>JAQPPZ010017031.1:0-10000000 GCA_028583015.1 Wollemia nobilis | reverse complement strand
CTACCTGCTAGCCTAGGGAGGTCGAGGGCTTCAGGAGTAGGACTTGAGTAGGGGATCTCTAGTACTACCTAGATCAGTTGACCAGACTACGACTAAAGCATATACGTTGGCGACCTTACATGGACTATCCTACATGGGAGGAGGTAGACCGTTATCTCATGTGGGCATGATATGAGATATGGCTCCTCATTCAAGCCTAAGATATGTGAGTTCTACTACTCACACATCACCAGACATTTTGGGATCTATCAGGATATCCTGGATGATCCAATTGTTTACCACTGCCTTAATGTGGAGAAGGACTTAGCCTAGCCTATTGTGACTCCACTTAGGAATGAGGATAATGTTTGGCAGGAATCAGGGCTTGCATATGTTAAGATCATAGTATATTATGATTCCTAGTGGACTACCAGGTTGTGGTAGGGTAGTAGCCCACTAGGTAGAGCTAGGGATATAGCAACCACAGAGGTAGTAGGTGTAGAGGAAGCATATCCTAGAGGTAAATAAGTGTGCTAGAGGACTAAGGGTGGATGGGGTGAGGCTACAACTGAGAAGGAGCCCTAGGTAGGAGGTTGAGGAGGAGGGCAAGGAGGATCATGATGATGAGGTGTCATAGCTTCGAGATTGGGTGGCTAGCTTAGAGTAACAACTGTAGATAGCAAGGACTCAGATCCTAGAGAGGGATACTTTTATGGTGACTCTATAGGCATAGTTGAGGGTAGCATAGGCTCAGCTGATAAAAAATAGATGCAGTTGTGAGGATAAAGGAGGAGAGGGTAGCTCTCTAGGCATAAATTGCCACTGCTGACACAAATATAGAGAAGGTCACTAGATAACATGATATTCTTTGGGCTTATCTTGATGCTATCACCATGGAGTGAGACTTACTCCAAGCCATAAGGGGAGGTCCCTCAAATTATTAGGTTGCTCCTACCACTCCAAATATATCAGGATTAGTAGGTTTGGATGTAGGCACAAAGATTCGTAGACTGCATGTCCTCGTCCAAGAGGGTAATGCGTAGCAGTCAACAGATACATCTTACATCTCTCTCATGGTAGGAGAGATAAAATTGCTAGGCAGTGAGGTTCCAGAGTGATCCACAACCATAAAGTCTCAGTAGACCAGGATACTAGAGATAGGGTTGTCCTCAACTCGGTCCAGCCATAGGACTCATCGAATAGAGAGATCCTTAGGCACTAGCTCTAGGTAGACTCACAGGGAGGGTGGCACTGGCGGAGGAGACTCATAGGTGGGGGTGTAGACCCTACTTAGTACATATCTTATCAGATGTTTATACCATTTTTGAGTTTAAGGTCTGAGGACCTACACAATTGTAGCCTACGGGTATTTTGGACATATGCCTATGTACTCTTTTTGACACACACACACACACACACATATATATATGATCTAACTTTATGAGACTCATTATATGTGTATATTTTTATTATTATGTTCATGAGATACATATGGATTTAATTCTTACATGTTATGTTTATTTTATGCTATATGATGTGATGTATGGATGCCATGCACTAGCTAACATGCACTAGCTAGATGATGGATGTGTGACTAGATATTGTGATCTATATGTGTAGATGGACTACTATAATGTATGCATATGTGGATGAATTTTTTGATGTTTAAATGCATGTTCAATTTTCTTGTATACATTTAATTTATGATGTTATGATATGATGAATGCAATGTATGTAATGCATTATTTACATGATGATGATCTAATATAAATGAACATGTATTCTTTAATCACTTAAAACATAATGTATGAATGCAATATGAGTTTAACAATATAATGGATGAAACCATATAATATATAAAAATCATAAAATGTAATTTATATATATCTTGTCATAATAATTAATCAATTAGACATCCATATGTGAAATGAGATTATGATATTGTTTCTATTCATAAGCTTTTGTAAGTTAACAAATATGCACAACATAGTCAATGGCCGTCTAAATATCAATTTTGATATCCATATGGTATCTAACTTATGTTATGAACACCCCTTAACAAAAAAACTCTTATAACAAGAATTTGATAATTGAATGATTGACATGAGTTTTTGCTTATTTGGGAATTTTTGAGATTTTCCATGAGACTCAAACACCCTAGTTGACTTATCAAAAGTTGTATAATGACTATACTAGACTCCTGTAAGATAAAGCTTTCACTATGAAATACCAAGCTATTGATTATCTCTATGTGTGCAAATGAATATATTAGATGAGATATAAGCATACCCCAATGCCAGGTAGGATTTATTCAACCCATTGTTATATTGGGGATCCTCAAATGTCAACTCGATCCTAGGTTTGGGCTCAGTTAAACTAGACTTCTATGCGATACAGGCCACATGAAACTAGCTTATTTGTCAATTGCTTAGACCTACCCCAATGTCAGGAGGGATTCATTCATACCATTATTATATTGGGTATCACCCTATGGCTTTCGAGTATTGAACATTCTAGGGATTCAAGTTCACTCCCTTCTTTTCTTTAATTTATTGGGATACTTGCTCATGTATAGTGATAAAAATCACTGTTTATTTTATATTTTGTTTATTTTTTTTGTTTTGAGTAAGGGATTTGATTTGACTATGGGATTTTTCTCCTTTTTATATAAGCAAGAGATTTCTTGGGTAGGGGGAGCTTGTCCTTTTTCCAATGACCAAAATCCTATACCATTGCGCCTCACAAATGAGCAAGTAACAAAACCTTTAGCTTAATGTGACCAGGACCACTTTGTAGTCTTCATATTTCCTTACCCTAATTAGGATTGTTAATGTGTTTAATTAGTGATGGGATTCTGATATGCTAAGTGCTATCAAAACTAGACCTCATCTATAAAATAAAAGTAATTTTTCTACTAAATTTTGAGAAGACCACTAGATATGGCTGAATGACCGAAAAACCCTATTCTATTCCTCATAGCTACAGGAGGGGTTGTGTTGAGAAACACAATTACTCACAAGGGTAATTAATATGATGATAATGCATAGATGCATGATTGAAATACAAACTTGGTGTCATTTGTAAGATTGAAAATACAACCTATCCTAATGCAAGTGTGATGGATGGAAATGCCAAATTCAATGCAATTAAATGAATGCATGTGCAAAATGTTTTTGAACTTTTAAAATTTTGTAATGTTTTTAGATTTTATTGCTTTTTGATTTTTATGGTTTTAGAAATTTTTATATTTTTGAATTATTATGTGTGGAATGCCTTAATATGAAGGATATTGAGAGTTTTAGGCTCTTAAACCCCTTAAAGTGATGTTAGATGATACGTTCTAGGTCCAATCTACTTTGAGATGATGTAAGGACCTAACTAGTTAGTCGTAAATTTATCTCGCAAGTGCAACGACAGGTTTGAGTTCTATTGGTTCTCTTTCAGCACAAGATCACCAAACTTAAATTCCCTAAAATGGACCTTATTATTGTAAGATCATTTTAAGTACTCTTGATAAATGTGGAGATGCTCTAGGACATTCACGCGATGTTCATCAAGAAGCATCAATTGATCCAGGTGAGCTTGTCATGTCCTGTCATTATTGATGAACTCTTTCAATGTGATGTGCAACATTGGAATATCCAACTCTAAGGGCATAATGGCCTCAATGCCATATACTAGAAAAAATGGGGTTGCCCCAGTGGGTGTTCGAATGCTAGTCCTGTAAGCCTATAATGCAAGGGATAGCTAGATGTGCCAATATTTTTGGTTTTCTTGTACCATCTTTTTCAAAATGGCTACTACTATCTTTTTTGAAGCCTAAACTTACCCATTTGCATGCGGATAGTATGGAGTCATAAAATTGTGTTGTATATTGTACTTAGGCATTAAAGCCTTCATAGTTTTATTATTGAATAATGTTCCATTATTCAATATTATCTTGGATGGTATCCCAAAATGACTTATGATATTGTGAATATAAACTCTGTAATACGTGCTCCAATTGTTATTGTTAGAGGGATTGCTTCCACCCACTTTGTAAAATACTCAGTAGCTATTATGATAAATGTATGTTGGCCCAATGATATGGTATAGATCTTAATGATTAGATCCAAACCCCATTGAGCAAATGGCCAAGTCACTTGAATGGATTGTAGGGTCTATGATGGCAAGTGTGTAAGATTAGCATGATGCTGACATTTAACACATTTCTTGACATACGCGATGCAATCCTTCTCCATAGTGGGCCAATAATAACCCATTCGAAGGATGAACTTGATAATGTCCATGCCACTAAAATGGCCACTACATGTACCATCATGAGCTTACAAAATTACCCAAGCTGATTCCTGGAGCTCAAGACAATAAAGGAGAATTCCATTGTAGCTTCTACGATACAAGATGTCTCCTAGAAAGATATACTTTGTTGATTTTTGTCTAAATGTACATTTTATAGCATGTGAAAATCCCTACAAGATTAAACCATGCTTGAGGAATTCATGTAATTGTGACATCCAGTCCTGATAAGCTTTTGTCTCAACTGACAAGATGACTTGTTCCCCTTGCATTTCATTGTGTACAAATACAAACTGGGATACAACATTGTGGTGAATGGTGGTACCATTATCCATAGGACCCTACGAGATCAAATATCCTTTGGATGCCTTCTTGAGAAAGTCTTTGGCTTTATAGAACCATTCATGGTTTGGTTCTATATGAAACATGTTGATTGATTCCTTGTTATCGAAAGCCCAATGCTGCATCATGGTATGCGATAACGTCTTTACATGAATGGTAGTAAAGTTGGAAGACAAGTTCTGAGCGATTAAAGATCCCAAATATGCCATAGTTTTTGCAAATATATTCGATGAGTGAGGGATTTACCTCAATTTTTTACCACTCTAGCTGGGCTAGATAAGTATTAGCAAGATCCTTGTAAGCTTTTAGGATGGGACACCTACATTGAAAAAGTCCTTTTACTTGATTAACTATGAGAAGGGAATCACCAAATATGTTTAATCATTTAATATTCATGGTGATAGCTATTTGGAGACCCAAGATTAGGTTTTCATATTCAATATTATTGTTAGTATAGAGGAATACTAGCTTAAGAAACAAGGGTATTGGAGCACCTTATGGTGTGAATAAGACAATTCCTACACCACCCCCTTGCTCACACTTCAAATCATATAAGAACAAAGTCATATCAGCTTTATTATCTGGTTCTTCAGGTTTGAGTGCTTATGACAATACAAATATTGCATCATCAAGAAGCTCTATGGTGAGGGGTCTACTATTCTAAAGAGGCACCTTTGTAGCTAATAAACTATAACCTGTCCCTTGATGGAATTTTGGTTGATGAATTCCAAATTGAATTCTATCAATAGCATGATCCACTTTGCAGTACGTGTATGCCTTTCTCATCATATACTACAAAAGATTTTGTTTGGATATTACATACGTCGTATGACTTAACATATAATAATGCAACTTCTTCATTGAAAACACTACTGCTAAACACAACTTCTCCATGTATGCATACCTAATCTCATAACTCACCAAGGTGCGACTGATATAATATATCACTTGCTCTTTTTCTTGCATATTCTTTTGGGCTAACATGGTTCCAAATGCAAATTTAGTAGCTAATATATATAACAATAAAGGTACATCTGATCTTGGTGGAGCTAGCACTAGTAGTGTTACTAAGTATTGCTTAACAATCCTCATCCTAATTGAATGGAACCCCCTTGTGTAGAAATCGATTCATAGGTCAACATTTATTCGACAATTATGTGTTAAATCATTTTATAGGTGCTACTTTGCCCTGTAGGCTTCTTATCTCTTTGATATTTGTGGGAGGATGTATTTATAATATGACCTTGACCTTTTCTAGATAAAATTCGATCCCTAATTTTGAAATGATGAATCCTAAGAGATTTTATGAAGTTATGTAAAATACACACTTTTTGGGATTCAACCTGACATTATACTCTATCAGACGATCGAAGACCTTCCTCAAGACCTCTGCATGCTCAGAATGCAATAATGACTTTACCAATAAGTCATCGATATAATATTCTAATATTTTGTGCATGTAGTCATGGAAAATGTATGTCATGGCTCGTTGATATGTGGCATCAGTATTTTTAAGGCCAAATGACATAACTTTGTAATAGAATATTTCCCATGGTGTTGTGAATGCGATTTTGTGCTGGTATTCAGATTTTATCCAAATATGATTTTAACCAGAAAAACCATCCATAAGGGAGAGCATCTCATGACCTACAGTTACATCTAAAAGAGCATCTATGTTGGGCAATGGAAATGAATCCTTTGATGTTGCCTTGTTGAGGTCTATGAAATTCGTACAGATACAGATCCTTGCATCAGGTTTTCCTATAGGTACCATGTTTGATACCCATTATAGATAATCGATGGATATAATGAAATCTACATCTAACAGCTTATGTAGCTCATATTTAACCATTAAAGCAACTATTAAATGCATCTACTTGAGATTTTTCTTGATAAGTATTTTAGCAGGGTCTAGCCAAAGGTTTTGAGTAACCAATTTTAGATCTAGTCCTGACATATCCTTGTATGTTCAAGTGAAAATGTTAGGTCTCTTTCAGTAGAGGGATGAGTATGGCACGCTCATCAAGAGATAGAATATTTCCAAGTTTGACCTTCTTAGGATTAATAGGATCATTACTAATATCCACATTAAAGGTTTCCTATACTGACATGTGTGATCCCTCCTCAATTTGGTGAGGCATAGGAATCAAGTGGATGTCATCAGTTGGGTTTAAAGGTCCTACATCAAAATTTTCCTTAGTGTGATAAATATCATGTGCACAACCTAAAACAAAATGAAAAGGTTGCAATGTTTCTTCATTAGGGAAGAAATATTTAGGATGGTGAATCAGTGTGATCCCAATCAATAACATCTAGATTAAACCACAATGGTTTAGAGGAGTCAGCTGGATTGTGAAGTGGAGTGGTCAGATAAATGTAGATCATATTTATGGAATGGATTAGATCTCTAGGACAACATGTATGTAATTTTATGTTATCTGTATTGTTTGCATACCTGAGATGTGGCTCTGAGGGTATGGGGATCTCCATATCTAGTCTATGAATAGAATCAAAAGTAGGATCCCTTATCTCAAGGAGTTGCATGTATGTCGGTGGATTAGGGAATACTATATGATAAATCATATCCAAATTGGGTGGTCTCCTTCTAAGGCACAGGCCAGGATAGACTCTTTGTATAGGCCTAAAATTTTTGCACTCCTTTCCTCTAGGCTGATGGATCCGTGCCTCAGAGGGGAATGGGAGAATAGTAGATCTACACCTCTAAATGAGAAGTACTTATTTGTACTTTCTATATGGTGATTTTTTTATGAATGGTGGGTTCACCAGGAAACATTTTATGGCAGTTTTCGAGCCTAGGTGGAGTATTGTTTTGATGAGTTCATTTTATTTCAAAATTGATCATACACCTAGGGTGGAAAAAATGTGACTACTTTAATATATATGCAATTTATAACTTCAATGCAAACAACAAATAGATAAAAAATTAAATATAACTAAATGCAGTGCTTTTGAAGAAATTTGATTAAACTTATCTGATTTCGGCCATCTAATGAAGTTTTGGTCGCTTGATGCAGTCCAAATCGTTTGCAACCTGACAAAATCATCTGTAATTTAACCAAATCATCTGCAATTATGCATAATCATCTATAATTTTGTAGAATCATCTGAGATTGCACAGAATCATCCAAGATTAGACGTTATCATCTGCAATCAGACAAAATCATTTGAGATGATTTTGTCAGAGACCTACAACAACAAAATTGAATGCCAAAAACAAAGAAATATGCAATGATTTGATTTTAGAGATGCATAAAAACCAGTAATAAATAATTGTACTACTTCACAGATTGGATCTAAGATGGATTTGATGAAAGAAATGTTTATCCTAATCTACAAACAATAATTACATGCAAATTCTAAAAAAAATGAGGTGAACACTAGATGCAATGCATAAAATAAATTAAACTAAAGCAATTTAAACAAAGTTCAGAGGGAGAAAATGCAAAGCCGATCTCTGCAATTGTCCCCAAGTGTGTTGCAGACAAAATCATCTCTGATTCAACAAAATCATCTCTGATCAGGGAAAATCGTCTGAAATTTGGGTGAAATCATCCGAGATGATTTCGTATTCCTCTGGCCGATGCATAGTGATAACTTGCAAATAAATTAATAAAAATAATGCTAAACGGGAATGCTTTTAGAGCTCTAGAACTTCATGGATTTGGGAATGCAGGGTATTGATCAGCCAAGGGAAATTCTATGGGAAAACAGGGATTTAAGTAGGGTTAACAGGTTGTTAGAGGGTTGGGATCCATCCCAATTTGGGAGATCTCCAAGGAGGTGGTGACCAACAACCCAGACACACTTATCCCCAGATAAGCATGAGCGTTGGAACTATTTTTGTCATGTATCTGATGGGCAATTTTTAGTTTTGGATGAAATCGTCTGGACGTTTTGCGTCAGATGATTTTGTTCAATTAGGGATGATTTCAGAAAATCGTCGATGATATCGTCTACCGATTATAACGGAGTGTATTTTTGGTGCGAAGATCGAGGTAGGGTTGTTTTCCGGCTAAATTTGACTGATTTTTAGATTTTTACTTTGGGCAATTTTGTTGAAATGGATTTTTAACTTAGGTAAATTGATATTTACCTAGGTAAGGTAAATTAACATTATTTTGTGATTTTAGGTATTTTAATTAAGGTAGACTAATATTAATTTGATTAATCATAAGCCTAAGTAAAATTGAGGTGTGTCAATTTTTATGTGTTACATTTTGCCCCCTCTTTAGCACATTTTCAAAAAATGTGTTAAAGAAAAAGGTGACACACTTTTCGAGAAAGAAAAAAAATTATTGCAATTTTTTTGTTGATGATTTTAGGTAGGTTTGTTAAAAAAATTTATGTATGGTGCCCCCTTCGAGTTTTGTGCCAAATCGTTAGTTTGGTAAAACTTGAAAAGTACATATGTAAAAAGTGATTTTTAATAAAACTCAAAAAGCTAAAAAAAAATAAACTTATTTTTACTATTTCATTTTCTATTTTTAGCTCTGAGGAGAAAATGGCGGAGGCAGAGCATCGAGTGGATGCAGTGCGAAGGAGAATACGGGTAAGATTTTTATTTTTATTTTATTTTATTTTATTTATTTATTTATATTTTTTTTAGGGGTCACGATCGTTTTACGCCACATGTTGACGAGATCGTCTCGATTTCATCAAAATCATCTTGATTTTGATGAAATCATCTCGATTTCATCAAAATCATCCCGATGTTGCCGAAATCGTCCTACTTTCGGCAAGATCGTCCTGATTTTGATGAAATCATCCTCGATTTACTGAGATCATTGATGGCGAGTGTTTTTCGAAATAGGGTAGACGATATCATCGAATTATGGACGATATCATAAAATTATGGACGATTTCTTAATTGTTTTTTTTTTAAATCATACTAACTTAAAAAAATTGTGTTTTTTATTTGTTGCTTGCAGAGAAAGGTACTAAAAAGCAGAGAATGGAAATATGGAGGATTGAGAGCAGATTTGGATGCTCTGACGGATGAGGAGAGAGATATTCTTGGGCGGGTTGGATTGAGACATGTGGCAGAAATACCATAAATTCCCATAGATATGGGCCTATTAATGGCCCTGGTAGAGAGATGGTATCCGGGATCATCTTGCTTTTGGCTACCAATGGGGGAAATGGCCCCCACTTTAGAGGATGTATGGAGGATCCTCAGGATTCCCATTCAGGGGAGATATATCATTGCTGCCATTGTCCAGGGTCGAGCATTACAGCGATTATCAAGGGACCCTAGTTTTGACCTTGAGTCAGGTGGGGTCAATATCGAGGTTTTGAGATAGACGGAGGGTGTGTCTCGACTGACTATGGTGCTTGCTGGGGTGGTGGTAGGGTTATTAGTATGTCATCAGAGTGGTTGTCGCTTGCCATGGGTTTTTGGGGAGGCGATTGCAGATATGAGGGACCATGGGGTTCGGCTGGCATGGGGTCCCTTCATTTTATACCGCTTGTATAGGACCTTGTATAAGGTTGTATACAAGAAAGGTGCGACCATGGTTCTCACATCATTCCTTCAGGTCTGGTGCTGGGAACATATTGCTATTAGGAGGCCGATAGGGCTTCCACTGACAGGGGTGGATAGAGAGAGACCTAGGGTCTTTTATTGGTGGTTGTAGAGGGGTGCATAGAGATGGATTGACCTGCCCACTTCATGCAGGTTAATAGATGACTTGACGGCTGATAGTATCACCTGGAGACCTTGGAGGGGACATCCAGGATGGAAGGAGGATGGATTAGAGTTGGCTCATGTGAGATGAGTCATTTGGCTGAGGATGGAGTGAGGTGAGGTGGAGCTCCATAGGGTGGATCGGGTACTTCGTCAGTTTGGTCTACGTCAGGGGATCCTAGGGACGAGGGACTTTCACTTCTCTCGGGTTACTCGGGATACCACGACTATGAGTGGAGCACCTGATATGGGCAGATTTTTAGATCCTCAGCTAGATGATGAGGTTGTGGCCATGACTGAGGGAGATGATGCAGGGGTGGCTGATGGATATGAGGTATGGTATGCCACCATACATCCTACATGTTCGATGCATGATATCCTAGAGATATTAGTACAACAACGTCGAGCTACTGGTCATCAGGCAGGAGGAGGACATGCATCCCCTAGACAGGAGAGGCTACGGACCAGAGGAGGACATTAGATACAGTCAGGAATCCGATGGGAGGGAACACCATGGGTAGGGGAGAGATGACAGAGAGAGGAGGAGAGGGTGAGATCTCCACCCCAGTAGAGATCGAGACATGATTCACCCGGTAAGGGCCAGGCATTTGAGGTTGGGGAGAGTAGTGAGATGGCGGCTCTACGAGGTGAGGTGGCTCAGCTACAGGGGGAGAATGCCACCTAGAAGACTACCATAGAGTCTTTGGAGGGTGAGTGGATATAGACTCAGGCTATGGAGATGGGTCTACAGAGTCAGATTTAGACTCTAGACCATGAGTTAGCAGAGACTCAGGCTCAGGCGGCTCAGGTGGGTGTGGTACCTTCTCAGACAGGGTGGTATGAGTGGAGTTGATTGAGGGAGGAGCTGCTACATGTAGTAGCATAGATGAACTTCTATCAGATGCTCTACTTTGTCTTGGTGCCTACTAATCGGAGAGAGCCTCTCCCTGGTGATATTACAGAGCCTATCAGAGTTGCACCATCTGGCTCTACTTCTAGGGCATCTACTTCGAGGACTGCTATGACTACGAGAGATATGCTACCACCTCCTCCACCTGCTGGTAGAGAGGATGAGGCACACAGTTCTAGGGCCTCTAGGGGATGACCTTTGTATATTTGTATGATGCCTTTGACTGAGTATGCTAGTTTTTTTAGAGATTGTGGCATATCAGTCAACTCATTTTTGTATATATACTTTTGATGATGATATATATATATCTTTTATCTTATGTGAAAATGTCTTGATTATCAATTTTGCATTTTAATTTATATGATTATGTTTGTGTTTTGTGAAATGTAAATTGAATTATGCTAAAATAGAGTGGTTCGATTTTGAAAATGTGTTTTTGAAGAGATGATAAATATTGATAGATTTAGCAATAAGCCTCGAAGGATGTTATGTTGTTATGTGACTATTGGTGGAGTTCAAAGCTCGCAAAGTCACGAAGCTAATCCTGTTGTGAGGAAGATATTGCCAAATAAAGTAGTTGGGTGCTTAAGAACAATATTAAGGCTTTTTTGTGATGAAAAGAGAATTTTTGATGTTGTTTTGGAACAATGTATTGATAAATGTTTGAGAATATGTTGATTGGGCATGCAAAATTTGAAAGATGATTTGCGCTAAACAAGGAATTCCTAATTGCTTAAGAATAATGTCATCATCGCAAAAATAAAAAATGCAAGATGGTATATAAATGTTTGTTTGTTCTTTAAAATGCAAAATTAACGTTTGATAGATCATTATATCACATGTACAAAAGATTTTATAATATAGTAAAGAAATATATGACATCATTTTGGGGTATGAATTTTAGAATGGATGACTTGCGCTAAGCAAAGAACTCTTAAAACCTTTAAGAATAATACCATCATCGCGAAAGTCAAAAATGAAATGTAGGATAAATATTTTTGAGTTTTGTAATTCTGTTTAAGATGAATGATGATAAAAGAATTGATGATATTTATCTAACAAAATTCCAAAGAAATATTTTAATATATTTCAAAGATAAATTCAAAGTTATCTAGAACCAATGTGTGTGAAGTGCATTCATTATCTATTTTGATCTTAGCATAATGATACAAAATCTCTCGAATAACAAATGTGTGTGCTTTGTAAAATTTATTTACCGATTCTGAGTAAGAAAATGATAAAGCGAACTTAGATGAACCAATGTGTGTGCATGTGAAATGTTCTTTAACCATGACTTTGTGCATGCAGTGGGACTGAACTACTATGCAAATCAAACTACCAAAAGCTAGCTAATCCACAAGTGAACATTGGTCTGTACAAAAGAAGGTCGCTAATGTGACAGACATGTCACCACGTGAAAAGGAATTACCCAATGTCAAGCAAGTTGGGCACAAATCACCTGTTATGGGGCTTACCTCATGATTTTTGAATAACTAAGAAATTCCAGGGATTCAAGTTCCGTACTCCTTTTCTTCATATTTGTAGGATAGGGATTTCTTGCTCATTTCTGAACAAGGGGATTTTATTGCTTTGGAACATTTTTCTTTGATTTTACTTTCTATTTTTCTTTGATTTTCCTTTCTTTTTCTTTTCTTTTCTCTTTTCTTTTCGGGATACTTGCCCAGATTAGACGTAGGGCAAGGGATTTTATTTGGGTAGGGAGGAGCTTGTCCTTTTGCCAATTTCTCAGTATTCTAGACCATGCACATGATAGGATAGCAAAGGAAATTTTTCACTTAAGGTATTAAGATTCACTATGTAGTATCATTTCTCGAAATTTGCAACAAATCATTTTAATGTGTAGGAGTGTGTTCTTGGTTCAAGAAGTAGCAAAATCATTCACAAATTCAGAATTATTTAGTGAAGTAATAGTGTTCTTTGATATAGGAGAGATTTATAATCAAAATAACAGAAATCAAAATTATTAATTTTGTGAAATTTTTGGTGCGTGGTTCAAGATAATTTTTGAATTTTATCTGAGATAAAATAAAATATCACTCGTAATTTTAGTAGATAATGATGCAAACAATAAAATAAATAATGCTTTGGAAATATTTTTGGGTATTTTTGGATTTTTGAAATGCATGGAAAATTATTTACAACTATTTATAGTGATGAGACTTTTGGATTCATGCGTAATATCTTTTTAGGTGCATAATATTCATGGGTTCCTTGAGATATTTTCCATCCAAGGTAGCCAATCTGTATGCACCCGATCCAAATTTAGCGGTGATGATGTATGGTCCAAGCCAATTGGGCTCGAATTTACCTTTAAGGTCTTTTGTTGCATTTGTATTTTTTTTATTTTCTTTTAAAACTAGATCACCAATTTCAAATGATCTATTATGAACTTTCTTAGCATATGATCTTTTAAGTTTGTCTTGGTAGGCACAAAGATGTTCTAAAGCATGGATGCACTTTTCATCTAGAAGTTCCAACTGACTTAATCTGCCAGCACGATATTCATCTCCTACTTCAGCATCTTGAAGTAAAAGAGCTAAAGAAGGAACTTCTAACTCAAATGGAAAAACCGCTTCAGCACCATAGACCAAGACAAAAGGTGAAACGCCTGTAGGAGTACGAACGCTAGTTCGATAAGCCCACAAAGCATGATATAATTGTATATGCCAATCACGACCTATTTTATTAACCAATATTTTTAGGATTTTGATCAATGTTTTATTAGATGCTTCAGCTTGGCCATTTCCTTGTGGATAATAAGGAGTAGACCATCTATGTTGAATTTTATATTTCTGACACAATTTTTTAACATCTTTGTTTTTAAAACAAGTACCATTGTCAGAAATAAGATTAGATGGAATTCCAAATCTACAAATGATTTGATTAAAGATGAATTTAGAGACTTGAACTCCTGTGCAAGAAGCTAAAGGCATAGCCTCAACCCACTTTGTAAAATATTCCGTTGCAGTTATTATAAACTTATGACCATCAGATGAGATAGGATTGATTTTACCAATAATGTCTAAACCCCATTTAGAGAAGGGCCAAGGGGAAGCTACGGTTTGAAGTTCTTGAGCAGGAGCATGGACAAGGTCAGCATGTCTTTGACACTTGTCACAATGACGCACATAATCATTAGCATATTTTTCCATGGAAGGCAAAAAATAACCCATTCTAAGGAGCTTTTTAGCAATGGCACTTCCACTAAAGTGTCCGCCACATGATCCATCATGGGCTTCACTTAAGGCTTTCTTAGATTCTTCTAGGTTTAGACATCTTAATAGAATACCCTCAAAGGACCTTCTATATAAAGTATTACCGACTATTACAAAACAAACAGCTCGCTTACGCAATAATCTACGTTGGTTTCTATCTAGTCCTTTGGGGAAGGTTCCATTTTGCAAGAAATTAAAGATGTTTATGTACCAAGGTTCTGGGGTGATCTCATTAATAAAAAATACATCCAATGGTTCTAAGAAAGATTTAGAGGAAGCAGGTTCTTGGAGTTTGCGGATAATGATAGTAGCATATTCATCATCCAACTCCAAAGGTAACAAGGAAGCAGCCACGACCATAGCATCGACAACATGGTTGCTAGTTCGAGGAATGGCTTCTAAAGTTACTTTTTCAAATAACGAAATAAGCTTAACCACATACTCTTTATAAGGTCAAAGTTTCTCATCTCATGTTTGGTAAAATTCAT
This sequence comes from Wollemia nobilis, assembly GCA_028583015.1. Lineage (NCBI taxonomy): Eukaryota > Viridiplantae > Streptophyta > Pinopsida > Araucariales > Araucariaceae > Wollemia > Wollemia nobilis. The sequence goes on along the minus strand of JAQPPZ010017031.1, from coordinate 9,985,045 downwards.
TAATTTGATTTATCATGAGCTGAGAATCTCCAAAAACTAACAAAATTTTAATTTTCAATGCTAAAGCGGCTCGTAATCCAAGGATTAGAGCCTCATATTCTATAGTGTTATTAGTACAAGCAAATTGTAATTTAAAAGATAATGGTATTAGGTGCTTTTGAGGAGATATTAATATGATTCCTGCACCTGCACCGCTCATACATCTAGCTCCATCAAAAAACAATGTCCAAGTTTTAGAATGATCTTCTTCTAAATTAAGACATTCATCCGAAAACTCGATGTTCATGGGTTGAGTAGACTCTATAGGAGCAGCAGCTAACTGATCAGCTATAACTTGGCCTTTTATAGATTTTTGGCCAATAAATGTGAGTTCAAACTCACTAAGAGCAAGAACCCACTTAGTTGTACGTCTTGATAAGTACGGTCTACTCATCAAGTACCTTAATGGATCATATTTGGCAATAACATATGTTTTCTGACTAAGCATATAATGACGCAATTTTTGTGTAGAAAACACAACTGCTAGACAAAGTTTTTCTAATGGAGTATATCTTGTTTCATAACTTATCAAAGTTCTACTTATGTAATATGTGGCTCGTTCTTTCTTTTCATCATCAATCTGAGCCAACATAGCTCCAAGTGCAAGTTCTGAAGCAGAAATATACAAAATAAAGGGACAATCCAGTCTGGGTGGAACAAGCACTGGAGGGTTGAGAAGATATTGTTTAATGTTGTCAAAAGCTTCTTGACATTCCTTATCCCAGTGAAAGGAAGTGTTTTTCTTGAGTAATTTAAAGAAAGGTTTTGTTCTATCTGCCAATTTATCAATGAAGTGACGAATAGCCTGTAACTTTCCTTGTAAACTTCTTAATTCAGATATGTTCTTAGGCGGTGGCATATCATGGATAGCCTTAATATTTAAAGGATCTATCTCTATGCCTCGCATAGAAACAATGACTCCTAATAATTTTCTAGATTTTACTCCAAATACACATTTATTTGGGTTTAAACGTATCATATATTCTCTTAATCTGTCAAACACTTTTCTTAAATCATTAATATGATCATCTTCTTTAGTAGAACGAGCTATAATATCATCAACATAATCATGTAAAATGTCATACATCATATCATGAAAAATATATGTCATAGCTCTTTGATATGTTGCACCAACATTCTTTAAACCGAAGGGCATGACTTTCCAACAAAAGGTTCCCCAAGGTGTGATAAAAGTTGTTTTAGCTTGGTCTTCAGGAGCTATTCTAATTTGATTGTATCCTGAAAAACCATCCATAAGGGATAACATCCCACTTCCAGCTGTAAAATCTATGATTTGATCCATATTAGGAAGCGAAAAGTCATCTTTAGGGCATGTCGCATTAATATCTCTAAAATCTATGCAAACCCTAATCTTGGTAGCTTCTTTCTTAGTTACTGGAACAACATTTGATATCCATTATGCATAATCAATAGCTTGTATGAAGGTGACATTCAAAAGTTTTTCTAATTCACTTTTGACTAGCAGTGCTACCTTAGGATGCATTTTTCTAAGTTTTTGTTTTACGGGTTTAGCATCAGGGCGCACTACTAGATGGTGCACGACTACAGAAGGGTCTAAGCCTGGCATATCTGCGTATGTCCAAGAAAAAATGTCAGAATATTCTGTAAGGAATTCAACATACAAATTTTGTTTTTCTTCACTTAATTCAGATCCAATTTTGATCATGCGAGGGTTCTCTTCCGTTCCAATGTTGATTTTTATAAAATTTTCTACAACAATATTCAACTCTCTTTCGAAATTAGGAGGTGTAGGTGATACTCCCATTTCTTGTAATTCTTCTAATGTGCATTTATCTAACTCTTCTTGTGGATCAGTTGATTTTATATGAGTTATACATGGCATTGATCCATCAAAGAAGAATTTATTTCTCAGAACTTCATCCAAAGATATATCATGACAAATATCCCCTTCTAAACATTCATCCATGGAAGCGATCATTTCAGGATACGCTATAGTCAATATATTACAAGTATGTACTTTTTTGAAGAGCTCTTTTTGATCCATATATTCTTGATATGTTATAAGATGGTCATCATCTCTATATGGGAATGTTTCCATTTTGGTAGGGATGTAACCAAGGCCACAACGGGCAGGCCATTCCATAACTTCTAAAGGTTCTTTTATCCCGTTTTCATGAGGCCCTAAACCTTTACCTCTATAACCCATATTACACATCATTGGTTTTGATTTTTCATATTTATTAGAAAAATAGCATCTAGCAAATCCATCTTGATCAACTGTGATTTGCATAACTAAAAATTTTCCCCAATCATATCTCGCATACACGAATTCACAACTCCCAATATGACAAATGCTCCCTTTCTTTGGTAAACCTAATGTTCGAGGAGATGGTGGTAATTTAGATAGCACTAAAGAATCTTGCACAGAAAAATTAACTTCTTTTGTGGTTTTAAGTATTGAAGATAAATCTGGTAATACCTCATCTGAAACAACATATGAAGTAGATGGATTATCTTCTTTAGTTGTTTCTTTGGATGCTGTAAATTTAAAAACTATAGAATTAGGAGGTGTCTCTGTTACTATAGGTTTAGGAAAGGGGTTAGGTATATTTTTAGAAGGTGATGATGACAATGATGTAGGATTTGTTGTTGTTGATAATTTAGAGCATGTTTTTGATGATGTTGATTTAGAAAGTGATTTAGATTTAGAATATTTTGAAGATGAGGATGGACTAGGATGAACAGAAGACATAGCAAGACAAAATGGAACCCCTACAGGTTCCGCTACAGCACACATATCAAAAGGCCTAGGATCACCATGAATGGTAACTAATTGGTTTTTAAATTCAAATTTAACACATTGATGTAATGTGGAAGGTACTTCTCTCATTGCATTGATCCAAGGTCGACCTAGAAGAATGTTGTACGATGCAAAACAAGGTACAACAAACACAGTCGTATCTAAAATCCTTGGGCCAACTTGCAATGGGATTTTCATAACTCCACATGTCTCTTGAGTTTCATCATTAAATGCTTTAATAATCATTTCAATATTTTTCATATCTTCTTGTTTAAATCCAAACCTTTGAAAGAAATCATATGTACATATATTTAGTGATGATCCATTATCGATTAAAACTCTCTTAACTCCTACATCTCCGATCAATGTTGTAATGTATAGAGGATTATCCCCATACATACTTTGAGGAGGAATATCTTTATCATGAAAATCTATGAAATTTGTCTCATCCAAAGTTACAACATTTACTACAACATTTGGTTCAATATCTTCAGGTACCATCATCTTACCTAGAGTTCTCATTAATTCTTCTCTATGTATAGAAGAAGTTCTTAAGAGGTCTAAAAGAGATATTCTTGTTGTGATAGTAGCTAATTGTTCATTTATATCATATGGAGCTCTTTGATGTGAATTTGTTACATTATTTTCCTTAGTAGGATTTTTCAATACAAATGGAGTTGTTTTCTCACTTTGATCTTGAGGACTTTGGTTTTGTGCTTGTTGTCTTGTAACAACTCCAATGGTACCTATAATGTGGCTATGCTGTGGATTACTAAAATGGGGTCTAGCACTTTCTGCTTGCTCATTTGAAAGCCATTGTTGAGATGAGGGTCTAGTAGTTATCCTTCTTGAAAATGGTTCCTCTGGAACTAACAAATTGGTGATAGGTGTGACTTGATCTGATTCATATTCAGAACTATTTGAATCAATCTCTGCCTCACTTCCTGTTTCACTTTCTACAGGTGTAATTTGACAACTTCTTAAGGGTCTAATAGTAACTTGAGATTCAGTAGTTACACATGAATTTTGCAAATTTTGATGGGGTAGAAAACTACTAATAGTTCCCACATATCGAGTTGGATGAGGAACATTATGTTGCTCTACTTGATTTACAACTTCTTTACCATGCTTTGGTAAAGGATGTTGAAAAATATCCAAATTTTGATTTGCGTTTTGATTTTGAGGTTTTTGTGTGTTATTTTGAGCATCTCTTGGTGGGAATTTTTCTACCTCCATTTTTCCATTATCAATTAAGTCTTGTATCACATTTTTTAATCATTTACAAGAGTTGGTTGAATGACCATCAGTTCTATGAAAATTATAGTGTAAATCAGCTCGGAATCCAGCCATAGTTGTATCAGGTTGTCTTATCTCAAGCAATCGTATCAAGCCTTGTTCTAATAGTTGAGGTAAAACCATATGTAAAGGTTGATTTAATCTGGTAAATTCCCTTGGTGGTTTATCAGGAGCCTTCAATATAAAATTTTTGATAGCTTCTGTAAGATTAACATTTGGGTTATTTCTACTACAAGTAACTCCATCACCCACTACTTGTTTGTTTTTATATTGATTTTTAGAAGTTTTATCTTCCTCTTTCTTCTTAAATTGACCTCTTCTAATAAGGGCATATTCTACCCTTCTTGCTAAATCAATGGCTTGATCAAAGGTTGTTACTGTAGCAGTAGAAAGTTCATAGGACAATTGTTCTTGCAAATTGCCTATGAATATGTCTAGCATTTCTCGATGAGGCAACACAAAGTGTAATTTGCCTAGAAGTTGTCTCCATTTTGTTAAGAACTCGGTAAAGCTTTCATATTTTCCTTGCTTTAAGTTGTATAAATATTTAATGGTCACATGCCTTTCTATATAGGCACTAAAATGATGAACAAACGTCTCTGTTGTTTCCTCAAAATTCCTTAAAGAATTATTTGGTAATTGGTAGTACCATTCTAGGGCCATACCTCCCAAACTTTTAGGGAACATCTTTAATAACAACAAATCATCATGAGAAACATCATGACATGTCGTTCTAAACATACGAAGATGCTCTATAGGATCTTTAGTCCCTTTATATATCGGGAGGACAGACATGGGGAAATGCTTAGGATAAGGTTGGGCTACAACTATAGGATCCAAGGGTTGGCTACACATCTCTCGGTAACTGTACGAGGGACGGTAGGGATCAATTTGGTCTAGGCGAGAGGCTAGTTGTTTGACTATAGCTTCAAGCCCTTGTTGTTGTTGTCCACCAAATTGATTTGGCTGTACCATACTGTTATGCCTTTGATAGTAAGTTGGTGTTGTTGTATGAAGATTTCCAATTGAAACACTATTATGTAGAGTGTTTGTGGGAACTATGTTTGGTTGAATTTTTTGTTGATAGTTGGTACTTTGTACTTGTTTAGGATTTTGTTGCTGATTTGACATTTGTTGATTAAGAGCTTGAGAAAATATGGAAGCAAATGGTTTCTTTTGTTGTTTAAAACTTACTTTAGTGATGCTAACAACCATACTAGATGACTGTATTTTTGGTTTTGAAACATTCTGATTTAAAGGTACCATGTTTTGAGTAGATGGTCCTGCTTGATCATCATCTTGGTCTGTTGAAGGCATATAAGATAATGGATTTGTATGAATCTGAAATGCAGCTGCCAAAGCTGATTCCATATCACCTTCTCCTGAATTATCCATTTGTACTGCTTGAGTAAATTCCCCTATATGATCTTTGATGAATTGAGTAAAACTTGCAAGAGATCCAAATTTTACATTTCCTTTTTCATCTAAAGTGGGTTCATTAGGATCTTTTATTTCATCTTCCTCATTATCACCTTCATCTTCTGAAGGTACATCATCTTCAATGAGTGCTCTATCTTCAAAATCATCTTGTTCTTGTTCTCCCATATTATCGTTATCTACTTGTTTACCACTTCTTAAGATTCTAGGCATTTTGTTTTTAAAATAATTGTTTTTGCATATATATATATCTTATATATATGTGCTAAGTTTTGTGGTATATATATTATATATACCTAACTAAATAAATAAAGTACTATACTTGATGATTTTTTTTTTTTTTTTTTTTTTGTTTTCTTGGTTTTTATATTACAACAACAAAGCAAACACAACTACGTAATATTATGTCTTAATTTTCTTGAAAAAGTCTATATATATCATTAATGGGTTCCAATTGATCTGGGGTCATGTAATGTTCTTCTTCAAACTTAAAATTACCTTTTAAGAATTTTATGAAGTGGGCTATAGTAATGCAATCGACTTCACAATTTGGCCTATAAAAATATAATTCATGACAATATTCTCGATAAATCACAGCTCTAGGAACTCTATTAAATCTTCTCTTATCATCCAAGACAACCTCTCGATTTTCAACACGTGATAAAAATTTATGTACTACTATTGCATCTTCTAGATAATCTTCAAAGGAATAAAAGCTTGGGGAAATGAAAGCTCTCTTATCTGCAAGCCACCTATCACATGCTCTATGAAGGTCGGAATAAAAGGGTGCACTATCGGGATCCAGGATTCTAGACAAGTCAAATCTTATGATTTTCTTAAGTTTAGGCTCATGATATTTTATGATGTCTAATATTTTCCAAAGTTCGTTCCACTGTTGTAAGGAGAAAATGTCGTCAGGTCCAAGTATTTGAGTAATTTCTTGTCTGTCTAGTAATAATTTAACATCTATAAGCACAACTCTTCTACTGTTGTAATCTACCATCTATGATTTGCAGAGTTATGTGTTTTAACTAATGTTTTTGTTTGATTTTGTTTGTTTTGTTTTTGAAATCAGAAGAAATGCCTATGTTTCATGTCGGGTTCACCAAAGAATGTAGGCCTAAAATTTTCGCACTCCTTTCCTCTAGGTTGATGGATTCGTGCCTCAAAGGGGGAATGGGAAAATAGTAGATCTACACCTCGAAATGAGAAGTACTTAGTTGTACTTTCTATATGGTGATTTTTTGACGAATGGTGGGTTCACCAGGAAACGTTTTATGGCAGTTTCCGAGCCTAGGTGGAGTATTGTTTTGATGAGTTCATTTTATTTCAAAATTGATCATACACCTAGGGTGGCCAAAATGCGACTACTTTAATCTATATGCAATTTATAACTTCAATGCAAACAACAAACAGATAAACAATTAAATATAACTAAATGCAGTGCTTTTGAAGAAATTTGATTAAACTTATCTGATTTCGGTCGTCTGATGAAGTTTTTGTCGCTTGATGCAGTCCAAATAATTTGCAACCTAACAAAATCATCTGTAATTTAACCAAATCATCTGCAATTGTGCAGAATCATCTACAATTTTGTAGAATCATCTGAGATTGCATAGAATCATCCAAGATTGGACGTTATCGTCTGTAATCAGAGACGATTTTGTCAGAGACCTGCAACAACAAAATTGAATGCCAGAAACAAAGAAATATGCAATGATTTGATTTTTTTTTGTGGAAAACATCCCAAAAGGGATGCCACTTTCGGGTAAGACCCAAGGAGGCAAGGGTATCCATTCCGCCAAAAATGCCCAGGACTCGGACCTGGCCTACCACCTTTGACATACTCAAGGAGCAAACAAACACACAAAACCAATTTAAAAATAAGTAAATAACAACAAAAATAATAAAATAAAATAAAAAACATGCTCCTTGAGTGTGTCAAAAACAAAAGCACAACCAAACACACACAATAAGATAAAAGAAATCACAACACGAACCACATAGAAAAACACAAGAACCACATAACAAAACACAAACAAGACAAAAACAACAGAACACTACAAAGACATAACCCAAAAAAAAACATGAAAAATAAACACAACCAAAACCTAAAAAATAAAAAAAATAAAAATAAAAAACAACCAACAACATACAATAAACAAAAAACAAAAAACATAGAAAACACTCACACATAAAAACACGAATTAACACAAACAAAGAGAAACCCAAGAACAAGAACGAAAAAAACACAAGAACAATAACAAAAAACATAAAAAAAAAAAACAACAAAAACACAAGAACAACAAAAACAACACAAAGAACAACAAAAAAAAACAAAACAAAAGAACCCACCCACCTTAAAAAACTAAACAAAAGAAACAAAAAAGAAAAAAGAAAATTGAACATAACAATGACCTATCTAGACCAGAAGACTATTAAGGCAAGAATCAATAGAGGAAACAAAAGAAAGAATAGAATGAGCTAGGGAACTAAAAAAAACTGAATGAACCAAAGAGAAGCAAAAAAAAAAAAACAAGAAGAAACTAGGTACCTTCAAAACTGGAGCCATCCAAAGAAATGATAGAAAGAAGAGCTTCCCTAATTTGAGAAGCCCACCATATAGGAGGGTGGCCATAACAAGTAAGATCACCTTTGTCCAAAGCCCAATTAGCTAAAGCATCAACACTCTTGTTTTGATCTCCGACCACATGATTGTAATCAACTTTCAAAAATCCCATCTGGATTAATTGAATCTTCTCAATAATTCTTTTTATTCTCCAATCCACCTTATGATTCTTAGAAGGTGTCTTCAAGAGATTAATCATAAGTTGAGAGTCAGACTCAACTAACACCTTTTCCCATCCAACCTTAGTAGCCTCCTGAAGGCCTCCGAGGATACCATACCCCTCAGCAAGGTTATTGGAAAGAATACCCAAATTCTCAGCAAAAGTAAAAACCAGGGAGCCATCTGAAAGTCTACCAATTCCTCCCACACTGGCTTTTCCAGGGTTCCCTCTAGAGGCTCCATCGATATTGACTTTTCCAAAATCCTTAGGAGGAGGTTGCCAATTTCTTGTCCTATCCATCTTACTAATACTCACATTCCCTTTAAGTTGGTTGCCCTTAGAAGATTTAATCTTCAATATTTGCATCACTTGATCCCATCTTTGGTGGGAGTTTTGGGGGTGATTAAGGAGTTGATGGACTGATTCAACTAAGTTGGCTATGGTATTTTGCCAAATATAGTGAATATCCTTCCTATCTTGATTAAAAATTTGGTTGTTCCTTTCATTCCAAATATTCCAAAGAAGAATGGTAGAACCCATCCAAACTAACTGCCTAATAAAATGATCAACACCCTCTTGATTAGGCCAATCCCTCCAAAGTTGTTCAAAAGTAAAAAAATTGGACCACTTGTAAGCCAAGTAAAGTGGCCATTCTCCTCCATAGCTCAGAGGCTAAAGTACACTCAATAAAAATATGGTTGAGAGTTTCTACATTCTCTTCACACATTTCACATCTAAAAGGGCCATGAAAACCACGCTTCATAAGTTGCTCACCAGTAAGCACCCTACGATGCAATAAAATCCAATTAAAGAACCTCACCTTAGGCTAGAGATTTTGAGCCCACAATAGAGAAAATATGTCAGAAGAATGGTTGGGATTATTATGGCATAAGGTCAAATAACCTTGAGCAACTGAATACTCACCCTTAGTAGTGTTGTTCCATCCAAAACAATCTTTTTCATGGGACCAAGAGAGGGATCTCATATGAAGGATGCCTTGGATATCTTGTCTTTGCCTTTCTAGGATTTGAATAGGCTAGTCCTCAATAGGGATCCAATATCTACCAACCTTTGAATTACCGAGTATGGTACCGACAGTAATTAGCCACCTTTATCCAATTAGCTCGGTGAAGCTCCTCCATCCAAGGCCTCCAATCGGGAAAGCTGAGTTATCAAAGGCTTGTGACCATCCCAAGAATCTATCCAAAAATTTACCTATTGACCATTATGAATGATCCAAAATAATTTTTTCTTTATCAAATCCTCACCAGTCTTAAGAACTGCTAAAATGGGAGAACCTTTGGTAGGAAGTTGATAGCGAACAAGGTCTTCAGGACTTTTGTTCTCAGCATATTTAGCACGGAGATTATTGGCCCAAAGAGCATTGGGGTTATGCAACATCCTCCAATATAATTTAGCAGCTAAAGCTTTGTTGTTATTAATAGAAGACCGGAATCCTAACCCCCCTTCATTCTTAGGAAGACATAAAGTATCCCATTTCACCAAGGCCCATTTTATTTTCTCCTTAGTACCACTCCAAAGGAAACGATGACTGATTTGATCCAATTCTCGAAGAATAGCCTTTGGGATATTCAAAATGGAAGAAACATAAATAGGAATAGCTTGAAGGACTGATTTTACCAAGGTGATTCTACCCCCAGAAGAAAGCCACTTGTTGGTCCACTTTCCAATTTTCTTCTTGACTTTGTCCAACAACCAATTCCAATATTTATTTTTCTGCCTTTGAATATTTATGGGAATACCTAAATAAGTGATTGGAAGGGAGGTCTTCTTATATCTTAATTTATCCAAGACCATGGATTCCTATCTAGCAGAGCAATGAAATAAAATAACTTTAGATTTGTCTTCATTGATCAACTGCCTAGTAGCCTTAGAAAAATAGCTAATGATTTGCTTAATATTAGAAGCTTCCTTAATTGTAGCTTTACCTAAAAGAGTAGAGTCATCCACAAATTGAAGATGAGAGATAGGTCTAGCTCCATGAGCAATGGTAACTCCCTCAAGGGTTTTGTTTTCCCTCTTTTTGGTTATAGTCCTACCCAAGCATTCAACAAGAATGATGAATAAATAAGGGGATAGCGGGTCACCTTGCCTAATACCTCTAGAAGCTGGGAATGACTGAGAAGGCCTACCATTGATAAGAACTAAGTAGGAAAATGAAGAGATACATCCCATAATCCAATCCATCCAATCCTTAGAGAAACCAAATTGCCTCAAAACTTTGATAAGGAAGTGCCAATCCACTCTATCATAAGCTTTGGATAAGTCTAACCGAATGAACATGGAAGGAGATTTTTGCATATCCATGGAATGGATGGCTTCCTGAGCAAGAACTATCTCATCTACTATTTGACGTCCTTCCACATAACCCCCTTGCTCTGGGAAATAATCTTATGCAAAAGAGGCTTCAACCTTTCTGCCATGATTTTAGTAATGATTTTGAGAAGAACATTACATAAAGCAATAGGTCTAAAAGCTGAGATATGATCAACCTCTTGAGCTTTTGGAACAAGAGTAATATAAGTTTTATTGATAACCTTCAAAATTTCTTTGGCTTTCCTGGCTTCTTCCACCACCTCTAATAAATCAACATGAAGGATATCCCAGAACTCTTGGTAGAACTCAATGGGAAAACCATCAGGACCTAGGGTTTTCCCTTTTTGCATTTTAAAAACTACTTGTTGAAGCTCATTGATAGTAACAGGAGCAGTCAAAATAGAGTTCTCCTCAGAAGTGATAAGAGAAGGGATTGCTTGAAGAACATTTTGTTGTGAAGATGAGTCAAGAGGAGTAGCAGCAAAAATATTGGAAAAGTAATCAACAACAATAGAGTTCATGCCATCCCAAGTATAAACAACATCTCCAGAATATGATTTTAAGGAAGAAATAAAGTTGTGAGATCTTCGAGCTAGAAGAGATTTGTGGAAGAAATTTGTGTTTCGATCTCCTTCTTTGAGCCATTGAATTCTAGATTTTTGCTTCCATAAGATTTCTTCTCTTTTTTCCCATTCCTCTAACTGAGTTGTGAGTTTAATTTCATCTACACTTCTCTTCTCTGTGAGGCCATCTAAACGGATTTTCTTATTCAAATTTTCAATATGAGCAATAACTTCATGTTTTTTTTATGAACATCCCCAAACTCTTTCCAGTTCCAAGTCTTGATTTTGGATTTAATGTATTGCAATATTTTGGCAAAATAGAACATCTTAGTCCCATGCCTAGGTTTACCTTCCTTCCACCATTTTTGCACATGAGGTCTGAAGGAAATGTCTCTAAGCCACATTAATTGAAAACAAAAAGGAGAGAAACTCACATTGGTTTTCCACATTTCCACCATGATTGGCCAATGATCCGAACCAACATTATTAAGAGTCTTCACTTTAGGAATGTGACCATGGATTAAGAAATTTTTAGAGAGCAAAAACCTATCCAATCTCTCCATTATACAAGCTAAGCCTTGCCTTCTGTTAGACCAAGTCATAAGGCCATTATCTGGTTGGATATCCACAAGATGGAGGTTTGCAATATATTCGCTCATGAGGTCAGTGCTTTTGTCCAAATTTCTATTTCCCCCTCTTTTCTCATCTAGAGAGAGGATGGTATTGAAATCTCCTCCGATCAAGATCCAAGCTTTAGGAAAATGAGAGATAATATGAGTAATATCCTTCCACTGTCTTCTTTTTTCCTCCAAAGAAGTTGGAGCATAAACAGTAATGTAGAGCATAATTTGGTTGGAATGTCTACTTTGAATAGCTATAGCCAACAAACCCCAACTGCCAACCATATGGTGAATAACTACCTCTTTTGGGTCCCAAAGACAAGCAATGCCACCGAAGTCCCTTGGGAACTGAGGGAAACCACTTTTCCAGCTGGCCAAATTTTTACGGCAATTGAGTCCATATCCTCCATTGACATCTTTGTTTCTTGAAGGAAAACAAGATGTGGATGATTTATCTGAATCATTCTTCTAATTTCATTTTGTTTTGAAAGACTCCCTTTGAGTCCTCTAATATTCCAAGTGATGATATTCATTAATACCAGGGCTAAAAAAGTTGGGAAGGGCATTAATATTACCTTCCTCTACAAGATTTTCACCTTCTTTTACCATATGATATTGATTGGTCTTGCGACCTACTTTTTTATTAGAATCCATCTTCAATTTTTTTTCTCTATTTCTTGACTTATTCCAATTGAATCTGAGATGGCTTCTAACCTTGAAGAATGCTCGTACACAACCAAAATTTTACTAGATGGTTCAACGGAGTCTATATTGGGACCTGCATTATTTAAAGTTTTGACATTTGAAAAATTGTTTTTCTTGTGTAAATTTTCTCCCTTTTTTTCTGTTGAAAACCTTTGATTTGTTGGTTTGTCTCTGAGTTCTTCCCTTCATATTTAAATTGTGTTTCTAAGATTTCAGTTTCCATTATTTCCTCTTCCTCACTTGGGACATCATTTGTGGAAAGTATTTCAAACATATTAGCAGATGACTTTGATTGATCCTTCATAACTGGTTTTTTTTTAGTGTTCTTCTTCTTAGGTATTTGGAAACCTTCTGAGTTTATATCTTCTTTCTTTTGATCAGGAATTTTATTTGGGCAAGCACTAGCCAAATGACCATATTCATGGCAAATTCTACAATGAAAATGAATGTTCTCATAGTCCACTACTTGCTCCCAAGTGTCTTCCCCAAATTGTAATGTGATATTTTTAGGTAGGGGTTTGTCAAAATCCATTAAAACACAAATCAGCAGTCATCATAAAAGTTCCTAAAGAGTTTCCAATTGAAGAAAAAATAGTAGGATTCCAAAATTCAATAGGGAGGCCAAAGAGTCTAACCCACACGAGAGCTATAGAAGGCATCTCTTCTTTGACTTTAAATTTAGTATGCCAGGGCTTCATGAAAAGCCCTGCCCTTCCAAAAAACCAAGGACCCCCTTGAAAAGTTTTCTCTCTATCTTCATTATTAGCAAATAAAACAAGAAAATAACCATTTGGATAAATAGAGATTTGTAACTCACCTTTAGTTTTCTAGATTTTTGTATCCTAGACTTTGAAAGTAGATAGACTCGGATGAAAACCCATGAACCAACAAATTAGTCCTCTTTTTTCCAAATCTTCAATGCCGATATGAATGTTACCCATATCAAGCTTAACAATAGGAGTTCCATCAAGCTGCTTTAAGACATCCCGACTCCATTTTCCTGGGATCAATCTTAGGCATTCTTAGAGGTTTATGGGAAGCCCTAAGATTGATATTAGCATTGGGCTGAGGTTGTCCACCATGGAGGGCATCCCTAAAATTCATTTTTGGGGTTGAGTCTTCGAAATTCTTACCCTTGACAAGGGTTTTCATAGTAGAATTATTTTGTGGGTGCTGATTTGATTTTAGAGATGCATAAAAACTAGTAATAGATAAGTGTACTATTTCACATATTGGATCTAAGATGGATTTTATGAAAGAAATGTTTATCCTAATCTACAAACAGTAATTACATCTAAATTCTAAATAGAATGAGGTGAACACCATATGCAATGCATAAAATAAATTAACTAAAGTAATTTTAAACAAATTTCAGAGGGAGAAAATGTAAACTAATCTCTGCATTTGCCCTCAAGTGTGTTGCAGATAAAATTGTCTCTTATTCAACAAAATCATCTCTGATCAGGGCAAAATCGTCTGAAATTTGGGTGAAATCGTCCAAGATGATTTTGTATTCCTCTGGCCAATGCAAAGTGATAACCTGTAATAAAATTAATAACCATAATTCTAAATAGGAATGCTTTCAGAGCTTTAGAACTTCATGGATTTGGGAGTGCAGGGTATTGATCAGCCAAGGGAAATTATGTGGGAAAACAAGGATTAAGTAGGGTTAACAGGTTGTTAGAGAGTTGGGATCCATCCCAATTTGGGAGATATCCAAGGGAGTGGTGACCAACAACCCAGACACGCTTATCCCCAGATAAGCATGAGCTTTGGAACTATTTTTTTTGTGTATCTGACTGGGTAATATTTAGTTTTGGATGAAATCGTATGGACGTTTTGCATCAGACAATTTCATTCAATTAGGGATAATTTCAGAAAATCATTGATGATATCTTCTACTGGTTATAACGAAATGTATTTTTGATGCGAAGATCGAGATAGGGTTGTTTTCTAGCTAAAATTTACTGATTTCTAAATTTTTACCTTGGGTAATTTGTTGAAATGAATTTTTAACTTAGGTAAATTGATATTTACCTAGGTAAGGTAAATTAACACTGTTTTGTGATTTTAGGTATTTAATTAAGGTAGACTAATATTGATTAATCATATTTAATTAAAATTGAAGTGTGCCAATTTTTAAGTGTTACACTTTGATACATCTCATCGATGTTGACTAGATCATGATGATATCATAAATAGTGAGTCCTGAGATAGGCTCTCCAGATCTCATCCTCGTCATCCCTATCATATATGAGTACTTTGCCCTTGCCCACTAGAATTGGGTGATTAGCAAGATGAGGCCCAAGGTAGGCCTACTCTATTTCATCCTCATAGTCGCTATCCACCATGAAGAATTCCTCATTATCACCCATTTGATCCATGGGTAACAAATGATGTAGATTTAGAGGGTCCAAGTAGGCCATCTCAGTTTCATCCGCATATTGTTCATTGTTTGAGGATTGCTCATCATCATCTATTCCAGAATCGCAATCTAGTCCATTGCTTTTGATAATGGACTCTGCTTGCACTTCCTCAAAATCAAACTCTGATTTAGTATCTATTGCTATACCTAGATTCTAGATCTACATACATATGTTATCGATAGCTACACGAATTTCATTATCCAAGTCAGCCCTTGGGTTGTCTCTAGGATTGGCCTCTACCACGATGTTTTCATGATAGATCTCAGGAGGCTCAATAGAGACGTGGGTTACCAGCCTATTACCCCTTTGTATGTGAGAAGGTTTAGGGTGATAGGGATTCCAATCCACATCATCCCCCAAAGTGAGGTTCAAATGATCTAAAAATGTTGTTAGAAGCTTGCCCTATCCTCTTATATGGTAGCCTAACCTGAACCTATTAGTTGGTAGTTGATACTATGGTTCAATGGAAACTCGATGCACTTGCTTGAATAAGCCTAAGCCGTAATCATACCAATGGTAATATTTGAAATAGTGCAAGATGAATTCAAGGTTAGAAAAATAATGAACATTTGCCATGAATGGTTCATCATCACCCTCATCTATGAGCATGCGATTTGTTAGTTGATCAAGACATCCATAAAAGAAGTTTGTTTGGTTAGATAGCACCCCTAGTGGAACTATCGTTCCCATAGGAAAGCGATGGGCTTGAGGTCAGCCTATATCCTATGCAATTTGATAAATGGTGTGAATGTCATGTTTCGCACGATATACTTTGCTAATCTAGGGTTAACCAAATGTATGATCACTTGCAGTGCATATGACCCTACTAAAGAAGCAAGTGAGATAGGCTGAGGTGCCTCGACTTGATTTTGAGCATTCCCTTAATCCATGGGACTAGGAACCTCGATAGTGGTAACTTTGGATGTTTTTTTATCTCGTTCTCACCCAATTTTACCTTAAGCTTCTTATCATTCCTTACCACTATGGATACTGTAGGTTTAATCAAAGTTGTTATTGTGTGCTCTAATAATTGAGCTGCTATCGTAGAAGGTCCTGCACATACTCCTTTTAACTTGCTTTCTGGATGTTTGATTGGGTACATCAACCATATATCCAAATGCATTGAGGAGAGAATGAAATACCCTAGCAAATTGGCTAAGCTCACATATTTAAATGGCTTTTCATTAGAAGGTACCATGTGAACTTGCCCCTCATGTATATATTTAATACATTGATACAAAATCAAGGGAATGCAATGCATTTCTCTAATCCAAGGCCTACCCAAGAGGATGTTATATTGCATGGTGCCTTCTATCACATGACACATTGTAGGGATGGTCTTCAATCCAACCTAAATAAAAAGGACTATAGTACCTACCATTAAGCATAGCGCATTGTTAAATGCTCTCAAGGTGAAAGTAGAAGGTACAATATGTGATTTTGGTAACTTTAGATGTGTTAGTGCCTTGGTTGTAATTATGTTGATTGATGATCCTATATTAATAAAAACCCATTTGAATGGTGTGTGATTAACACATGCAATTATATGTAGTTGTGGGTCCGCTATGGCAATGAAGACCGTCTTAATCTCGTGATCACTAAATTGAATGACCGGTTCATTGCACTACTACACATGTTCCATGAAGTTCGTAAATGCTTTAGGGTCCTAGGACTGAACTTTGATCAATATTAAAATATCCATGAACGTCTCCCTATACTTGGGATACTGCTGAATTAGTTCATATATTGACAACTTCGCTAGAGTTATCTACAGGCTTTGAACTAGCCTACTCCTAATGGTCACCACCAATATTATTGGTGGGCTTGGCATATTTTGAGTTGGAATTTGTTGAGGTGAAGTATGGACCCTAATGGGAGCTAGAGGTAGATTTGGATGCTCATACCTCCCTTGTCTTGTGACAACATTGACCATGTCGATGAATCCTTGAGTTGGCGGTTCAAACCGCACTTGATTCACATGACCAACATTGTTACTCGATGGTTCATGATTTGGTAAGGTGTACTTGAAGATCCCCATATTATGGTTGTCTAGAGCCTAAGGGTTTTCCATAGTTAGCTCATATCTTTCGATCATATTTTGCACTACATGTTTGAAAATCCAACATCCTTTGATGTCATGTCCCTTCATTCTATGGAAAGTGCAATAGGGATCGTCCCTATACCCCTTTGGCTTGGGTTGATTAGGGTCTATTAACTTGATCTCTCGTAATTTGAGGGTCTTGGCCTCACATAGTTGATGGAATATCGATGTCATCAATTTCTATAAAGGTGTGAATTGGTGAGGTGAACGTTGTTCTTTATTCTTACCCTTCTTGTTATTATTGCACTGATCATATCATGCAGGAGGAGGTTGGTCTTGATAATTCTGTTGTTGCCCCTTATCCCCTTTTTGGAGGTTTAAAACCACTTGGTTTACATGGGCTAGCTTGGCCTATTGATTTTTGTGTTGGGTGTTCTTTTTGTTCCATTCCTTCTTGTTTCGAAGCTTCAAGTTACCCTCCTATAACTTGATGTCCTCTATTACCTTGGCTTGCACCAAGGCCTCCTTAAATGTTTGATACTATTGCAACTATAGTAGTAACGAGATGTGCTTCACATAAATCTTGGTAAACATCTGAGTTAATTTTGTGGTCAGAATGGAAAATGGCAACTTCACCATTATATTTCTCTATATTTTCCCATAATCCATGATCAGCTCATTGTCATATTGCATTAATGTAGCCAGATTGGATAGGTTCACCTTCTTCTTAACACTAAAGGATAAGCATTCAAGAAACATATTAGCCAGCTATTTGAATCTAGTTATGTTGTGCCTCTTAAGTTTATTAAACCACTCTCAGGCTAGGATTGAAAGGGTTGTAATAAAGGTTCTCATAATCAGAGCATTATTGCTTTCTATCTAAAAGCACATATCCATAAAGCTCATAATGTGCTCATGTGCATCCTCCTCTCCTTGAAACTTCTCTAGCTTTGGCATCTCAAAGTGCTTGGGATCACTGGAATGGGAATTGAAGGACATAGAGGTTCATTGTAAATTTTGTTCAAGGTTAGGTTTTGATAAGCCATCCCTTACTTCTCTATAGCTCAAACCTTGTCTACCAAGGCATGATAGGAATTCGAAGATAGAATTTCCTCTTATCTGAGAGGTCATTGGGGAGCCTTTGGAGGTTAAATTTTCTTTAACCAAGGTGGAGGACTAGGCTCATATTCCATGTCTACTAGGGAGATCTTAGGATATTCCTATTCTTGTTCATCTCCCATAACTTATTTGTACTATGTACGTCCATGATGTTATAGTGCTTGGTGCTACATCGTGTTCTAGACCATGTGGTGAGGACGAGTCTTAATGTGTTTAGGGTGTAGATCGAGCTGCAAAGCAGCTCATCTATGAGTGTGCTCCCTGTACTCACTCTAAGGGGTCAAGTTTGCATGAGCCAATCACTCTTCTCACTCAGCATACTCATTTTGATCAAGGATACATTGCTCGTGCATGCGCTACTCAAAAGGTGTTGCCTTAGAAACCTTTGCCTCTGAGTATCCTCATTTTTTAGGCACTCACACTCTACACAAAAATATTCCAATTGATCCTGGAAGATCTAATATCATTACTTTAACACCAGCTTCTATGATTGATCAATGAGATCGGTCGTATGCATCCTTTGATGTACTCATTCTATCCAAGTAGATTTATCGATATGACCTCTGATAGACCTATTTTCCATACTCTTGCCCTTGTCTATGTAGATAATATTTACGTTTTGATGTTTTTTGTACTCTATGCCCGTGTGGGTCGATGGGGTAATTATACTATAAGAATGCTTAGAGCATTCTCCTAGTTCTCTAATGGTTCTACATGTGCTCTCACTATGAGAACTCATAGAATGAAAGTATGCAACCGAGGTCTTATACCCTAACTACCCTAAGACTCTATCTAGACCATCTAGTTGTTTAATGCACTATGGCTCATGTGGTGGCATACCATTGACTCGAACCTTAGAAATATCAAATGTGAGCTTGCCAAGTTTATTGTTGTTTGGAGTCTATGTGGGCCTATGATTTGAAGTAGCCCTCTCTTCCTAACCCTAAATGGGTGGATTTTATACTTGTCTATTATGAATTGGTGAAGGCCTTGACCCTCACTTATATTGAGTACGGATAGGAACCAACTTGGTTACTATTCCTTCCTCAATGATGTACTATTTAGTGGATCCAATGGATCCATGAGGTGTACGATCATGATATATGCTCCCATGCTTGAAGGCCCCATGTTGGTATCTTCCATACTCATATCTGTCTCATGAGGCATGCACATTGCCTCCTCTAAGTGGGGTATTACGATGAGAATCCTTACACATAGATTTATACCCTCGAATGCTCACCAAACATTTTTCAATGGGATCCTATTATTGAGGATTCAACACATTATACTATGCATTGGGTGGGGCTTCGGCTTCAATATTCATTCTGCACTGAGATCAGTCTCTTCATGTTCTAACCATGATGTGTATTATCTCTTATGTATATTTTAAAGTAAACAAGGTAAATAAGAATGATTATATCTTTTAAATTTTATTTGTGAGCCCTACACTAGTTATATGTGTTTTGAAATTTATTGAAAACTTAAATTTCTATCATCGTGTTTGAAATTGTTGATGTAATGCTCAATAGTTTAAGGGTTTTCACCTGTATGTTCACAACTCGACAACCAATAATGAAAGTCATGATCACGTAAACCCCTCAAAATATGGAGATGAAATCCACACCTGGGCAGGGAGCACAGGTCCTATCGATCCTCACCTAGCACCCCATGCACAGTGATACACCCCTTCAAAGAGGAATGCATACTATTTTGTACGGTTAGGATAGATCTTGGAGTCAGTGTTGTCTAAGTAATAGGGTTTGAGGGAGTTGGGCCAATGGATGGAAATCACTACCACCATTGTTGAACCCTACCAGTGGTTGGATATGACTTCCAACTCACTAGCATTTAGATAGTGCATGGTGTGTGTTTTTTCATTTTAGATTTTGCATGAAATTAAAAATGCAACACCAAGCACTCAATGCTCTTTCCTAAATTCCTAATGATAAAGATGTTTAATGTTCAAAAAGATATATCTAATTGAATAAATGAAGTTTTAGAGAATACCTCTACATGATAAAATTGTCCACTAATTGGGTCCCATAGTAAGCAAACTCTACATACGTAATCCAGACCATTGGAGACTAGGGCATATTGCAATCAAAAGTTTGTTGTTCCTAGAAAAAGCTGGAAGAAAACCTAAAAGAATCTAAAATTTTACTTTTAAGCCTTTCTCTATGTTTTCTACTTAAACCAACTTCATATACTGCATTCAATAAATAAAAAATAGACAGACATTGGAAAAACACAGGGAATTATCTCCAACCTAAGATCCAAGTCTGATGTAGATCCGTTTGTCTATTATTTTTCTATTCTCTGCTAGCCACAGATATTGGGTGTGGTTCAGACTGTTCACTGTGGCTGTTAACCATAGCAAATATCTACAAAAAAAAACATAGAAAGTTAGTCATCTACAATATGAAAGCACGAGATTCCGGAAGAAAAAGGAAAGACTAAACAAAATTGCATTAAAAGGAAAGAACACAAATGAATGAACACAAGATATAAAAGCAATATAAAATACGACCCTTTTTATTGATATTCTTTCAGTAATGTGTTACAATACGTCTCCTTCCTTTTTAGGGGATAGGAGAGCGTTAAATGTTGGTCTTTTACAACTTGTTTCAGAATTCCTCCTTCCGCGTGCCCACATATAAGATGGGCGAACCAAAACGTTGTCGTCGCTTGTGTTGGTAAAAGTAGATTCCTCGCTGCTCCTCTAATGCTGAAAATCTGCGTTCAAAGAAACAAACAAAGAATCAGTAGCACCTGTGTATGAAAAATAAAAGAACGAATATGAAAGGTTACCGTAAAAGATAAATGTAATGATGGTTAAAATGAGTCCAAATAAACTGAAAACTTGACAGAAGCATAAATACGTAACTAATAAAATGCTGCAAAAGAAACAGTCACCAAGTTCAACGTAGATCGGTATTCGTTTCGGGGAAGGACGAATAAACCTGCAACAGACTGGTATTCATCCCGGGGTGAAACGAGTAAACCTGCAGCAACTGGTATTCGTTCCTGGGTGAAACGAGTAAACCTGCAATAAGGCAGGGGATGCCCGAAGGCAAACCACCCGTCGATTGAGATTTTGTTTCGACACCAATCCGCTTGGGATGAGTCCGAAACCTGTTGTGATGCGTTGTCGACGAATTGATAGGATAATGTAGTCAAAAAATCGGGTGTACGAATCGTAAGTCAATAAAACAGTAGCACTTCGTTGCTCAAATGCTCCTTTTTCTGTCCATCCTTTTGGGTGAAGAAATTCACCATTTTATAGACCCAAGGGGTCTCTTGAATTAACATGCAAAAGTGCTAGTTTGCATGAATGCTTTTTCCTGTGAAGAGAAGACTTCTCCTTGATCAAGGATTTCATAACTGCTTCTGCATGCTCAAACGAACCTACTCACACTCCCATGCAATGAAGGGTGAGTTAAGTAGCTAATTTGAGTTGTCATGAAAAAGCCCACTCTCACTCCCATGCAATGAATGGAGAGTCAAGTGGCAGATCCGGGTTGTCCTGAAAAACTCACTCTCATTCCCATGCGGTGAATGGAGAGTCAAGTGGCAGATCCGAGTTGTCCTGTGCCGAGGCTTGACTTTCTGCCAGTCAAACCTGGTATTCGTCCCACCCCAAAATGAGCGCTGGAATTCGTTCCTGGGTAGAACGAGTACCAGTCTATACTCGTTTCGGGGTGGAGCGAATAACTAGCAAAGTACCTAAAAGGTGCCAAATTGATTTTTGACTTGCAAAATTGTTGTGCGAGTGGTTAAAACCACTGTTTAACCTCTATGGGCTGCCTTGGGGGCTGTTTGTGTCAATGCGATCAGCGCTTGTTGTCACGTAATCGGATTGGTGCTATTTTGGTGTCTACAGATGCCCCTTTTTGGGAAGCGCTATGCAAGGCACAGCGCCGAGCAAAAATAAATAACCAAAGCACTAATGATTAGGGTTTCTTAGTAACCTAACCAACTCTTGATGCCCCAAGTATGGAAAGGGCACGCATTCTTGAATCCTTGCTTCTGACGAGCTAAGGAACTTGATTTCAAGTATTAACCTATTTTCGGTGAGGTGTGACTTGAGCTTGGACATTGATCAGTCATGAATAGGCAAAGGGCGCAACCTTTTGTCCATGGGGGAACCTTGTGTTCATGCTTCAGGAATGCCAAGTGTTTGATCAGTTTGTGATTATTGCTTGTTTTCTGCCCCAAGCAGGGGCGTGATTGTCTTTGTCAATGATTCTTTGAATGCATGTCATTTCCATGATTGGGTATGTTGTTGTTGATTGGTGACTAAGTGTGACTACCCCCTCAAGTGACAAATCGATGAGGGAATGACCGACATGAGAGAAGTGACGAGTCGCTTGACCCAAGATGACTTAGGTAAGGGTGCCTTCAGTTGTTTACCATTGAATGTGCATGCAGTTTTCCGACATTTAGACCTATTTTTGGTGGGTTGAAACCCTTTTTGTGACGCATTGTGAAGCTGAAATTGGCAAAAATCCGTCTTCCCGTGGAGCGGTCCGGCTATGGTAGCCTTCTTAGGGAGTAGGATAATGACAATTTGTAACCCCAATGTCTGTTTTGGATGCCAAGAATGTCAGGTGCAAATGCGCCTTCGTTCAGCAATGTTATTGCTATTTTTTTGGTTGGTTTATGTGTTTGTGTTGTTTGTGGGTTTTGACCCATTTTGGTGATGCCGTTTGGGGATGAAATTCTCAAAAATCCATCATCCCGTGGAGCGGTCCGGCTATGATAGCCTTCTTAGGGAGTAGGATAGCGAGGATTTGTGACCCCGACATCGGTTTTGCATGCCCGGAATGTCAAGTGCAAAAGCACTCTCATTGGACAGTTTTATTGCTCTCTTTTTTTTTTTTTGTGCATTTGTTTGCTGTTTTTTTTTTTTGAAATGTTTGTTTATGATGATGTATGCATGTGGGATTATGATTGCGATGTTGCTAATTATATGATGTATGCATATGGAATGAATGAAATTATTTGTTGATAACTGGTCGATGGCACCATAGATTGTACAAGATTGACTGGCTTGCTATACTTATGGGATGACTTTGTGGAATGACGTTGCATATGACAACTGTGTTTTTGTATTTTGCATTTTTTTTTTTTGATGATGATATAAGAAGGGATTGTATACAGCGGTTGGCGTAGAATGTAGCTAGGTTTTCCTGAGACTCAGATGTTTTAACTAACTAGCCAAGGCTGTACTTTTATCTGACAAGACTTTGAACAAGGTATGAATCGGACTTGTCGTTGACCAAGTTATTTCACATCCCTATGTGTGCAATTGAGTTCGTTGATGTGGTATTTGTTAGGATACCACCAGTGCCAGATAGGCTGTCAACCAAACCTATATTGAGGATCACCCAATTAGCTCCACTAACTCCTTTGTCGTATTTAGTCAGATTAATCTACGGTACTATCTAGGTTACCATAAGCTAGCTCATCCACATGCAAACATTGATCTGCACACAAGTTAATGTGATAGATATATCATCATGCGGGAGGTTTACCACCAGTGACCGATAGGCTATCCACCAAACCGGTATCGAGGCTTGCCTCATGACCTGTCGGAATGCTGAGATTTCCAAGGATTCAAGTTCAACTCCCTTCTTTTCTTCAATTGTATTGGGATACTTGCTCTTTTGTAGTGATAAAAATCACTGTTTATTTTTGTTTGATTTGTTTTTCTTTTGAGCAAGGGATTTGGATACGGAGTGACGAGAATCACTGTTGTTTGTGCCTTTTGATGTGTGCACCTTGGGATATCAAATTTTGGAGTTTTGACTTTTGCAAATTTTTGATGTTTTGCAACTTTTGAGAACTTTGGGATGCTTGGGGAATTGGGTAGGGAGGATGCTTGTCCTTTTGCCAACTCTCAACATTCTTTGGGATCATTCGCATAGGGGGATGAGCAAGATAGTCATTTCACTTATGGTAACCTGGATTGCTTTGCAGGTTTCATCTTTCGTTCACACAACTTGGGAATTTGTTTTTATGTGTTTTTGAACTTGTGATGGGATGCTACGTAACAAGGTGTATTTCAAGTAAAACTCTACCTTTGTAACATCCATTTGACTTTGTACAATTCTTGGCTAGAGATCTAATGATAGCTGAATGACGAAAACTCTAGATACATTGTATGACCACTGATTTATGATATGGCAAAATGTTGATTGTCGTTTATTTTTACTGTATTGTTTTCAAAATGGAAAATGTGAAAGGTGGTGGATTTGCCAAATAATGACAGTATATGGTGCCTTTGCCTTGTGTGATCAACAATATGCAATGGATGAATGTAATTTTGATGCAACTATATGTATTTTTATTGTCGAAGTATGCATGAAAGTGAGATGCAGATTTTGTTTGTTTTTGATGAGTTTGTTTGTTTTTTTTTTTTGGATTTTCTTGATGGTGACCAAGGGATTTCGAGAATCCTTTGGGGTTTTGGGGTGACCAAGTGATTGCGATAATCCTTGGAGCTTTTGGGGTGACCAAGGATTGCGATAATCCTTGGAGCTTTTGGGGTTGACCAAGATTCGATAATCCTTGGAGCTTTTGGGGTGACCAAGCGATTACGATAATCCTTGGAGCTTTTGGGGTTGACCAAGAGATTACGATAATCCTTGGAGCTTTTGGGGTTGACCAAGAGATTGCGATAATCCTTGGAGATTTTGGGGTTGACCAAGAGATTACGATAATCCTTGGAGCTTTTGGGGTGACCAAGAGATTGCGATAATCCTTGGAGCTTTTGGGATGACCAAGCGATTGTGATAATCCTTGGAGCTTTTGGGTGACCAAGTGATTGCGATAATCCTTGGAGATTTTGGGATGACCAAGCGATTGTGATAATCCTTGAGAGCTTTTAGGGTGACCAAAGAGATTGCGATAATCCTTGGAGCTTTGGGTGACCAAGCGATTAGATAATCCTTGGAGCTTTTAGGGTGACCAAGGATTGGATAATCCTTGGAGCTTTTTGGGATGACCAAGCGATTGTGATAATCCTTGGAGCTTTTGGGGTTTGACCAAGTGATTGCGATAATCCTTGGAGCTTTTAGGGATGACCAAGTGATTGCGATAATCCTTGGAGCTTTTGGGGTGACCAAGCGATTGCGATAATCCTTGGAGCTTTTAGGGTTGACCAAAGGGTTTATGGACACCTTTGGAGCATTTGGTGTAATCCACTTGCTCTTCAGGGAATAGAGGTACCCCCAGCGTGATTATCGTTGTGCACCAGATCTGACTCTGTAGGGATGGGCACAAATGGATTAGCCTTATGCACGGAGAGGAGGATAGGGTCCGCCCTCGGCACTGATGGTGCTATGATATCTCTTGGTGGAAGTTGCTCGCGATCTTCCCAAAGGAGCGAAATCAACATTTGATGCCAGTGGGCTGGGTCTATGTGCCACTCATGCCCTAATCTTATGCCTAGTTGTGCCATCAGTTCTTCATGGGTTACAGGGTGATTGTGTCATCGCGCATGATTGAGATATTCCATCTCAGTTTCATCTTCATAATCATTGTCAAAGATCCAAAGGCCCTCGTTGGCCCCGACAGCTATCTGCGACATTCTAGGCTCTTCTTGTTCGAGCAGAGTGATGTGGTCCTCGTGGGGTTGTTTCGCGTTTTGTGGGGGGACCTGATTTTCCTGCAATGGCATGGGCTCGATGGGAGCCTCCAAAGGGAATAATGTTAGGAGAATTTTGTGATGATCATCCATAGGGACCACCTACGAATTATTGTTGTCTGACTCAAATGGGTCCCATGGTGCTATTGCATATGCTGACTCGTCTTTGGCGAGAGAGTCAGGCTCATCAGAATCTGGTGATTCTGAGATATGGAAGACCTCATCATCAGGTAGCTCTACAACCAGGGGTTGATCCTCTATGAGAGGAGTCTCGCATAAGTTGGGCTTTTGGAGCCCCAAAATCTTGGTCTCTATCGACTCTAAGTGCTTTGGCAGCGCATTGCTTGTATCGGGGGATTTGAGCTCCTCCTCTTTGATTTGTTCCCATTGTAGGTTGTGGGGAACTTGGGGCCTTGGGAGGGGTGGCAGGATAGCACCCCCCATGCCTTGGTATGGCATTTCATCCTACTTTTCTTCTCGCTCAAGTTCCTCAGAGGCTTCTTGAAGAATTTGTGAGGGTGGCACATGAACCTGGGTGGGTGCCTGAAGAAGGCGCCCGTCATTGGTCTGAGGAGTAGCCTCCCACTCAAATCTAGGAGGCATCGGGGGCAACGCTTGATAGGGTCATGGAGACCTGTTTCTCATCGAGGGGTTGTGTCCCTCATAATGTTTTGTCTTATGCGTGTGAAGGGTTGGAGTCCTCGCCTGCATAGTGTGTTGGAACAACTCATCCTCCTGGCGCTGAATGCACTCTTGATTTAGAAGATACCATTGCTCTAACTATTGTAGTTCTAGCTCAAGTAGCGTGAGTTCCGTTCGACGTGCGATATGCTTTGCAGATTCTAAGATAGTGGGTCCTGTCGTCTCATATCTAGAAGGCCTATATGCCTCTCCTAGATATCTATCTCGATCGTGGTGATCCGAGATCTCTATGGGCCGCCTCCCTCTATTGGGGGTAGCGGCATTCCCCCGAGGCCTTGGCCTCAGTAAGGGATCCTGATAGCTAGCAGTTGTAGAGGCGTATTTCTCCTGTGATGTATATTGCTCTTGAGGAAGGTAAGGGTTTTCCTCGTGCTCTCTTTTGTAAGTGAAAAAGGAATGGGCGGAGTTGGTTCACCCCACCTGAGGAGCCTTGTGCTCCGGATTTGTCCTTGTAGTCCTGACAACTAGAGGGGGTGAAGGAGGGATAGTGTAATCATGTGGTTCCTCCCGTCGAACCCTATGTTGACCTAGCGCTTCATCGCACGGTGACCACTCATAGCGAGCATCTAAGGGAGCTCTCCTATGGTTGTACCCCTCATGGAAGGGTGTGTGTTGGGTGATATGCTGAACAGGAGTGCCCCTAGAAGAGGTGCCCCTATAGTCCCTTTTCATTAAGGTGTGGAGGGGACTGCCTTGTGTGTCAGGTCACCAAGGTGGTATGACTAAATCCTTGGGACTGTAACGGAGGCGACTCGTGCCTCCTTGGCTATTCCCCGCAGCATCCGCCCGTGATTGGGCTTGGCTACGAGTGAACACCATTGTGATACTTCTCTACAAAATGCGTAAATTTTTGTCTTTTGTTTATGATTTTTTTGATTTTTTTTTTGTTACACTAAGCAGAAAAGAACATACACACACAAAGCAATGATTATCTCTTTTAAAGATTAATGGTGTGTCCTAGACTGGTTTTAGTGTGTTTTTGATGATGATTTTGTTTTGTTTTTAAAAGTTTTGAAGAACGTTTAAATGCATAATGAAGGCTCATATAACTCCCATGAATGGTCGCCCCTTCGATATACCATGCCAGGCCGATATACCAACCTCTCTATATACCCGCCCTTACGAGAGGGAGACTATAGGTATGTGAGAGCAGATGGTACGTGGTACATAGGCTGTACTGAAGGGGGATTGTCCTGTCTATGACACCTACCATAGAAGACTTATCCTCACATGCTGGGAATCACCCCAGTGACACTCGATCAGCTTTCATCAGGATTTACGTCGAGCGACAGTGACAATCGGGGTAAATGGATGCAAAAATCAAGCCAAGGTGGTGATGAACCCACCGTTGGTCTTGATCAAGGGCTGGGGTCTTACGACCAGCTCCTTGGTTTAATTTTACCATGTGATGTGTGTGGGGTTCATTTTAATTTATAAAAATGAAACAGGCAAACAAAAGGAAACTTTCCCTAAGCCATATAAAAACTGAAAACCAGAAAACAAAAAATAGAAAATAGAAATTTGACAGAAGCTTGTTAAAAACTCCTACCTCTTCTCTGCCCAAAAGGATGTTTCTAATTTACTGCTCTGAAAAATGCTCAAAACGCTATTCGTTCCTGGGTGAGGCGAATACCAGAACTGTATTCGTTCCAGGGTAAAACGAATGCCTATTCGCCCCTGGGTGAAACGAATCCCAATTCTGTAATCATCGCAGACCGAAACGAATAACAGTCGAATGCCTAAAAAATAGGTACCTATAATCAAACAAGCAATTTCAGATCAGAAATCTAACCTAAAAAAAAATAGAGGACAGGGTCCCACCGTGATCGCCATTGAAAGCACGAGATTCCGAAAGAAAAAGGAAAGACTAAACAAAATTGCATTAAAAGGAAAGAACACAAATGAATGAACACAAGATATAAAAGCAATATAAAATACGGCCCTTTTTATTGATATTCTTTCAGTAATGTGTTACAATACGTCTCCTTCCTTTTTAGGGGATAGGAGAGCGTTAAATGTTGGTCTTTTACAACTTGTTTCAGAATTCCTCCTTCCGCGTGCCCACATATAAGATGGGCGAACCAAAACGTTGCCGCCGCTTGTGTTGGTAAAAGTAGATTCCTCGCTGCTCCTCTAATGCTGAAAATCTATGTTCAAAGAAACAAACAAAGAATCAGTAGCACCTGTGTATGAAAAATAAAAGAACGAATATGAAAGGTTACCGTAAAAGATAAATGTAATGATGGTTAAAATGAGTCCAAATAAACTGAAAACTTGATAGAAGCATAAATACGTAACTAATAAAATGCTGCAAAAGAAACAGTCACCAAGTTCGACACAGATCGGTATTCATTTCGGGGAAGGACGAATAAACCTGCAACAGACTGGTATTCGTCCCGGGGTGAAACGAGTAAACCTGCAGCAACTGGTATTCGTTCCTGGGTGAAACGAGTAAACCTGCAATAAGGCAGGGGATGCCCGAAGGCAAACCACCCATCGGTTGAGATTTTGTTTTGACACCAATCCGCTTGGGATGAGTCCGAAACCTATTGTGATGCGTTGTCGACGAATTGATAGGATAATGTAGTCAAAAAATCGGGTGTACGAATCGTAAGTCGGTAAAACAGCAGCACTTCGTTGCTCAAATGCTCCTTTTTTTGTCCATCCTTTTGGGTGAAGAAATTCACCATTTTATAGACCCAAGGGGTCTCTTGAATTAACATGCAAAAGTGCTAGTTTGCATGAATGCTTTTTCTTGTGAAGAGAAGACTTCTCCTTGATCAAGGATTTCATAACTGCTTCTGTAACTGCTTCTGCATGCTCAAACGAACCTACTCACACTCCCATGCAATGAAGGGCGAGTTAAGTAGCTAATTTGAGTTGTCATGAAAAATCCCACTCTCACTCCCATGCAATGAATGGAGAGTCAAGTGGCAGATCCGGGTTGTCCTGAAAAACTCACTCTCATTCCCATGCGGTGAATGGAGAGTCAAGTGGCAGATCCGAGTTGTCCTGTGTCGAGGCTTGACTTTCTGCCAGTCAAACCTGGTATTCGTCCCACCCCGAAATGAGCGCTGGAATTCGTTCTTGGGTAGAACGAGTACCAGTCTGTACTCGTTTCGGGGTGGAGCGAATAACTAGCAAAGTACCTAAAAGGTGCCAAATTGATTTTTGACTTGCAAAACTATTGTGCGAGTGGTTAAAACCACTGTTTAACCTCTGTGGGCTGCCCTGGGGGCTATTTGTGTCAATGCGATCAGCGCTTGTTGTCACGTAATCGGATTGGTGCTGTTTTGGTGTCTACAAAATATAATTTGTGGGGTTCCCATTATGATCACCATTAGTATCATTGTGAAAAGCATATACCTAAGCTATCGTACCAATTAAGTGTAAATTTAAAGCATTAAACCATAATAACATGAATTTGATAAGAAAGAGGAATTTATTTGTATTAATGGAATGTAAATCAATTACATATACGTCCCTCTTAGGGATACCCAAATTCGTGATACAATTAATACAATATTGAAAACCCTCTAAATGAGGGGGTGGTATAATTTGTAGACTCTTCATAGATGTACAAAAACTACTTAAAGCCAAGGATAGCCTTCTTCTCCTTTGGTTGGAGGCATATGCTACCTTGAATGCCTTGAAAATTATTAGGTCCTATAAACCCTACGTTCAAGAAATAATAATAAAATGGTTAATAACAAAGGATACCTCTCTTGATGAGGCTTTTGAGACACTTGCATAAATTGATAATAAATAAGACCTAAAAGCATGTAAATCTAGAAGATATGCAAGAAATCACCAAATTACTATAAAGCATGTAAATAAAGCATAAAATATAGCAAATAAGCAACCTAATTAGCCATTAGAAACATGGAATACCTCAAATACAATGAAGACATTCTATATTGATAAATACAAGGAAAATAGAAACAAATATACCTCTAATCCTGAATTTAACCATACAATTGAATAAAATAAAGTTAAACTAAGTCAGATCTTCCCACAAACATGTTTAAAAGATAAAATCTATGGCTAAAATAGAGTAAATTTAAGATCAAACCCTCTCTGTGGGTCTGAGGCACAGTTGGAACTGTTAGCCATGGATGACAACCGTGACTGAGGTGAAAATGCTCTTCCTCTTGTAAATAGGACTCAGATATTCAATTCTCTCCATTGAATTGATGTTAAATGGTCATATTGATGTCCTCTAATGGATTGGTGGTGTCAATTATTTGAATTGGCTATGGAAGAGGCTCAATTATACAATCATGATTTCCAAATTGGTAGTAAGTTAAATTTTCTCGAAGGTTGTAATTGAGTCAAAAATTCGATAGAGCTTCACTATGATCAATTAAAAACTCCTCCATACTTCTCCCCAATTTGGAGGGGGGTATTATTGGACTCCTAATCCCTAATATTGGTTTGTTTTGGAAGCCAAGATCAATATCCAGGAGGTTGGATCATTTGGGAGGAAAATTCTCTAAGATTTCCTGCCTAAAATCATTTGAATATTCACTGTTGTAACCAAATTTGGCTTGTCTCAAGATTCAAAATAGTTTCAGTGCTAGTCGTGACTTTGAGGTGTAACTAGCTCTATTAACCGTGGGTGTCAGTCACGACTAAGGTTGAGTTAGCCAACTCTACCCAAATTGAGTGGTTAAAACCACTATTTCACCTTGGAGTTGTCCAAGATATTTCATATGGTTTGTTAGCATGTCCCATATGAGTAGTCACCTCGACATGATGTGTTTTAGGTGTCTACAAATGATTACTATCAAAATACTTTGTACTTTGGTGGAAAATCATGGATGGAAACTTCATAAAATGGATGTAAAAAGTGCATTTCTTAATGGTGATATGGAAGAAGCAATCTATATGTTACAACCAAAAGGATTTGTAATTAAGGGACAATAACACAAATTTTGTACATTAAAATAAATCATTGTATGGTCTAAAACAAGCCCCAAGAGCATGGTATATAAAAATAAAAGGTCATTTATTACAATACAACTTTAAGAGAAGTTTATCAGATCCAAATATTTATACAAAAAAAGGTTGGAAATGATATAGTAATACTTATAGTATATGTTGACGATATAGTAATTTAAGAAGTTCAAAGGGTTTAATAAATAAAGTCAAAAGGGATCTTGAAATGACTGATTTGGGATTTATGCATTATTGTCTTGGTTTAGAAATCAATCAAAATGAAGATAATATTACAATAACATAGATAAAGTATGCAAAATATTTACTTGAGAAATATAAAATGAACAATTGTAAGACCAAGGATACACCTATGGAACAAGGACTACAATTATCCAAATATGATGAAACATCTTTTGTTTCAACAACAACCTATCATCAATTGATTGGAAGTCTCTTATATTTAACAAATACATGACTAGATATAGTTTTTGCTATAAATTATCTCTCAATATTTATGCAAGAACCCAAATAAAGTCATTGGAAAGCTACAAAAAGAATATTACAATATATTAGTAGGACTACAAAATATGGGCTTACATATAAAAAGGATGATAAGAATTTTTGTCTACAATGATATTCATATTTTGATTATGTTGGATCTATAGATGATAGAAAATCAACTTTAGGATATATATTTTTATCTTGGTTTAGGACCAATATTGTGGTATAGTAAGAAACAACATGCATTAGTGCATTCATCTACAAAGGCAAAGTATCGTGTAACAAAGGATGCAGTCTATGAAGCATTATGGTTGCAATAGATACTATCAGACATGGGGATCAAAAGAACTCCAATAATAAAAAATTGTGATAATCAAGAAGTATTAAACTTGATAACAAATCCAATCATACATGAAAGAACCAAACATATTGAAGCTCAATGCCACTTTATCAGAGATCATTTTTAGAGTTATCAAATTTAGTTGAAACATATTCCTATAGAAGAACAAATTGTAGATGTCTTCACAAAGGCTTTGGGTCAAAACAAGTTTCAAATATTTAGAAATCATCTATGCAGATCAAGATAAATTCACATCAAATAATGTAATACAAGGGGGTGTTAGAGTATATTATATTATTTGATATATGGAAAGGTCAAGAGTCTCTTGACTAGGTGGCAAGATAAGAAACTCAAAGGTCATTTTGTAAAAGTATATTATGAACTCAAAGCTTCATAACTTGTACACAAGTTCTTTTCATAATAAGAATTCTACGGATTATGTTATCATTTGTTTAGTCTGAAAGTTTCATTTACATCGTTATCTTGATCTTATTGTAATGTGACTATATTATATTTTATCTTGTGGAATTTATCTTGTGAGTTTCATATTGATATTAAATATTAAAAAGCCATCATATAATACTATCATAGAATATCAGGAATTACGCTTGTAAATATTATAAAAAGGAAAGTATGTAACCCTCATAGGGCTAGTAAAGATTGCATATTTTGTAACTGTTGAGGGTGATGTCAAAATTTACCCATAATTATTAAATTAATATGTGATTTGTAACTAAAATAAAGCACATGAAAAAATATCTTAAATTGGGTGTTTTATTCATGTCAATTAAGAATTTTAGTTAATTTAAAAATAAATAAAAAACATGTAAAGTGCCATAATAAAAGTTGTTTTTTAAAAGCTATTTTTTAGCTTTTTTGCATGATCTTTTTGTTTGTTTGTGGAAAACACCCCAAATGGGATGCCAACTTTGGATAAGTCCCAAGGAGGCAGGGGTATATATTCCACAAAAAATTCCAAGGGCTCACACCTAGCCTGCCCCCTTTGGCACACTCAATGAGTATACCTAAAAAAAAAAAAGAACAAACAAACACAAAAACACAAATAAACACAAAAAATACAACAACAACAAACAAAGACAAACAAACAAACAAAAAAAAACACAAAACAAACAAAAGCAACATAAAAGCATGAAAACAACAAAAAAATTAAAAAACAACAAAACACAAAACACCCAAAAAACTATAAAAAACAAAACAACGCACAAAAAAATTAAAAAACCAAAACACAAAACATAAAAAAATAAAAAAAATACATAAAAAAACACAAGAACAACAAAAACAACACAAAAACAAAATAGAACAAAAAACACACACACCTCAAAAAAACTAAAAAGGAAAAAGAAAAAAATAGAACACAACAACGACCTTTATAGGCCAAAATAATTTTTAGGCAAGATTTAATAGAGGAAACAAAAGAAAGATCTGTTTGAGCTAGGGAACTAAAGTACCCTGATCGGACCAAAGAGAAGCAAAAAAAAATAGCAAAAGAACTAGGTACCTCCAGTACTAGAGACATCCAAAGAAATGATAGAAAGAAGAGCTGCCCTTATTTGCAAAGCCCACAACCTGGGAGGGTGGTCATAGCAAGTAAGACCACCTTTGTCCAATGCCCAATTAGCTAAAGCATAAGCACTCCTATTATGATATATAACCACTTGATTGTAATCGAGTTTCAAAAAGCCCATTTGGATTAACTGAATCTTCTCAATTATTCTTTTTATTCTCCAATCAACCTTATGATTCTTAGGAGTCTTTAGTATATTAATCATGAGTTGAGAGTCAAACTCAACTAGAACCTTTTCCCATCCAACCTTAATAGCCTCTTTAAGGCCTCTAAGGATACCATACCCATTAGAAAGGTTATTGGAAAGCATACCTAGATTATCAACAAAAGTAAAAACCAGGGAGCCATCTGAAAGTCTATCAATTTCTCCCACACTAGCTTTTCCAAGGTTCCCCCTAGAGGCTCCATCAATATTGAATTTTCAAAAATCCTTAGGAGGAGGCTACCAATTCTTTGTTCTATCCATATTATAATAATTCACATCCCCTTTAATCTGGTTACCCTTAGAAGAGTTAATATTTAATCTTTGCATCACTTGATCCCATCTTTGGTGGGATTTTTGGGGGTGATTATGGAGTTGTTGGACCGATTCAGTTGGCAATGGTATTTTTCTAGATATAGTGAATATCCTTCCTTTCTTGATTGAAAATTCAGTTACTCCTTTCATTCTAGATATTCCAAAATAGAATGGTAGAACCCATCCAAACTAACTACCTAATAAAATGATCAACACCCTCTTGTTTAGGCCAATCCTTCCAAAGTTGCTCAAAAGTAAAAAAAATTGGACCATTGTAAGACAAGTAAAGTGGCCATTCTCCTTTATAGCTCAGATGCTAAATTACACTCAATAAAAATATGCCTGAGAGTTTCCACATTCTTTCCACACATTTCACATCTAAAAGGGCCATGAAAACCATGCTTCATAAGTTGCTCACTAGTAAGAACCCTACAATGCAATAAAAGCCAAGTAAATAACCTCATCTTAGGCCAGATATTTTGAGCCCATAATTGAGAAAATATATCATATGATTGGTTGGGATTATTATGGCATAAGGCCAGATAAACTTGAGCAACTGAATACTCACCCTTAGTAGTGTTTTTCATCCAAAACGTCTTTATCATGGGACAAAGAGAGAGATCTCATATGAAGGATGCATTGGATGTCTTGTATTTACCTTTCTAGGATTTTAATAGGCCAATCCTAAATAGGAATCCAATATATACGAATATCTAAATTACCAGTATAGTACCGACAGTTATTAACCACCTTTATCCAGTTAGCTTGGTGAAGCTCCTCCATCCAAGGCCTCCAATCAGGAAACTGAGTTATCAAAGGCTGGTGACCATCCCAAGAATCTATCCAAAAATTTACATGTTGACCATTATGAATGATCCAAGATAGTTTTTCTTTATCAAATCCTCACCAGTCTTAAGAAATACTAAAATGGGAGAACCTTTGATAGGCAATTGATAGCAAACAAGGTCTTCAAGACTTTTTTTCTCAACATATTTAGCACGAATATTTTTGGCCCAAAGAGCATTGGGGTTATGCAAAATCCTCCAATACAATTTAGTAGCTAAAGCTTTATTTTTATTAATAGCAAACCGGAATCCTAACCCCCTTCATTCTTAGGAAGACATAAAGTATCCCATTTCACCAAGGCCCATTTTCTTTTCTCCTTAGTACCACTCCAGAGGAATCGATGACTATTTTGATCCAATTATTGAAGAACAACCATTGGAATATTCAACACGATAGAAACATAAATAGGAATAACTTGAAGGACTGATTTTACCAAGGTGATTCTACCTCCAAAAGAAAGCTACCTATTGGTCCACTTTTCAATTTTCTTCTTAACTCTGTCCAACAACCAATTCCAATATTTTTTTCTATATTTGAGTATTGATAGGAATATCTAAATAAGTGATCAGAAGGGAGGTCTTATTATATATTAATTTATTCAATACCATTGATTCCTGTCTTGCAGAGCAGTGAAAGAAAATGGCTTTAGATTTGTCTTCATTGATCAATTTACTGATAGCCTTAGAAAACCAACTAATATTTTTATTAATTTTAGAATATTCCTTAATGTAGCTTTACCTAATACAGTAGAGTCATCAACAAATTGAATATGAGAGATAGGTCTAGCTCCATGAGTAATGGTAGCTCCCTCAAGGGTTTTGTTTTCTATCTTTTTTGTTATAGTCCTACCCAAGTACTCAACAAGAATTATGAATAAATAAGG
This sequence comes from Wollemia nobilis, assembly GCA_028583015.1. NCBI lineage: Eukaryota > Viridiplantae > Streptophyta > Pinopsida > Araucariales > Araucariaceae > Wollemia > Wollemia nobilis. Next base: position 9,948,931 of record JAQPPZ010017031.1, on the reverse strand, counting down.
GGAGAGGGGGTCACCTTGCCTAATACCTCTGGAAGATGGGAATAATTGAGAAGGTCTACCATTGATAATAACTAAGTAGGAAACTAAAGAGATAGATCCCATAATCCAGTCCATCCAATCCTGAGAGAAACCAAATTTCCTTAAAAAATTGATAAGGAAATGCCAATCCACTTTGTCATAAGCTTTAGATAAGTCTAACCGAATGAACATAGAAGGATATTTTTACATTTCCATGGAATGGATGGCTTACTGAGCAAGAACTATCTCATCCACTATTTGATGCCCTTCCACACAACCTCCTTGTTCAAGGGAAATAATCTCATGCAAAATAGGCTTCAACCTTTCTTCCATGATATTACTAATGATTTTGAGAAGAATATTACATAGAACAATAGGTCTAAAAGCTCATATATGTTCAACCTCTTGAGATTCTGGAACAAGAGTAATATAAATTTTATTGATAACCTTCAAAATTTCTTTGGCTTTCCTAGCTTCTTCCACCATCTCTAATAAATTAGCATGAAGGATATCCCAAAATTCTTAGTAGAACTCAATGGGAAAACCATCAAGACCTGGGTTTTCCCTTTTTGTATTTTAAAAACCACCTATTGAAGCTCATTGATAGTAACTGGAGCAATCAAAATAGAGTTCTCCTCTGAAGTGATAAGAGAAGGTATTGCTTGAAGAGCATTCTATTGAGAAGTCGAGTCAAGAGGAGTAGCAAAAGAAATATTGGAAAAGTAATTGACAACAATAGAGTTTATGCCATCCCAAGTGTAGACAACATCTCCAAATTTTGATTTTAAGGAAGAAATAAAATTGTGAGATCTTTGAGCTAGAAGAGATTTGTAGAAGTCATTTGTGTTTCAATCTCCTTCTTTGAGCCATCGAAATTTTAGATTTTTGCTTCCATAGTATTTTTTCTCTTTTTTCCCATTCCTCTGACTGAGCTATGAGTCTAATTTCATCTATACTTCTACTCTCTTTGAGCCCATATAAATGGATTTTCTTATTCAAATTTTCAAGTTGAGCAATAAATTCATGTTTTTTTATGAGCATCCCCAAACTCCTTCCAGTTCCAAGTCTTGATTTTGGATTTAATGTATTGAAATATTTTGGAAAAATAGAACATCTTAGTACCATACCTATTTTTACCTTCCTTCCACCATTGTTGCACTCTAGGTCTAAAGGAACTGTCTCTAAGCCACATTAACTGAAATTGAAAAGGAGAGAAACTCACATTGGTTTTCCATATTTCCACCATGACTGGCTAGTGATCCGAACCAACATTGTTAAGAGTCTTCACTTTAGGAATGTGACCATGGATTAAGAAATTATCAGAGAGCAAGAACCTATCCAATCTCTCCATTATACAAGCTAAGCCTTTACTTATATTAGACCAAGTCATAAGGCCATTATCTAGTTGGATGTACACAATATGGAGGTTTACATTATATTCACTCATGAGGTTAGTGCTCCTATCCAAAAAAAAAAATCCCAAATTTTCTCATATAGAGATAGGATGGTATTAAAATATCCTTCGATCAAGATCCAACATTCAAGAAAATGAGAAATAATATAAGTTATATCCTTCCACTATCTTCTTTTTTCCTCCATAGTAGTTGAAGCATAAACAGTAATTCAGAGCATAATTTGGTTGGAATATCTACTTTAAAGAGCTATAGCTAAAAGACCCCTCAATGCCAACCATATGGTGAATAACTACCTCTTTTGGGTCCTAGAGGCAAGCAATACCACCAAAAGTCCCCTTGGAACTGAGGGAAACCACTTTTCCAGCTGGTCAAATTTTACAAGAAATTGATTCCATTTCCTCTATTGGCATCTTCGTTTCTTGAAGGAAAATAAGATGTGGATGATTTATTTGAATCATTCCTCTAATTTAATTTTGTTTTGAAAGACTCCCTTTGAGTCCTCTAATATTCCAAGTGATATTCTTCATTAATACCAGAGCTAAAAAAATTAGGAAGGGCATTAATATTACCTTCCTCTACAAGCTTTTCACCTTCTTTTATCATATGATGTTGATTGACCTTGTGACTTGCCTTTTGATTAGAATACATCTTCAATTTTTTTCCCTATTTGTTGACTTACTCCAATTGAATCTGAGATGGCGTCTAACCTTTAAGAATGCATGTACAAAGCCAAAGTGTTACCAGAAGGTTCAATAGTATCTTGGGACCTGTATTATTTGAAGTTTTAACATTTAAAAGATTGTTTTTCTTGTGTATATTTTCTCCATTTTTTTCTGTTGAAAACCTTTGATTTGTTGGTTTGTATTTGAGTTCTTCCCTTCATATTTAAATTGCTTTTCTAATATTTTTTTTCCATTATTTCCTCTTCCTCACTTGGGACATCATTTGTGGAAATAATTCAAACATAATAGTAGATAACTTTGATTGATCCTTCATAACTAGTTTTTCTGAGTATTCTTCTTCTTAGGCATTTGGAAACCTGCCAAGTTTATATCTTCTTTCTTTTGATCTAGAATTTTATTTGGGAAAACACTAGCCAAATGACCATATTCATGGTAAATTCTACAACAAAAAAAAATGTTCTCATAGTCCATTACTTGCTCCCAAGTGTCCTCCCCAAATTGTAATGAGATTTTTGTAGGAAGGGGTTTGTCAAAATCCATTAAAACACAAATTTGAGCATAGATTATATGTTCAATTTTTTTAGTACAATCAGCAATCATCATAAAAGTTTCTAAAGAGTTTCTAATTGAAGAAAAAACAGTTGGATTCCACAATTCAATTGGGAGGCCAAAGAGTCTAACCCACACGATACCTATAGAAGAATCATAATTTTTTAATTGAACATTACATATTTTGTAATTGAAATATTTTTGAAGATATAGAAGAATCAAATTTTTTTAGAGTGCACTATTGTGGAGCTTTTATGTGGAGATTTTTTTAAGTTTATATTTGTGCATTTTTTTTCAATTCTAGATCTAATTTTCTGGTTTGGACCAACAACATAGTTTTCTAAAATTGGAGCTTTTGGATGAGGATATTTCATCATTTGGTATTCAAAATTAATTTATCTTAATCACTAAACACTCCTAGACCATTTTTGGGTGATATCCATGCTCCATTAATGTTCTTTTTGTCTTAGATCAGATTTGCTTTAATTGCTGTTTTTTTTATCCCTCCACCTCAAGAACTTTCATTTGGTATCAGAGCAAAGTTTATTGTGTGATTTCAAAATTTTTAGGTGAATATACGACAAGAGAGGGTGAATATTTCTATTTCCAAACATTCTTTACAAGAGTTTGGATCAAAAATACTTGTGGCTATTCGTTTACTATCATGGCAACAAATAGTACATCCTTAAATATACCTACATTCAAAGGAGACAACTTTGAGTACTAGAGAGATCAAATGAGGAGGATATTTGTATGGAAGGGAGTTTGGAAAAGTATATTTCAACCATATAATCCAACTAATTATTGGAAATATCTTACTCAAGATCAAAAGAAGACATTGGAAGAAGAAGAAAATAATGATGCTCAAGCTTTCTTCTACTTGTAGAGTGGAATAGATCCAAGCATCTATCTAAGAATAGTTAATTGTAAGAATACCCATGAGGCATGGACAATATTGGAGACATCATATCAAGACTAAAAAATGTAATATCAGGAAAGCTCTCCACATTAAGAATCAATTTTTAAAATATGAGAATGCATGATGACAAGAATGTTGGAGACTACTGTATTAGAGTAAATGACATAGTGCATAGAATGAGAGTGTATGACAAAGTCATGGAAAATAAAGTAGTAGTAAGAAATATTATGAGATCCACAACTCCAAAGTAGTTGCATATTGTCATTACACTTGAGGAGTGTAAATATATGTACCAAATTAAGGTTGAAGAGTCAGTGTGTTATTTATTGTCCCATGAGGATAAACTAAAAATTTACTCAAATAAATTGAATCATGCACAAGAGTCCAAAGTACAGGTTTTGAAACCAAATACAAAGCCCTCAAATCAGAATGAAGATTTTTCTCAAATTTTAGATCAGAAAGAAAAAAACCAATCAAATTCAAAGTGGAAGGGTAATAAGGTCATCACTTGTCATTATTGTAAGAAACCAGGTCACATGATAAAATACTATAGGAAACTAGAAACCAAAAATCAAGAAAACCAAGATAGGGGTAAGAAAAAGGCTTACCAAGCTGAGAATAATAATGATCAAACTAATTATTCTCTTTCATGTAATTCAGTTTTGGATGATAAAAATAATATATGGTTTCTTGATTCAGGATGTTCTAACCATATGTCATGTTTGAAGGATTGTTTTGACAATCTATATGGTTAATTCAAGAGCCAAGTTCACTTAGGATATGGGAAGGTGATTCATGTAGAATGGAAATGGAGTATACCTATCACCACAAATCATGATAAGGGTGATATCAACAACATTTATTTGGATCTAAATATGAAGTACAATCTCATGAGTGTTGAACAACTAGTAGAGAAAGGATTCAATATACTTTTTGACAATGGATAATGTTTGATATATAAAAAAATCAAGGTTAAAAATTGATTGGAAAGTATATTATGTCAAAAAGTAGAATGTTTCTATTGAGAATAAATATGTTAAATCAGAAGTATTGCTTTTCTACCATTGAGTAATCAAGCATGTTGTGGCAATCTAGATATGGTCATTTAAATTTTAGAAGTTTGCATGTTATTTTTAAGAACAAGATGGTTGATGGTCTTCCAAGGAGTGAATCCAAATTGTAGGAAGTATGCAAGGTATGTATACTTTGAGTTTTTGTTATTGGCTAATCTCGATTACTCATAAAGTGTCTAGTGAAGTGAGGGGTGATTAGGATCCAATACCCAAGCCTCAAAACACCCTATATGGACTTGAGCTTCCACTTATCTTTGAGTATATTGAGAGACCCCCCTAGGATTAGGATAAACCTTTAGCCATAATAAGTTGTTTGAACATATATCTATCCATAGTGCACCAAGAACAACACTTAAGACGATCATCCTCTCATATTGTTAGAGAGACATGTAGTGAGGTCAAGGGCATGCATGGAATCCTCCTTAAGTAGTGGATTAAAACATTGGTTTGAGAATTATCATTCATAACTACATTATAATAGAGATTTATAGATAGTGCATACACCCTAGCCTAGAGTACCCTATTTATGTTGAATGTTTAATCCAAAACCTATCATCCTACCATAAAAATTGAACATACTAAAGAGGTTAAACTATCATAGAATTAATTGTACTAAAATAATTAAAATAATTAGTGGTGAAAATAATAGTCAAGATAGGTTTTATCAAGGTAGTAGTTAGTAATAGTCAGGTATAATTTTAATTAGAGTTATAGTCAGTAACATTCAAGACAAAGTCTTCCAAAGTTAGTAATAGTTACTTGTTACAGTCATGGATCATAATAGTCAGGGCAATTGTTAGTAACAAAAATTGCCAAGATAACCATCATAAATACTAAGCTACGAAGTTAGAAATAATAGTGTTAGTAAAAAACATTGCAAATCCTCCTAAGAGCTAGACAAATTCAATTTTTTGAGTGAACCAAGACTCTAGGAGAAAAATAGATGACACTTGAAGACAATACTCCCTTATAAAAAAATGCTTAAGGTTCCAAAAAATGTCATTTGGAGACCTAGTCAATTCTAATAATCTTTTAGAGATGATCATTTTGATATATAGCATCCAAACACTTTTTTGGGATCATTACTAAAAATAGTAATTTTCAAAATAGTATTCCTATTTTTAGTATACTTAGAAGGTAAAAATTCATAGAGTATGGCTATAGGAACTAGGGAACAACAAAAGGAACAATAAATCGATCAAAAATTATCGCTCAAGTAAATTCATGGAGGGCACATTTGGGAGATCAGTTAAAGGATGGTTTAAATTAGTTAAGGGATGAATTCAAATCTTTACATGACTCCCTAGCTTATGTGGTAAGGAAATATAAGGAAATGAAGAAGGAATTAAATGGAAAAATTATAGACGTGAAAGTTTGTTTAATTAGTAACACCCACACATATGGTCAATATTGTTCTCATGACCGTAAGGATGAAGGACCCAATAATAAACAATAGGAAACCCATAATAATAATGGATTTAAATTTTCCAAATTAGACTTTCCCAAGTTTGACGGAAAGGATACAAAGGGATGGTTGTGTTGAGCAAAATAATATTTCAATCTTCATAATGTTCCTCTATGTATGCACCTCATAATTGCCTCTTTCAATTTTGAATTAGAGGCCTTACAATGATTTCAATTCTTACTTGGATTGAATTTGAGCAAAAAATATGCACTCAATTTGTTCCTAATGTGTATTAAGACTTTACAAGAGCCCTTTATAAAATAAAATAAAAATTAACTATTAGAGAATATCAAAATTAGTTTGAAAAGTTGGCCAATAATTCCACTGGTTTGAGTCCCAAATTCTTCCAAAGATGTTTTGTAAATGATTTAAAGGATGGAATTAAAGCTGAAGTTAAAATGTTAAGGCCGCACATGTTACAATAGGCCATAGTGTTGGCTAGACTAGCAAATGAAAAACTTAAGGCTTAAGGATGCACCTCCAAATTTTATCAATCCCAACCACCTTTTTTGTCCAATCCAACATCAAATCCTCTCAACAATTCTCCTACCATAAAAAAGTTGACATGAGAAGATATGGATGCTAGAATATCCCAAGGGATATGTTATAACTATGATGAGAAGTACTCCCTAGAACATAAATGTGTGCACCAAAAATTATATTTTCTTGATGTGAATGATACAACAACCATAGATTCTATACATATGGAAGAGGATCACTAGGAAGAGGAACACACAGAACAACTAGAAGCCCCATTAGAATCACAACCAAAAATTTTGATGCGTGTCTTAGCAGGCATATCAAGGGATAGTGGGTAATAGTTCTTATTGACTTTGATAGCACATAAATTTATTGACCTATAGGTGGTAAAAAGGAGACTTATTATATTAATACTTGTAACTCCTTGGAAGTCATGATTATCAATGGAAGAACTTTTTATTGTAAGAGAATGTGTCAAAATATCAAGATACAAATAGGGAAATATAATATCAAGGTGGATATGTTTGCCTTACCCCTAGGTGGGTGTGATGTTATTTTGGGAGCATAGTGGTTGAGAATGTTAGGTCCAATATTGTGGGATTTTTTTTTGAGCTATGGATGACCTTTAGCCAGTATGGAATAGAGTAAACCTTATAGTGCATGAAGGTTGAGGCTACTCAACTTGTTTCATCTCATAATATGGAGAAACTATTGAAAAATTCAATCCATGGGGTGGTAGCCCAACTATTATCTATACAAGCTCTGGATGACTAGGACAAGAACCAACAGGAGGAATTGTAACTTTTATTGTAAAAATATACCATAGTCTTTGAATAACCCAAAGGACTACCCCATTGTTGAACTCACAACCATGCAATTCCATGTAGTCTTCCTACAAATATCTAGCCCTACAAGTACCCATATGTTCAAAAATCAAAAATAAAAAATATGGTATAGGAACTTCTTGTTGAAAGGGTTATTCACCCCAATGTTAGTCCCTATTCTTCCCTAGTGTTTTCGGTATGAAAAAATGATGGTTCTTGGAATTTGTGCGCGGATTTCATAGAACTAAATAAAATAATTGTTAAAGACAAATATCCCATACCAATAATTTATGAGTTTTTATATGAGTTGCATGGTTCCCAATACTTTTCCTAAAACTATTCTCAAGACTAATAAAAGATACTATGAATTATTTATTATGCCATTTGGTTTGACCAATGCACCCTCAAATTTTTTGAGTTTGACGAATTCTATTTTTAGGCCCTTCCTTCACAAATGTATTCTAGTTTTATTTTATGATATCCTAATGTATAGTCACTCTTGGGAGGAGCATCTCCAATATTTAGATTAGACCCTTCAACTTTTTTCTAAGAATTATCTTTATGCTAAGTGGTCAAAATTTTCTTTTGGGTTGCAAGAAGTAGAGTATGTGGATCAAATTATTATCAAATATGGAGTTAAATTCAAATCCTAAAAATATTCAGGCTATTCAAGAATGGCCAAATCCTCAAATTGTAAAGGGACTTTAAGAGTTTTTGGGACTCATAGGATATTATCGTAAATTTATGGAAATATTGCGTGTCTTTTAACATTCATGTTGAGAAAAAATTCCTTTATTTGGTCAGAACCAACAGAGAAATATTTCAAGGAATTAAAGCAAGACATTACAACAACCCTAGTGTTAGCAATGCCTAATTTTTTTAAAACATTTTGTAATTGAAAGTGATGCTTCTAACAATGGAATTGGGGTAGTTTTGATGAAATAAGAAAGACCATTGGCATTTACTAGTTGAGCACTTTTGGGAATTGTTTTGGGAAAATCTACCTATGAATTTTTTTAGATATTTTACATGTTGTTAATCATTGGAGGCTATATCTCACTAGGCATCACTTTTCAATCAAAATTAACCATCAAAGTCTTAAGTACTTCTTGGAACAAAGGGTAGCCACATCCAAATAACAAATATGGGTATCTAAATTTTTGGGCTATATTTATTAAATTGCATATAAAAAAGGAAAGGAGAATGTTATGGATAATGCACTATCCTAATAGTGTGAATATCAAGGAATGTTAAATACTATATCTACACCACTTCCTCAAATGATCAACCATATCAGAGGAGAAATAACCAAAGATTATAGTTTTCAAACTTTGATCAACAAGCTCCACTTAGAGCCTAATTATTGCCTTAGATACACTTGGGATGGTCAATACTTGATATATCATGACCGACTTGTCTTTCCCTAAAATTCATAAATATGAGAACTCATTTTGCAATAAATGCATGCATCACAAACGATAAGATATTCATGGTTTCTAAATACCTATGAAAGGACTAAGTGTACCTTATTTTGAAAGGGAATGAAATGGAGACATTAAAAAATTTATGGTAGAATGTGATGGATTCCAAAGAATGAAATATGAAACTATGTGTTCCCTTGGAACCCTTCATCCCTTATGAATTCTAGAACAAGTATGGGTAGATATTTCAATAAATTTCATTGAATTGTTACCCAAGTTGTGAGGAAAATCAATTATTCTAGTGGTAGTGGATCATCTCAAAAAGTATTCTTATTTTTGTTCCTTATCCCATCCCTACACAACCTTTATTTCCCAAATATTTTTATACTTCATCTTTTTTCTTCATGGAATGCTTAAATCTGTTGTGTCAGATAGAGACTCTACTTTTACAAATCACTTTTGGTAGGAACCGTTTAAGTTGTAGGGCACTCAAATAAAAATGTGTTTGGCCTACCACCCTTAAAATAATGGCTAAACTAATATTTTTAATAAGTGCTTAGAAATCTACTTATGTTTATTTTCATCAAACCATATTACAAAATGGGATAAATTGCTCCTGTAACTTAATGTGATCACCCACATTCACAAGTCCTTTCATATCAAGCTAGACTACTATTTTGCTAATATTTTGCCTAATTTTCACTAAGGAAAATGACTCAAAGATTGACCAAAGCACCATAGTTACACAAACAATCTATTGAAGACTTCAAATGCATCAATACAAAGCTAAGTACCAAGATGACTAAGTGTTTTTAGAATAACTAAAATTATGGAAAAAATAGTAAATCAAGATTCATTTTATTAGAGTAAAAAATGGCAAATTCCCAAAAGACCCTGACGACATGCTAACCCAAGATTGATAAATTTGACTCTCCTAGTGGTGATGTCACACAAAGCTCTAGCAAATATTGGGAACAAGGGAACTAGAATGATGCAATTTTGACATTGATTGAGCCTAAAATAGAACAAATCTAAGTTTCCCAAGTGCCCATGATAGTTAAAGCACTTAGAAACTCTAATAAATAGAAGTCTAGAATGAAGCAAAGTCATAATTTTCAAGTGCTTGCATTAACATAAGCCTTAAGAAAACCCAAAAAAACGTAAGTTTGGAAAAACAAGGCATAACCCAAAAAGGTGAGAGTCCATGATTTCTAAGAAATGACATCAGTTAAACCTATTCAAACGTTTAACTTCATTCTAGATGGTCTTCTATTACAAATAAGAGGGTTCAAATTTGTTATAATTTTTGACATTGACTCAAAAACCACCCTAAAACATCTCTTTCATCCAAATTGATCCTAGCAGAAGCTATAACCACCTGTATGCTACTTAGCCACTCAAGGCAAAGTCATTGGAATAAAAATGACTTGTATGAGATATCATTGCAATAGTTAAGCCTAATTATAGAGGATAATATTTGAGTATCAATAGACCTATTGGAGACACACACGAGCCAAAAATAGAAGAACTTTAGAGTGACCATATTAACAAAACTAGAATATAAATAATTGATTGACACTAAGTATGAAAATGATATATGCTCCCATGAGCATTTATTTCTAGGCTATTTATAATAGACATATAACAAACTTATAAATATTCAGTTTCAAGATTCATCTAGGACTTATAAATAGCCCAATTCATCTTGTAATGAGGGTCAACTCTATAGAAATTGCTTGTTGTATATTGTATGATGACTGATATCAATAAATAAAAAGTGAAAGTTGTTTGGCCTCCATTGTGATAGCATTCTTAGGTTTTTATGAATGAATTTTATACTTTAATGCATTTCTATTTATGCTTTATGAATAGTTAATTATCCTAAAGCAAATTATGCATATTTGGATCATTGATTGGATTACTTTTAATATATTATTTGGAATATTTAAAGCATAGAACCAAAGCTTTATGAATTATATAATGCTCTCACTAATGATTGGTCTGTTAAGTTTCATTTGAATTTGGCTATGTAAGACTCTTATACTATATATTTCAATGATTTTATGATATACCTCGTCCATCCTTCAAGAATTTTCTTAACTCTTATCCCCTTCTAACCCTTGCATCTCTTTCTTTAGTATTAAACCCCTATTTTAATTTTATGATCTACTATAAGGAGTTGACCTTATCTAGAGGTTGTACTTGGAAGAAAACCCAGTCATTCAATGTTGGCCAAAGTCTAGGGTGCATTTCATAGACTAGGTAATTTTGGACCAAGAGTTTTGGCTTACCCAGTGGGATAAATTCTATCAATCTACCTCACCACAAAGAACATATTGATATATTCTAAGTAAATACCCATCAATGCTACCCAAGAGTTTTGGCATGCCTGATAGGATGAAGTGATCCATATTCATCTCATTCACCTAGAGGATTCAAGCATTTGGTGAATAGTATTGAACTCATAAATGGAGGATACGTATTCACCTAGCAATCCTTGGTCCAAAATTTACTTATGGATGAGATGCACCCTTTAATCTTGGCCAAGATTAGAAGACCCAAAAATGCTTCTGAGTCAGCCTCTGGAGAAGGTTGGTTCATTATAAAGCTAACTAAATAAAATGGAGATAACACTAAAGTGAGAAATGCAAAGAGTAAGAAGGAGTATAGGGTTAGAAATTTAAACTAAATATGGTTAATATTTAGCTAAAATAAATAAGCAACATTGCATAAGATTCTTACACTCTTAATTTAATTCAAGGCATAATAGACCAACTACCATACAATATTATAGAATATCATTTAAATCAATTCATATACCACTTAGCTATTGGGACATAACAATAAGGCACAAATTATATTCACAAGTATGTTTACAATATATAGGCATCAAGCCTATGAGGGAGATATGACAAGTGTCATAATCTCCACTCTAAGTGTCAAGTAGAAGACACAACTCCAACTTTGTTAGGATCCTATCCTAAAATTATATTGTAATTCTCATTTACCTATGTAATAACCCACTTCCAACATGGGGATCCTATTTTAATTTTATTATGCAATACTTAGTAATGTAGGTGGCAATAAAGGTACCTCACCAAGTGGTACCATCTCATATAACCATTTTTATCAATATTGTAACTGATGTAGTAAGATACCTAGCCAAGTGGTACCATTTCATGTAACCGTTTTTATCAATATTGTAACCACCATTTGGTGGGATATTCTAGCTCAAGTGGCATTTTGCATGTAAGCCACCTCTTGAGCATTTATGTAGGGTTGCATGTAGTTTTCCTTTAAAAATATATGAAGCCATGTACGAGATTATCCTTTTGCAAGCTAATGAAATATTGAAGGAGGTTGCCCCCTTGAAGAGGCCCACGATTTAGTGTTACTGTGAGATTGTTTCATTTCTGTAATTGATTTCTGCATAGTGATATTGAGTTATTTGATGTATGTGAGTTATTTTTCAGTATTTTGTGTGTGTGCACTTTATTTTAATAGTAGGTTCCTAACAAGTGGTATTAGAGTGCTTTCCAGGGTCAAGTTCTGCTACAACTAAGAGGATTCTTGCCAGTCATTCCGCCTGTTAGGTATAATTTTCCTATGTGTTTTTTATTTTTGTTTTTCCTTTATAAAAAAAATCCAAAAAATATAGTCATTTTTTCTCAGAAAATAAAAAAAGACCAAAAAAAAATATAGTAGTTGTGTAGGTTAGAAACCCTATGTCGGGGTTTTAAAATATTGTGGAGTTGTCATTATTGGCTAAGCTAGATAGCCCATAAATCATCTAGTGAAGTGAGGGGCGATCAGGCTCCAATACCCAGGCCTTAGACAATACTCGCACATGGAATTGAGCTCCCATGTATATTTGGGTATATTGGGAGACAATATAGGTTTAAACAATATTTTATCCATTAGGAAGCTTTTCAGCCTTGTATTGTCCATATTCTATGGGACACATCATCCCGGATGATTACCCTCTTGTACTGTTAGAGAGGCAGATAGTGTGCTCAAGGGTATGTGTGGAATCCTCCGTGAGTAGTGGCCTGAAATATTGGTCCGAGCACTATTGTTCATCACTGCGGTGTAACAGAGGACCTATGGGTATTACATACTCCCTTACTTAGCATACCCTAGTTCAAGAAAACAAAACAAAAACAAAGTATTATTCCCCTGCAAATCAACCCATCCTTGTTCTACTAACCTGCATTCACCATCCCCAAAAGTGATCATACAAAGAAGGCTTTCCCTACCACCGAAAACAACTTGCATGCACCAATAGTCAATACAAATTTTTGCAAGTGTTTGAACTAGCCTGTGGTCATAATCTGAACAATTGAAATAGTGATAGTAACAATCAGGACAATAACAGTCCTCTGTACTAGTACAAAATTGTAGACTTTGTATTCAAAATAGAGTTGTCAGTGTCAAAAAATTCCCTAAGAATAGAAGCAAAAACTGTGTTAGTAACCCTAGTACAGATGATAGGAATAGAGAACTATTAGTGACACGGTGGTCAGGGTGCAATATATAGGTCCGAAATAGTTGATCCCAGGTCCCAAATTTTGAACTATAACTCCAAATCAAAAATCGAAAACACCAGCACAGAAAAAAAAATTACCAGAGCTCAGATTGACTCTTCACACAGAGCTCAGATTGACTCAAAAATTTAGCAGAAAATTCTACACTCTATTCTAGACAAAATTGTCCTTGGTAGCTCCTGGTCAAATTTTGCACGAAATTTCTAAAAATAGCAAATTTTGATTTTTCTTGCTAAGGCCATAACTTTTCATCGGTTCATCAAATTGATCCAAATTTTTGGGAATAGAATCTACTTGTTATTCTGCACAAAATACTCTCAAGGACTCATTGGTGAAATTTTAAGTACAAGTGGAAGAAATTACCTTGACATCGACTTGCAACCAACAAGAGATCACAAAAAGTCAATAAATTCAGTATATCTCCTCATTGAGCACTTAGATAAAACAGCCACCGGAGTGGACCCTATCCTAAAATCAATGTTGCAACTCATTTTCCAAATTAAATTTTGGACCCTTACTAAAAATAGTAACTCCTAAAAATTTGAGGTCTATTTTTAGTAACTCAGCACAAGAGGGACCGCAATGGCAAGCGATACTCGAGGACAACAACAAAAGGATTTAAACTTGGGCACATTATTGGTCGACCTGCAAAAATCTATTGCTGAATTGACCTCTGTAAACAAGAACATAGGCACAAAGATTCGAGAGCTTTTATTGGATCAGGATAACACTAGAATCCGTTTAGAAGAACAACTCACACAGATGGAGACCAAATTGCACGATAGTACCAAAACTAAACACCATGCTAAAAACTCCGAACGAGGTCGACAAACACCAGATGACAATCACTTTGATCGGGATCCAACCTTCATAATGCCTAAATTAGACTTCCCTAAGTTCAGTGGAAAGGATGTCAATGGGTGGTTATGTTGGGTTGATCAATTCTTCCGACTCCATAATGTCCTTGTCTATCATGTAGTTTAGATGGCTTCCTTCAACCTAGAATCTGAGGCCTTACATTGGTTCCAATGGCTACGGGTTTCTAACCTTGATCTATCTTGGGAGGATTTTGAGTCCCAACTACTCACCCGATTTGGCCCTAATGATTATGATGACTTTATAGGTGCACTGACAAAGCTAAAACAAACCACCTCAGTTCGTGATTACCATACCCAATTTGAGAAATTGGCCAATAAAACTAAGGGTTTGAATGAGGGATTTTTTATGAGTTATTTTGTTAGTGGGTTATGAGATGATCTCCAAGCTGAAGTCAATATGTTCAAACCCCACACCATGATGGAGGCTATCAGTTTAGCTCGATTGCCCGAATCTAAATTCTTAGCTCAAAGGCAGACATTGCAATTTTTATATAACTGACCTTCTTTCTCTCCTCGGGTCCAAAACAATACTAATAATAAACCTCCTACTCCCAAGTGGCTGACTACAGAGGAAATGGATCCGTGTCACACCCAAGTTTTATGTTATAATTGTGATGAAAAGTTTACGAAGGGGCATAGATGTGCAAATAAGAGATTTTTTTAATAGATGTGGAGGAACCAAAAAATAGTGACCATAGTGATGAGGAGAGTGATTCAACTGAGGCACCAACTCCACAGGAAGAGGAACCATAAAAACACCAATAGAAATTTTAGTCCATGCTCTTGGTGGGATTACCACCCACAAAAAATGAAAGTTATGGGTTATTTCAAAGTCCAATGTCTCACAATTCTTATTGATTCAGGCAGTACACACAACTTTATTGATACTCAGGTGGACAAACGGACCAACTACTATATACACTCATGCAATTATTTTGAATTCATGGTGGCCAATGGAGGCACCTTACCTTGTAAAGGTAAATATCAAAATGTCAAAATTCAGATAGGGGATTATGAACTCAAGCAAGATATGTTCACCCTCCAATTGGGAGGATGTGATGTTGTGTTAGGATCCCAATGGATGAGCACCTTGGGAACTTTCTCCTGCAACCTTGTCGAACTATGGATGCAATTTTCACAAAATGGAAAAACATATACCCTCAAGGGTATCAAGGCTGGCCCTACACAAATTATTAGTTCCAATCGCATGGAGAAGTTGTTGAAAAAGTCCTCCCATGGGGTCATTGCACAAATATTTTCAATTCAGCCACCCACTTCTATAGCAGATCCAATTCCAGCAGATTTACAACTTGTTCTAACCAAGCACAATGGCATATTTTTAGAACCAACTACACTACCACCTCATCACTCTCATGACCATGCTATTCCACTACTTTTGAGTAGTGCACCATCGAACATCAGACCATACCGGTATCCTCATGTTCTCAAGTCAAAAATCAAGAAGATGGTACAGGAATTGCTCAAGGTAGGTGTCATTCGACCCAGTACCAGTACCTATTATTCTCTAGTTTTGCTAGTTCATAAGAAATATGGCTCATGGTGATTGTGCATAGACTACCATGAGCTCAATAATATCACCATCAAGGATAAATTTCCCATTTCGGTAGTGGATGAATTGTTGGATGAATTACATGGAGCTATGTACTTCTCCAAGTTGGACCTTCATTCGGGGTACCATAAAATCAAGCTCAAGGATGAGGATATTGTTAGAGTAATATTCCATAATTTGGGATAATTACCTATTTCCTACATTAGATAAATTTTATATTACCACATGGTAAAAATTTATTTCTTACTTTTTACCACATATATTTACTTTTTACTACTTACCATGTGATATTTACTATTTCAAATATCTAATGGTAAACTATGGTTAATTCCTAAATATCCTAGGTTAAAAAACCTAAACCAAACTCTCTACCTCCTATGGCACATTGGTTAGTGTGGATAGTGGGAATATAGTTTGGTATACTATTTTGTAACCTATATATTGCTTAGTATTTCCTAAGCTAAAGTTAATGAATAGTTTTGATTAATAATTATTTTTGCTCTCATTTTATTTCATCATTGGCATCAGAGCCAACCTTTTTTTCTCACCTGGAGGATGATATGGTGACATTTGGTCACCACCAAACCCACCTCAATAGGTGAGCTCGATGGTAGGAGTGACCATGTGAGACCAAATTCTAGCCAGGTCAACTTGACCTGCCAGGGCCTAAGGAGTAGCCTTGGGTCGATCGGCCATGACCGATCACCAAGGCGATCAACACCAACTGACTACTCGTAGGGCTTTTGATTTTCTAGGTCAAAGCCTACTAAGATTGCACCTTCAGCCAACATGATCATCAAGAGGGCAATAATGCCCTCCTGATTCCATGTGGCTGCGATCCACAATCAGGATTGCACCTGCAGTCCATCCAGCAGGATCTTTAGGAGGGAAAGAGCATTCTCTTGATCCCATGTGGCTATGGTCCACAATCAGGACCACACCCATAGACCAACCAGTGGAATCACGAGGAGGGTAGGAGCACCCTTTCAATCCCATGTGCTGGTGATCCATAGGTTGAGCTTGGAGGGCAGGAGCACCCTCTAGGCAAGCTGATCTAGATCAACAACCCACTTGAGACATCTCAATAGTTGATGACCAACCAGACCTGGACACATGGCACAATGCCATGTCCGACCACCTAGACTACTGACGTTGGACCCTAGACCTACTAAGCTTGACATGTGGTACACACATAGAGGTGATACATGGTGAAGCTAGACTATTGATGCCTGGAGGAAGAGCCAACCATGTGGTGACACATGGCGATAAAAGCAGAAGGGGAAATGCTAGCTAGATGACATGCTGGTGGTGAATTATTTTTTTGCTAGGCATCAAGCTGCCACATGGCAAGGATAGATTGGTTATCCCGGTCACAAGTAGTAGAGGGACGTTGTTGTTTGGTAGGTGATTACCCGTAGGCAATCGAGGGACTAGTGGCGAGGAGAGGGTTTTAAACACCCTCGCATCCCTACACGGGATGCATGTGGGATAATTCCCATGAAAAGGCTTATTAACAAAAGCCTTTCCTCAACTACTATGATTGTGGGATGACTTTCAAAGCCACCCCAGCAGTGCAGTGGTCAAGGCTTTCACCTTGACAGCGCTAGATCTAGCGCTCGAATCCTGCCCAGGACACCTTTTTCGTGCATTCAACTTTGGCTTACGCAAAATTATAAAGGTACAATTTTTTTTTAAGGTTTTAATCAAATATTTTAATTTTTTTTTTTATATTTTTTATATAACTTAGAATTTTTTGGAGGAAATTGAATTTTTTTTTTATCAAATTTAAGTTTTTTTTTCCCTCAAAACTCTTTGTTATATAAATTTTTATCATTAATTTTTTTTGAAGTATTAAACCTTAAAAATTTGATATCTTCAAAAAAATCCTTAGCAAAATAAATCCAAAAAAACTTTCTTTAGTTTTCTTTCAAATTGGGAGATAAAGAGACAAAAAAAAAAAAAAAATTGCTAAATCAAGGATTTCTTCAACATTTTTTTTGCAATAAAATTCTCAAATTTCTATAGTTTTCTTCAAACTTTTTGGAGATAAAAAGACATAGAAACTCAAACTTCTATTGCAAAACAAAGATATTTAAAACATTGGGCAAGGACAAAGGTTTTTTTTTTTGCAACAAAATCTAAAATTTGCATTTGTTTTCTCCTTCACAAAGGAGATATAAGACATAAAATTGCAACCTTTTTTTGTTGTAAACTTGAGAAATATTTTGAACCTATTTTTTGATCCTAATGCTCAAAGTTGAAGACATAAACCAAGTCGTGTGTCGACTGGTCTGGAAGCCTTTCAAACACGGGTTGTGTGTCGACTTGTCTTGAAAGGAGTGCTCAAATTTTCAATTTTGTAAAAATTAAGGGGGGATAGAAGTCATATTTTTGTGATTTTATTTTTTTCAAAATTGTAAAGAGAAAGGGGAGATATTTCAGAGTAAGAAAGATGCATTCTCGATTGTACTCGACACCTTTTCTTAAAATTGACTACACTATGTGCATTTTCGATTGCATCCGACACCTATAGTGATAAAAATTTGGGTTGCTCTTTTTTTTTTTATTATTGCACTAACCATCATGTTTTTTGCAATTAAACAATCATAAAACATTGAAGAGCATTTCAAAAACCCAAACTTCACTCAAATCGTGCTACTCCTTGCACAGGTTAAACAAGTCAATTCTTACTCCCCATCAAAGGTCAAAATCCAAACACCTTGATTCACTCTCTTTGTTTGGCTTAATTTCCTCAAACTTTCCATTCTTCTTGAAGGGTGTTAAGGCAGGTGTCATTAAATATCCTAGAGAGCAAAATTAGAAGTCTTCCAAAACCTACCCCTTTAATTTGCTCTATTTTTTTTGCTTAAAATCCTCAAACTTTTCATCCCTTGTTAATGGTGTTAAGGTAGGTGCCATTAAATATCTTAAAGAGTAAATTAAAATCTTCCATATACTATTTTGAGGGTATATTGAAAGAAATATCATCTTAGTACAAATTGTAGGACCTTCATCATGGCAATTATCAATAAATACTTAAGTGATACACAATTGCTAAAAGGTCCTAACTATTCAACATGGAAAACTAAGATGAAAGCCATATTGACTGTAGAGGACATGTGGGATTTAGTTGATGGCACTGAATCAAGACCTGCAACAGCAGGAGTAGATCAAAAAGCATGGGATAAAAAGAAAAATCATATTCTCATGTTAATACTCCTAGCAACTACTGATGAGATCCAGCCTCACATAAGTGAAGCTAAAACTGGTAAAGTTGCATGGGATGCACTTAGTACCATTTTTTAAGGCAAAAATCAATCAACTATTCTAAACCTTCAAACACAACTTCATACACTCCATATGAAGTCAGGTGAATCAGTAGAACTATTCCTCTATAGAGTGGTAGATCTGAAGTCTAAGATTAATGCTTTAGGGGCCAAAGTAGAAGACACCATTTTGACTTTAGTAATTTTGAGAGCTCTACCCGAATCCTACAAAATGTTGATTACATCCCTTAATGTTTCACAAAGAGTTGTCACCTTTGTGGAGTTAGTCAATTTGCTTCAAACTGAGGAAGCAAACCAACTCCAAAATGATGAAGTGTTAAACAATGCACTTTATTCAAACTATAAGGGTGATAAGAAGAAAGGAAACTTTCAAAAGGGAGGATCATCCTCAAAGGGTAAGGGAAAGCAATCTCAAAAGATATTTTTCTCACATTGTAAAAAGGACAACCATGACACCAATCGGTGTTGGTTCAAATACAAGAAAAACAAGAAAGACAAAGACACAACACAGAAGAAAAACAAAGGCAATATTGTTAGTGAAGTGTCTAGTTCCAATTCAATTCTAGTTTAGAAAAAGCACACAGAGTGCTACTTGCTAAAATAGTATTGTAGAGGGAAAACACATGTGTCACGTTGAGCAAAACACCATTTTCTCTCTCTCTCTTTTAGGATTAATAAATAGCATAAGTTTTTTTTTGAATTACTTGTAATAAAGGGGTGTTTATACCTCTTTTAGGCTTCATAAATAGCAAATTATTATTGTTTGAAGTTCTTGTAACAAAAAGAGGGAATTTTCTGGTGTAAAATTGCCTAGGAGGCAATATTTGTAAAATCCTTCACAACACTCTTGAGTTGCACATATTTTTGCAATTAAGGGGGGATATACATTTCTTTTCTTCACAATTTTTGTAAAAAGAGAAGAAGACTTATAAGGGTGCATTTTCGGTAGCGACCGACACCTTAGTCATACTTCTTTTAAAAATTAATTACAACATGTTTTGCAACAAGAAGGGGGGAACTTATAAGGGTGCATTTTTGGCAGTGACCGACACCTTAGCTACCTTATCTTTTGCAAACTCATATTGTAAATGAATGAACCTCGTATGAAGTGATATAATCTACTACACCTAGTGATTATAGCAGATGGTTACCCATTCAATTTTATTAGATGACGTTGTTACTATAAGGACATTTTTTGGTGTGAAGACAAAGTGAGGAATGACCCACTTTTTGCTTAGGAGCAGCCAGAGCACTGTGACAGAGCAAGAACCATCAGATCAACATTTTTCTCACTGTATTGGGATAGTTATATACATTACCCAAATAATGTAATAAGGGGGGATATTAGAGTAATATTTCATCATTTGGGATAATTACCTATTTCCTACATTAGGTAGATTTTATATTACCACATGGTAAAAAGTTATTTCTTACTTTATACCACATATATTTACTTTTTACTACTTACCATGTACATATTTACTATTTCAAATATCTAATGGTAAACTATGGTTCATTCCTAAATATCCTAGGTTAACAAACCTAAACCAAACTCTCTACCTCCTATGGCACGTTGGTTAGCATGGATAGTGGGAATATAGTTTGGTATACTATTTTGTAACCTATATATTTTTCTTAGTATTTCCTAAGCTAAAGTTAATAAATAGTTTTGATTAATAATTATTTTTGCTCTCATTTTCTTTCATCATATATTCCAAAAACTGCTTTTCGTACTCATGAAGGTCACTATGAGTTCTTGGTAATGCCATTTGGTTTGAAAAATGCACCATCCACATTTCAAAGCCTTATGAAAAAAATATTATGTCCCTTCATGTAGAAGTTCATCCTAGTTTTATTTGATGATATATTGGTTTATAGCCGCTCATGTGAAGAACACCTTACCCATGTAGATCAGACATTACAATTATTGGCTCAACATAAACTTTTTTCTAAGCGGTATAGGTTCTCCTTTGGTCTGACTGAAGTGGAGTATTTAGGACACATTGTTTCCAAATATGGTGTCAAGGTTGACCCTATGAAGATTCAGGTAGTTCAAGACTGGGCAAAACCTCGCACTCTGAAAGGAATTTAGGGATTCTTAGGACTTATAGGTTATTACAAGAAATTTGTTTGTAATTATGGGAAGATAGAAGCTCCCCTCACATCTATGTTAAAGAAGGACTCTTTCACTTGGAAAGGACCTACTGATCAAGCCTTTCTTGAATTAAAGCATGCCATGACCACCACACATGTTCTAGCCATGCCATATTTCTCTAAACCATTCATCATTGAAAGTGATGCTTCTAGTTGTGGCATTGGGGTAGTATTGATGCAAGAAGGGAGACCCTTGGCCTTCACCAGTAAGGCACTATCTGAGCATAATTTGGGAAAATCTACATATTCCAAGGAGATGTTGGCCATATTACATGCTATCACCCATTGGAGACCATATCTCATTGGGTGCCATTTCCCCATTAAAATAGAACATCAAAGTCTCAAATATTTCTTAGAACAATGGGTTGCTACCCTCGAACAACAAAAATAGGTTTCTAAACTCATGGGCTATGATTATGATATCACCTATAAGAAGGGCAAAGAAAATATTGTGGTTGATGCTCTCTCTCACCAATTTTAGGCCCTCAGTATGATATGTGCTATCTCCACACCTGTCCCCCAATGGATAAATTCCTTATGATAGGAGGTACTTCAATATGTAGACCTACAAGCTTTGATGGCTTCACTTCAAGTTGATCTGACTTCATTCCCAAGCTACAATTGGGATGGCCAGGATTTGCATTATTTCCAAAGCCTTGTTATTCCCCGTGCCTTGCCACTCTACAACCTCTTCATGAAGGAACTACACATTGCTCCCTCTACAAGTCATTCTAGATTTCTCAAAACATATGATAACCTCAAGTGCACATTCTTCTGGAAAGGGATGAAACAGGACATCCGTGACTTCATGGTAGCTTATGATACCTGCCAACGGATGAAAGGTGAAACAGTTCATTCTTTGGGTACTCTTCAATGGGTAATCTTCAACCCTTGCCCATTCCAGATCAGGTCTGGAATGATATTTCTATGGATTTTATCGAAGGGTTACCTAAATCTGGCGGTAAGTTTATTATTCTCGTGGTAGTGGATTGCCTTTCAAAGTATGCTCATTTTTGTCCCCTTGCCCATCCTTACACAGCCTTCACCATTGCCCAAATATTCCTCAATTCTATTTTTTGCCTTCATGGTATGCCCACCTCCATTGTGTCCGATAGAAACCCAACCTTCACTAGTGATTTCTGGCAAGAATTGTTTAAGTTGTAGGGAACGAAGCTCAAAATGAGTTCAGCCTATCATCCACAAACAGATGGTCAAACTGAGATTATCAAAAAATGTTTGGAGACCTATCTTCGTTGTTTTGCATTAGATCATCCTTATCAATGGGTGAAGTGGCTTCCTTTGGTCGAATGGTGGTACAACACATCCTATCATACAGCTACCAAAATCACTCCTTTTGAGGTTGTTTATGGGCGCCCTCCACCCATACCTTCTTCATACATTCCATGCAGCTCCAGGGTTTAGGCAGTCGATATTACTATTTTCTAGTAGACCGATGTCCTCCACCAGCTGAAGCATAATTTGGACATGGCCCAAAATTGGATGTGACAACAGGCCAACCATCATCGATCTGAGCGTAGCTTTTATGTGAGTGATATGGTTTTCCTTTGCTTGCAACTATACAAACAATCATCCCTCTAAATCCATCGGTGCCAAAAAATTGCTATAAAATTCTATGGGCCTTACCAAGTCCTACAATAGATTTGTTCCACTGCTTACAAATTGGCTCTTCCACCCACCTCTAAGCTCCATCTTATTTTCCATGTTTCATCTCTCAAGAAATTTGTGGGCACACAGGTATAGGTTCAATCAAAATTACCAAAATTGGATGAGGAAGGGTCCATATTACTCAAACTAGAATAGTTTTTGGATCATCACACCCGTACTCTTCGCCATCATACCATCACAGAAGTCCTTGTCCAGTGGCATGGGCTCTATCCAGAATATGCTACATGGGAAGGACATGTTAGGATCCTATCCTAACACCATGTAATTCTCATTTACCTATGTAATAACCCACTTCCAACATGGGGATCCTATTTTAATGTTATTATGCAATACTTAGTAATGTAGGTGGCAATAAAGGTACCTCGCCAAGTGGTACCATCTCATGTAACTATTTTTATCAATATTGTAACCGATGTAGTAAGATACCTCGCCAAGTGGTACCATTTCATGTAACCATTTTTATCAATATTGTAACCACCATTTGGTGGGAGATTCTAGCTCGAGTGGCATTTTGCATGTAAGCCACCTCTTGAGCATTTAGGTAGGGTTGCATGTAGTTTTCCTTTAAAAAGATATGAAGCCATGTACGAGATTATCCTTTTGCAAGCTAATGAAATATTGAAGGAGGTTGCCCCCTCGAAGAGGCCCGTGATTCAGTGTTACTGTGAGATTGTTTCATTTTTGTAATTGATTTCTGCATAGTGATATTGAGTTATTTGATGTATATGAGTTATTTTCAGTCTTTTGTGAGTGTGCTTTATTTTAATAGTAGGTTCCTAACAAACTCAAATTGAATATATAAAACAAGTGGCAGAAGACAAGTGTCAAACTGAGGAATAGTGCACATTAATAATATTCTAACATTCCCCCTTAATGTGCACTATCCTAACTATAGAAAAAAATAAGTCAACATTAGATAACATTCCCCCTTAATGTTGACTTCTATTACATACATGGAGCAATTTTCTAAACTATAAAAACTTGTCTTGCCCAAGTGACTTGGTGAAGATGTTAGCCACTTGATATTGAGTTGGTACATACTCCATGTGTATAATGTCTTCTTGACCATTTCTCTAATGAAGTGATAATGGATCTCAATGTGCTTTGTTCTAGAATGGAAAGCTAGATTGTTGGTCATCTTGATGGTACTTTGATTATCACAATATATGTAAATTGGACCGTCTATGAATAGCCCAATGTCCTAAAGTAATTGCCTCAACTAAATAGCATCCTTAGGTTCCTCAACTGTTGCTCTATATTTAGCCCCTTCTGAAGATAATGATACTGTGTTCTGCTTCTTTGTGCTCCATGAAATAGAGCCTTGGCCCAATTGAAAGCAATAACCTGATTTGGATCTTATAGTTTTAGGACAACTAGCCCAATTTGAATATATGTAGCCAATAAATAAAAAATCATTACATGATGTATACATGAGGCCATGATGAGGTGTGGCCTTGAGGAATCTTACAATTATCTTAGCTACTATTCAATGGCTCTTTTTAGGATCTTGCATGAATCTGGAAATAAGGCCAACTAAATATGAATTATTTGGTCTAGTTGAAGTTAAGTAGATCAAACTTCCAACTAGCTACCTTTAGAGAGTGCCATAAACCCTTTCTTCATCATCATTATTAACCAATTTCAACTTGGTTTCCATGGGATTGAGGAAAGGCTTACACTTCTTCATGCCAAACCTCTCCAAAATAGACTGAATGTATTTAGCCTATGAGATAAAAATCTTACCAAGCTATTGCCATACCTCTATGCCTAAGCAGTAGTGGAGGAGGCCTAAATCTATCATTTTAAAATTCTTGCATAAGTCCTTTTTGATAAACCTTATTACTTTAGTGTTATCACATGTAATGAGAAGGTCATCCACATACAATGTAACCAAAATTATGTGATTACTCCAATGTTTCACATAGAGAGTAGATTCTGCTATAGATCTAGTGAAACCAAGGTTGATGAAATATTAATCAATCTTTGTATACCAAGCTCGGGGTGCTTGCTTCAATCTATATAGAGATTTTTTCAATCTAAGGACTTTGTTTTCTTGGCCTTAAATTGTGTAACCTGGTGGTTGGTTCACATACACTTCCTCCTTAAAGTGACCATTGAGAAATGCACTTTTGACATCCATCTGATATATAGGCCAAATGCTTTCGAGCTACCAAAGCAATAATTGTCCTGATTGTAGTCATCTTTGCCATAGGAGAAAAAGTCTCCTCATAGTAAATTCCCTCTTGTTGTTTATAACCTTGAGCTTCTAGGTGAGCCTTTTAGTGATCTAGTGAGCCATCTACTTTGTACTTTGCCTTGTACACCCATTTTGTTCCAATGGTATATTTACCTTGGGGTAAATCAACCAACTCCCAAGTATGATTCCTCTCAATGGAATCCAATTCTTGATCCATGGCAAGAACCCATTTAGGATCACCATGTGCGTATTTAACATTAAAAGGTTCAGGTTGGCTAAGTACTTTGGACATGAGGGCATAGTTCACTTGGTGTCTAAGGGCTGAAGGCCTTTTACCTGTATAAGTGGGAAAATGACTTTGGGCTTCATATATGGTGGCTTGAACCCACTTAGATAGATGATTGGATGATGTGGCTTTATCATTATATGGAGGAGGAGATGGAGGACATGAATCATTTATGGGGAGTTATTCATGTGGAGTAATTTCTTGATTTATGAGTGAAGGGGAAGGACTAGATGATATTGTATGTATCAAGGGAGCAACTATTTCATTAGTTAATTACAAATTGGAGGCCATAGGAGGAGGATTATATGGGGGATACTCATGAAAAGTAACATCCCTAGATAGAATTATTCTCTTGGAAACAGGCTCATACAACTTATATGCATTGGAACTATCACTATAGCCAACAAAGATGCATTTTTGGCTCTTATCATCAACTTCTTCCTTTTCTTATGTGGAATATGAGCATAGGCATCACATCCAAAGACTCTCAAATTGCCCACATAGGATGTCATTACACTCCATGATTCTTCAAGTTTTCTTTCATTTAAGGCCTTTGTGTAGGACCTATTAGTCAAGTATGCAACAGTAAGAACATCTTCTCCCAAAAATGAGTTAGGCAATGTAGCAACATGTAACATTTATTTTGCCATATTTGTGATTGTTTGATTCATCCTTTTAGCTACTCTATTTTGTTGGGGGGTATAACGAGTTGTGAACTACCTCCTTATCCCATGGTACTTATAAAAATTTAATAATTCATTGGAGACATATTCTCCACCATTATCTAATATTAAGGTTGATATTTGGAAACCACTTTCTCTCTCAACAAGTACCATGAATTCTTTGAACTTATCAAGGGCTTGCCATTTATATTTAATTAGGTAGATCCATACCATTATGCTATAATCATCAATGAAAGTGATGTAGTATTTGACCCTAGTATAATATTAAACAGACATTGGCCCACAAATTTATGAATGAACCAATTGCAAAGGTTTATTGGCTCTCCAAGCCTTTCCTACAACAAAAGGTTGTCTATGGTGTTTGGCTATTACACATGGCTCACAAAAATATTTTGACTCCTTAAGATGTGGAAGTACTTTTATTAAACCTTTCCTTGCCATCATTTGAAGATTATAAAAATTTAAATGCCCCATTCTTTCATGCCACATGTACTCTAAATAAAAGGTAGTTATTGTATGCAAAGATGTTTGTGTTAAAAATTTGGTAAGGAGGTAGTAAACACCATCCTTTTTAACTCCCATGGCTTTGACATTGTCATTGGGTTCCTAAATGTAGCATTTGTATTTTTCAAAATAGATAGTATAGCCTTTACATGTAAGATACCCTATAGAAAGAAGGCTCCTTTTAAGACCAAGCATATACAAAACATCTATTGTAGGAAAATTATTCCCATCATGCAAAACAAGTGGTGCCTCCCCAAAACCTTGAATGGAAAGAGCACTTTCATCACCAAATGTAATAAATTTATTAGAAGTAGGTTGAACCTTGGTTAACCAATCTTACATTCCTGTCATGTGCTTTGCTGCTCTAGAATCAATATACCAACAATTTTATCTTCAATATTAACTTGGTTTGCTGCATACAATGTGTTCAGATTATTATTTTGTGGACCCCCTTAATATCTTTGCCTCTGATAGCAATTAGTGATATTATGATTCAATTTGCCATAATATTCACACCCTTTATTTTTTTTGACCCCCTTGAGGTCTTGTTTCCCATCTTGGCTACTGATTTTACTATTGGTTATACTATTGTGGCTATTGCTGATGCAACAGTTGCTAGTTCTACTGACATGGCTACTACTAGTACTACTGATGTGGATGCTACTGGTACTAATGATATGGCTGCTATTTCTGCTTACATGACTATTATGGGTATCTCTGATGTTGTCTACCTATTTGATTTTGATTTTTATGATTTGGACCCTTGTTTTTTCTAGGCTATAAATATGCCTTGGTGGCAAAAACTACTGACGAGGCTTCATTTTCTTCATCTTGGATTAGGGTTTGCTCATGTTTCTTAAGTAGATTCTCAATGTCCTCATGTGTGGAATTCATTGTTTTACCACTTAGATCTAACATTGTAGCATAGGATTGAAATTTGAAGGAAGGTCATGCAACATTATTGGAATCAACTCATTATCTTCAAGAGTTTTACTAGAAGCTAAGAAATCATTCTTAATAGACTTCACTTCCATAAGGTAATTGGTAAGTGAGCCTTTCATACATATATTGTGAAATTTTTGTTTGAGATACAAAATATTTTCTTGACTTGGCCTATCAAACAATATTATTAAAGCATTCCATGCTTGTTTAGGTGTTTTTGCAGCTCTTACAGTTTCTCTGCATTGAATTCTTGTAGCTATCTTGATGAGACTTAAAGATATATTGGAATTCTTTTCAAATTATGCTTTTTCTTTAGGGTCTTCAGGTGTAGTGAGTGAATTTTCATCAACCTTCCTATCTCTCACAAAATTTGATATGTCATTCATCATTAATATAGATTCCATTTCATACTTCCAATTTGCAAATGCTTGTGCTCCTTCAAGCTTCTTAGTGAGTCCACTTAGTAGAGTTGTAGTAGCCATGATTTAGAAAAGGATTGAGAGAAGAGGGAGCTAAAAAAAGGATGAAATACGAACCATAAATGCCAAATTAGAGCCCTAAAAAAAAATCTAGAGTAAGAATTGAAAGTGGATTTTATGATAACCTACTAGACCTTTATATCAAACTTCTCAATATACCTGCCCTTATGTGAGGGAGACTATAGGTATATGAGTAGATCGATATGTGGAACATAGGCATTTGTGAAAGGGAATAACCTACCAAATATTTATACCAAACTTCTCAATATACTCGCCGTTACGTGAGGTATAGGAGCATATTGATACATGGAACATAGGCATTTGTGAAAGTGAATAACCTGCCAGAACTTTATACCAAACTTCTCAATATACCTGCCCTTACATGAGGGAGACTATAGGTATATGAGCATATTGATATGTGGAACATAGGTAATTATAAAAAATGTGATGCTTGTTTTTTGAGATTTTGTCAAAATAATGTGCCAAATTTTTAGGTGCTTTATGACAAGTTTCTTGTGTGTTTTCTTGCTTTTTTATGTTGCAAAAGGTCAAGTGTGTATATGCAAAGAGACTACACTTGATTACACTTATATGAACCCCAAAGAAAACATGCAAGGGTTATAACAAGCATCAAAAACCAAATGAAGAGAGGCAAAGAACAAACACAAAGTGGCCAATGCTATGCCACAAAGTGACTCCACTAGAAAGAGGCAAGGGGCTCTAAATCACCCCTTGAGTTGATGATTGTATTGGGAACTTTGGCTAAAAAAATAGCCCCAAATGTACCTCAAAATATGTACAATATCAATGCCTTAAAACTTACCAAATTTAATGAAATATTGGCCTAATTTCCCCCCAAAGACTTAGAATTGAGCCCCTCACAAGTTTACCAAATTTTCACTCAAGAGTGTCGGATGCAACTGAAAATGCACTCTATTTTACAATGTGAACTTCAATTTAAAATTCAGCTAAGTAGATGATATCAAAATTGAAAAATAATTTCTCCAATAGATCCCCCTCGAAAAGCTATTTTCAACAACTATATATAATCCTATATTTAGATACAAATTGATGCTTCAAAATGACAAAATACGATGACCTTCTAAATGTGTGCAGCTCCAGGACTTTCCAATTGGCCACCCATCCAAGTGCTAATTTGGACAATATTACAAATCCCACGCGGTGGGATTATTTTTCCACATTCATTTCATTGTGGATACCTTTAAACTAAATTTTAAAAATTTGCCTTTCATGACATATAGTGGACAAAGGGAAGGGGGCAACTATTATTAATGCTAGAAGGGACCACTTAAAAATTGTTTAGGAAGGGATGAAGCTACTGTTTTTTCATCAAGTGAAGGCTCCATTGAAAGAATAACATAGGGGTATTTATAGTGATCAAAAAGGTTTTTTAAGACAGACACATTGGTGATTTCTAAATTTAATTTTTAGGTTGTTTCATTTGTATTTTTAAGCCTCAAATATTGTTGTATCATGGAGTGCACTCTCGGTTGAACCCGACACTCCCAAGGCACTTATAAGTGAACCTAGTATCTAGTATTCTCCTCTATCATACTTGGAAGATGCAGTGGTTGGTTACCCATGCATTTTGATAAGATGAGGTGAATACCATAAGGACACTTACTCTAGGGACTACCGACATAGACACCCTAGACTCTATCCAAGGATTTTTCTGGATCTACTTATGAAGACTACATACGAAGACACTTCAGAAGATTCTATTCTCTTATTTCTTCTTCTTCTCCTCCATATTTGGATTTTATAGATCTAGTTAGGATAGTGCACATTAAGGGGGAATGTTAGAATATTAATGTGCACTATGCCTTCTATTTTGACACTTGTCATGTTCCTTGAAATTTGTCATGATTTCATATAGACCTCTTGCCTATATATTGTAACTCATTTCTTGTATAATTTATCTCATCTATTCAGTTCCAACATTAGCATCCTATAGATTAAATTAATAATAATCCAAACGGCTATCTAGATTAGTAGAATAGGATAGATAGAAACAATATAACTCACATTATCATATATCTTGCAATATTTTTTGATAGAAGCCAAACAACACTTTAATTTCATTGAAAGAAAATAGTCACCATACAATATACACAAATTATAAATTCTAAAAATTCAACCATCTATTAAAGGTACATTGAGCTATTTGTAGATTTTTATTACATTCTATTAGCTTAGATGACTATATAAAATGGTCTACGTGCTTAACAAGGATGAGTGTAGAGCATGGGTATCACTTTCTAGCTCAGCCTAACCTAACTACCTTGATTTAATTATTTTAATGTGGCCATTTCCGATCTTCTCCATAAGCTTGGATTTCACATGCTTTCAAAAAATCTTAGGCATCTCCTAACAGTAACGTTTTACCACTCTGTTTAGTTGTTAATTTAGTTATCTGAGGATAGGTGTATGAGGGATAAGCATATGGGCCATTTTAATTATCTAATAGAGTTGATTATATATAAAAGGGATAGTTCTAGGATCACTATCTACTAATAAGGTTCTTATTCTTTATAAAAAATCTACATCTAGCCTACTTATGTGTCAAGATTTTTTGCCTCCTGGGTGATCTCAACTTCCTTAAAAGTTTAGCCTCCCTCTCTTCATACTTAGCCAAATTCTAGAAATTAGAAATATGGTGCAATAAAAAGCATAAAAAAATTTTAGCCCCCATGATGACATAAGCCTCTTTGAAATTTTGACCCTCTCTTATGTTAAGCTCTATGCCTTAGGAAATTTTTTCATTGATTATCAAGATGACATGTTGAATGCCAAATTTATCTTGCCCTTTTGCTTACATCAACCTTACAAAACTTTAGCCTACTTTTATGATGCCTTAGTTAATTTTAAAGTTTGACCTTCTTCTATGAAAAACTTTTCTATGCCTTGGGATGACATTAACCTTATAAAATTTTGGCCTCCATTTTCTACACTTAGCCAATTTATGAGTTTGACCTATTGTTGTGTCAGATTTGTTTTTCTCCTTAGAGTGATTTCAACACCTCCAAATTTTTGGCCATATCCATTTAGACTTAGAAAAATTTTGAGTCTATCATTATGGTAAAATGTGGGACTTTCTTTCCATAAAAAAATTTTAAACCCAACAGGTTGTCTTGTGTATCTGACTACCTTCTTCCTTTCTAGCTTGACATCTGCTATCTACTTAGTAAGTTTTTTTATATAGTAATGCTACATATGTGGGTTATTTTATTGACCCAAATTATTGGTGCCTCCTAGGGTTTTTCACTTGTATAAATAGAGAACCCATGTAGCCTTATCTATTGGGCATCGAGTCAAAAATGAAAAGAAGTTAAAATACAAGTAGACATTATTGTGTAAAACATGTCATATATCTACTCTTTTTCTCCATGGTACTAGTTTTTGATATGTCAATAGTCTCATCCTATCATTTGTTGTTTTGTGTCATTGACTTGGATGTTTTTCCCTACTACTCTCCACTAGCTTTCTGATCAGCCAAGGGGGTTCCCATAAGCAAAAATTATTTGTAAAATTTATTCCAAGATATTTGGGTAGGAAAAAAACCCCTTGGAGCTTATAAATATCATCCTTTAGCTCAAAGAACTTTTTATAGGTTGGATTTTAATATATTTGAGCTAACTCCTATAATTTTGAAAGCATTGTGAACAACTTATTAAAAATTGCAATAACTTGATTTAATTTGAAATGTTTGGGCCATGAGTCGAACTCGCTTTCATTATTGACAATAAGTTTCAACTGCCCTTTGAGATACTCCTAAGTATTGAATTTATGGGTCTTATCCCAAAATCCTAGAAGAATTGAGACCTACAAGTTTCTCAGTTGGGACCCTTATGTTCTCCACTTTCTTATCTAATGTAGTGATCACATCACCTCCTTGTAATACTAACTGATAGACATTTACTATTTATTTTGAATAAAATTATGGTCATCCAAGTATTTGTCTATGAATACTACTAGATTATGGTTTGCTTTTATATTCCTCATAATTATGATCACTACTTCTACCTACTCCAACTTTTCATCTATTGCTTCCCTTGCTTTGTTGAGTTTGACTTGGTCATCTTGGATGATATTCCTATTGTATGCCATATTCTAAATGAGTAGATAGGCCTACATAGCAGCATCTATAATCCTATTCTAGAATTTTCTTTTGATTTGTATTAGTTCTTCTCGAGAAAAGCTAGGGTTTTGAGTCTTCTTATTTTCTTCTTCTAGCTCTAATTGCACTACTAGTTTTTCTTCACAATCCTAGAGTGTTGATTTTAACTCCTACGAATCCTTTTCTTGTTTTTGGGTTTTTATATCCCCTTGTTGTAGCTACTTATTTAGAGCTTGAATCTTATCATACTTTTGTTGTAGTTGCTCTAGAGTTACAACCTTGATCAAGTGTTGTTGTAGGTCATTGACCTCTTTTTCAAGGTATTCTTCTTCACTTCTTGATCCAATATTTTCTTTAAGAGGTCAACTTTATCTTTTGTAGCTTTGTATTTTTATTTTATTTGATTCCCTTGGAAATACAATGTTTTTACCTTAGTGTAGAGAACTCTAACTATATATTCCCTTGGGAGCTTTGAGATGTCAAATTCTTGTGTATTGATATCATAATTTTCTATTGTCATATCTAAGGTAGGCTTAATGACCTTTGGGATAGCAACTAATTTTACCCACTTATTGGTAATTGGATCTATGACATTAAACCTCTAGGGTGGTTCCTTCTTCTCTTTTATAGGTGGTTATTCATTTACCCATTTTTTTAACATTGTCCTCTGCTTCTTGGATCATAGTGAAAGCTTTTAGAAATGGATAAATAGAAATAAGGGATGCAATAGTGATGGTTTGGAAAGGAGAGAATGATACTAGGGGATATTTTAAATACAATATGTAAATATTTACAATGGTGTGAGGATGTGAGCTTCTAGGAGTTTGTCAATTTTCATATATGTGAGATTCTAGGAGCTTCTAGGAGGTATCATTTATCATGAAGGGGAAAGTGGTGGAGGTGGTTTCCATAGAGGGGAATATGAAGGCAGAGAAGGATTGATGGAGATATAAGTAGGGATAGATGTCATACCTGATCCTTGCACTTTTAGATGTTTTTCATGATCCATCATAGCAAATTGTGGATTACTACATATGTTCTTTGAGCTTCTAGAGTTAGCTTCTAAATATTGGTATTTTTTACAATTTCCTTCTATAGGCTTGTCAAAGAATCCTTTCTTTTGGTCCTCTCTTTACATTTCCTATAATAAATATGCTCAATTATGCTAGACTAAGGTTTATTTATATCAAAATATACTAGAATAATGACTTTTTATATGTAGTCCATTGTTGGTATTATCTTCGCCCTCATTGTGTGCTTTATTTATCCTTCTTGAGTTGTAATAGAAAAGCTTTCTACTATCAGATGGTGCTCAATTGTACTTTTCTCTTTTGAATTTCTCTTTTGTATTATATATCTTACCATCTCCTCTAAAGTTAAGTCTTCAAATCTAAGTTCACAAAAGGGACTAATCTAGGGCAGGGATTTGTATTTAGGTCTCTTCTTCATATTTATAAAAATATTCTTCTTCTTCATCATCTTCTTTGATCAAGACAAGAAATTTCCCCCCTTTGTATGAAGCCATCCAACTAGCATATTCACTCTTGAATTTATTCTTGAACAACGCATCTAAAACATTGGGGAAGGAATTTTTGAATAATATTACATAATTTAGTACATGCTAATGTACCCCCATGGTACCTTTATGTACAAATATAAGTATGTAATAGATTATGGTGTGAGTCTATAGTTTAGGAGTGTATTTTATATTTCCTCTTTATGTATGTGTCTATGTGCAGGATATGCACAAGTGTCATGTAATAGAGTGTGCATGTGTATAGATGTAGGAGTGTACAATGTGTCATATAGTAAAGTGTGCAAGTGTGCAAATAGGAGTGTGCAAGTGTCATAGAATAAAGTATGCAAGAGTAAATAAAGAGTCAAGAGTCATGTATATAAGTGGCAAGATGAGAAGCAAAAAGACATGAGAGAATTTATCTTATGCATACAACAAGAAAATATGCATCTCTCGAATATCTAAGGAGAGCAATAGTTAAATAATGAAGAGTCATTTGTAAGGCTATATTATGGAGATAAAGCTTCATGTAATGTAATCAATCATTGATTATCAAAGTATCTTAGATGAAATTTAATCATTGATAATATTGAAGCTTGTATGCATATTTTGAGCAATTATACTATAAGTTTTCTTCATGTTATTGCATGAATGATATTGGCCATTTTATTCATATTATTGTTATTTTTATGAATTTTATGTTCATTATTTTGGCCATTTAATATAGTTATTATTTAGCCAAAATAACTGAAAATAAAAATATATGAAATAGAAAAGAGAATATTGCAATTTGAAAAATGATTTTCTTTTGTATTAATGCAGGGGAGCCTGAATCTCCCAATTTTACAATGCTTTTGATTGCCCAAAATCTTGGGGGTAATTTTACAATGATATCTCTCTCTTATAAATACAACTTCTGAATACAATGCTTTAAAAAGGGGGTATTCCAATTCTTCAGCAAACTACTGTGTGTTCTTCGCTCCTCTGCTACAACTCTAAAAATGAGTGAGCTTTTGTATCTTGAATGTAGGACCACTCCTAGCTCCAGTAGCTCTTCAATTATATGTTTCTTGTACATACAAGAATTAAACAAGGGTTAGTAGCACCTGTATAAATGCAAATAAAAACCTTCAAACTAATATTGCAGAAAACATAGAAAGTCAAACTAGATGCCTTGCTAAAATCAAATTACTGATAATGCTTGTCGTGCTTTTCTAGGTTATGAGCAACCAAGGGTGCATGGTTCTAGTTGGTTAATAACATGAGTGTTATTGGATAACCATGAGAGTGTGGTTGTTACTGTGTAATTGTGGATGGGTGGTTGAGGCTGAATGGAAGCAATCTTCAAAAAAGGCACTTTGGGGCTTTGAATCTCTAGTTTCCTCAAGATGCGTGTAATCTTCTGATGTGATTATGGTAGCCTGACGATGTATGTTATTAGCCTCCTTTGATTGGTGGGTTGAAGGTGCCTTTATAGACTCCTTAGTATTTTAGAGAAAAAAGGGAGGTGACAAGCCAGGATTTCCAAGTGGCAATCTAGGGCTACCAAATGGAAGGGGCAGTTACAGTGAGTCACCTAGGGTGTCTCACTTAACTGGGATGATGTGGCTAATGGGTGAGTGCAAGAAGAGTGAGGTGTAAGGGATATCCTATGTGAAGGAACAAGGGGGACATGAGTGTGTTAGATGTTGTAGGGTGGTGTAGTGATGTGGCTAGGACACATGTCTAGTGATTAGGTAGGGCATCCTAGGCTGATTTTCTAGATTTATTGAAATTTGAAAAATAGGATAATGTGTAGGATTTTATACATCTAAGTTTAGACTTAGGTACATGGATTTATTATGCAAGATTGTGATGGTGGGGTGCAGGTTTTATAAATACCTAGGTTTTGGTGTCTACAGATGCCCCTTTTTGTACCATGTTGTGTAAAACATAATGCAGTGCAAAAACAAAAGAAACCTATCCTTATTGGATGGATGAATGAATTCAAACATTATCGATGCTCAAGAATGAATGATTTTTGAAAATTTTGATTTGTTTGCTTACCCCATCAATTGGTGAATGGGTAAATAATGAAACCCACAAGCCAATTGACCAAATGTGGATGATGAAAGGGGTGGATGTGATGGATGCAAATGTTTGAAATTGAAGATTAACTTGATGCCCCAAGTTTGGGATTGTTGTTGTTACAAATTTGTCTTTGGTTTCTATGATGCTCAAAATATCATGGTAAAATCACCAACCACATTGGGAGTTCAAGTGCCCATGCGAATGTTAACAATTCTTGTTGTGGTGTTAGGAACCAAGCACTCTAGAAATTCGACACTCATAGTGATCTCGGTAATCTTTACCAAATTATGATTGATTGTTTCTGCTTTTGTAACCCAATAGAAAGGGCTTAAAATAACCTTGTGCAAATGAGCTTAAACAGAGCCACACTCAGATATTGAGGGACATAGATGATTTAATGCCACATATGATGATGTTGGATTTTTTTTTTGAACGTGTCCTTATGGTGAGCTACCTATCTGACTAGATTGCATGGATTACCATTCACTACAACCGCTAGATGTGTAGGGTAATTCACTAAATACGAGGCTCACTACATTATTTGCTTATGATGTTTATTGAATGGACGTGATGATTTTTCTTTTTTTTTTGCTACTAACCACAGGAGTGTGTTTTGTTGCACCTGACAACCATGGATGCGTGGTTGGATCTATCAATCACATGTTCACGATTAGGCATACTTTATGAAATGCACACCTACGTTTGCTACAACTTTTTGTGGCTATAAAAGGGCAAAGGGGGTATTTTTATTTTTCATTTATGCGATTGAGTTTTTTTGAGTGGTTGAGAAGATTTGAGTGAGTTATGGAGTTTGGTTGAGAGACAAGTGAAGTGGGTGTTAGAGTAGAGCCTAGAGGCTTGGCTGGAGTAGAAGCCAGAGTCTGCTATGCTGAGGTAGGTTTCAAAAAATTCTTTGTTTAGTTTTATTATGTTTTTGTTTGTTTTGTTTTTGTGTGTTTTTGGCGTTTGTTTTTTTTTTTAACACACTAAGAGGGGGTGGTAAAATTTTTTTGACTATGATAAGGGGGGAGGTTTTTTTTTTTTGACTAAATGCATGAAATTGTTTGTGTTGTTTTGTATTTTTGTGCAAATGAAAATGACTTGAAATGTTTTTGTGTTGTTCTTTTTGTTTTTTGTTTAAATGCATGAAATTGTGTTGTTTTGTGTTTTTGTGTAAATGAAAATGACTTGAAATGTTTTTGTATTTTTTTTTTTGGATGATGAAAATAATGCATAAAATGTTTTTTTGTGTTTTCTATTTTTGGAAAATGAAAAGAAAGCATAAAAAGTTTTTGTGTTTTCTATTTTTGTAAAATGAAAATAAAACATGAAATATTTTTGTGTTTTCTATTTTTATAAAATGAAAATAAAGCATGAAATATTTTTGTGTTTTAATTTTTTTTAATGATGTTTGCACTGTTATGGATTTTGTTTGTGATTTTTGTAGTTTAAGTTTATTGAGGCTCGACATCGATGGCCTTGCATCATTTCTTGAGTGTGGAAGACCCTCACAAATGATGACTAGAAGTGGCTTGAGGCTGTGGGGTTGGCTGGTTGTGGGTGTATTGAGACTGTTCAGGCAGATGACGAGTACCTATCTACCCTAGTGGAGATATGAGACCTTGATAGGGGTCATTTTATATTTTTAAATGGGAGCTTACCATTACCTTAGAATATTTTTACTACATCTTCAATGTTCCCATCGAGGGTACACCAGTCCATGTGGGCCATGACAAGTAGCATGAGATTAAACTGATATATGGGGATGATTGGGATGTAGACTATAGTAGGAGAGGGATCCCATACATTTAGTTGTTCTAGGATAGGAGGCTAGACACTCTACAAAATTTTGTTATGTATATCATAGGCAACATGTTGTTGCCTAACAGTATGAGATCCTACTTCCCTTAGAACCAGGTGAGTCTTGTGGTGGACTCGATTAGTAAGTCTTAGATTTATGCATGAGATCCTACTCTATTGCACCAACTGTATGTTGATATGGGTGAAGAGGCAAGAGTGGAAGGGACTTGAATGTAGTTTGTTGCTTCTACTATGGGTTTGGGAGCACATCAAGATTACTTACCCAGAGGGTTTTCCTTATGAGTGGGATCACTCACTTCCTTTTGCTCTTCATTGGTGGACCAACAAGGATACTTCACTAAGTTATCCTATTCATAGTGGATAGGAGTATCATGATATGTTGAGTGCTCTAACTAGCAATGATATATGTTGGTAACCTTGGTGAGGTGTGACATGGGATACTAATGCAATACAAATTTGGTAGATCAAGCAAGGTATATGAGTGGTTGGTTTCCATGGGTGCAAGATGGAGCTCATCCAGTTATCATGAGTGATGCAATAGTTTGGGTTGATACATGGTATTCTAGATGCTCTAGTGATGTACAGGAACCACGGTGATGAGTTTAGTATCCTAGTGACTTTTTATTTTTGGATAGTGGATGATGCTACTGATGATGAGGTGGTTGATGTCCCATATATAGACGATGCTAGGATGACAACTGACTATGACACTTGTTTTATTGCATAGCCTCCATGGGCACCTAGCTAGGCTATGGATGATGCAACGAGTGGTGATGGACATGATACTAGTGAGCATGCTTCTCATGGTAGAAGCACCATCAGGGTAGTGGTAGTAGGGGGTGAGTTGGAGTGGATGTATAGCATATAGATATTGCGTTTGGGGTTGGAGGAGATGGATGTGGCGATAGCGATAGTGGATATGCAAGTTATGGAGTTGGTGTAGGGCATTATATTTCTCCATGTCGCACTAAGGAGGAGTGGGAGATTCTCCAGGAGGAGTAGGATAGCTTGGGGAAGACTATAAAGACTCGTGATACAATTATCATGAGGCTATAGGGTGAGATTTATCAATTGCAGAGTGAGGTGGATGGGCTATAGAGTGGACCTAGCAAAGGTGGGGATATTGCTACAATTACAACTCTCTATGTTGATATTTTCTAGTGAGTGGTGCACTAGGCTATAGATTTAGCTACTACATGAAGGTAGGCTACCTACATTGTGATGCTCAAGGACACTTTAGGTTAGCATCATATTCTGCTACCTCTACCTCCTACATCATCATTATCAAGCTCTAGCAGGTAGAGCGAGTCTAGGCCTAGTGGTTTATGGTATTGAGTTCCTTGTTTCCATGATCCATCTAGCTCATAGGGATCAGCTCATGGGCCTCATAGGAGTCATGGTGGCTCTAGCTAGTAGTGCTTTATTACCTCTTTTTGTATTTATCAATTTTTATATATTAGCATCAGTGCTATGATGTATACAAACTTTGGGTATTTTTGGACTATGCAGTTTATATATACATGGATTTTATTGTGATCATTTGTGTTGCACTTTTTCTTTATTGTGTGTATGGATGCATATGAGATGTTTTGATGGTTGATGGAATGAATGATGATTACTATGCTCTAATGATAATTTGTTATGTTATGGACTTTTTATTGATCAAATTTTAGTTTCATTGTTTAATTAGGGGCACTAACATGTGGTATTTATAGATAAAATACATTTTTGGATGTAATGGTGAAAATGATATAGTGTGGTTTGGATAAAGGATCTTGGGTCATTTTTCAAAGACTCAAACATTCTAGTGATATCAATAAAACTCGCTTATGATCTTGCAAATATTCATGATGCTATGGTTGTCCTAGTGGTTTCAAATTTCTCAAGGACTAACTGTGTGTGTAATAATTGTTTATTTCTCATTATGAGTAAGGTCAAACTAATAAATTGTAACTTATACAAATAATCTAGCTCATCCATGAGCATCCATAGGTCTGTACAAAAGATAGTTGCTAATGTGACAAACATGGAAACACACATAAGGATACCCCATTTCCAAGCAAATTTTATTCAATCTATTGCTATAATGAGGATCACCCCATGGTTTTCGAGACATTAAGAGTTCCAGGGATTCAAGTTCCTTTACCTTATTTTATTGCATTGGATTTTTGGGGATTTTATTTATGATTTTTCTCATTTTTGTAATGGAGCAATATGCATTTTTTGGGATACTTGCTCATTTTGAGGAAGAGCAAGGGATATTTTATTTATTTATTTTTTGAAATTATTTTGGGATACATGCTTGCTTTAAGGAAGAGCAAGGGATCTGTATTGCTTTTGTAATGTTTTTTTTTATACTTGTTCACTTTGAGGAAGAGCAAGGGATTTTTTTTTTGGAATGAAGGTGGAGCTTATCCTTTTTTCAACTCTTATCATTCTAGAACACACACATAATTGGATGAACAAGGGAAACCTTTCACTTTATAGCAATAACTACTCAAGATTTCATCATTCCTAAGCTTCACAATTTTTTAATGTGTTTTGATGTGCATAGTCCAAGAGGAAACTTGATTGACCAGGACTTATTGCATCTAAATATTATTTAATTTTTAATGGACGTTGCTCAAAATACTAGGGGCAAATGAGTGATTGAAAACATTTGGATTTTGCTTATGGATTAATGTGCTATGTAAGATTCTACGATACCTTCACTACAATAGTGAGTGGTCGCATAATCATTATTTCTAATGATTATACGGTATCTATCCTACTTTATGTGAACTCCTTAATCATCAAAATATTATAATGAAAGCTATGAATTATTGCTATTGATGGAGTGATGAGTCATGTTTGATGTAAGGTGCCCATGATTAAGGCAACAAGACATAGTAGACTAGCGATCATCCAAATTAACCAAATGATTCTTATTATGGAAAATGGTATGAACAAATACCTAAAATGCATGTATGTAATGTACACATAATGTATGGATGGATGTATGAAATGCAATGATATATATATATATATATATATATATATATATATATATATATATATATATATATATATATATATATATATATATATATATATATATATATATATATTAGCCATGTATATGTACATATGTATAAACTGCACTATGCATAGAATGCCTTTAGGTGTATAATATATAATGGCTCGAGTTCCAATGTTCCCTCTAAATTTGCAAGTCTATATGTTCTTGGACCCAAATTTTTCTTAACAATATATGGACCTAACCAATTAGCCACGAATTTATCTCTCAAGTGTTGCAATGCATTGGTGTTTTGTTGATTCTCTTTAAGAATGAGATATCCTACTTGGAATTTTCAAGGATGGACTTTTGTATTGTAGGCACACTTGATGTAATATTGATATACTCATAGATTTTCTAAGGTATTGATTCACCTTTCATCAAGGAGTGTAACTTGGTCAAGACATGCTTGTCTAGTTGCATCGTCATCCAGGAATTCTTGTAATGCAACTTGTAAAGAAGGGTTTTTATCTCAAGATGCATGATTGCTTCGGCTCCATAGACTAATGAAAATGGAGTTTCCACGGTTGGTGTTCAGATGCTTGTTTGATAATCCCATAATTCCAAGGGGAGTTGAGTATGTCAATCTCTATGGTTTTCTTTGACAAGTTTCTTGATAATAGCTATCAAGGTCTTATTGGTCACTTCAGCTTGTCCATTTACTTGTGGGTAATAAGGAGTCAAGAAAATATGTTGGATATTATAATTTTTGCACAATTATCGAACATCCTTGTTTTTGAAAGACTTACCATTGCCAAAAATTATTTTTGAGGGAATCCCAAAATAATAGATAATATGCTAAAGTATGAACTTCATAATTTGAGGTCCATTCATAATGGTCATTGGGATCACTTTGACCCATTTGGTGAAGTATTATATGAAATTTATGATGAACTTATGTTGTACCAAAGAGGTAGGTGAAATTTTACCAATAAAATATAGGCCCCATTGTGAAAAGGGCCAAATCCTTTGAATGGGTTGTAATTCTTGTGATGGTACATGAGTCAAATTGATGTGATGTTGATATTTTTGATATTTCTTCACATATTGACAATAATCATTTTCTATAGTGGGCCAATAATAACCCATATGCAAAATGCACTTTGCGATGGCCATTCCACTAAAGTGTCCATCACATGTACCATCATGGGCTTAAATTATGGCTATTTGTGCCTCTATAGGATGTAGGCATCAAAGTAAGACTCCATCATAGCCACGTCTATACAACACATCCCCTAAGAGAGTATAGTGAGCTACTTTTGTTTGAATGTTATCTTTGTAGTTCATGTCAAATATGATGGGATGGTCCCAAAATTGAGAAAGTATCTTATTTGATCAAGGCAAGATTCATATGGTTCCGCATGGATGAAACAAACATTATTCTCACATTTAGATTTTGCTCGTGCAATTGCAGATTTGGATATTATTGTTATGATAAGTGGTTGGATTTATCCAAATTTATTTTTAAGAATCAATGATCCTAAAGAATCCATTGCATCCGTAAACCTATTAGTCAAACGAGGCAAGTTGTCACATACTAGTCAAACTTTACTAGCAATTTCATTGCTACTTCATGATATTGTTTCAAGACTGGTTCTTTACATTGGTAAGTTCCTTTCACTTGACACACGACAAGCTAGGAATCACAAAAAATGCTTATACGCTTAATGCCTATAGCTAGTGATGACTAAAGCCCCAAGATTAAGGCTTTGTACTCTACATTTTATTTGTGCATGGAAAGTTGAGTTTGAATGGTAAAGGAATAGACATTCCTTTGGGTGTATAAAATACAACTCCAACACCTTGTCCTTTTTTGCACTTTGATCTATCAAAGAAGAGAGTGATGTCAACATCATCCTCAAGAGGGACTAGTTCTTCTTTTTTAGTGACGAAAAAGACTAAATCATCTAGAAGCTCTATAATAAGGGGTTGATCATTATGAAGTGGAGCTTCTACAATTTGATTGGCTATCACCTAACCCTTGATGGATTTTTTTTTTTATTTGTGGAAAACATACCAAAAGGGATGCCACTTTTGGGTAATACCCAAGGAGGGAGGGGTATCCATTCCACCAAAAATGCCCATGAATCGGACCTGGCCTACCACCTTTGACATACTCAAGGAGCAAACAAAAACACAAAACCAATTTAAAAATAAGTAAATAACAACAAAAATAATAAAATAAAATAAAAAACATGCTCCTTAAGTGTGTCAAAAACAAAAGTACAACCAAACACGCACAATAAGATAAAATAAATCACAACACGAACCACATAGAAAAACACAAGAACCACATAAAAAAACACAAACAAGACAAAAACAATAGAAAACTACAAAGACATAACCCAAAAAAAAACATGAAAAATAAACACAACCAAAACCTAAAAAATTAAAAAAAATAAAATAAAAATAAAAATAAAAAACAACCAACAACATACAATCAACAAAAACAAAAAATATAGAAAACACTCACACATAAAAACATGAATCAACACAAACAAAGAGAAACCCAAGAACACAAACGAAAAAAACACAAGAACAATAACAAAAAACATTAAAAAAAAAACACAAAACAAAAAAAAACACAAGAACAAAAAAAAAAACACAAAGAACACAAAAACAAAACAAAAGAACCCACCCACCTTAAAAAACTAAACAATAAAAAAAAAAAAATTGAACATAACAATGACTTATCTAGACTAGAAGACTATTAAGGCAATAATCAACAGAGGAAACAAAATAAAGAATAGAATGAGCTAGAAAACAAAAAAAAACTGAATGAACCAAAGAGAAGCAAAAAAAAAAAAGCAAGAAGAAACTAGGTACCTTCAGAATCGGAGCCATCCAAAGAAATGATAGAAAGAAGAGCTTCCCTAATTTGAGAAGCCCACCATCTAGGAGGGTGGCCATAACAAGTAAGATCACCTTTGTCCAAAGCCCAATTAGCTAAAGCATCAGCACTCTTGTTTTGATCTCTGACAACATGATTGTAATTAACTTTTAAAAATCCCATCTAGATTAATTGAGTCTTCTCAATAATTATTTTTATTCTCCAATCCACCATATGATTCTTAGAAGGATTCTTCAAGAGATTAATCATAAGTTGAGAGTCAGACTCAACTAACACCTTTTCCCATCCAACCTTAGTAGCCTCCTGAAGGCCTCTAAGGATACCATACCCCTCAGCAAGGTTATTGGAAAGAATACCCAAATTCTCAGCAAAAGTAAATACCACAGAGTCATTTGAAAGTCTACCAATTCCTCCCACGCTAGCTTTTCCAGGGTTCCCTCTAGAGGCTCCATCAATATTGACTTTTTCAAAATCCTTAGGAGGAGGTTGTCAATTTATTTTCCTATCCATATTACTAATACTCACATTCCCTTTAAGTTGGTTGCCCTTAAAATATTTAATCTTGAATATTTGCATCACTTGATCCCATATTTGGTGGGAGTTTTGGGGTGATTAAGGAGTTGATGGACTGATTCAACTAAGTTGGCTATGGTATTTTTCCAAATATAGTGAATATACTTCCTATCTTGATTAAAAATTTGGTTGTTCCTTTCATTCCAAATATTCCAAATAAGAATGGTAGAACCCATCCAAACTAACTTCCTAATAAAATGATCAATACCCTCTTAATTAGGCCAATCCCTCCAAAGTTTTTCAAAACTAAAAACATTGGACCACTGTAAGCCAAGTAAAGTGGCCATTCTCCTCCATAGCTCAGAGGCTAAAGTACACTCAATAAAAATATGGTTGAGATTTTCTACATTCTCTTCACACATTTCACATCTAAAAGGCCCATGAAAACCATGCTTCATAAGTTGCTCACCAATAAGCACCCTACGATGCAATAAAAGCCAATTAAAGAACCTCACCTTAGGCCAGAGCTTTTCAGCCCACAATCGAGAAAAGATGTCAGAAGAATGGTTGGGATTATTATGGCATAAGGTCAAATAACCTTGATCAACTGAA
Organism: Wollemia nobilis; assembly: GCA_028583015.1. NCBI lineage: Eukaryota > Viridiplantae > Streptophyta > Pinopsida > Araucariales > Araucariaceae > Wollemia > Wollemia nobilis. The sequence continues at coordinate 9,904,298 of JAQPPZ010017031.1, read as the reverse complement.
TACTCACCCTCAGTAGTGTTGTTCCATCCAAAAAAATATTTTTCATGGGACCAAGAGAGGGATCTCATATGAAGGATGCCTTGGATATCTTGTCTTTGCCTTTCTGGGATTTGAATAGGCCAGTCCTCAATAGGGATCCAATATCTACCAAAATTTGAATTACCAGTATGGTACCGATAGTAATTAGCCACCTTTATCTAGTTAGATTAGTGAAGCTCCTCCATCCAAGGCCTCTAATCGGGAAATTGAGTTATCAAAGGCTTGTGACCATCCCAAGAATCTATCCAAAAATTTTCTTGCTGACCATTATGAATGATCCAAAATAAAATTTTCTTTATCAAATCCTCACCAGTATTAAGAACTACTAAAATGGGAGAACCTTTGGTAGGAAGTTGATAGCGAACAAGGTCTTCAGGACTTTTGTTCTTAGCATATTTAGCATGGAGATTATTGGCCCAAAGAGCATTGGGGTTATGCAACATCCTCCAATATAATTTAGCAGATAAATATTTGTTGTTATTAATAGAAGATTAGAATCCTAACCTCCCTTCATTCTTAGGAAGACATAAAGTATCCCATTTCACCAAGGCCCATTTTCTTTTCTCCTTAGTACCACTCCAAAGGAAACGATGACTGATTTGATCCAATTCTCGAAGAACAGCCTTTGGGATATTCATTGATGGATTTTTGTCTAATGAATTCAAGATTTAATTCCATTAATAGTGTTATCAATTTTTTAGTTTGGGTGTTATTTTATGTGCGAGTCATCATGTAACACAAAGGATTTTCTCTAGCTGTGACATATGTAGTGTTACTTAGCATATAATGTCTGAGTTTACTAGTGGTAAAAATTGTAGACACCTAAAACATGTCATGTTTAGGGAGACTACTCACATGGGTACACTCATAGGTCATGTGACTAAACCTTGGGACCTTCCAAGTGTCAAAAGTGATTTTTGCCACTCATTTAGATCATTTTAAGCCCATCCAAGCTTGGCCACTATGGACCAAAGTAGCTAGATCCTGGTCGCTATAGCTCAAAGTGGCAAAAACTTAGCCACTAAAGATGATAGTGGCTAAAAATTAAATGCATTTTGCCACCCATATAGCCTAATTATTAGCAGAAGTGGTAGTCTGCATGCAATAAGGATGAGCGAGGACAACTTTGCATTCCTCATCATAGCCAGTCTACATGAAAGAATCAAGTTTATATTTAGACATCAGTTAACTACCCCTCAAGGGTAGATAAAAGCTTAAATTCTCATGTTAACATCCAATGCGCATGAGGGATTCAGTCCTAGGGTTTGAACATTGACCTAGGGCTTCAAACACTTTATAAGGAGTAAACCTAAAAGCACTAGGGGACCTTCTTTTATCAAGTGGAAAGAGATAACATTAGATATCATATTTCAGAACTTTGAATAGGTTGGATCATTAAGGAGAGCTCCTAGAGACTTGGAGAGCTTCCCTTGGAGATCATATTTTGTAGTGAAACCCTATCGGATTGGAGAGCAAATCTGAGCATCCTTGAGGAGCAATGAAGTGCTAGCCAACTGAGAGGTAATCACCCATGAAAATACATTTATCTCTTAACATTAGTAGCAGACTTAAGACCATAGCTTTTGGATTAATAGAGAGAGATTTCACCTTAGTGGTCGTTGTCCTGGATAGTGGCCCGTAACTTAGTCTAGGGTTTTGGTGATGGTTTATTTTATTCTACTTTCTTCGTGTTTACATATCATTAGTATAAGGTTTATTTTAGTTATTTGTGTTCATAGTACTAGTAGTATTGCATTTATTTTCATCATACTAATAGCCTCATCTAGGGAGGCAATCTCATACATCTAAGCATGTGTTGTTTCATTGATTACAGGGATACAGGTTCATCGGATAAATCCACAACATTTGAAAGCAAGAGGATCCCTCTAGGAATCAGACCTAGAGAAGGAGGAATCTGTAAGCTCTCATACAGTTCTGTGTGCGTCATCAGGAAGCTTGTAACGGTACATCATCCCTTGCTAGGGGATATTTTATACATCTGCTACCCTCTTTGTGTAAAATCATGTATCAAATGAAGGGTATCCCATAGAGGAATTTATATATAACCGGATCTTGGAAATATCAATACAAAGCATTCATTCTTTTATTTCTTTGTATTTTGACCATGCCTTTATTTTATGCTTTTTCATTTAATACATGTTAAAAATTGATAATAATCATAAATAGAGTGAGTGGATGGTGTGTCACTTCCTTGGGGATGCTATAGATGGCAATCACGGTGGGACCCCTACCTAGTTTTTGTGTGTAGGTCTAGCTGCTCTAGTCTATAGTGGCCAAAAATTAGCCACTCTGGTCTACAGTGGCCATAAATTAGCCACTCTGGTCTACAATGGCTAGGAATCAGTCGCTCTGGTCAAAATCGGCCAGAGCTTGAGTGTAGTAGAGGTCAAAATATTGGTTATCTGAGATGGATTTGAGGTTGGTATAGATTTTATGATGATTTATGTTTTTTTATCTTCATATGTTTTCCTAAAACAGTGAACATTAAACCAAATTTTAAATTTGGAAAATTAAGGAACAAAAGGAATTAATTTACATCTGGTACATCTTAGAGTTTTTTAGGTTTTCACTAGGTGTTGCTAAGAACAATGACTTATGCTTGTAAAGTTTTCCCTAGAATCTAACGTGCCAGGAATTGTGTGTTGGTTTGCTTACTTTGAGTCCCTCCTAGAGGCCATATTTGCACAAAGTAGAATACATTCATGAATCTCATACTAGTTATGCATATTTTCTAAAAAGTGAAATGTAATTTATATCAGGAATATAGGAAAGATTCATTACTATTGTATGATGCATTTTACTTTATGTAAACTTAAAATGAATCCCACACACATACACATATTTTAAAAATTTGAGAGTTGGATTTCATCACCAACCTTCAATTCAGTTCGGTGACATTGGCATTCATATCCTTCCACCAGCTTGCCCCATAGATATTCTTAGAATAGAATTGGTAAATTTTTCATAGTGGTACTAATTTACTCATGTTCAAACTGTCTCCCACTATTGGAACAACTGGTTCAGAGTGGAAGAGCTAGGTGAATCCCCACTAGGACGTCAACAGTGTACCCTAGTCTCTTTTTGAGAAAATCATATTTGGCATGCCTGTTCTTGATTCCCACTATGGATGAGTCTCCTTATTATAAATCCAAAACAAGAGCAAGAAACAAGAGCAACAATATATCAAAGACACATCAAACAATTTAGGGCACATAAAAATTGGTAATCAAGATAAACACTTGCTTGATATTGTTTGGCCACATCTAAATTGCAATCCAAAAAACTAATTCACAAGCACAATGGTCAAAACCATAAGTAAACATCCCCAGTACAATATCGAGGGAGAATATGAAGCAACACATACCCATAGGCGAAGTCGTAGTAACATTGAATCACATGCTCATAAGACCATGGTATGTAGTTCCACGAGTCTATGGGGTGATAATTCAACCATTGGAGGATCTCCTCGAGAAACCCAAAACAGGGAGTCAAATCATGGAACTAAATCACAAAAGCACAAAGAGGCTTCATGACCATCATCATCAAGGAGACATGAGGAATCCTCAAGCCCTTCCTCTAAACACATAGAAACTTCTCAAAGATGTGAGAAGACTTCAAGAGCTTCCTCCCCACATAGACATAAGGAGGATTCTAGACCTCATTATTCACATAGGGATGATGAGTTTTCCCCATATCCATCCTCATAGAGGGTAGATAGGACCACCAAGCCCTCATCACCAAAAATACACACAAGAGTCACAACATCTCAAACTTCACATGAGACATTGAGAATAGGTCTGCCCACTTAAGGGTAAGAAACTAGAGCTACATCCAGTCATAGACATCAAACAAAAGATACCCTCCATACAAGAGGAAGGATTCCAATAGATTATGACCTAATTGGAGTAAATGGCATCCCAAAGGATCATCCATGGAAAACAAGATAGTTAGATGAGTTGGATCAGTTGCGTCTGAGGCCACCTCCCATAACTATAGTCACAAAAAATTCTAAATCTGGAAGTTCATGAACTGTTACTTCGAAGCACACCTCTCAACCTAGGGATGATTCATAGAAACTCCAAAATTCTCATGTATATTATGACCATAGAGACTTATCAGCACACTAAACATATTACAATAGCTAGCAAGAGCAAAGAAATAGCAAAGACCTCTTCGAGGAATCTGTGAATAAAAACCACAAGAACAAAATTAAACAAACATGGGTCTTCTTCAATAGTGTAATCTGATCGTATGTGATTGTTATAAAATGTGTTGCACAAAGAGAGAGAGCTAGTAGAAGCTCTCGAGCATGACAAACAAAGAGAAATGATTTTGCGCCAACATGAGCAACGTCTTAGAGAACAAGCTGAGCAACTAGCTCACATCAATTTACAATCCAATAACAATGGTCATAAAAGAGATAAATGTGCTGACTCACCAAGAGATAGGTGCAATAGACAACAAGAAATACCACAATTAAACCACCACTCAAATTATAAATAATATCAAAATGGTGGAGAAAGGGTAGATATGATAAATCAGGAGTAAACACATCCTGAATCCCCTCATAGGAGGGAAGAGAATAGAACAAGTCAAAGGCACATAGAGTTACCTCCATTACCACCTTGAGGGGGCTACAAGAAGAGGAACTCCTTGCCTCAAAGGAATTCTAGTCACCCACTAAAAATATGAAGTTCTTTGAGAAGCAAGAAATGGTAGGGAACCAACCAAAATTGAGTAAAATACACAACCAACCATTATGCCCATCGGTCCCTAGCCCTGCATATCCTAAGAATTTTGATATGCCTAGATTGGAAAAGTTTAAGGGTGAAGAGGATCCACAAGAGCATATTACCAATTTTATCTATGCATATTTTCATCTTGAAGACAATGATGCCCTTATGCTAAGGACTTTTATTATGATATTTTTAGGCGTTGCAACTCAATGGTTCAACCAACTGTCCAAGAATAGCATATCCAGTTTTGAACAACTAGCAAATGCATTCCTAAAGAATTTCTCCTTTGGTTATAAAATAAAGGTGAACCTTTCGGACCTAGCCAACCTAAAAAATTATGACGATGAGCCAGTAATGGAATATGGGGATAGGTGGAGAAAAGTCATGGGAAAGTTATCATTCTCTGTTCCCATAGAAGAGATTATCCGCATGTTCACCAAGAGTTGTTCTAAACACATTTCCCTATTGCTACAATTTCAACAATATACTTCATTTGAGGAAGCCTTGGCACAAGCCAAACTCATTGAAGACATAAAAGTAGATGAGGTAACCATCAAGCTCTGAAACAAGGAGTCGAACAAGAATGACAAAAATAACAAATACAAGCAGAAGCAGGTAAGCCCTGCTCCAGTTAATCAAGTAGTATTGGATGCATGTAAGGATGATGCTGTGCAACAACCCCAAAATTATCAAGCATAGCTCCACCAACCAATTATGATCAAAAGAAAAATCAGGGGTAAAACAAGGAACGCAAGCCACCTCGCTACTTTACACCTCTATCAGAGTCAATGCAGTCAATTTTCAACCAATTGAGTGAGGCTGGGAAGATCAGATTTTTAGATGTTCCCCTTATAGATCCAACCATCCTAAGCCAAAATAATATAGGGAAGATCAATTTTACCCTTATCACAGGATACCAGGGCATAATATTTAAGTTTGCATTGGTTTTAAACATCAGGTTCAAAACATGATTGAGGCAGGATAGCTTAAAGTTGACAACCCATTGGATCCTGATAATAAAGATATGGAAATATATAAAAACCTACTACCCAACCATGAGGTCCCTAGAGGGCAAAGTGACCAAGTCAATTAGGTCTGAATTGATACGCCTACCCATGGGTGCGTTGGGATGGTTGAAATTGGCAATATAGCTACCAAGACTAGACAGTATGGTCAACCACAACCTCCTGTAGCTCCTATTAATATCCCAGCTGCACCTAGGTAGATGCGGGGGTAGAACAACCTGCCAGGTCCACCAACCCAACCTGTGATAACTATTTGGAGTAGACGAGCAAAATTTACAAATGACTCTAGCTAAGCTATCTATCTATGAGATCATACAATAGTCTCCAAAGTATAAGGAAAATTTGATGGAGATTTTGAGATCAATTGAGCTCCAACCACAAGATCCAAATGCATTCACTTGTTTTGTGGGACAAGTACAAGAATATCAAGAACCTGTAATACAATTTTATGATCATGAGATTAATACAATGTCTACTACCTTACCAGACCCTCCATTGCACATTGTGGTGTCAGTCAATGATTTACCTTTTAAGCGGGTCTTGGTCGATATGGGTTCTTCAATCAACATCATCACAACACCAGCAATAGAACACCTTAAGATCCCTAAGTCAAATATCATTTCGAAAGCCTACACACTAAGAGCTTTTAATGATGCTTTATGCAATACTATGGGAATGATAGTCCTACCCATCAAGGTGGGACATAATACCATCTCTGTGATGTATCATATCTTGGAAGGGGCCATGCAATACAATATCCTCCTAGGGCACCCTTGGATGAGAGATATGAAGTGTGTTCCATCAATTTTACACCAATGTGTCAAGTACGTGCATGATGACAAAGTCTATGTGGTATTGGCTGATGAAGATCCATTCAAATATGTCCATCAGGTGGATTTTCTAGGAGAATTTTTAATTCCCTCTATGAAGAACACAAGCTTATAATGAGAGGGGGGGTGAAAAGTATAAGACCTCTTTTTACTTTTTCCTTTATACTTCAAAATAGTAAAGCAATATACCCAAAGCAATATCAAAGCAATGCACAATATCATCCACAAAGTGACACCAATTTTAACATGGTTCACCCAGAATGGTCGGGCTACATCCACAAAACTTTTCTCTAAAAGTTATCTCAAAGTTCTTTGGGAATCCTTCCCAATTACAATGTTTATGAGCCTCGGCCCAAAGGATATACCTTCCCCCAATCATAATTTATGAGACTCTGCTCAAAGGAGATACCTTCCCCTCTACTCTGGAAATGATCCCTCAGAAGATCAACTGCCTCTACCTCTTGCCAGCACGTGGAAATCCTTTCCACCGAAGACCTCTTATCCTCAATGCTTAGCCTAAGAGACCTCTGCCTTCTATGATCATGTCCATAGTAGCTCAGCAACCTGTACCAAACATAGTCAGTCGGTCTAGTACAAGTCTTCCTCTATCTATCAGATCTGTCCAACTCTTGAACAAATCAATCCTCTGCATACAAGCCTTCTCAAATACTTGCCAATTGTCCTCAAGTTCTTCTCATAGAACCAATGCACCTCTATCCTCAAGTTCTCTTATAGAACTATCAAACTCAGCTCACAAGTCCTCTGCTAGGACCTGTCCAAATCTGCTCACAAGTCCCCACCGGAACCTGTCCAAATCTGCTCACAAGTCCCCACCGGAACCTGTCCAAAAATTGCTCACAAGTCCCCACCGAAACCTGTCCAAAAACTCAGCAAGCTCATCAAGAAAAACTTTCTTAGTAGGAAATCACAAAGTGAATTGTTAGAGACCCAATGTGATTTTTCAAACTCATAGAAGCATAAAGAGAATTGTTAGAGACTCAATATGTTCTATACTCAAATCACAATCTCAAAACTCAACTCAAATCAACTCAGCTCAAACTCAATCTCAAATCTGAAAACTCAACTCAATATCTGAAATGGATGGGATAGAATGTTTTCTTTCAAGAACATGAAACCCCAACAATTGCAAACTATGCAAAGAATCACATATCAATGATACTCATGTTCTTTTCACCATCAATTAGGGTTTCAACAACAATGCTCATCAAACAAGGTTTAGTCAACCAACATCATTCAACTCAACATCAACCTTAAATCTATCACCACACACAACCCTCAAACTTCCAACCAAGTTAGGGTTAAAACCAAGATAAATGAGCATATATAAAAACTTTCCTTAATACACCTTTTAGCTCCTCTTCTTTAAAAACAACCACCAAAGAAGCCAAAAACACAACAACCAAAACTTACACCTTATATCTCCATTTTTAAATTTAGCATAGCAAAAGACTAATCTCAAAAATACAACCAAAGAAATATCCCCTTATTTCTCCTATGTCTTTTAAACAATGCTAAACAATGCCAAAAATCATATCAAGAAAATAATCACACCTTATAATGGCTGCCCTTGAAGAATCCAAAATTCGTGGCACAAAACACGTTTTAATAAAAATGTGACTAATCCATGCACAGCTCCCTCCACGGGGATCGAAACGTAGACCTCCACCTACGCAAGGCCCAAATTCAGCCTTCGTTTCCACTAGCCCACAAGGGGCTTACGAAGTCCAAGATGGACTTCCTTCCACATAAACGATCAAGCTTTTCGAAAGCTTTTCAAACCACGAGCTCTCCTCTTTCGCAGCGTAAACAGAACATTCGATCGCAGCCAAACCAATTAATTTCCTTCGATTTTCCAAGAGGGTTTAACCTTAGGAACCTTCTCATATTTATAGTCCATACGTGGACTTTAGAACACGTCAGCTGCAAAGAAAAGTAATTTCGAATTTAATCGAAATTTGCTTTCTAAAGGGTTTAAAAACCCTTAAAGTATTTTTAATAAATTAAAAATAATTTATCCCTTAATTAATTAAATAATTAATTAATTAAAACCTTGAAGGGTTTTAAATAATAATTAAATAAATAATAAAGAGAACCTCCATTGGTTTTAATAAAAACCATTGCCAATGGAATCTCTTCGGATTCTCTTAAAAAGATTCTCTTGGAATCTTCCACCTTTGAAGCCAACACATCCTCTTAACATTAATGTCATTTCCTTTTGACATCAATGACAACTCATAGGCAAGAAGCTAGGATCTCAAACCCAAAATTGCCAACAATCTCCCCCTTTGTCATTGATGGCAAACCATGCTTCTCAACAACACAGAAACTCAACATAAATAGCTCCCCCTGTCTTGAGGCTCTCCCCCTTACTCATAATTCTCTCCCCCTTTGTCATCAATGGCAAAGGGTCACCTTTGGGGCTTGGGACTAAGAATAAGCCTCTTAGCTTAGTCCCTCCCCCACCTCCTATTGAGGTGTTTAATTTTGGGGTGGGAGTAAAACTCCCAACAGGCACTGATCATCATCAGTGTCTATAGCTACCTTACCATGTCTTCTCTTGTTCTCCTTGTCCATATTCTTGTTCCTATTCTTGTCATTGTTCCTGTTCCTGTTATCATTCCTATTCTTATCCATGCCTTGATCCTTGGACCTGTTCATACCACTGTTCCTATTCTTGTACCTTAGAAGTTCAGCTCTACACTGTCTAGATGTGTGACCTTCATTGTTGCACTTATAAAAAGTAACAATGTTATTTCTTTTAGGCATACCTATTCTTTGAATCCACCTGTTCTGACTAACCCTTTTCCTATTATTAGCCTTGCAAAAAATTGCCTTATGCCCAAACTACTTACAAGAGTAGCAATACCCTTGAAAGAAATTACCACCTCTGAAACTGTCATTTACCTTCCTTACTTGAGTCATGCAATGTGAAGCCATGTGACCAAACCTGTGACAAGCAAAACATCTACCATTCAACTTTCCTGTAAATGACCTTCTAGGTCCTATAAACTTTCTCCCCCTTTTCTATTTCCTATTTTATGTTTATGTGCATCTATCACTCAAGGACTCCTTTTCTGAAATACTTTCCTCATCAAAACTCTCTTCCTTTTGGATCCTCTTACTAGACTCTCCAACTTGTTCCTTGTGTGGCTTAACAAAACCAAGGCTTGTTTTATCTGTTTTCTTTCTTTGACCTTTGATGAGTGACTTAACCTTTTTGGAGCTATCTTGAAACCTGTAAGGCTTATCCTTGTACTCTTTAGTTTCCTCTTTCAAATAAGCCATTTTATGTTCTAACTCATTATACTCAAGAACCTTAGACTCTAACTCATCCTTGAGTTCTTGTGTCTTAGCTATAGAGAAGTCAAGACTTTCTATAAGATCATCTATCTCCATACAACATTCATCTAACTTATCCTTGAGTCTAGCATTCTTCTTTATTTCCTTTTCTAAAACACTAAGAGCACTAATAAGTTCACTTTCAAGATCCTTTATTTGATTTCATTTTGAATTATCAAAGCCTTTTTCAGATTTCTTATCACTAGAGGTGCTACCCTTTTCAAAAACCATACATGCATCTTCCTTATAGTTTTCTGAAGCATCCTCATACATACTAGAAACCAAATCATTATTTGTGCAATCATCCTCAAGGTGACCAAAATTTCCACATCTAAGACATTTCATGATAATGAATCTATGTTTTGGTTCTTCCTCTTTTCTGATATGAACAACATCTCATTTTCATCATCACTTGAAGAACTTTCACTATCACTACTAGAACACTTACTTGCTTTGTCTAGGTAGAAAATCTTCTTGTGCTTGTGAGAATACCTCTTTCCTTGATTGTTGTGCTCATCTTTGTTTTTCCTGTGATGCTTGTGCTTTTTCGAATCCTTGCTCTTAGAATCTTGTTTATCTTCATCACTTTCATTCTTGGGAACAGTTCAGTCAGTAGCATAATGACCAAACTTTCCACAATTGAAACATCTTATATTTTTCATACTTTTGTGCTTTCTAGAGAACTTGCCTTTCTTGCTGTAATATGCCTCTTCATCACGAGAAGACTCATCACTATCTTGAAGTTGTTTACCCTTGGATTTCTTGGTAGCCTTGAAAGCTGCCTCTTTCTTGACATCTGTATCACCTGTATGAACCACCTTCAACTATTTCCACATTTCACTAGCTGTCTTGCAGTGAATCACTTTGGTGAGATCTGCTTTCTGTAAGCCTTTCAGGATTGCATTCATTGCTTTTGAATTGTTGTGATGTAGGAGCCTTTCTTCTTTAGTATTAGGACCATGTTCAGGAATAGTGTACTCATCTTCAATCACTTCCCAAACCTCATTCCCAAGTTCCATTAGATGAACCTTCATCCTTGCACTCCAAAGACCAAAATCTGACCCATCAAGAATAGGTGCTGCATTGCCACTTGAATGATCCATTGTGTTCTTTACTAGCTTTTCCTTCAAGTTGTTAAACTTTCCAAAGGCACCTGCTCTGATACCAATTTAAGAACACAAGCTTATACTGAGAGGGGGGGTGAACAGTATAAGACCTCTTTTTACTTTTTCCTTTATACTTCAAAATAGTAAAGCAATATACCCAAAGCAATATCAAAGCAATGCACAATATCATCCACAAAGTGACACAAATTTTTAAGTGGTTCACCCAGAATGGTGGGCTACGTCCACAAAAATTTTCTCTAAAAGTTATCTCAAAGTTCTTTGGGAATCCTTCCCAATTACAATGTTTATGAGCCTCGACCCAAAGGAGATACCTTCCCCCAATAATAATTTATGAGCCTCTGCTCAAAGGAGATACCTTCCCCTCTACTTTGGAAATGATCCCTCAGAAGATCAACTGCCTCTACCTCTTGCCAGCACGTGGAACTCCTTTCCATCGAAGACCTCCTGTCCTCAATGCTTAGCCTAAGAGACCTCTGCCTTCTATGATCACGTCCACAACAGCTCAGCAACATGTACCAAACATAGTCAGTCGGTCTAGTACAAGTCTTCCTCTGTCTGTCAGATCTATCCAACTCTTGAACAAATCAATCCTCTGCATACAAGCCTTCTCAAAGACTTGCCAACCGTCCTCGGGTTCTTCTCATAGAACCAATGCACCTCTGTCCTCAAGTTCTCTGATAGAACTATCAAACTCAGCTCACAAGTCCTCTGCTAGGACCTGTCCAAATCTGCTCACAAGTCCCCATCGAAACCTGTCCAAAAACTGCTCACAAGTCCCCACCGGAACCTGTCCAAAAATTGCTCACAAGTCCCCACCGGAACCTGTCCAAAAACTCAGCAAGCTCACCAAGAAAAACTTTCTTAGTAGGAAATCACAAAGTGAATTGTTAGAGACCCAATGTGATTTGTCAAACTCATAGAAGCATAAAGAGAATTGTTAGAGACTCAATATGTTCTATACTCAAATCCCAATCTCAAAACTCAACTCAAATCAACTCAGCTCAAACTCAATCTCAAATCTGAAAACTCAACTCAATATCTGAAATGGATAGGATAGAATGTTTTCTTTCAAGAACATGAAACCCCAACAATTGCCAACTATGCAAAGAATCACATAACAATGATACTCATGTTCTTTTCACCATCAATTAGGGTTTCAACAACAATGCTCATCAAACAAGGTTTAGTCAACCAACATCATTCAACTCAACATCAACCTTGAAGCATTCAACCAATCATCACAAGAAAAGGAAACAAGTAGAAATCCTTTTCCCTCCAAAGATATTTGAACAAAACAGCCACCAACACAATATCACCAAATGCAAAGAATAACTTGCTCAAATCAACTCAATGGAGTAAGCCCAATATCATGAATCAAGTAAAGCAATAACTTGATCAAACAACCTCTATGGAAGCAACTCAACCATCAAACTCAAAACAGCCAACCAAGGGTTCCACCAACTCAATGCAAGTAGCAAGACTCACAAACATAAACCCTAGTGCACAATGCTTCCACTACCTCAAACCAGAATTATGCATTCACCAAAACTCTCATCAAGGATAACAATGCATAAGAAGTCTTCAACAAACCAGAAAATAGGATTTACACCCAACCAAAGGAAACCTAGTTGAAAACCTTTTCACTCCAACATTATTTCAGAAAAACATACACCAATCATACTCATAAGGAAAATGTGCCCATACCTTTTTGGAGTAGAAGAAAATTGATCCTTAAAGCTGTCACCACACACAACCCTCAAACTTCCAACCAAGTTAGGGTTAGAACCAAGATAAATGAGCATATATAAAAACTTTCCTTAATACACCTTTTAGCTCCTCTTCTTTAAAAACAACCACCAAAGAAGCCAAAAACACAACAACCAAAACTTACACCTTATATCTCCATTTTTAAATTTAGCATAGCAAAAGACTAATCTCAAAAATACAACCAAAGAAATATCCCCTTATTTCTCCTATGTCTTTTAAACAATGCTAAACAATGCCAAAAATCATATCAAGAAAATAATCACACCTTATAATGGCTGCCCTTGAAGAATCCGAAATTCGTGGCACAAAACACGTTTTAATAAAAACGTGACTAATCCATGCATAGCTCCCTCCGTGGGGATCGAAACGCAGACCTCCACCTACGCAAGGCCCAAATGCAGCCTTCGCTGCCACTAGCCCACAAGGGGCTTACGAAGTCCAAGACGGACTTCCTTCCACATAAACGGTCAAGCTTTCCGAAAGCTTTTCAAACCACGAGCTCTCCTCTTTCGCAGCGTAAACAGAACATTCGATCGCAGCCAAACCAATTAATTGCCTTCGATTTTCCAAGAGGGTTTAACCTTAGGAACCTTCTCATATTTATAGTCCATACGTGGACTTTAGAACACGTCGTCTGCAAAGAAAAGTAATTTCGAATTTAATCGAAATTTGCTTTCTAAAGGGTTTAAAAACCCTTAAAGTATTTTTAATAAATTAAAAATAATTTCTCCCTTAATTAATTAAATAATTAATTAATTAAAACCTTGAAGGGTTTTAAATAATAATTAAATAAATAATAAAGAGAACCTCCATTGGTTTTAATAAAAACCATTGCCAATGGAATCTCTTCGGATTCTCTTAAAAGATTCTCTTGGAATCTTCCACCTTTGAAGCCAACACATCCTCTTAACATTAATGTCATTTCCTTTTGACATCAATGACAACTCATAGACAAGAAGCTAGGATCTCAAACCCAAAATTGCCAACACTCTACCCACTTGTATGTAGGACCTTCATCTCCAACTATGCAACTAGATAACAAAGACAAAGGGGTACGTAAAACCATAGACACCTCAACACCTCATCTTGCACCCAAAATGATGGATGCTTCTAATAGACCATCAACATCTAAACCAAAAGATAATAAGAAGCAAAAGTATATTTAGTTAAGGAAGGAAATCCCAAATAAGAATTAACCATAGGTATTGATAAAAGTCCAAGTCCCATGGAATAATAAGATCTCCAAGATCAAGCTAAGGAGATACTAGAACCCACTTTGCCAGTGCTATCTATAGGATCATTTATATCACATGTGACAATACACTTGGCAAGTATAGGGATAGGAGAATATCTTGTACAGAACATAACATTCACACCCATCATAGAGTCTACACAAGACATGGGATGGCCAAAAGATCCAAGACCACCAGTGGGAATAGTGGTTCTGCTTGGAATCCTCCCAACTAGACCAATTTTATCTATGCTGGCCTAGACTGCACCCATAAATCTACAAAAATAGAAGAGGACAATGATGAACTATTCAATGCTAATGTTCATTGCCTCTCCAATCCTGAGTATGATCTAAGTTGTTTTGAACATTTCCATTGGCATGGTTATGGTCTTGGTATATATGAGGAGGGGTGTAGGTGGCCATTCGAGCTGTAATACTAGATTCCCTTTGAAAGGTTTGGGTTAGGTTACCACGTCAGAGGTGGAGACAACTCTCTGGCAGTGGCCTTGGATAGATTAAGCTTGGGGTTAGGAGAAGACATCGATTTTATTCCTTATCACCCACCAAGTGCAAGATATCAAAGCAACAAACAAGTGGCTGTGGTAAATATACCACCACCCAAAACTTATCATACATGCTCCACAATTGGTGCCATCCCAACAAGTTGCAACTTATGGGATGATGAGCAAGAAGGAAATGGATATGAGGCAAGTGATTATGAAGAACAAGTAAGCTTAGCCTATCACAAGACTTTCTATTTACAAAGCCTTACCTGGTTCCGCCACAATGAGAGTGGGTACATATCAAACGAAAGTAGCTATGAGTCAAAGGACTCGACAAAGAGAGCCTACCTAGGGTCAAGGCAATGGCCCCATGACTTGGGGTAACATACTAATGCAAATGGCATTTTCATAAGTGATGCATAATATGAGGATGAGATAGAGATGGCCTACTGTAGACACTAAAATATGGTAAACGTGATTAAGCATCCACAAACAATGATCAAATTGACATCATATGACCCCTTGGTCAGCCCTTAGAAGGCTCACAGTGGTTCTAGCCACTCTGGAAGAGGTTTTAGAAGGCCTAATTTTTGGAGGTTTTGGCCTAAAATTCAGCATCATACCACCCTGGGATGGTGGCAAATTCCCACTGTACCACCCTGGAACAGTGGTGAGCCATCATCCCAGGGTGGGACGGTGAGCAAGTTTGACATAGAAAAAGTCAAATTTGGGATAAATAGCACCCAAAAACTACCATTTATGCTACCAAATGAAGCATGTGGGTTAGATGGAATTGCATCCTTATGACATACCTCATAATGGAGGCCCAAATTGGAGATTATCTTCCACATCCAATGCATGCCTCCCATTTGACAACCGGCACCTCCTGCCATGCATGCCCTCACATGCATTTTTGCACATGAGCCCCTTTGGGCTATAAAATGGATTCAATATCCATACAAAAACATGGATAGGAGTTCTAGGATATGCAACAGAGTGCTTCCGATATTTCCCCTCACTTTATTATGCCTTCCTGCCCTCAGAATCTCTCTTTTGCGAAGGAGGTTACCAGGTGACTTCAAGAGAGTCCTTTGAGCATAAATTTTTCATTTGGGTGAATTTCTTCACCAAATTATATGAAAACACCAATTAGACTATTTAGGATTATTCCCCAGTGGTATTGGTAGCAAAAAGTATGCAGAATTGCTGGGTATCCCCTCCTAGGGTGCCCTATAATTAGTTGCAGTCACCACCGTCCCCTGGGATGAAGATAAATCCTTGCACGATTTATTTACTATTTTTTTAGTATTATTATAGACTATCATATTATGCTTTAGTTAAAATTTCATGTAATTTGGAGTTAAATTGGCCGAGATATTGCATTTTTAAGGTTTTGTAGGTTTGTAGGGCCCATCTGGGCACCCCAGTTGCATGCAAGTATATGTGTGCCTAATTTTGAAAATAAAATCATATGGGTTGTCTTAAAATGTTTATTTATGCATTCTGTCCAAATTTCATGTGTTTTGGACATGTTTAGGTGCAGGAATTGTTCATATTGGTCTTCATAGGTTACAGGTGGGCGGTGCAAAATTGAGGGGTCTACAAATGCAATTTCAGATCTAATTTTAGTTATATCCCCTAAAAACATCTTATTTAACATCCCCATAAAGTTTCAAGTTATTCTAAGTTTATTTGATATGTTTTTAATAAATATGCCATTTTGTGCCTATGGGGACTACATGTTTTCCTTCACATGCCCTTGCTATTTGACCCTTTTTGCTTCCTTGTGTGCAGTTTCAGGTTCCTAGAAGGCATTGGGAAGGAATATCAAACATTAGAGATTAAATATACAAGCAGCAAATACTTTGGCCCGTCCATCTCAATTGTGAGTACGAGGAAAGGCATTGGATGTCCACCCAAATTTCTTGGAGGATTTGATCCTTGGGCATCCAAAATTTGTAACAATTGTATCACATTTGAGCCCTCAAGGGGACTATTGTGTAAACTTGGATTTGATCCATAAAATTAATAATAAAGAGACTTGTTTCATTTCATTCCTTATTGTTTGGTATTGCTTCATTTTCATATGCATGCTTCCGTTTGATGCTCATAAGCAAGATAGGATAGATACATATATTGTTGCTCATAATTAGGTGCACCATTTTTACCTACTTCACCTACTTAAATCCAATATATGCATCCCTTGTTTTAGGACCACATACCAATGCTAATGGTTTTTGGATAAGTGATGATGAATTTGATGATGAGACTGAGATGGCTTATTTTGGGCCTTGCCACTTGTGACAGGTCATCATGCTAGTAGAAAGAGAAGTGGCACTTCATGCTATGGACCCTGGCTTATGGTTTTTGGGGAGATATTTTGACTTAAATTCCATTCACTATATGGTCAATCCCCCTTCGCCTACGTTCAAAGAGCTCTTAGAACCCAATGATCCTATTATCTGACCTACTCATGGGCTAGATCTAGAGATTCCTTTTCCTCTAGAGACTCATCACGATAATGGAGGAGAAACCTCTGATATAATGTTTCACCCACATGGTCCTAGAGATTTCATTCCATCCATAAATATGATCTCCATTGATTTGAACACTCCACTTCATAACCTAGTGGAACCCACCAAACTATTGTGTCTTGATATAGAGGCTATTGATTGGGATCATGGTGATTCACCCATAGAGCCTAAAGATATTTTCTCTAGTGAAGAGGTGTGGCAACCGTTTCATTTTGTGTCAGGATGTGCATATGACGTATTCCATGCCAGTTGGGATCCTGAGTCAGTAGGACCTCTAAATCCTGCCAATGACATTCATTTGATACCCATGCCTCACCAGATAGAGGATGGGTCACATATGGCTATAGAAGCAAATTTTGAGATGGAAATCAGTAATGATCCTACTAAACCAAAGAATGTCAATTTTTGAGAAAGTCTGTCTCCAGAGGAACAAGCCATCATAATCCCTCTCCTTAAAGAGAGGCCAAATATTTTTGCTTGGACTTACAAAGACATGCTCGAGATTGATCCAAAGTTAGTTGTTCACAACCTTTCATTGGTTCCCATGAAGAAGCCATTCAAGAAAAAGTTGATGATAATGCATCCAACCATTGCTTTTATGGTGAAGAATGAATTACAAAAACTATTGGATGAAATTTTTATAGTTCCCATCGACTACCCCAAATGGGTTTCGAACATGGTACCCATGGGGAAACCAGATGGAAGAGTCTACATTTGTATAGATTTCAGAGACTTGAATAAGGCAAATCCAAAGGATTAATTCCCATTTCCAAACATAGATGCTCTTTTTGATGCAAATACAGGTCATGATATGATCTCCCTAATGGATGGGTTTTTGGGATACAATCAAATCTGAACCAAACCCAAAGACCAACATAAAACCACTTTCATTACTCCATGGGGAACATTCTATTACAATGTGAGGCTATTTGGCCTAAAGAATGTTGGTGCTACGTATCAGCGGGCCATGACATACATATTTCATGACTACATTCACATAATATTAGAAGACTACATGGATGACTTGCTGGTCAAGTATTTAGTATGGCAAGAGCATGCTGATATCCTTACGAAAGTCTTTGATCACCTCATTGAGCACAACATTAGATTGAACCCTAAGAAGTGCGTGTTTGGTGTGACTTCTGGTAAGATCTTAGGTTTCATCGTTTCTAAGAGAGGCATTGAAGTCAATCCTACAAAGGTAGAAGCTATAATGGAAATGGCTATCCCTACCAACATTAGGGAGTTAAGAAGCTTACAAGGCAAGGTAGCATCCATCAAATGATTCATTGTGCAACTATCAGACAAGTGTCAACCCATGAATCGGTTGCTACATAAGGATGTCCCATTTCATTGGGATGAAGAGTGCCAACAAGCCTTTGCAGAGATCAAAATGTACCTAGAAACATTGCTCGTATTGGCTCCACCAAGGCAAGACATGCCATTTTTACTATACATATCGGCTACCAATTTTGCTTTGGGCACCATGTTGGCCCAAAAGAATACACAATATAAAGAGCAAGTTGTATATTACATTAGTCGCACCTTGGTGAGTTATAAGCTAGGATATGCGTATGTAGAAAATTTGTGTTTAGTAGTAGTCTTTGCGACCAAAAATTTGTGACACTACATGTTGAGCCATACGACTTACATTATATCAAAACAAAATCCTTTGCAACATATGATGAACAAGACCTATCATAATACACATATTGCAAAGTGGATAATTCTATTGATAGAATTTGATTTAGAGTTCATAATCCAAAATTCCATCAAGGTCCAAGTCATAGCAGATCAATTAGTAGAGGTACCTCTTCAGGATAGCAAGCCTCTCACCATAGAATTGCCTGATGATGTGGTCTTTGCATTATCAGATTCACCCAAACCTGAAGAGCCTGGAAAAGAAAGAGATATGGAATTGTTCTTTGATGATTCGAGGTACGTGCAAGGGGGAATAGTAGGGATAGTATTTATCACACTGTAGGGTGCTCCATTACCCTTATAAATCAAGCTAGACTTCCCATGCACAAACAATAACACAAATTATGAGGCCTTGATATTGGAACTCCAAATAGCCATTGCAATGGGTATTAAAATATTGAATATATTTGGTGACTCTTTGCTCATAGTTTAATCAAATCAAAGTATTTTTCCAATGTATGTGCCCGCTCTTGAAATATTATAAAGATCTTGTAAAAACTTACCTAGCCTAGCTGGAATGGTATGACATCGAGGCAATCCCTTGTACGTCAAAAATATTTGCAGACACCATGGCATCTTTGGGATACTTAATCCCTCAGAATTTGTCTGTTGATTTCACAACCATTCATATTAAAGTGCTTGCATATTCAACAATACAACATGAGGCTATTGACAGCCTAGAGTCAGTCAACATGATCCAGACTGAACCAAATCAGGAGTGGTCCTTCAGAGGTAGAGCTTTCTTGCAAATGACCCCTTAGGAATTTTTGATCTCTCAAGGTCTTGTGGAGTGTGGTACAACCATACACCATAGGGTGATTCCTCAATCTGTGTTCACAAATTTTGAATCACAAGAGGAGCATGATGTTTTATCCATAGAAGCCATGACTTATCAAGATTGGCTTTCCTAATTACAAGAATTCTTGAAGCTTGGAATAGCACTGCAAGGCCTATCACATGCCGAAAGATGAGTATTTAAATATAAGGTGATGAGGTATATCTTTCTAGGAGAGATCCTTTATAGATGAGGCTATGATGGAATGCTCCTTCATTGTCTTGAGCCCTAGGAAGCATCCTAGGAAATTTTTCAAGCTCATGATGGTACATGTGGCGATCACTTTAATGCTATGGCCATCATTAAGCGCATCTTGAGAATGGGTTGCTATTTTCCACTATGGAAAAATACTATTGTGAGTATGTTAAGAAATGTGCTAAGTTCCAGCATCATGCAAACCTCACTCACTTGCCATCACAAGCCTTGCAACCCATCCAGGTAGCATAGCCCTTTTTGCAGTGGGAACTAGACTTAATGGGGTAGATTTCACTCCCATTCCTTGGGCTGACACACGTTCATCATAAGAACCACTGAGTACTTTACCAAATGGTTCGAAGTGATTCTCTTGACATCAACAACTAGGCCAAGGATTATGGAGTTTATAATCCACAATATCATAAGTTGTTTCAGGGTCCCTTAAAATATAATATCGGTTAATGGGCCATCTTTCAAGAAAACAAATATGCGTGCTTTAATGAACAAATACCACATTTAGTACAATTTTTCAACACCCTATTATCCATAATAAAATGGGCAAGCATAAGCCTTGAACAAAACAATAGTCTCCATCAGATACCCCTGCCTCCTTGGGTCTTACCCGAAAGTGGCATCCCTTTTGGGATGTTTTCCACAAATAAAAAAAAAAAAATAATAGTCTCCATCTTGAGGAAAATAATGAAAGATAATCATAAGGACTGGCATCTACAATTGCCTTTGGTATTGTGGGCATACAGGACTAGTCTATGGATGCCCATTGGGGTAACACCATTTTCACTTGTATATGGCACTGAGGCCATCATGCCCCTAGAGTTGGAGATCCCAATCCTGTGCATAGCATTGAAAGACTTCATAGATGATGACATAGCACGACAAGGCCACTTTGATCAGTTAACGCTTCTTTATGAATGCCAAGTCAATGCCTTGGAGTATCTCTGCATTTATTAGGATCGCCTTGCGTGAGATTACAATAGCAAAGTCCACTTAAGAGAATTCAAATTTGGGGATCTAGTGCTCAAAGAAAACCAGCAAAACTCAAATCTACCACCGCACCTACAAGACAAATTTATAGTAGACTAGATAGACCCCTACATAATTTCATAAAGGGTTGGGCCTAGAGCATATCTCCTCACATCATTGGATGGTGTTGAAGAGCCTGAGCCTCTCAACATGATTCATTTGAAGGTATTTTATACATAAAATACAAAAACATTTGAATATGTCAAAAAATACAAAAACATTCAAATATGTCATAAAATACAAAAACATTCAAATATATCATAAAACATAAAAACATTCAAATATGTTATAAAATACAAAAACATTCAAATATGTCATAAAATACAAAAATATTCAAATATGTTATAAATACAAAAACATTCAAATATGTCATAAAATACAAAAAAATTCAGATATAAAACAAAGTAATGCAAACAAATTCGAAAAACATAAAATTTCAAAACTCAAAAAATGCTCCAAGGGTATCTTCACATCGCTTGGTTAAAATTCAATCAAAAATACTCCATGGGTATCTTCACACTGCTTGGTCAAAATTCAATCAAAAATGCTCCAAGTGTATCTTCACAACGCTTGGTCAAAATTCAATCAAAAATGCTCCATGAGTATCTTCACACCGCTTGATCGAAATTCAATAAAAATGCTCCAAGGGTACCTTCACATCGCTTGGTCAAAATTCAATTAAAAATGCTCCAAATATGGCTTCACACCACTTGGCAAAACTCTAAAAGCCCCAAAGGCACTATAAGCCCTTTGGTCAAAACACAATCAAAAATACAAAAATAGTGCAAAAATAAAAAATACAAAAAAAAATTGTATTTTACATCTGCATCCATATTGTTGCATTACATCAAACATGCATACCCATTGAATTTGCATATGTTATGATCACACTCTTACAAATGATGCCATAGTTTGTATCACAACCGTAAATACACAAGTCCACCTTCATCCATGCATCCATGTGTGTAACTGTGTTTTTCAACACAACCATGTCATGATGCTATAAGGAATAAGCTAATATTTTTTGGTCATTCAACCATATATAGTGGTCTTATCAATTTTTTTGGAAGCCATATTGATTAGTAGAGAGTAATGTCTAGTCATGAGTACCTCAGATATTCAAAATCCTATCACTAAAGTTCAAAGGGAAAGATGAAAGCTACATAAAGTGGTCTATGTTACCTTAAGCGAAAAGGATCTTCCTTACGTATCCCCCTGTATGATCGGTTCAAAGGTGTTGAGAATTGGCAAAAGGACAAGTTCTACCCTACCTAGAAATGAGTGATTATCATCACTACATAAATCCCTTGCTTTCATTAAAACAAGCAAAAATCCTAAAACAAAGCACAAATTCAAAATCCTAGTTTCCAAAGTCATAATTCAAAATCCCAAAATCAAGCAATAGTTAAAGTCAAAACAAACAAGTGAATTTCATCCTTACATAAATCCCTTGCTCAAGAGAAAAACAAAAAAATTAGTAAAAATAAACAGTGATTTTCATCACTAAGTATGAGCAAGTATCCCAAATGAAATGAAGAAAATAAGGGAATGGAACTTGAATCCCTGGAATTATCAGCATCGCACAAAATTGGAAGGTGATCCCTATTACAGGTTTGGTATACAACCATTCCTGGCAATGGTGGTACCCTTACACATGATGATGTCTATCACAATAGCATATTGCATTTGTGTATACCAATGTTTGCATGTGGATGATCTAGCTTTAGGTAACCCAATGCTACCTAGTAGTATAATCCAACTAAGTCCAACACAGGATAAGATGAACAATTGAGGATCCACGATCTTAGCAATGGGCTGAAAGAATCCCGTATGACATCAGAGGAAATCCTTGAGTTCTATCTAAATATATTCATTTGCACACAGTGATAATGAATCCATAGGTCCATGATGAAATCCTTGCTTCTTCAAAAGTCTAGTGTGGTCAGTACGCAACTATTGATAGAGTAACTAGAGTGTTTGAGTCCCAGGAAAAGCCTCAAAAGTCCTACATAGCAACAAATCATATCATTCACCACATCATCAGTTTTCTTTCCGAAAGTTGCAAATTAAGGGGTATAAACAAGGTAGGCTAGATACCGGATAGATGTTAAAAGTAATATCTATGTGGCCACTGACTATTTTGAACCTTTTAAATAACATAAGCTTTATCAAGAAATTACATGCATACACACCAACACATTTTCACATATGAATGCCCAAATAATTAGTTCTTGTGATAAGAATGATTATTCACATTCATAATTGTTATACTTTCTGTGGTATCACCATTTATATTATTGAAATTATATCATATGCATTACTTATGTTTTAAGTGATTAAAGCATACAGGTCCATTCACATTGGATTAAATATCATATAAACAGTGCATAACACATTGCATTTACCATATTACAACACAAGTTAGATGCATACAATTAAATCAAAATTAAACATACATCTAACGAAAACATTGCATCCATGAATACATAATGTCATAAATCATCCATCCACATTTAAGATCACATTATTACATTCACCCATACATAGAATCATAAATCCATAATCAAATAAACTCATGATACATCACATCATGTCACAATAATCAAATCATCTAAGCATTTACATAAACACATACATAAGCATCCATCTCAATCCATATCATAATAAATATCATCTATCATCTAACACATATATCAAATCATAATAATACCATCATCACATCCCATAATTAAAACAAAAACATAAGCAATAAATGACACACATAATGAAGCATAATGTAAAGTCTCATATAAATATGTGTGTCTCAAAAGGTGTCTCAAAATGTGTATCTCAAAGTGCATAGATATACAAAATTACCCAAAGGCTATAGTCATAATTAGTTAGCTGACATAAAAAATAAAAGCCTACAACATCATCAATAAAATACTGGGTTGGTGCCCCCTGCAACACCACCTCTTGTGGATGGATCTCGGGTGGAA
Source organism: Wollemia nobilis (assembly GCA_028583015.1). Lineage (NCBI taxonomy): Eukaryota > Viridiplantae > Streptophyta > Pinopsida > Araucariales > Araucariaceae > Wollemia > Wollemia nobilis. The sequence continues at coordinate 9,880,375 of JAQPPZ010017031.1, read as the reverse complement.
CGATGCGAACTTGATGGCCTCTCTGTATGAGTTTGGGTCCTCTGACTAGGCCGAATAGAAGATTTCCCTAAGGTGGAACACTCGCTAGCCTGTGAACCACCTACATTTATCCTCTCCCTCGGAGTGGCTTCCAACCTCCTGATATGCATCTCGAGAGAAGTAATAAGACCTACATGACCCATAATATCTATCTCATACTCATCTAGCAGAGTCTGCATCTTCCTAATCTATGCCCCTAGATTTGTCCCTGTAGAGTCCTGAGGTGTGGAAGGATCAACAAACACTTGCATCCTAGAAGCACTGCCCCTTATAGTAGCTTGTAGATCCTGTATCTGAGCAATAAGCTACTCTATAGTAGCATCACATTGTACTATAGTAGCATCTCACTGGGAAATAATAGCATCATGCTGCTATACCTAGATCTTGGCAGATTGGAGCTCAACCTCTACATCATGCAACTATACCCTCAGAGGAGAATCTCTCTCCTCAAAATCCAGCTCCTCATCCTTCTCCTTAGGAGCCTCCTTCTCCTCCACTACTACCTGCTCTGCCAGCTAGCCCTATACCTCAGTACTAGATCAAAATCTACACCCTACTAGATCTACACCATCTCTGCCATCATCCTCATGGCCTAGACTATCATAACCATACCACATCCGGTCACCCCACCACTACACAAATGCATCTGTGACTCCCCAAACCACTTGTGGTTCAAATTCTGGGGCATCATCCTCATCAACAAAATTTATGATATATGGGGGAGGGAGGTCTCTCTTTGCTCTGATGCGCTTGTACAATAATGGGATATGTGGCACATCCTACTATAAACTATACTGAAAAAGAACCCAAGAGTATAAGAAATACTCCGTGATGCCAACCTTACGATCAATGAGCCACTGATCACATCGTGTCCTAGCTGTGAACTAGGTGGATCATCCCAAGCTGGGCACTCATAGTATAGACACCACATGATGGCACCGACCTACAATCTAGTGAAAGTAGTAGTATAATGGGGTAGCTCCCCCACATTGGGATGGCTCTTGTGCTCCTCATGCTCTTAAGACCATCTAGCAGCATAGCACTGCATCTTAGCATCAATAATTATAATCTTAGCAAGGAGTCCTCGGGGATGATCCACGCTAATATGCTCTCATTCCTAGACCTGGCGGAGAAATCTGCAACCAATACTGATGCAGCCCTGCTAGCAGATGTAATACAACTCGTCATAACACTGTGCTAGCAGAGACCTACCCCATGCATAGATGATGGGCTACTCAATGTCCATCAAATCCTGAACCATCACAAGGAGGTTCCATGGGAACCGTTGGTCCGGCTTTCATGCACACCCCGGGAAAAAGGATGAAGGCAAGGAAAGCTCCGGAGACACCCACGGGACTGATCCCACTCATCTTTAGGATCTAGTCTGGTTATCCAAGGTGCGAGTTACCGAGTTGGGTCGAATGGCAATTCACTCTTTTCCACTTCTGGAATAGATTTCGATATGGATCGCTCCGTTACCTTACAGGGGGTTCCTCGAACTTGTTCAAGAGTTGCAAAAGTTGTTGACAATCAGATTTGACTTGAATTCTTTGATCTAGCTCTCATGGGTCACAGATTTAAATAAAAGGCAAACAAAGAAAATAAAAATGGATCATTCACGGAAAGCAAAGAGAGGGTAGGGTAAGGCAGAAAAGAGAAGTTTATCAAACATCAATTGTAAACCCAAACTCGTCAATCTTATCTATGCTATCACCTTCACAACGAACAAATCCCGGAAGAAAGTGTCCAGTCGAGCCTAAGATCACTTTCAACTAAGAGCACAAGGCAGAGTGAAACAGATCTAGCGTGAAAATCATAAATCCAAGGGGCAACTGGTTAAAATCGGTATCTTTCACCGGCAACCTAGCTCGCACAAGTGAAGACAGAGCAATTAGAACAAACTTAACCTCAAATCTGTAATTTCCCCTAGCGCGACAATAGAACAATCGAAGCCTAACAAAGATATTTAATCTTGACAACGGCAGATTTACAAAGATATATCTAACAAACTTTAAATGGAACGGATAACAAAAGAAAATACACTTATCACACTCGCAAAAGATTAGGCTCCCGGCCATGCTATCACGTAAAAGCTAAAGCACATCAACTCCAAGTCCAGAAACAAAGGATTTCACAAAATTTGCAAGAAATTGCTTATAATCCTTTTATTTCTAAGTCTCAGACTCTCTTGCGATTACATTTAGAATTTGTATTTATAGACTCGGGACGGACCCTGATCTTTTCCAAAATATCTTGCTCAAACCCTAAATCTTATCGCACTTAAACCCTAAGACCCGGGTTTTACAATAAAAATCCATTTAAAAATCAAAGTCCGAATAGAACTTAACCCTTCGGCAAATCATGCAACAATCGCCATAAATGGAGAAGATAAAATAAAATGCAACTTGCATTCATTCGCAACTGCAAATAAATGCTTTCATTAATTCTGCCAGTGAGCCGGATGAGTCACCACTTCTCCATCAATTCGATCTCCGCAAATCCATCCCGAAGTTGAAATGGTCTTCATGCTATCAAGTCTCGCAATAAATTTGTTGTTGAATGTTCTCACCGGCAGCCTTCTCTCCTAGCATGGCGGTCCTTGACTAAATCCGCACTTTATCTTCGCCTTTATGGTCTTTCCCGTTGTCCCGTAAGTGCCGGTGGAATCCTGCATGAAAGACAAAAAGATGCATTAGATTAGCATTTTAATTAAATCAGAAGCTTAAAACATTAAAAACAGATTAAAAACCGCAAAATAAGCTTGCATGTCGGCTTCTGTTTGTCCCATTCACGCTTTGACACGTGTCGCTACCCCAGGAAGCCTTCTGTTTCCCGCCGGAATGCACTTTCAGGTCAACTATGACTTTCTCTCTCCTGCCGCGATTCTACGACATGTCACGATTTCGCGACATGTCGCGAAATCGCGACCCTCCTGGCCTCCGTACAGCCATCCCGATTTTCAGCCGCGATTCTAGAACACGTCGCGATATCGCGACAGCTTCCTTACCTGCATGCGTTGACCGCGATTTTGGAACATGTTTCTGACTTAGCCGATTTTTTATTCTGCAGCCCACTTTCTCTCTCCTCGCCGCGAATATGACATGTCGCGATTTCGCGACATGTCGCAAAATCGCGCCCTCCGTACATGCCTTGCTTCTCTCTCCCAAAAACGTCGCGATTTCGCGACATGTCGCGAAATCGCGACCTTCTCGGCACTTAGCTGCATTTTGACTTACCTGTCGCGATATCGCGACATTCCGAAAATGGAAGTGTCGCGATATCGCGACACTACCAAAAATGGAAAGTTTGATTTTTCAGTGAATTATGCAACTGTTTTCTGGATTTTTCTCGGTAACGGTGCAAGATTTTCTTGTGCATGAATGATTCTAGCATGTAAAAAGTGAATTCTTGGATAACACAGCTAAAATGCAAGAAAAAGCACAACTTTAAAAAGGAGGCAAGCAAAATATGGATTTAAAACTGAAAATGACCAAGAGGGTCCCTGCTGCAAAAATGGAAGTTCATAATTTTCTAAGGATGGAATCTCATTTTTCAGTGGGGGTGTGTTGCTTATCAACAGGAACCTCAAGCCTGAGCAATCTGGAATGAGAATGTTGTTGATGACCATCAGCAATGTTGTGTGCCTCTTCGATAAGACATGCTCCCTGTACCAATGTATAACATAAACATATTTGAAAAAATGTGTCCTCAAAAGTAGCCATCGCATGCCCACTGAACACCCTGGAAAAAATTGCATCACGATTATTGGTGGCCAAAGAGACAATGGCCACTCCATCAAAGGGGATCTAGAAAATCTTGTATACATCCTCCGGTGTGATAGTCATCTCACCAATAGGAAGATGGAAAGTATTCATCCTGGGATCCCATCGATGAACCAGGGTAGTGAGGTAGGCATGGTCTAACATGATCTAGGGTAGTCAAACAACAAAATGGAGGTCGTGAGCCTTAAACTAGGCCCATTCTGTATCATCCAGGAGTGGGAGAAGGTCGTTAAGGAGTTTCAGGTCCTTATCCCGAGTAGTGAGAATCTAAGAGCAAAAATAAAAAGTATAACTACAATGCATCTAAGGCATGAATCACAAATAAAGCATGAAAAATAGTGCACATAATGATAAACTATCCTAAGTCTGAATAAAAGAGGAATAAATGCACCTAATCATGTAGCACAGTGCAAGAAAGAAGCTCAAAATTTCAAAAATCAGCATAATCACCTTGCAAAATCCAAAAAAAAATACAAAATTCAACTAAGGCTTTTGGTCGCTGTCGCCTATAGCGGCCAGAAACTGGCCACTAAGGACAGTAGTGGCCAAACCCCAATGGTCAATTTTTTGACCGTTGGGATTCAAAACTAGCTGTTCTGAATGACAACAACCAAATTGTAGGTCAAGCTAGCTTCTCTGAGCAGCATCGGCCAATGGGTGACACGGCAAAAATTTATGCCCTAGGCTGAAAATGACAAAAAAATTAAAAAAATTGACAAATGGGGGCAAGCCCACCAAAACAAAACCTAGCCTAAACCTAACTACGGATTCGGTTCATTGCTAGCAAGTTTAGTGAGGTTCATTTACTAGTTAATTAGTGAGGTTAAATTTTAACCAAAAATAAAGCAAGGTCAAAGTTTGAGAGAATACCCGAGAAGCTATGACTCCTCTGCTCGTTGATGTCTCTCCCTACGCAACCATGGTTTCCAATGCAACAACACTTCAAATCACAAATGTCACTTTCTTATCAGAGATATGGAAAGTAAAATGACAACTAGAAAAATGAAAAGTCAAAAACCTAGATTCCTTTTATACTCCTCAAGTCATGCTTCGGCTGTTACTAACATCAGCAACCTAAACTTCATGGCTACTCAAGCCGAGAGCATCCATAGGCAGGGACTTAGTAGCCACTGGACCTGATAGCGGCTAGGTGCACAGGCAAAATTAGACAGATTCCTTCTAGGAGGAATAGTACAAAAAGTTAAGTAAACACATTTTGATGGTCACTGATCATCATAATGATCAAAATAACAAAAAAATCGCATAAAAAAAATCTCAAGTAACCCTCGTATCCAGTCACTTACTATATCAACTCAACGGTTACATCGATTTACACTCCATGCAATTCGATGAGATAAGTAAGTTACTATTGGGCACTGAATTACACCAAGTTTTCACTCAATACCATGACTATCTATCTTCCTACTTTCTGTCCAAGATTGCACCCGATAGCTACAAATCATCACTCAACATTGGATGGACCAAAATAGGGGTTTTTAGTCCAACCTCCAGAGTAGGCTGGTTCCTTGTCAACTTAGCAATTTTTTGATATAATTATGCTCACTTAGGGTTTGGAGTTTAAGGTAAGAAAAGATTAGGATTAGAGAGGTGTAGATAACAGTGGACGGATAGGTTAACAACATTGCACTACCATAAAAAGCTCCCAAAAAACCATACTAAGGACATACATTCAGATCAACATTTATCCCAAAATAGATCATTTCATATATTAAAGCATAACAGAGAAATGTTATAGCAAGCAATTTCAATATCCAAGGAATGATAATCCAAATAACAGAATTCACCAAACACCTAGATTTCACAAAAATGTACTTTCCAACAACATAGAACGAACTCAAAGCAGATTTCAATTACTTATAACAGCTAGTAATCCAAAATAGGCACAAACTAACCATCTAAGTATTTACAGAAATGCAACTATGAAATATGAACCTCTAACATCAAGCATGAGAACGTGAACTTGAGACGAAGATCAATGTATTGCTCCTTTCATTCAGCTCTTCATGAATATTTACAATGGTACATGCAAACACGCTAGAGACAACCCTTAAAAATGAGGGTTTGACCTCTACTTATAGTTTTTCAAAATACAGTAATCAAGAAACAATACACAAAATATTGTTACAACTATTACGGGCAAAACATAGGTGAATTTTGCTCCTATTTTGTCATTTTCGATCATTTAAATTGTCAAACCAAGGAGCTTCATAAACTTTAGAAGTGTCACAGACAATATCACTTACATTACCCACTTTGAGATGAGTCCATATAATTCTACTATTGGGGGGTTTAAACGATTTTCAATCATTCATCCACACCACAATAATTTATGTATGAATAATTAAATCCTGAGAATGTAAATATTCATACATGCATAATAAAAGTAAACCTACTATGGAAATGAAAATAACAGTGTAGAAAATAAACCTATGAAAGTAGGAAACTAATATAGGAAAGCATAAATAAAAAAGGGAAGGAATACTAGCTTGGAGTGGGCCTAGGCTCCAGCAGCTCCCTTCCAGCTGAACACGCAGTTAGGAAATTTCAAACTTTATTGTATTTGCAAAAGAATTATTACAATGCTTCTACCTCCTCAGAATGACAAATGTATTCTCAATATGGATTCTAGATGATTATTAGAGAGATTTGTGTGTGTTTATATAGCACACACATAGATCTTCTCTTACAAAGAAGTTACAACAGTAGTTTAGTCCAGACTAAACTGGGACAGTTTGGTAAACCTAATTGACATCTACTAAAATAGACATTGTTCCTAACGTTAGCGCATTCGTTGATTGGTGCATGCTTCACCTAGCGTAGGTAAGACATTATCACCCATTGGTGCAACTCCCATAATTATCTTGCATGATGTGGAACTAGAATGACACTGGTCAACTCTGCCCATGTCGCTTTACTTGGTCAACTGGTGAAGAATGGAGGCACCTTCTCTTATGAGGAAGATGCCTTCCTCACGTGCTTTTGATAGGTGCCTTCCATATGCGGAAGGTGCATACTGATGTTGAGCATCTTCTTCTTGTGGAAGCCACCTACTGATGTGGGCACCTTCTTTATATTGAAGGTGCTTTACCTTGTATGGGGCGCCTTCCTTATGTGGAAGGCACCTAAGTATGTCAGGTGTCTTTTTTATACGAAAGGTGCCTACCTTCTATTGGCGCCTTCCTTGAAGAGGAGGGTGCCTACTCACCATGCCTTGATCTCAAAATAAAAAGAGTGCCAGGTCCATGAAAGACCTCGACGGATCCAAATCTTTCAAAATAAACTACATTTCCACAAAAACACACTAAAACACATAAATTAGATAATGCACACAATTCTATTAAATAATTACATAATCATTCATAAAAGTACATAGTTCCTATTATATTGGCGCATAATAATCGATGAAACCCATAAAAAATATGAGTATTTTTTAGGCTCATCATCCCCCCATGCCTAACATATGCCACACCCTCGTGGCCTCAAAAATATAGGTAGCTCTTCATATTTCTTCATCATCACCGTTTTCTAGTGGATTTGGTTGTACCTGTGGCCTGTAACTGCTTCTTCTATGGACCAGCATCTGGAGGTGTAGTCTTTCTTTTTCTACATGGACCTATGGTTTTGGGGTAGCCAACTGCTATTGTCTACCTCTACTCAATCCACTGGCTCCATCTATTCGATGTTCCCACCCTAACTACTCATGGAGGTGGTATAGCTAGCGTAGTCCCTGTTGCCTAGAATGCAGCTTTTGTAGCTTGCCATAGGTCAGAATCCAAAGGCCTGGCAATTGCAAGAGGGATGTCAAAATTTTCCCTCCTGAGATGAACTACCTGGGCCTTGGGTAATTGGGCTGCTTCAGGGGTAAGCCCTGCATTTTCTCTTGCAATGGTAACGGATTCTAATTCAGTCCCATATATCCCCCATCTCTCAAAATATCTTCGTATTTTAGAGGGGCATCCTCGGGATGACCCATAAATCTCCCAAAATTGATCATCATCTGTCAGGTTAACACAAATACCTAGGTCTCCCTGGACCTTCAAGGTTGACTTCCTAGCCTCCTTTGCTGCTTCCATATCTTTTAGTAGTTGTTCGAACCACTTCTACCTCTCTATGAATAGTTGCATGTCCCATTCATCCTCGACCGATTCGGTGAAGGTCACCTTAACCTTTTTTTGAGCCATCATGGGCCCTTTTCCTTTGGACTTGGTAGAATGTGCGAAAGATTGAATAGGGGGTTTCTCCTCCTTCCTAGAAGGTGTCTCTTCATTGCAAGGGACTTTCTCTGATGTCCTCGAAGTTGTCCCTCCTTTCTCTGGTTGTTTTGGTGTTGACCCCATAGGTCCCTCAGTCCCTCCTTCCTCAGGTCCAGGGAATTCTTCCTTCACCCCTAGTTTTGTTTGTGGTTGTTGGTCCACACCAAGCTTTGTGTCACTCAGGTCTATAATAGGGGGCTCTGTTGGGATCCCTCTCCTATTAATCTCAAAAACAAAGGAATTCTCCCCTACTTTTGGGCTACTTTGTCGAGAATCCAACTGGAATTCCCTCAAATAAAATACTCTTTCTAATGAGGTAGGATAATTCGTCAGGACCTCAATCGCCCAATCGGTTTGAGTGGACGCATCCATTATTTCTATCTCATTGGCTTGAAATTGTTGATTCTCCTCCTGTAGCTACTAGACCAGCTACTCAAGTTGAGCTATTCTTTATTCCTGCTCCTCAAATTCCTCCTTGTGTGTTGTTTGGTAATCGTCCAAAATTTTTTGGGCCATCCAACAATTGGCCTGCCATTATAGGGTTGCATCGACTTGCTGATTAATGCCCTCAGCAACCCCTGCATCCTACATACTCTAGCTTATTAATTCCTAGAGGTTCTAAGCTACAAGATCAACCTTCGGGTCATCGTACCCCTTCTTTTGTGAATTCGAGCAATGGTGAATGCCCTCTTTCTTCTCCAAAATTAGGCAATTGCAATTACCCTCTATCTTCTACCTCTTCTATGGGGCTTTATTCATCTTACCCACATCCAACAATAGAATCTTCCTATCCTTCCTGGACTTCCTAGCCATCGTCTACCTCTGCATTGGAATCTTCCCTTTGTGCTTCTGTATGGAAAACCAACGATGTGATCATCCCATGGTAGGCCAAGGAAGAAGGTGCACCCCTCTGGTATCGAGTTTCTTCATCCTTCAGGGCATTTTCCAGGTAGAAGGGCATGTTCATCTTCCTTCCATGCACCAGGTGATTTAAAAATTGCATATGATTAACGTGCAGGTGGGAATATTTCTCTGTGCATGTAAAAAATCAAGCAATTTGCTCGAACATCTTCCACAGTTTCATAGGAAGTCTGATTTTTGGAAACCCTTCCTTTTCTACCTACACATTTTCTTCATGCAACAATAATTTGGCACACTGTTTCAACATGTCACCTTTGTATGTGCACTCTCCTGTAAGAGGCAAGTCGATCACCTAGGAGATATATTCCAGGGTGATTGGAATCTCCCTTCCATGCACTTGAGTTGTGTCACCTCTAAATGATGCAACGAATTCTTTGGCTACTTCCATATCCTGGTTCTGATAGACTAGGGTATAGTAATCGAGCCATCCCTCAACTTTGAACCGAGTCCTGACCACCCCCCTGATCCCCTCTATGTCACTCGGCTCATTCTTCTTGACAACATGATTCTTTGATCACCCTCCCATGGTGCCTTCCCTAATCGCTCCTCTATTTTCCTACCTTACTCTCTCAGGAAGGCACCTTCTTATAAGGAAGGTGCCTAACCCTAGCATTCAATTTTGGGGTTGGCAAGGTATGCCTCTCGAGCCATAATGTTGGCATGATGTTTCGGCCATGGGGGGTGCATGATTTTTATGGTGGCACTATTTTTTAGTACTACATAGTTCATAAATGATTATATAAAAATTTAATTAAAATTATGTGTGTACCTGATTGGATGCTTTGTGTGTCATAGAAAATAGCGATTCACTAATCTATGCCATGAAGGATGGGTATTTCACATGTATGGATTATGTTGGACTTCATTATTGCATTGTTCAAGGTTCAATGCCAAAGATAGACCTTTTATTGGCTTGAAAACCATTTGTTTATCATCTTTGAGGTGTGCACAAGAATATTGCCCTATAACTCTACAATATTTTTGGTTGGGGTAGATTTTTCATCACGTGGGGTCTGGTGGTAATCTGGTGTTGCCCAATCGTGTGTTGATATCATTCGAATTGAGGCGCATGTGAAACCAAAGCACCGGCTATACGCATAAGGCACTTTTTTGGTGCCTTCCTGATGTAGAAGGTGATTTAAATGAATGGTGCCTTCCCTAGGTAGAAGACACTTTTGAAGAATGGTGCCTTTCCGCTGTGGAAGGCACTTTTGAATAATGGTGCCTTCCCGTTGCAGAAGGCACTTTTGAATGGATGTGCCTTCCTAGAATGGAAGGCACCTTGATCATCATCATTTTTTTTAGGGTGCCTTCATAATGCGAAAGTCGCTTTCTCTTGATTTTTTTTTTAAGAACCCTCGACGGTCGCCTTCTTTATAAGGAAGGCACCTTATTTCAGTTGGGCTCCTTATTTATAAGGAAGGCACCTTATTTCCATGGGGCACCTTCTTTATAAGAAAGGTGCCTTACCTCCAGCATGATACCTTCTTCACGATGAGAAATGTCCACCTTAGTTAGGTGCCTTCTTCGAGGAGGAAGGCACCATTCCTTAAGTGGAGAGTCTTCTTTGAAGATGAAGGCTTTCTACAAGGTGTTTTTCTTAGCAGCCACATCGTGATCATCTAGGTAAGGGTGATTAAGCCTCATCATACTTACTTCATGTTGCCCCAGCATCTTCCTATCGGGCCTGGCATGTGATTTTTCCCCTAGAGGAGTTTTTTGCCATCCCAAAGCTTGGATAGATGTTGCTTATAAAATATATGCACAAGTGGCGGGATGCTGAGTCGGTGCAACCCTAGTTTCCTAGATACCTATTTTTTGTGATGTCAAGCCCTTCACCTGCAAAAAGCAAACCAAAAGAAAGAAAAATAGAGGCAGTTAGAAACATTCCATGCCTATTAGGCCCTGAAATTAGAATGCCTATAGATTGCATGCAGGCGTCATCCCTGCAAAACACACTGTAAGAAATAAATAAATCTAAACTAACTGATTTTGGTAGAAACCTCCATGTGTACCATATTATTGCTAAGAGTTTTGTCCAGATTTACAAGGATGGGGTCTCCCCCATGCATGCTCTAGATTCTACCAGTAACTGGCCTTCCACTACTGCATAATCTATTGGTATTAGTCTGGAAATAAAATTTGCAACTACATTATCTTTTCTAGGTTTGTCAACTATTGTTATATCAAACTCTTGCAATAGTAGAAGCCATCTGATAACTCTTCCACCAATAGTTGGTTTGCTCATTAAATACCTTATAGCTGCATGGTCCGTATGGACAAACACCTGATACCCAATGATATAATGGTGGAATTTATTTATGGCATGCACAACTACAAGGAACTCCTTCTCCGTCATTATATAGTTGAGCTTAGCCCCTACCAAGTTTTTGTTGACATAGTAGATGGCATAAAATTCCTCATCATCCTTCTGCCCGAGGACTGCTCCAATCGCATTGTTGGATCCATCACATTAGATATGGAAGGGTATCACCCAATTTGGTCACCTTAGAATAGGTGTAGATATCAGCTTTTCCTTGAGCGACTAAAACACTCTTTTGTAGTCTTCCATCCAGTTGAACTCCACGTATTTAGACAATAAAGTGTGTAGTGGTCTTGCAATTTTACTAAAGTTAGTGATAAATTTTTGACAATACTCGGTATATCCAAGAAAAATTCTTACCTCTCGCTGCGTTCTAGGGCTGGGTAGGTCCTTGATGACCTAAATTTTTATTTTGTCCACCTTTATTCCTTCCGCAGAGAGATGGTGTCCCAATACGATGCCCTCTTGCATCATCATAAAGCATTTTTCATTACTAAGGGATAAATTATTTTCCTCACTTATTTCGAGCACTCTTTCCAAGTTCATCATTACTTCATCAAAGGTTTCTCCATAAACGGTGAAGTCGTGTACACTTCAACTGCATATCCTATCATGTTTGAGAATACGCTAAGCACCGCCCTTTGGAAGGTAGCAGGTGCATTGCATAACCCAGAAGGCAATACACTATAAGCAAACATTACCCAAGGGCAGGTGAACATCATTTTATCCTAATATTCTTCTCCTATATGTATCTGGTTGTATCCACTGAATCCGTCTAGGAAGGAGAAGTACTTTCACACCAACAGTGTATCCAAGACCTGATCGATTAATGGGAGTGGGAAGTGATCCTTTTTGGCCGCTTTGTTCAACGCCCTATAGTCCACACAAATCCTCCACTTCTTGTTCTTCTTGGGGACCACCATTAGTGGTGATACCCACTCACTATCATAAATTGGATATATGAATCTGATAGACAAGAGTTTTTGCAATTTTGCCTTGACAATGTCTTTCATTGTTGGATTCATCCTTATTTACGACAACCTTCTTGGAGTCATCTACTCTTTGAGGTATATTCAATGGGTACAGATTGTTGGGCTAATACCTTTCATATCCAAGTAATCCTGTACAAATTATTTTTGGTGTTTAACCAGGAGTTCTTCTACTTTCATTAGCTATGTGGGGATCAACCCAATATTGATATTCAATGTCTTTCCCGGTCCAACGTTTATATGTTGAACATGGTAGTATTGGGTGCCAGCTAATGGTGACTCAAGAATGGTGATGGAGGATTCTCCCTGGAGGAATTCCACCATAGTGCCATCCATCCTCTACCAATTCATCCAATGCCATAACTGGCTGGATTATGGACATCTCATTGTATCTATGCTTGGTCAATGTAGGGTCTCCCGACAAATCTATAGATTGTATAGGGGATGAAATGGTCAACATTTTGACATTTTGTCCATTGGATATGGTCATTAGGCCATCATGGCAGCTGATGTAAGCATCAGCTATCACCAACCATGGTCTTTCTAAAATAAGTGGGTAGCCACCTAGACTTGTTTTAGACTGCAAGACTAGGAAATCAGTTAGATATTCCCATGCATCAACTGTTACTATTATGTATTTTAGCATTACTTTCGGTGTTATGGTTGATATATTGACCAGCTGTAGTACCATTGAGGTGGGTATCAGGTCTATGAGATGTAGCCTCTGCATGGTATCCTGAGGTATTTACATTGATGATTGCCATGAGATCGACCAATGTATTGGTCAAGGAATGTCCCCTAATTTTTACATTCAACACTGGACTACTTGGGTTTGCGTACTTAGGATGACACGTCTTTCCCATAATTAAATTTGCCAACTTACCCATGACATTGATAGTATGGGTTACTCCCTGTCTTGAATTTCTAAGACATATCTCCTTTATTACTTTAGAATATATCGGGACATATCGAATAGCTTGAAAGAGTGGAATTGTCACTGTGATATTTTTCAAGATAGAAAGAATATCAAACTTTGGTTGCGTTAGTTTCCTCTATTCTTGCATCCGATTAGGAAATAGAGCCTTTGTTCTCTCATACACTTCTTCTTCCACCTCTTATATAAGAGGTGTTTCTTCTACATATGTCTCCTCTTCTATCAGTGGAGGTGTCTCTACTCCTAGCTGTCTACCTTATCTAATCTAAATAGGATTACAACTAATATGATACATTGAATATGTCTCTACTGTCTACCTGAGCTAGTTGATTTACTCTATTATTTGGATTTACCATCGATTATGCGGGTAGTTGTGTAGATCTCACTACAGGTAAGGTCGATAAGTTTTTATGGGTGTGAGTTGGTGCTATGTTTTATGGAGCCATATTCCATGGAGCATGGCCTCTCCACTGTTGCCCAAGATATTGATATGGCATCTAGATTTGTTGGTTCAAAAATGTTGCTCCTTTGGGTATGTTGTACCAAGAATATGGCCCCCACCACCCCATGTTAGATGGTTGAGGTTGGCCTTATGGCATGTATGGTCCTTCCTCGTATGATGGCATTCCTACTGGCGTATTCCCCATAGGGGTTGTGGCCAACTCCTTCGATTGCCTATAAAATAGGCTTCCATAACATTAACATCCTCCTTGATACTAGGCAATTACAAGCACAATCAGGTCTTATGAATTAGTTTGCAGACCACACATACTCTAACTTTGTTCTTTGGGTATGCATTCTTTGCATGCTTTCCTCTAAATTTTATGAAGAAATAAGCCAATGCTGCTTTGTTTTATTGCTTATTTTTCTCCAACAACAATGTGTCCATCTATGTAATTCCAGAGATGAAAGCATCTCACTTTTCAAATCTTCTACCATGTTGCTTATTTATCCTTTTGTGATCGAAGTAGTTGCTTTTATGGTTCTAGAAGTGGTCTTGCCTCTCCTTCTTGAGTAGTTCTAGCATAATTATCGGATATCTTCCATAGCATGTTGGTAGATGTCACCTCCAAAAATCATGTTGAGAGCTTCTAATGATTCATTGTTAAGTCCTCTCAAAAAGATGCTTTTAAGAGACTTATCAGCTAGCTTCGCATGAGGAGATCATTGATATTAAAATTGAATCTCTCATAGTACTCCTCAAGAGACTCGTCTTCTTTCTATGTCATGCTCAGGACCTCTTCTCTAGAGTCTTTGGCTCTCCCGAAGTCTTGATATTGCTCTAAAAAGAGCCTCTTCATTTGATCCCATGTGGCAATGTGTTTGTCTCCCAAACCAATGAACCATCGCAGAGCTGCATCATCTAATGTGGAAGGAAAGAGCTTTAGCTTCTGCATATCAGATTTGTAGTCCACAAACCTACATAGAACATCAAACTTAAATAAAAATAGGTTAGGATCCTCGGTCGGGTATCCTTTGAAGGTAGGAAGGTGAGTAGGGGATATGTTTTTCATTTTGGTTTCTCCTACTCCTTCCTCAATTGGGAAACTAAAGCCATATGAAGCCTCTTTGTTGGCCCATTTTTTAGGAAATGTGGTCTCTAATGCAGTTCTTATGGCCTCACAATCATTCAAAACTTTTTGAGTAAAGGTTCTAAGGTCGTCTGGTGTTATCGTACGATCTTCTACAACTTTCCACAATAGTGCTTCCTTTGAGGGTGTCCTCTTAAACAATGGGTTTACAATGGTTCATTCTTCCCCGGGTTGATGGGATGAGGAAGCACTTTGCACAAAGCAAGGATCCTCACTCCAGTGGACTACTGGCGGTGAGTCGAGTGAATCTAGTTCAAACTCATAATGTTTGGCTAACTCAAATTTTGGTGGACTTTATTTTATAAAATGATCATCAGGTCCTCTTCTTCTTGAAGAACTCATACAAAGTTAGATGGAAGGTTTTTAGGTATTGTAATTAATCTAGTAGAGGCGCTTCCCCGACAATGGTTCTAAAATGTTGAGGGCCAAACACAGGTGAATTTTGCTCCTATTTTGTCACTACTCAATCATTTAAATTGTCAACCCAGGGAGCTTCGTAAACTTTAGAAGTGTATCAGACAAGATCACTTACAATACCCACTTTGAGATGAGTCCATCTAATTCTACTATTGGAGGGTTTAAAGTATTGCCAATCATTCATAATTATGGTGTGAATAATTAAATCCTGAGAATGTAAATATTCATACGTGCATAATAAAAGTAAACCTACTATGAAAATGAAAATAACAGTGTAGAAAATAAACCTATGAAAGTAGGAAACTAATATAGGAAAGCATAAGTAAAAGGGAAGGAATACTGGCTTGGAGTGGGCCCAGGCTCCAGTAGCTCCCTTCCAGCTGAACACGTAGTTAGGAACTTTCAAACTTTATTGTATTTGCAAAAGAATTATTACAATGCTTCTACCTCCTCAGAATGACAAATGTATTCACAATCTAGATTTTGGATGATTATTAGAGAGGTCTGTGTGTGTTTATATAGCACACACACAGATATTCTATTACAAAGAATTTACAATAGTAGTTTAGTCCAAACTAAACTAGGATAGTCTGGTAAACATAATCGACATCTTCTAAAATAGGTATTGTTCATAACGGTAGCACGTTCGTTTATTGGTGCATGCTTCACCTAGCGTAGGTAAGACATTCTCGTCTGTTGGTGCAACTCCTAGAATTATCTTGCATGATGTGGAACTGGAATGGCACCGATCAACTCTGCCCACATCGCTTTACTTGGTCAACTGGCAAAGAATGGAGGTGCCTTCTCTTATGAGGAAGGTGTCTTCCTCACATGCTTTTGATAGGTGCCTTCCGTATGCGGAAGGCACATACTAATGTTGAGCGCCTTCTTCTTGCGGAAGGCGCCTACTGATGTGGGCACCTTCTTTATACGAAAGGTGCTTTACCTTGTATGGGGCACCTTCCTTATGCGGAAGGTGCCTAAGTATGTTGGGCACCTTCTTTATATGGAAGGTGCCTACCTTCTATTGGTGCATTCCTTGAAGAGGAAGGCACCTACCTTCTCTTGGCACCTTCCTTGAAGAGGAAGGCACCTACTCACCATGCCTTGATCTCGAAAGAAACATAGTGCCAAGTCCATGAAAGACCTTGATGGATCCAAATATGTCAAAATCAACTACATTTCTACAAAAACATAATAAAACACACAAATTAGATAACACACATAATTCTATTAAATAATTACATAATAATTCATAAAAGTACACAGTTCCTATTATATTACCGCATAATAATCGATGGAACCCATACAAAATATGAGCATTTTTTAGGCTCATCAACAATAGTACAATAAAGAATTTAGCTAAAATTAGCTCATTGGTTTGTCCTCCAGGAAATCAGCTGAAAGAAAGTCTGCCATGACATCTCGGGGTCTCTGCAACTTGCTGATTGCTCAATGGAACTAAAGCTCAAGCTGTTAAAGATCATGTGTTTTCATCAATCCTTATTGGAAGTGAATTACCACCGTCAATTTGTAACCGCCTCTGGTTTGATTTTATTGGAAACCCTCGATGCTTCATCTTCTAGTCGATTGTTACAAACCTGACGCAAAAATATCTTTTAAATAACTAATATTTGGTAGCTTAACCTCCATCGTTGATCTTCTTCATTAGATGATTCAGATTCAATATGGCACAAGCTAAATGCCATTCTGCTTTAAAATTGATGATATCATCATTTTAATAAGAAATATCAGAATCTCCAATCTAGATCTTTGAACCTCGAATCCGCTTCGGTATCTTTATCTTCCACCTCATCTTCTTCAATCCACATTAGAATATTGATGATGTCACCTCTTTCCATTATATTTTGTGGATTTTATTCTGGATGGAATGAGTGCATCATGTTAATCACCAATTCGAGTATGGAGTTAGTCACATACCTTCTTTAGTCATGAATTCACACTTTTATTATTCTGCCATCCCATCTTATCTTCATTTTGGAAAGGAAATACTTGTTCATTCCTCGAATCACCAATCCACACTTTTTTGCCAGTGACATCATCATCTCCTTGAAACTTTTGCGGATTTGAAGATAGCACCAATCCAAATTTGGAAACCAAAGGGACTTCCTGAAATTACCATTCTACACTTTTTTGCCGCTGACATCATCTTCTCTTAGGAAATTTTTTAGATTTGAGATTTGTCTTCATTCCTGAGCTGAAGTGAAGTCACCCGAAATCACTCCAAACATGAAAACTTCACTAAATTCTAAGTAGATTCATATCTTCTGATCTATTTCTACTTCAAAGCATACTACAAGGTTTGCGGAATGATGATTTTATCACTTAGTCAAAATTATACAAAATTTTGCTAAGTATGTGGTCATTTTGGGCCTACATTCTAGTGCCTCTTGGGTGGATTTTATTGTAAAGCCAATCGAATACAGAGTCTTATACATTGGGCCTTAGGAGTAAAAAAAATACTTATCTTTGAAGATATGTTTTAAGGAATAATTTCCATACAAACACTACCCTCTAAAAGCTCATATTTTGCCTAGAGGATAAAGGTTCATATTGAAACCATGCAAAAAACATCATAGAACTCACTTGTTCAACTAGATACTGTATCCATAATATCAGTATTACTACTGCCTTCAAAAACTATACATAACTCTACCTCCTTTATAAGGTTTTACTTCAAAAAATCCCTTCACAAAAATACTGCATTGTAGACTTCCTGCCTTTATTGCTTATTTTTGACAATTGTCAGAGTAAAAATAGAAATACAAAACTGATGTATTAGAAACACAAAAACTATGTATATGTACAAACAAAAAATAAATTATTTAAGTGTGGGCCCCTCTTGTGTAGTTGCTCAATCATATCCTCATTCTTCTATAGCCTCCTCATCACCATATTTTATAGCCTCTTCCTTATCATCTTCTCTTGGAGCCTGTGGTTTCTGATTATCTTCACCGAAGGTGTCCCCAAATACTTGGACCATTGATTCCATAGAATGGAGAGCCTATTTCTAGGATTTCTCAGAGGGATTTGATGTCTCTTTAAGCTACTTATAAACATATTGTAGTTCTCAAAAATCCTCATAATTAGTAGCATTCCCTCTAGTCACCAGATCTTCCATGGGATCTCTTAAGCATGTGTAACCCATAATTAATTTGGTAGCTTGTTCTTGGGATAGTGGCTCTTCCAATGAATCAATTTCAACTTCATCCTATATATTCTCCTTGATGCTTTGTTGGGCTTCTTCCACAGATAACAAGTTATGATCCTCCTTCCATATTTCTTTGAAACCAACAGGAAACATTTTCTCATTTATTTTAATAATGTCTTTAATACCTCTTTCTATCCTATCAAACAACAACCAGGATCTCTGAACTACCCTATGCTTTTTCACCACTATTTTAAAGGCTACCCCAGCTAGATTCCATTCTCTATTAGAAATTGGTTTAGCAGCATCACTGAGCCTACTACCAACCAACCTATATATTTGTTTCACTGGAGTCACCATAGGCTGTAACTCTCCAGTGATTTGATCTAAATCCTTCTGAATGGTAGATAGCAATTGGCTAGCATTCTTTAGGTAGTCAATCATGAGTTGAAAACCTGAACATTTTTCTTGAACTTTAAAAAGTAACTCATGCTTTATCATTTTCAAACTATCTTTGGAAAAACCTGGGGACTTGGCTTTCTCAATTTGAAGCTGATGTTTAAAATTTTGAATTTCTTTTGCCTAATCTTCATTCAACTTATTTTTTTCTTCTAACTGATATTTCAACTCATTAGCCTTTTGAAACCTTTCCTTCCAACTCTTATCCTCTTTCCTTAGAGCTTTCTCTACTTCCTTTTGATCATTGAGGCTCTTCTTAAGTTTTTCAACTTGTTGTTCTAGCTTATCCACCTTATATTTTGCTATATCAGTCTTCACATAAAAGGTCTCTAAGTGAGCCTTGGCCATCCCTAACTCATCTTCAATAGGAATTTTAGCAATATATTCTATGATTTCCTTCGCTCTATAATCTTGAGCAGTCATTTCATTTTCAGGTTTGCTCACCTACGGAATAAAAGACCTTGAAACCCTTTGCCTAGTGATAGGGTTAACATACATACTTTTTATTGTCATAACCATCCTGTTGGAAGGCCTGGTAAGCTTCTCTACCCAATAGTTATTTATGCTCTGAGTGGTTGCCTATTCTTTTAATACAACAATAGACCTTGAAATATAAGCAACCAAAGGAGATAATTGTATCAAAAACATAAGGGCAGACTAACTTGTTGTTGGCGAAGGTGGAGATACATTGACAACAACCTCTATTACACTGGTAGATTTTGTGACTACCGCTACTATTGACATAGGTAAATTTAGAGAAACATGGACATAACTAACAGTAGAAAGGATGGATGATCTCAAAATGTAGTGTCCTATGGATGGTGGCAATGAAAGATATGAGGATGCAACAATGGTGGATATTGAAGTGGATATCTCAAAAGTGGAAGGTGGGTTTGGAGAAGGCTATGATACAACATAACTGACTAGTACCTCCATAGCTACTGACGGGACGAGGGAAGAACTATGAGGTGGAGGAGGTAAATTTACCACATTTTCTTGACTAGAAAGGGAGGGAAATCATTTTGGAGATTCATGAAGATGAGAAGGGGAAGAGGGATTAGAAACCATACCTTCATGTAGGGTGTTCTTGTTCAACTTCTATCTCAAGTTGTTGTTCTTGTTCAACTAACCCTTCTGTATTAAAAACAACCACCTCTTCAGCAATTTCTTCTACACTCATCTTATGCTTCTTGGAAATCTCTCTCTCTTCTATTTCCAAGGCCCTATTAGTCCTCCTATAAACTAATTAATAAGTAGCCATCTCCCCTTCAAAATTTTCTCCCTCTTCATCATCTTGTGCCACTCTTGAAAGTAGAGACTTCTCAACTATGGGTCGTAATTCAATTGATTTTGTGGGGACTATGGAAAAATGTGGGGATCTTATTTTAATTAGCAAAATATTGATAGCTCTTTCTTTGGAGTATTGCATTTCATTCATCAATTTATCCTTCTCGGGAACCTTCTCTACCTGCTTAGAAGGAGGATTGAAGATTTAGAGTACTTCAACTGTGGTCAAAGGAACCTTTTGCATCTTTGTCTGAATCTTTTTATTTGGAAGAGGAAAGAGGGACTCATAATCATTTTGGGGTTTTTCACTAATCAATACTATATTTCTGACATCCTTTGGTCTCCAAGATTCAACATTCTTATTATAAATCCTTGAAAATTCCTTATCAATTTTTATTCCAAACTTTGATTTAGGTTTTCCAATTTTGACCCTCATACTAGCGTTATGCATAGCGGCGAAACTTTGCCATTGGGGCAAAAAAACCCATTTTCAAAAATTCAAATTCGCAAAATTTTTGAGACCCGGACGTCGGCCATGTAGCCAAAATTTTTGAGAAAAAATAAATTTTTTGTGTCGGTTAGCCGTCCTTTGATGAGAGTATCACGAATATTTTAAAAAATTTGCAAGTAATCCCGCCTAAATAAAGTACCCTTTTAGCCCTAAAATTTTAGAATTTCTAAATTATCCCGCCAAACTCGCCAAGTATACCTCTATATATAATTAACACCCTAGGGAAAATACCTACACAATTCGTCACAACATCGAAACCTTTTCTGCCATCGATCGCAACAAATTTAGCAATCGAATGGAACAATGTCCTATTCTGCTGTCGGATGGAACTAATTCTGCAACCGATCAGAAAAATGTCCTACTCTACAATTTTATGAAACTAATCCTGAAATTGGCCAGAACTATGTCCTGCTCTGCAATCAGATGAAACTAATTTTGCAACCGACCAAAATAGTGTCCTGCTCTATAAACAAATGAGACTAATTTTGTGGAATCGAACGAAACCTACTGTATAGTCAGATGGAACCTGCTGTGCAACCAACTGGATGGAACCTTCTGTGTAGCTAGGTGGAACCTTCTGTGCATCCGGATGGAACCTTCTGTGTAGCCAGATGGAACCTTATGTGCAACCGGATGGAACCTTCTATGCAGTCGGATGAAACCTGCTATGCACCCGATCGACCACTTTTGTATCTATAACCTACAATCGAGACGAAACCATTTTTGAGTCTGGACACTTTCGTGCAATCGGATGGACCTGTGTTTACCAGGATCATTGTCTGCCTTCGACCGGAACCAGTATCTCTGCATATGGACATAATATCTTTTAGCACCAGGTTCTCTGTCACTTCTCTGCTTTTCTTTATATTGCCATGTTCTACTTGTTATTTTTTCAGGTTTTGAATGTCATTGCTCTGTTGAGTGTGTTCCCTTTTTTTTCTCTATTTTGTCATTGCTCTATTGAGTTTGTTCCCTTGTTTTCTCTATTTTGCTTTGATTCTTAGTTTTAATTAAGATATTTTTTTATTGCTAATATTATACATAAGTAAATGCTTTGGTTCTCTATTGACATATTGATGCTCTTTTTCTCTGTTAGAGTGCTTTCACCAGAATAATAACTAGTGGCATAAACTGATAAATTCACAATAAAGAATGGCTAGAAAAAAGTATGTATAATTTACTACCCAACAATTGTTTATTCTATTTACAATAATATCTAAAGGCCTCCAGAAAATACACCCTCTTTAACTTTATTTTGTCACTAGTAAATTGTCACCCAGTGATGGAAAGAAGGGCACCAAATCTTCTACTGAAAAGAGTATCCTCAAATATTTTAGCCAAACTTTGAAATGCGATGAGCCAACGACATCTGTGCAAATTCAAGGTACAAATGATTTTTTACTTCCCAGTATGTGCTTGATTGACGATTTGTATATTTTTTTGTAAATTTTTTCATCCAATAGTGATAAAAAATATTATGGTATCCTACTATGCAGAATACCCTATCGATCCTGATATGCCTCCACTTGAAGATATTCCCCAAGAAGAGATGACTTTCATTGAAAATCCCCTTAGAAATGACATCCAACAAACACCTGATGACAACACGTAAAATGACATCACAATTGAAAATGAAAGTGATAAATCAAAATCATTACAATCGTCAATTGAATCTTCAACCAAAAATTCCAAAAAAATAAAAGCATCTCTCTGGATACTTGGAAGGGGATTTAGGAAAGAATGGGCAGAAATATTTCCCTGGCTTGAGCCTGTCATGACTGAGGATAACCAAATTGATGAAAAATAATGTAGATGCAAAATTTGCAGTTGGAGACTTGGTAAGGATCATAGGCTTCAAAACAAGATTGATACAATTGAAAAACATGTTGGCAAATGTTATGTTAAAGTTATAAAAAGTAATGGTGAAGTTAGTAAAGAAGTTAAGTGGAAGGATGCATCGAAATGTATGCATTTAAGATATGCTATAGAATATGACAATCACTTAAAGCAACAACAATCTCTTGTTGAGAAAGGTGGAACAATTGGAGCCCAATTTGATAAATTACAAAGGAAGCAGTTTGCCATTGTTTACAATATTCTCAAGAAAGGTAGACCAATGTCCGATTTTATTGATTATAAGCAGCTATTATGCCTTTTTAATGTGCAAAACCTTCCTAGTTCTCATTGGTCAGACCGAAGTGCTTGGGAAATGGCAAAATGTTTATCTTTGGTTGAGAAAGAAGACCTAAGGCAACAAGTAAAACTTGCCAAATTCATTTCACTTTCTATTGATGAGGTAACAGTTGTGGATAACACTTCTTGGATTTGCATGCATGTGTACACATTTCAAAATCATGTTAGAAGGCCTATTTTGTTGGGAATACATAAGATGTTGGAAAGTTCAAATGCAGAAAATATTTATAATGTTGTTAAAAGTTTAAAGAATATTGCGGGAATGAATGATATAGACATTGCAACAAAGTTAATTTGTGTTGGAGCTGATGGAGCTGCTATTATGCAAGGTCATAGGTCTGGTCTGTGTGTTCGACTCCAAACCACAGTTGCACCATATATGATCCCCATTCATTGTATGGCTCATAGAGTAAATCTTGCATATAAAATTGTGAGCACATTTTCAAATGTTGCTAAAGTTGAAAACCTTGTTCGTGATATTCATTCTTATTTCTCATTAAGTCCGAAAAGATTTGCAGAGTTTCAGCAATTTGCACTAGGAGTTACATAAGGGAAAAAATTGTTAAAAGATGTGGATACAAGATGGATTTCACTATTTCAACTTGCTCAGAGAGTTTTGGCAAAATATCAATCACTGACAGGGTTTATGCATGCAAATCGCATAATAGTTGATAAGGCAAAAGATATGTTGTTTCATTTGACTGACTTGGAAACACTTTTGACATTATGTGGTATTCTTCCAATGTTAAAATAAATGAACAGATTAATTAATCTTGCACAAGAGATATCTATCTATATCATTGATTTTATGAGGATGAGAAAACAAATATGCATGCTTCTTGATTCATTATATGTGTCTAATGCAGATTTTATAAAACTTGTATTTGATAGTTGGAATACATTGATAAACGTGAACAATCCAAAAATATTTTTGAAGTTTGACATCAATGATCATCTCTGTATTAATGTTCATGAAAAGATGATACATGTTTATTATTTTGAAAGGCAATCAAGTATTGTTGTGGAAGATTTTGAAGAAGTTCCTGTAACACATAATAGATTTCATGTTGTAATACGAGAAAACAAAGAGTAATTTGTCAAATATAGCAAAAAATTTGACAAGTGAGATAAGAGAACGGTTTTAGAGAGATGAGTTGCTTGAGTCCATGGGTGTGGTTAACCCCATGTTTTGGGGGCCTTGTACTGAATACAGTTCTGCAAATGAGTTGTTTATTAAATATATGGGTAATCTCATTGACCATTTCAGTAAGAGTGTGGAAGTCAATGGTGTAGCAATTAATGGTCTACTCAACAGTGAACTTTTGAAAGAACAATCATCACATTTTGGAAGAACAATGGTTTTGCAAACATCACTTATGACAGATATCCATGAGATTGGTTCCACTACATGTTTGTGGCAAAAATTGTATCCAAGCACAGTCTTAAAAGATACTATAAGTGAATACTTTCGTTTATATGAATTATGTGAAACAATGATTTTGGGGTCAATCGAAGATGAAAGAGTTTTCAATGCACTTGCTTTTGTTAAATCTAAAATCCGCAACGAGACTTGACAAGAATTTAGAAAATTGTTTAAGAATTTATGTGTCCTCATATCAGTTGGATACATTTCTGTATGATAGGGCATTGGAATACTAGAGTTCCTTGGTAGATAGAAGATGAACGTTGAATACGATTGATAATGATGATGATGATGCTTTCAGTGATCAGATGGTGGAGACACAGATTTTTGCTATGCTTCATAATGATTCTAGACAAGCTTGGTATGTTTCAGCTTCCATAGTGATAATTTTCCATGATTTCATTGAAAATAATAAACACGAAGTGATTTGATAGCAAATTTCTCAATATTGTTTTGGATTTATATGATTTCAATGAATTGTTGTTTTAAATCATATTATTGTTTTAAAATTACATGGCTTAAATCATTTTTTGTAGATTGTAAAATTTTATGTTTGGGTCTTAGTGTCTCAACTCTCATTTCATGGAATATGATAATAACGAATTGATTTGATAGCAAATTTTGGAATATTGTTCCAGATTTATATTATTTCAAGGAATTGTTTTTTTAAATCATGTTATTGCTTTAAAATTACATGGCTTAAATCATTTTTGTAGATTGTAAAATTTTATGTTTGGGTCTTAGTTTCTGAACTCTCATTTCATTGACAATGATAAACACAAATTGGTTTGATAGCAGGTTTCTGTATATTGTTCCAGATTTATATTATTTAAATGAATTATTTTTTTCATAACTTTCATGTGCATCATAACTTTTTCAAACCGAAATAAGCTATTGCAGTCCTTTTAAAATGTTTTCAAAAAAAAACTAGATATTGCATCATAACTACAAATTAGATATTAGATATTGTAGTCTTTTTCAAACCCAAATTATGTGCATCATATCTTTTTCAAACCGACATTAGATATTGCAGTCTTTTTAAAACATTTTCAAACAAAAAATTTCAAATTAACTAGTTCAAAAATATTTATATTACATCGTTCAAAATTAGATATTACAATATTTTTAAATCAAACATAAATTACATGACATTTTCAAACAGAATGTTTCATATCAACTAGTACAAAAAGAAACATAACATTTTCAAACAGAAATTAATATATTGCAATATTTTTTTAAACATTTTCCAACTCATATCTCAAATTTTACATACCAATTACAAACATAAATTCCCAAATATTAGATAACATTTTCAAACTCAAATATTACATAACATTTTCAAACCCAAATTTTGTGCATCATAACTACAAATTAACTATTTCAAAAAGACATATATCACATCTTTCAAACACTTTAAACCCAAATATTACATACCATTTTCTAACTCTACTACATAACATTTTCAAACCGAAAATAAATATTCCAATCTTTTTAATACATTATCAAACAGAAATTACATGACATTTTCAAACATAATGTTTCATATCAACTAGTTCAAAAAGAAACATATTACATCATTCAAACATTTGTAAACATAAATATAACATAACATTTTCAAACATAAATTAATATATTGCAATCTTTTTTTAAACATTTTCCAACTCATATCTCAAATTTTACATACCAATTACAAACATAAATTTCCAAATATTAGATAACATTTTCAAACTCAAATATTACATAACATTTTCAAACCCAAATTTTGTGCATCATAACTACAAATTAACTATTTCAAAAAGACATATATCACATATTTCAAACACTTTAAACCCAAATATTACATACCATTTTCTAACTCTACTACATAACATTTTCAAACCGAAAATAAATATTTCAGTCTTTTTAATACATTATCAAACAAAAATTACATGACATTTTCAAACAAAATGTTTCATATCAACTAGTTCAAAAAGAAACATATTACATCATTCAAACATTTGTAAACATAAATATAACATAACATTTTCAAACATAAATTAATATATTGCAATCTTTTTTTAAACATTTTCCAACTCATATCTCAAATTTTACATACTAATTTCAAACATAAATTCCCAAATATTAGATAACATTTTCAAACTCAAATATTACATAACATTTTCAAACCCAAATTTTGTGCATCATAACTACAAATTAACTATTTCAAAAAGACATATATCACATCTTTCAAACACTTTAAACCCAAATATTACATACCATTTTCTAACTCTACTACATAACATTTTCAAACCGAAAATAAATATTCCAGTCTTTTTAATACATTATCAAACAAAAATTACATGACATTTTCAAACAGAATGTTTCATATCAACTAGTTCAAAAAGAAACATATTACATCATTCAAACATTTGTAAACATAAATATAACATAACATTTTCAAACATAAATTAATATATTGCAATCTTTTTTAAACATTTTCCAACTCATATCTCAAATTTTACATACTAATTTCAAACAGAAATTCCCAAATATTAGATAACATTTTCAAACTCAAATATTACATAACATTTTCAAACCCAAATTTTGTGCATCATAACTACAAATTAACTATTTCAAAAAGACATATATCACATCTTTCAAACACTTTAAACCCAAATATTACATACCATTTTCTAACTCTACTACATAACATTTTCAAACTGAAAATAAATATTCCAGTCTTTTTAATACATTATCAAACAAAAATTACATGACATTTTCAAACAGAATGTTTCATATCAACTAGTTCAAAAAGAAACATATTACATCATTCAAACATTTGTAAACATAAATATAACATAACATTTTCAAACAAAAATTAATATATTGCAATCTTTTTTTAAACATTTTCCAACTCATATCTCAAATTTTACATACCAATTTCAAACAGAAATTCCCAAATATTAGATAACATTTTCAAACTCAAATATTACATAACATTTTCAAACCCAAATTTTGTGCATCATAACTACAAATTAACTATTTCAAAAAGACATATATTACATCTTTCAAACACTTTAAACCCAAATATTACATACCATTTTCTAACTCTACTACATAACATTTTCAAACAGAAAATAAATATTCCAGTCTTTTTAAAACATTATCAAACAGAAATTACATCGTTCAAACATTTGTAAACTCAAATATAACATAAAATTTTCAAAGAGAAATTAATATATTGCGAGTATTTTGAAAATATTTTCAAACTCAAGTCTCAAATATCACATACCAAATTCAAATAGAAATAACATATTTCAGTCTTTTAAAAACATTATCAACATTTTCAAATTTCAATTTTTTGATTGGTGCATGGATGCTTCACTAGTGTTTGGAGTTGCCATTTCTTTTCCTTTATCAGCTTCTATTTCTTCTGCAAGTGCTCCAACTCTAACAAGGTTGTCACGTACTTTCACAATACTTGACACACATGCAACTTCTTCTTTGTTTGGATCTTCAAGTATTGTTGGAAGTGTTTCTTTCATTTTATCAAGCACCATTTTTGGATCTTCATGCAACTTCTCTCTGATGAATTTTTTTAACTTATTGTTTTCTACAATCTTTGACTGCATTTTCTTTTTCATTTCCATTGATTTCATCAAACATGATTTTGTTGTAAGAATATTGACATCCATGCTCTTAATCTGTGTTTTCAAGTTTTCAAAGTTTGACTGCAAAACAAATTGAAAACTTTATTCAAAAGGGATATATTGAAATTATTACAAATTTTCAAGAAATATAAAAATTTAAATGCAATAGAAAATTGGAATATATATAACTTTTTTACCTCAGCCAACTCTTTTGCAGCCTCAGCAACTGCAACCCTTTCCTTATCAGAAGCCCATAAGTTGTAAAATGCTTGGGCTTCAGCATTAACATTCTCCAATCTACCAACAACAACATTTAAGACATCATCTTCATAAATAAAATCAGATTTAACTATTCCTGAAGTAGCCTGTTTTAGCAAGCCATCAAGTTTTTTAGGTTCATATTTGACTAAAGAATAAATAGAATCTCTTTTTTCATAATTTTTATATCGGGCATTAATTTCCTTAATAAGGACCTTTTCCCGATATTCCCATTCTTTCAACTCTTGCAAATATTTCAAAACAAACTCTTGAATTGTTGACTCGGTACTGGCTTCCAATGAAATATTTTCATTAAAATTGACAACATCATCCTCAGTTTGAGGACCTTGAGGATGACGGTTGTCTCCTTGGGCGGGTGGTTCTGATGTCTATTGAGCTACAGGGACTTCTTCTCGTGCTCTATATTTAAGCACATCTGTTTCCCTAAAGCCTTCAATCGGGCCTTGCATCATGTAATCATCATCAAGTGGAATATTTTCCAATCCCTGTCCAGAACATTCAGGTGCCTGTGAATTTGAAGAAAATGTAAACTGAGAGAATCCAATTCTCGCCAAACTTGGTGCTGGTCTTTGTGATCTCTGTGGTTGTGAAATCCCATGCCCAAAACTTCATGAAGTGGCTTGTGAAAACAAACGTTTTCCAACACCGACTTGCCCTCGCATAGGCTGAGGTTGTGATTGTCCCTGTTGTTGATTGCGTGTAATGGGTGACTATCCCTATTGCTGATTGCGTGTAACCGATGAGTGTGATGCTTGTGGAGGAGGTGGTGGCGGCATATGCCCTCTAACTTGTGATGTTACTACTTGATCACGAGAATCAACTAAAAATAGTCAAAAAAAATTGTTATAATTCTTCTTAAAATAAAAAGAAATCTAAATTTTAATTAACTACACATAGAATCATAGATTTACCAGATGAAATGTGATGCAATTTTTCTGCATTGGGGGAGGGGTTGGCCACACTAGATTTGGCTTCCACATTTTGTGCAAACCTAGGTGTACAGAGACACCCCATGAGTAGTTGTTTGCCCGGCACATTTGTGTGACCTCTACATAGTAACAGGTGTTGCTTCAGAGCCTGTATCTTCAAAATCACCTGTTTGCTCGGCCTGTGACCCCTATTGGCGAGCAATTTGTTTAGTCCTTGAAATTTTTGCCTTCGCCTGCATATAGATGAAAAAAATTAAAAAAATAAATATGGTAAACTATAAAATAGTATGTCAAAGACAATGATGTAGTTATTACCCTCAATTCCTCTGGTGTCATGGCAATAGACAATAGTTTTGAATGCATAACAGTTGGTACAGGAGTAGTTGACAAATTATGAAAAGACTCAAAATATAAAGCTAAAATATAATTTACACTGCCCACAATGGGCTGAGTCTTGGGCGGTTGCAAGTTTGACCACGTGCAACTCAGTCCGACTCGATCGAAATATAGGTACACCAATCAAACTTTTGATTTTTTTTAGACTGAACAATATAATACAATGCCCAAAACAAAATTTTTGGTCTTCCCAATAGAATAAGCCTGGCCTGGAAAAACTCGATAATGGCCTTCAAGTTTTATGGTTAACATCGTTAATCGTTAAACCTCTTTTTTTTTGGCATTAGAAGTTGCATAAAAAAATTTGATGTCAATTTAGAAATTTAAAACATTGAAAATTAATAAAATACATTTAACAAGATTTATACCTGCCAAATTTTCTGATGAAAGACCGTAATTGTTATCGAGGTGTTCTTTGTCATCTGGAGAAAGTTGTGTCCTCGATGACACTTGATTAAAACCAATAAATGGAAGACCTATCAATCTGTGAATATCTCTAGGGGTGATGTTGAAAACAACATTTTTAGATCGTAGATTAATGCTTAAAGTACCCTTGTCGTGGTCATAACCAGAGATAATATGTTGTAGGAGCACTTTGTCTATTTTGAAATGTGGCATGGAAATGAGGGTTGATAAACCTACGTTATACAACCACTCAAAGTTCATCCCTGGCGTTGTCATGAGATCTGATATCAAAGTGCATGCAAAATTCTTGAATTTTGGTTGGATTGTGGAAGGGGTATCCATTGGAAGTAGTTGGAAGTGGAAGAAAAAGGATTGGGAATGGAAACTGAAAGGTCGATCATAAAGGTTAGCTCTGGTTGTAGCTGTCACAGAAATGAAATGGGAAAATGACTTGTTGATGCCCTTTTATAGACTTGAAACATATTTGACACATGGCAACATCGTATTAGACATGCAGGATGGGACATGCAGTATTAGACACATGGCAGTACGATGGCGGTCGGACTAAACTATGCTATCGGTTCATAATATGCATCCGGTTTAATGACGGAGCATAGTATGCATCCGGGGCACCGAGGAGGTTGCATATTATGCAACCGGTTTAATGTCGGAGCATGGTTTACATCCGCCCGACACCCGAATGCATAAAATGCACCCGTCCAACACCTGAATGCATAATATGCTCCGATTTTAAATCGATTGCATAATTTGCAACCATCCGGTACCCGGATGCATAAATGCATCTACCCAATGTCCGGATGCATTTATGCATCCGCCTGGTTCCCGGATGTATTTATCCATCTACCCAAGGCCCGAATGCATGTGTTTTACCCCCTAACAACATCAATAGCGATAAGTTGTGTCATGCTACAATCCTTATGTTTACTAGACACCATATCATATCTCTTACTCAAATATTCGGTACTTATTATGCACTCGGCTCGAGACCATTTCATGTTTTGCAACCCATTCAAAATTGGATCATATTATGCATATGTTCCATGACTGGACCACAATTCGCGTTTAATATTTTACCAATATTTTAAATGTAGCTGGTATATTTTTTGCCTGGTCCAAAAAAACTTTAAAATTTACCCTTTTTTGCCATTTGTTTGAGAAAAAATAAAATCATTTGCCATGCCAGCATACATGCAGTTCGACAGCTTTCACAGTCGTTTCGAAATAGTTTTGCCATTTTTTTATAAGTACCTTTCAGGTACTACCTCTTATGCATAACCCTATCTCATATGCCACCAATCTATAATATTTGTTACCTTCCATGGTCCTTTCTCCTTTGGTCTTCCTCTCTATGCTACCTCTTCTTCAGAAGGAGTGTCTTTCATATTGGTAGATTCAATCCTCACTTTATTAATTGTATCCTTTGTAAGTCGATGGCTGAGCTTATGCTCTGGATTGAAATCAACAACTTGCTCATAGAAATCCAACCATGGAGGTAACTAATCTATATTTGAGATTTTCCACTCCAAAAGAGCAGTTTCATCCTTATTCCTTCCCTATTCAAAATTAGCCCTGGGTATTTTTTCAAATTTATAGGCATTGTCTCCATTTAGGGTTTTATTTCTCGTAGTGAAAATGCCATCAAGATCATAATTCCATCTTTGAGGAATATAAAACAGACCTAATCTATCATGGTATTGATCAATTTGTTGGCCCTGCCACTCAGATACAATAATATTATCATTAGTGCGGCAAGTAATTAAAGACTTCTTCTTCCTTCTCGAACTGTAGCTTGCGTCAATGTACACCACATGTCTTATATACTCTAGGGTGAATAGCCTTTATATGACAAAGTAAGGTAGGATAAAGGGTTTACCTATGAAACCATATAACCTGATTATTGTACCCTCTATTAGTAGATACCAATCTCCTTCCTTAGTGTATTCTTTCCTCAAAATCTTCTTAGCTAAGGAGGGCAACCTAGGGCACTCATTGTACATTATTTTTAGGGTAGGTTCCAAAAATTCCAAGTTGAATCTGTAATAGGACTCACTGCTATTCAAACAGTATATCCAATAATATATTGGAAAGGGTTCTCCATCACTGGTTTTATCCTTTACCAGAATCCATGACATTTTGCTTTTGATAGCTGCGTAGAAGATCCACACCAGACTCGAGTAATGTCTGAAAATGGGAGCACCAACACCCTTCTTCATGTTTACCAGCTGCTCATGGATCCTCTAAGTGAGAAAAATTTTGCCAGTAAAAGTAAATTACTCTGGCACCCCTCTCTCTCATGTCTTTCTTGTACATCATTTCATCAGAAATACAATATGCCACAGTAATTTTCCAACCATGAACCATTTTGTCAGAGTCCAAACCCTCCATACAAGCCAACATAGAAAATAATTATGGGTTTACAAATTCATCAATGTGAATTGGGACTTCGAGCATTTCATATTGATTCCTTATCCTTATAAAATTAAGACGAAGTCATTTTTCTAGTGCCTCCCTTTTTTCCTCTGAGGCTATCATGTTAGTGTAAACCCTGTATAGATCTGCTATGTTAAATGGTCTGAGCTTCAAGTATGGGCCTACCCCCATGGTAAATAACTCATAGCAAGTCTCTCTTATGATGTAAAATAGGGGAGTGCCCTTAGGGGTTCTGACTGTTCTATTTTTAGAATCATAGAATTGAATCATAGTAGAGACTAGTTTGGGGCAGTGATACACAAAATCATAGATATAAGAGAACAAAAATAATTTTATGGCTATCATACCTTGTCATTGCATTGGATTTCCTTCAAAATATGGAAATTCAAAACCTATCCTAATGCGGGTCCTTCTCACTCTTGTCATCATTGTATATGTGACTCGACTGGTCTGATGTACATGAACCTGCAATATCGTCGTTATCTTTGATAATTTGGTGGATGACTTTTTGGGCACCATCTCGACAGTAGCAAACTTCACCATCCTAATTTGTAGGAAATTCTCCAAGGTATTGATGTACCTTTCTACCTTCCTGTAGATGTAAGGGGTTTCCAAATGGATTTTGTGTATGCTTTTCATTACTTCTCTCCTCTGGAGCCCACTTATATTTCACCATTAATGCAGCTGTTGCACAATATCTTTGTTAGCACATGTTTCAATCCTTTTCATTATTTCTTTGG
Organism: Wollemia nobilis; assembly: GCA_028583015.1. Classification (NCBI taxonomy): domain Eukaryota; kingdom Viridiplantae; phylum Streptophyta; class Pinopsida; order Araucariales; family Araucariaceae; genus Wollemia; species Wollemia nobilis. Next base: position 9,847,233 of record JAQPPZ010017031.1, on the reverse strand, counting down.
TGACTCAAATGTGACATCCTATCTTCTTATTGGTTGAATTTTGAAATTGTGTTGCCAGCTCATAATATCTCTTCAGCTACTCTTTGGTTCATGCACGAGTTCGTTAGAATTGAATGCGGGAGCACTCTTTAGCCTCCATGTGTTATATTGGAACTTGCTATTTAGATTTGGCCTTATTTCGCTTTGGTGTCTTAAGAACCTTCCGAGTCCACTTTGGTACTTGAAGCTTGCACACATGGCACTATACCTCGATTCCACTCTGGCTATCTCCAGCTTTGAAAGGCTCCCAGATTAGCATCATTCTTTGTCCTTATTTACGTAGGATAGAAATTGATAGACCACTCCATGGAAATCTAGATTTAACTGTACGAAATTGAGGGTGGAATGCCATTCCAAAGAGTACACAACACCGTGTGCGGAATGGAACATTACCATGCATTTTGGCCAACACTTATTCATTTCTTGCAAAATTTCTTCCCTCTCTCCTCTTTTTTAATCATTTCTTTGAAAAGAACTAATTACAAAGTGCAGAAAAGAAATCAAATGCAAAGTACAAAAAGGAAGGGAAAATATTTGTACAGTGTATATACATATGTTACAATAAGTTCACTTCTTACATATAGTAAATCTTGAGGTGGAAACCATTCACTAGAATTGGTTGTATGTTTCCTTCTGGATCCTTCAACTGAAATACATAAGACTCTTTAGCTTCCACTATTTCAAAAGGACCATCCCAAAATGAATTAAAATTTTCATGCTTGCCTATTTTTGCCCTATAAAAATTCCATCTGAGAACTGAATCTCCAACTTGGAGCTTTCTGAACCTGGCATTTTTATCAAACCATGCTTTAATGTCTGATGCATGCTTTTGAAAATGATCATATGCTTAAGTTCTGCTCTCTTCCAATTGTAGCAGGTGTGTCAACCTGGTTTTTAATAGATCATCCTCTAATTCTTCTTCTGTACTGACAAACTTAAGCACTGGGATATCTAATTGAATCGACAATACCGCCTCTTTTCCATATACCAGTGCATAAGGAGAAGTTTTGATGGACTTTTTAATAGTAATATTGTCTGCCCATAGAGCATGGTTGAGCAATAGGTGCCAACTCCTTTTTTTACCTTCTAGATATTTTCTCAAAATCCTTAATAGGTTTTTATTGGTATATTCTGTGATTCCATTACCTTGTGGGTAATAATTTGAAGTATTTTTAAGAGTGTTGCCATGCTTGCTGGCAAACTCAATGTACTTGGATCCTATTAAATTAGGTCATTATAACTCACCAAAGCTTTCGGGACTCCAAATCTGGAAATCAAACTCTCCATAAAGTTGATCACAACTTCCTGATTTGCCTTCTTTGTAGGAATGGCCTCTACCCATCTGGTAAGATAATCTATAGTTGTCAAGATAAACTTGTGCTCTGCTGAAGAATTAGGATTTATGACTCCTATAAAATCTAATTCCTATTGTTGGAAAGGCTTCTCAACTTGAATATGCTTCAGGGGAGATGCAACATTTCTGGTTCTTCCAATGTACCTCTGACACTTGTCACAAGCCTAGGTAGTTTTAAAAGCATCCTTGAAGATAGTAGGCCAATAATAGCCTACTCTTATTATCTTCATAGCCGTAACTCTGCCTGAGCTATGACCACCTGCTGATCCTCCATGAAACTCTTCTATGACTCTTTTTTGTTGGTCCTCCTTAAAACATTTTAGGATAATACCATCCAAGTTTCTTTTGAACAACCCCTTAGGTAGTAATACATATTTTAGAGCATGAATTCTATACCTCCTTCTTTTATAAGGATTCAGATCGAGTGGGAAAATCCCAGTTTGAAAATACCTAGTCATTTGCTTGATCCAATCAGAATCTGAAGTGTGTACAATTTATATTTGATCTTCTTCTGTCATCCGACAATCTGTCATTTAGGCCAATGCTGAAGCATCTGTCAATCCTTGACACAAGGCTCTACCTCTTACCAGCTTGCTGGGATGTATTTCTACATCATATTCCTAAATCTTAGTAATCCAACCAGCCCTTTTATCTCCCAAGTCACCTTGTAAGATAAAACTTCTTACATCTGGATGAACCACATATACGAAGGTTTTTCTCTGTACCAGATATTGTCTGAACTTCTTCATCGACTTCATTATAGAAAAAACTTGTCTTTCAATAAAGATATATTTTACCTGATAATAATGTAAAGTCTGACTCCAAAATAACACAAGGTGTTCATCCCCTTGATTATATTTTTGGGTGAGTACCAAGGCATAACTTTATTTAGCTCCATAATCATAGAGAATAAAATCTTTAGTGAAATCAGGATTTATCAAGACTAGGGTGAATTGCTTTATGATCTCAAAAGCTTGCTTCCTAACCTCAATCCACTTAAACTCTACCTTTTTCTTGAGTAGTTTAGATATAGGCCTCACTTTTTGTGCAAAATCAGAAATGAATTTCCTAATAAAATTTGATTTGGCCTAGGAAGGACTGCAAGGTCTTCATATTAGTAGATAAAGGAATAGCTAGAATTGCTCTAATTCTTTTTGGATCTATGGTCATACCTTCCTTTGAGACCAAATGGCCTAATAGTTTTCCCTCATGTACTATAAGAAATTACTTCTTAGGATTCAGTGAGATACCAAATTCTCTACACTTTTGAAAAACCTGTTCCAAATGAGATAGATGATCATTTTTATCATGAGAAAACACCGTCATGTCGTCTAGGTAAATCAGAATAACTTTGTTTATAAGTGTACCAAAGACATAGTCCATAGCCCTATGAAATGTAGCTCTAACATTAGACAACCCAAAGGGCATTCTCTGATAGGCAAATGTACCCCATTTTGTGGTGAATGCTATTTTGTATTGGTCTTCGTCTTTTACCCAAATTTGGTTATATCTAGAGTAACCATCCAATAGTGAGAATATTTTTGCTCCAGCTACCACTTGTAAGATCTAGTCAATATGAGGGAGGGGGTAGTGATCCTTGAGGGATTCTTGATTCAGATTTCTAAAATCTACACATAGGCATATATCCCCATTCTTCTTTCTTACGAGTACCAAATTGGCTACCCAAGTGGAATATTTTATTGGATATATTATCCTAGCCTTTAATAGCTTTAAGATTTCCTCTCTCATAATGGCTTATATCCTCGGATTGACAGGCATCTATTTTTGTCGAAATGGTTTAGCACCAGGTTCTAACTCAATAGTATGTTGAATAATCCTTTTGTCATACACCTTAAGGTCTTCATATGACCAAGCCACAGTGTCTTGGTATTATAATCATAAAGTTTTAATCTCTTCTGCTTCCTTAGGTGAACACTGGATCCCAACATTGAGCTTCTTTCCTATTCTGACCTCCACTTCTTTTTAGATCTTTTTACTGACCTTCATATCTCCAACCTTATTTCTATCTTCATTATCAAATAGACTCTCAAGGGTGACCAATCCCCTCAGAATATGATTGTTTCTTATTTGGATAAATTCTTGCTGATCTATTTCCTCCAAGTCTTCCTCTTAGATAGTTGAGAAGCATGCTTCTCTTATCATAAAATCCAGAATTTGTTCATCACTTTCAAAAAATTGCCAGAATATCTGCTTGTCTAGCACTGTAGGTCTAAAAACTATTTTAATTCCCTTGGTATTATTAGTTCCAAAATCCACGGGAGGATTGAAATTAACTCTCTTCATTGCAAATGAATCTTCTCGATGAGTCTCTTCTCTAGGCACAAAACTTAGATTCAGGGCATCAAATGAATCCATTAGGTCCCATACCCTATTTTTATAAGCTTTTAAGTAATGGTGATTATTGCTACACTTATTCTTTACCTGATGGACTATCAACTTAGAATAACCATAAATGTTCAAAATCCTGATGCCCATGCTTTCTACTTCCATCAATCTGAGCACAAAGCCTTGTACTCTGCAACATTGTTAGTACATGACCATGTCAGTCTGTAAGAAAAATTTTTATTTCTTCTGATTGTGATTGTAGAACCACACCATCCCTTACACCATTTCTACATTTAGCACCATCAAAATACATAACCCATGTTTCCTTGTTTCTTAGGGATTGATTAGAAATAGCAAGGAGTTTCTTTTCCAATTCAGTTGTGATGTTGTATGTACCCATACCAGCTCCAAATTGACTATAGTTTTCTCTAAAAGGTAACTCATCTTCAATGTTTAGCTCCTCGATGTTTTCCACTAGCTCAAATTCCTCCAAAGGATTAATATTACACAGATCCTCTTCAATATTTTCAATATGATAAGCAACTAGTTTCTCAGGTGTTATCCTTATCCTTTTTCCTTTGAAAGGGATTATCATGCTATAATAATCTATGTACATACATCCCCCTAGTTTTGCAGTAAATTCTCTTGAGAGGCATAACCTGAAATAGGGTTCTAAATCCACCACCACTATTTCTTACACCACCGTTACCTCAGGAGATCTGTGCAACCTCATCAGTACATATTTAATAACCCCAACTATTTTTATAGGTTTCCCATCTAATTGCAACACTCCAAGATAATATCGGGTATATTCCATACCCATTTCTTCACATACAACCTTAGGTATAACTGTGGTTGATGCTCTTGAATCAATCATACAATTTCGGACTACCCATCCTTCCATTCTTAAGGATATGTAGAAAGGGGGAGGTTTTTTTTTTAGAATAGCAGGTTTCATTTCTTTCTTTTCTGGTGGTATACTAAGGATGGTAGTGACTGGTCTATTCTAGGGATTTTTTTTGAAGGAAGCTTTAAGCAGGTCAATATGGCCCAGAATGAAAAGAGTGTCATATAGCCTAGCTTTTGATGGAATCATTTTAATCTCCTTAATAATGTTGTTCTCAGACTTGGTCAGGGATAGTCTTTCCAGTCATCTATCTGGCTCACCATATTTCCTTTTGTATTGTTGGGTTACCTCTAATATTTTTCTTTTGGTAATAGAGGGGAACCTGAGCCTTTCTTGATCCTCACCCTTGGATCTCATTCCGTCTCCTTATATTTCTCTTTCAAGATTTTTTGGGAGAATATATGTCTTCTCCTTCCCTCTAGCTTGAGGAATAGGAAAAGTGTCATTGCTTTGAGGAGGGAAGTCAAATTTCTTTTGCAAAGGGACCTAGAATTGTCCCATATTCTAGGGGTCTACTTGTAAAGCTTTCTTTCCAAACCTTGTCATAACAACAATTGGGTTTTCTTCCTCTAACTCTTTTTTGGCCATGATCTGATCAAGGTGCCATAACATATTAACCCTCCCCTTCTGATTTCTTTTATATTGATCCATAACTTATTGAATATGGTGTTGATACATCACACAAGATTATGAGTCACGTGGGTCATTGCATACCAAACACCAAACATTTGCAAGAGTGGTATCTGTAGAACACTATGACTCCTCATATACTGCATTCACCCTAACCCCAATAATATTACTAGGATCAGACCTTTGATATTTGTTCACATATAGGAATCTACTCTATTATGACCTTTTTTGATCTCTCTTTTCCATTGAATTCATTATGTTACTTAGAGTTTTCATGGTATTTTGTATATCTAGAATAGTAGATAATTCTTGATAAGGTTGAGAAGGAAGGGGAGGAAAAGGAGGTGTAGAGGATATAGGTTTAGACCAAGGAATAAGATTCATTTGTAGATATGGAGATGGTAAAGAAAGGGGGTCCATGTAAGAGGGCTTTGTGGATTGATCATGGCTACTATTGGTTTCTGAGTTATAGGGCAACACAATTTTGGGGGGAATTCTTCCTACATTGATCAAGATATTTTCAGCATGGACGGCTACATTATAAACTTGGGGGAATGTTTCTACTATAGATTGTTTTGTTTGTAGACCTAGCTCTGATCCCAGGGCATGAATATAATACATATAAACCAAAAATGCAGTTGGTCTAGCAATGGGGGGAATTATCTTCCATGTTCTGCTAAATCTCAAATTAAAATCTAAGACAATTTCTTGGTAGGTTTTTTGCGTGCTTGTAACTTGATTTAGTAGGGAAAATATATCAGTAGATTCATTAAATTCTTCTATGAATGGCTCAGAAAATTATTACCATTAATTAATAGAATTATCTTCCAGAGTTCTAAACTAATGCAATATCTTTCCATGAAAGGACAGGGCTAGAATTCTGACAATAATGTTTTCTTCTTTTATGTTGTGGATTGCTACCAGATTTAGGATATCTTGGCAATGCTTGTAAGCCATTTTTCCAAATCTATCATACATAGGGGTTTCCTTAGATACAACATGGGGAATGGCATCTATTTGGGATAATCTAAGGTACCGAGCTGAATCCTAGTTAGGGTACTTCTGAAGTGGCTGATTAGGAGCCACATTATGTGCCATATTTTTGGTTACAGGTCTTCTTGGGGGAACTATTGGTTTTTCTTCTAGAAGCTATTATTCTTCAATAAAATATTGATCTAAACTTCTAATAATAGCAACCCCTCTTTGAGGTAACTCATAATGAAAGAAATAATCAGGTTTGTTCCACTTGAAAGACCTGGTATACATGAAAGGGTACTGGTCTACAATAATTTTTTAGGGTCTTCTGACCAGGGAGTATCCAAGTGAACTTTATTTTCTCCACTAATAAGGTCAAGAAAATTCACCAAATCTTGATTCCTTCGGGTTGAGATAATAATAACTCTTTATATGGGTTTCATGTTCCTTGTGAACTGGTCCCATCGGGCATGCCAAAAACTGTTGGGCACTAAATTGCACCAAGTTTTCACTTAGTATTGTGGTTGTCTATCTTCCTACTTTCTATCCAAGCTTGCACCAGATAGCTACAGCTCAAAACTCAACATTGGATGGACCAAAACAGGGTTTTTCGATCCAACCTCTATAGTAGGTTGGTTCCTTGTCAACTTAGCAAGTTGTTGACAAAATTATGCTCACTTAGGGTTTGTATTTTAGGGTAAGAAAAGGTTAGGGTTAGAGAGGTGTAGATAATAGTGGAAGGATAGGTTAACAACATTGCACTACAATAAAAAACTCCCAAAATACCATACTAAGGACATACATTCAGATCAACATTTATCCCAAAATAGATCATTTCATATATTAAAGCATAATAGAGAAATGTTATAGCAAGCAATTTCAATATCCAAGGAATAATAATCCAAATAAAATAATTTACCAAACACCTAGATTTCACAGAAATACACTTTCCAACAACATAGAATGAACTCAAAGCAGATTTCAATTACTTATAATAGCTAGTAATCCAAAATAGGCACAAACTAACCATCTAAGTATTTACAAAAATGCAACTATGAAATCCGAACCTCTGAAATCAAGCATGAGAATGTGAAATTGAGGTGAACATCAATGTATTACTCCTTTCATTCAACTCTTCAGGAATATTTGCAATGGTACAGGCAAACACGCTAGAGTTGACTCTTAAAAACGAGGGTTCGACCTCTACTTATAGTTTTTCAAAATACAGTAATCAATAAACAATACACAAAATCTTGTTACAATAGTACAAAAAATATTTTAGCTGGCATTAGCTCATTGGTCTGTCCTTTGATAAATACGCTAAAATAAAGTCTTCCATGATAGTTCGGGGTCTCTACAACTTGCTGATCGCTCAGTGGAACTAAAGCTCAGGCCGTTAAAGATCACGTGTTTCCTTCAATCCTTCTTGGAATTTAATTACCACCATATGTAACCGCCTCTTGTTTGATTTTCTTGGAAACCCTTGAGGCTTCATCTTCCAGCTGATTTTTACAATTATGATGCAGCAATATCTTTAAAATAACCAAGATTTGGTAGCTTAACCTCCACCATTGGTCTTCTTCATCAGATGATTTAGATTCAATCCGACATAAGATAAATGTCATTCTGCTTTAAAATTAATGATGTCATCCTTTTAATTAGAAATAAAAAAATCTCCAATCTGGATCTCTGAACCTTGAATCCACTTTGGGATCTTTATCTTCTGCCTCATCTTCTTCAATCCGCATTAGAATATTGATGACGTCACCTCTTTCCATTATATTTTGTGAATTTTATTTCAGATGGAATGAGCACATCGTGTTAATAAAAAATCTAGGTTCAAAGTTAGTCACATACCTTATTCCATCACGAATCCATACTTTTATTATTCTGTCACCCCATATTATCTTCATTCCAAAAAGAAAATACTTGTTCATTCCCTGAATCACCAATCCACACTTTTTTGCTAGTGACGTCATCATCTCCTTGAAAATTTTACGAATTTGAAGATAGCACCAATCCAGAGTCAGAAACCAAAGGACCTTCCTAGAATCACCATTTCACACTTTTCCACTGTTGATGTCATCATCTCTTAGGAACTTTTGCAGATTTGAGATCTGTCTTGATTCCAGAGCCAAAGTGAAGTCACCCGAAATCGCTCCAAACATGAAAACTTCACTAAGTGTTGAGTGAATTCATATATTCTAACCCGGTTCTACTTTAAACCATACTACAAGGTTTACAGAATGATTATTTTATCACTTAGTCAAAATTATACAAAATTTTACTTAGTAGGTGGCCATTTTGGGCCTACAGTTACCATAGGGCTACTTGGGGTAAATTAGTCATTTTTGGAACTATGATGTATCACCTCATCCTTGAAGAAGACCAATATGGTTGGACTACTCCACGGATATGAGGAAATAATCCTAATTCTCTTATGACACCAAAAACACTAAGCCAAGTGATGCAATACAAGTATAAATAGAATCGCTCATCCTAACTCCCTAAGAAGGCTATTTCTAACTAGACCGCTCCTTTCGATAGGGATGAGTGGTCATCATAAACAATTGAAATCACACTTGGATGGGGGTTTGCCCATTAAAAGAGCAAACACTAGAAAGGAACCAAAGCTAGTCAAAGTGGTCAAGCGACTTGTTGCGTCATTCATTGCCTTTCCCTCACCAATTAATTTGTGTTGGGGGGTAGTTCAAGTATTCAAAATAATAATAATTAAAGTCAACAAAAGATCAATCGATCATATCAGAATTGCATTCATCCTAAAAATCATTGCATACAACTCTTACAAAACTTTCCCCCATTTTTTGGGTTCATAAGAAAATAGGACATCTAACCTCTGGTCAGTTTTGTTGTAGCAACATAAGCTACATGATTGTGTTTGAGGAATGAGTGCAAGTGGATATGTGCAAGCCCTATGATAAAATAAGCCTTCAATTAGGTTGAAGTAATGATTCAAGGATGCATTTTGTCTTGCATGATTGGGCCTTCCAGTGTTGATCAGATTAATGATCATCATACACCCTGTAAACATAATAGTTTATGTTTTCGCTTCGTGCTATATTTTTTACTCAACGTATCGCAAAAAAGGGCATCTGTAGATGCCTAAAACATGTCATGTTTAGGGAGATTACTCACATGGGTACACTCATAGGTCATGTGACTAAACCTTGGGACCTTCCAAGTGTCAAAAGTGGTTTTTACCACTCATTTAGGGTATTTTTAGCCCATCCAAGTCTGGTCGTTGTGGACTAGAGTGGTTGGACCCTGGCCACTGCAGCTCAGAGTGGCCAAACCTTAGCCATTGTAGATGATAGTGGATAAAAATTAAATGCATTTTTCCATCCATCCAGCCTAATCACGGGTGGAAGTGGTAGTTTGCATGCAATAAGGATGAGTGGGGATAACTTTGCATTCCTCCTCACAGCCAATCTACATGAAAGAATCAAGTCCAAATTTAAACATCAGTTAACTACCTTTCAAGGGTAGACAAAAGCTTAAATTATAATGCTAACATATAGTTCACATGAGGGATTCAATCCTAGGGTTTGAACATTGACCTAGGGCTTAAAACACTTTATAAGGAGTAAACCTAAAAGCACTAGGGGACCTTATTTTATCAAGTGGAAAGAGATAAAATCAAATATCATAAGTTAGAACTTTGAATAGGTTGGATCATTGAGAAGAGCTCCTAGAGACTTGGAGAGCTTCCCTTGGAGATCATTTATTGTAGCTAAACCCTGTTGGATTGGAGAGAAAATATGAGCATCCTTAAGGAGCAACGAAGTTATAGCCAACTGAGAGGTTATCACCGATGCACATACATTAATATCTTAACATTAGTAGTAGACTTAAGACCATAAATTTTGGATCAATAAAGAGAGATTTCGCCTTAGTGACCGATGTCCTAGACAGCGGCCTGCAACCTAATCTAGGGTTTTGGTGATGGTTTCTTTTATTTTGCTTTCTCCATATTTTCATGTAATTAGAATAAGATTTATTTCAGTTATTTGCATTCATAGTACTAGTTTTATTGCATTTGTTTTCATCACACTAACATCCTCATCCGAAGAGGCAATCTCGAACATCTAAGCATGTGTTGTTTTTTCATTGATTACATGGCTACAGGTTCATTAGATAAATCCACAACATACGAAAGCAAGAGGATCCCTCTAGGAATTAGACCTGGAGAAGGAGGCATCTGTAATCCCTCATACAGTTTCGTGTGCATCACCGAGAAGCCTGTAAAGGTGCATCATCCCTTGCTAGGGGATATTTTATACATCTACTATCCTCTTTGTGTAAAATCATGTATCAAATGAAGGGTATCCCGTAGAGGTATTTATATGTAACCGGATCTTGGAAATATCAATACAAAGCATTCATTTATTTATTTCTTTGCATTTGGGCCACGCATTTATTTTATGATTTTTCATTTAATTAATGTTAAACATTGATAATAATCATAAATAGAGTGAGCGGATAGTGCGCCGCTTCCCTGGGGTCACTACAAAAACCACTACTAAGCACAAATTCTCAACATAAGTATATCTTGCTTCATAACTCACCAACGTTCGATTGATGTAATAAATTGCTTACTCTTTATGAAATTCATTCTTCTACACAAGCATTGTCCCTAGTGCAAAATCTATTGCATAAATGTAAAGGTGAAAAGGTACTCCTGGATGAGGTGACATTCATATTGGTGGTGAAGCTAGATATTTATTGGTATCATCAAAAGCCTATTAACATTATTTTTTCTAGGAAAAGGTCATCCCATATATAGCAAGTGATTAAATGGTCTGCATTTGTCTGAGAGTTGTGCAATGAATCATAAAATTGATTGAGTCTTTCCTTTCAAACTACACAACTCTTTAAGATTATTTGGAGGTGGTATTTCAATAATGGCCTTGACCTTATCAGGGTTCACTTCAATACATTGTTTGGAGACAATGAATCCTAGAAGTTTACCTAATGTTACTCCGAATATGCACTTGGGATTTAACCTCACCTTGTGTTCAAACAATCTATCAAAGAATTTTTTTAGTACCTCAATATGCTAAAGACATATTAAATATTTTGAAATAATATCATCCACATAGTATTCAATTATTTTGTGTATATAGTCATGGAAGACATATATCATGTCACGTTGATAAGTAGATCCAAAATTTTAAGACCAAATGGCATAACCTTGTAACAAAAAGTTCCCCAAGGTGTAGTAAATGATATTTTGTGTTGGTACTGGATTGATTCGAATCTGGTCGTATCTTGAAAATCCATGCATTAAAGAAATCATTTCATGGCTTACACAGGAGTCTACAAATCGATTGATGTTTGGTAGAAAAAAATCATCCTTGGGGTATTCTTTTTTAAGTCTCAATTTTTTTTGCATAAGCATACCCCCATTCGGTTTACAAATAGGTACTATATTTGAGAGCCACTTTGGATATTAAATGGGTACTATGAAGTCCACATCTAATGATTTTTGTAGCTCTTCTTTGATAATGAGTTCTACGGTAGGATGAAGTTTTCTTAATTTTTGCTTGAATGGCTTAGCTTCAAGAGCTAAGGTGAGGTTGTGGACCACCAAGTTAGGGTCAAGGCTAGGCATGTATTTGTATGACCACATAAAAATATCTTTCTTCCTTGTTAAAATATTTATCATACTCTCCTCTTATGTGGATAAATATTTTACTATTTTCATGATTTGAGGATTACCCACATCTTGACTTAGGTTCACATAGATCGATTCTTCAATAAGCATATGAGAACCTTCTTCAAAATAATTTGGAGTAGGGATGAGATGAATATCATCCTCCACATGCTCAAAGGACTTAGGTAATGTCTCCCCTACTTTGGTTTGGAAAACATAAGCAAGCGAAGGTGATTATTGTTGAGGGATGCAAGTCTTTGAAGATCTTAGCAATTCTTTGGACATGATGAATTTGGCTATGGATGATGGTGATGAAATATTATCCATGATGATAAGGCTAGAATCGATTGAAATCGAATTCACCAAATTATACAGATTGCAAATTGGGGCAAACAAGTCAACAAAAATCATGTTAACTTGATGGAAATGAAGTGGCTATGATTTGAGGAGTGAACTATCTCGCTCACTCTCTCTAGGGTGCAACTGACCTATGATGGATGAATAATAATTTTATAGATGCAACCAAGGTGGTGGTGGTGGATCTGGCTTAGGTCACTCGTACTCTTTATTGAAGTGAAATATGGAGTGATCTATATGAAACATTGTGGTGTAACACTCATATCTCTTGATGGGCTCTATAGGGACCACATCTTCTTGAGGACCATCAAAAATATGATTGATCATATCCAAGTTTGGTCCCATTTCTTGAAATTCCTCAAAATCCTCATCGGATATGTAATCATCAAAAATGTAATCGATCATAGTTGTATGCAATGTTATCTCTAAAAAAGCTTCATGTAAATAAGGTTCAAAGTTAGGGTCCAAATACTCATCATCATTATCATCACTGGGTTCGCTCTCCTCATCCTCCTTTTTGGACTCTAAGGTAAGTTGCTAAAATGTATGCTCGAAAGAGGAGTTTGAGGTTGATGGCCTATATATTAAGCCAGAGTGATTATGTACTTCTCGATATTAGAGATAAATTATGTGATGTAGACCCTATTCATGTCATCCAAGACCAAATATCTACCAGTTAACCCTATGAAAATATCACAAGGGAAAATTTGGGTTGGAAAGATATTATAGGTTAGCACAAAATTCTTGTATGGGTTCCTCATTAGGAGGAGGTGGATTGGATGAAGAATCCACTCCCTCATATACAAATTTGATCATATTTGACTTGAAACCCATCCTATACACTACACCTATAGCTAAAGGTGGGTCACACGGGCGACTATAATCTCTAATAGACTAGATAGGTGGTGTTATGGTGACACTCTCAACTATGTACTCACCAATGCTTGGATTGGTGAGATTGACTACAACTTGGATTGGTTGGAATGTAGATGATTCACGTGATAAGGTAGATGCTTCAATGGTGGTTTTCTTCTTGGATGGAGGTAATGGTTGACTCAGTGATGGTTCTTCTCAGATAGGTGACCCTATCTGCAAGACAATGCGTGGTAAGGTTTGAGGTGGATTTGGTTTTATGGGATTGTTAGTGGTTGGTGGAGTTGGTTGGGATTTTTTTATAAAATGATACTAACATGTGTGCATTTTTATATTAGAAGGTACAAGAGAATATGTAACCACTTTGTAACAATTTTGTACAAGTGTAGGTGTAGGAATATTGCAGATGTAACAACCTTGAACTGTTACCTTGTTTGTAACTATCATAGATTATCTAGGTTTGAATTCCAAGATAGATTAATATGATTACTGTTGAATTTTACAATTTTTGTGTGTGATAAAACATAAATTAAAGGTAAAAAATCCATTTTTTCAGCCTACTACATTTTCTTGTATGTTGTAGTCCAGATTTTACAGAAAATCCTGAATTGCCTAATTTGGAGGTGTATAAATTCTTCTACATTTATCCATTTTTTATAAGTAATACACTATTGGAAAGCCCTTTACAAGATATTTACAATAATATAAAAGCATGTTTTGTCCAATTTTTCCAAGCCTTAGGCAGACCCTATACAACTACCTTGTAGAGCTCATAACTTTCGAATCACAACTCCATTTTGCATATTATTTACACATTTAGAAATATCTCAGAATAATATTTCTATCTATATATGATTTACCTCATTTTGATCTTATTTGGACCTTCATATTGTGTCTACAATGCTCTGTTATTGAACTTTGGTTCTCTATTTCAGCCTTCAAATCTTCATTTGGAATCTTCAAACATTCATTTGGTATTAGAGCTTTATTCGGTTGGAGGGTTAGAATCACCTGTGGTCTTGCTAAAAAAAATTAAGTTGTTTTTTGAGGTTTATTACAGGTTCATAGTTGTGTGGGTGTAATGGCCAACAACACTAACTCATTACCAATCCTTGAGTTTAATGGAGATGACTATGAATATTGGAGGATCAATATGAAGACCTTACTAATGGGAAAAATTCTATGGGATATTGTAGAATATGGGTACATAGAACCAAAATATTGGACCACACTTGTAGTAGCAGATAAAATAGCAAATAAGGATGCACAGATGAAAAACTCCTTAGCCCTTTACCACATACAGTTAGCCTTGGACAAGATTTTGTTCCCAAGGATAGTTGATTGTAAGAAAACTAAAGATGCATGGAAGTATTTAAAAGAAGGCTACCAAGGTAGTGATAAGGTTAAAGAGGTCAAATTGCAAACTCTAAGGAGAGAGTTTGAGAATCTCATAATGCAAGAAACCGAGAATTTTGGTGACTATTGTGTGAGGGTGAAGGAATTTTTCAATAAAATGGTAACTCTTGGAGTAAAGATAGAAAAAGAGGTCATTGTGAAGAAGGTTTTGAGGACTCTCACACCAAATTGGAATCATGTAGCCATTATTATTGAGGAGAGTAAATATTTTTCTACTCTTGAGTTTGATAATTTGATAGGATCTCTTATGTCTCATGAGGAGAGGCTAAGGGAAACTATTACTATAGTTGATGAGAAGGCATTTTCTTCTAAAGCTACAATTTCAAAGGGTGATGGAGCAAGCTCTAGTGGACATGGAAATGGCCAAGGAAGATGCCAAAATCAGAATTATTCAAGAGGAAGAGGTGGTAGAAGAGGAGGGGCAATAGGTAGAGGAAGAGGTAAATTTGATGGAAGAAACATACAATGCTATCATTTCAAAAAGTATGTACATTATGAGAAGGAGTATAGGTTGAAGGAAAGAAATAAAGGCAAGAGGGACAACTATGCTGATGATAATGATGCTACTACAAGCAACCTCTTCTTGATCTACAACAAGGCTGACCAAAACCTTCAAGAGACTTGGATACTTGATTTTGGTTGCTCAAATCATATGATAGGAAATGGAGAGATTCTTGCTTCCATGGATGAGTCCTTCAAGTCCAAGATAAAAATTAGAGATGACAAGGCTTTGGATGTGGCTGCCAAAGGTGTAATGGAAGTGAACACAAAATAAGGTAAGAAACATGTTCATGATATATATTACAAACCAAATTTGAAATATAATTTGTTAACTGTAGGGCAGCTATGTAAAAAGAACTACAACATAGCATTTGATAATAAGAAATGCACCATCTATGATAAAAAAAATAGCAATAGGATTGTTACTACAATTCCTATAACCAGCAACAAATTATTTCCTTTGAAGTTTAAAGGATAAGGGGGCAACCTTGTTAATGTTGTTGTTGAAAACAAGAGTTTGTTGTGGCATCTCAGGTATGGTCATTTAAATTTTACAAGTTTGAGGTTGCTAACTTCTCAAGATATGGTTTATGGTTTGCCAAAGGTAGAGGAGCATAAAGGTGTTTGTGAGGGGTGTGCATTGGCCAAGCATGCAAGACAGAATTTTCCTAAAGGGAAAGCATGGAGGGCCTCATACCCACTTCAATTGGTCCATTATGATAATTGTGGGCCTATGAAAACCAAAATCTTGGGTAACAAATCTTAATTTCTTACCTTTATTGATGTGTTGGGTGTATTTTTTGAAGCATAAGGATAAAGAATTTTTTTGTTTCAAAGATTTTAAATCTTTTGTTGAGAATCAGAGTGGCTACAACATTAAATGTTTAGGGATAGATAATGGTGGTAAATTCTATTCAAATGAGTTTAAACAATTCTGCAAGAATGTTGGCATTAAAAGGTAATTCACAACTTCCTATACTTCACAACAAAATGGAGTGGCAGAAAGGAAAAATAGGACAGTTGTTGAGATGGCAAGAAGTATTTTGTAAACTAAGAGACTTACCAATATATTAGGCTGATGCAGTCTAGAAACAGTCTACATGCTGAATTGGAGTTCCACTAGCTAATTGGAGAATATGACTCCTTATGAGGTATGGTATGAAAAGAGGCCCAATGTTAACCACTTCAAAGTTTTTGGTTTTTTGGCTTATGCTCATGTGGCTGATGAACTTAGGAAGAAGGTTGATCCAAAGAGTGAAGCATGTATATTTATTGGCTACTAGGAAAATGTTAAGGCCTATAGGCTTTATAATCCAAAAACTCACAAAGTAATGGTGTCTAGATATGTCATTTTTGAAGAAGGGGGAGTATATGGTCATCAAAACCTTTATGTTTATGATGGCAGTTGTGGTGGAAGTTCTTCTAATATGCAGCACAATTTTTCTAATGTGTAGCCCATTTTAAAATCATTCCCACCAAGTCCACCAACCAGCTCTTCAAATAGTCCCAAATAAAGAAGTTCTAGACCCTCTTCAAGGGTGATTCTCAAAATATATTTTTAGATGTTATGAAGACAAAAATAGGGAAAAATACACTTCAAATTCATCCTCCTACTCAGGTTTTGGACAACAATTTCCTTAGAAGACTTACTAAAAGCTAATAACAAGAAATTGAACAAGTTGTTTAAAGGCTTAAGAAGATGCACATGTATGGTGATGAAGATGAAGGTGAGTCAAAAGGAGATTGTTGGACATTTTGAGTCCTAAAAGTTAAAATTGTCATTGATGTCAAGAAATGAAGTCAAAATTAATATCAAGGTTTTTCGTCAAGGAACAAAGTTGTCAAAGTTGTTATTTGATATCCAAGAAGAAGGCCAAAGGTCAAGAGATTCAGTGCAAAGTTAAAAAGGAGATATAATAATTTATTATAAATTATTTAAATTCAATAAGAACTTAAATTTTATAAATAAATATTATTTACACCATGGAATGCAATGTAAAGGAAGGGTTTAAAAATTAAATCTTATAATTATAATTTATAAAATTTAAATTCTTTAGAATTTAAAATATTTATAAATTATAATCAATTCTAATCTCATCCAATTAATAAAGCACCTTGTATAAATTATAAAGTGTTTATAAAGATGTCGATATCGTTGAAATAAGGGAGCACCGACGTTGAAGGAAATAAATGTTTGTGTATATAAGGTGGCCTCTGTATCGCCCAAATTTTTTGCACCCTTACCTTTAGGCTAAAGGATCCATACCCGAAAGGGGGGTGAGAAAAGGATGGAACAATACCTCGGACGGAGAGGCCCTTTGAAGGTCGTGCCTCTCGAGGGAGGGGTATAAAGGTGAATTTTTGATGGATGGTGGGGTTCACCAGGAAACTTTGAGTGGTAGTTTCCATGCCTAGGTTTGAAAATGGGTTTGATTTGTTCGTTTTATGTTCAATCATTCAGATTCCTAGGTTGGCCAAAATGAAGCTAAGCTAATCTATATGAAGATTCTGATTTATATGAAGACATAATACATAAATGAAACCTAATGTGATTGAATACATAGAATATGTAAAATGGAGAAGAGTACACCTAATTTTTGATGTCTGATGAATATTCTAAAGCTTGTAGGAGTCCAAATCATCCCGGATATGACAAGATCATTTGTAATTGTATAGAATCATCCCAAATCATAGGAGATCATCTAAGATCACCAAAGATCATCAACGACCTGATGAATTTGTTAGGCGAATTCGTTAGAAACCTGTAATCAAGGAAACAAACACCAAAAACCAAAAATACAATTGCAAGAATGATGCAAAATGATAGAAATAAGAGTATAGATGTTTGAATGATAAATATAGATATCAAATTAAATGAGATGCACTATTTTGGAAACTTATTTTGAATTTTATCATGCAATTATGCTAAATGAGGTGAACTCCAAGATGCAAGACAGAAGTAAATTAATCTAATGCACCAATAAAAATGAAAAATAAGATAGAGAATGCAAACTCAGGGCTATGATTGCCCCCAAGATGAATTGTAGATCGGATCGTCTATAATCGTACAAGATCATCGCTGATCTTGATAGGATCATCTAGAATTGTAGTTGAATCACCTGCGACGATCCGAGCTACCTCCAACTGAAACACAGTGAAATCCTGCAACAAAACCTGAAAACACAAGTGCGAATGATGGGAGATCAGGGAGGGAGTTAGGGGGATAAATTGGGAAAATCCCAATTTATATAGGATTAGGGGGAGGTTAGGAGGTTGGGGATCATCCCAATCTGGGAGATCCTCAATGTGGGAATCTCCAACCATGCAGACACGCTTCTGCCCAAGTTGGAGAGGTCGTTGGAACATAAGCTAATTGTAAAAATTTGGTTTTGGGATGAAATCGTCTGGACATTCTGTTCTAGATGAATTCTTTCGATTTGGGACAATATCGTCAGATCGATGACGATATCGTCCAATGGTCACAACAACCTCTAAAAATGGTGCAAAAAATGAGGTAAGCGGTTAACGGGCGGTTTCGGGGTTAAAATTCAAATTTCTACTTTTTACTGATGGTTTAACTGTGCCAATTTTAGGGTGCTACATTTTACCCCCTCTTTAGCGAATTTTCCAAAAAAAATGCATTAAAGATGAGTTCTTCACACTTTATGAGAAAACAAAAATTTATTCCATTTTTTAGACGACATTTCTAGGTCGAATCGTACGACTGTTTACTATGGTGCCCCCTCCGAGTTTTTACCCAAATCGAACGTTTGAGGTAAAAGCATGGAAAAGCAAAAAATAAAAAAAAAATGTTGTTTTGAATAAAAATAAGGTAAAATCCTAATTCATTTTTACTGTTCAATTTCACTGTTTCAGAGGTCTGGAGGCAAAATGGTGGAAACGGCACACAGATCGACAAAGATCCGACGCGGGTTGTGGGTAAGGATCTAAACCTAGTTTTACTGTGTTTTTAACTTGATTTATTTGATTTTTGACTTGAATTTTAATTGTTTTTGGGCGTCGTGGCCATTTTTAGGCCGATGATGAAATCGTCTCTATATTGTCAATTTCATCTAAGGACAAAATCAGAGAAATGGGGGCGATCCCGTCCAATAAGGGGTGATCCCCAAATTGAAGAACAAAGATGATTTAGGCCTATTAAGAACGATTTTGTCTAAATTTGGTACGATATCATCCAATAATGGGCGATATCAACTTTTATGGGATGATTTGATTTTAATGATTATGTACTAATGATTTTTGTTGTTTTATTGCTTATTTTGCAGAGGGGATTGCTAAAGATTTGGGAGTGGAAATATGGAGGTCTAAGAGACAATTTGGCCACGCTCGATCAGGTCGAGCGAGACAGATTGGTAGAGGTAGGACTGCAACATGTGATAGAGATGCCACAAATTCCTATAGACATGGGGCTACTGATAGCCCTAACAGAGAGATGGTATCCGGAGTCATCCTGCTTTCGGCTACCGACAGGGAGATGACTCCCACTCTAGAGGATGTATGGAGGATCTTGAGGATCCCCATACATGGTCGATTCATGATGCCTTTGGCCAATCAGGGCCACGCCATGATGAGATTATGCGAGGACCCAAGCTTCATCCTAGAGAAGGGCATAGTGAACATCAAGGCTTTGAGGTGGATTCCTAGGGCATCTCGGTTGACCCAAGTTTTGGTAGGGGTGGTGGCCAGTCTTCTTCTATGCCACCAGAGTAGATGCAGATTACCGTGGTGACTTGTATATGTGGTCTATGACATGAGATACCATGGATATAGGTTTGCTTAGGGCAACTTTGAACTGTGTCACTTGTATAGGATCCTTTACGGGGTCATATACAAGGGGGGTTGATGTCTGGTGTTTACATCGCTTCTACAGGTTTGGTGTTGGGAGCACATTGTGGTGCGGAGGCTGATAGTGCTTCCACTGATAGGAGTTGATCGGGAGAGACCTCGAGTTTTCTACTGGTGGCTCCAGAGAGGGTCATAGTGGCAGATAGATCTTTTGATGTCTTGAAGGTTGCTGGATGACCTCACCCTAGAGTGAATCACCTAGAGACCATGGAGAGAGTATCCAAGGTGGGTAGAGGACGAAAAGGAGTTGACTCGCATTAGGTGAGTCATATGGTTGATGACAGAGTAGGAAGAAGTAGAGCTCTATTGCTACAACCGAGTTTTGAGGTAGTTCAGTCTATAGTAGGGGATCCCTACTCTTAGGTATTATGAGTACTCCTAAATTATGTAGGATAGTACCACACTAAGCAGGGCTCCAGATATGTAGTGGTTTGGAGTCAATATGTTGATGATGCCCCCATTCAACCAGTGGATGGGGATGATGCGGGGATAGTAGATGGGTATGATGCTTGGTATGTAGGCATTCACCCTCCTCGAATGACGAGGGCACAGGTTTTGATGCATGTTGTAGTGTAATGGATGGATAGGTGATGCCAAGCTTCCATCGATGTAGTGAGGGGTCACAGAGGGAGGGATCAGTGATGGCCTCCTTAGGAGAGATGTCGGAGAGTACCATAGGCTCCAAAGAGACAATAGCAACTAGAGAGGAGGGAGGAGAGGAGATAGGAGAGGAGAGAAAGACTCCCTCCTTAGTAGAGGGATAGGCCACCATCACTCGATAGGGGCAAGGGTGTCGAGGTGGGGGAGAGCAGCGAGATGGTAGCTTTTTGGGTGGAGAATGCCCGCCTACAAGCTCAGGTGTAGACTCTATAGGATGAGGCTACACGACTCAGGGCTCAGAGTGGAGGGTGAGAATTCTAGAGCTGGCATGGTTGGTTTCTCAGACTGCATTCTATTAGGGAGTGTACTACTAGCTGGTTTCAGAGGGCCAGAGGATACAGTTGCCAGCCGACATTGTAGAGCCGATTAAGATGGGGTCATCAAGGACATCATCACGATCGACGTCGAGGACCCATGACATAAGACGAGCTTTGATGGGACCACGTCCTCCACCTTAGGGTGAGAGAGGAGATGAGGCTGAGAGCTCGAGGTCTTCTCGAGGCTAGATGCTATGGTATAAACATCGATCCACGATCGACGTCGAGGACCCACATACATAGACTATTTTGGAGATGATTGAGTATGCCAGGGTATAGATTGTGGCATACCAATCCATTTTGATATGATGTATATATTTCTTGATATATATATGATGTTCTTTTTGTGATATGACTTGTGCATATGTTTTATGATGCTTTAATATTTTAATTGTTGATTGACTATTCATGTAATTATGTCGTTGAAAATATTATAATTTTATGTCATGCTATAAAATTAAATTAAATAATTTGATGTAAACAAACTGGTTGTTGTGGTGTGTTTTGATGAAAATAAAGTGACTTCTACCAATAATTTCAAAGGACATTGTCATTGTTACATGACCATTTCATGGATTCACCGCTCGCTAGGTCATCAAGCTAATCCTAGTATGAGAAATATTGATAAAAGTAAAAGGGTGCTTAAGAGACTTTCTTAAGACTTTTTGTTGTGATGAAGAAAAATGATGATAGTGATGATTTATTTTCAGATTTCCATGAAAATTTGTGCATGAAATATTAAAAATATGATTTTTGCTAGGCATAAAATTCCTAAGTGTGATAGAAATTTGAACAATTCCCTAGGAATTATACCATCGTCGCAAAAAAAATGAATGTTGACATAATGAAATGAAAGAGGCAAGTTTTTGTTCTTTTTAAAGCACAATTATGTAACATAATGATTTAAGCCATATGCCTTTATGGATTAAATAAATGGAAAATAAAATTAGAACGATGGTTTGCGGTAGGCATAGAATTTTAGGTATAGACTTATACCATCATCGTGAAATCGAAAGAAGAAATTGATATAATAGTTTTATTGCATAGTTGATTTTTGATTTTGAGATAAACAAAAAATATAAAAATGAGGACTTATACTAGGCATAAAATTCCAATTTAGGTTTAGGAACTATACCATCGTCACGAAAGGCGAAAAAATATAAATGTGACTTTATTGCTAGATTTTGAACATGTTTTGCAAGAAAATTTTGGATTTTTTGAAAAAAAATTGTACTTAATTGATTTTACGCTAAGCAGATATTCTCAAGTAAGAAATTCAAATTATTCCAAAAGATTTGAATAAATATTTTAAATTATTTCAAAGACAAAATTTAGATTTATAAGGAACCCCATGTGCATACGTGAGTTCATTGCCGATCTTGATCTATCATAATGATACAAAATATTTCAAACACAAATGTGTGTGCAATTGTAATGTTCATTTACCGATTTTGAGCAAGATAATTTGATACAAGTAATTTGAATTAACCAAATGAGTGTTCGCTGACCATGATTTATATGCATGTAACCGTACCAAACTACTATGTAAGTCAGGTCATCAAGAGCTAGCTGATCCATAAGCGGACATAGGTCCATACAAAAGAAGGTCGCTACTGTGACAGACATATCACCACGCTAGGAGTTACCCAAGGCCAAGCAGGTTGGGCACAAACCACCTGTTATGGGGATTACCTCATGATTTTTGAATAATTGAGAATTCCAGGGATTCAAGCTCATTCACCCTTCTTTTCTTTCAAAGGGTAGGAGGGAATTTTATTGCTTTTTATTATTCTCTTTTCTTTCTCTTTCTAATTTTTTTTTTGTATTTTGTATTTTGCTTGACACTGAGATAATGCTGAAATATTATTGAGATGGTACAAAATGATACTGAAATAATGCTTATGAATAATTTCTCTTTTTCTCATGAATTTTCTTGATTTTATTTTTCTTTTTCTTTTTCTTCCTATACTAGGGATACTTGCTCGGATTGGCTGTAGAGCAAGGGATTTTTATTCTGGGTAGGGGTGAGCTTGTCCTTTTGTCAATTATCAAATATTCTAGACCATGTGCATGATAGGATAGCAGGGGAGACTTTTCACTCAAGAGACCACTTCTACTGTGTAGCATCGTTTTGAATTAGCAATGAAATAATATTAATGTGAAAAGGTGTACTTGGTTCAAGTAAATAACAAGATCAGTTCTCTATGCTCAAAACTTTATTTAATTCAACTGTGGACTTTGATATAAGAAAGATTAATAATCATACCAAATAAGATCAAGATATTTATTCATGTGAGTGTGAAAGTGAGGGATTCCAGATAAATGCTAATTTATCCAAAATAACTAAAATATAACTGCAATACTTCAAGAATTTACGAGTGCAAAATAGAAGATGTTTTTGAGGATTTTGATAATTTTGATTTTTTTATATTTTTATTTTAATTTATGAATTGAGAGAATACATAATATTACTGTTTTTGAAATTTTTATATGAATTACTAATATGAGACAATATGTATAATATATACAGTGATGAAATTACCAGATTTATGCATAATAGTGCTTAAGATGCATAATGTTCATAGGTTCTTTAAAATCTTTACCATCTAAGGTAGCTAATCTGTATGCGCCCGATCCAAATTTAATAGTGATAATATATAGCCCAAGCTAGTTAGGCTCAAATTTGCCTTTAAGGTCTGTAGTTGCATTAGTATTTTTTTGATTTTCTTTTAAGACGAGGTCACCGATCTCAAAGGATCGATTATGAACTTTCTTGATATATGCTCGTTTGAGATTGTTTTGGTAGGCACGAAGATGTTCCAAAGAATTAATGCACTTCTATAGCGCCCTAAAATTGGCACGATTAAAACCTTAGTAAAATATAAAAGATAAAAATTTGAATTTTAACCCCAAAATCGCTCCAAAACTGCCTGTTACCCGTTTCCTCATTTTTTTGTGCCATTTTTAGGATTTGTTTTGACCATTGGACGATATCGTCGCATATTAGATGAGATCATCCCAAATCTGATGAAATCATCATGGACAGAACGTCCAGATGATTTTGTTCCAAAACCAAATTTTCATAATTAGCTTTTGTTTCAACAACCTCTCCAACTTGGGCAGAAGCGCGTCTGTGCAGTTGGATATTTACCTGTTGGAGATCTCCCAGATTGGGATGATCCCCAACCTCCTAGCCTCCCCCTAATCCTATATAAACTAGGTTTTTTCTAGTTTATCCCATTGACTCCCCTTGATTCTGATTCCCCTAAACCCCTTAGCTGACTGATTCAGATCCTTATTCACTAGAGTATCCTCGTACTACTGTCTATATGCTACATTTCACATTTTCTTGTAGGAACTCTACTATTTTTCAGTCAAAGATAGCTCGGATCATCGCAAACGATCTCGGACGATTACGAATGATTTTGTTGAGGAGCGCAAACGATCGCGTACGGTTGGAGGTGATCCTGATTGTAGTCCAGATTGGGGGCAATCCGAGTCCAGAGTTTGCATCTTCTTAATTTTTCTGCATTTTTCCATTATAATTTTGCATTATCTTAGGTTATTATGTTTATGCATCTTGGAGTTCACCTCATCTAGTACAAATGCATGATAAAATCAAAATAGATTGTGAAGTTGATACTTGTCCTCTCTAATTACTATTTGGATCTGTCATTCAGACAAATTTATAGTTATTTCTATCATTTCCCTTCGCTTATCTAGTTGCATCTTGGGTATTTTGTATCTATTTCTATGATTGCAAGTTTTTGACAAATTTGTCTGATGAATTCATCAGATATTAGACGATCCTATCTGATATCGAACAATTACATATGAACTGAGGTGATCTGGACTGCTACAAAAATCAGAATCCTCATCAGACATCCGAAATCAGGTATGATCTATCCTAATTTACCTATTCTCTATGTTTAGCAACCATTTCTATTTTCTGTATCCATTTAAATCATTATTGGCATATAGAATAGTTTAAATTCATTTTGGCCAAACCTAGGAACTGAATGATTGAGT
Organism: Wollemia nobilis; assembly: GCA_028583015.1. NCBI lineage: Eukaryota > Viridiplantae > Streptophyta > Pinopsida > Araucariales > Araucariaceae > Wollemia > Wollemia nobilis. The sequence goes on along the minus strand of JAQPPZ010017031.1, from coordinate 9,822,289 downwards.
ATAAAATGAACACATCAAACCCATTCCCAACCTAGGCATGGAAACTGCAACTCAAAAGTTTCCTGGTGAACCCACCATCCGTCGAAAATTCACCCTTATGCTCCTCCCCCGAGAGGTGGGACCTTCAAATGGCCTCTCAGTCCGAGGTATTGTCCCATCCTTCTCGCATCCCTCTTCCGGGCGTGGATCCTATAGCTTGAGGGTAAGGATGCAAAAAATTTGGAGCGATACATTTTGGTGAACCCGACGTGAAAACTAAAAACCTTTTGAAAACAATTCAAAAAGAAAAACAAAAACATAAATGCATTTAGAATCAAATATTGCATGTCATATTTAGATGGTAGATTATAACAAAAGATGAGCCGTCACCATTAATGTTGAAAATCAATTAGCAGCTATAGAGATTAATTCTTTGCTTAGAGTAGCTCCAACATATAGAGTCCCACCTTTATGGGATGAGCTTAATAGGAGATTGAATCTCATTTCATCTAGAGCAACCAAACTTAGGCAAATCAAGAGGTTTGTCCTAGATAGAATCCTGGATCCCGATCAAGTGACTTTGTATCATGAGCTTTAGAGAGATTACCATAGGTGGTTAGCAGATAAAAGAGCCCTTGTGTCTTTTGAGTTGTATACCTTTGAGGAATACCTCGATAATGCAGCTATAGTACATAAATTTGTGTCTCGTATAGAGGACCAAGAGGTTGTTCTTACGGATAGACAAATATGGAACATAGTTCCAAGAGCTATGTTATATCGAGAGTATTGCCATGAGATTTTTTTTTACAAGACAAAATCTAAAACAGATAATATTACTATAGCACACTTTATCAAGTTCCTAAAAAACCATTTCCAATTTGAAGAAGAGCATTTTATGACTCCTGATGAACTTGATCCTATCAATGACATTCATAAACTCTTTTTAGAAAACTAAGCTATTATTTTATTTCTTGTATTTAGTGTGCTATTTTTTATCTTTATAAGCATAAAAAAAAAAAAATCATAACAAAAAAATCAAAACATTTTTAAGCATTATAGTAGGTATATAATTAAAATATGTACCTCCCAAATCTGTTCCAAATATATCAATATATATTTTCTAAAATCTAAGATTTAGACATAATGACTAGACTCAGGAATGGAAAACAAATTGAGGTAGAAGAATATTGGTTAAGGAAAATAGAAAATAACCCAGATGTCCTTCCTGAAGACCCAATTCAGGAAGAAGGAACTCTAGACCAACAAGAAGAAGACTATGTTGATGCAAATGAACAAAGAGAAAATGTTAGGGAAGGAGAATCCTCATCTCCTAAAATATCTCCAGAAGGAGCTGTTACTTTTGATAACATGGAACATTTATGGAAGTTCCTCTAGGATAATATGGGCACCCTTAATAGAGCATTTCATATGGACAAAGATCAAATTAGTGACACTCAAGCAACCCTAGAAGACATATATCACACATGCACTAATCATTTGTCCTTCGTTGATCAAGAGAGTGATCAAGCTAGATCGTCCAATTTGGACATGGCTACTATAATCCAAAACACGTGACAACAACAGGTTACCCAACTACCTAGAGTGCCTGTTACCAAGCCAAGGGTTATTCCCACACAAAAGAAACCTTCATTCACTGCTCTATTTTTCCAAGCTATTGATCAATATACCTCAAATCAACAAAAGCCTAAAATGAAACCGAATGTTAATTTCCAACAATCTGGGATACAACATAATTCTACCACAAATCTTCTTCATAATACTCTTCCTACCAATCATTTGCATAATAGCAATATAACATCTAATCCTTATGTTCTGCCTTCCTACGCTCACAAATCCCATGCTCATGTACCACCAAACCAATATGGTGGGCAAACTGGTAATCTGGAAGCCATGGTGAAATAGTTAACCTCCCGTATGGACCAAATAGATCCCTATCGTCCCTCGTACAATTATCGAGAGATGTGTAGTCAACCTCTAGGTCCTATAGTTGTAGCACAACCATATCCCAAACACTTTCCTATGCCTATCCTACCTATATATAAAGGAACCGAAGATCCCATAGAGCATCTTCGTATGTTTAGGATAGCATGTCATGATATATCACATGATGACTTGTTATTACTAAAAATATTCTCAAAAAGTTTAGGAGGGATGGCATTGGAGTGGTATTATCAATTGCCCACTCATTCTTTGAGAAAGTTCGAAGAGACCGTTGAGTCTTTTGTGCATCAATTTAGTGCCTATATTGAAAGGCATGTAATCATTAAATATTTGTACAACCTAAAAAAAGACAAATATGAGTGTTTTGCTGACTTCTTAGCTCGATGGAGGCAGTTGATAGGAAAATTACACTTTGTGTTACATTATCGGGAAATGTTGGATATTTTTATCAATAATTTACAAGAACAACTATCCTATGAATTATCAACTGCTACCTTGACCACCTTCGATCAAGCTATAGACTTAGCCCAAAGAGTGGAAGACGCTCTCATTAGAAGAGGTCAACTCAAAAACAAAGATGATGAGAGAACATCCAAAAATCAATATAAAAATAAACAAGTTGTGGGTGATGGAATCATTGATAGCAAAAACATTGCCAATGTTAATACTGCAAAAACAACAGAGAAGTTCATATTGAAACCTCCTGATAAACCACCCCGAGAATTTACTAGGTTAAATCAACCTTTATCAACCATTTTCCCGCAACTATTAGCCTAAGGATTGATCCAATTACCAACTATCTGGGAACCTGATCCAACCATACCCGGATACAGAGCTAATTTACATTATGATTTCCATAGAGGACCTGGACATGCTACAAACTCTTGTAAATGATTAAAACATAAAATACAAGATTTAATTGATAACAATGATATGGAGGTGCAAGCATTTCAACCTAAACAAAATCCTACTAATAATGTTCAAAAGAACACCCCTCAAATTCAAAATCAGAATGCCAATCAATCATTGGACATATTTCAACATCCTTTACCAAAGCATGGCAAAGAGGTGGCTAATCAAATTGAACATCATAATGTTCCTCCTCCTACCCGATATGTAGGAGCCATTAGTGGGCATTTACCTATTCATGATCTAGAAATATTTGACACAACTTTATCCATGGTTACATCCAGACCCCTATATAATACTCGAACACCTGATCTTAGTGATGTAGAATCTGATACTGAAAGTGACATGGAAATCACCTCCAATCAATCGAATATTTCTGAAAATGAATCAGATCCTATTCAACCCATCACAAATTCTATGGTTCGAAAGAACCATTTCCTAGAAGAGTTACTACTCGACCCTCTTCTCATCAGTTCCTTTCTAATGAACAAGCCATAAAAACTATACCGATACCAATTCATCATCCTCAAAATAATATTGTAGGTACCATCGGAGTCGTTACTCGACAACAGGCTCAAAACCCTCAATAGGATCAAACTCAGAATGATGGATCAGCTCCATTTGTTTTGAAAAATCCCAATAAAGGGAATCATATGCCTAATGTTCAACCTAAGCCTCCGTATAATATTAATGAACAATTATCCAATACTACAACTAGAATTTCCCTTTTGGACCTTTTAAGATCTTCTCCTATCCATAGGGATGAATTAATGCTCACATTAAGCCAAATGATGGTACCACAAAATATTCAGCCTAAAGCCATGACCAATACTATCATAACTCAAGAAGTTGACTGTATTGACTTCCGAGATAGGGATATACCACAACATAGTTTACATAAGGATAACCCTTTATATATTACTGCCCTAATTGGGGATGTAGCCATTAAACGCATCTTGATTGATAATGGTTCATCTTTAAAAATATGCACTTTTGACTTCTACCAAAGATTTGGCTTTAGGAATGATGAAATGAAAAGGACGGATATGATCATAAAAGCCTTTAATGATGAGACACAAGAAACGTGTGGAGTCATTACTATACCCTTGTAAGTTGGTCCTAGAACCTTAGATATGACCGTGTTTATTGTACATTGCCTTGCATCATACAATATACTTTTGGGTTGCCCTTGGATTAACACGATGCGAGCGGCTCCATCCACTTTACATCAGTGTGTTAAATTCAAATTTAAAAACCAGTTGGTTACCATTCATGGTGACCCTAGACCATTTGATATGTTTGCTTTGGCAGAACCGGTTGGAGTTCAATATTGCCCTGCTCTGTCATCCACACATCCTAGTTCTCATCAACCGTCTAAACGTGTGAAAGAATCACCCATAACATCACCTACTTTTTCCTCATCAACTACACCTCTACATATAGCTCAACCATATTCTGAGAAAACCCCATTAGGACCTCAAAAATATCCCAGAACTACAACCAATGTTCCTTGTTTTACCCCTATAACTTCCACATCGATAGACTCATCCATCGATATCCCTATAACATCTCCATCCACTACAGGCATCCTTTCCACATCAGAAGATCTAGGAAATGTTCATTCTACCTCTTATGCTCTTATCGATGAACTCCTACCTGATTTATCTAAAATTCTTATATCAGAAGAGATCAACACTGCCATGCAAGCTTCCCTTGTTTTAAATAAACTCCCACCTTCTCCTCGTACCTTGGGCATCCCACAACCTATGGGAAGTATCTACCAAGTCGAGAGTTGTGCTTTTATTTATAAGGGATATGATTGGGGAATAATACCCAAAAACATCAAGACACATTATGGTGGATATGCTTGATGCTATTTTTCTAATGAATATATTAAAGCTAAACCCATAATGCATAAATTGGGCTATAAATGGAAAGGTTTGGGACCTTTCCAAAATGGTATGAAGGAACCTATTGAGGTAGAACCATGGCCTGCCCGATGCAGTGTGGGCCTATTTCCTAGTAAAGGTCAACCCTTCCCATTTAAGGAGGATGACCATCTTACATGTTATCAATATTATCTCGATAAACAAGATTCTGTGCTTTCAAAAAATAATCCCTTTACCTGTCATATGCTATCTCTTGCCTACCCTGATATGATTGCTGAATCCAACGATGAGTTGGAAGGGGATATCTTCCATGATGTCTCCGTTGATGACTTATTACATAACAAATTTTATTTTGATGGCTCTATACCTAGTATAGCCCAGCTTGAGGCCTCGACTCCTCAAGATGAATTATCCAAGCTAACCTTGGAAGAATTACAAGAATTGGGTGTTTCACCCACCCCACATAATTTTGAGAGAGATTTACATATGGAAGTTGAAAATGATATAAAAATTAACATTGGAACCGAACATAACCCTCACATAATCAATATTGGATCAGAATTAAGTCAAGAAAAACAAGATAAATACATTTCATTTCTTAAAGACTATGAAGATGTCTTTGCTTGGACATATGAAGACATGCCAGGTCTGGACCCTTCTGTAGTCATGCATGATCTAGTAGTCCATCCATATGCTAAACCTATTAAACAAAAACTTAGAAAAATGCATCCTAAAGTGGCCTTACTAGTCAAAGCAGAACTAGAAAAACTATTGAAGGTCATTTTTATACAAGCCATTGATTATGCTGAATGGATCTCAAATGTAGTTCCAGTAACTAAGAAAGAAGCCACTAAAGTTAGGGTTTGTACAGAATTCAGAGATATTAATGCTACTTGCCCTAAAGATGATTTTCCTCTTCCTAACATGGATCAAATCATTGATTTTACTACTGGAAGTGGAATGATATCCCTAATGGATGGATTTTTCGATTATAATCAGATCATGATAGCTCCTGAAGATCAGGCTAAAATAGCCTTTACTACCCCTTGGGGAACCTTTTGTTGGAAAGTCATGCCATTTAGTTTAAAGAACACAGGCACAACCTATCAATGAGCCATGACTTATATCTTTCACGATATGATGCATGATATTCTACATGATTATGTAGATGATATTATAGCTCGTTCCATCAAAGAAGATGATCATTTAAATGACTTGAGAAAAGTATTTGAGCGGTTAAGGGAGTATCTTATCCGATTGAATCCAGCCAAATGTATATTTGGGGTTAAGTCCGGTAAACTATTGGGGGTTATCGTTTCTTTACATGGCATTGAAATTGACCCTCTCAAGATCACGGCTATCTTTGATATGCCCGCACCCACCAATATATCAGAATTATGAAGTTTACAAGGTAAGATTCAAGCTATTTGTCGTTTTATTGATAAGTTGGCAGATAAAATCGGACCCTTTCTTAAACTTCTTAAGAAAGATGTCTCTTTTCATTGGGACAATAAATGTCAGGAAGCATTTGAACTCCTCAAGCAATATCTCCTCCAACCACCGGTGCTTTCCCCACATAGATCTGATCGTCCATTTATTTTATACATTTTTGCTTTCGATTTTGCCTTAGGAGCTATGTTAGCTCAGCTTGACGATGAGAAGAAAGAACATGCTAATTATTACATCAGTAGAACCTTAATCAGTTATGAAACTTGCTATACCATATTAGAGAAGTTATGTCTTGCAGTCGTATTTTCTATATAGAAACTACGACATTATATGCTCAGTCATAAAATGTATGTTATTGCCAAATTCGACCCTTTGCGATATCTTATGAGTCGACCGTATTTATCTGGTCGCACAGCCAAGTGGGTTTTTGTGCTAAGCAAGTTTGAACTCATGTTTATAGGATAGAATTCTATTAAAGCTCAAATCATAGCAGATCAATTAGCTGCTACACCCTTAGAGTCTACCCATCCCCTCATCATTGAGCTTCTCGATGAATGCCTTAAATTAGAGGAAGACCATCCTAAATAATGGTCCCTATACTTTGACGAAGCCCGATGTATGAGTGGGGCTAGTGTAGGTATTATCTTAATATCTTTATAAAATCATCTTATACCTCTGTCCTTTAAACTAACGTTTGCTTGCACTAATAATATTGTTGAATATGAGGCTCTAATCCTTGGATTACGAGCAGCTTTGGCACTAAAAATTAAAAAATTGTTAGTTTTTGGTGATTCCCAAATTGTCATAAATCAAATCAATGATGTTTATCAGACCAGAGATGATAAATTACGCCCATATAAAACATATGTTTTGCAATTATTATCCTTATTTGATCAAGTTACTTTGGAAGCTATTCCTTGAACTAGCAATCGTGCGGCTGACGCTATGGCTGCAGCTGCATCTCTTTTGCCCTTGGAGTTAGATGATGAATATGCTACCATCATTATTCATCGACTCCAGGAACCTACTTCAAGCAAATCATGCTTAGAACCTTTGGATGTGTTTCTAATCAACGAAACCACTCCCGAACCATGGTACACTGATATATTTAATTTTTTGCAAAATAGAATCTTCCCTGATGGTTATACTAACAACCATTGCCGATTATTACATAGATGAGCAAGTCGCTTCGTAATCATTGGTAATACCTTGTATAGGAGATCTTTTGAAGGCATATTATTAAGATGTTTAAATCTAGAAGAATCTAGATCAGCTTTGAGTGAAGCCCACGATGGATCTTATGGAGGACACTTTAGTAGTAACGCCATTGCTAAGAAGCTCCTTCGGATAGGATATTTTTGGCCTACCATGGAGAATGATGCACATAATTATGTGTGCCATTGTGACAAGTGCCAAAAACATGCTGACCTTGTCCATGCACCTGCACAAGAGCTACAGGTTATTTCATCTCCTTGGCCCTTTTCAAAATGGGGCTTAGATATCATTGGGAAAATCAACCTTGTGTCATCTGATGGACACAAATTTATCATAACCGCTATGGAGTATTTCACAAAATGGGTTGAAGCTATGCCTTTAGCTTCTTGTACTGGAACTCAATTTTCTAGATTTATCTTTAATCAAATTATTTGTAGGTTTGGAATTCTTGCCAATCTCATCTCAGATAATGAAACTTGTTTCAAAAATAAATATGTCAAAAAATTATGTCACAGATATAAAATTCAACATCGTTGGTACACTCCCTATTATCCTCAGGGTAATGGCCAAGCAGAAGCATCTAATATAACATTAATTAAAATTCTCAAAATACTGGTCAATAAATCTGGTCAAGATTGGCACATCCAATTATATGCTGCTTTGTGGGCCTATCGAACTAGTGTTTGCACCCCCATTGGAACTTCACCTTTCATTTTGGTTTATGGTGCTGAAGCTATTTTTCCCTTTGAATTAGAAGTTCCTTCTTTGGCTTTACTACTTCAAGATACTGAAGTAGGGGATGAATATCATGCTGGTAGATTTAGTCAGCTGGAACTTTTATATGAAAAGCGCATCAATGCTTTGGAGCATCTTCGTGCCTACCAAAACAAGCTTAAGAGAGCATATCACAAGAAAGTTCATCCTCGATCCTTTGAGATCGGCGACCTTGTCTTAAAAGAAAATAAAAAAAATACTAATGCTACTAAAGACCTTAAAGGTAAATTCGAGCCCAACTAGCTTGAACCATATATTATTACTGCTAAATTTGGATCGGGAGCATACAAATTATCTACCTTAGATGGTAAAGAACTTAAAGAACCTATGAACATTATGCATCTCAAATGCTACTATGCATAAAACATTGGGTCATTTCATCATTTGTATATATTGTATTTTGCATATTGTTTCATTTTTAGCCATTTCTATCAAAATATTTTTTCAAAGAACAGTAATAGTATTTCTTCTTGCAATTCATCAATTAAAATCAAATACAAAAACATCAAAATCATCAAAATCTTCAAAAACATATTTTATTCATACTTATCAATTCTTGGAGTTTGCAGTTATATTTTAATTATTTTGGATAAATGAGCATTTATTTGGAATCCCATACTTTCACACTCACATGAATAAATATCTTGATTTTATTTAGTATGATTATTAATCTCTCTTATATCAAAGTCCACATTGGCATTAAATAAAGTTTTGAGCGTAGAGAACTGATCTTGTTATTTACTTGAACCAAGTATATCTTTTCACATTAAAATGATTTCATTGCAAATTCAATATGATGCTACATAGTAGACGTGGTTTCTTGAGCGAAAAGTTTCCCCTTCTATCCTATCATGCACATGGTCTAGAATCTTTGAGAATTGACAAAAGGACAAGCTCACCCCTACCCAGAATAAAAATCCCTTGCTCTACAGCTAATCCGAGCAAGTATCCCTAGCATAGGAAGAAAAAGAAAAGTTCAAGAAAAAGAGAAAAAAAGAAAAATGTTATTTTGTATCATTACAACAATGTTTCAGCATTATCTCAAATATCAAGCAAAAATACAAACAAATAAAAAGAGCAAAATAGAAAAGCAAAAGCAAAATGCAATAAAATCCTTTCCCTACCCCTTGAAAAGAAAATAAGGGTGAATGAGCTTAAATCCCTGGAATTCTCAATTATTCGAAAACTGTGAGGTAAGCCCCATAACAGGTGGTTTTTGCCCAACCCGCTTGGCCTTGGGTAATTCCTAGCGTGGTGATATGTCTGTCACATTAGTGACCTTCTTTTGTACTGGACCTATGTCGACTTATGGATTAGCTAGCTCTTGATAACCTAACTTGCACAATAGTCTGGTACGGTTATATGCATATAAATCATGGTTAACGAACATTCATTTGGTTAAGGAAAATTTCTTGTATCAAATTATCTTGCTCAAAATTGGTGAATGAACAATACAATTGCACACACATTTGTATTTGAGAGATTTTGTATCATTATGATAAATCAAGATCGGTAATGAACTCACATTTGCACATGAGGATCCCTTATAAACCTACATTTGTTTTTGAGATAATTTAAAATATTTCTGTAATTCTTTTCAGAATAATTTTATCCTCTTATTTCATAATTTTGTTTTGTATAAAAACAATTATATACATTGTGTCACAAAATTGCAAAACGATTTCAAACTACATGTTCATCATATTATTATTTTCTGTTTAATCAAAAATCAAAAATAAAAAAATCAATCATGCAATAAAACTAAAATATCTATTTTTGGATTTCGTGATGATGGTATAAGTCTATACCTATAAATTCTATGCCTAGCGCAAACCATTGTTCTAATTTTATTTTCCCATCCATTTTAATAAACACATATGGCTTACATCATTATGTTACACAATTGTGCTTCAAAACGAACAAACACTTATTCATGTCATTATGTCAAAAATTCCATCTTGCAACCATGGTATAATTTCTAAGGAATTATTCAAAAATTTATCACACTTAGGAATTTATGCCTAGAAAAAATCACTTTTAAACATATTTCATGCATAATTTTGTGAAAAATTTGAAAACAAATCATCACCATCATCATTTTCATCATCACAACACCAAGTATTAAGACAATCTCTTAAGCACTCTTTTACTTTTAGCAATATTTCTATACTAGGATTAGCTTGACGACCTAGCGAGCGACGACTCCATGAAACGGTCTATAACAGCGACAATGTCCTTTGAAATTATTGTTAGAAGTCTCTTTTATTTTTTCATCAAATCACACCAAAACAACCAATTTATGCACATCAGATTATTTCATTTAAAAATTTTATGGCATGACATAACATTATACTTTATTTCCAACGACATAATTACATGAATCAACAATTCAAGCATCATAATACAACATATACACAAGTCATCATAAAAACGATAATATATATATATATATATATCAATGAATTAGATACATCATCTGGATTGGTATGCCACAATCCATACTCTAGCATACTCAATCCCCTCAAAAGTAATAATAATATAATCTGCACTCTGCAGTAGCTATCCTCGAGAAGCCCTCGAGCTCTTAGCCTCATCTCCTCCCCCGCCCTAATGTGGAGGAGGTGGTCCCATAGATATTTGGGCCATATCTCGGGTCCTCATCATCGATCGTGAGGATGTCCTCGATGATCCCATCATGACCGGCTCTACAATTGGGGCTGGCAATAGTATCCTCTATCCCTCTAGGACCGCCTAATAGTACAACCCCTGGTAGAATGTGGTCTGAGCAATAGACCATGCCAGATCTCGAGTGCTCGCTCCTCTACCCTGAGCTCTAAGTCATGTAGCCTCATCTTGCAGTGTCTGCACCTGAGCTCGGAGGTAGGCAACCTCATCTTGGAGAGCCACCGTCTCATTGCTCTCCCCTACATCAACACCCTTGCCCTTATCGGGTGATGGTGGTCTCTCCCCCTGCTACGAAGGGAATCTCTCCTCCCTCCGCTCTATCTCTTGTGGCCTCTACGGAGCCTGACCCATCCACTGGCATCTCTCCTATGGGGACCGTCATTGCTCTCTCCTATCGTGACCCCACACTGCCTCAATGGCAGCCTGGTGCTGCCTCCCCATCCATCACACAATCGCATGCACCGAACCCTATGCCCTCGTCATCCAAGGAGGGCAGATGCCTACATACCAGGCATCATAGTTGTCTGCAACCCCAGTGTCATCACCATCCACTAGTTGGATGGGGGCATCGTCTATGTCCTGACTCCAAAATCACTACATTTTTGGAGCCTCGCTTAGCGTAGTACTATCTCAAACAGTCCGAGAGTACTCATAATCCTTGAGAGAAGGGATCCCCTACTGTAGACCAAACTATCATAGTACCCGGTCGTAGCGATGGAGCTCTACCTCTCCTCGCTCCATCCTCAGCCAGCAGACTCGCCTAATGCGAGCCAACTCCTGCCCATCCTCTGCCCACCCGGGGTGCTCTTGCCATGGCCTCTAGGTGATCTAGTCTGGTATGAGGTCATATAGCAACCTCCGAGACATCGATAGATCTATATGCCACTGTGACCCTCTCTGTAGCCATCAATAGTAAACCCAAGGTCTCTCCCGATCAACCCCTGTCAGTGGGAGCCCTATCAGCCTTCGCATCGTAATGTGCTCCCAGCACCAAACCTGTAGCAGCGATGTCAAGACCAGACATCGACCTCCCTTGTATATGACCCCATGTAAGATCCTATACAAGTGGCAGAGTACAAAGCTGCCCCATGCAAACCTATACCCATGGTCTCACATGTCACAAACTACATCTGAGAGGAGCCATGGTAGCCTGCACCCACTCTGGTGGCACAACAGTAAGCCACCTACCACCCCTGCTAAAACTTGAGTTAGCCTAGATGCCCCAGGCATCTACCGTAGAGACTCGATGTTCACCCCGCCCTTCTCTAGGGTGAAGCTCAGGTCTCCAATTAGCCTCATCATCGTCTGGCCCTGATTGGCCATAGGCATCATGAGCCATCCTTGTATGGGTATCCTCATGATCCTCCATACGTCCTCTAGTGTGGGAGCCATCTCCCCTGTTGGTAGCCAAAAATAGGATGACCCCGAATACCATCTCTCTACTAGGGCTGTCAGTAGCCCCATGTCAGTCGGTACTTGTGGCATCTCTACCACATGCTATAGCCCGACTTGTCCTAGTCGGTCATGCTCTACCTGGTCAAGCGTGGCTATGTCATCTCTTAGTTCACCGTATTTCCATTCTCGGATCTTTAGTAATCCCCTCTACAAAATAAATAATAACAACAAAATTTATTAATTACCAATCATTAAAATCAAATTAAGCACATTTTAAAATCAATTTAAATATGTTATCATCCACCATCGGATGATATCGTCCCAAATTGGGCAAAATTGTCCTTTGTTAGGACTAAATCGTCTCTAATTTTATAACTTGGGAATCGTCCCTTGTTGAATGCGATCACCCCTAGTTCGCTTATTTCGCCCTCAAACAAAATCGATGATATAGAGACGATTTCGATGAAATAGGGACGATTTCGTTCGGACGTCGTCGATGGCCTAAAAATGGCTGCGATACCCAAATAATAAAAATTTAAATCCATAAATTGCACAAAGTAAAATCAAACCTAATCTACTAGGATTAGATCCTTACCCGTAGCCCGCGTCGGACCTCTGTCGCTCTGTGCGCTGTCTCCACCATTGTTTCTCTCTGTAGAGCTCTGGAACAGTAAAAATGAATAGTAAAAATGAATTAGGGTTTTACCCTATTTTATTAATTTTATTTAAAAAATCAACATTTTAATTTTTTTGCCTTTTCGCGTTTTTACCTCAAACGTTCGATTTGGGTAAAAACACGGAGGGGGCACCATAGTCAGCAGTTGTACGATTCGACCAAGAATCATCGTCTAAAAAATTGAGTACATTTTTGCTTTCTCGTAAAACAAAAAAAACTCATCTTTAACGCATTTTCTTCAGAAAAATCGCTAAAGAAGGGGCAAAATGTAGCACCCTAAAATTGGCACGGTTAAAACCTTAGTAAAAGATAAAAGATAAAAATTTGAATTTTAACCCCAAAACCGCTCCAAAACTACCTGTTACCATTTCCCTCATTTTTCATGCCATTTTTAGGATTTGTTTTGACCGTTGGACGATATCGTCGCATATTAGATGAGATCATCCCAGATCTGAAATTCACCCTCTCAAGATCACGGCTATCTCTGATATGCCCGCACCCACCAATATATCAGAATTATGAAGTTTACAAGGTAAGCTTCAAGCTATTTGTCGTTTTATTGATAAGTTGGCAGATAAAATCGGACCCTTTCTTAAACTTCTTAAGAAAGATGTCTCTTTTCATTGGGACGATAAATTTCAGGAAGTATTTGAACTCCTCAAGCAATATCTCCTCCAACCACCGGTGCTTTCCCCACATAGATCTGATCGTCCATTTATTTTGTACATTCCTGCTTTCGATTTTGCCTTAGGAGCTATGTTAGCTCAGCTTGACGATGAGAAGAAATAACATGCTAATTATTACATCAGCAGAACCTTAATCAGTTATGAAACTTGCTATACCATATTAGAGAAGTTATGTCTTGCAGTCGTATTTTCTATATAGAAACTATGACATTATATGCTCAGTCATAAAATGTATGTTATTGCCAAATTCGACCCTTTGCGATATCTTATGAGTCGACCGTATTTATCTGGTCGCACAACCAAGTGGGTTCTTGTGCTAAGCAAGTTTGAACTCATGTTTATAGGATAGAAGTCTATTAAAGGTCAAATCATAGTAGATCAATTAGTCTGTTGCACCCTTAGAGTCTACCCATCCCCTCATCATTGAGCTTCTCGATGAATGCCTTAAATTAGAGGCAGACCATCCTAAATAATGGTCCCTATACTTTGATGGAGCCCGATGTATGAGTGGGGCTAGTGTAGGTATTATCTTAATATCTCTATAAAATCATCTTATACCTCTGTCCTTTAAACTAACATTTGCTTGCACTAATAATATTGTTGAATATGAGGCTCTAATCCTTGGATTACGAGCAGCTTTGGCACTAAAAATTAAAAATTTGTTAGTTTTTGGTGATTCCCAACTTGTCATAAATCAAATCAATGATGTTTATCAGACCAGAGATGATAAATTACGCCCATATAAAACATATGTTTTGCAATTATTATCTTTATTTGATCAAGTTACTTTGGAAGCTATTCCTTGAACTAGCAATCGTGCGGTCGACGCTATGGCTGCAACTGCATCTCTTTTGCCCTTGGAGTTAGATGATGAATATGCTACCATCATTATTCATCGACTCCAGGAACCCACTTCAAGAAAATCATGCTTAGAACCTTTGGATGTGTTTCTAATCAACGAAACTACTCCCGAACCATGGTACACTGATATATTTAATTTTTTGCAAAATAGAATCTTCCCTGATGGTTATACTAGCAACCAGTGCCGATTATTACGTAGATGAGCAAGTCGCTTCGTAATCATTGGTAATACCTTGTATAGGAGATCTTTTGAAGGCATATTATTAAGATGTTTGAATCTAGAAGAATCTAGATCAGCTTTGAGTGAAGCCCACGATGGATCTTGTGGAGGACACTTTAGTGGTAACGCCATTGCTAAGAAGCTCCTTCGGATAGGATATTTTTGGCCTACCATGGAGAATGATGCACATGATTATGTGCGCCATTGCGACAAGTGCCGGAAACATGCTGACCTTGTCCATGCGCCCGCACAAGAGCTACAGGTTATTTCATCTCCTTGGCCCTTTTCAAAATGGGGCTTAGATATCATTGGGAAAATCAACCCTGTGTCATCTGATGGACACAAATTTATCATAACCGCTACGGAGTATTTCACAAAATGGGTTGAAGCTATGCCTTTAGCTTCTTGTACTGGAACACAAGTTTCCAAATTTATCTTTAATCAAATTATTTGTAGGTTTGGAATTCTTGCCAATCTCATCTCAGATAATGGAACTTGTTTCAAAAATAAAGATGTCAAAAAATTATGTCAAAGATATAAAATTCAACATCGTTGGTCCACTCCCTATTATCCTCAGGGTAATGGCCAAGCAGAAGCATCTAATAGAACATTAATCAAAATTCTCAAAAGACTGGTCAATAAATCTGGTCGAGATTGGCACATCCAATTATATCCTGCTTTGTGGGCCTATCGAACTAGTGTTTGCACCCCCACTGGAACTTCACCTTTCGTTTTGGTTTATGGTGCTGAAGCTATTTTTCCCTTTGAATTAGAAGTTCCTTCTTTGGCTCTACTACTTCAAGATACTGAAGTAGGGGATGAATATCGTGCTGGCATATTTAGTCAGCTGGAACTTTTAGATGAAAAGCGCATCAATGCTTTGGAGCATCTTCGTGCCTACCAAAACAAGCTTAAGAGAGCATATCACAAGAAAGTTCATCCTCGATCCTTTGAGATCGGCGACCTTGTCTTAAAAGAAAATAAAAAAAATACTAATGCTACTAAAGACCTTAAAGGTAAATTCGAGCCCAACTGGCTTGGACCATATATTATTACTGCTAAATTTGGATCGGGAGCATACAAATTATCTACCTTAGATGGTAAAGAACTTAAAGAACCTATGAACATTATGCATCTCAAATGCTACTATGCATAAAACATTGGGTCATTTCATCATTTGTATATATTGTATTTTGCATATTGTTTCATTTTTAGCCATTTCTATCAAAATATTTTTTCAAAGAACAGTAATAGTATTTCTTCTTGCAATTCATCAATTAAAATCAAATACAAAAACATCAAAATCATCAAAATCTTCAAAAACATCTTTTATTCATACTTGTCAATTCTTGGAGTTTGCAGTTATATTTTTAATTATTTTGGATAAATGAGCATTTATTTGGAATCCCACACTTTCACACTCACATGAATAAATATCTTGATTTTATTTAGTATGATTATTAATCTCTCTTATATCAAAGTCCACATTGGCATTAAATAAAGTTTTGAGCATAGAGAACTGATCTTGTTATTTACTTGAACCAAGTATATCTTTTCACATTAAAATGATTTCATTGCAAATTCAATATGATGCTACATAGTAGACGTGGTTTCTTGAGCGAAAAGTTTCCCCTGCTATCCTATCATGCACATGGTCTAGAATCTTTGAGAATTGACAAAAGGACAAGCTCACCCCTACCCGAATAAAAATCCCTTGCTCTACAGCTAATCCGAGCAAGTATCCCTAGCATAGGAAGAAAAAGAAAAGTTCAAGAAAAAGAGAAAAAAGAAAAATGTTATTTTGTATCATCACAACAATGTTTCAGCATTATCTCAAATATCAAGCAAAAATACAAACAAATAAAAAGAGCAAAAGAGAAAAGCAAAAGCAAAATGCAATAAAATCCTTTCCCTACCCCTTGAAAAGAAAAGAAGGGTGAATGAGCTTGAATCCCTGGAATTCTCAATTATTCGAAAACCGTGAGGTAAGCCCCATAACAAGTGGTTTGTGCCCAACCCGCTTGGCCTTGGGTAATTCCTAGCGTGGTGATATGTCTGTCACATTAGCGACCTTCTTTTGTACAGGCCTATGTCAGCTTATGGATCAACTAGCTCTTGATAACCTAACTTGCACAATAGTCCTGGTACGGTTATATGCATATAAATCATGGTTAACGAACATTCATTTGGTTAAGGCAAATTGCTTGTATCAAATTATCTTGCTCAAAATTGGTGAATGAACAATACAATTGCACACACATTTGTATTTGAGAGATTTTGTATCATTATGATAAATCAAGATCGGTAATGAACTCACATTTGCACATGAGGATCCCTTATAAACCTACATTTGTTTTTGAGATAATTTAAAATATTTCTGTAATTCTTTTCAGAACAATTTTATCCTCTTATTTCAGAATTTTGTTTTGTATAAAAACAATTATATACATTGTGTCACAAAATTGCAAAACGATTTCAAACAACATGTTCATCATATTATTATTTTCTGTTTATCAAAAATCAAAAATAAAAAAATCAATCATGCAATAAAACTAAAATATCTATTTTATCTTTGGATTTCGCGATGATGGTATAAGTCTATACCTATAAATTCTATGCCTAGCGCAAACCATTGTTCTAATTTTATTTTCCCATCCATTTTAATAAAACACATATGGCTTACATCATTATGTTACACAATTGTGCTTCAAAACGAACGAACACTTATTCATGTCATTATGTCAAACATTCCATCTTGCAACCATGGTATAATTTCTAAGGAATTATTCAAAAATTTATCACACTTAGGAATTTATGCCTAGCAAAAATCACTTTTAAACATATTTCATGCATAATTTTGTGAAAAATCTGAAAACAAATCATCACCATCATCATTTTCATCATCACAACACCAAGTCTTAAGACAGTCTCTTAAGCACTCTTTTACTTTTAGCAATATTTCTATACTAGGATTAGCTTGACGACCTAGCGAGCGACGACTCCATGAAACGGTCTATAACAACGACAATGTCCTTTGAAATTATTGTTAGAAGTCTCTTTTATTTTTCATCAAATCACACCAAAACAACCAATTTATGCACATCAGATTATTTCATTTACAAATTTTATGGCATGACATAACATTATAATTTACTTCCAATGACATAATTACATGAATCAACAATTCAAGCATCATAATACAACATATACACAAGTCATATCATCAAAAATATAATATATATATATATATATATATCAATGAATTATATACATCATCCTGGATTGGTATGCCACAATCCATACTCTGGCATACTCAATCCCCTCAAAAGTAATAATAATATAATCTGCACTCTGTAGTAGCTAGCCTCGAGAAGCCCTCGAGCTCTCAGCCTCATCTCCTCCCCCACCCTGACGTGGAGGAGGTGGTCCCATAGAGGTCCGGGCCGTATCTCGGGTCCTCATCGTCGATCGTGAGGATGTCCTCGATGATCCCATCATGACCGGCTCTACAATGGGGGCTGGAAATAGTATCCTCTATCCCTCTAGGACCGCCTGATAGTACAACCCCTGGTAGAATGTGGTCTGAGCAATAGACCGCGCTAGATCTCGAGTGCTCGCTCCTCTACCCCGAGCTCTAAGCCGTGTAGCCTCATCTTGTAGTGTCTGCACCTGAGCCCGGAGGTGGGCAACCTCAGCCTGGAGAGCCATCGTCTCATTGCTCTCCCCTACCTCAACACCCTTGCCCTTATCAGGCGATGGTGGTCTCTCCCCCTGCTACGAAGGGAATCTCTCCTCCCTCCGCTCTGTCTCCTGTGGCCTCTACGAAGCCTGACCCATCCGCTGGCATCTCTCCTATGGGGACCACCATTGCTCTCTCTATCGTGACCCCACGCTGCCTCAATGGCAGCCTGGCGCCGCCTCCCCATCCGTCGCACAACCGCATGCACCGAACCCTATGCCCTCGTCATCCGAGGAGGGCGGATGCCTACGTACCAGGCATCGTAGCCATCTGCAACCCCAGTGTCGTCACCATCCACTAGTTGGATGGGGGCATCGTCCATGTCCTGACTCCAAAATCACTGCATGTCTGGAGCCCCGCTTAGCGTAGTACTATCCCGAATAGTCTGGGAGTACTCATAATCCCTGAGAGAAGGGATCCCCTACTGTAGACCAAACTGCCATAGTACCCGGTCGTAGCGATGGAGCTCTACCTCTCCCCGCTCCATCCTCAGCCAGCAGACTCGCCTGATGCGAGCCAGCTCCTGCCCATCCTCTGCCCACCCAGGGTGCTCTCGCCATGGCCTCCAGGTGATCTAGTCTGGGATGAGGTCATCCAGCAACCTCCGAGACATCGATAGATCTATCCACCACTGTGACCCTCTCTATAGCCACCAATAGTAAACCCGGGGTCTCTCCCGATCAACCCCTATCAGTGGGAGCCCTATCGGCCTCCGCATCGCAATGTGCTCCCAGCACCAAACCTGTAGCAGCGATGTCAAGACCAGACATCGACCTCCCTTGTATACGACCCCATGCAGGATCCTATACAAGTGGCAGAGTACAAAGCTACCCCATGCAAACCTATACCCGTGGTCTCTCATGTCGCAAACTACATCTGAGAGGAGCCATGGTAGCCTACACCCACTCTGGTGGCACAACAGTAAGCCACCTACCACCCCTGCCAAAACCTGAGTTAGCCTAGATGCCCCAGGCATCTACCGTAGAGACTCGATGTTCACCCCGCCCTTCTCTAGGGTGAAGCTCGGGTCTCCAGTCAGCCTCATCATCGCCTGGCCCTGATTGGCCATAGGCATCATGAGCCATCCCTGTATGGGGATCCTCATGATCCTCCATACGTCCTCTAGTGTGGGAGCCATCTCCCCTGTCGGTAGCCAAAAATAGGATGACCCCGGATACCATCTCTCTGCTAGGGCTGTCAGTAGCCCCATGTCAGTCGGTACTTGTGGCATCTCTACCACATGCTGTAGCCCGACCTGTCCTAGTCGGTCACGCTCTACCTGGTCAAGCGTGGCTATGTCGTCTCTTAGTCCATCGTATTTCCATTCTCGGCTCTTTAGTAATCCCCTCTACAAAACAAATAATAACAACAAAATTTATTAATTACCAATCATTAAAATCAAATTAAGCACATTTTAAAATCAAGTTAAAGATGCTATCATCCACCATCGGATGATATCGTCCCAAATTGGGCAAAATCGTCCTTTGTTAGGACTAAATCGTCTCTGATTTTGCAACTTGGGGATCATCCCTTGTTGAACGAGATCGCCCCTAGTTCGCCGATTTCGCCCTCAGACGAAATCGATGATTTAGAGACGATTTCGATGAAATAGGGACGATTTCGTTCGGACGTCGTCGATGGCCTAAAAATGGCCGCGATGCCCCAAATAATCAAAATTTAAATCCACAAATTGCACAAAGTAAAATCAAACCTAATCTACTAGGATTAGATCCTTACCCGTAGCCCGCGTCGGACCTCTATCGCTCTGTGCACTGTCTCCACCATTGTTTCTCTCTGCAGAGCTCTGGAACAGTAAAAATGAATAGTAAAAATGAATTAGGGTTTTACCCTATTTTCTTAATTTTATTTAAAAAATCAACATTTTAATTTTTTTTCCTTTTCACGTTTTTACCTCAAACGTTCGATTTGGGTAAAAACACGGAGGGGGCACCATAGTCAGTAGTTGTACGATTCGACCAAGAATCGTCGTCTAAAAAATTGAGTACATTTTTGCTTTCTCGTAAAACGGAAAAAACTCGTCTTTAACGCATTTTCTTCAAAAAATTCGCTAAAGAGGGGGCAAAATGTAGCACCCTAAAATTGGCACGGTTAAAACCTTAGTAAAAGATAAAAGATAAAAATTTGAATTTTAACCCCAAAACCGCTCCAAAACTACCTGTTACCCATTTCCTCATTTTTCATGCCATTTTTAGGATTTGTTTTGACCGTTGGATGATATCGTCGCATATTAGACGAGATCATCCCAGATCTGATGAAATCGTCATGGACAAAACGTCCAGACGATTTTGTCCCAAAACTAAATTTTCATAATTAGCTTCTATTTCAACAGCCTCTCCAACTTGGGCAGAAGCTAAATTGTGTAGTTGGAGATTTCCCTGTTGGAGATCTCCCGGATTGGGATGATCCCCAACCTCCTAGCCTCCCCCTAATCCTATATAAACTAGGATTTTTCTAGTTTATCCCCCTGACTCCCCCTGATTCTGATTCCCCTGAACCCCTTAGCTGACTGATTCGGATCCTTATTCACTAGAGCATCCTCGTATTACTGTCTGTATGCTGCATTTCGCATTTTCTTGCAGGAACTCTACTATTTTTCAGTCGAAGATAGCTCGGATCGTCGCAAACGATCTCGGACGATTACGGACGATTTTGTCGAGGAGCATAGACGATCGCGTACGATTGGAGGCGATCCTGACTGTAGTCCAGATTGGGGGCAATCCGAGTCCAGAGTTTGCATCTTCTTAATTTTTTTGCATTTTTCCATTATAATTCTGCATTATCTTAGGTTATTATGTTTATGCATCTTGGAGTTCACCTCATCTAGTATAAATGCATGATAAAATCAAAATAGATTGTGAAGTTGATACTTGTCCTCTCTAATTACTGTTTGGATCTGTCATTCAGACAAATTTATAGTTATTTCTATCATTTCCCTTCGCTTCTGTAGTTGCATCTTGGGTATTTTGTATCTATTTCTATGATTGCAGGTTTCTGACGAATTCGTCTGATGAATTCGTCAGATATCAGACGATCCTGTCTGATCTCAGATGATTACGTATGAACCGAGGCGATCTGGACTGCTACAAAACTTAGAATCCTCATCAGACATCCGGAATCAGGTATGATCTGTCCTAATTTGCCTATTCTCTGTGTTTAGCAACCATTTCTATTTTTTGTATCCATTTAAATCATTATTGGCATATAGAATAGTTTAGATTCATTTTGGCCAAACCTAGGAGCTGAATGATTGAGTATAAAATGAACACATCAAACCCATTCCCAACCTAGGCGTGGAAACTGCCACTCAAAATTTTCTTGGTGAACCCACCATCCGTCAAAAATTCACCCTTATACTCCTCCCCCGAGAGGCGGGACCTTCAAAGGGCCTCTCAGTCCGAGGTATTGTCCCATCCTTCTCGCATCCCCCTTCTGGGCGTGGATCCTATAGCCTGAGGGTAAGGATGCGAAAAATTTGGAGCGATACAACTTCTCATCTAGGAGTTCTAGCTAACTAAATCTACCAGCATGATATTCATTTTCTACTTCAGTATCTTGAAGTAGTAGAGCCAAAGAAGGAACTTCTAGGTCAAAGGGAAAAACAGCTTCAGTGCCATAAACCAAAACAAAAGGTGAAGTGCCCGTGGGAGTACAAATGCTAGTTCGATAAGCCCACAAAGTAGGATATAATTGAATGTTCCAATCATGGCAATATTTATTGACCAGTCTCTTGAGGATTTTAATTAATATTTTATTAGATGCTTCTGCTTGGCCATTACCTTGAGGATAATAGGGAGTGGACCAACGATGTTGAATTTTATATTTTTGACATAGTTTCTTTACATATTTGTTTTTAAAACAAGTTCCATTATCCGAGATGAGATTTGCAGGAATTTTGAACCTACAAATAATTTGATTAAGAATAAACTTGGAAACTTGCATTCCAGTGCAAGAAGCTAAGGGCATAGCTTTGAACCACTTTGTAAAATATTCGGTGGCGGTTATGATGAATTTGTGTCCAACAGATGACACAGGATTGATTTTTTTGATAATGTCTAAGCCCCATTTTGAAAAGAGCCAAGGAGATGAAATAGCCTGTAGTTCTTGTGCAGGTGCATGGACAAGGTCAATGTGTTTTTGGCATTTGTCACAATGGTGAATGTAATCATGTGCATCATTATCCATGGTAGGCCAAAAATATCCTATCCTAAGGAGCTTCTTAGCAATGACACTACCACTAAAGTGTCCCCCACAAGATCCATCGTGGTCTTCACTCAAAGCTGATCTAGACTCTTCTAGATTCAAACATCTCAATAGGATACCTTCAAAAGATCTCCTATATAGCATATTTCCAATTATTATGAAGCAACTTGCTTGTCTACGTAATAACCGGTGTTGGTTTCTATTAAAACCTTCAGGGGAGGTCCCATTTTGAATAAAATTGAGGATGTCAGTGTACCAAAGTTGAGGAATAGTTTCATTGATTAGAAACACGTCCAAATATTACAAGCATGATTTAGTTGAAGTGGGTTCCTAGAGTCAACGAATAATTATGGTAGCATATTCGTCATCTAACTTCAAGGGTAAAAGATATGCAGCTGCGGCCATAGCGTCAGCCGCATGATTGCTAGTTCTAGGAATAGCTTCCAAGGTAACTTGATCAAATAAAGATATTAATTGTAATATATATGTTTTATATGGGTGCAATTTATCATCTCTGGTCTAATAAACATTATTAATTTGATTTATAACAAGTTTAGAATCACCAAAAACTAATAGATTTTTAATTTTTAGTGTCAGGGCAGCTCGTAATCCAAGGATTAGAGCCTCATATTTAGCAGTGTTATTAGTATAGGCAAACATTAATTTAAAGGATTAAGGTATGAGATGTTTCTATGTAGATATCAAAATAATACCTGCACCAACCCCACTCATGCATCAGGCTCTGTAAAATTATAGGGAACATTGCTCTGAATGATCCGCCTCTATGTTAAGGCATTCATCAGGAAACTCAATGACAAGGGGATGGGTGGACTCTAAGGGTGTAGAAGCTAATTGACCTACTATGATTTAACCCTTAACAAACTTCTATCATATAAAAGTGAGTTCAAATTCACTTAGAGCAAGAACCCACTTTGATGTGTGACCAGATAAATAAGGTCGACTCATGAGATACCGCAAGTGATCGTATTTAGCAATAACATATATTTTTTGACTAAGCATATAATGGCATAGTTTCTGTGTAGAAAATACGACTGTTAGACATAAATTCTCTAATGTTGTGTAGCAAGTTTCATAACTAATTAATGTTCTACTAATATAATAATTAGCACGCTCTCTTTTCTCATCATCAAGTTGATCTAACATAGCTCCTAAAGCCAAATCTAAAGCAAAAATATACAAGATAAATGGGCGATCAAGTTTAGGTGGTAAAAATATAGGAGGGTTAAGAAGATATTGTTTGAGGAGTTAAAATGCTTCCTTACATTCATCGTCCCAATGGAAAGAGACATCCTTCTTAAGAAGCTTAAGAAAGGGTCAAGTTTTATCCGCCAACTTATCTATGAAGCGACGGATAGCTTGAAGCTTACCTTGTAGACTCCGTAATTCAAATATATTTTTAGGTGCAGTGATAGCCGTAATATTGAGAGGGTCAATTTTGATGCCACGTAAAGAAACTATAACTCCCAATAATTTACCTGATTTAACTCCGAATATACATTTGGCTGGATTCAATCGGATAAGATATTCCCTTAACTGATCAAATACTTTTCTCAAGTCATCTAAATGGTCATCTTATTTAGTATATCATGCATCATATCATGAAAGATATAAGTCATGGCTCGTTGATATGTTGCACCTGCATTATTCAAACTGAATGGCATAAATTTATAACAAAAAGTCCCGGGTAATAAAGGTTGTTTTAGCCTGATCTTCAGGAGCTATCCTGATCTGATTATAACCATAAAATCCATCCATTAAGGATATCATTCCACTCCCAATAGTAAAATCAATGATCTAATACATATTGGGAAGGGGAAAATCATATTTAGGGCATGCAACATTAATATCTCTAAAGTCTGTACAAACCCTAATCTTAGTAGCTTCTTTCTTAGTTACTAGAACTACATTCGAGATCCATTCAGCATAATCAATGGCTTGTATAAAAATAACATTCAGGAGTTTTTCTAACTCCCCTTTGACTAGTAAGGCCACTTTAGGATGCATTTTTCTAAGCTTCTGCTTACTGAGTTTAGCATCTGGATGCACTACTAGGTGATGCATAACTACGGAAGGGTCTAAACCTGGCATATCTTCATATGTCCAAGAAAAAACATCTTCATATTCTTTAAGAAATGCAATGTATTTATCCTATTTTTCTTGACTCAATTCTGATCCAATGTTGATTATGTGAGGGTTATCATCGGTTCCAATGTTAATTTTTATGACATTTTCTACTTCCATGTGTAGATCTATCTCAAAATTAGGGGGACGGGTGAAACACCCAATTTTTTTAATTCTTCCAAGGTTAGTTTGGATAATTCATCTTGAGGAGTCGTGGTCTCAAGCTAGGCTATACTAGGTATAGAGCCATCAAAATAAAATCCATTATGTAATAATTCCTCAATGGAGACATCGTGAAAAATATCTCCCTCCAACTCATCGTCGGATTCAAAGATCATATTAGGATAAGCTATAGATAGCATATTACATGTGAATGTCTAATTTGTTAAACACAAATCATCGCGTTCATGTAAATAATCTTGGTAACATATAAAATGGTCATCATCCTCAAATGAGAGTGGCTGACAAAATAGGCCCACACCACATCGTGTGGGCCATGGCTCTACCTCAAAAGGTTCTTTCATACCATTCTAGAAAGGTCCCAAAACTTTCCCTTTATATCCCAATTTAAGCATTATAGGTTTGGCTTTAATATACTCATTAGTAAAATAACATCGAGCATATCCATCATAATGAGTTCTAATGTTTCTAGGTATTCTACCCTAGTCATATCCCTTATAAATAAAGGCACAGCTCCCAAATTGGTAAATACTTCCCATAGGCTGTGGGAGGCCCAAGGTATGAGGAGATGGTGGCAAATTATTTAAAATAAGGGAATCTTGCATAGAAGCATTCGTTTCTTCTGATATAAGAATTTTAGATAGATCGGGTAAGAGCTCTTTAGTAAGAGCATAAGAGGTAGAAGGAACATTCCCTACATCTTTCGATGCGGAAAACATGAATTTTGTGGATGTAGACAATGTAGAGGTGTCGATAGATGGGTCTATTAAAGGTATGGAAGTTATAGGAGTAGAACAAGAGACATTGGTTGTGGGATTAGGATCTTTCTTAGGTCCTAATGCGGTTTGTTCAGAATATGGTTGAGCTATATGTGGAGGTGCAACTGATGGAGAAGAAGTAGATGATGTTGTGGGTGTGAGTTTCACATTTTTAGATGGATAATGAGAATTAGGATGTGTGGATGACAACGCGGGGTAAAATTGAACTCCAATAGGTTTTGCCAAAGCACACATATCAAAGGGTCTTGGATCACCATGAATGGTAACCAACTGATTCTTAAATTTGAACTTAACACATTGATGTAAATTTGATGGAACAGCTTGCATCGCATTGATCCAAGGACGATCCAAGAGTATATTGTACGATGCAGGGCAATGTACAATAAACACAGTCATATCCAAGGTTCTTGGACCAACCTGCAATGGAATGGTAATAACTCCACACGTTTCTTGTGTTTTGTCATTGAAATATTTTATGATCATATCAGTTCTTTTCATTTCATCACTTCTAAACCCAAATATTTGGTAGAAGTCAAAAGTGCAGATATTTAAAGATGAACCATTATCAATAAGAACTCGTTTGGCTGCTACATCTCCAATTAAGGTAGTAATATACAAGGGGTTATCTTTATGTAAACTATGTTGCGGTATGTCTCTATCCCGAAAGTCAATACAATCAACTTCATGAGTTATTATAGTATCAACCATGGCTTCAGGTTGAATGTCTTGTGGTACCATCATCTAACTTAATGTGAGCATTAATTCATCTCTATGTGTAGGAGAAGATCTTAAAAGGTCCAAGAGATAAATTCTAGCTATAATATTTGATAATTGTTCATTAATATTATAAGGAGGTTTAGGTTGAACATTAGGTGAATGATTCCCTTTATTAGGAACCTTCAAAACAAATGGAGTTGATCCACCATTCTGAATTTGATCTTGTTGAGAATTTTGAGCCTGTTGTCTAGTAACAGCTCCGATGGTACCCACAATATTATTCTACGGATGATGAATGGGTCTTGGTCTAGCATTTATAGCTAGCTCATTAGAAAGTAATCAATGAGACGATGGTCTAGTAGTGACTCTTCTTGGAAATTGCTCTTTTGGAACCATATAACTTGTGATATGGTGAATAGGATATGATTCATCTTTAGAACTATTCAATTGATTTGATGTGATTTCCATATCACTCTCACTCTCATATTCTATATCACTAAGATCAAGTATCTAAATATTATATAGAGGCATGGTTATAACCACAGATAAATTTGTATCAAATATTTCTAGATCATGAATAGATAAATGCCCACTAATAGTTCCTACATATCGGGCAGGAGGAGTGACATTATGATGTTCAACTTGATTAGCCACCTCCTTACTATGTTTTGGTAAGGGATGTTGAAATATGTCCAATGACTGATTGGCATTCTGATTTTGGTTTTTTGGGGTGTTCTTTTGAACATTATTAGGAGGATTTTGCTTAGGTTGAAAGGCTTGCACCTCCATCTCATTGTTATCAATCAAGTCTTGTATTTTATGTTTTAATATTTTACAAGAGTTTGTAGTGTGTCCAGGTCCTCTATGGAAGTCACAATGTAAATCTGCTATGTATCAGGGTATAGTTGGATCAGGTTCCCAAATATTTGGTAATTGAATCAAACCTCATTCTAATAATTGCGGTAGAATAGTTGATAAAGGTTGATTTAACCTAGTAAATTCTCGAGGAGGTCTATCAGGAGGTTTCAGTACAAACTTCTCCGTTGTCTTCGTAGCATTAACATTAGTAGTATTTCTGCTATCGGTGACTCCATCACCCACAAATTTTTTATTCTTATATTGATTTTTGGATGTTTTCTCATTGTCTCTCTTTTTAAGCTGGCCTCTCCTAATGAGAGCATCTTCCACTCTTCGGGCTAAGTCTATAGCTTGATCGAAGGTGGTCAAGGTAGCAGTTGATAATTCATAAGATAGTTGCTCTTGCAAATTATTAATAAAAATGTCCAACATCTCCCTATAAGGTAATACAAAGTGCAATTTTCCTATCAACTATCTCCACCTAGCTAGGAAATTAGCAAAGCATTCCTCTTTGCCCTGTTTTAAGTTATACAAATATTTAATGGTCACATCTCTTTCGATGTAGGCACTAAATTGATGAACAAAAGACTCAACAGTTTCTTTGAAATTCCTCAAAGAATTAGTGGGTAATTGATAATACCACTCTAATGCCATTCCTCCCAAGCTTTTCGGGAATATTTTTAGTAATAACAAGTCATCATGTGATATATCATGACATGCTATCCTAAACATACGAAGATGCTCTATGGGATATTTGGTTCCTTTATATATGGGAAGAACAGGCATAGGAAAATGTTTAGGATATGGCTATGCTACGACTATAGGATCTAAAGGTTGACTACACATCTCTCGATAATTGTACAAGGGATGGTAGGGATCTATCTGGTCCATATGGGAAACTAACTGTTTCACCATGGCTTCCAGATTTCTAGTTTGTCCACCATATTGGTTTGGTGGCACATAGGTATGGGATCTATGAGCGTATGATGGTGTGATACAAGGATTAGATGTTATATTTCTATTATGCAAAGTGTTGGTAGGAAGAGTATTATGAAGGGGATTTGTAATAGTATTATGTTGTACCTTAGATTGTTGGTAATTGGTGTTTGATTTTGTTTTGGGTTTTTGTTGATTTAAGGTATGTTGATCAAGAGCTTGGTGAAATAGAGTAGTAAATGATGGTTTATTTTGTGCAGGAATGACCCTAGGCTTGTTAACAGACACTTTAGGTTGTTGGGTAACCTGTTGTTGTTGCATGCTCCGGATCGTAGCTACTATATCCAAATTGGATGGTCCAGCTTGATCACTCTCTTATTCAATAAAGGACAAGGGATTAGTGTATGTTTGAAATACTTCTTCTAGAGTTGCTTGAGTGTCACTAATTCGATCCTTGTCCATATGGGCTGCTCTATTAAAAACATCAATATTAGTGTTAATGAACTTCCAAAATTGTTCCATGTTCTCAAAAGTGATAGCTCCTCCCGGAGACATTTTAGGGGATGAGGATCCTTCCTCTCTAATAGTTTCTTCTTTTTCATTTCCTACAGCAAGCTCTTCTTCTTGCTAGTCTAGGGTTTCTTCTTCCTAAACTTGGTCCTTAGGAGGGAAATTTTGGTCAATTAATGGTCTTCCTAACCAATCTTCATCTTCTTTGGTTTTTTTTCCATTCCTAAGTCTAGGCATTGTGCTAAACTTAGGTTTTAGCAAATATATATACCTATATATATATATATATATATATATATATATATATATATATATATATATATATATATATATATATATATATATATATATATATATATATATGCAATAGGGTTGAGAGGTATATATTTTAGCTATATACCTACTATAATATTTTAAAAGGAAATGTTTTGTTGTTATTATTTTTTTGTGTGATTTTATTATATTATTATTTTGCTAAAATAAAAATAACAAACAACATGCTAGTTGTAAGAAACAATAGTAGAAAGAATCACTTAGATTTCTATGAATAGTTTATGGATATCATTGATAGGGTCAAGTTCATCAGGAGTCATGAAATGCTCCTCTTCAAATTGGAAGTTGTTTTTCAAGAACTTGACAAAGTGTGCTATGGTAATATGATCTATTTAAGACTCTGACATGTAAAAATAAAGTTCATGGCAATACTCTCGATACAAAATAGCTCTAAGAACTCTATTCCATATCTTTCTATCCATAAGAATGACTTATTGATCCTCTACATGAGATAAAAATTTATGTACTACAACTGCGTTCTCAAGGTATTCCTCAAAGGTGTATAATTCAGAAGACACAAGTGCTATTTTATCGGCTAACCACCTATGGCAAGCTCTCTAAAGTTCATGATACAAAGTCACCTAATCAGGATCCAAGATTCTATCTAGGACAAACCTCTTAATTTGCCTAAGTTCTGCAGATCTAGATTCAATAATACCCAATCTCCTATCAAGTTTGTCCCACAAAGGTTGGGCTCTATATGTTTGAGGTACTCTAAGCACAAAAGTAATCTCTATGGCCGTTAATTGATTTTCAACATTTATGGAGATAGCTCGTCTTCTATTATACCATCTAAGTATGATATGCAAATTTAATGGTTTTCTAATGATTCTAGATGTTCTTAATAATGTGTTTTTTTTTTTTTGATTGTTTTCAAAAGGTTTTTTTAGTTTCACATTGGGTTCACCAAAATGTATCACCCAAATTTTTTGCACCCTTACCTTTAGGCTAAAGGATCCATACCCGAAAGGGGGGTGAGAAAAGTATGGAACAATACCTCGAATGGAGAGGCCCTTTGAAGGTTGTGCCTCTCGGGGAGGGGTATAAAGGTGAATTTTTGATGGATGGTGGGGTTCACTAGGAAACTTTGAGTGGCAATTTCCACACCTAGGTTTGAGAATGGGTTTGATTTGTTAGTTTTATGTTTAATAATTTAGATTCCTAGGTTGGCCAAAATTAAGCTAAGCTACTCTATATGAAGATTCTGATTTATATGAAGACAGAAGACATAAATGAATCCTAATGTGATTGAATACAGAGAATATGTAAAATGGAGAAGAGTACACCTGATTTCTGATGTCTAATGAAGATTCTAAAGCTTGTAGGAGTCCAGATCATCCCGGATATGACAAGATCATTTGTAATTGTATAGAATCATCCCAAATCATAGGAGATCATCCGAGATCACCAAAGATCATCAGTGACCTGACGAATTCGTCAGGCGAATTCATCAAAAACCTACAATCAAGGAAATAGACACCAAAAACCAAAAATACAATTGCAAGAATGATGCAAAATGATAGAAATAAGAGTATAGATGTTTGAATGATAAATCCAGATATCAAATTAAATGAGATGCACTATTTTGGAAAATTATTTTAAATTTTATCATGCAATTATGCTAAATGAGGTGAAATCCAAGATGCAAGACAAAAGTAAATTAATCTAATGCACAAATAAAAATAGAAAATGAGATAGAGAATGCAAACTCAGGGCTCTGATTTCCCCCAAGCTGAATTGCAAACCGGATTGTCTGTAATCATACAATATCATCACCGATCTTGACAGGATCATCTAGAATTGTAGTTGAATCGCCTGTGACGATCTGAGCTACCTCCGACTGAAACACAGTGAAATCCTACAACAAAACCTGAAAATACAAGTGTGAATGATGGGAGATCAGGGAGAGAGCCAGGGGGATAAACTAGGAAAATCCTAGTTTATATAGCATTAGGGGGAGGTTAGGAGGTTGGGGATCATCCCAATCTAGGAGATCCTCAATGTGGGAATCTCCAACCACACAGACACACTTTTTTCCAAGTTGGAGAAGCCGTTGGAACAGAAGCTAATTGCAAAAAATTGGTTTTAGGACGAAATATTCTGGACATTCTGTTCCAAATGAATTCTTCTGATTGGGGATGATATCGTCTATAGCACCCTAAAATTGGTGCAATAAAACCTTAAATAATTACAATTACTCTAGTAAATATTCAAATTCAAATTTTAACCCCCAAAATCGCTCCCAAACCGTCGTTTAACCCGTTTCCTCCTTTCCCATGCCATTTTTAGAATTTGTTTTGACCGTTTGATGATATCGTCGTCGATCAGACGATATCGCCTTAGATCGAACGATTTCATCTGGACTAGGACGTCCAGACGATCTTGTCCCAAAACTAATTTTTCTCAATTAGCCTCTGTTCCAACGGCGTCTCTAATCCGGGCAGAAGCGTGTCTGCGTCGTTAGAGACCCTCCCCGTTGGAGATCTCCCAAATTGGGATGATCTCCAACCTTCTAACCTCCCTCCTAAGCCTATTTAAACTTAGGCCCTCCCCTTAACCTACCCCTGGCTGATATTTCCTGTAACTTGACTTTATATGCACTGAAACATCCCAAATTACTATCTGCACTTTTCCTATCCAAATTTTGTTGCAGGAACCTTAGTATTTTTCAGCCGGAGCAAGCTCAGTTCGTCGTGGATGATCCTGTTCAATTCAAGATGATTTCGCACCGATTCAAGACGATCTCGACTGTAGTCTGCATTGGGGGCAATCAGTGCCCAGAGTTTGCATTTTTCTCTTTTTCATCTACTGTTCTATTTTGCATCTAGTCAGTTTATTTATTATTTTCTGCTATTCTGCATCTTGGAGTTCACCCATGTAGTCTAATTGCATAATGAAATCATGATTAACTATTAAAACATCGTAATTTACTTGCATTTCTATTCGGGATTATCTGTTAACATCTTTATTGTCATTTTACATCTTTATCCTCTATTAGCATTGCTGCATTTTTTTGTATTTTGTGTCTATTTCTCTGTTTGCAGGTCTCTGACGAATTTGCCTGACAAATTCGTCAGATCTCAGATGATCCTACAGGTCGGAGACGATCCTGTCAAATTCTAGACGATCCTGTCTGCTTCAAAAATCAGAATCTCCATCAGACATCCGGATCAGGTATGGCTCTGTAATTTAGCTTTTCTCTCTGTTTTCTGTTTAAAATTTGTCTTCTGTATTTCATTTAACTTGCATTTTCATAATAGAACAACTTAGATTCATTTGGCCAAACCTAGGACTCGAATGTTTAAAGATAAAACTGAACACATTAAACACATTCCCAACCTAGGCGTGGAAGCGCCATTCAAACGTTTCTTGGTGAACCCACCATCCATCGAAAAATCACCATAATACACCTCCCTCGAGAGGCGGGACCTTCGCAAGGCCTCTCAGTCCGAGGTACCGCGCCATCCTTTTCCCATCCTCCTTCCGGGCACGGATCCTATAGCTTGAAGGTAAGGATGCAAAAAATTTGGAGCGATACATTTTGGTGAACCCGACGTGAATGCATTTAAAACCTTTTGAAAACAAAACAAAAAAAAAAAACAAAAAAAAAACATAGATGCATTTAAAATCATTTAAAACTAATAAGTTGCATATCATGTTTAGATGGTAGCTCCTAAGAAAATATTAGCAGTTACTATAAATGTCGAAAACCAATTAGCAGCCATAGAAATCAATTCTGTGCTTAGTGTGCCTGAAACAGATAGAAATCAACTTTTGTGGGACGAACTTGATAGAAGACTAGGTGTCATTTCATCTAGGTCAACAAAACTTAAACAAATCAAGAGGCTTGTCCTAGATAGAATCTTGGATCCTCATCAACTCGTCTTTTATCATGAACTTCAGAGAGCCTGCCATAGATGGTTAGCTTATAGGAGAGCTCTTGTGTCTTCAGAATTGTTCACCTTCGAGGAATACCTCGAGAACGCAGCCACTATACACCAGTTCCTAGGTCATGTAGAAGACCAAGAGGTCGTTCTTATGGATAGGGAAAGATGGAATAGAGTTCCTCGAGCTGTGTTATATCGAGAGTATTGCCATGAGCTTTACTTCTATCAAACAGAATCCGAGATAGATAATATCACTATAGCCCTTTTCATTAAATTCTTGAAAGAAAATTTCCAATTTGAAGAAGAACACTTCATGACTCTTGAAGAACTTGAGCCCATTAATGACATTTATAAATTATTTATAGAAAACTAGATCATTGCTTTCATTATTATTATTTCTTGCATTTATTGTGTTGTTTCTTATCTTTACAATATTATTACAAAAACAAGAAAAACTAAAAAACATAACAAAAACCAAAACATTTCATTTTAAATATTATAGTAGGTATATAATTAAAATATATACCTCTTAAGCTTGTTGCATATATATATATATATATATATATATATATATATATATATATATATATATATATAAAATTTCTGAAATCTAAGTTAAGCACAATGCCTAAACTTAGGAATGGTAAACAAACCGAAGGAGAAGAAGAAGATTGGTTAGAAGATAAAACAAGAAACCCAAATGTCCTTCTTGAGGATCCAATCCCGGAAGAAGAAACTCTAGACCAACAAGACGATGAGCTTGTTGTAGATGAACAAGAAGAAAATGTTAAAGAGGATGGATCCTCATCCCCTAGAGTAGCTCCAGATGGAACTATTGCTTTTGATAACTTAGATCATTTCTGGAAATTTTTCAATAATAACATTGGTGCTCTTAATATGGCAGTTCGTATTGATAAAGGACAAATTAGTGACACTCAAGCAGCCATGGAACATATGTTTGATGTGCACACTAATCCCTTGTCTTTTATTGACCAAGAAAGTGATAAGGCTGGACCATCCAATAGAGATATGGTCACTATGATTCAGAACATGCAAAAACAACAGGTTACCCAACCTCCTAAGGAACCTGTTATTGAGCCTAAAATCATGCCCACACAAAAGAAAACTTCCTTCACTGCTTTACTTCGCCAAACTATTGATCAATATGCTTCAAGTAAACAAAAATCTAAAATGAAGCCAAACACCAATTTTCAACAATCTGGGATACAACATAATACAACTTCAAAATTTCTTCATAACACCCTTCCTACCAACAATTTACACAATAGCAATATAGCATCTAATATGCATGTCCCTCCATCATATGTTCACAAATCTCATATTAATGCCCTACCGGACCAATATGGTGGGCAAACTAGTAATCTGGAAGCCATGGTGAAGCAGTTAGCTTCCCGCATGGACCAGATAGATCCCTACCGTCCCTCGTACAATTATCGAGAGATATGTAGTCAACCTTTGGATCCCATAGTTGTAGCACAACCATACCCTAAGCATTTTCCCATGCCCATCCTGCCTATATATAAAGGAACCGAAGATCCCATAGAGCATCTTCGCATGTTTAGGATAGCATGTCATGATATATCACATGATGACTTGCTATTACTAAAAATGTTCCCAAAAAGTTTAGGTGGAATGGCATTAGAGTGGTACTATCAACTGCCCACTCATTCTTTGAGAAATTTTGAAGAAACAACTGAATCTTTTGTCCATCAATTTAGTGCCTACATCGAGAGGCATGTAACCATTAAAGATTTATACAACTTAAAACAAGACAAAGATGAATGTTTTGCTGATTTCTTAGCTAGATGGAGGCAGTTGACAGGAAAACTGCACTTTGTGCTACCTTATAGGGAAATGTTGGACATTTTTATCAATAATTTGCAAGAACAAATATCTTATGAGTTATCAACTGCTACTTTAACTACCTTCGATCAAGCTATAGATTTAGCTCGAAGAGTAGAAGATGCCCTCATTAGGAGAGGCCAACTTAGGAAGAAGGATGATGAGAAAACATCCAAAAATCAGTATAAAAACAAACAAGTTGTAGGTGACGGAGTCACTGACAGCAGAAATGTTGCTAATATCAATGCAATGAAGACAACAGAAAAATTTATATTGAAACCTCCTGATAAACCTCCTCGAGAATTTACTAGATTGAATCAACCATTATCAACTATTTTACCTCAATTACTCGAAAGAGGTTTGATCCAATTACCAACTATCCGGGAACCTGATCCAACTATACCCGGATATAGAGCTGACTTACATTGTGATTTCCATAGAGGACCTGGACACTCTACCAACGCTTGTAAAAGGTTAAAACATAAAATACAAGATCTGATTGATAATAATGAAATGGAGGTGCAAGCCTTCCAGCCTAAACAAAATGCTCCTAATAATGCTCAAAAGACCATTCCCCAAAATCAAAATCAAAATGCTAATCAATCATTAGACATATTTCAACATCCTTTACCAAGACATGGTAAAGAGGTGGCCAATCAAATCGAACATCATAATGTTCCCCCTCCTACCCGATATGTAGGGACTATTAGCGGACAATTACCTGTTCAGGATCCTCAAATATTTGACACAACTTTATCCCTGGTCACGACCAGGCCCCTACATAATTTTCAAACTCCCGATCCTAGTGATATAGAATCAGATACTGAAAGTGAAATAGACATCACTTCAAACCAATCGAATAGTTCTAAAAATGAATCAGATCCTATTCAACCCATCACAGATGCTATGGTTCCAGAAGAACCATTTCCTAGAAGAGTTACTACTCGACCCTCTTCTAATCAATTCCTCCCTAATGAACAAGCCATAAACGCTCAACCGAGACCAGTTCAACATCTTCAATATAACATTGTAGGTACCATTGGAGTCGTTACCCGACAACAGGCTCAAAATTCTCAACAAGAACCAAACCAGAATGATGGATCAGCTCCATTTGTTTTGAAAAATCCCAATAAAGGGAATCATGCTTCCAATGTTCAACCTAAACCCCCTTACAATATTAATGAGCAATTATCCAATACTACAGCCGAAATTTCCCTTTTGGATTTATTAAGATCTTCTCCTACCCATAGGGATGAGTTGATGCTTACATTAAGCCAAATGATGGTACCTCAAAATATTCAACCTGAAGCCATGGCCAATACTATCATCACTCGAGAAGTTGATTGTATTGACTTCCGGGATAAAGATATCCCACAACACAGTTTACATAAGGATAATCCCTTATATATTACTGCTCTAATTGGAGATGTAGTTGTTAAAAGAGTCTTGATTGATAATGGTTCATCTCTAAACATTTGTACTTTTGACTTCTACCAATGGTTTGGCTTTAGAAGTGATGAAATGAAGAAAACTGACATGATCATAAAAGCTTTCAATGACGAAACACAAGAAATGTGTGGAGTTATTACCATCCCATTGCAAGTTGGTCCTAGAACCTTAGATACGACCGTGTTTATTGTACATTGCCCCGCATCGTACAATATACTCTTGGGTCGTCCTTGGATCAATGCAATGCGGGCTATCCCATCCACTTTACACCAATGTGTTAAATTCGAATTTAAAAATCAGTTGGTCACTATCCATGGTGATCCTAGACCCTTTGATATGTGTGCTTTGGCAGAACCTGTTGGAGTTCAATTTTGCCCTGCTCTATCATCCACACATCCTAATTCTTATTTTTCATCTAAAACTGTGAAACACACACCCATAGCTTCACCTATTTTTCCTCCATTCATTTCACCCTCATATATAGATCAACAATCTTCTAAACAAACCACTCTAGAACCTCAAAAAGATCTTCAATCTACAACCAATCCTTCATGTTCTATCCCTATAATTTCAAAACCTATAGACCCATTCATTAACACTTCCACATTATCAACATCTACCATACCTTCCACATCTAAAGATATAGGGAATGATCCTTCTACATCTTATGCTCTTTTTGATGAACTTTTACCAGATTTATCCACAATCTTAATATCAAAAAAAACAAATGCTTTCATGCAAGATTCAATTCTTTTAAATAACTTACCACCATCTCCTCGTACTTTGGGCCTCCCACAACCTATGGGAAGTACTTACCAAGTCGGGAGTTGTGCTTTTATTTATAAAGGATATGACTGGGGAAGAATACCTCGAAATATCAAAACTCATCATGATGGATATGCTCGTTGTTATTTTACTAATGAGTATATTAAAGCTAAACCTATAATGCTTAAAATGGGATATAAAGGGAAAGGCTTAGGACCTTTCCAAAATGGCATGAAAGAACCTTTCGAGGTAGAACCGTGGCCTGCCCATTGTGGTGTGGGCCTATTTCCTAGTAAGGGTCAACCCTTTCCTTTTGAAGATGATGATCAACTCATATGTTATCAAGATTATTTAGATAGGCGTGATGATTTGCCTCTAAAAAATCAGCCATTTACATGTAACATGCTATCCATAGCTTACCCTAAAATGATTGCTGAATCCGATGATGAGTTGGAAGGAGATATCTTCCACGATGTCTCCGTTGAAGAGATGTTACACAATGGATTTTATTTTGATGGTTCTATACCAACTATAGCCCAACTTGAGGCCACTAATCCTCAAGATGAATTATCCAACTTAACCTTAAAAGAATTACAAGAATTGGGCGTCTCACCCGCCCCACCTAATTTTGAAAGAGATCTACACATGGAGGTCGAAAACGTCATTAAAGTTAACATTGGAACTGAGGATAATCCTCACATAATCAATATTGGGTCAGAATTAAGTCAAGAAAAACAAGAGCAATACATTGCATTCCTTAAAGAATATGAAGATGTCTTCACTTGGACATACGAGGATATGCCAGTCTGGACCCTTTTGTAGTCATGCATCATCTAGTAGTCCATCCGGATGCTAAACCTGTTAAACAAAAACTTAGAAAAATGCATCCCAAAGTGGCCTTGCTAGTCAAAGGGGAGTTAGAAAAACTCCTGAATGTTGTTTTTATACAAGCTATTGATTATGCTGAATGGATCTCAAATGTAGTTCCAGTTACCAAGAAAGAAGCCACCAAAGTTAGGGTTTGCACAGATTTTAGAGATATTAACGTTGCATGCCCTAAAGATGATTTTCCTCTTCCAAACATGGATCAAATCATTGACTTTACTATTGGGAGTGGGATGATGTCCTTAATGGATGGATTCTTCGGTTATAATCAGATCAGGATAGCTCTTGAAGATCAGGCTAAAATAGCCTTTATTACCCCCTGGGGTACCTTTTGCTGGAAAGTGATGCCATTCGGCTTAAAGAACGTAGGTGCAACCTATCAACGAGCTATGACTTATATTTTTCATGATATGATGCATGATATCCTACATGATTATGTAGATGATATTATAGCTCGCTCTATTAATGAAGATAACCATTTAGATGATTTGAGAAAAGTTTTTAATCGATTAAGAGAATATCTTATTCGATTAAATCCAGCCAAATGCATATTCGGAGTTAAGTCCGGTAAACTATTAGGGGTTATAGTTTCTTTACGTGGTATCAAAATCGACCCTTTCAAGATTGCGGCTATCACTGATATGCCCGCACCTACCAATATATCTGAGTTACGAAGTTTACAAGGTAAACTTCAAGCTATCCGTCGCTTCATCGATAAGTTGGCGGACAAAACCGGTCCCTTTCTTAAACTCCTTAAGAAGGATGTCCCTTTTAATTGGGACGACGAATGTAAAGAAGCTTTTGAACTTCTCAAACAATACCTCCTTAACCCACCTGTGCTTTCTCCACCTAAATCGGATCGCCCATTTCTCCTGTATATTTCAGCTTCAGATTCTGCCTTAGGAGCTATGTTAGCTCAGCTTGATGATGCGAAGAGAGAACGTGCTAATTATTATATTAGCCAAACCTTCATCAGTTATGAAACCCGCTACACAGCATTAGAAAAACTATGTCTAGCAGTCATTTTTGCTATGCAAAAATTATGCCATTATATGCTTAGTCAGAAAACTTATGTCATTGCTAAATATGATCCCTTGAGGTATCTCATGAGTCGACCTTATTTATCGGGTCGTACAGCCAAGTGGGTTCTCTCTCTAAGTGAGTTTGACCTCACATTCATAGGACAGAAGTCTGTTAAGGGTCAAATCATAGCAGATCAATTAGCTGTTGCACCCTTAGAGTCTACCCATCCCCTCATCATTGAGTTTCCTGATGAATGCCTTCAATTAGAGGTAGACCATATTGAACAATGGTCCTTATACTTTGATGGAGCCCGATGCATGAGTGGGGCTGGTGCGGGTATTATTTTAATATCCCCACAAAAACACATCATTCCTCTGTCCTTCAAATTAACATTTGCTTGCACCAACAATACTGCTGAATATGAAGCTCTAATCCTCGGATTACGAGCTGCTTTGGCGCTAAAAATTAAACATCTATTAGTTTTTGGTGATTCTCAACTTGTCATAAACCAAATTAATGAAGTTTATCAGACCAGAGATGATAAACTGCACCCATATAAAGCCTATGTTTTACAATTAATGTCTCTATTTGATCAAGTTTCCTTGGAAGCCATTCCTCGAACTAGCAACCGTGCGGCTGACGCTATGGCCGCAGGTGACATCTCTTTTGCCCTTGGAGTTAGATGATGAATATGCCACCATCATTATTCATCGACTCCAGGAACCTGCTTCAAATAAGTCATGCTTAGAACCTTTGGATGTGTTTCTAATCAATGAAACTACTCCTGAACCTTGGTATACAGATATATTTGATTTTCTTCAAAATGGGACTTTCCTTGCCAATTCTAATAGAAACCAACGTCGGTTATTACGTAGATGAGCAAGTCGATTTGTAATAATTGGAAATACTTTATATAGGAGATCTTTTGAAGGTATCCTATTAAGATGTTTGAATTTAGAAGAATCCAAATCAGCCTTGAGTGAAGCCCACGATGGATCTTGTGGAGGACACTTCAGTGGTAGTGTCATTGCTAAAAAGCTCCTTAGGATAGGATACTTTTGGCCTACCATGGAAAATGATGCACATGAGTATGTGCGCCATTGCGACAAGTGCCAAAAACATGCTGACCTTGTCCATGCCCCTGCACAAGAGCTGCAAGCTATTTCATCTCCTTGGCCCTTTTCAAAATGGGGCTTAGACATTAT
Organism: Wollemia nobilis; assembly: GCA_028583015.1. Taxonomy (NCBI): domain Eukaryota; kingdom Viridiplantae; phylum Streptophyta; class Pinopsida; order Araucariales; family Araucariaceae; genus Wollemia; species Wollemia nobilis. The sequence continues at coordinate 9,782,097 of JAQPPZ010017031.1, read as the reverse complement.
TGGCAAAATTAATCCTGTGTCATCTGATGGACACAAATTCATCATAACCGCCACCAAGTATTTCATGAAGTGGGTTGAAGCTATGCCTTTAGCTTCCTACATGGGCACACAAGTTTCTAAATTTATTTTTAATCAAATCATTTGTAGGTTCGGAATTCCTACAAATCTCATCTCTGATAATGGAACTTGTTTCAAAAATAAAGATGTCAAGAAATTATGCCAAAAATATAAGATTCAACATCGCTGGTCCACTCCCTATTATCCTCGAGGTAATGGTCAAGCAGAAGCATCTAACAAAACCTTAATCAAAATTCTCAAAATATTGGTCAATAAAAGTGGCCGCGACTGGCACATTCAATTATATCCAACCTTGTGGGCCTATCGAACTAGTGTTCGAACCCCCACTGGAACTTCACCTTTTGTTTTGGTTTATGGTGCTGAAGCCGTTTTTCCCTTTGAATTAGAAGTTCCTTCTTTGGCTCTACTACTTCAAGATACCGAAGTAGGAGATGAATATCGAGCTAGCAGACTCAGTCAGCTGGAACTCCTAGATGAAAAATGCATCAATGCTTTGGAGCATCTCCGTGCCTACCAAAACAAGCTTAAAAGATCATATGCTAAAAAAGTTCGTCATCGATCCTTTGAGATCGGCGACCTTGTTTTAAAAGAAAATCAAAAAAAATACTAATGCAACTAAAGACCTTAAAGGTAAATTTGAGCCCAACTGGCTTGGACCATACATTATCATCTGCTAAATTTGAATCAAGAGCATATAAATTATCTACCTTAGATGGTAAAGAACTTAAAGAACCCATGAACATTTTGCATCTTAAACGTTACTATGCATAACAAAATTTAGTCATTTCATCATTTGTACATATTTTGTATGTTGTCTTATTTTAAAAATATATCAAACTGTTTACACAAAAACAAAAACAAACAAAATTAATAAAAATAAAAACAACAATACTCTTGACTCTTTCGAAACCAAAACAAAATAAAGAAGAAAGAGAGAGTCAACATTCTCAAACTTCTCCAAAAAGTATTTGTATATATTCTTACAAATGTTGCAGTTATATATTTCAAATTATTTTGGATAAATTAGCATTTATTTCGAATCCCTCACTTTCACAAACACAAAATAAATATCTTGATTTTTATCTGGCATGATTACTAATCTCTCTTATATCAAAGTCCACAAAATTCAATTAAATAAAGTTTGAGCACGAGAGAATTGATCTTGTTATTTACTTAAACCAAGCACATCCTTTCACAATAAAATGATTATATTTGTAATGTCCATGCTATGCTACATAGTAGACGTGGTTTCTTGAGCGAAAAGTTTCCCCTGCTATCCTATCATGCACATGGTCTAGAATCTTTGAGAATTGGCAAAAGGACAAGCTCACCCCTACCCAGAATAAAAATCCCTTGCTCTATAGCTAATCCGAGCAAGTATCCCTAGCATAGGAAGAAAAGCAAAGTTCAAGAAAAAGAGAAAAAAAGAAAAAAAAATATTATTTTATATCATTACAGCAATGTTTCAAGCATTATCTCAAAAATCATACAAAAATACAAAAGGAAAGCAAAAGAAAGCAAAAGCAAAAGCAATAAAATCCCTCTCCCTACCCTTTGAAAAGAAAAGAAGGGTTGATGAGCTTGAATCCCTGGAATTCTCAATTATTCAAAAACTGTGAGGTAAGCCCCATAATAGGTGGTTTGTGCCCAACCTGCTTGGCCTTGGGTAACTCCTAGCGTGGCGATATGTCTGTCACATTAGCGACCTTCTTTTGTATAGACCTATGTCTGCTTATGGATTAGCTAGCTCTTGATAATCCGACTTACATAGTAGTCTGGTGTGGTTATATGCATCTAAATCATGGTTAATGAACACTTATTTGGTTCATTCAAATCACTTGTATCATAGTATCTTGCTCAAACTGGTAAATGAACAATGCAATTGCACACACATTTTGTATTTGAGAGATTTTGTGTATCATTATGATAAATCAAGATTGGAAATGAACTCACATATGCACATGGGATTCCTTATAAATCTAACTTTTGTCTTTAAGATACTTTGAAATATTTTTTTTTGCAAACCGTTTGGAATAAATTCATTTTTTTCTTTGAAGAACAGTTGTTTAGTATAAAGACAACTACATACATAATCAAAAATCAAAAAATTTCTTTCAAACCATACAATAAAAACACACACACACACACACACACACACACATATATATATATATATATTGTCAACTTTCACGATGATGGTATAGTTCCAAAACTAAAATTGGAATTTTATGACTAGCGCAAGTCCTCATCTTCATATTTCTGACTATTTTCAAAAATTAAAAATCAACCATGCAATAAAACAATCTATTTTCTTCTTTGATTTTCGCGATGATGGTATAAGTCTATATCTAAATATTCTATGCCTAGCGCAAACCATTATACCAATTTTATTCCCCATTCATTTAAAAATCATAAAAACCATATGACTTAAATCATTATGTTATACAATTATGCTTTAAAACAAACAAACACCTATCACTATTTCATGTCATTATGTCAATATGCAAATTTGCAACCATGGTATAATTTCTAAGGAATTATTCAACATTTTATCACACTTAGGAATTTATGCCTAGCAAAAATCATTTTAAAATATTTCATGCATAATATTTTCATGAAAAGTCTGAAAACAAAATCATCATCATCATCATTTGCATCATCACACCAAAGTCTTAAGACAGTCTCTTAAGCACCCTTTTACTTTTAGCAATATTTCTATACTGGGATTAGCTTGATGACCGAGTGAGCGGCGACTCCATGAAATGGTCTATAACAGCGACAATGTCCTTTGAAATTATTGTTAAAAGTCCCTTTTATTTTTTATCAAATCACATCACAACAACCAATTTGTTACATCAGATTATTTCATTTAAATTTTTAAAGCATGACATTTAAACCATAATATTTTTCAATGACATAATTACATGAATCATCAAATAAATCACACCAAAACATTAAAAGCATCATACAAACGCATAAGACAAGTCATATGATCAAAAAATATCTCATCTATATATATATCAAATATATGTACATCATATCAAAAATAGATTGGTATGCCACAATCTACATCTTGGCATACTCAATCCTCTCAATCAAATATACAATCTCTGTGTAGTGCAGTAGCCTCGCCTCGAGAACCCCTCGAGCTCTCAGCCTCATCTCCTCCCTCGCCCTGAGGTGGAGGAGGTGGCCCCATCGTAGTTCGTGTGGTGCCATGAGTCCTGGATGTCGATCGTGATGATGTCCTAGATGACCCCATCATGACAGGCTCTACAATATGAGCTGGTAATGGCACCCTCTGCTCTACTGGCACCGCCTAGTAATATAGAGCCTGATAGAATGTAACCTGGGCAATAGCACATGCTAAATCTTGAGTGCTCGCTCCTCTGCCCCAAGCTCTAAGCCATGTAGCCTCATCTTGCAATGTCTGCACCTGAGCCCGTAGGCGGGCAACCTCAGCTCGAAGAGTCGTTGTCTCGTTGCTCTCCCCAGTGTCAACACCCTTGCCCTTATCGGGTGATGGTGGCCTCTCTCTCTGTGGAGAAGGGGGTCTCTCCTCCCTCCTCTCCCATTGCTGCGACCTCTATTGAGCCTGTGGCCTCCTCTGCTCTCTCCCGTCATGACCCTATGCTGCCTCAATGGCTGCCTGGCACCGCCTCCCCATCCGACGCACAACTGCATGAATCAGACCCTGAGCCCTCGTCATTCGAGGAGGGAGGATGCCTGTGTACCAGGCATCATAGCCATCGGCTACCCCAGTGTCGTCCCCATCCACTAGATGAATGGGGGCATCATCTGCGTCTTGACTCCAAAATCATTGCATATCTGGAGCCCCGCTAACTGTAGTGTTATCTCGGATAGTCCAGGAAAACTCGTAGTCTCTCAAAGATGGAATCCCCTGCTGTAGACCGAACTGCCTCAAAACTCGGTCATACCGGTGGAGCTCCACCTCTCCCCTCTCCATCCTCAGCTAGCAGACTCACCTGATGCGAGCCAGCTCCTGTCCATCCTCGACCCACCTTGGATGATCTCTCCAAGGCCTCCAGGTGATCTGGTCGAAGACGAGGTCGTCTAGTAGTCTTCGGGATGCTGGCAGATCTATCCGCCGCTGTGCCCCTCTTCGGAGCCACCAGTAGAAAACTCGGGGCCTCTCCCCGTCAATCCCTATCAGTGGGAGCCCTATCGGCCTTCGCACCGCAATGTGCTCCTAGCACCAAACCTGCAGTAGTGATGTCATAACCAAAAATCGACTGCCTTGTATATGACCCCATGAAGGATCCTATACAATCGACAGAGTACAAAGCTCCCCCAAGAAAATTTGTATCCGTGGTCTCTCATGTCGTAGACCACATCTGTCAGTACCCATGGTACCCTACATCCGCTCTGGTGGCACAGCAGAAGTCCACCTACCACCCCAGCCAAAACTCGTGTGAGTCTAGATGCCCCAAGCATCTGGCATAGCGACTCGATATTCACTCTACCCTTCTCTAGGGTGAAGCTCGGATCACCACATAGTCGCATCATCGCGTGGCCCTGATTGGCCATGGGAGTGATCATCCATCCTTGTATGGGGATCCTCAAAATCCTCCATACATCCTCTAGTGTGGGAGTCATCTCCCCTGTCGGTAACCAAAAACATGAAGAACCCGGATACCACCTCTCTGCTAGGGCTATCAATAGCCCCATATCTGTAGAAACTTGTGGCATCTCTGCCACATGCTGCAGGCCGACCTGAGCCAGCTGATCTCGCTCTACCTGAGACAGAGTGGCCAAGTCATCCCTCAACCCGCCATATTTCCATTCTCTACTCTTTAGTAATCCTCTCTGCAAAATAAACAAAATCAACAATAAAAATCATTAATTAAAAATGCAAGTCAAAATAAGTTCAATTTTATAAATGATGATATCGCCCACAATTGGATGATATCGTCCCCAATTTGAGCAAATTCATCTCTGATTTCGCATGAGGAAATCGTCCCTTATTTGACGAAATCGTCCCCCTATCGCCGATTTCGCCCTTCGACGAAATCGACGATATCGAGACGATTTCAGCGAAATCGAGATGATTTCGTCTCGATGACGATGACAGCCCAAAAATGGCCGTGATGCTCAAAAATCAATCAAATTTAATCTAAAAAGCATGAAATTCTAAAAATTAAGCATTCTAAATTCAGTTTAGACCCTTACCCGTAGCCCACACCGGACCTCTGTTGATCTGTGCGCTGTCTCAACCATCTTGTCTCCAGAGCTCTAAAAACTAGGAAAATGAACAGTAACAAATGAATTAGGGTTTTACCCTATTTTTCTTAATTTTATTCAAAAACAATTAAAAACATTTTAAAATTTTGCTTTTCTGCGTTTTTACCTCAAACGTTCGATTTGGGTAAAAACACGGAGGGGGCACCATAGTAAGTTGTCGTACGATTCGACTTAGAATCGTTGCCTAAAAATGGGAATAAATTTTTGCTTTCTTGTAGATCGAGAAGAACTCATCTTTAATGCATTTTCTTCGGAAAATTCGCTAAAGAGGGGGCAAAATGTAGCACCCTAAAATTGGCGCAGTAAAACCTTAAATAATTACAATTACTCTAGTAAATATTCAAATTCAAATTTTAACCCCCAAAACCGCTCCTAAAACGCCGTTTAACCCGTTTCCTCCTTTCTCGTGCCATTTTTAGAATTTGTTTTGACCGTTTGACGATATCGTCGTCGATCAGACGATATCGCCTCAGATCGAATGATTTCGTCTGGACTAGGACGTCCAGACGATCTTGTCCCAAAACTAATTTTTCTCAATTAGCCTTTGTTCCAACGGCGTCTCTAATCCGGGCAGAAGCGTGTCTGTGCCGTTAGAGACCCTCCCCATTGGAGATCTCCCAAATTGGGATGATCTCCAACCTTCTAACCTCCCTCCTAAGCCTATTTAAACTTAGGACTCCCCCTTGACTTTCCCTGGCTGATATTTCCTGTAACTTGACTTTATACGCACTGAAACATCCCAAATTACTATCTGCACTTTTCCTATCCAAATTTTGTTGCAGGAACCTTAGTATTTTTTAGTCGAAGCAAGCTCAGTTCGTCGTGGATGATCCTTTTCAATTCGAGATGATTTCGCACCAATTCAAGACGATCTTGACTACAGTCTGCATTGGGGGCAATCAGTGCCCAGAGTTTGCATTTTTCTTTTTTTCATCTGCTGTTCTATTTTGCATCTAGTCAGTTTATTTATTATTTTTTGCTATTTTGCATCTTGGAGTTCACCCATGTAGTCTAATTGCATAATGAAATCATGATTAACTATTAAAACATCGTAATTTACTTGCATTTCTATTCGGGATTATCTGTTAACATCTTTATTGTCATTTTACATCTTTATCCTCTATTAGCATTGCTGCATTTTTTTGTATTTTGTGTCTATTTCTCTGTTTGCAGGTCTTTGATGAATTCTTCTGACGAATTCGTCAGATCTCAGACGATCCTACAGGTCGGAGACGATCCTGTCAAATTCCAGATGATCCTGTCTGCTTCAAAAATTAGAATCTCCATCAGACATCCGGATCAGGTATGGCTCTGTAATTTAGCTTTTCTCTCTATTTTTTGTTTAAAATTTGTCTTCTGTATTTCATTTAACTTGCATTTTCATAATAGAACAACTTAGATTCATTTGGCCAAACCTAGGACTCGAATGTTTAAAGATAAAACTGAACACATTAAACACATTCCCAACCTAGGCGTGGAAACTGCCATTCAAACGTTTCCTAGTGAACCCACCATCCGTCAAAAAATCACCATAATACACCTCCCTCGAGAGGCGGGACCTTCGCAAGGCCTCTCAGTCCGAGGTACCATGCCATCCTTTTCCCATCCTCCTTTCGGACACGGATCCTATAGCCTAAAGGTAAGGATGCAAAAAATTTGGAGCGATACATCGTCAGATCGATGATGATATCGTCAGATTGATGACAATATCGTCCAACGGTCACAACAACCTCTAAAAATGGTGTTAAAAATGAGGTAAGCGGTTAACGGGAAGTTTTGGGGTTAAAATTCAAATTTCTAATTTTTACTTATGGTTTAACTACACCAATTTTAGGGCGCTACACCTCCAAAGACATTATTTCTTATCCCTTGAACGATTGATATGCGCCAAGGTTAAAACTTCATTTATGATTTCAAAAGGTTCGTTGAGGAAGAATATGAAAAATATTTTTGTCTTAAGCACCAAGGACAAGGTGAAGGGGTTGGATTTTTCGAAGCATGTTGGACACGGTGGTCCAAGTGGCAGAGAAAAAATTGTGAAAGTGTTGGAGGAAGCAAGTGCCCGCATTCAAAACCCGTTGGTGGTAAGCGCCAAAAGGAAAATATTTTCATGTGTTTTCATTGGGTGCAAAGGTTAAAGTGAAGGTAGAGCCTTTTGGATCTTAAACATGCATGTAGTGCATGTGGTCATGGAGCCTCCAGCTAGGTTGCTCACAGAGGCAGAGGTTACAGGGTCGAAACCCGTCGGTTGCCAAGGTAAAACTTTTAATTAATTTTATTGCCTAAGGTTTCAATAAAGAGTGTTCGGAGGTATAAGGGTTGTTAGTGGAATTTTTTAGAAAGGGTGTTTTTTGGATAGTGGTGGTAGTTGAAAATTATCACTTGGAGTAATAAGGAAGTTTTGGTTTTAATTATTTTTGATAAAGTCTTAAATTACTATATTGGCATATTGAAGGATTAAGACTTTTGAGTGTTGTTTAATTTAATAAAGGTTTTTTTTGAGTTAAAGAATATTATTGTGAAGGTATTGAATATTATTTGAGTTGGAGTGTTAAGGTATAATTTTGATATCATTTTACATTGTGTTTTTTTGAGGAAATTATTATCTTCTAACCCTTATTGAGATTGGTAAAGAAGTAATTGTGAGTATGGTATATTTGTGAGATCAACTCCTTGTCAAGCAAAAAGGTATGGGCAAATTATTTCTTGGTTGAGTTGATTGATTGCTTACTAGAAAATAAAGTTTGGATTGAAAAGGATTTGATTAGGGTTTCCTTTTCAAAAGTGCTTGAATTAATGCTACAAGGTTTTCTGGAATTAAGAGTTGTGATTAAAACCTTGTTTTATAAGCATTGTTGTTGAATCCATTGGATTGTGTGAAGAACTTGAGTTAGGGTTTTGAAAAGATCATGAGTATCATTGTTATGTGAATATTGAGTTATAAGCATTTTTTTTGAAGTGATTTGTTATGAAAATAACTTGAACTAGGGTTTGAAAAGAACATGAGTATCATTGTTATGTGAATATTGAGTTATAAGCATTGTTTTTGAAGTGAGTTGTTGTGCAAAGAACTTGAACTAGGGTTTGAAAAGAACATGAGTATCATTATTATGTGAGATTTTTTTTTGAGCAATTGTTGGAAATATTTTGAGTTTATTTATATATGCTTGGACTAGGGTTTGTGAGAAAAGGGAGTTACATTAAGTAATTGGTTGAGTTGAGTTGGTTGAGCCTATTCAAGTGGTTGTATAAAGTGATTGTTCAAGTTCCATAAAACAAACTATTCTACATTCTGATTTGAGAAAATTGTGAAAGTGATTGAGCATTGAGTATAGAACATATTGAGTCTCTAACAATTCTCTTTATGCTTCTATGAGATTGATAAAATTATTAAAGTGATTGTGAATTGGGAATAGAACATATTGAGTCTCTAACAATTCTCTTTATGCTTCTATGAGATTGGACAAGTTCTAGGTGTGGACTTGTTAAGCAGATTTGAGGTAAGTCTTTTAGAAGACTTGTGGACTAATTTTGTGTGAAATTTTATAGATGCTTACAATATATATTTGGTTAAGTTCTAGATAGGACTTATTGAGCTGATTAAGACAAGTTTTGTGTGAGATTGTTGAGTAGATTTGAGCAGGTTCTGAGTGGACTTTTGAGCAAATTTGAGCAAGTTATGTGTGAACTTGTAGAGCATATTTGATCAAGTTATGAGTGGACATGTTGAGCATATATAAGAAGGTTCTGAGTGGACCTGTTGAGCATATTTGTGCAGGTTTTGAGTGGACTTTTTGAGAAGATTTAGACAAGTTATGAGTGGACCTATTGAGTAGATTTGAGAAGGTTTCGAGTGGACTTGTTGAGAAGATTTGAGTAGGTTCTAAGTGGACTTGTTGATAAGATTTTTGCTAGACCGATTGGACTATGTTTAGTGCATATTTGAGTGAGCTTGTTGAGTAGACTTGTGCTAAACCAACTGGACTGTGTTTAGTGAAGAGTTGAACAGATTTGTGCTAGACTAAATGGACTATGTTTACTATAGATTTGAGATAAAGCTTTGGAGGTGATAGAGTAGAGAGGACAGTAGTCTCCAGTGGATAGATATCCATCAGCCAGGGTAGTGAGGACAAGTCTTCTGAGTGGGTATAAGAGTCTTCAGTGGAGAGATATCCACAAGCCAGTGTAGTGGAGGCAGTAGTCTTCTAGAGGATCACTAGCCAGAGTAGAGGAGAAGGAGTTCTCCTATAGATAGAGATCCACAAACTAGATTTAGGGGATCAATATCTCCTTTGGATAGAGGTCCATAAACATTGTAATTGAGAAGGATTCTCAAGAGATTGATTGAGAAAATTTTAGTGAAATATTTTCTTTGTGGAGTAGCCCACATTGGGTGAACCATGTAAATTGTGGTGTCTCTATTGTGTGTGGTGTTTTGTGCATTACTTTAATTACTTCTATTGATACTTCTATATATACACTACATAATATTGATTTGGAAAGAAAAGTAAAATGTACTCTTATACTATTCACCCCCCTCTTACTATAAGTTTGTGTTCTTCAATTGGTATCAAAGTGGATGACTTCATAAGAGTTTAACATCTTGAAGGAAAAGCTAACAAGAACACAATGGATCCTAAGGATGTGTCCTTAAATAATTTAGCACCAATATTTTATGGAAGTGACTACATGTATTGGAGTATGATGATGAGGATCTACTTGATGGCACTTGGCAATGAAGTCTGGGATGCAGTGGAATTTGAATATGATCCAGTATTCAATCCTCATATAGATAAGGAAGGTAAGCTTCTACAGCACTATAATTCAAAATCAATGAATTCACTTATGAGAGGTTTGCGTAGAACAGAGTCTATAAAAGTTATGCATTGTAGAACTGCAAAATAAATGCGGGATAAATTGCAAGGTATATATGAGGAAGAAAAAAGTGTCAAGAAAAAAAATATACAAAATCTAAAAGGATAATTTGAAGCATTGAGAATGAATGAAGAGGAAAATATCAGTGCTTATCTAATTCAAATTGATGAGGTTGTTAATGATATGCAAGGAGTTGGAATGAATATTGATGAATCAGATGTTTGTGATAAAGTATTAAGATCTCTTCCAAATAGATTCAGTGAACAAGTTTCTACCATAGAAATATCATTGGATTGTGATACTTTGACAAGAGATAAGCTGTTGGGTATGCTAAAAACTTTTGAGATAAGAACAAAAGATCCTCCTCCCTAGAAGGAAACAACATTCAAAGCAATCAAGAAAACAAAGGGTAAGAAGTCATAATCAAGCAGTGAGTCATCTAGTGATTAAGAATCTAATTATGGTAGAAGAGATAAAGTTTACAGAAGACCCATAGATATAAGATCTATTAAGTGTTTTAATTTTGAAAAGTTTGGATATTTTGCAACAGATTGTAAAGAACCAAAGAACAACAATGGTGAAGAAAAATAGGATCACAGGTACAAGGAATCAGAAAAATATAGGCACCAAAAGAAAAACAAGGATGTACAAAGAAGACAATAAAAAAAGTTCTTCTGAATACAAAAGAGGAGCTACTATGCAGATAATGCAAGTACTCAAGTGATACTGATGCTAGTATTTCAAACAATGATAGAGATGAAGTTTTGTTTATGATTAAATAAAAAGAACCAGTTAAGAACACTCCAGTTATTCTCAAGTGTTTTATATGTGGTAACTTTGGACATATTAAAGATGATTGTACAAGGGATGGATATAGTTTTAGTGATGATGAGTATGAGAATGCACTTGAAGGACCAGATGAAAATATTCTAATGACATTATAAGAAGAAGTGAGTGATCATATAGAAGACAAGCCTAAAGAGAGTAATTATGTGGACAAAGACAAATAAATAGAGAATTATTCAAAAGAGAATGGTTATGATATCAAGGGAGAACTCATCTATGCCATTGACACGGTAAATAAGGTAAGGAAGTAACACTCTAAACTTGAAATTTAGTTTCAAGAATGTGATGAAGAAAGAAGATTGCTTATAGAGGATTTAGAAAAATCAAAGGCTAAAGCAAAGAAGTTCAAATATAAGTTAGAAGAAAAGATCTTGGAATGTGAGAAGTTGGCACAAGAAGTAGCACTAATAAAATAATATTTAGAGGACTCCAAGATCAAGATGAAGGGATTTAAAAATAGCTCAAATAACTTGGATAAGTTCATCAAGACACAAAAGCCTACATCAAGTAAAACAGGTCTTGGACTTGAACATGTTCAAAAGAAATGGGAAGGAGAGTCAACTTCAAGTTTTGGAGGAGAAGAAACCTCAGATGAAGATACTTCATAATAATATAGTGTAAAAGAAAGTTAGATATCATAGGATGGGTTGGAAAATAGTGAATTCAACAGGAACAATGCACAAAGAAGATACAGATGGAATAAAAATCAGAATATGAGACCAATGAGGTCAAGACAAGGAAGCTTCAATGGAAGATATTTTTCATGTTATAGGTTTGGGCACATGGCTTCATAGTGTAGGACACATGAAAAATAGGAATATGGGAATGGAAAGCCTTTCCATGGGTATTGCTACTCATGTAATCAATTTTATCACAAGGTAATGAATTACAGGGTTCATGACAGAAGAGGATATGGCTTCACTAGGATAAATCCTAAGACATTTGCACCTCCAAGTAATAATAACATTAAGTTTTATAAGTGCAATAATGATGGTCATACAACAAAGTGGTGTAGAGAAGACATTCCATAAATAAGTATGAACAAAAAAATGGATAGGAACAAGAACAGGAACATGAATGTGAACAAAAATATGAACATGGATATGAATAGGAATAGGAACAGGAACATGAATATGAATAGGAATAGGAATAGGAACATGGATGTGAAAATGGACAGGAATAATAATAGAAATAATGACATGGACAAGAACATAGACATTAATATAAATAGTTAGAGGATTCAAAAAATTTATAAAAGAAGAGAAAAGGATAAAGGTAAAGAACAGTGCTTTTTGGGAGTAGAAATACTCCCACCCGGTATTAACCACCTTAACAAAATGTAGGGGAGGGGCTAAGCTAAGAGGCTTATTGTTAGCCCCAAGCCCCAAATGTGACCCTTTGCCATTGATGTCAAAGGGATAGAGATTTGTGTAATGAGGAGAGATTTGATATTTGAGAGAGCATTGAGCCAGGGGGAGCAGTGTCCCAGGGGGAGCAACATAGAAGAAGAAGTCAAGTTTTCGGTAAAAAATTTTTGGGTTGCCATCAATGACAAAGGGGGATATTGTTGGACATTTTGAGTCCTAAAAGTTAAAATTGTCATTGATGTCAAGAAATGAATTCAACATTAATATCAAGGTTTTTCATCAAGGAATAAAGTTGTCAAAGTTGTTATTTGATATCCAGGAAGAAGTCCAAAGGTCAAGAGATTTAGTGCAAAGTTAAAAAGGAGATATAATATTTTTTTATAAATTATTTAAATTCAATAAGAATTTAAATTTTATAAATAAATATTATTTACACCATGGAATGCAATGTAAAGGAAGGGTTTAAAAATTAAATCTTATAATTATAATTTATAAAATTTGAATTCTTTAGAATTTAAAATATTTATAAATTATAATTAATGTTGACGTCATCCAATTTAATAAAGCACCTTGTATAAATTATAAATTATTTATAAATGCACTAACGTAGTTGAAATAAGGGAGCACCGAAGTTGAAGGAAATAAATGTTTGTGTATATAAGGTGGCCTCCAAAGACATTATTTCTCATCCCTTGAACGATTGATATGCACCAAGGTTAAAAATTTGTTTGCGATTTCGAAAGGTTTGTTGAGGAAGAAGACAAAATATTTGTCTTAAGTGGCAAGGATAAGGTGAAGGGGTTGGAGTTTTCAAAGCATGTTGGACATGGTGGTCCAAGTGGTAGAGCCTAAATTGTGAAAGTGTTGGAGGAAGCAAGTGCCCATGTTCGAAACCCATTGGTGGTAAGCACCAAAAGGAAAATATTTTTGTGCATTTTGTTGGGCGCAAAGGTTAAAGTGAAGGTACCGCATTTTGGCTCTTAAACGTGTCTGTAGTGCATGCGGTCATGGAGCCCATGGCTAGGTTACTCATGGAGGTAGAGGTTATGGGGTTGAAACCCGTCGGTGGCCAAGGTAAAATTTTTAATTAATTTTATTGCCTAAGGTTTCAATAAAGAGTGTTTGGAGGTATAAGGGTTGTTAGTCGAATTGTTTAAAAAGGGTGTTTGTTGGATAGTGGTGGTAGTTGAAAATTACACTTGCAGTAATAATGAAGTTTTAGTTTTAATTATTTTTTATAAAGTCTTAAATTACTATATTGGCATATTGAAGGATTAAGACTTTTGAGTGTTTAATTTTTATAAAGTTTTTTTTGTGTTAAAGAAGATTTTTGTGAAGGTATTGAATATTATTTGAGTTGGAGTGATAAGGTGTAATTTTGATATCATTTTGCATTGTGTTTTGTTGAGGAAATTATTATCTTATAACCCTTATTGATATTGGCAAAGAAGTAATTGTGAGTGTGGCAGATTTGTGAGATCAACTCCTTGTCAAGCAAAAAGGTATGGGCAAATTATTTCTTGGTTGAGTTGATTGATTTCTTACTAGAAAATAAAGTTTGGAGTGAAAAGGATTTGATTAGGGTTTCCTTTTCAAAATTTCTTGAGTTAATGCTTCAAGGTTTTCTAGAATTAAGAGTTGTGATTAAAACCTTATTTTATAAGCATTGTTGTTGAAGCCATTGGATTGTGTGAAGAACTTGAGTTAAGGTTTTGAAAAGATCATGAGTATAATTATTATGTGAATATTGAGTTATAAGCATTATTTTTGAAGTGAGTTTTTGTGAAAAGAACTTGAACTAGGGTTTGAAAAGAACATGAGTATCATTGTTATGTGAAGATTGAGTTATAATAATTGTTGTTGAAGTGAGTCGTTGTGCAAAGAACTTGAAATAGGGTTTGAAAAGAACATGAGTATCATTGTTACGTGAGATTTGTTGTTGAGTAATTATTGAAAATATTTTGAGTTGATTGACATATGCTTGGACTAGGGTTTGTGAGCTAGGGAAGTTACATTAAGTAATTGGTTGAGTTGAGTTGGTTGAGCCTAGTATAAAGTGATTGTTCAAGTTCCATAAAACAAACTATTCTACATTCATATTTGAAAAAATTGTGAAAGTGATTGAGAATTGAGTATAGAATATATTGAATCTCTAACAATTCTTTTTATGCTTCTATGAGATCAAGAAAATTATGAAGGTGATTGTGAATTGAGTATAGAACATATTGAGTCTCTAACAATTCTCTTTATACTTCTATGAGATTGGACAAGTTCTAGGTGTGGACTTGTTAAGAAGATTTGAGGCAAGTCTTTGAGAAGACTTGTGGACTGATTTTGTGTGAGATTTTGTAGAAGCTTACAATACATATTTTGTTAAGTTATAGATAGGACTTATTGAGCTGATTAAGATAAGTTATGTGTGATCTTGTTGAGCAGATTTGAGTAGGTTCTGAGTGGACCTATTGAGATGAGTTGAGCAAGTTCTGTGTGAAATTGTTGAGTAGAGTTGAGCAGGTTCTTAGTGGACCTATTGAGCAGATATGAATAGGTTTTGAGTGGACCTGTTGAAAAGATTTGGGTAGGTTCTGAGTGGACCTTTTGAGCATATTTGGACAGGTTATGAGTGGACTTGTTGAGAAGATTTGAGTAGGTTTTGAGTGGACCTGTTGAGCATATTTGAGCAAGTTTTGAGTGGACTTGTTGAGAAGATTTGTGCTAGACTGACTGGACTATTTTTAGTGCAGATTTGAGTGAGCTTGTTGAGCAGACTTGTGCTAAACCAACTGGCCTACATTTAGTAAAAATTTGAGCATATTTGTGCTAGACCGACTAGACTATGTTTAGTATAGATTTGAGATAGAGCTTTGGAGGTGACAGAGCAAATAGGACAGTAGTCTCTAGTGGATATAGATCCATCAGCTAGGGAAGTGAGGATAGGTCTTTTGAGTGGGGACAAGAGTCTTTAGTGGAGAGAGATCCAAAAGCCAGTGTGGTGGAGGCAGTAGTCTTCTAGAGGATCACCAGCCAGAGTAGAGGAGAAGGAGTTCTCTTGTGTATAGATATCCAAAAACTAAATTTAGGGTATTAACATCTCTATTGGACAGAGGTCCATAAACATTGTAATTGGGAAGGATTACCAAGAGATTGATTGAGAAAATTTTAGTGAAATATTTTCTCCATGGAGTAGCCCACATTGGGTGAACCATGTAAGTTATGGTGTATCTATTGTGTCTGGTGTTTTG
Source organism: Wollemia nobilis (assembly GCA_028583015.1). Classification (NCBI taxonomy): domain Eukaryota; kingdom Viridiplantae; phylum Streptophyta; class Pinopsida; order Araucariales; family Araucariaceae; genus Wollemia; species Wollemia nobilis. Next base: position 9,766,427 of record JAQPPZ010017031.1, on the reverse strand, counting down.
TGCATTGATTTTATTATTGCTATTGATATTGCTATCTATACACTGCATAATATTGATTTGGAAATAAAAGTAAAAAGTACTCTTATACCGTTCACCCCCCCTCTCAGTATAAGCTTGTATTCTTCAGAGATGTTAATTATGCTTTGATGATTGTTGTTGATTTTGAACCTTCTTGCTATGAAGAAGCTTGTACTAATGGTGTTTGGATGCAAGCAATGCAAGAGGATATTAATTCCATTGTGAAGAATGAAACTTGAGAGCTTGTAGAACTTACCAAGGGAAAGAAATATGTGGGTTCTAAGTGGATCTATAAGGCTAAGTATAATAGTGATGGCAGAATTGGAAGACACAAGGCTAGACTTGTCGCTAAAGGCTTCACACAAAGGTATGGAACTGACTATGAAGAAACTTTTGCTCCTGTAGCTAGACAAGAAACAATAAGAATGGTACTTGCTTTGGTTGCCCAAAATCAGTAGAGTGTACATCACTTAGATGTAAAAAGTGCCTTCTTGAATGGGTACTTAGATGAGGAAGTGTATGTACAACAACCTCAAGGATTTGAGGTGAAAGGTAAATAAGAACATGTATACAGGTTCTTCTTAAACAAGCACCTAGAGCATGGTACTCTAGGATTGATGGATACTTTTAGCAGAGTGGCTTAAAGAGAAGCAAAAGTGAACCTACCCTATACTTAAAGAAATAAGGTAATGATATTTGTTTGTTTGTTTGTATGTTGATGATTTTATTTATATGGGTAGTAGTTCCAACTTGAAAGATGAATTTAAGGCTGACATGATGAGTGAGTTTGAAATGAAGGATTTAGGATTGATGCACTATTTTCTTGGCATGGAGGTGCATCAAAGTAAGAATAAAATATTCATTTGTCAAACTAAATATACCAAGGATATGCTGAAAAAGTATGACATGGATAGTTGAAAACCAATCCCCACTCCCATTGCTCATGGTTAATTGCTATGCAAATATGATGGGGCTGAAAAGGTGAATGTGACCAATTATAGGAGCATTGTTGGGAGCTTGATATTTTTCACAAATACCATACCAGATATTACATATGTTATCTCACTTGTTTCTAAGTATATGAGTTAGCCATATCTCTTGAATTTAAAAGTTGCAAAGCAAATTTTAAGGTATGTTAAAGGTACTATTGACTTTGGCATACATTACTATCCTACTGAAGAGATGGAGCTAGTTGGTTTTAGTGACTCAAATTGGGTTAGAAACTTGGATGACCAGAATTCTACATCCGGTAATTATTTTTCTCTTAGATCTGGGTTGATCACTTGGAGCTCAAGGAAGCAAGGATCAGTAGCACTCTCTTCTATAGATACTGAATATATTGCTATTACTTCAGCTAGTGCTCAAGCCTTATGGCTCAAGAAAGTGTTGGAGGAGATAGGTGAGAAAAAAAGTGGTCCTACTATAATTTTTTGTGACAAAATGAGTGCCATACAGTTGGAAAAGAACCCTATACACCATAGAAGATCTAATAATTTTGACATGAAGTACCATTTCATCCGTGGTATGGTGGAAAAGAAACTAGTTAAGTTGAGGTATTGCAACATCCATGATCAGTTGGCTAATATTTTCACTAAAGGTGTTGCTAAGGCTTAATTTCTTAAATTGAGAAATAGTATTGTGATCCATTTTAGCATCAATGGGGATAAAGTTGGAAAATTATGTTGACATGTGTGCATTTTTGGATTATAAGGCACAAGAGAATATTTAACCACTTTGTAAAAGTTTTGTACAAGTGTAGGTGTAGGAATATTGCAGTTGTAACAACCTTGAACTGTTACCTTATTTGTAAATACCATAGATTCTTTAGGTTTGAGTTCCAAGATATATTAATATGATTACTATTGTATTGTACAAGTTTTGTGTGTGATAAAACATGAATTAAAGGTGAAAAATCCATTTTTTCAGCTTGCTACATTTACTTGTATGTTGCAGTCCAAATTTTACAAAAAAGCCCAAACTACCTAATTTGGAGGTGTATAACTTCTACTGCAAGTAATACACCATTGGAAAACCCTTTCCAAGATATTTCCAACCATATATCACACTCCATATTTCATTCAATATTCATTCTTAATTTCACCTCTGAAAATCATGTTTTTTCAACTTTTTACAGGCCTTGGGCAGACCCTTTACAGCTACCTTGTAGATATCATAACTTTTGACTCACAACTCTATTTTGCATGTTATTTACACCATTGGAAAAATATAAAAATAATATTTCTATACATATATCATTTGCCTCATTTTGATATCATTTGGACCTTCATATTGTGACTGTAGTTCTCTATTGTTGAACTTTGGTGCTCTGTTTCAGCATTCAAATCATTACTTGGAGCCTTCAAAAATTCAAGCTAAAAAGGTGAAGGGTGTTTGTGAAGTGGGAGGTGTAGCTAATGAAGATGATGGTTGGTTAGCAATATTATTAGGTGTGATGGAAAAATTATATGAAGTGGATGAGGGTTGAATTGGGTTGATGTTTTGGAATGCAAAAGTAGGATCCACTGTTGGAAATGCCTCTAGGATGGGTGCTTTGGATGAGGTGTTATTAGTTGGGGTGGTTCAAACAATGAAGGGTTGAATAGAGAGATGGGCGGATAGAAGAAATGGATCATATGGATTGGATATCAAGTTGTAGTACTTGAATGGCTCAGTGTCGGCTTGGATGCAATGGAATTTTCCCTCATGTAGATATTTCAAACATTAGTGTAATATCAAGGGAACACACTTCATTTCCCTAATCTAGTTATGTCTAAGAAGTATGCTATACTACATGGACCCTTACAATATGTTAAAGAGTACATGGATTGTATTTACCCCCACTATTACAAGAAAAAATACATTTCCCATAGTGGAACACAAAGCATCATTGAAGACCCACATGGTGAAGGTGGATGTAGTGATATGGGATGATGGCAAATTGATATGTTTGATGGCTGGGGTGATGATTAGATTGATGGAGGAGTCGGTGTCGATGAACACTCTTTTAAATGGTTTTTGGTCAATATGAGCTATAATGTGCAATGGAGGATCAGGTAGCTCCGATGATACACTTTTCTCTTCAAATTCATAGAATGCTATTGAATGTTCCATTCAATTCTGAACACTCCCCACAAAAGTTGTGAAGGCATTAGGATATTATATTTGTATTTTGATGGAATTTAAGATTTCTATCAATACCTCTTAATTTGGGGGAGATTTTTGTATGAGCTCATAAATTGATAACTTGGTTGATGACATTCTTAGGCTCTATGTCAACCAACTTCTCAAGGTGATGATTGGCCTAGGTGGATGATTTGAAATGTGAATGGGTGGAGGTGGAATGGTTCGGCCTAGTTTTATGGTCACATTTGGTTGTGATACAGGAGCTGGTGATATTTGGGTTGTCTCATTTTCTTGTGTGTGATTTGTTTTTCTTTACCCTCAGGTGACTACATGAATAGACCCCACAAAAAAATGGTATAGTTGTGACACATGATTAACTTGATTGGGAGGAACTGTAGAAGTTGATGCTTCCACTTGTTGATTTTTCTTGTGATGAGGTAATGGTGTTTGATATATTTAAAGGTTTTGATTTGGTTGGGCTAAGGGGTTATCAATCTTGATATTTTAATTTTCAATTATATCTTGCACATTATTCTTAAAGCCATAACAAGTCTCGATGTCATGCTCTTTCTATTGATGAAAGGTGTAGAAAATATGCTCTCTATAGTTTCTAGGTTTTGGCTTGTTAGGATCTTCAGGCTTCATTTCTGGAAATGTAAAGTCCTATGCCTCATAAAAATTTTGGAATATGGATGAATGTGGTTTAGGTAATGGGGTGTAGATGTGTTTAGGTTTGAATTGACATTTTTGATTCTTTGTGGGTTGAGCTTGGTTTTACAACTGCTGTGGGGGTGGAACCGCTTGATAATTTTATTGTTGCAGTTGCTGTTATTCTTGCTAGGGATGTTGTACTTGTACTTGGGCATGTTGGATTTGTTGTGAAGGTTGTCCCAAGACTACTTGATTAACCTAGTCAACCTTGGATTGGTTGTGGTTATTTCTCTTTTTATTCTTGTTCTACCATTATTTATTTTTTTATTTGATATCAACCTCTTGAATATTTATTTCTTCTATTACTCGAGCTTGGAAGAGTGTTTCTTCGAATGTTCTGTATTATTGTAGCTGTAATAACAAGGAGATGAATTTGGCACAACTCATGAACATTCATGTTGATTCCACCATAGGGAGGAAGAATGGAAATTTGGTCACAACCACCCTCCAATGGTTGTCAAAATCATAGACTAATTCATCATCATATTGTCATAAATCCAACTAATCGATTAATGTTGTCTTCTTTCAAATGTTTAGGGAGAAACGCTCCAAGAATTGGTCCACTAGTTTCTCAAAAGTATAGATACTTTGATGTAGTAAATGGTTGTACCAATCCATGGCATCTTCCCTAGATGTTTGAGAAAAATTATGGAGCATGAGTGCATCATTGTTTTTAATCCTGAATCACATATTAATGAATCAAGTTACATGCTCTTGGGGAACCTCATCCCCCTTAAATTTGTCAAATTTCAGTATTTGAAAATCTATTGCGTAGGGTGGCAATGGTACCAAAGCATGAATTGGATTATTGAGTATATGCCTTATAGTAGGTTCTGGTATTGCAGACTTGGTGTTTGCATGGCTAGGCTATCAATTTAATTTTGTAAAAATTGGAACTTTGGATCTTCTAGAGGGTTAAAATCCTGATTGGTTTGTTACTGCTAGAAATAATGTGCATAATTGGTGGGGTTTTACTGATGTGGGATGTTAGCATAAAATGGATTATGGTATGGTTGTTGATGATAATTTTAAGGGTGATGAGGGGATGGAGGTATGTTGGCATGCTGACTTGAAAAGTTAGCATACATTTGATGAAGTGGATAAGTGGCTACAATTATGGTTGAGGGACGTAACACCTAAGATGGATCTTGAGTGAAGAAGGTGTGTGGTTGAGATGTGGATAGTTTAATATAATTCACTTTTTATAACTATTACTATAGGTGTAGATTAATTCTTCGATTAGCATTATCCATAATCAATTACTATAATTGTAGGAAAGATTGTTGCATGGTAATCACAGATGAAGATGGTATGGCCATGTAGTTGGTAGATGATGTAGCTGGTTGGGTGGCAACCATGTAAGTGGATGTAGGTGGTAAAAGGTATTACCACTAAATGGATGATGTTATGATGCATGGGATCCATAAGTGTAGTGGATGGCATGGATGTAGGGACCTGTGAAGCAGCATTAATTGATGCTTCATAGAGGGGGTTGGTAAAAATGGTATTTTGATTTGGTAAGGTGAAGGGTTTTTGGTTAGATGATGGTGGATAATTATGGGTAATGATGGTAGTAATTGATTCAAAGAGTGGATTTGTGAATATTTGGTTGGACTGCTGCAAGTGTGAAAAGGTGGTTTCTCAATGGAATGAGGGCATGGTGTGGGGTGGAATGGTAAGTGGAGGCAACAATGGAAAAACAAACCAACTATATTCAGGTATAGCCTAACAACATCCATGTCCACATATGTGACACAACCATTCGATGGTGTGGGTGGCTCACTCCTAGGAGTATCAGGTATAGCAACATGAGTAGCCCTCTACATAATATCTATTTTTGAGATAGGGGCACCATTAGAGGGCTTAACATTCAAGTTCAAGAACACATTCAGTGCTAAGTTCAAACTTGCCTTAGCATAAAAGTGTTAGGGGATTGGTAGGACTGAGATGAAGGCTCCATGAAAGAAGGTAAATGACTCTGAGCTTGGGCTAAATTTTTGGTGTGGCTATGGGTTGTTACCATATGCTAAGAATAGGATGAAGTGTAGGTATTGTTGATAAGCAACACACCCCCACTGAAAAATGAGATTCCATCCTTAGAAAATTATGAACTTCCATTTTTGCAGCAGGGACCCTCTTGATCTTTTCAGGTTTTAAATCCAAATTTGCTTGCCTCCTTTTTAAAGTTGTGATTTTTCTTGCATTCTAGCTGTGTTATCCAAGAATTCACTTTTTACATGCTAGAATCATTCATGCACAAGCAAAATCTTGCACCGGTACCGAGAAAATCCATAAAACAGCTTGCATAATTCACCGAAAAATCAAACTTTCCATTTTTGGTAGTGTCGCGATATCGCGACACTTCCATTTTTCGAAATGTCGCGATATCGCGACAGGTAAGTCAAAATGCAGCTAAGTGCCAGAAAGGTCGCGATTTCACGACATGTCGCGAAATCGCGACAGTTTTTTGACGAGAGAAGCAAGCTGTACGGAGGTCGCGATTTTGCGACATGTCGCGAAATCACGACATGTCGTATTTTCGCGGCAGGAGAGAGAAAGTGGGCTGCAGGATGAAAAATCGGCTAAGTCAGAAAAATGTTCCAAAATCGCGGTCAACGCGGTCAACGCATGCAGGTAAGGGAACTGTCGCGATATCGCGACGTGTTCTAAAATCGCGGCTGAAAATCAAGAAGCGTACGGAGGCCAGGAAGGGTCGCGATTTCGCGACATGTCGCGAAATCGCGACATGTAGCGTTTTCGCGGCCGACGAGGGAGGAAGTTGCCGATGCTTTAGCAGGTCGCGATTTCGCGACATGTCGCGAAATCGCGACATGTCGCAGAATCGCGGATGGAGAGAGAAAGTCATAGTTGACCTGAAAGTGCATTTCGGCGGGAAACGAAGGCTTCCGGGGTAGTGACACGTGTCAAAGCGTGAATGGGACAAACAGAGCCGACATGCAAGCTTATTTTACGGATTTAATTTGTTTTTAATGTTTTAAGCTTCCGATTTAATTAAAATGCTAATCTAATGCATCTTTTTGTCTTTCATGCAGGATTCCACCTGGCACTTACGGGACAACCGGGAAAGACCATAAAGGCGAAGATAAAGTGCGGATTTAGTCAAGGACCGCCATGCTAGGAGAGAAGTTGCCGGTGAGAGCATTCAACAACAAATTTATTGCAGACTTGATAGCATGAAGACCATTTCAACTTCGAGATGGATTTGCGGAGATCGAATTGATGGAGAAGTGGTGACTCATCCGGCTCACCAGCAGAATTAATGAAAGCATTTATTTGCAGATGCGAATGAATGCAAGTTGAATTTTATTTTATCTTCTCCATTTATGGCAGCTAACTGCACTGATTTGCAGAAGGGTTAAGTTCTATTCGGACTTTGATTTTTAAATGGATTTTTATTGTAAAACCCGGGTCCTAGGGTTTAAGTGCGATAAGATTTAGGGTTTGAGCAAGATATTTTGGAAAAGATCATGGTCTGTCCTGAGTCTATAAATACAAATTCTAAATGTAATCGCAGGAGGCGGAGACTTAGAAATAAAGGCTTATAAGCAATTTCTTGCAAATTTTGTGAAATCCTTTGTTTCTGGACTTGGAGTTGATGTGCTTTAGCTTTTCTGTGATAGCATGGCCAGGAGCCTAATCTTTTGCAGAGTGTGATAAGTGTATTTTCTTTTGTTATTCGTTCCATTTAAATTTTGTTAGATATATGCTGTAAATCTGCCATTGTCAAGATTAAATATGCTGTTAGGCTTCAGTTGTTCTATTGTCTGCTAGGGGAAATTACAGATTTCAGGTGTAAGTTTGTTCTAATTGCTCTGTCTTCACTGTGCGAGCTAGGCTGCCGGTGAAAGATACCAGTTTTAACCAGCTGCCCTTGGATTTATGATTTTTTGCTAGATCTGTTTCACTCTGCCTTGTGCTCTTAGTTGAAAGTGATCTTAGACCGACTGGACACTTTCTTCTGGGATTTGTTCCGTTGTGAAGTCGATAGCATAGATAAGATTGACAGCTTTGGGTTTACAATTGATGTTTGATAAACTTCTCTTTCTGCCCTACCCTACCCTCTCTTTGCTTACCGTTAATGATCCATTTTTATTTTCTTTATTTGCCTTTTATTTAAATCTGCTGACCCATGAGAGCTAGATCAAGAATTCAAGTTAAATCTGATTGTCAACAACTTTTGCAACTATCGAACAAGTTCAGGAACCCCCTTAAGGTAACAGAGCAGATCCATATCGAAATCTATTCCGTAAGTGGAAAAGAGTGAATTGCCATTCGACCCAACTCTGTAACTCGCACCTTGGATAACCAGCTAGATCCTAAAGATGAGTGGGATCAGTCCCGTGGGTGTCTCCGGAGCTTTCCTTGCCTTCATCCTTTTTTTTCCCGGGGTGTGCATGAAAGCCGGACCAACAGGTATGTGTGTGTAGACACCTAAAACATGTCATGTTTAGGAGGGTACTCATATGGAAACCTCTATAGACCATATGACTAATATTGGAGCTTTCCAAAACCTAACAGTGGTTCTAACCACTCATTTAGGGTAGCCTAGTCCTACGAAATCATAGCCACTAATGTCATCAGTGGTAGTGACCACCACCACCAATGATCAGAGCAGTTATGGGCTAGTTGTGCCTGTTGATAGTGATAAATTTTGTAACTAACTCAGGCTATCCAAACTTAGTGAAATATATTAAGCACAATGATTTCTTGAACATTTAAGTATATCGAAGCTTCTAGAAGTCTTGCCTCAACTACCCAAGCATAACTATTTCTTGTTCTTGGCTTCCTTGTGAAGCTAGGATGAGAAATTGGGTGTCTATTTAAGGCCCCAAATTTACATGCAAACCTTAGAGAAATTGATGTGCAAATTCCATAGCGAATATCTACTGGATTGAAGAGAGAATCAACATCCCTCTGATGTATAACGAAGATCTATCAAATTGTACAATAACACCTTCCTCAATCAATACTGCCATAGTTTAAAGATCAACCCTTGTTGTTCAAGTGTTAAATTACTATGGATTGAAGCAAATCCCACCATAAAATTGTGTTCCAAGACACAAGCAACCCTTGAACATCAATTCAGTAGAAGAATTGATCATCACCAAGCCAAAAAATAGAGAGCAAAACCCTCATCCCATGATCACTATTTTTGACAGTGGCCCGTAGGTGCTATAGTCGACATCGACAACAGCTAACAAATTTGGCTACTCTAAGCATAAAAAACTACAGTATGATAGCTATTTTCTTACATTTAGTCTGTATATTTGTCATTCCTTGCATTCAATTTTATTTCTAACATAGACTAGTTGCTTTGCTTTTAGTATTTATGTATTCTTTATGCTTTCTTTCCATTATTTCATGCATCTTCATGTTTCTTTATGCATTTCCTTCATATTTTGCAATAATCATGAAATGGCCTCATCTTGAGAGGTTGCACCTTTGCTATTGACTTCTTTGTATATTTCCTTGTGTGTAGGTTCAAGATTTATTAGGAGCATCTCACCTTCAAGATCATCTTCAATAACATCACAAAGAGGAGGTTCTAGGAATAATCCCTCCTATAATCAAATTGTGGGGATTCTAAGGATCTGTTGGAGACACCTATCACATGAGTGATTTTATTGTAATATGTATCAAATGGTTAATCCCTTAGAGGGATGTCTTTGTAACCTTCATGTAAAAGAGAATTTATCAATATGAATAAATATGGGCACATTTGTTTTTAATTTTTTCCTCTTTTCATTTGGTTATATGATCTACTTTGTTAATTTGATTACATATTGTATTAGGTGTTAGAATTTTAGCATATTACAGTGGTGATCACCGTGAGACTCTCCCAATTTTTGGTTTTTAATGCATTTTTCTTTATATTTTTCATTGTAGGTACAACCACTCTGAGCTACAATAGCTAATAGTCATAGCCGCTCTAAGCAATAGCAGCTAGCACCACAACCACCCTGATCATCAACAGTAATAGGAAAAACATAGAGATAAGAGTGCAACAACATATTCAGACTTAGGCTACCCATGTAAGTGGTACTAAACCTATTTTTCTACTATATTTTTTGGAAATGCTTTAGTATAATAGATATTTAAGAAACATAGAGAAAGATCTAAGGAAATTTTTTCAAGTTTCTCTAGGTTTTCTATTAGCTACACTGGGAACAGTAGCTTTTACTGTTAGCCACCCTAGAAGCTAGCAGCCAAGAATCTAATTTCTCATGTGTACAGTAGCTAAGACTATTGCCTATTGTTCATAAAAGTGGCCACTTTTAGACTGTTTGTAGTGTTTTCTTGATCTAGAGCCTACTTAAATGTTGATTCATTCTAGTTGCATTTGCATTCTTTAAACCTGAAATGTCTATTACATGGATAAATTTCTAAATTCAAAACATATTTTAATTGCATGTAGTTGAATGATCATCGTATGCTATTTGATACATTTTTTTTTATGCTTGAAATAAAACAAACAATTCACACACCATATTTCAAGTGTAAACATTAATTGCGTTGGGCTTTCACATCCAACCAACTGATCAAGACCAATAATGGATGTCATTACCACTTGGTTGGATTACTTATTGAGAGTTTTTTATTACCCATATATGGCCAAGGTAGATCCAAGAACTATCATATCCATGGTAAATAGCACGTACTCTTCTTCAGAAGGAATATCACTACCCACAGTGTGTTGGATGAGGATCAATAGTACCTGTGCTACCTGATCAAATATGGGCTTCATATCCATATCTTGGTGGGTATGAAAGCTTGGACTTCATCATTAGGTTTGTCACTATGAGTATACAGGTGAAATCCTTAAACAATTTGAGAGTATCATCAATAATTTCAAACATGATAAAAGCAAATTGGATTTCCAACAAATCATAACACACAAGATAAGTTTTTAGGAAACATAAAGAAAATTTAAAAGAGAATCATTTTGTATAATTTATCTATTTATTAAAATTTACATATGAGATAATTCATAAGGCTATGGTCACCACATGGGGCCACGCTCATTCTATGATTGAGGTGGCAACCGATGCACCATAAAACACAAACAACACTAGAGTTGATCCACCTACATAAAATGTACTTGAATGATATTCAAGTAGCCTTAGAGGATACAAATCTACACATGAGGGATCTCACATATAAATTCCAACTAGGAGATCAAATCCAAGATCTTCTCATGATCTAAATGAGGGTGTTTCAAGATCCCAATCATCACATGATGGTCATAGATAAAACCTGCCCAATGAGGGGTAAAATAGAGGGGTTGCATCCACTCGCATACCCATTATAGTTCCAAATACTTTTGAGAAAGGAGGGTGTCATATTTCATTCCGTAGTATTGGTTAAAAAGGTATGCCTCTCGACCAACTATGGAAAACCCATCAACTTAATTTCCTAGATCAATATGGTAAGAAGAACATCTAAAGAGCCACTTCGATTGCTCACACTCATTTAGAGAGTGTGCATAGTGAATATGTCATGCAACATAATTACATCCAAGGTGAGTGCTACAAGCACCCATTTAGCACAACTGCTCCATCCATACATGTGGACACAGAGCAAAGAGTAGAACATGATGTCAGTGCAACTTCTATAGACAAAGGAAAGAGGATAGTAAATCCTTTCCCTAGGAATAATATTGCTAAGACTCCTCGTATAAATTTATGAATCCAAAGGATTTATACAACATATCGATCAGATCAGTTACCTAGGCTAGATATAATTTAGAGAGAATAGATACTCCAAGATCAATTAAAGCATGTGTGCATGGAGCACGAGCATGTAGAGTAATAAGATGTGAAATGACAAAGGCTACTTTGCTAGAATTTGTATGAGTACCACCTAAGAGAACAACGCATCCTTAATAAAAAGGAGTAGCACGAGTGATCAAACAAATTGGCTTAAGTAGAATTACCCCAGTGTAGTGAGTATAGGTAGTAGCACAATAAGAGATGTACTACATCACACCCTAAGCTGCATACTAGGCAAGTAGATAATCATACTCATTGCACTTCATAGCATGCTTCCAAGAAATAGTAGCACCAAGCACCAAATCTTCCTGAGTGTGACCAATACGAAGAATCAAAATTATGTGATCAGGAGTAAACATATCCTGAGCTATATTATGTAGATGTGGTCGATGAATATAATCAACCACCTTGATCCCAAAGGAATATACCACCTCCTGGTCCCTAAATATCTCTTCAAGAGGAAGAGATAATCTCTTCTCAAGCTTAAAAAGTACTTACCAAGAAGATCAAATCTCTCGAGAAACAATAAAAAACTTATAAAAATCCTTTTAAGCAAGATCCAAGTTATCCTTTAGTTCTGAGTCCAAGGTATCCTAAACACTTTGAGATGCCCAAGTTGGATAAGTTTTGAGGTGATGATAATGCGCAAGAGCACGTAACACAATTTATGAACCTATGCTTCCAATTGTAATATAATGATTCCCTATTGTAATGAACATTCGTGATTACCATTTCAAGTGCAACGCTTGAATGGTATAATCAGTTACCAAGGTACAACATCACTAGTTTTGAATAGTTGGTGAATGATTTTATTGAATGCTTATCCTTTGGCATCCACAAGAAAAAAAATCTATCTGACTTGGCTAATTTATGATAATATGATGATGAGCCAGGGATGGATTATGGGAAAAAATTATGGAAGCCCATGTCAAAACTTCTGTTCCTCATCCCTACAAGTGAAATCACTTGAATTTTTACCAAAAATTGTGCCAAACATATATCATTGCTACTCAGCTGCAAAAATACACAACATTCAAGGAGGATTTGGCACAAGCCAAACTGATCGAAGACATAAAATCCAAGAAGGATATTTGAAGCTCTGAACAATAAAATAATATAATAACAAAAACACATGCAATAAACCACATCAATGCAAGCCTACACCGGTCAATCAGGTTGTGTTGAACATTCCAAAAGTAGAGAGTTCATAGTGACAATAGAATTATCAATCTCAACCCCCTATAGAACATTATAACAATCAACATGCTAAAAATTAGGGCAAAGAAAAACAACGTTGTCCACCTTACCGATTCATACCATTGTTCGAATCTTTGGCATACATATTTAATTAGTTAAGTGAGGTCAAGGCACTTAAACTACCAAAAGTATAATTATTAGACCCTAATCACCCTAAGCCAAAGGGATATATGGAAGATCATTATTGTCTTTATCATAGACAAAAATGCCGTGATATTGAAGTGTACCACTGATTCAAAAATGTGGTATAAAATATGATAGATATGGATCAAATGCGAGTTGATAGCCCTTTGGCACTTGATAATAAAAACATGGAAATATTTAAAGATCCTTTACCTAATAATTAACCTCCAAGAAATCATGTAGGCTAGGTCAACCAAGTACAGATAGATCCTCCCACATAAGGATTTGTTGGTATGGTTAATATTGTCACTAGAAATAGGAGATACAACTAGCTAGAGCCATCTGTCGCTCCTATCTGTATCCTAGTTGCACCTCAACAAAGGCCAACACAAAACCACCCATCAAGCCCATCAGCAAGGCCGATGATCACCATCAAGAACAAACTCACTTAGAGTCTATAGATGGCCTCAACAAAATTATCCATATATGAGCTCATCCAATAGTCCCCTAGGCATAGGAAGACTTTAATGGATATTATGAGATCTATAGATCTCTAGTACCAAAATATTGATGATTTTACCAACTTTGTAGGGCATATATAGTAGTGCCAAGAGCCAGTGATCATATTCTATGATCATGAAATTAATATGGTTTCAATTGCCATAGCAGACCTACTACTACATATTATTGCATGTGTTAACCACACACCTTTTAAGAAGGTATTTATTGATAAAGTCTTGTAAATCAAAATTATCACAACTAAGGTCCTAGGACACCTAAGCCTTCCCAAGTCAGGTGACCTATGAATATAGATGAAATCTATCATAGAGATTTCCCCGATCCTCCTAATATGATATAATTGCTTCCTCTAGAAGATCCTATTATCTTATTTTTTCCCAGAGTAGATTTGAAGATTCCCATACCTCCTAAACCACATATGGAGCTTGGAAGACAATCAAGAATTAGTGAGTCCTACCTGTGTGGTCTTGGTGATTTCTTTCCATTTGTAAACATGATATCCATTTATTTGACCACTCCACTCCATAATCAATCTGATTCCTCAAAATATTTGCACCTCAATATTGAGGCCATTGATTTTGATCATGCCAATTCACCCCTTGATCCTGAGGATTTCTTCCCCAATGAAGAAATGTTACAACCATTTCATTTTGCACCAAGTTGTGCTCATGATGTTTATCATACTAAGGTTGACCTTGATATGGTAGATCATTTAAACCTAGATGATGACATCCATATGATCCCTACACCTCACCATATTGAAGAAGGATCACATATGTAATAGAGAAAACTTTCAAAGTGGATATCAACACAGATCCCACAAATTCAAATAAAGTCAAATTCGGAGAAAGCTTATCTCATGAGGAATGAGTCATCCTCATCCCTCTATTGAAAGAGAGACCTAATATTTTTGCTTGAACCTATAAATACATGGAAGGTTTGGATCCAAAATTGGTTTTCCACAACCTTTCATTGGACCCCACTAAAAATTTGATCAAGCAAAAACTTAGGAAAATGCATCCAACCATCACTTTGATGGTCAAATATGAATTGCAAAAGCTTCTAGATGTAGAATTTATAATTCCCATTGACTATCCATATTGGGTATCAAACATGGTACCCATAGAAAAACCTGATGAAATAATTTGTATCTGCATGGATTTTTGAGACCTCAACAAGGCAACACCCAAGGATTCATTTACATTGCCAAATATCGATGCTCTTGTAGATGCAACTATAGGTTATGAGATGCTATCACTCATGGATGATTTATTAGTTACAATCAAATTTAGATAAAACCTAAAGATCAATGTAAAACTACTTTTACCACTCCATGGGGGAAATTTTGTTATAAGGTTATGCCATTTGGCCTTAAAAATATTGGTGCCACATACCAGTGGGCTATGACATATATCTTCCATGACTACATGTATAAGTGTAGACACCAAAATAGCACCAATCCGATTATGTGACGACAAGCACTGATCGAATTGACATACATAGCCCCTAGGGCAGCCCCCAGAGGTTAAACAATGGTCCTAACCACTCCCACAATAGTTTTGGAAGGTCAGAGGTCAATTTGGCACCTTTAAGGCACTCTGCTCCCTACTCGTTCCACCCTGGGATGATTACAAATTGGTATTCGTCCCACCCCGGGATGATTAGCAGCATTCGCTCCAGGGTGGGGCGAATAGCAGGTTTGATGGGCAAAAGGTCAAACCTTGACAAATGGTAGCTCAGATCCACCACTCAACTCCACCTTCAATGCATGGGAGTGTGAGTGAGCATTTTTGAGCTCAAAGAGGCAGTCATAGAGGAATCATGGAGCCCTTAATCAGGGAGGAATCTTCTCTCCCCTGACAAGGCATGATGGCCAAGTGGCGCCTCTGCATGCTCATTCACAAGAGACCCTCAGGTCTATAAAATGGTGAGTCTTCTCACCCCAAAAAAAGGATAGAGGAGGAGCATTTGGAGCAATGGAGTGCTACCGAATTACATCCTCACCCCTCACTTGTGCTTCTTACATCCTTGATCTCTCTTTTGGAAGGGAGGTTATTGGGTGAACATTGGAAGCGCAATCCGGACCCAAAACCCAAAAATTTGGCCACAATACCCCACCCAATTTTTCGACACAACCCCCTAGGAGGTTTTGGACCCATCCCAAGTGGATTGGTGCCAAAACCAAGCCCCAAACGATGGGCGTCCTGCCCTCGGGTGCCCCCCGCATTGCTATAGTCCTAATCGCCCCACCCCGGAGTGATTAGAAATATGTAGTATATTTCCTTATTGTTTATTTTGCATTTTATTTTATGTCTTTCATATATGCTTCCATTCAAATTTCATGCCATTCTGATGAGTTTTGACTGTGTTTTCATTGCTTTTCGCTTTCACTAACATACAGGGAGCATTTTCAGATACAGGGTGATCGGGGCAGAATCTGCAAAATCCGACCTTCTGGGTCATCCCAAAATGCCCCATTTTGCCTAACCCCAACTTTGCAGGTGTTTTGGAGGCCTCTAGATGGGACATTTAGGAGGTTGCCTTTTGACATTTTATGACAGTCCTAATCGTCCCACCCCAGAGCGATTAGAAATATATAACAGATTTCTTGACTATTCCTTTTGTAGTGTGTTCATGATGGTGTTTGCATGCTTCTATCCAAATTTCATCTTATTCTGACATGTTTTGATTACCATTTTAATTATTTCATGCATGCATTAACCGGAGGCCTTGGGGATTGCATATTTCCCTCCATCCGTAGGTGCTACTAATCATTTGTTGTTTCTTTGAATGTAGGATCTCGACATCGAAGGGATAGCAAGGAACTACAGATGCATTCATGCAAGCGACGGTGACGTTTGGCCCGCCCATTTCAAATGTGGGCACGCGGAAGATCCCGAAGGGAAGCGTACCATCCGTGGTGTAACAAAGCTATATCTAACGCTCCTAGCTCCTAAAAAGGAAGGAGACGTATTGTAACCTGGTCTCAAAGAAAAATTAATAAAAATAAGGGTTGCACTTTACATTTGCTTTATATCTCATTTCAGTTCGTTTGTTTTCCCTTTTTCATGCACTTTAGTCCTTTGTTCATTTGTAGGACTTAGCGTTTCGCATGCTTTTGTTTGCACCGCACCCGGTACGCCTATGGGCTTCCGTATCCTCATGATTTTAGTGGCGATCATGGTGGGACCCTGTCCCTTGATTTTGGGATCAAATTTTTGATCAAAATTGTGTGTTTTTGCTTTCAGGTGTTAATCCTTCAAGCGCTGGACTGCTACTCGTGCCACCCTATGACGAATACAGACTGGAATTCATGCCACCCTAGGATGAATAAGGCATTCATCCCACCCTGTGATGAATACAGATCTACTATTCATCCCACCCCAGGACGATTAGCTCTCTGTGCAGTTTTTGAGCAGAAACTCAGGGGCATCTGGTGTGGGCAGAGAAGAGGTAGGTTGTCTGAACACTCTTTGTAATTTTTTGTCTCTGTTTCTATGATTTTTCTATTTCTTTGCTTGCATAGGAAATTTTACTGCATGTTTCCTTTCTTTGCGCAAGTAAAAATAACCACACACACCACGAGATAATCTAAACATCAAGGCATTGGTCGTAAAACCCCAACACTTGATCAAGACCAACGGTGGATTTCATCACCACCTTGGCTTGAATTTTGCATACATAACCCTGATCGCTACTATTGCTAGACGTAAATCCTGATGAAATCTGACCAAGTGTAGCTAGGGTGATTCCCAGTGCATGAGGATAAGTCTTCTATGGTAGGTGTCAAAAATAGAGTGATTCCCCTTCCGTATCGCCTATGTTCCACGTATTGTTCTGCTCTCGCGTACCAATAGTTTCCCTCACGTAAGGGCGGGTATATTGAGAGGTTCGGTATAATGGCCTGGCAGTGGTATATTGAAGGGGCGACCATTTTGGGAGACATAAGAGCCCTCATATTGCATATACAACAAAATTTTCTTTACAAGGCTTTCAAAACAAAAATCAAAACACACTGAACCAGATCTAGGGCACACTTTTAATCCATAAACGAGATAATCACTTCTTTGTTTGTGTGGCTCCTGTTTGTTTAGTGTAGCATAAAAAATCATAAAGAAGATAAAAACGTACACATCTTTTAGAGAAACACCACCATGGTGTACACCCGTAGCCAAGCCCAATCACGGGCAAAAGCTACGAAAAGTGTACAAGGGGGCACAAGTCACCTCCGCTATAGCCCCAAGGACTTGGTCATACCACCTTGGCGGCTTGACCCACAAAATAGTCCACATCATACCATGACGGAATGGGACTATAGAGGCACCCCTTCGAGGGGCACTCCCATTCAACATAGACCCTTTCAGGAGGAGTCCATACACGTGGCACTCAACATAGATGGGAGGGCTCCCTTAGACACTCGTTATGAGTGGCCACCGCATGATGAAGTGCTAGAACAACATAGGGTCCATAAGGAGGGGCCACATGATTACATCATCCCTCCTCTACCCCTTATTACTATTAGAAACAATAGGCCAAATCCAGAGCACAAGGCTCTTCAGATAGGGCGAGCCAACTCTGCCCGCCCCTTTCACATATACGAAAGGGAGCATGAGGAAGACCACTACATTCCTCAAGAGCAATACACAGCATGGGAGCAATGCACTTCCGCACCTGCTATTTATCAGGATCACCCACTAAGGCCAGAGCCTCGGGTGAATGCCGCTAACCTCGATAGAGGGAAGCGACCTATAGAGATCTCGGATCACCATGATCGAGATAGATGTGTAGGGGAGGCATCTAGGCCTCCTAGACTCAAGACGGTAGAACAAATCGACTTGGCATTTTCCAAACATGCCACCCACCGAGCGCAAATCATGCAGCTTGAGCAAGATCAACAATAGTTAGAGCACCTGTATCGCCTTAGCAAAGAGCGCATTCGGCGTCAAATAGATGAGTTGCTCTAGAACACTATGCTTGAGAGGGTCCCAACCCCTCGCACGCATAGGACAGAGTTGTATGAGAGGCACAACCCCTTGGTGCGAGACAGGTCTCCATGACCTTATCAAATGTTGCCTCCAAGACCTCCTAGACCTGAGTGGGAGACCACCCCTAGAGCCAATGATGGGCACCCTCCACGGGCACCCACCCATGTTTATAGGTCACGCCCAGGAACTCCTCAAGAAGCCTATGAGGAATTTGAGCAAGAAGAAGAGCGGGCTGAAATGCCCTACCAAGGCAGGGGGTGCTACCCGACTACCCCTCCATAGGCCTCAAGTTCCCCGTAATTCACAATGGGAACAAACCAAGGAGGAAGAGATCAAATCTTCCGATGCATACAAAGCGCTACTAGAGCGCTTAGAGTCTATGGAGACCAAGACTTCTGGGCCCCAAAATCCCACTTTACGCCAGCTTCGTAGTCACCCTGTGCATCCTTCAGTGCCTGCACCCCCATACCCTGAACACTTTAAAATGCCTCAATTGGCAATATTTAGAGGGGAGGAGGATGCCCAAGAGCACGTGACAAGATTCCTGAGCCAATGCTTTGGCATTCAGGACAACGATGCTTTGCTTCTAAGAACATTTATAACCACGTTCGTAGGCCCTACCTCGGATTGGTTTACCCAGTTGCCAAAGCATAGCATCAGTAACCTGGACCAGCTAGTGGATGCATTCCTCGAATGTTTCACCTTTAATACCAAGAAGAAGGCATCATTAAGTGACCTAGCTAGCCTCAGACAGTATGAGGAGGAGACCATGGCGGCTTATGGAAATCGGTGGAGGACGTTGCTTTCAAAGCTACCTTACCTCCCTCCCATGGCCGAACTGACCCAAATGTTCTCGAAGAGTTGTTTGAGGTCGATCTCCGTGCTATTGCAGCTGCAACAATATGCCACTCTCGAGGAAGCCCTGGCACAAGCCAAAATCATTGAGGAGATCAAGATACAGGATGGCGAGATTGCCAAGCCATGCAAGAAAGAGTGGCCCAAAAATGCCAAAATTGGGTCAACGCAATCGAAACCCACCATGGTCAATCAGGTTGCTATAAACATACCTAAGCCTGCACAAGCAACACAACCCCCAAAGGCTAATTATCAGGTAGTTCCTCTTGACACCTATGAAAAGGAAAATCATAGGCAAGAGCAAAATCAGTAGCGTCACCCTAGGCGACAATTCACACCCTTCACAGAGTCTAAAGACTCCTTGTTTGACCGCTTGTCCATGGTAAACTTGATAAACCTGCCAGAAAGTCGACCCATAGACCCCAACGCGCCAAAACCCAAGGGCTATAGGGAAGACTTGTACTATAGATTTCATCGATAGAAAGGACATGACCTTTACGCATGTTGGAAGTTCAAAAGCTTAGTGCAAGACCTAATAGACAACAAGACGCTAGCGGTGGATAATCCTGTGGCACCAAACAACCAATAGATGGAGGTCTTCAAAGACCCCCTGCCTACCCATGATGCATAGGAAAAAACCCTTCAAGTCAATGAGGTGACACAGAACTGCCCCATGCAGGGGTATGTAGGGATGATAAGCATAGTGACTCGAAACAAGAGGTACCCAAGCACAGCTGCCCCCATGGTGGCTACAGGAGAGGTTCCATCAATGTCACAACCTCAACAGCACCCTACACAACCTCCCCCACCTAGACCAGTGGCCATGATTCGGACTAAACTTACCCAAAGTTTAAGGACCACGTCGGCTAGGCTCTCCATCTATGAGCTCATCCAACAATCACCACCCCATCGAGAGGCTCTAATGGAGATATTAAAAGCCATCGAGCTGCAGCCCCATGAAGCAAACTCTTTCAACAACTTTGTGGGACATGTAAAATGATGTACAAAACCAGTCATCACCTTTAGAGAAGATGAACTAAAATCGGTGACTGGTGATATGGCGGATCCACCCCTGCACATCATTGCACGGGTCAACAGGATTCCATTTAAGAGGGTGTTGGTGGACACTGGCTCATCCAGCAATATAATCACAATAGCGGCATTGAAGCACCTCAAGTTGCCAGCATCTCACATTGTGGCCTCCACCTATACTCTTCGAGCATTCAATGACGCGATATGCTCGACGGTTGGCACAATTGTCCTGCCCATCCAAGTGGGACAAAAGACTATTCCTACGTTGTGCCACATCTTGGAAGGTGAGATGGCCTACAATATTTTACTGGGCTGGCCTTGGATCAGGGACATGAAGTGTGTCCCTTCGATAGCCCATCAATGCCTAAAGTACACATACGAAGGGCAAGTGCATGTGGTCTCGACAGACTTAGAGCCCTTCAAGTATTGCAATGCGGTGCAGCTGATGCCACAATCGACCCTTCCATTGACACATTTGGACTTTCAGTTGAATCCATCCAAACAGGGTCCGATTCTGCATACATCCCCGTTGTTAAGTCCCTCAAATCCCCAGCCGGGTCCATCTTCATCGTCTGGTCCTTCACCAACGATGCCACCTATGGTGGCCACACCAAAGGACAATGGGAAGAAACCCCTGGAAGAGGCACCACCATCAGTCTCAACCATCTCTATCGAAGAGGTGCCTAGCCGAATGGAAGTCGAGACGCCTAGTTCACCCGACATGGAGTGGACTCAGGAAGAACTCCCATTCCCTCCCCCTCAACCACCAATGATCACCATTGAGATGGCCAATACGGGCCTGGGGGAGTACCTAGTGTGGAACATTGTAGCAACACCCACGCTTGAGTCCATGTAGGACATGGGGAGACCTCGCCTCCCCATCGACACTATTGTCCCTTTGGGCTACCCACAAAACCAGACAAATTTTGTATATGGGGGCCTCGACAATGGCATTGAACCTTACCTGCAAGAGGAAGAGGATGAAGAGCCCTTTACCGAGAACGTCAACTATCTGTCCAACCCAGACTTTGCTTTGAAATATCTTGGCCAATGTAATTGGCATGGATATGGGTTGGGTAGATATGAACAAGGGGTGCGCATTCTTTGTCAACCAAGATATCAGATGTCATACGACAAATCAGGAGTAGGTTTCAACCACCCTTTGCCCCTTGACATCTTGGTAGAGAACATGCAAGGCCTAGGGATAGGCAACAAGGATGGGTTGGCACAAGATCCATATGCCAATCCTAACACAACGTACACATTGGGGGATTATCTCCCATTGCTAACAACCAACCTTGTTGACCTCAACAACCCTTTCCCTTCGATCGAGAAAGGAGAAAGTTTGAGGACTCACCTACAAGAGGGATATAGACAAGGTCAAGAAGGATCTTCAAAAGATGAGTCAAAGTATGAGGTAGCACCTTGGGACCCTTTCGAGTTCGATAGCAATCACTCGCAAGTGATGCCCATAGATGATTATCAGGAGGACTTCGTGGTGATGTTCCCCTTGAATGCTCCAATCGAGCAAATGCCACCTCAAGAGAATCAGGTCCTCCCACAGAGAGTAGAACAACCCCGATGGGACCAAATTAACTTGCTAGAGCAGAATGATCCTCACATGTCGTAAATAGTTATCGGAGCCAACAAAGACCTATAGATATCTTATAGTGATTATGAAGATGAGACTGAGATGGCATATCTCAATCATATGCGACAACAAAAATACCCCATGGACATTGACGACATGTTTGAATAGCTAAACATGGGGCTAAGGCATAGGTGGAACCTAAACCAGGCATAGTTGGATCAACTACTACACCCGCCACTTCAAGCATATAGAGAGCACCTTCCGCCCAGATACCCTATAGAGCCATCAATGCCAAACATAGACCATGTCCTTTTATCTGCACATAGGGCCGATCCATTTGTGCCAATACCCACAGATCCAGATCCAGAGCACAAATATCACCAAGGATGTTCGAGTCACCACCTACGCGGTAATGGAGACCAAATTCACTTCATCAACATGATATCCATTGATTTAACCGCCCCCATCCACAATACAACCGATCTAAAATGACCATTGTATCTAATCCTAGATGCCATAGACTGGGATCACGCTAACTCACCACCATACCCATCAGAGTACTAGACTTGTGATGAGATGCTTTGTTTCACCCCAGGACCAAATCAGGATATATTCCATGCTAAAGAGGAACCCAACATTCCAAACATAGATCTAAATTTAGCAAATGACATCCACCTGATCCCAACTCCACACCAATTGGAGGACGTGTCCCACATGTCAGTTGAAGAGATGACTGACGTAGACATCGGCTTTGATCCAATGAATCCACAAATCATTAAGCTGGGGGTAATTCTATCCCCCGAAGAGCAAGCCGATTACATTGCCCTTCTCAAAGATAAGAAGAAGGTTTTTGCATGGTCCTACAAAGACATGTCGGGGCTAGACCCGTAGCTAGTCACGCATAATATAATGCTTGATCCGAAAGTCAAGCCAGTCAAGCAAAAACTACGTAAAATGCACCCAATAGTAGCCTTAATGGTCAAATACGAGCTACAAAATTTATTGGATGTATAGTTTGTCATCTACATGGATTACCCACCATGGTTGTCCAACATGGTACCTATCAAGAATCCTGACGGGAGGATTTGCATATGCATCAATTTTTGAGATCTAAACAAAGCGAGTCCCAAGGATGATTTCCCCTTGCCTAGCATCGATGCATTGGTAGATGCTACAGTAGGCCACGAAATACTTTTCCTCATGGATGGTTTCTCAGGATACAACCAGATTCATATCAATCCCTATGATCAACTCAAAGCGGCATTCACGATGCCTTGGGGGAAATTTTGTTATAAGGTCATGCCCTTTGGCCTTAAAAATGTTGGTGCCACCTACCAACGCGCTATGACATACATCTTCCATGATCACATGCATAAAACTTTGGAAGACTATATGGATGATCTGTTGGCCAAATCTCTTTTGCACCCAAATCATCTCGATGACCTTAGCAAGATCCTTGATCACCTCATTGAACATGACTAAACCCCAAGAAGTACATATTTGGTGTCACATCTGGAAAACTCTTGGGTTTCATAGTCTCAAAATGAGGAATCGAGGTAGATCCAAACAAATTCAAGGTAATCCTTGAAATGCTTCCCCCAACCACCATCAAGGAGCTTAGAAGCCTGTAGGGAAAGGTCACGTCAATCAAGCGCTTCATAGCGTAGCTATCTGACAAGTGTCGACCCATGAATAAATTATTACACAAGGGGGTAGCATTTCACTAGGATGATAAGTGACGGTCGGCATTTGATGACATTAAACAATACTTGGCTTCGCTGCAAGTATTGGCACCACCTAGACCAGGAGTTTCATTCTACTTATACATCTCAGCTACTGAGGTGGTACTGGGCGCCATGTTAACCCAGAAAAGTGAACTACACAAAGAGCAGGCTACTTACTATCTTAGCCGCACCCTGGTTAGTTATGAACTTAACTATGCATACGTCGAGAAGCTATGATTGGTGGTGGTATTTTCCACCAAAAAACTATGCCATTACATGCTAAGCAATACGATGTATGTTGTGTCTAAGGAGAATCCATTGCGGTACATGATGAGTCATACTTATCATAGTAGCCACACGGTGAAATGGATCATGTTGTTGATGGAGTTTGACATCAAATTCATTGGATAGAAGTCCATCAAAGGTCAAGTCATCACAGATAAAATATCAAAGGCTCCTCTCAAAGACGATCAACCTCTGACCGTAGAGCTACTCGATGATGGGGTCTTCCATGTATCAGAATTGCCAAATTTTTATGAGCCTGAGTCACAGGCCGACATAACCTTATTTTTTGATGGTTCTAAATGTGAGCAAGGGGGTGGCACAGGAATTGTATTCTTCACACCGCAAGGGGCTCCAATGCCTCTATCATTTAAACTTGATTTCTTGTGCACCAATAACAATGCTGAATATGAAGCCTTGCTCATAGGTCTTCACATAGCAATCACCATGAACATCAAATGCTTGAACATCTTTGGTGATTCACTGTTAATTGTCAACCAAGTAAAATAGATATTCCAATGTAAATGCCCAGTTCTGCAGACTTACAAAGCCCTTATGGACAAATTCTTGGTAAATATTGAATGGTATGACATCAAGGCACTCCCTCGATCATCAAATCGCTTTGCAGATACTATGGCCTCCTTGGGGTCACTAATCCCGCAAGACCCTTTTGGTGAGATGACAACCATTCAATTCAAAACATTATCGTAATCCATGATAGAGCATGCAAGCTTTGACATAATGCTAGGAATCCACCTGATCCAAATTGAACCATATTAGGATAGGTTTGCTCAAATCCATGATATATTGAATCATGCCAACTGGGGGTCCTTGTTCTCCCCAACTCCTCTTAATAGCAGCACCACACTATTATTACAAGTTCGTTCCCACTCAGCTTTCGCTAGGGATGAACTTCAAGAGGGATTGGCAGTTCATACCATCGAGGTTTCTGATCAGCAGGATTGGTACACACCCATAAGAGACTACCTCAAGTTGGGTAGCCTCCCACTTGGATTGACACACGCCATGAAAAGATCATTCAAACAAAAAGTGACAAAACATGTCTTGATAGGAGACATTTTGTACCATTGGAGCTACGAAGGAATCCTCCTCCATTATTTGGACCAGCAGGAGTCCGCTTGGGCGATCACCCAAGTGCATGATGGTACATGTGGTGGCCACTTCAACGGTATGGCCATCGCAAAGCGCATTCTTTGCATGGGCTATTATTGGCCATATTTAGAGTGAGATTGTTTTGCATATGTAAGGAAGTGCGTGAAGTGTCAACACCATGCTAATTTTACACATGTACCTTCTTAGGCCTTGTAGCCGATCCAATCAGCTTGGTCATTTTCATAGTGGGGCTTAGATCTAATTAGAAAGATCTCCCCTACATCTTCGGGTCATCACACGTTCATCATAATGGCCATAGAGTACTTCACCAAGTGGGTGGAAGCAATTCCGCTAACCTCTACGACTGGACCCCGCATTGTAGAGTTTATTTTGCATAACATCATATGTCGTTTTGGTATTCCATCCAAGATCATATAGGATAATGGGACATCATTTAAGAACAAATATGTGCATGCTTTGACAACAAAGTACAAAATTTAGCATAGTTTCTCAACACCCTATTATCCGTAGGCAAATGGGCAAGCAGAGACGTCAAACAAAATGCTAGTTGCCATCCTTAAAAAGATGGTCACAAATAGTCATAAGGATTGGCACATTCAAATCCTACTTGCCTTGTGGGCTTATCGCACCAGTATTCGGATGCCCATTGGGGCAACTCCATTTTCACTGGTGTATGGCTCTGAGGCAATCATGCCTCTTGATTTGGAAATACCTTCCCTACGCATATCAATGCAAGAGTTTATCAATGATGACACTGTGTGGCAGGCCTGGTTAGACCAGCTTACATTGCTCGATGAACAACACATCAATACTCTTGAGTATTTATGTATCTATCAAGAGCGTCTTAAGAAATCATACAACATGAAAGTTCACCTGAGGGACTTTTAGGTTGGTGACCTGGTCTTAAAAGAGAACCAAAAAAATTCTAACTTGCCAGCCCATATAAGGGAAAAGTTTGTGGCAAACTGGTTAGGTCCATATGTAATTGACAATAAAATAGGACCTGGAACATACCGTCTTGCCTCTCTTGAAAGAATCAAGGAACTAGAACCCTTGAACATCAGTCATTTGAGACCATTACACATTTAGAGAGCCATAGCCTACCCCAAAATCTCCAAGGATTCCAGCAATCGATTGGTCAACCCAAAAGCTCCAAGGATTCCAACAATCACTTGGTCAACCCAAAAGCTCCAAGGATTCTAGTAATCTCTTGGTCAACCTAAAATGCCCTAAAGGTATCCATGATCCCTTTGGTCAAACCAAAAGCTCCAAGGATTCCAAAAATCACTTGGTCAACCCAAAAGATCCAAGGATTCCAGCGATCGCTTGGTCAACCCAAAAAGCTCCAAGGATTCTAGCAATCGCTTGGTCAAAAACCAAAATGCCCCAAAGGTATCAATAATCCCTTTGGTCAAACCAAAAGCTCCAAGGATTCCCACAATCGCTTGGTCAAACCCTAAAACACCCCAAAGGTATCAATAATACTTTGGTCAAACCAAAAGCTCCAAGGATTCCAGCAATCGCTTGGTCAAACCAAAAGCTCCAAGGATTCCAACAATCGCTTGGTCAACCCAAACACCCCAAAGGTCACCATAATCCCTTTGGTCAAACCAAAAAGCTCCAAATATTCCCACAATCAGTTGGTCAACCTAAAAAGCCCCAAATGTCACCATAATCCCTTTGGTCAAACTAAAAAGCTCCAAGGATTCCCACAATCGCTTGGTCAAAACCCAAAACGCCCCAAAGGTATCAATAATCCCTTTGGTCAAACCAAAAGATCCAAGGATTCCCACAATCACTTGGTCAACCTAAAACACCCTAAAGGTATCCATAATCCCTTTGGTCAAACTGAAAAGCTCCAAGGGTTCCCACAATTTCTTGGTCATAAAAAAATATTCAAAAATAAACAAAAACAAAAGATAATCAAACATAACAAAAAAATTGCATCTCACTTCCATGCATACTCTTAAAAATCAAAACACAAAAATATAATAAACTGCATTAGGCATCGCATTCATACATGGCATATTTTCTGGTCAAACACGTCATAAGCACCATAGACTGTAATTGCTAGGCAATTCCATCATTTCCTACATTCAGGCAATTTTGTAAACATATCCATCCAGAATAACGCCATCCACATTTTATTTTATCATAGTCAAGTTGTCTGCTAATGTATTTAGGGTTTTTTTCATTCAGCTATCTTTAGATTTCTAGCCAAAAATTGTACAAAGTCAGACAGATTTTACAAAGGTAGATTTTTACTTGGATCACACCTGGTTACATAGCATCCCAACACACGTTAAAACACACAAAAATTACCAAGTTGTATGAACAAAAGATGAAACCTACAAAGCAGTCTAGGGTACCATAGGTGAAAGGTTAGCCTAATCATCCCCCTGTGCGAATGGTTCAAGAATGCTAAGAATTGACAAAAGGACAAGCTCTTCCCCATCCAATTCCTCACAATAAATAGTGATTAAAATCCACTATCAAAAAAAAAAAAAACCCAAACACCTTTGATCCCCAAAGTCATAAGGATTCATACTACACGCCCCTAACAAGGATGGGTAGTCATCCCCAAGGTCTAAGAGATCAATACCATTACATTATCATATCCCCAATCACCATTGGTCCTCAAAGTCATAAGGATTCATACTACATGCCCCTGACAAGGATGGGTAGTCATCCCCAAGGCCTAAAAGATCAATGTCATTACATACTAAGATCCCAAATCACCTTTGGTCCCCAAAGTCATAAGGATTCGTACTACACATCCCTAAACAGGATGGGTAGTCATCCCCAAATCCAAAAGGGATCAATTCCATTTGCAAGCCAAAAACCTTTGAGCTCAACTTTGCAACCTAAAATACAAAATCAAAAAACAGTGGTTATCACCATTATTCAAACTCCTTGTTCAAAAAGAAAAACAAAAGAGAAAAATAAACAGTGATTTTCATCACTATGTATGAGAGCAAGTATTCCAACAAGTTGAGCAATGGAAAGACGCCTAAACTTTAATCCCTGGAATTCTCAAAATTCAAAAAACCATCTAGGTGATCCTCATTATGGGTTTGGTGGACAACCTACCTGGCAATGGTGGTACCCTAAATGCATGATGATATGTCTATCACATTAGCTTTGCATGTGATCATACCAATGTTTGCATGTGAGTAGACCAATGTTTGCATGTGAATGAGCTGGTTTATGGTACCTTAGATTATCCTATGGATTAATCTTACTAAATACAACAAAGGAGTTAGTGGAGCTAATTGGGTGATCCTCAGTACAGGTTTGGTTGATAGCCTATCTGGCACTGGCGGTATCCTGATAAATACCACATAAACAAACTCAATCGCACACACAGGGATGTGAAATAACTTGGTAAAACTCAAGTTTGATTCGTACCTTGTTCAAAAAGTCTTGTGAGATAAACTACAGTCTTGGCTAGTTAGTTAAAACATCTAAATCTTAGAAAAACCTTAACTACATTCTAAAACAACTGGTACATTTCATTACTTACATCACCATAAGAAAATATGAAAAATACCAAAACAAAATTATTAGATGAAAAGTCATTCCACAAAGCAATCACAGAGTACAGAAAGCTAGTAAATCTTGTACAGTCTATGGTGCCATTGACAAGTTATCAACAAATCATTCCATACATTCCATATACATCATATAATTAGAAACATCACATTCATAATAACACATGCATATATCAACATAAATAAATGTGCATGAATAAACCACAAACCATAAAAAAGAAATAATCCAAAAATAAATTCATGTATATATATCACCAAAATGCCTGTAGGCTATAATAAGTCAGTCCTCTGACCTCACAACAACAAAGCAAAAACTCAAAAACCCCAAAGCCTAGGGATTCGGCCACCATGATCATGTAGGATCGATGCGACTGGAACTACCCCTAGTGGTGTGGGTCCTATGGGACCTCTCAGGATGGCTGTTTCTAGCCCTTGCATCATGCCCACTAGCGCTACCCTCTCCTACCCACCTACGATGAGAGGAAGCAGACTGCTCAGTCTCACTGTCTCTCATTTGGTATGAAGATCCATCTCCAGTGTGCTCAGGTAACTACCCACCAAGGCGGATAATCTCTGCCTCCAACTCCAATCGGTGTTGAACCAAATCCATCTCCCACCAAAGGTATGTAGCCAATGCATCATCGTGCTGTGCCAACTGAGTCCACAGGAGATCCATCTCCCGTGAAGCATCTGTGTCCCCATCCTATCGGTAGTATGCAACCAATGCGTTCTCCCATTGTGCCAACTAAGTCTGTAAAATATCCCTCTCCTATATAACATCGCCATGCTCCTCATCTTGTCTTCATAGTATATAATCCAATCATGCTATCTCAATGCGATACCTAACCTCCATATCCCATGGGACTTCCTAGGGCATGGGCATCTTTAGGATGGCAGGCTACTCTGAAAACCACTACTCTGGCACATCCTATATATCTGGTTGCTTCGGAACCCCTAGGTAATACCTAGTCAATTCGTCAACCTCCACCATATCCGCATCATTGCATTGAGTGCCCTAACCCTCCCCTGATGCATCTGTATCCTCACCACCCGTTGCTGCTGCATCTGAACCTCCTAGAGGCCCCTCACCCTACCATCACTGCATCATCCACCACTGGTCATACTTTGCGGTCGCCTCGACATTGTCCACATCAAGGACATCAATCACTGCATCCGACTCCTCACCTAGTGGCTCAATGATTGGCCATGCCAGAGTCCTCTCGTCACCCCGATGCTAATAGATCAAGGGCTCACCAGGAAATCCCTGGCGCACCCCAAATTGTTGAGTCACTCAAATGTATGGGAAGTACTCCTACTCAGTCTTGTGTCACCTGATCATCCACCTCCCTTGGCATGCCCATCGAAGCCACTCCCCAGCCTTAGGTCAGGCTATACAGTACCAGTATGGATGCCAGAATACCTCCCCTAGAGCAAGCCACGAGAAGGCATCGACATAGTGCCCTATGACACCTGCCCATTGGTGACTCTACCCCTGCTCCTCTGACCTCTGCCATAGAGCAACATAACCAATCTCCCTATCCACCATCTCTGCCTGAGTGGTCCAAGGCAACCCCTGAGGCTACTCCATAGCTATGTGTTGCCATCCCCAGCACTGCAATAGGTAGCTGCACCCAATCCCCTTTCACCTCTGACAACGGACCTCGTACAACTCATCATACAGTTGTGCCAATAATGTCTACCCCCATCTCATAATCAGTGGAGCTGAGGTCGAACACTCCATAAGTCTTAACACCACCTCAAACAAGTTCCAAGGGAACCTCACACCTGAGGAGTTGGGAATCAGCATGTTGGAGATGAGAGTCATGAGCAATGCATGCCTCACCCCCAACACGCCCTTCTCTAGCCACCACCGCACCAAAATCCTACCAATCAGGCAGTCCCCCTATGCCCTCTCCACCGCCTCAACCACCCCCATCGCCATCGCATGCCCAAAGAACTGTGTTAGTACCATCGTCTGCTAATCTCGAGGAGTCATTCGAATGGGCAGCCTATCTATTGGAATTTTTAGAATCTGATAAACGTCCTCCAGAGTCACTATCATCTCCTCTATTGGGAGATGAAAGGTGTTGGTGCGGGGATCCCACAAATTGATTAGGGCAGTCAGATATGCCCTATCCCCCACCACAGGCTCTAATCGAGTCACCTACTTGAGCCCAATGGCATCAAGCCACTCCCAGTCCACCATAGTCAGCGCCTCCCGCGCTTCAGCACCTCCCACGCTTCAAAAAATACCATCGGATGATGGTACTGATTCTTCACCACCTGCAAAACAAAACAACACAAAAACATTAAAACATGACAACAAAAATAAACTATACAACAAAAACAAAAATAAACTGTACAGCAACATTAACAAAATGTATAGTACAAACATTTCAAAAAAATCAATAAACAACGCAAAATAAAACAAAATTTTAACCTAGGGTTTCTAAAACTCTAGTTTAAACAAAAAAAACAAAACTTTAAACCTAGGGTTTTTTTAACTCTAGTCTGACAAACAAAAAAAACAAAATAACAACATTTAACCTAGGGTTTTTAACTCTAGTTTGAAAAAAAAACAAATAAAACTAGTTTTTTAAACCTAGGGTTTTACCTTAGTTTAAACTGATAAACAAAAAAAACAAAATAACAACATTTAACCTAGGGTTTTTAACTCTAGTTTGAACAAAAAACAAATAAAACCAGTTTTTTAAACCTAGGGTTTTACCTTAGTTTAAACTGACAAACAAAAAAAAACAAAATAACAACATTTAACCTAGGGTTTTTAACTCTAGTTTGAACAAAAAATAAATAAAACCAATTTTTTAAACCTAGGGTTTTACCTTAGTTTAAACTGACAGAAAAAAAAAATCAAAATAACACAAAACATTTAACATAGGGTTTTTCACTCTAGTTTCAAAAAAAAACAAAATACCACAACAAAATTTTAACCTAGGGTTTTTAACTCTAGTTTTAACACAAAAAAACAAAATAAAATCAAAATTTTAACCTAGGGTTTATAACTCTAGTTTAAACTACAAAAAAAAAACAAAATAAAAAACCTAGGGTTTTAACTCTAGTTTAAAATAAAATAACAAACCTAGGGTTTTTAACCTTATTTTACAACAAAAATAAAAATTTTAACCTAGGGTTTATAACTCTAGTTTAAACTACAAAAAAAAAAACAAAAACAAAATAAAAAACCTAGGGTTTTAACCTTAGTTTAAAACAAAATAAAACAAAAGTTTAACCTAGGGTTTTTTAACTCTAGTTTAAAATAAACAAAAATGAAAAAACAAAATAACAACAAAATTTTGTAACCTAGGGTTTTTAACTCTAGTTTAAAACAAAAAACAAAATAACAAACCTAGGGTTTTTAACCTTAGTTTACAACAAAAATCAAAATTTTAACCTAGGGTTTATAACTCTAGTTTAAACTACAAAAAAAGAAACAAAATAAAAAACCTAGGGTTTTAACCTTAGTTTAAAACAAAAAACAAAATAACAAACCTAGGGTTTTTAACCTTAGTTTACAACAAAAATCAACATTTTAACCTAGGGTTTTTAACTCTAGTTTAAAACTGTAAAAAAACAAAAATTAAAAAATTCTAACCTAGGATTTTTAACTCTAGTTTAAACTACAAAAATACAAAAAAATCAAACAAAAGTTTAACCTAGCACCTTTAACTCTAGTTTATACTACAAAATGAAAAACGAAACAACAAAAAAAAATTTAAACTAGGGTTTTGATTTTAGTTTAAACAATCGCCACAAAAAAATACAAATACAAAACAGTTTAACCTAGGGTTTTCATCCTAGTCTAAACAGAAAAACAAAACAATTTAATTACGTTTTTTTTAAAAAACCAACAAAATAATGCACAGGAGCACCTACCGATCTTGCTTCAGCTTCGCCACTCGATGATCCGGTCAGTGACCTCATGGTCTCCATGAAATCTCGACAGTGCTCTGCTACTCAGACTTGAACTCCTCACAGCTCCAAATCGCTAGAAAAATAGATTGCAAATGATCCCAAAACCTAGTTTTGGCCCTTATATAGGATTTTAGGCTTGTAATCGTTCCACCCTAGGATGAGCGCTTTAGTTAGCACTTGTCCCACCCTGGGACGATTATAAAACTGGTATTCGTCCCACCCTGGGACAATTACAGAGCAAGAAAATAAAAAATAGCAAAAACTGCATCCAAAATGCACCAAAAACAACAATAAAATTGCCGAACAAAAGGGCCTTTGTGCCTAACATTCTTGGCATGAAAAACTGATGTTGGGGTCACAAATCCTCACTATCCTACTCACCGGACCACTCCACGGGAGGACGTATTTTCATCCTGTTGAGTGGTATTTTCACCCAATTGTGAAAGTATATTCTCCTTTAGGATTTAGGTTCCAAATCCTCTCTTGCAAAGAAGTTAAACAAACAACTTCTCCAATTTCTCCGCTGTATTAGCATTTGCATATGTGTATTAGTAATCTCAAATATAAGATATTCAATTTGAATGCTTGGAACACCTTAGTGATTGCAAGTAACTGTAAACAAGGGGTAATGTTGGTTTATTTCATCATGAAACTTTAGTGATTGTTCATTGATTTTGATATTTTTTATTTTAATTTGCCGATGGCTATTCGTTTCACCTTCCCTAACTGTTCGTTTCACCTTCCCTGCATGCGTGTGCTTCGGTTTCCATTTTGTGGCCCTTTGCTGCGTTTTCTCCACATAGGCTTGTGTCCATTTCCTTCCCTATGTAACGACCATCTTAAATGATTTCCAATCATTAAATATTTCTTATGTAATGCTTGGTCTTATTTACTAGATTTTGTCCTTATGTCCGCGTCATTATGCAGGTCTGTTACCTTGGCAAAAATGGGACATGTCGCGATATCGTGACACTTCTTGCTCCTCAGCCTGCCTACCCCTTTTGAACCGCGAAAATACAACATGTCGCGATATCGCGACACTTTTGGCCCCTTCTGTCTTTTGTTGCTTTCAGCCGCGAAAATGCAACATGTCGCGATATCGTGACACTTTTTCTTTCTTCCCTCTCTCTTTGCTTTGAATCACGAAAATGCAACATGTCACGATATCACGAAACTTTTTCTTGTATGACCGCGAAAACGCAACATGTCGCGATATTGCGACACTTTTTCCTGTACGGCTGCAAAACGCAACATGTTGCGATATCGCGATACTTTTTCCTATACGGCCATGAAAACACAACATGTCGCGATATCACGACACTTTTATTTTCTTGTTCTTTCTTGTCTTGTTTGGTCGCAAAAATGCAACATGTTGCGATATCGCGACACTTTTCCTTCTAGTTCTTTCTTTTCTCATTTGGTCATGAAAATGCAACATGTCGCGATATCATGACACTTTTTCTTTCTAGCTCTTCCTCTTTGCTTTGAATCGCGAAAATGCAACATGTCGCGATATCGCGACACTTTTTCTTTCTAGCTCTTTCTCTTTGCTTTGAATCGCGAAAATGCAACATGTCGCGATCTTTTCATTTTTGGCCGCGATGGAGCAACATGTCACGATATCATGACACTTTTTCATTTTTGGCCGCGATGGAGCAACATGTCGCGATATAGCGACACTTTTTCATTTTTGGCCGCGATGGAGCAACATGTCGCGATATCGCGACACTTTTTCATTTTTGGCCGCGATGGAGCAACATGTCGCGATATCGCGACACTTTTTCATTTTTGGCCGCTATGGAGCAACATGTCGCGATATCATGACACTTTTTAATTTTTGGCCGCGATGGAGCAACATGTCGCGATATCGCGACACTTTTTCATTTTTGGCCGCGATGGAGCAACATGTCGCGATATCATGACACTTTTTAATTTTTGGCCGCGATGGAGCAACATGTCACGATATCATGACACTTTTTCATTTTTGGCCGCGATGGAGCAACATGTCGCGATATCACGACACTTTTTCTTTTTGGGCCGCGATGGTGCAACATGTCGCGATATCGCGACACTTTTTCTCCTTGTGGTGTTTTGCTTTTTTCTTTGAAATTTAGCATATGGGCCACTTCGGTCTTCTTGTAACACATGCAAAAATTTTGGTCCCCAATTTTGGGGTACGTTGTGGATCAGCCACAACACATCCCCAAACGATGTCACAAAAAGGGTCAAAACCCACCAAAAAACAACAATAAAATTGCCGAACAAAAGGGCCTTTGCGCCTAACATTCTTGGCATGCAAAACCAATGTTGGTGTCACAAATAATCACTATCCTAATTCCTAAGAAGGTTACCATAGCTGGAACACTCCACAGGAGGACGGATTTTTGAGAATTTCATCCCCAAACGGTGTCACAAAAAGGGTAAAAACCCACCAAAAAATAGCAATAAAATTGATGAACAAATGCACCTTTGCGCCTGACGTTCTTGGCATAAAAAATAGACATTGGAGTCATAAATTTTCACTATCCTACTCCCTAAGAATGCTAACATATCCGGACACCTCCATGGGAGGACTGACTTTTGACTGTTTTAGCTCCAAAATGCGTCACAAAAAGGGTCAAAACCCACCAAAAAATAGCAATAAAATTGCCAAACAAATGCGCCTTTGTGCCTGACATTATTGGCATACAAAATAGACATTGGGGTCACAAATTGTCACTATCCTACTCCCTAAGAAGGCTACCATAGCCATACCACTCCATGGAAGGACATATTTTTGACTGTTTCAGCTCTAAAATACGTCACAAAAAGGGTCAAAACCCACCAAAAAATAGCAATAAAATTGCCGAACAAATGCGCCTTTGCGCCTGACATTATTGGCATACAAAATAGACGTTGGGGTCACAAATTGTCACTATCCTACTCCCTAAGAAAGCTACCATAGCCATACCACTCCACGGGAGGACAAATTTTAGACAGTTTCAGCTCCAAAATGCATCACACAAAGGGTTAACACCCACCAAAAACAGGTCATATTATTGGGAAACTCCATAAGCGTTCAATGGAAAACAACTAAAGGAACCCTTACAAAAGTCATCTTGGGTCAAGTGACTCATCACTTTTCTCATGTCGGTCATTCCCTCATTGATTCGTCGCTTGAGGGGGTAGTCACACTTAGTCACCAATCAACAAATACACACCCAATCAGGGAAATGGCACGCATTCAAATAATCATTGACAAAGACAATCACACTCCTGCTTGGGGCAGCAAACAAGCAATTATCACAAGCTGATCAAACACTTGGTATTATAGAATCATGATCTCAAGGTTCCCATATACAAAAGGTTGCACCCTTTGCCTATTCATGAATGAACAATGTCCAAGATCAAGTAACACTTCACCAAAAAAGGTTAACACTTGAATTAAGCTCCTTAGCTCGTCAGAAGCAAGGATTCAAGAATGTATGCCCTTTCCATACTTGGGGCATCAAAATTTGGTTAGGTTATCGAGAAACCCTAATCGTTAGTGCTTTGGTTATCTATTTTTTATTAGCACTGCACCACGCACAGCGCATCCCAAAAAGGGGCATCTGTAGACACCAAAATAGCACCAATCTAATTATGTGACGACAAGCACTTATCGAATTGACATACATAGCCCATAGGGTAGCCCCTAGAGGTTAAATAGTGGTTCTAATCACTCCTCTAATAGTTTTGGATGGTTAGAGGTCAATTTTACACCTTTCAGGAACTTTTATCCCTACTCGTTCCACTCTGGGATGATTACAAACTGGTATTTGTCCCACCCCGGGACGATTAGCAACATTCACTCCAGGGTGGGGTGAATAGCAGGTTTGATGGGAAAAATGTCAAACCTTGACAAGTGGTAGCTCAGATCCACCACTCAACTCCACCTTTAATGCATGGAAGTGCGAGTAAGCATTTTTGAGCTCAAATAGGAAGTCATAGAGGCAGTCATGGAACCCTTAATCAGGGAGGAATCTTCTCCCCCCTGACAAGGCATGATGGCCAAGTGGTGCCTCTGCATGCTCATTCACAAGAGACCCTCAGGTCTATAAAATGGTGAGTCTTATCACCCTAAAAAAATAATAGAGGAGGAGAATTTGGAGCAATGGAGTGCTGTCGAATTACATCCTCACCCCTCACTTGTGCTTATTACATCCTTGATATCTCTTTTGGAAGGGAGGTTATTGGGTGAACATTGGAAGCACAATCCAGACCCAAAACCTTAAAATTTTGCCATAATACCCCACCCAATTTGCTTACACAACCCCCTAGGAGGTTTTGGACCCATCCCAAGTGGATTGGTGCCGAAACCAAGCCCCAAACAGCAGGCGTCCTGCCCCCGGGCGCCCCCCGCACTGCTGTAGTCCTAATCACCCCACCCCAAAGTGATTAGAAATATGTAGTAGATTTCTCTACTTTTTCTTTTGCATTTTATTTTATGTCATTCATATATGTTTCCATTCAAATTTCATACCATTCTGATGAGTTTTGACTATGTTTTCATTGTTTTACGCTTTCACTAACATACAGGGAGCGCTTTCGTATATAGGGCGACCAGGGCAGAATCAGCCAAATCTGACCTTCTGGGTCATCCCAAAATGCCCTATTTTGCCTAACCCCAAATTTGTATGTGTTTTGGAGGCCTCTATAGGGGACATTTGGGAGGTATCTTTTAGGCATTTTATGACAGTCCTAATCGTCCCACCTCGGAGCGATTAGAAATCTATAGAAGATTTCTTGACTGTTTATTTTGTAATGTGTTCATGATGGTGTTTGCATGCTTCTATCCAAATTTCATCTTATTCTGACATGTTTTTATTATCATTTTTATTATTTCATTCATGCATTAACCGAAGGCCTTGGGGATTGCATATTTCCCTCCATCCATAGGTGCTACTAATCATTTGTTGTTTCTTTGAATGCACGATCTCGACATCGGAGGGGTAGAAAGGAACTATAGATGCATTCATGCAAGTGGCAGTGATTTTTGGCCCACCCATTTCAAATGTGGGCACACGGAAGATCCCGAAGGGAAGTGTACCATCCGTGGTGTAACAAAGCTATATCTAATGCTCCTAGCTCCTAAAAAGGAAGGAGACGTATTGTAACATGGTCTCAAAGAAAATTAATAAAAAGAAGGGTTGCACTTTCCATTTTCTTTATATCTCATTTCAGTTCGTTTGTTTTCCCTTTTTCATGCACTTTAGTCCTCTTTGGTTTGTTTGTAGGACTTAGCGTTTCGCATGCTTTTGTTTTTTTTGCACTGCACCCGGTATGCCTATTGGGCTTTCGTATCCTCATTATTTCAATAATATCTTAGAATACTACATTAATGACTTACTAGCCAAGTAATTACTGTGTGAATATCACATTGAGGTCCTTAGAAAGGTCTTCAATCACTTGATTGAGCATAATATCAGGTTGAATCCCAAGAAACATGTCTTTGGCATAACTTCAAGAAAACTCTTGGGATTCATCATTTCAAAATGAGGGATCAAAGTAGATCTAGAAAAAGTAAAAGCCATATTGGAAATGTGTCCCCCATAAACATAAAGAAGCCTACAGGGCAAAGTAGCATCCATAAAGCACTTCATTGTGCATTTATCAAAAAATGTCGACCCATGAATCGACTAATACAGAAGGGGGTCTCATTTAATTGGTATGAGGATTGCCAAAAATATTTTGTTGAGATCAAGCAATATATAGCATCACTACCAGGAATAGATCTACCTAGACTAGATGTACCATTTTTGTTGTATATATCCACCATATAATTTGCACCGGGAACCATGTTAGCCCAGAAGAACAAGCAAGACAAAGAACATATAATATACTACATTAGTCAAACCCTGGTTAGCTATGAGCTAAGTTATGCATATGTCGAGAAACTATGTTTAGTAGTGGTTTTTTCAACTAAGAAGTTATGCCATTATATGCTAAGTCATACAATGTATGTTATATCAAAACAAATTCATGTGTAGTATATGATGAGCAGAACATATCATAATACACATACTACAAAGTGGATCATGTTATTGATAGAATTCGATCTAGAATTCATAATCCAAAAGTCAATCAAAGGATAGGTCATAGTTGATCAACTAGTAGAGGTACCTCTTAATGATCATAAGCGTCTCATCATAGAACTACCCAATGATGCAGTATTTAAATTATCAGAGTCACCCAAAACCCGAAGTACCAGACAACAAAACTTATATGACTTTGTTCTTCGACAATTTGAAATGCGAGCAAGGGGGTGGTGTAGAGATCATGTTTTTCATGTCATAAGGTTCTCCAATACCCTTGTAATTTAAAATAAACTTCTCTTACTGAATTAGATAAAAATGATGCACCAAATTATGTGGAACAATAAGTGTATCTACCCCATCTCGCTAATGAGCATCAAAAAGGAAGCATGCATGCAAAAGTACAAGAAAACCAACAAAGAAAAGTGAAGTAAAGCAAGCTTCTTATCATTAATTCATTGGATCCAATCCAAGGTTACAGAAGTCCCCTTGAGGGCTCAAAAATTGTGATACAATTATTACAATATTGGGTGCCCAAATACCAAGTCTTTCACGAAATTTGGGTGCACATCCAATGTTTCTCCGCGTACCCACAATCAAGGTGGACGAGCCAATGCCATGGACAAGCCAATGCCACCGCTTCTTGTATATAGGTTCTCTGATGTCTTATATTGCTTCCCAAATCCTTCTGAGGACCTTCACCTACACACAAGGAAGCAAAAAGAGGTCAAATAGCAAGGGTGTATGGTGAAAACATGCAATCCCCATAGGGGCAAAATGGCATATGAATTAAAAGTGCATCAAATGATATCCAAATGACTTGAAAATTTGTAGAGATGTTAAAGAGGAGGTTTTGGGAGGATATCACCCAAAACAGATCAGAAATTGCACTCGTAGACCCCTCTATTTAGCGTCGCCCACCTGCAACCTATGAAAAGGAGGACAACAAAATATCGAACCTAAACTCATCCAAAACTCATGAAATTTTGTCAGTATGCATAAATTGGCATTTCAAGACAACCCATATGATCATATTTTCAAATTGGATCCCGGATCCACCTGCATCAAACTGGGGTTCCCGGATGGGCCCTACGAGCCTACGAAAACTTAAAAATAGCATAACTCATTCATTTTAACTCCAAATGACCTGAAATTTTAAATGTAGAATCATGGAATAATTTAGAAAATAAATAATTAAAAACAGTAAAGAAATTTCTTAATAATTTACCCTCATCCTAGGAGGGGGCGATGGTGACTACAACTATTTGGGGGGCACCCTAGGAGGGGATACCCACCAAATACAGACAATTTTTGTTACCAAACCACTAGAAGATGTTCCTAAACAACCTAAGGTGTGTTTTCATTGAATTTTGTGAAGAAATTCACCCATATGGAAAATTTACGCTCGGATTACCTTCTTGAAGTCACCCGGTAACCTCCTTGGCAAAAGGGAGATTCCGAGGGCAAAAAGGTGCAATAAGGTGAGGGGAAATCTCGGCAGCACTCCATTGCATATCCTATAACTCCTATCTATATGTGTGTCTAACTTTTTTGTGGAAATTACATCCACTTTATAGCCCAAAGGGGCTCAAGTGCAAAAAGGCATGCAAGGGCATGCATGGCAGGAGGTGCCATTTGTCAAAAAGGAGGTATGCATTGGATGGGGAAGAGAATATCCATTATTGGCCTCCATAATTATGTGTGTCATGAGGATTCAATGTCCTCTACACCACATGCTCTATTTGGTGGGTTAAATGGTAGTTTTTGGGCACCATTTGGCCTATATTTGACTTTTTATGGGTCAAACTTGCTCATCGTCCCACCCTAGGACGAGGGCTCACCACCATCCCAGGGTGGGATGGTGGGAATATACCATCATCCTAGGGTGGTATGGTGGTGAATTTTGGGCCAAAACCTCCCAAAATTGGGTCGGTATCCTCCAAAAACCTTTCCAGAGTGGCTAGAACCACTGTGAGCCTCCTGAGGGCTGCCCAAGGGGCCATATGATGCCAATTTGATCATTGTTTGTGGTTGATTAATCAGATTTTCCACATTTTAGTGTCTACAGATGCCCTTTTTTGAGATGCATTATGTGCAACACAGCTTTGAGCAAAAATAGATAACCAAAATGTTGAATGATTAAGGTTACTCGATAACCTAACCAACTTTAGATGCCCCAATCATGGAAAGGGTGTGTGTTCTTGAATCCTTGCTTTTGACTCAGTAAAGACATTGGTCTTGGTTTCTCTTCAGCTTCCAGGTATGCTTAGGGGACTTATAACCCTAGGCATTAGAGAAAACCAAGTATTTTGGTAACTTTTGAGGTTACCAACAGGTAGGTTCATCTGCACTGTTATGTGCTTAATTGAGATATTTGCTTGTTTTCTACCCCAAGCAAGGGCATGATTATCTTTGTCAAAGATTC
Organism: Wollemia nobilis; assembly: GCA_028583015.1. Classification (NCBI taxonomy): domain Eukaryota; kingdom Viridiplantae; phylum Streptophyta; class Pinopsida; order Araucariales; family Araucariaceae; genus Wollemia; species Wollemia nobilis. The sequence goes on along the minus strand of JAQPPZ010017031.1, from coordinate 9,725,321 downwards.
GTTGGATGAACGCAACTTGCATGATTGAGTGTTTAATTGTTGATTTTTTATTATGAATTTTTTAAGCATGACTACCCCCTCAAGTGATGAGTGGATGAGGGAATGACCAGTGAGAAAAGCAACGAGTCGCTTGACCCAAATGACGTTTGTTAAGGTTGCCTTCAGTTGTTCTCATTGAAAAATGGTATAGTTTTGAAAGGATTTGGATGATGCTATGGAGATTTCATGGAAGTAAAGAGTTGAAAACCTCCTTCCCGTGGGGTGGTCTAGCCACAATGGCCTTCTTGGGGAGTGAAGTAGTAACTTGTCCATGAATCCATGAGAAGTTTGCATTCCATCTTGACCCTGAATGAATTCCATTATATTTGGCTTGTTTTAATGGGTGTTGAACCCTTTTCTTTGGCTTTTGTGTTGTTTTTGCTATTTTTGATTAATATATATGTATATGCATTTGACCCATGGGCTTATTGGATGCCATTAGGGCATCTTTTTAGGGCTTTTTGGGATTGACCAAAGGGTTTAGGGATACCTTTGGGGCTTTTTGGGTTGACCAAAGGGTTTATGGATACCTTTGGGGCTTTTTGGGTTGACCAAAGGGTTTATGGATACCTTTGGGGCTTTTTGGGGGTGACCAAAGGGTTTATGGATACCTTTGGGGATTTTTGGGATTGACCAAAGGGTTTATGGATACCTTTGGGGATTTTTGGGGTGACCAAAGGGTTTATGGATACCTTTGGGGATTTTTGGGGTGACCAAAGGGTTGATGGATACCTTTGGGGCTTTTTGAAATTGATTGCTTAACTTTTTGATCGATGATTAGGGGAGGTATGGTACCAATAATGCCCTAGTTGATGCTTGAAAATATTTATGTGATGTGCAATTGTGTGATTATGGACCATTAGGTGCATTAGGTGTTATGATGCATTAATGGATGCATGTATTGTGCTATGATGTCATTTGATGATATGCAATATTTTTATTTGATCTATGATATGACGATGGATGTCTATCATGTATGCATATGTTTTAATGTGATTTAATTTGATTTTGTACATGTATGGATGTATGATGAGATGGATGACTATATGTCGTATTATGCTAGTACCATAGATGATATAGAATGCATCAATTCATGTGTAATGTTGTCTTGAGACTATATAATGGATTTGTGAATAATGTACTTGAAATGGATGTAGTGAAGTGATATGAATGACATGATGTTTATAGGATGTCTATGAGGTTTTCACGAGACTCAAACATTCTAGTCAATTGCTCAAAAGTTGTATATTAAGCATGCAAGACTTTCTAACAAGGTATGAATCTATTAGGATGACCAAGATACTCAATATCCCTGTGTGTGCAAGTGATTTCATTCCTACGAGATGCATAAAGATACCACCATTGAAAAGTAGGCTATCCACCAAACCTGTAATGAGGATCACTCTATAAATACCACAATCCAAATTTCTATACTCAGTTGGATTAGACCACTAGGTAGTGTAAGTGACCAAAAGCTAGCTCGTCCACATGCAAACATTGGTCTATACACACGCAAAGCTAATGTGATAGACATATCGTCATGCATTTAGGATACCGCCATTGACAAGTAGGCTATCCACCAAACCTATAATGAGGATCACCTAAATGGTTTTTCAAATGCTGAGAATTCCAGGGATTCAAGCTCAGGTGTCTTTTGGTTAGTCAATTGATTGGGATTACTTGCTCTCATATATAGTGATGAAAATCACTGTTTATTTTTCTCTTTTTAGTGATAATAATCACTATTTATTTTGAGTTTTTTCTTTTTTCTCTTGAGCAAGGGGTTTGAGTAGTGGTGATAACCACTGTTATTTTTTATTGTTGCTTTTTGAGGATTTTGATTTCAAAGTTGAACTTGTGGGATTTTTGGCTTGTGGATGGCATTGATCCTTTAGGCCTTGGGGATGACTATCCATCCTTCTCAGGGGCGTGTAGTATGAATCCTTACGAATTTAGGGATCAAAGGTGTTTGGAAATGTTTATGGGAAGCTTTTGGGATTTTGCTTTGGAATGGTGTTGATATTTTAGGCCTTGGGGATGACTACCCATCCTTCACAGGGACGTGTAGTATGAATCCTTACGAATTTAGGGATCAAGGGTGTTTGGAAATTTTGATAGTGGTGAAAACCACTCTTTATTTTGAGGAATTGGGTGGGGAAGAGCTTGTCCTTTTGCCAATTCCCAACATTCTTGAACCATTTGCATAGGGGGATGAGCAGGATAAACTTTTCACTCAAGGTACCCTAGACCACTTTGTGGGTTTCATCTTTCCTTTCATAAACTTGGATTTATTAGTGTGAAATGTGTTGGGATTTGATGTATATGAGGCACAATCTAAGCAAGACTCTACCTCCTAAAAATATTACTAGCCTTCTACAAAATATGAGAAGAAACTAGATATGGCTAAGTGACCGAAAACCCTAATGATATTCTAAAAACAAATGACTAGGTGAAGGGAATGAACACGACTATGGAAATGTATGAAATGTAGATGGAAATGATAAGTAACTATGGAATGAGCTGAGTCATAACCTTGACACCATTGATTGTGCATTATACTTAGTGTACTATTTTAATACTAGAAATGTATGAGCCACTTTAAAAATGCAAAGTGTCAATGATGATTATGCCAAATGCAAATGATAATGCAATGGTATGCAAATTTATGGGAACACAATATGTTTTTGAAATTTTGATGATGTTTTTTTTTCTCTTTTTGAAATTTTGATTGATATATATGTATGAAAGTGCAATGCAATGCAATGTTTTTGTATTTTTATGTTTTGATGATGTTTTTGAATTTTTGATTGATATGTATATACATGTGACCAACAGGCTTATGGATGCCATTAGGGCATTTAGGTTTGACCTAGATGATCGTAGGTATCCCAGGAGCATTTTTACTTGACCTAGACGATGAAAACCCACTAGGAGCCTTTTGGGTAACCTAGGCGTTCAACAACACTTAAAAAGTGTCTATGACTACCTAGGGGTATTTGGTTGTGACCAAAGGGCTTAGGGATGCCTTTGGGGATTTTAGGGTTGACCTAGATGATCATAGACAATCTAGGAGCATTTTTACTTGACCTAGATGATGAAAACCTGCTAGGAGCCTTTTGGGGTGACCTAGACATGCGACAACACTTAAAAAGTGTCTACAACTACCTAGGGGTATTTGGCTATGACCAAAGGGCTTAGGGATGCCTTTAGGGATTTTAGGGTTGACCTAGATGATCGTAGATAGTCCAGGAGCATTTTTAATTGACCTATATGATGAGAACCTGCTAGGAGCCTTTTGGGTGACCTAGACGTGCAAAGACACTTAAAAAGTGTCTACAACTACCTAGGGGTATTTGGCTATGACGAAAGAGCTTACGGATGCCTTTGGGGATTTTAGGTTTGACCTAGATTATCGTAGATAGTCTAGGAGAATTTTTACTTGACCTAGATAGTGAGAACCCGCTAGGAGCCTTTTGGGTGACCCAAACATGTAGCGGCACTTAAAAAGTGTCTACGACTGCATAGGGGTATTTGGCTATAACCAAAGGGCTTAGGGATGCCTTTGGGGATTTTAGGGTTGACCTAGATGATCGTAGATAGTTCAGGAGTATTTTTACTTGACCTAGATGGTGAAAACCCACTAGGAGCCTTTTGGGGTCACCTAGATAGTTATAGACCACCTAGGTATGTTATGGGTTGACCAAGCGGTATGTAGATACTCTTGGAGACTTTTGGGGTCACCTAGACAGTTATAGACCACCTAGGGGTGCTATGGGTTGACCAAGTGGTATGTAGATACCCTTGGAGCCTTTTGTAACTTTGTTTACTTTGTGTTCTTAGGAGGAAGGTGCAATACCTTGTATACCCTTGTTGGCAATTTTGGGTACATTGGGTACATTGCCTTTACTCTAAGTGTAGATGTTGTCATTGATGTCAAGAAGGTCTTGAAGCAATTTGGTTTGATGTCAAAGAATGTGTTTTGATGAAGGTTTCAGTTTGGATAGTGAGTTTCCAAGTAGATCAGAGTAGCCCAGTTGCAAAAGATCAAGAAAAAGACAAGTAAGAAAAAGTATGCAGGCGGTTGGAAAAACTGTCGTGATTTCGCGACATGTTTTAGGAGAGAGAAAGCACTGGCAAAACTGTCATGATTTCGTGACATGTTTGAGGAGAGAGAAAGTTTGGGCAAAAGTGTCACGATTTCGCGACATGCTGGAAGGCAGAGACGAAGCAGGAAAAACTATCGCGATTTCGCGACATGTTGGCAGGGAAGAAGAGCAAGATGAAAAGTGTCACGATTTCATGACATGTCGCATTTTTGCGACTCGGACAGTGCAGGAAGGCAGAGAAAGAAAAGTGTCACGATTTCGTGACATTCTGCAAAGGAGGTTGTACGGACGAAAAAGTGTCACGATTTCACGACATGTTGCAGAAGAGAGAGTCCGTAGTGTGAGCTGTCACGATTTCGCGACAAGATCGATGAGAGAGAAAGTTATTCAGGAACTGTCATGATTTCGTGACATGATGCAAAGTTCCAAGTGAGGACTGTCACATTTTCGCGACATGCTACAGAGGTCAAGTTGAGGACTGTCATGATTTCGTGACATGCTGAAAAGCTCGAAGTGAGAACTATCACGATTTCGTGACATGCAGCAAAAAGGAAGAGTCTGAAATGAGAAGCGTCATGATTTCGCGACAGGTTACAAAGAAGTTGTACGGATGCAGAAAGTGTCACGATTTCACGACAGGTTGGAGAGAAAGCTTGCGAATACAGAGAGTGTCACGATTTCATGACAGGTTGAGTTGGCAGCTTTCAGTTGGCAAAAATGTCACGATTTCATGATAGAAACTGATAGCAAGTCTTCATCAGAAGAAGCGTCACGATTTCACGACGAGGTCAAGAAGGAAGAGCTTGAAGGCGAAAGCATCACGATTTCGTGACATGTTCCATTTTCGCTAGTGCAAGCCTCGAAGAAGGTTGAAGAAGACTAGAAGTGTCATGATTTCATGACAGAGTTGCAGATGACGTCAGCAAAAGCAGATGTGTCACGATTTCATGACAAAAGCTGAGAGGAAGGCCATGAAGACTAAAGTGTCACGATTTCACGATAGAGTTGCAGATGACGTCAGAAGAGGCAGATGTGTCACGATTTCATGACAAAAGCTGAGAGGAAGGCCATGAAGACTAAAGTGTCACGATTTCATGATAGAAGTGAGATGATGTCAGCAAGAGGCAAAGGTGTCACGATTTCGTGATAGAAGCACAAAGGAAGTCGACAAAGGCCAAGGTGTCACGATTTCATGACAATAGGCTATAGAAGGTGTACGGCTGTAAAAATGTCATGATATCATGACATGTTGTAGTTTCATAGGGATAGCTATAGAACCAGAGGCGGTTGAAGGATAGAGTTAACTTTGAGCCGACAAAGTTAAAATCTGGGCCGACGTAGCGTAGGGTTTTGCAGCTGACGCAGTTGAAGAGTAACAGCCGACTAAGATTGAATGTAATGATCTTGAATCTTACTCTATAAAAGGAGGGCTGTTTGAATAGTTTGGGCATCGATCAAGTGTGCGTTCGAAGTGCGATTTGCATAGATAGAGTGCGGGGAGAAGATCGATCGCAGAGGTGCATAAGTGGAAGTCTGAGCGACTGTTGTGTTTGCACTGGATGTGCGAAGACTGTGCTACTGTGTTTTTGTAGAAGAGCATAAGTTGATCAAGTGCTGCTGTGTTTGCGTAGACTGTGAAAAGTTGGTTTCGACCAAGTGCAACTATAACAGAAAAGAAAAGAGGAAGAGGACAGATTTGTGCCAGACCGAAGGACTATGTTTTGGTGCAGATAAGAGGACCGGCTTTGCAGTGATAGAGTTGAGGACAGAGATCTCCAGCCAGAGCAGGGAAGACAGGTGTCTTCTATGGATAGAATTCCACTTGCTAAGGGCAGAGGAGGTAGAGGTCTTCTAGAGGATCACCACTAAGAGCAGAGCTAGGGGAAGGTGTCTCCTTTGGGTTGGTGCCCATAAACTTTGTAATTGGGAAGGTTTCCCAAAGAACTGTGATATAACTTTTAGAGAAAAGTTTTATCCGTGGAGTAGCCCACCTTGGGTGAACCACGTAAATTGTTGTGTCACTTTGTGGATGGTGTGTTGTGCATTGATTTGATTACTGCTATTTTTATTGCTATCTATACACTGCATTATACTGTTTTGAAAGTTGATTTTAAAGCAAATTAAAAAGTGGTCTTATACTGTTCACCCCCCCTCTCAGTATAAGCTTGTGTTCTTCAATTGGTATCAGAGCGGGTTCCTTCGAAAAGGTTTAACAGTCGAAAGGAAGAACTGGTTAAGAACACAATGGATTTTTTAGGTGGCAATGCAACACCTATTCTTGATGGATCAGATTTCGGTCTGTGGAGTGCAAGAATGAGAGTTTATCTAATGGCACTTGGTAATGAGGTATGGGAAGTGATTGAAGATGAATACAATATTCCGAAACATGGTCCTTATACCAAAGAAGACAGGCTCATGCTTCACAGACAATTCAAAAGCCATGAATGCAATCCTGAGAGGCTTACAGAAAGCGAGATCTCACCAAAGTTATTCACCGCAAGACAACTAGTGAAATGTGGAAACAATTGCAGGTGGTTCATACAGGTGATGCAAATGTCCGAAAGGCCAAATTGAGACATTTTAAAGGTATGTTTGAACAACTCAAAATGAATGATGATGAAAATATTAGTGACTACATGCTTCGTATGGATGAGGTTGTTAACTCCATGAAAGATCTAGGTCTTGAGGTTGCTGAAAATGATGTGTGTGATAAGATTTTAAGATCTCTTCCTAATAGATTTAGTGAAAATATTTCTGCTATTGAGGAAGCTAAAGATTTAGATAAATTGAAAAAGGATGAGCTCCATAGTATTCTTGCAGCATTTGAGCTGAGAACTCAAGTGAAAGTTGATGTCAAGAAAGAGGCGACTTTCAAAGCTACCAAGAAATCAAAGGGCAAACAGATTCAAGAGAGTGATGAGTCTTCTAGTGATGAAGAGGCATATTACAACAAGAAAGGCAAGTTCTCTAGAAAACACAAAAGCAAGAAAAACATAAGATGTTTCAACTATGGAAAGTTTGGTCATTATGCTACTGACTGTACTATTTCCAAGAATGAAAGTGATGAAGATATACAGGATGTTAAGAGCAAGGATTCTGAAAAGCACAGGTATTACAGAAAGAACAAAGATGAGCACAACAATCAAGGAAAGAGGCATTCACACAAGAATAAGAAGAGCTTCTACCTAGACAAAGCAAGTAAGTGTTCTAGCAGAGTGATAGTGAAAGTTCTTCTAGTGATGATGAAAATGAGATGTTGTTCATTTCAGAAAAAGAGGAAGAACCGAAACATAAATTCATTGTCATGAAATGTTTTAGATGTGGAAATTTTGGGCACCTTGAGGATGATTGCACAAATAATGAATTGGTTGCTAGTATGTATGAGGATGCTTTAGAAAATGATAAGGAAGATGCTTGTATGGTTTTTGAAAAGGGTAGCACCTCTAGTGATAAGAAATCTGAAAAAGGCCTTGATGATTCAAAATGCAATAAAATAGAGGATCTTGAATGTGAACTTACTAATGCTCTTAGTGTTTTGAAAAAGGAAAGAAAGAAGAATGCTAGACTCAAGGATAAGTTAGATGAATGTTGTATGGAGAGAGATGAACTCATAGAAAGTCTTGACATCTCTATGGCTAAGACACAAGAACTCAAGAATGAGTTAGAATCTAAGATGCTTGAGTATAGTGAATTAGAACAGAAAATGGCTGCCATGAAAGAGGAAAATAAAGAATACAAGGATAAGTTGTACAGGTTTCAAGATAGCTCCAAAAGGGTTAAGTCTCTCATCCAAAGTCAAAGAAATCCATCAGATAAAATAGGTCTTGGTTTTGTTAAACCACACAAAAAACAGGTTGGGGAATCAAGTAAGAGATTTCAAAAAGAAGAGAGTTCTGATGAAGAGAGTATTTTAGAGAAAGAGTCCATGAGTGATAAATGCGTAGAAACAAAAAACAGAATTCTGAATGCGAAAAAGAAGTTCTCGGGACCCAAGAGGTCAAACAAAAGAATATTTCACGATAGATGTTTTGCGTGTCACGGGTTTGGCCACATGGCTTCGTAGTGCATGACTCAAGTAAGGAAGATAAATGACAATTTCAGGGGCCATAATTTATTTCAAGGGTATTGCTACTCTTGTAATCAGTTCGGGCACAAGGCAATTTTTTGCAAGACAAATAATAGGAACTGGGTTAGTCAGAACAGGTGGATTCAAAGAACAGCTATGCCCGAAAGAAATAATATTGTTACTTGCTATAAGTGCAACAATGCAGGTCACACAGCCAGACAGTGCAGAGCTGATCTTCCAAGGTACAGGAATAGGAACAAGTGGTATAAACAGGTTCAAGGATCAAGGTATGGACAAGAAAAGAGATGAGAACAAGAACAAGAAAAGTGACAAGAACAGAAACACCGACAAAGAGTTCAAGAGAAGGCCCGACAAAGAAATTGTAGACACTGATGATGATGAGTGCCTAATGGGAGTTTCACTCCCACCCTTGTTTTAAATCACCTCATCAGGAGGTGGGGGAGGGACTAAGCTAAGAGGCTCATTCTTAGTCCCGAGCCCCAAAGGTGACCCTTTGCCATTGATGACAAAGGGGGAGAGATATGAGTAAGGGGGAGAGCTTCATAGTGAAGAAGAGAGCTTCAAGTCGGGGGAGCAAAAACTTCAAAGGCAGATTCTCAGTTGTTGGATCAGTTGTTTTCAGTTTTGGCTCTTGAGTTGTGTTTTCAGTTAAGGTTTGCCATCAATGACAAAGGGGGAGATTGTTGGCAATTTTGGGTACATTGGGTACATTGCCTTTACTCTAAGTGTAGATGTTGTCATTGATGTCAAGAAGGTCTTGAAGCAATTTGGTTTGATGTCAAAGAATGTGTTTTGATGAAGGTTTCAGTTTGGACAGTGAGTTTCCAAGTAGATCAGAGTAGCCCAGTTGCAAAATATCAAGAAAAAGACAAGTAAGAAAAAGTATGCAGGCGGCTGGAAAAACTGTCACGATTTCACGACATGTTTCAGGAGAGAGAAAGCGCTGGAAAAATTGTCGTGATTTCGCGACATGTTTGAGGAGAGAGAAAGTTTGGGCAAAAGTGTCACGATTTCATGACATGCTGGAAGGCAGAGAAGAAGCAGGAAAAACATCACGATTTCACGACATGTTGGCAGGGAAGAAGAGCAAGATGAAAAGTGTCACGATTTCGTGACATGTCGCATTTTCGTGACTCGGACAGTGCAGGAAGGCAGAGAAAGAAAAGTGTCATGATTTCGTGACATTCTGCAAAGGAGGCTGTATGGACGAAAAAGTGTCACGATTTCGTGACATGTTGTAGAAGAGAGAGTCCGCAGTGTGAGCTGTCACGATTTCGTGACAAGATCGATGAGAGAGAAAGTTATTCAGGAACTGTCACGATTTCGTGACATGATGCAAAGTTCCAAGTGAGGACTATCACGTTTTCATGACATGCTGCAGAGGTCAAGTTGAGGACTGTCACGATTTCGTGACATGCTAAAAAGCTCGAAGTGAGAACTGTCACGATTTCGCGACATGCAACAAAAAGGAAGAGTCTGAAATGAGAAGCGTCACGATTTCGCGATAGGTTACAAAGAAGTTGTACGGATGCAAAAAGTGTCACGATTTCGTGACAGGTTGGAGAGAAAGCTTGCGAATACAGAGAGTGTCACGATTTCACGACAGGTTGAGTTGGCAGCTTTCAGTTGGCAAAAATGTCATGATTTCACGACAGAAACCGATAGCAAGTCTTCAACAGAAGAAGCATCACGATTTCGCGACGAATTGAAGAAGGAAGAGCTTGAAGGCGAAAGCGTCACGATTTCGTGACATGTTCCATTTTTTCTAGTGCAAGCCTCGAAGAAGGCCATGAAGAAGCAAAAGTGTCACGATTTCGTGACAGAGTTGCAGATGACGTCAGCAGAAGCAGATGTGTCATGATTTTGTGACAAAAGCTGAGAGGAAGGCCATGAAGACTAAAGTGTCACGATTTCATGACAGAAGTGAGATGACGTCAGCAAGAGGCATAAGTGTCACGATTTCATGACAAAAGCTGAGAGGAAGGCCATGAAGACTAAAGTGTCACGATTTCATGACAGAAGTGAGATGACGTCAACAAGAGGCAAAGGTGTCACGATTTCATGACAGAAGCACAAAGGAAGTCGACAAAGGCCAAGGTGTCACGATTTCGCGACAGCAGGCTATAGAAGGTGTACGGCTGTAAAAATGTCACGATATCATGACATGTTGTAGTTTCGTAGGGACAGCTACAGAACCAGAGGCGGTTGGAGGACAGAGTTAACTTTGAGCCGACAGAGTTAAAATCTGGGCCGACGCAACACATGGTTTTGCAGCCGATGCAGTTGAAGAGTAACAGCCGACTAAGATTGAATGTAATGATCTTGAATCTTACTCTATAAAAGGAGGGCTGTTTGAATAGTTTGGGCATCGATCAAGTGTGCGTTCAAAGTGCGATTTGTGCAGATAGAGTGCGGGGAGAAGATCGATCGTAGAGGTGCATAAGTGGAAGTCTGAGTGACTACTGTGTTTGCGTTGGATGTGCGAAGACTGTGCTGCTGTGTTTTCGTAGAAGAGCATAAGTTGATCAAGTGCTGCTGTGTTTGCGCAGACTATGAAAAGTTGGTTTCAACCAAGTGCAACTATAACAAAAAAGAAAAGAGGAAGAGGACAGATTTGTGCCAGACCGAAGGACTGTGTTTTGGTGCAGATAAGAGGACCGGCTTTGCAGTGATAGAGTTGAGGACAGAGATCTCCAGCCAGAGCAGGGAAGACAGGTGTCTTCTATGGATAGAATTCCACTTGCTAAGGGTAGAGGAGGTAGAGGTCTTCTAGAGGATCACCACTAAGAGCAGAGCTAGGGGAAGGTGTCTCCTTTGGGTTGGTGCCCATAAACTTTGTAATTGGGAAGGTTTCCCAAAGAACTGTGATATAACTTTTAGAGAAAAGTTTTATCCGTGGAGTAGCCCACCTTGGGTGAACCACGTAAATTGTTGTGTCACTTTGTGGATGGTGTGTTGTGCATTGATTTGATTACTGCTATTTTTACTGCTATCTATACACTGCATTATACTGTTTTGAAAGTTGATTTTAAAGAAAATTAAAAAGTGGTCTTATACTGTTCACCCCCCTCTCAGTATAAGCTTGTGTTCTTCAACCCTTAGCATTTGTGGTGATCAAAGGAATCGAGAAAGGTGTGATACCTTTAGAATCCTTAGTTTGCTTCATTGCTTGTGATGTAAATAGTGGGGAAGGTGTTACACCTTGGATACCCCCAGTATGTACTATGATTGGTGCAATGTTATTGTCTTGGCTAGAAGGAGCAATAGAAATTGACCCCCCGATTGTGCTAGGGGATTTTGGGTAATGCCCATGTTTTGATGGGGTGAAATGAGTTCTCCACTCATGGATAAAGCTCCTTCATCAATGAGATCTTGGACCTGAGGATCATTACTATCGATTATATCCTATTCTAGGTGTTTGAACATGAAGCACCTATGGATGTCATGCCCATTTTGCCTATGGTACTTGCAATATAGGTCTTTGTGATATGTTTTGGGCTTTGGTGCATTTCAATTGATAGGTCGACACTCAGGTAGGTTGATCACATTAGCTACTAAGAGGTGCTCAAAAAAAGAGTCCATGGACTCGACAATGGATGTAAATTGTCACTTAGGGCGATGCTGCTGGTTTAGCCCTTGATTTGTTTGAGACTTAATATTGGATTGCATAGTAGTTGGTTGGTCTAGATACTTAGGGGGTTGAGATTTAAGATTACTCAACTGTACCTCAATTCTTGTGAGTTGACTCAAGATCTGTTGTAAATTATTGTGTTGTTGATTCATGTGTAACTCCATATTGGCTAGCCTATCCAAGATATGTTGTGGAACTAGTAGGGGCGATGATTGGATGACTATTGAAGAACTTGGATGGCAACTGATAGTTGGTGGAGGTGAACTAGGAGTGGGAGCTGGGAGATAGTTGATCGAGGGTGGATAAAAAGTCCCTAATGTCTGAGCAGATGTGGATGCTTCATGATGATTGGAGCTAGTGATTATATCCACATGTTCTTGTTCTTGATTTGGCTCATGCTCATGTTCCAACTCATATTTTTCAACTATGGTAGTTGGGTTACCCCCACTTTGGTCTAGGGGGTACATCGGCTCTTGATCTTGTGGAGATGTTTAGTGAGATGGAGTAGGTGTGACCGAATCCATCAATGGTATCTCGTGTGGTGTGGATGGAATTTTGGGTGGAGTCGCAAGTTGCATAGATGGACTCAGAGGACTTCGGTTCTCTGTCATCACATTGATCATTCCCACAAACTCATGAGAAGATGCATTTGCATTTGAACAAGTTATGGCTACCTCATTAACTTGTCCAAGATGATCTGCTTGGCCTCCATGTTCAAAGGGTGTATCGAGAATGCTATCAATGGGTGGAAACTTGGTAGGGGGACTACCTAGATTTTTGATCGACTCGATGATAGGTGTGAATGTAGCATTGGGTATTATGCACTCATCGAGTTCTAGGTAGGTCAATTGAATTGTGTCCTCAACTATGATCGGTGATTATGGTACAATATGATTTGATTCATCCATATCAACAAGGGGGTTCTTCCTCATTTTTGGTAGGAGTGATAAGATATTCTATAGGTGTATTGATTACAGCTATGGGAGCTTCTACAGTTGGCTCTTATGATCCTTCCTTGCTTGAAAATATAGAGGATGGTACTAGTGGTGGTGGTGAAGGTAACTTCATGACTAACCATGGGGTTGCATTTGGAATTTGGATAAAGTCATTAGGTTTAATATACAAATGCTTGGGTGACACTATAGATATTTGTGGATGATCCACCTACTTATAATACTTGAAGGGGTATGTGTCAACATTGATCACATATACCTTACCTTCATCAATGTATTTAATGCATTGATGCACTATAGATGGAACACATTCCATATCTCTTATCCATGGTCTTCCAAGCAGTATGGTGTACTGTCTTTTACCCTCCAATATATAGAACAATGTAGGCACAATATTTTGTCCAACTTCAACCAATAGGATTATTGTACCCATAGTGGAGGATAAAGCATCATTAAATGCTTATAATGTAAACTTGGAAGGTGCAATGCATGAGGATGGAAGGTTGAGATGCTTTAGTGAAGTTGTGGTAATAATGTTTATCAAGGAACTTGTGTCAATCAATACTTGCTTATAGGGGACCCTATTGATACTTGCGATGATATGCAAAGCAGGATCTGGTGAATTGGTAGGTACAAGTTTGACCTCATGATTTTGAAAGGATATAGCAGGATTCTTGTACATTTGTATGTATTCCATAAAGTTGGTGAAAGCATTAGAGTCATGATGTTGTACCTCCATGGAATCCAAGACCCTCATGAAAGGTTCCCAATATTTGTAGGAATGTAGTAGAAGCTTGCTCATGGTCACTTTGGTTAATGGTGCATGCGAAATTTACACAGGCCCACTCTGGGTTGCTAACACGTGTTGGATGGGAGTTCTAGGTGGTGAAGACCATGATGTAGAGGGAGTGTAGACCTCCTTGCCAGACACTTTGGAAGGCTGATTATATCTGGTTTGTGATTGGAATCGGTGTTTGCTAACCGAATAATCCACTTGATCATGTGGGTAATCCATTGATGTTCTCTTGTTAGAGGTACTTTGGTGGTCGGGTCTTCCAAATGAGGAGTGGACCTCACGATGAATTTTAGGGTGTCGTGTAGGAATGATGAGATCCTCAAGAGAATAGTGAAGGTGACTACTATCAGGGCTCCATGCAGGAGTGAGGAAATCCTCATACCTATAGAAATGGTGCTCAAGGCCTCTCCTAAATTTTTTTGCTTCACTGGCTTGTGAGTTAGCTCGGCTATGCATGGTTGTCATAATGTGCTAACTAGGTGAACCCTAAAGGAAACCCACACTAGAGAAAATTTTGACTTCCAAAAAAGGTTATAAATGTTATATATCAAAATCATCAATGCAAAGAGATGATCATAATGGGCTAGGTCTCCAAAATTTTATTTTTGGGTCAAAATTTTGTATTTTTGGAATATTTGGCCCATCGGGGCCCATGGGGAAATTTCCACTTTTAGGAATTTTGGGGAAATTTTAAACCGTGAAGAGTTAGGACTCAAAATTTCTAGGAGAGGTGCACAATGGGCTAACTAAGACAAAAAAACAAATTTGGCAAGTTTTTGAGTTGTCTAGCCCACTCTATGACTATTTTAGTGTAGTTTTTCGCTATTTTCGGGGTCAAAAATAGAGTAAAAATAAAACCAAAATAACTTTTTCATTATAGCTCTATTTTGCATGATTATTGAAGCATTGGATGTAGAATAAAATAACAAAGAAACACAAAAAGCATACAATATGATTATATTTTTACTGATTAAATGTGTGTCCTAAACTGGTTTCAGTGTGTTTAGATTTGTTGTTCTTTTATCTCTTGTAGTGGAATTAGATTAAGGGAACTCAACCAAAGTGGTGACTAGGGACACTAGTGCCAAACATTATTTCTCAAAAGATTCTAGGGTACACTGCTTAAATACCAATGGGGTGTTCGCCTAGCTCTTCCACTCTGAAATAGTGTTTCCAACAGTGGGAGGCAGTTTGAACGTTAGTGACCTATTCCATATTGAGAGAGTGCCCTATTATATTTAAGATATATATGGGGAAGTTGGTGGAAGGAGGTGAAATCCAACATCACCAGTCTGAATTGGGTTTTTGTGATGAAATCCAACCTTACCAATGTTATAGTGGAACGTGCAAGTGTGTGTGGTTCCTTTTAATCTAAATAAAGTAAGCAAAGAAGCATTAAATGATCATTCACTAAATGCATGTAATAGGTGCGTTTTAATTTCAAAAGGCTAGGATAAAAGGAACCTACAAATGTCACTTATAGATGCAATCCCTAAATGCTAACCTACCCATTGGGTAAGCCTTAAGCAATCAAGCCACAAAGATGCATTGCTACTTCAAATTTCTTTTGAATTTTCTTCTTCCTTTTGCTATGTGATGTTATAAGAAAAGAAAAAATGTAACTTTTAACCTTTCTATGCAAGAAAATGAAGCAAGAAAACTGATTTTTGACAGTCTCTAAAAATGTAGCAAAAAAACAGAGGTTTTAGGCACTTACTTTGTCCATTTTGAGCTCTCCAAAGTATGATTTTTTGGGAAAAAATTTCTCTGTTTCACCACCACTATAGGGTGGGATGATTAGAAGACTCACCACTATCCTAGGGTGGGATAGTGAATCCACCATCCCAAGGTGTGCCAAATAAAGGCTTTGCCACCATTCTAGGGTGGGGAGGGCAGAACCTGCAACACAAAAAGGGCAAAAATTGCAAAATTGAGGTCATATTTTCACCCAAATAAAAAGGGACAAGGGTACCACCATGATTGCCACTGAAGTAGGAAAAAATGGTGCACCAAATTATGTGGAACAATAAGTGTATCTACCCCATCTCGCTAATGAGCATCAAAAAGGAAGCATGCATGCAAAAGTACAAGAAAACCAACAAAGGAGTGAATCAAAGCAAGCTTTTTATCATTAATTCATTGGATCCAATACAAGGTTACAGAATTACCCTTGAGGGATCAAAAGGGTGATACAATTGTTACAATATTGGGTGCCCAAAGACCAAGTCTTTCACGAAATTCGGGTGCACATCCAATGTTTCTCCACGTACCCACAATCGAGGTGGGCGAGCCAATGCCACCACTTCTTATATATAAGTTCTATGATGTCTTATATTGCTTCCAAAATCCTTCTTAGGACCTGCACCTACACACAAGGAAGCAAAAAGAGGTCAAATAGCAAGGGTGTATGGTGAAAACATGTAATCCCCACGGGGGCAAAATGGCATATGAATTAAAAGTGCATAAAATGATATCCAAATGACTTGAAAATTTTCAGAGATGTTAAAGAGGATGTTTTGGGAGGATATCACCCAAAACATATTAGAAATTGCACCCTTATACCCCTCGATTTAGCGTTGCCTGCCTACAACCTGTGAAAAGGAGGAAAACAAAATCTTAAACCTGCACTCATCCAAAACTCATGAAATTTGGTAAGTGTGAATAAATTGGCATTTAAAGACAACCCATATGATCATATTTTCAAATTGGATCCTGGATCTACCTGCATCAAACTGGGGTGCCCGGATGGGCCCTACGAGCCTATGAAAAATTAAAAATATCATAACTCCTTCATTTTAACTCCAAATGACTTGAAATTTGAACTGCAGTACCATGGAATAATGTAGAAATTAACTAATTAAAAAAAGTAAAGAAATTGCTTAATAATTTAGCCTCATCCTAGGAGGCGATGGTGACTACAACTATTTTGGGGGCACCCTAGGAGGGTATACCCACCAAATCCGATCAATTTTTGTTACCAAACCACTATAATATGTTCCTAAACAACCTAAGGTGTGTTTTCATTGAATTTGGTGAATAAATTCACCCGTATGGAAAAGTTACTCTCGGATTACCTTCTTGAAGTCACCCGATAACCTCCTTGGCAAAAGGGAGATTTCGAGGGCAAAAAGGTGCAATAAGGTGAGGGGAAATCTCGATAGCACTTCATTGCATATCCTATAACTCCTCTCCATATGTGTGTCTAAATTTTTTTTGGAAATTGCATCCACTTTATAGCCCAAAGGGGCTCAAGTGCAAAAAGGCATGCAAGGGCATGCATGGCAGGAGGTGCCATTTGTCAAAAAGGAGGCGTGCATTGGATGGGGAATTAAATATCCATTATTGGACTCCATAATGATATGTGTCATGAGTATTCAGTGTCCTCTACCCCACATGCTCTGTTTTGTGAGTTAAATGGTAGTTTCTGGGTGTCATTTGGCCCAGATTTGAATTTTTTGGGTCAAACTTGCTCATCGTCCCACCCTAGGATGATGGCTCACCACCATCCCAAGGTGGGATGGTGGGAATATACCACCATCCCAAGGTGGGAAGGTGGTGAATTTTGGGCCAAAACCTCCCAAAATGGTGTCGATAGCCTCCAAAAACCTTTTTCAAGTGGCTAGAACCACTGTGAGCCTTCTGAGGGCTGCCCAAGGGGCCATATGATGCCAATTTGATCATTGTTTGTGGGTGCTTAATAATATTTACCATATTTTAGTGTCTACACTTACACCAATAAAATTTTTGAATACAAGGCCCTAATCTTGGGTCTCCAAACAATGCTCACCATGAAGATCAAAAGCTAAATATCTTTTGTGACTCCCTTCTCATAGTAAACCAGGTTAAGGAAATCTATCAGTGTAGATGTCCTATATTGAAAGTGTATAAGGAACTTGTGGACACTTATTTAGCCCAACTGGAGTGGTATGAAATCGAGGTAATCCATTGAATATCAAATATATTTATAGAAACTATGGCCTCTTTGGGATCCTTAATCCCTTAGAATTCATTTGCTAACTTCACTACCATCTAGGTAAAGATGCTCTCGCAGTCCATGATACAGTGTGAGGCTCAAGAAAATAATCAATCAGTCCATATTATTCATATAGAACTAAACCATGAATGGTTCTATTAATCTAGAGAATTTCTAATGAAGATGTCATGGGGGTCCTTGATCTCGTAGGGTCCTACAGAGAATGGTACTACCATTCACTATAAGGTTATCTCCCAATATACATTTACACACAGTAAGTTGCAATAGAAATATGAAATTTAGTCTATCGAAGATATCGCTTATCAGGATTGGCTCACCCAATTACACAATTACCTTAATCTTGGAATAGTCCCATAGGAATTTTTGCATGCCACAAAAAGAGCTTTCAAGAAAATAGTGACTAGATATGTCTTGTTAGGAGACACCTTGTATCATCATAGCTATTATGGAAATCTCCTTTGTTGTCTTGATCCCTAAGAATCATCTTGGATGATTTCGCAAGCTCACAATGGTACATGCGATGGCCATTTCATAAAAATGGTCATAATCAAGCTCATCCTTTGAATGGGCTATTATTGGCCCACCATGGAGAAATATTATTTAATGTATGTCAAGAAATGTGTTAAATACCAACATCATGCTAATTTATTCACCTACCATCATAGGTATTATAACTCATTCAAGTGGTTTTACCATTTTCTTAGTGGGGTTTTGATCTAATTGGTAAGATCTTTCCCCCATAATCAAGCCAACACATGTTTATCATAATGACCATTAAGTATTTCACCAAGTGAGTGGAAGAAATCCCATTAACTTCTATGATTGGATCATGTATTACGAAGTTCATACTTAATATCATGTCATTTTGGGATCCCATCCAAAATAATATTAGATAATGGTACCTCATTTAAGAACAAATATATGTGGGCTTTAATACCCAAATATAATATTCAACATAGCTTTACCATGCCTTATTATCTATAGACAAATGGTCAAGCAGAGGCCTCAAAAAAAGTAGTAGCCATCTTGAAGAAAACTATAAAATAAAATCATAAGGATTGGCACATCCAATTACCTCTTGCATTATGGGCTTATCGAACTAGCATACGGACACCCACTGGGGCAAACCCATTCTTTTTAGTTTATGGTATTAAGGCCATAATGACCCTGGAGTTAGAAATTCCAATACTGTGCATCGCATTGAAAGAGTTCATCGATGATGACGCTACGTGATAAGCTCACCTTGATCAACTGACCCTTCTTGATGAACGTTGATTTAATACCCTTGAGCATCTTCATGTTTACCAGTATTGTATGAAATGAGTGAAATGACAAGAAGTTGACATTTGATCTAACAAGTAATAACATAAGTCATTCATAAATATAATGCTTTATTCATGATAAATTTGATATCGATTACAAATAGGGCGAATTCTCCTTTTTTCTTTCATGAATACACTATAGGCCTGATGCCTTCTTCTGATGTCCCTTAGTGTAGGTGGGATTCTTTGTATGTGGGCCACCGCTGGGTTGTTGTTTGTTCGTATTCTTCTCCTTTAAATCTGTTGAATAACCTAAAAGAAATTTGCAAGAAAGGGTCAATATGTTGGGGGGCTTGCCTTAGTCAGGCCCCATATTTATCAAGATGAAATGACAGTAAAACCTTAATAGAAACATAAATAAAATGTGCAGAAGGTAATAATATGCCAAAATAAAGATTCCCTCCCAAATCTGGAGTTATTTGGGGCCTACAGACACACTTCGCGACCCGGGTTTCTAATTGAGATCGAATTCACAGTTTAGGTTGTGAATTGAGTTGTTATGCTCCTCTAGTAAGATCTCTTCAGTAGATCAGTCCTAAGGCAATTGGGGTGCCTCTGTATACTGTCAAAATTCATCTATGCTCTTTGTAAATTGACTATATAATTTTTACTTTCCATTTTTGTAGAGTAACTATACTTTATTGAATTTGGGAATCAGATCTAATTAGGGGTTTGGGACCCATTATTTATAAGCAAATGCAAGGTTCAGTGGGGGTTAGATAGACTAAACCTAGGTTTGATTCTAACAAGGGTTAGGTTAAGAAATGCTATGTGGCAAGATCACATTCCTTATGAGAAATATCTCATCCTCACACATGTGTGAGGATGGATTAGGGCTAATCCTGATTAAGAGATGCTTAAGCTAATTAAAAAATGATTAAAGAAATATCTCAACAAACCCTAATCTCACACATATGGGAGGATTTTATTAAGGCTAATCAAGATTAAGGGTTTTTTTAATCAAATTTACCCTAAAAATTAACTTAAGTGAATTCAACATTAAATTAGAATTTAGATATTGACTTATTAATTGTTTTGGTCAACTAATACCCATGGGAGCCTCAATTGAGTGCAAATTGGTTGTTATATGATATCCCAATGCATAGGATGTGATATTGAAGGCTTATGAGGTTTTAGGACCTAAAAGCCAGTGAGGTAGTATACGGGAGTCTACATGATGTTATGACAATATATGGTGATCTATGCATGACTACGGATGACTACAATAATCTATGCATGTCTAGGATGATCTACAATAGTCTATGCTAGTCTATGATAGCCTAGGGGTACCTAGGACAACCTATGTAAACCTACAAGTATCCAGAAGGATCTACAAGTACGTAGGTATAATAGTGTGCAACTTTTGGGTGTCTATATTTGCCCCTTTTTGTACTATACTATGTGGAACATAGTTTAATACAAAATTATGAAGGGTTTTTGCAGAAGGAAAAGGGATAGAAGGAGAATGGAATTCAATCAAAGGGTATGTAGCAACTCGAAGCGTGACCATACAAATCCATAGGGTATCCATGGAAAAGAAGAGAAAGAATGGAATATAATCGAAGGTATGTAGCCGACTTGATGTCCATAGGGGAAGAAGAGAGGAAGGAAAGAAGGAAAAGAGGAAAGAGATAAAAACAATGCTAGTAAGGGAAAATGAATGATTATGAATGAAATGATGTGATTTTGTTGAGTCCGTATGACATTTACGATGCCATACCAGTTGCTCGAGAATGGCAAATTTTGACTGCTTTGCTTTTGCGACCAGATCAGCGTGGTCCAAAGTATGATTAGGACAAAATCATAACTAAATATTTGTTGTTGATTGATTGATGAGAACATGGCGACAAGTGTCAAACCATTTGAGTTAGTTTAACATTTGGATCATCAAATCATGACCATATCGATGTGGTCATGAAGTCCATTTCCAAATGTTGCACTAGGATTGATCAAACATAAGATCCGTTGTGTACTTGACGTACATGAATTTTAGATTGAATTCTCCATGGTGACACGTAACTCTCCTGATGTAACCCATGTCTATTTGGGATTGAGATTGTAATTGTATGATAATCTTCAGCAAAAAAATTCATAGAAAAATGTTCTAATTACGCTTTTAGATTTTCAATGTTGTGGTTGTGTTTAAAGCTAACTTTGGATATGAATACCCCCTCAAACGAGGAATCAGCAATGAGGTGAATTAAGTGTGGTGATTTTATGATGCAATGATTAATAAAGATACCAATGCATGATGAATATAATTGCTAGTAAGAAGATAAAATAATGGGATCTAATCAAAGGTATGTAGTCGCTCGAAGCATGACCATACAACATTGACTAGAAGGAGAGAAGAGAAGAAGGAAATAAGAAGAAGATGAAAGAAATAAAAAGCAATGCTGATAAAATAAAATGGATGATTGCGAATGCAATACTATGATTTTGTTGAGTCCATATGACATTTACGATGCCATACTAGTTGCTCAAGAATGAAAACTTTTGACTGCTTTGCTTTTGTGACCAGATCAGCGTGGTCCAAAAATACGAATAGGATAAGTTTACTAGTAGAATGAAATGTGTGTTTGCAAATGGTGTTAAAAGGTAATTTTTGGAGGCTCCTAGGATTTTAGAGGGCATTTCCCTACTTTCCTAGGGTTTTGGGGATGTTCTAGGGTGTTTTGGTTGAATTCATGACCCGAGTCATGATTTTGACTCAAATCGTGACCCAGATCACGATTTTGACCTAACTCATGACTCGGGTCACGAAACGGAGGCTAAGTGATATTTAAGGCCAAAATGCATGGTGGGGGCTCATTTGGATGGCGCACATGTTGGGAAAGTGAACTGGAAAGGATTTTTATGGTACGAGAGAAGTGTAGGTGGCAATTGTGAGAGTCAAGATGATGAAGGGATGCAGACCAATTGTTATCAGGTGTGGGAACCCATCGGTAATTGATCATATACCTTGTTTTATTTGTTTTCTATTTTTCTGGGAAAATATGAATAAGGGGGGGAGGTTTTCATCCTGATTTAAAAAGTTTAGCAATTTTTAATTAAAATTTGAACACATAGTCATAAACGGGCCAAATGGGTACCCAAAAGTACGGTCTATTTGTCAATTGGGTTTGTTTTGTCATCAATTTGACCGGGTAATGGGTAGAGTAGGTGTGAAGTTTGACTATCAGTTTTTGAAGTAATGGTGTACTGAAATCGATATATTTTTGCACTTTTTCTGCTAAAGTAGGAAATGGGTATTCCGTTATGTGACTGTTTTATTTTTTGATTTCATTTAATGTGATTTCGGAATTTGATGCTTTGGGGTGTAATGTGTGAACCCTAGGGCATTAGATTTGTCATGTTAGAGGTAGAATCTCTAAAAACTAATGAAACTTTCACCACAGAAAGGCAAAATGGGTGTCCAAAAATGTTGGTTATTTTGGTAGCCGATTTCATTTGAAATGCCTTTGATTTGTGTTCCACAATGTAGATAATATTAAACTGAAAATGAGCTATAGGAAGCCCGATGTAGAATGTACTCGATGTCAGTTTGAAATTCCACAATTAAATAGGCAAATGGGTATCTAAAAATATGACTGTTATTTTTAGATTATGTGCCTGGATGTGTGTTCAGTTTTGGTGTTTTTAGAACAGATTTGACTTGTTAGATCCGTGTTGATTGGTGCTTTGTTTTTGAATTTTATCGACACATTTACCATTAAGTGGGCAAATGGGTATCCAAAAATGTGATTTTTTTTTGTATGTCATGTTAATTGATCAAGTTTTGGATTGTGTGGCATAGTAGCTATACAATTGAGTTTGTTATTGGTTGTTGGGCGATCAATATGTACTGTTTGTCATATGTGCTTAGATTTTTGCCATGAAATGAAAAATGGGTATCCAAATATATGATTGTGTTGTTGGTGTGTTTTGTTGTTTTGTTTGTACATTATTTTATCTCGAGATGTGTGCCAAATTAAATGTTTTCAATTTGTAAATTCTACGTGATGAATTTGGAGTTGATTGATTTGTTATGTGGGTTACTAATGCATGTTATGTTATATGTTGAACAAGTGAATGCGCTTGAGCCTCGTCATCGGGTGAGGAAGTTTAAGAAGGGTTTTGAGAAGTTGATGAAGACTGAGGAGGAGTTGTAGTGGTTGGATGACATACACTTCTACGGTGTGTGGGAGTGTAAGAGCATCTACACTAATAGGGCATATGTGTCTATCTTATGTAAGCGATGGGATGCAGAAAAGAACATATTTCATTTTCCTATGGGGGAAATGACCGTGACATTGAAGGATTTTTATTGCATATACCGACTACCGATTGAGAGTGTTCTTGTGAGGGCATCCAAAGATGAGAGGAAGGACGCTATTCTTGAGAGGTTCTTTGGGGCAGGTTGAAGAGAGATTGATATCTCTAATATGGACTATGAGTGGCTATGCTATCAAAAGAAGATATTGAATAGGCAGTGTGTGGCGATGATGATGATCTCTACATATGCTCTTCCTGATAGTTTTGGGTTTTTGTTTACTTGGAACATGCTAGATATAGTTAGTGATCTGGTGGAGCACAAGGTTGTATTTGCATGGGTGCCTGCACTATTAGCCCAAGTATACTGTGAGTTGCACAATGTGGTTCAGGGTAGGAAAATAGGATTGAGTGTGATTCCCTTGCTGCAGGTATGGGCATGGGAGCACATAGCCATTGAGAGGCCCTCTTTGTTACCTCACCCTGTACATGTGGAGGGTAAGGAATATCCTTGTGCCTTAAGGTGGAGTACGAAGGCTGAGAAAGGTATGAAGAGACCTCATGAGGGTGACCCAATTTTGTGGAGGATTAAGTTTGGGGATCTGACATCGGATGACATAAAGTGGAGACTGTGGTTGGGTGGGGTGATTTGGAAGGAGGACGATGAGTAGCTACTGGACATACGATGGGGTAGATGGTTGGTGGGGAGATATACTTGACAAACTGAGTACTTTCAATTTGATCGGGTACAACGCTAGTTTAGTTTACTGAAGGATGTTCCAAGGACTCATGTTATTTATTTTAGGTGACAGGGAGACAGAGGAGAGTGCCCTATTGTACCACCTTGGGTTGGGGAGAGGGACCCTCCTATGGATATCTTGGATGTAGGGGATGTAGGGATGACACTATAGTTTGATGTATGGTGGGTGATACATTATTGGGAGCTTGGGAGAAGTGTGGTGGATCGATGGGTGGCACCTGCTACTAGGGCCTCTGCTAGAGAGGAGAGGGAGTAGGAGGACTCAGGCTAGGGAAGCGAGTATAGTTATTATTGAAGAGGAGGTTCCTTCATGATGGTCATGATGTTATGTAGGTGTTGGAGCAAGCACCCAGGATGTGAGGGTGGAGGAGGTGGATGTGGGTGTAGAGGTTAGGATGGGGCAGGTTGCTGGAGCTGAGGGAGGTAGGATGACCGATGTGGGTGGTATCGATGATACCATTGATATTGGGGTATTTGTTGATATAGCATAGTAGATTCCCGATGATATTTTGGAGAGGCCAACTATGGAGGATATGTAGGGATTGCATGATTAGATTCAATATTTGGAGGCATACATGGTGGAGATGAGGGCTGTGATGTCTAGATAGGAGCAGGTAATCAATACTTTGACTAGTCAGTTGGCGGTTGATACCACCAAGAAGATGATGTGCGAGACTACTTTTTTGGTGCATGGGATTCCTCTACTCGATTATGATCGAGTTGTGGTACATTCTGGATCACATTCACATGTGCGGGCACCATCACATCAGAGTCAATGTAGTAGTGCTACTGTGGGATAGGGAGGTTCTAGGGCTAAGATGCAGGATCAGCCTGCTGTGGATCCAATTTTGGGGTTCAAGATGGAGTCGAGATGGGCTGTAGGGATGCGAGTGAGTCATGAGAGCCACAGGGAGACTCCTAGTGGGGGTTAAGATATTTGTTGCTTATTGTAGCATGCGAGAATTTTGTTTTTATGCTAGATGATGATGGGCATGATCCCAAGTTGTAGCCTTCGGGAATTTTGTATGGATGATATATATATACCTTGTTGATTTTAGCTATTATATATACATGTGTTATTTTGATGGTTTGAAATTTGTTCTTGTTTATGTTTGCATGGATTAGTGTAACATAATTTTTAGACATGTCTGATGAATAGATAAACATGTATGACATGGTTCAGATCTATTATCATGTTGTGGTATAAATGGATTGTAGAATAGAGTTATGATTATATTTTCAATGCGTCATGATGTGATATCAAATGTGAAATCAAATGTGATTTCATAATGAATGTATGTAGAGTAAGTGTGATACTGTGAATTGATTTTGAAATACATATGGGATGAATGCAATAAATGTAATTTGATATGAAATGCATGTAGGATGAATGCATAACTATAATGTGTATAAAATGTATCTAACATAGATGCATGTATGCATGTATGGACTTACTGAAATGCACCAAGGAAGCACTTGTATGGTGGCATTGACCTGTATGGATGCTATCCATTCCATGATTTCAAGATTGGTGGATAATGTAAGGCATGTGTAAGGGTTTTGATTGACATAGTTATGATAATCAAATCTCAAGCCCTTGGCTATACAAGTTTTGTGGCAACTTATAACATGATCAGGCTGGTTCAAAGTTTGTCTTGGAACTATGTGTGTAAATATGTAAGGTTCATTTATCCATTTTGAAATAGGTAGTATTAACCCATTGTAAATGCTACCGAAATAACTAGCTCATCCATCCACAACAGTGATTTCTACAAAAGTGAGATGCTAATGTAAGATATGTGTTGTCACCTGTGAGACTCTTCCACTGGTAGGTAGGCTCTTGGAGCCTATTTCTAGTGATGGAAATCATCCCATGGTGTTCATGTTGAACCTAAGGACCAAAGGCGATAAGCATAACATGTGTGATATCAAGAGGCATTTTCTTTTGTTTTTTGCCATTGTTCTAATATTAACCTACTGATAGTGGTGGTGCTCTTTTTGTTTCATTTTTTTTGTGGTGCTATTTTTTTATGGGTGATGCATTTTGTTTTCTACCCAATCATTTATTTTTTCTTATGCTTGATCCCTTTTTTTATCCCCAGGTCGTATGTTGACCATGCAGGCGATAGGACGAGCAATGGATACCATTCGCTAGATGGAGATATCTACTCAAGATGTCCTCTTTCCTAGGCTCAAAATTGTTAATGTGTAACCTATTGTGAGCGATCCATGAGAGAATTTGAAATTTGAACCAACCTAAAATACCATAAGAAGAATGTACAAAACTCAGTAGCTATGGGTGACACTTGATTGCCTAAACTACAAAGTAGTCAAAATTAAACACGACACCTATATATCATGATCTTAAAAATGGGGAATGGGCATCCAGGTGGTGATGCTAACAAGTGCATGTATTATTCCTAATGAGGTGCATTTTGGGGGAGAATGTAAAAACATGAATTAAAATTTTAACAATAAAGCATGTGAATATGTGCAATGGATGTAACTGTAAATGATGTAAATGGAGGAATGCGATATTTACAAGAAGAAATTTAAGCTGTGTAGAAGGGAAATTTTAGAAGAACATATTTACAGATGAATAAAGTGTGTAATGATGATAGAAAGCATGATGCTATGATCATGGTTGCCCCAGCATGTCGGGTGTGTGTGTGTAGTAGATGTATAAGATGTGAGCTGTATAAGTGTATGTGATGGCCGTCAAGAAGAAGTAAGATGTGAGAGTGGAATGTACAAGTGGAAGAAGTGAGAAGAAATAGGCTTTGATGATAGTAAAGAAATGGGATCACCAATGGCTGACAAATATAGAAGAGAAGAAACAAATCCACATATGTAAGAAGTAGAAGAATGAGATAGAAGAAGAAGAATAACTAAAACTATTGTCAAGAGAAATGGCATAGATCCAGGTGGGAATGGGATGGTGAAGTGATGACATGGCTAGGATTGCGATTGGAGCCATAGTTGGAAATGTTATGAATATAACGGGTGGGCACTGTTAGGGTACTATGGGGTGGTAAATTCCTAGGAGTGGTGTGACACGAAGGACTGACAAGTTGGCTAAACAAAAAATAATGCTCTGGTGATGGGGTACGCTGGACATGCAACATGTTGTGCACCAATGTTTCTAATGATCTGCACTCTTTGATATCATGGCTTGGCTAGTGATGGTAAATTCAAAATTGATTCTCATTGTAATTACACAGTTTAGTCTACAAGGGGTCAGTGGGTTGAATCTCAGGTAGGTCAAGAAGACCCTGGTGCATGAGACAATAGAATATTTCAGCAAGTGACATATTTGGAATAGATATAGGATAGACATATGGATATATTGGAGGTGAACGAGGTCTAGATGAAAGATGATATGGTAATGGAGGCATGGGTTTGGGTTTTGGCATGGGTCAATTCTAGGGTCGAGGAAGGGATGTATGTGGCAGTGATGGTGGACAGGTCATGGGAGACTATCATGGGTGGATGTGGCAATGATAGTGGCTCATCTAGAACTCTAGAGCTTTGATACAAGAGATGAGATGTTATATCTCATGGTGTGGTGGTGATGGTATTGACAAAAGGGGCAAGAGAGGTTCCAAGGAGAATGGAATGGCTCGATGCGTGGTGGAAAAAGGATAAGGCTATGATGAAGAAGCGACGGAGTGAAATGATTATGGTGATTGTAAAATTGGATGGGGCAGTAAGCCTCATAGTGGTGAAGGTGGTGTCTTGAGTACCGATGGCATAGGTGATGGCCCTAGGTGGCGATGGGAATGAGAAGGAGGGATGTTTTTGTGACCAACTTGAGTAGCTTGGGCCACATGAGCTTGTAAAGCCTAGGCATAGGTAGACTCACCATTAGGAAGGGGAGTGGGTAGAAATGTAGGGCAAGGTTGATGAGGTATGTATTCCCTATTAGGTGGTGTTGGTCCGGCTTTCATACGCACCCCGCGAAAGGATGGGCAGGAAGCCCTCGAGACACCCACGGGACGGATCCCACTCACTTTAGGATCTAGCTGGTTATCCAAGGTGCGAGTTACAGAGTTGGGTCGAATGGCTATTCACTCTTTTCCACTTCTGGAATAGATTTCAATATGGACTGCTCTGTTACCTTACAGGGGGTTCCTGAACTTGTTCAGTAGTTGCAAAAGTTGTTTATCATATTTAACTTGAATTCTTGATCTAGCTCTCATGGGTCAGCAGATTTAAATAAAAGACAAACAAAGAAAATAAAAATGGATCATTCACCGAAAACAAAGAGAGGGTAGGGTAGGGCGTAAAGAGAAGTTTATCAGACATCAACTGTAAAACCCTAAACTATCAATCTTATCTATGCTATCAGCTTCACAACAGAACAAATCAAAGAAGAAAGTGTCCAATCAGTCTAAGATCACTTTCAACTAAGAGCACAAGGCAGAGTGAAACAGATCTAGCAAAAAATTATAAATCCAAGGGCAACTGGTTAAAACTGGTATCTTTCACCGGCAGCCTAGCTCACACAAGTGAAGACAGAGCAATTAGAACAAACTTAACCTCAAATCTATAATTTCCCCTAGCAGACAAGAGAACAACTGAAGCCTAACAGCATATTTAAACTTGATAATGGCAGATTTACAAGCATATATCTAACAAACTTTAAATGGAACGGATAACAAAAGAAGATACACTTATCACACTCTGCAAAAGATTAGGCTCCCGGCCATGCTATCACAGAAAAGCTAAAGCACATCAACTCCAAGTCCAGAAACAAAGGATTTCACAAAATTTGCAAGAAATTGCTTATAAGCCTTTTATTTCTAAGTCTCCGCCTCCCGCGATTACATTGAGAAGAAGTATTTATAGACTCAGGATAGACCCTGATCTTTTCAAAAATATCTTCTTCTCATAACTGCAAATCTTATCACATCTAAACCCTAGGACCCGGGTTTTACAATAAAAATCCATTTAAAATCAAAGTCCGGATAGAACTTAACCCTTCTGCAAATCTAGGGAGTCAGCTGCCATAAATGGAGAAGATAAAATCTAAAGCCACTTGCATTCATCCGCAACTGCAAATAAATGCCTCCATTAATTCTGCTGGTGAGCCGGATGAGTCACCACTTCTCCATCAATTTGATCTCCGCAAAGCCATCCCTGAGTTGAAATTATCTCCATGCTATTAATTCTGCAATAAATTTGTCATTGAATGCTCTCACCGGCATCTTCTCCTCTAGCATGGCGGTCCTCGATCAAATCTGCACTTTAACTTTGACTTTATGGCCTTTCCCGGTTGTCCCGTAAGTGCCAGATGGAATCCTGCATGAAAGACAAAAAGATGAGTTAGATTAGCACTTTAATTAAATCAAAAGCTTTAACATTTAAAACAGATTAAAAACCCCAAAACAAGCTTGCATGTCGGCTTCTGTTTGTCTGCCTCACGCTTTGACACGTGTCGCTACCCCAGGATGCCTTCTGTTTCCCGCTGGAATGCACTTCTGGTCAACTTAGGACTTTCTCTCTCCTATCGCGATTCTGCGACATGTCACGATTTCGCGACATGTCGCGAAATCGCGACGTCCCCGGCTCATCGGCAACTTCTTCCCCCGTCGGCCGCGAAAACGCGACATGTCACGATTTCGCGACATGTCGCGAAATCGCGACCCTTCTCCGTCAACTGCAACTTTCTGCTCCAACAGTCGCGATACTGCGACATGTCGCGATTTCGCGACATCTCCACGCAGCCGCCTTGCACTTGACCGCGTTGACCGCGATTTCGCGACACATTTGCGACTTAGCCAATTTTTTATTCTGCAGCCCACTTTCTCTCTCCTACCGCGAAAATGCGACATGTCACGATTTCGCGACATGTCGCAAAATCGCGCCCTTCCGTACGTTTTCTTTCTCTCTCCTCCGGTCGGCAGCGATTTTGCGACACTTTCCAAAAATGGAAATGTCGCGATATCGCGACACTTCCAAAAATGGAAAGTGTCGCGATTTCGCTACACAAAAATGACTTAGCGGCTTTTTGATTTACCCGTCGCGATATCGCGACATTTCCGAAAATGGAAGTGTCGCGATATCGCGACACTACCAAAAATGGAAAGTTTGATTTTTCATGAATTTATGCAACTGTTTTCTGGATTTTTCTCGGTACTCGGTGCAAGATTTTATTTGTGCATGAATGATTCTAGCATGTAAAAAGTGAATTCTTGGATAACACAGCTGGAATGCAAGAAAAAGCACAACTTTAAAAAGGAGGCAAGCAAATTTGGATTTAAAACCTAAAAATTATCAAGAGGGTCCCTACTGCAAAAATGGAAGTTCAGGGCTTTCTAAGGATGGAATCTCATTTTTCAGTGGGGGTGTGTTGCTTCTCAACAAATGGCGATATCTGCGGGTAAAATAGTAGCACTATTTTAGAACCCAAGACTCTGGTTTCAAAACAAAAAGACCATGCATCATGCCTTGCCACAGACATTCTTCACAATAAATTGACTGCTAACTGCCAGCTGTTAAAATTTCCCAAGGACATACTAGGCTGGATTACTTCAAGGAAGATTTCTGATGTGCAATTTCAAAGGGTATAAAACTTTCTTCAAGGATGACTCGGATTGAATGATGAACTCTGGACTGATCAACTTTTCTAGATTGTAAAAGGGGAAACCGAGTAGAGCTCTGTTTACTAGTTTAGCCTTTTACAGCCTAGACAGAGTTACCCTTTAGATTTACACGACCCAAATTTACAACTGTAGGGTAGAATCTAATATTGGCTGCCTCTTTTAATTGTTCAACTCTTTTCTTTTTCCTTTTCTCTTCTCTTTTTTTTTATCTCTCTTCTTTTTGAAATATATCAATATCTGAAAGGCCTTTAGGGAAATCACAATTTTCTTTTAACATTTGATCAATCTGGAACTTTCATCAATCCAAAACTGATAGCCTCTGTGGATACCCAAGTAATTGCATGAATCATAGTCCCCTCTCATAACCAGACTTTTCTTGGATTCCCCGAGAGTTCCTCCAACAAAACAAACATAGCAGTTTTTCTATCATTAAAACAACTGTGGCAAGTAAGACACAAGATCCAATCATCTCTCTACCTTTGTCCTGAATAACAAAATAGTTCTACTGTTCAGTGCAAGCAGACTATCTCAATTAGAATAATGATGACCATGAACACTGGATTGTGGATTTATCAGCTTAGAATAAAACAATTTTTAGGCGTGACTTTTCATTGATTGCTCAGGCAAAGGTTAAAGGACAAAATATTAAGAGCTGAAGGACTTTGCACAGACTTTCAAGGACAGACAGGCCTTAAAGCAAAACAAAATAAAACTGTATAGACTAAAGCATAGAACTGTATAGGCAAGGGAATAAAATAAACTGAACAGTCAGTAAAGAAAAGAACTGAAACAAAAGACTGTACAGACTAAAATAAAAGCAAGCTAAAACAAAAGAAAAATAAAAGAAAAAGAAAGGAAAAATAAAAGAAATGACAAGATGAAATAAACTAAAGCAACTGTACAGACAAGAAAGAAAAAGAACTGCAATAAAGAACTAAAGCAAATAAAACTGGGAGAGCTATTCACAATATGTACACATGTTACAACTTCTTCATAGCTTACTCAAATGATACATTGGATGGAACAGCAGAAAAATAATGTTTCAAGTATTGACCATTAACAGGGAGGTCCAGAAAATTACCATCCAGGTCTTGCAAGCGGAAAGCATTGTTACCCAATATTTCAGCAATTTGGTAGGGGCCTATCCACAGTGGCTGCAACTTTGTGTGCTTACCCTTCTTCTCATGGGCCTTGTCCCACAGAAGCACTAAGTCTGCCAGCCTGAAAGCCTTCACCTTGGCCCTCTTGTCAAACCACCGCTTGACAGTTTCTTGGTGCCTACTGAAGTGCTCCAGGGCTTGGAGTCTTTCATCCTGCAAGTTAGTCAAATCTAAAACTCGGGCTTCTGCATCATCATGATCTTCAAAATAATCTAAGGCAAATTGGTAGGTGGGCAACTTCAAGGAGATGGGAACAATTGGCCGGGTACCATACAACAAAACAAAGGGAGAGGTCTTAAGAGCCACCTTGTGTGTTATCCGATCAGCCCAAAGTGCATATTTCAACAATGTATGCCACTGCCTGGGTTTATCTGCTGCAGACTTTTTGATGGCATTCATTAAGTTCTTGTTTGTTGACTCAGCCAATCCATTGCCTTGGGGATAATAGTTGGATGAGAATCTGATAACTATCCCCATATGGTATGCCCAATCTGCAAACTCCAATGATTGGAAGGCTGGCCCATTATCACATACCAAATTCAGGGGAACCCCAAATCTAGTTATGATATTTGATTCAAGAAATTCAATGACTTCCTGAGCTGTACTTCTTGTGGTGGCTGCCGCTTCAACCCATCTTGTGCAATAGTCGTAGCTGTCAAAACATATTTATGTCCTCGTCGAGGAATTTGGATTGATCACCCCCACAAAATCAAGTCCCCATCGCATGAAAGGTTTGTTTATCACCACTGGTTGCAATGGCAGTGCTCGGTTTGCCTCTTTGGCTGCAAATGTCTGGCACTGATGGCAGGTTCTGACATGTTGATGTGCATCCTTAAAAAGTGTAGGCCAGTAATAGCCTCCTCTCAGTATCTTATGTGCAAGTGGCAGATCCTGATGAATGTCCTGCCCCTAGTTTTTCATGAAAACTAGCCATGACTTCACTGACTTCACTGGGAGAAATGCACCTTAGAAAGATGCCAAGATAATTCTCCCTGTATAGAGTACCCGCCTTGAGGAGATAGTGAGCAACTTTTAACTTTAATGCTCTCCTTTGAGTTCTCTTCAAATGGGATGGGCAAACTCCAAACTGTAGCAGATGAATGATTTCCCCATACCAATCATCAGATTCATAGTTTAATTGATTAACTTCCTGCTGTAGAGGTATTTCAGCAATGTGCCTGGACAAGCCAAGTCCTCTGATCAGTTTAGCAGGCCTAATTTCCAAGTCATATTCTTGCAACCTGGTGACCCAATTGCCCCTCAGTTCACCCAACTCATTTTGACTTAGAAGATACTTCACAACTGGGTCTGGCACTATGGCATGAGTTTTGCTTCTGAGTATATAATGTCTGAACTGTTTCACTGCCCTTACCAAAGCATAGGCCTGTTTATCTAAACGGGAATATTTCAGTTCAGCTCCCTTCAAATTAGTGCTCTTAAAAGCAATTGGATGTTCTCCTGTATCTCTCCGTTGAGTCAGCACTGCAGCAAGTGTATGTTCGTAAGAGAATGTGTACAGATAGAAATCTGCACCGAAATCTGGGCTTACTAAGACTGGTGCTTGTTTAATGGTTGTCTTGATTTCTTGGAAGGCAGCCTTAGCTTCAGTGGTCCAGGCAATCTTGGCAGTTTGCTTTAACATATCATTCATTGGTTTAACTATCTCTCCAAAGCCCGAGATAAACTTTCCGACAAAGTTAATCTTTCCAAAGAATGATCTCAACTCTTTCTTGGAGTTGGGAAATGGTATGCCAGATATGGCCTCAACTCTGCCTGGATCCATAGAAATGCCATCCTTTGTGACCAAATGCCCAAGCAGTTTGCCTTCTGTTACACCAAATATGCATTTCTTTGGATTCAGAGAAATGCCAAACTCCCTGCACTTGTTAAACACAGACTCTAAATGCTTTACATGGTCAAACTTAGATTTGGAAAAGACTGTTAGATCATCCATGTAAACTACAATACATTTGCCCATAAGCCCCTTGAAGGCATGGTCCATTGCTCTCTGAAATGTTGCTCCCGCATTTATCAACCCAAATGGCATCCTTTTGTAAGCAAAAGTCCCCCACTTGGTTGTAAAAGCAGTCTTCATTTTGTCTTCTTTCTCCACTAATATCTGGTTATAGCCTGAGAAGCCATCCAAGAAAGACATCATCTCTGATCCATTAACAATCTGCAGGACTTCATCCATAGAAGGCAGGGGATAGTTGTCCTTTTCAGAAGCTTTATTTAAATTTCTGAAATCCACACACAGGCGGATCTCCCCATTTTTCTTCCTGACTGGCACCAGATTTGCCACCCAAGTAGAATGCCTGATAGGAAAAATAATTGCTGCACTCAAGAGCTTCTCCACTTCTTTCTCGAATAAGGGGTTCTAACAGAGCATTAACATGCCTCTGTTTTTGTCTGAAAGGCTTGCAAGATTCTTTCAAAGGTATGATGTGGGTGTAAACTTTTGGATCAAATACCTTTAAATCCTTGTATGACCAGGCCATTACATCCTTAGACCTGTGCAGGAAATCAATCATATTTCTCTTTATCTCTGGATCACAGTCCTTTGCCAACTTGATGTTCCTTGGATCCTCTTCAGTTCCTACATTCAAATTTTTAGTCTCATTGTCTCGTGGTGCCCACATAATCCTCGGAATTCACCCTTTGCCTGATCTTGTCAACATCAAATAACCTCTCCAGCCTCTACCATTCCCTTTGGGATTCTGTTGTCCTTCAATCTCATGATTCCCCTGTCATCATCTAACTGTTCCATCAGGGTGTCCCTTTGGCCCTCATCAATTATAGCATTCTCAAAGGTATTGGTACTCTGCAGAAAGTTCACAATCTGTTGATCATCTGAGAAAACTTGAAAGCTGTCTATATTGTTTGGAACCGAAGGACAGGGGACTAACTCAATTGAAAACTTATCCCACTTAAAATCTTCCAATGGCTTTAAACTTGCAGCTGAAGATGCCAAGACATCTCGCATGTGAATTTTGTTCCCCCGGGTATATGTGTTAAGTTAAAGGCATCAAAGCCTTCTACCAGGTCCCAAGCTCTGTGCTTGTATCCCTTCATATAAGAGGCTTTACACTGAAACTTACCCCTGACCTGGCTTGCCACTAATTCTGAATCAGTGAAAACTTGAATGTTTTTCACATTTCTATCCAATGCAAATTTTAAACCTAAAATCGTAGCTTCATACTCGCTAAATTATTAGTACATGGGAATCTGCAGCGGTAAGACATAAAAAATGTCCGACTTTGAGGTCCTTTGAGGACCGCCCCTGTTCCGAACCCTCGCTTACATCTTGCTCCATCCACATGAAGTGTCCAAACTTCATTAGTATGTACAGGATGAGCTTTGTTAAATTTATTATTCTGCCCAGTTGTTAAATTGTAGACTCCAATGTCTACTTCTGCAATATTGACAGTTTCATTTGCAGCATTGTACTCTGTAATCGTGTGCTTGTACCTGGGTTCTCTATCAACCCGCAATTGATTGGCCACACCCTTCCATGGCAACCACATGTGTGAAAAGTCTGTTGCCAGATATCCATTTAGAGACTTAGACCAATCCCTACTCAACAACATTCCATACCCCACTGGGGATATCCACAACTTGGATTTCGATCTTATGTTGAGCCCTTGGCTCGATGCCAATTGAATGTGAATGTTTTGCAGCTCTCCCACAACCTTAACTTCTGACTTGTCCAATTGGACAACTCTCCTCTCAGACTTCATTGGGGTCAGCCCCAACCGCCGACAAATTGCCGCTGGCATGACATTAGCAGATGCACTCGAATCTACCAAACAATTATGTAAATTCTTCCCAAAAATTTTGACAATCAAGAAAATGGGGGAACTTCAGTCTTTTCCTTGTACATGGCCAGATTGGCATTGGCTATTTTCTTCCCTTTATCCACAGGTTTAGCAGCAGGGCCATAGTATGTCTTTATCAGATTGTCTCTCTGCTCTGAAATCTGTGCCAACTCATGCAAAGTAATGTTAGCCTTAATATTTTTCATATCCTCCACTATGTTATATCCTTTGTTAAGTGGAGGAATAGCAACATCTGGTACTCTTTGAGCTCCTCCCTTTGGTGGAGGTGGATTATTGCTTGGAGAGGGGTCAGGAGGAATATTGTGAGAGTTGTCAGGAGGAGTTGATGTGGTATTAGGCTCAGGATTCTTGTTTCTCAGTGTTGTAATTATCTCTTCTGTACTCGCTGGAAAGCCCGTACTTCATCCATGGGCATTTCAACTACATTCTCGCATTCATCCGGGAAAGAGAAAGAATCCAGGACCATAGCCGCACCGTGGCCGATGAACTTGGGCCATCGCAGCTTCTTTGATTTTCCGGGAGGTGAAATCTGCAGACAAGGCTTCAAATGCATTGCAAAATTCCAGACAGTCTAACTCTCCATGCTGAGAAGTGGCATGAATTCTGCACCAGTTGGGCAGGGCTAAGTCACAAATGTTCACATCATGAGTTTTACCCTTGTAATATTTATTAGGCTCATATGGGGGCCTGTTAAATCTGTTTGGTTGATATGAATATCTGTTGGGGTTGTCTCCAGTAGAAGTTTGCCTTTTAAAACTCAAAAAATCATTGGCCAGCTTTTGAACAATCTTTGAGACTTCTTCAATCCTAGCATTGTCAGCCTCTTTTACCGGGTTCTGTACATTCTCAACAGGTGCAGCAGCCACTGGTGCTGCTGATGGTAAAGTCTGACAAACTGGCAGCATCATCTGATGTGGGATAGGATTGAATATAGGAGCAGGCTGTGTGATCAAAGGAGTTTGCTGAATATTTAGAGGCTGGGGTCCCAACTGTCTTTCCAGAATTAAAGCTTCTTTATAAGCTTCTGTCAAATTGGTGACAGTGGCATCTCTCTTCAAGAAGACAGAGGTCATGGGATCTAGAGAGTTCCTGAAGATCTCTAGTGCCAGGTCTGCATTAGGCACATAATAGCCAGTGAGTCTACCATAAGCTTTCTGGAATCTGACATTATAGGATCTAATAGACTCATTCAGTTCTCTTTTGATGCCAGAAAACCGCTGATATAAAATGTTGGGATCTATCACTTCTCCGAACCGTGACACAAAGACTTTTTCTAAGTCATTCCAACTCGGTGATGGAATCATTGGTAAGATTTAGAAACCAATCATAGGCTCCCTCCTGGAGAGTAAACGGGAAGAGTCTGCAGGCAACATCCTCATGTTGTACATTTAATAACTTCAGTGCATTCTTGAATGCAACTAAGTGTTCCTCTGCAGTTCTTGTCCCATCATGTTTATACCTAGGGAGGTATCTTTCTGGATTTCTGGGCAAGTCATGGGCTATACCCGGAATGTTCAAAGCTGTGGAGCCCAACCAATTTGCCATAGCTAATGGATTAACAGGGATATTCTGAGCTCTGGTTGGAGTAACAATCAGTGGTGATAAAACTGTCTGTGATAGAGATGTGGCCCTTCTGTGGCTACTTCTTCTCGGAGTTTCTAATTCAGGAACAAGGAGCTCTCCAGCTCTGGGGTGGGACCTTGTTACCCTGTATGTAGAATCCAGCTTTCACAAGCACTTATAACTCTGCAGTTCTCAACAGGTTCTGAATTTGGAAATTTAAAACACTGCACTGACAATTTACAAAACTGTACTGACAATTTACAAAACTGTCCGGAGTTCACTGTGGGTCCTTACAAATGTTGCTGTTATGCCCTTACAATACTTGAACTGAGTTCAGGCCCTCCTTCTAGCGCCAATTAGGTGTTGGTCCGGCTTTCATACACACCCCACGAAAGGATGGGCAGGAAGCCCCGGAGACACCCACGGGACGGATCCCACTCACTTTAGGATCTAGCTGGTTATCCAAGGTGCGAGTTACAGAGTTGGGTCGAATGGCTATTCACTCTTTTCCACTTCTGGAATAGATTTCAATATGGACTGCTCTGTTACCTTACAGGGGGTTCCTGAACTTGTTCAGTAGTTGTCACTTGTTTATCAGATTTAACTTGAATTCTTGATCTAGCTCTCATGGGTCAGCAGATTTAAATAAAAGACAAATAAAGAAAATAAAAATGGATCATTCACGAAAAACAAAGAGAGGGTAGGGTAGGGCAGAAAGAGAAGTTTATCAGACATCAACTGTAAAACCCTAAACTATCAATCTTATCTATGCTATCAGCTTCACAACAGAACAAATCAAAGAAGAAAGTGTCCAACTACCTAAGATCACTTTCAACTAAGAGCACAAGGCAGAGTGAAACAGATCTAGCAAAAAATTATAAATCCAAGGGCAACTGGTTAAAACCGGTATCTTTCACCGATAGCCTAGCTCACACAAAGGAAGACAGAGCAATTAGAACAAACTTAACCTCAAATCTATAATTTCCCCTAGCAGTACAAGAGAACAACCGAAGCCTAACAACGATATTTAAACTTGATAATCGCAGATTTACAAGATATATCTAACAAACTTTAAATGGAACGGATAACAAAAGAAGATACACTTATCACACTCGCAAAAGATTAGGCTCCCGGCCATGCTATCACGTAAAAGCTAAAGCACATCAACTCCAAGTCCGTAAACAAAGGATTTCACAAAATTTGCAAGAAATTGCTTATAAGCCTTTTATTTCTAAGTCTCCGCCTCCCGCGATTACATTGAGAAGAAGTATTTATAGACTCAGGATAGACCCTGATCTTTTCAGAAATATCTTCTTCTCATAACTGCAAATATTATCTCATCTAAACCCTAGGACCCGGGTTTTACAATAAAAATCCATTTAAAATCAAAGTCCGGATAGAACTTAACCCTTCTGCAAATCTGTGCAGTCAACTGCCATAAATGGAGAAGATAAAATCTAAAGCCACTTGCATTCATCCGAAGCTGCAAATAAATGCCTCCATTAATTCTGCTGGTGAGCCGGATGAGTCACCACTTCTCCATCAATTTGATCTCCGCAAGGCCATCCCTGAGTTGAAATTATCTCCATGCTATTAATTCTGCAATAAATTTGTCATTGAATGCTCTCACCGGCATCTTCTCTTCTAGCATGGCGGTCCTTGATCAAATCCGCACTTTAACTTTGACTTTATGGCCTTTCCCGATTGTCCCGCAAGTGCCAGATGGAATCCTGCATGAAAGACAAAAAGATGAGTTAGATTAGCACTTTAATTACTAAATCAGAAGCATTTAAACATATTAAATCAGATTAAAAACCCCAAAGCAAGCTTGCATGTCGGCTTCTGTTTGTCTGCCTCACGCTTTGACACGTGTCGCTACCCCAGGATGCCTTCTGTTTCCCGCTGGAATGCACTTCTGGTCAACTTAGGACTTTCTCTCTCCTACCGCGATTCTGCGACATGTCACGATTTCGCGACATGTCACGAAATCGCGACGTCCCTGGCTCATCGGCAACTTCTTCCCCCGTCGGCCGTGAAAACGTGACATGTCACGATTTCGTGACATGTCGCGAAATCGCGACCCTTCTCCGTCAACTGCAACTTTCTGCTCCAACAGTCGCGATACTGCGACATGTCGCGATTTCGCGACAGTTCCCGTAGCTGCATGCATTGACCGCGTTGACCGTGATTTTGTGACACATTTGCGACTTAGCCAATTTTTTATTCTGTAGCCCACTTTCTCTCTCCTACCGTGAAAATGCGACATGTCACGATTTCGCGACATGTCGCAAAATCGCGCCCTTCCGTACGTTTTCTTTCTCTCTCCTCCGGCCGACAGCGATTTTGCGACACTTTCCAAAAATGGAAATGTCGCGATATCGCGACACTTCCAAAAATGGAAAGTGTCACGATTTCGCTACACAAAAATGACTTAGCTGCTTTTTGATTTACCCGTCGCGATATCGCGACATTTTCGAAAATGGAAGTGTCGCGATATCGCGACACTACCAAAAATGGAAAGTTTGATTTTTCATGAATTTATGCAACTGTTTTCTAGATTTTTCTCGGTACCGGTGCAAGATTTTATTTGTGCATGAATGATTCTAGCATGTAAAAAGTGAATTCTTGGATAACACAGCTGGAATGCAAGAAAAAGCACAACTTTAAAAAGGAGGCAAGCAAATTTGGATTTAAAACCTGAAAATTATCAAGAGGGTCCCTGCTGCAAAAATGGAAGTTCAGGGCTTTCTAAGGATGGAATCTCATTTTTCAGTGGGGGTGTGTTGCTTCTCAACAGGTGGGTGGTAGGATCCAATGGGATGCTGTGGATGACTTGTAGGTGAATAGCAATGTCTGAGATCATCAAACGGATGGAAGGGTGATCCCTATGCTTCGGGTTGGACGGATTTCTCTTTGTCATCAAAATAGAACATGGATATCTGGCTATCGCTAGATTGTGGTGAATAGGATGAGCCTCTTTTATGAGGGGAATGGTGTCGAGGTGAAGTGTGGTGACCTAAATGGGATGAATTTGAGGAGCACTTGGTATGAAGGACGAATGGTGGTCAGGCAAGATTGGCCAGTGTAATGGTTTTTTGCTGTGACTACAGATGGTCCTGCATGGTGGTAGGTGAGGCAATTGTAGAGCTCTCCTACTGATGATGTGAGTCCTACAAAAGGAAAAAAAATACTTCGAGCATAAAAATGGCAAAAAGGTAAAATGTACATGTATAGAGAAATAATAAAGCAAAAATAACAGATTCATAAATTGGTGATTTATTTCTAACACTATGTGACACTCATGATGGTGACTGTGTTTGTGAATTATGCATTGAAAGCATGAAGGTACAAGATTTTTATGGGTTTAGGATCGTTAAGCCCTTCAATATTTGCTAGATGATATGCTCCTGAACCGTATTTGTGTGTGATAATAAATGGACCCAACCAGTTTGGGGTGAATTTATCGCACTGCTAGTGAGGTTGACTTGTGATTTGTTGGTTCTCCTTAAGAACCAAGTTGCCAATCTTAAATTCATGTTGATGTACCTTACTATTGCAGGTACGATGAAGGTGATCTTGATAGACTCGTGTGTGCTCAATGGCATGGATGCAATGTTCATCAAGGAGTGTTAGTTGATCTATATGAGATTGGAGAGTAGTGTCATCGTCAATGAAATATTTCATAGATATCCATAAGGAGGGTATCTCAAGCTCAAGGGGCATGATAGTTTCTACCCCATAGACAAGTGAAAAAGGTGTTTCTCCAGTAGGAGTATGGATGCTCGTAAAATATGCCCACAAGGATAGGGGCATTCGATTATGTCAGTCCTAGTGAGATTCTGCTATAGTTTTATAGAGAATAGAATAGATGGTTTTGTTAGTAGCCTCTTCTTGGTGATTTCCTTGAGTGTAATATGGGGTCGAAAAGCTATGATGTATGTGAAATTTGTCACACAATTCTTGGATAGTCTTATTTTTGAAGGATTTCTCGTTATCTAAAATAATTTGGGAGGGGATTCCAAAGTGGCATATGATATGCTCCATGATGAATGTTGCAATTTTAGCTCCTATAGTTTGGACCAGTGGGATGGCTTTGACCCACTTAGTAAAATATTCTATTGCTATGATGATAAATTTGTGACTGTTGGAGGAAGCAGGTGTAATTTGTCCAATAAAATTGAGACCCCATTGGGAGAAGGGCCACATGGAATGGATCGATTGAAGTGCTTGGGAAGGTAAATGTGTTAGGTTGGCATGCTGTTAGCATTTGATGCAACATTTGACATACTCAAAATAGTCTTTCTCTATTTTAGGCCAGTAGTAGCCCATACAGAGAATGGGTTTGGTAATCACTATGCCATTGAAATTGCCACCACAAGTACCATCATGGGTTTCTTGTACAACCCATTATGATTCTTGTGGTTCTAGGCAACGTAGGAGTATGTCACCATAGCTACGATGGTAAATAATATCACTTAGCAATGTGTAGTGAATCACTCTTTGTTTGAAGGTTCGATATTGAGTGTGGGGTAGATCACATGGTAGGAAACCTAACTTGATGTAGTATTTCATCTGCGATAACCATGGGTCGTGAGGTTCAGTTTTTACCACATACACACAACCATCGTCTGTAGGAGGTCTGGGTGATATAGCAAATTGTGTAAGTGTATTAATGGATATAGATATTGTTTCAAATGTTGGATTTTATAGGATGAGGGACCCTAAGGAGGCCATGGTATCTATAAAATGATTTTATGAGCACGATGCAACTTTGAGGTAATACCATTC
The DNA here is from genome assembly GCA_028583015.1 of Wollemia nobilis. Classification (NCBI taxonomy): domain Eukaryota; kingdom Viridiplantae; phylum Streptophyta; class Pinopsida; order Araucariales; family Araucariaceae; genus Wollemia; species Wollemia nobilis. The sequence continues at coordinate 9,683,430 of JAQPPZ010017031.1, read as the reverse complement.
AAATTGGTATAGGAGTTGTTAGGCGATCTTATTGTATTTTTGGAGAACTAGGCAATTGCATGGTCAAAGTTCATGCACTTTATTGACTATCAAAAGTGAATTGCCTGTGATGTGGAGGTGTTTGATGTACAAAGAGTGTCCTTGTTTCAGTCCTAGGATTAGGGCTTCATACTCTGCATTGTTATTGGTACAATGAAAATCAAGTTTGAATGAAAATGGGAGTGGTTCTCCTTCAGGTGTAAATAAAACAATGCCTGCACCCCCAGCGTGGAGACACTTGGACCCATCAAAAAACATGGTGAGGTCAGCCACAAATTCTGGTTCGATGTATTCCTCATCTTCGATTATGTGAAAGATAGAATCATCGAGAAGTTGAATGAGTAGGGGTTGATTATTAGTTATAGGGGCTTCAACTAGTTTTTCAGCAATGACTTACCCTTTGATGGATTTTTGAGATACGAATTGTAGGTCAAACTCGATTAGGAGCATGATCCATTTAGTTGTGCATGAGTTGTCATAACTTTTTTTCATCATATACCATAGGGGATTGTCTCGGGTGATGAAAAAAGTTGCGTGGTTTAACATATTGTGTTTTAGCTTCTGAGTGGTGAATACTACTGCTAGGCATAGCTTCTCCATGTATCTGTATCTCATTTTATAACTAACTAGTGTGCGGTTGATGTAGTAGATAGCCTACTCTTTGTCGAGAGCATTCTTTTGGGCTAGGATCATACCTAGTGCAAGTTTTGTGGCTAAAATGTATAGAGTGAGTGGTAATTGTGGGTGTAGCGATGACATGACCGATGATGACGTAAGATAAGTTTTAATAGCATCGAATGTGGCTTGACAATTTTCATCCCATTTAAAGTGTACTCCTTTTTTTAGGAGATGATTGAATGGTTGGAATTTATCTAATAATTGCGTTATAAATCTATGAATAGAGGTAATCTTGCCATGGAGGCTACGCAATTGCTTTAAGGTGGTAGGAGGAGACATCTCGATGATGGATTTCACCTTACTAGGATCTAGTTCAATGCCTCATTGGGAGAAAATGAATCCTAGTATTTTTCTTGATGTAACATTGAACACACACTTTTTTGGATTGAGGCACATGTTGTGTTCAAGTAGTCGATCAAAAATCTGATGGAGATATTCGAGATGGTTGGCACATTTCTTTGATTTGGATATAAGGGCATCTACATAGTCTTCCACATTTTTGTACATTAGATCATGAAATATGTAGGTCATGACTCATTGATAGGTTGCCCCAACATTTTTAAGGCCAAAGGGCATGACCTTGTAGCAAAAGGTACCCAGGGTGTTGTGAAGAAATTTTTGTGTTGATCAGCTGGATTGATCCTAATCTGATTATATACAAAAAATCCATCCATGAGGGAAATCATTTCATGACCTATGATGGAGTCAACAAGGGAGTCAATTTTGGGTATAGGGAAGTTGTACTTGATACAAGCTTTGTTTAGGTCATGAAATTTTGTGCAAATGCGAACGTCACCGGATGGTTTAGGGACTGGGACCATGCTGGATACCCACTTGGGATAGTCGATTGGTATTATGAAATAAATGTCTAGGATCTTTTGGAGCTCAGATTTTACTATCAATACGATAGTTGTATGCATGTGTCACAGCTTTTGTCTTACTAGTTTGGAATTGGGATCTAGTATAAGATTATGCACTACTACGACAGGGTCAAGTCCCAACATGTCTTTGTAAGACCATGCAAACACTTTTATATACTTGCAAAGGAAATCCATGAAGGTGATGTGCTCCTCGGGTGAGAGGCTAGCAACTAATTTGAGGATGTGTGGATTTTATAGATCATCATCGATGTCTACATCGATTGTGTCCTTGATGAGCATGCGAGATCCATCATGTAACTATTCAGGGACAAGAATAAGATTGAAGTCATCGATGGCTTCACTAAATTTGTATTCATCATCTATGTAAATTCCTATGTGATGGACTTGAGGGTTTTGGGATGATGTGGATGAGGAAGGGGAATTTTTTGCCCGTAATACATGAGGAGAGATAAGAAAGTCTCCAGGTGCTGGTATATGTGAGATGTGTGCTAGATCAATAAAGTTTGGGTTTGGGGTATCATCTCAAATCTTCTGGTGGCTGTAAGGGAGGGAAGAACATAAATCTACCTCAACCATGTTAATTGATATTGTAGGTGAAGTAGGTGGTGTAGAATCTAGTGATGGAGGTTGGATAGGTTGTGCACATCCTAAGAGGTTCAATGGAGGTTGTAGGATGACTGGTGGTGAACGAGGATGAGAGGCTGCTCACTGTAGCTATCTATGTATATGTGGGAATACCAACAGGTTTATTGGTAGTGGTTCAAGTGGGACTAGATCTAGATATATCAGTGGTGTATCAGGCATAATGGGGTTCGACTATATTGGTGGTATAGCTAGGGATAAGGTAGCAAAGTATTCTGCCAATCTTTGAACATCACAGAACAAGGAGGTATCGGGCATAGGAGATTCTTGGAAGAAATCATAGGGGACAATGACAGTTGATGTGAGCGAAGGCATGTATTCTAGCATGTCCATGTCAATGTACTCTTACAAGGTGTGTGTTGGACATGGAGGAGGATGTAAAGAGAGATCTTGGATCTCATATTATAATGTATAGATAGTAGTTGGGTGATAACATAGACCAATTTTGTCATTGAGTCATCAAACATGAGGATTAATGGGTGTACATAGCCCTTGCTCATAATGGTCTAACCCAAACCCATGCCAATAAAAGTGCTACAGGTAGTGCAAGGCAAATTTAGGGTTGGCTAGATGTGTAATTGCATCACTAGATCTAGATTGTGATAGTGAAGAAGTTCGTGAGGAAATTGAAGAGTCTACTCCTACATATATAAAGTTGGTGTGGTTTTCGGGACTTCCTAACTATATGATGGTTCTAATAGTCAAAACTGAGGCTGAGGGATGGCCAAAATCTCAGGTATATTGGATAGGGGTGTCACATACGTAGGCATCATGTATGTTATAGTCTCCTAAATCTTTATTTTTCATGAATATGGATATGCGTGGTGTGGCACGGTATGGCAATTGGGGTGGCGTATCCGAGTCAAACAAGGAAGGAGAAAGTTGGGATTCTCTAATGGTGGTAGCCGAAGGGTGTGGTGGTTGTTCACCCAAGCTGGGTGTTGGCTATTTAGGTTCATGATGTTGGGTTATCATAGCTTGAATAGTTTATTTGTTTTGTGTAGGGTATGACATCAGTGCAAGTGCAGGGATGCGTGGAGATGTGAATGTCTTAGGTTTTGGTCAAAATGAAAGAGGTGATATCTGCAGTTTAGGAAGGATAGGGGCTTCCATATGTGAGGGTGGAGGAGGTAATGTGGTTGGTTGTGTGATGGGTGGCAATGATGGTTGCAACATCATGGGTTGGAATTAGAATGGTAGAGGTTGGAAGGATTGTGGAGACCATAAGAACGACGACGAGGAAGGCATGGTATCAATTTTAGGTCCCCCAACAGGCGATGCTAATGGTGCAAATATCAAAGTTTGTGTTGTTGATGAATATTAGGATGTTGGGGCAAAAATTGGGTAGAATACCGATGCTCCTACTGATTGGTGAGAAGATACAAGGAATAATTGGGAGGATGAGAATGAAGTTGTAGGGGGAAGATCTACAATATTACTTTTGAGTGGTGTTTTCACCCAATTGTGAAAGCACACTCTCCGGTAGGATCTGAGTCCTAAAATCCTCTGCTTGCAAAGAAGGTAACTTCTCCAAGGTTCCTGTTATGCTGATTCTTTGTCTACCAATGATGTTATTCAAGTGAAATGCTAGGAATACCTTAGGGTTTGCAAGTGGATGTTAACAAGGGGCATTGGGGTTTATATAATTTGAATTTACAGTGGACTCAAAGTGAATAATTGTACTTTAATCTTGGATTTTGATGGATTTTCAGTTATTAATTTGGATACAGTAATTAAACTACAAAAAATAAAGCAAGGGTTTGAACAATAAAGAAAAGTAAATGAAGAGAAACTAAACTATAGTCAGAATGCTGCCATCAATTCGATGAAACCAAAGATAATGAGGTTTTTTGCATGCAACCTAACCTAATGAACCTGCAAACTCGCACAATCCAAATAGGCTAGGTGCGGGCTTCTAAGGTTTCTACTGTAATTCCAGATTCAGGCATTCGCATGAAGCAACCAAGAGCACTTGCATTAAACTTCACCTAAAAGCCTTATAAATCTAAAATGAATGATATAACATTAAATCATGCATACAAAAAATGACTCCTTCTTTCTCATCAATTAGATGCCAACTCTCTGTATTTTGTATTAAATGATATGTCAATTACATTCAAAGAATGTTCCAGGCATAAATATTCCATAACAAAAGAAGGAAATTGCCCAAGTGCAGGCCCAGAATAGCATGAAGCTCTTGTCTCTGCAACTCTACAATCGGCAATTTCCAACCCCTCCTTCAATTTGCGCTTCTGGATTTATCCTGTCTAGCGTGGCTCTTCGATTCTCCCTGGTCGCTTCGCTTCACCTTCCTACATGTGACCTTTCGAATTCCCACCTTTTCCTTGTCTTTATTCCATGTTTAACGCCGAAATGCCTAAAATCCTTCGTTGCATGTAACGCTTCTGCAGACCTGACACCTGCATGCCACGTGTCACATGCTCTCTGCACCTTCTGTAACGCCACTCTATGAAAATCTCGACAAAAACTACATGCCGCCTGTTCACCTTCTTGGCCGCGAAAACGCGACATGTCACGAAATCGCGACATGTCGCGATATCGCTACACTCTTCCCGACCGTACGTCCTCGGTAGCATCTTGTCACGATATCGCGACCGTTTTTGCTTTTGAGCCTTCTTTCCACAAACTATAGCGAGATCGCTACCATTTCTCCTTCGAACCTCCTTCTCACAAAACTGTAGCAAAATCGCTACCATCTCTCCGTCGGGCTTCCTTCTCACAAAGCTGTAGCGAAATCGCTACCATTTTCTTTCGGACCTCTTTGGCAACTTTACGTCACGAAATCGTGACCATTATCACTCTCTTGCCTTCTTTCAACAAACCTTCATGATATCGCTATGGATTTTGCCCCCGAACCTGCTTGCCGCAAACTATCGCGATATCGCTACCGCTTTCTCTTTCCGTACGCCTCCCCAAAACACGTCGCGAAATCGCGACCATTTTTTTGTTCCATACGCCTTGGCAAAACCTATCGCGATTTCGCTACCGCTTCTCTGCTTCGGGCATGGTCTTCATTTCTATCACGATTTCGCGACATCTCCCTTGTGCCGTACAATTTGCTAAAACACGTCACGAAATCGCGACCACCTTCTCCTTCGGGCCATCTCTCCGAAACATGTCACGATTTCGCTACCATTTCCTGTTCCGTACACCTTTGCTGCAATCGGTCACGAAATCACGACGTCTTTCCGCTTCGAGTCCTTTCGCTGTTTCCTGTCGCGATATCGCGACATTTTTTCGCTTCCGTACACTTTGCCAAAACACGTCGCGAAATCGCGACACTTTTCATCATCCGTACGCTTCGGCAAAACACGTCGCAAAATCGTGACACTTTTCATCATCCGTACGCTTCGGAAAAACACGTCACGAAATCGCGACCATTTTCATTCTTTTCCAACGGCATGTCGCGATTTCGCGACACCATTTCTTTTCTTCTCAGGCATTCGCATTCGGACACCTTTTCTTTTCTTCTCAACGGCATGTCGCGATTTCGTGACACCTTTTCTTTTCTTCTCAGCGACATGTCACGATTTCGCGACAAATTTCAATTTTTCTTTTCTCTCCTCTTCGGTAGCGATGGAGCTACATGTCGCGATTTCGTGACAACTTTCCTATTTTCGACAGCGATGGCGCGACATGTCGTGATTTTGCGACACTTTCAACACATGCATTTTTTTCTCTTTTCTTCAATTTTAGCATCTGGGTCACCGAGATTCTTCCCTGCAAGCTTGCAAAAAGGTGGGTCCCCAATTTTGGGGTGTGTTGTGGATCAACCACAACAAATGGTGACTCTGCTATCAAATGCTCTTGAGCATTTTAGTAAGAACCCAACCTGAAACATATCACAAACTCGCAAACATATGTTAGCACATAAGAAATATAACAAATGCCCAAAGGTCAAAAAGACATGAATTATCAGAATCATCAAGTATTAGCTCGAGTGTGTGCAATGAGTTTCCATTCCCTATCATTTGAAATTGATCAACATTCCATTATCAGCTTTGCATGAATGCATAAGTGGGATGGTGAATGGTTTGTGTACCCTAGTGAATGTGCTAAGAGATTTTTTCTTTTGTAAAAGGCATGGTCCTTCTTCTATTATTATGTACAAGCATTCAAGATTTCCAAACCCTCTTAGGATCCACTAATTCATTACCTTATTATATCCCAAAGTTGGTTATGAGTCCCTACCATCTAGAACCCATGTGCAAGTGAATGTGAAATCAGAACTTTGGGGAATCAGACTCCCAACCAACCGAGATGAGAGTTTAACCCTATCCTTACTATTCTGATTTAGAGTTCATTACCTCACTTTAAGCAAAATAATTAAACCAATTATGGAAGAAATGGTCATGCTAGTCTAACCCTCTAGACAATCAGTGGTCTTGCTTTTTAGGCAAGACATGATGCCATGCATGGGCATATCTAACCCCACAATCCAAAACTTATCTCCATTTCTTTGGACCTTGGGGATGACTACCCATCCCTTGCAGAGGACAAGTAGTACAATCCTTACAATCCAAAATAAATATGAGATGGGAAAAATTTATTCTTTTACTTCTTGGACCTTGGGGATGACTACCCATCCTGGCTAGGGACACGTAGTACGATCCTTGCAATCCAAATTTTAGATGAAAACATTAATTTTGTTGCTTAGACCTTGGGGATGACTACTCATCCTTTGTAGAGGACAAATAGTACGATCCTTACAATCCAAGACTGATTATGAAATGAGACATAAGAGCTTTGGGGAATCAGATTCTCAACCAACCGAGATGAGAATTTATACCCTATCCTTACTACTCCATGCGGGTCAAATCAAAGCTTTGGGGAATTGGATCCTCAACCTAAGTTCGATGAGGATTTAACCCTATCCTTACTACTCTGATTTTAGGCTTTAAGCTCTATGGAAGTGGTCAAAACCACTGTTTTAAGGATCATGCTGCATAAATAGGATAGACATGAAATACTTCTTTCGCCCAACCTTTCCTTCCAATTTAGGTTTTGATCATTTTGCTCAAGATCCTTTTTAATGTATGAGACGTGCTTGGTTCTAGATAACTCAAGACTCAGTTTCCAACCTTAGGATTTACTTACATATATGTTATAACACAACCCTAAGAGGATTTGACATACTTTAATGGCTTGTACCTAAGATGCAGGTAACTAAGATGAGATGTATGTAAGGTGAGATGGAACATGAATGCATTATTTCTTGAATTACAAATGGAATGAATTGTCATGCAAAACTGATTCTTTCATGCATCACAAAATCAAACAATATAACTTAAAATGTTTTATGTTACTTGTGGAGCTTTTACAAGATAATTCCAATATTTCATATTCTCCTAACCTTAAGCATAAGTTGACATCTCAATTTTTTATTCTTTATTTTTTTTATTTTTATTTTTTTTTTTATCAAAATTAACACACATGTCAATTGAAATCAAATCCATAACCAAAATCCTAGCTAGACTAACAATCCTAAACAATAAAAACAAAATCTGAAAATCCCCCACCAAAACCAAAAGAATAATATCAAAGTCTCACAACCTAAGGGCTAAAATAATGCTTTAAAATCTGCCCATTAACCGGTAGCATGAAATCTTCCCCTTCTAATGTTTTTAGCCTGAAGGTATTCTTCCCAAGAATCTCTAAAATCTGATATGGGCCCAACCAAAGACAATCAAACTTTTGATGATTCCCTTTTTCCTCATGTCTTTTGTCCCACAATAATACCAAATCTGAAATTCTGAATGATTTAACTTTGGCCCTTCTGTCAAACCACCTTTTGACAACTTCCTAGTGTTTATTCATGTGGTTCATGGCCTCTTCTCTCTTTTCATCAAGGTGCAACAACTGGCTCAACCTGGCTTCAACTTGATCATATGTCCCCAAGTACTCTTGTATGAAATGTAAGGTCTGCAACTTCAAATTTGCTGGAAATATCGGGTCTTGCCCATAGACCAAATGATAGGGAGTATTCCCTATGGACTCTTTCACTCTGGTCCTATCTACCCAAAGGGCAAACTTTAGTTGGCTGTGCCGATCCCAAGGGTTCTTTTCCAGCAACTTCTTAATAGTATTCAACAAATTCTTATTTGAAGACTCGGCCAACCCATTTCCTTGAGGATAGTAATTGGATGCAAACTTTAAGCTCACTTTGTTATCATATGCCCAATCTGCAAATTGTGTAGAAATAAAAGCTTTACCATTGTCACTGACAATAGAATCGGGCATTCCATATCTTGTTATAATTTGATCCTCAAGGAATTTAATCACAACATCTGTGGTGGCATGCTTAGTAGGAATCACTTCTGTCCACCTTGTACAATAGTCTGTAGCTGTCAAAATGAATTTGTGAGAATCAAAAGAATTTGGGTTAATAACCCCGATAAAATCTAGTCCCCACTACGCAAACGGTCTCATTTCAACTACAGGTTGCAACGGCATGGCTGCATTTCTCTCTCTATTTGCAGCCACTTGACAGATATGACAAGATCGTACATGGGTATGCGCATCCTTGAAAATATGCGGCCAGTAGTATCCTGCTCTCAGGATTTGATGTGTTGTAGCATTGGATGCACCATGACCAGTTCCATGTTTCCCATGAAATTCTTGCAACACCCTGGCAGCTTCTTCTTTGTTCAAGCACCTCAGGTAGATACCTTCATGATTCTTCCTGTAAAGCACACCAGATTTTATTAGATAGTTAACAGACTTAAGCCTTAAAGCTCTTCTCTGTGTTGAATTCAGATTAGAAGGACACTTACCAGTCAGTAAAAATTGCACAATATCAACATACCAGTCATCCTTAGCCATGTATTATGTATTTGAGCATTGACCTATTATTTGCAGATTGTTTTTTGCGATCGCCTTCGCCAGTCCCTATCCTCGAACTAGTTTCATTGGTTGGATTTCGAGATCAAATTCTTGGATGGTTGAAATCCATTTTCCTCTCTTCTCACCTAGTTCATTCTGTAAAAACATGGTCTTGATAGCAGAATCGGGCACGATGGCGATAATTCTGCTGTGCACGATGTAGTGCCTAAATTTTTTCATAGTTTTAAAAAGTGCGTACATTTTCTTATCAAGGATTGAATACCTTAATTGAGCATCTTTCAGGGGGGCACTTAAAAATGCAATGGGTTTTTCGGCACTATCCTCACCTTTTTGGGTTAAGACACTCGCAAAGGAGTGTTCTGATGCAAAAGCATAAATATAAAAAGGCTTGGAGTAGTCTGGGCTTATAAGGACAGGGGCTCTAGAAATGGCATCTTTGATATTCTGGAAAGCCACTCTACTTTCCTCGTTCCATTTTACATCCACATCTTTCTTGAGCATCTGGTTCAGAGGTTTGGCTATCTCAGCAAAGCTAGAGATAAACTTCCTCACAAAATTGACTTGCCCAAAGAAAGATCTCAGTTCTTTTTTACTGCTCGAGAGAGGTAGGTTTTGGATAGCTTGTATCCTTTCTGGGTCGATGGATATGCCCTCTTTTGAAATGATGTGACCCAACAATTTCCCTTCTGTCACTCCAAAAATGCACTTTTTGGGATTTAAGGAAATTCCATGTTCTCTGCATCTTTGAAGCACTTTCTTCAAATCTTTAACATGATCCTCTCTCTTCTTCGAGAAAATTGGGATATCATCCACATACACGATGATGCATTTGCCTATTAGCCCTTTGAATGCGTAATCCATGGCACGTTGAAAAGTTGCACCAACATTTAACAGTCCGAACGACATTCTCTTATATGCAAATGTCCCCCACTTGGTAGTGAAGGCTGTTTTCATCCTGTCATCTGGATGTATAAAAATTTGGTTGTACCCATAATATCCATCGAGAAATGACATCATTTCAGATCCATTTACCATTTGCATAATTTCATCGATTGATGGTAATGGATAATTATCTTTTTGAGAGGCTTTATTAAGATTTTAAAAATCTATGCACAGCCTAATCTCTCCACTCTTTTTTCTTCTTGGAATGAGGTTGGCCACCCAGGTTGAGTGCCTAATAGGAAAAATGATTTTTGCTTCCAATAATCTTTTAACCTCCTTTTCGATCAAAGGCTCCAATAGCGGGTTAACAACTCGTTGTCTTTGCCTAAAAGGCTTGGAGTCTGGCTTCAAAGGGATGGTATGTGTGATAATGTTCTGGTTGTAAGTCTTCAGCTCATTGTAGTTCCAAGCAATACAATCTATGTAATGCTTCAATGCCTATATTATATTGCTCCTTTCTTCCTCTGTACATGCCTTTGCTATGTACACCTCCTTTGGATTGTCTGCACTCCCTAGATTAATTGAATCGCATGCATCTTTGGGGAGTGGGACTCTTTTTCTTTTCTTGTTCTTGCATTCCATGTCGAACATCTTTTCTAATGAAACCACGTCTTTAGGAATTTTGTTGGATTGATACGCAGTTTCACTTTCTTCTGTTTCATCCTACCACCTTTGTTCCTCATCAATCACCTGATTTTCAAAAATACCCGAGTTTGTGACAAACTTGAAGATGTGCCTGTCACTTTCAAAAACCTGGAAATTCTTTACATTATCAGGTATTGATGGACAAGGAACCAGCTCAATGGAAAACTTCTTACATATTTTTATATCCACCGGGTTTAACATGCCCGCGGTGACTGCAAGAGAGTCTGCTATTCGATTTCCTCTCCTAGAAATAAGGGCTATGTTGAATGCATCAAACTCCTCCATGAGGTCCATAACCCTAGTTCTATAAAGGCTCAGTCTTTTGTCATGGCATGTATATTGTCCTTTGATTTGCTTGACAACCAACTCAGAATCTCCCAAAACCTTCAAGCATTTAACATGTTTGCTCAATGCTAGACGTAAACCATAGATCAATGCTTCGTATTCTGCCACATTGTTTGTGCAAGGAAATTGCGATCTGTAGGTAACCAATAATGGTTTACCTCCTGGGCCGATGAGCTTGACTCCAGCTCCTGCTCCCTGTCTAGACTTTGATCCATCAAACTTGAGCAACCACGTGTAATCCTTTTCCTCAGAAGAACCACCATGACACACTTCTTCTTTAAGCTCGTCAGTAGCTTTCTCAACATCAAGTGCATAGACCCCTAGGTCTGGCTCAAAAAACTGAACCTCATTCGGCTTGTTGAAATCCGTTATAATCTCCTTAAGCCTCGGTTCGTTTTCCACTCTGATTTGGTTTGCAATGCCCTTCCATGGCAGCCACATATGTGAGCAGTATGTTGAAAAATAACCATTCAAAGTTTTCATCCAGTCTCTCGCAAGTAACATTCCATACCTACTTGGGATGTTAACCACCAAAATGTCTACAACCTGTTGGACCCTGGGTTCAGAATTTAATTGAATCTTGACATCATATAAGGTCCCTACTACATTTACCTCTGAACGGTCCAATTGCAAGACCGTGCATTTGGATGAAACCGGTTGTAGACCCAACATTTGACATATCTCCGTAGGCATGAGGTTGCTCGTGGCTCCTGTGTCCACCAAACAATTATGCAAGTTCTTACCCGCAATTCTTAGAGTCAATAAGAATGGCGGGACATCCCTTCTCTCCTTTCACAAAATCAGATGGGATTCAACTCTTTTTTCCTTCCACACCGGATCAGGTGAGTTCAAAGCTCTTATCAACGCCTCCTTTTGACCAGGCAATTTAGCTGCGTCCAGGAATGAAAGGCTAGATTTGGACTTCTTCATATCCTCCACTACGTCATAATTTGGTTTTTGAATTTGACTGTCTTCTGGACGTCATTAGACATTTCTCTTCTGAGTGGAGGGGGAGGGTTGTTACTTGCCTTTGTATCTGGAGGAAGAATAGAATTGTTTGGAGGTGTTGATGAGGTTTTAGGGGCTTTAGATTTACTCCTCAAATGGTACCCATGAGTCCCCTTTCTGAAATCTCGAAAAGCTTGCACCTCCTATTCCAAAATTTCGTCTTCTTCCTCCTCGCTCTCACCCTCTTGGTGATATAATGTTTCCATCACCATAATATTTTCATCTTGATGATACGATGGATCCTCATTTGATACCAATTCCAAATCATCAACTTGTGCTTGAAGACAATGAGTGTATCTAGCAATCTCAGGACAATTCCTCTCATTGTGTTCTTTTGTGTTATGTAACCTGCACCCCCTTTCCCATGCCAAATCTGAAAGATTCAAAAGAGAATTGGATTGGCTAGGGCCTGCGAAGCATCTAATTGATTAGCAATGGGAGCAGGAACTCCCCCATTGTTTGGCTTGGTGTTCCAGTGCCTCCCTCTATTGTTAAAATTTTGATTTGGGTGAGGAGCATGGGACTCATACTTCTGCTGTTGAACCCTGTCATTGCTTAGTTTGTGCACTAGTTTCTTGAGCTCTTCGACTTCCAAAAAAACATCCTTCGGTGGAACCACATTGTTGTTAACCCCCATTGGATTTGCATAATTGATGGGGTCTTGATTCCACATTTGGGTCGGGTTCTGAGGAATTGGATTCCCGTATGGGTTGACACTTTGAATCGGGATCGGATTCGAAAAAGGAACTATGGCTTGAGGATTGACTTGACTAGTTTCTTGCGTAGTTGATTGACTGTTCTGCAAAAATGCAGGAACAGGTGGAGTGGTTGTGATTGGTTGGATTGGAATGGGTGCATATGCGGGTGCTGGTGGATACGGCTACTGATATGGGAAGGCATTCATACTTGGCATTTGTGGTGCCATGAGTTGATTTGCCTAGGGAACTTGACCATATGGAGCACACTGTCCCATCATAGGCATCTGGGTAAACCCGTAGCCTTGCGGTGTCAATTGCTGCTCAATAGTCATGGCTTCATTATAGGCCAAAGCCAACGTGGTGACCTGAGGATTGCGCCTTGCAAACATAGCTGTCATGGGGTCCAATGCCCCAAAATATATCTGCAAAGCCACTGTGGGATCGATGGCAAAATGTCTAATTGCTCTATTATAGTTCTTTTGGAATCTCTGATTAAACATTCGGATTGGTTCCCCTTGGCCCCGTTTGCATGTAATAAACTGATTGTAAATAGTTGCGGGATCTAAGGGTGATCTAAATTGATTGACAAAGGCATTTTCCATTTGTGTCCAAGAGGTGATTGAACCAGTTGGCAAGCATATATACCATTCATATGCTATTGGATCCAAGCTCATGGGGAAAAGTCTGCAGGCTACATCTTCATGCTGAACTTGCGACATAATTAAAACATCCCTATAGGCTTGGATATGTTCTTCTGCTGTTCTTAGGCCATCTGGTTTGTATTTGGGCAAAAATATTTCAATGTTCTTGGGGATTTCATGGATATCCCCAGCAATATTCAAAGGAGTATTGTTAGCTCCATACCAAGGAGCTGCTGGAGCTTGAGCCATTTGACTCAAAATTGATGTAGATAGACCTACAATAGTAGTAGAAATATTACTAACTATAGGCACACTAGGGGCAACGGATATTACTGGCGTAGGTCCACTCGACGTTCCTGGAGAAAATAGGTCTTTTGCGACTGGTGTGCTTACGACTTGCTTGGCTTTACCCTTGGGAGTACCAGTAAGGTCATGAAAAATGGTTTCTCCAGTTGTTTGAGACTTGGTCGCAATACGGCGTGGTGGGTCCAGCCTGCCTGAGGAAACCCTCGGCTATTTCGAAGAAAACCTGCAACAAAAACAAAAATAGTGTTGCAGTTTAGCCGTAAATGATTTCAAAATTAAGTCAAAAACAAGACATTCAGATATGAAAATCAAAATAAAATAAACCAGTTCGGCCCTCCTTCTAGCGCCAATCTATTGAGTGGTGTTTTCACCCAATTGTGAAAGCACACTCTCCAGTAGGATCTGAGTCCTAAAATCCTCTGCTTGCAAAGAAGGTAACTTCTCCAAGGTTCTGTTATGCTTGATTCTTTGTCTACCAATGATGTTATTCAAGTGAAATGCTAGGAATACCTTAGGGTTTGCAAGTGGATGTTAACAAGGGGCACTGGGGTTTATATAATTTGAATTTACGAGTGGACTCAAAGTGAATAATTGTACTTTAATCTTGGATTTTGATGGATTTTCAGTTATTAATTTGGATACAGTAATTAAACTACAAAAAATAAAGCAATGGTTTGAACAATAAAGAAAATTAAATGAAGAGAAACTAAACTAGAGTCAGAATGCTGCCATCAATTTGATGAAACCAAAGATAATGAGGTTTTCTGCATGCAACCTAACCTAATGAACTCTGCAAACTCGCACAATCCAAATAGGCTAGGTGCGGGCTTCTAAGGTTTCTCATTGTAATTCCAGATTCAGGCATTCACATGAAGCAACCAAGAGCACTTGCATTAAACTTCACCTAAAAGCCTTATAAATCTGAAATGAATGATATAACATTAAATCATGCATAAAAAAAATGACTCCTTCTTTCTCATCAATTAGATGCCAACTCTCTGTATTTTGTATTAAATGATATGTCAATTACATTCAAAGAATGTTCCAGGCATAAATATTCCAAAACAAAAGAAGGAAATTGCCCAAGTGCAGGCCCAGAATAGCATGAAGCTCTTGTCTCTGCAACTCTACAATCGGAAATTTCCAACCCCTCCTTCAATCTGCGCTTCTGGATTTATCCTGTCTAGCGTGGCTCTTCGATTCTCCCTGGTCGCTTCGCTTCACCTTCCTGCATGTGACCTTTCGAATTCCCACCTTTTCCTTGTCTTTATTCCATGTTTAACGCCGAAATGCCTAAAATCCTTCATTGCATGTAATGCTTCTGCAGACCTGACACCTGCATGCCACGTGTCACACGCTCTCTGCGCCTTCTGTAATGCCACTCTACGAAAATCTTGACAAAAACTGCATGCCGCCTGTTCACCTTCTTGGCCACGAAAATGTGACATGTCACGATATCGCTACACTCTTCCCGGCCATACGTCCTCGACAACATCTTGTCGTGATATCGCGACCATTTTTGCTTTTGAGCCTTCTTTCCACAAACTGTAGCGAGATCGCTACCATTTCTCCTTCGAACATCCTTCTCACAAAACTGTAGCAAAATCGCTACCATCTCTCCGTCGGGCTTCCTTCTCACAAAGCTGTAGCGAAATCGCTACCATTTTCTTTTGGACCTCTTTGGCAACTTTACATCATGAAATCGTGACCATTATCACTCTCTTGCCTTCTTTCAAAAAACCATCATGATATCACTATGGCTTTTGCCCCCGAACCTGCTTGCCGCAAACTATCGTGATATCACTACCGCTTTCTCTTTCCATATGCCTCCACAAAACACATCATGAAATCACGACCATTTTTCTGTTCTATACGCCTTGGCAAAACCTATCACAATTTCACTACCGCTTCTCTGCTTTGGGCATGGTCTTCATTTCTGTCGCGATTTCGTGACATCTCCCTTGTGCCATACAATTTGCTAAAACACGTCACGAAATCGTGACCACCTTCTCCTTCGGGCCATCTCTCCGAAACATGTCACGATTTCGCTACCATTTCCTATTTCGTACACCTTTGCTGCAATCGGTCATGAAATCGTGACGTCTTTCCGCTTTGAGTCCTTTCGTTGTTTCCTGTCGCAATATCGTGACATTTTTCCACTTCCGTACAATTTTCTAAAACACGTCGTGAAATCGTGACACTTTTCATCATCCGTACGCTTCGGCAAAACACGTCACAAAATCGTGACACTTTTCATCATCCGTACGCTTCGGCAAAACACGTCACGAAATCGTGACCATTTTCATTCTTTTCCAATGGCATGTCGCGATTTCGTGACACCATTTCTTTTTTTCTCAGCGACATGTCACGATCTCGCGACACCTTTTCTTTTCTTCTCAACGACATGTCATGATTTCGCGACAACTTTCAATTTTTCTTTTCTCTCCTCTTCGACAGCGATGGAGTTACATGTCGCGATTTCATGACAACTTTACTATTTCCGGCAGCGATGGCGCGACATGTCGCGATTTCGCGACATTTTCAACACATGCATTTTTTTCTCTTTTCTTCAATTTTAGCATCTGGGTCACCGAGATTCTTCCCTGAAAGCCTGCAAAAAGGTGGGTCCCCAATTTTGGGGTGTGTTGTGGATCAACCACAACAATTACAAAACTTAAAGGGGTCTCCATCGGCTAGGACACAGTGAATGAGTCCGTTGTGGACATACTTGAGGCAATGGTGCAATGTGGATGGGACACATTGCATGTATCTGATCCAAGGGTGACCAAGGAGAAAATTGTATTGCATTTCTCCTTGAATGATGTGAAAGAGAATGGGGATCGTATGGATGCCTACGCGAATGGACAAAACTATGGATCCTATGGTAGGTATCATGGAACCATAGAAAGCACATAGGTCTAGGTAAGGTGTGGCAAATTGTGCTGGAGGGAGGTGTAGGTGATGCAATGTTGCTATGGATATGATACTGATAGATGAGCCTGTGTCAATGAGTACCTGTTTATAGGTAAAATCATTGATATTAGCTTGTATGTGAAGGGGAGGATCAAATCCTTCACCAATGAGTTCTGTTATCTCATGGTCATGGAAACTAATTGAAGGTTAAAAGAATCATGGGATATTCTCTATAAAATTGACAAAAGCATTTGTGTCATGTGTCTCTAAGTCAATGGAATGTAGGATGTCATTCAATGCCTCATGATGGGGTTGAGACTACTGTAGGAGGTCAAATATGGATAGCCGCATGGGGAAATTACATAGTTGATGGGTTAGACTACCATGGATGGTAATCATATTTTGAGGTGGTGGTGGTACTGTATTAGGCATTTGGGGTGTTTGCAAGGATGTAAACTAGATCGAGGGAGAAACAATAGGTGTTGTCTGGCACGATGGGTATCGTTGGTTTCTCGTAGTAAGGTTGATCATGCCTAATACTCCACATGATGGAGGATCATGTTGGACATTTTTGAATTGTCAAGGTGGCACTGGGGGATTGTTTGGAGGTCTAGGGGGATTGGATCCTCTATGATCTAGTAGAGGGTTTTGGAAAATTCCTAGGTTTTGGTTTTGTGGGGCTAGAGGGTTTGCTACCTGAATAGTGCCCCTCTCGATTAGGTCTTGAAATTGCCCTTGAAAGGAGCAACACGAATCGATATTATGGCCACGCTACATATGAAATGGATAGAAGAGTTGCTCATTATAGTCATGATATTTAGGTGAATTTGGATCCAATGGGCAAATATCAGGTAGAAAAAGATGGTTGCCCTCATACAATCTATGGAACAGGGTAGGTAATAGTTTAGATAGAGGTGTAAAGTTACATGGTGGGCCTTATGGGTGCATACCATGGTAATGCTATGGTCGAGGTGGGGTAGGCGCATTAGCTTGGAGTGCTTGCTGTTGCGGTGTATAGGGTGGAGGAGTTGGTACTAGTGCTAGGGTAGTAGCTGCAACTTGGTTTGTTTGTTGTGGTCATGGGTAAGGTTGATTTGGTGTGGGTCTATTGAAGTGGAAGTTGGAGTTATAGTTGGTTTTAGCTCTTAAATTAATCTTCCCAGATCGGACCTTAATATCTTCGATCACTTTTACTTGCGATATAGCATCTTCACAAGTGTGAATTTTGTGAAGTTGGAGGGATGTGGAAATGTGTTTGTGGTAGCTCTTGGAAAAGAGTGTCACAAGCTTCAAGGTAGTGAGGCTATGGGTAAGATCATGGATAATCACTCTCCATATAGTAATAAACTCAGTTATGGGTTGTCGTAAGGCATAGACATCAAAAAATGTAGTCTTTTTCTTTATGTTGATGGAAAAGTGCTCTAAGAAAGAATTGGCCAGCTATTCAAAGGTGTACAAGCTATGGTGCAGTAACATGTTGTACCAATCCAGTGTTGGCCCAACGAGGGACAAGTAAAAGGTATGCAACAATGAGCGGTAGTTTCTCACATGTTCTTTGGGATCTTCCTTACCTTTATACTTGTTGAATTTTGGTATTTCAAAGTGATAGGGATAATGAGGGATAGGGACTAATGGATGAACTGGCTCATTGCATAGTTCATCATATCAAGGCTTTTGTGGCCCATAGCTAGAGGTATGTAGGTTCAACATTTTGACTTCATCTCGCAAGAGTTGAAGTTTGGGTGTCATAGGAGTCGAGGGTTGAGCTATGGTAGGCTATCCCTATGGATGTGGTAGATATTGGTATTTTTTTTCTTCACAGTACTGTGGGGAATGATTTTGTGCTTGATCATGATAAGGCGGGTGACATGTGTTGTCATGTCTATAGGCACATTAGGTTGTTGGGTAGGCGTCTATTGAGGATAATAGCACTGTGACTAGGAAACATGCAGTTGCGGCATGGGTACTTGTTGGTTTGGAGCCTATTTTACTAGTTGGACCATGGGTTGTATTGACCAAACTAGAGGAGGCATGAAGAAGCTAGGTGCAGCTGGTGGTAGTGTAGGTGCTAGGGGTGGTCAATATGACATGTTAAAAGATAGGATATATCTCTGCCCTGGAGGGTAGGAAGTAGGGAAGCTGAACTATGTGGGATAGTTTGGTTGAGTAGGTGGATACACTATTGGTGTTGATCCATAGGTCGGATGGATATGGGTAGTGGGAACCTAAAAAGGAATAGGTGGTGGTATCCTAAAGTTCATCGTAGGAAAATGTGGCTCCAAGGGTTGGGTGTCGTGCACTCCAGATACCTAGGAGATAGGCAAAAAAGCTGTTGAAAAGGTGGGATAAGCTGCTAAAAATGTGGGATAATCTATCGAGGTAGGAGCTTGGGTTGAAGGGAAATTGTAGGTGTACACTCTTGGGTTTGTGCCTCTTGCTCCTGAAGAGGCTATTGGGAGGTACCCTCAGATACGATGAAGAATGAATCTTGATAAGAGGATGGTTGGTACTTTTGTGAAGAGTATGGGCATGAGGTTTGAGGGAATGCTTGTGGTTCCTGTTGGGTAGGGATCTATTATACAATTTGGAAGGATAGATTCTAGATTCCTACAGTGGATGAGTATGGGTCAGACACCATTCCTATGGTAGAGGCAAATGATGCGACCTTGAAATGGGTACGGTTTAAAAGGTAGGAATCATTCTCAAACAAGGATTGAGATAGATTTTGGAAGAAGTGATGTGCAAAGGTGGGTGACATAGACATGACCTCCTCATCTATGGTGAAGGTTGGAGGATATTGTCTTGGTGTTGTGTAGATCACATGGTCATAAAATGTGGTTGGGGGATTAGGTGAGGATAGAGTTGAAAAGAGTGGGTAATATTCTATGAGTGAAGTAGCGAGAATTTCACTCAAGGTTGACATCTTCTCATGAGGCATCCTATGTGTGAACTATGCATTAGATTCTATGCATGAATTAGATGTGTCTATAATCCTCTCCTTCATGATAAAAAAAGTAAGAGTGGACTAACTAGTGAAAGGACGAGGCCATTCCTCCATATAACGTGCTTGCTCACGCGCTCTACTACTGGTAACCACAGGCATAGTGGCATGTGTGAAAGGGGTTTTAGGAATAAACCCTATGTGATTTAGACTCAACTATGTCTACTGTGAGTGTGATCAAGTGTGGTGTGTTGATACTGGTCTGTGATCATGCAAACAATGGTAGACCAAAATCAATTCTAAATGCTGAGAAAATAAAAGTGTTATGTTCATTTTGTGTGTTGTAATCTTGATTCTCCCTATGTAGAATCATGGGTAATGGAGTGAATACTCTAGAAAATAAGGAATGTCATCAATAAAAAACCTCCTACAACACCTAAATATGCATAGGATAGAATGGTACCGCAATGTGCAAATGGTGACCTATATGGAAGGTGCAGTAAAATGGTATCCTGAAGGGGTGGAACTCGCTATGTTGAAGCAAGTTCACAATATCCTCTCATGAGAAGAGGTGGCATTGTCTAAGACCTACTAATGGCATACCCATGCTTTCACTTCACCCTCAGTCAGGCTTAGTCAAGAATAACAATTACCAATTCCACAAATTATACAAGCCTTGTGGATGAAGGCGATAATCCTATCCCACTCTACAGGTAACCGTTGGTGATGAAATCCAAGGCCCAATCACAAAAGTGGGGGATTTTCTAGTGATGAAATCTATAAAACCACTCCTGTGGGGCTGCTAGGTGTCTAGGGGGGTGAGCTGATGGAGAGTGAAACTCGATCCACACCAGTCTTGAGCAATGGATTGGGGATGAAGTCCAATCTCACCACTTTTTTAAGGTACCACATGAGTGTGTGTGGATTTGTGTTTTTCTAATGATGTATGCAAGGTAAGAAACTAGCTAGTTGCCTTTTCAAAAGAAAATGAATCCTAATACCTTTTCAAAAGCAAATGATTAGATAGCTTACACTCTTTGTAAATAAATAGTCTAGTCTAAATGCCTTTATGAAGCAAACTAATCTAATTTGCAAAACATAGAAACATGCAATCCAAATGTGTTTGGAATAAAAAGGATTATGAAACCCTAACTTGAACTTTTAGAATGCAAAATTCTTTCAAAAATGTAAGAGGGAATTAGAAACCCTAATGTTACTTTAGAATGTAAAGTTCCTTTTAGCAATGAGAGCTATGAACGAAGGAAGAACAACTTAGGCTTATGCTATATGAAAAAATAAAAGATAAATGCAAATTTATTTGAGAAATAAATTTTTTACACTTGCTAGAAAGTTGTAGGTCCTAAAAATTTTAGAAACCCTAATTCTTTAACAACTTTGCAATGAACCCAAAACTAGGCCTAGTAATGGTAATTCAACTAGTCAATGTATTTCTACTTCCAAAAATTCTAATAGAGGTACAAAAAGTGAAAATACCTACATTATGATGCTAAGGGGGGTTTACTTGGTCCCTGAAAAGATCACCCTAGTTGATTTGGGGGTTTTTGAGGTGTCTGCATTCAAATCATGACCCGGGTCATGAATTTAACCTAAATCGTAGGGTGGGTCACAAATCAGGTGCAAAGGATTCAAATCAGAGATCTGATGGCCTAGGATGGTTCCTAGGGCTTTGAAGGTTTTAGTGAAACATAGTTATGGTACCTGCAATATATAAAAAAGAGGATAATATTATATTTATAAGAAAAATTAATCTAGCACTATCTGTTGTGGGGGTCCCATCGGGCGTGCCATAATGAAATGATCAGAAGTTGACATTTGATCTAAAAACAAGTAATAACATGATTCATTTAGAAATATAATGTTTTATTCATGATAAATTTGATATCGATTATAAATAGGATGAATTCCCCTTTTTCCTTTCATGAATACACTATAAGCATAATGCCTTCTTCTGATGTCCCTCAGTGTAGGTGGGCTTCTTTGTATGTGGGATACCGTTGGGTTGTTATTTTTTGGTGTTATTCTCCTTCAAATCTACTGAATAACCTGAAAGAAACTTGCAATAAAGGTTCAATACATTGGGAGGATTTCCTTAGTTAGGCACCATATTTATCAAGATGAAATGACAGTAAAACCATAACAGAAACTGAAATAAAATGTGCAAAAGGTAATAATATGCCAAAACAAAGCTTACCTCCCAAATCTGGAGTGATTTGGGATCTGCAGACACACTTCATGA
This sequence comes from Wollemia nobilis, assembly GCA_028583015.1. Lineage (NCBI taxonomy): Eukaryota > Viridiplantae > Streptophyta > Pinopsida > Araucariales > Araucariaceae > Wollemia > Wollemia nobilis. Next base: position 9,661,630 of record JAQPPZ010017031.1, on the reverse strand, counting down.
CCTGGGTCACTAATTGAGGCTGAATTTGTAGGTCAGGTTGCGAATTGAGTTATGATGCTCCTCTAGTAATAGCTCTTCAGTAGGTTGATCCTAAGGTAGTTGGGGTGCATATGTATGCTATCAAAATCCATCTGTGCTCTCCATAAAATGACTGTCTAATGTTCACTTTCTATTTTTGCAGAGTAATTGTACTTTGTTGAATTTGGAAATCAGATCTAATTAGGGGTTTGGGACCCATTATTTATAGGCAAATGCAAGGTGCAAGGGGTGTTAGATAGACTAAACCTAGGTTTGATTCTGACTAGGGTTAGGTTAAATGAGAAATATCTCATCCTCACACATGTGTGAGGATGGATTAGGGCTAATCCTGATTAAGATGTGCTTAAGCCAATTAAAACATGATTAAAGAAATATCTCAAAAAACCCTAATCTAACACATGTGGGAGGATTTTATTAAGGCTAATCAATATTAAAGGTTCTATTAATCAAATTTATCCTAAAAAGTGATTTAAGTGAAGTCAACATTAAATTATAATTTAGGTATTAACTTATTAATTGTTTTTGTCAACTAATACCCTATGGGGGCCTCAATTGAGTGCAAATTGGTTGTTAGATGATATCCCAATGCACGGGATGTGATATTAAAGGCTTATGAGGGTTTAGGACCTAAAATATAGTGAGGTAGTATACGGGAGTCTATATGATGCTATGACAATCTATGGCGATCTACGCATGACTACAGTCGTCTACGCATGACTACAACCGTCTACACATGACTATGCATGACTAAAACAATCTATGCATGTCTAGGATGATCTGCAATAGTCTACACTAGTCTATGATAGCCTAGGGGTACCTAGGACGGACTATGTAAACCTACAAGTGTCCATAAGGATATACAAGTACGTAGTTACAACAACGTGCAACTTTTGGGTGTCTATAATGAACTTACAATAACAAAGTCCACCTAAAGGAATTTAAAGTTGGGGATCTTGTGCTCAAAGAGAACCAATAGAACTCAAATCTATCATCGCATCTATGAAATAAATTTACATCCAACTAGTTAGGTCCATTCATAATTTTAGAAAATATAGGACCTAGAACTTACCACTTAATATCGCTAGAAGATGGTGAGGAGCCTTAACCTCTCAACATTATTAATTTAAAAGTGTTTTACACATAAAATTCAAAAAAAATAAAAGAACCATAAAATACAAAAAACACAAAAACATTCAAAACATCAAAAATACAAAACAAATTAAAAAAAAAAATAAGCACAAAAACATTTACATTTTGCATTACATCATATGCATTTAGTTAATTGCATTACATTAGACATCTTCATCTATTGCATTACATTAGACATCTTCATCTATTGCACCTGCATTAGGATAGGTTGTGTTTACAATACAAATGACACCACATTTGTAATATAATCATGCAACTTCATCATCATCATCATTCATTCATTGTGAATAATTATGTTTTTCAACATAACCCCATCAGTTGCTATCAGGTGTATACTAGGTTTTTTTGGTCACTCAGCCATCCCTAGTTCTCTTTTAAGATTTTGTAGAAATTTATCTTGGCTTTCAAAGGTGAGGTCTAGTTTTGATAGTACCTTGCATATATCAAAATCCCATCACATTTTAAACATTAATAATCCTAGTTTGCACAAGGAAATATGACACTACAAAGTGGTCCTAAGCGAAAGGTTTTCCTTGCTCATCTTATTATGCACATGGTTTAGAGTTTTGATTATTGAAAAAATGACAAGCTCCTCCCTACCCAAGAAACCCATTGCTTTTATACAAAATAAGAAAATTCTCGAAACAAATCAAAGCAAAATAAATAGTGATTCTCATCACTAAGCAAATCCATTGCTCCAAAAGAAAACAAAATGTAAAATAAACAATGATTATCATCACTAAGCATGAGAAAGTATCCCAAATAATTAAAATAAAAGATGGGGATGAAGATCTTGAATCCCTAGAATATTCAATTTTTGATCACCATGGGGTGATCTGCATTACAACAATGGGTTGAATGAAACCTTCCTGGAAATGGGGTATCCTTACGCGTGGTGATATATCTTCCACATTAGAGACATTATTTTATATAGACCAATGTCATATTATGGATGAGCTAGGTTTAGGTGGCTTGTATTACCTCGTAGTCTAATCCAACTACATCCAAATCTAGGATCATGATGACCATATGGTGATCCTCATTACATCAATGGATTGAATGAAACCTGCCTAGAAATTAGGTAGTCTTATGCCTCATATAATATATTCATCTGCACACACAAGTATAATGAATATCTTTGTCTTCTTAACAAGATTTTATCTTTCAAGATACTTGTGTAGTCATTATACAACTTTTGTTTAATAAAATAGGGTGTTTTAGTCTCATGGAAAACCTCAAAATTCCCTAATAGCAACAAATCATCTCATCCATCATACACAGATTTCCTTATAAATTTTTTTTTATTAAGGGGCGTTCATAAAATAGGATAGATACCGGATGGATATTAGCAATGATATTTAGATAGCCATTGACTATTTTGTGCATATATTTTAATTTTTAGAAGCTTATAGGGAATTCCCATACATCTAACATCATCTCATCTCACATATGGATGCTTAAATGATTAATTATTATGATAAGATTTAGAATTTTCATTCATGATTTTTATACATTATGTGGTGTTATCCAATAGTTTGTTAAACACATATTAGATTCATTCCTTATGTTTTAAGTGATTAAAGCATATAGATTCATTTGCATTAGATCATCCTCATGTAATTAATGCATTACATACATTACATTTATCATATCATATCACATATATTAAATGCATAAATAAATGAAACAAATTAAACATGCATTTAACATTCACTATTACATCCATATAAGCATACATAATAGTGCATCTACACATCTAGATCATAGCATCTAATCATACATATATCATCTAGCTAGTGCATGTCATTAGTACATCATATACATATAGCATAATCAAATAATCATATAAGCATTGCATCCATAACTGCATTACATGAACAATAAAGCAAAGATATAATATGTATAATGAGCCACAAATAGAGTATCATATAAATATGTGTGTCATAGTACATTAGGTACAAAAATACCCATAGGCTATAACTATGTAAGTCCTCATATCTTACACTAAAAAATAATACAAGCCAACATGACATATCAAATAGGGCCTACACCTCCTAGGTCACCTCCACCCTAAGATCCATCCTTGTGATGCTATCTAGAACTAGTACCTATCGATCTCTCAGATCATACATATAACCTATGACTGGGCCACATTGAGGACTACATAGACTCACTCTGCCTACTCTAATGGGAGCCCCCTACTATAGACCACTCTAGTAAAGTCCACATAATACCTCAATTTGACCCTCTAGAGAAATGATGTATAAAGTGTTTGCTCCAATTTGAGCCACCCTATGATCTAAGAGACCTTGAAATCATCTAATATCTGCATCCCCACATAAGCCTTCCAACCCTTGAGTAGTTGGAGTATATGGTGCAACCTAAGCCATAGGAGCAACCCCTAGCTATGTCCTAAGAGAATATCTCTCAAAAATCATAGCATTTATTAGGGCATCCCTCATCATTAGTTGTGCCCATAGGATATCCCTCTCCTACATAACCTACTCAATCCATTCTATGTCTAAATCTACCTAAGCCTAGAGATACTGTCTCTCCTCTACATACCCCCTAATGAGGCTTGGAAATGCCTCAATCATAACATGTTTTGAACACTGAAATTGCCTAAAAACTCTTATGTTTAATCTAATATGCTAGTTAAGTTAATTCAATATGTTGTGTATTAACTATTTGCATGATGAATGTATCTGAAATACTATATTCTGATTTTTATAGATTTTTGCATAAGTTTTATGTTGTTTTGTTATGACTTGCTAAATGAGATATGCTTAGATTGATAGCAAAATTTCACTAATCATGTTTTGATATGTCTCAAGCATTCATTTTACCTAAATCTAGTAACAGTTCAAGAAAATTGTTACTGTGTAGCAAAAACTGCATTTTCCCATGTAAATTCTAGCCAGCTGCCAATAAATGGCAAGGCATGGAATTCACATGTGGAAAGAGATGAAGACCATTGGAATCTAATCCTGAGAAGTAACCCACATGAGAAATGCAGATGAAATCATTTAAGGAGCCCACATTTGTTCATTTTGAAGTCTCTTCGGAATGAACAGATATCTTTGGAATGAGAAAACATAGTGTCTTCGAAATGAGCAGATATTTGAAATGAGAAAACACAGTGTCTTCAGAATGAGAATTGTAGTATCTTCGGAATGAGAATTGCAGTATCTTCGAAATGAGCGGATCTTCGGAATGAGAATTGCAGTATCTTCGAAATGAACCACTTATCTTCGAAATGAAAACAGAATGTGCTTTTTGACTTGTTGATCGAATTTTGATGCTGGAAAAAGGGAAATAAAGATTGAAAAGGGTAAGGGAAAATATCTCAGATCTGACTTTGCCGTCCTTGCCGACCAAAGCCACCATTTTTGGAAAGATCAAGTTTGATCTTCTTCTAGGATAAAAACAGGAATTGTTGCAGCATAATAGGATTAGATCTTTTGAGATATTCTCAGCTTGTTAGTAGATCTTAGGACATCTATAAATATGGCTCCCATTCAGGTTGAGTTTAGTAGTAAGAGGAGTAGAAGATAGAGAAATCAGAGAATAGAGAAAATAGGTGATAATCAAAAAGTGACTGTTACAGTCCTGTAACAGGTTTTCAGCAGAATTATTGTAATCATGTTCTTGAATCAATAAAGTATACTATTTCTATTTCACATTGCTTGTAAATGAGTGTGATTAATATCTAAGAGAGAGAGATACTCATACCTTCTTCTGGACAAGGAGGCTGGCCACTTCCAGACCTAGGAGGAGGATTAACAGCAGGTTTTTATTCTGATTTTGCTACAGCATAATGAGTTGTAGAACTTCTCATTTCATTCCTTTGTAAACAACTAATGATATTTGCAATCTTAGATTATTTTATGTTTTTTGATTAATGGTTTGGTTGTAATCCCCAGTTTTAGCAAAGCTTTCAATTTATTGCAGACTGTAATTTCCAAAATTTACTATTTTTTATAATTTCCTGCATTTTATGTTTTGTTGTCAACCCCTGCACAGAAGATTGACAACATTCTATTACAGAGCCTTGACAAGGTTTCATTCTATGTTAGAAGTAGGTTTTCATTGCTAAAAAAGTAAATAGATTTCCTTTCTGTAATTATAATTAGACTTTTAATTCTACAACTATTATTTCTGCAACATAATTAGGTCTCATTCTACAATTGTAATTAGGACTTCATTTTTGCAGTTAATGATTAGTTTCCAATTTTGCAACTTAGATTAAGGTTTAATTCATGCAATTTAGAGATACGAATTTCCAAAATCCCCCACAAAATTGGTTTCACCAATAAGACCTGTTGCTCTAAATTGACCTAAGTTATAACTTTGTTCACCCCTTCTTTCGCAGATAGCCTTGTACATTGCCCTGGATTGATAAATTCATTAAGAATTAATGATGTGCATAATGACTACGCATCATTTTGGTACCGTTTCTGGGGAATTATGTTGCTAAAAGGTGATAATAGTCTAATAACTGTTAATTAGACTGAGCTATGAATATTTGGGATAAAATTTGAATATAACAACTGGTTAAAGTAACAACTATTGACCTATAATTTATTTCATTTAAGATTATAATGAATGAGTAAATCTAGGGATGAAAAAGGTAGAATTACCCAAAGGGATCCCTGGATTATTCCATTAAGAAGATCTTCATGCCTAAGGGGTGAATCACCTATGTTTGAATTACCAAAAATATTGAAAGAAAAATCACTAGTCTCACCATCATTAGAACATTCTGAGAAAGGAAAATCACCAGTTTCACCATCATTAGAACATCCTGAGAAAGAAGAATCGTTAGAATCATTATCAACAGAGGATCTTGGACCTCTTGAGAGAGAAATTTGGATAAGTTTAACTAAGAAATCAGAAACTATGGTAGAGGGAGGCAATCTAGATAGAGATGGCCAACATGGCTATGTCCATGATGAAGGAGATGATCAGGATATTCCTCAACCTTCTAGAACATTTGAATATCCTATTCTTTTGAATCCAACACAAAAATCTCCCATGAAAACCATTTCACCTTCAGTACTTCCAACCTTTCGAGGTGTTGTATCTGAAGATCCTGATCAGTTTTTGTTTGAATTCAAGGTAGTGTGTCAAACCTATGATTATGTAAATGACAATAAAAAACTTAAGGTTTTTCCCTCAACACTCAAGGACTTAGCATTACGCTGGTTCATGAGCTTAGAGCCAAATTCCATACGAACCTGGGATCAAATGGAAACTATGTTTTTAGACAAATATCATAAGTATTATCATGTAAGGAATAGGAAAGATGAGTTATTCAGGATTAAACAGGAAGATGATGAAACATTAGAAGACTATCTTGATAGGTTCTCCTTTGTTCAAAGGAGATGTGGACTTGTAGAACTAGAGTTATGTAAAACCATATTTTTGAGAGGATTACAAGATGAATCCAGAGAAGTATTGGATTTGATGGGAAAAGGGGATGTAAATACTCTCAGTAATGAGGAAATTATGGGTCTCTGCAGAAATTACTCTCGCAATAAGCAAGGAAGAAGAAAAAAGAGTACAAATAGCACTGATGTGAAGGACCTAATAGAAGAACTTGCAAATTTTAAAACTGATATTCTAGTGCAATTAAACACAACTTTGGGGGAAATGTCTGCAAAAGCAAAAAACATTAAACCTTTGGCAATTTATTGCCCAAGATGTAGAAATAAACATGCTTTGCAGGAATTTCCTTTGAATAAAATATCTATCTCAGCCGTTTGTAGTATCTATTCAAAGAAGCATTCAAATGATCAATGCCACCTGCTACCACAACTCAAAACTATGTTAGAAATTCAGACTGAGGAACTCAACTATGTTGGACCAAAACAAGGGGGAAATTTCTCTCAATACCAAAATCCCCCTCATTTTCCTACAAATTGGGGGCATAACCCTGGGACTATGCCTTGGGGACAATCAGAACCACCCTAATGTCCTTGGAATTATCCTCAATGGACAAATTCCCAAGAATGACCACAAACAAATTGGAGTAATTCAGCTTGAAATCTGAATCAAAATAACCCATCATGGAATCAAAACAACCCATCATGGAATCAAAACAATCCACCCTGGAATCAAAATCAGACTAATCCACATTGGATGCAAAGTCAACCATAGTGGAATCAACAATACCAGTCCTATCCAAGGCAGCAAAGAAATCAAGGTCAAAATCAGCATTTGTTGCCTACACCTAATCAAAACTTTCAAGAAAAATAGAACCAACCACAACAAACACAACATGTGAAACAACCTCAACTTCCAGATCAATCAGTCACTAATCCAAATAGCATGAGACAAGCATCTCCTGTCTATGTGGCTGAAGCTGAAGAAAATGTTGAAATAAATATTATTGATTGTAGTAACATCCAACTTCGTTCAAGAAAAGTTGTACCTGAACCTGTTTCAAATAAAAGCAAAGAAAATGAAGAGCAAGAACCTTTGGAACCAGTTAGAGTCAAACCAACAATAGAGAAGGAAGAAGAAAAAATAGAACCATAGGCAGAACAATTACCTTCATCAAGGATAATTCCATATCCTGAAAGATTCAATACCATAGCAGAAAATTCTGAATCAGACCTGGTCAAAGAACTTAAAAAGTTAACTATATAATTGCCCTTATTGCAATACATTAAGGATATACCAATGATCAAAATTACTATCCATGATTTGTGCATTAAAAGAGCAGGAAGAAAAAATAAAGCATTTCCTAATACTGTTCAGGTTGAAGGAAAGATAGCTGATCTCTTGTCTAGAAAACTAGTACCTCTAAAGTATAGTGACCTAGGAAGTCCAGTTACCATAGGTTCAATACCAATATCAAATGTCTTATTAGATCTAGGAGCTGCAATAAATGTTATGACCAAAGATATAATGAAACAATTATAGCTCAAACATCTCAGCCCCACATTTACAGTTTTAGAAATGGTCGATAGGTCGGTTGCAAAACTCGAAGGTATCATTGAAGATGTTCCTATAGAAGTTTCTTCTTGGGAATTCCCTATAGATTTTTTGGTTTTACAGCAAAGAAATTCAGTACATGGATATCCCATCATTTTAGGAAGACCTTGGATTGCAACTGCAGCAGCCTTCATAGACTGTAGATCTGGAAAAATGACTATTTCAAATGGTATTGATCTAAAATAGATCTCTCTGTATCCTCCTGCAAGACCCTCCAACAATTTTTCAGGTCAGTTATGATTTCTTGATTCAGATGAAGAATCAAAGGAGGTTATTTCCACACTAGCCACCTTGGTAGTAAGAGAACACATAGAAGACCTCCAAGACACATAAAATTCAGAAAATGAAACTATCCTAATGAATGTTCTACAAGAACAAGGGTTAGAATAGGAAGCAGTAAATATCCAGCAATTGTTAAGGAATGAGGAGAACCAAAACTTTGAAGGTGAACCATCTGTACTATTACAGGAAAAATCTATTTCACTACCACATGGGTGGCACCATCACCTAATTTTTCCTTCTCACTGTTCCATACAGGATATGCTTCCATCAGAAAATAATGAAACAAAAACTTCTTATTTCCTTCCATCTCAACAGTGTCCTCTTAACTCCCTAATCACTAGGTATGAAGAAGTGAATTTAGTCCTTCCAAATACAAAACAAATAGAAGTCCAGCCAAGCAAATTTTTGAACATTTACAGCTGGCTTACTAGGGAAGAGGAAGACAAATTGATAGCTGTCTTGCAGAAGCATGTTCATGCTTTTGGTTGGGACTATAAAGATATGTCAGGAGTTCACCCTGATAAATGCACCCATAGAATTTATACTGAAGAAGTCAAGCCAGTAAGACAACCCCAGAGAATATTGAATCCTGCCCTAAGGGATATTGTAAAGGAAGAAATTGAAAAACTTCTAGAGGTAGGATTCATTTACCCAATTTTTGATAGCCAGTGGGTCTCTCCATTGGTTATAGTTCCTAAGAAAAAATGGAAAAATGAGAGTGTGTGTAGACTATAGAGAGCTGAATAAAGTGACATACAAAGACCATTTTCCATTACATTTCATAGATCAGGTGTTAGATACCCTTTCTAGAAAGAGATACTTTTGTTTTCTTGATGGATTTAGTGGATATAATCAAATTCAGATTGCACCTGAAGATCAAGAGAAAAAAACCTTTACCTGTCCATGGGGAACATTTGCCTAGAGGGTTTTACCTTTTGGTTTGTGTAATGCCCCAGAAACATTTCAACGAGCAATTTTTTTTATTTGACTACCAATAGTTTTGAGATATACATGAATGATTTCATAATATGTGGACAGACTTTTGACTTTACATTAGAAAACCTTGACAAAGTTTTAACTCGTTGTGAAACATACCAGTTATCCTTGAATCCAGAAAAATGTTTTATGATGATGAAGGAAGGGATAGTTTTTGGTCATCACATCTCTCTTCAAGGGATCTATGTTGATCCAAATAAGGTGGAAATTATCAAGAACCTCCTTCCTCCAAAAACACATACTGATGTCAGAAGCTTCCTAGGACACATTGGTTTTTACCGTAGGTTTATTCCCAGCTTTAGCACAATAGCCAATCCCATGTTTGCCCTATTGACTAAAGATTCTGAATTTTCCTAGACTGTAAGGTGTCAGGAATCATTTGAAGCTCTAAAAGAGAAATTAGTAACTCCACCTATGTTAAGAGGACCTAATTGGACATTACCATTTCACATACAGGCTAATGCTTCCAATACTGCAATTGGAGCAGCATTAGGACAAATTGACAATGGTGAAAATTATGCCATCTACTACATTAGCAAGAATTTGATAGGAGCTGAGAAAAATTATACCACAACTGAGAAAAAATTCTTGGCAGTAATTTATGCCATCAACAAATTCAGGCATTACATCACAGGTTATCAAATATTTATTCACACATATCACACAACCATTAAATATTTGATGAATAAGCCTATGGTAAGTGCAAGAATTATTCGTTGGTTACTATTGCTACAAGAATTTGATATCACTATAATCAACAAACCAGGAAAAGCTAATGTTGTAGCAGATTTCTTGTCCAAATTACAAAACACAGATGAAGGGGAATTAGTTGAAGACACCTTTCCTGATGAAAATTTATTTGCTATATCAGTCCAATCACCTTGGTTTGTAGATATAGCCAATTACTTGGTCACAAGGAAAGTTCCTCTACATTTCACTTCAAAATAGAAAAAACAATTGATAAAACAGAGTTCTTCTTTTGAATGGATCAAGGGTATACTTTTTAAGTGCAGTCCTGACCATGTGTTACGTAGGTGCATCCGAAAGGATGAGGTGTATGATATCCTTAGGGATTGTCATGATGAACCCTCAGGTGGACACTACTCTATAAAAAGCACAATTAGGAAAATCTTAGGGACATGATATTATTGGCCATCTCTTCACAAGGATGTGAAAAAGTACATCAGGCATTGTGATGCATGCCAAAGAATGGGGAAACCCACTCATAAAAATGAAATGCCACTATAGCCTCAATTGGTTTTAGAGCCATTTGAGAGGTGGGGGCTTGATTTTGTAGGACCTATTGATCCACCTTCTCAAGGAAAGGTGCATATTCTAGTATGCATTGATTACTTGACAAAGTGGGTAGAGGTGCGTGCTTTCAAACATGCTCATGAAGAGAAGGTCGCTGATTTCTTGTATACTTAGATTTTTCAGAGATTTGGAGCTCCTCGGTCTATCACCACAGACCAAGGACCCTAATTTGCATCTAAAGTCATTGAGGCATTTACAGAATTATACGAAATCAAACATAGAAAATCATCACCTTATCACCCACAAGCAAATGGCCAGGTTGAAGTAAAAAATAGGGAACTAGAATGAATATTAACAAAAATAGTAGCTTTTCATAAGAGAAACTGGCTAGATAAGTTACCTAAAGCAGTGTGGGCTTACAATACTAATTGGAAATCCACTACTGGATTCACACCCTATGAACTAGTCTTTGGTAAAAATCCCCTCTTACCTACTGAATTTGAGCTACTAACACTGTGCACAACATTGGATATTGGAATTGAATTGTCACAGGCACAAACAGATAGGATTCTGCAGCTGAATACATTGGATGAACTTAGGTTGGATGCTCTGCACCAAACTGAAGTAATTCAGGAGCAGAGGAAGATGTGGCATGACAGTCACATTCAGTAGAGGAAACTTCAACAAGGAGATTGGGCCTTAATATTTTATTCTCGCTATGATGACTTCCTCGAAAAGCTGAGAACTAGATGGTTTGGACCTTACCGGATTGAGGAGGTATTTGACAATGGAGAAGTTCGTTTATCTCTTATTGATGGGTCACAGAGAAAGTTGGTAGTGAATGGACATTACCTCAGGGTGTACCATACACCTCTGAATAAAAAGGAATTCTTGCAGCAGCTTAACAGTTTGGATACACAACAGGTGGAAGAAATTTCTTCTTCCACTTCAAAACAATCAACATGATCATGGATTTCAAGAAAAAACAAAAAAAAAAAAAAAAAAATTAGAAAAAGTAGAAAAAAAAAAGATGAATAAATTTTGATTATGAATTCCTTCATGGGCATGATTTCAGGGAAATCATGAATTCCTTCATGGGCATAGTCAGAATAAAGAAAAAGAAAAAAAAAAAAAAAAAGAGAGAAAAGGAGAGGTAAAATTTTTTTTTTAAAAAAGAGAGAAAAATGAATAAATCAGCAGTGAAAACCTTTTCCAAGGCACTACTGGGTTGGTATGCATGAAAACCAGTTTTCTGGCATGCATAACCTTGAAAATTTCTAAACCTTCATTGTACAAATTCACCAACTGCACTTGTTTTGAAATATTGCAGAAAATCTCAGCAGAACATCAACAGAAGCAATCATCTTTCAAAAACTTGCATTAACTTGTTTTAATCAGGTATATATTTCTTACATTTCTTCATTTTAAATGATTGGTATATAGTATATAACAATTAACCATTAGCATAAAAGGTATCCATAAGAGTTGGCATACTTAAAACATGTTTTGAGAATGGAAATATTGATTTCTGCCTAATCTTCAAAACAAGAATGCCAAAAATAGTGCTTGCTATCTTCTTCAGACTAATTGTTGTATTGTCTTCGGATTGAAATTATCTTTAGAATGACAGTAGAATGAATGTTGCACTTTGTCTTCGAAATGAAGCTTTGTCTTTGGAATGACGATTTGTCTTCGGAATGAAGCTTTGCCTTTGGAATGACGATTTGTCTTTGGAATGAAGCATCATCTTCGGAATGAAGCTTCATCTTCAGAATGAAGCAAGATTTGTTTTCAGAATGCAGTAGGAATTGTCTTTGGAATGAAGTTCTATCTTCGAAATGATTTGCCTTCGCAATACAGCCTAATATTCGAAAAGAGGATTTTTCTTCGAAAAGAGGATTTGTCTTCGGAATGAGGATTTGACATCACAAAGAAGCATGATCTTCAAAATGAAGACTTGTCTTCGGAATGAAATCATAATCTTTGAAATGAAGACTTGTCTTCGGAATGAAGTCATAATCTTTGAAATGAAGTTTTGTTTTTGCAATAGATCATAATCTTCGAAAAGAGCATTCAATATAATATCTCCACGTGGCATCCAAGGAAGAAAAGAAACATGATCAAATAAAATTCTTTTGGCTGCATACGAGAAATGAACATGTGTCAGTAAGGATATGGTTTGTTCTTGCACCCATTTAGAAAATACCAGAATCACGGAGGATGTGACCAACAGTATACCACCAATTTTTGATGCTAATAAACATGCCATGAGAGTCTACAAGAAAAATAGAAAAACTAAAAACGAGTAAGGTAGATCTGACAGTAAGGACATCTTTGCAACCATTGATGGACATGTGTTCGAAGCAAAAAATAGAAACATGTGCCACTCTTCTTTCTAAAGACATATTTGCTAACACAAAATGACTACAAGGTATAGTGCTCAGATTACGGTTCATTCCAAAGAACAAAAACAAGGCAATTGAAAACTTGGAACCAAACCCTGCAAAGTTGCAAACACTAGAAATTAGAGATCTAGCAGAGAAATAGCAGTAGAAGTGAGCAGTTTGTAACATACCAAGACAGGAAAATGGGGCAAAAAATGAGAATGGAACCAGCGGATACCACCCACCTCCGAAAAAATCTAGAAGTACTGTAGATTTTTGAAAATGGAGGGCTTATGTCATTTTTGGATAATTTTAATGGGTCCTCTGAAGATTTGGTCGGCATGTTCACCCACACATTTAGAAACAACCGGGCACACATTAACGACATGACCATTGAGGTAACCCCTGAAGTTTTGAGTCAAATTACTGAGCTGCCATTAGAAAGTCTTCCAATTTCTAGGTTTGGCAAAAATACATTGGTAAATATAGTTAATCAATTTATGGAAGAAAACAATAGGGCATCGAAGTATTTAACATATAATAACACATGCAAGGGGGTAAAAAGGGCCAGCCTATAGGAACCCTGGGATGAAGTGGCCACATGGGTAATCAAATTTCTAACCTGTGAAGGGCAGTATGTACTGTTGTCAGGGCATCATATAAAATTTTTAAATCATCTCAGACATGGTAGGCAACAACTAGATGTTAGGGTAAATATTCCCCTATACCTGCACCAAGAATTGAAAAACATGGCAAAAATATATCAGGAAGGAAAAGGGAGTCTTCGCCACCATGGTATCATCAAACTAGTTTGCCAGCACCATTTTAGAGGAAACCCTAGGATCTTTGAGAGGTTTTCAGGAAAACCTAGAGGAAACCTCTAAAATAGTAGGAAACCTAGAACAATACAATGTAGACATAGCCAGTTAGGTGATTAGATATGAGAAGATTGCCACTAATACTAAAAAATTCAAATTAGAAGGGAAACAACTAGAGGCCAAGGAAATAGAGATTCAGGCATTGAAAGAAAAGGTGTCTAATTTATGTCAAATTGCTAAATTTTTAGTCTAATTCAGACGACCAGCCAGATTTTACAGTCTTATTCTAAAGGAGAAGTACCTCAGATGGTATGTCATGAGGATTAGTTTAGGTCTTCCATATAAATTAGACACCACTGTAGATTTCTTGGAAGCATATTTTGACAGCCCTATTGAGCAGAAGAATCTCCTATGTGAACTATTTTTACACAGTTTCTTTATTTCAAAAGAAGTAGAATTTCATCCACAGATCTATATTGGAGATGTTAAATTGAGGGCATTCATGTCCACCTTGCATAATCAGTTTTATTAGGACCAAGATAAAAGGCAGAACAAAGATATTGAAACAAGATCTGAATTGTTAGTCAGAGCAATTCAACCAAATAACCCCATTATCACAAGACAACACTTCACTATGATTAACAGGGATGATGTGAAGAGAATGTACTTGACAAACTTGAGGGACTGTGTGAACATATTCCATAATTTTTGTAATGACAATTTTATTCTAGCCTTATCAGTCTATAGAAATAGATGGGCTGAACTTTCCATGTCTTTGCAGAAAAGAGAACCCATTTCCCCCATCAACTTAGAATGGTCCAAAATAAGGGCAAAAGGAGTAATACAGTTAATTTAAATCATGCAACATAATTGGATAGGTCTCAAATTTAAGCCTCCAACAATTATCACTCTAGTTCCATTCTACTTTGAAGAAGATGCCCAACCTGATGAACAGTTTGAAGAATGGCTCAGGGACCTTCAGAAGAATAGGGGATTTTATATAGGCAAGAAGTTGTTCTACAAGTCATGGAATTTGACCATGGACATATGTGATTCCATAGCCCAACAAAATGCATGAGGACATGCATCAATATAAGTTGGGGGGAAATGATGAGGCCTAGAAATGCCTCAATCATAACATGTTTTGAAAACTGAAATTGCCTAAAAACTCTTACGTTTAATCTAATATGCTAGTTAAGTTAATTCAATATGTTGTGTATTAACTATTTGCATGATGAATGTATCTGAAATACTATATTCTAATTTTTACAACTTTTTGCATAATTTTTATGTTGTTTTGTTATGACTTGCTAAATGAGATATGCTTAGATTGATAGCAACATTTCACTAATCATGTTTTGATATGTCTCAAGCATTCATTTTACCTAAATCTGGCAACAGTTCAAGAAAATTGTTACTATGCAGCAAAAATTGGGTTTTCCCATGTAAATTCCAGCCAGCTACCAATGAATGGCAAGGCATGGAATTCACATGTGGAAAGAGATGAAGACCATTGGAATCTGATCCTGAGAAGTAACCCACATGAGAAATGCAGAGGAAATCATTTAAGGAGCCCACATTTGTTCATTCTGAAGTCTCTTCGGAATGAATAGATATCTTCGAAATGAGAAAACATAGTGTCTTCGGAGTGAGCAGATCTTCGAAATGATAAAACACAGTGTCTTGAGCGGATCTTTGGAATGAGAATTGTAGTATCTTCAGAATGAGAATTGCAGTATCTTCAAAATGAGAGGATCTTTGGAATGAGAATTACAGTATCTTTGGAATGAACCACTTATCTTCGAAATGAAAATAGAATGTGCTTTTTGACTTGTTGACCGAATTCTGACGTTGGAAAAAGGGAAATAAAGATTGAAAATGGTAAGGGAAAATATCTCATAAATGAATTTTCCGTCCTTGCCGACCAAAGCCACCATTTATAGAAAGATCAAGTTTGATCTTCTTCTAGGATAAAAACAGGAATTGTTGCAGCATAATAGGATTAGATCTTTTGAGATATTCTCAGCTTGTTAGTAGATCTTAGGACATCTATAAATATGGCTCCCATTCAGGTTGAGTTTAGTAGTAAGATGAGTAGAAGATAGAGAAATAAGAGAATAGAGAAAATAGGTGATAATCAGAAAGTGACTGTTACAGTCCTGTAACAGGTTTTTAGCAGAATTATTGTAATCATGTTCTTGAATCAATAAAGTATACTATTTCTATTTCACATTGCTTGTAAATGAGTGTGAGTAATATCTAAGAGAGAGAGAGACTCATACCTTCTTCTGGACAAGGAGGCTGGCCACTTCTAGACCTAGGAGGAGGACTAATAGTAGGTTTTTATTCTAATTTTGCTGCAACGAATGAGTTGTAGAACTTGTCATTTCATTCCTTTGTAAAAAACTAATGATATTTGCAATCTTAGATTATTTTATGTTTTGTGATTAATGGTTTGGTTGTAATCCCCACTTTCAGCAAAGCTTTCAATTTATTGCAGACTGTCATTTCCAGAATTTACTATTTTCTATAATTTCTTGCATTTTATGTTTTTTTGTCAACCCCTGCATAGAATATTGACAACCTTTTGTTACAGAGCCTTGATAGGGTTTCATTTCCATGTTAGAAGTAGGTTTTCATTGTTGCAAAAGTAAATAGATTTCCTTTCTGCAATTATAATTAGACTTTTAATTTTGCAACTGTTATTTTTGCAACATAATTAGGTCTCGTTCTGCAATTGTAATTAGGACTTCATTTCTGTAGTTAATGATTAGTTTCCAATTCTACAACTTATATTAAGGTTTAATTCATGCAATTTAGAGATAGGAATGTCCAAAATCCCCCACATAATCTATTTCACCAATAAGACCTGTTGCTCTAAATTGACCTAAGTTATAACTCTGTTCACCCCTTTTTCCGCAGATAGCCTTGTACACTGCCTTGGATTGACAAATTCATTGAGAATTAATGATGTGTATAACGACTATGCATCACCCCCCCCACTACTACTATCCTATACAAAACTAACTCTAAACAGTAGCGAGAGATATATCTCACTCCATATCCTACCTCAGAGCTACCTACAGCTATGCCTATAAGTTGTGTACCTAAGCTCGTAGCTAGGATATATCATAATCTAGGACATCCTCCTCACCCTCATCCTTATCATGATGATCATACATATACCCTTTAGCCTATCCCCAATCATCCTCCACCCTATGATTCACTTATCACCCATCACCATCACCTACCTCAACTACCACCTCATCCTTAGATCTTCCTAGTCTACCGCCACCCTACCATAACTGAGTGGTTCACCAAGTATCATACTCTATAGTGGTCCTAGGGTATGATACACCTATGCCATTAATAGGAGGGTCCATATCCTCTATCATCCCTATCACTTGTGGCATTGGAAGTTGTATCTCTACCTTTTGATAGCAATAGAGGACTAGCTCCTTAAATAGATCCTATGCTATCTCAAACTGATGAGTGATCCAAGAATAATGAAAGAATTATCACATTATTATGGTGTTCTATGAGCCATTTGTTGTGCCTAAATTGAGCCAAGTACCTCCCTACCTCCTTCCACTTAGGATAGCCTAGGTAGGGTCTCCATATAATCTAACTCACCTATAGCCTTGTTAGATACCTGATATAGTGTTTCAAATCCCCAACATATAGACGGATCCGACTGGTCTCTACCTGCCATGGCTACCTTGTAGCATAGCACTAATCATCTATTTCTAAAATAACTATACCCAATGGCAATCCACTAGGTCTATTTATGTGGATGTGCTTCCACCCCAAATCTATAACAATGGGCTGCATCCCACTCCCACTCATTCCCACCATGTAATCTGGTATAGATCATTGTAGATATATGCTAGTAATGCACTCCCCCATGCCATAATTAGAGGATACTAAAAATTTCACTCTATCAGGTCCTAAACCATGTCTAGGAGGTTCTAAGGGAACCTCACTCCTGATGTATCATATAGTAGCACATTGTAGATAATTTGCATAAATACCGCTTGGCATCGAGAGAAGACATCCTCCCTATACTAGTACTCCATAGGAACCCTACCATGCTCAATATCTCCCAATACCGTAGCAACTCTATCTCAAAAAACCTGAGCAAAAATTGTATCCCTAGCCATAGTGGGAGAAGACACAATAACCCATCCATCAATGGGAATCTTGAAGATACGATAGACATCCTCTAATGTCACCATCATCTCTCCCATTGGGAGATGAAAAGTGTTCATCTTGCTATCCCAACGATGGGCCAGGGATGTAAGAAATGACTGATCCAAAATCATTATAAGTAAATGAATAACATATTGGAGGTCAATCACCCTAAACCACCCCCATTCATCCTCATCCAATAGGGGATGCAACTCAAGAAGCATATTAGGTTCTCACCCCCGAGTAGTCAGAGTCTAGCATACACAAAAGGGCCAATTCAAGGCATATAATCACTCAAAAATTCAAAATCCAAAATAATAATAATAATAAATCAATAAAAAATAAAAAAATAAATCCTAAGGTCCTCAACTACTCATGACATCGACAGTTGCCATGCTCACCGTTAACGTCGTTAGAGGCCACCACCAATGATCAATTTTTTGACCATTGGGGTTTGACCCTAGCTTCCCACAATGATGAAAGCCCCCATTTGGAAAATTGGGAGCCACGCTCATCGATAGATACTATGGGATAGACCCCACATAGGGTTGTTCCCTCCAAAAAAATGCAACAAAAATTAAATTACCCCCCTTAACCTAACCTAAGGCTAAATCCTAAACTAAGGGGTGAGGTTAATTGCTTGCAGTTTAATGAGGTTCCTTAACCCATTAATTAGTGAGGTTCATTTTAATGCTTAAATCATGAGAGTGAGAGATGAATAATCTACCTTAGTAGCTCTAGCTTTGCCACTCGAAGAAGCCTCTAGCTGATCCACCATCGTGGTCTAAGGTAAGGGCAACATAGTTTTGTATCAAATTTTATCTCTCCTTAGAGTTCACTATTATACCAAGCCAACTGGAAATAATAAATTTGCAAAAACCCTAATTTTATTTTTATATTTTACAAATTCCCACTACCACTCACTTTGAAAACAACTGCAGGCTAGCCCAACCCTACCCATCGACGTCGATAGCAACTATGGGTTTTTCAAATCCCCACCATTGATTTTGATGGTGACTAAGAAATAGATATTAATGCACTTAATTGCTCACCATAAGGAGTTTCATATTGGAAATTAAAGCATATCTACCAGTCCATAATCATCAAAAATCATAAAATTAACAAAAAAATCAAATAAACCAAAATTTCAAATGTGCCTCGTATTCAGTTATTTACTCTATACACTTGGTGGTTGCAGTGACTTGCACTCCATGCAATCCGGTAGGATGAGTAAATTACCATAAATCCATTTAAATAAAATTATTCATTGATGAATTGAAATGTCTTCACTTCAATTTCTAAGAAGGCCATTACAGCCAGATTGCTCCACGGAAATGAGGTATTCATTTCCTTTCTTCTATGAAATCTCATCATAAATCAAAATTAACAAAAAAAATTAAACAAAATTTTCAAATGCGCCTCGTATTTAGTTATTTACCCTATACACTTGGTGGTTGCAATGACTTGTGCTCCATGCAATTCGTCAAGATGAGTAAATTACCATAAGACCATTTGAACCAAGTTATACATCGACAAACCCCAATAAGGCCATTACGACCAAACTGCTCTAAGGAAGAAAGGTATTCATTTCATTTCTTCTATGAAATTTCATTAGATCATCAAACATAGTGATTCATCACATGCTTAAATTGAATTGCTATCATATTGATTCCCTAAGAAGGCCATTATGGCTAGACTGCTCCATGGGATAGAGATGTACAATTACTCTTAATGGTTGAAATCATAGCTATAATAGGACCTACCTTTCAACAAATTTAATCATCATGAGTTGTCCAAATTAGTCATCTTGGTCAAGCGACTCATCGATTTCATAACTTACCATTTTTCGTATCGACTCATCACTTGAGGGGGTAGTCATAATCATAAAATTCATAATCAAAATCAATAATTTAACACTTAATCATGTGAATTGTGTTTGTATTACGAATCATTGATAAAAACTATCACAAGCTTACCCTTTTTCTAGGGAAAATAAAATATGTTGATTTAAATCTTTGTCGATCTGACTATCAGTCCTTTGTTAGTGCAAATAATACAATATGATTTTCTTCAAAGAGTTTTAAAGTTTTATTCACATTAAGCCTTCCATACCTTTTGAAGCAATGATTCAGAGATACGTGTCCTTTCCATGATTGGAGCATCTAAATTTGACCAGATCAATGAACATCAATCAACCTATAATATGGCTTTAGGTTGTCTATTTTTACTCAGTGTTATGTTTTCCCATAACACATCTCAAAAAAGGTCATCTATAGACACCTAAAACATATCATGTTTAGGAGGCTACTCATATGGACATCTTTGTATGCCATATGAATGATCTTGGACCTTTCTAATATTTAACAGTGGTTCTAACCACTCATTTAGAGTATCCTAGTCCTATGCAACCATAGCTACTGATGTCATCAGTAGTGGTGACTACTGCCATTGATGATCATAGAGACTATGGGTTAGCCGCACCTATCGATAGTAGCTATGGACTACTTTCCCATAGTTGTGTATGTCGATAGCAACTAAGTATGTAACCAAATTAGGCTACCCAAGCCAAGTGAAATCCGTTGAGCATAATGATTTCTTGAACGGTTAAGTAGATCGAAGCTTTTGGAAGTCTCACCTCAACTGCCCAAGCATAATTATTTCTTGTTCTTGGCTTCCCTATGAAGCTAGGATGAGAAATTGGGTGTCTATTTAAGGCCCCAAATTTACATGTAAATCCTAGAGAAATTGATGTGCAAATGCCATAGTGAAGATCTATTGGATTGAAGAGAGAATCAACATCCCTATGAGGTATAGCGAAACCCTATTTAATTGCACAATGATAAGTACCTTTTATCAATCGAGACTACCATAGTTTGAAGATCAACCCTTGCTATTCAAGTACCAAATTGCTATGGATTGAAGCAAATACCACCACAAAACTATGTTCTAAGACACAAGAAACCCTTGAACATCAATTTAGTAGAAGAATTGATCATCACCAGGATAGAGCTATTGTTTTTGATAGTGGCCCATAGGTTCTACCTTTGACATCAACAATAGCTAATAGATTTGGCTGCTCTAAACATCAATGGATATGGTTTGATAGATATTTTCCTATGTTTACTCCATATATTTGTCATTCCTTGCATTAAATTTAATTTCTAATGTAGTCTAGTTGCTTTGCTTTCAGTATTTATGTATTATTTATGCTTCCTTTCCATTATTTCATGCATCTTCATGTTTCTTTATGCATTTTCTTCATATTTTACAATAATCATGAAATGGTCTCATCTTGAGAGGTTGCACCTTTGCTATTGACTACTTTGTATGTTTCCTTGTGTGCAGGTTTAGTCTTTATCAGGAGCATCTCATGTTTAAGATCTTATTTAGTAGCATCACAAAGAGGAGGTTCCAGGAATAATCCCTCTTATAATCAAATTGTGGGGATTCTAAGGATCTGGTGGAGACACCTATAATATGAGTGACTTTAATGTAATATGTATCAAATGGTTAATCCCTTAAAGGGATGTCTTTGTAACCTTTATGTAAAAGAGAATTTATCAATATGAATAAATATGGGCACATTTATTTTATATTTTCCTCTTTGCATTTGGTTATATGATCTATTTTGTTAATTTGATCACATATTATATTAGGTTTTAGATTTTTAGCATATTATAGTGTGTGAATGTGTAATTGAAGTAAAAGTAAACAACACACAAAGCAAATAAACAAATAATTTTTGCTCCTAATTTTTCACAAAGTTTGATTTTTAGTTTGAAATTTTTTTGGTAAGCGATGTGCAATGTTTAACCCTAAAATGAGTCTATATATTTCACTTAGATGTTTTCACACACTAACTCGGTGATGAAGTCTGAGTTGTGAAACCCACCAAAACTTGGTGATGAAAACCAAATTCAATGAGGGAGCCAAGGTTCTACCAACCCTCACCTAGTTCACTGTGGGAAGTGATACACCCTTCAAAGATGAATGCATGCTATTTTCCATGGCTATGATGGTTCTTGGATTAGCCTTGGCCAAATAATGGAGTAATCTATTAGGGGTTGGTGGTGAAGCCCAACCTTTGCCAACATTCACATGCCAGTGTGTGAAGGCTCTATTTATCATTGTGTGATGCAAGCTATCATGCAATTCCTTTTATTGCCTAAATGTAGAAAGAAAAAATATACAATAGTAGATATAAATAGAAAAGGGACCAAATGGCTAATTTCATATAATATTTTCCAGATTTTTTAAAATACAGATCCAATCGCTAGTGGGCGGTTATATCTGGTCAACCATGACTATGCGGTTAACCAACCACATGCGCACATTTAGGAGTTCCCAACCATGGATCCATGGTTCCAATTGTATGCCATAAAACAAGGTAAAGCAGACCTGAAACCCTAAATGAGCCTGGTCTATTCCTAATTAGGCTATGCATATGCTCTAATGACTAAACTAAAATGTAGATTCTTCTGATTTACTTTTTTATTTTTTAAGTATGTCTAGCCTAATACCTAGATGCAAAAAAAGGCAAACAAGTATAAATACTCTTAGTTAACCTAATGTAATTCTAAAATGAAAGAAAATGGAAGGATGGTTTCATATGTATGAACCTGCTATACTTTCATTGCTTCCTCTAATTATTTCAATCGCTAATCCATGGTTCCATAGTGTTCCAACCACTGATGCATGGTTCCACAGAATTCCAACCACCAGTCTACGGTTTTTCTGATATGTAACCATGCATGCATGGTTGCTCATGTGTAGGGCCAAATCAAAACAAGCTCTGGATCCATCGATTTTAATTTCCAATATTCACATGATCGAGCTCTAGAAACCTGCAATCATAGATAAACACAAACCAGTTAATAAATTTTAGCAAGGTAATAACAAATAGAACCCTTAAGGGGGTCCCACCATGATCACCATTTCTATAGCCAAAATAACTGAACACAAAAATATACGAAATAGAAAAGAGTAGATTACAATGTGAAAAATGATTTTCTTTTGTATTAATATAGGGGAGCTTGAATCTCCCAATTTTACAATGCTTTTTATTGCCCCAATGTCTTGGGGGTAATGTTACAATGATCTCTCTCTCTTCTGAATACAAATTTTGAATACAATTCTTTAAAAAGGGGTCTTCCAACTCTTTAGCAAACTACTGTGTGTTCTTCGCTTCTCTACAACTCCAAAAATGAGTGGGCTTTTGTATTTTAAATGTAGTACCACTCCTATATCCAATAGCTCTTAAAATTTCTATTTCTTGCACACACGAGAATCAAACAAGGGTTAGTAGCACATGTATAAATGTAGATAAAACCCTGAAACTAATATTGCAAAAAATGCAAAATCAAACTAGATGCCTTGCTGAAATAAAATTACTAATAATGAATGTCCTACTTTTCTAGGTTCTGAGCAACCACGGGTGTGCAGTTTTGGTTGGTTAACTGTAAAAGTGTGATTGGGCAACTATAAGAGGGTGGTTGCAACTATGTAACCATATATGGGTGGTTGAGGCTGAATTTTAGAAAGCTCCAAAAAAGACGCTCAAGGGCTTCGAATATCTAGTTTCCTTCATATGCGTGTAATATCCTCATGTGTATGTTATCAGCCTCCTTTGGTTGGTGGGTGAAGGTGCCTTTATAGGCCCATTTAGGTTTTAGAGGAAAAAAGGAGGTGGTAAGCCAGGATTGCCAAGTGGCAATCCAGGGCTGCCAAATTAAAGGGGAAATTATAGTGAGTTACCTAGGGTGTCTCACTTAACTGGGGTGATGTGGCTAATGGATAAGTGCAAGTGGAGTGATGTATAAGGGATGTCTCATGTGAAGGTACAAGGGGGAATTGAGTGTGTGAGATGTGGCAAGGTGGAGTAGTGAGGTGGATAGGACACATGTCTAGTGATTAGGTAGGGTATCCTAGGTTGATTTTTTAAATTTATTGAAATTTGGAAATGTAGACACCTAAAATGTGTCATGTCAAGGGTGACTACTCATATGGACATGTTATAAGACCATATGGAAGATCTTGGATAGACTCCAAGATAGAGCAGTGGTTCTAACCACTCAATTTGGGCTCCTTGGCCTAATCAATCTAAATCGCAGCCCATACCTATGGTTTACAACTAAACCATGGCTGAGACCTACGGTTTGTAGTCTAGACCGTAGTTGTGACCTGCGGTCTTAACTAAAGTTTATTTGGCCTTCAATTCAAGCCAAATCAGTTGAAATGGCCATTGGATCTAGAAGAAGGTGGTTAGAGGGTGGAATCTTCCATTCCAACTATCCTAACCACCCCTTCTTGATCTTGGCTTCTCTAGGAAGCCACCCCTAGCCCTTGGGTAGTCCTATAAGTACCCCTCAAAATTAGGGCAAGAAATATTAGAGCATATAGAGGATTTTGATAGTGAAGCACTGTCAAAATACGATCAGAGAGCATTGGATATTTGAGCAGTGGGGCCCTGTCGAATTGTACACTCAATCAAGTATAATAAGAGATAGCTATTGCACATATACCCTACCTACTTGCCAAGATTCATGATGAATCACATTATGGATTCCCTAGGAGTCTATGAGATCCAAGCAACACAAATTCGAGTAAAAAAAGGCCCATTATAGTGATTCAACCACCAAACATATCAAAAGGACATTGAAGGCAACCCTTGAACATCAATTGGACAAGGAGGTTAAGCCCACTACCCTTGGAATTAAGGGCAAGCCTATCAAAGTGCTAACCATGGCTGTCAACCACAGTTTATAGTGCAAACCATGCATCAGAGCTACAGTTTGTAGTAGAGGTATGATCGCCTTCCTATTTCTATTTATATCTAGCTAATTAGGTTATATTAGATGTTTTTATGGTTTAATAGCATTTTAGAAGACTTCTGACTGTAGAACTAGATTAGATTTAAATTTTATGCTTATGCTTTAATTAGGACTAAAAGGCTTTCTTTATGCATGTTTATGCTTCACTTTTCATATCTGATCCATGCATAATGTAGTTTCTACTTTCCTTTACGCTATTACATGAATCTTGATTTACTTCACATAGCTTAGAAGCATTCTTTACATTTTCTTGATTATGCATGTTAATGATGTCATTATGCAATTTATCTAAAAGGGCCTCATCATGAGAGGTTGCCTATATTTTTGACATTCTTATTGTTTCTTAACCATAGGGAACAATTTCAAAGGATATCAAACCATCAAGTTCCTTCCCCATTGTGAAGAAGAGGGAACCTCCACCCTAGAGCAGTTCATGCTATTCTGAGAGGCATTTGGAAATCACACCTACCCTTAAGAGGGAAAATAATTGTGCACTTCTATTGTAATATTGTATCAAAATGAATATCCCTAAGAGGGACGTACTTGTAATTGGATTTTGGCTTTGAATACAATGGAATAAAGTGTTGTCTTTCTTGTTTCATTTGTTTTCAATTTTTTTTTCTTGTATGCATGCTATATCTTTACCATTTATCGCAATAGGAGCCGCAATCGGGTGTGACCGTTTCTGTTGGTTACAGAGGTGATCATGGTGGCACCCCATATTTTTTTAGATCTGATTGTGCTTTGTTGGCTTTTGTATTTTTAGGTACATACCATAGCTATCAACTACAACCCAAAAACTAAACCATAGATACAAGGTATAGTTCACAGTCAAAACCGTAGGTCAAACCTGCGGTTTCTTGCTGACAACACAGACAGACAATTTCACAACTTTAGATAGTATAGGACATAAGGTAGGTCCTTTTCCAGTCCTCTATCACTTTTTTGTTCTTTGTGTTTTCACATTAGGTTAAATTCGAATGCAAATTAGGAAAAGAACTAAAAAAAATGGTAAATCAACTATCCTAGTTTGCTTTCATACTTTGCTTTCCATAGAAAGGCACTGTTGGGAACAACGGACCTCTGATTGCAGTCCGCCCTAGGCTATAGTGTGCTTGATAGAGATGTGTTGATGGTTTGCATGTGTGAGGCATGATTAGTGGCCATTTAGCATCATAATGTGCATAGTCCTAAAGAGCATCTAGAGTAGCTTGCATTTTATGAATTTGAAATGTCTTTCATATGCATAGAATTTAGAAAATGAGCATGTGTGCTATATGATGCATTTATTTTATGTACA
The DNA here is from genome assembly GCA_028583015.1 of Wollemia nobilis. Taxonomy (NCBI): domain Eukaryota; kingdom Viridiplantae; phylum Streptophyta; class Pinopsida; order Araucariales; family Araucariaceae; genus Wollemia; species Wollemia nobilis. The sequence goes on along the minus strand of JAQPPZ010017031.1, from coordinate 9,635,391 downwards.
ATAAAAATAACCCCACACACCACGAAACACTTAAACACTAGTGAGTTGGGCTTGACATCAAACCACTAGTAGGGTTCAATGATGGTGGGCATAACTTCCATCCGTTGGCCCAAATCCTACGAACCCTTGATATATAGACCAATACCAGATCCAAGAACCATCCGTAGCCTAGAAAATTTGCATGTACTCCTCTTTGAAGGGTATAACACTGACTGGGTGAGGATCTGGCAAGACTTGTGCTCCTTGTTCATGTGTGGGCTTCATTACTATACACGGGGGATTTACACGACTTGGAGTTCATAGCCAAGTTGTTGAGCTGTGAGGGTATAGGTGAAATCCATTAAACCAAGAATAAAATCCAACAATTTTTGCAAAATATGATGAGAGTTTCTACAACTGATACAAAACATATTGAAAACACATCAAACAGTTTAGGGCTCAAATTTTAAAATGTAAAGGAGATAATCACATTGTTTACTTTGTATGCTTATTTATTCCTTAATTTATCAAGATAAGGCCCTCCTTGAGGCCACAATTTTTAGTAAGAGAGGAAACCTCTTGAGACTTGTATAGTCAGTTCATCATGACGACTAGACATGATAGAGCTCAATCATGAGCTGATGAGTTGGATAATTCATGGAGGGGCTCTAAACGATCCTAACGTTCCCTTGAGGATCTTTCAAACCTCATATGCCTCCTTGTTAGGTGTCATACTCATTGTGCACCTGAGGATCCAATCCTCCAAGAATGACCTTCTGAGAGTCATCACGAGCTCCCTTCATCACGCAGGGGGTTCACCCATACATATCATGGGGTTTCTTCACATTTAGTGAGAACCCAAGTTCCTAGGTCTCTGTCTAAGGAGATAGAGAGTCATGGATCATACTCCATGAGTTAGTCCTATAGGGAGTTTGAGTCTCATGCAGCCCATGAGAGGTGACTACTCCAAGACCAATTGGAAGAAGCACACAGTTAGCATAAGTGCTTAGAGTGTGAGTTCTTAGAGAGAAAGAGAGTGCATCAACAAAGATTGGATGAGCTCAAATAGTGTGAGGAAAGAATTTACCAATAGAAATCATGTGAATAAAAATCATGTGAGGTAATTTTAGAAAAGAAGCTCATACCTAGAGTGTTCAGTCAACAAGTCAATGCGATGCACCTAGTGCATCGTCAAGAGTTGCCACTTAAGCAAGTAGATAGCCATGCTTATAGACAAATAGACATGCATCGGGTTATCAAAGAAAAATCAAAAGAGACAGCTAGGGATCCCATGCGTATGTGTGAGGTTGAGAGTAGTCAAGTCTGACAAGTGAGTAGTGTCAACGCTCGAAGGTCGTTACAATCCTTGGGGCATATACAGTCTATTCCACCGTATAAGGAACCTATGATTACTTTCCATAAACAAGAAGTCAAACCTGTCCCTTTCCAGGAATCTAATCCTCCATTGCACATCATAGCGAGGATACAAAAAATTTTGTACAAGCGAGTGCTGGTGGATATAGGATCATCGATTAATATCATCACCACCTCAACGTTTAAGCATCTCAAAATTCCACTTTCTCACATCAAGGAAAAATTTCATATTGCAAGCCTTTAATGATGTGGAATCCCCTATAGTAGGCACAATAGTCCTCCCCATCAAGGTGGGACAAAATATTATTCCTACATTGTGATATGTTTTAGAGGGATAAAGATAGTATAATATGCTGCTTGGTAGACCGTGGATAAGAGCCATGGAGTGCATACCATAAATAGTGCATCAATACCTTAAGTACACCCATGGAGGTGAAGTTAATGTAGTTGAAGTGGACCTAGATCCCTTCAAGTATTATAAGCCTGAGGATAATCTATAGGAAACTGGTGAGGTGCCTATGCATCTACAAGATAAATTGGATGAGCCTATCCAAAGTGTGGATGCAGCTTCATAGACAGTGTTGTAATTTCCATCCCCACCGTTGTCACCTATGGAGTCACCTACAATCCTTGCACTCTCAACACTGCTTAGCAAGGAAGGATTAATGAATACCCTTACAGAGTTTCTCACATCCACTTTTGAGGTATCATTAGACGATATTCACACTCCTATCAAGGAGGAAGAACCTAGCATGGTCATGGATGCACCCGAGTGTATCACAGCATATTCATCTGTCATGATACTAGATAGTTCTTACGAGGACTATGATGAATATGAAGAGGTTATGGAGGCTAGTATTATGATGTTGCCCACCATAGAGTCCACTGAAGATTTATGTCAGATTTTCATCAAGTCTCCACCTACGGATCTGAGCTCAGAGACATCATGTGGGCATGAGGAAGGTTCAGTTATCACAAATGAAATAGAACAGTATCAGTATGTTGACGAAGTGCTCACAATGCATGAATTTGAGGAGTTTTCTCATGAGTTTGTGGGGATGGTCGATATTAGGCTAGATTATCAAGTGATTCTTAATCACATAAAGTAGGATATGGGGTAACCCAGTGGTTTTTTCATTCCGCCAGGGCCAAAAATTTTGAGATTAGTCACTCCTGACTCATTTCTCATGGCACCATCTCGAGAGCATAAATGAGTAGGTTCCTCACATCATATTGGGGGTACCAAAAGTGACACAGTTCAACACAATGAAGTGAAACAAGAGCTTGATCTGAGTTATATGCATGAGCATGTGGATAACATTAATGAAATGTATCATCAAGAAGCATCCACATCAACTCAAGTGAAGGAAATAGGTGATTTGCAATTACCTAATGGATCTATAGCATTTACTTTTTTGTTTCCTTTGAATGACAAAGGTATTTCAAATTATTCACTGGAAATACACATGAATTATTTGTCAGTATTATGATTTATTTTAAGCCGTCTGGAATGGATGGAGCATCGAATGGACGAACAAGATAAGTCATTGCATTTTATCAAGAGCCAGATTGAAAATCTAGAATTTCAAAAGCAACTCTTGCCTGAGGATGAATCGCTTCTTGCACAAGTACAGGAAAAGCCTCAGCAGAAGCAAAAGCCCATGCGTCCAACCCAACCATTGGATTATCAAAGCAAACCAATGTGCGGAAAGAGCCCAAAATAGTCACAACATAATGGGACTCCATTACAAGAGTCTATGTCTGATATCTTTCAGAAGATGCAAGAGGCTAAGGTAATCACCTTGCCTAATGTCATCCCTATAAACCCAAATAGAGTCAAACCTATGGGTTACAGGGAGCATCACTACTATCTTTATCATCAAATAGAGGATCATGGCATTTGATATTTTCATGAATTTAAGAGTGTGGTACAAAATTTGATAGATAAGGGGATTTACCATGTAGATGGTTCTCTTAGATTTCCCCAATATTATGAAGTGGAGGTTACGCCTCTTTGTGAGCGACCTCAGAGTCATCAGTCACCTCATAGGCCCAATATGCCAGTGCAATGAGTAGATTCATTTCAGATGACTACTTTAACTTTATTTCAAAAGTTACACGAGGCACATGCATTCATATTACCTGAATTTAAGTGTAGGACATCCAAAACTGGGGCACCTAATAGAGGTTCTTTTTGTGTGTATCATCGAGCGCATGGACACGACATTTAGAGTTGCCAATAATTTAAGAGGGTTATCAAAGACCTAGTCAAACAGGATGAGATCCATGAGGATGGCTCTCTCATTCACCCATGCTAAAGCATAGGCACACCGGTGAGGTCCAATTTTCACCTAGGGGAGTTGAGTTATGTCACTCTTCCTGAACAAGCTGATTACTTTTCAGTAAATAGCATGCATGCTAGGGGTCTTCAAGGTAACATACCTTTCCCACCAGCCATGCCATATTCGATAAGGAAAAATGAGGAATTTAGAGGTATTGCACCTCCCTCACCATTGTCGAATGACACACTCACTGGGGGTATATAGGGTAGTATGCCCTTCCCAAAAGGCTCCAAGGGTTCCTAAAAACTGCTTGGTCAAGTCAGTAAAAAATCTCCAAAGGCATTTGTAAGCCCTTTGGTCAACCTCAAAAACTTCGAGGGTTTGGTTAAAACCGTTCAGTCATCCCAAAAAGGCTCCAAGGGTTCATGAAACCACTTGGTCGTGTCAGTTAAAATTCTTTAGGATTTTCTTATAATTGCTCGGTCATCCTAAAAATCTCCAAAGGCATCTGCAAGCCCTTTGGTCAAACTCAAAAGGCACCAAGAGTTTTTTAAAAACTACTTGGTCAACCCAAAAGCTCCAAAGGCATTTGTTAGCCCTTTGGTCAAATGCAAAAGGCACCAAGAGTTTCTAAAAAACCATTTGGTCAACCCTAAAGGCTCCAAGGATTCTCAAAATTTCTTGGTCATCCCAAAACACCCCAAATGTACCCATAATCCCTTTGGTCAATCCCAAAAGCTCTAAGGATTCCTAAAAATTGCTTGGTCAATCTAAAGGCTTTGGAGGCATGTACTCATCATTTGGTCAATTATGAGGCTCAAAACCTATAAAAATTATAAAATCAATAAAATCCAAAAACATTTGCATTTGCATTTGAATTTCACATTTTCATTTTGCATTTACTCATGCATCCGCTGCATTATTTCATTGCATATAGGCATTCGTCATCCGTGTATTCCATAATAGAAGACATTGTGTGTGTCAGTATTACAAACGATGCCACATTTGTGTTTAAATCATGCATCTCTGCATTTATCATAATCCATAATTCATGTGAGCAATTATGTTTTTTTAACACAACCTATAATTTTGCTATGGAGATATACTAGGGTTTTCTGATCACTCAGTTATACCTAGTAGTCTTATCAAGAGTTGGTAGAAAGCTTGCTTTGCTTTTGTATCTAAGTTTCAGTTAGTATAGCCTTTAGCATATCAAAAGCCTATCACTAATCAACAAATTTAACAATCCTAACAAGGACTAGGGGAAGATGAAATCCATGAAGTAGGACGAAGTATCCTAAAGCGAAAATAGTTATTCTTGCTTATCCCTTTGTACGGACAGTATGGGAAATATTGATAGTTGAAAAAAGGATAGGTTAGTTCCCTATTCAAAATCCCTTGCTTACGATAAAATGAGCATATCTCAAAGAGATATCCCATATCAATCCTTATGATTGATACCCTAGATTGATATCATAGATCGACTCCCCAGAGTGATATCCCATATTAATATCATAAGATCGATATTCTCATCTAAATACCATAAATAGTTTTTCCAAGTAAATCTCCCCAAAGGAAAGCTTCTGAAGAAGATTATCAAATGTAAATGCCAAAAAGTGAAGATCAAGTGAAGATCAAAAAATAAGCTTAAATTAAAGTTCAAAGTGAAGTTCAAAGTGAAGATCAAATAAAGATCATAAATCAAAATTTTGAGTGAAGATCAAATGAAGATTCAAAATCCAGTTTGAAGAGAGATCAAATGAAGATCCAAAGATAGTTCAAAAAGAAGATGGAATCAACTCCCTTGCTTCACTACATATGAGAAAGTATCCCGAAAATTGAAGGATAGAAAAGAATGAGCCTGAATCCTTGGAATTGTTAACACTACTATGCCTTACACATGACGATATGTCTGACACATTAGCACATCGCTTATGAACAAGACCAATGTTTGAATGTAGAAGAGCTAGCTTCAGGTGTCCTACATTGCCTAGTGGCTTAGTCCAACTAAAATCTAAACTTGAGATTGGATAAGACATTTGTGGAACCCCTATCTTAGCAATGGGCTAAAATAATCTCGCTTGACATCGGGGAACGCTCGTGTCTTATCTTAAAATATTTATTTGCACACACAGGGATAATGAATAGTTAGGGTCTATCCTAGAAAAAGCCTTTTATCTTAGAAGTCTAGTGTGGTTAGTATATAACTTCTGATAAGTCTATTAGGGTGTTTGAGTCTCATGGAAAACCTCAAAAATTTCTCCCATAGCAACAAAGTGTCAAAAAAAAAATTGCAACCATATAAATCATCAAATTGCAAAGTATTAAACCCATGATACATCATTATAAAAAGCACAATAAACATATAGGATAGATACCGGATGGATATTAGCAATAATATTTAGACGGCCACTAACTATATCATGCACATTTTTTAAAAATTGCAAAAGAAAATCGAATGACACATTATATCATTCACATCATAAACATTGCATACCATTGCATTTCATATATGGGTGATTAATTGATTAAATTCTTATCTTAAGGATTTTCAATTACATTCATGATTTTTTTATACATTATGTGGTGTCATACATTAGATTGATAAACATATTGGCATTCATTTCCTATGTTTTAAGTGATTAAAGCATACAGGTTCATTTACATTAGATTATCATCATGTAAATAAAGCATTACATACATTAATGCATGAAAAGAAAGCAATATAAAATATGTGTTAAGATAAAAACATCGCATCCATATGCATTCATCAAAAATCACATCTAAGAATCTAGATCACTGTATATCATCATCATAAATCAAATAGCTACCTAGTGCATGTAATCCATACATCACATCATATAATATCAGTATAACATAAGCATTGCATCCATGTGTATCACATAAACATAAAATAAAAAAAATGAGTACACAATAAATGAGCCATAATAATGATCATATCATATATATAATGTGTGTCTTAGAGTACATCGAGAGTACAAAAAATCCCATAGGCTACAAATGTGTAGGTCCTTGACCTTACACCAAAAATGAGGTATATCAAAAATGTGTCCTATGACAATAGAGATCTAGCTCTGATTTTCTCCCCCTGTACTAGAGCTCTCATGGCCTTCCTTAGTGCTCTGCTCAGGAGATTTCTCTGCCTACTACCCTACTGACTGTTGTGGATCCTGATGTGAGCCCTGAGTACCACCTAGCCCAAAGAGGCCTAGCACTCATCCAAATACCCCCTGTGTGATGGGCACATATGTCCACTAGGACCTATTATTGGATGCTACAATAGACTACCCTGCCTCCCTGGTCTTGGTATGACTACTTCCACCATGCATACTGGAGGATCTATGTATCCTATCGCTCTGATGAGTGCGATGGCTTGAGCTAGCAGTGGACTATCTTGTAGTCTGATATCTAGTTCACTGGGACTCTATAGCATATGGATCCTCAGGAACCTCTACGCCTAGCATCTTAATGTATCCAACTAGCTATTCTACCTAAGAAAACCTAGATGCATGCTAGTACTGCTACTGGTGTCGTCAAAGACCCCATAATCATCTGAGAGGATGGAGGACCCCCCTCTATACCCTAAGTAGATCTCACCCTACTACGATCGCATCCCTCTGTGCCTCTGCCAAGTCATGAGCATGAGTGAGATCACTAACTTGGGTCTCTATTATGGTCACCTATGTTTTCAGGCTATCAATATCCTACTCTGCCTGTGTCAATCAAAAATCTATCTCTATCAACTATGCCTACAAAGTAGTGATAGTATTATCATGCTCCCTCTACTACATCTAGAATCGATCGAGCTGACTCTACAAGTCAACCACCTATGCTAAGAGTAGCCTCTCTACACTGTCAAGAGGGACATCACCCTCCTCTAGAGCCTCCTCATCGATATTAATCTTGGGAGCCTCATCAGTAGTAGCATTTATGCCACAGGTTCACTCTATCCATTGGAACACCTTGCACCTATTAGGATCCACCTCTGCTTTGGCATGATCTATCACTTGGCCCAGAGACCCTATCCCATACAAGCGTAATAGAGACCACCATCCATCGTACCCTAGAGTGGTCATCACTATGTCAACCCCAATCTCTTGGAAGTCATCTGGAGCATCACCTAGAGCTAGAGGTTGGATCCACGGTAGATCCTTCTCCAAAGCCAAGCACTTGTAAGTGAATGAGATCTTTGGGATGTCTTGCACCATGCCAAACTACCGCAGGATATGAGAGAAAAACTAAAACTCTTTGATCTCTGCCTTCTTACTGAGTAGCCATCTATTCCAACAAGCCCGTCAAAGCCTATCATTGACCTCAGGCTAGTTAGGACAATCCATGTAATACCACCACTATATATCATCCAACCCAAGTGCTACAAACTAGATAATGTAATGTTGGGTCTCACCAGCATGAGTCATGTTATGGAAACCCTCCTCCTCCTGAGGCTAGTAGGTAGTATCATCAATGTATGTAATGTGTAGGGGAAACTCCCTAAGAGGCTCCATCCTGATATGTTGCCAGCCCTAGATATATAAAAGTAGACTATAGATGATGCCCTTATGTCTACGCTCAGTAATCTAATATAGCTCTTGATACAACTGAGTTAATAGTGTGCTCCCCTAGGCTAGGAGTAGTGGCTAGTGTATAGAGCTCGGGATAACTCTAGCTAGAAGGTTCTAGGGAATCCTTGTGCCTGAGGAGTCTGGAAGCACATATTGCACCACCAAGTGCATGAAAACTACCTTACACACGGAGAAAACATTCTTCCCCTGCCAATAGATGATGTGGACCCCTCCGTGTTCAATGGTGCCTTGAGCCTCCTTGATCCAAGCACCAAAGATAGCTTCAAAGACAGAATCCTTAGCCCTAGAAGTAGAGCATACGATGGCTTCACCATCAATGGGGATCCTAAAGATCCTGTATACATCCTCTAGTGTAACTATCATTTCACCTGTAGGTAGGTGAAATGTGTTGGTCCGCATATTCCAGCGTTGGGCCAACACAGTCAAATAGGATTGATCTACCCTAATGGTGGGTATATCCAGAACATAGCTGAAGTCGATAGCTTCAAACCACTCTTGCTCACCATCAGTGAGCTCTCCATGGAGAGTCTTTAGAATTTTAGAATCTCATAATCTAGAGGTCAATATCTGAAATAAATAGCATAAAATAAGGAAAAATCTAACTAAAATAAGCAAAAACATGTAAAAATTGACCTAAAAATCATCAAAAACAGTAAAAAACTGATCAAATTGAAAAAACATGTCATCATGCAAGCCTAAAAATTAAATTTGTCAATCAAACAGGTCATAAATGCATTAAACGACATTAATTGCTAAAAATTTAGAAAAATAAAAAATTTTGCAAAAATTTTCCTAAAGTTGGTGAACCATGGGTCAACCCTACGGTCTACATGCGATCAAAAATTGACCGTTGGGATTTTGAATGCTGATCGTAGCTAGCAGTTGTGGTCCCAAATTGACCAATTGGGAACCGTAGCTGGTACCTACGGTCTCCAATTGAAGTCCAATCGGGTGTGATACCACGGCCAAAAATGCAAAAAAATATTAAATCTAAGCTATCCTAGCCTAAGATGAGGTTCATTGCCAGAATTTTAGTGAAATTGATTTACCAATTACTTACTTTGGTTAATTTTACTAGTAATGGATGCGAGGTATTGTTTTTGAGTTACCTTGCCCTCACCTCGTCCCCTGCGGCTAGAATATTCTTGACCGCACCCTGCCATCGTGCTATGAGTCGGTATGCGGGTAAAGTGTGGTAGGTTGTAGGGTAGTTTTCTTAGCTGTCACTGTCAGAGCTCCAGTTGCAAGTCACTATCAAGGAATAATGAGAGATATTTGAAATTTGGAATTTTTATAGACTTCTCATATTCAACACGGACCGTGGGCCCTAGCCACGGTTCCCAATTTTGAAAATGGGAATTGTAGACCCTAGTCGTGGTTTACAACTGGCAGGAAATTTAGAAAAATCCCACCATGGGAAGAGCAAAAAAGATCAATTAATGCCTCCCATTGGGTCATAACTCAATAAAAGCAAGATAATTTGGAAATTTGGTGATAATCAAGCACCGGGATCCAATAAAAAATTAAAAATTTGGTTGATATTATAAAGTACAATCGAGGTCATCGCTATGATAATCCTTTCATGGAGCGATACACCTCCCAGCAAAATAAATAAGTTCAATGTATAATTTAAAATATTAAAAAAAAAATCAAATAATTAAAACACCAAATGCGCCTCGTATTCAGTAATTTATCCTATACACTTGGCGGTTGCAACGACTTGCGATCCATGCAATACGATAAGATGAGTAAATTACCATAAGGACATTTGGGGAAAAAATTATCATCATTGATCTGATATGTTTCTTTTCAATCCCTAAGAAGGCCTTCGCAGCTGGACTGCTCCACGGGATCAAGGCATTGCATGTCATTTCTTCTGACATATTTTTTCAGCAAATCATCGATAATTTGATTCAACACAAATCTAATTGGATTTGTATCAATTCGATTCTCTAAGACGACTATTGTAGCCCGATTGCTCCATGGGATAGAAGTGTGCAAATACTATTAATAGTTGGAATCAAAATTTGAACTAGGCCTAGCCAAGGCATTAATTTGCTCAAATCTAAATTTTTTTAGATCATCCATGGTGGTCAAGCGACATCGTCACTTCATACATTGTCATTACCCTCATCGATTCATCACTTGAGGGGGTAGTCATAATATCAAATCATAATAAAAATTAATAGAAGATCCCAGAGATCGTAGATCCCTTGATCTTGTCAAAATTGTGTTTGTCCTTGTGAATCATTGTAAACAACTATAATAAGCTTACCCCTTTGCTTGGGGTAAATAACAAATATGATGTTGCTTGTTGTTCTCCGCATTTCGGATCTATGGGTCAGAAGATACCTATGGAATGCATAGCTACACCGAATGAGATGAGAAGGGCACAAGTTTTTCAAGTTTAGGCCTCCAAAAATTTGGAAGCAATGATTCCAGGATGTGCGTCCTTTTGCTAGACCTGGGGCATCTAATATTGATTTTACTAATGATCATCATAGAACCTTCGACATCATTTTAGGTCTATTTTTTCTCAGCATTGTTCTATCTCACAATGCATCTTAAAAGGGGCATATGTAGACACCTAAAACACATCATTTCAAGGGTGACTACTCATATGGACATGCTACAAGACCATATGGAATATCTTGGACAAACTCCAAGATAGAGTAGTGGTTCTAACCACTCAATTTGGGCTCTTTGGCCTAATTAGTCTGAACCATAGCCTAGACCTACGATTTACAACTGAACCATGACTAAGACCTATGGTTTTTAGTCTAGATTACAGTTGTGACCTGTGGTCTTAACTAAAGTTTAGTTGGCCTTCAATCCGAGCCAAATCGGTTGAAACATCCATTGGATCTAGAAGAAGGTGGTTAGAGAGTGAAATCGTCCATTCCAACTATCCTAACCACCCCTAGCCCTTGGATAGTCCTATAAGCACCCCTTAGAATTAGGGCAAGAAATATCAGAGCATATAGAGGATTTTGATAGTGAAGCACTGTCGAAATACAATCAGAGAGAGCATTGGATATTTGAGCAGTGGAGCCCCTATCGAATTGTACACTCAATCGAGTATACTAAGAGAGAGCTATTGCACTTATCCCCTACCTACTTGCCAATATTCATGATGAATTGCATTATGGATGCCCTAGGAGTCTAGGAGAGGCAAGAAACACAAATATGGGTAAACAAAGGCCCATCACAGTGATTCAACTGCCAAACCTATCAGAAGGACATCGAAGGTGACCCTTGAACATCAATTGGACAAGGAGGTTAAGCCCACTACCCTTGGAATTGAGGGTAAGCCTATCAGAGTGCTAACCACAGCTGTCAGTCATGGTTTATAGTGCAGACCGTGCACCAGATTTGTGGTTTGTAGCAAAGGTATAACCACATTCCTATTTCAATTTCTATCTAGCTAATTAGGTTAGATTAGATGTTTTTATGGTTTAATAGCATTTTAGAAGACTTTTGACCGTAGAACTAGATTAGATTTATATTTTATGCTTATGCTTTAATTATGACTAAAAGGTTTTCTTTAATGCATGTTTATGCTTCACTTTTCATATCTGATCCATGCATAGTGTAGCTGCTACTTTCCTTTACACTATTACATGAATCTTGATTCACTTCGCATAGCTTAGAAGCATTCTTTATGTTTTCTTGATTATACATGTTAATGGTGTCATTATGCAATTTATCTAAAAGGGCCTCATCATGAGAGGCTGCGTATATTTTTTGCATTCTTGTTGTTTCTTGATTGCATGGAACAATTTCAAAGGAAGGCAAACCATCAAGTTCCTTCCCCATTATGAAAAAGAGGGCACCTCCACCCTAGAGCAGTTCGTGCCATTCTGAGAGGCATTTGGAAATCACACCTACCCTTAAGAGGGAAAACAATTGTGCACTCCTATTGTAATATTGTATCAAAATGAATATCCCTAAGAGGTACGTACTTGTAATTGTATTTTGGCTTTGAATACAATGGAATAAAGTGTTTTCTTTCTTGTTTCATTTGTTGTCAATTTCATTTTCTTGTATGCATGCTATATCTTTACCATTTATCGCAATAGGAGCCACAATCGGGTGTGACCCTTTCTGGTGGTTACAAAAAAATATGATTTAAATCGGGAAAAATAGTGCACCAAATTGTGTGAAAAAATATGCGTATCTACCCCATATCGCTTATGAGCATCAAAAAGGAAGCATGCATGTGAAAAGGAAATAATACCAAACAAAAGGAAATGAATTAAAGCAAGTCTCTTCTCATTAATTTTTTGTATAAGATACAAGGTTAGATAGCATTCCTATTGAGGTCTCAAAATGTGATACAATTGTTACAATATTGGGTGCCCAAAGACCAAGTCTTTGATGGAATTCGAGTGCACATCCAATGTTTCTCCACGTACCCACAATCGAGGTGGGCGAGCCAATGCTACCGCTGCTTGTATCTAGGTTCTTTGATGTCTGATATTGCTTCCCAAATCCTTATAAGGACCTGCAACTACACACAAGGAAGCAAAAAGAGGTCAAATAGCAAGGGTGTATGGTGAAAACATGCAATCCCCATAGGGGCAAAATGGCATATAAATTAAAAATGCATCAAATGATATCCAAATGACTTGAAAATTTGCAGAGATGTTAAAGAGGATTTTTTTGGAGGATATCACCCAAAACAGGTTGGAAATTGCATCCGTAGACCCCTCGATTTAGCACCGCCCGCCTACAACCTACGAAAAGGAAGACAATAAATATCAAACCTGCACTTATCCAAAACTCATGAAATTTTGTTAGTATGCATAAAGTGATATTTAAAGACAACCCATATGATCATATTTTTAAATTGGATCCCGGATCCACTTGCATCAAATTGGGGTGCTCGAATGGGCCCTACGAGCCTGCGAAAACTTAAAAATGCTATAACTCTTTCATTTTCACTCAAAATAACTTGAAATTTGAATTGTAGAATCAAGAGACAATATAGAAAATAAAAAAATAAAAATAGTAATGAAATTGTTTAATAATTTACCCTCGTCCCAGGGAGATGTGATGGTGACTACAACTATTTAGGGAGGCAGCCTAGGAGGGGATACCCACCAGATATGACTACTTTTTATTACAAAATCACTAGAATATTCTCCTAAACAACCTAAGGTGTGTTTTCATTGAATTTGGTGAAGAAATTCACCCATATGGAAAAGTTATGCTCGGATTACCTTCTTGAAGTCACCCGATAACCTCCTTGGCAAAAGAGAGATTTTGAGGGCAAAAAGGTGCAATAAGGTGAGGGGAAATCTCAGAAGCACTCCATTGCATATCCTAGAACTCCTCTATCTGATTTTATGTGGACCATGTATCCATTTTATAGCCCAAAGGGGCTCATGTGCAAAAAGGCATGCATGGTAGGAGGCGCCATTTGTCAAATGGGAGGCATGCATCAAGATGGATGTCATAAGGATTCCCTATCCTCTAGCTCACATGATTTGTTTGGGTGATCAAATGGCAGCTTTTGGGTGTTATTTAACCAAAAATTGACTTTTTCTAGGTCAAACTTCACCACCGTCCCACCCTAGGACGAGGGCTCACCACTGTCCCAGGGTGGGACAGTGGGAATATGCCATCATCCCAAGGTGGGAGGGTGGTAAAATTTGGGCCAAAACTGCCCAAAATTGGGTCAGTAGCCTAAAAAATTCCTTTCAAAGTGGCTAGAACCACTGTGAGCCTTCTGAGGGCTACCCAAGGGGCCATATGATGTCAATTTGACCATTTCTTGTGTGTGCTTAATCGGATTAACCATATTTTATTGTCTACAAATGCCCATTTTTTCTCAGCATTGTGTGCAGCACAATGTTGAGCAAAAATAGATGACCAAAATGTGGAATGATTATGGTTACTTGATAACCTAACCAAATTTAGATGTCTCAATCATGGAAAGGGCGTGTGTTCTTGAATCCTTACTTCTGACTGGTTAAATGAGTGAGCTTATGCTTAAATATTGCCTATCATGAAGGGACATGGCCTATTACTTCATGATGCCAGTAATGTCAAGCATTATGATGTGATTTTGTGTGCTTTTTTGCTACCCCAAGCAGGGGCATGATTGTCTTTATCGAAGATTCATTGAACGAATGTCATTCGCATAATTGAGTGTGTGCTTACTAATTTGGACTGAGTATGACTACCCCCTCAAGTGATGAGTCAATGAGGGAATGACCAGTGATAAAAGAAATGAGTCACTTGACCCAATTGACTTGTGTTATGCTTACCTTCAGTTTTGTCCCTTGAAAAATAGGGTAATTTGAAGAGGATTTTGGTGACTTTGTTTATTTTTCCTGGAGGAAAGGAGCTGAAAAATTCATGTTCGGAGGGCGGTCCAGCCACAATGGCCTTCTTATGGCATGAATTAACAACTTTTCCATCCCTCCTAGGATCCTCAAGGTTGCATTTTGATCTATGTTTGGACTCAATTTGAGCTATTTTGGTGCAGTTTTGGACCTATTTTGGGTCATTTTGGGTTGTTTTGGCCTATTTTTGCTACCACCGTCCTAGGGTGGGATGAGGGCATGTTCTACCATTGTCCTAGGGTGGCACAATTTTCCAAATGTGCATTCATCCCACCCTGGGATGGTGGTGACCTCTGCATATTTATATAAACCCAAAATATGAAGGCTAGGCTCATTTATGCATGTTTTCTTTGGCAATTTGAGAGGTGAGGAGTAGGAGAGTGATTCTGAGTAGCGAAGTGCTATCAAATTCATCCCACAGTCACCATGAGTCAGCAGGCAGACTCAACTAGTGGAGGAGCTAGTGCGAGACAGGTATGCCAAGTCTCTCTTATTGCATTTTCCTAGTGTTAGGAGTTGATTTTTTTGCTTTTATGGTATGTTTTTGACTTGGAAATATATCACACTAAATTTTAGGTAATTAAAACTAATTTATGATATATGTACCAAATTTTGTGTTTCACCCATGTTTTTGTGCAATTAGATTGCATTTTGTAGATCAATTTTGCATTGTTGTTGCTATTTTTGATGGCCTGAAAGGCCTTTTTTTTTAGCCTAATTTTTTGGAGTCATCCCTAGATGGGATGGCTATTATGGGCTGGTCATAGGCCATCCCTTTATGGGTTTGCCACAAGTTTGGAGGCCATTCCTGGGGGGAATGGCCACTAACTAGCCTCAAAGAGGGGCCATTTTGAGTATTTTCTTTTGAATGGTTTTGGGGCCATGCGAGGCCATTTTTGTGGTTTATTATTGAGTTTTTGTTCCCGTCAGGTGATGAGGAGTCAATATCAAGTACCTAATCTATTTTATTCCATGATGGATGCCTTGAACATATAGGACTAGGATTTACTGGATGCCATCAGCCTCAAGCAGGTGACTTGATTAGAGGCTATTATAGGAAACCGTGCAAATATGACTGCCCTGATCTATCTGTGGGATCCATGCACCAATACCTCCCACCTACCCACTGGGGAGATGATAGTGACACTTGAGGATGTCTATAGGATTCTTTGGATTCCAATATAAGGACGGTCGATCCACATGACACCACGAGACCAGAGGCAATCAATGCTCAAGAGGTACTTTAGTTATGATCTAGAGATGACAAAGCTAGACTGCTTGAAGGGTGGTATGCTGGTAGGATTCTGGCATGAGGTGAAGGTATTGGGGGTGAGGCATACACTACTCATGATGCTCATATCCAATATGCTACTATTGGATTCTTCTAGAGCAAGGTTCCCATGGAACCTAGTGGAGATAGTGTTTGCACTGGTGAGGTCTATTGTGGCAGAGCCACTGGTGATGGCATGGGGTACTACACTATTGGAACAGCTCTATGATGAGCTATAGAGATTCGATGCTATCAGTGGAAGGGTTTTGGGTGTAGATTTTTACTGCAGTGCTAGGGATGGTAGCTCATAGCTATGGGGTGACCACATGGGCTACCTTAGATGACTCAGGCACAACTAGTAGACAGGGAGATATGATATGACATCCTATGGCAAAGGGTACAGGAGAGGGGACAAAGTTAGAGATTTGTAGGTGAGGTGGCCTACTATGCAGATCTATTTGCTCAAATTAGGGTAGGTTAGGTATTCTAAAGGCCATACAGAGATTGTCCAGAGTGGGAAAATACTACTGTATAGCTCCGTAGGGTGTGGCAAGGTAGATGGTTAGTTGGAATACATGGCATTAAACGAGAGTACTTCCATTTTTCTTGGGTGATGCGATAGTTTGGGCTATGACAGGGGGTACCTAGTGAGCCAGTGCCTTATCAAAATTGTGGGATGAGAGGACATTAGCCAATGGTAGAGGCCATTGGCCAGTGGTAGAGGTAGTGGCACAGGATGCATATCCTATAGTGGACATTCTAGATGTGGATGATGCTAGTACTACAACGTAGTATGATGCTTGGTGGGTGACATTATAGGGGTGTGAAGAGGGGCCACTGGGGAGGGGTGCAGCTAGGGAGGCACCTCAAGATATTTATGGTGAGGACTAGGATGAGGCAGGTGATTGGCAAGGACATAGGGTAGGGGAACATGTGGATCTCCTAGACTTAGGAGATCAAGGTGACTTTGGGGATGATGATGTTGGGGATGAGGAGGTGTAGGCACCATCGATGGCACCAAGGGATATAGAGGCAGAGCTACGAGATGAGCTACTCAGGGTGAGGTAGGAGAGAGATCTCCTACGGACATAGGTTCATGATGTACAGGCAGAGCTAGCAGCATAGCAAGCCAAGGTATAGGTGGCTCAAGTCGAGATAGCATCTCTTCGAACACAACTATGATCTCAAAGCCCTACATGGGAGGATTCCAGTAGTGGGGAGGTTACTACACTATAGGCAGATGTGACACGACTCCATTCTATGGTGGATACTTACTAGGAATTGTGTCGACGAGGGTAGGCTTATACGGATGAGCTAGAGACTGAGGTAGTATGCCTTAGTGGGCATATATGGGATGATGTAGGTGCCAGTGGGTCATACCATAGTCACCATAGGTCCTCCTCTAGGCTAGAGGTACCAGGGTCTAGGTGAAGAGCTGACAGGGTAGGTGGTAGCAGATATGGGATTTTATAGAGGACTCCTACTGCAGGTGGGAGTGCAAGTCATAGTATCGATCTTGCGTGACCATGGTAGTGGCTCGCATGACTCTTTTTGTATTTTTGGATGTTTTAGCAGTGTGAAGTTTGAGGACTCACTTTATTGTAGCTGATGGGCAACATGATGTATCTTTTTATCCCATACATATACACATATATATATCTGAGATTTTTATGTGGTTTATCATCATGTGTTTATTGTTTTATGAAATGTATGCAAATGTATGTAATTTGATTTATGTAATGATGATGAATGCCTATGTATGCATATTTTGTGATTGTTATTTGATTTTATTTTGTACATGCATGGATGTATACTGATATGGATGATTTCTTGATCTAGAGGATGCAATGTGTAGACTACATGCTATATTATGCTAGCACCATAGATGATGTATTTTGCACCAACTCATATGTAATGTTGTCATGAGACTTATATAATGGATTTGTGAATAATGTAATTGAAATGACTTTGGTGAAGTGATATGAATGACATGTTGTTTAGGAAATGCTCATTAGGTTTTCATGAGACTCAAACACTCTAGTCAACTTCTCAAAAGTTGTATACTTACCGTGCAAGACTTTTTGACAAGGTATAAATCTGCTAGGATGACCTAGGTACTTCATATCCTTGTGTGTGCAAGTGAGTTCATTCCTGTGAGATGCATAAGGATACCGCCAATTCCAAGCAGGCTCTCAACCAAACCTGTACTAAGGATCACCAAATGAATGCCACCATCGTAGGTTTTGTACTAAGTATGACTAGACCACTAGGCAATCTAGGTTACCAAAGCTAGCTCATCCACATGCAAATATTGGTCTAAACATATGCCTGAAATCTAATGTGATAGACATATCATCATGCATTTAGGATACCACCATTGAAAAGTAGGCTATCCACCAAACCTGTAATGAGGATCACCTAAACGGTTTTTCAAATGCTGAAAATTCCAGGGATTCAAGCTCAGGTGTCTTTTGGTTATTCAATTGATTGGGATTACTTGATCTCATATATAGTGATGAAAATCATTGTTTATTTTTATTTTTAGTGACTATAATCACTGTTTATTTTGAGTTTTTTTTTTCTCTTGAGCAAGGGGTTTGAGTAGTGGTGATAACCATTATTATTTTTTATTGTTGCTTTTTGAGGATTTTGATTTCAAAGTTGAACTTGTGGTATTTTTGGCTTGTGGATGGCATTGATCCTTTAGGCCTTGGGGATGACTACCCATCCTTCATAGGGATGTGTAGTACGAATCCTTACGACTTTAGGGATCAAGGGTGTTTGGAAATTTTTATGGTGAACTTTTGGAATTTTTCTTTTGAATGGTATTGAACTTTTAGGCCTTGGGGATGACTACCCATCCTTCATAGGGACGTGTAGTATGAATCCTTACGACTTTAGAGATCAAGGGTGTTTGGAAATTTTGATAGTGATGAAAACCATTGTTGATTTTGGGGAATTGAGTGGGTAAGAGCTTGTCATTTTGCCAACTCTCATCATTCTTGAACCATTCACACAGGGGGATGAGCAGGATGACCTTTTCACTTAAGGTAACCTAGACCACTTCATGGATTTCATATATATTTGTGCAAAACTTAGATTTTTAATGATTAATTGTGTTTGGGATATGATGTACGCAAGGCATAATCAATGCAAGACTCTACCTCCTAAAAATCAAGCTAGCCTTCTACAAAATTTGAGTAGAGACTAGATATGGCTGAGTGACCGAAAACCCTATTGACATTCTAAAACAAATGGCTAAGTGAAGGGAATAGACATGACTATGAAAATGTGGAAAATGTGGGTGAAAATGCTAATTGCGGTATTTGAATTATGAGTACTTTCATGACATTGATTTTGAGCGGTAAGTAATGTACCATCATGGTGATAGACATGTATGCGCAACTCTAAAATGTAAAGTGATAATGATGAATATGCCTTAATGCAAGCGACGATAAAATTCAATGGGATGCAATGTTTTTGAATTTTTGAAACTTTGATGGATATGTGTGTATGAAAGTGCAATGTGATGCAATGTTTTTGTATTTTGATGTTTTGATGATTTTTTTGAATTTTTTTTATTGATATGTATACGCATGTGACCAACAAGCTTATTTGGGAGCAATTGGGGCATTTGGGGGGGACCAAAGGGCTTATGGATGCCTTTGGGGATTTTAGGTTTGACCTAGATGATCGTAGATAGTCTAGGAGTGTTTTTACTTGACCTAGATGGTGAGAACCTGCTAGGAGCCTTTTGGGTGACCTAGACATTCAACGACACTTAAAAAGTGTCTACGATTGCCTAGGGGTATTTGGTTGTGACCAAAGGGCTTATGGATGCCTTTGGGGATTTTAGGGTTGACCTAGATGCATAGATAGTCTAGGAGCATTTTTACTTGACCTAGACAGTGAAAAACCTGCTAGGAGTCTTTTGGGTGACCTAGACATTCAACGACACTTAAAAAGTGTCTATGACTACCTAGGGGTATTTTGTTGTGACCAAAGGGATTATGGATGCCTTTGGGTCTTTTTGGGTTGACCTAGATGATTGTAGATAGTCTAGGAGTGTTTTTACTTGACCTATATGGTGAGAACCTTATAGGAGCTTTTTGGGTGACCTAGACATGTGGTGGCACTTAAAAAGTATTTACAACTGCCTAGGGGAATTTAGCTATAACCAAAGGGCTTATGGATGCCTTTGGGGCTTTTAGGGTTGACCGAGACGATCGTATAGAGTCTAGGAGTATTTTTACTTGACCTAGATGGTGAAAACCTGCTAGGAGCCTTTTGGGTGACCTAGATGTGCAGCAGTACTTAAAAAGTATCTATGACTGCCTAGGGGTATTTGGCTATGACCAAAGGGCTTATGGATGCCTTTGGGGCTTTTAGGTTTGACCTAGATGATCATAGATAGTCTAGGAGAATTTTTACTTGACCTAGATGGTGAGAAACCACTAGGAGCATTTTGGGTGACCTAGACATGTAGTGACACTTAAAAAGTTTCTACGAATGCCTAGGGGTATTTGGCTATGACCAAAGGGCTTAGGGATGCCTTTGGGCATTTTAGGTTTGACCTAGATGATCGTAGATAGTCTAGGAGCATTTTTACTTGACCTAGATGATGAGAACCTACTAGGAGCCTTTTGGGTGACCTAGACGTGCAACAACACTTAAAAATTTTCTATGACTACCTAGGGGCATTTGGCTATGACCAAAGTGCTTAGGGATGCCTTTGGGATTTTTAGGGTTGACCTAGATGATTGCAGATGGTCCAGGATAATTTTTACTTGACCTAGATGGTGAGAACCTGCTAGGAGCCTTTTGGGTTACCTAGACATTCAGCGACACTTAAAAAGTGTCTACAACTACCTAGGGGTATTTGGTTGTGACCAAAGAGCTTATGGATGCCTTTGGGGCTTTTTGGGTTGACCTAGACGATCGTAGATAGTCTAGGAGTGTTTTTACTTGACCTAGATGGTGAGAACTTGCTAGGAGCCTTTTGGGTGACCTAGAGGTGTGATGGCACTTAAAAAGTGTCTATGAATACCTAGGGACATTTGGCTATGACCAAAGGGCTTAGGGATGCCTTTGGGGCTTTTAGGTTTGACCTAGATGATCGTAGATAGTCTAGGAGCATTTTTACTTGACCTAGATGGTGAGAACCCACTAGGAGCCTTTTGGGTGCTCTCTAAGCATGAAATGGCTGCAAGTGAAGGATGTTCAAGGGTTCAAGATCCTTGACAACTTCAAGTGAAGCTAGGCAATAAGTTCTAGGCTCTATTTGACTAGTTATGACAAAGGGACCTAACTAGTTTACTATAAATTTGTCCCGTAGGTGGGGCGACAAGCTAGAATTTTGTTGGTTCTCTTTTAGGATGATATCACCAACCTGAAAGTCTTTGAGATGGACTTTCATATTGTAGGCTCTTTTGAGCTACTCTTGATACACACGTAGATGCTCAAGCACATTAATGTGATGCTCATCCAACAATGTAAGTTGATCCAGGTGAGCTTGTCGCGTAGTATCATCATCAATAAACTCCTACATGGATATGTGTAGTGATGGGATTTCTAAATCTAGAGGCATGATTGCCTCAGCACCACACACTAGTGAAAATAGAGTTGCCCTAGTGGGCATCCGAATGCTAGTGCGGTAAGCCAAGAGGGCAAGCGAAATTTGCATGTGTCAATTGGTATGATTCTCTTTGACTATTTTCTTTAATATGGCAATCAATGTATTGTTTGATGCTTCTACTTGCCCATTTTCTTGTGGATAATAGGGTGTCAAAAAGTTGTGCTGGATATTATACTTTGTTGTCAAAGCATGCACATCTTCATTATTGAATGATGTCCCATTATCCAAAATGATCTTGGATGAAATACCAAAATGACAAATGATATTATGCAATATGAACTCTACCATGTGGGGTCCTATCGTAGTGGTAAGGGGAATTGCTTCCACCCGCTTTGTAAAATTCTCGGTAGTCGTGATGATAAATGTGTGGCAGCCCGAGGATGTAGGGGAGATTTTATTGATTAAATACAACCCCCATTGCAAAAATGGCCAAGCTTATTGGATCGATTGTAAGGCCTAAGAAGGTACATGTGTCAAGTTAGCATGGTGTTGACATTTCATGCACTTCCTCACATATGCACAACAATCTCGCTCTAAATTTGGCCAATAATAGCCCATGCAGAGAATGCACTTTGCGATGGCCATGCCACTAAAATGGCCACCACAAGTACCATCGTGTGCTTGGGCCATTGCCCAAGTTGATTCTTGATACTCTAAGCAACGAAGGAGGATTCCTTCATAGCTCCGATGGTATAGGATGTCTCCTAACAAGACAAACTTTGTTACCTTCCATTTAAATGTCCTTTTGGCAGTGTGTGATAATCTAGGAGGGAGGTTACCAAGCTTTAGGTACTCTCTAATTGGTGTGGACCAGTCCTATTGTGTGGAAGCCTCGATTGCATGAATTGCCTGTCCCTCATGAAGTTCATCCTAAGAAAATGTAGATTGGGATAGAACTGGTAAGAATAATATTATGCTGCTATCAAAAGGGTTTTGGGGGAACAGAGTCCCCCAAGTGATACGATTCGAGTGCTCATGAATGTGTGATAATATCTCTTGATGAGGTTCTATTTGAATCAAGTGCACTTCTGGCATGGCTTGAGTGCTATCATGCTTAATCACTGATTGCGATAGCGTTTTGACTTGAATGGTTGTCATCTCCCCTATGGGATATTATGGAATCAAGTATCCTAAAGAGGCCATTGTACCTGCAAAATGATTAGACGATCGAGGGAGTGCCTCGATGTCATACCATTCAAACTTTGCCAGGTATTTATCCACAAGGGCTTTATAGGCTTGCAAAACTGGGCACTTGCACTAGAATATTCCCTTGACCTGGTTGACAATGAGCAAGGAGTCACCAAAAATATTGAGCTTGGTGATTTTCATGGCGATAGTCATTTTAAGCCCTATGAGTAAGGCTTCATACTCGACATTATTATTGGTGCAGGGGAAATCAAGTTTAAATGATAGGGGTATGGGAGCCCCATGTAGTGTGAAAAACATGATTCCCGTGCCACCCCCTTGCTCGCATTTGGAGCCATCAAAGAAAAGAGTCATATCTGCCTACAACTCAGGCTCATCAAAATTAGGAAATTTTGATATTTGGAAGACTCCATCATCAAGAATCTCCATGCTAAGAGGTTGGTCCTCCTGGAGAGGAGCCTCTACAAGTTGATCAGCAATGACCTAACCTTTGATTGACTTTTGTCCTATGAATTCTAGGTCAAATTATGTCAACAACATGATCCATTTTTCCGTGCGACTACTATGATAAGTATGACTCATCATGTATCGCAATGGATTCTCTTTAGATACAACATACGTAGTGTGGCTGAGCATATAGTGTCATAGCTTTTTGGTAGCAAAAACCACCACTAGACATAACTTTTCAATATATGCGTACTTGATATCATAACTCACCAGGGTGCGACTGAGATAATATGTGGTTTGTTCCTTATGAAATTCATTATTTTGGGCTAACATGGCACCCAATGTGACCTCAGTAGCTGAGATATATAATCAAAACGGTACCCCTGGTATAGGTGGATCTACCATTGGCAGCAAAGCCAGGTATTGTTTAATTGTGTCAAATGCATACTGACATTCATCGTCCTAGTGGAATGTGACCCCCTTGTGTAAAATTTTGTTCATGGCTCTACACTTGTCCGATAGTTTTGCTATAAAGCATTTTATGGATGCAATACTCCCCTGCAATCTATGAAGCTAATTGATGGTAGTCAGGGGAGGCATTTCAAGGATTGCCTTACCTTTTTTAGGGTCCACTTCGATGCCTCATTTGGAAACTATAAATCCCAAGAGCTTTCTAGATGTGACACCAAAGAAAAATGATGAGCAAGGTGCATCCAAAGAATTATCATTGTTGTAAACACAGTCAGGTTGATCAGTTGATGCAATAAATAGGATTTCATTGTTGAGCAAGGTGTAGCCAAAGTATTGTCATTGTTGTCAACACAGACATAGGATCGGTTGATGCAATGGACAGGAGTGCAGAGGTCATTAGATGGATTGGTTGATGAAGTGAACAAGAGTTCAAAGCAGTCAGAGCATGTACAGTAAATTTCCAAGAAGACAGAAGTGACCCAGATTCAAAAAATCAAAGAAAAAGACAAGTAAGAAAACTGTCGCGATATCGCGACATGTTTTCTATCACAATTTCGTGACATCTCGAAGGAGAGAGAAAATGCTATCAAAATTGTCACAATTTCATGACATATCGGAGGAGAGAGAAAATTCTAGAAAAACTGTCACGATTTCGCGACATGTTGGAGGCAAAGAAGCCAAGAGGAAAAACTGTCGTGATTTCACGACATGTTGGCAGAGAAGAAGGCAAGTAGAAAAACTGTCATGATTTCACGACATGTTGGAAGCAATGAAGGCCAGTAGAAAAACTGTCACAATTTCATGACATGTTGGAAGAGAGAGAAAGCGCAAGATAAACTGTCGTGATTTCATGACATGTTGGAAGCAAAGAAGGCAAGTAAGAAAACTGTCACGATTTCGCGACATGTTTGAAGAAGAAGTGCAGGCAAGGAAAACTATCACGATTTCGCGACATGTTTGGAGAGAAGGTGCAGGCAAAGAAAACTGTTGCAATTTCGTGACATGTTTGGAAAGAAGGCGCAGGCAAAGAAAACTGTCACGATTTCACGACATGTTTGGAAAGAAGGCGCAGGCAAAGAAAACTGTCACGATTTCATGACATGTTCGGAGAGGAGGCGCAAGCAAAGAAATGTGTCACAATTTCACGACATGTTTAAGAGAAAGAGCATGCAAAGAAAAGTGTCACAATTTCACGACAATTTGCAAGAGGAAGAGCTAAGGGGAAAAAGTGTCACGATTTCGTGACATGTCGGGTTTTCACGATCCGATGAGAAGAAAAGCGCTAAGGAGGAAAAGTGTCACGATTTCGTGACATAATGTAGGAGAGAGAGTCCGATAGAAAAAGGTGTCATGATTTTGCGACATGCTTCATTTTCACGGTCCAAAGCGAAGAGAAAGAGAAGGATGAAGTGTCACGATTTCGTGACATGCTTCATTTTTGTGGTCCAAAGAGAAGAGAAAGAGGAGAAGGATGAAGTGTCACGATTTCGCGACATGCTTCATTTTTGCGGTCCAAAGCGAAGAGAAAGAGGAGAAGGATGAAGTGTCACGATTTCGTGACATGCTTCATTTTCGCAGTCCAAAGTGAAGAGAAAGAGGAGAAGGATGAAGTGTCGTGATTTCGTGACAGAAGTAAAACAAAGGAGCATGGAAGCAGAAGTGTCGTGATTTCACAACAAATTCAAGGAGGAAGAGCTCAAAGGCGAAAGTGTCATGATTTCATGACATGTTCTGTTTTCACGGGTGAAAGACAAAGAAAAGCACAAGGCAGCGAAAGTGTCATGATTTCGCGACATGTCTTGTTTTCGCCAGTGCATGCCGATAAGAGTAAGGAAGCTAAAGATGTCATGATTTCATGACATGTCATGTTTTTGCTGGTGCATGCAAATAAGAGTGTACAAAAGTGAAAGGTGTCATGATTTTGTGACATATCAGGTTTTCGCTAGTGCAAACAGAGAAGAGTGCAAGGAAGCAAAAGTGTCACGATTTCGTGACATGTTCCATTTTCACGGGAAAGAGACAGAGAAGAGTTCAAGGTAGCGAAAGTGTCACAATTTTGTGACATGTTCTGTTTTCACGGGTGCAAGCCGAAGTAAAGTTAACTGAAGGAAAATGACAGTTATAGATGCAGTTGCAGAAGAAAATCATGCAGCTAGAATAAGAAGAGTTAACTAGAGTCAGAACTATAGTTGTAGAAAGAAAATCATGCAGGTAGAACAAGAACAATTAATTGGAGTCAGAACTATAGTTATAGAGGGCAGTTACAGAATATAATTTTGCAAGCTAAAATAAGAACAAAGCATTAAAGGAAGAACGATAGTTATAGGGCATGTGTCACAGTGAAACCATCGAGCAGCGGTTATACTGTCAGTCTGAAACAAGAGACAAATCCATTAATAGGTTGCATATAAGAATAGTGTATCAGAAAGGAGTTACTCATAGGAGTAGCTATGAATAGGCTGCATGCGGGTTAATGGCAGTAACATAAGACTTAGGGTTTCAAGATGAAAATATTATTATAAAAGGGTAGTTGCATGCAAAAGAAAAAGAAATGCTCAGAATTGAAAAGTGTGCCACCATAAAGAGGGAAGGTGCCACTGCTGAAAGAGTAAATGCACCGCGAGGGCAGTTGCATGGAGATATGTGTTGTAAGAGAGTGTTGAGCTCCGCACGGGAAGATAGAGCAGCGTGTTGCCGAGTAGAAGAAAAGTGCTATGAAAAAGGATGTATAGAAAGCATGGCTGAGATAGAGTGCAGCAGATAGAGTGCTAAAATAGAGTGCTGAGATAGAGTGCTGAGATAGAGTGCAGCAGATAGAGTGTAGCAGAGAGAGTGCAGCAGAGAGAGGCTGGCTGTAAGTGAGCTGTGAGAGTGCTGTAAGAGTGTAGTAAATAGAGCTATGAGAGCTGCAAGAGTAAGCTATAAGAAAGGGTTGTAAGTATGCAGTAAGTAGAGCTATAAAAGAGTGTATGCTTCCATGAGATTGATTTGAGTTAAGATAGACCAGTGAGGGTCTTGTAACACAGAAGGCATTTTTATGTCAATCAAGATTTAAAATAGAAGTCCAAGTTGGTGCTTGGAATCAGGGGTTGGTGCTCCTTTCTATTGGTGTAGATAAATCAGTGGTCGGTGCTCCTTCTAGTGGGTGCTGGTAAACTGATTGTGAAGTTGGTGCTTTGCATAGGCTGGATTTGGATGGGAGTACAAGCAGTCTATTTTTGAGGAGTAGCCAAAACTGGTGAACCTCGTTAAATCTTGTGTTGTGTTGCTATCTTGTTAAACTTGCTGCATCTGGTTTTAAGCATTCATTAGTTCTAAATTAAGAGATGAAGATTTAAGTTTTTAATTAGCTACACTGATTCACCCCCCCTCTTAGTGTCATTGTAAGACTAACAATTGGTATCAAAGCCAAGTTCCCAATTTAGGCTAAATCAGTCAGGGTTGATCTTGGATTAGTTCACAATGGGTAAGAAGAATAGATCCTCCTCCAAAAAGGCATCTCAGCCAGTTTTAGTTCCTATGGAAGAGAAAACTGAACTAGAGAAGATAGAAGAAGTGGATTCTGAAGTATGCAATGAAAACGTAGAGTTTGAAGTAGATCTAGAAGGTGAGTTGGTAGCTGCTCTTGAAGAGTTGAGTATAGAAAAGAAAAAGAATAGAAGAATGTCCAAGAAGTTAGAATAATATGGGAATGAGATTGAATATCTCTTCCTACAAGTTCAAAAGGCCAAGAAATCAGAAGAAGCCTTGGAGACAAACCTGGATGATGAGGATGATGTATGCAGCACAAGTGAAAAGGAATCTAACAAAGTTAATGTTGATCTAAAGTTGCAAGTAGAATAGTACAAAAGGATTGAAGATATTCTCAGGTCTCAAATCAATGAGAAAGAGACTGTTTGCTACCAACAAGAAGAAGAGATTGTTTCATTGAAGAAAAAACTAGAAGAGGCCAATGTAAATCTCAAATATGAGAAGAGCACAGAGTTGCTAGATAAAATGATAAAGCAACAAAGAAGCTCCATGACTAAGCTTGGTCTAGGATATGAAGCTGAACAACCTTCATCTTCCAAATATGCAAAGAAGAAGAAGTTCAAGGTTGAAGTTGAATCTTCAAAAGGAAGAAAGCATCAAAGAAGATCTACAGCAAAACAACTACAACAAAAGAGGTTCTTTCACTCTCACTCTTTTAATAATAATACTTTTAATGGCTATTGTTCTAAATGCAACTGCTATGGTCACAAGGCAATTTATTGTGTTCTGAACAATAGATCAAAAAATTATGTTGTTAAAAACACGTCTGCTTTTCTGAGTGAACACCTTGTGCAATGTTTTAAATGTAATGGCCATGGGCACATTGCAAGGTTTTGTCCAAGAACTTTTGTATCCAATCTAAAGCAAGACCATAGATTTCATCATACACACAGAATGCAATACAGACAAGGAATAAAACATATGCAATGTTTTAAATGTAATGGTCATAGGCAC
This sequence comes from Wollemia nobilis, assembly GCA_028583015.1. Lineage (NCBI taxonomy): Eukaryota > Viridiplantae > Streptophyta > Pinopsida > Araucariales > Araucariaceae > Wollemia > Wollemia nobilis. Next base: position 9,607,348 of record JAQPPZ010017031.1, on the reverse strand, counting down.
ATAACAAGGTTTTGTCCAAACACTTATGTATCTAATCTAAGGCAAAACCATAGATTTAATCAGACTCAAAGAGTGCAACACAGACACAGAATAAATTATGTGCATCAAAGAAAGGAAAAGAATCATCCATCAAGGATGTACAAAAGACAACCACCCAAGAAGAATGTTCAAGCTCACGAAAAGGTGCAAAACGGGGATATGGTTGAAAAACTCAAGCCCAAGCCCAAAAAAGTCTGGAGAAAGACAGAAGAAAGGAAATCGTGTCTCCTTGGACTGAAGGAGGCTACTCCGCCATTGCACTAAGCAGCTCCAGGTAGCACATCCTCAGGGGGAGCAAGGTTAAAGTTTATTTTAATGCTCCTATGTATGTGTGTAATTATCTGAGGATGAAAGGAAAGTAGTCGGGGAGTTGTTGTACAGCTGTCAAAGTGTGTTTTTTTGTTCATGCAGTTGTTTGTGGTAGTGCCGTGAAGGGTTGTGTTTTTGTTGAGAGTCATCACCATTGGTAGTAGTGCCATATGTCATTGTTGTACTATTAATGGTTCTTGTTGTAACTGTTCATAAGCTATGGATTATAACAGTTCAGATAAGTTGGTTGAGTGGAAAGAATGTTTGCTCTAGCTGCATATATGTGTTTCGATAAAAGCAGTGCGTATTTGTACTACGCTTGTTGTGAAGATTGTTAGATCTTCATGATGCCTTGGTGAATATATTTAATTCACAGACAGTTTCATTTCAACTGTTGATCAAATGCCAATCCGAGGTTAAGAAGTATGAGGCTGAGCAAGGTGCACTATGGTTGGCCATAAAGTGTTTGACAAAATGTCTTCTCCTGATTTGCACAGTTGAAAGTAAGGTGTGATCTGCAGTAACTATAGAAAATTTAGATCAGGTTGTAAATATAAAAAGGAATTTGGTTGTGCTATAGTACAGTATTTGATGCTTGGACAGAGTTGAAAGTGGATTGAGGTAGCCTGCTGGATTCTCACTACAGAGAGAGACAAACTGTTGTCTTTAGGTTCAAGCTTGTTGAATAATATCCAAGATGCATGGTGGAGATGTATGCAGATGCTGCTGGCATTGCAGAACAAAAAGTTGGCTATATAAGATCATTGTAAGACTAACAATTGGTTCTTACTGCCACTGTCAAAAGTTAAGGATTATATCAGTTCAAATTATTTGGTTGGTTTTGTGGTACTGTGTTTGATGCTTGCACAGAGTTGGCAGTAAAATTGCAGTGTCGGTACAACGTTGGACAAATGTTGGTACAAGTGTGAGTCACGTGTCAATGTTGTTGATAGATGTGAAATCAACGTGTTGAATGGGAATATTGAAGAAGAGGTTTATAATGAGCAGCCAGATGATTTCTAGCCTGGTGATGAATGGTTCAGTTGCTTTCACAGAGGCTATTTTGATCAAGTTAATGCTTTACTTGATACATGATTTGGGCTTACTCCATTGAGTTTGATTTGAGCAAGTTATTCTTTGCATTGGCGATTTATGTTGGTGGTTGTTTTGTTCAAATACCTTTGGAAATAAAAGGATGTCTACTAGTTTCCTTTTCATGTAGTGATTGGTTGAATGCTTCAAGGTTAATCTTGAGTTGAATGATGTTGGTTAAACCTTGTCTATAAGCATTGTTGTTAAAGCCCTAAATTGTTGAGAAAAGATATTGGTTGTGGAAAGAACATGAGTATCATTGTTATATGAGTTATTGCATGGTTGGAAATTGTTGGGTTGTGTTTCATGTTCTTGAGAAAAGCATACTACATCTATATTATTCTTTTGAGATTGAGATTGAGCTGAGATTGAGATTGGGAGTTAAGTATAGAACATATTGAGTCTCTAACAATTCTCTTTATGCTTCTATGAGGTTGATGAATCACATTGGGTCTCTAACAATTCTCTTTGTGGGTTCATGCTAAGCAAGTTTTTCTTGATGAACTTGTGAGCTGATTTGGACAAGTTCTAGTGAAGACTTGTGAGCTGAATTGGACAGGGTTCTAGTGAGGACTTGTGAGCTGATTTGGACAAGCTCTATGTGAGCTTGTTAAGCAGGTTCTGTGTGAGCCTATTGACAGAGTACAGAGAACATATTCTCAATGGATAGAGATCCAGCAGCCAACACAGTTGAAGATAGATCCGAGTGATGCCTATTATGCTTATCATGATGTTGTCAAACAATGAAATGAAGTGGTCACATATTCCCAAGAATAGTCTAAGAATTGACTAGCTATGGGGATCAAATTCTCAGATGGAGCATTCATGCATCTATTTATCATATTTCTCATGTTTATGCTTTTTTCTAACTGTAATAATTTTTGCCTGAGAATGTTGTGCATGGACTCAGGGGGAGTTTTGTAGCCGCCCTTTGGTATTATTGTCAAAGGGGGAGAAGAATTACAGGTAATTGTACACAATTACATGTGTTGCCAACAATTCCAAAGGGGGAGATTGATGAGCAAGGTGCATCCAAAGTATTGTCATTGTTGTCAACACAGTTAGGTTGATCAGTTGATGCAATAAAAAGGAGTTCATTGTTGAGCAAGGTGCAGCCAAAGTATTGTCATTGTTGTCAACACAGATATAGGATCGGTTGATGCAATGGACAGGAGTGCAGAGGTCATTAGATGGATCGGTTGATGCAATAGATAGGAGTGCAGATGTCATTATATGGATCGGTTGATGAAGTGAACAAGAGTTCAGAGCAGTCAGAGCATGTACAGTAAATTTCCAAGAAGACAAAAGTGACCCAGATTCAAAGAATCAAAGAAAAAGACAAGTAAGAAAACTGTCATGATATCGCGACATGTTTTCTGTCATGATTTTGTGACATCTCAAAGGCGAGAGAAAATGCTATCAAAATTGTCATGATTTCGCGACATCTCGAAGGAGAGAGAAAATTTTGGAAAAATTGTCGCGATTTCATGACATGTTGGAGGCAAAGAAGCCAAGAGGAAAAACTATCATGATTTCATGACATGTTGGCAGAGAAGAAGGCAAGTAGAAAAACTATCGCGATTTCATGACATGTTGGAAGCAATGAAGGCCAGTAGAAAAACTGTCATGATTTCGTGACATGTTGGAAGAGAGAGAAAGCGCAAGATAAACTGTCATGATTTTGTGACATGTTGGAAGCAAAGAAGGCAAGTAAGAAAACTGTCACGATTTTGTGACATGTTTGAAGAAGAAGCGCATGCAAGGAAAACTGTCACAATTTCGTGACATGTTTGGAGAGAAGGCGCAGGCAAAGAAAACTGTCGTGATTTCATGACATGTTTGGAGAGAAGGCATAGGCAAAGAAAACTGTCACAATTTCATGACATGTTTGGAGAGAAGGCGCAGGCAAAGAAAACTATCACGATTTTGTGACATGTTCGGAGAGGAGGCGCAAGCAAAGAAATGTGTCGTAATTTTGTGACATGTTTGAGAGAAAGAGCTTGCAAAGAAAAGTGTCACGATTTTGTGACAATTTGCAAGAGGAAGCGCTAAGGAGAAAAAGTGTCACGATTTCATGACATGTCAGGTTTTCGTGATCCGATGAGAAGAAAAGCGCTAAGGAGGAAAAGTGTCATGATTTCACGACATAATGTAGGAGAGAGAGTCCGATAGAAAAAGGTGTCACGATTTCATGACATGCTTCATTTTCGCGGTCCAAAGTGAAGAGAAAGAGGAGAAGGATGAAGTGTCGTGATTTCGTGACATGCTTCATTTTTGCAGTCCAAAGCGAAGAGAAAGAGGAGAAGGATGAAGTGTCACGATTTTGTGACATGCTTCATTTTTGCGATCCAAAGCAAAGAGAAAGAGAAGGATGAAGTGTCACAATTTCGTGACAGAAGCAAAATGAAGAAGCATGGAAGCAGAAGCGTCGCGATTTCATGACAAATTCAAGGAGGAAGAGCTCAAAGGCGAAAGCATCATGATTTTATGACATGTTCTATTTTTGTGGGCAAAATACAGAGAAAAGCATAAGGCAACGAAAGTGTCGTGATTTCGTGACATGTCTTGTTTTCGCTGGTGCATGGCGAGAAGAGTAAGGAAGTGAAAGTTGTCATGATTTCACGACATGTCATGTTTTTGCTGGTGCATGCAAAGAAGAGTGTATGAAAGCGAAAGGTGTCACAATTTTGTGACATGTCAGGTTTTTGCTAGTGCAAATAGAGAAGAGTGTAAGGAAGCGAAAGTGTCATGATTTTGTGACATGTTCCGTTTTCACAGGCAAGAGACAGAGAAGATTTCAAGGCAGCGAAAGTGTCATGATTTTGTGACATGTTCTATTTTTACGCGTGCAAGCCAAAGTAAAGTCAACTAAAGGAAAACGACAGTTCAGTTGTAGTTGCAGAAGAAAATCATGCAGCCAGAATAAGAAGAGTTAACTAGAGTCAGAACTACAGTTGCAAAAAGAAAATCATGCAAGTAGAACAAAAATAGTTAACTGGAGTCAGAACTACAGTTGCAAAAAGAAAATCATGCAAGTAGAACAAAAATAGTTAATTGGAGTCAGAACTGTAGTTACAGGGGGTAGTTACAGAATATAATTTTGCAAGCTAAAATAAGAACAAAGCATTAAAGGAAGAACGACAGTTACAGGGCACGTGTTGCAGTGAAACCATCGAGTAGCGATTATACTGTCAGTCTGAAACAAGAGACAAATCCATTAATAGGTTGCATATAAGAATAGTGTGTTAGAAAGGAGTTACTCATAGGAGTAGCTATGAATAGGCTACATGCGAGTTAATGGCAGTAACAGAAGACTTAGGGTTTCAAGATGAAAATATTATTATAAAAGGGTAGTTGTGTGCAGAAGAAAAAGAAACGCTCATAATTGAAAAGTGTGTCACCATAAAGAGGGAAGGTGCCGCTGGTGAAAGAGTAAATGCACCACAAGGGCAGTTGCATGGCTTTTTTTAGGTCTCAAAAATCGATGCAAATGTGAATCCTCCCATCAGGCTTCTTGATGGGAACCATGTTAGACAACCATGGTGGATAGTCAATAGAAATGATAAAATTGGCATCCAATAGTTTTTGTAGCTCATATTTTACCATCAAGGCCATTGTTGGGTGCATCTTTCTCAACTTTTGCTTGACAGGTTTGACTGTGGGGTCAAGCGTAGGATTATGGGTGACCATATTTGGATCTAGTCTCGACATGTCTTTGTAAGACCATGCAAAAGTTATCTTCTTCTTTATGAGAAGGGCTATATAATCAGCTTGCTCTTTGAGGGATAGGCTTTCCCCTAGCTTAATAAATTATGGATTTTTAGTATTTGAGCCGATATATTTTTCAACCATAGGCTCGATTGACATATGAGACCCCTCCTCTAATTGATGGGGAGTAGGTATCAAATGGATGTTGTCAGCTGGATTTAAATCCTCGATAGGGACTTCAAGTCCCTCCTCATAATGGAAGAAATCATGAGTTGGGCTAGTGGAAAAGTGTAACAACCCACCGCAAGCCCAATACTTAAAGGGTGATAGGGGTGAATCAACACAATCCCAGTAAATAGCATCTAGATCTAAATGGCATGGCTTGGAAGGATAAGCTGGGTTGTGAAGTGGTGTGGTCAAATAAATGGAGATCATATTGATGAAATGTGTCTGCTCTCTAGGACCACATGCATGTGACTATGCATTAGTGTCATCTCTCACCCTCAGATGTGGCTCTAGGGGAGTGGGGACCTCTGGATCTTGTCTGGGAATAGACTGTAGGACGGGTTCATTAGGCTCAAGGAGCTCCATGTGTGTGGGCAAGTCAGGGAAGACCTCATGATGAATCTAGCCTAGATTGATAGGCCTTGCCCTCAAGCATGGGCTAACATGTTACTAATGATAGACTTCATCTATGTCAATGGGCTCGTGATGATGCCGCAAATAACAAGGACCCAAGTATACCCTCTCTGTTTCATCCTCATAGTCATTTTCATATATGGGAACCTTGTTGTTGCCCCTTGGGATTGGGAGATCAAGTAGGTGTGGTCTCATATAGGCTAATTTCTCATAATCATCAGTGTGGATGAGGATTCTTTCATTCTCATATCACAGTGCCTCAAGCTCACGAGGACCCAACTGCTCAAGTAAATTAACTACTCCCCCCCAAGAGGTCTATCTTCCTATGAGAAAATTGGCTCTTTAGGAGGAAGGAGCTACCACCAAACAAGATCAAGGAAAGGGAAAAAATGTATGAAGTCTTCCTATTGGTCATTTATGGGGACAATTTGTGAATGATCACTGTCCAACTCAAAAGGGTCATATGGCACTACCTCATAACCCGACTCATCCTCCGAGGTCCACTCATATGAGGTACCTTTATCTAAATCATCACATACATGGGGATTACTCTATGAACCTTACCCACTCTCAAAATGTGGTGGAATGTCACTAGGGATCACAGGGTTCCCATCTAGCCATGGAAAGTAATATCCCAAGGAGTAGACTATATTGGGATTGGCATAAGGGTCTTGGGCAAACCCCCCCTCATAGCCTATATTCAAGCGATTTAGGCTATCTAAAAGGACATCTAAAGGTAACAAATTGTTGCATCCTACTCCTGAATTGTCATAGGGCATTTGATATTGTGGTTGAGAAGGGATTTTGGTGCCTTACTCATACAGGTCTAACCCATAACCGTACCGGTTGCACAGGTCAAGGTACTTTAGGGCAAAGTTAGGGTTATACAAGTAGTTAATATCCTCTCCAAAAGGTTCCTCATCTTCCTCCTACTGTTGGTAAGGTTCTATGCCATAGTCAAGGACCCCATAGATAAAATTTATTTTATTAGGGGGACTACCAAGAGGTACGATAGTGACTATGGGAAGACGGGGTCTACCCATGTCTTGCATCGACTCTAAAGTAGGAGTAGTGGTAATATTCCTAACCATGTACTCTCCCAATCTGGTAGAAGATAGATGTATTGTAACCTGGGGCTGTGGGTAGAAGAGGGATGAGAGTGAGACTTGATCCAACTCATTGTTTACCTTGCATGGTGTCTCTTCATCATCTGGGCTAAGTATCTCCTTTGTAGAGATAGTGGATATGATTGGTTGGTCCTCGTTAATGGTCCACTTCTCTACGTTCCTAGGAAAAGGATCCGCTGATGTATTAGGCATTTGGGGTGGGGTCGATGATGAGGAGGGCATGGTATGCTATAGTAGTGGGTTCGAACCTTGGCTAGATTTATTCAATTGAAAATCTAGATGTATTTATGGCAAGGTCAAATCAAGTAACTACTACACCATGTTTTAGTACTTGAAGGGCTCTAGGCCCATGGGGATGACATGAACTTACCCTTCGTGCGTGTACTTGAGGCACTGGTGAGCGATGGAAGGGACATAATTCATGTCCCTGATCCATGGTCTTCCTAAAAAAATGTTGTACGCCATCTCACCCTCCAAGATGTGGCACATCATCGAGATGATCTTTTCCCCTACTTGAATAGGTAGGATGATTGTACCAACCATTGAGAATATAGCATCATTGAATGCTCGAAGGGTGTAGGTAGATGTGACAATATGAGATGCTAGAAGCTTCAAGTGCTTTAGAGTTGTAGTTATGATGTTTCTCGAAGACCCAGTATCTATCAACACTCTTTTGTATGGTGTTCCATTCACACGTGCAACAATGTGTAAAGGAAGATCCACCATATCATGTGGAACCGATTTAATTTCATATTCTCAAAAAGTAATTATCAGTTTCGTGCATTGTTGCACATGCTCCACAAAGTTGTTGAAGGAGTTAGACTCCTGGGGATGAAGCTCAATTGCCTTAAGGATATCCATGAAGGCTTCTCTATGAGGTTATGATTGTTGGATGAGCTCATAGATGGAGATTCGGGAAGATGTTGTTCTTAAGCTCTGAGCGAGTTTGCTCTTAATGGTGACTACTGGCCTAGGTGGGAGGCTTGGTCCAGGAGGTGGTATAGGCTGTGATGTCAAAGGGACATAACTATGAGCCAGAGTTGGTGCTGCTGGACTTGGATACTGCTTGTTTCTTGTCACAATACTAACCATGCCAATATATCCTTGCTTACGAGGGACATGGTGAACCTCGTTCACCTGGGGTACTGGTTTGGTCTGCTCTGCATGGGCAGTCAAGGGGTCCTTAAAGACCTCCATCTATTGGTTGTTTAGTGTGACATGGTTATCTACCTGGAGGGCATTCCTATCAATTAGGTCTTGTACTCGATGTTTGAATTTATACAACATTTGCACATAATGCCTGTTTTGCCTATGAAATTTGCAATATAGGTCTTCTTTGTATCCTTTGGGCTTAGGTGCATTAGGGTCAATAGGTTGACTGTCACGTAGGTGGATCGCATTAGCCACCAAGAGGTGATCAAATACTAAATCCATAAACTCTGCAATGGGCATGAATTATTGCTTTGGGCAATGCTGTTGATTTTGCCCTTGACCATTCTGGTTATCCTTGGCATAGTTCCCAGGGGTGGCCTGATAATTAGTCTTTTGAGGTGGCACGGTTGGCACTGGCCTTAGGACACTAATGTCAACCTAATTTACTACTGCTAACTTAGGTTGCACTGGGTTGTTCTTAGTGTTCTTGCTCCACTCCTTGTAAGGCTTCATAATATCACCCTCTTGAATCTTGATTTTTTCGATGATCCTAGCCTGTGCTAAGGCATCTTTAAGAGTGGGGTATTTTTGCAACTGTAGCAACAAAGAGATTGGCTTTAAGCAACTTTTGGAGAACATCTAATTCAACTCTGACATGGGGAGAATATAAGGTAGCTTGGCGAGCAAGGTTTGACATCTATTGCCATAATTTGTTATTGACTCATCATCATATTATTTTAACCCAACTACATCGGCCAGTGTTGCCTTCATCTTGGTATTGAAGGCAAAGAGTTCCAAGAATGCATTTGCAAGTTGGTCCAAATTATGGATGCTATGCTTAGGGATTTGATAAAACCACTTAGAGGTAGGGTCGGTGAGGGTAGTCACAAATGTCCTCAAAATCAAAGCATCGTCATCATGAATTCCAAAGCATTGGCCTAAGAACCTAGTGACATGTTCTTGCACATCCTCTTCTCCCTTAAAGGTAGTCGATTGAGGTAACTTAAATTGTTCTGGATAGGGAGGCATAAGTACTGATGGATGGATAGGTTGAATATGAAATTGATGCATAGTGGTATTTTGAGATCCTGACCTAGAGGTCTTGTTATCTACTAACTCTAGGCATTCTAACAATGCTTTGTAAGGACCTGAGGACTTGATCTCCTCATCTTTATTCACATCTTGTGGTGGAGGTCTAGGCTCCTCCAACCTAGGATGAGGTGGTGGTAAGTCACCCCCTGCCTTGGTAAGGCATCTCAAAATATTCTACTTCTAGCTTGTGCCCAGTATAAGCCCCGTAAGGCATCTCTCAATCCAACCTATAAATGGGGGTATCTACCCACGGTGGGCACCCTATGTTTGGACTGGGAGGCATCTCCAGATCTAGCCTAGGAGGTCATGGAAGCAACATTTGATAAGGTCTCAGGGACCTCTATTGAATGAGCATGGGTTGCCTTGGATGGACCTCCTACCTATGTGTCTTAGGGGTAGGGACCCTCTCTCTAAAAGTTTTCGAAAATAGCTCATTGGTCTGATGTTCAATATTTTCTTTCTCAAGCTAGTGCAAGCGATCTAGTTGCTCTTTATCCCGTCGAAGCTACTTGAACTAAGATTGGCATTCTGTATATCTCACAACCGCTTACCTAATTTAATTTGCATTATGAGGCCTAGGAGGCCTAGGAGTCTCACCCTAGGGTTAACCTTGTCCAAGGTACTCTATGTTCTCCATAGGGTGCTTGCCTCTCTTGAGGTTCACCGCATTGACTTGAGGCTCGAGCTGGAACATGTGTTCATTACACTCAGCTAGTGTAGAGGCACATCGGGCATGTGTGGAATATTGTTCTTGAGGAAAGTATAGGATTTCCTCATGTCTTCCCTCTTAAACGAGGAAAGGTAGGGCCAAATTGGCTCACCCTGATCTACGAGTGTCATTCCCATCGGGATGCAAGAGCTGTTATATCCTATAAAGGTGGCACGAAGGTAGATTCATGTCGACTTACTTTGGCTAGTGTGTGAAGTCATACTCTTGCCTCTACTTAGTCATGTCAGCCCTGGTGGGTATGTAGATGTGTGTCACCACTCTGTCTATTAGCACCTCAACACATAGTTTCCTTTCACCAAGGAAGACCTGTGAAATATCTACATACCAGGAAGACTCTCCCAAGTAATGCTCATCATCCCTCGGGATGTCCTCGAGAGGATACCTTCAGATATGAGGCTTATGCCTTGCTATCTTAGGGCTAGGTGGAGTTGAAGCTCACCAGGGAGTTATAACCAAGTCCCTAGGGCTATATCAGATATGATTCATGTCTCCTAATCCACTCTCCATAGATTCTGCTCATGATTGGGCTTGGCTACGGGTGTGCACCATTGTGCTCCTCTATTAGTACCCCAAGTGATTATCTTCTTTACAAATTCTTAATGAAATAGTATACAAGAAAGAAACACTCAATAATATAGATGATTATCTCTTTTAATTTTTAAGTGTGAATCCCTAAACTATTCTGTGTGTTTCAAATGTGTTGTTTTGTAAAGAATGACCTTGTGTCACCTGTTTGAAATATTGTTGGATTGTAATATCATGTTCAATTGGAATTCACTTGTATACTCGTAGCTCAAAAAGCTGGATATGAATTCCAGGTTGCATTATCCCACCTATAATATGTGGTGATGAGGTCCACACACGGCCAAGGAGCATAGGTCCTACCAGTTCCTCACCTAGTTCACCTACAGTCTGTGATACACCTCCTCGAAGGGTGATGCGTGCTATAACCCACGGGCTATGATGGATCTTGTAACTGGCCTTGGCAATATGGATTGGGTTCATGGTATTTGAGCCAAGTGGATGGATATGAAACCCACCATCACTTGAACTCTACTAGTGGATGGTAATGAAGTCCACCTCACTAGCATTTACATGAATCGTGGTGTGTGTGGTTCTTTATTATCCAAGAAAGTAAGCAAAGAAGCAATCAATGACCATTCACTAAATGCATGCAAATAAGTGCATTTTACTTTCATAAGAATAAGGTAAGGAACCTACAAATTGAATTTATGAATGCAAATCCTACATGCTAACTTACCCAATGGGTAAGCCACAAGCAATCAAACCAAATAGATGCATTGCTACTACAAGTTCTTTTTATTTTTCTCCTTATTTTTGCTACTTTACGTGATAAGGAAAGTAAAAAGTAATATATAACCTTTCTATGCAAACAAACTAATGTGAGAAAAACCAAATTTTGCAGTCCCTGTAAATACAGCAGAAAATCAGAGGGTTTAGGCACTTACCTTGTCCATTTTAAGCTCTCCAAATTCTGAAATTTGGGCAAAAATATTTTTGTTTCACCACCATTCCAAGGTGGGATGAGTAGAAGATCCACCACCATCCTAGGATGGGATGGTGAATCCACCATCCTAGGGTGTTCTAGATAAAGCCTCTACCATCGTTCCAGGGTGAGGAGGGGAGCACCTGCAACACAAAAAGGGCAAAAAAAATGCAAGAAAGAAGTCAAATTTTCACCCAAATCAAAAGGGAAAATGGTCCCACCGTGATCGCCACTAAAGTAGGGAACAATTTTGCACAAAATTATGTGAAAAAATATGTGTATCTACCCCATATCACTTATGAGCATAAAAAAGGAAGCATGCATGTGAAAAGGAAATAATACCAAACAAAAGGAAATGAATTAAAGCAAGTCTCTTCTCATTAATTTGTTGGATAAGATCCAAGGTTACACATAAGTACCCTTGAGGAATCAAAATTTGATACAATTTTTACAATATTGGGTGCCCAAAGACCAAGTCTTTCACAGAATCCGGGTGCACATCCAATGTTTCTCCGCGTACCCACAATCAAGGTGGGCGAGCCAATGCCACAAATTCTTGTATATAGGTTATATGATGTCTGATATTTCTTACCAAATAATTCTTAGGACCTGCACTTGCACACAAGGAAGAAAAAAGAGGTCAAATAGCAAGGGTGTATGGTGAAAACATGCAATCCCCATAGGGGAAAAATGGCATATAAATTAAAAATTCATCAAATGATATCAAAATGACTTGAAAATTTTTAGATATGTTAAATAGTATGTTTTGGGAGGATATCACCCCAAAAATATCAGAAATTACATCCGTAGACCCCTCGATTTAGCACCGCCTGCCTGCAACCTACGAAAATGAAGACAACAAAATATCAAACCTGAACTTATCCAAAACTCATGAAATTTGGTCAGTATGCATAAAGTGACATTTAAAGACAACCCATATTATCATATTTTTAAGTTGGATACCAGTTCCACCTGCATCAAACTGGGGTGCCCGGATGGGCCCTACGAGCCTACAAAAACTTAAAAATGCTATAAATTTTTAATTTTAACTCCAAATAACTTGAAATTTGAACTGTAGCATCATGAGAAAATATATAAAATTAAAAATTAAAAATAGTAATGAAATTGTTTAATAATTTACCCTCATCCCGAGGGGGGGCGATGGTGACTGCAACTATTTGGGGGGCACCCTAGGATGGGATACCCATCAAATCTGGCCAATTTTTGTTACCAAATCACTATAATATATTCCTAAACAACCTAAGGTGTGTTTTCATTGAATTTTGTGAATAAATTCACCCAAATGGAAAAGTTTTGCTCGGATTACCTTCTTGAAGTCACCTGGTAACCTCCTTGGCAAAAGGGAGTTTTTGAGGGAAAAAAGGTGCAATAAGGTGAGGGGAAATCTTGAAAGAACTCCATTTCATATCCTATAACTACTCTATCTAATTTTATGTGGACCATGTATCCATTTTATATCCCAAATGGGCTCATGTGCAAAAAGGCATGCAAAGGCATGCATGGTAGGAGGCGCCACTTGTCAAATGGGAGGCATGCACAGGGTGTGGAATATAATCTCCCAATTTGGCCTTCATAAAGATGGATGTTATATGGATTCCATTTCCTCTACCTTGAATGCTTTATTTGGGTGGTCAAATGGCAGTTTCTGGGTGCTATTTGGCCAAAATTTGATTTTTTTTGGGTCAAACTTCACCACTGTCCCACCCTGGGACAAGGGCTCACCACCATTCCAGGGTGGGATTGTGGGAATATGCCACCATACCAGGGTGGGACGATGGTAAAATTTGGGCCAAAAATTCCCAAAATTGGGTCAGTAGCCTCCAAAATGCCTTTCGGAGTGGCTAGAACCATTGTGAGCCTCTTGAGGGCTGCCCAAGGGGCTATATGATGTCAATTTGATTATTGCTTGTGTGTGCTTAATCGGATTAACCAAAGTTTAGTTTATTAAAGGATAATGTGTAGGATTTTATAATCCTAAGTTTATACTTAGGTACATAACTTTATTATGAAGGATTATGATGGTGGGATTCAAATAAGGTTTTGTAAATGCCTAGGTTTTGGTGTCTATAGATTGATCTTATATTTGAGACTACTCAAAAACCTAGATATTGGGACTTATAATAATCTAGCTAAAATTCCAACAATAGTATCAGAGCCACATACTCTCTTTTTGGATGATTTATATTCTAGGTACTTTGAGTAGTCTCTAAAACTAGCATCAAAGAAAGTCTTTCATGTGAATTTAAAAAAAAATAATTTTTTTGAGCCACATGAAGGAAACATAGGCCAAATTTTGGATATTCTATTATACCCTAATATTATTTGATATTAGAAATCAAATAGAACCAATGGAGAGAAGAAATAGAGCCATCAAAGTTAAAGGATCTTCAACTTTATCCTGCCTAGTGCAGACAAGAATGCAAGATTGGAAGGGACATTCCAAGAGAGCATTTTTTAAAGTGTTTTATAGAAGCGTAGGAGATAAGAGTCCAAAAAAAGTGGCATTTGCTTCACTTCCATGAGTGGAAGAACTAGAGAAGAAGAGTCCAATAAAAAATGGATTATTTGCTTCATTGTCAAGAGTAGAAGTGCCAAATGAGAAGAGATCAATAAAAATCGATGATCTACTTTATTGTTGAGAGCAAAAGCACCAAGGGAACAATACCTACAAAGATTGAGATCTCAAAGTAGCAACATCTATATAAATCCAAGAGGGAAAGGATATGTGGATAGTTATAACAATATAACAATACCTATAGAAAGCCAAGAGGAAAGAGCAAAGTGTAGTATGAAGGTAGAAAAAGTGCCAAAGAATCGACATCAAAGAAAAATCAAAGCTAAGGCTTAAGGAAGTTGTTGATTGTAGTAACATTCCCTAAAATTGCAAGAGTTACATCTATTTGAGATGTTTCATTACCTACTATTTGCCCTAATGTTAATCCTGCCATACACCCTAACAAACACAAAAGGTCATGCATTTAAGTCTATGTGTGATCCAAGGTAAGGGTTACAAATTTTGAATTTAGGTAGATGTATATTTGTGCTTTCAAATTTGGAGTTATACGTTAGAAAATATTTAATTAAGTGCATGATTTAACTTTGGGTATATTTGAAATTTGATAAAATTTAAAAAGGAAATTAACTTTATTGAATTTTTAAGAATTATTGGAGCGAAAATGAATTTGACTTAAAAAATAGACTTTCGAAAAAATAGAAAAATATTTACTGTTAATTAGGGAGTCAAAAGGAATTCAACTCCAAAAAGGTTTTTGAATTTAAAATTTGAAATTTTTTATATTTGCAAAACTTGATTTTGCAATCAAAATTTGAAAAATTGATTGATTGGAAAATTTACAAATTTGATAAATTATTAGGGAGACACAAGGTCTTCTACTTCAAAAGAATTTGAAAATTTTGATTATTGAATTTGAAAATTTGAGTTTGATTGATAAATTAAACTTTGGAGAGATAAGGATTTCTACTCCAAAATAAATTAAAAATTTTGAATTTTTTTATTTGTGTAACCTTGTAGAAAGCATACACCTAAGTAGTGCATCAACTGATATCAAACATTAAAGCATAAAATATTGAAAATAATGAATTTAACAATAAATGGGGTTTCCTTTTATTAAACTTTATCAAATTATATTACAAGTACGTCCCTATTATGGATACTCCATGTTGATACAATTAATGCAATCTTGAAGACCCTCTAAAAGAGGGGGTGGTGTAATTCACAGACTTTCCCCAAAGACACAAACTGCTCAATATCAATGGTGATCTTCTTCTCTCATGAAAAAGGTATTTTCTACTTTGAATGACTTTAAATGAATGGATCCTGTAAACCTTGCGTTCAAGAAATAACAAGAGGATTAAACACAAAGATAGCCTCTCTTGATGAGGCTTTTGATGGACTATTGCATAAATGATGATAATAAAAGTAAGAAACATGTAAATCTATGAATATTAGCACAAAATCATCATATTACTATGAAGCATAGAATAAAAGCATGTAATCTAGGTAATAAGAAACCTAATTAGCCATTGGAAACTTGAATTGCATGAATTAACAATAAACTAGTCTAATTAATGGAAATAAGAAAATGAAGGAAATCTATGTCTAAATCCTAATTCTAACCGCACAAATGCATGAAAGAAACCTAAACTAAGTTAGATATTCCTAAATACATGATTACAAATTAAGATCTATGGCTTAAATAGAGTAAATTATGGATCAAACCCTCACCACGGGTCTAAGGCATGGTGGGCACTGTTAGCCATGGATGACAGTCATGTAGGCAACAAATCCACCTCCCAGAAGAAGAAAAAGTGATTTGCTAGATTTTGATAGTTTTGGGAATGATTTGCTCAAGTTTTGTAAAACCATACAGTTGGAGAAAATCATACAGTGGAAGGAAAAATCATACAACTGGATTGGAAAATCATATAGAGCATTAGAAAATCATACAGGGCGCATCGAAATTCACTCAGATGCAAAGGAAATGTAATTTCGGGATGAAATGTCGCATGGATTTGCTAAATTAAGGTGTAAACTTAGGAAAATGCCAAAATAATGTATTCAGTTGTATATGGGCAGTTGTGAATAATGGATTGTCTCAGGAACCACTTTGGAATGGCCTAGGCAATGTTATATAAGGCCCCATTTTCAAATTTGTAGGTCTGGCTACTAGTTTACTGGTTATTAGTTGCTAGAATAGAGAGATAGACATATTTCTGAGTTATTGCAATTACCTTAAGAGAGTTTTCCACATTGTAATCAAATTGATAGCCATTAATGAGAATAAAAAATGTTGTGGATGATAGTGTATGGTCTTGTTGTGAATGGATAATGCATTGTGGATTAACATTGTGTAATTGAGTTTCTATCTTACTGTTATATGTTAGTTTTAGGTATTGTTGCAACTTGTTGAGAAGATTGTCACTAGTGAATCATGGGGAATGATTTAGGAGCATGATGACATTGGAAAGGATGTGGTGAAGCATATTGTATGATTTTTAGATGGAATTACTTGTATGGAATCTCTCACCAGCCCGATTTGGATGTTTTGCTTGTGGAAGAGATTGTCTTGTTTAGGCTGTTAAACCTTTACAAAACATCCCAGAGAGAGATTGGAGTAGAAGAGCATAGCAAGTAACACCTTTCTGTACCTTTATTTCGTACATATCATACATCGTACAAATCGTACAAAATATTGTTACCCGATTTGGTAAAACAGGCGATTGGCAGGAACTTACCCGATTTGGCAGTTTTGGTGAATTGGCTTGAACGATTACAAAACTGTGTACGACAGCCTACAAAATAGCATCTATCAATTTTTTTGAGTGCAATATCATACCATCTTGGACACTGTATGATTTGAGATCGTACAGTGTATGTAATTAAGGTCCGTACAAAGAATTGACAGTTCGTACGAGGGTAGTTCGGGTGATTAGAATACTGTCCGATTTGGTAATTGAGATAGGCTCGACCTAGGAATCATTCTTACCTCTAGAAAACACCTCCCCACTAGGAATACTCCACCACTATGTTACATTTGGCACCATTGCCTTATCGAATCTGGCATTCTTGTTAAAATGGGTCAAATTTGACTAAAAATTGGAGGTGATTTTTTATGACGGACACCAGTACACAAAGGCATGGGAGAAGGGAACCATGAGACAAAATTCTAGTAAGAAGGAGCACAAGGATTTCTCAAAGAGGAAACATGAGTAACTCAGATCAGAGTACGCATGAACCAGAGATAGAGCAAGTTTGGACATCCGAAGAGGGAGACTTTGAGACATTGTTGATTGAGACAGAAGATGAGGAGGAAGAACCACCAAACGTAGAGGAGACGGGTGACAAAGAGAAAGTGCATGATGATGGAGAGTGGATGGTAAGACCTGAGGAAGTGGTAGCAGGGTTGCGAGAGGGTGTAGAGGATGGGAGTCAGGCACCAAGGCAATAGGACATGGGGACTCAGGAGGATAGACCAAGATCATCTCCATCACATTAGTGAAGAAGGTCGTAGAGTGAGGATGCATGAGAATTTGGTCATCGAGTGGTGGGACAAAATAAGATACCTCAAATTGACACTTCTGATGACAATGGGAGTAAGACACCCCCAAGGAGGAATCCATTAGAGAATCCATGGGACACCTCAAGTGAGAGTGATGACTCCCCTAATATGGCTAACAAAGCAGCCAAACAAAGATGTCCACCATTTTTAGGTGAGGGTAAGGAAGACCCCACACGACATGTAGGAACTTGCATAACTATTTGGAGAGCAAATGGTGTAGATAGACCGAAGGATTGGGTAGTCCTCTTTCCTACCACCTTGAGAGGATTGGCAATAGATTGGTACCTAAAGAGAGAAAATAACATTGATTTTTAGACTTGGAATCAGATAAAGGAGAAGTTCATTGAAGAATTTTGACCTTTAAAAGATGATGGAGACATAGTTACCGAGCTTTGCATGACAAAATAGAAAGTAGATGAGGATGTGAAATCCTTCAACCATCGACTAAAGCAGTTAGTCGATAAGATGCAAATGCCATTGGTGGATGTGTTGATAAAATGGTGGTTTGTAGATGGGTTACTACCAAAATATAAGAAAAATATGAAGGGAGTACCATCTGACACATATGAGGAAGCATTGAAACACGCAAAGACCTTTGAGAGTGAATCAAAATAGATGTACATGAGAATATTATCTCATCCCAAGTTAAAAGATTTAGATAGTGAAGAAGAAGACACTATCTAGAGGATGGTAGCATCATTCCACAAGGAGTTTGATAAGATGGTTAAAGAATAAAAGATCAAACCAGATAGGAAGGAACTATGGTGCACAGAATGCAAGATAGAGGGACATACAAATATGAAGTGTCCAAAGAATGACTATTGCCATATTTGTAATGTGATGGGGCATGAAGTAATGCTCTATCCCTACAATGCAAGAATCTATCCATAGGTACTATCAATCTAGGAGTAGGAAGAAAAACCATAGGCCCAAGGGAGCGGCCAACAAGCAATGAGTGGTGGTTATAGAAATAGCAGAAGAGGTGGTAGATAAAATCAAGGTAATCGACAAGGAGGACAAAGTCACTTATAGTATGACTCGAAAGGTAGACCGATCATACAATGTCACAATTTCCAAGAGTGGGGGCATTTTGTGAAGAATTGTCCTGCACCTCCGATGCAAGGAGCACCACAAATAAGCACTACACACATGTGTAGATGGTGTGGTCCAGGGAACCACAAGGAGGAGAATTGTCCAAAGTAGGTGAGTTCGAGCAACCCATAAAATGTGAGCTATTTGGACATCAAAGTTCCTCAAGTTAAAGAGGAAACTCAGGAAGTGTTAGCCGTGACGAGGAATCAGGCTAAAAAGGATAAGTATCTAGAGCCAACAAAATAAAAGCAATGTTGGCAAGCAACAAAGAAAATATTGCAAGAAGAAACTGAGAAAACTAAGCAAGGAGAGTCGAGCACTCGAAAGGAATTACGAAAACCATCAGAATAGGAGATAGTTGTGCAGAATCTGGTAGCACAGGTGTTGGATACCATAGTGGAACTTAAAGTATCTGACTTACTAGAAGCTATCCCAGAATTGCAGAAAGCAATTATGGAAGAAATACAACCATAGAAGGTGATGGAAGTAGAGAGCCAACCAATCTTAGAGGATGAATGGAAAGACCAATTTATGGATCCTACTATACTAATGATTGATGTGGGAAAGAAGCCTGCATTAATGCATATGGAGATTTTGGGGCACAAATTGATGCAAGTGATCATGGATGGAGGATCTAGTGTCAATGTGCTACCAGAAAGAACTTGGCTAGAACTAGGCGCTCCATCCCTATGGGCACCGAGCTTTCAACTATACGGGGCTGACCAGAATGATATTAACATAAAAGGAGTTTTGACTGCACAACAAGTAATGATAGCTGAGCAAGAGTTTGTCTTGGACTTTGTTGTGATTACAATGCAGAAACCTGCATACGATGCCCTCTTGGGGAGAGGATGGCTATGAGTAGCCAAAGTTAATCATAATTGGGGAAAGAATCAGATCACCTTCAAGAAGGGACAACATAAATACATGATCAATTTAGCTAATCAGAGAGTTAGTGAGGATATAGCTACAACTGACGAATCAAAAAACTCATCAGGGGATGAAGGACATGAACCTGATGGAGAGGGAATGTTGTACATGGATGAATGTAGCGAGGATGAAGCTCGATCTGATAGTGGACTCCTTCATTGGAAAATGGGGGATTACAAGATGTTTCAACCCAACTACCTTTGTATTGAGTCAGAAGAGATCAAGGAAAAACAAGACGAACCAAAAGCTAGTAAAGAAACTAAGAAGGAAATAGAAGAGAAGTGGACATTTCCAAAAAGCTTTGTAGAGTATACAGTAGGAGATGCAGAGATTGATACAAGACCGACACACCCTGAGAATGTAATGAAAGCTATGAGTGAGCCAGAAAATATCAAGTATGAAGGACCCAAGATAGTGGACATCAATCTAGGAATGGAGGAGGAACCTAGGATGGTCCACTGTGGCGATGATTGGAATCCCGTATTGAAGGCAACAACTTTCAAGATATTCTTGGAGTACAAGGATGTCTTCGCATGGACATATAAGGATTTGAAAGGAATCCCACCCAAATTATGTGTCCATAAGATTACACTAATGCCTGGCGCTCAACCTATTAGGAGGAGGCCATATAGAATGAATCCAAAGTACGCGGCATTGGTAAATACGGAGATAGAAAAGATGTTGGAAGCAGGAATTATATTCAGGGTGACGAACAGTGAATGGGTTTCACCTATAGTAATCACCTTGAAGAAGGAAGTCGATAAGATAAGGATATGCGTAGACTTTAGGAGTCTAAACACAGTGACCATTAAGGATCCCTTTCCTATTCCATTCATAGATTCTATCTTGGAGGAAGTTGCAGGACATGAGATCTATTCATTTCTGGATGGATTCTCGGGATACAATCAGATCAGCATCGTTGAGGAGGATAAGCTGAAAACCACATTTGTTGTGGAGAATGGCATATACACGTATAATCAAATGCCATTTGGGCTCTGTAATGCCCTAGCTACGTTTCAACGCATCATACTGTATATATTTGACCAATTGGCGATGGGGAATTTCAAAGCATTTTTGGATGATTGGTCCATTTATGGGAAGATCAAGGAGCATCTTCCATCTCTTAGTGAATGTATGAGTAGGTGCAAAAATGCACAGATATCATTAAACCCAACAAAGTGTTTTCTGATGGTACCATATGGAAAATTGTTAGGACACATTGTGTGCAGTGAAGGATTGAAGATAGATCCGGATAAAATTTGTGTGATATTATTCATGGAAGAACCCTTTGATGTGAGTTCACTCAAAACCTTCCTTGGGTCAATAGGATATTACCGAAGGTTTATCAAAAATTATGCACATGTATCCTATCCATTAGATTCTTTGACGAAAAAGAATATTCCTTTCAGATGGATAGAGGAGCACCAGGGAGCCTTTGAGGAGTTAAAGGCTAAGTTGGTAAGTAGTCCGATTTTGGTGTTTCCTAGTTGGGATAAGGAATTCCATGTCCATGTCGATACCTCAAACTTTGCAATTGGATGTGCATTGGCACAAGAAGGACAATTTAAGTTGGATCAACCGATTTTCTTTGCTAGTCACCTTTTTTCAAGGCCAGAAAGAAATTATAGTACAATAGAAAGGGAAGCCTTGGGGATGGTATATGCAGTCCAAAATTTTAGGCATTACCTACTAGAAAACCCCTTTGCATTCTACGTCGATCATCAGGCATTGTTGTACTTAATAAACAAACTAGTAATACAAGGATGAGTTAGTCGGTGGCTCGTTACACTCCAAGAGTTCGTATTTTGAGTTGTGGTGAGACCTGGCAAGAAGCACGTGATTGCAGACCAGTTGTCTCGAATACGATCAGGGGAGCCAGCAGGAATAGGAGTTCCTGATGAATTTCTAGATGCACAATTATTTGCCATCAATGTTGTGCCATCATGGTACAAGTTGGTTGGCTAGTACCTATCCATAGGGGAGTTGCCACAAGAGATGATGACAACCAAAAATAAGAGGATAATTATGAAGTCAGCACCTTTCCAGATAATAGCAGGATTGCTATACAAGATAGGAAGTGATGGTATCTTGCGGAGATGTGTAATGGAGGAAGAAGTTAAGGCGACATTGAAAGAAGCCCATGCAAGCTTAGCAGGGGGACACATGGGACCAGATGCGACTGTGCAAAAAATATTGTTAGCAGGTCTATGGTGGCCCACATTGTATAATGATGCAAAAGAACATGTGAAAGCTTGTGATACTTGCCAAAGAGTAGGTAAACCGGTCAGGAGGGACTTTATGCCCTTACACCCATCGCAGCCATAGGAGTTGTTCAAATGTTGGGGCTTAGACTTCGTGGGACCATTGAAGACATCTCAAAGATGGAAATGTAGATATATCGTAGTGGCAATGGAATACCTCACAAAATGGGTAGAAGCAAGAGCATTACCTGATAATTCTACCAAAAGTACAACATAATTTTTGTACGAGCAGGTAATCATAAGATTCGGTATTCCACTATGAATAATGAGTGACCAGGGAGGACACTTCATGAATGAGATTATCAAGATGTTGATGATAGAATTTAAGATTTTACACTCATTGTCTAGTCCGTACTACCCAAGAGCGAATGGGTAGGTGAAAGCGACTAATAAAGTCTTAGTATCAACTCTATATAAAACCTGTGGGATAGAAGGAGCAGATTGGGAGGAAAGGTTACCATCCATTTTGTGGGCATATAGAACAACTTTCAAACCAACAATGGAACATACCCCTTTCCAATTAATGTATGGTCAAGAAGCGGTGGTGCTAGTCGAGTTCTTGATACCAAGTTTGAGAGTTGTAGTAGAGCATCACTTGGGGGATCAAGAAAGTTTGGAGGAATGACTGATGATGCTGACCAAACTAGATGAAATAAGAGTCATGGCATAGTGGGCGATTGAGATAGCTCAAAAAATATGAAAGGCATGGCATGACAAGCATTTGAGGAAGTTGGAACTTAGTCCAGGGGACTTGGTTCTCAAGTTTAATGGGAAGAGGGAGATCAAGCCAGGTAAATTGAAGATGTTATGGCTTGGCCCTTATAAAGTTATTGAAGTATTGAATAATGGAGCAATCAGGCTATAAAACCTGAATGGGATGGAGGTACCCAACACTATAAATGGCTCAAAGTTGAAGCCTTACAAAGTACAATGTCTATTCATTGCTTCAGAAGAGATTGAATGGAGAAGATGAGCAGACACTCAAGATGAGGCTCATCATGAGCTAGGTCCACCACAAGAGGAGCCAGATTTGGGACTCACAAGACTATTTTCCGAATGGGAGGAGACGCAACCAATAATTGAACAACAAGAGTTGGCACCTGGACCCGATGAAAGAAGAAGGTTGCGAGTACATATCAGATGGACGGATGGGACCATAAGAGAGGGAGAAGAGTGGATTTCTCCAGCAATAGAGGGCTATCAAGAGAGGGCACTATTACCAAGAGCTTCGAACATGAGGTACCCATAGATAGAACATAGGGAACTACCTCGATAGTCAGAAGAATGAAGAAGGGTAAGGCTGACAGTGCACAATGAGGATAGAGTGGACACATTTGAGATAGAAATTCTGGAAGATGCTAGGGAAGAAAGGATAGAAGAAGAACTAATGAAACTTTCCCCATTGGCTCAGATAGGGCTATTATAATAGAGGATGAGAATGCAAACTCAACAATTGTAGGAAGAGTATCAAACACTACGAGGTCACAATGCGAGATTGAGAGCACAAGTAATCCAAGAATTGGATGGTACCATACAAAGATTGGATGAATAGAGGGTAGTTAGATTACAAGAGATTGGAAGTGAACCTGAGGAGGTTGAAGACTTAACTCCAAGAAATGGTGGAGGAAATGAAGGTGCAAGTACAAGTTCACCACCCCCACCAAGCAAGCAGCCTATGATAAATGAGGGTACATAAGTACTTTGGCGAGATATAGAGGAGACCACCACATCACCTGAATTGCACCACAATGTAGTAGGTATGATAGATTCTAGTGATGAAGGGATGTCATGGTTGGTGAGAGAGCCTAGTATAGATGATGATGAATTGGAGAATCCTCATAATCCTTAGAGGGATCAAAGTATTCCAATTAGAGCATTGAGACCAAGGCAAGTCGGGAGAGTTCAAGAGGATAGACTCGAGAATGATACACAGGCATATACAATAGCTCACCAACATCTGAGAAGACAAAGGAGGGAAGTTCGATGATTGGAGAGAGTGATGAATTTGCCACATGACTAGGCAGAATAGAGAGAAGAGGGTCGGACTAACTCTAGCTCTGAGATAGACTTTTCTGATGATTATAGAGAAGTATTGGCATCTTCATCCCCCTAGAGATCCTTTGAGGAAAGAAGATGGAGGTATCACTTGGTACGGGCTGATAGAAGAGTCAGAACCTTGTGATAGTTGTCACCAAACTGGAGTCCACTGGCTAATATCGAGTTTGTAGATATTACTCCTGATGATCGAAGAATAAGAGGAAGAATTGGACAAGGACCTCTAAGACTTCAACGAGGAAGAGGAAGAGGTAGACGACTAGAAAATGATGGAGACCTTGGTGATGTTGCAATTAGAGGAGGTAGAGGATGAGGAAGATTCTGACCCCCTACTCCTAGATGGCTAGGAGATAACCCGTTAGCATGTATGAATTGGGTAAGGAACCAACAAGATATACCCAGACTAAGAGGTATGTTACGAAATGTGCTACGAAGATGCAGAGGGGGGTGACCACCCCTAAACCGATAGGGACCCCAATGAGAAGGGGGTAATTGGTAATTACCTCGAATAAGAGAAGATTCATCAATAGTATGGGGAGGTTTCATGCCTAGAATAAATGGAAGGGGGAGATACCCACATGGTCGAAACCTTGCTGGTAGAGGAAGGGTACACTTTGTAGATGATAGAAACCTAGGCCAACAATGGACCCGATCACCAAGTTTGGAGCCAAAAATGATCCATGGAGATAGGTGAAGAAGTCACTCAAATAATAGTAGAGTGGTGAGGACACCACCACCACGGGATCAATCACCTGCATGATGAGAAGAAGGCCTACCAGGGGATGAGACTCCAACTTGCCAATGTACAATTCTGAACTGTACACATTGTAGGAGGGGAAATGAATAGGCAACAACATCACAGGTAAAGACCATCCAAGCAGAGGTACAAGAGGATACCACTAATCGGAATGTTATGGTCGAACCTCGAGGTCAAGATTGGGATGGGGTCGTACAGGTGAATGTCACTGTGCGATTACCAAGGAGGTAAGTATAATTAGACTAGGATGAAAAAAATGAAAAATGAAAAAAAATAAAAAAAATTGTGCCTTAGTTGTGAAAATCCCTCGGGATGCAATTAGGAAGGGCGAGGTTGAAAACTAGAAATGATGGCCTCTCCAGAGAAAAAGAAAGCAAAATTTTCTCTAAGTAATGAAATCGTACAGATAAAAAGTAAAATATGGAAATCATACAAAAGAGAGTCGTACAAAGCAAGATTGACATGCAAATCGTACATAATGTTGTACTGTACGATTTAGATCGTACAGTGTATGATTTGCCAACTAACCAATTAATGCGGCATGCAAAAAAGCAGCGGTTGGAGGAAAAGAAGGGGGAAAAAGACAAAAATTTTAAACCAACTGCTGAGTTGGTAGTCATCTAGTAGTGGAGATGGAAAAAGCATGCAACATGGCATTTTTTAAATTCTTTTGATAGTTAGGGTTTTTTTAGGGTTTTTGAAAACTTGCTTTAAAAGGAAAGTTAATTGACCATTTTTTAAAATCACCAAGCAGAATTCAAATTTTTTAGGAGATTGAAGGGGAAAAGCATACATTTGAGAAAGGAAGACTACATGGGTGATAAATATTCACCAGTACTTTGAATTTGCAGACCCATTGTTAAATTTGTACCAGGGAGTTCTTTTCAGCTTCAAGGAATTAACCCGAGAAAGAGGAATTGGGGTTTTTCTCCACAAAAAGGGGGAATTCAAATTTTTTTAAGAAATATTACAACAACAGATATCAGAATACATCATTGTATGGATTTAGGACTGAGAAATTGTTGTTGGAGTTGGAGGAAGCAGAAATTGGTGGTTGGATTGTGGAAATTGCAAGAGTATGGAAGATTGAAACCCTAAGAACTAAAAAATCTGGCAAAAAGTGAGTAGGGAAATGTGAGGAGAGAAAATTATAGTCTATACAGCCATACATTGCAGCCAAAATTTCATCAAATTGAAGAAAATTGTGCCAGGAGTGAAGGAGTGAAAGATTGGTTGAGATAAAGCACTAAGGAGTAGATCGGGACAATCCGACAACTGGGTCGGTGGCAGATTTGGTAAAGGAGACAAAAATCTTGATATTTTGCATCAGTGAGGGTTAGAGAAGTCGTATTGTATGATTTGGGGGCCGATTGTATGATTTCTAGGAAGAAAAGTGTCGTCTAAGTGGGTTTTTTTCCATTTTTGGTAGTTTTAAGAGATCGTATGAAATTGTATGAAATCATATAAATTTTAAAGGGGAGGGCAGCCATCAAGTAGCAGAGTATGGAGTACTAGCACCCTATATGATTTTAGGTCATAGTTGTACGATTTGAAGGAGATTTGACCATTTGAAGATTGATGGGGTGAAGGGAAGA
Source organism: Wollemia nobilis (assembly GCA_028583015.1). NCBI lineage: Eukaryota > Viridiplantae > Streptophyta > Pinopsida > Araucariales > Araucariaceae > Wollemia > Wollemia nobilis. The sequence continues at coordinate 9,581,162 of JAQPPZ010017031.1, read as the reverse complement.
ACTACCAAATAGTGTACGATCTAGAAGCAACAGAAGAAGGTAAAACCATACAAGGGACATAGAACCGTACATTGTATGATTTTATAGGAGTGTATGATTTTTGGTACATTTCTAATTGTGGAGGAGGAGGTTGAGTTAATCGGTGAGATGTTGGAGGAATGATCTCAATGGAAGAATTTGGACGCCGATTGAGGTGGATTGCAATAAATAGGGTGGAGAGATCACCAGGTCCGCTACACGAGAGAGAGGCATACTCATGGTAGCACCATGAGCATCAGTTTTAGTCCCATGAAAGGTATGGTAATCATCCATGGAGGAGAGGAGGATATAGGCCATGGAGGGGACAGAGCCATTGGCGGGCACACCTGGATAGAACACCATCGAGGCACAGAGAGGGAAGGATGGCCCAAGAAGCTACCTCATGGAGGGAGTTGAGGAGTGAAGTACATGTGCAAGAATAAGAAGAACACCTGAGTAGTGGATAGGAGGAATGCTAGGTGGAATTGTCGAACATCACATTTGTACAGCATGGAGCGAAAGCATGCAGGAAATGGTGGAGTGATGAGAAGAATAGGTCTCATCCCTGGAGGAAGACATTCAAAAATGTGCAAGTGTCGGTCATTGCACAGATCCCACCATTTCATCGGATATTCTTCCAGAACTATCTTTTATAGATAGTTCAGGCATATAATGCAGCAACTCGGACAACCTACGTCAATGTGGGCAAGAGGTCAGTGAAGGTGGAAGTTTTGGTGGAGGCATTCTGAAGAACATTTGGGTTGTCGACGAAAGGCATGGAGATAGTCAAGAAATTGGTAGACCCAATAGAAGCACACCGCCTGGTTACCACCATGACCACTATCAAATCGATGATAGATGCAAATATTTTAGGTGCAAGAATGCATGGAATAAAGTAGAGCTAGTTGCGAGGAGACAATTGGGCATGTGCGATGAACATAGTCATGGCTCGATTGTCAGGTGATACAAGGGTGACAGAGATGCCAATGTGGATGGCACAGTATGTAGAAGGTATCACCCAAGGAATTCCATATGATTGGGGTACCTTTCTAGAGAGAAGGATGCATGAGGCATTGACCAAAAGACCGAAGAACTTTGGGATGGCCTTTCAAGCAATTGGATTGCTACTGAATGCAGTCACAAAAGTGGGAATGCAATTCCCAGGGTTGACGCCACCTAGAGAAATCAGGTCGGACCAACCGATGATATTGAGATGGGTAAAGGTTGTACCCATAGCAAAGAGTACTCCAGAGAAACCATGCACAAGGAGTGAGACAGGAGTGAAGCTCAAGGAGATACCTCTCCGGAGGAGGATGTCGATGTACATCATCGGAGGAAGCATTCTAGATGGTTGGAGCTGGAACTAGAACAACAAGTACCTGCACAAAGGTAGCAGGAGCAGCCTCTCGATCAAGAAATGGAGAGTAGTCTAGTACAAATAAGGATGAGAAGGCAATGAGAAAGAATGGTAGGTAAACCAGTTCTGGAAGTATAGAGGAAGGAACAGTCAGACTCAAAAGCGATGGAACTGGATGAGTTATATTGGATAGAGGCAGAGAAGATAGTGCAATCTCCGGACATCTTTGAAAATTTTGAGAAGATGGATGCCTCTGATTTCTTTAAAGGAATTGAGGTAGGGTATGATGGAGTAGCCACTACCTAGGATGAAGCGGGAGTTGGACCAAGTACCATAGTAGAAGAGCCCAAGAAGAAGACTCATTACAAAATTGTAATAGGAGGCTCTAGTAAGAAAGATGTCCCAAAGAATACCAAAGTGCCACAAGAAAAAGAAGCACTTGTTGCTCAATAGGAAGTAGCTCAAGAAAATACAGAGGAGCAATAGGGGGGCTCAACCGAAGCAAAAAAGGCTCAAGAACAAGTTGAGCAACGATCTCAGGAGGAGATCATAAACATTATGGATAGTGAGGGGGAGGAGAAAATAGTGAAACAATCCCCACCTCAGGAAAATATAGATACCGAGAGAGTACTTAGCGAGCTTGGAGGAAGCTCTAGCCACCTTAAGGAGGAAGAAGACTTAAGAACTCCTATAGAAGAAGAATGATGGGGAATGCAATCCAGCTATCTCCTAGAAATACCATGGTTTCAGAGAATCACAATGGAAGAGGAGGCAAGTGGAATAGAGGATAAGGTGGAACACTTCTTTGCTCAGTTAGGCCATGTGATGAATAGTGCTAGAATGGAATTTTGCATTGGTCACATGGGAGAACTGAAGTTGTGGGAGGAACAAGTATCTCTCGAGTTAGAGAGGATAACAGAATGGGTGAATAGTGTGGAGCGCATAAGGAAGATAGCGGATATCCATGCACAACATCCATGGAGGTTACCCAGGGAAGAGGTAACAATGATGTTAGGAAGAGAAGACTTGCTAGAAGGGATGGTCATGAATTACAGGAAGGACCCAAGGATATATTTGGATCGAGTGAGTCATCCAACCTGCCCTATCAATATGGTAGAAGTTGAATATAGGAGGGTCGCTACAGGAGTGTCCATTACCCTGTAGAAGTTGAACTTCCTAACACACTGGATAGAGTGGTTGAGCATTGGATTGGAGGAAATCCATCGACTCAAGGAGGCACAGGAGGAAGAGACCACAACCACTCAAAAGGAATTGGCCGTAATGGAAGATGAACTATAGAAAAGTAGAACTACGATAGAAGAGAAAATAAAGAAGTTGGAGGAGGATCTGTCAGGCCTCAAAGTAGAGTCTGAAGCCAAGGTTACCATGCTTGAAGAGGAAAAGTGATAGATTTTCTAGATGGTAGAGGATAAGATTAAGGAGTTGGAGGCACAACTCAAAGCGAAGGATGAGCAGATGACAACTCAGTTGGCCAAAAAGAGTGAGAAAATGGCTACACAAGCCAAGCAGATAAAGGAGCTGACAAAGGATAGCAAGAAGCTGAATGAGATGGTCTTGGAGAAGCAAGCTCAAGTGAGGATCAAAGAAGACCAGGTTCAAGCTCTAGAAGCTGATATCAAACACCACTTGGAGACCATTGTAGAGAAGAATGAGGAACTCCAGGAAGCTGCTCGAGCAGAAGCTCACTGGAAGGAGAAATTGAAGAAGAGTGCCTCCGAATGGGAAAAACAAATGATGGACTTCATGAAAGCTATCGAGGAGAAGGCTAACCTTCATGGAGCCAAAGCCGTCGAAATGGGGAGCTATGCAGCCAAGCTAAGAAATGAACGAGAAATGTACAAGACACAAGTCAAGGACTTGGAGGCTGAATTAGCTAGACTGGAAGCCCAACAGAAGAAGCAGAATGAGTCATCGAGGATGCCGACTAAAGTAAAGGGGAGGGCAGATGTAGGCAGCAAATCCACCTCCTAGAAGAAGAAAAAGTGATTTGCTAGATTTTGACAGTTTTGGGAATGATTTGCTCAAGTTTTGTAAAATCGTACAGTGGGAGAAAATCATACAGTGGAAGGAAAAATCATACAACTGGATTGGCAAACCATACAAAGCAGTAGCAAATCATACAGGGCGCACCGAAATTCACTCAGATGCAAAGGAAATGTAATTTCGGGATGAAATGTCGCATGGATTTGCTAAATTAAGGTGTTAAACTTAGGAAAATGCCAAAATAATGTATTCAGTTGTATATGGGCAGTTGTGAATAATGGATTGTCTCAGGAACCACTTTGGAATGGCCTAGGCAATGTTATATAAGGCCCCATTTTCAAATTTGTAGGTCTGGCTACTAGTTTACTGGTTATTAGTTGCTAGAATAGAGAGATAGACATATTTCTGAGTTATTGCAATTACCTTAAGAGAGTTTTCCACATTGTAATCGAATTGACAGCCATTAATGAGAATAACAGACGTTGTGGATGATAGTGTATGGTCTTGTTGTGAATGGATAATGCATTGTGGATTAACATTGTGTAATTGAGTTTCTATCTTACTGTTATATGTTAGTTTTAGGCATTGTTGCAGCTTGTTGAGAAGATTGTCACTGGTGAATCATGGGGAATGATTTAGGAGCATGATGATGTTGGCAAGGATGTGGTGAAGCGTACTGTATGATTTTTGGATGGAATTACTTGTATGGAATCTCTCACTAGCCCGGTTTGGATGTTTTGCTTGTGGAAGAGATTGTCTTGTTTAGGTTGTTAAACCTTTACAAAACATCCCGAAGAGAGATTGGAGTAGAAGAGCATAGCAAGTAACACCTTGTTGTACCTTTAGTTCGTACATATCGTACATCGTACATCGTACAAATCGTACAAAATATTGTTACCCGATTTGGTAAAACAGGTGATTGGCAGGAACTTACCCGATTTGGCAGTTTTGGTGAATTGGCTTGAACGATTACAAAACTGTGTACGACAGCCTACAAAATAGCATCTGTCAGTTTTTATGAGTGCAATATCATACCATCTTGGACACTGTATGATTTGAGATCGTACAGTGTATGTAATTAAGGTCCGTACAAAGAATTGACAGTTCGTACGAGGGTAGTTCGGGTGATTAGAATACTGTCCGATTTGGTAATTGAGATAGGCTCGACCTAGGAATCATTCTTACCTCTGGAAAACACCTCCCCATCAGGAATACTCCACCTATGTGTTACAAGTCGTGGCTAAGGTGCAAATGCTTTTGCTCTTGTAATCAGGGCTTAGATCCTCAATTCTCTCTGTTGAATTGATGGTCAAGGGTCGCATTGATGTCCTTTGATGGATTTGGTGGTTTAATTCATTGAATTTTGGGGTAAAAGACTCAATTATGGATTCTTTATATCCTTATTCCTTTGAAACCTCCATTTCTTCAAATTAATTTATGATTGGTAAGCTAGCTCTCTCCAAAAGTTTGTAATTGAGTCAGCATTCGACAAAGCTTCACTACGTTTCAAATCCTCAAGATTCTAAAATTCTCCCCAATTTGGATGGGGGTATTATAACATTCTCAAATACTTGGTATAGCTTCATGGAGAAGCCAAGAACAAGAAACCTATATTTGTATCAATTGGAGGGAACCTTCTCGATGCTTTCCCACCCAAAAACATTTGAATCTCTGTTGCCTAGGCCATTGCAACCAAAATTTGGCTCAGCTCAGGATTCAAAATAGTTTTGATGCTAGTTGTGGCTTTTAGGCATGACCAGATCTATTAGCCATGGGTTTTAACCATGGATAATGTTGAGTTATCCAAATCTACCCAAATTGAGTGGTTAAAACCACTGCTTCACCTTAGAGCTATCCAAGATTATTCATATGGTCTATTAGCATGTCCCATATGAGTATTCACCTTGACATGATATGTTTTAGGTGTCTACAGATGCTTCTTTTGAGATGCGTTGTGATAATGAACAAAGCTAAGAAAAAACTGACCTCCTAAAATAATGTCGTAGGTTGAATGATGATCATTGATCTGATCAACATTAGATTCCCAATCCTACCAAAGGGTACACATATTAGAATCATTGCTTCCAACTGATGGAAGGCTTAAATTTGAAAACTATTTTGCAATCTCTAGCATTGATCGAGTAGCTTCAGTGCTACAATATTACCTATATGTGGAGAGCTACTAAATTAACTATCATAGTTGATTTTTGCCCTAGCAAAGGGTAAGCTTATGATAGTCTTTGGCAATGATTTGTAAGATGATTGCAATTTTTACAAGATTGAGTGATCTCTTATTGAATTTGATTATGATAATTGATATAATGAATACCCCCTTAAGCGATGAGTCAATGAGAGTAGGATACTTTAATGAAGTGATGAGTCACTTGACCATAATGAGTGATTTGAACAATTGAAGGGTTTAGCACTTTAATTACTTGGCAAGGCTTAATTCAACCATGATTGCAACTATTAATAGTAATTGTACATTTCTATCTCATGGAGTAATCCAATCATTGTGGCCTTCTTAGGGAATCAAGATGATAGCAATTCCAATTAGGATTATGTTGAATCATAATGTTTGATGATCTGCTAAAAAATTTCATAGAAGAATTGAGATGAATACCTTATTCCCGTGGAGCAGTTTGGTTGTCTAGGTCTTCTTAGGGATTGAAGTGAAGCATATCAATTCAGCGATGACTAATTTACCCCAAATGGCCTTATAGTGATTTACTCATCTTTTTGGATTGAATGGATCACAAATCACCTCAATCGTTAAGTGTATAGGGTAAATAACTAGATATGAGGTGCATTTGAAACTTGAATTATTTGAATTTTTTTGTTATTTTGAAAATTTTGAGGGTTTTACACCATTAGATATTTTTTATTTTTCACTTTGAATCCCCTCATGGATGAATTTTGAGGGTATTTATTGTTGTATGCTAGCCACGCTTGTCAATCATAGCTAATTTTTACAATTTTCTTAGCCGTGGCTCTAACCCATGATCAGAAAACCCTAATTTTGGGCCCACGAGTGTCAGCAGTAGTCAAGTGTAAAATAGAAAATATGAAAGAAAAATCTATCATTTTCATGTCATTATTTTCCAATTGCTGACTTGAAAAAATGAGAGCTCTAAGAGGTGAGGTTAAAAATTTGACATGAAACATTGTTGGACTGCATACTCAACCTACCCAACATGGCTGACCCAATGGATGCATCCACTAGTGGTAGAGCTGGTGCTGGAAAGGTACCATTGCAACTCTCTCTTATTTAATTTACCCAATTAAAATGAACCTCATTAATTAACGGGTTAAATGAACCACACTAAACTTTTGGTAAAGAACCTCATCGTAGCTTAGGGTTATCAACTTAAAATAAACCTCATTAAGTAATGGGTTAATTGAACCACATTAAACTACCGGTAATGAACCACACCATAGTTAGATTTAGACTAGGTTAGATTAGATGGGTGGGCTTAAATTTTTTTGTCTTTTTCGAGATGGGACGTGACCCTAAAAAGATCACTGCTCTTAGCTATGGGTGGTAGCCACGATTTCAAATTGGCAAATTTGGGGCCATGGTTGTTAGCCATGGTGGGATTTAAATCCCAACAGTCAAAATTTTGACTATTGCTACCAATCGTGGGTCCCAATCACGGTTAGCTGACTTTAGGAAAATTTTCTTATTTTTTTTATTTTTTTTGAGTTTTTTACTATTTTAATTGATTTGATTGATTGTTTTTATGTTTAGTCTTCATTTTTTTGAAATGTGTTGCATGTATTTGTAAATGTTTTTATATTTTTGAATATATTTTTTTGATTTGTTTGACTTTTTAAGGTTATTTTTTAATTTTTTTGATTGATTTTATGTATATTATTTATGTCTCTCTTCAAACTTAGACTACGAGTGTGAGGGAATCAAACATCCTTAATACCCTTTACAATGGTCTCAATGACACTAATTAGGCTTGATTTAGAGCCATCATATTTGGCTACGTACTATGGTTTCCATCGATTAGAGCCAACCAGGCTTACATGACTACTCTGGCCCATCACTAGGATGCGAGGACCAACACCTTTCACCTTCCCACAGGTGATATCACTGTCACTTTGGAGGATGTCTACCACATATTTCAGATCTCGATTGATGGTGAGGCCATCACATCTTCACCATAGAGATAAAGAATGCAGTCTTTCAATAGATATTCGATGCTTGAAGTGCTATGATGTAGGCAAATTTAGACCATGGTAGGGTCCACATCAAGGACTGGTACCATGAGAATATCTCCTCATGATGGGTAGTTTTACTCATGTATTTGATAGTTTAGATTGTGTTTCCAGATACATAAGGAGTGAGGTTCCCTTGAAACCTTTTGGCTAAAACACAAGATGTGCTGGCGAGCAGCACCAGAGAGCCACTAATCCTATCCTAGGGGAGCACTATACTTGAATAGCTCTATTATGAGCTATAAAATATTACACGAAGGAGTCGTGTGGGAGTCGACTGCAATATTTCACTACAAATATAGGCATGGCAACACATCATAGTTGAACACCCCACACCACTACCCCTCCAAATTATTGACATTGCTAAGGAAAGCAAGTGCTATGTTTCTTGTTGGCCTAGAGAGGCTGAGGGGTTCAGGAGTAGGACTCAAGAAGGAGATATGCAGTACTACATTAATCATATTGCATGGATATAGACTAGTCAGGTGTTATGGAGGCCCTACATGAATTGTCCTACATGGCCATAGTATAACAGATACCTAAGGAGGACTCGATGTGAATGATGGATTCTCGAGTGCAATATCAAGATACAAGAGTTCTTCTACTTATCTTGTGTGATCATGCAATTTGAGATTCGCTAGGATATCCCTCATACACTTACTATATATCACTACCTTAAGGTAGAGAAGGACTTGACATAGCCTCAGGTGACTCCACTAGGGGATGAGGATGATGACTTCCATGAGTTTGGTCTGGAGGATGCATGGACTATAGTATATTATGACACCTGGTGGACTACCATGTTGTGGCGGGATGATGGCCCTCTAGGTAGACCTATAGATGGTGAGGTAGTAGTAGAGGTAGAGGGGGCACATCTAGAGGGTGTAGATCCTCATGGGTGCAAAGTGCACCAACAAACAAAGGGTAGATGAGGTAAGGCTATAGCTTAGGAGGATCTCCAGATAGAGGAGGGTGAGGAGGATCCTGATGATGAGGTGTCCCAACTCAAGGCCAAGGTTTCTAGCTTACAAACATAGATAGGGACCCTTTAGATGTAGATCCAAGAAAGAGACACTTCTATGGCTACTCTACAAGCATATCTAAGAACCACATAGGATCAGCTAAGATAGGGATAGGAGCAATGACAAAGCTACAAGGAGGAGTAAACTCTCCACCTAGAATATATTGTGAGTGCTACTACAACTTTGGAGAAGATGATACTTGAGCAAGATCTAGCATAGTCTTAGCTACAACTCATGACTCTTAAGAGGTATCTGTTGAGGAGTGCGTAAGGGGAGTCATATACTCCATAGGTTGCTCTAGAGGCTCCATTTGTATAGGGATGCACAAGTTTAGATCTAGATGCAGATATCAGGAGGTTGTAGGCTATGGTTTAGTGTCACCTTGATGAGTGAGCATCAAATGCTGCTCATATCTCTCACCTGGAGGTAGATATAAAGCTACTCGAGGGTGAGATTCCTAAGAGGGCCATAGATCTAGGGACTCAAAGGACTTGGACCCAGGAGACAAGGCAGTCTTCAGCTTGATCCAGCCATAGGACACCCAAGATAGAGAAGTCTATTGGTACTAGCTCTAGGTGGACTCACAAGGAGGGTGGAGGCAAATATGAGCATCATATATTGGAGGTATAGACGTTATCTAGTACAGGTCTTTTCAGATGTTTGTACCATTTTTTAGTGTAAGGTCAAGGACCTACACAGTTGTAGCCTGTGGGCATTTTGGACATATGCCTATATACTCTCTTTAATACAGATATATATATATACGATCTAATTTTTATGAGACTCATTATATGTGCAAATTTATTTATTTTATGTTTATGAGATGCATATGGATGCAATGCTTATATTGTATGTTGATTTGATACTATATGATGTGATGTATGGATGATATGCACTAGCTATTTTATGGATGTATGACTAGATATTGTGATCTAGATGTGTAGATAGAGTAATTTTATTGTATGGATATGGATGCAATATTAGATGTGAAATGCATGGTTAATTTGGTTTACTTTTATGCCTTTAATTTATTATGCTATGATATGATGAATGTAATGTATGTAATGCATTATTTACATGATGATTGATCTAATGTAAATGAACATGTATGTCTTAATCACTTAAAACATAATGTATGAATGCAATATGGGTTTGAAAATCTAATGGATGACACCACAGAATGTATAATAATCATGAAATGTAATTGATACTTCTTATCATAAGAATTAATCAATTAAAAATCCATATGTGCTATGAAATTCTGTATTGTTTCTATTCATAAGCTTTTGGTAAGTTAAAATAACATGCACAACATAATCAGTGGTCGTCTAAACATCGTTGTTGATATTCATCTGGTATCTATCCTATATTATGAACAATCCTTAACAAACATGCTCTCATAAAAGTAAATTGATAATTGATTGATTCGATATGGTTGTTTCTATTTGGCAATTTTTGAGTTTTTTTGTGAGACTCAAACACCCTAGTTGACTTATCAAAAGTTGTATAGTGACTATACTAGAATTTTGAAAAATAAAGCTTTCATTACGAAATACCAAGCTATTCATTACCTTTGTGTGTACAAATGAATATATTAGATGAGATATAAGCATACCCCAATGCCAGGCAGGATTTATTCAACCCATTGTTGTATTGGGGATCCTCAAATGTCCATCTGATCCTAGGTTTAGATTTAGTTAGACTATACCACTAGGCAATACAGGCCACCTAAAGCTAGCTCATGTGTAAATTTCTTAGACCTACCCCAATGCCAGGAAAGATTCATTCAAGCCATTATTGTATTGGGGATCACCCTATGATTTTTTAGCATTGATCATTCTAGGGATTCAAGCTCACCCCCTTATTTTCTTCAATTTATTGGGATACTTGCTCATATATAGTGATGAAAATCACTATTTATTTTATATTTTGTTTTTATTTTGTTTTGAGAAAGGGATTTGATTTGATTTTTTGAGATTTTTCTCCTTTATGTAAGCAAGGGATTTATTCGGGTAGGGGGTAAACTTTTCCTTTTACCAATGACCTCTACTCTACACCATTGCATCTCACAAAATGAGCAAGTAACAAAACCTTTTGCCTAAGATGACCTGAACCACTTTTGTAATGTTCATCCTTCCTTACCCTAATTAGGATTGTTAATGTGTTTGATTAGTGATGGAATTCTAATATGCTAAGTGCTTTCAAAACTAGACCTCATCCTCAAAAGCAAAACAAGCTTTCTACTAAATCTTAAAATACCACTAGGAATGGCTAAATGACAAAAAAGCCCTAGTATATTCTGCATGGCAATAGGAGGGGTTGTGTTGAGAAACACAATTACTCATAAGGGTGATGGATGATGATGATGCATATACGTATGATTGAAGTACAAACGTGGTGTCATTTGTAGATTGCAAACACAACCTATCCTAATTCAATGCGATTACATGAAATGCATGTGCAAAATAAATATGCATGATGCAAATGAAATGCAATGTTTTTAGATTTTATTGCATTTTTATTTTTATGGACCTTGAAATTTTTTCATATTTTTAGGTTTTGAATTATTATGTGTGGAACTCCTTAAGATGAATTATTTTGAGAGGTTCAGGCTCTTCAACACCTTCAAGTTATGTCAAGTGATACATTCTAGGTCCAATCTACTCTGAGATGATGTAAGGACCTAACCAGTTAGCCATAAATTTTTCTTGCAAGTGTGGTGGCAGGTTTGAGTTTTTTTGGTTCTCTTTCAGCACAAGATCACCAACCTTAAAGTCCCTTAGATGAACTTTACTATTGTAATCTCATTTTAAGCACTATTTGTAAACACGAATATGCTCAAGGGAATTCACGTGACGTTCATCAAGAAGCATCAACTGATCTAGGTGAGCTTACCACACAGTGTCATCATCGATGAACTCTTTAAATACGATGTGTAACATTGGAATCTCCAACTCTAAGGGCATAATATCCTCAATGCTATATACTAGCAAGAACAAGGTTGCCCCAGTGGGCATCTGTATGCTAGTATTGTAAGCCCACAATGCAAGGGGTAACTGAATGTGCCAATATTTGTGGTTTTATTGTACCATATTTTTTAAGATGGCTACCATTGTCTTGTTTAAAGCCTCAACTTACCCATTTGCGTACGGATAATATGGAGTCATAAAACTATGTTGTATATTGTACTTAAATGTTTAAAGCCTTTAGATTTTTGTTCTTAAATGATATTCCATTATCCGAGATTATATTGGATGGTATCCCAAAAACAACTAATGAGATTATGAAGTATAAACTCTGCAATACGTGCTCTAGTTTTTGTTGTTAAGGGCATGGCTTCCACCCACTTTTTAAAATACTCAGTATCCATTATAATAAATGTATGCCAACTCGATGATGGAGGAGAGATATTACCAATCACATCTAGACCCCAGTGAGAAAATGGCCAAGCCACTTGAATGGGCTATAATGCCTGTGATGGTAAGTGCATAAGATTAGCATGATGTTGATATTTAATGTATTTCTTGACATACGCAATGCAATCCTTCTCCATAGTGGGCCAATAATAACCCATTCGAAGGATGCACTTGAAAATTACCATGCTACTTAAATGGCCATTGTATGTAACATTGTGAGCTTGCGAGATTGCCCAAGCTGATTCTTGGGGCTCAAGACAATGAAGGAGAATTCTATCATAACTTTTGCGGTACAAGATGTCTCCAAGTAAGACATACTTTGTCATTTTCTATCTAAATGTACATTTTGCAGCACATGACAATCCCTATGGATTTAAACCAAGTTTGAGGAAGTAATGTAATTGTGATATCCAATCTTGATAAGCTTCTACCTCAACTGACAAGATGATTTGTTCCCCTGGAATTTTGCTATGTGTGAATGCAGACCGGGATACAACCTTGTGATAAATGGTGGTGCCATTCCTCATAGGACCCTAGGAGATCATAGACCCCCAGGATGACTCCTTGAGAAATTCTCTAGCTTTATAGATCCACTCATGGTTTGGTTCTATATGAATCATATTTACTAATTCCTTATTATCAAACACCACACGCTACATAGTGGCATGCGATAGCATCTTTACATGAATGGTAGTAAAATTGGTAGATGAATTCTAAGGGATTAAGGATCCCAAATATGCCATAGTGTCTACAAATCTATTCAATAAGTAATAGATTGCCTTAATTTCGAACCACTCTAGTTTGGCTATATAAGTATTAGCAAGATCCTTGTAAGCTTTTAGGATGGGACACCTACATTGAAAGAGTCCCTTCACTTGATTGACTATGAGAAGGGAATCTCCAAAGATATTTAATCATTTAATCTTCATGGTGATAGCTATTTAGAGGCCCAAGATTAGGGTTTCGCATTCAAAATTTTTGTTGGTGCAAGGAAAGTCCAGCTTAAATTACAAGGGTATTGGAGCACCTTGTGGCTCGAAAAATACAATTCTAGCACCACCCCTTTGGTCAAATTTTTAACCATTGAAGAACAAAGTCATATAAGCTTTGTTATTTGGTTCTTTGGATTTGAGTGCTTCTGATAATGCAAATATTGTATCATCAAGAAGGTCAATGGTGAGAGGTCTACTATTCTCGAGAGGTACCTTTGCCAATTGATCAACTATGACCTATCCCTTGATGGAATTTTTGCTGATGAATTCCAAATAAAATTATATCAATAGCATGATCCACTTTGCAGTACATGTATTATGATATGTCTTGCTCGTCATACACTACAAAGTATTTTGTTTGTATATCACATACGTCATATGATTTAACATATAATTATGCAACTTATTAGTTGCAAACACGACTACTAAACACAACTTCTCCACATACGTATATCCGAGATCATAACTCACCAAGGTGTGATTTATGTAATATATGGCTTGCTCTTTGCCTTGCACATCATTTTGGACCAACATGGTTCCCAATGCAAAGTTGGTCATCGATATATATAGTAGAAAAGGCACATCCAATCTTGGTGGAGCTAGAACTAGCAATGTTGCTAGGTATTGCTTGATTTCATTGAAGTTCGCTTAACAGTCCTATTCATAATTGAATGGGACCCTCTTGTGCATCATTTGATTCATGGGTCAATATTTATCTGATAATTATATGATAAATCACTTTATGGATGCTACTTTTCCCTAAAGGCTTCTTAACTTTTTGATATTTATGGGAGGATGCATCTCTAATATGGCCTTGACCTTCACTGGGTCAACTTTGATGCCTCATTTTGAAATGATGAATCCCAAGAGCTTTCCTAAAGTTATATCAAATACACACTTCTTGGGATTCAACCTGAAATTATGCTCTATTAGGCGATCGAAGACCTTCCTCAAGACCTCCACATGCTCTTCTCGTAGTAATGACTTTGCCAAAAAGTCATCAATATAATATTCCAAGATCTTATGCATGTAGTCATGAAAAATATATGTCATGGCTCAATGATATGTGGCACCAAAATTTTTAAGACTGAATGGCATAACTTTGTAGAAAAATATTTTCCATGGCGTTGTGAACACAATTTTTTGCTGGTCTTCAGCTTTAATCCAATTTTTATTGTAACCAAAAAAACCATCCATAAGGGAGAGCATCTCATGACCTGTAGTTACATCTACGAAAGCATCTATGTTGGGGAATGAAAATGAATCTTTTAGTGTTGCCTTATTGAGGTCTCTAAAATTTGTACAAATATAGATCCTTCCATCAGGTTTCCCATAGGTACCATGTTTGATACCCATTCTAGATAGTCAATGGAGATAATGAATTCTACGTCCAATAGCTTCTACAACTCATATTTAACCATTAAAGTGACTATTGGATGCATATTTTTGAGCCTTTTCTTGATAGGTTTCTTGGAGGGATCTAGCAAAAGGTTATGAGTAACCAATTTTGGATCTAGTACTAACATATCCTTGTATATCCAAGCAAAAAGGTCAGGTCTCTCTTTCAGTGGATGAGTATGACACACTCATAAGAGATAGACTCTCTCTAAAATTGACCTTCTTAGAATTAGTGGGATCATTATTGATATCCACATCAAAGGTCTCCTCTACTGACATATGTGATCCTTCCTCAATCTGGTGAGGCATAGGAATAAAGTGGATGTCATCATCTGGATTTAAAGGTCTTAAATCAGAATTTCCCTCAGCATGATAAACATCATGTGTATAGCCTAGTAAAAAATGAAAAGGTTGCAACATTTCTTCGTTAGGGAAGAAATCTTCAAGCTCTAGTGGTAAATCGGCATGATCCCAATCAATAGCATATGTATTAAGATACAATAGTTTGGAGGGTCAGATGTATTACGAAGTGGAGTGGTCAAATCAATGGAGATCATATTGATGGAATGGATTAGATCTCCAGGACCATGTGTGTGTGACTCTACGTTGATAAAAATTCCATCCTCAAGATGTGGCTCTAGGGGTATGGGGATTTCTAAATCTGATCTATGAATAGAATAGAAAATAGGATCATTGGGCTCAAGGAATGTTAGGATATCACTATTAAAAATAATCACACTCACACAAAATACTGAAAAATAACTCAAATACAATAAATAACTCAATAACACTATGCAGAAATGGAACAATCTCACAATAACACAAAATCGTAGGCCTCTTCAAGGGGGAAACCTCCTTCAATATTTCATTAGCTTGCAAAAGATTGAATTCGTACATGGCTTCATATATTTTAAATAAAAACTTCATGCAACCCTACCTAAAGGCTCAAGAGTTGGCTTACATGCAAAATGCCACTTGAGATAGAATCTCCTACCTACCATCGGTTACAATATTGATAAAAATGGTTACATGATATGGCACCACTTGTATAGGAATCCTACTTGCCACATACATTACAAAGTATTACAAAATAATATCATAATGGGATCCCCCATGTTGGAAGTGGGTCATTACATAAGTAAATGAGAATTACAAAATGGTATTAGGATAGGATCCTAACATGTCCTTCCCCTTCAAAAAGCTTTGTCCTCGAAGCTAAAAATGAGGGAACTGGTGCTGGATCTGGTGGAGAGACTCCCATGTAGCATCTTTTGGATAGAGCACGTACCACTAAATAAGAACTTCTATGATGGTATGGTTGTGAAGAGTGAGGGTATGACGATCCAACAATTATTTAGGTTCGAGTAATATGGAACCTTCTTCATCTAATTTTGGTAATGCTGACTGAACCTATATCTGTGTACCCACAATAATTTTGAGAGAGGAAACATGGAAAATAGGATGGAGCTTGGAGGTGGGCGAAAGAGCCAATTTGTAAGCAGTTGAACCAATTCGTTGAAGAACTTGGTAGGTTCCATAGTATTTTGCAGCATGTTTTTGACATCGATGGAGTTATAGAGATGATTTTTTGTACGGATGCAAGTGAAGGAATACCATGTCATCCACATCAAAGCTATGCTTAGAACGATTTTGGTCAGCTTATTGTCACATCTGATTTTGGGCCATGTCCAAATTCTGCTTCAACTAGTGGAGAACATTGGTATGTTGGTTGAAAGTAGTGTCAACTGTAGTGACCCCGGGACGCACGCACCACTCTTAACTCTACTTGCGATGTTATTATTATACCAAAAATGAAGCTAAAAGACTATGAAAAGCATATAACACGAAAATGACAAAGAATGGATCCTTTTATTGATATTGAAACCTGGTTACATGTCGGTCCCTCTTAGGGATACCCATCTTTATACAATATTTACAAGTGGGTAAGAGATGTCCCCTCTGCAAAAGGGGTGGCGCACTCTAAAATGCTTCCTGGTTCCGCACACGAAAATGTATGAGGGCTTACAGATGCCTCCTTCTCCAGGTATGTCTCTCGGATGGATCCTCTTGCTCTCGTATGTCATGGATTATGTCTCGATGAACTCTGTAGCCTCGTATGCAATGAAAACAACAACACACGCTTAGCTGTCCGAGATTACCTCTTCGGATGAGGTTGTTAGCAATAAATCTGATAATGAAAGGAAATATGCTCAATGAATGAAACTAATGCTAGAAAGCAAATAAATGAAGCAAAATGGATCTTATGCTAATGATATGAAATATAAAGAAAGCAGAATGAGAGAAACTAACACCTAAACCCTAGACTAGGTCTGCAGGCCACTGTCCAAGACAATGGCCGCTAAGATGAAACCTCTCTCTATTGATCCAAAGACTATGGGCTTAAGTTGCTACTAATGTTAAATGATTATTATATGTGTATGGATGATTACCTCTCAGTTGGCTAGCACTTCGTTGCTCCTCAAGGGTGCTCAGATCTGCTCTCCAATCTGATAGGGCTTCGTTGTGTATGCTCTCCAAGAAAAAGCTCTCTCAAAGAAGTCTGCTAAAAGATCATCCTTGGTCTCAGAATTGATATCTGATCATGGATGGATGATTATGGATCCCTTGGTGCTCTCAGGCTTGCACCTTTTATAGTGTGAAACCCTAGGTCTATGTCCAAGCCCTAGGAATGAATTTCTCATGCGTAGTGAGAGTTAGCATGAGAAGCTTTTGTCTTTTTTCTATGTTTGGAGGCTAGTTAATTGAAATATAACTGCCACTTGAGTCTCCTATGCAAACTGGTTGTTAGCATGAGAAGCTTTTGTTCTTTGTTTATGTTTGAAGGTCAGTTAACTGAAGTCTAAATTTGGACTTGAGTCTCCCATGTAAACTAGTTGTGAGGGGGAATGCAAAGTTATCCCCGCTCACTTTATTGTATGTAAACTACCACTTCCACCCCTGATTAGGCTTGTTTGTCGGTAAAATGCTTTTTATGACTTAGCCACTATTGTATGCAGTGACTAATATTTGGCTATTGTCTTCTAGTGGCTAAGGTCTGGCCGCTCTCAGCTTGAGCGGCTAGGATCCAATCGCTCTAGTTTATAGCGGCTAAGCTTGGATGGGTTAAAACTACCATTTTGAGTGGTTAGGACCACTGATTGCTCTTGTAAAGGTCTAAAATTGGACATATGGTCTTCAGATGTGCTCATATGAGTGGTTTCCTAAACATGACATGTTTTAGGTGTCTATAGATGCCCCTTTTTGTGATGCGTTGTGTGGAAAAACACAATGCTGAGCAAAAATGTAGACTGCTATGTTTGTGGGGTGATTTGACCAAAGGGTTTGTGATTCCTTTGGGGCATTTGTTAAGTTGACCAAAGGGCTTGTGATCCTTTGGGGCATTTTTAAGTTGACCAAAGGGCTTGTTTTTCGGTTGCATCCTTTGGGGATTTGTTAAGTTGACCAAAGGGATTATGTCCTTTGGGGCATTTGTTAAGTTGACCAAAGGGCTTGTGTCCTTTGGGGCATTTGTTAAGTTTACCAAAGGGCTTGTGTCCTTTGGGGCATTTGTTAAGTTTGACCAAAGGGATTATGTCCTTTGGGGCATTTGTTAAGTTGACCAAAGGGCTTGTATCCTTTGGGGCATTTGTTAGTTGACCAAAGGGCTTATGTCCTTTGGGGCATTTGTTTCAAGTTTTTTTTGACCAAAGGGACTTATGATCCTTTGGGGCATTTGTTAAGTTGACCAAAGGGCTTAGCATCCTTTGGGGATTTGTTAAGTTGACCAAAGGGCTTGATCCTTTGGGGCATTTGTTAAGTTGACCAAAGGGCTTGTGTCCTTTGGGGCATTTGTTAAGTTGACCAAAGGGCTTATGTCTTTGGGCATTTTTTGAAGGTTTGGGGCATTTGTTAAGTTTACCAAAGGGCTTGCATCCTTTGGGGCATTTGTTAAGTTGACCAAAGGGCTTGCATCCTTTGGGGCATTTGTTAAGTTGACCAAAGGGCTTATGCTCCTTTGGGGCATTTTTTAAGTTGACCAAAGGGCTTATGTCCTTTGGGGCATTTGTTAAGTTGACCAAAGGGCTTATCTTTGGGGCATTTGTTTGACCAAAGGGCTTATCCTTTGGGGATTTTTTTACCAAAGGGTTCTTTGGGGTTTTTTTCAGGTTTCTTTGGGGTATTTGTTAAGTTGACCAAAGGGGTGTTGATCCTTTGGGGCATTTGTTAAGTTGACCAAAGGGCTTATGTCCTTTGGGGCATTTGTTTTTGACCAAAGGGCTTGTGTCCTTTGGTTTTTTTGACAAAGGGCTTGGGTTTTTACAAAGGGCTTGTGTCCTTTGGGATTTGTTAGTTGACCAAAGGGCTTAGCCTTTGGGGTTTTGACCAAACTTTGGATTTTGACCAAAGGGCTTACCCTTTGGGGCTTTTTGTTTTTGACCAAAGGGCTTGTGCTCCTTGGGGATTTTTGTAATTGATTGCTTAACTATTTGATTTCTGACTAGGGGAGGTATGATACCAATATTGCCCCAATCGATGCTTGAAAATATTTTTGTTTTGATTTTATGTTATGGGTGCAATGATGAATGCAATGCCTAGATAATGATTTGATTATGCTATATGTATGCAATGTATTGATGACATGTACTAGCTAGATGATAGATATATGATTAGATGGTATGATTTAAATGATGATGATGGATGCATATGTGAATGCATGTTTAATTTGGTTTTTTATATCCCCCCCCCCCTTTTGTTAAGAATGGGTAAATATGTTGGGGGTTAAAGATTTAACTAGATGGTTTTGATTTGATGTAAATGAACCTGTATGCTTTAATCACTTAAAAAATAAGATAAATATGATATGATTTATAAAAATCTAATGGGAGACACCACAAAAAAAAAAAAATAATCATGAATTTAAATGATCACTCTTATCATAAGAATTGATTAAGTATTCATATGTGAGATGTAATGGCATGAAATGTATGTATTTTCTTGATAAGTTTCTGTAAATTAAAAGATACAAAATAGTCAGTGGTCATCTACATATCATTTCTAATATATATCTGGTATCTATCCTACTCTGTTGATACCCCCTAATTTATAGAATCTTATAAATAAAATTGATGATGTGATTGATGATATGATTTGTTGCTATGTAGGAATTTTTGAGGTTTTTCCTGAGACTCAAACACTCTAGTTACCCTATCAAAAATTGCGTATTGACCAATCAAGGCTTTTGAACAGTAAGGTTTTCATCATGGACCTAGATACTCATTATCCTTATGTGTGCAAATGAATATATTTAGATAGAACTCAAATATTTCCTCCGATGTCAGGCGGGATTCTTTCAGCCCATTGCTAAGATCGAGGATCTTCAAGTGTTCATCTGATTCTTGTGTTGGACTTAGTTGGACTATACCACTAGGCAGTATTGGGTTACCTAAAGCTAGCTCATCCACATTCAAACATTGGTCTACACAAATGCATAGCTATTGTGTTAGACATATCATCATGCGTAAGGATATCACCATTGCTAGGCTGGCTATGCACCAAACCTGTAATGGATATCGCCTTTTGTATAATGCTGAGAATTCCAGGGATTCAAGCTCCATTCCCTTTTTTTCTTCCTTTTGACTTGGGATACTTGCTCGTGTTTAGTGATAAAAATCACTGTTTATTTTTGACTGATTTTTTTTTTTTCTTTTGAGCAAGGGATTCTTTTAGTGATGATAATCACTATTTATTTTATTTTTTTTCTTTTGATACTTTGAACTATGACTTTGGATGTCGATGTATGACTTTTGAGGATTTTGAACTTTGCTTTGACTCTGGGATTTTTGCTTGTTTTGATTAAAGCAAGGGATTTATGGGTAGGGCGGAGCTTGTCCTTTTGTCAATTCTCAGCACTTTTGAACCGGTTGCATAGGGGGATAAGCAAGGAAGACCCTTTTCACTTTAGGTAACCTAACCACTTTTATAACTTTCATCTTTCCCTTGTACCAACTAGAATTTAGTGTTTGTAATTAGTGATGGGATCCTGAAATATGCTAAGCTTTGTCACCACTAGACCTTACTCTCTACTAACCAATATGGCTTTCCACAAAAGTTGATAGGATCACTAGGTATGGTTGAATAACCGGAAAACCATAGTATATTATGTATAGCAACAAGTAATGGTTGTGTTGAAAAACACAATTACACACATGTATGAGTGGATGTAGATGGATTTGAGTATTTGTGATACAAACTGTGGCATCATTTGCTAGATTGTGATCATAACATATGCAAATGTAATGGATATGAATGTTTAATTCAATGCAACTATGTGGATGCAAATGTGAGATGCAAATGTTTTTGTATTTTTGGATGCTTTCAATTTTTTGATCTTTTGATTATTTTGAATGTTTTGAACTTTTGATTTTAAATTGTTTTTATGCTTTTATGTTTTGCTTTTGACCAAAGGACTTTAAGATGCCTTTGGAGCCTTTTGTGATTTGATTTGACCAAAGGGCTTTAAGATGCCTTTGGGGCCTTTTGTGATTTAATTTGACCAAAGGGCTTTAAGATGCCTTTGGGGCCTTTTGTGATTTTTTGGTTTTCTATTGTTTTTGCGATTTTGAAATTTAATGAATGTTTTTGAACTTATTTTGATGTCTTGACCAAAGGGCTTATTGTGCCTTTGGGGATTTTTGTGGGTTGACCAAGTGGCATGAAGATGTCCTTGGAGCATTTTGATTAATTTGAATTTGACCAAGCGGCATAAAGATACCCTTGGAGCATTTTTTTGATGAGATTTGACCAAGCAGCTTAGAGATGCCCCTGGTGCCTTTCGTTTTTGACTTTTTATGTTTTATGATTTGTTTGTATTTTTGATATATTTGAATGTTTTTGTATTTTTGATATATTATGGGGGAAGGTGTGACACCTTAAATACCCCCAATGTGTGTGCCACTTAATGAAAGTGAGGAAGGTGTGATACCTTTAGAACCCTCACTTTGTCTCATTGAACTTGATGTGGATGATGGGGAAGGTATTTGACCTTTAAGATCCCCAGTGCACATGTTGTCCACTGCAATGTAATCAACCTTCTTAGGAAGAGTGACAAAAATCAACTCTCCCAATTGGGGCATAGATCTTTGTGAGGTGCCCCTATCTGGGTAGAGAGGAAATGAGTGAACCATCTATGGGAGATGCCCCATTACTCTAATAGGTCTTGGACCACATTCTTGAATCCATGACAATCGCAAATGTCATGGCCCTTTATTCGGTGGTAGATGCAGTAATGGTCCTCCCTATAACCCTTGGGTTTAGCTTTGTTTGGGTATAGAGGCTTTATGTCGGGTAAGGTGATGACCTTAGCTTCCTGTAGCTTTTGAAAAATATTTGACATAGACTCGTTTAAAGGAGTCCAAATGCGTTGTTGTTGCTTTGATTGTTTAGCATGCTTTGGCCTGGTATGAGGACCAGGTTGAGCCCTAGGTATGTCACTTGCTGGCTCAGGGGGCTCTTGTTGAGGCTTCTCTTGTGGCTGCCCAGGAGACAATTTGACCTTAGATAAAGGTTGCTTTTGTCTCTCAAGCTGGTTCATGATAAAGTGCAATGCCTCATTTTGTTTCTCCATTTGGACCTCTATATTGTAGAGGTGATTTTGCATATGCTCCAATATTGATAAGGCTCCCTTGTGTATTTCTAGTGATTGGTTTGAAATAACACTATCTATTGAAGGAGATGCTAAAGATCCACCAGGTAACTGTAACTCACCCATTTCCTTCCTTTGAGTTGATGTGGAGGCTTCATGATGATCCACTTTGTTAGTGGTATCCACATGCTCATGTTTATGACTTAGTTCATGTTTCTGTTTCACTTCGTAGTGTTGCATTGTACTAGCTTTGATACCCCTATCTGATGTGGGGGGAACAATTGTTCTTGTTCTTGAGGAGGCACCATGAGAAGTGAGTTAGGGGTGACTAATGCCAATGGTTTTGATCCCTTCAATGGGAAAGCAACATCTGATTGCACCACATCTTGTTTTATCTGCTTTAGAGTCACTTGGTCCTCTATCTCGCTATTGACCATTGCCACAAACTCTTGAGAAGGCACTTTTTCTTGTGTCTCATCAACTTTCTTGTAATACTTGAATGGCTCAGGATCATGGGGGACCACATACACTTGTCCTTGATGTATGAATTTTAGGTTTTGGTGCACTATGGAAGGTATGCATTCCATATCCCTTATCCATGGTCTTCCTAGCAATATGTTGTACTGCCTCTCACCCTCCAAGATATGGCACAATGTAGGTATCATATTTATCCCAACTTGTATAGGTAGGATTATTGTGCCAATTGTTGGGGAAGTAGCATCATTGAAGGCCCTTAATGTAAATGTTGTGTCCTTAATGCGTGAAGGTGGCAGATTTAAATACTTCAAAGCTATAGCTGTGATGATGTTGATGGATGACCCAGTGTCAATCAAGACTCTCTTGTACGAAATTTGATTGATTCTTACTATGATGTGGAGCGGAGGATCAGGTTCATCCTGAGAGATTGTCTTAATCTCCTACCTATGAAAGGCAATCACATGGTCTTTTTGTAAGTGCATTGAACTTATTGTTGGTATGGATTGTGATAGATTATCAGCTTTAGTTGACTTTTTTGGTATGTTGGGCTGATCAAGGCATATTTTGCTTCTTATTGTAGTATTGATCATACCTATAAAACCCTCCTCGGGTGGGGCTATGTGCACCTCATTGACATGCTCAACTTGATTTTTGTTGGCCCCATGATTGGGGAGAAGATTTTTGAATATGTTGATGTCTTGCAATTCATTCTTATCCAACATATCCTGCACTATATTCTTGAATGCAACACAATCCTGGATATCATGGCCATTTTGCCGATGGTAAACACAATAGAGATCTTCCCTATACCCCTTAGGTTTGGGGTAATTAGGATCCAGGATGCGCTCCTTAGGCAAGTTTAAAACCTTGGCCTCGCAAAGGCGATTGAAAATTGATGCCAAGGATTCAGGCAATGGTGTATAATTATGAGGGGGTTGTTTCTGTTTGCCCTTACCTTGATTCTTGTTGCACTGGTTGTAATACATAGTAGGAGGTTGAGCCTGATAGTTTTCTTGTTGTTGGCTCTATGCTATTTTTGGAATGCTTAACATGATCTGGTTGACATCTGTAGGTTGGGCCTATTGTGATTGATGTTGCGTACTCTCATTCCATTCTTTCTTGCTATAGAGCTTTAGGTCTCCTTCTTCGAGCTTTATATCTTCAATAAGCTTGGCTTGAGCCAAGGCTTCTTCGAATGTATCATACTTCTGTAGTTGCAATAGTAATGAGATATGCTTGGCACAACTTTTTGTGAACATTCAGATTAACTCTTCGATCGGGATGGAAAATGATAACTTTGCCATGATTTTTCTCCATCTATCCCCATAATCCATGATTGGCTCATCATCATACTGCTTTAGGTTGGCCAAGTCTGAGAGATTCACCTTCTTCTTAGCACCAAAAGAGAAATATTTTAAGAATGCATTCACTAGTTGTTCAAAACTGGATATGTTGTGCTTGGGAAGCTGGTTGAACCATTGGGTGGCAGCCCCCAAAAATGTCATAATGAAGGTTCTCAGCATAAGGGCATCACTATCTTCTAGATGAAAGCATGCATTGATAAAGTTGGTGACATGTTCTTGTGCATCCTCTTCACCCTTAAACTTATCCAACCTAGGCATCTCAAAATGCTTAGGATATGCAGGGCTAGGAACTGATGGACACAATGGTTGGTTGTGTATTTTGCTTAATGTTGGTTGGTTCCCAACTGTCTCTTGTTTCTCAAAGGACTTCATATTTTTAGCAAGTTCTTGGAAGGCATTTGAGGCGAGGAGCTCCTCTTCTTGTAGGCCCCCTCATGGTGGCAATGGAAGTAGCCCTCTATCCACTTGTCTTGTTCTATTCTCCTCCCTCCTAAGAGGGGATTCAAGATGGGTCTGATCCTGATCTATCATGTTTACCCTTTCACCACTAGTTTGATGTTGCTCATGATTTGAGTGGTGGTTTCATTGTGGGTTTCTTCTTGTCTATTGCGTCCCTCTCTTGGTGAGTCAATACGTTTATCTCTTTGATGATCATTTCTATTTGCTTGTTGGTTGCTATGAGCTAGCTGCTCAGCTTGCTCTCTTAAACATTGCTCATGTTGGCGCAACAATCGTTCTCTCTGTTTATCATGTTTGAGAGCTTCTACAAGCTCTCGCTCTTTGTGCAAGGCATTTTCTAACCATCGCATGCGGTTAACTTGCATGGTCATAGAAGACTCATGCTTATCTGACTTCGTTCTTGTAGTTCTGATTCATAGATTCCTCGAAGAGGTTTCTACTATTTCTCTACTTTGGCTAGCTAGTGTAACTTGTTCAGTGTATTCTATATGTTGATAAGTGTCTCTATGGTCAGACTTTATATGAGATTTGTGGGGTCACTTTGAAGCATCCCTAGGTTGAGTGGTGCATTTAGCAGTCATGCTTTGTGAGCTTCCAGATGTAGAATATTCTGTGGCTATGGTTCTGGAAGTCGGTCTTGAATAAATTTGATCCCACTCATCCAATTGAGCTTGGAGCATTTGTTCTCTCTGAATTGCATGTGACCCATGTGACTGATTTGATCAGTTTGTTGTGTTGGGTCTATGCCTCTGCAACTCCATGTGAGGGTTCTTGCCTATTTCAAATTGTGCAACAAGGTCGACAACTCTCTTCCCTCTATCTTGCCCATCATTGGACTGATTTGAACTCTCAGTGTAATGAGATGTGTGGGGTATGGAACCTGATTCCCTCTCTAGATTGAAGGTCTTGCTCACCATGGGAGGTCTCCCGGCCATAATTTTTGTTATAAAATTTTTGACTTCTGAAAAATGTTGTGGGTGTTATAAATTTCTTTGAAAAATTAGGGTTAGGTTGATTACCCTAGCAATGAAGAAACACACCAAGCAAACAATATGATTATCTCTTTTAAGGATTAAATGTGTATCCTAAGAACTTGTTTTAGTGTGTTTCAGATGTGTTGTTGCTTTTGCTTCTTGCTTTGGATTTAGAATGAGGGGACTCATCCATAGTGGGAACCAAGAACACCCATGCCAAACATGATTTTCTCAAAAAGAGACTAGGGTACACCGCTTAAATCCCAGTGGGGGGTTCGCCTAGCTCTTCCACTCTGAACCAATGATTGTTCCAATAGTGGGAGATAGTTTGAACATAAGTAACTAGTACCACTATGAGTAAGTGCCTTACTCCATTCTAGGATATCTAGGGGGCAAGCCGGTGGAAGGAGGTGAATTCCAACGTCACCGGACTGAATTGGGGGTTGGTGATGAAATCCAACTCCCCAATGTTTAAAATGATACGTGTGAATGTGTGTGATTCTTTTTAGATTTTGAAATAGAAAGTGATGCATCAACCAACATTCATGACTATTTTCCTACAATGCCTAAAAAGAACATTTCATTTTCAGACAAATGCATCTATAACTAGTCTATATGATTTTAATGCACTCTCCTATTTTGTGATGAAAATAGCCACTGATTGGGCCACATGCAAGCAAACCAAAACACAATGGCCTAGCACGCTGGAGACTAGGGCGGACCTTACAGGCAGAGGTCCACTGTTCCTAGCAGCACCTAGAGGAAATTTAAAAGAAACCTAGGAAATGCAAAATGCAGTTTTTATTTCTTTTTCTTTCATTTTCCCTAATTAATCTATGTTTATGTTTGCTATTTCTCGAAATAAAATGCAGATATAAAATCAAAGAAATATAGATAAGGGGTACCAACCTTGAATCCCACTCAGATGACAAAAATTCTGCCCTCTGTTGCACTTCTCTGCTAGTCGTTGTTGATCAGAGCGATGAATTTTGGTCACTGTTAGTAGAGCGACTAAGACTGTTGGCCGTTGTAGAATTAGAGCGGTTGATTTTTGCCGTTATAGCTCAGAGCGGCTAGACCTGCACATAAAAATAAGTTAGTATCTAGGTAGAAAAATGAAAAATCAGTGGAGGTCCCATCGTGATCACCATCTGTAGCGACCCCGGGATGCACACACCGCTTTACTCTACTTGCAATATTATACCAAAATGAAAATGAAAGACCATGAAATGCATATAACATAAAAATAACAAAGAGAGATCCTTTTATTGATATTGAAACCCGGTTACATGTCGGTCCCTCTTAGGGATACCCATTTTGATACAATGAATTACAAGTGGGTAAGATGTCCCCTTGCAAGGGGTGGTGCACTTTTAAAGGCTTCCGGTTCTACACACGAAAATGTATGAGGGCTTACAGATGCCTCCTTCTCCAAGTATGATTCTTGGAGGGATCTTTGTGCTTTCGAATGTTGCTAATATGTCTGATGAACCTATAGTCCTATGATGCAATGAAAACAACAACACACGCTTAGCTGTCCGAGATTGCCTCCCTAGATGAGGTTGTTAGTAGTAAATCTGATAATAAAAGGAAATATGCTCAATGATAATAAATGTAATGAAACTAGTGCTATGAAAGAAAAGAAATGAAGCAAAATGGATCTTATGCTAATGATGTGAAATATAAAGAAAGCAGAATAAGAGAAACTAATACCTAAACCCTAGACTAGGTTTGCGGGCCACTATCCAAGACAACGACCGCTAAGATGAAACTCCTCTCTATTGACCCAAAGACTATGGGCTTAAGTTGCTACTAATGTTAAATGATTACCATATGTGTATGGATGATTACCTCTCAGTTGGCTAGCACTTCGTTGCTCCTCAAGGGTGCTCAGATCTGCTCTCCAATCCGATAGGGCTTCACTGTGTATGTTCTCCAAGAAAAGCTCTCTCAAAGAAGTCTGCTAAAAGATCATCCTTGGTCTCAGAATTGATATCATGGATGGATGATTATGGATCCTTTTGGTGCTCTTAGGCTTGCACCTTTTATAGTGTGAAACCCTAGGTCTATGTCCAAGCCCTAGGAATGAATTTCTCATGCGTAGTGAGAGTTAGCATGAGAAGCTTTTTGTCTTTTGTCTATGTTTGGAGGCCAGTTAACTGAAATATAACTACCAACTTGAGTCCCCTATGCAAACTGGTTGTTAGCATGAGAAGCTTTTGTCCTTTGTCTATGTTTGGAGGCCAGTTAACTAAAGTCTAACTTTGGACTTGAGTCTCCTATGTAAACTAGTTGTGAGGGGGAATGCAAAGTTGTCCCCGCTCACTTTTATTGCATGCAGACTACCACTTCCACCCGATATTGGGCCTATTTGTCGACAAACTGCTTCTTATGGCTTAGTCATTGTCATCTGCAGTGGCTAAGATTTGGTCGTTGTCATCTACAATGGCTAAGGTCTGGCTGCTCTAGGCTCGAGCGGATAGAATCTAGTTGCTCTTGGCTTAAGCGGCCAAGCTTGGATGGCTTGAAAAGGCCCCAAATGAGTGGTGAGAACCACTTTTGGTGCTTGGAAAGTCCAATATTATGTCTTATGATCTTATGAGTGTGTCTATGTAAGTATCTCCCCTAAGCATGACATGATTTAGGTGTATACATCAACTTCCTAGAAATTGGAGTTGCTTGGGATGTATGAATAAGGTGTGAGTGGAGGGCACCCATAAACGGCCTCAAAAGGGGTGAGTTTGGTTGTTTTATGATAGGAAGTGTTGTACCACCATTCGGCCAAATGAAACCACTTATCCCATTGAGTAGGATGATTTGATGCAAAGCAATGAAGATTGGTCTCCAAACATTTGTTGACAATATCAGTTTGACCATCCATTTACGAATGATAGGCTAAACTCTTTTTGAGCTTTCCATACAACTTAAACAATTCCTGCCATAAATGACTAGTTAATATTGGGTCTCTATTGGACACAATGGAAGTGGGCATACCATGAAGGTGAAAAATAAAATCCAAAAATATTTGGGCAATGGTGGAGGCTATGTAAGAATAGCCAAGGGAACAAAAATGAGCATACTTTAAAAGATGATCCACCACCATGAGAATAACAGACTTACTGCTAGATTTAGGTAACCCTTCTATAAAATCCATGTAAATATCAATCCAAACATGATTGGAATGAGCAATGATTGAAGAGTACTTTGAGAACATACTATTTCATATTTCATCCATTGGTAGGTATCACAAGCTGCTACAAAATCACAAATGTCTTGTTTCATACCTTTCTAGAAGAATGTGCACTTGAGGTGTTCATATGTTTTAAGAAATCTTGAATGGCCTATAGAGGGAGCAGTGTGTAGTTGCTTCATTAAAAGTTCACGGAGTGGGTAGGTGCGATGAATAACAAGGCATTGGTGATAATGTAGGTCATGGCCATCCCAATTGTATCCTAGGAATGAAGTAGGATCATCACAAAGTGATGCCACCAAAGCTTTCAAGTCTACATCCTGAAGTACCTCCTATCGTAAGGAATCTATCCATTGAGGAATAGGTGAGGAAATGGCACATAATATACTGAGGGCCTCAAATTGGCGAGAGAGAGCATCAGCCACAAGATTCTCTTTGCCCTTTTTATAGGTGATATCATAATCATATCCCTTGAGTTTAGAAACCCATTTTTGTTGTTCTGGGGTAGCAATCCATTATTCCAAGAAGTATTTAAGAATCTGATGGTCTATTTTAATGGAGAAATGATGCCCAATGAGATATGGTCACCAATGAGTTACAACATGTAAGATGGCTAACATCTCCTTGGTATATGTAGATTTTCCCAAGTTACAATCAGAGAGTGCCTTACTAGTGAAAGCCAAGGGTCTCCCTTCCTGCATAAACATGACCTCGATGCCATGACCGAAAGCAAAACTTTCAATGATGAAATTCTTGGAAAAATCTAGCATGGCTAAAACTAGTGTTGTGGTCATAACATGCTTCAACTTGAGGAAGGCTTGTTCAGCAGGCTTTATCCAAGTAAAAGAGTCCTTCTTTAACATGGATGTGAGGGTGGCTACTATTTTACCTTAATTATGAATAAATTTATGGTAGGAACCTATAAGCCCTAAGAATATTTGAACCCCCTTGAGATTGTGAGGTTTTGGCTAGTCTTGAATTGCCTAAATATTCTTGGGGTCAACCTTGATGCCATATTTGGAGATAATGTGTCCTAGATACTCCACTTCATTTAGACCAAATGAACACTTGTACCATTTAGCAAAAATTTGATGTTGTGCCAACAGTTGTAATGTCTGATCCACATAGATAAGGTGTTCTTCCCATGAGCATCTATAAACCAAGATATCATCTAAAAAAACTAGGATGAAATTCCATAGGAGAGGGTGAAATATGTTGCTCATAAGGCTCTGAAATGTGGAAGGAGTATTTGTTAGACAAAATGGCATTACCAAGAACTCATAGTGACCTTCATGAGTATGCAATGCAATTTTGGTAATATCCTCATCCTTGAGCCTGATTTGATGGTAGCCAGAACGAAGGTATAACTTGTAGAAGTACATAGCTCCATGTAATTCATACAACAATTAATACACTACCAAAATGGGGAATTTATCCTTGATGGTAATTTTTTTGAGCTCAAGATAGTCTGTACACAATCACCATGATCCATCCTTCTTATGAACTAGTAAAACTGGAGAAGAGTAAGGGCTAGTACTCGGTCAAATAACACCAGATTTGAACAATTCCTGTACCATCTGCTCTATTTTAGACTTGAGATCATGAGGATACCGATACGGTCTAATGTTGGGTGGTGCATTACCTGGTAGTAGTGGAATATCATGGTCATGTGAGTGATGAGGTGGCAGAGTAGTAGGTTTTAAAAAAATACCATTGTGCTTGGTTAGAACAAGTTGTAAATCTATTGGAATTTTATCCACTATGGAAGTGCTTGGTTGAATTGAAAATATTTGTGCAATGACCCCACAGGATGACTTTTTCAACAATTTCTCCATACAATTGGAACTGACAATTTGGGAAGGGTCTATTTTGGCACCACAGAGGGTGTGTGTTTGTCCATGTTGTGAAAAATGCATCCATAGTTTTTCAAAGTTCTAGTTGATAGTGCCCAAGGTGCTCAAACATTGGGATCTCAACACAATGTTACATCCTCCCAATTGGAGGGTAAACATGTCTTGTTTGAGTTTATAATCCCCCATATTTATTTAAACATTATAAAATTTACCTTTAAAAGGTAAAGTGCCTCCATTTTCCACCATGAATTCAAAGGAATTGCATGTGTGTATATAGTAATTGGCCTACTTAGCAACTCGAGGATCAATAAAGTTGTGTGTACTGCCTGAATCAATAAGAATAGTAAGGTGTTGGCCTTTGAAAAACCCACAACTTTTATGGTTTATGGAGTGGTAACCCTAGTAAGAGCATGGAAAAAAAAATTACTTGAGGTTCTTGGGTTTCCTCTTCCTATTGAGTTGGTGCTTCAGTTGTGTCACTCTCCTCATCACTATGGTCACTACTATTGGGTGCATCTATTAAGAACAATCTCTTATTTGCAGATCTATGCCCCTTCACAAAATTTTCATCATAATTATAACATAGCCCTTGGACATGACACACATCCATCTCAGCTGTAGTTAGTCACTTAGGAGCAGGAGATTTATTATCAGTATTATTTTAGAACCAAGGAGGAAAGGGAGGTCAAGCTTGAGAAAATCACAATGTCTGTCGTTGAGTTAAGAGTTTAGATTTAGCCAATTGGGCTAAATTGATAGCCGCCATCATGGTTTATGGTTTAAAAATATTGACTTCAGCCTGGAGATCATCTTTCAACCCACTCACAAAACAACTCATAAAAAATCCCTCATTCAAGCCCCTTGTTTTATTGGCCAATTTCTCAAATTGTGTTTGGTAATCACAAATTGTGGTAGTTTGTTTTAGCTTTGTCAATGCTCCTGTAAAGTCTTCATAGTCATTAGGGTCAAATTGAGTGAGTATTTGGGACTCAAAGTTCTCCTAATATAGATAAGGGGTAGTGGCTCATAGCCATTGGAACCACTGTAAGGCTTTAGACTCTAAGTTGAAGGAAGCCATCTGAATGCGATGATATATAAGTACATGGTGGAGTTTAAAGAATTGATCAACCTGACATAACCACCCATCGACATCATTTCCACTAAAATTAGTAAAATCTAATTTAGGCATTTTGAATTTTGTATCATGGTCATAATGAGTGTCTTAAGTTACCCTTCTTCGGTCTTTTATTTCCCTTCTTTGACCTCGTTCAGAGTTTTCAGCTTGGCGTTCAAATATGAGAATACCTTGCAATTGTGTCTCCATCATTGTAATTTGTTTTTATAAGTGGATTCTAGTGGTATCCTAATCCGTTCGGAGCTCTTGAATCTCTTCTCTTATGGTGTGGTTTGTAGTGGTCAAGTAGTCAAGGGATTTTTGCATATCGACAAAAATTGTGGTAATTTCTAGCTCCTTTTGTCCATGGGTGTTGCTTGCCATTGTGAGCCCTCTTTTACTCAGTTACTAAAAATAGATGTGGGATTTTAGGAGTTACTATTTTTATTAAGGGTCTAAAATTTAATTTGGGAAATGGATTGCAACACTGATTTTAGAATAGGGTCCACTTCGGTGGTTGTTTGATCTGAGCGCTCAATGAGGAGATATACTAAATTTCTTGACTTTTTGTGATCTTCTATTGGTTGCAAGTTGATGTCAAGGTAATTTCTTCCACTTGGACTTAAATTTTCACCAGTGAGTCCTTGAGGTTCTTTGGTGCAGAATAACATGTAGCTTCTATTCCCAAAAATTTGGATCAAGTTGATTGACCTTTGAAAATTTATGGCCTTAGCAAGAAAAATAAAAAATTGCTATTTTTGGAAAATTGGTGCAAAATATGGCCAAGGGCTGCCAAGGACAATTTTGTTTGGAATAGAGTGTAGAATTATCTGCTAAATTTTTGAATCAATCAGAGATTTGTGTGAAGATATATCCATATTTTAATAAAATTTCATTTTTTTTGTGTTGCTGGTATTGTTGGTTTCTGATATGGAGTTATAGTTCACAATTTAGGATTTGGGATCAACTATATTTGACCTGTAGTATTCACCCTGACCACCCTATCACTATCTTGTTCCTTCCTCTATAACTTGTATTGCAGTTACTAACATGGTTCTTATCACTAACCCTAAGTATTCTCTTACATAGATAGTACTATTTCTGACACTGTAATTCTATAATTATGGACTATTACAAAGGGCTATTACTGTTGACCTGACTATCTCTATTATTGACTCGACTATTTCTGTCACTGTCCTGACTATTTTATTTTTGATCATGGGCTTTTGTAGACACTTGCAAAATATATCCTGATTGTTGGTGCATGCAAGTTTGTTTTCTATGATAAGGAATGCCTTCTTCGTATGCTCACTTTTGGGTTTGCAAATGCAGGTTAGTAGAACATGGATGGTGTTGATTTGCAGGTGGAAGTTATGTTTTTTAGAACCAGGGTATGCTATGTAAGGGAGTATGTAATACCCATAGGCCCTCTGTTATACCACAATGATGAACAATAGTTCTTGGACCAATATTTTAGGCCACTACCCAAGGAGTATCCCACACATACCCTTAAGCACACTATCTACCTCTCTGAGAGTACGGGAGGGTGATTGTCTGGGATGCTATGTCTCATGGACTATGGATAATACAAGGCCAAAAATATTCCTAATGGATAATTTTTTTTTAAACCTAGATTGTCTCTCAATACACCCGAAGGTGCATGGAAGCTCAAGTCCATGCATGAATGTTGTCTAAGGCCTGGGTATTAGACCCTAATCACCCCTCACTTCACTAGATTCTTTATGGGCTATCTAGCTTAGTCAATAATGACAGCTCCTTCATGATATTTTAAAACCCTTGGCATAGGATTTCTAACCTACACTACTACTGAAATAGAGTGTATTTTTTTGTGTTTTCTAGACTTTTGGTAAAAAAAAGGACTATTTTTTTTGGATTTTTTAATAAAGAAAAAATAAAAACAAAAAACACACAAAAATTTATACCTAACAGGTGAAATGGCTAGAAAAAATAATCTCAGTTATAGTAGAACTTGGCCCTAGAAAGCGCTTTGATACCACTTGTTAGGATCTCACTATTAAAAATAAGCACACTCATACAAAATATTGAAAAATAACTCAAATACATCAAATAACTCAATAACACTATGCAGAAATCAAATGCAAAAATGGAACAATCTCACAATAAAATAGAATTGTAGGCTTCTTCAAGGGGGCAACCTCCTTCAATATTTCATTAGATTGCAAAAGTATGAATTCGTACATGGCTTCATATCTTTTAAATAAAAACTTCATGCAACCGTACCTAAAGGCTCAAGAGTTGGCTTACATGTAAAATGCCACTCGAACTAGAATCTCCTACCTACCATCGGTTAAAATCATGATAAAAATGGTTACATGAGATGGCACCACATGGCTAGGAATCCTACTTGCTACATACATTACAAAGTATTACAAAATAATATCATAATAGGATCCCCCACGTTGGAAGTGGGTCATTACATAAGTAAATAAGAATTACAAAATGGTGTTAAGATAGGATCCTAACAAGGAGCTCCATGTATATCAGTAGATCAGGGAAGAATATATGATAAAACATATTCAAATTTGGTGGCCTCCCTTTGAGGCATAGGCCAGGATAGACTCGTCGATACATCTCGTCAATATTAACCAGTTCATGATGATGGCACAAATAGTGAGGAGCAAGATAAGCTCTCTCAGTCTCATCCTCATCATCATTGTCTTATATGAGTCCTTCATCCATCCCCATAGGGAGTAGATGATTATAAATATGGGGCCCAAGGCAGGCCCACTCTGTTTCCTCCTCATAGTTGCTATCGACCATGAAGTATTCTTTAGTCTCACCCATTTGTTCCATGGGTAGTGTATGATGCAGATTTAATGGGCCTAAATAGGCCAACTCAGTTTCATCCTCATATCATTCATTATGTGAGGATAGATCATCATCATTTATTTTAGAATCAAAATTTGGTCCATCACTTTCGATGATGAAATTTTCTATGCTCGAATTCTAGATCTACATACTTGTATCATTGATAGCTTCATGGATTTCATTGTCCAAGTTGGCTCTTAGATTATCTCTTTGATTTACCTCTACCACGATGTGCTCATGATAGATCTCTGGTGGTGCTTATGAGACATAGGTTACCAACCTATTACCCCTTCATAGATAAGAAGAGTTGGGATGATAAGGATTCTAGTCCACATCATTCCCCAAAGCGAGGTTCAGATGATCTAAAAATGTTTCTAGGAGCTCATCCTACCCTTGGATATGGTAGCCTAACCCAAATCTATCAGTTGATAGCTAATACTATGGTTCGATGGGAACTTTGTACCCCTGCTTGAATAAGCCTAAGTCGTAACCATGACAATGATAACATTCAAAGTAGCACAAGGCAAATTCAGGGTTAGACAGATAATGAAAATTCACCATGAATGGTTCATCATCATCTTCATCTATGGGCATGTGATTTGTTAGTTGATCTAGAACTCCATAAATGAGGTTTTTTTGTTTGGGTGACATCCCTAGTGGTACCACAATCCCCATGAGAAAGTGATCGGCTTGAGGTCAACCCATATCCTATGCAATTTTAATAAATGGCATGAACGTCATGTTCTACACAATATATTTTGCTAATTCAGGGTTAACCAAATGTATGATAACCTGCGATGCAGATGAACCTATTGAAGAAGTAGATGAGGTAGGTTGAGATGCTTCCTCGACTTGATTTTGAATGTCCCCTTCATCCATGGGATTGGGACGCTCAATAGTGGCTACTTTGGGTGCTTACTTTGTATCCTTTTCACCCAGTTTCATCTTAATGTTCTTATCATTCCTAAGCATTGTAGATATCGTAGGTTTAGTTGAAGTTGTTGTTGTGTGCTCTCATAAGTACAGTTCCACTATGGAAGGTCCCATGCACACTCATTACCTTCTGGATGTATAATAGGTGACATCAGTCATATATCTAGATGCATTAAGAGGATAATGAAATCCCTTGGTAAATTAGCTAGGTTCACATATTTGAATGGCTCTTCATCAGAAGGAACCATGTGAAATTTGTCCCTCATGTACATATTTTATGCATTGATGTAAGATCAAGGGAACACAACACATTTCTCTAATCCAAGGCCTCCCCACAAGGATGTTATACCGCATGGTACCTTCGATCACATGACACATCATAGGGATGGTCTTAAGTCCAACCTAAATCAAAATAACTATGGTACCTAGCATAGCACATCATTGAATGCTCTCAAGATGAAATTGGAAGGTACAATGTGTGAATTTGGCAACTTCAAATACATTAATACCTTGTAATTATGTTGATTGATGACCCTGTATCAATCAAAACCTATTTGAATGGTGTGTGATTAACACATGCAATTATATGTAGCGGTGGGTCTGCTATAGCAGTGGAGACTGTCCTAATATCATGATCACTAAATTGGATGACTAGTTCACTGCACTGCTGCACATATCCCATGAAGTTTTTAAATGCTTTAGGGTCCTAATATTGAACTTTTATTGATCTTAGAATATCTATGAGCATCTCCCTGTGCTTATGAGACTACTGAATCAATTCATAAATTGACAACTTCAATGGAGTTGTCTGCAGGATTTTAAATAGCCTACTACTAATGGTCACCACCAATATTGTAGGTGGGTCTGGAATATTTTGAGCTGGCCTTTTCTGAGGTATAGTGTGCACTCTAATAGGAGTTGGAGGTGGATTTGGTCTTTCATACCTCCCTTATATTGTGAAAATATTAACCATGCCAATGAATCCCTGAGTTGGTGGTTCAACTTGCACTTGATTCACATGACTCGTATTGTTCCTTAGTGGCTCATGATTTGGTAAGGGGTTCTTGAAGATTCTGATATTTTGGTTATCTGGTACCTGAGAATTATTCATAGTTAACTCACCTCTTTTGATCATGTTTTGTACTACATGTTTAAAACTCCAACATCCTTCAATGTTGTGTACCCTATAGAGAGCGTAGTATAAATCATCCCTATACCCCTTTGGCTTGGGCTGATTAGGGTCTATTAACTTAATCTTTGGTAAGTTGAGAGCCTTGGCCTCACATAGTTGATGGAATATCAAAGTCATCAATTTTGATATCGGTGTGAAATTGTGAGGTGGGCATTATTTATTTTTACCCTTTTTGTTATTGTTGCATTGTTCATACCGTGCAGGAGGAGGTTGGGATTAATAATTCTATTATTTCCCCTTATCCCCTCTCTAGAGGTTTAACACCACTTAGTTGATATGGGTTGGCTTGGCCTGTTCCTTATAATTGTGGATGTTCTTTTTGTTCCATTCCTTCTTGTTCCTAAGTTTCAAGTTACCCTCCTATAACTTGATATTATCTATTACCTTGGCTTGCGCCAAGGCCTCCTCAAATTTTTTGTAATATTGCAACTACAGTAGTAACGAGAAATGATTCACACAACTCTTGGTAAAAATTCGAGTCAATTGGATGTTTGGAATGGAAAATGGCAACTTCACCATTATATTTCTCCATATTTTACCTAATCCATGATCAGCTCATCATCATATTATATTAAAGCAACTAGATCGGATAGGTTCACCTTCTTCTTGATGTCGAAGGAGAAGCGTTCAAGAAATGCATTAGCTAGATATTCAAATTTGGTTATGTTGTGCCTCTTAAGTTGATTAAACCACTCTCAGGTAGGGTATGTAAGGGTTGTGATGAATGTTCTCAGCAACAGAGCATCATTGCTCTCAATGTGAAAGCACATATCCATAAAGCTCATAACATGTTCCTGAGCGTCCTCATCACCTTGAAACTTTTGTAGCTTTAGCATCTCAAAGTGCTTGAGATATGTTGGAATGTGAACTAATGGGCATAAAGGTTTGTTATAAATTTTGTTCAAGTTTAGCTTTTGATAATCCATCCATTACTTCTCTATTGCTTGAACCTTGTCTGCCAAGGCCTAATAGGCCTTCGAAGATAGAATTTCCTCTTCTTTGAGAGGTCCACGAGGAGATTTTGAAGGTAAATTCTTCTTCAGATGAGGTGGGAGAATGGAATAATCCTCCACATCTACTAGGGAGATCTCATGATATTCTTGTTCTTGATCATCTCCTACTTCTTCTTCGTACTACATACGTCCCTGATGTTCGAGTGCTTATCATTGCATTGTGTTTTGGGCTATATGGAATGGTTATTAATATGATTAGGGAATATATCATGTTGCAAAGCAACTCATCTATGAGTGTGCTCCTTGTACTCAGTATGAGGGGGTAAATTAGTCTGAGCCAATCGGTCCTATCTCTAAACACACTCCTTTTGATCAAGGATGCATTGTTCATGCATGCATTGCTCAAATAGACGTTTCCTATGAAACATTTACCTCTGATTATCCTTATTTTCAAGGCACTCATGCTCCATGTGAACATACTCCAATTGATATTAGAGAATCCACTACCATTTTTTGACACCAATTTCTATGATTTATCTAGAAGATCATCCATGTGTGATCTCTAGTGTACTCATTTAGTCTGAGTAGCTTTATCGATATGAACTCTGATAGACTAGTTTACCATGCTCTTGCCCTTGTCTATGTAGACAACATTTGTATTCTAGTTTTTTCTGTATTCTATTCCCGTGTGGGTTGACAGGGCAATTATACTACGAGGATGATTAGAGAATTCTCCTAGCTCTCTAATGGTTTAACGTGTGCTCTCACTATGATAACTCATAGCATGAGAATGCACAATGAAGTTTTTATACCCTAGCAACCATAAGAATATATCTAGACCATCCAATTACCTAGTGCACCACAACTCATATGGTGGCATACCATTGACTCCAATCTTAGACATGTCAAATGTGAACTTGCTAGGTTTATTATCATTTGGAGTCTATGAGGGCCTATGCTTTGAAGCACCCCTCTCTTAATGCCCCTAACTGGGTGGATTTTCTACTTGTCCATTTTAACTAACAAGGGCCTAGAGCCTCCCTTGTCTCAAGTACGGATGGGAACCAACCTATTTATTGTTCCTTCCTCAACGATGTACTCTTTAGTGGATCCAATGGATTCATGAGGTGTACGATCATGATATATACTTCCATGCATGAAGTCCCCATGTTGGGATCTCCCATACTTAGATCTGTCTTGTGAGGCATGTGCATTGCCTCCTCTAAGTGGGGTATTCTAACAAGAACCTCCACACATAAATTTATCCCCTCTAATGCTCATCGAACATTGTCTGATAGAATCTTGTGATTGAGGGTTCTCTGTATTGTGTTGTGAATTGGGTGGAGCCTCAGCTTTGACCTCAATTTTGTGCTGAGATCGACCGCTCCATGTGATAACCATGATGTTGTATTATCTCATATGTATATTTTAAGTCAAACAAAACAAACAATTATGATTATATGTTTTAAATTTTCTTTGTGAGTCCTAACTAGTTTTATGTGTTTTGATATTTTTTGAAACTTAAACTACTCTCATTATGTTTGAAATTATTGATGATATACTCAATAGTTTAAGAATTTTCACCTATAAACTTGCAGGTCGACAACCTGGAAATAAAATTTGGCCGTGTAATCCAACCTATAATGTGTGGTAATGAAGTCCACACATGGTCAGGGAGCATAGGTCCTCCCGGTCCTCACCCAGTTCACCCGTAGTTAGCGATATACCTCTTCAAAGAGAGATACATGCAGATTTTCCATGGGCTATGATGAATCTTGGAACCGGTATTGGTCTAGTAACAGGGTTCAAGGGAGTTGGGCCAACGGATGGAAATCACTACCACCATTTTTGAACCCTACTAGTGGTTGGATATGACTTCCAACTCACTAGAATTTAGATAGTGTGTGGTGTGTTTTTATTCATTTTAGATTTTACATGAAATTAGAATGCAACACCAAGCACAAAATGCTCTTTCCTAAATGTCTAATGATAAAAGTATTTAATATTTATAAATATGCATCTAATTATTGAATTATTTTTAGAGAATGTAGGTAAAATGCTCTAATGAGTCTTTTATTGGGCCACAACAAGAAAACTCTAAAAAAATAGACTCTAACTGTTAGCCATAGGTCAGAGCCACAGACACTAGTTCTAGTCGTAGGACAAAGCCGTAGGCCAAGATCTTAGTCGTGGTTGAAAGGTGCAGCTAACAGTTCTAGCCATGGCTTTCAGCCATGGCTAACAGATAGTAGAATATTTTCATGGTTATTTTCCTTTTACTGTTCTCTATGTGATTTTAATTAACTAAAAAACCAAAACAATAGCAAAACCAAAAACACAGAGGATCAAAATTACCTAGAATCCTCATTCGATGGAGAGGCAGTATGCTTCCTACCTATTCTTTTCTCTTATGGTGACCATGGCTAACACCTAAAACAACAAAATAGAATAAATCCATCAATTACTACAGAATTTATAGGGTTTTCGC
Organism: Wollemia nobilis; assembly: GCA_028583015.1. Taxonomy (NCBI): domain Eukaryota; kingdom Viridiplantae; phylum Streptophyta; class Pinopsida; order Araucariales; family Araucariaceae; genus Wollemia; species Wollemia nobilis. The sequence goes on along the minus strand of JAQPPZ010017031.1, from coordinate 9,541,242 downwards.
TATGATCACCATCTATAAACTTGTAGAAAGCATACATCTAACTAGTTCATCAATTGATATCAAATATTAAAGCACAAAATATTGAAAATAATGAATTTAACAAGAAATGGAAATTCCTTTTATTACAATTTTTCAAATTCAATTACAAGTACATCCCTCTTAGGGATACTCCATGTTGATACAATTAATACAATCTTGAAGACCCTTTAAACGAGGGGGTGGTGTAATTCATAGGCTTTCCCCAAATACACAAACTAATCAAGATCAATGGTGATCTTCTTATCTCATAAAAGAGGTATTTTATTCCTTGAATGCCTTGAAATGAATGGATCCTATAAACCCTAGGTTCAAGAAACAACAAGAAAGGATTAAACACAAAGATGGCCTCTCTTGATGAGGCTTTTGATGGACTATTGCATAAATGATGATAATAAAAGAAAGAAACATGTAAATCTATGAATATTAGCACAAAATCATCATATTACTATGAAGCATAGAATAAAAGCATGTAATCTAGGTAATAAGCAACCTAATTAGCCATTGGAAACTTGAATTGCATGAATTAACAATAAACTAGTCTAATTAATGGAAATAAAGAAATGAAGGAAATATACCTCTAAATCCTAATTCTAACCACACAAATGCATGAAATAAACCTAAAATAAGTTAGATCTTACTAAATACATGATTAAAAAATGATATATGTGGCTAAAATAGATTAAATCAGGGATCAAACCCTCACGGTGGGTCTGAGGCATGGGTGGCACTATTAGCTAAGGTGTAAATGCTTTTGCTCTTGTAATCAGGGCTTAGATCCTCAAATATATTCATTGAATTAATGGTCAAGGGTCACCTTGATTTCCTCTAACAACATTGGTGGTTGAATTCACTGGATTTGGGATGGAAAAGGCTCAATTATGGATTCTTGATATCCTTAGTCCTTTGACACCTCCATTGCTTCGAATGCATTCATGATTGGCAAGTTAGCTCTATCCAAAAGGTTGCAATTGAGTCAACAATTTGGTAGAGCTTCACTATATTTTAACTCCTCAATATTCTATAATTCTCCAAAATTTTTAGGGGGGTCTTATAGAATTCTTAAGTCCTTGGTCTAGCTTCATGGAGAAGCCAAGAATAAGAAACTTGCAGTTGAATCAGTTGGAGGGAACCTTTTCGATGCTTCCCCACCCAAAACTATTTGAATATCCATTTCCCAGGCTGTTGTAAAATAAATTTAGCTCATCTTGGGATTCAAAATAGTTTTTATGCTATTCGTGGCTCTGAGGCATGACTATCTCTATTAGTCATGGGTGTCATCCATGGCTAAGGTTGAGTTAGCCAACTCTGCCCAAATTGAGTGGTTAAAAACACTGCTTCACCTTGGAGCTGCCCAAGATCATTTGTATGGTCTATTAGCATGTCCCATATGAGTATTCGCCTCAACATAACATGTTTTAGGTGTCTACAATTTGCAAATTAAAATTTTAGGAGTCAAAATAACTTCTACTTCAAAAAAATTATTATTTAATTTGCAAATTTATAAACTTTTATATTTAAAGAAATGGATAGATAGTAAATACATAGGATGAATTTTCAAAATTCATATAAAGGATTAAATACTATGAGAGGAATATTTAAAAATAAATGGTTTTATCAAAAACAATTCAAAGGACCAAATAATAGAAGAGATTTTCAAAACTTCTATAAAATACATAAAATTAATCAAACTATGGGGAAAGAAAAATAAACATGGTATATTAATTCAGGAGCTAGTCATCATATGACTGGAAAATTGCATTGGTTTGACTCAATAGAAGTTAGATCTAATATTCCTCTCAAAATAGATAATAATATTTGTCATGCTTAAGGAGTTGGAAGAGTGATACCTAACATACCATTTTCATATTTTGTTCTAGATGATTTTTTATATGTTCTAGGACTATCTACTAATCTTATTGTAGTAGCTCAATTATTTGCAAGAGGTAGAACTATGGAATTCAAATATATAAATGAATATAAAAAATGTATTATCAAGAATCAATATAGAATAGAGGCTACAGGTTCTGTTGAGAATATAATTTTTTCTTTAGATACAATGAGGTTTTTAAAATAAATTTTAAATCATCTTATACCTCAAAAACATACTAATGATGAATTATTTGATGCTTCTAAAAAATAGGAAATAAGAAAATGGATAAAGCATAGTCCAATATTATCTAACAAAGACAATAGACAAATATAGTCAGTGAATGGATATAAGAAGACAAATAACAAATACAAGAATCAAAGATTAAAGAATAAATTATTCGATAAACAAATAATGTAATACAGGGGGATGCTAGAGAATATTAAATTATTTGGTACATGCTAATGTACCCCCATAGCACCTTCATGGTACAAATATAAATTTGTAACAGATTAGGGTGTGAGTCCATAGTTTAGGAGTGTGATTTATATTTTCTCTACAAGTATGTGTCTATGTGTAGGATATGCACAAGTGTCATGTAATATAATGTGCATGTGTATAGATGTAGAAGTGTGCAATGTGTCATATAGTAAAGTGTGCAAATGTGCAAGTGTCATAGAATAAAGTGTGCAAGAGTAAATAAAGAGTCAAGAGTCATGTATACAAGTGGCAATATGAGAAGCCAAAAGACATGAGAGGATTTATCTTATGCATGGAATAGAAAAATATGCATCTCCTAGATATGTGAGGAGAAAAATAATCAAGTATTGAAGATACACCTTTATAAGGATATATTATGGAGACAAAGATCCATGTAATGTAATCAATTATCGATTATCAAAGTATCTCAAATTATATTCAAACATTGATAATATTAAAGCTTGTATGCATATTTTGAGCAATTATACTATAGTTTTTATTCATGTTATTGCATGAATGATATAGGTCATTTTATTCATATTAGTGTTAGATAAACCAATGAATTCAATTAATCATTCAAAGGATAAATAGATTACATTAGGCTTAGAATAGCCCATGAGTTTAGGATCTGGAAAACCAAATAAAACCTAAAATAATACTCACGCTATGTTAAGCCTAACCAATAACAAGAAATAATGATAATAATAGCTAATAGAATCAAATATACTCTAACATCCCCCCTTATTATATTATTTTGCAATACAAATGGAGTTGCAAAACAACTCAAATTTGACACTCGTAGACACCTAAAATGCATCATGTCGAGGTGACTACTCATATGGGACATGCTAGAAGACCATATGGAAGACCTTGGATAGATTCCAAGGTATAGCAATGGTTTTTACCACTCATTTGGGCACCTTTGCCTAGTCAGTGTTAGCCATTGCTGACACCCACGGTTAATAGATCTGATCATGCTTGTCAGCCGTGGTTAGGACTAAAAATCAATTGGCCTTCATCCAATCCAAAATTGGTTGCAATGGCCAATTGGTTGCGGATTGGAGTGGTTTGAGTGAGGAAGGTTCCAGATCCTTCCATCCAACAAGCTCAACTACCCAATATTGTTCTTGGATTCCTCATGAAGCCACCCCTAGCCCTTGGAAAATGCTATAAAACCCCCCTCCAAATTGGAGAAAGATATAGACAAGTCTCGAGTTGAAATGCAGTGAAGCCCTGTCGAATTGCATACTCACTTACATGCATTGAGAGGAACACTTTTGCTGCCCAATTGGAGATCACATGCCATGGAGGTCCTAGGAGGCTAGGAGATTCAAGAAACATGAATTCATGCAATCCGTGCACCAACTGAGCAATTCAACCACCAAATATGTCAAAGGACATAGTGGCGACCCTTGATCATCAATTCCTCAAGGAGAATTGAATATTGGACACCAAATTAGGAGGGCAAGAACATTTCAAGCTCAGCCATGGCTATCAACCACGACTAACAGTGCTCACCGTGCATCAGACCCATGGTCAGGTTGTCATCTTCAATTTCCTTGTTTTCTAGTTGTAGGATTTTCTTAATTGTATTAGATTAGACATATATCATGTTAATTTGCTTTAATAGAAACTTTGACCAGTGCAATTAGAGTTTTTAGTCATTTTCCTTCACTTTTGCAATTATGGCACTAATGGTTCTTTTCATGCTTCCATGCTTTCAATTTCGTAATTAAGCCAATAGATAGCTAGATCTGCTTTTGCTTATATGTTTGTAGCAATATTTTTAGGTTTAATATAAGTTTAGTATGTTTCTTGCACTTTCTTGATTTCATGCTAGTTATACTACCTTTTATGCAAATACCTCCTAAAAGCCTCATCAAGAGAGGCCTCTTTTGTTGCTAATTGCTTCTTGTTGTTTATTGCACATAGGACTAATAGGGTTTTGAGATGCAAGGCAACAAATGCCTCTAATCATGGAGAAGAAGGTCATTGACACCTTGGAGCAGTTCGTGTCCATTTAGAGAGTCTGTGTATTGCACCTACCCCATTGGGGCTTTCAAATTATGTTAATTGTATCAAAATTTGGGTGACCCTAAGAGGGGCATGATTGTAACCGAGATTTGATTCAATATTAATAAAAGAAACATTCATTTTCTTGTCATATGCAATCTTGTCTTTCATTTCTTGCTTTAATGATTGATTTCAATTAATGTATTAGTTTAGGTGTATGCTTTTTAGATTGGTACAAAAGGCGATCATGGTGGAACCTCCGCATTTCATGCCATGGATCACTGACCTCTATGATTTTTTTATGATAGGTGCTCACCGTGGTTGACAGCCATGGTCAATAGTTGTCACCATGGTTGACACCCACGAGTAACAATGGTCACCGCGTTATAGAGATGCGGTTAGAGTCTAATAGACCAGATAGCATAGGAGTAAAGCTCAATCAGATGTGGACCTAAGGTAGGTGCCACTATCACCTTCTATTTCTATTTTTACTCTCTATAAATTTCTAGAATGCAAAAATGTTAGACTAATTAGGGAAGACAATGAAATTAGTAGTAGGCATATGAGTCCTTAGGTCTTTCTCTTTTTAGGTCTTTACTAGGTGCTTCTAGGAACAACAGACCTCTGAGTGTAGTCCGCCCTAGTCTCTAGCATTCTAGAACATATTTTGTATTTTGTTTGCTTGCTTGAGGCCCGATCAGTGGCCATACCATCATTAGTATGCATTGTCAAAACATCATGTAGAACTAATCATGCATACTTTCTTAATTTGAAATGTTCATTTTTTTGCATTGCATATAGAAAAGAATCATTTGAATGTTGTATTATGCATCTTTCTTTCATGCAAATTAAAAGGAACCACACACACCATGATTCACATTAAACACTAGTGAGTTGGAAGTCACATCCAACCACTAGTAGGGTTTCAACGATGGTGGCAGTGATTTCCATCCATTGGCCCAACTCCCACATACCTTATGTTCTAGACCAAGGCCAAACTCAAGAACCTTTCATAGCCCAAAAAATTTGCATGTGCTTCTCTTCGAAGGGTATAACGCTGACTAGGTGAAAATGGGTGAGAGTCTAGCAGGACTTGTGCTCCCTACCCGAGTGTGGACCTCATCACCATATTTTAGGGGGATTACGTGACCTAGAGTTCATAGCTAGGTTGTCGAGCTATGAGTATACAGGTGAAATCCCTTTAACAACTGAGTATATCATCAACACATTGAAAACACGATGAGAGTTACATACTGATACAACACATTTGCAAAACACATCAAATAGTTTAGGGTTCACAAGAAAAACTTAAAATAAGATAATCATCATTGTTTACTTTGCTTGCCTTAAAATTTACATATAATATAACACAATGGTGCAAACATGGAGGGGTCGATCTGGGCATAGACCTGAGATCGAAGCCCAAGCTCCACCTAATGCACAACATGATGTAGAATGCCCTCAATCACATAATCCTCTGGGACATATTTCAATGAGTATTAGAGGGGATAATTCTACATGAGGGGATTCCATTGAGAATACCTCGATTAGAGGAAGTACTAGACACTCCTCTAGACATAGATCAGAGCATGGGACTTCCTAGCATGGGGGTTTTGCACATGGTAGCATTTATCGTGACCACATTCCTCATGCATCCATGGGTTCTACTGAAGAATATGTCATTGAGGGATCCAGATTGGTACCCCTTCGACCTGTAGCTAAGGGAGGCTCACGACCTCCACCATCCGAGTATAGACAGGCTCAAGATCCACCCATTCAGGGGTAAGTAGATGGGACCACTTTTGAGCATAGGCCCATGTAGACTCCCTATAGGGGTGAACCTTGTAAGTTCACCATAGATATGTCAAAAGTGGGAGCTAGAGGCATGCCACCTCATGAGCCATGGTGTAGTAGTCAGTTAGATGGTCTAGACAGAGTCCTAGGGTAGCTAGGATATAAGCCTATGCCTGCACCCTCTCGACCTATGAGTGAGTGTAGAGAAAGCACCATTAGGACTGCCCGAGAACCTAGAGAGTGCTCCAAGTGTTCTCGTGACATACGTGCTCCTGCATCTCATGCAGGCACAGAGTATAGGAGACAACCTAACGTGAATGCCATATTTATAGACAAAGGCAAGAGTGTGGCAAATCAGTCCATTGGGGGACATACCCATAAAGTCACTCAAATAGAGTGCACACACTAGAGGCCTCAGACGGTCGATCATGTTGATAGATCTCATAGACTGGTGTCAAAACATAGATGATATATTCTCCAAGACCAATTGGAGGATGTTTGCACAAAGAAAGAGCACCTCAAAAATGAGAACACTCAGAGGTAGAGGTTCATAAGACAAAAATTATATGAACAATGCATGCGTGAACAATGCATCCTTGATCATAAGGAGCATGTTGAGAGAGAGGATCGATTGGCTAGCACTAGTTTACCTCCTCGTAGTGATACCAGGGAGCGTGTCGATAGACAAGTGGCTTCACAACTCGAGTTATACCCTGAGTACATAGACACACATACTCATCATATGACTCAACATAGATATTGGCATCCAACATTCGAACAATGTGAGCATAGGTAGTATGAGGAAGAAGTGGGAGAGGAATTAGAACAAGAATATCCAAAAATCTCCCAATTTGAGGAGGAGGATGAGCCTAGTCCACCACCTCGATAGAGGAAGAATCTACCTTCGAAGGTGCCTCCAAGGCAATCTCGAGAAGAGGAGTTCCTTTCTTCATAGGCCTATAAGGCCTTAGAAGAGAAGGTCCAAGCCATAGAGAAGCAAGGAATGGCTTATCAAAAGCCTACCTTGAACAAGATCCATAATGAACCTCTATGCACGTCAGTGCCTATTCTAGCCTATCCTGAGCATTTCAAGATGCCTAGGCTGGAAAATTTTCAAGGAGAGGAAGATGCACAGGAGCATGTGATGAGTTTTCTAGATATGTGCTTTCATATTGAGAGCAATGATGCTTTTATCCTATGCACCTTCATTATGACCCTCTCAGGCCCAGCTCGGGAGTGGTTCAACCAATTAAAGAGGCACAACATCACTAGTTTCAAATAACTAGTCGATGCATTTCTTGAACACTTCTCCTTCGACATCAAGAAAAAGGTAAAATTATCCGACCTGGCTACTTTAATGCAACACGATGATGAGCCAGTGATGGATTATGGAAAATAATGGAGGAAAATGATGGTAAAGCTGCCATTCTCCATCCCATCCTCTGAATTAACTCGAATGTTCATGAAGAGTTGCGCCAAGAATATTTTATTGTTGCTACAGTTGTAGTAGTACCAAACATTCAAAGAGGCTTTGGCGCAAGCCAAGGTGATAGAGGACATCAAGTTATAGGAGGGTAACTTGAAGCTCAAAAATAAGGAGTGGAACAAGAAAATCATTGAGAGACAATAGGCCAAGCCAGCCCACATTAATCAAGTGGTGTTGAACCTTCAGAAAGGGGATAAGGGGTAACAACAATAAAACTATCAAGCCCAACCTCCTCCTGTGCAATATGAGCAACGCAACAATAATCAAAGGGGTAAGGATAAGGAAATATGCCCTCCTCGCGTATTCACTCAGTTATCAGAGTCATTGGCTTTGATTTTTCATCAGCTATGTGAGGCAAAGGCTATACACTTACCCGAGGTCAAGTTAATGGACCCTAATCATCCTAAGCCTAAGGGCTACAAGGACGATCAATATTGCATCTTTCATCGATTGAAAGGCCATGACATTGAGGTATGTTGGTCTTTCAAATATCTTGTGCAAAATATGATCAAAAGAGGTACACTTCTTGTCAACAACCCACAAGTGCTTGACAATCAAAATATGGGGATTTACAAAAATCCTCTACCAAATCATGAGGCACCAAGGAATAATTTTGGCCAAGTCAACCAAGTACGCATCGAACCACCAACCCATGGGTTCATCGAAATGGTCAATATTTTCACAAGACACATGAGGTATGAATGACCAAATCAACCTCTAGTGCCCATTAGAGTCCAAGTTGTGCCTCCTCCAAGGCCAACCCAACATGTGCCAGGCCCACCAACTAGACCGATGGTGATAATCAGGAGTAGGTTAGTCCAAAACCTATAGATGACTCTAGCAAAGTTGTCAATTTATGAGCTGATTCAGCAATCTCCCAAGCATAGGGAGATGCTTATGGACATCCTAAGGTCCATAGAAGTGCAGCCTCAAGATCTCAAAGTGTTTACACACTTTGTGGGGCATGTGCAATAGTGTCAAGAACCGGTCATACAATTTCATGATCATGAAGTCAAGATGGTTTCCACTGTTATAGCAGACCCACCACTACATATTATTGTGTGTGTGAATCACAAACCATTCAAGCGGGTTTTTATTGACATGAGGTCGTCAATAAATATCATAACTACCAAGGTGTTAACTCACTTGAAGTTGCCCAAGATGCATATCATCCCTTCTACCTTCACGTTGAGATCTTTCAATGATGCATTATGCTCAATGGTCGGTACTATAGTTTTACCTATCCATGTAGGACTGAAGACCATCTCGATGATGTGTCACATAATCGAAGGTGCTATGCAATATAACATACTTATAGGGAGGCCTTGGATCAGAGAAATGTGTTGCATCCCTTCTATTCTACATCAATGTATCAAATACGTTCATGAGGGATAGGTTCACATGGTGCCTTTAGATGAAGAACCCTTTAAATATGTGAATCTAGAATATTTTCCAGGGGAATTACTACTCCCCTCAATGCACCTAGATGTGTGGCTAGCATCGCCAATCAAATATCCAGGAGGTAAAATCAAATAAGTGTGTGCTAAACCTATAACATCCACATCTCAATGATCAGAACACATGATAACTGCTTCTACTATATCATCTACATCTATAATGTACTAGGATTATAGAAAGTTCAAAGAAAATATGAGCAAAAAAGAGATAAAGTAAACACCCAAGCCAGTTATCATTTAAGCCCCTACTACCATGGAAGTAGAGAAAATTCAAGGAGAAGCTAAAGAGGCACCTTAGCCTGCTTCACCTGCATCTTAAGTAGGATCATCTGCACTGCAAGTGACCATCCATTTGGTTAATCCCATATTAGGGGAATATATCATGCAAAATGTGATGTTCACATTGATTATCAAGACTGCATAGGACATGGACCGACCGCAAGCCCATCACCTTCCTATAGGGATGGAGACACCATTAGGGGTGCCAACTAACCAAACCAACTTCATATATGGAGGGATAGATCAACTTGCATCTCCCATGCCCATGGATGAGGAAAATAATGAACCATTCGCTATGAATGTTCATTATCTCTCTAACCCATAATATGCAATGTGATAATTTGAGCATTACCATTGGCATGGTTATGGTCTCAAACTATTCGAGCAAGGGCGTAGGAGGCCATATGAACCGTAGTATCAGTTACCAACTGATAGGTTCAGGTTAGGATACCATATTTGAGGATAGGATGAGCTTCTCCTGGTATCTTTAGACCACTTGTACCTCAGTCTAGGGGGTGAAGTTAACTTCAATCCTTATCACCTTAATCCTTCTGCATTTCGAAGAGATAATCAGCTAGTGACCTATGTCACTTTAGAGCCACCTGAGAGATACCATGCAAACATCTTGGTGGAGATCAACCTAGAACACATTTCAATAGAAAACTTGGATAATCAAAGTCATGAATCTATCGATGATATTGGTATGCACATCCAAAATCTAGACACAGCTAAAGACATCACTTAAAAAGTTGCTTTTGAGGACGTGCATGTAGTATCCATCATCAAAAGTGATGGACCAGACTATGATTCTGGAATAGATGACCTTGAGTTATCCTCAAACAACAAGCAATCTGAGGATGAAATTGAGGTGGCCTACTTGGGTCCTACACTCTTACATAATATTTTACCATTGGAATCAATAAGTACGTGCGAAGAGCCCTTTTATGATTATGATGACTATCAAGAGATAGCCTACATGGGGCCTCATTTGGAGCATCTCTCGATTCTATTAGGTAGGGACGAGAATCCTTATTATGATAGTGATGATGAAGATGAAACAAAGAGAGCCTATTTAGGACCTCCCTACTTGCATCATCGTAATGTGCCATATACTACTAAGGAGATGTACAGAGAGATAAATCTCCATCCTTGCCTTAGGGGAAGACCACCAAATCTCAATGTGATTTATCACATGGTGTTTCCCGATCCACCAACGTACATGGAGTTCCTTGAGCCCAATGATTCCATTCGATAGTCTATTCATAGACCGGATATGGAGATCTCCATACCCCTAGAACCACATATCGGGGATGGAAGTTTTGCTAATATTGAGTGAAATGCATGTGGTCCTGGAGATATGATCCATTATATAAATATGTTTTTTATTGATTTGACCACTCCACTCTGCAATCCAACCAATCCTTCCAAGCCATTGTATCTTAATATAGACATTATTGATTGGAATTGTGATGATTCACCTTTGGAGCCTGAATATTTCTTTCCTAATGAGGAAATGATGCAACCTTTCCATTTTGCGCTAGGTTGTGCACATGATATCTATAATGCTGAGGATGCTTCCAATTAGAAACCTATAAACCCAGTAGATGAAATCCACTTGATACCTACACCTCATCAAAATTAGAAGGGATCCCATATGTCATTAGAGGAAAACTTTGAAGTGGATATTAGTAATGATCCCACTAATCCTAAGAAGGTTAAATTTGGAGAAATTTTGACTCTTGATGAGCATGCCAACCTCATCCCTCTACTGAAAGAGATATCGGATATCTTTTCTTGGACTTATAAGGACATGCCAGGTCTAGATCCAAAATTGGTTATTCATAACCTTTTGCTAGATCTATCAAAGAAGCCAATCAAGCAAAAACTTAGTAAGATGCATCCAATAGTGGCCTTAATGGTTAAAGATGAATTACAAGAGTTGTTAGATGTAGAGTTTGTTATTTCCATCAACTATCCAGAATGGATATCAAATATGGTGCCTGTAGGAAAACCTGATGGAAGTATCCGTATTTGTATAAATTTTAGAGACTTAAATAGGGCAACACCAAAGGATTCATTTATGTTGCCAAACATAGATGCTCTCCTTAATGGATGGTTTTTTTGGTTACAACTAAATTTAGATTAAGCCCAAAGGCCAGCATAAAACCACGTTCATAACACCATGGGGAAAATTCTATTATAGGGTTATGCCATTCATATTGAATAATGTTGGTGCTACATATTAGTGAGCTATGACATATATATTTCATGACTACATGCATAATATATTAGAATATTACATTGATGACTTATTGGTAAAGTCATTGCTACATTCAAAGCATGCAGAGGTCTTGAGGAAGGTCTTCAATCGCCTGATAGAGGATAATGTCAGGTTAAATCCTAAGAAGTGTGTATTTGGTGTAACTTTATAAAATATCTTAGGATTCATCATTTCAAAGCGAGGGATCGAAGTCAACCTAGCAAAGGTTAAGGTTATTTTAGAAATGTGTCCTCCCATAGACATCAAGGAATTAAGAAGCCTACAAGGAAAAGTAGCATCCATAAAGTGATTTATCACACAATTGTCAGATAAATGTCAACCCATAAATAGACTACTACATATGGGGGTCCCATTCAATTGGGATGAGGACTATCAAACAACCTTTACTGAGATTAAGCAATACCTAGAAATACTGCCAGTACTAGCTCCACCAATACCAGATGTACCATTCTTGTTGCATATATCAGTGATGGAATTTTCACTAGGGACCATGTTAACCCAAAATAATGTGCAATATAAAGAACAAGCCATATATTACATTAGCCGAACCTTGGTGAGTTACAATCTAGGATATACATACGTGGAAAATCTATGTTTAGTGGTAGTATTCACTACAAAGAAATTGTGGTACTATATGTTAAGTCGTACTATGTATGTCATATAAAAACAAAATCATTTGTAGTATATGATGAGCAAGACATATCATAATACACGTACTATGAAGTGGATCATGCTATTGATAGAATTTGATTTAGAATTCATAAGCCAAAATTCCATTAAGGGACAAGTCATAGCTCATCAACTGGTTGAGGTGCCTCTTGAGAATAGTAGGTCCCTCACCATATCGCTTCCTAATGATGTAGTCTTTTCCTTATTAGAAGCACCCAAATTGTAGCACCCTAAAATTGGTGTAGTTAAACCATCAATAAAAAGTAGAAATTTGAATTTTAACCCCGAAACCGCCCGTTAACCGCTTACCTCATTTTTTGCATCATTTTTAGAGGTTTTTGTGACTGTTGGAGATATCGTCATTGATATGATGATATCATCCCAAATCAGACAAATTCGTCTGGAACAGAACGTCCAGATGATTTCATCCCAAAACCAAGTTTTTGCAATTAGCTTCTATTCCAATGACCTCTCCAAATTTGGCAGAAGTGTGTTTTTGTGATTGGAGATTCCCACGCTGAGGATATCCCAGATTGGGATGATCGCCAACCTCATAACCTAACCCTAATCCTATATAAGCTAGGATTTTCTCAGTTTATCCCCCTGACTCCCTACCTGATTTCCTACCTGGCTGTTGGACTGATTGTTTCCCTGTAATTTTAGTTTTTTTGTGATCTCCCATCATTTGCACTTGTGTTTTCAAGTTTTGTTGCGGGATTTCACTATGTTTTAGTCGGAGGTAGCTAAGATCATCTTAGGCGATTCAACTATAATTTTAGACGATCCTGTCAAGATCGACGATGATCTTGTATGATTACAGATGATCCGGTCTACAATTCAGCTTAGGGGCAATCAGAGCCCTGAGTTTGCATTCTCTATCTTATTTTCCTTATTTATTGATGCATTAGATTAATTTACTTCTGTTTTGCATCTTGGAGTTCACCTCATTTAGCATAATTGCATGATAAAATTCAAAATAAGTTTCCAAAATAGTGCATCTCATTTAATTTGATATCTAGATTTATCATTCAAACATCTATACTCTTATTTCTATCATTATTGCAATCATATTTTTGGTTTTTGGTGTATGTTTTCTTGATTGCAGGTTTTTGATGAATTCACCTAGCAAATTTGTCAGGTCGTTGATGATCTTGGGTGATATCGGATGATATCTTGTGATTTGGGATGATTCTATACAATTATAGATGATCCTGTCATATCCGGGATGATCTGGACTCCTACAAGCTTCAGAATCTTCATCAGACATCAGAAATTAGGTGTACTCTTCTCCATTTTATATATTCTCTATATTCAATCATATTAGGATTCATTTATATCTTTTGTCTTCATATAAATCATAATCTTCATATAGAATAGCTTAGTTTCATTTTGGCCAACCTAGGAATTTGAATGATTGAACATAAAATGAACAAATCAATCCCATTTTCAAACCTAGGCGTGGAAAATGCCACTCAAAGTTTCCTGGTGAACCCCACCATCCATCAAAAATTCAATACCCCTCCCCCGAGAGGCATGACCTTCAAAGTGCCTCTTCATCCGAGGTATTGTTCCATCCTTTTATCACCCCCCTTTAGGGTACGGATACTTTAGCCTGAAGGTAAGGGTGCGAAAAATTTGCGCGATACATTTTGGTGAACCCAATGTGAAAATAAAAACACCTTTTGAAAACAATCCCAAAAAAAAAAAAAAACATTATTAAGAACATCTAGAATCATTAGAAAAATGTTAAATTTGCATATCATACTTAGATGGTAGATTATAATAGAAGATGATTTGTCTCCATAAATGTTGAAAATCAATTAACGGCCATAGATATTACTTTTGTGCTTAGAGTACCTCAAACATATAAAGCCCAACCTTTGTGGGATGAACTTGATAGTAGATTGGGTATTATTGAATCTAGATCTGTAGAACTTAGGAAAACTAAGAGGTTTATCCTAGATATAATCCTAGATCCTGATCAGGTGACTTTGTATCATGAAATTCAGAGAGCTTGCCATAGGTGGTTAGCCGATAAAAGAGCACTTGTGTCTTCTAAATTATACACCTTTGAGGAATACCTTGAGAACGCAGTTGTAGTACATAAATTTCTATCTCATGTAGAGGATCAAGAAGTCATTCTTACGGATAGAAAGATATGGAATAGAGTTCCTAGAGCTATGTTGTAATGAGAGTATTTCCATGAACTTTATTTTTACATGTCAGAGTCTGAAATAGATCATATTACCATAGCACACTTTGTTAAATTCTTGAAAAACAACTTCCAATTTGAAGAGGAGCATTTCATGACTCCTGATGAACTTGACCCTATCAATGATATCCATAAACTATTCATAGAAAGCTAAGTGATTCATTCTACTATTATTTCTTACAACTAGCATGTTGTTTGTTATTTTTATTCTCGCAAAATAATAATATAATAAAATCACAAAAAAATAAAAATAACAAAACATTTCCTTTAAAAATATTATAGTAGGTATATAGTTAAAATATATACCTCTCAACCCTATCGTATATATATATATATATATATATATATATATATATATATATATATATATATATATATATATATATATATAAAGTATATATATTTGCTAAAACTTAAGTTTAACACAATGCCTAGAATTAGGAATGGAAAACAAACCGAAGAAGATGAAGATTGGTTAGGAAGACCATTAACTGACCAAAATGTTCCCCCTAAGGACCAAGTTCAAGAAGAAGATACCCTAGCCCAGCAAGAAGAAGATATTACTATAGGAAATGAACAAGAAGAAACTATTAGAGAGGAAGGATCCTCATCCCCAAAAATGTATCTGGGAGGAGCTATCACTTTTGAGAACATGGAACAATTCTGGAAGTTCATTAACACTAATATTGGTTTTTTTAATAGAGCAGCCCATATGGACAAGGATCAAATTAGTGACACTAAAGCAACTCAGAAGAAGTATTTCAAACACACAATAATCCCTTGTCCTTTATTGAACAAGAGAGTGATCAAGCTGGACCATCCAATTTGGATATAGTAGCTGTGATCCAAAGCATGCAACAATAGTAGGTTACCCAACAACCTAAAGTACCTGTTAACAAGCCTAGGGTCATTCCCGCATAAAAGAAACCATCATTTACTACTCTATTTTTCCAAGCTCTTGATCAACATACCTCAAATCAACAAAAAATCAAAATAAAACCGAACACCAATTACCAACAATCTAAGGTACAACATAATACTATTACAAATCCCCTTCATAACACTTTTCCTACCAAAACTTTGCATAATAGCAATATAACATCTAATCCTTGTATCACACCATCATACATGCATATATCCCATACCTATGTGCCACCGAACCAATATGGTGGAAAAACTAGCAATATGGAAGCCGTGGTGAAACAGTTAGTTCCTGCATGGACCAGATAGATACCTATCGTCCCTCGTATAATTATCGAGAGATGTGTAGTCAGCCTTTAGATCCTATAGTCATAGCACAGCCATATCCTAAACATTTTCCTATGCCTGTTCTTCCCATATATAAAGGAATCGAAGATCCCATAGAGCATCTTCGTATGTTAAGGATAGCATGTCATGATATATCACATGATGACTTGTTATTACTAAAAATGTTCCCAAAAATCTTGGGAGGAATGGCATTAGAGTGGTATTATCAATTACCCACTAATTATTTGAGGAATTTCGAAGAAACTGCTAAGTCTTTTGTTCATCAATTTAGTGCCTACATCGAAAGAGATGTGACCATTAAATATTTGTATAACTTAAAACATGGCAAAGAGGAATGCTTTGCTGATTTCCTAGCTAGGTGGAGACAGTTGATAGGAAAATTGCACTTTGTGTTACCTTATAGGGAGATGTTGGAAATCTTTATTAATAATTTGCAAGAGCAACTATATTATGAATTATCAACTGCTACCTTGACCACCTTCGATTAGGCTATAGACTTATCCCGAAGAGTGGAAGATGCTCTCATTAGGAGAGGCCAACTTAAAAAGAGAGACGATGAGAAAACATCCAAAAATCAATATAAGAATAAACAAGTTGTGGGTGATGGAGTCACCGATAGCAGAAATATTGCTAATGTTAATGCTATGAAGATAGCGAAGAATTTTGTACTGAAACCTCCTATAGCACCCTAAAATTGGCGTAGTTAAACCATCAGTAAAAAGTAGAAATTTGAATTTTAACCCCAAAACCGCTCGTTAACCGCTCACCTCATTTTTTATGCCATTTTTAGAGGTTGTTGTGACCGTTGGACGATATCATCGTCGATCTGACGATATCGTCCCAAATCGAACGAATTCGTCTGGAACAGAACGTCCAGACGATTTCATCCCAAAACCAAATTTTCATAATTAGCTTCTGTTCCAACGACCTCTCCAACTTGGGTAGAAGCGTGTCTGCATGGTTGGAGATTCCCACGTTGGGGATCTCCCAGATTGGGATGATCCCCAACCTCCTAACCTCCCCCTAATCCTATATAAACTAGGATTTTCCCAGTTTATCCCCTTGACTCCCTCCCTGATCTCCCATCATTTGCACTTGTGTTTTCAAGTTTTGTTGTAGGATTTCACTGTGTTTCAGTCGGAGGTAGCTCGGATCGTCGTAGGCGATTCAACTACAATTTTAGACGATCCTATCAAGATCGGCGATGATCTTGTATGATTACAGATGATCCGGTCTGCAATTTAGCTTGGGGGAAATCAGAGCCCTGAGTTTGCATTCTCTATCTCATTTTCCTTATTTATTGGTGCATTAGATTAATTTACTTCTATTTTGCATCTTGGAGTTCACCTCATTTAGCATAATTGCATGATAAAATTCAAAATAAGTTTCCAAAATAGTGCATCTCATTTAATTTGATATCTGGATTTATCATTCAAACATCTATACTCTTATTTCTATCATTTTGCATCATTCTTGCAATTGTATTTTTGGTTTTTGGTGTCTGTTTTCTTGATTGTAGGTTTCTGACGAATTCACCTGATGAATTCGTCAGGTCATTGATGATCTTGGGTGATCTCGGATGATCTCCTATGATTTGGGATGATTCTATACAATTACAGATGATCCTGTCATATCCAGGATGATCTGGACTCCTACAAGCTTCAGAATCTTCATCAGACATCAGAAATCAGGTGTACTCTTCTCCATTTTATATATTCTCTGTATTCAATCACATTAGGATTCATTTATGTCTGTTGTCTTCATATAAATCAGAATATTCATATAGAATAGCTTAGCTTCATTTTGGCCAACCTAGGAATCTGAATGATTGAACATAAAATGAACAAATCAAACCCATTCTCAACCTAGGCATGGAAACTGCCACTCAAAGTTTCCTGGTGAACCCCACCATCCGTCGAAAATTCACCTTTATACCCCTCCCCTGAGAGGCGCGACCTTCAAAGGGCCTCTCCGTCCGAGGTATTGTTCCATCCTTTTCTCACCCCCCTTTCGGGTATGGATCCTTTAGCCTGAAGGTAAGGGTGCAAAAAATTTGGGCGATACATTTTGGTGAACCCGACGTGAAACTAAAAACACCTTTTGAAAACAATCAAAAAAAAAAAACACATTATTAAGAACATCTAGAATCATTAGAAAACTATTAAATTTGCATATCATACTTAGATGGTAGATTATAATAGAATATGAGCTGTCTCCATAAATGTTGAAAATCAATTAATGGCCATAGAGATTACTTCTGTGCTTAGAGTACCTCAAACATATAGAGCCCAACCTTTGTGGGACGAACTTGATAGGAGATTGGGTATTATTGAATCTAGATCTGCAGAACTTAGGCAAATTAAGAGGTTTGTCCTAGATAGAATCCTAGATCCTGATCAGGTGACTTTGTATCATGAACTTCAGAGAGCTTGCCATAGGTGGTTAGCCGATAAAAGAGCACTTGTGTCTTCTAAATTATACACCTTTGAGGAATACCTTGAGAATGCAGTTGTAGTACATAAATTTCTATCTCATGTAGAGGATCAAGAAGTCATTCTTATGGATAGAAAGAGATGGAATAGAGTTCCTAGAGCTATGTTGTATCGAGAGTATTGCCATGAACTTTATTTTTACATGTCAGAGTCTGAAATAGATCATATTACCATAGCACACTTTGTCAAGTTCTTGAAAAAAAACTTCCAATTTGAAGAGGAGCTATCACTTTTGAGAACATGGAACAATTCTGGAAGTTCATTAACACTAATATTGGTGTTTTTAATAGAGCAGCCCATATGGACAAGGATCGAATTAGTGACACTCAAGCAACTCTAGAAGAAGTATTTCAAACACACACTAATCCCTTGTCCTTTATTGAACAAGAGAGTGATCAAGCTGGACCATCCAATTTGGATATAGTAGCTACGATCCAGAGCATGCAACAACAGTAGGTTACCCAACAATCTAAAGTGCCTGTTAACAAGCCTAGGGTCATTCCCGCACAAAAGAAACCATCATTTACTGCTCTATTTCACCAAGCTCTTGATCAACATACCTCAAATCAACAAAAACCCAAAACAAAACCGAACACCAATTACCAACAATCTAAGGTACAACATAATACTATTACAAATCCCCTTCATAATACTCTTCCTACCAACACTTTGCATAATAGCAATATAACATCTAATCCTTGTGTCACACCATCATACGCTCATAGATCCCATACCTATGTGCCACCGAACCAATATGGTGGACAAACTAGCAATCTTGAAGCCATGGTGAAACAGTTAGTTTCTCGCATGGACCAGATAGATCCCTACCGTCCCTCGTACAATTATCGAGAGATGTGTAGTCAGCCTTTAGATCCTATAGTCGTAGCATAGCCGTATCCTAAACATTTTCCTATGCCTGTTCTTCCCATATATAAAGGAACCGAAGATCCCATAGAGCATCTTCGTATGTTTAGGATAGCATGTCATGATATATCACATGATGACTTGTTATTACTAAAAATGTTCCCAAAAATCTTGGGAGGAATGGCATTAGAGTGGTATTATCAATTACCCACTAATTCTTTGAGGAATTTCGAAGAAACTGCCGAGTCTTTTGTTCATCAATTTAGTGCCTACATCGAAAGATATGTGACCATTAAATATTTGTATAACTTAAAACAGGGCAAAGATGAATGCTTTGCTGATTTCCTAGCTAGGTGGAGACAGTTGATAGGAAAATTGCACTTTGTGTTACCTTATAGGGAGATGTTGGACATCTTTATTAATAATTTGCAAGAGCAACTATCTTACGAATTATCAACTACTACCTTGACCACCTTCGATCAGGCTATAGACTTAGCCCGAAGAGTGGAAGATGCTCTCATTAGGAGAGGCCAGCTTAAAAAGAGAGACGATGAGAAAACATCCAAAAATCAATATAAGAATAAACAAGTTGTGGGTGATGGAGTCACCGATAGCAGAAATATTGCTAATGTTAATGCTGCGAAGACAACAGAGAAGTTTGTACTGAAACCTCCCGATAGACCTCCTCGAGAATTTACTAGGTTAAATCAACCTTTATCAACTATTCTACCACAATTATTAGAACGAGGTTTGATTCAATTACCAAATATTCGGGAACCTGATCCAACTATACCCGGATACTGAGCATATTTACACTGTGACTTCCATAGAGGACCTGGACACACTACCAACTCTTGTAAAATATTAAAACATAAAATACAGGACTTGATTGATAACAATGAGATGGAGGTGCAAGCCTTTCAACCTAAGCAAAATCCTCCTAATAATGTTCAAAATAACACCCCACAAAACCAGAATCAGAATGCCAATCAGTCATTGGACATCTTTCAACATCCCTTACCAAAACATGGTAAGGAGGTGGCTAATCAAATTGAACATCATAATGTCCCTCCTCCTGCCCGATATGTAGGAACTATTAGTGGGCATTTACCTGTTCATGATCTGGAAATATTTGACACAACTTTATCCGTGGTTACAACCAGGCCTCTATATAATATTCAGATACCTGATCTTAGTGATACAGAATACGAGACTGAGAGTGATATGGAAATCACATCAAATCAATCGAATAGTTCTAAAGATGAATCAGATCCTATTCACCCTATCACAAGTTATATGGTTCCAGAAGAGCCATTTCCAAGAAGAGTCACTACTAGACCATCGTCTCACCGATTACTTTCTAATGAGCTAGCTATAAACGCTAGACCAAGACCCATTCATCATCCGTAGAATAATATTGTGGGTACCATCGAAGCTATTACTAGACAACAGGCTCAAAATTCTCAACAAGATCAAATTCAGAATGGTGGATCAACTCCATTTGTTTTGAAGGTTCCTAATAAAGGGAATCATTCACCTAATGTTCAACCTAAACCTCCTTATAATATTAATGAACAATTATCAAATATTACAGCTAGAATTTCTCTCTTGGACCTTTTAAGATCTTCTCCTACACATAGAGATGAATTAATGCTCACATTAAGTCAGATGATGGTACCACAAGACATTCAACCTGAAGCCATGGCCGATACTATAATAACTCGTGAAGTTGATTGTATTGACTTTCGGGATAGAGACATACCGCAACATAGTTTACATAAAGATAACCCCTTGTATATTACTGCCTTAATTGGAGATGTAGCAGTCAAACGAGTTTTGATTGATAATGGTTCATCTTTAAATATCTGCACTTTTGACTTCTACCAAATATTTGGGTTTAGAAGTGATGAAATGAAAAGAACTGATATGATCATAAAATATTTCAATGACGAAACACAAGAAACGTGTGGAGTTATTACCATTCCATTGCAGGTTGGTCCAAGAACCTTGGATACGACTGTGTTTATTGTACATTGCCCTGCATCGTACAATATACTCTTGGGTCATCCTTGGATCAACGCGATGCGAGCTGTTCCCTCAACTTTACATCAATGTGTTAAGTTTGAATTTAAGAATCAGTTGGTTACCATTCATGGTGATCCAAGACCCTTTGATATGTGTGCTTTGGCAGAACCTATTGGAGTTCAATTTTGCCCCGCTCTGTCATCCACACATCCTAATTCTCATTATCCATCTAAACGTGTGAAACTCACACCCACAACGTCATCTACTTCTTCTCCATCAGTTGCACCTCCACATATAGCTCAACCATCTTCTGAACAAACCGCATTAGGACCTAAGAAAGATCCTAATCCCACAACCAATGTCTCTTGTTCTACTCCTATAACTTCCATACCTTTAATAGACCCATCTATCGACACCTCTACACCGTCTACATCCACCAAATTCATATTTTCCGCATCGAAAGACGTAGGGAATGTTCCTTCTACCTCTTATGCTCTTACTGACGAGCTCTTACCCGATCTATCTAAAATTCTTATATCGGAAGAAATGAATGCTTCTATGCAAGATTCCCTTATTTTAAATAATTTGCCACCATCTCCTCATACCTTGGGCCTCCCACAGCCTATGGGAAGTATTTACCAAGTCGGGAGTTGTGCCTTTATTTATAAGGGATATGACTAGGGTAGAATACCCAGAAACATCAGAACTCATTATGATGGATATGCTCGATGTTATTTTACTAATGAGTATATTAAAGCCAAACCTATAATGCTTAAATTGGGATATAAAGGGAAAGGTTTGGGACCTTTCCATAATGGTATGAAAGAACCTTTTGAGGTAGAAGCGTGGCCCGCCCGATGTGGTGTGGGCCTATTTTCTAGTAAGGGTCAGCCATTCCCATTTGAGGATGATGACCATCTTATATGTTACCAAGATTATTTAGATGAACGCGATGCTTTGCATTTAATGAATAAGACATTCACATGTAATATGCTATCTATAGCTTATCCTGAGATGATCGCTGAATCCGACGATGAGTTGGAGGGAGATATCTTTCACGATGTCTCCATTGAGGAATTATTACATAATGGATTTTATTTTGATGGCTCTATACCTAGTATAGCCCAGCTTGAGGCCACGACTCCTCAAGATGAATTATCCAAGCTAACCTTGGAAGAATTACAAGAATTGGGCGTTTCACCCACCCCACCTAATTTTGAGAGAGATCTACACATGGAAGTAGAAAATGTCATAAAAATTAACATTGGAACCGACGATAACCCTCACATAATCAACATTGGATCAGAATTGAGTCAAGAAAAATAGGATAAATACATTGCATTTCTTAAAGAATATGAAGATGTTTTTGCTTGGACATATGAAGATATGCCAGGTTTAGACCCTTCCGTAGTTATGCATCACCTAGTAGTGCATCCGGATGCTAAACCTGTTAAGCAGAAGCTTAGAAAAATGCATCCTAAAGTGGCCTTACTAGTCAAAGGGGAGTTAGAAAAACTCCTGAATGTTATTTTTATACAAGCCATTGATTATGTTGAATGGATCTCGAATGTAGTTCCAATAACTAAGAAAGAAGCTACTAAGATTAGGGTTTGTACAGACTTTAGAGATATTAATGTTGCATGCCCTAAAGATGATTTTCCCCTTCCCAATATGGATCAGATCATTGATTTTACTGATGGGAGTGGAATGATATCCTTAATGGATGGATTTTTTGGTTATAATCAGATCAGGATAGCTCCTGAAGATCAGGCTAAAACAACCTTTATTACCCCTTGGGGGACTTTCTGTTGGAAAGTGATGCCATTCGGTTTGAAGAATGCAGGTGCAACCTATCAACGAGCCATGACTTATATCTTTCATGATATGATGCATGATATACTACATGATTATGTAGATGACATTATAGCTCGTTCTACTGAAGAAGATGACCATTTAGATGACTTGAGAAAAGTATTTGATCGGTTAAGGGAATATCTTATCCGATTGAATCCAGCCAAATGTATATTCGGAGTTAAGTCAGGTAAATTATTGGGGGTTATAGTTTCTTTACGTGGCATCAAAATTGACCCTCTCAAGATTATGGCTATCACTGATATGCCCGCACCTACAAATATATCTGAATTACGGAGTCTACAAGGTAAGCTTCAAGCTATCCGTCGCTTCATCGATAAGTTGGCAGATAAAACTTGGACCCTTTCTTAAGCTTCTTAAGAAGGATGTCTCTTTCCATTGGGACGACGAATGTAAGGAAGCATTTGAACTCCTCAAACAATATCTTCTTAACCCACCTGTACTTTCACCACCTAAACCTGATCGCCCATTTATCTTGTATATTTTTGCTTTAGATTTTGCTTTAGGAGCTATGTTAGCTCAACTTGATGATGAGAAAAGAGAGCGTGCTAATTATTACATTAGCAGAACATTAATTAGTTATGAAACCCGCTACACAACATTAGAGAAGTTATGTCTAGCAGTCATATTTTCTACACAGAAACTATGCCATTATATGCTCAGTCAAAAAACATACGTTATTGCTAAATCCGATCCCTTGCGGTATCTCATGAGTCGACCTTATTTATCTGGTCGCACAACAAAGTGGGTTCTTGCTCTAAGCGAGTTTGAACTCATGTTTATAGGACAAAAGTCTGTTAAGGGTCAAATCATAGCAGATCAATTAGTTGTTGCACCCTTAGAGTCCACCCATCCCCTCGTCATTGAGTTTCCTGATGAATGCCTTAACCTAGAGGCGGATCATTCAGAGCAATGGTCCCTATACTTTGATGGAGCCCGATGCATGAGTGGGGCTGGTGCAGGTATTATTTTGATATCTCCATAGAAACATCTCATACCTCTATCCTTTAAATTAATGTTTGCCTATACTAATAACACTGTTGAATATGAGGCTCTAATCCTTGGATTACGAGCTACCCTGGCACTAAAAATTAAAAATCTATTAGTTTTCGATGATTCTCAACTTGTTATAAATCAAATTAATGATGTTTATCAGACCAGAGATGATAAATTGTGCCCATATAAAGCATATGTATTACAATTAATATCTTTATTTGATCAAGTTACCTTGGAAGCTATTCCTAGAACTAGCAATCATGCGGCTGACGCTATGGCCGCAGCTGCATCTCTTTTACCCTTGGAGTTAGATGACGAATATGCTACCATCATTATTCGTCGACTCCAGGAACCCGCTTCAACTAAATCATGCTTGGAACCTTTGGACGTGTTTCTAATCAACGAAACTATTCCTGAACTTTGGTACACTGACATCCTCAATTTTCTTCAAAATGGGACCTTCCCTGAAGGTTTTAATAGAAACCAACACGGTTATTACGTATGAGCAAGTCACTTCGTAATAATTGGCAATACGTTATATAGGAGATCTTTTGAAGGTATCCTATTGAGATGTTTGAATCTAGAAGAGTCTAGATCAGCTTTGAGTGAAGCCCACGATGGATCTTGTGGGGGACACTTTAGTGGTAGCGCCATTGCTAAGAAGCTCCTTAGGATAGGATATTTTTGGCCTACCATGGAGAATGATGCACATGATTACGTGCACCATTGCGACAAGTGCCAAAAACATGCTGACCTTGTCCATGCGCCTGCACAAGAACTACAGGCTATTTCATCTCCTTGGCCCTTTTCAAAATGGGGCTTAGACATCATCAAAAAAATCAATCCTGTGTCATCTGATGGACACAAATTCATCATAACCACCACCGAGTATTTTATGAAGTGGGTCGAAGCTATGCCCTTAGCTTCTTGCACTGGAACGCAAGTTTCCAAGTTTATTCTTAATCAAATTATTTGTAGGTTCGAAATTCCTGCAAATCTCATCTCGGATAATGGAACTTGTTTCAAAAACAAAGATGTAAAGAAACTATGTCAAAAATATAAAATTCAACATCGTTGGTCCACTCCCTATTATCCTCATGGTAATGGCCAAGCAGAAGCATCTAATAAAACATTAATTAAAATCCTCAAGAGATTGGTCAATAAATCTGGCCGTGATTGGCACATTCAATTATATCCTACTTTGTGGGCTTATCGAACTAGCATTCGTACTCCCACGGGCACTTCACCTTTTGTTTTGGTTTATGGCGCTGAAGCTGTTTTTCCCTTTGAACTAGAAGTTCCTTCTTTGGCTCTTCTACTTCAAGATACTGAAGTAGGAGATGAATATCATGCTGGCAGATTTAGTCAGCTGGAACTCCTAGATGAGAAGTGCATTAATGCTTTGGAGCATCTTCGTGCCTACTAGAACAAGCTCAAACGAGCATATCTCAAGAAAGTTCATAATCGATCCTTTGAGATCGACGACCTCGTCTTAAAAGAAAATAAAAAAAATACTAATGCAACTAAAGACCTTAAAGGCAAATTCGAGCCTAACTGGCTTGGGCCATATATTATCACTACTAAATTTGGATCGGGAGCATACATATTAGCTACCTTAGATGGTAAAGATCTTAAAGAACCTATGAACATTATGCATCTTAAGCGCTATTATGCATAAATCTGGTAATTTCATCACTGTATATATTATACATATTGTCTCATATTAGTAATTCATATAAAAATTTCAAAAAATAGTAATATTATGTATTCTCTCAATTCATAAATTAAAATCAAAATATAAAAAAATCAAAATCCTCAAAAACATCTTCTATTTTGCACCTATCAATTCTTGAAGTATTGCAGTTATATTTTCAGTTATTTTGGATAAATTAGCATTTATCTGGAATCCCTCACTTTCACACTCACATGAATAAATATCTTGATCTTATTTGGTATGATTATTAATCTCTCTTATATCGAAGTCCACAGTTGAATTAAATAAAGTTTTGAGCATAGAGAACTGATCTTGTTATTTACTTGAACCAAGTACACCTTTTCACATTAAAATGATTTCATTGCAAATTCAAAACGATGCTACACAATAGAAGTGGTCTCTTGAGCGAAAAGTTTCCCCTGCTATCCTATCATGCACATGGTCTAGAATCTTTGAGAATTGACAAAAGGACAAGCTCACCCCTGCCTAGAATAAAAATCCCTTGCTCTACAGCCAATCCGAGCAAGTATCCCTAGTATAGGAAGAAAAAGAAAAAGAAAAAGAAAATCAAGAAAAATCATGAGAAAAAGAGAAATTATTCAGAAGCATTATTTCAATATCATTTTGTACCATCTCAGCAATATTTCAGCATTATCTCAATGTCAAGCAAAAATACAAAAAAAAATAGAAAAAGAAAAAGAAAAGAAAAAGCAAAAAGCAATAAATCCCTCCCCCCTTTGAAAGAAAAGAAGGGTGAATGAGCTTGAATCCCTGGAATTCTCAATTATTCAAAAACTATGAGGTAAACCCCATAACAGGTGATTTGTGCCCAACTTGCTTGACATTGGGTAACTCCTAGCGTGGTGATATGTCTGTCACATTAGCGACCTTCTTTTGTACAGACCTATGTCCGCTTATGGATCAGCTAGCTCTTGATGACCCGACTTACATAGTAGTCCGGTACGGTTACATGCATATAAATCATGGTCAACGAACACTCATTTGGTTAATTCAAATTACTTGTATCAAATTATCTTGCTCAAAATCGGTAAATGAACATTACAATTGCACACACATTTGTGTTTGAGAGATTTTGTATCATTATGATAGATCAAGATCGGCAATGAACTCACGTATGCACACGGGGTTCCTTATAAATCTAAATTTTGTCTTTGAGATAATTTAAAATATTTATTCAAATCTTCTGGAATAATTTGACTTTCTTACTTGAGAATATCTGCTTAGCGTAAAATCAATTAAATACATTTTTTCCAAAAATCCAAAATTTTCTTGCAAAACATGTTCAAAAATCTAGCAATAAAGTCACATTTATATATTTTTGACTTTCACGATGATGGTATAGTTCCTAAACCTAAATTGGAATTTTATGCCTAGTGCAAGTCCTCATTTTTATATTTTCTGTTTATCTCAAAATCAAAAATCAACTATGCAATAAAACTATTATATCAATTTCTTCTTTGGATTTCACGATGATGGTATAAGTCTATACCTAAAATTCTATGCCTAGCGCAAACCATCGTTCTAATTTTATTTCCCATTTATTTAATCCATAAAAGCATATGGCTTAAATCATTATGTTACACAATTGTGCTTTAAAAAGAATGAAAACTTTCCTATTTCATTTCATTATGTCAACATTCATTTTTTTTGTGACGATGGTATAATTCCTAGGGAATTGTTCAAATTTCTATCATACTTAGGAATTTTATGCCTAGCAAAAATCATATTTTTAATATTTCATGCATAATATTTTCATGGAAATCTGAAAACAAATCATCACTATCATCATTTTTCATCATCACAACACAAAGTCTTAAGAAAGTCTCTTAAGCACCCTTTTACTTTTAGCAATATTTCTCTCATACCGGGATTAGCTTGATGACCTAGCGAGCGGCGACTCCATGAAATGGTCATGTAACAACGACAATGTCCTTTGAAATTATTGTTAGAAGTCACTTTATTTTCATCAAAACACACCACAACAACCAATTTGTTTACATCATATTATTTCATTTAATTTTATAGCATGACATAAAATTATAATATTTTCAATGACATAATTACATGAATAGTCAATCAACAATTAAAATATTAAAGCATCATAAAACATATGCACAAGTCATATCACAAAAAGAACATCATATATATATCAAGAAGTATATACATCATATCAAAATGGATTGGTATGCCACAATCTATACCCTGGCATACTCAATCATCTCAAAAATAGTCTATGTACAATGTGCATCTAGTCTCGAGAAGACCTCGAGCTCTCAGCCTCATCTCCTCTCCCGCCCTGAGGTGGAGGAGGTGGTCCCATCGAAG
The DNA here is from genome assembly GCA_028583015.1 of Wollemia nobilis. Taxonomy (NCBI): domain Eukaryota; kingdom Viridiplantae; phylum Streptophyta; class Pinopsida; order Araucariales; family Araucariaceae; genus Wollemia; species Wollemia nobilis. The sequence goes on along the minus strand of JAQPPZ010017031.1, from coordinate 9,513,087 downwards.
CTCATCCTGTGTCATGGGTCCTCGACATCGATCGTGATGATGTCCTCGATGACCCCATCCTGATCGGCTCCATAATGTCGACTAGCAACTGTATCCTCTGGCCCTCTAGAACCAGCTGGTAGTACACTCCCTGATAGAATGTGGTCTGAGCAATCGACCATGCTAGCTCTAGAATGCTCGCCCCTCCACTCTGAGCCCTGAGCCATGTAGCCTCATCCTATAGAGTCTACACTTGAGCTCGTAGGTAGGCATTCTCCACCCGGAGAGCTACCATCTCATTGCTCTCCCCCACCTCGACACCCTTGCCCCTATCGAGTGATGGTGGCCTATCCCTCTATTGAGGAGGGAGTCTTTCTCTCCTCTCCTCTCTCCTCCTCTCTGGTTGTTGCTGTCTCTCCGGAGCCTGTGGTACTCTTCGACGTCTCTCCTGAGGAGGCCATCACTGATCCCTCCCTTCGTGACCCCTCATTGCATCGATGGTAGCCTGGCATCACCTCTCCATCCATTGCACTACAGCATGCATCGGACCCTATGCCCTCATCATCCGAGGAGGGTGGATGCCTACATACTAGGCATCATATCCATCTGCTATCCCCGCATCATCCCCATCCACTGGCTGAATGGGGGCATCATCAACATCCTGACTCTAGAACCACTGCATGTCTGGAGCCCCACTCAGTGTGGTACTATCCCACATAGTCTAGGAGTACTCATAATCCCTAAGAGTAGGGATCCCCTATTATAGACCGAACTACCTCAAAACTTGGTCGTAGCGGTGGAGCTCTACCTCTCCCCACTCTGTCCTCAACCATATGACTCACCTGATGCGAGCCAACTCCTGTCCATCCTCTACCCACCCTGGATGCTCTCTCCATGGTCTCTAGGTGATCCGATCTAGGGTGAGGTCATCCAACAACCTTCGAGACATCGATAGATCTATCCACCACTGTGACCCTCTCTGGAGCCACCAATAGAAAACTCGGGGTCTCTCTCGATCAACTCCTATCAGTGGAAGCCCTACCGGCCTCCGCATCACAATGTGCTCCTAGCACCAAACCTATAGAAGCGATGTCAGCACTAGACATCGACCCCCCTTGTATACGACCCCGTAAAGGATCCTATACAAGCGGCATAGTACAAAGCTACCCCAAGAAAACCTGTATCCATGGTCTCTCATGTCACAGACCACATCTGAAAGTAGCCATGGTAATCTGCATCCACTCTGGTGGCATAGAAGAAGGCCACCCACCACCCCTACCAAAACTCGGGTCAACCGAGATGCCCTAGGCATCCACCTCAAAGCCTCGATGTTCACTCCGCCCTTCTCTAGGATGAAGCTCGGGTCCTCGCACAATCTCATCATAGCGTGGCCCTGATTGGCCAAAGGGGTCATGAATCGACCATGTATGGGGATCCTCAAGATCCTCCATACATCCTCTAGAGTGGGAGTCATCTCCCCTATCGGTAGCTAGAAGCAGGATGACTCTGGATACCATCTCTCTGCTAGGGTTGTCAGTAGCCCCATGTCTATAGGAATTTGTGGCATCTCTGCCACATGCTGTAGTCCTACCTCTACCAATCTATCTCGCTCGGCCTGATCGAGCATGGCCAAATCATCTCTTAGACCTCCGTATTTCCACTCCCGACTCTTTAGCAATCCCCTCTACAAAATAAGCAATAAAACAACAAAAATCATTAGTACATAATAATTAAAAAAATCAATTAAAATCAAATCATCCCATAAAAGTTGATATCACCCATTATTGGACGATATCGTACCAAATTTAGATAAAATCATCCTTAATAGGATGAAATCATCTCCGTTCTTCAATTTGGGGATCACCCCTTATTGGATGGGATCGCCCCTATTTCTTCGATTTCGTCCCTAGACGAAATCGACAATATAGAGACGATTTTGTCGATGGCCTAAAAATGGCCACGACGCCCAAAAAAATTAAAATTCAAGTCAAAAATTAAGTAAATCAAGTTAAAAACATAGTAAAACTAGGTTTAGATCCTTACCCGCAACCCGCATCGGATCTCTGTCGATCTATGTGCCGTTTCCACCATTTCTCCTACAGAGCTCTGAAACAATGAAAGTGAACAATAAAAATGAATTAGGGTTTTACCCTATTTTTCTTATTTTTATTCAAAATAACATTTTTTTAATTTTTGCTTTTTCACGCTTTTACCTCAAACGTTCGATTTGGGTAAAAACTCGGAGGGGGCACCATAGTAAACAGTCGTACGATTCGACCTAGAATCATCGTCTAAAAAATGGAATAAATTTTTGCTTTCTCGTAAAGCATGAAGAACTCGTCTTTAACGCATTTTTTTCAGAAAATTTGCTAAAGAGGGGGCAAAATGTAGCACCCTAAAATTGGCACAGTTAAACCATCAGTAAAAAGTAGAAATTTGAATTTTAACCCCGAAACCGCCCGTTAACCGCTTACCTCATTTTTTATGCCATTTTTAGAGGTTGTTGTGACCGTTGGACGATATCATCATCGATCTGATGATATCATCGTCGATCTGATGATATCATCCCAAATCGGATGAATTCATCTAGAACAGAACGTCCAGACGATTTCATCCCAAAACCAAATTTTTGCAATTAGCTTATGTTCCAACGACCTCTCCAACTTGGGCAGAAGCGTGTCTGTGCGGTTGGAGATTCCCACGTTGAGGATCTCCCAGATTGGGATGATCCCCAACCTCCTAACCTCCCCCTAATCCTATATAAACTGGGATTTTCCTAGTTTATCCCCCTGACTCCCTAGCTACCTCCCTCAATTTTAGTTTTTGATCTCCCATCATTCGCACTTGTGTTTTCAAGTTTTGTTGCAGGATTTCACTGTGTTTCAGCCGGAGGTAGCTCGGATCGTCGCAGGTGATTCAACTACAATTTTAGATGATCCTATCAAGATCGACGATGATCTTGTACGATTATAGATGATCTGGTCTACAATTCAGCTTGGGGGCAATCAGAGCCCTGAGTTTGCATTCTCTATCTCATTTTCCTTATTTATTGGTGCATTAGATTAATTTACTTCTATTTTGCATCTTGGAGTTCACCTCATTTAGCATAATTGCATGATAAAATTCAAAATAAGTTTCCAAAATAGTGCATCTCATTTAATTTGATATCTGGATTTATCATTCAAACATCTATACTCTTATTTCTATCATTTTGCATCATTCTTGCAATTGTATTTTTGGTTTTTGGTGTCTTGTTTCCTTGATTGCAGGTTTTTGACGAATTCGCCTGATGAATTCGTCAAGTCGCTGATGATCTTGGGTGATCTCGGATGATCTCCTATGATTTGGGATGATTCTGTACAATTACAGATGATCCTGTCATATCCGGGATGATCTGGACTCCTACAAGCTTCAGAATCTTCATCAGACATCAGAAATCAGGTGTACTCTTCTCCATTTTATATATTCTCTGTATTCAATCACATTAGGATTCATTTATGTCTTTTGTCTTCATATAAATCAGAATCTTCATATAGAATAGCTTAGCTTCATTTTGGCCAACCTAGGAATCTGAATGATTGAACATAAAATGAACAAATCAAACCCATTCTCAACCTAGGCGTGGAAACTGCCACTCAAAGTTTCCTGGTGAACCCCACCATCCATCAAAAATTCACCTTTATACCCCTCCCTCGAGAGGCACGACCTTCAAAGGGCCTCTCCGTCCGAGGTATTGTTCCATCCTTTTCTCACCCCCCTTCTGGGTACGGATCCTTTAGCCTGAAGGTAAGGGTGCAAAAAATTTGGGCGATACACCTCCCGATAGACCTCCTCAAGAATTTACTAGGTTAAATCAACCTTTATCAACTATTCTACTTCAATTATTAGAACAAGGTTTGATTCAATGACCAAATATCCAGGAACCGGATCTAACTATACCTAGATACAGAGCAGATTTACATTGTGACTTCCATAGAGGACCTGGACACACTACCAACTCTTGCAAAATATTAAAACATAAAATACATTACTTGATTGACAAAAATGAGATGGAGGTGCAAGCCTTTCAACCTAAGAAAAATCCTCCTAATAATGTTCAAAAGAACACCCCACGAAATCAGAATTATAATTTCAATCAGTTATTGGACATATTTCAACATCCCTTACCAAAACATGGTAAGGAGGTGGCTAATCAAGTTGAACATCATAATGTCCCTCCTCCTACCCGATATGTAGGAACTATTAGTGGGCATTTACCTGCTCATGAGCCGGAAATATTTGACACAACTTTATCCATGGTTACAACTAGGCCTCTATATAATATTCAGATACCTGATCTTAGTGATACAAAATACAAGACTAAGAGTGATATGGAAATCACATCAAATCAATCGAATAGTTCTAAAGATGAATCAGATCCTATTCACCCTATCACAAGTTATATGGTTCCAAAAGAGCCATTTCCAAGAAGAGTCACTACTAGACCATCGTCTCACCAATTACTTTCTAATGAGCTAGCTATAAAAGCTAGACCAAGACCCATTCATCATCCGTAGAATAATATTATGGGTACCATCAGAGCTGTTACTAGACAATAGGCTCAAAATTCTCAACAAGATCAAATTTAGAATGGTGGATCAGCTCCATTTGTTTTGAAGGTTCCTAATAAAGGGAATCATGCACCTAATGTTCAACCTAAACCTCCTTATAATATTAATGAACAATTATCAAATATTACAACTAGAATTTCTCTCTTGGACCTTTTAAAATCTTCTCCTACACATAGAGATGAATTAATGCTCACATTAAGCCGGATGATGGTACCACAAGACATTCAACCCGAAGCCATGGCCCGAATACTATAATAACTCATGAAGTTGATTGTATTGACTTCCGGGATAGAGACATACCACAACATAGTTTACATAAAGATAACCCCTTGTATATTATCGCCTTAATTGGAGATGTAGCAGTCAAACGAGTTTTTATTGATAATGGTTCATCTTTAAATATCCGCACTTTTGACTTCTACCAAATATTTGGGTTTAGAAGTGATGAAATGAAAAGAACTGATATGATCATAAAAGATTTCAATGATGAAACACAAGAAACGTGTGGAGTTATTACCATTCCATTGCAGGTTGGTCCAAGAACCTTGGATATGATCGTGTTTATTGTACATTGCCCTGCATCATACAATATACTCTTGGGTCGTCCTTGGATCAATGCGATGCGAGTTGTTCCCTCAACTTTACATCAATGTGTTAAGTTCAAATTTAAGAATCAGTTGGTTACCATTCATGGTGATCCAAGACCCTTTGATATGTGTGCTTTGGAAAAACCTATTGGAGTTCAATTTTGCCCCGCTCTGTCATCCACACATCCTAATTCTCATTATCCATCTAAACATGTGAAACTCACACCCACAACGTCATCTACTTCTTCTCCATCAGTTGCACCTCCACATATAGCTCAACCATCTTCTGAAAAAACCGCATTAGGACCTAAGAAAGATCCTAATCCCACAACCAATGTCTCTTGTTCTACTCCTATAACTTCCATACCTATAATAGACCCATCTATTGACACCTCTACATCGTCTACATCCACCAAATTCATATTTTCCGCATCGAAAGATGTAGGGAATATTCCTTCTACCTCTTATGCTCTTACTGATGAGCTCTTACTTGATCTATCTAAAATTCTTATATCAAAAGAAACGAATGCTTCTATGCAAGATTCCCTTATTTTAAATAATTTGCCACCATCTCCTCATACCTTGGGCCTCCCACAACCTATGGGAAGTATTTACCAAGTCGAGAGTTGTGCCTTTATTTATAAGGGATATGACTGGGGTAGAATACCCAAAAACATCAGAACTCATTATGATGGATATGCTCGATGTTATTTTACTAATGAGTATATTAAAGCCAAACCTATAATGCTTAAATTGGGATATAAAGGGAAAGGTTTGGGACATTTCCAAAATTGTATGAAATAACATTTTGAGGTAGAAGGGTGGCCCGATCGATGTGGTGTGGGCCTATTTTCTAGTAAGGGTCAGCCATTCCCATTTGAGGATGATGACCATCTTATATGTTACCAAGATTATTTAGATGAACGTGATGCTTTGCGTTTAATGAATAAGACATTCACATGTAATATGCTATCTATAGCTTATCCTGAGATGATCGCTAAATCCGATGATGAGTTGGAGGGAGATATCTTTCATGATGTCTCCGTTGAGGAATTATTACATAATGGATTTTATTTTGATGGCTCTATACCTAGTATAGCCCAGCTTGAGGCCACGACTCCTCAAGACGAATTATCCAAGCTAACCTTGGAAGAATTACAAGAATTGGGCGTTTCACCCACCCCACCTAATTTTGAGAGAGATCTACACATGGAAGTAGAAAATATCATAAAAATTAACATTGGAACCGAGGATAACCCTCACATAATCAACATTGGATCAAAATTGAGTCAAGAAAAATAGGATAAATACATTGCATTTCTTAAAGAATATGAAGATGTCTTTGCTTGGACATATGAAGATATGCTAGGTTTAGACCCTTCTATAGTTATGCATCACCTAGTAGTGCATCCGGATGCTAAACTTGTTAAGCAAAAGCTTAGAAAAATGCATCCTAAAGTGGCCTTACTAGTCAAAGGGGAGTTAGAAAAACTCCTGAATGTTATTTTTATACAAGCCATTGATTATGTTGAATGGATATCGAATGTAGTTCCAGTAACAAAGAAAGAAGCTACTAAGGTTAGGGTTTGTACAGACTTTAGAGATATTAATGTTGCATGCCCTAAAGATGATTTTCCCCTTCCCAATATGGATCAGATCATTGATTTTACTGCTGGGAGTGGAATGATATCCTTAATGGATGGATTTTATGGTTATAATCAAATCAGGATAGCTCCTGAAGATCAGGCTAAAATAGCCTTTATTACCCCTTGGGGGACTTTCTGTTGGAAAGTGATGCCATTCGGTTTGAAGAATGCAGGTGCAACCTATCAACAAGCCATGACTTATATATTTCATGATATGATGCATGATATACTACATGATTATGTAGACGACATTATAGCTCGTTCTACTAAAGAAGATGACCATTTAGATGACTTGAGAAAAGTATTTGATCGGTTAAGGGAATATCTTATCCGATTGAATCCAGCCAAATGTATATTCGGAGTTAATTTAGGTAAATTATTGGGGGTTATAGTTTCTTTACGTGGCATCAAAATTGACCCTCTCAAGATTACGGCTATCACTGATATGCCCGCACCTACAAATATATCTAAATTACGGAGTCTACAAGGTAAACTTCAAGCTATCCGTCACTTCATCGATAAGTTGGTGGATAAAATTGGACCCTTTCTTAAGCTTCTTAAGAAGGATGTCTCTTTCCATTGGGACAATGAATGTAAGGAAGCATTTGAACTCCTCAAACAATATCTTCTTAACCCACCTGTACTTTCGCCACCTAAACCTGATCGCCCATTTATCTTGTATATTTCTACTTTAAATTTTGCTTTAGGAGCTATGTTAGCTCAACTTGATGATGAGAAAAGAGAGTGTGCTAATTATTACATTAGTAGAACATTAATTAGTTATGAAACCCGCTACATAGCATTAGAGAAGTTATGTCTAGCAGTTGTATTTTCTACACAAAAACTACGCCATTATATGCTTAGTCAGAAAACATACGTTATTGCTAAATCTGATCCCTTGCGGTATCTCATGAGTCGACCTTATTTATCTGGTCGCATAGTGAAGTGGGTTCTTGCTCTAAGCGAGTTTGAACTCATGTTTATAGGAAAAAAGTTTGTTAAGGGTCAAATCATAGCAGATCAATTAGCTGATGCACCCTTAGAGTCCACCCATCCCCTCATCATTGAGTTTCCTGACGAATGCCTTAACCTAGAGGCGGATCATTCAGAGCAATGGTCCCTATACTTTGATGGAGCCCGATGCATGAGTGGGGCTAGTGCAGGTATTATTTTGATATCTCCACAGAAACATCTCATACCTCTATCCTTTAAATTAACGTTTGCCTATACTAATAACACTTCTGAATATGAGGCTCTAATCCTTGGATTACGAGCTGCCCTGGCACTAAAAATTAAAAATATATTAGTTTTCGATGATTCTCAACTTGTTATAAATCAAATTAATGATGTTTATTAGACTAGAGATGATAAATTGCACCCATATAAAGCATATGTATTACAATTAATATCTTTATTTGATCAAGTTACCTTGGAAGCTATTCCTAGAACTAGCAATCGTGCGGTTGATGCTATGGCCACAACTGCATCTCTTTTACCCTTGGAGTTAGATGACGAATATGCTACCATCATTATTCATCGACTCTAGGAACCCGCTTCAACTAAATCATGCTTGGAACCTTTGGACGTGTTTCTAATCAATGAAACTATTCCTGAACTTTGGTACACTAACATCCTCAATTTTCTTCAAAATGGGACCTTCCCTGAAGGTTTTAATAGAAACCAACACCGGTTATTACGTAGACGAGCAAGTTGCTTCATAATAATTGGCAATATGTTATATAGGAGATCTTTTGAAGGTATCCTATTGAGATGTTTGAATCTAGAAGAGTCTAGATCAGCTTTGAGTGAAGCCCACGATGGATCTTTTGGGGGACACTTTAGTGGTAGCGCCATTGCTAATAATCTCCTTAGGATAGGATATTTTTGGCCTACCATGGAGAATGATGCACATGATTACGTGTGCCATTGTGACAAGTGCCAAAAACACGTTGACCTTGTCCATGCGCTTGCACAAGAACTATAGGATATTTCATCTCCTTGGCCCTTTTCAAAATGGGGCTTAGACATTATCAGAAAAATCAATCCTGTGTCATCTGATGGACAAAAATTCATCATAACCGCCATCGAGTATTTTATGAAGTGGGTTGAAGCTATGCCCTTAGCTTCTTGCACTAGAACACAAGTTTCCAAGTTTATTCTTAATCAAATTATTTGTAGGTTCAGAATTCCTGCAAATCTCATCTCGGATAATGGAACTTGTTTCAAAAATAAATATGTAAAGAAACTATGTCAAAAATATAAAATTCAACATCGTTGGTCCACTCCCTATTATCCTTAGGGTAATGGCCAAGCAGAAGCATCTAATAAAACATTAATTAAAATCCTCAAGAGACTGGTCAATAAATTTGGCCATGATTGGCACATTCAATTATATCCTACTTTGTGGGCTTATCGAACTAGCATTCGTACTCCCACGGGCACTTCACCTTTTGTTTTGGTTTATGGCGTTGAAGTTGTTTTTCCCTTTGAACTAGAAGTTCCTTCTTTGGCTCTGCTACTTCAAGATATTGAAGTAGGAGATGAATATCGTGCTGGAAGATTTAGTCAGCTGGAACTCCTAGATGAGAAGTGCATTAATGCTTTGGAGCATCTTCGTGCCTACCAGAACAAGCTCAAATGAGCATATCTCAAGAAAGTTCATAATCGATCCTTTGAGATCGATGACCTCGTCTTAAAAGAAAATAAAAAAATACTAATGCAACTAAAGACCTTAAAGGTAAATTTGAGCCTAATTGGCTTGGGCCATATATTATCATTGCTAAATTTGGATCGGGAGCATACAAATTAGCTACCTTAGATGGTAAATATCTTAAAGAACCTATGAACATTATGCATCTTAAGCGCTATTATGCATAAATCTGGTAATTTCATCATTGTATATATTATACATATTGTCTCATATTAGTAATTCATATAAAAAATTTCAAAAATAGTAATATTATGTATTCTCTCAATTCATAAATTAAAATCAAAATATAAAAAAATCAAAATCATCAAAATCCTCAAAAACATCTTTTATTTTGCACCTATCAATTCTTGAAGTATTGCAGTTATATTTTCAATTATTTTGGATAAATTAGCATTTATCTGGAATCCCTCACTTTCACACTCACATGAATAAATATCTTGATCTTATTTGGTATGATTATTAATATCTCTTATATCAAAGTCCATAGTTGAATTAAATAAAGTTTTGAGCATAGAGAACTGATCTTGTTATTTACTTGAACCAAGTACACCTTTTCACATTAAAATGATTTCATTGCAAATTCAAAATGATGCTACACAATAAGAGTGGTCTCTTGAGCGAAAAGTTTCCCCTGCTATCCTATCATGCACATGGTCTAGAATCTTTGAGAATTGACAAAAGGACAAGCTCACCCCTACCCGAAATAAAAATCCCTTGCTCTACATCCAATCCAAGCAAGTATCCCTAGTATAGGAAGAAAAAGAAAAAGAAAAAAAAAATCAAGAAAAATCATGAGAAAAAGAGAAATTATTCATAAGCATTATTTCAGTATCATTTTGTACCATCTCAGCAATATTTCAGCATTATCTCAGTGTCAAGAAAAAATATAAAAAAAAAATAGAAAAAGAAAAGAAAAGAAAAAGCAAAAAGCAATAAATCCCCCCCCCTTTGAAAGAAGGAAGTGTGAAGCTTGAATCCCTAGAATTCTCAATTATTCGAAAACTATGAGGTAAACCCCATAACAGGTGATTTGTGCCCAACTTGCTTGACATTGGGTAACTCCTAGCGTGGTGATATGTCTGTCACATTAGCGACCTTCTTTTGTACAGACCTATGTCCGCTTATGGATCAACTAGCTCTTGATGACCCGACTTACATAGTAGTTTGGTATGGTTACATGCATATAAATCATGGTCAACGAACACTCATTTGGTTAATTCAAATTACTTGTATCAAATTATCTTGCTCAAAATCGGTAAATGAACATTACAATTGCACACACATTTGTGTTTGAGAGATTTTGTATCATTATGATAGATCAAGATCGGCAATGAACTCACGTATGCACACGGGGTTCCTTATAAATCTAAATTTTGTCTTTGAGATAATTTAAAATATTTATTCAAATCTTCTGGAATAATTTGATTTTCTTACTTGAGAATATCTACTTAGCGTAAAATCAATTAAATACATTTTTTTCAAAAAAAAAAAAACCAAAATTTTCTTGCAAAACATGTTCAAAAATCTAGCAATAAAGTCACATTTATATATATTTTTGACTTTCGTGACGATGGTATAGTTCCTAAACCTAAATTGGAATTTTATGCCTAGTGCAAGTCCTCATTTGTATATTTTCTGTTTATCTCAAAATCAAAAATCAACTATGCAATAAAGCTATTATATCAATTTCTTCTTTGGATTTCGAGTCTATACCTAAAATTCTATGCCTAGCGCAAACCATCATTCTAATTTTATTTCCCATTTATTTAATCCATAAAAGCATATGGCTTAAATCATTATGTTACACAATTGTGCTTTAAAAAGAACGAAAACTTTCCTATTTCATTTCATTATGTCAACATTCATTTTTTTTTGCGACGATGGTATAATTCCTAGGGAATTGTTCAAATTTCTATCATACTTAGGAATTTTATGCCTAGCAAAAATCATATTTTTAATATTTCATGCATAATATTTTCATGGAAATTTGAAAATAAATCATCACTATCATCATTTTTCATCATCACAACACAAAGTCTTAAGAAAGTCTCTTAAGCACCCTTTTACTTTTAGCAATATTTCTCTCATACCGGGATTAGCTTGATGACCTAGCAAGCGGCGACTCCATGAAATGGTCATGTAACAGTGACAATGTCCTTTGAAATTATTGTTAGAAGTCACTTTATTTTTATCAAAACACACCACAAAATCATTGTCAGATTATTTCATTTAATTTTATAGCATGACATAAAATTATAATATTTTCAACGACATAATTACATGAATAGTCAATCAACAATTAAAATATTAAAGCATCATAAAACATATGCACAAGTCATATCACAAAAATAACATCATATATATATCAAGAAGTATATACATCATATCAAAATGGATTGGTATGCCACAATCTATACCCTGGCATACTCAATCATCTAAAAAATAGTCTATGTACAATGTGCATATAGTCTCGAGAAGGCCTCGAGCTCTCGACCTCATCTCCTCTCCCGCCCTGAGGTGGAGGAGGTGGTCCCATCGAAGCCCATCCTATATCATGGGTCCTCGATGTCGATCATGATGATGTCCTCGATGACCCCATCTTGATCGGCTCCACAATATTGGCTAGCAACTATATCCTCTGGCCCTCTAGAACCAACTAGTAGTACACTCCCTGATAGAATGCGATCTGAGCAACCGACCGTGCCAGCTCCAGAATGCTCACCCCTCCGCTTCGAGCCTTGAGCCATGTAGCCTCATCCTACAGATTCTGCACCTGAGCTCGTAGGTGGGCATTCTTCGCTCGAAGAGCTACCATCTCCCTACTCTCCCCCACCTCGACACCCTTGCCCCTATCGGGCGATGGTGGCCTATCCCTCTGCTGATGGGGGAGTCTTTCTCTCCTCTCCTCCCTCCTCTCCAGCTGCTACTGTCTCTCCGGAGCCTGTGGTACTCTCTGGAGTCTCTCTTGAGGAGGATGTCATTGATCCCTCCCTATGTGACCCCTCATTGCATTGGTAGTCTGGCATCGCCTCTCCATCCATTGCACTACAACATGCATCGGACCCTATGCCCTCGTCATTCGAGGAGGGTGGATGCCTGCATACCAGGCATCATATCCGTCTACTATCTTCATGTCATCCCCATCCATTGGCTGAATGGGGGCATCATTAGCATCCTGACTCCAGAATCGCTACATGTCTAGAGCCCCGCTCAGTGTGGTACTATCCCACACAGTCTGAGAGTACTCATAATCCCTAAGAGTAGGGATCCCCTGCTGTAGACCGAACTACCTCAAAACTTAGTCGTAGCGGTGGAGCTCTACCTCTCCCTACTCTATCCTCAACCATATGACTCACCTAATGTGAGCCAACTCCTATCCATCCTCTACCCACCCTGGATGCTCTCTCCATGGTCTCCAGGTGATCCGATCTAGGGTGAGGTCATCCAACAACCTTTGGGATGTCAACAGATCTATCCGTCGATGTGACCCTCTCTAGAGCCACCAATAGAAAACCCGGGGTCTCTCCTGATCAAATCCTATCAGTGGAAGCCCTATCGGCCTTTGCATCGCAATGTGCTCCCAGCACCAAAACTTTAGAAGTGATGTCAGCACCAGACATCGACCCCCCTTGTATACGACCCTGTAAAGGATCCTATACAAGCGACATAGTACAAATCTGCCCCAAGCAAACCTATATTCATGGTCTCTCATGTCGCAGACCACATCTGAAAGTAGCCACGGTAATCTGCATCCACTCTGGTGGCATAGAAGAAGGCCACCCACCACCCCCACCAAAAATTGGGTCAATCGAGATGCCCTAGGCATCCGCCTCAAAGCCTCGATGTTCACTCTACCCTTCTCTAGGATGAATCTTGGGTCCTCGCACAATCTCATCATGGCATGGCCCTGATTGGCCGAAGGGGTCATGAATCGACCATGTATGGGGATCCTCAAGATCCTCCATACATCCTCTAGAGTGGGAGTCATCTCCCCTGTCGATAGCCAAAAGCAGGACAACTCTGGATACCATCTCTCTGCTAGGGCTGTCAATAGCCCCATGTCTGTAAGAATTTGTGGCATCTCTGCCACATGCTACAGTCCTACCTCTGCCAATCTATCTCGCTCGGCCTGATCGAGCATGGCCAAATCGTCTCTTAGACCTCCGTATTTCCACTCCCGACTCTTTAGCAATCCCCTTTGCAAAATAAGCAATAAAACAACAAAAATCATTAGTACATAATCATTAAAAAAAATCAATTAAAATTCAAATAAAAAAATCAAATAAATCAAGTTAAAAACATAGTAAACTAGGTTTAGATCCTTACCCGCAACCCGCATTGGATCTCTCTCGATCTGTGTGTCGTTTCCACCATTTCGCCTATAGAGCTCTGAAACAGCGAAAGTGAATAGTAAAAATGAATTAGGGTTTTACCCTATTTTTCTTATTTTTATTCAAAAATGACATTTTTTTAAATTTTTGCTTTTTTGCGCTTTTACCTCAAACGTTCGATTTGGGTAAAAACTCGGAGGGGGCACCATAGTAAACAGTCATACGATTCGACCTAGAATCGTCATCTAAAAAATGGAATAAATTTTTGCTTTCTCGTAAAGTGTGAAGAACTCGTATTTAACACATTTTTTTTAGAAAATTTGCTAAAGAGGGGGCAAAATGTAGCACCCTAAAATTGGCACAGTTAAACCATCAGTAAAAAGTAGAAATTTGAATTTTAACCCCAAAACCGCCCGTTAACCACTTACCTCATTTTTCATGCCATTTTTAGAGGTTGTTGTGACCGTTGGACGATATCGTCATTGATCTGATGATATCATCATCGATTTGACGATATCGTCCCAAATCGGATGAATTCGTCTAGAATAGAACGTCCAGATGATTTCATCCCAAAACTAAATTTTTGTAATTAGCTTCTATTCCAAAGACCTCTCCAACTTGGGCAGAAGCGTGTCTACATGGTTGGAGATTCCCATGCTGGGGATCTCCCAGATTGGGATGATCCCCAACCTCCTAACCTACCCCTAATCCTATATAAACTAGGATTTTCCCAGTTTATCCCCCTGACTCCCTACCTGATTCCCTACCTGGCTGCTTAACTCATCCTTGCAATTTTAATTTTGCTATGATCTCCCATCATTTGCACTTGTGTTTTCAAGTTTTATTACAGGATTTCACTGTGTTTTAGCCAGAGGTAGCTCGGATCGTCGTAGGTGATTCAACTACAATTTTAGATGATCCTGTCAAGATCGGTGATGATCTTGTACGATTACAGATGATCCGGTCTACAATTCAGCTTGGGGGTAATCAGAGCCCTGAGTTTGCATTCTCTATCTTATTTTTCTTATTTATTGGTGCATTAGATTAATTTACTTTTGTTCTGCATCTTGGGGTTCACCTCATTTAGCATAATTGCATGATAAAATTCAAAATAAGTTTCCAAAATAGTGCATCTCATTTAATTTGATATCTGGATTTATCATTCAAACATCTATACTCTTATTTCTATCATTTTACATCATTCTTGCAATCATATTTTTGGTTTTTGGTGTCTATTTTCTTGATTGCAGGTTTTTAATGAATTCGCCTGGTGAATTTGTTAGGTCGCTGATGATCTTGGGTGATCTTGGATGATCTCCTATGATTTGGGATGATTTTTTACAATTACATGTTGAGCAAAGTGCAGCAACAGGATTGTCATTGTTGTCAACACAATCAGCTAGATCATTTGATTCAGTGCAACAACAGGAAGTTCAGATGCAACAAACAGGAAGTTCAAAGATCTCTCAGAATATGTACAGTGTTTTTCCAAAAAGACCTAAGTGGCCCACATGCAAAAATTCAAAGAAAAATACAAGGAAAGTGTCGCGATATCGCGACATATTCAGAAAACAGGAAAACTGTCGCGATTTCGCGACATATTGGAGGAGAGAGAAAGTGCAAAGAAAAATGTCACGATTTCGTGACATATTGGAGGAGAGAGAAAGTACAGGGAAAAACTGTCGTGATTTCGCGACATACTGGAGGAGAGAGAAACAACAGAGAAAACTGTCGCGATTTCGTGACATGTTCGAAATAGAGGCGCAAGCAGGGAAAACTGTCGCGATTTCGTGACATGTTGGAAGAGAAGAAGGCAAGTTGAAAAATTGTCACGATTTCGTGACATGTTCGAAGCAGAGGTGCAAAAAGGGAAAACTATCACGATTTCATGACATGTTGGAAGAGAAGAAGGCAAGTTGAAAAGATTTCAACATGTTAAGAGGAAGGGAAAATCGATTTGCGACATGTTGGAAGAAGAAGGCAAGTTGAAAAACTATCACGATTTTATGACATGTTCGAAGAGAGGCGCAAGCAGGTTAAACTATCACGATTTCGTGACATGTTGAAAGAAAAAGTGCAAGGAAGGAAAATTGTCACGATTTCGTGACATGTTCGAAGAGAAAGCACAAGCAGGAATAACTGTCATGATTTCGTGACAAGTCAGAAGATAAAATGAAAGTAGGATAAAAGTGTCACGATTTCGTGACATGCTGCAGAAGAGAGAGTTCGAAGTAAGAACTGTCGTTTTGTGTACAAGTTAAGAGAGAGAAAGTAAAATGAAAAGTGTCACGATTTACGACGTGCTGTAGAAAGAATACAAAGTGAGAACCGTCACGATTTCGTGACATGCTAGATGAAAATGTTCCAAGTGAGAACTGTCACGATTTCGTGACATGCAGCAAAGGAAAGAGTTCGAAGTGAGAACTATCATGATTTTGTGACATGCTGCAGATGAAAGTGTTCGAAATAAGAAATGTCATGATTTCGTGACAGGTTGTGGAGAAAGCGTACGGATGCAAAAAGTGTCACGATTTTGTGATAGGTTGAAGAGAAAGCGTACGGATGCAGAAAGTGTCATGATTTTGTGACAGGTTGAAGAGAAAGCGTACGGATGCAGAAAGTGTCACGATTTCATGATAGGTTGAAGAGAAAGCGTACGGATACAGAAAGTGTCATGATTTCATGATAGGAAAAGAAAGCATATGGATGCAGAAAGTGTCATGATTTTGTGACAAATTGAAATGGTAGCGTACGATTGCAGAAAGTGTCACGATTTCATGATAGAAATAGAAAGCAGGTCTTCAACAAGAGAAGTGTCACGATTTTATGACAAAAGCTAAGATGTGAAGTACGAAAGCAGAAGTGTCACGATTTTGTGAAAAAAGTAGAAAGGAGGTCGATGAAGGTAGAAGTGTCATGATATCATGACAAAAGAAAAAGAAAGTGTACGGAGGCAAAAGTGTCATGATATCATGACATGTTGTGGTTTCACAGAAACAAGAACAAAAGAAGTTAGAGTCAGGTAAGTTGAAGCCGACGAAGAATTAGGGTTTACAACCGATGAAAGCTAGGGTTTACAATCGACGATGATTAGGCTTTGCACTTGCATAATCAACCGACTAAAGTTAGAATTTTATAATGAAAATTTTGTTATAAAAGGAGGGTTGTTTGGAGATTTGAGGTGTATCGAATTTGCGTGAATTAAGCCCACAGTGCACAGAGAGCGAGTCATGTCGAATCGAGCTAAGTGCGAAGCAAGAGCGCATAGAGAGCAAAAAAGTGCAAAGGGGCAGAAGCGATCGTTCGATTGTATCGAAGCAGAGTGTGCGAGGCATTTGCACAAAAGTAGACTGTTCTAAAATAGATTGTGCGAAGCGATTGCGTAGAAGAAGCAGAGTGCATAGAAACAACAGACTATGTGCGAAAAGGGTGAAGGTATTTTTCTGTAAATTTCATAGATTCACTTGAAGTCCAAGTTGCAGCTTGGCATCAGGGGTTGGTGCTCCTTCCAGTAGGTGTTGGTAAATTAGGGGTTGTTGCTCCTTTCTATTGGTACAAAAAAATTGAGGGGTTGGTGCTCCTTCCAGTTGGTGCTGGTAAATAGATTGTAAAGTTGTTGCTTTGCAAAGGCTGGATTTGGATGGTAGTCCAAGCAGTCATTTTTTGAGGAGTAGCCACATTGGTGAACCTCGTTAAATCTTGTGTTGTGTGATGCTCTCTTGTTAACTTGTTGTATCTATTTTGAGTTTGCTTTATTTCAGCATTAAGAGTTGCAAATTTAAAGTTTTAAAAGAACACACTGATTCACCCCCCCTCTCAGTGTCACTGTGAGTATAACAATTGGTATCAGAGCAAGGTTCTTGAATAGGCTCAATCAGCTAGGGTGATCTTGGAAGTGACGCAATGGCAGGTGGTGAAGGTTTCTCCTCAAACAAAGCACCATTGTTTGATGAAACTAATTATGCGTTCTAGAAAATCAGGATGCAGACATATCTCCGTGCTTTGGGATTTGATATCTGGAATGCAGTAGTTAATGGTTACAAAGCTCCCACCATTGCTCCAACCGACAACACCGATAAAAAGGCATTTGAAAATGACTCAAAAGCAAAAAATGCCATCATGTGTGGATTAGTGGACAGTGAGCTGGTCAAGATCATAAGTTGTGAATCGACAAAAGATGTATGGGACAAACTAGAGAATATTCATGAGGGAGACGATAAGATCAAGGAAGCCAAGCTTCAAACACATCGAGCTCAATTCGAATCATTAAAGATGACCAACGATGAGAACATAGAGGCTTTTATGTTGAGAGTTAATGGAATCACTAATTCGATCAGAGGTCTCGACGAAGATATGGATGATGCTACTATCGTGAAAAAGGTATTAAGATCGCTTCCTCAAAGGTTTGATTCTAAAGTCTCAGCCATAGAAGAAGCTAAAGATCTAAATCACTTTAGTATGGATGAGATGCATGGTTCTTTGACTGCTTATGAAATGAGAATAGGAAGGTCTAATCCCACAGATAGAGAAGCAGTGTTTAAAGCCCTAAAAGGTAAAGACACAAAACAAGAGTCTGAAGAAGAAGAGACATCAGATGAAATGGAAGCAAATTTTATCAAAAAACTAAGAAAGGAAAAAGGAAAATACTAGAGGAAAGCTACCATTTAAATGTTTCAACTATGGAGGCATTGGG
This sequence comes from Wollemia nobilis, assembly GCA_028583015.1. Classification (NCBI taxonomy): domain Eukaryota; kingdom Viridiplantae; phylum Streptophyta; class Pinopsida; order Araucariales; family Araucariaceae; genus Wollemia; species Wollemia nobilis. Next base: position 9,494,531 of record JAQPPZ010017031.1, on the reverse strand, counting down.
CACTTTGCGACCAAATGTCCACTCAATGAGAAGAACAAGGGTGAGGAAGCATCGCACCAAGAAAGAAGTGACTGGAAGAAGAAAACAAACTTCAGAAAAGGCAACTTCAAAAAGAAAAGTTTCATCTCCAGGGAATGCAAATTCTTCAGAGGACAGACTCTAGTGAGGATTCTGAAGAAGAAACAGGTGAAGCTCTATTCATGGCATTTGAAGTAGAAAAATCGGAAGAGATAGAAAAATCAGAAAAGAGGGAAGGAATGAACTCTAAAGTATCTATTGAAAAACTAGAGGCTGAAGTAGATCTAGAAGGTGAGCTGGTCTCTGCACTTGTAGAATGGAAATCTGAGAAAAGAAAGAATAATAAACTTTCAAGAAAGCTTGAGGATGCGAACGACATCATAACCAGCTTAAAAATACAGACAGAAGAATACAAGAAAATGTCTGAAGATCTCGAAGTTCAGATAACCATGAAGATAGATTACTACTGTAAACTAGAAGAAGAGAATGTTGGTCTACGAATGTAGATACAAGAGTTGGATCAAAAAATTAGCTGCCATCACAAACGTGAAGAAAGTTCGATGAAGCTGGATAAAATTTTAAGTGATCAAAGACCTACAGGCATCAAATTTGGTCTGGGCTTCGTTGAAGGAGAATCGTCAAATGGACCAAAAGCCAAAAATGTAGAAACTGTAAGGAATGAAGATAAGAAACAGGCTGATGAAAGAAAAACAACTCATGCAAAAGAAAGCAGTAATGCCAGGCCCGAAAGGAGAACTGACAATGATGGATTTACCAAGGTCACACATCAAAGGAGAAGAAGACCTATGGCTCCTACAACAACCTGGCAAAGACCATCTTTCAGGTTCAATCATTTCTTTTCTGGTTTCTGTTTCAAATGTAATGGTTATGGGCATAAAATTGCAGACTGCAAGTATAATGTAGGACCAAGAAATTTCACTAGTAGAAATGCTTTTTCACCGCTAATAAATTATGCAGTAGAATGTTTTAACTGTCATAACTTTGGGCATATTGCAAGAAACTGTCGTAGTACTTCTATTTCAAATCAACCTCAGAAAAGAAAATTTCAACCAAATAGGACAAGACAAAATAGAAAACTTCCTGAAAGATATGCACAAGATACTGAAAAGGGAAAGTTCAAACTAGAGCCCAATACGGTAGTCAAAATAGAGTGGAAACAGAAAGAGCAGCTTAAGGAAGAAAAGGAATCCCTAATAGTACAAACAACTTTCAAGGCACAGAATAAATGTGTACCATGGATACTTGACAGTGGATGCTCAAGTCATATGACAGGTGATAAACAAAAATTATAGAAATATGAGGGTGGTTCTGTAAAGTTTGGGAATAATGATGGAGCTAAGATAATCGTAAAAGGATCAGTTAAAATTAGTGATGGGAAAATCAAGTCGAGAAGAAGTTTTGTTTGTGGATGGTTTGAAACACAACTTTGTTAAGTGTCAGTCAGATCTGTGATAAAGGACATGAAGTAGTATTCAAGAAGCAGGGTTGTGAAGTCAAAAAAACAAACAGTGGAAAATTGATAGCAATTGGATCAAGGACGTCTGGCAACCTGTACACACTCTCAAAAACTTCAGAAGGTACTTGTTTCATTGGACAGGAAGAAGAAAACTGGTTGTGGCACAAGAGGCTTGGACACATTAGTTTTGATAATCCGGTGAAAATCAGCTCGAAACAGGCAGTGAGAGATATTCCAACCATTAGAAAACCTTAAAATAGCATTTGTGCTTCATGTCAAAAGGGAAAGCAAACCGAGTCTCATTCAAAACAAAAGAGTACCACACTAGCAAACCTTTGGAACTTATACATACAGATTTATGTGGACCCATGAGAACACAAAGCATAAATGGTGACAAATACTTTATGTTGTGTATTGATGATTATTCCAGAATGACATGGATATTTTTCTTAAAGAATAAAATAGAAGCTTTTGAAATGTTCAGATCTTTCAAACATCTAGTTGAGAATGAAACAGGAAAAAGGATCAAATGTTTAAGATCAGATAGAGGAGGAGAATTCATTTCGAGATGAGTTTACAGAATACTATGAAAAACATGGTATCAGGAGACAATATTCAGCAGCTAGAACACCCCAATAGAATGGTGTGGTAGAAAGAAAGAACAGAACAGTACAGGAAATGGCACGCACTATGCTGGCTGAGAACAAAATAGCAGACAGATTTTGGAAAGAAGCAGTCCACACTGCAGTGTACATCCAAAATAGGTACATGCTGAGAACACATGAAAGCAAAACTCCTTATGAGTTGTGGTTCGGTAGAAAGGCAACAACAAAACACCTCAAAGTTTTTGGTTGTAAGTGTTACATCAAAAAAACTGAAGATAATCTTGGGAAGTTTGAAAATAGAGCAGATGAAGGTGTCTTCGTTGGCTATTCGTCAAAAAGCAAAGCTTACAAATGCTACAACAAGAGACTCAAGAAAATTGTGGACAGTGTCGATGTTAAATTTGATGAAGGTAGGGAACGAATAGTTAACTTTGAAGAAAACTACCCAATTTATGAAGAAGTCATTGAAGGAGATGAGGAAAATGAAACAGAAAAAAAACCAACACTTGACTCAGATGACTTAATTGATGACTCAGAGGTGGAAGAAAATAAGAAATTCAAAATAGGTAGCTGGCAGAAAAATCATCCTAGAGATCAAATAATTGGAGATCCCACAGTTGGTGTTCAAACAAGAAGGAAAGTAGTAAGTAATTACTCTCTTTTATCCAGCATTGAGCCCAAAAATATAGCTGAGGCAAGCAAAGATGATAGCTGGATGAAGGCAATAAATGAAGAATTAGATCAGATTGAAAAGAACAAAACTTGGGAATTAGTACCTAGACCTGCAAATAAGAATGTAATCGGCACCAAATGGATATTTCGAAACAAATTGAATGAAGACGGACAGGTCGTTAGGAATAAAGCAAGACTGGTTTGTAAAGGTTATGCACAAGTTGAAGGCATTGATTTTGAGGAGACTTTTGCACCAGTTGGCCGGACTAGAAGCAATCGAATGTTTCCGGCCTTAGCAGTCTATAAGAATTTCAGAGTTTATCGGATGGATGTAAAATCAGCTTTTTTAAATGGGAAACTTGAAGAAGAGGTTTATATTGAACAACCGAGATGGTTTCCAAATTGGTGAAGATCCCAACCTTGTCTCGCAAATTAAAGAAAGCTTTATATGGCTTAAAACAGGCACCCCGAGCATGGTATGCAAGGCTAGACAACTATCTCTCTCAACAGGGGTTTAAGAAAGGTATGGTGGATAGTAATCTGTATGTCAAAACAGAAGGTGGGCATCTCATTGTTCTTGTTGTATATGTAGATGATATCATATTTGGCAACAGCAAAGATGAATCATGTAAAGACTTAGCAAATAAGATGTAGAAAGAATTTGAAATGTCTATGATTGGTGAACTATCTTACTTTCTTGGGTTACAAGTTAATCAAAATGAGAAAGGCATATTTATTTCCCAAGTCAAATATGTGAAAGAGATGCTAAAAAGGTTCACAATGGAGGACTGTAAGCCAGTTAGCACTCCCATGATGACAAGTTGCAAGTTGAGCAAAGATGACAAATCTCCACCTGTTGATCAAACCATGTACAGATCAATGATTGGAAGCTTACTATATTTAACAGCTACCAGACCAGATATTCTGTAGGCAGTCTGCATGGTAGCAAGATTTCAGGCCAGTCCCAAAGAGACTCATGTGACAGTAGTAAAAAGGATTCTTAGGTATCTCAAGGGTACTATGGAGTATGGGTTATGGTATCCGAAAGGTAAAGACTTCACCCTTATTTCATATTCAGATGCAGATTGGGCAGGATGTGTTGATGACAGGAAGAGTACCAGTGGAGGTGCATTCTATCTTGGTGACAGGTTGGTTGCTTGGCACAACAAGAAACAAGAGTCGGTTTCTTTATCAACAAGCGAGGCGAGAATATATTGCAGCAACAACATGTTGTACACAAGTTTTGTGGATGAAACAAACTCCGAAAGATCTTGGTATTAATTTTAGTGAGCCAATATCGGTTAAGTGTGATAACACCGAGTGCAATTAACATCTCCAAGAATCGGTAATGCATTCACGGACAAAACACATTGCTATCGAGATATCATTTTTTGAAAGAGAAAGTTGTTGAAGGTGAGGTTAAGCTGGATTTTGTTCCAACTACAAGAAAAGTAGCAGATATCTTCACAAAACCATTGCCCAAGGATGTTTTTGAATACCTTCGCAATAAATTGGGAGTGGTGACCCTTCCCAAGAAGTGACTAGCTACGGGGATCACATTCTCGGGGGGAGCATTGAAGTATTTGTTTATCTTCTTGCTCATGTTCTTGTTTATTACTAAGTGTAATAAATTTTGCCTGAGAATGTTGTGCTTGGACTCGGGGGAGTCTGCAGTAGCCCTTTGGTATTATTGTCAAAGGGGGAGAAGAGCTACGAGGAAGGCTGCACATGTGTTGCCAACAATTCCAAAGGGGGAGATTGTTGAGCAAAGTGCAGCAACAGGATTGTCATTGTTGTCAACACAATCAGCTAGATCATTTGATTCAGTGCAACAACAAGAAGTTCAGATGCGACAAACAGGAAGTTCGAGAGATCTCTCGAGAATATGTACTAGTGTTTTTCCAAAAAGACCTAAGTGGCCCACATGCAAAAATTCAAAGAAAAAGACAAGTAAGGAAAGTGTCGCGATATCGCGACATATTCAGAAAATAGGAAAACTATCACGATTTCGTGACATATTGGAGGAGAGAGAAAGTGCAAAGAAAAATGTCATGATTTCGTGACATATTGGAGGAGAGAGAAAGTACAAGGAAAAACTGTCACGATTTCGCGACATACTGGAGGAGAGAGAAACAACAGAGAAAACTATCACGATTTCGTGACATGTTCGAAACAGAGGCGCAAGCAGGGAAAACTATCATGATTTCATGACATGTTGGAAGAGAAGAAGGCAAGTTGAAAAACTGTCATGATTTCGTGACATGTTCGAAGAGAGGAAGCAGGTTAAACTGTCGCGATTTCGCGACATGTTGGAAGAGAAGAAGGCAAGTTGAAAAATGTCAGATTTATGACATGTTGAAGGAATTTGAGTGAGAGAGGAAAATGTCATGATTTGTGACATGTTAAAATGTCATGATTTCCATGACATGTTGAAAGAAAAGTGAAGGAAGGAAAATTGTCACGATTTGTGCACATGTTCGAAGAGAAAGCACAAGCGGGAATAATATCACGATTTCGTGACAAGTCAAAAGATAAAATGAAAGCAAGATAAAAGTGTCACGATTTCGTGACATGTTTAGAAGAGAGAGTTCGAAGTAAGAACGGTCGTGATTTCATGACAAGTTAGAGAGAAAGTAAAATGAAAAGTGTCACGATTTCGTGACATGCTGCAGAAGAAAGAATACAAAGTGAGAACCATCACGATTTTGCGACATGCTGCAGATGAAAATGTTCCAAGTGAGAACTGTCATGATTTCATGACATGCAGCAAAGGAAAGAGTTCAAAGTGAGAACTATCATGATTTTGTGACATGCTGCAGATGAAAGTGTTCGAAATAAGAAATGTCATGATTTCATGATAGGTTGTGGAGAAAGCGTACGGATGCAGAAAGTGTCACGATTTCATGATAGGTTGAAGAGAAAGCGTACGGATGCAGAAAGTGTCACGATTTCATGACAGGTTGAAGAGAAAGCGTACGGATGCAGAAAGTGTCATGATTTTATGATAGGTTGAAGAGAAAGCGTACGGATACAGAAAGTGTCATGATTTCATGATAGGCAAAAAGAAAGCATACGGATGCAGAAAGTGTCACGATTTCGTGATAGATTGAAATGGTAGCGTATGGTTGCAGAAAGTGTCACGATTTCATGACAAAAATAGAAAGCAAGGTCTTCAACAAGAGAAGTGTCATGATTTCATGACAAAAGCTAAGATGTGAAGTATGAAAGTAGAAGTGTCACGATATCATGACAAAAGTAAAGTTGAGGTCGACGAAGGCAGAAGTGTCGCGATATCATGACAAAATCCAAAAGAAAGTGTATGGAGGCAAAAGTGTCACGATATCATGACATGTTGTGGTTTCATAGGCAACAAGAACAAAAGAAGCTACAAAGTCAGGTAAGTTGAAGCCGACGAAGACCGATGACAGTCGACGAGAATTAGGGTTTACAGCCAATGAAAGCTAGGGTTTACAGCCGACGATGATTAGGCTTTGCACTTGCATAATCAGCCGACTAAAGTTAGAATTTTATCATGAAAATTTTGTTATAAAAGGAGGGTTGTTTGGAGATTTGAGGTGTATCGAATTTGCATGAATTAAGCCCATAGTGCACAGAGAGCGAGTCATGTCGAATCGAGCTAAGTGCGAAGCAAGAGCGCACAGAGAGCAAAAAAGTGCAAAGGGGCAGAAGCGATCGTTCGATTGTATCGAAGCAGAGTGTGCGAGGCATTTGCATAGAAGTAGACTATTCTAAAATAGATTGTGCAAAGCGATTGCATAGAAGAAGCAAAGTGCACAGAATCAACAAGCTGTGTGCAAAAGGGTGAAGGTATTTTTTTGTAAATTTCATAGATTCACTTGAAGTCCAAGTTGCAGCTTGGCATCGGGGGTTGGTGCTCCTTCCAGTAGGTTTTGGTAAATTAGGGGTTGTTGCTCCTTTCTGTTGGTACAAAAAAATTGAGGGGTTGGTGCTCCTTCCAGTTGGTGCTGGTAAATAGATTGTAAAGTTGTTGCTTTGCAAAGGCTGGATTTGGATGGTAGTCCAAGCAGTCATTTTTGAGGAGTAGCCACATTGGTGAACCTCGTTAAATCTTGTGTTGTGTGATGCTCTCTTGTTAACTTGTTGTATCTATTTTGAGTTTGCTTTATTTCAGCATTAAGAGTTGCAAATTTAAAGTTTTAAAAGAACACACTGATTCACCCCCCCTCTCAGTGTCACTATGAGTATAACATTATAAATGATCCTATCATATCTGAGATGATCTGGACTCCTACAAGATTCTTTAAACTTACAATTACACTAAGAGGGGGGTGAATCAGTGTAGACTTTTAAACTTAAATTCATAGCTCTTAAAACTAAAATAATTAAACCTTAAAAATAGATAAAGCAAGTATCACAAGAGAACATCACACAACACAAGATTTAACGAGGTTCACCAATGTGGCTACTCCTCAAAAATGACTTGCTTGGACTACCATCCAAATCTAGCCTTTGCAAAGCACCAACTTTACAATTAATTTACCAACACCAACTGGAAGGAGCACCAACCCCCGATTTATCTGCACCAATAAAAAGGAGCACCAACCCCTGATTTACCAACACCAACTGGAAGGAGCATCAACCCTGATTTCGCGGCCGCAACCCCTAATGCCAAGCACCAACCTGGACTTCAAATTGAATCTTTGGGTTTAACAGTAAGATACCTTCGCTTTTACAAGACCTTGACTGGTCTACTTCACCTTTGCGTTCTCTATGCACTCTGCTCGCTCTGTGCAATCACTTCGCACACTCTGCTTCGACACGATCGAACCTCACGATCGTCTTCTCCCTCTTGCCTACCACACTCTGGCACTCTACTTCCTTTGTGATCTTCGCACTTAGAATGATTCGATGACTTGCACACTACACTCTACGACCGAACTTTGCACTCTGTGCACTCTCTCCAAACTTCGCACTTCTCAACCCTTACAACTCTTCAAACAACCTTCCTTTTATAACAATATTTTTCATGATGAAAACTCTAATCTCATTCCACCCTAATCTTAGTCGTTGCAAACCCTAATCTTCGTCGGCTAACATCGGTCTTCGTCGGCTTCAACTACCCCTGTAACTCTTCTATTGCTGTTGCCGCGAAAACACATGTCATGATATCGCGACACTTTCACCTCCGTACGCTTTCTCTTAGCTTTGGCCCACGAGAATACAACATGTAGCGATATCGCTACACTTTTTCCTCCGTACGCTTTCTCTTAACTTTGGCCCACGAGAATACAACATGTAGCGATATCACTACACTTTTTCCTTTGCTCTGTTTCTTAGCTTTGGCCCAAAACATAACATGTCGCGATATCGCGACACTTTTGCCTCCTTGCTACTCTTCTCGGCTTCAACCAGTGAAAACACATGTCGCGATATCGCGACACTTTTTCTCCTTAGCGCTTTAACTTGCCTTTGGGTCATGAAAATGCGACATGTCACGATATCATGACACTTTTTCTCCTTAGCGCTTTATCTTGCCTTCGGGTCATGAAAACTCGACATGTCACGATATCATGACACTTTTTCTCCTTAGCACTTTTACTTGCCTTTGGGTCACGAAAATGCGACATGTCGCGATATCGCGACACTTTTTCTCCTTAGCACTTTTTCTTGCCTTCGGGTCGTGAAAACCTGACATGTCGCGATATCACGACACTTTTTCTCTCGGACTCTCTCTCCTACAACATGTCATGAAATCATGACACTTTTTCTCTCGGACTCTCTCTCCTGCAACATGTCACGAAATCGTGACACTTTTTCTTTCGGACTCTCTCTCCTGCAACATGTCACGAAATCGTGACACTTTTTCGTCCGTACAACCTTCCTTGCAATATGTCACGAAATCGTGACACTTTTTTGTCCGTACAACCTTCCTTGCAATATGTCATGAAATCGTGACACTTTTTCATTCGTACAACCTTCCTTGCAATATGTCACGAAATCGTGACACTTTTTCGTCCGTACAACCTTCCTTGCAATATGTCACGAAATCGCGACACTTTTTCTTCCGTACAACCTTCCTTGCAATATGTCACGAAATCGTGACACTTTTTCTTCCTTCTTCTCTTCCAACATGTCATGAAATTGCAACAGTTTTTCTTCTTCTCTCTCTTCCAACATGTCGCGAAATCGTGATAGTTTTTCTTTCTTCTTCTCTCTCTTCCAACATGTCGCGAAATCGTGACAGTTTTTCTTTCTTCTTCTCTCTCTTCCAACATGTCACGAAATCGCGACAGTTTTTCTTTCTTCTTCTCTCTCTTCTAACATGTCACGAAATCGTGATAGTTTTTCTTGCCTGTTGTATATGTCGCGATATCGCGACACTTTTCTTACTTGTCTTTTTCTTTGATCTTTTGCAAGTGGTCTACTTCGGTCTTCTTGGAGAATCACTGTACATACTCTGAGTAACCTTTGAACTCCTGTCTTCTGCATCTGACTAGCTTTTGAACTTCCTGTCCACTACATCAACAGATCTATCTGACTGTGTTGACAACAATGACAATACTGTCGTTGCACCTTGCTCAACAATCTCCCCCTTTGGAATTGTTGGCAACACATGTGCAATTTTTTGTAACTCTTCTCCCCCTTTGTCAATAATACCAAAGGGCTACTACAGACTCCCCCTGAGTCCATGCACAACATTCTCGGGCACAATTTGTTACACTTAGCACAAATTATGAACATGAGCAAAAAAATAATCAAATACTTAAATGCTCCCCCTGAGAATGTGATCCCCGTAGCTAGTCAATTCTTGGGAAGTGTGACCACTCCCAATTTGTTTTGAAGGTACTCAAACACTTCCTTGGGCAATGGTTTTGTGAAGATATCTGCTACTTGTTCTATGGTTGGAACAAAGTCCAATTTAACCTCACCTTCTGCAACTTTCTCCTTCAAAAAGTGATACCTGATGGCAATGTGCTTTGTGCGTGAATGCATAACCAGATTCTTGGAGATGTTAATGGCACTGGTGTTATCACACTTAACTGATATTGGCTCACTGAAGCTAATACCAAGATCTTTTAAGGTTTGTTTCATCCATAATACCTGTGTACAACATGTTGTCACTGCAATGTATTCTGCCTCTACTGTCGATAAAGAAACTGACTCTTGTTTCTTACTGTGCCACGCGACTAATCTGTCTCCAAGATAGAATGCACCTCCACTGGTGCTCTTTCTGTCATCTACACATCCTGCCCAATCGGCATCTGAATACGAAATAAGGGTGAAGTCTTTACCTTTCGGATACCATAATCCATATTCCATAGTACCCTTGAGATACCGAAGAATCCTTTTCACCGTTGTTACATGAGTCTCCTTAGGATTAGCTTGAAATCGTGCTACCATGCATACTGCCTGTAAAATATCTGGTCTGGTAGCTGTCAGGTACAGTAAACTTCCAATCATGGATCTGTACATGGTTTGATCAACAGGTGGAGATTTGTCATCCTTGCTCAACTTACAGCCTGTCGTCATGGGAGTGCTAACTGGCTTACAGTCCTCCATTGTGAACCTTTTTAGCATCTCTTTTACATATTTAACTTGAGAAATAAATATGCCCTTCTTACTTTGATTAACTTGCAATCCGAGGAAATATGACAGTTCTCCAATCATTGACATTTCAAATTCTTTCTGCATCTTATCTGCTAAGTCCTTGCACGACTCATCTTTGCTGCTGCCAAATATGATATCATCTACATAGACAACAAGAACAATAAGATGCCCATTTTCTATTTTGACATACAGATTACTATCCACCATACCTTTCTTGAACCTTTGTTGAGTGAGATAGTTGTCTAGCCTTGCATACCATGCTCGGGGTGCCTGTTTTAAGCCATATAAAGCTTTCTTCAACTTGCAAACAAGGTTGGGATCATCACCAAGTTGGAAACCATCTGGTTGCTCGATGTAAACTTCTTCTTCAAGTTTCCCATTCAAAAACGCTGATTTCACATCCATTTGATAAACTTTGAAATTCTTGTAGACTGCTAAAGCCAAAAACATTCTAATTGCCTCTAGTCTCACTATTGGTGCAAAAGTTTCCTCAAAATCAATGCCTTCAACTTGTGCATAACCCTTGCAAACTAATCTTGCTTTATTTCTGACTACCTGTCCGTCTTCATTCAGTTTGTTTCAAAAAATCCATTTAGTTTCGATGATATTTTTATTTGCAGGTCTAGGTACTAGTTCCCAAGTGTCATTTTTCTCTATCTGATCTAATTCTTCATTTATTGCCTTCATCCAGCTTTCATCTTTGCTTGCATCATCAATATTTTTAGGCTCAATGCTGGATAGTAGAGAGTAGTTACTTACTGCTCTTCTTCTTGTCTGAACTCCAACTTTGGGATCTCCGATGATTTGCTCTCTAGGATGATTTCTCTGCCAGCTACCTGTTTTGAATTTCTTATTTTCTTCCATTTCTGCATCATCATCTGAGTCAATTTTTTGTATCTTTTCAATTTCGTTTTCCTCATCTCCTTCAATAACCTCTTCATAGATTGGGTAGTTTGTTTCATAACTAATTACTCGTTCTTTACCTTCATCAAACTTAACATCAGCACTGTCCACAATTTTCTTTAGCCTTTTGTTGTAGCATTTGTAAGCTTTGCTTCTAGGTGAATAACCAACAAAAATACCTTCATCTGCTCTATCTTCAAACTTACCAAGATTATCTTCAGTTCTTTTGATATAGCACTTGCTCGCCAAACACTCTGAGGTATTTTGTTGTTGCCCTTTTACCGAACCACAGTTCATAAGGAGTTTTGCTTTCATGTGTTCTCAGCATGTACCTATTTTGGATATACACCGCAGTATGGACTGCTTCTTTCCAAAATCTATCTGTTACTCTACTTTCAGCCAACATAGATCATGCCATTTCCTGCACAGTCCTATTCTTTCTTTCTACCACTCCATTTTGTTGAGGTGTCCTGGCTGCTGAGAACTGTCTCCTAATACCGTATTTTTCACAGTATTCTGCAAACTCCTCTGAAATGAATTCTCCTCCTCTGTCTGATCTTAAACATTTGATCCTCTTTCCTATTTCATTCTCAACCTGGTTTTTGAAAATCTTGAACATATCAAGAGCTTTTGATTTATGCTTCAAGAAGAATATCCATGTCATTCTGGAATAGTCATCAATGCACAACATAAAATATTTGTCACCATTTATGCTTTGTGTTCTCATGGGTCCACATAAATCGGTGTGAATTAGTTCCAAAGGTTTGCTTGTGTAGTATTCTTTTGTTTTGAATGTGACTCTAGTTTGTTTCCCCTTTTGGCATGAAGCACAAATGTTGTTTGCAGGTTTTCTGATGGTGGGAATATCTCTCACTAGCCCTTTTTGAGGTGATTTTTACTAGATTATCAAAACCGATATGACCAAGTCTCTTGTGCCACAACCAATTTTCTTCTTCCTGTCCAATAAAGCAAGCTCCTTTTGAAGTCTCTGAGAGCGTGTACAGAGTTACCGGATGTTCTTGACCCTGTTGCTATCAATTTTCCACTGTTTGTTTTTCCCGACTTCACAACCCCGCTTCATAAAGACTACTTCATGACCTTTATCACAAATCTGACTTACACTCAATAAATTATGTTTCAACCCATCCACAAATAAGACTTCTTCTAATTTAATCCTTCCATCACTAATTTTGACTGAGCCTTTGCCGACTATCTTGGCTCCATCATTATTTCCAAATTTTACTGATCCTCCTTCATATTTCTGTAACTTTTCAAATTTTTGTTTGTCACCTGTCATATGACTTGGAGCATCCACTATCTAGTATCCATGGTACATATTTATTCTGTGCTTTGAATGCAGTTTGAACGATTAAGGATTCCTTTTCTTCCTTCAGTTGTTCTTTTCCTTTCCACACTGTTTTGATAGTAGTTTTGGGCTCTTGTTTTGCCTTTCCCTTATCAGTAGTTTGAGCATGTTTTTCGGAAAGCTTTCTATTTTGACTCATCCTGTATGGTTGAAATTTTCTTCCCTGAAACTGATTTGATGTAAATGTATTTCTACAGTTTCTTGCAATGTGCCCAAAATTATGACAGTTATAACATTCTACTGTATAATTCATCGAAGGAGAAAAAGCATTTCTACTAGTGAAATTCCTTGGTCTTACATTATATTTGCAGTCTGAGATTTTATGTCCATAGCCATTGCATTTAAAATAGAAACCAGAAAAGGGATAATTGAACCTCGGGTGATGGTCTTTGCCATGTTGCCGTAGGAGCCCTAGGTCTTCTTCTTCTTTGATGAGTGACATTGGTGAATCCATCATTATCAATTTTCCTTTCGTGCCTGGCATTATTGCTTTCTGTTGCATGAGATGTTTTTTCTTGATCAACCTGTTTCTTATCTTTATTCTTTATGGATTCTACATTTCTGGCCTTTGATCCATTAGATGATTCTCCTTCGATGAAACCCAGACCAAATTTGATGCCTGTAGGCCTTTGGACATTTATGATCTTATCCAGCTTCATAGAACTTTCTTCACGTTTGTGATAGCAACTGATTTTCTTATTCATCTCTTCTAGCTGCATTCTTAACCCAACAATCTCTTCTTCTAGCTTGCTGCAATGATCTATTTTCATGGTTATTTGCACTTCCAGATCTTCAGAGATTTTCTTGGATTCTTCCATCTGTACTTTCAAACAGGATATGATTTCATTTGCATCCTCAAGCCTTTTTGAAAGTTTCTTATTCTTTTTCTTCTCTATTTTCCACTCTTCAAGTGCAGAGATCAACTCACCTTCTAGATCTACTTCAGCCTCAAGATTTTCTCCATAATCTTCAGAGGTCACTCCTTCATCCTTTTCTGATTTTACTTCTTCAAATGCCATGAAAAGAGCTTCACCTGTTTCCTCTTCAGAATCCTGACCGGAGCTGTCTGCTATTCCGTTCATGAGAGCATTCGTTGCTTTTGAGTCATTGTCAAACAGTTTCTTTTTGTCAGCCTCTTCTAGAGGAGTGATGGGTATTGTGTATCTACTGACCACTGAATCCCAGATGTAGTATCCCAAAGCACAGAGATATGCCTGTATCCTGATTCTCCAGAATGCGTAATTGGATCCATTAAACAATGGTGATTTGTTTGATGAGAAGCCTTCACCACCTGCCATTGTGTTAGTTCCAAGATCACCCTAGCCGATTAGGCTTGTACAAGAACTTAGCTCTGATACCAATTGTTAGACTTACAATGGCACTTGAGAGGGGGGTGAATCAGTGTAGCTCTTTAATCATGAATTAACAGCTCTTAAAATAGTAGTAATTAAAACTTATAAATAGATACAACAAGTATAACAAGAGAACATCACACAACACAAGATTTAACGAGGTTCACCAATGTGGCTACTCCTCAAAAATGACTACTTGGACTACCATCCAAATCCAGCCTTTGCAAAGCACCAACTTTACAATTAATTTACTAGCACCAACTAGAAGGAGCACCAACCCCTGATTTATCTGCACCAACAAAAAGGAGCACCAACCCCTGATTTACCAACACCAACTGGAAGGAGCACCAACCCCTGATTTACCAGCACCAACTTGAAGGAGCACCAACCCCTAATGCCAAGCACCAACCTGGACTTCAAATTGAATCTTTGGGTTTAACAGTAAGATACCTTCGCTTTTACAAGACCCTGACTGGTCTACTTCACCTTTGCATTCTCTGCACACTCTACTCACTCTATGCAATCACTTCGCACACTCTGCTTCGACATAGTCAAACTTCACGATCGTCTTCTCCCTCTCTGTGCACTACTCGCTTCCTTTGCGATCTTCGCACTTAGAATGATTCGACGACTTGCACACTGCACTCTACGACCGAACTTCGCACTCTGCGCACTCTCTCCGAACTTCGCACTTCTCAACCCCTACAACTCTTCAAACAACCTTCCTTTTATAACAAAATTTTCAAGATCAAAAACTCTAATCTTAGTCGGTTGTAACCCTAATCATTCAAACCCTAGTCTTTGTCGTACAAACCCTAATCTTCGTCGGCTTACATCGGTCTTCGTCGGCTTCAACTACCCCTATAACTCTTCTATTGTTGTTGCCGCGAAAACACATGTCACGATATCGCGACACTTTCGCCTCTGTACGCTTTCTCTTAGCTTTGGCCCGTGAGAATACAACATGTAGCGATATCGCTACACTTTTTCCTCCGTACGCTTTCTCTTAACTTTGGCCCACGAGAATACATGTAGCGATATCGCTACACTTTTTCCTTTGCTCTATTTCTTAGCTTTGGCCCCCGAAAACATAACATGTCGCGATATCGTGACACTTTTGCCTCCTTGCTACTCTTCTCGGCTTCAACCAGCGAAAACACAACATGTCACGATATCGCGACACTTTTTCTCCTTAGCGCTTTAACTTGCCTTTGGGTCACGAAAATGCGACATGTCACGATATCACGACACTTTTTCTCCTTAGCGCTTTTTCTTGCCTTTGGGTCATGAAAATGCGACATGTCGCGATATCGCGACACTTTTTCTCCTTAGCGCTTTTACTTGCCTTTGGGTCACGAAAATGCGACATGTCACGATATCGCGACACTTTTTCTCCTTAGCGCTTTTTCTTGCCTTCGGGTCGCGAAAACCCGACATGTCGCGATATCGCGACACTTTTTCTCTCGGACTCTCTCTCCTGCAACATGTCGCGAAATCGTGACACTTTTTCTCTCGGACTCTCTCTCCTGCAACATGTCACGAAATCATGACACTTTTTCTTTCGGACTCTCTCTCCTGCAACATGTCACGAAATCGTGACACTTTTTCGTCTGTACAACCTTCCTTGCAATATGTCGCGAAATCGTGACACTTTTTCGTCCGTACAACCTTCCTTGCAATATGTCGCGAAATCGCGACACTTTTTCGTCCGTACAACCTTCCTTGCAATATGTCACGAAATCGTGACACTTTTTTCTCACCTTCCTTGCAATATGTCACGAAATCGCGACACTTTTTCTTCTTCTTCTCTTGCCAATATGTCCGCGAAATCGCGACACTTTTTCTCCTCACTTCTTCTCTCTTGCAATATGTCGCGAAATCATGACACTTTTTCTTCTTTCTCTCTCTTCCAACATGTCACGAAATCGTGACACTTTTTCTTTCTTCTTCTCTCTCTTCCAACATGTCGCGAAATCACGACAGTTTTTCTTTCTTCTTCTCTCTCTTCCAACATGTCGCGAAATCGTGACAATTTTTCTTTCTTCTTCTCTCTCTTCTAACATGTCGCGAAATCATGACAGTTTTTCTTGCCTGCTGTATATGTCGCGATATCGCGACACTTTTCTTACTTGTCTTTTTCTTTGATCTTTTGCAAGTGGTCTACTTCGGTCTTCTTGGAGAATCACTGTACATACTCTGAGTAACCTTTGAACTCTTGTCTTCTGCATCTGACTAGCTTTTGAACTTCTTGTCCACTGCATCAATAGATCTATCTGACTGTGTTGACAACAATGACAATACTGTCGCTGCACCTTGCTCAACAAATTTAGAATCTTCATCAGACATCAAAAATCAGGTGTACTCTTCATTTTATATATTCTCTATATTCAATCACATTAGGATTCATTTATGTCTTTTGTCTTCATATAAATCAGAATCTTCATATAGAATAACTTAGTTTCATTTTGGCCAACCTAGGAATTTGAATGATTGAACATAAAATGAATAAATCAAACCCATTTTCAAACCTAGGCATGGAAACTGCCACTCAAAGTTTCCTGGTGAACCCCACCATCCATCAAAAATTCACCTTTATACCCCTCCCCCGAGAGGCGTGACCTTGAAAGGGCCTCTTCATCCGAGGTATTTTTCCATCCTTTTCTCACCCCCCTTTCGGGTACGGATCCTTTATCCTGAAGGTAAGGGTGCAAAAAAATTGGGCGATACACAAACCCAAGGAACCAGATAACAAATTCAATATGACCTTGTTCTTAGATGGTTCAAAGTGTGAGCAAGGGGGTGGTGTAGGAATAGTTTTGTTCATGCCACAAGGATCTCTAATGCCCTTGTCATTCAACTTGAAATTTCCTTGCACTAACAATAATGTTGAATACAAAGCCCTAATTTTGGGTCTCCAAATAGCTTTCGCCATGAAGATCAAAATGCTAAATATCTTTGGTGATTCCCTTCTCATTGTTAACCAAGTTAAGGGATTATTTCAGTGTCGATGTTCGATATTGAAAGCTTACAAGGATCTTGTTGACATTTATCTAGCTCAACTAGAATGGTACAACATCGAAGTAATCTCTCATTTTTCCAATATATTTGTAGACACAATGGCATATTTGTGATCTTTAATCCCTCAAAATCCATCTACCGATTTCACTACCATCCATGTAAAAATATTGTCACATTATGCTGTGCAACATGAACCATTGGATAAAAATGAGTCAATCAACATGATTCATGTAGAACCAAACCATGAATGGTTTTACACATCCAGATACTTTCTCAAGAGAGCATCTTGGGGATCTTTGATCTTGTAGGATCTGACGAGGAGTGGTACTACCATTCACCATAATATTTTTTCCTAGTTTGCATTTGCAAATGTGGAACCACATGGAGAACATGTTATCTTGTTAGTCGAAGCTAAAGCCTATCATAACTGGATATCATAGATACATGACTTCCTTAGACTTGGTGTAATCCCTCAAGGATTGTCGCGTGCTGCAAAGCACACATTTAAACAAAAAGTGATAAAGTATGTCTTGTTAGCAGACATCTTGTATCATAGAAGCTACAATGGAGTTCTCCTTCATTGTCTTGAGCCCCAAGAGTCATCTTGGATAATTTTACAAGCTCACAATGGTACATGCGATG
Organism: Wollemia nobilis; assembly: GCA_028583015.1. Lineage (NCBI taxonomy): Eukaryota > Viridiplantae > Streptophyta > Pinopsida > Araucariales > Araucariaceae > Wollemia > Wollemia nobilis. Next base: position 9,476,888 of record JAQPPZ010017031.1, on the reverse strand, counting down.
GTCATTTCAATGGTATGGCTATTGTCAAGCACATCCTTCACATGGGTTATTATTGGCCCACTATGGAGAAGGATTACAATGTGTATGTTAGTAAATGCATTAAATTTCAACATCATGCTAACCTTATGCACTTGCCATCATAGGCCTTACAGCCCATTCAAGCGTCTTGGTCATTTGCTTAGTGGGGATTTGATCTCATCGGTAAGATCTCTCTTCTGTCATCAGCTCAACATACATTCATTATTATGGCTACTGAGTATTTTACTAAATGGATGAAATCCATTCCCTTAACAATGATAACTGGAGCATGTATTATTGAGTTTATACTCACCAATATCATAAATCATTTTGGGATACCATCCAAGATAATTTTGGATAATGGAAAATCATTAAAAAACAAAACTATGATAGCTTTAACATCTAATTATAGAATCAAACATAGTATTATGACTCCATATTATCCATAGGCAAACGGTCAAGCTGAGGCTTCAAATAAGATAGTGGTCTCCATATTGAAAAATATGGTACAAGAGCACCATAAAGATTGGCACATCTAGCTGCCCCTTGCATTATGGACTTATAGGACTAGTATTCGAACACCCACTGGGGCAAATCTATTTTCACTATTATATGGCACTAAGGCCATTATGCCCTTATATTTGGATATTCCAATGTTACGTGTCAAATTGAAAGAGTTCATCGATGATGATACTGTGCGGAAAGCTCACCTAGACCAATTGATGCTACTTGATGAACACCACGTGAATGCCCTTGAGCACCTCCATGTTTATAAAGAGCACTTAAAACAAGCTTACAATGACAAAGTCCATATGAGAGACTTTGAGGTTGGTGATATGGTGCTGAAAGAGAACCAATAGAACTTGAATTTACCACCAAAAATATGAGATAAATTTATGGCTACTTGGTTAGGTCCTTATATCATATCTAAGAAGATTGGACCTGGGACATATCGCTTGACATCACTCAAAGAATTTGAGGTGCTTGAACCTCTCAATATCCTTCATATTAAAGCAATCTATGCCTAAAACCATAAAATGCCCCAAAGGTATCTATAAGTCCTTTGGTCATCCCAGTCAAAAGGCCCCAAAGGCATCTGTAAGCCCTTTGGTCATCCAAGTCAAAAGGCCCCAAAGGCATCTGTAAGACCTTTGGTCATCCCAGTAAAAAGGTCCCAAAGGTATCTATAAGCCCTTTGGTCATCCAAGTCAAAATTCCCCAAAGGCATCTGTAAACCCTTTGGTCATCCCAGTAAAATGCTTCAAAGGTGTCTCTAAAATTTTAAAATCCATAAAAATTAAAAAGCAATAAAATCAAAAAAAAAAAAGGAAAAATATCAAAATCTAAAAACATTTGCATCATTGCATTTCATTTGCATCATGCATTTCATTTTCCACATGAATTTCATTTTTGCATTACATTAGGCATATCCATTCATCGCACTTGCATTAGAATACATTGTGTTTAAAATCTTACAAATGACACCACGTTTGTGTTTCAATCATGCATCTATGCATTATATTTTTCATCCATTTATCATCCTTGTGAGTAACTGTATTTTTTAACACAACCCCTCTTGTTGCTATGAAGAATATACTAGGGTGTTTTGGTCATTCAACCATACCTAGAGGTCTTCTCAAGAGTTGAAAGAAAGCTTAATTTTCTTTTATAGATGAGATCTAGTTTGTATAGCCCTTAGCATATCATAATTCTATCACTAATCAACAAATTAAAAATCCTAATAAGGACTAGGGGAATATGAAAGCTATGAAGTGTAGGCCCAAAATGGCCACATACTTATTAAAGTTTTGACTAAGTGGTAAGACTGATATTCTACTTTAGAATCAGGTTGATGGTATGAGTATGCTGGGAGATATTCAATTTTGAAGGTTTGAAGACATTCCAAAAAACTTCATTTCGGGTCCGAAATAACGATGGGTTTCGAATCCATAAAATTTTGTAAGATATGGTGATGTCATCAATAAAAAGTGTGGATTTGGTTCTTGTCGTATTTCCAATTCCAAAAATTCTTCTTGCTTTCTGCTTTGGATTTAAGAAAGTTTCAAAATCTTCAAAAGTCACGAGGGAGTGATGATGTTAGCGGTAAAAATGTGTGGATTGGCAATCCGAGAAATGAACAAGGATTATCTTTCAGAATGAAGATAAGGTGGAAAAGCGGAATAATCTAAGTATTTGACTCTAGGCCTGGATTTGCATTATATTTAAAATACGTAAAATTCAAAAGGAGATGATGACGTCAGCAATGAAAAAGTGCGTATTAATGAAGAAAATGTGGAAGATAAAAGATCCCGAAGTAGATTCAAGGTTTTAATGGTGTGGATCCGGATTGAAGACTTTGATAACTGAGGAAATGAGTGGGATGGATTTTAGCTCATGCCGAACTTAATCTAAGTTTCCTAATAAAGATAATCAATAGTGAAGGTTGGCCTATCAAATTTTGACTGTTTAAAAGGTTTTTGCACCAGAACTGTGACATGCAGTTGGAAGATGAAACATCGAATATTTTCAAGAAGAGCTTACCAAAAGCAGTTACAGATCGATGGTAGCAAGTTTTTCTCAAGAAATATCGATGAGATGTGTGATCTGGAATGTTATGAAATTCATTTCTTGTGGTAGATCATCAAGTTGCAAAGACCCCAAACGACCATGGCGGACACCCTTCCAGCAGATTTCCTAGAGTTTGAACAAATTAGCTAACGCCAGCTAAACTCTTTGCTGAGCTATTGTAACAAGATTGAATGTATTGTTTCTTGAATATTATGATATGAAAACTATAAAGAGAGATCGAACCCTCGATTTCAAGGGTTGGCTCTAGCATGTTTGCCTATACTACTATAAATATTTTTGAAGGACTAAATGCAAGGATCAATACATTGATATTCACCTCAAGGTTGCGTTTATGTGTTGGATGTTAGAGGTTCAGATTTCATAGTTGTATTTTTGTAAATACTTAGATGGTTAGTTTATGCCGATCATGGATTACTAGTTGTTATGAGTAATTGAAATCTACTTTGAAGTTTGTTCTTTGTTATTAGAAGGTGCATTTATGTAAAATATGGGTTTTGGTGAATTCTGCTATTTGGATTATCATTTCATAGATATTGAAATTGCTTGCTATAACATTTCTTTGCTATGCTTTAATATCTAAAATGAGCTATCTTGGGATAAAAGTTGATCTGGATGTATATCTTTAATATGTTTTTTTGGAATATTTTTATGGTAATGCAATGTTTTTAACCTATCCATCCATTGATATCTACATTTCTCTAACCTTACCCTAAACTCCAAGCCCTAATTGAGCATAATTGTGTCAACAATATGCTAAGTTGACAAGGAACCAACCTACTCTGGAGGTTGGATCTAAAACCCCTATTTTAGTCCATCCAATGTTGAGTGTTGAGCTACAACTATCGGGTGCAAGCCTAAGTAGAAAGTAGGAAGATAGACAACCACAATATCAAGTAAACTTGGTGCAATTTAATGCCCAATAGTTTTTGGCACACCCAGTGGGACAGTTCACAAGGAACACAAAATCCATCTTAAGAATTATTGTTATCTCTACTCGAAGGAATCAAAATTTGGTGAATTTTCTTGACCTTGTTAGCAGAGAAAAGAAAGTTCATTTGGTGACTCCCTGGTTAGAAGACCCTAAAAAAGTATTGTAGACCAGTGCCATTTCATGTATACCAGGTCCTTCAAGAGGAACAACCCTAATTCTTTCTTTCACTGTGAGTTACCCCTGAGAGGGTCTATTGTTATCAAAAGTTTGGATCAAGATTTTATTGAAGAAGAAGAGCTTCTGGAAGAAAACCCAGTAGTTCCCCTAAGAAGACCTATAGCCAAAAACATAGCACACAATGTGGCTCCAAATTTACCACTACAAAATTACCCTAACTGGGACTCAACTTGGCCCCTTATTTTAGACCAAATGGATGTCATTCCTTAGGTTGTATCTAAGGAAACACACACATATGATGGATTTGGAAATATAGCTTACGAGCACTGCCAAGATATCTTGAATCTAGCAACAATCCATAATATCAAAGAGGAAAATATTATTGTCAAAATCCTAGCCCTATCATTTCATGGAAATATATTACACTAGTTCAAAACCTAGAAGATAAGTCTGTTGATTCATGGCAGTCATTGGTTGAGCCATTCATAGAAGAATTTAATGAATTTGTTGATCCTTTTTCCCTACTAAATCAGTTTACAACTATGCAAAAAACATAGTAAGAAATTGTCTCTGACTTTAATTTGAGATTTAGAAGAACTTGGAAGAGAATTCCCCCTAAAGCTAGACCAGCTACTTGTTTGGCTTATATGTATTACATCCATGCCCTAGGACCAGAGCTAGATCTAAAGACACAACAATCTAGAATTGAAACCTTTACCCAAGTCTATAATGCTGCCATCCATGCTAAAAATATCCTGATCAATATAGGAAGAATTCCCGCCAAGACTGTGTTGCCCTATAACTCAGAAAATAGTAGGAACCATGAGCAATCTACAAAAGCCTCCCACATGGATCCTCCCTATGTACCATCTACATTTCCTAATATGAATCATATTCCTAGATCTAGAGTTGTGTCCTCCATACGTTTTTTCCCCCCTCTTCCTTCCCAACCTTCTTAAGAATTATCTACTATCCTAAACATACAAAATACCATGAAAAATCTGAGTAACATAATGAATTCAATAGAGAAGAGAGATCAGGAAAGATCACAACAGAGGAGGTTCCTGTATGTGAACAAATATCAAAGGCCTGGTCCTAGTAATAGTACTGATGTTAGGGTGAATACAGCATATGAGGATCTAGAATGTTCTGTAGATTCCACTCTTGCAAATGTCTGGTGTTTAGTATGTAATGACCCCTATGATTCATAGTCTTGTGTGATGTATCAACACCATGTTCAACAAGCCATGGATCAAGCTGAAATAAATCATAAGGGAAGAGTTAATATGTTATGGCACCCTGATAAAATCATGGTTGGGAAAGACTTGGAGGAAGAAGACCCAATTGTTGTTATGATGAGGTACAAAAATAAAGCTTTACAAGTAGACCCTCAAAAAATGGGACAATTCCAAGTCCCTTCTCAAAAGAAGGCTGATTTCCCCCCTCAAAATAGTGACACCTTTCCCATTCCCCAATCTAAGGGAAAGGATAAGATGAATAATTTCCCTAGGATTTGGGAAAGAGTAACGAAAGGAGATAGGATGAAATCCAAGAATGAAGAGCAAGAAAGGCTTAGGTTCCCCTCTGTTACTAAAAGACAAAGGTTAGAGGCAACCCAACAATACAAAAGGAGGTATGGTGAGCCATATAGAGGACTAGAAAGACTATCCCTAACCAAGTATGAGTATAACATTGTGGAAGAGATGAAAAATATTCCATCAAAAGCTAGCCTATATGATACCCTTTTCATTTTGGGCCAAATTGACTTACTTAAAGGTTTCCTCAGTAAAAGTCCCCAGAACAAATTTGCTACCACCATCCTCAGTATACCCTCAAAAAAGAAAGAAATGACACCTGTTGTCCTAAAGAACAAACCTCCCCCCTTTTATATATCCCTAATAATGGAGGTATGGGTAGTCCGTAATTGCATGATTGATTCAGAAGCATCAACCATAGTTATGCCTAAAGCAACCTGTGAAGAGATGGGTATGGAATATACCCAGTCTTGTCCTAGAGTGTTGAAACTAGATGGGACACCTATAAAATCAATGGGAGTTTTTAACGATATACTGATGAGGTTGCACAGAGCCCCTAAGGTGGCAATAGTGCAAGAAATAGTGGTGGTAGATTTAGAACCCTATTTTGAATTATGTCTCTCGAGAGAATTTACTACAAAGCTTGGAGGATGTATGTATATGGACTATTCTAGTATGGTGATACCTTTTAAGGGAAAGAGGATAAGGATAACTCCTGAGAAACCAGTTGCTTATCATATTAAGAAAATTGAAGAAGACATGTGCAACCTTAATCTTGTGGAGGAATTTGAGCTAGTAGAAAATATTGAAGAACTAGATATTGAAGATGAGTTGCCTTTCAAAGAGGATTACAGTCAATTTGGAACTGGTATGGGCACATACAACATCACAAATGAATTGGAAAAGAAACTCCCTGATATTTCTAATAAATACCTAAGAAACAATGAAACATGGGTTATGCACTTTGATGGTTCTAAATGCAGAAATGGTGCAAGGGCTGGTGTAGTTCTGCAATCGCAATCAGGAGTGAAGAATTTTTCTTATAGATTGACATCGTCATGCACTAATAATGTTGCAGAATATGAGGCTTTGTGCCTTGGATTAATGCAAGTTGAAAGCATGGGCATAAATTTTTTTAACATATATGGTGATTTTGATTTAACAGTACATCAGGTAAGAAATAAGTGTAGTAGTAAGCATCATTACTTAAAAGCTTACCAAAATAGAGTTTGGGACCTAATGGATTCATTTGATGCTCTGAACCTAACTTTTGTGCCTAGAGAAGAGAATCACCTAGAAGATGCATTGGCAACAAAGGGAGATAATTTCAATCATCCTATAGAGTTTGGAACTAAGAAGACCAAGGAGATTAAAATGGTTTTCAAACTTGTAGTGTCAGATAAGCAAATATTATGGCAGGTTTTTGAGAGTGATGAACAGATTCTAGAATTTATGATAAAAGAAGAATGTTTCACAACTATCCAAGAAGAAGACTTGGAAGATATAGATCAACAAGACTTCATTCAGCTAAAAAACAATCACATTCCAAAGGGGTTGGTTACCCTTGAAAGTTTATTCGATATTGAATATAGAAAGAAAGTGGGAGCTATGAAGGTTGCTGAGAAGATATATAAAGAGATAGAAGTCGAAATCAGAAAAAAAGTTAAATATTGGGGTCCAATGTTCTACTGAGGAAGCAGAAGATATTAAAGCTTTATGTTTAAAATACCAAGATATTGTAGCTTGGTCATATGAGGACCTTAATGTTTATGACAAAAGTATTATCCAGCATACTATTGAGTTAGATCCTAACGCTAAACCATTCTGACAAAAACATAGGCCTATCAATCCAAGGATAGAAGTCATTATGAGAGAAGAACTTTTGAAGCTACTAAAGGATAAGATAATATATCTGATAAAACACTCTACTTGGATAGCTAATTTGGTACCTGTAAGAAAGAAGAATGGATATATACGCCTATGTAGATTTCAACAATCTGAATCAATCTTCCCTCAAGGATCACTATCCCCTCCCTCAGATCGATCAAATTCTACAATTAGTAGCTGGAGCAGAGAGGTTCTCACTATTAGATGGTTATTCTGGGTATAACCAAATTTGGGTAAAAGACCAAGATCAATACAAGACAACATTTACTACAAAGTGGGGAACATTTACCTATCATAGGATGCCTTTGGTCTATCTAATGCAGGAGCTACATTTCAAAGGGCCATGGATTATAACTTTGGTACACTTATAAACAAGGTTATTCTGATTTACCTAGATGACATGATAGTGTTTTCTCATGATAAAAATGATCATATATATCATTTGTAATAAGATTTTCAAAAATATAGAGAGTTTGGTATTTCTCTAAATCCTAAGAAGTCATTTTTTGCAGTACATGAGGGAAAATTGTTAGGACATGTGGTCTCAAAATAAGGTATGACCATAGAACCAGATAGGATTAAATCAATCCTAGTTATTCCTTTGCCTACTAACTAGAAGATGTTGCAGTATTTCTTAGGCCAGATCAATTTTTTCAAAAAGTTTATTTTTGATTTTGCATAGAAGGTGAGGCCTATACTTGAACTACTCAAGAAGAGGACAAAATTTAAGTGGACTGAGGTTAGGAAGCAAGCTTTTGAAATCATCAAGCAATCCATTTCTACAGCCCCAGTTTTGATAAATCCATATTTTAGCAAATATTTTATCCTCTATGCTTATGGAGCTGAACAAAGTTATGCTTCAGTACTCACTCAAAGGGATGATAAAGGGGATGAACACCCTGTATTATTTTGGAGTCATACTTTGCATGACTATCAAGTAAAATATAATTTTATTGAAAAAAAAGTGTTTGCTGTGATGAAATCACTTAAGAAGTTCAAACAATAGCTGGTGTAGAGCAAAACCCTGGTGTATGTAGTTCATCCAGATGTGAGAATTTTTATTTTGCAAGGTGACCTTGGAGATAAAAGGGTTGGTTGGATTACTAATATCCAGGAATATGATGTGTAAATACGCCCCACAAAGCTGGTAAGAGGTAGAACCTTGTGCGAAGGATTAACAGATATTTCAGCTCTGGCCGGAGTAACATATTGTTAGATGATAGAAGAGGATCAAGTAGAGATTGTCCATACTCCAAATTCTGATTGGATCGAACAAATGGCCAGGTATTTTCAAACTGGTGTATGGCCACTTGATCTAAGTTCTTCTCAAAGAAGGAGGTATAGACTTCATGCTTTGAAATATGCATTATTACTAGAAAGGTTATTCAAAATAAGCTTGGATGGTGTTCTCCTAAAATTTTTGAGGGAGGACCAACAAAAGAGAGGCCTAGAAGAATTTCATTGAGGATCATCCAGTGGTCATGGCTCAGGCAGAGTTATAACTTTGAAGATAATAAGAGCAGGCTATTATTGGTCTAATGTCTTCAAGGATGCTTTCAAGGTTACTCAAGTTTGTGATAAATGTCAGAGGTATGTTAGCAGAACTAGAAATGATGCATCTCCTCTAAAGACTATTCAAGTTGAAGAACATTTTCAGCAATGGGGATTAGATTTCATAGGAGTTAAAAATCCTAATTCTTTAGTAGAACATAAGCTCATCTTGATAGCTACTGATTATATAACCAGATGGGTAGAGGCTATTCCTATAAAAAAGGTAGATCAAGATGTGATTAACTTTGTGGAGAGTTTAATTTCTAGATTTGGAATCCCATAAGCTTTGGTGAGTGATAATTGTCCTACTTTTATAGGGTCCAAGTATATTGATTTTTCTAGCAAGTATGGCATAACTCTAAAAAATACTTCAAATTATTATCCTCAAGGTAATGGACGTTCAGAATCTACTAACAAGAACCTATGGAGGATTTTGAGAAAGTCCCTGGAAGGTAACAAGAGGAGTTGGCATCTATTGCTTGACCATTCTCTATGGGTGGACAAGGTTACCATTAAGAAATCTATCAAAAATTCCCCTTATGCACTGGTATATGGAAAAGAAGTAGTATTTCCAATCCACTTGGAGATACCGAAACTTAAACTTGTTAGTTCAAAAGAGGAAGAGCTGGAGGAAGATCCAGTAAAAACCAGATTGACACACTTTCTGCAACTGGAAGAAAACTAAACTCAAGCATATGATCATTTTTAGAAGCATTCATTAGACATTAAAGCATGGTTTGATAAAAATTCCAGGTTCAAAAAACTTCAAGTCGGAGACTTAGTTCTCAGGTGGAATGTAGATAGAGCAAAGCAAGGCAAACATGAGAAATTTGATTCCTTTTGGGATGGCCCTTTTGAAATAGTGGAAGCTAAAGAATCTAATGTATTTTAGCTGAAGGATTTAGAAGGAAACATTCAATCAATTCCAGTGAATGGTTTCCACCTCAAGCTTTACTATATTTAAGCTGTGATTTCATTGTAACATATATACATAAAATTTTCCTTCCATTCTATACTTTGTATTTGTTTTCTTTTACACTTTGTAATTGGTATTTTTTTAAAAAGGGTTCTAAAAAAAAAACAATTTTTTTTTCAAAAATGACTAAGTGTTGAGAAGGGCGTGTTAAGGTCCCATTCTACATATGGTGCCACCTAAAGTTCTCTAGAATAACGGTTTGCATTCGAATATGCATGGTTAGATCTAGATGGACAATTTCGTAGGATGATCCACCAAAAGAAAGACAAGAATGGTAAATAATTCAGAAATCCCTCAAATCTTGGAATAAGTCGAAGCAGAAACAATTCAAAACCAAACGACAAGTTCTAAAATGACACATGGAGACTAAATATTGCTTGCACATTCAATTCTAATGAACTCATGCATGAAACAAAGAGTAGCCGAAGGGATGTGATGAGTTGGTAGCACAATTTCAAAATTTGACCAATGAGGAGGTACAACACCACCTTTGTGCCACCAAATTGAATAATGAAATGGATTGGAAAGTGTGTCCACAAAGATATCATACAACAATTGTATTAATGGCAAAAGATACACGGGTTCCAGAAAAGAGAAGTAATGAAAATCATTTGTTAAATTCATTTTGAGGTCCCTTTCTTCTATAGAAAAGTAAAATAAGTACAACAATACTTGGAAGAAGTCACTACAAAAAATTGGGAAAATGAAGCTTGCTGCTATCAAAATGGCACCCAAAAAATCATCCACTGAATAAATGAGGATAGTGATAAGATTGTAGGTGCATGCACATCGCACTAGTCGAGTCGCAAACACAGTGATGGCTAGAGTGGGAAGGACTCGCCTTAGGATCGATTTTGAATTCCCATATTTTGAAGGAAAGCCAATGCAGCGACAAGGTATGATAGCCATAAAATCCTTTTTGTTCTATTACATTTGTGATTCTATACATCACTATCCTGAACTGGTCTATGCTATGATTTAGTTCTATGACCCAGAAAATAGGATAGTTAGAACCCATGAGGGCACTCCCCTATTTTCTATAACAAGAGAGATGTTATGAATTATTGATATTCTCACAATGACACTGAGAGGGAGGGATGAATCAGTGTAGCTATTTAAATTCAGATCTACAACTCTTTAAAACTTAAGCAGGGAGAACTTAAAAATAGGTAAAGCAATTAAACAAGAGAGCATTCCACAACACATGATTTAATGAGGTTCACCAGTTTTGGCTACTCCTCAAAAATTATACTGCTTGGACTCCCATCCGAATCCAACCTTTGCAAAGCACCAACTTTACAAACAATTTTCCAGCACCCACAGGAAGGAGCACCAACCCCTTATTTATCTGTAGCAACAGAAAGGAGCACCAACCCCCTAATGCCAAGAACCAACTTGGACTTCAGTTCTGAACTATTTCAATGACATAAAAATGCCTTCTCTTCTACAAGACCCTCACTGGTCTAATTCCCTTTAACCAGAACTGCATATACTTATAGCTCTCTCTTTTGTATCTTTTTTAGCACACTTCACTGCTTCTTTTCATAGCTCCTTTTTCCTTTTATTCAGCAATACACAACACTCATGCCACGTGTAGAGCTCAACCCTAACCCTAACTTATTATACACAAAACATTCTTTTCGACTCTGCTTACTACGCTTTTGATAGCCTTAAATGCTTACTTACTGCTCTGACAGCCTTATCTACCCACTTTACGGCTTTGATAGCCTTTTCTATGCTCTGAAAGTGTATCCATCATTATGACAGATTTATCTTCTCATTTATGGCTCTCTGACAGCATTCTCTGTTCATTTCAGCTTTGACAGCCTTTTCTATTCTCTTACAGCTCTGACAAAAGAACTGTCGCTCTGACAGCATTTTTGTCTTCTTGGCTTGCATGCGCAAAAACACAACATGTCGCGATATCGTGACACTTTTCACCTTCGTACACTCTACATGGATTGCATAAGCAAAAATAAGACATGTCACAAAATCATGACACTTTTCGCTTCCTTGCACTCTTCTCGGCATGCACCAACGAAAACAAGACATGTCACGAAATCGCGACACCTTTCGCTTTCGTACACTCTTCTCTGCAAGCACTAGCAAAAACATGACATGTTATGAAATCGTGACACCTTTCACTTTCGTACACTCTTCTCTGCTTGCACTAGTGAAAACATGACATGTCATGAAATCGTGACACCTTTCACTTCCATACACTCTTCTCTGCAAGCACTAGCAAAAACATGACATGTCGTGAAATCGTGACACTTTCGTTGCCTTATGCCTTTCTCTGCCTTTCACCTGTGAAAACGGAACATGTCATGAAATTGTGACACTTTCGCTGCCTTGTGCCTTTTCTATCTTTGGCCCACGAAAACAGAACATGTCGCGAAATCGTGACACTTTCGCTGCCTTGTGCCTTTTCTATATTTGGCCCACGAAAACACATGTCACAAAATCGTGACACCTTTTTCTCTCTACTCTTTCTCTTCGCTTTAGACCGCAAAAATAGAACATGTCACGAAATCGTGACATCTTTTTCTCTCTCCTCTTTCTCTTCGCTTTGGACCGCGAAAATGAAACATGTCGCGAAATCGTGACATCTTTTTCTCTCTCCCCTTTCTCTTCGCTTTGGACCACGAAAATGAAACATGTCATGAAATTATGACACCTTTTTCTCTCTCCTCTTTCTCTTCGCTTTGGACCACGAAAACCAGACATGTCGTGATATCGCGACACTTTTTCTCCTTGGCGCTTTTCTTCCCTTCGGGTCACGAAAACCTGACATGTCGTGAAATCATGACACTTTTTCTTGCGAGCTCTTTCTCTCAAACCTATCGTGAAATCATGACACTTTTTCATCCGTACCATCCTTCTTGCAAATTGTCATGAAATCGTGACACTTTTCCTTGCGAGCTCTTTCTCTCGAACCTGTCGTGAAATCGCGACACTTTTTCATCCATACCATCCTTCTTGCAAATTGTTGTGAAACCGTGACACTTTTCCTTGCGAGCTCTTTCTCTTGAACCTATTGCAAAATCATGACACTTTTTTGTCTGTACCATCCTTCTTACAAATTGTCATGAAATCGTGACACTTTTCCTTGTGAGCTCTTTCTCTCAAACCTATCATGAAATTGTGACAGTTTTCCCTGCATGCGCTCCTTCTTCGAACATGTCGCAAAATCGTGACAGTTTTGCCAGCATTTTCTCTCTCCTTTTATATGTCGCAATATCACGACATTTTTGCTAGCATTTTCTCTCTCCTTCGATATGTCGCGAAATCACGATAGAAAACATGTCGCGATATCGCGACAGTTTTCTTACTTGTATTTTTCTTTGATCCTTTGAATCTTGGCCACTTCTGTCTTCTTGGAAATTCACTGTACATGCTCTGACTGACCTCTGAACTCCTGTCCACTGCATCATCAATTGATCTATCTATCTGTGTTGACAACAATGACAATACTGTTTCTGCACCTTGCTCAACAATCTCCCCCTTTGGAATTGTTGGCAACACATGTGCAATTTATAGTAATTCTTCTCCCCATTTGACAATAATACCAAAGGGCTGCTGTAGAATCCCCCTGAGTCCATGCACAACATTCTCAGGCACACAAAATTATAGTTAGCAAAAATTACAAACATGAGCAAACAAGTAATCAAATATATAAATGCTCCCCCTGAGAATGTGTTTTCGATAGCTAGTCAGTTCTTGGGTAGTGTGACCACTCCCAACTTACTACGAAGGTATTCAAAAACTTCCTTGGGCAACGGTTTAGTGAAGATATCCGCTACTTGCTCTGTAGTTGGAACAAAATCCAATTTAACCTCACCTTCTGAAACTTTATCCTTCAAAAAGTGATACCGAATTGCAATATGTTTGGTGCGATAATGCATAACCAGATTCTTTGAGATGTTAATAGCAATGGTATTATCACATTTAACTGAAATTGGCTCTTTGAAGTTAATGCTAAGATCTTTCAGGGTTTGTCTCATCCATAAAATTTGTGTACAACATGTTGTTGCTGCAATGTATTCTGCCTCTGCTGTGGATAGAGACACTGATTCTTATTTCTTGTTGTGCCATGCTACCAACCTGTCTCCAAGATAGAATGCACCTCCACTAGTACTCTTTCTATCATCTATACATCCTGCCCAATCTGCATTAGAATATGCAAAAAGAGTGAAGTCCTTACCTTTTGGGTACCATAACCCATACTCCATAGTACCCTTGAGGTACCTAAAAATCCTCTTCACAACTGTCACATGAGTCTCTTTGGGACTAGCCTGAAATCTTGCTACCATGCATACTGCCTGTAAGATATCTGGTTTGGTAGCTATCAAATACAGCAGGCTTCCAATCATAGATCTGTACATGGTTTGATCTACATCTAGAGATTTGTCATCCTTGCTCAACTTGCAACCTATTGTCATGGGAGTGCTAACAGGTTTACAATCCTCCATTGTGAACTTTTTCAGCATTTCTTTCACATATTTAACTTGAGAAATAAAAATGCCCTTTTCATTTTGGTTAACTTGCAGTCCGAGGAAATATGAAAGTTCACCAATCATAGACATTTCAAATTATTTCTGCATTTTATTTGCTAAGTCTCTACATGACTCATCATTGTTGCTGCCAAAAATTATATCATCTACATAAACAACAAGGACAATAAGATGGCCATTGTCTATTTTGACATACAAGTTACTATCCACCATACCTTTCTTGAACCCTTGTTCAGTGAGATAGATGTCCAGTCTTGCATACCATGCTTTGGGTGCCTGTTTCAAGCCATACAAAGCTTTCTTCAACTTGCAAACAAAGTTGGGATTATCACCGAGTTGAAAACCATCTGGCTGCTCAATATAAACTTCTTCAAGATTTCCATTCAGAAATGCTGATTTCACGTCCATCTGATAAACTTTGAAATTCCTGTGGACTGCTAAAGCCAGAAAATTTTTGATTGCCTCGAGTCTAGCCACTGGTGCAAAAGTTTCCTCAAAATCAATACCTTCAACTTGAGCATAGCCTTTACAAACCAATCTTGCTTTATTCCTTACAACTTGTCCGTCTTCATTCAATTTGTTTCGAAAAATCCATTTAGTACCGATTATGTTTTTATTTGCAGGCCTTGGTACTAACTCCTAGGTTTTGTTTTTCTCAATCTGATCTAGTTCTTCGTTTATTGCCTTCATCCAACTTTCATCTATGCTTGCTTCAGAAATATTTTTGGGCTCAATGTTGGATAATAGGGAGTAGTTACTTACTACTCTTCTTCTTGTCTTAACACCAACTGTGGGGTCCCCAATAATTTGCTCTCTGGGATGATTTTTTTGCCAGCTTCTTGTTTTGAATTTATTATTTTCTTCTACTTCTGAATCAATACTTAAATCATCTGGGTCAATTTTTTGATTCTCTTCTATTTTCTTTTCTTCATCTCCTTCAATAACTTCTTCATAAATAGGGTAGTTTTCTTCATAGCTGACTGCTCGTTTCCTATCTTCATCAAATTTAACATCGGCACTGTCTACAATTTTCTTTAGCCTCTTGTTGTAGCATTTTTAAGCTTTGCTTTTTGAAGAATAGCCAACAAAAATACCTTCATCAGCTCTATCTTCAAACTTACCAAGATTATCTTCAGTTCTTTTGATGTAACACTTGCTGCCAAAGACTTTGAAGTATTTTGTTGTTGCCTTCTTGCCGAACCATAGCTCATAAGGGGTTTTGCTTTCATGCATCCTCAACATGCACCTGTTTTGGATATAAACTATAGTATGGACTGCCTCTTTCCAAAATCTGTCTACAATTTTGCTCTCAGTTAACATCATCCATGCCATTTCCTACATAGTTATGTTCTTTCTTTCTACAACACCATTCTACTAAGGTGTCCTTGCTACTGAAAACTGTCTTCTAATCCCATATTTTTGATAGTATTCTACAAAATCCTTTGAGATGGACTCTCCTCCTCTATCTGATCTTAAGAATTTGATCCTCTTTCTTGTTTCTGAAGAACACAAGCTTATACTGAGAGGGGGGGTGAACAGTATAAGACCTCTTTTTACTTTTTCCTTTATACTTCAAAATAGTAAAGCAATATACCCAAAGCAATATCAAAGCAATGCACAATATCATCCACAAAGTGACACCAATTTTAACGTGGTTCACCCAGAATGGTTGGGCTACGTCCACAAAACTTTTCTCTAAAAGTTATCTCAAAGTTCTTTGGGAATCCTTCCCAATTACAATGTTTATGAGCCTCGGCCCAAAGGAGATACCTTCCCCCAATCAAAATTTATGAGCCTCTCGCTCAAAGGAGATACCTTCCCTCTCGCTCTGGAAATGATCCCTCGTAAGATCAACTCGCCTCTACCTCTTGCCAGCACGTGGAACTCCTTTCCACCGAAGACCTCCTGTCCTCAATGCTTAGCCTAAGAGACCTCCGCCTTCTATGATCACGTCCACAGTAGCTCAAGAACCTGTACCAAACAGTTAGTCGGTCTAGTACAAGTCTTCCTCTGTCTGTCAGATCTGTCCAACTCTTGAACAAATCAATCCTCTGCATACAAGCCTTCTCAAAGACTTGCCAACTATCCTCATGTTCTTCTCATAGAACCAATGCACCTCTGTCCTCAAGTTCTCTGATAGAACTATCAAACTCAGCTCACAAGTCCTCTGCTAGGACCTGTCCAAATCTGCTCACAAGTCCCCACCGAACCTGTCCAAAACTGCTCACAAGTCCCCACCAGAACCTGTCCAAAAACTCAGCAAGCTCACCAAGAAAAACTTTCTTAGTAGGAAATCACAAAGTGAATTGTTAGAGACCCAATGTGATTTTTCAAACTCATAGAAGCATAAAGAGAATTGTTAGAGACTCAATATGTTCTATACTCAAATCCCAATCTCAAAACTCAACTCAAATCAACTCAGCTCAATCTCAATCTCAAATCTGAAAACTCAACTCAATATCTGAAATGGATAGGATAGAATGTTTTCTTTCAAGAACATGAAACCCCAACAATTGCCAACTATGCAAAGAATCACATAACAATGATACTCATGTTCTTTTCACCATCAATTAGGGTTTCAACAACAATGCTCATCAAACAAGGTTTAGTCAACCAACACCATTCAACTCAACATCAACCTTGAAGCATTCAACCAATCATCACAAGAAAAGGAAACAAGTAGAAATCCTTTTCCCTCCAAAGATATTTGAACAAAACAGCCACCAACACAATATCACCAAATGCAAAGAATAACTTGCTCAAATCAACTCAATGGAGTAAGCCCAATATCATGAATCAAGTAAAGCAATAACTTGATCAAACAACCTCTATGGAAGCAACTCAACCATCAAACTCAAAACAGCCAACCAAGGGTTCCACCAACTCAATGCAAGTAGCAAGACTCACAAACATAAACCCTAGTGCACAATGCTTCCACTACCTCAAACCAGAATTATGCATTCACCAAAACTCTCATCAAGGATAACAATGCATAAGAAGTCTTCAACAAACCAGAAAATAGGATTTACACCCAACCAAAGGAAACCTAGTTGAAAACCTTTTCACTCCAACCTTATTTCAGAAAAACATACACCAATCATACTCATAAGGAAAATGTGCCCATACCTTTTTGGAGTAGAAGAAAATTGATCCTTAAAGTCGTCACCACACACAACCCTCAAACTTCCAACCAAGTTAGGGTTAGAACCAAGATAAATGAGCATATATAAAAACTTTCCTTAATACACCTTTTAGCTTCTCTTCTTTAAAAACAACCACCAAAGAAGCCAAAAACACAACAACCAAAACTTACACCTTATATCTCCATTTTTAAATTTAGCATAGCAAAAGACTAATCTCAAAAATACAACCAAAGAAATATCCCCTTATTTCTCCTATGTCTTTTAAACAATGCTAAACAATGCCAAAAATCATATCAAGAAAATAATCACACCTTATATTGGCTGCCCTTGAAGAATCCGAAATTCGTGGCACAAAACACGTTTTAATAAAAACGTGACTAATCCATGCACAGCTCCCTCTACGGGGATCGAAACGCAGACCTCCGCCTACGCAAGGCCCAAACGCAGCCTTCACTGCCACTAGCCCACAAGGGGCTTACGAAGTCCAAGACGGACTTCCTTCCACATAAACGGTCAAGCTTTCCAAAAGCTTTTCAAACCACGAGCTCTCCTCTTTCGTAGCGTAAATAGAACATTCGATCACAGCCAAACCAATTAATTGCCTTCGATTTTCCAAGTAGGTTTAACCTTAGGAACCTTCTCATATTTATAGTCCATACGTGGACTTTAGAACACGTCGGCTGCAAAGAAAAGTAATTTCGAATTTAATCAAAATTTGCTTTCTAAAGGGTTTAAAAACCCTTAAAGTATTTTTAATAAATTAAAAATAATTTCTCCCTTAATTAATTAAATAATTAATTAATTAAAACCTTGAAGGGTTTTAAATAATAATTAAATAAATAATAAAGAGAACCTCCATTGGTTTTAATAAAAACCATTGCCAATGGAATCTCTCCGGATTCTCTTAAAAATATTCTCTTGGAATCTTCCACCTTTGAAGCCAACACATCCTCTTAACATTAATGTCATTTCCTTTTGACATCAATGACAACTCATAGACAAGAAGCTAGGATCTCAAACCCAAAATTGCCAACAATCTCCCCCTTTGTCATTGATGGCAAACCATGCTTCTCAACAACACAAAAACTCAACATAAATAGCTCCCCCTGTCTTGAGGCTCTCCCCTTACTCATATCTCTCCCCCTTTGTCATCAATGGCAAAGGGTCACCTTTGGGGCTTGGGACTAAGAATGAGCCTCTTAGCTTAGTCCCTCCCCCACCTCCTGTTGAGGTGTTTAATTTTGGGGTGGGAGTAAAACTCCCAATAGGCACTGATCATCATCAGTGTCTATAGCTGCCTTACCATGTCTTCTCTTGTTCTCCTTGTCCATATTCCTATTCCTGTTATCATTCCTGTTCTTATCCATGCCTTGATCCTTGGACCTGTTCATACCACTGTTCCTGTTCCTGTACCTTGGAAGTTTAGCTCTACACTGTCTAGTCGTGTGACCTTCATTGTTGCACTTATAACAAGTAACAATGTTATTTCTTTTAGGCATACCTGTTCTTTGAATCCACCTATTCTGACTAACCCTGTTCCTGTTATTAGCCTTGCAAAAAATTGCCTTATGCCCAAACTGTTTACAAGAGTAGCAATACCCTTGAAAGAAATTACCACCTCCGAAACTGTCATTTACCTTCCTTACTTGAGTCATGCAATGTGAAGCCATGTGACCAAACCTGTGACAAGCAAAACATCTCGCCATTAAAATTTCCTGTAAATGACCTTCTAGGTCCTGTAAACTTTCTCCCCTTTTTCTGTTTCCTATTTTCTGTTTCTGTGCATCTATCACTCAAGGACTCTTTCTCTGAAATACTCTCCTCATCAGAACTCTCTTCTTTTTGGAATCTCTTACTAGATTCCCCAACCTGTTCCTTGTGTTTCTTACCAAAACCAAGACCTGTTTTATCTATTGCCCTTCTTTGATCTTTGATGATGGACTTTACCTTTTTGGAGCTATCTTGAAACCTGTAAAGCTTATCCTTGTACTCTTTAGTTTCCTCTTTCAAAGAAGCCATTTTTTGTTCTAACTCATTATACTCAAGAACCTTAGACTCTAACTCATCCTTGAGTTCTTGTGTCTTAGCTATAGAGAAGTCAAGACTTTCTATAAGATCATCTCTCTCCATACAACATTCATCTAACTTATCCTTGAGTCTAGCATTCTTCTTTCTTTCCTTTTCCAAAACACTAAGAGCACTAATAAGTTCACTTTCAAGATCCTTTATTTGATTTCCTTTTGAATCATCAAAGCCTTTTTCAGATTTCTTATCACTAGAGGTGCTACCCTTTTCAAAGACCATACATGCATCTTCCTTATAGTTTTCTGAAGCATCCTCATACATACTAGAAACCAAATCATTATTTGTGCAATCATCCTCAAGGTGACCAAAATTTCCACATCTAAGACATTTCATGATAATGAATCTATGTTTCGGTTCTTCCTCTTTTTCTGATATGAACAACATCTCATTTTCATTATCACTTGAAGAACTTTCACTATCACTACTAGAACACTTACTTGCTTTGTCTAGGTAGAAACTCTTCTTGTGCTTGTGAGAATACCTCTTTCCTTGATTGTTGTGCTCATCTTTGTTTTTCCTGTGATGCTTGTGCTTTTTAGAATCCTTGCTCTTAGAATCCTGTTTATCTTCATCACTTTCATTCTTGGGAATAGGACAGTTAGTAGCATAATGACCAAACTTTCCACAATTGAAACATCTTATATTTTTCATACTTTTGTGCTTTCTAGAGAACTTGCCTTTCTGTCTGTAATATGCCTCTTCATCACTAGAAGACTCATCACTATCTTGAAGTTGTTTACCCTTGGAATTCTTGGTAGCCTTGAAAGTCGCCTCTTTCTTGACATCAACCTTCACTTGAGTTCTCAACTCAAATGCTGCAAGTATACTATGGAGCTCATCCTTTTTCAACTTATCCAAATCTTTAGCTTCCTCAATAGCAGAAATATTTTCACTAAATCTATTAGGAAGAGATCTTAAAATCTTATCACAAACATCATTTTCAGCAAGCTCAAGACCTAAGTCTTTCATGGAGTTAACAACCTCATCCATACGAAGCATGTAGTCACTAATATTTTCATCATCATTCATCTTGAGTTGTTCAAACATACCTTTGAAGTGTCTCAACTTGGCCTTTCTGGACATTTGTATCACCTGTATGAACCACCTTCAACTGATTCCACATTTCACTAGCTGTCTTGCAGTGAATCACTTTGGTGAGATCTCCTTTCTGTAAGCCTTTCAGGATTGCATTCATTGCTTTTGAATTGTTGTGATGTAGGAGCCTTTCTTCTTTAGTATTAGGACCATGTTCAGGAATAGTGTACTCATCTTCAATCACTTCCCAAACCTCATTACCAAGTGCCATTAGATGAACCTTCATCCTTGCACTCCAAAGACCAAAATCTGACCCATCAAGAATAGGTGCTGCATTGCCACTTGAATAATCCATTGTGTTCTTTACTAGCTTTTCCTTCAAGCTGTTAAACTTTTCGAAGGCACCCGCTCTGATACCAATTGAAGAACACAAGCTTATACTGAGAGGGGGGTGAATAGTATAAGACCTCTTTTTACTTTTTCCTTTATACTTCAAAATAGTAAAGCAATATACCCAAAGCAATATCAAAGCAATGCACAATATCATCCACAAAGTGACACCAATTTTAACGTGGTTCACCTACAATGGTCGAGCTACGTCCACAAAACTTTTCTCTAAAAGTTATCTCAAAGTTCTTTGGGAATCCTTCCCAATTACAATGTTTATGAGCCTCGGCCCAAAGGAGATACCTTCCCCCAATCAAAATTTATGAGCCTCTGCTCAAAGGAGATACCTTCCCCTCTCGCTCTAGGAAATGATCCCTCAGAAGATCAACTGCCTCTACCTCTTGCCAGCACGTGGAACTCCTTTCCATCGAAGACCTCCTATCCTCAATGCTTAGCCTAAGAGACCTCTGCCTTCTATGATCACGTCCATAGTAGCTCAACAACCTATACCAAACATAGTCAGTCGGTCTAGTACAAGTCTTCCTCTGTCTGTCAGATCTGTCCAACTCTTGAACAAATCAATCCTCTGCATACAAGCCTTCTCAAAGACTTGCCAATTGTCCTCATGTTCTTCTCATAGAACCAATGCACCTCTATCCTCAAGTTCTCTGATAGAACTATCAAACTCACTCACAAGTCCTCTGCGCTAGGACCTGTCCAAATCTGCTCACAAGTCCCCACCGAAACCTGTCCAAAACTCACAAGTCCCCACCGAGAACTCGTCCAAAAACTCACAAGCTCACCAAGAAAAACTTTCTTAGTAGGAAATCACAAAGTGAATTGTTAGAGACCCAATGTGATTTGTCAAACTCATAGAAGCATAAAGAGAATTGTTAGAGACTCAATATGTTCTATACTCAAATCCCAATCTCAAAACTCAACTCAAATCAACTCAGCTCAATCTCAATCTCAAATCTGAAAACTCAACTCAATATCTGAAATGGATAGGATAGAATGTTTTCTTTCAAGAACATGAAACCCCAACAATTGCCAACTATGCAAAGAATCACATAACAATGATACTCATGTTCTTTTCACCATCAATTAGGGTTTCAACAACAATGCTCATCAAACAAGGTTTAGTCAACCAACACCATTCAACTCAACATCAACCTTGAAGCATTCAACCAATCATCACAAGAAAAGGAAACAAGTAGAAATCCTTTTCCCTCCAAAGATATTTGAACAAAACAGCCACCAACACAATATCACCAAATGTAAAGAATAACTTGCTCAAATCAACTCAATGGAGTAAGCCCAATATCATGAATCAAGTAAAGCAATAACTTGATCAAACAACCTCTATGGAAGCAACTCAACCATCAAACTCAAAACAGCCAACCAAGGGTTCCACCAACTCAATGCAAGTAGCAAGACTCACAAACATAAACCCTAGTGCACAATGCTTCCACTACCTCAAACCAGAATTATGCATTCACCAAAACTCTCATCAAGGATAACAATGCATAAGAAGTCTTCAACAAACCAGAAAATAGGATTTACACCCAACCAAAGGAAACCTAGTTGAAAACCTTTTCACTCCAACCTTATTTCAAAAAACATACACCAATCATACTCATAAGGAAAATGTGCCCATACCTTTTTGGAGTAGAAGAAAATTGATCCTTAAAGTTGTCACCACACACAACCCTCAAACTTCCAACCAAGTTAGGGTTAGAACCAAGATAAATGAGCATATATAAAAACTTTCCTTAATACACCTTTTAGCTCCTCTTCTTTAAAAAACAACCACCAAAGAAGCCAAAAACACAACAACCAAAACTTACACCTTATATCTCCATTTTTAAATTTAGCATAGCAAAAGACTAATCTCAAAAATACAACCAAAGAAATATCCCCTTATTTCTCCTATGTCTTTTAAACAATGCTAAACAATGCCAAAAATCATATCAAGAAAATAATCACACCTTATAATGGCTGCCCTTGAAGAATCCGAAATTCGCGGCACAAAACACGTTTTAATAAAAACGTGACTAATCCATGCACAGCTCCCTCCATGGGGATCGAAACGTAGACCTCCGCCTACGCAAGGCCCAAACGCAGCCTTCGCTGCCACTAGCCCACAAGGGGCTTACGAAGTCCAAGACGGACTTCCTTCCACATAAACGGTCAAGCTTTCCGAAAGCTTTTCAAACCACGAGCTCTCCTCTTTCGCAGCGTAAACGGAACATTCGATCGCAGCCAAACCAATTAATTGCCTTCGATTTTCCAAGTAGGTTTAACCTTAGGAACCTTCTCATATTTATAGTCCATACGTGGACTTTAGAACACGTCGGTCGCAAAGAAAAGTAATTTCGAATTTAATCAAAATTTGCTTTCTAAAGGGTTTAAAAACCCTTAAAGTATTTTTAATAAATTAAAAATAATTTCTCCCTTAATTAATTAAATAATTAATTAATTAAAACCTTGAAGGGTTTTAAATAATAATTAAATAAATAATAAAGAGAACCTCCATTGGTTTTAATAAAAACCATTGCCAATGGAATCTCTCCGGATTCTCTTAAAAATATTCTCTTGGAATCTTCCACCTTTGAAGCCAACACATCCTCTTAACATTAATGTCATTTCCTTTTGACATCAATGACAACTCATAGACAAGAAGCTAGGATCTCAAACCCAAAATTGCCAACAATCTCCCCCTTTGTCATTGATGGCAAACCATGCTTCTCAACAACACAGAAACTCAACATAAACAACTCCCCCTGTCTTGAGGCTCTCCCCCTTACTCATATCTCTCCCCCTTTGTCATCAATGGCAAAGGGTCACCTTTGGGGCTTGGGACTAAGAATGAGCCTCTTAGCTTAGTCCCTCCCCCACCTCCTGTTGAGGTGTTTAATTTTGGGGTGGGAGTAAAACTCCCAACAGGCACTGATCATCATCGGTGTCTATAGCTGCCTTACCATGTCTTCTCTTGTTCTCCTTGTCCATATTCCCTGTTCCTGTTATCATTCCTGTTCTTATCCATGCCTTGATCCTTGGACCTGTTCATACCACTGTTCCTGTTCCCGTACCTTGGAAGTTCAGCTCTACACTGTCTAGCTGTGTGACCTTCATTGTTGCACTTATAACAAGTAACAATGTTATTTCTTTTAGGCATACCTGTTCTTTGAATCCACCTGTTCTGACTAACCCTGTTCTTGTTATTAGCCTTGCAAAAAATTGCCTTATGCCCAAATCGTTTACAAGAGTAGCAATACCCTTGAAAGAAATTACCACCTCTGAAACTGTCATTTACCTTCCTTACTTGAGTCATGCAATGTGAAGCCATGTGACCAAACTCGTGACAAGCAAAACATCTCGCCATTAAACTTTCCTCGTAAATGACCTTCTAGGTCCTGTAAACTTTCTCCCCTTTTTCTGTTTCCTATTTTCTATTTTTGTGCATCTATCACTCAAGGACTCTTTCTCTGAAATACTCTCCTCATCAGAACTCTCTTCTTTTTGGAATCTCTTACTAGATTCCCCAACCTGTTCCTTGTGTTTCTTACCAAAACCAAGACCTATTTTATCTGTTGCCCTTCTTTGATCTTTGATGATGGACTTTACCTTTTTGGAGCTATCTTGAAACCTGTAAAGCTTATCCTTGTACTCTTTAGTTTCCTCTTTCAAAGAAGCCATTTTTTGTTCTAACTCATTATACTCAAGAACCTTAGACTCTAACTCATCCTTGAGTTCTTGTGTCTTAGCTATAGAGAAGTCAAGACTTTCTATAAGATCATCTCTCTCCATACAACATTCATCTAACTTATCCTTGAGTCTAGCATTCTTCTTTCTTTCCTTTTCCAAAACACTAAGAGCACTAATAAGTTCACTTTCAAGATCCTTTATTTGATTTCCTTTTGAATCATCAAAGCCTTTTTCAGATTTCTTATCACTAGAGGTGCTACCCTTTTCAAAGACCATACATGCATCTTCCTTATAGTTTTCTGAAGCATCCTCATACATACTAGAAACCAAATCATTATTTGTGCAATCATCCTCAAGGTGACCAAAATTTCCACATCTAAGACATTTCATGATAATGAATCTATGTTTCGGTTCTTCCTCTTTTTCTCATATGAACAACATCTCATTTTCATTATCACTTGAAGAACTTTCACTATCACTACTAGAACACTTACTTGCTTTGTCTAGGTAGAAACTCTTCTTGTGCTTGTGAGAATACCTCTTTCCTTGATTGTTGTGCTCATCTTTGTTTTTCCCGTGATGCTTGTGCTTTTCTGAATCCTTGCTCTTAGAATCCTGTTTATCTTCATCACTTTAATTCTTGGGAATAGTACAATCAAGTAGCATAATGACCAAACTTTCCACAATTGAAACATCTTATATTTTTCATACTTTTGTGCTTTCTAGAGAACTTGCCTTTCTGTCTGTAATATGCCTCTTCATCACTAGAAGACTCATCACTATCTTGAAGTTGTTTACCCTTGGATTCCTTGGTAGCCTTGAAAGTCGCCTCTTTCTTGACATCAACCTTCACTTGAGTTCTCAACTCAAATGCTGCAAGTATACTATGGAGCTCATCCTTTTTCAACTTATCCAAATCTTTAGCTTCCTCAATAGCAAAAATATTTTCACTAAATCTATTAGGAAGAGATCTTAAAATCTTATCACAAACATCATTTTCAGCAAGCTCAAGACCTAAGTCTTTCATGGAGTTAACAACCTCATCCATACGAAGCATGTAGTCACTAATATTTTCATCATCATTCATCTTGAGTTGTTCAAACATACCTTTGAAGTGTCTCAACTTGGCCTTTCTCACATTTGTATCACCTGTATGAACCACCTTCAACTGATTCCACATTTCACTAGTTGTCTTGCAGTGAATCACTTTGGTGAGATCTGCTTTCTATAAGCCTTTCAGGATTGCATTCATTGCTTTTGAATTGCTGTGATGTAGGAGCCTTTCTTCTTTAGTATTAGGACCATGTTCAGGAATAGTGTACTCATCTTCAATCACTTCCCAAACCTCATTCCCAAGTGCCATTAGATGAACCTTCATCCTTGCACTCCAAAGACCAAAATCTGACCCATCAAGAATAGGTGTTGCATTGCCACTTGAATAATCCATTGTGTTCTTTACTAGCTTTTCCTTCAAGTCGTTAAACTTTTCAAAGGCACCTGCTCCGATACCAATTGAAGAACACAAGCTTATACTGAGAGGGGGGTGAACAAGATAAGACCTCTTTTTACTTTTTCCTTTATACTTCAAAATAGTAAAGCAATATACCCAAAGCAATATCAAAGCAATGCACAATATCATCCACAAAGTGACACCAATTTTAACGTGGTTCACCCATAATGGCTAGGCTACGTCCACAAAACTTTTCTCTAAAAGTTATCTCAAAGTTCTTTGGGAATCCTTCCCAATTACAATGTTTATGAGCCTCGGCCCAAAGGAGATACCTTCCCCCAATCAAAATTTATGAGCCTCTGCTCAAAGGAGATACCTTCCCCTCTCCTCTGGAAATGATCCCTCAGAAGATCAACTGCCTCTACCTCTTGCCAGCACGTGGAACTCCTTTCCATCGAAGACCTCCTATCCTCAATGCTTAGCCTAAGAGACCTCTGCCTTCTATGATCACGTCCACAGCAGCTCAAGAACCTGTACCAAACATAGTCACTCGGTCTAGTACAAGTCTTCCTCTGTCTGTCAGATCTGTCCAACTCTTGAACAAATCAATCCTCTCCATACAAGCCTTCTCAAAGACTTGCCAACTGTCCTCAAGTTCTTCTCATAGAACCAATGCACCTCTGTCCTCAAGTTCTCTGATAGAACTATCAAACTCAGCTCACAAGTCCTCTACTAGGACCTGTCCAAATCTGCTCACAAGTCCCCACCGAAACCTGTCCAAAAACTCAGCAAGCTCACCAAGAAAAACTTTCTTAGTAGGAAATCACAAAGTGAATTGTTAGAGACCCAATGTGATTTGTCAAACTCATAGAAGCATAAAGAGAATTGTTAGAGACTCAATATGTTCTATACTCAAATCCCAATCTCAAAACTCAACTCAAATCAACTCAGCTCAATCTCAATCTCAAATCTGAAAACTCAACTCAATATCTAAAATGGATAGGATAGAATGTTTTCTTTCAAGAACATGAAACCCCAACAATTGCCAACTATGCAAAGAATCACATAACAATGATACTCATGTTCTTTTCACCATCAATTAGGGTTTCAACAACAATGCTCATCAAACAAGGTTTAGTCAACCAACACCATTCAACTCAACATCAACCTTGAAGCATTCAACCAATCATCACAAGAAAAGGAAACAAGTAGAAATCCTTTTCCCTCCAAAGATATTTGAACAAAACAGCCACCAACACAATATCACCAAATGCAAAGAATAACTTGCTCAAATCAACTCAATGGAGTAAGCCCAATATCATGAATCAAGTAAAGCAATAACTTGATCAAACAACCTCTATGGAAGCAACTCAACCATCAAACTCAAAACAGCCAACCAAGGGTTCCACCAACTCAATGCAAGTAGCAAGACTCACAAACATAAACCCTAGTGCACAATGCTTCCACTACCTCAAACCAGAATTATGCATTCACCAAAACTCTCATCAAGGATAACAATGCATAAGAAGTCTTCAACAAACCAGAAAATAGGATTTACACCCAACCAAAGGAAACCTAGTTGAAAACCTTTTCACTCCAACCTTATTTCAGAAAAACATACACCAATCATACTCATAAGGAAAATGTGCCCATACCTTTTTGGAGTAGAAGAAAATTGATCCTTAAAGTTGTCACCACACACAACCCTCAAACTTCCAACCAAGTTAGGGTTAGAACCAAGATAAATGAGCATATATAAAAACTTTCCTTAATACACCTTTTAGCTCCTCTTCTTTAAAAAACAACCACCAAAGAAGCCAAAAACACAACAACCAAAACTTACACCTTATATCTCCATTTTTAAATTTAGCATAGCAAAAGACTAATCTCAAAAATACAACCAAAGAAATATCCCCTTATTTCTCCTATGTCTTTTAAACAATGCTAAACAATGCCAAAAATCATATCAAGAAAATAATCACACCTTATAATGGCTGCCCTTGAAGAATCCAAAATTCGCGGCACAAAACACGTTTTAATAAAAACATGACTAATCCATGCACAGCTCCCTCCATGGGGATCGAAACGCAGACCTCCGCCTACGCAAGGCCCAAATGCAGCCTTCGCTGCCACTAGCCCACAAGGGGCTTACGAAGTCCAAGACGGACTTCCTTCCACATAAACGGTCAAGCTTTCGAAAGCTTTTCAAACCACGAGCTCTCCTCTTTCGCAGCGTAAATAGAACATTCGATCGCAGCCAAACCAATTAATTGCCTTCGATTTTCCAAGTAGGTTTAACCTTAGGAACCTTCTCATATTTATAGTCCATACGTGGACTTTAGAACACGTCGGCTACAAAGAAAAGTAATTTCGAATTTAATCGAAATTTGCTTTCTAAAGGGTTTAAAAACCCTTAAAGTATTTTTAATAAATTAAAAATAATTTCTCCCTTAATTAATTAAATAATTAATTAATTAAAACCTTGAAGGGTTTTAAATAATAATTAAATAAATAATAAAGAGAACCTCCATTGGTTTTAATAAAAACCATTGCCAATGGAATCTCTCCGGATTCTCTTAAAAAGATTCTCTTGGAATCTTCCACCTTTGAAGCCAACACATCCTCTTAACATTAATGTCATTTCCTTTTGACATCAATGACAACTCATAGACAAGAAGCTAGGATCTCAAACCCAAAATTGCCAACAGTTTCATTCTCAGCTTGGTTTTTTAAAGTCTTGAACATTTCAAAGGCTTCAGATTTCTGCTTCAAAAAGAATATCCAGGTCATTCTGGAATAGTCATCTATGCACAACATAAAGTATTTGTCACCATTTATACTTTGTGTTCTCATGGGTCCACATAAATCAGTATGTATTAGTTCTAAAGGTTTGCTAGTAAAGTACTCCTTTGATTTAAATGTGGCTCTAGTTTGCTTCCCCTTTTGGCATGAAGCACAAATACTATTTAGTGGTTTGCCAATGGAGGGTATATCTCTTACTGCCATTTTTGAGCTTATTT
This sequence comes from Wollemia nobilis, assembly GCA_028583015.1. NCBI lineage: Eukaryota > Viridiplantae > Streptophyta > Pinopsida > Araucariales > Araucariaceae > Wollemia > Wollemia nobilis. The sequence goes on along the minus strand of JAQPPZ010017031.1, from coordinate 9,447,882 downwards.
TTACCAAATTGTCAAAGCTGATATGACCAAGCCTCTTGTGCCACAGCCAATTTTCATCTTCCTGTCCAATCAAGCATGCTCCTTCTGAAGTCTCTGAGATAGTATACAGGTTTCTAGAAGTCCTTGATCCAGTAGCAATCAACTTCCCACTGTTATCTTTTCTTAATTCACAACCCTGCTTCTTAAAAATTACTTCATGACCTTTGTCACAGATTTGAATTACGCTAAGCAAGTTATGCTTCAGACCAATCACAAACAAGACTTCTTTTGATTTGATCTTTCCATCACTGATCTTGACTGATCCTTTGCCAACTATCTTTGCTCCATCATTATTTCCAAATTTCACAGAACCACCTTCGTAATTCTGTAGCTTCTCAAATTTTTGCTTGTCACCTGTCATGTGACTGGAGCATCCACTATCAAGTATCCATGGTGCAGATTTGTTTTGTGCTTTAAAAGCAGTCTGAACAATCAAATATTCCTTTTCTTTCTAGAGTTTCTCCTTTTCTTTCCATTCTGGTTTGATAGCAGTTTTGGCTACTTGTTTTGCCTTTCCCCTTTCATTAGCTTGTGCCTGATTTTCAAGAATTTTTTTGTTTTGTTTCAATCCATTAGGTTGAGATTTTCTACCCTGATATTTATTTGCTGCAAAAGTGCTTCTACAGTTTCTTGCAATGTGTCCAAAATTATGACAGTTATAACATTCTACTGCATAATCCATCAATGGTGAAAAGACATTTCTACTGGTGAAATTCCTTTGTGCTACATTATAACTACAATCTGAAATCTTATGACCATAAGCATTGCATTTAAAAAAATAACCAAAAAAAGAGTGATTAAACCTGGGTGAAGGTCTTTGCCATTTTGAAGTAGGAGCCATGAATCTTCTCCTTCTTGGATGTGTGACTTTTATGAATCCATCTTTGTCAGTACTCCTCTTGAGTCTGGCATTATTGCTTTCTTTGGCATGATTTGTTTTTTCTTGATCTACCCCGATATTATCTTCTTTCTTTATGGGTTCTACATTTATGGCCTTTGATCTCTTTGATGATTCTCCTTCATCGAAGCCCAAACCAAATTTGATGCCTGAAGGCCTTTGGTTATTTATAATTTTATCCAGCTTTATAGAACTTTCTTCAAACTTATGATAACAACTCAGTTTTTGATTCATCTCCTCTAGCTACATCCTTAACCTAACAATGTCTTCTTCTAGCTTGTTGTTCTCATCTATTTTTACGATTAATTGTACTTTGAGAACTTCAGACATTTTCTTAAATTTGTCTGTATGAACTTTCAAGCTATTTATTATTTCATTGGCATCCTCAAGCTTTCTTGAAACCTTTTTATTCTTTTTTATTTCTATGCTCAGCTCTTTAAGTGCAGCAACCAACTCACCTTCCAGATATACTTCAGCCTCATTCTCAGGTTTTTCATTACATTCCTATTTTTCCTTTGTTTTTCTTTCTTCAAATGCCATGAACAGAGCTTCACCTACTTCTTCTTCAGAATCCTCACCGGAGCAGTCTTCAAAAGAGCTGACATTCTTGGATATGAAACTTTTCTTCTTGATGTTGCTTTTTCTAAAAAGTGGTTTCTTCTTCCAGTCACTTCTTTCTTGGTGTGACACTTCATCATTTTTGGTTTTCTCATTCATTGGACATTTAGCTGGAAAGTGCTCAATGCCTCCATAGTTGAAGCACTTAAACGGTAACTTTCCTCTGTAATTTCCTTTTCCCTTTATTAGTTTCCTAACAAAGTTTGCTTCTGTTTCATCTGAAGACTCTTCTTCCTCATATTCTTGTTTAGCTTTTATATTTTTGTGTGCTTTAAAAGCAGCTTCTCTATCTGAGGGCTTAGTTTTTCCTATTCTCATTTTGTATGCAGTTAAAGAACCATGCATTTCATCCATGCTAAAAGTATTTAGATCTTTAGCTTCTTCTATAGCAAAAACTTTAGAATCAAATCTTTTGTGAAGAGTTCTTAGTACCTTTTTCATGACGACCGCATCTTCCATTTCCTCATCGAGTCCTCTAATCGCATTAATGATTCCATTGACTCTCAACATATAGGCCTCTATGTTCTCATCGTCATTCATTTTTAAAGCTTTGAACTGAGCTCAATGCGTTTGTAGCTTGGCTTCCTTGATCTTGCCATCTCCTTCATGAATGCTCTGCAATTTGTCCCACATGTCTTTTACTGTTTTACAGCTCATGATCCTTATCAGTTCACTATCTACTAACCCACACATTATAGCATTCTTTGCTTTAGAGTTATTTTCAAACCTTTTCTTCTCAACAGCATCTGTTGGAGGAGTAGAGGGTATTGTGTATCCACTGTCTATTGACTCCCAAATGTCATATCCCAAAGCACACAAATATTTCTGCATCTTGAGTCTCTAGAAAGAGTAATTAGTTCCATCAAACAAAGGAGCTTTGTTGGATGAAAAACCTTCACCACCGACCATTGTGTTTCTTCCAAGATCACCTTAGCTGATTGAGCTTGTTCAGGCACCTGGCTCTAATACCAATTGATATTCTCACAATGACACTGAGAGGGGGGTGAATCAGTGTAGCTATTTAAATTTAGATCTACAACTCTTTAAAACTTAAGTAGGGAGAACTTAAAAATAGATAAAGCAATTAAACAAGAGAGCATTCCACAACACATGATTTAACGAGGTTCACCAATTTTGGCTACTCCTCAAAAATTATACTGCTTGGACTCCCATCCAAATCTAGCCTTTGCAAAGCACCAACTTTACAAACAATTTTCTAGCACCCACATGAAGGAGCACCAACCCCTTATTTATCTGCAGCAATAGAAAGGAGCACCAACCCCCTAATGCCAAGCACCAACTTGGACTTCAGTTCTAAACTGTTTCAATGACATAAAAATGCCTTCTCTTCTACAAGACCCTCACTGGTCTAATGCCCTTTAACCAAAATTGCATATACTTACAGCTCTCTCTTCTGTATTTTTTTTAGCACACTTCACTACTTCTTTTCACAACTCCTTTTTCCTTTTATTCGGCAATACACAACACTCATGCCACATGTAGAGCTCAACCCTAACCCTAACTTACTGTACATGAAATATTATTTTTGGCTCTACTTACTGCACCTTTGATAGCCTTAAATGCTTACTTACTACTTTGACAGCCTTATCTGCCCACTTTACGGCTCTGACAGCCTTTTCTGTGCTCTAACAGTGTATCCGTCGTTCTGATAGATTTATCTTCTCATTTATGGCTCTCTAATAGCCTTCTCTATTCATTTTGGCTCTAACAGCCTTTTCTGTTCTCTTACAGCTCTGACAAAAGAATCGTCGCTCTAATAGCCTTTTTGTCTTCTTCTCGGCCTGCATGCACAAAAACACATGTCACGATATCATGACACTTTTTGCCTTTGTACACTCTACTTGACTTGCACTAGTGAAAACAAGACATGTCACAAAATCGTGACACTTTTCGCTTCCTTGCACTCTTCTTAGCATGCACCAGCGAAAACAAGACATGTCACGAAATCGCAACACCTTTCGCTTTTGTACACTCTTCTCTACAAGCACTAGCGAAAACATGACATGTTGCGAAATTGCGACACCTTTCACTTTCGTACACTCTTCTCTGCTTGCACTGGCAAAAACATGACATGTCACGAAATCGTGACACCTTTCACTTTCGTACTCTTCTCTGCAAGCACTAGAGAAAACATGACATGTGAAATCGTGACACTTTCGCTGCCTTGTGCCTTTCTCTGCATTTCGCCTATGAAAACGGAACATGTCGCAAAATCATGACACTTTCGCTGCCTTGTGCCTTTTCTATCTTTGGCCCGCGAAAACGGAACATGTCACAAAATCATGACACTTTCGCTGCCTTGTGCCTTTTGTATCTTTGGCTCGCGAAAACACATGTCGCAAAATCATGACACCTTTTTCTCACTCCTCTTTCTCTTCGCTTTGGACCGCGAAAATGAAACATGTCGTAAAATCGTGACATCTTTTTCTCTCTCCCCTTTCTCTTCGCTTTGGACTGCGAAAATGAAACATGTCGCGAAATCGTGACACCTTTTTCTCTCTCCTCTTTCTCTACGCTTTGGATGGAAAAACCAGACATGTCGTGATATCGCGACACTTTTTTTCCTTGGTGCTTTTCTTCACTTCGGGTCACGAAAACCCGACATGTCGCAAAATCGCGACACTTTTTCTTACGAGCTCTTTCTCTCGAACCTGTCACGAAATCATGACACTTTTTCGTTTGTACCATCCTTCTTGCAAATTGTCATGAAATTGTGACACTTTTCCTTGTGAGCTCTTTCTCTCGAACCTATCGCGAAATTGCGACACTTTTTCGTCCATACCATCCTTCTTACAAATTTTCATGAAATTGTGACACTTTTCCTTGCGAGCTCTTTCTCTCGAACCTGTCGCAAAATCGTGACACTTTTTCATTCGTACCATCCTTCTTGCAAATTGTTGTGAAATCGTGACACTTTTCCTTGCGAGCTCTTTCTCTCGAACCTGTCGTGAAATTGTGATAGTTTTCCCTGCATGCGCTCCTTCTTCGAACATGTCATGAAATCACGACAGTTTTGCCAACATTTTCTCTCTCCTCCGATATGTCGCGATATCATGACATTTTTGCTAGCATTTTCTCTCTCCTTCGATATGTCGCGAAATCACGACAGAAAACATGTCGCGATATCATGACAGTTTTCTTACTTGTCTTTTTCTTTGATCATTTGAATCTAGGCCACTTTTGTCTTCTTAGAAATTCACTATACATGCTCTGACTGACCTCTGAACTCCTGTCCACTGCATCATCAATTGATCTATCTGTCTGTGTTGACAACAATGACAATATTGTTTCTGCACCTTGCTCAACAATTATTTTTCGTAGGAGTAAGACCACCATCAAAACCCAAACCATTTAGCATAGCAGAGCTAGATAGGGCTTACAATAACATGATGGCTATAGAAAAAAAAAATAGGCACTATAAAAGTTGCTTCAGCTTAATTTCATAAGGATTGGGGATGAAGCTAAGATGCCTGAGGTCTCGATTCATATTGATGAAATTGCATACCCAGAGTTATTTTCTATGTTGTCCTGTATGGAGGGTTTGGACTCTAACAAAATGGTGCATGGTTGGCAAATCGTTGTGGAATATTGTCTGTATGATGAAAGGATGTACAAAAATGAGGTAAAAGAGAGGGGCATCAGAGTAATTTACTTTGACTGGCCAACCTTTCTTGCTCAAAGGATTCCTGAGCAGATGGTAGACATGAAGAGAGGTGTTGGTACTACCAACTTCAGGCATTGCTCAAATATGGTATGGATGTTTTATGCAGCTGTCAGAGACAAATGCCATGGATTATAACTAAGGATAATACTGATGATGGATAACCCTTGCCAATCTTTTATTGGATAGATATTTTGAAAAATAGTAGGTCCCATTATAGGTTCAATTTGGAATTTTTGGAACCTGCCCTCAAAATAATGTATAATGAGTGCCCTAGGTTACCCGCTTTAGCTAAGCAAATTATGAGGAGAGAATACGTTGAGGAGGGATATTGGTATCTGCTAACAGAGGGCACAATAATCAGGTTGTATGGTTTCTTAGGAAAACCCTTTCTTTTACCTCACTTTGTTATAGAAAGAGTACTCACCCTAGAGTATCTGAGATAGGTGGTATATATTTACGCGAGCTTCGGTTCTACAAGAAAGAAGAAGTCTCTAATTACTTACCACCCTAAAAATAGTATTCTTGTATCCGAATGGCAAGGCCAACTAATTGAGTAGTATCTTGATATATTAGGTCTGTTTTATATTCCTCAAAGGTGGAGTTATGATCCCGACGGTATTTTTACTATAAGAAATAAAACCCTCAATGGAGATAAAGCCTATAAATTTGAAAAAAGACCTAGGGCTATTTTTGAACAAGGGAGGAATAATGATGAAACTTCTCTTGTGGAGTGGAATGTTTCAAATATGGGTCAATTGCCTCCATGGTTGGATTTCTATGAACAGGTAGTATATTTTGATCCAGAGCATGAGACTAGTCATCAGCTTACCAAAGATATTATTGATAAAGTGACAATTGAATCTATCAATTTAAAATACCTCCCTTCTAAAGAAGATATATCACAGAGAGGAAAATCGGTAGAAAAGGGGCCATGGGAGGTAAATAAGATTACAGATTTCTAGAATATGAGGATTGAAAATGGAAAACCTTTTCCCAAATCAAATTTTGGAATGAAGATGGATAAGGAATTTTTTGGAATTTATAATAAAAATTTTGAAACCTGGAAGCCAAAGGATGTCAGGAAAATAGTTTTGATAAGTGAAAGGCCTCAAAAATATTATGAATCATTACTTTCTCTAACGTTTCAGAGGATTCTGGCAGAAGCGTGGGAGGTTCCTTCGACCACTGCTGAAATACCAAATGTTTTTTAACCCCTCTCTGAGAATATGGAAAAGCTTCCCGAGAAGGCTAAATTAATAAATGATACATAATATTCTGAGGAAATAGCAGTTAATATCCCATTAATTGAAGTAAGATCCCCACCTTTTTTTGTTGTCCCTACATTTTTATATGAGTTATGATCCATAGTTGAGCAGTCTCTACGTTCAAGTGTAGAATAGAGAAACGAAGGAGGGGAATATTCTTAAGGAGAAAATGCCACTTATCAAATAGTGTATAAAATGACTAAGAGGGTCCTATAAAAAAAGGAGAAAGAGGTCTCTAAGAAGTAGAAAATAGGTCCAAAAGGAATGGATGGAGAAGTAGTTGTTGTTACTACAAAAGGTTTGGTTTATCGAGAACAACAACTGGTAATAGAAGCTTAACAAGAAAACCCTGCATCTGCAAGCAAAGGTACGATTTGTAATCTCTCCTTTCCTTCTCATATTCATGAATACCTAGAAGGATTTCCCTCATTTTCTATTCAATATACAGTAAAATTATCTCCTCCACTTTACAATTCTTCTCCCAATCTATCAGTAGCCTTAGAGGTACCAGTCAGTCATGTATTGTCGCAACCTCTTCCAAACTGACTCTCAACCTCTCAGGTATCCACTCCCATTTCCACCATTGTCACATCTTCACCTCTTTCATTATCATCATCAATGGGACACTGTGTTCCAAATTCATCCATTCCATCCCTACCAACAAAGGGTCAGTTTGCCCTTATGTTTTTGATGCCATTATCTCCTTTGGTGGCTAATGTTTCAAGGTCTGTTGCTAAACCCCAAGAGTAGGAGAGTGCTCAAAGCATAAGTGATTACTGGGTAGAAAATCCTACCAAGACTTATAGCCAAATGGCTGTGACTAGGAAAAGTATGTATGTCAATCCTATCACCAGGGAGAGGATTTCAAGGTCCTTAATTCTGTAGGTAAGCAATCTTGAGAATGAAATGACTTCTCAAGATTATAGAGCAGAAGAAATTATAGAAGATATTGACAAACTACATGCTAAGGATGAATTGGGGATGGCCAAGGCCCGTTTATAAATCTTTTGTGTGAAGACAGATATAGCCAAAGATAAGGTGAATAAATTGGAACAACAGGTTGAAAGGCTAAAAAATAATTTCAATGATAAAACGAAAGTCGAAAAGGCTTTGAGAGAAGAGGTGAAGGGTTGGCAAGAAAATTTTCAAAAGGCTAGTAAGTTGAAAGAACATTTAGAAGAACAGAAGAAGCTACATAAAAAGTAGGCCAAAGAAATTCAAAATCTGAAACATCAGCTTTAGGTTGAGAAGGCCAAATCCTCGAGGTTTTCCAAGGATGATTTGAAAATAATAAAGCAAGAGTTGCTTTCTAAAATCCAAGGAAAATGTTCTGATCTTCAACTTATAATTGACTACCTAAAAGATGCCAGCCAACTGCTCTCCACCATTCAAATAGATACAGATCAAATCATGGGGAATTACAGTCTATGGTGATTTTAGTAGAATAAATAGGCCGATTGGTTAGTAGTAGGTTTGATGATGCTACTAAAACAATTTCTAATAAAGAGTGGAATCTAGCCAAGATAGCTTCAAATATAGTGTTGAAAAGGCACAAAGCAGCACATAAAGTTTGGTTGTTATGTAATAGGATGGATAGAAGAGTCAAAGAGATCATTGACATAAATAAGGAGATGATTCATGTTGGTTTCAAAGGACTCTAGAAGGAAGATCACAACTTGTTATCTGTGGAAGAAGTTCAACAGAACATAAAAGATATTTTGTAGGATGAAGTTGATATTGATTCATTACCAGAACCATTATTACAAGAACAAGCTGCCAAATTGATTGTGAACTATACCCATTTTAGATATTTGATGGAATATTTGGTGATTAAGGGGAGGGTGGCTAATTATGAGGATGTTGGAGAGCTACAATATGTTTATAAGTAGCTTAAAGAAATTTCAAACCCTTCCGAGGAAGTTTGGAAACATGCCCTCCAATATTTGGAATCAATGATTAAATTGTTGGGGAACACCTCTAGTGAGGATAATCATAATGCACTAACTTTGGAGGAAGAAGAAGAGGAATATGAAGATGAAGGAGGTGTGGAAGAGTAAGGATAATATTGAGCACTCACATGCCTAGGAGGGCTTCACACTCAAGTCATTTCTATTTTTGTTTGTACAAATACATCATTTTTTGTATGTCTATTTTTACTCTGATAGTTGTCAGAAATAAGCAATAAAGGTATGAAGCCCACAGAACAACAATTTTTGTGTGAAGATATTCTTTGAAATAAAGCCTTATAAAGGGAGAAGAGTTGTATATAGCTTACAAAGGCAGTAATAATACTGATATTACAGATACAGTCTCTAGTTAAGAAGAAAGGTTTTATGATGTTCTTGGCATGGTTTCTATGTGACCCTCTACCCTCTAGACAAAATTTGTATTTTTAGAGGGTAGGGTTTGCATGGAAATCATTCTTTAAAACATAATCTCAAAGATAATTCTTGTTTTGACTCCATAGCCCAATGGATAAGACTCTAGATTCAATTGGCTTTACGAGCAAATCCACCCGAGAGGCACCAGAATGTAGGCCCAAAATGGCCACATACTTAGTAAAGTTTTTACTAAGTGGTAATACCGATATTCCACTTCAGAATCAGGTTTATGGTATGAGTCAATTAGGATATATTCAATTTTGAAGGTTTGAAGATATTTTGAAAAACTCTATTTCGGGTCCAAAATAACGATGGGTTTCGAATCCGTAAAATTTTGTAAGAGATGGTGACATCAACAATAAAAAGTGTGGATTTGGTTATTGTCGTATGTTCGATTTTAGAAAGTCTTCTTGCTTTCCACTTCGGATTGAAGAAAGTTTCAAAATCTACAAAAGTCACGAGGGAGTGATGACGTCAATGGTAAAAATGTGCAGATTGGTGATCTGGAAATTGAACAAGGATTCTCTTCCAGAATGAAGATACGGCAAAAAAAGTGAAATAATCTAAGTGTTTGACTCCGGGTTCAGATTTTCATTATCTTCAAAAAAGACACGAGGATATGATGATGTTAGCGATGAAAAAGTGTGTATTAACGAAGACAAGGTGGAAGATAAAATATCCCAGAGCGGATTCAAGGTTTTAATGTTGTGGATCCAGATTGAAGACTCTGATGACTGAGGAAATGAGCGGGATGGCTTTCAGCTCACGTCGAACTTAATCTAAGTCATCCAATAAAGAGAATCAATGGTGAAGGTTGGCCTATCATATTTTGACTGTTTAAAATGTTTTTTCACCAGAATCGCGGTGTGCAGTTGGAAGATAAAACGTTGAATATTTTCAAGAAGAGCTAACCAGAAGCAGTTACAGATTGACGATAGCAAGTTGTTCTCAAGAAATATCGACGGGACGCATGATCCAGAAGGTTCTAAACTTCAATTATTCTATTAGATCATCAAGTTGCAAAGACCCTGAATGGCCATGGTGGACACCCTTCCAATAGATTTTCTAGATTTTGAATGAATCAGATAATGCCAGCTAAATTCTTTGCTGAGCTATTGTAACAAGATTGAATATATTATTTCTTGAATATTATGATATGAAAACTATAAAGAGAGATCAAACCCTTGATTTCAAAGGTCGAATCTAGCATGTTTGCCTATAGTATTGTAAATATTTTTGAAAAACTAAATGCAAGGAGCAATACATTGATCTTAATCTCAAGGCTATGTTTCTATGCTGGATGTTAGAGGTTCGAATTTCATAGTTGTATTTCTATAAATACTTAGATCGTTATTTTATACCGATCATGTATTACTAGTTGTTATGAGTAATTGAAATTTTCTTTGAAGTTTGTTCTTTTTTATTAGAAGGTGCATTTCTATAAAATCTGGGTTTTGGTGAATTCTGCTACTTGGATTATCATTTCCTAGATATTGAAATTGCTTGCTGTAACATTTCTCTATTATGCTTTAATATCTAAAATGAGATATCTTGGGATAAAAGTTTATCTGGATGTATATCTTTAATATATTTTTAGAATATTTTTATGGTAATATAATGTTGTTAACCTATCAGTCCACTTATATCTACATTTCTCTAACCTTACCCTAAAATCCAAGCCCTAATTGAGCATAATTGTGTCAACGATCTGCTAAGTTGACAAAGAACCAACCTACTCTGGAGGTTGCATCTGAAACCCCTATTTTAGTCCATCCAATGTTGAGTGTTGAGTTGTAGCTATCGGGTGCAAGCCTAAGTAGAAATTAGGAAGATAGATAGCCACAGTATCAAGTAAACTTGGTGCAATTCAGTGCCCAACACGAAGTAGGACCAGGTATCCTAAGGTGAAAAGTTTATTCTTGCTTATCCCCCTGTGTAGACGGTTCGAGAAATATTGGCAATTGGCAAAAGGACAAGTTTATTCCCTACCCATATGAATCCCTTGCTTACATCAAAATAAGCAATATCCTAGAGTGATATCCTAGATCAATCCTCCAGATTGATACCCTAGATTGATATCCTAGATCGATATCCCAAAAAGAAATCCCTAAAGCAAAATCCCCATAGGAAGTTTCTGAATCAAATTACAAAATGTAAATCCCATAAATTCAAGTCAAATCAAGATCAAATTTTCAAATTAAAATCAAATCAGTATCAAATCCCTTGATCAAAGAAAAAAAAAGAGAAAAAAAAAATTAGAAAAAAAAGAGAGAAAAAAAGAGAGTATATACAAAATAAACAGTGTTTTTTATCACTATATAAGAGCAAGTATCCCAAAAAATTGAAGAAAAGAAGAGTGAACTTGAATCCCTGGAATTGTCAGCACTATTGTACCTTATGCATAATGATATATATGATATATTAGCATTTTGCTTGTGTAAAAACCAATGTTTGAATGTGGAAGAGCTAACTTTAGGTGTCTTGTATCGCCTAGTGGTCTAGTCCAACTAAAATATAAATCTAGGATTGGATAGAAATTTTAGGATCCCCAATATTAGCAATGGGATAAAAGAATCTCGCCTGACATCGAGGTCTGCTTATGCCTTATCTAATATACTCATTTGCACACACAAGGATAATGAACAGTTAGGGCCTTGTTGGTCACAAATCTGCCACAGAAAAGGATTTTATATGTATATGCACCCTAGACTTGGCCAACATTGAAAGGCAAAGAAAAAGAGATGTCTCCCAGGCCAATATCCATAGAGGGCTGGTTCCCACACTAATCTAAACTGGTTTCAATACTAGAGATGCAGGAAAGAAATGGGAAATAATGCAAAAAGAAATGAGAAATAATGGAAAGGGATGTAAATATGGCTGAAGCCGATCGTTGATAGGGAGAACAACCTCGAACAGTAATAATTTCAACTAGATCCTAAAGTTAAGTAGCAACTGACTCTTAGAATACGTACATAGAAACTGGATCACGCATTAGCCATGAGTTTGCTTCCAAATAAACTTCAAACATTCAAATGCCAATACAGCTAAATTCAACACAACAGAATTCAACTGATATTACACTGGACTACACAGAAGTAAATCACACAGAAAGCCAAACATACACAACAAATTAGATCACCAACTCCAAAAGACACTAAGAATGGAAGCAATTGCATCTAGGATTTCTATTTCAATTTTTGCAACAAGATCCTCCTCCCTTTTCTTGAGTTTTACATTGGTATTTATAGAGGTCCGTCCTCTTCCTTTCATATTATAGAATTTAATATATGAAGCAGATTTTGAAGAACAAACCCCTTAATCCACCTCGAATAAATGATAGTCCCTGCTTTTAATGGATTCCAACCGAGAATGAAATAGAAACAAGGGCCCATATCTCTTCATCAAATGACCATTATCAAGGGAAGCTGAAAGTTGTTAAGAGATCACGAATAGGAGCTTTGAATATTGGAGGCGTCTTTAATTCTAGCGACATCGAAAACTACCTCAGGTTCTTCCATCTTGCACACCTCGGTAATCATCGGCATTTAATCTTGGAACCACTTCTTTGACCACGATCTGAAAACCGTTGGAGAGCTTTTAATTGATCCTTATCTCCTCTACACATTCTCCTATGCAATCCTAAAGAAAAAATGCAACAGAACTATATCGAGCCTTTGTTATTGCTTTGGTCACAAAAATGTGATAGGTTGCAAAAATGTGACATGTCACGATATCGCGACACTTTTACCTTGCTGCTTTCTCTCTCCGCCACCAGTCATGAAAATGTGACATGTCATGAAATCGTGACATCTTCTACTCATTTGGCTTTGTCTTCCTGATATGTCGCGAAATCGTGACACTCTCCTTTGTTTGGACTTCTTTCCTCAACATGTCACGAAATCGTGACATTTTCCTTCACCTGCCTTCTTCATTACTCCAAGTCACGAAAACTTCACCATGTCGCAAAATCGCGACATCTTCTTCCTTCTGTGTCCTTTTCTTCTGTATACCCATAAAACTGCAACATGTCATGAAATCACGACAGTTTTCTCTTCCTTGGCCTTCATCCTCTTGCAAGTAGCAAAAATGGAACATGTTGCGAAATCACGACATTCCATACCATTTTGTCCTTTCCGCACTTTCACATTGTGAAAACAAGACATGTCACGAAATCGTGACATTTCTTGTGTTCTCCTTCATTGCCGCCTTTGCCTCATGAAAACGGAACATGTCACGAAATCACGACATCTTTCTCTATTTAGCCTTTTCTCCATAATATGTCGTGAAATCGTGACACTTTCTGTATTCTTGCACTTTGATGCTTTTAGGCTACGAAAGTCTGACATGTCATGAAATCATGAAATTCCGTACCATTTGGCCGCCTCCTTGCTTTTGCCTTATGAAAATGTGACATGTCGCGAAATCGCGACATTTTTTTGCACTTTGCCCTTCCTGCCCAATATGTCACGAAATCGTGACATTTCCTTGCTTAGCCTAGTGTTTCCGCTTTCTTTCGTGATATCACGATGTCTTCCTCTTGCTTGGCCTCATCTTCAAAAATGTCACGAAATCACGACGTCTTACATGCCTTATGCTTTTCTTTCAACCTTACTGCGATAACGCGACATGTCGCGATATCGCGACATTTTCTACATTTCGCTCCTTGTTCACTTTTCTGTCACAATATCGCAACATTTTCTCATCATGTTGCTTTGTTGCCTTTGCAAGTCACGAAAATGTGACATGTTGTGATATTGTGACAACTTCATTTTAGTGCTTCCATTGATTGCGTTGACCGCGAAAATCCAACATGTCGCGATATCGTGATAGTTTTATCCCCTTGTCGTTGACTGTCTTGACTGCAAAAACGCGACATGTCGCGATATCGCGACAGTTTCCTATGCTTAGCTCCAACACAAAAACTTGCAGAGATTTTTATATTTGCCCTTTCAAAATGCTTTAAGGAACAACAGAGGAATTAATATCTCTACAACTTATGCATTCTTTACATTAACAGTAACAACAAAAACAATGTGGCAAAAATGCCAACATTCTTGGCGGCTCACAGAGTATACAGTTCTACTGTATGCACGAATCTCAGGCCTTAATCCATTGGGAAACAGATTCAAGAAGTTGGAGGAGCAAGAAGTGAATGCTGGTTGATGCTAAATGCATCAGCGAACTGCTGCAACAATCTCTTGCTAGTACTCGTCTCTCAAAAATAGGATCTTCAACAAAAATGTGTGAAATAATAGAACTTCCTTTATTTCTCAACGAATGCATTTTGCCTAGCTCGATTGAGCTGGGTAATCACCAGGTGCTGTGCAAGGATCTCTAGGGCAATAGTGAAAAAACACTTGTGTTACAAAATGGAAATGAATGAAATGGATGATCGGCATATGCGCAGGCTATGGAATGAGAATGGTGAATGGAGAAATATGGAGGGATGGAAGCGGTAGATACAACAACAGGGTGCTACTACGCTATCAGCTGTGGGGATTCAATGAAAACAAAGAATGAAAATAGAAGTGAATGGAATGAAGGAGGTGGTGGGAAGTGTGGCTGTGAAAAAGTACTCAAAAGACAAAGAATTAGAAGAAAGGAAAGTGAAGGAAAGGGGACATCAGAGAGGGGAGTAGAAACAACAGTAGTGGCTTGATTATTTGCAGAAGAAGAAGGGGTAGAAGAGGAAGGAAATGGAATAGAGGGAAGTGGAAGAAAGAATTATAAGGAAGCCACTATCTACTAGGAAAGAAAAGAAAAAGGAAAAGAAATGAGCATACCTACGGGCTCACATGCAAAAAGAAATGAAGTGGAAAAACATTTTTTTTTCTCTTTTTTTTTTTGTTTTTGTTTTTTTTTACAAAGGTAACCCTAATTTTTCCATTAAGAAATGTAGGCTTTCAAATGAAAGCCATTCACTGAAATAGGAAGTGGATTACCCTCCAAGTCTTCAAGGTAAAATGAATTGGCCGAACCTACACTGATAATCTGGAATGGACCCTCCCACAGAGCGTCAAATTTTTGGTGCATCCCTGGCTTGGCCTTCTTTTTGTTCCACTTTAAGACTAAGTCACCCACTTTGAGTATGCACCCAGTAGAACCTTTGTGAAACCATTTGGATACCGCTTGTGAATGCTTAGCAAACTCATCATGGGCCAAGGAATGCTACTCTTCCAGCTGCAACAACTGAACCAATCGTATGTTCATGGGATCCATATTTTCCTCATCATCTGGGAATTCTTTCAATTGCTACAAGGCAGGAAGTTCTAAATGAATGGGAAATCTTGCCTCCTTCCCATATACCAGGGTGTATGGTGAAGTCTTAATAGACTTCTTGATTGAAATTCTATCTGCCCATAATGCCTAATTCAGCAAAAGGTGCCAAGATCTCTTATTGTTCCCCAAGGATCTCTTTAAAATCCTCAACAAGTTCTTGTTTGTGGACTCTGCCAAGCCATTACCCTGATGGTAATAATTGGAGGATGTCTTCAAAACAATACCGTACTTGCTTGCAAATTCACTTATCTTGGCTCCAATGAATGGAGTTCCATTGTCTATGATAATAGCGTTAGGAATACCAAAACGTGTGATCAATCCTTCAATGAAAGTGATTACCACATCCTGATTTGCAGCCTTGGTTGGAATAGCCTCAGACCACCTTGTGAAGTAATCAGTAGCCATCAAGATGTACCTATGTCCATCTGAGGAATTTGGATCAATGATCCCAATAAAGTCCAGCCCCCACTACTAAAAAGGTGCTTCTACTTGAATTGGATGTAGGGGTAATGGTGCATTTCTAATCCATCCCATGTACCTTTGGCATTTGTCGCATACTTGAGCAATCTTGAAAGTATCCGCAAACAAAGTTGGCCAATAGTAACCTGCCCGAATAATCCTTAAGGCCATAGGCCTACCAGTGTGATGTCCTCCTGACATGCCAGAATGAAACTCCTCCAAGAGTCTAGCCTTCTCAGGTTCCTTAACACACCATAGGAGAACCCCATCAATGTTTTTGAAGAACAATCCCTCGAGCAACAATACATACCTAAGAGCTTGTAGATGAAACCTTCTCCTTTGTGAAGCATTTTATTGTGGGGGACATCTACCCATAGAGAAATAGTTAATAAGGTCATATATCCAATCTTGTCCCTATGCAGAGACATTCACTAAATTCCTTTCATTAGCAGGATTGTTCACTTGATGATCAACTACCTGAGAGGCCGCAGTTTTTGCTAATTGCTGACATAAGACCTTACCCTGCACCAGCTTGGTTGGATGAATCTCAACATCAAACTCTTGAATCTTGGTGATCCAACTAGCATGCTTATCACCCATATTGCCCTGAATAATGAAATTCCTTACACCAGGGTGGATGACATAGATGATCGTCTTGCTCTGGGATACAAAGTGCCTCAATTTTTTAAGGGACTTCATAATGGCATAAACCTACTTCTCAATGAAATTATATCTCTCCTCGTGGGGTAAGATACTCTGGCTAAGGAAAGTAATAGGTATTTCTTCCCCATCCTCTCCCTTTTGGGTAAGCATTGCAGCATAGCTTTCATCCTCTCCAACTGCATACAAAATGAAGTTTTTAGAATAATTTGGATTGATCAATACAGGGGCTTGAGTGATTTTTTATTTAATCTCCTGAAACACAGCTTTCCTCTGAGTTGTCCATTTGAACTCTGCATATTTCTTTAATAACTCAGTCATGGGATTGACTATTCGAGCGAAGTCGAAAATAAATTTTCTAACAAAATTGATCTGCCCAAAGAAATATTTCAACTCTTTCTTATTAGCTGGGAGTAATAGTTTCTTCAAAGCTTTAGCTCTCAATGGATCAATTGCTAAACCATTCTCTGAGATGATATGTCCCAATAGCTTTCCTTCCTTTACTGCAAAAATGGACTTCTTTGGGTTAATGGAGATGCCAAACTCTTGAAATTTCTCAAATATTTGTCTTAAGTGATAAAAGTGTTCTCGTTTGTGTGAAAAAACAGTCATATCATCCAGATATATGACAATGATCTTATTTAAAAGCTCCCCAAATGCGATGTCCATGGCTCTTTGAAACGTAGCCCCAGCATTGGACAATCCAAAAGGCATGCGCTGATAGGCAAAGGTGCCCCACTTGGTTGTGAATGTGGTTTTGTACTGATACTCATCCCTAACCCAAATTTGATTGTATCCAGAGAATCCATCTAGCAGTGAAAAGCACTGAGCCCCAGCAACAACGTGCAGGATCTGATCAATGCGAGGCAACGGGTAATGATCCTTCAAGGATGCTCAGTTTAAGTTTCAAAAATCCACACACAGTCGTATATCTCCATTTTTATTATGAACCAGAACCAAATTGGCAACCCATGTCGAGTGCTTAATTGGATATATAATATGAGCCTGCAACATTTTTGCAAGTTCGACCTTCATGAGGACTTTAATTTTTGGGTTCACCGATCTCTACTTCTGCCTGAAGGGTTTGACTCCTTCTTCTAGCTCAATGGTGTGCTGAATATTCTCTTTATCATATCCCCTCAGATCGTCATAGTTCCAAGCCACGATGTTAGAAAACTCTTGACACAATTGTCTGATTTCTTGCAACTCAACAGGAGTAGAATCAGTTCCAACTTTGATGACCTTATCATCCTCCAACTGAAGCTCCATGTATTCTTTCTCATCGACCTCAATCCGGTGCTTTTTGGACTGATCATTCTAATCAAACAAACTCTCTAGAGTGATGAGGCCTTTAGGAATATGGTTATTCCACAACTGAATCAGGCCTTCGACTTCTTCATGCTCCAAGGTCCTTCCTTTGATGGTGGCAGCTTCTTGAACCAAAAAATTGACAATTTTTTCATCGCTATCAAAGACCTGCCAAAAGGTGTCCTTATCTGGGACAGAGGGCCTATACACCATTCTCATTGTTTTTGGCCTTTGGACTACCTGCTCAATTGGTGAAAAATTTGCTCCCAAGGAAGCTAGAATATCGGCATGCTTATTCAGCTCTCGTGAAATAGATTGAATATTCAATGCTGTGAATGCCTCAAACAGGTCCCAAACTTTATTGCGATACGCCTTTAAATAATGCTGCTTGGAGATGCATTTGTTTGTTACTTGATTCACAACCAATTCAGAGTCACCAAAAATCTGCAATTGTTCAATCCCCAATTTTTTTGCCTTCTTCAACCCCAGGCATAATGCTTCATATTTAGCAGCATTGTTAGTACAACTCTAGGTCAGCCGATATGAATATGTTCTCTGTAGGCCAGAAGGATAAATAAGGACTATCCCTGCTCCCGCACCATTCTTGCATTGTGCTCCATCAAAATACAACTTCCATAATTGATCGGGAATGGAGGCTTGACCAACTTGATCAAGAGGCAGTTTTATTGCATCCTCTGCAGGATTTGTAATGGAGTAACAACCAATCTCAGTCTCCACCATGGCATTAAAATCGAGCATTGAAAACTCATCCTCTAAGTGAAGCTCATCTAGGACTTCATCCATCAAATTAGGATCTTTTAATTCTTCAGTGATCAAGTGAACATAATGTGTGTACTTTTCTTCCTCTTCCATATTCTCTATATGAAAAGTAGAAGGCTTCTGATTATAGATATGGACTCTTCTTCCTTTGAAAGGAACCTCCAAGTGAGAATAATCCAGAGAAAGGTAGCCTCCAAGCTTGGCAGTGAATTCTCTTGACAAACACATACTGAAATATGGTTCCAAATTGACCATAACTATCTCCTAAATTACTGTAATCTGAGGCATACTATGCAAAGCAATAGGAACATCCTTGATTACACCCACTATTTTCACAGGAGTCCCATCCAACTACAAAACACTAGGGATACTTCTTGTATATTCCATACCCATGATTTCACAAACTACCTTTGGCATGACAGTTGTCGCAGCACTAGAATCAATCATGCAATTATGCACAATCCAACCCTCCATTCTGAGTGAAAAGTAAAATGGGGGTGGTCTATTTTTCCTAGTGGCTGAAGAAGTTAATGTTTGAGCAAAAATCATCTGGGTAGGATTATTCTCGTTATCTTTCATAGACTTCAAGGATTCTTGTAGCAGATCAACTTGCCCAGGTAATTGTAATGCATCATAGAGACTAACCTTGGCCAGAACCTTCTTTAATTCTTCAACAATGTTGTAAGCAGATGCACTAGACTCCCCCTTTTCACTAGTGTCCTCATATTTGCTTCGATACTACTAGGCAGCTTCTACCCTTAGCCTTTTAGTCACAGATGGGTACTTGAGCTTTTCTCTGGCTCTATCTTCTGTTTTAGCTCTTGCCTACGAAGCTGAGGCTTTTTCTTGCAATATTTCCTTTGCTCGTGGTGGCAAAAGATCTTTTAATGGAACAGGTGGATCTGGCTTCGATACAAAAACAAGAGCTTTCACTTGTACTTGTTTCCTTTCATTCTGCATCTTCGAATCAATCAGTACCCTTAATGGTTCCATTTCTGCTGGATCTCCATGACTGACTTCTTCCTAGTTCTCATGAGAACTAAGACTTGTTCTTCAGATGGAACTGTTGGTCTGAATTTTATACACACCCTATGAAGAATGAGCATGAAACTCTGATAACACTTATACGGGATAAATCCCACTCACTTTAGGATCTTGCTGGTTATCCAAGGTGTGAGTTACAGAGTTGGGTCGAATGTCTATTCACTCTTTTCTCGCTTCGGAATAGTTTTCAATATGGACTGTCTGTTACCTTACAACGGGTTCTTGAACTTGTTCGATAATGTTTAGAAGTTGTCACTTGTTGACAATCAGATTTAAAATTAGTTCTTTGATCTAGCTCTTATGGGTCAACAGATTTAAATAAAAGACAAATTTAAAAGAAAATAAAAATGGATCATTTCACGGTAAAACAAAGAGAGTAGGGTAGGGCAGAAAGAGAAGTCTATCAAACTTAGCTGTAAAACCTAAACTGCCAATTTTATTTATACTATCAGCTTCACAATAGAACAAATCAAAGAAGAAGGTGTCCAGCTTTCTAAGATCACCTTCTACTAAGAGCATAAGACAGAGATGGAACAGATCTGAAAGAAAATCATAAATAGAAGGGAAGTCCATTAAAATTGGTATTTCTCACCAGTAGCATAGCTCACACAGTGAGGACAGAGCAATTAGAACAAACTTGAACCTTAAATCTATGATTTTCCCTAGCATACAATAGAACAAATGAAGCCCAACAACATATTTAATCTTGATAACACGGATTTACAGCATATATTTAATAAAATTTAAAGAAACGGATAACAAAAGAAGATGAACTTATCACAATCTGAAAAATATTAGGCTCCTAGCCATGCTATCACAGAAAACAAAAGCACATCAACTCCAAGTCCAAAAATAAAGTATTTAACAAGATTTGCAAGAAATTGCTTCAATAGCCTTTTATTTCTAAGTCTCCGCCTCCTGCGATTACATTTAGAAGAAGTATTTATAGACTCAGGACAGACCCTAATCTTTTCAAAAATATCTTCTTCTCAAACCCTAAATCTTATCATCTTAAACCCTAGTACCCGGGTTTTACAATATAAGCCCTTTTAAAATAAAGTTCGGATAAAACTTAACCATTCTGCAAATCAGTGCAGTCACTTGCCATAAATGGAGAAGGCAAAAATCGAATGCCACTTGCATTCACCCACAACTGTGAATAAATGTCTTCATTAATGCCCTCGGGTAATTTGGATGAGTCACCACTTCTCTGACATTTCATCTCCGCAGAGCCATCCCTGAGTTGAAAATGTCTGCAAGCCATTAATTCTGCCATAAATTTTCATTAAATGCATCCATCGACAAATTTCGGTAATCGAGTGTAGATATTTTCATTTTTCGGCCAATTCTCGACATACTCCATTAAATGGGCAGCTGCTTAGTCATCGTAAAGTCTCTTTGCGGCCAGATCTGTAAAATTTGGATGAAACATCAATTCTCGGCATCTCTCATTTCAATATGGTGGTCTTCGATTAATTTGCACTTAACTTTGTCTTCCTTCCATTTCTCCCGTTATCATGCAAGTGCCAGATGGCTTCCTGCATAAAAGACAAACAAGGATTAGCATTTTAAAATTATTAAATCAAAACCTTAAATATTAAAATGAAACCCTAAAGTTCAGTTGCATGTCGGCTTGCTCTGCTTTGACACGTGTCACAAAAATCATGACACGTGTCCATTTCCAGCTGTCTTTTCATGCTGTGCTGTTTTCCTGCCATGGCCGCGAAAATGCGACACGTCGCGATTTCGCGACATGTCACGAAATCGCGACCTGTTTTCCTGTCGCTGCCATGAAAACGTGACATGTCGTGAAATCACGACCCCTTCTCTCACTTGGCTCTTCTCCGCTTGCTTGGCAGCAAAACCGCAACATGTCGCGATTTCATGACATGTCACAAAATCGCGCCCCTTTTCTGCCCTCGGCAACTTTCTTGCTTCCATGCAATGAAAACGCGACATGTCACGATTTCACGACATGTCACGAAATCGTGCCTCTTTTCTGCCCTGTCCCTGGCTCTTCTTCACTTGTCGCGATTTCGTGACGTCGTGATTTCGTGACATCTTTTTCACTTTGCCTTGGGCACTTCTTTCTTTTGTCTTCCCTTGGAACACGTCACGATTTCGCGACGCTTCCCTGACTTGTTCCTTCTGCGCCCCAATGTGTCACGATTTCGTGACGCTTCCCTGACTTGTTCCTTATGCGCCCTAATGTGTCACAATTTCACGACGTCGTCTCCGTCCTGGGCTCCGCTTTGCTGTCGTGTTGCAATTTCGTGACGTCGCGATTTTGTGACACTTATCTTCCTTAGGCACTGGCCCTCCAAACTGTCGTGATTTCGTGACGTCCGAAATACGTCGCAATTTCGCTACACTTTCGGGACTTGGGCACTTTGCGCACTTCCTATCATGATTTTGTGACACCTTCTGGCCCTTTGTCCTTTCTCTCAATTGTGTCATGATTTTGCGATGTTTTTATGACTTTGTATTTGCATTTGATTCCTTTTGCTTCTTCTGGCGTGTCACGATTTCGTGACGCAATTCTACCTTGCTTGCTTTTTCCTGGACCTGTCGCGAAAATGCGACATGTCACGAAATCACGACGGTCCGATACGCCTTGGGGATTTTTTTGAAAAACGTCACGATTTCGTGACGTCGCGATTTCGCTACACTTTCTTGCCTTAGCCACTTTCTCGCTCCTACTGCCGTGAAAATGCGACATGTCACGATTTCGTGATAGTTTCTCCAAGTCTTTCATTCATCCAAAATGTGTCGCGATATCACGACGTTTTCATCCAATTTGGCTTCCGACTCAAAATCGTCACGATTTCGTGACATTTCTAAAAATGGAAAGTGTCACGATTTTGTGACCCTTCCAAAAATGGAAGTGTCACGATTTCGCTACGTTTCGTACGCATTTACTTTCTCTCTCCAAACCCGTCGCGATTTCGCTACATTTCCAAAAATGGAAAGTGTCGCGATATCGCGACATTTCCAAAAATGGAAGTGTCACGATTTCGCTACGTTTTGCGACTTAGCCGATTTTTTTGAAACCCGTCGCGATTTCGCGACATTTCCAAAAATGGAAGTGTCGCGATTTCGCTACCTTGCCAAAAATGGAAAGTTTTGGTCTTCAATGAATTCATCTATCTGGAATCTGTATTTTTTCATACCGGTGAAAGATTTTCTTTAATCAGCAATGATTCTAACATTTGCAAAATGAATTCCAAAATAAAACAAAGCCAGATGCAAATAAAAGCACAACTTAAAAAAGGAGGCAAGCAAATTTGGAATTAAAACCTGAAAAACATCAAGAGGGTCCTTACTACAAAAATGAAAGCTCAAAGTTTTCAAAGGGTGGAAATTCATTTTTCAGTGGGGGTGTGTTGCTTCTCAACAAATGGCGATATCTACGGGTAAAATAGTAGCATTATTTTAGAACCCAGGACTCTAGTTTCAAAACAACATAGACCATGTATCTTGCCTTGCCATAGATATTCTTCAAAACAATTTAACTACTAGCTGATAGTTGTCAAAATTTCCCAAGGACATACTAGGCTGAATCATTTAAGGAAGATTTCTGATGTGCAATTATAAGCGTATAAAACTTTCTTCAAGAATGACTGGGCCTTCGAATGTTGAACTCTGGATTGATCAGCTTTTTCTAGATTGTAAAAAGGGGAAACCGAGTAGAGCTCTGTTTACTAGTTTAGCCTTTTACAGCCCCGACAGAGTTACCCTTTAGATTTACACGACCCAAATTTACAACTGTAAGGTAGAATCTACAACTTGGTAGAAGAAAAACATCTTTTGAAGTCTTGGCTGCCTCTTTGATTACATTACTTTTTCTTTTTTTTTTTTTTTTTTATATATATATGAAATAACAGAGTGCCAATTCTATGTTGTCTTGCTCAACTCTCACCTTCTCTCTCTTTCTCTTTTGAAATATATCAACATCTGAAAAGCCTTAGAAAGAACAACAATTTTCTTTTAATATTTCATCAATCTGGAACTGCTTCAGTCTGGGCAAGCAAGACAACATAGAATTGGATACTCAAATAATTACACGAATCATAGTCCCCTCTTATGACCAACTTTTCTTGGATTCCTTGGGAGTTTCTTCAGCCAAACAGCATAGCAGTTTCTTTATAATTAAAATAACTGTGGCAAGCAAGACACAAAATCCAATCATCCTTCCACTGTTGTTCTGAATAACAAAATAGTTCCACTGCTCAGTTAAAGCAGACTATCTCAATTAGAATAATGAACAGAATGGACACTGGATTTTGAACTTAGAATAAAACAATTTTTAGAAGGCTGACTTTTTCATTGATGCTCAGGCAAAGCTTAAAGAACAAAAATTTTAAAATAAAATAAACTGTACAGACTCAAAAGGGGAAAACACAGAACTTTAAAATCAAATAAAACATAGAACTGTATAGACCTTTAAAACAAAATAAAACAAAACTGAAAAACACTGTACAGACTAAAAAAAACACTGTACAGACTGAAAAACAAAATAAAACAAAACCGAAAAACTGCACAGGCTTTTAAAATAAAACTAAAATCAAATAAACTAAAATAACACTGTACAGACTTTTAAAAACAAAATAAAATAAAATAAAAAACTGCACAGACATTAAAGCTTATTTACAATGTATACACATGTTACAACTTCTTTGATCACTCAAAAAATGTAGCAGATGGAAAAGCAGAGAAATAGTGCCTTAAAAATTTTTGACCATTTGCAAGTAAATTTAGAAAAATTACCTTTCAGGTCCTGTTGACGAAATGCACTCCAGACTATGCTTCCAAAAATTTTTGCTACCTGGGAAAGACTTGTGTTTACCGTCTTCCCTCTCTCCTTTTTTTTTTTTTTTATATTTTTTTTATGGATCTTGTCCCACTGAAAAACAAATCTGCAACTCTTTCAAATTAAACAAATCATATAATAACAAATCATATAATAACATGTTTATGCTTCTACTTGAAGGGTTTGCAGAATTCTTTCAAAAGGACGGAATGTAAAAACCCCCCAGGATCAAATACCTTAAAGCCTTTATAGACCCAGATCATCACATCTTCAGATTTATGTAACAACTCAAAGAGATCATATTTTATTCGTATGTCCTGGTTCTTAATAGCTCGAACATTTTGTGGTTGCTCTACTGCTTCAATATCCAAGACTTCAATTTTTATCCCTCTAGCAGAATTTTTATAATTTGCTTTTTCACCTGAGCCTTGCTTAGATTTAACCCCATCAATGTGTAATGTCCAAACATCATTGTTGTAATTGGTCAGAGCTGTAACCTGTCTTACCTTCTTGGTTGCCAAATTATAATCTCCAATATCCACATCAACATGATTTACAACCTTTTCTTTAATATTATGTTCAGTAATCAAAGGCTTATACTGAGACTCTTTATCTATTCCGAGTTGGTTGACCACATTCACATTTACTATCTTTTCCTCCTTTTCTTGAAATTCAATAGGTGGTCCAGAGTAAGCTTCAATCAAGTTATCTTTTTGTTCAACAATCTGGGCCAGCTCATGGAGGGTGATGTCGACTTTAATTTCCTTCATATCCTCAATGATGTTATCCTCCTTCCTAGTTACTTCTGCATAGTGATATTGAATCTCATTTTCATCATCCTCTGGTGAGGAAGGATCATTATTAGGTTCTAGATTTTCACATCTCAAATTATAACTGTCCCTTTTGAACTGTTGAAAATCCTATATTTCATCCATAGGAATCTCTACAAGATTTTTTGACTCTTCGGAAAAAGAATCTGAAACCCTGGTTGTACTATTTTTGGATGAACCAGAAATATCAATATTTCTTTGATTTCTAGGAAAATTTAACTCACCAGGAAAAACTTCAGATTTGGGTAATGCTAGATCACAAATGTTTACTTCAAGCACTTCCACTTTGAACTTGTCAGAACCTTTCTTTATATTTTGCACATGCTGAGTGGATGTCACAGTTAACGGAGTTTCCTTGGGTAGAGCATGACATGTTGGCACTAACTCATGATGTGGAATGGGATCCAAAATAGGCATGTTCTGTGTAACATAGGATATCAAAGGACTGCTCAAAATTTGAGGTCCTAACTGTCTTTCAAGAATTAAAGCTTCTTTATAAGCTCCTGCCAGGGTTGTGATATTGATGTCTCTTTTGAGGAAAATAGAGGTCACCGAATCCAATGCATTCTTATAGATTTCTAAGGCCAGATTTGCATTTGGGATGTAATGACCAGTCATTCTACCATAAGCTCTTTGGAACCTCATATTGAAAGACCTGACAGCTTCTCCCGACTCTCTCTTGATACTGGAAAATTGTTGGTATAACACACTAGGGTCTATCACTTCCCCAAATTGTGATATAAAAACTTTCTCTAGGTCATTCCAACTGGTAATAGAATTGCTAGTGAGATTTAGAAACCAGTCATAAGCTCCCTCCTGGAGAGTGAACGGGAACAATCTGCAAGCCACATCTTCATGTTGTATATTTAACAATTTTAGAGCATTCTTATATGCCATCAGGTGTTCTTCTGTTGTTTTAGTCCCATCATGCTTGTATCTAGGAAGATATCTCTCAGGATGTCTGGGCAGGTCATGGGCTATACCCGAAATATTTAAGGCAGTGGAACCCAACCAGCTTGCCATTACTACTTGATTGACGGTGATATTCTGAGTTGTAGTTGGAGTAACTACCAGTGGTGATAAAACAATCCTTAACAGACTACTGAACTTCAGGTCCCCTTTTCTGGCAATTTTAGATATTGTACAGACAATTTACAATACTGAACGGAGTTCAGTGGGCCTTTTAAATGTTGGTGTTAAGTTCCGCTGTTCAGGCAAAAAACTCAAACAACAAAATTTTAAAGGCAGAGGAGGAGGGAAAATTGGCTACCAGACTTTGGATAAAATACAGTATTTGTCAAATACCACATACAATCAGATTTCTCAACTCAAGCGCACTAAGAACGTAAGTTCAGCCCTCCTTCTAGCGCCATTTTTAAATGTTGGTCCGACTTTTATACACACCCTATGAAGAATGAGCATGAAACTCTGATAACACTTATACGGGATAAATCCCACTCACTTTAGGATCTTGCTGGTTATCCAAGGTGTGAGTTACAGAGTTGGGTCGAATGTCTATTCACTCTTTTTCGCTTCTGAAATAGTTTTCAATATGGACTGTCTGTTACCTTACAACGGGTTCTTGAACTTGTTCAGTAATGTTTAGAAGTTGTCACTTGTTGACAATCGGATTTAAAATTAGTTCTTTGATCTAGCTCTTATGGGTCAGCAGATTTAAATAAAAGACAAATTTAAAAGAAAATAAAAATGGATCATTTCACGGTAAAACAAAGAGGGTAGGGTAGGGCAGAAAGAGAAGTCTATCAAACTTAGCTGTAAAACCTAAACTACCAATTTTATTTATACTATCAGCTTCACAATAGAACAAATCAAAGAAGAAGGTGTCCAGCTTTCTAAGATCACCTTCTACTAAGAGCATAAGACAGAGATGGAACAGATCTGAAAGAAAATCATAAACAGAAGGGAAGTCCATTAAAATTGGTATTTCTCACCAGCAGCATAGCTCACACAGTGAGGACAGAGCAATTAGAACAAACTTGAACCTTAAATCTGTGATTTTCCCTAGCATACAATAGAACAAATGAAGCCCAACAACATATTTAATCTTGATAACACGGATTTACAGCATATATTTAATAAAATTTAAAGAAACGGATAACAAAAGAAGATGAACTTATCACAATCTGAAAAAGATTAGGCTCCTGGCCATGCTATCACAGAAAACAAAAGCACATCAACTCCAAGTCCAGAAATAAAGTATTTAACAAGATTTGCAAGAAATTGCTTCAATAGCCTTTTATTTCTAAGTCTCCGCCTCCTGCGATTACATTTAGAAGAAGTATTTATAGACTCAGGACAGACCCTGATCTTTTCAGAAATATCTTCTTCTCAAACCCTAAATCTTATCATCTTAAACCCTAGTACCCGGGTTTTACAATATAAGCCCTTTTAAAATAAAGTTCGGATAAAACTTAACCATTCTGCAAATCAGTGCAGTCACTTGCCATAAATGGAGAAGGCAGAATTCGAATGCCACTTGCATTCACCCGCAACTGTGAGTAAATGTCTTCATTAATGCCCTCGGGTAATTTGGATGAGTCACCACTTCTCTGAAATTTCATCTCCGCAGAGCCATCCCTGAGTTGAAAATGTCTGCAAGCCATTAATTCTGCCATAAATTTTCATTAAATGCATCCATCGGCAAATTTCGGTAATCGAGTGTAGATATTTTCATTTTTCGGCCAATTCTCGACATACTCCATTAAATGGGCAGCTGCTTAGTCACCGTAAAGTCTCTTTGCGGCCAGATCTGTAAAATTTGGATGAAACAGCAATTCTCGGCATCTCTCATTTCAATATGGCGGTCTTCGATTAATTTGCACTTAACTTTGTCTTCCTGGCCATTTCTCCCGTTATCATGCAAGTGCCAGATGGCTTCCTGCATAAAAGACAAACAAGGATTAGCATTTTAAAATTATTAAATCAAAACCTTAAATATTAAAATGAAACCCTAAAGTTCAGTTGCATGTCGGCTTGCTCTGCTTTGACACGTGTCGCAAAAATCGTGACACGTGTCCGTTTCTAGCTGTCTTTTCATGCTGTGCTGTTTTCCTACCATGGCCGCGAAAATGCGACATGTCGCGATTTCGCGACATGTCACGAAATCACAAAATTGTGACATGTCGCGAAATCGTGACCCCTTCTCTCACTTGGCTCTTCTCCGCTTGCTTGGCAGCGAAACCGCAACATGTCGCGATTTCGCGACATGTCACGAAATCGCGCCCTTTTCTGCCCTCGACAACTTTCTTGCTTCCATGCAACGAAAACGCGACATGTCACGATTTCGCGACATGTCGCAAAATCGCGCCTCTTTCTGCCCTGTCCCTGGCTCTTCTTCACCTGTCGCGATCGCGACGTCGCGATTTCGCGACATCTTTTTCACTTTGCCTTGGGCACTTCTTTCTTTTGTCTTCCCTTGGAACATGTCGCGATTTCGTGACGCTTCCCTGACTTGTTCCTTCTGTGCCCCAATGTGTCACGATTTCACGACGTCGTCTCCGTCCTGGGCTCCGCTTTGCTGCCGTGTCACGATTTCGCGACGTCACGAAATCGTGACGTCGCGATTTCGTGACACTTATCTTCCTTAGGCACTGGCCCTCCAAACTGTCGTGATTTCGCGACGTCCGGAAGACGTCACGATTTCGCTACACTTTCGGGACTTGGGCACTTTGCGCACTTCTTGTCGCGATTTCATGACACCTTCTGGCCCTTTGTCCTTTCTCTCAATTGTGTCACGATTTCGCGACGTTTTCATGACTTTGTATTTGCCTTTGATTCCTTTTGCTTCTTTTGGCATGTCGCGATTTCGCGACGCAATTCTACCTTGCTTGCTTTTGCCTGGACCTGCCGTGAAAATGCGACATGTCACGATTTCGCGACATGTCGCAAAATCGCGACGGTCCGTACGCCTTGGGGATTTTTTTGAAAAACGTCACGATTTCGCTACACTTTCTTGCCTTAGCCACTTTCTCGCTCCTGCTGCCATGAAAATGCGACATGTCGCGATTTCACGATAGTTTCTCCAAGTCTTTCATTCATCCAAAATGTGTCGCGATATCGCGACGTTTTCATCCAATTTGGCTTCTGACTCAAACCTGTCGCGATTTCGCGACATTTCCAAAAATGGAAAGTGTCACGATTTCGTGACCCTTCCAAAAATGGAAGTGTCACGATTTCGCTACGTTCCGTACGCATTTACTTTCTCTCTCCAAACCCGTCGCGATTTCGCTACATTTCCAAAAATGGAAAGTGTCACGATATCATGACATTTCCAAAAATGGAAGTGTCGCGATTTCGCTATGTTTTCAGGACTTAGCCGATTTTTTTTGAAACCCGTCGCGATTTCGCGACATTTCCAAAAATGGAAGTGTCGCGATTTCGCTACCTTGCCAAAAATGGAAAGTTTTGGTCTTCAGTGAATTCATCTATCTGGAATCTGCATTTTTTCATATCGGTGAAAGATTTTCTTTAATCAGCAATGATTCTAACATTTGCAAAATGAATTCCAAAATAAAACAAAGCCAGATGCAAATAAAAGCACAACTTAAAAAAAAGGAGGCAAGCAAATTTGGAATTAAAACCTGGAAAACATCAAGAGGGTCCTTACTGCAAAAATGAAAGCTCAAAGTTTTCAAAGGGTGGAAATTCATTTTTCAGTGGGGGTGTGTTGCTTCTCAACAGGAACCATAAAATTATGATCTACATCAAAAATCATATTAACTTGTCCTCCAGAAGAGCTTGCAGCCAATGTTTGCACATAGTTCAGATGAACCATACAAGTGACTTCTTCGTGTGGATCATTACATGTAGAGCACCAATATGTTCTTTCTGTAGGGCCAGCTTCCTCATTTTTCAGCACAGTTAGGTTCTTTTCTGGAACCTTGCTTGTTGAAGCCACTTGTTCTCTCATGATCGGTAGAGGTTGAAATATCCTAGGTTGGAAATCTCTCTCGGCCTGCTTTATTTTAATGATCATAATCTTATTTCCCATCGCTCTTATAGCTAAATTAACAGATTGTACCTCTTGTAATAGGGTTGCAAAAGGATCGAGATTTGAGGGCATAGGAGGTGCTGATAGAGGTAGAGGCGCTAGCGATATAGGCAATGCTAGGAATGAAGTGGGCGTTGGTAATCAAGGAATGCTCAATGTAGGCAACTGTGGAATAGTTGGAGTAGGGAGCTGGGGAACTGGAATGGGTGCGATCTGAGGCACACTTGAGATCCATGAGAGAATAAGATACATGGAAGGCATAGGCTATGAAAGCAAACCAAAGTACAAATACTTAGGAAGATCAGGTAAGATGGGCATTGTTACCTTTGGTGGAAGCCTACCTATGGCAATCAAGTCAGCTTCTGCCTTTTGTGCTTGTTCGAATAGTTTTGGAAATGTAGTCACGTTGGACTGCCAAACAACCCAACCGATGTCTGTGTTAAATTCTCTGAGGTAATAAAATGCAGCTAGCTCATCAGCAGGCCGAAGACCATCAGGAATTCTCTGCCAACTTCTGGTAAATCTGACATTGAAGTCAGCTATCTCTTCCTGTGGGTGCCTCTTAATTACATTAAATTGATACAATAAGGAGTATGGATTAGCTTGTTCATGAAAATTTTTGACTAACAATTCTCCTAATTGATCCCATGATGTAATAGTGCCTGGTGGCAACGTTCGGTACCAATACAACAATTTACCTCTCAGTGATAACACCAAAAATTTAATCATTACATCTTCGTCTGTTATGTCATGGATGGATGCCAAAGAGGCTAAATCATTAATATGCTCATAAGCAGTCTTACCAGTACCATCATATGTCGGCAAAGCTTTCAAATAAGCTTGAGGAACTGGATTTTGTGCCAGTAGGTTCAAAGCTCCCAAACCATTCCATGCTGAGAACTTCCTTGGTGGAGGATGCTGGGCCATTTGGACTGCTGGATCTGGATGCAACAAGCTCGTAGCAATACTGGGAGGAGTTGAGGATGGCATAAACTGAATTGCATCCTGCGATGAAATAGCAAATGATGGATTCATAGGACTTACCAATCTTGGGCACTCCCTCCAGTTCTGAACATCAATCTCGAAGAATTTGACTGATCTTTCGATTCTTTGGAACTTGATCTCATGATCATGAAGCGATGATTTTCACCAGCTTCATAATTAGAAATTTCTAGGTACAATCACCTTTGGCAGAGTCACCAGATGAACTTACAATATCCGCTTTGAGGTCAAGACAGTTCATCAAAATCTTGATTCCTTCGGGTGTCAATTTGAAATAATGCTTGTCCCACCGATTGTGGATCTTTTAGAGACAGAAATAGTCTGTCCCACCGGGCATGCCAAAAATTTTTGGTCACAAATCTGCCACAGGAAAGGATTTTATATGTATATACGCCCTAGACTTGGCCAACATTGAAAGGCCAAGAAAAAGAGATGTCTCCCGGGCCAATCTCTAGAGAGGGCTGGTTCCCACACTAATCTAAACTGGTTTCAAGACTAGAGATGCAAGAAAGAAATGGGAAATAATGTGGAAAGAAATGAGAAATAACAAAAAGGGATGTAAATATGGCTGAAGTCGATCGTTGATAGGGAGAACAATCTCGAACAGTAATAATTTCAACTAGATCCTAAATTTAAGCAGCAACTGACTCTTAGAATACGTACACAGAATCTGGATCACGCATTAGCCATGAGTTCGCTTCCAAATAAACTTCAAACATTCAAATGCTAATATAGCTAAATTTAACATAGCAGAATTCAAATGATATTACATTGGACTACACAGAAGTAAATCACACAGAAAGCCAAACATACACAACAAATTAGATCACCAACTCCAAAAGACACTAAAAATGGAAGCAATTGCATCTAGGATTTCTATTTCAATTTTTGCAACAAGATCCTCCTCCCTTTGCTTGATTTTTACATTGGTATTTATAGAGGTCCGTCCTCTTCCTTTCATATTATAGCATTTAATATATGAAGCAGATTTCGAAGAACAAACCCCTTAATCTGCCTCGGGGAAATGACAGTCCCTGCTTTTAATGGATTACAACTGAGAATGAAACAGAAACGAGGGCCCATATCTCTTCATCAAATGATCGTTATCAAGGGAAGCTAAAAGTTGTTTTAAAAGATCACAAACAGGAGCTTTGAATATTGGAGGCGTCTTTAATTCTGGCAACATCAAAAACTGCCTCAGGTTCTTCCATCTTGCACACCTCGATAATCAACAACATTTAATCTTAGAACCGCTTCTTTGACCATGATTTGAAAACTATTGGAGAGCCTTTAATTGATTCTTATCTCCTCTGCACGTTCTCCTATGTAATCTTGAAGAAAAAATGCAACAGAACTGTATCAAGACTTTGTTATTGCTTTGGTCATGAAAATGTGACATGTCGCGATATCGCGACACTTTTACCTTGCTGCTTTCTCTCTCCACCACCAGTTGTGAAAATGCGACATGTCATGAAATCGTGAAATCTTCTACTTGTTCGGATTTGTCTTCCTGATATGTCATGAAATTGCGACACTCTCCTTTGTTTGGACTTCTTTCCTCAACATGTCGCGAAATCATGACATTTTCCTTCACTTGCCTTCTTTATTACTGCAAGTCACGAAAACTTCACCATGTCGTGAAATCACATCTTCTTCCTTCTGTGTCCTTTTATTTTGTATACCCATGAAACTGCAACATGTCACGAAATCATGACAGTTTTCTCTTCCTTGGCCTTCATCCTCTTGCAAGTAGCGAAAATGGAACATGTCACGAAATTGCGACATTCCGTACCATTTTGTCCTTTCTGCACTTTCACATCGCAAAAAAAAGACATGTCACGAAATCGCGACATTTCTTGTGTTCTCCTTCATTTTTGCCTTTGCGTCGCAAAAATAGAACATGTCACGAAATCACGACATCTTTCTCTATTTAGCCTTTTCTCTACAATATGTCGCGAAATCGCGACACTTTCTGTATTCTTGCACTTTGATGCTTTTACGTCGTGAAAATCTGACATGTCGCGAAATAATGACATTCCATACCATTTGGCTGCCTCCTTGCTTTTGCATTGCGAAAACGTGACATTTCACGAAATCGTGACATTTTTTTGCACTTTGCCCTTCCTGCCCAATATGTCACGAAATCGTGACATTTCCTTGCTTAGCCTAGTGTTGCCGCTTTATGTCGCGATATCGCAACGTCTTCCTCTTGCTTGGCCTCATCTTCAAAAATGTCACGAAATTGCGACGTCTTTCATGCCTTATGCTTTTCTTTCAACCTTACCGCGATAACGCGACATGTCGCGATATCATGATGTTTTCTACATTTTGCTCCTTGTTCACTTTTCTGTCGCGATATCGCGACATTTTCTCATCATGTTGCTTTGTTGCCTTTGCAAGTCATGAAAATGTGACATGTCACGATATCGTTACAACTTCATTTTAGTGCTTCCGTTGACTGCGTTGACCGCGAAACTCCAACATGTCGCGATATCACGATAGTTTTATCCCCTTGCTGTCGTTGATTGTCTTGACCGTGAAAACACGACATGTCACAATATCGCGACAGTTTCATGTGCTTAGCTCCAACAAAAAAACTTGCAGAGATTTTTATATTTTCCCTTTCAAAATGCTTGAAGGAACAACAGAGGAGTTAATATCTCTACAATTTATGCATTATTTACATTAACAGTAACAAAAAAAACAATGTGGCAAAAATGCCAACAGGCCTATCCTAGCGAAGCCTTATGTTTCAGAAGTCTAGTATGGTTAGTATAAAAATTTTGATAAGTCAACTAAGGTGTTTGAGTCTCATGGAAAACCTCAAAAATTCCCAAATAGCAACAACCAATTTTCAATACAATCATCAAAACATCATTTTCTTTTATGAGAGTTTGTTTATTAGAATTATTTGTAATATAAGTTAGATACCGTATGGATGTCAGAAATGATATTTAAATGGCCACTAAATATGTTATCCATATTATTTTAATTTACAAAAATCCATAAATAGAAACCATATATAATTGCATCTCACATATGGGCGTACTATCTTCCACAAAAAGAAAAAGCAACTACAATCCATGATTTTTATACATTCGGTGGTGTCATTCATTAGATTGTTAAATCCATATTACATTCATACATTATGTTTTAATGATTAAAGAATACATTTTCATTTACATATATCATCATAGAAAAATCATGCAATACATACAAGGCATAAACTATGTCATAATAGCATAAAATAAATGCATACAAGTGAAGCAAAGTAGACATGCATTTAATATCAAAATATGGCATTCATATGCATCCATGATAATTATTCCATCTACATACATAACTCATAGCATGTAATCATATATCACATAGCTATCTAGTGCACATCATCCATACATCACATCATATAACATTAAATCAATATAAGCATTGCATCCATGTGCATAACATAAACATAAAATACCAAAAATAAAGTACACATGTAATGATATGAACTATCATATCATATATATATATATGTGTGTGTGTGTGTGTGTGTGTGTGTCAAATGTACATCATAGTGGGGTACATCAAAATACCCGTAGGCTACAGCTGTGTAGGTCATCAGACCTTACACCAAAATGGTACAATAAGTGGTAAATTTTGTGCCATGCCAATGGCAAAAATACAAAAAAATCAGATAACATTAAAATCCAAGTGCGCCTCATATTTAGTTACTTACCCTATACACTTGGTGGTTGTAGAGACTTGCACTCCATGTAAACCGACAAGATGAGTAAATTACCATAAGGATATTTGGGGCAAATCCATCATCGTAGAATCACTATGCTTCATTTCAATTCCTAAGAAGGCCCAGGCAGCCGGACTATTGTAGGGGAATGAGATATTCATGTCAATTATCCTATGATATTTTTAGTAAATCATCAACAATATGATTCAACACAAGAATAATGGATATTATTACCATTTTTATTCCCTAAGAAAGCCTTTGTGGCTAGATTGCTCCATGGGATAGAAATATACAATTATTATTAACAGTTGCAATCATAGTTGATTAGGCCTTGCCAATAATTCAAATGCTAAATCTTTAAATTTGTTCAAGATCATTCATAGTGGTCAAGCGACCTTGTCACTTCATTTAATTTTCATTATCCTCATCGACTCATCTCTTGAGGGGGTATTCATAATATCAAATCATAATCAAAGTCAACAGAAGATCCCTTGATCGTAGATCCCTAGATCTTGTCAAAATTGTGTTCATCTTATGAATCATTGCCAACGACTATCATAAGCTTACCCTCTGCTGGGGCAAAAAGCAAATATGATAGTAAGTTAGTAGCTCT
Source organism: Wollemia nobilis (assembly GCA_028583015.1). NCBI lineage: Eukaryota > Viridiplantae > Streptophyta > Pinopsida > Araucariales > Araucariaceae > Wollemia > Wollemia nobilis. Next base: position 9,412,470 of record JAQPPZ010017031.1, on the reverse strand, counting down.
CCTAATTTTTAAATCTATATGATGCAAAATCCTATAGTATCCTTGAGGTGACCGATCGATGCTAGAGCTTGCCAAAGCCTTTTCAATTTTAAGCCTTCCATCCAATTGGAAGCAATTATTCTAGGATGCGCATCTTCTTTGCAGGACTCAGGTATCTAATGTTGATTAGACCAATGATCATCATACAACCTATGACATCATTTTAGGAGGTTTAATTTTGCTCAACATTGTTTGATATTACAACGCATATCAAAATGGGCATCTATAGATACCTAAAATGCATCATATCCAGGTGACTACTCATATGGGACATGCTAGAAGACCATATGGAAGACCTTGAATAGATTCTAAGATATAGCTATGGTTTTTACCACTCATTTTGGCACCTTTGCCTATCTAGTGTTAGCAATTGCTGATACCTATGGTTAACAGATCTGAACGTGCTTGTCATTCGTTGTTAGGACTAAAAATCAATTGGACTTCATCTAATCCAAAATTGGTTGCAACAACTCAGATTAGAGTGGTTTGAGCGAGGAACGTTCTGGATCCTTCCATCCAACAAGCTCAACTACCCAATATTGTTCTGGCTTCCTCATGAAACCACCCCTAGCCCTTGGCAAATGCTATAAAATCCCCTTCCAAATTGGATAAATATATAAATAATTCTTGATTTGAAATGCAGTGAAGCCCTATCGAATTGCATACTCATTTACATGCATTGAGAGGAACACTTTGTCTATCTAATTGGAGATCACATGCTATGGAGGTCCTAGGAGGATAAGAGATTAAAGAAACATGAATTCGTGCAATCTATGCACCAACTGAGCAATTCAAATGCTAAATCTATTAGAGGACATAATGGTAATCCTTGATCATCAATTTCTCAAGGATAATTGAATATTGGACACCAAATTAGGAGGGCAAGAATATTTCAAGCTCATTCATAGCTAAAAATTCTCACCACGCATCAGATCCATGGTCAGGTTGTCATCTTTAATTTCCTTGTTTTCTAGCTATAGGATTTGCTTAATTGCATTAGATTAGACATATCATGTTAATTTGCTTTAGTAGAAACTTTGACCGATGCAATTAGAGTTTTTAGTCATTTTCATTCACTTTTGCAATTATGGCACTAATGGTTCTTTTCATGCTTCCATGCTTTCAATTTCATAATTAAGTCAATAGATAGCTAGATCTGTTTTTGCTTATATTTTTGTAGCAATATTTTTATGTTTAATATAAGTTTAGTATGTTTCTTGCACTTTCTTGATTTCATGCTAGTTATACTACCTCTTATGCAAATACCTCCTAAAAGCCTCATCAAGAGAGACATATTTTGTTGCTAATTGCTTCTTGTTGTTTATTGCACGTAGGACTAATAGGGTTTTGAGATGTAAGGTAGCAAATGCCTCTAATCATGGAGAAGAAGGCCATTGACACCTTGGAGCATTTTGTGTCCATTTAGAGAGTCTACGTATTGCACCTACCATGTTGGGTCTTTTAAATTGTATTAATTGTATCAATATTTGGGTGACCCTAAGAGGGGCATGATTGTAACCAATATTTGATTTAAGATTAATAAAAGAAGAATTGTCATATGCAATCTTGTATTTTATTTCTTTCTTTAATGATTTATTTCAATTAATGTATTAGTTTAGGTGTATGCTTTTTAGATTGGTACAGACATGTGCAAGTATCTTAGTAAAGATATCTGTAACTTGTTGATTGGTGGGAATGTACTAAATCTGAATTATGTGCCTTGGAATTTCATCTTGAATGAAGTGATATTATGTGTCAATGTGTTTGGTGTGTTCATGATGCACTTGATTCTTAATAAGGTTCAAAATACCCTGGTTGTCATAGAACAAGTGAATTGGAGATTTATATGGATGACCCATGCTTATCAAGATGTGATGCAACCATATTTCATCACACACTGCTTCACGTGCGATGTGATACTTTACCTCTATAGATGAAATAACAACCACCTATTGCTTCTTACTGTTCCAAAAGACAGGACTAGATCCAAGATGAAAAATATATCCTGAAGTTGAATTTTTATAATCATATGATCCAGCATAGTCAGATTCCATGTATCCTTGCAAGAATAATTTATCATTCTTCTTGTATTCTAGGCCATACTCAATAGTACCATGGACATAGTGAAGACCATGTTTGTTGCTTTCCAATAAGTTTTCTTAGGCTCCTACATGAACCTCAAAAAATAGTTGATAGCAAACATGATATCTGGCCTAGTGTTCATCAGATATATGAGACTCTTGATTAGATGTCGATAGAGAGTACCATCTACCTGAGGTGAATCATCATATCACGATAACTGAAGCCCTGATTCCATCAGAGTTGCCATTGTCTTACAATTAGTCATGCAATACTTTTCTAACAATGTCTTGGCATAATTTTTTGGGACACCTTTATGTGGTGCTTCTTCTGGTTCACTTCCAAGCCAAGATAAAAGTGGAGAAGTCCGAGACCTGTCATCTCAAAATATTTGCACAACACTTTTGATGGCAGATATAAAAGTTTTTGAGCTGCCTGTGATAATCAGATCGTCCATGTAGAGTACAAGTAACACTATTTCAAAACCTTATTTCTTGAAATAGAGGTTTGCATCTAACATACTTCTCTTAAATCCATGCTGCAATAGGTGATCATCCATCTTAATATACCAAGCTCGAGCAGCTTGTTTCAAACCGTACAAGGAATTGACCAATTTGCACAATTTCTACTCTTAGCCTTCCGCTTTAAATCCTTTAGGTTATGTCATATGGACTTCTTCTTGAATATCACCATTCAATAAGGCACTCTTAACATCCATATGATGAACTTTCCACCCAAACTGTGCTGCCATAGTACAAAGAACTCAAATGGTTATCATCCGAGCAATAGGTGCAAAATTTTCCTCATAGTCAATGCCTTCCTTTTGTGCATAGCCCTTGGTAAAAAGATGGGACTTATGCTTATCAATTATTCTATCTGCCTTGTACTTGAATTTCTACACCCATTTGTAGCCACTAGGCTTCTTCCATGTGGTAGATAAACAAGCTTCCAAGTCCTATTTTTCTTCAGATACAAGTACTCTGCATCCATAGTAGCCTTCTATTGTGGCTCACTAAGGGCATATTGTACTGTGGTGGGTTAATTATCATCAAGTGAAGATATAAAAACTTGGTCATCATACACATACATATCCTTTGTTTATCTCTCTAGATGTACTAAAAGCTCCTCAAAATATTGACAAATATCATCAACCTCAGTAGTCTCTACTGCTGCTCTATCCTATTGATCCATACTAGGTGTACGAGGTCTATTTAGAGTCAAATTTAATTGGTGTGGATATCTTTGAGTATCTGATAGTACTTGTATAGAACTTAGAAATATTATTATGTTGTGAAGAAGAAGAATAAGGTCCTCCTAACTATGGCTAAAAAGGTCTCTCTATCTTAGATTCTACAAAATATAGGTATACATCGGATGTGTTTTGTGATGTGAAAGCCTCATAAAAAATAATGTCTCTATTGATATGAATCTTCTTTGTCAAATGATCAATCAAATGATAATCCTTATAGTTCTCATCATAACCAAGAAGAACACATTTCAAGGTCTTCTCATCTAGCTTTTTCCTCTTCTCTTTGGGTATGTGCATAAAAGCCTTACATCCAAAAATGCATAGATGAGAGATGGAGGGTTTTTGACCACTCCATGCTTCCTGTGGAGTTATTCCCTTTAGGGCCTTTATGGGTGCTCCATTAATCAAGTACATTGTTGTGGTGATAGCTTCTATCCAAAATTGTTGCTATAGATGGGCTCCTATGAGCATACAATGAACTATTTCCATGATGGAATAGTTCCTTCATTCAAAAAATCCATTTTGCTAAGGAGTATAAGTAGTAGTGAGTTGTATCTTGATCCCATGTGCAGTAAAATATGCAAAAAATTCTTTAGAGGTAAACTCCCCCCTTGATCTGAGCAGAGGGTATTTATAGAAGTCCTTGACTCCTTCTCAATTGATTTATTGAATTGATGGAAGTAACTAAAGGCTTCAGATTTTAGATATATAAATAAAACCCACATATTTCATGAGTAGTCATATACAAAAAATTGAAAGTACCTCTTCCCCCCACAACTGTTTTGTGTGAAAGAATCACACATATCGGTGTGAATTAACTCTAGAGGTTTCTTTGCTTATGTAGAGATATTTTCAAATGGTACTCTATGCTACTTTCCTACCAAGCAATCAAATCACATTGGTAATGTAGAGGAAAGGGAGGAAGGCCATTTACCATCTCATATTTACTTAGCTCAAGTACATATCCAGAACTTAGATGCTCGTATCTCTTGTGCCAAAGGGAAGTTATCTCCTTTGTAGAGACTATCATGGAAACATGAGTGGTAGATATAGCATCTAATGCAAATAAGCCATACTTGTATGAATTTGTTGTGATGTGTTTACCCCTCTTGGTGATAAAGCAACACTTATTTCCATCCTCAACACAAAAATCAACAACCATATCCTTAGCTAGAATTTGAGTGACTGACAACAAATTTTTTGCTAATCTTGGAATATATAGGACTCTATCAATCTGAAATTTGCCATCTAGAATTTTTACTGAAACTATACCCTCACCTTGAACCTTGTAGATTTTATCATAAAAAATAGTGACATATTTTCCCTCCTTGGCTTCATATGTCTCAAACCATGATTTATCACGAATCATGTGTTTACTGGTGCCAGAATCAACATACCATACAAGATCCTTCTGCTTGGAGGTTGTAATAGTCATGAGCACCTTGTGTACCCACTCAAAAGTAGTGTCAGATTCTTCAACAACAACATTCACCTTGGGTTGCTTGTTTTTATTCTGTGGCTTGTTATGGTCCTTGTTCTTAGGTTGTTTGTTTTTGTGCCAACACCTATTTTTATCATGGGTATCCTTGTCATAAATATTGCAATATCTCTTTGCTTGTTGAGATTATTTTCCCTTGGAATCCTTGGAAGAATTTCCTCCCTTATAAAACTTACCCTTCTTCTTAGAACCCTTTTTTGTGGAATAGAGGGATGTATTAGAAGCTTCATCTCTTTGAAGTTGGCAAGCCTCCTTTTCCTAAAGCATATTGACCAACTCAACAAAGGTAACTTTTCTTTGGGACACTTGAAGAGAGGTTATCAATATTTTGTATGAATCAGGTAAAGCTATCATAAATACTGAAGTAAGGAGCTTATCGTCTACAATATCTCCTAAGGAATTCAAATTTGAATTCAAATCAGCCACTCTGTAAAGAAATAGTTCAACTGTCTCTCCATGCTTCATACTCAAACTATGAAGTTGAGATTGAAGGTGAAGAATGGTGGACTCATTCTTACCCTCATAGATGGTTGTAAGGGCATCCCATGCCTCTTTACCATGTTCTATGTCAGCTATGTGAGGTTGAACTTCATCTAAAATAGAAAGCAAGATGAAATAGAAAGCAAGATGAGCAATCTCGCCTTATTATCTTTTTTTCAAATGCAATATGATTTGTAGTTGGTCATGTAGGTTGAGTTGTATTTGTTGATGGTGAAGGCCTTGTTTCCATGCCAGAAACAACATCCTACAATTCTTCCATTTGTAGAATAGCCTTCATATTTGTTTTCCATGGTGTGTAATTGGAACCTTTTAGTAACTGAGAATCTATTAGGTACTTGTGGATAGAGGTCATAATGAGGGTTCCTTATAACACCAAATGGTCCTTCTTTCTTTATATCTTTGCTAGGTTGTTATATCAAACCTCTCTATAAACCTACCCTTACACGAGGGAGACTATAAGTACATGAAATAAGACTGGTAAGTGGTACATAGGCGGTACTAAATGGGAATCATTTTGTTTATAACACCTACCATATAAGGTTTTTCCTCATGTGTTGGGCACAAATTCCCCTAAACACTTTGGAAAGCACTTCGTTAGGATTTACGTCTAACAAAAATAACGATTAGGGTAGTGAATGGAGTGAACAAAATTACAAAATGGTAAACTTATATCTCCTCTACGATTGATAGAGAACAAGCTTAGATGTCATTGTTGTAGCTATGTTATGTGATAGATACAATAGCCCAAAGCACGACAACATTACTTGTAAGTGTGGTCCAGGGGTACCGTTAATACCAAATAGTATGGTGCAAATAAATTTGCACCGATGGGTTCAATTTTTGAGGACTTATTATGTTGGATTTTACTTAATGATGTAGTGCAAAAACAACACTAGAAATGTAAATGCAATCTACAATAGAAAGTGCCCACAAAAAATGAAATATGAGTTGGTCGCTGCCGAAAATGCACCTAATTACAATGCCAAATTGCTTTTAAAACTTTGAAAAATCACTCACTATTCCTCCCTTTTCATCATGTTTGAATAATTTTGCAATAAATGGACATGAAAAAAAATTCCCCCCTTGATGTTTGCAAAACAAATTAAGGATGAAATGTTGTTGAATTTCCAGGGGTGGTATGTGCAAAATAAAATTTTAATCAATTAAATTCAAAAATAATTTAAAAAGTTAAATTTAAAAAATCAATGATGTAGCAAAAAATTGATTAAATAAAGCTAAAAATTTAGAAATTATTTAGGAAATACTTAAAAAATAAAAAATGCATTACCTTTTATAACCGTCGGTTTGCTTGTGTAAAAAAAATTGGTCGTGAGCCTGTGGGGCTTGAACTGGCGACCTCCTCGTAGGCAATGCTTTATGAGGCGGGTGCCAACTAGTACACCTAGGTGCGGGATGGGAAGGAAGTCTCAAGTACTTCCTATTATAGGTATTCAAATCATGAGCCAATTAAAAAAAAATTATGGGAAGTTATCCCACATGCACCCTATGGGTGTGCTTTCAAGGAATAAAATCGTGAATGCACAATTTGTTATATGATTGCCTTTAGGTAATCGACATAGTCACCTAGCCTTTTTTTGTTCCATGCATGCACTAAATATGAGCCTCAAACCAATCACCATGTGCCACATGTGCATGCTAGCTCTGCATGTCAGATCTGCAAAACCAATCATGCACCACCTATCTATGCCAGCTCTGGGTGCCATATCTATAGAACCAATCACCACACACCTATCCATGCTAGGAACTACCTCGAAATTCATGCTAAATTTGGAGGGCCACATTATTAACTTATTTATATCTCCATCTCAGCAGTCCTCCATGTCAGTGCTTCGAAGGGAGTGCATACCAACTCAACTCTAGTAATATATCCTATCTTCGGTCTTGGGTGCCTTTGACTCAACGTCCACTATGATAGTCTGCTATTAATATGCATGCATTAGAGAGTTATTGTCAGTCTATGTGCACTAGAGTATCCACAGCTCATATCTCCATATATCAAAATTTGAGGTCGATCACACCAGTCTTCATAGTCAGTAAAGTAGTGATAATGCAGGTTAGATCAATAATCAGTTAGCAATCACATCAATAGTTGTCGGTCCTCGAGGAGCCTACCGAGCATTGACCACTCGAGCAATGATCACACAAGATATGATAGGTTTGATAGTGTTATATTAAAAGTATAAGCAGTAGTGAGCCTCGATAAATATCAAATTCAATCAAACTCATTAGATCTAATAGTGATGTCACAGGTTCCAGTCAGTCTTGTGACATGACCTAGTCTTGGGATCCGTACAGGCCTCGATAAATATACCCACAATGACCTAGTTTCGAGATCCATGTAGGCCTAAAAAAATGTTTAAAGCACATCTCGAGAACTGTGCCAAGAGCACGTTAAACTCTGATACTATATTAGAGAAACCAATAAATTCAAGACAAATAGATTACATTAGGCTTAGAATAGCCCATGAGTTTAGGATCTGGAGAACCAAATAAAACCTAAAATAATACTCATGCTATGTTAAGCCTAACCACTAACAATAAATAATGATAATAACAACTAATAGAATCAAATATATGCTAACAAATAGTGTTAATTTTATTACATTATTTTTGTCATTTAATATAGTGATTACTCTTATATCTAAGACTACTCAAGATCTTGGACAATGGGATTTGTGATAATTTGGCTAAAAAGCTAACATTCTTCTATGTGTCTTGATCACACATGGAGATCCACCATTCTTGAATATTTTTTTTAGTCTATTCTAGCTGATCTTCAATATTATCTATAAGCTTGTTGCTTATTCTTTGGTCCTTATATATAGCTAGATCACATGGATGTACAAAGGCATAACATCATATAAAACTTATTTACATCTAAATCAGGTGCTTATTCCTTAGTATTATTCCTAAATGCTTCTATGTTTGGTCAAGTAGAATGCTTGAATGTTGGAGCCTTAGTATTTATGGATTCTAATTTGGCCCTAAACCTTTCTTCCAAATCATAGCTCCATATGTGCAACACTATTGGTATTTGAAGACCACTAAGCTTATCATCTAGGAATCTGCATTGAATTCAAGTTATCATGGTGATAGGACCAATGTTGAAGGGATACTGGTATGTACCAATATTTTCCATCCCCAAATATTTCATCTACTCAATCAAATTATTGATAAAATTCCATCGCAAAGACCTAGTTTGTCACATAGTAAGATAGTAGATATGGGTATCCTGTAAAAACATAGATCCTAATAAAAGTGCTACTCTATAGAAAGCAACAATCTCCTAGTTTGTGGTTGTCATCAAGGAGCTTATTCTTAGCTTCTAGAGACATCCAAGAAATTTTGCCTTATATACAAGCTAGTGCAAGTCCTAGAAATAGTCGATTGAGCTCCATATAAGAGTTGGTTTCTTTAAGCATGGGAGTCTAGTCAACTATAAGGAGAATTACTCTATTTTATACATGTGTTCTAATTTGCACACCCAACATGCTACCTATCACGAGGTACAAGAATAACTAGGCCAAATATTACAGGTAACAAAATTGCTCACTCTCCTTTAGCTTAATGCAACAAATTGAGAATGAACTTGGGAGCTCAGAAATGAAGCCTAATCAAATAAGGGATGTTTTTTGCTAGTGCCATCATAATTATGCACATCGGTTATGACATAATCTAGACCACTTGGTATTCATGTATGTATTCATCAGTATCTAGCCCAAAGATAACAACTAACATAGCAAATATTTCATGAAATTTTTTCAAAGCAAGGAGCTTAATTGGATTTTTTGGGAGAGCATCCTAGGATTGTACCAATTTCTTATCAGGCCAATTTTTTACCAAATCACCTTTATAATAACCAACTTGGTCTTCAACATAGAAAGGTTTAGTATTAGTACTAGAGTGAGCTCCTATTGCGAAAGTTTTTGTGATAGCATAAATAGTAATGTCAAACATTTTTTGCCTTGTTATAGTATATACTATGAAGTAGGGAAAAGTGGTGCACCTAATTATGAATAAAAATATGTGTATCTATCCTATCTCGCTTATGAGCATCAAATGGAAGCATGCATGTGAAAATGAAGCAATACCAAACAATAAGGAATGAAATGAAACGAGTATCTTCTTTATTAATTTGGTGGATAAAATCCAAGGTTACATAGAAGTCCCCTTGAGGGCTCAAAGGTGATACAATTGTTACAAATTTTGGGGTGCCCAAGGATCAAATCCTCCAAGAAATTCGGGTGCACATCTAGTGCCTTTCCTCGTACCCACAATCGAGGTGGGCGGGCCAATGCCTCCGCTGCTTGTATATTCAATATCTGATGTCTGATATTCCTTCCCAATGCCTTCTAAGAACCTGCACCTGCACACAAGGAAGCCAAAGGGGTCAAATAGCAAGGGTGTATGGTGGAAAACATGCAATCCCCACAGGGGCAAAAGAACGCATATATTAAAAATATATCAAATCAGATCAGAATGACTTGAAAATTTGTGGAGATGTTAAAGAGGATTTTTTGAGGGGATATCACCAAAAATAGATCTAAAATTGCATCCGTAGACCCCTCAATTTTGTGTTGCCCACCTACAACCTACGAAGACCAAGACAAGCAATTCCTGAACCTAAACATATCCAAAACTCATGAAATTTGGAAAGAATGCATAAATGGACATTTAAAGACAACCCATATGGTTATATTTTCAAATTGAGGCCCATATCCACCTGCATACAACTGGGGTTCCCGGATGGGCCCTACGGACCTGCAAAAACTTAAAAATGCTATAACTTGGTCAATTTAACTCCAAATTGCATGAAATTTAAACCACAACATCATATGATAGTCTAGAATAATATAATTAAAAAATAGTAATAAAATTGTGCAAGGATTTGTCCTCATCCTGGGGGGATGGTGGTGACTACAACTAATTGGGGGGCACCCTGGGAAGGGATACCCACCAATTCTGTGCACTTTTTGCTACCAATCCCACTAGGGAATGATCCTAAATAGTCTAAGGGGTGTTGTCATCAAATTTGGTGAAGAAATTCACCCGGATGGAAAAGTTACGCTCAAAAGGCCCTCTTGAAGTCACCCGATAACCTCCTTCGCTAAGAGGAGATTTCGAGGGCAAGAGAGCTCAATAGGTTGGGGGGAAATCTCGGTAGCACTCCATTGCATATCCTAGAACTCCTCTCCTTATTTTTTGGTGTGGACCATGTATCCATTTTATAGCCCAAAGGGGCTCATGTGCAAAAAGGCATGCAAGGGCATGCATGGCAGGAGGCGCCATTTGTCAAAAAGGAGGCATGCACTGGGTGGGGAAGAGAATCTCCATTTTGGGCCTCCATTATGAAGCATGTCATAAGGATGTAGTGCCCTCTGACCCGCATGCTCCAAATGGCATGCTAAATGGCAGTTTTTGGGTGCCAAATGTCCTAGATTTGACTTTTTTTGGGTCAAACCTGCTCACCGTCCCACCCTGGGACGATGGCTCACCACCATCCTAGGGTGGGATGGTGGGAATCTCCACCATCCCGGGGTGGGACGGTGGCTGGTGAATTTTGGGCCAAAAATTCCCAAAATTGGGCCAGAAGCCTCCAAAAACCCTTCCGGAGTGGCTAGAACCACTGTGAGCCTTCTGAGGGCTGCCCAAGGGGCCATATGATGCCAATTTGATCATTTTTTGTGGGTGCTTAATCGGGTTAACCATATTTTAGTGTCTATAGATGCCCCTTTTTGAGATGCATTATGTGCAGCATAGTGCTGAGCAAAAATAGATGACCAAAATGTTGAATGATTAAGGTTACTCAATAACCTAACCAACTTTAGATGCCCCAATCATGGAAAGGGCGTGTGTTCTTGAATCCTTGTTTTTGACTCGTTAAATGAGCATGCCTATGCTTGAAAATTGTCTGTCATGAAGGGACAAGGCCCATGAATTCATGATGCCAGTAATTTCAAGCATTATGATGTGATATTGTGTGCTTGTTTGCTGCCCCAAGCAGGAGCATGATTGTCTTTATCGAAGATTCGTTGAACGAACGCAATTCACATAATTGAGTGTGTGCTTGCTGATTTGGACTGAGTATGACTACCCCCTCAAGTGATGAGTCAATGAGGGAATGACCAGTGAGAAAAGTGATGAGTCGCTTGACCCAATTGACTTGTGTTATGCTTACCTTCAGTTTTACCCCTTGAAAAATAGGGCAATTTGAAGAGGATTTTGGTGACTTTGTTGAGTTTTCCTAGAGGAAAGGAGTTGAAAAATGCATGCCCAAGGAGGATTCCGGCCACAATGGCCTTCTTAGGGCATGAATGAACAAATTTTCCATCCCTCCTAGGATCCTCATGGTTGCATTTTGATCTATGTGAAATTTGGACCCAATTTGGATATTTTAGCGATGTGAAGTCTAAGGACTCACTTTATTGTAGCCTACGGGAAACATGATGTATCTTTTTGTCCCATACATATATATATATATATATATATTATATATATATATATATATATGTGTGTGTGTGTGTGTGTGTGTGTGTGTGTGTGCTTTTTATGTGGTTTATCATCATGTGTTTATTGTTTTATGAAATGTGTGCAAATGTATGCAATTTGATTTTATGCGATGATGATGAATGTCTACCTTATATGCATATGTTTGTAATGTGATTTGATTTTATTTTGTACATGTATGGATGTATGATGAGATGGATGACTATATGACGTATTATGCTAGCACCATAGATGATATAGAATGCATCAATTCATATGTAATATGGTTTATGAGAGTATGTAATGGATTTGTGAATAATGTAATTGAAATGGATGTGGTGAAGTGATATGAATGATATGATGTTTATAGGATGTCTATGAGGTTTTCACGAGACTCAAACACTCTAGTCAACTGATCAAAAGTTGTATACTAACCATGCAAGACTTTTTGACAAGGTATGAATCTTGTTAGGATGACCAAGATACTCAATATCCCTGTGTGTGCAAGTGAGTTCATTCCTACGAGATGCATAAAGATACCGCCATTGACAAGTAGGCTATCCACCAAACCTATAATGAGGATCACTCTATGAATGCCACAATCCAGAGTTCTGTACTCAGTTGGATTAGACCACTAGGTAGTATAGGTGACCAAAATCTAGCTCATCCACATGCAAACATTGGTCTACACACATGCAAAGCTAATGTGGTAGACATATCATCATGCATTTAGGATACCGCCATTGCCGGATAGGCTATCCACCAAACCCGTAATGAGGATCACCTAAATGGTTTTTCAAATGCTGAGAATTCTAGGGATTCAAGCTCAAGCGCCCTTCTTTTATTCAATTTTATAGGGATACTTGCTCATATGTAGTGATGATAATCACTGTTTATTTTGTATTTTATTTTCTTTGAGCAAGGGATTTGGGGAGTGGTGATAACCACTATTATTTTTTATTGTTGCTTTTTGAGGATTTTGATTTTGAATTTTGATTTCAAAGTTGAACTTGTGGGATTTTTGCTTTGTGAATGGTATTGATATTTTAGGCCTTGGGGATGACTACCCATCCTTCTCAGGGACGTGTAGTATGAATCCTTACAACTTTAGGGATCAAGGGTGTTTGGGAATTTTGATGGTGTTTGGGATTTTGCTTTGGAATGGTATTGATCTTTTAGGCCTTGGGGATGACTACCCATCCTTCTCAAGGATGTGTAGTATGAATCCTTACGAATTTAGGGATCAAGGGTGTTTGGGATTTTTGATAGTGGTGAAAACCACTATTTATTTTGGGGAATTGGGTAGGGAAGAGCTTGTCCTTTTGCCAATTCTCAGCATCCTTGAACCATTCGCATAGGGGGATGAGCAGGATAAAATTTTTGCTCAAGGTACCCTAGACCACTTTGTGGGTTTCATATTTCCTTTCATAAAACTTGGATTTATTAGTGTGAAATGTGTTGGGATTTGATGTATACGAGGCACAATATAAGCAAGACTCTACCTCCTAAAAATCTCGCTAGCCTTCTACAAAATTTGAGAAGAAACTAGATATGGCTAAGTGACCGAAAACCCTAATGACATTCTAAAACAAATGGCTAAGTGAAGGGAATGGACATGACTATGGAAATGTATGAAATGGAGATGGAAATGATAAGTAAAATATGGAATGAGGTGAATGATGACCTTGACAACATTGATTGTGAATTGTACTTAGTGTACTATCTTAGTGCTAGACATGTATGAGCCACTCTAAAAATGCAAAGTGTAAATGATGATTATGCCTAATGCAAGTGATAATGCAATGGTATGCAACTTGATGAGAATGCAATATTTTTAATTTTTTGAAATTTTGATTGATATATATGTATGAAAGTGCAATGCGATGCAATGTTTTTGTATTTTGATATTTTGATGATGTTTTTGAGTTTTTTATTGATATGTATATACATGTGACCAACGGGATTATTTGGGGGCCATTGGGGCATTTGGGGTTGACCTAGATGATCGTAGATAGTCTAGGAGCATTTTTACTTGACCTAGATGGTGAAAACCCGCTAGGAGCCTTTTGGGTGACCTAGACAGTCAATGACACTTAGAAAGTGTCTATGACTACCTAGGGGTATTTGGTTGTGACCAAAGGGCTTATGGATGCCTTTGGGGCTTTTAGGGTTGACCTAGATGATCGTAGATAGTCTAGGAGCATTTTTACTTGACCTAGATGGTGAAAACCCGCTAGGAGCCTTTTGGGTGACCTAGACATTCGACACTTAAAAAGTGTCTATGACTACCTAGGGGTATTTGGTTGTGACCAAAGGGCTTATGGATGCCTTTTGGGCTTTTAGGGTTGACCTAGATGATCGTAGATAGTCTAGGAGCATTTTTATTTGACCTAGATGGTGAAAACCCACTAGGAAGTGAAGGATGTTCAAGGGTTTAGGATCCTCGACACCTTCAAGGGAAGCTAGGCGATAAGTTCTAGGCCCTATTTGACTAGTGATGACAAAGGGACCTAACCAGTTTACCATGAATTTGTCTCGTAGGTGGGGCAGCAAGCTAGAATTCTGTTGGTTCTCTTTTAGGACAAGATCACCAACTTGAAAGTCTCGAAGATGGACTTTCATATTGTAGGCTCTCTTGAGCCGCTCCTGATACACACGTAGATGCTCAAGCGCATTAATGCGATGTTCATCCAACAACATAAGCTGATCTAGGTGAGCTTGTCATGCAGTATCATCATCGATAAACTCCTGCATGGATATGCATAGTGATGGGATTTCTAGCTCTAGAGGTATGACTGCCTCGGCTCCATACACTAGTGAGAATGGAGTTGCCCTAGTGGGCATCCGAATGCTAGTGCGGTAAGCCCATAGGGCAAGCGGCATTTGTGTGTGCCAATCGGTATGATTCTCTCTGACTATTTTCTTCAATATGGTAATTAATGTTTTGTTTGATGCTTCTGCTTGCCCATTTGCTTGTGGATAATAAGGTGTCGAAAAGCTATGCTGGATATTATATTTTGCTATCAAAGCATGCACATATTTATTCTTGAATGATGTCCCATTATCCGAAATGATCTTGGATGGAATACCAAAATGACAAATGATATTATTCAATATGAACTCCACTATGCGGGGTCCTATCATAGTGGTAAGGGGGATTGCTTCCACCCACTTTGTAAAATACTCGGTAGCCATGATGATAAATGTGTGATGGCCCGAGGATGTAGGGGAGATTTTCTCGATTAAATCCAACCCCCATTGTGAAAATGGCCAAGCCGATTGGATCGGTTGTAAGGCCTGAGAAGGTACATGTGTCAAGTTAGCATGGTGTTGACATTTCATGCACTTCCTCACATATGCGCAACAATCTCGCTCTAAAGTTGGCCAATAATAGCCCATGCAAAGAATGCACTTTGTGATGGCCATGCCATTGAAATGGCCACCACAAGTACCATCGTGTGCTTGGGCCATTGCCCAAGTCAATTCTTGATACTCTAAGCAACGAAGGAGGATTCCTTCATAGCTCCGATGGTATAGGATGTCTCCTAACAAGACAAATTTTGCTGCCTTCCATTTAAATGTCCTTTTGGCAATGTGCGATAATCCAGGAGGGAGATTACCAAGCTTTAGGTACTCTCTAATCTGTGTGGACCAGTCCTGCTGTGTGGAAGCCTCGATTGCATGAATTGCCTATCCCTCATGAAGTTCATCCCGAGCAAATGCTGATTGGGATAGAACTTGTAAGAATAGCATTGTGCTGCTATCAAAAGGGGTTTGGGGGAACAAAGTCCCCCAAGTGGCATGATTCAAGCACTCATGAATGTGTGAGAATATCTCTTGATGAGGTTCTATTTGAATCAAGTGGACTTCTAGCATGGCTTGAGTGCTCTCACACTCAACCGCTGATTGTGATAGCATCTTGACTTGAATGGTTGTCATCTCCCCTGTGGGGTCTTGCGGGATCAAGGATCCTAAAGAGGCCATTGTATCTACAAAATGATTAGATGATCGAGGGAGTGCCTCGATGTCATACCATTCAAATTTTTCTAGGGATTTGTCCACAAGGGCTTTGTAGGCTTGCAAAACTAGGCACTTGCACTGGAATATTCCCTTGACCTGGTTGACAATGAGCAAGGAGTCACCAAAAATGTTGAGCTTGGTGATTTTCATGGCGATAGCCATTTTAAGCCCTATGAGCAAGGCTTCATACTCAACATTATTATTGGTGTAGGGGAAATCGAGTTTAAATGATAGGGGTATGGGAGCCCCATGCGGTGTGAAAAACATGATCCCTGCGCCACCCCCTTGCTCGCATTTGGAGCCATCGAAGAAAAGAGTCATATCTGCCTGTGACTCAGGCTCATCAGAATCAGGTGATTTTGATATTTGGAAGACTCCATCATCGGGAAGCTCCATGCTAAGAGGTTGATCATCCTAGAGAGGAGCCTCTGCAAGTTGATCAACAATGACCTGACCCTTGATTGACTTTTGTCCTATGAATTCCAGGTCAAATTCTATCAACAACATGATCCATTTCACCGTGCGACTACTATGATAAGTATGACTCATCATGTATCACAATGGATTCTCTTTAGATACAACATACGTAGTGTGGCTGAGCATATAGTGTCGTAGCTTCTTGGTAGCAAAAACCACCGCTAGACATAACTTTTCAATGTATGCGTACTTGATCTCATAGCTCACCAGGGTGCGACTGAGATAGTATGTGGCATGTTCCTTGTGTAGTTCATTGTTTTGGGCTAACATGGCACCCAATGCAGTCTCAGTAGCTGAGATATATAATCGGAATGACACCCCTGGTCTAGGTGGAGCTAACACTGGTGGTGAAGCCAGGTATTGTTTAATTGCGTCAAAGGCATCCTGACACTCATCGTCCTAGTGGAATGTGACCCCCTTGTGCAAAAGTTTGTTCATGGGTCGACACTTGTCCGATAATTGTGCTATGAAGCGCTTGATGGATGCAATCCTCCCCTACAAGCTACGAAGCTACTTGATGTTAGTCGGGGGAGGCATTTCAAGGATTGCCTTGACCTTATTAGGGTCCACTTCGATGCCTCATTTGGAAACTATAAATCCCAAGAGCTTTCCAGATGTGATGCCAAAGATGCACTTCTTGGGGTTCAGTCTCACATTATGTTCAATAAGGTGATCGAGGACTTTGCACAAGACATCTAGGTGCTCATGACGTAATAAATATTTAGCCAGTAAGTCATCCATGTAATCTTCCAAAATCTTGTGCATGTAGTCATGGAAGATATATGTCATGGCATGCTGGTAGGTGGCACCAACATTCTTAAGGCCAAATGGCATGACCTTGTAACAAAATGTTCCCCAAGGCATTGTGAATGCCATTTTGAGCTGGTCTTCAGGGTTGATACGAATTTGATTATACCTAGAGAAGCCATCCATAAGGGAGAGCATTTCGTGTCCTGCGGTGGCATCTACCAGGGCATCTATGCTTGGCAAAGGAAAATCATCCTTAGGACTCGCTTTGTTTTAGGTAAATTGGTGAATGGGATTCCCCCCCTGGGTTCTTGATGGGGACCATGTTGGACAACCATGGTGGATAGTCTATAGAAATGATAAACTTGGCATCCAATAGTTTTTGTAGCTCATATTTGACCATCAAGGCCACTGTTGGGTGCATCTTTCTCAACTTTTGCTTGATAGGCTTGACTTTGGGGTCAAGCGTTAGATTGTGGGTGACCAGATTTGGATCTAGTCCCAACATGTCCTTGTAAGACCATGCAAAAGCTACCTTCTTCTCTATGAGAAGGGCTATGTAATCAGCTTGCTCTTCGAGGGATAGGCTTTCCCCTAGCTTGATACATTGTGGGTTGTTAGGATCTGAGTTGATATCTTTGTCAACCGTAGGCTCGATTGACATATGTGACCCCTCCTCCAATTGATGGGGAGTAGGGATCAAATGGATGTCGTTAGCTAGATTTAAATCCTTTATGGGAACCTTAGGTTCCTCCTCAGCATGGAAGACATCATGAGTTGGTCCTACGGAGAAGTGAAACAATCCACCACAAGCCCAATACTCAGAGGGTGATGGGGGTGAATCAGCGTGATCCCAATCAATCGCATCTAGGTCTAGATGGAGTGGTTTGGAAGGATCGGCTGGGTTGTGGAGTGGTGTGGTCAAATCAATGGAGATCATATTGATGAAATGTGTCTGCTCTCCAGGACCATGTGCATGTGACTATGTATTGATATCATCTCCCACCCCTAGATGTGGTTCTAGGGGAATGGGGATCTCTGGATCCTATCTAGGAATAGATTGCAAGATGGGATCATTAGGCTCAAGGAGCTCCATGTGTGTGGGTGGGTCAGGGAAGACCTCATGGTGAATCTGTCCTAAATTGATAGGCCTTGCCCTTAAGCATGGGCCAACATGCAATTGATGATAGACTTCATCTATGTCGATGGGCTCATGATGATGGCGCAAGTAATGAGGGCCAAGGTACGCCCTCTCTGTTTCATCCTCATAATCACTGTCATATATGGGAATCTCATTGTTACCCCTTGGGATCGGGTGATCAGGTAGGTGTGGTCCCATATATGCTAGTTCCTCATAATCATCATCATGGATGAGGATTTCTTCATTCTCATCTC
This sequence comes from Wollemia nobilis, assembly GCA_028583015.1. NCBI lineage: Eukaryota > Viridiplantae > Streptophyta > Pinopsida > Araucariales > Araucariaceae > Wollemia > Wollemia nobilis. The sequence continues at coordinate 9,393,958 of JAQPPZ010017031.1, read as the reverse complement.
GTAGTGCCTCAGGCTCACGAGGACCTAGCTACTCAAGTAAATTAACTGCTCCCTCCCTAGGAGGTCTAGCTTCCTATGGGTGAATCAACTCTTCAGGAGGAAGGAGCTACCACCAGATAGGATCAGGGAAAGGGAATATATGTATGAGGTCTTCCTATTGGTCATTAATGGGAACAATTTGTGAATGATCACTATCCGACTCAAAAGGGTCATACGGTGCCACCTCGTAACCCGACTCATCGTCTGAGGTCCATTCATATGAGGTGCCTTGATCTGACTCATCACAGACATGGGGACAACTTCGCGAACCTTCCCCTCTCTCAAAATGTGGGGGAATGTCACTGGGGCTCATGGGGTTCCCATATAACAGTGGGAAGTAGTCCCCTAGGGAGTAGACTGTATTGGGATTGGCATAAGGATCTTGAGCCAACCTATCCTCATAGCCTATATTCAAGCGATTTAGGCCATCCATGAGGACATCTAGAGGCAAGGGATTGTTGCATCCCACTCCCGACTTGTCATAGGGAATTTGATATTGCGGTTGATAAGGGATTCTTGTGCCTTGCTCATACAAGCCTAACCCATAACCATGCCAATTGCATAGGTCAAGGTACTTCAGGGTGAAGTTAGGGTTAGACAAGTAGTTAATGTCTTCTCCAAAAGGTTCCTCATCCTCCTCCTACTGTTGGTAAGGTTTGATGCCATAGTCAAGGCCCCCATAGATAAAATTCATTTGATTAGGGGGAATACCAAGAGGCACGATAGTGCCTATGGGAAGACGGGGTCTACCCATGTCTTGCATCGACTCTAAAGTAGGAGTAGTGGTAACATTCCTAACCATGTATTCTCCCAATCCGGTAGAAGCTAGGTGTACTATAACCTGGGGCTACGGATAGAAGAGGGATGAGAGTGAGACTTGATCTGGCTCATCATTTGCCTCGTGTGGTGTCTCTTCATCATCCGGGCTAAGTATCTCCTCTGTAGAGATAGTGGATATGATCGGTTGGTCCTCCTCAATGGGCCACTTCTCTGGGTTCCTAGGCAAAGGATCCATTGGTGTATTAGGCGTCCGGGGTGGAGCCGATGATGAGGATGGCATGGTATTCGATAGCGGTGGGGTCGAACCTCGACTAGATTTATTCGGCTGAAAATCTAGATGTATCGATGGTAAGGTCGACTCGGGTAACTACTGCACCATGTTGCAGTACTTGAAGGGCTCTAGGTCCATAGGGATGACATGAACTTGCCCTTCGTGAGTGTACTTGAGGCACTAGTGAGCGATGGAAGGGACACACTTCATGTCCCTGATCCATGGTCTTCCTAACAAGATATTGTATGCCATCTCTCCCTCCAGGATGTGGCACATCATCGGGATGATCTTTTCTCCCACCTGAATAGGTAGGACGATCGTACCAACCATTGAGCATATGGCATCATTGAATGCTCGGAGGGTGTAGGTAGATGTGACAATGTGAGATGTTGGGAGCTTCAGGTGCTTTAGAGTTGTTGTAGTTATGATGTTGCTCGAAGACCCAGTATCTATCAATACTCTCTTGTATGGTGTTCCATTCACACGTGCGACAATGTGTAAAGGGGGATCCACTATATCATGTGGAACCGGTTTAAGTTCATCTTCTCGAAAGGTAATCATCGGTTCTATGCATTGCCACACATGCCCCACAAAGTTGTTGAAGGAGTTAGACTCCTAGGGCTGAAGCTCAATTGCCTTAAGGATCTCCATCAAGGCTTCTCTATGAGGTTGCGATTGCTGGATGAGCTCATAGATGGAGAGCTAGGTAGATGTTGTTCTTAAACTCTGAGCGAGTCTACTCTTAATGGTGACTACAGGCCTAGGTGGGAGGCTCGACCCGGGAGGCGGTATAGGCTATGATGTCAAAGGGACATCACTCTAAGTTGTAGGTGGTGCAGCTGGACTTGGATACCACCTATTTCTTGTCACAATACTGACCATGCCAACATATCCTTGCTTAGGAGGGGCATGGTGAACCTCATTCACCTGGGGCACTGGTTTGGCCTACTCTGCATGGGCAGGCAAGGGGTCCTTGAAGACCTCCATCTATTGGTTGTTTGGTGTGATAGGGTTGTCTACCTGGAGGGTGTTCCTATCAATTAGGTCTTGCACCAAGTGTTTGAACTTGAAACACATTTGCACATCATGCCCGTTTTGCCTATGAAACTTGCAATATAGGTCTTCTCTGTATCCTTTGGGCTTCGGTGCATTTGGGTCGATAGGTCGACTATCAGGTAGATGGATCGCATTGGCCACCAAGAGGTGATCAAACAATGAGTCCATAGATTCTACAATGGGCATGAATTGTCACTTGGGGTGACACTGTTGATTTTGCCCTTGACCATTCTGGTTGTCCTTGGCATAGTTCCCGAGAGTGGCCTGATAATTAGGCTTTTGAGGTGGCACGACTTGCGCTGGCCCCAGGACACTAATGGCAACCTGATTTACTACTGCTAACTTAGGTTGCATTGGGGTGTTCTTAGCATTCTTGTTCCATTCCTTCTTGCGAGGCTTCACAATCTCACCCTCTTGAATCTTGATTTCTTCGATGATCCTAGCCTGTGCTAAGGCATCTTCAAGAGTGGGGTATTGCTGCAACTACAACAACAAGGATATTGGCTTCAAGAAACTTTTGGAGAACATCTGAGTCAACTCCGACATGGGGAGAAGATAAGGCAGCTTGGCGAGCAAGGTTCACCATCTATTGCCATAGTTTGTTATTGACTCATCATCATACTGTTTCAACCTAGCTACATCGGCCAGCGTTGCCTTCCTCTTGGTGTTGAAGGCAAAGCGTTCTAGGAATGCATCCACAAGTTGGTCCAAATTATGGATGCTATGCTTAGGGAGTTGGTAAAACCACTTGGAGGCAAGGCCAGTGAGGGTAGTCACAAATGTCCTCAGAAGCAAAGCATCATCATCATGAATGCCAAAGCATTGACCTAGGAACCTAGTGACATGTTCTTGCGCATCCTCTTCTCCCTTAAAGGTAGCCAACTGAGGCAACTTAAATTGCTCTGGATAGGGAGGTATAGGTACTGATGGATGGATGGGTTGACTATGCAATTGGTGCATAGTGGGCTTTTGAGATCCCAACCCAGAGGTCTTGTTCTCTACTAACTCTAGGTATTCTAGCAATGCTTTATATGGGCCTGAGGACTTGATCTCCTCATCCTTGTTCATATCTTGCGATGGAGGTCTAGGATCCTCCAACCTAGGGTGAGGTGGTGGTAAGTCACCCCCTACCTCGGTAAGGCATCTCAACATACTCTACTTCTGGCTCATGCTCAGTATAAGCCCCGTAAGGCATCTCTCGAGCCAGTCTATAAATGGGGGTATCTACCCATAGTGGGCACCCTATGTTTGGCTTGGGAGGCATCTCCCAATCTGGCCTAGGAGGTCATGGAGGCAACATTTGATAAGGTCTCGGGGACCTCTCTCGAATGAGCATGGGTTGCCTCGGGTGGACTTCCTACCTATGTGTCTTAGGGGTAGGAACCCTCTCTCTTAAAGTCTTCTGGAATAGCTCGTTGGTCTGCCATTCGATCCTTTCTTTCTCAAGCTGGTGCAAGTGGTCTAGTTGCTCTTTATCCTACCGAAGCTACTTGAACTGAGCTTGGAATTCTATATATCTTGCAACCACTTGCCTAATTTGATCCATAGTGTGAGGCCTAGGGGGCCTAGGAGTCTCACCCTAGGGTCGACCTTGTCCAAGGTAATCTGTGTTCTCCATAGGGTGCTTGCCTCTCTCGAGGTTCACCACATTGACTTGAGGCTCGGGCTGGAACATATGTTCATTATACTCAACTGGTGTAGAGGCACATCGGGCATGCATAGAATATTGTTCTTGAGGAAAGTTTGGGATCTCCTCATGTCTTCCCTCTTGGACGAGGAAAGGTAGGGCAGAATTGGCTCACCTCGATCGATGGGTGTCATTCCCATCGGGCTGCATGAGTTGTTGTATCCTATCAAGGTGACATGGAGGTAAAGTCGTATCGACTTGCTCCGGCCAGTGTGTGAAGTCATGCTCCTACCTAGGATTAGGCATGTCAGCCCTGATAGGAATGTGGATGCGTGGCACCACTCTGTCTATTAGCACCTCGACACATAGTTGCCTTTCACCAAGGAAGGCCTATGAAATATCTCCATACCAAGAACACTCTCCCATGTAATACCCATCATCCCTCGGGGTGTCCCATAGAGGATCCCTTTGGAGATGAGGCTCGTGCCCTACTATCTTGGGGCTAGGTGGAGTAGAAGCTCACTAGGGAGGTATAACCAAGTCCCTAGGGCTATATCGGAGATGATTTGTGTCTCCTAATCCACTCTCTGTAGCTTTCACCCATGCTTGGGCTTGGCTACGGGTGCGCACCATTGTGCTCCTCTATCAATACCCCAAGTGATTATCTTCTTTACAATTTTTTAATGAAACAACATACAAGAAGGAAACACTCAATAAGATAGATGATTATCTCTTTTAAGTTTTAAGTGTGAATCCCTAAACTGTTTCATGTGTTTTAGATGTGTTGTTTGTAAATGATGACCTTGTGTCGCGTATTTGAAATATTGTTGGATGATGTACTCAAATGTTTAAAGGATTTCACCTATATACTCACACAAGCTGAATATGGTGATGAAATCCATATCCAATGAGGTAGCATAGGTACTACCAACCCTCACCCAACACCCCGTGCGCAGCGATACACCTCTCCGAAGAGGAGTGCATGCTATTTTGCATGGTTAGGACAGATCTTGGGTCGGCCTTGGCCATGGATGGGTCCCGATGATACTCTTTCACATGATCCAATCAAGTGGTAATGACATCCACTATTGGTCTCGATCGACGGGTTGGATGTGAGAGCCCAACGCCATCGATGTTAAGATAAAGCGTGATGTGTGGGGTTCCTTTTAATCCCAAGAAAGTAAGCAAAGAAGAATTCAATGATCATTCACTAAATGCATGCAAATAAGTGTGTTTTACTTTCATAAATTTAGGATAAAGAACCTACAAATGCAACTTATGAATGCAAATCCTAAATGCTAACTTACCCATTGGGTAAGCCATAAACAATCAAGCCACAAAGATGCATTGCTATTTTAGATTTCCTTTGATTTTTCTTCTTCCTTTGCTATGTGATGTTATAAGAAAAGAAAAAATGTAACTTTTAACCTTTCTATGCAAGCAAATGAAGTAAGAAAACTAATTTTTGACAGTCTCTAAAAATGTAGCAGAAAAACAGAGGGTTTAGGCACTTACTTTGTCCATTTTGAGCTCTCCAAATTCTGAAATTTTGGGCAGAAATCTCTCTGTTCTCTCACCGCTCCAGGGTGGGATGATTAGAAGCCTCACCACCATCCTAGGGTGGGATGGTGAAGCCACCATCCCAGGGTGTGCCAGATAAAGGCTCTGCCACCATTCCAGGGTGGGGAGGGGAGCACCTACAACACAAAAAGGGCAAAAATTGCAAAATTGAGGTCAGATTTTCACCCAAATAATAAGGGACAAGGGTCCCACCATGATCACCACTAAATTAGGGAAAATTGGTGCACCTAATTATGAATAAAAATATGTGTATCTATCCTATCTCGCTTATGAGCATCAAACGGAAGCATGCATATGAAAATGAAGCAATACCAAACAATAAGGAATGAAATGAAACAAGTATCTTATTTATTAATTTGGTGGATCAAATCCAAGGTTACACAATAGTCCCCTTGAGGGCTCAAATGTGATACAATTTTTACAAATTTTGGGGTGCCCAAGGATCAAATCCTCCAAGAAATTTGGGTGCACATCCAGTGCCTTTCCTCATACCCACAATCGAGGTGGGCGGGCCAATGCCACCGCTACTTGTATATTCAATATCTGATGTCTGATATTCCTTCCCAATGCCTTCTAAGAACCTACACCTACACACAAGGAAGCAAAAGGGGTCAAATAGCAAGGGTGTATGGTGGAAAACATGCAATCCCCACAGGGGCAAAATAACACATATATTAAAAATATATCAAATCAGATCATAATGACTTGAAAATTTGTGGAGATGTTAAAGAGGATGTTTTGAGGGGATATCACCAAAAAAATATCTGAAATTGCATCCGTAGACCCCTCGATTTTGCACCGCCCGCCTACAACCTACGAAGACCAAGACAAGCAAATCCCGAACCTAAACATATCCAAAACTCATGAAATTTGGAAAGAATGCATAAATGGAAATTTCAAGACAACCCATATGGTTATATTTTCAAATTGAGGCCCAGATCCACCTGCATACAACTGGGGTGCCCGGATGGGCCCTACGAACCTGCAAAAACTTAAAAATGCTATAACTTGGCCAATTTAACTCCAAATTGCATGAAATTTAAACCACAAAATAATATGATAGTCTAGAATAATATAATTAAAAAATAGTAATAAAATTATGCAAGTATTTGTCCTCATCCCGGGGGACGGTGGTGACTGCAACTAATTGGGGGGCACCCTGGGAAGGGATACCCACCAATTATACATACTTTTTGCTACCAATCCCACTGGGGAATGATCCTAAATAGTATAATGGGTGTTTTAATCGAATTTGGTGAATAAATTCACCCGGATGGAAAAGTTACGCTCAAAAGGCCCTCTTGAAGTCACTCGGTAACCTCCTTCACTAAGAGGAGATTCCGAGGGAAAGAGAGCTCAATAGGTTGGGGAGAAATCTTGGTAGCACTCCATTGCATATCCTAGAACTCCTCTCCTTATTTTTTGGTGTGGACCATGTATCCATTTTATAGCCCAAAGGGGCTCATGTGCAAAAAGGCATGCAAGGGCATGCATGGCAGGAGGCGCCATTTGTCAAAAAGGAGGCATGCACTGGGTGTGGAAGAGAATCTCCATTTTGGGCCTCCATTATGAAGCATTTCATAAGGATGCAATGCCCTCTAACCCGCATGCTCCAAATGGCATGCTAAATGGCAGTTTTTGGGTGCCAAATGTCCCAGATTTGACTTTTTCTAGGTCAAACCTGCTCACCGTCCCACCCTGGGACGATGGCTCACCACCATCCCAGGGTGGGACGGTGGGAATCTTCCACCATCCCAGGGTGGGATGGTGGTGAATTTTGGGCCAAAAATTCCCAAAATTGGGCCAGAAGCCTCCAAAAACCCTTCCGGAGTGGCTAGAACCATTGTGAGCCTTCTGAGGGCTGCCCAAGGGGCCATATGATGCCAATTTGATCATTGTTTGTGGGTGCTTAATCGGGTTAACCACATTTTAGTGTCTACACACTATAATAGATTTTGGGTCATAGTTCTCTGCTACTAATTTGATAAGTTGTTGGTAGGGGTATATAAATATAGGCATATATGATGATAGTAAGGAATTTCACGTAGTTTCTTGTACCTTATTAGGCAATAACTTATTTCTTTTTTCTTCTGCTACATCTCTAAAATTATTGAATTTTACTTTAATTGTAATCAGTGGGTCATGTATTTTCTTATAAGATATTGAAGCTCCGTAGTGGTCCTAATATTCTTCTATCTTCTTCTGCCATGTGCCATAACTGATAATCTACTATAACTAGTTACTTTTAAATGAAATTTATTTGCTCTTGCTCTTGACAACACCTTGATCCCCTAATTCTAAACTACTCAAATGTATTAGGTACATTCTAAGGCCCTGATTTTATAATGAGAAGCTTAACCATTGGTGCAATAAATGCCAAATAATTTTCAAGCCTTAATTCTTTTCTGCTAAAATATTTTCTTGAAACTACCACTACATGTAAGTGTTTGGGATGCATGCCAATTTAAATATTGTTTCACTTTTTGGCCAATAGAATCATTTGAATTTTAAAATTTGGTGGTTGCTAGCTTTTATCTTAGTCAAGAATATTTTATCAATTCAAAACTGCTATGACCACTTATCTTCATATTTACATGTGTTACTATATACATATAATACAACTCAAGGTACTCCCCCCTATGCATAATGCTTTAAGTACTATTTGTTTATTGGAATTGGAAAAATGCAATTGTCCATATTAGTCGCTTCAAATGCATTTAAATCGTGCTTTCCCAAAATTTGATAGGGTTTGGACCATAATGATTCAAGCTTTTCCTACTTTATTGTCTTGGTCATATATTCATCCCATTTTAACACTAACTCACCAAATTCAAACTACTTGGGAGTTTTTTTTTGTCAAATCATAATTTAAATTTTGCTTGGTATTGCTAAAATTTATTATATACCTTATATCTTATTTATTTTAGCAAATTAGCTCTACCATTTTTATTTCAACCAACTCTGTGTCCTTTAATTTTGCTTGTTCTATTAGCTTCATAATCGACAATTCTAGGTGCAGAGGTAATAGATATTATTTACCATAAACCAAAGAATATGGGAAGGCTTTTAAAACTTTGTTCACTATAATTCTATTTGCCCATAGAGATTGATTCAACATCAAGTGCTAGCTCCTTTGATTTTACCCAATTGTTCTTTTGATGATTCTCAATAAATTTTTATTGGTGAATTCAGCTAGTCCATTACCTTGTGGGTAATAATTAGAAGAAGCTTTCTATTATATGCCATATTTGTTGAAAAAATCATTGATTTTCGAACCTAGAAAGGCCAAACCATTGTTTGAGACTATATTTGCCAAAATTCTAAATATAGTAATTAATCTATCCAAAAACTTAATTATAGTCTTATAATTTGTGTGCTTGGTAACTTCTTCCTTAGACCACCTAGTAAATTAATCCATTGTAGTCAAGATAAATTTATTTCCAATGGATGATTTTGGATTTTTTACCCCATGAAATCAATCCTCCATTTTTTATTAGAGTCCTTGTTAGGTAGGCAAAAAATAATTAACTCATATTATTTATAGGTAGTGCTTAAATAACATTTAGAAATATAGGAATAGCTTTTAGGAATATTTAGGAAATAATATCCCCTAACCATGCTAACTAATGCGCTTCACTAATAAAGCGCTAACCACTAACAACTAACGTAGTCAAAATGACTACGACAACTAACCATAGGGTAGATATTAGAAATAATATCTACTAGGTTAAAAAGTAAAGGTAATAAACTAATGGTAAAAGTAACAATCTACTTTTTACCCTAACATCCCCCATTTATTACATTTTACTTTGATATACAAAGTGTACTTCTGAACAACTCAAGTTTAACATGTCCAAGTGCCTTTGTGATGATGTCTACAACATGTTAATTAGTAGGAATGTATTTGAGCTTGATGTTGTGTTTAGGAACTTCATCATGAATGAAATGACACTGTGTGTCAATATCTTTGGTGTACTCATGGTGAACTGAATTCTTCACTAAGTTCAAAACACCCTGGTTGTCGTAGTACAAGTGAATTGGAAGTTTCTTGGGTAAACCCATACTTTCCATAATGTGAATCAATCAGATTACTTCGCACACTGCTTCTCATGATGTGTGATATTCTATCTCTGTTGAAGATGCATCAACCACTTGTTGCTTCTTACTGTACCATAAGATAGGTCTGGATCCTATATGAAAAATATATCCAGATATTTACTTTTGATCATCCAATGATCCAGCATAGTTAGAGTCCATGAAACCATGTAATAATAACTTGTCATTCTTTCTATACTCTAAACCATACTCCATACTACCATGGATATAGTGGAGAACATGCTTTACTACTTTCCAATGAGTAATTTTTGGTTCTTGCATGAACCGAGAAAGATAATTCATAGTAAATGTGATATCTAATCTAGTTTTTGTTAGGTATATAAGGCTCCCAATCATCTAATAATAAAGAGTACCATCTACCTGAGGTGAATCATCATATCATGACAACTTAAGCCCTTGTTCCATCGATGTTGCTTTTGGCTTACAATCAGTCATACAATACTTTTCAATCAGTGTCTTGGCATACTTCTTTTGAGTCACCCTTAAGTAATTATTTTTCTATTCTATCTCCAAACCAAGACAATAGTGGAGAAGTCCCAAATCTGTCATATCAAATAACTCTCAAGTCATTCTTCATGGTGTCTATCAATGTCTCTAAGTTATCGGTTATGATGAAATTATCCACATAGAGCACAAGTATCACTATCTCTGAACCAATGTTCTTAACATAGAGATTTGCATCTAAATGACTTCTCTTAAATCCATATTGTAAAAGGTGATTTTTTATATTTATATACCATGCTCTTGGGGCTTGTTTCAACCCATACAAGTATTTAACCAGTTTGTAAACTTGTTGCTCATGGCATTCCTCAACAAATACTTCTGGTTGATTCATGTATACTTCCTTGTTCAAATCACCATTTATAAAGGTGGTCTTGACATCTATTTGATGAAGTTTCCATTTGTACTATGCTACCATAGTACAAATAACATGAATGGTGGTCATACTTGCAATGGGTGGAAAGATATATTTATAATAGATGCCTTTCTTTTGAGCATAGCCATTTGCCATAAGGTGATATTTATGCTTTTCAATGGTTCCATATACCTTGTATTTCATTTTGTAAACCCATTTACAGCCTATGGGTTTCTTACCTGAAGGTAAATTAACCATCTTCTATGTATTATTGTTAATGAGAGATTTATATTCAACATCCATAGTTGCCCTCCATTATGGCTCACTAAGTGCTTCTTTGATTATGGTGGGTTCATGTTCATCATATGAAGATATATAAACCCTCTCATCATCAATCTCCATCTCTTCTCCACTATCAATCTCTTTGTCTATAGAAAGCTCTTCAAAATGTTGGTAAAGGTCATCAACTATTGGTGATGCTTCTGCTCTCTTCTTCCGAGACATGCTATGTGTTCAAGGATGATTCAGAGTAAGATCAGGAGGTGAGGTCAACTTTGAATATCTCATCATACTTGTATACCATTTTGGCACCTTTTTTTGAGATGGAGGAGTTTGTTTCTATGGCTCCTCATATTCTAGGTATACTATGGATGTGATGTCAGGTGTGAAAGCCTCATCGAACACCACATATCTACTTATGTATATTTTCTTTGTTCTAGGGTCATAAAATTGATACCCTTTAGAATATTCATCATAGCCAAGGAAAATGCACTATAAGGTTTTATCATCTAGTTTCTTTATCTTTTCTTTAGGTATATGCATAAATGCCTTACACCCAAAGACTCTTAGATGAGATATGGAGGCCTTCTTGTTGCTCCATGCTTCTTATGGAGTTATATATTTAAGGGCCTTTGTAGGTGCCCTATTCAAAAGATATATTATCATTGTGATAGCTTATGCCTAATAGCATTGCTCAAGATTTGCACCTTTAAGCATACTACGAACTATTTCCATGATGGAGCAATTTATCCTTTTAGAAACTCCATTTTGTTGTAGAGAATAGGTTGTGGTTAGTTATATTTTGATCCCATGTGATTTAATAAATGAAGAGAATTCATTTGAGGTATATTACCCCCCTCTATATGCGAAGAGGGTCTTTATGTAGCATCCAGACTCTTTATCAACTAGTTGCTTGAACTGTTAAAAGTAGGAAAATGCTTCTGATTTTAGTTGAAGAAAGAATACCCATATATTTCATGAGTGATCATCCATAAATAATTGATAATACCTTGTGCCTCCAAAACTTGGTGGCATAGGACCATAAAAATTAGTGTGCACTAACTCCAATGGTTTCTTAGCTCTAGAAGAGCTAGCTTCAAATGGTGCTCGATGTTGCTTACCTTCTAAGCAATCTGAGTAAATTGGTAATGTAAATGAAAGGGTGGGAAGTCCCTTCACCATTTGATATTTACTTAGCTCAAATAAAAACCCTTTACTAAGATGCCCAAATATCTTATGCCAAATAGAAGTGGCCTCTTTCATATATAATGCCATGGCAACATGAGACGTTGAAACAACATCTAGTGTGAAAAATCCATGCTTGTAAGAATTGGTTGCTATGTGTTTATCCTGCTTGGTGATATAGCAATGCTTCAGTCTATTTTCAAATTTGAAGTTGACAACCATATTTTTATTCAGGATTTGTGGAACTAAAAACAAGTTGCTTTTCAATCATGTAACATAAAGGACATTGTGAATATGACACTTTCCATCTAGAAGGGAAATAGATACACTGCATTCTCCCTAGACACGATAGGTCTTATTATCAACAATTATTACTGGTTTACCTTCTCTTGCCACAAATATCTCAAACCACTACTTATTGCCAGTCATGTGGTTGCTGGTGCCTAAATCAATGTACCAAATAGAATTCTTCTGTGTAGAAGCTGCATGGGTCATGAGCACTTTCTGTTCTCTTTCTGAATTAGAATCAAAATTTTCAATAGTAGCACATAATCATTGTCTATTTTTCTAGTGTCTTGTTTTTCCCTTCTTGTCTTTTTTTTTTTTAAACCAACACTAGTTGGTGTTATGGTTGTCCATTTTGCAATTTGTGCAACACTTCCCTTGAGATTGAGGTTGCTTTCTATATCGCTCCAAATTTTTCGCATCCCTACCTTCAGGCTATAGGATCCGCGCCCGGAAGGAGGATGGGAAAAGGATGATGCGGTACCTCGGACGAGAGGACTTTGCGAAGGTCCCGCCTCTCAAGGGAGGTGTATTTTGGTGATTTTTCGATGGATGGTGGGTTCACCAGGAAACATTTAACGGCAGTTTCCACGCCTAGGTTTTTGGAATGTGTTTAATGAGTTCGTTTTAACCTTAAACATTCATCCTAGGTTTGGCCGAATGAAACTAAATTAAACTATATGAAAATGCAAGTTCCATGAATACAGCAGACAGATTTGAAAGCAGAAAACAGAGAATTTTACAGAATGCCAATGAAAAATACCTGATCCGGATGTCTGAAGAAGATTCTGACGTTTGAAGCAGTCTGGATCGTCGGGGATTCTACAGAATCGCCTGCAATCTGACAGGATCGTCTGCAATTTGACAGAATCATCTGAGACTGACAGATTCATCCGAGATCTGACGAATTCGTCAGACGAATTCGTCAGAGACCTGCAAGACAGAAAACAGATGCAAAATACAAGAAATTCTATTGTGCTAACAGAGGCAAATTACACCAAATAGCAATATGAATACTGAACAATATTTAAGAACAAAAATTAATGCAAATTATTGTACTTTAATGGCAAATCATGAACTTAACATGCATTCTAAGCTAAATGGGTGAACACCAAATGCAAAATAGCATAAACACTAAATAAATAGTCTAATTTGCAGAATAAAAAGACGGAGAAAGAGTTAAGAAGAGCAAACTTCAGGCACTGATTGCCTCGATGTAGACTGCAGTCGAGATCGTCTCGCATCAGTACGAAATCGCCTCGAATTCGACAGGATCGCCTCCGATTTGAACAGGTTCGTCGACGACGATGGGTGCTGGCTCCGGCTGAAAACCAGTGATGTACCTGCAACAAAATGGCTATGGGACTAGTGCAAAAGCAAAATTAGGATGTGTTGACATAGAGGGAATCAGTTTGCGGATAAATTCAGCCAGGGGTTGGGGAGGGAAAATCCTAGAAGTTAAATAGGCTTAGGGGGAGTTGTTGGGAGGTTGGAGATCATCCCAATTTGGGAGATCTCCAACGGGGGAGGGTCCCAACGGCGCAGACACGCTTCTGCCCAGATTGGAGACCCGTTGGAACAGATTCCAACTATGCAAATTCAGTTTTGCGACAAGATCGTCTGGACGTCCTAGTCCAGACGAAATCATCAAATCTGGGGCGATATCGTCTGATCGGCGACGATATCGTCAAACGGTCAAAACAACCTCTAAAATTGGCACGAAAAAGGGGGAAACGGAATACCCGACGGTTAACGGGCGGTTTGGGAGGTTAAATTTGATTTTTAAATTATTTACTAAGGTGAATGTAATTATTGTAATTTTACTGCGCCAATTTTAGGGTGCTACATTTTGCCCCCTCTTTAGCGAATTTTCTGAAGAAAATGCGTTAAAGATGAGTTCTTCTCGATCTACGAGAAAGCAAAAAATTATACCCATTTTTAGGCGACGATTCTTGGTCGAATCGTACGACATCTTACTATGGTGCCCCCTCCGTGTTTTTACCCAAATCGAACGTTTGAGGTAAAAACGCGAAAAAGCAAAAAATTATTGTTGAATAAAATTAAGAAAAATAGGGTAAAACCCTAATTCATTGTTACTGTTCATTTTTACTGTTTTGAGAGCTCTGAAGCAGAAAATGGTGGAGACGACGCACAGATCAGCAGAGGTCCGACGCGGTCTACGGGTAAGGGTCTAGACTGATCTAGAACTGATTTAATTTGAATTTACATGCTTTTTAGGTGATTTTTAGATGAATTTTGAGCATCGCGGCCGTTTTTGGGCCGTCGACGTCGTCGGGACGAAATCGTCCCGATTTCGACGAAATCGTCTCAATTTCGGCAATTTCGCCCGAGGGCGAAATCGTCGAAAGGGGGACGATTTCGTCAAATTAGAGACGATTTCGAACTACGAAATCGGAGACGATTATGCTCAAATTTGGGACGATATCGTCCAATAGTGGGCGATATCATCAATTACATGAAATTGATCTTTAAGTTGCATTATTAATTACTGGAATTGTTATTAATGATTGTTTGTTGTTTATTGTTTATGTTGCAGAGAGGATTGCTAAAGAGCAGAGAATGGAAATATGGAGGATTGAGAGATGACTTGGCCGCGCTCACACAGGCAGAGCGGGATCTGCTGGCATAGGCCGGCTTGCAGCATGTGGCGGAGATGCCACAAATATCCACAGATATGGGGCTACTGACAGCCCTAGCAGAGAGATGGTATCCGGGGTCTTCCTATTTTTGGCTACCGACAGGGGAGATGACTCCCACACTGGAGGATGTATGGAGGATTCTGAGAATCCCCATACAAGGACGGATGATCACTCCTACGGCCAACCAGGGCCACGCTATGGGACGGCTGTGTGGTGACCCGAGCTTCGCCCTGGAGAAGGGCGGAGTGAACATCGAGGCACTACGCCAGATGCCTGGGGCATCCAGACTCACACGAGTTCTAGCAGGAGTGGTTGGTGGACTTCTGCTGTGCCACCAGAGCGGGTGCAGGGTACCATGGATGCTCGTAGATGTGATCTACGATATGCGGGACCATGGGTACAGGTTTTGCTGGGGCAGCTTTGTTCTATGCCGGTTGTACAGGATCCTGTATGGGGTCGTGTACAAGGGCGGCCGATGTCTGGTGATGACATCGCTACTACAGGTTTGGTGCTGGGAGCACATTGCGGTGCGAAGGCCGGTAGGGCTTCCACTGATAGGGGTAGACGGGGAGAGGCCCCGAGTCTTCTACTGGTGGCTCCGAAGAGGGGCACAACGACGGATCGACCTGCCTATGTCCCGGAGACTGCTAGATGAGTTGATCCCGGATCAGATCACCTGGAGGCCATGGCGAGGGCACCCAGGGTGGGCCGAGGATGGACAGGAGCTGGCTCGCATCAGGCGAGTTTGCTGGTTGAGGATGGAGAGGGGAGAGGTGGAGCTCCACCGCTACGACCGAGTTTTGAGGCAGTTCGGTCTACAACAGGGGATCCCATCTCTCAGGGATTATGAGTTTTCCTGGACTGTCTGGGATAACACCACGGTTAGCGGGGCTCCAGACATGCAGCGATTCTGGAGTCAGGATGCGGATGATGCCCCCATCCAGCCAGTGGATGGAGACGACGCAAGGGTGGCTGACGGCTACGATGCTTGGTACGCAGGCATCCGCCCTCCTCGGATGACGAGGGCTCAGGGTCCGATCCACGCGGTCGTGCGTCGGATAGGGAGGCGGCGCCAGGCGGCGATAGAGGCGGCCCAGGGTCACGGCGGGAGAGAGCGAGAGGAGGCCACAGGCACAGGAGAGGCCACGGCAGCGGGAGAGGAGGGAGGAGAGACCCCCATCTCCACAGAGGCCACCATCGCCCGATAAGGGCAAGGGTGTGGACACAGGAGAGAGTAGCGAGATGGCTACTCTCCGGGTGGAGAGAGATCATCTGCAGGCTCAGGTGCAGACGCTACAGGCTACGGCTGCACGACACCATGCTGAGGTGTCACAGCTCAGAGACGAGATTGCACGCCTCAGGGCACGGGGCGGAGGGGCGAGCTCTGGAGAGTTGACACGGGCTATCGCCCAGTTGACATTCTATCAGACACTGTACTTCCAGCTGGTGCCAGAGGTAGATAGACTACCCCTGCCGGCTAACATCGCAGATCCGATCAGGATCGGGTCATCGAGGACCACGTCCCGGTCGAGGACTAGGACTACACAGATCGCGATGGGGCCACCTCGTCCACCTCAGGGCGGGGGAGGAGATGAGGCAGAGAGCTCGAGGGGCTCTCGAGGCTAGAGGGCTGGACATTGATGTTGTATTATATATATATTTTTTGTTTGATAGAGGATTGAGTATGCCGAGGTACAGATTGTGGCA
This sequence comes from Wollemia nobilis, assembly GCA_028583015.1. Taxonomy (NCBI): domain Eukaryota; kingdom Viridiplantae; phylum Streptophyta; class Pinopsida; order Araucariales; family Araucariaceae; genus Wollemia; species Wollemia nobilis. The sequence continues at coordinate 9,377,516 of JAQPPZ010017031.1, read as the reverse complement.
TACCGATCCAGTTTTGATGATGTACATATATTTGTGACATATATAGATGAGCTATTTTTGATCATATGACTTGTCTTATGTGATGCTTATGATGTTTTTATGTTTGATTGATTGATTTCATGTGATTATGTCGGTGGATATATTATAATTGGAATGTCATGCTTGTAATATTTGAAATGAAATAATCTGATGTAACAAATTGGTTGTTTGTAATGAAATGTGATAAAAATAAAAATAAAAAGAGACTTCTAACAATAATTTCAAAGGACATTGTCGCTATTATAGACCATTTCATGGAGTCGCTGCTCACTCGGTCGTCAAGCTAATCCCAGTATAGAAATATTGCAAAAAGTAAAAGAGTGCTTAAGAGACTGTCTTAAGACTTTGGTGCAATGATGAAAAATGATGGTGATGATAATGATTTGTTTTCAGATTTTCATGAAAAATATTTGTACATGAAATAATGTTAAAAATGATTTTTGCTAGGCATAAATTCCTAAGTGTGATAAATTTTTTGGATAATTCCCTAGGAATTATACCATCATTGCAAAATTTAAAGGTTGACATAATGATATGAAAATGTGTTTGCTGTTGAAAAGCATAATTTGTGTAACATAATTAATTTAAGTCATATGGTTTTCATGATTTTTAAGAAATGGGGAATAAAAATTGTTACAATGGTTTGCGCTAGGCATAGAATATGTAGGTATAGACTTATACCGTCATCGCGAAAATCCAAAAAAGGTTATTTTTATTGCATGATTGATGTTTGATGAACAGGAAATATGAAAATGAGGACTTGCGCTAGGCATACAATTCCAATTTTGGTTGTGGAACTATACCATCGTCGCGAAAGTCGACACGATATACATGATATGTTTTTGAAAGAAATTTTTGATTTTTCTATGATATAGTTGTCTTTGTGTAAACAACTGTACTTGATTTATTCCCAAACAAGTTGCAAAAATAATATTTCAAAGTACTTTGAAGACAAAAGTTAGATTTATAAGGAATCCCTATGTGCATATGTGAATTCATTTCCGATCTTGATTTATAATAATGATAGACAAAATCTCTCAAATACAAATGTGTGTGCAATTGCATTGTTCATTTACCAGATTTGAGCAAGATACTATGATACAAGTGATTTGAAGAAACCAAATAAGTGTTCATTAACCATGATGTAGATGCATATAACCATATTAGACCACTATGTAGATCGGATTATCAAGAGCTAGCTAATCCATAAGCGGACATAGGTCTGTACAAAAGAAGGTCGCTAATGTGACGGACATATCGCCACGCTAGGAGTTACCCAAGGCCAAGCGAGGTTGGGCACAAACCACTTGTTATGGGGCTTACCTCACGCTTTTCGAATAATTGAGAATTCCAGGGATTCAAGCTCATCAACCCTTCTTTTCTTTTCAAAGGGTAGGGAAAGGGATTTTATTGCTTTCTTGCTTTCTTTTGAACTTTGCATATTTTTCTTTTGTATTTCTTTTGCTTGATAATGCTTGGAACATTGCTATAATGATATAAAAGAACATTTTTCTTTTCTCTTTTTCTTGAATTTTTCTTTTTCTTTTTCTTTTTGTTCTAGGGATACTTGCTCGGATTGGCTGTAGAGCAAGGGATTTTTATTCTGGGTAGGGGTGAGCTTGTCCTTTTGCCAATTCTCAAAGATTCTAGACCATGTGCATGATAGGATAGCAGGGGAAACTTTTCGCTCAAGAAATCAGTTCTACTATGTAGCAAAACATGGAAATTACAAATATAATCATTTTATTGTGAAAAGATGTGCTTGGTTTAAGTAAATAACAAGATCAATTCTCTGTGCTCAAACTTTATTTAATTGAATTTTGTGGACTTTGATATAAGAGAGATTAGTAATCATGCCAGATAAAATCAAGATATTTATTGTTGTGAGTGTGCTAGTGAGGGATGCCAAATAAATGCTAATTTATCCAAAATAAGTTGAAACATATAACTGCAATAATTGTAAGAAAATATATATAAACACTTTTGAGAAGTTTTGAGAATGTTGACTCTCTCTTTCTTCTGTATATTGTTTTGGTTTCGAAAGAGTCAAGCATATAGCTATTTTTAGATTTTTATTTTGATTTTAGTTTTTGAGCAAACAATTTAACAAGTGCTTTAAATAAATGCAATAGATAGTTTTTGAAGATTTTTGGAGATTTATGAATGTTTTTGGGTGTTTTTGAATAAATTGAAAGAAATACAAGATAGTAATTTTGAACAAATATATACATGGATGAAATGACCAAATTTATGCATAGTAACGTTTGAGATGCAAAATATTCATGGGTTCTTTAAGTTCTTTACCATCTAAGGTAGATAATTTATATGCTCCTGATTCAAATTTAGCAATAATGATGTATGGTCCGAGCCAGTTGGGCTCAAATTTACCTTTAAGTTCTTTAGTTGCATTTGTATTTTTTTGATTTTCTTTTAAAACAAGGTCGCCGATCTCAAAGGATCGATGACGAACTCTCTTAGCATATGATCTTTTAAGCTTGTTTTGGTAAGCACGGAGATGCTCCAAAGCATTGATGCATTTTTCATCGAGGAGTTCCAGTCGACCGAGTCCACGCAACACGATATTCATCTCCTACTTCGGTATCTTGAAGTAGCAGAGCCAAAGAAGGAACTTCCAATTCAAATGGAAAAATGCTTCAGCACCATATACCAAAACAAATGGTGAAGTGCCCGTGGGGGTTCGAACACGAGTTCGATAAGCCCACAAGGTTGGATATAATTGAATATGCCAGTCACGGCCATTTTTATTGACTAATATTTTGAGAATTTTGATTAAAGTTTTGTTAGATGCTTCTGCTTGACCATTACCCTGAGGATAATAAGGGGTGGACCAGCGATGTTGAATCTTATATTTTTGACATAATTTTTTAACATCTTTATTTTTGAAAGGAGTTCCATTGTCAGAGATGAGGTTGGCAAGAATTCCGAACCTGCAAATAATTTGATTAAAAATAAATTTAGAAACTTGTGTGCCGAGTGCAAGAAGCTAAAGGCATAGCTTCAACCCACTTCGTGAAATACTCGATGGCAGCTTATGATGAACTTGTGTCCATCGGATGACACAGGATTGATTTTGCCAATAATATCCAAGCCCCATTTAGAAAAGGGCCAAGGAGATGAAATAGCCTGCAACTCTTGTGCAGGCGCATGGACAAGGTCAGCATGTTTTTGACACTTGTCGCAATGGCGCACATACGCATGTGCATCCGTTTCCATGGTAGGCCAAAAGTATCCTATCCGAAGGAGCTTTTTAGCAATGGCACTACCACTAAAGTGTCCTCCACAAGATCCATCGTGGGCTTCACTCAAGGCTGATTTAGACTCTTCTAAATTTAAACATCTTAATAGGATACCTTCAAAAGATCTCCTATATAAAGTATTGCCAATTATGACGAATCGACTTGCTCGTCGACGTAATAACCGACGCTGGTTTCTATTAGAATTGGCAAGGAAAGTCCCATTTTGGAGGAAATCATATATGTCTGTATACCAAGGTTCAGGAGTAGTTTCATTGATTAGAAACACATCCAAAGGCTCTAAGCATGACTTATTTGAAGCGGGTTCCTGGAGTCGACGAATAATGATAGTCGCATATTCGTCATCTAACTCCAAGGGCAGGAGAGATGCAGCGGCGGCCATAGCGTCAGCTGCACGGTTGCTAGTTCGAGGAATGGCTTCCAAGGTAACTTGATCAAACAAGGACATTAGTTGTAAAACATAGGCCTTATATGGGCGAAGTTTATCATCTCTGGTTTGATAAACTTCATTAATTTGGTTTATAACCAATTGGGAATCCCCAAAAACTAAGAGGTTTGTAATTTTTAGCGCTAAAGCAGCTCGTAATCCAAGGATTAGAGCTTCATACTCAGCGAGTATTGTTGGTGCAAGCAAAGGTCGGTTTGAAGGACGAGAGGAATAAGATGTTTTTGCGAGAGATATTAAAATAATACCCGCACCGACCCCACTCATGCATCGGGCTCCATCAAAGTATAAGGACCATTGTTCAACAAGGTCTGCCTCTAATTGAAGGCATTCATCAGGAAACTCGATAATGAGGGGATGAGTAGACTCTAAGGGTGCAGCAGCTAATTGATCTGCTATGATTTGACCCTTAACAGACTTATGTCCTATGAATGTGAGATCAAACTCGCTTAGAGCAAGAACCCACTTGGCTGTGCGACCCGATAAATAAGGTCGACTCATGAGATATCTTAAGGGATCATATTTGGCAATGACATACGTTTTTTGACTAAGCATATAATGTCATAATTTTTGCGTAGCAAAAATGACTGCTAGACATAGCTTCTCTAACGCTGTATAGCGGGTTTCATAACTGATGAAGGTTCGGCTAATATAATAATTAGCACGTTCTCGTTTTTCATCATCGAGTTGAGCTAACATAGCTCCTAAGGCAGAATCTGAAGCAAAAATATAGAGGAGAAATGGGCGATCAGATTTAGGCGATGAAAGCACCGGGGGATTAAGGAGGTATTGTTTGAGAAGTTCAAAAGCTTCTCTACATTCTGTGTCCCAATTGAAAGGGACATCCTTCTTAAGAAGTTTGAGAAAGGGACCAGTTTTGTCCGCCAGCTTATCAATGAAGCGACGGATAGCTTGAAGTTTACCTTGTAAGCTTCGTAATTCAGATATATTAGTAGGTGCGGGCATATCAGTGATAGCCGCAATTTTGAGGGGGTCAATTTCGATACCACGTAAAGAAACTAAAACCCCCAATAGTTTGTCGGACTTAACTCCGAATATACATTTTGCTGGATTTAATCGAATGAGATATTCTCGTAATCGATTAAAAACTTTTCGCAAATCATCCAAATGATGATCTTCAATAAGAGAGCGAGCTATAATATCATCTACATAATCATGTAGGATATCATGCATCATATCATGAAAAATGTAGGTCATAGCTCGTTGATAAGTTGCACTGACGTTCTTTAAGCCAAATGGCATCACTTTCCAAGAAAAGGTACCCCAGGGGGTAATAAAGGCTGTTTTAGCCTGGTCTTCAGGAGCTATCCGAATTTGATTATAACCGGAGAATCCGTCCATTAAGGACATCATCCCACTTCGACAGTAAAGTCAATAATTTGATCCATGTTTGGAAGAGGAAAGTCATCTTTAGGGCATGCAGCGTTAATATCTCTAAAATCAGTGCAAACCCTAACTTTGGTAGCTTCTTTCTTGGTGACTTGGAACTACGTTTGAGATCCATTCAGCATAATCAATAGCTTGTATAAAGATAACATTCAGGAGTTTTTCTAACTCCCCTTTGACTAGAAGAGCCACTTTGGGATGCATTTTTCTAAGTTTTTGTTTAACCGGTTTAGCATCCGGATGGACCACTAGATGATGCATGACTACGAAAGGGTCTAGACCTGGCATATCTTCATATGTCCAAGCGAAGACATCTTCATACTCTTTAAGGAATGTAATGTATTGCTCTTGTTTGTCTGGGCTTAATTCTGATCCAATATTGATTATGTGAGGATTGTCCTCAGTTCCAATATTAATTTTAATGACATTTTCTACCTCCATGTGTAGATCTCTTTCAAAATTAGGTGGGGCGGGTGAAACGCCCAATTCTTGTAATTCTTGTAAGGTTAATTTAGATAATTCATTCTGAGGATCAGTGGCCTCAAGTTGGGCTATAGTTGGTATAGAACCATCAAAATAAAACCCATTATGTAACATCTCTTCAACAGAGACATCATGGAAGATATCTCCTTCCAACTCTTCATCGGGGTCAGCAATCATTTTAGGGTATGCTATGGATAGCATGTTGCATGAAAATGACTGATTTTTGAGAGGCAAATCAACATGTCTATCCAAATAATCTTGATAGGATATGAGGTGATCATCCTCTTCAAAAGGAAAGGGTTGACCCTTACTAGGAAATAGGCCCACACCACAGCGGGCAGGCCACGGTTCTACCTCGAAAGGTTCTTTCATGCCATTTTGGAAAGGTCCTAAGCCTTTCCCTTCATATCCCATTTTAAGCATCATGGGTTTAGCTTTAATATAATCATTGGTAAAATAGCACCGAGCGTATCCCTCATGGTGAGTTTTGATATTCCGAGGGATTCTTCCCCAGTCATATCCTTTATAAATGAAGGCACAACTCCCGACTTGGTAAGTACTTCCCATAGGTTGTGGGAGGCCCAAAGTACGAGGAGATGGCGACAAATTATTTAAAAGGTTTGAATCTTGCATGAAAGCATTCATTTTTTCTGATATTAAGGTTGTAGATAAATCTGGTAATAGTTCATCAAAAAGGGCATAAGATGTAGAAGGTTTATTACCTATGTCTTGAGATGTGGAAGGGATGATAGATGTGTCTAGAGGTTTTGAATTTGTAGGGGTAGTAGTTGAAGAATTGGTTGTAGATTTGAAATCTTTTTGAGGTTCTAAAGTAATTTGTTTAGAGGGTTGTTGATCTATATAGGAGGATGAAGTTAATGAAGGGGAACTCGGTGAAGTTATGGGTTTATGTTTCACAGTTTTAGATGAAAAAGAAGAACTAGGATGTGTGGATGACAGAGTTGGGCAAAATTGCACTCCAACTGGTTCTGCCAAAGCACACATATCAAAAGGTCTAGGGTCACCGTGAATAGTGACCAACTGATTTTTAAACTCAAATTTAACACATTGGTGTAAAGTTGATGGGACCGCTCGCATGGCGTTGATCCAAGGGCGACCCAAAAGTATATTGTACGATGCTGGGCAATGTACAATAAACACAGTTGTTTCTAGGGTTCTAGGACCAACTTGCAATGGGAGGGTGATAACTCCACATGTTTCTTGTGTTTCGTCATTAAAAGCTTTAATAATCATATCAGTTTTCTTCATTTCATCACTTCTAAAACCAAATCGTTGGTAGAAGTCAAAGGTGCAAATGTTTAGAGATGAGCCATTATCAATCAAGACTCGTTTGACAGCCACATCTCCAATTAAAGCAGTAATATACAAGGGATTATCCTTGTGTAAACTGTGTTGTGGGATATCTCTATCCCGAAAGTCAATACAATCAATCTCTCGAGTGATGATAGTATTGGCCATAGCTTCAGGTTGAATGTTTTGAGGTACCATCATTTGGCTCAGTGTAAGCATCAACTCATCCCTATGGGTGGGAGAGGATCGTAATAAATCTAAAAGGGAAATTCTGGCCGTGGTATTGGACAATTGCTCGTTAATACTATAAGGGGGTTTAGGTTGAGCATTAGAAGTATGATTCCCTTTATTGGGATTTTTTAGAACGAATGGAGCTGATCCATCGTTCTGGTTTGGTTCTTGTTGGGAATTTTGAGCTTGTTGTCGGGTGACGACTCCGATGGTACCTACAATGTTATAGTGACGACGTTGAAACGGTCTCGGTTGAGAATTTATGGCTTGTTCATAAGGAAGGACTATATTAGAAGAAGGTCGAGTAGTGACTCTTCTGGGAAATGGTTCTTCTGGAACATTAGCATCTGTGACAGGTTGAATAGGATCTGATTCGTTTTTAGAACTATTCGATTGAATAGTGTCTACTTCACTTTCACTATCTGATTCTATATCACTAGAATCAGAAGTTTGAAAATTATGTAAGGTCCTGGTCGTAACCAGGGATAAGGTTGTGTCAAATATTTGAGAATCCTGAATAGGTAATTGTCCGCTAATGGTTCCTACATATCGGGTAGGAGGGGGAACATTATGATGTTCGATTTGATTAGCTACCTCTTTACCATGTCTTGGTAAAGGGTGTTGAAATATGTCTAAAGTCTGATTGGCATTCTGATTTTGATTTTGGGGAACAGTATTTTGAGTATTATTAGGAGGGTTTTGTTTGGGTTGGAAGGCTTGCACTTCCATTTCATTATTGTCAATCAAATCTTGTATTTTATGTTTCAATCTTTTACAAGCGTTGGTAGAATGTCCAGGTCCTCTATGAAACTCACAATGCAAATCAGCTCTATATCCGGGTATACTTGGGTCAGGTTCCCGGATAGCTGGTAATTGGATTAAACCTCTTTCGAGCAATTGAGGTAAAATAGTTGATAAGGGTTGGTTTAATCTAGTGAATTCTCGAGGAGGCTTATCAGGAGGTTTCAATATGAATTTTTCTGTTGTCTTTGTTGCATTGACATTAGCAACATTTATGCTTTGTCGATGACTCCATCACCGACAACCTGTTTGTTTTTATATTGATTTCTAGATGTTTTCTCATCATCCTTCTTCCTAAGTTGGCCTCTCCTAATGAGGGCATCTTCTACTCTCCGAGCTAAATCTATAGCTTGATCGAAGGTAGTCAAAGTAGCTGTTGATAGCTCATAAGAGAGTTGTTCTTGTAAATTGTTGATGAAAATGTCTAACATTTCCCTATAGGGTAGCACAAAGTGCAGTTTTCCTATCAATTGTCTCCATCTAGCTAAGAAATCAGCAAAGCATTCGTCTTTATCTTGTTTTAAATTGTATAGGTCTTTAATAGTTACATGCCTCTCGATGTAGGCACTAAATTGATGGACAAATGATTCAGCTGTTTCTTCGAAGTTTCTCAAAGAATGAGTGGGCAATTGATAGTACCACTCTAATGCCATTCCACCTAAACTTTTTGGGAACATCTTTAGTAATAGCAAGTCGTCATGCGATATGTCATGACATGCTATCCTAAACATGCGAAGATGTTCTATGGGATCTTCGGTTCCTTTATATATAGGCAAAACAGGCATGGGAAAATGTTTAGGGTATGGTTGAGCTACCACTATGGGATCCAAAGGTTGACTACAGATCTCTCGATAATTATACGAGGGACGGTAGGGATCTATCTGGTCCATACGTGAAGCTAATTGTTTCACCATGGCTTCCAGATTACTAGTTTGCCCCCCATATTGGTTTGGTAGGGCATTGACATAAGTGTTATGGGCATATGATGGAGGAACATGCAGATTAGATGCCATGTTATTGTTGTGTAAATTATTGGTAGGAAAAGTATTATGGAGGGAGTTTGTATTATGTTGTATTCCAGATTGTTGAAAGTTTGTATTTGGCTTAGTTTTAGGTTTTCGTTTATTTAAAGCATTTTGCTCAATAGTTTGGCGGAACAAAGTAGTGAAGGGAATTTTCTTTTGTGTGGGAGTGATTTTAGGTTGAATAACAGGTTCCTTAGGAGGTTGGGTAACCTTGTTGTTTTGACATGCTTTGGGCTATAGTGACCATATCCACATTGGATGGTCCACCCTTGTCACTTTCTTGATCAATGAAAGACAAGGGATTAGTCTGCATATTGCACATATATTCCATGGTTGCTTGAGTTTTACTAATTTGCCCTTTATCAAGGCGAATGGCCACATTAAGGTCATCAATGTTTTCCATGAGAAATCTCTTGAAATGCTCTGCATTGTCAAAGGCAATATTTCCATTTGGAGCTATTCTAGGGGATGAGGATCCATCCTCTTTAACATTTGCTTCTTGTTCTTTATCTTCCCCTAAGTCTTCATCTGATTGACCTAGAGTTTCTCCTTCCGGATTTGTATCTCCAAGAAGGACATTTGGGTTTTCAGTTGTATCTTGTAACCAATCTTCTCCTTCTCCTAGAGTTTCTTTACCATTCCTAAGTTTAGGCATGGTGCTAAGTTTTGATTTCAGCAAATATATATATATATATATATATATATATATATATATATATATATATATGCAACAAATTAAAAGGTATATATTTATTATATACCTAATGCAATATTGGAAATGAAATGTTTAAGTTTTTACTATGTCTTTTGATTTTTTTAGTTTTTCTTTAATTTTTTGAAATAATACAATAAAGACAGCAAATGAAACAATAAATGCACGCAATAACAAGACTGAAAGTAAATGAACTAGTCTTCTAAGAACAATTTATAAACATCATTAATAGGCTCTAGTTCTTCAGGGGTCATGAAATGTTCTTCTTCAAATTGAAAGTTTTCTTTTAGAAATTTGATGAAAAGGGCTATGGTCATATTATCTGTCTCAGATGCTGGTTGATAGAAGTAAATCTCGTGGCAATACTCTCGATATAACACAGCACGAGGAACTCTATTCCATATTTCCCTATCTGTAAGAACAACCTCTTGGTCTTCTACAAGGCCTAGGAATTGGTGCACAATAGCTGCATTCTCGAGGTATTCCTCGAAGCTGAATAATTCTGAAGATACTAAAGCTCTCCTATAGGCTAACCATCTATGGCAGGCTCTCTGAAGTTCATGATAAAAAACTATTTGATGAGGATCCAGGATTCTATCCAAGACTAGCCTCTTAATCTGTTTAAGTTGTGTGGACCTAGATGAAATGAGACTAAGTCTCCTATCAAGTTCGTTCCACAAGGATTGAGTTCTACTTGTTTCAGGGATACTAAGGACAGAATTAACTTCTATAGCTGCCAATTGATTTTCTACGTTGATAGTAACTGCTAACCTCTTTTTAGGAGCTACCATCTAAACATGACTTTAAACCTTAAATGTTTAAAATGCATCTAAGTTTTAGTTGTTCTAATTTTTTTGTTTTTGTTTTTGTTTTTGTTTTCAAAAGGTTATGATGCATTCACGTCGGGTTCACCAAAATGTATCGCTCCAAATTTTTCGCATCCCTACCTTCAGGCTATAGGATCCGCGCCCGAAAGGAGGATGGGAAAAGGATGATGCGGTACCTCGGACGAGAGGACTTTGCGAAGGTCCCGCCTCTCAAGGGAGGTGTATTTTGGTGATTTTTCGACGGATGGTGGGTTCACCAGGAAACATTTAATGGCAGTTTCCACGCCTAGGTTTTTGGAATGTGTTTAATGAGTTCGTTTTAACCTTAAACATTCATCCTAGGTTTGGCCGAATGAAACTAAATTAAACTATATGAAAATGCAAGTTCCATGAATACAATAGACAGATTTGAAAGCAAAAAACAGAGAATTTTATAGAATGCCAATGAAAAATACCTGATCCGGATGTCTGAAGAAGATTCTGACGTTTGAAGCAGTCTGGATCGTCGGGAATTCTACAGAATCGCCTGCAATCTGACAGGATCGTCTGCAATTTGACAGAATCGTCTGAGACTGACAGATTCGTCCGAGATCTGACGAATTCGTCAGAGACCTGCAAGACAGAAAACAGATGCAAAATACAAGAAATTCTATTGTGCTAACAGAGGCAAATTACACCAAATAGCAATATGAATACTGAACAATATTTAAGAACAAAAATTAATGCAAATTACTGTACTTTAATGGCAAATCATGAACTTAACATGCATTCTAAGCTAAATGGGTGAACACCAAATGCAAAATAGCATAAACACTAAATAAATAGTCTAATTTGCAAAATAAAAAGACGGAGAAAGAGTTAAGAAGAGCAAACTTCAGGCACTGATTGCCTCGATGTAGACTGCAGTCGAGATCATCTCGCATCAGTACGAAATCACCTCGAATTCGACAGGATCGCCTCCGATTTGAACAGGTTCGTCGACGACGATGGGTGCTGGCTCCAGTGAAAACCAGTGATGTACCTGCAACAAAATGGCTATGGGACTAGTGCAAAAGCAAAATTAGGATGTGTTGACGCAGAGGGAATCAGTTTGCAGATAAATTCAGCCAGGGGTTGGGGAGGGAAAATCCTAGAAGTTAAATAGGCTTAGGGGGAGTTGTTGGGAGGTTGGAGATCATCCCAATTTGGGAGATCTCCAACGGGGGAGGGTCCCAACGATGCAGACACGCTTCTGCCCAGATTGGAGACCCGTTGGAACAGATTCCAACTATGCAAATTCAGTTTTGCGACAAGATCGTCTGGACGTCCTAGTCCAGACGAAATCGTCAAATCTGGGGCGATATCGTCTGATCGGCGACGATATCGTCAAACGGTCAAAACAACCTCTAAAATTGGCACGAAAAAGGGGGAAACGGAATACCCGACGGTTAACGGGCGGTTTGGGAGGTTAAATTTGATTTTTAAATTATTTACTAAGGTGAATGTAATTATTATAATTTTAACTGCGCCAATTTTAGGGTGCTACACTTTCCCTTATCTGTTGATCTTGAATATGATCCTTCCTTTTGAAAGTTACCTTTCTTCTTACCACCCTGCTTGTTTGTGTAAAGTGCATTGTTTGACACTTCATCACTTTGGAGCTGATTTGCTTCCTCAGTTTGAAGAAAATTGACTAACTCCACAAAGGTTACAATTATTTGAGATACATTAAGGGATGTTATTAACATATTATAGGATTCTAGAATAACCCTCAATATTACTCAAGTCATAATAGTATCTTCTACTTTGGCTCCTAAAGCATTCAAATTTGACTTTAGTTCTACCAAAATAGATCTATTTATTCTCCTGACTTCATATGGAGTGTATGAAGTTGAGTTTGAAGGTTTAGAATATTCTATTTATTCTTGCCTTCAAAAATGGTACATAATGCATCCCATGCATCTTTACCATTTTTAGCTTCACTTAAGTGAGGTTAGATTTCATCAGTAGTGGCGAGAAAAATTAGCATGAGAAGTCTATTGTTATTTTTATCCCATGTAATTTGATCTGCTTCTACTGTAGTGGGTTTTTGAATAGTGCCAACCACTATACCCCATATTTCTTCAATAGTTAGAATGACCTTCATCTTGGTTTTCCATGCTGAAAAATTAGGACCTTTAAGCAATTGTGTATCATTTAGGTATTTGTTGATAGTTGCCATGATGAAGGTTCTAGAATGGTTCCAATATGGTCTCTCTTTCTCTCTTATTCTTATTTAATGACACCTTCCTGAAAAAACCTTAAAGAAGGATTATCAGTTTAAGGATATTTAAGCTAAACAAGAAGAAATTAGAGATAATTCACTCTTATTGATATTGAATGACACTTGCCTAAAAACCCTCCCAAATAAGGATAGTTAGTTGGAGGAAATTAAGCCAAACAAAAAAGAGTGAATTAGGAATTTTGATTTAGGAGAGAATATCAAGAAAAAATGACTTTATACCTGTGCAATGAGTTTACACAAATTATTGTGAAATTTTTGGGTTTTGAGTGCTATTGATTTTGATGACTTATAATTGCAAAAAAGAAGAAATTAAATGCAATAATTAATCAAAGAGTGCCCAAAAAAAATTTATCACATAGGTGTCGGATGCAATCGAAAATGCACCTAATTTACCAATACCAATTTTTAATAAAGGTGTCAAGTAATATCAAAAATGCACCTAATTATAAGTTTTTGCAACAAAAGAATGATTTGTGTTTGCCAAAAAAAAAAAATTGATGTTCAAATTCTCCCCCTTTTGTGTTACAATTTTTGCAAAAAAGCAATTTATCAAAGATCAATTATCCCTCCTTTGTTTTACAAAAATAACAAAGTAGCTCACCTTTCAATACAAGTCAACACACGATAAGTTTTTGAAAGACTTTCTAGAACCATTTGATAAATGACTTGGTTTTAGTGGACCCTTAAGGCTTCAATACTCAAAAATTGGAGGTGCATCAGGATTAAAAGGTTCTCTAATCCTCATGGGACCATAACTTCGATCCAAACCCTTCCAAGGATCTATATAAGTATTGAAATGAAGTAAAATTCTTCTATGCTCTCTAAGCATATGACAAAAAATAGATCTTGTTGTCTGTCATCGAATTTTATTCCTCTTTCAAATAACTCTTAAACGATGAAGAGATTTTTGGATCCAAGGCCTCTTCTTCATGAGACAAAAATTATACTCTCAAAAAATGATTAGAAAAATTTGGAGTAAAGTGTTAGAAATATCAAGTTGTGTTGCAAATGAAATTGTGCTTTTATTTTTGTCTCTTATCCCCCCTTGATTTGGAGAAAACAAAAAAAACATCAACTTTTAAATTTTGCAAAAAAAAATTGCCTTTAAATTTCAATTTTAATGCATAATTTTTAGTAAATTTCTAGCATTATTGCAATAGTAAAATACTTTTTACAGACAAAACCACTTGATATAAAAAAAAGGATTTTATATATAAAAAAATGTATTTATTATAATAAAATGTTAAAAAATAATAAAATAATACAAAAAAATAAAAAATGTTAACCTTATTTTCAATGTTGTTAGGTAAATTTTTTTTTTACCCCCACTCGGAGTCGAACTCGTGACTCCATGGGTGCTAGCCTTAATACTAGTGCTCCTGCCAGTCGAGCTAACCTGCTCGATGGGAAGGAAATGGAAATACCTTCTATTTCTAGCCTTTCCTATGCTCAAGCGAAAAATAAAAAAATATGTGGGATTAATCCCACATCACTCCTATGGGTAATTGTTTGCTCTTTAAAACTAAGAGCATGCCCAGTTGTTATTGACTGCCTTTGGGCAATCTAAAAAAATACCCCTTTTATCATGAAAACCATCGAATGGAGACACACCACCTGGAGGAATATATGAATACCATGTTAGACCTAGTGCCATGTCACACCTTGATTCTTGTGTCAATGCCACATCAGTAGCTAGATATCCACCTTGATCTATATGCCACCTCGATGCCATGTCAGTAGCTAGATGTCCACCTTAATCTGCATGCTACCTCAATTTTAGTGGCATCAAATCTGAGATTGGGGGTGCCACCTCAGTTTTAGTACCATAAAATTTGAGATTGAGAGTGCCACATTAGTTTTAGTGCCATTAGATCTAATATTGAGGGTGCTACCTTAGTTTGAATGCCATGTTGGAGGTTGCATCAGTCTAGTGCCAGTATAGTCACATTGGTCTTGTCAGTCCTATCAGTCAGTCTATTCTAGTGTCATGGACTATCCTCTCAGGGATAGTTTCGTCCCCTTAGCCACCAACATCCTGATAGGTTGTCAGTTAACCTGTGGGCCAACAATCTGTAGGTTGTCTAGTTCGATGATTCATGGAAAAAAATATCTTGAAACCTTAGGGGCTAGAAAATTACTTCCAACATAATAAGCATAACCAATTGATAAAAAAATCAAGCCCTTCAAATGTATTTCATGCTAGCTTTTGCCTTGATCCGTGTTCCTATATAATGGGTCTTGAGTCTCGAGATTTGGCCCCCTTGGTCAAGCTAGAATGAGAAGACCTCCTACCTTGCCTAGTGATGCTTGAAATAGTTTCACTTACCCAGTGAGTCTCTGTAGCTTTGTTGCCAATGTTAGGTAGGCAAAAATCATTAACCAATATTATTCATAGGTAGTGCTTAAATAACATTTAGAAAGCTAGGAATAGCCTTTAGGGATATTTAGGAAATAATATCCCCTAACCACATTAACTAACATGCTTCACTAATAAACCACTAACCACTAACAACTTAGTCAAAATGACTACGACAACTAACCATAGGGTATATATTAGAAACAACATCTACTAGGTTAAAAAGTAAAGGTAATAAACCAATGGTAAAAGTAACAATCTACTTTTTACCCTAAAAGTCCTCTATAACTATTGGTTGTAGGGGTAGTGTCATACTTTTTATTGTTCCCATAAACCTCTAACATTTATTAATCCTTTAGCAACCTTGAAAGAATCAAAATATAAGGTAGGCCAATAGTATCTAGCTCAAAATATCTTAGTAGTTACTGTCTAACTAGAATAGTTCCCACCTAAGAGGGCTAAATGAAATTCACTCATGACCTCGTTTGCTTTGTCTAGATTTTTACAACGTAGGAGCAGTCCATAAAAATTATTTTGATATAGGTTTCCATAGATCATCATATCATTTATAGCCTCTAGCCTATATCTTTACCTCTAAGAAGCAATAAAACCATTCAAACACTTGCAAATTTGAATAAAATGAATTAATTGAGTAATCCAATTACTTTGTTTATTTTGCCTATCTTTTAACTATAATTCTTTAGTCTCCTCAATTAGCATGTTTGCTTTCAACACTATATAATTAGAAAGATGCTCACACAAAGCTCTACCTCTGACCAACTTGGGAGCTCAAATTTCTATATCATACTCTTAAATCTTGGTAATCCAACCAACTCTCTTTTCACCCAATTCTCCTTGTATTATGAAGTTTCAAACATCCAGATGGATGAAATATACTAAGGTATTACTTTGAGAAATATAGTACCTTAGTTTTTTTAGTGATTTCATGAGTGCAAATACCTATTTTTTAATAAAGTTATATCACTCAGAGTTGTATAACATTTGGCTTAGGAAGGCTATTGGTTTCTCATTATGATCTTTATCCTTTAAAGTCAACACAATTGCAATCAACACTATATACATACAATATGAAATCCTTTTGATAGTTAGGGTTTATTAGAGCTTTAGTTATAACTTTCTTGATTTTATTGAATTCTTCCTTTCTTGCCTCCATCTTGGTAAAATTTTCATCCTTCTTTAGTAGCTCCATCATTGGTTTCACTGTCTTAGCAAAGTTAGATACAAATGTTTGAAAAAAATTAATTTTTTTGAAGAAATATTGTAATCCTTTATTGTTATATGGAATATGAAGTGCTAGGATTACCTTGATCATATTTGAATCAATGGCTAGAACTTCTTTTTATACTACATGCCCCAAAAACTTACCCTCATGAATGATAAATATGGACTTCTTTGGATTCAATGATACTCCAAATTCTCTATATTTTTCAAACATAAACTGGATATGATCGAGATGCTTCTCCTTTTGGTGAGAAAAGACTATCATATCATCTAGATAAATTAATATCATTTTGTTGACCAATTCTGTTAGAAAAGGTAAGCAAGATAATTAAATCATAAGCACTACATATTATTCAAATAGTGTAGGGTTTAAATAGACAATACATAGGCTAGAAATAGCCTTAGGATATTATAAAAATAATATCTTTAGTTGTAGCTAATGACAACACGTAGGAGAAAATCCCCCTCCAAAGTCAGCTAACACTAACCAATAATGTAGTCAAAATGACTACGATAACTAACCTACTAACCTAGGTAAATAGTAAATAGAAATAACCTAGTGGTAAAAAGTAACAAACTACTTTTTACCATATGGTAAATAAAACTCTACCTAGGTGAATTTTGAAAATTAACCAAATGAGGTAATAATCATAGCTACCAACATAGCAACTCTAACATCCCCCCTTATTACATGATTTGGGTAATATATATAATTATCCCAATATAGTGAAAAATATGTTGATCTGCTAGTTCTTGCTCTGTCACAGTGCTCTGGATGCTCCTAAGAAAAAAGTGGGTCATTCCTCACTTTGTCTTCACATAAACGAATGTCTTTATTGTAATCTTGTCATCCAACCAAATTGCATGGGTAACTAGCCGCTACAACCGCTAGGTGTAGTAGAGTAGGTCACTTCATATGAGGTCCATTCTATTTATAATATGATTTTACAAAAATGTTTTGTTAATGTAGCTAAGGTGTCGGTCAATGTCGAAAATGCATCCTTATAAGTTTCCCCCCTTGTTGCAAAACATATTGTAATCAAATTTCTGAAAGAAGTGTGGATAAGGTGTTGGTCACTGCCGAAAATGCACCCTTATAATTCTTCTTTCCTTTTTACAAAAATTTATGTGAATTAAGAAAATAAATGTTTATCCCCCCTTAATTGCAAAAGATGTTGCAACTTAAGAAGCTTTTGTAAAGTTTTTTACAAAGATTGTCTCCTAGGCAAATTTTACACCAGAAAATTCCCTCCTTTTGTTACAAGTACTTCAAACAATGAGAGTTTGCTATTTATAAAGCCTAAAAATAGGTACAATCACCCCTTTATTGCTAGTACTTCAAAAAAAAACTTATGCTATTTATAGTGCTTGCTTAAGGTGACAAATTTTTTTTCCCTCTACAATACTGTCTTAGCCATGAGCACTTTGTGTGTTTTTTCTAAACCAAAATAAGAATCAGACACTTTACTAGCAACATGGATTTTGTGATGTGCCTTTGCCATTTTAGTTTTGCTTGTTTGGAAACCAACACTAAATGGTGTCATGGGTGTTCTTTTTACAATTTATGCAAAACTTTACCTCTTAGGCAATGCTATAAAAAAAATCACCAAATAATCCTCTCCTTATTTCAAGTACTTCAAGCATGGTTGCTATTATGAAGCTTTAAATAAAAAGGTATTATGTTGATGAATTCTACTTTTATGATTGCCTTTACAAGTTTTATCTCCCTTTTGTCAAAATATGTGTTTGAAGGAAGAAAGGAATTATCCCCCCTTAGTGCAAAATATTGCTACTTTCAAGGTTCCTTAAAAAAACTTGTTCTTTTTTTTTAAGCAAAAAACCCCTTGCGGGGACGCCTTGGTCTGAGAGACCACGAACAGGGGGTTCTACACCATCAAAGTCACCCAGGAATCGCATCCGACCCTTCCCGTACCAAAATTATCAATTGGATTTTGGATACCCAATTCATCTTTTTGGTAGGGTTGAGATTTGAACCTGGGACCTCCCTTGGAGGATTGCCATCTCCTCTCCAACTCACCTACAACACCTGGGTGTTATTCTTTTGATATACCCTAAAAGAGTACCAAAATATAATTCACTAAAAAAGATATTTAATGGCACCTGCCTGAAAATCCTCCTGAAGAGGAATAATCAGTTTGAGGAAATTAATCCAAACAAATAAGAGTGAATTAGGGATTTTTGTTTTAGGAGAGAATATCAAGTGTAATTGGATTTAAACCTGTGCAATGGTTGACACAAATTTATTGTGAAATTTTGGGGTTTGAGTGTTCTTGATTTTATGACTTATAATTGCAAAAACTAATGCAATAATCAAACAATAATGCCCACAAAATTCTTATCACATAGGTGTCGGATGCAACCGAAAATGCACCTAATTTTCCAATGAAGGTGTCGAGTAAAATAAAAAATGCACCTTTAATTTTTGCAACAAAATTTGGATTTGTGTGTGCAAAAATTTGATATATTATGTCTCCTCTTGTTTTCCAAATTTGCAAAGAATGTGGCATAAAACAATTGCCTTTTTGTTTTACAAATTTAACAAGTTTGATTTTGTTTTAAAGTGCTCCTCACTTTTGTGTTACAAATTTGCAAAAGAAATACAATTTCTTGTCTTCCCCCTTTGTTTTACAAATTTAACAAATAGCACTCCTTTCAAGACAAGTCGACACATGACCCACATTTGAAAGGCTTCCAGACCAGTCGACAAACGACTTGGTTTTTATGGACCCAAGGCTTCAATTTCTTCTCAATTTTACAAAAAAAAAATAGAATGTGCAATTTTATGTCTTATATCCCCCTTTGGAGAAAACAAATGCACACTTTGCCTTTGAAATTTGCAAAAAATTGTGTCTCCTTGTGTTAGAATTTGGCAAAAAAGAATTCAATTTTTAACTTGTATTGCATGCTAAATTAACAAGGCTTTTGAGAAGTTTTAGGACTCCCTAATTTTGCAAGAAAATTTGTGCTATTAAATGTCTTATATCCCCCCTTGAGGAGAAAACAAAAGCATAATTTTATTGTGTTGCAAAAAAAAAAATAGGGTCCTTTTAATTTGGCAAAATAAATAAGCCTTTAATGTTATTTTGAATTTTTTGATAATTAATTTTAAGTATAATTTTATTAATAATAAAAATTATTTTATGGAAAAATCACTTTTTATAAAAAAAATATGATTTAATATAAAATAACATTAAATTATTAATAAAAATACTAAAAAATAATTAAAAAAAATACAAAAAAAAATGAAAGTACCTTACCTTGGCATATAATTATTTTTATTAGAAAAAATTGTTGGCTTTGTCTTTTTGTGATGGGAGGGATTCGATCCCCCGTCTGGCACACCAAGCACCTTAGTGGCGCAGCTCCAACCAGCCAAGATGTCACTTCGGCTGGGAGCAAGGGAGAAGATCTCCCTTTTAAATTATTCCTCGTCCATCGACGAGAAATAAAATGTGTGCATTCGTGCGCACTCTAAGCCTTTGAAAGGCTTGGGACTTTTAGTCCCACATTGCCTGTGCAGCGATTTTTTTGCTCTTTAAAAGAGAAAATGTGCATATAGTGCTATGACTGCCTATGTGGCAATGATTTTGATGCCAGCCACATGGACTATCAGGTCTAGTATCACGTCAGTCCAAGTCTGTCCACAGGTCTGTCCATGTGGCACATGGCTAGTCCACCATGTGTCACCTCTGTATAGGTTCATCCATGTTTCAGTCCACCATGTGGCTTTCCTACCACGTTTCCAGTCCCATCATCACCACGTTAGCTGCAACCATGATAACAATGTTTTTTTTTAACATGGTGGAATTGGTAGCCACCACGAATCCATGCAGGCTATCTAGATTTTTATGCCCGCCAAAGTATTCTATGTTTTCCACCCTGAAATATGCCACACAGATCTTCGCATGGTCCGCCCCTATAACCACCATGCCACAATAATTTTTAAACCTTTTACACCGCTAAAAACACCAGGAAAGGGACAAGCGTTCAGTATGACGAGGCTCGAGATTTGAACCTTGGACCTCCGCCCCCATTATGGGGTTTGGATGAATGAGTTGGTCTACACCTCGAACCTAACCATGATACCAATGTTAGAAAAGGTAAGCAAGATTATTAAATCATAAGCAATACATATTATTGAAATAGTGTAGGGTTTAAACAGAAAATACATAGGCTAGAAATCCCCCCTTAGGATATTATAAGAATAATATCCTTAGTTGTAGCTAACAACAATGCGTAGGAGGAAATCCCCCCAAATTCAGCTAACTACTAACCAGTAATGTAGTCAAAATGACTACGATAACTAACCTACTAACCTAGGTAAATAGTAAATAGAAATAACCTAGTGGTAAAAAGTAACAAGCTAATTTTTACCATACGATAAATAAAACTCTACCTAGGTGAATTTTAACAATTAACCAAATGAGGTAATAATCATAGTTACCAACATAGTAACTCTAACAAATTATTCAAAATCTAGATCCATAGCCCTTTGAAAAGTAGCTCCAATATTAGATAGACCGAAGGGAATTTGTTGATAAGAAAACATTCCCCAATTCATGGTGAATGCAATATTATACTAATCATCATCCCTTACCCAAAGCTAATTAAATTTAAATAATCCATATAGCAAAGAAAATTTTTCTATTCTAGAAATTATCTATAAAATATAATTAATCTAGGACATAGGATAATAACCCTTTAAGGATGCTTTGTTTATATTTCTAAAATTGATGCAAAGGCAAATATCATCAATTTTCTTCCTTGACCAATTTGTCACCCATGTTAAGTGCTTGATGGGATAGATACTTTTTGTTAGGAGCTCTTGTTTCATGAGGGATTCTATCTTTGGATTGACTGGCCTATGCTTTTTCTAAAATGACTTAGCATTGGGCAACAATTCTATTATATGTTGAATATTATTCCTACTATAGACCTTAAGGTCATAATATGTCCATGTTATAACATCCTTAAATTCTTTTCGTAGTGTTATAAGATACTTCAATTCTTACTCTAAAAATTGCACTCCAACCTTTAAACTTTTACCGAGCTCAATTTAATTTTCCTTGAACTCTTGCTTATCTACCTTCCTACCTTTATGAAGGATTTCTATGTGGAAGTAGTCCAAATATAGGTAACCACCCAACTTAGTGGTGAATTCTTTGGAAAGGTATATGCAAAAATATGGCTCTAGATCAACCACCACTACTTCTTGTATAACAATTATATCTAGTACGTTGTAGAGGACCATAGGTATATCTTTTATCACTATAATAGTTTTGATTAGTGTACCATATAGTTACAAAACTCCATGACTAGACTGGGTGTACTCCATTCTCGTGGCTTCACAAATTATTGGGCATCATTATTGTCATTTCTCCAGAGTCCACCATGTAATTGTGCACAACCGACCCTTCCATTTATAGAGACATATAGAATGGAGGTGACCTATTTGTTCATATTCTTGGCATAGGTTTACCTTAATATAAATTATGTTCTAGGTATGATTCACCTTTAGGATGAACATATTTTAGCGATGCTTGAAAAAGGTCAAATTTTTTTAAAATCATTGAAGTAGGATAAATTCTTACTTTAAAAGTTTCCCTATTATATGGTTCATCAATCCTCCTTTGATAATCTTGCATTACCTCTAGCCTTTATCATTTCACCATAGAAGGATATCGGAGTTTGTTCAAGGATTGTTCCCAAGTCTCCTTTGCTTTTGTTAGAGGCTATTCTTTTCTTAAATTATATTGAGGTAATATTTCTTTGGTTTCTTCAGTGGTTGAGAAGGTACCTTGAATGGGTCCAATTTCTATGGATTTACTTACAAAGGTTTCTTGTTGAACTTTATCAACATGGATATGGATTCTTCTTTTATGAAATCTTGCATAAGCATGATTTGATATGGATTTTTTAGCATGTTTATTTGGCATTTGGTCTTTCTATGCCTTCTTTATATTTTTTGTTACCACTATCTATGCTTGATGTTGATAGACCATACACGTGTCTATGCCATGTGGGTCATTGCAAGCCAAGAATCGATAGTTTGCTTTTGATGAATAAGTGTATGACTCTTCTTCCTAGTTACTATAGACAACATTAGTTTTTTTTATAGCATTGCTCATGGAAGCTCATTGGTCTTTTGTCATGCAAGAAAATATTCTAGGTTAGTAATTTCTTTCAATATATTGTCTCTTTATAGTAGTTGTATCATTGCTCAGGTTATTCAATGTTGTCATCACTTCTTGCATAATTGGATATTCCTTAGGCTTAGGAGTGGGTAATACATGCATGACAAGTGGTAGAGGAAACACAAGTGCAGTGGGTATTATAGTTAGAGGTAAATATCTTGGAGTGGGAATTGAGGATAATGTAGGTATGGGCATGATTATTACAAGAGTCTGTGTTTCTTATAGGGGTTGAGTAATTTATGGGAAATACAACATGAAAAACCTTGGTGAAATATTTCCTATAGATATTAAGGTATTCTCAATAGCTATCATGGATTGAAATTCTTGTGCAAATATTACTATATTTTATTGTTGTATTTGCAAACCTCGATCTATGTTGAAATCTATGAGATAGTAAATGAGTGCCTATGCATTTGAGGGTCTAATCCCTTATGGTATTCTTTTCCATGTTTTATTGAATATGATGTTGAAGCTAGTGATTACTTCTTGGGAATACCTTTGAATAATAGTGAACTATGTCAGTAGTGAGAAAGGATCCACTAATTCATTAAATTATTAGATGAATGCTTCAACAAGTTTGGTCCAAGATTGTATGCTTTTGTCATCAAGAGATTAGTACTAGTAAAGTATTTTATACTTAAATGAGAACACAAGGAATATTACCATGACATCATCATCTCAAATATTATGAATAGTAGCCAAAGCTATCATATATTGATAGTGTTCATATACTATATTTCTAATTCTATCATACATGGGTAGATCTTTAAGAGTTCCTTGTGGAATATCATTTACATTGTGAGACAAGCAAAGTATCCCCAAGATCGAAGAATGCTCCACAAGATCAATCACACACAAAAGAGGAAAACCCACAACACCAATATTAAGTGGTAAAACCCTACTTCAAATCAAGAAGGGAAACATCCACTATGAAGCTCACTATATTACTCAATGATTCAACAATACAAGAATGCTTCAATGTTATGCAACAATATGCATCAACATGATATGACAAGATGTAGTAGACAACACCCCTATTTAATGAGAATCTTTTCTAATACAACCCTAAAATTACCCTAATCTTATCACAATATTATCTTGAGATGTGTGACAAATATTATCACAATATTATCTTGAGATGTGTGACAAATATTATCACAATATTATTTTTAGATGTGTGACAAATGGCATCTATCAAATATTAAAAAGTGATTGGTTACTTTTTAATATTTGCTAGAAAAGGGAAAATAACTTTTTCCCACAAATTAAATATTCCTAGCATCCTTATTTTATTTATTAATTGGGTGGGAATATTTTTACATAAAATAGAATTATTTTCTAATTCAAATATTATTCTTTAGACTTTATATTTTAGTCTAATAATAATTTACACAATGTTGCATTACATATTCCAACACTCCCCCTTAATGCAATATTGGGGAAAGGAATTATGAAAAAAAGAAACATTATCCCCCTAAATATAAAAATGAGGATGAGAATCAAATGAGTAATATAGTTACAATGAGCTTCTATGACCAAGAATGGTCTACAATAAGGCACCAATACAAAATGGGCCAAAATGAGATGGCAAGCCCCCAACGGAGTAGCTTCAGATACAATCATCTTACAAAGCCATCCATAAACCACAAGTGATTGCAAATGACAAGAAGAAAACATCACAAGGGTGTCTTCAGTAAGCCTGCAAAACCCCAAATGGAAGTACCTGCAAGCTACAAGTAGCTCAACATAAGATCAGTTAGATACATCATAATAAATATATTCACCACAGCATATATGAATATACAAAGATGATAAAAAAACTGATCTAACAAATAGTGAACTATAAGTCATCACAAAAAGATTCCAAGCCATACTTATAGTCACGTGCTATATAGTTGATCAAAAAATATCATGTACAAAGTTGCATAAAGCAAACAAGGAGTACCATGATAATGCAAACTCTAAAGTACCATGTAAAAAAGTAGCACAAGGCTAACAAAAAAGTACCATGTACAAGAGTTGCATAAGGTATATGAAAATAATAAAGTGTGCACACCGGTTGCATAAAGCCAACCATCATGTACAAAATTAGCATAAATGCTAACAAGAAAGTACCATGATAAACCAATTGCATAATGCCAACTACATAAAAACATGTACAAATTTGCACAAGGCAACAAGAAAGTACCATGTAAAAGAGTCGCATAAAGCAATTGCATCATATACCATAATTGCACAATGCCATCTACAAAGTAACATGTACAAAAGTTGCACAAGGCAAACAAGAAAGTACCATGTTCAAAAGAGATGCAAAAAGTAATTATACCACCAAATATCAACTCATATATATAGCACAAAATACCTCATAAGGATGAATTTGTCATCACACAAGTGTAACTACACTTCATTCCCCCTTGAGGACAACTTCACCAAACCAAGTGAGTCCCTCAGCTTACAAAATTGCTCCTTGGGAAGAGGTTTGGTGAACAAATTAGTAGAATTAGAAGATGATGGGCAATACTCCAACTGAATAGTCCCATCCAATACCATATCTCTATGATAAAGTGGGCTTGGATTTCAACATGCTTTGTCCTTTGATGCATTACAAGATTTTTAGCCAAGGCAATAGTTGATTGATTATCGGAGAGCAAACGTGAAGGACCAAATTTCTCAAAGCCAATTTCCTTCATGAGGGTACGAAGCCAAACCACTTCCTGTGCAACTACTATCATAGCCTTATACTCCACTTCCATTGTAGAAAGAGCAATTGTATCTTGCTTCTTGGAAGACCAAGAGATAGCTATAGATCCAATACTAAAAACATATGTTGTGGTAGACTTTCTATCTATTCTATCCCCTCCAAAATTAGAATCAGCATAGCCAAAAAGAGCAAAGGAAAGAAGCCTAGAATACTTGAGTGCCAAATCTCTAGTACCTGAAAGGTACTTTAGAATCTTCTTGGTAGCTTGTAAGTGCTCAATATAAGGTTTCTGCATGAACCTAGCCATCATACCAACTGCAAAAGCAATATATGGCCTTGTGATGGTAACATAAAGAAGACTACCAATGAGCTACCTATACAATGTAGCATCATCCAACTGAGATTTTGTACTTACTTCCAACTTAATCCCTATAGAAATAGGAATGGAAGTAGGATTTCCATCCTCCAAATCAAACCTCTTAAGAAGATCTTCAATATACTTGGATTGACTCAAAAAGG
Source organism: Wollemia nobilis (assembly GCA_028583015.1). Classification (NCBI taxonomy): domain Eukaryota; kingdom Viridiplantae; phylum Streptophyta; class Pinopsida; order Araucariales; family Araucariaceae; genus Wollemia; species Wollemia nobilis. Next base: position 9,351,664 of record JAQPPZ010017031.1, on the reverse strand, counting down.
TACAATCCTCATGCTGATAAACTTGCATGCCAAGATAGTAGTGTAGAAGACCAAGGTCAGTCATTTCATACTCTGACTTTAATTTGGAGATGAAATCAAAAATGGCCTCATTCTCATTTCCAGTCATAACAAGGTCATCAAAAAATAGAGCAATTAAAATAACCAAGTTATCCTTCCTAAGCACATAGATATTTGTATCTGAATAGCATTTATCAAAACCAAGAGACAAGAAGTAACCTAAAATCTTCATGTACCATGCTCTAGGTGCTTGCTTCAGACCGTACAAGGTTTTCTTTAGTTTACACACAAGTGTTTCCTTACCTTGTACAACAAATCCTTGTGGTTGACTCATGTAGATATCCACATCCAAATCACCATTTAGAAAGGCACTTTTCACATCAAGCTAAAAAATCTGCCAACCTTGAGCAACAGCAATAGCAATGAGAAGTTGAATGGTGGGCATTTTGGCAACTGGTGCAAAGGTTTCATCATAGTCAATGCCATATTTTTTAGCATAACCCTTAGCAACCAATATAGCCTTATACTTTTCTATCTCTCCATTAGAATTGTACTTGATTCTATAGACCCACTTGTTCCCAATAACATTTCTCTTATTAGGATAAGGCACTAGATCCCAAATTTTATTCTTTAGAAGAGAATCCATCTCAACCTTCATGGCATCAACCCAACAAGAGTGTTTTGAAGATTCTTGGTAAGAAGTAGGCTCATGGTCATTCTCTATCTTAGCTATAAGAGACATGTTAAGGGTCATACTTCTAGTTATCCTTTGGATAACTAAATTCTACTCTTAAGGACCCCTAGAATGATCCAACCACTTGGTCCTTTTGACACAAGGCCCACCCTTTTCTAACTCAAGAATGTATTCATTGAATTTGACATATCTTGAAACAAATACAATGCGTGAAGAAGGTGAGTATAACCTTTAGCCCCTTGTTCTACATCATAGCCAACAAAGATGTATTTTTGAGACTTTTTGTCCAATTTCTTCCTCTTTTCTGAAGGAATATATGAAAATGCATCACATCCAAACACTCTTAAGTGTGAAAAATTTGGCTTCTTACCATTCCAAACCTCATAAGGAGTCTTCCCCTCAATTGATTTTGAAGGACACCTGTTAAGAATTTAGATTGTTGTACTGGCTACTTCACCCCAAAGAAATTGAGGTAAGTGGTCACCAAGCATGCATCTTACCATCTCCATGATTGTCCTATTTTTCCTCTCTGCAACACCATTTTGTTGAGGAGTGTATGGATAAGTAAACTACCTTTTGATCCCATGAGAAGAAAAAAACTCATTGAAATCATTGCTATTGTACTCCCCTCCATTGTCACTTCTAATCATTTTGATCTTTGCTCCATTTTGATTTTCTACCAAATCTTTGAACTCCTTGAATGTCTCAAAACAATATGATTTATTCTTAAGTAGATACCCAAAGATCATTCTTGAATAATCATCTATAAAGGTGAGAATATAGGATGCACCACCAAGTGATCTAACATGTAATGGACCCATAATATCTATATGAATGAGTTGAAGAATTTGTGTGGCCCTTGTTGACTTATCCTTTGCAAAATTTTGTTTGCTCATCTTGCCTAAGATGCATGTTTCACACAAACCATGAATAGGTGAAATGTTAGGCAAACCTTCAACCAAATTTTTGGACTTCATCATTTGAATATTTTGATATTTTGTATGGCCTAACCTTAAGTTCCAAAGCTTGCTACTAGGAGAAACATTAGTTGCTAAACACACTTTAGGAGGAGCATCACCTAACACATAAATATTATTCTTCACATAACCTGTAATGATTGGTAGAATGCCTTTCCTAATGCTCCATGAAGTTGCATTGAACACAATAATGTGACCACTTCTAGCAACTTGCAAAAATTAAATTAAATTTCTCCTAAGTTCAGGCACATATAGGACATTATCAATTAATTTCCTTTCAATTACAACATTGCCAACACCTTCTACTTGAAGTCTAGTATTATCACCAAAAGTTTGTCATATCCTTTTAATATATGGTTGTGATGCTTATTGTGTATCGCCCAAATTTTTTGCACCCTTACCTTCAGGCTAAAGGATCCGTACCCGAAAGGGGGTGATAAAAGGATGGAACAATACCTCGAACGGAGAGGCCCTTTGAAGGTCATGCACATCTCGAGGGAGGGGTATAAAGGTGAATTTTTGATGGATTGTGGGGTTCACCAAGAAACTTTGAGTGGAAATTTCCACGCCTAGGTTGAGAATGGGTTTGATTTGTTCATTTTATGTTCAATCATTCAGATTCCTAGGTTGGCCAAAATGAAGCTAAGTTATTCTATATGAAGATTCTAATTTATATGAAGACAATAGAAATAAATGAATCCTAATGTGATTGAATATAGAGAATATATAAAATGGAGAAGAGTACACCTGATTTTTGATGTCTGATGAAGATTCTAAAGCTTGTAGGAGTCCATATCATCTTGGATATGACAAGATCATTTGTAATTGTACATAATCATCCCAAATCATAGGAGATCATCCGAGATCACCCAAGATCATCAGCGACCTAACGAATTCATCAGGCGAATTCATCAAAAACCTACAATCAAGAAAACAGACACCAAAAACCAAAAATACAATTGCAAGAATGATGTAAAATGATAGAAATAAGAGTATAGATGTTTGAATGATAAATCTAGATATCAAATTAAATGAGATGCACTATTTTGGAAACTTATTTTGAATTTTATCATGCAATTATGCTAAATGAGGTGAACTCCAAGATGCAAAACAGAAGTAAATTAATCTAATACACCAATAAATAAGGAAATTGAGATAGAGAATGCAAACTCAGGGCTCTGATTGCCCCCAAGCTGAATTGTAGACAAGATCATCTATAATCGTACAAGATCATCATTGATCTTGATAGGATCATCTAGAATTGTAGTTGAATCACCTACGATGATCCGAGCTACCTCCGACTGAAACATAGTGAAATCTTGCAACAAAACTTGAAAACACAAGTGCAAATGATGGGAGATCACAACAAAAACTAAAATTGTAGGGAAATAATCAGCCAGGCAGTCAGGAAGGGAGTTAGGGGGATAAACTGGGAAAATCTCAGTTTATATAGGATTAGGGGGAGGTTAGGAGGTTGGGGATCATCCCAATCTGGGAGATCCCCAATGTGGGAATCTCCAACCATGCAGACACGCTTCTACCCAAGTTGGAGAGGTCGTTGGAATAGAAGCTAATTATGAAAATTCAGTTTTGGGATGAAATCGTCTGGACATTCTATTCCAGATGAATTCGTCCGATTTGGGATGATATCGTCAGATCGACGATGATATCATTAGATCGACAACGATATCATCCAACGGTCACAACAACCTCTAAAAATGGCACAAAAAATGAGGTGAGCGGTTAATGGGCGATTTCGAGGTTAAAATTCAAATTTCTACTTTTTATTGATGGTTTAACTATGCCAATTTTAGGGTGCTACATTTTTCCCCCTCTTTAGCGAATTTTTCGAAAAAAAATGCGTTAAAGACGAGTTCTTCATGCTTTACGAGAAAGCAAAAATTTATTCCATTTTTTAGACGATGATTCTAGGTCGAATCATATGACTATTTTCTATGGTGCCCCCTCCAAGTTTTTACCCAAATCGAACGTTTGAGGTAAAAGCATGAAAAAGCAAAAATTAAAAAAAATGTTGTTTTGAATAAAAATAAGAAAAATAGGGTAAAACCCTAATTCATTTGTATTGTTCACTTTTGCTGTTTTAGAGCTCTGCAGGAAAAATGGTGGAAACGGTGCACAGATCGATAGAGATCCAATGCGGGTTGCGGGTAAGGATCTAAACCTAGTTTACTGTGTTTTTAACTTGATTTACTTGATTTTTGACTTGAATTTTAAGTGTTTTTGGGCGTCGCGACTATTTTTAGGCCACCGACGAAATTGTCTCTATATTGTCGATTTCTTCTAGGGACGAAATCGGAGAAATAGGGGCAATCCCATCTAATAAGGGGCGATCCCCAAATTGAAGAACAGAGATGATTTCATCCTATTAAGGATGATTTTATCTAAATTTGGTATGATATCATCCAATAATGGGTGATATCAACTTTTATGGGATGATTTGATTTTAATTGATTATTTATTTTTTTTTTTTAATGATTATGTACTAATGATTTTTGTTGTTTTATTGTTTATTTTGCAGAGGGGATTGCTAAAGAGTCGGGAGTGGAAATATGAAGGTCTAAGAGATGATTTGGCCGTGCTCGATCAGGTCGAGTGAGATAGATTAGCAGAGGTAGGACTACAACATGTGGCAGAGATGCCACAAATTCCTATAGACATGGGGCTATTAACAACCCTAGCAGAGAGATGGTATCCGAAGTCATCCTGCTTTCGGTTATCAATAGGGGAGATGACTCCCACTATAGAGGATGTATGGAGGATCTTTAGGATCCCCATACATGGTTGATTCATGACTCCTTTGGCCAATTAGGGCCATGCTATGATGAGATTGTGCAAGGACCCGAGCTTCATCCTGGAGAAGGGTGGAGTGAACATCGAGGCATTGAGGTGGATGCCTAGGGCATCTCGGTTGACCTAGGTTTTGGTAGGGGTGGTGGGTGGCCTTCTTCTATGCCACCAGAGCGGATGCAGATTACCATGGCTACTTTTAGATGTGGTCTATGACATGAGAGACCACAGATATAGTTCTTAGGGTAGCTTTGTACTATGCCACTTGTATAGGATCCTTTACGGGGTCATATACAAGGGGGGTCAATGTCTGGTGTTGACATCACTTCTATAGATTTGGTGTTGGGAGAACATTACGGTGCAAATGCCGATAGGGCTTCCACTGATAGGAGTTGACCAAGAGAGACCCTGGGTTTTCTATTGGTGGCTCTAGAGAGGGTCACAACGGTGGATAGATCTGTCAATATGTCAAAGGTTGTTGGATGACCTCACCCCAGATCGGATCACCTGGAGACCATGGAGAGAGCATCCAGGGTGGGTAGAGGACGGACAAGATTTGGCTCGTATCAAGCGAGTCATATGGTTGAGGACAGAGCGGGGAGAGGTAGAGCTCCACCACTACGACCAAGTTTTGAGGTAGTTCGATCTACAACAGGGGATCCCTACTCTTAGGGATTATGAGTACTCCTAGAATGTGTGGGATAGTACCACACTGAGTGGGCTCTAGACATGCAATGATTTTGGAGTCAAGATGCTAATGATGCCCCCATTCAGCCAGTGGATGGGGATGATACGGGGATAGTAGACGGATATGATGCCTGGTATGCAGGCATCCGCCCTCCTCGGATGATGAGGGCACATGGTCCGATGCACATTGTAGTGTAACAGATGGATAGGTAGCACTAGGCTACCATCGATGTAGTGAGGGGTCACAGAGGGAGGGATCAGTGACGGCCTCCTTAGGAGAGATGCTAGAGAGTACCATAGGCTCTGGAGAGACAAAAACAACTGGAGGGAGGAGATGAGAGAGGAGAGAGGAGAGGATAGAGGAGAGGATAGAAAGACTCCCTCCTCAATAGAGGGATAGGCCACCATCGCTTGATAGGGGCAAGGGTGTAGAGGTGGGGGAGAGCAACGAGATGGTAGCTCTCTGGGTGGAGAATGCCCACCTACGAGCTCAGGTGCAGACTCTATAGGATGAGGGTAAATGGCTCAGGGCATGGATTAGAGGGTCTAGCATTCTGGAGTTGGTGTGGTCAGTTGCTCAGACCATGTTCTATCAAGGAGTGTACTACCAGCTGGTTCCAGAGGGCTAGAGGATACAGTTGCCAGCCAGCATTGCGGAGCCGATCAAGATGGGGTCATCGAGGACATCATCACGATCGACATCAAGGACCCATGATACAGTACGGGCTTTTATGGGACCACCTCCTCCACCTCAGGGCGGGAGAGGAGATGAGGCTGAGAGCTCGAGGTCTTCTCGAGACTAGATGCACATTGTACATAGACTATTTTTGAGATGATTGAGTATGCCAAGGTATAGATTGTGGCATACCAATCCATTTTGATATGATGTATATACTTCTTGATATATATATGATGTTCTTTTTGTGATGACTTGTGCATATGTTTTATGATGCTTTAATATTTTAATTGTTGATTGACTATTCATGTAATTATGTCATTGAAAATATTATAATTTTATGTCATGCTATAAAATTAAATGAAATAATTTGATGTAAACAAACTGGTTTTTGTGGTGTGTTTTGATGAAAATAAAGTGACTTCTAACAATAATTTCAAAGGACATTGTCATTGTTACATGACCATTTCATGGAGTCACCACTCGCTAGGTCATCAAGCTAATCCCGGTATGAGAGAAATATTGCTAAAAGTAAAAGGGTGCTTAAGAGACTTTCTTAAGACTTGGTGTTGTGATGATGAAAAATGATGATAGTGATGATTTATTTTCAGATTTCCATGAAAATATTATGCATGAAATTAAAAATATGATTTTTTCTAGGCATAAAATTCCTAAGTATGATAGAAATTTGAACAATTCCCAAGGAATTATACCATCATCGCAAAAAAAAAATGAATGTTTGACATAATGAAATGAAATAGGAAAGTTTTCGTTCTTTTTAAAGCACAATTGTGTAACATAATGATTTAAGCCATATGCTTTTATGGATTAAATAAATGGGAAATAAAATTAGAACGATGGTTTGCGCTAGGCATAGAATTTTAGGTATAGATTTATACCATCATCGCGAAATCCAAAGAAGAAATTGATATAATAGTTTTATTACATGGTTGATTTTTTATTTTGAGATAAACAAAAAATATAAAAATGAGGACTTGCACTAGGCATAAAATTCCAATTTAGGTTTAGGAACTATACCATCATCGCGAAAGTCAAAAATATATAAATGTGACTTTATTGCTAGATTTTTTAACATGTTTTGCAAGAAAATTTTGGATTTTTGAAAAAAATGTATTTAATTGATTTTACACTAAGCAGATATTCTCAAGTAAGAAAGTCAAATTATTCTAGAAGATTTGAATAAATATTTAAAATTATCTCAAAGACAAAATTTAGATTTATGAGGAACCCCATGTGCATACATGAGTTCATTGTCGATCTTGATCTATCATAATGATACAAAATCTCTCACACACAAATGTGTGTGCAATTTATAATGTTCATTTACCAATTTTGAGCAAGATAATTTGATACAAGTAATTTGAATTAACCAAATGAGTGTTCGTTGACCATGATTTATATGCATGTAACCATACTAGACTACTATGTAAGTCGGGTCATCAAGAGCTAGTTGATCCATAAGTGGACATAGGTATGTACAAAAGAAGGTCGCTAATGTGATAGACATATCACCACGCTAGGAGTTACCCAATGTCAAGAAATTTGGGCACAAATCACCTATTATGGGGTTTACCTCACAGTTTTTGAATAATTGAGAATTCCAAGGATTCAAGCTTCACACTTCCTTCTTTCAAAGGGGGGGGGGATTTATTGTTTTTTGCTTTTTCTTTTCTTTTCTTTTTCTATATTTTTTTTTTTTTTTTTGCTTGACACTGAGATAATGTTGAAATATTGCTTGAGATGGTACAAAATGATACTGAAATAATGCTTCAAAATAATTTCTCTTTTTCTCATGATTTTTCTTGATTTTCTTTTTCTTTTTCTTTTTCTTCCTATACTAGGGATACTTGCTCGGATTGGCTATAGAGAAAGGGATTTTTATTCTAGGCAGGAGTGAGCTTGTCCTTTTGTCAATTCTCAAAGATTCTAGACCATGTGCATGATAGGATAGCAGGGGAAAATTTTCACTCAAGAGACCACTTCTACTGTGTAGCATCATTTTGAATTTGCAATAAAATCATTTTAATGTGAAAAGGTGTACTTGGTTCAAATAAATAACAAGATCAGTTCTCTATGCTCAAAACTTTATTTAATTCAACTGTGGACTTCAATATAAGAGATATTAATAATCATACCAAATAAGATCAAGATATTTATTCATGTGAGTGTGAAAGTGAGGGATTCCAAATAAATGCTAATTTATCCAAAATAATTAAAAATATAAGCTGCAATACTTCAAGAATTGACAGGTGCAAAATAGAAGATGTTTTTGAGGATTTTGATGATTTTGATTTTTTTTATATTTTGATTTTAATTTATGAATTGAGAGAATACATAATATTACTATTTTTGAAATTTTTATATGAATTACTAATATGAGACAATATGTATAATATATACAGTGATGAAATTACCAGATTTATCCATAATAGCGCTTAAGGTGCATAATGCTCATAGGTTATTTAAGATCTTTACCATCTAAGGTAGCTAATCTATATGCTCCCGATCCAAATTTAGCAGTGATAATATATGGCCCAATCCAGTTAGGCTCGAATTTGCCTTTAAGGTCTTTAGTTGCATTAGTATTTTTTTATTTTCTTTTAAGATGAGGTCACCGATCTCAAAGGATTGATTATGAACTTTCTTGAGATATGCTCATTTGAGCTTGTTTTGGTAGGCACGAAGATGCTCCAAAGCATTAAAGTGCTTTTCATCTAGGATTTCCAGCTAACTAAATATGCCAAGATGATATTCATCTCCTACTTCGGTATCTTGAAGTAGCAAATCCAAAGAAGGAACTTCTAGTTCAAAGGGAAAAACAGCTTCAGCGCCATAAACCAAAACAAAAGGTGAAGTGCCCGTGGGAGTACGAATGCTAGTTCGATAATCCCACAAAGAAGGATATAATTGAATGTGCCAATCATGGCAAGATTTATTGACTAGTCTCTTGAGGATTTTAATTAATGTTTTATTAGATGCTTCTGCTTGGCCATTAACCTAAGGATAATAGGGAGTGGACCAACGATGTTGAATTTTATATTTTTGACATAGTTTCTTTACATCTTTGTTTTTGAAACAAGTTCCATTATTCGAGATGAGATTTGCAGGAATTTTGAACCTACAAATAATTTGATTAAGAATAAACTTGGAAACTTGTGTTCCAGTGCAAGAATCTAAGGGCATAGCTTTGACCCACTTCGTAAAATACTCGATGGCGGTTATGATGAATTTGTGTCCATCAGATGACACAAGATTGATTTTTCCGATGATGTCTAAGCCCCATTTTGAAAAGGGCCAAGGAGATGAAATAGCTTGTAGTTCTTGTGCAAGTGCATGGACAAGGTCAACGTGTTTTTGGCACTTGTCACAATGGCACATGTAATCATGTGCATCATTCTCCATGGTAGGCCAAAAATATCCTATCCTAAGGAGCTTCTTAGTAATGGCACTACCACTAAAGTGTCCCCCACAAGATCCATTGTGGGAAAAGCTGATCTGGACTCTTCTAGATTCAAAAATCTCAATAGGATACCTTCAAAAGATCTCCTATATAATGTATTGCCAATTATTACGAAGTGACTTGCTCGTCTACGTAATAACCGGTGTTGGTTTCTATTAAAACCTTTAGGGAAGGTCCCATTTTGAAGAAAATTGAGGATGTTAGTGTACCAAAGTTTAGGAATAGTTTCGTTTATTAGAAACATGTCCAAAGGTTCCAAGCATGATTTAGTTGAAGCAAGTTCTTGGAGTCGACGAATAATGATGGTAGCATATTCTTCATCTAACTCCAAGGGTAAAAGAGATGCAGTTGTGGCCATAATGTCAACCACACGATTGCTAGTTCTAGGAATAGCTTCCAAGGTAACTTGATAAAATAAATATATTAATTTTAATACATATGCTTTATATGGGCGCAATTTATCATATATGGTCTGATAAACATCGTTAATTTGATTTATAACAAGTTGAGAATCACCGAAAACTAATAGATTTTTTATTTTTAGTGCTGGGGTAGCTCGTAATCCAAGGATTAGAGGCTCATATTCAACAATGTTAATTTAAAGGATAGAGGTATGAGATGTTTCTATGGAGATATCAAAAAAATACTTGCACCAAACCCACTCATACATTGGGATATGTAAAAGTATAGGGACCATTGCTCTGAATGATCCACCTCTAGGTTAAGGCATTCGTTAGGAAACTCAATGATGAGGGGATGGGTGGACTCTAAGGGTGCAGCAACTAATTGATCTGATATGATTTGACCCTTAATAGACTTTTGTCCTATAAACATGAGTTCAAAATCTCTTAGAACAAGAACCCACTTCGCTATGCAACCAAATAAATAAGGTTGACTCATGAGATACCGCAAGGGATCGGATTTAGCAATAACATATGTTTTTTGACTGAGCATATAATGGCATAGTTTCTGTGTAGAAAATATGACTGCTAGACATAACTTCTCTAATTTTGTGTAGCGGGTTTCATAACTAATTAATGTTTTGCTAATGTAATAATTAGCACGCTCTCTTTTCTCATCATCAAGTTGAGCTAATATAGCTCCTAAAGCAAAATCTGAAGCAAAAATATACAAGATAAATGGGCGATCAGGTTTAGGTGGTGAAAGTACAGGTGGGTTAAGAAGATATTGTTTGATGAGTTCAAATGCTTCCTTACATTCATCATCCCAATGGAAAGAGATATCCTTCTTAAGAAGCTTAAGAAAGGGTCCAGTTTTATCCACCAGCTTATCGATGAAGTGACGGATAGCTTGAATCTTACCTTGTAGACTCCGTAATTTAGATATATTTGTAGGTGTGGGCATATCAATGATAGTCATAATCTTGAGAGGGTCAATTTTGATGCCACGTAAAGAAACTATAACCCCCAATAATTTACCTGACTTAACTCCAAATATATATTTGGCTGGATTCAATCGGATAAGATATTTCCTTAACCGATCAAATACTTTTCTCAAGTCATCTAAATGGTCATCTTCTTCAGTAGAATGAGCTATAATGTCATCTACATAATCATGTAGTATATCATGCATCATATCATGAAAGATATAAGTCATGGCTCATTGATAGGTTGCACCTACATTCTTCAAACCGAATGGCATCACTTTCCAATAGAAATTCCCCCAAGGGGTAATAAAGGTTATTTTAGCCTGATCTTCAAGAGCTATCTTGATCTTATTATAACCATAAAATCCATCAATTAAGGATATCATTCCACTCCAAGTAGTAAAATCAATGATCTGATCCATATTGGGAAGGGGAAAATCATCTTTAGGGCATGCAACATTAATATCTCTAAAGTCTATACAAACCCTAATCTTAGTAGCTTCTTTCTTAGTTACTAGAACTACATTCGAGATCCATTTAGCATAATCAATGGCTTGTATAAAAATAACATTCAAGAGTTTTTCTAACTCCCCTTTGACTAGTAAGGCCACTTTAGGATGCATTTTTCTAAGCTTCTACTTAACAAGTTTAGCATCCGGATGCACTACTAGGTGATGCATAACTACATAAGGGTCTAAACCTAGCATATCTTCATATGTCCAAGAAAAAACATCTTCATATTCTTTAAGAAATGCAATGTATTTATCCTATTTTTCTTGACTCAATTTTGATCCAATGTTGATTATGTGAGGGTTATCATTGGTTCCAATGTTAATTTTTATGACATTTTCTACTTCCATGTGTAGATCTCTCTCAAAGTTAGGTGGGGCAAGTGAAACACCCAATTCTTGTAATTCTTCCAAGGTTAGCTTGGATAATTCATCTTGAGGAGTCGTGGCCTCAAGATGGGCTATACTAAGTATAGATCCATAAAAATAAAATCCATTATGTAATAATTCCTCAACGGAGACATCGTGAAAGATATCTCCCTCCAAATCATCATCAGATTTAGTGATCATCTCAGGATAAGCTATAGATATCATATTACATGTGAATGTCTTATTTGTTAAACGTAAAGCATCACATTCATCTAAATAATCTTGGTAACATATAAGATGGTCATCATCCTCAAATGGGAATGGCTGAACCTTACTAGAAAATAGGCCCACACCACATCGAGCAGGCCACGTTTCTACCTCAAAAGGTTCTTTCATACCATTATGGAAAGGTCCCAAACCTTTCCCTTTATATCCCAATTTAAGCATTATAGGTTTGGCTTTAATATACTCGATTAGTAAAATAACATCGAGCATATCCATCATAATGATTTCTGATGTTTTTGGGTATTCTACCCTAGTCATATCCCTTATAAATAAAGGCATAACTCTCAACTTGGTAAATACTTCCCATAGGTTGTGGGAGGCCCAAGGTATGAGGAGATGGTGGAAAATTATTTAAAATAAGGGAATATTGCATAGAAGCATTCGTTTCTTCTGATATAATAATTTTAGATAGATCAGGTAAGAGCTCATCAGTAAGAGCATAAGAGGTAGAAGGAACATTCCCTACGTCTTTCGATGTAGAAAATATGAATTTGGTGGATGTAGACAGTGTAGAGGTGTTGATAGATGGGTCTATTACAGGTATGGAAGTTATAGAAGTAGAACAAGAGACATTGGTTGTGGTATTAGGATATTTCTTAGGTCCTAATGCGGTTTGTTCAGAAGATGGTTGAGCTATATGTGGAGGTGCAACTGATGGAGAAGAAGTAGATGACGTTATGGGTGTGAGTTTCACATGTTTAGATGGATAATGAGAATTAGGATGTGTGGATGACATAGCGGGGCAAAATTGAACTCCAATAGGTTCTTCCAAAGCACACATATCAAAGGGTCTTGGATCACCATGAATGGTAACCAACTGATTCTTAAATTCAAATTTAACACATTGATGTAAAGTTGAGGGAACAACTCACATCACATTGATCAAATGACGACCCAAGAGTATATTATATGATGCAGGGCAATGTACAATAAACACAGTCATATCCAAGGTTCTTGGACCAACTTGCAATGGAATGGTAATAACTCCACATGTTTCTTGTGTTTCATCATTGAAAGCTTTTATGATCATATCTGTTCTTTTCATTTCATCACTTCTAAGCCCAAATCTTTGGTAGAAGTCAAAAGTGTAGATATTTATAGATGAACCATTATCAATCAAAACTCGTTTGACTACTACATCTCCAATTAATGCGGTAATATACAAGGGGTTATCTTTATGTAAACTATGTTACGATATGTCTCTATCCCAAAAGTCAATACAATCAACTTCATGAGTTATTATAGTATTGGCCATGGCTTCAGGTTGAATGTCTTGTGGTACCATCATCTAACTTAATGTGAGCATTAATTCATCTCTATGTGTAGGAGAAGATCTTAAAAGGTCCAAGAGAGAAATTCTAGCTGTAATATTTGATAATTGTTCATTAATATTATAAGGAGGTTTAGGTTGAACATTAGGTGAATGATTCCCTTTATTAGGAACCTTCAAAACAAATGGAGCTGATCCACCATTCTGAATTTGCTCTTGTTGAGAATTTTGAGCCTGTTGTCTAGTAACACTCCGATGGTACCCACAATATTATTCTTCGAATGATGAATGGGTCTTGGTCTAGCATTTATAGCTAGCTCATTAGAAAGTAATCGATGAGACGATGGTCTAGTAGTGACTCTTTTGGAACCATATAACTTGTGATAGGGTGAATAGGATCTGATTCATCTTTAGAACTATTCAATTGATTTGATGTGATTTCCATATCACTCTCAGTCTCGTATTCTATATCACTAAGATCAGGTATCTAAATATTATATAGAGGCCTAGTTGTAACCATGGATAAAGTTGTGTCAAAGATTTCCAGATCATGAATAGGTAAATTCCCACTAATAGTTCCTACATATTGGGCAGGAGGAGGGACATTATAATTTTCAACTTGATTAGCCACCTCCTTACCATGTTTTGGTAAGGGATGTTGAAAGATGTCCAATGAATTATTGGCATTCTAATTCTAGTTTTGTGGGGTGTTCTTTTGAAAATTATTAGGAGGATTTTTCTTAGGTTGAAAGGCTTGCACCTCCATCTCATTGTTATTAATCAAGTCCTGTATTTTATGTTTTAATATTTTACAAGAGTTGGTAGTGTGTCCAAGTCCTCTATGGAAGTCACAGTATAAATTTTCTCTATATCCGGGTATAGTTGGATCAGGTTCCCGAATATTTGGTAATTGAATCAAACCTCTTTCTAATAATTGCTGTAGAATAGTTGATAAAGGTTGATTTAACCTAGTAAATTCTTGAGGAGGTCTATAAGGAGGTTTCAGTACAAACTTCTCCGTTGTCTTTGTAGCATTAACATTAGCAGTATTTTTGCTATCGGTGACTCCATCACCCACAACTTGTTTATTCTTATATTGATTTTTGGATGTTTTCTCATCGTCTCTCTTTTTAAGCTGGCCTCTCCTAATGAGAGCATATTCCACTCTTCGGGCTAAGTCTATAGCCTGATCGAAGGTGGTCAAGGTAGTAGTTGATAATTCATAAGATAGTTGCTCTTGCAAATTATTAATAAATATGTCCAACATCTCTCTATAAGGTAACACAAAGTGCAATTTTCCTATCAAATGTCTCCACCTAGCTAGGAAGTCAGCAAAGCATTCCTCTTTGCCCTGTTTTAAGTTATAAAAATCTTTAATGGTCACATCTCTTTCGATGTAGGCACTAAATTGATGAATAGAAGACTCAGCAGTTTCTTCAAAATTCCTCAAAGAATTAGTGGGTAATTGATAATACCACTCTAATGCCATTCCTCCCAAGCTTTTCGAGAACATTTTTAGTAATAACAAGTCATCATGTGATATATCATGACTTGTTATCCTAAACATACGAAGATGCTCTATGGGATCTTTGGTTCCTTTATATATGGGAAGAACAGGCATAGGAAAATGTTTAGGATACGGTTGTGCTACGATTATAGGATCTAAAGTTTGACTACACATCTCTCGATAATTGTACGAGGGATGGTAGGGATCTATCTGGTCCATGCGGGAAACTAATTGTTTCACCACGGCTTCCATATTGCTAGTTTGTCCACCATATTGGTTCGGTGGCACATAGGTATGGGATCTATGAGCGTATGATGGTGTGACACAAGGATTAGATGTTATATTGCTATTATGCAAAGTGTTGGTAGAAAGAGTATTATGAAGGGGATTTGTAATAGTATTATGTTGTACCTTAGATTTTTGGTAATTGGTGTTCGGTTTTGTTTTGGGTTTTTTTTTATTTGAGGTATGTTGATCAAGAGATTGGCAAAATAGAGTAGTAAATGATGGTTTATTTTGTGCGGGAATGACCCTAGGCTTGTTAACAGGCACTTTAGATTGTTGGGTAACCTGCTGTTGTTGCATGCTCTGGATCGTAGCTACTATATCCAAATTGGATGGTCCAACTTGATCACTCTCTTGTTCAATAAAGGACAAGGGATTAGTGCGTGTTTGAAATACTTCTTCTAGAGTTGCTTGAGTGTCACTAATTCGATCCTTGTCCATATGGGCTGCTCTATTAAAAACACCAATATTAGTGTTAATGAACTTCCAGAATTGTTCCATGTTCTCAAAAGTGATAGCTCCTCTCGGAGACATTTTAGGGGATGAGGATCCTTCCTCTCTAATAGTTTCTTCTTGTTCATTTCCTACAACAAGCTCTTCTTCTTGCTGGTCTAGGGTTTCTTCTTCCTGAACTTGGTCCTCAGGAGGGACATTTTGGTCAGTTAATGGTCTTCCTAACCAATCTTCATCTTCTTCGGTTTGTTTTCCATTCCTAAGTCTAGGCATTGTGCTAAAATTAGGTTTTAGCAAATATATATACTTATATATATATATATATATATATATATATATATATATATATATATATATATATATATATATGTGCGATAGGGTTGAGAGGTATATATTTTAACTATATACCTACTATAATACTTTAAAAGGAAATGTTTTGTTGTTTTTTTTTTTGTGATTTTATTATATTATTATTTTGTGAGAATAAAAATAACAAACAACATGCTAGTTGTAAGAAACAATAGTAGAAAGAATCACTTAGCTTTCTATGAATAGTTTATGGATATCATTGATAGGGTCAAGTTCAAAAGGAGTCATGAAATACTCCTCTTCAAATTGGAAGTTGTTTTTCAAGAACTTGACAAAGTGTGCTATGGTAATATGATTTATTTTAGACTCTGACATGTAAAAATAAAGTTCATGGCAATACTCTCGATACAACACACCTCTAGGAAATTTATGTACTACAACTACGTTCTCAAGGTATTCCTCAAAGGTGTATGATTCAGAAGACACAAGTGCTCTTTTATCGGCTAACCACCTATGGCAAGCTCTCTGAAGTTCATGATACAAAGTCACCTGATCAGGATCTAGGATTCTATCTAGGACAAACCTCTTAATTTTCCTAAGTTCTATAGATCTAGATTCAATAATACCCAATCTCCTATCAAGTTCATCCCACAAAGTTTGGGCTCTATATGTTTGAGGTACTCTAAGAATAGAAGTAATCTCTATGGCCGTTAATTGATTTTCAACATTTATGGAGACAACTCGTCTTCTATTATAATCTACCATCTAAGTATGATATGTAAATTTAATAGTTTTGTAATGATTCTAGATGTTCTTAATAATGTGTTTTTTTTTTGGATTGTTTTCAAAAGGTGCTTTTAGTTTCACGTCGGGTCAACCAAAATGTATCGCCCAAATTTTTTGCACTTTTACCTTCAGGCTAAAGGATCCATACCCAAAAGGGGGTGAGAAAAGGATGGAACAATACCTCGTATGGAGAGGCCCTTTGAAGGTCGCGCCTCTAGGGGGAGGGGTATAAAGGTGAATTTTTGACGGATGGTGGGGTTCACCAAGAAACTTTGAGTGGTAGTTTCCACGCCTAGGTTGAGAATGGGTTTGATTTTTTCGTTTTATGTTCAATCATTCAGATTCCTAGGTTGGCCAAAATGAAGCTAAGCTATTCTATATGAAGATTCTGATTTATATGAAGACAATAGACATAAATGAATCCTAATGTGATTGAATACAGAGAATATATAAAATGGAGAAGAGTACACCTAATTTTTGATGTCTGATGAAGATTCTGAAGCTTGTAGGAGTCCAGATCATCTCGAATATGATAGGATCATCTGTAATTGTACAAAATCATCCCAAATCATAGGAGATCATCCGAGATCACCCAAGATCATCAACGACCTGATGAATTCATCAGAAAAATTCATCAGAAACCTACAATAAAGAAAACAGACACCAAAAACCAAAAATAAAATTGCAAGAATGATGCAAAATGATAGAAATAAGAGTATAGATGTTTGAATGATAAATCTAGATATCAAATTAAATGAGATGCACTATTTTGGAAACTTATTTTGAATTTTATCATGCAATTATGCTAAATGAGGTGAACTCCAAGATGCAAAATAGAAGTAAATTAATCTAATGCACCAATAAATAAGGAAAATGAGATAGAGAATGCAAACTCAGGGCTCTAATTGCCCCCAAGCTAAATTGTAGACAAGATCATCTTTAATCATACAAGATCATTGTCGATCTTGATAGGATTGTCTAGAATTGTAGTTGAATCACCTACGACAATACGAGCTACCTCCAACTGAAACACAGTGAAATCTTGCAACAAAAATTGAAAACACAAGTGCAAATGATGGGAGATCACAACAAAACTAAAATTATAGGGAAATAATAAGCCAGGCAGCCAGGTAGGGAGTCAGGGGGATAAACTGGGAAAATTCTAGTTTATATAGGATTAGGGGGAGGTTAGGAGGTTGGGGATCATCCCAATCTAGGAGATCCCCAATGTGGGAATCTCCAACCACATAGACACGCTTCTACCCAAGTTGGAGAGGTCGTTGGAACATAAGCTAATTGCAAAAATTTAGTTTTGGGACGAAATTGTCTGGACATTCTGTTCCAGATGAATTCGTTCGATTTGGGACGATATCGTCAGATCGACGATGATATCATCAAATCGATGATGATATTGTCCAACGGTCACAAAAACCTCTAAAAATGGTGTGAAAAATGAGGTGAGCGGTTAACGAGTGGTTTCGAGGTTAAAATTCAAATTTCTACTTTTTACTGATTGTTTAACTGCGTCAATTTTAGGGTGCTACAAGTATTATCACCAGCGGTTTTTATGAAAGTCCATAAACTTATGCTTTTCAAAACACATATGGTTAGTGCATTCATAATATAACACCCATTCATTAGAAGTAGATGATTCAATGGAGTAGAGGGTACAAACAAAGACATTTTTATTAGAATTTTGCTTTACATTGTTGTTCTTTTTTTTTTCCCTTGCCAAACCATTTCTTAGGTACTTGTCCCTTAGCATTTTCTTGCTCTTACTTTTCTATAATATTCTTCTTATTGAAACAATTTTATTCCTTGTGGCCTTTCTTGCCACAAAATTTGCAAGTGAAATCAACTCTAGGCTTGTTGGGTTGGAAATTTTGATTTTTCCTTCCCTTGTATTTCTTCTTGAAGGAAGCCTTAGTGGCACTCAAGGCAACATTCTTCTCCTTGACAACTTGACCATTCACTTTGTCTCTATTAAGAGACTCTTCACGTTGAATCAATAATTGTGAAAGAGTGTTGAGAGGAATACCATCCTCTTCTTGCTCTAGCCTAGTCTCAATAATGGTGATAAAATTCTTGAACTTGCTTGACAAGTTCCTCAAAATAATAAATCTTAAGAGCTTCTCACTTATCCAATCATAATTACAAGCCAATAGTTGAGTTCTCATGTCTTTCATCTTTGAGAGGAAGATCAAGGCACTTTCTTCTTCACCTTACATAGTGCTAAGAATTTTGGACAATAAATTGAATTTCCTTGATGTGTTGGACCCTAGATGGACTTGTTTTAGCAAATCCCATGCATCTTTAGCATGCTCACAATGGATTATAGTGAGCAATATCTCATCACTCACACTATTGATAATCATGGAAAGTGCAAGGTGACTCTTGTTTTTGTATGTCTCAAGTGCCCTTGCCTAGGTTGGGATTGCTTCATCTCCATTCACAATGGGCCATAAATTTCTTGCTTGAAATTCAACCCTCATCCTTGGTTCCCATATTCCAAAATTTGATCCATCAAGGATGTGCTTAAGTGTGAAGGAGATTCCATGATTAGCCATTATAGAAAGTGAATATAATAAAAACGTAAGATGCATTGACAAAGGAAATAAATGATGCAATAAGAAAGTAGATAAACATACTTGCATATACAAAAAAAACATAACTTTCAAGTAATCTACTTTTCAATCATCAAAGATAATCATCATAAAGATAATCAAAATTAAGCATCATCAAGAGAGATAAGCATCATCATGAAAGATAATCAACATCATAATGAACTACTATAACCATCTTGCAATAAACAACTATAACCATATTGTAATTGAATAAAGGAAATAAACCAAGATCAACTTGCAATAGATTAACTTGCAATAAGAAGGTAACTAACCATAATAATCATCTTGCAACAAAATAAACTAACTTGAATTGAACCATAAAATATTTTTTAAATGTTAGATAGTCAATAACTTAGTGTTTATTTTAAGGTTTTGCTATAGCCTAATGAATTGCCAATACTTCTCACCTAAGGTCAACCAAGCTACCCAAAAGGGTACGGGTACGAGGACCCAAAAAAGGACTTGCTATCGATAGAGCGGATTCTTTTGGATTCAATAGGTGTTTAGCAAATATAAACTATGTTGTAATATTAAGTAAATTTTAATCAAATACTAAAGTTGTGGTTAGTAATTTGATTCATTTTTAACCTTCTTTATTAATATGAAAATTAGTAAATTGTAATTTAGTTGGTTAGTATATTGTTTAGTAGCAAGTTAGTAAGTTAGTAGTTAGATTAGTTGAGATGCAAAATGCAAAAGATGCAAAAAATGTAAAATGAAAGAGATAGTGGAGACACAAGGCAAAACACAAATACACTCTCTCTCTCTCTTTTTTATCTTTCTCTCTCACTTTCATTCTCTTTTAATTTCATTATGAGAGATACAAGTCACATTAATTTACATTTTGCTTCAAGCAAATGCTTGAGAGAGATTAGAAGAAATTAATAAAAATAGGGGGAAGAGAGTGAAAAAGTTGATCCGAAATTGCCTTGTCTACTCCAAAACATACTTGTATTTCCTTGCAAAACAAGCAAACTCACAAAAAACCATTGTTAATGTGAGAAAAAAATGACTATAAGGTCTAAATTATTTGACAATTTGACTAAAAATTTGCCAAAAATTACATAAAAGGATTCTAGTTGCATTATACAATAATAAAAAATGCATTTCAATTTATGAAAAAAAAATGACTATTAGGTCTTAAAATAAAATAAATGACTATTTTTTTTATTAAAAAACAGAATAATAAATGACTATTTTTTTATTAAATGATTGTTTTTTTTATTAAAAAACAGAATAATAAAAAATGACTATTTTTTTTTATTAAATGACTATTTTTTTATTAAAAAATAGAATAATAAAAAATGATAGTTTTTTTATTAAAAAACAAAATAATAAAAAATGACTTTTTTTAATTAAATGATTGTTTTTTAATTAAAAAAAAAACAGAATAATAATTTGAAAAAAAATTCAGACTATACAACAAAATGGGTGGGGGGCCATTTGGCCCCTAAATAAAAAAAAATTGTCTCAGATTTATTTTTCACCAAAATAAGGCAAATAATATATGGAAATAGGGTTTTGGGCCTTCTTGACGCAACCATGGGGTTCGTTTGGCTCCAAAACCCTTCCAACAAAAGCTCAATGCCAAAAATTTATAGATTTAAAATGAAAACACCATTTTCAAAAGATCTAACAACTAGATAAAAAAAAAAAAATCTATAAACCCTAATGGCAGATTTGCAAAATAAGTTTGCCCAAATATCAAATGCATAAAATACCCAAATATCAAATGTTTGCATTAAAAAATATATATATATACCTTAATGGGTTTTTCACCTCAAAGGATTGAAGACACTTGATGGAGATCCCAACCTCTCTGATACCAAATGTGAGACAAGCAAAGTCTCCCCAAGATCGAAGAATGATCCACAAGATCAATCACACACAAAAGAGGAAAACCCACAACACCAATATTAAGTGGTAAAACCCTACTTCAAATGAAGAAGGAAAACATCCACTATGAAGATCACTATATTACTCAATGATTCAACAATACAAGAATGCTTCAATGTTATGCAACAATATGCATCAACATGATATTACAACATATGTATATATAGAGAGATGTAGTAGACAACACCCCTATTTAAAAAGAAGTTTTTCTACTACAACCCTAAAATTACTCTAATCTTATCATAATCTTATCTTGAGATGTGTGACAAATCTCATCACAATATTATCTTGAGATGTGTGACAAATCTTATCACAATATTATCTTGAGATGTGTGATAAGTGGCATCTATCAAATATTAGAAAGTGATTGGTTACTTTCTAATATTTACTAGAAAAGGAGAAATAACTTTTTCCCACAAATTAAATATTCTTAGCACCTTTATTTTATTTATTAATTGGGCGGGAATATTTTTACATAAAATAGAATTATTTTCTAATTCAAATATTATTCTTTAGACTTTATATTTTAGCCTAAGAATAATTTACACAATGTTGCATTACATATTCCAACAAACATTTGCCAAATTAAGTAGTCCTGTATTATTCCAACTAGGAAATATTTATGGAGCTTGAGTCATCTATGTTGAGACAATAGAATTGGATAAATATTGAGATCTATAAAATGTGAAGTCTACACTTTCTATTGGAGAAGACGGTGAAGGACATGCATATTTGCATCTTCTAGATCTAAATGGTGCCAACTTGAATAATTATAAAAGTTGATCCAGCTTTTTGGCTGTTGATCTAATTTTTATAAGCGTATAAACTAAGAGGAAAATATATTCTTAACAAACAATTCATCCTTTGTGGGATCACCAAGTGATAAAAAAATTGATCTAGTAGAGCAAAATTTCACCAAGATCCTACTCAATTAGGTGATTTTTTGTCTGATCAATCATGCCAAAAAATCTTGGTATAAAATTTGTCCAAGTGGATGAGATGCACCCTTGAATCTTGGCCAAGACTGGAAGACCCAAAAATATTTCTAATTCAACCTCTAGATAAGGTTAGTTCCTTTTTTTTATCAAGAAGGTCAATTCCTTATAAAGCTAACTAAAATAAATGGGGTTAAGACTAAAGTGAGAAATGTGAAGAGTAAGAAGGGGTATAGGGTTAGAGATTTAAACTAAAAATAGTTGAGATTCAATTAAAAAAATAACCAAAACTACATAAGAGTATTACTCTATCAATTCAATTCAAGGTCTAACAAACTATCTACCATAAAATATTGTAGTATCTAAATCAATTCATATAATACTTAGCATTCCATAGATTAAATGAACAATAATCCAAATGTCTATCTATATTGGTAGAATAAGATTGAGAGAATTCACTATTCATTTAATGTAAACAAAAATGTACAACAATATAACTCACATTATCATATATCCTACAATATTTTTTGATAGAGGTCAAATGACACTTTCATTTGAAAGGTAGGAGTCATAGTAAAATATACACAAATTGTAATGCTAAATATCCAACCATATATTAGAGGTACATTGAGATATTTATAGATTTTATTACATTATGTTAGCTCAGGTGACTATACAAAGCTATTTGTAGGTCTGACAAGGGTGAGTGTAGAGCATAGACATCACTTTCTAGCTTAGCCTATCCTAAATACCTTGATTTAATTATGCTAATGTGGTCAGTTGTGATCTTCTCCATAATCATTGTTGAGCAAGGTGCAGCAAAAGTATTGCAAAAGTATTGTCATTGTTGTCAACACAGACAGATTGATGCAGTTGATGCAGTTCAGAGGTCAGTCAGAACAAGTATAGTGAATTTCCAAGAAGAAAGAAGTGGCCCAGATTCAAAAATTTGTAGAAAAAGACAAGAAAACTGTCGCGATATCGCAACATGTTTTTTGTCGCGATTTCATGACAAAACCGAGGAGAGAGAAGGTGCAGCCAAAAATGTCATGATTTCATGACAAAATCGAGGAGAGAGAAGGTGCAGCCAAAAATGTCACGATTTCATGACAAAACTGAGGAGAGAGAAGGTTGAGCCAAAAATGTCACGATTTCACGACAAAACCGAGGAGAGAGAAGGTGCAGCCAAAACTGTCACTATTTCGCGACATGCTGGAAGGAAAGAAGCAAAGTTGAAAAACTGTCACGATTTCGCGACATGTTTGGAGTAAAGGCGCAGGAAATGAAAAGTGTCACGATTTCGTGACAAGTTTGGTGAAGAAGCGCCAAGGATGAAAAGTGTCACGATTTCACGACAAGTTCGGAGAAGAAGTGCCAAGGGTGAAAAGTGTCGCGATTTCACGACAAGTTTGGAGAAGCAGCGCCAAGGATGAAAAGTGTCACGATTTCACGACAGATTCGAAGGAAAAGAGCTAAGGGCAAAAAGTGTCGCGATATCGCGACACGTCGGGTTTTCGCGACCCGAAGAGGAGAGAGAATGTATGGCAACAAAAGTGTCACGATTTCACTACATGTTAGATTTTCGCTGGTCGAAGCAAAGAAAGAAGTGCCAAGTCAAAAAGTTGTAGCGATTTTGCTACATGTCAGAGTTTCGCTGGCAGAAGCAAAGAAAAAGTGCTAAGTCAAAAAGTTGTAGCGATTTCGCTACATGTTGGACTTTCGCGGGCCGAAGCAGAGTTTAGTTGCCAAGGAGCAAAAGTGTAGCGATTTTGCTACATGTTGGATTTTCGGAGGCCGAAGCAAAAGAAAAGCACAAGGAACAAAAGTGTAGCGATATCGCTACATGTTGGGTTTTCGCTGAGGCATGCAGAGAAAAGACTATGGCAGCAAAAAGCATCACGATTTCGTGACATGTTCCGATTTCGCTGAGGCATGCGAAGAAAAGTGTACGGCAACGAAAAGTGTCACGATTTCATGACGTGTTCCATTTTCACGGGTGCAAGCGAAGTAGAGTGCAGGAAAGCAAAAAGTGTCACGATTTCGTGACATGTCCCGTTTTCATGGGCAAGAGGCAGAAAAGAGCGAGAGGCAGCAAATGTGTCGTGATTTCGTGACATGTCTTGTTTTCATGGGTAGGAGACAGAAAAGAGCTTGATGCAGCAAAAGCGTCGCGATTTCATGAAATGTCTTGTTTTTGCGGGTAGGAGACAGAAAAGAGCTAGAGGCAGCAAATGCGTCGCGATTTCGTGACATGTTCTATTTTCGCGGGTGCATGCCGAGACAAGGACTAGGAGGCAGAAAATGTCATGATATCGCGACATGTCGTGTTTTCACGGTCAACAATCATGAAAAGAGTCAAAGGGGAAAAATGTCGCGATATCATGACAGGTAATAGTTTTGGCGAGTAAAAGCCGAGAAGCATGCACAGTGACAGTTGTCGGGGAAAGCGCAAAGGAAAATCATGTAGCCAGTTACATAAGAGTTAACTGGAGTTAGATCTGCAGTTACAAGTGATAGTTGTCGAGGAAAGCGCAAAGGAAAATCATGCAGACAACCAAGTAAAAGATAACTAGAGTTACAAGGGGAAGTTACGAAACTGAGCATTAAAGACAGAACAGCTGTTACAAGGGTGGATATACCGAGAATCATGATTACAGAGAAATTCTTTAACAGGTTGCGTATATCAAGAAATTACAATCGTGCATAGAAGTAAAAGGTAGCACAAAATTCAAAAGAGAAGAAAAAAGAATAACAGAGCACCGAGATACGCAAAAATGCTGTCAGGATACACAGAAAAAGGTTGTCAGAATGTGTAGAGAAGAATGTCAGAATAAGTCAGAAAGAAAGTGGCTAAAAGACAGAGCGTGTCAGAGAGGGTTTGAAATATTGAACTTAGCCGTAAATGCATGAAAAAAAATTGGAGGGAAAATTAGAGTCGTTTCGAAAAGAGCCATTCGAGTAAACCGAGTATAAAGAATCGAAAAGGCACAGTAAGAGAGGTTACTGCAACCATGTTTTTATCTTGAAAAACAAAAAAAAGGTTGAGTAAGAGTGCTGTAAGAAGCACAGAAAGAGTGTTGTAAGAAGCACAGAAAGAGGGTTGTGAGAAAGCCGTAAGAGTGCGGTAGGCAAAATCGTAACAGTAGAGAAAAACCTTGTTTTGTTTATGCAAATTAAAAGAGAGGTTTTTGTAAGCAATAGAACATATTGAGTCTCTAACAATTCTCCTTATGCTTCTATGAGATTGATCAGAATAGAACATATTGAGTTTCTAACAATTCTCCTTATGCTTCTATGAGATTGATTTGAATGAGCAATAGACCAGTAAGGGTCTTGTAAAATAGAAGGCATTCTTATGTCAATATAAGATTGAATATAGAGTTCCAAGTTGGTGCTTGGGATAAGGGGTTGGTGCTCCTTTCTATTGTAGCAGATAAATCAGGGGTTGGTGCTCCTTCCAGTGGGTGCTGGTAAATTATTTGTAAAGTTGAAGCTTTGCAAAGGTTGGATTTGGATTGAAGTCCAAACAGTCTATTTTGAGGAGTAGCCAAATCGGTGAACCTCATTACATCTTGTGTTGTGTGATGCTCTCTTGTTATATTTGCTATATCTATTTTGAGCTTGCATTATTTCAGCATTAAGTGTTGCAGATTTAAATTTTAAATAGCTGCACTGATTCACCCCCCCCTCTCAGTGCCATTGTAAGACTAACAATTGGTATCAGAGCCAAGTTCCCAGTCCAGGCTAAATCAGTCAGGGTTGATCTTGGATTAGTATACAATGGGTAAGAAGAATAGATCATCCTCCAATAAGGCATCTCAGTCAGTTTCAGTTCCTATAGAAGAGAAAATTGCACTAGAGAAGGTAGAAGAAGTGAACTCTGAAGTATGCAATGAAAACCTGGAGATTGAAGTAGATCTAGAAGGTGAGTTGATCATCGCACTTGAAGAGTTGAGTATACAAAAGAAAAAGAACAACAGACTGTCCAAAAAGTTGGAAGAATACGGGGATGAGATTGAAAATCTCTGTTTACAACTTCAAGAGGCCAAGAAAATAGAAGAAGCCTTGAAGACACAGCTGAATGTTGAGGTCGATGCTTATAGCAAACGTGAAGAAGAATCTAACAAAGTTGTTAGCAATCTGAAGCTGCAAGTAGAAGTGTCCAAAAGGGTTGAAGAAATCCTCAGGTCTCAGATCAATGAGAAAAATACTGTTTGCTGCCAACAAGAAGAAGAGATTGTTTCATTGAAGAAACAACTAGAAGAGGCCAATACAAATCTCAAATTTGAGAATAGCACAGAGTTGCTAGAAAAAATGATAAGCCAACAAAGAAGCTCCACAGTTAAGTTTGGTCTTGGATATGAAGCTGAACAACTGTCATCTTCCAAATGTACAGAAAAAGAAAAGTTCACAGTTGAAGAATCGAAGGGAGAAAAATCTGAAGTTGAACAACCTTCATCTTCCAAAAATGCAAAAAAGAAGAAGTCCACTGCTGAAGGATCGAAGCCAGAAAAGTCTGAAGCTGAATCTTCAAAAGGAAGAAAACATCAATGGAGATATACAACAAAACAACCTCAACAAAAGAGATTTAATCATGCAAAAGAAAACAATAAGGCCTGGCACGAAAGGAGTACTGACAATGATGGATTCATCAAAGTCACACATCAAAGAAGAAGAAGACCGATGGCACCTACTACAACATGGGAAAGACCGTTACCCGGGTACAATCGTTTCTTTTCTGGTTATTGTTTTAAATGCAATGCTTATGGTCATAAAATTTCAGATTGCAATTATAAAGTAGGACAAAGGAATTTTACTAGTAGAAATGTCTTTTCACCCTTGATAGATTTTGCAGTAGAATGTTATAACTGTCATAACTTTGGACACATTGCAAGAAATTGTCGTAGTACATGTGCAGAAAATAAATATCAGGGAAGAAATCATGTGCATCAAAGAAAAGAAAAGAATCAGCCATCAAGGATGTACAAGAGACAACCATCCAAGAGAAATGTTCAAGTTCATGAAAAGGTTCAAAACAGGGATGCAGTTGAAAAACTCAAGCCCAAGTTCAAGAAATCTTGGAGAAAGAAAGAAGAGAGGAAATCATGTCTCCTTGGACAGAAGGAGATTACTTCTCTATTGCACTAAGCAGCTCCAGGTAGCACATCCTCAGGGGGAGCAATATTAAAGTCTATTTTAATGCTCCTATGTATTTGTGTAATTATCTGAGGATGAAAGGAAAGTAGTCGGGGAGTTGTCGTATAGTTGTCAATATGTGGTCCAGTTCTTGTAGATGTTTGTGGAGATAGTATCAAACTGATGTGCCTCAGTAGAACAACATGGTGAACAGCTAGGTTTTTGATGCAACAGCTGATAGGCGTTATCTGGGATAGAACATGCAGCACAGGTCGATGTATCGTGGAAGCATAAGCTGGCAGATACTGGTTTTGAAGCCTGTAACTTTTCCAATCTACAGATAAAATAGAATCCATGTTCTGAGTGGGAAGGCATGCATTTCTTAACCAAAATTATAACACATCGTTTGGCATAAGAGAACATTAGCGCCCAGGTGGTGAAGCGTCAAGGAGGACAAGATGCCTATGCACCTAAGAAAGTCTTGCATTATTTGAGGAATGCGAGATATTGCCTGAGGAAGCAGAATACTGAGAGTTGATGACTGCACGCAGATTAAGGTTCCAACGCTAGAGGTAACGGTCCAGAAGTATGAGTTGAGTAAGGTGTAAAAGGGTATATTGTGTGTATGCCTTATATTTGTTTGGTAATTGACTTCTAAGGATTGGAGTCATAAGGTGTTATATGAATTAAATACTTGTGTGGTTACTTTTTGATCTAACCCTAACTTGATGGCAAAGTTGAGGGTGGTGTTGGTAACAGGTTGAAGAACTATTCTCTTCTTCCTCAAACAAAGAGGAAGCATTTTGCACCAGGGTTTATGTTAGTAAGTCTTGCTACTTGCATTGAGATGGTGAAACCCTTAGTTGGCTATTTTGAGATTGATGGTTGAGTTGCTTTCATAGAGGTTGTATTGATCAAGTTAATGCTTTACTTGATACTTGTTTTGGGCTTACTTCATTGCGATTGATTTGAGCAAGTTATTCATTGCATTGGTGATTAAATGGAGAGCTATCACCATTGATAGTTTTGCTATATGTCATTGTTGTGCTGTTAATGAGTCTCACTGCCACTGCTCGAACTTACGATTATAATAATTCAGATGCTTTAGTTGAGCAGAAAGAATGTTTGCCCTAGCTGCACATATGTGCTTCGATAAAAGCAGCGTGTGTTTGTACTAAACATTGGTTTGAAGATTGTTAGATCTTTCATGACGCCTTGGTGAGAATGTTTAATTCACAGACAACCTCGTTTTAACAGTTCAATAAAATGCCAATCCGAGATTACGAAGTATGAGGTTGAGAAAGGTGCACTATGGTTGGACATGAAGTGTTTGACAAAATGTCTTATCCTGAGTTGAATAGTCTAAAGTGAGGTGTGACCAGCTGTGACTATAGAAACCATAGATTAGGATGTAAATATGAAAAGGAATTTGGTTGTGCTGTGGAATAGAGTTTTGGTGCTTGCATAGAGTTGACAGTGGAATTGCAGTGTTGGTTAAGCGTTGGACAAAAGTTGGTACAAGTGAATAATTCCAAGCAATCCGGGAAGAGTTACATGCTAAATTTTGAACTAAAGGTACTTGGATATACTATGAATCAATGTTCCAAGTTTTGTCTCATTTGGAGACCCCAGTAGAAAGTTATGACTCTCAAAAAATGGTCTCAGAGAGCCTCTTCCAGTCTTGGACAGTTTTATGTGACAGCAGCAAAGAGGATTCTTCGGTACCTCAAGGGTACTTTGGCGTATGGGTTACGATATCCAAAAGAACAAAAGAGGATTGATGCTCTGTTTGGTGAATATATTTGATTCGCGTGGAAAATCAGAAAGCTCACCTTTTACTATTACATTCAAAGCGGCCACATGTGTAGGAAGTTACTTCAATACAAATTGAGTACAAATTTTCAGAGAGACAAACAACTATCATAAGGGTTCAAGCTTGTTGAGTATATCTAAGATGCACATGCAGAAGTTGCCAGCATTGTCGAACAAAAGTTGGCTATATTTGAACATTGTATGCCTTCATTAGGATAAGGTTGAGACTACAAAACAACAGAGGGTAGTTTCTCAGAAGATAGTCTGATGGTGATGATGTCATTCACTTGCTATTACTACTATTCACATTTGTGATATTGTTGATGCCTATTATGCTTATCATGATGTTAAACAGTGAATGAAGTGGTCTTGATCTCAGGGGGAGCATTTATGCATTTGCTTATCTTATTGCTCATATTTATGATTTTTGCTAACAGCAATAATTTTTTGTCTAAGAATGTTGTGCATGGACTCAGGGGGAGTTTGCAGCCGCCCTTTGGTATTATTGTCAAAGGGGGAGAAGAATTACAGGAAATTGCATGTGTGTTGCCAACAATTCCAAAGGGGGAGATTGTTGAGCAAGGTGCAACAAAAGTATTGCAAAAGTATTTTCATTGTTGTCAACACAGATAGATTGATGCAGTTGATGCAGTTTAGAGGTCAGTCATAACAAGTACAGTGAATTTCCAAGAAGAAAGAAGTGGCCCAGATTCAGAAATTTGCAGAAAAAGACAAGTAAGAAAACTGTCGCGATATCGTGACATGTTTTCTGTCGCGATTTTGCGACAAAACTGAGGAGAGAGAAGGCACAGCCAAAAATGTCACGATTTCACGACAAAACTGAGGAGAGAGAAGGCGTAGCCAAAAATGTCATGATTTCACGACAAAACTGAGGAGAGAGAAGGCGCAGCCAAAAATGTCACGATTTCGCGACAAAACTGAGGAGAGAGAAGGCGCAGCCAAAACTATCGCGATTTCGCGACATGCTGGAAGGAAAGAAGCAAAGTTGAAAAACTGTCGCGATTTCGCGACATGTTTCGAGTAAAGGCACAGGCAATGAAAAGTGTCACGATTTTGTGACAAGTTCGATGAAGAAGTGCCAAGGATGAAAAGTGTCACGATTTCACGATAGGTTCGTAGAAGAAGTGCCAAGGGTGAAAAGTGTCGCGATTTTGCGACAAGTTTGGAGAAGCAACGCCAAGGATGAAAAGTGTCGCGATTTCACGACAGATTCGAAGGAAAAGCGCTAAGGGCAAAAAGTGTCGCGATATCGCGACACATCGGGTTTTCGCGACCCGAGAGGAGAGAGAATGTACGGCAACAAAAGTGTCACGATTTCGCTACATGTTAGATTTTCGCTGGCTGAAGCAAAGAAAAAGTGCCAAGTCAAAAAGTTGTAGTGATTTCGCTACATGTCAGAGTTTCGCTGGCAGAAGAAAAGAAAAAGTGCTAAGTCAAAAAGTGTAGCGATATCGCTACATGTTGGACTTTCGCGGGCCAAAGCAGAGTTTAGTTTCCAAGGAGCAAAAGTGTAGCGATTTCGCTACATGTTGGATTTTTGGAGGCCGAAGCAAAAGAAAAGCACAAGGAACAAAAGTGTAGCGATATCGCTACATGTTGGGTTTTCTCTAAGGCATGCAGAGAAAATACTATGGCAGCAAAAAGCGTCGTGATTTCGTGACAAGTTCCGATTTTGCTGAGGCATGTGGAGAAAAGTGTACGATAGCGAAAAGTGTCACGATTTCGTGACGTGTTCCATTTTTGCAGGTGCAAGTGAAGTAGACTACAGGAAAGCAAAAAGTGTCACGATTTCATGACATGTCTCGTTTTCGCAGGCAAGACGCAGAAAAGAGCGAGAGGCAGCAAAAGTGTCACGATTTCGCGACATGTCCCATTTTCATGGGTAGGAGACAGAAAAGAGCTCGATGCAGCGAAAGCGTCACGATTTTGTGACATGTCTTGTTTTTCGTGGGTAGGAGACAAAAAAGAGCTCGGAGGCAGCAAATGCGTCGCGATTTCGCGACATGTTTCGTTTTCGTGGGTGCATGCCGAGACAAGGACTAGGAGGCAGAAAATGTCGCGATATCGTGACAGGTCAGGTTTTCACGGTCAACAGTCATGAAAAGAGTCAAAGGGGCAGAAATGTCATGATATCACGACAGGTAATAGTTTTGGCGGGTAAAAGCCGAGAAGCATGCACAGTGACAGTTGTCGGGGAAAGCGCAAAGGAAAATCATGCAGCCAGTTACATAAGAGTTAACTGGAGTCAGATCTGTAGTTACAAGTGACAGTTGTCGGGGAAAGCGCAAAGGAAAATCATGCAGCCAACCAAGTAAAAGATAATTGGAGTTACAAGGGGAAGTTACGGAACTGAGCATTAAAGACAGAACAGTTGTTACAAGGGTGGATATACCGAGAATCATGATTACAGAGAAATTCTTTAACAGGTTGCGTATATCAAGAAATTACAGTCACGCGCAGAAGTAAAAGGTAGCACAAAATTCAAAAGAGAAGAAAGAAGAATAACAGAGCATCGAGATACGCAAAAAGGCTGTCAGGATACGTAGAAAAAGGCTGTCAAAAAAGGTTGTCAGAATGTGCACAGAAGAATGTCAGAATAAGTCAGAAAGAAAGCGGCTAAAAGACAAAGCGCATCAGAGAGGGTTTGACAGATTGAACTTAGCTGTAAATGCATGAAAAAAATTGGAGGGAAAATTAGAGTCGTTTTGAAAAGAGTCGTTCGAGTAAACCGAGTATAAAGAATCGAAAAGGCGCAGTAAGAAAGGTTATTGCAACCGTGTTTTTATCTTGAAAAACAAAAATAAAGGTTGAGTAAGAGTGTTGTAAGAAGCACAGAAAGAGTGTTGTAAGAAGCACAGAAAGAGGGTTATGAGAAAGTCGTAAGAGTGCGGTAGGCAAAACCGTAACAGTAGAGAAAAACCTTGTTTTGTTTATGCAAATTAAAAGAGAGGTTTTTGTAAGCAATAGAACATATTGAGTCTCTAACAATTCTCCTTATGCTTCTATGAGATTGATCAGAATAGAACATATTGAGTTTCTAACAATTCTCCTTATGCTTCTATGAGATTGATTTGAATGAGCAATAGACCAGTAAGGGTCTTGTAAAAGAGAAGGCATTCTTATGTCAATCTAAGTTTGAATATAGAGTTCCAAGTTGGTGCTTGGGATAAGGGGTTGGTGCTCCTTTCTATTGTAGCAGATAAATCGGGGGTTGGTGCTCCTTCCAGTGGGTGCTGGTAAATTATTTGTAAAGTTGAAGCTTTGCAAAGGCTGGATTTGGATTGAAGTCCAAACAGTCTATTTTGAGGAGTAGCCAAATTGGTGAACCTCGTTACATCTTGTGTTGTGTGATGCTCTCTTGTTATATTTGCTATATCTGTTTTGAGCTTGCATTATTTCAGCATTAAGTGTTGCAAATTTAAATTTTAAATAGCTGCACTGATTCACCCCCCCTCTCAGTGCCATTGTAAGACTAACAATCATGACTTCCATGTGCTTTCAATAGATCTCATGTATATCCTAATAATCACATTTTTCCACTTTGTTTGGTTATCAAACTAGTTGACTAAGAATAAGTGTATGATGGAGAAACATCTAGTCCATTTCGATTCTCTGATAAAGTTGATTCTATCTAAAATGGATAGGTCTATGACCACTATCTACTATCAAGTTTCTTTTAATTTAGCAAAAATCTAAGTCTACTATAGTTTTGTGTTAGGCTTTTCTACCTCCTAGGTGATGTTAGCTTCCTCAAAAGTATAGCCTTCTTCTTTTAATACTTAGATAAATTTTGGAAATGGATAACATGGTACAATGTTGAGTGTCAAAATTTTGTAACCCCCATGATGACATAAGCCTCTTTGAAATTTTGGCCCTCTCTTATCCCAAGTTCTATGGCTTAACAAAATTTGGCATTGATTATTAGGATAACATGCTAGATGCTAGATTTTTTTTTCCCTTTTGCTTACATCATCCTTTTTTAAAATCTAGCCTACTTATGTGCCTTAGTTAATTTTCAAGCATGACCTTCTTTTGTGCCAAATTTTTTTGCACCCTAGGATGACATTAGTTTCACAAAATTCTAGCCTCCATTTTCTACACTTAGCCAATTTTCTAGTTTTCCTTGCTACTAGCTAGACTTTTTTTGCTCCTTAGAGTATCAAATTTTGAGTTCAATTTTGTGGCAAGATGTTAGACTCTCCTGCCTTAACAAATTTTTAATCCTGGTGGGTTTCCTTTTGTATCTAGCTACCTTCTTGCTTTCTAGCTTGATATCTACCATATACTTAGAATTTTTTTCTTTTATAGTAATTCTACACATATGGATTATTGTATTAACCCAAAAAGACTCCACCAATTTAAGAACAAAATAAATTGGAAACTCCATTGTAAGAAGAGATCAAAATTACATAATAAGAAGACCAGAGATTAAGATAGCTCATTGAATGTCATTAGGATCAAGTTTTTTTGTAGAAATCATGATATATTACCCTAGAATAATGGTCAAATAATTTTTTTGGCTTTGAATAATGTTGGGCATCTCAACCTTCTGTATCTTCTAAAAATTCCCTAGGCCACTCTAAAAATTTTACCTTGTTATGATGATGATAGGAAAATGGCCTATGAGCACTATTAGGATGTAGCTACTTTGGATACCATCTGCAACATATTATTTGATGATATAATGATATGGCTCCTTGTGCTATATTTTTAAGACAAAGTGTTGCTATAGTACCATTCTCTTAAATATGGAAACATTAGGGCATGGGCTGATCTAGATGAACCCATCATATTATATTTTGATGACCTAAGAGACCTCTTCTTACTACTCACTCAATTTTCCATTATCCAAAGGCATCCTCACAAGAGCATTAATGATTTTAATATTTAGTTTAGAAGAACCTGGAGAAGGATTCCCAAAGAAATATGACCATCACATGCCCCAGCCTACATGTAATACATTCATACTCTTACCCTAAACCTAAGCCTTCTAATCCAATATTTTAATGAAAAGGGATTCCCATAAATATTTTAAGTGATCCTCACAATAGAGAATATCCTCATATTAGTGGGAAATCTCTCTCCCAAAACCACCATGTCAAACGCCCCTCAAGCCCATCAAATGAACTCACACATATTTTTTCTAGTCCTACATTTTCTGCCACATGACATGTTTTTCCAAATGGTACCCCACTTATCCCTTTCTAGAAAATATTACACCTACCATGGCCACCACGTAATCCCAAAAAGTGCAAGAATTGAGAGCTTTGGTTTAACATTTGACTAATGAGCTTGATGTTGTGGAAAGATAAGATGCTAAAGTAGAAATTGAGATATATCTTCAAAATGTGTCTTCCACAAGAGACTAAGTGGTGTGCAACAATGAAATTAGTGGATACTATTTTAACATTTTTAGATATAAATAATAGGAATAACCCCATAATTTAATCATGCCTAAGTGATCAAAATTTGAGAATTATTACAATGGTAACACTTATCAAGTCTGTGAACCTTACTTATACTCAATGGAAGGTCAAATAACAAGTGATAATTTAGCTCTTGCAATGGATTTGGAGAAATATTTTGTATAGGGGAAACCCTTCACAACTTGTCTAGTCAACCTAGATGCGGGATTTGACCATATTTCTTTTCTAAAATATGGTCAGAATATCAAATATCTAAAAAATTTGAGGGAATAAGTAGAGCCAAAGATGGAATAAACTAAAGAAGAAAAGCTAGAAATGATACCATGTCTATAAAGAGGGCAACAAAAGAAATAAAAGCTATAATTATTTACAAAGCAACATAGTTTGAAGGTATTTTTCTTACATGCCAAATAAATTAGGCTTACTAAGAAATATACTACCGAGCTATAACTAGGAAGCAAACAGAGGAGGCAATTTAATTGTGTCAAGGATTGCTCATGCAATTAACTCAAAAAGAAACCAAAGACAACATTATGAAAAAATGAAAATTCTAAAAGAAATTTTTTTGGTCCCCAAACAAGTGAATTTGGTGAAAGTAGCTTTAAAGGGTTGAACTCGATGGAAAATGAGCTTATCATCTATGAAATGTATATATATAAAAAATGGGGTTACAAGGGGTTCTCATTTTATTTAATGTGTTTTTGCCTTAGAAGGCTACAAAGAGGGATTTCATGGGATGAAAGTTCATTTTCTTCAATGAACAAGTTGATGATGCCCTGAATTGGTCTTCCAAAGATCCTCAAATTTGGTGTGCTTACTGCTAGTATGCCACTATTGATAAGCTATCCTTAATACCTGTATGACCTATAAAAAGGGGTTAGTGTGTTTGGGATCCTATCATGGATTAAGCCTCATATTTATGAAGATAAAAGACACTAGAGAAAGAAATCAAATGTATAATGATAGTTATACAAAATAACTGTAAATACTAGAAAATAGTAAAGGTTAACTGTTAGGAAGGTTTGATGGCTTGCTATCACCTATGATTTGACTCTGGCCAAAGTTGCACCCTAGGGTACAACCAATTGCAGTCGTGGGGTACCCTGTGACTCTGCCTGTATATGTCCTTTTCTAATTTTGGTGGAGGATGATGATGTTCCATGATAGTAGAAACTCCTAGTCAATGTTGGATCTACTTCTATAGCTATCAAAACCTATCAAAATAGTACAAAAAATAGGACAAAGGAAATGATTGTAATGGTAATTGATGGATTATTGATGGGTGATGGTCTGGTGTAATTTTGGTATAATTTTGTTATGTAAAATGAGGGTGGATGGATTTTAGAAGAAAAGGACTACTATTTATAGACCTTTGGAGAGGTTGGGGGGTGAGGTGTCCCCTATGAGGTGTCCATGGAGCATGGGTTAAATTCCAACTGTGGTGAGGTTAAGGGTGAGGTGGAAGGTGACTCACCCTTTCACATGCCTTGAGAAAGGATCTTTTAAATATCAATTTGGATGATAAGTGCACACATGTGTGAGGCACAAAATATCCAAATTGATCATGGGTGCACACATGTGTGAGGCAAAGGTTAATGTTAACCTTGATTAAGTTGACCCTAGGTTAGACCAAGGTCAAGGGGGTGAGGTGGAGGGTGACTCACCCCTTCCCATGCCTTAAAGATTAAGCATCTTTAAATATCTATTAATATCATGGGTGCACACATGTGTGAGCAAAAGGTTAATGTTAACCTTAATTAAGCTTAATTAAACATGTAATTAGCCCCTTAAGTGTACTTTAGTGATAAAGTAACTTT
Organism: Wollemia nobilis; assembly: GCA_028583015.1. Classification (NCBI taxonomy): domain Eukaryota; kingdom Viridiplantae; phylum Streptophyta; class Pinopsida; order Araucariales; family Araucariaceae; genus Wollemia; species Wollemia nobilis. The sequence goes on along the minus strand of JAQPPZ010017031.1, from coordinate 9,315,496 downwards.
TATCCAAGGTAAAGGTTTACCTAGGTTGAGTCTTTGATGGTGGTCACATGAGGACCATGGTTAAATGTAGGAAAGGGATTAAGTGGCCTAAAGAGCTTATGCATACCCTTTTAATAAATGTAAGGTGTTCTAAGGTTAATTAATACAATTTTGTGGCTTTTGCAATTTAATCAACCGTGGAGATAGGGTGAGTGACCATGTGTGACTTTTAGGTGTCTATATTTGCCCCTTTTTGTACTGCAGTGTATGAAGACATAGGGTAGTGCAAAAATTTATGATACTAGGTGATGATTTGATTTGGAGAAAGAAGAATTGATGATGAATGATTGTGGATGATGATGGTCTTTGTCATGCCATGGTAGTTTTTGGGAGAGTAGATGCAATATTTCCTTACTATCATGATCAATGTAAGATGCCCCAATTGTGAAAGGAGTGAATGTCTTCAAAATTTTTCCTTTGATGCTTGGTTAAGCTTGATTTGATTTGATGAGCCATTCAACTCATGATAGGTCTTGATCAGGTGATTCATTCATGAATGGTCTTATGAATTCATTTTAAAGGAAGGAAATCCATGATTAACCTATAGGAAAAGGTATTTGATTCGTCAAATATTCATTTAGATTGGAGTTTTTATGAGAAGAGAATTCATTTGGATTGGAGTTTTGATGAGAAGAGAAATTTTGCTTTTGAGTTGCCCTAGCAAAAGAGGGCTTAATATGATCTCCAAAAAAGGTTCTTGGATAAAAATAATTTCCAATATTGAGTGTTTGGTTATTGATCACACGTAAAGTAGCTTTAGTGAGAAGTATACCCTCTCAAGTGATGAGGCAATGGGAGGTGATATAGAATCAATTATGAAACGCTTGATAAAGTGGTTGATGAGGTGAAATAATAAGTGAAATGGAAAAAAATATGGGAGAAAGTGAAGAATGTGCATGATAGAAAGGTGAAAAACACCATGTAGAAATGGGAGGCTAGTTTTATAATAGATTGGGATCGATCGCATGGTAGGGTGTGACTCAGATGGGTCACAGGGTACCATGCAATTGTATAGAGTTGTAAGGTACCATTTGACCATGCGATGCGATTATAAAAGGTGTGATCATAGGGCATGCACATCATTTGAACACGTACGTATTACAAGAGAGGAGAGAGAAGAGAGATATTTTACAATTAAGTGCTACTAGATTATGATCATGGAGTATGGGATGGCTAGAAATATGGTGCAAGGTCACGATAAAGGGTGAGTGGTACAGGTAAGTGGACTTTGAAACCCGTGCAATTTGAATTTGGAAAATTAAAAATAACCCTAGGTCCTTGTTTTTAAATATGCACAAAATGAAAGGAAAGGAAAAGGTAGATGTAGAAATGTGTGCATGGGAAAATAAAATTGCATCGATGTGTGTGCATGTGTGAATTGTTATTTTTTAATGTTTTTTTGTTTGGAAAATGTACATTTTCAAGAGGCATGTGTGTGAATGTGTTTGTGCTATTTTTGTGTTTGTGAAATGTTATGTGAAAAAGTGTGTTGATTTATGGGAAAATTAGCCAAATGAGTATCCAAAAATGTCATTTGTTTACGTTTGTGCGTTGTTGCACATTTTTGAGTGTGGATTGACATGTGTGGGAAGGAAATATGTAAAACATTTTGCCATGGGGATGCAAAATGAGGAAATAGGTATCCAAAAATATCTAGATCTATACGATCATAGGGTACCTTGCAACCGTACAACCGTACACTTTTTTTTTTATGCCACTGAGGGGGCACATAATAAAATGTATGGATGCATGGATGAAGTGTGTATGATTTTTTTTTGTGGACAAACAAAAAGTGTTATGTGAAAAAGGTACCTGAGATCAATTTGCAACATTGATTTCATCTATTTTTGGAGGATCTAAAGGACATGTTGGGTGTTGAGGATAGGCAATGGTTGTGAGATGTGGGTTTACATGGATTAGTGGATATGAAGAACATACATTATAATCATACATATATAGAGGCTCTATAAGAGTTATGGGATCCATATCATAATACCTTTCATCTTCCAATAGGGGAGATGATGATCACATTGGAGGATGTATTCTAGATCTATAAATTGTTAGTGGAGGGATTGACAGTGACAACCACTGGATGAGGTTAGAAAAATGCCATGTTGTAGTGCTTTTTGAGAGATATATGGGAGGATGTGAGAGTGAGTAGTTGTAGGATGAACTATGAGGATTGTTGGTATAATATAATGATCTCATTGAGACATTGTGTGGCTATGACAATGATAGCCAACCATGTGCTACTTGATGTGTCAGTTTATTAATTTCCATGGAGGTTGATGGGAGTCATTTATGATATGGTAGAGCAGGGTCATCTATTTGCATGGGTTCCTACCTTATTGGTGCATGCATTTAGAGAGTTACATGGCATATGATGTTAGGGCGATGGATGATGGGAGTGGGTCTACTCATCCAAATATGGAGATGGGAGCATATCACCATGGAGAGAACAGAGGGCCTACCCTACATGGTGCATGAATTGATGGGGATAGATGTACCCTACATATTGTGATAGAGGACAAATATAAAGGTGTAATTACATAGACTGCACTAGGGGTAAACATTGTATTATAGAGGTGCATTCAATAGGTTGGGGCCAAAGGACATTATCTAACAATTGTGGAGGGGGATTCCAGATTGGGATGATACTGGAGGAGATTTATATCAAGTGAGGTAGGTATGGTGGGTGATTGGGTAGGAGGCTAGCAAAATAGAGTGGTTTCCATTCAATTTTGTGTTATGATAGTTTGTATTATGATAGGAGGTACTTGAGGAACCCATCATTATTTTGTGGGTGAAGGAAGGACTTGGATGGTGGCTAGTGATGGAGCCTCTAGATCCTACATTGGATGCAACTATTTATATCCTAGATATGGAGGATGCAAGCACCACATCAGGATATGATGCATGGTGGGCTACTCAAAGCTAGGAGCCTAGTGTAGATGTGATTGATAGGTATGCAGAGGCCAGAGTAGCTAGGGTTGAAGAATACAAGCTTATACTTAGGGGGGTGAAAAGTGTAAGACCACTTTTTACTTTTCTTTTCTCAATAATGTTATCTAATATATCAATGGAAATATCAAAAGCAGTAATCAAAGCAATTCATAAATCATCACACACAATAGAGACACCAATTTAACATGGTTCATCCAATTGGGCTACATCCATGGAGAAAATATTTCACTAAAATTTTCTCAACAAATCTCTTGGAAATCCTTCCCTGTTACAATGTTTATGGACCTATGTCCAAAGGAGACACCAATCCCTTAATCAAGTTTATGGATACCTATCCATATGAGAACTCCTTCTCCTATTCTCTAGCCGGTGATCTCCTAGAAGACTACTGCCTCTATTGTATTGGCTTGTGGATCTATCTTCACAAAAGAATCCTATCCTCACTCAGAAGACCTCTATCCTCACTACCCTAGCTAATGGATATCTATACATTGGAGACTACTGCACTCTACTCTATCACCCCCAAAGCTTTATCTCAACTCTATCTCAAATCTACACTAAACACAGTCCTTCAATCTAGAACAAATCTACTCAATATCAACCTCAAATTTACACTAAACATAGTCCTTCAGTCCAACACAAATATTCTCAATCTCTATCTGAAATCTGCACTAAACACATTCCTTCAATCTAGCATAAATATACTCAATCCTTTTCTCAAACCTATCCTCAAGCCCTAACACAAAGCTTGATCTAATCATAAATCAACTCTGCTAGATCTTTCCCAAGCCTTAACATAAATCTTGAATAAATTAATCAATCAACTATGCTCTCAAGTCTTCACAAAGACTTACCTCAAATTTGCTCATAAGTCCTCACTAGAACTTATCCAATCTTCTCAACAAGTCTTTACCAAGACTTACCTTAAATATACTCACAAGTCCTCACTAGAACTTGTCCAATATGCTCAATAATTCTTTACCAAGACTTACCTCAAATATACTTGTAAGCTTCCACAAACGCTCACACAAATTTGTCCTTAAGCTTTCACAAAAGCTTCCTCAAATATATCCTTAAGTCCACTCTAGGACTTGCTCAAATCAGCTCACAAGCTTTCACAAAATCTTATTCAAATCAACTACAAAACTTGCATACAAAAATCAACTCAATCTCTTTCATAAAACTTCTTCAATCACTCAAACAAGTTTCACTCAAAATATTGTTTAACAACAAAAACATATAGAGAATGGTTAGATAATCAATACATTTCACACTCACAACACACTTACAAAACTCAACTTAATATCTTTTATAAAACCTCTTTAATCACACAAACAAATTTCACTCAGAATTTTGTTTAACCTCATAAGCATATAGAGAATTGTTAGAGACTCAATATGTTTCACTCACAAACACTCAATCACTTCCAAACTCTTTTCAAATTAATTTAGAATAAAGAAAAATTTGTTTCACATAACTTGAACTATCACTCCAACACTCTCAATCAATAATGCTCATACAACTTCACTCAACCATTCACTCAATGAAATACAACTTGCTTACAAACCCTAATCAAGTGTTTCACAATACTTCCAATAATTCACACTACAAACCTTGACTCAATATAATTCCAATTTTTACATAACAATGATACTCAAGTTATTTCACAAACCCTAGTTTAAGATTGTACTCAACTTCACATAACAATGATACTCATGATATTTCACAAACCCTAATCATGCATATGAAAACTCACTCAAATATTTCCAACAATACTTATCAAACAATCCTTTTCACTCCAACCTTGAATTTCATAACATTCAATCCAATAATATTTCACTCATAGGAAGATGTGCCCATACCTTTTTGTTGGACATTTTGAGTGATAAGTTGTCACGATGTCAAGAGTGAGTGGTCATTTATGTCAAGCTTTCAACACCAGTCAGTGGCCGTTTCAGTCAGCATCATTAGTTTTTGGTTTTCCAATAAATGCAAAAGGATAATTTGGTTTCAGTTTCAAGACCCGGTTCCAGGAAGTCAGATTTGGTCCAAAGTGCAAAAAGAAGCCCAAGTGAATAATATTATAATATTATTTTATAATATTATACAAAGGAAGTTTAAAATTAATTATAAATTAATTAATTAGTTAATTTACTTAACTTAAAAAGTTATTTAAATTAATTATTAATTAATTTAATTATTAATTATAAATTAATTTAAGCTAAGGTTAAATAACCCTAAGGTGGGTTATTAAAATTAAAATTCGAAATTCAATTTCAAATGACAAAGTGCCGACATGAGGAGAAGTTTAAAAACGTGTATATAAGGGGAAACTCCCACTTTACCAAACCTTACCATGCCTTCAAAATAAATTGCAAGCCTTATAATTTGCACTGCGTCCAAGGAAGAAAAAGCTTACGAAATTTATGGAAAGTCAAATGATGACAGAGGCATAAGAGGAAGGGACTCTTACTTCCTTCACGTAGGCATTTGTAGCCCATGCGGTGGGCTCCCAAGCACTAAGGCGCTTAATCTAGAGGAGATGGTGGATCAAATCTTGCTGAATCCCCTTTTTGGGGAAGAAAGAGGTATGCTTTAATATTGGTCGCCAAAAATTTAGGGAATATAGTTTGGGCATTTAAAATTTAATTTCTGCATATTTTTATTGGTTCTAAGGTTGCAAAGGGAGTTATAAGGGTTTTGCAAAATTAAATTTTTAATGTTATTTTCTCAAATGTTTTGAAAGGATTATAATGTTTTTGGTTGATATTTTATGGTGTTGGATATTATTTTAAGTTGGAGTTTATAAGGTGTATCAAAGAAATTATCTTTATGTATGTTATGATGAGTGTTATTTTTAAAAGGGAGCAATAAGGCATAAATTGAGTTGTGATTATTTTGTGTTTAAGGGAATATTTTTTGGGAAAGTATTGAAGTGATATTGTTGTGTTTAACCATTGGAATTGGAAAGAAGAAAATTGTGATTAAGACAAGTTTTTCCAAAGGCACTTCTACATCCAACAAAAGATATGGGTATATTCTTCCTAGTGAGTGATTTTTGAAAGTTGTGTATAAAAATTTGGAGTGAAAAGGATTGTTTGGTTAGCATTGTTGAGAGTGTTTTGATTTAATGCTTCAAGGTTTTCTGAAATAAAAAGAGTTGTTGATAAAACCTTGTTTTATAAGCATTGTTGTTGAAGTGATTAAGTTGAGTGAAGAACTTGAACTAGAATTTGGAAATAACATGAGTATCATTGTTATGTGAGAATTGATTGATAAGAATTATTAGGAACATTGAGTGGGACTAGGGTTTGTGAGCAAGGGTTATTTCATTGAGTTATTGGTTGAGTAGAGTTGTTTGAGCCTAGTCAAGTAAATGTGGTGAAGTGATTGTTCAAGTTCTATGAAATAAATTATTCTATATTCTGAATTGAGTTGAGAAAGTGATTGAGAGTCTTGTGAGTGTGAAGCATATTGAGTCTCTAACAATTCTCTATATGTTTCTAAGAGAGTGATTGAAAGTGATTGAGTATTGAGGTGAATGTGAAGCATATTGAGTCTCTAACAATTATCTATATTTTTCTAAGAGAGTGATTGAAAGTGATTGAGTATTGAGTTGAATGCGAATCATAATGAGTCTCTAACAATTCTCCATATGTTTCTAAGAGATTTATTGAAAGTGATTGAGTATTGAGGTGAATGTGAATCATATTGAGTCTAATAATTCTCTGTATGTTTCTAAGAGAGTGATTAAAAGTGATTGAGCATTGTGATGAATGTAGAGCATATTGAGTCTCTAACAATTCTCTTTATGTTTCTATGAGATTGGGCAAGTTCTAGTGAGGACTTATTGAGCAGATTTGAGATAAGTCTTTGAGAAGACTTGTGGAAATATTTGTGTGAGCTTTTGTGCAAGCTTACCATACAGATTGCGAGCAGATTTGGATAAGTTCTAGTGAGGACGTATTGAGCAGATTGGACAAGTTCTAGAGAGGACTTGTGGATAGATTGGTGTGAGCTTTTGTTGAAGCTTACAAGGCATATTTGAGATAAGTCTTCGAGAAGAATTAAGAGTAGAGTTGATTGATTGATTTGTTCAAACCTTGACTTAAGGTTTGTGATAGATCCAACAAAGTTGATTTGAGATTGAGTCAAGCTTTATGTTAAGGCTTGAGGATAGAGATTGAGGATAGAATTGTGATATACCGAAGGACTATGTTTAGTATAGATCAAAAGATAGATATTGATGATATATTTGTGCTAGACCGAATGAATGTGTTTAGTACAGATCAGAGACAGAGATTGAGGATAGATTTTGGTATAGATTTGAGGATAGGTTTGTTCCAGATCATAGATAGAGATTGAGGAGAGATTTATGCTAGATCGAAGGATTGTGTTTAGTGTAAATTTGAGACATATATTTTGAGGTGATATAGTATAGAGGATGACAGTCTCTAGTGGATAGAGATCCATGATCTAGGATAGTGAGGATAGGAGTCTTTAGTGGATAGAGATCCATTAGCCAGAGCAGTAGGGGCAGCAGTTCTTCTATAAGATCACTAGTCAGAGCTAAGGAGAAAGGAGTTCTCCTATGGATAGAGATCCATGAACTTGATTAGGGGATTGGTGTCTCCTTTGGATAGATATCTATAAATATTGTAATAGGGAAAGGATTCCCAAGAGATTGATTGAGAAAATTTTAGTGAAATATTTTCTCCGTGGAGTAGCCCACATACAGTGAATTGGTCTCTATTGTGTGATGATTTGTGTATTTCTTTGGTTACTGCTATTGATATTGCCATTGATTATATTGAATAATACTATTTAGGAAAGAAAAGTAAAAATTGGTCTTATACTATTCACCCCCCTTCTCAATATAAGCTTGTGTTATTCACTTTTGTTTTGATGGAGATATATTTTCAAAACCTGTCTTAACCACAATCAAATTTTCTTTGCCAATACTAAGGTTAGTTAGCCACAACCTATCTCAAGATATCCACAAAATAATTTTCTCTAAGTATTTTACCATACAACAATATCAAATATCTTAGTACACCTTATAATCTCCAAATTTACACAATATAAGTCAACAATTTCATTATAACAAAATACACAACAATTTCCTTTATACACCTTATAATATCCATACTCACAAAACGTAAGTATCACAATGTATCTTTTATTTCAAGATACAAAATATTATTTTCTTTGCATACCTTATCACTCCAACTTTATAAAATAAATTTTAATCACCAAAAAATCAAAATAAAATATTTTAATTTACTTTGTCTTTATAACTCCCTCAAAAAATTATAGCTACCTTTTAGAACTCACGAAACCCTCTAAGAAATTTCCAAATTTCAAAACCTTTGGAGAAATAAAAATGTGCATAGCATACCTTTAATTTATTCTACCCACCAAAAATATCTTCGGCAAAATTTGAACACATGATGTAGCCTTTCCAACACCCTAGCCCAAAGATAGGTCACCAAGTGGGCTATGTGCCCACATGAAACCATAGGCGCACGATCCCCTCTATATGCTGCCCCATAAAAAAACAAATGACTTGAAGGCCTATTTCCTCTAGAAAAACATCAATCGCATGGATCGAACCCACGATCTCTTCCTTGCAAAGCCCTAGCTCTTTCTCAACTACCACTTGCTCTACCATTACCGGTGAAACTTTCTATCCACGTCTTTGCCCTTACACACTTGTTTGCTTCCAATACTTCGAAATGCAAATTTCTTTTCTTCCTAGGTAATGCAACACACGATTTATCTCCTTAGCATTGCATTCAAATTTATATATTCAAGAACTTAGGAAATGAGAATTATTTCATTTATAAATACACATGCTTCTTGTATTTTATACGTCGGCCAATTTTGAATTTTAAAATTTGAATTAAATTTTAAATATTAAATTTAAAAACCTTTGGCACTCCTTATTAATTTAAATTAAAATTTTAATCAAGGATTAAAATATTTTAATTTAAATTAAATATTTTGCAAACTGCTCATGGGTCTTTTCAACTTGAACCTTGTTTTTCTTCACCTTGTTATTTGGCCCGAAATATTATAATATAAAATATTATAATATTATTATCCTTCCTTGGATCTTCAAGCTATTAGGCCACCTTAGGCATATAATATTCAAAATAAATATTATATCCTATTTATTTTAGCCATTTCCTTGTCTTTTGGAAAAACCACTTGATGTCCTTAATGATGACAAAATTAAAACAATACTCTCTTGACATCAATGAAAACAAAACTACTCAAAATTTCCAAAAATCTCCCCCTTTGTCATCAATGGCAATCCTTTTTTTTTAACCATTCATTTTTTTTAAAAGTTGCTCCCCCTGATAAACTACTCCCCCTGATTGAATGCTCTCCCCATAACTCAAATATTTCCCCCTTTGTCATCAATGGAAAAGGGCCACCTATGGGGCTTGGGGTTAAATATGATACTCTTAGCTTAGACCCTCCCCCACATCCTCTCTTGAGGTAGTTAATTTTGGGATGGGAGTCTCTATACTCTCAACATACATTGCTCTTTACCTTTGTCCACCTTCTTTATTAACTAATCCTTCTGATTCCTTTGAATATTCATGTTCCTTCTTGTATTTGGAAGTTATGCTCTACACCACTTAGCTATATGAACATTATTGCACTTAGAACACTTAATTTTTTATTCCTTGAAGGTGCAAATGTCTTGGGGTTTCTCTTGGTGAAGCCACATCCATTCCTATCATGAACCCTAAAATTTACTACCTTCTGACCAAACTGATTACAAGAGTGACAATACCCTTTGAAAGAGATGTTTGTTTTTAAAAATTCCATATTCCTATATTTCATGTGTCATGGATTGTGTAGCCTTGTGCCCAAACCTATGACATGAGAAGTATCATCCATTGAAACTACCTTGCCTTGACCTCATTGGTATTTTAGTCTCTTCTTCCCTATGATGTTTCCTGTTCAATTTGTTCCTCATTTGTGTATTGTTCCTTTCCTTGTTGAAATTTCTATTTTCCAACTTATCATCAGAAGTCTCACTCTCTCTTACACTTTCTTCTTCTGAAGCTTCTTCTTCAATGGAGATTGATATTGATTCCTCTCCTCGTTCTCTATGTTCCTTTTCAAAACTAAATCCTATTTTGTTTGACAAAGATATTTGTACCTTGATAATCTTATCCAATTTCTTTGAGCTTCTCCCAAACTTGTGTAGCTTGTATTTAGAATCTTTTACTTCCTTCCTTAGTGAAGCTACTTCATGCTCTAACCTTTCACATTCTAAAACCTTAGCCTCTAACCTTTATTTAAATTTTTTTGTCTTGGCTATTGAGTTGGTTAGATATTCTATAAGCTTTCCTTTCTCTTCATCACATTATTAAAATTGAAGCTTGAATTTTGAGTTCTGCTTTCTTACCTTCCTTAATTTCTTAAGAGCTGAAATAACCTCACCCTCAAGATCAACTTCTTCCTCTGATTCTTCCTCTATTCCTTTACCTTTAGAATCATATTTATTCCTTTCTGATTTATCTTCAATAGAAGCACTTTTTATTCTATTGCCATAAGAATACTTTCCTCTTATGGACCTCTAAGAGAATCTTCATATTCATCATCACTAAAACTAAATCCATTCCTTGTACAAGTATATTCAAGATGACCAAATTTACCACATCTAAAACACTTGAGAACCATTGGTGCCCTTTTTCTAACATCATATTTTCTTTTGTCAGAAATAGAATTTCATCTTCATAATTATTTGAGGAACTTTCATCACTATCACTTGAACTCTTACCTGCCTTGTCTGCATAGAAAATATTCTTATGCCTTTGGAAGAATTTATTTCCTTGCTTGTTTTTTTCATCCCTACTTTTCTTTTGGTACCTGTGTTTTCATGTTTTCCTATTCTTATGATCCCATTTTTCTTTATCATTGCTATTTCCAGCTTCTATAAAATCAGTTGCATAGTGACCATATTTACCACAATTAAAACATCTAACTAATTTCGTACCTTTATAATTTCTTGAGTCCTTGTTCCTTCTTCCATAATTTGCTTCTTCATCACTGGATAACTCATTTCTTGAATTTGACTTCTTACCCTTTGTCTTCTTAGTAACTTTGAAAGCTGCTTCTTATTGGGGAATAGGTTCCTCTTTTATTCTCATATAAAAAGCTATGAGAATTCCATGTAATTCATCCCTTTTCAAAAGTTCAATATATTTTGACTCTTATTTAGCTGAAATATTTTCACTATACCATTTTTGGGAGTGACCTTAAAATGTTATCACAAATATCTATTTATTCAACTTTAAGCCTAGGTCCTTGCATGGAGTTAACAACCTCATCTACATGAAGTAGATATGCAACAATGTTTTCCTATTCCTTCATCTTTAGGTCTTCAAATATTCTCTTGTAATTTTCCAATTTTTCCCTTTGACCTTTTTGTCTCCCTCATATATACTTTTCAATTTATCCCAAATTTCCTTTTATGATGTGCAATGCATAACCTTTATAAACTTTGTTTCACATAAACCCTTTAAAATTTCATTCATTGCCTCTGAATTATTCAGATGCAGGAGCTTACCATATTTATCTATAGGTGGAGTAGCTAGCAGTATGTATCCATCCTCAACTATTTGACATATTTCATTCCCTAGTGTCATTAGGTGAATCTTCATTCTCATACTCCAAAGTGCATAATTGTTCCCATCGAAAAATGGTATCGAATTACTTAAAGATCCATTTTGAGAATCCATCTGTGTTCTTGAGAGCTTTTCCTTCAAGATGTTAAAATATTTCGAAGGAACCCACTCTGATACCAATTAAATAACACAAGCTTATACTAAAAGGGGGGGTGAACAGTATAAGGATAATTTTTACTTTTTTTTCTCAACAATGTTATCCAATATATAAATGACAATATCAATAACAGTAATTAAAGTATTGGATAAATCATCACACACAATAGAGACACCAATTTAATGTGGTTCACCCAAAGTGGGCTACGTCCATGGAGAAAATATTTCACTAAAGTTTTCTCAACAAATCTCCTGGGAATCCTTACCTATTACAATGTTTATGTATCTCTATCCAAAGGAGACACCAATACCCTAATAAATTTTGTGGATACCTATCCATAGGAGAACTTCTTCTCCTCTGCTCTGGATGGTGATATCTTAGAAGACTACTACCTCCATTGCACTGGCTTGTGGATCTCTCTCCATAGAAGACTCCTATACTCACTCAAAATACCTCTATCCTCACTGCCTTGGCTAATGGATATCTATCCACAGAAGACTCCTATCCTCACTCATAAGACATCTATCCTCACTACCCTGGCTAATGGATCTCTATCCACTGGAGACTACTATTATCTACTTTGTCACCTCCAAATCTTGATCTCAAATTTATCTCAAATCTGCACTAAATATAGTCCTTCGGTCTAGCACAAATCTACTCAATATTTACCTCAAATATGTACCAAATACATTCCTTCAGTCTAGCACAAATTTGGTCAATATCTATCTTAAATTTGCACTAAACACAGTCCTTCGGTCCAGCACAAATTTGCTCAATATTTATCTCAAATTTATCCTCAAGCCTTAACACAAAGCTTGATATAATAAAAAATCAACTCTACTAGATCTGTTCCAAGCCTTGACACAAAGCTTGAACAAATCAATCAATCAACTCTACTCTCAAGTCTTCACAAATAATTAACTCAAATTTTCCCATAAGTCCTCACTAGTACTTGTCTTTGCACAACAAGTCTTCACCAAGACTTACCTCAAATATGCTCATAAGTCCTTACTAGAACTTATCCAATCTGCTCAACAAGTATTCACCAAGACTTACCTCAAATCTACTTTTAAGATTCCATAAAAACTCACACAAATATGTCCTTAAGCTTTCACAAAAGCTTCCTAAACTTTGTCCTTAAGTCCACTCTAGGACTTGCTCAAATAAGCTCACAAGATTTCACAAAAGCTTATTCAAATCAATTGCAAAACTTACGTACAAAAATTAACTCAATCTCTTTCAGAAAACTTCTTCAATTACTCAAACAAGTTTCACTCAAAATATTTTTTAACTTCAAAAACATATAGATAATGGTTAGATAATCAATACGTTTCAAACTCACAACACATTTATAAAACTCAACTTAATCTCTTTCAAAAAACCTCTTTAATCACACAAACAAATTTCACTCAAAATTTTGTTTAACCTCAGAAGCATATAGAGAATTATTGGAGACTCAATATGTTTCACTCACAAACACTCAATCACTTCCAAAATATTTTCAAATTAATTTAGAATAAAGAAAAATTTATTTCATTGAACTTGAACTATCACTCCAACACTCTCAATTAATAATGTTCATCCAAAATCACTCAACCATTCACTCAATGAAACACAACTTGCTTACAAACCCTAATCAAGTGTTTCACAATACTTCCAATAATTCACACTACAAACCTTGACTCAAGATAATTCTAATTTTCACATAACAATGATACTCAAGTTCTTTCACAAACCCTAGTTCAAGATTGTACTCAACTTCACATAACAATGATACTCATGATATTTCACAAACCTTAATCATACATATTATTACTCACTCAAATATTTCCAACAATGCTTATAAAACAATCCTTTTCACTCCAACCTTGCATTTCACAACATTAAATCCAACAATATTTCACTCATAGGAAGATGTGCCCATACCTTTTGTTTTTATGGAGATATGTCTTCAAAACCTGTCTTAACCACAATAAAATTTTCTTTGCCAATACTAAGGTTAGGTAGCCACAACCTATCTCAAGATCTCCACAAAATAATTTTCTCAATAATTATTTTACCATACAAAAATATCAAATCTCTTAGTACACCTTATAAACTCCAAATTTACACAATATAAGTCAACAATTTCATTATAAAAAAATACACAACAATTTCCTTTATACACCTTATAATATCCATACTCACAAAACGTAAACATCACAATGTAGCTTTTATTTCAACATGCAAAATATTATTCTATTTTCATACCTTATCACTCCAACTTTATAAAATAAATTTCAATCACCAAAAAATAAAAATAAAATATATTAATTTACTTTACCTTATAACTCCCTCAGAAATTCATAGCTACCTTTTAGAACTCACGAACCCCTCTAAGAAATTTCCAAATTTTAAAACCTTTGGACAAATAAAAATGTGCATAGCATATCTTTAATTTATTTTTCCCACTAAAAATATCTTTGGCAAAATTCGAACACATGATGTACCCTTTCCAACACCCTAGACCAGATTTAGATCACCAAGTGGGCTACGTGCCCACATGAAATCATAGGCCCACAATCCCTCTATATGCCACATCAAAAAAATATCAAATGAAACGAAGGCCTCTTTTCTCTAGAAAAATGTCAATCATATGGATTGAACCCGCGATATCTTCCTTGCAAAGCCCTAGCTCTTTCTCAACTACCACCTATGCTACCGTTGTCGGTGAAACTTTCTATCCACGTCACTACCCTTACACACTTGTCTGCCTCCAATACTTCGAAATGTGAATTTCTCTTCTTCCTAGGTAATGCAACACATGATTTATCTCCTTATCATTGCATTCAAAGTTATATATTCAAGGACTTAGGAAATGATAATTATTTCCTTTATAAATACACATGCTTCTTGTCTTTTACACATCATCCAATTTCGAATTTTAAAATTCGAATTAGATTTTAAATATTAAATATAAAAACCTTTGGAACTCCTTATTAATTTAAATTAAAATTTTAATCAAGGATTAAAATATTTTTATTTAAGTTAAATCTTTTGCAAACTACTCATGGGTATTTTCAACTTGAACCTTGTTTTTCTTCACCTTGTTATTTGGCCTGAAATATTATAATATAAAATATTATAATATTATTATCCTTCCTTGGATCTTCAAGCTATTAGGCCACCTTAGGCATATAATATTCAAAATAAATATTATATCCTATTTCTTTTAGCCATTTCCTTGTCTTTTGGAAAAACCACTTGATGTCCTTAATGATGACGAAATTGAAACAATACTCTCTTGACATCAATGACAACAAAACTACTCAAAATTTCTAACAAGGGTAGGTGGAGGCTTGTGATGGATTGATGGAGGTGTTGAGGGTGAAGTATGAATTTTAGGTGGATTTCCTAATATAGGAGTGAGTATTCTTCCTCAAGCTGATATGGGGGCTAGTGGTGTGATGGATTAGGGAGAGAGTGAGAAGGAGATTGATGCTGAGGTACTATGATGAGTGTGGCAGTGTGTTGTGTTTTTATGTTTGGTGTGGTGAGACAACCACAGATTTTTGTACATGATAGATGAGTGAATCATAGTGTATCATATTGTATATGTCTTGTAGCCTATGAGCAATGTGATTATGTATAGTGTATTCTTTTTAGATATGATATATACATGATAATTTTTGCGTGAGTATATACAATGTGTATGATGTATGTGATGTGAATGATGTGTATGTGTGTAGTTTGAAATACATGTGATTGCATATTAATGTTATGAGTTGATACATGATGAATGATAGGTAAAATAAACCTAAGTAATTGGGGAGATGCACGAATGGAAATGTACAAATATAAGATATGGAATTGTATGTACATGTGGAATGTGAAAATATGGTAATATGGATAGCAATCTGCCTTGCATTTAAACTATCTTACTTGTTATGATTAGCCAAAAATAAATGAATAGTCACATGAACAAAGGATTATGGTATATAAAAAGCAAACATGAAGTGTACAAATGGATGATAATGTACAATATATACGTAGTGAAAATGTAAAGGGTGGGTGGAATATGCAGTGAGTGAGAGTATACAAATGTGATGAAGAGACACTTATTATAGGAAAAATCAGTGGTAATGTTATTTGCTCCTGATTCTTAGGTATGATATATATATATATAAGAGTTTCTAGATACTAAAACAACATAGTTTGAAGAATAAAACTTATCTAGTAGATAATTAGTATCCTGTAGGCATATTGACTATTGTAACTAAATTAAGTCTATCATGGACCTGTGTGTGCACATGATGTTCATTTATCCATTTTGAGGGAGGTTGGACTAACCCATTATAAACTTAGCCAAATTAGCTATCTCATACATAAGCGCACAGTGATCTGTACAAGAGAATATCACTAATATGATAGATGTGTCACCACTTGTAAAGCTTACTCCACTTCTAGGAAGGTTCTTGGAACCTATTGCTGATGATGGAAATTGCCCTGTGATGTTATTTTAGACCTGAGGACCTCCGATATTTAAGATTTTGATAAAAATATTGAGGATTTTCCTTTTATTTTGTGCTTCTTTATTGTTTGATCCTCTTTTTTTTTGTGGGCATTGAATTTTATTTTCTTCCCCTTTTTTTGTTTTGCTTTTTCTTGTCCTTTTATTTATCCCTAGGTTTATGTTGATCATGCAAATGATAGGATGAACAAGGTAAACTGTTCACTAAATGGAAAGGCCTATGCAATATGTTGTCCTCCCTAGACTCAAAATTTTCTTAAGATGTAAAATATGTGAGTGGTCCATAAATGAACTCAATTCAACTAGGGGTAGTTTTGAAATCCTGTATAATATGATAACATTCGATACAGGTTGATTATACTGACTATGAATGTTTGAGAAATAAGAAATATTCTCATTACCATGCAAATAATAATAGAACTAGACATCACAACAATCATTCTATAAAATGCATTTTTAACTTCTCAAAATGGTACTATATACAAGCAATTGATGGCCAATGTACAAGAAAAATATGAATATGAATACGACCAATGCATGTAATATGATATGTACAAGATGACATGACACAACAAAATGCCTAAAATGCATGGTAGTATGTGACCAACATTTGTTATTTATAGAAGCAAAGTGAGTGATATAGATAAATTTAAGGTGATGTGTCCCAATATGATGTCTGATGTACTAGATCAAATAAAAAATATGTGGATGTATGCACATGTGAAGTGAAAGTAATACCAATATGTGGCAGTAGCAATCATAAATTATGTGTGTGATGAGTGATATAATAATTATTAAATGAAAAGTAAGTGTATATAGAGGGCCCTAATGATAGGTTAGGTAAAGAATACAAGAAATAGAGATGTATGATACAAGGAATAGAAGAGAAGGTAGAAGAAGTGAAGGAAGAAAGAAAGGAGAGAGAAAGAAGATTGGAAGAGGGAGAAGAGGAAATTTTAATTCAGACCAAAGGTATGTATCCACTCATAGCATGACAATAAAACATTGACACGGTTCTATAGGGAAAGGTAAAAAATAGTGAAAGTGAGGATAGAAGATGAAAACCTCCCCCAGTTGTGAAAGAAGGGATGGTAGGTAATGAAGGCCACAATCTGTGAAATATGTGATAGAGGAAGATGAAAACTCCCCCTGGTATTGGAATATGTACTTAGGAGGAGGTAAAATATCCCCCAAGTGTGAAATATGGGATGGGAGACAAGGGTAACACCCCTTCCCCAATCATACGAATAATGTGAAGCCATAGAAGTGATGATGGAAAACAAGCAACAAAAAAGAGGAAGAATAAGATAAGAAAGAAAAAAAATAGGGGAAGAAGATCTAACCAATTCAAAGGTATGTAGCTGATCATAACGTGACCATACATAATTGATAGGGTACTAGAAGAAATGTATAGAATGAGGAAATAAGGAGAAGAATAGAAGAAAGGATATTCACACAAAGTCAAAGGTATGTAGTTGCTTGTAGCATGACCATACTAAATTGATAAGGTACTAGGAGGAAGGTAGAGAATGAGGAAAGAAGAAGAGGAGGAGAGAAGGGAAAGGATGAGAGAAACAAAGCATGATGAGATGCTAAGTTGGTGGGGGATATCATTGGGGAGGCCGTGAAAGTCTAGTCACTAAATCAATATGATTACTGTCTTGATAAGACATGTGGTTGTCGACCTAGTGAATCTAGTGAGGCTTGGATGAAGATGATGAAGTGCCAATGTGTGGTTGTGGTAGCACGGTGTGGGGAAATGGATTTGGATATGTATCCTAATTCCTAGTGGAAGAGGTAGAATTATTAGTATGTTTTTTTTCCTCCTCATACATTATGTTGTGGACTAGGTATTCAAAAACAAGACAAGTGTTGATATCATGCCATTTTTGGTGATGATAAACACATAATTGATGCTCATTGTACCCTTTTGGTATTGGGTGGTGTGGATCGATTAATTTTATATTAGATAAAATTAAGAGTTCTAAATAATGTAATTATTGAAAAGTGTGAGATAAAGTCTTAGAAAGAACCTGTGCAGGATTAGTGGAACACACAGTATGTGATGATCGAGGGTGAGATGGACTAGGTAGGGGTGGAATTATTACCTTCCTATGTTATGTAGGACCTTGCTTTTGAGGATTATGAATGTGTGAAGATGAAGGTATTGGATAATATATCATGATTTGATCATGGATGGATGTATGGCATTGACAATGATGCATGTGTAATTCTAGCTTGTCAAGATGAGCCAAGATGTGTTGCATATCAATAGAAGAGGGAGGTAGTGGTGTAGAACTAGTATGGGCACAAATACTAGTTGTAAAATATGATTATTAATATGAAGAAGAATTTATGACCGTAAACTGAGTGATGTGAAAGGGAAATTAAGGTGAAGGAAGAAGAGGTGGATCAGGTGATATTTGGCGAGAGTGGTGATGATGTGAGGGAGATGGGTGAGGAGATGATAGAAGGGTGCTTATGTGGGAGATTGGAGGGGGAAAAATGTGACTAGTCTAATGCCTAAGGTATCAATCATTAGATGAAATCTGATTGCCTAAATAATAAGGCAGGCTTAAAGGATGAGAAGGGATGGATAATTTTTTGTTGCCAGGATGAGAGGAAAAAAGTGGATGTTTGGTGCTAAGATATGACAAAGTAGATGGATTTTTCTTGTTGGAATGAGAGGAAATGGATAGAATTTCATTATTAGAATGAGATAAAATTGGTGGATCTTGATTGTGGAAGTGAGCGAAAATAGATGAATGAATATGATCAGATTGAAAAGACATAGATGAATGCAAAGAATGGATAGAGGTGGTTTTCACTAAATGCCCTAACAAATTGGTTTGGGGAGGAAATAGCATGGTAAAAGCCTCCATAGCTAGAAGTTTTTATGTGCAATATTCAAATTTAGGTGACGCCAATGATTAAAAGGTAACAGATTAGAAAAACTTTAGTTTCTACCAAATACGATGTGAAAAACCAATCAGAATGATGTTCTGGAAGTAACCAGACCTTTCTATGATATAGAAGTCTAGGTCATAGGGTAGGGTGCAACTATTTTTTGTCGTAGGGTACCCTACGACTATTTCTGGAACTTATGATAGAGACAGAAAAGTTTTGGAACTGTGTAAAAATAAGTGTCAAACCTATTTTTTTGGGTTCTAAAACTTGTTTTTGAGTGTTTTATAATAAAAATCAAATCATACAACAAGAAAAAAGCATGAACAACTAAAATTTTGTAAAAGTGTGTTTTGATGTTATACTATCCCTAGAACTAAAATAAAATAGGTTGTGGTGGATGTATTCTAAAAGTAGGTGTGTTTGTGGATAATCTCCTATTATGCCCAAAAGCACACAAGGGGTAACTGTATACAAACTAGTGAATAACTTCTAATGGAGGTAATGGATCAAGGTACAACCTAAGAAAAATAAGATGCACCAAAATGCAAAGTCCTCTATAGAAATAAGTGACACTATTTAAGACCTGCTATCGACATACCCATGCTTTTGCTTCACCCTCTAGTGGGCTTAGTCAAGAACGATAGTTGTACACTCACTAAATATTATGAAGCCCTATGATTAGGGGCATCTAATCATAACCTAACCCAAGGATATATCAAGAGTAGGGGATTTTTTGTGATGAAGTGTAGAAAACCACTTGTGGGGCTACTATGGTGTGTAGGGGACAATCTGGTGGAAGGAGATGAAAGCCAACATCATCATTATCGAGTGGGGATTCATGATGAAATCCAATCTTGTCACTATTTAAGCTGAATGTGAAGTGTGTGTGCTACTATAAGAAAGCAGGAAATACCATTTCAAAATTAAAATACCTTTGGAGGAATAAGAGAAATGCAAGAGCAATAGAAGAAGTGCAAAGAAAATGATACCAAATTGTCTTTATAAAGCAAAAATTTGTAAGGTATGCAACATGCAAAAAGGAAAATTCAACTTATAGAACTACCTAGCTTTCTAACATGTATGAAATGCAATACTGCATATGCAAATGTGTGAACTAAATGATCTTTAAGCCTTTTGTAAGTAACTACCAACTTTTTTAAGAAAGCCTAAAGTGATTTTGAGGCCTTTTGTGAAAGAAAAAATATGGTAAAACTTAAATATAAAATTGTTATTTTTGGAACTAGACACAGGGTTTGACAGGCTTACCTGTATTCTCTATGTCCTGTAAGTCTTTGACAATGAAATTAAAAAATTACCATGCACTTCAGCTCCAATTGCACCCTACCATGTGACTTTGGTGAAAATATGAATCGAGGTCGAATTTGAGCTTTCTAATAGTAATTTTTTTTGTGGGTAGGTACCTATAACTACAAAGAATAGTAAATCTCTTCTATTGTATAAAATAAATACCTAAGAATACCAGATGTGAAATAAACACAATTTTGCAATATGGTGTGGTATCGAGTTTTGTAAACACAAAGAGAACAATAACCTAGCAATATGGTGTGGTACCGAGTTTTGTCTATAAGATTTAACAAGATGGTGTAGTATCGAGTTTTATCAAAGTTCAAAATTAAAAAATAAGAGTTGATTATATCTTTGGGGACACCAATTTTGTTAGATAATTTTTGGCCTATAGAGGCTATGCTTGGCAAGGGGGATATCAATCCCATATGAGGGCAAATCAGTCCCCCGGACTTACCTTCAACTCAGGGGTTTTTGTGGGTTCTGTAAGAGCTCATTTCTTAACCATTTATTGGAGCACTTAGTTGGGTTACAAGGCACCTTGAAATAGATTTTGGTCATACCCTACCATGTGACTCTAGCTTGCAAACCAAAAATACAATCATATTAGACCTAAGTTGTGTTTTTAGGATTTTTGTAGGGTTCTGAGAAGTTTTGTATTAGCTATAACACTGGAAAATATTAAAAATAAGCCAACTATTTAAGTGGGTTAACTGATGAGAATAAACAAAGTGGGGGTCCCATCGAGCGTACCAGAATGAACATGATGGAAAATGGGCTAATCATCTATGAAATGTATATATATCAAAAATGGGGTTACAAGGGGTTTTTCTTTTATTTAATGTGTTTTTGCCTTAGAAGGATACAAAGAGGGATTTCATGGGGTGAAATTCCCTTTTCTTCAATGAACAAGTCGATGATGCCCTGAATTGGTCTTCTAAAGATCCTCAAATTTGGTGGGCTTACTACTAATGTGCCACTGTTGATCAAACCTGTCCTTAAGACCTGTAGGACCTACAAACAGGGGTTAGTGTATTTGGGTTCCTATCACAAATCAAGCCTCATATTGATGAAGATAAAATACAATAGATAAAAAATTCAAATGCATAATGGCAGTTGTAGAAAATAATTGCAAATACTAGAAAATAGTAAATGTTTCCTATCGAGAGGGTTTGATGGTCTACTGTCACCTGTGATTTGACTCTATCCAAAGTTGCACCCTAGGGTGTAATTGACTGTGGTCGCAGGGTACCATGTGACTGTAATTGTAGATGTCCTTTTTTGATTTTTGTGGAGGATGATGCTATTCTGCTATAGTAGAAACTCTTGGTTGGCATTGTATCTACTTTTGTAGTTATTGAAACCTATCAAAATAGTACACAAAAGAGGAAAAAGGGAATTATTGTCATGGTGATTAATGGATTATTGATGGGTGATGGTTTGATGTAATTTTGGTAGAGTTTTGTTATGTAAAATGAGGGTGGATGGATTTTAGAATAAAAGAACTACTATTTATACATCTTTGAAGAAGCCAGGGGGAGGTGAGGTGTCCCTTATGAGGTGTTCATAGAGCATGGGTTAAATTCCAACTGTGGTGAGATTAAGAGTGATGTGGATGGTGACTCACCCTTTCACATGCCTTGAGAAATGATCTTTTAAATATCAATTTGGATGGTAAGTGCACACATGTGTGAGGCACAAAATATCCAAATTGATCATGGGTGCACACATGTGTGAGGCAAAGGTTAATGTTAACCTTGATTAAGTTGACCCTAGGTTAGACCAAGGTCAAGGGGGTGAGGTGGAGGGTGACTCACCCCTTCCCATGCCTTAAAGATTAAGCATATTTAAATATCTATTAATATCATGGGTGCACACATGTGTGAGCAAAAGGTTAATGTTAACCTTAATTAAGATTAATTAAACATGTAATTAGCCCCTTAAGTGTACTTTAGTGATAAAGTAAATTTTATCCAAGGTAAAGGTTTACCTAAGTTGAGCCTTTGATGGTAGTCACATGAGGACTATGGTTAAACGTAGAAAATGGCTTAAGTGGCCTAAAGAGCTTATGCATACCCTTTTAATAAATGTAAGGTTTTCTAAGGTAAATTAATGTAATTTTATGGTTTTTGCAATTTAATCAACCGTGGAAATAGGACAAGCGACCATGTGCAACATTTAGGTGTCTACAAGTGTTAAGAAGATGGTAAAAATATTTTTCCAATTTTAAAATAAGCACATAAATAACCATCACTTGGCATGGTTAAGACTAAGTCTTTACACTTTTATTTGTCCTTGTGCTTGGAAGATTGGGTATTACATAATTGTATAATAGATCCAAGAACTGCTATCATGATTATGTCTTAGACAATCTATGATACCATGAACTTAATTATGCTAAGTTGGATTTTGGAACACTACTTCAATGAATGCAAGTATAGATAGTGGGTGTCATATAAAATATTATGATACTACTATATAGGTGGCCAAACCTTATAGTAGTGAAAGATATGATAGTTCTATACTTGCTTCCATTGTTTGGGATATGTCTATCAAATGATAATTTGGAGCAATTAGGGACACTTGGAACAAAATCATTCCCATATGGTTATTTCCTACATCCAAAAAATGGTATGGATCTACGATGAGAAGCTTAAGCCATATATTATCAAAGGTACAAAGATCAAAAAGTAGATCTATCAAAGGAAGTCTTGAAGCATGCATGGGTGGAAGTAATTGATTGGCCAAAAAATGGTTTTGGCATGAGCTATTGTTGAGTAATCATGCTCCTAAAGTAGTGATTTTATCAAACCTAGGAAAGCAATAAAATCTAAGGGCTATCCACCAGTAGTTTTGAGGCTTGACAAGTCATAGATTACAACATGGCCAAGAAATCAAGAAAAGCCAATAGAAAAATTGCAAATGGTAGAATAATACTTCACACTCCATTTTGAGTTGACAATGTTCATGCACCTTGGAAATTCCCAAATAATAGATGTTGATCTAGTGCTCAAAACAATTAACATGGGGAAGATATCCATGAATCATATGATTACAAAAATCATCTAAGATAATTACTAATGCCATATGCCAAGAGGCTTGAACTAAATATCATACAAAGTCAATCTATTGGTAGAACTCAACCAGAATAAACTACACACTTAAAGAAGTGAATTATAGAGAGAAGCTCAAATTCAATACCATATGGTTGGGTCATTATAGACTCTAATGAAAAGGAAAAGTTCAACCCCAGTGGTATGAAGAGGCTTCCACAAATTTGTGTAAATAGTTGGCATGTAAATAAAGCCAATTGTAGGCATATACAGATAATAATAAGGCTACTGGATAAATAGGTAGTTGAATTATAGAACTGACACCTTGAAAATAATACTAGGAAGATCACATGCATGGGATTTGGAGGCTCAATGTAAAATTTGTAGGGTTCTGATTTAATCATATTGGAAATGCTCCTTCTTGAAAATAAATGACTTCTAGGTTGAAGAAAAGAAAATATGGACCTGTTGAGTGATACATTTGCCTAGTTGTAAACATACACCAATGGCCAAGATAAGATATCCTCTCTTTAAATGGAATATTGATTCCCCCAAGGTTTGGGTAATATTATCAAATCAAATAGTCAATAATTCAAAGGAAGGTAAAGAAAATATCTGGAATATTTTCAAGGTCACATGTGATTGTTACAAGGATGAGTGTTGATTCATGTCATTAGGACTTAAAGGAATAAAATATGATTCAATTGTTTATGTAATCATCAAAATATAAACATTAACATCAAATATTACTTCAAAGAAACATAGAAAATCAAGATTCTAGGCTTGCTGCCTTAAAATCATCATTAATATATCATTCATTGCATCATATCCATAAAATATTATAGCACATAACAATGATTCTTCTAAAACTTAAAATAATGTAGCACATGATCTTTAGAAATAAGCTTCAAAAATTGAAATTCATCTAATCTACTCCTAATCTAAGCAAGTTTAAAAAAATCAAAAGGAAAGGGTTAGAGAAAGAAATAAAACAAGCCATTGTATCCTAAAGCCTTGCAATGTATCAATTGAAGCAGCAAACTCAGAATCAAATAGACCTTAGCTCGATCAACATTCACACAATATGAAACTAAGACAATGCCATATTCAAATGGGAAATGAACAAAATACTAGAATGGACTTAATGTAACCACCATCATCATGTGTAGATTACACTAAGAATTCTAATATCTTGAATTAATAAATATGTTCAATGATTATAATCTTAGAATTGCTTGTTATAGGTGATTGCAAATACAACTCTCCAAATACAATGCTAAGGGTGCAAAAATTCACCAACTACCAAAATATGAAAGAAAAATCCAAAAAATCTATTGCTAATAGTGGATTTCGATGACCCTTTGAAATGGGATCTCAATGGCTATTTATAGTCTTTACAATCTTGAAATTTTAGTGTTTTACAACTGTAATAATATATTTGGCATTGGATGATGTATCATTTTAGGTTCCTTGAATTTGATCTGCAATTTCAACCTTTGATATTTGTAACTACATTGGAAGCTTCTCTCTGAACATTGGGTAGTTGACTCATCACACTCTAGGTGGTTTGAGTTATCATGCACCAAGTGGTCTAAAATTAGATCCAGGTTCAATGTACCTTTATTTATTCTCTTGGCTTTTTGACTCTCACCTTTCCTTCTCTGTTAGCCTTCGTATTTGCCTTTTCTAGTTCAGTTATCTGCAACACAAAAGAAAAGTGTATATTAATTCAAATTTATATTTGGTAGAAGATTTTTTAATATGGATGTTTTAAAATATTATTTTCTTTATTTATATTTATTAATTGATTTTATAAGGTTTAATATCTTTTAATTTTAGGTTCAAATTATTAGATTTAACATTAATAATGCATTTTATTTTTTTAATGCCAAAGTATTAATGTTAATATTAAGGTTTTCATGATTAATTAAAATCCAAAGCTTTAGGGTTATAAAAATTGAATTAAAAATTAAGGGCTCAAGATGAACAAGCAAAAATGTTGGACAATTAAAACGACGGGTGAAAATGAAGCTTCAAAATATATGGGTGGAATTTTCTCTGGCAATGAACAAATGAAATGTGACCCTACAATCTAGTTGGCTAAACCCTTATCTCAAAACCATGCTTCACATTTTTCTTCTAAACTATTTTGACCACAACCTGGAGTCAACTTGTAGCCATGGGCTTCTTTTTTCTCTTTGCTTTATCTTAAAACTATGATTACCTTTTTAAGTTTGGGTTGGTTTGACCATTTTGACCATGACTTTGTGATGGCTTGTGACCACAATTGAAATCTAATAAATCATTGAGTTGAACAATTTTGATCATGGATTTGAGTAAGCTCATGGTTTCGTGCAATCTCATGGTTGTGGTTAATTTTTATTTAATCCTTCATTTACCATTTTTTATCATGGCATTGAGCAATCTTGTGGCCATGGTTGAATTTTAAAAATTAAAGAATTGGCCATTTTTGATCGCGACATTGAGCAAGCTCACGACCGTGGATCTTTCCTTTTTTATTGATGTAATATAACCTGTTGATCAAGGCCATGGTGAATGCATGACATCCATGTATTTAATAGTTTCTCAAATGATAAATCTCTAAGGGAGTGGATTAATCTTAGGCTAATTATGATTTTTTTAATAAAGACCTCAAAAACTTAGCAAAATCAAAGGATTAAAGTGAAAAATTAAATTAAAAAATCTAGTTTGATCATAATTTTGAGCATGCTCATGGTCGTGATGCCTTTGTAATTTATGCCTTGTTTGACAATGTTGAGATGGCTAATGACCATGTTTAAAATCTAACAAATTATTGAGTTGAACAATTTGATCATAACTTTAAGAAAGCTCATAGTTTCAAGTATACTTTGATTTTTTCTTTCTTTTAATTTTTTACTTGTTATTTTTATTCAACATTATTTTAAAGCATTTTCTGAATTTGATATTTTAAAATCCCATGCTTACGTCACCCTAAAATAACTTTGGTTTCAAGTTATCACAAATTAATCTAATTTAAATGTTTTTGTTTTCCTGGTTTGATCATGGCTTTGAGAAAGCTCGTGATTGTGCTACCATTTTATATTTTTAATTCCTTTGAACATGGTGACCATAATTTTGATAAATCATGTAACCATGCTCCCATTTTGATTTGTGCTTTCGTTGACCACACTGATCGTAGTTTCGAGAAATCTTATGGTTGTGATGCTTTTTTATTTGTGCCTTATTTAACCAATTTGATAATGGTTTTGAGTGATCTCATGTTTTTTATGCCTTTTCCAACTTAGGCCCAACTTGACTGTATTGACCAGGATTTGACGCATCTCACAACTGCAATTTTCCTTATTTCTTGTAGTGTAAAAATAGGGTAAAATTTCAAAATGCCTAGAATTTTATGAAACTTTCAACATTTCTCATTCAGCCAAATGGGTATCTAGAAAAATTGAAATAACTAACATATTAATTGTGCATTGAAATATATAGCCCTTTGAATTTTGTGAACTACTATGGGGAATCGATGTTATTGAATGGTATTTTCATTGAATATCTTGAAATATTAATGTTATGTATGAAATTTTGGTACTATTACAAAGATAAATTTAAGATATTTTGATCAATATTTGAATAAACGCAAACAAATCTCTCTATCAAAAGTTATGGTTAGGCTTATAGCTACCAAAAATGACAGAATTTTGAAAACCCTAAAAGCAATTTAAAAATAGAATTTTCCAAACCTTAAAAATCAATTAAAATTCAATGTAAGCTTAAAAAGATATATGTAAACACATTGGTATAAAACTAAAAATTTCAAGTGGGTCCCTAATTGGGGTGAGTTGTGCACTAGCAACAACAAATGGTGACTCTACTAGAAAATGCTCCTGAGCATTTTGGATAAAGAACCCAAATTGAAATAAATGAAACTTAAACTTCAAAATATAGATGTTAGGATCCTCAATACTAACATTATTAGTTAGTATTAGTTAGTATTATTAATCATTTAATTATTATATTATTAACTTATAACGTGAACCATCACGTCTCTTCATACGTGAACCATCATGTCTCTTCACCAACATAGCTTTAGGGTATATATATATATATATATTAGGTTGGCCATCCATATCAAATCATCCAAGAAGAAGAATAAGAATAAGAATCATAGATTCTAAAGGAGGGAGCCCCCTATAACGGCAAAGTGATTACAAGGGAGGCCCCTTTGAGTGGCCTGCGATAACATTTACATTAATTTGTTAATAATTTTATAGTTAGACCTTGGGGTCTTACCATTTGGTATCAGAGCCATGTGGGACCCAGTCATGTGGGAATTGCTCTGATGAGGAATCTTAGACCTAGGGGCTAATTATTTTTAGACCTAGGATATTGTAATTAGGACTTAGTATGCAAAATAATCAAGGTGAGTTGTTTGTTTCCTCCGTTGAATGGTCTAGGTCTAGGTGTTTTTGTTTTTCAACCACTTTCTCCTTATGAGTTACCTTTGTATTTGCCTTCTTAAGCCACAATGCACATTCAGAAGGAACAATACAAGGCCAACTCTTTTGTGCAGCATTTGCAGAGTGTTCAAGCCAAAGTGGTTCAAATTCTTTAGAAGACTCAGCAAAAACAAAAACACCTAGACCTAGACCATTCAACGGAGGAAACAAACAACTCACGTTGATTATTTTGCATACTAAGCCCTAATTACAATATCCTAGGTCTAAAAATAATTAGTCCCTAGGTCTAAGAAGGCCCGTCGAGGCCAATTTCCACATCAGGCTCGCTGGATTTCTGCTCACATTATGTCCCGAGATTTTCCCTCTTTGTTAAAAGCATTGGAGTCCAATGCTTCTTTTGTTGGGATGAATGATGAGGAATCTTAGACCTAGGGGCTAATTATTTTTAGACCTAGGATATTGTAATTAGGACTTAGTATGCAAAATAATCAACGTGAGTTGTTTGTTTCCTCCGTTGAATGGTCTAGGTCTAGGTGTTTTTGTTTTCGGCATTGTAGGGCTTACATTTTTAGCCTTTCCATATTTGTGTACGTAAATCCTTGGAGTAGTTCATCATTTCCAAGATTACGATTTTCCTTTTGGGCTTATTTAAGTCCTATGTTTTTTTAATAATATTTAGCTTCATACTTTCCACATCATGCTCAAATATATTCATCAAATCACTTATGTGCGTGAGTATCAAACTCGGTTTGAGGATATCACCAAACATAACACAATATTGGATGAATCATTTCTCATCAATGGCTTCATTAGGGGATTAAAAGAGGAAATTAGAATGAAGGTGACAAGGTTCAATCCCTATACCATGATGCAGACCTATGGATTGGAAAAATTAGCTGAAGATAAAATCAATGCACAATAATGATTAGGGAAACCACTTATGGAAAAATTGTCTACCACTTACATCGCTCCCAAACCTATGCATAATGGAAGGGCACAAAGCACTTACACAACCCCCAAATCTAACCGAAATTTATGAATTAAACATCTTAGCTTTGAGGAGATGAAGGAACAATGAGCAAAAGGACTCTATGTTAATTGTGATGAACAATTTAGACCCCACCATAAATGTGCTACGCTAACATTGTATTTATTGAAGGAAGTTGATCCTTGTCTCTCCATAGAGCAAGCAGATGAGGTAGTTGTGTCCGAAGTGACCAGTGCACCTACTCACCATAATTAAGACAATGAGGTCGATGTGCAAGAAGTGATTGATGTACCAAGCAAGGATGAGGTAGACATACCCAAATTGATCAATGCTAGTCAAACATGCACTCTACAAGACCTACACATACCTTCCTCACCAATAGTGAGTTCTTGCCATATGACCAAACCTATTTGGAACCAAATCAGAGTGACTACACACTCCTTATCCGTTGGCTCTACCAAGAAACCAAAAAAGGATATGAAATCATTACCATCACATTTGATGCATCATTCTTAAGTATTTTAGGAACCCCAAGGGTTGCCCTCCCATCCTCATCATGATTTTCCTAAGGAAGATTCTACTATTGTTCTTGACAACCCCCCGCTAATGATTCATCCTTCTCGATATCCCTGCCTATGAAAGGATGCCACTAAAAGAGTCCAATAACTTACACAAATTCTTCTTAGAAAACAAAATATAAAGCTTCTCACTTTGAGCTTTGAGGACAAAGCTCTTTTTAAGGAGGGTGGCATGTTAGGATCCTCAATCCTAACATTATTAGTTAGTATTAGTTAGTATTATTAATCATTTAATTATTATATTATTAACTTATAAAGTGAACCATCATAACCCTTCATAACGTGAACCATCACGTCTCTTCATACGTGAACCATCATGTCTCTTCACCAACATAGCTTTAGGGTATATATATATATTAGGTTGGCCATCCATATCAAATCATCCAAGAAGAAGAATAAGAATAAGAATCATAGATTCTAAAGGAGGGAGCCCCCTATAGTGGCAAAGCGATTACAAGGGAGCCCCATTTGAGTGGCTTGCGACAACATTTACATTAATTTGTTAATAATTTTATAGTAAGACCTTGGGGTCTTACCAATAGACCACTTAACAACATTAAAGAAATATGGGGTTAAACAATTCCAACTAGAAATAGATGTTCCATTTGCCTTAGCTTAGTGTGTGATTTGTGGATTCATTCTTTATTCTTGAATCAGTTAGATTTCCATCATTTAGTTTGAAATTAGGCTATTAAAGATATCACTCATAAAGATTTACCTTTGCATTTCTCTACTACCACTCAATCATTTATAGCTCTAGTGGATATGAATTTGATCTCTTTTATACATTTCTCTACTGCCATCCAAGCATCTATAACCTTAATAGAGGTTATCCAGGTCACCCAAGCACTTGAGTTAATTTGCATTATTATTGTTTTCCTTCTTGATTAAGAAGTATTTAGATAAATTGCAAGTATTATATGTGTTTTTGGGTTAGAGATATATAAGGCTGAGAATAGAGTGTATATATGTTTACCTAATCATCAAAACAAGAAAATTTCATTCTTTATGATCCAAAAATCATTTAAATATGGTTGATAGATGTGAAGTTTTTAGCAAGATGTTACACTATTTCAGTGTCCTCTATTTTAGTCCATAATCCAAGGATGACTACTAAATAATATGATTCACTAACTTTTAGTTTCACCTAATTTCAAACAAGTC
The DNA here is from genome assembly GCA_028583015.1 of Wollemia nobilis. NCBI lineage: Eukaryota > Viridiplantae > Streptophyta > Pinopsida > Araucariales > Araucariaceae > Wollemia > Wollemia nobilis. The sequence continues at coordinate 9,284,732 of JAQPPZ010017031.1, read as the reverse complement.
CTCAATATTTAATTGATTAAACACATTTCCATTTAGAGGAACCAAAAGTCAAATTGCAATTGCATATATATATAAACCACCAAAATTTAGGGAAGAAAGCATGAATATACAGGGTGTAAAACACAAAACAAAAAATAAACTCAACAAAAAATGTCTAACTAATAAAAAAAATAGGTAAAAGTTAACAAAATAAAATAAAGCAAAACCAAATATTAAAACACTCAGCATAATAACAAATCTGAAATGCTGAAAAATCTGAAACAAAAATTATCTATGAACAAAATTAAAATTTAACCTAAATGAAGAAACAAAAAGAAATATAAAAACAAAAAAGAAAACTATATTACATGGCCTTTTTATTGTGAATGTGTAACGACCCACTCGTTACTCAACTCAAAACAACCCAAGTGAGAGAAATTTTTTTTTTTAAGTTGTAGAATTCACAATCAAAGGTTGCACAAGTAAGTTTCACAAGATATTTCCGTTTATTTAACATTTCATAACCATTACAATGGACACATATCTTGAACTAAAGTATTCTTAAGTGAATATAAACCATTCCATAATATAAATAAGACATGAATTCATTCATATTTCATATTAGTAAAATACTATGCATATATCATCATGAATAAATTTACTTGCATTTCAAAAGAAAACCCTTGGTTCAATTCATATCCATAATAATAACATTTCATTTGAAGAGCATATAATAAACTAAAGCAAAAGATGCAAGTTTCAAAGATAACACCACATTTATTCTGAGAAAACCCTAAGGGAAAAACCCAACCTCAAAGATATCCTTTTTATTTCCTAAACATGATTTTCCCAATACAATCAATTTAAGGAATTTCCACAATTTTTTTTTCCAAAAAAATCCATATAAATACAAAATAATTTCCACAATTCTTAAGTCACAAAAGAACACCATTATTTCTAAATACATCAATTATCAACATGTTTTTATCACACAAGGTATCATGTTTTTCAAAAATCATTTTGTATAAAATAAATTTCAAGAAGGGACCCCATAATCCCCTCAAGAATGAAATCCTCGTTCATTCTTTTATAAACTTGCTTATCAAAAGCTTATAACTTTTACAGTTTCATAATTAATTACATTTCAAGGAGAAGAGTCCCTACTCTTCTCAAGAATATATCTCCTCATCTATTCTTTCCATAAATGGCAACAACCATTCAATGAGCACAAAGAATTTTCTCAAGATAAATGACAACCACCATTTAATCAGTTTCCTTATCGGATTCTTTTTAATCAACAAGCCATGAATAAATCATTTTATTCACATGACAAGGTCAATGAGGGAACCCCATAATTACCTCAAGAATGAACTCCACATTCATTATTTCCCCAAGTTTGTTTATCTAATCCATAGAAATACTCTAATTGTTTTCATCATCCCAGGAGGATCCCATACTCCTCCTATGAATAGATAATCTCATATACTCATTCAAAAAAGGTATGTTTCTTATTCCTTATAAACATACATTTTCATCAACCCATCCATCCTAGAAATCCTAACTAGGAAAGGGTAAAAAAGAGTTTAGTAGGCAACAATAGCTTTCACTAAACTTCTAGAGCATGAACATAAAGAGATTTCACTCAATTTTATCCTCAAAATTGATCTAAATTAATCTCAATTTTCTCCTCAAAATTGATCTATAAATTAATCAATTTATCCATCAAAATTGATAACTATAGTTCCTTCAAATTTTCAAAGATATTGCTTTAAAACAACTCCTCTAACAATTTCCAAAATTATTTTATAATCTCCTTAAAAATAAAAAGGTTTATTTTATCAAAAAGAAGGTCCTATAATTTCCAAGGATATCTGATTAGCAAAAATAAGGTTTTAATTTAGTCAACTCAATTAACAGATAGTCAAACATCTGATATACCAATCAAACAACAACAACTTAGTTGACTTGATTAAAAAGTCAAACCAAATATGCCCATAATTTGGTGCTCTAGCTCCGCTAGGTGGTGGCTACCTTGACCACCGTCGAGTGGTCAAGATATAAGGGGGTTATTCCCCTCTATTAAAGGTTACCACAACTCCAAGTGATGTGTGTGGGACTAATCCCACATAGGATCTTAAAAATATTTAATCCACCCCAAATAACCAAGCGATAGCAATCAACAACCAAACTTGTCTTACCACATGGCATCCAAACAATGCATATAGGACAATCAATTGATAGGAGTCAACAAGGTCTACAAGAGATAGTCAGGTGTCTAGTTACTTGGGTATTAATACTTAGACACCTTGACCTATATAAAGAAGGCATATTCCTTCCCCACAAAAATTGTGGGATAAATCCTCTAGTATTTCATTCCCACTTGAGTACGAACCAAAAAACAACCAATTACAAGGTGGTCAAGCAAGTCAAAATTTATTAGAGTAATACCAAGTGCCAATAGTAGAGCACCTCCAATTGGCATGTGGACAACCAACAAATATTGTCCCCTAACCACATTGTGTGGTCGATTTATAAGGGGGAAAATTACCCCTTATAAAGGATAAGGGAAACTCTCACATGAGATATGTGGGATAAATTCATACTAAAAAAGTTGAGTGTGAATGCACTTTCATCCTATCCAATCTCTAGAAGCTCCCAAACTACCAATCGGAGTGTGGTCTAATTAGTCAACAATGCATGAACCACCATTAGAGAGGCACCATGTGTCAAAAGGGTAAAATTAATTACACACCTAAGGTTTGATTTGATAAATTGATTTCTTTCACTAGTCTAATGATTGACAAGTAGCTTTAGGCAGTAATGGTGATGTGTAGTACAAAAATATTTGTCTATTTTAGCGGTAATCCTAATAGGGGCATAAAGAAAGATAATCCTTGCTAAATTTTGGAAGGAACAAGATTCATGCTTAACCATGCTACCACCATATTCTTGATTGGAGAATCAATGATGTGAGTTACTTCAGATGAAAGCATTATAGGGTTGAGGATGGAGAATATGATGTTGTGCTACAGTCCTCAACCATGAAATAAAAAGTTGATGATTTCTATTGTTACATAGCTCAAGAAAATCAAGCAATAGGCTTCTTCAAATCCTTTGAAGCAACCAGGGATTCATACTTAATCAAATATAGACTTTAATAAGGCAAAAAAAACCTTAACAAGAATCTTATTCAAAATACCCAATAGGTCCCAAGAAGAAACAATATCAATCTATAACTTAGGCAATTCAAATAAATCAAAGAAAAGATTTAATTAATCTCAAATTCACCCCTTAAAAATTCACTATAAACATGATTTAATCATGACATGGAACAGATGCTCCTACTTGATACTTGGGTGGCTCTTTCGAGAATGCTTCCTCCTAGCTTTTGTAATTTCCTCCTGAATCCTACCTCCAAAATCCCTCTAAATTTGCCTCCTCAAAGCTAACCTTCAAATATTTCCTACCATTTCTTACTCATACTCCTCATGTTGTACTTATCCCCTTAAAGATAACCTACCATATCTCCCTCCTTATTTAACAGCAAGGGCCCTTAATAAAATAATCTCAAAAAGGATAAGTACTAGAGGAGTGGAAGTCCTCTTTCCAATAAAATATTATCAAACCCATGCAAAGTGGAGGAGAAAGGAGACAAAAGAGATGGTCTATTTTAATCTCCAGTAAGGGCAACTAGAAGAACTCAAGAAATATCCTATCCCATGCTTCTACTTAACTAATATTAAACCCATGTAAGGTGGAAGGAGAATACAAGGAGATATTTTATTTAACTTCTACTAAATACTGATAAGAGGCACTCACGGGATCTCCTATCCCTTGCTCATTTTAAATAATTTTTTACCACCTTTTTTCACATAACATGAAGGGATATATATGGACAACATCTCAGATAAAATAATCATAATCCCCATCATGCATAATCAAACAATTAAAAATTCTTATTAATGCTAAACATCATTAATAATTAAGCTAATTATCTTCTCATAATTGCTTTATTTAATACCAATACTAATATTAATTATTAGATTGCAAATTAGGTATTAATTGAGCCTCTTGGATGGATATTTTTCTAGATCCCTTTTCTAGTACCCCACATCTGGTCCTGCATTCAAAGGAAAATATCAACGGTACCATATTCAAAACATCAAATATTTTTAACTATTCATTATATTTACAACTACAAAACAAGATTAAACATGTAATTTATATAATTTATGAGACCTACCAAAGATGTCTATGACATACTTCCTCCCTTAAAATAAACACAGTCCTCTATCTTTGTCTACAATACAAAGCATATATGAACATAGGTTTACATAACCTCCTCTTTCCACAAGTGGCACATTGTTCAACATTGTTTTTTTTTGTTTTCATAAAGATGATATGAAATTATATTTCCACAATAGTTTAGACACAACAATTCTAAATGCAACTATGTTTATCAAAATATCTCACAAAGGAGTTCCAACCTATGACTTGATGACCCTTATCATGGGTTAATCTCATAGAAAATATGTGTCATAAAATATAAAAATATAATGTTATAAATCTCACTTCAGGATACCCATATATCCTGAAATTCTCCTTGGCAAACATATTTTCCACCATTAGGGCATCATCCTTGATGTCCCCTAGCATACATCCTTAGTCAAATTATTGACTATTACTAGAATTATGTTAGGTTTATACCTCACAAGACACATATTCCAAGTGAGGTCCTCAAAATAGTCTAAGGTACACTTCTTAAGATCCATAAGATGTAGAGGGTTCGCTTAGCTCTTCCACTTGATTCACCAATGGTTCTAATAGTGGGAGGAAAAGACTTGAACATAAGTAGACTCCAAGTACTTCCTTATTGCTTACAAATTATATATCAATATCTATGCTAGTAATAGCAAAATAATTACCAAGGCTATAATATGCTTAGTGAATGCACTCCCTAAAATAAGGCCACAAAGTATTGCTCATAATAAATTAGATTATTGTCAGACTGAACGCTTGTCCCTTTCCTGGTGCTTTAAACGACGTAAAAGGTTTAAAATGATTATGGCATGGTGGTTATAGGGGTGGACTACGTGAAGATCTATGTGGCAGCTTCTGGGGTGGACAGTGCAGAATATTGTGGCAGCCATAAAAAACTAGACAACCTGCCCGGATTTGTGGCGACTACCGATTCCACCATGTAAATTCAAAAAAATAATAATAATAAATTAGATTAGAATGCCATTGTATCAATATTTTCTAAATATATTTTCCATGAGAATATACTACTTTTTATCCATATGTGATAAATAGTTAACTATTAGGAGTGATTAACAACTATGATGGAGATAAAATCAATGATCAAGATTTAGATTTAGATTCATTATCTTTGTCATTACTTCTATAGATATTTTCTCAACCATTTTGTCTTTAGAAGATCCCCTAAGATCTATTCTTATTGCATATACCTTGAACCATTAAATGTTTTCACATTAGGTTCTCATATGTGGATATCAATAATACCACATGCATTGTGTTGTGGTATAAACCACTATTTAAATATTGCATAACATGCTATTAAACTTGACCACCACCCGGTGGTTGGGTGGCATATTGCTCTACTCCATAGATGGTGATGTTTGGTGGTATCTCAAATGTGATGGCTTTTTTGGTGTGTTTAAGGTTCATCTTGGCTCTGTTCTTACATTCTTTTTTCATGGTTGAGATGTTCAACTTCTTTCTTTGGCCAAAGGCCATGTTTGTAGTCAGAGGCTACTTAGTCTTTCTAAGAAAATAAAATAATAAAATAAAATTTCCTTTTTGTTGTTCACCTGTTCTTACAATCCATAAACTATGGTGGTGAGACTTTCTATCTCTCAATTAGGATTCCTCAAACTATCCCATCGAGGTCTAACTTTAGCTTCATCCTGACTAGCCAACCATAAATTCTAAGAAGATCCTCTTCTTAACAATTTTTTGATAGTATCAAGGGTCACACTTACACCATGTAAGGTGCCATTCCAAGAATATTATCATCCATTTATAATATCTATGACTAAAATTACTCCACATAAGGTATCATTTAAAAAGTATTATCATTTTATGATAATAGCAATGGTCACACTTGCATCGTGTAAGGTGCCATTCCAAACATTGAGCAACAAAATCAATGACATTCTTCTTCATAACTTCCTAGAAGAAGGTATTTTTCATGCTCTCACTCATCTTAGCCCCTCTAATATGAGTAAAATAAGGAGAACTATGCACTTCCTACATAATCAATCTCCTCAAATTCCTAATTTTGGGTATAAGTACCCAATTTTTAAGACATAAGAGTCCATCCCTTATGTCAAAATCCTTGTTATTTCTAGGATTTCTTCCCATTTTAGTCCAATTTCTATTGCAATATCCATCCTGATATTGCATTTTCTTGACTTGGTCCATTAAGTCAATATTACTATGGGTAAAAATAGCCATAAGAATTTTTAAGGACTTAAACTTGAATAAGTTTTTCCTATTTTTAATCTTAGGATGGACTTATGTACCATCTATTGCTCATAAGCCTCATATTTTGGGTTATATTTTATCAACTTAAAGAGAGGATCCCCTACTCCTCTATTCCTCCCATTAAGAATATTAAAATCTTAACTAAGAATAGAATATCCATATCTATTATTTTCCATTAATTTTATTAGATTCACATAGATGTATCCCACATTTCTTCTTCTTCCATATCAAGGCATACCACAACTGAGAACTAGTCACTATAGACAACACTCAAGTGGTCAGGATGTGGCCCCATCCTACAATACTAGATTTTATCTGTATGCTCCTACATAATGGATTTGTTAATGGTCCCCCACATTGTCTTACCAATTTTTGGAATGTAATACCAATTGACCATAGCACAAGGTTCTCATTTTTAGTCTGTCGAAAGGGAACACCTTTGTTCCTATTCATATATGACTATGTCTATGTAGGATCTTAGCATATTTTCCTTGGACCTCGATACATGATCCTTCATAGTGAGTCATTTAGGACTTAGTGCTTAATTACCATGTGGATAATTAAGGTTATTATTATTAAATAGCTTGACCTCCCTGATCCTAAGGTGCCAACACAAACTTGTGATAATAACCCATATCTCCATGGTAGGATAATTGGTCCAAGATTTCCTACTTGTTACTTTCCAAAATATTTTCCATTTTTCAAAATTCTTTGGGCTAGACCACCCAAAATATCACAATAAAACTTGAGTGTTGCCTACTGCAACTACCCTAAAGAAGGTTTGAGTGTTGTCCACCACAACTCCCCTCAAAAAAATAAGACTTGAGTGTTGCCTTCCACAACTTCCCTCAAGTATTAGAATCATCTAGTCCAGTTCTTAATAAAATTTAAATTAAGAAAGTTTCCATTCAATTGGCTCATTAGTCCATAAGGAATCTTAATATTTTTATTAAGGTTACATGTTTCTTTGAATGATTAATATATTATCATAATATGGTACATTCTTAAATATCTTAGAGAGAGGAGCCCATACTCATCTCAATAATAGGTTCCCTACTATTATTTTTCCATTAAGAATTTTCAATAGATTCATCACCTATTCCTTATCTATAAGTTTAGTTATATTAACTAAGAATGGATTTTTCAAAGAGGTGTGTTCAAACTTAAATAGACTACATATACCACAATCATCTATAACAAGCATTGGATAAATATTCCTTCATATATAAAAATACATGTTTATAGGTTACATTTGTAAAGTCCATTGGAATACACACTGCACATCATTATAGCACACAAATAGTGGTTTTTTAGCCACACCATAAAACAAGCCTCACTATTGCTATCTCTTGATCCATTCACTACTCTATGCTAGACCTAGTTCTCTTATAGAAGTTGTTCGAGATCTACCTTGTGACCTTGCTTGTATTGCTTGTGTTGTCCTTCTATGCCCATGTTGTGCTCTAGCAGTAGGTTGTGATGGAGTGAGTAGACCATATATCACTAAAGGATATAAAAACAATCAAACATGGAGTTTTATACTCTTCCATGGTCTGTCCTAGTTGTGATTTATCAGCTTGTATGGATGTTGATGCTCCCCAACCACTTCTTTGTGCTACCTCCTATTGGAGTCTATCTTGATCTACAATGGAGACATTCCTTTAAGACTCCAATATTATAATTTCTTATACCCAAAAATATTCTCACTCAATCTGTTGTGATTCTAGCTACCGAACTTATTACCTCAAATATTTCACTTCATGCAATCCATCCATCATGGAATGCCAACCATCATCTTCTTGATAGTCTTATGGACCTACTTCTATCCCTACCCGACAATGTACATATCATTTGAGAAGTTCATCTACTACTTCCTTTATATACCCTCAGGTATAAATTATTGTTCGCCAATGGTATTAGTTGTCTCTCTCATTGCTCTACCACTTCATTCCATATCCTCTTCCTTCGTACTTTCCTCTTTTTGCCATGGTTGTGTGGCCCAAAATATATACGATCCTAAAAAGCATACACCTAATCTAGTAACAATTGAAAATCACATAAAGCATACAAGAATTGACAAAATTGAGATAACCAAAAGAAAGGTGTCTTTTATTAAAATTTGAATCAATTCATGGCTACAAATTCATCCCTCTTAGGGATACCCAATGTGATACAATGTTACAATCATAAGAAATCCCTCGCAAGGGTAGGTGTAATCCATAGGCCTTTTAGAATGACACGAACTGCTCCAAGGTGTCGATGACCTTCTTCTCTCCTGTGAAGAGGTATTTGTTTCCTTGAATGCATTGATGAAGGAGTCCTAAAAACCCTACATTCAATAAACAACAAGAAATATTAAAAGCAAAGGATGCCTCTCTTGATGAGGCTTTTAAAGGAATCTTGCATAAAGAATATCATGAAATCAAGAAAGCATGTAAAACTATCAATCTATGCAAGAAATGAGGAAATTGTAATAAAGCATATAAAGAAGCATGAATCTAGCTAAGAAACATCCTAATTAACCATTAGAAAACTTGAATTGCATGAAATAACAAGACTATGCTAAATTGACAAATGCAAGGAAAATGGAAGCAAATCTACCTCTAATTCCTAAATTAATCGGTCAAATGTCTGCTAAAATGTTAATCTATGCTAGATTAAGCTATTTGCATAACTAAAAATGGAAATCTACTGCTAAAATGGAGGAAAGAGAGCATCAAACCCTAGCCATGGGTGCTTAAAGTGGCTAGCACTGTTAGCCATGACTAAGGTGAAAGTGTCCTTTCTCTTGAAACCAGGGCCAAAAACTCTCAAATCCTCCAAGGAATTGATGATCAAGGGTCGCCTCGGTGTTCTAAAATAGATTGGTGGTTGAATTCACTGGAATTGGCAATGGAAGTGTGTCAATTGTCAAGCTTGCTCCTCAAGCTCTTGAGATCTCCATTGTTGCAAAGTTGATGATCAAATTGGATTTTGGCAGCATCTTGTTACTCTTCACAAGGTGCAATTGGCTCTCCAATTCGATAGGGCTTCACTATGTGATTGACACAATTCTTTAGTCACAATTTGGTAGCACTTCATTAGAGAAGACAACCAGGAAGATCAGGGTTTGCTCTTTGAAATTGGGGTCTTAAATAGACTCCCAAAATCCTTGCCCTAGCTTCATGGAGAAGCCAAGAACAAGATTTGGTAGTTGGGAGGAAGCTTTTGGATGCTTCCAAGCCCAAACCGCTTGAAAACCATTGCAATTTGATTGTTGCAACTGATTTTACTCGGCTCTGGTCACCCGAGTTTGTTATAGGGCTAGCCGTGGCTCTTAAAAGTGGCTAAAAATCCTAGCCATGGGTGACACCAATGGCTAAGAATCCTAGCCACGGGTGACACCAACGGCTAAGGCTAGATAGGCCAAAATGCCCAAATTGAGTGGTTAGAACCACTGCTTTTGCCTTGGAGAGGTCCAAGATCATTCATATGGTCTATTAGCATGTCCCATATGAGTAGTCACCTCGACATGACATGTTTTAGGTGTCTATAGATGCCCCTTTTGGGATGCGTTGTGAGATCGAACAACGTTGAGCAAAAATAGACCTCCTAAAATGATGTCGTAGGTTGGATGATGATCATTAGTCTGATCAACATAAGATGCCCAAGTCCTACAAAAGGACATGCATCTCTGACTCATTACCTTCGATGAGTTGAAGAACTTGATTCTGGTAAGCTTAAGTCAAAATCCTAGCCTTAGCGGCAATTAGGAGATAAGCTTAAGTCAAATCCTAGCCTTAGCGGCAATTAGGAGATAAGCTTAAGTCAAATCCTAGCCTTGATGGCAATTAGGAGATAAGCTTAAGTCAAATCCTAGCCTTGATGGTAATTAGGAGATAAGCTTAAGTCAAATCCTAGCCTTGATGGCAATTAGGAGACTAGCTTCCTAGTTTGCTTGAATTTACTCTTGATACTTTGCTTATTTGCCCCAAGCAAGGAGGGTGCATGATTGTCTTTGACAATGATTCTTGAACGAATGCACTTTTGACAAGATCGAGGGATCTACGATCAAGGGATATTCTGTTGACTTTGATTATGAAAATTGATATTATGACTACCCCCTCAAGCGATGAGTCGATGAGGGTAATGACAATGAATGAAGCGACGAGTCACTTGACCTCTATGATTGACTTGAACAATTGAAGACTTTAGCACTTTGATACTACTTGGCAAGGCCTAACTCAGCCATGATTTCAACTATGAATAGTAATTGTACACCTCTATCCCATGGAGCAGTCTAGCTACTGTGGCCTTCTTAGGGAATCAAGATGATAGCAATTCCAATTATGCTTGTGTTGAATCACTATGTTCGATGATCTGCTGAATCATTGTGAATTTTGATTTATTTAATTTTTTTGTTAATTTTACAATTTTTGAAATTTTGGACCTGTAGATATGCTTTAATGTCCAATATGAAACTCCTTATGATGAGAAAATATGTGCATTTATGACTTGAATGAAAAGACCAAAGATTTAGACTTCTTTGGAGCTTTTGGGGATCGATACTGATAATGCCCCAATTGATGCTTGCAAATGTTTTTGTTTTGATTTTATGTTATGGATGCAATGATGAATGTAATGCCTACATGATGATGTGATTATGCTATATGTATGCAATGTACGGATGACATGCACTAGCTAGATGATAGATGTTCTATTAGATTCCATGATCTATATGTATAGATGGACTATTTTGTATGCATATGGATGCAATGCTTATTGTTAAATGCATGTTTAATTTTGATTCAATTTTATGCATCTAATTTATGATGTTATGATTTTTTTTTTTTTTTTTTGTGTTTATTAAATGATTTTTTTTTCACTTAAAACATAAGGTGAATGCAATATGAGTTTAACAATCTAATGGATGACACCATAGAATGTATAACAATCATGAACTGTAATTGCTATATCTTATTATAAGAATTAATCAATTAATCACCCATATGTGAGATGCAATGATGTATTATTTCTATTCATAAGCTCTTGCAAGTTAAAAGAATATGTGTAACATAGTCAGTGGTCATTTAAATATCATTTTTGACATCCATCCAGTATCTAACCTATATTATGAACAATCTTTAATAAACAAAATCTTATAAAGAGAAATTTGATATTTGATGATTGCATTGAAAATTGGTTGTTGCTATTTGGGAATTTTTGAGGTTTTCCATGAAACTCAAACACCCTAGTTGACTTATCAAAAGTTGTATAATGACCATACTAGACTTCTAAAAAATAAAGTTTTCACTATGAAAGACCAAGCTATTCATTACCCCTGTGTGTGCAAATGAATATATTAGGTAAAACATAAGCATACCCCAATGTCAAGCGAGATTCTTTCAGCCCATTTCTAAGATTGGGGATCCTCAAATGTCTATCTCATCCTAGGTTTAGATTTAGTTAGACTAGACCACTAGGCAATCCGGGCCACCTAAAGCTAGCTCATTTTGTAAATTTCTTAGAACTACCCCTTCAATGACAGGCGAGATTCTTTCAGCCCATTGCTGAGATTGAGGATCACTCTATGGCTTTCAAGCATTGATCATTCCAGGGATTCAAGCTCACCCCCTTATTTTCTTCAATTTATTGGGATACTTGCTCATATATAGTGATAAAAATCACTGTTTATTTTTGTATAGTGATAAAATCTCTTTATTTTCTATTTTCTTTTTCTTTTTTTCTTGAGCAAGGGATTTGATACTGATTTGATTTCATTTTGAATTTGATCTTGATTTGACTTGATTTTGGGATTTCATTATGGGATTTTGCTCCTTCATTTGTAAGCAAGGGATTTATTCGGGTAGGGGGTAAACTTATCCTTTTGCCAATGACCTCTACTCTAGACCATTGCTCCTCACAAAATAAGCAAGTAACAAAACCTTTCGCCTAAGGTGACCCGGACCACTTTTGTAGTTTTTGTCCTTCCTTACCCTAATTAGGATTGTTTAAATGTGTTTGATTAGTGATAGGATTCTGATATGCTAAGTGCTATCAAAACTAGACCTCATCTACAAAAGCAAAGCAAGATTTCTACCAAACTCTTGAGAAGACCACTAGGTATGGTTGAATGACCGAAAAACCCTAGTATATTCTTCATAGCAATAGGAGGGGTTGTGTTGAGAAACACAATTACTCACAAGGGTGATGGATGATGATGATAATGCATAGATGCATGATTGAAATACAAACGTGGTGTCATTTGTAAGATTGTAAACACAACCTATCCTAATGCAAGTGTGACAATGGATGGAAATGCCTAAATGCAATGCAATTAAATGAAATGCATGTGCAAAATGAAAATGCATGATGCAAATGTTTTGAAATTTTGAAAATTTTTGCAATTTTTTTAGAATTTTATTGCTTTTTGATTTTTATGGATTTTAATTTTGACCAAGGGACTTTAAATACCTTTGGAGCCTTTTGTGAATTGACCAAAGGGCTTATGATGCCTTTGGAGCTTTTTGTGAGTTGACCAAAGGGCTTATGATGCCTTTGGAGATTTTTGTGCATTTTTATGGATTTTGATGTTTTCCATATTTTTGATGTTTTGATATTTTTCAATTGTTTTTGAAATTTAAATGTTTTGAATGTTTTTGAATTTTTGATATTTTATGATTTTTGTTTGTTTTTATGTTTTTAAAGGGGAAGGTACGCTACCTTAGGTACCCCCAGTGTGTGTGCCACTCAATGAAAGTGAGGAAGGTGTGATACCTTTAGAAGTCTCACTTTGCTTCATTGATCGTGATGTGGATGATGGGGAAGGTGTGACACCTTGAAGACCCCCAATGTGCATTGTGTTTGATGCATTGTGATTGGCTTGGCTAGGAGGAGTAGTAGAAATTGATCCCCCTACTATGATGTGCAATTTTGTGCAGTGCCAATGTCTCACTGAGATGAGACAAGCGAAGGTGAAACATTGGATGATGCCACAGGTTGCGTAGATTGATTTAGACATTCCTATTTCTCTGTTACAACACTGATCATTCCCACAAACTCTTGGGGAGGTTGATTGATATGCACCTAGTTAGGTTGCTCAACTTGATTGGTAGGCATTATGTTTGCTTCATGTGCATGCAAGGGGTCTTGGAAGACTCCTATCTGAAGCTCTTGCCTCTCGATCATATCTTGCACTAAATCTCTAAAGGGATAACATGTCTGGATGTCATGACCCCTTTGTCGATGGTAAACACAATATAGATTTTCCTTGTGCACCTTTTTATCTATTCTTATTAGGTTTCAAAGGATGGATCTCCGAAATATTGATTCTTCGTGCCTCATACAATCGATCAAAGAGCGATGCTAATGTCTCTAGAAAATCAGTATATTGTCATTGTGGCCGATGTTGTTGGCCTTGTATCTGATTCTATTGCATATGATTTTGGGCTAGAGGAGGCTGAGCTTGGTAATTATGTTGCACTGGTAGAGGTGGTGCACCCTGGTTTGAGGATTCAGGGATACTCAAAACAACTTGATTGATTGGGGTCACCATTTGTTGCATGTTGCCACCTATAATATTCTTGTTTGGCCATTCCTTTTTGTGGAGTTGAATATCACCCTCCTATATCTTGATGTCTTCAATGACCTTGGCCTGTGCTAAGGCCTCCTCGAATGTTTGATACTGTTGTAATTGCAAGAGAAGGGAGATATGTTTTGAATAACTTCTCATAAACATTCGAATGAGCTCTGTTGTGGGTAAAGTGAAAGGTAATTTTGACATCACCTTCCTCCATTTATTACCATACTCATTGACTGGCTCATCATCTAGTTGACAAAGGCTAACCAAGTCAGTCAAATTTATCGTTTCCTTAGCACTAGAGGCAAAACATTGCAGGAATGCATCGACTAATTGCTCAAAGGTGTATATGCTATGATGTGGTAGATGATTATACCACTCTAAAGCATCCCCAACTAATGTTGTCACGAATATTCTTAACATCAAGGGGTCATTGTCTTGAAAACTAAAGCACATATGGATGAAGCTTGTCATGTGCTCTCGTGCATCTTCATCATATTTGAACTTTTCAAGTTGAGGCATCTTGAAATTCAATGGGTATGTCGATGATGACATCGAGGGATGCAAAGGCTGATTTCTAAGCTGCTTTAGTGTGGGTTTTTGATAAACCAAACTTTGATTTTGTTTTTGAATGCATTTATCCGATCAGCTAGCACTTTGTATGGCCCTAAAGAAATGATATGATCTTCATCTCTTCACCTTTGATTAGGCAGAGGAGGTCACTTTTGATGTTGAGGTGGATGATAAGTATAATCATTAGGTACCTCATCATAACTGGATTCAGGGTAAGCATCTACTTCTTCCTGATGTTCCCATTGGGACTCTGCATATGATTCCTCATCGTATTGATCTTGGTACTATTGAGGAGTATGAGGTTCATGATGATAACCAGATAATGACCTATGATGTTGAACGCGATTTTTGCATGGCCACGGTGAAATATTTTGAGATTGCACTGGGTGCCTTATGCGTTGTTGCATCCTCTGGGTGCTAGGCGTAAGCACCACTTTACGCAATGCATTTTGCACTTGCTCTTGTTGTATCTTTTGTTGTTCTTGTATCTTTCATTGATACAACCTTTGTAGGTGTGCTCATGGTGAGTCCACCCATTGTTGATTTAATTATTGTTGATCCAACTGGAGTTGATCCGTATGTTGTTGGTTAAGTTGTGGCCTTAGTGCCTGATGTGTATGATCCCATTGTTCAGTTGTATGGGGGCTATGTACCCTCGTATTTGAAATATGGATGGGTTTATCATGTATTTTTCCCCTAGTAGGATCTATTACTTGTTTTCCACGCTCCTTAAAGGTTGCATTGACCTGATATTTTGAGTTATGAGTGGGCTCTATATAGTTTGACAATGTAGAGCCACAACATGGTTGCCCCACGTACTCTTCATGAGGAGTAGGAGGATGACTTGGGTCCTCTTCCTCATCTATGAGGAATGATGCATATTCAGGCTCAGATGTAAGCTCTGTATATTCAGACTGCACAGAATGCTCCCTATGAGGAGTAGGGGGATGGCTTGCTCGACTAGATGGGGTGGTTTGCTCACCCAAGCTAGGCCATGGTGTATGTTCATGATCACTTTTTGATTGATGTATAGAGCAAGTTGGGATGTGAACCTATGAGATTGACCTACTAGGCTCCTCAGTGGGTGGATTGTTCCTTATATAGAATTCTATCAAGGTGTTCCAGTCAGGAAGGTTTCCTGGAGGACCTATGGGTGCTTCCTTAATAGAGATATCTCGAAGGTTTGACCCCCTATGGATGGTATTAATGCTATGATAAGACCTAGGATGCCATTCAGGGATGGCCATGTCCTCTGGACTGATTTGAATATGTTCAGTGGTTATGGAACCTGATTCCCTCTCTAGATTGGAGGTCTTGCTCACCATGGGAGGTCCCTCGACCATTTAGAAAATTTTTTGGCTTCCAAAAAAAATTGAAAGTGTTATATATCAAAATGATCAGTGCGATGAGCTGATCACAATGAGCTATAACTCAAAAATATGATTTTCGGGTCAAAATTTTGTATTTTTGAAATAATTGGCCAATCGGGGCTCGTGGGGAAATGCCCACTTTTAGGAATTTTTGGGAAATTTTGAACCATGAAGAGTTAGGACCCAAAATTTTTGTGAGAGGTGCACAAGGGTATAACTAAGACAACAAAATAAATTTGGCAATTTTTGGAGTTGTCTAGACCATTTTATGACCATTTTAGTGCAGTTTTTCCTTATTTTCGGCTTCGAAAATAGAGTAATCATAAAACCAAAATAACTTTTTCGTTATAGCTCTGATTTGCATGATTCTCGATCCGTTGGATGCAGAATAAAAAAAATTATTATTATTAGGGTTAGGGTTTGGTCCCAGATCAAGGATCTTATGTTGATTACCCCAATAATAAAGAAACACACAAAGTAGACAATATGATTATCTCTTTTAAGGATTAGATGTGTGTCCTAAAACTGGTTTAGTGTGTTTTGATATTTTTTGATACTACAATCTAACTCTCATCATGTTTTTCAATAGTTGATGATATACTCAGATTGTTTAATGGTTTTCACCTGTATGCTCGCAGCTCGACAACCTGGCTATGAACTCCAGGCCACGTAATCCCACCTATAATGTGTGGTAATGAAGTCCACACACGGTCAGGGAGCACAGGTCCTCCTAGTCCTCACCCAATTCACTCGAAGTCAGTTATATACCTCTCCTAAGAGAGATACATGCAAATTTTCCATGGGCTATGATGGCATCTTGGATCCGGTATTGGTCTAGTAACAAAAGGATCGAGGGAGTTGGGCCAATGGATGGAAATCACTACCACCGTCATTGAACCCTACTAGTGGTTGGATGTGACTTCCAACTCACTAGCGTTTACAATGTGTCATGGTGTGTGTGGTTCTTTTTACTTTGCATGAAAATAAAAATGCATAAAACAACATTCACATGATTTTCCTACATGCTTTTCAAAAGAACATTTCACTTTAAAAGAATGCACGACTATGCTAGATGATTTTCAGAGAATGCAACTATCTATGATGAAAATGGCCACTGATTGGGCCTCATACATGTAAACTCTAAACAAGCAATGTCCTAGACCATTGGAGACTAGGGTGGACTGCAATCAGAGATCCGCTATTCCTAGCAACGACTAGTAGAAAACTAAAAAAGCATCTAGGATTTCCCCATTTTACTTTTTGCTATGTTTTCTAATTAACATCCATCTATTGCATTCTACTTCTATAAAAACATAGACAAAAAAATACAGAGAGGAAAAAATGATCCTACCTCAGATCCAAGTCTGATGATGGTGTTTGATATCTATTTTTTCTATTTTCTATTGACTACGGATCTATGGCACGGTTGCAACTATTGCCCATGGGTGTCAGTCATGGTTACAACTATTGACCATGGTTTTCAGTCATGGTTAAGACCTGCCATCAAAAAACATAGCAAGTTAGATTTCAGATCGCTTAAATTGTGAGGTTCCACTATGATCACCTTCTGTACGATCCTAAAAAGCATACACCTAATCTAGTAACAATTGAAAATCACATAAAGCACATACATAAATTGACAAATTTGAAATAACCAAAATAAAGGTATCTTTTATTAAAATTGAATCAATTCATGGTTACAAATTCATCCCTCTTAGGGATACCCAATGTGATACAATGTTACAATCATAAGAAATCCCTCGCAAGGGTAGGTGTAATCCACAGACTTTTTAGAATGACATGAACTGCTCCAAGGTGTCGATGACCTTCTTCTCCATGATTAGAGGCATTTGTTGCCTTGAATGCATTGACCCTAATAATCCTGCATTCAAGAAACAACAAGAAATATTAAAAGCAAAGGATGCCTCTCTTGATGAGGCTTTTAAAGGAATCTTGCATAAAACATGTCATGAAATCAAGAAAGCTTGTGAAACTATCAATCTATGCAAGAAATGAGGAAATTGTAATAAAGCATATAAAGAAGCATGAATCTAGCTAAGAAACATCCTAATTAACCATTAGAAAACTTGAAAAGCATGAAACTATTCTAAATTGACAAATGCAAGGAAAATGGAAGCAAATCTACCTCTAAATCCTAGAATTAATCGGTCAAATGTCTGCTAAAATGTTAATCTATGCTAGATTAAGCTATTTGCATAACTGAAAATGGAAATCTACTGCTAAAATGGAGGAAAGAGAGCATCAAACCCTAGTTATGGGTGCTTAAAGTGGTTGGCACTGTTAGCCATGGCTGATAGTCGTGGCTAAGGTGAAAGTGTCCTTTCTCTTGAAACCAGGGCCAAAAACTCTCAAATCCTCCAAGGAATTGATGATCAAGGGTCACCTCGGTGTTCTGAAATAGATTGGTGGTTGAATTCACTAGAATTGGCAATGGAAGTGTGTCAATTGTCAAGCTTGCTCCTCAAGCTCTTGAGATCTCCATTGTTGCAAAGTTGATGATCAAATTGGATTTTGGCAACATCTTGTTACTCTTCACAAGGTGCAATTGGCTCTCCAATTTGATAGGGCTTCCTATATGCATTGAACAATTCTTCAGTTCAACAATTTGGCAGCACTTCATTAGAGAAGATAGCCAAGAAGATCTAGGGTTTGCTCTTTGAAATTGGGGTCTTAAATAGACTCCCAAAATCCTTGCTCTAGCTTCATGGAGAAGCCAAGAACAAGATTTGGCAGTTGGGAGGAAGCTTCTGGATGCTTCCAAGCCCGAACCACTTCAAAACCATTGCAATTTGATTGTTGCAACTAATTTTACTCGGCTCTGGTCACCCGAGTTTGTTACAGGGCTAGCCGTGGCTCTTAAAAGTGGCTAAAAACCCTAGCCATGGGTGACACCAGTGGCTAAGAATCCTAGCCATGGGTGACACCAGTGGCTAAGGCTAGATAGGCCAAAATGCCCAAATTGAGTGGTTAGAACCACTGCTTTTGCCTTGGAGAGGTCCAAGATCATTCATATGGTCTATTAGCATGTCCCATATGAGTAGTCACCTCGACATGACATGTTTTAGGTGTCTACACCATAGATCATACTCTAGAGTTGTACCAACATCATCCTCATCTGGTACCCATAAGATCTCATCTGCCTCTAAGGTCAATGGTTCCATATGTGGTGGTACTACTTTATTCCTTCCTTTTCTCATGTAGATTATAGGTGGATATGGTATTCTTTATCTACTATCAAACTATCATAATACTTGAGTAT
The DNA here is from genome assembly GCA_028583015.1 of Wollemia nobilis. Taxonomy (NCBI): domain Eukaryota; kingdom Viridiplantae; phylum Streptophyta; class Pinopsida; order Araucariales; family Araucariaceae; genus Wollemia; species Wollemia nobilis. The sequence goes on along the minus strand of JAQPPZ010017031.1, from coordinate 9,265,465 downwards.
ATTGAAAATACTCATGTTGCATGCTCACTCACCCAATCATCCACCTTGCTCATCGTACATGAGTTAGTTGCATTCCATATTCTAACCATACTGGGTCCTTACTCCATGGTCTCTAGATCACAACTTGAGGTTGCAAATTTTACCAAATAGAGTGATACCACTCTCTATTGCCTTTAGATAATCTGTTAATGTTCAAATCTTTCCCCCTCTACCACCTTAATGGATAAGGCACCTCTTGCCCTACCAAATTATGTGCATCATAAGGCAACCCTTGGGATATTTCCATAGCCATATGTTCCTAGGCCCATACTTTTAGTAAGAGGTAACAACTCATCCCTACTCGCTTCATCACTTACACCTCTAAAAACCCTATAAGTATGGGCCAACAAGGCTAGCACCCATGCAAACATGATTGAACTCTCCAGTAGGTCCTACACCAATCCTAGCATATTTCATGGAAATCATGCACCTAGTGAATAAGGAAAAATAATGTTTGATATAAGTGCCATAATCATAGCATATCTATGTGTCAGTATTCCAAACACATAATATAACTCATACATTATACTACCTTTCTCAATGTTCACATCTCTCCACTCTAATCCACACTCTTTCTAAAATCCACTTATTTGCTTCATCTATAGTGATCATCATGCATCCCTCTACTAGTAACTGATATATTCGATATACATATTCTAGAGTGATGGTCATTTCCCCAGTGGGTAACTGGAATGTTCCTTTATTAGGATCCCACCTTTTGATAAAGGTTGATAGATAACATCTATCTACATGTATCAACTCTAGATGTGTTGCTCCTTCTAATCCCATTTATCTCAACTATTACAAGTCATTAGCATCCAAAATATTCCTCACATCCTGAAATATTTTTCTAAATATTTTACGTGGTTTGATAATCTTCAATCACCTTATTTCTTCTAGCTCTGCATCACCTCCTCGGCTTGTTCTAGCATCACCAAAATTTATATTATTTTCCCAAAGTATATGCACCAGTAGATCAATAATCAGAATTAGAAGAATCATGAAGCATACTATGGGATTTGCTTTGAATATAATCAATATCAACAATGAAAACCCTAATATGAGTATAATCATGTTAAACACCATGAATAGTTGATAGTTTAATTCTTTCCTTGATGTTGAATAAAAAAATCTCCAAGATTTTTTTTGTATATTCAACCCTTGTTATTGACACTGTGGAGTTAACATTACTCCTTTGATTATCACAAAGTGTCTAAAAAATAACTAATTTATGACACATCAATCTTGCTCAGCCATCTAGTTGATCACATCTTGATCATCTCGAGTCTTCATATTCATCCTTCGTGGATCACATCTCAATCATCTTGGACTACCTTATTCATCTTATGCCACTCATTGCCATTCTTGTATTAATTAACTAGGGATATATCATTCCTCTAAGCCACCTAGGGCTACAATGTTTCCCAACGTGATTAAAATCCTATTATTTCTTCATGCATGTCCCACATTTATGGCATCTTATCCCATTTGATGTCTCTTATAATTCCATAAAATTGTCTCGTACAAAAATATTTATACACCTTATCCTTGGGTTCCATTTTTAATTCCAACCATTATCACTCCGCTGATAATGATCTAGGTCATGCTTGCCTACTCGTAAGGTGCCATATCAAAATTTTTGCACTTTATCATTCATTCTATAATTATTAGGGTTACAAAAAGTTGAGTTTAGTTATTTATAGTTAGTTATTTATCCCTACAAACTAACTTTTCTCATTATCATTCATTTGATAATGGCTATGGTTATTCTTGCTCCATGCAAGATACTACTCCTAGGTAAGCTTATACATTATCACTCACCTGATAATTATGGTCACTCTTGCTTCATGCAAGGTACCATATCAAAGTAAAGCTACCTTTTCTAGGATTAAATTTTAAGCAATATTTAGCTTATTCATGGAAGCTTCTAGTCCTACAACTAGATATTTAACAATTGTAACATTGTTATAAATGGTTTAAACAACCTTAAACTCAAATTGAGCAACCTTTAGTCTTGAACCAACCTTTGGTTCTTTTACCAACATCCTTTTACTAGCCTAGACCTTATACTAGTGTCCATTTGCTAGCCTAGGCTCTGATACCAACTGTAACGACCCACTCATTACTCAACTCAAAAAATCCAAGAGATTTTTTTTTTGTTAAGGTGTGGAATTCACAATCAAAGGTTGCACAAATATTTTAAATTAACCCTTCATAACCATTACAATGCACAAATATTTTAAATTAAAGTATTCTAAAGTGAATACAAACCATTTCATCATTTCAATAAGACATGAATTCATTAGTATTTCAATTAGAAAAATATTATGCATATAACATTTTCCTTTCATAACATCATGAATAAGTTTGCTTGCATTTCAAAATAAAACCCTTGGTTCAATTTATTTCCATAATAATAACTTTTCATTTGAAATGCATATAATAAACTAAAGCAAAAGATGTAAGTTTCAAAGATAACACCACATTTATCCTGGGAACCCCTAAGGGAAAAACATAACCTCAAAGATATCATTTTTATTTCATAAAAATGATTTTCCCAATACAATCAATTTAAGAAATTTCTACTATTCCTTTTTCCAAAAATATTCATATAAATACATAAAAATTTCCACAATTCTTAAGTTAAAAATAACACCATTCTTTCTAAATACATCAATTATCAACATGTTTTTATCAAAAAAGGTATCATGTTTTGCAACAATCATTTTGTATAAAATAAATTTCAATAAGGGACCCCTTAATCCCTTGAAAAATGAACTCCTAGTTCATTCTTTTCTAACTTTGTTTATCAAAAGATTAGAAATTTCATAATTCCATAATTAGTTATATTTCAAGGAGAAGAGCCCCTACTCTTCTCAAGAATAGATATCCTCATCTATTATTTCCATAAATGATAACAACCATTCAATGAGCACAAAGCATTTTCTCAAGATAAATGGCAACCACCATTTAATCAATTTCCTTATCCAATTATTTCTAATCAACAAGCCATGAATAAATCACTTTATTCACATGACAAGGTCAATGAGGAAATCCCATAATTCCATCAAGAATGAACTCCATGTTTATTTTTTCCCCAAGTTTATTTATCTAATCCATAGAAATGCTCTAATTGTTTTCATCATCCCAGGAGGATCCCATACTCCTATGAATAGATAATCCCATCTACTCATTCAAAGAAAGGTATATTTCTTATTCCTTATACACATACATTTTCATCAACCCATCCATCCTATAATTCCTAACTATAAAAGGGTGAAAAAGAGTTTAGTAGGCAACAATAGCTTTCACTAAACTTCTAGAGCAAACATAAAGATATTTCACTCAATTTTATCCTCAAAATTGATCTATAATTTATCTCAATTTTCTCCTCAAAATTGATCTATAATTTATCTCAATTTTCTCCTTAAAATTGATCTATAAATTAATCAATTTGTCCATAAAAATTTATAACTATAGCTCCTTTATTTTTTAAAAGATGTTGCTTTAAAATAACTCCTTTAACAATGTTTAAAATTGTAATTTGGGGAAGCGATGAACTAGGGTTTCTGGAGCTAGGGAAAATCTAGGGCATCAGTTGGGTTGCTGAAGAGATTTTTGGTTACTGTGGATATGAAGACAAGATTGCTGCCCAAGGAGGGTCCAATGGGGACTTCTCCAGATCATCTCCTACGGAGAAATAGCTCTTATGTAGATTTGCTAAAATATAAATCTCCATCCAAGAATGACGAAGCTCAAAGAACTGCATTTAAAATGCTCTTTACGGCTGTTGGAAACAGATCAACAGCTCATCGAGTTAATGGATGCCTACCACAGTCCGAATCAAGGCCCAATATTGTCATTGAGCCAAGGATAGTCGAAGAAACAATATTATATAGAGCCAATCACGATTTGATCTGTAAATTCATGGGTATTTGCCCTACCCTAAATTTTTTGCACTCCTGGGTCCGGAAAAATTGGGAGCCTCATGGTGAGTACTCTTTATGGTTTATTAGCAATGGGTATTTTATTGTCAGTTTTTCTTCTCTGGCTGATAGAAATAGGGCTTTCAAATTAGAAAAGAGGAATCATGGTCCGATAGGATTATTTGTTTAACCCTGGAGAGTGGAATTCGATCCTCAAATTGAACCCATTGTTGTCCCAGTTTGGATCTGTTTGTATGCACTTCCAATGGATTTTTGGAGTGAGCAGGTCTTGGAGATGATCGGTAATTCCATTGGAAGATATTTGGGTGTCTCCAAAGACACAATAGAAGGGAACACAGCTGTTTACGCAAGAGTATGTGTGGAAATGGATCTTAGCCAGCCTCTACCGGTAGAGGTGGAACTTGAACTTGCAGGACTATCTTGGATTCAACAACTGGATTATGAGGCTCTGCCCTTTAGATGCATATTTTGCCACAAATATGGGAATTTGGCCCGATTTTTCCCAAATAATATGAACACAAAAATGGAGGCTCCTCTAGGAATGTCAAATCTTCCTAAGGAGGGTAAGTCAACAATAAACAAAGAACCAACCAATACTTCTCAGGGTAAAGAAGCTCAGAGAGATGGTTTTGAATAGTCCAAAAGAAGGAGAAGGCAAAAGAAAAAATATGGTAAAGAGCAAACCCAACTCAAGCCTACCAATAGGTATGAGATATTTAAGACACTAGTGGACCAAGAGGAACAATTCATGGAAGGAGTGGATGGTAATAGTGAAAATAATAACATCCATGTTCAAGCTCCTCTTTCATCTCCCCCCGTCATAGAGCAGGTAATTGACCATAGTGAGTTACCGCAGTCAGAGAGTGTAGGGGCATTGATAGTGCATAACCAAGAGTAGCCAATAATTAAGGATGTCAACATGGGAATAGCAAAAAATAATAGATAAAGGCCAACTTTAGGGATAACTCAGGTGGAAAAGAGATCAAAAAATAGCAACTCTCAAGGAGTGGGTAGAAAATCAAATAAGGAATTGCTAGCAGTTCAAGGAGACAAACTGATCACTGGAGGATCGATGAGGCCAATAGATTATTACTGCTCTCAAGGTAACCAATGATTATACAATCATGGAATGTTAGGGGTTTAAACAGTAGAACCCATCAATCTGCTATTCGAAGACTCTTAGAAAAATGTAAAACATATTTTCTGCTTATTCAGGAGACAAAAATGTCGTTAGATCTTATGTGTAAAACGGTTAACAAAATTTGGAGGGGTGTTGGTCATATGGAAGTGGCTGCCCAAGGTGCCTCAGGGGGGATTGTTACTCTTTGGAACTCTCTTGAATGGACGACAATAGAACATCTAGCTTGGAGGGGTGTTCTCACATCACATTTTAGGAATAATGTCATAGCTGAACATGTTTTAATCACAAATTTTTATGGGGCTCAAAACCTTGATGGTCAGAGGCTTCAATGGAAAGCTGTGCATAACATGAGAATCTCAAGAGAAGATTTAGACTAGATTATTGTTGGGGATTTTAATGCTAAATTATCCTCTAGAGATCAGGAAGGGGGAACCCCAATTTTGGACCCAAGGGATTGAACTATTTGGACCAGGTGGAAATATTAAATTAAATCTTAAAATTAATATAATTGCAGAGCTAATTACAACATAGGAAATGCCCATAATATATATACGGAGAGAATAGGGAGGAAGTCGATAGAGAGGAAAGGAAGGGAGGTTGGAGGAATAAGGGGAAAGGGAGTTGGAGGGATAAGGAGGACGAGGGAATAATGGAGGAAATGGAGGGATAAGGAGAAAGTAGAGGAAGGAATATAGGAGGAGGATAGAGAGAATAAAAAATAGGGAGAAAAATTAATCGTGCCGACAAATTGAAAACTTGCCGACAAAATATAGAGGTTTTCACACTTAGGACTAGAAAACTAGATTTTTCTAAGTCTCTTTAGTGAGAACCCTATTCACATTTGCAACATTCTCCCCCTTAAAGTTGAGAGGACTGACTACACAGTCTCTCAGCTTTACAAATTGAGCTTTAGTCATTGCCTTGGTGAAGATGTCCGCAATGTTCTCCAAAGTGTGACAATATTGAAGCTCAACAATTTCATGTTCCACCATATCTCTGATGAAGTGGTACTTCATATCAAAATGCTTCATTCTGTTATGGTGGATAGGATTATATGCCAACTAAATGGCACTGATGTTGTCGCAGTAGACTCTGGTCGGACCACTTTGCTGTTCTCCAATCTCTTCTAGTACTTTCCTTAGCCACAAGGCTTGAGTACTTGCATAAGTAACTACTATATACTCAGCTTCTGTTGAAGATAGCACTACTACTGTCTAATTTTTGGAACTCCAAGTTATTAGTCCTGATCCAAGACTAAACCAGTTTCCTGATGTTGATTTCCTGTCATCAATATTGCTACCCCAATCACTATCGTTGAAGCCTACAAGCTTGATAGTGTCACATTTATGGTACTGGATTCCAAAATCCAATGTACCCTTCACATATCTCAAAATTCTTTTAGCTGCTTGCAAATGTAGCTCATATGGGTTAGACATAAATCGAGAGACAAGAGAAACAACATACTGTATATTAGGTCTGGTGTTGGCGAGAAACATCAAACTCCTAACCATGCTTCTGAAAGTGGTCACGACAACTTTTGATGCTCCATCATATTTTCTTAATTGGATCCCATGTCCAACTGGAGTTGCAACTAGTTTGCAATGCTCCATAGCAAACTGCTTAAGCATGTCCCGAACATACTTATGTTGATAGATGAAGATCCCTGTATCTGACTGAGCATCAAGATCCTTCTCCACAACATTGAAGAAAACATTTTTCTTACGTTTCCTCCAATCTTGTATCAAGTAATCAAAATTTATAAAAAACTTGTGGTGGCACTCCTTCCACTCTTCATGTGGGATCTCCTTCATCTTTGTTGCTACTCTTTCCTGCAAGGAACCGAGTGCCCTCTTTTGATGAGCTACTCCCCCTTCATCAAAAGCTTCTACAAAAAATGACATTCCCATAATGTCACATGTATTGGTTCTCACTAACCAATCTAGCACATTTCTTTCATTATTCTTTCTATGATCTTCAAACCATATTTCATCTCCTAATACTCTTCCTGAGTATGTAATATGAATTGGAATGTCATTCATATTTGATGTTGCTCGTCCATAATGCAAATGCTTGAGTGCCATATTTTGTTGATTAGCTCTCCCTTCAAAAAAAGTCTCTCCTCTTGTGGTTTTCAGCAACCACTCTCTTACATATTGATCATGATGGTCTTTAAACCATACTTTCACATTTTGATCATATTTTACATCTTCATCACTAAACAATACTCCACATGAGTGTTTACAATTAATCATCTCACATAGATGATTATACCATACAACTCTTTTAGATATTTCTACACAAAATATCACAACAAATATGGCCATACAATGACCAATTACATATGCAACATAAAGTTGCTCCTCACACAAATGTTCTCTCAAAACAATGGCTTTACAATATTCCTTCTCCCAAGGAATTTTAAACACATCATTTGGATCCATGTGACCCAAATTCTCCATCATTGTCTTCTCTCCAAGAAGACTTTTCATAAAAGTTGTCTCAATGAGACAATCACCTTTAAATAATGCCTTTGGAAGATATTCTCCTTTCTTTTCATACCTGCTCACAAAAACCAAATCATTAATCATAAAAATATTACCTTCACTATGATTAGATTTGGTGCTTCCCATAAAGCTGCTTTGTGGCAATTATCCTTCATTGTATGTTGCTTCAAGAGCAACCATCAACTCTTCACTAAGAGTTCTCCTCATTTTTTCAAGCCATGTTGGTGTGTTGAAACATCATTCATCCAAGCAATCATCAAAACAAATCTTTTTCTGCAATGTAGTCACTCCAAGTGAGTGATCTCCATCCACAATTGTCTCTTCAAGACAATTCTCAATCTCCTTTGATGATGCCTCCATTTCACCATGAAGTTCATCAATGACTATCTCCCTATTTTCTAGCTCCTCTTTGAGATAGTTTTCCTCATACAAAATAGTTTTCACTCCTTATGAGTGATCTTCAATCATGAGTGATGTTTCCTTGGCCATTACAACAAGAAAATCAGCAGTCACATTGTTATTTTCTATTTCTATCTTATGTGCTTTCTCACTTTTTTCCTCCCAAATGAGATAATCTTTTGTGCTCTTTTCTTTACACAACATATTGTCATCTTTGAGATTCACAAAATCTCTCTTCACATAACCTTCTTGGACTGATGGACAAGAAGTATCTCTATTTGTCACTCCTGATGAGTGATCTTCACAATTGAGCATGAAACTTATAGTCTTCATCTCCTCTTCATCAACAATGTCATGGGAATCAACATCCCATACATCTTGTGAATCAATCTCATCTTTATATTTATCATTTTCTTCCCCCTGTAGAGGAACAATTTTATCATCTCCTTCAAGGAGATTTTTAGTTGCTCTTTCAAGAGAGCACACAACCATTCCAAGTGAATGGTCTTCCAATGGTCTTCCTTGAACATTGTTTTTCCAGCATCATGCCAACAATCTTGGTTGAGGTCATTTTCATCATTATTCTCATCCATGAGAATTTTAGGTGCATTCTCCATAATACACTCTTCATTTGTCTCTACTTTATGGGAGTGGTATTCAACTATGCAACACTCCATGATGAGGGTTTCTCCATCATTATCTGCTTTATTCTCCTCCATGAGAATTGTAGATGCTTTGTTCATGAAGCATTCTGCAACAAATAACTGATGTGGTGTCTTCTCCATAAGACACTCTTTTTCATATGTCTCCTCCATGAGACATTCTTCATCATACATCACCTCATCTAGGTGATCTGCAAGCAAGGAACACTCCAATGTGAGTGTTTCTCTTCCTTCAACTTCAAATTCTGCTTCCACTTTTGAATGATCTTCACAACAAGATCTTTTCATCCTTTTTGCTAACAATGTGAATGATTTCAAAGCATTCCATTCCTGCAAACAATTCATTAGTACAATTTTTCTTTTCATCTTTTTCTCCTCCTAAAAGAAATAATTGACTATTACAATTTTCAACAACTGTAGGTGCCTCCCCCATGAAGCACAAATCTAGAATAGAAATACTTGGAGATTCAATCTCCCCCTCAATCTCAACAATGCATTTGTCAAGGACTTCACAAACAACCTCTTCATCTGCATAACTCACAAAGCTTCTACAAGAAGCAAAACCTCTCTTGCCTCCTATTCCTTGTGAAGCATAAATACCTCTTCTTCTTAAATTTTCCTCATAGACTTCATAAGCCTCTTCTTTCTGCAAAGAAACATCTTCAAAGAATAAGGGTTGTTCTCTATTTGTCTCATGCTCTTGTCCATGAAGGGATTTCATATCTTCGTCTCTTTTCTCTTCAAGAAGTTCATCATCACTCTCTTCGTCACACATGTCGTCCTCTTCAAGGAAGAATTCAGCATCATAAGAATGTATATATTCTTCAAATGACCTACCTTCATATGAGCCTTCACAAGAATCTTCAAAAGCGCCTGCAAAAGGATCTAACTCAGAAACTTCTTCAAGGAAGCAAGGCTCCTCCTTGCTTAAACAATATTCTTGATTGTCACTCATGACTTTATGGGTGTCTGCATCAAACCCATAAGCATCCTTCAACACTTGCCATGCCACTGTAGCTGATTTACAATTGGCTATGAGAGGAAAAATACTCTTTTCCATTCCTCTCCTCAAATCCATAAGGGCTAAGCAATTTTCATATTGCTTCCCTTTCATATCTTTACTCTCGTCTCCTTCTAGCTTGTTCCATGTGGGTTCCTCATATCCTTCTTCGACTATGTCCCAAAACCCTTTTCCAATCAATAAAGTCTTCATCTTAATTGCCCAAAATTGATAGTCATTACCATCAAAAATTGGCACCTTCACATATTCAAACTTGGTGTCCATTTTGTAAATGTCCAATCATCAATATTCCATCACAATATTTAACCCTTCAACGGGGTTCCAAGGGGCAGCGCCCCTGGCGTGCCACCCCCGTCACGAGATGGGGAGTCCAAAATTTTCTAGAAGCACTAAACGGGTGCTCCAGAAGGCTTCCCGTCAATTTTCTTACCTCACTTTTGATGCAAAAAATATCCCTCTTTTAAAGCCTTTTTACAAGGATTGCCTCTAGGGCAATTGTGCCAATCATTTACAAAAATTGCCTCTTGGGCAATGTTTCCTTTTTTTTACAAATGCTCTTCATACAAAGTTTTTTTTTTAATTTTTATAAAGTCTTTAAAAAATTTAATAAATTTTTTATATTTTTTTTAATTACCTTTTAAATAAATTATTTAAAAAGATAATTTTAAAAAAAATATATAATATAAAAAATATTAAATAATTTAAAACTTTAAAAAATTTCTAAAAACAAAAAATAAAACTTTTTTTACCTTGCACGCGGGCGAACTCGAACCCGCGACCTCCCGAGCACTAGCGGGTGCTTTTTGCCACTGGACCAAGTGGCTCGGCTGAAACCAAAAGGGACCATGTTCCCTTTATTCCTCGACGGCGACGGTTTAAAAAAAAAAAATAAAAAATTTTCGTTATTGCTACCGGTGGGATTCGACCCCGGGTCATCTCCCCGCTAGCGGACCGCCCTGTCTGCTACACCACGCCCATCGGACGTGTCTTCAAAGGCATAGGGGTAAGATTTAAAGCACGGGGAGGCGGCAATTTTTAAAAAAAAAAAACTTATGTTTATCCCACATTCACTGCGCGAAAGCGCAGATGGGATTTATATACACGAAGGTGCACAATGATATTCGACTGCCTTCGGGCAGTCAGATGCCGCTATTTTGCCAAAACTTTGACGAATCGCAAACCGCCACATCACAAAATTTTAAACCAATCACATGTCGCCATGTCAGCTGCTTCGATCCATGTGCCGTCAACTGCCACCTCAGTGTCGCCATGTCAGCCACCTCGATCCACGTGTCCACGTCAGTTGTCGCTCCGCCTGCCATGTGTCACCTCGAAATCCATGCAGCATCGAAGTCTGTGCCTAGCTCTGCCACCTCATCGATTTGATCGCTAGCTCATCGGGATGCGTGTGCTCGCTAGCCAGTTACCAGCTCCTCGAGATGCATGCCCAGCATGCTTGCCAGCCAGTGCATCCTCGAGAAATGTGCCCATTCGATCTCGGGAATCGTGCCCATCGGCTCTGATACCAAATGAACTATTCGGACCAGGTGGAAATATTAAATTAAATCTTAAAATTAATATAATTGCAGAGCTAATTACAACATAGGAAATGCCCATAATATATATACGGAGAGAATAGGGAGGAAGTCGACGGAGAGGAAAGGAAGGGAGGTTGGAGGAATAAGGGGAAAGGGAGTTGGAGGGATAAGGAGGACGAGGGAATAATGGAGGAAATGGAGGGATAAGGAGAAAGTAGAGGAAGGAATATAGGAGGAGGATAGAGAGAATAAAAAATAGGGAGAAAAATTAATCGTGCCGACAAATTGAAAACTTGCCAACAAAATATAGAGGTTTTCACACTTAGGACTAGAAAACTAGATTTTTCTAAGTCTCTTTAGTGAGACACTATTCACATTTGCAATAGGGATCGACTTATGATTGCCCAAGTCCAGGCTTTACACTTAGTGGATATTAAATGCCCTGGAACCAACTATACTTGGACTAATAAGAGGAGGGAGCCACATAGCAGGAAGGTAAAGTTAGACCGTTTTTTGGTTTCAGAGGAGGCATTTGTAAAATGGAATACACAATTTTAGATTTTGGAGGGTCCAGTTTTAGATCACTTTCCCATTTTGTTGGAAGGAGGGACTAAGACAGGGCAGCATCACAAACCATTTAAATTTGAGATTTTGTTGTTACAAAAAGAGGAACTTCGAAAGAAAATTCCACAATGGTGGGAAGAAGGCCACCCAGGATATGGGACAACAATGTTTAGATTCCACAAACAACTTCATTATATCAAATCTCAACTGAAACATTGGAGGTGAGCTAACAAGATAGACTTCCAGGTCCAAAGAGCTCCTTTGGTGGCCATATGGGATGAGGTTCAAAAACACTTTAGGGAAGGAACAATTACTGAGTAGCTCAAAGTCGAGGATGATGCCTTGCGTAAAGCGGTTGAGGACATTGACAACCAAGAGGAAACCTTCTGGAAACAGAGAGAAAGAACCACTTGGTTATTAGAAGGTGATAGAAATACCAAAATTTTCCATCGGACTGCTTGTGCTAGGAGATAGATGAATAACATGGAAGCCCTTCAAGATGAGAACAGACACTCCTTTGATACACTTCCAGGTATGCATTCCCATTCAATGGATTATTTTTCTAAACTTTTTAAGGAAAATATGGTGCAAGATGAAGAGGCTCAAAACAAAGTTATTGTTGTCATACCTTCTGTTATCTCTGAAGAAGAAAATTAAACCCTTCTTAAACCCATTGATAGAGAGGAACTGAAGAATGTGGTCTTTGGAATGAGCACCAAAAAAACTCCAGGTCCAGATGGCTTTCCAATTGGGTTTTTTCAAGCCTTTTGGGATAACTTGGAGGAGAATGTAATGGCTGTTATAGAGGAGTCCAGAGGTAGTAAAATAATGCTTAAAGCATTAAATCATACTTTCATTACCTTAATTCCAAAAGTGGAGGAGGGGGTACATGTTTTAGATTATAGACCTATTGCCTTATGCAATGTGATATATAAAATAATCACAAATGTAATGGTTGAGCGGCTAAAACCTCTTTTACATAACATTATCTCCTCAGAGCAAGGGGGTTTTGTAAAAGGTAGGCAGATCCTGGATGGGGTGGTTCTGTTGAGCAAGGTGTTGCAAAAGTTTTGTCATTGTTGTCAACATAGTCAGTTAGATTTAATGATGCAGTGGATTGGCAGTTCAAAAGTCATTCAGATGCAGAAGACAGAAGTTCAAAGGTTATTCAGCGCATAGACAATGAGTTTCCAAGAAGACCATAGTTGTCTATTTGCAAAAGATCAAAGAAAAAGACAAGTAGGAAAACTGTCGCGATATCACGACATGTTTTCTATCGCGATTTCGTGACATATTGGAGAAAAAAGAAAGTGTAGGGAAAACTGTCACGATTTCGTGACATGTCGGGTTTTCGCGACCCGAAGGGAAGAAAAGCGCTAAGGAAGAAAACTGTCGTGATTTCGCGACATGTCGGGTTTTCGCGACCCGAAGGGAAGAAAAGCGCTAAGGAAGAAAACTATCGCGATTTCATGACATGTCAGGTTTTCGCGACCCAAAGGGAAGAAAAGCGTTAAGAAAGAAAACTGTCGTGATTTCGTGACATGTTTGGAGAAAAAGCGCTAAGGAAGAAAACTGTCGTGATTTCGCGACATGTTTTGAGAAAAAGCGCTAAGGAAGAAAACTGTCATGATTTCGTGACATGTTTGGAGAAAAAGCGCTAAGGAAGAAAACTATCGCGATTTCGTGACATGTTTGGAGAAAAAGCGCCAAGGAGGAAAAGTGTCACGATTTCGCGACATGTCGGGTTTTCGCGACCCAAAGAGGAGAGAGAATGTACGAAGGCAAGTATGTCGCGATTTCGTGACATGTTATGTTTTCATAGGCGAAAGATAGAAAAGAGCTCAAGGAAGCGAAAGTGTCACGATTTCGCGACATGTCATGTTTTCACGGGTGCAAGCCGAGAAAAGGACAAAGAGGCGAAAAGTGTCACGATTTCGTGACATGTTGAGGTTTCGTAGGTACAAGCCAAGAAGAGAAGCAAGAAAGAAAAAGTGTAGCGATATCGCTACATGTTGTATTCTCGCAGGCCAAAGTTGAGGAAAGCGTACGAAAGAAAAAGTGTAGCGATATCGCTACATGTTGCTTTCTCGCGGTCAAAAGTGAAGATGAAGTCTCTAAAGGCAGAAGTGTCACGATATCATGACAAAAGCCAAAAGGAAGCATACGAAAATAAAAAGTGTCATGATATCGCGACATGTGTTTTTGTGGCACAGCAATAGAAGAATTTGCAGGGGCAGTTGAGGCCGACAAAGACCGATGCAGGCCGACAGATTCTAGGGTTTGCAGCCGACCAAATTTAGGGTTTGCAGCCGACCATGTTTAGGGTTTGCAACCAACTAATATTAGGGTTTTTTAGCCGACTAAGATCAGATCTTTGGTCATGAAAGTTTGTTATAAAAGGAGGGCTATTGAGAGATTTGGAAATCTTGATGGTGTGCAAATAATGTATGCTGTGTGAAGAAAGTGAATCGTGTCGATCGATTGTTTAGCAATAGAGTGTGCGAAGCATTAGCAAAAAAGCAGTCTGCTCAAAACCAGTTAGTGCGAAGAGAAATTTGTGCAAGTGAAGTCCGTAGAGAGCAGAAAGCGAGTCATATCGAATTAAGCTGAGTGTGAGGCAAGAGTGCACAGAAAGTAGAAAAAACACACAGAAGCAGAAGCGATAGTTCGATTGTGTCGAAGCAGAGTGTGAGAGGCAATTGCAAAGAAGTAGACTGTTGGTGTGAAGCTTTTGCTCAGTAGAAGCAAAGTGCATAAAAACTGTAGGCTGTGCGTAATAAGGTGAAGGTATTATTCTGTATTTTTCATTGTTTCTATTGAAGTCCAAGTTGTAGCTTGGCATAAGGGGTTGGTGCTCCTTCTAGTAGGGTCTTTGGTGAATTAGGGGTTGGTGCTCCTTTCTGTTGGTGTAGAAAAATTGAGGGGTTGGTGCTCCTTCTAGTTGGTGCTAGTAAATAAGTTGTAAAGTTGTTGCTTTGCAAAGGCTGGATTTGGATGGTAGTCCAAGCAGTCATTTTTGAGGAGTAGCCACATTGGTGAACCTCATTAAAATCTTGTGTTGTGTGATGCTCTCTTATTAACTTGCTATATCTGGTTTAAGTTTGCTTTATTTCAGCTTTAAGTATTGCAAGGTTAAAGTTTTAAAAGATCACACTGATTCACCCCCCCTCTTAGTGTCACTATAAGTATAACAATTGGTATCAGAGCAAGGTTCCTGAATAGGCTCAAACAGCTAGGGTGATCTTGGGAGTGACGCAATGGCAGGTGGTGAAGGGTTCTCCTCAAACAAAGCACCATTGTTTGATGAAACTAATTATGCGTTCTAGAAAATCAGAATGCAGACATATCTCCGTGCTTTAGGATTTGATATCTGGAGTGCAGTAGTTAATGGTTATACAGCTCCCGTCACTGCTCCAACCGATAGCACTGGTAAAAAGGAATTTGAAAATGACTCTAAAGCAAAAAATGCCATCATGTGTGGATTAGTGGACAGTGAGTTGGTCAAGATCATAAATTGTGAATCAACAAAAGATGTATGGGACAAACTAGAAAATATTTATGAGGGAGATGACAAGATCAAGGAAGCCAAGCTTCAAACTCATCGAGCTCAATTCGAATCATTGAAGATGACCAATGATGAGAACATAGAAGCCTTTATGCAGAGAGTTAATGGAATCACTAATTCAATCAGAGGTCTCGACGAAGATCTGGATGATGCTACTATCATGAAAAAGGTATTAAGATCGCTTCCCCAAAGGTTTGATTCTAAAGTCTCTGCCATAGAAGAAGCTAAAGATCTAAATCACTTCAGTATGGATGAGATGCATGGTTCCCTGACTGCTTATGAAATGAGAATAGGAAGATCCAATCCCATAGACAGAGAAGCAACATTCAAAGCCCTAAAAGGTAAAGACACAAAACAAGAGTCTGAAGAAGAAGAAACTTCGGATGAAATGGAAGTGAATTTTATCAGAAAACTAAGAAAGGGAAAAGGAAAATACAAAGGAAAGCTTCCTTTCAAATGTTTCAACTGTGGGGGGATTGGACACTTTGCTACCAAATGTCCTCTCAATGAGAAGAACAAAGGTGAGGAAGCATCTCATCAAGAAAGAAGTGAATGGAGGAAGAAGACAAACTTCAGAAAGGGCAACTTCAAAAAGAAAAGTTTCATCTCCAGAAATGCAAATTCTTCAGAGGACAGCTCTAGTGAGGATTCTGAAGAAGGAACAGTGAAGCTCTATTCATGGCATTTGAAGTAGAAAAATCAGAAGAGGTAGAAAAATCAGAGAAGAGAGAAGGAATGAACTCTAAAGCATGTGTTGAAAAACCCAAGGCAGAAGTTGATCTAGAAGGTGAACTGGTTTCTGCTCTTGTAGAATGGAAATCTGAGAAAAGAAAGAATTATAAACTTTCGAGAAAGCTTGAGGATGCAAACGACATTATAACCAGTTTAAAAATACAGACAGAAGAATACAAGAAAATGTTCAAAGATCTTGAAGTTCAGATAACCATGAAGATCGATTACTGCTACAAACTAGAAGAAGAAAATGTTGGTCTACGAATGCAGATACAAGAGCTGGATCAAAAAATTAGCTGCTATCACAAACATGAAGAAAGTTCAAAGAAGCTGGATAAAATCTTAAGCGATCAATGACCTGCAGGCTTCAAATTTGGTCTGGGCTTCGTTGAAGGAGAATCATCAAACGGACCAAAAGCCAAAAATTATGAAACTATAAGGAGTGAAGATGAGAAATAGGCTGATGAAAGAAAAACAAATCATGCAAAAGAAAGCAGTAATGCGAGGCCCGAAAGGAGAACTGACAATGATGGCTTTACCAATGTCACAAAACAAAGAAGAAGAAGATCTATGGTTCCTACAACAACCTGGCAAAGACCATCCTTCAGGTTCAATCATTACTTTTCTGGTTTCTGTTTCAAATGTAATGGTTATGGGCATAAAATTGTAGACTACAAATATAATGTAGGACCAAGAAGCTTCGTGAGTAGAAATGCTTTTGCACCTCTATCAAATTATGTAGTAGAATGTTTTAACTGTCACAACTATGGGCATATTGCTAGAAATTGTCGTAGTACCTCTATTTCAAATCAACCTCAGAAAAGAAAGTTTCAACCTCATAGGACAAGGCAAAATAGAAATTTTTTTGAAAGATATGCAAAAGATACTGAAAAAGGAAAGTCCAAACTAGAGCCCAATACCACAGTCAAAACAGAGTGGAAACAGAAAGAACAGCTTAGGGAAGAAAAGGAATCCTTAATAGTACAGACAGCTTTCAAGGCTCAGAATAAATGTGTACCATGGATTCTTGACAGTGGATGCTCAAGTCATATGACAGGTGATAAACAGAAATTTGAAAAACTACAAAAATATGAGGGTGGCTCTGTGAAGTTTGGAAATAATGATGGAGCCAAGATAATAGGAAAAGGATCTGTCAAAATTAGTGATGGGAAAATCAAGTCAGAAGAAGTTTTGTTTGTGGATGGTTTGAAACACAACCTATTAAGTGTCAGTCAAATCTATGATAAAGGACATGAAGTAGTCTTCAAGAAGCAGGGTTGTGAAGTCAGAAAAACAAACAGTGGGAAATTGATAGCAACTGGTTCAAGGACGTCTGGCAACCTGTACACTCTCTCAGAAACTTCAGAAGGTACATGTTTCATTGGACAAGAAGAAGAGAACTGGCTGTGGCACAAGAGGCTTGGACACATAAGTTTCGATAATTTGGTGAAAATCAGCTCGAAACAAGCAGTGAGAGATATTCCAACCATTAAAAAACCTTCAAATAGTATTTGTGCTTCATGTCAGAAGGGAAAGCAAACCAGAGTCTCATTCAAAACAAAAGAGTACCACACTAGCAAGCCTTTGGAACTTATTCATACAGACTTATGTGGACCCATGAGAACACAAAGCATAAATGGTGACAAGTACTTTATGTTGTGTATCGATGATTATTCCAGAATGACATGGATATTTTTCTTAAAGAGTAAAACAAAAGCTTTTGAAATGTTCAGATCTTTCAAACATCTAGTTGAGAATGAAACAGGAAAAAGGATCAAATGTTTACGATCAAATAGAGGAGGAGAATTCATTTTAGATGAATTTTTAGAATACTATGAAAAACATGGGATCAGGAGACAATATTCAGCAGCTAGAACTCCCCAGCAGAATGGTGTAGTAGAAAGAAAGAATAGAAAAGTATAAGAAATGGCACGTACTATGCTGGCAGAAAACAAAATAGCAGACAGATTCTGGAAAGAAGCAGTCACCACTGCAGTATACATCCAAAACAGATACATGTTAAGAACTCATGAAAGCAAAACACCTTATGAGTTGTGGTTTGGTAGAAAAGCCACAGCAAAACATCTCAAAGTGTTTGGCTGTAAGTGTTACATCAGAAAAACTGATGATAACCTTGGGAAGTTTGAAAATAGAGCAGATGAAGGGGTTTTTGTTGGGTATTCTTCAAAAAGCAAAGCTTACAAATGCTACAACAAGAGACTCAAGAAAATTGTGGACAGTGTCGATGTTAAATTTGATGAAGGTAGGGAACGAATAGCTAATTTTGAAGAAAACTACCCAATCTATGAAGAAGTCATTGAAGGAGATGAGGTGAATGAAATAGAAAATAAACCTACACTTGATTCAGATGACTTAATCGATGACTCAGAGGTGCAAGAAAACAAGAAATTCAAAACAGGCAGCTGGCAAAAAAATCACCCAAGAGATCAAATAATTGGAGATCCCATAGCTGGTGTTCAGACAAGAAGGAAAGTAGTAAGTAATTACTCTCTTTTATCCAGCATTGAGCCCAAAAACATAGCTGAAGCAAGCAAAGATGATAGCTGGATGAATGCAATAAATGAAGAATTAGATCAGATTGAAAAGAACAAAACTTGGGAATTAGTACCTAGACCCACAAATAAGAATGTAATCGGCACCAAATAGATATTTCGAAACAAATTAAATGAAGACGGTCAGGTCATTAGGAATAAAGCTAGACTGGTTTGCAAAGGCTATGCACAGGTTGAAGGCATTGATTTTGAGGAGACTTTTGCTCCAGTAGCCAGACTAGAAGCAATCAGAATGTTTTTGGCCTTAGCAGTCCACAAGAACTTTAGAGTGTATCAGATGGATGTAAAATCTGCCTTTTTAAATGGGAAAATCGAAGAAGAGGTCTATATTGAACAACCAAATGGTTTTCAAATTAGTGAAGATCCCAACCTTGTCTGCAAATTAAAGAAAGCTTTATATGGATTAAAACAAGCACCACGGGCATGGTATGCAAGGCTGGACAACTATCTCTATCAACAGGGATTCAAGAAAGGTTTGGTGGACAGTAATATGTATGTCAAAATAGAAAGTGGGCATCTCATTGTTCTTGTTGTTTATGTAGATGATATCATATTTGGCAGCAGCAAAGATGAATCTTGTAAAGACTTAGCAAATAAGATGCAAAAATAATTTGAAATGTCTATGATTGGTGAACTGTCTTACTTTCTCGGGTTACAAGTTAATCAAAATGAGAAAGGCATATTCATTTCCCAAGTCAAATATGTGAAAGAGATGTTAAAAAGGTTCACAATGGAGGACTGTAAGCCAGTCAGCACTCCCATGACAACAAGCTGCAAGTTGAGTAAAGAAGACAAATCTCCACCTATAGATCAAACCATGTACAGATCAATGATTGGAAGTCTACTATACTTAACAGCTACCAGACCTGATATTCTGCAGTCAGTTTGCATGGTAGCAAGATTTCAGGCCAGTCCCAAAGAGACTCATGTGACAGCAGTAAAAAGGATTCTTCGGTATCTCAAGGGTACCATGGAGTATGGGTTGTGGTATCCAAAAGGTAAAGACTTCACTCTTATATCATATTCAGATGCAGATTGGGCTGGATGTGTAGATGACAGAAAGAGTACTAGTGGAGGTGCATTCTAACTAGGAGACAGATTGGTTGCATGGCATAGTAAGAAGCAAGAGTCAGTCTCTTTATCTACAAGTGAGGCAGAATATATTGCAGCAACAACATGTTGTACACAAGTTTTGTGGATGAAACAAACTTTGAAAGATCTTGGCATTAATTTCAGTGAGCCAATATCCGTAAAGTGTGATAACACCAGTGCAATTAACATTTCCAAGAATCCAGTTATGCATTCACGCACAAAGCACATTGCCATCAGGTATCACTTTTTGAAGGAGAAAGTTGCAGAAGGAGAAGTTAAATTGGATTTTGTCCCAACCACAGAACAAGTAGCAGATATTTTCACAAAACCATTGCCCAAAGAAGTGTTTGAGTACCTTCGAAACAAATTGGGAGTGGTCACACTTCCCAAGAAGTGACTAGCTATCGGGATCACTTTCTCAGGGGGAGCATTTGAGTATTTGGCTACTCTTTTGCTCATGATCATAATTTGTGCTAAGTGCAATAAATTATGCCTGAGAATTGTGTGTATGGACTCAGGGGAAGTCTGCAGTAGCCCTTTGGTATTATTGACAAAGGGGGAGAAGAGTTACATGAATTTACACAGGTGTTGCCAACAATTCCAAAGGGGGAGATTGTTGAGCAAGGTGTTGCAAAAGTTTTGTCATTGTTGTCAACACAGTCAGTTAGATTTAATGATGCAGTGGATTGGCAGTTCAAAAGTCATTCAGATGTAGAAGACAAAAGTTCAAAGGTTATTCAGCACATGGACAATGAGTTTCCAAGAAGACCATAGTTGTCTATTTGCAAAAGATCAAAGAAAAAGACAAGTAAGAAAACTGTCGCGATATCGCGACATGTTTTTTGTCGCGATTTCGCGACATATTGGAGGAGAGAGAAAGTGCAGGGAAAACTATCGTGATTTCGTGACATGTCAGGTTTTCACGACCCGAAGGGAAGAAAATCGCTAAGGAAGAAAACTGTCGCGATTTCGCGACATGTCGGGTTTTCGTGACCCAAAGGGAAGAAAAGCGCTAAGGAAGAAAACTGTCACGATTTCACGACATGTCGGGTTTTCGCGACCCGAAGGGAAAAAAAGCGTTAAGAAAGAAAACTGTTCGATTTCGTGACATGTTTGGAGAAAAAGTGCTAAGGAAGAAAACTGTCACGATTTCGCGACATGTTTGGAGAAAAAGTGCTAAGGAAGAAAACTGTCGTGATTTCGTGACATGTTTGGAGAAAAAGCGCTAAGGAAGAAAACTGTCGCGATTTCGCGACATGTTTGGAGAAAAAGTGCCAAGGAGGAAAAGTGTCACGATTTCGTGACATGTCGAGTTTTCGCGACCCGAAGAGGAGAGAGAATGTACGAAGGCAAGTATGTCACGATTTCATGACATGTTATGTTTTCACGGGCGAAAGACAGAAAAGAGCTCAAGGCAGCGAAAGTGTCACGATTTCGTGACATGTCATGTTTTCATGGGTGCAAGCCGAGAAAAGGACAAAGAGGCAAAAAGTGTCATGATTTTGCGACATGTTGAGGTTTCGCAGGTACAAGCCAAGAAGAGAAGCAAGAAAGAAAAAGTGTAGCGATAGCGCTACATGTTGTATTCTCGCGGGCCAAAGTTGAGGAAAGCGTATGAAAGAAAAAGTGTAGCGATATCACTACATGTTGATGTCTCACAGTCAAAAGTGAAGACGAAGTCTCTAAAGGTAGAAGTGTCACGATATCATGACAAAAGCCAAAAGGAAGCGTACGGAAATAAAAAGTGTCACGATATCGCGACATGTTGTGTTTTCGCGGCACAGCAATAGAAGAAGTTGCAGGGGCAGTCGAGGCCGACAAAGACCAATGCAGGCCGACAGATTCTAGGGTTTGCAGCCGACCAAATTTAGGGTTTGCAGCCGACCATGTTTAGGGTTTGCAACCGACTAAGATTAGGGTTTTTCAGCCGACTAAGATCAGATATTTGGTCATGAAAAGTTTGTTATAAAAGGAGGGTTGTTAAGAGATTTGGAAATCTTGATGGTGTGCGAATAATGTATGCTGTGTGAAGAAAGCAAATCGTGTCGATCGACTATTTAGCAGCAGAGTGTGCGAAGCATTAGCAAAAAAGTAGTCTGCTCAGAACCAGTTAGTGCGAAGAGAAATTTGCACAAGTGAAGTCCGTAGAGAGCAGAAAGCGAGTTGTATCAAATTAAGCTGAGTGTGAGGAAAGAGTGCACAGAAAGCAGAAAAAGCGCATAGAATCAGAAGTGATAGTTCGAGTGTGTCGAAGCGGAGTGTGAGAGGCAGTTGCGAAGAAGAAGACTATTGGTGCGAAGCTTTTGCTCAGTAGAAGAAGAGTGCATAAAAATTGCAGGCTGTGCATAATAAGGTGAAGGTATTATTCTGTATTTTTCATTGTTTCTATTGAAGTCCAAGTTGCAGCTTGGCATAAGGGGTTGGTGCTCCTTCTAGTAGGTGTTGGTGAATTAGGGGTTGGTGCTCCTTTCTGTTGGTGCAGAAAAATTGAGGGGTTGGTGCTCCTTCCAGTTGGTGCTAGGTAAATAAGTTGTAAAGTTGTTGCTTTGCAAAGGCTGGATTTGGATGGTAGTCCAAGCAGTCATTTTTGAGGAGTAGCCACATTGGTGAACCTCGTTAAAATCTTGTGTTGTGTGATGCTCTCTTATTAACTTGCTATATCTGGTTTAAGTTTGCTTTATTTCAGCTTTAAGTATTGCAAGGTTAAAGTTTTAAAAAGATCACACTGATTCACCCCCCCTCTCAGTGTCACTGTAAGTAACATTATCTCCTCAGAGCAAGGGGGTTTTGTAGAAGGTAGGCAGATCCTAGATGGGGTGGTTCTATCTCAGGAGGCAATCCATTCAATGCAAACATATGGTAATAAAGGAATGTTCATAAAATTATATATGTCAAAGGCTTATGATAGGGTGGAGTGGAGCTTCTTGGCAAAGATGATGGCAGCCTTTGGTTTCTCTTAGGATTGGATAGAATGGGTCATGAGTTGTGTCTCTACTCCGACTTACTCAGTGTTAATCAAGGGTCTTCCCTCACAACCATTTGGAGCCACTCGAGGCCTTCGTCAAGGGGATCCTTGCTCTCCCTATATTTTTCTCATATTGGCTGAAGGACTAGGTAGACTTTTCTTGAGGAGAAGACAACAAGGTTTGCTAACAGGTATCAAGGTGGGTGAGGAAGTTTTGACTCACCTACAATTTGTGGATGATACTGGATTGGTGGGAGTGGCTAGCTTCAAGGAAGCAAGAATGATCAAAGATACTCTTAGTGTCTACCTTAGGGCTACAAACCAAGTCATCAAGGATAAAAAATCCAAAGTGGTCTTTTTCAATCTTGATCAAAATATTCAAGACAGAGTCTTAGAGATCTTGGGTTTCACAAGGACTTCTCTCCCAGTGGTTTACTTGGGGGTCCCTTTGCACTTTAAAAAACTAAAAATATATATCTGAAGGAATCTTTTGGATTGTATCAAGGATAGAATTAATCATTGGTCTCACAAATGGTTAAGCTATGGGGGTAGATTAACTTTTTTACAGTCAGTCATTCAGGCCATGCCAATTTATAAATTCTCTATCTTGGCTGCCCCACATACTATATGGAAAGATTTGGACAAGATGGCTAGAAAATTTTTATGGGAAGGAGTAAAATGAGAGAGAAAATGGGCCTTAGTAGGTTGGTACAAAGTAACCCAGCCCAAGGTAAAAGGAGGTTTGGGTCTGAGAAGATCCAAGATAAATAATAAAGCTTTGGTCGGAAAGCTTTACTGGAGGTGGATTTCCCAACCAACTTCCTTATTCAGTAGAATCCTAACTAGTAAATATGTGGGACATGTTAACCCAAATGAGGTGGGCCATTTCCCTTTGGATGGTACTGGATCCTTAGTGTGGCGAGGCTCTCAAGTTAGGATCTCAGGTAGTAAAAGATCGATTATTTTGGAAAGTGGGGAGAGAGGAGAAGGCATGATTTTGGACAGATTCATGGGATCAATACCCACCTATCATTGTTGAATTTCTTGAATTGCAACCAATAAAAATAGCCATTAAAACCAAGGTATGGGTCCAAATTGAAAGTTATTTCACCACTAGTCAGCTGGGGGAGTATAAGTTTAAGCAGTTTAAGAAGTTGGATGAGTGGCCAATTTCAATCCCTCCAGCTTTGGCACCCATCATGATTAAAATCTTGACAGAAATATTTCTCATAGGTAGAGATGAGGAGGATGAATTATCTTGGGGCTATGGGAGCCTTGGTGTCTACATAGTGAAGGACGGATATGACAAGATCCTTCCAGAGCCTCCCCCTCATACTTATTAGGTTGAGGATTGGAGAAATATTTGGCACCCCAAAGATTGGCTGAAAGTAAACTTTTTTGCCTGGCAGTTCATGCACAATGGAATTCTCACTTTTGATAATCTCAGATGTAAAGGAATCATCGGTCCTTCTCAATGTGTCTTATGCTAAAAGAGCGAGGAAACAGCTGATCACTTGATGTTTGAGTGCCCTTTCACATGCCATATTTGGAAGAGATGGTTTTCATATTTTAAAATTCAAGTTAATGGTGACTTGAATCGGATTAATATCTAGGAAAGATGGAAGAGGGGTAGATTTAAATTTAAAGCTCTTCGTATTGGTTGGGAGCTTGGATTAAACTTTATTTGGTGGCAAGTGTGGTTGGAGAGAAATGCTAGAATTTTTAGAGAAATTTTTTCTTCGTTAGATGGAGTTTGGCAGGTCATTTGGAGCAAAGTCACAGAAACTGTGGTCGTATATGCTAAAGAAGAAACTCAGGTTGTTATTGGGGCAATGGAAGAGGGAGTTGAAGTGCAAGAGGGACATGACAAAGCTAGTTGGAAACCACCCCAGAAGGTTGGATTAAAATTAATACTGATGGAGCTGCAAAAGGCAACCTGGGTAGAGCCGTAATTGGAGTGGTTTGCCAGAATCATATTGGAACAGTGCTCTATTGGGAACTACAAGTCTTGGGAAGAGCTACAAACAATGAAGTAGAATCCATAGCTATCAAATCTACTTCTATTTGGGCAGTTAAACAGGGCCATAGGAGGATAATACTTGAATCAGATTCTCAAATAATGGTTGGAGCTCTATATTGCATGAGGAACTTTGCCTTGAAAGCATGGAGGTTGAGGATTCTTGTCACTCAAATTAAGTAATTATGGAGGGAATTAGATGATGTGATTCCAGTTTACGTGAGTAGAGATTTAAACAAAGCAGCCGACTTCCTAGCTAAGATGGGTGCTGAGAAGGAGGTAGGGTTTCAGTTGCATAGTGACATGGCTATTGAGGATGAGGTGATTAGGCAGGGTCTTGAAAGGTCCCTAAGCTAATGATCAAAGAAAAAGCAAAGGGTGGAAAGGTGTCACGATATCGCGACATGTTGCTTCGTCGTGACCAAGGGAGGAAATGTGTCGTGATTTCATGACATGTTGCTTCGTCACGGCCAAGGGAGGAAAGGTGTTGCCATATCATGACATGTTGCTTCCTCACGGCCAAGGGAGGAAATGTGTCATGATATCATGACATGTTGCTTCATCACGGCCAAGGGAAGAAGGTGTCACGATATTGGGACATGTTGCTTCGTTGTGGCCAAGGGAGGAAAGGTGTCACGATTTTGTGACATGTTGCTTCGTCACGACCAAGGGAAGAAAGATGTCACGATATCACAACATGTTGCACCGTCGTGACCAAGAGAGAAAAAGTGTCACGATATAATGACATGTTTCATCATCACGGCCAAGAGAGAAAAGTGTCGCGATATCACGACATGTTTCATCATCGCAACCAAAGGAGAAAAAGTATCGTGATATCGTGAAATGTTGCTTCGTCGTGGCCAAAGGAGAAAAATTTCATGATATCACGACATGTGGCTTCGTTGCATCCAAAAGAGAAAAAGTGTCGCGATATCGCGACATGTTGCAACATCACGGCCAAAGAGAGAAAAAGTGTGGCGATATCGCGACATGTTGCTTCGTCGCGACCGAAAGAGAAAAAGTGTTGCGATATCGTGACATGTTGCTTCGTCGCAACCGAGAAAGAAAAAGTGTTGCGATATCGTGACATGTTGCTTCGTCGCGGCCGAGAAAGAAAAGTGTCGCGATATCGCGACATGTTGCTTCGTCATAGCCGAAAGAGAAAAAGTGTCACAATATCATGACATGTTGCTTCGTCACAGTCGAAAGAGAAAAAGTGTTGCGATATCGTGACATGTTGCTTCATCATGGACGAGAAAGAAAAAGTGTCACGATATCGTGACATGTTGTAACATCGCGGCCAAGAGAGAAAAAGTGTCGTGATATCATGACATGTTGCTTCGTCGCAAACAAAGGAGGAAAAGGTATCACGATTTCGTGACATGTTGAAATGCCGCTACCCAAGGAGAAAAAGTGTCGTGATATCGCGACATGTTGCTTCATCGCGGCCAAAGGAGGAAAAAGTGTCGCGATATCGTGACATGTTGCAATGTCACGAACAGAAGAGGAAAAAGTGTCGTGATATCGTGACATGTTGCATTTTCGTGGCCAAAGGAGAAAAGTGTCACGATATCGTGACATGTTGCATTTTTGCAGCCAAAGGAGAAAAGTGTCGCGATATCGTGACATGTTGCATTTTCACGGCCAAAGGAGAAAAGTGTCGCGATATCGCGACATGTTGCATTTTCATGGCCAAAGGAGAAAAGTGTTGTGATATCGCGACATTTTGCATTTTCACGACCAAAGGAGAAGAGGGTAAGAGTGTCGCGATATCGCTACAAGTTGCATCAACAGACCAATCCGATCCCCCTGTTAGCTAGTTAATGGTTCAAGAGATTTGGCTCCATTGCAAATCTTCTTTTACTATTAGCATGTGTTCTCTCTGATTTCGGCTAGTTAAATTCTCTTCCCAAATTGTAATTGATCTTTGTTTTAATACAATTTTTTTCAAATTTTTCAAAAAAAAAACAATGTTTAAAATTGTTTTATAATCTCCTTAAAAAAAAAAAAATTGTTTTATCAAAAAGAAGGTTTCCTTAAAAATAAGGTCTTATAATTTTCAAAGAGCTCTAATTAGAAAAAATAAGGTTTTAATTTAGTCAACTTAATCAATAGAGAATCAAACATATGATAAATGGATCAAATAGTAGAAACTTAGCTAACTCAGTTAATAAGTCAAACTAAAAGTGCCCATCATTTGGCACTCGAGCCTCTGCCAAGCAGTGGCTACCTTGACCACTGCCTAGTGGTCAGGCTATAAGGGGGCTATTTCCCTTTATTAAATTTTATCATAAATCCACACAATTAGTGTGGGACTAATCCCACATAAGGTTTTAAAAATGATTAATCTATCCCAAATAACCAAGTGATAGCAATCAACAACAAAACCCGCCTTACCACATGGCATCCAAACAACGCATAGAGTATGATCAATTGAAAACAATCAACAGGGTCTATAGGATATAGCTAGGCACCTAAGTGCTTAGATATTAAGCCTTAGGATCCTTGGCCTATATAAATAAGGCATACACCTTCCCACAACAAATGTGGAATAAATACTCTAGTCTTTCAAAG
Organism: Wollemia nobilis; assembly: GCA_028583015.1. Lineage (NCBI taxonomy): Eukaryota > Viridiplantae > Streptophyta > Pinopsida > Araucariales > Araucariaceae > Wollemia > Wollemia nobilis. The sequence continues at coordinate 9,238,132 of JAQPPZ010017031.1, read as the reverse complement.
CTAAAAATTGGGTCATTTCCACCTGAGTGCGAACCAAACAACAACCAATTGTAAGGTAGTCAAATATAGCCAAACATCCAATCAAAATGTGATCAAGCAAGTCAAAATCGATGAGAGTAATTCCAAGTGCTAATAGTAGAGTGTCTCCAACTAGCATATGGGTGGTCTACAAAGAGCAGCCCTTAATCACACTGTGTGGTCGATTCATAATGAGGAGAGTTACCCTTTATAAAAGATAAGGGCAACTCTCACATGGTCTATGTAGGATAAATTCTTGCCAAATAAATTTGAGTGCGAATGCACCTTCATCCTAGCCAACCACTAGAAGCTCCCAAACCACCAATCATAGTGTGGTCTAATCAGTCAATAGTGCATAGATCGCCATTAGAAAGGCACCACGTGTTAGTAGGAGAAAATTAATTGTATGCCTAATATTTAATTTGATAATTTGATTTCTTTCACTGGCCTAATGATTTACAAATAACTTTAGGTAGTAATGGTGATGTAAAACGCGTGTCTTTGTCTATTTTAGAAGTAATCCTAATAGGGATAGAAAGAAAGATAACCTTTGCTAAAATTTGGAAGGAACAATATTTGTGCTTAACCATGCTACCATCATCTTCTCGATTTGAAAATCAATGATGTGAGTTGCTTCAGATGAAAGCAATAGTTTATATAGTTGAGTGCAGATGATATGATGTTATGCTACAATTCTCAACCATGAAACAAAAATATGATGATTCCTATGGTTACACAACTTAAGAAAAAGAAGCAATAGGCTTCTTCAAATCCTCCAAAGCATCTAGGGATTTAGACTTAATAAAAAATAAACTTTAATATGGAAAATAAAACCTTAACAAGAATCTTATTCAAAATGCCCAACAGGGCCCAAGAAGAAGTAATATCAATCTATAACTTAGACAATTCAAATAAATCAAAGAAAACCTTAATTAATCTTAGATTTACCCCTTCAAAATTCACTATAAACATGATTTAATCATAACATGGCATAGGTGCTACTTGATATTTAGGTGGTTCTTTTGAGAATGCTTCCTCCTAGCCTTTGTAATTTTCTCCTGAATCCTACCTCCAAAATCCTTCTAAAGTTGCCTCCTTAAAGCTAGCCTTCCAAGATTGCCTACCATTTCTCGCTCATACTCCTCATGCTACACTTTCCCCTCCTTAAGATAGCCTACCATTTCTCCCTTATTATTTAATAGCAAGGGCCCTTAATAAAATAATATCAAAAGGATAAGCACTAGAGGAGTGGAGGTCCTCTTTCCAATAAAATATTATCAAACCCATGCAAAGTGGAGGAGAAAGGAGACAAAGGAGATAATCTATTTTAATCTCCACTAAGGGCAAGTAGAAGCACTCAAGGAATCTCCTATCCCATGCTTCTACTTAACTAATATTAAACCTATGTAAGGTGGAAGGAGAAGACAAGGAGATATTTTATTTAACTCCCACTAAAGCATGATAAGAGGTACTCACAGGATCTCCTATCCCTTGCCCATTTTAAATAATGCTTTACCCTCTTTATTTGCATGACATGAAGGGATAGAGATGGAAAACACCCTAAATAAAATAATCACAATCCCCATCATGCAAAATAAAATAATTAAAAATTCTTATTAATGCTAAACATCATTAATAATTAAGCTAATTATCTTCTCATAATTACTTTATTTAATACCAATACTAATATTAATTATTAGCTTACAAATCAGGTATTAATTGAGCCTCTTGGATGGATATTTTGCTAGATCCCTTTTCCAGTACCCCGCACCTAGTCCTGCAATCAAGGAAAATATCAGCAGTACCATATTCAAAACATCAAATATTTTTAACTATTTATCATATTTGCAACTACAAAACAATATTAATAATATAATATATCAACGATGAGACCTGCCAAGGAGGGTTGTGATAGAATGAATTTCCCAGGGTCCTGTTATTGCCATTGCACAACATATCTCAAATTTGGGGATCCACCTTAAAAAAAATTATTTTTATTTGGAATTTTGATTTGCATTGCATAATTGCTAGAGTTTGTCATGGTCTTAGAAGTGGATATTTTTGTGCTTGATATCATTATCAATATTAGTGTCACTCTTGCTTTACATATGGTGCGTTCTCCTAAAATTTATCTAGCATATTTGAATTTTGTTTAGGATTAATTTAATATTTTATATTAAATTATTCCTAAATCCAATCTAGTCATTACCCATGCATTAATAAAAACAAAAACAAAAATATTAATAAAAAGAGAAAAGATAAAAGATAAATAAATAATAATAATCATGAAAATAAAATATAAAAAAGAAATAAAATAATAATATATATATAAATAAATCAAAATAAATCCATCAATGTGTTTTTTGGAAAGTTTAATTTTATTTTATTAATGGTTTTGTTTTGGGAAGGTTTTATTTAATTTTTTTTGGTAATTATTTTAATATATTAACAGTGGGTTTTTATAGAGGATCCCAAAACCTTATGTACAAAATTAGCCAAATTTCTAATGATGCATCATACCTCTTGGCTGTAACAATAAGCCTAATTGCAAGTAAAGCCGTCCTAATGCTAAAGACTTGGAGACTGCAAAAAGGTCTTTTAAGCCTGGAAACCCAAAGAAAAAAGAAACAGGACAACCCGAGAGGACAACAAGTAGAGGCCGAAGAACTGGAACAAGAAAAACGAAAGCAAAACAGTCAAGACACCATGGACAGCTAAACACGATCCTCCTGTCCATCCGAATTTTGTCGCTTCTGGTTCTGCTTCAGGATATTAATCATGGAATTAACGGTAGTAAGAATGGAAGCAGCCAAGTCCAGAAGAGAATTGCCATGACTCTCCCTATCGCTCTCAGTGTCCTATGGGATATGATTTCTGTAGACACTAATAGCGCTTCACAAGACACTTGCGTCCACACTTGCCCAAGGGATTAGACAGAAATGCCACGCCACCCCGATACTCATCGGAAGGGGCTTTCCAAAAACTATGCGAGGAAAACCTCATGACGGGATGTCTGCTCTGGCCAACCTTTCCACCTCAAAAGGGAAGCGATAATGCCACATGATCGGACACGTGGTCGTGAGCCCTTTGTTGGCCATGTGGTCAGCCACACAATTGCCTTCTCTCAAGATATGATTTGCTTTCCACCTACCACAATGGGAGAGAAGCATTCTTGCCTCGAGGATGATTTTGTAGACTTTCCAAGATGGATTTTTGGTGCCAAGGAGGTAATTCACGATGTTGAGTGAGTAACCTTCAATAATTAGAGGCCGAGGATCCTTAGAGAGGATCCAAATACCTTTCATAGGGCCTCGGGCTTCGGCATAGTGATTCGTCTGGGAGCCCAAATCTTCATAGTAGGCTATCACAAGATTCCTATCATGATCTCTAACAACACCCCCAGAACCAGCGGGCCTAGGATTACCCTTTGCCGCTCCATCAAAGTTTAATTTAATCCACCCTATGGGGGTCTTGGTCCAAATAACACTCCTTCGATAGGGCCCTTTAACAACATCCAGAAAAGGCCAAAGATTCATAATTTTGAGAATCACTTCCTCGCTCAGCAGGTGGGGACGTGGAATGGGAACATCAATAGAATTATTGATGGCATAGGATAACACCCTTTGAGCAACACAAGGAGGCCCTTTAGGAGCTCTGCCAAAGACTCTGGCATTCCTCTCTAACCAAATTTTCCAGATTGAATGATGGAAGGAGGCCTCAAGGAGGAAGCAGAGTTTAGGATTCATGAAAGGATTAGGCCATTGGTGGAAAGCATCTCTGAGGGAATGGGGAGAGCACCAAAGGATTTGGAACGAGGATAGGACAATGCTAATAACAGAGTGGGAAAACGAGCAATGCAAGAATAAATGATCCCTCATCTCACAATATGCTAGACACAAGTAACACCTATTGGAGAAAGCAAAACCTCTCTTGTGAAGGTTGTCAATAGTTAAGGCTTTGTTGTGGAAAGCAATCCATTCAAAGAAGTTGATTTTAGGGATGACCCATTTCCTCCAAACAGTTTTCCATCTATAGTCTAGAGTAGTCTTGGTGGTAAGAAACTCATAAGCTGATTTAACAAAAAAAATCCCATCCTCCGTACCACTCCAAATGATTCTATCATTCCTCCTAGTAGAAGGAATTAAAAATGACTGGAGGATGATTGTAAGAAATGTAACCTCATTATTAAATCCCTCCACAACTGGAAGCTTCCACTAAGGAAAATGGGTGCTCCGGTCTATGAAATCCGCCACCCTGAGTTGGTAGTTTGGTTCAGTTAACCCTCTCAGTCCAGCAAGATCCGCCCTCGACCCAAGGGCTTCTTCTGACGCCCACCTGTCCTTCCAAAATAAAATGAGGTTACCATCTCCCAAAATCCAGTGGGCTCCCAGGCTAATCAAATGCCGGGTTTGGAGCACATATTTCCAAAAAATCGATGCCACGGGGGAGGTCTCAGCATCCAAGAAGGAATTGGGGCCGAGATACTTCTTTTTAACCAGCTTAACCCACTCTATCGAATCGCTAGATAGAATCCTCCTGTTGAGTGGTGTTTTCACCCAATTGTGAAAGCACACTCTTCGGTAGGATTTGAGTCCAAAAATCCTCTGCTTGCAAAGAAATTATAACATAATAATTTCTCCAAGGTTCCTGTTATGCTGGCTTTTTGTTTACCAAAGATGCTGTTCAATTTAGAGGCTGGGAATACCTTAGGGTTGCAAGTGGATGTTAACAAGGGGCACTGTGGTTTATTTAATTTGAATTTGCAATGGACTCCAAGTGAATAAATATAAGAAATAAATCTATTTGATCTTAGGCTTTGATGGATTTTCAGTTATTTACTTGAATGAGAATAATTAAAATGCAAAAACTAAAATGAGGGTTTGAAAATAAAAGAAATGCAAATGAAAATGAAACTAAACTACGGTCAGAATGCTGCCATATCAATTCGATGAAACCGAAGATAATGAGGTTTTCTACATGCAACCTAACCTATTGAATCTGCACATTCGCACAATCCTAATAAGCTAGGTGCGGGTTTCTAGGGTTTTGCTGTAATTTCAGATTTTGGGTGTTCACTTGAAACAACCGAGAGAACTTGCATTAAACTCCATCTATTAACCTTAAAATGTGAAAGGGGAAGATAAATATTAAATCATGCATGCAAAAATGACTCCTTATTTCTCATCAATGAAATGCCAACTTTATGTATTTTTGTATTAAATGGTATATCAGTTACAATGACAGAATGTTCCAGGTTAAACAAATCTAGAACAAATGAAGGAAATTGCTCCAAGTGCAGGTCCAGAATGGCTTGCAGCCTTTGTCTTTGCAACTCTGCTAGCAGCAATTTCCAACCCTCTCTTAAATCTGCACTTCTGATTTTATACTGTCTGGCATGGCTCTTCGATTCACCCTACGTCACTTCGTTTCATCTTCCAAAATGCGTCTTTTCAAATTCCTCACCTTTTCGTTGCTTTTGATTCATGTTCGATGTCGAAACGTTTGAAATCTTCTGTTGCATGTAACGCTTCTGCAACCCTGACACTTGTATACCACATGTCTCATGCTTTCTACACCTTCTGTAACGGTCCCATGTAAATCATGACATTTTTTATGCATGCAGCTTGTTCCTTTGCCAACACAGCGAAAATGAGACAGGTCGCGATATTGCGACGTTTTTCGGCCAACAGCCCTCTTGCCTTCTTGCCCAGTGAAAATGCGACATGTCGTGAAATCACGATATGTCGTGAAATCGTGATGCTTTTCTATTTCGTACACTCTCGACCGCAACCTGTCTTGATTTCACGACATTTTTTCACTCCGAAACGTTTCCTCCAAAACTTGCATGAAATCGCTACGCCTTTTCGTTCGAAACTATCCTGCGGCTTTCTTTCATGAAATCGCGACGTTTTTCACTTCTGTACTGCTTTACCAGCTTTTCGTCGTGAAATCGCTATGCTTTCCATTTCGGGCTGCTCTTGCTGCTTTCTATCATGATTTTGCGACGTCTTTTCACTTCAGGCACCTTCGCTACAACCTGTCGTGAAATCACGATGTCTTTTTTTTGGCAGGCACGCTTTCTCAAAAGTTGCACGATTTCGCTACCACTTTCGGCTTATGAACTTTGTGTCAGTTTTTGTCACGATTTCGCTACACTACCGGGCCTTGTAGCCTTTGGCTCGTTTTTGTCACGATTTCGCTACACTGCTGCGCCTTGTTGCCTTTGGCTCATTTTTGTCACGATTTCGCTACACTGCTGCGCCTTGTTGCCTTTGGCTCATTTTTGTCACGATTTCACTACACTGCTATGCCTTGTTGCCTTTGGCTCATTTTTGTCGTGATTTTGCTACCATTTCTATTTCATGCCTTTCGCCCACTTGCAAGCCGTGAAAATCAAACACGTCACGATTTCACGATGGTTTTGCCCACCTGCTACCGCTGACTGTGTTGACCGTGATTTTGTGACGCGTCACGATTTCGCTATGCCTTTCTGCTACGTGCCTCTTTGCTAATTTTTGTCGTGATATCACTATGCTTTTCGTGCCTTGCCCTGTTTGACTGGTTTGACCTACGATTTTGCGACATGTCGTGAAATCGCGACACTTTTCATTTTTTGCTAGCGACCGCGGAACACGTCGCGATATCGCGACACTTTTCTATTTTTGGCAGTGACCGCGCAACATGTCATTATTTCATGACACTTTTCTATTTTTGGCAGCGACCGCGCAACATGTCATGAAATCGTGACACTTTTCTTCCTTATGCAATTTTGCCCCTTTTCTTCATTTTTAGCATCTGGGTCACTGAGATTTTCTGTGAAAGCATGCAAAAAATGTGGGTCCCCAATTTTGGGGTGTGTTTTGGATTAGCCACAACAAATGGTGACTCTGCTGTCAAATGCTCTTGAGCATTTTAGTGAGAACACAACCTAGAAACATATATAAACTCGAAAAACATGCGTTAGTACATAAGCAATATAAACAAATGCCCAAATATCAGAAGTACATGAATAATCAGAATCATAAAGTATTAGCTCAGTGTGTGCAATGAATTTCATTCCATATCGTTTGAAATTGATCAACATTTCATTGTCAATTTTATATGAATGCATATGTGAGATTGTGAATGATTTGTGTAACCTAATGAATATGCTAGGAGATTTTGCTTTTATAAAAGGAATAGTCTTTCTTCTAGTATCATGTACAAACACTCAAGATTGCCAAACCCTCTTAGGATCCACTAATTAATTGCCTTATTATATCCCAAAGTTGGTTATGAGCCCCTACTATCTTGAACCCATGTGCAAGTGAATGTAAAATCAGAACTTTGGGGAATCAGACTCCCAACCTAACCGAGATGAGAGTTTAACCCTATCCTTACTATTTTGATTTAGAATTCATTACCTCACTTTGAGCAAAATAATTTAACCAATTATGGAAGAAATGGTCATGCTAGTCTAACCCTTTGGACAATTAGTGGTCTTGTTTTTTTAGACAAGACATGTTGCCATGCATGGGCATATCTAACCCCACAATCCAAAACTTATCTTCATTTCTTTGGACCTTGGGGATGACTACCCATCCTTTGTAGAGGACAAGTAGTACGATCCTTCCAATCCAAGATTTAAGATGAAATGAGACATAAGAGCTTTGGGGAATCAGATTCTCAACCTAAGTGAGATGAGAATTTATGCCCTATCCTTACTACTCCATGTAGGTCAAATCAAATCTTTGGGGAATTGGATCCTCAACCTAAGTTCGATGAGGACTTAACCCTATCCTTACTACTTTGATTTTAGGCTTTAAGCTTTATGGAAGTGGTCAAAACCACTGTTTTAAGGATCATGTTGCATAATAGGATAGACCTGAAAAACTTCTTTCGCCCAACCTTTTCTTCCAAGTTAGGTTTTGATCATTTTGCTCAAGATCCTTTTTAATGTATAAGACGTGCTTGGTTCTAGATATCTCAAGACTTAGTTTCCAACCTTAGGATTTTCTTACATTTATGTTATAACACAACCCTAAGAGGATTTGACATACTTTAATGATTTGTACCTAAGATGCATATGCAACTAAGATGGAATGTATATGTAAAGTGAGATGTAACATGAATGCATTATCTCTTGAATTGCAAATGAAATATTTGCCATACAAAACTGACTACTTCGTGCATCACAAGTTTCAAACGATATAACTTAAAATGTTTGTGTTACTTGTGGAGCTTTTAAAAGACAATTCCAATATTTCATACTCTCCTAATCTTAAGCATAAGTTGACATCTCAATTTTTTTTTTATTATTTTTATTATTTTTTATTTTTTTATTTTTTTTTTTTTATAAAAACAAACAAAGCATGTCAATTGAAATCAAACACACAATTTAAATCATGATTAAACTAAGAATCCAAAAAATGAAACTTAAAAAACACAAACCAAAACCAAAACCCAAAAATAATCCCAAAAACAAAAACTTGAAAGCCCACACCAAAAAACCAAAAATTATATACACTATTGTACAGGATGATGCCAAGCTTGGACTATTACTTTCCTGGATCCCAAACATGATTATAATATATCAAAAAACATATGACACAATACACATGCCAAATTTTGTAGGAATCCAACAACAATAAGATCAAACCAAGCAATGCAACAAATTTCAACTTGCCATGCTCACCATTCCACTTTGATTTAGTTCTATTACCAACATCATAGGTGAGATTCAAATCAAATTGATTAGACAATGGTTGATATTCAATTTTATCTTGTCTATTCTTTAAAGTGCAAGTTTCATCATTCCATTCATGATTTAGAAGTAGGCTTTCCTTTTCAAATGTGAGATGTTGCAAACAAGAGCCTATTTCTAAAAATCTTGACTTCAAATAATTTTCCAGGATTTTAAAGCAATCAGAATCATTCAAAACTTGACAAGCATCAACAAAATTTGGCATTTCCTCATTAATGATGTTAGCATCCAAAGGGACATCATGTAACCTATCACTTGAAATTTTTGTAGCTACTACCAAAGGTAAAGATTTCCCCTTGTCATCCATACTCAACCCATCATGATTAAAATTTATCATAACTTGATGAGTATTAGTAGCCTTTTCTTTTTTCTCGTTGTCTTCTTCATCGTCCAATACCTATTCAAAAACACCAAAGTTAGGCACCCAATCAAACATGCATCCATATTTTTCAAAACAAGAGCCTAATTTTTCAAGATATGTGTCACGTGACACCTTTCCACAATCAATGGCTTGAGTTGCCCCAAAATCCATATTTTCATTAAGATCATCAATAGCATCCAACCCACACCACTTAGGCTTTGTAATTTCATCATTTTGAGATGGCATAGACATTGTAAAAATAATAGGTGGATCAATATTTTTGATTTCTTGCCCCCCAAGGGGAACAAAAACAATTGATTCTCCTTCTTCATCCATGGTAGTAGAATCATTATATGTCTCCAACCTTTGATGAGATTCCAACCCTTCTTCCAAAAAATTCTCAGATTGTATAGGACTTGTAATATCCTCATATGAAAGGGCAATTGTATTATCCTGCATATCAATAGGCACACAAATTTCATTAGAAGGTTTGGAGTGAGCATACTCTTCCCAAGAATCATAACAATCATCTTTCAAAATCAGATTGTGATGCTCAACTATTTCTTCATCATATTTTAATTCATCAACATATTTCTCATCAAATTTATCATCTCCTTCCTTAAATGGTTCAATTACTTCCAAAATAGGGTTATTGCTTGTATTCAAATTGATAAGGTTATCATAATCCACATGTGTAACCCATGATTTATGTTTAACATAATTTGGAAGGGGTGAATTTTTTTGGCCATTACTTTCAACAATGTCATCCAATGTGTCATCCGAATCAGATTCATCCTCATAAAATTCATCTTTTGGTGAGTCAAGGGTTTCCAATCTGTCACATGTTTCCATACTAGTTGGATCTAGTACTCCTCCCTTGCCTAAAATCATATTCTTATGAACATCATTGAAATTGATTTTAGCAACATCTTTTGAATCAAGATGAGTATTTTGAAGTTGATTCATACTTAAGAAAGATGGTTGATCTTGCATAGTAGGTTGAGGATTTTGAAATTGATTGAAGCTTGGGAATGATTGTTGATTCTAAAATTGATTCACACTTGAACTTGGTTGAGGTGGATAAATAATTGGGTGGGTAAAGGAGGTATTAAATGATTGAAGATTACATGATCCAAAACCCACACCATAATTTTGACAACTCAATTGTTGCTCAATTGCCATTGCTTGAGTATAGGTTTATGACAAAGATGAGATTTGAGGCATCCCTTGCAAATATGTATATTTGGAGAGCCACTTCTTCTTGAAGAACATAAAATGTCACTAATTGCGTATATAATCCAAAGAACCTTTCAGAAAATGACTTCACATTTTCACTTGGTCATTTTCTAATATAGACCAACTGATTGTACATGAGGATTGGGTCAACTCGCTTTTTGTTGAATTGATTGAGAAATGTTGCCTCTAGCTGAGCCCAAGAAGTGATAGACCCTAAAGGCAAACTTGTAAACCAATCATATGCCACTTTGTCCAAGGTGTAAAGGAACATTTTACAAGCAACATCATCATACCAACTTGTTAAGTGATTCACAACAAATTTGAATGCTTGAATATGTTCTTCTGCAGTATTTGTCTCATTAGACAAAAATTTAGGAAGACATCCCTCAAAACCAACGGCAAAATAATGTTGAATTCTCGGTATGTTCAATGGGCTACCTGTCATCCACGGTGTAAACATAGCCATTAGTGAATCTTAAAGAATATAACTTTAATACCCAAAAATTCCTCTTATTTATTTATTTATTTATTTTTATTATTCTTATTTATTTTTTTTTTATTTTTTTTAAAACCAAACCAAATCATATTATTCCTATCTGAACAATCAAAGCATTAAGAACAGTGCATAGCAATTCCTGTAACCCTTAAATCACAATAAACCGTTTCAGCCCTCCTTGACAAAACTCCCGATTATCACCAAGAAAACCCGTGTAAAAACAAATCTCTGAGTTTAGCCGCTTGTGAGATTTAAGAGATAATTTCAAAATTGAATCAAAAAGATGTTACTTATGTATGAAAATCAAAATAAAGTAAACAAAATCGGCCCTCCTTCTAGCGCCAATCTGTTGAGTGGTGTTTTCAACCAATTGTGAAAGCACACTCTCCGGTAGGATCTGAGTCCAAAAATCCTCTGCTTGCAAAGAAATTATAACAGAATAATTTCTCCAAGGTTCCTGTTATGCTGGCTTTTTGTTTACCAAAGATGTTGTTCAATTTAGAGGCTGGGAATACCTTAGGGTTGCAAGTGGATGTTAACAAGGGGCACTGTGGTTTATTTAATTTGAATTTGCAATGGACTCCAAGTGAATAAATATAAGAAATAAATCTATTTGATCTTAGGCTTTGATGGATTTTTAGTTATTTACTTGAATGAGAATAATTAAAATGCAGAAACTAAAATGAGGGTTTGAAAATAAAAGAAATGCAAATGAAAATAAAACTAAACTACGGTCAGAATGCTGCCATCTCAATTCGATGAAACTAAAGATAATGAGGTTTTCTACATGCAACCTAACCTATTGAATCTGCACATTCGCACAATCCTGATAAGCTAGGTGTGGGTTTCTAGGGTTTTGCTGTAATTTTAGATTTTGGGTGTTCACTTGAAGCAACCAAGAGAACTCGCATTAAACTCCATCTATTAACCTTAAAATATGAAAGGGGAAGATAAAAATTAAATCATGCATGCATAAATGACTCCTTTCTCATCAATGAAATGCCAACTTTCTGTATTTCTGTATTAAATTGTATATCAGTTACAATGACAGAATGTTCTAGGTTAAACAAATCCAGAACAAATGAAGGAAATTGCTTCAAGTGCAGGTCTAGAATGGCATGCAGCCTTTGTCTCTGCAACTTTGCTAGCAGCAATTTCCAACCCTCTGTTCAATCTGCGCTTCTAATTTTATACTGTCTGGCGTGACTCTTCGATTCACCCTGCATCACTTCGTTTCATCTTCCAGAATGCGTCTTTTCAAATTCCCTACCTTTTCATTGCTTTTGATTCATGCTCGATGCTGAAACGTTCGAAATCTTCTGTTGCATGTAACGCTTCTGCAACCCTGACACCTGTATACCACATGTCTCACGCTTTTTGCACCTTTTGTAATGGTCCCATGTAAATCACGATGTTTTTTATGCATGTAGCTTGTTCCTCTGCCAACACAGCGAAAATGAGACAGGTCGTGATATCGCGACGTTTTTTGGCCAACAGCCCTCTTGCCTTCTTGCCCAGCGAAAATGTGACATGTCGTGAAATCGTGACATGTCATGAAATCGCGATGCTTTTCTGTTTCGTACACTCTCGGCCACAACCTGTCGCGATTTCGCGACGTTTTTTCACTCCGAAACGTTTCCTCCAAAACTTGCGCGAAATCGCTACGCCTTTTCGTTCGAAACTATCCTACGGATTTCTATCATGAAATCGTGATGTTTTTCACTTTCATACTGCTTTACTGGCTTTCCGTCGTGAAATCGCTATGCTTTCCACTTCAGGCTACACTTGCTGCTTTCTGTCATGATTTCGTGACGTCTTTTCACTTCAGGCACCTTCGCTGCAACCTGTCGCGAAATCGCGACATTTTTTTTTTGGCAGGCACACTTTCTCAAAAGTTGTGTGATTTCGCTACCACTTTCGGATTATGAACTTTGTGTCACTTTTTGTCATGATTTCGCTACACTACCGGGCCTTGTAGCCTTTGGCTCGTTTTTGTCATGATTTTGCTACATTGCTGTGCCTTGTTGCCTTTGGCTCATTTTTGTTGCGATTTCGCTACACTACTATGCCTTGTTGCCTTTGGCTCATTTTTGTCACGATTTCGCTACACTGTTGTGCCTTGTTGCCTTTGGCTCATTTTTGTCATGATTTCGCTACCATTTCTATTTCATGCCTTCCACCCGCTTGCAAGCCACGAAAATCAAACATGTCATGATTTCGCGATGGTTTTGCCCACCTACTGTCGCTGACTGCATTTACTGCAATTTTGTGATGCGTCGTGATTTTGCTACGCCTTTCTACTTCGTGCCTCTTTTCTAATTTTTGTCGCGATATCGCTATGCTTTTCGTGCCTTGCCATGTTTGACTGGTTTGACCCGTAATTTTGCGACATGTCATGATATCGCGACACTTTTCATTTTTTGCCAGTGATCGCGCAACACGTCGTGATATTGCGAAACTTTTCTATTTTTGGCAGCAACCGCGCAACATGTCACGATTTCGTGACACTTTTTTTTTTTTGGCAGCAACCGCGCAAGATGTCGCGAAATTGCGACACTTTTCTTCCTTATGCAATTTTGCCCCTTTTCTTCATTTTTAGCATCTGGGTCACTGAGATTTTTTTTGAAAGCATGCAAAAAAGGTGGGTCCCCAATTTTGGGGTGTGTTATGGATCAGCCACAACACCTCCAAGCGTGCTTCGCGATCAGAGCCAAATTCATAAGTCTTGATCTTCTCAACCCCAAGCCACCTTGATCTATCCTCAAGCACACCTTGTCCCAGGAAACAAGGGGGAGTCTAGATTTCTCTTCGTTGCCAGACCATAGAAAGGTCCTCTGAATCTTCTTGATTTTGAAGTGAACTACAACTGAAAGCATGAACACCGACATAAAGTAGGTCGAAATCCCCTAAAGACAAGCTTTGGTAAGGGTGGCTTTCCCGGCTTACGACATGAGCTTGCCCTTCCAAGTGTCGAGTTTCCTGTGAAGGTGCTCAAGAATCATGTTCCACATATCTCCACTGGCCCACCCACTGTAAGACAGAGGCAACCCCAGATAGGACGTAGGTAGGGAATCAATAGTGCATTCAAGAATTCTAGCAATCTGAAGTTGCCTATGCAGGGGAGTGTTAATAAAGTAGATTTTGCTCTTGATGTAATTGACCTTTTGCCTGGCAGCTTGCTCATAATGGGACAGGATCTGCTTGAGAAATTTGGCTTGGACAATAGACACCCCAGTGGAGATGAGGGTGTCATCCACAAATTTTTGATGAGTGATAGGATCAACTCTAGAAGTCGGCACAATGCCAGAAATCTTGTTCTGGCAAAGATCCTCTTTCATGGACCAGCTTAGAACCTCTTCCAGAAGAATGAAAAGGATGGGAGACAAAGGATCACCCTATCTGAGGCCTCTGGCGCTTTGGAAATACCTAGCTGGGGACCCGTTGACCAGAACAAAAAAAAAGGGAGTGGATATACAACTGTAGACAAGGTCAATCTAGTGGGGATGAAAGCCAAACTTGAGGAGGACTACACACAAATTTTTTTGATCAACCCGATCAAAGGCTTTGTTCATGTCGAGCTTAAGAAAAAGAGCAACATTCTTGGAGCGGTAAGCAGAGTGAAGGGTCTCATTGATAGTTATGACACCATCAATAATGTTTCTGCCTTTAACAGTGCTTCCATGATAAGGATCAATCAGGAGGGGGAGGATAGTTTTGAGTCTATTGGCTATCGACTTGGTGAGAATCTTGTAAAAAACATTGCACAGGCTGATGGGTCGATAGTCAGAGAAACTTTTTTAGGTGAGAGACTTAGGAATGAGGGCAAGAAATGTGGAATTGACTTTCGGGTGGATGGATCTGGAAGCTTGAATAACCCGAATAGCATCACACACATCCGAACCCACGACCTCCCACATGACTTGGAAGAATCGGGGGGGAAACCATCGGGGCCAGGGGCCTTATCTGGTTGCATGGAGAACCATGCTTCCTTAATATCGGATGAGGAAAAAGGTTCCAGAAGCTTAATGCTTACCTCATGGGGAACTTTAGTCAGAAAATTGGCAAGCAAAGATTTCTAGACCTGAAAGTTGCTATCCGGAGGAGTGCCAAGCAAATATTGAAAAAAGTCAACTGCTTCGCTCCTGATTTCCTCTATCTCCCTGGTAATGTTCCCATCCTTACACACCAATTCTCTAATCTTGTTGACTCATTTGTGCATCATAGTAGACGCATGGAAAAACCTCATGTTGGAGTCTCCATTCTTCAACCAAATGTCATGATATTTTTGGCGCCAGAAGATTTCCTCCCTAGTGAGAATAGAATGAAATTCCACTAAAAGGCTCCGCTCTTCCTCCCTGAGACCCTCAGTGTAACCTTCGAGTTCCATCCTTTCCTCCAAAACCTTCAGGTTCTCTGAGATGGATTTTTTGGACTCAAAAATGTTGTCAAAAACCTCTTTATTCCAAACCTTCAGCTTTTATTTGACCATTTTGAGCTTTAAAGCCACCCTCTTAGGAGCGCTTCCTTCCACCTTCAATTGCCACCACGCTGAAACCAGTCCTTTTAAATCCTTGTGAGAATTCCACATTGATTTGAATCTGAAGGGGGTCTTAAAAATAGGCCCATCGTCCACCTCCAAGAAAATAGGGTTATGGTCAGACCCAATCCTTGGAAGTTCTAAAAGGATAGCCCTGCCAAGGATTGGAATGGCTTCTTGGGAAATGAAAAATCTATCGAGCTTGACTTGAATCAAACCGCTTCCAATCCTTCTGTTACTCCATGTGAAGGAAGCCCCTTTGAGTTCGATGTCAAGCAGGCCATTAGTAGAGACAAAATCTCTGAAGTCCTCCAAGCTGTGGCTGGAGTGGTCGGACCCTCCTTTTTTTTTCGAAGGATGAAGGGGACATTTGAAGTCACCCCCTAAGACCCACAAAAAATTACTAAAATTCTCTCATTTGAGAGATAGATTTCCACATTTTTTCTCTTTCTATGACAGAATTTGAAGCATAAACGGTGGAAAATATCCAAGAAAAATTGGTGGTTTTGGACTGGAACAACACATTGATGATTCTGTTAGAAGTTGACAATAGGCTACCCTCAAGCCTCGATGGGTCCCAAAGAACCATGAGTCCTCCTACTGTTCCCACTGCAGGGCTGGACAGACAATTTTCCTTAGCCCAAATGGACTTCGCAACTTTATCAGAGGAGATAGCATCAATCTTGGTCTCTTGCAAAATAAGGATGGAGGGGTTAGTCCTCCTACGGAGATCAACCACTAACCTTCATTTGGCTGCATCGTTTAGTCCTCTCACATTCCATGAGACGACTTTCATCTAGACAGTTTGAGATTTTTCTTGCCTCCCCTTCCTTGTTGAGGGAGAGGTTTTGATGCATGCACTTCATCCGTCTAAATGTCACAGTCATCCAGAACCAGCAAACGTTGGGTTCCATTTGCAATGTCTGTTGCTGTCTCTTTGTCTTGCCTATCTTTGTTGGGAGGACAACCCTGCTTCCTCTCACTACCAAAATCCACACTTTGCTTTCGGCTCCTCATGTTTCAAGGGCTAATGTGTCTGGACTGTTCACCCCTCCTTCCTAGGAGGTAATCTTCTAGCAGTGTCTTCGAATAGCTAAAATTGGGATGACCCATATCTAGGAGCAGAGAAATATCCTGAGTCATATTTTGGGATGGGGTCCGATCCTTCTCTTCCTGTGATTCACTTTCCAAGTGGGAGTCTGCTCCTTATTGGTTATCAGCTTCAAATTGCTTAGGGTCCGATTGGAGAGTGGTATTCTCTTTAGGCTGAGAGAGTTTGGCACAGTCTATGGAGGGGCCTGGAGATTCAAGGCCCTTCGCATTTGGAGGACTTGACTGCTTCACCTGGCCTTCACCATGCTCTAGGGGATTACAGATTTTATGCTTCTGCTTACCCAATTTTTGAATAGGACAATGGGACTGGAGGTGCCCTTGGGATCGACACTGGGGGTAGAAAGCTGGTCTATTTTCATAGACAATAGCTTATTTATGAAGAATGGTACCTCCAGACCGAAGAGTGATGGAAGTTGGGAGTTCCGCCTCCAAAACCGCCAGAACGCAAAAACGGGTTTGGACGAACCTTGTTCAAGCTTGGGTAGGAGGGTCAATGGTGACCAACTCCCCAATGGAGCGTGCAATACCCCTTATAACATTTTCATGCCAACCAAAGAGGGGAAGACTCAGGAGCCTAACCCATATTGGGGTGATGTTAATATTCTGGGTGTCAGGATTGAAATCCATGCCCCACTTCCTAAGGAATAAACTTTTGTAGCCTAGAAACCATGGCCCGCCAGCCAAAATTTTATAGTAATCCTCCCTATTGTTCAGTCTAATGGCAAAAAAACCTCGGGATAGGGTCGCCAACTCCATATGACCAGAAGTCCTCCATTTGCTTGCTGCCCACTTTCGGATGGTTTCCATGTCGGGACGGTCGCCAATGAATTTGCCTATGAGGGTAAATTTCTCAAACTCCATGAAGCTTGAAAGGACTTCTACCGGGATGTCCAGCTCATCCCCAACCAAAAACAACTCTTTGGTAAAAAATATGTTTAATGTTGGCATTTTTGCCACATTGATCCCTATTTGTTGAAGTACTAATGCTTAAGTTGTTGAAAATCTAACTTTTGTACAGGCTTGGATGCGGCTTTGATGCAAAAAGGAGCAAAAAAAGACAGTCCAGAAAATGCAGCGATTCGCTGACATGTCGCGAAATCACGGTCAACACGGTCAACGCATGCAGCTAAGAAGAACCGTCGCGATATCGCGACGTGTTCTATTTTCGCGACTTCAAATGAGCAAAGGAGGAAGAGCGACAAAATGTCACGAAATCGCGACAAAAAACTCAGCCGAAGACTTAAGTGCTCAAAGTGCAGCGATGCGCTGCACGTCCCAAAATCGCGACGCGGGCGGTTTCAAAGGCTTGAGAGCTCGGAAGTTGCAGCGATGCGCTGCATGTTTCAAAATCGTGCGGTCTTTGTTGAGAAGTGAGTCTAGGCAAAAAGTTGCAGCGATGCGCTGCACGTTCTCAAATCGTGGTAGTTTGTTGCAAAAGGTCTAAGAGGTGAGAATGGTAGCGATGCGCTGCACCTTTTTAAGAAAGGGTCCTGCAGGGTGAAAGATGTCGCATTTTCGCGACGAAAAGTGGCGGTTGGTACGAAGAGAGGAGGAAAACGTAGCGAAATCGCTACCTGTATCAAAATCGCGGTCGTTTTGGTCCAAAAACAAAAGAATTGAAAGTTGTAGCGATTCGCTGCAATTTTGACGACAGGGCTGAGCGAGATGAATATGCAGCGAAATCGCGACAAGAGAAGGTCGAAGACATTCAAAGGGAAAAAGTGTCGCATTTTCGCGGCCCATAGGCAAGACCGTACCAAGTGCCGAAAATGTGTAGCGATATCGCTACAGGTGCCATTTTCGCGGGTGTGAGCAGCCAAAGCGTACGGCGTAAAAAGACGTCGCGATTTCGTGACCCGTCGCATTTTCGCGACCTGCAACAGTTTCCCGCCAGAACGCAGTATGAACGGCCCGAGAAGGTTTTTTCGATTTCCAAGGATTAAATGCTTGCCCGAATTTAATGTTTTGCGGATTTCCAATGCGGTCAAGGTCGAGGAACGCGTTCAAGCCACCAAAATTGAAGATTTTATTTGTTCGAAGCCGCTGTTCGTGGATCATTCTAACGGTTTCTTGTATATGTCAAGACATTTAATGAAGATGACCGCTGATTGCATTCAATTTTGTGGTGCTTCAAGGCTGCGATTAAGGGGATCATGTGCTTATTTTCGATGGCATAATTGTAGATCTCAAGAAGGTCGGTGGCAAATATTAAATGCTACAAAGAGGACGACCCTCTATAAAAACCAATGTAAATCTCATTTGCAAAAGGTTGGAAGTTTTGCTAAAAACTGGAAGTGCATTTGCGAGAATAAAGTATTGGCTTCAGATTTTTCAAGCAGTTGTTTGGGTGATTGTCTTTTCTGTTCCTTTTGCATTTCTAATAGAATTTATATTCCTTAAGTGCTGTTACATTCAAATTTTGCATATTGGATTTGAATCTTGCTTGTAAGGATATGATTCCTGGAGTGTAATCTTGGAGAGATTTTCTGCATACAGTTGTGTGAGAGTTGAGTCATTATCTTTTGTTGCTTGTTGTTGCTGCACTTTAAGTTTTCTGCTGTTGTTCTTCCGATCCCATAACTCCGGCCTGCGGCCATATTTCCATTTCTTTCTGCAACTTTTAATTTCTTTCCAGCAACCCTTATCTTCAAATAGAAATTTAGATTAGTAAAGGGAACCAGCCCACTCTGGAGATTGGTCTGGGAGTCATTTCTTGCTTCCATCCTTTCAATGTTGGCCGGGTCTAGGGCGCACTTGTAAAATCCTTTCCTATGGTAGATTCGTGACCAACAGTTTTTGGCACGCCCGATGGGACGACTTTTCTTGCCCGGTGGGACAGACTTCTTCTGTCTCAAAAGATCCATAAGTTTTATTGTTTAACACCCGGAGGTCTCAAGATTTTGATGAGCTGTCTTGACCTCATAGCGGAGATTTGTAAGTTCATCTGGCGACTTTGCTGAGTTGAAGATACAAATTTCTTGATCATGGACGCCTGCCTTTTTCAAGTTCAAAGAATGTTCATTTGGCGACTCTGACTTAATGGCGATAGCTGTGATCCCGCAGACCACTGCTACAAAGGCGAGGGCTTTTCCTAGATGGGATGATCCTGGCCCTCTGAATCTCCAAATCTGGCATGAAATTCCCAAAGGTGCCCTGAAGGCCCTAGCAAAATATGATGGTACCAAAGGCATGGCTCTGGAGCATGTTGAAGATATTGCTACTTTGTCAATGATCCATGTCATAAATCATGAGGATGTCATGATCAGACTTCTGGTTCAGTCTTTGGAAGGAAGGGCATTGCAGTGGTACAGACTGCTCAGGCGTCAAAGCATCAGCTCATGGGATGATCTAGCGGGAGCACTAATCAGAAGATTTGACGAAGATCCCTTTTACAGTTCTTTGGATCTCTATCAGTTTTTAATGTACATCAAGAGAGCACCTCAAGAGAGCATCACGGACTTCAATGTCCGATTCTTGAGAAGCTGGAAGAGAATTCCAGAAAAGATCCGACCATCACCCACCCAGGCCCACCTCTTCTATGTTCGAGCTTTCCATTCTGACATAGGTCTCCTCTTGCTGCAATCAGGTGAACAAAGGTTCCCTCAAATATTTGAGGAAGCAGTGCGAGCGGAACAACTTTTGCTCTTATCAGGAAAATTACCGTGGGAAGAAACTCCATCACTTTCTCCAGTAGTTGCTGCTCCTGTCTATCCCGTGCAGTATTTTTCATGCCAGATCCCTTATACTGAGAAGAAACCTGAGATGCAGTTGTGTGGAGCTCAAGGGACAGATCTCATCCAAAGCCAAGGATTGGACTATGCAAGAAATTTCCTGGCAATGAACAATATGGTTGCTTGCAGTTTTCATAAGGAGATGGATCTAGAGGATATAAGCGAAGAAGAAGAAGAGGTTCAAGTTCAAGAACCTGAGCACCAAGAAGGCATAGCTGTGCACGACATGCAAGTATTTAGTCAGAACCCGTTAAATATGTCAGATCAACAAGTAGAGTCTGAAGAGATCCTGGAGAAAGGACTGTTGCTGGACAATTCTTGTGATCGGATCCAGGAATTGGAGGAACTTGTTCTCAGTCCACAATCAGAGAACCCTTCAAGATGGTGGGATTGGCTTCAGTCATTACTACAACTGGTACCTACGGGAGCCCGTCATATGGTAAATTTCTTTGCTCCATTATTTGTCAATTGTGTGGGTACTGGCATGCATGATAACTTGCCCATGTCTGAAGCATGGAGAACTTCAGGAAGAAGCCAGCCCAATTTCAAGGACCGACTCAAGTATGATCAGATCTGGTCAGGACACTGCAGATTTACCGGATAACTTTCTGAGACTGGGTGTCTGGTGGCGACATGCCAATCATGTCGTGAACTATTGTATATATTTAAAAAAAAAAAAACAAAAAAAAATAGAAAAGAGAAAAAAAAAAAAAGAGGTATTGTTTTTATTTGTTCATCTCGGCTCTTTTTGCATGCGAGCCGTAGGTGCCCTTTTTTTTTTTTTTTTTGTTTTTCTCCTCCCAGCAGTTGGTGGCTTTCTAGAAAATTCTTCCTTCCCCTTCCCTTTTCTTCTGTTCTTTCCTTCCTTTCTTCATCTTTCTCCTTCTTTTTTCTTCTGCAAATAAAAAAAAAAAAAAAAAAAGCGCCACGGCTGTTGTTTCTTTTCCCCATTCTTATTGTTCTCGTTCCTTCTTATCCCTTTCTTCTAAGTTCTGTCATTTTATGCATTTATTTACAGTTCAGTTCATTCTCATTCCACAACATTCATATTTCCATTTCCATTCCATTAGTTCATTTACTTTTATTTCATTTCCATTGCAGCTGGTAGTATAGCAGCATTCTGTTATTGTGTCTACCACATCACTTTATCACGACATCATTCCATCATTTTCACTATTCCATTTGCATTTCACTGCCTGCGCATCCGTAGGATCTCATTCCATTCATTTCCATTCCATGTTCAGTTGAGCCAAATGCAGATTTCTTTAACTTTTGATTATTCAGCAAAAGTTTCTATTGCAGCATTCCACTGAGATGTACCACAGCAGCCAGCTTTTTGTTCTAAGTTTTCATGACTCTGTTGCCCAATGGATTCAGGCCTGGATCCTTGCATACAGCGAGCTGTATACCCCGCGAGCCGCCAAGAATGTTGGCATTTTTGCCACATTGATCCCTATTTGTTGAAGTACTAATGCTTAAGTTGTTGAAAATCTAACTTTTGTATAGGCTTGGATGCGGCTTTGATGCAAAAAGGAGCAAAAAAAGACTAAGTCCAGAAAATGCAGCGATTCGCTGACATGTCACGAAATCGCGGTCAACACGGTCAACGCATGCAGCTAAGAAGAACCGTCGCGATATCGCGACGTGTTCTATTTTCGTGACTTCAAATGAGCAAAGGAGGAAGAGCGACAAAATGTCGTGAAATCACGACAAAAAACTCAGCCGAAGACTTAAGTGCTCAAAGTGCAGCGATGCGCTGCACGTCCCAAAATCGCGACGCGGGCGGTTTCAAAGGCTTGAGAGCTCGGAAGTTGCAGCGATGCGCTGCATGTTTCAAAATCACGCGGTCTTTGTTGAGAAGTGAGTCTAGGCAAAAAGTTGCAGCGATGCGCTGCACGTTCTCAAATCGCGGTAGTTTGTTGCAAAAGGTCTAAGAGGTGAGAATGGTAGCGATGCGCTGCACCTTTTTAAGAAAGGGTCCTGCAGGGTGAAAGATGTCGCATTTTCACGACGAAAAGCGGCGGTTGGTACGGAGAGGAGAAAACGTAGCGAAATCGCTACCTGTAGCAAAATCGCGGTCGTTTTGGTCCGAAAACAAAAGAAATGAAAGTTGTAGCGATTCGCTGCAATTTTGACGATAGGGCTGAGCGAGATGAATATGCAGTGAAATCGCGACAAGAGAAGGTCGAAGACATTCAAAGGGAAAAAGTGTCGCATTTTCATGGCCCATAGGCAAGACCATACCAAGTGCCGAAAATGTGTAGCGATATCGCTACAGGTGCCATTTTCGTGGGTGTGAGCAGCCAAAGCGTACGGCGTAAAAAGACGTCACGATTTCGTGACCCGTCGCGTTTTCGCGACCTGCAACAGTTTCCCGCCAGAACGCAGTATGAACGGCCCGAGAAGGTTTTTTCGATTTCCAAGGATTAAATGCTTGCCCGAATTTAATGTTTTGCGGATTTCCAATGCGGTCAAGGTCGAGGAACGCGTTCAAGCCACCAAAATTGAAGATTTTATTTGTTCGAAGCCGCTGTTCGTGGATCATTCTAACGGTTTCTTGTATATGTCAAGACATTTAATGAAGATGATTGTTGATTGCATTCAATTTTGTGGTGCTTCAAGGCTGTGATTAAGGGGATCATGTGCTTATTTTTGATGGCATAATTGTAGATCTCAAGAAGGTCGGTGGCAAATATTAAATGCTGCAAAGAGGACGGCCCTCTATAAAAACCAATGTAAATCTCATTTGCAAAAGGTTGGAAGTTTTGCTAAAAACTGGAAGTGCATTTGCGAGAATAAAGTATTGGCTTCAGATTTTTCAAGCAGTTGTTTGGGTGATTGTCTTTTCTGTTCCTTTTGCATTTCTAATAGAATTTATATTCCTTAAGTGCTGTTACATTCAAATTCTGCATATTGGATTTGAATCTTGCTTGTAAGGATATGATTCCTGGAGTGTAATCTTGGAGAGATTTTCTACATACAGTTGTGTGAGAGTTGAGTCATTATCTTTTGTTGCTTGTTGTTGCTGCACTTTAAGTTTTCTGTTGTTGTTCTTCCGATCCCATAACTCCGGCCTACGGCCATATTTCCATTTCTTTCTACAACTTTTAATTTCTTTCCAGCAACCCTTATCTTCAAACAGAAATTTAGATTAGTAAAGGGAACCAGCCCACTCTGGAGATTGGTCTGGGAGTCATTTCAACCTTTCAATGTTGGCCGGGTCTAGGGTGCACTTGTAAAATCCTTTCCTGTGGCAGATTCATGACCAACAGGTTTCTAAGGCCGCTTCCTGAGCATAAGACTTTTGAGCCCCACCACCCCCTTTTTTTGGTGGGTCCTTACCCCAATTGACATCGTCGTTAGCCTGGTCTTATTTAATGGGTATGGATGCTTTCGAACCTCCAGACTCTTGGTGCTCTCCGACTACTCTGTTGTGCCCAAGGATCGAACCATAGCCGCTCTCGAGCACCCCCGTAGATGACTTCCCGCCCAATGACATCTCTGCCCTCACCTCAACTTTTCTTTTTTTGATGTCACTTGCATCATGTTTTATTTAATTAATAGTTTTGTTTTGGAAAGTTTAATTTATGTGTTCTTTATTGCAATCTACTACTAAAAAAAGAAAAAAAAGTAGCAACACTCTAAAAGAAAAAAACATTGCTAGTAGAAATGATTATGCGATAGTTATAAGTTTAAGGAAGATAAAGGAGTCAAAGTGTAACGTTAAAATGCTACTACTATAAAAGAAAAAATTGGCAGCACTCTAAAAGAAAAAATACCCGATTTTTGAAGAGGACAATGGGACTGGAGGTGCCCTTGGGACCAACACTGGGGGTAGAAAGATGGTCTATTTTCATAGACAATAGCTTGTTTATGAAGAATGGTACCTCCAGACCGAAGAGTGATGGAAGTTGGGAGTTCCACCTCCAAATCCACCAGAACGTAAAAACGGGCTTGGACGAACGGGTAGGAGGGTCAATGGTGACCAACTCCCCAATGGAGCGTGCAATACCCCTTATAACATTTTCATGCCAACCAAAGAGGGGAAGACTCTGGAGCCTAACCCATATTGAGGTGATGTTGATATTCTGGGTGTCAGGATTGAAATCCATGCCCCACTTCCTAAGGAATAAACTTCTGAGGCCCAGAAACCATGGCCCACCAGCAAGAATTTTATTGTAATCCTCCTTATTGTTTAGTCTAATGGAAAAAAAACCTCGGGATAGGGCCGCCAACTCCATATGACCAGAAGTCCTCCATTTGCTTGCTGCCCACTTTCGGATGGTTTCCATGTCGGGATGGCCGCCAATGAATTTGCCTATAAGGGTAAATTTCTCAAACTCCATGAAGCTTGAAAGGACTTCTATCGGTATGTCCAGCTCATCCCCAACTGAAAACAACTCTTTGGTAAAAAATTCGTTTAGGGTTTCTGAGGCCGCTGCATGAGCATAAGACTTTTGAGCCCCACCACCCCCTTTATTTGGTGGGTCCTTACCCTGACTGACACCGTCGTCAGCCCGGTCTTCTTTAATGGGTATGGATGCTTCCGAACCTTTGGACTCCTTGTGCTCTCTAACTGCTCTACTGTGCCCAAGGATCGAACCATAGCCACTCCCGAGCACCCCCGCAGATGACTTCCCACCCAACGACATCTCCGCCCTCACCTCAACTTTTATTTTTTCGATGCCACTTGCATTAGGTTTCATTTAATTAATAGTTTTATTTTGGAAAGTTTAATTTATGTGTTCTTTATTGCAATCTACTACTAAAAAAAGAAAAAAAATCAGCAACACTCTAAAAGAAAAAAACATTGCCAGTAGAAATGATTATGTGATAGTTATAAGTTTAAGGAAGATAAAGGAGTCAAAGTGTAACGTTAAAATGCTACTACTATAAAAGAAAAAAGTGGCACCACTCTAAAAGAAAAAATACCCAATTTTTGAAGAGGACAATGGGACTAGAGGTGCCCTTGGGACCGACACTGGGGGCAGAAAAGCTGGTCTATTTTCATAGACAATAGCTTGTTTATGAAGAATGGTACCTCCAAATCGAAGAGTGATGGAAGTTGGGAGTTTCACCTCCAAATCCGCTAGAACGCAAAAACGGGCTTGGACAAACGGGTAGGAGGGTCAATGGTGACCAAATCCCCAATGAAGCGCACAATACCCCTTATAACATTTTCATGCCAACCAAATAGGGGAAGACTCAGGAGCCTAACCCATATTGGGGCGATGTTGATATTCTGGGTGTCAGGATTGAAATCCATGCCCCACTTCCTAAGGAATAAACTTCTGTGGCCCAGAAACCATGGCCCGCCAGCCAAAATTTTATAGTAATCCTCCTTATTGTTTAGTCTAATGGCAAAAAAACCCCGAGATAGGGCCGCCAACTCCATATGACCAGAAGTCCTCCATTTGCTTGCTGCACACTTTCGGATGGTTTCCATGTCGGGACGACCACCAATGAATTTGCCTATGAGGGTATATTTCTCAAACTCCATGAAGCTTGAAAGGACTTCTACGGGGATGTCTAGCTCATCCCCAACCAGAAACAACTCTTTGGTAAAAAATCCATTTAGGGTTTCTAAGGCCGTTGCCTGAGCATAAGACTTTTGAGCCCACCACCCCCTTTGTTTGGTGGGTCCTTACCCCGACTGACACCGTCGTCAGCCTGGTCTTCTTTAATGGGTATGGATGCTTTCGAACCTCTGGACTCCTGGTGCTCTCCGACTGCTTCACTGCGCCCAAGGATCGAACCATAGCCGCTCCCGAGAACCCCCGTAGATGACTTCCCACCCAACGACATCTCCGCCCTCACCTCAACTTTTCTTTTTTTGATTCCACTTGCATCAGGTTTTATTTAATTAATAGTTTTGTTTTGGAAAGTTTAATTAATGTGTTCTTTATTGCAATCTACTACTAAAAAAAGAAAAAAAAGTAGCAACACTCTAAAAGAAAAAAACATTACCAGTAGAAATGATTATGCGATAGTTACAAGTTTGAGGAAGATAAAGGAGTCAAAGTGTAACGTTAAAATGCTACTACTAAAAAAGAAAAAAATGGCAGCACTCTAAAAGAAAAAAATGTTACCAATAGAAATGATGAGTCAAAGTGTAACGCTAAAATGTAAGTGCCACTTGGTAATAGCGTTATGAGAATATGAAGATATTGCTTTTCATATGCCACATTGTAGAAGGAATTCCAACCAAACAAGAGGAAGAGGGAAATGAATAGCCAATGTTGGAAAATTTAAATAGCCATTGAAGCTCATGAAGAAGGGTTGGAATTTTTTGGAAGAGGAGCGCATGAAGTAGATTGGAAGGATTTCAACTGTTGTAAATATTTTTCTCACCTTGTATGCAGAATGAAGGTTTTTGAATACAAGATTTAATGTATATTTTTCTCCACATGTATTGGGTTCATTTAATGGTGTTTTATGCATATGGTAGCATCATTTAATATTTTTAATGCATGTTTTTATTCCTTAGAATCTTGCACTTAACCAGATTTAGATTGTGTGGATGCAGGTCTAACCTAGTTTTGTTTTAGTGTTCATGATCTTCCATTTTTTGTAGAATAGGAGGGATTAGTTACAGTAGCTCTCTTTGATCACTTTTTTGTACTTTGTTTCTATTTCATTTTAGTTTTTTATTATTTTTTCCTCTAACCCTATGCAATAACCTTGATGTTCTTGTATAAATTTGATAAATAATTTAATATAAAATGTAATCATAGGCCACTTAAAGTAGGCTCCCTTGTAATCGCTTTGCCGCTATAGGGGGATCCCTCCTTAGAATATATGATTCTTATTCTTCTTCTTCTTATTGGATGATTTGTGTGAATGGCCAATGTAATATATATATCTACCCTAAAGCTACGTTGGTGAAGAGACGTGATGGTTCACGTTATGAAGAGACATGATGGTTCATGTTATGAAGAGATGTGATGGTTCACTTTATGAGTTAATAATATAATAATTAAATGATTAATAATACTAACTAATACTAACTAATAATTTTAGGATTGAGGATCCTAACATTCCACCCTCCTTAAAAAGATCTTTGTCCTCAAATATCAAAGTGAGGAGCTTTGTCTTTTGTTTTCCAAGAAGGATTTGCGTAAGTTCTTGGACTCTTTTAATGTCATCCTTTCGTAGACAGGGATATCGAGAAGGATGAAGTGTTAGCGGGGGGCTGCTAGAAATATTAGTAAATGTGTGATAATGAGGGAAGGGAAATCCTTGGGGTTCTTCAAAAACCTTATAATGATGCATAAAAAAAGGTGGTAAAACTTCTACATTCTCCTTTTGTTCCCTGGGAGAGGCAATGGAGGAGTGTGTAGTCACATTTCTGCCTTGTTTTTGAATAAGTTTGACCCTGTGGAGATAACTCACTATTGGAGAGGAAATTGAGTGTAGTTCTTGTAGAGTGCATGTTTGGCCATAATGAGTCACTTCAAGAATGTCTTCCTCATCCTTACATGATGCATCGATCACTTCTGGCATATCGACCTCATTGTCTTTATTGTTGTGAATAGGTGTGCTAGACACTTCGAACACAACTACCTCATCTTCGTATTTTAGGGATTGAAAAGGATCAACTTCCTTCAATAAATACAATGTTAGTGTAGTGCATTTATGATGGGGTCCAAATTTCTCATCACAAGTGTCACAGAGACCTTTTGCTCATCGTTCCTTCATCTCCTCAAAGCTGATATGTTTAATTGGTAAATTTTGTTTAGGGTTGGGGATGGTGTAAGTGGTTTTTTATTTCCCCATAGGTGTTTTTCCTAATTGATGTTGAACATTGATTTTATCTTCAGCTAATTTTGCCAATCCATAGGTCTGCATCATGGTATAGTGATTGAACCTTGTCACCTCCATTCTAATTTCCTCTTTCAATCCACTAATGAATTTATTTATGAGAATTGATTCATCCAACCCTGTGTTGTTTTTGGTGATATTCTCAAACCGAGTTTGATACTCACACACGAAAGTGATTTGACAAATATCTTTGAGCAATTCCCACATGATTGGGTCCCACATGGCTTTGATACCAAATGCAAGAACCCTGATGTTCTTGTGTAAATTTGATAAATAATTTAATATAAAATGTAATCATAGGCCACTTAAAGGGGGATCCCTTGTAATATCTTTACCGTTATAGGGGGCTCCCTCCTTTCCACTTATAGGGGGCTCCCTCCTTATAATCTATGCTTCTTATTCTTCTTCTTCTTCTTATTGGATGATTTGTGTGAATGGCCAATGTAATATATATATCTACCCTAAAGCTACATTGGTGAAGAGACGTGATGGTTCACGTTATGAAGAGACATGGTGTTCATGTTATGAAAATATGTGATGGTTCACTTTATTAGTTAATAATATAATAATTAAATGATTAATAATACTAACTAATACTAACTAATAATTTTAGGATTGAGGATCCTAACACCCTAGCTTTTGTTATTTATTTTCCATTTTATTTTTTTTAAATTCCATCAAGCACTCAAAACCCTAGAAGGGTTAATATTTTCTACATTAAAATTAGGGGTTTTGAAGTAATTAGAGCATCCAAATAATTTTATTTCTTAAGGCTAACTTGTTAAATTATTTGGACACATTTAATTAAGGTATTTCTTAAGGTTCCAAAATAGATTCTTGCACTCCACAGGTTTTATTATTTTAAAATTTGTTTAACAAATCAAGATAAAAATTTGTTAAAAAAGCAAGATAAAATCCATTCACAAATAAAGATAAAATGAATTAAATCACCGTTCAGGATTCACATCTCAAAGTTAGATTTTAGTCTTTTTTTTTTATGCTCAAAGTAAATCTTAACAAAGGAAGATAAAAAAATTTAAAATCTGCTTAACAAAAGAAGATAAAATCTACTTAAAACACTTTGAGATAAAATGAATTAAATCACCATTCCAGGATGGTTATAGAGGACCAATAATGTTATATTTTTTATTTTTTTTAAATTTCATGAATAATAAAGATCATAGCAAATCAAATTAATACCAAACCACAAGCCCTTTGTTAATATTTACTTGCACCTTTAAGGTATTTTAGCATATTTTACATATTTTCACAAACATTCAAGCACACATTAAGAACATAAGAACCTTGGAGAAATTTTGAATTTCTTTGCAAGAGAGGGATTTCTAACAATAACCTGACTGTGATGGTGGATTTTCAATTGGGAAAAATTATCACTCAACAGAATTGACACTAGAAGGAGAGCCACTTGAAGGTAATTAGTTTTATTTTTTTTAAGTTTGAAGTTGTTCAAAGTAAAATTTGAAATTTCTGATATATGTTTCATTAGTATTGATTTACTATAAATAGAAAATATTTTTATGATTATGGTTAAATTATTTTTATTATAATTGCTAAAATATGATGATTTAACCTTCCAAAACAAATTCACACATAGATTGACATGTTATATTTTTTAGATCATCAAACCTGGAACTATTTATCACCTTTTCAAATATCAATGGTAGGAATTGCAACCTATATTTGTGGTTATTGTAGTCCACTTAACATTCCTCAAACAACCCATGAAATACCTAAAAATGTAGGGAAACATTTACCCCAATATGAGCATGATGGAATGAGATCTGCAAAGGAACATATTTAGGCATATAGAAATACTCTAATTCATTTATAAATTATGCATGAAGATGTTGCCTGTAGAATGTTTCCATACACATTAGATGAGTTTGCTTATGATTGGTATATCAACTTACCTATAGGTTCTATCACTTCTTGGGCTCAACTAGAAGCAACATTTCTCAATCATTTTAAACTTGTTGACCCAGCTATGACATACCATCAATTTATCTCTATCCGTAGAGAACCTAATGAATCCTTGATATTATTCAGTGATAGGTTCCATAAGTTGTATACCAAACTGGTAATACCTTTCATAATTTTAGAAGAAGAAGCCATTCAGATGTACATTGGAGCCTTAGACCCATTTACTTCTATGTTTCTAAGGAGAGTTCTTAAAATTACATCTTTACCCCAAGCATATAGTGAGGCAATAACATTGGAACAACAATTGATTTCTCAAGGTGTTAGTGTGGGTCAATTATCATTACTTAGACCTAAAGCTCACAATAAGATACCACAAATGAGTCAGGCTAATGCACAACCTCTTCCCATAATGAACCGTGTTCCAAGAGATATATATCCCAACTAGTACCAACCTGTTAATTCAATATCCTTGGATCAAATTATGTCTAATGTGAGCAATCAACATGGTAAAATTGACTGTCTAGATGTTACAACTACCATAGATATCATCCAATATGAGGTAAAAGTTCCAAAATTAATATCCATAAATGAGGATTGTAATAATCGAGTCAATCTAAATGCAAGAATTGATTCAATTTTGGAAACACTAGAACCATAAAAAGTGGATGAAGGTGAATTTGAAAAGAAATCTATAGATGTATATGAAGATTACACAAAATATATGGTTGAACTTCATCCCTTAGATTTAGAAGATAATTATTATAATTTTTTGAAGAAATATGATGAATGTGTTTCTTTTATGCCTTCTGATAAAATTTTCTCTTCATCTGATATGCAGGACACTAAAGTTGCTATCTTACATGAAGAGCCTACAATTCCTGTACAGTCAAAAAATCACATGTTGTTTGAAGACATAGAAGAGGAAATGGTAAATTCTACTCATTATGTGTTTATTATGGATGACAAGGTAGAATCTTCACCTTTGTTATTGGCAATAGATTTTCCAGGTAATAAGTTGCATGATGTTCCTTTGGATTCCAATGATATTGATGACAAAATATCAAGTGTTGTTGACAAGAAATTGGAGCTAACTACTAAATTTGTTGCCATAAATAAAACAAAAGAAAACATGATTAAAGTTTTCAATCAGGTCCATCAGCAATTATGAGATACAAACTTATAATAATCTTCATATGTCAGATATATTAGATGCTTGTCAATTCTTGCATGGTTGTGATTGGCCCAAAAATTTAGATAATGACTGGGCTCTAAAACTTTTTAGAAATAGGCTCATGCTTGAAAGATCTCATATCTTATTATCAATAGGACAACATAATTCTAAATGATGATTTGACCTTGGAAATTTACACCTCACTAGATGAACAAAATGTAGTTGAAAACTTGTCATTGGCTTACCAATTTGGTGAAATAAAGCCTCATCATAGAAGTACCAATAGAACTAGATCAATATGGTGGGGTGAGAGAGGTAAAATAGAGGTATTTGTGTTTTTAGACTTAATGTTACTATGGCATAAAACCTATAAAATATGGCATTCCTATCACGTTAGATATCTTTCAATTTGGGATCAAAATCATGTTTGGGATCCAAGGAAATGATAGTCGAGCTCATGCATCATTGTATATACTTTGTCTATTCTTGTAAATAACTTGTTGCATTTTCATGCTTTTGTATGTAGTACTTTAGTTTTTTGTATATAGCTTGTTGCTTGTTTTTTGAGATTTGATTGTGTGTTTTCACTTGGAATTTTCCACCTTTTGGCATATTCATAATTTTAGGTTCATTCCTTTTATTGTGTTATTGTTTGGTGATAGCTACTAACTTTTGGTGTATTTGTTGATAGTTTTTTCTTTGTCATGTAGGATGGATTCCCTAGTTTGGAATCGGGAAAAATTGTGGAAAAGGAAATAAAATTGTTTAGTAATCATTCTTAGATTTTGGACTAAGATAGTGGATTTTGAAACAATGAGATATTTTATTGAAGCTCCACATATAACTCACTACATTAAAAGGGTATTCTTTGAAATATTGAAGGATGAAGTCATTTTGGTTTGCAAATTAAGGCAAAAATATAATACACTCCATATTTAGCCTTAAGTGGTCTCTAACCCAGTTGGCATACAAATTTTACAAAGCAATTAAATGCTTAATAAAAAAATGCAAAATCTATCTGATGCTTAGGTGATTCAAACAATCTCTACCAGGGCTATAGACACGTGGTTGGCAATAGAGCAAGGTCTAGAAGAGATCAAGGTCATCTCCACAGGGGCTATAGATGCCTGGCTGGTAGTGGAGCAATATAGAGGCACATATTAATGAGTGACATCCTATAGCCTAAATGCAAAATAAATGATGGAATATGGATTATTTCAGGAGTGCCAAAATGAATCACAATTCACACACTAAGCAAAGGCAAATGGTTCATTTATTTTCATTTGAAGCTGTCTACCCCCATATTCTCTGGATATTGCTAAATAATTCTTATTTCATTGATCTTTGGTTTTCTTGTTTTAGATTAGGTTCTTCATTTGAAATGATTAGGAGCATTTCCCAACAGAGTCACCATTTTTTGTTGCCATTGCACAACATATCCCAAATTTTGGGACCCACCTTAAATTTTTTTATTTTTATTTGGAGTTTTGATTTATATTGAATAATTGCTAGAGTTTACCATGGTCTTAGCAGTGGATATTTTTGTGCTTGATCTCACTATCAATATTAGTGTCACTCTTGATTTACCATATGGTGCATTCTCCTAAATATTTATCTAGCAGATTTGAATTTTTTTTAGGATTAATTTAATATTTTATATTAAATTATTCCTAAATCCAATCTAGTCATTACCCATGTATTAATAAAAACAAAAAATAAATAAAAATAAAAATAAAACAAAAAAATAATAATATATATATAAATCAAAATAAAGCCATCAATGTGTTTTTTGGAAAGTTTAATTTAATTTTATCTTTAGTTTTGTTTTAATTTAATTTTATTAATGGTTTTGTTTTGGAAAGTTTAATTTATGTGTTCTTTATTGCAGGCTACTACTAAAAAGGAAAAAAAGTGGCAACACTCTAAAAGAAAAAACATTTCCAATAGAAATGATTATGCAACAATTACAAGTTTGAGGAAGATAAAGGAGTCAAAGTGTAATGTTAAAATGATACTACTAAAAAATAAAAAAGTGGAAACACTCTAAAAGAAAAAAATGCTACTAATAGAAATGATGAGTCAAAAGTGTAACATTAAAATGTGAACAGATTCAACAACATTTTTTGTGGACAGGAGCAGAAAACAAAAATAGATTTCATTTAGTGTCATGGGAAAAAGTGTGTAAGGCAAAATATCAAGGAGGAATCAGACTCAGAAGAATCAATTTTTTAAACTTAACTCTCTTAGCAAAGCAAGCCTGGTAGTTAATTTCAAGGGACCAAGTTGAATGGGTCAAGATTATTAAAAGAAAATACCTTCAGGAATCTAAATTTTTATCTGGCAGAGCTCCGTCCTCTGGATCTACCTTCTAGAGATCCATTAGGTCCTCAAAATAGATTCTGAGAAAAGGATTAAGATGGTATATTTGCAATTGGAAATTTATTAATTTTTGGTAATATAAGTGGATAGGCAACCAACCATTATTGCAAATCCAAGGCTTCAAACTGTTCAAGTATTATACCGATCCCCTCTTTGGTTCTTGTTGGCATTTTTGCCACATTGATTCTCATTGATTAATGCATTAATGTATTGTTGGGGATCTGACCTTTGATTGATGCAGCTTGGGCAAAAAAAGGAGGAAAATTGAGCAAAAAATGGTTAAGTCAAAAAACTGTAGCGACGCGCTGACATGTTTCAGAATCGCGGTCAACACAGTCAACGCAGGCAGGTTGGGCGGAACCGTAGCGATATCGCGACGTGTTCCGGAATCGCGGGTCGGCGGGCAAAAAAAGCATTAAGTTGAAAACATGCAGCGATTCGCTGACATGTCAGCGAATCGCGACCCGGGCAGCTTCAAAGGTAAAGTTGAAAATTTGCAGCGCGTCGCTGACATGTCAGCGAATCACGACCGAAAATGTCGATTGATGCGGAGAGAAGGAACATGTAGCGAAATCGCTACATGTTCCGTTTTCGCGGGGCAGAGCGCAGGGAGGAGCCAACGGCGGAAACATGTAGCGAAATCGCTACATGTTCCATTTTCACGGGTCTTCAGCAGCGAAGCGTACGGCATAAAAACATGTCACGATTTCACGACCCATCGCGATTTCGCGACCTGTCGCGTTTTCGCGACCTGTAACTATTTTCCCGCCAAGTGCAATATGAACGGCCGAGAGGGTTTTTACGATTTTCGATGATTTAATATTGACCCGAATTAAATATTTTGTGGATTTTCGATGCGGTTAAAGTCGAAGAAGCACCCAGGCCACCAAAATTAAAGGATTTATTGGTTCAAAGTAGTTGTTCGTGGATTGGCGTAACGTTTTCATGCATATTGAAAAACGAATTTAATGAAGAATCGCGAACGTTTCATTGCCTTTAATTTTTGCTTCCTCGAGGCCGTGATTAAGGGGATCGTGTTCCTGATTTCCAAGATATAATTGTAGATCACGAGGAAGTTGGTTTTAATTATTTAATGCTGCAAAGAGGACGGACCTCTATAAAAACCAATGTAATTTTCATTTGCAAGGGTTGGAAAAACTTGCTGCTAGAAACTGGAATTGTATCTGCGGGAATAAAAGGATCAATTTCTAATTTTTCAAGCGTTGCATGGATGAATTTCTTTTCTGTTTTCTGCATTTCTAATAGCATTCGTACGCCTGCATTGCTATTACATTTAAATTCTGCATACTGGATTTAAATACTGCGGTCAGGGTACAATTCCTGGAATGTGGGTTTGGAGGGATTTGCGGCATGTGATTGTGCGAAGATGAAGCTGATTTCTTATGTTACTTGTTGTTGTTGCGTTTGTAGTTTCCTACTGTTGTTTTTCTGATCCCATTACTTCGGCCTGTGGCCATATTTCCCATTTCTTTCTACAACCTTTTAAATCTCTTTCCAGCAACCCTATCTTAAACCCAATTTTAGAATAGTAGAGGGAACCAGCCCACTCTGGAGATTGGTCTGGGAGCCATTTCTTGCTTCCAGCCTTTCAATGTTGGCCGGGTCTAGGGCGCAATTGTAAAAATCCTTTCCTGTGGCAGATTCGTGACCAACAGTTTTTGGCACGCCCGGTGGGACAGACAAGTTTTGTCTCCAGGAATTCATAATCGGTGGGATAATCATAATTTTCCAAAGTGATAAACCCACCGGTGCCAACAGTTTTTGGCACGCCCGGTGGGACAGACTTCTTCTGTCTCAAAAGATCCATAATTTTTTTTAAACACCCGGAGGTCTCAAGATTTGATGAGCTGTCTTGGCCTCACAGTGAAGATTTGTAAGTTCATCTGGCGACTTTGCTGAGTTGAAGATCTGTTCGTGGACGCCTATTTTTTTTTAAATTCAAAGAATGTTCATCTGGAGACTCTGACTTAATGGTGATGGCTGTGATTCCGTAGACCACTGCCACAAATGCGAGGGTTTTTCCTAGATGGGATGATCCTGGCCCTCTGAATCTGCAAGTTCGGCATGAAATTCCCGAAGGTGCCTTGAAGAACCTGGCAAAATATGATGGTACCGAAGGCATGGCTCTAACACATGTTGAAGATATTGCTACTCTGTCCATGATCCATGTCATAAAATATGAAGATGTCATGATCCGACTTCTGGTTCAGTCTTTGGAAGGAAGATCATTGCAGTGGTATAGATTGCTCAAATTTCAAAGCATCAGCTCATGGGATGATCTCGCGGGGGCACTGATCAAAATATTTGACGAAGATCCTTTCTACAGTTCTTTGGATCTCTACCAATTTTTCATGTACATCAAGAGAGCACCTCAAGAAAGCATCACGGACTTCAATGTCCGATTTTTAATAAGTTGGAAGAGAATTCCAGAGAAGATCCGTCCATCACCCACCCAAGCCCACCTCTTTTATGTTCGAGCTTTTAATTCTGACATAGGTCTCTTTTTGCTGCAGTCAGGTGAACAACGGTTCCCGCAAATCTTTGAGGAAGCAGTGCGAGCGGAACAACTTTTGCTCTTATTAAGAAAATTACCGTGGGAAGAAAATCCATCACTTTCCTCGGTAGTTGCTGCTCCTTTCCATCCCGCACAGTCTTTTTCATGCCAGATCCCTTATACTAAAAAAAAAACTGAGATGCAGTTGTGTGGAGTTCAAGGGACAGATCTCATGGATCCAGAGGATATAAGCGAAGAGGAAGAAGAGATTCAAGTGGCAGACCCTAAACACCAAGAAGGTATAGCTGTGCATGACATGCAAGCATTTAGTCAGAACCTGTTAAATATGTCAGATCAACGAGTGGAGTCCGAAGAGATCCTGAAGAAGGAAGCTGTTGCTTGGACAATTCCCGTGATCGGATCCAGGAGTTGGAGGAACCTATTTTCAGTCCACAGTCAGAGAACTTTTCAAGATGGTGGGGTTTCTTTTCTGCATTATTTGTCAGTTGTGTAGGTCCTGGCATGTATGATAACTTGCCAGTGTCTGAAATATGGAGAACTTCAGGAAGAAGCCAGCCCAATTTCAAGGATCGACTTAAGTATGATCAGATCTGGTCAGGTCATTGCAGATTTACTGGATAACATTCTGAGATTGGATGTCTGGTGGCGACATGCCAATCATGTCGTGAATTATTGTATATAGTATTTTGAAAAAAAAAATATATAGAAAAAAGAAGAGAAAAAACAAAAAAAAGAGTGGTATTGTTTTTATTTGTTCATCTCGGCTCTTGTTGCCTGCGAGCCGTAGATGCTTGTTTTTCCTTTGTTTTTCTCCTCCCAACATTTTGGTGGCTTTCTAGCACTTTCTTCTTTTCCCTTCCCCGTTTCCTCTCTTTCCTTTCTTCATCTTCTTCCTTCTTTTTCTTCTGCATTAAAACAAAATAAGCCACAGCTGTTGTTTCTTTTCCATTTTCTGTTTTTCCCCGTTCCTTCTTATCCCTTTCCTCTAAGTTCAGTCTTTTATGCATTTATTTCGCAGTCTAGTTCATTTCATTTCACAGATTTTCTAGTTCCATTCCCACTCCATAACTTCGTTCATTTTCATTTCATCATTCCATTGCAGTCACCGCTTGTGCAATCGCAAGAGCTCACTCCATCATCGCGTTCCATTAGTCATTTCATAATCAGTTATATGCAGGTTTTTCCAGTTTCAATTTTTCAGCAGAACATGTATTGCAGCAGCCAACTTTCTGTTTGGATATGACTCTGTGCCCAATGGACTAAGGCCTGGATTCTTGCATACAGCGAGCTGTATACCCCGCGAGCCGCCAAGAATGTTGGCATTTTTGCCACATTGATTCTCATTGATTAATGCATTAATGTATTGTTGGGGATCTGACCTTTGATTGATGCAGCTTGGGCGAAAAAAGGAGGAAAATTGAGCAAAAAATGGTTAAGTCAAAAAACTGCAGCGACGCGCTGACATGTTTCAGAATCGCGGTCAACGCAGTCAACGCAGGCAGGTTGGGCGGAACCGTAGCGATATCGCGACGTGTTCCGGAATCGCGGGTCGGTGGGCAAAAAAAGCATTAAGTTGAAAACATGCAGCGATTCGCTGACATGTCAGCGAATCGCGACCCGGGCAGCTTCAAAGGCAAAGTTGAAAATTTGCAGCGCGTCGCTGACATGTCAGCGAATCGCGACCGAAAATGTCGATTGATGCGGAGAGAAGGAACATGTAGCGAAATCGCTACATGTTCCGTTTTCGCGGGGCAGAGCGCAGGGAGGAGCCAACGGCGGAAACATGTAGCGAAATCGCTACATGTTCCATTTTCGCGGGTCTTCAGCAGCGAAGCGTACGGCATAAAAACATGTCACGATTTCGCGACCCGTCACGATTTCGTGACCCGTCGCGTTTTCGCGACCTGTAACTGTTTTCCCGCCAAGTGCAATATGAACGGCCGAGAGGGTTTTTTCGATTTCCGATGATTTAATATTGACCCGAATTAAATATTTTGTGGATTTCCGAGGCGGTTAAAGTCGAAGAAGCGCCCAGGCCACCAAAATTAAAGGATTTATTGGTTCAAAGTAGTTGTTCGTGGATTGGCGTAACGTTTTCATGCATATTGAAAAACGAATTTAATGAAGAATCGCGAACGTTTCATTGCCTTTAATTTTTGCTTCCTCGAGGCCGTGATTAAGGGGATCATGTTCCTGATTTCCAAGATATAATTGTAGATCATGAGGAAGTTGGTTTTAATTATTTAATGCTGCAAAGAGGACGGACCTCTATAAAAACCAATGTAATTTTCATTTGCAAGGGTTGGAAAAACTTACTGCTAGAAACTGGAATTGTATCTGCGGGAATAAAAGGATCAATTTCTAATTTTTCAAGCGTTGCATGGATGAATTTCTTTTCTGTTTTCTACATTTCTAATAGCATTCGTACGCCTGCATTGCTATTACATTTAAATTCTGCATAATTGGATTTAAATATCTGCTGGTCAGGGTACAATTCCTGGAATGTGGGTTTGGAGGGATTTGTGGCATGTGATTGTGTGAAGATGAAGTTGATTTCTTATGTTACTTGCTGTTGTTGCGTTTGTAGTTTCCTGTTGTTGTTTTTTTGATCCCATCACTTCGGCCTGTGGCCATATTTCCCATTTCTTTCTACAACCTTTTAAATCTCTTTCCAGCAACCCTATCTTAAACCCAATTTTAGAATAGTAGAGGGAACCAACCCACTCTGGAGATTGGTCTGGGAGCCATTTCTTGCTTCCAGCCTTTCAATGTTGGTCGGGTCTAGGGTGCAATTGTAAAAATCCTTTCCTGTGGCAGATTCGTGACCAACAGTTCTAAGGTTGCAGACTTGTTATTCACTTCCAATGGTGTCATATCTTGTAAAAGGATCCAAAATCCCACTTTAGCTACTGAAATATCATCTCTAAAAGCCATGCTAAATTTCTTTCCTATCCCGTCAGAGGATTCCTATGATCATCCCATCTAGGAACCCATAAATTCAAGGGAATTTACTGTCAAGTATGCCTATCAAATCTCTCTCACCCCTGAATATGTTCTCATTCCTTTTAAAATTATGTGGCCAAAATATGACTCCAAAGGTTTCATTTTTTTCCTGGATCACCATTTAAGATAGAATCTTGTCTATTGAGAACTTCATTAAATAGGATATTTTCCTCCCTAACAGATGTTATCTTTACCTTTCTGATTGGGAGTCTTCGATCCATATTTTCATGTTCTATTCCTTTTCCAAGTCTATCCTAAATAAGATTTTCCTCATGTTTCATCTTAGTTGGGCATCACCCCCATCTCTAGTTGACCTCTTTTCCTAGTGGCCCAATCCCTTTAGAAATCCTTATCTCAAAGGATTTTGGAGTTTTTGCCTTCATCACTATCTTTGGTAGTTTTGGCTTGAGCGTAACAGGCATGATTTTTCTAAGGATGCTATGGATGTTGACTTCATAACTAATAGAATCATTTTTTATGCCAAAGAAAATGTGCTAGCTACTATTTTTTATCCTTATCCTATTCCCCATTTTGAAGCTTCCTTACTCCAATATCTTGATATTTCTTTGGAAAATCCTAATCCTAGGAAAACTCAAGTATCCAAAGAAAATATTAAATGGAACCCTCCTCCTCTAGGATGGGTCAATATCAATTTTGATGGAGCTTCCAAAGAGAATCTTGGGAGAGCTGGAGCTAAAGGTATTCTTAGGGATCATTGTGAAAATTCAATTTTTGCCTATACTGAGCCTTTGGGAGAACAATCCAATCACATTGCTGAAGAAAGAGATTTATGGAGGGGATTACAATTTATTAAAAAAATTCCAAAAAAAGTTATCATTGAAGGATATTCATTAAATGTTGTCAATTACCTTAAAAATTCCAAACCACCAGCATGGAAGATCAAAAATCTCATTGAGGAGGCTCAAAACTTATTGATGATCCAACAAGAAGTTATAATCCAACACAACTTTAGGGAAGCTAACGTTGTTGCTGATAAGTTGGCCAAAATTGGTGCGTTTACCCCTAGGATGTTGACCTAGACCAATACTCTTCCCCATGAAGTCAATGATTTGGCCACGTTGGACACATCTCAAAATTAGCAAAATGTTTAATCCTTATCATTCAATAAATGATCTTCATCATGATATGCCTTCAAAGTTGAGAAGGAGGTGTTCCATTGGCCTTAGTGATTCATGTGATTTGGATACTTCTACGATTACCTATATCATTCCAACCCTTTTCATTATGGTCAGTGTCTTCCCTAGGAATCCTTTTTTGGAGTATCTTCTTGGAAATGACTTCTTTGCACATTTCCCTTATATTTTGCTTAATCCTTGTGTCTTTTAGTAGTATCACCACCTTAATCCCTTTGATTTTCATTTGGGAAATGATTCACATCATTTTTTGGGGAGATTCTTCCATAAGTATCTATGATTATGGGTATTTTGTCTACGTGTACCCCTTTCTATTTTGTTTGCAGAAATTTCTATTATTGTGTCCCAGTTGCATGTTTCCAAGGTTTGTTTTCATCCCTGCCATTTCCCATGTCTCAATACTTTGGGTTTCTGATTCAATCTCTACTCTTTCCATGTTTAGTTAACCATGCTTTGTAATTGGTCAACCATTCCATTTTTGGGTACGTTATTCTATTATTGTAAAGGATCACTCTCATTGGAAATTCACACTATGTAAAGATCATCATCCTTTGGCTCACCCTTTTTGGCATGTGGGTTTCCCTAGACATAATATTCTTATGGAAATGAATGTGAAAGGTTTTCAGAATCATCCAAAACCCCTCTAGCTCTACTTAAATATCAATTTGGATGTGCTCTACTTCTCCCCTGTTCCTCAGTCTCCATATACCACACCTGATAAATTATATTCCTCTATTTTTATTATTGATAGGATGAGCTTTATCGAGCCTGATACCCTCTCCATCAAACCTATTACTGAAGCTATTCTCAGTGACAGGGGGCTTTTACCCTTTCTTAAACTATTCTTAGGGACATATTGGGATATTAATATGGCTTTTGCCTCTTCTTGGGACAAGGTAATGGTCATCATACATAAAGTTGTATTCTTGGTGGACGTCAAATTATTGGCGGAGCTCACTGGTCAACCAGTAGTCGGTCGCACAATGAGAAGATATTTTTTCTACCCTAGATTCAAGAGTTTATGGATCTAAGTGGAAGAGAATGGAGGATAAGCACCAAGGTCCTGACCTTGCAAGGAAGATCAAAGTGGAAGTTACTCCCATGAGGATCTCTCAACAACTCAGAAATAAAGAGCTTCAGAGTCTAGGGAAGCCGAAGGAAGATGACAAGGATGACCCCAATGACCCTATTAAGAATTTTCTTTAGAAATACATAATCAAGACTATGTCCTCCACTATTGCCCACTTGGAAACCACCTAGAAAACCATTTGAGAAGCTATTTCATAGTTGAAAGATCATAGAAATGCTCTCAATATTTTGTTATTCTGTGATACCTTCGAGATGATGCCCCTGTATTTTCCTCTACTGCTGCTAAATCTGAGGTAAAGGAGGATGAAGTCATGGAGATTGCCAAGGATATCTTCAAGGACCCCCTAAAGGACAAGGTCAAGGATACCAAAAACAAGGATGATGTTGATCTTGTTATTAACTAAATGGCTATCATGTTGTTGCTTTTTTCCCTTAGGGGTTTCTTCTCTTTTTGTTTTTTAATTATGTTATGTTTTCCTCTATTCAGTTTGCTACTCAAGGATGCTAATTTTGTGGTTTACGCATTATTTTTATCCTCTATTGTACTAAGGTGTTAGGGCACCTTTCAAATGCCCTATTTAATAAAATTTCTTAACTTACCAAAAAAAAATTAAGTGGACTTGGTAATAGCATTATGAGAATATGAAGATATTGTTTGTCACATGCCACATTGTAGAAGGAATTCCAACCAAACAAGAGGAAGAGGAAAATGAACATTCAATGTTGGAAATATTAAATAGCCATTAAAGCTCATGAAGAAAATCTAGAATTTTTTGGAAAAGGCTCGTGTGAAGTGGATTGGAAGGATTTTAGCTACTACAAACATTTTTTCTCACCTTGTATTCTGAATGAAGGTTTTTTAATACAATATTTAATGCATATTATTATCCACATGTATTGGGTTCATTTAATGGTGTTTTATGCATGGATATGGTAGCATCATTTAATATTTTTATTGCATGTTTTTATTCCTCAGACTCTTGCACTTAACTAGATCTATATTGTGTGAATGCAGGTCTAACCTTGTGTTCATGAT
This sequence comes from Wollemia nobilis, assembly GCA_028583015.1. NCBI lineage: Eukaryota > Viridiplantae > Streptophyta > Pinopsida > Araucariales > Araucariaceae > Wollemia > Wollemia nobilis. The sequence goes on along the minus strand of JAQPPZ010017031.1, from coordinate 9,195,767 downwards.
CTTCCATTTTCCATAAAATAGGAGGGATTATTGTTTCAATACAAATATGATCAATCAACTTTATTTTACCAATTCATATTTTATACATACGTATAGGGTTAGTTATCCAAGTGAATAGAATTATATCTTTATCATGGATTATTATTTTCTTTCATTTGTGATTTGCATAAGTTGCCCTTGGTGGCGGGGATCTGCCCTCCTTGAGCAACATTAACTTGATTTAATCTTCAGTTCATAAATTTCTCTTCTCTCGATTTTCTATGAAATTTATTTATTGAGTCCCATTATTTTTATTCCAAGGTGTATGCTTGTTCGAATAATTATTAAGTGTAAGGAACATGTAAACAAGGGTAGTGATACCCTTGCATCAGTACTAAAGCTTATCAATGGTTTGTATGGCTTAATGCGATCAAGGTAACAACATCTACTGGGATGATTTCATCAAATATTTTCTTAAGATATTTGATGAAGGATACACATATTCTTACACGGTGCAATTTTTATCACTTAAGCAAACATGATTAGTAAGGTATTATATATCAGAATTCACTAGCCTAATTTCCTATGTGAAAAATTTGGAAATCGAGGTAGTGATAGTTGATTTTAGAAATGGGTTGAAAATAAATATTAAATTCAAAGTGAATCTACAAGATCCATCCAAGATGGATGATTGTATAATTATTTCCAAGTTGGCATAAAAGAAGGTACAAATGGGAACATCCACACGATGTGATTCATATGGTCAAATACCGCAACAACTATTTTCATAGAAATGATCAACCATCAAGATATTTATGCTATAAATATCACAATCATCATCCAAAATATTAGGCATGTGTACCACGATAGAAATTTCAAATTGAATACGCTGATAAGAAATATGAAGAAATAGAAGAGAACAATTCTCCTGATTATCCCATAGACAACAACCAAATTGAACACGAGGAGTTTGTAGTTGAGGAAGATACTATGGAAATTTTAGTACATGCTCTTATGGGATTATCAACACACCATACAATCAAAGTAGTAGGATTCATATGAAAAAGGAAGGTAATTGTATTAATTGATTCAGGAAGTACTCACAACTTTTTTGGCACAAGGCTTGCCAAGGCATTAAACTTGCACATCCACTCCTCTAATCAAGATAAATTTCAAGTGAGAACTGCAAGTGGGAGTAGTATTCAATGTATAGGTAAAACATCTTCAAATTTATTACTTAGTGGGAAGTTATACTTGGCATGGTCCTCTTTTTATTATGAATTTAGGGAATTCATAAGTTATCTTGGGAGTCGCATGGCTAGAAAAAATGGAAACCATGGTCGGTTTTAATTACAAGCAGCACTTTGTTGAATGGAAATAAAATGGGAAGACCATTCACCTCCAAGGAATTCCAACACCTCCATAAAATATAGTAAGTTCGCACAGCATGGAAAAAATATTAAGAAATGGTAGTTATGAATTCATTGCTCAAATTAATTGTATGGAAATGCAAGCAGAAGATACGTCAAAAATCCAATCAGAGGATCTACAAAATATTGTATCTAGCTATGATGAGGTCTTCCAAGAACCAAAGGGACTACCTCCCAAAAGATCCCATGACCATGCCATACACATTTTTCCAAGCAGTCTTCCTCCTAATGGTCATCCTTATCGATATCTCAAACCTCAAAAAATAGAAATTGAGAAAATTATCCAAGAACTATTAGAACATGGAGTCATCCATCACAATACTAGCCCCTATTCTTCACTAGTAGTCTTGACCCATCGTAAAGATAATTCTTGGCGTATGTGTCCAAATTTTTTTCCTCTTCACAAAATCACCATCAAAGATAAATTACCTATACCAGTTATTGAAGATCTATTATATGAACTACATGGTGCAAATATTTTTACCAAATTGGAGTTATATTTAGGGTTTCACCAAATTAGAGTTAGGGAAGAAGATATTCCTAAAATAGCTTTTCGAACCCATGAACATCATTATGAATTTTTGGTCATATCCTTTGGTCTCACTAATGCCCCATATACATTCCAAAGTATCATGAACTAGGTGTTTCATCCATTTCTCCATAAATTTATCCTAGCCTTCTTCAATGACATATTCATATATAGTAAATCATGGAATGATCATTTGTTGCATGTGGGAAGGGTCATTCATATACTACACAGGGAAAAGTTGTTTGTCAAATGCTCTAAATGCTCTTTTGGTGTTCAATAGGTTGAGTACCTGGGTCATATAGTATATCACAAAGGTGTTAAAGTGGATCCCAATAAGATTAAGGTAATTTAGGATTGGCCTTTACCTAAAACCATCAAGAAACTTCATGGTTTTTTGGGTCTCATTGGTTACTATCACAAATTTATGCATAACTATGGTAAAATTGCAGCTTCTCTCATAGATCTAACAAAAAAAAATGCTTTCTATTGGTCAAAAGTAGCCACTCAAGCCTTCGAGGCTCTCAAAGCAGCCATGTGTAGTACTCTAGTTTTGGTGACTCCAAATTTTCACAAACCATTTATCATCAAATGTGATTCTTCAGGATCAAGTATTGGGGCAGTATTAATGCAGGAAGGTCATCCCTTGGCATTCAAAAGTATACAACTTTTAGGTAAGAATTTGGGAAGATCTACATATGAAAAAAATGTTGGCTATTCTACATGCAGTGGAGAAATCGAGACACTACTTAATCAGTAGTCATTTCATTATCAAAATCGATAATAGGAGTCTCAAGCATTTTCTAGAACAATGATTTTCTTATCCAGAACAAAACAAATGGTTAACTAATTATTGGGATATGATTTCATCATCGAGTACACGAAATGGAAAGAAAACTGGTAGCAGATGCATTATCTAGAAAATATGAATATGAAGTGGTTATTAATGCTATATCAGGTCCTTGTTCTCAATGGGTATCTCAGTTACAGGAAGAATGGTTGTCCAATAGTGAAACTACTCAAATTATTCAAGAATTATCAGTAGGTTCATCCAAGCATACTCTTTTCTCCTATGAAGACAATATATTAAGAAAGAAGAATCATATTTACATTCCACACACTTTGAAAATCAAAACAAGGATTCTATACGAGTCACATGCTTCTCCATCAGCAAGTCATTCAGGGTTTTTGAAAACTTATATGTGGGTTAAACAATATTTTTGTTGGAAATGATTAAAAGTAGATGTCAAATAATGTGTAGCTGAATGTGAAGTATGCCAACACAATAAGGGTGAAAAATTCAAATCACCAGGGTTGCTTCAACCATTACCCATTCCAGATCATTAGTGGGAACACATTTCCATGGATTTTTTTGAAGGTCTTCCTAAGTCAAAAGGAAAAATAGTAATATTCATGGTAGTTGATCGCCTATCCAAATATGCTCACTTTCAGGCTCTACAACATCTATTTTCAGCAAGAAAAGTGGCTAAGGTATTTATGGACTCAATTTTCAAATTACATGGAATACCCAAAAATATTGTAAGTGATCGAGATCCCATATTTACTAGCAATTTTTGAAGATATTTTTTTCGACTTAGTGGTACCAAATTAAACATATTTTCTACATACCATCCACAAACAGATGGTCAAATGGAGGTACTTAACAAATTTTAGGGTACCTACCTAAGATGTTTTGTTCAGTATAAACAATATCAATGGAGTCAATGGCTATCCTTGGCAGAATGGTGGTACAACACTTCTTAAGATTTCTCCCTAAAAATGTCTCCTTTTGAAGCATTAGTAGATTATATACCAGGATACTCCAAAGTGTCCCAAGTAGATGATTGGTTTTAGTAATGATAATCAATGCTCACCATTCTCAAAGACAATTTGGTCCAAGAACATAATTGTATGAAGCAGTAGAAATACACACATCGTTCAGAAAGAGCATTTAATATTGGTGATATGGTGTTCCTACATTTACATCCCTACAAACAATTATTATTGAATATCAAGTCCAGTCAGAAGTTGGCTCCTCGATTTTATGGTCCTTACAAAATTGTGCGTCGTATTGGAGGAGTGGCATATCAATTAGAGTTACCACCCTCATCACGTATACATCCAATATTTCATGTTTCTTGTCTTAAGAAGGTGATAGACCAAAAAGTGCAATCTCAGTAAAAATTACCATTACACGATGAAGAAGGCATATATATCTCCAACCTAAAGAAATTTTACACAGCAGAACATGCATACTAAAATATCATCACATCCAAGAATTTCTCATCAAATGACAGGACCTACCAGAAAAATATGCTACATGGGAACCTGAAAGTATTTTCCAAATATTTCCAGCTTTGAGGACAAAGCTTTTCGAGTAGGGGAGCCATGTTACAATGCAAATATGATCAGTCAGCTTTATTTTACCAATTCATATTTTATACATACTTATAGGGTTAGTTATCCAAGTGAATAGAATTATATCTTTATCATCGATTATTATTTTCTTTCATTTGTGATTCACATTAGTTTCCCTTGGTGGTGGGGATCTGCCTTCCTTGAGTGGCATTAAATTGATTTAATATTTAGTTCATAAATTTATATTCTCTCAGTTTTCTATGAAATTGATTTATAGAGTCTCATTATTGTTATTCCAAGGTGTATGCTTGTTCGAATAATTATTAAGTGGAAGGAACCTGTAAACAAGGGTAGTGATACCCTTTCAATTATTTTATAGTATCTCTCTTTGATCACTTTTCTACACTTTTTTTCCATTTCATTTCAAATTTTTGTTATTTTTTCCTCTAACCCTAGCTTTTGTTGTTATTTATTTTCCATTTTATTTTTTTTAAATTCCATAAAGCACTCAAAACCGTAGAAGGGTTATATTTTCTGCAATAAAACTAAGGGTTTTAAAATAATTAGGCATCCCAATAATTTTATTTCTTAAGGCTAACTTGTTAAATTATTTGGACACATTTAATTAAGGCATTTATAAAGGTTCCAAAGTAGATTCTTGCACTCCACAGGTTTTATTATTTTAAAATTTGTTTAACAAATCAAGATAAAAATTTGTTAACAAAGCAAGATAAAATCCATTCACAAAGCAAGATAAAATGAATTAAATCACCATCTAGGATTCACATTTCAAATTTAGATTTTAGTCTTTTATTTTATGCTCAAAGAAAAACTTAACAAAGGAAGATAAAATTGGTTAAAAATCTACTTAACAAAAGAAGATAAAATCTACTTAAAACACTTTGAGATAAAATGAATTAAATCACCATTCCAGGATGGTCATAGAGGACCAATAATGTTACATTTTTTTTTTAATTCATGAACAATAAAGAGCATAGCAAATCAAAGTAATACCAAACCACATACCCCTTGTTAATAGTTACTTGCACCTCTAAGGTATTTCAACATATTTTACATATTTTCACAAAAATTCAAGCACACATTAAGCACATAAGAACCTTGGAGGAATTTTGAATTTCTTTGCAAGAGAGGATTTTCTAACAATACTATGACTGTGATGGTGGTTTTACAATTGGGAAAAATTATCACTCAACAAGTACTAGACATGATTGCTATAATTTAGGATGTGCCTATAATGAAAAACATGTTTGCTTTCTTGGGCCTTATCCCATAGTAATATCAAACTTGAAATTACAAAGGCCTTCATTTTACCTCTCTCACCCCATAAGCTTAATTTAATTCCATCTAGAGTTTTGCATAGTGGTGAATTTCACAAATTAGGGTGAATATTAGAATTTTTACAATTTTAATTTGGCAAAACATGGGGCCCTACATGTTGGCCCATTCACCCAAAATTTTTGGGACCAATTTTTTTTAGGGTACATTCACCCAACTATCATACTTATTAGTCCCTATTTCATGGAGCTTTCCCGCCTAATTTTTGCCTTTAAATTATAAATTTTTTTATTTTTCCCACCAAATTTGCCTCTTATACCCCCATTATATATAGCTAACATGAGAGCAATACTCATACATTTAAAACATTAATTTTTCTTGATAGTGAGTGATACACAGTAGGCGATAAACAATAGACATTGGGTGACTAACACTAGGTAACTAATACAGGGCGATTGACACTAGGCGACTGACATTGGGTGACTGACAGTTGGCAACTGACAGTGGGCTACTAACAATGGGTGACTAATAGTGGGTGACTGACACAGGACAACTGACACTAGGCAACTAACACTGGATTACTAAATAAGGGTAACTAACATTAGACGACTAACAATGGGTGACTAACAGAGGGTGATTGATAGTGGGTGAATGAAACTGGGTGATTGACACAGTGCGTCTGACACTTGGTGACTGATAGTGGGTGACTGACATTGGGTGACTAATAATGGGTAACTAATAGTGGGCAAATGAAAGTGGATGACTAAAAATGAGTGACTGATAGTGGGTGACTGATAGTGGGTGACTGACAATGGGTGACCGACAGTGTGTGACTAATAGTGGGTGATTTATAATGGGCAACTGACACCGAGTAAGTGTCATAGGATGACTACCATTTTTTGGTTCTTCTCTTTTACCTTTAATTTTCCTTTTTTAAACATCTTATTCATTGACACTCAAAAAGGAGATTTTCCTACTATTTGGGCACAATCTCAAGCCTAATTTCTATCTTTCGTTCATATTTACTATAGACGACTAGTATTTCTACACAATACGACAAAAACATCCTGATAGAAACAACATGACAGACATAAAGCCACTAACACAAGGCCACAACCATTTGCTAGTAATTCTCTTTTACCTTTAATTTTTCTTTTTTAAACATCTTGTTCATGGACACTCAATAAGGAGGTTTTCCTATTATTTGGGCATAATCTCAAGCCTGGTTTCTTTCTTCCATTCACACTTGCTATAGACATCCTGTATTATCATCAGACATCCTCTTGACTTGAACAGTAGTTCTCTTTTACCAATAATTTTCATTTTTTAAACATGATGTTCATGTTCATGATGTTTACCTGTTGGCAATGGAAATAAGGGAGGTCAATATTTTGATAAAAATAGTATTTCCTCAAATACTTTTAGAATATTTTGAAATCTATTCAGCCATCAACATCTATAGAAGTTTAAGGTACAAACACATTTTAGTTAATAAAAAGTTAATTTTTATTTATTGTTAATGGTATGTACAATGTCTTTATTCATTAAAAAATATTTTTTTGTTGATGGATTTGTCCCTACTTTTGTTTGTATTTAAAAAAAAAATGGTATGTTTTTAAATAAAAAATGACATGGAAAATATTTCTTTGCAGAAAACACTATTGACCCTAGTATGCCTCCACTTCCACATATCCTTAATAATGAAATATCCATGGATGAATTTTTTCTTAATGAAATGCAACAACACCATGAAGAGATTTCTAAAACTAACACGCCAAATACAAAAGAAAATAATAGTTTTCATACAATCCCTACTTTTGTAAAATCTTCTTCTAAGAAATCTAAACGTGCCAGGTTATCTAGGTGGACAATTATCAGATCATTTTGGTTTTATTGGGTATAAAAATTTCTATTTATTGAGCCAATGCAACTAGAGAATAATTAGTGAAGAAATAACATATTGGATATACGTAATTTACAATTGGAAACACGGAAGATATCATATATTGCATGTTAAGAAAGATACAATAAAAACATTATGGAAAATTTTATATATAAAAAAAGAAAGTGATGGAACAACAAAGAAAAATTTTAGGTGGAAGGATGCATAAGAATGTGCATATATTAAATATGCACAAGAATATGATAAATAAATGAAACAAAAAACTTTGGTTAAGAAAGGTGGAACAATTCAAGATCACTTTTGAAAAATGAATAAGATCACTTTAGCTTCAAAAAGTTTGCAGTTTGTTGTTGTATACACTATTCTTAAAAAGGGTATACCTATGTCTGATTTCATTGATTATAAACATCTATTTCAACTAGATGATGTGTAGAACATTCCTAATTTCGATTGGTAGATTGAAGTGGTTGGAAAATCATAAAATATCTTTCTTTGTTTGAGGAGGATGACCTCAAAGAGAAAGTTAAAAAATCCAAATTCATTTCACTTTCAGTTGATGAGGTGATTGTTGTTGACAACACATATTGGATTTATATGCATGTTTACACATTGGAAAATCATTTAAGACAACCTCATTTACTTATATTACGTAAGATGGTGGAAAATTGCAATGCAAAAAACCTTTTCAATGTTGTTGTATCCATTTTAAAGGAAATAGTAGGAATGAATGATATGGAAATAGCCACTAAGTTCATATGCATCGGAGATGACGATGTCGCTTCAATGCAAGGACATAGAAATGGTATTTGTGTTTGACTACAAACATCAATTACCCCATATTTTATCCCTATTCATTGCATGATTCATAGAATGAATCTTGCATATAAAATTGTGAGCACATTTGTAAATGTAGCAAAAGTGGAAGAACTTATCCGTGAAATTCATTCTTATTTTTTGTGCAATCCAAAATGATTTTTAGAGTTTCAAAAATTTGCACTAGGAGTTACTAAAGGTAGAAAATTGTTAAAATATGTAGATACTAGGTGGATTTTATTGTATCAACTGGCATTTACAGTTTTCAAAGAATATCAATCCTTGGCAGGGTTTATGTATGCAAATCGTAAGGTAGTTGATAAGATTAAAGATTTGTTATTTAGAATGAGGGACTTTGAAACACTTTTTACATTGTGTGATAATCTTCCAATGTTGGATGAAATGAATACTTTGATTAAACTTGCACAACAAAGATTGATTTATATTGTAGATTTCATCAGGGTGAGAAAATAAATTTGTATATATATTGATATGATGTACGCATCTGGAAAAAATTTTACGGATCCCATGTTTGAGAGTTGGAGAGCATTAACACACATAAATGATCCTCAAAACATTTTGAAGTTGAACATAAACAATCATATATGTATTAATATCCACGAAAAGGAAATATCTTTATATTTTTTTGGTCAGTGAATGTATATTGCTACAAATGAAGTTGAATAAATACCCATAACATACAATAAATTTGATGTAGTTGTACACGATACAAAAATTAAACTAAAAAAAATAGTAGAATCATTGACAAAATAAATAAGAGACCATTTTTAAAGAGATGAATTGCTTGAGGCTATGGGTGTGGTTAACCCAATGTTTTGGGATCCTTGTAATGAATACTAGACTATAAATATTATGTTTCTCAAATACATGGGCACTCTTTTTAACCATTTCCCTAAACATGTGGAAGTGAATGGTATTGGAATCAATGGTATTCTCAACAAAGATATTTTGATAAAATTGTAGACACATAAAATGCATCATGTTTAGGAGAATACACATATAGACACATCCAAAGACCATATGAATGATCTTGGACCTTTCCAACAGCTAGCAGTGGTCATAACCACTCAAAAATGGTAGTTCTAGACCATCTAGGCTTAGTTGCTATCAATCAGAGTGACCACCAACATTAGCCACTGAATATGAGAGTGGCCACACCTAGCCACTACTCTAGATAGTGGCTAGCACCAAAACATAGTCTAGTCATGAATACGGGCCCATATCACACAGTCTGACTACACTTACATTGCTTACGAGTTTATTTTAGCATGGAACTCCAAGATTTCCTTCTGACTGCCCCTTTAATGCAAATTTATGATTGATCCCTCTCCCTTGGGATGGTTAGTTGCATGTAAATCTAGATTTTGGCTTCTATAGTAAGCCAAGATCTAGATCTAGATATAAATCTAGGAGGTATACATATGGACTCTCCCAAGAAAAGAAAAAAATATCCATGAATATTATAATTTTGTCCAGCAAAGCCTTGGTCGATCAAAGAGTGAATCCACACCCCCTTTGAGGAGTAGCGAAGCACTGTCCAAATGAGCTACGTCTATGCACCCACTTTTAGATCCACATATTCTTCACCACCCATCAGTATACTAGACACAATATGCGACCCTTGAACATTAATTTGAGCAAGAAATTTAGTGCTATAGCCCCTATTTTGTGAGGAGAAGAGCTTCATTTCATGACCACTGTCATGGACAGTGGTCCATAGGCATAGCTTAGGATTTTCAAACATTATTTTCTAAATTATAGCTTAGATCTATTATCACTTTGACTTATTAACTAGTTTTAGCATAGATCTAATTTCTTTAATGCATTTTCACTACTATTTCTTGAGTTATACATGCATTTATCATTCAATTTTATCGTATTTTTATTTTATTATGATCATATATCATGTTTATCAGATCTACTAATAAGAGCCTCATTCAGAGAGGTTTCTCGTGCTACTGATAGTGGTCTATTGTTTCTATGCACGTAGGTTATAGGTTTATAGGACCAATTCAAGGCATTCAATGCATAAGATCCCTCCAAGGTGAGAGAAGGAGGAGGCATCTATAAGCCCTCATACAAGTTTGTGTGCAATATCAAGAGGCCTATAGAAGCACACCATCCCCTTTGCAAGGGGATATATTTTGCATCATTATTTTGCTTGTATCTTATAATATCAAACTGGGTATCCCTTAGAAGGACCGATATGTAACCAAAACTGCACAAAGAAATTAATAAAATATATTTTTTATTTTTGTCAATTTTGTGTTATCTGTGCTTTATGATCTTTTGTTTGATATAATATTACAAGTAGCATAAGTGGTGTGCACTTCTCAGGATCGCACATATGGCAATCATGGTAGGATACCCACCTGGTTTTTTGTTTTGGTTGTTTTTCTAGTGTTTTCATATGTTTTCTATGTACAGGTTTAGCCACTCTGGTTGATAGAAGCTAGTAGAGTTTAACCAATTTTGAAGTCAATGACCAATAATAGCTACTCTGGTCGATAGTAGCTAGTAGAAAAGTGTAGTAGAGGGCAGCCCTTTCATCATCAAATGAGGATTTTATGTTGGTGCTACTCCCTAATTTTTGTCTTTCTTTGTTTGCAATTTATTTTCATAAAACAACAAGTAAAATTACATTTTATTTATTTATTAAGGAAACATAATAAAATTTGGAAGAAAAATGTATTTGAAGCTTCTTAGATTTTTTTATATTTCCTCTAGTTATTGTTAGGAACAATGGTCCTCTATTTTTGAGGTTTTCCCTAGTCTCCAGTGTTCTAGGTTATTGTGTGTTTAATCTTGCTTTCATGTGGCCCAGTTAGAGGCTATTACATCACAAAGTAGAAATTGCATTGTATTAAAGTCATTTAGATCAGTTATAGATGCATTTTATGAAATTAAACATTCTTTTTAGGCATATAGGGAAATAATCATGAATGCTCTCTAATGCACAACTTTCTATTATAAAAATCTAAAAATAATCCCACACATGATGTATCACTTTAGCATTAGCAGTGTTGGGCTCTCACATCTAACCCGTTGATTGAGACCAATAGTGGAGGTCATTACCACTTGGTTTGATTTCCTGAAAGAGTATCATCGGTACCCGTCCATGGCCAAGGTTGACCCAAGAACTATCCATACCATGAAAAATAGCATGCACTCATTCTTGATGGGTGTATCATTGTGCACGGGATGCTGGGTGAGGGTTGGTAGTACCTATGCTACCTCGTTGAGTATGGAATTCACCACCATATTTAGCTTGTGCGAGTATATAGGTGAAATCCCTTTAACAATATAAGAATACCATCCAGAGAAATGCAAAATAAGTGACACAAGATCTTCTCTATATACAACACATCAAAACACACAAAATAGCTTAGGGAACATGCATTAATCCTTAAATAAGATAAACATTTGTTTGCTTTTCTTGTGCTTTTATTGTGTGGTTTGAAATTGACATAAGAAGATAATTCATAGTAATAATGGTATACATACAGAGCAACCACCCTTGGTCCAACATCGAGATGAAAATTGATGCTTTGGACATGCACAATAACAATGGTGTTGAGCCACCCATACACAGTGTCGTTGGACTCAACTCAACCCTTGGGGGGACTCCTAAAGAAATCCCAATGAGGGAGCCATATCCTGGTTTCTCTTGACGTAAAAATGAGGAATCCTCAAAGCCTCCCTCATCACATAGAAATGAGGAGTCCTCAAGGTCTCCCTCATCACATAGACATGAGGAGACCTCAAGGCCTCCCTCATAACACAGACATGAGGAGGATTTAAGGCCTTCCTCATCACATAGACATAAGGAGGATTCAAGGCCTCTCTCTTCACATGGACACGAGGAGGCATCAAGACCTCCATCATCACATAGACATGCAGAGGGCTCAAGACCTCCATTATCACACAAACATGTGGAGACCTCAAGGCCTCCATCATCACACATACATGCAGAGGCCTCAAGGCTTCCATTAGTACATAGACATATGGAGGCCTCAAGGTCTCCATAATTACATAGATATGTGGAGGTCTCAAGGCCTCCATAATCATACATACATGAGGAGGCATCAATACCTCCATCATCACATACGCATGTAGGGGCTGCAAGACTCAAAACTTCACATGATACACTTAGGATAGATTAACCCACTGAGGGGTAAGACACTAGGCCTACGTCCAATTGCATACTGAGGGCATCTTATAGCCTCCCAAAATATGGGAGGATACCTCTAGAATATGATATCATTGGTGCTAATGGGACTCCACAATATCGGTCATGGAGGACCAAAAAAATTAATGAGTTGGATCGAGTTCCCTCAAGACCAGCTCCAAGAAGCATTGCTACCACACATTTTGCTTTAGGAATTTTGTATAGCATAACTAATAGGCACACCAATGAACCAAAGGAAGATTCAAAATATACCTACGACACATACATTTCCTTTGACCATGGGGGTACACAACATAGATCACAGTACATAGAGCAAGTCTCCTTGATAGACAAGGGTAAGAATATAGTAGAAGCCTATTTGAGAGGTCTATCTATTAAAAATTCTTGCACGTAGTTAGAGAGGCATGAACATTCAATGGCAGTTCAGTCCAACTACATACGTAGGTTAGAAGAAGCATTGCATTATGAGCGAGAGCTCTTAGCAACACTTGAGAAAGAAGCATGAAGAAAAAGGTATTTGTGCCTACATGAGCAATGCTTGAGGTAAAAAAAAATAGAGCACGAAGAGAAATCCGACAAGTTGTCTCAGGTCGACTTACACATAGGTGGTGAGCAATAAAAAAATGATAGATGTATCGATTCTTAGCATGATATATGCACTAGACAAATAGACAAGCACACTCACCATACCTCACAACATCAACAATACACGGATCCAGAATAGACACAACTTAATGAGGAACAGGCAGGGATGGAAGATCAAGAACAAACATATCTTGAACCTCCATCCATGGTAATGGGGGATGAATACAGATACCCAAATTGAGTAAACACCAGATTACCTCCCTTACCATCATGGTTAAACCTTAAGGAACTAGATATTATTTCCTTTAAGGCATACCAAATACTCGCTAAGAGAGTCAAATCTCTCGAAAAGTAGGACTCAGTTGGGCAAAATCTGAATTTGAGAAAAATACACAACCAACCTTTGTGCCCCTTAGTAACGAGTCTTGCTTACCCTAGGGACTTTGATATACGTAGGCTAGATAATTTTAAAGGAAAGGAAGATGTGCAAGAACACATTACAAATTTCATGAACGCGTGCTTCTAGCTTGACCAGAATGACACCCTAATGCTAAAAATGTTCATCATGATGTTATCATATGTAGCAACTCAATGGTTAAATCAACTATCAAAGCACATCATCATCAAATTTGAGCAACTGGTGAATGCATTTCTTGAATTCTTCTCCTTCAGTGTTAAGAAGAAGTTGAACTTGTCTGATCTAGTAAAATTAAAGCAATATGATGATGACCCAGTTATGAACTATGGGAATAGATGGAGGAAAATAATGGTAAAACTACCATTCTTTGTTCCCACTAAAGATCTCACCCAAATGGTCACAAAAAGCTACACCAAACACATCTCGTTGCTATTGCAACTATAGTAGAATGAATCATTTAAATAAGCCTTGGCTCAATCCAAGCTTATAGAGGACATAAAGGTTTACAAAGGAGACCTCAAGCTCTAGAACAAGGAGGAGTGGAATAATACCAACCGCAACAATAATAAATAGAAGCAGGCCAAGCATTCTCAAGTCAACCAAATTGTTTTAAGAACAAAAAATGGAGGCAATGACCAACAACCACAAAACTATCAGGCTCACCCTTCATCGGTCAATTACGACCCAAAGAACAACCAAGGCCAAAATAAGGAGCATCTTTTGCCTCGCTATTTTATGTCTCTATCTGAATCAATGCAATCAATATTTAATTAGTTAAGCGAGGCACAGAGAATCAGATTTATTGATGCACAACTTCTTGACCCTAATTGTCCCAAGCCCAAGGGATATAGGGAGGATCAATACTACCCATATCATAGAATACAAGGGCATGACATAAAAACATGTATCAAATTCAAGAATATTATACAAAACATGATTTATAAGGGTGAGCTAAAATTTGACAACCCATTAGCACCCTATAGAGACATGGATATATTCAAGAACCCATTGCCAAATCATGAGGCCCCTAGAGATCAAGGCACCCAAGTAAACCAGGTTTGAGTCAAACCACCCACTCAAGGATTCATAAGAATGGTTGAGATAGTCAATGTGACAACTAGGAGTCAATAATACGGTCAACCAGAGCCTCCAGTAGCTCCCATTCATATCTTGGATGCACCTCAACAGAGACAGGTGCAAAATAATCCTCTAGGTCTACCAGCACGACCCGCTGGTAACTATTTAGAGTAGATTGGAGTAGAATCTACAAAAAACTCTAGCCAAGTTGTCAATTTATGAGCTCATACAATAATATCTTAGGCACAAGAATAATTTTATGGAGATATTGATATTTATTGAGAGCTAGAACCAGAACCCATATGCATTCACACACTTTGTGGGGCAAGTGTAGCAGTTCCAAGAGCCTGTGATCCATTTTTATGATCATGAAATCAATGTAGTGCCTACTACCTTGGCAGAGCCACCTTTGCATATCATCATATCAATCAATGGCATACCATTAAAGTAGGTTCTAATCGACATAGGCTTATCGATCAGTATTATCACAACAAAGGCTATAGAGCACCTGAAGATCCCAGGTCCAACATTATCCTAACCTCCTACACATTAAGGGCTTTCAATGATATGTTGTGATTTACAATGGGTACATTGTTATACCTATTTAGGTAGTGAAAAAGACCATCCCTATGATGTTTCATGTATTAGAGGGGTTAATTAAGTACAACATCTTTCTAAGGCATCCCTGGATAAGGGAAATGCAGTGCATTCCCTCAATATTGCACCAATGCATCAAGTATGTGCATGAGGGACAAGTTCAAGTGGTTCCATCTAATGAAGAGCTATTTAAATACTTTCACCAGGTCGACTTCTTAGGGTACTTCATCATTACATCAACACATTTGTACATAAGGCCTTCATCCCCTATAATGCAACCAAAAAACAAGAGTAAATTAGTACGAGGTGACCCATCTACATTGGCACCACCTCCTGTATCTAAAACTACTGGTGATCCTGAGAAGCCTTCAACATCTAAATAAAAAGATACTCAGAATTTGAAAGCACCCCTAGTGGAGGAAGAACCTAAAGAGCTTCCAACTATAGCAGCTACAAAAATTCCAAATCCCATGGAGGAGGAATATTCATAGGATATAGTCGAGGAGGTACCTCAACCTACCTAACCTACTTGATCAACAACATCATCTGCATCGTAGGTGACAATTAATTTAGCCAACCTAGTATTAGGTGAATATATTGTGCAGAACATGAATTTCATACCTATTAATGAGTTTGCACAAGACATGAGATGCCCAAGAGTCCTAAATTTGTCTATAGGGATAGTATTTCCATTAAGGGTTCCCCTAACCAAACCAAATTCATCTATGCTAGTTTAGACTGTGCCCATACTACTCCTAATATTGAAGTGGATGAGTATGAACCATTCACCATCGATATTCATTACTTATCAAATATTAAGTTTTATCTAAGGTACTTTGAGCAATGCCACTGACATGACTATGGCTTAGGTCTATATGAGCAAGGGTGTAGGCTTCCATTCTAGTCATTGTACCAGCTACCTACTAATAGATGGGGTCTAGGGTATCAAATATAGAGCCATGATGATTCTTTGGTGGTAGCTCTAGATAGGTTAAGCTTAGGGTTTGGAAAGATATTGACTAGAATCCATATCAACCCCTAGAAAAAACTACTTGGGTGACATATGGGTGTCTATGGTCAATATCAAACCATCTAATGAGTATCACCCTAATTCCTCTCTTAACGCACACCCATAAGGAATCATCCTATGGGAGGATGAACGAATCCATGATATGAGCCAGAGGAAAATGAGTATGTCTCAAGTGTGGATGAATATGATACTGGATTGGCTCTGTAGACACATAAAATGCATCATGTCGAGGGTGACTACTCATATGGACATGCTATAAGACAATATGGAGGATCTTTGATAGACTACAAGATAGAGCAGTGGTTCTAACCACTCAATTTGGCCTCCTTGGCCTAATCATTCTGAACCATAGCCCATACCTACGGTCTACAGTCTGAACTACGACTGAGACCTATGGTTTATAGTCTAGACCACAACTATAACCTACGGTCTTAACTGAAGTTTAGTTGGCCTTCATCCAAGCCAAATCGGTTTGAATGACCATTTGTTCTAGAATACGGTGGTTAGAGAATGGAAGCTTCCAATACAACTATCCTAACCACCCCTTCTTGATCTTGGATTCTCCATGAAGCCACCCCTAGACCTGGGACATCCTATAAGTACCCCTAAGAATTAGGGCAAATGGAGAGAGTGCATTTTGGAGATCAAAGCAATGAAGCCCTATGGAATTATGGACTCACTTGAGTGCATAGAGAGAGCCTTGTTGCCATCCCCATTGTCAATTTGTCAAGAATCATGATGAATTAGGCCATGGATGCCCTAAGGACCTAGGAGATCCAAGAAACGCTAATTTGGGAAAATAGAGGCCCTATTCAATGATTCAACCATAAAAATTATCAGAAGGTAACCAAAGGTGACACTTGAACATCAATTAGACAAGGAGGTCAAGCCCACTGCCCTTGATTTTGAGGGTAAACTCACTTTTGTGCTAACCACGACTATCAGCCGTGGTTTACAGTGTAGACCATGCATTAGTGTTGTGGTTTGCAATAAAGGTATCACCACATTATTGTTCTCATTTTTGTCCATTTAAATAGATTATATTATTCATTCATATGGTTAAATTATAATTTTAGAGACTTCTGACCGATAGATTAGTGTTTTTGCTACTTTATTTTCAACGTAGTAGTTTAGATGTTAATGATTTCTTTTTACATTATAATGCTTAATTTCGAGCAATTGATTTCATAGATTGATAGTTGTGCTCTTCATTTACATATTTCCATCAATATTGATATTATTTGCATATGTTTAGCATAGTTTACACATTTTATTGATTTGATGTCATTATGCTATTTTCATGCTATTTGTCTTTAAAGGGCCTCATCATGAGAGGTTGCCTATGCTTTTGACATTCTTGTGTTGTTTCTTGATCATAGGAAATAGGTTTCTAAGGAACTACAACCATTCATTTTCTTCCTTGATGTGAAGAACAAGGTTCACTCCACCCTATAGCAGTTTGTGTCACCTTAAGGGCTTGATAGTGCATTTCACCCCCGAGGGGGATTGAAATAATTGTAATTGCGTATCAAATAGAGTATCCCTAAGAGGGACTTACTTGTAATTAGAAACTCATTGACTTTAATAGAATAATGGAGGAATTTCTTGTAATTTCTATGTGTTTCATCCATTTATGTGTTTGAATATCAATTTACTTTGTTTGTACAATTACAACATTCTAGGTGCATCCCTTTTTTTTTGTACAGAAGGTGATCACGACAGAACTCTACAATTCATGCGATATAACTGTTGTTTCTTGGTTTTAGAAATTGTAGGTAAAAACTATAGCTATCATCTGTGGGTCAAAAATTAAACCGTAGGTTCAACACACGGTTTATAGTCTAAATCATAGAACAAACCTGTGGTTTACACCTGACTACATAGACAATAGAAATTAGAGTGCATATCAACTCAGGACCTAAGGTAGGCCCTATTTTCCACTCTTTGTTCTATTTTTACTCTCTGTGTTTTTATAGAATACTTATTTTGAAATGCAATTAGGAAAAGAAAACTAAGAAAAATGAAATCAATCATGTCCTAGTTCATTTCAATTTACATTTGTAGAAAGGTGCTGCAGGGAACAATGAACCTATGATTGAAGTCCACCCTAGGCTATAGCATGCTTGATAGAGTGTCTTGTTTGGTTTGCATGTGTGAGACCAAATTAGTGGCCAATTATCATAGTAATGTGCATTGTCTCAAAGAGCATCTAGAATAGCTTACATTTTCTAAATTTGAAATATTCTTTCATTTGCATAGCATATAGAAAATGAGCATGAATGCTATATGATGTATTTATTTTATGTATATTAAAATGAACCACACACACCACTTGGCACTTAAACACTAGTGAGTTGGGCTTGACATCCAACCACTAGTAGGGTTCAACTAAGGTGGGAGTAACTTCCATTCGTTGGCCCAAATCCTATGAAACTTTTGGATACTAGACCAATACCAGATCTAAGAACCTTTCGTACCTTGGAAAATTTGCATGTATTCTCTTCGAAGGGTATAACGCTAACTGGGAAAAATGAGTGAGGATATGGAAGGACCTGTGCCTCCTGACTATATGTGGGCTTCATTACCACACATTATAGGTTGGATTACGTGACTTGGAGTTCATATCCAAGTTGTCGAGTTGCAAGCGTACAGGTGAAAGCCATTAAACTAAGAATAAAATCCAACAAGTTTTGCAAAACATGATAAGAGTTTCTACACTGATACAACAAATCTTGAAAACATATCAAATAGTTTAGGGCTCACTCTCAAAATTTAATATGAGATAATAATTATTGTATACCTTGTTTTATTAATAATAAAAGATACATCTAGATGCTAGGTACACAATGGTGGATACACGAGGTGGTCAGCAAAGGTCTAAACCTAACACCGATGACCAACCCCTAACCAATTCACAATAGCACGTGTCAAGTCCTCACCCACATGAGTGAACTGAATGTTGTTAAAAAAGAATTAGAGGAGATAACTTGACATGAGGGGAGCCTGTAGAGGGTACCCTAGATAGAGGAGTTTTAGTACACTCCTATAGGCATAGGATAGAATAGGGAGCCTCTCAGCATGAGGGTGATCCATTGAAAAGCCATTACTGAGACTACACTGCATGCACATCCACAGGATTGGCCAAAGAGTTTGTTGTGTAGGGGACCAGGTTGGTGCCCCTATGTACTAAGTCCATAGGAGGATCTATGCGTCCACCTTCTGATTATAGAAGGACTAGAGATCTGCCCATTTAAGGGCAGGAAGATAGGCTCGCTATCGAGCATAGGTCTACCCATACTCCCATGTGTTGTCCACCATGTAAGATCACCATTGATATATCAAAGGTGGGAACTAATGGCACACCACCACATGAGTGGTGGTGGTCTAGATAGCTAGAGGGTCTAGGTAGTGTCCTATAGTGGTTAGACTACAAGCCTTCTGCTACACCCACTCATGCCCTGAGTGAGCGTAGCATGAGTGTCATCAAGACTACTAGAGAGCATGGAGAGGCTTCTAAGCACCCTCATGCCACACACCCACTATCTATGCATGGTGGTTCACAATATAGAACATAGCAGGATGCCAATGCCATCTTCATAGATAGAGGTAAAGGTGCAACACATCAGTCCGATGGGTATAGAACCCATAAGGTTACTCATATAGAGCAGGGATACCAGAGGCCTCCCATGACCGATCATATCAATAGATCACATCGATTAGTATCAGAGTGGAAATACCAAATCCTCTAAGATAAATTGGAGGATGCTCTCCTAGAGAGTTAGTGAATTGAATATGAGAATATCAAGCATAGAGGCTCATTAGACATAGGCTATATGAGCAGTGCATGTGTGAAGAGCGTATCCTTGCCCAGAAGGAGCATGTGGAGCAGGAGGATAGGTTAGCTAGGGTTGGCCTATATCCTCATGATGAGCATAGAGAGTGTGTATATAGGAAGGCTTTGTCGCAAGTCGAATGCATCAATAGCAAAGATATGCTCGTACTCATGCTATTGTCGAATAGAGGGAATGGCCACCGTCGCTCGATAATCAGAAGTAGAGGCAACATGAAGAAGAAGAGGGAGTCAAATACGAGCAAGAATATCCTGAGAGCTCCTGAGATGAGGAGGAGGAAGAGTAATGCCCTCCATATTCTACGAGGAAGACAATACCTCCTAAGCCACCTCCATGTCAACTTAGGAAGGAGGACTTTCTATCTTCAGAGGCCTATAAGGCCTTAGCCAAGAAGGTCAAAGCCATCGAGAGATAAGGTGCGGCTATACAAAATATGACATTAAGGAAAATTCATAATGAGCCTTTGGATCCTTTGGTATCTACACTAACTTACCCTAAGCATTTTGATATGCCCAGGTTAGATAAGTTTAAGGGTGATGAAGATGCATAGGAATATATCATGAGCTTTTTGGATGCTTATTTTTAGATAACAAGCAACAATGAATTATTATTTCATACGTTCATCATGACACTTTTTGGTCTGGTCTGGGAGTGGTTCAATTAGTTAAAGAAACATAGCATAACCAGTTTCAAGCAATTAGCTGATACCTTTCTTGAACGTTATTCCTTTGGCATCAAGAAACAACCCAATATTTTTGATCTAGTTGTGCTAGCTCAGTGTGACAATGAGCCAATTGAGTAGTACAAAAAGAGATGGAGGAGACTGATGGTAAATTTGCCATTCCCTATTCCTACCATAGAGTTAACCCAAATTTTTACAAAGAGTTGTGCCAAGCACATATCATTACTATTGTAGCTACAGCAGTATCCTACATTCTAAGAGGCTTTGGCACAAGCCAAAGTTATAGAGGACATCAAGTTGCAAGAAGGTAACCTGAAGCTTAAGAATAGGATAGAGGGATAAAATAAGAGTGCCACAAAACAATAGTGCAAGCAGGCCCATGTGAATCAAGTGGTGTTGAATCTTCAAAGGGACAACAAGGGATAACGAAAAAAAAATTATCAGGCCCAACCTCCTCCTGTGCAATATGAAAAGTGCAACAATTATAAGGGCAAGATAGAATATCAATGCCCACCTCGCCAGTTCACACAATTTATGGAATCGCTGACATTGATTTTCCATCAACTGTGTGAGGCAAAAGCAATTATATTACCCGAAGTCAATATGGTAGACCCTAATCAATACAAATCAAAGGGGTACCAAGAAGATATGTTTTGTATTTTTCATCGAACGAAAGGCCATGAAATTGAGGTGTGCTGGAATTTCAAACACATGGTGCAAAATATGATTGACAAAGGTGAGCTTGTAGTGTTGTACAACCCACAGGTTCCTGATAATCATATTATGGGGATTTACAAAAACCCCTTGCCAAATCATGAGGTGCCTCGCAATAACATTGGCCAAGTCAACTAGGTGTAAGTCGAACCACCTATCCAGGGGTTCGTAGGTATGGTGAAAATTATCACTAGGCATGGGAGGTATGAATGATAGAATCAGCCTCATACTCCCATTCAAATACAAGCCATGCCAAATCAGTGGCCACTGCAAAATATTTTAGGCCTACCAACAAGACCGGTGGTGACCATAAGGAGCAAGTTGGTCCAAAACCTGAAGATAACTCCCATGAATTTTTCAATATATGAGCTAATACATCAGTCCCCTAGGCACAAGGAGACTCTTATGGACATTTTGAGGTCCATTGAAGTACAGTCCTAGGATACACAAATATTTACTAATTTCATAGGACATGTACAACAGTGTCAGGAACCGATGATTCAATTTTACAATCATGAGGTAAGGATGATTTATACAACCATGGCTAACCCACCATTGCATATAATTTTATGTGTTAATCACATGCTATTTAAAATGGTCTTGATCAATACCGGCTCATCGATCAACATAATAACGACCAAGACGCTAAGTCATTTGAAGATGCCTAAATCACACATTGTGCCCACTACATTTACATTGAGAGTGTTCAATGACACACTATGTTTGACTGTTGGCACAATTATCCTAGCAATGTAGGTAGGCCTAAGGACCATATCTATGATGTGTCATGTGATATACAAAGCTATGCAGTACAACATATTACTCGGTAGGCCTTGGATTCGTGAAATGCATTATGTTCCCTCGATATTGCATGAGTGTGTGAAGTATATTCATAAGGGACAGGTTCATGTAGTGGTATCAAAAAAAGAAAATTTTAAGTTCATGAACCTAGAAGACTTTCCTGGGGGTTTCATACTCTCGTAAATGCACCTGGACGTTTGACCATCATCACTGATAAAGAATCTAGGAGGAAAACTAGCAGTACGTGCTCAACCAACACCATCTTTGTCACACAGATCAGAGCACACCACTACTACTTCCCTAAAACCATTGGCATCAGTCATATGTTAGGATGAAAGGAAGTTGAAGGTGAAAATGGGTGAGAAAGAGAAGGAGCACGAGCCCGAGCCAATCATTGAGGAGGTTTCCACTCTTATAGAAGTTGAGGAACCCCAAGACAAAGCCTAGGAGGTGCCTCAGCCTACCTTACCTACATCTTTAGTAGGGTCATCCACACCGTGGGTGACTGTACATCTCACCAATACTAGATTAGGTGAGTACCTTATATAGAATGTAACCTTCAGACCAATTTTGAAGACTGTACAAGAGATGGACTGACCATCAGCTCATCATTACTTGGTTGGATCGGTGGTTCCATTGGGAGAGCCACCTAATCAGACTAATTTCATCTATGTAGGGATATATTAGCTTCCAACGTGAGAGCCCATGGATGAAGATGACAATAAACCTTTCTCTATCAATGTTTGTTAGCTATCCAACCCTGAGTATGCCATGTGTATCTTTGAGTTATATCATTGGCGTGGATACGACCTTGGTCTCTTTGAACAAGGGTGTAGAACTCTGTTGGAACCATGTTATTAGTTAGTCACTGATAGGTTTGGTTTAGGGTTATAGATACGAGGGCATGATGATTTGCTCATAGCATCCCTAGATTGTTTGTACCTTAGTATGGTGGATGATGTGGATTTTAATCAATATCATCCTGATCCTTACAATTTTTGTAGGAATCACCCTATGATATCTGTCGTCACCATCCACTCAAAGATCATCATGAAGGGCTTCTTGAGAAGACTAAGATAAAACTGAACCCTAGAGATAACCTGGGACACCAAACCCATGATGTAATCAATGACATAGACATGAAGGGGTGTATCCCCATTACTGTAAGTGATCTCGAGCTAGGATATCTTTGTAATGAAGATGGAGCAGATTCCACCTTCGATATGAGTGGACCAAGGTATGGCACATATGAGGAATCCTCAAGCGATAATGAATCTGGGGATGAAGTCAAAGGTTCCTATGTGAGACCTTGGCATGCATGTCATTTATTGTTTGTTGAGTCAGTATAGGTTACTGAAGAGATCCTTCCCAACATTGATCATTCAGGGGAAGAATCAGAGCTAGATTTCTTGGTGATGTAACACTTGCAATATAATTATGTGATTTATCTAGATAGTGATGACAGTGATCAAGGAGTCAGATTCATGGGTTCGCACTTGCCATAGTACTCCCTAGGAGTAGGGGCGAATGAAGGATTCTATTATGATAGTGATGAAGAAGATGAGTTAGAGAGGGCCTACCTTTGTCCTCCTTATTTGCATTACCATCATTAATACATTGACATAGATGAGGTCTATCGACAATTACGTGTTGGTCCTCATTTGAGAGCAAGAAGGTTAAACTTGGATCAAATTCATCAGTTGGTTAATCCCCTTTTGTCGACCTACATGGAGCTCCAGGAACCAAATGATCCTATTTTGCATTCAATCCATAGGGAGGATCCAGTTTTTCATAGTCCTCACAAAGAAGACCCCTTTGTTCCTATGCCATTAGAGCCATATCGTGGGTATGATGACTACGTATATTTTGTAGAAGTCGGTCCGTGTGGTCCTGGAGATCAATTCCATTCCATAAAAATTGTCTCCATTGATTTAACCACCCCACTACGAAATCTAGCAGATCCGTATAAACCATTGTATCTTAACAAAGATGCTATCGACTGGGATCACATTGATTCACCCGTTGAGCCTGAATATTTCTTCCCTAATGAAGAAATGTTGCAACCTTTATATTTTGTGCTAGGTTTTGCATATGATGTTTATCATGACGATAATGCTTCCAATGCATAACCAATCAACCTGACTGATAACATCCATTTGATTCCTACGCCTCACCAGCTTGAGGAGGGATCACATATGTCAGTAGAGGAAACCTTTGAGGTGGATATTAGTAATGATACCACCAGTGCAAAGAAGATTAAATTTGGAGAGATTCTCACTCCAGATGAGCAGGCCACCCTCATACCTCTACTAAAAGAGAGACCAAATTTGTTTTCTTGGACGTACAAGGATATGCTAGGTCTAGACCAAAAATTGGTTATGCATAACCTTTTGCTAGATCTAACGAAGAATTTGGTCAAGAAAAAGCTTAGAAATATGCACCCAACAGTAGCCTTAATGGTGAAATATGAGCTACAAAATCTATTGGATGTGGAATTTGTGATCTCCATTGACTATCCAAAATGGGTGTCCAATATGGTACCCATGGGAAAACCCGATGGAAGAATATGTATTTGCATGGATTTTAGAGACCTAAATAAGGCAACACCCAAAGATTCATTTTCGTTGCCCAATATTGATGCTCTCGTAGATGCAACTATAGGTCATGAAATGCTCTCCTTAATGGACAATTTTTTTGGTTACAATCAAATTCAAATTAAACCCAAAGACCAGCATAAAACCACATTTATAACACCATGGGGAATGTTTTTCTACAAAGTTATGCCATTTGGCCTCAAAAACATTGGTGCCACATATCAATGGGCCATGACATACATTTTTCATGACTATATGCATAAAATTCTAGAATATTATATCAATGATTTGTTGGCCAAGTCATTGCTATGATAAGAGCATGGAAAGGTCTTAAGGAAGGTCTTCTATCGCCTGATAGAGCACAATGTCAAGATGAATCCTAAGAAGTGTGTATTTGGCGTAACTTCTAAAAAACTACTAGGGTTCATCATATCTAAGTGAGGCATCAAATTTGACCCAGTGAAGGTCAAGGCCATCTTGGAAATGCATCCTCCCACTATTATTAAGGAATTAAGGAGATTTCAGGTCAAGGTAGCATCGATAAAGCAATTTATCACCCAACTATCAAATAAATGTTGACCCATGAATCGACTACTACATAAGGGAGTCCCATTCAACTGGAACAAGGACTATAAGGTAACCTTCACTGAAATAAAGAAATACCTGGCAAATCCGCCAGTGCTAGCTTCACCAAGGCTAGAGGTGCCTTTCCTACTATATATATCGGTAATTGACTTTGCACTAGGAACCATGTTAGCCCAAAAGAACGTGCAAGGCAAAGAACAGGCCATATATTATATTAGTCAAACCTTGGTGAGCTATGAGCTCAGATATTCATATGTGGAAAAATTATGTTTAGCAGTAGTGTTTACTACAATTAAATTGTGACACTATATGTTAATTCATACGACATATGTTATATCCAAAAAAATCCTTTGTAGTACATGATGAGTAAGACTTATCACAATATGCGTACTGCAAAGTGGATCATGCTATTGACAAAATTTGATTTGGAATTCATAAGCCAAAATTCCATTAAGGGATAGGTCATAGTGGATCAATTAGCTGAGGCACCACTATCAAATAGTAGGTCTCTAACAATAGAGCTTCTAAACGATGAATTTTTCATCATATTTGAAGCTCCTGAATCCAAAGATCCAGAGAACAATGCTGATATGACTTTGTTATTTGATGGTTCAAAGTGCAAATAAGGGGGTGGTTCTGAAATAGTGTTCTTCACACTGCAAGGAGCTCCAATGCACTTGTCATTTAAGTTGGATTTTCCATGCACCAACAACAATGTTGAGTACGAAGCCCTATTTTTGGGCCTCCACACAGCCATCGCCATGAATATTAAGATATTGAACATATTTGGTGACTTATTGCTCATAGTAAATCAATTCAAGGGGCTCTTTCAATGTCGATGTCCTGTAATGAAAGCCTATAAAGATCTAGTTGCTGCATATTTGGCTAAATTTGAATGGTATGACATCGAGGCAATCCCTCGATCATCAAATATATTTGTAGAAACCATGGCTTCTTTGGGATCTTTAATCCCTTAGAATTTTTCTATTGATTTCACTACCATTCATGTTAAGATGCTCTCGCATCCAGTAGTAGAGTGTGCAACCTATGATAATAGAGAATTGGTCAACATGATCAATGTAGAACCAAAAGCTGAATGGTTCTACAAAGTTGAAGACTTTCTTAAGAAGGCACCCTAGGGGTCATTAACCTCTTAGAATCCTATGGGGAGTGGCACTACCATTCACCACAAGGTTGTTTTTGAGTCTGCATTTGCAAAGATAAATATGCAGGGGGAGCAATTTGTCTTAGCAGTCAAAGCTAAGGTTTATCAAAATTGGATGTCACAAATTAAAGACTTCCTAAAGCTTAGTATAGTCTCAGAGGGACTGCCACATGCCATGAAGTGTACATTTAAAAATAAAGTAGCTAAATATGTTTTAATAGGAGACATATTGTACCAAAAATGCTATGATGGAGTTCTCCTTCATTGCTTAGAGCCCCAAGAGGCATCATGGGCGATTTCACAAGCTCATGACGGTATGTGTAGCGGCCATTTCAGCGACATGGCCATCGTCAAGTGCATCCTTTGAATGGGCTACTATTTGCCCACTATGGAGGAGTGCAATGTGTATATGTAGAAACTAAAATTTGGTAAACATGATTAAGCATCCACAAACAGTGATGAAATTGACATAATATGGCCCCTTGGGCAGCCCTCAAGAGGCTCACAGTGGTTCTAGCCACTTCGAAAAGGGTTTTGGAGGCTACCAACCTAATTTTGGGATGTTTTGGCCCAAAATTAACCATCATACCACCCTAGTATGATGGTAGGTTCCCATTATCCCACCCTGGGATGGTGGTGAGCCTTCGTCCCAAGGTGGGACGGTGGTGAAGTTTGACCCAAAAAAAGTCAAAATTTGGCCAAATGGCACCCAAAAACTGCCATTTGACCACCCAAACAGAGAATGTGAGGCAGAGGATAGGGAATATTTATGACATCCATATTTATGAGTGCCAAATTAGCAGATTCTCTTCCACACCCTGTGCATGCCTCCCATTTGACAAGTGGCACCTCCTGCCATGCATGCCCTTGCATGCCTTTTTGCACATGAGCCCCTTTGGGCCATAAAATGGGTTCCATATCTACAAAAAATATATATAGGAGTTCTATAATATTCAATGGAGTGATTCTGAGATTTTCCCTCACCGTATTTCACCTTTTTGCCCTCATAATCTCCCTTTTGCCAAGGAGGTTACCGGGTGACTTCAAGAAGGTAATATGAGCATAACTTTTCCATCTGGGTGAATTTCTCCACCAAATTCAATTAAAACACACCCTATAACTTTTAGTAATATCTTCTAGTGATTTTGTAGCAAAAATTGGCTAGATTTGGTGTGTATCCCCTCCTAGCGTGCCCCCAAATAGTTGCAATCACCATCACCCCCCCGGGATGAGGGTAAATTATTAAACAATTTCATTAATTTTTTTAATTAGTAATTTTTATATTTTCCCATGATGCTAAATTTCAAATTTCAAGCTATTTGGAGTTAAAATGAAATATTTATAGCATTTTTAAGTTTTCACAGGCTCGTAGGGCCCATCCGGGCACCTCAGTTTTATGTAGGTAGATACTGGATCCAATTTTAAAATATAACCATATGGGTTGTCTTAAAATGTCAATTTATGCATACTGACAAAATTTCATGAGTTTTGGATGAGTGCAGATTTTATATTTTGTTGTCCTCCTTTTCACAGGTTGTAGGTAGGCGACGCTAAATCGAGGGGTCTACGGGTGCAATTTATGATATATTTTGGATTATATCTTTCCAAAAAATCCTCTTTAACATCTATGCAATTTTTCAAGTCATTTTGATATCATTTTATGCATTTTTAATTTATATGCCATTTTGCCCCTATGGGGATTGCATGTTTTCACCATACACCCTTGCTATTTGACCTATTTTTGCTTCCTTGTGTGTAGGTGTAGGTCCTTAGAAGGATTTGTGAAGCAATATCAGACATCATAGAAAATATATACAAGCAGTGGCAACATTGGCTCACCCACCTCAATTGTGGGTACGCGGAGAAACATTGGATGTGCACCCGGATTATGTGAAAGACTTGGTCTTTGGGCACCCAATATTGTAACAATTGTATCACATTTTGAGACCCCAAGGGTACTTCTGTGTAACCTTTGATCTGATCCAACAAATTAATGAGAAGAGACTTGCTTTAATTCATTTCCTTTTGTTTGGTATTATTTCCTTTTGCATGCATGCTTCCTTTTTGATGCTCATTAGCGAGATGGGATAGATACGCTTATTTTTCCACATAATTTGGTGCACCATTTTTTCCTAATTCAGTGGTGATCATGGTGGGACCCTTGTCCCTTTTGATTTGGGTGAAAATCTGACTTCTTTCTTGCATTTTTGCCCTTTTTGTGTCACAGGCGCTCCCCTCCCCACCCTGGAATGGTGGCAGAGGCTTTATATGCAACACCCTAGGATGGTGGTGGAGATTTTACTCACCCCACATTGGAGTGGTGGTGAAACATAGAGATTTATGCCCAAAATTTTAGAATTTGGAGGCTTCAAAATGGACAAAGTAAGTGCTTAAAACCTTTGTTTTTCTGCTCCATTTTCAGATACTATCAACAATCAATTTTTTTGCTTCATTTGCTTGCATAGAAAGGTTAAAATTTATATTTTTTCTTTTATTATAACATCACATAGCAAAAGGAAGAAGAAAATTCAAAATAAATTTGAAGTAGCAATGCATCTTTGTGGCTTGATTGCTTGTGGCTTACCCAATGGGTAGGTTAGCATTTAGGGCTTGCATCTATAAGTGACATTTGTAGGTTCCTTTTATCCTAGATTTTGAAATTAAAACACACCTATTGCATGCATTTATTTAATGATCATTGAATGCTTCTTTTCTTACTTTCTTTGGGCTTAAAAGGAACCACACACACTTGCACATTCCACTATAACATTGGTAAGGTTGGATTTCATCACTAATGTTCAAACTGCCTCCCATTGTTGGAAACACTATTTCAGAGTGGAATATCTAGGTGAAATCCCCATTGGGATTTAAGCTATGTACCCTAGAATATTTTGGGAAATCATTTTTGGCACTAGTGTCCCTAGTCACCACTTTGGTTGAGTTCCCTAATTCTAATTCCACAACAAGAGCAAAGAACAACAACAAATCTAAACACGCTGAAACCAGTTTAGGACACACAATTAATCAATAAAAAAATAATCATATTGTCTACTTTGTGTTTTTATTTGTTATTTGGGACTAAAACCTAACCCTAATTCTGCATCCAATGCTTCAATAATCGTGCAAAATGGATCTATAACGAAAAAGTTATTTTGGTTTTATTTTTACTCTATTTTCGACCTCGAAAATAGCAAAAAACTGCACTAAAACAATCATAGAGTGGGCTAGACAACTCCAAAACTTGCCAAATTTGTTTTTTTGTCTTAGTTAGCCCATTGTGCACCTCTCCTAGAAATTTTGAGTCCTAAATATTCATGGTTCAAAATTTCCCAAAAAATCCTAAAAGTGGACATTTCTCCACAGGCCCTAGTTAGCCAAATATTCCAAAAATACAAATTTTTGACCCAAAAATTAAATTTTCGAGATCTAGCCCATTATGATCAACTCAACGCACTGATTTTTTTGATATATAACACTTATAGCCTTTTTCAAAAGTCAAAATTTTCTTTAGTGTGGGTTTCCTTCAGGGTTCGCCTAGTCAACGCATCATGACAACTATGCATGGTCGAGCTTGATCATGAGCTAGTGAAGTAAAAAACTTTAAGAGAGACCTTGAGCACCATAATTATAGGTATGAGGATCTCCTCACTCCTGCATGGAACCATGATAGTAGTCACCTTTGCTATTCTCATGAAGATCTCATCATTCTTGCATGACACCTTGAAAATCGTAGTGAGGTCCACTCCTCACATAGAAGACCCGACCACCAAAGTACCTCTACCAATAGAACATCAATGGGTTACCCACATGATCAAGTGGATTATTCGATTATCTAAAAATGATTCCAATCACAAACCAGATATAATCAGCCTTCCAAATGGCCTAGCAAGGAGGTCTACACTCCCTCTACATCATGGTCTTCACCACCTGGAACTCCCATCCAACAAGTGTTAGCAACCCAGAGTAGGCCTGTGCAAATTTCATATGCACCATAAAAAAAAGTGACCATGGGCGAGCTTCTACTATAGTCCTCCAAATATTGGGAACCTTTCATGAGGGTCTTGGATTTCATTGAGGTACAACATCATGACTCTGATGCTTTCACCAACTTTATGGAATACATACAAATGTACAAGAAGTCTGCTATATCCTTTCAAAATCATGAGGTCAAACCCATGCCTACCAATTCACCAGATCCTACTTTGCATATCATCGTGAGTATCAATAGGGTCCCCTATAAGTGAGTATTGGTTGACATAGGTTCCTCGATAAACATTATTACCACAGCTTCACTAAAGCATCTCAACCTTCCATCCTTGCGCATTGCACCTTCCAAGTTCACATTACAAGCATTTAATGATGCTTTATCCTCCACTATGGGTACAATAATCCTACTTTTTGAAGTTGGACAAAATATTGTGCCTACCTTGTTCTACATATTGGAGGGTGAAAGATAGACAACTAACTGCTTGGAAGACCATGGATAAGAGATATGGAATGTTTTCCATCTATAGTGCATCAATGCATTAAATGCATTGATGAAGGTAAGGTACATGTGATCAATGATGACCTAGACCCCTTCAAGTATTATAAGCAGGTGGATCATCCACAAAGGCCTACAATTTCACCCAAGCATTTGGATATTAAACCCAACAACTTTATCCAAAGTCCATATGCAACCCCACGGTTAGTCATGAAGTTACCTTCACCACCACCATAAGTACCATCCTCTATCTTTTCAAGCAAGGAAGGATCAGAAGAACCAATTGTAGAAGTTCCCATAGCTGTCATCAATACACCTATAGAAGATATTTTCACTCCTACCAAAAAGGAGGAAGAGCCCATTGTTGATATGGATGAATCAAATCATGTTGTACCATCTTCACCCACCATAGTTGACACAATTCAATTGACCTACTTAGAACTCGATGAGTGCATAGTACCCAATTCTACATTCACACCTATCATCGAGTCGATCAAATATCTAGGTAGTCCCCCTACCAATTTTCCACCCAGTGATAGCATTCCTAATGTGCCCTCCAAACATGGAGGCCAAGCAGATCATCTTGGACAAGTTAATGAGGTAGCCATAACTTGTTCAAATGCAAATGCATCTTCTCATGAGTTTGTGGGAATGATCAATATGATGACAGAGAACCAAAGTCCTTTGAATCCACATATGCAACTTGTGACTCCACCCAAAATCCCATCCACACCATAGGAGATACCATTTATTAATTCGATCACACCTACTCCATCTCACTCAACATCTCCACAAGATCAAGAGCTGATGTACCCCCTAGACCAAAGTGGGGGTAACCCAACTACCATAGTTGAAAACTCTGAGTTGGAACATGATCATGAACCAAATCAAGAACAAGAACATGTGGATATAATCACCAGCTCCAATCATCATGAAGCATCGACATCTTCTCATACATTAGGGACTTTTTATCCACCCTCGATCAACTATCTCATAGGTCCCACACCTAGTTCACCTCCACCAACTATCAGTTACCATCCAGGTTCTTCAATAGTCATCCAGTCATCACCCCCACTAGTTCCACAACATATCTTGGATAGGCTAGACAATGTGGATTTGCACATGAATCAACAACACAATGATTTACAATAGATCTTGAGTCAACTCACAAGCATTGAGGTACAGTTGAGTAATCTTAAATCTCAACCCCATGAGTATCTGTACCAACCAACTCTATGCAATCCAATATTAAGTCTTAAACAAATCAAGGGCTAAACTGGTAGCACCACCCTAAGCAAAAATTTATGTCCATTATCGAGTCCATGGACTCTTTGTTTGAGTGCCTCTTAGTAGCTAATGTGATCAACCTCCCTGAGTTTCGACCTATCAATCGAAATGCACCAAAGCCCAAAACATATCACAAAGACCTATATTACAAGTACCATAGGAAAAATGGGCATGACATCCATATGTGATTCATGTTAAAACACCTAGTATAAGATATAATCGATAGGAATGATACTCAGGTCCAAGATCTCATTGATGAGGGAGCTTTATCCATGATTCAAGAAATTATTTCACCCCATCAAAACATGGGCATTACCAAAAATCCCCTTGCACAATCTGGGGGTCAATTTCTATTGCTCTTTCTAGCCAAGACAATAACATTGCAGCAATCATAGTACATACTAGGGGTATCCAAGGTGTAAAACCTTCCCCACTATTTACATCACAAGCAATGAAGCACACTAGGGATTCTAAAGGTATCACACCTTCCTTGATTCCTTTGATCACCAAAAATGCTGAGGGTATACAAGGTATTGCACCTCACCTTCCTCCTAAGAAGACAAATTAAGCAAAGTTACAAAAGGCTCCAAGGGTATCTATATATCGCTTGGTCAACCCATAACATCCCTAGGTGGTCTATGACTGTCTAGGTGACCCCAAAAGGCTCCTAGTGGGTTCTCACCATCTAGGTCAAGTAAAAATGCTCCTATACTATCTACGATCATCTAGGTAAACCCTAAAATCCCCAAAGGCATCCATAAGCCCTTTGATCATAGCCAAATACCCCTAGGCAATCGTAGACACTTTTTAAGTGTCATCACACGTCTAGGTCACCCAAAAGGCTCCTAGCAGGTTCTCACCATCTAGGTCAAGTAAAAATGCTCCTAGACTATCTACGATCATCTAGGTCAACCCTAAAATACCCAAAGGCATCCATAAGCCCTTTGGTCACAACCAAATGCCCCTAGGCAATCATAGACACTTTTTAAGTGTTGCTGAATGCCTAGGTCACCCAAAAGGCTCCTAGCGGGTTTCACTGTCTAGGTCAAGTAAAAATTCTCCTAGACTATCTACGATCGTCTAGGTCAACCTTAAAGCCCCAAAGGCATCCCTAAGCCCTTTGGTCATAACAAAATGCCCCTAGGTAGTTGTAGACACTTTCTAAGTGTCGTTGCATGTCTAGGTCACCCAAAAGGCTCCTAGTGGGTTCTCATCATCTAGGTCAAGTAAAAATTCTCCTAGACTATCTACGATCATCTAGGTCAACCCTAAATGCCCCAAAGGCATCCATAAGACCTTTGGTCATATCCAAATACCCCTAGGTAGTCGTAGACACTTTTTAAGTGCCACCACATGTCTAGGTCACCCAAAAGGCTCCTAGCAGGTTCTCACCATCTAGGTCAAGTAAAAATACTCCTAGACTATCTATGATCATCTAGGTCAAACCTAAAAGCCCCAAAGGCATACCTAAGCCCTTTGGTCATAGCTAAATGTCCCTAGGTAGTCGTAGACACTTTTTAAGTACCGCTGCATGTCTAGGTCACCCAAAATGCTCCTAGCGGGTTCTCATCATCTAGGTCAAGTAAAAATACTCCTGGAATATCTACGATCATCTAGGTCAACCCTAAAAGCCCTAAAGGCATACATAAGCTCTTTGGTCATAGCCAAATGCCCCTAGGCAGTCATAGACACTATTTAAGTGTTGCTACATGGTTAGGTCACCCAAAAGGCTCCTAGCGGGTTCTCACCACCTAGGTCAAGTAAAAATGCTCCTAGAATATCTACGATCATCTAGGTCAAACCTAAAATCCCCAAGGGCATCCCTAAGCCCTTTGGTCATAGCCAAATACCCCTAGGTACTCGTAGACACTTCTTAAGTGCTGATGCACGTCTAGGTCACCCAAAAGGCTCCTAGCGGGTTCTCACCATCTAGGTCAAGTAAAAATGCTCCTGGACTATCTACGATCATCTAGGTCAAACCTAAAAGCCCAAAAAGTATCCATAAGCCCTTTGGTCCCCCCCCCAAATACCCCAATGGCCCCCAAGTAAGCCTGTTTGTCACATGTGTATACATATCAATCAAAAATTCAAAAAAAATCATCAAAATATCAAAATACAAAAACATTGCATCGCATTACACTTTCATACATACATATCCATCAGAATTTCAAAAATTTAAAAATATTGCATCACACCACATAGCATTTTATCGTCGCTTGCATCTTGGCATATTCATCATTAGCACTTTAAATTTTGGAGTTGCTCATAAATGTCTAGCACCATGATGGTACATTACTTACCGGTCAAAATCAATGTCATGAAAGTATTCATAGTTCAAATACAACAATTAACATTTTCACCCACATTTTCCACATTTTCATAGTCATGTCCATTCCCTTCACTTAGCCATTTGTTTTAGAATGTCAGTAGGGTTTTCTGTCACTCAACCATATCTAGTATCTACTCAGATTTTGTAGAAGGCTAGCTTGATTTTTAGGAGGTAGAGTCTTGCATTGATTATGCCTTGTGTACATCATATCCAAAATAGAATTAATAATTAATAATCTAAGTTTTGCACAAAGATAGGTGAAATCCATGAAGTGTTCTAGGTTACCTTAAGTGAAAATATCATCCTGCTCATCCCTCTATGTGAATGGTTCAAGAATACTGAGAGTTGACAAAAGGACAAGCTCTTCCCCACCCAATTCCCAAAAATCAATAGTGGTTTTCACTACTATAAAAATTTCCAAACACCATTGATCCCTAAAGTCATAAGGATTCGTACTACACATCCCCGCGAAGGATGGGTAGTCATCCCCAAGGCCTAAAATATCAACACCACTCCACAACAAAATCCCAAAAAGATTCCCATCAACATTTCCAAATACCTTTGATCCCTAAAGTCGTAAGGATTCATACTACACATCCCCGCAAAGGATGGGTAGTCATCCCCAAGGCCTAAAGGATCAATGCCATCCACAAGCCAAAAATCCCACAAGTTCAACTTTGAAATCAAAATCCTCAAAAAGCAACAATAAAAAATAACAATGGTTATCACCACTACTCAAACCCCTTGCTCAAGAGAAAAATAAAAAACTTAAAATAAATAGTGA
Source organism: Wollemia nobilis (assembly GCA_028583015.1). Classification (NCBI taxonomy): domain Eukaryota; kingdom Viridiplantae; phylum Streptophyta; class Pinopsida; order Araucariales; family Araucariaceae; genus Wollemia; species Wollemia nobilis. Next base: position 9,160,270 of record JAQPPZ010017031.1, on the reverse strand, counting down.
TTATAGTCACTAAAAGGAGAAAAATAAACATTGATTTTCATCATTATATATGAGAGCAAGTAATACCAATCAATTAAATAACCATAAGACACCTGAGCTTGAATCCCTAGAATTCTTCGCATTTGAAAAACCATTTAGGTGATCCTCATTATAGGTTTGGTGGATATCCTACTTTTTAATGGCGGTATCCTAAACACATGATGATATGTCTATCACATTAGCTTTTGAGCGTATGTGTAGACCAATGTTTGCATGTGGATGAGCTAGCTTTGGTAACCTAGATTACCTAGTGGTCTAGTCATACTTAGTACAAAACCTATGATGGTGGAATTCATTTGGTGATCCTTAGTATAGGTTTGGTTGAGATCCTACTTGGCACTGGTGGTATCCTTATGCATCTCACAAGAATGAACTCACTTGCACACATAGGGATATGAAGTACCTTGGTCGTCCTAGCAGATTCATACCTTGTCAAAAAATATTGTACGGTTCGTATATAATGTTTGATAAGTTGACTAGAGTGTTTGAGTCTCATGAAAACCTAATGATCATTTACTAAACAGCATATCATTAATATCACTTCACCTCATTCATTTCAATTACATTATTCACAAATCCATTATATAAAGTATGATGACAATATTACATATGAGTTGGTGCAAAATACATCATCTATGATGCTAGTATAATAACACATGTAGTCTACACATTGTATCCCCTAAATCAATAAATCATCCATCTCAATATACATCCATGCATGTACAAAATATAATTAAATCACAATCATAAAATATGCATACATAGGCATTCATCATCATTACATAAATCCAATTGCATACATTTGCATACATCTCATAAAATAATAAACACATGATGATAAACCACATAAAAGGCTCACATATGTGTATATGTATGGGATAAAAAGATACATCATGCTGCCCATCGGCTACAATAAAGTAAGTCCTCAAAATTCATACTGCTAAAACATACAAAAACATAAAAAGAGTCATGGGAGCCACTACCATGGTCACATAGGACCGGTACTACAACTCACACTCCCACCTGTAGTAGGAGTCCTCTATGAACTCCCATATCTGCTACCAACTACTTTGTTAGCTCCCCACCTAGACCCTGATGCCTCCTACCTAGAGGAGGACTGCCCTATATTGTTGTGGCAAATCTAGTATGACCCACTGACACCTCCATCATCCTATATACGCCCACCAAGATGTACTACCTCAATCTCCAGCTCATCTATATAAGCCTACCCCTATCGGCATCATGCCTTGTAAGTATCCACCATAGAATAGAGTCGTGTCACCTCTGCCTACATCCTAGTAACCTCTACACTACTATAATCCTCCTATGTAGGGCTTTGAGATTGCAACTATGCCCGAAGAGATGTTATCTCAGCCTAAGCCACCTGTACCTCAGCTTGCTCAACTGCTAACTCTGCCTATATAGAGTGCACCTATGTCCATAGGAGATTTCTATCCTACCTCACCTTGAGTATCTCAACTCGTAGCTTTGCCTCTGTGTCCCCTGGTGCCATTGATGGTGCCTACACCTCCTCATCCCCTAAGTCACCTCGATCCCCTAAGTCCAGGAGATCCACATGCTCCCTTACCCTGTGTCCCTGCCAATCACATACCTCACCCTGGTCCTCACCAGAAGCATCCTGATGTGCCTCCCTAGATGCACCCCTCCTTAGTTGCCCCTATCCACACCCTTGGCCTATCACCCACCAAGCATCATACTCCGTTGTAGTCCCGACATCATCCACATCTGGAATGTCTACTACAGGATCTATATCCCATGCCACTGCCTCTACCATCGGCCATGCCAATATCCTCTCATCCCCATGACACCGATAAGGCACCGGCTCACTAGGCACTCCCTGGCATAGCCCAAACTATCACATCACCCAAGTAAAATGGAAGTTCTCCCACTTTGTGCCATGTCATCCAAATAGCCATCTATCTCGTCATACCCTATGGAGCTGTACAATAGCATCTTTCGACTTTGGACAATCTCTATATGGCCTCCAAAATACCTGACGTACCCCAAGTTAGGAAAATAGATCTACATAGTAGGCCATCTCACCTGTGAATCACCAAATCTATCCCCTCTCCTGAGCCCTCTACCATAGGATACCATATCCTATCTCCCTATCTGCTAGCTATGCCTGAGTCATCCAGGGTAGCCCCTGTGGTCGCCCCATAACTATGTGATGCCATCCCTAGTGTTACAGCAAAAATCTTCACCCAATACCGTTCCACTTATGGCAGCGGATCTCGTATAGCTCATCATAGAGTTGTGCCAATAGTGTAGTACCCAATGCCATCACCAATGGCTCTGCCATAGTAGACCTCATTAGAGAAAAACCTATCTCCACTAGGTTCCATGGGAACCTCACTCTAGAAGAATCTGGTAGTATCATATTGGATATGAGTGTCATGAGTAGTGTATGCCTCACCCCCAATACCTTCACCTCATTCCATAATCCTACCAAAATACCCCCCTTCAAGCAGTCCAACTCTATCATCTCTAGATCATAACTGACGTACCTCTCGAGCACTACTTGCCTTTGGTATCGTAGTGTCATGTGGATCAGCCACCCCTCTATCAAAATTTGAAGAATCTGATACACGTTCTCTAGCATCACTGTCATCTCCCCAGTGGGTAGGTGGAATGTATTGGTGCACATATCCCACAAATCAATCAGGATAGTCAGATATGCACAGTCTCCTACAACAACCGTTAATTGGGTCACTTGCTTGAGGTCAATGGCATATAGCAACTCCCATTCCTCCATGTTCAAGGCATCCCTCATGTAATCAAAGAGATTAGGTACTCGATACTAACTCCTCACCACCTGACATGGATAAAAAACTCAATAATACACCACCAAAATGGCCTCGCATGGCCCCAAAAACATTCAAAAGAAAAGACTCAAAATGGCCCCTCTTTGAGGCTGGTTTGCGGCCATTCCTCCTAGGAATGGACACCAACCCTATGACCAACCCATCAAGGGATGGCCTATGATCAGCCCACACTAGCCATCCCACCTAGGGATGACTCCAAAAAATTGAGCTCAAAAAGGCTTTTTAGGCCATCAAAAATAGCAAAAATAATGCAAAATTGATCTACAAAATGCAATCTAATTGCACAAAAACATGGGTAAAACAAAAATGTTGGTACATATCTCATAAATTATGTTTAATTACCTATAATATATTGTGATATGTTTCCAAGCCAAAAACATACCATAAAAGCAAGAAAATCAACTCCTAACACTAGGAAAATGCAATAAGAGAGACTTGGCATACCTATCTCGCATCGGCTCCTCCACTGGATGAGTCCACCCACTGACTCATGGTGACTATGGGATGAATTTGATAGTTCTCGACTACTCAGAATCACTCTCCTACTCCTCACCTCTCAAACTGCCAAAGAAAGCATGCAAAAATGAGCCTAACCTTCATATTTTGGGTTTATATAAATATGCAGGGGTCACCACCATCCCAGGGTGGAACGAGCACATATTTGGGTGACCATGACACCCTAGGATTGTGGTAGAACATGCCCTCATCCCATCCTGGGACAGTGGTAGCAAAAATAGGCCAAAATGGCCCAAAATGACCCAAAACAGGTTCAAAACTGCACCAAAATAGCTCAAATTGGGTCCAAATTTCACATAGATCTAAATGCAACCATGAGGATCATAGCATGGATGGAAAAGTTGTTAATTAATGACCTAATAAGGCCATTTTGGCTGGACCACCGCCCATACATGCATTTTTTAGCTCCTTTCCTCTAGGAAAACTCAACAAAGTCACCAAAATCCTCTCCAAATTGCCCTATTTTTCAAGGGACAAAGTTGAAGGTAAGCATAACACAAGTCAATTGGGTCAAGTGACTCATCGCTTTTCTCATTGGTCATTCCCTAATTTATTAATCACTTGAGTGGATAGTTATACTCAGTCCAAATCAGCAATCACACACTCAATTATGTGAATGGTGTTTGTTCAATGAATCTTCGATAAAGACAATCATGCTCCTACTTAGGGTAGCAAACAAGCACACAAAATCACATCATAATGCTTGACATTACTGGAATCATGAAGTCATATGCCATGATCCTTCATGATAGACAATGTTCAAGCATAGGCATGCTCATTAAATAAGTCAAAAGCAAGGATTCAAGAACACACGCCCTTTCCATGATTGGGGCATCTAAAGTTGGTTAGGATATCAAGTAACCTTAATCATTCAATATTTTGGTCATCTATTTTTTCTTAGAATTGTGCTACACATAATGAATGTCAAAAAGGGGCATATTTAGACACTAAAATGTGGTAAGCCCGATTAACCATCCATAAACAGTGATCAAATTGACATAATATGGCCCCTTAGACAACCCTAAGGAGTCTCACAGTGGTTCTAGCCACTCCGAAAAGGGTTTTGGAGACTACCGACATAATTTTGGGAGTTTTGGACCAAAATTCACCACCATCGCACACTAGGACAATGGTATATTCCCATCATCCCACCCTAGGATGGTGGTGATCCCTCGTCCCAGGGTGGGACAGTGGTGAAGTTTGACACAGAAAAAGTCAAAATTTGGCCAAATGGTATCCAAAAACTACCATTTGACCACCCAAACAGAGCGTGTGAGGTAGAGAATAGGGAATCCTTATGACATACATATTGGTGAGGGCCAAATTTGGAGATTCTCTTCCACACCTTGTGCATGCCTCCCATTTGACAAGTGGCACCTCCTGTCATGCATGCCCTTGCATGCCTTTTTCCACATGAGCCCCTTTGGGATATAAAATGGGTTCCATATCCACAAAAAATAATAGAGAGGAGTTATAGGATATGATATGTAGTTCTATTGATATTTCCCCTCACCTTATTGTACCTTTTTACCCTCAGAATCTCCCTTTTGCTAATGAGGTTACCGGGAGACTTCAAGAAGGTAATCCGAGAATAAATTTTCCATCCGGGTGAATTTATTCACCAAATTCAATGAAAACACACCCTAGACCATTTAGGAACATCTTCTAGTGATTTGGTAGCAAAAAGTGGCCGGATTTGGTGGGTATCCCCTCCTAGGGTGCCCCCCAAATAGTTGCAATCACCATCGCCCCCCCAAAATGAGGGTAAATTATTAAATAATTTCATTACTTTTTTTAATTATTAATTTTCTATATTTTCCCATTATGCTAAATTTCAAATTTCAAGTTATTTAGAGTTAAAATGAAAGAGTTATAGCATTTTTAAGTTTTTGAAGGCTCATACGGCCCATTCGAGAACCCCAGTTTGATGCAGGTCGATCTAGGATTCAATTTGAAAATATAACCATATGGGTTGTCTTAAAATGTAAATTTATGTATACTGACCAAATTTTATGAGTTTTGGATGAGTTCAGATTTGATATTTTTTTGTCCTCCTTTTCATAGGTTGCAGGCGGGCAACGCTAAATCAAGGGATCTACGGGTGCAATTTCTGATCTTTTTTTGGTGATATATTCACAAAAAATCCTATTTAACATCTATTCAATTTTTCAAGTCATTTTGATATCATTTGATGCACTTTTACATTATATGCCATTTTGCCCCTGTGGGGATTGCATGTTTTCACCATACACCCTTGCTATTTGACCTCTTTTGTTTCCTTGTGTGTAGGTGCAAGTCCTCAGAATGCTTTAGGAAGCAATATTAGGCATAAAAGAACCTAGATACAAGTAGTGGTGGCATTGGCTCACCCACCTCGATTGTGGGTACACGGAGAAACATTGGATGTGCACCCGAATTTCATGAAAGACTTGGTCTTTGGGAACCCAATATTGTAAAAATTGTATCACCATTTTGATACCTCAATGGGACTTCTATAACCTTGGATTGGATCCAAAAAATTAATGAGAAAATACTTGCTTTAATTCATTTCCTTTTTTATGCTCATTAGCGAGATGGGGTAGATATGCTTATTGTTACACATAATTTGGTACACCATTTTTCCATAATTCAGTAAATCAAGAAATGCATTAAATGCAAAAATCATGCTAATCTTACACACTTGCCATCGCAGGCCTTACAACCCATCCAAGCGGCTTGGCCATTTGCTCAGTGGGGATTAGATATTATAGGCAATATCTCTCCTCCATAATTGGGGTGGCATACATTCATTATCATGGCTACTAAGTATTTTACAAAGTGGTTGGAATTAATACCCTTAACAATGACAATTGGAGCTCGTATAATAGAGTTTATACTAGAGCATATCATAAGTCATTTTGGGATTCCATCCAAAATAATATCGGATAATGGAACATATTTTAAGAACAAAACTATGAGATATTTGACATATAAATATAGAATCAAACATATTTTTGTGACTCCATACTATCCACAAGAAAATGGACAGGCTGAAGCTTCAAATAAGACAGTGGTGGCCATCTTGAAAAATATGGTACAAGAAAACCACAAAGACTGGCATATCCATCTGCCCCTTGCATTATGGGCTTACAGGACTAGTATTCAGACGCCCACTGGGGCAATGTCGTTCTCACTAGTATATGGCATTGAGGCCATTATGCCCTTAGAAGTAGAAATTCCAACACTGCATGTCGCATTTAAAGAGTTCATTGATGATGACACCGCGCAACAAGCTCGATTGGATCAACTGGTGCTACTTGATGAACGTCGCATGAATGCCCTGGAGCATCTCCATGTTTATCAAGAGTGACTAAAATGAGCTTACAATATCAAATTCCACCAAAGAGACTTTGAATTTTGGGATCTTATCTTGAAATAGAACCAACAAAACTCTAATTTTCTGCCAGATATGCGAGACAAATTTATGGCTAATTGGCTAGGACCCTACATCATATTTGAAAATATTGGTTCAGATACCTATCGCCTAACACCACTAGGGGGTGTTGAAGAGCCTAAACCTCTCAAAATCATCCATATTAATATGTTTTATGATTGAAGAGCATAGTAAAAAGCTTCGAGGGTTGCTTGCAACTACTCGGTCATCCTAAAAAGCTCCAAACACTCTCATAAGTGGTTTGGTCAATCAAAAATCTCCAAAGGCATCTATAAGCCCTTTGGTCAAACTTCAAAAAGCTCCGAGGGTTTTTTTGAAAACCACTCAGTCATCCCAAAAGGCTCCAAGGGTTCCTAAAACCACTTGGTCATGTTAGTAAAAAGCCATGAGGGTTTTTTTTATAATCACTCGGTCATCCTAAAAGGCTCCAAGCTTGTCTATGAGTAGTTTGGTCAATAAAAAGGCACCAAGAATTTTTTATAAATTGCTTGGTCAACCCAAAAGCTCCAAGGATTCTTAAAATATCGCTTGGTCATCCCAAAAAGTCCCAAAGGTGCTCATAAACCCTTTGGTCAAACCCCAAAGGCTTCGAGGGTTTTTTTAAAACCGTTCGGTCATCCTAAAAGCTCCAAGGATTTTGCTAAAAAATCGTTTGGTCAATATAAAGGCTTCAGAGGCATGTACTCACCATTTGGTCAGATATGAGGCTCAAAAACTCATAAAAATTATAAAATCAATAAAATCCAAAAAAAATGGTAAAGCATAAAATCCAAAAACATTTGCATTTGCATTTTAATTTTGCATTATCATTTTTTGCATTCACACATGCATTCATTGCATTACTGCATTGCATATAGGCATTCATCATCCATTACATTCCATAGTAGGATAGATTATGTTTTTCAGTATTACAAATGACACCACATTTGTGTCTAAATCCTGCCTCTCTGTATTTATCATGATTCATCATTCATGTGAGTAATTGTGTTTTTCAACACAACCTATAATGTTGCTATGGAGATATACTAGGGTTTTTCGGTCACTCAACCATACCTAGTGGTCTTATCAAGAGTTGGTAGAAAGCTTTCTTTTCTTTTGTGGCTAAGGTTTAGTTAGTATAGCCCTTAGCATATCAGAATCCTATCACTAACCAACAAATTAAACAATCCTAACAAGGACTAGGGGAAGATGAAAGTCACGAAGCAGGATCGGGTATCCTGAAGCAAAAAGAGTTATTCTTGTTTATCCCTTTGTGCAGACGGTATGGGAAATATTGGCAGTTGAAAAAAGGACAGGTTAGTTCCCTATTCAGAATCCCTTGCTTACAATAAAATTAGAAATATCCCAGAGTGATATCCCACATCAATCCTAAAGATTGATACCCTAGATCAATATCATAGATCGACTTCCCAAATTGATATCCCATATTGATATCATAAGATCGATATCCTCAATCGATATACAAGAAATAATTTTCCCAAGTAAAATCCCCCAAAGAAAAGTTTTTGAAGAAAATTATCAAATGTAAATTCTAAAAAGTGAAGATCGAATGAAGATAAAAAAATAGGCTCAAATCAAGTTCAAAGTGAAGATCAAATGAATATCATAAAATAGGCTCAAATCAAGTTCAAAGTGAAGATCAAATGAAGATCATAAATAAAAAGTTTGAGTGGAAATCAAATGAAGATACAAAATCCAGTTTGAAGAGAGATCAAATGAAGATCCAAAGATAGTTCATAATGAAGATAGAATTGACTCCCTTGCTTCACTACATATGAGCAAGAATCCTAAAAATTGAAGGATAGAAATGAATGAGCTTGAATCCCTGGAATTGTCGGCACTACTGTACATTACGCATGATGATATGTCTAATACACTTGCATCTTGCTTGTGGACAGACCAATTTTTGAATGTGGAAGAGCTATATTTAGGTGTCCTGTATTGCCTAGTGGCCTAGTCCAACTAAAATCTAAAATTGGGATTGAATAAGACATTTGTGGTACCCCTATCTTAGTAATGGGATGAAATAATCCTGCCTAACATCGGGAAACGCTCGTGTCTTATCTTAAAATAATCATGTGCAAACACAAGGATAATGAAAAGTTAGGGCATATCCTAGCAAAAGCCTTTTATCTCAGAATTCTAGTGTGGTTAGTATGCAACTTTTTATAAGTCTATTAGGGTGTTTGAGTCTCATGGAAAACCTCAAAAATTTCTCTCATAGCAACAAAATATCAAATATCGCAAACCATATAAAATCATCAAATTGCAAAGTATCAAGTTCATGATACATCATCATATAAAGCACAATGGAGATATAGGATAGATACTAGATAGATATTAGAAATAATGTTTATATGGCCACTGACTATATCGTGCATATTTTTCAAAATTGCAAAAGAAAATAGAATGACACATTATATCATTCGTATCATACAACTGCATTCATTGCATTTCATATATGGGTGATTAATTGATTAAGTTCTTATCTTAAGGATTTTCAATTACATTCATGATTTTTATACATTCTATGGTATCATCCATTATATTGATAAACATATTTACATTCATTACTTATGTTTTAAGTGATTAAAGCATACAAGTTCATTTACATTAGATCACCATTATGTAAATAAATCATTACATACATTAATGCATATAATAAAGTAATATCAAATATGTGTTAAGAGAAAACATTGCATCCATATGCATCCATCATAAATTGCACATCTAAGCATCTAGATCACTGCATATCATCATCATCATAAATTAAATAGCTATCTAGTGCATGTCATCCATACATCACATCACATAGCATCAAATTAACATAAGCATTTCATCCATGTGCATAACATAAAATATATATATATATATATACAAGTACACATAATGATTCATAAGTGATAAATCTCATACATATATATGTGTCTCAAAGTATATCAAGAGTACAAAAATACCCATTGACTATAATCGTGTAGGTCCTAGACCTTACACCAAAATGGTACATATGTAAAAATGTAGCCTAGATCATATAGAGCCCTAGCTCTATCCTGCTCCCCTTGAACTGGAGCTCTCACTGCCTCCCTCAGCCCTGTGATCTGGAGCTTGCTCTGTAGTCAGCTCTAGTACCTACTATGTGCTCTACTGAGGGCCCTGTGTGCCACCTAACCCAAAGAGGCCTAGCACATAGGACATTAGTATGTCTAGGCAGCTAGACTTGTGACTAGAGGTCACACCCGTATCCCTGTGACTCCTGTGTGAGCTGCCTCCATGAGTGCTAGAGGACCTATGCATCCTCTTTGTATTGTGTTTTTACTGGTTGGAGCTCATTGTGGACTGTCTTGAGGTCCTGGACCTGGTCCTCTAAGACCCAGTAGCATATCTATCCTCGGGTACCTCCAAGCCCCGTAATATGATGAACCCCTCTAGCTGGGAGATGTGAGCTATCCTCGCATTGCCAAGGTCATTTCCCTCATCTATGAGAGAAGTGAGTTGCCTAACCTCTGCCATGAGATCACTACCTCTCGGTAGTGTAGCTAATGGTGTTGTAGGAGGTTCCATAATAGCGTGGGAGGATGAAGGATCCCCCCTCTATACCCTGAGTAGCTCTCTCTTTGCAATGGCATCACCCTGATGTGCTAGTGCCACATCCCATGCGCTAGTGAGCTCACCGACCTATGACTACTACCATAGCCCGAGTTATGAGGGTCATAATTTGTGCTTGAGACTCTACCATCTATCTATCCCAGTGAGCCAGCTTTGCATCTAGAAGGTCGATAGATGTATCCCATTGCAACTGCTGAGTCTGTAGCCTCCCAACCTAACTCTGGAGGTCGACAACCCAAGTGAGGAGCTCCCTATATCACTATTTAGAGGCACCTCACCCTCCTTTGACCCCTCATCCTCCTTTGACCCCTCATCCTCCTCTGCCTTTGCCTACGAATCCTCCTCTATGGTGGCCTATGCGCCCCAACCACCCTTGAATAAATTGATGACTCCTAATGGATCAATTTTCAAAAAGAGCAATTAAGGTTGCAAATTTGGTGATGTTCAAAGCACCAGGATCAATCAATAAATAAAAATTAACAAAAAAAAAAAATCAAATAATTAAAAACACCAAATGTGCCTCATATTCAGTAATTTACCCTATACACTTGGCGATTGCAGCGACTTGCGATACATGTAATCCGTCAAGACGAGTAAATTACTATAAGGACATTTGTGGCAAAATTGTCATCGTTGATCTGATATGCTTCTTTTCAATCCTTAAGAAGGCCTTCGTGGCTAGACTTCTCCATGGGAACGAGGCATTTCATGTCATGTCTCCTATGACATCATTTCAATAAATCATCGATAACTTCATTCAACATAAATCTAATTGGAGTTGCCTCATTTTGATTTCCTAATACTGCTATTGTAGCCTGACTACTCCATGGAATAGGATTGTACAATTACTATTAATAGTTGGAATCAAAAGCTGAACTAGGCCTAGCCAAGGCATTAATATGCTCAAATCTAATTTTTTTCAGATCATCCATGGTGTTCAAGTGACCTCGTCGCTTTAATCATTGTCATTACCCTCATCGACTCGTCGCTTGAGTGGGTAGTCATAATATCAAATCATAATCAAAATCAATTGAAGATCCTGGAGATCGTAGATCCCTTGATCTTGTCAAAATTGTGTTTGTCCTTGTGAATCATTATCAACAACTATCATAAGCTTACCCCTTTGCTTGGGGTAAATATAAAATATGATAATTTGTTTGTATCTCTTCTCCTTTCAATTATATAGGCCTAACTCCTATTGTAGCATCAAATGCTACCTGAATGCCTGATGGTGAGTGCAAGCTTTTCAAAATGCAAGTCTTTCACCTAGTTGGAAGCAATGATTCCAGGATGCACGTCCTTTTACTAGACAAGAGGCATCTAATGTTGATCTAACTAATGATCATCATAGAACCTTCAACATAATTTTAGGAGGTATATGTTTGCTCACGCGTTGTTCGATCTCACAATGCATCTCAAAAGGGGCATCTGTAGACATCTAAAATGCATCATGTCTAGGGTGACTACTCATATGGACATACTATAAGACCATATGGAGTATATTGGTCAGACTCCAAGATAGAGTAGTGGTTCTAACCACTCAATTTGGGCTCTTTGGCCTAATCAGTCTGAATCGCAGCCCTGACTTGTGGTCTACAGGCTGAACCGTGGCTGATACCTATAGTTTACAGTCTAGACCACAGTTGTAGCCCGTGGTCTTAACTAAAGTTTAGTTGGCCTTCATGTGAGCCAAATCAGTTTGAATGGCCATTTTTTATAGAATACGGTGGTTAGAGGATATAAGCTTCCAATCCAACTGTCCTAACCACCCCTTATTGATCTTGGCTTCTCCATGAAGCCACCCCTAGCCCTGGGACATCCTATAAGTACCCCTAAGAATTAGGGAAAATGGAGAGAGTGCATTTTGGAGATCAAAGTAGTGAAGCCCTGTCAAATTGTAGAATCACTTGAGTGCATAGAGAGAGCCTCATTGTCATCCCCATTATCGGTTTGTCAAGCATCATGACAAATTATGCCATGGATGCCCTAAGGACCTAGGAGAGCCAAGAAACGCTAATTCAGCCAAACGAAGGCCCTATTCAACAATTCAACCACTAAAATTGTCATAAGGACACCGAAGGTGACCCTTGAACATCAATTGGACAAGGAGGTAAAGCCCACTATCCTTGATTTTGAGGGTAAACTCACTTAAGTTCTAACTACGGCTATCAGCCGTGGTTTATAGTGGAGACCGTGCATCAGTGCTGCGGTTTGCAACAGAGGTATCACCACCTTACTGTTCTCATTTTTGCCCATTTAACTAGATTATATTAGTCATTCATATGGTTAAATTGTAGTTTTAGAGACTTTTGACCGATAGATTAGTGTTTTTGCTAATTTATTTTCAACATAGTAGTTTAGATGTTAATGGTTTCTTTTTATGTTATAATGCTTCATTTCGAGCAATTGATTCCATAGATTGATAGTTGTGCTCTTAATTTACATATTTCCATCAATCTTGATATTATTTGCATATGTTTAGCATAGTTTACGTATTTTCTTGATTTGATGTCATTATGCTATTTTCATGCTATTTATCTTTAAAGGGCCTCATCATGAGAGGTTGCCTATGCTTTTGACATTCTTGTGTTGTTTCTTGATCATAGGAAATAGGTTTCTAAGGAGCTACAATCATTCATTTCCTTCCTCAATATGAAGAAGAGGGTTCACTCCACCCTAGAGCAGTTCGTGTCATCTTAAGGGTTTGATAGTGCATTTCACCCCTAAGGGGGATTGAAATAATTATAATTGCATATCAAATAGAGTATCCCTAAGAGGGACTTACTTGTAATCAGAAACTCATTAATTTTAATGGAATAATGGAGGCATTTCTTGTAATTTCTATGTGTTTCATCCATTTATGTGTTTGAATATCAATTTACTTTGTTTATGCAATTACAAAATTTTGGGTGCATGCATTTTTGGTCGTATAGGCTCATCATGGGCCTTAATATTTGTAAAATCTCACTTGATCTAGCAATGCAGAGAGTGGATACATTTCTGATGAGAGTGGCTATGAGTCATAGGACTCAACTGAGATGGCCTTCCTGAGGCATGCATGCCAAATCATAGGGCCAATAGTAAATGCTAATGGATTCTTCATAAGCGATGATGATTATGAAGATGAGACTGAAATGGCCTATCTTAGGCATCAATATGTAAGTTACCACCTAACTCCAGTGGGTAGGAATGAGGGTTTTTTCATAAGTGATGATGACTATGAGGACGAGACCGATATGGCTTATCTTGGGCCTCATCATCTACGTCAGGTCAATTTTCTTTTTGAAAGAGAAGTGATACTCCGCACCATAGATCCCGACCTTCACTTTTTGGGAAGATTAGATAATCTAGACATCATCTATCACATGGTCTTCCCAGATCCACCAATATTTATTGGGCTATTAAAATCTAATGATACCATTGTCTCATCTATCCATAGACCAGATCCGGAGATCCTCATACCCCTCGAGCCACATATTATGTATGGAAGGTAAAACATTAATGCAAAGGTTAACCCATGTGGTACTGGAGATTTCATCCCATCCATCAACATGATCTCCATTGATTTGACCACTCCACTTCACAACCTAGTAGATCCTTCAAAACCATTGTGTATTAACATAGATGCTATTGATTGGGATCACACTGATTCATCCCTGTAACCTAATTATTTCTTACCTAATGAAGATATGCTACAACCATTCCATTTTGCACTAGGTTATGCACATGATGTCTATCACGCTAGTTTCAACCATGATTCAGTGGAACCTTTAAACCAAGTACATGACATCCATTTAATTTCCACTCCTCACCAGATTGAGGATGGATCACATATGGCAATAGAGAAGAATTTCAAAATGGGCATTAGTGATGACCCCTCTAATCCAAAGAAAGTCGATTTTGGAGAAAGCTTATCTCCAGAAGAATAGACCATATTATTCCTCTATTGAAAGAGAGACCAAGTTGCTTTTCTTGGACCTACAAAGATATGTCGGGGCTAGATCTAAAATTGGTTTTCTACAACATTTTTCTAGATCCCATGAAGAAACCAATCAAGAAAAGCTCAGAAAGATGCATCCAACCATCACTTTGATGGTAAATAAAAAGATGTAGAAACTATTGGATGTTGTCTTTATTATTTCCATCGACTATCCAGAATGGGTATAAAACATGGTACCCATAGGAAAACCTGATGGAAGAATCCACATTTGCACATATTTCAGGGATCTCAATAAGGCAAAACCCAAGGATTCATTCTCGTTGCCTAATATAGTTGCTCTTGTAGATGCAACTGCAGGTCATGAGATGCTCTCCCTAATGTATGGTTTTTTTGGTTGCAATAAGATTCAAATTAAACTCTAATACCAACATAAAACCACATCCACCACTCCATGAGGAACATTCTCCTACAAATTAATTCCATTTGGTCTTAAAAATGTTGATGCCACATATCAATGGGCTATGAAATACATTTTCCATGACTACATGCACAAGATATTAGAATATTATATCGATGACTTACTAGCCAAGTCATTACTGCATGAAGAGCATGCTGAGATTATCAAGAAGGTCTTCGATCACATAATTAAGCACAATGTCAGGTTGAATCCCAAGAAATGCATCTTTGGTGTAACCTTTGGAAAAATCTTGGGATTCATTGTTTCTAAATGAGACATCAAAGTAGACCCAGCAAAGGTAAAGGCTATCCTAGAAATGGCCCTGCCCACTAACATCAAAGATCCGAGAAGCCTACAGGGCAAAGTAGCATCCATAAATTGATTCATTGCACAACTATTGGATAAATATTGACCCATGAATCGACTGCTACAAAATGGGGTCCCATTCTATTGGGATGAAGAATGTCGATAAGCCTTTTCTAAAATCAAGAAGTACTTGGCAACACCACCAGTCCTAGCTCCACCAAGGTCAAACCTGCCATTTTTGCTATATATATCCACTACTAATTTTGCTTTGCACACCATGTTGGCTCAAAATAACATGTAAGGTAAATAACAAGTGATATATTACATCAGCCATGCCTTGATGAACTATGAGATATGATACGCATACGTAGAAAATTTATGCTTAGCAATGTCCTTTGCAACCAAGAAATTGTGCTACTGCATGCTGAGCCATACCACCTATGTAATATCCAAATAAAATCCTTTGCAATATATGATGAGCAAGATATATCATAATATACGTACTGCAAAGTGGATCATGTTATTGATATAATTTGACTTGGAATTCATAAGAAAAAATTACATCAAGGGATAAGTCATAGATGATTAGTTGGTTGAGGCACCTCTTTAGAATAGTAGGTCTCTCACCATAGAACTTCCCGATGATGTAGTCTTCACGTTATCAAAAGCACCCAAACTCAAAGAACTCGAAAATGAAGCTAACATGACTTTGTTCTTTGATGCTTCGAAGTGTGAGCAAGAAGGTGGTGCAGGGATTGTCTTTTTCATGCCACAAGGTGCTCCAATTCCATTATATTTTAAAATATATTTCCCTTGCATGAATAACAACACCAAATACGAGGCCCTAATCTTGGGTCTCCAAACAACCATCGCTATGAAGATCAAAAGGCTAAATATCCTCAGTGACTCCCTTCTCATATTCAACCAAGTCAAGGGAATATTTAAATGTAGGGATCCAATCCTGAAAGCTTGCATGGAGCTTGTTGACACCTATCTAGCCCAACTAGAGTGGTACAACATCGAGGTAATCCCTCGTTCATCAAATAGATTTGCAAACACCATGGCATATTTAGGATCCTTGATACCTTAGAATCCATCTATTGATTTCACTACAATTCATGTGAAAATTCTCTCACACCCAGTGATGCAGCATGAGGCTTATGATAACAAAGAATCATTCAACATGATTCATATAGAACTAGACAATGACTGGTTCAGTAAAGCCAAAGACTTTTTAAAGAAGGAACCTTTTGATTCCTTGATCTCATAGGGTCCTATGAAGAATGGTACCATCATTCACCACAAGTTTATTTCTCAATTTGAATTTGTGCACATCGAATCATAGGAGAAACACATCATATTATCTATTGAGGCTATAACTATTCAGGATTTGCTATCCCAGTTACAATATTTCCTAAAATTTGGAATTATCTGATAGGGACTATCACATGCTGAAATATAATTATTCAAATAGAAAGTGACAAGATATGTCTTTATAGGAGGTATATTGTATCATCAAAGCTATGATGGAGTCCTCCTTTGTTTCTTAGAGCCCCAATAATTAGCTTGGATGATTTCACAAGCTCACGATGGTACATGTGGTGGGCACTTTAGTGACATGGCCATCATCAAGCGCATCCTTTTAATGGGTTATTACTAGCCCACCATGGAAAAGGATTGTTGTGAGTATGTTAGGAGATACATTAAATATCAACATCATGCAAATCTCACACACCTGCCATATCAGGCCTTACAGCCCATTCAGGCAGCTTGGCCATTTTATCAATGGGGTTTTGATCTAATTGAAAATATTTCTCCCCCTTATTTAGGCTGACACACATTTATCTTAATGGCCACTGAGTACTTCACCAAATGGGTGGAAGTGGTTCCCCTAACATCAATAATTAGACATCGAATTGCAGAGTTCATACTTCACAATATCAATTATCATTTTGGGGTCCCCTTCAAAATAATCTCGAATAATGGTTTGTCATTCAAAAATAAAAATATGCAGGCTTTAACATCCAAATACAACATTCAAAATAGTTTTATGACACCATACTATCCGTAGGAAAACAAGAAATCAAAGACCTTGAAAAATATGATACTAGCCATCCTAAAGAAGATGGTGAAATAAAATCATAAGGATTGGCATCTGCAACTACCCCTTGCATTATGGGCTTACAAGACTAGCGTGCAGACACCCACTAGGGCAATACCATTTTTGCTTGTATATGGCACTAAGGCCATTATTCCCTTAGAGTTGTAAATTCCAATATTGCACATCACATTGAAAGATTTTATCAATGATGACATTGCGTGACAAGCTCACTTGGATCAGTTGACCCTTCTAGATGAACATCTCATCAATGTTCTTAAGCATCTTCATGTTTACCAGGATCATCTAACATGATCTTATAACAATAAATTACACCTGAGGTACTTTAAGGTTGGGTATCTAGTGCTTAAAGAGAACCAATAAAACTCAAATTTATTCGCACACCTACAAGATAAATTTATGACCAATTGGATAGGTCCTTATATCATCTCTAAGAAGATTGGACTTGGGGCACATCACCTAACATAGCTAGAAGGTGTTTAGGAGCCAGAGCCTCTCAATATTATTCATCTAAGGGAATTTCACGCATAAGCACAACAAAACACAAAAACATTCAAATAAACCAACAAAATATAAAACTTCAAAACAAAAAGCCCCAAAGGTAGCATAAGCCCTTTGGTCAAATCACAAAAAGCCCCAAAGGCATATTAAATCCCTTCGGTTAAATAAAAAAAGGTTCAAAAGGTAGCATAGCACCTTTGGTCAAATCACAAAAGGCTCCAAAAGCATCACAAGCCCTTTGGTCAAATCACAAAAGGCCCCAAAGGTAGCATAAGCCCTTTGGTCAAATCACAAAAGGCTCCAAAGGCAGCATAAGCCCTTTGGTCAAATCACAAAAGGCCCCAAAGGTAGCATAAGCCCTTTGGTCAAATAAAAAAAATCCAAAGGCATATTAAAGCCCTTTGGTCAAATCACAAAAGGCCCCAAAGGTAGCATAGCACCTTTGGTCAAATCACAAAAGGCTCCAAAAGCATCACAAGCTCTTTGGTCAAATCACAAAAGGCTCCAAAGGCATCATAAGTCCTTTGATCACATCACAAAAGCACCAAAGGCATATTAAAGCCCTTTGGTCACATCACAAAAAGCCCCAAAGGCATATTAAAGCCCTTTGGTCAAAAGCAAAACACAAAAGCACAAAAATAATTTAAAGTCAAAAAAGTTCAAAAAATATTCAAAATAATCAAAACTCAAAAAACAATTGAAAGTATCAAAAATACAAAAATATTTGAATCCATTAGTTGCATTGCATTTAGGTATGACAATCCATTACACTTGAATTAGGATAGGTTGTGTTTAAAATATTACAAACAACATGTTTATACCTCAATCATGCATCTTCAAAATCTAGCATCATCCATAACCCATGTGTGTAACTGTGTTTTTCAACACAACCCCTCCTATTGCTATAAGGAATATACTAGGGTTTTTCGGTCACTCAGCCATACCTAGTGATTTTATCAAACTTTGTAGAAAGCTATATTTTCTTTTGATAGATGAGGTTTGGTTTTGATAGCACCTAGTATATTTCAGAATCCCATCACTAATCAAAACACTAAAATCCTAGTTGGAACAAGGGAAAGATGAATGCTAGTACTAAGCATCATAAGTGAAAGGTTTTTACTTGCTCACCTTGAGATGCACTTGGTCTAGGATTTTGATCATTAGAAAAAGGACAAGCTACCCCCTACCCAAATAAATCCCTTTCTTTCATAAAAACAAGCAAAAATCTTGAAACAAAGCAAAATTCAAAAGCAAAATAAATAGTGATTATCATCACTACAAAAATCCCTTGCTCAAAATAAAATAAAATTCAAAATAAATAGTGATTTTCATCACTAAGCATGAGCAAGTATCCCAAATAAATGTGAATAAAATAAGAGGGTGAATATCTTGAATCCCTAGAATGGTAAATCTCCACAAGCCATTGAGTGATCCCTAATACAACAATGGGCTGCATGAATCCCACCTGGAATTAGGGTAAGCTCTAAGCAATTTGCAAAAAGGGCTAGCTTTAGGTGTCTTGTATCACCTAGTGGTCTAATCCAACTGAGTCCAACTTAGGATCAAGATGAAAATTTGAGGATCCCCAATACAACAATGGGTTGAAATAATCCCACCTGGCATCGGGGTAGGCTTATGTCTTATCTAATTTATTTCATTTGCACACATAGGGATAATGAATATCTAAGTCTTCATAACAATAACTTTATCTTTCAGGAGTTCTTTATGGTCAGTATACAACTTTTGATGAAGTAACTAGGGTGTTTGAGTTTCATGGAAAACCCTAAAAATCCCCTCATAGCAATAAATCATTCCATCAGTCAACTTTCTTTATGAGGTTTTGTTCATTGAAGGGTGTTCATGAATAGGATAGATATCGGATAAATATCAGCAATGTTTTTGGACGACCACTGACTATTTTGTAAAGTTATTTTAAATTTAAAAAGCTTATAAAGAAAGCATGTACATATCACATCATATCATCTCATTCATGATTGTGTTACATTATGTGGTGTCACCCATTAGATTGTTTAACTCATATCACATTCATTCCTTATGTTTTAAGTGATTAAAGCATACAGGTTCATTTACATTAGGTCACCATCATATAAATAGTGCATACATCAAAACATATAGCAATAATCAAATCATATAAACATTGCATCCACATATACATACATAATAGTCCATATATACATATAGATCATGGCATCTAATAATACATCTATCATCTAGCTAGTGCATATCATCAGTACAATGCATACATATAGCATAATCAGATTATCATATAGGCATTGCATTCATCAATGCATCCATAACATAAAATCAAAACACAAACATTTGCAAGCATCAACTGGGGCATTATCAATGTCATACTAACCAAAAAGGCCCCAAAGGTATCCAAAATCCTTTGGTCACCCAAAATGCCCCAAAGGTATCCAAAACCCTTTGGTCACTCAAAAGGCCCCAAAGGTATCCATAAACTCTTTGGTCACCCAAAAGGCCCCAAAGGTATCCATAAACCCTTTGGTCACCCAAAAAGCCCCAAAGGTATCCATAAACCCTTTGGTCACCCAAAATGCCCCAAAGGTATCCATAAACCCCTTTGGTCACCCAAAAGGCCCCAAAGGTATCCAAAACCCTTTGGTCACCCAAAAGGCCCCAAAGGTATCCATAAACCCTTTTGTCACCCAAAAGTCCCCAAAGGTATGAGTGATTGGTTGAGTAGAGTTGTGGTTGAGCCTAGTCAAGTGGATGTGTTGAAGTGATAGTTCAAGTTCTGTGAAACAAATTGTTCCATCATATAATTTGACTTGAGAAAGAGGTTGAGTGTTTATGCATATGAAAAATATTGAGTATCTAACAATTCTCTATATATTTCTATGGTAAAAAGAGAGATTGAAAGTGATTGAGCATTGTGATGAATGTGAAGCATATTGAGTCTCTAAAAATTCTCTATATGTTTCTGTGGTAAAAAAAAATATTGAAAGTGATTGATCATTGTGATGAATGTGAAGAATATCGAGTCTCTAACAATTCTCTATATGTTTTTGGGTAAAAAGAGATATTGAAAGTGATTGAGAATTGTGATGAATGTGAAACATATTGAGTCTCTAACAATTTTCTATATGTTTATGTGGTAAAAAAATAGATTGAATGTGATTGAGCATTGTAATGAATGTGAATCATATTGAGTCTCTAACAATTTTCTATATGTTTCTGTACTGCTCCAAATTTTTCACATCCTTACCTTCAGGCTATACGATCCGTGCCCGGAAGGGGGATGCGAGAAGGATGGGACAATACCTCGGACCGAGAGGCCCTTTGAAGGTCACGCCTCTCGGGGGAGGGGTATAAGGGTGAATTTTTGATGGATGGTGGGGTTCACCAGGAAACTTTGAGTGGCAGTTTCCATGCCTAGGTTGAGAATGGGTTTGATGTGTTCATTTTGTACTTTAATCATTCATATCCCTAGGTTGGCCAGAATGAATCTAAGCTATTCTATATGAAAATGTTGATTTATATGAATACAAAAAGTAGGAATGAATCCTAAATGTAAATATTATACGAAATGAGAAAGAATGCACCTGATTTCGGATGTCTGATGAAGATTCTGAAGCTTGTAAGAGTCCAGATCATCCCGAATATGATAGGATCATCTGCAATTGCACAGAATCATCCCAGATTACAGTCGATCATCTGAGATCAGACAAGATCATCGTCGATCTGACGAATTCATCAGACGAATTCGTCAGAAACCTGCAATCACAAAAATAGACACCAAAAAACGAAAATGCTACTGCAAGAATAATGCAAAATGATAGAAATGATAGTATAACTGCCTAACTGATAAATCTAGATAGCAAATTAAAGGAAATGCATTGTTTTAATAACTTATTTTAACTTTATCATGCATTTATGCTTGAATGAGGTGAACTCCAGGATGCAGAATGAAAATAAATCAAACTAATGCATAGTAAAATAAAGAAGACAAATGAGGAATGCAAACTCAGGGCTCTGGTTGCCCCCAATCTGAACTACAGTCGAGATCACCTCCAATCATACGAGATCATCGCCGATCTACGATAGGATCATCCAAAATCATCTGGAATCGCCTACGACGATCCGAGCTTTCTCCAACTGAAGCACAGTGAAAACCTGCAATGAAAACTTAAAACTACGAGTGCAAACAATGGTGGATAGGACGTCTTGACACAACAAAACTAAATGGCAGGGAAAATCAAGCAGGGAATCATGGGATCAGCCAACCAGGGGGATAAACTGAGAAAATCCCAGTTTATATAGGATTAGGGGGAGGTTAGGAGGTTGGGGATCATCCCAATCTGGGAGATCCTCAGTGGAGGAATCTCCAACTACACAGACACGCTTCTGCCCAAGTTGGAGAGGCTATTGAAACAGAATCTAATTATGAAAATTTGGTTTTGGGACGAAATCGTCTGGACGTTCTGTTCCAGATGAATTCGTCTGATCTGGGACGATTTCGTCTGATCGACGACGATATCGTCCAACGGTCAAAACAACTCCTAAAAATGGCACGAAAAATGGGGTGAGCGGTTAACGGGCGGTTTCGGGGTTAAAATTCAAATTTTTATCTTTTTACTAAGGGTTTAATTGTGCCAATTTTAGGGTGCTACATTTTGCCCCCTCTTTAGCAAATTTTTTGAAGAAAATGCGTTAAAGACGAGTTCTTCCCGTTTTACGAGAAAGCAAAAATTTACTCAATTTTCTAGACGACGATTCTAGGTCGAATCGTACAACTGCTTACTATGGTGCCCCCTCCGTGTTTTTACCCAAATCGAACGTTTGAGGTAAAAGCGCGAAAAAGCAAAATTTAAAAAAATGTTGTTTTTAAATAAAATTAAGAAAAATAGGGTAAAACCCTAATTCATTTTTACTGTTCATTTTCACTATTTTTAGAGCTCTGCAAGCAAAATGGTAGAAACAGTGCACAGATCGACAGAGGTCCGATGCGGGTTGCGGGTAAGGATCTAAACCTAGTGAATTATGTTTTTAATTTGATTTGTGTAATTTTTTATTTAAATTTTGACTGTTTTGGGGCATCGCGGCCATTTTTAGGCCGTCGACGACGTCGGGATGAAATCGTCCCAATTTCGTCGAAATCGTCCCTAGATCGCCGATTTCGTCTAGGGGCAAAATCGACAGAATAGGGGCGATCCCGTCCAACAAGGGGCGATCCCCAAGTTGCGAAATCGGAGATGATTTCATCCTACCAAGGATGATTTGACCTAATTTAGGATGATATCATCCAATGGTGGACGATATCATCATTGTTTTTAGAAGATTAAATTGATTTAACTGATTTTAATGATTATCTATTGATGATTTTTATTGTTTGATTGTTTATTTTGTAGAGGGGATTACTAAAAAGTTGGGAGTGGAAATACGGGGGACTCAGAGATGACGTAGCCATGCTCGACCAGGCGGAGCGAGACCGACTGGCGGAGGTCGGACTACAACATGTGGCAGAGATGCCACAAATACCGATAGACATGGGGCTACTGACAACCCTAGCAGAGAGGTGGTATCCGGGGTCATCCTATTTTTGGTTACCGACAGGGGAGATGGCTCCCACTCTAGAGGACGTATGGAGGATCTTGAGGATCCCCATACAAGGGCGATTTATGACTCCTATGGCCAATCAGGGCCATGCCATGATGCGCCTATGCAGAGATCCTAGCTTCACCCTGGAGAAGGGCGGGGTGAACATCGAGACATTACGGCAGATGCCTGGGGCATCTCGATTGACTCGAGTTTTGGTAGGGGTAGTAGGTGGCTTGCTACTATGCCACCAGAGTGGATGCAGGTTACCATGGCTACTCTCAGATGTGGTCTACGATATGAGAGACCACGGCTACAGATTTTCTTGGGGCAGCTTTGTGCTATGCCGCTTGTATAGGATCCTATACGGGGTCGTATACAAGGGAGGTCGATGTCTGGTTTTGACATCGCTGCTACAGGTTTGGTGCTGGGAGCACATTGCGGTGCGGAGGCCGGTAGGGCTTCCACTGATAGGGGTTGACCGAGAGAGACCCCGGGTTTTCTATTGGTGGCTCCAGAGAGGGTCACAGTGGCGGATAGATCTGTCGATGTCTCGAAGGTTGCTAGACGACCTCATCCCAGACTAGATCACCTGGAGGCCATGGAGAGAGCATCCAGGGTGGGGAGAGGACGGACAGGAGCTGGCTCACATCAGGCGAGTCTGCTGGCTGAGGATGGAGTGGGGAGAGGTAGAGCTCCACCGCTATGACCGAGTTTTGTGGCAGTTCGGTCTACAATAGGGGATCCCTTCTCTCAAGGATTACGAGTACTCCTAGACTATTCGGGATAGTACTACACTGAGCGGGGCTCCAGATATGCAGTGATTCTGGAGTCAGGATGCGGATGATGCCCCCATTCAGCCAGTGGATGGGGATGACATAGGGGTGGTAGATGGGTATGATGCCTGGTACGCAGGCATCCACCCTCCTCGGATGACGAGGGCATAGGGTCCGATGCACGCCGTGGTGCGACGGATGGGGAGGCGGTGCCAGGCTGCTATCGATGCAACGAGGGGTCATGAGGGGAGGGAGCAGTGACGGTCTCCTCAGGAGAGATGTCGAAGAGTGCCACAGGCTCCGAAGAGACCACAGCAGGCAGAGAGGAGAGAGGAGGGACTCCCTTCTCAGCAGAGGGATAGGCCAGCATCGCCCGATAAGGGCAAGGGTATCGAGGTGGGGGAGAGCAGCGAGATGGCGGCTCTCCAGGCTGAGAATGCCCGCCTACGAGCTCAGGTGCAGACTCTACAGGATGAGGCTACATGGCTCAGGGCTCAGAGCGGAGGGGCGAGCATGCAGGAGTTGGCATGGTCTATTGCTCAGACCACGTTCTATCAGGGAGCATACTTCCAGCTGGTTCCAGAGGGCCAGAGGTTACAGCTGCCAATCGGCATTGCGGAGCCGATCAGGATGGGATCATCGAGGACATCCTCACGATCGACGATGAGGACCCGAGACACAGCACGGACCTCTATGGGACCACCTCCTCCATGCCAGGGTGGGAGAGGAGATGAGGCTGAGAGCTCGAGGGCTTCTCGAGACTAGCTGCTATAGACTAGATTGGATATATTTTTGAGAGGATTGAGTATGCCAGGGTATAGATTGTGGCATACCAATCCGGTTGTGATATGATGTACAGATATTTTGATATATATATATATATATATGATTTTTTTTGTGATATGACTTGTCCATATGTTTGATGATGCTTCAATTTTGGATTTGTTGATTGATTATTCATGTAATTATGTCGTTTGGAAATAGTATAATTTTATGTCATGTTGTAAAATTTAAATGAAATAATCTGATGTAAACAAATTGGTTGTTTTGTGGTGTGATTTGATGAAAAATAAAAGGGACTTCTAACAATAATTTCAAAGGACATTGTCGTTGTTATAGACCATTTCATGGAGTCGTCGCTCGCTAGGTCGTCAAGCTAATCCCAATATAGAAATATTGCTAAAAGTAAAAGGGTGCTTAAGAGACTGTCTTAAGACTTTGTGTTGTGATGATGAAAAATGATGATGGTGATGATTTGTTTTCAGATTTTCATAAAAATATTATGCATGAAATATTAAAAATATGATTTTTGCTAGGCATAAAATTCCTAAGTGTGATAAAGTTTTGAACAATTCCTTAGGAATTATACCATGGTTGCAAAATGGAATGTTGACATAATGAAATGAAATAGAAAAATGTGTTCGTTCTTTTTAAAGCACAATTGTGTGACATAATGATGTAAGCCATATGTTTTTATAAATAATAATGAATGGGAAATAAAATTAGAACAATGGTTTGCGCTAGGCATAGAATTATAGGTATAGACTTATACCATCATCGCGAAATCCAAGAAAAAATAATTTTATTGCATAATTGATTTTTGATTTTGAGATAAACAGAAAAATATATATAAACGTGACTTTATTGCTAGATTGTGAATATGTTGTTGAAAAAAATGTTGGATTTTTGAAAACAATGTATGTAATTGGTTTTATACGAAACAGATGTTCTTAAATAAGAAGATGAAATTATTCCAAAAAGAGTTGCAGAAATATTTTAAATTATCTCAAAGACAAAATGTAGATTTATAAGGAACCCTCATGTGCATATGTGAGTTCATTGCCGATCTTGATTTATCATAATGATACAAAATCTCTCAAATGCAAATGTGTGTGCAATTGTATTGTTCATTTACCAATTTTGAGCAAGATAATTTGATACAAGTAATTTGAATTAACCAAATGAATGTTCGTTGACCATGATTTATATGCATGTAACCGTACCAGACTACTATGTAAGTCGGGTCATCAAGAGCTAGCTGATCCATAAGCAGACATAGGTCTATACAAAATAAGGTCGCTAATGTGACAGACATATCACCACGCTAGGGATTACCCAAGGCCAAGCGGGTTGGGCACAAACCACCTGTTATGGGGCTTACCTCACAGTTTTCGAATAATTGAAAATTCCAGGGATTCAAGCTCATTCACCCTTCTTTTCTTTTTCAAGGGGTAGGGAAAGGGATTTTATTGCTTTTTGCTTTTTCTTTTCTTTTCTCTTCTTTTTTTTTTTTGTATTTTTGCTTGGAACTGAGATAATGCTGAAATATTGTTGCGATGGTACAAAATAATATTTTTCTTTTTCTCATTTTCTTTGACTTTTCTTTTTTCTTCCTATACTAGGGATACTTGCTCGGATTGGCTGTAGAGCAAGGGATTTTTATTCTGGGCAGGGGTGAGCTTGTCCTTTTGTCAATTCTCAAAGATTCTAGACCATGTGCATGATAGGATAGCAGGGGAAACTTTTCGCTCAAGAAACCACTTCTACTATGTAGCATCATATCGAATTTGCAATGAAATCATTTTAATGTGAAGAGATATACTTGGTTCAAGTAAATAACAAGATCAATTCTCTATGCTCAAAACTTTATTTAATTCAACTGTGGACTTTGATATAAGAGAGATTAATAATCATACCAAATAAAATCAAGATATTTATGCATGTGAGTGTGAAAGTGCGGGATTCCAAATAAATGTTAATTTATCCAAAATAACTGAAAATATAACTGCAATACTTCAAGAATTGACAGGTACAAAAATAAAAGATGTTTTTTGAAGATTTTGATGATTTTGATGTTTTTATATTTTGATTTTGATTGATGAATTGAGAAGATACACAATGTGATTGTTTTTGAAATTTTTATATGAATGACTAAAATGAAACAATATGCAAAATAACAATATATACAATGATGAAATGACCAGATTTTATGCATAATAGCGTTTAAGATGCATAATGTTCATAGGTTCTTTAAGATCTTTACCATCTAAGGTAGCTAATCGGTATGCTCCCGATCCAAATTTAGCAGTGATGATATACGGTCCAAGCCAGTTGGGCTCGAATTTACCTTTAAGATCTTTAGTTGCATTAGTATTTTTTTTATTTTCTTTCAAGACAAGGTCACCGATCTCAAAGGATCGATGATGAACTTTCTTGAGGTATGCTCGTTTAAGCTTGTTTTGGTAGGCTCGAAGATGTTCCAAAGCATTGATGCGCTTCTCATCTAGGAGTTCCAGCTGACTAAATCTGCCAACACGATATTCATCTCCTACTTCAGTATCTTGAAGTAGCAGAGCCAAAGAAGGAACTTCTAATTCAAAGGGAAAAACTGCTTCAGCGCCATAAACCAAAACAAAAGGTGAAGTGCTCGTGGGGGTACGAACGCTAGTTCGATAAGCCCACAAAGCAGGATATAGTTGAATGTGCCAATCTCGGCCAGATTTATTGACCAGTATTTTGAGGATTTTAATTAATGTTTTATTAGATGCTTCTGCTTGGCCATTACCCTGAGGATAATAGGGAGTGGACCAACGATGTTGAATTTTATATTTTTGACATAATTTTTTGACATCTTTATTTTTGAAACAAGTTCCATTATCTGAGATGAGATTTGCAGGAATTCCGAACCTACAAATAATTTGATTAAAAATAAATTTGGAAACTTGGGTTCTAGTGCAAGAAGCTAAGGGCATAGCTTCAACCCACTTCGTGAAATACTCGATGGCGGTTATGATGAATTTGTGTCCATCAGATGACACAGGGTTGATTTTTCCAATGATGTCTAAGCCCCATTTTGAAAAGGGCCAAGGAGATGAAATAGCTTGTAGCTCTTGTGCAGGCGCATGGACAAGGTCAGCATGTTTCTGGCACTTGTCGCAATGGCGCACATAATCATGTGCATCATTTTCCATGGTAGGCCAAAAATATCCTATCCTAAGGAGTTTCTTAGCAATGGCGCTACCACTAAAATGTCCCCCACAAGATCCATCGTGGGCTTCACTCAAAGCTGATCTAGATTCTTCTAGATTCAAACATCTCAGTAGGATACCTTCGAAAGATCTCCTATATAACGTATTGCCAATTATGATGAAGCGACTTGCTCGTCTACGCAATAACCGACGTTGGTTTCTGTTAAAACCTTCAGGGAAGGTCCCATTTTGAAGAAAATTGAATATATCAGTGTACCAAAGTTCAGGAGTAGTTTCGTTGATTAGAAACACATCCAAAGGTTCTAAGCATGATTTATTTGAAGCGGGTTCCTGGAGTCGATGAATAATGATGGTAGCATATTCGTCCTCTAACTCCAAGGGTAAAAGGGATGCAACTACAGCCATAGCGTCAGCCGCACGATTGCTAGTTCGAGGAATAGCTTCCAAGGTAACTTGATCAAATAAAGATAATAATTGTAATACATATGCTTTATATGGATGCAATTTATCATCTTTGGTCTGATAAACATCATTAATTTGATTTATGACAAGTTGAGAATCATCGAAAACTAATAGATTTTTAATTTTTAGTGCCAAGGCAGCTCGTAATCCAAGGATTAGAGCCTCATACTCAGCAGTGTTATTAGTACAAGCAAATGTTAATTTAAAGGACAGAGGGATAAGATGTTTCTATGGAGATATTAAAATAATACCTGCACCAGCCCCACTCATGCATCGGGCTCCGTCAAAGTATAAGGACCATTGCTCTGAATGATCGGCCTCTAGTTTAAGGCATTCATCAGGAAACTCAATGATGAGGGGATGGGTAGACTCTAAGGGTGCAACAACTAATTGATCTGCTATGATTTGACCCTTAACAGACTTTTGTCCTATAAACATGAGGTCAAACTCGCTTAGGGCAAGAACCCACTTTGTTGTGCGACCAGATAAGTACGGTCGACTCATGAGATACCGCAAAGGATCGGATTTAGCAATAACATAGGTTTTCTGACTGAGCATATAATGGCATAATTTCTGTGTAGAAAATATGACTGCTAGACATAACTTCTCTAATGTTGTGTAACGGGTTTCATAACTGATTAATGTTCTACTGATATAATAATTAGCACGTTCTTTCTTCTCATCATCAAGTTGAGCTAACATAGCTCCTAAGGCAAGATCTGAAGCAAAAATATACAAGATAAATGGGCGATCAGGTCTAGGTGGCGAAAGCATAGGTGGGTTAAGAAGATATTGTTTGAGGAGTTCAAATGCTTGCTGACATTCGTAGTCCCAATGGAAAAAGACATCCTTCTTAAGAAGCTTAAGAAAGGGTCCGATTTTATCCGCCAGCTTATCGATGAAGCGACGGATAGCTTGAAGCTTACCTTGTAAACTTCGTAATTCTGATATATTTGTGGGTGCGGGCATATCAATGATAGCCACAATCTTGAGAGGGTCAATTTTGATGCCACGTAAAGAAACTATAACCCCCAATAATTTATCGGACTTAACTCCGAATATACATTTAGCTGGATTCAATCGGATAAGATATTCCCTTAACCGATTAAATACTTTTCTCAAATCATCTAAATGGTCATCTTCTTCATTAGAACGAGCTATAATGTCATCTACATAATCATGTAGTATATCATGCATCATATCATGAAAGATATAAGTCATGGCTCATTGATAGGTTGCACCTGCATTCTTTAAACCGAATGGCATCACTTTCCAACAAAAGGTTCCCCAAGGGGTAATAAAGGTTGTTTTAGCCTGATCTTCAGGAGCTATCCTGATCTGATTATAACCAGAAAATCCATCCATTAAGGATATCATTCCACTCCCAGCAGTAAAATCAATGATCTGATCCATATTGGGAAGAGGAAAAATCGTCTTTAGGGCATGCAACATTAATATCTCTAAAGTCTATGCAAACCCTAACCTTAGTAGCTTCTTTCTTAGTTACTGGAACTACATTCGAGATCCATTCAGCATAATCAATGGCTTGTATAAAAATAACATTTAAGAGTTTTTCTAACTCCCCTTTGACTAGTAAGGCCACTTTAGGATGCATTTTTCTAAGTTTTTGTTTAACAGGTTTAGCATCCGGATGGACTACTAGGTGATGCATAACTACATAAGGGTCTAATCCTGGCATATCTTCATATGTCCAAGCAAAGACATCTTCATATTCTTTAAGAAATGCAATATATTTATCCTATTTTTCTTGACTCAATTCTGATCCAATGTTGATTATGTGAGGATTACCCTCAGTTCCAATGTTAATTTTTATGACATTTTCTACTTCCATGTGTAGATTTTTCTCAAAATTAGGTGGGGCGGGTGAAACGCCCAATTCTTGTAATTCTTCCAAGGTTAGTTTGGATAATTCGTCTTGAGGAGTCGTGGCCTCAAGCTGGGCTATACTAGGTATAGAGCCATCAAAATAAAATTCATGATGTAATAATTCCTCAATGGAGACATCATGGAAGATATCTCCCTCCAACTCATCGTCGGATTCGACGATCATCTCAGGGTAGGCTATAGATAGCATATTACATGTAAATGGCTTATTCATTAAATGCAAAGCATCACGTTTATCCAAATAATCTTGGTAACATATGAGATGGTCATCATCCTCAAATGGGAAGGGCTGACCTTTACTAGGAAATAGGCCCACACCACATCGGGCGGGCCATGGTTCTACCTCAAAGGGTTCTTTCATGCCATTTTGGAAAGGTCCCAAACCTTTCCCTTTATATCCCAATTTAAGCATTATAGATTTGGCTTTAATATACTCATTAGTAAAATAACATCGAGCATATCCATCATAATGAGTCTTGATGTTTCTGGGTATTCTACCCCAGTCATATCCCTTATAGATAAAAGCGCAACTCCCGACTTGGTAAATACTTCCCATAGGCTGTGGGAGACCCAAGGTACGAGGAGATGGTGGCAAATTATTTAAGATAAGGGAATCTTGCATAGCAGCATTCGTTTTCTCTGATATAAGAATTTTAGATAAATCGGGTAAGAGCTCGTCAGTAAGAGCATAAGAGGTAGAAGGAACATTTCCTACATCTTCTGATGCGGAAACTATGCCTTTGGTGGATGTAGATGTTGTAGAGATGTCGATGGATGATTCTATACAAGTTATAGGAGTAGAGCAAGAAACCTTGGTTGTGGGATTAGGATTTTTTTGAGGTCCTAATGTAGTTTGTTTAGAGGATGTTTGAGCTGTATGAAGGGGTGGAACTGATGTAGAAGGAGTAGATGGCGTTGTGGGTGTGTGTTTCACATGTTTAGATGGATAATGAGAATTAGGATGTGTGGATGATAAAGCAGGGCAAAATTGAACTCCAACAGGTTCTGCCAAAGCACACATATCAAAGGGTCTAGGATCACCATGGATGGTAACCAACTGATTCTTAAATTCGAATTTAACACATTGATGTAAAGTTGAGGGAACGGCTCGCATTGCATTGATCCAAGGGCGACCCAAGAGTATATTGTACGATGCAGGGCAATGTACAATAAACACGGTCGTATCCAAGGTTCTCGGACCAACCTGCAATGGGATGGTAATAACTCCACACGTTTCTTGTGTTTCGTCATTGAAGGCTTTTATGATCATATCAGTTCTTTTCATTTCATCACTTCTAAACCCAAATATTTGGTAGAAGTCAAAAGTGTAGATGTTTAAAGATGAACCATTATCAATCAAGACTCGTTTAACTGCTACATCTCCAATTAAGGCAGTAATATATAAGGGGTTATCCTTATGTAAACTATGTTGAGGTATGTCTCTATCCCGGAAGTCAATACAATCAACTTCACGAGTTATTATAGTATTAGCCATGGCTTCAGGTTGAATGTCTTGTGGTACCATCATCTGGCTTAATGTGAGCATTAATTCATCTCTATGTGTAGGAGAGGATCTTAAAAGGTCCAAAAGGGAAATTCTAGCTGTAATGTTTGATAGTTGCTCATTAATATTATAAGGAGGTTTAGGTTGCACATTAGGTGCCTGATTCCCTTTATTAGGAACTTTCAAAACAAATGGAGTTGATCCATCATTTTGCATTTGATCATGTTGAGAGTTTTGAGCCTGTTGTCTAGTAACAACTCCGATGGTACCCACAACATTATTCTACGGATGATGAATGGGTCTTGGTCTAGCATTTATGGCTTGCTCATTAGAAATTAATTGGTGAGACGATGGTCTAGTAGTGACTCTTCTTGGAAATGGTTCTTCTGGGACCATATGACTTGTGATAGGGAGAATAGGATCCGATTCATCTTCAGAGCTATTCGATTGATTTGAGGTGATTTCCATATCACTCTCAGTCTCATATTCTGTATCACTAAGATCAGGTGTCTGAATATTATGTAGAGGCCTGGTTGTAACTACGGATAAAGTTGTGTCAAATATTTCCAAATCATGAGTAGGTAAATGCCCACTAATAGTTCCTACATATCGGGTAGGAGGGGGAACATTATGGTGTTCAATTTGATTAGCCACTTCCTTGCCATGTTTTGGTAAAGGATGTTGAAATATGTCCAATGACTGATTGGCATTCTGATTCTGGTTTTGAGGAATGTTCTTTTGAGTATTATTAGGAGGATTTTGCTTAGGTTGAAAGGCTTGCACCTCCATCTCATTGTTATCAATCAGGTCCTGTATTTTATGTTTTAATATTTTACAAGAGTTGGTAGTGTGTCCAGGTCCTCTATGGAAGTCATAGTGTAAATCAGCTCTGTATCCGGGTATAGTTGGATCAGGTTCCTGGATAGTTGGTAATTGAATCAAACCTCATTCTAATAATTGTGGGAGAATGGTTGATAAAGGTTGATTTAACCTAGTAAATTCTCGAGGAGGTTTATCGAGAGGTTTTAGTATAAACTTCTTCGTTGTCTTCGCAGCATTAACAGTAGCAATATTTCTACTATCAGTGACTCCATCACCCACAACTTGTTTATTTTTATATTGATTTCTGGATGTTTTCTCATCATCTTTCTTTTTAAGCTGACCTCTCCTAATGAGAGCATCTTCCACTCTTCGGGCTAAGTCTATAGCCTGATCAAAGGTGGTCAAGGTAGCAGTTGACAATTCATAAGATAGTTGGTCTTGTAAATTATTAATAAAGATGTCCAACATCTCCCTATAAGGCAATACAAAGTGCAATTTTCCTATCAACTGTCTCCACCTAGCTAGGAAATCGGCAAAACATTCATCTTTGTCTTGTTTTAAGTTGTACAAGTCTTTAATGGTCACATGCCTTTCGATGTAGGCACTAAATTGATGCACAAAAGACTCAACAGTCTCTTCAAAGTTCCTCAAATAATTAGTGGGTAATTGATAATACCACTCTAATGCCATTCCTCCTAAACTTTTTGGGAACATTTTTAGCAATAATAAGTCATCATGCGATATATCATGACATGCTATCCTAAACATACGAAGATGCTCTATGGGATCTTCGGTTCCTTTATATATGGGCAAGACAGGCATAGGAAAATGTTTAGGATATGGTTGTGCTACAACTATAGGATCTAAAGGTTGACTACACATCTCTCGATAATTGTACGAGGGATGGTAGGGATCTATCTGGTCCATGCGGGAAACTAACTGTTTCACCACAGTTTCAAGATTACTAGTTTGTCCACCATGTTGGTTCGGTGGGACATAAGCATGGGATTTATGAGTGTATGACGGTGTGACATAAGGATTAGATGCTATATTGCTATTATGCAAAGCATTGGTAGGAAGAGTATTATGAAGAGGATTTGTAGTAGTATTATGTTGTATTCCAGATTGTTGGTAATTGGTGTTTGGTTTTGTTTTGGGTTTTTGTTGATTTGAGGTATATTGCTCAATAGCTTGGTGAAATAGAGCAATAAATGAGGGTTTCTTTTGTGCGGGAATGACCCTAGGCTTGCTAACAGGCACTTTAGATGGTTGGGTAACCTGTTGTTGTTGCATGTTCTGGATTATAGCTGCCATATCCAAATTGGATGGTCCAGCTTGATCACTTTCTTGATCGATAAAGGACAAGGGATTAGTGCGTGTGTGAAATACGTCTTCTAGAGTTGCTTGAGTGTCACTAATTCGATCCTTGTCCATATAGACTGCTCTATTAAGCACACCAATATTAGTATGAAGGAACTTCCAGAATTGTTCCATGTTTTCAAAAGTAACAACTCCTCCCGGAGACATTTTAGGGGATGAGGATCCTTCCTCTCTATTTTCTTCTTGTTCATTTCTTACAACAAGCTCTTCTTCTTGCTGATCTAGGATTTCTTCTTCCTGAACTTGATCTTCGGGAAGGACATCTGGGTTATTTAATGGTTTTCCTAACCAATCTTCTTCTTCTTCAGTTTGTTTTCCATTCCTAAGTCTAGGCATTGTGCTTAAACTTAGATTTCAGCAAATATATATATATATATATATATATATATATATATATATATATATATATATATATATATATATATATATATATATATATATGCGATAGGTTTGAGAGGTATATATTTTAATTATATACCTACTATAAAAAGGAAATGTTTTGATTTTTTTGTTTTTTGTTTTATGTTTTTTTTTTTATTGTTTTTGTGTTTTTGTGTTTTATAATATTATTATAAAGATAACAAATAGCATTCTAGTTGCAAAAAGAATAATAATAATAACATAAATGACTTAGTTTTCTATAAATAGTTTATGGATGTCATTGATAGGATCAAGTTCATCAGGAGTCATGAAATGCTCCTCTTCAAATTGGAAATGGCTTTTCAAAAATTTGACAAAGTGTGCTATAGTAATATGGATAAGACATAGAAAAAAAAAAAAAAAAAAAAAAAAGAAAAGAAAAAAAAAGCAAAAAAAAAGAAACACCACACCCCTAACCCTATACATCCGACACCCTAATCAGGACCACCCAATAAAAAACAAAAGAAAAGAAAAACAAAAAAGGAGTCCCAAACCCCAAAGAAAAAAGGAAAGAAGAAAAGACAACACAAGCATTCCCCCCTCACCCCCCCCCCCCCGACGCCGCGAAAGAAAGAGGAGGGGGGAGGGGGGGAGATGAGAAAGACGAACACAACCACCCCGGACCAACCGCCAGGCTGAGCTGGGGTAGGAGAGGAAGAAAAAAAACCCCCCCCCCCCCACCCCCCCCCGCCGGGGGGGGGTGGACGTGGGAGGTAGGGGGGGGACGCAAGGAAGATTATGGGGGGTGGGTGGGTTTTTTAAATAATAGAGGGAGGGGGGGAGTTTTTTTTTATATAACCCCCAAAAAAAATATGATAAGTAATTTTTTTTTATTTTTTTTTTAAATTTTTTAAAAAAAAATTATATTTTTTTTTTTTTTTGTAATTTTTTTTTTTTTTTTTTAGAAGGCTTTTAGTTTCATGTCGGGTTCACCAAAATGTATCGCTCCAAATTTTTCGCATCCTTACCTTTAGGCTATAGGATCCATGCCCGAAATGGGGATGCAAGAAGGATGGGACAATACCTCGGACTGAGAGGCCCTTTGAAGGTCACGCCTCTCGGGGAGGGGTATAAGGGTGAATTTTCGACGGATGGTGGGGTTCACCAGGAAACTTTGAGTGGCAGTTTCCACGCCTAGGTTGAGAATGGGTTTGATGTGTTCATTTTGTACTTTAATAATTCATATCCCTAGGTTGGCCAGAATGAATCTAAGCTATTCTATATGAAAATGCTGATTTATATGAATACAGAAAGCAGGAATGAATCCTAAATGTAAAGATTATACAAAATGAGAAAGAATGCACCTGATTCCGGATGTCTGATGAAGATTCTGAAGCTTGTAAGAGTTTCGATCATCTCGAATATGACAGGATCATCTACAATTGCAAAGAATCATCCCATATTATAGTCGATCATCTGAGATCAAACAAGATCATTGTCGATCTGACAAATTTGTCAGACGAATCTGTTAGAAACCTGCAATCTCAGAAACAGACACCAAAAACCAAAAATGCTACTGCAAGAATAATGCAAAATGATAGAAATGATAGTATAACTATCTAACTAATAAATCTAGATAGCAAATTAAAGGAAATGCATTGTTTTAATAACTTATTTTAACTTTATCATGCATTTATGTTGAATGAGGTGAACTCCAGGATGCAGAATGAAAATAAATCAAACTAATGCATAGTAAAATAAAGAAGACAAATGAGGAATGCAAACTCAGGGCTCTGGTTGCCCCCAATCTAAACTGTAGTCGAGATCACCTCCAATCGTACGATATCATCGCCGATCTATGACAGGATCATTCGAAATCATCTGGAATCGCCTACGACGATCCGAGCTTTCTCCAACTGAAGCACAGTGAAAACCTGCAATGAAAACTTAAAACTACGAGTGCAAACAATGGTGGATAGGACGTCTTGACACAACAAAACTAAATGGTAGGGAAAATCAAGTAGGGAATCATGGGATGCCAACCAAGGGGATAAACTGAGAAAATCCCAGTTTATATAGGATTAGGGGGAGGTTAGGAGGTTGGGGATCATCCCAATCTGGGAGATCCTCAGTGGAGGAATCTCCAACTATGCAGACATGCTTTTGCCCAAGTTGGAGAGGTTGTTGAAACAAAATCTAATTATGAAAATTTAGTTTTGGGACGAAATCGTCTGGACGTTTTGTTCCAGACGAATTCGTCCGATCTGGGACGATTTCGTCTGATCGGCGACGATATCGTCCAACGATCAAAATAACTCCTAAAAATGGCACAAAAAATGGGGTGAGCGGTTAACGGGCGATTTCGAGGTTAAAATTCAAATTTTATATTTTTACTAAGGGTTTAACTATGCCAATTTTAGGGTGCTACAGTTTCTATGAGATTGGACAAGTTCTATTAAGGACTTGTTGAGTATATTTGAGGTAAGTTCTAGAGAGAAACTATGAACAAATTTGTGTGAACTTTTGTGGAAACTTATAATACAGATTTGAGGATAGATATTATTGAGCAGATTGGACAAGTTCTAGAGAGGACTTGTGGATAGATTACTGTGAGCTTTTGTGAAATCTTACAAGGCAGATTTGAGATAAGTCTTTGAGAAGACTTGTGAGCATAGTTGTTTAAACCTTGAGTTAAGGTTTGGGATAGATCTAGTAGAATTTATTTGTAATTGAGTCAAGCTTTGTTTTAAGGCTTGAGGACAGATACTGAGGATATATTTATTCTATACTGAAGGACTGTGTTTAGTGCATATCAAAGGATAGAGATTGAGGATAGATTTTTGCTAGACCGAAGGACTATGTTTAGTGCAAATTTGAGGATAGAGTTTGGTACAGATTTGAGGACAAGTTTGTGCCAAATCAGAGATAAAGATTGAGAAAATTTGTACTAAACTAAAGGACTGTATTTAGTATAGATTTGATATAGAGCTTTGGAGGTGAAAAAGTATAGAGGATGACAAGATCCAATGGATAGATATCCATTAGCCAGGGTAGTGAGTATAGGTATTATGAGTGGGTATAGGAGTCTTCAGTGGATAGATGTCCATTAGTCAATGTAGTAGAGGTAACAGTTCTTTTAAAATATCACCAACCAGAGATAAGGAGAAATAGTTCTCCTATGGATAAATATCCATGAAATTTATTAGGGGATTAGTGTCTTATTTGGATAGAGGTCCATAAATATTGTAATAGGGAAAGGATTTCCAAGAGATTTTTTTTTTGAATTTACATGATGGAATCGGTAGCCGCCACGAATCCTGGTAGGCTGTCCATATTTTTATGGCCACCATAGTATTCTGTGCTATCTACCCTAGAAGCCACCACATAGATCTTCATGCAGTCCGCCCCTATAACCACCATGCCACAATCATTTTAAACCTTTTACATCGCTGAAAGCACCAGGAAAGGGACAAGCATTCAGTCCGATGAGGCCCGAGATTTGAACCTTGGACCTCCGCCCCCCTTATGGGGTTTGGATGAACCAATTGGTCTACACCTCAGACCTAGAGGGTTCCCAAGAGATTGATTAAGAAAATTTTAGTGAAATATTTTCTTTGTGGAGTAGCCCACATTGGGTGAACCACGTTAAATTAGTGTCTCTATTGTGTGTGGTGATTTTTGCATTGATTTTATTATTTTTGTTGATATTTCTATCTATACATTGCATAATATTTATTGGAAAGAAAATTAAAAAGTGGTCTTATACTGTTCACCCCCTCTCAATATAATCTTGTGTTTTTCAATTGGTATTAGAGCAAGTTCCTTCGAAAGAGTTTAATCGCTTGAAGGAAAATATTACAAGAACACAATGGATTCTAAGAATGGGTCCTTAGATAATTCAAATCTAGTATTTTATGGAAGCAATTATGTATTTTGGAGTATGAGAATGAATATCCACCTAATGGCACTTGGCAATGAAATTTGGGAAGTAATTGAAAATGGATACATACCACCAACTACTCCACCTATAGATAAATATGGTAAGCTTCTACATCATTATAATTCAAAAGTAATGAATACAATTTTGAGAGGTTTGCATAGAAAAGAGTTCATAAAATTTATACTTTGCAAAGATGCAAAAGAAATTTGGGATGAGTTGCAAAGCATATATGAAGGAGATAAAAGTGTCAAAAACATAAAGATACGAAATATCAAAGGACAATTTGAAGAATTAATAATGAACAGTGAAGAAAACATTAGTTCTTATATACTTCGTGTAGATGAGGTTTTTAATGCCATGTAAGGACTTAGACTTGATATTGAAGAATTAGATATTTGTGATAAGATCTTAATCTCTCTAAAAAATATTTAGTGAAAATATTTCTGCTATAGAGGAATTAAAAGATGGTGATTATTTGACAAGAGATATGTTACTTGGTATTCTTATAGCTTTTGATATAATAAAAAAATAGGAACCTAATATTTAGAAGGAAGCAGCCTTCAAAGCTACTAAGAAGACAAAGGGCAAGAAGTCAGATTTAAGAAATGAGTCATCCAGTGATGAAGAAGCAAATTATGGCAAAAAGAATAAGGATTCAAGAAGATTTAAAGATGCAAAATCTATTAGATGTTTCAATTGTGGAAAGTATGGTCACTATGCAACTGATTTTCAAGAATCTAGAAATAGCAATGATGAAGAAAAATAGGACCATAAGAACAGGGAATTATAAAAATACATGTACCAAAATAAAGATAAGAATGGACAAGGCAGACAAGGAAATAAGTTCTTTCAAAGACAAAATAGGAGCTACTATGTAGACAAGGAAAGTATGTACTCAAGTGATAGTGATAATATTTTCTCAGATAATGATAAATATGAATTTCTATTTTTGATAGAATAAAAAAAATAAGTTAATAAAAGGTCACCAATAATTCTCAAGTGTTTTCGATGTGGTAATTTTGGACATCTTGAATATAGTTGTATAAATAATGGTTTCAGTTTTAGTGATGATGAATATGAAGATACACTTGAAGGACCATAAGAGAATATTCTAATGGCACTAGAAGAAGAAGGAGGTGATCCTATAGAAGACAAGTCAAAAGAGAATGAAGATTTTTTCAAAAGCAAACAAATAGAGGAAGAATCAGAAAAAGGAGAAGTTGATCTTGAGGGAGAGCTTATTTATGCTCTTAACACATTGAATAAGGTAAGAAAGCAAAATTATCAACTTAAGCTTCAGTTTTAGGAATGTGATGAAGAAATAGGAAAGCTTATAGAGGATCTAAATAAGTCAATAGCTAAGACAAAGAAGTTCAAGGATAAGTTAGAAGCAAAGGTCTTAGAATGTGAGAGATTAGAACAAGAAGTAGCTCTACTAAGGGAAGAAGTAGAAAAGTATAAGGATAAGCTACACAAGTTTGAAAAGAGCTCAAAGATCATAGATAAGATGATCAAGGTACAAAGATGATCAAAAAACAAAACAGGTCTTGGTTTTGAACAGGCTCAAAAGAAACAAGAAGAAGAATCAACCTCAAGTTCTAAAGAAGAAGAAACTTTAGAAGAAGATAGTGTGAGAGAAAGTGAAACTTCTGAGGATGAGTTGGATAATAGAAATTTCAACAAGGAAAGAAACAATGCACAAAGGAGAAACAAATAGAACAAAAACCAACACAGGATAAAAGAGACTAAGAGACCAATGAGGTCAGGGCAAGAAAATTATAATGGATGATGTTTCTCATTTCATAGATTTGGGCACAAGGATTCACAACGCAGGACACATGAAAGACAAGAATATGGGAACTTCAATAACAGGCAGTTATTTTATGGGTATTTCTGCTCATGTAATCAGTTTTATCACAAGGCAATGAATTGTAAGGTTCATTACAGGAATATATATGGCTTCACTAGAAGAAATCCAAAGACATTAACAACTTCAAGGAATAACTATATTAAGTTTTATAAGTGCAATAATGATGGACATACAGCAAAGTGGTATAGATAAGACAATCTAAAACCAAGCATGAATAGAAACAAGAATATGGACATGAACAGGAATAGGAACATGAACATGAAAACGAACGAGAACACCAAAAGGAATTAGAAGGATCAGATGAGAAGGAAAGGGGATAAAGAAAAATACCAGTGCATGCTAGGAGTAGAAATACTCCCACCCTAGAATTAACCACCTTAAGAGGAGGTGGGAGAGGGGCTAAGCTAAGAAATTCATTCTTAGCCTTGAGACCCAAAGGTGACCCTTTGCCATTTATTTCAAAGGGGAGAGATTTGATTTAAGAAGAGAGCATTGATTCAAGGGGAGAAGTTTCCCAGGGAGAGCAGGATAGAAAAATGTTAAGAAAATTTGAAAAAATAATTGGGTTACCATAAATGACAAAGGGGGATATTGTTGGACATTTTGAGTAGATGTGTTGTCATTGATGTCAAGAGTGAGTGGTCATTGATGTCAAAAGTCAGTTTCAGTGAGCAGTGTGAGGAGAAGCAGTTCTGCAATCAGTGCAATCAGTAGAGTCTATTTCCAGTTGGTCAGATCCGGTTCCAGGTAGTCAAATGTGGTCCAAAGTGCAAAGAAGAGGCCTAAGAAAATAATATTATAATATTAAAAAGGAAATTTAAATTAATTATAAATTAATTAATATAATTTTATTAAAAATTAATTTATATTAATTTAAATAACCCTAAAGAGGGTTATAGGGTTAAAATGAAAATCAAATTTCATATTCGATTCAAGAATTAATGTTTATGGCACAAGAGGCATCATGTATAAATAATGGCAAAGACCTTTGCCTTACCTCCTAATGCTATTGATCGAATCTCCTATGCTCCATCGAATTTGTGCGCAAAAAGGGAAAAATATTTTCCATGTTTTTCAAAGGGTCTCTAGTGGTGAAGGAATAAATCGAAGGGAGCACCAATACTTAGCACCAAAGGTACTGGTAGCACAGTTGGCAATGGTGGAAGTGCTAGGGTGTGTGGCAAGCAAGGCGTGTAGGTTCAAATCCCTTTGGGTTCATTTTTGGCAAAGCAAAGAGGGCACATATTTTTGAGCAAGCACCGAACAAGGGGTTAAAGGGAGGCTTGCACCTTCCCTTCCCCATGGAAGTGCTTAGCCCATGTGGTGGGCTAGCACCTTGATAAGGTGCTCGGTAGAGAGATTTCGTGTTCAAAACACATCGAGGCCTTTTTGGTTGTGACAAAGGTATGCGTTGATGTCATTTGTGTTGGTCACTTAATTTCGGATGTGCTAAGGTTGAAAGAAAATAAAAATATTTTTATGTGCCTAAGGTTGAAAAATAAAAATGTTTTGATGGTTTATGAGGTTTAATTTTTGCCTAAATTAATTTGGTTATTAAGTGTTTTGAGGGAGATAAAAGGGTAGGCAAATATTATTGTTGAAAGGTTAATTTTTGAAGATTGATTTATTAAAATTGGAGATTATAGGAGCAATTTGAGTGATTATTTTTATGTGTGATTTGATGATTGCTAATTTCAAGAAGGAGTAATAAGGTGTATTTGAGATTGATTATTTGTGTAATTAAGAAATATTTTGAAAGATTGTTAGTGTGAAATTTTATCATCTAACCATTGAAATTGGCAAAGAAGAAATTGTGATTCATACAGGTTTTTAAGGGCACTTCTACATCAAACAAAAGGTATGGGCACATATTCCTAGTGAGTTATTGTTGAATGTTGTGAATGCTAAGTTGGAGTGAAAAGGTTTTTTTGGAATAAGAGTTGTTGATAAAACCTTGTTTGATAAGCATTGTTGTTGAAGTGATTGGTTGAGTGAAGAACTTGAACTAGGGTTTGCAAAGATCATGAGTATCATTGTTATGTGAGATTGTTTGATAATAATTGTTGGAAATAAGTGAGTGAGTGTTCATATGCTTGGACTAAGGTTTGTGAGCAAGGATTATTTCATTGAGTGATTGGTTGAGTAGAGTTGTGGTTGAGCCTAGTCAAGTGGATGTGTTGAAGTGATAGTTCAATTTCTGTGAAACAAATTGTTCCATAATCTAAATTTATTTGAGAAATAGGTTGAGTGTTTATGAGTATGAAACATATTGAGTCTCTAAAAATTCTCTATATGTTTATGTGGTAAAAAGAGATATTGAAAGTGATTGAGCATTGTGATGAGTGTGAAGCATATTGAGTCTCTAACAATTCTCTATATGTTTTTGTGGTAAAAAGAGAGATTGAAAGTGATTGAGCATTGTGATGAATGTGAAGCATATTGAGTCTCTAACAATTATCTATATATTTTTGTGGTAAAAAAATATATTGAAAGTGATTGAGCATTGTGATGAATGTGAAACAAATTGATTTTCTAACAATTCTCTATATGTTTATGTGGTATAAAGAGAGATTGAAAGTGATTAAGCATTGTGATGAATGTGAAGCATATTGAGTCTCTAACAATTCTCTATATGTTTCTGTTAGATTTCTAGTGAGGACTTGTTGAGCAGATTTGAGGTAAGTTCTAGAGAGGACTTGTGGACAAATTTGTGTGAGCTTTTGTGGAAGCTTATAATACATATTTGAGGACAAATATTATTGAGCAAATTGGACAAGTTCTAGAGAGGACTTGTGGAAATATTAGTGTGAGATTTTGTGGAAGCTTACAAGGTAGATTTGAGACAAGTATTTGAGAAGACTTTTGACCAGATTTGATTGTTTTATTTGTTCAAACCTTGAGTTAAGGTTTGAGATAGATCTAGCATAATTAATTTGTGATTGATTCAAGCTTTGTGTTAAGGCTTGAGGATAGATATTGAGGATAGAGTTGTACTATACTAAAGGACTATGTTTAGTCTAGATCATAGGATAGATATTGAGGATACATTTATGCTAGATTGAAGGACTATGTTTAGTACATATTTGAGGATAGAGTTTGGTGTATATTTGAGGGCAGGTTTGTGCCAAACCAAAGATAGAGATTGAGAAAATTTGTACTAGACCGAAGGACTGTGTTTAGTACATATTTGAGATAGATTTGAGAGCAAGATTTGGAGGTGATAGAGTATAGAGGATGATAGTCTCCAGTGGATAGAGATCCATTATTTAGGGCAGTGAGGACAGGTCTTTTGAGTGGGGACAAGATTATTTAGTGGATAGATGTCCATGAGCCAATGCAGTGGAGGCAACAGTTCTTCTAGAAGATCACTAGCCATATCTAAGGATAAAGAGTTCTCCTATAGATAGAGATCCATGAACTTGATTAGGGGATTGGTGTCTCCTTTGGATAGAGGTCCATAAAAATTATAATAGG
Source organism: Wollemia nobilis (assembly GCA_028583015.1). Taxonomy (NCBI): domain Eukaryota; kingdom Viridiplantae; phylum Streptophyta; class Pinopsida; order Araucariales; family Araucariaceae; genus Wollemia; species Wollemia nobilis. Next base: position 9,116,445 of record JAQPPZ010017031.1, on the reverse strand, counting down.
GAAAGGATTCCCAAGAGATTTATTGAGAAATTTTTAGTGAAATATTTTCTTCGTGGAGTAGCCCACATTGGGTGAACCACGTTAAATTGGTATCTCTATTATATGTGGTGATTTGTGCATTGCTTTGATTACTATTTTTTATATTTCTATCTATACATTGCATAATATTGATTGGAAATAAAAGTAAAAAGTGATCTTATACTATTCACCCCCCCTCTTAGTATAAGCTTGTGTTCTTCATTAACATCAAATATTACTTCAAAGAAACATAGAAAAGCAAGATTCTAGACTTGCTGGCTTAAAATCATCATTAATATATCATTTATTGCATCATATCCATAAAATATTATAGCACATAGCAATAATTATTCTAAAAATTAAAATAATGTAGCACATGATCTTTAGAAATAAGCTTCATAAATTCCTAATTTAAGCAATTTAAAAAAAAAATCAAACGAAAAGGGTTAAGAAATAAAGAAAACAAGTCATTGTATAATGAAGCCTTAAAAAGAATCGGTTGAAGCAACAAACTTTGAATCAAACCGGCCTTAGCTTGATCAATATTCACACAATTTGAAACTAAGATAGTGCCATCTTCAAAGGGGAAAGGAACAAAATACTAGAAGAGACTCAAATGTAACCACCATAATCATGCACAGATTACACTAAAAATTCTAATATATTGCATTAATAAAAATGTTCAATGCTTACAATATTTGAATTTCTTGCTATAGGTGATTGCAAATACAAATATCCAAGTACAATTCCAAGGGTGCATAAATCTACCATCTACCAAAAGAAGAAAGAAAAATCCTAAAAATCTATCACTAAAAGTGGATTTCGATGACCCTTTGAAATGGGGTCTCAATGGCTATTTGTAGGCTTTACAATATTGAAATTTTAGTGTTTTACAATTGTAATAGTATAGCTAGAATTAGATGATGTGCCATTTTAGGGTTCATGAATTTGATCTACAATTTCAACCTTTTATCTTTGTAACTGCATTGGAAGCTTCTCTTTGAAGATTGGGTAGTTGAATCATCACACTCCATATGGTTTGAGTTGTCATGCACCAGGTGGTTTGAAATCAGATCCAGGTTCAATGTACCTTTATTTCTTCTCTTGGCTTCTTGACTCTCACCTTTCCTTCTCTATAAACCTTCATCTTCACATTTTTTGGTTCAGTTATCTGCAACATAGAATAAAAATGCATATTAATTCATATTTTTATTTTGCAGAAGATTATTTTAATATAGTTGTTTTAAAATATTATTTTCTTTATTTATGTTTATTAATTTATTTTCTAAGGTTTAATATATTTTAATTTTAGGTTCAAATTATTATATTTAACATTAATAATCCATTTTAATTTTTTAATTCCAAAGTATTAATGTTAATATTAAGGTGTTCATGATTAATTAAAATCCAAACCTTTAGGGTTATAAAATTGAATTAAATATAAGGGGCTCAAAATGAATGGGTATAAATGTTAGATAATTAAATGGATGGGAAGAAATGAAGCTTCAAAATGGATAGGCAGAATTATTTTTGGTGATGAAAAAATGAAATGTGATCCCACGATCTAGTTGGCTAAACCCTTATCTCAAAATCATGCTCCACATTTTACTTTCAAACTATTTTGACCATTTTGAGCATGGCATGGAGTTAGCTTGTAGTTGTGGGATTCTTCTTTCTCTCTAATTTGTCTTAAAACTATGATTACATTTTTAATTTTGGGTTGGTTTGACCATTTTGACCATGGCTTTGAGATGGCTCGCAACCGCAATTGAAATCTGACAAATTATCAAGTTGAACAATTTTGATCGTGACTTTGAGTAAGCTCACGATTTTGGGTAATCTTGCAGTTGTAGTTCATTTTATATTTAAGCCTTAATTGATCATTTTTTATTGCAAAATTGAGCAAGCTCATGGCTATAGTTTAATTTTGAAAATTAAATACTTGGCCATTTTTTATCACAACATTGAGCAAGCTCACGGCCGTAGATCTTTCTTTTTTATCAATGTAATATTGTATGTTAATCAAGGTCATGGTGAATCCATGCCATCCATCTATTTAAGAGCTACTAAAATGATAAACCTCTAAGGGAGTGGATTAATCTTAGGCTAATTATGATTTTTTTAATAAATACCTCCAAACCTTAGCAAAATCAAAGTTTTAAAGTGCAAAAAAATAAATTTTAAAAGAAATCTAGTTTGATCATGGTTTTGAGTACGCTCATGTCCATGATGCCTTTGTGATTTATACCTTCTTTAACAATTTTGACCATGGATTTGAGATAGCTCATGACCATAATTAAAATCTAATAAATTATTGAGTTGAACAATTAGATAGTGGCTTTGAGCAAGCTCATTATTCTAGGTATACTTTGATTTTTTTTCTTTTAATTTTTACTTGTTATTTTTCTTTAACATTCTTTCAAAGCATTGCTCAGATCTAATATTTTAATATCCCATGCTTACATCACCATAAAATAATTCTAGTTTTGAGCTATCACAAATCAATCCAATTTAAATGTTTTTGTTTGCCCAGTTTGATCATGGCTTTGGGCTAGCTCGCGACTGTGTTACCATTTCAGATTTTTACTTCCTTTGACCACATTGACCATGATTTTGAGAAATCATGTGGACATGCTCCTATTTTTATTTGTGCTTTAATTGACCACATTGACCATAGTTGTGAGAAATCTTATGGTTGTGATGCCTTTTTTTTATTTGTGCCTTCTTTGACTAGTTTGATCACAATTTTGAATGATCTCATGGCCATGATGTATTTTCCAATTTAGACCTATCTTGACTATATTGACCATGAATTTGAGACATCTTACGGTTGAATTTTTCCTTACTTATTTCTCATAGTGTAAAAATAGGGTAAAATTTCAAAGTAACCAAAATGGGTATCCATAATAGTTGAAATAACAAAAAAAATCATTGTGGATAAGAAGATATGGCCCTTTGAAGTTTGCAGACTACTACAAGGAATTGATGATGTTGAATGGTATTTTCATCACATATCTTGAAATATTAATGTTGTGTATGTAAGTTTGGTACCATTGCAAAGATAATTTTAATATTTTTTTATTAAGCTTTGAATCAAATCAAATGAAAATCTCTAAAAAAAGTTATGGTCATTTTAGGCTTACAACTACCAAAAATGACAAAATTCTAAAAAACCTAAAAACAAATTCAAAATAAAAAATTTCAAACCTTGAAAAGAAATTGAAATTTAATGTGAGCAAGCTTAAAAGAATATATGTAAACACCTTTGTGTAAAACTTAAAATTTCAACTAGATTCCCAACTGGGGTGAGTTGTGCACTGGTAACAATAGGACCTGATGATGGACTGGTGGTGCTTCAAAATAGAAGAACTTATATAAGGTGACCTCTCCCCTCAACATTTCATTATCGCTCATGAATTTTCCAAGGACTTCTCTCTTTTGGAATAATTCTAGTAGGATCCTTAGCCCATAATGAGGTAAGCAAAGATAACCACACCTCTCTAATTGTACCTATTCTTTTCTTTGTCCTTTGATCTTGCCATTTCTCAAGGACATCAAAATTATACCAAAACAACAAATTCCAAAGGAAAAAAATGAAATAAGAGAGATAATATAATAATTTTATAAGGTTGATAGACCTATGGTTTTTTTAACTTTAGTAAGGATTTTAGACCAATAGAGACATCCAAATATTGAGAAGAATCTATGTTTGGTTGAGCTTAAAGAGTATCTAGAGCTACATGCATTAAGGTATTACAACCTATCAAAAAATTCCCATCTTCCTTTCTATTTTGCTCTCTTGCAATATGATTCCCAACAAATACAACAAGATTCCATGACATGTGGCTCTACATTCTCTCTAAACTCAACTAAATAGAGATTTCTCTAAATCCATGGGATAAGGAGATCCAAAGTCTTAGAAAGGCTCCTCGATCAAATAAGGGAGGTCCTATATATTTCAATTGAAATTTCAAAGAGCCAAATGACAAGAAGGTAGAAGGCGAAGCCCAAAGTCATGAAAGAGCAAAGAATACCAATAAATATGTAGAAACCCTTGTCATTTAGGTACTACCACTCTTTCACAATCCATAAACTAGTCTTAATTCTTTCCTATTGCCTCATGTATCCTAATCCATCCTATTTTATTCCACCCACTCCACACCTACTTCTATTCATTATTTATCCTTCCAAAATTCCCCTTAATCCCTTTTGATGCAGTAATGGATAGGCTAGTTGGATGCTTATTTTGCAAGCAATAAAGGGTGTCTTAGTTGATTAGGATATTGTATGAAGATGACACACTAGAATAGGAGAAATATGTATAAATCCTATGGTATGACACCTTAGTATCATGATGAAAAAAGTAAATACAAGGTCACCAAACAAGAGGGACCCATCTGGAAAAATGCTATTGAATGCATAAAAGAGAGAATGCAAGCAAATGACTGCTCAAATCATAGATTTTTTGGGAAGAGCACAAGTTTAGAAAAATAATTTTGTGGTTATTTCAACACTTAGTTGGCATAGTCATCCACTCAGCTATATAAGAAGATGTAGGCTTGAATCAAAGCATAAATTTAAGTACAATGCTTCTAATAAATTGAAAAGTAGCCATGCATACCTCTAAATATTTAGGATGCTATGCAGTTGTATGTAGCTCTAAATAATAATTCCTACATGGTTTTGTAAAGAAAAAAACATGGAGGAATAAAGAGCTCCAGTTTGTGAGTGCCTAGAATATTTACCTAAGGAAGTTTTCCTAAGTATAAATAAACTCCTACTAGTGACAGCCTATGCTCAAAGAAGTTCCATTTTTGCAAGGGGTACCACCCTTTAGGTATATCCATTTTCCCTCCTTTCTTTTTCTCTTATCATATTTCCATCCTGTTTCTATTTTTGCACCTTTAAATCCTATATCCTCCTCCACCATTCCCAACCTCTCCATTTTCCAAAACTCCTACCTTTCTTTCTTCTCATTCTTTTCTTCCTCTAAACATTATGGGTTATGCCAATTTTTGTACCTAAATGGGATATAAGCTTAATAAGGGCATATTGGAAAGATCTATCATTACTATACAATAGATGTTAACTTAAGCCCTTAGTATTAACCTTCTTCATATCTTTGTATTTTCTTTCTCAATCCCCCATTTCATAATTATTCTATCTCTTATTACTTTAAGCTTTGCTACCCCTTAAATCTCCAATTTTTGTTAGCTTATCTTCTAGCTCCCTTTCCTATTTGTGATCCCATACCCAATATATAAGGTTCTTTAGGTTATTTATTTTTACAAATAGAAATCCTTGGGAGACACCAAGAATGTAGGTAAACATGATCGCCCATATTTTCAAGTCCTTGTAGATCAAGCCTAACTACCATTTTGCTAATATTTTACCCAAATTTTGCTAAGTAAAATAACCCAAAGGTTGGCCAAAGCATCATAGTTACACAAATAAGTCGTTGAAGAATTCAAATGCATCAATCTAGAGATAAGTCCCAACATGTCTAAGTATTTTTAGAAGATCTAAAATCATGGGTAAAATAGTAAATCAAAATGCATTATGTTAGAGTAAAAAATGGTGAAGTCCTAGAAGACCTTGATAATGCATAAATCAGATATCAATTTTGGAATTTCATAGTGGTGATGTCACACAAAGCTCTAACAAAGCCTAGGAATAAAGAAATTGAAATGATGTGATTCCAACATTGCTCAAGCCCAAAATGGAACAAAGTCAAGTTTTCCAAGTGCTCACGACAACAAAAGCACTTTGAAACTCTAAAAACCAGAAGACTAGAATAAAGTAAAGATAGACTTTTTAAGTGCTTGTGTTAGCATAAGAATTATGAAAGCTCAAAAATGCATGAATTTAGAAAATCAAGGCATAATCCAAAAAGGAAAAAGTCTACAGTTTCTAAGAAGATGATGTCAAAAAAATATTTGCTTCATTCTAAAAGGTTATTTATTGTAAATAAGAGGGCTTAAAATTTATGTAACATTTTGTATTGACTCAAAATCTACTCAAGAATATTCCTTTCATCCAAATTTCTCCTATCAAAAGCTATAACTGCGCGTATGCTACTCAACCACTCAAGGTGATGTTGTTGGACCAAAAATGACATGTCCAATAGACCATTGTAGTGGTCAAGCCTGATTGTGGAGAATGATAATTGAGGATCATTGGACCTACTAGAGACACGCATGAGCCAAAGCCAGAAGAATAAATCTAGAGTGACCACATTAACAAAACAAAAATGTAAATAATTGATTGATATAGAGTATGAAAATAACATCTGCTCCCATGAGCATTTCTTGCAAAGATATTTATAATCCATCTATAACAAAATATTATAAATATTGGGTTGCAAAATTCATATAGGACTTATAATAACCCAATGCACCTTATAATGAGAGTTGACTCTATAGCAATTGTTGCTTGTATATTGCATGATGATTACTTCCAATCAATGAAAAGTGAAAGTTGTGTTGGAATATATTACATTATTTGGTACATGCTAATGTACCATCTTGGTTACATATTTAGATTATGAGTGTGTCTTAGATTAGGGTTTGAGTATTTACTTTATGCAATGTAATAAATGCACAAGTATTATTAAAATGTGCAAAGATGTAAATGTGCATGTTGTCCATGTGTACATGAGTCTATAGAATAGGAATATGAAGATTCATGGGAAGGTGAAAGACCAAGAGTCACATCCCATTATATATAGGCCTTTGATATAGTGATATAGATATAGAAATAGATATAGAGAATAGTAGAGGAGTAGTATAGAGCAAGGTAGATACAATGTAGAGCATGTATGAAATATGGAGAGTTTGAGATCTCCAATTTTTGTATGAAGATACTATTTTTGTGAGATTTCATTAATGGCAGTTTTATGAGTAGTTGCAGAAGTTTCTTATGAGTTTTACATGCTTAGTATATTGCCATTATCTTATATTTAATATTGCATGCTCATTTTATACCTTGTGGTTATTTTTCATTAAATGTATAGCATCAAAAGCTAACAAGTTGTTTAGCCTTCATTGTGATAGCATTATTAGTTTTTTATGAATGAATTTATACTTTAATGCATTTTTGCTTATGCTTTATGAATAATAATTTTTTCAAAAGTGAATTCTGCATATTTGGATTACTAATTAAATTATTTTTCATATAGTATTTGGAATGTTTAAAGCATAGAATTAGAGCTTAAGGAACTTTGTAGTACTTTTGTTGATGGTTGGTCTATTAGGTTTCATTTGAAGTTGACTATGTAAGACTCATATATTATATATTTTTGTGTTTTTATGTTATATCCCATACATCCTTTAAGAATTTACTAAACTCTTATCCCCTTCTAACCCTTGCATCTCTTTCTTTAGTCTTAAATCCCTATTTTAATTTTGTGAAGTATTACAAGGAGTTGGACTTCTTTAGAGGTTGCACTTGGGAGAAATACTAATCATTTAATATTGGCCAAATTCTAGGGAACATTTCATATACTAGGTAGATTTTGGATAAGATCTCCTTTTGGCTAATAGGTAGTATTATACTTCATATCATACCACTACCAAGGTAACCCCATATGAAGTAGTATATTGTCTTCCTCTACCAACACTCTCTTCATACATTCCAATAAACTCCAAGGTTCAAGTTGTAAATTTCACTCTTAGAAAACATGTTGTCATTCTCTAAAAACTTAAGTAGAATATTAAATTATCCTAGAACCATATGCTCAATATTCTTATCAACACCATTTAGAGTATAGCTTTAAAGTGGGGGACATGGATTTTCTCTACCTACAACCCTACAAAAAATCATCTCTCCAATTCTATGAAAGCTAGAAATTTATAGCCAAATACTATGGTCCCTACTAGGTGTTACAATGTATTGGTTTCATAGCCTACCAATTTTCCCTTCTGGTCACTTTCAGGATTCATATAATCTTTCATGTATTCTCCCTAAATAAGGTTGTTGGCAATAAGGTATAGGTTCAATCCACATTACCAAAACTAGATGAAAAAGGATCTATCATTCTCAAACCAGAAAGAATTTTGGATAGAATATCATGCATCCTTCACCACTATATCATCACCAATGTTATTTTTCAATGGAAAATATTACAACTTGAAGATGTTGGAGTCCCTCCAACAACTCCAACAACAGTTTCCTCATCTTCAATTTTGAGGATAAATATTTTTGAAGGGTAAGGGTATTATGGGACCCCATCCTAACACTATTATGTAATAACCCCATTTATAACATGGGTAAACCATAATAATGATATTTTATAATAGTTTATGGCACTAGATGCACCTAAACAAGTGGTGCAATTTTAATGTAACTGTTATAAAGAATGTAACTATCTTGTTTGGCAGAAGATTCTAGCTTGAGTGGTATTTTGCATGTAATCCAACTCTTGAGAATTAGGTAGGGTTATAAAGAGTATTTAAAAATAAAATGGGCATATATGGATGCATATTTTTTCATATTGAATCAAATTTTTATTAAGAGGTTGCCCCCTTGAAGAGACCAATGATTTTGTATTGTAATTTTGTGATATTAATATATATTTTTGCATTTCTATTTTGTATTGTAATATTTTGTTCTCATCAATTACTTCTTTTATTTCAATATTTATGTGGATTTTCTTATTTTAACTAGGATTTTCCTAATAATAAACAATAAAGGCATGACTCCTAGACTTCCTAAAATAGAGTTTTTAAGGTTTGATTGGACTAAGAAGCAAAGTTGGTTGATTAAGGTTGAACAATGGTACGAACTACATAAAACTTACTTTGACCAATGAATCCTTATAGATGATTTTTATTTTGACCTTTAAGCACTACATTAGTACCAATGGTTACAAAAATAATCCCAAAAACTTAGGTGGACACAATTCAATAGGGAACTCCTTAGTCGATTTGGGTCATCAAAGTTTAAATATTTTATTGGTACCCTCACTAAGCTTTGACAAACAAGTATTGTACTTGAATATATTGTTACTTTTGAAAAGCTCTCCAATAGAATAAAAGCTCTACTAGATGAATTCTTCAAGACTTATTTTATTAGTGATCTTAAGGAAGAAATATGAATTGAGGTCCAAATGCTCAAGCCATCCACCTATATGACTGTCATAGGGCTAGCTAAACTTGTAGAGAGAAAATAGAATTCCCAACAAAAGGCTTATATACCTTTAACATTCTAGAATAGAACTTTTACATCTACAAATAATAATTCTCCAAAGGCTCTCATTGTCAAGAGGCAAACACTTACAATTATGGAAAATAGGCCATGGGTCATAAGTGCAAAACGTAATGCCTTTTTCTTCTAGATATGAGCAATACTTTATTTTCTAAAAATATGGGAGATGAATTTATGGATTTAGTATACAAGAAACTAGAATCAATGGATGTAGAACCTCTAATTTATAATCCCAACAAAAATCCTATGGAAGAAAAACCCACCCTTTCTTTGAATGCCATTGCAACAATATAGACACCCTAGAGCATGATAGGCCATAGATTTCTCAAATGAAATAAAATTTTGAAATTATTAGACTCTATTAGCATAAAAAATTTATTGACCATAGTATCACCAAAAAAGAAGATTGTTTCATCTATGGTCAATATCAAATCAATATAAAAAATACCAATGAGGATATCATGACTTGTAATGGGAGGTGTCAGAATGCTTGTCTGCCCATAGGCAACTATCAATGCTAAACTAATCTCTATGTAGTTTGATGAGTCCTAGAAATATCTCATCTAATAGGTGCTTTGAGATATTCATTTGCCTCTAATTGAAACATATGAATGACTAAAGTGGAATTTTATATAGTTTAGCATGATATTTGAGTTAGACAAGTTAGAGTAGGATAACTACATTTCTTATATTATTTTGGATTAATTTCCATGTTTCCTTTGGTTATTTCCACTAATAATTTCAAGAGGGTGAAGAGTTGTTTCATGCTATAGGTTTTGAAGGACTTTCTTGAGTGCATTTTGAATTACATTTTCATTTTGTGATAAATAAAGGTTGTAAAGGCACGTGCTAGGACATGAGGAGCTACTAATATGAATAATTCGAGAGATACCCTATTTTACATGGAATCTAGCTAGAAATAAGTCAACATGGTAGCTTATATCTTATTAGTTGCATTTACCAAGGAGGTCATTTTGCCACTTTACAAAAATTGGACTCCACTGTTGGTAACACATGTGGATTTGTTTTACTGATTAATCAATGTTATTTCCAAGGGTTAAATTTTTTATCTTCATATGGAAAATACCAATGTGAACTCATGATGAATATTAGTTTTAGCTATTATAATGTCCATTAGTCAATCTTAGGTAGAAGTGGCTAGTGAATGAATGAATGTTGTTTGTTTTTATTTGTAGTAACAACCTTGCCAACTGGTAGTACCAAAATAGTTAGAACATTGTATTATAAATAATTATCTTGATGGTAGCTGAGGTGTTGGGAAATAGAAATGTGGATTTAGACAAGGTGGGAGTAAGTGACTAATGTAGCAAGCTTTTAATTGTTCAACCTACAATGACCAATATGCTTAATTATCCTATCTTTGTGTGAGTTACTAGTTTTTAATCTATGTTAGTTCTTTCTTTACCAGACGAGGAGCAAGGGCCTACTCTCTCACACTGATAAAGGGTTGTATGTTGTTTTCTATAACATAGTATTGTTACTATACTTTGTAATGTGATTTCATTATCACTTTCTATATAATATGATAGTAATATTAGTTATTACAATTTCTTGAGCATGTTCTATAGTAGTAGATATCAATATATTTGAGTGTGTAATTTCAATTTTGTTAAGCTTTACTTTTTGTTATTGTTTTTCTTGTAATATTTCCATTATGTTATGTTATTCTTTTCTAGTTTGTACTGCTTTAATTCCCTTAGAACCTTAGGAATCCATTTCTTGAGATACCTCTTATAGTATTTAGCACACATAGCCAAGGATGACAACCCTAGATTGAAAATTAAAGTGAATAGGGATTAACAATACCCATTATTTTTTGCTTTCTTGTCAGGGATGTTGGTGTTGCTAAGGATCTAGTGAGGTATCATATCAAACTAGTTTATAATGTAAAAATGAAATAAAGCCATAAGGATTCCTAGGTGTTATAGGTTGTAATTTTTTTTTTTTTAAAATCCTTTTGAATATTGAACTTCATTTTAAAACATCCTTCTTTTGAATGCATGGACCTAGAGACTCAATGGGGAGATTCACCAATCCAACACCTCCTACCATAGGTTGGAGGCCATTATAATTAGTAATAAACTCAATTTTTTTACCAATAAATGAACCATATAGGATAAGTGTATCAAACTACTCAAGTGAAGAGGGAGGAAACTCTAGTGGACCACCTTTATCAACCAAATAATTATTGAGATCTATTGATGATTCTCTAGAATAGTCTAGTAGTTTTCCATAATATCATGAATTATTCACAATCTAAGTAAAAATCAAGGAAATTTATAATATTTGTTGGGAGGATTCTATCATGGCATACAAATAAAGTAATGTATATGAGAACCATAATACCAAGGTTAGTGATACAATTAGGACTTTCACATACCCTATCAGATTTAACCCTCACAAAAAAGCTAATATTAAAAATATTTTTCCCTTAGCATTACTGATATTTAAGGGGGTTACATCCAAATACTTAAAACAATTATTGTTTGAGTTTAAGGTGTGTCAAACATATGGCTATACAAAGGACAACAAAAAACTTAAGCTCTTTTAAGCCACATTAAAATATTGTAGGATTAAGGATCATAAGGAAGGGTTGTTCTAAATGGAACATTAAGATGAAGAAAACTTGGAAGAATATATCAATATATTCTTCTTTGTCCTAAACATATGTTGTTAGGAACCTACCTTTAAAGATAAACACACTCACACAAAATACTGAAAAATAACATTAATACTCAAAATAAAACTATGGAAAAGTAAATGTAAATAAAACAATCTCACAAATAGCACTGAATCGTAGGCCTCTTCAAGGGGGAAACCTCCTTCAATAATTTCATTCAATTATGCAAAAATATACATACAATACTACCCCTCATAGTTTTAAGAAATTCCTCTACCACCTAACTTCCAATGTTGGCTTACATGCAAAATGCCACTCGAGGTAGAATCTCCTACCTAAAAGCGGTTACATTCTTAAAAATAGTTATATAAAAAGGATGCCACTTGGCTAGGTGCTTATCGATCCAAAAAATTACAAAATATATTAACATGGGTGTTCCCCAAGTTTCCTAAGGATTATTACATCATGGTGTTAGGATGGGGTCCTCACATGCCCTTCTCCTTCGAAAAGTTATGTGCTCAAAGCTGAAGGTGAGGAAACTGTTATTGAATTTGTTGAAGAGGTTCCCATGACACATATTTTAGTTGTAATATATACCACTAGACAAAAAAATCTATGATAACATGACAATGAGGGTTGCATATTCAATAGTCTAAAATGCATTCAAGTTCAAGGATGATATAACCTTCCCCATACAACTTGAGAAGGGTAGAATGCACTTGGATCTTGTTACCAAAAACTTTCTTGAGATATGATACTTGAAAAACTAGATGAAGCTTGGAGCTAGCTAGTAGGGCTAATCTGTATGGTGTTGACCCGATCTACCACAAAACTTGATAAAGACCATAGAACTTGGTAGTAAGTTTTTGACACTCATGCAACTGGTGAGATGACTACTTGTACAGTTGTAGATGAAGAAATACCATGTCACCAATGGAAAAACTATGTTTGATGTGGTGCTGATCAACTTACTATTTCATACGATTCTAAGCCACATCCAAATATGGTCTTGAATTGGTGAATAATGAAATAATATTGGCAAAGAGTGGAATCTAAAAATTGAACCCTGGAACTGCCTAGAATGTAGGAAGTGGGGTTCGATGGAGCCTAACCATAGACTACTTCAAATGGAGTCACCTTAGTGGTAATATGATATGTGGTGTTATACCACAATTTAGTGAAAGGAAGCCACTTAGCCCAATTTGTGGGGTGTTCAGAAGTGAAGTAGCAAAGGTATATTTCTAGGTATTTATTTAATAATTTTAGTTTGACATCTAGTTTTACAATGATAGGTTGAACTCATCTTGAGTTGTGTTCCTTGAGACTTGAACAATTCTTACCAAAATCAACTGGTGAAGGTAGGATCCCAATTACATACAATGGATTGAGGCATACCATGGAGGTGAAATATACAGTCAAGGAATATTTGGGTGACAATGGAGGTAGTGTATGGGTGGGAGAGGGAAAAAAAATGAGCATACTTCGAAAGATGATCCACTATTACCAAAATAGTCAATTTAACACCAGATTTGGTAACCCCTTAATGAAATTCATCAAGATATTTGTCCATACCTACTCAAGAATTGAAAAACATTTAAGAGTACCTAGATAAATGATAGTATCACCTTTCATATGTTGGCAATGATCACATTTTACCATAAAATTATGAATGTCTTTTTCATTCCACACCAAAAAAAAGTATGCTTGACCCTAGTATAGGTTTTGATAAAATTTGAATGACTTACAATAGGAAAGGCATGCATTTATTGAAGTAGAAGGTCCTTGATGGGGGACTGAGAGGGTATAACCAAATGATCATGAAACCATAAATCTTGACCATCCCAAGTATATCCAAAGTATGAATGAGTATCTACTTGAAGTGTGTGGATAAGGGTTTACAATGAAGAATCTTAACCCAGATCCTTACAAAGCTAATTTATCCATTATGGAAGTGGAGTAGAGATAGCATGGAGCATGGTTTGATCCTCATGGATTTGGGACAAATAATCGCCCCCCACATTCTCTTTAGCCTTATTATATGATTTGGCATAGTCATATCCCAATAATTTGAAAACCCATTTTTGCTATTTGAGAGTGGTCACCCTTTGCTCTAAAAAATACTTGAGATTCTGATGATTGGTTTTGATGGAAAATGTTGGAAATTTGAGGTAATTTGAGGCATTTTATGTTTTCATTTATGTTAAATGGATTATTGATGTCACATGGATCAAATTTGTTTTTGGTGGCCAAAATATTTCATAAATAAGCATTTATGATATTTTGGAAATCATGGCTATTTACAAGGATTTTATGAAAACCAAGGCGGACAAAATAAAATGTTTTATTTAAAACCATGGTGGTCTTATGTGGAAAGGAATTTTCTTAAAAGCCAAGGTGGAATTTTGTTTCATCGAAAAAGGACCTCTGGCGATGAAGATATTAAAGTTTAAAGTTTAAGTTTAAATTAATGGAGGCCCAACATATGTGCAATTAATGGAGGTTGGCATCTATATATATATAAAGGTTTCAATTTATTTCAGAAAGTGGGCATATTATATATCATTGGAAAGATTATTTCGAGGGCTATTTTACTAACCATTTAGAAGGATAAATAAGGTGTGTGTAAAGAGATATTTCTGATTTTGCAAAGGGGTTCCAAAAGTGAAGTTTACCTTGTTCTTTTTCAAGAGGATTAATTCTTTCATGAGGTGACAAGGTATGCAATATTGTGATTTATTTTATTTTATGGTATAAGTGGTTTTGGGAGTGAAAAGGTTATGCAATGTTTTTATTTATTTTATTTTATGGTACAAGTGGTTCTAGGAGAGATAAGGAAGTTGTGCAATTAAAGGCCTTGGTGATGATTATTGAAAAGTGGAGTAATGTTGATTATTTTTTGATCTACTAACCCTTGTGAAGATTGGCAAAAGAATTTTGTGATTGTGGCAGATTTACAAAGAGTTTTTTTCATCTTCATAAAAGGTATGGGCATATTCTCCTATTGATTGTTTATGGTTGTTGATTTTTGAAATATCATTGGAGGGAAAAGGATTGTTTGTGGTTTCCTTTTCAAAAGTGGTTGGTTGAATGATTCAAGGTTTTCTAAATTGAGAGTTGTTTCTAAACCTTGTTTGATAAGCATAGTTGTTGAAGCCCATTGGTTGTGAAAGAACTTGAGTTAGAAAATAACATGAGTATCATTGTTATGTAAGATTTGTGGTTGAGCATTGTTGGAAACATTTGAGTTGGTTGATACATACTTGGACTAGGGTTGTGTGAGAGAGAGTTGTCCCTTGTGGTGATTGGTTGAGTTAAGTTGATTGAGCTTAGTCAAGTGATGTGTGAAGTTATTGTTCAAGTCCTATGAAACAAACTATTCCATTATTCTGATTTGAGTTGAGAGTAAGATTAGAACATATTGAGTCTCTAAAAATTCTCTTTATGCTTCTATGATATTGACTTGATTTGAGTTGAGTTGAGTTGAGATTGATATTAGAATATATTGAGTCTCTAACAATTCTCTTTATGCTTCTATGAGTTGATTTGAGTTGAGTTGAGTTGAGATTGATATTAGAACATATTGAGTCTCTAAAAATTCTCTTTATGCTTCTATGATTTGAGTTGAGTTGAGATCATTGTGGATCATTGTTTTCATCCATTGAAGAGTACATTGCCATTCATTGTTGAGTTCATATTTGAGCTTTGACTTGATATATTTGTGGATGAGATTTGAGTGCTACTTGAGCATGATTGATTGAGCCTTTGAGAAGGCCTTTGGGAAAGATTTGAGGATAGTGTTGGGATAGATTTGTGGACATATTTGGGCAAGTTCTTGGTGAGCTTGCTAGAGCATATTTAGGCAAGTTCTTGGTGAGATTGCTAGAGCAAAATTTGGCAAGTTCTTTGTGAGCTTGATAGAGCAGAATTGGGCAAGTTCTTGGTGAGATTTCTTAAGCAAATTTGACAAGTTTTATGTGAGCTTGTTAAGCAGGTTCTATGTGAGCCTATTTTGCAGGTTCTATGTGAGCCTATTGATTAGGTTCTTAGTGAGCCTATTAATAGAGCTTTGGAGGTGACATACTATAGAGGATAGAGTCTCAATGGATAGAGATCTAGTAGCCAGCACAGTTGAAGACAGATCTGAGTGAGGAGTCTTCAAGTGGAGAGAGATCCACCAGTCAGTGCAGCAAAGAGACAGAGTCTTCTAGAATATCACATAGCCAGAGCAAAAGGGGAAAGAGTTATCCTATGGAAGATATCCACGAACTTGAGATTAGGGGATCAACATCTCCTTTGGATAGAGGTCCATAAACATTGTAATTGGGAGTGATTCCCAAAGAGATTTATTGAGAAAGTTTTAGTAAAATATTTTCTCCATGGAGTAGCCCACATTGGGTGAACCACGTAAATTGTGGTGTCTCTATTGTGTATGGTTTTTATGCATTGCTTTGATTACTGTTATTGATACTGCTATATTTACAGAACATAATATTGATTTGGAATAAAAAGTAAAAAGTGGTCTTATACTGTTCACCCCCCCTCTCAGTATAAGCTTATGTTCTTCAATTGGTATCAGAGCAAGTTCCTTCAGAAATGCTAATAGCTTGAGGGAATATTCTACAATAACACACATGGCAAAGAAAGGCAAAAGAAGAACCATGAGATCTAAGAAGAAAAATGAATCCGATCTTGAAGCTCTAATAAGGTAAGAAGAAAAATTAGTAAGATGTCTTGAGTGTGGTAAGCTTGGTCACATGGCATTTTATTGTCCACAAAATGGGTATAGCAACAATAGAGAGGAAATGGAACTTGACTGGATTTTCAAAGATATTGTTGCTCAAAAGGTAGCATTCAAGGTTTCAAAAGAAGAATATTTTGCTTGTGGTCAACTCGATCATGTCTCAGGTTACTACAATGGCTTCAGTGATAGTGAAGATGAAATGGAACTCAAGGAAGACAAGCACAATCAAAATAGTGAATATGAATGCAAGAATAAAAAATAAAAGGAAAACATGTATGAACAAGGTAGGCATGACAAGCAAAGTTTGTATATGGAAGAAGCAATCAATGCTTCTAGAAGCAATAATGAAATTCTCTCAGTCAGTGAAAAATAAGAAGCTCCTACTAAATATCAAAAGCAGGAATCTCAAGTAAGAATTTATCATGAAGAGAAAAACAGGCACAATTATGATCATGAAGAAAAGAAAGTGTTAGAACAAGCTTTTGAAGAAATGAAAAGAGAAAACTCAAGACTAAAGGCTCAAGCACAAGAGGATGAGAATATGAAGGTAAAGCTTCTACAAGATCTCATTGATCTAAAAATCATAGTTGAAGAGGCAAAGAAAATTGAAGAAGATGTGCTTGAACATTTAAAGGTAAGGAAGCAAGAATGTGAAATATTAGAACATGAAGTTGTTTCCTTAATTTTGGAAGTGAAATACTCCAAGGATAAATTACACAAGTTTTGGAAAGGTTTAAAAGCACCAAAGGTCTCATATTTCAGGTTTTGGGAATCACACTCAAAAGGAAAGGAAGTTCTAAAATATGAAAGCAAAGAAACACCTAATATTTGTGAGGAAAGTTCCAAAGTTCCTATGGCTCCAAATATTCAGTTTGGATCTTGTTTTGAGATAGGTGAATCAAGTTCAAAAGGCAAATAAGTCATTGAAGAAGAAAGCAAGGAAGAAGTGAAGAAAGAAGATTTGGATATCACAAAAGAGGATCAAGGACACTTTCCACAAGTCAAAGATGATTACAAGGATAATGATCAAGAAAGGTATGAGGAACCAAGGCATGAACAAAGAGGTTTTCAAGGACATTGTTTTTCTTGCAATGGTTTTGGACACAGGGCTATACACTGCAGGGTCCATGGATCAAAGAGGTTTGATTTTTCTAGAAGAAACTTCAAAGGAAGAAGGTATGGTTTTCAAGGACATTGTTTCTTATGCAACATGATTGTTCATAGAGCTTCTCAATTTAAATGAAATGAACAATATGGTTTTGGTTTTAGAGCTACACAATTTAGAGGTCATGGTCATAATGATTATGGAAACAAAGTTCCACAATACAGGGTTCAAGAAAGGAATGGTTATGGAAATGGTTTCAACAAATAATACAAGACATGGGCACCATCTGAAGGCTACAATATCAAGTGTTTTAATTGCAATAACTTTGGACATATTGTAAAATGGTATAAGACTCAAGTTCAAACAGGTTTAAGGAAAGAAGGTCAAATAGGTACAAGACAAGAAATTCATCAAGAAAATGAGACCAAGAAGGTGTGGAAGAAATTTGACAAAGGAAAGGAAAAATGTAATATGGGAGTAATAATCCCATCCCAAACTTAATAACCTCAAGAGAGAAGGTGGTGAGGCGGTTATGTTTAAGAGTCATATTTTTTAGCCCCATAGGTGTCCAGTTTTCCATTGATATCAAAGGGGGAGAGATTTGAGTAAGGGTGATAGCATTGAGTTAGGGGGAGCAACCTCCAAAGAGAGCATTGAGTTAGGGGGAGTAGCCTCCATACAGATTATTGAGTCAAGAGGAGAAGATTTGATTCTCAAAGATGGTTTTTGTAGTGATTGTGGTGTTTGCATTAGAGGTGTTGCCATAAATGACAAAGGGGGAGATTGTTGGAAATTTGAGGTAATTTGAGGTATTTTATGTTGTCATTGATGTCACATGAATCATTTATATCAAATGGATCACATTTGGTTTTGGTGGCCAAAATATTTCATAAATAAGCATTTATGATATTTTGGAAAGCATGGCTATTTACAAGATTTTTATGAAAACCAAGGTAGGAAAAATAAAAGGTTTTATTTAAAACCATGGTGAGCTTATGGGGAAAGGGATTTTATCAAAATCCAAGGTGGAATTTTGTTTCATCGAAAAAGGACCTCCGGTGATGAAGATATTAAAGTTTAAAGTTTAAGTTTAAATTAATGGAGGGCCGACCTATGTGCAATTAATGGAGGTTGGAATATATATATGTAAAGGTTTCAATTTATTTTGGAAAGTGGGCATATTATATATCGTCGAAAAGCTTATTTCAAGGGATATTTGACTAACTTATTTAGAAGGAGAAATAATGTGTGTGTAAAGAGATATTTCTGATTTTGTAAAGGGGTTCCAAAAGTGAAGTTTGCCTTGTTATTTTTCAAGAGGATTAATTCTTTCATGAGGTGACAAGGTATGCAATATTGTGATTTATTTTATTTTATGGTATAAGTGGTTTTGGGAGTGAAAAGGTTATGCAATGTTTTTATTTATTTTATTTTATGGTACAAGTGGTTCTAGGAGAGATAAGGAAGTTGTGCAATTAAAGGCCTTGGTGATGATTATTGAAAAGTGGAGTAATGTTGATTATTTTGTGATCTACTAATCCTTGTGAATATTGGCAAAAGAATTTTGTGATTGTGGCAGATTTACAAAGAGTTTTTTCATATTCATAAAAGGTATGGGCATATTCTCCTATTGATTGTTTATGGTGGTTGATTTATAAAATATCATTGGAGGGAAAATGATTGTTTGTGGTTTCCTTTTTGAAAGTGGTTGGTTGAATGCTTCAAGGTTTTTTGAATTGAGAGTTGTTTCTAAAACTTGTTTGATAAGAATAGTTGTTGAAGCCCATTGGTTGTGAAAGAACTTGAGTTAGAAAATAATATGAGTATCATTGTTATGTGAGATTTGTGGTTGAGCATTGTTGGAAACATTTGATTTGGTTAATACATACTTGGAATAGGGTTGTGTGAGAGAGAGTTGTCCCTTGTGGTGATTGGTTGAGTTGAGTTGATTGAGCCTAGTCAAGTGATGTGTGAAGTGATTGTTCAAGTCCTATGAAATAAAATATTCCATTATTCTGATTTGATTTGAGAGTAAGATTAGAACATATTGAGTCTCTAACAATTCTCTTTATGCTTCTATGAGATTGACTTGATTTGAGTTGAGATTGATTTGAGTTGAGTTGACTTGAGATTGAGATTAGAACATATTGAGTCTCTAAAAATTATCTTTATGATTCTATGAGTTGATTTGAGTTGAGTTGAGTTGAGATTGAGTTTAGAACATATTGAGTCTCTAACAATTCTCTTTATTCTTCTATGAGTTGAGTTGAGTTGAGATCATTGTAGATCATTGTTGTCATCCATTGAAGAGTACATTGCCATTCATTGTTGAGTTCATCTTTGAGCTTTGCCTTGATAGATTTGTGGATGAGATTTGAGTGCTACTTGAGCATGATTGATTGTGCCTTTGAGAAGGCCTTTGGGACAGATTTTAGGACAGTTTTGGGATAGATTTGTGGACATTTTTGGGCAAGTTCTTGGTGAGCTTGCTAGGGCAGATTTGGGCAAGTTCTTGGTGAGCTTGCTAGAGTAGATTTTGGCAAGTTCTTGATGAGCTTGCTAGAGCAGATTTGGTAAAGTTCTTGGTGAGCTTGATAGAGCAAAATTGGGCAAGTTATTTGTGAGCATGATAGAGCAAAACTAGGCAAGTTCTTGGTGATCTTGCTTGAGCAGATTTGACAAGTTATATGTGAGCTTGTTAAGCAGGTTCTGTGTGAGACTATTGTGTAGGTTCTATGTGAGCCCATTGATCATGTTCTATGTGAGCATATTGAAAAATATTTGGAGGTGATAGATTATAGAGGAAAGAGTCAATGGATAGAGATCCAGTAGCCAGCATAATTGAAGACAAATCTGAGTGAGGAATATTCAAGTGGGGAGAGGTCCACCAGTCAGTGCAGTAGAGAGACATAATCTTCTAGAAGATCACATATCCAGAGCAGAAGAGGAAAGAGCTCATATGGAAGATATCCACGAACTTGAGATTACGGGATCAACATATCCTTTGGACAGAGGTCCATAAACATTATAATTGAGAGTGATTCCCAAATAGATTGATTGAGAAAGTTTTAGTAAAATATTTTCTCCGTGGAGTAGCCCACATTGGGTGAACCACATAAATTATGGTGTCCCTATTGTGTATGGTTTTTATGTATTGCTTTGATTACTACTATTGATACTGTTATCTTTACACAACATAATATTGATTTGGAAGAAAAAGTAAAAAGTGGTCTTATACTGTTCACCCCCTCTCTCTGTATAAGCTTGTGTTCTTCAAAAAAATGTCGACCAATGAGATATGGGTGCCAACGAGTGACCACATGTAACATGGCCAACATCTCTTTCTCATAAGTAGATTTACCTATATTTTTATTAGAGAGCACCTTGCTACTAAACTCTAGGGGGTTGCCTTCTTGCATTAAAAATTCTTCAATGCTAGTTCTTGATGCACCACTTTCAATGACAAATGACTTAGACAAATTTGGTATTACCAATATAGGAGTAGTGGTAATGGCATATTTCAAATCATCAAAAGCCTTTTCAGCTAGCTTGAACGACATAATGGAATTCTTCCACAACATGGTGCCCAAGGGGACTATGATATTACCATAAGTTTTTACAAGTTTCTTGTTATAGCCTATGAGGCCTAAAAAACCATGAAGACCCTTTAGGGTATGAGGTTTAGGCCAATATTGGATGACCTAATTTTTTTTGGGATCCACCTAAACACCATCCTTAGTGATAATGTGACCTAAGTATTCCATTTCATTCGCACATGTTATGATCATATTTTTTATAAATGATATCACAGTTTGTATCTCAATCACAATACACAAGTTCATCCTCGTCCATGCATCCATGTGTGTAAATATTTTTTTCAACACAACCAAATAATGTTTTTGTACGAAATAAACAAATATTTCCTATTATTTCAACCATGTCTAGTGGTTTTATCAACTTTTATAGAAAGCCACCTTGATTAGTAGAGAGCAAGGTCTAGTTGTAATAATACCATGGATATTCAAGATCTCATCACTAATTGAAACACTAAAATCCTAGTTGGTACAAGGGAAATATGAAAACAACAAAGTAGTCTAGGTTACCTTAAGTGAAAAGGATCTTCCTTGCTTATCCCTCTGTGCAACTGGTTTAAAGGTGCTGAGAATTGGCAAAAGGAAAAGTTCCACCCTACCCAAATATGAGTTATTATCATCACTACATAAATCCCTTGCTTTCATCAAAACAATCAAAAATCCTGAAACACAATACGAATTTAAAATTACAGTCTCAAAATTCATAAGTCAAAATCATCGATTTCAAAGTCATAGTTCAAAAAAAAAGCAAATAGTGATTATCATCACTACAAAGATCCCTTGCTCAAAATAAAAAATTAGTCAAAATAAATAGTGATTTTCATCACTAGGTATGAGCAAGTATCCCAAAAATAATGAAGAAAAAAAGGGAATAAAGCTTGAATCCCTGGAATTCTTAGCATTGCACAAAATTGGAAGGAGAAATCCTTATGCATGACGATATGTCTACCACAAAAGCTTATATCATTTGTATAGAGAAATGTTTGAATGTGGATGAGCTAGCTTAGGTAACCCAATACTGCCTAGTGGTACAGTCCAACTAAGTCCAACATAAGGATGAGAGAAAACACTTGAGAATCCCTGATCTTAGAAATGGGCTGAAAGAATCCTGCCTAACATCGAAGGAAATGATTTTGTTTAAATCTCAAAATATATTCATTTGCACACACAAAGAGAATGAATATCCAGGTACAGAGTGAAAAACTTGCTTTTCAAAAGTCTTGTATGGCAAGTACATAGTTGTTGATAGGGTAACTAGAGTGTTTGAAATCTCAAGAAAAACCCGTAAATAAGTTTCCAACATAGCAACAAATCACATCATCAATCACATCATCAGCTTTCTCTATAAGCTTCTATAAATTAGGGGGTATTAATAAAATAATATTAAAATAGATACCAAATATATGTCAGAAATGATATCTAGATGACCACTAACTATTTTACATCTCTTAAATTATAGAATATTATCCAAAAAATGCATACATTCCACACCATCACATTGCACATATGAAGGATTTAAATAATTAATTCTTATAAGTAGAATGATTATTGAATATTCATGGTTGTTATACTTTCTGTGGTATCACCCATTAAATTATCAAACTCATAGCATATGCATCCATTATGTTTTAAGTAATTAAAACATACAAGTTCATTTACATTAGATTACATACTGCATTCACCATAACATAACATTAGTTATATGCATACGATTAAATCAAAATCAAACATGTATCTAAAAAAAACACCTCATCCATAAACACATAGTTCATAAATCATTCATTTGCATCAAATATCACATCATTGCATTCATCCATACAAAGAATCATAAATTCATCATCAAGTCAACTCGTGATACACCACATCATGTCACAATAATCAAATCATGAAAGCATCTACATAAACACATACATAAGCATACATCTCAAATCCATATCATCATAAATGTCATCTATCATCTAACACATATATCAACTCATCATAATTCCATCATAACATTGCATAAATAAAACAAAAAAAACATAAGCAATAAATGGCACGCGTAATGAAGCATAAATGTAAGATTTCATATAAATATACATGTCTTAAAAGATGTCTCAAAATGTGTATCTCAAAGTGCATGGATATAAAAATATCCCATAGGATACCAAGTCATATAGGTCAGGCAGACCTCAAAAATATAATAATAGAGTCCAAGTGCATCATCAATCAAACACAGGGCTTGCACCCCTAGCATCACCTCCCCGTATGGTTGTGTCACATGTGGAGTGATGTGACCCTGTTGGTCTCTCTGTGCAAGTCTGAGTCCTCTGACTAGGATGGATATAAGACTACCCAAATGTGGATCACCTACTGACTTGTGAGCCACCTACACCTTCTACCTCCCTAGGGATAATCCCATGCCTCCTAAGTTGCATCTAGATAGAGGCTATATGGGAGACATACCCCTTGATCTGCTCCTCATACTCATCCATAAAAACCTGTAAGCATAGAACCTTTGCCTTAGTTTTTGTCTCAAGATCTACTCTGGTATCACCTTGTGATGTAGTATGGGGAACCACAAATTGCTTCCTAGTGGCACTGCCCCCAATAGTAGCCTACAAATCTTGGATCTATAGCATGAGCTTCTCTATGGTGGCATCCCACTGTACTATGGTAGCATCTCACTGTTGCACCTGAATCTTGGTCTATTGAAGCTTAGCCTCAACCTTGTGCAACTATGCTCTTAGAGGATAATCCCTCTCCTTAAGCTCTATCTCCTTCTCATCCTCCTTAAGAGCCTCCTGCTCCTCCACTACCACCTAATCTACTGGATAGCCCCATACCTCAGTCTTAGATCAGACTTTGTACCTTGCTAGATCTGCACCATCACCTCCACCATCATCCTCATGACCTAAGCTACCATTACCATACCATATCTGATCCCCCCACCACTGAGCAAACACCTCTGTAACTCACCCAAAAACTCCTAGGGAAACCACTAGGGAATCCTTCTCATCTGACAGCTCTATGATCTATGGCAGGGGAAGATCTCTCTCTGTTGTGATGTGCCTGTACATAAATGGAACAAGAGGTACATCATGTTGCAGCTTGTATTGATGAAGAACTCGAGAGTAGAATAAATGCTCCTGGATGCCAACCTTATGGCTAATGAGCCACCGCTCATACTACGTCCTAGCCATGAAACTAGCAGGATCATCCCATATAGGGCACTCATGATATGGCTGCCAAATGACATCTTTGGCATGTAGCCTAGTGAAAGTATTAATGTAGTGGGAAATCTCCCTTGCATGAGGATGGCTCTTGCACCCCTTGCACCATCGAGCCCATTTATAAGTGTATCACTACATCCGCTACTCTATGACTATAATCTCGATAGGAATCCCTCTAGGGTGATCTACCTTGATGTGATCCCATCCCCAAATCTGTAAGAAGAAGCTACAAGCAACGCTGATGTGACCTCATCAGCGTATGTGGTACAAATCATCATAACATTGGGCCAACAGGGACCGTCCCCATGCATAAATTATGGGTGCCTCACTGTCCATCAGGTATTGAACCATCACAAGGAGGTTCTACAGGAACCTCAAACCTAAGCAGTCTGGGATCAAGACATTGTTGATAACCATCAGCAATACTGCATGCCTCGTTGTGAATACCTTCACCTCATACCACTACGAGATAGACACCCCTCCAGACATGGTGTCCCTGAAGGCCTTCATAGAGAACCCTCAGAACACTCGAAGAAAGACATCATCATGATCCTTAGTGGCCAACGATGTAATGGCCACTCCATCAAAAGTGAGCCAAAAAATCCTATACACATAGTCATCTCGCTGGTAGGAAGGTGGAAGGTATTGGTCTGAGGGTCCCACCAGTGGACCAAAGCCATAAGGGAGGCCTGATATGACATGATGTGAGGAAAACTAGTGACATACTAAATCCCACGAGCCTTGATCCAGGCCCATTCTATGTCATCCAGCAGGGGTAGAAGGTCATTCATGAGCTTTGGGTCACGAGCCCAAGCATCGAGAATATAATAGCAAAAGAGAAAGCAAAAAATAACTATGAAGCATCTAAGGCATGGATCATAATAAAGCATGAAAACGGTGCAAATAATGATGGGCTACTCTAATTCCAAACAAAAATAGTAATAAATGCACCTAACAAGGCAAGAAATTCAAAAACAAGTCAAAAAAATTCATAAAATTCAAAAAAATCACTTAATCATGCAAGAAAATTTAAAATTTTACTAAGGGTTCCTAGCCGCTATCGCCTAAAATGACCAAAAATCAACAACTAAAACTGAGAGTGGCCAAGCCCCAATGGTCAAAATTCTTACCATTGGAATTCAAACCTAATCACTCCGAGTGACAACGGCCAAGCCAGAGGTCGAGCTGGTTGTTCTGAGCTGCAACGGTCGATGGGTGACATAGCAAAAGCATCTACCCTAGGCCAAAAATAGCAAAACAAAATTGAAAAAAGCAAAAATGTGGCTAACCCACCACATAAAATCCTAATCTAAGCCTAATATATAGGTTTAATTCATTTCCAACAAGTTTAATGAGGTTCATTTACCCATTAATTAGTGAGGTTCATTTTACCCAAAAAATGAGACTAACATAATCAAGGTTTGAGAGAATACCCAAGAAGCTCCAGCTCCTCCACTTGTAGATGTCTCTCCCTACGCAGCCATGGTCTCCAACGCAACAACACTCCAAGACGCAAAAGTCACTTTCACAAACAGAGCTCTGACGCAAACTAATAGCTGGTGAAAGTGAAAGGTCAAACCCTAGGGTTAATTTTTATTTTCCCAAATTGTGGCTTGGTCGTTGTTGTCGTCAATGGCCCGAACTTCTTGGCTGCTCAAGGCAATAGCAGCCAAAAATAAGAAGTTGGTGGCTACTGTATCTGACAACGTCCATAATCCTAAGCAAAAATAGGTGGAATTCCCTCCATCATAAGCAGTAAAAACATTAAATAAGCACATTTTGGTGACCCATGGTCATCATAACAAGAAAAATAACAAAAAAATTGCATAAAAATAAATCCTAAGCCTCCTATCAAGTTACTTATTCTATCAATATGGCGATTGTACAATTTGCACTCCATGCAACTCAACAAGATGAGTAAGTTACCATGAGGTTACTTGGGGAAAAAAAATCATTTTGGGATTACGATGTGCCTCCTTCAATCTCGAAGAAGACCAAGAAGGTCGGACTACTCCACAGGTATGAAGGAATCATCCTAATTCTCCTATGACACCAAAAACATTGAGCCAAGTGATGCAGTACAAGCACAAATAGAATCACTCATCCTAATTCCCTAAGAAGGTTGTTTATGGTCGGACCGCTCCCTGGGATAGGGATGAATGATTATCATAAGCAATTGAAATCACACTTGGATGGGGGTTTGCCTATTAAAGAGAAAAAACACTATAAAGGAACCAAAACCAGTCATATTTGGTCAAGCAACTCGTCGCTTCATTCATTGCCCTTCCCTCACCAATTCATTGTGTGAGGGGGTAGTTTGGAACTTCAAATCATCATAATCAAAATCAACAAAAGATCAATCAATCATGTCAAAATTGATTTAATCCTACAAATCATTGCACTAAACTCTTACAAAAATTTTCCCATTTGTTGGGGTCATAAGAAAAAAGGACATCTTAAATTTGTAGCTCTTCTCCGGTCGGTTCTATTGTAGTAACATAAGCTACCCGATTGTGTTTGAGGAATGAGTGCAAGTGGACATGTGCAAGCCCTATGCTAGATTAGGCTTTCAATCACGTTGAAGAAATGATTCAAGGATGCATGCCATATTGCATGATTAGGTTGTCCAACATTGATTAGATCAATGATCATCATACACCTTGCTAACATAGAGGTCTACATTTTTGTCTCGCGTTGTGTCTATTACTTAGCGCATCACAAAAATGGGCATATGTAGACACCTAAAACATGCCATAGGTCGTGTGACAAAACCTTGGGATCTTCCAAATGACAAAAGTGGTTTCTACCACTCATTTGGGGAATTTTAAGCCCATCCAAGCCTAGTCATTGTAGACTAGAGTGGCCAGAATCTAGCCGATGTAGCTCAGAGTGGCCAAACCTTAGCCATTGTAGATGACAGCGGCTAAGCTTTTAATGCATTTTTCCATACATCCAGCCTAATATTGGGTGTAAGTGGCAGTCTGCATGCAATAAGGGTGAGCGGGGACAACTTTGCATCCCTCGTCACAGCCAATCTACATGGAAGACTCAAATTCTAGATTTAAACTTTAGTTAAACATAGAAAAACAAAGATCTTCTCATGCTAACACCTAGTACGCATGAGGGATTTAGTTCTAGGGTTGAACATTGACCTAGGGTTTCAAAACACTTTATAAGGAGTAAACCTAAAAGCACTAGGGGACCTTCTTGGACTTTCTTTGATCAATTGAGACACTCTCGCAACTAC
The DNA here is from genome assembly GCA_028583015.1 of Wollemia nobilis. NCBI lineage: Eukaryota > Viridiplantae > Streptophyta > Pinopsida > Araucariales > Araucariaceae > Wollemia > Wollemia nobilis. The sequence goes on along the minus strand of JAQPPZ010017031.1, from coordinate 9,088,684 downwards.
TTAGACCTTCTTTCATCAATTAGAGAGAGGGAGAGCATCATACATCAAAATAGTGAACAAGTTGGATCATTGAGGAGAGCTTTTAGAGACTTGGAGAGCTTCATTTTGATATCGATTCTTGTAATGGATCCCTATCGGATTAGAGGGCAAATATGAACACATAAGGTAATAATTTTTAACATTATAAGTGGACTTGATTCCATAGCCTTTGGATCAAGAGAGAGATATTTCACCTTAGCGACCACTTTCCTAAATAGTGGCCCACAACCTAGCCTAGGGTTTAGTTTCTTTTATTCTGCTTTATCTCTCATTTCAATAGAATAATATTTATTTTAGTTATTTGCTTGCATAACACTAGTTTCATTGCATTTATTGAGATTATTCATTGCTAACAGCCTCATCCGGGGAGGAAATCTTAGACATCTAAGCGTGTGGTTTTGTTTCATTGATTTCAGAGCTATAGGTTAAATCGGGTGAATCTGTAACATACAAGTGCAAGAAGATCCCTCTAGCATTCAAAACTAGAGAAGGAGGCATCTATAAGCCCTCATACATTTCTGTGTGCATCATCGAGAAGCATTATAAATCGCAACCCTTGTGTGAGGGGATATTTCATACACCTGCTACCCTATTTTGTGTGTAAAATCATGTATCAAATGAAGGGTATCTCTTAGAGGGATTCATTTGTAACCTAATATGGAGAATATCAATAATAAAATCATTCGTTCATTTACTTATTTGCATTCTGGTTATATTTGCTTTGTACCTTTCATTTGTTGCATATTTTATATCAAAGGATTCAATCGAATCGCAAGTAGAGTAGTCTAGTGGATGGCATGTCGCTTCCCCAAGGTCGCTACAAGTTAGTGGTGAAAACCACTCCTTTTGGAGAAAGGGATTTTATTAGTGGTGAAAACCACAATTTCTTTATTTTTTGGGGGGGTAATTGCTCATTTTGTGGAAGAGCAAGGGGATTGCTTGGGTAGGGAGGATCTTGTCCTTTTTTCAATTCTCATCCTAGACCATGCACTTAATAGGATGAGCGAGGGAAACCTTTCACTTAAGGGGACAAGGACTATCTTGTAGTGTCATCCTTCCTTGTTCAAAATTAGGTGTTAAATGTGTAAAATTGTGTTGGGATTTTGACATATGCAAGGTACTATCAAAGCAATACCTTACCTTCTAAAATACAAGATAGCTTTCTATAATAAATGACAAGGAAACTAGGGATGACTAAATGGCTGAAAACCCCAATGAACACCCTATAGCAACTCATTGGTTGTGTTGAAAAACATAGTTACTCACAAAGGGGGATATGGATGGTAGTGATATGTGATATGTGGGGGTTTTACCTATGCTCTTTTAAAAACTAAAATTTGTGTGTAAAATATTCAGTGGTCATATAAATATCATTATTGATATTCATCTGGTATCTATCCTATCTTACAAGGACCTTTTAATAAGCAAAATCTCATCAAGAAAACTATAAATAATGATGATGGATAATGTTGATTCAAAACTCATGAATAGCATACAGACATCGTGTAATTCATAATAATGCAAACACAACTTCTCCTAGTGCAAGAGCAATGGATGAATATACCTAATAACTAATTAATGAATGCAACAAGATGCATGATGAGGTAACGCAAATGTTTTTGTTTTTTGATTTTTTGTATTATTTTTGTGTTTTTGTGATGCATTATGTGTTATGCATGGAATTCCTACAAATGGAGAATGTTGAGAGGTTCAGGTTACTCAACACCTTCAAGATAAGCGAGGTGATAAATCCCTGGCCCTATATTTTGTGTTATGATAAAAAGGCCTAACTAGTTTATCATGAATTTATCCCACAAATAGGGTAGCAAGTTTAAATTTTGTTGGTTCTATTTACGCATTAGATCCCCAAATTTAAAGTCTCTAATATGGATCTTTGTATTATAATATCACTTGAGGTGATCCTGATAAATGTGAAGGTGCTCGAGAGCATTAACTTGTTGTTTATCAAGAAGGATCAATTGGTCAAGGTGAGATTATCATGCAATGTCATCATCAATAAACTCTTGCAATGATATGTGCAACAAGAGGATTTCCAATTCTAGTGGCATAATGGCCTCATCACCATAGACTAGAAAAAATGGTGTTTCCCCAGTGGGCGTCTAAATGCTAGTTTGATAAGCCCATAATTCTAAAGGTAGTTGAAGATGCCAATATTTGTGGTTTTCCTTGATGATTTTCTAAAGGATGGAAACTACAGTTTTATTGGATACCTTAGCTAGTCCATTTGACTGTGAATAATCTTTGTGGTGTTCCTTGAAAATTTGAATGTTATACTTGTAAATTAAAGCACACACATATTTTTTTTTAAATGGGGTTCCATTATCTAATAAAATTTTGGATGGAATACCAAAATGACATATGATATTATAGGGTATGAACTCTGCAATATGAGATCTAGTCACAATGGTAAGGGGGATATCTTCCACCCACTCAGTAAACTATTCTATGGCTGTTAATATAAACATGTGATAGACCAAATATGGGGGTAAGATTTTCCCAATTAAATTAAAACCCTACTACAAGAAATGCCATATCGATTGAATCAATTATAAGGTTTGAGAAGGTAAGTGTGAAATATTAGCATGATGATGGCATTTCACACACCTCCTAACATATGCACAACAATATTTCTACATGGTGGGAAAATAATATCCCATTCGAAGGATGTGCTTAGCGACAACCATGCCACTAAAATGGCCACCAAAAGTACCATTGTGAGCTTGCAAAATTGCCCAAGTTGATTTTTGGGGATCTAGACAACGAAGGAGAAGACCATCATAGCTTCGATGATAAAATATATCTCCTAATAAGACAAATTTGATCACTTTCTATTTGAATTTTCATTTTGTGACATGCAATAATCCTAAAGGGATACTACCAAATTTTAGGAAATATTTTAGTTGAGTGAGCCAATCTTGATATGCTTGGTTCTTGACTGAATGAACAACTTGTTCTCATCGTGATTCATCATGAAATAATGTGGATTTGGAGATAACATTAATATGAATGGTTGTTATTAGGAATAAAAGGAGATGAGATATATTGATACAAATGAGGTTACAATATATAGGCAGAAGGCCTATATGAAAAGGTGACAAATGTCAAGAGAAACTGACAAGTGTCAAACTAAAAGTAGGCATAGTGCACATTAACTCTAACATTCCTCCTTAATGTGCACTATCCTAACTATAGAAAAAAACAAGTCAACATTAGGTAACATTCCCCCTTAATGTTGACTTCTCTAAAAAACTATCATCCTCCTTTATTACATGATTTGGTCTAGGATCATGCTCTTTGCACTTGGCTCTCCAACTATGAATAATGCTATATCAATGGTGTATACATCTCGATTTGTTACCTCAGGGTCAGCCACTTCCATGGGTCTGTTGCAACTAGGTCAGCTATCTAAGTGCCTCAGGGTCATCATGGGTGCCTTAGGATCAACCACATCTAGGTCTATTACCTCTACAGGTTATCCTTAGTGGATGTTGCCTCTCATAGGTCACTGAACATATTCACCATGAATATCATCTTCCCTCATGGTGAACTCAATCTAGAAGGTGTTGGTCTCTATTGAAAATGCACCTTAATACAAAAAGTAATACGATCCATAAAATACAATAAAATTGAGCCATAGAATCCAAATGGAGGAGAAGAAGAAATAATAAGAGAATATAATCTCCTGAAGTGTCTTTATATGTAGTCTTCAAAATTAGATAAAAAAAAATCCTTGAATAGAGTCTAGGGTGTCTATGTTTGTAGTCCCTAGAATAGGTGTCCTTATGATGACCTTTCATCCCACCAGAGTGCATGGGTAACCAACCCCTACATCTGTTAGGTCTATAGATAAGGTTACTAGGTACAAGGATCACATAAAAATTTACCTTGGGAGTGTCAAGTACAAACGAGAGTGCACTCCAAGGTATAAAACTTTAAGGCTAAAAAGTATAATTAAAATAGCCTTAAAATTACAAATGGAAACCACCAGTGTGTTCGTTACATAAAATTATTTTTGATGACTATAAATACCCTTATGTTTGGGTCTCAATGGACCCTTCATCATGTAGAAAAACAACATGCTTCTCTAGGTAGCAAAATATAGAAGGGAGTATTCCGGAATGCCCATCGGAATAATACAATGACTAGTGAGGCCCTTTCACATCATGTGGGAAAAAAACAATTTAGTGCCTCATGCATATTAAGAAAATGCTTCTTTTGAAATAAAATGTCACTTCAAAAATAAACTACCCCCTATTTTAAAATAAATATTCCCACCATCATCACTTTAAATAATTTTCCCCCATGTAATTAAAATTCCTGCATATTCTTCCTCACAATTTGCATTTTAAAAATATTACCCTACCAAATAAAATATCTAATAAGATTGTGGTGGGGGCCACGTTTTATGGGTCATTATGTTTGAAAGAAAAATAAATAGCTATCAAAAGGCACTGGATCCGCTCACTAGCTACCGCAACCTGAACCACGGTGGACATGATATCCTTCACAAGGGTGCAAAAGAATGCCTTCAACAACAATTTGACAGAGTGATCTAGTTATGCTATCTCAAATATTGTCGAGTCATGTGGCTTCGGATACCTCATGATAGTGACATTACTACCATAGATTGGCAGTAGTTGGGAAATAGAGGGCTTCGATGAAGAGTAGCACACAAAGAACAATGCCCCAAGTGCAACCCTACATGTACGGTTATCCGATAGATCCCTACTACATAGTTCTATCTCTAGTGCCATATGACCAAAGGTTAAGGTGGCACCACTTTCTTGGCTACAATGCTCTTATGATCAGCATGGTCCTCCTCATCTTCATGACGCTATACTTCTTCTGGCCTTCAGAATCGAGTATGCAAGTGGTCCATGTCAATCTGAATAATTTTAGCTTCTACACATCCCCAAAATTGGGGTCAATTATTTCTCACCTACCAGCAGTGCTTCCTTCTCATGCATCAAGAGCTACTCATCATCATCATCCCGTCATCATTGCTTGGTGCATTGGCTGACTGTTGTTTGTCCCTCCACATACATGTAATCTTTTAGGTAGGTCCTCCATAATACTATGAATTCAGGCACTATGAATCCAACCACAATGTCATCTTGTCCATAGTCAAAATAAATTTAATAAACTAGACGAAGATATGTCTAGACGCATCTTCTCCATCACTATGTTAAGTACTCGTGCATGTCGGTATCACACGTGGCAAAAATAATTGGTACATACGAAGGCGATCGCAGCAGTGGAGTGTATGCTTCACTTCTCTTAAATTTACATCATGAGAAAAATTTTGACCATAGGACCGACATCATATGTGGTTTGGATGGCATAGCATGAAGTTGTTATGATGCTCAATGTTGAAGACTTAGGCTACAAAATCAAAACCTCCTACATTCTGGTCACAACAAGATCAAAGGTGCCAGTTGGAAATTTGGTCAATCATATAGCATCACATCACAAATACAAACTTGACGATGATTAAACAGGTGCCAAATTTAGCAAGTTTTCTCATATTGTATTTGTTCTCCTCAACATTTTGAACTCGACCACTGTGCACTGCAACTACATCAAAAATTTGAGATAAAGTCATGTATCCCTATCCTTGTCTAATGCGAGGAGGGCATGAACCTCAAAATATTTTTTTTTTGGTGCTCCACACTATGGTATATGATTACTCTAACCATGTTATGCCTCCAAAAAAAACTCTGCAACACCTTTCCAACTACAATAACCACTAAAAAATCATCCATGGATCTAAGAGCGGATATAAAAAATACTCGTTGGGTAGCACTAAGAGAAAAAATATCTCTATTGATAATGTCGATTGCAACCTTGATGCTCATGATTCCCAAAATTACATTCTTCTCCTCACATGCAACAATTTATCACACAAACTTCATCAATGAAGATATCATGGCATTATAGATGGTCAGCCAAGATATCAAATCCCAAACTGGTGATCTCACTCTCATTGTGTCAAAACAACTAGAGATGGCGGTCCAAAAAACATGGAGGTGCTACCACAAATGACACTGGCCATAAGCCACATGTTGATAGAAGTTGTGTTGCATGTCTTTATCTATTATGATGGATCACTCAATGATGAAGCTTAATCTGGCAAACATTAAATTATGCCAAAAATAAAACTCACCCTATGGTAATACGGTGGTCATGTTTTTAATAGAAACTATCCTCATGATCTCACCATAGCCTCCCTCCGAATTGTCATCACCATGAGTACAATTTGGGGAGTCTTTTCCCCTTTTTTCATAGGTTTTATACGTCCTCTATTGAAAAATAGAACATCATCATGAAATGGTCACATTCGTCATTAATCGCTAGAAAAAAATGCAACGCTTGCTGCTGTTTTGTGTCAAAGAGACATGACTGTGGTGCTACAGTTTGCCCTGATATCCACATCATGACAAATAGATACCTCCAAATTTATCAACAAGGTGAAAGGAAACTTGGAGAAAGCACATTTGTGGACACGTCCAGGTTCACATATGCTGAATCGACATCATATCTTACAAGACCGACAAAAAAAAACTTCATTTCACAAAACTTCAAATAGGAAGTAAGCAATTTCAAGTGTATTCAAAATAAAAATGCATCACCAATAACCATCATATCAGGAACATGAACAAAAATGTATCCATCATGGATTTTCTCAATGGTATCCAACACTGTCATTGAGTGAGAATAGATCTACCTTTGAGAAAACTGTCAACAAATTAAACGACCAAGATAAATCATCCAATCAGTAGAAAACTCATTCATCACCATGAGCCACATCGTAGTGATATGATTCCCATGATCTGGATGAAATCATCAATCTGCAATATAAATTATACATGTGCATATGGAAACTTCACACACGAACAAAAAATGATACCTAAAAAAAAATCATTAAAAAAAATAGCAGCCATTTATTTTCTTAAGAAATATTTTGGTTTCTGATCCATCATTGATGGATAGCATACTCCCTCAGTATGAGAAAAAAAATGGGTAGCTAAAACAATGATTGGAAAAAATGAGGGGGGATTTCCATGAGGGAAATCCCCCTTAAGGAATTACACAGGAATGAGAGCAAACTTGCTCTGATACCAAATGTTAGAAATAAAAGGAGATGAGATAAATTGATACAAATGAGATTATAATATATAGGCAGAAGACCTATATAAAATGGTGAAAAAATTCAAGAGAAACTAACAAGTGTCAAACTAAAAGTAGGCATAGTGCACATTAACTCTAATAGTTATGCCATTACCAGAAGGACCCTCTAGGACTAAGGACCCCCAGGATGTTTGTTTTGAAAACTTGTGTACTTGAGAGAACCGATCTTGGTTCAATTCAATTTGGACCATGTGGATAGCGTCTTCATCATTTGAATCTTAACTCAAAATCATTGATTGTAAAAGCATTTTAACATGGATGGTTGTGATATCATCAGAAGGGTTCTATATAATCAAATACCCCAATGAGGCCATTGTATCTACAAAATGATTAGATGAACAAGGGACTACCTCGATACTAAACCATTCCAATTTGGCCAATAGCTTATCCACAATATCCTTGTATGATTTCAAAATTGAACATCTACATTGATAGATTTCTTTGACTTTGTTGACTATGATCAAGGAGTCACCAAAGATGTCGAGTCTTTTGATTTTCATGGTGATAGTTGTTTGGAGATCCAAATGGAGGATCTTGTATTTAGCTTTATTTTTGGTACATGGGAAGTCAATTTTAAATGACAAGAGCATAGAAGCTCCTTGCAATGTGAAAAACATGACTCTCGTGCCACACCCTTGCTCACATTTAGAACCATTGAAGAACAAATTCATGTTAGCTTTATTTTGAGGTTCTTCAACAAGTCTAATAATGCAAATACTGCACCATCAAGCAATTTGATAATGAGAGGCTTATCATCTTGAAGAGGATCCTTTTCTAGCTAATTGACAATAACCTGACCTTTAACATATTTTTGACTTATGAATTCTAGATCAAATTTGATTAGCAGCATTTTGCAGGCCGATAATTATGATACATTTGACTCATAATGTACTGTAAAGGATTCTCTTTGGAAATGATATATGTTGTATGATTCAACATGTAATATTGAAGCTTCTTGGTGGTAAATACCACTGCTAGGAAAATCTTCTCAATGTATGTGTACTTGAGCTCGTAGCTCACCAGGGTGCGACTAATGTAATATATAGTCTATTCCTTATTTATCTCATTCTTTTAGGCCAACATGATATCTAAGGTAAATTCGATGGCTGAAATGTATAGAAAAAATGGCACACATGGTCAGGGTGGGGCTAAAACTGGTGGTAATGTTAGGTATTATTTTATCTCATCGAAAGCCTTTTGGCACTCATCATCCCAATGGAATGGGACCCTCTTTTGTAACAATCTATTCATGGGTCGATATTTATCTGAAAGATACACTATAAAGCACCGAATAGATGCTAACTTGCCTTGTAAGCTATGAAGCTACTTAATATTAGTAGGGAGGATCATTTCTAGTATTGCTTTGACCTTGGTGGGATTGTAGACATAAAAAATTGATCCATTTTCCTTAGTTTTCCTCCTAGAAAAATAAGGTCATATTCATGAGTATTTTTTACCCTACCAAATCATCTCAATTCTTCTCAAATTTTATATCATTGGATAGGGCTCAAAAAGATCTTTCCAAAGGTATACTATATATCCAATTTTAACACCATTTGACCCCTCAAACTGCCCAAAAACTAAGTACATGTCCTGACTAGATCATACTACGATTAGCAAAATCATAATACAATTTTGGCATATGATATCTGCAATTGGTGTACGATATCATCGATCGTAATACAATATTTTTCACAAACAAAAAATTCAAAAATAGAAGTTGTTTAAATGGTTTTTTGTCTCCACCTGTGTAACTCCACAAGATTTGTGAGATCATATCCATTCAGTTTCACCCAGCTTGGAAGATGTTGCAAAAATCCAACCTCCTTATTTTAGAGACTCTCCCCTTCATATTTAATCAGACCATCCCCTCTATAATTCTTCGGGGTGGTTGGCTCCATCGCACTTTAGAGAACTTAGTTCAATTTCGCATATAGCTTTATTTATTTCAATTTTGCTTGCAAGATCGAAGGTGATCATCATAGATTAGATGTTGTAGCACCATGATCAAAGTACAAACTTGCAGGTTCAGAGTATGATATTGCTTATAAGGCTATGATATTTACTATAGCTTTCTTGGGGGCAACCCCGAGCCCTGGTTCATGATTTCTTTGCATTTTTTCATTAATATGTATTTCATTTAGCATATTTATCACATAGGAGATTCAATTTAATCATCTGCATTATTGGAGTTCACCTAAAATTTATTTAATTACACATTTTAGATAGTTAAATGTCATTCATTTAATTAATTTATGTGTATGTCATTATTCAATAGTGATCAGTAGATTAGAGATCATATTTGCAAATATAATTTATAGCATAAATATTTGTTTTATCATCTATCCATGCATTCTCTGTCTTCTGTCAAAATCGGATCATTCTATCTCTATTCAGGTTATGATCTTATAAAATCGTAATACGATATTACAATTTTGTAATATGATATCGCTTGTTTATGTACGATTTGGACTACATACAAAAAGCAGAAACTTCATCAAACATCCAGATTAAGGTAAGATTTTTTATCACTTTAAGCATTGTATTATCATATCACATCTTGTTCTTTGTTATCTGTTGTTTGCATTTAAGCTAAAAAGTGCATATAGATTAAGTTAGCTGCATATTGGCCAAAATTAGGCTTGTATGATATTGGATTAAAAAGAACACATCTAAACCAATTCCTAAGCCTAGGCATGGAAACTACCACAAAATGTTTCCTGGTGAACCCAAAATCCATTCATCAAAAAATCACCATAAGAGGGTACGAACTCAAGTACCTCTCCTCTGAGGTGTAGACCTATATTTTTCCCAGCCCCCTTCTAGGCGCGGATCCATCAGCCTAAAGTAAAGGGGTGCAAAAATTTTAGACCTAAATTCTTTGGTGAACCCAACGTGAAAAACATTAGGCATCTTTCTGATTTATGAAAAACAAAAAATTATAAAAATTACAAAACATAAAAAACCAAAAACATAATATTTACATATTTGCATACTTAGTTATTTAGATATATATAACATATATATCCCAAAACTTTAAGCATATATATATATATATATATATATAATATATATCTGCAAGATAAAAATCCTAATACAAAATTGTCTAGAATCTTAAGAAGTGGTAAGCGATTAGAATCTAATTAAATGGAAGAACAAGATCAAGAAAATTATGATGATAGAGTTCAAATTGAAGATGATAGAATTTCAGAACAAGGTGAGGAGAATAATAATGAAGATAAAATAGAATATCCTAAGAAAACTACATTAGATGAAAAAGGAAATGTTAAATTTGAGTCTCTTAGCAAATTTACCCAATATATAAAAAACCACATAGAAGAATTTAATCAAGCAATACAAATTGATAATTCGGGAGAAGGAGATATGGAATCAGCCTTAGCAGCCACATTTCAAATACATATGAATACATTATCATATATGAACTCAATAAATCAATATAATGATCATGCAGGACCATCTACTCAAAATGTGATACCTTTGAATCAAAATGTTCAAAAACCAATGGTACAAATATCCAAAATTACTACTAGCAAAACCAATCCTAAACAACAAAAACAACCATTCACATCCATGTTCACTCAAGCTCTTAATCAAAAAATATCAAATCAACAAAATGTGAAACAAGTACAAAATACCAACTATCAAAAAATTTGACAAAATATAGTTCCTGCAAACACTTACATAATAGTATTTCAGTTGATAATCTTCACACAACATCACCAACTTATTTTCAAAGACATAACAGTATAATATAGATAAATCAATTTGGTGGACAACAAAAAGGACTTGAAACCATGATTAAATAGTTAGCTTCTCACGTAGACCAAATGGATCCCTACCATCCCTCGTACAATTACCAAGAGATGTGTAGTCAACCTTTGGATCCAGTAGTTGTAGCGCAACCTTATCCTAAGAATTTCCCCATGCTTGTTCTCCTGATATATAAAGGAACTAAAGATCCTATAGAACATCTTCATATGTTTAGAACATCATGTCATGATGTATCCCATGATGATTTGTTGTTGCTAAAGATGTTACCTAAAAGTCTGGGATGAATGGCCCTAGAGTGGTATTATCAAATACCCAATAACTCTTTAAGGAATTTTGATGAAACAACAGAAACATTTGTCCATAAATTTAGTGCCTATATAGAAAAGCATGTGACCATCAAGGATTTATACAACTTAAAACAAGGAAAAGATGAAAATATTTCTAAATTCTTGGCTAAATGGAGATAAATCCTAGGAAAATTACACTTTGCATTACCTCATCGTGAAATTCTAGACATATTCATAGGCAATTTACAAGAAAAATTATCTTATGAACTTTCTACTACTACAGTAACCACCTTCGATCAAGCCATTGATTTAGCAAGGAGGGTAGAAGATGCCCTCATTAGAAGAGGTCAATTTAAGAAGAAATATGAAGATAAAAATTCTAAGAATCAATATAAGAATAAACAATTAGTATGTGATGGAGTTACTGATAGTAGAAACAACTCAAATGTTAACCTTGCTGAAGTTGTAAAGAAGTTCATTTAAAATTTCCTTATAAACCACCAAGGGAATTTACAAGATTAAACCAACCTTTACATATGGTTTTACCTCAACTATTAGAACAATATTTGATACTTGTTGCCTAAAATAAGACAACCTAATACAACCGTAGCTAGATTTAGGGTCGATTTACATTGTAACTTTCATAGGACTGATGGTCATTCAACCAACTCATGTAAATGGTTAAAACATTTGATACAAGATTTAATTGATAAATGTGAAATAGAAATAGAAAATTTCCCTCCAATAAATGCTCAGAATAATACACAGAAACCTCAAAATCAAAATGCAAATCAAAATTTGGATATCTTTCAACATCCCTTACCTAAGCATGGTAAAGAAGTAGTAAAGCAAGTAGATCATCATAATGTTCCTCATCCAAATCAATATGTGGGAACTATTAGCAGTTTTCTACCACATCAATATTTTTAAAAACCATGTGTAACTACTAAATATCAAGTTACTATTAGACCTCTAAGAAGTTGTCAAATTAAATATTTAAAAAGTGATGAAGAAAGTGAAACAAAGAGTGAGGTTGACATTACCTCAAATAATTCAAATAGTTTTGAATATGAATCAGATCTAATTACTCCCATCACATATTCAATGGTACATGAAGAACCATTTCCAAGAAGAGTAATTACTCAACCATCATCTCAACAAGCGCTTTCAAATGAACAAGTAGTAAATGCTAGGCCACATTTTAGTTATTTACATAATAATAATATTGTGGGTACTATTGGAACCATCACTAAACAACAAACTCAAAATCAAAATTCTCAAATTCAAACTCAAATAATGAATAAAAAATCACTACCATATTCTTTTCTACAAAATATTCATCCACCTCAACCAATTCATAGTAGTGGTATTATTCCCAATGAACATTCATGTCAAGTTATTCAATCCACATGTAATTCTTCTTTATCATTATTGCAATCACAACCATTTCAACCTTCTTCTTTCAACACAACACATTCATCTCAACAAGGAAATACTTCTTCCAATCCTACCATGCAATCACATCATACTTCACAATTTGCTCATCATTCTACTCAAGAAGAAAGATATAATGAACTAGTTATTGATGAATTCCTAAGAGAACTAATCAAGCATCAACAATAGGAAACCAATCAAATATTACATACTAATGTGTCCCATAACAATGATACCACTAATAATATAACGAAAACTACAAGTGATCAATCTCAAGCTCAATCATTTCAATTTGATAAACAAGAAATAAATTCTTCATCCAACCCACCTTCAAAACCTCTCTTAGTTTTGAAGGATAATCCAAATGAGGATACAAATATAAAAAATATTTCTTTAGTGTTGAAGTCTCAACCTAAAGTCTCCTTCAACATTCAAAAACAATGGGACAATCATCCACATAATACATCTCTTTTGGAGATTTTATGAATCTCTCCTATTCATAGGGAATATTTATTCTTTATTATCTCTTTCCTTATCGTCACTACAACAAATTCTCTATTCTTTTCCTATTTATCATTATAGTCGTCTTTGGTCTGTTATATTTTATCCTTCATTCTCTATTTCATTATTGTTATTATATCAAGTTCTCTATTTTTTTCCTCTTCATTACTTTTTGTCCATCACCTTTCTTCATTTATATCTGATCATGATCCTTCATCACAACAATCTCAACTATCAACAAATCTACTTCAATTACTTTCAACATAACCAAATTGTTCTTCAAACTTCCTTTGATTTTTAAGTTGTCTTAGACATGCTATAATCAAAATCACCTTGTATAGTGTATATAGATCACCAATTCCATCATTAAAACATCAAAAACAACAAAAAAAAGCATCAAAATTTCCCAAAAATATTTCAAATTTGTTGTTAAGTCATCATTCTGCATTGTTATTTGTTGTTATATTTCAAAAATTTTGAGTTATATTTTACTTTATTTCGGATAAATTCAAAAGTTATATTGAACCATGCACTAAATTTCACATATTTAATAAGTTTTTATTTTGTTATTTATGATTATAAATCTCTCTTGTACCAAATAACACTATTAATTCATTAAATAATTTTGAGTATTGTGAATGATCTTGCTACTTCTTGAACCAAGAACGCATTTTACATATTAAAAATGATTTATTGCAAATTCGATAAAATTAATATTGCTTAGTAAATCTTAAATACCTTAAGTGAAAAAGTTTTGCTTGCTATCCTATCATGTGCATGGTCTAGAATACTAAGAAATTGGCAAAAGGACAAGCTCCTCCATACCCGAATAAAATCCCTTGCCCCACGTCTAATCTGGGAAAGTATCCCAAAAAAGAAAAATAAAAAGCAAAAAGAAAAAGAGAAAGAAAGAAAAGAAAAAAGCAAAAATCAAAGAAAAATGTTTTCAAAAAGCAATAAAATCCCCTTGTTCAGAAAAAGGACAAGAAATCCCTACCCTATAAATGTGAAGAAAAGAAGGGAGTATTGAACTTGAATCCCTGGAATTTCTCAGCTATTCGAAAATCATGAGGTAAACCCCATAACATGTGATTTGTGCCCAACTTTCTTGACATTGGGTAATTCCTTTCACATGGCAATATGTCTATCACATTAGTAATTCCTCTTTTGTACAGACCAATGTTCGTATTTGGATTAGCTAGCTTTTGGTAATTTGATTTACATAGTAGTTCAGTACCATTGCATGCGCAAAATCATGGTCAAATGAACATTTCACTCGCACACACATTGGTTCATTTAAGTTTGCTTTATCATTACCTTACTAAAAATTGGTAAATTAACCTTACAAAGCACACACATTTGTCACTTGAGAGATTTTGTATCATCATGACAATCAAAATAGATAATGAATTCACTTTTCACACACTGGTTCTAGATAAATTTGAATTTGTCTTGGAAATAAGTTAAAATATTTCTTTGGAATTTTGTTAGGTAATTAATATCATTCCTTCGCATTCTTACAAATTATTTTTCATAGCACAATAATTTATCTCAAACAATATTGCAAAATTTTCATCATGCATTTCATTTTGATTGTCACGATAATGGTATAGTTCCTCAGTAACTATTTCTTTCAAAATTCCACACTTAGGAATTTTATGCCTAGTGCAAGTCATCATTCTAATTTTTCATGCCCAAAATTATTCCATATATTTTCATAAAATTACAAAATATTTTTAAAAACATGTGACACAATGATTTATCTTACATTACTTTGCATTTTAAAAGAACAAATAATTTCATATCATCATGCATTTCATTTTGATTTTCATGATGATGGTATAATTCCTAAGTAATTATTTCATATAATTTCACACTTAGGAATTTTATGCTTAGCGTAAATCATATTTTGAATTTTTCATGCTTAAATTCATACATTTTCACATCTATCAAACATCTTGTCCCAAAACAACATCAAACATTTTTTTCTCATCTTAAAGCCTTAAGATTATTCTTAAGCACACAATATTTTGGTATTAGCAATACAAAACTTCCTCATAAAAGGATCCGCTTCATGACCTAGCAAGCATCGATCTCCACCAACAGTCATATAACAACATAACATCCTTTGAGGTTCATTGCTAATCCCTCAAATCTATCATCACACAAAAACATCTTTCTCAAAACAAACTTTACAAAATCATTTTCCTTTTATGTTAAGCATGATCAAAATGTTCAAAAATCAAAGCATGCCTACAAGAAATTATGTAACACAATCATCATAAGCAAATGTAATAAATCATACAAATTCACATAAAACAAAGAAGATCAATATATATCAGAAAATTTCGAGTTTTCCACCAAACGTAGAATTTGTTATAAAACTCGAGGGGGCATCATAGTCAAGTAAATTAATAATTATTCTTCTAAAACATCAATTTCACATGAACTATTCATCCTACCATCTAGTCCATTTTTGCCCATGTCAAATTATAATCATTTCTACTCAAGTATATACACTTTTCTTTGACACATTTATCGTTCATAAATACGCCAAAGAGGGGGTAAAATGTAGACATGAAAAATTGACCCATTTTCCTTAGTTTTCCTCCTAGAAAATAAGGTCATATTCATGAGTATTTTTACCTTATCAAAACATATAAATTCTTCTAAAATTTTATATCATTGGATAGGGCTCAAAAAAATCTTTTCAATGGTATACTATATGTCTAATTTTGACACTGTTTTACCCTTCAAACTACCAACAAACTAAGTACATGTCTTGACTAGATCGTACTACGATCAGCAAAATCGTAATATGATTTTGACATACGATATTTGTGATCAGCATACGATGTCACTGATCGTAATACGATCTTGTTCACAAATAAAAAATTCAAAAATATAACTTTTTCAAACGGTTTTTTATCTCCACCTGTGAAACTGCATGGGATTTGTGAGATCAGATCCGTTCGGTTTTGCCCAGCTTGCAATATATTGTAACAATCCAACCTCATCCCTATTCTAGACACTCTACCCTTCCTATTTAATTATATCATCTCCTCTGCAATTCTCATGGCTAGCTGGCTCCATCACACTTTAGATAACTTAGTTCAATTTCACATCTAACTTTAGTTACTTTAATTTTTCTTGCAGGATCGGAGGCGATCATCGCAGATTGGATGTTGTAGTACTGTGATCAAAGTACAAACTTGTAGTTTTAGAGTATGATCTTGCTTAGAAGGCTATGATCTTACCTACAACTTTCTTGGGGGCAACCCCGATCCCTAGTTCACGATTTATTTGCATTTTGTCATTAATATGTATTTTATTTAGCATATTTATCTTATATGAGATTCAATTTAATCATCTGCACTATTGAAGCTCACCTAAAATTCATCTAATTACACATTTTAGATAGTTAAGCACCATTCATTTAATTAAGTTTTGTTTCTATCATCATTCAACAGTGATCAGTAGATTAGAGATCATATTTGCAAATATAATTCATAGCATAAATCTATGTTTTATCATCTATCCATGCATTCTCTATATTTTGTCAAAATCGGATCATTTTGTCTCTATTCAGGTTATGATCTTGCAAAATCATAATATGATCTTACAATTTATTAATACGATATCGCTTGTTTTTGTATGATTTGGACTGCATACAAAAAGAATAAACTTCATCAGACATCCAGATTAAGGTAAGATTTTTTATCACTTTAGGCATTGTATTATCATATCGCATCCTGTTATTTGTTATTTGTTGTTTGCATTTAAGCTAAAAAGTGCATATAGATTAAGTTAGCTGCATATTGGCCAAACTTAGGCTTGTATGATATTGGATTAAAAAGAACACATCTAAACCAATTCCTAAGCCTAGGCACGAAAACTACCACAAAATGTTTCCTGGTGAACCCAAAACCCATTCGTCAAAAAATCACCATAAGAGGGTACGAACTCAAGTACCTCTCCTCTGAGGTGTAGACCTATATTTTTCCCATCCCCCTTCTAGGTGCGGATCCATCAACCTGAAGGAAAGGGGTGCAAAAATTTTAGACCTACAGGGATCAAATTTGATCCTTCACTTGGAGACTATAAAACCCAAGATTTTTCCATATGTAACTCCAAAGACACACAATTTGGGATTAAGCATGACATTATGCTCAATGAGGTGATCGAAGACCTTTCTTAGAACATTAACATGCTCGTGACACAATAGAGATTTGGGTAGAAAATCATTTATGTAATCCTCCAAGATTTTATGCATGTAGTCATAAAATATATATGTCATTTCTTGTCGATATGTTGCACCAATATTTTTAAGGCCAAATGGCATGACTTTGTAGCAAAAAGTTCCCCAAGTGGTTGTAAAGATTATCTTTGGTTGATCTTCAAGTTTGACTTGGTTTATATTATAACCTAAAAAACCATCCATGAGGGAAAACATCTCATGACCTGCGATGGCATCAACTAATGCATCAATGTTCGAAATGGGAAATTCATCCTTTGGAGTTGCTTTGTTAATATCTTGAAAGTATGTACATATATAAATCTTCCCATCAGGTTTTCCTACAAGTACCATATTGGAAACCAATTTTGTATTGTCAATGGGTTGGATGAATCCAACATCCAATAACTTTTATAATTCATCCTTCACCATTAAGACTATTATTGGATGTGTTTTATGAAGCTTCTGCTTGATTTTGGATCAAGTGTAAGGTTATGCATGACTAATTTTGGATCAAGACCCAACATGTCTTTATATGATCAAGCAAAATCTTATACCCTTTCTATCAAGAGGGTTGTGTAGATGGATTACTCTTCAAGAGAGAGACTTTATCCTAATTTTATGTTATTAGGAGCCTTAGGATCATTGCCAATGTCTACATAAATCATTTACTCTATTGACATATGGGATCCATCCTCAAGCTGATGAGGCATGGGGATTAAGTGGATATCATTATTTGGGTTTGGATAATTTATCATATCTGGTTTGATATCATCTTGATAAACATATTCAAATAGCCCTTGGGAGAAATGAAATGGTTGTAGCATTTCTTCACAAGGGTAGAACTCTTTCTATAAGGGCGATGATGCGGTACAATCAAAATTGATGGCCTCATGGTTGAGGTGCAAAGGTTTTAAATGATCACTAGGATAATGAAGTGGTGTGGTCAAATCAATGGAAACCATATTGATGGATGGATAGTTTCCATTAATGGATGGGAGAAGCATATCAAAGATGGTTGGCCTTTGATATGATGGGGGAAACTGAGGTGGAAATGGGATAACCAGACCAAGCCTAGGAGGATCCAATATGAATGGATCTTCTAGGGGCATAAGGCCTCTCTAGGAGGTTTAGCATGGGGGAAAGGCTCTATGAAGAGCTCATTTATGTTTATGAGGGTAAATTCTATTATTTCATTATTAGTATTTTGAAGGTGGTGAGGACCCAAATATACCAATTCTATTTCATCTTCATATTCTTTCGATGCTTCACTGATGGAGTTAGGAGGCTACTGCCTATGGAGAGGATTGAGGTATGCGAGTTCCATATCATCCTCATACTCTTATTATGTCTCTCTAAGGGAATTATAAGGCTCGATAGAAATTGTTGCAACATGTAGGTGATCTTCTAACATATGAGAGTAGCCTAAATCGACATAATTATTCTCATCGATCTCCTCCCCAAAGCCTATATTTAGGCATTGGAGAGAGTCTACAAGGAGCTCATAATGAATATGTATGGAATACCCTAAGCCAAAAAAAATTGTGGGGAGCTGGTATTGTAGTTGGTAGGGTGTTTTAAGACCCTACTCATATCAACCAAGACCATTTTTATACCAATGGTAGCGGTAAAAATATCATAAGGCAAAATTTGGATTTGACATGAAATAAATGTTTCCTAAGAAAGGTTCATCATCATGGACTATCATAGAAAATTGTTTTGTAGATTTTTCAAAACCCCCATACAATTTTTTTTTTGGTTTAGGGGTATTCCCAATGGTACAATGGTACCAATGGTTAAATATGGCACACAAGGTATACCCATATCCTGAATGGACTCCATGAGTGGTGTGAATGTAACATTTTGTATGAGGTACTTACTGAGACCGAGATTAGCCAAATGGACTGTAACTTACGATGGGGATAGTGGGGATGATGAGGATGATGGAGGTGTAATGTGAGGTGACTCATCCCTTGTAGAAAATGATTCTTCTTTTACTATGGGAATTGGAATTTCTAATACATAAATGGTAGGGATGAATTATGGGTTTTCTTCTACTAGCACCTTCAACTTCTCCTCATTAAGGGGATCTTATGATGAAGAAGGGATGTCAATAGAGACCAATGGCAAGGACTAAGGTGGAGGTGATGATGCAAATGGATCGATGGATGAAATTTATGGTTTTGATAAATGCTCTAGACATTTAATAGGGGATCAAATTGAATGTCCAATTGTGTGGATGGTAGGATAAATTCCCATAGATTGCTGACTAGATTAACATATTTGAAAGGCTCATCATCTGAAGGGATGACATGGATTTGTCCTTCATGGAAATATTTAATGCACTAGTGCAATATAGATAGAATATATTTCATGTCTCTAATCCAATGTTGTCCAAGTAGTATATTGTATTACATCGCACCTTCTAACACATGGTACAATACAGAGATCATCTTTAGTCCAACCTAAATAGGAAGGACTATTGTGCCAACTATGGAGCATAGAGCATTATTAAATGCTCTAAGAGTGAAGGTGGGTGCCATGATGTGCAAAATTATAAGACTAAGATGTTCCAATGCATAAGTGGTGATGATATTAATGGAATAACCCGTGTCTATCAACACCCATTTTTAGGGGATCCTATTTATACAAGAGATGATATGTAACGGAGGATTGACTACATTTATGGGTACTAGTTTGATCTCATGATTATAAAAGGTAATGATAGATTCTTTGCAATTTTGGATATGCACCACAAAATTAGTAAAGGTGTTGAGGTCCCGAGGCTACAATTCAATGGATTTCAAAATCTCCATCAGATATTCTCTATGTCTTGGTGACTATTGGATTAGCTCATATATGTATATTTTAGTTGATGTATTTTGTAGACTTTGAGTAAGCTTACTTCTGATCATTAACACTAGTTGAGGTGGTGGACCCCAGACAATATTTCAATATGGAAAGGGTTGTGACATAGAAGGAATGTTAGTGAAATATGTAGGTGGTGCAACTTGATCATATATTTGGTTCATCGTCACAATTTTAATCATCCCTACGAACCCCTAAGTGGGTGGGGCCGTATGTATTTCATTAACCTATCTAATTTTATATTTCTTCACCTCATGATTGGGTAAGGGATATTTGAAGATTCCCATATGTTGGTTATCACGACAAGAGGATTATCAATCTGTAATTAATTTTTATCATGCATGTCCTATACTATATTTTTGAAAGCATAGCAGTTTTGGATATCATGATAATTTTATCGATGATATAATAAGTACAAGTCATCTCTATGCCCTTATATTTTGGGTGATTTGGATCTATAGGGCAAATCTTAGGCAAAGTGATAGCCTTTGACTCACACAATCGGTTAAAGAGTGATGCCAAAGATTCAGGTAATGATGTATAAGTGTGAGATGGGCAGCATGGTCGATTTTACTCTTAATTTTACTGGGGTTGGTATTACGTAGGAGGATATTGAGCCTAATAGTTTTATTGTTGTGGTGTTGGTTTTTTATTAGGCCTAGGAACACTTAGGACAACCTCTAGCAATACTGGTGGTCTTTATTGTATGCGGTTACCTCTAGCATTTTTGTTCCACTCCTATTTGTGAAGTTTTATGTCCCCCTCTTGGACTTTGATGTCCTTTATAAATTTGGCCTATGCCAAAGCCTCCTCAAATATATGATACTATTATAGTTGTAAAAGAAGTGAGATTTTCTTTGAACAACTTCTAGTAAATATTTGAGTAAGTTTTGTAACAGGTTGGGTGAATGGTAGTTTCAACATAACTTTCCTCCACCTATTACCATAGCCTATAAGTAGCACATTGTCAAATTTTCTAAGGTTAGAAAAGTAAGTAAAGTTAGATTTCCTCCTCACACCAAATAAAAAGCATTCTATGAAGGCATTTTCAAGCTGCTCAAAGCTATGAATGTTGTGCCTCGATAGATGATTGAACCACTCTAGGGCTGGGCCCAAGAGCATTATCAAGAAAGTTTTGAGTAACAAGGCATCATCACTTTGAATTTAAAAGCATAGGTTCATGAAACTAGTGACATGTTCCTATGCATCCTCATACCCTTTAAATTTATATAGCTTAGGCATTTCAAAATAATTTAGATAAGAGGGACACATGATAGAGGGGTGAAGTGGTTGATTACAAGTTGACTCAAGGTGGGTTTCTTATGACCCATTCCTAAAGGTTGTGCTTTTTCCAATGATTTAATGTGCTCGATGAGCATCTTGTAAGCTTTAGAAGATATGATATCATCTCTTTGCTTTTGCCCTTGAGGAGGAGGAGGTGGAAGTTACCTACTGGGGCTAGGAGGCTAATCATATTCATCAACTATATCCTCATAAAGTGACTTAGGATAACCCTGATATTCTAACCTTAAGTCATCATAGGTTTCATTTTATGGTTGGTGATATTACGTTAGATGTTGTTGAGACCTATGATGACTGATTGGCACATAAGGAGGATGATTTTAGTTTGGCCTAGGAGGTAGTTCATGATGTTGTGTAATGCACCTTTGAGGGGTTGTTTGCCTATAGGTACTAGGTGTATGAACCTCTTCATATGTTGTTATTTGTAATTGCTCTTGTTGCAATCATTGTTTATGTAAACTTCATTAGTGCAACCTTTGTTGTTCTAATTGGTCCTATTCTAGGTGTTCTTGGTCTCTTTGCACCTTATCTAACCATGGTTAGTATATTTTCTCCTATTTTTTCATGTTTTGCTTAGGTATTTGATTGATTTTATTAAACATATAATATTTATGAGCCCTCGTGTTTATACGAAGGGACTTAGTTTGCTCTATGGGCCCAACAGGGTTGGCTACCCACTTCCCATGATCGAGGAAAGCCATATTGACCTGATGCTCAAGTTTAAATATGATGTCTACATATTGGGATGGCACAGAGGCACAAATTGCTTGCATGGAAGTTTCTTCGCATTGAAAAATAATAGGATTTAGGTCTTCTTCTTCTTCATCCTAAAAATATATGTGAGCAGATTAGGCTCCTCTATTAAGATGATGGAGGTCGTACCTATCTAAATGAGCATATTTTTAGCTCATACATGGGGGATAAAATGGAGTGGCTTGGTCATCCAAGCTATGTGATGTCGTGAAATCTTGCTCATGCTCATATGGGTGGTTAGACTGAGTTAGGATACGGATCTGTGATAGTCCCCTACTAGGCCCCTCAAATGGGGGTTGTCTAGCAATGGCACATGATCAGCTTTGACCAAGAAGTTCATCTTCTTGATCATAAGGAGGACCTATATATGCCTCCTGGATTGGAATATCTTTAAGGTTAGATTCTTTGTATGTGGTGTTATATTTACGACGTAGGCTAGGACACAATGGTGGAATGACCATGTCCTCAGGATTGAATTGGAGGTGTTCTACGCCTCCTTATAAATTTTCCATAACATCAGCTCGTGAATGAGTTATGTTGCATGTAGTTACCATAATATTTGATTACGTAAATAGTAAAGAAACAAATACAGTATACAATGTGATTATATATTTTAAATTTTCTTTTGAATTCCTATACTATTTTATGTATTTTAATGTTGAAAAACCCCTATCTCCTATGAAACTAGGGGTAAAAATAGATTCTACTAGAAGGTAGTTTAAGCACACCTCCCTTTCGAACGGTGTAACTCAAATGACAAAAAGTAGCTTCCTAATGGATATAGGCTCAAGGTAACCTTAAGAGAACAAGTTACCCCTTTAAATGGGTCACACTATCTAATGTTTTGGTATCGGTGAAGCTTTTTTTTCCCTGAACCCTCGTGTTTAAGGCATGGATAATAATGATAGTTGTGTCTACTAAGTATTTTAAAGATATCCACGATAAAATAGCTCTGCCAACCTTTCCACTTTGGGTGCACCCAAGATTAGGGGATCTTATGGTGATGAATTCTAGAAGACCACTCGCTTTTAGCCACTAAGTTTCTAGGGTGCAAGCCAACGAATGGAGATGAAGCCGACCATCACTGGTCTTGATTAATGGTTGGGGATGAAGTCTAAATCGTTAATGTTAAAGTGAAATGTGGTGTGTGGGATTCCTTTTATTTTATGAAAAATAAATTAAAGGGAAGAAGCATTCTATGATATTTCATTAATGCATAGAATAACATTTCAAATTCAGATTTATAAATAAATGAATGTTTAAATTTTCATAAACCTATCATATATACAATCCCACATGAGTATCTTGTGACCAGGTAGCAAGCAATAAGACCAAAAAGTAGTCAAATAGAGGTCATATCTATAAGGAACAATCTCCAAAAGAGGCCACCTGACACATAAACAGTCAAAAACATGAGCTATATCAGATAGGGATGGTCATAGACAGAGGTCATCTAACCTAGGGACGGTCACAGGAAGACACTTAAAAATAAAATATATTCTATAATTCCTCTACTTAAGCATGAAAATTTTAATTTTCTTTACTAAAAACAAGAAAGGAAGGACATAAAAACTCACAAGTGTAGCCTAAATTTGTTGTAGATGTTGTTTCTGATCTCTCTGATCTCTGGTCTGAGGTCATCTCTAACAAGATGGTAACTTCTGATAGTTTTCTCTCATAGGGATGATTGTGTCTATTGATCATCTATGTAGAGGATGGTGGTACCTGTAATTCACAAACACCAAAAATGACAACAATTAGCAATAAAATTATGAGATATGGATCAAGTCCCACTGTGATCACTAGTAAAGTATGCTAAAAATATCACACACCTATGCAATGAAATAAAGAACAAACTAGATAGAAAATTATGTAATCGTGATGAAAAACAAGACATGAAATATTGGTTCCCTGTTATTAATATCAATTGTGTCCTTCAAAAGATGTTAGAATGAGATCTCATGGAGGGATTAGCTACCAATTTGATACAAATATTTACAATAAGAAATTAATCCAAGGTGTATCTCATAGAATATTTATTGCACCCTTACAAAATGATTTGGGAAGGGTTTCTTGTGACCTTCCCAATGTATAATGATGATGAATGAATCTTTTATGCCATTTTCTCCATTGTAAATACCTGTAATCTGCAAACACAAAAAAATCTAAAGACCATCAAAAGTATATGAAGAGCCTTTCAATATAAGGCCCATAATTATGGTAAATAAAGTAATAAAGAAGCTAAAATATGATAGATATATGCATAAAATTGAAATTTAACTATGATAAACAATAATTAAAATGCTGCTAAATCTAATGAAAGAAAGAAAATATGGAAATGATCTCTGCCTGAGAGGTTATATTTGTGCGGGATGGTCTTTCCTATGGGTCATATCCTAGAGGGATGGTCATACCTACGAGTTATCTTTGAGAGAGATAACCATTAAATAGTGAGTGAATTCCTTGTGATCGATGCAAGGCAACACTAGATTTGATTCATGGATGAATTGACATTCTTGATTCCCTAGTGAGGAATGAATTTAGAGGTGGAATCTAACATCAAATAAAGGATGTTTGAAGGCACAAGGAAGCTTGAATGTGATCTTCAACCTTTGATATGATTCATTGGCATGCTTTGAAGCTTCATGGTTGAATTTTGATAGCACTTCGTTACTTTGAGAATGATCTCTCTTTGATTCTTCTTTTCAATGAAGGCTAAGAACCTTTAAATAGAATTCCAAATGGGATTCCAAAGTTTGTAAGAGAAGCCAATAAGTGGTTGGGATCAAGAAACATAACTGCTTCTTGATAACCATCGTGCAACTTGACTTTGTTGTACCATTATGCCCAGTTGGCACGTGTAACCGTTTGAACCATGGTAGGAACTTGCTTCTGGCATACCCATATCAGGGTAAGATGACATGACTATGGGCCATCTTGAGGTGATACGGTCATGGTTGGAGGTCATATTAGGGTAATATGATCACTAAGGAGGTCATCCTTTAGTGGGATGATCGTGGCTGCAATGGGAAATTCATCCTTGTTTGAGTGGTGAAAACTATTGTTAAGCCCTAGGGCTACCCACTATGGGTCATATGGATTGAAAAGGTGTCCATATAGGTAAAATCCTCAACATGACTTATTTTAGGTGTCTACACTATAGAATAATGTACCCCAAGTACTATACTTGTGAAGTATAGAATTAGCATTTTGATAGTTTCCCATAGAGTTGATTCTTCCTCTAGAACTCCAATACCAATCTCAAATGTTGGTCATGTTCTTTTCTGGTGTGGGAATATATTAAGATATCATCTAGAAATATTAAAATAAAATGATCTAGATAATCCCTAAAGATACTAGTCATGAGGTTCATAAAGGTTGTTGGTGCATTTATTGTTGGACATTTTGAGATCATTTAGTTGTCATTGATGTCAAGGTGAGAAGTTGTCATTGATGCCAAAGTGAACACATGAAGATGTCATTAATACCATGGAGTACACCATCATTAACACTAGGAGCAATGCAAAGAGATGGAGAAAAGTTGTCCAAATATGATTTTATAAGGGTTTTTGTTAAAACCATGGTGGCACATTAAAAGGTTTTTTATTAAAACCATAATGATAGTTTTCTAACATTGTGATGGCATAATTAAGGTTTTTATTAAAACCAAGGTGGCAAAATTATTTTTCATCAACCCAGTAAAGTGCAAATGATAGTTTTGATATTAACTCAAAGAGAGATTTAATTTTTTATTAAAGTCTAAAGTTTATAAATTAAATTTATAACATTTAAATTATTTTGAATTTAAATTAATTATAAACTGTAATTTATACAAGTCGACATCATCAAGTCGAATCATCCACCGATGTTGTATGTAAAGCAAATGAAGGGTATTTAAACCCTAAGACAAACCTTAGGGAAGATGGCAATTCGAATTTGAATACAGCAAAAAATCTAGAGCCTCCAAAAATTGTGGAGTGGAATATTTTAGAAGCAAGGCAACGCATCGTGATCGAGGCAATGCATCGTGTTTGAGTGAGGAACAAGGCAGAGGGAGTAGCACTCGTGGTCTAGCTTGGTGCTAGACTTGGAAGAAGGCCAAAGCCTTTAAAGACTTAGAGAAAAGGCTTAAGAAACCTTAGGGCTTAAGCTAAGCATGTGGAGTGCTTAGCTCACACGGCTAGCTAGCCGCAGCTAAGGTGCTAGCCAAGGGAGAAGGCATAGGGTCAAAACCTCAAAAAATGTGGAAGGAGGATTCACCAAAGGTTTTTATGATTTAATTTTAATTTTTGCATAATACTAAGGTTTAGGAGGCATAAGGGAATATTTGTGATATTTGATCATTGTGCTAAGGTTTTAGGGGTGTTTGTGGAATTTGATTAATTGTGCTAAGGTTAGGGAGTTATAAGATGATATTAATTTATTTACCTAAGTGGTAAATAAGTGCTTTATTAAGGTAAATATTATTTTACCTTAGGAGATAGAAATTAAGTTGGAATATCAATTTTGTGAAATTGAGAAATTGAAGGTGTGTTTTGAAAAGGAAATTTCTGTGAAGATATTATTGTCAAATATTGCTATTGAGATGGAGTGATAAGGTGTAATTGAGTTTTTACATTACATTGTGAGAAATATTTATCTTCTAATCTCTTTGAGCTTGGCATAGAAGTGTTTGTGGTTGTGACAGATTTATGAGATCCCTTCATCATCAAGAAAAATGTATGAGCACATTCTTCCATAGTTGAGTTGATTGATTGGTTTTCTGGAAAATAAGTTTGGAGTGAAAAGGACTTGATTAGGGTTTCCTATTGAGTGTGTTGAGTGAATGCTTCAAGGTTTTTTGAAATAAATAAGTGTTGTTAAAACCTTGTTTGATAAGTATTGTTGTTGAAGCCATTGGTTGTGAGAAGAACTTGAATTAGGGTTTGAGTATCATTGCTATGGGAAGATTATTTTATAAGCATTGTTATTGAAGTGAGTTGTTGAGCAAAGAACTTGAACTAGGGTTTGAAGAGAATATGAGTATCATTGTTATGTGATATTTTTTTTAATAAGCATTTTTGTTGAAGTGAGTTATTATGAGAACTTGAACTAGGGTTTTCAAAGATCATGAGTATCATTGTTATGTGATATTTGTTGTTGAGCATTGTTGGAAATATTTTGAGTTGATATTTATATGCTTGGACTAGGGTTTGTGAGTAAGGATTATTTTATTGAGTGATTGGTTGAGTAGATTTGGTTTATCCTAGTCAAGTGGATGTGTGAAGTGATTGTTTAAGTTCCATAAAAAAAACTATTCTATATTCTGAATTGATTTGAGAAAGTGATTGAGCATTGAGGTTAATAAGAAGCATATTGAGTCTCTAATAATTCTCCTTATGTTTCTAAGAGATTGATTGAAAGTAATTGAGCATTGTGATAAGTATAGAACATATTGAGTCTATAAAAATTCTCTTTATGTTTCTATGATATTGGACAAGTTCTATGTGGACTTGTTGAGCATATTTGAGGTAAGTCTTTGAGGAGACTTGTGGACTAAATTTGTGTGAGATTTTGTGAAAGATTACAATACAAATTTGGTTAATTTCTTGAGAGGACTTATTGAGTAGATTGGACAAGTTCTAGAGAGGACTTGTGGAGCAGATTGAGCAATTCTAGAGAGGACTTATGGAGCATATTGAGCAAGTTCTAGAGAATACTTGTAGAGTAGAATTGAGCAAGTTTTAGAGAGGACTTGTAGAACAAAACTGAACAAGTTCTTGAGAGAACTTGTAGAGTAGATTTGAGCAAGTTCTAGAGAGGACTTGTGGATAGATTAGTGTGAGCTTTTGTGGAAGCTTACAAGGCAGATTTGAGATAAGTCTTTAAGAATACTTGAGAGTAGAGTTGATTGATTTGTTCAAACCTTGAGTTAAGGTTTGGGGTAGATCCAACAAAGTTGAGTCAAGCCTTGATTTAAGGCTTGAGGATAGATATTGAGGATAGATTTGTGCTAGACCGAAGGACTATGTTTAGTGCAGATTTGAGAGTAGATTTTGGTGCATATTTGAGAATAATTTTGTGCCAGACTAGAGATAAAAATTGAGCAGAGTTGTACTAGACTGAAGGACTGTGTTTAGTGAAAATTTGAGACACATATTTGGAGGTGACAGAGTAGATAGGACAGTACTCTCCAATGGATAGAGATCCATTAGCCAAGGAAGTGAGGATAGGTCTTTTGAGTGGGGATAAGAGTTGTAAGGGGAGAGATATCCATAATCCAGTGTAGTGGAGGCAGTAGTCTTCTAGAGAATCATCAGCCAGAGTAGAGGAGAAGAAGTTCTCCAGTGGATAGAGATCCATGAACTTGATTTAGGGGATTGGTGTCTTATTTGGACAAAGGTCCATATATATTGTAATAGGGAAAGGTTTCCCAAGATATTGATTGAGAAAAGTTTAGTGAAATATTTTCTCTATGGAGTAGCCCACATTGGATGAACCACATAAATTGTAGTGTCTCTATTATGTGTGGTGATTTGTGGATTGCTTTGATTACTGCTATTGATATTGTTATCTATATATTGCATAATATTGATTGAGAAATAAAAGTAAAAAGTGGTCTTATACTGTTCACCCCCTCTTAGTATAAGCTTGTGTTCTTCGTTTATTAGTCCAAATGGTATAATTGTAAAGTTATAATGTCCATATCTTGTTTGAAAAGCTTTCTTATAAGTATCTTCTTTTTGAATTCTCAATTGATGGTAACCTCATATCACGTCAATATTTAATAAAATCATGGAATCCATAATTGATCGAAAATATCATTAATTCTTGTCAAGGAATACTTGTTCTTAATGGTCACTTTATTACATCTGGCATGCAATACACAATCTTATGGAACCATCCTTCTTTACAAATAACACTCGATCACCCCAAGGTTATACATCAAAATTAATTAAACCTTTTTATACCTTTAACTCTTACAACTTAATTGGTGTCATCCTATAGGGTTTCCTAGTAATAGGTTTGGCTTTAAACATTAATTCAACAGTGAATTTCAAATTCATATCATAGTAGGAGGTCCAATAGATCTTTTAGGAAGACATTTTTAAATTCATGCAATATGGGATACTTCTTGAATAATCCACTTTATTTCTTATTACTTATTTTGACTGCATACACCATTCCACCCTTTTTAATAACTTTCCTAAGTTGCATAACAACTAATAAATATGATATAAAATATACATGTTTACTTTGAACCCTTAATCATTGTTTATATTTATCAATATAGTCCATCCATATTTCTTGAAAATTGATATGGACTCCATGGGATTTTAACTAGTTTATCCCTAGAATAATGCCAAAGGTATGTAATGGGGCTACATGTAAATTCCAAATGGTTGACCCATTGGGTAAGAATATTTTAGTATTAGACAAGCATTGATTTACTCAACCTTCCACCCTTGTGCCAAAAATCTAAGTTGTTCAAGCATATCCCTGATAATGCTAATAGAAATGAAATAATTTGTAGCTCCATAATTAATTAATAAACTCTCTAAAAGATTCTTATGTTTCCTTTATTGTATTATTTGCTCTTAATCCCAAGCCTTGGTCCTAATCTTAGTTTTTCTTTGCTTAATTTTTTTTTATTTTTTTTTAACAAGTATTTCAAACATCTTTTGTTGTTGCTCTAAATTTTTTTGTAGCAACTTCACTATTGAAATAAGTTTCTCCATATCCTCTTATAGCAACTTAACCATTGGTTTGAAATATATCATTTATTCCTGGCCAAATAAAGAGTTAAATTAGGTTTGGACCCCAATGAGAAGCTATATCCTCTAGGACTTTTAGTCCTTGGTCTGATTGGTCAAGACAATGTGCAATACCTACCTTGTCTCAAACCAACTTAAGATCCCTAGATAAGTAAGTCTTCTTTAAAAGTAGCACATCAAGTCAAGGTTCAACCAAGGCTTTTTTTTATGGAAGCATTAAGTCTTATAACCTAGGTTTTGATGCCAACTGTAACAATTCGATCAAAACTGATCCAAGGGAGAGGGCTTTATTATTATTATTATTATTATTATTATTATTCAAAAAACCCCTTGCGAGGCCACCTTGGTCTGATATACCATGAACAGGGTTTCTACACCATCAAATTCACCCGGGAGTCGCACCCAGCCTTGCCCGCACCAACATTTTCAATTGGATTTTGGGTACCCAATTCAGCTTTTTGGTAGGGTGGAGATTTGAACCTAGGACCTCCCTTGGAGTATTTCCCTCTTCTCTCTAACTCACCTACAACACCTGGGTATTATTATTATTATTATTATTGATAGATATGACCCAATAGTTTTGTTAGTATAAGGCATATCCACTTTTGAGTTCCTAGTCGTTATAGACGTCCCTCAAGTGGACAGGAGAGGCTATCTTTTTGTAAAATTTTTGGGGTTTACTTTTCTAATCTCCCATTATAAAATATGTTATTAGTGGTCCCTCCAATTTTCCCATACACTTTTCCTACATGAGACAATTCAACCATGATGTAGGGGTTTCTCCTTTAAGGCCCATAACACTTAAAGGTGATGACTATTCCTCAATCCCAATATGTTATCATTCATGTAGGATTTTTATGGTGTAATTCCTTAGTGATTAGTTAATTTCCATCTCCCATGGAACCAACTAATACCATTACCACTCCTTGATAATGATCATGGTCACACTTGTTGATGTTATGAATAATATAGTGGATTGTCCCATACCAACCCATTGTGGAGTTTTTCTAATCCTCTTGCTTGGATATACCATTAACAACTAGTGCAAGGAGCCACCACTATACTGCACTATGAATGACCTGATGAATTATCCTATACCAACCCTCCTCACATCCTACACAAGCCTCACCTACTAGGATTTACCATTCATAATTACCTAGATGATTTCCTCCTACAATACAACCAGGATTGAGTATATCTTAATTTTAATATAGTCTAACAAGGTACTAATATGTGCCCTGAAATAATCCCCTTATATCCCAAAGGTCCTAACATTTATAACTTATCTCTCCAAAATAAGGATAGAGTGCTATTATAACAAATTTCATTACAAGAGCTTTCCATACTTTAAAAAAATAAATAATATGACCATCTTAAAGTAAACACAATAGATTAAACTTTATCCTGTTAAATAATTTAAACATCTATTCTAAAAATAGTTCCAAGTCATCTATAGATAACATGTCAATTTTAGAGTAACTCAATCATAGTCTATCCATTAAAAAAATGCATTAATGAGTTTATTAAACAAATAAAAGAATTTTGAACTTGTTTATTTTTCTTTGGAAGGAAACTACACTATCTTACAAGTTTAAATATTCTTACAATTTAATCATTCCTTATCATAAATTTATAAAAGTAATTCAATACAATATATCATTTGTACAAGCATTAAGCCAACTTCTTTTTTGTCCTCCATGTGTCAGGCCTTCTTCCATGAATGCAAGATGAGAGGCTAGGGATCAAGATAGCCTTAGAATATTTATGCAAGTCTAGAATGCACTTGATAGAAGGAATGTTCTAGAGTACCCAAAAATACATATCGTGTAGATCAAATCATGTGAAAGAAATAAAATTTTCAAATAATAATCAAATTATTTTTGCTTCATTAGATTAAATATTCCTAGTTTCCATCCATTGATAGGGCTCATTATACTAAATTAACATAGATACATTCATTTAAGATGCTCAACAATTCAAAACACAAATATTCATGCATTATTATTTTTTTATTTATTGATGGAAAGGGTTTTGAAAGGGTCCTCAAACATTTACAAAAAGATAAGTCCTCCATATATGATATTACAAGGTTGTCTCCAAGGAATGATGGGGAGAAGAGCCAAAAATAAAACTAAATCAAGGGACATCCCAAAGATAAGGTAAAATAGGGAGGTCCCTAGACCTAACACAAAAGAAAAAAAACAAAGGGAAAATGAAACATAAGAAGTCCAAGTGAGAAGAGCTAGGGCCACCCAAATTAGTCAACGTCCAATGGAGCAAGGAAATCCAATAGATCCTCTAGATCATCATATCCATACCTCTTCCTATATTTTTCAAGGAGAGTCATGGCCTATTGAATAAGGGTAGTTCTCATGTTCTTCGCTTTGGTCAAAACTCCTTGCAGATTGTCAAGCCCCTGAGTATAGCCCTTCTTGCTAATGAAGGGAATACATTAATCATGGAGAGAGCATTTCAAATGATAGCCCACATTTTGGGAAGGGGTCCACATAGGAGTGATGTCATACTTGGTCTTCTAAGCCAAAGGGGGAAAGTCCATCATTTCCTTCAAGAGCTAATTGTGCTTGATGTGAATTGGTGATTTTTTCTCTTTCTAGATTTAGATTTAATGAAAACAGACCACCTATGGGCCTTTGATTTGATCTTGGGAGTAACTTCACTCTTGGGTTTAAAGTATAGAACATGACTAGAATTTTAGAGGGAAGGTATCATAATCCCCCCTTGGTAGGACTTTTTCTTGATAAACTACGCATTGATAAATGAGGATTAATACTTAGTGATGATGCATTAAATTGATTGAATTAATTAATTAGGAACTATTATATATATTAATGCTTCAAGGTTCTAGTTAAATTTATTCTTTTACCTTTTTGATTAAATAAGGTAACAATTGGTTTCTATTTTAAATAATGAGGGATTTTTATTTTAAATAATGAGAGACCTTTATTTTAAATAGAAAATGATTTTTTATTCATTTTTACAATAAAATACCATTATTTTAAATAGAAAAGGAATGTTTATTCATTTTATAATGAAATACCATTATTTTAAATAGAAAAGAATGTTTATTCATTTGTATATGGAAGACCATTATATTAAATAAGAGAGGCATGTTAAGGAAGGTATTTTTTTTAATAAGGAATAATTTTAGGAAGACTTGAGGGAGAATCTGGAAAGAAAAGAAGGAAGAATTTCAGGAAGACTTGGGGGAGAAGTTGGAGGGGAAAGAAGGAGAGAATTTCAGGTAGACTTGAGGGAGAAGCTGGAGGGGAAAGAAAGAGAAGATTTTTTGAGGAAATTTATAGGTTTGTGTTTTACTTATTTCATTTTGCCTTTGATTTCTAAATCACCTTCATTGAAATGGGTTTCACTTAAATCTGGCCTCCCTTGGTTTAAAAGGTTGCTAAAATAATTTTTACATTTATTTTAGTGGGAAACTAAGTGTAGCTATAATTTTTTTTAGTGGGCAGCCAAGTATGGTTGTAGATTCCCAATGGAGATGTTTTTGCTTTTTTTTTAGTGGGCAGCCAAGTATGGTTGTAGATTTGTTTTAGTGGGTAGCCAAGTATGGTTGTAAATGCCCAATGGAGATGTTTTTGCTTTTGTTTTAGTGGGTAGCCAAGTATGGCTATATATTTATTTTAGTGGGCAGCCAAGTATGGTTGTATATGCCCAATGGAGATGTTTTTGCTTCTTTTTTTTTAGTGGATAGCCAAGTATGACTATAGATTTATTTTAGTGGGCAGCCAAGTATGGTTGTATATGTGTATCGCCCAAATTTTTTGCACCCTTACCTTCAGGCTAAAGGATCCGTACCCAAAATGGGGGTGAGAAAAGGATGGAACAATACCTCGAACGGAGAGGCCCTTTGAAGGTCGTGCCTCTCGGGGGAGGGGTATAAAGGTGAATTTTTGATGGATGGTGGGGTTCACCAGGAAAATTTGAGTGGCAATTTCCATGCCTAGGTTTGAAAAGGGGTTTGATTTGTTTGTTTTATGTTCAATCATTCAGATTCCTAAGTTGGCCAAATTGAAGCTAAGCTATTCTATATGAAGATTATGATTTATATGAAGACAGAATATACAAATGAATCCTAATGTGATTGAATACAGAGAATATATAAAATGGAGAAGAGTACACCTGATTTCTGATGTCTGATGAAGATTCTGAAGCTTGTAGGAGTCCAGATCATCCCGGATATGACAGGATCATCTGTAATTATACAGAATCATCCCAAATCATAGGAGATCATTAGAGATCACCCAAGATCGTCAGCGACCTGACGAATTCATCAGGAAAATTTGTTAGAAACCTGCAATCAAGAAAATAGACACCAAAAACCAAAAATACGATTGCAAGAATGATGCAAAATGATAGAAATAAGAGTATAGATATTTGAATGATAAATCCAGATATCAAATTAAATGAGATGCACTGTTTTGGAAACTTATTTTGAATTTCATCATGCAATTACGCTAAATGAGGTGAACTCCAAGATGCAAAACAAAAGTAAATTAATCTAATGCATCAATAAATAAGGAAAATGAGATAGAGAATGCAAACTCAGGGCTCTGATTGCTCCCAAGATGAATTATAGACCGGATCATCTATAATCATACAAGATCATCGTCGATCTTGACAGGATCGTCTAAAATTGTAGTTGAATCGCCTGCGATGATCCAAGCTACCTTCGGCTAAAACACAGTGAAATCCTACAACAAAAATTGAAAACACAAGTGCAAATGATGGGAGATCACAACAAAACTAAAATTATAGGGAAACAATCAGTTAGGCAGCCAGGTAGGGAATCAAGTAGGGAGTCAGGGGGATAAACTGGGAAAATCCTAGTTTATATAGTATTAGGGGTAGGTTAGGAGGTTGGAGATCATCCCAATCTTGGAGATCCTCAGTGTGGGAATCTCCAACCACGCAGACACACTTCTGCCCAAGTTAGAGAGGCCATTGGAACAAAAGCTAATTACGAAAATTTAGTTTTGGGATGAAATCGTCTGGACGTTCTGTTCCATATGAATTCGTTTGATTTGGGACGATATCATCAGATCAACGACGATATCGTCAGATCGACGAAGATATCATCCAATGGTCACAACAACCTCTAAAAATGGTGCAAAAAATGAGGTAAGCGGTTAATGGGCGGTTTCGAGGTTAAAATTCAAATTTCTACTTTTTACTGATGGTTTAACTGTGCCAATTTTAGGGTGCTACATTTTGCCCCCTCTTTAGAAAATTTTTTGAAAAAAATGCGTTAAAGACGAGTTCTTCACGCTTTACAAGAAATCAAAAATTTATTCCATTTTTTAGATGATGATTCTAGGTCGAATCGTACGACTGTTTACTATGGTGCCCCCTCCGAGTTTTTACCCAAATCAAACGTTTGAGGTAAAAGCACGGAAAAGCAAAAATTAAAAAAAATGTCATTTTTGAATAAAAATAAGAAAAATAGGGTAAAACCCTAATTCATTTTTACTGATCACTTTCGTTGTTTTAGAGCTCTTCAGGTGAAATGGTGGAAACGACACATAGATCGATAGAGATCCGACACGGGTTGTGGGTAAGGATCTAAACCTAGTTTACTATGTTTTTAACTTGATTTATTTAATTTTTTATTTGACTTTTAATTGTTTTTTTGGCGTCGCAACTATTTTTAAGCCGGTGACAAAATCGTCTCTATATTGCCAATTTCGTCTAGGGACAAAATCGGAGAAATAGGGGCGATCCTATCCAATAAGGGGCGATCCCCAAATTGAAGAACAGAGATGATTTCATCCTATTAAGGATGATTTTATCTAAATTTGGTACGATATCGTCCAATAATGGGCGATATCAACTTTTATGGGATGATTTGATTTTAATTGATTTTTTTAATGATTATGTACTAATGATTTTTGTTGTTTTATTTCTTATTTTGCAGAGGGGATTTCTAAAGAGTTGGGAGTGGAAATACAAAGGTCTAAGAGATGATTTGGCTGCGCTCTATCAGGTCGAGCAAGACAGATTGGTAGAGGTAGGACTGCAGCATGTGGCAGAGATGCCACAAATTCCTATAGACATGGGGCTACTGACAACCCTAGTAGAGAGATGGTATCCGAAGTCGTCCTACTTCTGGCTACCGACATGGGAGATGACTTCCACTCTAGAGGATGTATGGAGGATCTTGAGGATCCCCATACATGGTCAATTCATGATGTCTTCGACATATCAAGGCCATGCCATGATGAGACTGTGTGAGAACCTGAGCTTCATCTTGGAGAAGGGCAAAGTGAACATCAAGGCCTTAAGGTGGATGCCTAAGGCATCTTAGTTGACCTAGGTTTTGGTAGGGGTGGTGGATGGCCTTCTTCTATGCCACCAGAGTGGATGTAGATTACCATGGCTACTTTCAGATGTGGTCTATGACATGAGAGACCACAAATACAGGTTTTATTGGGGCAGCTTTGTACTGTGTCGCTTGTATAGGATCCTTTACGAGGTCGTATACAAGGGGGGTCAATTTTTGGTGCTGACATCACTTCTATAGGTTTGGTGCTGGGAGCACATTATGATGCGAAGGTCGATAGGGCTTCCACTGATAGGAGTTGACCGAGAGAGACCCCGGGTTTTCTATTGGTGGCTCTAGAGAGGGTCACAACGATGGATAGATCTACCGATGTCCCGAAGGTTGTTGGATGACCTCACCCCAGATCGAACTACCTGGAGACCATGGAGAGAGCATCCAAGGTGGGTAGAGGAAGGACAAGAGTTGGCTCTCATCAGGTGAGTCATATGGTTGAGGACAGAGCGAGGAGAGGTAGAGCTCCACCACTACGACCAAGTTTTGAGGTAGTTCGGTCTACAACAGGGGATCCCTACTCTTAGGGATTATGAGTACTCCCAAAATGTGCAGGATAGTACCACATTGAGCGAGGCTCCAGACATGCAGTGGTTCTAGATTTAGGATGCTAATGATGCCCCCATTCAGCCAGTGGATGGGGATGATGCGAGGATAGCAGATGGGTATGATGCCTAGTATGTAGGCATCCACCCTCCTCGTATGACGAGGGCATAGGGTCCGATGCACATTGTAGTGCAACGGATGGAGAGGTGACGCCATGCTGTCATCGATGCAGCAAGGGGTCACAAAGGGAGGGATCGACGATGGCCTCCTCAGGAGAGATGTCGGAGAGTACCATAGGCTCTAGAGAGATAGCAGTAGCCAGATAGGAGGGAGGAGAGGAGAGAGGAGAGGAGAGAAAGACTCCCTCCTCAGTAGAGGTATAGGCCACCATCACCCGATAGGGGCAATGGTGTCGAGGTGGGGGAGAGCAGTGAGATGGCAGTTCTTCGAGCGAATAATACCCGCCTACGAGCTCAAGTGTAGACTCTATAGGATGAGGCTACACGGCTCAGGGCTTAGACCATAGGGACAAGCATTCTAGAGCTGGTACGGTCGGTTTCTTAGACCATGTTCTATCAGGGAGTGTACTACCAGCTGGTTCTAGAGGGCCAGAGGATACAGTTGCCAGTCGGCATTGTGGAGCCAATCAGGATGGGGTCATCGAGGACATCATCACGATCGACATCGAGGACCCACGATATAGGATGGGCTTCGATGGGACCACCTCCTCCACCTTAGGGCGGGAGAGGAGATGAGGTTGAGAGCTCGAGGTCTTCTCGAGACTAGATGCACATTGTACATAGACTATTTTTGAGATGATTGAGTATGCCGGGTATAGATTGTGGCATACCAATCCGTTTTGATATGATGTATATACTTCTTGATATATATATGATGTTCTTTTTGTGATATGACTTGTGCATATGTTTTATGATGCTTTAATATTTTAATTGTTGAT
Organism: Wollemia nobilis; assembly: GCA_028583015.1. Taxonomy (NCBI): domain Eukaryota; kingdom Viridiplantae; phylum Streptophyta; class Pinopsida; order Araucariales; family Araucariaceae; genus Wollemia; species Wollemia nobilis. The sequence continues at coordinate 9,050,640 of JAQPPZ010017031.1, read as the reverse complement.
TGACTATTCATGTAATTATGTCATTGAAAATATTATAATTTTATGTCATGCTATAAAATTAAATGAAATAATCTGATGTAAAAAAACTGGTTGTTGTGGTGTGTTTTGATGAAAATAAAGTGACTTCTAACAATAATTTCAAAGGACATTGTCATTGTTACATGACCATTTCATGGAGTCGCCGCTCGCTAGGTCATCAAGCTAATCCCGGTATGAGAGAAATATTGCTAAAAGTAAAAGGGTGCTTAAGAGACTTTCTTAAGACTTTGTGTTGTGATGATGAAAAATGATGATAGTGATGATTTGTTTTCAGATTTCCATGAAAATATTATGCATGAAATATTAAAAATATGATTTTTGCTAGGCATAAAATTCCTAAGTATGATAGAAATTTGAACAATTCCCTAGGAATTATACCATCGTCGCAAAAAAAATGAATGTTGACATAATGAAATGAAATAGGAAATTTTTCGTTCTTTTTAAAGCACAATTGTGTAACATAATGATTTAAGCCATATGCTTTTATGGATTAAATAAATGGGAAATAAAATTAGAACGATGGTTTGCGCTAGGCATAGAATTTTAGGTATAGACTTATACCATCATCACGAAATCCAAAGAAGAAATTGATATAATAGTTTTATTGCATAGTTGATTTTTGATTTTGAGATAAACAAAAAATATACAAATGAGGACTTGCACTAGGCATAAAATTCCAATTTAGGTTTAGGAACTATACCATCGTTGCGAAAGTCGAAAATATATAAATGTGACTTTATTGCTAGATTTTTGAACATGTTTTGCAAGAAAATTTGGATTTTTGAAAAAAATGTATTTAATTGATTTTACGCTAAGCAGATATTCTCAAGTAGGAAAGTCAAATTATTCCGAAGATTTGAATAAATATTTTAAATTATCTCAAAGACAAAATTTAGATTTATAAGGAACCCCGTGTGCATACATGAGTTCATTGCCGATCTTGATCTATCATAATGATACAAAATCTCTCAAACACAAATGTGTGTGCAATTGTAATGTTCATTTACCGATTTTGAGCAAGATAATTTGATACAAGTAATTTGAATTAACCAAATGAGTGTTCATTGACCATGATTTATATGCATGTAACCATACCAGACTACTATGTAAGTCAGGTCATCAAGAGCTAGCTGATCCATAAGCGGACATAGGTCTATACAAAAGAAGGTCGCTAATGTGATAGACATATCACCACGCTAGGAGTTACCCAATGTCAAGCAAGTTGGGCACAAATCACCTGTTATGGGGTTTACCTCACGGTTTTCGAATAATTGAGAATTCCAGGGATTCAAGCTTCACACTTCCTTCTTTCAAAAAGGGGGGGAAAGGATTTATTGCTTTTTGCTTTTTCTTTTCTTTTCTTTTCTATTTTTTTTTTTTTTATATTTTCTTGACACCGAGATAATGCTGAAATATTGCTGAGATGGTACAAAATGATACTGAAATAATGTTTTCGAATAATTTCTCTTTTTCTCATGATTTTTCTTGATTTTCTTTTTCTTTTTCTTTTTCTTCCTATACTAGGGATACTTGCTCGGATTGGCTATAGAGCAAGGGATTTTTATTCTGGGCAGGGGTGAGCTTGTCCTTTTGTCAATTCTCAAAGATTCTAGACCATGTGCATGATAGGATAGCAAGGGAAACTTTTCGCTCAAGAGACCACTTCTACTATGTAGCATCGTTTTGAATTTGCAATGAAATCATTTTAATGTGAAAAGGTGTACTTGGTTCAAGTAAATAACAAGATCAGTTCTCTATGCTCAAAACTTTATTTAATTCAACTGTGGACTTTGATATAAGAGAGATTAATAATCATACCAAATAAGATCAAGATATTTATTCATGTGAGTGTGAAAGTGAGGGATTCCATATAAATGCTAATTTATCCAAAATAACTAAAAATATAACTGCAATACTTCAAGAATTGATAGATGCAAAATAGAAGATGTTTTTGAGGATTTTGATGATTTTGATTTTTTTTATATTTTGATTTTTAATTTATGAATTGAGAGAATACATAATATTACTGTTTTTGAAATTTTTTATATGAATTACTAATATGAGACAATATGTATAATATATACAATGACGAAATTACTAGATTTATGCATAATAGCGCTTAAGATGCATAATGTTCATAGGTTCTTTAAGATATTTACCATCTAAGGTAGCTAATCTGTATGCTCCCTATCCAAATTTAGCAGTGATAATATATGGCCCAAGCCAATTAGGCTCGAATTTTCCTTTAAGGTCTTTAGTTGCATTAGTATTTTTTATTATTTTTTTTTAAGATGAGGTTGCCGATCTCAAAGGATCGATTATGAACTTTCTTGAGATATGCTCGTTTGAGCTTGTTCTAGTAGGCACGAAGATGCTCCAAAGCATTAATGCACTTCTCATCTAGGAGTTCTAGTTGACTAAATCTGCCAGCATGATATTCATCTCCTACTTCAGTATCTTGAAGTAGCAGAGCCAAAGAAGGAACTTCTAGTTCAAATGGAAAAACAACTTCAGCGCCATAAACCAAAATAAAAGGTGAAGTGCCCATGGGAGTACGAATGCTAGTTCGATAAGCCCACAAAGTAGGATATAATTGAATGTGCCAATCACGGCCAGATTTATTGACTAGTCTCTTGAGGATTTTAATTAATGTTTTATTAGATGCTTCTACTTGGCCATTACCCTAAGGATAATAGGGAGTGGACCAACGATGTTGAATTTTATATTTTTGACATAGTTTCTTTACATATTTGTTTTTGAAACAAGTTCCATTATCCGAGATGAGATTTGTAGGAATTCCAAACCTACAAATAATTTGATTAAGAATAAACTTGGAAACTTGCGTTCCAGTGCAAGAAGCTAAGGGCATAGCTTCGACCCACTTCGTAAAATACTCGGTGGTGGTTATGATGAATTTGTGTCCATCAGATGACACATGATTGATTTTTTTGATGATGTCTAAGCCCCATTTTGAAAAGGGCCAAGGAGATGAAATAGCCTGCAGTTCTTGTGCAAGTGCATGGACAAGGACAGCGTGTTTCTAGCACTTGTCGCAATGGTGCATGTAATCATGTGCATCATTCTCCATGGTAGGCCAAAAATATCCTATCCTAAGGAGCTTCTTGGCAATGGCGCTACCACTAAAGTGTCCCCCACAAGATCCATCATGGGCTTCACTCAAAGCTGATCTAGACTCTTCTAGATTCAAACATCTCAATAGGATACCTTCAAAAGATCTCTTATATAATGTATTGCCAATTATTACGAAGCGACTTGCTCATCTACGTAATAACCGACGCTGGTTTCTATTAAAACCTTCAAGGAAGGTCCCATTTTGAATAAAATTGAGGATGTCAGTGTACCAAAGTTCAAGAATAGTTTCATTGATTAGAAACACATCCAAAGGTTCCAAGCATGATTTAGTTGAAGCGGGTTCTTGGAGTCGATGAATAATGATGGTAGCATATTCGTCATCTAACTCCAAGGGTAAAATATATGTAGTTACGGCCATAGCGTCAGTCACACGATTGCTAGTTCTAGGAATAGCTTCCAAGGTAACTTGATCAAATAAAGATATTAATTGTAATACATATGCTTTATATGGGCACAATTTATCATCTCTGGTCTAATAAAAATCATTAATTTGATTTATAACAAGTTTAGAATCATCGAAAACTAATAGATTTTTAATTTTTAGTGCCAGGATAGCTCGTAATCCAAGGATTAGAAGCTTAAGAAAGGGTCCAGTTTTATCCGCCAACTTATCGATGAAGCGACGGATAGCTTGAAGCTTACCTTGTAGACTCTGTAATTTAGATATATTTGTAGGTGCGGGCATATCAGTGATAGTCGTAATCTTGAGAGGGTCAATTTTGATGCCACGTAAAGAAACTATAACCCCCAATAATTTACCTGACTTAACTCCGAATATACATTTGGTTGGATTCAATCGGATAAGATATTCCCTTAACCGATCAAATACTTTTCTCAAGTCATCTAAATGGTCATCTTCTTCAGTAGAATGAGCTATAATTTCATCTACATAATCATGTAGTATATCATGCATCATATCATGAAAGATATAAGTCATGGCTCATTGATAGGTTGCACCTACATTCTTCAAACCGAATGGCATCACTTTCCAACAAAAATTCCCCCAAGGGGTAATAAAGGTTATTTTAGCCTGATCTTTAGGAGCTATCCTGATCTGATTATAACCAAAAAATCCATCCATTAAGGATATCATTCCACTCCCAGCAGTAAAATCAATGATCTAATCCATATTGGGAAGGGGAAAATCATCTTTAGGGCATGCAACATTAATATCTCTAAAGTCTGTACAAACCCTAATCTTAGTAGCTTCTTTCTTAGTTATTAGAACTACATTCGAGATCCATTCAGCATAATCAATGGCTTGTATAAAAATAACATTCAGGAGTTTTTCTAACTCCCCTTTGACTAGTAAGGCCACTTTAGGATGCATTTTTCTAAGCTTACGCTTAACAGGTTTAGCATCCGGATGCACTACTAGGTGATGCATAACTACATAAGGGTCTAAACCTAGCATATCTTCATATGTCCAAGAAAAAACATCTTCATATTCTTTAAGAAATGCAATGTATTTATCCTATTTTTCTTGACTCAATTCTGATCCAATGTTGATTATGTGAGGGTTATCATCGGTTCCAATGTTAATTTTTATGACATTTTCTACTTCCATGTGTAGATCTCTCTCAAAATTAGGTGGGGTGGGTGAAACGCCCAATTCTTGTAATTCTTCCAAGGTTAGCTTGGATAATTCATCTTGAGGAGTCGTGGCCTCAAGATGGGCTATACTAGGTATAGAGCCATCAAAATAAAATCCATTATGTAATAATTCCTCAACGGAGACATCGTGAAAGATATCTCCTTCCAACTCATCGTCGGATTCAACGATCATCTCAGGATAAGCTATAGATAGCATATTACATGTTAATGTCTTATTCATTAAATGCAAAGCATCGCGTTCATCTAAATAATCTTGGTAACATATAAGATGGTCATCATCCTCAAATGGGAATGGTTGACCCTTACTAGAAAATAGGCCCACACCACATCAGGCGGGCCACGCTTCTACCTCAAAAGGTTCTTTCATACCATTCGGAAAGGTCCCAAACCTTTCCCTTTATATCCCAATTTAAGCATTATAGGTTTGGCTTTAATATACTCATTAGTAAAATAACATCGAGCATATCCATCATAATGAGTTCTGATGTTTCTGGGTATTCTACCCCAGTCATATCCCTTATAAATAAAGGCACAACTCCCGACTTGGTAAATACTTCCCATAGGCTTTGGGAGGCCCAAGGTACGAGGAGATGGTGGCAAATTATTTAAAATAAGGGAATCTTGCATAGAAGCATTTGTTTCTTCTAATATAAGAATTTTAGATAGATCGGGTAAGAGCTCGTCAGTAAGAGCATAAGAGGTAGAAGGAACATTCCCTACATCTTTCGATGTGGAAAATATGAATTTTGTGGATGTAGACGGTGTAGATGTGTCGATAGATGGGTCTATTATAGGTATGGAAGTTATAGGAGTAGAACAAGAGACATTGGTTGTGGGATTAGGATCTTTCTTAGGTCCTAATACATTTTGTTCAGAATATGGTTGAGCTATATGTGGAGGTGCAATTGATGGAGAAGAATTAGATGACGTTGTGGGTGTGAGTTTCACATGTTTAGATGGATAATGAGAATTAGGATGTGTGGATGACAAAGCGGGGAAAAATTGAACTCCAATAGGTTCTGCAAAAGCACACATATCAAAGGGTCTTGGATCACCATGAATGGTAACCAAATGATTCTTAAATTTGAACTTAACACATTGATGTAAAGTTGAGGGAACATCTCGCATCGCGTTGATCCAAGGACGACCCAAGAGTATATTGTATGATGCAAGGCAATGTACAATAAACACAGTCGTATCCAAGGTTCTTGGACCAACCTACAATGGAATGGTAATAACTCCACACGTTTCTTGTGTTTCATCATTGAAAGATTTTATGATCATATCAGTTCTTTTCATTTCATCACTTCTAAACCCAAATATTTGGTAGAAGTCAAAAGTGCAGATATTTAAAGATGAACCATTATCAATCAAAACTCGTTTGACTGCTACATCTCCAATTAAGGCAGTAATATACAAGGGGTTATCTTTATGTAAACTATGTTGCGGTATGTCTCTATCCCGAAAGTCAATACAATCAACTTCACGAGTTATTATAGTATCGGCCATGGCTTCAGAGTTGAATGTCTTATGGTACCATCATCTGACTTAATGTGAGCATTAATTCATCTTTATGTGTAGGAGAAGATCTTAAAAGGTCCAAGAGAGAAATTCTAGCTGTAATATTTGATAATTGTTCATTAATATTATAAGGAGGTTTAGGTTGAACATTAGGTGAATGATTCCCTTTATTAGGAACCTTCAAAACAAATGGAGCTGATCCACCATTCTTAATTTGATCTTGTTGAGAATTTTGAGCATGTTGTCTAGTAACAGCTCCAATGGTACCCACAATATTATTCTACGGATGATGAATGGGTCTTGGTCTAGCGTTTATAGCTAGCTCATTAGAAAGTAATACGTGAGACGATGGTCTAGTAGTGACTCTTCTTGGAAATGGATCTTCTAGAACCATATAACTTGTGATAGGGTGAATAGGATCTGATTCATCTTTAGAACTATTCGATTGATTTGATGTGATTTCCATATCACTCTCAGTCTCGTATTCTGTATCACTAAGATCGGGTATCCGAATATTATATAGAGGCCTGGTTGTAACCATGGATAAATTTGTGTCAAATATTTCTAGATCATGAACAGGTAAATGCCCACTAATAGTTCCTACATATCGTGCGGGAGGAGGGACATTATGATGTTCAACTTGATTAGCCACCTCCTTACCATGTTTTGGTAAGGGATGTTGAAAGATGTCCAATGACTGATTGGCATTCTGATTCTAGTTTTGTGGGGTGTTCTTTTGAACATTATTAGGAGGATTTTGCTTAGGTTGAAAGGCTTGCACCTCCATCTCATTGTTATCAATCAAGTCTTGTATTTTATGTTTTAATCTTTTACAAGAGTTGGTAGTGTGTCCAGGTCCTCTATGGAAGTCACAGTGTAAATATGCTCTGTATCCGGGTATAGTTGGATCAGGTTCCCGAATATTTGGTAATTGAATCAAACCTCATTCTAATAATTGTGGTAGAATAGTTGATAAAGGTTGATTTAACCTAGTAAATTCTCGAGGAGGTCTATCGGGGAGGTTTCAGTACAAACTTCTTCGTTGTCTTCGCAGCATTAACATTAGCAGTATTTCTGCTCTCGGTGACTCCATCACCCACAACTTTTTATTCTTATATTTATTTTTGGATGTTTTCTCATCGTCTCTCTTTTTAAGCTGGCCTCTCCTAATGAGAGCATCTTCCACTCTTCGAGGCTAAGTCTATAGCTTGATCGAAGGTGGTCAAGGTAGCAGTTGATAATTCTTAAGATAGTTGCTCTTGCAAATTATTAATAAAGATGTCCAACATCTCCCTATAAGGTAACACAAAGTGCAATTTTCCTATCAACTGTCTCCACCTAGCTAGGAAATCAGCAAAGCATTCCTCTTTGCCCTATTTTAAGTTATACAAATCTTTAATGGTCACATCTCTTTCAATGTAGGCACTAAATTGATGAACAAAAGACTCGACAGTTTCTTCGAAATTCCTCAAATAATTAGTGGGTAATTGATAATACCACTCTAATGCCATTCCTCCCAAGCTTTTTGGGAACATTTTTAGTAATAACAAGTCATCATGTGATATATCATGACATGCTATCCTAAACATACGAAGATGCTCTATGGGATCTTCGGTTCCTTTATATATGGGAAGAATAGGCATAGGAAAATGTTTAGGATACGGTTGTGCTACGACTATAGGATCTAAAGGCTGACTACACATCTCTCGATAATTGTACGAGGGACGGTAGGGATCTATCTGGTCCATGCGGGAAACTAACTATTTCACCACGGCTTCCATATTGCTAGTTTGTCCACCATATTGGTTCGATGGCACATAGGTATGGGATCTATGAGCGTATGATGGTGTGACACAAGGATTAGATGTTATATTGCTATTATGCAAAGTGTTGGTAGGAAGAGTATTATGAAGGGGATTTGTAATAGTATTATGTTGTACCTTAGATTGTTGGTAATTGGTGTTTGGTTTTGTTTTGGGTTTTTGTTGATTTGAGGTATGTTGATCAAGAGCTTGGCAAAATAGAGCAGTAAATGATGGTTTCTTTTGTGTGGGAATGACCCTAGGCTTGTTAATAGGCACTTTAGATCATTGGGTAACCTGTTGTTGTTGCATGCTCTGGATCACAGCTACTATATCCGAATTGGATGGTCCAACTTGATCACTCTCTTGTTCAATAAAGGACAAGGGATTAGTGTGTGTTTGAAATACTTCTTCTAGAGTTGCTTGAGTGTCACTAATTCGATCCTTGTCCATATGGGCTGCTCTATTAAAAACACCAATATTAGTGTTAATGAACTTCCATAATTTTTCCATGTTCTCAAAAGTGATAGCTCCTCCCAGAGACATTTTAGGGGATGAGGATCCTTCCTCTCTCATAATTTCTTCTTGTTCATTTCCTATAGCAAGCTCTTCTTCTTGCTGGTCTAGGGTTTCTTCTTCCTGAACTTGGTCCTCAAGAGGGACATTTTGGTCAATTAATGGTCTTCCTAACCAATCTTCATCTTCTTCGATTTGTTTTCCATTCCTAAGTCTAGGCATTGTGCTAAACTTAGGTTTTAGAAAATATATATATATATATATATATTTTTATATATATATATATATATATGTGATAGGGTTGAGAGGTATATATTTTAACTATATACCTACTATAATACTTTAAAAGGAAATGTTTTGTTGTTTTGTTTTTTTTTTTTTTTTTGTGATTTTATTATATTATTATTTTAAGAGAATAAAAATAACAAACAACATGCTAGTTGTAAGAAACAATAGTAGAAAGAATCACTTAGCTTTCTATGAATAGTTTATGGATATCATTGATAGGGTCAAGTTCATCAGGAGTCATGAAATGCTCCTCTTCAAATTGGAAGTTGTTTTTCAAGAACTTGACAAAGTGTGCTATGGTAATATGATCTATTTTAGACTCTGACATGTAAAAATAAATTTCATGGAAATACTCTCGATACAAAATAGCTCTAGGAACTCTATTCCATCTCTTTCTATCCGTAAGAATGACTTCTTGATCCTCTACATGAGATAGAAATTTATGTACTACAACTGCGTTCTCAAGGTATTCCTCAAAGGTGTATAATTCAGAAGACACAAGTGCTCTTTTATCGGCTAACCACCTATGGCAAGCTCTCTGAAGTTCATGATACAAAGTCACCTGATCAGGATCTAGGATTCTATCTAGGACAAACCTCTTAATTTGCCTAAGTTCTGCAGATCTAGATTCAATAATACCCAATCTCCTATCAAGTTCATCCCACAAAGGTTGGGCTCTATATGTTTGAGGTACTCTAAGCATAGAAGTAATCTCTATGGCCGTTAATTGATTTTCAACATTTATGGAGACTGCTCATCTTCTATTATAATCTACCATCTAAGTATGATATGCAAATTTAATAGTTTTCTAATGATTCTAGATGTTCTTAATAATGTGTTTTTTTTTTTGGATTGTTTTCAAAAGGTGTTTTTAGTTTCACGTCGGGTTCACCAAAATGTATCGCCCAAATTTTTTGCACCCTTACCTTCAGGCTAAAGGATCCATACCCGAAAGGGGGGTGAGAAAAGGATGGAACAATACCTCGGACGGAGAGGCCCTTTGAAGGTCGTGCCTCTCAGGGGAGGGGTATAAAGGTGAATTTTTGACGGATGGTGGGGTTCACCAAGAAACTTTGAGTGGCAGTTTCCATGCCTAGGTTGAGAATGGGTTTGATTTATTTATTTTATGTTCAATCATTCATATTCCTAGGTTGGCCAAAATGAAGCTAAGCTATTCTATATGAATATTCTGATTTATATGAAGACAAAAGACATAAATGAATCCTAATGTGATTGAATACAAAGAATATATAAAATGGAGAAGAGTACACATGATTTTTCATGTCTGATGAAGATTATGAAGCTTGTAGGAGTCCAGATCGTCTCGGATATGACAGGATCATCTATAATTGTACAGAATCATCCCAAATCATAGGAGATCATCCGAGATCACCCAAGATCATCAACGACCTGACGAATTCATCAGGCAAATTTGTCAAAAACCTATAATCAAGAAAAAAGACACCAAAAACCAAAAATACGATTGCAAGAATGATGCAAAATGATAGAAATAAGAGTATAGATGTTTGAATGATAAATCTAGATATCAAATTAAATGAGATGCATTGTTTTGGAAACTTATTTTGAATTTTATCATGCAATTACGCTAAATGAGGTGAACTCCAAGATGTAAAACAGAAGTAAATTAATCTAATGCACCAATAAATAAGGAAAATGAGATAGATAATGCAAACTCAGGGCTCTGATTGCTCCCAAGCTGAATTGCAAACCGGATCATCTGTAATCATACAAGATCATCGTCGATCTTGATAGGATCATCTAAAATTGTAGTTGAATCACCTACGACGATCCAAGCTACCTCTGACTGAAACATAGTGAAATCCTACAACAAAAAATGAAAACACAAGTACAAATGATGGGAGATCACAACAAATCTAAAATTATAGGAAAACAATCAATCAGGCAGCCAGGTAGGGAATCAGGTAGGGAGTCAGGGGGATAAACTAGGAAAATCCTAGTTTATATAGGATTAGGGGGAGGTTAGGAGGTTGGGGATCATCCCAATATGGGAGATCCTCAACGTGGGAATCTCCAACCACGTAGACATGCTTCTGCCCAAGTTGGAGAGGTCATTGGAATAGAAGCTAATTGCGAAAATTTAGTTTTGGGACAAAATCATCTGGACGTTCTGTTCTAGACGAATTCATTCGATTTGGGATGATATCGTCAGATCAATGATGATATCATCATATCGACGACGATATCATCCAACGGTCACAACAACCTCTAAAAATGGCATGAAAAATGAGGTAAGCGGTTAATGGGCGGTTTCGGGGTTAAAATTCAAATTTCTACTTTTTATTGATGGTTTAACTGCGCCAATTTTAGGGTGCTACAATATGCCCAATAGAGATGTTGTTGCTTTTATTTTCGTGGGCAGACAAGTATGGTTTTTAATTTTATTTTAGTGGGAAGCCAAGTATGGTTGTAGATGCCCAATGGAGATGTTTTTAATTTTGTTTTAGTGGGCAACAAAGTATGGTTGTAGATTTATTTTAATGGGTAGCCAAGTATGGTTGTAACTGCCCAATGGAGATGTTTTGCTTTTGTTTTAGTGGGAATCCAAGTACGGTTGTAGATGCCCAATAGAGATGTTTTTTTTTTAGTGGACAACTAAATATAGTTGTAAATTTGTTTTAGTGGGCAGCCAATTATGGTTGTAGATGCCCAATGGAAACATTTTTGCATTTGCTTAATGGGAAACCAAGTATGGCTATTGAAAATATTTCTATATTTAGAATTTATGGAAGCCAAAGGGGATGTAGAGGATATTTCATATTAGCATTAATGGCCATCGTTGATTAAATAGAAATATGTTTCAACTAATTAGATTTTTTTTCTATTTAAGTGCCAATAAGATTTGAAATGGTCATCGTTGTTTAAATAGGAATAGGTTTTCATTTAATTATATTTTGGTTTATATTTTTGTTTAAAGACTAGATTTGGTTTATAGGAGTTTCATTAAATAAAAGAATGATTTAATAGAGCTTTTTCTTCAATGAGTTTACACATTGAAAAAAAAGCTCTACTAAATCATTATTTTATTTAATGAAACTCCTATAAACTAAATCTAGTCTTTAAATTAGATTTGGTTTATAGGAGTTTCATTAAATAAAAGAATTATTTAATAGAGCTTTTATTTATTAAAGTATAGATTTATTTTTAATAAGTTTAGTGGATAAAATTATGTTAAAGAATAGATTTATTTTAATATGTTTTTTTTTTTATTTTGTGAAAAACCCCTTGTGGGGCCGCCTTGGTCTGAGAATTCATGACCAAGGGATTCTACACCATAAAAATCATTTGAGAGTCGTTCTCGGTCCTAATCGCACCAACATTATCAATTGGATTTTGGGTACCCGATGTGCATTTGGTAGGGTGGAGATTCAAACCAAGGACCTCCCTTGGAGGATTTCCCTACCCTCTCCAACTCACCTACAACACGTGGGTAAGTTTTAGATAGAATGGATAAAATTTTGTTAAAGAAATGATTTATATTAAATAAATTTAGTGCATAAACTTATGTTAAATAATTATTTTAATAAAATTAGTGGATAAACTTATGTTAAAGAATAGATTTATTTTAATAATTTTAGTGGATAAACTTATGTTAAAGAAACAATTTATATTAAATAAATTTAGTGGATAAACTTATGTTAAAGAATAGATTTATTTTTAATAAGTTTAGTGGATAAACTTATGTTAAAGAATAAATTTATTTTAATAAGTTTAGTGGATAAAATTATGTTAAATAAATGATTTATATTAAATAAGTTTAGTCGATAAACTTAAGTTGCATAAACTTATGTTGAAGAATAGATTGATTTTAATAATTTAGAGGATAAAATTAAGCCTAAAAGAATAGATTTGCTTAAAATAAACTTATGTTTATCCACTAAACTTGTTTAAAAATAAATCTATTCTTTAACATAAGTTTATCCACTAAACTTATTTAATATAAATCATTTCTTTAACATAAGTTATTCACTAAACTTTTTAAAATAAATATATTCTTTAACATAAGTTTATCCACTAAAATTATTAAAAATAAATCTATTCTTTAACATAAGTTTATCCACTAAACTTATTTAATATAAATCATTTATTTAACATAAATTTATCCACTAAACTTATTAAAATAAATCTATTCTTTAACATAATTTTATCCACTAAACTTATTAAAAATAAATCTATTATTTAACATAAGTTTATCCACTAAATTTATTAAAAATATATATTTTTTAACATAAGTTTATCCACTAAACTTATTTAATATAAATCATTTCTTTAACATAAGTTTATCCACTAAAATTATTAAAATAAATCTATTCTTTAACATAAGTTTATCCACTAAACTTATTAAAAATAAATCTATTCTTTAATAAATAAAAGTTCTATTAAATCACTCTTTTATTTAATGAAACTTATATAAACAAAATGTAGTTTTTAAACAAAAATGTAAACCAAAATCTAATTAAATGAAAACCTATTTCCATTTAATTAGTGGAGTCATTTCAAACCTTATTTTCATTTAAATATAAACAAAATCTAATTAAATGAAACCTATTTTCATTTAATAAGCAATGTCCATTAATTCTAATACAAAACATCCTCTACAACCACCTTTGGCTTCCATAAATCCCAAAAAAAAAATATTTTCAACAACCATACTTGGTTGCCCACTAAGTAAATGCAAAAAACCATAATTAGTTTCCCACTAAAACAAGTCTACATCCATACTTGACTACCCACTAAAAAAAGCAAAAACATCTCCATTGGGCATCTACAACCATACTTGGCTACCCACTAAAACAAATCTACAACCATACTTGGATGCCCACTAAAACAAAAGAAAAAACATCTCCATTGGGCATCTACATATATACTTGGTTGCCCACTAAAACAAAAGCAAAAACATCTTCATTGGGCATCTACAACCATACTTGGTTGCCCACTAAAACAAAAGAAAAAACATCTCCATTGGGCATCTACAACCATACTTGGCTGCCCACTAAAATAAATCTACAACCATACATAGCTACCCACTAAAAAAAAAGCAAAAACATCTCCATTGGACATATATAGCCATACTTGGCTGCCCACTAAAACAAATCCACAACCATACTTGGCTGCCTACTAAAAACAAAAGTAAAAACATCTCCATTGGGAATCTATAGCCATACTTGGTTGCCCACTAAAATAAATCTACAACCATACTTGGCTGCCCACTAAAACAAAAGCAAAAACATCTCCATTGGGCATCTATAGCCATACTTGGCTGCCCACTAAAACAAATCTACAACCATACTTGGCTGCCCACTAAAAAAAATGCAAAAATGATTGAAGCAACCTTTTAAACCAAGGGAGGCTGGATTTAAGCAAAACCCATTTCAATGAAGGTGCTTTAGAAATCAAAGGTGGAATGAAAGAAGTAAAACACCAACCTATAAATTTCCTCAATAGATCTTCTCCTTCTTTCCCCTCTAGCTTCTCCCTTAAGTCTTCCTGAAATTCTTTCCTTCTTTCCCCTCCAGCTTCTCCCCCAAGTCTTCTTGAAATTCTTCCTTCTTTTCCCTCTAGCTTCTCCCCCAAGTCTTCCTAAAATTCTTCTTTTACTTCCAACTTCTCCCTCAAGTCTTCCTAAAATTCTTCCTTACTAAAAAAAGAGACATTCCTTAACATACCTCTCTTATTTAATATAATGGTCTTCCATATACAAATGAATAAACAAGGATAATTTCTATTTTATTTCATTAAGTTAAAAAAAAATATTAATATATCCATTGGACATCTACAAACATTCCTTTCTATTTAAAATAATGGTATTTCATTGTAAAAATGAATTAACATTACTTTTCTATTTAAAATAATGGTATTTCATTGTAAAAATGAATAAACATTCATTTTCTATTTAAAATAAAGGTCCCCCATTATTTTAAATAAAAATCCCTCATTATTTAAAATAGAAACATTCTTTTCTATTTAAATAAAAGTCCCTCATTATTTAAAATAGAAACCAATTGTTACCTTATTTAATCAAAAAGGTAAAAGAACAAATTTAACTAGAACCTTGAAGCATTAATATATATCCTAATTAATTAATTAAATCAATTTAATGCATCATAACTAAGTATTAATCCTCCTTTATCAATGTGTAGTCTATCAAGCAAAAGTCCTACCAAGGGGGTTATGACATACTACCCCCCTTGGGCTAAACATAGTCCTGTGTGTTTCCCTGCAACAAAAATGTTATTGCAATACATATTCAAATAAACAAGGATAATGTCTATTTTATTTCATTAAGTTAAACAAAATATTATCATCCCTTGATAACATCAATACCATACTCACCCTACGTGAGATGCAATTCTAAATATTTGAGCAATAAAATCAACAATGCCCTAATTCATTCCTACCCAAAAGAAGGTCATTTTTTGAGTATTCCCTCATCTTAGCCCCATCCAAGATAAGAAAATTTTGGAGAACTATGTGTTTCTTGCATGATCAACCTCCCTCAATTTCTCAATTTTGGGTGTAGCTACTCGATTTTCAAAGAACAAGAATTCATCCCTAAAACTAAAATCCTTATTCTCTTCGATATTACCTCTATCCTAGCCCAAATTTTCACTATAATACTCATCCCAAGATTACATTTCCTTGACTTGACCCATTATATCTAGGTGTCTACGGGCCCAAATAGTTGTAAGACCTTTCCAAGGTCATGGGCTTAAGTAAATTTATCTCATTCTAACCTTAGGATCCACTCCTAAAATATGTTTTATACCTTCAAAATCTTACTAAACTCGCAATTTGGTATGTACTTATCAATTTTTGAAGAGAGGATCCCATACTCCTCTCAGGAATAGATTTTTCCATTTATTATTTCTACTACCAATTGTTGAAACCTATGAATGGAATTCCATTTTTTTTTCTTCCCATTAAGCCTAGTTCAAAAGTTGGACTATTTTGAGAGGATCCCATACTCCTTTCGAGAATAGATTCATTTCCAAATTATATAACTACATCTCAGTTGAGATCTCCAATTTGTATAACTTGATATTCTTTAGGTCATTGGCTAGCTCTACCAATATTCGGGCTTACCTTCTTGATCTTCTAAAACAGGATAATCCTACTATCTACGCCCAAAATCTTCATTCTAGGGAACTTTATCAGCAATCATTCCCAATTATTGTTTTTTTTGGTTCATATTTTCCCTCTATTATTCAATTTGTTTTTGTATTAACCATACTACAACCATGAGGTTCTCTATGTATATTTTCTCAAAAAATTTCCTTAGGGTCTAGCTCGACGCCCATTTACCATCTAGAATATAAATACCACCATTTGCTAAATAATCCACTTGAAAACTAGATGCCCGAGGCACATGATCAATATCAATTTGTTTGAATCCTAAGCTTAAATCCTTTGCCTGCCTACTTAAGTCATCAATATTTTTAGATCTCATTTTTTCCATTCACCTTTCACCTGCTTACAAACAAGTTTTGAATCACCTTGAACTTGAATGCGATCAATTCCTTGGTCTCGAGCATACTTCAATCCTACTTAGCTAGTCCTAAATTTTGTGAAGATCCCCTACTTCACTTTCTTACCTTGGGTGTCAATTCTCCTTGACACACACTCAAAGGAGTTGGATAAGAATGTACTAGTCTAAATTTAACCATCCTAGAAGAGAGTGTAAAATTTATTTCCTTTGTACACTTAAGGTTCATAAATGATGTACCACCTAGGTGTTGTAGGTGAGTTGGAGAGGAGAGGGAAATCCTCTAAGAGAGGTTCCAGGTTCAAATCTCCACCCTACCAAAAAGCTGAATTGGGTATCCAAAATCCAATTGATAATGTTGGTGTGGGCAGGGTCAAGTGCGACTCCCGGGTGACTTTGACGGTGTATAACCCCCTGTTCATGGTATCTCAGACCAAGGCGGCCTTGCAAGGGGTTTTTTGCTTAAAAAAATAAAAAATAATAAATGATGTACTATATAAGATCATAGAGGTTCCATCATATATCAAGTTCCAGATGTTGTAGATATCCCTCGAGTGGATAGGAGTGATCACTCTCTCATAGTTTTTTGGGGTTAACCTTGTACACTTCCCATACAACTTAAATGATACTTTCTTGTGGTCCCCCCAATTTCTACCACTCTCCATGAATGTAGGACATCTTGACCACAATGTAAGGATTCACCTTGTCCCAGTAAATCAAGGAAAGGTATGCCAATTCCTTTACTAAGCTAAGTTCTTTGAGCTAGTACTTAGGTGTAAAACCTCTTAGCTTACATGTTATACCATAAGCAAGCTATGGTGCTCAATAATTCCACTTTTGCAATGGTTTTGATTGAGGTGACTATCACTTTGCTTAACATCCCTCGCATGGATACCCAATAGTTTAGGGTTCCATCACCAATCCAATTTTATAATGGGATCCAAACCTCCACGGTTGGAAGAGAGGATTTAGGCTACACCACCTAAATATTTTCCAAATAAGTCCTCTTTGGGTCCACTTCAAAATTCCATTATCGAAGTGTCCATTGCAAATCCTTTAGATGTTGCTACACCACAACATCTTCGAGTCTAGTCCATCCTTGGGTTCTACTAGTTTTGGATAGCTAAGGTGAGTTTTTCCAATAGTGCAAAACCTAAACCCAACTGATCCTTAAAATTCAATATTACCTTTGCAATCTCTCCATCATTGCCTTTATCATTCTAGTAAGTTACAAATACTTTCAATCATACTTCTTATAGTTAGCTATATCTTCCTAAGAGCTAACTTAAATCAGAAATGGTCACCGTAACCGTTGTATCCCCATAAGGTTTCCTCTCAATTATGACCATTATTTCTTCCTAGAAATATCCTAGGTCACACTTGTCTTATCGCACAATGCCTTTCCCCTTATCTATAGGGGATTTGATCTTAGTTGCTCATAAATAGTCTCTTATCCTTCCAAACTATCCTAGTTTTTTATCATTCATTTGATAATGGCTATAGTTATTCTTTCTCCATGCAAGATACTATTCCTAGGTAAGCTTATACATTATCAATCTCCTGATAATGATGATGGCCATACTTTCTCTACACAAGGTGCCATGTCAAGGTAAAGCTACCTTTCATAGGTTTAATTCTTAAGCATACTTTAGCTTATCCATGGAAGCTTCTAGTCCATTGTAACCTAGAGCTTCTTCATGAGAGCATCTAGTCCATAATACCTAGGGCTTTGATACCAAATGTAATGACCCAAAATTCCAACCCACTTGAGAGAAAAAAAAAAATTTGCATTCGTTAGGAATACACATAACTCCACCTGGCATATGCCATTTTATGCAGGTGCCCTTTTGATGGACTAAAATGGATAAGTTGAATCATTATGGAGATGAGATGGATAAATTAATCATGGGATATTACCACAAAGAACACCTGCATAGAATGACATATGTAAGGTTGGGTTATGTGTATTCCTAATGAATGTCAAAAAAACTTCTCTTAAGTGGGTTGGAATTTTGGATCGTTATAGAAGGCCCCAGGTCATTCTCAATGGCCACATTAGGTTTGGGATCCATTAACCTAATAATTTTCTATGGAGAGGTCTCTTGAGAGTCGTTCATGGGGATATTCAAGACAATATTCATCACAACCATTTGAGATTGCTTCTAAATAAAATGCCTATAGATGATCATATTCAAACCTTGGTGGATAGGGAATAATGAGGAGCCATTTTGAACATTAATAACACACTTTTATATCAACCTAAAGAGATATTTGTGGATTTTAATACTTTTCTTCCCACAAATATGGTTGAGAAAATCTAGGTGAAAACTTGTTAGAATGTTTGTCTACACATCCACTGTAAAATAGTTGATAATTGAAACAACCACATTGTCACACAACTCTATCATAATTCCTCCTTTATCCTTGTTGAGATTCTCATCCTTCTTCTTAAACAATATTTTGTTGGCCAATGAATGTATTTCTCTAATTACTATTTCACCATAATTTGGGATCCCAACATTTTTTGCAAGCAACTCCACATTGATTGTGAAACTTAGTCCTCTCATAGAAACCCTTTTATCAACCCAACTAAGAGCTAGTCCTTTGGATAGATCCATATCATGGCCACCAAACTTCTAGAGAAAGGGAATAAAACCAACATCATCCAAAATCACTTCCACAAGTTTATCCAGTCGAAACACCTCGAGCTCAAATCCGTAGTCATTGTTAGCCATGAAAAACAAGCTAGAGGTACAAGCAAGGGAATAAAAGAGTGGGAGAAAAAATAAAGAAGAGCTAGGTATATTTAGAAGGAAGTAAAGGGCAAAAAATACTATGGAGTAGCTAGAGGGATAATAATGTAGATAGTGGCCGATGGGAAACTTGAAGCAAATAGAGCTTAAAAAGAAAAAATACACACTCTAGCAAGGTTCGAGAAGGTCTTGATTAAAGTACCATAACATCTTAAAAAAATAAATCACCTTAAGTAGTGGTGATCGCATTCATGCAGAGAAATCCTCCTCGACATAAGAACCAATTTTTGGGGTAAGGGACAAGAATAAAACCTCTAATGATGGCCTTTTAGGAGGTAAATAGAGAGGCCAAAACACAAATTTAGCGTCACATGATAGGAGGGAAAGTAGGCAACATGGAAAGAAAACATAGTAGAGATAGAAACTTGAGTTTAAAAAATATGACAACCACCTCCTATCGAAGCATGATTTTGAGGAAAAAGGCATCCACTTTTCAATAAAATGGGAATAATGTTGCTACTCTATGAATCATGAAAGGGGTTGGTCGAGTTTAAAAAATGGTTGTAATTCCAGTGTAGAACCACCAGTTAGGAAAAGGGACAATCTTTGAGAAGTAGAAAAAACCACTTAGCCACATGCTAAAAGAATATTCTAAACAAGTTCCAAACATAGGCCAAGCAAATGGGGTGAGAAGTCAATGGCCTAAGACTTGGGCACTTTTAAGTAGGAAATAAAAGGGTCTTGGTAAGGAAGGAGTTAAGATTATTGGGAATGAGAAGGGGAATGTTGGTGAGAAAACTATTTGTAGCATGTCAATCACTAAAATATTCTAGCCCAAGTAAGTTTTTGAGGAAGGATATAGCTTCATAATTGACTTCTAGGATGTACTCCATAGTAGACCCATTGGCCTTGATAACCTCCTTGATTTGGTTATAACTTTTATGCCTGAGAGTGGAGGTATGAAAGAATTTAGTGTTGAGATCCTCTTCCTTCAACCATATGGCTATAGAATTTTACCTCTAGAAGGTCTCTTCACAGTCTAAAATATTATGAAATTTGACCAAAAGTTATTTTTCAATATGTCTTAGGTCCATCGAAGCATCTCTAACCTTGATAGGAATTCGATACCAGTTAACTATCATTAAATAATTTATTTCTTGAGGAATAGGTGATTGAAGATCTTCTCGTTCCATTGATTTATATTGGACTTAATGAAATGAATATTTTTTACAACCTAGGAAATAATAGGATCTAATAAATTGATCCTATCTTAGGAGGACCCCCTAATAGGCAAAAGACCACAAAGATAGGTGTATGCAATGACACAAAGTAAACTAGAGTGATGCTAATGTAATGACTGATATGCCTAATGAAATAACTAATATGCCTAGTATAATTAATCAATGAAAAATAGTAATGTGTAATGCATGATGATTTAAGCAATGCAATGTGTTTGTGATTTTTGATTTTGTATTATTTTTGTTGTTTTCGATATTTTTTGTTTTGTTTTTTTATGCATTGTGTATTATGCATGAAATGCCCGTAGGTGGAGAATTTTAAGAGGTTCAAGTTCCTCAACACCCTCAATGGAATCTAGACAATAATTTCATGGCCCTACTTTCTACATTATGATGAACAGGCCTATCCAGTTAGCCTTAAATTTATCCTGCAAGTGGAGCAACAAGTTGGAATTATGTTGGTTTTCTTTAAGTAAAAGATCACCAAATTTAAAATCCTTAAGATGGATTTTTGTGTCATAGGCTCTCTTAATGCAATCTTGATAAATGTAAAGATGCTCGAGAGCATTTATGCATTGTTCATAAAGAAAAGTAATTTGATCTGGGCGAGCCTGTTGTGCAGTGTCATCATCAATGAATTCTTGCAATGAAATGTGCAATGACAAAATTTCCAATTCCAAGGGCATAATAGCCTCAAAAACATATACTAATGAGAACAAAGCTACCCTATTTGGCATATGAATGTTAGTTTTATAATCCCATAATGCTAGAGGTAGTTGAAGATGCCAATCTTTATGATTATTTTTTACTATTTTCTTAAGAATGGTAATGACTATTTTGTTTGATGCCTCTGCTTGCCCATTAGTTTATGGATAATAAGGCATTGAAAAGCTATGTTGAATATTATATCTAGCACATAAAGCTCTCATATCATTATTTTTGAATGATGACCCATTGTCCAAAATTATTTTGGATGGAATACCAAAATGAAAAATGATGTTATGTAATATGAATGAACCTATCATAGTGGTAAGAGGAATAGCTTCCATCCACTTTGTAAAATATTATGAGGTCATTATAATAAAAGTGTGATGACCATATGAGGGGGGGATTTTATCAATTAAGTCAAATCCCCATTGTGAGAAAGGCCAAAATGAATGAATAAATTGCAAGGCCTTCAAAGGTATGTGCAAAATATTAGCATGATGTTGACATTTAACACACCTTTTAACATAAGTGCAATAGTCTCACTCCATAGTGGTCCAATAATAACCCACTTAGAGGATGTGCTTAGCGATAGTCATGCCACTAAAATGGCCATCGCAAGTACCATCATGAGCTTGGGAAATAGTCCAGGTAGATTCTTGGGGTTCTAAGCAATGAAAGAGAAAACCATTGTAGCTTTGACGATAGATTATGTCTCCTACAAAGATATATTTTGTAGTTTTTTGATTGAATGTTCATTTTACGGTATGCAAAAATCTTGAAGGAATGGTACCCAGTTTCAAGAAATCTCTGATTTTAGAAAACCAATCTTGATACGAGTCGGCTTCGACTAGGTGAACTGCTTGTTCCTCTATAGATATACCTCACAAAAATGTGGAGTTGGAAAGAACCTTAAGGTACATGGTCATGTTATTATCACAAGAATTTTGTGAGACCAAAGACCCCCATGAAGCATGGTTCAAAAATTCTTGAATTGGAGAGAACCCATGTTGATAGGGTTCAACTTGTACCATGCAACCATTTTTCTCTTCTTTGAAAGAATCTCGCAAGATTCTGACTTGAGAGAGCACATTAACATGAATAGTTGTGACATCATAGATTGGGTTCTACAAAATAAGAGACCCCAAAGAAGCCATCATATCTATAAATTTATTGTATGAACAAGGTGCAACCTTAATTTTATACCATTCAAATTTAATTAGCAATTTGTCCACAAGATCTTTGTAGGATTTCAAGATTGGATACCTGCATTGATAAATTCCCTTAATCTAGTTAACTACTAATAAGGAATAACCAAATATGTTTACCTTCTTTATTTTCATGTTGAGAGCTATTTTAAGACCCAAAAGGAGGACTTTGTATTCGGTATTATTTTTGGTGCAGGAGAAATCGAGTTTAAATGAAAGGAGAATAGGAGCCCCTTGTGGCATGAAAAACATGATGCTTGCACCACCCCCTTGTTCACATTTTGAACCATCGAAGAATAGTGTTATATCTACTATACTTTTTGGTTCTTCGAGCTCTCTTGACTCTAATAGTGCAAAGACTGCATCATTAGGAAGTTCTATGTTTAGTGGATTATCATCAAGTAGAGGAGATTTTACTAGTTTATCAATGATGACCTAATCTTTAATAGACTTTTGACTTATAAATTCAAGGTCAAACTCCATCAAAAGCATGATCCACTTTGTGGTATGACTGTTGTGATAAGTACAACTCATCATATACCATAAAGGGTTTTATTTTGAAATAACATACGTGGTTTTATTTAACATGTAATGTTAAAGTTTCTTGGTGGTGAAAACCACCACTAAATAGAGCTTCTCAACATAAGCATACTTGAGCTCGTAACTAACAAAGGTGCAGCTAAGGTAATATATAGATTGTTCTTTATTTACATCATTCTTTTGGGCTAGCATGGTCCCAAGAGAAAAATCAGTGGCTACAATGTATAGTATAAATGGTACACCTAGTTTACGAGGAGCTAATACTGGTGGAGATGCCAAGTATTGTTTAATGTTATCAAAAACTTTTTGGAACTCTTGATCCCAATTGAAGGTGACCCCCTTTTGTAATAAGTGATTAAAAGGCTTGCATTTATCTAAAATTTGTGCTATGAAGCATCAAATAAATTAAATTTTTTCTTGCAAGTTGTGTAGCTGCTTAAGATTAGTAGGGAGAAGCATCTTCATGATTGCTTTAACCTTGGCTAGATCTACTTCAATGCCTAGCTTAGAGATGATGAAGCTAAAGAGTTTTTTGCATGTGACTCTAAAAATGCACTTCTTGGGATTTAAGTGAACATTGTGCTCTAAAATATGATCGAAGACCTTTTCTAACACATCGATATGGTCCTAACACAGCAATGTTTTTGCTAAAATATCATACATATAGTATTCCAAAATCATGTGCATGTAATCATGAAAAATATAAGTCATAGCCCATTGATAAGTGGCACCAGCATTTTTAAGTCTGAAGGGCATGAAATTGGAATAGAAAGTCCCCCATGGTATGGTAAAAGTGGTTTTGGTTTGATCTTTAGGATTCAATCAAATTTGATTGTAACCCAAAAAATATCCATGAGATAAAGCATTTCATGATCATTTTTTGCATCAATGAGCGCATCGATGTTAAAGAGTGGGAACTCATCCTTGGGACTTGCTTTATTTATATCACAAAAATCAATGCATATGTGAATACCCCCATTTGTTTTCCCTATAGGGGCCATATTGGAAACCTAGTCAAGGTAACCAATAGGTTGGATAAATCTTGCATCCAACAATTTTTGTAACTTGTATTTTACCATTAAGATGATTGTTGGGTATATTTTACAAAGTTTTTGTTTGACCAGTTTGATCTTTGGATCAAGTATTAAGTTGTGAAAACCAAGATTGGATCAAGACCCGACATATTTTTATAATACCAAGCAAAACTTTTCTTATATTTTGTTAAGAACGTTGTAAAATAGGCTGGTTTCATAGTTGATAAACTTTGTCCTAATTTGACAACCTGGGGATTTTTAGGGTTGATACCAATATCAATGTACATTATTTCTCCTACTAACATGTAGGATCCCTCCTCCAATTGGTGAGTTGTAGGAATTAGATGAATATTATTAACTGGGTTTAGAGAATCGAATACATAATTAGGCTCAACCTCAGCTTGATAAACATCTTCAGATAGTCCTAATAAGAAATGAAATGGTTGTAACATTTATTCACAAGGTATAAACTCTTTCAGTTATGATGGAGAAGTAGCATGATCAAAATTGATAGCCTCAATATTGAGGTGCAAAGGTTCTGAAAGGTCACCTAGGTAGTGAAGTGACATGGTAACATCAACGAAGATCATATTGATGGTTGGTGGATAATCTCCATTATCTAGTGCAAATAGTCAATTGTAGATGGATGGATACATATGTATTGAGGGTGGTTGCAGTGGTGGTGGAATTATAGGATATGGACTAGGGAGAGTGTGAGAAATGAATTACCTAGGTGAGAGAAGTTGATACATTAGGGATGGCAGTAACTATGGAAAAGGACAAAGACAAAACTCATCTAGATCATTAAGGGGATCTATGGCATTTGATTCATTATTCGATATAGCTAAATTGATAGACATGGTATCATAATCTTGGTGACATGAATCGATGGATATTGCATCATAATCTTGATTAGATTCATCATCCTCTTCAATCCAATCATTTTTAACATCATCGTCTAGTTCAGATTCATCATCAGAGATCCAACTGCTTGTATACTCCTAATTAAAATAGGAAGAAGGATGGGTGATGATTGTAGCGATTTGGACATGATTGTTGATCAAATTATTGTAACATATATTAGTATATTTTTTAGGATATATATCCCTTCCACAGCCTAGAGTTAGAAACTAGAGAGAATCATCCAAGAGTTCATTGACCATATGTATGGAGTAGCCTAGTCCAAATTTGTCCATAGGTAGCTAATATTGTGGTTCCAAAGGGGTCCAAAGACCTTTCTCATACCAACCTAAGCCATTTACTTGCTAATGGTAGTGATTAAAATACTAAAATGCAAAGGATGGATTGGAAATGTTTTAATATTGGCTTGAAAGGGTTCTTCATTTTATTCCATCCTATGGGGTGTATTTAAGGGAACATCAAATCCCTCGTAGATTTAATTTGTTTGATTTAGTGGGAAACCTAAAGGAACTATCATATCGATGGGTAAGGGTGTGACAAGAGGTCGGTGTATGTCTTGAATTATCTTGAAAAGGGGAGTGAATGTGAAATTTTATACTATGTATTCCTCGAATCTTGGGCTTGACATATGCATTGTGACTTGTGAAGGATTGGGTGGTGAAGGTGGAGGCTCATCCTAGATAGGGAGTGTGAATTGGCATTGTGGAAATGGTTGAGATCATAGGCATGGGAGGTGACTTTAGTGATTGGGATGTGGATGAATGGGTTGGTGATGATGGGGGTGATGATATCGATGCCTTCTTAAAATTTCTCATGGGAATATCTAATGCATGAGAAGGGTTCTCTATGTCCATTGATGATCATTTTTACTTTTGTGAAGACATAGAAAATATTGGTAGAGGGTTTTGATAAGTGTTTGGGTAGATTAGATTGGACCTCCAGATGCCTTGATGGTAAAAAGGACTCATCAAGATGCGAGACCATGTTATAAAATTTAAATGGTTTTGAGTTCGTAGGGACACAATGCACTTGACCTTCATATATGTATTTAATTCATTGATGTAAGATTGAAGGTACACACCTCATGTCTCGAATCCAAGTCAAACCAAGTAGAAAATTATATTGCATGGCCTCTTTTAGAACATGGAAGAGTGTATGAATTATTTTCAATCCAACCTGAATAGGAAGAACTATTATCTTGACTATAGAACACAATGCATCATTGAATGCCCAAAGGGTGAATGTGGATGTTGTGATGTGGGATGGTGGAAGGTTGAGGTATTTAAGGGTTGGTGTGATGATGATATTTTATTGAGGATTCTGTGTTGAACAAGATATTCTTATAAGGAATCCAATTAATACTAAAGATGATATGGAGTAGAGGATTTGTTATGTTAGCGGGTATAACCTCGATATCATGGTCATGAAAAGTTATTGCAGGCTCATTGCAATGTTGTATTTTCCCCATAAAATTATCAAAAAATTTGTGGTCTTGCAATTTTAATTCGATCAATTTCACTCCATTAGAGCTTCTCAATGTGTCTTTGATTGTTGTATCAGCTCGTAGATGGAGAGCCTAGTCGATGTTATTCTTAGACTTTGGGTAATTTTATTCCTTATTGTTAGCACTGGTTAATTTGGGATAGGTACAATCATATTAGGTTGAGGATATGCCTACGATGTCAAAGGAATATTATTAGGTCTCACATTAGGTGTAGGTTCATTTGGATATCATTAGTTCTTTGTAACAATACTAATAATCCTCACAAAATCTTCAGGAGGTGGATTCGTATATACATGATTCACTTGCTTCAATTGTTCTGCTTGGTTGGTAGATCTTGTATTTGTTTTATGTGTGTGCAAAGATTTTTTAAATAATCTTATGTGTTGATTATTTAGGGCAAGAGTATTGTCAATCTAAATCTCTTGCCTCTCGATCATATTTTGTAATAGATTTTTAAAGGAGTAACATGTCTCAATGTCATGACCCCTTTGTCAATGGTAAGCACAATATAGATCCTCCTCATATTTTGGTTTAGTATGATTAGGATCTAGTGGATGGACCTAATGGAGATTGATTGTGTGCACCACACATAATCGATTAAAAATTGATGCTAATATTTCTAGCAAAGGAGTATATTATCATGGTGTCTGGTGTTGCTAGCCCTGCTTTTGGTTCTATTGTGGATGGTATTGTGCTAGTGGAGGTTGAGCCCGGTAATTAGGCTAAGCTAGTGGTTGCAGTGGTGTCACTTATTTTGAGGATCCAGGGATACTCAAAATAACTTGATTTACTAGGGTTGCCTTGTATTGTGTGTTGCCTCCTTTAGCATTCTTGTTTGTCCATTACTTTTTATGGAGCTTAATATCACCTTCCTATAGTTTAATGTCCTCAATGACCTTAGCTTGTGCTAGTGCCTCGTTTAAGGTTCGATACTATTATTGTTGTAATAAAAGTAATATGTGCTTTGAACAACTTCTAGTGAATAATATGGTAAGCTTAGTTATGATCAAGGTGAAAGACAACTTGGTTATTATTTCTCTCCATCGGTTGTCGTACTCTATGACTAGCTCATCTTTAAATTATCTATGATTATACAAGTCATTCAATGTTGCCTTTTCCTAACACTAAAATAAAAGCATTCGAAGAATGCATTTGTAAGTTGTTCAAATAAATGGATGCTATGTCATAGTATATGATTATACCATTCTAAAGCAAGCTCTACAATATTTATAAGGAATGTTATTAGGATGAAGGCATCATCATCCTGAAGATGAAAGCATACATTTATGAAATGAGTGACATGCTCTTGAGCATCTTCCTCACCTTTGAATTTATCTAACTTTGGCATCTTAAAATGCTCAAGATATGGGGGTGATGGCACATATGGATGCAATGGTTTGTTATGAAGTTGATGTAAGATGGGTTTTTGGTACCCTATACCTAAAGTTTATTCCTTTAAGGAATTAATATGGTCTATCAGCAACTTATATACATCCAGTGAAATGATTTCATTCACTCACCTCTACCCTTGAGGAGAAAGAAAAGGTGGTTGGGTGTTGTCAATAGGTGCATACCTATAAGGTAATTCATGGTATTTGTCGATTGGTCTTGATATTCTAACTATAGGTCCTCGTAAGGGTCACACTCCTCTAGATAAGTGTATGGTCTATGTTTTTTAGGTAATTGAGGCCTTTGAGGATATATGGGAAGATTATTTTTTTTGGTAAATTAAAATATTTCATTGCTAAACGAGTTTTAAAAATACCAAAACCTTAGTACAAAAATAACACTGGTTTCTATAAGTAGAAAAGAGGAACAACAAGGGATGCAACCGATACCAACATAGCAAAAAGGGAAAACCATAGGAAGTAGCCTCGAGCAACAATAAAAAAGAGAAGAAAGGGACACAACCCTAGCATAAAATGCCATAGAAAAACAACCAACCTCCCCTCATGATAGTTGCAGGACAAAAATAGATATTGATAAGTATATTAGTCCTCAATAGCTTTGTCATGCTCATCCTTGGTCTCATCCTTTGTAAGGTCCTTCTCCTCCTTTATAGGAACCACGTGCTCTACTTCAGAGTAGCCTTTTATTTCTTGCCCCATATGCACACCAAAGAAAAGTGTATGGAAGGCTTCCCTAAGGTCAATGATAGAATTTACCATGGCATTCATCATGCATGTCATCATGGAAATGATGAACTCTTTCAGCTACCTAAATTCATATTCCACTTCCACATTGTTCACCTTGATATCAATCACATTTTTACCACCTTTCACAAACTGATCCTGAAGGCGGGCAGATTTACTAATAGGACCTTTCAATTTTTCAAATTTAATATATTTCCTAGCCTTAATATCATGAACCAATTCAATAGACTTTATCTTTTTTTTGCAAGGTACAAGCGGGTAGGATGCCCAGAAGGTTTCACATTTGGGCTAGGTTTTCTTGGTTGGGCCTAAGGGCTATGGGCTAGGATGTGGTAGTAAATAACTTTGAACAATCCCTGGTGGGAGGGGAGGTCCATGCATTTCTTCTTCCTATAGGAAGTGATGGAATAATTCATGGAGTTTATGAGGAACTAGGGAATGTTGATAGGATTTGCATAACGAAAGTGGTTGATGAAGGATAAATGGAATCTGAGTAGGAATTTTTTAGGATTGTTGTCCATTATGAATTCCATTACTGGTTTCATCATGTTGTTACAAGGATTTACGATATCCCTTCTATAGATCCCATATTCTACTCCTTTAAATATCCTATCATTGTATTTAAAATATTTCAGTTTGACCTCCCAATTGTGCTTCTCCTGATGAATTGAGTACCCCTTCATTGACTGACCTATAATAACTGATAAAATGTTACCATCAACACGAAATATTATCCCTTATATTGTGATGCATCCATTCTCCCAAGACTCCAGAAAATCCATGGTAAAGTTGATTTCATCACAGGAAAACAGGTGGAGGAATGGAAATAAATTTCTTTCAATCAAGATTCTCTCATCCAAAATATCACATTCAAATTTGTTGGGCTCAATGAATCTCATTTTGGGAAGATGATTAGGTATGGGGAGGAAAAAAGTGAAATTTATGATGAGTACTAAGGACAATATGTCGGGTAACACTCTACACCAGAGAGGAGGGGGGATGAATAGCAGAGGATGGTAATTGAAAATGCGAGAGATGGGGGAGATCAGGATGCCTATGTTGGATTTATGGGTATAAACCTGCAAGAACCACATTAATTTCCAATACATGCCATTATTGAGATATTCAAGGCACTTCAAAGTTCACATTATGTCTTTTGGATCTCCCTTTCTAATTTGGTAATAATTGCTCAAAGTGGAAAAGTCCCTGATAGGATAACCAAGTCCCCAGGTTTTCGTTGTGATGATGATCCTTTGTTATTCGCAGTGATTGGGTGGTGGGCCACTGATTCTAGAATGATGACAATCAATGTTGATATCACCAATAGCCCTCAAGAGGATATACTTCAGACTCCAATGTATGATTTTGAGAATAATACCATTCCCCCATTCTCCAATGCATATGATTTGGCCATGCACAAGGTGAATGTTTTGGTTTGGTCATGATGGAAAATTTTGATATTGTGTAGGGCACCTTATGCATTGTTGTAGCCTATGGGTACTAGGTGTAGGTATCGTTTCATACAATATATTTTGTAATTACTTTTGTTGTACCCTTTTTTGATGTAACCTTTGTAGGTGTGATTGTTGTTGGTCCATCTATTGTTGATTTAATCATTGGTGTTTTATTCATAGTTGATCCAACTATTGTTATCGGTTAAGTTCTAGCCTAGATGCTTGATGAGTTTGATTTATTTTCTTAGGTGTATGGGGTCGATTTACCCTTATATCTAAAATATGGATGGGCTTGTCTTATCTCTCACCCCTAGTAGGATCTACAACCTATTTTTCATGATCCCTAAAGGTCATATTGACCTGGTATTCAGGTTTAAATGTGAGCTCTATGTAATTATATAGTGTATAAATGTAAGACTCTTGAATGAATGGTATCTCTTGAAACATATTTGGGTGATTTTGGTTACCCTCATCTATAAAAAATATGAGAGATAACATGGGTTATTTGCGAGAATGGTGGTTAACACGCATATCCTCTTAATAATGTTCTTGATTTATAGATAGATTCTCAGTTGGATAATCCTGGTAGCAGTCATCTTGGTATGGTATGTACTCTTGCACTTCTTATGGTTCTCTAGGACGATCCGATATGTGAATTTGTGGTACTACCCTACTAGGCACCTTAGTGGGTGGATGATTCTTTTAATAGAAATCAAGTAAAGTTTTTAGATTAGTAAAGTCTTCTTTTTTATCATACTTGGGACCTACGGGTGCTTCCTAAATAGGGATTTCCTAAAGGTTAGATTCCTTAAATGAGATATCTCAGGTACAATGTGTGCTAAGGTGCCATTCATGAATGGCAATATCCTTTGGAATAAACATTGAAGATCCATTTCTTCTTGTGGGTATTCAACAGCATTGGCTCTTGATTGAGATTTACTATGTGTTGTTACCATTGTTTAAACTATGCAAACAATAAATAAACAAACGAACAAGAAAACAATTTTTTGTATTCTTGTATTTGTGAGATTTTTTTAAGTTTTGTTAATGATTTTTTATTTTGTTTTTTTATTTTTTTTATTTGATTTGTTTTTGTATGTTTTGGTTTTAGATCCTATTCCTATGAAAACTAATAGGTAAATAAAATGAAAAACTATGAAAGGTAGTTTACACATACTCCCCTATCGAGGAATGTAACATAATTGACAAAATGTCTTCCTAGGATGCAGGATATGGCTGATGGGTATCCTAAGGAAATAATTCACCTTCCAAAAGATGCCATGTTTTCTGAGTCCTGCTACTTGCCTAGATGGGCTTTTGCTTCACACTCGAGCATTCTTGGACAATATCGACAGTTGTGTTCCACTTATTATTGATCCCTGTGGTTGAGGGGTGTTTAATCATAACCTACCCGAGGATGCACCCAAGAGTAGGGAAATTTTTGGTGATGAATTCTAGAAAGCCACTCATGGGGGCTGCTATGGTTTATAAGGAGCCAATCCATGGTGGGAGATGAATACCCATTTCACATGATTACTATTAGTTATTGGTGATAAAATTCAACTAACATTATATTGCCTTGTGTGTGTGAGGGTTCATTTTAAATTTTTTGCATGAAAGGAAATCATAGAGCATATGATGATCTTTCACTAAATACAAAAATATACATTTAATATTTAGAAAAAACCCTATATTATATTCAATATTTGAGTAGGCAACAAGGCAAGCAAACTAAACAACAACAGATAGAGGTCATCTTATACTTATATGGCTATGAACAGAGGCCATTTGGACCTAATACGGCCATAGATAGACACTATATGGACTTGATATGACCATGGTTAGACTTAATTGAAGTTAAAAACTTCTACAATTTCTACTGTAAATAATATTTTTTCTTAATTTTTTTATAGAGCATAAAGTGACTTGTCTCTCCTTACATAAAATAGGACAAAGAAGGATAAAATGACTTACTTTGAAAACCTTTTTTTTTGGTAAGTTAAAAAAATTTATTTATCAAAATAGGGCATTTGAAAGGCGCCCTAACGCCTTGTACAATAGTGAGACAAGAAGAGGAACCCAAGAAGAGAACATAAAGGAACACAAAAGAGAGGCATTAAGCCTATTACAACAAAAAGGAATCAACCTTGAATAGAAAGGAGCAAAAAGAAACAGTCCTGAAGCCCACAGGACACAACTAGACCAAATCCTTCAGACCGAAGGAATGAAACAGAACCAATAATAGGTGAAACCCCATCCTTGCTTAGAGAGGAATGTCAGTAAGCATCGGATAAGCGGCAACTATTTCCAGCGTGGTAGCCTTTGTTTCATCCTTCGATGCATCCTTCAGTGTGTCCTTAGGAACATATTTTAGAACATCAAGACATGCCTCCTTAGAAATCTCCACCACATCCTCATATTTGTTTTTGCCCTTGGCATCAGAGGGACCCTCATCAATGGAAAAGGTAGGGATAGTTTGATGTAGATATCATATTTTTTCTATTGCTTTACTTCTACTCTAGAGGTCATCTTGACCTGATATGGCTATAGTGCAGGGGTCATCTTGACCTGAGATGGTTATTATTGTGTACATGTAAAAAACAAAATTTATCAACAATCAACCAAAAAGCTAAACAGGGGATTGGTGTCCCACCATGATCACCATATGAGAGCTCAAAAATCATGCACCAATAAAGTAAATGTAAATGCAATAAATGAACACAAGCATGTAACTAAAACGCAATGATAAAAATAGTAAAATATGGGTCCCCTTTTATTAATGATAGTCTGTATTTCTCAAAGTGTATTACAATAACATCCCCTCAAGGGAGTTCATAAATGTGATACAATCAATATAAATAGGAGGGTTTTATTCCCCTCTAAATCATCCTATTGCACTAAATGGTCTTCTTACAACCACAAATAATTTGGGGGTGGGATTTCCATGACTGCTGCATTGAGTATGATGTGAATCTTACACTCCTTTATCATTTTTTGAATCCTATAATCTGTACATAAAGAAATTAGAAATATATCAAAACTATATGAAGAGCACACTAAAATCGGACTCGTATTAATAGATATGAATGTGATAAATGAAGATAAAACCAGACTAAAACATGTATAATCTGAAATCTATCTAAATACAAAAATAGTAAAAATACTAATCTAAGCTATGCTAAAAGAAAAATAGTAAAACCTTGTCTCAGGTCAGGATAGCCTTGTCTATAGGTCATCTCAGATTGATATGGCTACTATCCCAAGACTATATTTCTTCATGGCTGATTCGAGGTGGCATTTGAGATCAACCTAGAATTTTATCAATGGATTGTTACACTATGAGAGTGACTTGATGGGTTGGATTGATCATCGAAGCAAGGGTATTTTATTGGAAAAAATATGGGAGTGCCCCTTCCAATCCTTTTTAGGATCCAACAACATGACTATCAGTAGCAAGTTGGCTTGAAGGATAAAAAATGGTAGCACTTCATTATGTGAAAGATTGAACTCTATATATGGATTTTGGTAGCATTTCATTATGTGAAATATTTAACTCTATATATGGATTTTGGTAGCACTTCATGGCACAAAATTTAAATTTGAAGGACCTTTAAAACTAAGGGGTGAGTGCCAATTTATAGACTTTTCAAATGGAATCTAAAATGGTGAAAGAACCTTGCAATGAAAAAGCAAAGAGGCAGTTCTTGTTAAGAAAAGAGAATTTTTATCTCTGAAATCTCATGTGAATGATAATTGCATGCATTTATTTATTTTGGCCCATGCAGGGTATTTAATGTTTTTTGTGAGATCATGCATAGGGTTAACTTGTAGTTTCAACCTCTAGCTATGCATATTTTTATTTTTAACACTTTATTTTGGTAGTCATCTCAAGTTAAGACAACCATGGTTTGGCAGTCATCTTGGATCAATATGATCATGCGTTATGGGGAATTGTACTCGTTTAAGTGGTGAAAACCACTATTTTAGCCCTAAAGTTACCCAAGGTGGGTTAGGTGGTCTAAAAGGAGTCCATTAAGGTAGTATCATCAATATGACGTGTTTTATGTGTCTACACATACCTCTCTTCTAAATATTTTCCAACATAAGGCATTTACCTTGGACCACCAACCAAAAGAAAATATTTACCTTAGGAGTAAGGCCCTTCCTCCAAACATCATGAACAGGGAACCATGGATCAAAATCCACACTAGAAGGGAATAGACTAACTTAATAAAAAAGCAACCACCATTTTTTTCAGCCTAAACTAAATTGCTCAACTTCTCTTTGTTGGCTATTACTATCCACTTCAGTAATTCAAACAATTCTTTGCAAGCTAATTCTTCATCCTGCAACAACCCAAAAATACAAGGGGTTTCCAACATTTCTACCATCTATAATATGAATAAAATCAAATACCTTTTTCTTGAAGGTATGATTCATGATTGGTTCATCCAATATCAAGTTAGAAAATAAATCCAAAGACAGGTTGATACTTTAACCGTTTCCTAAAAGCCATCTTCCACCCCACCAGATGTCTGAATGAATTTTGACTGTGCTTCATCAAAAAGCAGATCCATAGGCTGGATTAATATTAGATAATATTCATTGCCAAGATATTTAGCTTTTAATATTTTTATCCAATTGATATTTTCATTATGTGCCAATATCCATCCTTGCTTAGCCAAGAGAGCTCTATTCATTATTTTCAGCCTTCTCAACCCCAAACATCCACATTATTTTTTGCTACAAACTTGATCTCGGGCAACCAATAATTTTTTTTTCTTTTCTTTAGCACCTGACCACATGAAGGAATGTTGTATTTGCTTGAAGTTTTTAAGAATGTTTCCTAGCAACCTAAAAAGAGAAAGGAAAATAAATTGGAATACTATGAAGAGTTGACTTCACCAGCATGGCTTCCCTACTTAACTCAAGAGCACTCCTTTCCAACCTGTCAACTTCCTTGGGACTCTTTCCACCATGGGATACCAAATAAAAGCTTTAATCCCTACTTTAAACAAAGGTATTCCCAAGTACACTAATGGGAGGAAATCAATATCACATCCCAGAATCTCAGCAATTCTCCTTTGTCTCTCTAGGAGCGTATTAAAGAAGAAAAAATAATTTTTCTAAAGTTAACTTTCTACCCTACTGCTTTCTCAAAATCCACAAGAATAGCTTTAACCACTCTAGCTTGAGGAATAGAAGCCAAAAATAAAATCAAAGTATCATCCACAAATTGGTGATGGGAGAGTGAGTCCACACCATTTGTAGGATTGATTCCCATGATAGTAGGGTCAACTTTGAGAGCTCTACCCAATGACTCCACCAATATTATGGATAGGTAAGGAGATATAGGATCTCCTCCCTGTCGTAATCCCCTACAACTTTTGGAGTAGCTAGTCGAAGATCCATTTATGATGATAAAAAAATTTGTAGAGGATATGCATGTCTTGATCAGTCTCACCCAATTAGAACTAAATCCAAACTTACTTAGGACTTGGAGCAAAAAGTCCCATGATACTCTATCATATGCTTTATTCATATCCAACTTTAGGAAGGTGCCTAACCACAATTCCTATCAACTGAGTGAATGAAATTGTAAACTATGATTATACATTAGAGGATTTACCTTCCCACCACACACCTACTCTAGGGTTGATCAATAATATTTGAAAGAATATCCTTTAATCTATTAGATAAATATTTTGTGAGGATTTTTAGCAGAGTATTACAAATACTAATGGGCCTGAATTATTTGAATTCCTTAGATCCCATTGTATTAATAATGAGAACTAGAAATATAGAATTAATATCAGTTGAGATGAAGTTCAATCATTTTCAACAAGTAGTTTTTAAAATGCAAAAATGGAAAACCTCAGGTACTGATGGTTTTCCTATTGAGTTCTACCAAGAGTTATGGGATATCCTTCATGTTGATTTATTAGAGGTGGTGGAAGAAGCCAGGAAATCCAAAGAATTTTTGAAGGTTATCAATAAAACTTATATTACTCTTGTTCCAAAAGCTCAAGAGGTTGATCATATCTCAGCTTTTAGACCTATTGCTTTATGTAATGTTCTTCTCAAAATTATTACTAAAATTATGGCAGAAAGGTTGAAGCCTCTTTTGAATAAGATTATTTCCCCAGCAAGGGGGATATGTGGAAGGACGTCAAATAGTAGATGAGATAGTTCTTTCTCAGGAAGCCATCCATTCCATGGATATGCAAAATTATCCTTCTATGTTCATCTGGTTAGACTTATCTAAAGCTTATGACAAAGTGGATTGGCACTTCCTTATCAAAGTTTTGAGGCAATTTGGTTTCTCTAAGGATTGGATGGATTGGATTATGGGATGTATCTCTTCATTTTCCTACTTAGTTCTTATCAATGGCAGGCCTTATCAGTCTTTCCTAGCTTCCAGAGGTATTAGGCAAGGTGACCCGTTATCCCCTTATTTATTCATCATTCTTGTTGAATGCTTGGGTAGGACTATAACCAAAAAGAGGGAAAACAAAACCCTTGAGGGAGTTACCATTGCTCATGGAGCTAGACCTATCTCTCATCTTCAATTTGTGGATGA
Source organism: Wollemia nobilis (assembly GCA_028583015.1). NCBI lineage: Eukaryota > Viridiplantae > Streptophyta > Pinopsida > Araucariales > Araucariaceae > Wollemia > Wollemia nobilis. Next base: position 9,014,095 of record JAQPPZ010017031.1, on the reverse strand, counting down.
CTCTACCCTTTTAGGTAAAGCTACAATTAAGGAAGCTTCTAATATTAAGCAAATCATTAGCTATTTTTCTAAGTCTATCGGGCAGTTGATCAATGAAGACAAATCTAAAGTTATTTTCTTTCACCGCTCTCGCTAGACAGGAATCCATGGTCTTGGATAAATTAAGATATAAGAAGACCTCTCTTCCAATCACTTATTTAGGTATTCCCATAAATATTCAAAGGCAGAAAAATAAAGATTGGAATTGGTTGTTGGACAAAGTCAAGAAGAAAATTGGAAAGTGGACCAACAAGTGGCTTTCTTCCGGGGGTAGAATCACCTTGGTAAAATCAGTCCTTCAAGCTATTCCTATTTATGTTTCTTCCGTTTTGAATATCCCAAAGGTTGTTCTTCGAGAATTGGATCAAATCAGTCATCATTTCCTTTGGAGTGGTACTAAGGAGAAAAGAAAATGGGCCTTGGTGAAATGGGATACTTTATGTCTTCCTAAGAGTGAAGGGGGATTAGGATTCCGGTATTCAATTAATAACAACAAAGCTTTAGCTACTAATTTATATTGGAGGATGTTGCATAACCCCAATGTTCTTTGGGCCAATAATCTCTGTGCTAAATATGCTGAGAACAAAAGTCCTAAAGACCTTGTTTGCTATCAACTTCCTACCAAAGGTTCTCCCATTTTAGTAGTTCTTAAGACTGGTGAGGATTTGATAAAGAAAAAATTATTTTGGATCATTCATAATGGTCAACATGCAAATTTTTGGACAGATTCTTGGGATGGTCACAAGCCTTTGATAACTTAGTTTCTCGATTGGAGGCCTTGGATGGAGGAGCTTCACCAAGCTAATTGGATAAAGGTGGCTAATTACTGTCGGTACCATACTGGTAATTCAAAGGTTGGTAGATATTGTATCCCTATTGAGGACTAGCCTATTCAAATCCTAGAAAGGCAAAGACAAGATATCCAAGGCATCCTTCATATGAGATCCCTCTCTTGGTCCCATGTAAAATATTGTTTAGGATGGAACAACACTACTAAGGGTGAATATTCAGTTGCTCAAGGTTATTTGACCTTATGCCATAATAATCCCAACCATTCTTCTAACATAATTTCTCAATTGTGGGCTCAAAAGCTCTGGCCTAAGGTGAGGTTCTTTAATTGGCTTTTATTGCATCGTAGGGTGCTTACCGGTGAGCAACTTATGAAGCGTGGTTTTCATGGCCCTTTTAGATGTGAAATGTGTGAAGAGAATGTAGAAAATATCAACCATATTTTTATTGAGTGTACTTTAGCCTCTGAGCTATGGAGGAGAATGGCAACTTTACTTGGCTTACAATGGTCCAATTTTTTCACTTTTGAATAGCTTTGGAGGGATTGGCCTAATCAAGAGGGTGTTGATCATTTTATTAGGCAGTTAGTTTGGATGGGTTCTACCATTCTTCTTTGGAATATTTGGAATGAAAGGAACAACCAAATTTTTAATCAAGATAGGAAGGATATTCACTATATTTGGCAAAAGACCATAGCCAACTTAGTTGAATCAGTCCATCAACTCCTTAATCACCCCCAAAACTCCCACCAAAGATGGGATCAAGTGATGCAAAGATTGAAGATTAAACCTTCTAAGGGCAACCAACTTAAAGGGAATGTGAGTATTAGTAAGATGGATAGGACTAGAAATTGGCAACCTCCTCCTAAGGATTTTGGAAAATTCAATACCGATGGAGCCTCTAGAGGGAACCCTGGAAAAGCTAGTGTGGGAGGAATTGGTAGACTTTCAGATGGCTCCCTGGTTTTTACTTTTGCTGAGAATTTGGGTATTCTTTCCAATAACCTTGCCGAGGGGTATGGTATCCTTAGAGGCCTTCAGGAGGCTACTAAGGTTGGATGGGAAAAGGTGTTAGTTGAGTCTCGACTCTCAACTTATGATTAATCTCTTGAAGACTCCTCTAATAATCATAAGGTGGATTGGAGAATAAAAAGAATTATTGAGAAGATTCAGTTAATCCATATGGGATTTTTGAAAGTTGATTACAATCATGTGGTCGGAGATCAAAACAAGAGTGTTGATGCTTTAGCTAATTGGGCTTTGGACAAAGGTGATCTTACTTGTTATGGCCACCCTCCTATATGGTGGGCTTCTCAAATTAGGGAAGCTCTTCTTTCTATCATTTCTTTGGATGGCTCCAGTTTTGAAGGTACCTAGTTTCTTCTTGTTTATTTTTTTTTTTTTTCTCTTTGGTTCATTCAGTTTTTTTAGTTCCCTAGCTCATTCTATTCTTTATTTTGTTTCCTCTGTTGATTCTTGCATTAATAGTCTTCTGGTCTAGATAGGTCATTGTTTTGTTCATTTTTTTTTCTTTTGTCTTCTTTGCTTTTTTGTTTAGTTTTTTAAGGTGGGTGGGTTCTTTTGTTTTGTTTTGTTTTTGTGTTCTTTGTGTTGTTTTTTGTTGTTCTTGTGTTTTTGTTGTTTTGTTTTTTTTTAATGTTTTTTGTTATTGTTCTTGTGTTTTTTTCGTTCTTGTTCTTGGGTTTCTCTTTGTTTTTGTTATTTCATTTTTTTATGTGTGAGTGTTTTCTATGTTTTTTGTTTTTGTTTATTGTCTGTTGTTGGTTGTTTTTATTTTTATTTTATTTATTTTATTTTTTAGGTTTTGGTTGTGTTTATTTTTCATGTTTTTTTGGGTTGTCTTTGTAGTGTTATGTTGTTTTTGTCTTGTTTGTGTTTTGTTATGTGGTTCTTGTGTTTTTCTATGTGGTTTGTGTTGTGGTTTATTTTATCTTATTGTGCATGTTTGGTTGTGCTTTTGGTTTTGACACACTCAAGGAGCATGTTTTTTATTTTATTTTATTATTTTTGTTGTTATTTACTTTTTTTAATTTGGTTTTGTGTGTTTGTTTGCTCCTTGAGTATGTCAAATGTGGTAGGCCAGGTCCGATTCCTGGGCATTTTTTGCGGAATGGATACCCCTGCCTCCTTGGGTCTTACCCGAAAGTGGCATCCCTTTTGGGATATTTTCCACAAATAAAAAAAAAAAAGTTCAATCGTTGAATTTCTCTCATGGCTACATAGATGACGATCCCCATAATATTTTAAAATATTTGAAATAATATAGGTGGAAAACCATCTGGACCTGGAGCTTTGAGTCCACCCATGGAGAATGTTGCCTCCCTAATTTCCTCATCACTAAAAGGGGTGCACAACCCCCTGTTCATATCCTCTAAGACCAGATGAGGGATATTATATAGGAGTCTCTGCTCAGCTTGGAAATCCTTGTCTTCCCTTGAACAAAGGAGAGCTTTGAAGTACATAACTGCTTCTTCCTTGATTTCATCAATGTCATCCAATACCACTCCATTAGATTTTAGGATTTCTCTAATTCTATTATGACTCCTATGTCTTAGGGTAGACATAAAAAAAATTGTATTTTAATCACCCTCCCAAAGCCAAAGAGTTCTTCAATTTTGGTACCACATAATTTCTTCTTCTACGAGGGTATTGTGCAACTTTGTTAAAAATTCCCTTTCCCAAAGGTTATCCCTCACATTTAACTCACATGTTCAACAAACATTTCATACTCATTAAGTTGCTCAAAGATTTATTTTTTCCTCTGGGTTATGTTGCCAAAAATATATTTATTCCAAATTTTGAGATTTGCCTTTACAAATCTAAGCTTGGATGCCACTTGGGAGATAAGTGGGCCCAAGAATGTCTATGACCACCACTCTTTGATTTTTGATTCCAAATCCAAATATTGCAATCACATTGCCTCAAACCTAAAATGTATGGGAAATAATTTTAGATTTTGAAATTTCTCAAAAATAATTGGATTATGATCTAAGTTAATTTTGGGCAAGAATAGAGAAGCGCATCACCAAAAAAGGGAAGGCCTTCCTTGGAAACTAGGACCCTGTCAAGTTTGATTTGGATATTCTAACAACCTAGATGTCTGTTATTCTAGGTGTATTTGGATCCTCTCAGGTCCATATCCATAAAATTCTAATTATTTATAAAATATGCAAACTCCTCCATGCTCCTGGAACCCACTTCACAACCACCCTTTTTGTCAAAAGGATATAGAGGGGTGTTGAAATCCCCTACAAGAATCCAAGCCTCACCTCTAAACATCTCCCTCATTGAACTTAAGGAGTCCCACAAGAGTGCCCTATTGGGGCTACAATTGGGAGCATAAATATTAGATAAAATACATCTAAAACTTGATTCTTTATAACAAAAAAAATAATATTTATAACCCTATAAAAAACTAGTAGATTTGATCCATCTAGTTTTCTAGGGTCCCATATATAGAGAAGGCCCCTAGAAGTTCCATTGGTAAAATTTTCCACAAAACTAGTTTCCCTCCAAATAGTATTTCTAGTTACCTCTGCATATCCATTTTAGTTTCTTGGATCAGGATAATATTTTGTCTCACCTCTTTCCTAATAGAAACCAAAACTTATCTCTTGGAGGTCCATTAAGGCCTCTAATATTCCAAAAGAGCACCTTCATTTATAGGATTTTATGGATTTTTCCCATTCAAATATTGGAGGGAATGACAGAAATATTCAAGCTTTAACTATTTACATTTGGTATCCTTACCTTTCTTTAATATTAGTTGATATTGGAATCCATCAACAATTTTTAATTTTGCCTTCCAAATCCTCTAATATTTATTAGAGGGATTCCCTACCTTATTATTTGTCCTAACATCCATTGACCCTTTCGTAGGCTTCTAGTTTTAGGACTAGAAAAATTTACTCCCGATGACCCCTCACCATGACACAGAGACTTCTTTACTTTGAATAGGTTTGGGGATTCCTACCAAGGAGCTAGAGGCTCACTAGGCTTCTGAGGAGAACCGAGTTCCTCGATAACAAGGTCCTATCCAGGAGCCAAAATCTTACTAGGCTTTTGAAGGGAAGCGATTTCTTCAACAACGAGGTTCTACGATGCACGGCATAAATAGGGGTTTTGGAAAAACTTTGATGGAATAAGTGTTTTCATAACCAGGTCATCAGGATTTACCTGTTTGATACTCCTACTATTAGAAGGGTCTAATTTTTGAATCATCACTTTACCAGGATCACTAACATTCATTGGTGTAAATTGATCCACTATCCTTTCTACCAGCTCTAACTCCTCCTAGAGTAGGGCTTCAAGTTGAGCTGACCCTGAAGTGGCTGACCCATATTGAGCCTTACTAGCTTGCTTTTTAACCTAGTTAATCCTATGGGTACCACCACCTAAAGCTCTATGAGAACATCACCTAGAGGATTTCCCAAATTTCTCACAGAGGGAGCACTTAATAGGTATATTTTTATAAATAATATATTATATCCAGGGTCCTTACTTGGATATAAACTTAGTATGGTCTGGTAAATTAGCCTTCGGGTGTTCCATGATAAACATCTCGGCAAATATTAACCTAGTCTTAGCCTTGGTTGTTGATTCTATCAAAACCAGTTCTCCGATAGCTTTGGAAATAATATTTACTATAAGTATTATTCTATCATATCAAATTTTTTGTATAAATTTAGATTTGATAAACTTATTTTAAAATTATTGATATTTATATACCATGCTCTTGGTGTTTGCTTTAGACCATATAAGGATTTGTTCAACATGTAAGCCTTTTGTTCTTATCCTTTGATCACAAATCCTTATGGTTGTGATATGTATACCTCTTCTTCAAGATCACTATTAAGAAATTCACTTTTTACATCCATTTGATGAATTTTTCATCCATTATGTGATGCTAAAACACAAATTGTTTGAATAGTAGTCATTCTTGTTGTTGGTGCAAAATTTTCTTCATAATAAATCCCTTTTGTTTGAGTATATCCTTTTGCAACTAATCGAGCTTTGTATTTTTCAAGTGAACCATCTACTTTATATTTGATCTTATAGATCCATTTACATCCTACTATTGTTTTTCCTTGAGCTAAATCAACCAGATTCTATATTTTATTTTTTATTTATGTTGCATATTTTGATTCCATGGATACCTTCCATTCATTATTGTTAACCTACGAGTTTGAGGTCTTGTAATAGTAAGGTCTAGAATTTATTCTAGTTTTGAGTCCTTAAGTGTGTCTCTAAACCATATTGGTTCTTTCCTTTGAACTGTTGTGTAGCCATGGAATTTTGACACATTACAAAATTCCCACTTCCTAGTAAACATGTTGTTACTCCCTAACAATGTACCTTCCACCCTTCAACCCCCTTGCCTCGATTTTCATGTTGGATAAAACTAAATTTTATCCGTTTCCCCCTTTTTTCGTGAAATTTGGGCAGCTTAGACAAATTCGGATCGGTCCAAATTTAACTAAATCAAACGTGCACCTAATTTAGGTGCACTATTTGGATTTCACCCCTAATCTGGGCAAACCTAGATTTTTGGTGAATTTGGATCCGTTCAAATTCACCTAGATTGGGAAATTTTCCAATTTCCCCTAACAACCTGACCTATTTGCATCCTCCTCCCTGATTCCTCGACCTACCTTAGATGTTAAATATTGTAGGCTACCTCTAGATGGGTCTAATGGTGATTTTGTAGCACTTTGGAGGTGGAGAAGCTCTTTCATGATCTTGTTGTAGGTTTTTGTGAAGGGATTTGGCCACCATATCATCATTCTAGTGAGCAACCGAGATGACAGTCGATATCATTGAAATTTATGCATCGAATTTAAGTTGAAATATCATCATTTTGCACCTATAGATCTAGATTTTTTATTTACAGTCATGAATTCAAACAGATCCGAATTTGCTTTGTATGACCCAAATTTGCATAGAGATATCAGAAATATAAATTGCTAATTTGAATATGATCTCTAGAATGGGTGTTCTCAATATTGACATCACTTAATTGTAGATATTTAGCAGATGTTGATTAATTTGTAGGTTTTTATGAATTCGAAAGCATCCAAATTCATCGATGTAACCCAAAATTATTCTGCAGATTTCTAATTTGATCATTGTAGATTTTAGATCTAGTCGTTGCAGATTTGAATGAATTCAAAGCCATCCAAATTTGTTGAAGACACCCAAAATTACACAGACTCATGCTGGGGGTAATATCATGATCTCAGGTTTATCAGTACTAATTCATACTTGCATTCTAATCTCTTTAAGCCTTATTACTTTACTATATTTACTATTGTTACTACTTTTCTATCATCAAATTTCATATGTTTTGCATTAAATCTATAGATCTACTACTTTGTTTATAGTTTGCTAAAATAACCGAGGGGATTTGACTATCATAGATCATAGTTTGCTGTGACCTATGCAGATACCCCACCCCTAATCACAAAATTTAGTGTTCTATTGTGAAATTATAGGTTTTGAATAGATTTGAACAAATCTGAATTCATCCTGACATATTTGGATCGATCCGAATTCACTCTGATAGATCTAAAAAGTGTCTAACAACAAACATCTAGACCAGGTAAGGATCTAAACTTGATTTTCCTCAGTTTCTCTACACTTTAACTTCATATTTCTCTGATTAGTAAGCATTTGCATAAAACAAAAGAAAGAAAAAAAAAATACAAAAAGAACATAGACTTAGTTGCATCATATTTTGCATTTATCCTACTAGTTGAAAAACTTAAAAGAAAAGATCAAAAACATAGATTTAGTTGCATTTCTTTCATACTAGCTGAAAAACACAAAATACAAGAAAGATAAACATAGCTATTTCATTTTTACATCAATTGCATTTGTTAAAAATCTCCAAAGAACTAAAAGATAAAAACGTGGATTTAGTTACATCATTTTTTGCATCTAGTGCATTAAGTTGAAAAACATAAAACACAAAACACAAAATGAAAAGAAAAGAAAAACAACATGCTAGCATAAATCTCATCCTTTGCTTTCAATGTCTACAAAATCATTGCATCATAGTTTAGATTTATAAAGATTTTTAGCTAGAATCTGTATACTTTGTTTTCATCAAAATTTGAATTGCATATAGCTAGGCAATAGTTGCATTTTGGCCAAACCCTAGGTGTATGCACATAAAAATAATCCAACAAACATCCACCTTACCTAGGCGTGGAAACCACCACAAAAAGTGTTTCCTAGTGAACCCCACCCAATTCATCGACAAACACCAAGGAGAGCACAACTCAAGTGCTTCTCGTCCGAGGTGTAGATACATCATTTTCCCTCCCCCTTTTAGGCGTGGATCCATTAGCCTGGAAGAAAGGGGTGCAAAAATTTTGGGTCTACATTCTTTGGTGAACCCGACGTGAAAACACCCTCATTTTGAAATTTTGCTTTTTCTTTGTTTTTTAAAAAAAAAAAAATATCATTTAAGCTTGTGTGCCTTAGATTAAGTCATATAAATCAGATAATTTTTAATGAACCAAATCACTTATTTTTCATTTTTACATCATTTTCCCTAAAAAGAACCACATCCGATGAACTCTTCCGTAGCTTTGACTGGTCCAAAAACAACGGGATATACAGTGAAGGTTTACGGGCCTTCAGAAAGGGATAATCCTTTCACCTATACCTAAAAAACTTGAAACCTTTAATCAAGATTTAAAATGAGGTCGGTCCAACAACCATCATAGCCATGGAAAATAACACACATCTCTTTCGAGGTGTATCACTGCCCACGGTGAACTGGGTGAGGACTGGTAGAACTTGGGCTTCATCACGACTTGGACTTCATCACCAAGCGTCTGCATGCAGGCATCCAGGTGAAAATCCTAATCAAAATGAGTTAACTTGGCCTACAACTTGCAAAATGGTTCGAAGAAAAACTTTTAGTTAGAAAAAGAACTCTTGTTTTCTTTTTGTCTTCTTATTTTTACTTTGCTTTTCTAAAAAAAAAAAAAAATATCTAGAAATATTTTTAAATGGTGGACACTAGTGTTAAATAATTTGCCCTTATCGACCTTAGAAAGGAACTCATAGAAAAAGAGGTTGATATCCTCTTTAGGAGTAATAGGGAAAATTGGGGAGATTTGTGGCAAAATTTTGATCTCATTAAGAGAAGAGCTGAGGAGTTGAAACAAATTAAAAGGATAGACATAACAAAGGCCTTAGGTGCAGATTACTATTCCACCTATTTTGAAATTAAAAGGAGTTGTGAATGCTGGCTAGCAAACAAAAGGGCTAGCGTCCACTCCATAATTTACCCATGGGAAAGTTACTTTGAAGAATCTGTAGTCATCCACAAATTCCTAGTGAACTTAGAAGAGAAAGAGATAGCCTTTGAACAAAAAAGGTGCTATCACAAAGCACCTAGAGCAGTCCTTTTTAGATATTTTTGCCATGAGCTCCAGTTTCAACCTCCTACTTTTGAAACTAAGAATATCACTCTCGTTCACTTTGTCCTTATTTTAAAAGAGAACTTTATCTTTGAAGAGGAACATTTCATGAACCCTAAAGACCTAGAGCCCATCAATGATATTTATAAGCTCTTTCAGGAAGAGTAAAATCACCTTAGTTCTATTACACTAAATATTGTAAATATTTAGGTAGACAAGCCTTTTTAGTTTGATTTAAAAAAAAAAAAAAAATTAGGAGTAGTATCAAAAAAAACAAAACAACACAACAAGATGCCTAAGACCTTAAGGAATGACAAAGAAGTGGCAACCGACTCCGAAGGAGAGTCGGATAATGAAAACCCTAATACCAAAACTAAAATAGAAGAAGTTTAGGAAGAACAAGTTGCACAAATAGAACAAAATGAGGAAGATGAAATAGTCGACCCTTTTGACCCTAAAATGGGACCTCAAGGGGACATTCATTTTGAATTTGTGCAACACTTCTATGAATTCCTAAATCATAATCGGTTAGCTATCGCTAATGCCTTTGAAGTAGATGACCAACTTAAAAGGGGTGATTTTACAATGGAAGCAGCTTTAGAAGAAGCTTTCCAACTTCACCCATAGCTAGAGACATGCGAGTGATAATCTTCCTCCATTACAACCTACCACTCACAATGATCATTCCTTAGGTACTACCCAAGTTCAAACAACTATGGCATCGCAACATAAACATATTTTTGCAACCACTACTACTACCCAAAAACAACCTTCTTCTTCTACCAACAATAATTTTCTCTCACAATATTTTAATAATTGATTTATTCAAGCCTCAACATCTCAAAAAAATAAAAATGTGAAAATTTCAACTTCTTCTCAACCAACTTTGCAATAAAATATGCCTCCTTATAAGCTCACCAACCCTCCAACTTCAAATCCTATGCATAATAGTATTACCATTTCAACACCTTATGCGGTAACACAACATACATATTATCCTCCCTATGCAAACATAGTAGCATAGAATAAGCATAATGGGCAACCACATCATCTTGAAGCTATAGTTCAACAATTAGCTTCACGATTAGATCAAATAGACCCTTATCGCCCTACATACAACTATAAGGAAATGTGTAACCAACCACTAGATCCTTTTGTTACCGCTAGACCATACCCTAAACGCTTCCCCATGCCGGTTTTACCGATTTATAAGGGGATCGAAGATCCGATTGAGCATCTTCGCATGTTTAGGACTGCTTGCCATGACATTGCATATGATGACATGTTGCTATTAAAAATATTCCCAAAAATTTTAGGAGGTATGGCCTTGGAATGGTATTATCAATTGCCAACACACTCCTTAAGAAACTTTGAAGAAACTGCAGAGTTGTTTGTACATCAATTTGGTGCCTATATAGAGAGGCATGTCACAATTAAGGATTTGTACAACCTGAAACAAGGGAAGGAAGAGAGTTTCATAGAATTTCTAGCTCAATGGAGAAAACTTTTAGGCAAGTTACATTTCGCTTTACCTCCAAGAGAAATGCTAAAAATGTTTATTGGAAATTTACAAGAACAATTATCTTATGAATTGGCTACTACTATTGTAACCTCATTTGATCAAGCTATAGACTTGGCAAGAAGGGTAGAAGAGGCCCTTATTATAAGAGGACAACTTAAAAATAAGGATGAGGATAAATCATCTAAAAATCAATACAAGAACAAACATGTGGTAGGAGATGGGGTCACAGATAATAGACCCCCTCCAAATGTTAATACTACAAAAACCACAAAGAATTTTGTGTTAAAAGCACCTCAAAAACCTCCACAATGAAATTTCACAAGATTAAATCAACCTTTGACAATGGTCTTACCACAATTGGTAGAAAGAGGCTTGATAAAATTACCAGAGATATGGCAACCTGACACCTCTCAACCTTGGTATAGACCAAACCAACATTGTGATTTCCATCAAGTGGATGGACATCCAACCAACACTTGTAGAATATTAAAACACTTGGTGCAAGACTTGATTGATAATGGAAAATTGGGAGTGGAAAATCCTCCACCAAATCCTAATCCACCAATAGACCCACAAAAGCAACAAGCACAAAATGCCAATCAAAATCTAGACATCTTCCAAAACCCATTACCAAATCATGGTAAGGAAGTTGTGAATCAACTAGATTATAAGAGTGTGCCTCATCCAAAATGTTATGTGGGAATGGTTAGTAGTCACTTACCATCGCAACTCCCACAAACTTCATTTGTGCCTACTCAATCCATTGTCACAATTGAGCAATTTCAAGGAAGAAAATTACAATCCTCATATTTTGAACATATAGAAAGTGAAACAAAATCTAAGGTAGACATTAGTTCCTTTCATTCTAATAGTTTAGAAGATGAATCAGGACCAATTCTACCCATTACAGATTTATTAGTTCCAGAGGAACCATTTCCAAGAATGATAACAACTCATCCTTCCTCACAACTTCTTCCCATAGAACAAACATCAACTGCTAGAGTACCACTTATTCAAGATGATATCTCTATTCCACATCAATCAAGAAATATTGTGGCTACAGTTGGAGCCATTACTAGACAACAAGCTCAAGCTCAAAATTCTCAACCTCAATTACCTACAACTCAACCAAATGATGTAGATCAACCACCTTTTGTTCTGAAACCACCTTATAAGGGGAATAATGTAATTCAACCTCAACAAAAAGCTCCCTTTGATATCAATGAACAACTAGCTAATACTACAACTAGGATTTCCCTCCTAGACCTTCTTAGAACTTCATCTATTCATAGAGAAGAATTAATGAATACCTTGAGTCAAATGATGGTGCCTCAGGACATAGAACCAACTATCGTAGTGAATGTTGTAGCCTCTCAAGGAGTTGACTACATTGATTTTCATGACAAAGATATACCTCCTCAAAGTATGCATAGGGATAATCCTTTGTACATAACAACATTAATTGGATATGTGTGTGTTAAGAGAGTATTGATTGACAATGGTTCATATCTAAATATTTGCACCTATGACTTTTTCAAAAGGTTTGGGTTCAAAAATGAAGATTTAAGAAGAACTAAAATGATTATAAAAGATTTTAATGATGAAACCCAAGAAGCTTGTGGTGTGATATCTATCCCATTACAAGTTGGTCCTAGAATTTTGGATACGTCTATTTTTGTTGTATCTTGTCCAACATCATACAACATCCTTCTAGGATGCCCTTGGATCAATGCAATGAGGGCAGTTCCCTCTACCTTGCATCAGTGTGTAAAATTCGAGTTTAAAAATCAATTGGTCACCATTCATGGGGATCCTAGACCATTTGAAATGTGTGCAATGGTAGAACCCATTAATGTTCCATTTTATCCAGCTCTATCATCATCGACTCTTGTTCCCCCTAAATCTTCTTCCCCAAATATTGAACCTTTACCTTCTTCTAACACACCTATACCTTCTAAAACTGATAATCCTTCTACATCATACCCCCTCACAGATGAGGCTTTACCGGATTTATCCACCATATTAGCATCCATAGAGCATGCTAATTTTTTTGTACAAGACTCCATTATCTTGTCTCAATTACTGCCATCCCCGTGAACGATAGGTTTACCTCACAAACGAGGAAACATATATCATGTTGGGAGCTATACTTTTATTTTCATAGGATGTTCACCCGATAAAATCAACATCAAGAAAATGAGATTTACATTTTATGAGAATAATTTTGCTCAATGTTACTTCTCCAATAGATATATAAAATCAAAACAAATTATGTGTGATATGGGTTATAGAGGTAAATGTTTGGGTCATTTTGAAAATGGCATACGTGAACCCTTTGAGATTGAGGAATGGCCTACCCAATGTGGTATAGGCTATATTCCTATGAAGTCTCAACCTTTTCCCTTTGATGACGATGATCACCTAATCACATATGGTGAATATTTAGAAAATAAAAAACATTTAATGAATATTAAGAAGAGAAAGAAAACTCATTTGTTTTCTTGCAATATGATTTTAGTAGTCCATCCAAAAATTATTGCCACTCTAGATGAGTGTGTAGAAGGAGATATCTTTTTTGACATCCCCCTTGAAGAAGTTATGAGGAATAGTTTCTTCTTTGATGGGTCTATCCCATGTATAGCCCATGTTCACACAACAACCACACAAGAAGAGTTAGCCAAACTATCCCTAGAAGAACTTCAAGAAATGGGTGTTTCACCTACCCCTCCTAACTTCGAAAGGGACTTGAATATTTTGGTAGAAGATATCTTAAAAATTAATATTGGAACAGAAACCAATCCTCATATGGTTAAAATCAGAGTTGCCTTGAGTAAAGAAGAACAAAGTAAATACATATAACTCCTTATAGAATAACCATACATTTTTGCATGGACATATGCGGATATGTGATGTAAATCCAGTTGTAAGAGGTCAAAACAAAATACCTCCCATTACATAAAAACTATGATAAATGAAAATAATATGTAAAACCCTCCATTTACATAAAAACTACAATAAATGGAAATAATCAATAAAACCCTCCATTCACATAAAAACTATAATACATAGAAATAAACCAATAAATATTTTCTTTTTTCATTCTTGGATTCACTTCCCCCTTTTACAATGCAATACCAAGGGAATATATATCCCCAAAGAAACCCTAAAAGAAAACCCTAAAGCTTGAAGCCCTAAAAGAAACCCTAAAGCTTAAAGCCCTAAAAATAAAAAATTACTATTTTTGGCAAATTGATTTTTCCACCAAAAACTACCTTTTTAAGTAATTACTATTTTCGACAAATTATTTTTTCATCAAAATTTGCCTTTTTTAGTAATTACCATTTTCGACAAATTATTTTTGCGTCAAAGAATTCCATTTTTAGTAATAAAAAATTTATTTTAAAACTTCTTTAAAAAAAACCTTTAAAGATAGGCTCTTGCATCATTCTCCTCTGGTTGAAAAAAACTCTGCTCCTGCGAGTTCCTTTGATCAAACTCATAATTGCTCTCCATATAGGGCCACACATCTACAAGTACTCCTTAAAGTACCAATCTCCTTCCGAGGTTCTATATCTCAAACCTCCTACAAGCACTACACATAGTGCCAATTTCTTCCTTCGAGGTTTTACATGAAAAAAAAACCTCCTGCAAGCACTACACAGAATGCCAATTTCTTTCTCTAAGGTTTTACAAACCTTCTGCAAGCACTACACAAAGTGTCAATTCCTCCTTATAAGGTTTTACATAAAAAAAACCTCCTGCAAGCACTACACAGAGTGCCAATTTATTTCTCCAAGGTGTTACAAACCTTCTGCAAGCACTACACAAAGTGCCAATCTCTTTCTCTAAGGCTTTACATTAAAAAAAACTCTTGCAAGCACTACACAGAGTGCCAATTTCATTCTCCAATGTTTTATAAACCTTATGCAAGCACTGCACAAAGTGCCAATTTTCTTGGAGCCCTTTTTCTCTTCTCTCCTTTTCTCTTTTCTTCTCTTCTCTTTTCTTCTCCAGCAAGATCCAACTTACTTTTATACCAAATAATGTAAATCCAGCTACAAGAGGTCAAAACAAAATACTTTCCATTACATAAAAATTGCGATAAATAAAAATAATATGTAAAACCCTCCATTTACATAAAAACTGCAATAAATGAAAATAATCAGTAAAACCCTTCATTCACATAAAAACTCTAATAAATGGAAATAAACGAATAAATATTATTTTTTCTCATTCTTGGATTCACTTCCCCCTATTACAATGCAATACCAAGGGAATATATATCCCCAAAGAAACCCTAAAAGAAAACCCTAAATCTTGAATCCCTAAAAGAAACCCTAAAGCTTAAAGCCCTAAAAATAAAAAATTATTATTTTTCGGCAAATTGATTTTTCCACCAAAAACTATCTTTTTAAGTAATTACTATTTTCGACAAATTATTTTTTCATAAAAAATTGTCTTTTTTAGTAATTACCATTTTTGGCAAATTATTTTTGCATCAAAGAATACCATTTTGAGTAATAAAAAAATTATTTTAAAACTTCTTTAAAAAAAACCCTCTAAAGATAGGCTCCTGCATCAATATTCCTGGCTTAGATCCTTTTGTAGTCATGCACCACTTAGTGATTCATCCTGATGCTATACCTGTGAAATAAAAACTTAGGAAAATGCATCCTAAAGTAGCCTTATTGGTTAAATATGAATTACAAAAAAAATTAGATGTCAATTTCATTCAAGCCATAGATTATTCCTATTGGATATCTAATGTCATCCCAGTAACCAAAAAAGAGGCTACTAAAATTAGAGTATGTACTGATTTTAGGGATATTAATGCTGCATGTCCCAAAGATCACTTTCCCCTTCCTAATATGGATCAAATCATCGATTTCATGGTAGTAAACGGGATGTTATCTCTTATGGGTGGATTTTTAAGATATAATAAAATTCATATAACATTAGAATATCAACCTAAAATTGCTTTCATTACACCTTGGGGGACAATCTACTAGAAATTAATGCCCTTTGGTTTAAAGAATGCAGGGGCAACTTATCAATGAGCTATGATATATGTGTTCCATGATATGATTTATTGAATTTTACAAGATTATGTGGATGACATCATAGCTCGATATATTAAGGAGGAAGATCACATTCCTAACCTGCGATGAGTCTTTAATAGACTATGTGAATACAAAGTCCGTTTAAACCCAAACAAATATATTTTTGGTGTGAAATATAGTAATTTTATTAGGATTTATTGTATCAATGCGAGGAATAGAGATAGATCCTATCAAAATCAATGCAATCATTGATATGCTACCATGAAAAACCTTAATAGAAATTAGAAGTTTACA
Source organism: Wollemia nobilis (assembly GCA_028583015.1). Classification (NCBI taxonomy): domain Eukaryota; kingdom Viridiplantae; phylum Streptophyta; class Pinopsida; order Araucariales; family Araucariaceae; genus Wollemia; species Wollemia nobilis. Next base: position 8,997,939 of record JAQPPZ010017031.1, on the reverse strand, counting down.
AGGTAAGCTCCAATCTATCTATTGTTTCATTGACAAATTGAAAAATAAATGTCAACCCTTTCTTAATTACTTAAGAAATATACCCTTTTAAAATGGGATGAGGAATTTCAAGAAACCTTCAAATCCCTTAAGACTTATTTGCTTACACCTCCAGTGCTCGTTCTACCTAGACCTAAGCATCCTTTTAATTTATACATTTCTACCTCAAAACTTACATTAGAAGAAATGCTTGAGCAACATGATGAGGATAAGAAAAAGAGATCTATTTATTACATAAGTAGAACCTTGATAAGTTATGAAATTCACTATACTCCTTTAGAAAATCTCTGCTTAGTTGTTGTGTTCTCTACATAGAAACTATGCCATTATATGCTGAGTCAAAAAACTTTTGACATAGTAAAGTTTGATCCATTAAGATAATTGATGAGTAGACCCTACTTATCAGGACATGAAAAAAAATGGGTTCTCACTCTAAGTGAGTTTGATCTAACCTTTATTGGTCAAAAATCCATTAAAGGGTAAGTCATAGCTGATCAACTCACTACTACTCCTCTTGAATCTACTCACCCTTTGACAATAGAATTTCCATATGAATACCTCAATCTAGAAGGTGAACATTTAGACTCTTGTATTTTGTTTTTTGATGGAGCTCGTCGCATGAGTGGTGTAGGTGCAGGTATTATATTAGTGTCTTCACAAAATAAACTTATCCCATTATCTTTTAAACTCTAATTTGCCTATATGAATAACATAGTATAATATGAAGCTTTGATTCTTGGGTTACGAGTAGCTTTAACCTTGAATATTAAAATATTTTTAGTTTTTGGAGACTTGTAATTCGTGGTAAATCTAATTAATAATATTTATCAAACCCGATATGAGAAAATCCATCCCTATAAATAATACATTTTAAAACTCATGTCTTTATTTGAGAAAGTTACTATCAAAGCTATCCCTCATACTAGTAACCATTATGTGGATGCTATGGCAGTAGCTGCTTATCTTAATCCCTTTAGAGTTGTATGATGATCATGCTACTATCATCATTCACCAACTTGAGGAACCTACTTCATTAAAGTATTTCCTAGCACTCTTAGACGTCTTTGCAATCGAAGAAACATCCTTAGAACACCCTTAGACGTCTTTGCAATCGAAGAAAAATCCTCAGAACACCCTTAGATGTCTTCACAATCGAAGAAACATCCTCAAAATTATGGTATTGAGATATCTTCAACTTTCTCCAAAATGGATCATTCCCAGATGGACTAGATAGGAATCAATGTAGATTATTGCATAAATGAGTTGTTTGTTTCATAATCATCAAAAAAGGTCTTTTGAAGGTATCCTTCTAATATGCCTCAACCTAGATGAATCCAAAAAAGCACTAAGTGAAGTGCACAATGGATCTTGTAGAGGTGGTGCCATAGCCAAAAAACTCCTACAAATAGGATATTTTTGGTCCTCTATGGAAAAATATGTCAATGATTACGTGTGTCAATTTCACAAATATAAATGATACATAAATATTTTCAATGCTCCTACCCAAGATATTCAAGCCATATCTTCCCCTTGGTCTTGTTTTAATATGGGATTTAGATGTTATAGGGAAGATTAATCTAGTTTCATCAGATGGTCATAAATTTATCATAACAGCAACTGAGTATTTTACAAAATGGGTAGAAGCCATGCCATTGGCTTCTTGCATAGGAACCCAAGTCTCCAAATTTATTTTTAATCAAATAATTTGTAGATTTGGGATTCCATCTACACTCATTTCTAATAATGGAACATTCTTCAAAAATAAAGACATACAAAATCTTTGTGCCAAATACAACATCCAACATAGATGGTCTAATCCTTACTATCCGCAAGGAAATGGCCAAGTTGAATGTTGAGCAAGGTGCGGCAAATAGTATTATCATTGATGTCAACACAATCAGACAAATCTGTTGATGCAGTGGACAGGAAGTTCAAAAGCTAGTCAGATGCAGAAGATAAGAGTTCAAAGGTTACTCAGAGTATGTACAGTGATTTTCCAAGAAGACCGAAGTGGACCACTTGCAAAAGATCAAAGAAAAAGACAAGTAAGAAAAGTGTCACAATATCGCAACATATACAGCAGGCAAGAAAAACTGTCACGATTTTGCAACATGTTGGAAGAGAGAGAAGACGATCATGAAGTTTGATTGTGACAAAGCAGAGTGTGCAAAGAGATTGCGCAAAGAGAGCAGGGTGTGCAGAGAACGCAAAGGTGAAGTAGACCAGTCAGGGTCTTGTATAAGCGAAGGTATTTTTTGTTAAACTTATTGATTCAAATTGAAGTCCAGGTTGCAGCTTGGCATCATGGGTTGGTGCTCCTTTCTGTTGGTGCAGATAAATAAGGGGTTGGTACTCCTTCCAATTGGTGCTGGTAAATTGATTATAAAATTGGTGCTTTGCAAAAGCTGGATTTGGATGGTAGTCCAAGCAGTCATTCTTGAGAAGTAGCCAAATTGGTGAACCTCATTAAATCTTGTGTTGTGTGATTGTTCTTTTGTGATACTTGCTCTATCTGGTTTTAAGGTTTCATTATTTCAATTTTAAGAGCTGTAATTTCAAGTTAAAATAACTACACTGATTCACCCCCCCTCTCAGTGCCATTGTAAGACTAACAATTGGTATCAGAGCCAAGTTCCCTTCGAAGGCTAAATCAGTCAGGGTTGATCTTAGATTAGTACGTAATGGGTAAAAAGAATAGATCCTCCTCCACAAGGGCATCTCAGTCAGTTTTAGTTCCTGTGGAAGAGAAAATTGAACCAAAAAATGTTGAAGACTTCTCATCAAACCAAGCACCTTTATTTGACGAAACAAATTACGCAATCTGGATAATCAGGATGAAAGTATATCTTTGTGCTTTGGGATACTACATCTGGGATTCAATAAACAATGAATACACTATACCCATCACTCCTCCAACCGATGTTGTCGATAAGAATCTGTTTGAGAATGACTCAAAAGCAAAGAAAGCTATCAAGAGTGGATTAGTAGACAATGAACTAGTAAAGATCATGAGTTGTAAAACGGCAAAAGAAATGTGGGACAAACTAAGGAGTATTCATGAAGGAGATGATGAGATCAAGGAGGCCAAGTTACAAACACATCAAGCTCAGTTCGAAGCTTTAAAGTTAAATGACGATGAGATCTTAGAGGATGATTCTAAAAAGGAAACAGGTGGAAGTCTTTTCATGACACTCGAAGAAGAAATAGAAAAAGAACAGGAATGTGATGAAGAAGAAATTGATGCAGAAATAAATTTGAAAGAGAAACTAATTGCAGCTCTGGATGAATTGAAGATAGAAAGAAAAAGGAATAAGGAAATCTCAAGAAATCTTGAGGATGAAAATAAAATAATAACCAGTTTGAAAGTACAAGTAGAATAATTCAAAAGGATTGAAGAAACTCTTCGATCGTAGATCAATGAGAAAGAGATTGGTTGCTACAAACAAGAGGAAGAGATTTTTTTATTGAAGAAACAACTAGAAGAGGCCAATAAAAATCTAAAATTCGAGAAGAGCACAGAGTTGCTAGATAAAGTGATAAGCCAACAAAGAAGCTCCATGGATAAGCGTGGTCTTGGATATGAAGCTGAACAACCTTCATATTCCAACTCTGTAGAGAAGAAGAAGTTCACTGTTGAAATATCGAAGCAAGAAAAGTTTGAAGCTGAATCTTCAAAAGGAATAAAATATCAAAGGAGATCTACAAAGAAAGCAACCACAACAAAAGAGGTTCTATCACTCTCACTTTTTCCATAATAATAATTTTAATGGCTATTGTTTCAGATGCAACCAGTATGGTCACAAGGCAATTTATTGTGGATTGAATAATAAATCAAAGAGTTATGCTAGTAGAAATACAAAATGTACAATTTTTTCAATGTAATGGTCATGGGCACATAACAAGGTTTTGTCCAAGCACTTTTGTATCTAATCTAAGGCAAAATAGTAGATTTCATCAGACGCAAAGAACACAACACAGAAAGGGAATAAATCATGTACATAAAAGAAAGGAAAATAATCATTCATCAAGGATGCACAAGAGACAACCACACAAGAGAAATGTTTGAGTTCACGAAAAGGTGCAAAACAGGGATGTAGTTGAAAAATCCAAGCCCGAGTTCAAGAAAGTTTGGAGAAGGATAGAAGAAAGGAAATTGTGTCTCCTTTGACTGAAGGAGACTACTCCGCTATTGCACTAAGCAACTCTAGGTAGCACATCCTCAGGGGGAGCAATCTTGAAGTTTCATTTTAATGCTCCTATGTATTTGTTTGATTACCTGAGGATGAAAGGCAAGTAGTCAGGGAAGTTGTCGTATGGTTGTCGAAGTGTGTCTTTCAGTTCTTGTAGTTGTTTGTGGAAGTGTCATGAAGGGTGGTGATTAAATTGAGAGTTGTCATTATTGGTAGTATTGCTATATGTCATTGTTGTACTGTTGATGGTTCTTACTTCCACTATAAGGATTATAACAGTTCAAATAATTTGGTTAGTGAAAGAATGTTGCTCTAGCCGCATATATGTGTTTCGATAAAAGCAGTGTGTATTTGAACTACACATTGACGTGAAGATTGTTACATCTATTATGATATTGTGGTGAAAAATATTGAAGTCTGATCATTGATTCATGTTTAGCTCATCAAGATGAGCAACTTTGTTTTGTGAATCTTACCTATCCGAGGTCCAGAAGTATGAGTTTGAGTAAGGTGCACCATTGTTGGCTGTGAAGTGTTTAACAAAATATTGTCTCCTGATTCGAATAGTTGAAAGTAAGGTGTGACCAGCGGTGACAATAGAAAACAAAGACCAAGTTGAAAATGTAAAAAGGGATTTGGTTGGTTTTGTGATACAGTGTTTGGTGCTTGCACAGAGTTGGCAGTAAAACTGCAGTGTCGGTACAGTGTTGGACAAAATTTGGTACAAGTGTGAGTCACTTATCAATTTTGTTGACAGATGTGAAATCAGCATTTTTGAATTGGAAGCTTACTGTTCCTGATAGCCACCAGACCAGATATTGTATAGGAAGTATGCATGGTAGCACGATTTCAAGCTAATCCCAAGGAGACTCATGTGACAACATTATGGTGGTTGATTTCTAAAACATCATTGAAGGGAAAATGATTGTTTGTGGTTTCCTTTTTCAAAAGTGGTTGGTTGAATGCATCAAGGTTTTCTGAATTGAGAGTTGTTTTTAAACCTTGTGTTATAAGCATAGTGGTTGAAGCCCATTGGTTGTGAAAGAACTTGAGTTAGAAAAGAACATGAGTATCATTGTTATGTGATATTTGTGGTTGAGCATTGTTGGAATTATTTGAGTTGGTTGATACATACTTGGACTAGGGTTGTATGAGAAAGAGTTTTCCCTTGTGATGATTAGTTGAGTTGATTTGATTGAGCCTAGTCAAGTTATGTGTGAAGTGATTTTTAAAGTTCTATGAAGTGGATTTGATTTGAGATCACCATTCATTATTGAGTTCATTTTGAGTACTACTTGAGCATGATTGATTGAGCCTTTGAGAAGGCCTTTGGGAAATATTTGAGGACAATGCTGGGATAGATTTATAGAGCAGAGTTGGGCAAGTTCTTGGTGAGATTGCTAGAGAATATTCGGACAAGTTCTTAGTGAGCTTGGTGGAGCAGATTTGGACAGGTTTTTTATGAGTTTATTATTCAGCATTGGACAAGTTCTATGTGAGCTTGTTAAGCAGGTTCTGTGTGAGCCTATTGAGCAGGTTCTTAGTGAGCCTATTGATTGAGATTTGGATGTGACAGAGTATAGAGGACAGAGTCTCAATGGATAGGAATCTAGCAGCCAACACAGTTGAAGATAGATCTGAGTGAGGATTCTTCAAGTGAAGAAGAGGTCCACCAGTCAGTGCAGCAGAGAGACAGAGTCTTCTATAATATCACAACTATGGAGTATAGGTTATGGTATCCTAAAGATGCAAATTGGGCAAGATGTGTAGATGACAGAAAGAGTACTAGTGGAGGTGCATTCTATCTTGGAGACAGATTGGTTGCATAGAATAGTAAGAAACAAGAGTCAGTTTCCTTATCCAAAGTAGAGGCAAAATATTTTGCAGCGACAGCCTGTTGTACGTAAGAGAAAGTTGCAAAAAATGAGGTTAAGTAGGATTTATATTCCAACAACAGATTATGGAGTGGTCACGTTTCCCAAGAATTTACTAGCTATCGGGATCACATTCTCAAGGGGAGCATTTGTGTATTTGTTTATCTTTTTGCTCATGTTTGTAATTTTTGCTAACAGTAATAATTTGTGCCTAAGAATGTTGTGCATAGACTCAGGGGGAGTCTGCAGCAGCCCTTTGGTATTATTGTCAAAGGGGAAGAAGAATTACAGGAAAATTGCACATGTGTTGCCAACAATTCCAAAGGGGGAGATTTTTGAGCAAGGTGCAGCAAACAATATTGTCATTGTTGTCAACACAGTCAGACAGATCTGTTGATGCAGTGGACAGGAAGTTCAAAATCTAGTCAGATGTAGAAGACAAGAGTTCAAAGGTTACTCAGAGTATGTACATTGATTTTCCAAGAAGACCGAAGTGTACCACTTGCAAAAGATCAAAGAAAAAGACAAGAAAAGTGTCACGATATCGCAACATATACAACAGGCAATAAAAACTGTCATGATTTTGTGACATGTTGGAAGAGAGAGAAGATGATCGTGAAGTTTTACTGTGACAGAGTAGAGTGTGCGAAGCGATTGCGCAGAGAGAGCAGAGTGCGTAGAGAACACAAAGGTGAAGTAGACCAGTCAAGGTATTGTATAAGCGAAGGTATTTTCTGTTAAACTTCTTGATTCAAATTGAAGTCCAGGCTGCAGCTTGGCATCAGGGGTTGGTGCTCCTTTCTGGTGGTGTAGATAAATAAGGGGTTGGTACTCCTTCCAGTTGGTGCTGGTAAATTGATTGTAAAGTTGGTGCTTTGCAAAGGCTAGATTTGGATGGTAGTCCAAGCAGTCATTCTTAAGGAGTAGCCAAATTGGTGAACCTCGTTAAATCTTGTGTTGTGTGATTGTTCTCTTGTGATACTTGCTCTATATGGTTTTAAGGTTTCATTATTTCAGTTTTAAGAGTTGTAATTTCAAATTAAAATAACTACACTGATTCACCCCCCCCTCTCAGTGCCATTGTAATACTAACATTGAAGCATCCAACAGAACTTTAATTAAAACTCTAGAAATATTGGTTAATAAATCAGGGTGATATTGGCATACTCAATTATATCCTGCCTTATGGGCTTATCGTACTAGTGTTCGAACCCCTACAGGCACTTCTCCCTTTGTCTTGGTATATGGAGCTGAAGTTGTATTTCCTTTTGAGCTAGAAGTCCCTTCTTTAGGTCTTTTACTTCAATATTTTGAAGTAGGAGATGAATATCATGTTGTATGACTAAGCCAATTGGAATTACTAGATGAAAAATGCATAAATGCTTTGGAGCATCTTTGCTCCTTTCAAGACAAACTCATACTCCAAGAAAGTGCATACTCGATATTTTGGAGTTGAAGATTTAGTTCTTAAAGAAAATAAAAAAAAATACAAATGCTTGAACTGATATTAAAGTAAAATTTCAACCAAACTGACTAGGACCATTTATCATCACTGCTAAATTTGGATCAGGTGCATATCTTTTAGCCACCTTATATGGAAAATATCTTAAGGAGGCAATGAATATAATGCACCTCAAACTATATTATGCATAAAGTTATGACCTACCATTGTACATAGTTGTCATATATTTTATACATATAAATATTTCTTGCATATAGTCTATTTTATAATCACACTCACTTCATATACATCATTTTTTATCTAGAGGCATTTAATCTTACATCTTTAATAATTTTTGGCCTAATTGCATAGGGCATATGGTCACATCCAGTTATTATATTACTTAAATATTTGACTGATGTTGTCCATATTCATAGTTAATATTGGTTTTATTTGACAAAATTCATAATTTATCCTGAACCACTCACAAAATTCACATATAAATAAAATCTTGATTTTTAACATTGATTATAAATCTCTCTTGAACCAAAATCATTACTTCCACATTAAGATATTTTGAGATTTTGGGGACTGATTCTATCTATAAAATACTTACACACCTTAAAATGATTCTTGCACAAGAAAAAATGATGCTACATAGTAGTCCTAGCTTCTTAAGCAAAAGGTTTTCTTTGTTATCATATTATGCGCATGGTCTAGAATGTTGATAATTGACAACAGGACAAGCTCCCCCTACCTGAATAAAATCCCTTGCTCTTTGTCTAATCTGAGCAAGTACCCCTTGAAAAAATGTATATTTTTTTTACAAATAAAATAAATCCACTTGTTCAAAAATGAACAAGAATTCCTATTTAAAATCAGAAGAAAAGAAGGGGGTAATGAACTTACATCCCTGGAATTCCTCAGTTATTCAAAAATCATGGGGTGATCCCCATTACAATAATATTTTGAATGAAACTTGCCTAGCAATGGGGTAGTCTTACATGTGACGACATGTCTATCACATTAGCGACCTTATTTTGTATAGACCAATGTCAACTTATGGATCAGCTAGATTTGGTAGCTTGAATTACAAAGTATTTAAGTCTAAATGCATGCATAAAATCATGGTAAATGAATTCATCATTTACACACACATGGTTCTTAAAGTCGGTATACATCACTACCTTACTCAAAATTGGTAAATTAACCTCACATGCACACACATTTGATCCTTGAGATATTTTGTATCATAATTAAGATCAAGATAGAAAATGAATACACAAATCACACATCGGTTCTTGATAAACTCAATTTCATATTAAAATGATGAAGATTCTCCTTGAGTTTTTATTAGTAGCAGTCACCATATTCTCATGGATTTTTATGACTATAAGCATAAGCAACTGGTCCATAAAATAAATTAATCTTGCATCTCATATATACCATTTACCGCAAATATATTCATTGCTTATCATATACAAAAAACTTGCATTTCATCACATATAACTGCTTGTTAATATAGTTGCATTCAGACTTCGCGATGATGGCATGAGATAACCCTAATAAAATATCTCTATTTACCTCACACTAGGAATCTTATGCCTAGCACAAGTCCTCTACCCAATTTTTCATGCTTAATCATCCTCATTACATCATACTTCTCTTAATATTAAGTCAAAATTAATCTTAAAAATCACAAATTACTTATCATCAACTTATCACTTTTAATCAACAAAATTTCAAATTACTTTTGTTGATCACAACCCTTCGATGTTAGTAATATAATAAAAACCTCACACATGATCCGCTTCATGACCAACACAAGGGGTATCCTCCATAAATGGTCATATACAAGCACACATCCTCAAGGTCTATTGCTAACTGATCAAAATTGTAAGGGTATATTTTCCAAAAAATTATCTTCTACAAATAATTCAATCATACTACATTACAAAATATCAACTACATCAAATCACATTTCACATTTCTACAACAATATTCTGATTAAGCATGATAAAACAACATTAGCAAATCAAACATGACCATAAGCATGATTATGATGATCATCACAAAAATAATCATAATATTTTGCATTACACATAACCATAAAAATCAATACCAAAAAGAACAACAATAATATATATATATATATATATATCTCAAAAATTACATAAGGTACAAAAATTCAACTAGAATACCACAATCATAAATTGGCATACTCAGCCACTAGGGGGTATACCACAAAAACAAGCCTCGGTATATCAATCCCTAAGATCCTCTCGAGCTCTGACTATCATTAGGTGGTGGTTTGGATGCTTAAATTTGAGGAGCCCCAGATGCTATCCTCGAATATGATCTCACATGACTCGAAGGAGCAAACTCTAGGGGAAATGTAGCCCTCTAACCCTTAGGAACCAGCTGGTAATATAGTATCTAGTATAAGGATACCCGTTGTGACATTGTGACTACCTTTGCCAACATTGCTATAGTACTCAAGGAATGGCCTAAATATCCACTTCTCATCTAATGGGACAACCCATATCCCTGTTCTTGGGCAAGTTGATCATGTGCTTTTCCTAATAGATTATGTGTCTGTGTAAGTTGTGCCTCCAAATCCTAGATCTAGCTCACTTGAATGTCGATCTAACTTCTCATATCAACATTCTCTAATCAAGGAGTAACAACCTCTCCTGCACTACTCGACTTCCCAACCTCCATAGTAGTGCCTTTATCAGGTTAATCCTATTGAGGAACTAAGTGGTTATCCTACTTAAGAGATAATGAAGCCTACTCTAGTGGGGGTATTTTCTTCTATGAACCTCGCTACTGCTACCCACTCCCTCCCTCAATTCGGAGAGCCCTCTCCTACCAAGAGGACCTTTGTATCTGCCTCCCCCCTTTATTTCGAGGACCCCCTCTCCTCGATATCCTTTGTCTCTCTCCTTGAGGCTGTTTGGTTGATCTCCATCTAGCGACCTCCTAATAGGCTTACCGTATCCAATCCACGATGCCTCGCTCCAATGTAATCCTAACAGGGAGGATGGTGGTGTACCACTCATGGTACCCATCCATGAATCCTACATCATCCCCCTCAACAAGTGTGACTACTGGATCATCGTCATCCACCTTAGTAAATTTTTTGAGGTCAAGATCCCTGCTAGTAGTCGTCAAGTCCCGAGTCACTCATCGATATGAAAAATCTTCTACGTTAGAAATTGAAGAGCATGAAAAACAACTTGCCTAGCAAATGAAATTGAAATGCATCTAATTTTTTATTAAAGCATGCAAAAGAGACGATAAAGTAATCAAACAAGTGACAAAAATGTTAAGAAAAATAGGGGTTCTCCTTGTATTTATTGATTTTTCAAATAAGAGGTTACTATACATCCCCTTGAGGGCTTTCAATTTGATACATTTCAAGTTACAAATTTTGAAGGATCAAATCCCTCCATGTGGGACGCGACGTCACACATGTTGGATCCTTGTTCAGTTTTAATGTATTTTAAAGGGTCAAACGAAGTCAAAATAGGTCATATTATATATCGTTGGAAAGATATTTTTGATCCTGATCTAATGGTATAGGATTTATAAGAAATGGAGAATATTTAGTAGTATAAAAATTGGCTCAAATATAACCCTACGTTTTTAAGGAGAAAACAATAAATCTAAGGAAAATTATTCACCTTAGTGGGTCAATTTTCCGTGTCTATATTTTACCCCTTGTTTGATGTATTTAAGGCCAAGTAAATACATCAAAGAAATATGTAGACTCCTATGGGTAAGAAAACAACAAACATAGAGAAGGGGTGGCCAAGTTTGGACAAAGAGGTGGTGCAAAAAGGGTATCACAAAGGACACTCTGGAATCTTGCACACAGGGTGAGACATTACTACCACTAATGCCTCTATGGATAGGGTGCCCCCTCAAGTTTCTAAAGGAAAACTACTTCCTTAAGAAACTCGAAAAAAAATGCATAGAAAAAAAATAAGCAAAACACAAAAACACAAAGAACAAAGAAGATAAAGAGCAAAACACAAGAAAAGAACAAATTAAAGAAAGAGCAAAATAAAGTAAGAAAGCAACAAAGCAAATATCAGTGGGTACAATATGAACCTAATGCAACTAGCATGAAATACATGGGTGAATAGAAGAAAGGGAAAAAAAGAATAAAGGGAGAGAAAAGAATAATAATAAGAAGAAGCAAAATAAGATTCAAAGGTCAACCATTAGAATAGGAGAAAAATGAGCGGTCTAAGTCATAGAACTAGTGTAGGTTACAAGGAACCAGTGTAGTCAAATGCTATAGATTGTAACAGAATTTAGACCCATTATGGGTGTAGCACTTGCAAAAAGTGTAAGAGAGTATGATCTGCTATGTATGGTTTCTCCCTTATTAAATGTTATGAGGTGATTACCCACTAGGATGTATGCCAAGACCTACTTTCAATGGCCAAGGAGCTTATTCTGTAATGGGGTGTTGAGCCTACTGAGTCAAAAGAGAGTATGATCCAATTTAAGATAAGAGTGTAGTACCCGCTAGGATGTATAAGAATTATGTGTGGGGTGTATAATATAATATAATATTGCAAGTGTTAACCCATAATGAAGAGGGGTTGTAAGAAGAATAGTAGATGAGATAAAGGGAGTAATGTAGAAGAAAGTGAAATAAAAAATCCCTAGGGGGGTCTTACTAGACATGAGATTCCTAGTGGGAAATGCAATGCATGTGAGCTATGACTTAACTAGGTGTCATCACATGCCATTATCGTAAAATCCCCAAAAGAAGCTATATGAACAAGTAGCCATGGACAATTAGTCATGCAAATATGACAAGCAATCATGCAAGGTTGTTTTTAGATGTCAAGAAAACATGCAAGGATGATAGACAACAAATGCAATATGAGCAAGCAAGACAAGATGCAAAAGAAGCATGGATGCAACTACATGATATTTGTATTATATTTATATGTTTGTGTATTTGATTATATGATGTTTTTATTTATGTCTTTGATTAAGGATATTTAAAATCTACACAAAGCCTATATGCATTATGTCCTTTATCAAAGCAAAGAAGCAAGTTATGCCAAATCCCACATGGGCACGTTTTTGTTGTTTGTAATTTATTTTATTTTATTTTATTTTATTATTTTTGGCCCGCTTGGACCACTTGTTAAACCTTCCCTAGGGTTTCTTGGCATCGGCTGTGTGTTTATTTGACCTACCTATTTGCCTATAAAAGGAAGATCAAAATCAATTTTTAACATGAACATGAACACTAACATGAACGCTGCTACAAACACGAACTCACAAATGACACACTCTTGCTTATGATATGATTGTTCCCTGTTACTTTCTCGTTGCTTCTTCTTCATTGTGTATTTCGCTAATAACCCCCGAAGTGCAAATTTTGGATTTGATCTACATTGTGTGATCTGTTTTTGGATTGGTGGATCTGTTGGTGTGACCTTGGTGAAAAGACGAAGTGCATTTTTGTGGAGGCTCTCATCTTATTCTCACTATTCCCTCAACATTCATCAAGCACTGTATTTTTTTCTTATATTTTTATTTATGTCTTTGCATCATCATTAAAAGCATTTAGTAATTAGGATATCTTTGTTATTTCTATGCATTGCATCTGTAGATTACTGTAAAATGTTGCTCATCATATTCTCTACATGTTATTTCACATCTTGGGCTTCGCCTGGGGGTAAGTTTTCTGATATATCAATTTCGTTACTTCCATTTACATATCTTTAACATAGCAGCATATTCTATTTTTTGTTTTTACTATTTTTGTACATCTATTTTATGTTTAAACTCCAAAGGTTAATTTTTGATTTTACCTACAAAGGTCATCTAATTGGACCTAAGGGGCTTGATTGTTGCACCTCCAAGGACTTTCTTACAGTGTCCTAAGCAGGCCCCCTAACACTAATCAAATATTTTTCTAGTCCATTATTTGTCTTTATAGGAACAGGTTTATTTTGACTTCACTAGGGCAAGGAGAATTAAAGCTTGGATCAGCCATCGGTTTGAGTTAAGTGATTTTGTTCTTATTATTGGTTTTTTTGATCTACATTATTAGGCATCTGAATATTAAAAAGCATATAGTTTACATTTAGGTTAATTCCTGCATATTTATATTTAATTAATTATGTTTTAATTAATTAGTTAATTTTGTTTTAATTAATTAGTTAATTTTGTTTTAATTAATCAATTAATTCTGTTTTAATTAATCAATTAATTTTGTTTTAATTAATTAGTTAATTTTGTTTTAATTAATTAAACAATTCTATTTTAAAAACTGCTTGAAACAAAACCCTAGGTTAGCCTCATTTAAAGAAAAAATTATATTAGGTTAGCTCTTGTATTTTGTATTTCTTGTATTCTACATTTATTTGCATTCCATTTTATTTTGTACTGTTAGTTAATTTCTGCTTTGTTTATATTTCCATTTAATTTTTGTTAATACTATTATTTGTTTTCTTAGTTTAAAATTAGTGAGACCAAACCTAGGTTGTTTGTTTAAAGTGAACACATTAAAACTTTTCTTATATATCCTGAGGAGTCTCCTTCTCTTCTATCCCAAAAAGGACTTGGAGCAAGTCCTAAAAACTTTCCTGGTGAACCCCCCCCTAATACTTGTTTAGCTAACCAATTTTAGAGTATAACATAACCCCATGGTTCACCCCTACAAAAGGACTCCTTCCTAGTAGATCCAGGTATCCTCTTTGTTCAGGAAATTGTATGTGGTAGGGTAGTTTTCCCCCTCTACACTTTCTAGTATTTCAACTATCCTCCATAGCCTATCTAGAACTATAATTGGGTATACAAAAATATTTTAGATATCTATTCAAAGAAATGATTCACTCGCTCATTCATCTCTTCTCCTTCCTCATTAGAGCTCCCAAACATAGGCACTTCGATCAAAAAATATGTTTGAAATCCTTTATCTACTTCCTATGTCTAGTTCTCCTCCTCAACTTCCTCCTATAGAAAATATCTCTCCCTAATCCCCTTAACTAGCCTAGTTTCAATTCCTTCCTATAGTGTAATTTGTGCTACAGTTAACTTCTCTTGTTCTTTTTTTGGCCTGATGTCTTCTACACTTGCGACTTCTATAGTCAATTGTTGTTCTTGACCCTATACTTCTTATGGGTTTTATTGATCCTCTACCTACTTCTAAAGTGTTGGTACTAGATCAAATTATTCTCCTGATTCCATATTATTCTCCTCAATTGGGTTGTGGCTATTTCCACCTCTCATGACAATTATAAATTATTCTTCTTCATTTTATTAGCTTTGTTCTCTTCTAGTTGTACCACCACTACTTCCTTTTCTTTTGATCTCAATGGTGTTACCACTTTGTCCAACCATTGTTTTGCTTCCTCTAGCAATTCAAATTTATTGAAATCAATTGATGTAGGCAATCCTACTATTGCTTTTGATTAATTTTATTCCATTGGAATATTGATGTTCATTAATTCCAATTCATCCAATCCTAGTTGTACTTCATCAGCTAGGTTGGTGAATGCTACGTGTTGTTGCTCACTCTATACTAGAAGTTTCTCCTATACTTTTATTTGCCATTGTTCTCATTGACACCTTGTTTGCATAGGATTTGGTGCAGGTTCTTCTTCCTCTTCCTCCTCTTGAGACATTGAATTCTCCTACAAAAATTGTTCAAGTGCATTTTCTTCTTGATTGGATTCCAACTCCAACTTCCTTTATCTTTTCTTCCTATGATAAACTTCTTCCTTTAGTGCCACTTTCTTCCACCACTAATAGTTCTCTCTTCCTAGTGTTTCTCTTAGTTTTTGGTTTTGTTGGAGTGGTCTTCTTGATTAAAATTATCTTGATACATCTTAGGATTGAAGGCTCGTCTTT
This sequence comes from Wollemia nobilis, assembly GCA_028583015.1. Taxonomy (NCBI): domain Eukaryota; kingdom Viridiplantae; phylum Streptophyta; class Pinopsida; order Araucariales; family Araucariaceae; genus Wollemia; species Wollemia nobilis. The sequence goes on along the minus strand of JAQPPZ010017031.1, from coordinate 8,982,505 downwards.
CGATAGATATCTGGGTTTATTATTTCTATAGAATGATATGTCAACTTGGGATACTATATCAAGCATTACCACAATCATATTGAATTTCATAAAGAAGTTCTTCAGTGATTTTTGTAATAGTAATTGGATCCATTGAGCAAAATACACACCTCAATCATACCACATGCCCATAGTGATTTTCTCCACATACTACACCATCCAAATTGGCATCTCCAAAGATCGTGCCTCTCTTGATCGTCATGACATCACCAAATTCATGGTACACTGGAGTTATTTTATCTTTAGGTTGCTCTGCTTAATTCCTCATCCTCTAAGACCAAAGTACTTGGTTACTATTGGAGACTTAGGCATTATCAATTCACTAATCAATTGATGTGTCTCAATCATATCAACATGCCTCTTCTTGATAAGTTACCCTTCCCATGGCAACCCAAATGTTCATCATAATTCTTGGCTGAAAATTTAACTTTGAGATATTGATTCCCTAAATGGATGGAGGTGGAATTTTTATTGGCATCGAAGGATTGTACAACATGCAACAAATACTCATTGAAGAAAAAACATTTAGAGGTACTTGTGCCAAAATTCTTACACCCACTTTCAACTGGTGGTTTTTTGGATGTTCACTCTACCATTCTTAACAAAATTCAACTACCAGTTGAGTTAAGGTGATGTCCTTCAATGCCACTTGACCATATTCTTCTTCACTTGATAGATCACTAAGATCTTCTAATGTAACTTTTGGGCACTGAATTGCATCAAGCTTTACTCAATACTATGGTTGTCTATCTTCCTACTTTCTGTCCAGGCTTGCACCCGATAGCTACAACTCAACACTCAACATTGGATGGACTAAAATAGGGGTTTCAAATCCAACCTCCAGAGTAGGTTGGTTCCTTGTCAACTTAAATAGGGTGTTGACACAATTATGCTCACTTAGGGTTTTAGAGATTAGGGTAAGAAAATATTAGGGTTAGAAAATGTGAACAATAGTGGATGGATAGGCTAACAACATTGTTACTACAACAAAAAGCTCCCATAAACCAATTTGAATGCACATTACTCAGATCAACATTATCCCAAATTAAATGCACTTTCATTCATTAAAGAACAATAGAGAAATATTGCAGAAAGCAATTTCAATATCTAAACAATGATAATCCAAATAGCAAAATTAATCAATATCTAGATTTTAAAGAAATGCACTCCCTAACAACAAAGATCTAATTCAGAAGCAGATTTCAATTACCCTAGCAGTTAGTAATCCATTAATCTGGCACAAACTAACCATTCAAGTATTCACAGAAATACAACTTAAGAATTCGAACCTCTGATATCGAATTATGAAGACACAAAATTTGAGGTAAAAATCAATGTAATGCTCCTTTCATTAGCCCTTGGGAATATTTACAGTAGCACAGGAAAACACACTAGAGCCGACCCTTAAAAATGAGGGTTCGACCTCTATTTATAGTTTTGAAAAATTAAAATAATAAGGAACATTACAAAGATTAAATTTTAACAGCTCAATAGAGAGTTCTTGTTGGCATTCTCTTACTGGTTCAACCTCTGAGAAATCCACTGCAAGTGGACCACCATGGCAGCTTGAAACCTCTACAACTTGTTGGTTGTTCGGTGCTAACTAGAGTTCTGGCCGTTGGAGACTGCATATGCATCATTGATCTATCTTGAAAACTTTCTACCATCGTCGATCTGCAACCGTCTCTGGTTCTTGTCTTCTTGAAACCCTCGACGCTTTGGCTTCCTCCTCCAACTGACTATTTTCAATTCCGGTGAGAGATCCCTTTTATATGCTTCAGAATTCTTGGCAAAATCTCAACCGTCGATCTCCCCCATCGTATGGCTATGATTTAATCTGACATAAGCTTGATATAATGGTGGGGAGAGAACACAATGCCATTCCACTTTTAAAATTGATGACATCACCTTTCATGCTTCAAAAACTATGGAATGCCATTCCGGACCTAAGCAAGTGCATTGGCCTACGAATACCATTTTGGACCCATCGTAGTGTAAAGTGACTCTTCCTCCATTCTACACTGGCTTCAGAGTAAAACATTGCTTGTCACCATTTCGGATGAAAGTTAGTCAAAAATACCCTTTGTCATGAATCTGCATCTCTTATACTTTGCTTTCCACCTTCTATCACCATTTTGGGTAAAAATGTTCTATGCATCTCTCGAAATTGGGCTCTCCAACACTTAGCCACTCAGAAGATATCAAAAAATATAAAGTGGTCACCAATCCACACTTATTTTATGTTGATATCATCCTTCTTCAAAAACTTTTGTGGATTTGGGACACGTCGCCAGTCTAGAGCCAAGAACATAAGAAATTATGCGGAATTGCTCCAAGTGCAAAAATTTACTAAGTGTTGGGTGGATTTGTAGCCTTTGTTGTGGATCCACTCCAAAATACACTGCAAAGTGTGCGGAATGAGATCTTCATGCCTTAGGTAAAATTTTCAAAATTTTCCTAAGTATGTGGCCATTTTGGGCCTACATTCTAGTGCCTCCTAGGTGGATTTGCTTGCAAATCCATAGAACTCAGAGTCTTATCCATTGGGCTACAGGAGTCAAAAAATGCTCATCTTCAAAAATGTGCTTAAAAGAATAATTTCCATATGAACACTACCCTCTGAAAATAGTTCTCTTAGAGAGTAGAAGTTCACATCGAGACCATGCTTCAAGCAACACAGAGGATAACTACTCATATGTAGACTATGCAATAGACACATGTTCCTCCACTATTTCCAAAATCTATCTCTGTGCCCTTATAGCAAAATTGCTTCACTATCTTTGCAAAATATAGTTCTACTCTTCTTATAAGGCCTACTCACAAAAATACCTTCACACAAAATCTGTTGCTCTCTGTGCCTCTCTAGGCTTCATGCCTTTATTGTTTATTTTTGACAATGTCAGAGCAAAAAAAAAAATACAAAACTTGTGTATATGTACAAAAAAAAAATGAACTAAGTGTGTGCCCCTTCCGGGCCTGTGATAGTTCCATCCTACTCTTCTTCTTGGTGGGCCTCTTCCTCGGCCTCCTCTTCATTCTCTTCTTCTTCTTCTTCATTTTCTTCTTCTGGAGAAGATTGTTTTTGATTTCTTCCTCTAGAATTATCACCAAACAATTGAATCATCAACTTTAAAGTTTGTAAATCTTGATTCCAGGCTGCTTCAGAGGGGTTAGATGTCTCTTTGAGCTACTTATAAATATACTATAATTCTCCAATATCCTCATAATTAGCAACATTCCCTCTATTCACCAGATCTTCCATGAGATCTCTCAATCTAGTAAAATCAATGATCAGTTGAGCAACTTGCTCTTGGTTTAGTGGCTCTTCAAGAGAATCAATTCCAGATTCATCCTATAAATTTTCATCAATGCTCTTCTGGATCTCTTCCATAGATAGCAAGTTGTGATCCTCCATCCATAGACCTTTGAAACCAACTTGAATCATTTCTTTGTTTACATCCACCACATCTTTAATTACTCCTTCAATCTTATCAAATAATAGCCAAGCTTTTTGAAGTACCCTATGCTTCTTGACCATAGTTCTAGTAGTAACTCTGGCAAGATTCCATTCTTTATTGGGAATTGGTTTAGTAGAATCATTGAGTCTGCTATCAACCAACTTGTACATATGTTCTACTAGAATCACCATAGGCTGCAACTCTCCAGTGATTTGATCTAAATATTTTTGAACATTGGGGAGTAAGCGACTGGCATCATCTAGGTAGTCAATCATAAGTTGAAGCCCTGAACATTTCTCTTGGACCTCGAAGAGCAATTATTTTCTAATATTCTTTAATCTAGCTTTAGAAAATCTAGAAGACTTAGCTTTCTCCATTTGAAGTTGTTATTTCAAACTTTGAATTTCTTTTGCTTGTTCTTCATTCAACTTCTTTTGCTCTCCTAGTTGATCTTTGAGCTTATTGGCTTCTTGGAACTTTTCTTGCCAGCTCTTGGCCTCTTTTTTCAAAGCCTTTTCCACTTCCTTTTGATTGCTCATAGTCTTCTAAAGCTTTTCAATCTATTTCTCCAGTTTACCCACCTTCTCTTTTGATATATCATTCTTCACATAGAAGGTCTCTAAGTGGGCTCTGGCTATTACCAGCTCATCTTCTTTAGGAAGCTTCTCAATGTCTTCTGTGATTTCTTCAACTCGATAATCTTGGATAGTCATCTCAGTTTTAGGCTTGCTTACAAGTGGGGTCATGGATCTAGATATCCTTTGCCTTGAGATTGGATCAACATACATGCTCCTTCTTCTTACAACCATCCTACTGGAAGGCTTAGATAGCTTCTCTACCCATAAATCATTTATTTTTTGTGTGGCTGCTTGCTCCTTTGGCAAAGTTATATGACTTGAAAAATTAGTAGCTAGGGGATATGAAGATACTAGGAATGTAAGGGTGGACTCAACCATTGATAATGGTGGTGTGGAAGTAATTACAGTAGTTTCTGTAACAATAGTGGACTCTGTAACTATTATTGTGGTTGCTATTGGTAAACTCATAGGAATTGAAGCAAGACTAACAATTGGATGAATGGGGGTGCTTGGAACAATTTGTCCCTTTGATGGTGGTGATTTCAATGATGAAGATGAAATGATGGGAGATGATGAAGTGGGAACCTTAGATGATGAAAGTGGGATTTGGGGTGACTTTGGGGGAGAAGGGGTGACTTGTACTTCAGTGATGACCAATGAAACATGGGGTGGACTATGAGAGGGAGAAGGTACCTTTGTCACATTTTCTTGACCAAAAAGGGAGGGAGACTTCCTTGGGGATTCAAGAGGATGAAGAGGAGAAGAGGGATTAGAGACCATACCTTCACCTATAGATGTAGGGTGTTCTTGTTCTGCCTCTGTATCCTATTGTTGCTCTTGATGAGTCAATTCTTCTGTAGTTAGAATAGCTACCTCTTTAGCAATCTCCTCTATATCCAACCTTTATTTCTTTGAAACCTCTCTTTCCCTTATTTTTGGAGCTCTTTTAGCTCTTCTATGAATTAATTGAAAAGAAGTCAATTCACTCTCTGAATATTCCTCAGATACTTCTCCTTGTGCTGCTTCTGTAAGCAATACTTGCTCAGAAATGGGATGCAATTCTACTGATGTTGTGGTAGTGAAAGTGAGGGGTTTGAATCTGAATCTCTCATCCTTATTTTTCTAGTCAATATCTATATCTAGAGGCTTTCCCCCTAGAGCTAAGCATTTAGGCCTAGTCACTACCTCTATGACTGGAGTACTAATAACTTTTTCACTTGAATATTGCATTTTGCTCAGAAGTTGTGCTCCCTTAGGAAACTTCTCTACCTATTCAGTGGTAGGCTAGAATGTCTTTGGGACCTCAACTATTGTCAAAGGAGTCTCATGCTCTTCTATTGGAGCTTCTTGGTCTATGGGTGGAGAGAGAGATTCAGAACTAGTCTAGGACTTTTCAACTATTAACACTATGTTTCTGATGTCCTTATGCTTCTAGGCTTTGATATTTTCATCATATTTTTTAGAAAACTCATTATCAATCTTCATGCCAAACCTGGACTTAGGTTTTCCAATTTCAATTCTCATTCTCCACCAATATGATATCTTCACTACATTCCATTGTTCTCCCTCTTCTACCTCTTCAGCAGTGTCCTCATCAGGTTGAGGGTCCTTTTTCTTTCTGGTTTTCTCTTCAATATCATGAATGATGGCCTCTGTCAATCGATGACTTTTCTTCTTGTCTGGATCAAAATCCACAATCTATTCATAGAAATCTAACCATGGAGGTAGTTGACCCATTTTTGAAACATTCCACTCCAAAAGAGTGGTCTCATCATTGTTTCTGCCTTGTTCAAAATGAGCCCTAGGCCTCTTTTCAAATTTGTAAGCTTTTTCTCCATTTAGGGCTACATTCCTTTTGGTGAAAATGTCATCAGGGTCATAACTCCATATTTGGGGAATATAAAATAGACCTAACCTATCAAGGTATTGGTCAATTTTCTCACTCTACCCCTTCTTTGTGATAGTAATATCATCCATAGTGTGGTAGGTTAGCAGATATTTTCTCTTCCTTCTAGAACCATAATTCAAATCAATGTACTCTACCTACCTCAAATATTCCAAGGCAAAGAGCCTATCTATGACAAAATGGGGTAGGAGAAAAGGTTTACCCATGAAACCATATAGTCTGATTATTGTGCCCTCGATCAAAAGATACCAATCTCCTTCTTTGACACCCTCTACTCTCAGAATTTTCTTAGCCAAGGGTGGCAATCTAGGGCACTCTCCATACATTATTTTCAAAGCAGGTCCAAGGAATTCCAAATTGAATCTATAAAAAGACTCACTACTTCTCAAATGACTTGTCCAATAATAAACCGATAAGGGTTCCCCATCACTGGTTTTGTCCTTAACTAGAATCCAAGGCATCTTATCCTTAATAGCAACATAAAACATCCATACCAGACTTGAGCAATGCCTAAAACTAGGAGCATCAGAGCCCCTTTTCATTCTTACTAATTGTTCATGTATCCTTTGAGCAAGAAAGGCTGGCCAATCAAAATAGATAACCCTAGTCCCTTTTTCCTCTGTACCTTCTTCATACATTCTTTCATTTGAAATACAATAGGCTATGACAATTTTCCAGCCATACACCATTCTATTAGAGTCTAAACCCTCCATATAGGCCAACATAGAGAATAGTTCAGGGTTTGCAAATTCATCAATGGGGATTGGGACTTTAGGCAATTTCTTCTTGGGCTTTGCATCGAGCTGTTTGTAAACCCATATCTTAAATGACTCACCATCATTAGCTCATTTCTCTAGAGAGTAATACCCAGCCTGGTCAGTCACCTAAATTATTTTGGTCTTACTGATGGTTCGACCCTAGGGAAAAATATTATGATAGAATATTTGGTGATACTAAATAGGGTTTTGCCTTTAGAGGTTTTCACTGCTTTGGCCATGGGGTCATAAAATTTAACTATTGTAGCTATTAATTCTGGACAAGGGTGAACAGAATCACAAATGTAAAAATATAGGTAAGAGAGAACAACACATCTACCTTCCATCGATAAAGTAGCTCTTTTCTTGAATCTATCGTTCATGCTCCTTTTGAGCCTTGTTCTCTCTATCAAGACCATTTTGGTATCCACCACAGCTTTTACTCTATCAATGTATGGAGCTACTACCCTTCTCTCTAAGGTTTTAGCTTCTTGGGTATCTTTAGAAGCCATTTTGCTAGCAACAATCTATGTGCTCTCTTAAAATTTATAGTGAATATTTCTAAGTAATGTCTCACTCTCTTCTCCTCTGTGAATATGATTTGCCATTGAATGAATATTGCTCATGCTTTTTGATGCTTTTATTTCTTGGCACACACATATCTTCCACCATTAATGTAGCTACTATACAATCTACCCATTGGCATACTTTCCAATTCCCACTCATTCCTTTTGATGGCTCGAAGGTGGCATTCTGATCTCTCATTGGCTAAAAATTCAAATTTGGCTACCACCTCATGGTGTCTCTTTGGCTACTCTTTGGTTTGAGCATGGGTTCATTAGCATTGAATGTAGGCTTTTCCTTTCTCTCCATGTGGCATGGTCATAAAATCACCACTTCGCTCCACCTTAGTCTTGAAATCGATGGATTGAAGATGCCTTTGATTCCATTGACACTTAACTCATTTCATGCATGGATAATCATATTGGTTCTGTTCCATTGAGATCTTCATGTATTTTGATGCGGATTGGAGATGCTCATCATTTCGCTATACTTTACGTGTATTTACGTGCGGAATGGAACCTTACTGAATTCTTTGTCAACACTTAGCCATTTTTTGCAAATATTTTTCTCTTTTCAATATGTTAAAGAAAAACTGAATACAAAGTGCAGAAAGAAGGGGAAATATAATACAATGTATATACATATGTTACAATGAGCTTATGATTTCAATCATAGTAGAGTTTGAGATGGAAACCATTCACTAGAATCAGTTGTATGTTCCCTTCTGGATCTTCAAGCTGGAACACATTGGACTCCTTGGCCTCTACTATTTTGAAAGGGCCATCCCAAAAAGAATCAAACTTTTCATGCTTGCCCGATTTTGCTCTATCAACATTCCACCTGAGAACTGCATCTCCAATCTAGAATTTTTTAAATCTGGCCTTCTTATCAAACCATACCTTGATATCTAAGGAATGCTTTTGAAAATTATCATATGCCTGAGCTCTATTCTCTTCAAGTTGTAGTAAGTGGGTCAACCTAGTTTTTACTGGATTTTCCTCTGACTCTTCCTCTGTATTGACAAGCTTAAGTGCTAGAATTTCCAAATGGATCGGTAATATTACCTCTTTGCCATACACCAGAGCATAAGGAGAAGTTTTAATGGACTTATTTATAGTAATCCTATCAGCCCATAGAGCTTGGTCCAGCAATAGGTGCCAACTTCTTTTATTCCCTTCAAGTGATTTCCTCAAAATCCTTAACAAGTTTTTGTTGGTAGATTCAGCAAGTCCATTACCCTATGGGTAATAATTTGAAGTATTCTTAAGAGTGATGCCATACTTTCTAGAAAACTCAATATACTTGGCTCCTATAAAATTTGGGCCATTGTCACTCACCAAGGCTTCTGGAACTCCAAACCTTGAAATCAAGTTCTCCATAAAATTGATCACAACTTCCTGATCTGATTTCTTTGTAGGAATGGCCTCTACCCACCTGGTAAGGTAATCTATGGTAGTTAGAATAAACTTATGTTCTACTAAGGAATTAGGGTTGATGACCCCTATGAAGTCTAACCCCCATTGTTGAAAAGGCTCTTCAACTTGTATCGGCCTGAGGGGGAATGAAGCATTCCTTGTCCTTCCAACATATCTCTGACATTTGTCATAGGCCCTAGTAACCTTGAAAGTATCAATAAATATAGTAGGCCAATAATAGCCTACTCTTATGATTTTCAAAGTTGTAACTCTACCTGAGCTATGTCCTCCAACTGGTCCTCCATGGAACTCTTCAATAACCCTCTTTTGTTGATCATATTTTAAGCATTTTAGGACTCCATCCAAATTTCTTTTGTACAGGCCTTCTGGAAGTAATACATATTTCAAAGCCTACAACTTGTATCTTCTCCTTTGGGATGTATTTATATTAGGAGGGCATACTCTAGTTTGAAATTATTTGATCATCTGATCAACCCAATCAGAGTCTACTATTTGTACTCCTTCAACCTGATCCTCTTCTGCTATCTAGCAAGTTGTCACTTCTACTAATGTTGCTACCTCTGTTAGACCTTGGCATAGGGCCCTACCTCTCACCAACTTGGTGGGATGTATCTCTACATCATACTCTTAGATTTTGGTAATCCAACCAGCTCTTTTATCTCCTAGTTCACCTTGAAGGATAAAACTTCTTACATCTGGATGAACAACATATACTAGGGTCTTACTCTGTACCAAGTACTACCTGAACTTCTTCAGTGACTTCATCATAACAAATACTTGTCTTTCAATAAATTTATATTTGACCTGGTAGTCATGGAGTGTCTGGCTCCAAAATAATATAGGATGTTCTTCACCTTGATCATCTTTTTGAGTGAGCACTGAGGCATAACTCTCTTCAGCTCCATAAGCATAAAGGATAAAATATTTACTAAAATATAGATTTACCAGTACTGGGGCTATTGCAATGGACTACTTGATAATCTCAAAATCTTGTTTTCTGACCTCAGTCCACTTAAACTCAACATTCTTCTTGAGTAACTCAGATATTGGCCTTACTTTCTATGCAAAGTCAGAAATGAATTTCTTGACAAAGTTTATTTGACCCAAAAAGGATTGTAAGACCTTCTTGTTTGTAGGTAATGGGAGAGCAAGAATGGACTTAATTCTATCTGGATCTATGGCCATACCTTCTTTTGAGACCACATGACCTAGCAACTTTCCTTCATGAACTACAAAGAATGATTTCTTAGGATTGAGTGAAATACCAAATTCTCTGCATTTTTGAAAAACTTGCTCCAGGTGTGATAGGTGGTCATGCTTATCATGGGAAAACATAGTCATATCATCCAAATAAATCAGAATGACTTTATTGATCAGTGCCCCAAAGGCATAATCCATGGCTCTCTAAAATGTGGCTCCCGCATTGGACAACCCAAAAGGTATTCTCTGGTAGGCAAATGTGCCCCATTTTGTGGTGAATGTTATTTTATATTGATCTTCATCTTTCACCCAAATATGATTGTACCTAGAGTAGCCATCTAATAATGAGAACCTTTCTATCCCTACCACTATCTATAAGATTTGATCAATCTGTGGGAGGGGGTAGTGATCTTTAAGGGATGCTTGGTTAAGATTTCTAAAATCTACACACAAACGAATATCCCCATTCTTTTTTCTCACGGGTACCAAGTTGGCTACCCAGGTTGAATGTTTTATTGGATATATGATCTTAGCCTTTAATAAATTTAAGAGCTCTTCTCTCATAATGGCTTCGATCCTTGGATTTACTGGCCTTTGCTTCTACCTAAAAGGCTTTGCATCAGGCTCTAGCTCAATAGTATGTTGGATAACTTTCTTGTCATATACCTTGAGGTCTTCATATGACCAAGCCACAATATCTTGGTATTTTAGGCATAGGGCTTTGATATCTTCTGCTTCCTCTGGTGAACATCAAACTCCAACATTGAGCTTCTTTTTAGTACCAAATTCAACTTCTTTATAAATTTTTCATTGACTTTCATAGCTCTGGTCTTTTTCTATCCTCATTATCAAACAAGCTCTCTAGGGTGACCAACCCTCTAGGAATGTGATTGTTTCTTAGTTGAATAACATCTTGTTGATCAATATATTCTAGATTCTCTTCTTGGATAGTGGAGAGACATGCTTCTCTTACTATAAATTCAATTATCTGCTCATCACTTTCAAAAACCTACCAAAAAATTTGCTTGTCTAGTATTGTAGGTCTAAAAATAATTTTGATTCCCTTGGCTTTCTTGATTCCAAAGTCTATAGAAGGGTTGAAGTTAGCTCCCTTTGTTTCTAATGAATATTCTAGAGTATTCTTCTCTCTAGGAAAAAAACTTAGATTTAGGGCATCAAAGGATTCCATCAGATCCCATACCCTATTTTTGTAAGATTTTAGGTAATGGTGCTTACTGTTGCACCTGTTTCTTACCTGATGGATGATTAACTCAGAGTCACCATATATATTCAGAATTTTAATGCCCATGCTTTCTTCCTGCATCAGTCTGAGACATAGGGCCTCATATTCTGCAACATTATTTGTACATGACCATGTTAGTCTATAGGTAAAATTCTTTGTCCCCTCTGATTGGGACTGTAAAACCACACTAGCTCCTACACCATTTCTGCATTTAGCACCATCAAAGTGCATGATCCATGTTTCCTTTTCTCTCAGATATTGATTGGATATAGTAAGGATTTTCTTCTCTGATTCATCTGAGATACTATATGTCCCCATACCAGTTCCAAATTGACTGTAATCCTCTCTGAAAGGCAACTCATCCTCAATATCCAACTCCTCAAAGTTTTCAACCAGCTCAAATTCTTCCAGGGGAGTAAGATTGCACATGTCTTCCTCAATATTTTCAATATGATAAGCTACTAGATTTTTAGGTGTTATCCTTATTCTCTTTCCTTTGAAAGGAATTACCATACTAGAATAATCCATGTACATACATCCACCCAATTTTGTAGTAAACTCCCTTGAAAGGCATAATCCAAAGTAGGGTTCTAGGTCAACCACCACTATTTCTTGTACTATTGTCACCTCAGGGGCTCTATGCAGCCTCATTAAAACATCCTTTATGACTCCAACTATCTTAACAGGTGTCCCATCCAATTGTAATACTCTAGGACAAGATCGGGTATACTCCATACCCATTTCTTCATAGACTACTTTGGGCATAACTGTGGTTGATGCTCCTGAATCTATCATACAATTTTGGACTATCCAACCTTCCATCCTTAGAGATATATAGAAATGAGGGGGCTTATTATTTAAAATAGTAGGGGACATTTCTTTCTTTTTTGATGGCATACTAAGGATTGTAGTGGCCTACTTATCTTGTGGATACTTGTTGAGGGAAGCCTTAAGCAGATCTATCTGACCAGGAATGAACAGAGTGTCATACAGACTAGATTTTGATGGAATATTTTTCATCTCTTCAATAATATTATACTCAGACTTAGCTAGGGAGGTCTTTCAGGCCTTCTTTTTGGCTCACCATATTTTCTTTTATACTGCTGAGTGGCTTCTATTCTTTACCTTTTGGTAATAGAGGGGAATCTAAGCCTTTCTTGAGCCTCATATTTAGATCTCATCCGGTCTCCTTCAGTTTCCTTTTCCAACCTCTTAGGAAGACTATCTGTCTTCTCTTTCCCTTTAGCTTGAGGAATGGGGAAAGTATCACCACTTTGAGGAAGGGGGTCATTTATTTTTTGAGAAGGGACTTGGAATTGCCCCATATTTTGGGGATCTACTTGCAAGGTTTTCTTTCCAGACCTTGTCATAATAGCAATTGGGCTGTCCTCATCCAGCTCTTTCCCAACCATGATTTGATCAGGCTACCATAACATGTTTACTCTCCCTTTTTTATTTCTTTCAGCTTGATCCATAGCTTGTTGGACATGGTGTTGGTACATAATACAAGACTATGAGTCATGAGGATCATTACATACCAGACACCAGATATTTGCAAGAGTAGTATCTGAAGAACACTCAGGATCCTCATATGTTGCATTCACTCTGACCCTAGTACTGTTACTAGGACCAGGTCTCTGATATTTGTTCACATATGGAAATCTCCTTTGTTGTGACCTTTCTTGGTCTCTCTTTTCCATTGAATTCATTCTATTACTCAGAGTTTTTAGAGTATTTTGTATATCAAGAATAGCAGAAAACTCTTGGGATGTTTGAGAAGGAAGGGGAGGGAAAGGAACTGTAGAGGATGATGGCTTCGGTTGAGGGATTGCATTCATTTGTGGAGATGGAGATGATAGAGAAAGAGGGTCCATGTAAGATGGGTTTGCAGTTTGGCTTTGGCCATTAGTGGTTTCTGAGTTATAAGGTAGCATAGTTTTGGGGGTAGTCTCCCCACATTAATTAGGATATTCTCAGCATGAACTACTGCATTATAAACTTGGGGGAAGGTTTCTACTCTAGATTGTTGTGTCTACAAGCCTAACTCTGATCCAAGAGCTCTGATATAATACATATAGGCCAAACATGCAGCTGGTCTAGCTATAGGGGGAATTCTCTTCCATGTTCTGCTAAATCTCAAATTGAAATCTGAGATAGTCTCCTATTGAGATTTTTGCATGGATGTGAACTGGTTGAGCAGGGAGAAAGGGTCAATAGACTCATTAAATTCTTCTACAAATGGCTCAGCCAATGCTTGCCATGAAGTGATGGTATTATCTTCCAAAGTTCTAAACCAATGCAAAATATTTCCTCTGAAGGATAGGGCTAGAATTCTTACAATAATATCCTCCTCTTTTATGTTGTGAATTGCTACTAAATTTAAAATATCCTGATAGTGCTCATAAGTTGTCTTCCCCGATCCATCATAAGTGGGGATAGCTTTGGATATAGCCTAGGGGATGGCATTCATTTGGGCTAATCTCAGGGGACCAGCTGTGTTCCAGCTGGGGAACTTCTGTAATGGCTGATTAGGGGCCACATTTTGTGCCATATTTCTAGGTGTAGGTCTTGTTGGAAGGGTTATTGGATTAACTACAGGATTTTCCTCAGGAAGCTCCTCTTCTGAGAGGAAATATTGATTCAAACTTCTGACAATAGTAGACCCTCTATAAGGTAATTCACAATAGAAATAGGAGTTAGGGTTATTCCTTTTGAAAGACCTGGTATACATGAAAGGACACTGGTCTACAGGGGTAGTTATTTTCTGGGTTTAAGGACCAGGGAGTCACCAGGTGAATTTTCTATTCTCCACTTACAAGGTCAAGATAATTCACCAAATCTTGATTCCTCCGGGTTGAGATAAACAATAACTCATATGATGGGTTTTCATGTTCCTTGTGAACTGGTCCCATCGGGCATGCCAAAAACTATTGGGCACTAAATTGCATCAAGCTTTACTCAATACTATGGCTGTCTATCTTCCTACTTTCTGTCCAGGCTTGCACCCGATAGCTACAACTCAACACTCAACATTGGATGGACTAAAATAGGGGTTTCAAATCCAACCTCTAGAGTAGGTTGGTTCCTTGTCAACTTAAATAGGGTGTTGACACAATTATGCTCACTTAGGGTTTTAGAGATTAGGGTAAGAAAATATTAGGGTTAGAAAATGTGAACAATAGTGGATGGATAGGCTAACAACATTGTTACTACAATAAAAAGCTCCCATAAACCAATTTGAATGCACATTACTCAGATCAACATTATCTCAAATTAAATGCACTTTCATTCATTAAAGAACAATAGAGAAATATTGCAGAAAGCAATTTCAATATCTAAACAATGATAATCCAAATAGCAGAATTAATCAATATCTAGATTTTAAAGAAATGCACTCCCTAACAACAAAGATCTAATTCAGAAGTAGATTTCAATTACCCTAGCAGTTAGTAATCCATTAATCTAGCACAAACTAACCATTCAAGTATTCACAAAAATACAACTTAAGAATTCGAACCTCTGATATCGAATTATGAAGACACAAAATTTGAGGTAAAAATCAATGTAATGCTCCTTTCATTAGCCCTTGGGAATATTTATAGTAGCACAAGAAAACACACTAGAGCCGACCCTTAAAAATGAGGGTTCGACCTCTATTTATAGTTTTGAAAAATTAAAATAATAAGGAACATTACAAAGATTAAATTTTAATAGCTTAGTAGAGAGTTCTTGCTGGCATTCTCTTACTGGTTCAACCTCCAGGAAATCCATTGCAAGTGGACCACCATGGCAGCTTGAAATCTCTACAACTTGTTGGTTGTTCGATGCTAACTAGAGTTCTTAGCCATTGGAGACTATATATGCATCATTGATCTATCTTGAAAACCTTCTGCCATCATCGATCTACAACCATCTCTAGTTCTTGTCTTCTTGAAACCCTCGATGCTTTGGCTTCCTCCTCCAATTGATTGCACTTACAATTTTGGTGAGAGATTCCTTTTATATGCTTTAAAATTCTTGGCAAAATCTCAACCATCGATCTCCCCCATCGTATGGCTATGATTTAATCTGACATAAGCTTGATATAATGGTGGGGAGAGAACACAATGCCATTCCACTTTTAAAATTTATGACATCACCTTTCATGCTTCAAAAATTATGGAACACCATTCTGGACCTAAGCAAGTGTATTGGCCTGCGAACACCATTTCGGACCCATCACAGTGTAAAGTGACTCTTCCTCCATTCCGCACTGGCTTCAGAGTAAAATATTGCTTGTCACCATTCTAGGTGAAAGTTAGTCAAAATACCCTTCGTCACGAATCCGCATCTCTTATACTTTGCTTTCCACCTTCTGTCACCATTCCGGGCAAAAATGTTCTATGCGCCTCCCGGAATTGGGCTCTCCAACACTTAGCCGCTCAGAAGATATCAAAAAATATAAAGCGGTCGCCAATCCACACTTATTTTATGCTGACGTCATCCTTCTTCAAAACTTTTGTGGATTCGGGGCACGTCGCTATTCGGAGCCAAGAACATAAGAAACTATGCGGAATTGCTCCAAGTGCAAAAATTTACCAAGTGTTGGGCGGATTTGTGGCCTTTGTTGCGGATCCGCTCCAAAATACACTACAAAGTGTGCGGAATGAGATCTTCATGCCTTAGGTAAAATTTTCAAAATTTTCCTAAGTATGTGGCCATTTTGGGCCTACAGTAACATCCCTATGAACCTCTCTCTAAATTTCCCTTTGATGTGCCCTTGGGGGTTCCATTTGAGGTTCCCTTAAAAACTATGGTTACTCTTTCCTTCTACCACCATGCTAATTGTTGCATTCTATCCATGGTTGATAACCTCTTCCTCTCTAAGGATGGTAGTCATACCATTACCTTAGATGAAACCCTCATCCCTGCCATTATAAGGTGTAGGTTTTCTCCTACCATAATGGAGTTCTAAATCCTCCTCCTTTTCTAGGCCATAAATTCCTTTGATGTAAGGAATCTAGTGAGTACTCTACTTTACTTATTGCAATTATTTATATGTGGGATACAAAATTTTGTTCATAATTCATCCTTCAGAGGTGCTCATATTTTTCTACTACTATCATATGAATATTTTTGACCTACTTTTGTACGATTGACTACATAACTACCTGATTTGACCATCAATCTGTATGATTCTACTAGCAAACATACAATTTGCTTTGAATCTATACAATCTACACCAATTTCATATGATTTATCTCAAATCCATAATATTTACCCCAAGTCCATATGATTTACCTAAAATTGGTAATATTCATTCTAAAATCATACAAATTACCTCCAATTCGTACAATCTACCTAGAAATCAAATAAATTACCTCAAATTCGTACAATCTATCCTGAAATCATACAAATGATCTCTAATTCATACAATTTACACAAAAATTATACAAATTACCTTCAATTAGTATAATTTACCTTAAAATCATACAACTTACCTTCAATTTATAATCTACCCAAAAATTATACAATTTACATGTTATTGTATGATTTCTTCTTAGGGTTTTTCTAGCAATTACTTGGTTCTCCTTTGTTGTATGATTTATGCCTTACACTTGGTCTATTGTACCATTTTTCTCTCTTAGGCATACAATTCTTCTTTTCCAAAACATACATCTCCCCTTAATTACACAAATCATACAATTTGTACTTGTATGGTTCTACCCTTCCTCTTTGTCACCTATAATTTATGCATTTATGATAATATTTTTCCACATGCATCCATAGGGTTTTATTTTTACCCTTATTTTCCTCTAATTTTTCTAGATAAATCAATCATGCCCTGGTTATTTCTTAGAAATTTGACCAAATGAGGTGTAAAATTACCCTTCTACGTAATTTATTTGATGGGTTTTTATGAAAACTCTTCAAGCTCCTTCTACTTCGTGTATCTTTTTTCCATTTAGTATTTTCCAATTCTTTGTGCTATGCAAGCCCTTGCACTCTAGAATTTCCTCAACCCTAGCATCTTTGTGCTTCCAATTTATTTCAAATCCTCTTTCACACAACTTTTTATAAGTTAGATTTTATTTTAACAACCATGTGCATGGATGACTACCATATCAACTTTTTGCATGTGCTTTTCCTACTTTGTATGGATTATTGCCACCTTAGATTTTTGCATGAATTTTCTTATTGTAAATTTTATATTTTCTTCTTTTTATCTTTTTATCTTTTTTTTTAATTCTCTTACCATCATGGAAATCATACAGTGACATTCACTTGTACTTGTGTGACTTCCTCTACTGACATGTCAACTTGTGGTTTTGCTAAATTATCTACAATAAGAGTAGGTTGATCAATTGTATGATTATGTTCACTACTAATTGTATGGTTCACCTCTGCACAATTTAAACTTGTATAATTATCAACAATACAATTTGAAACTGTACAATTATCAATTGTACAATTATCAATTGTACAATTATCAATTGTACAATTATCAATTGTACAATTTTGAATTGTACAATTATCAACTATATGATTTGGAAGTATACAATTCCCAACTTATAAAACTATACGATCTCTATTTGGATATTCATTGATCCTTTCTTTACTAATACCTTGTTCTAAACTTCCTATTTGTCCCATTGAATGATTATTTAGTGAAAAACTCTTATGATTTGATTTCCATTTGGGTGACTTCTACTCCTATCACCTTGGACTAAGTATACCTCCAAACTTGGTGAATGATTCCTTTGTCTATTTTGAATACTTTCTCCATAAAAATACACTCTTCTTATTCCTATAGACTCTATTCCTTGCATGTTTCTTCCATGGCCTTGTACCCTTACTGTGGCAACTAATCAAGTGTTGAATAGAATTTTTCCTATTTGGAGTAAATCTCTCCCCACTTCTATCCATATTGATCCTTGTCGATGCATTAGTGGTCACTATGGATTCCCTCTACTATAACATGATCCCCTAAGGTTTTAAAAAGATCCACCCCAATGATACATCCTCTTAGTGCATTTTCTATCAAATTTGGAGGTGTATGCCATAACTCATTATTTTTTCCAGACCATCTTGGAGTAGGAGGTCGATTCCTTCCCTATAATTTTATGGCCTAAGGATCAAATCAATTTCTACCTTGATCCAATTGTCCCAAGCCTCCTTTATGATATAGCCATCATCCTATGGTACTTGGGAATCCTTTTTGATATTATTATTATCTACTTGACTCTCATTTTTCCCATGTGTTGGGAGTCATCTCAATAAATTCTATATTGTCAAATTGCCCCCTTATATTAAGCTCCTAGTGACAATTATCACAAGACTCTCAATATATAATCTACATGCCTTAATCACCTTATCCATTTTTTTCTTCAAAGTAACATTATGGAGAAAAATTTGCCAAAGCTTCCTTATACTAATCCAAAAAATTAGAGTCTATACTTGAGTTATTACAATTATCATCTCATCATGAGGACCATTTAGGTGGCATGTCCATAATTTTTTGGAGTCTCCTCACTTCCCTTCATTGTCATCACAATTATTGATATGCTACAACATAGGTGTCTACTTTCAAACAACTTTTTGGTTCTTGTATTCTTGGCAAAAATTCTTCACTACTACTATCATGACTACTATTCCTAGTTAGTAAGGGAATTTCTTATTCACTAGAATCATTAAAATATCCTTGTCATTATCTTCACAATTAAGGTGATGTGATATATTTGATCTCTCACTAAACTATCTCTACTACTTCATCTATAATTGGTATATTTTGCATCGGGTCTCTCAGTTCTACTTGTGATCTTTCATCTACACTAGAATTTTGAATGGAGCCCTCCTAATATCCTTGTGCTCTTCTTTGTACCTACGGTACCTCTTCACTTTTTTTATTTTGTAGTTTGAGATCCCTTTATCTTGTGGTCTATTGCTCATCAAGCCTTTGCATTGTATCATCTAATACTTGGATGATATATCCCCAAAGTCTTGTATTATGAACTTGTGATGTCTCATACTCCTCTTCCAATTATTGTGTCTGATTAAACATCCATTTTTGTATCATATCTATTTTATCTAACAAGGAAAGTCTCCTTAATTCCTCATTTGCAACACTTACTTCATCTAGATTTGTTATTTCCATATCAAAAGTATCCATTCTATCTAAATACTAGACCATTAAGTGTATCCTCCTTTGCTCCTCTACTTGTTGAGGTAATTCTTGTTGCTTCAACTAAGGATACATTACTCCTTTTGATGTTTATAAGGCTTATTCTTATACCTCTAAGTTTTTTACTAATAGTTCTATATCTTGATCCCTCACTTTGTTCAAAGGAATTTACTCTTCCTTTTCTTCTTCAATCCTTTCTATATTTTCCATGAACTTTATGTGTACTTAAATTCTTCTTCTTCCCAAAGGTAAGGTTCCAATTATTTTTTATTCATAATTGGTTGTATTTCCTCCCCTTCTACAAATAAACATGTGATTCCAATATCATCGTACCCTAGTGGATGATATTGATTATTCTAGGTTACTTGCAATTGTTTTTAAAACTCTTCTTGTCATTGTTTCCATTCTATCTCATCCAAAGCAATGAACAAGCATTGTGCTTTGTATGGTTTCAATTTTGATCCATTTATAGTCTAGGATACCATTTTCCCATACAAATATTTACAATTTTACTACATAATTTTCCATCGACTCTACTACTCTAAAGGGACCAAGCCATAATGTTTTTCAGTTTCCTTAACTTGATTCCCACTTACCATTATACTTCAAGACTAAATCACCTTGATTTAGTTTTAAATTTTAAATATTCTTGTCATGCCATAATTGTTAGCTTTTGAGAATATATGCAATGGGAGATATCTATCATAGGTCCTAATAAAAAGTAAAAAATATGAAAGTAATTTTGCAATAAAAATAAACCTAGGTGTTGTAGGTGAGTTGGAGAGGAGAGGGCAATCCTCCAAGGGAGATCCTAGGTTCGAATATTTCCCCTATCGAAAAGTTGAATTGGGTACCCAAAATCCAATTGATAATGTTGGTGTGGGCAGGGTCAGGTGCGACTCCCGGGTGACTTTGACAGTGTAGAACCTCTTGGTCATGGTCTCCCAGACCAAGGCGGCCCTGCAAGGGGTTTTTTGTTTAAAAAATGGCAAAAATACAATACAATATGGAGGTGATGGTCACTCCATTAATATAAGATAAATAACTACATTGTACTCCATATAGGAGTACTACCACTACCTACTACTCTTTGAAATAATGCACTTGATATATTTGATATCTCACTATGATGCCCTTTATATATAAAGATAGATTTCTTGGCCAACACTCTACCTACCTGTACAAGGGGACACCTTGCACATTACAACCTGCATATTGACACTTGTGAATTTATTACATTACTTGAAGTAACTATTTAAATTCCCCCTAAAGTAATCTCCTACTCTAACTATGTACCAAAGGTGGTACATTTACATGATCCAAATGATGTAATATACTCTAAATCTAACAATAACATCCTTTTCTTCTAGGCTACTTCAATTTCCCACTGTACCATGACTTGTCTTGGTCACCTAAGCAATGTTCCACAACTACCTACAGACTAGGTACCAAAACCTCTACCGATACCACTACCTCTTGACCATACATTAGCTGAAAGGGCATATGGTTTTTTGTAGGTTTTAAGGTTGTTCTATATACCCATATAATAGATGACAATCTCTCCTTCCAATTTGTCCTTTCTATCCTATAAATTTTGTATAGCATAGAGACCAAGATTTTTTTGGTCACCTCTACCTACCCATTTTCTCTAGGGTAGTTTGAACTTGAAAATGAATACAAAATCCAAAATTCAATTGTTAGCTTCTTGATAACTTTATTGAAAAAGTAACCACCCCTATCACTTGTTATTTGTAGTGAAATTATGAATATTGTAATTACTTGTATAAGAAATGGGCTATACTTTTTATCGTATTATTTGGTAGCATCCTTGCTTCTACCCATTTGGTTAGGTATTCTATTGCTACCATGATGTATAAAATTTTTGTATGGGTTGTTTTTAGTGGTTCAAAAAAATCCAAACCCCACATCTCAAATAGTTCTTGAGGTTGAGATGGATGTAAGAGCATGAAATATCGACATAATGGTTTCCCTACTATTTGATAGGCATCACATGCTTACACATATTCTTTTGCATTATGGTATAGTGTAGGCCACCACAATCCTAACAAAAGTATATTCCTTGTTGTAGCATACGACACCATATGTCCTCTTGTCAATCCTTTATGAGCTTATTTTAATGTTGTTTTTACTTCTTCCATTATGCATCTTCTCGAAATTCCATCTACACCCATTTTATACAATAATCCAGCTATCAATTGGAAAGGTGCTAATTTTATTATGACTTTCTTCTTTATTTTTTAACTCTTGGGGTAATTCTCCTATGGATATATATTCACCAATTAACTTGTACCATGATGGTACAACATTTATTGCAAAAAATTGACCATCGAGAAAATCATCTGATGCTCTTATTCCTATAGATTCTTTTAAGCAAATTATGGACAACTAATCTACTATTACATATTTTTTATCGGGTCTAACCACCACTCAAAATAAAAATTCCTACAAGGTGACAATCCATCAGTTAATTGTTCTCATATTACTAGTTTTTTAATTAGGTATAACAAATCCGGGTGATCAACATAAAAGGAAAATGGGTTTGCCAATAGGTAATACCTAAACTTCTACACAACATATACCATTCCCAAAACCTCTTATTCTATTGTACTATAGTTCCTTTCTACTCTTGATAGTAGACAACTTGCAAAATAGATAGGTTGATCTAGCCTATATTATCCCTCCTGAGATAATGTTGTTGGACATTTTGAGGAGTGTTTGTTGTCATTGATGTCAAAAGCATTGTTGTGCTATGTTCATCATCTTTGAGGACATTAAGTGTTTCCTCCAAAAGCAAGAAGGTCTTGAAAAGCAATAGGTTATAATATTTATTTTTAAATATTATATACCCAGGAGGGTTCAAAGAATAAAGAACCAAGGAAGGAGAAGCAAAGTCAAATTAAATAATAATATTTTATTATTATTATTTTTGGATCAAAAATCAAGTTTAAAAAGATTAAGGATCAAGTTGAAAAGACCCACAAGAGGATTTAATTTAAATTAAAATATTTTAATCTTTGATTAAAATTTTAATTTAAATAATAATGGATGCTAAGGTTTAATTTAAAATATTTATTTAATATTTAAATTAACTTTAAATATTCGAATTCAAATAAAATTTGAATAATCACCGA
Organism: Wollemia nobilis; assembly: GCA_028583015.1. NCBI lineage: Eukaryota > Viridiplantae > Streptophyta > Pinopsida > Araucariales > Araucariaceae > Wollemia > Wollemia nobilis. The sequence goes on along the minus strand of JAQPPZ010017031.1, from coordinate 8,960,013 downwards.
CGTGGGAACAAGCTATGGTTTGCATATAAATAATGCCAAAGTTTGGCATTTGGAAAATCATCCATGCGATTTGTATTTTGGCTCGTGCAAAAGAGAAGTGTAATTTTTGCATGTGTATTTGAGCAAAGGAAAGGACAAAGGGTAATAGCCTCCAAAAAATATTTGAAGTCCCTCGTAGCTGAGTTGGTAGCCAAGGGCTGCGTAAGACGCATTCTAGGTGCTTGGTGCAGGTTCAAATCCCATGCACGCCATTTTGGTTGAAGGAGGTTCGCGTTTTGAGTTTGCACCATTCGAGGGAGAAGGAAGTCAAAGGCACACTCATGCCTTTTGGCTCTTGTGGAGCCACACAGCCCAGTTGGTGGGTGCGAGCACTACGAAAGCGCTTGGGGGAGAACCAACGATGGTTCGAATCCCGCCAAGGCCTTTTGGGTAGCACTATTGAGGTATGCGCATTGTGAGGTTTGACTTGGCTTGCAAAAAATAAAAAGGGAAAATATTTTTGTTTCCAAGGGTTTATGTTGATTAAAGTTTTTGCATAATTAATTTGGATTATAAGTTGTTTAGGGGAGTTAAAAGGGAATGCAAAACTTTGATTTCTGGATTGAATTTTTAAGTGATTAAGGAGTTATAAGGTAGTAAGGAAAGTTTATTTTTGAGATTGAAGGTTGTTGAATATTATTTTAAAAGTTGGAGATTATAAGGTGTATTTGGATATTATTTTTGTATTGAAGAAATATTTTGAAGAAGTGTTAGAGTGATAATTCTTGTCATCTAACCTTTGTGCTTGGCAAGGAAAGTGGTTATAATTGAGACAGGTTTTGAAGTCTATTCTTCATCAAATAAAAGGTATGGGCATATTCTTCCTTGGTTGAAATAATTGATTGGTTGAGATTTTCTGAAAACAATATTGGAGTGAAAAGGATTTGGTTAAGTTTTCCTTTGTGAGTTTGTTGAGTTGATGAGTTTTCTGAAATAGAAGTAAATGCTATAAACCTTGTTTGATAAGCATTGTTGGAGATTTTGAGTGAGTGAATGCATACTTCATTGTTGGGTGATTGAGATCCCTTGTTGTTGAGTTTGAATATTGGATTAGGGTTTGAAAGAACATGAGTATCATTGTTATGTGAGTTAAAGTTTGTTGAACTGGGGTGAAGATCTTGAACTAGGGTTTGTACAAGATCATGAGTATCATTGTTATGTGAGGATTGGTTTGATAAGCATTTTTTTGAAGTGATTGAGTGAGTGAAAACTTTAACAAGGGTTTGCAAGGATCATGAGTATCATTGTTATGGATTTGATAAGCATTGTTTTGAAGTGATTGGTTGAGTAGAATTGATTGAGCTTAGTCGAGTGGATGTGTTGAAGTGATAGTTCAAGTTCTGTGAAACAAATTGTTCCATATTCTAAATTGATTTGAGAAAGTGATTGAGTGTGTGTGAAATTGTGTAAATATTGAAACATATTGAAGTCTCTATAAATTCTCTATTTGTTATGGTAAAAAGAGATTGAAAGTGATTGAGCATTGTTGTGAATGTGAAGCATATTGAGTCTCTAACAATTCTCTATATGTTTCTATGAGATTGGACAAGTTCTAGTGAGGACTTGTTGAGCATATTTGAGTAAGTCTTAGTGAAGACTTGTGAGTAGATTGGAAAGTTTGTGAGGACTTGTTGAGAAGATTGATAAGTTTGTGAGATTGGAGAATGGACAAGTTGTGAGGACTTGTTGAGAATTTGGATAAGTTCTAGTGAGGACTTGTTGAGAGATTGGACAAGTTCTAGAGAGGACTTGTGGATAGATTAGTGTGAGATTTTGTGGAAGCTTACAAGGTATATTTGAGATAAGTCTTTGAGAAGACTTGTGAGCAGAGTTGATTGATTGATTTGTTCAAACCTTGAGTTAAGGTTTGGGGCAGATCTAGCAGAGTTGATTTGTGATTAAGTCAAGCTTTGTGTTAAGGCTTGAGGATAGATATTGAGGACATATTTGTGCTAGATCGAAGGACTATGTTTAGTGTAGATTTGAGGATAGATATTGAGGATAGATTTGTGCTAGACCGAAGGACTGTGTTTAGTGCAAATTTGAGGATAGAGTTTGGTGTAGATTTGAGGATAGGTTTGTGCTAGATTAGAGATAGAGATTGAGTAGATTTGTGCTAGATCGAAGGACTGTGTTTAGTGCAGATTTGAGATAGAGCTAAGAGTAAGCTTTGGAGGTGATAGAGTATAGAGGATGATAGTCTCTAGTGGATAGAGATCCATTAGCCAAGGTAGTGAGGATAGGTCTTCTGAGTGAGGATAGGAGTCTTCAGTGGATAGAGATCCATTAGCCAGTGTAGTGGAGGTAGTAGTTCTTCTAGAAGATCACCAGCCAGAGCTAGAGGAGAAAGGAGTTCTCCTATGGATAGAGATCCATGAACTTGATTAGGGGATTGGTGTCTCCTTTGGATAGAGGTCCATAAATATTGTAATAGGGAAAGGATTCCCAAAGATATTTATTGAGAAAATATTAGTGAAATATTTTCTCCATGGAGTAGCCCACATTGGGTGAACCACGTTAAATTGGTGTCTCTATTGTATGTGATGATTTGTGCATTGCTTTGGTTACTACTATTGATATTGCCATTGATTATATTGGATAATATTATTTGGGAAAGAAAAGTAAAAAGTGGTCTTATACTGTTCACCCCCCTCTCAGTATAAGCTTGTGTTCTTCAATTGGTATCAGAGTTGGTTCCTTCGAAAAAGGTTTAACAACTTGAAGGAAGATCTTACAAGAACACAAATGGCAAAGAAAGGCAAAAGTAGAACCATGAGACACAAGAAGAAAAGAACACACATGGTCATGAAAGAAAAGGAAGATGAATTTAATGTTGTTGTTTTGGGAGGAAAAATAGAAATAGATTCAAGAGATGAATCAAGCAGTGGAGAAAAGGCCATATTGATAAAGTTTTGTACCAGATGTAGGAAGACAGGTCACCATGCAACTTATTGTTCACAAGAAGGTGAAGAATATTTTGTTTGTGGTCAACTCGATCATGATGCAGGTTATTGCAATGGGTTTAGTAGTGATGAAGATGAAGATGATACTTTCAGAATTGAAGTCCTAGAGGATGGTTCAAAAAAGGATAATAAGGATAATCAAAATATGTATGAAGAAGAAACTCTACTTTCGACAATAGAAGAAATTGAAGACCAAAGAAAAGAGAAAAATTTAGAAAAAGAAAAGGAGGAAGCCACTCTTAAGGAACTTGTTGAGTTGAAAAGGGAGAACTTAGAATTAAAGGCTCAAATACAAGAGGATGAGAAATGTAAGACAAATCTTCTACAAGATCTCTCTGACTTGAAAGTTAAGGTTGAAAAGGCAAGGAGAGTTGAAAAAGATATGGTTGAACAGTCAAAGGTAAAAGAGCTAGAATGTGAAAGACTTATTGTTGATCTCAAAGAATTAAAAAGGGAGAACTCAGGATTAAGGGTTCAAGCTCAAGAAGATGAGAAAGCAAAAGCAAAGTTTCTACAGGAACTCACTAACTTCAAAATCAAGGTTGAAGAGGCAAGGAAAATTGAAGAAGGTATGGCTAAAAAATTAAAGATAAAAGATCTAGAGTGTGAAAGATTAGAACATGAGATAGTTTCACTAAGGATGGAAGTAAAAGGCTCTAAGGACAAGCTACACAAGTTTGAGAAAAATTCAAAGACTTTGGACAGGATTATCAATGCACAAAGATCATCAATCACCAAAACAGGACTTAGTTTTGAAGAAGAACAAGGGAAACAAGAAGCAAAAAAAGGAGAGTCAAGCTCAAGCACCAAAGAAGAAGAAGCTTCAAAAGAAGAGAGTAAAAGAGAGAGTGAGACTTCTAAGGATAAGTTGGACAATAGAAAGTTCAACAAGGAAAGGAACAATGCACAAATGAGGAACAGATGGAATAGGAAACAAGATAGGGTAGAAGAGACTAAGAGACCAATGGGGTCAAGGCAAGGTTTCTTCAATGGATGATGCTTCTCATGTCACAGGTTTGGGCACAAGGCTACATAGTGTAGGACACATGAAAGACAAGAATATGGGAACTTCAGAAACATGTAGCTTTTTCATGGGTATTGCTACTCTTGTAATCAGTTTGGTCACAAGGCAATAAATTGTAGGGTTCATGATAGGAATAGATATGGCTTCACCAGGAGAAACTCCAAGATATTTGCACCTCCAAGGAATAACAACATTAAGTGTTATAAGTGCAATAATGTTGGGCATATAGCAAGGTGGTGTAGAACAGAATTTCTAGATCTTCCAAGGACATGCAAGAAAGAGGATTCTCAAAAGGTTCAAAAGGGTATGACTTCAAAGGTATGGAAAAAGAATATGGACAAAGGTAAAGAGCAGTGCATGTTGGGAGTAGAAATACTCCCACCCTAGAATTAACCACCTCAAGAGGAGGTGGGGGAGGGGCTAAGCTAAGAGTTTCATTCTTAGCCCCGAGCCCCAAAGGTGACCCTTTGCCATTGATGTCAAAGGGGGAGAGATTTGAGTAAGGGGGAGAGATTTGAGTTAGAAGGAAAGCATTCAGTCAAGGGGAGCAGTTTCCCAGGGGGAGCATAAAAAGGTCAAGGAAATGGTAAAAAGTAATTGGGTTGCCATCAATGACAAAGGGGGAGATTGTTGGACATTTTGAGGAGTGTTTGTTGTCATTGATGTCAAAAGCATTCGTGTGCTATGTTCATCATCTTTGAGGACATTAAGTGTTTCCTCCAAAAGCAAGAAGGTCTTGAAAAGCAATAGGTTATAATATTTATTTTTAAATATTATATACCCAGGAGGGTTCAAAGAATAAAGAACCAAGGAAGGAGAAGCAAAGTCAAATTAAATAATAATATTTTATTATTATTATTTTGGATCAAAAACCGAGTTTAAAAAGATTAAGGATCAAGTTGAAAAGACCCACAAGAGGATTTAATTTAAATTAAAATATTTTAATCTTTGATTAAAATTTTAATTTAAATAATGATGGGTGCTAAGGTTTAATTTAAAATATTTATTTAATATTTAAATTAATTTTAATATTTGAATTCAAATTAAAATTCGAATACTCGTCGATGTGGGAACAAGCTATGGGTTACATATAAATAATGCCAAAGTTTGGCATTTGGAAAATCATCCATGCGATTTGTATTTTGGCTCGTGCAAAAGAGAAGTGTAATTTTTGCATGTGTATTTGAGCAAAGGAAAGGACAAAGGGTAATAGCCTCTAAAAATATTCTAAGCCCCTCATAGCTGAGTTGGCAGCCAAGGGTTGCGTTAGACGTGTGTTAGGCGCCTAGTGCAGGTTCAAATCCTATGCACACTGTTTTGGTTGAAGGGAGGTTCATGTTTTGTGTTTGCACCATTCGAGGGAGAAGGAAGTCAAAGGCACGCTCATGCCTTTTGGCTCTTGTGGAGCCATGCAACCTAGTTAGTGGGTGCAAGCACTACAGAAGCGCTTGGGGGAGAACCATCGGTGGTTCAAATCCCGCCAAGGCCTTTTGGGCAGCACTATTGAGGTATGCACATTGTTAGGTTTGTCTTGGCTTGAGAAAAATAAAAAGGGAAAAATATTTTTGTTTCCAAAGGTTTATGTTAATTAAAGTTTTTGCATAATTAATTTGGATTATAAGTTGTTTAGGGGAGTTAAAAGGGGAATGCAAAACTTTGATTTTTGGATTGAATTTTTAAGTGATTAAGGAGTTATAAGGGAGTAAGGAAAGTTTATTTTTGAGATTGAAGGGTGTTGGATATTATTTTAAAAGTTGGAGATTATAAGGTGTATTTGGATATTATTTTTGTATTGAAGAAATATTTTGAAGAAGTGTTAGGGTGATAATTCTTGTCATCTAACCTTTGTGCTTGGCAAGGAAAGTGGTTATAATTGAGACAGGTTTTGAAGTCTATTCTTCAACAAATAAAAGGTATGGGCATATTCTTCCTTAGTTGAAATAATTGATTGGTTGAGATTTTCTAAAAATAATATTGGAGTGAAAAGGATTTGGTTAAGTTTTCCTTTGTGAGTTTGTTGAGTTGATGAGTTTTCTAAAATGGAAGTAAATGCTATAAACCTTGTTTGATAAGCATTGTTGGAGATTTTGAGTGAGTGAATGCATACTTCATTGTTGGGTGATTGATATCCCTTGTTGTTGAGTTTGAATATTGGATTAGGGTTTGAAAGAACATGAGTATCATTGTTATGTGAAGTTGTGAACTATCTTGAACTAGGGTTTGCAAGATCATGAGTATCATTGTTATGTGAGGATTGTTTGATAAGCATTGTAAGTGATTATTGAGTGAATAACTTGAACTAGGGTTTGAATATGAGAATTTTATGATTTTCATTGTTTGAAGTGATTGGTTGAGTGGAATTGATTGAGCTTAGTTGAGTGGATGTGTTGAAGTGATAGTTCAAGTTCTATGAAATAAATTGTTCTATATTCTAAATTGATTTGAGAAAGTGATTGAGTGTTTATGAGTGTGAAACATATTGAGTCTCTAACAATTCTCTATATGTTTATGTGGTAAAAAGAGAGATTGAAAGTGATTGAGCATTGTTGTGAATGTGAAGCATATTGAGTCTCTAACAATTCTCTATATGTTTCTATGATATTGGACAAGTTCTAGTGAGGACTTGTTGAGCAGATTGGACAAGTCTTAGTGAAGACTTGTTGAGAAGATTGGACAAGTTCTAGTGAGGACTTGTTGAGCATATTGGACAAGTTCTAGTGAGGACTTGTTGAGCATATTTGAGATAAGTTCTAGTGAGGACTTGTTGAGCAGATTTGGACAAGTTCTAGAGAGGACTTGTGGATAGATTAGTGTGAGCTTTTGTGGAAGCTTACAAGGTAGATTTGAGACAAGTCTTTGAGAAGACTTGTGAGCAGATTTGATTGATTGATTTGTTCAAACCTTGAGTTAAGGTTTGGGGCAGATCTAGCAGAGTTGATTTGTGATTAAGTCAAGCTTTGTGTTAAGGCTTGAGGACAGAGATTGAGGATATATTTGTGCTAGACCGAAGGACTATGTTTAGTGCAGATTTGAGGATAGATTTGTGCTAGACCGAAGGACTATGTTTAGTGCAGATTTGAGGATAGAGTTTGGTGCAGATTTGAGGACAGGTTTGTGCTAGACTAGAGACAGAGATTGAGCAGATTTGTGCTAGATCGAAGGACTGTGTTTAGTGCATATTTGAGATAGAGCTAAGAGCAAGCTTTGGAGGTGACAGAGTATAGAGGATGATAGTCTCCAGTGGATAGAGATCCATTAGCCAGGGCAGTGAGGATAGGTCTTCTGAGTGAGGATAGGAGTCTTCAGTGGATAGAGATCCATTAGCCAGTGTAGTGGAGGTAATAGTTCTTCTAGAAGATCACCAACTAGAGTAGAGGAGAAAGGAGTTCTCCTATGGATAGAGATCCACGAACTTGATTAGGGGATTGGTGTCTCCTTTGGATAGAGGTCCATAAACATTGTAATAGGGAAAGGATTCCCAAGAGATTTATTGAGAAAATATTAGTGAAATATTTTCTCCATGGAGTAGCCCACATTGGGTGAACCACGTTAAATTGGTGTCTCTATTGTGTGTGATGATTTGTGCATTGCTTTGGTTACTACTATTGATATTTCCATTGATTTTATTGGATTATTATTGGTTTGGGAAAGAAAAGTAAAAAGTGGTCTTATATTGTTCACCCCCCTCTCAGTATAAGCTTGTGTTCTTCAAACGCGCATCCTATTACAAAATTAGATGTATCAACGTGAATATGGAACTTCTTATTCCAATTTTGGAATACCAAAATGGGACTACATACGAGCTACGAGCTTTACCTTCAATTATTCAAAAGCTCCTTGATGTTCCTTTGTCCAACTAAAGGAAATATTCTTCTTTGTTAGAGAATCTAACAAGTAGGACACATGTGTGTAATTTCTTATAAACTTTTGATAATACCTTGTGAATCCTAGGAAGATTTTTAATGAGATCATGTCATGTGGTTCTTCCATGTTTAGAATGATGTGAATCTTATCAGGATATAGCTTCAATCCTTCACTGCACACTATATGTCTCAAGAACTTTCCATATGGAACCATTGAGAAATATTTCCCTATATTCAAGGATATCTTGGTATTTCTACATCAACTTATACATTCACTTAAATATAGTAAATGTTCCATAATTTTTCCATATATAGACCAATCATCTAGGAATACCTTAAATTTTTTTGTTGCTAATTGATAAAATATGTACAAAATAATTTGTTGGAATTTGGCTAGGGTATTTTATAGCCCAAATGGCATTCTATTATAGGTATAAATTCCATTTTCATGATAAATGTGATCTTTAGCTTATCTTATTCTACTATGTTAATTTTATTATATCCAAAAAACCCATCCAAAAATGAATAAATTTCATGTCTTGCTACTTCCTCTAGGATAGAATTAGTGAATGAAATAGGAAAGGGGTCCTTAATCATTATTGCATTCAAACTGTGGAAGTCTACACATATATAAATTTTATCTACTGTTTTCTTCAATGTGACCATGATAGGTGAGACTCATTCACTTGTGGTAACTTTACAAATAATGTCGACATACAACATCTTTTTTATTGATGTATTTACCAAAGTTGCATACTTTGGGTTCATTCTATAAGGTCGCCTTCTCACCAAATAAGCTTCCAAAATAATAAAATTTTATGAACACATAATCCTAGACGCACCCCTTTCAAATCCCTATAGTTTTAAGTAAAAACATCTTTATATTCCAAAAATATTTTAAAAGTTGTTTTCAACACATCATCCCAATCTTCTCCAAAATGGATCATTCTTGGTTCATTATCCGTCCTCAAATTTACTTCTAATATATTAGGTCCTTTATACTTAATATTTTTTGGCTTTATCTTTGCCTTCTCCACATTCTTTGGATGTTCTAGCTTTGCATATATCTCTACATCACCAATTGTATACTTTGTGAAGCTTTTTGGAAATGGTCATTTTTCTTGTTCATCTTCCTTTGTTTTCTTTTTGACTTATTTTTCATCCTAAAATTTTGTAGTCTCCTTTGTATTGAAACAAAGGTAGTTGGGCTGAAACACTTCATACTTCTCTATCTACCAATGGTGAATTTTTCTATCATATCAAGTTTCATCCTCACTACATTCCTCTAGATATGATATTCCTTCTTTATTTGACTCATATTGCTCTTCCTCCTCTAAATAACTCCCCGATTTATTTTTTGTGGCCGTGTCTTCATTGATTGTTTTATTTTTTATATTAATCATGTATTTGTGTTATCATTTATTGAATGTTATTCGATCCTTTTCCTAGTTGTGATTAACTTTGGCTAGTCTTAGCCACCCCCTTCCTAGCAAAGAATCATATGCTAACTTTTGCATTGTAATCACAAGAAAACCCAAGATGAATTCTTGGTTGGTTAATATTACCATATGAGCCATCAATACTCCTTTGGTTTTGATACCATACTAATCCATACAATACAACTTAAAACTAGGCGCCCACAAAAATGGAGCTTCCATTTCCTTCCAAGTTTTCTTTGGCAATACATTAACACTAGATCCTTCATCCATAATTACTTGTGTTAATTTGTGCTCTAGTATCTCCATATGAATCAATGCTAGTTTCTTTCCAACATCGATCATTAATATTATTGGATCTATAAAGTAATTCTTCTTCTTTATTTTCTTTAATGTCTGACTCTCTACTTATGTTACCTTATGGGGTTGTAATTCTTCTCCCATTACCTTATGTAAGGCTAGTATGGATCCTATAAAACTGGCCACTTTAACTTCTATGAATGTATTTAAAACTTATGCTTCCAATATTTGCATTTGTGCTTTTTCCTCTAAGTTTCTTGGATTCTTCAATTTTTTTTGTTCTACTAACCTCATATGTTAGCCTTTTTTGTTTCTTCCTCAATTACATTATGTACCTCCTACCATATTTCCTTCTCTTTTGTAGATTTTGGGTAATTATCCTTCTTGACCTGACCCTATGTCATGACCAATATATCTTTCTCTCTTTCTTCCTTTCCTATTCGAGATACAAGAATTTCAAGAAAATTGATACTTTATGAGTTGCTTGTACTCACCTTCATGGTACAGTTAACCTCTTTATGGTTACTTGGACCACACCACAGATACATATGTGTTACATTATTTTGCATTGTCTTAGTTGTTTGAGAAGCAGGATATTTTTTCATAAAATATCCCTACTCTTGGCAATTGCAACATTGTATGCTTGGCCTACCTCCTGAATCATAATGTAAGCAACTCTGACCTCCTTGTCAATTTCCTTGAAATGGCTTACCTCATCTAAGATTATTCTTGTAACCACCACTGGTTGCACCTATTCCATTCCCTTGGACATTTGGTTTTTCCTCACTCCCTTGGATTTTCAAATGCTAATGCCTTGCACCTTTTAAATTGAATGGACAATTCACTACTTCATGCTCTAACACATCACATATATTGTAATATGCATTCCAAGGATAATTAACATTCGTATGTCCCTTGGTATTGTAATTTGTACACCATATATTCTTTCAATATTTTCTTATTTCTCCCTTAACTTCCTTCATTATTTTATCAAATTCCTTATGGAATTATTGGATAGCATGATGCACTTTGTCATCTACATCACTATCTCAGTCCTCATTCGTAGTGTGTCCCATAATTCCTATTGTCATTTGCTTTGAGTCACTTTCAATTTTTTTTTGCTATTTCTAATACCTCTTTATATGTTGATGATGGAACTAATTTCATATATATATATTTTTATAGTAATCCATCAATGAACCATCTTCTAATGAGTCCATTTGCTAGCAATATTTGTATTCTATTCATCAGTTTATTTAGTCTCCAATTATATGCTTTGATATCCTCATATCTTCCTTATTTTATGGTATATATTTTAGTTATAATATTTGTATTATCTCTCAAGGGATGAAATTCATTAATAAATTCTTCTTTCATCTTATTCCATAATCAAAATATTGGTGTATTCTCTTGCTTTAGATACCAATGTATCATGAGTCCGCTTAATGTGGTAGGAAATAGTTATAACTATTCATCTGGTTATCTTACCCCATTTGATTTTCAAATGGTGGTGCATGTATCAAAATGCCTAACTAGGCCCTCCTTCCATACACCAATGAAGGGTGGGCATTTATATCTTCCTACTCTTGCAACTATGTTAGTCATTTGTGGGGTTCCTTTTCCCTCATCACTTGATGATGATTACCCTAGAATTTTATTTGATTCATTCCTATAATGGGTGATTCATTTTGTTGTTCTTTGTCAGGTGTCTCTATCCTTGGTACTTTATTTTCACCAAATAGTCATTTTCCTATTTCTTATGCATCTTCACTCCATGACCTCCTTTTCTAGTATATTTATTGTGGTGTCGGTTTATCATTTTGAGATCTAATGTGTTGTTACTCTAGTACTTGACTCATATCCTTTGTACCCCTTGAAAAACTTCCTAATACCTATTTAGGTGTCACTATCCACTCATTGTATCCTTAAAATATTTCTATGTTGGTGTCTTCCCTTATGCTAACATCTCTTTTAACTCTGGGTGGTTCTTCTTGTACTCCTTCTTCCATACCCAATAAATTTTTTTCCCATATTTCAATATATCCTTTTTTTGAAGTCTATACTTATTCTACTACTGGTTCATCTATTTCTTGGGTTATATTGCTCATATTTCTCCTTTGATTAATACGCATACTCCTAACTGGGATTTTCTCCCTACGATATCATATCCTACATCTTCATAGACTTGTATCTATCATCCAACTTTATTTTCTCCATGCTACTTACTATTCTAAATCCTTATCATTCTTATCCATAATGAAAATTATTACAAATGTAACGTGTGTGGTGGTATTCTTGATGAGGGGATGGAATGATAGATTTTGGGATGATATTCCAATTTTTATTATGCAAATAAGATAATTAAATGATTATATGATTCCAATCGTAGAACTCTACAAAATGTTCACCAGGTAAGTGTACAATTAAAATATGTACAATGTATGATTGTATGGTCACAAACATACAATAACACTGAACTATATAATTTCCCAAAATGTTTAATCTACCAAAAATGTTCAATTTATAATATCTTAGTCTTATCAATCATACATTACAATCGTTCAACTGGTTATTAACTTATCTCAACCCAAAATGAAAAATAAATGTATGCCAAAATGAGATGGTAAAATACTGATTGTATAGTTTTGTGACCCAATTATACAATTTACCAAACCCTTAGTAGGCCAAAACTACTTAGTCCTACAATTTCCCAAATTGCATATTGATTGCATGGATATTATTGCCAATGGTTGTAAATATCAATTAAGCATGATATATCTTCACTATATATTCCTTGCAATAGTTCATGGTTGATTGTATGATTTTTGAATATGCTTATCTGCCATGGATCTAGAATCAACAATAACAATAAAATTCCCTAGATAGTATAGTTATTGAAAATACACTCCAATTCCCACACATGCACACACATATCTAATTCAATTGGGATTCATATTGGCCATGGCTTCTATACACAATAATTGTACAATATAGGAAGATACACAAAAACATACATACTCTAGCAATGAACCATTATGTTCATTCCATGAATGTACCTCCAAGGTATCACATGAGCCTTCAGTATGATAATGAACACAACCTATACTCATGCATAATTATGAATAACCATATATTAACTACACATGAACTACCTACAAAAATTGAATGGGGGAATTATAATTTTTTTCCAAGCCATTCAGAAGTAGTTCCTGAGACAATGCATCATTCGCAACTACCACCCACAACTAACATATTTTAACCTTTCTATTTAATTTTACTAAGGTCTAATGTAATTTTTATCAAATTACATTTCACATGCATTTCATTTAACTTTATTTTTCACATACTATGTACATTTAACTCAAAATTATACAAAAACTCTTATGTTGTATGATTTCATTTCCTTTTCTTTTGGGAGGTGAATTTTTTGCCTACTATAGGCAAGTATCTGAATAATCAACCCCAATGGCTAGAAAGGGCCCATAGGAACAAGGTGTACCTTACATTGACCATCCAAAACCTATTCTTTTAGATCAAAATATCACCAACCACCATCCTAATGGGTTGTTGGAGTTGGATAAAACACTAGCTATGAGAGAAGAGAAAGATAAATTTAGAGAACTTAAAATATCTCAAATATATTATGCTAACCAATCACAAAACCAACAAGCTTAGTTGAAGTTAGATTTTTGGTGCTCCTTGAAGACATCAAACCTTGAGTATTATGATAAAATAAATAATATGAAATAATTTTTGAACCTATGACATTCTTGCTAAATAAGGATTTTAAACCATACATGTGCTTGATGTAAATAATTATTTCAATTGCCTTGTCAATGGACTATTGGAGTTAATTATTGAACTAGATTTAGAGATGAGAATTTCATTTGGGTCCATATTACATAAAGGAGTCCTACAAAATATTAATTGGTCTTTAAACTAATTTCATTGTTGAGCAAGGTACAACAACAGTATTGTCATTGTTGTCAACACAGTCAGATAGATCTGTTGATGCAGTGGACAGGAAGTTCAAAAGCTAGTCAGATGCAGAAGACAGGAGTTCAAAGGTTACTCGGAGTATGTACAGTGATTTTCCAAGAAGACCGAAGTGGACCACTTGCAAAAGATCAAAGAAAAAGACAAGTAAGAAAAGTGTCGCGATATCGCGACATATACAACAGGCAAGAAAAACTGTCACGATTTCGCGACATGTTGGAAGAGAGAGAAGAAGAAAGAAAAATTGTCACGATTTCGCGACATGTTGGAAGAGAGAGAAGAAGAAAGAAAAATTGTCACGATTTCGCGACATGTTGGAAGAAAAAAAGACAAGTGGAAAAAGTGTCGCGATATCGCGACATGTTGAGAAGAAAGAAAAACTATCGCGATTTCACGACATGTTCGAAGAGAAAGTGCAAGCAAGAAAAACTGTCGCGATTTCGTGACATGTTGGCAAAGAAAAAGGCAAGTAGAAAAAGTGTCACGATTTCGCGACATATTGCAAGAGAGATAGTACGGAAGAAAAAGTGTCACGATTTCGTGACATGCTAGAAGAAAAAGAGGCAAGTAGAAAAAGTGTCACGATTTCGCGACATGTTGAAAGAAAAAGAGGCAAGTAGAAAAAGTGTCATGATTTCGTGACATATTGCAAGAGAGATAGTACGAAAGAAAAAGTGTCATGATTTCGTGACATGTTGAAAGAAAAAGAGGCAAGTAGAAAAAGTGTCACGATTTCGTGACATGTTGAAAGAAAAAGAGGCAAGTAGAAAAAGTGTCACGATTTTGCGACATGTTGAAAGAAAAAGCGCTAAGGAGGAAAAGTGTCGCGATATCGCGACATGTCGCGTTTTCGCGACCCGAAGGCAAGAAAAAGCGCTAAGGAGAAAAAGTGTCACGATATCGCGACATGTCACGTTTTCGTGACCCGAAGGCAAGAAAAAGTGCTAAGGAGAAAAAGTGTCACGATATCGCGACATGTCACGTTTTCGTGACCCAAAGGCAAGAGAAAGCGCTAAGGAGAAAAAGTGTCGCGATATCGCGACATGTCAGTTTTTCGCGACCCGAAGGCAAGATAAAGCGCTAAGGAGAAAAAGTGTCATGATATCGCGACATGTCACATTTTCACGACTAAAGGAGGAGAGAGAAAGTAAGAAGGCAGAAGTGTCACGATTTCGTGACAAAAGTAAAGAAGGAGAGTACGAAGGCGAAAGTGTCACGATATCGTGACATGTTATGTTTTCGCGGGTGCAAGCCAAGAAAAGTAGCAAGGAGGCAAAAGTGTCGCGATATCGCTACATGTATTCTCGTGGGCCAAAGCTAAGAGAAAGCGTACGAAGGAAAAAGTGTCACGATATCGCTACATGTTGTATTCTCATGGGCCAAAGCTAAGAGTAAGCGTACGGAGGTGAAAGTGTCGCGATATCGTGACATGTGTTTTCGTGGCAACAACAATAGAAGAGTTATAGGGGCAGTTGAAGCCGACGAAGACCGATGTAAGCCGACGAAGATTAGGGTTTGCAGTTAACGAAGATTAGGGTTTGCAGCCGACTAAGATTAGGGTTTATAATCAACTGAGATTAGAGTTTTCATCATGAAAATATTGTTATAAAAGGAGGGTTGTTTGGAGAAGTTGTATAGTGTTGAACAGATCGTCGAATGCGTGTTGAGATGTGTGAAGTTCGATCGTAGTGCACAGAGAGCAAGTCGTGTCGAATCATGCTAAGTGTGAAATTCGCAAAGAAAGCAGAGTGCACAAAAGAAAGAAGATGATCGTGAAGT
Organism: Wollemia nobilis; assembly: GCA_028583015.1. Taxonomy (NCBI): domain Eukaryota; kingdom Viridiplantae; phylum Streptophyta; class Pinopsida; order Araucariales; family Araucariaceae; genus Wollemia; species Wollemia nobilis. Next base: position 8,944,613 of record JAQPPZ010017031.1, on the reverse strand, counting down.
TCGACTATGACGAAGCAGAGTGTGCGAAGTGATTGCGTAGAGAGAGCAGAGTGCATAGAGAACGCAAAGGTGAAGTAGACCAGTTAGGGTCTTGTAAAAGTGAAGGTATTTTCTGTTAAAACTTCTAGATTCAAAATTGAAGTCCAGGTTGCAGCTTGGCATCAGGGGTTGGTGCTCCTTCCAGTAGGTGCTGGTAAATCAGGGGTTGGTGCTCCTTTCTATTGGTGCAGATAAATCAGGGGTTGGTGCTCCTTCCAGTGGGTGCTGGTAAATTGTTTGTAAAGTTGTAGCTTTGCAAAGGCTGGATTTGGATGGTAGTCCAAGCAGTCATTTTTGAGGAGTAGCCACATTGGTGAACCTCGTTAAATCTTGTGTTGTGTGATGTTCTTTTGCTATACTTGTTGTATCTGTTTATAAGTTTTAATTGCTGCTATTTTAAGAGCTGTAAATTCAAGATTAAAAGAGCTACACTGATTCACCCCCCCTCTCAGTGCCATTGTAAGACTAACAATTGGTATCAGAGCTAAGTTCTTGTACAAGCTTAACCAGCTAGGGTGATCTTGGAAGTAACACAATGGCAGGTGGTGAAAGCTTCTCATCAAACAAAGCACCATTGTTTGACGGATCTAATTACGTGTTCTAGAGAATCAGGATGCGAGGCATATCTCCGTGCTTTGGGATACGACATCTGGGATTCAGTAGTCAGGAGATACACAATACCCATCACTCCTCCAAAAGAGGCTGATGAAATGAAACTGTTTGAAAATAATTCAAAAGCAAGGAATGCCAGTTCATCAGAAGACAGCTCCAGTGAGAATTTTGAAGAAGAAACAGGTGAAGCTCTCTTCATGGCATTTGAAGAAGAAAAGGAAGAAGGAGTGAACTCTGAAGTATGTGGTGAAAACCCTGAGGCTGAAGTAGATCTAGAAGGTGAGTTTTTCCCCGCTCTTGAAGAGGGGGAAATAGAGGAGAAAAAGAAAAAAAGGGGGAAGAGGATATGGAAGAATCCAAGAAAATCTTCGAAGATCTGGAAGTGCAAATAACCATGAAAATAGATCATTGCAGCAAGCTAGAAGAAGAGATTGTTGGGTTAAGAATGCAGCTAGAAGAGATGAATAAGAAAATCAGTTGCTATCACAAACGTGAAGAAAGTTCTATGAAGTTGGATAAGATCATAAATGACCAAAGGCCTGCAGGCATCAAATTTGGTCTGGGTTTCGTCGAAGGAGAATCATCTAATGGATCAAAGGCCAGAAATGTAGAATCCATAAAGAATGAAGATAAGAAATAGGTTGATCAAGGAAAAACATCTCATGCAACAGAAAGCAATAATGCCAGGCACGAAAGGAAAATTGATAATGATGGATTCACCAATGTCACTCATCAAAGAAGAAGAAGACCTAGGGCTCCTACGACAACATGGCAAAGACCATCACCCAGGTTCAATTATCCCTTTTCTGGTTTCTATTTTAAATGCAATGGCTATGGACATAAAATCTCAGACTGCAAATATAATGTAAGACCAAGGAATTTCACCAGTAGAAATGCTTTCTCTCCTTTGATGAATTATACAGTAGAATGTTATAACTGTCACAATTTTGGGCACATTGCAAGAAAGCGTAGAAGTACATTTGCTTCAAATCAATTTCAGGGAAGAAAAATTCAACCAAACAGGATGAGACAAAATAGAAAACTTTCGAAAAAACAAGCACAAGCTATTGATAAGGGAAAGGCTAAACAAGAGCTCAAATCTACTATCAAAACGGAGTGGAAAGAAAAGGAGCGACTTAAGGAAGAAAAGGAATCCTTAATAGTACAAACAACATTTAGAGCACAGAATAAATATGTACCATGGATACTTGATAGTGGATGCTCCAGTCATATGACAGGTGACAAACAGAAGTTTGAGAAGTTGCAGAAATATGAAGGTGGTTCAGTAAAGTTTGGAAACAATGATGGAGCTAAGATAGTTGGCAAAGGCTCTATCAAAATTAGTGACAGAAAAATTAAGTCAGAAGAAGTCCTATTTGTAGATGGGTTGAAACATAACTTATTAAGCGTAAGTCAGATTTGTGATAAAGGTCATGAAGTAGTTTTTATGAAGCAGGGTTGTGAAGTCAGAAAAACAAACAGTGGAAAATTGATAGCAACTGGATTAAGGACATCTGGCAACCTGTACACGCTCTCAAAGACTTCAAAAGGAGCTTGTTTTATTGGATAGGAAGAAGAAAATTGGTTGTGGCACAAGAGACTTGGTCATATCAGTTTTGATAATCTAGTAAAAATCACCTCAAAAAGGGTTGTAAGAGATATTCCCACCATCAACAAACCTGCAAACAACATTTGTGCTTCATGCCAAAAGGGGAAGCAAACTAGAGTCACATTCAAAACTAAAGAATACTACACAAGCAAACCTTTGGAACTAATACACACTGATTTATGTGGACCCATGAGAACACAAAGCATAAATGGTGACAAATATTTTATGTTGTGCATTGATGACTATTCCAGAATGACATGGATATTTTTCTTAAAGCATAAATCAGAAGCTTTTGATATGTTCAAGATTTTCAAAAACCAGGTTGAGAATGAAACAGGTAAGAGGATCAAATGTTTAAGATCAGATAGAGGAGGAGAATTCATTTCAGAGGAGTTTACAGAATACTATGAAAAATACGGTATTAGGAGACAGTTTTCAGCAGCCAGGACTCCTCAGTAGAATGGAGTGGTAGAAAGAAAGAACAGGACAGTGCAAGAAATGGCACGGACTATGCTGGCTGAAAGCAGTCTAGAAGATAGGTTTTGGAAAGAAGCAGTCCATACTGCGGTGTATATCCAAAACAGGTACATGCTGAGAACACATGAAAGCAAAACTCCTTATGAGTTATGGTTCGGAAAAAGGGCAACAACAAAATACCTCAAAGTGTTTGGCAGCAAGTGCTACATCAAAAGAACTGAAGATAATCTTGGTAAGTTTGAAGATAGAGCGGATGAAGGTATTTTTGTTGGTTATTCATCAAAAAGCAAAGCTTACAAATGCTACAATAAGAAGCTAAAGAAAATTGTGGACAATGTCGATGTTAAATTTGATGAAGGTAGATAACGAGTAATTAGCTATGAAACGAACTACCCAATTTATGAAGAGGTTATTGAAAGAGATGAGGAAAACGAAATTGAAAAGATACAAAAAATTGACGCGGATGATGATTCAGAAGTGGAAGAAAATAAGAAATTCAAAACAGGCAGTTGGCAGAAAAATCATCCTAGAGAGCAAATAATTGGTGACCCCAAAGTTGGTGTTCAGAAAAGAAGAAGAGTAGTAAGTAACTACTCTCTGCTATCCAAGCATTGAGCCCAAAAATGTTGCTGATGCAAGCAAAGATGAGAGTCTGGATGAAGGCAATAAATGAAGAATTAGATCAGATTGAGAAAAACAAAACTTGGGAGTTAGTACCTAGACCTCGCAAACAAAAATATAATCGAGACCAAATGGATTTTTTGAAACAAATTGAATGAAGATGGACAGGTAGTCGAAACAAAGCAAGATTGGTATGCAAGGGTTATGCTCAAGTTGAAGGCATTGACTTTGAGGAAACGTTTGCACCAGTAGCTAGACTAGAGGCAATTAGAATGTTTCTGGCTTTAGCAGTCTACAAGAATTTCAAGGTTTATCAAATGGATGTAAAATCAGCGTTTTTGAATGGGAAACTTGAAGAAGAGGTTTATATTGAACAACCAGATGGTTTCCAACTTGGTGATGATCCCAACTTGGTGTGCAAATTGAAGAAAGCATTATATGGTTTAAAACAGGCACCCCGAGCATGGTATGCAAGGCTAGACAACTATCTCACTCAACAAAGGTTTAAGAAAGGTATGGTGGATAGTAATTTGTATGTCAAAACAGAAAATGGGCATCTTATTGTTCTTGTTGTATACGTAGATGATATCATATTTGGCAGCAACAAAGATGAGTCATGTAAAGATTTGGCAAATAAGATGCAGAAAGAATTTGAAATGTCAATGATTGGTGAACTTTCGTATTTCCTCGGGTTGCAAGTTAATCAAAATAAGAAGGGCATATTTATTTCTCAAGTTAAATATGTGAAAGAGATGTTAAAAAAGTTCACAATGGAGGATTGTAAGCCAGTTAGCACTCCCATGACAACAGGTTGCAAGTTGAGCAAGGATGACAAATCTCCAACTGTTGATCAAACCATGTACAGATCTATGATTGGAAGCTTATTGTATCTGATAGCCACCAGACCAGATATTTTGTAGGCAGTATGCATGGTAGCACGATTTCAGGCTAATCCCAAGGAGACTCATGTGACAAGTAGTGAAGAGGATTCTTCGGTACCTCAAAGGTACTATGGAGTATGGGTTATGGTATCCGAAAGGTAAAGACTTCACCCTTATTTTGTATTCAGATGCAGATTGGGCAGGATGTGTAGATGACAGAAAGAGTACCAGTGGAGGTGCATTCTATCTTGGAGACAGATTGGTCGCATGGCACAGTAAGAAACAAGAGTCAGTTTCTCTATCGACAGCAGAGGCAGAATATATTGCAGCAACAACATGTTGTACGCAGGTATTGTGGATGAAACAAACCCTGAAAGATCTTGGTATTAGCTTCGGTGAGCCAATATCAGTTAAGTGTGATAACACCAGTGCCATTAACATCTCCAAGAATCTGGTTATGCATTCACGCACAAAACACATTGCTATCGGGTATCATTTTTTGAAGGACAAAGTTGCGAAAGGTGAGGTTAAGTTGGATTTTGTTCCAACTACAGAGCAAGTAGCAGGATATCTTCACAAAACCATTGCCCAAGGAAGTTTTTGAGTACCTTCGCAATAAATTGGGAGTGGTCACACTTCCCAAGAATCGACTAGCTACGAGAGATCACATTCTCAGGGGGAGCATTTAAGTATTTGATTATCTTTTTGCTCATGTTCATGATTTTTGCTAAGTGTAATAAATTGTGCCCGAGAATGTTGTGCATGGACTCGGGGGAGTCTGCAGTAGCCCTTTGGTATTATTGTCAAAGGGGGAGAAGAGTTACAGGAAATTGCACATGTGTTGCCAACAATTCCAAAGGGGGAGATTGTTGAGCAAGGTACAACAACAGTATTGTCATTGTTGTCAACACAGTCGGATAGATCTGTTGATGCAGTGGACGGGAAGTTCAAAAGCTAGTCGGATGCAGAAGACAGGAGTTCAAAGGTTACTCAGAGTATGTACAGTGATTTTCCAAGAAGACCGAAGTGGACCACTTGCAAAAGATCAAAGAAAAAGACAAGTAAGAAAAGTGTCACGATATCGCGACATATACAGCAGGCAAGAAAAACTGTCACGATTTCGTGACATGTTGGAAGAGAGAGAAGAAGAAAGAAAAACTATCACGATTTCGCGACATGTTGGAAGAGAGAGAAGAAGAAAGAAAAACTGTCGCGATTTCGCGACATGTTGGAAGAAAAAAGACAAGTGGAAAAAGTGTCGCGATATCGCGACATGTTGAGAAGAAAGAAAAATTGTCACGATTTCGCGACATGTTCGAAGAGAAAGTGCAAGCAGGAAAAACTATCGCGATTTCGTGACATGTTGGCAAAGAAAAAGGCAAGTAGAAAAAGTGTCACGATTTCACGACATATTGCAAGAGAGATAGTACGAAAGAAAAAGTGTCGCGATTTCGCGACATGTTGGAAGAAAAAGAGGCAAGTAGAAAAAGTGTCACGATTTCGCGACATGTTGAAAGAAAAAGAGGCAAGTAGAAAAAGTGTCACGATTTCGCGACATGTTGAAAGGAAAGTTTACATGAAAAAAGAGGCAAGTAGAAAAAGTGTCACGATTTCGCGACATGTTGAAAGAAAAAGCGCTAAGGAGGAAAAGTGTCGCGATATCGCGACATGTCACATTTTCGTGACCCGAAGGCAAGAAAAAGCGCTAAGGAGAAAAAGTGTCACGATATCGCGACATGTCACGTTTTCGTGACCCGAAGGCAAGAAAAAGTGCTAAGGAGAAAAAGTGTCGCGATATCGCGACATGTCGCATTTTCATGACCCGAAGGCAAGAGAAAGCGCTAAGGAGAAAAAGTGTCACGATATCGCGACATGTCGCATTTTTGCGACCCAAAGGCAAGATAAAGCGCTAAGGAGAAAAAGTGTCACGATATCGCGACATGTCACATTTTCGTGACTAAAGGAGGAGAGAGAAAGTAAGAAGGCAGAAGTGTCACGATTTCGTGACAAAAGTAAAGAAGGAGAGTACGAAGGTGAAAGTGTCGCGATATCGCGACATGTTATGTTTTCGTGGGTGCAAGCCAAGAAAAGTAGCAAGGAGGCGAAAGTGTCACGATATCGCTACATGTTGTATTCTCGCGGGCCAAAGCTAAGAGAAAGCGTACGAATGAAAAAGTGTCACGATATCGCTACATGTTGTATTCTCGTGGGCCAAAGCTAAGAGTAAGCGTACGAAGGCGAAAGTGTCGCGATATCGTGACATGTGTTTTTGCGGCAACAGCAACAGAAGAGTTATAGGGGCAGTTGAAGCCGATGAAGACCGATGTAAGCCGACGAAGATTAGGGTTTGCAACCGATGAAGATTAGGGTTTGCAGTCGACTAAGAGTAGGGTTTATAGCTGACTGAGATTAGAGTTTTCATCATGAAAATATTGTTATAAAAGGAGGGTTATTTGGAGAAGTTGTAGAGTGTTGAACATATCGTCGAATGCGCGTTGAGATGTGCGAAGTTCGGTCGTAGTGCATAGAGAGCAAGTCGTGTCGAATCATGCTAAGTGTGAAATTCGTAAAGAAAGCAGAGTGCACAAAAGGGAGAAGATGATCGTGAAGTTCGACTGTGACAAAGTAGAGTGTGCGAAGTGATTGCGCAGAGAGAGCAGAGTGCACAGAGAACGCAAAGGTGAAGTAGACCAGTCAGGGTCTTGTAAAAGCGAAGGTATTTTCTGTTAAAACTTCTAGATTCAAAATTGAAGTCCAAGTTGCAGCTTGGCATCAGGGGTTGGTGCTCCTTCCAGTAGGTGCTGGTAAATCAGGGGTTGGTGCTCCTTTCTGTTGGTGCAGATAAATCAGGGGTTGGTGCTCCTTCCAGTGGGTGTTGGTAAATTGTTTGTAAAGTTGTAGCTTTGCAAAGGCTGGATTTGGATGGTAGTCCAAGCAGTCATTTTTGAGGAGTAGCCACATTGGTGAACCTCGTTAAATCTTGTGTTGTGTGATGTTCTTTTGCTATACTTGTTGTATCTATTTATAAGTTTTAATTGCTGCTGTTTTAAGAGCTGTAAATTCAAGATTAAAAGAGCTACACTGATTCACCCCCCCTCTCAGTGCCATTGTAATACTAACAGTCATTAGTGTGTAAATCTTGAAAAACTATACAATTTGAAAAAAATGGCCCTAAAATGCTTTTGTATGCAAAAGTTATGGCCTTTGGAAGTTTGGGTATGTAATATTTTTAAATAGGAAAAAAAAAATTATAAACCTTATAAAAGTTATTTCCAACTAGGAATAACCACTTGTTACCTCTAGGTTCCCACTCTATTGAGGTCATTCACTAATAGGATTTTCAAATAGGATGTTAAACAAAGAATGGGGAATTTAAAATATGGCATAATATAGTTGGATGATGCATTATTATATGAAAAATATCATGTACCAAGAATTTGGGCCATGTTTATGAATAATTAGTGGTGGGATTTGACCTATGGATATTAATATTTAGAGATAATCCTCTTTCTACTATATCATTTAGTTGAGTATTCACTAAAATAAGGGTGCTCCTCTTTAGATAGTACTAAGGCATACATCAACCACCCAGACTAGACAAAAGAAGAGAATTTATCACCAAATAGAGAGTATCAAATTTGAACAAGATATCCATTGATGGGGAATACCTTAGGCTCACTAGCCTATCCAAACAATTCCATAGAGATTTTAAAATATACAACACACTCCAAAAATATAAATAACTAAATATACCTTTAGTTCAAATCAAAAGAAAGTGTACAATAGTGGATTAAACCTATGTTCATGCCCATGCAAATAATTTTTTCTATTGGTATGCCATCGAAGATAATTAAAATAGTAGAATTGTCATGTTATAGTCATGTATTTGAAGAAGGATACCCTTAAATGAAGAACACAAGAAAAAAAATCCCATGTGATTTGAATGCAAGACTTCGTGCAAGCGACTAGAGGGACCAACTTCTACACCAATAGTTAGATTGGAGAAATGAATTTGATCCACATGTATGAGGGAAAAAATATGTTCACTCACTAAAATTAGATCTTAACTTTGGCTTAAACTTATGACATCATTACGACAAGGTAAAATCCCAACTAGTGTGCTAACTACCAATTGGGAGTAGAAGATCTTGGCATTATTTTTAACTTCCATGACAAATAGACACTATTAGGATTTGCCACTACCTATTCCCTTATCATTCATTGAGGAAGATAAAATAATGCTCAAAATTTAACCCTATGATGTAATTCAAACTAGGATATTTAGACATATTACCTTGGCACTTAACCATTATGTCATATGGTGTTGATTGTATATGAATTGGTCTTGATACTTTAAATAACTCATGTATTTGTTGTCAAAAAATAGTCACATACAAATATGTCCTCTCCTTGCATGCATTGGGATATTCCATTTTTTATTTGAAATTTTAAAGTAGAAGGGTAAAATCTTTGGATGCAAAAAAGAGACATAAAATGAGGAAATCACAAAAAAAAATTGTACTAGGACTCCTAAAAAATTAATAAGGAATATAATAGTACTAATGAATTATCTATATCTACCATCCCCCTCTATATAGCCTTTTTGTGTGACTGAGCAAAGTTGCTTTGTTTTAGATCTAATACCATGTTAAAATTCATAATACTTTCAAGAAACATTTGGAAACATAGATTCACCATAATCATATGCAAAAAAATAATAATGACAACATATAAGATCATATAGATGAAAATAGAGAAGAATATAAATAACACAAATATATACGAGGAATAAGGGATGGGTGCCTATACTCACCCCATAATATCTTTATATATAAAAATATATAATAAATCAGTCATGAGGGTTATTTATAGTGATACCAAATTCCTAATTAAAAGTTAACCTCAAGCCAACATAACTTGAATTGAAGGTTAAGTTACAATCCTTTAACCAAGGTTAACCATATAGGTTGTTTAACCAATTTTACTAGGGGTTAATACATAAAAATTACCCATAGGCTTACATCAAGATTCTCATAGGCTTATATTAAGATGGGCCTAGGCTTACATAAAAGAATGATCATAGTATTACATAGAAATATGCCTATAGGCTTACATAGAGAATGCATGTAGTATTACATAGAGAATGCTTGTAGGCTTACATAGAAAATACCTAAAGGATTATATAGTAGTTGCTTATATGCTACATCAAGAGTACTTATAGGTATTTTATCATTATTTTCCTTGGCCTAATATGGTTAGATTACAAATTTTTTAAAAATCTAATGATCAACAATGTGGAGGTTTCATCATATTAACATGGTGAGAGAGACTCCAATTTGTTAGCATATATCTTTAGCAATCAATCAGGTTTATTTTATCTATATAGTAAGATTGATTTCCACTTTATATATCTATGATGTTTTGATATCCTTGTTATATTTCACTTACAACCCCTTATATGCCACGTATTCACACTCAATAATCTTCAATCTAATCCATCATAACAATCACATTTTATAGGGTCAAAAAATATACTATTTAATCATAAGTCACCCTTGGTATACAACCAATATTACATACTTATTCTATATAGAAATATATCAAAATTAGTGGTTTAGAAAAATCTAGACCCTCTTAAAGTATGCAAATCACTTCAATTCATGAGATTAATGGTTATTATTTGAAACCATTGTAACAATATTGATCAAAGTAATAAATGTGGGTATCCAACCCATTATAACCAAAGTTCAACAAGTTATTGAAACAAATATACTCAATCATTAATGGATTAATAATTATCATAGATAAGGATGCATAAATAGTTCTTATATAAAAATATGATTCTCATCCAATAGTAAAAAAAATATAATAGTTAATCAATTGATGTCCTAAGATCTACTCCACCTCATCAAATTAGGTCAACGATAGGAATATAAGTTACTCCTACTCCCATACCATATGTAATTACATACAAAATAACTATATATATAATCTCAAACATTAATAATTTAATAGTCTTAAATTGGTCCAAGTTAGTTTTCAAGAACACCACTCAATCACCACTTGTTGATACTAGTACAAGGTTAGTCTTACCATCATTTAATTTTATATGTGATTTAGGGATATGTGGGATACCATTATATATTTATAATTATAATATTTTAATCTTATGAATGAGAGGAGAAGCATATTTTGGAGGTTGGGTTTATTCCTTGTGAGGGTTCCTAGGATAAATATTGTGTCACACCATTTTGTGGATTATTTGTATTATTTTCATATGGATGTTGCATTTACTTTCTAATGTGGTATTGTTTAGATAGATTATGAATGTGGTAGTCAATTAGAATAAATGGTTATTAAATGTTCTTTACTTTTCAATGAGAAGTTATCTTAATTTATTATTGATATATAGATTCAAAAGGTATGATGCAATGGATTATATGCTTTGCTTTAGTGGTTGTGCATGGTAACTTATTAATATGGTAATGTAAACAAATTATGTGTGCTATTAAATTAATAAATACTTATGGATACTTTAACCAGAAACAATATGGTTAGGAAATGTAAAATGATAATTGGGTTGATATAATCCAAGTTGGAGCTCAAAGGGGTTGTAGCCCAATGATTGTAATTTATGTTTGGGTTGTAGCTCAAACAAAGCCTCACATTCTAAGTAGAAGCTCAAATGTATATGAGGAATAGGTGCTCCCATATTAAGGTAAAAATACCTCATGGTAAAGTAATTAATTAATTAAGGTGTATAACTGAAGGTACACCTTAGATAAGAAAGATGTTTGGTAAAAATTAAGATCAAATCATTCTATGAGTGAGGAAGGAAGATAATCATGCTTAAGATTATTATTCCAATGCCTATGTAAGTTTATCACATGGAGTGATAATTATATTAGTTGCCCCATCATGGAGATGAGGGTAGTAACTAAGTAATATATATGGATGATTAACCATTGGTGTGGTTTCTCAATATTCAAGGCATATATTCATACCGTTAGTGTGACATGAAGGTTTTATATAAGTTGGTCACTTATACTCAAGAGTGACTCTAACCAAGTCTTAATATATATTGATGGTTGATGCATTGATAACTTACAGTCCATTTGGAATATCTTTGTCTTAGATCATGATTATGTCTATACTTTTTGAATGCTAAACGTAAGAACAAAAAAAAATTAAGTGGATGAGTAGTAACAATTGGGGTTATTATATTTGGTATCAAATCCCATGCTAACTAATGGATACTAGTTAGATCCAAGTTAGAAAAATATATGGGCAAGAAGAACCATAGGTTGGTTCAAATCTATTGATTGATAACTTGAGCTATGGTTGTTAAATTATTGTTAACATGTAAATTATTAAAATTCAAGGCTAAATGGCTATAACCATACCTAGAAATAGAATAATGTGTGATTAAGAATTGAATGGTTAGAACCTTGTGGGGTTACAAGTGTAAAGATAACCATGTAATTTAGTTCATAGAAAATAAAAAATAACTACTAAAAATTCAACTAGATATGATTAATAAATCCACAAAAGAATGTTCTCTTTATTTATATTTTTGATCGATGTTATAATACACTCATGGGTTCCAATCAAAGGCTATGATGTTAGAAATGGTGGAACCATAATTGAATATGGAAACCATACAACTATCACAAGAACCATCTTCTAGCATGAAACTCCAGTATGATGAAGGAAATCAAGGATGGTGAAACCTCACATCCAAGCATGGAAATCTTCCAAATCTCACCAAAAATGTTCTTTGACATAAGATTTTGGGAGTCCACCAGGAAGCTTCGATAGCCCAATTGTCACCGTCATAGGAGACTTCACCAACCTCTCCAAGTGTGCCAACTCCGTATAAAAGTATATCATCCGACCACTTGGGTGGTGGTCAATATTAATAAGGAGTACTACTCTATTTAAACAGGGGACTATCCACTACACCATGCATGTGGTATTATTACCCACACAAGAAAATTGGAGTATAAACCTTCAACGATTGGTTGAAGGACAAAGAACCTCTATGGTATATAAAAGGAAAATAGATTTCTAGCTTTAAGAGAGTTGAAGTGACAATATGATAGATAATGACTACAAGTATGTAAAATCTGATCAAGGTAGAATATAGGGCCAACATAAGAATAGTTGTTAAAAATATCAAGTAAAAACCCATTTAATTGGGATTGAATATGATCAGTTAATAGATAAAAAATGTTTTATATTATTGATTGAAGGGACTCAATTTTTGAATACAAATATGACCATTGGCCATAGGAAGGAGTTGAACATCTCAACCATGGCGAAGGAAGGTAAGGTAAGAGGAAAACCATCACTTTGGAATCCGTGGTCATGGTCAAAACACCATCAACTGAAATATCACCAAACATGCTTGATGCCTCTGAAACAATACCGTCACTACCATCATAGTATATTAGTAAGCCACTCGACCACCCAGGTGGTGTTCAGGTTTAATAGTGTATTATACACTGTTTAAATACATAATTGTATCCTTACCCAGTGCATGTGATATTAAAATTTATACCTAAGGAAATCAGTGTCAAACCAAACACCAATGCTAAACTAAGTTAGTCCAAAATGATATAGGATTAACTGTAAATAACTAAACCCAACTGGGTGCCATTTGAGTTATTAGTGGGCTATTGTTGATGCACCACACGAATATCACATTGTACAAATAGATATGCAGGATTGTGACCATTGTCATCCAAGCAATAATGACCAAAATTAAAGATAGTACCTAAGGGAAAAGATACTTGAATAAGTATGTATGAAATGACCATTGGACCTTCCATTAAGATTAACCATGGGGTTGGGTGAGTAAACATATAAGTAGTATATTGAGAGTTATCTTATTTGGGGTTAGAATATTTCTTTGAATATTTGAGGTTACTAGAACCCTTTTGATAATTATATACTAAAATCTCTTGAATTGTATTTCAAGTATAGTAGTGAGTCTATTATTGGTATACTCTGTTATGTACATAGGGTAGAATAAATTATAAATTGGAAAAAAAAATTGGGTATCCCCATGAATTATAATTTGATAGAACTAAATTTTAATTAACAAAATAATTTGGGTGTTCCCAAAATTTAGAATTTGGGCAAATATTAATAGAAGGGAAATAATGAAGGTAACCAAGGGTTTCTCAAATAAGATGTAAATGTTTTATAAATATATATTATATATTATATTTAAGAGGTAGTTAGATTTAAATTATTAAATAGATAAAAGGATGATCACTATATGAATTAAAGGTATGGGACTTTAATTCATCAAAAGAATGATTGATTGTGTGTCAATCTTGGAGGTGAATGTGGGGTTCATTCTTGAGGAAGCTATGGGGTTCCCTCTTGAAAATTGGTGTCATATCTCCTTAATATGAATCCGATGATCATTCATAAACATGTAGATCTAAGAATTCATGGGATTCAAATGTAATGTATTAATGGATTAGAGAAAGGAATGTGGTTTTTCCTTGTTTGCATCATGATTTGAAAACGAAACAAATCGATTCCTTTAATTTTATATGTTATTTAGGGATATGTGGGATACCCTTATATATTTATAATTATAATATTTTAATCTTATGAATGAGAGGAGAAGCATATTTTGGAGGTTGGGTTTATTCCTTGTGAGGGTTCCTAGGATAAATATTGTGTCACACCATTTTGTGGATTATTTGTATTATTTTCATATGGATGTTGCATTTACTTTCTAATGTGGTATTGTTTAGATATATTATGAATGTGGTAGTCAATTATAATCAATGGTTATTAAATGTTCTTTACTTTTCAATGAGAAGTTATCTTAATTTATTATTGATATGTAGATTCAAAAGGTATGATGCAATGGATTATATGCTTTGCTTTAGTGGTTGTGCATGGTAACTTATTAATATGGTAATGTAAATGAATTATGTGTGCTATTAAATTAATAAATACTTACGGATACTTTAACCATAAACAATATTGTTAGGAAATGTAAAATGATAATTGGGTTGATATAATCCAAGTTGGAGCTCAAAGGGGTTGTAGCCCAATGATTGTAATTTATTTTTGGGTTGTAGCTCAAAAAAAGCCTCACATTCTAAGTAGAAGCTTGAATGTATATGAGGAATAGGTGCTCCCATATTAAGGTAAAAATACCTCATGGTAAAGTAATTAATTAATTAAGGTATATAACTGAAGGTACACCTTGGATAAGAAAGATGTTTGGTAAAAATTAAGATCAAATCATTCTATGAGTGAGGAAGGAAGATAATCATGCTTAAGATTATTATTCCAATGCCTATGTAAGTTTATCACATGGAGTGATAATTATATTAGTTGCCCCATCATGGAGATGAGGGTAGTAACTAAGTAATATATATGGATGATTAACCATTGGTGTGGTTTCTCAATATTCAAGGCATATATTCATACCGTTAGTGTGACATGAAGGTTTTATATAAGTTGGTCACTTATACTCAAGAGTGACTCTAACCAAGTCTTAATATATATTGATGGTTGATGCCTTGATAACTTACAGTCCATTTGGAATATCTTTGTCTTAGATCATGATTATGTCTATACTTTTTGAATGCTAAACGTAAGAACAAAAAAAAATTAAGTGGATGAGTAGTAACAATTGGGGTTATTATATTTGTTATCAAATCCCACGCTAACTAATGGATACTAGTTAGATCCAAGTTAGAAAAATATATGGGCAAGAAGAACCATAGGTTGGTTCAAATCTATTGATTGATAACTTGAGCTATGGTTGTTAAATTATTGTTAACATGTAAATGATTAAAATTCTAGGCTAAATGGCTATAACCATACCTAGAAATAGAATAATGTGTGATTAAGAATTGAATGGTTAGAACCTTGCAGGGTTACAAGTGTAAATATAACCATGTAATTTAGTTCATAGAAAATAAAAAATAACTACTAAAAATTCAACTAGATATGATTAATAAATCCACAAAAGAATGTTCTCTTTATTTATATTTTTGATCGATGTTATAATACACTCATGGGTTCCAATCAAAGGCTATGATGTTAGAAATGGTGGAACCATAATTGAATATGGAAACCATCCAACTATCACAAGAACCATCTTCTAGCATGAAACCCTAGTATGATGAAGGAAATCAAGGATGGTGAAACCTCACATCCAAGCATGGAAATCTTCCAAATCTCACCAAAAGTGTTCTTTGACATAAGATTTTGGGAGTCCACCAGGAAGCTTCGATAGCCCAATTTTCAACGTCATAGGAGACTTCACCAACCTCTCCAAGTGTCCCAACTCCGTATAAAAGTATATCATTCGACCACTTGGGTGGTGGTAAATATTAATAAGGTGTACTACTCTATTTAAACAGGGGACTATCCACTGAACCATGCATGTGGTATTATTACCCACACAAGAAAATTGGAGTATAAACCTTCAACGATTGGTTGAAGGACAAAGAACCTCTATGGTATATAAAAGGAAAATAGATTTCTATCTTTAAAAGAGTTAAAGTAACAATATGATAGGTAATGACTACAAGTATGTAAAATCTGATCAAGGTAGAATATAGGGCCAACATAAGAATAGTTGTTAAAAATATCAAGTAAAAGCCCATTTAATTGGGATTGAATATGATCAGTTAATAGATAAAAAATGTTTTATATTATTGATTGAAGGGACTCAATTTTTGAATACAAATATGAACATTGGAAATAGGAAGGAGTTGAACATCTCAACCATGGCGAAGGAAGGTAAGGTAAGAGGAAAACCATCACTTTGGAATCCGTGGTCATGGTCAAAACACCATCAACTGAAATATCACCAAACATGCTTGATGCCTCTAAAACAATACCGTCACTACCATCATAGTAGAGTAGTAAGACACTCGACCACCCAGGTGGTGGTCAGGTTTAATAGTGTATTATACACTGTTCAAATACATAATTGTATCCTTACCTAGTGCATGTGATTAAAATTTATACCTAAGGAAATCAGTGTCAAACCAAACACCAATGCTAAACTAAGTTAGTCCAAAATGATATAGGATTAACTGTAAATATCTAAACCCAACTGGGTGCCATTTGAGTTATTAGTGGGCTATTGTTGATGCACCACATGAATATGACATTGTAAAAATAGATATGCAGGATTGTGACCGTTGTCATCCAAGCAATAATGACCAAAATTAAATATGGTACCTAAGGGAAAAGATACTTGAATAAGTATGTATGAAATGACCATTGGACCTTCCATTCAGATTAACCATGGGGTTGGGTGAGTAAACATATAAGTAGTATATTGAGAGTTATCTTATTTACGATTAGAATATTTCTTTGAAGATTTGAGGTTACTAGAACCCTTTTGATAATTATATACTAAAATCTCTTGAATTGTATTTCAAGTATAGTAGTGAGTCTATTATTGGGATACTTTGTTATGTACATAGGGTAGAATAAATAAAAATTGGAAAAAAAATTTGGGTATCCCCATGAATTATAATTTGATAAAACTAAATTTTAATTAAAAAAATAATTTGGTTGTTCCCAAAATTTAGAATTTGGGCAAATATTAATAGAAGGAAAATAATGAAGGTAACCAAGGGTTTCTCAAATAAGATGTAAATGTGTTATAAATATATATTATATATTATATTTAAGAGGTAGTTATATTTAAATTATTAAATAGATAAAAGGATGATCACTATATGAATTAAAGGTATGGGACTTTAATTCATCAAAAGAATGATTGATTGTGTGCCAATATTGGAGGTGAATGTGGGGTTCATTCTTGAGGAAGCTATGGGGTTCCCTCTTGAAAAATGGTGTGATATCTCCTTAATATGAATCCGATGATCATTCATAAACATGTAGATCTAAGAATTTATGAGATTCTTATGTAATGTATTGATGGCTTAGAGAAAGGAATGTGGAAATTCCTTAATTGCATCATGATTGAAAAAGAAACAATTTGATTCCTTTAAGTTTATAATTGAAAAGGGATCTGTGGGATGCCCTTTTATATTTGTAATTATGATATTTTAAGTTTATGAAATGAGAGGAGAAGCATATTTTGGAGGTTGGTTTTATTCCCCGTGAGGGTTCCTAGGATAAATATTGTGTCACATGATTTTATGGTTTGCCTATGATTTTCATATGGATGTTGCAATTATTTTCTAATGTGATGTTAATTAGATAGATTATGAATGTTGGAAATCAATTAGTATGAATGTTTAATAATTGTTATTTACTTTTCAATGAGAAGTTATTTTAATGTATGATTGATATGTAGATTCAAAAGGTATGATGCAATGGATTATATGCTTTGCTTTAGTGGTTGTGCATGGTAACTTATTAATATGGTAATGTAAATGGATTATGTGTGCTAATAAGTTTATCAATACTTATGGATGCTATAACTAGAAACAATATGGTAAGGAAATGTAAAATGATAACTAGATTGATATAATCCAAGTTGGAGCTCAAAGGGGTTGTAGCCCAATGATGGTAATTTATGCTTGAGTTGTAGCTCAAACAAAGCCTCACATTCTAAGTAGCAGCTCGAATGTATATGTGGAGTAGGTGCTCCCATATTGAGGTAAAAATACCTCATGGTAATGTAATTAATTAATTAAGGTATATAACCGAAGGGATACCTTAGATAAGAAAGATGTTCGATAAATATTAAGATCAAATAATTTTATGAATGAGAAAGGAAGATAATCATGCTTAAGATGATTATTCCAAGGCCTATGTAAGTTGATCACATGGAGTGATAATTATCTTAGTTGCCCCATCATGGAGATGAGGGTAGTAACTAAGTAATAAATATTGATGATTAACCATTGGTGTGGTTACTCAATATTCAAGGCATGTATTCATACCGTTGGTGTGACATGAAGGTTTTGTAGAAGTTGGTCACTTCTACTCAAGAGTGACTCTAACCAAGTCTTAATATCTCTTGATGATTGATGCCTTGTTAACTTACAATCCATTTGGAATAACTTTGTCTTAGATCATGATTATGTCCTCTACTCTTTGGAAGATAAATATATGAACAAAAAAAAATTAAGTGGATGAGTAGTAACAATTGGGGTTGTTATAGTTGGTATCAGAGCCCAGGCTAACTAATGGATTCTAGTTAGATCCAGGTTAGCAAAATATATGGGCAAGAAGAACCATAGGTTGGTTCAAATCTATTGATTGCTCACTTGAGCTATGGTTGTTAAACTATTATTAACAACATGTTAATTATTAAAATTCTAGGCTAAATGGCTATAACCATACCTAGAAATGGAACATTGTGTGATTAAAAATTGAATGGTTAGCACCTTGTGGGGATACAAGTGTGAATATAACCATGTAAGTTAGTTCATAGAAATTGAAAACTAACTACTAAAATTTAACTAGATAAGATCAAGAGATCAACAAAAGAATGTTTTCTTTATTTATATTTTTGATCAATGTTATAATACACTATGGGTTTTCCAATCAGAGGCTATGGTGTAGGAAATGGTGGAACCATTATTGAACATGGAAACCATCCAACTATCACCAGAACCATCTTCTAGCATGAAAACCTGGTATGACGAAGGAGAGCAAGGATGGTGAAACCTCACATTTAAGCATGGAAATTGCCCAAATCTCACCAGAAACATCTTTTGACATGAAATTTTGGTGTGAATCATATACTCCACCAATCAGCTCTGATATCCCAATTGTCACCACCACAAGAGACTTTACCAACCTCCCCAAGTATCCCAACTCCGTAGAAAAGTATACCACCCGACCACCTGGGTGGTGGTCAAGCTTAATAAGGTGTGCTACGCTATTTAAATAGGGGACTATCCACTACACCATGCATGTGGTATTATTACCCACACAAGAAAATTAGAGTATAAACCTTCAACAGTTGGTTGAAGCACAAAGAACCCTCTATGGTATATAAAAGGAAAATAGGGTTCTAGTTTTAAGAGATTTGAAGTAACAATGTGATAGGGAATGACTACAAGTATGTCAAACCTGGTCAAGATAGAATATAGAGCCAACAGAAGAATAGTTGTTGAAAATATCAAGTAAAAACCAATTAATTGGGATTTAATATGATCAGTTAATCGATAAAAGAATGTTTTATATTATTGATTGAAGGGACTAAGCAGTATCTGAATACAAATATGGCCATTGGCCAGAGGAAGGAGTTGAACATATCAACCATGGTGAAGGAAGGTAAGGTAAGAGGAAAACCATCACGTTGGAAGTCCATGGTCATGGTCAAAACACCATCACCTAAAATATCACCAAACATGCTTGAAGCCTCCGAATCAATACCATCACTACCACCATAGTAGAGTAGTAAGCCACCCGACCACCCAGGTGGTGGTTAGGTTTAATAGTGTGTTATACGCTATTTAAATACATAATAGTTTCCTTACCTAGTGCATGTGGTATTAAAATTTATACCTAAGAAATCAGTGTCAAACCAAACACCAATGATAAACTAAGTTAGTCCAAAATGATATAGGATTAACTGTAAATAACTAAACCCAACTGTGTGTCATTTGAGTTATTAGTGGGTAATTGTTGATGCACCACATGAATATGACATTGTACGAATAGACACGCATGATTGTGACCATTGTCATCAAAGCGATAATGACCAAAATTGAAGATGGTACCTAAGGGAAAAGATACTTGAATAAGTGTGTATGAAACCGACTGATGGAGTCATCGAAGGGTCAATGATGGGACATTATGTAAAGCTAGAAATCGTAATGGAAGGACATGCATGTCATGATAATAAATTCTCAAGCACATCAAGAGATGTTATCTTCTTGAGAATCGAATGAAAATCAAATGGCCTAAGACGATTGAATCGTGATCCGTGGGAGTGAATGGATTTTGAAATATGATTGAGTGAATAGAATCGATGTAATAACTCTAACATCGTAGTGTTGAGAAAATGGTATAGAGTGGTAACTTGGAAATTTTATCTCAACCTTAATGGAAGAATTAACCTATCGATTATTCATGGTAGTGAATACAATTTTTCTTGTATTAGGGTTCACCCTATTAATATTGATAATATTGGGAGCAAACACCATAGTGTACCTCTTGATCCTCCTACTTATGGTAGCCGATCTGTTGGTACATACAATCTGAGTAATGGCTTCTGACAGTGCTGGAACCAACAATGGTGATGATGCAGAGCCAAAAGAGATCAAGCCATTAAAGATCATCAGATCACGACACACACTGAGAATAATATTTCAAAATGCTAGGGATAAACTAGATATTGATGACTAGCAATGGCTAAGAAAGATTGGTTTTGAAGGAGTGTCACATCTAGAGCTAGTACATGCAGATAGGTGTTATCTGTCAACCCTGGTTGAAATATGGGATCCCAATAGAGGGATATTCTAGTTACCTATTGGAGAAATGACCATCACCTTAGAAGATGTGTATCGAATATATCGAGTACCGATAGAGGGATGCATAGTGATCATTGCCAATGAAGCAGAGATGGGATATATTTTGGAAAGAGTGTTTGAGGCTGAATGGAGAAGCGTGAACACCGATAAGGGTGGCATAGAATTTGAACTGCACTATGTGATGGGTAGATTGACACATAGGCATGTCGTAATAATGGAACTCATATTAGGTGTCATTTTGCTTGAATCGAGAGGTGCACGATTTCCTTAGAATTTGTTGGGAATAGTACAGGACCTAGTGGAGAAGTCAGTTGTATATGCATGGGCTCCAACATTGTTGGCTCAGACCTATAGAGAGTTGTTTGAGCTAAGAACAATGAAGAAAACATGATTGAGTTGTAGTTTCTTACTACAAATATGGGCCTGGGAACACATAGCTGTAGCAAGACCCTAAGGGCTACCCTATGATGCACATAAATGTGTGGGGCTAGAGGTGCCCTACGCATTAAGGTGGTAGAGGGGGAAGGAGTGGACCAGTAATAGGCCACTCAAAGGCAATAGAAAGTAGTTTTGCTCTATTTGGGAGGATCTGCAATCTCGAGATGTAATCTGGAGACCATGGAGAGAGGGCCTAGTATGGGTAGAATATGGAGTACAACTCGCTCATGTGCGGTGAGCAAGGTGGTTGATCGAACGTACGAGTATGCAATACGAGTATTTTCAATATACTCGAGTATTGTGATAGTTTAGTATTACATAATGGATACCGGACCCACCCAAGATTTATACAAGAAAGGGGCAAAAAGTAGTGATACCTCCACCAATGGAACCATTAGCCTCAAAACCTGATGAGGATATATGGATACCAAAGGAGGATGATGTTGGCACAACCCCCGACTATGATAGTTGGTGGGTTGCACAATGGTGACAACAAGAGGAGGATACATAAGAGGATGTGGAAGATAGTAGAGGAGCAATCAAGGCTGTCAAAAAATAAGAGGAGTGTTCATCTAAAAAGGAAGTAGAGGAAGAATCTCCTAGAAGACATGTACGTCGTTGAGTAAAAACTAAAGTTGGCCCATCAAACATAAAAAAAGATGGCCCCATAAGAAAATTGCGACACAAAGTGGAAGTATTGAAGGAATGAATCTAACTGTTAGAGACCCAACATTTGGACCTAGTAGGTAAATGGGTACAAGAGAAGTTGAGGTTGGATACCGAGAGAGATGCTGCCATTGTAGAGCAAGAGAGGCTCCAGCTAGAGTTAGCATAAATGCATTACTAGAGGGATACAATAGTAGCAGCCCTACATGCAAAAAATGCACAGTTACAACAAGCAAGGGAAGACTATAGAGTTGCATTCTTGGCTTCCTATTTTGATGCACTAGTGAGCCATGGTTTGCTTGTTCCATCTCAGCCAACTATTAGTGTATAATGTGGATATGGGAGAACATAATGAGAAACTCGAGCGACAACCTAGGATAGAACTAGAATCACTTCTCGAGCAGTTTCTCCAATAGTTTCTCAAATAGGTGGTGTAGGCACAACACAACGTGGTGAAAGGACCGAGGGACAACAACCTTGAGATCCTTTCATTGGGAAAAAAGCCACCACTTTGTAGACTATAAGGATGTATAGTATGTATGCCAAGGAATTCAACAAAATGTAAATTAATAAACAAGTGGATTATATACTTTTGTTTGTATATTTCTAAGATCTTGAGTAGAAATAGTTCTATGCTTATAATGTAAATGTTAAACAAATTAAAAAACATGAATGTAAAGCTTCTAGATCTAAAAAGGATGGATTGGAGTCCATTCTTGGAGAAGGTATGGGACTTCTCCATGATTTTATGTTGATATAAACTAGGGGACATCTAGGAGGATGCACTGGTAATGGCAAATAGGTTTGCCAAAATGAATTTTAGGATATGTGAACATCCTAAATTGAGATTTATGAGATTATATTTTTGTCTTTGATGACACCTATTTCTATCTGGTTAACTCATGGTAAGGGTTAACAAACCATAGTGTGATACTCCTTGGTGGGAGTTTTGATAAAATTAATGAGACTTATTGTGTCTAACCTATTACAGAAACATAATTTCATGACATCTCTATGAAAATATTTTGTAAATTCTATTATTGTAGTACTTTAATTCAGTTGATTATGTAGTAATAGATGATTCAAAGTTGTAATGTTATGATGATATTTGTGTATTGATGATATTTTCAATACTTATTGTTATGCATTATGGATGTTTTATTGTTCCAAGAACATGGTACTACTGATATTTTGCATTTTTGCAAGTCTAGGTACTCTCGTGGATGGAAGATGTTGCTTACCATCAAGAACAAGACTTAGGAAGTAAAGAAAAGTTGATGACTCAAATTATTTTGTAGAGGATAAATACTAGTTTAGTAATTTTATGCACTCACTAAGTTAGGAACTGTGTGAAACATAGAGGACTATGTTTAGTCCAAGGGGGGTGTATGTCACATCTATCCCCATCGAACCTTTTCAAAGGATATTAATTGATCAAGGGGATCAATTAATACCTAACTAAAGGGGTCGTAGACCCTAAAGAATTCTACAAAATTCTAACTAAAGGATTTTGTGAGGATTTAGGAAAGGATTAATTATCTTTCGAAGAAGATAATTTAATTTAATTTAAGTAGAAGTGTTGTGGAGTTTTCCCACTTACCCTCAAAAGATTTATCATGTCACGGGGAACTCTTGAAATCACAACTAGCATTGTGGATTCTGGCAGATCCACCTCATTAACCTAGGAATAGACTACCTTTGATAGCTCTAAACTGACCAAGTTGGGTAAGGAAACCCCAAGCAGTGGGTCCTTTCACTAATGCTTCACAATGCACATGCCCACTATGCCAGACAAAATGTTATTTAGTTATTTTAATGATTTTGGATGACCGAACCTATTAATATAAGTGCTCATTAAGCCAAGACCGGTGCCTTATCCATTACAGAGTCATAGCAAATTTATAAATGACTTTAGACATATTAAAGCAAGAGGAACCAATTTGTTTTATCCCAGTAAAATAATGTAAAGTAAATAAAATGATTAAACTGGTGAGATAGAAAGCATCATTCACGGGTTTTGATTGCAAGAACACATGAATGAGCATCACACAAACCATACAACATAGAAGGTAAACCAGGAATCGAGTTGGATTTTGTATTAATATATCAAAATATTACATAAAGCAGGCCCAGCAGAGTGCTTGAGTCTTGTATGTCAACAAATTACAATAAAACCCCTGTTCGAATATCGTAACAAAGGGGCTACTCCTCTCCATCCTGATTGCAGTGACGTAAGAGTCTCCAACTCTGTGCGTTCAACAGGAAATGATCTCAGTGAACAACGCTCCCTAGTGATCCCTGGATATGGCAAAAAGAAAGGTGATAAGTAACATAGACATGAGACACAAAGGAAATACGACTAAGCACTGGACAAAGGTTATACCTGGCTTTTCTCTCTCAGAGGTTTGATAAAAATTTACTGCTACAGTAGTCTTCCTTATATAGTGTTTGGTTGCTCGAGCAAGGCTGCAATTGTTTGCTCCAAGTGGATCAATCTCATTCCCTTCAAAATTAGGATGTAATAAAAATGGGCACGTAGCCCACACCTTCTGTCTATGCAGGTGGTGGATGTGATTGTGTATCATCTCCTCTGCTGCCCTAGGTAGGCGGTTGTGCTGCACTCGGCTCGTGTGCTCTCACTAGTGAACTGGGCCCCACTTCTTGTTTATTCTCCTTTTGATTCTGCCAACCTTTCCATCCTTGATGTAGGAATAAAACATAGCCCTTCTACTGACTTGTCAACTTTATTTATCCTTCTATAGTTATCCTGCGCTCACAGATGCCATTAGCAGTACCATGTTTCTCATATATAGGTAAGTATATGTATACAAAAAATATATATTTGCTTTATTTCAATACTCGTCTATGGAGGGTTACTACACATGTTTAATTTTCACTGGGAGAATCTTAAAACATGGGGTGCACAACTTTAAAGTGAAGAACACAAGCTTATACTGAGAGGGGGGGTGAACAGTATAAGACCACTTTTTACTTTTGCTTTAAATCAACTTTCAAATCAGCTTTATGCAGAGAATAGATAGCAGTATCAAGAGCAACAATTAAAACAATGCACAACACATCAACAACAAAGAGACACAACAATTTACGTGGTTCACCCAATGCGGGCTACTCCACGGATAAAATTTCTTACTAAATTTTATCAAAGTCCTCTGGGAATACTTCCCGATTACAATGTTTATGAGCCTCTGCCCAAAGGAGATACCTTCCCCTAATTCTGCTTTGGATGGTGATCCTCTAGAAGACCTCTACCTCCTATGCCCTTAGCAAGTGGAACTCTTTCCACAGAAGACACCTGTCTTCCCTGCTCTGGCTGGAGATCTCTGTCCTCAACTCTGTCACCGTAAAGTTGGTCCTCGAATTTGCACTAAAACATAGTCCTTCGGTCTAGCACAAATGTCCTCTTCTGCCTCAATCTCTGTCCTCAATCTGGTCCTCAAAAATGGTTAATGAAAATGGTTCTCAAGCTTTCAGATGCTTGCTCAATGTTGTCCCCAAGTCTTCACCAACTTTCACATAGACTGCGCAACACAACAACACACAACACTTCGGCTATCGCACTTCTCACTTCTGTGCACTGTCTTCGAATGTTGCAACACCAACAGCTTCTGCTCCTATGCGCATACACCACAACATAGTCTTCGCACACTCTGCGCCAGCATAGTCTTCGCACACTTCTGCGTCTCGACGATCGAACTTCTCCCCCGCACTCTATCTGCGCAACTCGCACTTCGAACGCACACTTCGATCGATGCAAAACTCTTCAAGCATCCCTCCTTTTATATTCATAATCTCAAGATTAGAATCTTGATCTTAGTCGGTTGATTAACCTTCAATCACGTCGGCTGTAAAACCCTACACTGCGTCGGCCCAGATTTAACTCTATCGGCTTCACTACCTCCCTATTGCTTCTGGCATGAAACTTCAACATGTCACGATATCGCGACACCTTTGCCTGTCGTACACCTTCTATAGCTTGTTGTAGCGATATCGCGACGCTTTTGCTTTTGTCTGCTTCCTTTGCTCTTCTATCATGAAATCGTGACACTTTTGCCTTTCATTGATGTCATCTCACTTTTGTCATGAAATCATGACGCTTTAGACTTCAAAGCCTTCTTCTCCGCTTCTGTCATGAAATCGTGACACCTTTGCCTCTTGTTGACGTCATCAGCAACTCTGTCATGAAATCGTGACGCTTTAGACTCCAAAGCCTTCTTCTCAGCTTCTATCATGAAATCGTGACACCTTTGCCTCTTGCTGACGTCATCTGCAACTTTGTCATGAAATCGTGACACTTCTTGCTTCTTCAACCTTTTCTCGGTTTGCACTAGCGAAAATGGAACATGTCACGAAATCGCGACGCTTTCTTGCCTTAAGCTCTTTTCTCCCAACTGCTCATGAAACTAGGAACATGTCACGAAATCTGAGCGTGCTTTGTCTTAAGCACTTTGCATCATTCCTGTGAAACTGCTGGAACATGTCACGAAATAGACGACGCTCTTCTTTAAGCACTTTTCGCCATCTTGGAACATGTCGCGAAATCGCGACGCTTTGCCTTAAGCACTTTTCTCGCCATACAGAACTTGTGCGAAATGGCGAGCTTTCCAACGCAAGCTACCAACTCAACCTTTGTCGCAAAATCGTGACACTTTCTCGCATCCGTACAACTTCATTGAAACTTGTCGCAAAATCGTGACACTTCCCCGCAACTCAACACTGCCAACTCAACTTGTCATGAAATCGCGACACTTCCTGCAACTCAACACTGCCAACTCAACTTGTCGCGAAATCGTGACAGTTTTGCCTAAACTTTCTCTCTCCTCAAACATGTCACGAAATCACGACAGTTTTGCTAGCTTCGTCTCTGCCTTCCAGCATGTCACGAAATCGTGACAGTTTTGCCAGAACTTTCTCTCTCCTAAAACATGTCGTGAAATCGCGACAGTTTTTCCAGCTGCCTGCAAACTTTTTCTAACTTATCTTTTTCTTGATCTTTTGCAACTGGGCTACTCTGATTTTCTTG
The DNA here is from genome assembly GCA_028583015.1 of Wollemia nobilis. Classification (NCBI taxonomy): domain Eukaryota; kingdom Viridiplantae; phylum Streptophyta; class Pinopsida; order Araucariales; family Araucariaceae; genus Wollemia; species Wollemia nobilis. The sequence goes on along the minus strand of JAQPPZ010017031.1, from coordinate 8,917,772 downwards.
GAGACTTACTGACCAGCTGAAACCTTCATCAAAACACATACTTAGACATAAAAACAAATTGCTCCAAGAACTCCTTGACATCAAAGACAACAACTACCAAGAGCTCCTTGACATCAATGACAACAACTAAACTTAGGCAAAGGCAATGTACTCAAGGTACCCAAAATTGCCAACAATCTCCCCCTTTGTCATTGATGGCAAAACCTTTACTAAAAACACATCTTCAAGAGCCAAAACTGAAAACAATCTCTTGAAGTTTTTGCTCCCCCTGACTTGAAGCTTTCCTCTTCACTTGAAGCTCTCCCCCTTACTCATATCTCTCCCCCTTTGTCATCAATGGCAAAGGGTCACCTTTGGGGCTTGGGACTAAGAATGAGCCTCTTAGCTTAGTCCCTCCCCCACCTCCTATTGAGGTGATTTTAAAATAGGGTTGGGAGTGAAACTCCCATTAGACACTCATCATCATCGGTGTCTACAATTTCTTTGTCGGGCCTTTTCTTGAGCTCTTTGTTAATGTTTTTGTTCTTGGCACTTTTCTTGTTCTTGTTCTCATCTCTTTTCTTGTCCACACCTTGATCCTTGGACCTGTTTATACCACTATTTTTGTTCCTGTACCTTGGAAGATCAGCTCTGCACTTTTTGGCTGAGTGACCTGTATTGTTGCACTTGTAACAAACAACAACATTATTTCTTTCAAGCATAGTTGTTCTTTGAATCCACCTGTTTTGACTAACCCAGTTCTTGTCATTTGAATTGCAAAAAATTGCCTTGTGCCCAAACTGATTACAAGAGTAGCAATACCCTTGAAATAAATTACGACTTCTAAAATTATTGTTACCCTTCTTCATTTGAGACATACAATGTGCAGCCATGTGTCCAAACCTGTAACACGCAAAACATCTGCCGTGAAATGTTCTTTTAATCGATCTCTTGGGTCCCGAAAACTTCTGTTTCACATTCAGAAATCTGTTTTCTATTTCTGTGCATTCATCACTCACGGACTCATGATCTGAAGTACTTTCTTCATCAGAGCTTTCTTCTTTTTGAAATCTCTTGCTGGATTCCCCAACCTGTTTCTTGTGCGGCTCAACAAAACCGAGACCTATTTTATCTGTTGGATTTCTTTGACTTTTGATGAGAGACTTAACCTTCTTGGAGCTATCCTAAAATCTGTAGAGCTTATCCTTGTAATATTTATTTTCTTCTTTCAGAGAAACCATTTTCTGCTCTAACTCATTATACTCAAGAATCTTAGACTCTAACTCATCCTTGAGTTCCTGTGTTTTGGCTATAGAGAAGTCAAGACTTTCTATAAGATCGTCTCTCTCCATACAACATTCATCTAACTTAACCTTGAGTCTATCATTCTTCTTTCTTTCCTTTTCCAAAACATTGAGAGCATTATTGAGTTCACTTTCAAGATTCTCTATTTGATTGCATTTTGAATTATCAAGGCCTTTTTCTGATTTCTTATCACTAGAGGTGCTACCCTTTTCAAAAACCATACATACATCTTCCTTATCATTTTCTGAAGCATCCTCATACATACTAGTAACCAATTCATTATTTGTGCAATCATCCTCAAGGTGCCCAAAATTTCCACATCTAAAACATTTCATGACAGTGAATTTATGTTTCGGTTCTTCCTCCTTTTTTGAAATGAACAACATCTCATTTTCATTATCACTGGAAGAGCTTTCACTATCACTGCTGGAACACTTACTTGCTTTGTCCAGATAGAAGCTCTTCTTGTTCTTGTGTGAATACCTCTTTCCTTGATTGTTGCGCTCATCATTGTTCTTTCTGTAATACCTGTGCTTTTCAGAATCCTTGCTCTTAACATCCTGTATATCTTCATCACTTTCATTTTTGGAAATAGTATAGTCAGTAGCATAATGACCATACTTTCCACAGTTGAAACATCTTATATTTTTCTTGCTTTTGTGCTTTCTAGAGAATTTGCCTTTCTTGTCTGTAATATGCTTCTTCCTCACTAGAAGACTCATCACTCTCTTGAATCTTGTTTGCCTTTTGATTTCTTGGTAGCTTTGAAAGTCTGCCTCTTTCTTTATATCAACATTTACTTGAGTTCTCGGCTCAAAAGCTGCAAGAATACTATGGAGCTCATCCTTTTTCAACTTATCTAAATCTTTGGCTTCTTCAATAGCAGAAATATTTTCACTAAATCTATTAGGAAGAGATCTTAAAATCTTATCACATACATCATTTTCAGCAAGTTCAAGACCGAGGTCTTTCATAGAATTAACAACTTCATCCATACGGAGCATGTAGTCACTAATATTTTCATCATCATTCATCTTGAGTTGTTCAAATATACCTTTGAAGTGTCTCAACTTGGCCTTTCGGACATTTGCATCACCTGTATGAACAACCTGCAATTGTTTCCACATTTCACTGGCTGTCTTGCAGTGAATAACTTTGGTAAGATCAGCCTTCTATAAACCCTTCAGGATTGCATTCATGGCTTTTGAGTTGCTGTGATGTAGGAGCCTGTCTTCTTTAGTATAAGGACCATTTACAGGAATGGTGTACCCATCTTCAATAACTTCCCATACCTCATTACCAAGAGCCATAAGATAGACTTTCATTCTTGCACTCCACAGACCGAAATCTGATCCATCCAGAATAGGTGCTGCATTGCCACCTAAAAAATCCATTGTGTTCTTAACCAGTTCTTCCTTCCAGCTGTAAAACCTTTTCGAAGGAACCCGCTCTGATACCAATTGAAGAACACAAGCTTATACTAAGAGGGGGGGGTGAACAGTATAAGACCACTTTTTACTTTTGCTTTAAATCAAATTTCAAATCAGCTTTATGCAGAGAATAGATAGCAATATCAAGAGCAGCAATTAAAACAATGCACAACACATCAACAACAAAGAGACACAACAATTTACGTGGTTCACCCAATGCGGGCTACTCCACGGATAAAATTTCTTACTAAATTTTATCAAAGTCCTCTGGGAATACTTCCCGATTACAATGTTTATGAGCCTCTGCCCAAAGGAGATACCTTCCCCTAATTCTGCTTTGGCTGGTGATCCTCTAGAAGACCTCTACCTCCTATGCCCTTAGCAAGTGGAACTCTTTCCATAGAAGACACCTGTCTTCCCTGCTCTGGCTGGAGATCTCTGTCCTCAACTCTGTCACCGCAAAGCTGGTCCTCGAATTTGCACTAAAACATAGTCCTTCGGTCTAGCACAAATGTCCTCTTCTGCCTCAATCTCTGTCCTCAATCTGGTCCTCAAAAATGGTTAATGAAAATGGTTCTCAAGCTTTCAGATGCTTGCTCAATGCTGTCCCCAAGTCTTCACCAACTTTCACATAGACTGCGCAACACAGCAGCACACAACACTTCGGCTATCGCACTTCTCACTTCTGCACGCTGTCTTCGAATGTTGCAACACCAACAGCTTCTGCTCCTATGCGCATACACCACAGCACAGTCTTCGCACACTCTACGCCAGCACAATATTCACACACTTCTACGTCTCGACGATCGAACTTCTCCCCCGCACTCTATCTACGCAACTCGCACTTCGAACGCACACTCTTCGATCGATGCAAAACTCTTCAAGCATCCCTCCTTTTATATTCATAATCTCAAGATTAGAATCTTGATCTTAGTCGGTTGATTAACCTTCAATCACGTCGGTTGTAAAACCCTGCACTGCGTCGGCCCAGATTTAACTCTGTCGGCTTCACTACCTCCCTGTTGCTTCTGGCGTGAAACTTCAACATGTCGCGATATCGTGACACCTTTGCCTATCGTACACCTTCTATAGCTTGTTGTAGCGATATCGCGACGCTTTTGCTTTTGTCTGCTTCCTTTGCTCTTCTGTCATGAAATCGTGACACTTTTGCCTTTCGCTGACGTCATCTCACTTCTGTCATGAAATCATGATGCTTTAGACTTCAAAGCCTTCTTCTCCGCTTCTATCATGAAATCGTGACACCTTTGCCTCTTGCTGACGTCATCAACAACTCCGTCATGAAATCGCGATGCTTTAGACTCCAAAGCCTTCTTCTCAGCTTCTGTCATGAAATCGTGACACCTTTGCCTCTTGCTGACGTCATCTACAACTTTGTCGCGAAATCGTGACACTTCTTGCTTCTTCAACCTTTTCTCGGTTTGCACTAGCGAAAATGGAACATGTCACGAAATCGTGACGCTTTCACTGCCTTAAGCTCTTTTCTGCCAATTGCTCGTGAACGGATGTCGTGAAATGGCGTTTTTGGCGGAACATGTGACGCAAATCGATGACGCTTTCGCTGCCTTAAGCACTTTTATTCATGCCCCCGCCGCCCGGAACATGTCACGAAATCGATGACGCTTTGCTGCTTTTATATGGGAATGGAATGCAACTGCAAGTTGCCAACTCAACTTTGTCGTGAAATCGTGACACTTTCTGCATCCGTACAACTTCATTGAAACTTGTCACGAAATCACGACACTTCCTGCAACTCAACACTGCCAACTCAACTTGTCGCGAAATCGTGACACTTCCTCAACTCAACACTGCCAACTCAACTTGTCAAACTTGTCGCGAAATCGCGACAGTTTTGCCTAAACTTTCTCTCTCCTCAAACATGTCACGAAATCGTGACAGTTTTGCCTGCTTCGTCTCTGCCTTCCAGCATGTCGCGAAATCGCGACAGTTTTGCCAGAACTTTCTCTCTCCTAAAACATGTCGCGAAATCGTGACAGTTTTTCCAGCCGCCTGCAAACTTTTTCTAACTTATCTTTTTCTTGATCTTTTGCAACTGGGCTACTCTGATTTTCTTGGAGACTTACTGACCAGCTGAAACCTTCATCAAAACACATACTTAGACATAAAAACAAATTGCTCCAAGAACTCCTTGACATCAAAGACAACAACTACCAAGAGCTCCTTGACATCAATGACAACAACTAAACTTAGGCAAAGGCAATGTACTCAAGGTACCCAAAATTGCCAACATAAAGTGGGGCACACGAACTTGTGCACCCCTCAAGACCTTTGTGCGCTCCATTGGAAAATGAGGCGCATCAAATTACCATGGGGCACACCAGTTTAAGCACAACCTTGCACGCCCCTCATGATTTCATGTGCTTCAAAATTAGGGCAAAAATCAAAGTTGTCAAAAATTGATGAAACTTGGCAGGTGTCTAAACAGGCCAAATGGGTATCCAAATATGTTGATATCACCAAACAAATCCTCTTGGATCATGAGATATGGCCCCCCAAAGTTGTACTTAAATGTGCGCGCGTTAATGAGGCGCACAACCTTAAAATGGGGCACACAAACTTGTGCGCTCCTCAAGACCTTTGTGTGCTCCATAGGAAAATGAGGCACACAAAATTACCATGGGGTGCACTAGTTTAACACGAGGCGCACAACCTTGCGCGCCCCTCAGGATTTCATGCACTTCAAAATTAGGGCAAAAATTAAAGTTGTCATAATTTAATAAAATTTCTCAGGGGCATAAACAAGCCAACTGGGTATCCAAATCAGTTGAGATAATAAAAAAATTCCTCCTGGTTCATGAGATATTGCCCTCCAAAGTTAGGCATAAAACTACACGCGCGTTAATGGAACGCACAACTTGTGTGCCCTTCAAGACCTTAGTGTGCTCCATTGGAAAATGAGGCACACAAAATTACCATGGGGTGCACTAGTTTAGCATGGGGCGCACAACCTCACGCGCCCCTCGGGATTTTGCACGCTCCAAAAATAGGGCAAAAATGAAAGTTCTCTAAATTTAATAACACTTTGCAGGTGTCTAAACAGGCAAAATGGGTACTCAAATCCATTGAATTAATTGAAAAATTCCTTTCCATTCATGATATACAGCCCTCCAAAGTTGGATGTAAAACTACGCGAGCGTTAATGGGACACACAACTTTAAAATGGGGCGCACAACTTGTGCACCCTTCAAGACCTTAGTGCACTCCATTGGAAAATTAGGCACACAAAATTACCATGGGGTGCACTAATTTAGCATGGGGCGCACAACCTCGCGCGCCCCTCGAGATTTTGCATGCTCCAAAAATAGGATAAAAATGAAAGTTCTCAAAATTTGACAAAACTTTGTAGGTATCTAAATAGGCCAAATGGGTACTCAAATCAGTTGAAATAATCAAAAAATGCTTCCCCGTTCATGAGATATAGCCTTCCAAAGTTTGACGTAAACAACACGCGCGTTAATGGGGCACACAACCTTAAAATGGGGTGCATAAATCGTGTGCTCTTTAGATACTTGTGTGCTCTTCAATATACTTGTGTTCTCCATATGATATTCTCAAAATTTAGTTCCGTTGTGAAGATTGGATCAAAGCTCTTTCCCCCAGTTTTTGGATTAGCTCAAATGGAGTCTTCTAGTTCAAGTTATGGCCCTATCAATTTACATCTAAATGCAGGGCAAAAGTGACAAAATTGGAGCGGTACTAAAACAAAATTTAATTAATTAAGACTGACAATATTCAAAAATGCTCAATCCAAACCATTTCCACTAGACCCCGACCTTCAAGATACAAATCTCAACACTTTTGCAAGCCAAAAATTTAGATTAAACCCAAGCCTTAATTTCTCTAGAGTCATCAAAAATTGGACCTTGCACCCTAAGCTCACCTAGACATTAATTTGATGAAATTTTTCAAAAGAAATGGGGTGAAAACTAAGTTGTAACAATGGGGTACAACAAGAAGCTAATTAGATATTTTTTGAAAGATGAATTGGAGGATTTATCTTTTGCAAAAATTAATACAATATAATAAATTAGGTGTAAATAACCTAATTTTAATACAATTAGGTACTCACAAGATTTATCCAATTTTGATGGGACTAAAAAGGGATCTAGAATTATTAAATAATATAAGAATTATCCTATTATTTGAGAAGCTATCCATATCTTCTACATGGCTTCTCTACATTGGTGGAAATTAAGGAAATATTCCTTCCCTTATCCCTAACAGTCCTAGTTTTGTAACCACCCAAATCTCTAATAGTACTAGTTTTGTATTTGTCTCTAGGAAGGAGGGACACAAAACAAAACAAAGGCCACCTACCTTATCCTCATGGACCCCATTTTAATTTTAATAATAGTTTAATTTTTCCCTTGTACCCAAGGGAAAGGTGGGGTCCTGTCTTGGGGAGAGCATCTTTAAATTCTGAGGAGAATGGATTTAGAAGGGAGTTTCAGAGGGAGGTATGGAAGAAGGCCATGGATTGGAAAAAGGAAGGACAACTTAAGGAGGATACGTAGGCAAGGAGATTCAAGACCTTATAGGAATCCAAGTGGGGAAATTCATTTTGTAGTTTTGCATATTAATGCTTTATTGAACAATATATGGATAGCTTATCTCTTTATGTCCCTTAGTTTAGAAGTATTTGGTAGATGCTACAAAATGGTGATTGGAAATAACTATTTTGAATTTACTTTATTTAGTCTAGGTAGCACTAAAATCGAGACTATAAACTTTGATAAATTTATAAGTTTAAATTGAATGTCACAATTTTGGGTTTGCTCTTAGTGCCATTTAATTATATCATTAACCTCTTTATTAAGCTACCTCCTAGGTGGTATTATCACCAATAAAATGTTTTAATTTATAGATTCACCACAAGTCAGTGAAAATCCAACTAAGCCTTCCGCCTTCTCGACGGTGTCCAGCAAACCAAAACCCCTTCACCATATCTAAAACTGAAAATCATTTTGTTCTACGCCGACCATTAGGTAAGAGAAGGAAATGGTATTAAAAGTGTAGACCATAGACTTTGGTACCTCAAACCTACACCTAGAATCATTGGATGACTAACAACATTGGGGGAAAACTCTTACCTTCATTTGCGGTGCTTTGGATGTTATCAAAATGTGGAACTATGACTTTATATTTATACTCTTTATAAAGATCCTTTGATTACATGGTGTATTGCTTTGCAATTAGGATTTTGGAGAATATGATCTGTGTTTATATAAATATCTTGTAAATCTGATCATTTAAAGTTAAAATTGAATAATTTAGCACAATATGAATAATCCTCTTCTATGAAATTTGACTAACCAGATCCATTTTATGATTCTATTTCCTATTAATCTTATAGTTTTGTTTTATAAAGTTGAAACCTTGTTTTGATGTTTTCCTATGTCGAATTATACATACGATTCGCACTAATTTCACTACTGTAACAAGTTACAAACATTCAATAATTGAACACAGACATCTGTGTAATATCTTAGCCACTTGAAGTTTTAGGTTTGGTCACCATATAGAATATTTAGCAACTATCTTTGAGACTCCTCCATTAAGACCCTGATGCATGGAATAATTTGTTCACTCGATGGCAAGTTGAGGTCTCATGAGTTGTTGTATGTAGGTTCTCTTTATTTTTAGCCTTGGTTTAGTCCCACATAGGTGTACAGTGGATTTAGCATGGTTTAAAAACAACCTAGGCCCATATAGTAAAATAGCCAAGTGTGCTATGTACCTATTTATCTCAAAAATTAAGATAAATATGGTCATATGGCATCAGTTGCTAGATGCCTATTTTCTTAACATCATCACATGGATGTGTGTGACTCACTGGAACTCTTAAATGTGGAGACCATTATTTTGATTATCGAAGGTGAGAGGTATTATTCCACTTTGTGTATATGGATGGTAGTGTAATGATACTAAGAGAAACACTTTGTGGTTATGGTGGCCAACAAGCACTGGTCACCATGTGATAATTGGTGGTACATGGGTCAAGTGGTAGTAGACATACCTATTAATCCATTGTTATAATTGAATTACCACTGATATTCGTACACTTTAGTCGATCCATTATTATCATCGAATTACTGCTGATATAACCAAATGACCACTACCACTATTGTGATACTAGATCGAGGAAATGATCGTTGGGTCTTCCATTCAGATTAACCATGAGGTTGGGTGAGTAAACATAGAAGTAGTAGATTGAGAGTTACATTATTTAGGATTAGAAGATTTATTTGAAGAATTGAGGTTACTAGAACCCTTTTGATAATTATATACTAAAATTTCTTGAATTGTATTTCAAGTACAGTAATGAGTGTATTATTGGGATACTTTGTTATGTACATAGGGTAGCACAAATTATAAATTGAAAATATAATTTGGGTATTCCCATGAATTAGAATTTTATAGAACTAATTATAAATTAACAAAATAATTTGGGTGTTCCCAAAAATTAGAATTTGGGCAAATATTAATAGAAGTAATGGAAATAATGAAGGTAACCAAGGGTTGCTCAAATAAGATGTAAATGTGTTATAAATAGATATTATAGATTATATTGAAGAGGTAGTTATATTTAGATTATTAAATAGATAAAAGGATGATCATTGTATGAATTAAAGGTATGGGACTTTAATTCATCAAAAGAAGGATTGATTATGTGTCAATATTGGAGGTTAATGTAGGGTTCATTCCCGAGGGAACTATGGGGTTCCCTCTTGAAAATTGGTGCGATATATCCTTAATACGAATCTGATGATCATTCATAAATATGTAGATATAAGAATTCATGGGATTCAAATGTAATGTATTGATGGCTTAGAGAAAGGAATGTGGTTTTTTCTTATTTGCATCATGATTTGAAAAAGGAACGAATCGATTTCTTTAATTGTATATATGATTTAGGGATCAGTGGAATACCCTTATATATTTACAATTATAATATTTTAAGTTTATGAATGATAGGAGAAGCATATTTTAGAGGTTGGGTTTATTCCTTGTGAGGGTTCCCAAGAAAAATATTTTGTCACACCATTTTGTGGATTGTTTCTATTATTTTCATATGGATGTTGCATTTACTTTCTAATGTAGGATTGTTTAGATATATTATGAATGTGGTAGTCAATTAGAATCAATGGTTATTAAATGTTCTTTACTTTTCAATGAGAAGTTGTCTTAATATATTATTGATATGTAGATTCAAAAGGTATGATGCAATGGATTCTATGCTTTGCTTTAATGGTTTTGCATGGTAACTTATTAATATGGTAATGTAAATGAATTATGTGTGCTAATAACTTAGTAAACACTTAATTATGTGTGATTATATCAAGTACTAAATATCTAAATGGGTAACTAGTCTAGATGTCATGGCCCTCGTATCAATGGTAAGCATAGTATAAATTCTTCCTATGCTCTTTTGATCTACGCTTGTTAGGTTTCAATGGGCTCGTACCTTACATAACCAATAAAAGATCAATTCCAAAGATTCTAACAATGGTGTATAAGTATGATGTGGAAATGGTTGATTAGTTTGATGAGGTGGCTGGGTTGTATGTGTTTTAGTCACCTACTTAGGTTGTTCTACCTATTTTTTGGCATAGGTAATATTTTATCCCCTCTGCCTACTTGTTGATCCTCAGTAGTGAGAGGATTGCATGTTTGAAGTTAATTCTAATCGATAATATATGGTATTTTGTTCTTGAAACCATAACATGATTTAATATCATGACTATCCTATAGATGGTACAAACAATGTAAATCTTATATATATCCTTTAGGCTTCTTACGGTTTGGATCTAGTGTAGGTATTTCAGGTAAAGTAATAGTTTTTGTCTCACATAATAGAGTGGAAATCGATACCAAAGTTTTAGGTAAATGCATGTAAATACGATGTGGATGGTGTTGTTGCTTTTGCACCTGATTATGCAAGGATACATTTTCTTGTGATTTTATAGGAAGCAGTTTGGCCTCAGATGCATTTTGCTTTTATAGCTCTATGTTTGTGAGTTGATGCATGATTTGTTGCAAAGCATCATTTTAGTGACCCATTTGCATCTCAACTTTGGCTAAGCGATCTAGAATGTATTGTAAGACTAATGCGGATTATGATTGCATAGATATTTATGAATTCATCATGCAATTGATGGATGATGGAAGCAAACTAGGTGTAGGTGCCAAAAAATTCTTAGGTAAATGAGAAGCATATATCTCCATTGTCTGTGAATATGTGTATTCTTCTTAATTATCTTGTTTATTTATTTTGTCCACATGATCTTGCTTTTGAATTAATTCTTGCTCTTGTTTCACTATGGAGTGCTCATATTTGACAGCTTGATCATCCTCATTTTGGCATAAAGGATACACCTATTATTGTTTTTTTGAAGGTGTTATGTGAAATGAACTAGGTGTAACTAGTTTCGGTGGTGGTAGAAATTTTTATGTAGAACCCATGTTTAGTGGAGATACTGATTGTGTTTATTGATTAAGGGAAGTCTGGTTCCCTATCATAACATTGAACATTCCTGCAAACTCATGAGAAGATGTATTAGCATTTGGATAAGTTATTGATGTCTCATCAACTTATCTAGGGTGATCTACTTGTCTCCCATGTTTAGGTAAATAATATAGGATGATATCGATGGGTGGTGACTTGATAAGAGGTCACTCTAAATCCTTGATGAACTTAATGATAGGCGTAAACATACAATTTTTTGCTATGTATTCTTTGATTTCAATATTGGTTGAGTGAACTATGACCTACAATGTGGTGGGTGAAGATGGTATGATATGATCTAACTCATCTATGACTACAATGGGCTCTTCCTTTTTGGTAGGAATGGGTAGTTCCTCTACTGACATGTTTGATATGATTGTGGGCATCTCCATGATTGGCTTTATCGATTTATCCTTGCTTGGAGAAATTGATAATGAAGGAGAAGTAGCAGGTAAAGTTGATGGTAATTGCGGTGGTGGAGGTAGTTCCATGATGAACCATGGGGTTACATCTAGACTCTATATAAACTCATTGGAGTTAGTTTCTAGGTGCGTAGGTGATATAGTAGGTTCCTATGGATGATCCACCTATTTGTAATATTTGAAGGGGTCTAGATCGACATGAACCATGTGGACCTTATCCTTATGTATGTATTTGATATATTGATGGACTATGGATGGCACATATTCCATGGCTCTCATCCATGGCCTTCCAATAATTATGTTGTACTATATTGAACCCTCTAAGATGTTGTAGCAACCTCGAGGAAGCGGCACACCGTCCACTCACTCTATTTGTGATTATTATTAAATATTTTAACGTTTAACATGCATTAAATGAAAAAGCATAAAATAAAGGCATAGCCGAAGTGCGAAGAAATAAATGAATGAATGCTTTGTATTGATATTTCCAAGATCCGGTTACATATAAATCCCTCTATGGGATACCCTTCATTTGATACATGATTTTACACAAAGAGGGTAGCAGATGTATAAAATATCCCCTAGCAAGGGGTGATGCGCCTTTACAGGCTTCCCGATGATGCACACGAAATGTATGAGGGCTTACAGATGCCTCCTTCTCTAGGTCTGATTCCTAGAGGGATCCTCTTGCTCTCGTATGTTGTAGATTTATCCGATGAACCTGTAGCCCTACAATCAATGAAACAACAACACACGCTTAGATGTCCGAGATTGCCTCCCCGGATGAGGTTGTTAGCATAATGAAAACAAATGCAATAAAACTAGTACTATGAATGCAAATAACTAAAATAAAGCTTATGCTAATGACATGAAAACATGAAGAAAGCAGAATAAAAGAAACTATCACCTAAACCCTAGACTAGGTTGCGGGCCACTATCCAGGACAATGGCCGCTAAGGTGAAATCTGTCTCTATTGATCCAAAGGCTATGGGCTTAAGTCTGCTACTAATGTTAAATGATTATTGTATGTGCATGGATGATTACCTCTCAGTTGGCTAGCACTCCTCAAGGGTGCTCAGATTTGCTCTCCAATCCGATAGGGCTTCGCCACAAAATGATCTCCAAGGGAAGCTCTCCAAGTCTCTAGAAGCTCTCCTCAATGATCCAACCTATTCAAAATTTTGATATGTGATATGTGATGTTCTCTCTCTCTTGATTGATAAAAGAAGGTCCCCTAGTGCTTTTAGGTTTACTCCTTATAAAGTGTTTGAAGCCCTAGGTCAATGTTCAAACCCTAGGACTGAATCCCTCATGCGCACTGGATGTTAGCATGAGAATTTGAGCTTTTGTCTACCCTTGAGGGGCAGTTAACTGATGTCTAAATCCGGACTTGAGTCTTTCATGTAGATTGGCTGTGAGGAGGAATGCAAAGTTGTCCCCACTCGGCCTTATTGCATGCATACTACCACTTCCACCCGTGATTAGGCTAGATTGGTGGCAAAATGCATTTAAGTTTTAGCCACTGTCATCTGTAGTGGCTAAGGTTTGGCCGCTCTGAGCTACAGCGGCCAGAATCCAGCCGCTCTGGTCCATAGCGGCCAGGCTTGGATGGGCTGAAAATGCCCCAAATGAGTGGTGAAAACCACTTTTGATACTTGGAAGGTCCCAAGGTTTAGTCACATGACCTATGAGTGTGCCTATGTGAGTAGTCTCCCTGAACATGACATGTTTTAGGTGTCTATAGATGCCCCTTTTTGTGATGCGCTGAGTGGAAAACACAACGTGGAGCAAAAACGTAGACTGCTATGTTTGTAGGGTGTATGATGATCATTGATCTGATCAATGTTGGATGGCCCAATCATGCAAGATGACACGCATCCTTGAATCATTGCTTCAACCTGATTGAAGGCTTAATTTAGCATAGGGCTTGCACATGTCCACTTGCACTCATTCCTCAAATGCAATCGGGTAGCTTATGTTGCTACAATAGAACCGACCAGAGGAGAGCTACAAATTGAAGATGTCATATTTGCTTATGAACCCAACAAATGGGGAAAGTTTTGTAAGAGTTGTATGCAATGATTCATAGGATGAACACAATTTTGATATGATCGAGTGATATTTGGTTGACTTTGATTATGATTATTTGAATATTTGAACTACCCCCTCACACAAATGAATTGGTGAGGGAAAGGCAATGAATGAAGTGACAAGTCGCTTGACCACTTTGACTAGCTTTGGTTCCTTTCTAGTGTTTGTTCTTTTAATGGGCAAACCCCCATCCAAGTGTGATTTCAATTGTTTATGATGATCACTCATCCCTATCTCAGGGAGCGGTCCAACCACAAATAGCCTTCTTAGGGAGTTAGGATGAGTGATTCTATTTATGCTTGTATTGCATCACTTGGCTCAGTGTTTTTGGTGTCATAAGAGAATTAGGATGATTCCATCGTACCCGTGGAGCAGTCCGACCATCTTGATCTTCTTCGGGGTTGAGGTGATACATCATAATTCCAAAATGAATAATTTACCCCGAGTAGCTCTATGGTAACTTACTCATCTCACCAAGTTGCATGGAGTGCAAATCGTTGCAACCACCGAGTTGATAGAGTAAGTAACTGAATACGAAGCTTACTCGAGATTTGTTTTTATGTGATTTTTTTGTTATTTTGATCATTATGATGATCAGGGACCATCAAAATGTGCTTATTTGATTTTTTACTATTCCTCCTAGAAGGAATATGCCTGATTTTCCTGTGCATCTGGCCGCTGTCAGGTCTAATGGCCGCTAAGTCCCTACCTATGGCCGCTCTCACCCTGAGCGGCCATGAAGTTTGGGCCATTGATGTTAGCAATGGTTGAAGCATGACTTGAGGAGTATAAAAGGGATCTAGGGTTTTGACTTTTCATTTTTCTAGCTAATTTTGCTTTCTAGAGCTCTGACGAGAAAGTGATATTTGTGACTTGGAGTGTTGTTGTATTGGAGACTATGGCTGCATAGGGAGAGACATCGGCAAGTGGAGGAGCTGGAGCTTCTCGGGTATTCTCTCAAACCTTAACCCTACTTTCTTTTTTGGGTAAAATTGAACCTCACTAAGTAATCGGTAAATGAACCTCACTAAACTTGCTGGCAACGAACCGAATCTGTAGATAGGTTTAGGTTAGATTTTTTTTGGTGGGCTTGCCCCCATTTGTTAATTTTCAATTTTTTTTGCATTTTTGACCTAGGGCGTACATGTCTGTCATGTCGCCATTTTGTAGCGGCATTGCTGTAGTTTGGTCATGTCGCTCGAGAGTTTGAATCCCAATGGTCAAAAATTTGACCATTGGGGTTTGGTCGTTGCTATCCACAATGGCCAATTTTTGGCCATTGTAGGTGATAGAAGCTAAGAGCCTTAGTTAAATTTTGTAATTTTTTTGGATTTTGCAAGATGATTATCTAATTTTTTTGAATTTTTGAGCTGCTTTTTGTACTATGTTGCATGATTAGGTGCATTTATTCCTCTTTTACTTAGACTTAGGATAGTTTATCATTATGTGCACCATTTTTCATGTTTTATTTGTGATTCATGCCTTAGATGCATTGTAGTTATACCTTTGATTTTTGCTCTTAGATTCTCACTACTTGGGCTTGGGACCCGAAGCTCCTTAATGACCTTCTCCCACTCCTGGATGATATGGATTGGGCCTGGTTTAAGGCTCGTGGACTACAGTATGTCACTCGACTACCACATATTATGTCGGACCAGGCCTACCTCACTACCTTGGTTCATCGATGGGACCCTAGGATGAACACCTTCCATATTCCTATCGGTGATATGACTATCACATCGAAGGATGTATATAAGATTTTTGGATCCCCTTTGATGGAGTGGCCATCATCTCTTCGACCACTAATGATCGTGATGTAGTTTTTGCCAGGGTGTTCGGAGGGCATGCGATGGTTGCCTTCAAGGACACCAAGTCTAGAGGTGTCTCTATTATACGTTGGTATAGGGAGCATGTCTTCTTGGAGAGGCACATAGTATTGTTGATGGTCATCAACAACATTCTCATTCTAGATTGCTTAGGCTTGAGGTTCCCGTGGAACCTCCTTGCGATGGTTCAAGATTTGTTGGATAGTGAGGAGCCCATCATCTATGCATGGGGTAGGTCTCTACTAGCATAGTGTTATGATGAGTTGTATCACATCCATCGATGGGGCTGCATCAGCATTGGTTGCAGCTTGCTCCTCTAGGTATGGGGATGGGAGCATATCAGCGTGGATCATCCCAGAGGACTCCTCACTAAGATTATAGTTATTGATGCTAAGATGCAGTGCTATGCTTCCAGGTGGGCTCGAGAGCACGAGGAGCACAAGAGCCACCCTAATGCGAGGGAGCTCCCCCATTATACTACTACTTTCATTGGGCTATAGGCTAGAGCCATCATGTGGCACCCATATTATGAGTGCCCAACTTGGGATGATCCACCCAACTTTATAGCTAGGATATGGCGTGAGCGATGGCTCATTGGCCACAAGGTCGGCATCAAGGAGTATTTCTTCTACTCTCGGGTTCTTCATCAGTATGGTTTATAGTAGGATGTGCCACTTGTCCCATTCTTATATAGGTACATCAGAGTAGAGAGAGACCTCCCTCCCCCACATATCATAGAGTTGGCTGATGAGGAGGATGCCCCAGCAGTTGACCCATGAGTTGTTGGGGGAGTCATAGATGCATTTGCGTAGTGGTGGGGTGACTAGATGTGGCATGGTGATGGTAGTCTGGGCTATGAGGATGATGGTAGAGATGGGGTAGATCTAGTAGGGCATAGAGTCTAAGCTAGGATTGAGGTATGGGGCCAAATAGAGTAGGTGGTAGTGGAGGAGTAGGAGGCTCCTGAGGAGGAGGATGAGGAGTTGGATCTTGAGGAGAGAGATTCTCCTCTGAGGGCATAGTTGCATGATGTACAGTAGCATGATGCTATCATTGCCCAATGGGATGCTACTATAGTACAGTGAGATGCTACTATAGAGCAGCTCACTACTCAGATACAGGCTCTACAGGCTGCTATCGGGGTGGTGCTTCTAGGATGTAGGTGGTTGTTGATCCTTCCACACCTTAGGGCTCTATAGGGATAGATCTGGGGGTAGAGATTAGGCGGATGCAAGATTTGCTAGATGAGTATGAGGTGAATATTTCTGGTCATGTAGGCCATTCATTGCTTCTCTCTAGATGTAGCTAGAGGCTAGGAGCCACCCCTGAGGGAGAGGATAGATGTGGGTGGATCACAGGCTAGCGGGTGCTCTACCTTAGGGTAGTCTTCCATCCGGCCTAGTCAGAGGACCTGAACTCACATAGAGAGGCCAGTAGGCTCACATCGCTCCACCCGAGATCCATCCATAGGGGGTGGTGCTATAGGGGGCACAGCCTAATGTTTGATTGATGATGCTTTAGGCTTTTATTTTTGAGGTCAGCTGACCTATATGATTGTAGCCTTCGGGTAATTTTGTATATCCATGCACTTTGAGATACACATTTTGAGACATCTTTTGAGACACACATATTTATATGAGACTTTGCATTATGCTTCATTATGTGTGTCATTTATTGCTTATGTTTTTGTTTTATTTATGTGATGTGATGATGGCATTATGATGAGTTGATATATGTGTTAGATGATAGGTGATATTTATGATGATATGGATATTGAGATGGATGCTTATGTATGTGTTTATGTAGATGCTTATATGATTTGATTATTGTGACATGATGTGATGTATCATGAGTTGATTTGATGATGGATTTATGATTCTATGTATGGGTGGATGCAATGATGTGATCTTAGATATGGATGGATGATTTATGACATTATGTATTTATGGATGCAATGTTTTTGTTAG
Source organism: Wollemia nobilis (assembly GCA_028583015.1). Taxonomy (NCBI): domain Eukaryota; kingdom Viridiplantae; phylum Streptophyta; class Pinopsida; order Araucariales; family Araucariaceae; genus Wollemia; species Wollemia nobilis. The sequence goes on along the minus strand of JAQPPZ010017031.1, from coordinate 8,900,206 downwards.
ATGCATGTTTAATTTTGATTTAATTGTATGCATCTAACTTATGTTATGATATGGTAAATGCAATGTGTCATGCACTGTTTATATGATGCTTAATCTAATGTGAATGAACCTGTATGCTTTAATCACTTAAAACATAAGGAATGCATATGATATGATTTCAACAATCTAAATGGGTGATACCATAGAAAGTATAACAATCATGAATGTAAATAATCATTCTTATCACAAGAACTAATTATTTGGGCATTCATATGTGAAATGTATTGGTGTGTATGTATGTAATTTCTTGATAAAGCTTATGTTATTTAAAAGGTTCAAAATAGTCAGTGGTCGTATAGATATTATTTCTAACATCTATCCGGTATCTAGCCTACTTTGTTAATACCCCTTAATTTACAAACTTTATAAATAAAATTGATGATGTGATGAATGATATGATTTGTTGCTATGTAGGAATTTTTGAGGCTTTTCCTGGGACTCAAACACTCTAGTTACTCTATCAATAGTTGTGTACTGACCATACTAGACTTTTGAAGAAGCAAGGCTTTCATCATGGACCTATAGATTCATTATCCCTATGTGTGCAAATGAATATATTTAGATAGAACTCAAGCATTTCCTCTGATGTCAGGCGGGATTCTTTCAGCCCATTTCTAAGATCGTGGATCCTCAATTGTTCATCTTATCCTGTGTTGGACTTAGTTGGATTATACCACTAGGTAGCTTTGGGTTACCTAAAGCTAGCTCATCCACATGCAAACATTGGTCTACACAAATGCAAGATGCTATTGTGATAGACATATCATCATGCGTAAGGGTACCACCATTTCCAGGCATGGTTGTACACCAACCTGTAATGGGGATCACCTTCTGGTTTTGTGCAATGCTGAGAATTCTAGGGATTCAAGTTCCATTCCCTTCTTTTCTTCATTTCATTTGGGATACTTGCTCATACTTAGTGATGAAAATCATTATTTATTTTTGATTGATTTTTTTCTCTTGAGCAAGGGATTTATGTAAGGATGAAATTCACTTGTTTGTTTTGACTTTGATTGTTGCTTGATTTTGGGATTTTGAATTATGACTTTGGAAACTGGAATTTTGAATTTGTGCTTTGTTTCAAGATTTTTGCTTGTTTTAATGAAAGCAAGGGATTTATGTAGTGATGATAATCACTCATTTTTAGGTAGGGTAGAACTTGTCCTTTTGCCAATTCTCAGCACCTTTGAACCGGTCGCATAGGGGGATAAGCAAGGAAGATCCTTTTCGCTTAAGGTAACCTAGACCACTTTATGCAGCTTTCATCTTTCCCTTGTACCAACTAGGATTTTAGTGTTTTTAATTAGTGATAGGATCCTGAATATCTGAGGCATTCATGACTAGACCTTACTCTCTACTAATCAAGATGGCTTCCCACAAAAATTGATAAGACCACTAGATATGGTTGAATGACTAAAAAATCTTAGCCTATTCCTTATAGCAACATGATATGGTTGTGTTGAAAAACATAGTTACACACATGGATGAATGGATGAAGGTGGACTTGTGTATTTGTGGTTGTGATACAAATTGTGGCATCGTTTGCAAGAGTGTGATCATAACATATGCAAATGCAATGGATATGCATGTTTGATGTAATGCAACTATATGGATGCAGATGTAAGATGCAACTATTTTTGTATTTTTGATTTTTGCATTGTTTTTGTATTTTTTATTGTATTTTGACCAAAGGGCTTATTGTGCCTTTGGGGCTTTTAGAGTTTGACCAAGCGGTGTGAAGCCATCCTTGGAGCATTTTTGATTGAATTTTGACCAAGCGGTGTGAAGATACCCTTGGAGCATTTTTGATTGAATTTTGACCAAGTGGTGTGAAGATACCCTTGGAGCATTTTTGATTGAATTTTGACCAAGCGGTGTGAAGATACCCTTGGAGAATTTTGATTGAATTTTGACCAAGCGGTGTGAAGATACCCTTGGAGCATTTTTGATTGAATTTTGACCAAGTGGTGTGAAGATACCCTTGGAGCATTTTTGATTGAATTTTGACCAAGTGGTGTGAAGATACCCTTGGAGCATTTTTGAATTTTGAATTTTTATGTTTTTCGAATTTGTTTGTATTTTGTATTTTATGTATATTTGAATGTTTTTGTATTTTATGACATATTTGAATGTTTTTGTATTTTATGTATAAAATATCTTCAAATGAATGATATTGAGAGGCTCAGGCTCTTCAACACCATCCAATGATGTGAGGCGATATGCCCCAGGCCCAACCCTTTCTGAAATCATGTAGGGGCCTATCCAGTTTACCATAAATTTGTCTCGTAGGTGCGGTGGTAGATTTGAGTTTTGCTGGTTTTCTTTGAGCACAAGATCCCCAAATTTGAATTCTCTTAAGTGGAATTTACTATTGTAAGCTCATGCAAGGTGATCTTGATAAATGTGGAGATGCTCCAAGGCATTGACTCGATGTTCATCAAGAAGCGTTAACTGATCAAGGTGGCCTTGCCGTGCGGTGTCATCATCTATGAAGTCCTTCAATGCTATGCGTAGGGTTGGAATCTCCAACTCTAGGGGCATGATGGCCTCAGTGCCATATACAAGTGAAAATGATGTTGCCCTAGTGGGCATCCGCACACTAGTCCTGTATGCCCACAATGCCAAAGGCAATTGCAAATGCTAGTCCTTATGATTATCTTTCACTATTTTCCTCAAGATGGAGACTATTATTTTGTTTGAGGCTTCTACTTGCCCATTTTCTTATGGATAATAGGGTGTTGAAAAATTATGTTGAATATGGTATTTGTTCATTAAAGCATGCACATTTTTGTTCTTGAAAGATGGCCCATTATCCGATATTATCTTCGAAGGGACCCCAAAATGACTTATGATATTATGGAGTATAAACTCCGCAATCCTTGGTCTAGTTGTCGATGTCAAGGGGATCACTTCGACCCATTTGGTGAAATACTCAGTGGTCGTTATGATGAACGTGTGTCGGCCTAAGGATGGGGGTGAGATCTTCCCCACTAAGTCTAGTCCCCACTACGAGAAGGGCCATGCTTCTTGGATGGGTTGCAAGGCTTGTGATGGCAAGTGAGTGAGGTTTGCATGATGTTGGCACTTAACACATTTCTTGACATACTCACAATAGTATTTTTCCATAGTGGGCCAATAGTAACCCATTCTCAAGATGCGCTTAATGATGGCCATGCCACTGAAGTGACCACCACACGTACCATCATGAGCTTGCAAAATTGCCCAGGATGCTTCCTAGGGCTCAAGACAATGAAGGAGCATTCCATCATAGCCTCGTCTATAAAGGATCTCTCCTAGCAAGATATACCTCATCGCCTTCTATTTAAATGCTCATATTTTGACATGCGATAGGCCTTGTGGTACCATTCCAAGTTTTAGGAAGTCCCGTAATTGGGAAAGCCAATCCTGATAAGTCACAACTTCTATGGATAAAATGACATGCTCCTCCTGTGATCCAAAATTTGTGAACACAGATTGAGAAATCACCCTATGGTGGATGGTTGTACCACACTCCATAGGACCTTGAGAGATCAAATATTCCCAAGGTGTCATTTGCAAGAAAGCTCTAGCTCTGAAGGACCAATCTTGATTTGGTTCGGTCTGGATCATGTTGATTGACTCTTGATTGTCAATAGCCTCACGTTGTATTGTTGAGTGTACGAGCACTTTAACATGAATGGTTGTGAAATCAGTAGATGGATTCTGAGGGATTAAGGATCCCAAAGATGCCATGGTGTCTACAAATCTGTTTGACGTACGAGGGATTGCCTCGATGTCATACCATTCCAGTCGGGCTAGGTAAGTGTCAACAAGCTCCTTGTAAGCTTTCAGGAGTGGGCACCTACATTGGAACAATCCTTTGACTTGATTAACTATGAGCAAAGAGTCACCAAAGATATTCAATCTTTTAATGCCCATTGCAATGGTTGTTTGGAGTCCCAAGATCAGGGCCTCATACTCTATGTTATTGTTTGTGCAAGGGAAGTCTAGCTTGAATGATAAGGGCAATGGAGCACCCTACGGTGTGATAAATACTATCCCTACTCTCCCCCTTGCTCGCACTTCGAACCATCGAAGAACAATGCCATGTCTCTTTTCTTTTTAGGCTCTTTGGGTTCGGGTGGATCTGATAATGTGAAGACCGCATCATCAGGAATTCTATGGTGAGAGGCTTGCTATCCTGAAGAGGTGCCTCTACTAATTGATCTGCTATGACTTGTCCCTTGATGGACTTTTGGCTTATGAACTCTAGATCAAATTCTATCAATAGCATGATCCACTTTGTAGTACGTGTATTATGATAGGTCTTGTTCATCATATACTGCAAAGGATTTTGTTTTGATATAACGTAAGTCGTATGGCTCAACATGTAGTGTCACAACTTTCTAGTTGCAAAGACCACTGCTAAACACAACTTTTCTACATATGCATATCCTAGCTCATAACTCACCAAGGTGCGACTGATGTAATATATGACTTGCTCTTTATCTTGTGCATTCTTTTGGGCCAACATGGTGCCTAAAGCAAAATCAGTAGCCGATATGTATAGTAAAAATGGTACGTCTGGCCTTGGTGGAGCCAATACTGATGGTGTTGCTAGGTAAGTTTTGATCTCTACAAAGGCTTGTTGGCACTCTTCATCCCAATGAAATGGGACATCCTTGCGTAGCAACCGGTTCATGGGTCGACACTTGTCTGATAATTGCGCAATGAACCATTTGATGGATGCTACCTTGCCTTGTAGGCTTCTTAACTCCCTAATGTTGGTAGGGGTGGCCATTTCCATTATAGCCTTTACCTTTGTAGGATCGACTTCAATGCCTCTCTTAGAAATGATGAAACCTAAGAGCTTACCAGAAGTCATGCCAAACACGCACTTCTTAGGGTTCAATCTGATGTTGTGCTCAATGAGGCGATCAAAGACTTTCGTAAGGATTTCAGCGTGCTCTTGCCATACTAAAGACTTGGCCAGCAAGTCATCCATGTAGTCTTCTAAGATTGTGTGCATGTAGTCATGAAAGATGTATGTCATGGCCCACTGATACATAGCACCAACATTCTTTAGGCCAAATGGCATCACCTTGTAATAGAATGTTCCCCATGGAGTAATGAAAGTAGTCTTATGTTGGTCTTCGGGTTTGATTCAGATTTGATTGTATCCAGAAAACCCATCCATTAGGGAGAGCATCTCATGACCTGTAGTGGCATCAACAAGAGCATCTATGTTTGGCAATGGGAATGAATCCTTTGGAGTTGCCCTATTCAAGTCTCTAAAATCTATGCAAATGTGGACTCTTCCATCTAGTTTTCCCATGGGCACCATGTTTGAAACCCATTCGAGATAGTCGATGGGAACTATGAAAATCGCATCCAATAGTTTTTGTAACTCGTTCTTCACCATCAAAGCGATGGTTGGATGCATTTTCCTCAACTTTTGCTTGATTGGCTTCTTCATGGGATCCAATGAAAGGTTGTGAACAACTAACTTTGGATCAATCCCTGGCATGTCTTTGTAAGTCCAAGAAAAAATATTTGGCCTCTCTTTAAGGAGAGGAATTATGATGGCTTGTTCCTCTAGAGATAAACTTTCTCCGAACTTGAATTTCTTTGGTTGAGTAGGATCATCATTGATGTCCATCTCGAAAGTCACTTCTATAGCCATATGTGACCCATCCTCCAGCTGGTGAGGCGTGGGTATCAAATGAATGTCATCGATGGGATTTATAGGTCCTACTGACTCAGAATCCAAGCCGGCATGGAATACATCATATGCACATCCTGATGCAAAATGAAATGGTTGCAACACCTCTTCGCTAGAGAAAAGGTCTTCAGGCTCTATGGGTGAATCAGCATGATCCCAATCAATAGCCTCTGTATCAAGACATAGTGGTTTAGTAGGATCTATTGGGTTATGAAGTGGAGTGGTCAAATCAATGGAGATCATATTGATGGATGGAATGAAATCTCTAGGACCACATGGGTGAAACATTGTCTCAGAGGTTTCTCCTCCATACTCATGATGAGGCTCTAGAGGAAAAGGAATCTCTGGATCTAGCCCATGAGTAGGCTGGATAATAGGATCATTGGGTTCTAAGAGCTCTCTAAATGTAGGTAGAGGGGGATTGACCATATGATGAATGGCATTTAAGTCGATAGGTCTCCCCAAAAATTGCAAGCTAGGGTCTATGGCATGAAGTGCCACTTCTCTTTCTACCAGCATGTTGACTTTCTATAAGTGGTGAGGCCCAAGATAAGCCATCTCAGTCTCATCATCAAAGTCATCATCACTTATCCAAAACCCATTAGCATTGGTATGTGGTCCCAAAATAAGGGGTACGTCTCTTGGCCTTAAGTAGGCCATCTCTATCTCATCCTCATATTCTTCATCACTTATGAAGATGCCATTTGCATTAGTATGTTGCCCCAAGTCATGGGGCCATTGCCTTGCCCCTAGGTAGGCTCTCTCTATTGAGTCCTCTGACTCATAGCCACTTTCATCCGATATGTACCCACTCTCATTATGGCTGGACTAGGCAAGGCTTTGTAAATAGCGAGGCCCATGATAGGCTAAGCTTGTCTGTGCTTCATCATCACTTGCCTCGTATCCATTTCCTTCTCGCTCTTCATCCCACAAGTTGCAACCTATTGGGATGGCATCAATTGTGGAGCTTGGATGATAAGTCTTGGGTGGTGGTATGTTTACCACAACCACTTGTCTATTGCTCGGATATCTTGTACTTGGTGGGTGATAAGGAATAAAATTGATGTCTTCTCCTAACCCCAAGCTTAATCTATCCAAGGCTACTACTAGAGAGTCATCTCGACCTCTGATGTGATAGCCTAACCCAAACCTGTCAGAGGGAAGCTGGTATTGTGGCTCGAATGGCCACCTACGCCCCTGCTCATATATGCCAAGACCGTAGCCATGCCAATGGCAATGTTCAAAATAACTTAGAGCATACTCAGGATTAGAGAGGTAATGAACATTAATAGTGAATAGTTCATCATTGTCCTCTTCTATGTCTGTAGACTTATGGGCATAGTCTAGGCTAGTATAGATAAAATTGGTTTGGTTGGGAGGGATTCCAAGTGGAACCACTATTCCCACTAGTGGTCTTAGGTATTTTGGTCATCCCATGTCTTGTGTAGACTCTATGATGGGTATGAATGTTATGTTCTACACAAGATACTCTCCTATCCCTGTACTTGCCAAGTGTATTGTCGCATGTGATGTGGATGATCCTACAGATGACACTGGCGAAGCGGGTTCTAGTATCTCCTCAGCTTGATCTTGGAGATCTTCTTCTTCCATGGGACTTGGACTTTTCTCAATGCCTATGGTTAGCACTTCCTTGGGATTTCCTTCCTCAACTAAAGGTACCTTTAGCTTCTGATTATCTTTTGGTTTAGACGTTGATGGTCTCTTAGAAGCATTAGTCATTTTGGGTGCAAGATGAGGTGTTGATGTGTCTGGGTCTTTATGTACCCCTTTGTCTTTGTTATCTAGTTGCGTAGTTGGAGATGAAGGTCCTACATACAAGTGGGTAGAGGGAATTATAAATTCTCCTAGAAAATCCACCTGATGGACATATTTGAATGGCTCTTCATCAGCCAACACCACATAGACTTTGTCATCATGCACGTACTTGACACATTGGTGTAAAATCGAAGGAACACACTTCATATCTCTTATCCAAGGGTGCCCTAGGAGGATGTTGTATTGCATGGCCCCTTCCAAGACATGACACATCACAGGGATGGTCTTATGCCCTACCTTGATGGGTAGGACTATCATTCCCATAGTATTGCATAAAGCATCATTGAAAGCTCTTAATGTGTAGGCTCCCAGAATGATATTTGACTTGGGGATCTTAAGGTGTTCTATTGTTATTGTTGTGATGATGTTGATTGAAGAACCCATATCGACCAAGACCCTCTTAAAAGGTAAATCATTGACTGATGCAACAATGTGCAGTGGAGGGTCTGGTAAGGCAGTAGGCACTATCTTAATCTCATGATCATAAAATCGGATTATAGGTTCTTGACATTCTTGTACTTGTCCTACAAAATAAGTGAATGCATTTGGATCTTGTGGTTGGAGCTCAATTGATCTCAAAATCTCCATCAAAGTCTCCCTATGCTTTGGGGACTATTGTATGAGCTCATATATAGATAGCTTAGTTGGAGTCATTTGTAAGTTTTGCTCTAGTCTACTCCAAATAGTTACCATAGGTCGGGTTGGTGGACCTGGAAGGTTGTTCTACCCCTACCTCTACTTAGGTGTAGCTAGGACATTAATAGGAGTTATAGGAGGTTGTGGTTGACCATATCATCTAGTCTTGGTAGCTATATTGACAATTTCAACCATCCCAATGCACCCATGGGTAGGCGTATCAATTCGGACCTGATTGACTTGGGCACCTTGCCCTCTAGGGACCTCATGGTTGGGCATCGGGTTTTTGTATATGCCCATATCTCTGTTATCAGGAGCCAATGGGTTGTCAACTTTAAGTTCTCCTACCTCAATCATGTTTTGTACCTGATGTTTGAAACCAATGCAAACTTCAATATTATGCCCCGGTATCCTGTGATAAGGGTAAAATTGATCTTCCCTATATCCTTTTGGCTTAGGATGGTTGGGATCTATAAGAGGTACATCTAGAAATCTGATCTTCCCAGCCTCACTCAATTGGTTGAAAATTGATTGCATTGACTCTGATAGAGGTGTAAAATAGCGAGGTGGCTTGCGTTCTCTGTTTCACCCTTGATTGTTCTTTTGATCATAATTGGCTGGTGGGGGTTGTGCTTGATAATTTTGGGGTTGTTGTGCAGCCCCATCCTTAGGTGCAACCAATACTACTTGATTAACTAGAGCAGGGCTTGCCTGCTTCTGCTTGTATTTGTCATTTTTGCCATTCTTGTTCCACTCCTTGTTTCGGAGCTTGATGGTTCCCTCATCTACTTTTATGTCTTCAATGAGTTTGGCCTATGCCAAGGCTTCCTCAAATGAAGGATATTTTTGAAGTTGTAGCAAGAGGGAAATGTGTTTAGAACAACTCTTGGTGAACATGCAGACAATTTCTTCTATGGGGATGGAGAATGATAACTTTACCATGACTTTTCTCCACCTATCCCCATATTCCATTACTGGCTCATCATCATAATGTTTTAGGTTGGCCAGGTCTGAAAGGTTCACCTTTATTTTAGAACCAAAGGAGAAATGCTTCAGGAATGCGTTTTCTAGTTGTTCAAAATTGGATATGTTGTGCTTGGGCAGTTGGTTGAACCATTGAGTGGCAACACCCAAAAATGTCATAATGAAAGTCCTTAGCATAAGAGCATCATTGTCTTCAATATGAAAATATGCATTGATAAAATTGGTAATATGCTCTTGTGCATCCTCTTCACCCTTAAAATTTTCCAACCTAGGCATCTCAAAATGCTTAGGATATGCAGGGCTAGGGACTGATGGGCATAATGGTTGGTTGTGTATTTTACTCAATGTTGGTTGGTTCCCTACCATTTCTTGTTTCTCAAAGGACTTCATATTTTTAGCGAGTTCCTAGAATGCCTTTGAGGTGAGGATTTCCTCTTCTTGTAGGCCCCCTCATAGTGGTAATGGAGGTAACCCTATGTGCCTTTGACTTGTTCTATTCTCTTCCCTCCTACGAGGGGATTCAGGATGTGTTTGATCCTGATTTATCATATCTACCCTTTCTCCACCAGTTTGATGTTGTTCATAATTTGAGTGGTGGTTTCATTGTGGGATTTCTTGTTGTCTATTGTGCCCCTCTCTTGGTGATTCAGTGCATTTATCTCTTTGATGATCATTGCCATTGGCTTGTAAATTGATGTGAGCTAGTTGCTCAACTTGTTCTCTTAGACGTTGCTCATGTTGGCGCAAAAGCCTTTCTCTTTGTTTGTCATGCTCGAGAGCTTCCACTAGCTCTCACTCTTTGTGCAACACATTTTCTAACCATCGCATGCGGTCAGATTGCATTGTTGAAGAGGACTCATGTTTATCTGATTCTGTTCTTGTGGTTTTGATTCGTAGATTCCTCGAAGAGGTCTCTACTATTTCTTTGCTCTTGCTAGCTACTATAATCTATTCTATGTGTTGATAAGTGTCTCTATGGTTAGACTCTGCATGAGACTTGTGGAGTCACTCTGAAGCATCCCTAGGTTGAGAGGTGCGCTTAGAAGTAATAGTTCATGAACTTCTAGATGCAGAATTTTCTGTGACTACGGTTCTGGGAGGTGGCCTCGGATGCAACCGATCCAACTCATCTAACTATCTTGTTTTCCATGGCTGATCCCTTGGGGTACCATTTTCTCCAATGAGGTCATAATCTATTGGAATCCTTCCTCTTGTGTGAAGGGTATCTTCTGTTTGATGTCTATGACTGGATGTAGCTCTAGTTTCTTGCCCTTCAGTGGGTAGACCTGTTCTCAATGTCTCATGTGAAGTTTGAGATGTTGTGACTCTTGTATGTATTTTTGGTGATGAGGGATTTGTGGCCCTATCTACCCTCCATGAGGATGGATATGGGGAAACCTCATCATCCCTATGTGAAGAATGGGGTCTAGAACCCTCCTTATGTCCATGTGGGGAGGAAGCTCTTGAAGCCTCCTCATGTCTTTGAGAAGTTTTTGTGTGTTTAGAGGAAGGCCTTGAGGCTTCCTCGTGTCTCCTTGATGATGATGGCCATGAAGCCTCTTTGTGTTTTTGTGATTTAGTTCCATGATTTGACTCTCTATTTGGGGTTTCTCGAGGAGAGCCCCCAAGGGTTGAATTATCACCCCGTAGACTCATGGAACTACGTCTCACGGTCTTATGAGCATGTGGTTCAATGTTACTATGACTTTGCCTATGGGTATGTGTTTCATAAGCATATTCCGCTATTCCTAGCAATGTCTAGTGAAAATCTAAAAAATCTAAGATTCACCAGATGAAAATTCTTTCCTTTTCATTCCTTAATCTTCCAAATTAAAATGTGGTTTAATTTTCACTATTTTTTTGAAAATAGAAGTAGATAAAAAAACATAAATCATCAGAGAATTTGTACATAACTCAAATATAGCTCAGAGAACCAATATTTTTATCTCTACTGCGCTTGAGTTATGGCCGCTATCGACCAGAGCAATTTATTCTTGGCCACTATAGACCAGAGTGACTGACTCGTAGCCACTATAGACCAGAACAGCTGATTCTTGGTCACTGTAGATCAGAGTGGATAGACCTGCACACAAAAACTTGGATCAGTAAAGTGGCAAAAAATAAAAACTAGGTGGGGGTCCCACCATGTTCACCATTTGTAGCAACCCTAGGGAAGTAGCGCATCGTCCACTCACTCTATTTGTAATTATTATTAAATATTTTAATGTCTAACATGCATTAAATAAAAAATCATAAAATAAAGGCAGAACTGAAGTGCGAAGAAATAAATGAATGAATGCATTGTATTGATATTTCCAATATTAGATTACATATAAATCCCTCTACGGGATACCCATTATTTGATACATGATTCTACACAAAGAGGGTAGCAGATGTATAAAATATCCCATAGCAAGGGGTGATGCACCTTTATAGGCTTCTTGGTGATGCACACAGAACTATATGAGGGCTTACATATGCCTCCTTCTCCAATTCTGATTCCTAGAGGGATCCTCTTGCTTTTGTATGTTGTGGATTCGTTCGATGAACCTGTAGCTCTGTAATAAATGAAACAACAATACACTCTTAGATGTCTGAGATTGCCTCCCTAGATGAGGTTGTTAGCAATAAATATGCTTAATGGAAATAAAATCAATGAAACTAGTACTATGAATGTGAATAACTAAAATAAAGCTTATGCTAATGACATGAAAATATAGAGAAAGCAGAATAAAAGAAACTATCACCAAAAATCTAGACTAGGTTGCGGGCCACTGTCAAGGACAATGGACGCTAAGGTAAAATATGTCTCTATTGATCAAAATGCTATGGGCTTAAGTTTGATACTAATGTTAAATTATTATTGTATGTGCATGGATGATTACCTCTCAGTTGGCTAGCACTTTGTTGCTCCTCAAGAATGATCAAATTTGCTCTCCAATTTGATAGGGTTTCACTACAAAAATTGATCTCCAATGGAAGCTCTCCAAGTCTCTAGAAGCTCTCCTCAATGATCCAACTTGTTCAAAATTACGATATGTGATATGTGATATTCTCTCTCTCTCTCCAATTGATAAAAGAAGGTCCCCTAGTGCTTTTAGGTTTACTCCTTATTAAGTGTTTGAAGCCCTAGGTCAACGTTCAAACCCTAGGAATGAATCCCTCAAGCGCACTAGATGTTAGCATGAGAATTTAAGCTTTTTTCTACCCTTGAGGGGCAGTTAACTGATGTCTAAATTTGGACTTAAGTCTTTCATGTAGACTGGCTATGAGGAGGAATACAAAGTTGTTCCTGCTCAGCCTTATTGCATGTAAACTGCCACTTTGCTCAATATTATGCTAGATTGGTGGTAAAATGCATTTAATTTTAGTTGTTGTCATCTGCAGTGGCTAAGGTTTGACCACTCTGAGCTACAACAGCCAGAATCCAGTCACTCTGGTCCACAGCGGCTAGGCTTGGATGGGCTGAAAATACCCCAAATGAGTGGCAAAAAACACTTTTGACCTTTGGAATTTCCCAAGGTTTATTCACATGACCTATGAGGGTGCCTATGTGAGTAGTCTCCCTAAAAATGACATGTTTTAGGTGTCTACAGATGTAACAAAATGTAGGTACAATATTTTATACAACATAAATGGGAAGGACTATTGTGCCAACTATGGGATATATAGCATCATTAAATGCTTACAAGGTGAATGTGGATGCTACAATGTGTGAAGATAGGATGTTGAGATGCTTCAATGTGTTTTTTGGTAATAATGTTTATCATGGAGCCCGTGTCAACCAATACCCACTTGTAAGGAATCCTATTGATGCATACTATGATGTGCAAAGGAGGGTCTTGTATATTTATAGACATAGGTTTGATCTCGTGGTCCTAAAAAGTGATCATAGGATATTTGTACATTTGTATATGCCCCATGAATTTCATGAAGGCATCAGATTCATGGGGTTGCAACTCAATTAAACCTAAACTCTTCAATAGAGTTTCCTGATATTTAGGGGACTATTGTAGTAACTCGCTCATGGTCATGTTGGTTTATGGAACATGCGAAATCCATGTAGGCCCAATTTTTATTGTGACCATCGATTGATTTGGTGGGCTTTGGATTGAATTTTAGGGTGGTAAAGTTTGTGACACGGAGGGAATGTGGACTTCCCTACTAGATCCCTCGCTAGATTGACTATGACTAGTGTAGGTTTGAGATCGATATTGATTGATAGAATTATACACGTGATTATGTGAATAACTAATTTGTGTTATGGTGGTAGAAGTACTTTGGTGTTCTGATATCTTATGTGAGGTGTTGGCTTCATGATGACTATCAGGGAATCATGCAAGAATGATGAGATCCTCAAGACTATAGCATATGTAATGACTATCAGGGCATCATGCATCCTTAAGAGAATTAGCTTCACAATGACTATAAAGGCATCATGTAGAAATAAGGAGATACTTAATATTATAGTGGATGCATTCATGGCCTCTTCATAAGTTTTCTGCATCACTAGCTTGTGTTTGAGCTTGACTATGCATATTTATTATATTGTCTTGATTAAGCAACTCAAAAAGAAAATAGATGAAGTAGAAAAAATGATTATCTCTTTTAAATATTCTTTGTGTTTTCTAAAATTGGATTATGTATTTTGATTCATTATTTATTAGTTTTCTCTTGTTTGAGTTTTTGATATTTTTGATGTAATACTCAAGTTGAAGGGATTTCACCTGTTTCCTCTCACACACAAGCCTGGTGATGAAGTCCAGGTTATGAAACCCATAAATATTTTGTGATGAAGTCCAAATATAGTGAGGGAGTCTAGGTCCTACCAGTTCCTAACCCAATTCACCTCGATCAGTGATACACCTCTTCAAAAAGAGATGTGTGCTATATTCCTCGGCTATGACAGTTCTTGGAACTGAACTTGGCCAAAATAGGGTGTGAATAATGAAAATAAATCTAACAAGGTGGTGATCAAGGCCACAATTATTAGTCTTAAATAGTAGTTGGGTATGAATTCCAACTCACTGATGTTTAATATAAAATGCGATGTGTGTGTGGGTTTTTTTTTTATTTCATGCAAAAAAAGGTAACATAAAGAAATCAATTATTTTTTGCTAATGCATGAAATAACATTTCAAATTTACAAATTCTAAATAATAATGTTTTAATTTTAGATATTTTGAAAATGCAACCCTAAATGAAGTTAACCTTTAGCTAGGAAACAAGCAAGCAAACTCTAACAAGTAGTAAAATAGGGGCCATCTTTGTGTAAGACTACAACAGAGACCGTTTGACACCAAAGCGGTTAGAAATTGGGACCACTATACCCTAGAGCGGCTAATAGTAGAGGTTTTTGGACCCAAGAGTGGTTACAAGAAGAAAGTTTGAATTAATTTTTTTTTTTAATTTCTCTACCAAAACTTGAAATCCTATATTTTTCTATGAAAAGCTATAAATTCAAGTATAGTGATACTCATAGGTGAAGCCACCATTCGATGAATTTGTTACCTCTATGATTTTTGAGCTATATTCTAAGGCCATCAGAGGGCAAAGTGGTGGACTCTACTGGTTGTCACATGGTCTAATAGCTAGGTCTACTGGCTATCACAGGGTATGATGGCTGATACTGAGTCGTTCCAACCTAGAGTGATGGTACCTACAATTCAAGAAAGCTAATAAAAGAAAATATTAGCAAAAAATTAGGATATTGTTGGGAAATTTCCATGGTGATTGCCACTGTAGAGTAGCAAAAACCATACACCTAAACATGTAATATGAAATCAAATTGACAAATGCAAATTATGTAACCATAATGACAAAGAAATATACAAAATATGGTGTCCTTATCATTGATATTTGAAATTATTCTTTACAAAGTGGTTACAACATATCCCTCTTAGGGATTATACCAATTGATACAAATTACAAAATGATACCTCATTTTGAGAGTTTTTGTGCTCTCAAAACTGATTATGGAGGATTTTTTTGTGACCTTTGCTTTATGATGTAAATATTTAAGGATCTTTATGATGAAGAGATCTTATGGAAATTTGATATCTACACACAAAAGCACTTACATGACATCAATAGAAAATGTGGAACCTCTCAGAATGAGGTTCATTTCCATTAATAGCAAATGAAATAAAAATGCTTAACATAGTAAAGATACACATTTAAAACTAAATGAAAATATGCTAAACTATGTTAGAAACTAAATTGAATGTTTCTAAAGATAATCTAACTGAGAAAATATAGTAAATAAAATATCATCAAGAGGCCATCATAGGGTATAGCGGCTAGCTCTGTTAGTCGTTAGAGGGTCCAACGAATATGCTTGTAGGCTGCTTCAGGGTAAAGTGACCATTGAATAGAGAGCTTGTTTCTCATGCTCTATGCAAGGTTACATCTAATTTATCTATCAAATTGATGATCAAGGATTATGTGCTTTGAAGCATAGTTGAATCATAGTAATTGGTTCTAATTTAGGATAAATTATTATGCACAATGGTGGGATTTGTCCTTCAAACTCTTAAAAAATCCATTGATGCACATGCAAGCTTCATGATGGGATTTGGAAAACACTCCATTGCATATGAGAGAATGTTTTCTCTGTTACTCAAACCGGTAGCACTTCGTTGCATTCAAATTGATCTAATCCCCTCTATTTTCTAAATTTTTTAGGAATATTCTATAAGATTTTCCAATTGGCATCTTGGCTTGCAAGGGAAGCCAATATCAAGATTAAATTATGATCTAGGCAACCCAAGCATCACTTCTGAAAGCTTCTTGCGGTTAGTCATTATATGTAAGTTTCTTTGTAACTGATTTGTCTTGACTCAAGAAATCTAAGTTTGTTACAAGTGAGGCCATCCTAGGGTGGAGCAACCAGGCTTGGGAACCATCATAGGATTCAAAAAATGCTAGAGGCCACTCCTAGGTATGATATTACAAATTGAAAAGAAGTAATTCCTCCTATTGAAGTGATAAAAATCATTGTTAAGCCCTGAGACTACCCCAGGGTATCATATGGCCTGAAAAGGTGTCCATATAAGTAGTCTTCTCTAAGTGACATATTTTAGGTGTATACACATACCAAAGCAAGATAAACTCTAGTGTTATATATTATAACATTTAGTCTTCCACAACAACATAATTTCCCAAATCTCACAAATTATGACAATTGATAAGCACAACAATACACCCAAAAAAATTTCAACATACCAAAGCAAGATAACCTCTAGTGTTATAGATTATAACATTAAGTCTTCCTCCTAGATCACAAAAATAGCTTTATCTAACTATACAATATCACAACAATGCATACTTTCTTAAATCACCAAACACACCCAGAGCATTTCACAAGAACATATACAATAAACACACCAATAAAATTGCTAGTCATATAATTTTACAACAACATACACCAAGAGTATATAATTTTCCTAAACTTACTTGATATAACATAAGTTATAGTTCTTAAAATATTGTAGAGTTATAAATATGGTATAAAAATATTGGTTTCTCTTAACTATTATTTCTCGTGCTGAGTAAAGCATTCATAGAATTAACACCCATGTATTTTCTCATAAACATATCACAACAAGGTTCTGGTTGAGCATTCTAGACCATGATGTCTATTATTTTAGTTTTGCAAGGTACACAGGCTAGTAAAGCTACGAGATTCGACTATCAAGAGGGAGCTTACCCAGGTCTAAGTAGATAAGGGCTATATCAATCATTAACTAATAGACTAACTGATATATACTAGGCATCCCCTTTAAATCATTTTAAAGCAACCCTAATTTTGAGTGATAATACCATTTAAGGTTCGTTAATTAAATATAAATATACCAACAATACAAACAATAGTTTTTAATGAAAGCAAACAAATTTATCCATAAGATATCACAAAAGCCCTTTTTTCTTTTTAATATAATAGAAGACACAAGGTTACTATAAAGTAATCACCATATAATAAAAGAAGTGGAATGACCTATGAAAGTAGTGTATTCCCTCTTATTGCTCTTTAACAAGAATAGCTATGTCAACCTATTCGATTACCTTCAGCTCGTTCACACAAGAATGCACCGAAAAGTATTCTCTCTGTGTAAAATAAAAGCATCAATAAAGAAGAGCATCCTCTCAATTTAAAGGCTAGATCATATAAAGGCATCAGTAAAGCATGTGGGCAACCCACATATCCAAGCCCCCTTATGCTAGGTGGCACTAGCCAGGGTTATGCATAGTGGCTATTTATCACCAAATTGTCTAAAATTAGGATTTTAAAAATTTGGAATTGGCTAAAATTTTGGACGTTTGACCAGGGCCCATTAGCCAAAAAAAATTAGGTGCAATTTTTTTTCTAGGTCGATTAGCCCTAATTTTATAATAATTTGACCATATTAAGTTTAAATTTCCATTACCCCTAATAATAGTAAAACTTCTACATGTGTTTGGACACTATTTTCCTGGATTTCAAAACTAATTCACCAAATATGTATAAATATATTTTAGGGCTGACCCCTTACGCATAACCCTAGGCAACACCATTCAGTACCACATTTCAATTGCACACAATGCAGGATTATTATTCAAGGGCTAGCTTAATACATTTATATATGCCTTTATATCCTTATGAGTATGTGTATATATGTGTGTGTGTGTGTGTGTGTGTGTGTGTGTGTGTGTGTGTGTGTGTCATAAATAAACACAAAAATAAGTAACTCTTAAATAAATAATTTTCCTTATTCAATAATTTCAAATTTCTTAATTTGTTTTTCTACAATATTTTCTTTAAAAATAATTATTTTGTACCAATTTATTTTATAATTAATTTGATAGCTTATTTATTCAAGTAAATCAAGGGTAAAAGTAAAGCAACACCCAAAGCATTTAAATATTATTCATAAATTCTATACATAAACCCAATCATGATGCAAGCACACACATAATTATAATGCACCTATATGAAATACAACTCGAGAGACCACTAGTGAGGGTATCGCTTGATAAGTTTTTTTCACCCTTAAACATGACCATCATCATTTCCCATTTCACCTCTCGGGAACCTATACCTGCAAGATCAAAAACCCATTAACAGTACCATATTCCAAGAATAATAAAGCATGATGTTTTAAAAAGAGATATTCATAAATTATAATAAAAATATCACAGATTTCCATCAATAGCAATATCATATAAGGTGTTTTTGAGGAGGACCGTTACAAAGTCCTTCAAGAGTGTAAAAGTGATTCCCTCATTGTAAATGAATTTATTTATCAAGAAGTATGAAGATAACCAATCCAACCAAATTTTTACGATATTAGCATTAAGTTTTCCTTCAAAATGTTGGAGAATATTATATTATTTGGTACATGCCAATGTACCACCTTGGCATATTATTATATTACATGTGTGTCTTAGATTAGAGTGTGAGTTAATATTTCATGTAATTTAATAATGTGTAGGAAATGCGTAAGTGTCCATTATGTAAGAGTGCACATGTATCCTTAGAATAGGAAAGTGAAGAGTTTCAAATAAGAGTGAAGGTCAAGAGTGCAGCATATGAGGAGTCACATTCAATTATATATGTGTGATAAAGTATTGTAATTTGTATCAAAATTACATAGCTTATTGCATGCATTAGTAGACCTTTATTCTATAGCATTTTTAGTATTTTGAGTTATTCTTGTGTTATTTTATATTAAATTATATTATTATTATTTTTTAAGCGAAAAACCCCTTTTGGGGCTGCCTTTGTCTGAGAGACCACGAACATGGGGTTCTACACCGTCAAAGTCACCCGGGAGTTGCACCTAGCCCTACCCGCACCAACATTATTAATTGGATTTTGGGTACCCAATTCAGCTTTTGGTAGGGTGGAGATTCAAACTTGGGACCTCCCTTGGAGTATTGCCTTCTCCTCTCCAACTCACCTACAACACCTGGGTATTTTATATTATATTATGAGTTATTATATTAGTTTCATTATATTGCAACTTTATTATATTCAATCCTATGATTATATTCTTGTGAGTTTTGTATTTGGTGTAAGGCCTCAAAAGTCATCAATGGTATCAGAGACACAAAAATATTTTTTGTACAAGATTTAAAGAAGGCTAGAGTATTTCCACAACGTTTAAGGATAACCTATGAATACTAGGATCCCTATTTGGGCAAATAAACTTGAATACAATTGATTATTCAGGGTATAGCCAGCCCTAACACTAGTAGAAAGTTTTAGGGATATAAATTCCTTGACATCAATATGGGTTCTTAGGTAATGCTAGAATAGTGATAAGGTTAATTTATAATTAGTTATTTATTTATCCTAAGAATTAATTTGAAGAAAGGTGTAATAAGAAATTTAATAGGATATCTAAAGCCTTAGTTACTTTAAGTGCATTATTAATATTTTGGAGTGATAAGAAGATAGTTAATTTGAAGTTTTATAAAGTTATTTAATATTTGAAAACCATTATTTGACTATTATTTAAAATTCAAAGGATTCAAGAATATTTGTAAATTATTTATTTTTGGAGAGATAAGGTAGTCTACATCAAACCTAGAAATATTATATTTACAAAATTCTTAATTTTATAGTTTCTAATTAATTAGGGAGCCATAAGGTAGTCAACTACAAAGGTTTTTGAAAAATTTAGAAACTTATCATTCAAAACCTAGGGAGACATAAGGTAGTCCACATCAAAGGAAATTGATTAAAATGGATGAAATTGTTAAGAATGCATTCAATGAAGATAGTGAAGAATTATTTCATGTACTTAAGAAATCAATGTTAGAATTATTGAGTTGTCTTTGATGTCAAAGGCCGACTTGGTGAATAGCAAACAATGGGTAAATTATCCAAGGCAAATATATTTCAAATGAAGATTTCAAGTGAAGCAAGGCAAATATATTTCAAATAAAGTATTATAATATTTAAATATTATAAAGTGAAGGTTTTATAATATTTAAATATCAAATTTAAATATTATAAAGGTGAAGTTTCAATTTTTGAATAGGTCGACCATCTGGGTGCCAATAATAAAAGTGAAATATTTACATAAATAATTGAAGCTTTGAGTGAAAGGTGGAGTTGTTCATGAATATCTCATGGCTATATTTGAATGGATATTTGTGAATAGAGCTCATGAGAATAAAGACATTGTGGAAGACAACATGATAGCTTACAACAGAGTGCAAAAGGAGCACTATGGAGATTTGAGCTTGCAACAAATTTGGAGGAGTTGGAAGAACCATTAATAAGAACAGTGGATTTTTGGTAGTAGAAAAATAAAATTCAATCAAACATCTTCATGAGGGAGTGCATAGTGAATTTTTTATGATAAAGAAAGAATAAAATCAAACATCTTTGTGAAGGTAGTGCACAGTGGAGTTTCAGTGGCAGAGGCATGTACCAAGGTGAAATGTGAAGAAGCCGAGCACGACTAAGGGCATAAGTTTTTCAAAAAGGATATCTTTGACATCATGGTACTCAAGGTAGTGGTATCCAAAACAACATAGAGAAGAAGTATTATCCAACTCACAAAGAGGACATGGAGAAGACAAAAAAATAAGTTGCATTTTGAAAAGAAGATTATATGTGTGTTGCTAAACATTATGTGTAAAAGAAGTAGATGCCATAGGCATTCAAATAAAATCTTGTCCAAGTGAATTACAGAAAAACCAATAAATATAACCATTACATAAAGGAGAAAGAGAGGAACCAAACTTATCCAAGTAGAAACAACATTACATGCAGGATAATATCAGTATTTTGATCATTGAAGAGAAGTGCCCACGTGTTCAAGCCTACACGTGAAGAAAGAGAGAGGATAATGACTCATTGAATGCATTGCACATCTAGCCAAATAGCCATTAGGGTTTGAGAGACAAATAGCCAAGTTAGGAACCACCAAGTGTACCAGCAAGGATTGAGAAGAGCCATCCATCATTTATCATTCATAATTGAAATTCATAAATGGAAGACATAGCAGAGTTTTTTGTAGAATATCAACAATGTCTTCATTGATATGTTGATCAGTGCTACAACAAAGGAGAATGAAAAGAGAAAAAAAATTAGGGGATAATAGGGAGCAAGCATTTGTGGTCAAATAGTGCTCACTAGTATAAACTTTATTTGCACAAATACAACAAACATATATTACAAATAAAGGTATATAACAAAGGTTTAAAAATATCTTTTCACACATATTTTGAGACTCTCTTTATTTTATTATAAAGGAAGTTTTTCTGTTAGTTGTTATGGAATATGGTGTGGTGATTCATGAGGCCTAAGGAGCTGCACATCTAAGGAAATTCAATGTGTGTGGAAAAGTAGGACCCTATGGCATTTTGTAACTATCCAAACATCAAATGAGATAAAAATAAAATTGTGTATATAGCAAATTAGGGAAGTGAAGACCTATGTCAAGGTAGGAAAGGAAAAAATTCATGTGAGCCATAATTGACTGCACCAGGGTAGATTCCATGATGCCAATGACACAAAATCATGAGATAATTATAAAATTAAATTGAAGCATTGATTATTTTTCTATCACATCTTGGATTAGATGAGAATATAAATAATTCATTTAAGAAGATTATAGATTTCTTTTATCCTGTTTGAGTAAATAATGATAGAGATTGTGCTTCATATATAATGTATCGAATAGCACATTGGAAAAGACAAATAATGTTATTGTATAGTTGAATAAAATCATGAGGAAGGCATTGGCATTTGTGGTATCTTTCATAGTGTGATATTGAGAGGAAGCAAGGTAACGAAATTCAAAAAAGTTCAATACAAGTATTTGTGAGCAAATTTGAGCAGTTTTTGTGAGTGGATTTATGAGAAAATTTGGGAGCAGATTTGAGGAGTGTTTGTGATCAATTTTTGGATAATAATATGAGTATAGGGTATTGGTGTCGCATATGGGTTGGTGCCCATGAACTAGCAAAAGGGGATTGGTGTCTCATGTGGGTTAGTGCCCACGAACTTGCAGAATGGGATTGATGTCTCCTATGGTTTGGTGCCCATGAACTTGTAGAAGGGGATTGGTATTTACTATGGGTTGGTGCCCATGAACTTGAAAAAGGGGATTGGTTTATCCTATGGATTGGTATCCACTAACTTGTATAGAGGATTAGTGTCTCCTGTGGATTGGTGTCCATGAACTTGTATAGGGGATTTATGTATCCTATGGGTTGGTGCCCATGAACTTGCAGAAGGGGATTGGTGTCTCCTATGGATTTGTGTCTACAAAATTATATAGAAGATTGGTGTCTCCAGTGGGTTTGTGACCATAAACTTGTATAGGGGATTGGTGTCTCCTATATATTGGTGTCCATAAAATTGTATAATGGATTGGTGTCTCTTGTGGGTTGGTGCCCATGAAATTTATTGAAGAAAAATATAAGCAATATTTTGCGATGGTTTTCTCTTGAGAGGGTGTTTGCATGTAAAATAATTGTCTCTTATGTTATGGAAATTATGCATTGATTTATTATTGCATTCATATTATTTTTGTTATCATTTGAAAATAATTTTTTTATCTTATACTGTTCACCCCCTCTCAGTATAAGCTTGTGTTATTCAATTGGTATCAGATTAGGTTCCTTCATGAAAGCCTAACAACTTGAAGGAAGATATTACAAGAACACACATCACTTTCCATGAAGGTTTTTTTTGTCAAATAGGGCTTCATTATTTGATGGGACTAACTATGCTTTCTGGAGCATAAGGATGTGAACCTATTTTATGGCACATGGCTATGATATATGACAATCCATTGAGGATGGATTCACACCACCTACAACTCCTCCCATGGATCGAGATGGCAAGAAACCATTTGAAAATAATACCAGGGCAATGAATGCAATATTAAGTGGGTTATGTGAGTCAGAGTTTATGAAAGTCATGCAATGCACCTCAGTAAAAGAAATCTAGAACAAGTTACAAAGAACGTATGAAGGAGATGACAAGGTTAAAATGGAAAAACTTCAAACCCACAGGAGGAAGTTTGAAGTTTTGAAGATGAAATATGAGGAAGATATTGCCAAATATCTACTCCACATTGATCAAGTTATCAACACCATTCATAGACTTGGAGAAAATATTGAAGACTCTAAAATTGTTTAGGAAATATTAATTTCACTTCCTATGAGGTTTGATGCAAAGGTATCAACGATTGAAGAAATGAATGATCTTAAAACCTTACGAATGGATGAGCTACATGGAATTCTCACAGCCTATGATATGAGGACTAAAAAATATCAAACATCCAAATGAGAGGCTGCATTTAAAGCTTCAAAGAAGACAATGAATAAAGAACCAGAGTCAAGTGAAGAATCAAGCAACGTAGAAGAAGCTAAATTTGTGCAAAGAAATAAGAAGGGTCCAAGAAAACACAAAGGTATGCATTATATGAAATTTTTTAATTATGGTAACATTGGTCACTATGCATCTAATTACCCACAAGCTAGAAGTAGTAGCAATGAAGAAGAAAAGGAATACAACAAAAAGAAAGAGAAAATTTTATCATGAAAAGAAAAATAGGCATGGTCAAAGCAAGCATGAAAATATATTTCAAAGGTACAATAAGAGTCTTTAAGTTAAGGAAGCAAGAAGTTCTTCCAGTAGTTATGAAAGCCTCTCTGATAGTGAAAGAGAAGAAATCCTATTTTTGGCTACAGAAGAGAAAGAAGATCCTCCTGTTGTCAAAAAAAAAGAAAAAGAGATATCCAAAAAATGAAGAGGAATCCATAGTTGACATAGAAGAGGAACTTGTTGTTGCTCTTGAAGAGTTGAAAAGGCTTAGAAAGAAAAACTCAATATTGAATATTCAAGTACAAGAGGATGAGGAGACAAAGGCAAATATTTTGCAAGATCTCACCGACTTAAAAGTGAAAATTTGATGGGGGACGAGAAAATTGCACAAAGAAAATTCCAACGCTTTTCATTAAATCTGAAAAACAAATTACAAATATAGCCCGCAGGCTTTACAACAACCAGCGCTCGGCTTGGTTTTCCAACACTCTACGTGCAATCTTCAGATCCACCACACTTGGAAGGAAAATGCACCACTCTCTAGCCGGCTCTCTCTGGCCTCGGCTCTGCAGCTCGACTTCGTGAGTCTGCTTCTCCGTTTTCCAACCCCCGTGCATGGCCCGACTTGCTCCTTTTTATAACTTTGGCATGACTCTCTCTCTTCCAACTGGTGGCCCTTCGATTCATTTTTGCCATGACTGTTTGTCTTCATAACTGCAATCCACATTGGCCTTTGTAACTGTCGTTCGACTCCCGCTTACGGTTACATTTTCTACACGACGCTTTGTCTTCGCTTACTTTCGCTACACCTTGGTGCCACGTGTTGTTCTTGTGCTGCCATGTGTCGCTCAATGACGTCATCCTATAACGGTCCCTGAAGATGTCGCCTGTCATGATTTCATGACATCTCCTCCTTCTTTCGCATCTTCTTCTTTTCCTGTCGCCATATCGTGACACGTCGCGATATTACGACATTTTGGCCTTCCTACGCTTCTTCTCCCTTTTGGTCATGATATCGCGACATTTCACGATATCACGATGTTTTTCTTCATTGCTTCCTTCCTTGCCCTTGGGTCGCGATATCGTGACATGTCATGATATCGTGACATTTTTCCTTTCTGTACCCTTTCTCGCCTTAGGGTCGCGATATCGCGACATCTTCCTTCGGATGCCTCCGCTCTTCTTCTCTGGTCATGATTTCATGACATGTCACGAAATCATGACATTACCAATTGCTTCTCCTCCTGGCTACTTCTGGTCACGATTTCATGACATGTCACAAAATCGTGACAATTTCCTTCGCTCCTCCTTCTGGCTGTTCTACGTCGCGATTTCGTGACGATCGCGATTTCGTGACATGTCACAAAATTGTGACAATTTCCTTGCCTTCACCTTCTGGCTGATCTACGTCGTGATTTCGTGACGGTCGTGATTTTGCGACATGTCATGAAATTATGACATCCTCCTCAGCTCCAGGGCCCGGCTGCGCGATGTCGTGATTTTGTGACATGTCACGTTTTCACGACCCTCCCACATCTGCTCTTCTTCTTCGATCGTGATTTCATGACATGTTGTGAAATCATGACATTACCAATTGCTTCTCCTCCTAGCTGCTTTTGGTCATGATTTCACGACAGTCATGATTTTGTGACAGTCACGATTTCATGACATGTCACGAAATCGTGACAATTTCCTTCGCTCCTTCCAGCTATTCTGCATCGCGATTTCGTGACATGTCGTGATTTTGTGACATGTCACGAAATCATGACAATTTCCTTGCCTTCACCTTCTGGCTGATCTGCATCACGATTTCACGATGGTCATGATTTCATGACATGTCATGAAATCACGACATCCTCCTCAGCTCTAGCGCCCGACTGTGTGACATCACGATTTTGCGACATGTCACGATTTTGTGACATGTCACGTTTTTGTGACCCTCCGCCTTCTACAACTTCTGCCCTATTTTCGGCCGTCGCTGGATGCTCCTGCATCAGACACCCGAGGTTGGTGGAGAAGTGATCTTCACTTTTGCACTGTCTGGTTACTACCTCCTACAATTTGATTATGAACCATTCCTCTTGTAGGGCTTTAAATTGGCTCTACAACTCCTCAAACTCTTCTATTGTCATTATATCGTTCTTACTACCATGACTTCTTCGTGGATGCATTTTTCTACCAGGTCCTGGCGCAAACTGCCTCACGGTCGACGATCTGCTTGCGCACTCAGGAACACTAGCTCTGATACCATTGACAGGGGATGAGAAAATTGCACAAAGAAAATTCCAATGCTTTTCATTAAATATAAAAAACAAATTACAAATACAACCCGCAGGTTTTACAACAACCAGCGCTCAGCTTGGTTTTCCAACACTCTACGTGCAATCTTCAGATCCACCACACTTGGAAGGAAAACGCACCACTCTCTAGTCGGCTCTCTCTGGCCTTGGCTCTGCAGCTCGACTTCACGAGTTTGCTTCCCCATTTTCCAACCCCCGTGCATGGCCCGACTTGCTCCTTTTTATAACTTTGGCATGACTCTCTCTCTTCCAACTGGTGGCCCTTCGATTCATTTTTGCCATCATTGTTCATCTTCGTAACTGTAATCCACATTGGCCTCTGTAACTGCCGTTCGACTCCTGCTTATGGTTAAATTTTTTGCACGACGCTTTGTCTTCACTTACTTTTGCTACTGTAGCACCCTAAAATTGGCGCAGTCAAATTGGAATAATTACATTCACCTTAGTAAATAAATTTAAATTCAAATTTAACCTCCCAAACCGCCCGTTAACCGCCGAGAAACCCGTTTCCCCTTTTTTCGCGCCATTTTTAGAGGTTGTTTTGACCGTTGGACGATATCGTCGCCGATCAGACGATATCGCCCTAGATTTGACGATTTCGTCTGGACTAGAACGTCCAGACGATTTTGTCGCAAAACTGAATTTGCATAGTTGGAATCCGTTCCAACGGGTCTCCAATCCGGGCAGAAGCGTGTCTGCACCGTTGGGACCCTCCCCCGTTGGAGATCTCCCAAATTGGGAAGATCTCCAACCTCCCAACAACTCTCCCCTATGCCTATTTAAACTCTAGGACATTCCCTCCCCAACCCCTGGCTGAATTTTATCTCGCAAGTTGAATCCCTCTCGCACTAAAACACCTTAATCTTATTTTTGCACTAGTCCTATAGCAATTTTTATGTAGGTACATCACCGATTTTCAACCGGAGCCAACACCCATCGTCGCCGACGAACCTGTCAAGATCGGAGGTGATCCCGTCAAATTCGAGATGATTTCGTACCGATGCGAGACGATCTCGACTGCAGTCCACATCGAGGCAATCGTGCTCTGGAGTTTGCTTTTCTTAACTTTGCCTCACTTATTTTGTTTTACAAATTAGATAATCTATTTAGTTTTTATCCTATTTTGCATCTAGAGTTCACCCATCTAGTCTAGATTGCATGTTAAGCTCACAATCTGCCATTAAAGTACAACAATTTACTTTTATTTCTATTTTTAAACTTTGTTCAGTATTCAGTTTATTATTTGGCATATTTTGCCTCTGTTTGCATAGTAGGAGTTCTTGCATTTTGCATCTATTCTCTGTTTTGCAGGTTTCTAACGAATTCGTCAGATCTCAGACGATCTCGTCTGATTGCAGGCGATTCTGTAGAATTCCGTACGATCCAGACCGCATCAACCGCCGAATCTTCTTCAGACATCCGGATCAGGTATTCCCCATTTTCCTCCCGTAAATTCTCTATTTTCTGCTTTCAAAATCTGTTTTCTGTATTCATTGAAAGTTGCATTTTCATATAGATTAAGTTAGATTCATTCGGCCAAACCTAGGATGAATGCTTAAAGGATAAAACGAACTCATCTAAACACATTCCAAAACCTAGGCGTGGAAACTACCACCAAATGTTTCCCGATGAACCCACCATCCATCGAAAAATCACCAAAACACACCTCCCTTGAGAGGCGGGACCTTCGTGAAGTCCTCTCGTCCAAGGTACCGCACCATCCTTTTCCCATCCTCCTTCCCGGCGCGGATCCAATAGCCTGAAGGTAGGGATGCGAAAAATTTGGAGCGATACATTTTGGTGAACCCGACGTGAATGCATCATAAACCTTTTGAAAACAAAAACAAAAAAAAATATATATATGTATACAAGAAAAACAAAAAAAAAATCATCATTTCAAGTTTGTATGTTTTAGATTCAATTCTAAATAGTAGATGCTAAATATTACTTTTAGAAGTACTAAAGAAACCATGAGTTTTTACTCAAATCAATATGAGCCCATCAGTAATGTTGGAAGAATTCAGCCAAATACATTTGTTGATTATGACCAACCTCATCCCTATTCAACACCACCTCCATCACACTCTTCTCATTTTTCATCCATAACCCAACAAAACAATCCCTTTGCCAATCCTCTTCATAATGATATTATCTATTCTCCCATATATCCATATTATGTCTATCAATCCACATATAATCCTCCTCCACCTTTTCAATACTCTTCTTTCAATACAACACATCCATTTCAACAAGAAAATACTTATTCTTCCAATTCTACCATGCACTCACCTCCTACATCGCAATCTTCCCGTCATCATTCTACCCATAATAAAGAAAGTAGAGGTGAGAAACCATTAGGTCCTTTTATGACGAAATTCCTAAGGCATTTATCAAAAACCTCTCAAAAACCTTCATCACGTAAATTTACTAAGCTCAATCAACCAATGGATATAATTCTCAAGTATTTACTTGACACAAATAGGATTGAACTCCCTTCCATAAGACAACCTGATACCACATCAGATTGGTTTAAACCTGAGTTACATTGTGAATATCATAGAGTAGATGGACATATGACACAAAATTGTAAAGATTTAAGATGTGCAATTCAAGATTTGATTGATAAGGGTCTTTTTAATATAAAGGAATTACAATCTACAACTGATTATAAATCTCCAAGAAACAATCAAACTCCTACACAACAAATACCAATAATCAATCAAGACATGGGGATCTCCCAAGAACCCCTATTCAATTATCAACAACAAGAAACCAATCAAATATTGCATGTTAATGTGTCCCATCATGATGATATTATTAATATTGTAACAAAAACTACAAATGAGCAACCTCAAGTTCAATCAACTCAATCCGATATTCAAGATATGGATTCCTCATTTGACCAACCTTCAAAACTATCTTTGGCTCTAGAGAATGATCCAAAATGGAATGTAAGCATAGAAAGCTCATCTTTAGAATCAAAATCTCAATCTGAAATCCACTTTGATAACCAACAACAAGTGATTAATCCTCAAGCAAAGATATCCCTTTTAGAAGTATTACAAATTTCTCACAAGGAAATTTTGTTCAAAATACCTAGCCAACAATTTGTTCCTCATCATATTTTCTCTAAGAACATAATTAATGGTATAAACCCTCTTGAGGTTAACCATATTTCATTCTATGATGAGGATATTCCTTCCTCTACTCCACAAGAAGACTCCTATCTTTACATTATAGGATCTAGTAAAGAAACACCTGTTAAAACTATCATGGTAGATAATGACTCTTCTCTTAATTTATGCACTTATCAATTATTCCAAAAACTCAAATTAAAGGAAGAAGATAGTAATGAATCAAATGTTATTATAAAATCTTTTAACAATGAAATTCAAGAACCTCAAGGTACTATAATTATTCCCCTTAATATTGGATCCAAGATCCTGGATACTTTATTCTATGTAGGATATTGTCCTTCACCTTACAAACTACTTCTCCATAGTCCTTGGATTCATACGATGAGGGTTTTCCCTTCCACTCTTCACCAATGTTTGAAGTTTGAAATTACAAATAAAATTGTTACCATACATGGTGACCCAAAACCATTTGAAGAATATTTAACGATTGAAACATCAAGTTCTATACACTCTCTATTGTCACAATTATTTTTTATCCATCACTTTTCTTCATCCATATATGATCATCCTTGTTTACCAAATAACACCCATGCATATCTTTCACATATACTTTCTCCATCTTATCAAGACTTGGAAGATAATAATAAGAATGAAGAACCTTCTTATCCTTCCTACATTTTATTTTGTAACATGATCAATTTTCCACATATAAAAGTCAAATCTTTTTCTACATTATTCTACATTATAACAAAGCTTTTGTTATCACTACCTTTTATTCATCACCTTTTATTCTTACCTTCACCTCAACCAGATTATCCTTCAAAACCTCCTTTGATTTTGAAGCAACCTTAGACATGCTATACTCAAATAACCTTGTATAGTGTATATAGATCATCTTGTATATACCACCAATTTCAATTCATAAATTAAAATCAAAATACAAAAAAAACAAAATCCTCAAAATCTTTAAAAAAATACAAATGCAACTAAGGAACTTAAAGGTAAATTTGAGCCCAACTGGCTCGGACCATACATCATTACCGCAAAATTTGAATCAGGAGCATATAAATTATCTACCTTAGATGGTAAAGAACTTAAAGAACCCATGAATATTTTACATCTCAAACGTTACTATGCATAAATTTGGTCATTTCATCCATGTATATATTTGTTCAAAGTTACTCTTATATTTCTTTCAATTTATAAAAAAATTCAAAAACATCAAAAACATTTATAATCATCCAAAAATCTTCAAAAACTATCTATTGCATTTATTTAAAGCACCTGTTAAGTTCCTTTTGCTCAAAAACAAAAATCTAAATAAAAATCTAAAAAACAGCTATATGCTTGACTCTTTCGAAACCAAAACAATATACAGAAGAAAGAGAGAGTCAACATTCTCCAACCTTCTCAAAAATCATTTATATATATTTTCTTACAATTATTGCAGTTATATGTTTCAACTTATTTTGGATACAATTAGCATTTATTTGGCATCCCTCACTTGCACACTCACAAAAAAATAAATATCTTGCTTTTATCTGGCATGATTACTAATCTCTCTTATATCAAAGTTCACAAAATTCAAATTAAATAAAGTTTGAGCATAGAGAATTGATCTTGTTATTTACTTAAACCAAGCACATCTTTTCACAATAAAATGATTATATTTGTAATTTCCATGTTTTGCTACATAGTAGAACCGATTTCTTGGGTGAAAAGTTTCCCCTGCTATCCTATCATGCACATGGTCTAGAATCTTTGAGAATTGGCAAAAGGACAAGCTCACCCCTACCCAGAATAAAAATCCCTTGCTCTACAGCTAATCTGAGCAAGTATCCCTAGCACAAAAAAAGAAAAAAAAAAAGTTCAAGAAAGAAAAAAGAGAAAAGAAAAATGTTATTTCAGCAATATTCCAAGCATTATCAAGCAAAAGAAATACAAAAGAAAAAGAAACAAAGTTCAAAAGAAAGCAAGAAAGCAATAAAATCCCTTTCCCTACCCTTTGAAAAGAAAAGAAGGGTTGATGAGCTTGAATCCCAGGAATTCTCAATTATTCGAAAACCGTGAGGTAAGCCCCATAACAGGTGGTTTGTGCCCAACCCGCTTGGCCTTGGGTAACTCCTAGCGTGGCGATATGTCTGTCACATTAGCGACCTTCATTTGTACAGACCTATGTCTGCTTATGGATTAGCTAGCTCTTGATAATCCAACCTACATAGTAGTCTAATATGGTTATATGCATCTACATCATGGTTAATGAACACTTATTTGGTTTCTTCAAATCACTTGTATCATAGTATCTTGCTCAAACTTGGTAAATGAACAATACAATTGCACACACATTTGTATTTGAGAGATTTTGTCTATCATTATGATAAATCAAGATTGGAAATGAATTCACATATGCACATGGGATTCCCTATAAATCTAATTTTTGTCTTCAAAATACTTTGAAATATTATTTTTTGCAACTTGTTTGGAATAATCAAGTACAATTATTTTTTAAAAGACAACTATATAATAGAAAAATCACAAATTTCTTTCAAAACATATCATATATATCATATCGACTTTCGCGACGATGGTATAGTTTCAAAACCAAAATTGGAATTTTATGCCTAGCGCAAGTCCTCATTTTCATATTTTATGTTCATCAAAAATCAATCATGCAATAAAACTATCTATTTTCTTTGATTTTCGCGATGATGGTATAAGTCTATACCTACATATTCTATGCCTAGCGCAAACCATTGTAACAATTTTTATTCCCCCATTTATCAAAACTCATAAAAACCATATGACTTCATTTTCTTACAACAAATTTTACTTTTCAAAAGAATGCACATTTTCATTATTTCATGTCCTTATGTCAACCTTTTGCAATGACGGTATAATTCCTAAGGAATTATTCAACAATTTTATCACACTTAGGAATTTATGCCTAGCAAAAATCATTTTTTACAAATATTTCATGCATAATATTTTTATGGAAATCTGAAAACAAACCATCATCATCATCATCATTTGCATCATCACAACAAAGTCTTAAGACAATCTCTTAAGCACTCTTTCACTTTTCACAATATTTCTATAAATGGGATTAGCTTGACGACCGAGTGAGCAGCGACTCCATGAAATGGTCTATAATAGCGACAATGTCCTTTGAAATTATTGTTAAAAGTCCCCTTTTGTTTTATCAAATCATTGCATCACAAACAAACAATTTGTTACATCAGATTATTTCATCAATATTACAGCATGACATCAAAAGGTATAAATTCTTTTCCAACGACATAATTACAAGCATTATCAAAATCAATTAATCAAAGCATCATCAATATACTCATAACATAAGTCATATGACCAAAAATATCTCATCTATATATATATCTCAAAAATATATATGTACATCATATCATATAGATTGGTATGCCACAATCGATATCTTGGCATACTCAATCAAGTGTCCTCCGAGCAGTGTCTCGAGAGCCCCTAGAGCTCTCACCTCATCTCCTCCCCCCCCCCTATGGAGGACGAGGTGGTCCCATCGCAGTATGTGTGGTACTACGAGTCCTCGTCGTCGATCGGGATGAGCTCCTCGATGACCCCCGTCCCGATCGGATCCGCTATGGCAGCCGACAGCCGTACCCTCCGGCCCTCCGGCACCGCCTCGGTAGTATAGAGCCCGATAGAATGCGGTCCGAGAAACCGACCGCAGCAGCTCCCCGAGTGCTCACCCCTCCACCCCGTGCCCCGAGACGTGCATTCTCGTCTCGCAGCTGTGACACCTCAGCCTGGTGTCGTGCGGCCGCATCCCGTAGTGTCTGCACCTGAGCCCGCAGACGATCTCTCTCCGCTCGAAGAGTAGCCATCTCGCTACTCTCTCCTATATCCATGCCCTTGCCCTTATCGGGCGATGGTGGCCTCTGTGGAGATGGGGGTCTCGCCTCCCTCCTCTCCCTCTCTCTTTGTCACGGCCGCTCCCGTGCCCGTGGCCTCCTCTCGATCTCTCCCACCGTGACCCCGGGCTGCCTCTATCGCCGCCTCGGCGCCGCCTCCCTATCCGACGCACGACCGCGTGGATCGGGCCCCCGTGCCCTCGTCATCCGAGGAGGGCGGATGCCCGCATACTAGGCATCGTAGCCATCGGCTACTCCTGCATCGTCCCCCCCCCCCGGCCGAATGGGGGCATCATCCCGAGTCCCGGCTCCGTAATCGCCGCATGTCAGGAGCCCCGCTAACAGTGGTGTTATCCCAGACGGTCCGAGAAAACTCATAATCCCCGAGAGATGGGATCCCCCGCTGTAGACCGAACTAGTCACAAAACTCGGTCGTAGCGGTGGAGCTCCACCTCTCCCCTCCCCATCCTCACCCCAGACTCCCCCGATGCGAGCCCGCCCCGTCCGTCCTCCGCCCACCCCCGGATGCTGCCTCCACGGCCTCCAGGTGATCTGGTCTGGGACCAAATCATCCAGTAGTCTCCGGGACATCGAAAGGTCTATCCGCCACTGTGATCCTCTCCGGAGCCACCAGTAGAAGACTCGGGGCCTCTCCCCGTCTATCCCTGTCGCTGGAAGCCCTACCGGCCTCCGCACCGCAATGTGCTCCCAACGACCAAACCTCGTAGTAGCGATGTCATAACCGGACATCGCCCGCCCTTGTACACGACCCCGTAAAGGATCCTGTACAACCGGCATAAAACAAAGCTGCCCCATGAGAACCTATAGCCGTGATCTTGCATGTCGCAGATCACATATTCCAGCATCCACGGCACCCCGCACCCGCTCCGGTGGCACAGCAGAAGTCCACCAACTACCCCAACCAGAACCCGTGTGAGTCTCGATGCCCTAGGCATCTGGCGTAGTGCCTCGATATTAACTCCGCACTTCTCCAGGGCGAAGCTCGGGTCACCACACAGCCGTCCCATCGCGTGGCCCCCGATTGGCCGTCGGTGTGATCATCCGTCCTTGTATGGGGATTCTCAAAATCCTCCATACATCCTCCAAAGGTGGGAGTCATCTCCCCGCTCGGTAACCGGAAATAGGAAGACCCCGGATACCATCTCTCCCGCTAGGGCCGTCGCGAGCCCCATGTCTGTGGAAACCCGCGGCATCTCTCGCCACATGCCGCAATCCGGCCCTATGCCGCGAGATCCCGCTCCGCTCGGGTGAGAGCGGCCAAGTCGTCTCTCAATCCGCCGTACTTCCACTCTCTCGCTTTTTAGTAATCCTCTCTCGCAAACATAAAACAACAAAACAACAAACAATAATTAATCAATAAATTCCAGTAATTAATAATGCAACTTAAAGATCAATTTTTTGCAATTGATGATATCGCCCACTATTGGACGATATCGTCCCAAATTTGAGCACGATCGTCTCCGATTTCGCAGTTCGAAATCGTCTCTAATTTGACGAAATCGTCCCCCTTTCAACGATTTCGCCCTCAGGCGAAATTGCCGAAATTGAGACGATTTCGTCCCGACGACGTCGACGGCCAAAAACGGCCGCGATGCTCCAAATTCACTTAAAAATTCATCTAGAAAGCATGTAAAAGCAACTTAAATCAATCTAAATTGAGTTTAGACCCTTACCCGTAGACCGCGTCGGACCTCTGCAGATCCGTGCGCTGTCTCAACCATTTTTTGCTCCGGAGCTCTAAAACAATGAAATGAATCAAGAATAATGAATTAGGGTTTTACCCTATTTTTCTTAATTTTATTCAACAATAATTTTTTTTTGCTTTTCGCGTTTTTACCTCAAACGTTCGATTTGGGTAAAAACACGGAGGGGGCACCATAGTAAGTCGTCGTACGATTCGACCAAGAATCGTCGCCTAAAAATGGGAATAATTTTTGCTTTCTCGTAGATCGAGAAAAACTCTTCTTTAACGCATTTTCTTCGAAAAATTCGCTAAAGAGGGGGCAAAATGTAGCACCCTAAAATTGGCGCAGTCAAATTGGAATAATTACATTCACCTTAGTAAATAAATTTAAATTCAAATTTAACCTCCCAAACCGCCCGTTAACCGCCGAGAAACCCGTTTCCCCTTTTTCCGTGCCATTTTTAGAGGTTGTTTTGACCGTTGGACGATATCGTCGCCGATCGTACGATATCGCCCCAGATTTGACGATTTCGTCTGGACTAGAACGTCCAGATGATTTTGTCGCAAAACTGAATTTGCATAGTTGGAATCCATTCCAACGGGTCTCCAATCCGGCGTAAGCGTGTCTGCGCCGTTGGGACCCTCCCCCGTTGGAGATCTCCCAAATTGGGAAGATCTCCAACCTCCCAACAACTCTCCCCTATGCCTATTTAAACTCTAGGACATTCCCTCCCCAACCCCTGGCTGAATTTTATCTGCAAGTTGAATCCCTCTGCACTAAAACACCTTAATCTTATTTTTGCACTAGTCCTATAGCAGTTTTTATGCAGGTACACCACCGATTTTCAACCGGAGCCAGCACCCATCGCCGCCGATCGAACCTGTCAAGATCGGAGGCGATCCTGTCAAATTCGAGACGATTTCGTACTGATGCGAGACGATCTCGACTACAGTCCACATCGAGGCAATCAGTGCCTGGAGTTTGCTTTTCTTAACTTTGCCTCAATTATTTTATTTTACAAATTAGATAATCTATTTAGTTTTTATCCTATTTTGCATCTGGAGTTCACCCATCTAGTCTAGATTGCATGTTAAGCTCACAATCTGCCATTAAAGTACAACAATTTACTTTTATTTCTATTTTTAAACTTTGTTCAGTATTCAGTTTATTATTTGGCATATTTTGCCTCTGTTTGCATAGTAGGAGTTCTTGCATTTTGCATCTATTCTCTGTTTTGCAGGTTTTTGACGAATTCGTCAGATCTCAGACGATCTCGTCTGATTGCAGGCGATTCTCGTAGAATTCCGTACGATCCGGACCGCATCAACCGCCGTAATCTTCTTCAGACATCCGGATCAGGTATTCCCCATTTTCCTCCTGTAAATTCTCTATTTTCTGCTTTCAAAATCTGTTTTTTTGTATTCATTGAAAGTTGCATTTTCATATAGATTAAGTTAGATTCATTCGGCCAAACCTAGGATGAATGCTTAAAGGATAAAACGAACTCATCTAAACACATTCCAAAACCTAGGCGTGGAAACCGCCACCAAATGTTTCCCGGTGAACCCACCATCCGTCGAAAAATCACCAAAACACACCTCCCTTGAGAGGCGGGACCTTCGTAAAGTCCTCTCGTCCGAGGTACCGCACCATCCTTTTCCCATCCTCCTTCCGGGCGCCATGTGTTGTTCTTGTGCTGCCATGTGTCGCTCAATGACGTCATCCTATAACGGTCCCTGAAGATGTCACCTGTCATGATTTCGCGATGTCTCCTCCTTCTTTCGCGTCTTCTTCTTTTCCTGTTGTGATATCACGACACGTCGCGATATCACGACACGTCGCGATATCACGACACGTCGCGATATCACGACACATCGCGATATCGTGACGTTTTGGCCTTCCTACGCTTCTTCTCCCTTTTGGTCGTGATATCGCGACATGTTGCGATATCGCGACGTTTTACTTCATTGCTGCCTTCCTCGCCCTTGGTCGTGATATCACGACATGTCGTGATATCGTGACATTTTTTGTTTTTGTGGCCTTTCTCGCCTTGGGGTCGCGATATCGCGACATCTTCCTTCGGACTCCTCTGCTCTTCTTCTCCGGTCACGATTTCGTGACATGTCACGAAATCATGACATTACCAATTACATCTCCTCCTGGCTGCTTCTGGTCATGATTTTGTGATAGTCGTGATTTCACGACATGTCATGAAATCGTGACAATTTCCTTTGCTCCTCATTCTGGCTGTTCTGCATCACGATTTCATGACGGTCACGATTTCGTGATATGTCACGAAATCGCAACAATTTCCTTGCCTTCACCTTCTGGCTGATCTCCGTCACGATTTTGCGATGGTCGCGATTTCATGACATGTCACAAAATCGTGACATCCTCCTCAGCTCTAGCGCTCGGCTGCGCGACGTCACGATTTCGTGACATGTCGCGTTTTCACGACCCTCCGCCTTCTGCAACTTTTGCCCTATTTTTGACTGCCGCTAGATGCTCCTGCATCAAAATTGAAGATGCAAATTGAATTGAATAAGGTATAACTGAGCAGTTAAAGGTAAAAGAGTTGGAATATGAAAAATTGGAACATGAGGTTGTCTCTATGAGGAAGGAAGATGAAAAATCTAATTATAAGCTACAATAAAATATGATTTTTGAGAAAAACATAGAAATATTGTATGATATTATCAAAACACAAAGATCTTCAGTTATAAATACTGGACTTGCTTTTGGAGAAGGTCAAAAGAAACAAAAGGGGGAGTCAAGATCAAAAGGAAGAGAGGTATCAAAGAAAATAATTAAATAAGAGCCTAAGACCTATGTTGATGTGTTGAGAAGTGGAAGCATCAAGGAGGAAGAAAAAAAAGTATCATCAAGGAATGAATTTCATCATAGAAACAACAATGAGAGAACCATGTGGTAATATCCTCCAAGGTAATCAGACAAGTTTCAATATTTTTTCCATGGTTATAGCTTTTCATATCACAAATTTGGTCATAAAGCTATAAATTGTAGGGTCCATGCTAAGAATAATTTTGGCTTCACCAAGAGGAATTTCAATTCATTTACACCTCTCATGGACCACAACATCATTTTCTACAAATGTAATAATTTTGGGCATACAACTAGATGGTGTAGAACGGTGTTCCTTGAACTTCCAAAATCAAGTAAGAAGGAGGATGGTCAATCTGTTCAAAAGAATATGACCTCCAAATTTTGGAAAACAAAAATGAAACAAGAAAATGAGAAGAGTAATTTGAGAGTTTCACTCCCATATCATAATTGATTATCTCAATTAGAGTAGTAAGGGGGCATTTTCAAGTGTCTTATACTTCAGCCCTAAGGAGCCTTTGCCATTGATGTCAAAGGGGGATAATTTTAGTAAGGGGGAGCAACTTGTCAGGGAGAGCAATTTGTGATCATGTTGCATTAAAGGACAGTTTCTTTGCAGGGTTACCATAAATGACAAAGGGGGAGATTGTTAGAATTATTGAGTTGTTATTGATGTCAAAGGTCAACTTGGTGAATAAAAAATAATGCATAAATTATTTAATTCAAATATATTTTAAATTAGGATTTTAAGAAAAGCAAGGCAAATATATTTCAAGTGAAGCAAGGCAAATATATTTCAAATAAAGTATTATAATATTTAAATATTATAAAGTGAATAATATTATAAAGTGAAGGTTTTATAATATTTAAATATCATATTTAAATATTATAAAGGTGAAGTTTCAATTTTTGAATAGGTCGACCATCTGGGCACCAATAATAAAAGTGAAAGGTTTATATAAATAATTGAAGCTTTGAGTGGAAGGTGGAGTTGTTCATGAATGTACTCACAGATATATTCAAATGGATATCTGTGAATGGATATCATGAGAACAAAGGCACTATGGAAGACAACGTGATAGCTTATGATAGAGTGTGAAAGGAGCACTATGGAGATTTGAGCTTATGATAAATTTAGAGGAGCTAGAAGAGCCATTAACAAGAATAGTGGAGTTTTGATAGAAAAAAAAAGAAAATTCAATTGAAAGTCTTCGTGAGGGAGCACACAGTGAAGTTATGATGACAGAGAAGGAATCAAATCAAACATCTTTGTGAAGGTAGTGCACAGTGGAGTTTCAACAGCAGATTTACATACCAAGGTGAAATGTGAAGAAGTTGAGCATGACTAAGGGCACAATTTTTTCAAAAAGGATATTTTTGAAATCATGGTACTCAAGGCAGTGGCATCCAAAACAACACAAATAATAAGTATTATCCAACTTATCAAGAGGACATGGAGAAGACAACAAAAGAAGTCACATTATGAAAATAATATTATATGTGTGCTACTAAAAATTATGTGTAAAATAAGCAGACATCAGAGACATTCAAAGAAAAGCTTGTCCAAGTGAATTGTAGCAAATCCAATAAAAATAACCATTACATAAAGGATAAAGAGATCCACCAAAATTATCCAAGTAGAAACAACATTACATGCAAGAGAATATCAGTATTTTGATCATTGAAGAGAAGTGCCCACGTGTTTGAGCCTACATGTGAATAAAGGGAGAGGAGAATGACTCATTGAATGCATTGCACATTTATACAAATAGCCATTAGGATTTGAGAGACAAATTACCAAGTTAGGAACCATAGAGTGCACCAACAAGGATTGAGAAGAGCCATACATCATTTATCACTCATATTCAGAATTCATAAATGGAAGACACAATAGAGTTTTTCGTAGAATATCAACGATATCTTCATCAATATGTTGATCAGTGCTACCATGAAGGGGAATGAAAAGAGCAAAAAATTCAGGAGATAATAGGAAGCAAGCATTGTGGTCAAACAATGCTTATTGGTATAAACTCGAGTTGCACCAATACAACAAACATATATTAAAAATGAAGGTATATAATGAAGCCTGAAGGTTTGAAAATTTCTTTTCACACACATTTTGAGACTCAATATTTTTTATTATAAAGGAAGTCTTTCTTTTAGTTGTTGTGGAATTTGATGTGGTGAGTCATGAGGCCTGAGGAGCTGTGCATCTAAGGAAATTTAATGTGTGTGGTAAAGTAGGACCTTATGGTATTTTGTAACTATCCAAGCATCAAATGAGATAAAAATAAAATTGTTTGTATAGAAAATAAAGGAAGTGAAGACCTACGTCAAGGTAGGTAAGGATAAAATTCATGTGAGCCATCATTAACCACACTAGGGTAGATGATGTGATTCCAGTGACACAAAATTATGAGATAAGTATGAAATTAAATTGAAGTGTTGATTTATTTTCTATAACAACTTGGATTGGAGGAGAATAGAAATAATTCATTTAAGAAGACTACAAATTTCTTTTATCTTATTTGAGTAAATAATGACAAATATTGTGCTTCATATATAATGTATCGAATAGAACATTGGAAATGACAAATAATATTATTGTATAGTGGAATAAAATCACGAGGAAGGTATTGGTATTTTTAAATTCTTTCATAGTGTGATATTGACAATGACAAAGATTGTTCAAAAATATTCAATACAAGTGTTTGTGAGTATATTTGAGAGCAGATTTGAGTAATATTTGTGAGCCGATTTGAGTAGTGTTTGTGATCAGTTTTTGGAGAAGAACTTGAGTATAGGGGATTGGTGTCTCCTATGGGTTGGTGCCCATGAACTAGCAAAAGGGGATTGGTGTCTCCTATGGGTTGGTGCCCATGAACTTGTAGAAGGGGATTGGTGTCTCCTATGGATTGGTGTCCATGAACTTGTATAGGGTATTGGTGTCTCTTGTATATTAGTGTCCACAAACTTGTATAGGGGATTTGTGTCTCCTAAGGGTTGGTTCCCATGAACTTGTAGAAGGATATTGGTGTCTCCTGTGGATTAGTATTCATAAAATTGTATAGGGGATTTCTGTCTTCTGTGGGTTGATGCCCATGAAATTTTATAGGAGATTGGTGTCTTCTATGGATTGGTGTTCATGAACTTGTATAGGGGATTGGTGTCTCATGTGGGTTTGTGCCCACAAAATTTATTGAAGAAAAATATAAGCAATATTTTGTCGTGGTTTTCTCTCGAGAGGGTGTTTCCACGTAAAAACATTATCTCTTATGTGTATGGAAATTGTACATTGATTTATTATTGCATTCATATTATTGTTGTTATCATTTGGAAATAAATTTTTTATCTTATACTGTTCATCCCCCCCTCAGTATAAGTTTGTGTTCTTCAATCAAAATGGTTTAGAAATATATTTGAGAACAAGTTAAAAGTTGATTCTCAAAACTTGATAGATAAAGAGAAGAAAAAACCAAAATGGCTTAGAGATACATTTGAGAACTCAAGAATGAATTCTATAACATCTTCTAACAATAAAGTATTCAATTTTTGAAATATATGAAGGAAAATAATTTTATAATAAAATGTTTAAAAAACAAACAAAATAAAAATATTGTGATTAAAATTTATCTTCCAAAGTAGTCATGAGCCATAAATAAAAGAAGAAGCTCAATCAGTTCATGAACCAAATAATAAAGAACCAAATAATGAAGATGATGAAGAACTCAGAGTAGAAGTCTCCATATAGAAAAATAAAGGGTCATATGATTCTAAGGACAAAGGAAAAATAAATATTCTTATGCAAGAAACTAATGACTATGAAAGAGTTCAAGAGACTTGTAATCTTGAAGCCACGAATATTGAAGTACACTAATCATTCATTTGATCAAAATATAGAAGGGCAACAAACTAGAGAAAGCACAAGGTCCAAGATCATATAAAGGCGACGATTGAAGATGAAGACCATATCGAAGACTAAAGTCTTTAATAACCAAATAATGTAATAGAGGGGGTGTTGGAGAATATTACATTATTTGGTACATGCCAAGGTACCAACATTATTAGATTATATGTGTGTCTTAGATTAGAGTGTGATTTAAAATTTCATGTAATATAATTATGTGCAAAAAATGCACAAGTGTCCTTATAATAGGAAAGTGAAGTGTAAAAGAAGAGTGAAGGTCAAGAGTGTAGCATATGAGGAGTCACATTCAATTATATATGTGTGACAAAGTATTGTAATTTGTATCGAAATTGCATAGCTTATTGCATGCATTAGTAGATATTTATTCTATAGTATTTTCAGTATTCTGAGTTATTTTATTTTATATTATATTCTAAGTTATTATATTAGTTTCATTATATTGCAACTTTATTATATTTGATCCTATGATTATATTCCTATGAGTTTTGTATTTGGTGTAAGGCTTCAAAAGCCATCACAAAAGTAGGAAAATCAAAATTTACATACACCTTAGACTGTATTGGAGAACTAAATTGAGCTAGGGTAATGAGAGGTTGTGTAGAGGAGGTTGCAAAATTTATATTAGGGATTAATTAAATAATTTAAGAAAATTGGTCAATCGTCTTATTCCTCTATTTCATAAGGGATTCATATAACAACTCATTGAAATGATCAACTATATAAATGTTTTCCATTCAACTTCTTGCTTGATACAATTTGAAATGATAAGGGAGTTAGGGATCTCACTTTTGATATCAAAATTTTTGATATCATGATCTAATGTTTATGGATACACACTCAAAAGTAAGACTACTATGATACCATTGATCTAGAACTAAAAAATTTTATTGATCTAAAACTTAGAATTTTGAGTTAAATAAAATAATAAAATAACTTATTTACTCAAATAATAGAGTACAATACAATCAATCTCTGAGAAGAGATTTAAGTCGATAACATTGCATCCATTAATCATGTTTTACAATCAGGGTGCATCTTTCTTTATACAAGAATTGGTGTTTTGGAAATTCACTATATT
Source organism: Wollemia nobilis (assembly GCA_028583015.1). NCBI lineage: Eukaryota > Viridiplantae > Streptophyta > Pinopsida > Araucariales > Araucariaceae > Wollemia > Wollemia nobilis. The sequence goes on along the minus strand of JAQPPZ010017031.1, from coordinate 8,857,567 downwards.
GAATATGGAAGGTCAACCATATGGAAATGTGGTGGTTCACCTTCTATAACATAGAAGGTCACCGATATGAAAATATGATGATTCACCTTCCATGAGTTACAAAGTGCATATTAAATGAAAATTACACACAAGTGACTTTTTCTTTTGTGTTTGTATTCTATTAATGTGTCAACATAGCTAGAGATGTATTTTGGCTATGAATATTTTAAACTATAAAATTACTATTTTTAGTGAGTATTTTAATTTACATTTTTAGGGCCTCCAAAGCATTTTTCACAAAGTTATCGATAACTTGTCTACAATAGAGTTGCCTACAAACTTATTATTTTCAAAACTTCTTGAATGGATCAAAACAGAGTATCAAGCATAATGTTATACCCCTAATAGTGTAGTTAATATCAAAAAATATTTTTGGGTATTTTTGAGCATAAATTCACACTGTAAAAAGGTCACATGCCCAGATCATTTACTTTCAAACACAAAATATTGGCAGTCATTAGGATTCAAAAGTATTTATAAGGTGATGAGGCATTGAGGTAGCTAGTTAGACTCTAATTATATGACATGTTATTTGATATCATCTCTATAGTCATTAAGTTCCTTGGTATGTTGAGCCTCTTAAATCATGAATTTGATGATATATTCATCATTATTAAATTTTTTCCAATTATATAAGTTACCAAAAAATTTAGGCTTGAAACCTACCTCTAGATATTTTAGTTTAGCTTTTAGGTTGTACTCTCTCAAAACCACTATAATCTTATATGTTTTAAACTTTGAAGTAGATCCCAAACTTTGTGTTTCTATGCTTTTAAGAGATAATTTTTTGATGCAAAAAATAATTTTATTTTATTTATCACCAATTCAAAATCATCAAAATTATAGGTGTTTTATATAAATATTGTTGTCTTTATATAATCTAATGCATAATGCTTCATATTCTACCATTTGTTGGTGTAGTTGAAAAATGACTTGCTTGCACAGTCAACTTGTTCTCCTTATTAGTTGATGAATTATATCCTTGGTCTTACACCATTCCTAGTTCTAGATCCATCAAACTACATGATCCATAGATCCTCAAATTTATGAACTTGTTCCTTAGTTAAGGTTGGCATTTTCTCTAAGTTTTTGAATAACAAATAATTTCCTAGTTTAGTTTCTTTGATGATTATTTTATATTTTCACCCTCATATTCTTGAAGGATACCTATGATCATGTCTCTTTGAAAAATTAGTCCAATTATACATCTATAAAATTAGGTAATTTGCTGCAATTCATACCTCCATCATAATCTGATTTTTGAAAAAAATGGTTACATGGTGGCTTATTTCTAAGTATTATGATCTTACCATATTTAAACACTTTTGTGTGTGTGTAGTACATAGATAAATATATGCTTCTAGAATTTTTTCTTGTTCATTCTAATGATAACATAATTTTAAAATAGCATGAAAAAGGGCTATAAAAAGAGGTGCATTCACCCATTTTGAAGGAGGAGAGTTGAAAATTTTGACCAACGAAGTGCTGCCCAATTCTATCCTCACCTTTTGCAAACCAAAATTTGCCCTCCATTTGACATTGAAATCCTCTTCATTCAAAGGTGCTTTCAAGGTCAATAGAAATCAATCCAACCATCCCAAATCAGCCAAATTGAAGGTAAAATTGGCCCCATCTACTAACAACACCTCTAAACTAGTTTTGGACCAAATACCAATAGCATTGGTGATAAAAATAGGCCAGATTTGTAACCGCCCCACCTAGGGACGGTTAGTAGTTAGTAGGTGTCACACCTAGGGACGGTTAGAAAACAACATGGAATTTGGGTAAAATTCCTCCATAGACCCCTTAGGAATGCTTAGATCAACCCATGGTCCAAATTTGGTGAAGTTTAGAGCTAATTTGATGGCACATTTGAGGTCCCCATTGTTGTAGGTTTAGGTGTCCCTATCAGGGACGATCACTATTTTTGCATACTTTTACCTTAAATATTATGTTCAAATCTCTCCAAAAGCATTTAGATTAGATTATACTTCATTTATACAACATCTAGAACAAATTTATGTGTGTTATAGATTAGTTTTGATGTTGCTAGATTAATTACTTTTCTATGTTTTCAAGGCTTTATATCTATAATGTAGGTGCTACTAACTCCTTTTCAATCCCTTGTGTGTAGGTGTAGGTATTCTAGACAGAAGGGAGGAGCTAAAGAGGCAAGGAAGATAAGCCCAATACTAGCTCTTGATTGTGGGAATGTGAGATTCACAACATAGAACATCGCTTTAAGTCCTTTTCAAGGGATAAGATCCCCTGCATATTGTAATGTTGAGATGTATCACATTTATAAAAGCCCTCGAGGGGATGTATTGTAATAATGTTTGAAGCTATAAATGAATGAATAGAAGGAGAAATCCACCCTCTTTATTACATACTTTGCTTCATTTCAAATAGATTACAAGTTTATGCTCTTTTCCCTTTGAATGCTTTTAAATTGATTACATTGCAATAAAGTGCCCTTAAGGTGATGTAAATTTTTCTTCTTCAGTGGTGATCATGGTATATGATTTTATTTCTATATCCCCTTTGAATGTGTCAATTTTGACCTCCATTTTCTATTTTGCAGGTTGCAGGTTTTGACGGTTTGGAGCATAAATGGCCCCTTTACTGCTAGGTGTCACTAGGTGGGACGGTCCCCAAACTTCTAATCATCCTTGCTAGGGATGGTCACAAAACTAGATATTTTCTGTAAAAATTTGCAGAAACAGTAAGTTCCAGGTCATAAATTACATCTATTTTCATCTTAAATTTGCATATATGTTGTTCAAATTTGTTAAATTTCATAGTTTTATTGTCTTCTCTATGCATAGAAAGGTTAAATATCCTCTTTCCAAAATTTTGCATTAATTAAATCAGATAAAATAGGGAAAATAACAGTAGACTTTATGTTTTTTTTTTGGTTTGCATGATTAAAACTTACCAAAGAAGGTTAATTTCATATAAGTCCTTAATTATCATGATTTCCTTTTATGCTACTAATGATTATGAAAGAAAAATGTAATTTCATGCATTTAGTGAATCATCATTGAGTGCTCTCTTGCTTTCTTTCAAATTTGTAAAAGGAACACACACACACCACAACCTTCCTAAACGTTGGTGAGTTGGACTTCATTTCCAACCATTGATAGAGTACAATGACCGTGGGTTTCATCTCCATCCATTGACTCAAATTCTACAAACCCTATTTTATTGGCCAATACCGACTCCAAAATCAATCCTAGCAATGCAAAATAGCACACATACCTCTTCAGAGGGGTGTATCACTATGCATGGGGTGTTGGGTGAGGATCGGCAGGACCTATGCTCCCTGATCGGGTATGGATTTCATCTCCATACTTTGGTTGGTTCACATGACCAGAATTTTAGTACCGATTGTCAAGCTATGAGTATATAGGTGAAAACCAGTTAAAATTTTTAGTATTACATCAACAAAATCAAACACACCAAGTATTTTCTTTACAAAGCAACGCATGTTGAAACAACAACAAATAGTCTAGAGATTCACATTTAAAAGATTTAAAAGAGATAATCACTTCTATGCTTGTGTGTTTCTATTGTTTTTTTGTTTCAAATTAATAGAAATTGTAAAGAAGATAAATATATAGCATTTTAGAGTATATAGCTATGGTACATACTCATAGCCAAGCCTATTTAAGGGTGGAAGTTACGGGGAGTAGGGAAGAGGGTGTACAATGTCTTCGCCTAGATTCCAAGGACATGGTAATACCTCCTTGGAGACCACCTACTCTTCTTAGCCCTAGAGGGGCTAAAAGGAGACCTAGCCAACAAGGAACCCCTACATGGGGCACCCCCACAAGCGGTGGTCCCAATTTAGGAAGTCAAATCCCTAATCATCAAGTGGTAGATGAATGAATGGTTACTCCTAGAACAACAAGAAAGGGACCTAGCCAATAAGGGACTCCTACACGGGGTACCCCCATAGGAAATAGTCCCATTTTAGGGAATTATTTCCCTAATATATATGTTTCTAATGTCTTCTTTTAAGAAGAGTCACCATGCAATGGAGCGCTTCCCAATAGAGAAATCCCATGCATTTGTGTGCCTGCTTGGTCTACTCCTCACACCATTGTGCAAGAATATGACTTGTCACCTAAGGTAGGCTTGAATGATCATCTTATGATTTCAAACCACCCTTTACCATGGTGCCATGATCATGATGAGGGTAATACTCATCGCCATAGGCGATATCATTCTACCTTACCTTACCTTGTTTACAAGGGAAGAGCTGAGAAACATCTAGATTATCCTCATTCAAATGTGTTAATGCAAGCACATTATGCTTTTGCACTAGTATATTATCAATAAGATCTATTTAGGGGTGAGACTCAAGTCAATGCAACCTCCCTCAATCAAGGGAAAGCTCCAATAGATCTCATGAACCCCCTTGAACAAGATAGATATCAGAGTAACAACGCTAAAGCACTTAGACCTCATACAACTGATCAGATCAATCAGTTGGTAAAGAAATATGCTGACCACCACAACAATTTTAATCAACTTAGGTCTTATAAACATCATCTAGATATTTTAGATCAGTGGCAATAATTAGAAAAATAAATACTTGAACACCAAATTCAAGAAACTTTGTGTAATGGAGCTTCTACTCCAAGTACGCATAGACAGGAGGCTCGACTGAGATAACCAAACCTCCAACAAGATAGGTCTCCTAGACCTAACCCAATGTTACCTCCTAGACCTCATAGGCATGAATAGAATATACATAATAGGCCAAATATAGATCACCTTCAAGAGGCCTTTGTTCCTCCTTGTAGGCCCATACCTAAAACACCCTATGGGGCTTACGATGACTTGGAATAAAATGAGGATTATGTAGAAGCACCTTATGGAGGAGTGGATGATTTCAATCAACCACCCCAAACCATGCTTAATATTCCTCATCCACCTCTACGAGTTCAAAATAAGGAAGATTAAATCAAATTCTTAGATGTGTATCAAGCTTTGCTTGCACGCTTAGAAATTGTAGAAGTTAGGATAGCTAGAAAAAGGCTTCAAAAATCCACTTTGCGTCAGCTAAAAAAGCAACCATTACACCCATCCATTCCTTCCCCGATATACCCTGAGCATTTCAAAAGGCAAAAATTAGATAGATTCAAGGGGGAAGAAGATGCTAAAGAGCACGTCACTAGATTTTTAAATTTGTGCTTTAACATACAGGACAATTATGCATTGCTCCTCAGAAATTTTCTAAGTACCCTCTTTGGTCTTGCCATTGAGTGGTTCAACCAACTTCCAAAACATAGTGTCTACACATTTGAATAATTCACTGATGCATTTTTGGAATGTTTCGCCTTTAACACCAAAATAAATGCGACATTAACAGACATCACGGGGCTAAAACAAACTAAGTATGAGTCAATTACTGATTTTAGAAATAGGTGGTGAATGCTTTCTACTAAGCTACCTTATCTATTACCAATGATTGAGTTAACTCGGTTGTTTTCAAAGAGTTTCTTAAAATCCATCTCTTTGACATTGTAATTATAGAAATACCCTATCTTGGAAGAAGCTCTAGCATAGGCTAGAAATATAAAGGAAATAAAAATCCAAGAGGGAGAAATAACCAAACCTCGTAAGAAGGAGTGGACAAAGAATCCTAAAAATAGCTTAGCACCTACAAAGCCAGCATCGATCAATCAAATGGCCATAAATATCCCTGGGCCTACACAAGAAATACCTCCTCAAAAGGTGAATTATCAATCCCAACCTCCTCTTGCGAACTATAATAGTAATGGTCAAGCAAATCAGGAACAAAACCAATAGTGTCACCCTAAGAGATAATTTACTCCCTTCACTGAATCCATGGATTCTCTATTCAATCCATTGTGGGTTACAAAAATAATTAATCTACCAGATATCAAATCCATCGATCCGAAAATAGAAAAACCCAAGCCTATGGGACGTCGAGAGGATCAATATTGCAAATTTAATCAGCAAGGTGGCAATGATTTACCAACATGCTATGGTTTTAAACACCTATTACAAGATATGATTGAAAGAAATGAGCTTCAAGTCGATGCTCCACTAGCCTCTACCAATCAACAAATGGGTATATACGAAGACCTATTACCAAATCACGAGGTACATGCAATGCCTGATAAACTAAGGAATGAGGTGAAGACAACACCCCTTATCCAAGGGTATGTTGGTATGGTGAGTATTGTGACCAGGAATAGAAGATATCCAAGCCAAGTTGCACCAGCTGTATCTTCAAGAGATGTTCCCACTACATCGTAAACTACACCACCTATAGTACAAGGCCTCCCATATAGGCCAACATTAACAATAAATAACAAGCTTGCACAAAGATTGAGGACAACATTGGCATGGTTTTCCATCTATGAGCTAATCCAAAAATCACCTCCGCATCAGGATGCATTGATGAACATTTTAAAATCAATAGAGTTGCAACCACAGGAGTCTAACTCCATTGATTTTATGGGTCATGTGCAATAGTGCAAGGAACCAGTAATAACATTTCATGAGCATGAGCTTAAGAAAATATCTAATGACGTGGTAGATCCTCCTTTACACATTATTGCATGTGTAAATGAGATACCATACAAAAGAGTGCTCATAGACACTGGTTCCTCAAGTAATATCATCACAACCACAACATTGAAACATCTAAAATTTCTAGCATCTCATGTCATTGTGTCAACTTATACTCTTTGTACATTCAATGACACAATATGTTCTACTGTTGGTACCATAGTCTTACCCATCCAGGTGGGGTGCAAGACTATACCGATATTGTGTCATGTGCTGGAAGGTGAGATGGCATACAACATTTTTATAGGAAGATCTTAGATATGGGATATGAAGTGTGTCCCATCCATTGTGCATCAATGTCTTAAATACACTCATAAATGGCAAGTGCACATAGTCTCTATCAATCTAGAGAACTTAAAATACTATAATATGGTGCAACAGATACCAGAGTCGAAATTACCTTTGAATCATGTAGAATTCCAACTGAATACACCTATTCAGGGTCTACCCATTCCATCATCACCTTCCATTTCACCATATACATCTTCATCCATCCCATCCTTATCATCGGCAGCCACAGATATGGCTTCGACATCATCAGCTCCTCCACTAAGGAACATGTCAAAAAGTCCCATTTATGAGAGCCCACCTTTAGTATCTACCATATCTACGAAGGAGATTCCTTATTTAGTAGATGAGGAATAATTTCTAGAGGTTCAAATTGAGTCACCTCAAACCTCGCTTCCATATATTTCACCTTTGCCATCCTGGACCACAGTGCATATGTCTACCATAGGGATAGGAGAATATCTAGTGAGAAATGTCACAAAGGTTCCATCCGTAGAGACAGTGCCTATAGGATCTAGAGGAATTTCAAAGGACTTCCTTTGGATAAGGATCCAAAGCACTTCTAACATTAAAATCCATGACACTTTTGATAGACAACCTTTTTATAGGATCTAGGGAACTTCCAATGACCAAATTTAGAGTAGGATCTTGGTTTCTCCTATTTTCCAAAATGCATACCTAACCCTTCAATTTAACTCATATAGGTATGGGTGATGATGATTGGGATTTTGCTACTAATTTAGATTCCATACTCAATGTAGCTTCCTATTTGCTTGATTGATCTCATGATGTTTTCGCTTCTCGAATTTATATCAAGACTTTTGATTGTGACAACCCTCATAGGAGGATTTCCAAAACGACTTACCTCATATGCTTTCATCAAGTTCTAAAATAGGATAATGTTATTCTTGTTGCCTCTGATATGGGTACCCATGCTCATCAATGGATTTTTGAAAAATAATAATGTCTTTGATTTTATCTTTTCTATCTAGAAATTGAGAAGATATTCCTATTAAATTTTGATAAGGATATTTCTACCTCTTATGTGGTTAGGTTAATATTAAAAAAATCAATAGGAATGATGGATGATTAATGCATAGAGTTCATGAGCCTCTTCATAAACATATATCATATAGATCTTATAGTGGTGGTTTCTACATTCATGCATGGGTTCATTAACAAAATTTAATAGGAAGTAGATATACATGAACTGTACATCCTCCTTAATGTTGATTGGGTAGCTTATGCAATTGAAAGAATATCTAATTACATATATTTAAGTAACAACATAATTTCAATCCTGGTAGGTATTACTTCAATAATTGCAATTAGGAATGCCCATAAGGGTACTTTTATTTCAAATGTCAATCATGATATCCATGGGATTAGGTATGTGAGCAATGATATAACTTCTAGGTGGAACCTAAGGATGAAGATGTCAAAGAAGAGGAAGTCCCTACCTCACCACAGTAGAAATAACTAATAAAACTAAAAAATCCCAAACAAGGTACAAGTACTATGGTCCTCTCAACATTTACCCTAATAGAAATGTAATTTCATTGCACTATTAATGTACAAGGATTCAAAAAAAATAATGGGTTAATATTTTTATTGGTTTCAATGTTAAGAATTATTACATTATAGCCCATGTGACTATGAGAGTGGTATAACCACCCATAACAAAGACTATGCATGCACTAAAGGACAAGGGTAGTTGCAAGATAAGTTAGAAGTTTGTTATGCCAAAAATAGGCATCTAATACATTTAAATATCTATTGTTTCATAATACAAATCATTGAAACATTGATTTATAACATGTGGTATCAGAGTAGGTATAAGGAATAACCATCTTTCATTCAAATTCTTTTCTTTCTTTGATCTAGAGAAGCTTAGGAAGAACTTTGTTGAAAATAGGTTTCAAAGGTAAACAACATTGTTGAAGATTGGTTAAGGTTAATCTCAAGAAAAGAGGTAATAATTCTCTCCATGGAGCATTTCCAAGGAATATTTTTTAAAAATAAAACTCTTGCTAAGAAGGCTCCCAAGTTAAAATCCTACTAAAAGACCATATAAATCCTACCAAGGATTAGCTTAAGCAAAAATTTATGCCATAAATTTGTAAACACAAAATTGAATATGATAAGGCATTTGCCAAAATATTGGAAAGTAGAATAAAAGCATCTAAGCATAAGCACCATCAATGGTGTCAGATATTCTACAAGCAAAGGAAGGCCCTAAGACTACAAATAAAAAGCATTCAGAGAATAGGGAATCCCCCAATGTAAGGTTTGCATGTCTATTTTCAAAAAGAGCATATTTTGATCATTATAAGGCACTATAGAGTAGAGAAGGGAATCATTCAATGCAGGTTCAATACGTTTCTTTCCAAAAGGAGTAGAAAATAATTACCATGAGGTGCACACCACCACATACCAACAAAGTGCATGCAAATATAAATCAATAAGGCACACATGAATTCAAAGTAATGTTATTTTAACCTAAAATAGCTTATTTCTAACATGAACATTGTTCACGAGCAATACATATCTCAAAGAATTGGGAAATAATTTACTATATATATATGATGAATTACATTGGGTAAGCTCTCAAAGAACTTCAAGATGTCTAGATCAACTAGACAAAGCAAAATACTTAATCAAAACAAGAAGGGTGTGAACATTCCAAGCTGAATGAGCATATTTATATATAGTAAGAACATCAAGCACCCAAAAAGCACATAGCTCATTGAGAAACTATGGGAACTTTAAAATATCTCAACTAGGGATCAATACTAGGCAATTTGAAATGTTGAATGCATTTAGAATAAGTAGCATATATAACATCTAAAGACACTATCTATACATGGAATTTAAGGATAGTCACCACTAGACGAGTAAGACATCAAAGACACTTCAAGCTATGATGTACCAAGGATCAACACTAAAAAAGCATGTCCAGACCAATCATGTTAAGAGATAAAAACTAAGATTTTTTACTCCTAAATAAGGGAGATAACAATGATAAGCCCCATAATTAATAGATCCCAACTCAAATACCATGGCATCAGTTAAAATAAAACTCATACAACATTGAATTTAGAAGTCACAAAACATAGGGATTCAAATACATGAGGATATCATTGTTCATTTTTAGAAACACTTAAAATATTGGACTACATTTCCAAATTAAATTTTAAAAATAACGTGTTGTAGTCAATTTTTCACTAGAAAATAAAAAAGTGTCTATTTTATTCATTGACAAGAAGATTTGAGCCATCAAATGGCTTGTTTAGTTATCCCACACATATTGTGGAGAGGCTTATTAAAGCCTATAATAACTTTAATGTTTTCCTTTATTATTGTAGGTGAAAAAGAGAAGCGTATAATTTTTGAAGAAATAATTTTTTTTGAAGAATATTCCCTAGAGGAAGGAGATTCCCTCTACTTAATATTTTTCCTAGTAAGACACTAAATTTCTTGTAATTAGAGGCATTAGTTGAATCATGAGTATAGAATTATATATACTCATTGAAAAGATTTTCTTGAGGTTGACTCAATGGAATCAAAATTTTCCACTTTCATGAAGATTTACTATGGATAGTGGTGCACCTAAGTTCTTATTTCCCAATTCCCAACTATTAAAGGGGAATAATTATGCTTCCTAGAATACCAAAGTTAGAACACAACTTGAGTTTGAATAAGTATGATAAGTTGTAGATGGAACCATTACTTGTCCTACTATAGAAGGTGAAGATCAAACAAATTTCAATGAGGTAGATAAAAAGGTAAGGTTGATCATCATGTTCAAAGTAGCAGATGAAGTATAACTATACATTTGGGACTTTAACACAACTAAAGATGCATGGGAGAAACTACAAATATTTTTTGAGGCAAATAATCAAAATAAAATACTATTTGTCCATAGCCAAATCCATTGCTTGAAGATGAAGAGTAAGGAGAAACTCAAATATTTCATAAGGAGAATTACTAAACTACAAGCATCACTACAAGCATTGAGAGAAAATAAATCTAATAAGACACTTTTTCCAATTATTATAAGATCTCTCCCTTCTTAATATAATATATTTATGACATTATTATATATCACTAAACAAACACCAACATTTGAAAAGTTGGTAAATCTATTTCAAAAAGTAGAGGCCTCACTTACAACACAAGACAAAGAACAAGTAGTTCTTACAAATCAAAATGGGAAGAAAATATTTAGAAGAGGCATAATACCTCAACAATGCTTCCAAAAATAGAGAACTAATTATCATATGCAAGGATATCAACAATAGAGAAATGATTCTCAAGGATATCAACAAGAAAGAAATATTTTCACACACAAAAGATGTGTGAATTTTGTGAAGAACACAAGCTTATACTGAGAAGGGGGGTGAACAGTATAATACCACTCTTTACGTTTCTTTCCCAATCAATAATATGCAATATATCAATGGAAATATCAAAAATAGTAATCAAATCAATGCATAAATAACCACACACAATAGAGACACCAATTTAATGTGGTTCACCCAATGTGGGCTAATCCACGGAGAAAATATTTCACTAATATTTTCTCAAGAAATATCTTTGGGAACCCGTCCCTATTACAATGTTTATGGACCTCTATACAAAGGATACACCAATCCCCTAATCCAATTTATGTATCTCTATCCATAGGAGACAACAATCCCCTCTGCTCGGGTTGGTGATCTTCTTGAAGAATTTCTACCTCCATTGCATTGGCTAATAGATCTCTATCTAGTGAAGACTCTTGTCCTCACTTAGAAGACCTGTCCTCACTGCACTGGCTAATGGACCTCTATCCACTAGATATTGTCATCCTCTATACTTTGTCATATCCGAAGCTTACTCTTAGCTCTGTCTCAAATATATACTAAACACGGTCCTTCAATCTAGTACAAATCTACTGAATCCTTATCCTAAAATCTACACTAAACACAGTCCTTCTGTCTAGAAAAAATTTATCCTCAATATCTATCCTCAAATCTACACTAAACATAGTCCTTCGATCTAGCACAAATCTATCCTCAAGCTTTAACACAAATCTTGACTCAATCACAAATAAACTTTGCTAGATCTACCCCAAACCTTAACCCAAGGTTTGAACAAATCAATCAATCAACTCTACTCACAAGTCTTATCAAAGACTTGCTGATGAGCATCATATATGCTCATATTTTTGTATAAGTACCAATGGTTTTTGCACGAAAATATATATTATGAGTTGTATATTTTATGAATCATTATTTATTTATTTAATAAAATCATGTGTATTATCTAACCGGTCTGTGAAGTGTGTTTTGTGTAGTTATTCGCCTGATTTTGTCGTATTTTTCTCAGTCAAGGTCCTACATGGACCTGGAATGCTTCCACTTCATTAGACTAAGGCATAATAGGTATGCACCTTAATCAAGTAGGCACCTTACTCAAGTAGGCACCTTACTGAAGTAGGAACCTTACTGAGGTAGGCACCTTACTCAAGTAGGCACCTTACTCAAGTAGGCGTTTCTCTGAGGTAGGCGCCTTACTCAAGTAGGTGCCTTACTGAAGTAGGTGTCTTACTGAGGTAGGAACCTTACTCAAGTAGGATCCAAGCAGGTGCCTTACGCAGGCACAAAAATTATGTGTGTTGACTGAATGACTGTAGAAGGACCCCACTGACCATAGTTCCACATCATCTATGGGAAACCGCTGAACAAACAAGATATTCTAGTCAGAGTGGATGAACACGTAACCACTTAATGAAGTAGAATCCCAACAAAGTAGAAATCATCTGATTTCTAGGAAACGATGAAAAGTTATTTATCGTGTGCCTGCTACAATAACTAAAATATACCAATTTAGACTGTAACCAGGACGTCTATTGTAATATAACTACAACATAAAGTACTATGTGTGTTATATAAACACACGGACTTCTTTGAAGCAGGGGAGGAAAATATTTCAGAGAACATTGTCGCATGTAATATTTTATTACACTATCAATAAAAACTTGAGAAGTTTTTTCATTAGCATATTGTCTTCGTGATTTGTTGGGTGGGATCTGCTGGAGCTCGGACCCACTCCAAGCCAGTATTCCTCCCCTGCTTCTTAGTTATTTTTGTATATTTAATATGCATGATATTCTATTCATTTCTTATATTAATTTATTTGCTTTATCGTAGTGTACCTTTTAATCGCACAAGTGTGTTTAACACTTTCAGTGTATAGTGTTTACTTTTACATATTTTATTTATGTATAAGTTTATTGGTGTGGATGAATCAATTGCTATATTATAAACACCCCCTAATGATAGTTAAATGGATTCATCTCAAAAGCGGTAGTGTGAGCGGTCTCAACCATGGCACTTCAAAAGTCTACGACCTCCTTGGTTTGAAAATTTTAATGAGAGGGTTGTGACATATATAGGACAAAATTAACTAGTGTTTTACCCCCAACATTTTGGCATCATTTCTAGAGAAGCACCACTAATAGACTGAATACAGTACCCCTTAAAAACCTTCTATTTGACCTTGTATGAGTCCATCGAGAAAAAGAGGACTCGATGATCATTTTATAAGATAAAGCCCATCAAAAAAATATGAGTCAGCTAAAGACTAAGAGTTTTAATTAGATTCTCTCGACTCATCACCAGCAGTCCACTAGAGTGAGCACCCTCACTTTGTGCAAAGCTTATCCTTTGTTTAAGTGGATACCTTTGAAGGAAGCCCTATTGTGGAAAGTTATGGAGGATCAAACCATAACACTAGCTGACTTAGAGGCTCTAGTACAAAATTTTTTGAACAATCGAAAGGCCATAGAAACTGCATTAGATACCACACTTCCTAAAAAAATGGCCGAAGAAGTTTCATTTGGTTTTAGCTTCCCAATAGAGGAAGGATCAAGGGAAACCAAAATGAAGAATATATCCCCTACCCATCTCCCTACCTTCAAGGGATACCCAACCGAAGACCCTAACCTAGTTTTATTTAAATTTGATGTGTTATGCAGGTTGTCAACTATAAATCAAATGCTAAGAAGCTAAAACTCATTCCATCGACATTGGATGACTCAGCTCTATGTTGGTTTATCAGGTTGGAAAACAAGAAAATCATCACATGGGAAGAAATTAGAAAGCTCTTCCTAGAAAAGTATCAGGACTTCGACAGAGCATGAGACTCCAGAGAAGAGGTCCTAAGTATGATGCAAAAGAAGAACAAATATCTGGAGGAGTACTGGGAGAGGTTCAATTTCAACTTGCAATGATCCTCTTACATAAAGCTAGGTGATAAGTCCCTCAAAATCATTTTTTTGAAGGGGCTTAACAACGAGTCACTGGAAGTGCTCAACATGATTTTTGAGGGGACGTCTACCAACACCCGATGGAGGATATCTAACAACTATGTCAAAATTACTCATGAAGGAGAGGCAAGCCTGCTCCCAGAACTGTGAAAACAACTACATCAGTCATAAAAATAGAGATAGGCAACATGTTGGAGGATTTAAAAAGTGAAATTATCTCATATCTAGCACTACAGTTGGATACACTCTTACTGGAGAAGAAGAAATAAGATAAAGAAGCAACATTGACCTATATTTACTCAAAATGTAGAGGGAATCATGTTAGGAATGCATGCCCAAAGAACAAGGTCAGAGTATGAATGGTTTACCAATAGAATCACAAAACTCAACTGTGCCCACAACTACCCAATACCAAGGAGGATTCTAACATAAGTGAAGCCTATTTCATGGGCAATCAAAGAAATTGGCAACAACCCCTATGGTGAATATGCCAACGGGGATGCCACCCTATGGAGGAAGACCATATATGAAGAACACAAGCTTATATTGAGAGGGGGGGGTGAACAGTATAAGACCACTTTTAACCTTTTCTTTCAAAACAACTTTCAATTCAATATTATGCAGAATAAAGATAGCAGTAATAACAACAGTAATCAAAACAATGCACAAAACACCATCCACAAAATGACACAACAATTTACGTGGTTCACCCAAGGTGGGCTACTCCACGGATAAAACTTTCCTCTAAAAGTTATATCAAAGTCCTCTAGGAATCCTTCCCGATTACAATGTTTATGAGCCTCGGCTCAAAGGAGATACCTTCCCCTAATTCTTCTTTGGTTGGTGATCCTCTAGAAGACCTCTACCTCCTCTGCCCTTAGCAAGTGGAACTCTATCCACAGAAGACACCTGTCTTCCCTGCTCTGGCTGGAGATCTCTATCCTCAACTCTGTCACCGCAAAGCTGGTCCTCAAATATGCACTAAACATAGTCCTTCGGTCTAGCACAAATCTGTCCTCTTCCTCTGTTCTTTTCTGTTACAGTTGCACTTGGTCGAAACCAACTTTTCACAGTCTGCACAAACACAGCAGCACTCGATCTACTTATGCTCTTCTACAAAAACACAATAGCACAATCTTTGCAACCTCTGCGCAAACACAACAACACAGTCTTCGCACTCTTTGCTCAAACACGATAGCACTATCTTCGCAACCTCTGCGCAAACACAGTAGCACAGTCATCGCACACTCCGTGCAAACACAACAGTCGATCAGACTCCCACTTATGCACCTTTGCGATCGAACTTCTCCCCGCACTCTATCTGTGCAAATCGCACTTCGAACGCACACTTCGATCGATGATCAAAAACTCTTCAAGCAGCCCTCCTTTTATACTCACAATCTCAAGATTAGAACCTTGATCTTAGTCGATTGTTTACCCTTCAACCATGTCGGTTGCAAAACCCTGTGCTGCGTCGGCCCAGATTTAACTCTGTCGGCTCCACTGCCTCCATGAAGCTTCTGGCGCGAAACTTCAACATGTCGCGATATCGCGACACCTTTGCCTACCGTACACCTTCTATTGCTTGCTATCGCGATATCACGACACTTTTGCTTTTGTCTGCCTTGACAACGTGCTTGTCGTGAAATCATGACACTTCTGACTTTTGCTGATGTCATCTTCACTCCTGTCACGAAATCACGATGCTTTAGACTTCAAAGCCTTCTTCTCCGCTTCTGTCATGAAATCGTGACACATCTGCTTCTGCTGACGTCAACTGCAACTCTATCGTGAAATCGTGACCCTTTTTGCTTCTTCAACCTTTTCTCGGTTTGCACCAGCGAAAACGGAACATGTCATGAAATCATGATGCTTTTGCTTGCCTTAAGCTCTTTTCTGCCATATGCTCGTGAAACTGGAACATGTCGTGAAATCGCGATGCTTTTGCCTTCAAGCTCTTCCTTCTTCAATTCGTCACGAAATCATGACGCTTCTTCTATTTAAGACTTGCTAACTGTTTCTATCATGAAATCATGACACTTTCTCCAACTGCAAGCTGCCAACTCAACCTGTCATGAAATCGTGACACTTTCTGCATCCGTACAACTTCTTTGTAACTTGTCACGAAATCACGACAGTTTTTCCTGCTTCGACTCTGCCTTCCAGCATGTCGTGAAATCATGATAGTTTTGCCAAAACTTTCTCTCTCCTCAAACATGTCGCGAAATCGTGATAGTTTTTCCTGCTTCGTCTCTGCCTTCCAACATGTCGCGAAATCGTGACAGTTTTGCCAGAACTTTCTCTCTCCTCAAACATGTCGTGAAATCATGACAGTTTTGCCAGCACTTTCTCTCTCCTAAAACATGTCGCGAAATCACGACAGTTTTTCCAACACTTTCTCTCTCCTAAAACATGTCACGAAATCGCGACAGTTTTTCCAGCCGCCTGCAAACTTTTTCTAACTTATCTTTTTCTTGATCTTTTGCAACTGGGCTACTCTGATTTTCTTGGAGACTTACTGACCAGCTGAAACCTTCATCAAAACACATTCTTTGACATAAAAACAAATTGCTTCAAGAACTCCTTGACATCAATGACAACAACTACCTCTTGAGCAAAGGCAATGTACTCAAGGTACCCAAAATTGCCAACAATCTCCCCCTTTGTCATTGATGGCAAACCTTTACTAAAAACACATCTTCAAGAGCCAAAACTGAAATCAATCATCTTTGAAGTTTTGCTCCCCCTGACTTGAAGCTTTCCTCTTCACTTGAAGCTCTCCCCCTTACTCATATCTCTCCCCCTTCTCCCTCTCTCCCCTTTGTCATCAATGGCAAAGGGTCACCTTTGGGGCTTGGGACTAAGAATGAGTCTCTTAGCTTAGTCCCTCCCCCACCTCCTATTAAGGTGATTTAAAATAGGGTTGGGAGTGAAACCCCCATTAGACACTCATCATCATCAGTGTCTACAATTTCTTTGTCGGGCCTTCTCTTGAGCTCTTTGTCAATGTTTCTATTCTTGGTACTTTTCTTGTTCTTGTTTTCATCTCTTTTCTTGTCCACACCTTGATCCTTGGACCTGTTTATACCACTGTTTCTATTCTTGTACCTTGGAAGATCAACTCTACACTGTCTAGCTGTGTGACCTGCATTGTTGCACTTATAACAAGTAACAAAGTTATTTCTGTTCGGCATACCTCTTCTTTGAATCCGTCTGTTATGAGTAACCGTGTTCCTGTTATTAGTCTTGCAGAACATTGCTTTATGCCCAAATTGATTGCAAGAGTAACAATACCCTTGGAAGAAATTACCACTTCTGAAATTATTGTTAACCTTCTTCATTTGAGACATGCAATGTGCAGCCATGTGACCAAACCTGTAACACGCAAAACATCTGCCATGAAATTTTATTTTATACGACCTCTTGGGTCCTGAAAACTTTTTCTTCGCATTCTAAATTTTGTTTTCTATTTCTACGCATCGATCACTCACGGACTCATGTTCTGAAGTACTTTCATCATCAGAACTCTCTTCCTTTTGGAATCTCTTGCTAGATTCCCCGACCTGTTCTTTGAGCGGTTTAACAAAGCCAAGACCTGTTTTATCTGTTGGATTTCTTTGTCCTTTGATGAGAGATTTAACCTTTTTGGAGCTATCCTGAAATCTGTAGAGCTTATCCTTGTACTCTTTATTTTCTTCTTTCAAAGAAGCCATTTTCTGCTCTAACTCATTATACTCAAGAATCTTAGACTCTAATTCATCCTTGAGTTCCCGTGTTTTAGCTATAGAGAAGTCAAGACTTTCTATAAGATCGTCTCTCTCCATACAACATTCATCTAACTTAATCTTGAGTCTATCATTCTTCTTTCTTTCCTTTTTCAAAACACTAAGAGCATTATTGAGTTCACATTCAAGATCCTCTATGTGATTGCACTTTGAATTATCAAGGCCTTTTTTAGATTTCTTATCACTAGAGGTGCTACCCTTTTCAAAAACCATACATGCATCTTCCTTATCATTTTTTGAAGCATCCTCATACATACTAGCAACCAATTCATTATTTGTGCAATCATCCTCAAGGTGCCCAAAATTTCCACATCTAAAACATTTCATGACAGTGAATTTATGTTTCGGTTCTTCCTCCTTTTCTGAAATGAACAACATCTCATTTTCATTATCACTGGAAGAGCTTTCACTATCATTGCTAGAACACTTACTTGCTTTGTCCAAATAGAAGCTCTTCTTGTTCTTGTGTGAATACCTCTTTCCTTGATTACTGTGCTCATATTTATTCTTTCTGTAATACCTGTACTTTTCAGAATCCTTGCTCTTAACATCCTGTATATCTTCATCACTTTCATTCTTGGAAACAGTACAATCAGTAGCATAATGACCAAACTTTCCATAGTTGAAACATCTTATATTTTTCTTGCTTTTGTGCTTTCTAGAGAACTTGCCTTTCTTGTTGTAATATGCCTCTTCCTCACTAGAAGACTCATCACTCTCTTGAATCTGTTTGCCTTTTGATTTCTTGGTAGCTTTGAAAGCTGCCTCTTTCTTTACATCAACTTTCACTTGAGTTCTCAGCTCAAATGCTGCAAGAATACTATGGAGCTCATCCTTTTTCAACTTATCTAAATCTTTAGCTTCCTCAATAGCAAAAATCTTTTCACTAAATCTATTAGGAAGAGATCTTAAAATCTTATCACACACATCATTTTCAGCAAGTTCAAGACCTAAGTCTTTCATGGAATTAACAACTTCATCCATACGGAGCATGTAGTCACTAATCTTTTCATCATCATTCATCTTGAGTTGTTCAAACATACCTTTGAAGTGTCTCAACTTGGCCTTTCGGACATTTGCATCACCTGTATGAACAACCTGCAATTGTTTCCACATTTCACTAGCTGTCTTGCAGTGAATAACTTTGGTAAGATCAGCCTTCTGTAAACCCTTCAGGATTGCATTCATGGCTTTTGAGTTGCTGTGATGTAGGAGCTTGTCTTCTTTAGTATAAGGACCATTTGCAGGAATGGTGTACCCATCTTCAATAACTTCCCATACCTCATTACCAAGTGCCATTAGATAGACTTTCATTCTTGCACTCCACAGACCAAAATCTGATCCATCAAGAATAGGTGCTGCATTGCCACTTGAATAATCCATTGTGTTCTTTGCAAGCTTTTCCTTCAAGATGTTAAACTTTTCGAAGGTACTAGCTCTGATACCAATTGAAGAACACAAGCTTATACTTAGAGGGGGGGGTGAATAGTATAAGACCACTTTTAACCTTTTCTTTCAAAACAACTTTCAATTCAATATTATGCAGAATAAAGATAGCAGTAATAACATCAGTAATCAAAACAATGCACAAAACACCATCCACAAAATGACACAGCAATTTACGTGGTTCACCCAAGGTGGGCTACTCCACGGATAAAACTTTCCTCTAAAAGTTATATCAAAGTCCTCTGGGAATCCTTCCCGATTACAATGTTTATGAGCCTCGGCTCAAAGGAGATACCTTCCCCTAATTCTGCTTTGGCTGGTGATCCTCTAGAAGACCTCTACCTCCTCTGCCCTTAGCAAGTGGAACTCTATCCACAGAAGACACCTGTCTTCCCTGCTCTGGCTGGAGATCTCTGTCCTCAACTCTGTCATCGCAAAGCTGGTCCTCAAATATGCACTAAACACAGTCCTTCGGTCTAGCACAAATCTGTCCTCTTCCTCTTTTCTTTTTGTTACAGTTGCACTTGGTCGAAACCAACTTTTCACAGTCTGCGCAAACACAGCAGCACTCGATCTACTTATGCTCTTCTGTGAAAACATAGCAGCACAATCTTCACAACCTCTGTGCAAACACAGTAGCACAGTCTTCGCACTCTTTGCTCAAACACGACAACACTGTCTTCACAACCTCTACACAAACATAGTAGCACAGTCATCGCACACTCCATGCAAACACAGTAGTCGATCAGACTCCCACTTATGCACCTTTGCGATCGAACTTCTCCCACACTCTATCTACGTAAATCGCACTTCGAATGCACACTTCGATCGATGACAAACTCTTCAAGCATCCCTCCTTTTATACTCACAATCTCAAGATTAGAACCTTGATCTTAGTCGGTTGTTTACCCTTCAACTACGTCGGCTGCAAAACCCTACACTGCGTCGGCCCAAATTTAACTCTGTCGGCTCCACTGCCTCCATGAAGCTTCTGGCGTGAAACTTCAACATGTCGCGATATCGCGACACCTTTGCCTATCGTACACCTTCTATGGCTTGCTATCACGATATCATGACACTTTTGCTTTTGTCTGCCTTGTCAACGTGCTTGTCATGAAATCGCGACACTTCTAACTTTTGCTGACGTCATCTTCACTCCTATCGCGAAATCGTGATGCTTTAGACTTCAAAGCCTTCTTCTCCGCTTCTGTCGTGAAATCGTGACACATCTACTTCTGCTGACGTCAACTGCAATTCTGTCATGAAATCGCGACCCTTTTTGCTTCTTCAACCTTTTCTCGGTTTGCACCAGCAAAAAGGAACATGTCACGAAATCGCGACGCTTTCTGCTTTAAGCTCTTTTCTGCCATAAGCCCACAAAACTGGAACATGTCACGAAATCGCGCTTTGTAAGCTCTTTTCGCCATATCCGAAATCGGAACATGTCACGAAATCGCGACGCTTTTGCCTTCGAGCTCTTCCTTCTTCAATTCGTCGTGAAATCGTGATGCTTCTTCTGTTTAAGACTTGCTAACTATTTCTATCGTGAAATCGTGACACTTTCTCCAACTGCAAGCTGCCAACTCAACCTGTCGTGAAATCGTGACACTTTCTGCATCCGTACAACTTCTTTGTAACCTGTCGCGAAATCGTGATAGTTTTGCCTGCTTCGACTCTGCCTTCCAGCATGTCGCGAAATCGTGACAGTTTTGCCAAAACTTTCTCTCTCCTCAAACATGTCGCGAAATCATGATAGTTTTTCCTGCTTCGTCTCTGCCTTCCAGCATGTCACGAAATCGTGACAATTTTGCCAAAACTTTCTCTCTCCTCAAACATGTCGCGAAATCGCGACAGTTTTGCCAACACTTTCTCTCTCCTAAAACATGTCGCAAAATCGTGACAGTTTTGCCAGCACTTTCTCTCTCCTAAAACATGTCGCAAAATCGCGACAGTTTTTCCAGCCGCCTGCAAACTTTTTCTAACTTATCTTTTTCTTGATCTTTTGCAACTGGGCTACTCTGATTTTCTTGGAGACTTACTGACCAGCTGAAACCTTCATCAAAACACATTCTTTGACATAAAAACAAATTGCTTCAAGAACTCCTTGACATCAATGACAACAACTACTCTTGAGCAAAGGCAATGTACTCAAGGTACCCAAAATTGCCAACAATATATGCCACAAGGACAGTTGCAACCACTTAATATGGGATGGTGGAGACTGCCACCTTGGATGAACATGCCTCCAAGAGCTACATTTCCCAATCAGCAACCATGAATGTCATATCAGCATTTTGGGCAGTAGTGGAGGAACCACTTTTAGTGGAACTCTGCTCCATAAAACATGGTATAGGCTCCACATCAGCAAGGCCTACTAGCCCTACCTATGTTGAGACCTGCATAGTTACCAACATATCCAATGGTGAATCCAAATAGTAAGGTAAACCAACTAACATATCAAGTATAAGGAGAGATGTATCTGATGTACAATATTAGTTGTAATCCCATTCAACTTAGGTTAGGTAGACAACTAGGAGTAGGAACACCTCCACTGGTAGAAGAGGAGGAAAGCATAGAAGAATCCCCTATTATAGAAGAGGTGGAAGAAGAAAAAAATTGTTGAGAAAATAGAGGCTCCATTCCCTAAATGATTGCAAGAAAAAAGGAAGCTGACACAGCCTGAGTTCGATATCCTTTCTATCTTGGGGAATATCACAATGACTATACCACTCTTCCAAGCTATTCAAGATGTCTTGATATACACCAAAGTGATAAAGGAGTTGTACCTGACGAAACCAGGATGTAAAGTGATATAGACCATCAATTTCATAGGAAAATTGGCCAACTTGATGATGGGGAATGCATATCATCCCAAATAGCAAACCCAGGAAGCCCCGTGCTGATTGTAAAAATAGGAGGGCATTCAATGGCTAATACCTTAGTTTATATGGGTGCAACCATCAACGTAATGCCACAAGAGACCATACAGAAGCTAAAGCTCATGAACCTAAAGCCCACCAAGATAGTGTTGCAACTTGTCGATTGGTCAACCGTAGCACTAGAGGTAATGCTTGAGGACATAATCGTGATAGTCGACACATGGGAATACCTAGTCAATTTATTGGTGCTATAGTATAAAAAATACTGGATGGTTATCCACTCATCTTGGGGAGGCCATGGCTAGCTATGACTGACACCTACATAAGTTGTCGCGATGGACTAATGACCATATCAAATGGTCATAACATTAAGAGATTGATGATCTCACCCCCTGCATAGTCTATGGATACGCTGGGAGAATATAGGAGGATAGTTCATTGTCCATGCTCCAATTGGTGATGTCATTAGTAGAGTTGGAGGAAGAAGTTGATGAATATGGTATAATTATGGGATTCCTCTAGGGAGAATCCTCCTTTATAATTCCTTAATCACTCTTGGTTGGTACGCAGGATCACCATACCAATAAAATTGACATTGAGCCTGGTAGAACATTGAACGTTAGCAGTGGGTTAACCCCCACACAACTAACATAATAAAAGGAACTCCTAACTAGGAGGATAGTTCATTGTCCATGCTCCAATTGGTGATGTCATTAGTAGATTTGGAGAAAGAAGCTGATGAATATGGTGTCATTATGGGATTCCTCTAGGGAGAATCCTCCCTTATAATTCCTTAATCACATTTGGTTGGTATGCAGGATCACCATACCAGGAAAATTGACATTGAGCATGGTAGAATGTTGAACGTTAGCAGTGGGTTAACCCCCACACAACTAACAAAATTAAAGTAACTCCTAACCAGGAACCAACGAGCATTTACCTGGGATTATTTGGATATGAAGGGAATCAACCCAAAAATCTGCACCCATCAAATCTATCTCAAATAGAAGGCAACCCTATTCAGAAAACCGTAGAGAAGGATGAACCCAACCATGAAGTAAATTGTTAAAGTTAAGCTACAGAAGCTCTTGACATTAGGATTCATCTACCCAATATTTGATAGTGAATGGGTGTCACCACTTGTGGTGGTCCCCAATAAAAATAGGAAATGGCGGATCTATGTTGATTATAGATCATTAAATAAAATGACCAATAAATATCACTTCCCACTTACCTTCATTTATCAGATATTGGATACACTATCTGGAAGAAAATACTTCTCCTTTCTGGATAGATTCAGTGGATACAACAAATCTAGATCGGGGAGGAGGACCAATATAAGACAACATTTACCTACCCATGAGGAATTTTTACCTATAGAGTGCCACCCTTCAGGTTATGCAATGCACCAGACACCTTCCAAAGGGAAGTGTTAAGCATATTCTTATATATGATGAGGGAGTTAGTTGATGTATATATGGATGACTTCACCGTTTACGATGAAAAATTTTAAGAAGCAATGACAAACTTGGAATGAGTGCTCTAGAGGTGTGAAGAAAACAACTTACCCCTCAGAAATAAAAAGTGCTTTATGATGATGCATGAGGGCATAGTGCTGGGACATCATCTCTCGACAAAGGGAATTAAAGTTGACAAATAGAAAATAGAAGTCATCAAGGACCTACCCTGCCCAAGAATGCAGAGGGAAGTAAGAAGTTTTCTTGGCTCTACCAGGTACTATAGGTGATTTATCACTGATTTTAGTAAAATCGCCAAACCGCTATACACCATACTAAAAAATACGTAGATTTTATCTAGATAAAGGGTTGCAAGTAAGCATTTCAGATGCTAAAGGAGAAGGTGATTTCTGCCCCAGTTTTATGGGGCCCAAATTGGGTTGTCCCATTTCATATTTATTGTGATGCATCCAATAATGCAATTGGAGCAGTCCTCAGGCATAAGTATGGTGAATATTTTGACGTCATCTATTATGTCAGAAAAAACTTAGTAGGATTCAACCTCAACTATACAATAACAAAAAAAGAATTCCTAGCAGTCGTACACACCATCAACAAATTTTTCCACTATATCACTAGTTACAAGGTGTTCATTCACACTGATCATGCAACCATCAGGTACTTAATGAGTAAACCAGTTATCAGTGGCATGATCATCAATTGGATTTTACTATTCTAGGAGTTAAAAATTACCGTTGTTGATAATCTTAGAAAGGACAACGTAGTCACAAAATTCCTATCCAAGCTAATACTAGTAGATCACACAGTGCTGGAGGACTAGTTCTTAGACGAATATTTGTTCATCATCAGTGAACAAACATCATGGTATGCAGATATTACCAACTATCTAGCCACCTGTAGAACTTCCCCTACTCTTTCATCCATAGATAAGGAGGCAATAATTGAAAAATGTGCTTCCTTTCAATGGATTGACGACCTCCTATTCAAAATAGGGCCCGATCAAATTGTAAGGAGGTGCATAGCATAGCATGAGTTTTCAAAGATAATTAAAGTCTATCATAGTGACCCATGTGGATGGAACTTTGCAGGGAGAAGGACTATGCATAAGGTTCTACAAACTGGGTATTTTTGACCCATTCTGTTCAAAGATGCAACCATATACACTAGTAGGTGTTATGAATGCTAGAGAATGGGTAGGCTGACCCATAGGGATGAAATATCCCTTCAACCTCATGTGCATATAGAGCCCTTCGACAAGTGGTACATGGATTTTAAGGGACCCATTAACCTATCTTTGACCAGGAGGAGATATATTCTATTATGCATAGACTATGTTACTAAATGGGTCGAAGTCCAAGTGCTGAGGGACTCCAAGAAATGGACAGTAGCTAAATTACTGTTCACTTGCATTTTCATGAGGTTTAGGGTGCCTAAGGAAATTACAATGGGCCACGGACCCCAATTTACCTCTTGGATAATAGAGGAGCTGATGAAGCAGTATAAATTTTGGCATAACAAGACTACCCCTTACCATTTGTAGGTGAACGGACAGGTAGGAGTGACCAACAGGGAAATTGAGAATATCTTGACAAAAACTGTGTAGTAGCATAGGAAGGATTGGGATGTAAGATTATCGGAGGTAGTATAGGCATACAAAACCACATGGAAATCAACCAAAGGCTTTACACCATTTTTATTAGTATATGTGAAGGATGCAATTATGCCCATTGAGTTTGAGGTTGAGATACTCAAAACGATGGTAGAACTAGACCTGAGCCTAGACGAAGCATAGAGAGAATGAATTCGATAGCTGGATTAGCTGGATGAATTTTGAATGGATTCCCTATAGAGAATAGAACCCATGTAGAGTCAAAGGAAGTAGTGGCATGACAACCACATTAAGATGAAATAATTCAAAGGAGACTAGATACTATTGTATGATTCCAAGTTCTAGGAGCAGAAGGGAAAACTAATGCAAAGGTGGATGGGACCGTATGAAGTGGTGGAGATAATCAAAAATAGTGTTGTACATGTCAAGGCAATTGATGGAAGCAACACCATTATAACAGTTAATGGCCACCAGTTACGTCCATACCACACATCTGAAAGTTTACTGGTGGAGTCCAGAACATGCATGGGGGAGATCCCATCCAAGTAATTATTTTAAAAGTTCTCAGCAACATGGTGGACACAGAGGTGTCCACAAAAAATAAGTTAGTGTAGTTTCTTATTTTTTATAGCTTATGGTGTATTTTGTAGATACAACACCCACATGCAAGCTACAAGCATCCTGAGAGCTAAGGTCTAAAAAACATGAATTATATTTAGCTACATTTTCTTTTTTTTTCTCATTTTCTTTTTGCAGGAGAATGGCCTGATTGTTCGAGCAATAGGTATATTGATAACAAGACCTAGACCAACTCAACATCCATAAACCTACATGTTTGTGAAGATAGATCTGATATAAGCATGGGTGTGGGTACCAATTCCCTACAAAGGAAATATTATGCACCCCCGTTCTTCTATAAAGTAGATGTCGACGTAGTACGAGGAGAATTTCAGAAGGCTTGATCAACCTCACATCAATAGACGCATCAACTACTCTCGACTTTTCAATAGTGGGAGAAACTTTTACCATAGAAGGGAGGTGCCTTACTCTGGAGCCTTACTCCGGTGCCTTACTCCAGTGCCTTACTCTAGAAGGGAGGCACCTTACTCTGGCGCCTTACTCTGGTGGCTTACTCTGAAGCAGTCATGTCAACGGAGGTGCTTGACCATGGTTGAAGAGTTAATATATATACATATATATTTTGTTTTTCAAGGGAGGTGCCTTACTCCAAAATGGAGGTGCCTTAATTCACCAAGGAGGTGCCTTACTCCGGAGGTGTCTTTCATTATAAAAAAAATGATGTGGCTTGATGTTATCCATCAACAAAAAAAAAAATGTGTATGATCAAGGTGGCACCATACTCCGGTGCCTTACTATGGCACCTTACTTCAGTGCCTTACTCTGGTACCTCACTCTGGCACCTTATTCAAGTAGGCACCAAGTAGGTACCTTACTCAAGCAGGCACCTCAATTGAATCAAAATTACATGTGCAACTTGGCAGTACGTGGAGTAGTAAAAACCAACATCATCCTCTCACGTGATAGAAATTTGAAAGCAACCAAAAATATTTCAAAATTATTGGAAAAGATCCCTGCACGTCCTAAGGCCAACTGTCGAAGGAGATACGTGTCCCAACCTGAACCAATAGGATCCACAACATTTTTCAATGCAGGACCTCGATCGAACCAGAATTGCAGTAACCAAGGCGATGTAATCAACACATGGGAAAAACATTATCACCAGTACCACGGATTACCAAATTGGCATACTCTACGCAACATGAAATGAATAATCAGGTATGCGCATGATTTTTTTTAAATATATATGCAATTTTTCATATGATATGCTTCTATAAAAATAATACCGATGTAATAATTGAATTCACCCCTCATGCCTAATACATCATATTGAGAATCAATTCGGGTGGCGTACCCTACCAACCCCAATGCGAAAGCAAATTTTTAGATTTAGGTGCCTGAATCTATAAGAAGGCACCTTACTATGAATAGGGTATCAAACTAGTTGAAATTAGTAGAGAGTTTTCCATGGGAGGACGATCGAAGAATCATGCACTCAAAAAGCATGATCCCAGTGGCACTGAGGGGATTAAAGGAGAAGTCCATAATCGGTTCAAGGCAATCGGGTGGATGAATTACTATCGCCTAGTCAGCCAAGACTAATACATAGAGGTAACAAAATATTTTTCTACCACTATGAGAGGAGGGGTCACTCGGTTGCATAGACTAGAAATTCTAGTCACCCTAGAGCACATCACTCATGTCATCGATCTCCCCCTAACTGGAGAGTGCATATATAAGGATGGTGCGGTAGTCCAATGCATAGAATTATTGCTCGGGTAGAGTAATGTTCAACTCGACCATAGGGGAATCCTAAAATAAGGACTCTCAATGCATATAAGGAAGCTCTTCAAATAGGTTGCGAGATACTTCACATGCACCAGGAAGTACTCGCACCTATATATGAATCACATGTAGTTCCTGAACCACCTAGTGCACGGGTGAGAAATTAATACCTCATTCTATCTGGAAAATGCCCTATATGATGAGGCATCATGGTACTAGAGATGGGTGATATCTACCCTAGCCCATCATGGTATAATTACAACCCTAATATACCATGTTGAGGAACACAAGGGAAGCTCGTCGATGGCAGGGATCGAAAACTCTAATACATAGGATCAAATGGCAATCAAAGTAGGGTAAGAGGTCTAATTACAAGAAGTAGTCGAAGAAGAAGGGGTCAAACATTCTAATGAACAAGATAAGGAAATGGTAGAGGTAGGATATAAAGCTAAATTAGGGGGAATGTCTGAAGAGGAACAACCCCAAACTTCACTAGATGCTATGAAATAAGGGTAAATTTCTCTGCCTGATTATATGAATGATAGGCCGGAATCCTCCAACCTCGAACCCACAACTCGACGGATGGAGTGCATACATGGTTGCAGACACCTATGATGACTAATTATGTCGAGCAAGGAAGAATATGAAGACACAAAGGTCAGATTTGTAGCCTAAACTTTATAGAATTTTGCCACCCACTGTCCACAAGACCCACAGTCTTCAGTAGACCTACAACAGTAGCCTGAGGTATCGATAGGAGAAGACAGCCCTAGGCAAAGAAAAAACTTCGTAACACAGGTGTTGTTTTAGGAATACAAGGATATGACTATGAGAAAAATTTAGAGGCAGGAGGCCATCGTCACCCAATTACAACAACTAATACAGTAGCTTAAGGCAGAGAACCAATAGTTGCAGGTCAGGGTGATTGAGAGACGGGATACCTCTACCCAAACAGACTAGGAAATTAAGGTGCCCATGAACTCTCTGACCTCACTAGAGAGGGTAGTCTCATTTAGGGAAATCAGGTCGAATGCCTAAAATGAAGAATTAGAGGTAGGAGAGGGTTTATGCATCTTTGATAGTGCAACTACAGAAGAATAGGGGAATTCTATTTTTCAAATAGAAACCTCTGTAATCAACATTGATGACGATGAGGAGTCTTCAGGGTAGATCCAAGGGCAAGACCCTAAAACCAAAGCCAAGAGGGATTCTTAGGAGCACCAGGTACCCAAAATTGAGGGACCACTACCTGAAGAACCAGAGGAGCAAGCACCAAGTGACCAAGAAACAAGGGAGATAGCCATAGGGGACCTAATACCAGAAGGGTATATTCTTAGATCCTCTAACAGGGAATCATATCCCAAGGGAAAGGAAGATATACCCATGCAAGCCATTGTAATACCAGATAGGAGAAAGGGGAAGGCACCTCAACCATCAAAGAAAAATGCCAAAAGGAATGCTAGAGTTACATTCATCGATCGAACCCCCACTCGAACTAAGAATGGGAAGATGGTATGCAGGCGTTCACTAAGAGAAAAGAAAATTTCAAAAAGCTCCATGAAGAATTCAAAGCAGCAAAGGTAGCTACAAAAGCTACCAAGAAGGTTGAAAGAGGGCCTAGAATCTATGTGGACACTGTTACAAATGACCAATTCTAGGAGATCTATGGTTCATCATAGGACCGATCCTCCAAGATGAGGAAATAGTTGGAAATATGGGGGTATTCGGACCAGAGTTAGAGGCGGTAATTAGTGTAGAATAAAATGTTGGCCTCACCCCGAAAGAAATTTGGTTGTACAAGGCCAACGTGGTCACTCAAAAGAGGGATGACTTTGATATTACACTCGAAGAATTACACCCTCAACACACTAACTTGTGGTAGGAATCAGAGTCAGTATTCTAGAGAGGAGATATGACTATGGCTGCGGTACCCAGCATAGGTGCTGGGCCGAGCATGATAGGGAGGCATAGCCAATGCAATAGGAAGTTGATGTAGAACGAAGGGAAATCCAATGTAGCTGAAAGCCAGCATATCTGGAGGACAACATAGCCTAGAAATACCTCGTAACAAACTAGGGCCACTCAATAGAAATGAAAGCCTCAAGATAAAGGAAAATCCAAGGCCACTAGTAAGAAAAGGAAATAGAGAGAAGTGGCCTATGCAAAGGAGGTGATTACCGGTTTTAGGTGTGATGAGGGCATGGCACATATTAGGCATGATGGGATGATGAACATCAAATATGCTTATATTTTTGTATAAGTACCAATGGTTTTTGTGCAGCAATATATATTAGGAGTTGTATATTTTACGAATCATTATGTATTTATTTAATTAAATCATGTGTGTTATCTAGCCAGTGTGTGAAGTGTGTTTTGTGTAGTTATTCATTTTATTTTGTCATATTTTTCTCAGTCGAGGTCCTACATGGACCTGGCACACTTTCGCTTCATTAGACTAAGGCATACTAGGTAGGTGCCTTACTCAAGTAGGTGCCTTACTAAAGTAGGCACCTTACTGAAGTAGGCACCTTACTAAGGTAGGCACCTTATCGAAGTAGGCACCTTACTAAGGTAGGCGCCTTACTCAATTAGGCACCTTACTAAAGTAGGTGCTTTATTGAGGTAGGCATCTTACTCAAGCAGGCATCAAGCAAGTTCCTTACTCACGTAGGCACCAAAAATATGTGTTGATCGAACGACTGTAGAAGGACCCTGTTGACCACATTTCCATGTCATCTATGAGAAACTACTAAATAAATGAGCTATCCCAACTAGAGTGGATGAACATGTAACCACTCAACAAAGTAGAATTCCAACAAAGCAAAAATAATCTGATTGCCAAGAAATGACGAAAAGTTGTTTATCATGCACTTGTTACAATAACTAAACTGTCCCAGTTTAGACTGTAACCAAGACACCTACCTATTGTAACATAACTACAACATGAAGTCTTGTGTGTGTTATATAAACACATGGAATTATCTGAAGTAGGGGAGGAAAATATTTTAGAGAACGTTGTCACATGTAATATTTCATTACACTATCAATGAAAGCTTGAGAAGTTCTTTCATTAGCATATTATCTTCATGATTCGTTGGGCAGGATCTGCTGGAGCTCGGGCCCACTCCAAGCTAGAATTACTCCCCTGCTTCTTAGTTATTTTTGTATATTTAATATGCTGTTAGGATCTCATCCTAAACCTTAATGTAATAACTCCCCTTTTGTAATAATTCCTAGTGAACGTGGGTAGTACCCATGATTAATATTTTTTAATGTTCTAAGTTTTAGCTTAGGTAGTGCCTATGACAAATGGCACCCTTTTTATGTAACACATGGTAGATAGGTGGCATTGTGCATGTAATTTGTGTGGCATTGTGCATGTAATTCGAGTGGCATTGTGCATGTAATTCGAGTGGCATTGTGCATGTAATTCAAAGTGGCACTATGCATGTAATTCGGGTGGCATTATGCATGTAATCTAGGTGGCATTTTGCATGTAAGCCAACCTTGGAAGGAAACTCCTTAAATACCCGAAAAGGCACCAATGTAACGATCTTTTGCAAAATTAATGAAGTATTGAAGGAGGTTGCCCCCTCGAAGAGGCCTGCGATTCAGTTCTATTGTGAGATTGTTCTTTATGCAAATTTTTGTTATATTAATGTGATGTTTATGTGAGTTATTTCCAAGCAATTGTGTGAGAGTGTGTTATTTGAGTTTATTTTATAGCGGGATCTTAACAAGTGGTATCAGAGCGCTTTCCAGGGCCAAGTTCTGCTGCAACTGCAATGATTCTTGCCATCCAATCCGCCTGTTAGGTATAAATTCCATGTGTTTTTTCCATTATGTTTTTCCTTATTAAAAAAAATCCAAAAAAAAATACGGTGTTTTTTTTTTTCCAGACCAAAAACAAAAAATATATATTATTAGTTGAGTAGGTAGAAACCCTGTACCGGGGGTTTTAAAATATCGTGAAGGATCTGTCGTTATTGGCTAAGCTAGATAGCCCATAAAGCGTCTAGTGAAGTGAGGGGCGATCAGGCTCCAATATCCAGGCCTCAGATAGAACTCGCGCACGGACTTAAGCTCCCACGTATCTTCGGGTATATCGGGAGACCATCTAGGATTAAACAAACTTTTAGCCATTATGAATATCTTCGGCCTTGTATTACTCATAGTCTACGGGACACAGCATCCTGGACGATTACCCTCCCATATTTTCAGAGAGGCAGGTAGTGTGCTCAAGGGTATGTGTGGAATCCTCCTTGAGTAGTGGCCTGAAATATTGGTCCGAGAACTATTGTTCATCACTGTCGGTATATTAGAAGGCCTATGGGTGGTACATACTCCTATACTTAGCATTCATTGGTTCTGTTAAAACTGCAACCTGTAAAAAATGCAAAAATAAAAATCAAAATAAGAATCCAAACACCCCCGTTCGTAAACCTGCATTTCAAAAGTGAGCATATGAGAAAGGAGTCCTCTACCAAAAAAATAACAAAAGGGACATGCATTCGGGATAAGCCATGAGGGTGACACTTAAGTTGAAATTCTGGAGAGTAACAGTCAAATTTACAGATGGCGATCCACGATCGAGTCGATCGAGGTCAGAGAGGTCAAGACACGGTCAGGGCAGAATTCACAGTCTTCAGAGTCAGAACAGAACTGTCATATCAGTCACTTGCAAAATATAGAGAATATTGAGTGTGAAACACGACCAGTTTTAGATAGTGCTCCAGTACCCAACTTTTGCTCAGTAGCTCAGAATCAGAATCTGTAAACACCGTTAGACTCAGCAAAACAGGAGATAAAAAAAAAAAGAGTCTGGGGTGCCAAAAAGTAGTGTTAAGAGATATAGCTCATTGTGACCACCTCCTCCTGCTGATCATTTTGATATATAGCACCCAAGCACTTTTTTGGGCACTTACTAAAATAGTAAGTCAAAAAAATTCAATTCTATTTTTAGTAAATGGTCACAAAAGGTCAAAAAATGGCCCAGGGTACTTGTGGACACCAGAAAGAACTAGAACACTTGGATTACCTAACAAAAGCCATTGAGAACTTGAACTCGGATTTTCACTCCATAAGGGAAGAAGTCCAAGGTCTTCGCCTAGAGCATGAGGCCACTAACAATCGCTTAGAAGAAGCATTGACTGAAGTGGACAGCAAACTGAGAAGAGAACCACCCAAATCAAAATACCAAGCTGAGAGTTCTACAAGGAATCGTGACCATGATACACCCTTCAGAATGCCCAAGTTGGACTTTCCCAAATTCATGGGAAGGATGTTGATGGGTGGCTATGTCGGGTTGACCAATTCTTTCGACTTCATAATGTACCGATATTTCATCGAGTCCAGATGGCTTCCTTTAACTTGGAATCTGAGGCTCTACACTGGTTTCAATGGTTGCATCTTACCTACCCAAATCTCTCTTGGGAGGATTTTGAATCCCAAATACTCACTCGATTTGGTCCTAGTGAGTTTGAGGACTTCACAGGAGCCTTATCCAAACTACAACAAACAGGGTCAGTTCGAGAGTACCAAGCTCAATTTGAAAAATTGGCCAATCGAACAAGAGGATTGAGTGAAGGGTTCTTCCAGAGTTGTTATATCAGTGGGTTGAAGATGGAACTCCAAGCAGAAGTCAAAATGTTGAAACCACGAACTCTAATGGAAGCTATCAGTTTGGCCCGTCTGGCCGAATCTAAACTCTCTGCCCAAAGACGCCCATCAAATTTTTTGCAAAATAGACCTTCATTTCCTCCTAGAGCCCAAAACCTAGTTGATAATAAACCTGCTGCACCAAAGCGCCTCACCACCAAAGAGATGGATGCACGTCGTGCCCAAGGATTATGCTATAATTGTGATGAAATTTTTTTCAAAGTGCATAAGTGTGCACACAAAAAATTGTTCCTGATCGATGTTGAAGAACCTGATACCTCTGATGAGAGTGATAAGGATGAGGACCCTCCAGAAACACCTCCTCCACAAGAAGTGAAACAGGAACCTGAAACAGCAATTACAGTCCATGCCCTTGCAGGCATTACTACCCCTCAAACCATGAAGGTTACAGGATTTTTCAAGGGCCAACGTCTTTCCATCCTTTTGGACTCGGGAAGCACACACAACTTTATTGACCCTAGAGTTGCTCAGCGGGAAAATTGCTATATCCACACTTGTAACTCCTTTGAGGTCATGGTAGCCAATGGGGGAACCTTACCTTGTAAGGGAAAGTGTCGCAATGTTAAAATCCAGATAGGGGACTATGCACTCAAGCGGGACATGTTTGCCCTCCGGTTGGGTGGATGTGATATTGTTTTGGGATCTCAATGGTTGAGTACCTTGGGCACTATCAGTTGGAACTTTGTTGAAATTTGGATGCGGTTCTCCCGGAATGGCCAAACACACATCATCAAGGGCTCCCCAGTAGGAACACCTCAAATTATCAGTTCAAACGGCATGGAGAAATTGCTAAAGAAATCATCACGTGGGGTCATTGCACAACTATTCTCCATCCAACCATCCACATCCCCAATGGGTGAAATTCCACCAGACATGCAACAGGTTCTCCACAAACATGAGGCCATATTTTCAGAACCAATCACACTACCACCGCATCGCTCTCATGACCATGCCATTCCATTATTGCCAGATAGTACACCTCCCAATATCTACCCGTACAGATACCCCCATGCCATGAAGTCAGATATTGAGAAGATGATATAGGAATTACTCAAGGCGGGTGTCATTCGGCCTAGTACTAGTCCCTACTCTGCACCAGTCTTACTGGTCCTCAAGAAGGATGGCTCTTGGCGATTGTGTATTGACTACCGAGAGCTCAACAAGATAACGGTCAAAGATAAATTTCCTATCCCTGTGGTTGATGAATTACTATATGAATTACATGGGACCATGTATTTCACCAAGCTAGACCTTCGCTCTGGGTACCATCAGATCCGGCTTAGGGATGAAGATATTCCTAAAACTGCTTTTCGCACTCATGAAGGTCATTATGAATTCTTGGTAATGCCATTTGGTCTCACAAATTCTCCTTCCACATTCCAAAGCCTGATGAACAACATCTTTCACCCCTTCTTGCGGAAGTTCATCCTTGTGTTTTTCGATGACATCTTGATTTACAGTCACACATGGGAAGAGCATCTCAATCATGTAGATCAAACTCTCCAACTACTGGCCAACCATAAATTATTTGCAAAAAGGTCCAAGTGCTCCTTTGGTTTGACTGAAGTAGAATATCTGGGATACATTGTCTCAAAGGATGGTGTCAAGGTTGACCCTAAGAAGATCCAAGCAGTCCAAGAATGGCCAAAACCTCGCACACTCAAGGGACTTCGAGGATTTTTAGGGCTTACAGGATATTACCATAAATTTTTCTGCAATTATGGAAAGATAGCCGCCCCCCTCACCTCCATGTTGAAGAAGGATTCTTTTATGTGGACAAGGCCGGCTGAGCAAGCATTCCTGGACCTCAAACATGCCATGACCACCACTCCGGTTTTAGCCATGCCAGACTTCTCAAAAAAAATTGTCATTGAAAGTGACGCTTCTGGTCATGGTATTGGGGGCAGTATTGATGCAAGAAGGATGCCCTTTGGCTTTTACCAGCAAAGCCCTATCTGATCGCAATCTGGGAAAATCCACATATGCTAAGGAAATGTTGGCAATATTTCATGCAGTCCTACATTGGCGGCCTTACCTCATTGGGCGCCATTTCTCCATCAAAACTGACCACCAGAGCCTTAAATACTTTCTAGAACAACGAGTTGCCACTCCCGAGCAACAAAAGTGGGTATCAAAACTCATGGGCTATGATTATGACATCACGTACAAAAAAGGGAAGGAAAATCTTATGGCAGATGCTCTCTCTCGCCAATTTGAGGCCCTTAGTATGTTGTGTGCCATCTCTGCACCATTGCCCCAATGGATTGAGCCCTTACGTCAGGAAATACTTTAGGATGCAGATTTGAAAGACCTGGTTGCTTCACTTAGGGATGATCCAGAGTCTACACCAGGATATAGTTGGGATGGCCAAGATCTGCGTTACCATCAACGTCTGGTTCTTCCTCCTAAGTCCCCACTTCGAGAACTCCTCATGAAGGAATCACATGCTACTCCATCTGCTGGCCATTCAGGGTTCCTAAAAACTTATGAACGACTCAAGCGCACCTTCTTTTGGAAAGGCATGAAATAGGACATTCGCTCTTTTGTAGCGGATTGCGACACTTGTCAACGGATGAAAGGAGAAACAGTGCGCTCCCCAGGCACTCTTCAACCATTGCCGATACCAGATCAGGTGTGGACTGACATCTCCATGGACTTCATAGAAGGGCTACCTAAATCTGGAGGCAAGTCTGTTATTTTTGTGGTAGTGGACCGCCTTTCAAAGTATGCTCACTTTTGTGCCCTAACCCATCCTTACACAGCATCCACTATTGCCCAAACTTTTCTTGACTCCATATTTCACCTTCATGGCATGCCCGCCTCCATTGTATCTGATCGTGATCCCACCTTTACTAGCAATTTTTGGCAAGAGTTGTTTAAGTTGCAGGGGACTCAGCTCAAAATGATTTCAGCCTACCATCCGCAAACGGATGGTCAAACAGAGGTTGTTAATAAATGCTTGGAAACCTACCTTCGCTACTTTGCCTCCGATCATCCTACTCATTGGGAAAAATGGCTTTCTTTGGCTGAATGGTGGTACAACACTTCCTATCATACCGCCACAAAACTCACACCATTTGAGGCAGTTTACGGGTGCCCTCCACTCACGCCTTCCTCCTACATTCCGGGCAGCTCCAAGGTCTAGGCCGTCGACAATGCTCTGAGTCAACACACCGAGGTCCTCCGCCAACTCAAGCAAAATTTGAACATGGCCCAGAATTGGATGCGCCAAAAAGCTGATCAGCATCGTTCTGAGCGTAGTTTTGATGTGGGTGATATGGTCTTCCTTCGCTTGCAGCCATACAAACAATCATCCCTACAACTCCGTAGGTGTCAGAAGCTTGCTCCAAAATTTTATGGTCCTTATCAGGTTCTGCAACGGATTGGTCCAACAGCTTACAAATTGGCTCTTCCCCCCACTTCCAAGATCCACCCTATTTTTCATGTTTCCCTTCTCAATAAAGTTGTGGGCACAAAGGTATAGGTTCAATCAACACTCCTTGAATTGGATGAAGAAGGCTCCATCTTACTTGCACCGGAACAGCTGCTGGATCGTCGAACTCGCACTCTACACAACCATACCATCACAGAGGTCCTGGTTCAGTGGCGTGGACTTCAACCTGAGGATGCTACATGGGAGTCTCTCCATCAACTCCAGCAACAGTTTCCTCATTTTCAGCTTTGAGGACAAAGCTCCTTTAAGGAGAAGGGCACGTTAGGATCTCATCCTAACCCTTAATGTAATAAATCCCCTTTTGTAATAATTCCTAGTGAACGTGGGTAGTACCCATGATTAATATTTTGTAATGTTCTAAGTTTTAGCTTAGGTAGTGCCTATGACAAATGGCACCCTTTTTATGTAACACATGGTAGATAGGTGGCATTGTGCATGTAATTTGTGTGGCATTGTGCATGTAATTCGAGTGGCATTGTGCGTGTAATTCGAGTGGCATTGTGCATGTAATTCAAAGTGGCACTATGCATGTAATTCGGGTGGCATTATGCATGTAATCCAGGTGGCATTTTGCATGTAAGCCAACCTTGGAAGGAAACTCCTTAAATACCCGAAAAGGCACCAATGTAACGATATTTTGCAAAATTAATGAAGTATTGAAGGAGGTTGCCCCCTCGAAGAGGCCTGCGATTCAGTTCTATTGTGAGATTGTTCTTTATGCAAATTTCTGTTATATTAATGTGATGTTTATGTGAGTTATTTCCAAGCAATTGTGTGAGAGTGTGTTATTTGAGTTTATTTTATAGCAGGATCTTAACATATGCATAAAATTATGTTCATTTCTTATATTAATTTATTTGCATTATCGTAGTGTGCCTTTTAATCACACAAGTGTGTTTAATGCTTTCGGTGTGGAGTGTTTACTTTTATGTAATTTATTTATGCATAAGTTTATTGGTGTGGATGGATCAATTGCTATCTTATAAACACCCTCCAATGATAGTTGAATGTATTCATCTCAAAAGCGGTAGTGTGAGCAGTCTCAATCATGGTACTTCAAAAGTCTACGAGCTCCCTAGTTTGAAAATTTAAATGCGAGGGTTGTGACATATATAGGACAAAATTAACCAGTGTTTTTCCCCCAAAACTTACCTCAAATATGCCTTGTAGGCTTCCAAAAAATCTCACACTAATTTGTCCACAAGTCCTCTCTAGAAATTTTCCAATCTTCTCAACAAGTCTTCACCAAGACTTACCTCAAATATGCTCAAAAAGTCCTCACTAGAACTTTTCCAATCTTCTCAACAAGTCTTCACCAAGACTTTCCTCAAATATTCTCAACAAGTCCTCACTAGGACTTATCCAATATGCTCAACAAGACTTCACCAAGACTTACCTCAAATCTGAATTGTAAGCTTCCACAAAATCTTACTCAACTAAACTCAATCTAACACAAAATCCTCTCTAATCACACAAAAAAGTTTCACACATAATCTTGTTCAATATCATAGAAACATATAGAGAATTTTTAGAGAATCAATATGTTTAACACTCACAACAGTTCTCAATCACTTTCAATCTCTTTCTCAAATCAAATTTAGAATATAGAACAATTTATTTCACAGAACTTGAACTTTCACTTCAACACTTCCACTTGACTAGGCTCAATCAACTCTAAATGAAACACTCCTTGCTTAAAAACCCTAGTCCAAGCATATGAACACTCACTAAATTATTTCCAACAATGCTTGTAAAACAATCTCACATAATAATGATACTCATGTTCTTGCACAAACCTTAGTTCAAGATAGCTCTCAACTTCACATAACAATGGCACTCATGTTATTTGCACAAACCCTAGTTCAAGATAGATTTCAACTTCTCATAACAATGATACTCATGTTCTTTTACAAACCCTAGTCAAGTATATGAAAGCTTTACTCAATATTTCCAATAATGCTTATCAAACAATGTTTCTAGTATCAACTTTCTTTCCAAAAAACCAAACTCAACAATGCTTATCAAACAAGGTTTCTTATCATCAACTTTCACTCAAAAAAACCTTTAACAATCAAACTCAACAATGCTTATCAAACAACCCTTTTCTCTCCAACTTAGCATTCATAACATCCAACAATCACTCACAAGGAATATGTGCCCATACCTTTTGTTTGCTGAAGAATTGGCCTTAAAACCTATCTTAAACACAATTTCCCTCTTTGCCAATTTCAAAGGTTAGATGAAAAAAATTATCACTCTAACACTCCCTCCAGATATTTCACAATTACAAAAATAATTAAACTCAAATACACCTTATTACTCCTTTAAAATAAGCATTCACCAAAACTTATAAAAATAAATATTTTATTGAACCTTATAACTCTACTCTTAAACACCTCAAATCACCAAATAATTAAATAAAAATTTATTTAATTTTATCAATCTTATATCTCCCTAAGATCAGAAATGCACCATATAACCTTAGAAGCACAAATCAATTTACAAAAAAATTTTATTACCTCACAAAGTGCTCCTGGTAGGATTTGATCCCACAAAATATCACCTCTAGCGCCTTAGCTACGACAGCCAAGCTGCATGAGCTAAGTGCTCACATGTAAGGTAAAAGCACCCACAATGCTTTATATTCTACTTCGGTGCCCAAAGCAAAAATCTTTGGCATTGATGGTGCCAAAAAACACTGCACAACCAACCCTACTACGAGTCAAACGTAGGACCTCGCATTCCCAAGGTGCTTCCACTTGCCGCTAGCCCACCTAGCTAGGTGGTGACAAGGCCTTTGTGCCTTGTGCCTTTTATTCCTTCGCTAACTGCCAAAAAGGGTCAACGGGGACTTCTTCCCTCTCTTGCTTACGAAAATTGCACACACAATTTTTGCTTAGGAGATAATTAAAATCGTGGATGGTTTTGAAGCCTTTTAGGCTTGGGTATTTATACCCATTCTTTGAAAATTATTGACATCGGCGGAGGAGATGGAATATGACATCGACGCTTTGCATATGCCCTTTATAACCCTAACTCTAGGGTTTATTAAATTAAGTTATAAACTAACTTATAATTAAATTATAATTAACTTATAATTAATTTAATAACTCTTTAGAGTTAATCAAATTAATTTATAATGAAATTATTATAATTAATTTATAATTAATTTAATATTTAGGTCTCAACCTTAGACCTCTAATATTATAATATTATTTTTCTTGGGCCTTCCTGTTGCTCTTTAGACCTCATCTGACCACCTTGAATATTATAATTAGGGGTATTATAATATTTTCCTTAGGTCTAGAAACAATATTTTTCTTGCATAACTGAATCCTTGACACCCTTCCTTTTGTCCTGCTCACTGAAACTGACTCTTGACATCAATGACAATAAATCTTTCTCATATTTCCAACAATCTCTCCCTTTGTCATTGATGGCAATCCACTTTATTTTTATCACTTCTTTTACCTTTTCCTGTTCTGCTCCCCCTGAGAAAATGCTCCCCCTGACTGAACTCTCTCCTCCTAACTCAAATATCTCCTCCTTACTCAAATCTCTCCCCATTTGTCATCAATGGAAAAAGGTAACCTTTGGGTCTCAGGGCTAATAATGAAACTCTTATCTTAACCCCTCCCCCACCTCCTCTTGAGGTGGTTAATTCTAGGGTGGGAGTATTTCTACTCCTAGCATGCATTGATATTTACCTTTGTCCACTTTCCTTCTCATATGATCCTTCTAATTCCTCTAACTATTCCTGTTTATGCTTGTCTCTGGAATTTCTACTCTACACCACTTTGTTTTTTTTTTTTTGGGTATTTACATGGTGGAATCGGTAGCCGCCACGAATACGGGTAGACTGTCCAGCTTTTATGGCTACCACAGTATTCTATGTTGTTTGCCCCGGAAGCCGCCACATAGATCTTCACGCAGTCCACCCCTATAACCACCATGCTACAATCATTTTAAACCTTTTACGCCACTAAAAGCACCAGGAAAGGGACAAGCATTCAGTCCGGCGACTCTACACCACTTTTTTCTATATCCATCATTATTGCAATTATAACACATAATGTTATTATTCCTTGGAGGTGCAAATATCTTGGGATTTCTCTTGGTGAAGCCATATGTATTCCTGTTATGAACCTTGCAATTCATTACCTTATGACCAAATGGATTACAAGAGTAGCAATACCCTTGAAATAGCTACCTATTTATGAAGTTCCCATATTCCTATCTTTCATGTGTCCTACACTGAGAAGCTTTGTGCCCAAACCTATGACATGAGAAGCATCGTCCATTGAAATTACCTTGCCTTGACCCCTTGGATATTTTAGTCTCTTTTACCCTGTGCTGGTACTTGTTCCATCTGTTCCTATTTTGTGCATTGTTACTTTCCTTGTTGAACTTTCTTTTGTCCAAATCATCCTAATAAGTCTCACTCTCTCTTACACTCTCTTCTTCTGAAGTTTCTTCTTCTTCAGAACTTGAGGTTGACTCTTCTCCTTGTTTCTTTTGTACCTATTCAAAACCAATACCTATATTTTTTGTTGACCATCTTTGTACCTTGATCATCTTATCTATGATTTTTAAGCTCTTTCCAAACCTGTGTAACCTATCATTAGACTCTTTTACTTCCTTACTTAGTGAAGCTACTTCATGCTCTAACCTTTCACATTCTAAGACCTTTGCTTATAACTTGTCTTTGAACTTTCTTATATTAGCCACTGACTTACTTAGATCCTCTATAAGATTTCCTTTCTCTTCATCATATTCTTGACATTGAAGATTAAGTTGGGGGTTTTTATTTCTTACCTTATTTAATGCATAAAGGGCATGAATAAGATCTCCCTCAAGATCAACTTCTCCTTCCTCTATTTGTTTGCCTTTGAAAACATCTTCATTATTTTTTGACTCATATTTTATAGGATCACCTCCTTCTTCTAATGCCATTAGAATATTCTCTTCTAGTCCTTCAAGTGTATCTTCATATTCATCATCACTGAAATTGAAACCATTTCTTGTACTATCTTCAAGATGACCAAAGTTACCACATCTAAAATACTTGAGAATTATTGGTGATCTTTTCTTAACCTCTTCTTTTTATTTTTCCATAAATATAACTTCATCTTTATTATTATCTTAGGAACTATCATCAATATTAGTTGAGTACTTACTTGCCTTGTCTACATAAAAACTCTTCTTATGTCTTTGAAATAACTTCTTTCCTTGCTTGCCTTGTCCATCCCTGCTTTTATTTTGGTACCTGTATTTTTTTGTTTCCTTGTTGTTATGATCCTATTTTTCATCATCATTGTAATTTCTATCTTCTTGACAATCAGTTGCATAGTGATCATACTTTCTACAATTGAAACATCTAATTGATTTCATACCTTTAAAATTTCTTGGATATTTTTTCCTTCTACCATAATTTGCTTCTTTATCACTGGATGACTCAATGCTTGAATCTGACTTCTTAACCTTAATATTCTTAGTATATTTCAAGGTTGCTTATTTTTGGAGATTAGGTTCCTCTTTTGTTCTCATATCAAAAGCTGTAAGAATGCAAAGTAATTCATCTCTTGTCAAAATATCATATTTTGATTCCTTTATAGCTGAAATATTTTCACTAAACCTTTCTGGGAGTGATCTTAAGATCTTGTTAAAAACATCATATTATTGAACCTCAAGTCCAAGTCCTTGCATGGAGTTAAAAACCTCATCTACACAAAGTAGATAAGCACTAATATTTTCTTCATCCTTCATTTTTAGATATTCAAATTGTCCCTTGATATTTTGCAACTTTATCTTTTTGAATTTTTTATCTCCTTCATATATGCCTTGCAACTTATCACAAATTTCTTTTACTGATTTGTAATACATAACCTTAATAAACTTTGTTCTATGAAAACCTCTCAAAATTGCATTCATTGCTCTTGAATTGTAATGATGTAGATGAAGAACACAAGCTTATACTGAGAGGGGGGTGAACAATATAAGACCACTTTTTACTTTTTATTTCCCAATTAATATTATGCAATGTAAATATAGCAATATCAATCGTAGTAATCAAAGCAATGCACAAATCACAACACACAATTGAGACACCAGAATTTACGTATTTCACCCAATGTGGGCTACTCCATGAAGAAAATATTTCAGTAAAATTTTCTCAATCAATATCTTGGGAATACTTTCCCTATTACAATTTTTATGGATCTCTATCCAAAGGAGACACCAATCCCATAATCAAGTTCATGGATATCTATCCATAGGAGACACCAATCTCCTAATATATGCTCTGGCTGGTGATCCTCTAGAATACCTCTGCCTCCACTACCCTTAGCAAATGGAACTCTATCCACATAAGACACCTATATATGTTCTCAACTCTGTCACCTCCAAAGATCTATCTCAAATCTATATAAAACACAATTCGTCGATCTAGCACAAATTTGTCCTCAATATCTATCTTTGGTCTAGCACAAATCTATCCTCAAATCTGCACCAAAATATATCCTTGAATTTTTACTAAACATAGTCCTTCGGTCTAGCACAAATCTATCCTCAATATTTGTCCTCAAGCCTTAACTCAAAGCTTGACTCAATATCAAATCAACTCTACTAGATCTACCCCAAACCTTAACTCAAGGTTTGAACAAATTAATAAATCAACTCTATTCTCAAGTCTTCTCAAAGACTTGTATCAAATCTACCTTGTAATATTCCACAAAAGCTCACACCAATCTATCCACAAGTACTCTCTAGAACTTGTCCAATCTGCTCAATAATTTTCCACAAGAACTTATCCAAATATGCTCTCAATCTGTATTGTAAGATTCCACAAAAGCTTACCCAAATCTGTCCACAAGTCTTCTCAAAAACTTATCTCAAATCTGCACAACAAGTCCACACTAGAACTTTTCCAATCTCATAGAAACATAAAGAGAATTATTAGAGACTCAATATGTTCTATACTCATCACATTTCTCAATCACTTTTAATCACTCTTTTAGAAACATACAGAGAATTGTTAGAGACTCAATATGCTTCAACTCAATACTCAGTCATTTTCTCAATTCAATTCAGAATATAGAATAGTTTTGTTTTATGGAACTTGAACAATCACTTCACACACCCACTTGACTAGGCTCAACCAAATCTACTCAACCAATCACTCAATGAAATAATACTTCCTTAAAAATCCTAGTCCAAGCGTATGACATTCACTCAAAATGTTCCTAACAATGCTTATCAACCACTCTCACATAACAATGATACTCATGTTCTTTTCAAATAATAGTTCAATTTCCTCACA
This sequence comes from Wollemia nobilis, assembly GCA_028583015.1. Classification (NCBI taxonomy): domain Eukaryota; kingdom Viridiplantae; phylum Streptophyta; class Pinopsida; order Araucariales; family Araucariaceae; genus Wollemia; species Wollemia nobilis. The sequence goes on along the minus strand of JAQPPZ010017031.1, from coordinate 8,813,310 downwards.
CAACAAATCACTTCAAAAACAATGCTTATAACACAATCTTCACATAACAATGATACTCACGTTATTTTCAAACCCTATTTCAAGTTCTTCACACAACCAATGGCTTCAACAAAAATGTTTATAAAACAAGGTTTTAACAACAATTATTTATTCTAGAAAACGTTGAAGCATTAACTCAACACACTCAATGAGGAAACCCTAATCAAGTCCTTTTCACTCTAAACTTATTTTCCAAAAAATCAACCAATCAACTTAACTATGGAAGAATGTGCCCATACCTTTTTTCTTTATGAGAAGTAGACCACATAAATATATCACAACCATAAACATCACTTTACAAATCTCAAGGAAGTTAGACAAACAATACAAATCATATAATCACTCACAAATACACCTTATTACTCCTTTCTTAAAATAATATCCAAAACCACAATAGTTTGAATATTCACTTCTCAAAAACCCTGACTCATCACAAATTTATCTCAATCAATCATATTTGACATAAGCCACTTCCAAATTTTATTCTTCAAAAATAAATCCAATTTCTAGTTATGACTCCCTACTTTAACATTGCATTTTTAAAGATAATTATTTTGAAAAATAATGCAACAACTAATCTTTCCTTTTCTAAGGTAAAAGAATTTTTACCCACCACTTAAATTTTCAGCAAACACTTTATAAAACCCACAAAACTTCCTTTTTAACTTAGGCAAAAATCCAAAATCATTTATATCCTTATTTATCCTAAGACTAACCTTAGCTTAAGTACAAAATCAAAATATTTTAATTTAAAAGAGTGTTACTACTTTGCATTGCACGAATATTTGAACTAAGTGCTTCTCTCCACAAGCGCTTTCACCATGGCTCCCAATGTTGTGGAGCCACGTGCTCCCTATGGAACCTCCACTATCTTATGCTCTTTAACTTCCACTATTCGCACGAGCCACAAATTGTCTCCTTCACTCACGTTGTTAATTATTTTAGACGGATGTGAGTGGATGCCTTGCCTTTGAGAAGGCTATGGTTTTTATATACCATACACCTTCATTGCTTCACGTCGGCAGTGAGGACATCGTCTAACAAGCAATGACATTGGTGGAAGGGGGGCAACTTTGCATGTGAACAAACCAACGCCCAAACTTTATGAAATGTGCCCAAACTTTATCTTTGGCAATTTATTAAATATAATAAATTAAATTCTTTAAGAATTTAATTATTATAATTTTAATAATTAATATGGTCTTTTGGCCTTAAACCAAACTTAAGGGCCTCTTTAGGTTTTTAGAAAAACCTTACAAATTGCTCACATGGTTTTAATGGAAAAACCTTTTATTTTCTGCCACCATCGGTTTTAAGAAAAACCTTTTACTTGTGCCACCAATGGTTTTAAGAAAAAACATTTTATTTTTGCTCACCCATGGTTTTAATAAAAACCCTTCATATGCTTCCACATAATTTTAAAAATATTATGAAGATTTTTACCATTAACCTTTGCATTGTTCCTTGAAATATTCCTTGACATTAATTATGACTTTGTTCCTTGACATCAATGACAACTTTGACTCAAAAATTCCAACAATATCCCCCCTTGTCATTGATGGTAACCCATATTCCTTTTACCAAAAACTTAACCTTTTCTTTTTCTGCTCCCCCTGGCTCAATGCTCTTTTCAAATCTCTCCTCTTTACTAAAATACAAAATCTCTCTCCCTTACTAAAATCTCTCTCCCTTTGACATCAATGGAAAAGGGCCATCTTTAGGGCTCGGGGCTAAGAATGAGCCTCTTAGCTTAGCCCCTCCCCCACCTCCTTTTGATGTGGTTAATTTTGGGGTGGGAGTATTTCTACTCCCAGAAAGCATTGTTCTTTACCTTTATCCTCTTTTATTCTTATCTGATCCTTTTTATTCCTCTGATTTTTCCTTTCCATGTCCATGTTCCTATCCATATCCACATTCCTGTTCCTATTCCTATTCATATCCATGTTCCTATTCTTTTTCATATCCATGTTCCTGCTCCTGTTCCTATTCATACTTAATTTTGGAATATCTGCTCTACACCACTTTGATGTGTGACCATCATTATTGTACTTATAAAACTTAATGTTGTTATTCCTTTGAGGTACAAATGTCTTAGTATTTCTCCTAGTGAAACCATATACTCTTCTATCATGAACCCTGAAATTCATTGCCTTGTGATCAAACTGATTATATGAGTAGCAATAGCCATTGAAAGATTGTTTGTTCCCATATAACTATCTTTCATGTGTCCTGCACTGTGAAGCCATATGCCCAAAACTGTGACATGAAAAACATCTTCCATTAAAACTTCCTTGTCTTGACCTCATTGGTCTCCTATTCTAATTGTTGTTCCATATGTTTCTTATTTGTGAATTGTTCCTATCCTTGTTGAGCTTTCTATTGTCCAACTCATCCTTTGATGTCTCACTTTTTCTTATGTTGTCATCTTCTAAAGTGTCTTCATCTGAATTTTTTTCTCCTCCATAACTTGAGGTTGACTTTTCTTCTTGTTTCTTTTGAACCCATTCAAAACCAAGATCTATTTTGTTTGATGTATGCTTTTCTATCTTGATGAACTTATCTAAATTATTTGAGCTATTTTTGAACCCTTTTAGCTTGACTTTGGAGTCTTCTAAATATTCCCTTAGTAGGGCTACTTATTATTCTAACCTTTCACATTCTAAGACCTTTACTTCTAGCTTATCCTTGAATTTATTTGTCTTAGCTTTTCATTTGTCTAGATCCTCTATAAGCATTCTTCTCTCTTCATCACATTCTTGAAACTGAGCTTCTAATTTAGAGTTTTTCTTTCTTACCTTCTTTACTGTTTCAAGAGCATAGATAAGTTCTCCCTTAAGATCATATCCTTATTTATCTAATTCTTCCTCTATTTGTTTGCCTTTGTCCACATCTACATTTTCTTTTGACTTGTATTCTATAGAATCACCTTCTCCTTCTTCTAGTGCTATTAGAAGTTTTTTATCTGGTCCTTCATGTGCATCCTCATATTCATCATCACTGAAACTATAACCATTCCTTGTACAACTATCTTCAAGATGTCCAAAGTTACCACATATAAAACACTTGAGAATTACTAGGGTCCTATTCTTAACTGGTTCTTTTTCTTCAATCATAAATAGGACTTCATCTCTATCATTTTCTGAAATACTAGCATCACTATCACTTGAGTACTTACTTGCCTTATCCGCATAGTAGCTCCTCTTTTGTATTTGAAATAACTTCTTTCCTTGTCTACTTTGTCCATCCTTGCTTTTATTTGTGTGCCTGTATCTTTTTGATTCCTTGTTCCTGTGATCATGTTTTCTTCATCATTGTTATTCTTTGCTTCTTGACAATCAGTTGCATAATGACCATACTTTACACAATTGAAACATCTAACAAATTTTGTATCTCTGGATCTTCTTGAATTCTTATTCTTTCTGCCATAATTAGCTTCTTCATCATTGGATGACTCATTGCTTGATTCTAACTTCTTACCCTTTGTCTTCTTAATTGATTGGAAGGCTGCTTCCTTCTCAGGAATAGGCTCTTTTGTTCTTAACTCAAAAGCTATAAGAATACCAAGCAACATATCTCTTGTCAAAGAATCACCATCCTTTGACTCTTCTATAGAAAAAATATTTTCACTAAATATTTTGGAAAGAGATCTTAAGACCTTATCACAGACATCCGATTCATCAACCTTCATTCCAAGTCCTTACATAGCATTAACAACCTCATCGATTCGAAGTAGATACGTACTAATGTTCTATTTATATTTAATTCTTAACTCTTCAAATTTTCCTTTGATATTTCGTATCTTTACTTTATTGACACCTTTATCTCCTTCATATATATTTTTCAACTTATTCCACATTCCTTTTGCATCTTGACAATGCATAACTTTTATGGACTCCGTTCTATGCAAACCTCTCAAAAGTGCATTCATTGATTTTGAATTGTAATGTTTTAGAAGCTTACCTTCCTTATCAATAGGTGAATCAACTGAGGGGTCGTATCCATTTTCAACTACTTCCCAAACTTCATTGCCAAGTGTCTTCAGGTAGATATTCATTCTCAAACTCCAATATACATAATCACTTCCATCAAATATTGGTACTGAATTATTTTTTTTTTTTGATAAAAAAAAAAAAAATTTGGGGTTAGGGAAAAAGGGGGGGGAGAACTAAAGTTACATTCTTAGAATCCATTCTGTTCTTGTTAGCTTTTCCTTCAAGATGTTAAACTCTTTCGAAGGAACCCGCTCTGATACCAATTGAAGAACACAAGCTTATACTAAGAGGGGGTGAACAATATAAGATCACTTTTTACCTTTTCTTTCCCAATTAATATTATGTAATGTAAATATAGCAATATCAATAGTAGTAATCAAAGTAATGCACAAATCACCACACACAATTGAGACACTAGAATTTATGTGGTTCACCCAATGTGGTCTACTACACGAAGAAAATATTTCACTAAATTTTTCTCAATAAATCTCTTGGAAATCCTTTCTCTATTACAATTTTTATGGACCTCTATCCAAAGGATACATCAATCCCCTAATCATGTTCATGGATCTCTATCCATAGGAGACACCAATCTCCTAATATCAACTCTGGCTGGTGATCCTCTAAAATACCTTTGCCTCCACTACCCTTAGCAAATGGAACTATATCCATAGAAGACACCTATCTTCCCTACTATTGCTGGAGGTCTTTATCCTCAACTCTATCACCGCCAAAGCTCTATCTCAAATCTACACTAAACACAGTTCATCAATCTAGCACAAATCTATCCTCAATCTCTATCTCTGGTCTAGAAAAAACCTATCCTCAAATCTGCACCAAAATATATCCTTGAATTTGTACTAAACACAGTCCTTTGGTCAAGCACAAATCTATCCTCAATATTTTTCCTCAAGCCTTAAATCAAATCTTGACTCAATATCAAATCAACTCTACTAGATCTACCCCAAACCTTAACTCAAGGTTTGAACAAATTAATCAATCAACTCTACTCTCAAGTCTTCTCAAAGAATTGTCTCAAATATGCCTTGTAAGCTTCCACAAAATCTCACACCAATATTTCCAAAAGTTGTCTCTGGAACTTGTCCAATATTCTCAATAAGTTCCCACAAGAACTTATCCAAATTTACTCTCAATATGTATTGTAAGCTTCCACAAAAGCTTACCCAAATCTATCCACAAATATTCTCAAAAACTTGTCTCAAATTTGTAGAACAAGTCCACACTAGAACTTGTCCAATATCATAGAAACATAAAGAGAATTGTTAGAGACTCAATATGTTCTATACTCATCACAATGCTTAATCACTTTCAATCACTCTTTTAGAAAAATACAGAGAATTATTAGAGACTCAATATGCTTCAACTCAATACTTAGTCATTTTCTCAATTCAATTTAGAATATATAATAGTTTTGTTTTATGGAACTTGAACAATCACTTCACACACCCACTTGACTAGTCTCAACAAACTCTACTCAACCAATCACTCAATGAAACAATCCTTCCTTACAAACCGTAGTCCAAGCGTATGACATTCACTCAAAATGTTCACAATAATGTTGATCAACCACTATCACATAACAATGATACTCATGTTATTTTAAACCCCTAGTTCAAGTTCCTCATACAACAACTCACTTCAATAACAATGCTTATAACACAATATTCACATAACAATGATACTCATTTTCTTTTCAAACCCTAGTTCAAGTTCTTCACACAACCAATGGCTTCAACAACAATGCTTATAAAACAATGTTTTAACAAAAATTCTTTATTCTAGAAAACCTTGAAGCATTAACTCAACACACTCAATGAGGAAACCCTAATCAAGTCCTTTTCACTCTAAACTTATTTTCCAAAAAATCAACCAATCAACTTAACTATGGAAGAATGTGCCCATACCTTTTTTCTTTATGAGAAGTAGACCACATAAATATATCACAACCATAACCATCACTTTACAAATATCAAGGAAGTTAGACAAACAATACAAATCATATAATCACTCACAAATACACCTTATTACTCCTTTCTTAAAATAATATCCAAAACCACAATAGTTTGAATATTCACTTCTCAAAAACCCTAACTCATCACAAATTTATCTCAATCAATCATATTTGACATAAGCCACTTCCAAATTTTATTCTTCAAAAATAAATCCAATTTCTACTTATGACTCCCTACTTTAACATTGCATTTTTAAAGATAATTATTTTGAAAAATAATGCAACAACTAATATTTCCTTTTCTAAGGTAAAAGAATTTTTACCCACCACTTAAATTTTCAGCAAACACTTTATAAAACCCACAAAAATTCCTTTTTAACTTAGGCAAAAATCCAAAATCATTTATCTCCTTATTTCTCCCAAGACTAACCTTAGCCTAAGTCAAAAATGAAAATATTTTAATTTTAAAGAGTGTTACCACTTTGCATTGCACGAAGATTCGAACTAAGCGCTTCTTTCTACAAGCGCTTTCACCATGGATCCCAACACCGTGGAGCCATGTGCTCCCTTTGGAACCTCCACTACCTTATGCCCTTTGACTTCCACTATTCACACGAGCCACAAATTGGCTCCTTCACTCATGCTATCCAAAAACTTTGCACAAAATGCTGTCACGAGGGAATTGCACATGAAAACTGGTATTAATTATTTTTGGCAGATGTGAGTGGATGCATTACCTTTGAGAAGGCTATGGTATTTATATACCATACACCTTCATCGCTCCATGTAGGCGGTGAGGACGTCGTCTCATAAGCAATGACATCGGTGGAAGGGGGGCAACTTTGCACACGAACAAACCGACACCCAAACTTTATGAAATGTACCCAAACTTTAGCTTTGGCAATTTATTAAGTATAATAAATTAAATTCTTTAAGAATTTAATTATTATAATTTAATAATTAACATCGTCTTTTGGCCTTAAACCAAACTTAAGGGCCTCTTTAGGTTTTTAGAAAAATCTTACAACTTGTTCACATCGTTTTAATGGAAAAACATTTTATTTTTTGCCACCATCGGTTTTAAGAAAAACCTTTTACTTGTGCCACCATTGGTTTTAAGCAAAAACCTTTTATTTTTGCTCACACATGGTTTTAATAAAAACCCTTCATATGCTTCCACATAATATTAAAAATACTATGAATATTTTTTCTATTAACCTTTGCATTGTTCCTTGACATATTCCTTGACATTAATAATGACTTTATTCCTTAACATCAATGACAACTTTGACTCAAAATGTTCAACATTAGAAGCTTACCATCTTTATCTGTATGTGGAGTAGCTGGTGGTGTGTATCCATTTTGAACTTCTTCCCATATTTCATTGCCAAGTAACATCAGGTGAATCTTCATTCTCATACTCCAAAATACATAATCGCTCCCATAAAATACTAGTGCTGAATTATCCGAGGATCCAGTCTTAGAATCTATTTGTGTTCTTGTAAGCTTTTCCTTCAAGCTGTTAAACTCTTTTGAAGGAACCCACTCTAGTACTAATTTAAGAACATAATATTATACTAAGAGGGTGGGTGAACAGTATAAGACCAATTTTTACTTTTCTTTTCCAATCAATAATATGCAATATATCAATGGCAATATCAAAAACAATAATCAAAGCAATGCACAAATGACCATGCACAATAGAGGCACTGATTTTACGTGGTTCACCCAATGTGGGTTACTCCACGAAGAAAATATTTCACTAATATTTTCTCAAAAAATATCTTTGGTAATCCTTTCGTATTACAATATTTATGGAACTTTGTCCAAAGGAGACATTAATCTCCTAATCAATTTTGTGGATATCTATCCATAGAAGACACCAATCCCATCTACTCTGGTTGGTAATCTTCTAGAAGAACTACTGCCTCCACTGCACTGGATAATGGATCTCTATCTATTGAAGAATCCTATCCTTACTTAGAATACCTATCCTCACTGCCCTGGATAATGGACCTCTATCCACTAGAGACTATCATCCTCTATACTCTATCACCTCCAAAGCTTACTCTTAGCTCTATCTCAAATTTACACTAAACACGGTCCTTCATTCTAGCATAAATATGCTCAGTATTTATCCTCAGATCTGCACTAAACACATTACTTCAGTCTAGTACAAACCTATCCTCAATATCTATCCTCAAATATACACTAAACACAGTCATTCGATCTAGCATAAATTTTTCCTCAAGCCTTAACATAAAGCTTAAATCAATCACAAATCAACTCTGCTAGATCGACCCCAAAACTTAACCCAACGTTTAAAAAAATAATCAATCAACTATGCTTCTTAAAGACATACCTCAAATCTGCCTTGTAAGCTTCCACAAAATCTCACACTAATCTATCCACAAGTCCTCTCTAGAACTTGTACAATCTGCTCAATAAGTCTTCACCAAGACTTGCCTCAAATATGCTCAACAAGTCCTCGCTAGAACTTGTCCAATATTCTCAACAAGTCTTCACCAAGACTTACCTCATTTCGGCTCAAAAAGTCCTCACTAGAACTTGTCCAATCTGCTCAAAAAGCCTTCACCAAGACTTACCTCAAATCTGAATTATAAGCTTTCACAAAAGCTTACTCAAATAAAATCCATCTAACATAAAATCCTCTTCAATCACACAAATAAGTTTCACACATAATCTTGTTCAATATCACATAAACATATAGATAATTGTTAGAGACTCAATATGTTTCACACTCACGATAGTGCTCAATCACTTTCAATATATTTCTCAAATCAAATTTTGAATATAGAACAATTTATTTTACAAGACTTGAACTATCACTTCAACACTTCCACTTGACTAGGCTCAATCAACTCTACTCAATCAATCACTCAATGAAACATTCCTTACTTACAAACCCTAGTCCAAGCATATGAACACTCACTCAATTATTTATAACAATGTTTGTCAAACAATCTCACACAATAATGATACTCATGTTCTTGCGCAAACCTTATTTCAAGATAGCTCTCAACTTCACATAACAATGATACTGATGTTCTTTGCACAAATCCTAGTTCAATATAGCTCTCAACTTCCCATAACAATGATACTCATGTTATTTCACAAATCCTAGTCAAGTATATGAAACATTTACTCAATATTTCCAACAATGCTTATCAAACAATATTTCTAGTATCAACTTTCTTTCCAGAAAACCAAACTCAAAAATGCTTATCAAACAAGGTTTCTTATCATCAACTTTCACTCAGAAAAACCTTTAACAATCAAACTCAACAATACTTATCAAACAATCCTTTTCTCTCCAACTTAGCATTCACAACATCCAACAACCACTCACAAGGAATATGTGCCCATACATTTTTTTTGTTGAATAATTGGCCTCAAAACCTGTCTCAAACACAATTTCTTTCTTTGCCAATTTCAAAGGTTAGATCACAAAAATTATCACTCTAACACTCCCTCAATATATTTCACAATTAAAAATAATAATTAAACTCAAATACACCTTATTACTCATTTAAAATAAGCATTCACCAAAACATATAAAAATAAATCTTTTATTGAACCTTATAACTCCACTCTTAAACAACTCAAATCACCAAATAATTAAATAAAAAATTATTTAATTTTATCAACCTTATATCTCCCTAAGATCATAAATGCACCATACAACCTTAGAAGCACAAATCAATTTACAACAAAATTTTATTACCTCATAAAGTGCTCCCGACAGGATTTGATCCCATACCACAGTGCCTCTAGTGCCTTAACCGTGGTAGCCAAGATACGTGAGCTAAGTGCTCACGTGGAAGGCAAAAGCACCCACAATGCTTTATCTTCTACTTCGGTGCCCAAAGTGTTGGATATTTTGAGTCAAAGTTGTCATTGATGTCAATGAACGAAGTTGTCATTGATGTCAAGGAATAAGCTACCGTTGATGTCAAAAGGTCAAAAGGAACAATGCAAAGGTTAATGGAAAAAGAGCTTCATAATATTTTTAATATTATGTGGAAGCATAAGTAGAAGGGTTTTTATTAAAACCATGGATGAGCAAAAATAAAAGGTTTTTCATAAAAGCCCAAGGAAATTTTAATATTTATTTTATAAAATATTTAAATTCAAATTAAATTTAAATTTTATAAATAAATATTATTTATACAGAGTGGTAAAACCTAAGAAGGCTTTAATCCTTAATAAATCCAAAAGGATTTAAATATTAATTTATAATATTTAAATTCTAAAGAATTTACAAATTAACTAGGCGTCGAAGTCTAAGAGAAAAATGAATCCACCAACATTTGAAAGGTTGGTGGCATATTGGTATAAAAACCATATGCCAAAGTGGCAAATGATTTATCCCTTGCTTGATTAATAAAAGGTCCACGAGTTTATTTTTCGTGCGATTTCATGCAAGGAAGAAGACAAAGTTTTATCTTAAGTGTGTCGACGAAGAAATAAGATGAAAGACGCTCTAACCCTCATAACCATATAGTGTGGTGGTCTAGTGGCAAGTTGGAGTGATCTAGGGTGCTTGTGAGTGGGAGGACCCACATTTGAATCTCGATAGGCAGTGTTTTGAGTAGACTTGGTTAGCGTTTTGAGTGGAATTGGTTAGGGGCCAAAGAAAGCAGTGTAAATCCTTTTTGGGTGAGGCATTAAAAGGGATAAGATAGAGCACATGGTGCTCTTCCATCCCAATGTGAGTGCCTAGCTCATGCGGTGGTTGGAGCTACGGCTAGGATGCTGGTAGAGGCGGTGTCATGAGGTCAAGTCTCACCAAGGCAAAGGTAATAAATTTTTAATATATTTTGTGTTGCCTAAGGTTTTGACATAAGGTCCTAGGGAGTTAAAAGGGGTAGATAAAAAATATTTTTAATTAATCATTATTTTGGTTAATTGGAGGAATAAGGAAGCTTTATTTTTAATTAAAGTATTTATGACATATTGGTTTATTGGAGATAAAAGTATTGGTTAAATTTTTTAGAGGACTTCTTGCCATTGAGTTATTTTGAGAAGATGATTTTATTGGCATTATTTTTGATATTGAATATTATTTTAATTGGGAGATTATAAGGTGTGTTTGGTCAAATATTGTTTATGGATGATTTCTTAAGATGGAGTAATAAGGTGTATGTATGTTTTGATATTTACATTGTATTTTTGAGAGAGTTTATCATATTACAACTTCCTTGAGCTTGGCAAAGAAGTGTTTGTGGTTGTGGTAGGTTTTTGAGGTTCCTTCATCATCAAGAAAAAGGTATGGGCACATTCTTCCATAGTTGATTTGATTTATTGTTTTATGGAAAAGGACTTAATTAGGTTTCCTTATTGAGTGTGTTGAGTTAATGCTTCAAGGTTTTATGGAATAAAAAGTTGTTAAAACCTTGTTTGATAGGCATTATTGTTGAAGACATTGGTTAAGTGAGGAACTTGAACTAGGGTTTGAAAAGAACATGAGTATTATTTTTATGTGAGATTAGTTGATAAGAATTGTTGGAAATATTTTGAGTGAGTGTTCATATGCTTGGACTAGGGTTTGTAAGCAAGGTTTGTTTCATTGAGTAATTGGTTGTGTAACTAAAATACTTGAACACTTGCAATATAAAATCACACAGACACAAAGAGATTGCCCAAAATAATGAAATCCTTTATATATATTGGCTCTTGCGATACATATTTACAATATTTCGGATTGCCCCAAGTAGCTTGGGTACAATGTTACAATCTTTGCCTCAATGTGATACAAATTTCTCTCTGGGAGTTTTCCAGATCTTCCACAATGTACAATGTTCTCCTCGTATCCAGTTACAACTTCAAAGGGTGAGTGGGCTTTGGTATCCAACACGGGACCACTCCAGCTTTAGCAGCCTATCCAAGATACCTATTACCTACACATGCAAACCAGCAAAGGGGATTAGTAGCACCCGTATATTCAAGCAATAAATCCAATGCTACACATAAACCTATTACTGATATGGATGAAAAACAGATAGCACAAAACAATTAACAAATAAAGCCTTAAATTGCTAATCTCTATCGATGAAATCCATTTTTTTATTCTCGGGACTGTGGAACCGCAAAAGCGCGGTTGTGGGCTAGAAATTGTGGACCTGCGATTGTGAAATCTTGAATGCACGTTTTCAACTGTGGAACCGCGGACGGGAATTTTTGGCTAAATAACATATTGCCTCAAAATTTGAGCCAATGGTCAGAGTCAAACTCGCGCTCTCAATTTCTCGTTGGATCTAGATCTATTTCGGCAGCCTATCGGTATGCAAATTCAGCTCCTTCTATTTTGTGTATTGATGGTGCCTTTATAGTCTTCCTGGGGCTTTGGAGGGGAATGTGAGGTAGCAAGCCTGAATTGCCAAGTGACAAATCTGGACTGCCAGGTGGAAGGGGCAGTTACAGTGAGTCACTCAGTGTGGCTCACTTAACTAGGGTGATGTGGCTCCAAGTGGAGTGGGATGTGGGATGCTATTTTATGTGAAGAGACAAGAGGACAACAAAAAAGGAGTTGTGACATGGGTGTTGGGAATCTATCTCATGTTCAAGGACAAAGGGGATAGGAGTGGGTAAGATGTGGCATGGATGTTGGATGAAGTGTCCAGGAAACATGTCCAATGGGTAGACAGGGTATCCTAGGGTGATTTTCCTAATTAAATAAATTAAGAAAGTATAATGATGTGCAAGATTTTATATCCCTAAGTTAGAACTTAGGCATATATCTTTATTATGTAGGATTTGATGGTGAGGTGGTGAATGTGAACTAAAGGGTGCTAGATTTTGGTGTCTACAGTTACCCCTTTTTGTACTGCATTGTGTACAACACAATGCGGTGCAAAAACTAATGACATCTAACTTTATTGGATGAATGGGTTCATTTCTCTTTGACACACAGAATGAATGAATTTAGAATTATGATTTGTTTGCTTATCAATTGACGATTGGGTAAAGGTTGACACCCATAAGCCAATTGACAAAATATGAATGCTGAAAGTGGGTTGTTCATTGAATGATGTTTATTTTGTTAATGAATTTTGTCTTGATTTTCTTTGTGCCCCAAGTTTGGGATTATTTGTGTTCTTGTAATTTTGCTTTTGGTTTCATTAATGTTTAGAATACATGGTAAAATTTCAGACCACTCTTTTGAGTTTTCACCCATTATGACTTTAGCAATTCCTTCCAAATGATGGTTTTAAGGAACCAGTCGTCGAGGATTTGATACTCAAGTGGTTTTTTGATTATTACCAAATTGTTGTTTGTTGTTCGCTTTTGACCCAACGGAAGGTTTTGTAGGATTACCTTGGCAAATCGAAGATTTTAGGGACTTATCGACTTGATTCATTATTTTTTTTTTGTGATTTTTTAATGAGTTTCCTTATGGTGATTTACCTATCCAAATGGTTTGCATGGATTGCTAGTCGCTACAACCGCTAGGTGTATAGGATAATCCACTAGATACGAGTTTCACTCCAGATGATTAGGTGGATTGGAATTTTTATTTTTTATTATTTTATTATTTTTATTTTTATTTTTTATTTTTTGAAATCGTTGACTTGCGGTTATTTTGGAAAAAAAACATGGATTTGCATTTTTCTTTATCAAATCGTGTTTCCTCGTTTTGCACCTCAAAATCTGTGTTTGTGTTTTTGTGTGCCGTAGAAAACACGGGCGCACTTTTTTCGCTGCTAAAAGCAACTACTTATAGGTTGTTGTCGTTTTCAAAATCATTCTGCCAGTTGTCATTGGTTGGTCGGTTGAAGTGATGAGTGAGATGGAGGTTGGCGATGGGAGCGGTGGTGGTGGCTCAACTAGAGCGAAAGTTGGCAGCCGGTTTGCCGAGGTAGGCGTGTTGCCACTTTTTTTTTGTTTTTTTTGCTTGTTTAATAATTCAGTGGGGTTGGTAAATGGTTATTTTATTTATTTTTTATTTTTTCTCATTAAGTGTTTGTTTTTGCTTTTATTACCTAGGGTAGGTAAAATTTTTCATTTTTGCTTTTGTTTCCATGATTAGGTAATTTTTTTGTTTTTTTGTTTTTTGCTTTTATTACCTAGGGTAGGTAAAATGTTTTTATTTTTGTTTTTATTACCTAGGTTAGGTTAAAAAAATTTCATTTTTTTTTTATTTGTTACCATGATTAGGTAATTTTTTTGTTTTTTTGCTTTTATTACCTAGGGTAGGTAAAATTTTTTGTTTTTGTTTTTGTTTCCATGATTAGGTAATTTTTTTGGTTTTTTTTTTTTGCTTTTATTACCTAGGGTAGGTAAATTTTTATTTTTTTATTTTTGTTTTTATTACCTAGGTTAGGTAAAAAAAAATTCATTTTTTTTTTGTTTTTGTTACCATGATTAGGTAAATTTTTTTCGTTTTTTTGTTTTATTACCATGCATAGGTAAAAAAATTTCGTTTTTGCTTTATTACCTAGGTTAGGGAATTTTTTTTCATTTTTTTGTTTTATTACCATACATAGGTAAAAAAAATTGTTTTTGCTTTTATTTCTAGCATGTTGTGCTAATTTTTATTTTTTTATATGTTTTCTTTTCAGGTTAAGCTTCTTTATTCTCAACATAGGTGGCCGAGGACCATTCAAAAAGTGTGGAAAGCACTTTCTGATGATGATTGGACTCTACTTCAAACCATTGGTTTAGACGGTTGTGGGCGGTTAGGCACCGTCTGAGCTGATGAGGATCTCCTTTCAACACTTGTTGAGCGTTGGGATCTAGACAGGGGCACATTTCAGCTCCCAACAGGGGAGCTGACTATCACTCTTGAGGATATCTACCGTATCTTTTGCATCCCTATCGATGGTCCTACCATTCATGTTGGCCATGACAAGGAGGCCCTTTTCCATCAATTTGGTGAGATGTGGGACATTGATTGCAGCAAGGGTGGCATTGCGTATCTAGATCTCTTTATAGCTGGTAGCTTGGGTGCATTTCCTACCTTTATGATGTACATATTGAGCAACATGTTGTTGCCCAATTCCATGGGATCGAGGATCCCGTGGAACCAGGTGCCTATTGTTCTTGACTTGATAGTTGATCCTCGTCGGTTAGCCTGGGCTCCCGCTCTTCTCTATGAGGTTTATAGCGAGCTCTATGAGGTGAAGAGGCATGGGTGCAAGGGCCTGGGCTATAGTTTGTTGCTCCATATTTGTTGTTGGGAGCATGTTATCATTAGTCGCCCTATTGGTTTGCCTTGGCATGGATGCCACCTCTCCCCGAGCATACAAGCGGTTACTCAGTGAGGAGTTCAGTTGATCTGTTACGAGTGCTTCAGAGTTCAAAGATATCTTGAGTTCTCTAACTAGGGACCTGATGTGTTGGCGGTCTTGGAGGGGTTTGGATTGGGCGATGGATGCAGCGGAGCTTCATCGTGTTAGGCGAGGATGATGGGTTGTTGGCGCCCATTTGAGGGATATGGAGTTTATCCAATTTTCTCATGTACTACGATAGTTTGGTCTTGTTTAGGATGTTTTGGATGCACTTGTTACGTACAAGCGATGGGGTGATGAGATGGGGTTGCCTGTTGCTCTTGATTTTTAGCGAGTTGATGATCCTACTGACGACTCAGACTTGGAGGTGCTTGACTTGGATAATGTTGCCATGACTACTGAGTATGATGCTTGGCTTGTGAATCAACCTCTATGGACTCCTAGCGTCATTGTAGATGATGATGGGAGTGGTGATGATATTGATGTGGGTGGATGGGTTCCTTGGTTGGTGAAGCACCGATGTGGTAGCTCTTCGAGAGCTGACATGGGCATGGACGTTCAGCAGCTTGAGGAGGGTGGTGGTAATGATGATGAGGGTTTACCTCCTTAACGATCGAAGGAGGAGTGGGAGATTCTCCAAGCTGAGCGAAATAGCCTAGATTTGGAGCTAGATCGAGTGAAGGCCAAGTTAGCACGGTATCAGGGTGAGGTGAATCGTCTTCAGGATAAGGTGGATGGGCTCTGGGTTGGACCTAACAACACTGTTATGGCTTCTAAGGATGTAGATATCACCAAACTCGGTGGTGAGATTACCCATTTACAGGGCGAGATTTCTCGATTGTAGTCAGGTGTTGGAGATGATGATTCTGCTTTGAATATTGCTTCTCTACGGGTAGAGACTTATTAGAGGGTTTCTTGCCAGGGTACTTATTTGAGGAGCCTGCATAAGCAGGTTATCTACATCAAGATGTTGGAGAACATTCTTCATGAGCATCAGATTTCTTTACCTGTTCCTCCTTCATCATCTACTGCCACTACTACCTAAGGGACTGATATGAGTCGCAAGACTCATCGTACTTCTAGCTCTCATGGGGCTTCTACAACACAGGGTCCATGAAGGGATCCTACTGGCACTAGCCAGATGTTGTATTACCTTATTTTTGTTTTTTGTATATTTTATCTTAGTATGAGCCTCAGTGATACAATGTATACTACCTTCGGGCATATTTTTGTAGACTTTCGTATTTATATATATACATGGCATATTATTTTGGTATTCACATGTGTTATTTGTCTATGTATTCTTCTTGTTTATGCTTGCAATGTTTATATTATGTAATCTTATATTTCTCTGTTAATGCTATGATAATGAATGCAAATGAACATGTAAATTGCATTTTGATTTATAGTCATGTAACTGAATGAAAATATGCATGATGCTCATGTAATCTTATTTAGCTCAGAGTATTTGACCTTTACTCATTCATATTTAAAAATTGGGGGTATCCCACTTGATTATTCTTTGTGATGATGTATGTGGTATGTATAAATGGTATGTGGATGGTGATATGGATTATGATTTGGTTTTTGATTTGTAACTGAAACTATTCTCAAATACTCAAAGAAGCTCGTAATGTTAACCATTTTTCTTGAATGTTATCTTACTTTCTTTAGGACCATATTGTGTGCAAGTGAAGTTCATTTTCTAAATCTTGCGTGTCGATGACCCTAAGAAATCCAGAACCAGTGCATGTGATTGTGATGTTTATTTCCCCATCTTGAGTAATTTTTGGACGGTACCTTTCTGGTTTTCTTTTTAGCTAGCTTACCCGTGTGTGCGTTCAGAGGTCTCCCTCTTGAGAGAGAGATATGTCACCCTGCATGAGTTTAATCTACTGCCAGTAGAGCGTATATAGCCCCGATGGAGGCTCACTCCATAGTCCAATGGTTTGATCTTTAAGCCTTTGTGATGACTACATAAATTTCTGAGGGGAACATAGTACGATATTTTCAGCTTTAGAGATTTGTGGTGTGTGTTGTTAATTGTTTTTTTGTGTATAGTTTTGGGGAATCAAATTCTCAACCGAAGTATGATGAGAATGTTACCCTATCCTTACTACTCTACCATTATTTATATTTGTTGTTTCACTATGGTAGTGGTGATAACCACTATTTTTGTTTTTGGACTATGTTGCATGATAGGGTAAGCGAAGAATTTGACTTTTTTCGCTTTGAGGTTTACCCAAATTGGCGTTATCTTTCTATTATTCAAGATGTTTTAAGATTTGTAAAAGTGTATTTGGTTCTAGATTGCTTTTGGGTCAATCTACCATACTCAATATTTTCTTAATGTGATGAAAGTGCTTTGGTCCTAAAGAAAATTGGACACTTCATGAAGTTTGGTTTTTCACTAGAATTGTTTGAGTGACTGAAAATTGTATGATATATCATATATGATGTGTATGATTTGTGAGTTGCAAAGAATCTTAGTTTAATACCCCCAATTATTGGAATTTGTTTTCTTGGTCATGTCATCACCACTATTAAATATTACTGAGCAAGGGATGGGATGAATGCAACTATATATATATATATATATATATATATATTTGTATGAACATATAATTGAAATGCAAATGCAATATGAAAAATGCAATTTAAAATATGTCTATTTACAATGTGAAATGCATGCAATGTTGTAAAATGGAATCTTTTGTTTATTTTATTTTTTTATTTTTGTTTTAGCCATGTACATATATACATATATTGCAAGTCGTTTTATGCATAAAATGCCTTTAGGTGCATAATGTTTAGTGGTTCTGGCTCCAATTTCCCTTCTAAATTGGAAAGTTTGTACGTTTCTTGTCCTAATTTTTGCTTTACTATATATGGACCCAACCAATTTGTTGCAAATTTATCCCTTAAGTGCGGTAAAGCATTAGTATTTTGTTGATTTTCTTTTAACACTAGGTCCCCCACTTGAAATTCACGAGGATGGAATTTTGTGTTGTAAGCGCGTTTGAATTTATCTTGATATACTCGTAAATGTTCTAGAGCATTGATACATTTCTCATCAATAATTGTCAATTGGTCAAGACACTCCTGTCTAGTTGTATCATCGTTCATGAATTCCTGTATCTCAATCTGCAAGGATGGCATATTGACATCCAATGGTAATATTGCTTCTGCATCGTAAACTAGTGAAAATGGTGTTGCTCCCGTTGGCGTTCTTATACTTGTTCTATAAGCCCATAGTGCTAAAGGGAGGTGAGTATGTCAATCTCGATGATTATCTTTTACCACTTTCTTGATAATGGATATGACTATTTTATTTGTTGCTTCAGCTTACCCATTTTCTTGTGGGTAATAAGGTGTTGAGAAGTTGTGTAGGATTTTGAATTTATTGCACAATGCTCTAAAATCCTTATTCTTAAATGACTTTCCATTATCAAAAATTATTTTTGAGGGTATTCCAAAATGACAAATAATATGCTAAAGTATAAACTCCGCTATTCGAGGTCTAGTCGTAGTTGTCATTGGAATTGCTTTCGCCCATTTTGTGAAGTATTATGTAGTAGTTATGATGAATTTATGTTGTCCTAATGAAGCAGGTGTTATTTTACCGATCAAGTCAAGGCCCCATTGTGAAAAGGGCCACAAACTTTGAATGGGTTGCAAATTTTGTGATGGCACATGGGTCAAGTTTGCATGATGTTGGCATTTTTGGCATTTTTTGACATATTTGCAACAGTCATTTTCCATTGTCGGCCAATAGTATCCCATGCGCAATATTATTTTTGCAATTGCCATTCCGCTGAAGTGACCACTGCAAGTACCATCGTGGGATTCTGATATTGCTCTTTCTACTTCAATTGGATTTAAACATCGTAGTAATATTCCATCATAACTACGTTTATATAACACATCTCCAAGTAAAGTGAAACGAATGGCTATTTTTTTTAATGTTCTTTTTGCAGTTCGTGTCATTTCTATTGGTAGTGTGCCTGACTTGGGAAAATATTTTATCTCATCAAGGTAAGAATTGTAAGGTTTGACATGTATTAAACAAACATTCTTCTCACCTATAGATTCTACTTTTTGAATTAATGGTTTAGACATTGTTGTTATGATTAGCAGTTGCATTTCTCCATGTTCATTTTTAGGGATGAGAGATCCCAAGGAAGTCATTGCATCCGTAAATCTATTTGTTGATTATGGTAAGTTACTAATTTCATACCAGTCAAATTTTCGTAGAAACTATTTCATTTTGATCATGGTGGGACCTCCCAAGTATTTCATTTTGTTTTGCATTAATTTATTTTAATCTTACTAATCATTGTTTGCATGTACAGGTGTTAAGGATTTGAAATACACAGGAATTTGATTTTGAATTATTTAACCTGTTACTGTGGAACTATGCATCTGTGGTTAACCTTATGAGGAAATGCTCATTCGTGGTTGCTGCACTGTTGAAATGTGGACCGACAGTTGAAAGCTATAAGGAGCAGTAAAAGGAACACAGGTTTGTACTCTGTGCCATCTTTTAAATTTTTTCTTTAATATTAGTTTTAGATTGCATTTAAGTAGATTAAGAGTCTTAGTCCTGTATGCATTTGTTTGCATATTAGGTCTTAGGAATAGAAAAAACTTACTTAAATATTACATTCATATACGAAATAATAAATATAAATAAAACGATAATTGTCATACATAGTAGGGAACAATAATCTTGCATATACCAAGTTAGAAATAACCTAGGTATTTCTTTTTTGGGGTTTTGGCCTATATTCAGCTTTATTCTATTGACAGAAAGGACCCGCACACCCGTGATTGGGATTTCCCCAAACGCACATGTGCAGTTTGCAAACTGCGTACCTACGGTTTACCAAAACTAACCGCTCACTCATGGTTTGCCCTGTTAAACAGAATTTGGCTGAGTCTTACCTAAATTTGTAATTTTACCCCTGATATGATTTTGTCTGCTATTCTATGTTTTTTCTACTTTTTGCATTAGGTATAAAAGCATAATTGCATGTTAGATTTGCATCACACAATAAAAAACAAAACCTTCACACACACACGTATAATTAAAACATTGGTCCAGTCGGATTTCATCACCAACCCCCAATTCAGACCGGTGATGTTGGAATTCATCTCCTTCCACCGGCTTGCCCCCTAGATCATCCTTAGATAGGATAAAAGCACTCTTTAAGCTGGTATAAGTCATTAGTGTTAAATTTGTCTCCCACTATTGGAATGATTGTTGAATCAAAGTGGAAGAGGTAGGCAAACCCCCCACTGGGATTTAAGTGGTGTACCCTAGTCTCTTTTGAGAAATCATGCTTGGTGCTAGTGTTCTTAATCGCCATCTTCATTGATTTCTATTATTCTATTCCAAAAAGAACAAAATATATTTAAAAAATAAAAAAAAACACACAAAAACACACCCAAAAAAAAAAATTCAAAAACTTAGTGCAAACTAGGGTCAAACACTTTGTATGTTTATTTGCTTGGCGTGTTGTATTGCATTGTACTTTCTTTTTCATTCACATAGATTGCATATTAGCGTATGGTAGTGACTCGTAATTAAGCTAATAAATTAGTGTCAAGCTGAAGTCAGTGGTCATCCCCTATGGCCTCTCAGTTTGGCAATGTCCCTCACACTTCGGTGGTGGGAAAAGTAGATGTACCCCTTTCTATGTCCCTGAGTCCTGATGTAGGGTCTTCTAGTAATGCCCCCAACACAAACATAGATATTATGCGTAGAGCTACTTACACAGCTATACCTGAGACACCTAGGAGTGAACCTCCTACAGCGATAGACAGTCATGTCATCATGATAGATATGAACACTATTAGAATGTACTTGAATGCAACTAGAATGGTCTTCCCATCATTACCACCACTTTTCATCCCATCATGTGTCGTACCCTCATCACAACAAGAATCTATATTTGCCTATCCACAATAGTCAAAACATATTTTCACCAATTCTCTCTTTGAGTTGGCTATTGTAGCATTAGCTAATCAACCATTGTCATCCAACCAAATTCCCCCCACATTATCACAACAAATGACCATTACCACAAATCCCTTGTATGAAAAAATACCTATTGTTTCACAAGCCCCAACATCCATTCCTCCATCCACACTTATAGGACATACATCTCATACCATTCCATAGTCAGTGGCGATACCCTTTGCTACTTACCCCCCATATACCTCCACTACCATGGTTGTTCCACAACCAATTCAGTCCACCACATCATAGGTAGCAACCCCTATCTCAAATGCAATTGCTATGCAATAGGCTTTCTTACAGTTGCAAAAAAATATTTTAGATAATACTAACCGTAGCATGAACCCTGAACCTAACCAACATTTGCAAGGGATTGAGAAAAATCTTCCACATACATCTCATCAACCTAATACCTTTATCCAAGATCCATCTTGGCTAATGCATCCTCCCTCTACCATAGTGGTTCACAATCAACCACCGCACCCATATGCTAATGCAGTAGGTTAGCATAATATCATACCTTCATCACCCCATCCATATCATAACATCCCTCAACATCAATACCATAACACATTTTTGCCAAACATGTCTTATCATCCCCAACCTACATAAAATCCACCCCATTACCAGTAGCATCAAGTACATTCGAGTGTCAGTCCTATAGATGATCCTAGATACCAGTTTTTGCAGTGTCAGATTGATAGTCTTGCCATGCAAACGCTAGGCTTGCAATACCAAAATTCAACTTTAAGGCAACTACTCAATCACCCTATTCACACTTCAGTACCATAGCCACCATATCCACATGATTTCCAAATACCGAAGCTTGAATTTAAAGGAGAAGAGGATCCCCGTGAGCATGTAACAATATTTGTGAATGCATGCTTCAGAATCAAAAGCAGCGATGCATTGCTATTACATACATTTCCTCAAACGTTAGGGGGGAAGCCCAAGACTGGTACAACCATCTTTCGCATCAAAGTATTTTTACCTTTGAACAACTAGTAGACCAGTTCCTAGAAATATTCACCCTAAATGTTAGAAAACAAACAACATTGACTGATTTGATTTACCTAAAACAATATGACAATGAATCAGTCTATGAATTTGGCAACATATGGAGATCATTCATGATCAAGTTACCATTTTTACTCCCTATGCCAGAGATAATATGAATGTTCACAAAAAGTTTTGATAGACCCATCTTTTCATTGCTACAACTACAATAGTATAGAACATTCGATGAGGCACTCACCCAAGCAAAACTGATTGAAGAAATCAAAATTCAAGAAGGCAAGATTAAGCATAAGAAGAAAGAGTGGCACAATAAGAATCAAAAGGGGAATAACCACGGTCAGTCCAACACCGCACAGGTTAATCAGATAGTTTTGAGCCAACCACAGTTGAATCGATCGGATCAAACACAAATATAACAACCCCAACAACAACAACAACCACACCAATCGAATTATCAAGTGGTTCCACCCCCACAACAGGCACAAAATTAGACACAACCTGCAGAAAGGCAACAACTTCATTTTAAGCCAAAAATAAATTACACGCCAGTACAAGAGCCATATTCATTAGTATTTCAGAAGTTGTATGCGACAAAAACTTTTAATTGTCCATTTTTGTAACTAAAATACTTGAACACTTGCAATATAAAATCACACAGACACAAAGAGATTGCCCAAAATAATGAAATCCTTTATATATATTGACTCTTGCGATATAGATTTACAATATTTTGGATTTCCCCAAGTAGCTTGGGTACAATGTTACAATATTTGCCTCAATGTGATACAAATTTCTCTTTGGGAGTTTTCTAGATCTTCTACAATGTACAATGTTCTCCTCGTATCCAGTTACAACTTCAAAGGGTGAGTGGGCTTTGGTATCCAGCATGGGACCACTCCAGCTTTAGCAGCCTATCCAAGATACCTGTTACCTGCAAACATTCAAACCAACAAAGGGGATTAGTAGCACCCATATATTCAAGCAATAAATCCAATGCTACACATAAACCTATTATTGATATGGGTGAAAAGTAGATAACACAAAACAATTAACAAATAAAGCCTTGCTTGATACTCAAATCACTAATCTCTGTCGATGAAATTTGTTTGTTTTTTGTTCTCGGGACTGTGGAACCGTGGAAGTACGGTTGTGGGCTGGAAACTGCAGACCTCTGGTTTTGAAACCGTGGATGTGCATTTTTTACTGTGGAACCAGGGACGGGTGGTTTCGGTTGAATAACAGATTGCCTCAAAATTCGAGCCAATGGTCAGAATCAAACTTGCACTCTCAATTTCTTTTTGGGTCTAGATCTATTTTGGTAGCCTGTCGATATGTAAATTCAGCTCCTTTTTTTTGGTGGATTGATGGTGCCTTTATAGTCTGCCTGGGGTTTTGGAGGTGAATGTGAGGTGGCAAGCCTGACTTGCCAAGTGGTAAATCTGGACTGCCAGGTGGAAGGGGCAGTTACAATGAGTCACTCAAGTTGGATCACTTAACTGGGGTGATGTGGCTCCAAGTGGAGTAGGATGTGGGATGCTATTTTACGTGAAGGGACAAAGGGACAACATCAAAGGAGTTGTGGCATGGGTGTGAAGGGACAAGGGGACAAAAATAAAGGAGTTGTGGCATGGGTGTTGGGAATCTGTCTCATGTGCAAGGAAAAAGGGGACAGGAGTGCGTAAGATGTGGCATGGATGTTGGATGAAGTGTCTAGGACACATGTCCAATGGGTATATAGGGTATTTTAGGGTGATTTTCCTAATTAAATAAATTAGGAAAGTATAATGATGTGCATGATTTTATATCCCTAAGTTATAACTTAGGCATATATCTTTATTATGCATGATTATATGGTGAGTTGGTGAATGTGAACTAAAGGGTACTAGATTTTGGTGTCTATAGTTGCCCCTTTTTGTACTGTGTTGTGTACAACACAATGCGGTGCAAAAACTAATGACATCGAACTTTATTGGATGAATGGGTTCATTTCTATTTGACACACAGAATGAATGAATTTAGAATTTTGATTTGTTTGCTTACCCCTCAATTGAAAATTGGATAAAGGTTGACACCCATAAGCCAATTGACAAAATAGAAATGCTGAAAGTAGGTTGTTTATTGAATTATGTTTATTTTGTTAACGAATTTTATCTTGATTTTCTTTGTGCCCCAAGTTTGGGATTATTTGTGTTCTTGCAATTTTGCTTTTGGTTTCATTAATGTTTAGAATACATGGTAAAATTTTAGACCACTCTTTTGATTTTTCACCCACTATGACTTTAGCAATTCCTTCCAAATGATGGGTTTAAGGAACCAATTGTCGAGGATTTGATGCTCAACCGGTTTTTTGATTATTACCAAATTGTTGTTTGGTGTTCTGCTTTTGACCCAACGGAAGGTTTTCTAGGTTTACCTTGGCAAATCTGTTTTAGAACACATTTAATCTCATAGATTTTAGGGACTTATAGACTTGATTCATTGTTGTTTTTTTTTTTTTTTTTGTGATTTCTGAATGAGTTTCCTTATGGTTATTTACCTATTCAACCGGTTTGCATGGATTGCTAGTCGTTGCAACCGCTAGGTGTATAGGATAATCCACTAGATACGAGTTTCACTCAAGATGATTAGGTGGATTGAAATTTTTATTTTTTATTATTTTTATTTATTTTTTAAATTTTTTTTTGAAACCGCTGAATTGCGGTTATTTTGGCAAAAAAAAGCGGATTTACATTTTTCTTTATGAAACCGCGTTTCTACGTTTTGCGCCTCCAAACACGTGTTTGCATTTTTGCGTGTCACGAAAAATGCGGGCGCATGTTTTTCACCACTAAAAGTAGCTATTTATAGGCTACTATCATTTTCAAAATCATTCTGCCAGTTGTCATTGGTTGGTCGGTTGAAGTGATGAGTGAGATGGAGGTTGGCGAGGGGAGGGTGGTGGTGGCTTGGCTGGAGTGGAAGTTGGCGGCCGGTTTGCCGAGGTATGAGTGTTGCCCCCCTTTTTTTTTTTGCTTGTTTAATAATTAAGTGGGGTTGGTAAATGGTTCTTTTTTTATTTTTATTTTTATTTTTTCTCATTAAGCGTTTGTTTTTTCTTTTATTAGCTAGGGTAGGTAAAAATTTTCGTTTTTGCTTTTGTTTCCATGATTAGGTAATTTTTTTTTTTTTTTTTTTTTCTTTTATTACCTAGGGTAGGTACCTAGGTTAGGTTAAAAAATTTTCGTTTTTTTTTTTTTTGTTACCATGATTAGGTAATTTTTTTGTTTTTTTGCTTTTATTACCTAGGGTAGGTAAAATTTTTTGTTTTTGTTTTTGTTTCCATGATTAGGTAATTTTTTTTGTTCTTTTTTTTTTGCTTTTATTACCTAGGGTAGGTTAAAAAAAAAAATTATTTTTTATTTTTGCTTTTACTACCTAGGTTAGATAAAAAAAAAATCGTTTTTTTGTTGTTTTTGTTACCATGATTAGGTAAATTTTTTTCGTTTTTTTTGTTTTATTACCATGCATAGGTAAAAAAAATTCGTTTTTCCTTTATTACCTAGGTTAGGTAAAAAATAATCGTTTTTTTGTTTTATTAGCATACATAGGTAAATAACTTTCATTTTTGCTTTTATTTCTAGCATGTTCTGCTAATTTTTTTTTTATATGTTTTCTTTTCATATTAAGCTTCTTGATTCTTAGTATAGGTGGCCGAGGACCATTTGAAAAGTGTGGAAAGCACTTTTTGATGATGATTGGACTCTAATTCAGACCATTGGTTTAGATTGTTGCAGGCAGTTAGGCACCATATGAGCTGATGAGGATCTCCTTTCAGAACTTGTTGAGCGTTGGGATCCAGACAGGGGTACATTTCAGCTCCAAACAGGGGAGCTGACTATCACTCTCGAGGATATCTACCGTATCTTTCGTGTCCCTATCGAGGGTCCTACCGTTCATGTTGGCCTTGACAAGGAGGCCCTTTTCCCTCTGTTTGGTGAGATGTGGGATATTGATTACAGTAGGGTCGACATTGCATATATGTATCTCTTTACAGCTGGTAGCTTGGGTACATTTCCTGCCTTTATGATGTAAATATTAAGCAACATGTTGTTGCCAAATTTCCATGGGATCGAGTATCTTGTGGAACTAGGTGCCTATTGTTCTTGACTTGATAGCTGATCCTCGTCGGTTAGCCTGGGCTCCCGCTATTTTTTGTGAGGTTTAGAGCGAGGTCTATGAGGTGAAGAGGCATGGATGCAAGGGCCTGGGTTGCAGTTTGCTACTCCAAATTTGATGTTGGGAGCATGTTATTATTTGTCGCCCTGTTGGTTTGCCTTGTGGCATGGATGCCACCTCTCCCTGAGCATACAGGTGGTTACTCAGTGAGGAGGTCAGTAGATCTATTGCAAGCGCTTCGAAGTTCAAAGATATCTTGAGTTCTCAAACTAGGGACCTGATGTGTTGGTGGTCTTAAAGGTGTTTGGATTGGGCGACGAATGCAACAGAGCTTCATCGCATTAGGCAGGGACGATGGGTTGCTGGCACTCATTTGAGGGATATGAAGTTTATCCAATTTTCTCATGTACTACGGCAATTTGGTCTTGTTCAAGATGTTTCAAATGCACTTGTTATGTATAGGAGATGGGGTGATGAGTTGGGGTTACCTGTTGCACCTGATTTCTGGTGAGTCGACAATCCTGTTGACGACTCAGACTTGGAGCTACTTGAATTGGATGATGTTGGCACGACTGTTGAGTATGATGCTTAGTTTGTGAATCAGCTTTTATGGACTCCTAGTGTCATTGTAGATGATTATGGGAGTGGTGATGATATTAATGTGGGTGGATGGGTTCCTAGGTCGACGAAGCACCGATATGGTAGCTCTTCGAGAGCTGACATGAGCATGGATGTTCAGCAGCCTGAGGAGGGTGGTGGTGATGATGATGAGGGTTTACCTCCTCGATGGTCGAAGGAGGAGTGGGGGATTCTCTAGGCTGAGCAAGATAGCCTAGATTTGGAGCTAGGTTGAGTGAAGGCCGAGTTAGCACGGTATCAGGGTGAGGTGACTCGTCTTTAGGCTGAGGTGGACAGGCTACGTGTTGGACCTAGCAGCACTGTTCTGGCTGCTAAGGATGTAGATATCACTAGAATTGATGGTGATATTACCCATTTATAGGGTGATATTTATTGATTGCAGTCAGGTGCTAGAGGTGATGATTTTGCTTTGACTATTGCTTCTCTACAGGTAGAGATTTCTCAGAGGGTTGCTCACTAGAGTGTTGATTTGAGGAGCCTGCATAAGCAAGTTGTCTACATCGAGATGTTGGAGAACATTCTTCATGAGCATCAGATTCCTTTACCTGTTCTTCCTTCATCATATGCTACCATTGCTACTTGAGGGACTGAGACGAGTCACAGGACTCATCGTACTTCTAGCTCTCACGGGGATTCTACAGTGTAGGGTCCATGAAGGGATCCTTCTGGCACTAGCTAAATGTTGTATTGCCTTATTTTTGTTTTTTGTATATTTTATCTTAGTATGAGCCTCAGTGCTCCGATGTATACTACCTTCGGGCATATTTTTGTAGAATTTCGTATTTATATATATATATATATATATATATATATATATATATATATATATATATATATATATATATACATGGCATATTATTTTGGTATTCACATGCATTATTTTTCTATGTATTCTTCTTGTTTATGCTTGTAATGTTTATATTATGCAATCTTATATTTCTATATTAATGCTATGATAATGAATGCAAATGAACACATAAAATGCATTTTGATTTATCGTCATGTAACTGAATGAAGGTATGCATGGTGCTCATGTAATCTTATTTAGCTCATAGTATTTGACCTTTACTCATTCATATTTAAAAATTGGGGGTATCCCACTTGATTATTCTTTGTGGTGATGTATGTGGTATGTATAAATGGTATGTGGATGGTGATATGGATTATGATTTGGTTTTTGATATGTAACTGAAACTATTCTCAAATACTCAAAGAAGCTCGTAATGTTAACTATTTTTCTTGAATGTTATCTTACTTTCTTTAGGACCATATTGTGTGTAAGTGAAGTTCATTTTCTAAATCTTGCATGTCGATGACCCTAAGAAATCCAAAACTAGTGCAAGTGATTGTGATGTTTATTGTCCCATCTTGAGTAATTTTTGGATGGTACCTTTTTGGGTTTTCTTTTTGGCTAGCTTACCCGTATGTGCATTTAGAGGTCTCCCTCTTGAGAGAGAGACATGTCGCCCTGCATGAGTTTACTCCACTACCAATCAAGCGTCTATAGCCCCGGTGGAGGCTCACTCCATAGTCCAATGGTTTTACCTTTAAGCCTTTGTGATGACTACATAAATTTTTGAGGGGAACATAGTACAATATTTTCATCTTTAGAGATATGTGGTGTGTTTTGTTAATTATTTTTTTGTGTAGAGTTTTGGGGAATCGGATTCTTAATCAAAGTATGATGAGAATGTTATCCTATCCTTACTACTCTAACTTTATTTATATTTGTTGTTTCACTGTGGTAGTGGTGATAACCACTATTTTTATTTTTGGACTATGTTGCGTGATAGGGTAAGCGAAGAATTTGACTTTTTTCACTTTGAGGTTTACCCAAATTGGCGTTATATTTCTATTATTCAAGATGTTTTAAGATTTGTAAAAGTGTATTTGGTTCTAGATTGCTTTTGGGTCAATCTACCATACTCAATATTTTCTTAATGTGATGAAAGTGCTTTGGTCCTAAAGAAAATTGGACACTTCATGAAGTTTGGTTTTTCACTAGAAATGTTTGAGTGACTAAAAATTGTATGATATATCATATATGATGTGTATGATTTGTGAGTTGCAAAGAATCTTAGTTTAATACCCCCAATTCTTGGAATTTTTTTTCTTGGTCGTGTCATCACCACTATTAAATATTACTGAGCAAGGGATGGAATGGATGCAACTATATATATATTTGTATGAACATATAATTGAAATACAAATGCAATATGAAAAATGCAATTTAAAATATATCTATTTACAATGTGAAATGCATGCAATGTTGTAAAATGGAATCTTTTGTTTATTTTATTTTTTAATTTTTGTTTTAGCCTTGTACATATATATACATATATTACAAGTCATTTTATGCATAAAATGCCTTTAGGTGCATAATTTTCAGTGATACTGGCTCCAATTTCCCTTCTAAATTGGAATGTTTGTACGTTCCTTGTCCTAATTTTTGCTTTATTATATATGGGCCCAACCAATTTGCTACAAATTTATCCCTTATGTACGGTAAAACATTAGTATTTTATTGATTTTCTTTGAGCACTAGGTCCCCCACTTGAAATTCATGAGGATAGAATTTTGCGTTGTAAGCGCGCTTGAATTTATCTTGATATAATCATAAATGTTCTAGAGCATTGATACGTTTCTCATCAATAATTGTCAATTGGTCAAGACACTTCTGTCTAGTTGTATCATCTTTCATGAATTCCTGTATATCAATTTGCAAGGATGGTATATCGAGATCCAATGGTAATATTACTTCTACACCATAAACTATTGAAAATGGTGTTCCTCACGTTGGCGTTCTTATGCTTGTTCTATAAGCCCCTAGTGCTAAAGGGAGGTGAGTATGCCAATCTCAATGATTATCTTTTACCACTTTCTAGATAATGGATATGACTATTTTATTTGTTGCTTCAGCTTACCTGTTTTCTTGTGGGTAATAAGGTGTTGAGAAGTTGTGTAGGATTTTGAATTTATTGCACAATGCTCTAACATCCTTATTCTTAAATGACTTTCTATTATCAGAAATTATTTTTGAGGGTATTCCAAAATGACAGATAATATGCTAAAGTATAAACTCCACTATTCGAGGTCTAGTCGTAGTTTTCATTGGAATTACTTCCACCCATTTTGTGAAGTATTCTGTAGTAGTTATGATGAATTTATGTTGTCCTAGTCAAGGCCCCATTGTGAAAAGGGCCACAAAATTTGAATGGGTTGCAAATTTTGTGATGGCACATGGGTCAAGTTTGAATGATGTTGGCATTTTTGGCATCTTTTGACATATTTGCAACAGTTATTTTCCATTGTCGGCCAATAGTATCCCATGCACAATATTCTTTTGCAATTGCCATTTCGTTGAAGTGACCATCGCAAGTACCATCGTGGGCTTCTGATATTGCTCTTTCTACTTCAATTGGATTTAAACATCATAGTAATATTCCATCATAACTACGTTTATATAACACATATCCAAGTAAAGTGAAACAAATGGCTCTTTGTTTGAATGTTCTTTTTGTAGTTCGTGTCATTTCTATTGGTAGTGTGCCTGACTTGAGAAAATCTTTTATCTCATCAAGGTAAGAATTGTAAGGTTTGACATGTATCAAACAAACATTCTTCTCACCTATAGATTCTACTTTTTGAATTGATGGTTTAGACATTGTTGTTATGATTAGCAGTTGCATTTCTCCATGTTCATTTTTAGGTATGAGAGATCCCAAGTAAGTCATTGCATCTGCAAATCTATTTGTTGATCGTGGTAAGTTACTAATTTCATACTAGTCAAATTTTCCTAGCAACTGTTTCATTTTGATCATGGTGGGACCTTCCAAGGGTTTCATTTTGTTTTGCCTTAATTTATTTTAATCTTACTAATCATTGTTTGCATGTACAGGTGTTAAGGATTTGAAACTCACAGGAATTTGATTTTGAATTATTTAACCTGTTACTGTGGAACTACGCATCCACGGTATACCTTCTGAGGAAATGCTCATTCACGGTTGTTGCACTATTGAAACGTGGACCGATGGTTGAAAGCTAGAAGGAGCAGTAAAAGGAACACAGGTCTGTACTTTGTGTCGTCTTTTAAAAATTTTCTTTAATATTAGTTTTAGATTGCATTTAAGTAGATTAAGAGTCTTAGTCATGTATGCCTTTGTTTGCATATTAGGTCTTAGGAATAGAAAAAACTTACTTAAATATTACATTCATATACAAAATAATAAAGATAAATAAAACAAGAATTGGCATATACATAGTAGGGAACAATCATCTTGCATATACCATGTTAGAAATAACCTAGGTATTTCTTTTTTGGGGTGTCGGCCTATATTTAGCTTTATTCTGTTGATAGAAAGGACCCGCCCACCCGTGATTGGTATTTCCCTAAACACACATATGCAGTTGGCAAACTGTGTACCTACGGTTTACCAGAACTAACCGCTCACTCACGGTTAGCCCTGTTAAACAGAATTTGGCTGAGTCTTACTTGAATTTGCAATTTTACCCCTGATATGATTTTGTCTGCTATTCTATGTTTTTTCTACTTTCTGCATTAGGCATAAAATCATAATTGCATTTTATATTTGCATCGCACAATAAAAACAAAACCTTCACACACACACGTATAATTAAAAAATTTGTCTGGTTGGATTTCATCACCAACCCCCAATTCAGACCGGTGACGTTGGAATTCATCTCCTTCCACTGGATTTCCCCCTAGATCATCCTTAGACAGGATAAAAGCACTCTTTAAGCTGGTATAAGTCATTAGTGTTCAAGTTGTCTCCCACTATTGGAATGATGGTTGAATCAAAGTGGAAGAGCTAGGAAAACCCCCCACTGGGATTTAAGCAGTGTACCCTAGTCTCTTTTGAGAAATCATGCTTGGTGCTAGTGTTATTAATCACCATATTCATTGAGTTCTATTATTCTATTCCAAAAAGAACAAAATATCTTCAAAAAATAAAATAAAAACACACAAAAACACACCAAAAAAAAATTCAAAAACTTAGTGCAAACTAGGGTCAAACACTTTGTATGTTTATTTGTTTGGCGTGTTGTATTGCATTGTACTTTATTTTTCATTCACATAGATTGTATATTAGCATATGGTAGTGACTCGTAATCAAGATAAAAAATTAGTGTCAAGCTAAATTCAGTGGTCGTCCCCTATGGCCTCTCAGTTTGGCAATGTCCCTCACACTTCGGTAGTGGGACAAGTAGATGTACCCCTTTCTACGTCCTTGAGTCTTGATGTAGGGTCTTCTAGTAATGCCCACAACACAAACATAGACATTATGCATAGAGCTACTCACACAGCTATACCTGAGACACCTAGGAGTGAACCTCCTACAACGGTAGACAGTCAGGTCACCATGATAGATATGGACACTATTAGAATGTACTTGAATGCAACTAGAATGGTCTTCCCATAATTACCACCACTTTCCATCCCATCACGTGTCATACCCTCATCACAACAAGAATCTATATTCGCCTATACACAATAGTCACAACATATTTTCACCAATCCTCTCTTTGATTTGGTTGTTGTAGCATTAGCTAATCAACCATTGTCATCCAACCAAATTCCCCCGACATTATCACAACAAATGACCATTACCACAAATCCCTTGTATGAAACAATACCTATTATTTCATAAGCCCCACCATCCATTCCTCCATCCACACTTATAGGACATACATCTCATACCATTCCATAGTCAGTGGTGATACCCTTTGCTACTTACCCCCCATATACCTCCACTACCATGGTTGTTCCACAACCAATTCAGTCCACCACATCACAGGTAGCAGTCCCTATCTCAAATGCAATTGCTATGCAACAGGATTTCTTACAGTTGTAGCAAATAATTTTAGATAATGCTAACCGTAGCATGAACCCTGAACCTAACCAACATTTGCAAGGGATTAAGAAAAATCTTCCACATACATATCATCAACCTAATACCTTTATCCAAGATCCATCTTGGCTAATGCATCCTCCCTCTACCATAGTGGTTCACAATCAACCACCGCACCCATATGCTAATGCAGTAGGTCAGCATAATATCATACCTTCATCACCCCATCCATATCATAACATCCCTCAACATCCATACCATAACACATTTTTGCAAAACATGTCTTATCATCCCCAACCTACATACAATCCACCCCATTACCAGTAGCATTAAGTACATTCGAGTGTCAGTCCTGTAGATGTTCCTAGATACCAATTTTTACAAAGTTAGATTGATAGTATTGCCATTCAAACCCTAGGCTTGCAATACCAAAATTCAACTTTAAGGCAACTACTCAATCACCCTATTAACACTTCAGAACCAGAGCCACCATATCTACATGATTTCTAAATACCGAAGCTTGAATTTAAAGGAGAAGAGGATCCCCGTGAGCATGTAACAAGATTTGTGAATACATGCTTCAGAATCAAAAGCAGCGATGCATTACTATTACATACATTTCCTCAAACATTAGGGAGGGAAGCCCAAGACTGGTACAACCATATTTTGCATCAAAGTATTTTTACCTTTGAAAAACTAGCAGAACAGTTCCTAGAAAGATTCACCCTAAATGTTAGAAAACAAACAACATTGACTGATTTGATTTACCTAAAAAAATATGAAGATGAATCAGTCTATGACTTTGGCAACAGATGGAGATCAGTCATGATCAAGTTACCATTTTTACTCCCTATGCCAGAGATAATATGAATGTTCACAAAGAGTTTTGATAGACCCATCTCTTCATTGCTACAGCTACAACAGTATAGAACATTCGATGAGGCACTCACCCAAGAAAAAATGATTGAAGAAATCAAAATTCAAGAAGGCGAGATTAAGCATAAGAAGAAAGAGTGGCACAATAAGAATCAAAAGGGGAATAACCACGGTCAATACAAGACTGCACAGGTTAACCAGATAGTTTTCAGCCAACCACAGTCAAATCAACCGGCTCAAACACAAATACAACAACCCCAACAACAAAAATAACCACACCAACCGAATTATCATGCGGTTCCACCCCCACAGCAGGCACAAAATTAGACACAACCTGTAGAAAGGCAACAATGTCATTTTAAGCCAAAAATAAATTACACGCCAGTACAAGAGCCATATTCATTAGTATTTCAGAAGTTGTATGCGATAAAAACTTTTAATTGTCCATTTTTGTAACTAAAATACTTGAACACTTGCAATATAAAATCACACGAGACACAAAGAGATTGCCCAAAATAATGAAATCCTTTATATATATTGACTCTTGCGATATAGATTTACAATATTTCGGATTGCCCCAAGTAGCTTGGGTACAATGTTACAATCTTTGCCTCAATGTGATACAAATTTCTCTCTGGGAGTTTTCTAGATCTTCCGCAATGTACAATGTTCTCCTCGTATCCAGTTACAGCTTCAAAGGGTGAGTGGGCTTTGGTATCCAGCATGGGACCACTCCATATTTAGTAGCCTATCCAAGATACCTATTACCTGCACACATGCAAACCAGCAAAGGGGATTAGTAGCACCCGTATATTCAAGCAATAAATCCAAAGCTACACATAAACCTATTATTGATATGGGTGAAAAGCAGATAACACAAAACAATTAACAAATAAAGCCTTGCTTAATACTCAAATCGCTAATCTCTGTCGATGAAATCTTTTTTTTTTGGTTCTTGGGACTGTGGAACCGTGGAAGCACGGTTGTGGGATGGAAACCATGGACCTGTGGTTGTGAAACCGTGGATGGCATTTTCGACTGTGGAACCAGGGATGGGAAGTTTCAACCGAATAACAGATTGCCTTAGAATTCGAGCCAACGGTCAGAGTCAAACTCGCCCTCTCAATTTCTTATTGGGTCTAGATCTATTTTGGTAGCCTGTCGATATGTAAATTTAGCTCCTTATGTTTGGTGGATTGATGGTGCCTTTATAGGCTTCATGGGGCTTTGGAGGGGAATGTGAGGTGGCAAGCTTGACTTGCCAAGTGGTAAATCTGGACTGCCAGGTGGAAGGGGTAGTTACAGTGAGTCACTCAGTGTGGCTCACTTAACTGGGGTGATGTGGCTCCAAGTGGAGTGGGATGTGGGATGCTGTTTTATGTGAAGGGACAAGGGGACAACAACAAAGGAGTTGTGGCATGGGTGTTGGGAATCTGTCTCATGTGCAAGGAAAAAGGGGACAAGAGTGGGTAAGATGTGGCATGGATGTTGGATGAAGTGTCCAGGACACATGTCCAATGGGTAGACAGGGTATCCTAGGGTGATTTTCCTAATTAAATAAATTAGGAAAGTATAATGATGTGCATGATTTTATATCCCTAAGTTAGAACTTAGGCATATATCTTTATTATGCAGGATTTTATGGTGAGGTGGTGAATGTGAACTAAAGGGTGCTAGATTTTGGTGTCTACAGTTGCCCCTTTTTGTACTGCGTTGTGTACAACACAATGTGGTGCAAAAACTAATGACATCTAAATTTATTGGACGAATGGGTTCATTTCTCTTTGACACACAAAATGAATGAATTTAGAATTTTGATTTGTTTGCTTACCCCCTCAATTGACGATTGGGTAAAGGTTGACACCCATAAGCCAATTGACAAAATATGAATGCTGAAAGTAGGTTGTTTATTGAATGATGTTTATTTTGTTAATGAATTTTGTCTTGATTTTCTTTGTGCCCCAAGTTTGGGATTATTTGTGTTCTTGCAATTTTGCTTTTGGTTTCATTAATGTTTAGAATACATGGTAAAATTTTTGACCACTCTTTTGAGTTTTCACCCACTATGACTTTAGCAATTCCTTCCAAATGATGGGTTTAAGGAACCAGTCGTTGAGGATTTGATGCTCAAGCGGTTTTTTGATTATTACCAAATTGTTGTTTGGTGTTCCGCTTTTGACCCAACGAAAGGTTTTCTAGGATTACCTTGGCAAATCTGTTTTAGAACACATTTAAGCTCATAGATTTTAGGGACTTATCGACTTGATTCATTGTTGTTTTTTTTTTTTTTTTGTGATTTCTGAATGAGTTTCCTTATGGTGATTTACCCATCCAACCGGTTTGCATGGATTGCTAGTCGCTGCAACCGCTAGGTGTGTAGGATAATCCACTAGATACGAGTTTCACTCAAGATGATTACGTGGATTGAAATTTTTAATTATTATTATTATTTTTTATTTTTTATTTTTATTTTTGAAACCGCTAACTTGCGGTTATTTTGGAAAAAAATGCGGATTTGAATTTTTCTTTATGAAACCACGTTTCCGCGTTTTGCGCCTCCAAACACGTGTTTGCGTTTTCGCGCATCGCGAAAAACGTGGAACACATTTTTTGCCGCTAAAAGTAGCTATTTATAGGTTGCTATCATTTTCAAAATCATTCTGCCAGTTGTCATTGGTTGGTCGGTTGAAGTGATGAGTGAGATGGAGGTTGGCGAGGGGAGCGGTGGTGGTGGCTCGGCTGGAGCGGAAGTTGGTGGTCGGTTTGCCGAGGTAGGCGTGTTGCCCCTTTTTTTTTTTTTTTGTTTGCTTGTTTGATAATTAAGTGGGGTTGGTAAATGGTTATTTTTTTTTTTTTCTCATTAAGCGTTTGTTTTTGCTTTTATTACCTAGGGTAGGTAAAAATTTTCGTTTTTGCTTTTGTTTC
Source organism: Wollemia nobilis (assembly GCA_028583015.1). Taxonomy (NCBI): domain Eukaryota; kingdom Viridiplantae; phylum Streptophyta; class Pinopsida; order Araucariales; family Araucariaceae; genus Wollemia; species Wollemia nobilis. The sequence continues at coordinate 8,776,555 of JAQPPZ010017031.1, read as the reverse complement.
CATGATTAGGTAATTTTTTTGTTTTTTTGCTTTTATTACCTAGGGTAGGTAAAAAAAATTTATTTTTGTTTTTATTACCTAGGTTAGGTTAAAAAATTTATTTTTGCTTTTATTACCTAGGTTAGGTTAAAAAAATTTCATTTTTTTTGTTTTTGTTACCATGATTAGGTAATTTTTTTATTTTTTTGCTTTTATTACCTAGGGTAGGTAAAATTTTTCGTTTTTTGTTTTTCTTTCAATGATTAGGTAATTATTTTGGTTCTTTTTTTTTTGCTTTTATTACCTAGGGTAGGTAAAAAAAATATATATATATATTTTTTATTTTTGTTTTTATTACCTAGGTTAGGTAAAAAAAAATTCGTTTTTTGTTGTTTTTGTTACCATGATTAGGTAAATTTTTTTTGTTTTTTTGTTTTATTACCATGCATAGGTAAAAAAAATTATTTTTGCTTTATTACCTAGGTTAGGTAAAAAAAAAATTGTTTTTTTGTTTTATTACCATACATAGGTAAAAAAATTTCGTTTTTGCTTTTATTTCTAGCATGTTGTGCTAATTTTTTTTTTTTATATGTTTTCTTTTTAGGTTAAGCTTCTTGATTCTCGGCATAGGTGGTCGAGGACCATTCGAAAAGTGTAGAAAGCACTTTCTGATGATGATTGGACTCTACTTCAGACCATTGGTTTAGACGGTTGCGGGCGGTTAGGCACCGTATGAGCTGATGAGGATCTCCTTTAGGCACTTGTTGAGCATTGGGATCCAGAAAGGGGCACATTTTAGCTCCCAAAAGGGGATATGACTATCACTCTCGAGGATATCTATCGTATCTTTTGCATCCCTATCGAGGGTCCTACCATTCGTGTTGGCCTTGACAAGAAGGAGGCCCTTTTCCCTCTATTTGGTGAGATGTGGGATATTGATTGCAACAGGGGTGACATTGCATATCTGGATCTCTTTACAGCTGGTAGCTTGGGTACATTTCCTGCCTTTATGATGTAAATATTGAGCAACATGTTGTTGCCCAATTCCATGGGATCGAGGATCCCATGGAACCAAGTGCCTATTGTTCTTGACTTGATAGCTGATCCTCGTTGGTTAGCCTGGGCTCCCGCTCTTCTCTACGAGGTTTATAGCGAGCTCTATGAGGTGAAGAGGCATGGGCGCAAGGGCCTGGGCTGCAGTTTGTTGCTCCAAATTTGGTGTTGGGAGCATGTTATCATTGGTCGCCCTATTGGTTTGCCTTGTGGCATGGATGCCACCTCTCCCCGAGCATACAGGTGGTTACTTAGTGAGGAGGTCAGTCGATCTATTACGAGTGCTTCAGAGTTTAGAGATATCTTGAGTTCTCTAACTAGGGACCTGATGTGTTGGTGGTCTTGGAGGGGTTTGGATTGGGCGACGGATGCAATGAAGCTTCATCGTGTTAGGCGGGGATGATGGGTTGTTGGCACCCATTTGAGGGATATGGATTTTATCCAGTTCTCTCATGTACTACGATAGTTTGGTCTTGTTCAGGACGTTTCGGATGCACTTGTTATGTACAGGCGATGGGGTGATGAGTTGGGGTTGCCTGTTGCTCCTGATTTCTGGTGAGTCGATGATCCTACTGACGACTCAGACTTGGAGGTGCTTGAATTGGATGATGTTGGCACGACTACTGAGTATGATGCTTGGTTTGCGAGTCAGCCTCTATGGACTCCTAGTGTCATTGTAGATGATGATGGGAGTGGTGATGATGTTGATGTGGGTGGATGGGTTCCTTGGTCGATGAAGCACCGATGTGGTAGCTCTTCGAGAGCTGACATGGGCACGGATGTTTAGCAGCCTGAGGAGGGTGGTGGCGATGATGATAACGGTTTACCTCCTCAATAGTCAGAGGAGTGGGATATTCTCCAGGCTGAGTGAGATAGCACTAGATTTAGAGCTAGGTTGAGTGAAGGCCGAGTTAGCATGGTATCAGGGTGAGGTGACTCATCTTTAGGCTAAGGTGGACGGGCTATGGGTTGGACCTAGCAGCACTATTATGGTTGTTAAGGATTTAGAGATCACTAGACTCGGTGGTGAGATTACCCATTTACAGGGCAATATTTCTCGATTACAGTCAGGTGCTAGAGGTGATGATTCTGCTTTGACTATTGCTTCTCTACGGGTAGATATTTCTCAGAGGGTTGCTCACTAGGGTGCTGATTTGAGGAGCTTGCATAAGCAGGTTGTCTACATCGAGATGTTGGAGAACATTCTTCATGAGCATCAGATTCCTTTACTTGTTCCTCCTTCATAATATGCTGCCATTGCTACCTAAGGGACTGAGACGAGTCGCAGGACTCATCGTACTTCTAGGTCTCATGGGGATTCTATAGCGTAGGGTCCATGAAGGAATCCTGCTGACACTAGTTAGATGTTGTATTGCCTTATTTTTGTTTTTTGTATATTTTATCTTAGTATGAGCCTCAGTGCTCTGATGTATACTACCTTCGGGTATATTTTTGTAGACTTTCGTAGATTTATATATATATATATATATATATATATATATATATACATGGCATATTATTTTGGTATTCACATGCATTATTTTTCTATGTATTCTTCTTGTTTATGCTTGCAATGTTTATATTATGCAATCTTATATTTCTATGTTAATGCTATGATAATGAATGCAAATGAACATGTAAAATGCATTTTGATTTATAGTCATGTAACTGAATGAAGGTATGCATGGTGCTCATGTAATCTTATTTAGCTCAGAGTATTTGACCTTTACTCGTTCATATTTGCAATTGGGGGTATCCCACTTGATTATTCTTTGTGGTGATGTATGTGGTATGTATAAATGGTATGTGGATGGTGATATGGATTATGATTTGGTTTTTGATATGTAACTAAAAATATTCTCAAATACTCAAAGAAGCTAGTAATGTTAACCATTTTTCTTGAATGTTATCTTACTTTCTTTAGGACCATATTGTGTGCAAGTGAAGTTCATTTTCTAAATATTGCGTGTCGATGACCCTAAGAAATCCAGAACTAGTGCATGTGATTGTGATGTTTATTGCCCCATCTTGAGTAATTTTTGGATGGTACCTTTCTAGGTTTTCCTTTTGGCTAGCTTACCCGTATGTGCGTTCAGAGGTCTCCCTCTTGAGAGAGAGACATGTCGCCCTGCATGAGTTTACTCCACTACCATTCAAGCATCTATAGCCCCGGTGGAGGCTCACTCCATAGTCCAATGGTTTGATATTTAAGCCTTTGTGATGACTACATAACTTTTTGAGGGGAACATAGTACGATCTTTTCAGCTTTAGAGATATGTGGTGTGTGTTGTTAATTATTTTTTGTGTAGAGTTTTGGGGAATCGGATTCTCAATCGAAGTATGATGAGAATGTTAGCCTATCCTTACTACTCTACCTTTATTTATATTTGTTGTTTCACTATGGTAGTGGTGATAACCACTATTTTTGTTTTTGGACTATGTTGCATGATAGGGTAAGTGAAGAATTTGACTTTTTTCGCTTTGAGGTTTACCCAAATTGGCATTATCTTTCTATTATTCAAGATGTTTTAAGATTTGTAAAAGTGTATTTGGTTCTAGATTGCTTTTGGGTCAATCTACCATACTCAAGATTTTCTTAATGTGATGAAAGTGCTTTGGTCCTAAAGAAAATTGGACACTTCATGAAGTTTGGTTTTTCACTAGAAATGTTTGAGTGACTGAAAATTGTATGATATATCATATATGATGTGTATGATTTGTGAGTTGCAAAGAATCTTAGTTTAATACCCCCAATTATTGGAATTTGTTTTCTTGGTCGTGTCATCACCACTATTAAATATTATTGAGCAAGGGATGGGATGGATGCAACTATATATATATATATATATATATATATATATATATATATATATATGTATGAACATATAATTGAAATGCAAATGCAATATGAAAAATGCAATTTAAAATATGTCTATTTACAATGCGAAATGCATGCAATGTTGTAAAATGGAATCTTTTGTTTATTTTATTTTTTTATTTTTGTTTTAGCCATGTACATATATATACATATATTGCAAGTCATTTTATGCATAAAATGCCTTTAGGTGCATAATGTTTAGTGGTTCTGGCTCCAATTTTCCTTCTAAATTGGAAAGTCTGTACGTTCCTTGTCCCAATTTTTGCTTTACTATATATGGGCCCAACCAATTTGCTGCAAATTAATCCCTTAAGTGTGGTAAAGCATTAGTATTTTGTTGATTTTCTTTGAGCACTAGGTCCCCCACTTGAAATTCATGAGGATAGAATTTTGCGCGTTGTAAGCATGCTTGAATTTATCTTGATATACTCGTAAATGTTCTAGAGCATTGATACGTTTCTCATCAATAATTGTCAATTAGTCAAGACACTCCTGTCTAGTTGTATCATCGTTCATGAATTCCTGTATCTCAATTTGCAAGGATGGTATATCGAGATCCATTGGTAATATTGCTTCTGCATCGTAAACTATATAAAATGGTGTTGCTCCCATTGGCGTTCTTATGCTTGTTCTATAAGCCCATAGTGCTAAATGGAGGTGAGTATGCCAATCTCGATGATTATATTTTACCACTTTCTTGAGAATTGATATGATTGTTTTATTTGTTGCTTCAGCTTACCCGTTTGCTTGTGTGTAATAAGGTGTTGAGAGGTTGTTAAGGGTTTTGAATTTATTGCACAATGCTCTAACATCCTTATTCTTAAATGAATTTCCATTATCAAAAATTATTTTTGAGGGTATTACAAAATGATAGATAATATGCTAAAGTATAAAATCTACTATTCGAGGTCTTGTCGTAGTTGTCATTGGAATTACTTTCACCCATTTTGTGAAGCATTCTGTAGTAGTTATGATGAATTTATGTTGTCATGATGAAGCAGGTGTTATTTTATCGATCAAGTCAAAGCCCCATTGTGAAAAGGGCCAAAAAATATGAATGGGTTGCAAATTTTGTGATGGCACATGGGTCAAGTTTGCATGATGTTGGCATTTTTGGCATCTTTTGAAATATTTGCAATAGTTATTTTCCATTGTCGACCAATAGTATCCCATGCACAATATTATTTTGGTAATTGCCATTCCGCTGAAGTGACCACCGCAAGTACCATCGTGGGCTCCTGATATTGCTCTTTCTACTTCAATTGGATTTAATCATCGTAGTAATATTCCATCATAACTACGTTTATATAACACATATCCAAGTAAAGTGAAACAGATGGCTCTTTGTTTGAATGTTCTTTTTGTAGTTCGTGTCATTTCTATTGGTAGTGTGCCTGACATGAGAAAATATTTTATCTCATCAAGGTAAGAATTGTAAGGTTTGACATGTATCAAACAAACATTCTTCTCACCTATAGATTCTGCTTTTTGAATTGATGGTTTAGACATTGTTGTTATGATTAGTAGTTGCATTTCTCCATGTTCATTTATAGGGATGAGATATCCCAAGGAAGTCATTGCATCCACAAATCTATTTTTTGATTGTGGTAAGTTACTAATTTCATACCAGTCAAATTTTCCTAGCAAATGTTTCATTTTGATCATGGTCGGACCTCCCAAGGGTTTCATTTTGTTTTGCCTTAATTTATTTTAATCTTACTAATCTCTATTTGCATGTATAGGTGTTAAGGATTTGAAACGCACAAGAATTTGATTTTGAATTATTTAACCTGTTACTGTGGAACTATGCATCTGTGGTTTACCTTATGAGAAAATGCTCATTCGCGGTTGCTGCACTGTTGAAATGCGGACCGACGATTGAAAGCTAGAAGGAACAGTAAAAGGAACATAGGTATGCACTCTGTGCCATCTTTTAAAAATTTTCTTTAATATTAGTTTTAGATTGCATTTAAGTAGATTAAGAGTCTTAGTCATGTATGCCTTTGTTTGCATATTAGGTCTTAAGAATAGAAAAAACTTACTTAAATATTACATTGATATACGAAATAACAAAGATAAATAAAACGAAATTGGCATATACATAGTAGGGAACAATCATCTTGCATATACCAAGTTAGAAATAACCTAGGTCTTTCTTTTTTGGGGTTTCGGCCTATATTTAGCTTTATTTTGTTGACATAAAGGACCCGCACACCCGTGATTGGGATTTCCCAAAACACACATGTGCGTTTGGTAAATTGCATATGTGCAATTTACCAGAACTAACCGCTCACTCGCGGTTAGCCCTGTTAAACAGAATTTGGCTTAGTCTTACCTAAATTTGTAATTTTACCCATGATATGATTTTGTCTGCTATTCTATATTTTTCTACTTTTTGCATTAGGTATAAAAGCATAATTGCATGTTAGATTTGCATCGCACAATAAAAAAAAAACCTTCACACACACACACACGTATAATTAAAATATTGGTCCGGTTGGATTTTATCACCAACCCCCAATTCAGACCGGTGACGTTGGAATTCATCTCCTTCCACCGGCTTGCCCCCTAGATCATCCTTAGATAGGATAAAAGCACTCTTTAAGCTAGTATAAGTCATTAGTGTTCAAGCTGTCTCCCACTATTGGAATGATTGTTGAATCAAAGTGGAAGAGCTAGGCAAACCCCCCACTAGGATTTAAGCGGTGTACCCTAGCCTCTTTTGAGAAATCACACTTGGTGCTAGTGTTCTTAATCACCATATTCATTGAGTTCTATTATTCTATTCCAAAAAGAACAAAATATCTTCAAAAAATAAAAATAAAAACACACAAAAACACATCAAAAAAAATATATTCAAAAACTTAGTGCAAACTAGGGTCAAACACTTTGTATGTTTATTTGCTTGGCGTGTTGTATTGCATTGTACTTTCTTTTTCATTCACATAGATTGCATATTAGCATATGGTAGTGACTCATAATCAAGCTAAGAAAAAAGTGTCAAACTAAAGTTAGTGGTCGTCCCCTATGGCCTCTCAGTATGGCAATGTCCCTCACACTTCGATGGTGGTACAAGTAGATGTACCCCTTTCTATGTCCCCGAGTCTTGATGTAGGGCCTTCTAGTAATACCTCCAACACAGACATAGACATTATGCATATGTCTACTCACACAGCTATACCTGAGACACCTAGGAGTGAACCTCCTACAACGGTAGACAGTCAGGTCACCATGATAGATATGGACACTATTAGAATGTACTTGAATGTAGTTGGAATGGTCTTCCCATCATTACCACCACTTTCCATCCCATCACGTGTCGTACCCTCATCACAACAAGAATCCATATTCGCCTATCCACAATAGTCACAACATATTTTCACCAATCCTCTCTTTGAGTTGGTCATTGTAGCATTAGCCAATCAACCATTGTCATCCAACCAAATTCCCCCCACATTATCACAACAAATGACCATTACCACAAATCCCTTGTATGAAAAAATACCTATTGTTTCACAAGCCCTAACATCCATTCCTCCATCCACACTTATAGGACATACATCTCATACCATTCCATAGTTAGTGGTGATACCCTTTGCTACTTACCCCCCATATACCTCCACTACCATGGTTGTTCCACAACCAATTCAGTCCACCACATCATAGGTAGCAGTCCCTATGTCAAATGCAATTGCTATGCAATAGGCTTTCTTACAGTTGCAGTAAATGATTTTAGATAATGCTAACCGTAGCATGAACCCTGAACCTAACCAACATTTTCAAGGGATTAAGAAAAATCTTCCACCTACATCTCATCAACCTAATACCTTTATCCAAGATCCATCTTGGCTAATGCATCTTCCCTCTACCATAGTGGTTCACAATCAACCACCACACCCATATGCTAATGCAGTAGGTCAACATAATATCATACCTTCATCACCCCATCCATATCATAACATCCCTCAACATCCATACCATAACACATTTCTGCAAAATATGTCTTATCATCCCCAACCTACATACAATCCACCCCATTACCAAAGCAACATCAAGTACATTAGAGTGTCAGTCCTGTAGATGATCCTAGATACCAGTTTTTATAGAGTTAGATTGATAGTCTTGCCATGCAAACCCTAGGATTGCAATACCAAAATTCAACTTTAAGGCAACTACTCAATCACCCTATTCACACTTCGGTACCAGAGCCACCATATCCACATGATTTCTAAATACCGAAGCTTGAATTTAAAGGAGAAGAGGATCCCCGTGAGCATGTAACAAGATTTTTGAATGCATGCTTCAGAATCAAAAGCAGTGATGCATTGCTATTACATACATTTCCTCAAACATTAGGGGGGAAGCCCAAGACTGGTACAACCATCTTTTGCATCAAAATATTTTTACCTTTGAAAAACTAGCGAACCAATTCCTAGAAAGATTCACCCTAAATGTTAGAAAACAAACAACATTGACTGATTTGATTTACCTAAAACTATATGAAGATGAATCAGTCTATGACTTTGGCAATATATGGAGATCAGTCATGATCAAGTTACCATTTTTACTCCCTATGCCAGAGATAATATGAATGTTCGCGAAGATTTTTGATAGACCCATCTCTTCATTGCTACAACTACAATAGTATAGAACATTCGATGAGACACTCACCTAAGCAAAACTGATTGAAGAAATCAAAATTCAAGAAGGCAAGATTAAGCATAAGAAGAAAGAGTGGCACAATAAGAATCAAAAGGGGAATAACCATGGTTAGTCCAAGACTGCATAGGTTAATCAGATAGTTTTGAGCCAACCACAGTAAAATCAACCAGCTCAAACACACATACAACAACCCCAACAACAACAATAACCTCACCAACCGAATTATCATGCGGTTCCACCCCCACAGCAGGCACAAAATTAGACACAACCTATAGGAAGGCAACAACGTCATTTTAAGCCAAAAATAAATTACACGCCAGTACAAGAGCCATATTCATTAGTATTTCAGAAGTTGTATGCGACAAAAACTTTTAATTGTCCATTTTTGTAACTAAAATACTTGAACACTTGCAATATAAAATCACACAGACACAAAGAGATTGCCCAAAATAATGAAATCCTTTATATATATTGACTCTTGCGATATAGATTTACAATATTTCGAATTGCCCCAAGTAGCTTGGGTACAATGTTACAATCTTTGCCTCAATGTGATACAAATTTCTCTTTGGGAGTTTTCTAGATCTTCCACAATGTACAATGTTCTCCTCATATCCAATTATAGCTTCAGAGGGTGAGTGGGCTTTGGTATCCAGCACGGGACCACTCCAACTTTAGCAGCCTATCCAAGATACCTGTTACCTAAACACATGAAAATTAGCAAAGGGGATTTGTAGCACCCGTATATTCAAGCAATAAATCCAATGCTACACATAAACCTATTATTGATATGGATGAAAAATAGATAACACAAAAAAATTAACAAATAAAGCCTTGCTTAATACTCAAATCGCTAATCTCTGTCGATGAAATTTGTTTTTTTTTGTTCTCAAGACTATAGAACCATAGAAGCACGGTTGTGGGCTGGAAATCGCGGACCTGTGGTTGTGAAACTGTGGATGTGCATTTTTGACTGTGGAACTAGGGACAGGCAGTTTTGGTTGAATAACAGATTGCCTCAGAATTTGAGCCAAAAGTCAGAGTCAAACTCGTGCTCTCAATTTCTCGTTAGGTCTAGATCTATTTTGGTAGCCTATCGGTATGTAAATTCAGATCCTTCTATTTTGTGGATTGATGGTACCTTTATAGGCTGCCTGGGGCTTTAGAGGTGAATGTGAGGTGGCAAGCCTGACTTGCCAAGTGGTAAATCTAGACTGCCATGTGGAAGGTGCAGTTACAGTGAGTCACTCAGTATGGCTCATTTAAGTGGGGTTATGTAGCTCCAAGTGGAGTGGGATGTGGGATGCTATTTTATGTGAAGGGACAAGGGGACAACAACAAAGGAGTTGTGGCTTGGGTTTTGGGAATCTGTCTCATGTGCAATGACAAAGGGGACAGGAATGGGTAAGATGTGGCATGGATGTTGGATGAAGTGTCCAAGACACATGTCCAATGGGTATACAAGGTATCCTAGGGTGATTTTCCTAATTAAATAAATTAGGAAAGTATAATGATGTGCAGGATTTTAAATCCCTAAGTTAGAACTTAGGGATATATCTTTATTATGCAGGATTTTATGGTAAGGTTGTGAATGTGAACTAAAGGGTACTAGATTTTGGTGTCTACAGTTGCCCCTTCTTGTACTATGTTGTGTACAACACAATGCGGTGCAAAAACTAATGACATCTAACTTTATTGGACGAATGGGTTCATTTCTCTTTGACACATAAAAAGAATGAATTTAGAATTTTGATTTGTTTTCTTACCCCTCAATTGACAATTGGGTAAAGGTTGACACCTATAATCCAATTGAAAAAATATGAATGCTAAAAGTAGGTTGTTTATTGAATGATGTTTATTTTGTTAATGAATTTTGTCTTGATTTTCTTTGTGCCCCAAGTTTGGGATTATTTGTGTTCTTGCAATTTTGCTTTTGGTTTCATTAATGTTTAGAATACATGGTAAAATTTTAGACCACTCTTTTGAGTTTTCACCCACTATGACTTTAGCAATTCCTTCCAAATGATGGGTTTAAGGAACCAATTGTCGAGGATTTTATGCTCAAGCGGTTTTTTGATTATTACCAAATTGTTGTTTGTTGTTCCGCTTTTGACCCAACGGAAGGTTTTCTAGGATTACCTTGGCAAATCTGTTATAGAACACATTTAATATCATAGATTTTAGGGACTTGTCGACTTGATTCATTGTTGTTATTTTTTTTTTTTTTTGTGATTTCTGAATGAGTTTCCTTATGGTGATAACCTATTCAACCAGTTTGCATGGATTGCTAGTCGCTGCAACTGCTAGGTGTATAGGATAATCCACTAGATACAAGTTTCACTCTAGATGATTAAGTGGATTAGAATTTTTATTTTTTATTATTTTTATTTTTTATTTTTTTTTGAAACCGCTGACTTGCGGTTATTTTGGCAAAAAAAAGCGGATTTACATTTTTCTTTATGAAACCACGTTTCTGTGTTTTGTGCCTCCAAACACGTGTTTGCGTTTTCATGCATCGCGAAAAACGCGGGCGCACATTTTTTGCTGCTAAAAGTAGTTATTTATAGGCTGTTGTCATTTTCAAAATCATTCTGTCAGTTGTCATTGGTTGGTCGGTTGAAGTGATGAGTGAGATGGATGTTGGCGAGGGGAGGGTGGTGGTGGCTCGGCTAGAGCGGAAGTTGGCGACCGGTTTGCCAAGGTAGGCGTGTTGCCCCCTTTTTTTTTTGTTGGTTTAATAATTAAGTGGGGTTGGTAAATGGTTGTTTTCTTATTTTTATTTTTTCTCATTAAGCGTTTGTTTTTGCTTTTATTACCTAGGGTAGGTAAAATTTTTCGTTTTTGTTTTTGTTTCCATGATTAGGTAATTTTTTTGTTTTTTTGTTTTTTTTTGCTTTTATTACCTAGGGTAGGTAAAAAAAATTATTTTTGTTTTTATTACCTAGGTTAGGTAAATTTTTTTTTGTTTTTTTTTGTTTTTGTTACCATGATTAGGTAATTTTTTTGTTTTTTTGCTTTTATTACCTAGGGTAGGTAAAAATTTTCGTTTTTGTTTTTGTTTTCATGATTAGGTAATTTTTTTGGTTTTTTTTTTTTTGCATTTATTACCTAGGGTAGGTAAACAAATTTTTTATTTTTGTTTTTAGTACCTAGGTTAGATAAAAAAAAATTCAATTTTTTGTTGTTTTTGTTACCATGATTAGGTAAATTTTTTTCATTTTTTTGTTTTATTACCATGCATAGGTAAACAAATTTTGTTTTTCCTTTATTAACTAGGTTAGGTAAAAAAAAAATCGTTTTTTTGTTTTATTACCATACATAGGTAAATAAATTTCATTTTTGCTTTTATTTCTAGCATGTTGTGCTAATTTTTTTTTTATATATGTTTTCTTTTCAGGTTAAGCTTCTTGATTCTCAGCATAGGTGGCTGAGGACCATTCGAAAAGTGTGAAAAGCACTTTCTGATAATGATTGGACTCTACTTCAGACCATTGGTTTAGACGGTTGCGGGCGGTTAGCCACCATATGAGCTGATGAGGATCTCCTTTCGGAACTTGTTGAGCGTTGGGATCCAGATAGGGGCACATTTCAGCTCCCAACAAGGAATCTGACTATCGCTCTCGAGCATATCTATCGTATCTTTTGCGTCCCTATCGAGGGTCCTACCATTCATGTTGGCCTTGACAAGAAGGAGGTCCTTTTCCCTCTTTTTGGTGAGATGTGGTATATTGATTGTAGCAGGGATGAAATTGCATATCTAGATCTCTTTACAGCTGGCAGCTTGGGTACATTTCCTACCTTTATGATGTAAAAATCGAGCAACATGTTGTTGCCCAATTCCATGGGATCAAGGATCCCGTGGAACTAGGTGCCTATTGTTCTTGACTTGATAGTTGAGCCTCGTCGGTTAGCCTGGGCTCCCACTCTTCTCTGTGAGGTTTAGAGCGAGCTCTATGAGGTGAAGAGGCATGGGCGCAAGGGCCTGGGTTGTAGTTTGTTGCTCCAGATTTGGTGTTGGGAGCATGTTATTATTGGTCGCCCTGTTGGTTTGCCTTGTGGCATGGATGCCACCTCTCCTTGAGCATACAAGTGGTTACTCAGTGAGGAGGTCAGTCAATCTGTTGCAAGTGCTTCAGAGTTCAGAGATATCTTGAGTTCTCTAACTAGGGACTTGATGTGTTGGCGGTCTTGGAGGGGTTTGGATTGGGCAACGGATGTAGCAAAGCTTCATCGCATTAGGCGGGGATGATGGGTTGTTGGCACCCATTTGAGGGATATGAAGTTTATCCAATTTTCTCATGTACTACGATAATTTGGACTTGTTCAGGATGTTTCATATGCACTTGTTATGTACAGGCGATGGGGTGATGAGTTTGGGTTGATTGTTGCTCCTAATTTTTGGTGATTCAACGATCCTGCTGATGACTCAGACTTGGAGGTGCTTGAATTGGATGATGTTGGCATGACTGCTAAGAATGATGCTTGGTTTGTGAGTCAGCCTCTATGGACTCCTAACATCATTGTAGATGATGATGGGAGTGGTGACGATGTTGATGTGGGTGGATGGGTTCCTTGGTCGATGAAGCACCGATGTGGTAGCTCTTTGAGAGCTGACATGGATACATATGTTCAACATCCTGAGGAGGGTGGTGACAATGATGATGAGGGTTTACCTCCTCGATGGTCATAGGAGGAGTGGTAGATTCTCCAGGCTAAGCGAGATAGCCTAGATTTGGAGCTGGGTCGAGTGAAGGCCGAGTTAGCACAGTATCAGGGTGAGGTGACTCGTCTTCAGGCTGATGTGGACGGGCTACGATTTGGACCTAGCAACACCGTTCTGGCTACTAAGGATGTAGAGATCACTAGACTCGATGGTGAGATTACCTGTTTATAGGGTGATATTTCTCAATTATAGTCAGGTACTGGAGATGATGATTTTGCTTTGACTATTTCTTCTCTACAGGTAGAGATTTCTCAGAGGGTTGCTCGCTAGGGTGCTGATTTGAGGAGCCTGCATAAGCAGGCTATCTACATCGAGATGTTGGAGAAAATTCTTCATGAGCATCAGATTCCTTTACCTATTCCTTCTTCATCATATGCTGCCATTGCTACCTGAGAGACTGAGACGAGTCGCAGGACTCATCGTACTTCTAGCTCTCACGATGATTCTACAGCGCAGGGTCCATGAAGGGATTCTACTGGCACTAGCTAGATGTTGTATTGCCTTATTTTTATTTTTTTATATTTTATCTTAGTATGAGCCTCAGTGCTCTGATGTATACTGCCTTCGGGCATATTTTTGTAGACTTTCATATATATATATATATACATGGCATATTATTTTGGTATTCACATGCGTTATTTTTCTACGTATTCTTCTTGTTTATGCTTGCAATGTTTATATTATGTAATCTTATATTTCTATGTTAATGCTATGATAATGAATGCAAATGAACATGTAAAATGCATTTTGATTTATAGTCATGTAACTGAATGAAGGTATGCATGGTGCTCATGTAATCTTATTTAGCTAAGAGTATTTAACCTTTACTCGTTCATATTTGCAATTGGGGGTATCCCACTTGATTATTCTTTGTGGTTATGTATGTGGTATGTATAAATGGTATGTGGATGGTGATATGGATTATGATTTGGTTTTTGATATGTAACTAAAACTATTCTCAAATACTCAAAGAAGCTCGTAATGTTAACTATTTTTCTTGAATGTTATCTTACTTTCTTTAGGACCATATTGTGTGCAAGTGAAGTTCATTTTCTAAATCTTGCGTGTCGATGACCCTAAGCAATCCAGAACCAGTGCATGTGATTAAGATGTTTATTGTCCCATATTGAGTAATTTTTGGATGGTACCTTTCTGGGTTTTCTTTTTGGCTAGCTTACCCGTATGTGCATTTAGAGGTCTCCCTCTTGATAGAGAGGCATGTCACCCTGCATGAGTTTACTTCACTACCAGTCAAGCGTCTATAGCCCTGGTGGAGGCTCACTCCATAGTCCAATGGTTTGATCTTTAAGCCTTTGTGATGACTACATAACTTTTTAAGGGGAACATAGTACACTATTTTCAGCTTTAGATATATGTGGTGTGTGTTGTTAATTATTTTTTTGTGCTGAGTTTTGGGGAATCAAATTCTCAATCAAAGTATGATGAGAATGTTACCCTATCCTTACTACTCTACCTTTATTTATGTTTGTTGTTTCACTGTGGTAGTGGTGATAACCACTAATTTTGTTTTTGGACTATGTTGCATGATAGGGTAAGCGAAGAATTTGACTTTTTTTTTGCTTTGAGTTTTACCCAAATTGGCATTATCTTTCTATTATTCAAGATGTTTTAAGATTTGTAAAAGTGTATTTGGTTCTAGATTGCTTTTGGGTCGATCTACCATACTCAAGATTTTATTAATGTGATGAAAGTGCTTTGGTCCTAAAGAAAATTGGACACTTCATTAAGTTTGGTTTTTCACTAGACATGTTTGAGTGACTAAAAATTGTATGATATATCATATATGATGTGTATGATTTATGAGTTGTAAATAATATTAGTTGAATACCCCCAATTCTTGGAATTTGTTTTCTTGGTCGTATCATCACCACTATTAAATATTACTAAGCAAGGGATGGGATGGATGCAACTATATATATATATATATATATATATATATATATTTGTATGAACATATAATTGAAATGCAAATGCAATATGAAAAATGCAATTTAAAATATGTCTATTTACAATGTGAAATGCATGCAATGTTGTAAAATGGAATATTTTGTTTATTTTATTATTTATTTTTGTTTTAGCCATGTACATATATATACATATATTGCAAGTCGTTTTATGCATAAAATACCTTTAGGTGCATAATGTTTAGTGGTTATGGCTCCAATTTCTCTTCTAAATTGGAAATTCTATACGTTCCTTTGTCCCAATTTTTGCTTTACTATATATGGGCCCAACCAATTTGCTGCAAATTGATCTCTTAAGTGTTGTAAAGCATTAGTATTTTATTGATTTTATTTGAGCACTAGGTCCCCCACTTGAAATTCACAAGGATGGACTTTTGCGTTGTAAGCCCGCTTGATTTTATTTTGATATACTCGTAAATGTTCTAGAGCATTGATACGTTTCTCATCAATAATTTTCAATTGGTCAAGATGCTTTTGTTTAGTTGTATCATCGTTCATGAATTCCTATATCATGATTCACAAGGATGGTATCCCGAGCTCCAATGGTAATATATCTTCTGCACCGTAAACTAGTGAAAATGGTGTTGCTCCCATTGGTGTTCTTATGCTTGTTCTGTAAGCCCATAGTGCTAAAGGGAGGTGAGTATGCCAATCTCAATGATTATATTTTACCACTTTCTTGAGAATGGATATGACTATTTTATTTGTTGCTTCAGCTTACTCGTTTTCTTGTGGGTAATAAGGTGTTGAGAAGTTGTGTAGGATTTTGAATTTTTTGCACAATGCTCTAACATCCTTATTCTTAAATGACTTTCCATTATCAAAAATTATTTTTGAGGGTATTCCAAAATGACAGATAATATGTTGAAGTATAAACTCCGCTATTCGAGGTCTAGTCGTAGTTGTCATTGGAATTTCTTCCACCCATTTTGTGAAGTATTCTATAGCAGTTATGATGAATTTATGTTGTCCTGATGAAGCAGGTGTTATTTTACCGATCAAGTCAAGGCCCCATTGTGAAAAGGGCTGCAAAATTTGAATGGGTTGCAAATTTTGTGATGGCACATGGGTCAATTTTGCATGATGTTGGTATTTTTGGCATCTTTTGACATATTTGCAACAATCATTTTCCATTGTCGACCAATAGTATCCCATGCGCAATATTATTTTTTCAATTGCCATTTAGCTGAAGTGACCACTGCAAGTACCATTGTGGGCTTCTGATATTGCTCTTTCTACTTCAATTAGATTTAAACATCGTAGTAATATTCAATTATAACTACATTTATATAACACATCTCCAAGTAAAGTGAAACAAATGGCTCTTTGTTTAAATGTTATTTTTGCAGTTCGTGTCATTTCTATTGGTAGTGTGCCTGACTTGTGAAAATATTTTATCTCATCAAGGTAAGAATTGTAAGGTTTGACATGTATCAAATAAACATTCTTCTCACCTATAGATTCTGCTTTTTGAATTGATGGTTTAGACACTGTTGTTATGATTAGCGGTTGCATTTCTCCATGTTCATTTTTAGGGATGAGATATCCCAAGGAAGCCATTGTGTCTGCAAATCTATTTTTCGATCGTGGCAAGTTACTAATTTCATACCAGTAAAATTTTCCTAGCAACTGTAATGCCACTTCATGATATTTCTTTAAGACTGGCTCTTTACATTGGTATTCTCCTTTTATTTGGTTGACAACCAATTGAGAATCACCAAAAATGCTTATTATTTTTATTCCCATTGCTATAGGTGATTTAAGACCTAGTATTAAGGATTCATATTCTACATTATTGTTAGTGCATGTGAAGTCGAGTTTGAATGATAAAGGAATGGGTATTCCTTCAGGTGTGTAAAACACAACTCTTGCACCTTGCTCTTTTTTGCACTTTTATCCATCAAAGGACATTGTCATATCTGTTTCATCCTCAGGTGAAACTACTTCTTCTTGTTCTATGATAGAAAAATTGAATCATTGGGAAGCTCAATTATTAATGGTGTATCATTGTGCAGTGGAGCTTTCGCTAAATGATCAACTATCACTTGCCCTTTTATGGATTTTTGACTTATGAATTTGAGGTCGAATTTCGTTAAAAGCATTATCCATTTAGCATTGTCGGTGTTGTTGTAAGTGCGAGTCATCATGTATCGCAGAGGGCTTTCTCTAGCTATAACATAGGAGGTATTGCTTAGCATGTAAGGTCTAAGTTTCTTGGTGGCAAAAACCACTGCTAAGCATAAATTTTCAACATAAGCATATCTTGTTTCGTAACTTACCAATGTTCGATTGATGTAATAAACCGCTTGCTCTTTATTTTTCTCATTCTTTTGTGCAAGCATTGTTCCTAAAGAGAAATCTATTGTAGAAATATATACGTGAAATGTGACTCTTGTTTTTGGTGGTGTAAGAACCGATGATGAGGCTAGATATTTCTTTATATCATCAAATGCCTCCTGACATTTAGTTGTCCAATAAAATATCACTCCTTTTTGTAACAGGCGATTAAAAGGCCTACATTTATCTGAGAGTTGCGCAATGAATCATCGAATAGATTGGACTTTTCCTTGCAAACTTCACAACTCTTTCAAGTTTTTGGGAGGTGACATTTCTAATATTGCTTTTACCTTGCCTGGGTCTACTTCAATGCCTCACTTGGAAACAATTAATCCTAGAAGTTTTCCTGATGTGACACCAAATACATACTTTTTAGGATTTACCCTTACCTTATGTTCTATTAATTGATCAAATACCTTTTTGAGCACATCTATGTGTTCAAGACATGTTTTTGATTTAGCAATAAGATCATCTACATAATCTTCGATTATCTTATGCATATAATCATGAAATATGTACGTCATGGCACGCTGATATGTAGCTCCTATGTTATTTAATCCAAAAGGCATCACTCTATAGCAGAATGTCCCCCAAGGCATTGTAAATGTTGTTTTATGTTGATATTCGAGATTAATCCAAATTTTGTTGTATTTGGAGAAACCGTCCATTAAGGAGAGCATTTCATGACCAACATAGGAGTCTACTAATTGATCTATATTTGGTAAAGGAAAATCATCCTTGGGACATGCTTTGTTTAAATCTCAAAAATTAGTGCATACTTGTATCCCCCCATTCGGTTTGCGAACAAGTACCATGTTTGAAAGCCATTCAGGATAATCAATTAGTACTATGAAGTGTACATCCAATAACTTTTGCAACTCTTCTTTCACAATTATTGTGACTGTTGGATGAAATTTCCTAAGCTTCTACTTGAACGGTTTGGCATCATGTGCTAGTGTAATATTGTGGACTACCAAGTTTGGATCTAAGCCAGGAATGTCTTTGTAGGACCATGCAAACACTTCCTTCTTTTTAATAAGTATGTTTATGATACTTTATTTTTCTTCTATAGATAATTATTTTGCTATTTTGACAATTTGGTGATTGTCCACGTCTTCACTAAGGTTCACATCTATAGACTCTTCTATTAGCATGTGACTAAAATATAAAATCACATAGACACAAAGAGATTGCCCAAAATAATGAAATCCTTTATATATATTGACTCTTGCGATACATATTTACAATATTTCGGATTGCCCCAAGTAGCTTGGGTACAATGTTATAATCTTTGCCTCAATGTGACTAAACTGTTTCTTGCCATTTATGTAACTAAAATACTTGAAAACTTGCAATATAAAATCACACAGACACAAAGAGATTGCCCAAAATAATGAAATCCTTTATATATATTGACTCTTGTGATACAGATTTACAATATTTTGGATTGCCCCAAGTAGCTTGGGTACAATGTTACAATATTTACCTTAATGTGATACAAAGTTCTCTCTGGGGGTTTTTCAGATCTTTCGCAATGTACAATTTTCTCCTCGTATCTAGTTACAGCTTCAAAGGGTGAGTGGGCTTTGGTATCCAGCACGAGACCACTCTAGCTTTAGCAGCCTATCCAAGATACCTGTTACTTGCACACATGCAAACCAACAAAGAGAATTAGTAGCACTCATATATTCAAGCAATAAATCCAATGCTACACATAAACCTATTACTGATATGGATGAAAAGTAGATAGCACAAAACAATTAACAAATAAAGCCTTGCTTAATACTCAAATCGCTAATCTCTATCGATGAAATCCATTTTTTTGTTCTCGGGACTATAGAACCGTGAAAGTGCAATTGTGGGATGGAAACCACGGACCTATGGTTGTGAAACCGTGGATGCACATTTTCGACTATGCAACCATGGATGGGCGATTTTGACTGAATAACAGATGGCCTCAAAATTTGAGCCAATGGTTAGAGCCAAACTCGCGCTCTTAATTTCTCATTAGATCTAGATCTATTTTGGAATCCTGTCAGTATGCAAATTCAACTCCTTCTATTTGGTGGATTGATGGTGCCTTTATAGACTACCTAGGGCTTTGGAGAGGAATGTGAGGTGGCAATTCTGACTTGCCAAGTGGTAAATATGGACTGCCAAGTGGAAGGGGTAGTTACAGTGAGTCATTCAGTTTGGCTCACTTAACTAGGGTGATGTGGCTCCAAGTGGAGTGGGATGTGGGATGTTGTTTTATGTGAAGGGACAAGGGGACAACAACAAAGGAGTTGTGGCATGGGTGTTGGGAATCTGTCTCATGTGCAAGGACAAAGGGGACATGAGTGGGTAATATGTGGCATGGATGTTGGATGAAGTGTCCATGACACATGTCCAATGGGTATATAGGGTGTCCTTGGGTGATTTTCCTAATTAAATAAATTAGGAAAGTATAATGATGTGCAGGATTTTATATCCCTAAGTTAGAACTTAGGCATATATCTTTATTATGCAGGATTTGATGGTGAGGTGGTGAATGTGAACTAAAGGGTGCTATATTTTGGTGTCTACAGGTTGAGTAGAGTTGGTTGAGCCTTGTCAAGTGGATGTGTGAAGTTATTGTTCAAGTTCTATAAAAAAACTATTCTATATTCTGAATTGATTTGAGAAAGTGATTGGGCATTGAGGTGAATGTGAAGCATATTGAGTATCTAACAATTCTCTGTATGTTTCTTGAATATTTATTGAAAGTGATTGAGCATTGTGATGAGTATAGAACATATTGAGTCTCTAACAATTCTCTTTGCATTTCTATGAGATTGGAAATGTTCTAGTGTGGACTTGAGCAGATTTGAGGTAAGTCTTTGAGAAGACTTGTGGACAGATTTGGGTAAGCTTTTATGGAAGCTTACAATACAGATTGAGAGTAAATTTGGATAAGTTCTTGTGAGGACTTATTGAGTAGATTTGGACAAGTTCTAGAGAGGACTTGTGGATATATTAGTATGAGCTTTTGTGGAAGCTTGTAAGGTAGATTTGAGATAAGTATTTGAGAAGACTTGAGAATAAAATTGATTGATTTGTTCAAACCCTGAGTTAAGGTTTGGGGAAGATCTAGCAGAGTTGATTTGAGATTGAGTCAAGCTTTTATTTAAGGCTTAAGGATTGATATTGAGGACATATTTGTGCTAGACCTAAGGACTATTTTTAGTACAGATTCAAGAACAGAGTTTGGTGTATATTTGAGGATAGGTTTGTGCCAAATCAAATATAGAGACTGAGAAAATTTATGCTAGACTAAAGGACTATTTTTATATAGAGCTTTGGATATGACAGGTATAAATGATGATAGTAAGTGGATAGATATCCATTAGCTAGGGCAGTAAGGATAGGTGTCTTCAGTGGATAGAGATCCATTAGCCAGAGAAGTGGGGTCAACAGTTCTAATAGAATATCACCAGCCAAAGCAAGAGGAGAAAGGAGTTCTCCTATGGATAGAGATCCATGAACTTGATTAAGAGGATTGGTGTCTCCTTTGGATAGAGGTCCATAAATATTGTAATAGGGAAAGGATTCCTAATATATTGATTGAGAAATATTTTAGTAAAATATTTTCTCCATGGAGTAGCCCACATTGGGTGAACCACGTAAATTTGGTGTCTCTATTGTGTGTGGTGATTTATGCATTACTTTGATTACTACTATTGATATTGCTATCTATACATTACATAATATTTATTGGGAAAGAAAAGTAAAAAGTGGTCTTATATTGTTCACCCCCTCTCAGTATAAGCTTGTGTTCTTCAATTGGTATCAAAGCGGTTTCCTTCGAAAGAGTTTAACAACTTGAACTAAAAACTTACAAGAACATAATGGATTATAAGAATGGATCATCATATAATTCAACACCAGTATTTGATGGAAGTTATTGGAGTATGAGAATGAACGTTTACCTGATGGTACTTGGCAATGAAATTTGGGAAGTAGTTGAAAATGGATACGACCCCTTAGTTGATCCACCTACAGTTAAGGAAGGTAAGCTTCTACAACATTTCAATTCAAAAGCAATAGATGCAATTTTGAGAGGTC
This sequence comes from Wollemia nobilis, assembly GCA_028583015.1. Lineage (NCBI taxonomy): Eukaryota > Viridiplantae > Streptophyta > Pinopsida > Araucariales > Araucariaceae > Wollemia > Wollemia nobilis. Next base: position 8,754,855 of record JAQPPZ010017031.1, on the reverse strand, counting down.
TGCATAGAACAAAATCCATAAAAGTTATGCATTATCAAGATGAAAAAGGGATGTGGGATAAGTTGCAATGTATATATGAAGGAGATAAAGGTGTAAAGAAAGAAAAGATACAAAATATCAAAGGACAACTTGAATAGTTAAGAATGAAGGGTGAGAAAAACATTAGTACTTATCTACTTAGAGTTTATGAGGTTGTTAATTCTATGCAAGGACTTGGACTTAAGGTTGAAGAATCGGATGTTTGTGATAAGATCTTAAGATCTCTTCCAATAAGATTTGGTGAATTTTTTTTTCTATAGAAGAATCAAAGGATGGTGATTCTTTGACAAGAGATATGTTGCTTGGTATTCTTACATATTTTAAGTTAAGAACAAAAGAACTTAATCCCCATAAGGAAGCAACCTTCAAAGTAATCAAGAAGACAAAGGGTAAGAAGTCAGAATCAAGCAATGAGTCATCCAGTGATGAAGAAGTAAATTATGGCAGAAAGAATAAAAATTCAAGAAGATTTAAAGATACAAAATTTGTTAAATGTTTCAATTGTGGAAAGTATGATCACTATGTAACTAACTGTGAAGAAGCTAAAAATAAAAATGATAAAGAAAAGGATCATAGGAGCAGGGAATCAGAAAGATACCAAAACCAAAAGAAAATCAAAGATGGACAAAGCGGACAAGGAAAGAAGTTCTTTCAAAGGTAAAAGAGGAGCTACTATGCATATAAGGCAAGTAAGTGCTCAAGTTATAGTGATAATAGTTTCTCAGAAAATGATAAAGATGAAGTCTTGTTTATGATTAAAGAAAAATAGGTTAAGAAAAGGTCACCAATAATTCTCAAGGGTTTTAGATGGGGTAACTTTGGAAATATTGAAGATAGTTGTACAAGGAATGTTTTTAGTTTCAGTGATGATGAATATGAGGATATAATTGAAGGACCAGAAGATAATATTCTAATGGCACTAGAAGAAGAAAAAGGTGATCCTACAGAAGATAAGTCAAAAGGAAAATAAATATGTAGAAAAAGACAAACAAATAGAGGAAGAATAAGATAAAGAAGGATATGATATCAAGGGAGAACTTATTTATGTTATTGACACAATAAAGAAGATAAGAAAGTAAAACTCTAAACTTGAGTTTCAATTTCAAGAATGTGATGAGGAGAGAATAATGCTTATAGAGGATCTAGACAAATCAAATGATAAGACAAATAAGTTCAAGTATAAGTTAGAAGCAAAGGTCTTGGAATGTGAAAGGTTAGAACAAGAAGTATCCCTACTAAGGGAAGATTTAGAAAAGTTTGAGATTAAGCTACAAAAGTTTGGTAAGAGCTCAAAGATTGTGGATAAAATGATCAAGGTACAAATAAGGTCAACAAACAAAATAGATCTTGGATTTGAATATGATCAAAAGAAACAAGAAGAGATGTCAACCTCAAGTTCTGAAGGAGAAGAAACTTCAGAAGAAGAAACTTTAGAAGAAGACAGTGCAAGAGAAAGTAAGACATCTGAGGATAAGTTGGACAATAGAAAGTTCAACAAGAATGGGAACAATGCACAAAGGAGAAACATATGGAACATCAATTAGAATAGGTTAAAAGAGACTAAGAGACCAATGAGGTCAAGACAAGGAAACTTCAATGGAAGATATTTTTCATATCATAGGTTTGGGCACATGGCTTCACAGTGTAGGACACATGAAAGATAGGAAAATGGAAATTTTAGAAATAGGCAACTTTTCCATGGGTATTTCTACTCATGTAATCAGTTTGGTCACAAGGCAATGAATTGCAGGGTTCATGATAGAAAAGGATATGGCTTCACTAGGAGAAATCCTAAGATATTTGCACCTCTAAGGAATAATAACATTAAGTGTTATAAGTGCAATAATGATGGACACACAACAAAGTGGTGTAAAGCAGATATTCTAGAATCAAGTATGAACAGTAATGGGAACAAGAACAGGAATGTGGACATGGACGGGAACATGAACATGGATATAGAAAGAAATAGTCAAAGGAATCATAAGGATCAGATAAGAAGAAAAGAAGACAAAGGTAAAGACCAGTGCTTGTTGGGAGTAGAAATACTCCCACCCTAAAATTAACCACCTCAAGAGGAGGTGGGGGAGGGGCTAAGCTAAGAGACTCATTCTTAGCCTCGAGCCCCAAAGGTGACCCTTTGCCATTGATGTCAAAGGGGGAGAGATTTGAGTAAGGAGGAGAGATTTGGTATTTGAGTAAAAATGAGATATTTGAAAAGAGCACTGATCCATGGGGAGCAATGTCCCAGGGGGATCAGAACAAAGAAAAGGTTAAGTTTTTGGTAAAAATAATTTGGGTTACCATCAATGACAAAGGGGAATATTGTTGGACATTTTGAGTCAAAGTTGTCATTGATGTCAAGGAATAAGCTACCGTTGATGTCAAAAGGTCAAAAGGAACAATGCAAAGGTTAATGGAAAAAGAGCTTCATAATATTTTTAATATTATGTGGAAGCATAAGTAGAAGGGTTTTTATTAAAACCATGGATGAGCAAAAATAAAAGGTTTTTTCATGAAATCCCCAGGAAGTTTTAATATTTATTTTATAAAATATTTAAATTCAAATTGAATTTAAATTTTATAAATAAATATTATTTATACAGAGTGGTAAAACCTAAGAATACTTTAATACTTAATAAAGCCAAAAGGATAAAAATAGTAATTTATAATATTTAAATTCTAAAGAATTTATAAATTAATTAGACACCGACGTCTAAGAGAAAAAATAATCCACCAACATTTGAAACGTTGGTGGCATATTGGTATAAAAACCATATGCCAAAGTGGAAAATGATTTATCCCTTGCTTGATTAATAAAAGGCCTATGAGTTGTGTTTTTCATGCAAGTTCATGCAAGGAAGAAGACAAAGTTTTTTCTTAAGTGTGTCGATGAATAAATAAGATGAAAGAAGATTTAACCCTCATAACCATCTAATGTGGTGGTCTAGTGGCAATTTTGAGTGAGCTAGGGTGCTTGTGATTGGGAGGACCCGCATTTGAATCTTGATAGATAGCATTTTGAGTGGACTTGGTCAGTGTTTTTAGTGGACTTGGTTAGGCACCAAAGGAAGAGGCACAAATCCTTTTTGGGTGAGGTTCCAAGAGGGAGAAGATAGAGCACATGGTGCTCTTCCTTCTCAAGGTGAGCGCCTAGCTCATGCGGTGGTTGGAGCTACGGCTAAGGCACTGGTAGAGGCGATGTCATGAGTTCGAGTCTCACCAAGGCAAAGGTAATAAATTTTTAATATATTTTGTGTTGCCTAAGGTTTTGACATAAGGTCTTAGGGAGTTAAAATGGGTAGATAAAAAGTATTTTTAATTAATCATTATTTGGGTTAATTGGAGGAATAAGGAGTTAGCTTTATTTTTAAATAAAGTATTAATGACATATTGGTTTATTGGATATTAAAGTGTTGGTTAAATTTTGAGAGGACTTCTTGCCATTGAGTTATTTTGAGAAGGAGATTTTATTGACATTATTTTTAGTATTGAATATTATTTTAATTGGGAGATTATAAGGTGTGTTTGGTCAATTATTGTTGATGGATGCTTTATTTAAGATGGAGTAATAAGGTGTATGTATGTTTTGATATTTACATTATATTTTTTAGAGATTTTATCATAATATAACTTCCTTGAGCTTGGCAAAGAAGTGTTTGTGGTTGTCGTAGATTTTTGAGGTTCTTTCATCATCAAGAAAAAGGTATGGGCACATTCTTCCATAGGTGAGTTGATTGATTATTTTTTGGAAAACAAGTTTGGAGTGAAAAGGAATTAATTAGGTTTCCTTATTGAGTGTGTTGAGGTAATGCTTTAAGGTTTTCTGGAATAAATATTTGTTGTTAAAACCTTGTTTGATAAGCATTGTTTTTGAAGCCATTGGTTAAGTGAGGAACTTGAACTAGGATTTGAAAAGAACATGAGTATAATTGTTCTGTGAGATTGGTTGATAAGAATTGTTGGAAATTTTTTGAGTGAGTGTTCATATGCTTGGACTAGGGTTTGTAAGAAAGGATTTTTCTATTGAGCAATTGGTTGAGTAGAGTTGGTTGAGCCTAGTCAAGTGGATGTGTGAAGTTATTGTTCAAGTTCTATAAAAAAAACTATTCTATATTATGAATTGATTTGAGAAAGTGATTGAGCATTGAGGTGAATGTGAAGCATATTGAGTCTCTAACAATTCTTTGTATGTTTATGAAAGAGTGATTTAAATTTATTGAGCATTGTGATGAGTATAGAGCATATTGAGTCTAGCAATTCTCTTTATGTTTATATGAGATTGGACAAGTTCTATTGTGGACTTGTTGAGCAAATTTGAGGCAAGTCTTTGAGAATATTTGTGGACATATTTAGGTAAGATTTTGTGGAAGCTTACAATAAATATTGAGAGTATATTTGGATAAGTTTTTGTGAGGACTTATTGAGCATATTTGGAAAATTTCTAGAGAGGACTTGTGTACAGATTAGTGTGAGCTTTTGTGGAAGCTTGCAAGGAAAATTTGAGACAAGTCTTTGAGAAGACTTGAGAATAGAATTGATTGATTTGTTCAAACCCTGAGTTAAGGTTTGGGGTAGATCCAACAAAGTAGATTTGAGATTGAGTCAATATTTGAGTTAAGGATTGACGACAAATATTAAGGATATATTTGTGCTAGACCGAAATACTGTGTTTAGTAAAAATTTGAGGATAGATTTTGGTGCAGATTTGAGGACAGGTTTGTGCCAGACCAAAGACAGAGACTGAGCATATTTGTGCTGGATCAAAGGACTATATTTAGTACATATTTGAGATAGATATTTTTAGGTGATAGAGTACAGAGAACAACAATCTCTAGTGTATAGATATCTATTAGCCAGGGTAGTGATGATAGATGTCTTTAGTGGATAGAGATCCATTAGCCAGAGCAGTGGGGGCAATAGTTCTTCTAGAATATCACCAACCAAAGTAAGAGGAGAAAGGAGTTCTCCTATGGATAGAGATCCATGAACTTGATTAAAAGGATTGGTGTCTCCTTTGGACAGATATCCATAAACATTGTAATAGGGAAAGGATTACCAAGAGATTTATTGAGAAATTTTTTAGTAAAATATTTTCTTCGTGGAGTAGCCCACATTGGGTGAACCACGTAAATTTGGTGTCTCTATTGTGTGTGGTGATTTGTGCATTACTTTGATTAATGCTATTGATATTGGTATCTATACATTGCATAGTATTTATTGGGAAAAAAAAGTAAAAAGTGGTCTTATACTGTTCACCCCCCTCTCAGTATAAGCTTGTGTTCTTCACAAAGCAAAATCTTTGGCATCGTTGGCACCCAAAAACACTACACAACCAACCCTACTATGAGTCGAATGTGGAACCTCACATTCCCAAGGTGCTTCCACTTACCGCTAGCCCACCTGGCTAGGTGGTGACAAGGCCTTCGTGCCTTATGCCTTTTATTCCTTCGCTAACTACCAAAAAGGGTCAATGGGGACTTCTTCCCTCTCTTGCTTATGAAAGTTGTGCACATGATTTTTTCTTAGGAGATAATTGAAATCACAAATGGTTTTGAATCCTTTTAGGCTTAGGATTTTCATACCCATTCTTTGGAAATTATTGACGTCGACGGAGGAGATGGAATATGACGTCGACGCTTTGCATATGCCCTTTATAACCCTAACTCTAGGGTTTATTAAATTAAGTTATAAACTAACTTATAATTAAATTATAATTAAGTTATAATTAATTTAATAACTCTTTAGAGTTAATAAAATTAAATTATAAATTAATTTATAATGAAATTATTATAATTAATTTAATATTTAGGTCTCAACCTTAGACCTCTAATATTATAATAAAATATTATAATATTATTTTTCTTGGGCCTTCCTGTTGCTCTTTAGACCTCATATTACCACCTTGAATATTATAATTAGGGGTATTAAAATATTATTTTACTTAGGTCTAGAAACAATATTTTTCTTGCATAACTGACTCCTTGACATCCTTCCTTTTGTATTGCTCACTGAAATTGACTCTTGACATCAATGACAACAAATCCTTCTCATATTTCTAATAATTTATGGTAGAGGTGACCACACAAAGAAGGAATGTTGGCATAATAATTTTCCAAATGGGTCTCCTTCACAAGAGAAGAACCAGTAGCAAGAGTAGTCATCATCATCATATAAAAAAAATTAAATTTGGAAAATGGTACAAAAAAGTAATGTAACCAAAGAAAACCAAGTTAGTGAAGAAGAAGAAAAAATAAATAAGAGCAAGAACATGTATTTTTTGTACAAGTACAACTAATTTAGATAATAATATTTGGTAGGACTAGCAACCAAACATATGACAAGTTAGGAAAATTAGTTTCATTTAAATTATTCCAATTATATAGGAAATAATGCATCCAGTAAATTCAAAAATTTAGTTGATTATTTTAAGCCACTAGAGAACCAATAGAAGAAAATACCATCAATATACAATGACAAACATGACAAACCCAAGCCATGGGATGCATCTAACATTGATCATTGACAAGCCAAGAAGTACAATGCTTCTTGGAATAAAGGCAAGTTGCTCAAAGTTAACTCTTTTGCTACTCTCTTTCCATAGTATAGAGCAACATATTTGTAGAATGCATAACCTATCATGTCACAAAATCTAAAGAAGCATTGACCCTATAAATCATTAAGGAGAAATAAAGTATTCTTCTAAAAATTTCACTCCATCATTTAAACCCTATCCATCACTATCGCTAGATGTACAACCTAAAACTAATAAAATATAAGTATATAAGGAAGTTATGCCCATGTAAAAGGATTTCCAATATGGTAGGTATTATTAATAGGATGAATACTTTTCCATACTACCTAAGTACCATGTATCATTTTGTTTCATGTACCTAAATTTCTCTCTCATGTATGACTACATATATAGAGAGATCGAGCCTCTTCCATGTACCAATGGATATATAGGAAGGGTTATTATATAGAAAGGTTTGGCATATCAAATTGGTACTAAATTTAAAGAAGGACCATTTGGATATATAAGGAACCTTCACCATGGTTGCACCAAAAGTCTTTTTTATAGATTCACAGCTCTTGCAAGGTTCAAATTTTAGACCTTGGAAGACTAAGATGAGAACCATCTTGGATTTTGAAAAACTCTAGAACATTGTCACAGGAAGAGTTACACTAACTCAAGACTTTGATGATGCAAATGTAAGAGCACTAATGTTGATCACTCTTTCTATAATTTATGTGATCCAGCTATATATTTGTGATGCACAAACATCAAAGCAAGCATGGGACACACTTACTACCAGCTATAAAGGAAAGAATGAATCCACCATTCTTAATATTCATTCATAACTCCACATAGTAAGAGTGCAATATGGAGAAAATATAGAGGTATTTCTTCATATATTTGTAGAGTTAAAGGTACGACTAAATGACATATATAAAAATCTGAAATACAAGCTCTTATTACCTATCATACTTCCAACTCTACTAGTTTCTTTTAGAGTGTTGATAACCTCCTTACAAGTCTCCAATAGGAAGGTTTCCTTTGATGAGTTGGTCAATATGTTGCAATAAGATGAAATGACCAACCAATTAAGAAATCAATTGTTAAACAATGCACTCATAATTAAGAAATTTAGGGAAAAAAACCACAAAAGAGTTCTTCACAAAAGGATCCTTCTTCATCCTCCTCCTCATCATCATAGAAGTCACCTTAGAAATAAAATTTTTATTGCCACATCTATGATAGAGCAGGACATGATACCAAGCATTGTTGATATAACTCAATGAATCAAGGAGATTGAGTTTGTCAATATTATAAGAAGATATTATACAAGCCACATCCCAATAGAAGCAAAAATAAGGGCATGTTATTCTTGAAGAATCAACTTTATATTATAAATAGACACACAAGGTGCTAATGTACATGGCCATGAATAGCCCAAAATATACTGCTTGGTACATTGATTTAGGTGCTAGCAAGCACATGATAGGGGACAAATTGTGGTTTGATTCTTTGGAAGCCAAATAAGCAAAATCAATGACTATTATTGATGATAAAACCTATAAGTTCAATGGAGTAGACAATGTTCCTCTTAATATTTTAGATGGAAAATGCATAGTTAATAAGATACTATATGTACTAGAACTGACAAACAACTTGTTGTCTATCCCACAAGTGTTCGATCAAAATATGGTGGTCAAATTTAGAGTTGTTGATGGCCACACAAAATGTTTCATCACCCAAAATGATGATAATGTAGCAACTGATTTCTACAAAAATGACTTGTTTGTCCTAGATGTCCTATATTCTCCCAATGTAGTACTATCAATGGCCATGAAAAATGCAACCTCCCTTTGGCATCGAAGATATGTTTATCTTTGTTTACGATTCATCAACTCAGTAAGCATAAAATGGTGATAAGTCTACCCAATATTTCATCCATATTTCTAATTGGCTCAGGTTTTTAGTAGGTAAGTAGCACCAAGTACCATTTGAATTGAGCACTCACAAAGCCAAAAGACTATTGGATGTGATACAAACTGATATGGAAAGACCCATGGCAACGAATTTTCAGTGGCAAAATATGCTTCTAGTTGTTTTTTGATGACTACTCTAGAAAATTATGGCTTTCCTTCTTGTAACTAAAGTTTGAAGGGTTTTGGCATTTCTAATGTTTTAAGCAACATATGGAAAAAGAAACTGGGTATTCATTTAAAGTCTTCCACTCAAATCGAGGGGCAAATATACATCCAATAAATTTTCAAGTTTTCTTGCATAAAATGGGATTAAGTGATAGCTCACTATAGCCTATACTCTAGAATAAAATAGAGTTGCTAAAATAAAAAAATGTTTCATCATGGAAATGGTTCATTGCATGCTCACAAGAGCCAATATAGAGAGAAAATATTAGGCTAAAAATATCACCACTATAGTGTATATTCTAAATAGAGCACCCATAGAGGTACTACAAGGAGTTACACTTGAAGAAGCTTGGTCTAGGAGGAAGCCTTTAATCACACATATAAGAGTCTTTGGCAACAAGACATACATGCATGTACCAAATAAAAAGAGGACCAATATAAAAGTGAAAACCTTATCATAAATATTTCTTGGGTATGATGAAGATACATAAGTTTCTCAATTTCTAGATAAAATCACCAAGAAATTGTATATTAGTTGAGATATGGTATTTTATGAAGCATTTGAAAATAAAATACTTAGGATTATACCAATCCTAAAGAGGCCACATCTCTAGCTATGAGCATAATGTTTGATAAGGAAGTTCATGAAGAAGTTCCAATAATTGTTGATGAGCTTAAAATAGTTTCTCCATAATGATGAAAGAATCCAAAATGGCTCACAAGCACCATAAAAGATACCAAACTTGATGCACATCTTAATCTCACTTCCACATGATTTCATCCTCACAATATGTCATATTAGGAAGTAAATCTAAGATTGAAGTCTTCAGTAATACATAATTCAAAACCAGATTTAGTGAAGGATGTACTTAGCTCACCATAGTGGAAGGTATATATGGATATAAAGTATAATTATCTAATAAAAACAAAATATGGGGTCTTGTTAATCTACCAAAAGGAAATAAGCCCATAGGCTCCAAATGGGTCTTCAAAATCAAGTATAAGCTATATGGACCCATTGACAAATATAAAGCATGACTTATTGCAAAGGGTTATATATGCATGAAAGGAAGGAATTAACTATGAAGAAAAATTTGCACCCATAGTGAACATGACAACCATCCATGTTATTTATGCATTGAAAACATAGTTTGGATGGAAGCTACAAAAAATAGATGTCAAGAAGGCCTTCCTTAAAGGTTATCTAGGAAGAGGTGTATATGATACAACCCAAAGGCTTTGTTGTCAATGGGTAACAAATGTTTTTTTGTATATTGATGAAGTCTTTGTATTGGTTGAAGTAGGATCTTATAGAATGGTACATCAAAATTGATGATCACCTATTATAACATGATTTTAGAAGAAGTCCCTTAGATGCAAATATCTATAATAAGAAAGTTGGATGTGATATAGTGATACTTGTGTTGTATGCTGATGATCTAATCATGAATGACAACTTAGATGAATTGATGAATTCTAAGAAGAATTAATTGAAAGTCTTTTGACATGAAAAACCTAGGACTTCTACACTATTGTCTTAGCTTGGAGGTTTGGTAAAGAAATAATCACATTCTAATCTCATAGACAAAGTATGCCAAGACACTACTAGAAAATACCGAATGATAGACTGTAAATCTAATGCAACACTAATGGAGCAAGGGTTGCAACTATCATGATATGAAAAGTCATCTTAGGTATTTGGTACTCTTTATTACCAACTAATTGGGAGTCTCATATACTTGAAAAATACTAGGACTGATATTAGCTTTGTTGTCAACTATCTTTCAAGGTTCATGCAGGAACCTAAGGAGAATCATTGGAAGACAACAAAGAGGATACTACATTATGCCTATTGTATAGTGGAATATGATCTAGAATATAAGAAATTTCTACATATATACATGAACCTTGATTATTCTAGATATCTAGATGACAAAAAGTAAACATCTAGATATATGTTTCATCTAAGATATAGATCTGTCTCATGGTAGAACAAGAAACATGTAGTAGCATAATCATACACAAAGGTAGAATATCACATTGCACAATGATCTGTGTGAAGTGATATGATTGCATCACATACTATCAGATATGGATGTATGAAATAAATCATCGGTACTATTGAATTGTGACAATCAAGGCATTTTAAAATTGTTCAAGAATTTAGTGTTTCATGAAAGAGCAAAGAACATTGAATATCAATACCATTTTATTCAAGAACAAATTTAGAATCACCAAATTCAACTCCAATACATTCCTATCAACAAATAAGTTGCAAATATTTTCACAAAGGCACTTACACATTTCAAATTTGAATTATTTTGCAACTCTCTTTGTATACCAAATAATATAATAAGAGGGGGATGTTAGAAAATAATATTATTATGTTATTAGAGTTCTAGAAGATACCTTGGCAAGTGATATGATAATATAGAAGCAACATAGATAGATAGGTATCTTATATTATTAGGTAAGCCTAGTTAGAAGTAATGACTCACCTAATCCAGGTTTATTGTTACAACTATTGACTAAACTTGTAACCAATTTGTTGTTTTTATTATGGTTTTTTTTAACAATGAAGTCTAATAGTTTTCTTCCAACAAGCTAGTGAACTCAATGTTATTAGAAGAATAATGTCTATTTCTACAACTTTTAGAACTAAGGATCTTTCATAATTATCAAAGATTAGGATCTCATAAATATTTTATCAAACAATGTATTGGTATCACAAGCAATCAACATACTAGATGATGAGATGCAATGTGATATCATCAAAATTGACAACATAATCCAAAAATAAAAGGAGAATTTTTAGTCAATGTTAGAAGCTATTGGGTCCTAATGGTTCAACTATAAAGGCTATTAAGCACTTGATAGGATGTTGCATTCATATTCAAGGAAAATATATACCAACTATGGGATCATTTAAGGGAATGAGACAAATACACAAAATTATATTCAAAACATACATTCTATTTATCATATCAAAGTGTGGATCAATATATTTACCCACATTCACAAAACATTGTAGACCCAACTAGATTGTGATTTTACTAAAGTTTTGTTAAGTTTTGCTAAGGTAATAGCCCTAGAGATCGATTGGAAGTATCACTTTTGAATACGTTGATTGCTATAACATTGTCCCATTGAATATTTGGAAACAAAAAGTAGTGGATATCAAGCTAGATAATATTGAGGCAACTAGACACACAGTAGTGCCTTGTTGACCCCAAAAATTGGCTAAGGCAAATAGTCCAACATTGCGCTACATGTCAAACAAAAAAATTTATTGATATGGAGATATTCAATGTGCTATATTGGCTAGGCTTATATATTTTCTAAGAGAATTGAGTTGAAGAAATATTGGACTTTCTCAGAGGTTGACATCATTAGAGGAGCTACAAAAATCTAGCACCTAGTATCCAACCTTGCACCATATTGTTAGACTTAAAAAATGACTAAGATAGAGAGTTTGACATAACAAATATTCAAAGTTATAAAGCACTGATGTCATCATGAGGGAAAGAAAATTTTAGCATCCAACATCCAATACCACATTGAGCCATATTAAAATTTGGTTGTGTAGAAGACAACCAAACTTTTGAGGAAGTTGATGTTATTAATGAAGCAAGAAAAGTTTGACGTTGAGATTCAATGTCAAACTCATAATTTTTCTAAGGAATAAATTTCAATCATACTTCAAAGCTATGACATTAAGTAAAGAGCTTTTAGACTTGTTCTTTTTGATCAGATTCATCAATGTCAACCAACCACCCAGAATAAAGCTATTAGAACAACTTAGGACCTATAATGAGTTAGCACTACAACGAAGTATAATGGAAAGTGAATCTATTAGATTACACTTAGATCTACTAGAGGCACATGGACACTAGTGTCATAGAGAATATCAAAACCATCAACATAATGTAATTAAAATGGTTAAACCCAGCTAAGCTAAAAGTAATGCCCACTCCCTGCACTCACCCATGTTAGACTTGTGCAAAATTATCACATGATAATGAGAGCTAATAGAACATAATGTAAATATATAAATAGCTCAATGTACCTCTAATAAAGGGTCAACTCTTTAGAAATTATAATTTGTGTATGCTATATGATTAATACTACTTATCAATAGAATTTAATAATGTTTGACCTCTATCTTTAGTGTTATAGAACATAATATCTGAGTTATATTTTAAACATTTCTATTTATGTTTCTTAAATGGTGCATACTAAAGAAATTCTAATTGAATATGGATTGTTATTTGGATTACCATTTGAGAGGTCTCTAGAATGTATGAGATGTGTGAATTAAATTAGACACTATTTTGTGATAGTTGTATGCTAGTTGGTCTATTAGGTATTGGTTTTATTGTGTGTAAGACTCTTATGTAGTTGAATATTATTGTTATTAGCTTAATCTTGGCCAAATTCATTTCAATATCTCTTCTTATGCTCTTTCTAAACCCTTGTATTTCTTACTTTAATCTTCCCCCATTTCATTTAGTTAGCATTATAGGAAATGACTTTCTCTAGAGGTTGACTTAGAATTAATTCTATGTCTTTCAATCTTGGTTAAGATTCAAGGGTGCATCTCATCCACATAGGAAAATTTTAGACCAAGAGTTTTTGGTATGCTCAATGGGATTGGACTTCATAAATCCATATCATACACCTAGAGGAATCATGATTATGGTGAATATTTTTGACCTCATAAGTGGAGAATTCATAAACAATTAATGACTCTATTGATTCAAGAACTAGATAAATTGGCAATCCCATTGGTAGAAGAGATTAGAACTACATAATGAGAAGAAAAAAAGCCAAGATAGCCTACTACATACCAATAAATATGACAAATATACAAACATCATAGTGTATAATCCTTGGAGCTATGGCTGGATAAATATGTCCAACTTGGAATAGTGTCAGGCCTCTCAACCTTCCAAACCTTTATGATATTACCTAGGATGCATTTAAAGTTTTACCCTAATATGATGATAGTGGAAAAACAACTTATGAGCATTATCAAGATGTTTCTACTTTTTCCACCATATATAATATCACCTTTAAAGATGTAATTGTGAGACTTCTTGCCTAGTCTTTTTGAGGTAAGGTGTTGCTATGGTACCGATCCCTAGAATATAATAGCATTAGAACTTGGGAAAACCTGGTTGAACCTCTCATATTATAATTTGATGACCCATGGGAACCCTTACTACTACTCACTTTGTTTTCTTCTATACAAATATTTCCTTGAAAGAATATCATTGATTTCAATATCAAGTTTAGAAGAACTTGGAACATGACCCCTCAAGGAATAAAACCATCACATGCCTAAGCCTATATCTATTACCTTCATGCTTTAATCCTATACTTAAGTCTTTTGATATAGCTTAACAAAAAAGGATTCCCATAAATTTTCCAAGTGGCCATTACAACAAAAAATATTCTCATTTTAGTGGGAAAGCTTCCTCCTAGAAATACTATGTTGGATACCTCTCAGGTCCATCAAATAAACCAACATGTTAATTTTTAACCTACCTATTCCATTTCTAGAAATATTTCTTGAATCATACTCCTCATATGTTTCTCCAATAAGGAACACACCTACCATGACCACTTCATAATCTTGGATAGTGTAGGAACTGAGAGTTGTGATTCAACACTTGATCAATGAACTCAATATGATGGAGCAACAAAATGTCCAAGTAGGACTTGAGGCATATCCTTAGAATAAGTAGGTTATGCACATTGGTGAATTTAGTGAAGAACATATTAATGTCACCAAAAATCAAGAGCAAAAAAATTACCTAGTTCGATTAAGCTTAAGTGCTCCACATTTGATAGTTATTACATCGATAATACGTATTAAATGCTATCAATGACACTTCTACCCAATGGAAACTTAGGAGTAATGTAATTTTTTAGCTCTTGAAATGGATATGGGATAATGTTGTACAACTAAAGGGTTTTCAATATATTATCCAACCAATTTAGCTATAGGATTTGGGCATATTTCTTTGCCAACATATAATCAAAATATCAAACATCTATAGAATATGAGATAAAGAGTAGATAAAACCATAGAATATTCAAAATAAGATGAGCTAGAAGATGTGTTGTATTCACAAGGAGGGCATACAAAAAAATATAATTCATAATTATTTGTAAAAAAACATAATTTGAAAGCATGATGCCTACATTGCTAAAGCTTGCCAAACATTATATTACTCAATAGTAATGAGATAATAGAGGGAAGTGATGATGAAAAATGTCAAAAGTTGTTCCAAAAATAAACTCAAGAGGAAACCAAACTACTAGATATTCCTGGAAGGAGCATTATGAAATAATTTAAGAATATAAAAGAGACTTTATTGGTATCTAAATAGGTGCATGTGGTTGACATACCCCTAAAGGGATTAATGGTTAGTAGGGTTTCTCTTTTGAATTCTAAATTAGCACACAAGTGACCATCTACTTATATGGGTAAGACTAAGTCTCTACCATTTTATTTATCATTATGCTTAGAAGGATGGGAATTACACAACTGCATAGTATATTTAGAAGCTACTATCACAATCATCTCTTAGGAAATATATGATGCCATAATATTAAAATGCACCAAGATTTATTATGAAATATTGCAGTATGATGGAATGAAAATTAAAATAGTGGGCATCATAGAAAAGGTTATAATCC
This sequence comes from Wollemia nobilis, assembly GCA_028583015.1. Classification (NCBI taxonomy): domain Eukaryota; kingdom Viridiplantae; phylum Streptophyta; class Pinopsida; order Araucariales; family Araucariaceae; genus Wollemia; species Wollemia nobilis. The sequence continues at coordinate 8,739,456 of JAQPPZ010017031.1, read as the reverse complement.
TGCTACATCTTTTTTCAGACATCTCAACAGTGTAAGATGTGATAGTTGTTGATTTACCACCAATATTTGGGATGAGTCTATCAAAAGAATTTTTGGTGTAGGTAGGAGGAAAACTAGCACAAAATTATGCTCACATGACTATCCCCTACATCTAAAAATGGTCTAGATATATGGTGATAAGCTCAAGCCATATCATATCAAAAATATGAAGAGCAAATGATATGAAGAAGTCATGGAACAAGTATAGGTGGAAGTAACAAATTGGCCAGAAGGTAAGCAAGATCTAATTTACATTGAGATATTCTTGTGTAATCCCAAGGTGATGACTTTTCCAAACATGGAATCCAACTATGAGTAGTCACAAAGCATGGTAAGTCACAGGGCCCAACAAGAATGCTCAATTTTTTGGGATAATTACTTAATAATCACACCATTGAAGGATGTTTTAAGCTACATTCCAAGATAATTATTATCATGTTCTATGGGACTCATGGAAGACAAGATATCATTTTGACACATGGATCAATGTTTATGGAAAATATGACCATAGAATCATATGCTCAAGGAGAAATGCCTATGTTAAGTCTTGATACCATATTTTAAATAGGTATTTGGAATGAGCCTTGCCTAAAGTCAATCTAGCAATAACTTTTTTCTTGAATGAGCTACATGTTCCAAAAATATAATCAACAACAAAAGTGCAAATTTGAAACCATATGGTTTGGCCATTATATATTCTTATGAAGAAGCAAAGCTTAGTATTGAATAACACAAGCTTATACTAAGGGGGGTGAATAGTATAAGATCAACTTTTACTTTTCTTTCCCAAAAAATATTATACAATATTATCAATTGCAATATCAATATAAGTAATCAAAGCAATGCATAAATCATCACACACATGAGAGACACAAATTTAACGTGGTTCACCCAATGTGGGTTACGTCCATGAAGAACATATTTATTCTAAATTTTCTCAAAAAATCTCTTGGGAATCAATTACCTATTACAATGTTTATGAACCTCTATCCAAAGGATACACCAATATCCTATGCTCTGATGTGTGGATATCTCTCCAGAGGATAACTCTATCCCCTTGCTCTGCTTCAAGGATCTCTCTCCATAGGAGAAATCTTTTCCCTTTGCTCTGGTTTGTGGATCTCTCTCCACAAGAGAACTATTTCCCCTTTGCTCTAGTTCATGTATCTCTTTCCACAAGAGAACTCTTTCCCCTTTGCTCTAGTTAGTGGATCTCTATCCACAGGAGAAATCTTTCCCCTTTGCTCTAGTTCATGGATCTCTTTCCACAGGAGAACTCTTTTCCCTTTGCTCTGGTTAGTGGATATCTATCCATAGGAGAACTCTATCCCCTTTGATATGGTTCGTGGATCTCTTTCCATAAGAGAACTTGTTGAGAAGCAACACACCCCTACTAAAAAATGCATTCCAATCCTCTTGAAAACTTTGAAATACCATTTTGTAGCAGGGACCCTCTAGATGTTTCTCAGTTTTAAATCCAGATCTTGCTTACCTCCTTTTTAAAAGTTGTGTTTTTCTTGCATTCTAGCTTTGATTATCACAAGCTTAACTTTTACATGCTAGAAATCATTCATGCTTAAGCCAAACCTTGCACCGATACAAAGAAAATCCAGAAAGCAGTCAAATAAATACATGAAAATCAAAACTTTCCCTTTTAGTAATGTCACGAAATCGCGACACTTCCATTTATGGAAATGTCACGAAATCGCGACAGAAAATAGAAAATCGGCTAAGTCGCAAATGTGTAGCGAAATCGCGACACTTTCCATTTTTGGAAGTGTCACGATATCGCGACATTTCCATTTTTGGAAAGTGTCGCAAAATCGCTGTCGATCGGAGGAGAGAGAAGAAAGTTGTACGGAGGGGCGCGATTTGGCGACATGTCGCGATATCGCGACATGTCGCATTTTCGCTGAGAAAAGGAGAAAAGTGGCTAAGTCCAAAAGTTGCAGCGATTCGCTGACACGTCACGAAATCGCGGTCAACGCGGTCAACGCATGCAGCTTTGGCGGAACCGTCACGATTTCGCGACGTGTTCCATTTTCGCGGGTTCGAGGAAGCAAAGGAGGAATAGTAGAAAATGTCAGCGAATCGCGACCAGAAGCTCAGTCGATGACTTAACCCAAAAAGATGCAGCGATGCGCTGCACGTCTCAGAATCGCGGCTGTTAACGAAGAAGAGAGTCCGAAATGAAAGTGCAGCGATTCGCTGCACACTCGTTGAGAAGGGGGTCTAAAGAGGAAGTTGCAGCGATGCGCTGCAAGTTCCAAAGTTGCAAAGGCACGGGGCATTGAATATAAAAGGGAGCAAAGTAAGAGCTGTAGCGATTCGCTACTATTTTTGGGATGAGGCTCGACAAACCAAAAGTGCATCGATGCGCTGCACGCCTCAAAATCGCGGAGCGATAGTTTCAAAGAGTCCAAAGTGTAAAATTTGCAGTGACTCGCTGCACGTTTTCTAAGAGGTAAGATTTGCAGCGATGCGCTACCCCCTTTTGTGAAAGTGAAACCAAAGGAAGAAGCTTAAGGAAGAAGCATGTCACGAAATCGCGACATGCTTGAAGAAGCCTGTGCGGTCGCCAGGGAAGGTCACGATTTCGTGACATGCCACGAAATCGTGACATGTCGCATTTTCGCGGCCTGCGAGGAAGAAGTTGCCGATGAGCCAGGGACGTCGTGATTTCGTGACATGTCGCAGAATCGCGATAGGAGAGAGAAAGTTCCCCAAAGGGCCTGAAGTGCATTCCAGCTGTAAACAGAAGGCATCCTGGGATAGCGACACGTGTCAAAGCATGAGGCGGACAAGCAGGCCGACATGCAAGCTTATTTTGCGGTTTTTAGTCTGATTTTAATGTTTTAAGCTTGGATTTGATAATTTTATTAAGGTACTAATGCATCTTTTCTCTTTCATACAGGATTCCACCTGTCACCTGCGGGACAACTGAAAAAGACCATAAAGGCAAAGTTAAAGTGCAGATTTAATCAAGGACCGCCATGCTAGAGGAGAAGAGGCCGGTAAAAGCATTCAATGGCAAATTTATGACAGAATTAATAGCATGAAGACAATTTCAACTCAGGGATGGGTCTGCGGATCAAATTGATGGAGAAGTGGTGACTCATCCGGCTCACCAACAGGAATTGATGAGAGCATTCATTTGCAGTTGCGAATGAATGCAAGTGGCATTCAACTCTATCTTCTCCATTTATGGCAGCTAACTGCACAGATTTACAGAATGGTTAAGTTCTATCCATAGCTTTGTTTTAAGTGGCTTTTATTGTAAAACCCGGTCCTAGGGTTTAAGATGATAAGATTTGCAATTAGAGAAGAAGATATTTCTGAAAAGATCAGGGTCTGTCCTGAGTCTATAAATACTTCTTCTCAATGTAATTGCGAGAGGCGGAGACTTAGAAATAAAAGGCTTATAAGCAATTTCTTGCAAATTTTGTGAAATCCTTTGTTTTCTGGACTGGGAGTTGATGTGCTTTTGCTATTTTCTATGGTAGCATGGCCAGGAGCCTAATATTTTATAGATCTGTGATAAGTGTATCTTCTTCTGTTATCCGTTCCATTAAAGTTTGTTAGATATATGCTGTAAATCTGCCATTATCAAGTTTAAATATGTTGTTAGGCTTCAGTTGTTCCATTGTCTGCTAGGGGAAATTACAGATTTGAGGTTCAAGTTTGTTCTAATTGCTCTGTCTTCACTGTGTGAGCTAGGCTACCGGTGAAAGATACCAGTTTTAACCAACTGCCCTTGGATTTATAATTTTCTGCTAGATCTGTTCCACTTTGCCTTGTGCTCCTAGTTGAAAGTGATCTTAGAAATCTGGACACTTTCTTCTTGGATTTGTTCTGTTGTGAAGCTAGTAGTATAGATAAAATTGATAGTTTTAAGTTTTACAGTTTAAAGTTTGATAAACTTCTCTTTCTGCCTTACCCTACCCTCTCTTTGCTTATCGTGAAATGATCCATTTTTATTTTCTTTATTTGTCTTTTATTTGAATCTGCTGACCCATGAGAGCTAGATCAAGAATCAAGTTAAATCTGATTGTTAACAAGTAACAACTTCTGCAACTACTGAACAAGTTCAGGAACCCCCTGTAAGGTAACAGATAGTCCATATTGAAATCTATTCCAGAAGTGGAAAAGAGTGAATAGACATTCGACCCGACTCTGTAACTCGCACCTTGGATAACCAGCTAGATCCTAAAGTGAGTGGGATTCATCCCGTGGGTGTCTCCGGAGCTTCCTGCTCATCCTTCACGGGGTGTGTATGAAAGCCGGACCAACATCTAATTGGCGCTAGAAGGAGGGCCTAATTGAGAACATCTGTTCTTAGTGCACTTGAGTTGGGAAATCCGACTGTATGTGGTGCTTGACAAATACTGTATTTTATCCATAGTCTGGCATTTTAACATTTAAAAGTGGCTCAGTTTTATAAATTGTCAGTACAGTTTTTGTAAGTTGTCAGTACAGTGTTTTAAATTGCCAAATACAGAACTTGTTGAGAACTGCAAAGTTATAAGTGCTTGTGAAAATTGGATTCTACATACAGGGTAACAAGGTCCCACCCCGTAGCCGGAGAGCTCCTTGTTCCCCGAATTAGAAACTCCGAGAAGAAGTAGCCTCGTAAGGGCCACATCTCTATCGAAACAGTTTTATCACCATTGATAGTTACTCCAACCAGAGCTCAGAATATCCCTGTCAATCCATTAGCTATGGCAAATTGGTTGGGCTCCACAGCTTTGAACATTCCGGGTATAGCCCATGACTTGCCCGTAAATCCAGAAAGATATCTCCCTAGGTACAAACATGATGGGACAAGAACTGCAGAAGAACACTTGGTTGCATTCAAGAATGCACTGAAGTTATTAAATGTACAGCATGAGGATGTTGCCTGCAGACTCTTCCCGTTCACTCTCCAGGAGGGAGCTTATGATTGGTTTCTAAATCTTACCAATGATTCTATCACCAGTTGGAATGATTTAGAAAAAGTTTTTGTATCACAGTTCGGGGAAGTGATAGACCCCAGTATTTTATATCAGCAGTTTTCTGGCATCAAGAGAGAATTGAATGAATCTATCAGATCCTATAATGTCAGATTCCAGAAAGCTTATGGTAGACTTACTGGGTATTATGTACCTAATGCCGACTTGGCATTAGAGATCTTTAGAAATTCCTTAGATCCCATGACCTCTGTCTTCTTGAAGAGAGATGCCACTGTTACTAATTTGACAGAAGCTTACAAAGAAGCTTTGATTCTGGAAAGACAGCTTGGGACCCCAACCTTTAAATGCTCAAAGAAGCTCCTCCGATCACACAAGCTCGCTCCCGTGTTTAATCCCATTCCACATCGGATGATGTCGCCAGCTTGTCGAACTCTACCATCGGCAAGTCCATCAACCGCCGCACCTGTTGAGAATGTACAAAACCTAGTGAAAGAGGCTGACAATGCAAGGATTGAAGAAGTCTCAAAGATTGTTCAGAAGCTGGCCAATGATTTTTTGAGTTTTAAAAGGCAAACTTCTATCGGTGACAATCCCAACAGATACTCATATCAACCAAACAGATTTAATGAGCCCCCATATGAACCTAATAAAGATTACAAGGGTAAAACTCATGATGTGAACATTTGTGATTTAGCCTCGCCTAACCGGTGCAGAATACATGCCACTTCTCAAGGATGGGGAGTTGGACTGTCTGGAATTTTGCAATGCATTTGAAGCCTTGTCTGGTGATCTGATCTCCCCTAAAAATCAAAGAACTGCTGATGGCCCAAGTTCATCTGGCCACAGTGCAGCCATGGTCCTGGATTCCTTTTCTTTCCCGGATGAATCTGAGAATGTAGTTGAAATGCCTATAGATGAAGTACAGGCTTTCCAACAGTATGTAAGAGATAACTACAACCTGAGGAACAGGAATCCCGAGCCAAATACCACATCAACTCCTCCTGACAACTCTCACAATATTCCTCCTGACCCCTCTCCAAGCAATAATCCACCTCCACCAAAGGGAGGAGCTCAGAGAGTACCAGATGTTGTTGTTCCTCCACTTAACAAAGGATATAACATAGTGGAGGATATGAAAAAGATTAAGGCCAACATTACTCTGCATGAGCTGGCACAGATTTCAGAGCAGAGAGACAACCTGATAAAGACATACTCTGGCCCTGCTGCTAAACCTGTAGACAAGGGAAAGAAAATAGCAAATGCCAATCTAGCCATGTACAAAGAAAAAATTGAAGTTCCCCCCTTTTTACTGACTATCAGAATTTTTGGGAAGAACTTACATAATTGTTTGGTAGATTCAGGTGCATCTGCTAATGTCATGCCATTGGCCATTTGTCAGCAATTGGGGCTGACCCCAATGAAGTCTGAAAGGAGAGTTGTCCAATTGGACAAGTCAGAAGTTAAAGTTGTTGGAGAGCTTCAAAATATTCATATCCAATTAGCATCTGAGCCTAGGGCTCAACATAAGATTGAAATCCAAGTTGTGGATATCCCAGTGGGATATGGGATGTTGTTGAGTAGGGATTGGTCTAGGTCCTTGAATGGATATCTAGCAACAGATTTTTCACACATGTGGTTGCCATGGAAGGGAGTGGCAAATCAGTTGCGGGTTGACAGAGAACCCAGGTACAAGCACACCATTACAGAGTACAATGCAGCTAATGAAACTGTCAATATTGCAGAGGTAGATATTGGTGTCTACAATTTGACAACTGGATAGAGTAACCAGTTTAATAAAGCTCATCCTGTACATACTAATGAAGTTTGGACACTTCATGTGGATGGAGCCAGATGTAAACAGGGATCTGGAACAGGGGCAGTCCTCAAAGGACCTCAAAGTCAGACATTTTTTATGTCTTACCGCCTGCAGTTCCCATGTACTAATAATTTAGCAGAGTATGAAGCTCTGATTTTAGGTTTAAAATTTGCATTGGATAAAAATGTGAAAAACATTCAAGTTTTCACTGATTCATAATTAGTGGCAAGTCAAGTCAGGGGTAAGTTTCAATGTAAAGCCTCTTATCTGAAAGGATACAAGCACAGAGCTTGGGATCTTGTGGAAGGCTTTGATGCATTTAACTTAACACATATACCCAGGGAACAAAATTCACATGCAGATGTCTTGGCATCTTCAGCTGCAAGTTTAAAGCCATTGGAGGAATTCAAATGGGATAAGTTTTCAATTGAATTAGTCCCCTGTCCTTCGGTTCCAAACAATATAGACAACTTTCAAGTTTTCTCAGATGATCAATAGATTGTGAACTTCTTACAGAGTACCAACACCTTTGAGAATGCTATAATTGATGAAGGCCAAAGGGACACCCTGATGGAACAGTTAGATGATGACAGGGGAATCATGAGATTGAAGGACAACAGAATCCCAAAGGGAATGGTGGAGCTGGAGAGGCTATTTGATGTTGACAAGATCAGGCAGAGGGTGAATTCTGAAGATTATGTGGGCACCACAGACAATGAGACTGAAAATTTGAATGTAGGCACTGAGGAGGATCCAAAGAACATCAAGTTGGCAAAGGATTGTGATCCAGAAATAAAGAGAAATATGATTGATTTCCTGCACAGGTCTAAGGATGTAATGGCCTGGTCATACAAGGATTTAAAGGTGTTTGACCCAAAAGTTTACACCCACATCATACCTTTAAAAGAATCTTGCAAGCCTTTCAGACAAAAACAGAGGCATGTTAATGCTCTATTAGAACCTCTTATTCAGAAAGAAGTGGAGAAGCTCTTGAGTGCAGCAATTATTTTTCCTATCAGGCATTCTACTTGGGTGGCAAATCTGGTGCCAGTCCGAAAGAAAAATGGGGAGATCCGCCTGTGTGTGGATTTCAGGAATTTAAATAAGGCATCAGAAAAGGACAACTATCCCCTGCCTTCTATGGATGAAGTCCTGCAAATTGTCAATGGATCAGAGATGATGTCTTTCTTGGATGGCTTCTCAGGGTACAACCAGATATTGGTTGAGAAAGAAGATAGAATGAAGACTGCCTTTACAACTAAGTGGGGTACTTTTGCTTACAAGAGAATGCCATTTGGTTTAATAAATGCAGGAGCAACATTTCAGAGAGCAATGGATCATGCCTTCAAGGGGCTTATGGGCAAATGTATTGTTGTGTACATGGATGATTTAACAGTCTTCTCCAAATCTAGATTTGACCATGTCAAGCACTTAGAGTCTGTGTTTAACAAGTGCAGGGAGTTTGGCATTTCTCTGAATCCAAAGAAATGCATTTTTGGTGTAACATAAGGGAAGCTCCTGGGGCACTTAGTCACAAAGGATGGCATTTCTATGGATCCAAGCAGAGTTGAGGCCATATCTGGCATACCATTTCCCAACTCCAAGAAAGAGTTGAGGTCATTCTTTGGAAAGATAAACTTTGTCAGGAAGTTTATCTCTGGCTTTGCAGAGATAGTTAAGCCAATGAATGACATGTTAAAGCAATCTGCCCAGATTTTCTGGACCCCAGAGGCTAAGGCAGCCTTCCAAGAGATTAAGACAGCTATTAAACAAGCTCCAGTTCTGGTAAGCCCAGACTTCAGTGCAGATTTTTATCTGTACACTTTCTCTTCTGAACATACACTTGCTGCAGTCCTGACCCAAAGAAGGGAAACCGGAGAACATCCAATTGCTTTTAAGAGCACTAATTTGAAGGGAGCTGAACTGAAATATTCCAGATTAGACAAACAAGCTTATGCTTTAGTAAGAGCAGTGAAACAGTTCAGACATTATATACTCAGAAGCAAAACTCATGCCATAGTGCCAGACCCAGCTGTGAAGTACCTCCTAAGTCAAAATGAGTTGGGTGAACTGAGGGGCAATTGGGTTACCAGGTTGCAAGAGTATGACTTGGAGATTAGGCCTGCTAAACTGATCAGAGGACTTGGCTTGTCCAGACACATTGCTGAAGTGCCTCCACAGCAAGAAGTTAATCAGTTGAATTCTGAATCTGATGATTGGTATGGAGATATCATTCATCTGCTACAGTTTGGAATTTGCCCATCCCATTTGAACAGAACTCAAAGGAGAGCATTAAAGTTAAAAGCTGCTCACTATCTCCTCAAGGCAGGTACTCTGTACAGGGAGAATTATGTTGGCATCTTTCTAAGGTGCATTTCTCCCAATGAAGTCACTGAAGTCATGGCTAGTTTTCATGAAAAACTAGGGGCAGTGGCATTCATCAGATCTCCTACAACACATAAAATATTAAGAGCAAAGCTATTATCGGCCTACACTTTTTAAGGATGCACATCAAGCATGTCGAACCTCGCCATCAGTGCCAGACATTTGCAGCCAAAGAGGCCAACCGGGCCCTGCCATTGCAACCTGTTGTGATCAGTAAACCTTTCATGCAATGGGGACTTGATTTTGTGGGGGTGATCAATCCAAATTCCTCAACAGGACATAAATATGTGCTGACAGCTACTGACTATTGCACAAGGTGGGTTGAAGCAACAGCCACCACAAGGAGTACAGCCCAAGAAGTCATTGAATTTCTTGAATCAAATGTCATAACTAGATTTGGGGTTCCCCTAAATTTGGTATGTGATAATGGACCAGCCTTCCAATCATTGGAATTTGCAGATTGGGCATACCGGATGGGGATAGTTATCAGATTCTCATCCAACTACTATCCCCAAGGCAATGGATTGGCTGAGTCCACCAACAAGAATTTAATGAATGCCATCAAAAAGTCTACAGCAGATAAACCCAGGCAGTGGCATACATTGTTGAAATATGCACTGTGGGCTGACAGGATAAAACATAAGGTTGCTCTTAAGACCTCTCCCTTTGCTTTGCTATATGGTACCCAGCCAATTGTTCCCATCTCCTTGAAGTTGCCCACCTACCAATTTGCCTTAGATTATTTTGAGGATCATGATGATGCTGAAGCCCGTGTTTTAGATCTCACTAACTTGCAGGATGAAAGACTCCAAGCCCTGGAGCACTTCAGTAGGCACCAAGAAACTGTCAAGCGGTGGTTTGACAAGAGAGCCAAAGTGAAGGCTTTCAGACTGGCTGACTTGGTGCTTCTGTGGGACAAGGCCCATGAGAAGAAGGGTAAGCATACAAAGTTGCAGCCACTGTGGATAGGCCCCTACCAAATTGCTGAAATATTGGGTAACAATGCATTCCGTTTACAAGACCTGGATGGTAATTTTCTGGACCTCCCTGTTAATGGTCAATACTTGAAACATTATTTCTCTGCTGTTCCATCCAATGTATCATTTGAATGAAGTCATAAAGAAGTTGTAATATGTGTACATATTGTAAATAGCTCTGCAAGTTTATTCTGCTTTAGTTTAGTTCTAGTTTTCTTGTGCAATTGCTTCAATAGTTTTTAGTTTTATGTTTCTTCTTAGTTGCCTGTACAGTTTTTAGTTGCTGTGTTTTTAGTTAATCCTTGCTTTTATTTAAGTCTGTACAGTCTTTTGTTTCAGTTTTAGTTGCTTTGCTTCTTTTTCTTTGCTGCCTGTACAGTTCAGTGTTTTAGTCGTTCAGTGTTTTAGTCTGTACAGTTTTATTTTGTTTTGCTTTAAGGCCTATCTGTCCTTGAAAGTCTGTGCAAAGTCCTTTAGCTTTTAAAGGTTTCTGTCCTTTGCCTTTGTCTGAGCATCAATGAAAAGTCAGCCTGCTGAAAATTGTTTTATTCTGAGCTGATAAATCCACAATCCAGTGCCCCATTCTGTTCATTATTCTAATTGAGATAGTCTGCTTACTCTGAACTGTGGAACTATTTTGCTATTCAGGATGAAGGTAGAGAGATGATTGGATCTTGTGTCTTGCTTGCCACAGTTGTTTTAATTATAGAGAAGCTGCTATGCTGTTTAGTTGGAGGAACTCCCGGGGAATCCAAGAAAAGTTGGTTATAAGAGGGGACTATGATTCATGCAATTATTTGGGTATCCACAGAGGCTATCATTGCCTAGACTGAAACAATTCCAGATTGATCAAATGATAAAAGAAAATTGTGATTTCTTTAAGGCCTTCCAGATATTGATATATTTCAAAAGAAGAGAGATGAAAAAAAAAAGGAGAGAGAGATAAAAGAAAGAGAAAAGGGTTGCTCAATGAAAGAGGCAGCCAATACTCCATTCCACCATACAGTTGTAAATTTGGGTCGTGTAAATCTAAAGGGTAACTCTGTCTAGGCTGTAAAAGGCTAAACTAGTAAACAGAGCTCTACTCGGTTTCCCCTTTTTATGATCTAGAAAAGTTGATCAATCCAGAGTTCATCATTCAATCCAGTCATCCTTGAAGAAAGTTCTATACCCTTTGTAATTGCACATCAGAAATCTTCCTTGAAGTAATTCAGCCTAGTATGTCCTTGGGAAATTTTAACAGCTAGCAGTTAGTAGTCAATTTATTGTGAAGAATGTCTGTGGCAAGGCATGATGCATGGTCTTTTTGTTTTGAAACCAGAGTCCTGGGTTCTAAAATAGTGCTACTATTTTACCCGTAGATATCGCCATTTGTTGAGAAGCAACACACCCCCACTGAAAAATGCATTCCAATCCTCTTGAAAACTTTGAAATACCATTTTGCAGTAGGGACCCTCTAGATGTTTCTCAGTTTTAAATCCAGATCTTGCTTACCTCCTTTTTAAAAGTTGTGTTTTTCTTGCATTCTAGCTTTTATTATCACAAGCTTAACTTTTACATGCTAGAAATCATTCATGCTTAAGCCAAACCTTGCACCGATACAAAGAAAATCCAGAAAGCAGTCAAATAAATACATGAAAATCAAAACTTTCCCTTTTAGTAATGTCACGAAATCGCGACACTTCCATTTATGGAAATGTCACGAAATCACGACAGGAAAATAGAAAATCGGCTAAGTCGCAAATGTGTAGCGAAATCGCGACACTTTCCATTTTTGGAAGTGTCACGATATCGCGACATTTCCATTTTTGGAAAGTGTCGCAAAATCGCTGTCCACCGGAGGAGAGAGAAGAAAGTTGTACGGAGGGGCGCGATTTGGCGACATGTCGCGATATCGCGACATGTCACATTTTCACCGAGAAAAGGAGAAAAGTGGCTAAGTCCAAAAGTTGACGATTCGGACACGTCACAAATGGACGGGTCAACGAGTTTGGGAACGGATTTCGACGATGTTCCATTTTTGGGTTCGAGGAAGCAAAGGAGGAATAGAAATGTGGTGAGACTTAACCCAAAAGATGCAGCGATGCGCCGCACGTCTCGAATCGTTAACGAAGAAGAGAGTTAATGAAATGCAGCGATTCGCTGCACACTCGTTGAGAAGGGGGTCTAAAGAGGAAGTTGCAGCGATGCGCTGCAAGTTCCAAAGTTGCAAAGGTGCGGGGCATTGAATATAAAAGGGAGCAAAGTAAGAGCTGTAGCGATTCGCTACTGTTTTTGGGATGAGGCTCGACAAACCAAAAGTGCATCGATGCGCTGCACGCCTCAAAATCGCGGAGCGATAGTTTCAAAGAGTCCAAAGTGTAAAATTTGCAGCGACTCACTGCAGGGTTTAAAAGAGGTAAGATTTGCAGCGATGCGCTACATCCTTTTGTGAAAAGTGAAACCAAAGGAAGAAGCTTAAGGAAGAAGCATGTCGCGAAATCGCGACATGCTTGAAGAAGCCTGTGTGGTCGCCAGGGAAGGTCGCGATTTCGCGACATGCCACGAAATCGTGACATGTCACATTTTCGTGGCCTGCGAGGAAGAAGTTGCCGATGAGCCAGGGACGTCGCGATTTCGCGACATGTCGCGAAATCGCGACAGGAGAGAGAAAGTTCCCCAAAGGGCCTGAAAGTGCATTCCAGCTGTAAACAGAAGGCATCCTGGGATAGCGACACGTGTCAAAGCATGAATGGGACAAATTAGGCCGACATGCAAGCTTATTTTGTGGTTTTTAGTCTGATTTTAATGTTTTAAGCTTGGATTTGATAATTTTATTAAAGTGCTAATGCATCTTTTCTCTTTCATACAGGATTCCACCTGTCACCTGCGGGACAACTGAAAAAGACCATAAAGGCAAAGTTAAAGTGCAGATTTAATCAAGGACCGCCATGCTAGAGGAGAAGAGGCCGGTAAAAGCATTCAATGGCAAATTTATGACAGAATTAATAGCATGAAGACAATTTCAACTCAGGGATGGGTCTGCGGATCAAATTGATGGAGAAGTGGTGACTCATCCGGCTCACCAACAGGAATTGATGAGAGCATTCATTTGCAGTTGCGGATGAATGCAAGTGGCATTCAACTCTATCTTCTCCATTTATGGCAGCTAACTGCACAGATTTACAAAATGGTTAAGTTCTATCCACAGCTTTGTTTTAATGGCTTTATATTGTAAAACCCGGGTCCTAGGGTTTAAAAAAGATAAGATTTGCAGTTAGGGAAGAAGATATTTCTGAAAAGATCAGGGTCTGTCCTGAGTCTATAAATACTTCTTCTCAATGTAATTGCGAGAGGCGGAGACTTAGAAATAAAAGGCTTATAAGCAATTTCTTGCAAATTTTGTGAAATCCTTTGTTTTCTGGACTGGGAGTTGATGTGCTTTTGCTGTTTTCTATGGTAGCATGGCCAGGAGCCTAATATTTTACAGATCTGTGATAAGTGTATCTTCTTCTGTTATCCGTTCCATTAAAGTTTGTTAGATATATGCTGTAAATCTGCCATTATCAAGTTTAAATATGTCGTTAGGCTTCAGTTGTTCCATTGTCTGCTAGGGGAAATTACAGATTTGAGGTTAAGTTTGTTCTAATTGCTCTGTCTTCACCGTGTGAGCTAGGCTACCGGTGAAAGATACCAGTTTTAACCAACTTGCCCTTGGATTTATAATTTTCTTGCTAGATCTGTTCCACTTTGCCTTGTGCTCCTAGTTGAAAGTGATCTTAGAAATCTGGACACTTTCTTCTTGGATTTGTTCTGTTGTGAAGCTAGTAGCATAGATAAAATTGATAGTTTAAGTTTTACAGTTTAAAGTCTGATAAACTTCTCTTTCTGCCTTACCCTACCCTCTCTTTGTTTTCGGTGAAATGATCCATTTTTACTTTCTTTATTTGTCTTTTATTTGAATCTGCTGACCCATGAGAGCTAGATCAAGAATCAAGTTAAATCTGATTGTTAACAAGTAACAACTTCTGCAACTACTGAACAAGTTCAGGAACCCCCCGTAAGGTAACAGACAATCCATATTGAAATCTATTCCAGAAGCGAAAAAGAGTGAATAGACATTCGACCCGACTCTGTAACTCGCACCTTGGATAACCAGCTAGATCCTAAAGTGAGTGGGATTCGTCCCGTGGGTGTCTCCGGAGCTTCCTTGCTCATCCTTCGCGGGGTGTGTATGAAAGCCGGACCAACAGAACTCTATCCCCTTTGCTCTAGCTAGTGAAATTCTAGAAAACTTCTATCCCCATTGCCCTATGTACGCAGGTGGGCTAAAACATAAAAACTTTATTTAATTAACTTCAAAAAATTACATGCTACACATACAATGCTTAGGTATTTATAGGGAAAAATGAGGAAGAAGGAGGAAGTGAGAGATAAGGGAAAATAGTGGGATGTGGAGGGATAAGGGATAAGGAAGGATGTGGAAGAATAAGGAGGATGAGGAGAAGTGGGAAATAGGGAGCAGAAGATATGGAGAGATAAGGAGGAAAAGGAGGAAAAAATGGAGAGAATTTAGGAGAGGGAGTTTAGAAGATTTTTAAAAATTTGTCGATAAAACTATTCTGACCATTACAGCCATGTTCACACTAAGCCTAGAAATATCTACATATTTCTGGGCCTAAACCCTCTTCATATTTGCAACATTATCCCCCTTAAAGTTGAGAGAACTGACTACACAGTCTCTCAGCTTGATAAATTGAGCTTTAGCCATCACTTTGGTGAAGATGTTTGCAACATTCTCCAATGTGCAGTAAAATTTAAGCCCAACAATTTCATGCTCCACCATGTCTCGGATGAAGTGGTACTTCATATCAAAATGTTTCGTTCTACTATGGTGGATCGGATTGTATGCCAACTGAATGGCACTGATGTTGTCATAGTAAATCTTGGTTAGACCACTTTGCTACTCTCCAATATCTTCCAGCACTTTTCTTAGCCATAGGGCTTGATTACTAGCATAGGTGATTGCTATATACTCAAATTTTGTAGAAGACAAAGCTACCATAGTTTGATTTTTGGAACTCCATGTTATTAGCCCTGATCCCAGACTAAAACAGTTCCCTGAAGTTGATTTTATGTCATCAATATTGCTTCCCCAATCACTATCATTGAAGCCTACAAGCTTGATAGTGTTACATTTATGGTACTGGATTCCAAAATCCAATGTACCCTTAACATATTTGATAACTATCTTAGCTGCCTGCAAATGTAGCTCAAATGGGCTAGAAATAAATCTAGAGACAAGAGAAACAACATACTGAATATCAGGTCTGGTGTTGGCAAGAAACATCAAACTCCCAACCATGCTCCTAAAAGTGGTCACATCAACTTTAGGTGCTCCATCATCTTTGCTTAATTGGATCCCATGTCACACTGGAGTTGCAATTGGTTTTCAATGCTCCATAACAAACTTCTTGATCATGTCCCGAGCATACTTATGTTGACATATGAAGATCCCTGTATCTGACTTATGAACTTCCAATCTAAGGAAGTAGTGCATTAAGCCGAGATCCTTCATCTCAAACTGCTTCATCATGGAGCACTTGAACTCCATATTCATTTTTCTATTACTACCCATGAATATGAGATCATCCACATACAATAAAACTATGAGGATATCGTTACCTTGATTTAGGTAGTAAATTTTGGGTTCATTTATGCTTCTGGTGAACCCAAAATCTTTGAAGTACCCATCAATGCATGAGTACCAAGATCATGGTGCCTATTTGAGGCCATAGAGTGCCTTTTTCAGTTTGTAAACAAGGTGTTCCTTACCTTGCTCTTGAAATCCCTGTGGTTGCTCAACATACACTTCCTCTATCAAGTACCCATTGAGAAATGCACTTTTCACATCCATGTGTTGGAATTTCCATCCCTTGTGTGCAGCTAAAGCAAGAACTGTTATGATGGTCTCCTATCGAGCTATAGGAGCAAATTTCTCTTCATAATCAATACCATACTTTTGTGTAAATCCTTTTGCAACCAATCTTGCTTTGTGCCTTTCAATACTTCCATCAACATTGAATTTGGTCTTGAAGACCCATTTACATCAAACACACTTCTTTCCTTTAGGAATCTCTACCAGATCCCAAGTATCGTTGTTTTTTATAGAGGTTATCTCTTCTTTCATGGCAT
Source organism: Wollemia nobilis (assembly GCA_028583015.1). NCBI lineage: Eukaryota > Viridiplantae > Streptophyta > Pinopsida > Araucariales > Araucariaceae > Wollemia > Wollemia nobilis. The sequence goes on along the minus strand of JAQPPZ010017031.1, from coordinate 8,723,116 downwards.
CCTGCCATATATTTTGAGTACAAGCCTTATCATAACTAGAAGGTTCAAGTTGTGCACTAGTTAACAAGGCATAGTTAACTACATCTCCCCGAGGTTCTTGGGAGTCATCATCTCCATACAAATGCATATTTTCAAGTCTTTGCAAAACTAAACCCATTTCACTTGCTTGACTTCTAGTATACCGTCTTTGAAAATTTGTATCCAACATATGATAAGATGGATGATGCTGGAGAGTTCTCTTACCTCTAGATGGAGAATCAATATCAATTGGTGAGGAACTAACTAAACTTTGTGGATAAGGACTTTGTGATGATGATGATGAACTGGAAGTCGAATGTCTACTTGGTCTTGGAGGAGAAGGAGGAGTATTCTTGCCTTTATTTGTTGCTATCTATTGCACCTATGTAGAATCTGCATCATGAGATTCAACATCACTATAAATTTGGGGATTTCCCCATTCTCCCCCTTCATCAAAAATCACATTCTTGGAAAGTATTATCTTTCGAGTCCTAGGATTGTAGAGTATATAAGCTTTTGTGTTCTCACAGTATCCTACAAAAATGCATGCTTGAATCTTAGGATCAAGCTTCTTCCTCTATTCATCAGGAATGTGTGAGTAAGCTAGTGAACCAAACACTTTGAAATGCTTGACATTCGGTTTCTTACCATACCATGCTTGGTAAGGAGTTTTCCCTTTCAAACTTGAAGTAGGGCTCCTATTAAAAATATACACACTGGTCCTGGTTGCATCTGCCCAATACATATTGCTTAAATTTTTCATTTGAAGCATAGATATTGCCCTCTCTACAATGGTGCGGTTTTTCCTTTCAACCACACCATTCTGCTATGGAGTATAGGTAGTAGTGAACTGCCTCTTTATTCCATGTTTTTTACAAAAATTCAAAAATTCATTAGAGGAGTATTCTCCTCCTTTATTTGATCTAAGACACTTAACAAAATATCCACTCTCATTTTCAACTCTTGCTTTAAAATCTATGAAGCAATCAAATGCCTCATATTTATGCTTCAAAAAATATATCCAACACATTCTTGAAAAATCATCAATAAAAATAAGAAAGTAAGAGTTGTTACCAATGCTCTTGGTCTGCATTAGACCACAGATGTCTGAATACACTAGCTAGAGTGGATAACTGGCCTGCCCTGCTTGTCCATGAGTAAATTTGGTTCTAGCATGCTTGCCCAAGGCACAACCTTCACAGACTTCCTTATTGTCTTGTACTTTAGGAAGTCCGATCACCATTTCTTGAGAACTTAACATCTTCAAACTGACTGAATTCAAATGACCGTATCTCAAGTGCCACAACACACTTGGATTTGCAATAACAACATTTAATAATTGATCTCCTCATGTCTGGCCAAAATTTAAAGGAAATAACTTGTTCCTTGTCATTGGCACTTGAGTAATGACTCTATCACTATTACTCTTATCAAAAATGGTACATTTACCCTCATCAAATAACAAATTATAGTTCTTATCTAACATTTTACCAACACTTAAAATATTGTGTTGGAGATGAGGTGTGTAATAGATATCACTTACTTGTTTCATGCCCTCTTTTGTTGGAACCTCCATGGCTCCAATGCCTTCAACTTCCAATGACTTGTAATCTCCCAATTTGATGTTGGATTTGTAGGAAGAATCCAGAGTAGCAAAGAGTTATTCCTTTCCACTCATATGATTTGAACACCCAGTGTCCAAGATCTAGGTATCATTCACGTTCTGATCTGACTTGCCATATGAGAGAAAGATATTTGAGGTCCCTACTCTGGCTGCTATTCCCTTGAGAGGATTTCAACCAGTAGTCAAGAGTGAAGTGGCCAAGTTTGCCACAATTGTAGCAAGCTTGTTTTGACTTGTCACTTCATTTTCCTTATCTTGGATTCTTCCCTTTGTTCTGCTGTCCACCTCTATTCTGACCTCCACCTCTGTTTGAAGATCCTCCTCTATTAGGAGTTCCACCTCATGGACTATTCCTAACTCTACCTTCGTGTTGACCTCTGCCATGATCTCTACCTTGTCCTTTTCCTTCATGTGAAGTGAAGGCTTTGTAATCACCTCATGTGGCTAGTGGAAGAAGATTCCTGTAATCTCTCTTCATGTGAAATAAGAGAACCAATTAGTGCATCAAAGGAAAGTGCAGTCAAATATTTTGACTCTTCAATAATAATTTCTACATGGTTCCACTTAGGAATAAGTGTTTGCAACACTTTATTCACTACAACCTCTGGTTTAATATCTTCACCTAAAGTGGCCATTTTATCTACTATGGCTTTGAATCACACGCAGTAGTCTCCTACTTTCTCATTCTCTTGCATTCTGATATTTTCAAAATCTCTTTTCAGAGTTTGAAGCCTGACCTGCTTCACTTGATCACTCCCTTGAAAATTTTCCTTTAAAGCCTTTCAAGCATCTTGAGCTGTTATACAGGATGTTATTCTAGGAAATATGCTTTTATCTAGGGCTGCTTGTAAATGATATAGGGCAAAGGAATTGTTTTTCTGGGCTTCTTTCTTGGATTTTCTATCGGTAACACTTAAGGTAGACCAGTAAGTGGGAGAGGGTTTTGTGTAACCCTCTTCAACTATTTCCCATAAACCTTTACCAATAAACATAGTTTTCATATTTATTGACCAGTATTCATAATCACTACCATTAAATTCAAGAATTGAGATATTTGAATTTGAAGCCATTTCTACTACTTGAAAGCAAACTTTGATTTGACTAAAAATAGGAAGTACAAAGCAATTACAAGTTCAAATAAAATCTATATTTCCTAAATCTCTCACTAATTTCTTCTTCTTCTTATGGATTGTCCAGTACTGGAGGTCCAAAATTGTCTACAATGGAATCATCATCGTCTTGATGAAAACTATTTTAGGAGCTATTGCTGGCTCGACTTGTGCTGGCTCAGACTCTACTGGCTCAGGCTCTAGAGAGCATGGGGTATAACTTTCACTAGATTGTTCCTCTGGCTCAGCTAGAAAGTAGTTATCACTGTCTTGATCTACAAGTGTGGCTTCAATTGTATCGGACTCCTCCACTTGTTGTCCAAATATATTGTCTTCTGAGTCAACCTCGTAACCAAAATCTGATTTCCTCTGGTGGGCTATCACTAAATTTTGTAGTTGACTGAATACAGTTTGTATTCCGTCTCACCAAACACTCTCATCAAATGATTCAGTAGATTCTCTATGCAGTAGAGAGCACAAAGTATGGTAACATCCGGTAGATCTGATCATCTACTCATCAAGGCAAAAAGAAAAATTCGTTAGAGCTTGTGAGGTTACAATTTTCACTCTTTTACATCCGCTGAGGCTATTACACAAATTTTTTAGCCTTGAATAGGGTTCCAAGGGGCAGCGCTAAATGGGCGCTCCGAAAGGCTCCCATCACTATTATGTTTCCCCTTTTTACAAAGATAGCCCTTTTAAAGTTTTCAAATTTTATAAAGGTTTTTTAAGAAAATTTAATAATATTATTTTATATTTTTAATTATATTTTAAATAAAAGTTTATTTAAAATTAATTAAAAAATATAAAATTAAAAAAATTATTAAATTTATTAAAACCTAATTTAAAAAAAAAAACCTTTTCTCAAGCCGATTTGAACTCATGACCACTCCTTCAACGACGACCAACTCAACTGTTGCACCACACAACTTTTGTGAAAGCAAATGGGGCCAAGGATTTATTTAAATCCTTCAATCGATGCTAAAAATAAACAAAAAAAAAATTCTTTTGAGCGATTCAAACTCAGGACCTCTCCTCGACCAACAAACAACTCTGCAAATGCGCTACGTACTTTGGATGAGATCAACAGTGAGTATAAACATTTTTATATTGATGCGACAGCTAAAAATTAAAAAAATAAAAAAGGTTTATCCCACATGCAGTGGGAGGATGGCAAACCAATTGTTTCTAAACGCTTGCGAGCCACAGTAATATCGATTGCCTTAGGGCAATCACCAGCAACCTATTTTTTTGCTTTGAGCCACGTGTCACACTCATACATGCCAACCACTCTCACCACGTGTTGCTTTACCAACTTAGCTCATCCAATTAGCACCTGCATGTCACCTCAGGATTCGTGCTCGGCTACCACCTCAGCTAGTGCTTGCCACCTTGAACTACATGTCGCTACCCAGTCAATGCCTGCCTCGATATCTATGCCCTTAACCTTGGCTCTCGTGCCTCTATGCCTGTACCTCAAAAATTACACCCATCTCTGATACCAGTGTACGTAGGTGAGCTTAAACATAAAAACTTTATTTAATTAACTTTAAAAAATTACATGCCACACACACAACGCTTAGGTATTTATAGGAAAAAATGAGGAAGAAGGAGGAAGTGAGAGATAAGGTAAAATAGTGGGATGTGGAGGGATAAGGGATAAGGAAGGAGGTGGAGGAATAAGTAGTATGAGGAGGAGCGGTAAATAGGGAGTGGAGGATATGGAGAGATAAGGAGGAAAAGGAGGAAAAAATGGAGAGAATGTAGGAGAGGGAGTTTAGAAGATTTTTAAAAATTTGCTGACAAAACTTTGCTAAACATTACAGCCATGTTCACACTAAGCCTAGAAATATCTAGATATTTTTGGGCCTAAACCCTCTTCATATTTGCAACACCCTAGCTTTTGGATCTCTCTCCACAGGAGACCTCTGTCCCCACTGCACTGGCTGATGGATATCTATCCATTGGAGACCTCTATTCTCTTTGTTATTGTTGCCTCTAAAGTTTACTCTGAAATCTGTCTCAATTCTATACCAAACCCTATCACAAGTCTAGCACAAATATGCTATAACTCTTCTCATAAATATATTTCAATTTTGTCTCAAGTCTTCATAAAACTTGCTCAAATCTACCTAAATACTGCTCTAAGTCTTATTATAATACTAGCTCAAATCTACCTCAAAGCTACTCCAAGTATTCTCACAAGACTTGCTCAAATCTACCTTCAAGCCTTCTCAAAATACTTGCTCAAATCTACCTTCAAACCTTCTCAAAAGACTTGCTCAAATCTACCTTCAAGCCTTCTCAAAATACTTGCTCAAATCTACCTTCAAGCCTTCTCAAAATACTTTCTCAAATCTACCTTCAAGCCTTCTCAAAAGACTTGCTCAAATCTTCCTTCAAGCCTTCTCAAAAGACTTGCTCAAATCTACCTTCAAGCCTTCTCAAAAGACTTGCTCAAATCTACCTTCAATGCTGCTCACTAAACCTGCTCAAATATTTCCAAACCTTGCATACAAACAAAGCTTATATCTTTTTCAAAAATACTTTCTTCAAATAGATATATTCTACTTAGAATTTGTTTAACCTCTAGAAAATATAGAGAATGATATACACTATCAAAATCCCAATATGTTCTTCACATTCACAAATCTTGCATTCAACTAATCCAATCTTTATCTCTTGCAAAATCCCTTTCAAATCAAATCAACACAATGTATATCTTGCTTCACAAAATTGATTTATCTTTCTTGCAAATTTTCTCTCAAATATCAATCACACTAATGCACAAATTTCTCTCACAATATTGATCTCAAACACTTTCACAAATGCTTTCAATATCTCTCAAACCAATGCTCAAAAGGTTTCACAATGATGCACAAATATCTCAAACCCTAACTCAAATATTTTCAACAATGCTTACCAAACAACCCTTTTATCTCCACCTTATTTTCCAAAAATATTTACTCAACAAAACACCTTAAACAAGGAATGATATGCCCATACCTCTTAATTTTCTCTTATGGAGATATGTCTTCAAAACCTGTCTTACAAACAACTTATCCTCCTTATGCCACTACAAGGGTTAGATAGCAAAATACTTTCTCAAACCATCCACATGAACTTTCCTCTCAAAAGAATGTGCATAATAAAATCTGAAAATGATGCTCTAAGTCCCTTCTTTTGTTCTAAAAAATAAAACATTAATACTCAACAAAACCTTTCATATCTTCCTTTCACCATGCAAGAGTTATAATAAAATGTCAAGCAACTTATCACACCTTATTACTCCTAATCTTGCAAAATAAAATTCAACCCAACAAAAACACAAATTACACACATGAATTTTCTTATACACCTTATACCTCCTACTTGAAATAAAATATTTTAATGCACTTCAAATCTTCAACATGACCATAACATCATTTATTTTATACACCACACATAGCACTTAGCAAAACTCCACACTATTCCCTTTTAATTCAAAAAACTTAATAACTCCACATTGTCCTTTTAATTCAAAAATAAAAAATAAAATAATCACCTTATGACTCCCTAAGCAAGCACATACCTTAGCCTTAGCGAATATTTATTTCATCAAAAATATTATCCCCTTGTTGTCTTCATTGTGATTCAAACCTGTACCACTTGCTGGCCCATGCCCTAGCTTCGGCTAGGCCACCACATGGGCTAGCCACCCACATGAAATCAAACTTGCATGTGCTCTTCCTTATTCCCTATCTCCAATATAAAAACTTCTTCAAAAAAAACTTTAACTCCTTGCCTCCATCATGTCTCAAACTTGAGACCTCCCTTCTACCATGTCTTAGCGCCAAGGGATCTGTCATCTGGGCTAGCTGCCTAGATGGGATTTATTTTTGCTATCACCACACCTTATCCATGAATTCAACCTCGAAAAGTACTGCTCCTTTGTCCTTTCTCCCACTTGACCATGAACGAAGCACACACGATTTCTCATGGATTTTTACACATTACATCACAACTTCACTTTGCAATAATCTTTATGTATTATATATGCATTTTGCCCTTTTGAAACTTTGACGTTGATGCTTGGAGAGGTATTTGAATTTGCAACATTGGCACCCACACTATACCTTTAAATTATTATAATAATTAAATCTAAAGTAGATTTAAATATTATAACTTATATTTTTACCTTTGGGTCCTTTTACTTTTTAATTATTATAATATTTTAAATCTTCATAGATTTAAATATTATAATTTATTTTTCTTCTTTGGGCCTTTTCTTTGGATAAAGTCTTTGCCACCATAAAACATCTTCCTTTTTCCTTTGCAAGTACCACCATGGTAAAACCATTAAACCTTTATTTTCCTTGACATAAATGACAACCAATGTCATCAACTTATGACATCAATCCTTTGACATCAATGACAACAATATACTCAAAATTTCCAACAATCTCCCCCTTTGTCATTGATGGCAACCCTTTCTAAAAATTATTTTCAACCACTGGATTCCAAATCTTCTCCCCTAAGAAATTGCTCCCCTTGACTGAATGCTCTCCCCTTACTCAAATCTCTCCCCCTTTGACATCAATGGCAAAGGGACTCCTTTGGGGCTAAATATAAGACTCTTAGCTCAGCCCCCTCCCCACCTCCTCTCCTTGAGGTGATTAATTTTGGGGTGGGAGTATCTCTACTCCCAACATACAATGCTCTTTTTCTTTGTCAACCTTCTTTTTCAACATTTTTGTAGCCATACCCTTTTGATCCTTTTGAGTGTCCCTATTCTTGCTTGTCTCTAGAAGTTCTAGAAACTCTGTTCTACACCACTTGGCCTTATGCCCAAGATTATTGCACTTGTAACACTTAATGTTGTAGTTCTTGGAAGGTGCAAATATCTTGAAGTTCCTCTTGGTGAAGCCATAATCATTTCTATCATGAACCTTGCAGTGGATTGCTTTATGACCAAAGTGATTACAAGAGTAGCAATACCCTTGAAAGAAATATCCATATTTGAATGAGTTGAAATTCCTTTTAGTGAGACCATACTCCTTTCCATGAACCCTGCAATGCATAGCCTTGTGACCAAACCGATTACATGAAAAATAATGTCCTTTGAAGAAATCTTGTCTTGAAACCTCTAGTCTCTTAGTCCTTTCTTTTCCTTCTCTGTGATGATCCCTATTTCTTGTTTGTGCATTGTTTCCTTTCTTAGTGAAGCTTCTATTCTTCAACTTATCCTCATAAGTCTCAATTTCTTCTTCACTCTCTTCCTCTAAAACTTCCTCTTATTTTGAACTTGAGCTTGACTCTTCTTCTTGTTTCCTTTGTCCTTCTTCAAAACCAAGTCCTATTTTGATAGATGAAGATCTTTGTGCATTGATAATTTTATCCAAAGTCTTTGAACTTTTCCCAAACCTGTGTAGCTTGTCCTTAGAATATTTCACTTCCATCCTTAGTGAAACTATCTCATGTTCTAATATTTCACACTCTAACTCTTTTTCTTCTAACTTCTCAACCATGACCTCTTTAAATCTCCTTGCCTTAGCTTTTGAGTTTGTTAGGTCTTGTAGAAGCTTTTCTTTTTCTTCCTCATGTTCTTGAACTTGAGCCTTTAGTCTTGAATTCTGCTTTCTAACCTTTTTCAATTCTCTAAGAGCAATAATAAGTTCTTCTTCTAGATCAACTATGCCTTCCTCTTCATTTTTTGAATCTTTTTCTACTTCTTGGTCTCCAAGAGCATCTTCATACTTTTCGACTTTATCTTCAATAGGAGCATCTTCTTCCTCTTCTATTGCAAAAAATAGAATCTCTTATTCTTCACTATCTGAGAGTCTTTCATCACTATCACTTGAATCCTTGCTTGCCTTGTTAACATAGAAACTCTTCTTGTGCCTTTGAAAGAACTTATTTTCATGCTTACCTTGACCATACCTATTTTTCTTTTCATACCTATATTTTCCTCCTTCCTTTTTCTTATGATCCTATTTCTCTTCACTACTACTGCTTCTGAATTCTGGACAATTAGATGCATAGTGACCAAAATTACCACAATTAAAACATTTCATAGTCTTCATACCTTTGTGCTTTCTTGAGTCCTTCTTTTTTCATTTCATAGTTAGCTTCTTCATCACTGCTTGACTCACCACTTGATTCTGGTTTCTTATATTTTATCTTCTTTGAAGCTTTGAAAGTTACCTCTTTCTTGGAGTTGGGATCCTTTACTATTCTCATCTCATAAGCTATGAGAATTCCATGTAACTCATCCATAGTCAACTTTTCAATATCTCTCATCTCTTCTATAGCTGAAACTTTTCCATCATACCTCATAGGAAGTGACCTTAATACTTTCTGAGCAACACTGGAGTCTTCAATTTTGAATCCAAGTCCATGCATGGTATTAACAACCTCATCCACATGAAGTAAGTATGTAGCAATATCTTCCTCATCTTCCATATTCAAATCTTCAAACCTTTTCTTGTGGTTTTGTAGTTTTGCCATCTTGACCTTTTTATCTCCCTCATATGTTTGCTTCAATTTTTCCCATATCTCTTTTGTTGATTTGTAGTGCATAAATTTCACAAATTCTGCTTCACATAATCCACTTAAGATTCCATTCATAGCCTTGGCATTATTCACATGTAACATCTTACCATATTTATCTATGGGAGGAGTAGTTGTAGGTGTGAACCCATCCTCAATGGATTGCCATGTCTCATATCCTTGTGCCATCAAGTAAGTCTTCATTCTTATACTCCAGAAGGTATAATTGTTCCCATAGAACAATGGTGCCTTATTTGATGAGGATCCATTCTGAGATGCCATATGTGTTCCTATAATATCTTCCTTCAAGTTGTTAGACTTTTTTGAAGGAACCCGCTCTGATACCAATTGAAGAACACAAGCTTATACTGAGAGGGGGGTGAATAGTATAAGATCAACTTTTACTTTTATTTCCCAAATAATATTATCCAATATTATCAATTGCAATATCAATAGTAGTAATCAAAGCAATGCAAAAATCATCACACACATGAGAGACACAAATTTAACGTGGTTCACCCAATGTGGGTTACATCCATAGAGAAAATATTTCTTCTAAATTTTCTCAACAAATATCTTGGGAATCAATTCCCTATTACAATGTTTATGGACCTCTATCCAAAGGAGACATCAATCCCCTATAATCTGATTTGTGGATCTCTCTCCATAGGAGAACTCTATCCCCTTGCTCTAGTTTATGGATCTCTCTCCATAGGAGAACTCTATCCCCTTTGTTCTGTTTGTGGATCTCTCTTCATAGGAGAAATCTTTCCCCTTTGCTCTAGTTTGTGTATCTCTTACTATAGGAGAACTCTTTCCCCTTTGCTCTTGGTCATGGATCTCTCTCCATAGGAGAACTCTTTCCCCTTTACTATGGTTCATGGATATCTTTCCATAGGAGAACTCTTTCCCCTTTGATCTAGTTTGTGGATCTCTCTCCATAGGAGAACTCTATCCCCTTTACTCTAGTTTGTGAACTTCTAGAAGACTTCTATCCCCACTGCTCTAGCTTATGAAATCTCTCCATAGGAGACCTCTATCCCCACTACACTATCTAATGGACCTCTATCCACTGGAGACCTTTGTCCTCCATACTCTTATCACCTCCAAAGTCTACTCTCAAATCTATCTTAAATCTGCACCAAACCTTATCATAAGTTTGGCACAAATCTACTCTAACTCTACTCATAAATTTGTTTTAATGCTATCTCAAGTCTTCACAAGATTTTCTCAAATTTGCCTAAATATTTCTCTAATTATTCTCATAAAACTAGCTCAAATCTACCTCAAAGCTGCTCCAAGTCTTCTCACCAGAATTTCTCAAATCTTCATTCAAGCCTTCTTAAAATACTTGCTCAAATCTACCTTCAAGCCTTCTCAAAAGACTTGCTCAAATCTACCTTCAAGCCTTCTCAAAAGACTTGCTCAAATATGCCTTCAAGCCTTCTCAAAGACTTGCTCAAATATACCTTCAAGCCTTCTCAAAAGACTTGCTCAAATCTACCTTCAAGCCTTCTCAAAAGACTTTCTCAAATCTTCCTTCAATGCTGCTCACTAAACCTGCTCAAATATTTCCAAATCTTACATACAAACAAAGCTTATATCTTTTTAGAAATACTTTCTTCAAATAAATATATTCTACTAATAATTCGTTTAACCTCTAGAACATATAGAGAATGATGTACACTATCAAAATCCCAATATGTTCTTCACATTCACAAATATTGCATTCAACTAATCCAATCTTTATCTCTTGCAAAATCCCTTTCAAATCAAATCAACACAATGTATAACTTGCTTCACAAAACTGATTTATCTTTCTTGTAAATTTTCTCTCAAAGATCAATCACACTAATGCACAAATTTCTCTCACAATATTGATCTCAAACACTTTCACAAATGCTTTCAATATCTCTCAAACCAATGCTCAAAAGGTTTCACAATGATGCACAAATAGGTCTCAAACCCTAACTCAAATATTTTCAACAATGCTTACCAAACAACCCTTTTATCTCCACCTTATGTTCTAGAAATATTTACTCAATCAAACATCTTAAACAAGGAATGATGTGCCCATACCTCTTAATTTTTCTTATGAAGATATATCTTCAAAAACCTGTCTTACAAACAACTTATCCTCCTTATGCCACTACAAGGGTTAGATAGCAAAATACTTTCTCAAACCATCCACATGAAATTTCCTCTCAAAAGAATGTGCATAATGAAAATTCTGAAATGATGCTCTATCACTCTTCTTTTTTTCTAAAAAATAAAACATTAATACTCAACAAAACCTTTCATATCTTCCTTTCACCATGCAAGAGTTATAATAAAATGTCAAGCAACTTATCACACCTTATTACTCCTAATATTGCAAAATAAAATTCAACCCAACAAAACCACAAATTACACACATGAATTTTCTTATACACCTTATACCTCCTACTTGAAATAAAATATTTCAATGCACTTCAAATTTTCAACATGACCATAACATCATTTATTTTATGCACCACACATAGCACTTAGAAAAACTCCACACTATTCCCTTTTAATTCAAACAAACTTAATAACTCCACATTATCCTTTTAATCCAAAAATCAAAAATAAAATAATCACCTTATGACTCCCTAAGAAAGCACATACCTTAGCCTTAGAAAATATTTATTTCACCAAAAATATTGTCCCCTTGTTGTCTCCATCATGATTCGAACCTACGTTACTTGCTGGCCTGTGCCTTAGCTTCGAGCTAGGCCACCATGTGGGCTAGCCACCCACACGAAACCATAACTTGCATGTGCTCTTCCTTATTCCCTATCTTCAGCATAAAAAATTCTTCAAAAAAACTTTAACTCTTTGCCTCCATCGTGTCTCGAACTCGAGACCTCCCTTCTACCACATCTTAGCATTGAGGGATCTACCATCTGGGCTAGCTTCCTAGATGGGATTTCATTTCGCTATCACCACACCTTATCCATGAATTTGACCTCAAAAAGTGTTGCTCCTTTGTCCTTTCTCCCACGTGACCATGAACGAAGCGCACATGATTTCTCATGGATTTTCACACATTACATCACAACTTCACTTTGCAATAATATTTATGTATTATATATGCATTTTTCCCTTTTGAAACTTTGACGTCGGTGCTTGGAGAAGTATTTGAATTTGCAACATTGGCGCCCACACTATACCTTTAAATTATTATAATAATTAAATCTAAAGTAGATTTAAATATTATAATTTACATTTTTACCTTTGGGCCCTTTTACTCATTTAATTTTTAATTATTATAATATTTTAAATCTTCATAGATTTAAATATTATAATTTCTTTTTCTTCTTTGGGCCTTTTCTTTTGGATAAAGTCTTTGCCACCATAAAACATCTTCCTTTTTCCTTTGCAAGTACCACCATGGTAAAACCATTAAACCTTTATTTTCCTTGACATAAATGACAACCAATGTCATCAACTTATGACATCAATTCTTTGACATCAATGACAACAATATACTCAAAATTTCCAACAAGTATCTTTGGCATGAAAGGGCATGCCATAATTTTGTGTATAAATCCAACAATTAAATAAATATACAACTAAAAATAAGGCAATTGGTCAAATAGAAAGTTTAGTAGATTATATGAGGTGCTAATATAATTGCATTTGCAAGTTGGTATCATCTAAGCTAATTAAAAATGGGATAGACTTGGTAGTTGATCATTGGCCTCTCTAAATTGAGAAGCCTATATAAGCAACCTCCCCCCTTCACCATTGCATCACTTATAATAATTAATTCATTATATAAATCTATATTTCTTGCAAACTACTAGTTCCGTAAGTATTATAGAGATGTGTATAAGGAATGACCTCAGACAAAAATTGTAGATGTTCCTAAAAGTTCTTGTGCCATAGGGAACCACTAAATTATTGGAGGTGAGAAACAATCTATTTTAGCCTTCTCAGTGTTAGCTAAAGTAGGCATTGTAATTTATGGTAGACCTATAGAAATCATGGTTTTAGCTAAATCCATATTGGTTTTCACTAAAGGTGCTCCTCCATTGATAATATTTGCACCCTTATTACAATTGCTAGCAAGCTTCTCAAAACTTAAAGGGGACTAGTAGGAACAACCACACCCTTTTGATAATTGGGTTTTGTTCTTTCTCAAGAATACCAAAATTATACCAAAAGAGCGAATTCCAAGGATAAAATAAAAATGGGAAAATATCAATCCATGGAATCCTATAAAGCACGTAGTTCTACATACGTTTAAACTCATCCAAGTAGAGATTCCTCTCAACCTATTGTATAATAAGAGCAAGATTCTAGAAGAACCCCTTAGTCCATGGGGGATGCTTCACATTTTCTTCCTTATTGTTGTTTGAAGTTGAAGTAACAAACAACAATGAGGTAAAAAGGTGAAGGGAGTGCTAAAATGCCATGTTGGGTAAAACTAGAAGGAATTCAAAGGTTTTCATCATTTAGGTATTGCTTCTATTATTTTTCTTCTCCTCTCTTCATCCCCTCCCACCACATTTCATTTCTGCCAACTATTTTTCCTTCTACACCTCCCTCTTTTTCAAGTCATTCCAAACGTACCCTTGTTTATTTCCCATTTCTTTCTATATATCTAAAAAAAAATTCCTCCTACTCCAAAATAAAATGGATAGACTACCCAAGTATTTCTTCTTTAAGCGATGGAAAGTACTCTAGCAAGTAAAGCATGACATGCAAGCACAAAGGAAGAATGTGTGAGGCCTATGACATGACACCTCAATAACTTGATGATGAAAGGAAACACAAGGTCTCCATATGGATATGCAATGTTGACAAAAAACTATGGGATGAATGAAAGGATAACACCAAAATATTGTAGACACCTAAAACACATCATGTTTAGGCAACTACCCATATGGGCACATTAGGAGACCATATGAATCATATTGGACCTCTACAAGAGCTAGAAGTGGCCCTAACCAATCAAAAAGGGTAGTTCTAGCCCATCCAATCTTAGTCTCTTTTAGGTAGAGCAGCTGCCACATATAGTCGTTGAAGCTGAAAGCGGCCACACCTAGCCGCTACTCTAAAAAATATCTAGCACCATGCACAGTCTAGCCATGAATACAAAACCATATCATGTAGTTTGACTACACCTTGTATTGCTTGCAAGCAAATTTTGGTGAGGAAATCCCAAAGTTCCTCCTAATTACCCCTTCAATGCCAATTTGTTACTAATGCTTCCCTCCTTGAGATGGTTAGTTGCATGCAATTTAGATTTTGGCTTCTCCAAGAAGCCAAGATCTAGATCTAGATCTAAAACAAAGAGAAGTCTACATATGGGCTCTGCCAAGCAAAGCAAAGGATCCACAAATATCAAAATTTTGTGAAGTAAAGTCATGGTCGATCAGAGAGTGAATCCATTCCCCCTTTTAGGAGTAGTGAAGCACTGTTCGGATGAGCTACGTCTATGAACTTGCTTTTAGATCCATTTATTATTCACCACCCATCAGTGTACCAAACACAATAGCCAACCCTTGAACATCAATTAGAGCAAGGAATCTAGTGCTACAGCCCCTGGTCCGCAAGGATAAGAGCTTCATTTCATGACTGCTATATCGAATAGTGGCCCACAGGCATATCTTAGGGTATTAGGCATTATTTTACTTTGTTGTAGCTTAGATCCAATACTGCTTTAATTTATTAATTAGTCTTAGCCTAGATCTGATTTATATAATGCATTTACATTGTATTTTTAAGTTTTTCTATGCATTTATCACTTAGTTTGTGCTTGTATTTAATATTATCATGCTCATATATCATGCTTACCAGATTCACTAATAAGAGCCTCATTTGGAGAGGTGGCCTGTAGTATTGATAGTGCTCTATTATTTCTATGCATGTAGGTTACATGTTTACAGGACCGATTCAAGACTTCCAGTGCATAAGATCCCTCCAAGGTGAGAAAATAAAGAGGCATCTATAATCCCTGATACAAGTTCGTGTGCGAGATCAGGAGGCCTGTAGAAGCACACCGTCCCTTTGCGAGGGGACATCATTCTTCTACATTGTTATTTCTACTTGTAATTTATTATATCAAAATTGGGTATCCCTTAGAGGGATCGATATGTAATTGGGATTTGGCAAAGAGATAATTAATAAAAGAAGCTTTCTTTATCTTGTCATTTCTATGTTATGTTATCTATTGCTTTGCATTATTCCATTTTGATATAATATTGCAATTAGAGTAGTAGTGTAAGTGGTGCATGCTTCCCATGGTCACAAAAATGGCAATCATAGTGGGACCCCCACCAGGTTTTTATTTTTTGTTAATTTATTGATACTTTTTTGCATTTTCTATGACCAATAGGGCTTGGCTACTTCTGTAGTCAGTGGCCAAAAGCATCCGCTTTGGTCGATAGATATCGGTAGGAAAAGTGTAGTAGAGGGTAGCCTTTTCATCATCAAATGAGGATTTGAGGTTGGTAGGATTCCTTGATTTTTTGGTAATTTATTTTCAAAAAACAAAAAGTTAAGTCACATTTTTTTCATTTTTATTAAGGAAAAATAAGAAAATATGGAAGAAAAATGCATTTGAATTTTTTTAAAGTTTTTTTATATTTCTTCTAGGTGCTGCTAGGAATAACGGGCCTCTATTTTCAAGGTCTGACCTAGTCTCCAGCATTCTAGGATTTTGTGTGTTTAAGCTTGCTTGCATGTGGCCTAGCTAGAGGCCATTACATCATAAAGTAGAAATTGCATCAAAGTCATTTAGATTAGTTAGAGATGCATTTTTTGAAATCAAACATTCTTTTTAGGCATGTAGGGAAATATCATGAGTGCTCTCTGATGCATAGTTTTCCATTATTTTAAAAATAACCCCACACATCACGTATCACTTTAACATCAGTGATATTGGGCTCTCACATCCAACCCATTGATCGATACCAACAATGGATGTCATTACCACTTGGTTGGATCACTTGAAAGAGTATCATCAAAACCCATCTATGGCAAATGCTGACCCAAGAACTATCCATACCATGCAAAATAGTATGCATTCCTCCTCGAGGGGAGTATCGATGTGCATAGGGTGGTGTGTGAGGGTTGGTAGTACCTATGATACCTCATCGAGTATGGACTTCACTACCATATTTGGCTTGTGTGAGTATATAGGTGAAATCCCTTTAACATTCTGAGTATACCATCCAACGAAATGCAAAATACATGACACAAGGTCTTCTTTATATACAACACATCAAAACATACAAAAAAACTTAGGGAACATGCATTAATCCTTAAATGAGATAAACATTTGTTTGCTTTGCTTATGTGGTTTGAAATTGATATAAGAAGATAATTCACAGTTAATTATGGTATACACATGAAGCAATCACCCTCTGTCCAACATCAAGGTAAAAACTGACTCTTCACACACTCACCATCATAGTGATGTTGAGATTCCCACCCACAATGTCATTGGACGAAGTTCAACAAGTCTCAGGGGTGTTAACTCAACCCTTGGGGGGACTCCTCAAGAAATCCCAATGAGAGAGCCATATCTTGGTTCCTCCCATGGCAAACATGTGGAGGCCTCAAGGCTTTTGTCATCATAAGACATAAGGAGACCTCAAGGTCTTCATCATCACACAGACATGAGGAAGCCTCAAGGCCTTCATCATCATACAAAAATAAGGAGGCCTTAAGGTCTTCATCATCACACAGACATGATGAGGCCTCAAGTTCTCCCTCAGTACATAGATATGTGGAGGCGTAAAGGCCTCCCTCAGTACATAGAAATTTAGAGGCCTCAAAGCCTCCCTCAGTACATAGACATACAGAGACCTCAAGGCCTCCCTTAGTATATAGACATATGGAGGCCTCAAGGACTCCATTATTACATAGACATGCAGAGGCCTCAAGGCCTCTCTCATCACACAGACATGCAAAGGCCTCAAGACCTCCATAATCACACAGACATGAGGAGTCATAAAGGCCTCCATCATCACATAGGCATGCAAGGGCTACAAGGTCCTAAACTTCACATGATACACTTAGGATAGATTAGCCCACTAAGGGGTAAGACATTAGGGCTATGCCTAGTCATAGACCTAGGACATCCTATAGCCTCCCTATAGATGGGAGGATACCCCTAGATTATGAGCTCATTGGTGCTAATGGGACTCCATTGGATCGGCCATGGTGGATCGGCCATGGAGGACCAGATAACTTGATGAGATGGATCGAGTTCCCTCGAGACCAGCTCCAAGAAGCATTGCTACTACACATTCTACTTTAGAAAGTTCACTTAGTATAACTAATAGATATGCTAATGAGCTAGGGGAAGTTTCAAAGCAGTCCCATAGCACGTACACTACTTTTGACCATGGGGGTACACAACACAGATCACAGTGCATTAAGCAAGTCGTCCTGGTAGATAAGGGCAAGAACATAGTAAGAGCCTCTCCAAGAGGTCTATCAATTATAACTCCTTACACATAGTTAGAGAGGCATAAACCTTAAATAGCAGTTCAGTCTGACTGCATACATAGGTTAGAAGAAGTGATGCGTGCAAATTAAGAGCATGTGGAAACTCTTGAGCAATAATAACAAAGAAAGAGGCGTCTACACATTAATGAACAACACTTGAGAAAATAAAGGGTTGAGCACAAAGAGCAAGTTGATAGCTAGCTTGATCTGACTTACACATATGTGGTTAGAAATACCAACATGATAAACATATTGATTATCAACATGAGAGATGCACTAGAAACATAGATGAGCACACTCACCATGGCTCACTACATCAACAAAATCTAGATATTTAACATAAATAACTTAATAAGGAACATGTAGGGATGGAATATCAGGAACAGAAATTTTCTAAACCTCCATTTATGGTCATGGAGGATGAGTATAGATGCCCAAACAAGGAAAATACAAGATTACCTCCCTTACCACCATGGGTAAACCTTCAGGAATAGGATATTATTTACTCGAAGGCATATAAAATACTCGTCGAGAGAGTCAAATATCTCAAGAAGCAGGACACATTTGGGTAAAATTTGACTTTAAGAAAAAAACACAACCAACCTTTGTGCCCCTTAGTTTTGAGTATTGCATGCCCTAGGCACTTTGAGATGCCTAGGCTAGACAAGTTTAAGGGAGAGGAAAATGCACAAGAGCACGTTACAAATTTCAAGAATGCATACTTATAGATTGAGTAGAATGATGTCCTAATGCTAATAACATTCATCATGATGTTATCAGGTGCATCAACTCAATGGTTCAACCAACTATCCAAGCACAGTATCATCAACTTTGAGCAACTAGTGAATGCTTTTCTTGAATGCTTCTCCTTCGATGTCAAGAAGAAGGTAAACTTGTCCGATCTTGCCAACTTAAAGTAATATGACGATGAGACAATTATGGACTATGGGAATAGGTGGAGAAAAATCATGGCAAAACTACCATTCTCTGCTTCCATAGAAGAGCTCACCTGAATTTTCACAAAGAGTTGTACAAAATACATCTTTTTGCTATTGCAACTACAGTAGTATGAATCATTCAAAGAAGCCTTGGATCAACCCAATATTATAGAGGAAATAAAGGTTTATGAGAGAGACCTGAAGATCTAAAATAAGGAGTGGAATAATGCCAACCACAACAAGAATCAACAAAAGTAGGCCAAGCTTGCTCAAGTCAACCAAGTTATTTTAAGCATACCAAAGAGAGGCAATGGCAAACAATTGTAAAACTATCAAGCTCATCCCCCATCAACTAATTACGACCCAAAGAACAACCAGGGCTGAAACAAGAAGCATTGGCCACCTTGTTATTTCATGCCTCTGTCTGAATTAATGTAATCGATATTTAATCAGTTGAGTGAGGCACAGAGAATCAAATTTCTTGATGCACAAATTTTGGACCCTAATCATCCCAAGCCCAAGGAATATAGGGAATATCACTATTGCCCATATCATAGAATACAAGGGTATGACATCGAAACATGTATCAAATTCAAGGATGTTGTGCAAAAAATGATTGATAAGGGTGAGCTAAAAGTTGACAACCCATTAGCACCTGATAATAGAGACATGGGTATATTTAGAAATCCATTACCAAATCATGAGGCCCCTAGAGATCAGGGTGCCCAAGTCAACCAAGTTTGAGTCAAGTCACCCACTCAGGTATGCATCAGAATGGTTGAGATAATCAAAATGGAAAGTAGGAGTTGGTGATATGGTCAACCAGAGCCTCCAACGGCTCCTATTCATATCTTGAATTCACCTCAATAGAGACAAATGCAAAACAATCCTCCAGGTCTACCAACATGACCTGTGGTAACTGTTCTGAGAATATTGGAACAAAAACAACAAATGAATACAACCAAGTTGTCGGTTTATAAGCT
Organism: Wollemia nobilis; assembly: GCA_028583015.1. Taxonomy (NCBI): domain Eukaryota; kingdom Viridiplantae; phylum Streptophyta; class Pinopsida; order Araucariales; family Araucariaceae; genus Wollemia; species Wollemia nobilis. Next base: position 8,703,432 of record JAQPPZ010017031.1, on the reverse strand, counting down.
CATACAACAATCTCCTAGGCACAAGGAGACTTTTATTGAGAACTTGAGATCAATAGAGCTCTAGCCCTAGAACCCAAATGCATTCACACACTTTATGAGGCAAGTGCAGTAGTGCCAAGAGCCTATGATCTATTTCTATTATCATGAAATCAAGGTAGTACCTACTACCATAGTAGACCCACCTTTGCATATCATCATGTCAATCAATGACATACCCTTCAAGTGGGTTCTAATAAACATAGACTCATTGATTAGAATTATCATGATAAAGGCTATAGGGCACCTGAAGATCCCTAGGTCCAACATTATCCCAACCTCCTACATGTTAAGGGTTTTTAATGATGCACTGTGATCCACAATGGGTACAATAATTCTACCTATTTAGTTAGGGAAAAATACCATCCCCATGATGTTGTCATGTATTGGAGGGGGTAATGCAATACAAAATCCTTCTAGGGTGTCCCTGGATAAGGGATATGTAGTGTGTTCCCTTAATCTTGCACCAATACATCAAGTATGTGCATGAGGGATAAGTTCATGTAGTTTCATCTGATGAAGAGCCGTTTAAATATATACATCAGGATGACTTTCTAGGAGACTTTGTTCTTTCATAAACACATTTGTACATAAGGTATTCATCCCTGACCATGTATCCATAAAACAAAAGAAAATTAGTGTGAGATGATCCATCCACATCGGCATAACCTCTTGCATATAAGACTACTGGCACTTTTGAGAAGCCTTCAACATCTAAAGAAAAATATAATTAGAAGCTGAAATCAACCCTAGTGGAGGAAGGACCCAAGGAACTTCCAACTATAGCAGTTACAAAAATTTCAAATCCCATGGAGGAGGAATATTCCCATGATATAGCCAAGGAGGTACCTCAACTTACCTCATCTGCTTCATCAACAACATCATTTGCACCACAGGTGATAGTTCACTTAGCCAAAATAGGTTTAGGTGAGTATCTTGTGCAAAACGTGACTTTCACGCCTATTATTGAGTCTGTGCAAGACATGGGATGGCCAAGGGTCCCAAATTTTCCAATAGGGATAGTAGTTTTGTTAGGGGTTCCCCCTAACCAAACCAACTTCATCTATGCTAGTTTGGACTATACCCATACTACTTATGATATTGGAGAGGATGAGGATGAAATTTTCACCATAGATGTTCATTACTTGTTAAATCCTAAGTTCGCTCTAAGGTAATTTGAGTAGTGCCATTGGCATGGCTATGGCCTAGGTCTATATGAGCAAGGGTGCTAACTTCCATTCCAGCCACAGTACCAACTGCCTACTGATAGGTGTCATCTGGGGTATCAAATACAAAGTAACAATGATTCTTTGGAAGTAACCCTAGACAGGCTAAGCTTAGGATTCGAGGAAGACATTGATTGGAATCCCTATCAAAACCCTACCATAAACTACTTTGGTGATAGATGGGTGTCTATGGTCAATATCGAACCACCCTATGATTATCACCCTGATTACTCTCTTGAGGCACGCCCGTCAAGAATCATGCTATGGGAGGATGAGCTAATCCATGGATATGAGCAAGAGAAATATGAATATGTCTCAAGTAAGGATGAATATGAAATCGGCTTGGCCCATCATGGGCCTCAATATCTACAAAACCTCACTTGGTATGGCCACATAGAGAGTGGATACATCTCGAACGAGAGTAGCTATGAGTCAACAAACTCAAATGAGATGGCCTTCATAAGACATGCATGCCAAATCATAGGGCCAACAATAAATGCCAATGGATTATTCATAAAAAATGATGATTATGAAGATGAAACTAAAATGACCTATCTTAGGCATCAACATACAAGTCATTGTCTAATCCTAGTGGGCAATAATGAGGGTTTCATTATAAGTGATGATGACTTTGAGAATGAGGTCGATATGGCTTACCTTGAGTGTCATTTACGTCAAGTCAATCTTCTTTTTGAAAGAGAAGTATTAATTTGCACCATATATCCTGACCTTCACTTCTTGGGAAGACCAGCAAATCTAGACGTCATATATCGCATGGTTTTCCCAAATCCACCAACATTTAGAGAGTTTCTTGAGCCTAATGATCCCATCATCTTGTCTTTCCATAGGCCAGATCCTAATATCCGTATGCCCCTAGAACCTCATCATGAGGATGGAGAGCAAACCATTGATGAATATTTTCATCCATGTGGTCCTAGAGATTTCATCCTATCCATCAACATGATCTCCATTGATTTGACCACTTCACTTCACAACCCAATAGATCCTTCAAAACTATTGTGTCTTAACTTAGATGCTATTTATTGGGATTGCACTGAATCACCCCTAGATCTTAAAAATTTATTCCCTAATGAAGAGGTGCTACAACCATTTTATTTTGCACCAGGTTGCACACAAGATGTCTATCATGTCAGTATTTATTCTGATTCATTTGGACCTATAAATCTAGTAGATGACATCCACTTAATCCCCACTCACCAGCTTGAGGAGGGGTCACATATGGCAATAAAGAAGACTTTCAAGGTGGACATCGATGATGAACCTTATAATACAAATAAAGTCAATTTCAAAGAAAGCTTATCTTCAAAAGAACAAGCCATCATTATTCCTCTATTGAAAGAGAGACAAAGGCTCTTTGCTTGTACCTACAAAGATATGTCAGGACTAGATCTAAAATTGGTTGTCCACAACCTTTCGTTGGATCCTGCGAGGAAACCAATAAAGCAAAATCTTAGAAAGATACATCCAAATGTTGCTTTGATGGTAAAGAATGAGTTGCATAAACTATTGGATGTAGTCTTTATTGTTCCCATTGACTAATAAAAATGGGTATCAAACATGGTGCCCATAGAAAAACCTGATGGAAGAATCTACATTTGCATAGATTTTAGGGATCTCAATAAGGTAAGACCCAAGGATTCATTCTCGTTGCCTAACATAGATGCTCTTGTAGATACAACTACAGGTCACGAGATTCTCTCCCTAATGGACATTTTTTTTGGTTACAATCATATTTGGATTAAACTTGAGGACCAATATAAAACAACATTCACCACTCCATGGGGAATATTTTGCTACAAAGTAATACCATTTGGTCTCAAAAATTTTGGTGCCACATATTAGTGGGATATGACATACATTTTCCATGACTACATGCACAAGATCTTAGAAGACTATATCGATGACTTATTTTCCAACTCATTGCTGAATGCAGAGCATGCTGAGATCCTCAGAAAGATCTTCGATCACTTGATTGAGCATAACATCAAGTTGAATCCTACGAAATGCATATTTGGTTTAAACTCTAGAAAACTCTTGGTATTTATTGTTTCTAAATGAGGCATCGAGGTAGACCCAACAAAGGTAAAGGCTATCCTAGAAATGGTCCCGCCCACTAACATCAAAGGGTTGAGAAGCCTATAGGGCAATGTAGCATCCATAAAGTGATTCATTACATAACTATCGGATAAATATCAACTCATGAATTGATTGCTACACAAGGGGGTCCCATTCTAGTGGGATGAATAATGTTAGTAAGCCTGTGTTGAAATCAAGAAGTACATGGCAACATCGCTAGTCCTAGATCCACCAAGGCTGGATGTGCCATTCTTTCTATATATCTACTACAAATTTTGCTTTGGGCACCATGTTGGCTCAAAATAACATGTAAGATAAAGAACAAGTGATATATTACATCAATCGCACCTTGGTGAGCTACGAGATAGGATATGCATACGTAGAGAAGTTGTGCTTAACAGTGGTCTTTGCAACCAATAAATTATGCCACTACATGCTGAGCCATACAATGTATATAATATCCAAACAAAATCCTTTGTAGTATATTATGAGCAAGACATCATAATACACGTACTGCAAATTGGATCAAGCTATTGACAGAGTTTGACTTGGAATTCATAAGCCAAAATTCCATCAAGAGATAAGTCATAGTTGATCAGTTGGCTGAGGTGCCTCTTCAGAATAGTAGGCCTCTCACCATAGAACTTCCTAATGATGTAGTCTTCGCATTATCAAAAGCACCCAAACCTGAAGAGCCTAAAAATGAAGCTGACATGACTTTGTTCTTTGATGGTTTGAAGTGTGAGCAAGGAGGTGTTGCAGAGATTATGCTTTTCATGCCATAAGGTGCTCCAGTGCCCTTGTCATTTAAACTAGACTTCCCTTGTACAAATAACAACACCGAATATGAGGCCCTAATATTGGGTCTCCAAACAACCATCACTATGAATATAAAAAGGCTAAATATCTTTGGTGACTCCCTCCTCATAGTCAACCAAGTCAAGGGACTATTTCAATGCAGAGATCCAATCCTGAAAGCTTACAAGGAGCTTTTTGACACCTATATAGCCCAATTAGAATGGTACGACATTGAGGAAATCCCTTGTTCATCAAATATATTTGCAGACACCATGACATCTTTGGGATCATTAATCCCTTAGAATCCATCTACTGATTTCACTACCATTCATGCAAAAATGCTCTCTCACTCAAGGATGCAGCGTGAGGCTTTTTATAACAAAGAATTAGTCAACATGATTCATATAGAACCATACCATGTCTGGTTCTATAAAGCCAAAGACTTTTGTAAGCAATCACCTTGGGGGTCCTTGATCTCGCTAGATCCCATGGATAATGGTACCATCATTCACCACAAGGTTATTTCTCAATCTATATTTATGCACATCAAATCATAGGAGGAATGAGTCACCTTATATATTGAGACTGTAGCTTATCAGGATTGACTATCCTAGTTACAAGAGTTCTTGAGGATTGGAATTGTCCCACTAGGACTTTTGTATACCGAAATATGATCATTTAAACAAAAAGTAACAAGATATGTACTACTAGGAGGCATATTGTATCGTTGAAGATATGATGGAGTCCTTCATTTCTTAGAGCTCCAAGAATCATCTTGGGTGATTTTGAAAGCTCATGATGGTTCATACAGTGGCCACTTCAATGGCATGACCATTTTCAAGTGCATCCTTCAAATAGGTTATTACTGGACCACCATGGAGAAGGATTTCTACGAGTATGTTAGGAAATGTGTTAAATATCAATATCATGTAAATATGATGTACCTACCATCTCAGGCCTTACATCCCATTCAGGAAGCTTAGCCATTTTCTTAGTGGGGTTTTGATCTGATCGAAAATATTTATCCCCCATATTCGGGCTCACACACATTTATCTTAATGGCCACTGAGTACTTCACCAAATGGGTGGAAGCAATTTCTCTAACATCGATAATCAGACCACAAATTTTGGAGTTCATACTTTACAATATCATCTATCATTTTGGAGTCCCCTTCAAGATAATCTTGGATAATGGTCCATTGTTCAAAAACAAAAATGTGTGAGCTTTAACGACCAAATATAACATTCAATATAGTTTTGCAACACTATACTATCCATAGGCAAATGGGTAAGCAAAAGCTTCAAAGAATATAATAGTATCTATCTCAAATAATATGGTGAAATAAAATAATAAGGATTGGCATCTACAATTACCCCTTGCATTATGGGCTTACAAGACTAGCGTACGGATGCCCACTAGGGCAAAGTCATTTTTACTTGTATATGGCACTGAGGCCATTATACCCTTAGAGTTGGAAATTCCAACATTGTGCATTGCATTAAAAGAGTTCATCAATGATGACACTGTATGACAAGATAACTTGGATTAGTTGACCCTTTTGGATGAGTGGTCTATCAATGCTCTTGAGCATCTTCATGTTTACCAATATCGTCTAACACAAGCTTATAAAAATAAAGTCCATATGAGAGAATTTAAGGTTGGGGATCTTATGCTTAAAGAAAACCAACAAAACTCAAATCTACCCTTGCACCTATGAGATAAATTTACGACCAATTGGATAGGTCCCTATATCATCTCTGAGAATATTATACTTGGGGCATATCGCCTAACATCTCTAGAAGGTGTTGAAGAAGCATAACATCTCAAAATTATTCATCTAAGGGAGTTTCACATATAAGCACAACAAAACACAAAAACATTCAAATAAACCAACAAAATATCAAAAACATTCATAAATTTCAAAATCACAAAAACAACAGAAAACCATAAAAATAAAGGGCCCCAAAGGCATCTTAAAGCCCTTTGGTTAAAACACAAAAGGATCCAAAGGTATATTAAATCCCTTTGGCCAAATCACAAAAGGCTCCAAAGGCATCTTAAAGACCTTTGGTCAAATCACAAAAGGCTCCAATGGTATCTTAAATCCCTTTTGTCAAATCACAAAAGGCCCCAAAGGCATCTTAAAGCCCTTTGGTCAATTCAAAAAATGCCCCAAAGGCATCTTAAAGCCCTTTGGTCAAATCACAAAATGCTCCAAAGGTATCCATAAACCCTTTGGTCAACCCAAAAGGCTCCAAAGGCATATTAAAATCCTTTGGTCAAATCACAAAAGGCTCCAAAGGCATCTTAAAGCCCTTTGGTCAAATCACAAAAGGCTCCAAAGGCATATTAAATCCCTTTGGTCAAATCACAAAAGGCTCCAAAGGCATCTTAAATCCCTTTGGTCAAATCATAAAAGGCTCCAAGGGTAGCATAGCACCTTTGGTTACCTCACAAAAAGCCCCAAAGGCATCTTAAAGACATGTTGTGGTTGATCCACAACACACCCCAAAATTGGGGACCCACCTTTTTTGCAGGCTTGCAGAGAAGAATCTCGGTGACCCAGATGCTAAAATTGAAGAAAAGAGGAAAAAATGCCTAAGTGTTAAAAGTGTCGCGAAATCGTGACCTGTCGCGCCATCGCTGCCGAAAAATAGAAAAACGTCGCGATATCGCGACATGTCGCTCCGTCGCTGAAAAAGAATGAAAAACGTCGCGATATCGCGACATGTCGCTGGCAAAAATGAAAAGGTGTCGCGAAATCGCGACAGGTTGCTCCGTCGCGGCCAAAACAGGAAAAGTGTCGCGAAATCGTGACATGTTGCTCCGTCGCTGCCGAAATTGAAAAAACGTCGCGATATCGCGACATGTTGCTCCGTCACTGCCAGAATGAAAAAGTGTCACGAAATCGCGACGTGTTGCTGCAGAAGTTGTACGGATGAAAATAGCGTAGCGATTTCGCGACATGTTGCTCCGTCGCGGCAAAAAGAGGAGAGAGAAAATGAAGACGAAAAAGTGTCACGAAATCGCGACATGTTGCTCTGTCACGGCCCAGGCGGGAGAGAGAAAGGCAAAATGGAAAGGCGTAGCGATATCGCGACGCGTCGCAAAATCGCGGGTCAAACTGGTCAAAGGGCACAAAGCGGAAAAACGTCGCGATATCACGACAGAAAGAGGTCAAAGAGCACGAAGCAAGAAAACGTCGCGATATCGCGACAGGAACCAGTCAAACAGGGCAAAGGGCCAAAATGGTCGTGAAATCGTGACAGGATCAACCAGAAAGCATAATGCGCAGAAATGGTCACGAAATCGTGACAAAAAGTAGAAAAGGGGAATGAAGCGAAAAGGCGTCGCGAAATCGTGACAGGTCGCAGTTTCGCGGCTCCGAAGCAGCGAAGTAGTACGGATGGGGGCAGCGTAGCGATTTCGCGATGGAAAATTGGCAAGTGTACGAAAATGGAAAATGGTAGCGAAATCGTGACGGCATTGAGCGCAAAGGTGTGGAGTCAAAATGGTAGCGAAATCGTGACGGTTTCGGGTGAGAGGCCGAAAGAAGAAGGTAGCGAAATCGTGACAGTTTGGAAAGAAGGTCCGAAGGAGAGAATGGTCGCGATTTCGCGACGGATTATAGCGAAGTAGTACGGACAAAGAAAAATGTCGCGAAATCGTGACAGCATGTAACAAAGGTCGAAGGTGAAAAATGTCGCGATATCGCGATAGAAAGCGGCATGAAGGTCCGAAGGTGAAAAACGTCGCGATATCACGACAAAAATGGCCGGAGGCGTACGAACGAGGAAAGCGTCGCGATATCGCGACATGTCACGATTTCGCGACATGTCGCGTTTTCACGGCCAGAAAGGTGAGCAGGTTGCATGTTGTTTTGTCGTGTTTTGGCACGGGAAGACGTTACAGAAGACGCAGAAAACGTAGGACACGTGGCTTACAGGTGTCAGTATTGCAGAGGCGTTACATGCAGCGGTGGATTTCGAGCGTTTCAGAATCGAGCATTAATCAAAAGCAAGGAAAAGGCAGGAATTTGAAAGGTCAAATGCAGGAAGGTGAAACGAAGCGACACAGGGAGAATCGAAGAGCCATTTCAGTGATTATAAAGTCAAGAGTGCGGATTGAAAGAGAGGTTGGAAATTGCTGCTTGCAGAGTTGCAGAGACAAGGGCTTCATGCCATTTTGGGCTGCACTTGGGCAATTTCCTTCATTTGTTCTGGATTTGTAAAACCTGGAACATTCTGTAAATGTAATTGACATATCATTCAAATACAGAAATATAGAAAGTTGGCATCTCATTGATGAGAAAGAAGGAGTCATTTTGTGCATGCATGATTTAATGTTTTATCATTCATTCCAGATTTCTAAGGCTTTTAGGTGAAGTTTAATGCAAGTGTGCTTGGTTGCTTCATGCGAATGCCTAAATCTGGAATTACGGTAGAAACCCTAGAAACCGAGCACCTAATTTATTTGGATTGTGCAAATTTGCGGGTTCATTAGGTTAGGTTGCATCCAGAAAACCTCATTATCTTCGGTTTCATCGAATTGATGACAACATTACGACTGTAGTTTAGTTTCATTTTCATTTATTTTGCTTTATTTTTTAAACCCTTAATTTATTTTCTGCAGTTTAATTACTGTATTCAAATAAACAAGCTGAAAATCCATCAGAACTAAAGAGGAGAATAGATATTATTCATTTTGAGTCCATTGTAATTTCAAACTAAATAAACCACGGTGCCCCTTGTTAACATCCACTTGCAAACCCTAAGGTATTCCTAGCATTTCATTTGAACAGCATCATATCAGCATAACAGGAACCTTGGAGAAATTATTTTCTTTGCAAGCAGAGGATTTTGGGACTCATATCCTACCGGAGAGTGTGCTTTCACAATTGGGTGAAAACACCACTCAACAGATTGGCGCTAGAAGGAGGGCACTGAAAAGGGTTTATTTTATCGTGATTTTAGATGCTACGGGTTTTTAATTGTTTAAGAGCTTTACATTGCTAAAAATTTCAAGTCCATTTTATTAGCATATACGGCCTCTAACACCACTCAACGGATTGGTGCTAGGAGGGCCGTACGGGTTTATTTTTAGTGTAATATAATTTTAAATTTTTGTATGCATTAGTCCTCTAACATTCAGCGGATTGTAAAAAGGACGGTGCTGAATTTATTTACCTGTTCTATTTTAAGCAATTCGGGTATCTTGTATATTTTTCGATTGTTCATACGAAATTAAAGTGATTTGATTTAATTTTTCAGAATTTTGGTCTCATGCAATTACTTTTCATTTGATTTTAATGAATACATCTCTTAGTTGATGCTAACTTGATTTCTGTTTTATATTGCGGGTTGAATATTCAACGATTTGGTTCTAAAATTACATTTTAAGTTCACTAATGGCAACACTTGAGGAGCAAAGGGTATCCCTGGAGAGCTGAAATAACATCTCTAAGAGAGAGAATGGTATTAATAATAGAGGATCATTATAAGGGTTTGTCTATACCTGTGGTACCATATCATGTTCCTAAAATGTTATTGGATTTTTTACGGTGTTTTAATCAAGAGGTACCACTAGGATACTTGCAAAAGTTGCATGTCTACAAGAATGCATTATGTCAATTCCAGATTTTCTATGAGGAGGTGGCTTGTAAGTTATTTGCATACATTTTGGATGATAGACCATTCTTTTGGTATAGCCAACTACCCATGGAGGTTAGGACTTCTTGGATACAACTAGAAGCGACCTATCTTAATCATTTTGGTAATCGGGCTGACTTAGAAATATTGAAAAATCGGTTTACCTCCATATGTAAAGAGTCTAATGAATCCTTGAGTCAATTCAATGAAATATTTCGTGAGTTGCACTCCCAAATGTGGGAAAATTTTAACACATTAGAAGAGGAAGCCATGAAAGTATACCTAGGAGCCATACACCCCACACTTGCTTCACTCATTGAGGAAAAAGCTGAGTGGTTTGTCCCTAGAGAGAATCCATGAGATCTTAGAAGAGATAGAACGACAAGGTCTTGAAGAAGAAAAGGCACAACATATTCACATGAGAGATTGTTCTTTTGATGCCAACCTACACCAACCATCAAACATAGCACCCTCCACTCCAATGATATCTAAGGTAAATGATCAAGGGGATGAATTTGAATACCCAAATTTTATGACCACCTTGGATGTAGTCCACGAGGAGGTGCAAATTGCTAAGACAACATCCACTAGTGAGGATCATGTAGAGATACATGATTATCTAGATGAAGGGGTTCTAAATTCAACAATGTTTGATATATGTGAATGGATGGAACCCACCATAGAATTGAATGAAGTGGTTGAAAGTGAAATGGAAAGAAAATCAATAAATAAATTTGAAGACATGATAGAGTCTCACCACTTGTTCTTGGAAGATACTATTGATGAGACGTGTAAAATTAAAGATCAAGAAATTCTTCACCCTCCAAATTATGATAATGAATCATGGGTTACTAATTTGGACAATGATAGCCTTATAAATTTGAATTCAAGAAATAACCCACTTTTGGAAATAATTGAACCATTTAAGGAAGGTGAAGATGAATTTGATGAGAAGCACATTGATGAATTGGAAGATGTTGAAGAAATAGTTGAACGTCACCACTTGATTTTGAAAGATGATTATTATGATGCTTGGAAGAAGTGGGAAGACTTCACTCTTTCCAAAGCTACTAATGAAACTTGTGTGCCAATTGATATGCAGGACGACATAATTGCCTACTCAAAGGAAGATATTACAACTCCTGTACGATTTGAGGATGTTTTGGAAGAGGGTTTCAAATCTCATCAAATTTTGGAAGATTATAATGATCCTATTGCCAAGGACAAAGAAGAAAATGAATGGATGAATGAATCAAAAGATCATGTCACAAATACCATGGAGTTTCATATCATAGATTTGGATGACGATTTTTACAATGGTTGGGGAAGGTATGGTGATGCATTCTTTTCTCACATCCCTATAGATAAAACTCATATTTTACTTGATATGCAGGATGTTGAACCTTCTACATCATACGAAGATCTCATATTCACAAGATTTGAAAAGGGGACAAAATATAAATTCATTGAAAGTGTGGATGCAAGTTTGCATGATGATTTGGAGGATTCAAATGAAGAGATACCATGGATAGTGAACAAAGAATTAGAACCAAATGATAAAGAGATGGATCAATTGGAAGCAACTCAAATAAGTGATCATCAAAGCAGATTACTTGACATACACTTTGACCAAGAGTGTTTGAGGATTGAAAAGGATGACCATATTTTGAATTTAAATAATTTGAATGATGAAATGTCATTAAAGGTAAATGAAAAACAAGGTATAATTTTTAATCACACCTTTAATAACATGGTTTTAATGAATGGAAAAGAAGTTGATGCACTTGAATTGTTAAATAAAATTCATCAACAATTACTAATTGAATCTAGGATAAAAACTTTTAATGATCCTAATTTAGTAAATATCTTAGATGCTTGTAAATTGTTACACAAATTTGATTGGCCTACAAATTTGGAAAATGATTTGGCTAAGAAATTTGTAGAAATAGGCTACTACTTACAAAATTGCATATTTGAAAAGGATAGCCTAATTCTAAATCAAGGAGGGAATTATGAAGATTATATTTTAAAGAATAGACATGATAAAATTGAAAATCATTTATTGTCTAATCATTCTAGTAATTTGATGCTCACCTATGGGAGTATTATTGGAACTAAATCAAATTGGTATGGTGAGCATGGCAAGTGGAAATTTGTTGCATTGTTTGGTCTGGTCTTAGATTCCCACAACATTTGGCATGCATATTATGTCATATTTTTGTTGAAATGTTCTAATCATGTGTGGGATCCAGGAAAGTGATAAGCTAAGCTTTGCATCATCTTGTATTATAGTGTACATTTGTATATAAATTTTGGTTTTTGGTTTTTGGTTTGTGTTTTCAAATTTTCATTTTTGGGATTGCAGTTTGGTTTTGGATTGAATAAGTTTTAATTTAAAGATGTGTGTTTATTTGACATGTTTTGTTTGTCTATAAAAAAAAAAAAAAAAAAATGATGATGAAAAAGTTGCCTTGAGATGCTAACTTATGTTCTAGATCGGGAGAATATGAAACATTGGAATTGTCTTGTAAAAGCTCCACAAGTAACACAAGCATCTTAATAATATTGTTTGATTTTGTGATGCATGAAAGAGTCAGTTTTGCATGACAAATCATTCTCATTTGCAATTCAAGAAATAATGCATTCATGTTCCATCTCACCTTACATACATTTCATCTTAGTTGCATATGCATCTTAGGTTGTCAAATCCTCTTAGGGTTGTGTTATAACATAAATAAGAAAAATCCTAAGGTGGGAAACTGAGTCTTGAGATATCTTGAACCAAGCACGTCTTATACATTAAAAAGGATCTTGAGCAAAATGATCAAAACCTAACTTGGAAGAAAAGGTTGGGCGAAAGAAGTTTTTCATGTCTATCCTATTATGCAACATGATCCTTAAAACAGTGGTTTTGACCACTTCCATAGAGCTTAAAGCCTAAAATCAGAGTAGTAAGGATAGGGTTAAATCCTCATCGAACTTAGGTTGAGGATCCAATTCCCCAAAGCTTTGATTTGACCTACATGGAGTAGTAAGGATAGGGCATAAATTCTCATCTCGCTTAGGTTGAGAATCTGATTCCCCAAAGCTCTTATGTCTCATTTCATAGTAAATCTTGGATTGTAAGGATCGTACTATTTGTCCTCTGCAAAGGATGGGTAGTCATCCCCAAGGTCTAAGCAACAAAATTAATATTTTCCATCTCTCCTAAATTTTGGATTGGAAGGATCGTACTACATGTCCCTAGCAAGGATGGGTAGTCATCCCCAAGGTCCAAGAAGTAAAAAAAATAATAAATAATTTTTCCCATCTCATATTTATTTTGGATTGTAAGGATCGTACTACTTGTCCTCTGCAAAGGATGGGTAGTCATCCCCAAGGTCCAAAGAAATGGAGATAAGTTTTGGATTGTGGGGTTAGATATGCCCATGCATGGCATCATGTCTTGCCTAAAAAACAAGACCATTGATTGTCTAGAGGGTTAGACTAGCATGACCATTTCTTCCATAATTGGTTTAATTATTTTGCTTAAAGTGAGGTAATGAACTCTAAATCAGAATAGTAAGGATAGGGTTAAACTCTCATCTCGGTTGGTTGGGAGTCTGATTCCCCAAAGTTCTGATTTCACTTTCACTTGCACATGGGTTCAAGATAGTAGGGACTCATAACCAACTTTGGGATACAATAAGGTAATGAATTAGTGGATCCTAAGAGGGTTTGGCAATCTTGAATGCTTGTACATAATAATAGAAGAATGACCATGCCTTTTATGAAAGCAAAATCTCCTAGCACATTCATTAGGGTACACAAATCATTCACCATCCCACATATGCATTCATGCAAAACTGATAATGGAGTGTGGATCAATTTCAAATGATAGGGAAAGAAATTCATTGCACACACTGAGCTAATACTTGATGATTCTGATGATTCATGTACTTCTGATCTTTGGGCATTTGTTATATTGCTTATGTGCTAACATATGTTTGCGAGTTTGTGATATGTTTCAGGTTGGGTTCTTACTAAAATGCTCAAGAGCATTTGACAATAGAGTCGCCATTTGTTGTGGTTGATCCACAACACACCCCAAAATTGGGGACCCACCTTTTTGCGAGGCTTGCAGAGAAGAATCTCGGTGACCCAGATGCTAAAATTGAAGAAAAGAGGAAAAAATGCCTAAGTGTTAAAAGTGTCGCGAAATCGCGACATGTCGCGAAATCGCGACTGTCGCGCCATCGCTGCGAAAAATAGAAAAACGTCGCGATATCACGAACCAAAAAAAAGTGTCGAAATCGCGACATGTTGCTCCGTCGCGAAATTGAAAAAATGTTGCGATATCGCGACATGTTGCTCCGTCGTGCAGAATGAAAAAGTGTCACGAAATCGCGACGTGTTGCTACAGAAGTTGTACGGATGAAAATAGCGTAGCGATTTCGTGACATGTTGCTCTGTCGCGGCAAAAATAGGAGAGAGAAAATGAAGACGAAAAAGTGTCACGAAATCGTGACATGTTGCTCTGTCGCGGCCCAGGAAGGAGAGAGAAAGGCAAAATGGAAAAGCGTAGCGATATCGCGACGCGTCGCAAAATCATGGGTCAAACCGGTCAAAGGGCACAAAGCGGAAAAACGTCGCGATATCGCGACGAGAAAGAGGTCAAAGAGCACGAAGCAAGAAAACATCGCGATATCGCGACGAGAACCAGTCAAACAGGGCAAAGGGCCAAAATGGTCGTGAAATCGTGACAGGATCAACCAGAAAGCATAATGCGCAGAAATGGTCGTGAAATCATGACAGAAAGCAGAAAAGGGGAATGAAGCGAAAAGGCGTCGCGAAATCGCGACAGGTCGCAGTTTCGCGGCTCCGAAGCAGCGAAGTAGTACGGATGGGGGCAGCGTAGCGATTTCGTGATGGAAAATTGGCAAGTGTACGAAAATGGAAAATGGTAGCGAAATCGTGACAGCATTGAGCGCAAAGGTGTGCAGAGTCAAAACGGTAGCGAAATCGTGACAGTTTGCGGTGAGAAGGCCTGAAATAGAAAATGGTAGCGAAATCATGACAGTTTGCAGAAAGAAGGTCCGAAGGAGAGAATGGTCGCGATTTCGAGGGAAGCGTAGGAGGAAAAAGTCACGAAATCGCGACAACATGTAACAAAGGTGCCCGAAGGTGAAAAACATCGCGATATCGCGACAGAAAGCGGCATGAAGGTCCGAAGGTGAAAAATGTCGCGATATCACGACAGAAACGGTCGGAGGCGTACGAACGAGGAAAGCGTCGCGATATCGCGACATGTCGCGATTTCGTGACATGTCGCGTTTTCGCGGCCAGAAAGGTGAGCAGGTTGCATGCTATTTTGTCGCGTTTTGGCACGGGAAGACGTTACAGAAGACATAAAAAATGCAGGACACGTGGCTTACAGGTGTCAGTATTGCAGAGGCGTTACATGCAGCGGTGGATTTCGAGCGTTTCAGAATCGAGCATTAATCAAAAGCAAGGAAAAGGCGAGAATTTGAAAGGTCAAATGCAGGAAGGTGAAACGAAGCGACACAGGGAGAATCGAAGAGCCATTTCAGTGATTATAAAGTCAAGAGCGCGGATTGAAAGAGGGGTTGGAAATTGCTGCTTGCAGAGTTGCAGAGACAAGGGCTTCATGCCATTCTGGGCCTGCACTTGGGCAATTTCCTTCATTTGTTCTGGATTTGTAAAACCTGGAACATTCTGTAAATGTAATTGACATATCATTCAAATACAGAAATATAGAAAGTTGGCATCTCATTGATGAGAAAGAAGGAGTCATTTTGTGCATGCATGATTTAATGTTTTATCATTCATTCCAGATTTCTAAGGCTTTTAGGTGAAGTTTAATGCAAGTGTGCTTGGTTGCTTCATGCGAATGCCTAAATCCGGAATTACGGTAGAAACCCTAGAAACCAAGCACCTAATTTATTTGGATTGTGCGAATTTGCGGGTTCATTAGGTTAGGTTGCATGCAGAAAACCTCATTATCTTCGGTTTCATCGAATTGATGACAGCATTCTGACTGTAGTTTAGTTTCATTTTCATTTATTTTGCTTTATTTTTTAAACCCTTAATTTATTTTCTGCAGTTTAATTACTGTATTCAAATAAACAAGCTGAAAATCCATCAGAACTAAAGAGGAGAATAGATATTATTCATTTTGAGTCCACTGTAATTTCAAACTAAATAAACCACAGTGCCCCTTGTTAACATCCACTTGCAAACCCTAAGGTATTCCTAGCATTTCATTTGAACAGCATCATATCAGCATAACAGGAACCTTGGAGAAATTATTTTCTTTGCAAGCAGAGGATTTTGGGACTCAGATCCTACCGGAGAGTGTGCTTTCACAATTGGGTGAAAACACCACTCAACAAGACCTTTGGTCACATCACAAAAAAAAACCCCAAAGGCATCATAAGCCCTTTGGTAAAAAGCAAAACATAAAAGCACAAAAATAGTTTAAAGTCAAAAAGTTCATTAAAATTCAAAATAATAAAAACTAAAAAACAATTTAAAGCATCAAAAATACAAAAACATGTGCATTTGCATGCCCCATTCACATCCATTAGTTGCATCGCATATAGGCATTTTCGTCTGTTGCACTTGCATTAGGATAGGTCATGTTCACAATACTACAAATGACACCATGTTTGTATCCCAATCATAAATCTTAAAAATCCATCATCATCCATAACACATGCGAGTAACTATAATTTTCAACACAACCCCTCCTATTGCTATAAGGAATATACTAGGGTTTTTTTATCACTCATCCATACCTAGTGGTTTTATCAAACTTTGTAGAAAGTTATCTTTGCTTTTAATAGATGTGGTTTGGTTTTGATAGCACTTGGTATATTTTAAAATCCTATAACTAATCAAAACACTAAAATCCTAGTTGGAACAAGGGAAATATGAACGTTGCGAAGTGGTACTAGGCATCCTTAAGTGAAAATTCTATCTTGCTCATCTCCCTATGCGACCGGTTCAGAAATGCTAAGAATTGAAAAAATGACAAGTTCCCCCTACCCAAAGAAATTCCTTACTTTAATAAAAACAAGCAAAAAGTCTTGAACAAAGCAAAATTCAAAAACAAAATAAATAGTGATCATCACTACATAAATCCTTTGTTCAAAAGAAAAATAAAAAATCAGAATAAACAGTGATTTTTACCACTAAGTATGAGCAAGTATCCCAAATAAATATGAAGAAAAGAAGGGACAATTCAACTTGAATCCCTGGAGTTCTTAGAATTTGATGAACCATAAGGTGATCCTCATTACAGTTTTGGTGGCATCAATCCTATCTAGAAATGGTGGTATCCTTATGCACGATGATATGTCTGTCACATTAGCATCCTTCTTTTGTATAGACCAATGTTCACATGTGGAAGGGCTAGCTTTAGGTACCCTATATGATGGAGAGCCAAAAATCGCTCATTCAAAATTCTCAATTCTCATTAAAAAAATTGGAAATATTTATAAAAATGGCAGCAATCTGCCAAAATAAACTCCTTATTTCTGAAAGATAGTTTATTTATTTTTTATATTACAGCATTCCAACTCTGGAAGAAAACAGCCCAAATAGGTCCAGAATGGCCCTCTTGCCTTCACGTCTGCAACACTGTCTCAGCAGATTTTCAACCCCTTGTGCATGCCTTCGCTTCCCATTTTAAAATCTCTGGCATGACTCTCTGTCTCCCTTTTTTGACCCTTCATTTCATTTCCCATGCCTCTTTGTTGTCTCGACTTTCGAAACATTTTTCTTTCTGACTCTTGGTCTTTGTCTACTTTCATTGCACCTTGGTGCCACGTCCTTGTCCAGTACAGCCACTGTAGACTTTGTCTACCTGTCAACCAATGATGACATTCGGTATACCCACCGCTCGATAATTTCCTCTGTAACGGCCCCTATAACCGCCTGCCCTTTCTTTTCTTTTGTTTGGTCGCAAAAATGTGACATGTCATGATATCGTGACACTTTTCTCTTCTTTGCCAACATGTCGCGATATCGTGACACTTTTTCCTCCTTCCTATTTCTCTTCTCTTGTAGTTGCGATAATGTGACATGTCGCGATATCGTGACACCTTTTCCCTCTTGCTCTTCCTCTTCTCTTTTAGTCGGGATAATGCGACATGTCGCAATATCGCGACACTTTTTCTCTCCTATGCCTTCTCTCATCTTTTGGTCGTGAAAATGCGACATTTCACGATATCACGACACTTTTCCTCCCTTGTGCCTTCTCTCGTCCTTTGGTCGTGAAAATGCGACATGTCACGATATCACATCTTTCATTTCTGGCTCTTCTTTCTCCTTTTCGATCGCAAAATCACGACATGTCACGATATCGCGACATCTTTCCTTTCTGCCTCCCCCTTGCCTCTTGGGTCGTGAAATTGTGACATGTCGCGATATCATGACAGCTTTGCTCTCTGCTTTCTCTCTCTGTTTTGGGTCATGAAATCATGACATGTCGCAATATGACGATAGTTTCCTTCCTCGCTTTCTTTCTGCTCCTTCGGTCGCAATTTCGTGAAATGTCATGAAATCGTGACATTTTCTTCTCTGACCTTTCCTGTCTTCTTTCGGTCACGATTTCACAACATGTCATGAAATCACGACATTTTTGCTCTGTGCCTTCTCTCTCCTTCCTGAGTCGTGAAAACATGACATGTCACGATATCATGACACTTTTCTCTCTTGAGCCTTCTCTCGGCTTTTGGTCACGATAATGCGACATGTCGTGATATCACGACACTTTTTCTCTCTTGAGCCTTCTCTCGGATTTTGGTCGCGATAATGCGACATGTCGTGATATCATGACACTTTTCTCTCTTGAGCCTTCTCTCAACTTTTGGTCGTGATAATGTGACATGTCACGATATCATGACACTTTTTCTCTCTTGAGCCTTCTCTCGGATTTTTGTCGCGATAATGCGACATGTCGCGATATCATGACACTTTTTCTTCTTTGCCGACATGTCACGATATCATGACACTTTTTCTCCTTGCGGTATTCTTCTTTACGTTGGATGCTCCTGCATCAGACAACCAGGGTGTATTGAGAAGTGACATTCACTTCTGTACTGTTATGTCACCTTCTTTTTCAACATCTCAAAACTTGCAAAATCTTTAGCCTCAGCACTGCTCTTTTCTCCTTTATCCATCATTCTCAATGGTGATTTACCAGTACTCCTATTGACAGTCCTATCCAGAGAAACTGGGACCGTACAAGCTCTCTAAGCTTTAGCAAAATCTGGTCTTTAGGGTACAAACCCTTAAGTTCTTCAAACCCCACAACTTCCACTCTCATTGTCGTCAGCAAACTCTTTTCATCCATCTCCTTCAATGTCCTCAACTTGTGACGCACTCCATATTTCGTCAGAGAGTAAGTATTCGCATGCCCATCATGCCCCGCATGTCTGTCAAATTGCAATGGCCTCCCCAACAACAAATGGCAAGCATCCATAGGAAAAACATCACACAGGACATCATCCTGGTAACTCCCAATATTGAACTTGACTAAGGACTGTTCACTGACCAATGCCCTATTTGTGTGCATTTTCCTCAACAAATCCAATTTGTAATCTGTAGGAATAAACTATCTCTTCAACTTCTCGACCATTTGATCCCATCTGGTTATCTTTTTCTTTTCGCTTCTATTTCTTTCTAGCTGCACTCCTTTCCACCATATGCTAGCATGGCCTTTCAACTTTATTTTTTCCAAATTGATCTGATCTGGATCTACACCCTCCTCATACTCAAAATATTCCTCCATATCATTGATCCAATCAATCAACTCCTATGGATTGAGATTCCTAGAATACGTGGAGACATCAAACTTTGGCTTCTTCCTAATTCAAGATATGGCCCTAACTAATCTAGCTTCTACGGGATCCATTACTTCTTCTTCATCCGATTGATTATCAACCTCCCAAGCTTCATCTTCACTATGGTCTTCTCTCCTTGGCTCAACCCCTCTTCGCAACTCCTCTTGCAGGGCTTGCACTTGCCTCTGTAAACTTTGAAATCTTCTTCAAGTACCACATTTCTCCCACCACCATGGTTTCTTCATGGATGCATTCTTCCTCACTCTCTTCTCACAACCCTTCCACATATCTTGGTGCAAATTGCCTCACTTTTGGATATCTGCTCACACACTTAGGAACCCTAAGCTCTTCCACATATCCTGGTGCAAATTGCCTCACTTTCGGTGATCTGTTTACACACTCAAGAACTCTAAGCTCTTCCACAGATCCTGGTGCAAACTGCCTCACTTTCGATGATCTTTTTACACACTCAGGAACTCCCGCTCTTCCACATATCCTAGTGCAAACTGCTTCACTTTCGACGATCTTTTTACACACTCAGGAACTCCCGCTCTTCAACAGATCCTGGTGAAAACTGCTTCACTTTTGATGATCTGTTTACACAATCAGGAACTCCTGCTCTGATACCACTTGATGGAGAGCCAAAAATTGCTCACGCCAAATTCTCAATTCTCATTAAACAACTTGGAAAGATTTACAAAAATGGCAGCAATCTGCCAAAATAAACTCCTTATTTTTGAAAGATAGTTTAATTTTTTTATATTACAGCATTCCAACTCTAGAAGAAAATAGCCCAAACAGGTCTAGAATGGCCCTCTTGCCTTCATGTCTGCAACACTGTCTCAGCAATTTTTTGACCCCTTGTGCATGCCTTCGCTTCCCATTTTAAAATATCTAGAGTGACTCTCTGTCTCCCTTTTCTGACCCTTCATTTCATTTCTTGCACCTCTTCATTGTCTCAGCTTTCGAAATATTTTTCTTTCCGACTCTTGGTCTTCGTCTGCTTTCATTGCACCTTGGTGCCACGTGCTTGTCCAGTGTGGCCACTGTAGACTCTATCCACTTGTCAACCAATGATGACGTTCGGTATACCCACCGCTCGATAATTTCCTCTGTAACGGCCCCTATAACTGCCTGCCCTTTCTTTTCTTTTTTTTGGTCATGAAAATGCGACATGTCGCGATATCACGACACTTTTCTCTTCTTTGCCAACATGTCATGATATCACGACACTTTTTCCTCCTTCCTCTTTCTCTTCTCTTGTAGTCGTGATAATGCGACATGTCGTGATATCGTGACACCTTTTCCCTCTTGCTCTTCCTCTTCTCTTTTAGTCGCAATAATGCGACATGTCGTGATATCATGACACTTTTTCTCTCTTGTGCCTTCTCTCGTCTTTTGGTCATGAAAATGCGACATGTCACGATATCATGACACTTTTCCTCCCTTGCTCCTTCTCTCATCCTTTGGTTGCAAAAATGTGACATATCTCGATATCGTGACATCTTTCCTTTTCGACTCTTCTTTCTCCTTTTCGATCGTGAAATCGTGACATGTCGTGATATCACGACATCTTTCCTTTCTACCTCCTCCTCGCCTCTCGGGTCGTGAAATCATGACAGCTTTGCTCTCTGCTTTCTCTCTCTGTTTTGGGTCACAAAATAGTGACATGTTGCGATATCGCGACAGTTTCCTTCCTTGCTTTCTTTTTGCTCCTTCGATCACGATTTTGCGACATGTCATGAAATCGTGACATTTTCTTCTCTGACCTTTCCTGTCTTATTTCGGTCGTGATTTCATGACATGTCACGAAATCATGACATTTTTGCTCCGTGCATTCTCTCTCCTTCCTGAGTCACAAAAAAGTGACATATCATGATATCGCGACACTTTTCTCTTGAGCCTTCTCTCGGATTTTGGTCATGATAATGCGACATGTCGTGATATCGTGACACTTTTTCTCTCTTGAGCCTTTTCTCGGCTTTTGGTCGCGATAATGCGACATGTCGTGATATCGTGACACTTTACTCTCTTGAGCCTTCTCTCGGCTTTTGGTCGCGATAATGCTAAATTTTGCAATATCGCGACACTTTTTCTCTCTTGAGCCTTCTCTCGGCTTTTGGTCGCGATAATGTGACATGTCGCGATATCGAGACACTTTTTCTTCTTTGTCGACATGTCATGATATCGCGACACTTTTTCTCCTTGTGGTATTTTTCTTTCCGTTGGATGCTCCTACATCACTATATCGCCTAGTGGTCTAATACAACCAAATCCAACTTAGGATCAGGATGAACATCTGAGGATCCCTAATACAACAATGGGATGCATGAATCCCACCTGACATTGGGGTATGCTTATGTTTTATCTAATATATTTATTTGCGCACATAGGGATAAAGAGTATTGAGGTCTTTATAACAAGAAATTTATCTTTCAAGAGTTATGTATGGTCAGTATACAACTTTTGATGGAGTAACTAGGGTGTTTGAGTCTCATGGAAAACCTAAAAAATCCTCTAAAAACAAATCATATCATCAATAGCATCATTACCTTTATTTATGAGGTTTTGTTCATTAAATGGTGTGCATGAAATAGGATAGATACCATATGAATGTCAATAATGATATTTAAATGGCCATTGACTATTTTTGGTATATCTTTTAACTTACAAAAGCTTATAAAGAAAGCACATACATATAGCATCATCTCATCTCACACTTGGATGTTTAAATACATAATTATTATTATAAAATTGATTATTTATTCATGATTTTTATACATTATGTGGTGTCGTCCAAAGGCATCTTAAAATCCTTTTGTCAAATCACAAAAGGCTCCAAAGGCATCTTAAAGCCCTTTGGTCAAATCACAAAAGGCTCCAAAGGCATATTAAATCCCTTTGGTCAAATCACAAAAGGCTCCAAAGGCATCTTAAAGCCCTTTGGTCAAATCACAAAAGGCTCCAAGGGTAGCATAGCACCTTTGGTCACCTCACAAAAAGCCCCAAAGGCATCTTAAAGCCCTTTGGTCACATCACAAAAAAAAACCCCAAAGGCACCATAAGCCCTTTGGTAAAAAGCAAAACATAAAAGCACAAAAATAGTTTAAAGTCAAAAAGTTCATAAAATTCAAAATAATAAAAACTAAAAAATAATTTAAAGCATCAAAAATACAAAGACATGTGCATTTGCATGCCCCATTCACATCCATTAGTTGCATCGCATATAGGCATTTTCGTCCGTTGCACTTGCATTAGGATAGGTCATGTTCACAATATTACAAATGACACCATGTTTGTATCCCAATCATAAATCTTAAAAATCCATCATCATCCATAACACGTGCGAGTAACTATAATTTTCAACACAACCCCTCCTATTGCTATAAGGAATATACTAGGGTTTTTTAATCACTCATCCATACCTAGTGGTTTTATCAAACTTTGTAGAAAGTTATCTTTGCTTTTAATAGATGTGGTTTGGTTTTGATAGCACTTGGTATATTTTAAAATCCTATCACTAATCAAAACACTAAAATCCTACTTGGAACAAGGGAAATATGAACGTTGCAAAGTGGTACTAGGCATCCTTAAGTGAAAATTCTATCTTGCTCATCTCCCTATGCGACCGGTTCAGAAATGCTAAGAATTAAAAAAAGGACAAGTTCCCCCTACCCAAAGAAATTCCTTACTTTAATAAAAACAAGCAAAAATCTTGAACAAAGCAAAATTCAAAAACAAAATAAATAGTGATCATCACTACATAAATCCTTTGTTCAAAAGAAAAATAAAAATTCAGAATAAACAGTTATTTTTACCACTAAGTATGAGCAAGTATCCAAATAAATATGAAGAAAAGAAGGGACTATTTAACTTGAATCCCTGGAGTTCTTAGAATTTGATGAACCATAAGGTGATCCTCATTACAGTTTTGGTGGCATCAAGCCTATCTAGAAATGGTGGTATCCTTATGCATGATGATATTTATATCACATTAGCATCCTTCTTTTGTATAGACCAATGTTCACATGTGGAAGGGCTAGCTTTAGGTATCCTATATGATGGAGAGCCAAAAATCGCTCACACCAAATTCTCAATTCTCATTAAACAACTTGGAAAGATTTACAAAAATGGCAGCAATCTGCCAAATAAACTCCTTTATTTCGAAAGATATTTTTTTTTTTTTATATTACAGCATTCCAACTCTGGAAGAAAACAGCCCAAACAGGTCCAGAATGGCCCTCTTGCCTTCACTTCTACAACACTGTCTCAGCAGTTTTTCAACCCCTTGTGCATGCCTTCGCTTCCCCTTTTAAAATCTCTGGTGTGACTCTCTGTCTCCCTTTTCTGACCCTTCATTTCATTTCCCGCGCCTCTTCATTGTCTCGGCTTTCAAAATGTTTTTCTTTTTGACTCTTGGTCTTCATCTGCTTTCATTGCACCTTGGTGCCACGTGCTTGTCCAGTATGGCCACTGTAGACTCTGTCCACCTGTCAACCAATGATGATGTTCGGTATACCCACCGCTCGATAATTTCCTCTGTAATGGCCCCTGTAACCGCCTACCCTTTCTTTTCTTTTGTTTGGTCGCAAAAATGTGACATTTCGTGATATCACGACACTTTTCTCTTCTTTGCCAACATGTCGCGATATCGCAACACTTTTTCCTCCTTCCTCTTTCTCTTCTCTTGTAGTCGCGATAATGCGACATGTCGCGATATCGTGACACCTTTTCCCTCTTGCTCTTCCTCTTCTCTTTTAGTCGCGATAATGCGACATGTCGCGATATCATGACACTTTTTCTCTCCTATGCCTTCTCTCGTCTTTTGGTCGTGAAAATGCGACATGTCACGATATCACGACACTTTTCCTCCCTTGTGCCTTCTCTCGTCCTTTGGTCACAAAAATGCGACATGTCGTGATATCAAGACATCTTTCCTTTTTGGCTCTTCTTTCTCCTTTTCGGTCACGAAATCGTGACATGTCACGATATCGCGATATCGCGACATCTTTCCTTTCTGCCTCCCCCTCGCCTCTCGGGTCATGAAATCATGACATGTCACGATATCACGACAGCTTTGCTCTCTACTTTCTCTCTCTATTTTGGGTCATGAAATCACGACATGTCACAATATCACGACAGTTTCCTTCCTTGCTTTCTTTCTGCTCCTTCGGTCGCAATTTCGTGACATGTCGCGAAATCGTGACATTTTCTTCTCTGACCTTTCCTGTCTTCTTTCGATCGTGATTTCACGACATGTCATGAAATCGTGACATTTTTGCTCCATGCCTTCTCTCTCCTTCCTGAGTCGTGAAAACACGACATGTCGCGATATCGCGACACTTTTCTCTCTTGAGCCTTCTCTCGGCTTTTGGTCATGATAATGCGACATGTTGCGATATCGCGACACTTTTTCTCTCTTGAGCCTTCTCTCGGATTTTGGTTGCGATAATGCGACATGTCGCGATATCAAGACACTTTTCTCTCTTGAGCCTTCTCTCGGCTTTTGGTCATGATAATGTGACATGTCGCGATATTATGACACTTTTTCTCTCTTGAGCCTTCTCTCGGCTTTTGGTCGCGATAATGCGACATGTCACGATATCGTGACACTTTTTCTTCTTTGCCGACATGTCACAATATCGTGACACTTTTTCTCCTTGTGGTATTTTGCTTTACGTTGGATGCTCCTGCATCAGACAACTGGGGTATATTGAGAAGTGACCTTCACTTCAGTACTGTTATGTCACCTTCTTTTTCAACATCTCAAAACTTGCAAAATCTTCAGCCTTAGCACTGCTCTTTTCTCCTTTATCCATCGTTCTCAATGGTGATTTACCAGTACTCCTGTTGACAGTCCTATCCAGAGAAACTGGGACCGTACAAGCTCTCCAAGCTTCAACAAAATCTGGGTCTTTAGGGTACAAACCCTTAAGTTCTTCAAACCCCACAACTTCCACTCTCATTGTCGTCATCGAACTCTTTTCATCCATCTCCTTCAATGTCCTCAACTTATGACGCACTCCATATTTCGTCAGAGAGTAAGTATTCGCATGCCCATCATGCATCGCATGTCTGTCAAATTGCCATGGCCTCCCCAAAAACAAATGGCAAGCATCCATAGGCAAAACATCACACAGGACCTCATCCTGGTAACTCCCAATATTGAACTTGACTAAGGACTATTCACTGACCAATGCCCTATGGTCCTTCTGCAACCACACAATCCAGTATGGATGCGGGTGTCTCCTCCTCTCTAGCTATAACTTAGTAACCATTTCTTCAAAGACCAAGTTATCAGTACTACCATTATCTATAATAACATTATAGACCTTACCTAAACATTTGCACCTTGTGCAAAATAGGCTCCTCCTCTAGTCTAGTCCTTTCTCCTCATTCAACAAGGTTCTCCTTGTGACCATAAATTCTCCTCTCTCTGCCTCATAAGAATGTTTTGATTCAGCACCTTCATCTACTACAACAGCTCTGGCATGACCCTTAGGTCTCCTATTCATCCTCTCTGGGTGTTGGGGACACTCATATGCCCGATGTCCCTCTTCCCCATAATGGAAATAGGTTCCACGAAATCCTCCTCTTCCATATCTACCTCTTCCTCTTTGGTAACCATTATTCTGATTACGGGATCTGTAATCATTATCTCCCTTCTGATCCTAACTGCTGCTAGCTTCTTCTTTCTTCTCATCTCATCCTCCATCTATTCTTTCGCCAGTTCTTTCTCCATGAATTCTTCCTTTCTGCTTACCCTCAAACCTTCTGTTCAACTTCTCTTCAACTTTTAGAGCAAACTGGTAAGCATCCTCAATGGTGCTAATCCTAACCAGACTCAACTCTTCTTGAATACTGGTTCTCAATCCATTGATGTAATGGGCTACCTTCTCCTTGTTAGCCTCAGAATGGCCAGTTTTGATTGAGATCTGGTAAAACTCCTCTGTATATTCTTTGATAGATTTGTTTGACTGTCTCAAACTTTGCATTTTCCTCAACAAATCCAATTTGTAATCTGTAGGAATAAACTATCTCTTCAACTTCTCAACCATTCGATCCCATCTGGTTATCTTTTCCTTTCCACTTCTATTTCTTTCTAGCTGCACTCCTTTCCACCATATGCTAGCATGGCCTTTCAACTTTGTTTTTTCCAATTTGATCCGATCTAGATCTACAACCTCCTCATACTCAAAATATTCCTCCATATCATTGATCCAATCAATCAACTCCTATGGATTGAGATTCCTAGAATACGTGGAGACATCAAACTTTGGGTTCTTCCCGATCCGAGATATGGCCCTAACTAATCTAGCTTCTACAGGATCCATTGCTTCTTCTTCATCCGATGGATTATCAACCTCCCAAGATTCATCTTCACTATGGTCTTCTCTCCTTGGCTCAACCCCTCTTCGCAACTCCTCTTGCAGGGCTTGCACTTGCCTCTGCAAAACTTTGAAATCTTCTTCAAGTACCACATTTCTCCCACCACCATGGTTTCTTCGTGGAGGAATTCTTCCTCACTCTCTTCTCACAACCCTTCCACAGATCCTGGTGCAAACTGCCTCACTTTTGGATATCTGCTCACACACTCAGGAACCCTAAGCTCTTCAACATATCCTGGTGCAAACTGCCTCACTTTCGATGATCTGTTTACACACTCAAGAACTCTAAGCTCTTCCACAGATCCTGGTGCAAACTGCCTCACTTTCGGTGATCTGTTTACACACTCAGGAACTCCCACTCTTCCATAGATCCTGGTGCAAACTGCCTCATTTTTTGCTATCTTTTTACACACTCAGGAACTCCCGCTCTGATACCACTTGATGGAGAGCCAAAAATTGCTCACGCAAAATTCTCAATTCTCATTAAACAACTTGGAAAGATTTACAAAAATGGTAGCAATCTGCCAAATAAACTCCTTTATCTCGAAAGATAGTTTAATTTTTTTATATTACAGCATTTCCAACTCTAGAAGAAATAGACCAAATAGGTCTAGAATGGCCCTCTTGCCTTCATGTCTGCAACACTGTCTCAGCAGTTTTTTAACCCCTTGTGCATGCCTTCGCTTCCCCTTTTAAAATCTCTAGAGTGACTCTCCGTATCCCTTTTTTGACCATTCATTTCATTTCTCGTGCCTCTTCATTGTCTCGGATTTTGAAATGTTTTTCTTTTCGACTCTTGGTCTTTGTCTGCTTTCATTGCACCTTGGTGCCACGTGCTTGTCCAGTGTGGCCACTGTAGACTCTGTCCACCTGTCAACCAATGATGACGTTCGGTATACCCACCGCTCGATAATTTCCTCTGTAACGGCCCCTGTAACTACCTGCCCTTTCTTTTCTTTTTTTGGTCACAAAAATATGACATGTCACGATATCGCGACACTTTTCTCTTCTTTGCCAACATGTCGTGATATCACGACACTTTTTCCTCCTTCCTCTTTCTCTTCTCTTGTAGTCGCGATAATGCGACATGTCGCGATATCGCGACACCTTTTCCCTCTTGCTCTTCCTCTTCTCTTTTAGTCGCGATAATGCGACATGTCGCGATATCGCAACACTTTTTCTCTCCTGTGCCTTCTCTCATCTTTTGGTCACAAAAATGTGACATGTCACGATATCGTGACACTTTTCCTCCCTTACGCTTTCTCTCGTCCTTTGGTCGCAAAAATGTGACATGTCGCGATATCGTGACATCTTTCCTTTTCGGCTCTTCTTTCTCCTTTTTGGTCGTGAAATTGCGACATGTCGCGATATCACGACATCTTTCCTTTCTACCTCCCCCTCGCCTCTCGGGTCATGAAATCGTGACAACTTTGCTCTCTAATTTCTCTCTCTATTTCGGGTCATGAAATCATGACATGTTGTGATATCATGACAGTTTCCTTCCTTGCTTTCTTTCTGCTCCTTCGGTCACGATTTTGCGACATGTCATGAAATTGCAACATTTTCTTCTCTGACCTTTTCTGTCTTCTTTCGGTCGCGATTTCGTGACATGTCACGAAATCATGACATTTTTGCTCCACGCCTTCTCTCTCCTTCCTGAGCCACAAAAAGTGACATGTCGTGATATCGCGACACTTTTCTCTCTTGAGCCTTCTCTCGGATTTTGGTCGCGATAATGCGACATGTCGTGATATCGTGACACTTTTTCTCTCTTGAGCCTTCTCTCGGCTTTTGGTCGTGATAATGCGACATGTCGCGATATCGCGACACTTTTCTCTCTTGAGCCTTCTCTCGGCTTTTGGTCACGATAATGTGACATGTCGTGATATCGCGACACTTTTTCTCTCTTGAGCCTTCTCTCGGCTTTTGGTCGCGATAATGCGACATGTCACGATATCGCGACACTTTTTCTTCTTTGTCGACATGTCGCGATATCGTGACACTTTTTCTCCTTGCGGTATTTTGCTTTCTGTTGGATGCTCCTGCATCACTATATCACCTAGTGGTCTAATACAACCAAATCCAACTTAGGATCAGGATGAACATCTGAGGATCCCCAATACAACAATGGGATGCATGAATCCCACCTGACATTGGGGTATGCTTATGTTTTATCTAATATATATATTTGCGCACATAGGGATAAAGAGTATTGAGGTCTTTATAATAAGAAATTTATCTTTCAAGAGTTATGTATGGTCAGTATACAACTTTTGATGGAGTAACTAGGGTGTTTGAGTCTCATGGAAAACCTAAAAAATCCTCTAAAAACAACAAATCATATCATCAATAGCATCATTATCTTTATTTATGAGGTTTTGTTCATTAAATGGTGTGCATGAAATAGGATAGATACCATATGAATGTCAATAATGATATTTAAATGGCCATTGACTATTTTTGGTATATCTTTTAACTTACAGAAGCTTATGAAAGCATGAGATTTCGGAAATAAAACACTGAGATGCAAATAAAACAGAACTAAATTGAGGCATAAAATAACACAGATAGAATTAAATTAAAAACAAGAGCACAGCCCTTTTTATTAATGTAATTCCGCTCGGTTACAGTATCTCTCTTCAGTTACACGTTCTCGGTTACAACAGATGAACAGTGATCCCCTTCCGCATGCCCACACGTAAAATGGGCGGGCTGTAGTGTTGCCGCCGCTTGTGATGATGAGTCCCTGCTTGCTGCTACTGTTCTTGCTGCAAAAGAAACAGTAAACTGTTAATAGCACCTGCGGTAAGAAGTCGAAACGTTTGTCTTTGTGAAACAATGAATAATGTATGCAAACATTTGATTAAATGCATAAGTTAAATAACTCTACGTAACCTGCTACTTTTATAAAGAACAGTGAACAACAAGCATTCGAAACAACATGTATTCGCCAATATAAGACGTAAACTGTTATTTAACACATTCGAAGACAACATACATTATAAAAACATGAACTGTTTTAACATGTATTCGAAAATAGCATATACTACAGCAAGTGTTTTTGAAATAGCATAAGTCAAATTAACTAGGGAACGTATATAGGGATACCCAAACGGGCCACCCCGTAAAAGCTTAACTTCGGCACCAATCCACTGGGATGGGCCCAAAATCTGGAGAATCAGGGTTGTCGTCGAATTGATGGACTCTGTGTCCAATATCGTATCTGAAGATTCAGATGACTGTAATCAGGCGTTTAGTTTAACAGCACTTCGTTGTGTTTCCAGAAAATGCTTCCGTCTCCCCCTTTTACGTTGTATCGAGCTGGTTTTTATAGAGGATTCGGCCTCTGAGAGCATTAATGTTAAAACCCTAAATCCGCAAGGCACCGCTCGGATTTGATCCTTATCGGGCCATTATGAGACATGGCTCGTACTGACATTAGAAGTTATGAGGCGTGGCCTCAGATCGGATATTTTGCTAACACCGCTTGTCTCATTAATGTCCGCTGTAAAATCCGCCGTTTTACAGACCCACGGGGTCTCTTTAAAAAGGGGCACGTAGGGGTGCCACGTGGCGGTTATTCATTGGATGTGGCGGCCACGTCAAAGTCCGCCTTTGACTATCGTAAGTCGGCTCAAGCGTAAAAATGCTGAAGTGTCGCGATATCGCGACACTTCCGCAAGTCCTCCCTTCGGGACCAAAGGTGTCGCGATATCGCGACACCTTTGGCCGAGGCTCCCCTCGGGGCCAAAGGTGTCGCGATATCGCGACACCTTTGGCCGAGGCCTCGGGACCAAAGGTGTCGCGATATCGCGACACCTTTGGCCGAGGCTCCTCTCGGGGCCAAAGGTGTCACGATATCGCGACACCTTTGGCCGAGGGGAGCCTCGAGACCAAAGGTGTCACGAAATCGCGACACCTTTTGCCGAGGGGGGCCTCGGGGCCAAAGGTGTCGCGATATCGCGACACCTTTGGCTGAGGCTTCCTCGGGGCCAAAGGTGTCACGATATCGCGACACCTTTGGCCGAGGGAGCCTCGGAGCCAAAGGTGTCGCGATATCGCGACACCTTTGGCCTAGGGGAGCCTCGAGGCCAAAAGTGTCGTGATATCGCGACACCTTTGGCCGAGGCTCCCCTCGGGGCCAAAGTGTTGCGATTTCACGATGTCGCGATTTCGCGACGTCTAAGGCTAGGTTCCCTTTTTGTTAAGGCTTGTTTGCTTTGAAGACTTTGCTTTTGATGAAGGTTTGCGGACTTTGACTCTGCTCTTTTTTTGACTTTCCGAACTGCTGTGTAAGTGGCCAAGACCACTGTTTGACCTCTAAAGGCTGCCCTGAAAGCTGTGTATGTCAATGCGATCAATGTTTGTAGTCACTTAATCGGATTGGTGCTGTTTTGGTGTCTACAGATGCCCCTTTTTGGGAAGCGCTGCGGGTGACGCAGTGCTGAGCAAAAATATACGACCAAAGCACTAATGATTAGGGTTTCTTGGTAACCTAACCAACTCTTGATGCCCCAAGTATGGAAAGGGCATGCATTCTTGAATCCTTGCTTCTGACGAGCTAAGGAATTTGATTTCAAGTGTTAACCTATTTTGGTGAGGTGTGACTTGAGCTTGGACATTGATCAGTCATGATTAGGCAAAGGGCGCAACCTTTTATCCACAGGGGAAACCTTGTGTTCATGCTTCGGGAATGCCAAGTATTTGATCAACTTAATGATTGCTTGTTTATTGCCCCAAGCAGGAGCGTGATTGTCTTTGTCAATGATTCTTTGAATGCATGTCATTGCCTTGATTGGGTGTGTGCTTGTTGATTGGTGACTAAGTGTGACTACCCCCTCAAGCGACGAATCGATGAGGGAATGACCTTCGTGAGAAAAGCGACGAGTCGCTTGACCCAAGATGACTTAGGTTAGGGTGCCTTTAGATGTTTTTCCATTTGAGCAGGTGCAATTTCCCGACATTTGGACCTATTTTTGGTGGGTGTTAACCCTTTTGGTGATGCCATAATGGGGTGAAATCATCAAAAACCCATCTTCCCGTGGAGCGGTCCAGCTATGATAGCCTTCTTGGGGAAGTAGGAGAGTGAGAATTTGAGCCCCGACATCGATTTTCTATGCCAAGAGGTTGAGTGCAAGAGCACTCGTGTCCGGAAAACTTATTGCTTATGTTTTTGTGTTGCATTTTTGTGATGTTTTTGTTGTTTTGATTTTCTTTCTTTACGTATATGTCATGATTTTATGCACAATGATTGATGTTGGTGGATGCATGCTACTTTATATTGATGGATGCATATGGTATGATAATTACCAATGTTGTATGTTGATTTATTTTGATGGATGCATGATGAATGCAAATGCATGTGATATGCAGAAATGAAATGGATGGATGGACTTGGTGATATTTGGTTATGGCACCATAGACTGTTTAGAACTCCATTATTTTGCTATGTACAAATGTGGTGTTTCTTCTTTTTTTGTATTTTCTGATGGTATTGCAAGGATGAAAAGTAGTGTAATTGGTTTAGAAATGTAGCTAAGGTTTTCCGAGACTCAGACGGTTTTAACTCACTAGCCATGATTGTACTTTATCTTACAAGACTTTTGAACAAGGTATGAATCGGACTTGTTTTTAACCAAGTTATTTCACATCCCTGTGTGTGCAATTGAGTTCATTTATGTGGTATTTGTCAGGATACCGCCAGTGCCAGATGGGCTTTCAACCGAACCTGTACTGAGGATCACCTAATTAGCTCCACTAACTCCTTTGTTGTATGTAGTTAGATTAATCTGCGGTGTTCTCCAGGATACCATAAGCTAGCTCACCCACATGCAAATATTGATCTATACACAAGTTAATGTGATAGATATATCGTCATGCGAGAAGTTTACCGCCAGTGACCGATAGGCTATCAACCAAACCGGTACTGAGGCTTGCCTCATGACCTGTCAGAATGCTGAGAGTTCCAGGGATTCAAGGTCAACTCCCTTCTTTTCTTCAATTGTATTGGGATACTTGCTCGTTATAGTGATAATAATCATTGTTTATTTTGATTTATTTTTCTTTTCTCTTGAGCAAGGGATTTGGATATGGAGTGACGATAATCACTATTCTTTGTGCTTTTTGAGATGTGCACTGTAGGGTGTCAAATTTTGAAGTTTTGACATTTTGCAAATTTTTGACGTTTTGCAACTTTGGGATTCTTAGGGAATTGGGTAGGGAGGATGCTTGTCCTTTTGCCAACTCTCGGCATTCTTGGGGTCATTCGCACGGGGGATGAGCAAGATAACCGTTTCGCTTATGGTAACCTGGATTACTTGTGCGGGTTTCATCCTTCGTTCACACAACTCGGGAATTTTTATGTGTTTTAATTTGTGTTGGGATGTTACGTAACAAGGTGTATTGCAAGTGTAACTCTACCTTCGTAAAATCTGTTTGACTTGATACATTTCATTGCTAAAGAGCAAAATGATGACTGAATCACGAAAAACTCTTGATACATTAAAAGACCACTGACTCTAGTGTGGTAAAATGAATGGTGTTTTTGTTGTTTTTGTAAAATGGAACAGTGTGGAACAAGATGGACTAGTAGAACCATGACAGCCTATGGTGCCTTTGACCTATACGACCATGAATATGCAATGTATGGATGCGATGCTTGAATGCAGCTATGTATTTTTGTATTTTTGATGGATTGATTTTGGTGAATATGAAGATGAATTGCGAGAAGAACTCTCTATTTGATGAATTTGAATATGCCTAGAAATGAGATGCAAATTTTTGTTGTTTTTGATGATTTTTGTTGTTTTTGAATTTTCATGATTTTTGACCAAGTGATTGTGGAAATCCTTGGAGCGTTTTGAGGATTGACCAAGCGATTGCAAGAATCCTTGGAGCCTTTGGGATTGACCAAGCGATTGCGAAAATCCTTGGAGCACTTTGTGGGATTGACCAAGCGATTGTGATAATCCTTGGAGCATTTTGGGATTGACCAAGCGATTGCAAGAATCCTTGGAGCCTTTGGGAGATTGACCAAGGGTTGTGATAATCCTTGGAGCACTTTTGGGATTGACCAAGCGATTGTGATAGAATCCTTGGAGCCTTTTGGGGATGACCAAGCGATTGCGATAATCCTTGGAGCTTTTGGAGATTGACCAAGCGATTGTGGAAATCCTTGGAGCATTTTTGGGATTGACCAAGAGATTGCGATAATCCTTGGAGCTTTTTGGTTTGACCAAAGGGTTGATGGACACCTTTGGAGCATTTGGTGTAATCCACTTGCTCTTCAGGGAATAGAGGTACCCCCAGCTTGACAATCTTTGTGCACCGGATCTGGCTCTGTAGGAATTGGCACGAATGGATCGGCCTTATGCACGGATAGGAGGACAGGGTCTGCCTTCGACACTGATGGTGCTATGATATCTCTGGGTGGAAGTTGCTCGCGACCTTCCCCAAGGAGTGGGATGGACATGTGATGCCGGTGGGCTGGGTCTATGCGCCACTCATGCCCTAGTATTATGTTTATTTGCTGACATGCTTCATCGATATTTATGGGATGTCGATGTTGTCGTATGTGATTGCTTTGAGCTATCTCTGTTTCATCCTCACCTTCGGACAATGTGTATAGTTCATCAGAATCTGGAGATTCTGAGACATGGAGGACTGCATCATCAGGTAGACCTACGGTTAAAGGTTGATCCTCTTCGAAAGGAGCCTCATGTAAGTTGGGCATTGGGAGCTCCAAAATCTTGGTCTCTAGCGACTCTAAGTGCTCCAATGTTTTGCATGTATCAGGGGATTTGAGCTCCTCCTCTTTGGTTGGTTCTTGTTGAGGGACTTGAGGCCTATGAAGGGGTGGCTCGATGGCACCCCCCATGCCTTGACAGGGCATTTCATCCCTCTCTTCTTCTTGCTTTGATTCCTCAGAGGCTTCTTGATGAATTTCTAAGGGTGGCCCATGAACCTGAGTGGGTTCCTGAGGAAGGGGCCCATCATTGGTTATAAGATTAACCCCCCGCTCATGTCTGGGAGGCGTCGGGGGCGATGCTTGATAAGGTCACGGAGACTCGTCTCGGCGCAACTTATCCGCTTTGCGCTGCATGTATAAGTATTCTAACTCCTGACGACCTTGCTCAAGCCGCGTGGTTCGAGCTTGGCGGGCGGCTTTTCTGGCGACTGTCGGGTCAATTTGGTCTACCCTATTTTGCTCAGGAGGTTCGGATTTGTGCCTCTCATAATGTTTTGTCTTATGTGTGTGAGGGGTTGGAGTCCTTTCCTGCATAGTGTGTTGGAACAACTCATCCTTCTGGCATTGAAGGCGCTCTTCGTTAATATGATACAGTTTCTCTAACGGTAGTCGGTCTCGCTCACGTTGCGTGAGTTGCACCCGACGTGCGAAATGCTTGATAGATTCTAAGATGGTTGGTCTTGCCTTCCCATGTGTAGAAGGGTTAGACACCTCTCTGACATATCTATCTTGGTCGTAGTGATCCAAGATCTCTAGAGGCCATCTCTCTCTAATGGGGGTAGCGGCATTTATCTGAGGCGCTGGCCTCAGAGTGTGACCATGATATCTAGCAGGTGCGGAGGCGTATTGCTCCCGCGATGTGTATTGTTTTTGAGGAAGGTAGGAATCTTCCTCATGCTCTCTTTCATAAGCGAACACGATTTGGCGGACGGAATTGGCTTGGCCTGCCTGAGGAGCTTTGTGCTCTGGATTTGTCATCGTAGTCCTGACAACTGGAGGGGTTGAAGGAGGGATAGTGTAACCATGTGGTTCCTCCCATCGAACCCTAGGTTGACTCAGCGCTTCATCGCGCGGTGACCGCTCGTAACGAGCATCTAAGGTAGCTCTCCTATGGATGTACCCCTCATGGGAGGATGTGTGTTGAGTGCTATGCTGAACAGGAGTGCTCCTAGAAGGGGTACCCCCATAGTCCTTATCTGTTAAGGTGTGGAGGGGACCACCTTGTGTGTCAGGCCGCCAAGGTGGTATGACCAAATCCTTGGGGTTAAAGGGAAGGCGACTAGCGCCCTCTCTTTGTGCACCTTCCGCAGCGTCCGCCCTTGATTGGGCTTGGCTACGGGTGTACACCATTGTGTTGCTTCTCTACTATCTAAGCAGATTTTATCTCGTTTATGATGATTTGTCTTTTTTGTTTACACTAAGCAGAAATGAACACACACATACACAAAACCGTGATTATCTCTTTTAAGGATTAAATAGTGTGTCCTAAACTGGTTTAGTGCATTTTGATGTTTCGTTTTGTTTTTGCAATTTTGGAAGAACGTTTAAATGCATAATGTTGGCTCATATGACTCCCATAAATGGTCGCCCCTTCAATATACCATTTTCGGACCGATATACCAACCTCTCTATATACCCGCCCTTACGTGAGGGAGACTATAGGTACGTGAGAGCAGATGGTACGTGGAACATAGGCGGTACGGAAGGGGAATCGCTCTGTTTATGACACCTACCATAGAAGACTTATCCTCGCGTGCATGGGAATCACCCCAGCAACACTTGGTCAGCTTTCGTCAGGATTTACGTCTAGCAACAGTCGCGATCGAGGTAATGGATGCAATATCTCAAGCCAAAGTGATGATGGAATCCACCTTTGGTCTTGCTCAAGGGTTGGGGTTTTACGACCAACGCCTTGGTTTAAAATACCACGTGGTGTGTGGGGTTCATTTTACTTTGCAAAATTGAAACAGGCAACTGAAAAAGAAAGCTTTCCCTATGCCAGACAGACACTACAAACCGGAAAACAGCAAGTAGGAATTTTGAAAAGAAATTTTCTACCTTTCTTTAACAAAAATTTTTAATTATTAAATGAATAATTACGCAGATAACTACATAATTAAATAAAGCAAGAAAAATCTTTAAGAAAAATTTCTCTACCTTATTTTAATAATTAAAAAGATTTAATTATTAAATGAATAATTACGCAGATAACTACATAATTAAATAAAGCAAGAAAAATTTTTAAGAAAAATTTCTCTACCTTATTTTAAAAAAAAGATCTTAATAAAAAAAAAAAAAATTTAAGAAAAATTTCTCTACCTTACTGTAATAATTAAAAGAAATTAAAATGACAGTAAATGAAATAACCCGAAACTTCGCAACAGAAAATGATATGGACGGCTAGAACCGTTACCTCCTTTCTGCCCGAAATTGTTGTTTCTGACCTCCGGCTAAAAAGAAGTACCTGTTAAGCACAAGACACAACAAGTTTAATTAACTTCTGTGATTTTTAAAAATATGGGAACCGGTCCCACCGTGATCGCCACTGAAAGCATGAGATTTCGGAAATAAAACACTGAGATGCAATAAAAACAGAACTAAATTGATGCATAAAATAACACGGATAGAATTAAATTAAAAACAAGAGCACAACCCTTTTTATTAATGTAATTCCGCTCGGTTACAATATCTCTCTTCAGTTACACGTTCTCGGTTACAACAGATGAATAGTGATCCCCTTTCGCATGCCCACACGTAAAATGGGCGGGCTGTAGTGTTGCCGCCGCTTGTGATGATGAGTCCTTGCTTGTTGTTGTTCTTGTTGCAAAAGAAACAGTAAACTGTTAATAGCACCTGCAGTAAGAAGTCGGAACGTTTGTCTTTGTGAAACAACGAATAATGTATGCAAACATTTGATTAAATGCATAAGTTAAATAACTCTACGTAACCTGCTACTTTTATAAAGAACAGAGAACAACAGGCATTCGAAACAACATGTATTCGCCAATATAAGACGTAAACTGTTATTTAACACATTCGAAGACAGCATACATTATAAAAACATGAATTGTTTTAACATGTATTCGAAAATAGCATATACTACAGCAAGTGTTTTTGAAATAGCATAAGTCAAATTAACTAGGGAACGTATATAGGGATACCCAAACGGGCCACCCCGTAAAAGCTTAACTTCGACACCAATCCACTGGGGATGGGCCCAAAATCTGGAGAATCAGGGTTGTCGTCGAATTGATGGACTCTGTGTCCAATATCGTATCTGAAGATTCAGATGACTGTAATCAGGCGTTTAGTTTAACAGCACTTCGTTGTGTTTCCAGAAAATGCTTCCGTCTCCCCCCTTTTTACATTGTATCGAGCCGGTTTTTATAGAGGATTCGGCCTCTGAGAGCATTAATGTTAAAACCCTAAATTCGTAGGCGCCGCTCAAATTTGATCCTTATCGGGCCATTATGAGACATGGCTCGTACTGACATTAGAAGTTATGAGGCGTGGCCTTGGATCGGATATTTTGCTAACACCGCTTGTCTCATTAATGTCCGCTGTAAAATCCACCGTTTTATAGACCCACGGGGTCTCTTTAAAAAGGGGCACGTAGGGGTGCCACGTGGCGGTTATTCATTGGATGTGGCGGCCACGTCAAAGTCCGCCTTTGACTATCGTAAGTCGGCTCAAGCGTAAAAAATGCTGAAGTGTCGCGATATCGCGACGTCGCGATATCGCGACACTTCCGCAAGTCCTCCCTTCGGGACCAAAGGTGTCGCGATATCGCGACACCTTTGGTCGAGGCTCCCCTCGGGGCCAAAGGTGTCGCGATATCGTGACACCTTTGGCCGAGGCTCCCCTCGGGGCCAAAGGTGTCGCGATATCGCGACACCTTTGGCCGAGGCTCCCCTCGGGGCCAAAGGTGTCGCGATATCGCGACACCTTTGGCCGAGGGGAGCCTCGAGGCCAAAGGTGTCATGAAATCGTGACACCTTTGGCCGAGGGGGGCCTCGGGGCCAAACGTGTCCCTCCCCTCGGGGCCAAAGGTGTCGCGATATCGTGACACCTTTGGCCGAGGCTTCCCTCGGGGCCAAAGGTGTCGCGATATCGTGACACCTTTGGCCGAGGGGAGCCTCGGAGCCAAAGGTGTCACGATATCGTGACACCTTTGGCCGAGGGGAGCCTCGAGGCCAAAAGTGTCACGATATCGCGACACCTTTGGCCGAGGCTCCCCTCGGGGCCAAAGGTGTCGCGATTTCACGACGCTGCGATTTCGCGACGTCGCGATTTCGTGACGTCTAAGGCTAGGTTCCCTTTTTGTTAAGGCTTGTTTGCTTTGAAGACTTTGCTTTTGATGAAGGTTTGCGGACTTTGACTCTACTCTTTTTCTGACTTTCCGAACTGCTGTGTAAGTGGCCAAGACCACTGTTTGACCTCTAAAGGCCGCCCTGAAAGCTGTGTATGTCAATGCGATCAATGTTTGTAGTCACTTAATCGAATGGTGCTGTTTTGGTGTCTACAACTTATAAAGAAAGCACATACATATCGCATCATCTTATCTCACACTTGGATGTTTAACTACGTAATTCTTATTATAAAATTGATTATTTATTCATGATTTTTATACATTATGTGGTGACGTCCATTAGATTATCAAAACATATATCACATCATACCTTATGTTTTAAATGATTAAAGCATACAGATTCATTTACATTAGATCATCATCATAAGTGCATTACACATATTGCATTTACTATACAATAAAAACATAAGTTAGATGCATACAAGTAAAATCAAATTAAACATGCATTTAACAATAAGCATTGCCTCCATATATGCATACATCACCATAATGCATTTATACATCTAGATTATACCATCTAAGAAACCATCCATCACATAGCTAGAGCATTTAAATTAATACATCATATCATATAGCATAAAATCATAGTACTACATCACATAAACATAAAAACAAAAACATATATATACACATAATGAGTCTCAAAGTGTAGATATCATATATATATGTGTGTCGAATAAGTACATAAGGGTACAAAACTACCCGTAGGCTATAATTATTTAGGTAATATGACCTTACACTCAAAAATAATCTAGTACAATCAAAGCCATCAAGCTGGGCTTGTGCCCCCTGCCTTGCCTCCACCCTCAACTATGTCCCTATGAGAATAGTGAGAGCTAGTCCCTATGGTCTACTCTATCCGAGTCCTAGTACTATGGCTTGAATGCACTAATGATTGCCATTATGTGCTCTATTCACTCCTGTGTGACCCTCCTAACATAGGCCTATCTGGTATATTTCCTCCTCGAAGCCTAACCTCATGCTCTAGTGCAATGATGTAAGCATTTTCTAGGGTGCGTTGCTCCAAGTCCTCCTATAGGTATCCATGCAAATATTTGATCTTTGCATCTGCATCTAGCCCACTAGGTCCTTGAGGCACTGGCATAGTTGTCACAACCTGTCCCCTGACAACATCCCTCTCAGAACTGAGATCATCTATCCTGATATGTGTAGAGTATATCTATGTTTGAAGAGTAATCCTCTCCTCGATAAAGCTCTGAACCTATGCTTGAAGCCCAACAATGGTATATTCCCTCTATAGAATCTGGATCTAAGCTGACTGAAGCTCAACCTCTATGTGATGAAGCTGAGCCCGAAGAGGGGACTCCTCCTCTAGATCTAAATCCTCCTCCTCAGGATTAACCTACTCCTCTACCACCTACTACTCTGCCTACCCCTAGTCCTATGTCTAGGCCTATACTCGGCACCCATCAGGATCCTCCCCTACAACTACCTCATCCCAATCCTGGCCTAAGCTATCACTACCATGCAATAGATGTGTGACCCGCCACTAAGTATAGGTCTCTGTGACCCCACCATCTGTAATAATAGCATCCACTACTAGAGGATCATCATCCTCTACAACTACTATAACTTGAGGTAGCAAAAAATCCCTCTCTGCATCAATATGACTATACAAAACTGGTTTAAGATGTATGTCCTACTATAGACCAAATTGTAGGAGCACCCTAGAGTAGTCTAAAAACACCCTAATGTTGTCCTTGTGGTTGATAATCCATCGATCATGCCTAGTCCTGGCTGTAAACCTATCTATATTTGCCCAGGTGAGGCAATCATGATAGGGCCTCCAGATGATGTCCTTGGCTTGTAGGCTAGTTAGAGATGTTGTGTAGTGGGAGAGATCTCCTATGTAGTTCTAAATCTTGTGCTCCTTGCACTCTCATGCCCACCTAGATTTGTAGCACTGATAAAAATTAGCTACGATAGTAATCTCAATAGGTAATCTTCTTGGGTGGTCCACCCTAATATACTCCTAGCCCCAAATCTATAGGAGTAGATTGCAAGAAATGTTATATCATCCCCACCACTGGATCCTATAGAGATCATCATAGCATTAAGCCAATAGTGTGCTCCTCCAAGCCATGATGATAGGTTTTGCACTATCAATTAAATCTTGAACCATCGCTAAGAGGTTCCATAGGAACCTTGCTCTAGAGCAGTTGGAAAAAATAATATTATAGATGACCATCAGTAGAATGACATGTATCCGATAAAATACATCCTCCTAGTACCATCGAGCCACAAAAATACCACCATATCAGATATCAAAGAATATAGCAAATGCACGTACTCTAAATACCCTTGAAAAGACTACCTCTTTGGCATCATTAGGGGAAGAAATAATGGGGACTCCATCAAAGGGGATCCGAAAGATCCTGTAGACATCCTCCAGTGTGATGGTCATCTCTCCCATAGGGAGATGAAAGGTGTTAGTCCTAGATTCCCACCTATGTGCTAGGGTAGTAAGGTAGGCCTGATCCTATATGATCATCGAAAGTCTAGTAATGTACTGGAGTCTATGAGCATCAAGCCAACCCTAGTCCATGTCATCCATGTTGGGAAGAAGGTCCACAAGAAATTTAGGGTCCTAATCCCATGTAGACAAAATATAAGAGTGCAAAGTACATGCCTAAATTAAATGCACTTAAAAGAAAAAAAATCAATTAAAACCTTTAAAAATTAAAAATTTCAAGAATAATTCTAAGGTCATGTAGACACTTGCACTAGGAGTAGCCATGTAATGGCTGCTGAATCTGATAGCGGCTAGCCACCAATGGTAAAAAAATTAACCATTAGAATTTGAGTTGGTCGCTGACAGTGATAGCGGCCCCTCTTTGGCTATTTAGGGGCCACTCTGAGCATCAACGACCATAGGGTGACATGCCAACAACATCCCTCCTCAGCCAAAAATACCAAAAAATTTGAAAAATCATAAAACTAGCCTAGACCCACTAAAATTAACCTAAACCTAAGCCTATCTATGGTTTTGGTTCATTGCCAATGATTTTAGTGTGGTTCATTTACCGATTACTTAGTGAGGTTCATTTTACCAAATAAAACAAATAACAACCTAGGGTTTGAGGGATAGCCATGAATCATTAGCTCCTCCACTTGTTGAAGCCTCGCCCTCCTCATCCATGGCATCTAGTTTCAGCAACATCCCAGGTCACAATCAACTTCTATCACCTCAAAGCTCAAAAAGTGCAATTGATAGCTGTAATAATGAAAAGTCAAAACCTAGAAATTATTTTATATTTTCAATTTGCACCTCGATCACTGCTAGTGTTAGTGGCCCGCACTTTCTGGCTGTTAGACCTGGGAG
Organism: Wollemia nobilis; assembly: GCA_028583015.1. Classification (NCBI taxonomy): domain Eukaryota; kingdom Viridiplantae; phylum Streptophyta; class Pinopsida; order Araucariales; family Araucariaceae; genus Wollemia; species Wollemia nobilis. The sequence goes on along the minus strand of JAQPPZ010017031.1, from coordinate 8,660,931 downwards.
TAGCCACGAAGTGGTAATTAGGGGTTGTTGTATTTGGCAGTGGTTAAAAAATAGATAGAAATTCACTCAATTTCTCACCATGAGGTACCTAAAAAATGACCATTAAGCATACCTATTGGTCTAGAACAATAAAAAAGTGCACAAATACCAAAAAAAATCACATAAATCAAAATCAAAACAATATAAATTGTAGCATCACGTAAATTTGTTCTAGGACATCATTCCACATGCGTGTGCAATATCGCTAGGAGGATGTCACATGCCATAGTCCTAGCATTCATATATCAAAAATCAAAAACATCATAAAATTTAAATTAATAAAAAATTAAATAACAAAAAAATCTCAAGTGAGCCTCATATTCAGTTATTTACTCTATACACTTGGCGGTTGCAGCGACTTGCACTCCATGCAATCCGGTAAGATGAGTAAATTACCATAAGGCCACTTGGGGTAAATTAGTTATGGAAGAATTGAGAAGTTTCACTTCAATCCCAAAGAAGGCCATGGCGGTCGGACTGCCCCACGGGAATGAATATTCATCTCATTTTTTCTATAATATTGTTCGAATGTAGTGATTCAACATAGGCTTGAATAGAATTGCTATCACCTTGATTCCCTAAAAATGCCATTGCGGTCGGACCACTCCATGGGATAGAGATGTAAAATTACTAAAAATGGTTGAAATCACACTTGGTATGGGAACTACCCTATAACAACAAAGCAAACCTCTAAAAGGGTCCAAATCATTCATCTTGCTCAAGCGAATCATCGCTTATTTCATTGTCCTTCCCTCATCAACTCATTGTTTGAGGGGGTAGTCATAAAATCAACAATCATAATCAAAGTCAATAAAATATCACTCAATCATGTCAAATTACGTTCGTCTTACGAAAAATTACCAACAACTATCATAATATTACCCTTTGCTAGGTAAAAAAGCAAACATGATAGTTAAGTTTATAGCTCTCCTCCTTTTGGACATATAGTAGTACTAAAGCTACCCGATTTCCTGATGAACGTGTGCAAGCTTTCACAAATTTAAGCCTTCCACATTTTTGGAAGCAATGATTCTAGGATGCACACCCTTTCTCATGACTGGGGTATCCAATGTTGATCAGATCAATTATCATCACACACCCTACAATGTAGCCCTAGGTGGTCCATTTTTACTCCATGTTGTGTTTCCCATAATGCATCCCAAAAAGGGGCATCTGTAGACACCTAAAATACATCATATTTAGGAGACTACCCATATGGACACATTCAAAGACCATATGAATCATCTTGGACCTCTCCAAGAGCTAGTAGTGGTCCTAACCACTCAAAAAGAGAATTTCTAGCTCATCCAGGCTTAGTCGCTCTCAAGCAGAGTGACTGGGACATCTGGCTACTGAAGCTAACATTAGCTACACCTAGCCATTGCTCTAAATAGTGGCTAGCACCATGCATAGTCTAGCCATGAATACAGGCCCATATCATGTAGTCTGACTACACCTTGCATTGATTACAGGTATATTTTGGTGAGGAACTCCTAGAGGTCCTCCTAACTGCCCCTTTAGTACCAATTTGTGACTGATGCTTCCCCCCTTGAGGCGGTCAATTACATGCAATTTGTATTTTGGCTTCTCCAGGAAGCCAAGATCCAAACCTAGATCTGAAAAAAAAAAAGGTCTATATATGGACTCTCCTAAGAAAAGCAAAGGATCCACAAATATCAAAATTTTGTGCAGTGAAGCCCTAACCAATTAGAGAGTGAATCCACACCCCATTTGATGAGTAGTGAAGTGTTATACAACTAAGCTATGTCTACGCACCTGCTTTCATATCCATTTATTATTCATCACCCATCAGTGTACTAGATACAACAGGCAACCCTTGAACATCAATTGGAGCAAGGAATCTAGTGCTACAGACCCCTGGTTCACGAGGAGAAGAGCTTCATTTTGTGGTCGTTGTCTTGGATAATGGCCCGTAGGCATATCTTAGGGCATTAGGCATTATTTTCCTTTGTTCTAGCTTAGATCCATTACTTATTTAATTTATTAATTTGTCTTAGCCTAGATCTAATTTATTTACACATTTACATCGTATTTATAAGTTTTTCTATGCATTTATCTCTTATTTTGTGCTTGTATTTTAATATTATCATGCTAATATATCATGATTACCAGATTTTCTAATAAGAGCCTCATATAGAGAGGCAACCCATACTACTGATAGTGCTTTATTGTTTCTATGCACGTAGGTTACAAGTTTACATGATCGATTCAAGACTTCCAGTGCATAAGATCCCTCCAAGGTGAGAAAATGAGGAGGCATTTGTAAGCCCTCATACAAGTTTTTTTGTGATATTAGGAGGCCTTTGGAAGCACACCATCCCTCTATGAGTGGACATCATTCTTCTGCACTATTATTCTGCTTGTAATTTGTTGTATCAAAATTGGGTATCCCTCAGAGGGACCGATATGTAATCGGTATTTGTCAAAGAAATTATTAATAAAATATCTTTATTTATTTTTTCATTTTCATGTTATGCTATCTATTGCTTTATGTTCTTCCATTTTGATATAATATTGCAAGTAGAATAGTAGGGCAAGTGGTGTGCACTTCTCAGGGTCACACAAACACAATACTAGAAGTATTTATAGGTTGATACTATAGAAGATAATAGGTGATAATAGCACCAATTAATAAGGAGAGAGAAAAATGTATCATGCTAAGCCACCAACCATATGCTATGGTGATCAAATCATAAAAGCAATCATGTGTTATAAAAATAAAAAATATTTGGTGGTGAAATGCAACTGGTTAAACAAAATGGAAAACATGTGTGCTACATTTTCACATAGGGAGTAAATACTTTTTAGCAATGCCAACACTGATAAAAGTTGAGTTCAATTAAAGATCCAACTATTATCATCATCTGCAAAGTTTATAAAGGAAGATGTGTCCTACAAAAAAATCATTAAGCTTTGAATTGGACACTCTTCAACAATAAAGAAACCATGCATTGTTGGAGTATATTACATTATTTTTCACATGCTAATATACCCCATGGTACCTTCATGGTATATCTTATAAATATTATATTAGGGTTGAATCTAAGTTTAGAGTATGAGTAATATTTCATGTAATGTTGTAATATGTAAAAAATAAACAAATGTTATGTAATTTTGTATGTGTAGTAAATGCACAAGTGTAATGTGATTCTATGTGCATAAGTGTCTTATATGTAAGACTAAAAATATGTAATGTAAATATGTGCACAAGTGTCTTAGGTTAAAGTGTGCAAAGTGAAGGTCAAGAGTCATGTCTAGGTGTGCATACAAGACAGAGTCATGTGTATGCAAGTGTCAAGTAGAGTAGCCAAGAGTCATGAGACTTAGCATATGGAAAGGAATAGTCAAGTATCCAAAGAGTCATTCTACTATGGCTATATAGTACTCCATAGAGAAGCATTCTATGTAAGAGACCAATATTCCAATATATGATCATTCAATTATTAAGTTCCATATTTGTAAGAGAAACATGAGTAATAAAGATTGCATAAATTTTAGCAATTAATATTGTAATTTGTACTACATGATTTGTACATGTGTGATTCAAGCTATTTAAATTCATATTGTTGTTTAATATTGAATGTTATTTGATATATTATAAGCCTTGACTTACATATTAATTTGCTCATATTATTCTACTTATGTCATTATCTTGATCTTACTATATTGTGTTAGAGAATATTACGTTATTTGGTACATGCTAATATACCCTCATGGTACAAGCTTGTAACCATTAGATTAGGGTTGTGTCTTAGATTAGAGTATGAGTAAATATTTTATGTAATGTAATAATGTTGTCATGTGTGCAAGTGTAATGTGTGTAGATGTGCACAAGTATCTCATATGTAAATATGCACAAGTGTTCTTAGATTAGGAAGTGTTATGTGAAGAGTCATGTCCAAGTGTGCATACAAGATAGAGTCATGTGTATGCAAGTGTCAAGTAGAGAAGCCAAGAGTAATGAGACTTGGCATAAGGAAAGGAAGAGTCAAGTAACCAAAGAGGTATCCTATGATGGCTATATATTACTCCATAGAGGATATTATACATCACCTACATTGCATACATCACCTACATCACCTACATAGCCTACATAGTCTACATTGTCTACATAGTGAGCATAGAAAACATTGTTATTGTATGAGATTTTTATGATACATTTGTAAGAGAAAGAGGAGTAATAAATATTGCATACATTTGAGCAACTAATATTGTAAGTTGTGCTACATGCTTTGTACATGTATGATTCAGGCTATTACATTCATATTGTTGCTTATTAATGAATGTTAGTTGATATATTATAAGCCTTGATTTTACATATTAGTTGGCTCATATTATTCTGGTTACATTATTATTTTGATCTTACTATATTGTGGCTATCATTATATTTTATCCTATGAGTTTACATTAGTATTGAGGCTTCAAAATCCATCATATTGTGGCTATATTATATTTGATCTTATGGAATTTATCCTATGAGTTTTATGTTAGTAATAAGGCATAAAAATTCATCATACATGTCTTAGAGGCTTTGGAACATTACACAACCATATGCAATCCTATAAAGGGTACCTATATAATTTTACAATGAAGAAGGTAACATAAATCATAATATTTATGAGTGATTGGAATATTTACCTAAGACAAATTGCTTGGATATGAAATAAATTTTAGTCATGACAAACTATGCTCATGAATGATTTAGTTTTGTTGGAGGTACTTGCATCAAAGTATCTCCTCGCCTCTTCCTTTCTCTTCCTCTACTCATATTTCCCTCCTCTTCTCCTTTTGCTTTCTATTTCCTTGCACCCTTCTTCTCCCCATTCACCTCCCCATCATCCATCCTTATGTAAAACTCAACCTTCTCTTATTTTGGAATATTTCCCTTGTATTCTATAGAAAGTCCCATATTTTTTAGGCAAATGGGATGAGTCTTGAACAAGGGCATCTTCCAACACATGTTTAAAAGCCCCTATTTCAGCCACAGAATCCATTTACCTCCTTTACATATTCACATTTCTTCCTTGATTCCCTAGCTTGTAGTTCTCCTATCTATTATAGCCTAAATGTTTTCTACCTACTAAGACTCTAATTTCTATCAACTTATCTTCTAGCTCCTTGTTTATATTTTTAAACCTACACTCAATAGATAAGGATCTCTATGTTCTTTAGTTTTGCAAGAAAAAATTCCTAAAAATTGCCAATAATGTGGGTAAAAATGTTTACCCTTATCAAAAAAATTTGTAGACCTATCAGATTGTAATTCTACTAAAGTTTTATTGATTTTTACTAATGCAATAGCCTTGGAGCTTGATCGAAATCATAATTTTTGCATAAGTTGATTGCCAAAATATAATCCCATTGAATATTTGGACATAAAAAGTAGTGGATGTCAAGCTAGAGAATATTGAGGTAGCTATATATGTAGGAGCACCTTGTTGACCCCAAAAGTTGGCTAAGGCAAAGAGTCCAATATTGTGTTGCATGCCAAATTACAAATTTTACTAAGGGAAAATATTCGATGTGCTACATTTGATCGGGCTCAAATTTTGGATAAGTAAGATAACTAAGCCAAATAAAGGTCAAAATTTCTTGAAATCTAACATCATTAGAGGAGCTACAAAAATCTAGCATTCGACATCCATGCTTGCACCATATTATTGAACTTAAAAAATGACTAAGGCAAATATTTTGCATAATAGATGATCAAACTTACAAAGTGTTGATGTCATCATGAGGGAAAGAAAATTCTAACATTCGACATCCACTATCACATCAAGTCATATTTAAAATTTGGCTAAGTATGAAATGTAACTAGACTTTTGAGGAACCTGATGTCATCAAGAGAGCAAAAAAATTTTGATGTTGGGATTCAATGCCAGACTCATAATTATGTTAAGGCATAAATTCTATTCATTATTTAGATCTATGACATTAAATAATGAGCTTATGAACTTTTCCTTGTCAATTATATGCACACACATCAACTAGTTGACTAGAATGAAGTTATAAAAACAAGTTAGGACCTCTATTGAGTTAGAACTACAATGAAGTGTAATGGTTAAAAGTGAACCTATAAAATTATACTTAGATATGCTAGAGGTATATGGACACCATTATCATAGAGAAGATCAACACCAACCACATCAATACAATGGAATAAAAATAGTTGAATCCAACTAAGCTAAAAGTGATGCCCACTCCTTGCACTTGCCCATGTTAAGCTTACACATGACTATCACATGCTAATGAGAGCTAAAAAAATGTAATATAAATCTATAAATATATAAATGCACTTCTAATAAGGGGTTAGCTCTAAATAATTTAAAATATGTGTATGTTGTATGATGATTGTTGCCTATTAATATAATTCAATGTTGTTTGACCTCTATATCTGGTGCTACAAAACATAATATGTGAGTTTTATTTTATACATTTTTATTTATGTTTCTTGAATGGTGTATTCTACTAAAGTAATTGTAGTTTAATCATAATCATTATTTGGATTACCATTTGAGAGGTCTCTAGAATGTATAATATATGTGAGTTAAATTTGGGAATATTGGGTCCAAGGTGTAGACCAATTGGTTCATCCAAACCCCATAAGGGGGTGAAGGTCCAAGGTTCAAATCTTGGGCCTCACCAGACTGAATGCTTGTCCCTTTCTTGGTGATTTCAGCGGCGTAAAATATTTAAAATTATTGTGGCATGGTGGTTATAGGGGCGGACTACGCGAAGATCTGTGTGGCGGCTTCTAGGGTGAACAACGCAGAATACTGTGGCAGCCATAAAAGCTGGACAGCCTACCCGGATTCATGGCGGCTACCGATTCCACCATGTAAATTCAAAAAAAAAAATTCAGGAATATTCTATGATAGTTGTATGCTAATTGGTTTATTAGATATTTATTTTATTATGTGTAATACTATTATATACTTGAATCTTATTATTGTTAGCTAAATCTTGGCTAGCTTTAGTTAAATCTCTCCCTATACTCTTTATAAACCCTTGTATTTATCACTTTAGCCTTTCCCCCCAATTTATTTAGTTAGCATTATAGGAATTAACATTCTCTAGAGGCTAACTTAGAAGTAATTCTGGATCTTCCAGTCTTGGCCAAGATTCAAGGGCACATCTCATTCATATAGGAGAATTTTGGACCAAGATAAAGAAATTATGATAAAAGGAGAACTTGCAAAGAATCTAGAACTTCATCATGATAGAAGAAAGAAAAAGCAGAAGGTGAAGAAGCAAAAGTCATACACAAATTTTTTTCCATCATATGCAAGACAAAAATGATAATTAATCAATTTAATCATTGGCACAAGATTCATGGTAGCACATCCTCCATATGAGGACATCAGAGTGAATACATATTTTATGCATTAAATCTACAAGTATTAGAAATTAAATAAGCATTGAATGAGTATCTATAATTAGTCTATTTTTAGAGTGCATTATCAATGGAACTCAACACTCCTAAATGTTATAGTATAAAAATCCACATTGAGAGGAGGAATTTATCTCTCAAATTCCAACACCACCCTAGAAAATTTTATCAAGTCATAATCCAAAGAGCTAGAGTCAAAATCCAATAACCAGAGTGAGATCCATGAGCTAGAGAGAGCCAAGAGCTGAAGATAGAGATAGAGCTATGGACACCCAAAAGTCACACACTGCTATACCTACGTACTTGTAGATCCTCCTGGACACTTGTATGTTTACATAGGCCATCCTAGATATCCCTAGGCTATCGTAGACCAGTGTAGACTATTGTATATCATCCTAGAGATGCGTAGATTGTTGTAGTCATGCATAGTCATATGTAGACGTCCATAGTCATGCGTAGATCGCCATAGATTTTCATAGCATCGTGTAGACTCACATATACTACCTCACTAGATTTTAGGTCCTAAACCCTCATAAGCCTTCAAGATTGCATCTCGTGCATTGGGATATCATCTGACAACCAATTTACACTCAATTGAGGCCCCCACATGGTATTAATTGACCAAAATAATTAATAAGTCAATACCTAAATTCTAATTTAATATTGACTTCACTTAAGTCACTTTTTAGGATAAATTTGATTAAAAAAATCCTTAATATTAATTAGCCTTAATAAAATCCTCCCACATGTGTGAAATTAGGGTTTGTTGAGATATTTCTTTAATCATGTTTAATTTGGCTTAAACACCTCTTAATCAGGATTAACCCTAATCCATCCTCACATGTGTGAGGATGAGATATTTCTCATAAGGAATGTGATGTTGCCACATAGTATTTCTTAATCTAATCCTAGTCAGAATCAAACCTAGGTTTAGTCTATCTAACCCCCATTGCACCTTGCCTTTGCCTATAAATAATGGGTCCCAAACCCCAAATTAGGTCTGATTCCCAAATTTCACAAAGTACAGTTACTCTGCTTAAATGGAAAGCCAACATTGAACAGTCACTTCTTGGTATAGAAAGTCATATTACGATAGAATACAGAGGCACTCCAGCTGCATTAGGACCGATCTACCAAAGAAATATTACCAGAGGAGCATCACAGCTCAATTTGCAACCTGACTTGCGAATCCGACCTCAATTAGCAACCTAGGTCACAAAGTGCTTCTGCAAGACCCAAATCACTCCAGTTTTGGGAGGTAAGCTCTGTTTTGGCATATTATTACCTTCTGCACATTTTATTTTAGTTTTTATTAGGTTTTTATGGTCATTTCGTCTTCACAGATATGGGGCCTGACTAAGGCAAGCCCCCCAATGTATTTATCATTTCTTGCAAGTTTATTTTAGGTTATTTAGTATATTTGAAGGAGAAGAACACCAAAAAACAACAACCCAGCGGTGGCCCACATACAAGGAAGCCCACCTACACTGAGGGACATCAGAAGGAGGCATCAGACCTATATTACTTATTCATGAAAATAAAATGGGAAAATCTCCCTATTTGTAACCAATAAAAAATTGATAATGAATAAAGCATATGTTTCTAAATGACTTGTGTTATTACTTGTTGTTAGATCAAATGCCAACTTATGGTCGTTTCATTCTAGCACGCCCAGTGGACCCCCACAACGGATAGTGCTAGGTTCATTTTCCTTATAAATCTGACACTATCCTCTATTTTTGTGTATTACAGGTATCATAAATATGTTTCACTAAAACCTCCAAAGCCCTAGGAACCATCATAGGCCATCAGATCCCTGATTTGAAGCCTCTGGACCTGATTTGCAACCCACCCTATGATTAAGGTCAAATTCATGACCCGGGTCATGAGTTGAGCTTAGAAATCTCAAAAACCTCCAAATCAGTTGGGGTGATCTTCTCAGGGGCCAATCAAACCCACCTTAGCATCAAAATTTAGGTATTTTCACTTTTGCTGCCTCTGTTGCAAGTTTTGGGAAGTATAAATACATGGACTAGTTGAATGACCATTACTAGGCCTAGTTTTGGGTACATTGCAAAGTTGTTAAAGCATTAGGGTTTTTGAAGTTTTTAGGACCTACAACTTTCCAGCAAGTGTACAAAATTTATTTCTCAAATAAATTTGTATTTGTATTTTATTTTGCACATAGCATAAGCCTAAGTTGTTCTTTGTCGTTCATAGCTCCCATTGCTAAAAGGGACTTTACATGCTAAAGTAACATTAGAATTTCTAATTCCCTCTTACATTTCTAAAAGAATTTTTACATTCTAAAAGTTTAGGTTAGGGTTTCATGTTCCCCTTTATTCCAAACATATTTGTATTATATGTTTATATTTTTTACAAAGTATATCGGTTTGCTTCACAAAGGCATTTAGGCTAGACTATTTCTTTACAAAGAGTGTAAGCTATCTAATAATTTGCTTTCAAAAAGGTATTAGGATTAGTTTTCTTTTGAAAAGGCAATTAGCTATTTTATTACCTTGCATACATCATTAGCAAAACACAAACCCACACACACTCATGTGGTACCTTAAAAAAGTGGTGAGATTGGACTTCATCCCCAATCCATCTCTCAATATTGGTGTGGATCGAGTTTCACTCTCCATCAACTCACCCCCCTAGACACTTAGAAACCCCACAAGAGTGGTTTTTTGGATTTAATCATCACAAAATCCCCAAATTTTGTGATTGGGCCCTAGATTTCATCACCAATGGTTACCTGCGGAGTGGGACAGGATTAGCGCCTTCATCCAAAAGGCTTGTATAATTTGTGGATTTGGTAACTGTCTTGCTTGACTAAGCCCACCTGAGGATGAAGTGAAAGTATGGATATGTCGGCAGTAGGTCTTAGACAGTGCCACCTTTGCTCGTGAGAGGATATTGTGAACTCGCTTTAGCATAGCAATTTCCACCCCTTCAGGACACCATTTTACTGCACCTTCCATACAGGTCACCATTCGCATGTTGCGGTACCATTCTATCTTGTGCATCTTTGGGTGTTGCAGGAGGTTTATTATTGATGACATTCCTAATTTTCTAGAGTATTCACTCCACTACCCATGATTCTACATAGGAAGTATTAACATTACAACACACAAAACGAACATAACACTTTTATTTTCTCAGCATTTAGAATTGATTTCGATCTACCGTTATTTACATGATCACAGACTGGTCTCAACACATTACACCACTTATTTTTTTGCTACACACAGCATGTTACTTAATTTACATGTATATTAGACACAGTTGAGTCCATATCACATAGGGTTTATTCCTAAAACCCATTCACACATGCCACTATGCCTATGGTTACCCATAGTAGAGCGTGTTAGCAAGCACGCTCTATGGAGGAGTGGCCTCCCCTTCCTCTAGTCAGTCCACTCTTACTCTTTCAATCATGAAGGAGAAGATCATACACATATAATTTATGCATAGAATCCGATGTACCATTCACACACATGATGCCTCATTATGAGAAATCAACCTTGAGTGAAATCCTCGCTACTTCACTCACAGAGGATTACCTGCTCTTTGCAATCCCATCCTCACCTAATCCACTGACTACATTCTATGACCATGTGATCTACACATAACTAGGACAATATCCTTCATCCTTCATCATATATGAGGAGTTCATGCCTACTTCACCCATATTTACACATCCCTTCTTCCAGAATCTATCTCAATCCCTATTTGAGAATGATTCCTCCCTCTTAAACCGTACCCATCCTAAGGTCGCATCATTCACACCTACCATAGGAATGGTATCTGACCCATCCTCATCCACTATAGGAATCCAAAATCCATCCTTACAAATTGTACAACAAATCCCTACCCAGAAATAACCACAAGCATTCCCTCAAACCTCACACCCATACTCTTCATAAGAGTACCAATGATCCTCTTCCCAAAAGTCATTCTTCACCATATCTAAGGGCACCTCCCAAGAACCCCTTTAGACACAAGATGCACAAACCCAAGCAGGATTATACACATATACTTTCCCCTCAACCCAAGCCCCTACTTCGGCAACTTATCTTGCTTTCTCATAAGCTTTTCCACAAATATCCTAGGTATCTAGACTTTATGACGCCCAACCCTAGAGCCACATTTTCCTATGAAGACCTTTAGGATACCGCCACCTATTCCTTTTCAGGTTCCCACTACCCATATCCATCCTACGTATGGAAATACACCAGTAGCCTATGCACCTACTCTACGAAACTATTCCACATAGTTTAGCTTCCCTACTTCCTATCCTCTAGGGAAGAGATAGATCCCATATTTTGATACCTCATCTTGACCACCCCTAGTGCCAGTAGTACCAAAACCTACACTACCACCAGCTGCACCTAGATTATTTATGCCTCCTCTATTTTGGTCATCACCACCCATGCTCCAACCAGTACAATAGGCTCCAAACCAACAAGTACCTGTGTCACAACCATATGCCTCAAAGTCGCAGTATTACTACCCACAACAGATGCCTACCCCATAACCTAGTGTGCCCATAGATAGAAAACACATGTCGTCCAATACCCCCTCATCATGATCAGGCACAATAGTATTCCCCATAGTATTGTGAAGAACAACAATACCAATACCCACCACATCCACAAGGTCAGCCTATCATAGCCCAAGCTTCAACTCCTATGACACCCGAACTTCAACTCTTGCGAGATGAAGTCAAAATTTTGAACCTATGCACCTCTAGATACGGACCACAAAAGCCTTGCTATGATGAACTATGCGACGATACTTTTCATCCATCAGTCCTTATCCCCCTTATCCCTATCACTTATAAATACCGAAATTTGACAAGTATAGAGGTAAGGAAGACCCAAGAGAACATGTGAGCAACTATCGCTTGTCTTGCTGCCAACTTCATAGTAGTAATCCTCTTATATTATATACCTTCTTGTATCGCTCCAAATTTTTCGTATCCTTTCCTTTAGGCTATAGGATCCACACCCGGAAGGGGGATGGGAAAAGGATGGGACAATACCTCAGACTGAGAGGCCCTTTGAAGGTCCCACCTCTCGGGGGAGGTGTGTAAGGGTGAATTTTTTACGGATGGTGAGTTCATCAGGAAACTTTTGAATGGTAGTTTCCATGCCTAGGTTGATAGTGTGTTTGATGTGTTCATTTCGTGCTTTAATCATTCAACTCCTAGGTTTTTCCGATATGAATCTAAACTATTCTATATGCCAATGCTGTTTTAAATGAATACAGAACACATAAATGGATGCAAATAAGAGAGAATATGCTAACTAGAAGGTATCATACCTAATTTTGGATGTCTAATGGAGATTCTGAGTCTTGTAGCAGTTCAGATCATCTCAGTTTATATGTAATTGTCTCAAATCATAGGAGGTCGTCTAAAATCAGACAGGATCATCTGAAATCTGATGAATTCATTAGACGAATTCGTCAGAAACCTGCAATCACAAAAATAGATACAAAATACCAAATATGCAGGTGCAAAAATAGAGGATAAGGATAGAAATAACAACAAACATGCCTGAATAATAGATTCTAATAAAAAAATAAGGAAATGCAGTGGTTTTAATGGTTGATTTTAACTTTATTATGCGATTGTGCTAAATGAGGTGCACTCCAAGATGTATAAAACATAATAACTTAAAATAGTGCAGAGCTCTGATATGAAAAATATACAAAAAGCTAAGAAAATGCAAACTCTAAACTCGGACTGCTCCCAATCTGGACTACAGTCAGGATCGCCTCCAATCGTATGAGATCGTCCGCAATCGTTCGAGATCGTCCGAGACGATCCAAGCTAGCTTCGACTGAAAACAGTAGAGTTCCTGCAATAAAAATGAAAAATATAGAACACAGACAGTAGTACGAGGGAATAAGGAATTAAATCTGTCAGCTAAGGGGTTCAGGTAGGGTCAGGGTCAGGGGGGTAAACTAGAAAATCCTAGTTTATATAGGCTTAGGAAGAGGTTTAAGAGGTTGGGGATCATCCCAATCTGGGAGATCTCCAACAGGGAAATCTCCAACTATGCAGACACGCTTCTGCCCGAGTTGGAGAGGTTGTTGAAACAAAAGCTAATTATTAAAATTTGATTTTGGGATGAAATTATCTAGACGTTCTGTTCCAAACGAATTCGTCAGATAGGGGACGATTTCGTCTAATCTGAGACGATATCGTCCAATGGTCAAAAAAATCCTAAAAATGGCATGGAAAATGGGGAAAGCGGGTAAAATGCGGTTTAACGGGCAGTTTGGGGTTGAAATTCAAATTTTAATATTTTATCTTTTTACTAATGTTTTAACCGTGCCAATTTTAGGGTGCTACATTTTGCCCCCTCTTTAGCAAATTTTTCGAAGAAAATGCGTTAAAGACGAGTTTTTCTCGTTTTACGAGAAAGCAAAAATATACTCAATTTTTAGACGACGATTCTTGGTCGAATCGTATGAATGCTGACTATGGTGCCCCCTCCGTTTTTTTATCCAAATCGAACGTTTGAGGTAAAAACGCAAAAAATCAAAATTTAAAATGCTGATTTTTTTAAATAAAATTAAGAAAATAGGGTAAAACCCTAATTCATTTTTACTATTCACTTTTACTGTTCCAAAGTTCTGCAGAGAGAAAAAAATGGTGGAGACAGTGCACAGAGCGACAGAGGTCCAGCGTGGGCTACGGGTAAGGATCTAGTCCTAGTGGATTAGGTTTAATTTAACTTGGTGCAATTTTTTTTAATTTAAATTTGATTGTTTGGGGCATCGTGGCCGTTTTTTAGGCCGTCGACGTCGTCGGGACAAAATCGTCTCGATTTCGTCGAAATCGTCCCTAGATCATCGATTTCGTCTAACGGCAAAATCTGGCGAATTAGGGACGATTTCGTCCAACAAGGGGCGATTCCCAAGTTGCGAAATAGGAGACGATTTTTGTCCTCACAAAAGACAATTTTGCCCAATTGGGGATGATATAATCCAATGGTGGACGATATCATTTTGAACTTGATTTTATGTTGTTTAATTTGATGTTAATGATTGGTTTATTAATGATTTTGTGTTTTATTGTTTGTTTTGCAGAAGGGGTTACTAAAGAGCCGAGAATGGAAATACGGTGGGCTAAGAGATGACATAGCCGTGCTTGACTAGGCATAGCATGACCAACTTGGATTGGTCGGTCTACAAGATGTGGCAGATATGCCACAAGTACCGATTGACATGGGGCTACTAACAGCCCTAGCAGAGAGGTGGTATCCAGGGTCATCCTACTTTTGATTACCGATAGGGGAGATGGCTCCCACTCTAGAGGACGTATGGAGGATCATGAGGATCCCCATACAAGGACGACTGATGATGTTGGGGTTGCAGATGGGTATGATGCCTGGTACGTAGGCATTCACCCTCTTTCGATGATGAGTGCGCAGGGTCCAGTGCATGCTGCGGTGCGCCAGATGGGGAGGTGATGGCAGGCTGCTATTGAGGTAACGCGAGGTCATGGAGGGAGAGAGTAGTGGTGGATCCCATAGGAGAGATGCCTAAGGATGGCACGGGCTCCACAGAGGCCACGGGAGACAAAGCGGAGGGAGGATAGACTCCCTTCATAGTAGGGTGAGAGACCACCATTTCCCGATAAGGGCAAGGGTGTGGATGTAGGGGAGAGCAGCGAGACGGTGGCTCTCTGGGCTAAGGCTACCCACCTTCGAGCTTAGGTGTAGTCACTGCAGGATGAGGCCACTCAGCTGAGGACATAGGTACAAACACTGCAGGATGAGACTACACGACTCAGGGCATGGAGCGGAGGGGCGAGCAAGGATGAGCTAGTGCGGTCTATGATGCAGACCACATTCTACCAGGGGGTATACTTCTAGCTGGTTCTAGAGGGCCAGAGGGTACAGCTGCCAGCCAACATTGCAAAACCAATCAGGCTGGGATCGGCGAGGACATCCTCCCGACGATGACGAAGACCCGAGATACATCCTGGACCTCTATGGGACCACCTCCTCCATGTCAGGGTGGGGGAGGAGATGAGGCTGAGAGCTCGAGGGCTTCTTGAGGCTAGGTTTCTATGGACTATAGATTTTGTATAGATTGTTTGAGAGGATTGAGTATGCCAGGGTATAGATTGTGGCATACCAATCTAGTTTTGATATTTTGGATATATATATATATATATATGATCTTGTTTCTGATGATATGACTTGTTCATATGTTTTTATGATGCTTTAATGTGTGAATTGTTTGCTTATTTGATTGAGGATTCATGTAATTATGTCATTTTGAAATATTATAATTTGATGTCATGCTGTAAGATTTTAAATGAAATAATCTGATGTAAACAATTGGATGCCGTAGTGTGATTTGATAAAAAAAGACTTCTAACAATAATTTCAAAGGACATTGTCATTGTTATAGACCATTTCATGGAGTCGCCGCTCACTCGATCGTCAAGCTAATCCTAGTATAGAAATATTGTTTAAAAGTAAAAGAGTTCTTAAGAGACAGTCTTAAGACTTTGTGTTGTAATGATGGAGATAATGATGGTTTGATGATTTGTTTTCATATTTTCATAAAAATAGTATGCATGAGATACGAAAAGAAATATAATTTTGCTAGGCATAAATTCCTAAGTGTGATAAAATTTTGAAAAATTCCTTAGAATTTATACCATGGTTGCAAAATTTGATTTTGAACATAATGACATGAAATAGAATAGGTGTTCGTTCATTGGTAAAGCATAATTGTGTAACATAATGATGCAAGTCATATGTTTTGATGAATTTGGTTTTAAAATAAATGGAAAATAAAATTAGAACAATGGTTTGCGCTAGGCATAGAATTATAGGTATAGACTTATACCATCATCACGAAATCCAAAGAAGAAAATAAATTGTTGGTTTTATTGCAAGATGAATTTTTGACCTTTGATAAATAGAAAAATAATAAGATGAAAATTTTGTTTGAAAATATTTTTTTTTTTTGTGAAAAGATGTATGTAATTGCTTTTATACAAACAAAAATTCTGAAATAAAAATTATTCTGAAAAAAAAAGTTACAGAAATATTTTAAATTATCTCAAAGAGAAATGTAGATTTATAAGGAATCCTCATGTGCAAATGTGACTTCATTACCGATATTGATTTATCATAATGATACAAAATATCTCAAATACAAATGTGTGTGTGATTGTATTGTTCATTCACCAATTTTGAGCAAGATAATTTGATACAAGTAATTTGCCGTAACCAAATGAATGTTCATTGACCATGATTTATATGCATGTAACCGTACCAGACTACTATGTAAGTTAGGTTATCAAGAGCTAGCTAATCCATAAGCTGACAGAGGTCTATACAAAATAAGGTCGCTAATGTGACAGACATAGCACCACGCTAGTAATTACCCAAGGCCAAGCGGGTTGGGCACAAACCACCTGTTATGGGGCTTACCTCACAATTTTCGAATAATTGAGAATTCCAGGGATTCAAGCTCATTCACTCTTATTTTCTTTTCAAGGGGTAGGGAAAGTATTTTATTGCATTTTGCTTTTGCTTTTCTCTTTTGCTCTTTTTTGTTTTTTTTTGTATTTTGTACTTTTGTATTTTTGCTTGATATTGGAGAAAATACTGAAATATTGCTGTGATGATACAAAATAACCTTTTTCTTTTTCTCTTTTTCTTGAACTTTTCTTTTCCTTCCTATGCTAGGGATACTTGCTCGGATTAGCTGTAGAGCAAGGGATTTTTATTCTGGGTAGGGGTGAGCTTGTCATTTTTTCAATTCTCAAAGATTCTAGACCATGTGCATGATAGGATAGCAGGGGAAACTTTTCGCTCAAGAAACCACTTCTACTATGTAGCATCATATTGAATTTGCAATGAAATCATTTTAATGTGAAAAGATATACTTAGTTCAAGTAAATAACAAGATCAGTTCTCTATGCTCAAAATGTTATTTAATGCCAATGTGGACTTTGATATAAGAAATATTAATAATCATACTAAATAAAATCAAGATATTTATTCATGTGAGTGTGAAAGTGTGGGATTCCAAATAAATTCTCATTTATCCAAAATAATTAAAATACAACTGCAAACTCCAAGAATTGATAAGTATGAATAAAAGATGTTTTTGAAGATTTTGATGTTTTTTTATTTGATTTTAATTGATGAATTGCAAGAAGAAACATAATGTGATTATTTTTTGAAATTTTTATTATTTTTCTTTTTTTTTTTATGATGGAATTGGTGGTATATACAAGACGATCTATATACACTATACAAGGTTACTTGAGTATAGTGTGTCTAAGGTTGCTTCAAAATCAAAGGAGGTTTTGAAGGATAATTTGGTTGTGTTGAAGGTAAGAACAAAAGGTGATGAATAAAAGGTAGCAATAACAAAAGCTTTGTTATAATGTAGAATAATGTAGCAAAAGATTTTACTTTTATATGTGTAAAATTGATCATGTTACAAAATAATATGTCAGAAGGATAAGAAGGTTCTTCATTCTTATCACTATATTCCAAGTCTTGATAAGATGGAGGGAGCATATATGAAATATATGCATGGGTGTTATTTGGTAAACAAGGATGATCATATATGGATGAAGAAAAGTGATGGATAGAAGATAATTGTAACAATAGAGAATGTATAGAACTTGATGTTTCAACCGTTAAATATTCTTCAAATGGTGTTGGGTCATTATGTATGGTAACAATTTTATTTGCAAGTTCAAACTTTAAACATTGGTGAAGAGTGGAAGGGACAACCCTCATCGTATGAATCCAAAGACTTCTGAGGAGTAGGTTGTAATGTGAAGGGCAATATGCTACATAAAACAAAGTATCCAGGATCTTGGATCCAATATTAAGAGGAAGAATTATAGTACTTTGAGCTTCTTGAATTTCATTGTTAAAAGATTTTATAATAACATTTGGTTCATTAAGATCTTCTTCTTTTAATTTGAGTTTTTGGAATAACTGTTAAGTGCACAAATTAAGAGAGGAGCCATTATCTACCATGATAGTTTTAACAGGTGTTTCCTTACTAGATCTTGTAATGTAAAGATAGGAGCCTTCTTGTGGAGAAGGAATATCCTCATCATAAAATGAAATATGGTTAACCTCAAGAGGGCTTACACCATTAATTATGTTCTTAGAGAAAATATGATGAGGAAAAAATTGTTGGCTAGGTATCTTGAACAAAGTTTCCTTATGAGAACTTTGTAATACTTCTAAAAGAGATATCTTTGCTTGAGGATTAATCACTTGTTGTTGGCTATCAAAGTGAATTTCAAATTGAGATTTTGATTCTAAAGATGAGTTTTCTATCCTTACATTCCATTTTGGATCATTCTCTAGAGCCAAAGATAGTTTTGAAGGTTGATCAAATGAGGAATCCATCTCTTGAATATCATATTGAGTTGATTGAACTTGAGGTTGCTCATTTGTAGTTTCTATT
Source organism: Wollemia nobilis (assembly GCA_028583015.1). Lineage (NCBI taxonomy): Eukaryota > Viridiplantae > Streptophyta > Pinopsida > Araucariales > Araucariaceae > Wollemia > Wollemia nobilis. Next base: position 8,642,000 of record JAQPPZ010017031.1, on the reverse strand, counting down.
ACAATATGAGTAATATCATCATGATGGGACACATTAACATGCAATATTTGATTGGTTTCCTGTTGTTGATAATTGAATAGGGGTTCTTGGGAGATCCCCATATCTTGATTGATTATTGGTATTTGTTGTGTAGGAGTTTGATTGTTTACTAGATATTTATAATCAGTTATAGATTGTAATTCCTTTATATTAAAAAGACCCTTATCAATCAAATCTTGAATTGCACATCTTAAATCTTTACATTTCTATGTCATATGTCCATCTACTCTATGATATTCACAATGTAGCTCAGGTTTAAACCAATCTGCTGTGGCATCAAGTTGTCTTATGGAAGGGAGTTCAATCTTATTTGTATCAAGTAAATGCTTGAGAATTATATCCATTGGTTGATTGAGCTTTGTAAATGTACGTGATGAAGTTTTTCGAGAGGTTTTTGATGAGTGCCTTAGGAGTTCAGTCATAAAAGGACCTAATGGTTTTTTACCTCTCTTTTCTTTGTTATGGGTAGAATTATGATAGGAAGATTGTGAAGTATGATGTGAGTGCATGGTAGGATTGGAAGAATAAGTATTTTCTGGTTGAAATGGATGTGTTATATTGAAAGAAGAATATTGAAGGGGTGGAGGAGGATTGTATGTGGATTGATAGACATAATATGGATATATGGGAGAATAGATAATATCGTTATGAAGAGGATTGGAAAAGGGATTGTCCTGTTGGGGTATGGATGAAAAATGAGAAAAGTGTGATGGAGGTGGTGTTGAATAGGGATGAGGTTGGTCATAATCAACAAATGTATTTGGCTGAATTCTTCCAACATTACCGATGGGCTCATATTGATTTGAGTAAAAACTCATGGTTTCTTTAGTACTTCTAAAAGTAATATTTAGTATCTACTATTTAGAATTGAATCTAAAACATACAAACTTGAAATGATGATTTTGTTTTTGTTTTTCTTGTATACATATTGTAGACACCAAAACAACACCAATCCGATTATGTGACTACAAACACTGATCACATTAACACACACAGCCCCCAGGGTAGCCCCCAGAGGTTAAACAGTGGTTCTAACCACTTACACAGTAGTTTTACAAGTCAAAAATCAGTTTGGCACCTTTTAGACACTTTATTTCTTATTCGTCCCACCCAGGGACGAGTGCGAATTTGTACTCGTCCTACCCAAGGACGAGTATGGATTTGTACTCGTTTCACCTAGGGACGATTACTAGCGCTCGCTTTTGGGTGGGACGAATGCCAGGTTTGACCAGCAAAAAGTCAGACCTCAGCGCATGACAACTCAGAACTACCACTCAGCTTTTCATGCATGACATAGGAGTGCAAGTGAGTTTTTCTAAAACATGCAAAGACATGCACAGAGGCAGTTAAGAAGCCCTTGATCAAGAAGAAGTCTTCTATTCACAAACAAAAGCATTCATGCAAAGAAAAACTTTTGCATGTTAATTCAAAAAGACCCCTTGGGTCTATAAAATGAGTGAGTTTCCTCACCCAAAAAAGAGATACAGAGAAGGAGCATTTTGAGCGACGAAGTGCTGCTAGTTCACTTACTGGCGATTTGTGCTTTCATAATCGTGGTATTTCTTTTAGTTTCATGTTTTATGTTTTTGTCAAGTTTTTCATTTCATTTAGATTCATTTCAACCATCGTTAGATTCATCTTTTATTTTTCATACATAGGTGCTACTGACTTTCTTGTTTGTTTCTTTGAGTGTAGAGTTGCAGCATTAGAGGAGAGGCGAGGAGTCTACCTTACCAACGCAAGCGACGACAACATTTGGCCCACCCATTCCAAACGTGGGCATGCGGAAGGAGGAAGACTAAGTCACAAATTGTAACAAAGACCAATTTAACGCTCCTAGCCCCTTAAAAGGGAGGAGACATCTATGTAACCGAGGATAAGAAATTTGAATAAAGAGGGCTATGATTTCCTTACATCTTTTCTTTCATTTCCAATTTATCTCCTTTCCTTATTTTTGTGCATAGGATTAAAGCGTTACATTTCGTCTTATATTGCATAGTTATAGTTTTCCTTTTGCTTCTAGAATCTCGTGCTTTCAATGGCGATCACGGTGGGACCACTGTCCTCTATTTTTTTAGGTTAATTTACTGATCTAAAATTGCTTGTTTTTACAGGTACCTATTTTTTAACCTCGGACTGTTATTCATCTCTGCACGTGATGATTACAGAATTGGTAGTCGTCTCACCCCGGGACGAATAAACTATTCGTTCCACCTTGTGACGATTACGGTTCTGTTATTCGCCTCACCCAGGGACGATTATAGATCTGTGCAATTTTCAGAGCAAATCAAAAACTTCCGATTAGGCAGAGAAGAGGTAGGGGTTTTTACAGCTTCTGTCAAATTTCTATTTTTCTATTTTTTGGTTTTCAGTTTGTATGGCTTAGGGAAATATTTCTTTTCGTTTGCTTGTTTCAATTTCGCAAAATTAAAATGAACCCCACACATCACGTTACATTTTAAACCAAGGCGTTGGTCGTAAGACCCCAACCCTTGAGCAAGACCAACGGTGGGTTCATCACCACCTTGGCTTAGCTTTGCATCCATTCCCTGATTGTCAACTGTTGTTAGGCGTAAATCTTGATGAAAGCTGACCGAGTGTCGTTGGGGTGATTCCCATGCGCGCAAGGATAAGTCTTCTATGGTAGGTGCCATTAACAGGACAATCCTCCTTCCGTACCGCCTACGTACCACGTACCATCTGCTCTCACGTACTTATAGTCTCCCTCTCGTAAGGGCGAGTATATAGAGAGGTTGGTATATCGGCCTGGCTGGTATATTGAAGGGGCGACCATTTTTGGGAGTTATAAGAGCCTTCATACTTGCATTTAAACATTTCACAAAAATCTTCAAAAAAAAAACAAACAACAAAAACACACTAAACCAGATTTAGGGCACACTATTAATCTTTAAAAGAGATAAGCATTGCTTGTGTGTGTATGCTATTTTCTGTTCAGACAAAAAAAATCAAAAATCAAAAAAATCATAAACAAAGATAAAAATCTATGCATTTTGCCACTCGCTCCAAAATCTCCAAGGATTCTCGCAATCGCTTGGTCACTCCAAAATGCCCCAAAGGTGTCCATGAACCCTTTGGTAAACCCAAAAGTGCCCTAAGGTTCCCATAAGTGATGCAGGATCATCCAACAAAATATGGGAAATTTTATATTTTTCTCTAAATTTTAGTGCATCTTGCCGGGGCCATAACTTCTCAACCGTAGCTCCGATTGACTTGAAATTTTACAGGGAGTTAGGTGGGATAATTTTCGGGGCCAAATTCCATCATCTAGTGCCCCGAAATTAGGTTTTAAAATTGGGCACGCAATTTTATGCACTTTTTGAGCTGTTCAGATGTCAATATATCCTAATGTATTTAGAGTTAGGACTTGAGACTTCATTTTTGTCTTATCTACTATAAGAGGGATGTGCACACCAATTTTGAGCCCCATATGAATCATTTCAATTTTTAGGGTTTTTAGAGAGACATCGCCATGGTATTCACCCGTAGTCAAGCCCACTCATGGGCAGACGCTGTGGAGAATGTCCAAAGAAACACGAGTCACATCCGTTATAGTCCCCAGGATTTGGTCATACCACCTTGGTGACCTAACACACAAGGCAGTCCCCTACACACCTTAACGGAAAGGGACTACAGGGGCACCTCTTCTAGGGGCACTCCTATTCAGCATAGCACCCAGCACGCATCCTCCCATGAGGGGTACATCCATAGGAGAGCTCCCTTAGATGCTTGTTATGAGTGGTCACCACGCAATGAAGCACTAGGTCAACATAGGGTTCGACGGGAGGAAGCACATGATTACACTATCCCTCCTTCACCCCCTCTAGTTGTCAGGACTACAAGGACAAATTCAGAGCACAAGGCTCCTCAGGCGGGGCGAGCCAACTCTGCCCATTCCTCTTTCACTTACAAAAGAGATCACGAGGAAAAACTTTACCTTCCTCAAGAGCAACATACATCGCAAGAACAATACGCCTCCGTAATTGCTAGCTTTCAGGATTACCTATTGAGGCCAAAGCCTTAGGGGAATGCCGCTACCCCCAATAGAGGGAGGCAACCTATAGAGATCTCGGATCACCATGACCAAGATAGATATCTAGGAGAGGCATCTAGGCCTTCTAGACATGAGACGATAGGACCAACTATCTTAGAATCTGCCAAGCATATTGCACGTCGGATGCAAATCACGATACTTGAGCTGGAACAACAATAGTTAGAGCAACAATATCTTTTAAATCAAGAGTGCATTCAGAGCCAGGAGGATGAGTTGTTCCAACACACTATGCAGGTGAAGACTCCAACCCATCGCATGCATAAGACAAAACATTATGAGAGACACAACTGGGTGCAAGACAGGTCTCTACGACCTTATCAAACATCGCCCTCGATGCCTCCTAGAATTGAGCGGGAGGCCAATCCTAATACCAATGACGGGTGCCTTCTTCAGGCGCCCACCCAGGTTCATGGACCACCCCTAGAAATTCTTCAAAAAGCCTCTAAGGAACCTGAGTGAAAAGAAGAGCCGGATGAAATGATATACCAAAGCATGGGGGGTGCTATCCAGCCACCCCTCCCAAGGCATCAAGTTTCCCATAACTTGCAATGGGAACAAATCAAACAGGAGGAGCTCAAATCCCCCGATACAAGCAATGCGCTGCCACAGCACTTAGAGTTGGTAGAGATCAAGATTTTGGGGTCCCAAATGCCCAAATCACATGAAAATCCTCTCAAAGAGGATCAACCCCTAGTTGTAGAACTACCTAATGACGAGGTCTTCCATATCTCAGAATCACCAAAATTTGATGAGCCTGACTCTCTCGCCAAAGACGAGTCAGCATATGCAATAGTGCCATGGGACCCGTTCGAGTCTGACAGCACTAATTCACAGGTGGTCCCCATGGATGAGCATCACAAAATTCTCCTAACATTATTCCCTTTGGAGGCTCCCATCGAGCCTGTACCATTACAAGAAAATTTGGTCCCCCCATAAAGCGTGAAACCACCCCATCAAGACCATGTCAATTTGGTCGAGTCGTACGAGCTTAGCATGTCGCAGATAGCTATCGAGGCCAACGAGGGCCTTTGGATCATCAAAAATGATTACGAAGATGAAACTGAGATGGCATATCTCAATCATGCACGACGACACAATCACCCTGTAACCCATGATGAACTAATGGCCCAATTAGGCATAATACTAGGGCATGAGTGGCGCATAGACCCAGCCCACTGGCATCACATGTTGATCCCACTCCTTTGGGAAGATCACGAGCACCTTCCACCCAGAGATATCATAGCACCATCAGTGTCGAAGGCAGACCTTGCCCTCCTATCCGTGCATAAGGCCGATCCATTCGTGCCAATTCCTACAGAGCCGATCCGGTGCACAAATATCATCACGCTGGGGGTACCTCTATTCCCTGAAGAGCCAGTGGGTTACACCAAACTCTCCAAAGGTGTCCATAAACCCTTTGGTCAAACCAAACGCTCCAAAGGTGTCCATAAACCCTTTGGTCAAACCAAAAATCTCCAAGGATTATCGCAATCTCTTGGTCATCCCCAAAATCTCCAAGGATTATCGTAATCTCTTGGTCATCCCCAAAAGCTCCAAGGATTATCGCAATATCTTGGTCATACCAAAAGCTCCAAGGATTATCGCAATCTCTTGGTCATCACAAAAGCTCCAAGGATTATCGCAATCGCTTGGTCATCCCAAAAAGCTCCAAGGATTATCGCAATCTCTTGGTCATCCCAAAAAGCTCCAAGGATTATCGTAATCGCTTGGTCATCCCAAAAATCTCCAAGGATTATCGCAATCTCTTGGTCATCCCAAAAAGCTCCAAGGATTATCGCAATCGCTTGGTCATCCCAAAAAGCTCCAAGGATTATCGCAATCGCTTGGTCATCCCAAAAAGCTCCAAGGATTATCACAATCACTTGGTCACCCTAAAAGCTCTAGGGATTTTCATAATCGCTTGGTCAAACCCTAAATGCCCCAAAGGTATCTATAAACCCTTTGGTCAAGACAAAAGCTCCAAGGATTACCACAATCGCTTGGTCAACCCAAAAGCTCCAAGAGTTACCATAATCGCTTGGTCAACATAAGTATTCAAAAATCAACAAAAACAACACAAAAATCAAAATCACAAAAACATTTGCATTTCAATTCCATGCATTCTCATAACACATCAAAATCACAAAAACAATTGCATTTCAATTCCATGCATACTCATAAAAAAAAAAAACAAAAATCAAAATCACAAAAACAATTGCATTTCAATTTCAATTACATGCATTCTCATAAAAAAATCAAAATCACAAAAACATTTGCATTTTCCATACATTCTAAAAAAAAACAACAAAAATCAAAATCACAAAAACAATTGCATTTCAATTTCAATTACATGCATTCTCATAAAAAAACAAAATCACAAAAACATTTGCATTTTCCATACATTCTCATAAATAAATAAAAAAACGAAATCACCAAAACATTTGCATGCATTTTCATAAAAATCAAAATACAAAAATATAGGTTGCATTAAACATTGCATCCATCCCTTGCATACTTCGATAGGTCATACAAGTCAAAAGCACCATAGGCTGTCATTACTTGGCAATTCCATCATTTCCACCTCAAATCCATTTCCATAAACGCATACATCCAGCATATCACCTTTTTATTTTAGCATAGTCAGTTGTTTCCTAATGTATATAGGGTTTTCGTCATTCAGATGTCTTTAAATTTCTAGCCAAAAACTGTACACAGTTCAAAAGATTTTACATGGGAAAGTTTTACTTGGATCACACCTTGTTACGTCACGTCCCAACACAAATTAACACACATAAAAATTCCTAAGTTGTGTGAACGAAAGATGAAACCTGCACCGTAATCCAGGTCACCATAAGTGAAACGACTATCTTGCTTATCCCTCTGTGCGAATGACCCTAGGAATGTTGAGAGTTGGCAAAAGGACAAGCATCCTCCCTACCCAATTCCCCATGAATCCCAAGTTCTCAAAAGTTGCAAAAACATCAAATCTTTGCAAAACGTCAAAACACTAAAATTTGACATCCTACAGTGCACACACCAAAAGGCACAAACAATAGTGATTCTCGTCACTCCATATTCAAATCCCTTGCTCAAAAAAAAATAAAATAAAATAAAATAAAAATACGCGTACTATCATAAAAATAAACAGTGATTTTATCACTATAAATAGCAAGTATCCCAATACACTTGAAGAAAAGAAGGGAGTCGAACTTGAATCCCTGGAACTCTAAGCATTTTGATAGGTCATGAGGCAAGCTTCAGTATCGGTTTGGTTGATAGCCTATCGGTCACTGGCGGTAAACCTCCCGCATGACGATATATCTGTCACATTAACTTGTGTGCAGATCAATGTTTGCATGTGGATGAGCTAGCTTATGGTATCCTAGATAGCATTGCAGATTAATCTGACTAAATACAATAAAGGAGTTAGTGGAGCTAATTAGGTGATCCTCAATACAGGTTCGGTTGAAAGCCCATCTGGCACTGGCGGTATCCTGATGAATAACACATAAACGAACTCAATTGCACACACAGGGATGTGAAATAACTTGGTTAAATTCAAGTTGAATTTATACCTTGTTCAAAAGTCTTGCGATTACTAGCGCTCGCTTCTGGGTGGGACGAATGCCAGGTTTGACCAGCAAAAAGTCAGACCTCAGCGCATGACAACTCAAAACTACCACTCAGCTTTTCATGCATGACATAGGAGTGCAAGTGAGTTTTTCTAAAACATGCAAAGACATGCACAGAGGTAGTTAAGAAGCCCTTGATCAAGAAGAAGTCTTCTATTCACAAACAAAAGCATTCATGCAAAGAAACACTTTTGCATGTTAATTCAAAAAGACCCCTTGGGTCTATAAAAACGGTGAGTTTCCTCACCCAAAAAAGAGATATAGAGAAGGATCATTTTGAGCAACGAAGTGCTGCTAGTTCACTTACTGGCGATTTGTGCTTTCATAATCGTGGTATTTCTTTTAGTTTCATGTTTTATGTTTTTGTCAAGTTTTTCATTTCATTTAGATTCATTTCAACCATCGTTAGATTCATCTTTTATTTTTCATACACAGGTGCTACTGACTTTCTTGTTTGTTTCTTTGAGTGCAGATTTGCAGCATTAGAGGAGCAGCAAGGAGTCTACCTTACCAACGCAAGCGGTGGCAACATTTGGCCCGCCCATTCCAAACGTGGGCATGCGGAAGGAGGAAGACTAAGTCACAAATTGTAACAAAGACCAATTTAACGCTCCTAGCCCCTTAAAAGGGAGGAGACGTCTATGTAACCGAGGATAAGAAATTTGAATAAAGAGGGCTATGATTTCCTTACATCTTTTCTTTCATTTCCAATTTATCTCCTTTCCTTGTTTTTGTGCATAGGATTAAAGCGTTACATTTCGTCTTATATTGCATAGTTATAGTTTTCCTTTTGCTTCCGAATCTCGTGTTTTCTTTAGTACTTCTAAAAGTAATATTTAGTATCTACTATTTAGAATTGAATCTAAAACATACAAACTTGAAATGATGATTTTGTTTTTGTTTTTCTTGTATACATATATATATATATATATATATATATATATATATATATATATATATATGTATATATATATATATATATATATTTTTTTTTAAATTAGAAATATGCCTATGTTATTCACGTCGGGTTCACCAAAAATGTATCGCTCCAAATTTTTCGCATCCTTACCTTCAGGCTATAGGATCTACGCTCGGAAGGGGTATGGGAAAAGTATGGGATAATACCTCGGACTGAGAGGCCCTTTGAAGGTACCGCCTCTCAGGGGAGGTGTATAAGGGTGAATTTTCTACGGATGGTGGGTTCACCATGAAACTTTTGAATGGTAGTTTCCACGCCTAGGTTAATAGTGTGTTTGATGTGTTCATTTCGTGTTTTAATCATTCAACTCCTAGGTTTGGCCGATATGAATCTAAACTATTCTATATGCCAATGCTAATTTAAATGAATACAAAACATAGAAATGGATGCAAATAATAGAGAATATGCTAACTAGAAGGTATCATACCTGATTCTAGATGTCTGATGGAGATTCTGAGTCTTGTAGTAGTTTAGATCATCTCAGTTTGTACGTAATCATCCCAAATCATAGGAGGTCATCTAAAATCAGACAGGATTGTCTGAAATCTGACGAATTCATCAGAAACCTGCAATCACAAAAATAGATACAAAATACCAAATATGCAGGTGCAAAAATAGAGGATAAGGATAGAAATAACAGCAAACATGCCTAAATAATAGATTCTAATAAAAAAATAAGGAAATGCAGTGGTTTTAATGGTTGATTTTAACTTTATTATGCGATTGTGCTAAATGAGGTGAACTCCAAGATGCATAAAACATAATAACTTAAAATAGTGCAGAGGTCTGATATGAAAAATATAGAAAAAGCTAAGAAAATGCAAACTCTGAACTCAGACTCCTAATCTGGACTACAGTCAGGATCACCTCCAATCGTACGAGATCGTCCGCAATCGTCCGAGATCATCCAAGATGATCCAAGCTAGCTTCGACTAAAAATAGTAGAGTTCCTGCAATAAAAATGAAAAATATAGAACACAGACAGTAGTACGAGGGAATAAGGAATTAAATCTGTCAGCTAAGGGGTTCAGGTAGGGTCAGGGTCAAGGGGGTAAACTAGAAAATCCTAGTTTATATAGGCTTAGGAAGAGGTTTAAGAGGTTGGAGATCATCCCAATCTGGGAGATCTCCAACAGGGAAATCTCCAACTGTGCAGACACGCTTCTGCCCGAGTTGGAGAGGCTATTGAAACAGAAGCTAATTATGAAAATTTGGTTTTGGGACGAAATCGTCTAGATGTTCTATTCCAGACAAATTCATCAGATAGGGGACAATTTCATCTAATCTGAGACGATATCGTCCAATGGTCAAAAAAAATCCTAAAAATGGCATGAAAAACAGGGAAATGCGGGTAAAAGGAGGTTTAACGGATAGTTTGGGGTTGAAATTCAAATTTTAATATTTTATATTTTTACTAATGTTTTAACCGTGCCAATTTTAGGGTGCTACACTTCTCCCTATCCCTCGCTGGACCAACATTAGATTGGTATAACATGCTACCACACCATAGCCTATACACCTTTGAACAACTAGCCAATTCCTTCTTAGAGCACTTTTCCATCAACATCAAGAAAAATACCACATTTTTTTATGTCTACGCCTTATGATAGACGAGCGATGAACCCATTATGGAGTTTGTTACCATATGGAGAGCAATTATCCATGACCTCACCCATAGCCTCCCCACCTCAGATCTCATGATGCTCTTTTCTAAGAGTTGCCACAAACACATTTCCACATCCCTCCAATTTCACCAAAGTCGCACTTTTGAAGATGCTATCTCGCAAGCAAAAGTGATCAAAGACATTAAGGTCTAGTCTAGGAAGATTAAGTTGAGATTTAAAACCTAGTATAACTACAAATTCTACTTCAATAGACCCACACCAAATCAACCTTTCCCATGACCACAACAAACCAACCAAGTCGCACCTGCTACCCTAGCACTAGTATCGAATCCTCCACCCTATATGCCACAACTGTAACCACTCCAAGATAATGTTCTTACCCCACCTCGACCATAGCAATACCATGGTATGCACCCACAAGGTCCACCGTGCAACTTTACACCTCTATCTAAACCGTTACTAGCCCTATTCCATAGATTGTATGAGGACAATCACTTCATTTTACCTAAGATTCACCCATTGGATCCAAATCCACCCAAGCCTTGTGACTATAAAGAGTAGCTCTTCTATACTTTCCATATGTAGCGTGTCCATAATATCAATTCATGTTTCTCCTTTCAGGGGCAAGTTCAAGACCTAATCGATAGGGGCACTATTCAAGTAGCAAACCCTTTAGCCCCGCAGAACCAAAACCTAGGAATTTTCCAAAATCCTCTACCGGATCATAGAGGAACTAATCCCCCTAGACCTCCAAAAAATCCTCCAGTGCCCCCTCGCCAAGTCAACAATGTCCAGCATGATCCTCCATCATGTGGAGTAGTAGGCATGATCAACCTTACTATGAGAAACCAATAGTACCCATCGCACTAGACAACACCTATTATTTCTCCTCTTGTCCATTTTATGTCCCTTCAAACACCCCAAATGCCTAACATTGTATCACCACCATCCCAAAATGTGATTACCATCCATGGTAGTCTAACCCATCAGCTACACAATTCTCCCGTGTGACTATTCATCTTCAACCTCCTACAATAGTCTCAACCCCATCGTGAGGCGTTGAATGACATCCTACATTCTATTGACTTAGAGACACATGACACAAATTATTTTGTCAATTTTATAGGGAACATACCATGATGCCTTCAACCTTCAATTAATTTCCATGACCACAAGATAACAGAACTCGTGGGTGAAGGAATTGATCCTCCCCTTCACATACAAGCTAATATCAATGATATTACCTACAAACAAGTACTCGTTGACACAGGCTCATCCAACATTATCATATCCACATCATCCCTACATCACCTAAACCTCTCTCTAGCCCATTTCACCATGCCTTCCTTAGACCTGCATGCTTTTTATGGTTCCATAAGACCTACCGTAGGATTTGTAGTTTTGCCCATTCATGTAGGCATTCGTACAATCCCCATCCTCTTTCACATCATCCAAGGAGAAATGCAATACAATATTCTCCTTGGTCATCCTTGGATTAGAGATATGCAGTGTGTCCCATCCATATTACAGCATTGCCTCAAGTATGTCCATCATGGACTTATTCACTGTATCCTAGCCGATGGAGACCCCTTTAAGTTTTGTAATGTCACAGACCTTCCTCCTGCACCCTCATTCTCATCTTCCCAACTATTCCCTGTATCTTCTCACCAGTCAGTAGGAGCATCGGTATCCTCCTTAATTTTCACCTCAACATTCCAATGTTCATCGAAAATACAAGCCTCGATATCTGCACCATTAACATCATCTATCGGAGGACCTAAAACTAATACCATGCCTTTCTCACCACCATTGTCATGGTATCCATAATCCTCCCAACCTTTACCATTATAATTTCCACCCACGATGTCACAACTACCATTGCCACCCATCACACAACTGACCATATTACCTCCTCCATCCTCGCATATGGAAGCTCCTATCCTTTCTACACCATAGACACTGCCTCTTCCCTTCCGACTAAAACCTAATATATTCACGTCTCCGTGCATCCCTGCACCTGCACTGATACCATCCCCTAAACAAAAAAAAAAATGTGTTTAAGCCACAACCCAACATCATGAGCCTAAAAAGCCAACACCCAACTTGGATGAACCTCCACACCCCTCAACTTTCACCATTATAGAATCCTAACTTTCTCCTTCATCATATGATTTGGATATGCCACCCTAATTTCCAGAGCATGCTACACCATGCATATCCATATTCATAACAAATAATGGCCTAGGATACTATAACATACATGATGCCCATGTATTTGATACCCCTATCCAATATGCCCAAGATTTTTTTTGTCCCTCAGCCTCAGTGTTGACTATCAAAACCATCATACAGTTAGGAAGTCTTGAAAACCACACCAACTTTGTATATGCATGATTTGACTCTTCGAACCCCTCACCAACTTCTCCACTGCCATAATCCAGCTCGAGTGATGCAATCACACACCTATACAACTCTTAATTTGCCTTGCACTCCCTGTAGTGCTTTCATTGGCATGGATCTAGGTTATGTCATTATAAGCAAGGGCTACGTACACCCTTTAATCCTTGTTTCTGGTCACCCATTGACAAAACTAGCCTAGGTTATCACCCAACCACCATTTATACATTAGAATATGAGATCCAAAATCTCTCTTTACACCCTCCTCCACATCCAACACATATTTTGGAAGAGTACATTGACATGCACATGCTAGAAGATATGCCTTCACCCACATCAACCATCATTGTCCCTTGTAATTTCTTTCAATAATCTCCTATAGTCGATACCTCCTTGTTCTATGATGTTCAGATATTGGCATAACACTTTGCTACATTATACCTGGCTACACCACCAATAGAGCTAGACCCCATCCCACCAAATCCACTACCGAGAGAGCTAGACCCGATTCCATCTGATCTACCACCAATACATCTACCTGTATTCTCACCTATACATAGACAGTTACAAAGAGCAACCTCTCGTCCTCATTCACCACCAGTCATCCTGTGACCTCCCTTGAGTCTCTTAGGATGCACACAACCTGTTCAACCTCCCTCATAGGACTCTACCCCTCCTACTTCACCTACAACATCGGTCAACATGGTTGAGGTAGACCTACGATCTCCCCTCCATTATCGTCACCAATGAATTCAAGACGATACCCCAAACCCAAACTTTATCGATCTTGCACACATCTCACACATACCACAACTTGGAGACTTCCTTCTCTCTCCTTACATCTTACAAGTGACAAATGCCCCTTCCTCATCCACGTCATCACAAACCCCTCAATTCCATCACATGGGCATTTATATAGATGATGAATACGAGCTCAGTGAGGCCATTGATGATTTCAATCTCATTCCTATCCCTGAATAGTTGCGAGATAGATCTTGCATGCTCATCAAGGACACGATCGATGTAGAAATCAGTGATGATCCATAAAATCCACACATCGTTAAATGAGCCGCTAGCCTCTCACCGAAGGAGTGCATTGTCTTCACGGATTTCCTTCGCAAATATATAAAAGTTTTCACATGGTCTTACAAATACATGTCGAGACTTTACCTAGCCGTAGTAGTGCATAGTATTATACTAGATCCTAATGCCAAACCAGTAAGACAAAAGCTACGACACATGCATCCAACTATTGCATTGATAGTAAAATTTGAGCTCTAAAATCTCATAGACATTGATTTCATAGTGCCCATCGATTATCCCGAGTGGGTATCTAGCATGGTCCCTATCCCCAAACCATCCACTGACATCCGTGTTTGTATAGATTTTTGCAACCTAAATAAATCTTGTCCCAAAGACAATTTTGCTTTATCCAACATTGATTCCCTTATTGAATCCATCGCAGGTCACAAGATGGTTTCCCTCATAGATGGATTTTTTGGATATAATCAAATTAGGATCAACCCAGCTGATCAACACAAAACTTCCTTCAAAACACCCTGAGGGACCTTTTGCTACAAGGTCATGCCCTTTTGCCTTAAAAATGTTGGGGCCATGACCTACATATTTCATGATTTAATGCACAAACATGTGGAAGACTATGTAGACGATCTTATAGCCAAATCAAATAAATGTGTCGACCATATTGAAGATCTCTCATCAGATTTTTGATCGACTACTAGAACACAACGTGTGCCTCAATCCAAAGAAGTGCATGTTCGGTGTTACATCAAGAAAAATACTAGGGTTCATTATCTCCCAATGAGGCATTGAGGTTGATCCTAGTAAGGTAAAATCCATCATCGAGATGCCTCCTCCCACCACCTAAAGAAATTGCGCAGCCTCCAGGGCAATATTACCTCTATTCATAGATTTATAGTGCAATTATCAGACAAATGCCAACCATTCAATCATCTCCTACAAAAAGGAGTACACTTTAAATGGGATGAAAATTGTCAAGCCACATTCGACGCTATCAAAACTTACCTTACGTCACCGTCGGTCATGTCACCACCGCACCTAAAATTACCACTAACTCTATACATCTTAGCCATAAAATTCACACTAGGTACACTCTTAGCTCAAAAGAATTCTCTAAACAAAGAGCAAGCTATCTACTACATCAACCACACACTAGTTAGTTACAAAATAAGATATGGATACATGGAGAAGCTATGCCTAGCAGTAGTATTCACTACCCAAAAGCTAAGACACTACATGTTAAACCACACAACTTTTGTCATCACCTAAGATAATCCCCTATGGTATATGATGAACAAGAGTTATTACAACTCACTCACATCCAAATGGATCATACTCCTAACCGAGTTTGACCTAAAATTTGTATCTCAAAAATCTATCAAAGGGCAAGTCATTGCTGACCAACTTGCTGAAGCCCCTATAACTGACAATCAACCCCTACTCATTCAAATCCTCGATGAATCTATCTTTCACGTAACTGAAGATGAGGAATATGTCGAACCAAAATTTATGGCTGACCTCACCATGTTCTTTGATGGTTCCAGGTGTCTCCACGCTGGGGGTGCAAGCATTATCTTCTTTACACCTGAAGGAGAACCACTCCCATTTTCATTCAAACTTGATTTCCCTTGTACCAATAATAATGCAGAGTATAAAGTTATAATCCTAGGACTGAAACAAGCACACTCTATGCACATCAAATGCCTCCACATCATAGGTGATTCACTTTTGATAGTCAATCAAGTGTAGGAACTTTGGCTATGCAATTGCCCAATTCTCTAAAAATACAAGAAAATCGCCCAACAACTCCTATCCCAATTTGAATGGTATTACCTCAAAGCCACTCCATGATCATCAAAACATTTTGCAGACACTATGGCCTCCTTAGGGTCCCTCATTCCACAAAATCCAACATCCGACACAACATCTGCGTCCATTCATATGCTTAGTCTGCTATATCACCCAAGCCTCCTATAAATGATGGTGGTGTGTATGTGGTAAACACTCAACCCCATTACCCATGATTCTCGTAGATGAAAGACTACATCAAGTTAGGTTTCCTACCATGTGATCTACCCCACACTCAACACCAAACATTCAAAAAAATAGCGATTCGCTATACATTGTTGGGGGATATCCTTTACCATCGTAGCTATGATGACATACTCCTACGTTGCCTAGAACCACAAGAATCACAATGAGTTATACAAGAAACTCATGATGGTACTTATAATGGCCACTTTAAGTGGCATGGAGATTACCAAACACATTCTCTATATGGGCTACTATTTGCCCAAAATGGAGCAAGACTGCTGTGAGTATTTCAAACATTTCATCAAATACCAACAACACACCAACCTAACACATTTACCTTCCCAAGAACTTCAACCAATCCAGTCCATGTGGCCCTTCTCCCAATGGGGTCTCAATTTGATTGGACAAATTACACCTGATTCCTCCAAAAGTCACAAATTTATCATAACAACGACAAAATATTATACCAAGTGGGTCAAAGCCATCCCACTGGTACAAACTACAGGAGCCAAAATTACAGCATTCATCATGGAGCATATCATATGCTGCTTCATAATTCCCTCCCAAATTATTTTAGATAATGAGAAATATTTAAAAAAAAAGACTGTTCGATCATTGTGTGACCAATTTGACATACACCATAGCTTTTCAACCCCATATTACCCTCAAGGAAATGGACAGGTAGAAGCCACGAACAAAACCATCTTTTCTATTCTCTATAAAACTATAGCAGAATCTCATCAAAACTGGCATAATCAAATACCCCTAGCCTTGTGGGCATGTCGTACGAGCATCCATACTCCTACTAGGGCAACACATTTTTTACTTATCTAAAAATTAGAAGCTATAATGCTCCTTGAGCTTGAGATAGCCTCCTTACAGATATCTATGAAATATTTCATTGACGATGACACTGCTTGCCAAAATCATCTAGATCAACTAACACTCCTTGATGAACATCGTATCCATGCCATTGAGCACACACGAGTATATTAAGATCACCTTCACCATGTCTACAATAGTAAATTACATAAGCACAAATTTGATGACTTGGTTTTCAAAGAGAACAAGCAAATCACAAGTCAACCTCGCTAGTAGCATGATAAATTTGCTCCAAACTGGTTAGGCCCATTCATGGTTATACACAAATACGGTTCAGGAGCATATCGTTTGGCCAATATTGAAGGCCTTAATGATCCTAAACCCATCAACATCCTGCATCTTCGTGCATTCAATGCATGATGCATAAACACAGTCACCATCACATAGTGTTAGAAGTAAATCACCAAGCACATCACCATGTGAATCTATTATTCCTGCTTCATTATTTCTTTATACATGTACATTTTACCTTTCTGCCATTTTTATGCTCGAGGTATCTATTTTTCCTTTTGTAGGACTCACATTATCAATAGGAGAGCTCTACAATGGCCTCACCTACCACCATGTAGGACCATCCACAGCCACAACAAAAACCCATTACACTGGCCGATCTCGCCCAACCACTATTCGCCCTCCACACTAGGTGCTCCTCATATTCATCCCATTCAGGTCATCACACCTCACCTTGACACCATTCCCCTCACTAGCGAGGTTCATCCTATTCGCCACACTCTAGTGATAGCTAGATCTCCATATCCTCTTTTGATGACAAAGAGGAATCCACCCAACCCCAAGCACAGGGATCACCCTCCCATTCGTATGATGATCTCAGATGTCACTATTCACCTAAAAATCATCCCCATCATCCTATAGGATCCTACCACCCACCTAATAGGGAGTATACACCTCATCAACCTCACCCTGCATTTCTACCTACTCCGCTTCCCAATGGTGAGTCTACCTATGCCCAGGATTTGCAAGCCCACACGACCCAAGCTACTCAAGTTGGTCATGCAAAAATACCCCCTTTCCATTCTGGTCGTCACTTAGAGCCATCGCCTATGCCATTGGTACTAAAGACACCACCTTCACTATTGTGAGGTATACCATCCCATCAATGCTTGCATTCACTACAAACATTTCACTCTGCTGCTTCCTCATCACAGCCTCACCTATTTTCTACAATGCATCAGGCCATCCCATTCACTTTGGAATCTTGATCTCCCCCTTCCCCAATACCATCACCACCACACCATGAGATACAATATCTCATCTCCCATATCAAATCTTTGGAGTTACATATGAGCCACTATCATTGCCACATTCATCCATGATAGTCTCCCATGACCCGTCCATCCTCACCGCCACATAGATCCCTTCCTCGACCCTAGACTCAACCCATATCTAAACCTAGACCCATGCCTCCATTACCATATATTCCTTCACCTAGGCCTTGCTCACCTCTAGAAGACCCATACATCTATCCTATGCCTATTCCACACATGTCCCATTTCTAAAATTCTCCATTATCTCATGCGTCAAGGTCTTATTGACCTACCCAAAATTCAGCCCGTTGATCCTTCTTGGCCTAAACCACGCAACTACAACGAGAATGAATTTTGCATTTTTCATTTCCAACCAGGCAATGATATCAAAGAGTGTAGATCATTCAAAACCCTGGTGTGCAACATGTTGCACGGTAAGCATACCCTATAACTGGAGCATTCTTTTCTATTTATCTGACTTGTCAATCCTTTGCATCACACAATTCCCAGGACCTTACCACCTCACAGACCCTTGATAGCGCCCACCCGCTATATTCATAATATTTCCAACTATGGCTCCAGCCACAATTCTAGCCATATCATCACTTCACCATCCCACTCCCACTCGGATCTATGCCATTTTGCTCGATAGTAGTTTTAGTTACTCTTCTTCTTCTATCTCATCTCTTCTACCTCTTACATACGTTGATTCATTTCTTCTCTTCTATCTTTGTCGGTCGTTGGTTCTCCCATTTTATTGATTGGTCACCAAATCCTATTTTTTCTTATTTCTTCCACTTGTACATTCCACTCCCACATCCTACTTCTTCTTAATGACCATTACATACACTTATATAACTCACAGCTCATACACCTCCTACACACACACACCCCACATGCCGAGGCAACCAGGATCATAGCATCAAGATTTTTGTCATCATTATACACTTTACTCATCTATAAATAGGTTCTTCTAAAATTTCCCTTCTACACAACATAATTTTCTTCTTGTAAATATCATATTCCTCCATTTACATCATTTAAAGCTACATCCATTGCACATATTCATATGCTTTATAGTTAAAATTTTAATTCATGTTTGTACATTCTTCCCCAAAATGCGCCTCAATAGGAATAATACATGCACTTGTTAGCATCACCACCTGGATGTCCACTCCCCCTTTTCAGGATCAGGGTATACATAGGTGTCATGTTTAATTTTGACTACTCTATAGTTTAGGCAATCAAGTGTCACCCATAGCTAACGAGTTCTTGTACATTCTTCTTATGGTCCTTTAGGTTGGTTCAACTTCTCTCATGGATCGCTCACAATAGGTTATACATTAACAATTTTGAGCCTAGGAAAGAGGACATCTTGAGTAGATATCACCATCTAGTGAACGGTATCCCCTACTCGTCCTATCGCCTGAATGGTCAACATATGACCTAGGGATAAAAAAAGGGATCAAGCATAAGAAAAATTAAAATAACTAGGTGGAAAAAAAACTTCATTACCCATATAAAAAGAGAAACAAAAAAAAGAAAAAAAAAAAAAAGAAAAGAAACAAAAAGAGCACTACCACTATCAGTAGGTCAACATTAGAAAATGGGCAAAAAAAAAAAGGAAATACCTCTTGATATCACCCATGTTATGCTTATCACCTTTGGTCCTTAGGTTCAAAATAACACCATGGGATGATTTCCCTCACTAGCAATAGGATCCAAGAGCCTACCTACCAGTGGAATAATCTTACAGGTGACAACACATCTCTCACATTAGCATCTCACTTTTATAGAAATCATTGTTGTGGATGGATGAGCTAGCTAGTCCGGTAGCGTCTACAATGGGTTAATCCTACCTCCCTAAAAATGGATAAATTAATCTTACACATTCACACACATAGGTCCAAGATAGATTTTGAACCAACCTGATTATGATATAAGTTGCCACAAATGCTTGTATAGCTAAGGGTTTGAGATTTTATTGTTATAACTATGTTGGTCAAAACCATTACACATGCCTTATATTATCCATATTCCTTGAAATCATGGAATGGATAGCATCCATACAGGTCAATGCCACCATACAAGTTCTTCCTTGGCACATTTCAGTAAGTCCATGAATGCATACATGCATCTATGTCAATTACATTTGATACACATTATAGTTATGCATTCATCCTACATGAATTTCATATCAATTTATATTCATTGCATTCATCCCATATGCATTTCAAAATAAATTCATAGTATGGCACTTACTCTACATATATTCATAATGAAATCATAGTTGATATCACATCATGTCGCATTGGAAATACAATCATAATGCTATTCTACAATCCATTTATTCCACAACATGATAATAGATCTAAACCTTGTCACACATATATTTCTATTCATAAAACATATCTACAAATTATGTTATGCTAATCCATGCAAAGATAAACATGAACACATTTCAAACCGTCAAAATAACACATGTATATATAATAGCCGAAATCAACAAGGTATGTTTATATATCATCCATACAAAATACCCAAAGGCTACAACTTGGGATCATGCCCATCATCATCTAACATAAAAACAAAAATTCCCGTAGGCTACAATAAGCAATAGATATCCTAACTCCCACTAGGAGTCTCCCCATGGCCCTCATGGCTCACTTGCATCCCTATAGCCCGGCTCGACTCTACCCTAAACTCCAAAACTAGATCCACAGTAGGCTGATCTTGAACCTCAGCCCTAGCACCTCTCTGTCCCATAGTAGCTACACTACGCTGACTTTGATATGAGGGTGCCCACACCTACGATTGTGACCCAGAATGCACCACAACTCGATCATAATCGGGTAGAGGAATCCTACACACCAACAAAGTAGTCTCACACATCATCTTCTTGGTGGTCTCAACCACCAACTGACTAGTCAAAGTATTGATCGCCTGTTCCTGCCTAGATATAGCAGCCCTCATCTCTACCATGTCTACCTCCAACTTCTAAATCTGATCACGCAATCCCTGCACATCCTCTACAACTAGTTTCTCCAAAATATCACTGAGAATCTACTATGCTATATCAAAAAATACCCCAATATCAATGGTATCATTGATACCACCCACACCGACCATCCTACCTCCCTCAGCTCTAGAAGCCTACCCCATACCAACCTCTACTCCCACAACCACCTCCTCCACCCTCACATCCTGGGTTCTCACTCCAACACCTATGTGACATCATGACCATCGTGAAGGAACCTCCTCCTCAACAATAGCCATACTTGCTGCCCTAGTCCAAGTCCTCCTACTCGCTCTACTCTTTGGCAGAGGTGCCCCAGTAGCAGATGCCACCAATCGATCTACCACAGCTCTCCCAGGCTCCCAAGACTATAGCACCCACCATGCATAAAACTCTAGCATCATCCCTACATCCCCTACATCCGAGATATCCATAGGAGGGTCCATCTCCCCAACCCAAGGTGGTACAATAGGGCACTCTCCTCTGTCTCCCTGTCACCTAAAATAAATAGCAATATTCCTTGGAACATCCTATAACAAACCAAACTGGTGCTAAACCCAATCAAATTAAAAGTACTCA
Source organism: Wollemia nobilis (assembly GCA_028583015.1). Classification (NCBI taxonomy): domain Eukaryota; kingdom Viridiplantae; phylum Streptophyta; class Pinopsida; order Araucariales; family Araucariaceae; genus Wollemia; species Wollemia nobilis. The sequence continues at coordinate 8,620,439 of JAQPPZ010017031.1, read as the reverse complement.
GTCTATCAAGTATATCTCCCCACCAACCATTTCTCCCATCATACAGCCTGTAGTTGTTCCTCGTCCTCCATCCAAATCACCCCACCCAACCATGGTCTCCACTTTATAATATTCGATGTTAGCTCCTCAAACTTAATCCTCCACAAAACTGGGTCACCCTCATGAGGCCTCTTCATATCTTGCTTAGCCTCTGTACTCCACCTCAAGGCGTAAGGATACTCCTTACCCTCCACATGTACAGGGTGAGGTAACAAAGAGGGTCTCTCAATGACTATGTGCTCCCATGCCCATACCTGCAGCAAGGGAATCACACTCAATCTTGTCTGCCTACCCTAAACCACATCATGCAACTCATGATATACTTGGGCCAAGAGTGCAAGAATGCATGCAAATACAACCTTGTGCTCCACTAGGTCACTAACTATATCCAGCATGTTCTAGGTAAATAGCACCTTGAAACTATCAGGCAGGGCATAGGTAGAGATCATCATCATCGCCACACACTGCCTATTGGATATCTTCTTCTGAAACCATAGCCACTCATAGTCCATCTTAGAGGTATCGATCTCTCTCCATCCAACCCCAAAGAATATCTCCAAAATTGCATCCTTCCTCCCATCTTCGGCTGCCCTCATAGGAACACCCTCAATCGATAGTCGATAGATGCGATACACATCCTCTAATGTCATAGTTATTTCCCCCATAGGAAAATGAAAAGTGTTCCGGTCTACATCCCACCGCTCACATAAATCAGACACAAAGGCCCTATTGGTGAAGATGCTCTTACACTCCCACACACCTTGAAAGTGTATATCATCTAACCAATGCAACTCCTCAGTCTGCATCAACTTTTTAAAACCTTGCTTAAACTTTCTCACCCGATGACGGGGTTAAAGTACCTTCACTTTTTCAACACACATCACAACACACATTAGTAACCCACATAACAAATCAATCACATCCAACATCATCACTCAGAATTTATAAATTAAAAACATTTAATTTGGCACACACAGATAAAAGTACAAACAAAATGATAAAACACATCAACAACACAGTCACATATTTGGATACCCATTTTGTCATTTTATGGAAAAAATCCAAACACATATGACAAATAGTACACATTGGTCACCCAAAAACCAATAACAAACTCAACTATACAACTACTATGGCATGCAATTCAAAACATGATCAATTAATATGGCATACAAAAAAAATATCTAGATACCCATTTTCCCACTTAATGGTAAATGTGTCGATAAAATTTAGAACTAAAGAACCAATAAACACAGATCTAACATTAAAATCTGTCCTAAAAACACCAAAATCAAACACACATCCAAGCACACAATCTAAAAATAACAGTCATATTTTTAGATACCCATTTACCCATTTAGTGGTGGAATTTCAAACTGACGTCGAGTAAAGTCTACATCGGGCTCCCCATAGCTCATTTTTATTTTAATAATATCTACACTAATGCACGCATATCAAAGGCATGTCAAATGAAGTCAGCTACCTAAACAACCAAAATTTTTGGACACCCATTTTGCCCTTCTACAATGAAAGTGTCATTAGTTTTTAGAGATTCTACCTCTAACATGGCAGATCTAACGCCCTAGGGTTCACACATTACACCTAAAAGCGATACATTTCAAAATCACATCAAATAAAGTCATAAAAATAAAACAATCGCATAACGGAATACCCATTTCCTACTTTAGAGGACAAAGTGCAAAAACATATCGATGTCAGTACATCGTTACCTCAAAAATTGATATTCAAAATTCACACCTACTCTACCCATTACCCGATCAACTTGGTGATAAAACAAACCCAATTGAAAAACTGACCATTTTTTTGGGTACCCATTTGGCCCGTTTATCACTACGTTTTCATATTTTACTTAAAAGTTACAAATTTTTTTAATCCGAGATGAAAACCTCCCCCCCCCTCATTCATATTTTCTTGGAAAATTAAAAAACAAATAAAACAAGGCAGACTATCACTTATCGATGGATCCCAATGCCTGATGCCAGCTGGTCTCTGTCCCTTTGTCATCTTCGCTCTCGCAATCACCACCCGCGTTTCTCTTGTATAATCAAAATTCTTCCCAGATCACTTTCCCAACATGTACACCATCTAAATGAGCCCCCACCATGCATTTTTTGGCTTAAATATCACTTAGTTGTCGTTTCGCGATCGGGTCATGAGTAAGGTCAAAATCGTGACCCAGGTCACGAATTGGGTCAAAATCGTAACCTGGGTCGCGAATTCAATTATAACACCTCAAAACATCCTCAAAACCCTAGGAAAGTAGGTAAAGGCCCTCTAAAACCTGAGGAGCCTCCAAAACTTACCTTTTAACACCATTTGCAAACACACATTTCAATTTACCAGCATTGCTTTTTATTTCTTTCTTCTTCTTCTTCTTTCTTTCTTCTCTTCTCCCCCCTAGGCTATCCAATCAATGATGTATGGTCATGCTTCGAGTGGCTACATACCTTTGATTGGATCCCATTACTTTTCCTTCTCCTTCTTGGATATCCAATCAATGTTGTATGGTCATTCTTCGAGCGACTACATACCTTTGATTAGATCCCATTCTTTTCCCTTCTCCTTCTTGGATATCCAGTCAATGTTGTATGGTCATGCTTCGAGTGGCTACATACCTTTGATTAGATCCCATTATTTTCTCCTCCTACTAGAAATCATATTCATCATGCATTGGTATCTTTATCAATTGTTGCATCATCAATTCATCACACTTCATTTACCTCATTGATGATTCCTCGTTTGAGGGGGTATTCATATCCAAAGTCATCTTTGCATGCAATCACAACATCAAATATCCAAAAGTGTGATTAGCAAATTTGTATATGAAATTTTTTGTTGAAGATTATCATATGATTCTAATCTCAATTCCAAATAGAAATGGTTTACATCAGGATAGTTACCCATCACCATGGAGAATTCAATCTAGCATTCATGTACATCGAGTACACAATGAATGATACGTTTGATCAATCCTAGAGCAACATTTGGAAATGGACTTTGCAACCACATTGATATGGTCACGAGTTGATGATCCAAATGTTAAACTAAATCAAATGGTTTAACACTTGTCACCATGTTCTCATAAATCAATCAACAACAAATATTTAGTTAGGCTTTTGTCCTAATCATACTTTTGGACCATGCTGATATGGTCACAAAAGCAAAGCAGTCAAAAGTTGTCATTCTCAAGCAACTGGTATGGCATCGTAAATGTCATACAGACTCACAAAAATCACATCATTGCATTCATAATCATTCATTTTCCTTTACAAGCATTGCTTTTTATTTATTTCCTCTTCTTCTTCTTTCCTTCCTCTCTTCTTCCCCTGTGGACATCAAGTTGATGTTGTATGGTCATGCTTCGAGCGACTACATACCTTCGATTAGATTCCATTCTTTCTCTTCTTTTCCTTGGATACCCAATTGATTTGTATGGTCACGCTTCAAGTGGCTACATACCCTTTGATTGGATTCCATTCCCCTTCTATCCATTTTCCTTATACACAAACCCTTCATATTTTTGTATTAAACTGTGTTCCACATAGTATAGTACAAAAAGGGGCAAATGTAGACACCCAAAAGTTACACACTGCTATACCTACATACTTGTAGATCCTCTTAGACACTTGTAGGTTTACATAGGCCATCTTAGATACCCTAGGCTATCGTAGACCAGCGTAGACTATTGTAGATCCTCCTAGATATGCATAGATTGATGTAGTCATGTGTAGTCATACGTAGACGACCGTAGTCATGCGTAGATCACCATAGATTATCATAGAATCATGTAGACTCCAATATACTACCTCACCGGATTTTAGGTCCTAAACCCTCATAAGCCTTCAATATCACATCCCGTGCATTGGGATATCATCCAACAACCAATTTGCACTCAATTGAGGCCCCCATGGGGTATTAATTGACCAAAACAATTAATAAGTCAATACCTAAATTCTAATTTAATGTTGACTTCACTTAAGTCACTTTTTAGGGTAAATTTGATTAAAATAATCCTTAATATTGATTAGCCTTAATCAAATCCTCCCACATGTGTGAAATTAGGGTTTGTTGAGATATTTCTTTAATCATGTTTAATTTGGCTTAAACACCTCCTAATCAGGATTAAGCCTAATCAATCCTCACACATGTGTGAGGATGAGATATTTATCATAAGGAATGTGATGTTGCTACATAGCATTTCTTAACCTAATCCTAGTCAGAATCAAACCTAGGATAGTGTATCTAACCCTCCCCCTGCACCTTGTCTTTGCCTATAAATAATGGGTCCCAAACCCCAAATTAGGTCTGATTCCCAAATTCAACAAAGTACAGTTACTTTGCTTAAATACAAAGCCAACATTGAACAATCACTTCCTAATGCACACAATTGGATTTCGATAGCATACAAAGGTACTCTATCTTCCTTAGGACCGATCTACTAAATAAATCTTACCAGAGGAGCATCACAACTCAATTCGCAACTTGACCTGCGAATCTGACCTCAATTAGCGACCTGGGTCGTGAAGTGTTTTTGCAAGCCCCAAATCACTCCAAATTTTGGATGTAAGATCTATTTTTGCATGTTATTACATTCTACACATTTTATTTCAGTTTTTATTATGTTTTTATGGTCATTTCATCTTCATAGATATGGGGCCTAACTAAGGCAAGCCCCCCAATGTATTGACCCTTTCTTGCAAGTTTTTTTTAGATTATTCAACAAATTTGAAGGAGAATAACACCAAAAAACAACAACCCAGCGGTGGCCTGCATACAAGGAAGCCCACCTACACTGAGGGATATCATAAGGAGGCATCAGGCCTATATTGCTTATTCATGAAAAGAAAAGGGGAAACTCTCCCTATTTGTAACCTATATAAAATTGATAATGAATATGTTAACTTCTGGTCATTTTAGGAGCTAATATAAATATGTAATAAGAGGGGATGTGAAAATTATTACATCATAGCCCATGTGATCATGAGAGTGGTATAGCCACCCATCACAAGGACTATGCATGTACTTAAGGATAAGGTAGTTGTAGGATAATTTTTAAGTGTGATACACCAAAAATGAGAATCCAGTGTATTTAAATATCTATCATTTATAATGCAAATTATGAAAGCATTAAATTATAACATTTGGATGCACTCATAGTTGCATAGATCATGATATGGCCAAAGCCCTAGGGTTTTATATCAATAATTTTAATAATAACAACTTTTATGTGGTGATTGCCAATGCTGGTAAGGCTCAATGTATGGGTCACATTGCTAATGTTAACTTCCAAAATAGTACCTACACTTGTATCAATAGCCTATAAATGATGGATTTGTATATTATAGATGTTATCCTCCAAAGTTAATGGTTATCTTAATTGGGTATGTTACTTTGAATATTTAGAAATTATATTTATATTGGAATAAAAATGATAAGCTCGTCCATATCCAAGGTTTGTAACCTCCACCCTCTAAGGTTTGTAGATTTGAATAGATAGAAAACCTATTAAATAAAGTAAACAAAGGTATATTCATACAAAATTTTCTACATGGAATTCATAATCATTGAATAGTCACCTCATACTCTTCCTTCTAAAATATAGTCTCTTCTTAATAATATTCTCCGGTCTTCAAAGAACTCAATGGTATTCCACCCAAGTAGGAAAATAATCATGCTATTCACCTTATTCTAAGAATTTATCCATCAAATATTCATCCTTATTACTATCCCTATCCTTAGAAGATAAAAATTAATAAGATGGTTAAAGAGATGATAGAAATGGGTATTATTCACCTAAGTACCAATCCCTACTCAAAGTTATTAGTCATGGTCATTAATACTTATTTTTGGTAGACATGTCTTGATGTTTGACTACTCAATAATATCATTGTCAAAGATAAGTTCCATATTTGTATTATTAATTATTTATTAGATAAATTGCATGGCATATGTTTTTTTCCCAAGCTATATTTACATTTTGGAATTCATTAGATTAAGGTTAGAGAGGGGGACTTCCAAATATGCTTTTTGTATAGATGAGGATCATTATGATTATTTGATATTACAAATGCCCCTTCCACTTTCCAGAGTTTAATAAATTTTGTCTTTTTTCCTTTCCTTCAAAAATTTACATTGGTCTTTCTTGATGACATCCTACTCTATAGTAGTCTTAGGAGTCCCATTTGTATAACATAAAATAGGTGTTTTAACCTTTAAAATGAGAATAGTTATATGCTAAAAGGTTTAGATGTTCCTTTGGTGTGTCTAAAGTAGAGTACTTGTGTCACATAGTGTCTCTTGAAGGTTCTAAGTGGACCCTAACAAGATTAAAGCCATGTAAGACTGGCCCATTCTTAAATTTATCAAGAATCTTAGGGATTTTTAGGTCTCATTATGTATTATAGAAAATTTATCAAGAATCATGGGAATATTGTAGCTCCCCTTATGACTCACCAAGAAGGATGCATTTGTCTAGTCCAATAAGGCTACAAGAGCATTTAATGTCTTGAAGGGGTAGTGTATCACTCCTATTCTATCTACTCTAAACTTCAAAAAGCCTTTTATCCCTAAATATGATGCTTTAGAATGGGTATTATTGTTGTTTTAATGCAATAAGGTCATCCTATGGTTTTTGAAAGCAAACAACTCTCTAACAAGAATCTAAGTTATTTTACTTATGAGAAGGAGATGTTAGCCATATTTTATGCAATGGGTAATAATTGAAGGCCAATATTTTATTATCAAAACTAATCATTGTAGTATCAAGCACTTCTTGAAATAATGTCTCTCTTGTCCATAACAAAACAAATGGTTGACCAAGTTTTTGGGCTATGACTTTGTAGTTGACTATAAGAAAGTGAAGAAGAATTAGGTGGTGGATTTCTCTTCCATAAGTATAAATATTCTATATCTATCCATGCTATTTTTATCCCCCTTATCCTATGGATCACCCAATATTAAGATGAACATAATAAGATATTTAGACTATTCATTTAATTCATGATGTTAATATAGGTAACCATCCCAATAATTTTTTTTCGTGATGTAACAAAATTATTAGGAAAAATTATAGTATTTATCTCATGCACTCTTCCCATTTCAATAATAATATCCTTCAAGAATTACATGCATATTCCTTAGCAAGATAATGTGAATTTCTTAAAACCTATTCTCAAGTTAAGCAATATTTTACTTGGAAAGAAATGAAAGCTAATGTTAAACAATTTATAGTAAAATATGAAGTGTATCAGGGAAATAAGGGACACATATTTAAGTTTCAAGGATTGTTACAACTCCTTCCCATTTTGTATGACCAATGGGAACACATATCTATGGATTTAATTGAAGACCTTGCCAAGTTAAAAGAAAAATAATTGTTTTTGTTGTGGTGGATTGCCTTTCCAAGTATGTCCATTCTTGTGATTTTTAGCATCCTTTCATTACCAAAAATATGTCCAAGGTATTATTTTATTTTATCTTCAAACTATATGGTATGCCCAAGTCTAAATTTTATCATCTTTGTTGTGTATAAGAGATTTTTTAATATGTAAGTGGTTAAGAGACTTTTTGCTATCTAATTATCTTGGACTATTATGAGACTTGAAATCTAGATATGTTATATACATTTGGGATTTATTGTTTTGAAATATGATTTTGTTGTGAATATTTTTTTATATGCTATTTTTGTTCCTATATATCTAGAATTTATTGTTGTAATTAGTGTTTCCTAGAATTTGTTTCATATGAATTTTAGATTTAAGTCCCAAGTAGGGCAATTAGTCCCTTTTTAGCTCAGAAAATAAATCTTAAACTATGTATATTATATTTTGAAATAATGCAACAATTCATACTTTGATATCTTAACAAGTGGAGTACCATTAAGACAAAGAGTGGAGGAAAAATATAATGAGTGGTTAATGGGTATGTTATCTTGAATTCAATTCTCAACCTACCTTAAAACTAAGTAAAAATAACTTATTAGTATTCCAAATTAATAGATAAATTAGCATTGAATTTGTATTATAATATGAGCAATGAGAAAGGATTTTAGAGAAAGTTTGTGCCATTTTTTCTTTCCATATAGGATTATTGCTACAGTGAGATACCACAATAGAAAATTCTAAACATCATTATTTCTTAGGGACTAAACAATCCATTTGATATAATAATAGTCTTATTTATGAATATTAATAGTACAAAGGATCTTATTCTCCTAAGGCATACAATATAAATCACAATCCATTTTGTGAAATCAAATGACATGTTCTAAATAAGCCCATAGAAAATTCCTAAGAATTTTTTCAATATTATTGTCAACTTTATTAAAGGGATTCCAATAAGAGAAGAAATATGCATACATGAATAAAACATTTTGAGAGCATGCTTGAAACTGAGAGTTTGTGGATATCGATATTGTCTTCTAACAAGATTTTTTCGTTTGACTCCTTATGTGGCATCTCTAGAGATTAATTAGCTTCACTTTATAGGTAAACAAGATATAGACACCTAAAATGTGTCATGCTTAGGGTAGTTTCTCACATAGACATATTCATAAGATTAGATGACATAATATTGGACTTTCCAAGCATTAACAATGGTTCTCACCACTCATTTGGGGCCTTTTCAAGCCATCCAAGCCTAGTCGCTCAAGCCAAGAGTGGTTAGATCCTAGCCACTCAAGCCTAGATCAACCAGACCTCAGACACTAGAGATGATAGCGTCCAGATCTTAGTCACTACAGATGACAGTGGCTAAACCCTAAAAGTAGTTTTATTGACAAATAGACCTAATCACGGGCATAAGTGGCAGTCTGCATGCAATAAAGGTGAGCAGGAGTAAGTTCACATAGGAGACTTGAGTTTGCATTTATACTTTAGTTAACTAACCTCCAAAAATAAAAAAAGGACAAAATATTATCATGCTAATGACTATTTTGCATAGGAGACTTCAATTGGCAGTTATATTTTAGTTAACTGGCTTCTAAAAATAGAAAATACAAAAATATTCTCATGCTAACTCGCACTACGCATGAGAAATTCATTCCTAAGGCTTGGACATAGACCTAGGGTTTCACACTATAAAAGGTGTAAGCCTAAGAGCACCAAGGGGATCTATCATCTATCTTTTTATCGATCTTGGAAGAGAGGAGAGACAAATTTTATCTAAGAGATATTTATCTAGATAATTTATCAGGACAGGTCATTGAGGATAAATTTTGAGACTTGGAGAGTTCCCTTGGAGACCGTGTGTACAATGAAGCCCTAATAGATTGTATAGCATAACAACCATTATTTCAACATCGGATACAAGCTTTGATCCATAGCTTTGGAGCAAAGAGGATGAGAATCACTTTAGCGGTCGTTGTCTTGGATAGTGGCCCATAGGCTTAGCTTAGGGTTTAGACATTAGATTCATTATTTTGTTTAGCACATCATTAGCATAGCATCATTTCATTCATTTGCATTCATAGGATTAGTCTAATTTACACTTGCTTTAATTTGTTATATCCATTGCTAACAACCTCATTCGGGGAGGTATTCTCGGACACCTAAGTGTGTGTTGTTGTTTCATTACTTACAGGACCACAGGTTCATCAGACGAAGTCTACAACATACGAGAGCAAAAGGGATCCCCGTAGGAAATAGTCATAGAGAAGGAGGCATCTGTAAGCCCTAATACATTTTTGTGTATAGAACCAGGAAGCTTTTTAAAAGCACACCATCTCTTCGTGAAAGGAGCACTCTTTGTCTATTTATAACCTTATTGTATCAAAATGGGTATCCCTAAGAGGGACAGACATGTAACCGAGTTTCAATACGAATAAAGAGATCCATATTTGTTATTTTTGTGTTATATGATTTTCATTGTATTCCATTTCATCTTGGGTTTTTAATACATTACAAGTAGAATAAAAAGAGCGGTGTGTGCATCCCGAGGTCGCTACAGATGGTGATCATGGTGGGACTTCCACTGATTTTTCATTAGTTGCCAGAATAATAACTTAGTTTTGTGTAGGTCTAGCTTCTCTCAGCTACAATAGCCAGTAATTAGCCACTCTGAGCTACGACAACCAATAGATATTTAGCTACTCCCACTAACAATGGCCAAGAACCAGCCGCTCTAGTCAACAGTGGCTAGAATTGTAGTGCAACAGAGGTCAAAAATCCAACTCTCTGAGCTAGATCAAAGGTTGGTATAGCTTCTCTAATATTTTATAGCTTTCTGTGTGCTTCTGTGTGTCTAAAATATATAACTTTAAACACATTTATGTTTGGAAGTTGAAAGAATAGAAGGAGAAAGAATTAAGCATTTGGCATATCTTAGATCTTCTTTTAAATTTCCACTAGTAGTTGCTAGGAACAATGGATTATGCTTAAAAAGTTCACCCTAGAAACCAATGTGCTAGACATTTTATGTTGTTTTCTTGCTTTGAGGACCTACTAGAGGCCGTAGTTGCATGAAGTAAAGTGTGCTCATATAAATCATAGTAGTTCATGCATCTTTTTGAATAATGAAATGTATTTTTGCACTTAGGAATATAGGAAAGACTCATTGTTGTTATATGATGCACTTTATGTTACGTAAGCTTAAAATGAACACCACACACGTACTTCTCATTTAAACATTAGGGAGTTGGATTTCATCACCAAACTTTAATTCAGTCTAGTGACATTGGAATTCATCTTCTTCCACTGGTTTTCCCCCTAGATCTTCCTAGAAATGGATTGAGAAACTTACTTATAGTGATACTAAGTTACTTGTGCTCAAACTGTCTCCCACTATTGGAACAATCATTGGTTCATAGTGGAAGAGCTAGGCGAACCCCCCACTAGGTCTTCAACGGTGTACCCTAGCTTCTTTTGATAAAACTATGTTTGGAATGGGTGTACTTGATTGTCACTATGGATGAGTCTTCTCATTCTTAATCCAATAACAAGAGCAAGAAATCAAAATAACAACACATCAAAACACACCAAATAGTTTAGCGTACACTTAAATCGATAATCAAGATAAATATTTATTTGGTATTGTGTGGCTATTCCTAAATTTCAACTCAAAATATCAATTCATAGACAACATGGTCAAAACAATAAGTAAGCACCCTCGGTTTGATATCGAGGGAGAGATTGAAGCAACTCATACCCATAGGCGGAGTCGTAGTAATATTGAATGACCTACCCATAATACCATGAGACATAGCTCTGTGAGCCTAAGGGGTGATAACTCAATCCTTGGGGGATCTCCTCGAGAGACCCTAAGAAGGGAACCACATCATGGAACAAATTCACATAAACAAAAAGAGGCTTTACAATCATGTTCATCAAGGAGACATGAGGAGACCTCAAGGGCCTCCTCTAAACACACAGAAATATCTCAAATACATGAGGAAGCTTTAAGGGCCTCCTCTTCACATGGAAATAAAGAAGGTTCTATAACTAATTCTTCACATAGGGATGAAAAGATTACTACATATCCATCCACATGGATAAAATATGTCACCACAAAGCCCTCTTCATCAAGAAGGCAAGCAAGAGTCACAACACCTCAAGATTAACAAGAAACATATGAAACAGGTCTGCCCACTAAAGGGCAAGAAAATAGAGCTACATCTAGTCATAAGAATCATATAGAATAAGCCCTTCACATAAAAGGAAATATTCCCATAGACTATGACCTCATAGGAGTGAATGGCACCCCACAAGACCAACCATGGAAAATAAGACAACTAGACGGGTTGGATCGGTTTCCTACACGACCAACTCAAAGAACTGTAGCTACTAAGAACTCTACATCTGGAATCTCATGAACTATGACTTATAAGCACATATCTCAGTCTGGGGGTACCTTATAGAAACCCCATAGTATACGTATGAAGTCTTAACAAGTCATAATAGCTACAAAGAGTACAGGTACAACAAAAACCTCCTCGAGGAATCTGCGAGTCAAGACCACAAGAATAGAGTCAGATAAACATGAGTCTTCTGTGATAGTGCAAACTAACCATGTGAGGTGGTTAGAAAACATATTATGTAAGGAGCGAGATCTGGTGGAAGCTCTCGAATAGGATAAACAAAGAGAAAGGCTCTTGCACCAATTTGAGCAGCACTTAAGAGAGCAAGATGAACAACTAGCTCTTAACAATTTATAGATAAATGGTGGTGACCACCAAAGAACTAGATACGCTGACTCGCTCAAGAAGAGGTGCACTAGACAAGATATCCCACAATTAAATCCCCAACCAAATCATGAATGAAATATAAATAGTGGATAAAGGGTAAACATAACAAACCAGGATCACAATCTTGAGTCCCCTCATAGGAGGGAGGAAAACAAAACAAATCAAATGGATAGAGAGTTACCTCCATTGCCACTATGATTAGGCTTACAAGAGGAGGAAATACATGCATAAAAGGCATTTCAAGAGCTTGCTAAAAATATGAAAGCCTTTTAGAAACAAGAGGCAGTCGGGAACTCCCCAACATTGAGCAAAATACACAACCAACCATTGTTCCCATCAATCCCTAGCCCTCCATATCCTAAGCACTTCGAGATGCCTATGTTAGAAAAATTTAAAGGTGAAGAGGATGCACAAGAGCACATCACTAATTTTATCAATGCCTATTTTCATATTGAAGACAATGATGCTATGATCATAGGGAGACTCTAACAATGATGCTATGAGCTCATACAACAACCAACTACCTAAGCATAGCATAACAAACTTTGAACAACTAGTAAACACATTCCTAAAGAATTTCTACTTTTGTTCTAATAAAAATGTGAACCTTTCAAACCTGGCCAACTTGAAATAGTACAATGATGATCTAGTAATGGATTATGGGAATAGATGGAGAAAAGTCATGGTAAAATTATCATTCTCCATTCCCACAAAAGAGATCATTCGCATGTTCACCAAGAGTTTCTGTAAACACATCTCCCTCTTGCTACAAATTCATAAGTATCCTTTGTTTGAGGAAGCCTTGGCATAGACCAAGCTCATTGAAGACATAAAAGTAGATGAGGGAACCATTAAACTCTGAAACAAAAAGGAGTGGAACAAGAATGGTAAGAATGACAAGTACAAGCAGAAGCAGGGCAACCCTGCTCCAGTATATCAAGTCATATTGGCTACACCCAAGGATGGGGGTGCACAACAACACCAGAACTATCAAGCACATCCTCCATCATCCAATTATGACTAAACAAAAAATCATGGGTGAAATAGAGAATGCAAGCCCCCTCGCTATTTCATGCCTCTGATAGAATCAATGTAATCAATATTTAATCAGCTGAGCAAGGCTAGGAGAATCAGATTTTTCGATATACCTCTTATAGATCCCAACCATACTAAGCCAAAATGATATAGGGAAGATCAATTTTGCCCTTATTACAGGATACTGATGCATGACATTGAGGCTTGCATTGGTTTTAAGCATCAAGTGCAAAACATGATTGAGGTGGGAGAACTCAAAGTTGACAACCCACTGGCTCCCGATAATAGAGACATGGGCATATATAGAAACCCGTTTCCCAATCATGAGTCCCCTAGAGAGCAAGGGGCCCAAGTCAACCAGGTTTGAGCTGATATACCTACCCACGGATGCATTGGAATGGTTGATATTTTTAACATAGCAACAAGGACTAGGCGGTATGGTCAACCACAACCTCCTACAACTCCCTTGAACATCCTAGTCGCACCTAGACAGAGGCAAGACAACCTTCCAGGTCCACCAACTTGACCTGTGGTAACTATTTAGAGCAGATTAGAGCAAAATATATAGATAACTTTAGCTAAGCTATCTATCTATGAGCTCATACAACAGTCCCCAAAGCATAGGGAGACTCTAATGGAAATTTTAAGAACAATTGAGCTACAACCACATTATGTGAATGCATTCACTCACTTTGTGGGACAAGTACAAGAATTCCAGGAACTTGTAATTTGATTCTATGATTATGAGATTAAGATAGTACCTGCTGCCTTACCAGACCCTTCGCTAAACATTCTGGCGACAATCAATGACTTACCTTTCAAGAGGGTCTTGTTCGATACAGGTTCATCAATAAACATTATTACAACAACAACAATAGAGCACCTCAAGATCCTAAAGTCCAATACCATTCCAGGAGCTTACACATTGAGAGCTTTTAATGATGCTTTATGCAATAATGTGGGAATGATAGTCCTACCCATCAAGGTGGCATACAATACCATCCCTATGATGTTTCATGTATTGGAAGGAGCTATGAAGTACAACCTCCTCTTAGGGCATCCTTGGATAAGGGCCATGAAGTGTGTGCCTTCAATATTACACCAGTGTGTCAAGTATGTGCATGAAAACAAAGTCTATGTGGTTCTGGCCGATGAAGAGCCTTTTAAATACATCCATAATGTGGACATTCCAGGAGAATTTGTAATTCCTTCTACCCACCTATACGTAGCACCTTCATCTCCAACCACACAAATGGATAACAAAGACAAAATGGTAAGAAAAGACCCATGCACATCAACACCTCCTGGTGCACTCAAAATAGTCAATGCTTCTAAAGTACCATCAATGTCAAAACCAAAAGACAATCAAAATCTAAAGGCACCCTTAGTCAAAGAAGAAAGGCCCAAGGAAGTGCCAACCATAGCCATTGTTGAAATGCCAAGTCCTATGGAAGAATAAGATCTTCAATATCAAGATGAAGATAGTGATTACCACCCCGCTTCACCAGTATCATCCGTAGGGTCATCCATGTCGCATGCATCAATACACTTGGCAAGAACAAGCATAGGGGATTACCTTATGTAGAACATTAACTTTATGCATATCATTGAGTCTGCAAAAAATATGGGAAGACCTAAGGACTTGAGGTCACTAGTGAGAACACTGGTTCCACTTGGAATCCCTCTAAACCAAACCAATTTTATCTATGTTGGCCTGGACTGTGCCCATAAGTCTTCAGACATAGAAGAGGATAGTGATGAATTATTCATGGTCAATTTTCATTACCTCTCTAATACCAAGTTTTCTCTAAAAATATTTGAGCATTGCCATTGGCATGGCTATGGCCTTGGTATATATGAGCAGGGGCGCAATCGGCCATAAAAGCCACAATATCTGCTTCCCTCTGACAGGTTTGGGTTAGGCTATTATATCGAAGGTCGAGATGAATCTCTTATAGCAGTATTGGAAAAATTAAGCTTAGGGTTATGAGAAGACATCAATTTCATTCCTTATCACCCCATAAGAAGAAGGAATTTGAGCAACAGACAAGTGGCAACGGTAAACGTACCACCACCAAAAATTTATCATCCAAACATTTCAATTGATTCCACCCCAATAGGGTACGACTCATGGGATGAGGAGAATGGGTATGAAGCAAGTGATGATGAGGCACAACTTGGCTTAGCCTACCAGGGGCCTCACTATTTATAAATATTCACATGGTCAATCCATGATGAGAGTGGGTATACATCAAATGAAAGTGATTATGAATCAGAAGACTTAAAATAAAGAGTCTACTTAGGCCTGAGCCATCAACCCTTGACTTTGGGGTAAGAGACAAATGCAAATAGATTCTTCATAAGTGACGAAGAATATGAAGATGAAATAGAGATGGCTTACTTAGGGCCAAGACATGAGCCCCTTGTATTAGGGCTGCATAACAATGCCAATGGTTTCTGGATAAGTGATGATGACTTTGAGGATGAGACTGATATATATTATCTTGGGCCTCGCCACTTGTGGCAAGTCAACGAGCTAGTATATAGAGAGGCGATTCTCCATGTTTTAAACCCTCATCTACAATTTTTTGGGAGACTTGTTGACCTAGCTATAATTTACTAGATGGTCAATCCCCCTCTGCCTACATTCAAAGAGCGATTAAAGCCCAATAATCCTATTATCCGCCTTGCTCATGGGGCAAATCCAAAAATTTCCATTCCTCCATAACCTCATCGTAAGTATGGAAGGGAAACCCCTGAGATAAGATTTCACCCATGTGGTCTTGGAGATTTCATCCCATCCATCAACATGATCTCCATTGATTTGACCACTCCGATTCATAATCCAGCAAATCCTACCAAATAATTGCATCTTGATGTAGAGGCTATTAATTGTTATCGCACTAATTTGCCCATTGATCCTGAAGAACTCTTCCCCAATAAAGATATGTTATAGCCATTTCATTTTGCCTCAGGTTGTGCGTATGATGCCTTCCATGTTGTTTTGGAACCTAATTCAGTAGGTCCTATAAATCCCATTGATGATATTCATTTGATACCCATGCCTCATCAACTAGAGGATGGATCACATATGGCTATAGAAGTGACTTTCGAGGTGGACATCAGCGATGATCCTACCCAACCAAGAAAAGCAAGTTCAGAGAAATTCTATCTCCAGAGGAACAAGCCATCCTAATTCCTCTCCTCAAATAGAGGCCAAATACTTTTTCTTGGAATTACAAAGACATGCCATGGATTGATCCAAAGTTAGTCGTTCATAACCTTTCATTGGATCCCATGAAGAAGCTAGTCAAAAAAAATTTGAGGAAAATGCATCCAACCGTCACTTTGATGGTGAAGAACGAATTGCAAAAACTATTGGATGTAGTATTCATAGTCCCTATAGACTACCTTGAGTAGGTTTCAAACATAGTACACATGGGGAAACCCGATGGAAGAGTCTGTATCTACATGGACTTCAAAGATTTAAATAGGGGAACACCAAAGGATTCATTCTTGTTACTAAACATAGTTGCTCTTATAGATGAAACCGTAGGTCATGAGATGCTCTCCCTAATGTATGGTTTCTTCGGATACAACCAGATTCAAATTAAGCTCGAAGATCAACATAAAACTAATTTTATTACTCTATGGGGGACATTCTGTTACAAAGTGATGTCATTCGGTCTCAAAAATGCTAATGCTACATATTAGTGGGCCATGACATACATATTCCATGACTATATGCATATGATCTTAGAGGATTACATGGATGACTTACTGGCCAAGTCCCTATTGCAGCAAGAGTGTGCTGAAGTCCTTAAACAAGTATTTGATCGCCTCATAGAATACAATGTCTGATTGAATCCTAAGAAGTGCATATTTAGCATAAATTATGGTAAGCTTTTGGGATTCATTGTATCCAAGAGAGGCATCGAAGTAGATCTTGCAAAGGTAAAGGCTATATTGGAAATGTCCGCCCCTACCAACATCAGAAAGTTGAGGAGCTTACAAGGTAAGATAGCATCCATAAAAATATTCATCATGCAATTATCATACAAATGCCAACCTATGAATCGGGTGCTATGCAAGGAGGTCCCATTTCATTGGTACAAATAATGCCATCAAGCCTTTGCAAATATCAAAACTTATCTAGCCACACCGCCAGTATTGGCTCCACCAAGGTCAGACATACCATTTTTACTATATATATCGGCTACTTATTTCGCATTGGGCACCATGCTAGCCCAAAATAATGCACAAGACAAAGAGCAAGCCATATATTACATTAGTTGCACCTTAGTTAGTTATGAGCTATAATATGCGTATGTCGAGAAATTGTGTTTAGTAGTGGTCTTTGCAACTCGAAATTTGCGACACTACATGTTGAGCCATATGACCTATGTCATATCAAAACAAAATCCTTTGCAGTACATGATGAGTAAGACATATCATAATATGCGTACCGCAAAGTGGATCATGCTATTGATAGAATTTTATCTAGAGTTTATAAGCCAAAATTCCATCAAGGAACAAGTCATAGCAGATCAATTAGCAAACGTACATCTTCAGGATCACAAGCCTCTCATCATAGAATTGCTTGTTGGTGTGGTCTTTACATTATCAGATTCACTAGAATTCAAATAACCTAAGAAATAAAGGGATATGTCATTATTATTCAATGGTTCAAAGTGTGAACAAGGGGGCGGAGCAGGGATTGTCTTTATCACACCATAGGGTGCTCCATTACCCTTATCATTCAAACTAGACTTCCCGTGCACAAACAACAACACGAAATATGAAGCATTGATCCTAGGACTCCAAAAAGCCATAGCAATGGGCATTAAAATATTTAATATCTTTGGTGACTCCTTTCTCATAGTAAACTAGGTCAAAGGACTATTCCAATGCAGATGCCCACTCCTAAAGACTTACAAGGAACTTTTTGACACCTACCTAGCCCGGCTAGAATGGTATGACATCGAGGCAATCCCTCATACATCAAATAGATTTGCAGACACCATGGCCTCTTTGGGATAATTAATCCCTTAGAATTCGTTGATTATTTTACAACCGTTCATGTGAAAGTGCTTTCGCACTCAACAATACACTGTGAAGCTTTTGACAATCAAGAATTTGTCAACATGATCAATATCGAGCCAAATCAGGATTGGTCCTTCATAGCCAGATATTTCTTGCAAATGACACCTTAGGGGTCTTTGATATCCCAAGGACCTGTGGAGTGTGGTGCAACCATACACCATAGATTTGTTCCTCAATACGTGTTCACCAGCTCAAAAATACAGGAAAAATAAGCCATATTTTCTATAGAAGTTGTGGCTTATCAGGATTGGATTTCCCAACTACAAGACTTCTTGAAACTTGGAATAGTACCTCAAGGTTTATTGCATACTAAAAGGCAAACGTTCAAACATAAAGCAAAAAGATACATCTTGCTACGAGAAATTCTCTACAGACGAGGATATGATGAAGTATAACTCCATTATCTTAAGCCCCAGGAAGCATCCTTGGCAATTTCAAAAGCTCACGATGGCACATGTGGAGGGCATTTCAATGGCATGGCCATTGTTAAGCACATCTTGAGAATGGGTTACTATTATCCCACCATGTAAAAGGACTGCTATGAGTATGTCAAGAAATGCATTAATTGCCAGCATCATGCAAATCTAGTGCACTTACCATCGCAAGCCTTGCAACCCATCCAGGTAGCATGGCCATTCTCGTAATGGGGACTAGACTTGATTGGGAATATTTCACCCCGTCCTCAGATCAACACACATTCATCATAATAGCCACATAATACTTCACTAAATGGGTGGAAGCGATCCCCTTAACATCAACAACTGAACCAAGGATTGCGGAGTTGATACTCCACAATATCATAAGTCATTTTGGGGTCCCTTATAAGATAATATAGGATAATGGATCATATTTCAAGAACAAAAATGTGTGTGCCTTAATGAAAAAATACCATATTCAGCATAGTTTTTCAATGCCTTATTATTCACAAGCATACGGGCAAGCAGAAGTCTCAAACAAAACAATAGTCTCCATATTGAGGAAGACGATACAAGACAATCACAAGGATTGGCACATGTAGTTACCTCTTACACTATGGGCATACAGGACTAGTATACGGATGCCCACTGGGGCAACACCATTTTCACTAGTATATGGCACTAAGGCTATCATGCCACTAGAGTTGGAAATTTTGACTCTATGCATAGCATTAAAGTACTTCATAGATGATGATGCCACGCGACAAGGCTGACTTGATCAGTCGATGATTCTTGATGAACGCCAAGTCAATGCTTTAGATAATCTTCATGTTTACCAAGATCACCTTGCACGAGATTACAATAGTGAAGTCCACCAAAGGGAATTCAATTTTGGAGATCTAGTGCTTAAAGAAAATGAGCAAAATTTGAATCTACCGCCACATCTGTGAGACAAGTTTACGGTAAACTGGATAGGCCCATACATGATTTCACAAAAATTTGGGCCTGGAGCATATCACCTTATATCATTAGATGGTGTTGAGGAGCCTGAACCTCTCAATATCATTCACTTAAAGGTATTCTACACATAAAAAACAAAAACATTCAGATATGTCAAAAATACAAAAAAATCAAATAGGTCAAAAACACAAACAAATCATAAAAACATAAAATTTCAAAATACAATCAAAGTCTCCAATGGTATTCAAGCTGCTTGGTCAAAATTAATTCAAAAAGGCTCCAAGGACACTCAATATGCTTGGTCAAAATCAATCAAAAATGCTCCAAGGATATTCAAACTGCCTGGTCAACTTCAATCAAAAAGCTCCAAGGGTAATTCATCCCGCTTGGTAAAAATCAAATCAAAATGCTCCAAGGGTATTCAAACCGCTTGGTCAACTTCAAATATAAAAAAAAGCTCCAAGGGTAACTCATGCCACTTGGTCGAAACCAAAAATATCCAAGGGTACTTCATGCTAGTTGGTCAAAAACCGAAAAGTCCCAAAGGCACAATAACCCTTTTGGTCAAAATTAAACAAGAATACAAAAAAACAACACAAAAATAAAAAATACAAAAAAAATTGCATCTCACATCTTGCATCCACATAATTGTATTGCATTTTTTTTTTTACATCCATTACAATTGTATATGTGATGAGAGCCTTAAAAGTGATACCAAAGTTCATTGCACAAATAATTAAATCCATACCTCCATCAACACATGTGTGTAATTGTATTTTTCAACACAACCATTATTTGTTGCTATACATAATATGCTAAGGTTTTTCGGTTAATCAACCACACCTAGTGATCTTATCAAATTTTGTGGAAAACAACTTTGATTAGTAGAAGGTAAGGTCTAGCTGTGATAATGCCTTGGATATTCAAGATCCAGACACTAATTGAAATACTAAAATCCTAGTTGGTACAAGGAAAAGGTGAAAGCTGCAAATTAGTCTAGGTTACCTTAAGTGAAAAGGATTTTCCTTGCTTATCCCCCTGTGCAACCGGTTTAAAGATGCTGAGAATTGGCAAAAGGACAAGCTTTGCCCTTTCCAAACCCCTTGCTTAAATCAAAAAATACAAAAACCCAAAGCAAAGTACATATTCAAAAAGCCAAGCATATAGTCCATATTACAAAGCAATGATCCAATACACAAATCAGAAATTCCACGAAACCTCACACAAAAAAAAATTAATAAAAAATAAACAGTGATTTTCATCACTACATATGAGCAAAATAAACAGTGATTATCATCACTGCAAAAATCCTCGCTCAAAAATAAAATCAATCAAAAATAAACAATGATTTTCATCACTACATATGAGCAAATATCTAAAGCCAAAAGGAAGAAAATAAGGGAACAAAGCTTGAATCCCTAGAATTCTTAGCATTGTACAAAATCGGAAGGAGAGATCCTTACGCATGATGATATGTCTATCACAATTGCTTCATGCATTTGTGTAGACCAATGTTTGAATGTGGATGAGCTAGCTTAGGTAACCCAATATTGCCTAGTGGTATAGTCCAACTAAGTCCAACTTAGGATGAGACGAACACTTGAGAATCCTTGATCTTAGCAATGGCATGAAAGAATACTGCCTGACATCGAAGGAAATGCTTGAGTTCTATCTCAAAATATACAAACACTTGCACACATAGATATCATGAATATCCAGGTCCATAGTAAAAGCCTTACTATTCAATAGTCTAGAGTGGTCAGTAAAAAACTGTTGATAGGGTAACTAGAGTGTTTGAATCTTTGGATGCCCCAAAAATTCTTACATAGAAACAAATCATAACATCATTCACACCATCACTTTCTTTACAAGATTCTATAAATTAGGGGTATCAACATAGTAGGATAGATACCGCATATATTAGAAATAATATATAGACGACCACTGACTACTTTATATCTTTTAATTTACAGAAACTTATCAAGAAAATACATTACACACCATTACATCTCATATATGAATAATTAATCAATTCTTATGATAAGAGTGATTATTTAAATTCATGATTATTTTTTTACTTTTTGTGGTATCACCCATTGAGATTGTTAATGTCATATGTATTCCTTATATTTTAAGTGATTAGAGCATAAAGGTTCGTTTATACCATCTCATCATATAAGTTAGATGCGTATAATTAAAGAAAAATTAAAACATGCATTTAACAAACAACATCATATCCATAAACACAATTCATTAATCGTACATCAAATCATCATAAAACATGTCATAAAACATATAGGCAATATCCATTTGCATACAATCATGAATTCATCATTCATCGTCAAAATACATCACGTCATATCATCAAATCATATAAGCATTTACACATCCATATAAGCATCCACAATATCATCTATCATCTAACATATACATCAAGTCATCATAAGGCCATAATCACATAACATCATAAAACAAAATAACAACAAAAACATGAGCAATAAACGATACACATAATGAGTCATAATGTAAATATATCATAAAAGTATGTGTGTCAAGTCCATGGATGTACAAAAATTCCCATGGGTGATAGTCATATAGGTCAATCGACATCAAAAATGAATAAAAACCAAGAGCATCATCAATTGAATACTGGGCCTATGCCTCCTACAACAACACCCCCTATGGATAGATCTTTGGGATAATGGTGCGAGTTGGACCCTGTTGGTCTCTTTGTATAAGTTCAGGCCTCATGACTAGGCCAGACAAAATACTGCCCTACGGTAGAACTCCTACTGACCTGTGACCCACCCATGGCTCCTCTCTCCCTAGGGATGACTCCTAGCCTCCTGATCTACCTTGAGAGAGCGATAATATAGGTTACATCCTTAGCAATCTGTACATCACTCTCATCCAAAAAACCCTGTAGACAACTGATCTCACTCTCAAGAGCTACCCTTGAAGTACCCTTGGGAGTAGGAGGAGCAACAAAAACCTACATCTGGGTAGCTCCTCCCATAACGATCTGCAAAGCATGTATCTGGTCTGATAGCTACGCTATATTAGTATCCCTTTGAGCTATGATGGCGTTGTGTTGTTGTACCTGTCTCTTGGCCGATTGGAGCTCAACATCCACATCATGTAGCTATGCCCTAAGATGAGAATCTCTCTCCTCAGGATCCATCTCCTTCTTCACCTCCTTATGATCCTCTTGCTCCTCCGCTACCACCTGCTCTGCCTACTGGTCCCACATCGCAGTCCTAGCATGAACCCTGCATCCTGATGGATCTGCCCCATCTCCGCCATCATCCTATCAACCCAAACTACCCTCACCATACCACAATACAAATGCATCTATAACTCCACCAGCCACTCCAAGATAAATATTTGGGGCATCCTCCTCGTTAGCCAGCTCTATAACCTATTAGGGAGGGAGGTCTCTCTCTGCTCTGATGCACCTATACAAAAATGGTACTAGTGGCACATCCTATTGCAACCCATACTAATAAAGAACCCGAGAGTAGAATAAGTGCTCCCAAATGTTAACCTTATGGACAATGAGCCATCACTCGCACCACATCATAATAGTAAAGTTGTCAGGGTCATCCCAAGTAGGACACTCATGATACGGGCACCATATGACATCTCCAGCCTGGAGTCCAGTAAAAGTATCAGTGTAATGGATCAGCTCCCCTAAAAAAGTGTAGCTCTTGTGCTGATCACTCTCTCTAGCCCATATAGCACTATAGCACTGCATCCTCCTATCCACAACTGTGATCTTAATAGGAAGCCCCTTAGGGAAATCTACCCTAATGTGCTCCCATCCCTAGATCTGCAAAAGCCAACTACAGGCGATGCTGACATGACCCCTCCTATAGATGTTGTACAACTCATCATAACACTGAGCCAATAGAGACCTACCCCATGCATAGATTATAGGAACCTCACTATCCATCAGGTCTTGAACCATCGCAAGGAGGTTCCAAGGGAACCTCAAGCCTGAATAGTCTGGAATGAGGACATTACTGATGACCATCAGCAACACCGCATGCCTTGCTATAAAAACATGCGCCCGATACCAACGAATGATAGACACTCCCCAAACTTGATGTCCTTGAGATCATCCTAAAAATACCTTTTGAACACCCAAGTAAGGACGGCCACCTGATCGTTAATGGTTGAAGAAACAATGGCCACCCCATCAAAAGGGATCCAAAAGATCCTGTACACATCCTATGGCATAATGGTCATCTCGCCAGTCGAAAGGTGGAAGGTATTAGTCCAAGGGTCCCAACAATGGGCCAAAGCCGTAAGGCCACTTGGGGCAAATGCATTTGATTTTGGAATTATGATGTGCCACCCTTCAATCCCAAAGAAGACCAAGATGGTCAAACTGCTCCACGGGTGCAAAAGGATCATCCTAATTCCCCTATGATACCAAAAATATTAATCCAAAGTGATACAATATGAACATAAATAGAATCACTCATACTAACTCCCTAAGAAAGCTATTGATAGTTGGACCGCTCCTCAAGATAGTGATAAATGATTATCATAAACAATTGGAATCACACTTGGATGTAGGATTACCCATTAAAAGCAACAAATTCTAGAAAGGAACCAGATTAGTCATATTGGTCAAGTGACTTTTTGCTTCATTCATTGTCATTTCTTCACCAATCCATTGTGTGAGGAAGTAGTTCAAAGCTTCAACATAATAATAATCAAAAGCAACAAAGATCACTCGATCATAAAAAAATCGTGTTCGTCCTTAGAATCATTACATACAACAATCATAAATTTTCCTTGTTTGTTGGGAACGTAAGCAGACATGACAGATTCAATTGTAGCTCTCCTACCGGTCGAAACTATTTTAGCAGTTGAAGCTACCCGATTGAGTTTAAAGAATGAGTGCAATTTAACATGCCCAAGCCATTGAGCTAAGTCCTCTGAACGTTGAGGTAATGATTCAAGGGATGCACGCCACCTTGCATGATTGGGCCATCCAGCATTTATTAGACCATTTATCACCATACACCCTACAAATAGATCACTCTACATTTTTTCTCAGTATTGTGTTTTCCACATAGCGCATCATAAAAAGGGGCATATATAGACACCTAAAACATGTCATTCTTAGGGAAGCTGCTCACATAGACACATTTAAAAGATCAGATGACTTAATATTGGACTTTCCAAGCATTAACAGTGGTTCTCACCACTCATTTGGGGCCTTTTCAAGCCATCCAAGCCTATCCGCTCAAGCTAAGAGCGATCAGATCCTAGCTGCTCAAGCCTAGAGCAGCCAGACCTCAACCACTACAGACAATAGAAGCTAGATCTTAGTCACTACAAATGACAACGACTAAACCCTAAAAGCAATTTTACCAACAAATAGACCTAATCACAAGCGAAAGTGGTAGTATGCATGCAATAAAGGTGAGCGGGAGTAACTTTGCATTCCTTTTCATGACTAGTTCACATAGGAGACTTGAGTTTGCATTTAGACTTTAGTTAACTGACCTCCAAACATAAACAAAGGACAAAAGCTTCTCATGCTAATGACCGGCTTGCATAGGAGACTTAAGTTAGCAGTTATATTTTAGTTAACTATCTTCTAAACATAGAAAATACAAAAAGCTTCTCATGCTAACTCCTACTACGCATGAGAAATTCATTCCTAGGGCTTGGACATAGACCTAGGGTTTCACACTATAAAAGGTGCAAGCCTAAGAGCACCAAGGGGATCTATCATCTATCTTTTTATCAATCTTGGAAGAGAGGAGAGACATATTTTATCTAAGAGATCTTTATCCAGATAATTTATTAGGATAGGTCATTGAGGAGAGCTTTCGAGACTTGGAGAGTTTCCTTGGATATCGTGTGTATGGTGAAGCCCTGATATATTGGAGAGCATAGCAACCATTATTTCAACATCGGATACAAGCTTTGATCCATAGCTTTGGAGAAAAGAGGACGAGAATCACTTTAGCGATTGTTGTCTTGGACAGTGGCCCGTAGGCTTAGCTTAGGGTTTAGACATTAGATTCATTATTTTGTTTAGCACATCATTAGCATAGCATCATTTCATTCGTTCACATTCATAGCATTAGTCTAATTTGCACTTGATTTCATTTGTTATATCCATTGCTAACAACCTCATCCAAGGAGGTATTCTTGGATATCTAAGCGTGTGTTGTTGTTTCATTACTTACAGGGCCACAGGTTCATCGGACAAAGTTTGCAACATACAAGAGCAAAAGGGATCCCTATAGGAAACATGCCTAGAGAATGAGGCATCTGTAAGCCCTCATACATTTCCATGTGTGAAACTAAGAAGCTTTTTGAAAGTGCACCACCTATTCGTGAAAGGGTCACTCTTTACCTATTTGTAGCCTTATTGTATCAAAATGGGTATCCCTAAGAGGGACCGACATATAACCTGGTTTCAATACGAATAAAGAGATCCATCTTTGTTATTTTTGTGTTATATGCTTTTCATTGTCTTCCATTTCATATTGGGTTTTTAATACATTGCAAGTAGCATAAAAAAAGTGATGCATGTGTCCTAGGGTCGCTACACAAGATATAAAAAAGTTATAAGTTTCTCTTTGATGAATCCATTTTCATTCATAATATTTCAACCATAAAAGAATCATGCTTTGTGATTATTTATAACATTAAATTTTTTTATTATATCCTAAATATTTGAGAAAAGTATCTAGAAAATCTAAGGCCTATCTCATGTTCTCCATTTATTTTAAAAAAACTATCAATGAAGTTACCATTTATAAAATATTGTTACTCATTATATGATTGACCATATTTCACTAGATAAATTCTACAACAAGATCAAATAATAAAGGGGATAAAATATAACGAATTAAAAAAAGTTGATATGCTTCACAAAAAATCTAATAATAAAAAGAGATGTAAAGGATTATGAGAAAATTATTTACATTTTATAGAGAAATCAAAGGTCAAATCATAGAACTTATCACATGTCCAAAATAGAGGGCCATTCTACTCAATCATAGGCTTTCTCAAAGTTAATAAAAAATGCTACACAAACTACATTATCGATTCCACTTCCTCCTAGATAAAAAATAATATTGATTATATATATAGCAATCTCTAATAAATCTTGTTTGATTACAATGAATAATGAGAAAAATCAAGGTACATATATGTAAGGCTAAGGATACCTATAAATTTATATGATAAATTTAGAACATTGATTTCTAACTCAGAACCAAGTGGTAACAAGCTTTGGATATCCTTTTTTAATGAATACATTTCTTATTTTCCTTTTTGTAAGGCTCCTTAAGCATTTATATTTTAGGACATTTTTATATAAACATAGAATAAGTTTACAACAAGTACTTTAATGGATTTATAAAAATCGCATGTGAATATATCAACTCTTAGATGTTTCTTATTTTCTATTTAAAAGATACCATTGATTAATTCAAAATGGATGAACTCATCAAGGTTGCAAATATTCACAAGGAACTATGTAGTAATTTATATCCTTCTACCTATTTGGAGTGAAGGATATGGAAAGGTTCCAATAATTTTTGGTAGTTCCATAATAGTTAGTCAATTTGATTAGCTATAACTCGAATGGATTATTTGTTAAATTGGTTATATGGGATTAAAATAGGCCCCACCTATACTGCACAACAATAATGTTACCATGGCATTTCAACAAACAATATTATTATATTAATGTAAATATACAAATATCACATTGCAAGATTTGAATCTTGCTCTTTTACTTCGAAGTACATATTTTTAACCACTTAACTTCATGTTTTTTAGTAAATTATTAACTTTAAGTAGAGTTTTATAGAGAACTTGAGGGTGGGATTGGATTTGTAATATTGGTGCACTTGATTAAAGGTATATGGGCACTTGAATTGGTTCCATCAATAATCATAATTTTGACTCTTATCTCTAGGCATTTTCATGGATTTACAAGGTGTCCATTTGTGGGATAAGAACCTAGGATTTATGGTTTCCTTGAAAAACCTATTTAAATGATAAAAAATAATTATTTGGTCACTTTATAAATATATTTTAAGAAATTGTAGATAAGCATGGATTTGAACACTTTTTGTTTTGGCAGGTAAAATTGCTTAAGTGTAGGGTTTAAATGGGTCCCAAACCCAAGTACATAAATTGGTAGCTAAAATAATAGCATAATATGACATAGGCCTACACATTGGCCAACTACAACCTAAATGAAAAGGACCAAACAACACTAGAGAAGCCTGAGTGGATGTCTGACATCATAAATACAAAAATACAGCCCGAGCAATACCCACATAGGGGTTGCGTAAGAGAAGTAACTACCTATAAACCTTGTAAAGGAGCTATAACAAAAACCCACGCAGGAGATGCTTACAAAAAAATAGCAAAAACTAGAATAGATACCTGAATAGGAAGAAACATAGTATTCAAAAAGGCCCACTCAGGGGCAATAAAGAACTTAGAAACAGTAATGGGAAGCCCTGGAGCTCATGTTCCCAATTATGATGATCTCTCCACACTGCTCACCCTTTTGCTGAAATTTCTATCACCTCAGCCATCATCTTAACAATAAATCTAAAACAAAGGTTACGCATGACAATATAACCATTATTCCATGAATTGATAAAGGCTTTAGTGATATATTGATCAGCCCCTTTGAACTTATTGATGAAAGGAATGAGACCATGAACTTCCAAAAAGGTATGAGATAGGGGATCAAGCTGAAGGCTAGATGGATCAAGTAGGGCCATGTTGGTAATACTGGGGAAAAAAGGAAGACCACAGAAACTAGACACTATGCTTCTTATTACCTAGCACACACAATAGTGGATAAAACCAGATGACAATGGATTGACACAGACCAGGGTTGTAAATATAGAAAATTTTGGCACAATAAATGACCTTTTCGAAAGTTGAGTTGGAGTGATTTGTGGAGGACTTAGTAATTATCCATAGGGAATAGATATATGAAAATACAAACATGGCACAAGATAGAATACACAAAGGATAGGACTGGGATAAGATTGGGAGTGCCAATTGACTAAAAAATGATTCTCAAAATTTGTAAGACATAAAAAATAGGATCTTGAGACTTGATGCATATTGACCTTGTTTAACAACATCCAATTACACTGCCTAGACCTACTAAGGGACTTGACATGCTTGGAGAAGACCACCATGAGACAAACCCATTGATAGGGCCTACCTTGGGACATAGAATACTTCACAAAAATGAAACGGGAGAACCAACCACCAGTACTAATAGCAAGATTGAAAGTCACACTAATTAGAAAACTTTCACCATAAGAATTGGAACCAAAGAAATAAATTATGTTGAAAAGGCTAGAGTCATCATTGGAGAAGCTGACCCGCCAAAACCTATGACCACATATTTCAAACCAAATCATTATTAGTAGCATTTAAAACTTCTTGGAGAAATATTTCTTTCCTAATGGATAGTGATTCATAGATAACTCCCTAATTGGCAAGAATATTTACAGGCCTATTAGCTTTTTGGTACACATGATTGATAGAGATATCATTAAAATTTTAGGATAGCTTCTTATCTTCTTGAAAAATAGTTCTGACATTCTAAGAGGACACACTATTTTTTTTAGAGAATTCATAATATTCAAATAATATCCCTCAATAAAAGGTTGCCTTTACAATACTTGAGAAGATCTAGCCCTCTCCACAGTGCATGAATTTTAGAAAAATGATTATTTTAACATCCTAGATACTCAATATAAGCCATAATAACTTGACCACTATGATATCTGAAAAGACCACCTACACATGCATCCCTTGGATTTCCTTTGGAGGCACCATCAAAGTTAAGTTTTAGCCACTTACTTGGGGGAGGAATCCAATGGGTACCTAATCTGGGATGGGGGGCTGTAAAACTAGAACTGGAGTTGTAGGGAATTTTTAAGGAAGAGAATAGAATATAATCCAATCTAGAATCAAAATATTTGGGACAAGGGAAGATTTGGGAATTTTCTATAGCAAAGGCAATAGCTTTATTGGAAACAAATATGGGATCCTTACAGGAGGAAGAAAAAATATTACTGTTCCTTTTAAGACACACTTGCCATAAGATATGATGAAGGGTCACTTTCCATTAAGAAGATAATATTATATTTTTGAAAGGAGCTAGCCATTGGATGAAAAGGTGACTCAATGAATTAGGAGGAACCCATGAGATATGAAAAGTGGACATAAGGTGATCCAAATATGTCTTGGAGAAAGAGCACTCCAAAAAGAGGTGATTGACAGATTCCTAGGCATTCATGCACAAATAGCATATGTTAGGGAAAATCATGCCCCTTTTCATAAGATTATCAATCGTTAGAATATTATTTTGGATGGCCAACCAACTGAAATGAGCAAATTTTAGAATGAGATATTTAATCCACACTCGATCATAAGGTATTTGAACCACTTGATAATAAATAGTCAAACCATGAGCAAATTTAACTATGAATAGACCATAATTAGTCTCTTTCCAAAAGGGAAGTCAAGGAATTACCAGTGGGGATGACTATTGCATTTAGGATGGTTTTGAGAACAATTGAAGCAGCAAAGATTTGGCCATTACCATTTGGAATATGAAATTTTTTCCAACCCTTAGAATCAGATGAAACATCAATGAAATCTTCAATCTTACTACCAATTAAAGTTTCCAGAAAATGTTATAAAATAACAATTTCATTGTTCTCTAAAAGCAATTAATTAGAGATCCACATGTTAGTCCAAAAGTTAATTTTACTCCTTGTGCCTAATTTCCACCTTATCCCCTTCTGAATTAGAAATCTGGTTTGGATAATTTATTTCTAGAAAATGGAGCCCTCACTGGGTATATCATCATCTATGAAACAATGATTTTGAAGATATTTGTTGTTTACAATTGAGACCCATTCAAGTTTGTTGTTGGTAAAAATCTTCCATGCTTTCTTGGCTAACAAGGTTGTATTTTTTATTACAAAATCTTCAGAGCCCAAAGACCCTCTAACTTTTGGGGGAGCACACCTTATCCCAAATGACTAGATGAAATATTTTTCTATCCTCAGAACCTGCCCATAAAAATATTTTCTAAATATGTTCAATTTTCATGTAGACAGCAACATGAACTTTGAAGACAAACATGAAATAAACATAAATACTTTGGAGACAAGCCATTATCAGGGTGGATTTGGCTGCTTGATATAGGAGGATCCCTTTCCAACCTATAATTTTTTTGTTAATCCTCTAAATAACATTAATCCCAAATATTGGGTAGGCAATTGATATATAACACATTGAAAGATGCGTGTAATCTTAGCTTGTATCTCTTAGGGAGTTTTAAGGAAGAATATTTTGATTTTATTATAATTTATTTTCTACCCTATATCCTCCTCATAGGTATAAAAAATAATCTTAATTGTTTTTTCTTCCCACACAAAAGCATGAGTAGCAATGATGGTATCATCAATGAACTGCTGGTGAGACAAGGCTCTTAAATTAGAAGTAACCTTAATGCCTAAAATTATGTTTTTGGAGTAGGTATTTTTGAGCACTCTACCCAAGGATTCAAAAAGAATGATAAAAAGTATGGGGGATAGAGGATCTCCCTATCTAAGTCCCATATTACTAGGGAAAACCCTGTTGCAGATCCATTGATGAGGACTAGAAACTAGGGATTAGAGATGCAATTATGAACAAGATCAACCCACTCCCTATGAAACCCAAATTTGAGAAGGACAGTAATCAAAAAATATTTGTTAACTCTGTCAAAATACTTATTCATATTAATTTTAAAAAACATGATAGATTTTTTGTTACGACTAGCAAAATGAAGGACTTCATGCAATGTGATAACACCATCAATAATATTTATTACTTTGATAGAGCTAACTTGATAAGGTTCTATGATATGAGGAATGATCTCTTTGAGTCTTGTAGCCATGGATTTAGTAATATTTTTGTACAGGACATTGCAAAAACTAAAGGGTATAAAATATGACATAGATTTACACACAGACCCTTTGGAAACCAAGGCAGTGAGGTGGAGTTGATACTTTTTAGGTATGAATTTATTTTGCTAAAGTTAAATTATGGCATTGCAAATGTCAGGCCCAATGATGTCCCAAAAAGTTTGATAGAACTAGGGGGAAAACCCATCAGGGATTTGGGATTTATTAGGGTGCATTGAGAAAACATCTTCTTTAATTTCATTAGGGATGAAGGGTTTGATAAGAGCCAAATTCATATCTAAAGTGACCAAATTGGGTATATGATGGAGCAATTGTCTACCAACCTAGGTATAATTTTGGGGGTTGGCTCCCAAAATACCTTCAAAGAAATATGAAGCTTCATTTCAAATCTCAAAAATATCCCTGATGATGGATCCATCACTTCTGGTTAATTATTTAATTTTATTTGAACTTTAGTGCCTTAGGGTAGTGGCATGAAAGAATTTTGTGTTTGATTATTCCTCTTTGAGCCAAAGGGCCCTTAATTTTTGCCTATAGAAAGTCTCCTCTTTAGCCAGCATATTGTGGTAGTTTGCAATAACCTGTCTCTCCTCATTTCTGATTTGTTCATTGAGCTGCCCATTCTGAATTTGGAGTTCAATACTTTTTAGTTTTTGTAAAATATTTTCATTATTTTTAAATATGTTACCAAAAAATTATGTGTTCTATACTTGAATATTTTCTTTAGTACACATAATTTTTTGGTAAACCCTAAAAATAAAGGACCAATGATAGCCAATTGCCACCAATCAGCAATTTGCATCCGTAAATTTGGATGTTGTGTCCATATAGCTTCAAATCTAAATAGAATTTTGACACAAGGGCATTTCTCAGCTTCAAACAGTAAAGGGCAATGATCAGATCCAACTCTGGGAAGACATATAAGAGTGCCATCACCCATCATCAGTATAGCTTCTTGAGATAAGAAAACCCTATCAATTTTTACTTGAATGTGTTGATCCCAAATTCTCCTGTTTCTCTAGGTGTATTTTACCCCTTTAGTATGAACATCCATTAGCTCACATTCAGTGAAAAAGTTATGAAAATCCTCAATGCTCTTGGTGGGCATCAGGTTCCCTCCCTGCTTATCAAAAGGAAAAAGGGGAGAGTTGAAGTCTCCAACAATAATCCATAGAATTTTTATGAAATCACTTCTCATCTGACTCAAAGTATACCATAGACCCCTACAATTGAGAGGATCATTAGGGGCATAGACATTGGTTAGAACCCAAGAGAAATTACTACTTTAATAGAAACACATCATATTAAGGACCCTATAAGAAGAAGAAATGATTTTACCTTCTAACTTTTTTGAGCTACAAATACAAAGAAGACCCCTAGACGTACCTTAAGCGGGGAAAAAAGCATAATCACCATTTTTCAAAATAGAATTTGTGATTTTTTAGATTTTATTTTGATCAATATTCATTTCTTGTAGAACCATGATAGTGGGTCTGTGTTATTTCCTTAGAGTGAAAACAAGTCTTTGCTTGATAGCACTATTGAGGTCTCTCACATTCCATGAGAGGATCCTCATTTAGAATTTTTGGAAATTTTTCATCCTTCCTTAGTTTACTGCAAGGGAGGTTTGGGCCTTTTTTATTCATCCTTCTAATCGGGAAGATCTTGGAATAAGGTTTTATGGGTACCATTTGCAATATCATTTTCTATTTCCTTTTTCTTATGATAATTGATAGAGGTTCTTCCTTTTTTTCACTAACAATATCAACAAAAGCTTTCTTAATACTTCTAGTGTTAATGGGACTAAAATCATATCTATATTCTTTCTCCACTTTATCTGAGATGGGACTGCCAATTTCTATAGGCCCCTTGGGGGTGGGCAGTGGTTTTAAAAAAATATTGGATGACCCAGATCTGGTCAGGGATTGGGATTCTTCTTGATAAAAAAACTAGGGCTTTAGTTTAATTTGGGGTAATGTTGTCCTCACCAGGTTCAGACCCATGAATAATATTTCCTTTTAAAACATTAAAATGATTTGAAAGGCAAAAATGAAACTCACCTTTGGATGCTCATCCTCTGAATATTGTATTTCAATCTGCTTTCCTTTGGTATCTTCTAGAATTTGTCCTTATTTTGATAGTGGCTACTTTGTTGCTTGCCCTACAAGGGTCTGCCTTGCTACCACCCGGTCTGCAACCCACTTTGAGAGGTATTGGGGAGTTTCATCTCCTTTGAGTTTCTTAGCAACGGGTATTGGGTTTTCATATGGCCTTGAGCCTTGCATTTGTTGATTGTGGAGCCTGATTAAATTGAAGGCCTTTGTTTCAACTACACTTGGACCTACTATGCAAAAGAGGGGGGTGTAGGGGGGACATTAGCCCCCCTACTACTGTAACCATGGGGGATCTAGGGGGGCGGCTGAAACAAAGGCCTCTTATTTAATGAATGTTTTTTCCTCTATGTAAATATGGACCGTTTGTTATTAGGTCATAGATCGGACGATAGATTTTAGGCGGGTTTTTACCCTAAAATTGTAATGCACTTTTATAAGAGGATGTTGTATGGTGACTAAAATGTAATGTTCGGTGTGTGGCTATGTACAAAGGCTTTTTTTGGATGAAATATAAGGCTTAGTTATTTTATCCATGGACATAGCCCACATTGGGTGAACCACGTAAATCTGTGTCTATTGTGTATCGTATTATTTTCTTGTGTTTTATTTCCACATTCTATTGCTCATATTTTACACTTTAATCCTAAAAACATTCAATGCAGAATGTAGGCTTGTTCTCATATTCTATTGTCTGGCATCTGTGGTAGGAGCCGTAAACCAAATTTATCCAAGTGGGAAGCTGGGAATCCATATTGGTGTTGACACAAATTCTAGCATGAACCATGTGAGTGCATGCTTGGATCACCAGGTTGATTGCAACTAGCTCACCTATATATTTTCCAATGCCCTGTAATATGTCTTTGTGCTAAAACTAGGTGGGAAGATCTGAAAATTGAACCCAGATTGGTGGAAAAAATATGCTCTATATCTCAAGGTTGAAATATTCACTTCAATTTCATAGAAAGAGACTCTTCTGATCGAAGAATCAAGGACCCCTGGTACGAATTCAAAAGGCATCTTCTTCATTGTTGAGACAAATGAGGAAAAACCCTTTGAAAATGCAACCAAATCCATATTACCTAGGGTTTTCCATTTGGTTTAGACCCACAACCAAATAGATTCCATATTTGGCCATCCTTCAACAAATTTCCCCACCAGATTTTGGGATCCAATAAAAATGTAATCTGACATTAGGTTTTCAGGGATTACCAAATTTTCACCCATTGGGAGTAAAAGGGTTCCACTTCCCAAGGGATATTTTGCAGACCCTTTCAATTTCTTAGCATAATACCATAAAGAGGACTTGATGTCTTGAGTGAGGGACCCATTAAGCATGTGTCCCTTATCAGGAGGATCCTTACCCCCAATGGTCTCTATGTTCCCGAAACCATCAAAATATGACTCAACACCTTTAGTGTCGATAGAAATTGTACCACCCTTGATCATTGTGGGAATTCTACCCTGATTTATCTTATTGGATTTCTCACCTTTAGTCATATTCTTAGTCATAGTTGTAGACACCATTTCTACCCTAATTCACTCTGGAGCTGCTTGCACTTCACCCAAATGAAACCCTTACACAGTCGCTTACCGAAAATATTGTTCACACATAGGGATGTGCTAGGATATGTGTTGCTCCAAATGATATAAAAATTGGTGGAGATGTTTTAGGGTTTTTTAGGCATCTACCCTCAAAATTTCTAGGGTTTGGATTTGAAATATTTAGACAATATGACCTTTAACAATTTTATCCATTAAAAAAATCCTAATTAGAAGTATAATATCCTAATTGAGCAAAGATCTTAGTATACTCTCTCAAATGAACATATTTGGTTTGTCTATTGAAGTAATGACACTTTATTTCTAAACATACACTAAAATAATATGTCAAAAATGACATTAATCTATTCTATTATGCAATATGTGGAGCTTTTTGACCAAAGGAATAAGGTTCCAAATTTGGGTGATGCATGAAAAGTATCTTTAAGATCCAACTAGGAGTTATTGACAGAGAATTCTAGGTGCATAGAATATTACAATAATTCAATTTACAAAAATTTAAAAATTAAATAAAGGAATATAGCTTTACAATTTATTACTTCCTATACCAATTGGAGAAGGAAATTAGAACACAAAGAATAAAAAAAATATATTCAAAAACCATTGCATAGTCAAGATACTAACTACTTGAGTATACCATTGTCAAGAGTGTTTATGTATTTGGAATATCATACAACATATTTATTTGTTATAATACATGAATACTTTGAAAATATACATGGACGTTATACCTTTGATTCCATAACCAAATTTGGTATTCAATGGTAGCATTGCACAAAATTTAACAACTCCCATTCAACTTTGAGGTAACCATGAGGTCTAGAATCATTTCATATATTGTAAATAGTTTATGTTTATTTTCATTGCCATAAATGATACACTCTTTATTATAAAAAATGATATTGAACCATATGTATACCCATTTCCCAAGAATATTGAGATTTTTTTTAAAACTAGATGTATGTTGGACACCATTGTTTTATACCTTTTCTTGCTTAGTCTTAGATTCTAGATTGACGATAATAAATTCAAGAGTATTATTACCTCAAAAATTCACTTCACTCTTTGTAGAAACCTAATTTTTCCCTCCTCCCAAACATCAATTTCATAACTAAATAAACCCTTTTTGCAAATTAAGCAAAATTGACCCCTTTTCTAACTAAATTATGGGTAAAAAATGACATCAACTTCGATGATTACAAAACTTGACCAAACATCTATAAAATTTCACAAACATGGTACCATTGGAAATCTCTCTAAAATATATTTCCAATGATTATAAGATTACCTTTTTTTCCAAGGTTAGACCCTTTAAATCCCTAAAAATGATAACTCTAAAAGGTTGTATGCTTATAGTAGTGCCATATGACTTATATCATAAATGGTAACACTGTATAAACAAGGTAGCCATTCTATAATTGATGATAACATCATAAGGAATATTTAGCACTTTTTAAATAATAATATTACCATATCACCCATTTAATGCTTTCGTACAAGTACCAATAGAACTCAAGTTTTGGCAATATGTTTGTGCATCATTATCCATTCCTCATGGATCTCACCCACCACTCCATACAACACATGATTGATATATTTAAATATCAATAAGGGTATTTAACTACCCTAATTAGGATATGCAACTAGCAGTTCAATCCATGCACTCACCTTGATTGCTAATTTACCCCTTGTTACTCTCACAAATTCATTGCACCTTCCTACATAACTGGATACCTCACCTACACAATTAGACACATCACCTATAGAACTGGGACATCTCACCTTTATTGCACACTCATGTAATGGATTATATTATGGGTTAAAGTATTCTATAAGAGCACCCTTGGAGGAAGACAAAGTAATATTTAATCTTGGTGCAAGAAATTGATCATTGACTTTGGTTTTAGAGATATTTATACTTCAATCTAGTTTGGCTTTGAATATTCATTATTGTTTGGCAGGTACATATTTATGGATTGAATCAAGTGTTTGAGGTATAAATATATTTATCATACATGTATATCCATGAAAAGGACTATTAATGCACATCAGATAACTAACACCCATCATAGATCTACAATACCTCAGAGCAAATCCATTGATCTAAGCAAGGCTTCACTCCCTCTTTGTTCTCTTTATATTCTTTGTATATTTTTAAGCACTTGCATGATATCATTTTTTATATATTTATCATCCATTTATTTTATTAAATAATCATAAAATGGAAAAGGGGCTTAATCCCTTTACTAGGAATAATATTTCTTGGGAAAGAAATAGACAAGCCCCTTTTCTCTAACAACTATTTTAGTTGTCTCTATTTTTTAGACTTTGTGTTTGTAGGTATAAAATTTTAGTGCTATTCACTTATGGAAGTACTATTTGTCTTTCATCTAGTGCTATTGTCCTATCTAACACTTCTATCTAGTGATGTGCTTCTATCTAGTGTGGTGCTTCTATCCAATGTGACACTTCTATACTATGTAGCACTTATGTCTAGTGGAACTTATGTCCTATGTGGTGCTTCTATCAAACTATCAAAATTATGTGCACTAATTTTTTCCCTTACTTAGTATTAGGTTAGTTTAGCCAACCTAAACCTTTGCTATATTTATCCAAGTAGTTTAGGTATTTATGTAGAATTTATCTTCATTAGGGAATCAAATCTACATCTTTGTTACAAATCATTTATAGATATATAAATTGCTATATTATTTTGTTAATTTTAGAGTTTTGTGATGCATTATTGTATTTTGTAGCTAGTTTATAAATAAATTTAGTGATTTGGGGGATTGTGCAAAGTTGTTTTTTTTGCATTTTTGGCGTTAAAAAGTACAAATGTATATAGTAGCACTTTAGGGTAATTTTGTCTTGCCTTGTATATCTTCTCTATGCTTTCATAAAGAAAAATAAAAGTTTCTATTTTCAAAAGGATATTCAAAGAAAAAACCATAACTTAGGCTTGAATTATTGCATCTAATCATGTAAATATTGTATTTAGTATAAAGGAAAAGTTGCATTATATCTCTCTATATTTGGTTCAAAAGAAAAGGATAATTGTCATTTCTTTCAAACATCAAAACATGAAAGAGCATGTAGATTTAAGATCTACTTCAACAATTATTGTAATTCTAGACACCTAAAAAATGACATTTTTAAGAGACTACCTGAATGGACTCCTTTTAGACCATATAACCCACCTTGGGCAGCCTTAGGGCTAAAAAAATGGTTTTCACCACTTAAACAAGCACAATTCCCCATAAAACCATGGTTGTCTCAACCTGAGATGACCTCCAAACCATGGCCATATTGACCCAAGATGGCTACCAAAAATCAAGTTTAAAAATAAAGCAGGGTATAACTAGCAGTCAAAACTCCAAGTTAAACCCATGCATGATCTTGCAAAAATCATTAAGCACCCCACATAGACCAAATTAGAAAAACACATGTCATTATCAATCGCATGATATTTCAGAGATAAGCATTTACTTTTATTAATGTGAACTGCCTCTCTGCTTTTTCATGTAGGGTTATTTTGCCATTATTAGCTTCCACATGAGAAGTCTATAAATTGGCACTCACCCCCTCAATTTGAACCCCTAATTTTTTGTGCAAAGTTTCTATTATATATAGATTTCAATCTTTCGTGCAATGAAGTGCTATCAATTCTAATCCTCCAAGCCCTTCCACTGATAAGACCATGCCACTAGATCGATATCAAGGATTGGAAGTCACACTATAATTCTTCTTGTAATCAAGCATCTTCACACTAGTGACCAATCCAATCCATCAAGCCGCTTCTACAACACAAAAATCCATCGACAATACACCCATAACCAAATTTGGTCTTCAATGGTAGCATTGCACAAAATTTAACAACTCCCATTGAACTTTGAGGTAACCATGAGGTCTAGAAATATTTCATAGATTGTAACTAGTTTATGTTTATTTTCATTGCCATAAATGATACACTCTTTATTATAAATATAATAGTGAACCATATTTATACCCATTTTCTAAGACTCCTGAGATTGTTTTTAAAACTAGATGTATGTTGGACACCATTTTTTTCTACCTTTTCTTGCTTAGTCTTAGATTCTATATTGACGATAATAAATTCAAGAGTCTTATTACCTCCAAAATTCACTTCACTCTTTGTAGAAACCTAATTTTTCCCTCCTCCCAAACATCAATTTCATCACTAAATAAACCGTTTTTGCAAATTAAACAAAATTGACCCCTTTTGTAACTGAATTAGGGGTAAAAAATGACATCAACTTGAATGATTACAAAACTTGACCAAACATCTATAAAATTTCATAAAAGTGGTACTATTTTAAATATCTCAAAAATATATTTCCAATGAGTATAATATTACCTTTGTTTGTCCAAGTTAGACCCTTTAAATCCCCAAAAATGATAGCTCTAAATGATTGTATGCCTATAGTAGTGCCATATGACTTCTATCATAAATGGGAAAACTATATAAACTAGGTAGCCCTTCTATAATTGATGACAATATCATAAGGACTATTTATAAATTTTTAAATAATATTATTACCATATAAAACATTTAGTTCTTTCATACAAGTACCAATAGAACTCAAGTTTTGGCAATATGTTTGTGCATCATTATCCATTCCTCATGGATCTCACCCACCACTCCATCCAACACATGATTAATCTCTTTAAATTTCAATAAGAGTATTTAACTACCCCAATTAGGATATGCAACTAGCAATTCAATCCATGCACTCACCTTGATTGCTAATTTTTCCCTTGTTACTCTCACAAATTCATTGCACCTTCCTGCACAACTAGATACCTCACCTACACAATTAGACACCTCACCTATAGAACTAGGACATATCACATTTATTGAACACTCATGTAATAGATTCTATTATGGGTTAAAGTAGTCTATAAGAGCACCCTTGGAGGAAGACAAAGTGATCTTTAATCTTGGTGCAAGAAATTGATCTTTCACTTTGGTTTTAGAGATCTTTAAACTTCAATCTAGTTTGAATTTGAATATTCATTATTGTTTGGCAGGTACATATTTATGGATTGAATCAAGTATTTTAGGTATAAAGATATTTATCATGCATGTATATCCATTAAAAGGACTCTTAAAGCACATCATACAACTAACACCCATCATATATCTACAATACATCAGAGCAAATCCATTGATCTAAGCAAGGCTTCACTCCCTCCTCTTTGTTCTCTTTATATATTTTGTATATTTTTAAGCACTTGCATGATATAATTTTGTATATATTTATCATCCATTTATTTTATTTAATAATCATAAAATGGAAAAAGGGCTTAATCCCTTTACCATGAATAATGATTTCTTGGAAAATATATAGACAAGCCCCTTTTCTCTAACAACTATTTCAATTTGTCTCTATTTTTTAGACTTTGTAAATTTTAGTGTTATTCACTTCTGAAAGTACTATTTGGCTTTCATCTAGTGCTCTTTTCCTATCTAACACTTCTATCTAGTGATGTGCTTCTATATAGTGTGGTGTTTCTATCCAATGTGACACTTCTATCCTATGTAGCACTTATGTCTAGTGGCACTTATGTCCTATGTGGTGC
Source organism: Wollemia nobilis (assembly GCA_028583015.1). Classification (NCBI taxonomy): domain Eukaryota; kingdom Viridiplantae; phylum Streptophyta; class Pinopsida; order Araucariales; family Araucariaceae; genus Wollemia; species Wollemia nobilis. Next base: position 8,579,410 of record JAQPPZ010017031.1, on the reverse strand, counting down.
TTCTATCAAACTATCAAAATTAGGTGCACTACTTTTTGTCCTTACTTAGTATTAGGTTAGTTTAGTCAACCTAAACCTTTGTTATATTTATCCAAGAACTTTAGGTATTTATGTAGAATTTATCTTCATTAGGAATCAAATCTACATCTTTGTTATAAATAATTTATAGATCTATAAATTGCTACATTATTTTGTTAATTTTAGAGTTTTGTGATGCATTATTGTATTTTGTAGCTAGTTTATAAATAAATTTAGTGATTAGGGGATTGTGCAAAGTTGTTTCTTTTTGCATTTTTGGCATTTAAAAGTACAAATATATATAGTAGCACTTTAGGGTAATTTTATCTTGCCTTGTATATCTTCTCTATCCTTGCATAAAGAAAAAAAAAAGTTTCTATTTTCAAAAGGATATTCAAAGAAAAAACCATAGCTTAGGCTTGAATTATTGCATCTAATAATGTAAATATTGTATTTAGGATAAAGGAAAAGTTGCATTATATCTCTCTAGTTTTGGTTCAAAAGAATAGGATAATTGTCATTTCTTGCAAACATCAAAACATGAAAGAGAATGTAGATTTAAGATCTACTTCAACAATTATTGTAATTGTAGACACCTAAAACATGTCATTTTGAGGAGACTTCTAGAATGGACTCCTTTTAGACCACATAACCCACCTTGGGCAGCCTTAGGTCTAAAACAATGGTTTTCACCGCTTAAAAAAGCACAATTTCCCATAAAACCATGGTCGTATCAACCTAAGACGACCTCCAAACCGTGGACATCTTGACCCAATATGGCTACCAAAAATTAAGTTTAAAAATAAAGCGGGACATAACTAGCAATTGAATATCCTAGTTAAACCCATGCATGATCTTGCAAAAAGCATTAAGCACCCCACATAGGCCAAAATTAGAAAAACACATGTCATTATCAATCGCATGATATTTCAGAGATAAGCATTTACTTTTATTAATGTGAACTGCCTCTCTGCTTTTTCATGTAGGGTTATTTTGCCATTATTAGCTTCCACATGAGAAGTCTATAAATTGGCACTCACCCCCTCAATTTGAACCCCTGATTTCTTGTACAAAGTTTCTATTATATATAGATTTCAAGCTTTCGTGCAATGAAGTGCTATCAATTATAATCCTCCAAGCCCTTCCACTACTAATACCATGCCACTATATTGCTATCAAGGATTGGAAGTCACGCTATCGTTCTCCCTATGATCAAGCATATTCACACCAGTGACCAATCCAATCCATCAAGCCACTTCTATAACACAACAATGCATATACAACACACCCAAAGGTATCCTCAAGCTACCCAAACCTGGTCTTAGAAAGACATAGTCCTGGTACAATGACCGTCTTGATCTGAGATGGTCCGTAGACAAGGTTGTCTCGACCAGAGACTTGATTTTTCAATTTTATTTTTAGATTAGCATAGAAAAGTAATATTTTTATTTTTGCACTTAGTTTAAATTTATTTCATGCATATGATTTCTTTCTATTTAAATATTGTATCATCTTTAATGTATGTCCAACCTTAATGGGCCCTACATATATTTTTGATACGTTTCTAGTTTCTTTGTGTGCAGATTATAAGATCGTGAGGATGAAGGAGTACAAATATTCACATCATATTCACCACAGTGGTCACTAAAAACCTACTCCAAGATGAATTGTGATTGCAAGAGAACCTTCCAAAGTGTACCATGATGATTTAGAGGGGAATAAAATCCTCCTATTATGTATTGATTGTATCGCACTTATGAACTCCCTCAAGGGGACGTGATTGTAATATGTTTTGATAAATATAAGTTATCATTAATAAAAAGGATCCAACTCATTCTTATTATTTTTATCATCATGTTTTGATTATGTGCATGTGTTCATTATTGCTTTTACATCATTATTGCTTTATTGGTACATATTTTTCAAGCTTTTAGATGGTGATCATGGTGGGACTGAATCCCATTTTATCTTTATAATTGATTATTGATAAACTTATGATTTTATAGGTACACAGTCATAACCATCTTAGGTTGAGATGAACACTATACTACAATCATCTCAGGTTGATATGACCCCAAATCAAGAGCAAAAACGATAATAAAATGATAAATCTTTAGCAAACGTAGGCTTTCATACTAGTTATGTTATATTTATCTTTTCTATTTTTTAAAAAGCAAGTAGAAAAGGATAGATTTAAAGCATTTATAAAATTTTATTGGTTTAAAATAGTTATACATCAGTCATCTCAAGTCAAGATGATCTTTGTCTATGATCATCTTAGGTCAAGACGATCTTTGTCTATAGCCATCTCAAGTTAAGATGGTCTCTATTTGCAGTCATCTCAGTATGAGACGGTATCTATCTATATTTTATCTGGTTTGCTTAACTTATTGCCTACACAAAGGCTAAATATCATATAGGATTTTTTGAATATTAAACATACATTTTTGCATTTAGTGAAAGATCATTTGTATGCTCTCTGTTTCCTTTTTACAAAAAGTTTAAAATGAACCCACACACTCATGAGGTAATATAATGTTAGTTAGTTGTATTTCATCACCAATGTTTGACAGTAATCATGTGAGGTGGGCATTCATATCCTATAGTGGAATGGCCACTTTACAAACCATAGTAACCTCCATGAGTGGATTTTTGAACTTCATCACTGAAAAGTTCCCTACTCATCAGGCACTTAGGCCAAACCTTAACTACAAGACTTAATAATAAGTGGAATGTAGCTATCGCTATTGTCCAAGCACACCTAAGTGTGAAGGGAAAGTCACATTTTGATCGATACCAAGACTTAGACAACACAACCTCTTTCAAGAGGTAAATTATTTTCTTAGGATACCCAACAACCATAACCTACATCCTAGGAAGCCACTTTTATTGTTTGTGTTACATTCCTCAACAAGTGAGGTGTACACAAACCACCTTTTATAGTTTTCATTTCATTTTCCTATTATTTTCATAAGAATAGGATCTTAAACCCAAAACACATAAGAACAAATTAAAAAAAAATAAAAAACAAAATAAAAATCATCAACAAAAATAAAAAATTCAAAACCACAAAATTATTACTTTCTTGCTTGTTTGTTTATTTACTATTTGCATAGCTTAGAAAATGGTGACAATGTGCAATCAAGATCAATAAATATATAGTGCTACTAAATACCCACAAGGAGAAATGGAACGTCTCTGATATAGTCAAGAGGACCTTGACAATTTTGACTGACACCATGACACACATCATAACTTGAATATCTCATATAGAAAATCTTATCTTTAGGAAATCCCTATTCGAGAAGCACCTATAGGTCTTGAGTACAATCAGAAAGAATACCTTACTAGAGAACCATTATAAGTAGCATAAGAGTACATCCCATACCAAGATGACTACTACTAGGATTCTCCAACTGAGCATCTATTTATAAATCAAGAACATGATCAAGAGGGTATATGTGTTAATCACCATCCTCGCAAACACCCCATGTCATCTCTCACATTCATTATAGATGAGGGTGACCTAAATTCTAATATATTTCAAGAGATACCATTCATTCAAGAATGTTGCACCTTTGCACCACCTAATTACATAGAGCTCATTTTCAAACTAGAATACCAGGTCAATGCGACCTTTAATGATCACAAAAAATAGATTGTAGATCCTACTAGAGGTGAAAGACAAGACAAGACCATCCATATAATATATACAAGGGTAAATATACCCCTTAAATATGATCAAATAAACCACACTTATTAGGAACCCAGGCCAAATATTAACCAACAACAATAGTTGGATCAACTATGATTAGACCATCAACAATTAAATCAACAATGGTTACACCTACAAAGGTTGCATCAACAAATGGTACAACAAGAGTAATTACAAAAGGTATTACATGAAATAATACCTATACCTAGTACCCATAGACTAAAACAACACATAAGGAACACAATGCAATATCAAAACCTTCCACCATAGCTAAACCAAAATTGTCTACCTCATGCGTGACCAAACCAACCACCCATGCATCCTCAAAGACACCAATTTATTGAATAAAATAGACCATACACTTATCCAAAGGAATATTAACCTTATGAGGAACCACAATAAGAATATCAAGAACCAATCAACACATACCCTAAATTACCTTATAGGGACATATATATTTGAAGAACACAAGCTTATACTGAGAGGGGGGGTGAACAGTATAAGACCACTTTTTAATTTTGCTTTTAAATCAACTTTCAAATCAGTATTATGCAGAGAATAGATAGCAGTATCAAGAGCAGCAATTAAAGTAATGCACAACACATCATCAACAAAGAGACACAACAATTTACGTGGTTCACCCAATGTGGGCTACTCCACGGATAAAACTTTCTCACTAAATTTTATCACCTCAAAGTCCTCTGGGAATCCTTCTCGATTACAATGTTTATGAGCCTCAACCCAAAGGAGATACCTTCCCCTAGCTCTGCTTTTTAATGGTGATCCTCTAGAAGACCTCTACCTCCTCTGCCCTTAGCAAGTGGAACTCTATCCACAGAAGACACCTGTCTTCCCTGCTCTGGCTGGAGATCTCTATCCTCAACTCTATCACCTCAAAGTTGGTCCTCGAATTTGCACTAAACGCAGTCCTTCGGTCTAGCACATATGTCCTCTATCTCTCTTAGATCGGCTTTGCAAGTTCTCAGAAGAACCTGCCCAAACTTCTCTACAAGCTTCAACAATAGCTTGCTCAATGCTGTCCAACTGTTCTCTCTGTTCTGTCATAGCTGCACTTGGTTGAAACCAACTTTCGCATAGTTCTACGTAGACACAGCAGTACACAGCACTTCGGCTATCGAACTCCTCACTTTTGTGCGTTGTCTCTAAAAGTCACAACACCAACAGCTTCTGCTCCTTTGTGCATCCACCGCAACATAGTCTTCACACACTCTGCCCCAGCATAGTCTTTGCACACTCTGCACAACCATAGAAACACAGACTTTGCACACTCTGCTTCTCGATGATCGAACTTCTCCCTCGCACTCTATCTATGCAAATCGCACTTCGAACGCACACTTCGATCGATGATTAAAACTCTTCAAGCAGCCCTCCTTTTATACACATAATCTCAAGATTAGAACCTTGATCTTAGTCGGTTGTTTACCCTTTAATCACGTCGGCTGCAAAACCCTGCGCTGTGTCGGCCCAGATTTAACTCTGTCGGCTTCACTGCCTCCCTGTAGCTTCTGGCGCGAAACTTCAACATGTCGCGATATCGCGACACCTTTGCCTGTCGTACACCTTCTATTGCTTGTTGTAGCGATATCGTGACACTTTTGCCTTTGTCTGCTTGACAACGTGCTTGTCACGAAATCGTGACACCTTTGCCTCTTGCTGACGTCATCTTCACTCCTATCGCAAAATCGTGACGCTTTAGACTTCAAAGCCTTCTTCTCCGCTTCTGTCATGAAATCGTGACACATCTGCTTCTGCTGATGTCATCTACAACTCTGTCACGAAATCGTGACCCTTCTTGCTTCTTCAACCTTTTCTCGGTTTGCACCAACGAAAATGGAACATGTCACGAAATCGCGACGCTTTCGCTGCCTTAAGCTCTTTTCTGCCATATGCCCGTGAAACTGGAACATGTCGCGAAATCGCGACGCTTTTGCCTTCGAGCTCTTCCTTCTTCAATTCGTCACGAAATCGTGACGCTTCTTCTATGAAAGACTTGCTAACTATTTTTGTCATGAAATCGTGACACTTTCTCCAACTGCAAGCTGCCAACTCAACCTGTCGTGAAATCATGACACTTTCTGCATCCGTACAACTTCTTTGAAACCTGTCACGAAATCGCGACGCTTTCAGCTTCTAAAAGCTTTCTCTACTTCCTATTGCAAAATCGCGACACTTCCTGCAACTCAATACTGCCAACTCAACTTGTCGCGAAATCATGACAGTTTTGCCTGTTTTGACTCTGCCTTCCAAACATGTCACGAAATCACGACAGTTTTGCCAAAACTTTCTCTCTCCTCAAACATGTCACGAAATCATGACAGTTTTGCCAGCACTTTCTCTCTCCTCAAACATGTCACGAAATCACGACAGTTTTGCCAACACTTTCTCTCTCCTCAAACATGTCACGAAATCGTGACAGTTTTGCCAGCACTTTCTCTCTCCTCAAACATGTCACGAAATCATGACAGTTTTTCCAGCCGCCTGCAAACTTTTTCTAACTTATCTTTTTCTTGATCTTTTGCAACTGGGCTACTCTGATTTTCTTGGAGACTTACTGACCAGCTGAAACCTTCATCAAAACACATTCTTTGACATAAAAACAAATTGCTTCAAGAACTCCTTGACATCAATGACAACAACTACCAAGAACTCCTTGACATCAATGACAACAACTACACTTGAGCAAAGGCAATGTACTCAAGGTACCCAAAATTGCCAACAATCTCCCCCTTTGTCATTGATGGCAAACCTTTACTAAAAACACATCTTCAAGAGCCAAAACTGAAATCAATCTCTTTGAAGTTTTGCTCCCCCTGACTTGAAGCTTTCCTCTTCACTTGAAGCTCTCCCCCTTACTCATATCTCTCCCCCTTACTCAAATCTCTCCCCCTTTGTCATCAATGGCAAAGGGTCACCTTTGGGGCTTGGGACTAAGAATGAGCCTCTTAGCTTAGTCCCTCCCCCACCTCTTGATGAGGTGATTTAAAATAGGGTTGGGAGTGAAACTCCCATTAGACACTCATCATCATCAGTGTCTACAATTTCTTTGTCGGGCCTTCTCTTGAGCTCTTTGTCAATGTTTATGTTCTTGGCACTTTTCTTGTTCTTGTTCTCATCTCTTTTCTTGTCCATACCTTGATCCTTGGACCTGTTTATACCACTGTTCCTATTCCTGTACCTTGGAAGATCAGCTCTACACTGTCTGGCTGTGTGACCTGCATTATTGCACTTATAGCAAGTAACAATGTTATTTCTTTTGGGCATAACTGTTCTTTGAATCCGCCTGTTCTGACTAACCTAGTTCCTGTTATTTGTCTTGCAAAAAATTGCCTTGTGCCTGAACTCATTACAAGAGTAGCAATACCCTTGAAATAAATTACGGCCCCTGAAATTGTCATTTATCTTCCTTATTTGAGTCATGCACTGCGAAGCCATGTGGCCAAACTCGTGACACGCAAAACATCTGCCGTGAAATATTCTTCTATTTGACCTCTTGGGTCCCGAAAACTTCTTTTTCGTATTCAGAATTCTGTTTTCTGTTTTTGCGCATCGATCACTCACGGACTCATGTTCTGAAGTACTTTCTTCATCAGAACTCTCTTCCTTTTGAAATCTCTTACTTGATTCCCCAACCTGTTTTTTGTGTGGTTTAACAAAACCAAGACCTGTTTTATCTGATGGATTTCTTTGACTTTGGATGAGAGACTTAACCCTTTTGGAGCTATCTTGAAACATGTACAGCTTATCCTTGTAATCTTTATTTTCCTCTTTCATGGCAGCCATTTTCTGTTCTAATTCACTATACTCAAGCATCTTAGATTCTAACTCATTCTTGAGTTCTTGAGTCTTAGCCATAGAGATGTCAAGACTTTCTATGAGTTCATCTCTCTCCATACAACATTCATCTAACTTATCCTTGAGTCTAGCATTCTTCTTCCTTTCCTTTTTCAAAACACTAAGAGCATTAGTAAGTTCACATTCAAGATCCTCTATTTGATTGCATTTTGAAATATCAAGGCCTTTTTCAGATTTCTTATCACTAGAGGTGCTACCCTTTTCAAAAACCATACATGCATCTTCCTTATCATTTTTTGAAGCATCCTCATACATACTAGCAACCAATTCATTATTTGTGCAATCATCCTCAAGGTGCCCAAAATTTCCACATCTAAAACATTTCATGACAATGAATTTATGTTTCGGTTCTTCCTCCTTTTCTGAAATGAACAACATCTCATTTTCACTATCATTGGAAGAGCTTTCACTATCACTGCTAGAACACTTACTTGCTTTGTCCAGATAGAAGCTCTTCTTGTTCTTGTGTGAATACCTCTTTCCTTGATTGTTGTGCTCATATTTGTTCTTTCTATAATACCTATGCTTTTCAGAATCCTTGCTCTTAACATCCTGTATATCTTCATCACTTTCATTCTTGGAAACAGTATAGTCAGTAGCATAATGACCAAACTTTCCACAGTTGAAACATCTTATATTTTTCTTGCTTTTGTGCTTTCTAGAGAACTTGCCTTTCTTGTTGTAATATGCCTCTTCCTCACTAGAAGACTCATCACTCTCTTGAATCTGTTTCCCTTTTGATTTCTTGGTAGCTTTGAAAGTCGCCTCTTTCTTTACATCAACTTTCACTTGAGTTCTCAGCTCAAATGTCTGCAAGAATACTATGGAGCTCATCCTTTTTCAACTTATCTAAATCTTTAGCTTCCTCAATAGCAAAAATATTTTCACTAAATCTATTAGGAAGAGATCTTAAAATCTTATCACACACATCATTTTCAGCAAGTTCAAGACCTAAGTCTTTCATAGAATTAACAACTTCATCCATACGGAGCATGTAGTCACTAATATTTTCATCATCATTCATCTTGAGTTGTTCAAACATACCTTTGAAGTGTCTCAACTTGGCCTTTCGGACATTTGCATCACCTGTATGAACAACCTACAATTGTTTCCACATTTCACTAGTTGTCTTGCAGTGAATAACTTTGGTAAGATCAGCCTTCTGTAAACCCTTCAAGATTGCATTCATGGCTTTTGAGTTGCTTGTGATGTAGGAGCCTGTCTTCTTTAGTATAAGGACCATTTGTAGGAATGGTGTACCCATCTTCAATAACTTCCCATACCTCATTACCAAGTGCCATTAGATAGACTTTCATTCTTGCACTCCACAGATCGAAATCTGATCCATCAAGAATAGGTGTTGCATTGCCACTTGAATAATCCATTGTGTTCTTAACCAGTTCTTCCTCCAAGCTGTTAAACCTTTCCGAAGGAACCCGCTCTGATACCAATTGAAGAACACAAGCTTATACTGAGAGGGGGGGTGAACAGTATAAGACCACTTTTTAATTTTTCTTTAAATCAACTTTCAAATCAGTATTATGCAGAGAATAGATAGCAGTATCAAGAGCAACAATTAAAGCAATGCACAACACATCATCAACAAAGAGACAGTAATTTACATGGTTCACCCAATGCGGGCTACTCCACGGATAAAACTTTCTCACTAAAATTTATCACTCAAAGTCCTCTGGGAAACCTTCTCGATTACAAAGTTTATGGGCACCAACCCAAAGGAGATACCTTCCCCTAGCTCTACTCTTTAATGGTGATCTTCTAGAAGACCTCTACCTCCTCTGCCCTTAGCAAGTGGAACACTATCCACAGAAGACACCTGTCTTCCCTGCTCTAGCTGGAGATCTCTGTCCTCAACTCTATCACCTCAAAGTTGGTCCTCGAATTTGCACTAAACATAGTCCTTTGGTCTAGCACAAATGTCCTCTATCTCTCTTAGATCGGCTTTGCAAGTTCTTAGAAGAACTTGCCCAAACTTCTCTACAAGCTTCAACAATAACTTGCTCAATGCTGTCCAACTGTTCTCTCTGTTCTGTCACAGCTGCACTTGGTCAAAACCAACTTTCGCATAGTTCTGCACAGACACAGCAATACACAACACTTCGGCTATCGAACTCCTCACTTTTGCGTGTTGTCTCCGAATGTCGCAACACCAACAGCTTTTGCTCCTTTGCGCATCCACCATAGCATAGTCTTCGCACACTCTACCCTAGCACAGTCTTCGCACACTCTGTGCAACCACAACAGCATAGACTTTGCACACTCTGCTTCTCGATGATCGAACTTCTCCCTCGCACTCTATCTATGCAAATCGCACTTCGAACGCACACTTCGATCGATGATTGAAACTCTTCAAGTAGCCCTCCTTTTATACACATAATCTCAAGATTAGAACCTTGATCTTAGTTGACTGTTTACCCTTTAATCACGTCGGCTACAAAACCCTGCACTGCGTCGACCCAGATTTAACTCTGTCGGCTTCACTACCTCCTTGTTGCTTCTGGTGCAAAACTTCAACATGTCACGATATCGCGACACCTTTGCCTGTCGTACACCTTCTATTGCTTGTTGTAGCGATATCGCGACACTTTTGCCTTTGTCTGCCTTGACAACATGCTTGTCGCGAAATCGTGACACTTTTGACTTGTGCTGACGTCATCTCACTCCTGTCGTGAAATCGCGACGCTTTAGACTTCAAAGCCTTCTTCTCCGCTTCTGTCACGAAATCGTGACACATCTGCTTCTGCTGACGTCATCTACAACTCTGTCGTGAAATCGTGACCCTTCTTGCTTCTTCAACCTTTTCTCGGTTTGCACCAGCGAAAATGGAACATGTCACGAAATCGCGACGCTTTCGCTGCCTTAAGCTCTTTTCTGCCAAATGCCCACGAAACTGGAACATGTCACGAAATCGCGATGCTTTTGCCTTCGAGCTCTTCCTTCTTCAATTCATCGCGAAATCGTGACGCTTCTTCTGTGAAAGACTTGCTAACTGTTTCTGTCACGAAATCGTGACACTTTCTCCAACTGCAAGCTGCCAACTCAACCTGTCGCGAAATCGCGACACTTTCTGCATCCGTACAACTTCTTTGAAACCTGTCACGAAATCGTGATGCTTTCAGCTTCCGAAAGCTTTCTCTACTGCCTGTCGCGAAATCGCGACACTTCCTGCAACTCAATACTGCCATCTCAACTTGTCACGAAATCACGACAGTTTTGCCTGTTTTGACTCTGCCTTCCAGCATGTCACGAAATCGTGACAGTTTTGCCATAACTTTCTCTCTCCTCAAACATGTCACGAAATCGTGACAGTTTTGCCAACACTTTCTCTCTCCTCAAACATGTCGCGAAATCGTGACAGTTTTGCCAACACTTTCTCTCTCCTCAAACATGTCGCGAAATCACGACAATTTTGCCAGCACTTTCTCTCTCCTGAAACATGTCGCGAAATCGTGACAGTTTTTCCAGCCACCTGCAAACTTTTTCTAACTTATCTTTTTCTTGATCTTTTGCAACTGGGCTACTCTGATTTTCTTGGAGACTTACTGACCAGCTGAAACCTTCATCAAAACACATTCTTTGACATAGAAACAAATTGCTTCAAGAACTCCTTGACATCAATGACAACAACTACCAAGAACTCCTTGACATCAATGACAACAACTACCAAGAACTCCTTGACATCAATGACAACAACTACACTTGAGCAAAGGCAAAGTACTCAAGGTACCCAAAATTGCCAACAATATTGACAACACCCAACCGCATTTGCTTCCTTGTTGAGGGTAGAGGTGAGAAAATAAAGTTATTTTATTGAATGCTTACAAGTTGCTGACAGACCACATTAATTTCTTAGAGAAGAAAAATTTAGACATAGGTTACCAAAAATATATATTGCATCAGCTTCACAACCAACTATTGCACCCATTCGTGTCATCACCTTCATATCTTGAGCACTTTGAAATTCCAAAATTAGATAAATTTAAAGAAGAGGAAGGTGTTCAAGAGCATATCACTCATTTCATGAATGTATGTTTTTATATTTAGGATGATTATGCCCTCATTTTAAGAACATTCCTAATAACTTTGGTAGGTTTTTCTTTAGAATGGTATAATCATCTACCATGATAAAGCATCCATTTATTTGAACAAAATACAAATGTATTCTTAAAACACTTTTTGTTTAGTGTCAAGAAAAATGCAACATTGACTGACTTGTATAATATTAGATAATTTGAAGATGATCTAGTCATGGACTATGACAACTTGTGGAGAGCAATAATAACCAAGTTGCCTTTCACCTTACCCATAACAGAGCTTACCAAATTATTCACTAGGAGTTATTCAAAACAAATATCACTTCTGCTATGACTCCAATAGTATCAAACTTTTGAGGAGGTCCTAGCATAGGCTAAGGTAATTAAGGGCATTAAGGTCCAGGAATATGATATTAAGCTCTGTAAAAAGGAATGGATGAACAACAATTCTAAAGAAGGCAACATGCAACAGAAGATGACCCTAGTAAATCAAGTGGTTTTGAGTATCCTTGGATCCTCAAACCAAGCCGCACCACCACAACCACCGACTCAACCTAATTACCAGACACAACCTCCACCAGCCTAATATCATCCATAAAATAATCAAAAGCAATGCCAACAGTGTCGATCACCATGATAATATACAAATTTACCAAAAATATTGGCATCAATTTTTAATAGACTATGTGAGGTGCATGCAATTAATCTCCCTGAGATTCATTCATTGGATCCTAACTAACCTAAATCTAAATATCATAGGGAGGATCTATACTATGCTTACCACCAACAAAGAGTTTATGATATATATACATGTTACGCCTTTAAAAATATAGTATAAGATATGATTGAGAGGTAAGATATTTAGATTGATAATCCTCTTATCCCAAACAATTAAAACATAGGAGTCTTCAAATACCCTTTGCCCACACATGAAATGAACACGACACCTACCAACCATGCATAACAATCAAAGTAGGTGAATTAGGTGTATGTCAATCCACCTCACTAAGATTTTGTGGGGATGATTAGTATTCTCACAAGGAATCGATGATATCCAAATCAACCCACACCTAAAGTGAGTCCTAATAATGGTCCTTCAATATCATAGGCACCTCCTCAGCCTAATCTAATTACACCTATCCCATATCAACTAGTTCTAACAATAAAAAATAGACTTACCCAAAGCCTAAGAATGACATTGACTAGGCTCTCCATCTACGAGTTGATACATAATCAAAGCCACATCGAGAAGATCTAATGGAGATATTGAAATCAATCGAATTACAACCACAAGATCCCAATTCTTTTGCTAATTTTGTAGGGCAAATACAACATTGCAATGAGCCTATAATAACTTTTCATGACCATGAGATCAATATTATACCCGCTAACATATCGGATCCTCTACTCCATATCATCACTAGTATAGATTGGATACCTTATAAACATGTTTTGATTGACACAGGCTCCTCAATCAATATCATCACCACACCAGCCCTTCAATACCTCAATATTCCACCTTACCACATCACAACATCCACATTCACCCTTTAGGCATTCAATGATGCATTGTGTTCTACCGCCGGGACAATAGTTCTTCCTATTTATGTTGGACTAAAAAAAATTCACACACTCTTCCATGTTCTAAAAGGGGCCATGTAATATAATTTGCTACTTGGTTAACCTTGGATCTGAGACATGATATGTGTACCTTCAATATTACATCAATGCATTAAATACATATGTGAAGGTCAAGTTTATTATATCTCTATGAACTCAAAACCATTTAAATTTTGTCATATAGTCTCACATTCTGATATGTCCTCTCTACCATCAACATATTTGGAGGTCCAACCCAATTCAACAAATATTCATCAAATCCCTCCATCAAGATCTACTGTCTTAATCAAAGAAAATATCATCATTATTAGACATAGAGAACCCTTCTCATGCATCAAATATTCCTATGAAGGATCTTGAGAAGGCATCCATATCATCACCTCCATTATCACCAACCCACACATCCACATCCCAATGATCGAAGTTACCTCCCACACCTTTGATCTCAATTGTTTCCATAATATCCATTCACACCCTCCCTATTCGGGGTGAGCCTTCACCTCCACCACCTAACCCATCATAACCCACGTCCTCATCATCATCACCCAACCCTTTGCAAGTCACAATACATATGTCTAGCCCAAGATTCAGGAGTACATAAGGCCATATTTCTAGACGTATCATGCTCGGATAAATTTTGAACTAATTCACTGCACGTCAATGGTAGGATTCATCATCAACCTAAACTCCAAAGTTGCACCATCAATTGGTATGGTTCTTTTTCATATATTTTACTGGTCAAATGTGGCCTAGTAATGACATTGTGCGTGGTCTAAATGTGATTTCTGAAGAGATTTGAATATTCGAACAGAAGGTATATGAGGTGATTTGACGTTGGTGATTGATAAATTTCTAATTTCCACCAACCAAACCACCCTCTTCACTTGTTGATTTTGTAATGAATAACGTTTTACATGATGGGGATAATTTTATACTTATCAATGATTAGAAATAAAAGATAAAATAAATCTTGAGTTCATCTGAAACAACTTTAACTAGCAATAATTTTTTATTTATTTAAATCTGTGAATTAGATCTTTAAAATAATGAATAACTTGGAAGTTAAATAAATATTATCTATATCATCTTGATCAGTCATATTCATTTTTCATAGTGGGCAAGTTGAGGATGCAGATTGAACGCGAGGATTTCATACTTTTTTTTAAACCTTTAGTTCATAGGCTTCATTCATTAGGTGTCAAACTACAATAGATATCCCATTAATTATTCTAAGTTTTGTTGCTATATTTCTAGAGTTCACTGTTGCGAGGTCGTGGAACTCAGAATGCACTATGATGACTATTTTGAGAAGGATGTCTAGGAAACATAGATGTTTACATGAGGAGAGAATGATCAGGTATTTTTTTTGTTTAAAGGCTCAATCTCAACAAGTTCGCAGACCTCACCCATGACGAATTCAAGAGCATGTACTTGGGTACCCTTTTCCGTCCGTCCACACGCCGTGCCAAAAGCTCTCTGAGCCACCGTTATCAGTATACACAAGGCGTCCACCTACGTGAGAGTATGGACTGGAGGAATAAAGGCGCTGTGACGAATGTGAAGGATCAGGGCTCTTGCGGTAAGGAAGAACTGCTTTCTTAAATCTTCATTGACCAGTTTCGATTTTTGTTCATGAGTGTGCTGTGTTACGGTTTTCGTTGTTCTACAGGAAGTTGCTGGGCATTCTCAGCAATTGGAGCTGTTGAAGGGATTAATTACATTGCGACAAATAAATTGATATCTTTGTCGGAACAAGAACTTGTGGACTGTGACACTTCTTCCAACCAGGGGTGTAATGGAGGTCTGATGGATGATGCGTTTCAATTTATAATCGACAATGGCGGTATCGACAGTGAGGCCGATTATCCTTACCAGGCTCGCGACAGTATCTGTGATATCAAGAAGGTATGGTAGTAAGGTTATTTTTGCTATTCACGCCTAGCTCTAGTGATTTAGGTGATACAATTAATCCTAACTGGTTGGCTTCTTATCTTTTCCACAAGAGAGTATGAGAATTTACAAGCATGTTTATATTAATTTCCTTTTATATGAACACACAACTTCCAGGGCATAAAGTAGTTTCTAGGAGCACAATTAATTTATATTCCTGTCTAATCTTGTGTAGATCTATCAAAGCCAATTGCTTCTCATTTTTTTGGATGAGGCTTTTGAGAGTACAGTGCTTAAATGGGTAAAGCCTGAACATGATTCATATTTTCTATGGTTTTTTTACACTTGGGCATGGGCTCAAGATAATGATCCTTGCTAAAAATTTGCAATATTTTTTTGAAACATAAATAATTATCACTTTCATCAATATGTGGGGGGTTGTTTTCTTGCACTCCCAATAAGTGTTTATGAGTGGAATGTATTGATTACTTGAAATGCAAATTTGTTCCTACTTGAAATCATCATTATGATCCTCGACAAGCCTTGAGTCTATATGCAAATATTTATAAAAATTTTACATTCCCTTAAATTACTGAAATAATATCTTGTGGAGGGCTTGCATTCATGGTGGAATTTCAACATAATATTGATTTTTTGGTGAAAGATGGTATAATATGATAACCACCATATTAGAAGAAATGGAAGAACCAAGTGGACGAATTTCACTATAATGCAAATACTATTTTCTCTCCATCATCTTGTCCCACTGCTGTATGAATCCATTGATGTTTACCGTGAACATTGCAACTATTTACACCCTTGTGTTTCTCTTGTGGAAATTTTCTATGCAACACCAATCACATGTAGAGCTTTTAACAAAACATCAATTGGATTCATACATTTTTTAGGTACATATTTCTTTGGTAGGAAGTGATCGCATGAGAGTTTCGTGGATCACAGAAGATGTCGATGTGTCATTTGTAGTTGAATATGGATCATCTTCAGGACAATATACTTCCTCCGCAAAAGGAGATAGCATTTCCTATTCCTTTTTATTTTATAAATCGGATAAAATTCACCATGTGGTGATTGGACCGCTTGAAGCAAATATAGTATACTATTATCGTTGTGGAGGATATGGGTGAGAGTATACTCTAAAGACTCCACCCACACAGTTCCCCGTCGCTTTTGCCATTGCAGGTATGTAGTCAGGAATAGCACCACCTGCAAGATAGGTTTGGCCCTTTTGTTATAGTGGAGTTTAATATTTTTTAATTAATTTATATTATACCAGGATCATAACATCCCACCACTCTTTGTAGCCTAGAATTTTTGTGATTGTGCAATCGTACGAGGAAATCCACCACTCTCCGAACAAGCCTTTGACTAACACTACAATACCAGCGTTCTTGCTCAACGATTGTGTTCTCATACGATGGAATCCACCACTCTCCCTACAAGCCTTGGGCTAAAACTACAATACCAGTGTTCCTACCTGCTCTACGACTTGAAACTGGGTGGTTGCTCTAATACCAAAACTTAGAACCCCAAAGATTCTAATAATAAATTAAATAAAATAATTAATAAAAACATGAATCACTTTCTCTTATAGGGGGCTCCCCTTGAATTAAATAAATATATTATTCTTTCATTATGGATGATTTACAGTATGACTCGTACATATATTTATATCTATCCTAACCCTAACCCTATGTCAATTCAAAATATACAACATTAGTAAGATGATTTAGTAAGAGTAAACAGATTTGTGGTTGCATAAGGTAATTTAAATGTTTTCCCACTCTAAATACAAATTGGTAAGATAATTTGGTGCCAGATACACCATTCTACTAAAAATAGGACATTCTAGCTACAACAACAACCTTATATAAATTCCAACCACCTATCATGATAAAGGGAGGCATGGAATTTATCAAAAACAATAAAAGGGAACGATGGAAAACTATTAAGGTAGACTTAGGAAGACTCCTGATCCACCTGGAAGCACTTCCACATAGTCCAAATGTGAGAAACAAGACACAAAGGTGAAACTGTAGGAACAACTAGAAACAACATAAAAACCAGAATTGTGCAACTATTAAGGAGGACACATACCAGGTCAAGGGAGGCACATGTAAATGGTTGTAATATTTTTGAAAAGATAATAAAATATCGATTGCATGTTTTAACACGTTCCCACTCAATAAAAATTTGTGGAAATAGTACAATCCTATGGCTCTACCTTATATTCCAGAGCTACTCTAGAATGAAGGGCAAAGTTTAACTATTTCGACAAAAAAGGTAAAAATACATCAATTTAGAAAGGAGAAAGGAAGAATAAAGCAAATACATATGCGACAAATGATCCTAGGTTATTTTAACCCTTTTCTACCAACTGGAGGATGTGGATTAGATATTGTAGCAGATTTGTGTCTCAATATAGACTAGGTCTCTTGCAATAAATTAGGTAAATCAGAGATAGCCAACAAGGAAGATTAATTTAGTGTTCTAAAATATTTGTGTAGGAAAGTAGTATATATAGGATGCTCCCTTATTGGTTGAGCAGGTAGAGAGTCCATAGAAAATTCAATTATAAGTTAGAAGTAGACAATCTTTTGTAATTTTTATGTTTTGAATCAGTTTTTATTCATCTATATTATATTGTGAGTTTATGAGTAATTAGTTATTAGTCTTGGAGTAAAAATTATTCCCTCTAGACCAAGGATTAAGTGTCCACTTTGAGTATTGGAAGAAAGGAACAAAAAATATAGGTGTTTGACTAATTATGCTTTTGCAGCATTTCTATCAAATTCTTGTTTTCATTTGTGCAACAATACTAACCTTTATTCTAGCACAATTTATTTGATGTTGAAAGTGTGAGATGTGTGTTAGAATATTTGAATCTGGTTGACCGTGTTAGAATATTTGAAACTAATTGACCCCTATTTAAAAACATATTTTGAATACCCTTTGTAATTTCATTTTTGCAGCAATTTTTGACAAGTTTTCCAGCAACATTTTTCTAACATTTTTTGCAACAATTTTGATAATTTCCAACATTGTGAATTTCAGCATGATTATTTCAATTTGAGTATTTTCCTTTATAATTTATTTCTATTAGTAAGAGTAAATAGGATTTTCAATTCAGAAAATGTTCAATTCTACAACTGTAGTTTAAAATTGTCAATTTTCTGCAATTATAGCTTAAAAGATTAAATTTTTGCAATCTCTATTCTTTCAAGTTACAATAGTTTCATTTTTACAAATTATGATTAAAGTGACATTGAAAGAACCAAAAAACATAGTTTCACCAAATAATATTGTAACCTAATTGCCTAAACTGTAATTTGCCAAAACTTGCTATCATAGACAACCTCGAACACGACCTTAGATTTGACAATCATAAAATTAAATGATGACAATAATGACACTCATGATAGTGCATCATGAAAAGATATTTGATTCCAACTCCATCAAGCATTTCCATATTTTCCAATGTAATCATGTTGACCATTGACCTAAAAGTGCACAATCTTCAGTCTGCAATGTGCAAAATATGCAACACCTATATGCATAAAAAGCATAATCAAAAGTCAAATATTTTCAAAAACAAAGATAAAAAAACTTTTCTAATTATCTTCATCTAACCTTAAATTGGCCAAATCTAAGCAAATTTTCTTCTAGATCTAATTCATTACCAAAAAGTGAATTTATCATCTTCTAGGGTTTTGCAAATTTTCCCTCCATGTTGAACTGAAACTAAAAAGTAAAAATTTGAACAGGTTAACAAATGAAAAAATCTTACACCTAAACCTGAGCCCCAATTGGATCATCTCCACCCAGCACTACCTCTAGTCTATGGATTGGTCAACTCAATTGTGCCATTTTTCAAATTGCTTTATTTTTCTTTAGATCACTTCTTCTCTCCTTATGTAGTAAAAATGAATTATTCCCCCTCCATCTATTGTAACCCCACTAGGGTAAAACTTTTTGCTTCTTAATTTTTCTACCTAACCTATTCAAGTTCCTTTAGGACCACATAAGATCCCTCAAAAACTTAAGGGGGCACCCAAGCTATGGGTAAATAAGTTTAACCTTCTTTCTTTGTGAAAATTACCCAATAAAAACCCTAGATAAATTTTCACACTTAGTGAATGGATTTTAGTATGTTTCACCTCATATTGGTTAATCAAAGCTCAATACCTCATTTTTTCTATAAATTAGGGCATATACAAATATTTTTATGTATTTATTTCTTTTAAATGCATCAAAAAGTGGGAAAATGTAGATACCCAAAATCAGGTCATCTAATTAAATCAATTTCATCATAATTTCATAGAACAATCAAGCTAACCATAATCCATATTTCTAAACTCAAATTTTGTAGCTAGATCAACAGCTAACAAATTCACCACCTCCATAAAAATTCTCCATCTTAGATGGAAAAGTCACAAAATTTGACTTTCCCACCTAATTTTTGTCTTCCCCATAAAATTTAACCCCAATAGTCATGTAGACACCTAAATCGCATAAATCGGATAAGACTACCAGTGCATCACATATGCCACTCTTATCGACATCATATGGCCCCATTGGGCACCCATATAAGCTTGCATAAGGCTCCAAAACACATTTTGTAAGCTTCCCAGTAGTTTAGGGAAGTTTTGGGACACTTCCTTGTGATCGTCCCACCAAGGGACGGTCACAGTTGGTGATCGTCCCACCCTAGGAACACCATCCATAACCATCCCTAGGTGGGATGGTCCCTAAATAAACCCTTGAAAAAGTCAATAGACGCATGAAATGGCAATCAAAGACTACCATTTCCACGTCTAATCACCCCAAATTGATTGGGGACCTACCATTAGAGTCAGGGACTACAAATTGGGAGCCCCAAATGGGCAACCTTCCCTCACCAATGCATGCCAAAGAATTGGACAAGTGGCAGCACCTACCTCACATGGCAATACTTACCCCTTTGTCCTGGATCTCATCCCTAAGATTACTATTTTTCAGTGGTTGGTTGTGCATAATAAAATTTTGACCCAGGATAATTTGAAAAAATGTAGTTTCTCCTTATCAAATAGATGTGTTTTATATAAAAAATAGGAGGAAAGCATTGATCATCTTCTTCTTAAGTGCTCCTTGACCAAAAACTTGTTTGATCAGCTCTGTATTGAATTCCAAGTTCAATGGATTTTTCCTGGAACTATCTCAGACTTGAACTTGCAATGGGAACCTTATTGTCTAACTATTAGTGGGTCATCTTAAGGGATATTAAGTCCCTTATGTTGATCTTAATTCTATGTAATAGAGACCTACTACAATTTGCTTTCTAGAGCCTACTCTATTTTTAGAATATCGAACTCCTAATGCCCTTCAATACATTGAATATAAATATCATGTAATTACAATTTAATACATGTCAAAGACTCAATGTAAGTGAGTTTATTATTATTGAACTAAGTAATACTATCATTCAAAATTCGTATCATAGCTTGAAGGATATGGTGAACCTCAAGTTCTAGGCTTTGGGAAGATTTGAAAAAAAAAACTATTTATTTGCAGGAGGGGTGGAAGAGGAACTCATGGGGTTGATCATTGAGTGAATAGGAGGGTCAAAGTTATCGCTGCCTTCTAGGACATTATAATATTTTTCTTGATTTCTTGGTTGACACTTATTTTGGTTCATGCCAACATAATTAATCGTATTTATTCACTACAAACACTTGTTTACTCACATCCAACTAATAGAATCCAAAGGATTGAACATACACATTGACCAAATGATAAGGCACATATAGACCTCAAACTACCTAAAGAATGTTATCATAGATATATATTATTTTGATTAGCTTAACAATATGGTCAAAATGAGATAGATCTCTCATAAAGGTCACAATACACCCGCTATTATTTTTTGGGGTTCAAGGAATGGAAATAATTTTACCTAAATTATAAAATTACAAAAGATAATTACATCAAGAATTTGATAATAAAATATGATTAGAAGATAACTAATTAAAAATAAAAATTTGACCAAAAGAGGTTCTAAAATAGTTTGCTTACTACTATGTTGTCTTTTTTGTCATCATAGGGAGCCAAAATTGAGGCTTTAATACCGCTTAAACAACTCCTAGAAAACAACAATTACACTAATAAATTCTATAAATATAGCAATATAAAGAACATACACCATAATATTTACAAGAAAATTAGATTCCAAAACAAAAAAAATTTAAATGAGAATAAAAAACCTAATATTTTAGGTCCTATAATAGTTCAAGCCACTCAAAGAAGGCAAAGTCTCTTAGCAACTTAAATAGGGTGAAGTCCCTTATATGCATTAGAGGTGATAAAATTTAAACGTAATAAATAATGATCCAACTACATCGCTCCTATTAACAGTTTAACAATGCAACCAAACCTGACCATAATGCTCAAGGGATGACTATCCTAACCTATGGGCTCGAACCAACATATAAAGATAGCTAACATGGCTATATCAAGGTCGTTACATTTCACATCTAATAATAGAAGGGAGTAAACAAAATAAGCATATCTCGTCCTATATGTTACATAAAATTAGCATTACAAGTATCTAAGGCAATATGGATCAACAATAAATAGGATGTAATATTATGAGCATGTCCTTGGTTTAAATATCTATATTATGATGTCATCCCATAATAAGAGGGCCCATTATAGTAGATTTACTAGTAGGGCCCATTTCAACCCATATAACCAATAAAAAAATTATCATTGTAAATGTTTTTTAATGTGGTGGATAGATTGGAGATGGAATTATGACACTCTAGTTCTCAATCACAGTCTAAGATAAATTATTAATAATTTTATGTCTTATTTTATGCATAAGAAGATCAACCAATGACAAAATTTATCATAATTAACAATCTAGTGTAAACAATTACAACATTTTTGAGAATCCTCTTTGGATTCTATAAAACCCATTTTTTTATTCTCCTTTTTTATAATGTGTTATTTATGAAGACCTTCACTTAGGTGGGCAAATCATGTATTTTGTTCAATTTGAGCCCTTATGTCATTTCTAGAGGTAACCTAAAACTTTTGAACATACCTTTTCATGTTATTTTAAGAACAAAGTGGCATGGATTTAAATGTTATCTTTTTTAATCTTTTAATCTATAGTAATTTTAGTAGTAGAAGGCTCTTCTTGAAGATAGTTTGAGATGGTCTACTAAAATCAATTAAACTTAACATATTGATGTTGTTAAAAACAAAGTGACATAAATTTAGATGTTATCCTTTTAGACTTTTCATCTAAATTCATTTTGTTAGTAGAATTTCCTTTTTGGAGATAGTTTGAGATGATATACTAGAATCAATTAGACTTAACATAATGATGTTGTATGCAAAAATATGTTATTATTTTTCACTCATAAGAAGGTAAGAAAAAGTTAAATGATTCTAGTATTGATGAAGTTATAAAGAACAGTATTCATAAAATATGTTTTTTTTATAATGCTTTGGTTACGAGAATACTTTTTTCTTTTGATTCGGTTAGCATGAGAAACCCTTATGACTGATGCCCAGGGTTGGGCATCCTTATCCCCATCATGACTTAACATAATGATGTTGTTAAGAATATATATGTGTCATGATGTTAGTTTGAGATGATATACTAGAATCAGTTAGACGTAACATAATGATGTTGAAGATTATATATATGTGTCATGCAAAAATATGTTATTATTTTTCACTCATAAGAAGGTAAAAAAAGTTAAATAATTTTAATATTGATGAAGTTATAAAGAACAATACTCATAAAATATTTCTTATAATGCTTTGGTTACAAGAATATATTTTTTTTCTTTTGATTCCATTAGCACGAGAAACTCCTGACTCCCACGGCTGGGCATCCTCATCCCATCATGACCTTTCATATTGGGAGAGTTGAGCTTATCAATAGGGATTTTAACACACATTCTCACACACATAGTAATTTGAACTTTATTCTCATCCCATTATGACCTCTCATGCAATAAGAACTGAACTTATCAATAAGAAATTTAACACACATTCCCCCACACACACATTGTAATTTAAACTTTAGACCTCTTGAAAAAGAACCAAAGCCCAAATCGTTGCATTGGAGTGTCCCCTCCCCTCCAGACTACAAGAATACTTTCTTACTCTTTATAAACATAATTTTTATTTAAAAAAATCAACCATCAATTTTTTTGCAGATAAAAAGCCTTTATAATCCTTACCTCGAATTCATAAGACCCAACCCTCCTCTTCTCTATTTATATTTAAATGATTGGCATGCAATACACAATAATATACCAACAATTTCAATTTGTAATTGTTATCCTTACCTCGAATTCATAAGACCCAACCCTCCTCTTCTATATTTATATTTAAATGATTGGCATGCAATACACAATAATATACCAACAATTTCAATTTGTAATTGTTATTTTTTAATCATGCTAATCACGACACGTTACATGCAAAAAGACATTACTCAAAAGCGCGGCTTTTCTTTTCCCACGTATGTAATGAAAATTAATGATTGTTTTTTAAGGCAAAGGAATCTTCTCTCCTAGGAAATAGATATCCCCTTCTTAAATCTTGTAGCACTTCACACATCTTTGATGTACAGGACAAATAGTAGAATATTCAATACCCTCCAAAAAGCCTAAGATCTTGCTAGTTGGGGGGAAGCCAAGCAAATGATTTCGCATTTCCTTTGTGCCCTCCATTATTGGGCCTCCATTTAATGCCCCAACTTGAACACCTCTCTATTATTTTAGGCCCAATTCCCTATACCTGCCAAATGCCCTAATAACCGTAGGGTCATATATTAATGAGAACTTTTCCTCCTCCCCTCTCTCTCTCCCATTTTGGCTACCAATGTGAACATGCACCTCCAACAAAACTTCATTTATAATAGTATTTATAATAAAGTCAAAGCTATATTTAATAGTGCAAATCTTCAAAGCTACTCTTTCCAGGCAGAGCTCAATTCAAACCAGCATGTTCTCCCATAGAAACTGTTTGACATTTAAAATATATTTGAGGAACCATCTTAATCATCTAGGATTGATATCCAGTCATAAATTATAATTATTGAAGGGAGAAGTCTATCCTAGTGACGGGAGATGTTAGCTCATCCATGAGCTGTAATGAATCGAAATTTCGTCTTGATTTATTTGGCTTGAACTACTCTTAAATTTATTTATTCTTTAATAAAATAGATGAGACTTTTCCTTCGAATTCAATATGTCACGTTCACTACCAATTGTTTTTACAAATATTGCTGTTAAAATATCTCTTCTTAATATGTCAACAGCATGGGAGAGGGAAGCTTCCTACATTACTATTACCATTAGAACTTAGGAAATATCTGGGAATATATATATATTTTTTAAACCTAATCACAATAACAGGCCTGCCTTTAGGAGAATACGATGTATAACTACTACTATGATGTCTGGAGTAAATTAGTTTGAAAATTTCATAGTCAACATATAAATGTTGCATAATAATGGAAGGGTGATTTATTTAATTTTATATAAAAAACAAAACAAAGTCATCCTTATCTGGGGATCTTTAGCTGCGGGGGTTATATTTCCCATACCACATTGAAATAAGGATAGGGAGACGTGGTACACGTGATTTCACAATGATAGAGGTGATCTCAGCCAATCTATGGATTTCATGCTAATAACTACTCCGGGAGTTTGGGTCCACACGCGCTGGCGCAAACAATTTTCATGACCAAAAAGCCTTATCAATCGGAGTTTGCGTTCTTACTTTAATGCGATCTCCCTATAATATCTTGACTAATAACCCAAGGATTACCTAATTTGTGTGAACAGATCCATGCACTTGGGAGAGAGCATTACCAAGGATAAGCAGGCTTGATATTACCTTTTTGGAGGAGCCACCGTTTGGTTTCGATGCAGAAAGTGGGCCTTTTCCTTGAAAAGAAAGGAATCGTATGCTTTTAGGCACTTTGAAAAAGGTAACTCCGACTTAGGCGTCACAAAATGACATAACTTGGTGCATAAATTACGTAATTTTTAAATTTAAATAATTTTTTTTTTTTAATTATTATTGTTGGTCCTTTAAAATTATGGTTTTGATATTTGTAGAAGTTTTATATCTTATGACCAAGTTGATAGGTGTTACCTTATAGAGTCAAAAATGACATCTAAAAGTAGGATCAAAGTTTAAGGTTTTAATTTTATGAGTTAAATTGGAAGGTTCTAATCTTATGGGTGAACTTTAACATTTCAAATGTTTAGAAGGTTTACTTTAAATTGTAGGGAGTGAAGAATTTCACATCATAGACTAAGGTTCCAATCCCATGAGTAAACTTTAACAAGTTATCAAGGGTTTAATACAAGTTGTAGAGAATGAACAATTTTACACCATAGACCAAGGTTCTAATACCATGAGTGAACCTTAACACTTTATCAAATGACATGAGCTTGTATGGTTAAATACCTTGACTTTCAAGGTAGACACCCATGTTCAAATCTTATCAAGACTATACATATAGTAATCATCCAAATATTATTGTGGCCACCATTTGGTTTATTGAAATACCGTGGCTATCCAATCATGATGTAATAGAGTCACAACTCATTTCAATACTTGTTTAAATCTTATCAAATGGCACATATGCATATAATTGTTAGTTATAATATAATAATATGATTTGTTATAATATCTTGATAATGGAGTCATGGTATAATATAGGCAATATATCATTCAATCTCATATAATCAATTAAACAATAACTATATAAATTATTAAATTTAGTTGTTTTATTATTATTATTTAATAAATAAAATTGAAACAATTAAACTATTTTAAAACGTTATATATAATATTTAAGGCATTATGAAGCAATGGTAAATGGAAAGTACCAAAGGGGTTTAAGACAAGTGGTTGAGAGTGAGAAGTTTCACAATGTAAGCTAAGGTTCCAATCCCATGGGTGAACCGCTCAAGTGATTAAAAATTTAGATTTTTTGGATTCAATGGACTTAACAAACCCAATGAACTTAAACTTTCTTTAGGAAACCATTTTGATAATAAATGTTCCCTCCATAGTAGTTGTGGGAGCTAACTTGACATCCTTACATATATATTATCTCATAAATTCTTATTAGTTTCATCATTGGTGGTATTGTTGCTTAGAAATTCATTGAGGGTTCTTGATTCTAAGTATGTATGTGGAGGTCCTATTTACTCAAAGTTGTACCCTACTTAATGTAATTGTGTTCAAAGTTGTTAACTAATTTAGACATCTCATGAAATAGTGATTAGTGAAGAATCTATTTTGCTTTTGTTTGAGGATGTGGTTTATGTAATGTCATTTTAAGTGGTCCATAAGGCATCGTACCAATGAGGTAAGAAATAGATCCACTTCTTGCTGCACTTTAATTTCTTCATTGCTTGATGCTTTGCATATATGACATTGTAGAGTTTAGTAATGAAGCACAAAAATATGATTGTATGTTTATTGATTACTAATTTTTATTAATATTGTTTACTGAATATTTGATTCTTCCTCCATCATGTATGTCTAAATAATTGGACTCGTTGTATTATTAACACGTAACATATCCTTGGCTAACTTTGATTTGCATTTTGGAGTAATCAATTATTTCTCTGTTACATATTTTTAACAAACTCATTCATAAAAACTATAACTTTTAGTAAGACAACTAAACGTCATGTCATTTGCTATAACAATATCCATGAGCAAGAAGTGGCACGTGATAAACACGAAGGCTTTATGGGAGGCCATTTACATGTGCATATAGTACTCCAAATCTCCTTTATTTAATATTATGATGACAATTAAAAGATAGAAACTTCTATCCATGTATGTTCTAACAATATTTTTAAACTTAAGTTAAGTGTATAACTGACCCATGCCTCTAAAATTATGAAATTACCATGATTAAAAGTTGTAACGAAACCAATATCTCTTCCTCTATAAATATCATAAAGCTTGCAGTGTCTAGATAAATTTTTCTATGTCGAAAGAATATGTGTAATTAGTCTTACAAATAATCTTTAGCATGACATAAATTTATGACTTAACAAAACTGTGAGCCCCTAAGTGTCTCTATATTTTTATGTGTTTTGTGGGAGTTTCATTGTTTACCAATGGATGTGATATCATCAGTATTTTCAATACATGGCTTAAGGACAAAATATTTAATGTCAGTGACACCCTCAAAAAGTAAAATGTAGAATCAAAGTTTAAGTTGTCTTGTTTATTTTTTTAGTTTGTTTTACTCATGCAATATTATTTTTAATTTTGTTTTCCATTACTCTCTACTATAGTCACTAATACCTTGAAATCCTACTTAAACAACAACATGTAAATTTTGTTGAAGAACACATACACCAAGTACTTCATATGCATAATGCCTAGCCACAATGTTGGTAAAATGAAGACATCAATTCTAATGAAGGAATTTGCAAGTGGTTTCCCTATAGCCAAAAGCCATATCAAATCCAACATGCCCTCTTCGCCCTTTGAGTACATGCTTGTTACCAAGACTCAAACCATATATAAAAGCAACGTTGTAAATATTTTCTTTGGAGATGGTGGCCATATTTATGTGGTCGTAATGATTTATTATTAGGGGAGGTATAATGCCTTTTATAATTTTCTCTATGTAATACATTTCTTATAGGAAGTAATATTTTTATTTTTTTAAAATTCTATTAATTTCTAAGATTTAGATTTGATTTCTAAGGAGAAGTTATGCTTTCCAAATTGTCTAGATTTGTATTTAGATAATATTTGATCACAATTCTATTTGAAAGATTGATTAATGAAGGTTGATGGTAATAGTTCGATATGGATGGTTCCTTGCTAAAAAAAATATTATTGATAAATAGGACCATAGGATCATCTTATCAACAACGTGCACTTTTTTATGGTGGAGGGAAGAAAGAAATGAATGTTTGGATCAAGTTCTTTTGAAATCAACGAACCAACAACTTGTTTGAGTGAGTAAATTTTGTCAAGTGAGGAAAAATATTTATTTAAAAGGTTGTCCACCATTAACATTGATGTTAACATTTTAATTATTTCAATCATAAAATAAAAATCATTATAAATTTTGTATGAAGTAAAGTCAAAACAACTCATCAAAGATTAAATGTTCATTTACATACATTTTATGTTCATTAAATTATTATCATGAACTTTTTATATGGAAGATGATTTTCTTCATTCACTTAAAATTAGCTAAACAAATATTTTTGAACATTTTCATCAATGTCTTGTGTAAAGTTTAACTAGGCTAAGGGACATGACATTGTGTTGATATGCAAGGGCATATTGTATCAAGAGATCTTTGGAGTCTCAATAAAAGAAATAGGGGATATTTTATCATTATGCATCTAAAATAGGAATGGATCTCAAGTGGATTACATATTTAATAAATAAGTTGTAAATAAACCAAAATCAACCAATATAAATGAAGAAAAATGGAAATAGATGAGTCTAAAAAGAATAGTATTGACAAGTTTTTATAAAAAATATTATTGATGAACTTTGTTCAACCATGAATCTTGATCATGTTTATCTATTTGCTAAGATGACTATACATTATGATCTCCAAGGTAAAAGATATTTTAGACTTTAGGTCCACTTACTTTGATAGGAAGAGAACAAAATAAGAGGAAAAGTATATGCATGGATGTCACATCTCTCTATGGCATATTTATTAAGGACCTTACATGGACTATTTTGACCATCACTTCAATCCATGGCTCTTTAAGGGTATGGTGCCATGCTCGTGGTGCTCAAAACCTTATATTGATGATGTTCTCTAAATTCTAGAAAAAATAGAAAGGTTTCTTCATGTGGACAATGGTGTTATATGGCCAATAATAATATGTGATTAGGGATTGATCTTGCATAAATGAAGGGAAGTGTTAATTATTACATGGAGAGGTTTGATCTTCTAGGTTTAGAGAGATCAAGTGGGAGAGCATCAAGGATCACAAGAGTAATACATATTGTAGATTTCCATGTTAATATCATGTGAAATATACCAGTAACACCCCAAAATTCAATGTCAATATTATACATGCTATACCACAACAATGATGTGGATGTCAATGGGAATTGTATTTGCACAACCATATTGGGATATGCATTTATGCTAAAATTTACGAATCTATGAAAGAGGGAAGCAAACTAGTTTACAAGCAGGGATATCTAGAGCTAATAGATAGATGTAACCATGAAGTATTTGCATACCCCTAGTGTATGATAATATCAAATATGCATATTGTACAATTAAATGAAATCCTTTTGAATTTACAATAACTACTTTAAAATTATAGTGTGCTTCTGTAATCTATCTATAAAAGCCACATGTAGCAATACATGTTAGATATGGATGAAGCCCTTCTGGACAAAATATGGGGTAGACCTCACTATCCTTCTCACAATTTGTTCTTTTAGTTTAAAATATAATGGAGTAAAGAGACCAATGCCTATAACATAAATTATATATTTCTCATTTGATTGTAAAATAATGCTAAAGTATGATGTTAAAGTCTTGTAATGGAGCAATGGACTAGTCAAATTTTTATGAGGATAGACAACATTTAAGCAAGGTGGATGAATGTTTTAGTTCTTCTTTGAAGAAGTGAGGGAATTTTAAAGGACCTCAACGTGTAGAGATTTTTGTATGATGATATTTGATCCTCAAACTATATAGACCTTAAATAGATGATGGTGTCAAATATACTTTGTTTGACATAATTTGACCATGTACCTCAAGCATTAGGCTACTTGTATTATAATTTTGTGATGTTCTCTCTAGTTTCTTAATTAATTCTTGTGATTATCTTGTTGAATATAGACATTATTTACCAACTAAGTTTCAAGAACTTGATATTCATGAGTTAGATGAGACAACTCTATTTGTTTCATGAAAATGGAGTATGACACCCAAGCATTTGTAGTTCAAATGTGATTGTTGTAATACTATCTAAATAGGATTCATGTACAACCTAAGAAGACTAATGATGGAGACTTTGGAACTCTAAATAGAGGTTCAAGTTTCAAATCCTATGTGGGGTAGGGTTGTACACCATGCTTAGGTAACTGAAGTATGGTTGGGGATAATCATATATTGGATAAAAAAATATGTCTCATATAGCCTATGGCCTCGCAGATTTTACAAACTACTTTACCCTTCTTTAGAAACCTTGACTTAAGCTAAAACTATCATTGTAAGTGATAAATTTTGTAGTGTTATTGCATTGAATAAATCCTTGTTGGACTGAATTTAAATATAAAATATACTATATGAGTCCTCGAAAAATACCTTTATTATTTATCTTCATGCACCAATTGACTCCTCCTCTAGCAAAATTTAAATAAGTTTATCATC
Organism: Wollemia nobilis; assembly: GCA_028583015.1. Taxonomy (NCBI): domain Eukaryota; kingdom Viridiplantae; phylum Streptophyta; class Pinopsida; order Araucariales; family Araucariaceae; genus Wollemia; species Wollemia nobilis. The sequence continues at coordinate 8,548,809 of JAQPPZ010017031.1, read as the reverse complement.
ATAATTTATAAAATTTATAAGTGATGCATATCACTACCATCTTCCTTTTATGTCTACAACCTAGGACAATGACCATCTTCCTCCTTCAATTACAAAATTAAACCATTTTTATCCAAGGGATTCTATCAATTATAGATGAGGTATTTTTATCATCATAAAGTCGAGTAAATAATTATATTCACATGATTGGTATCACAACTTAAATATCTAAGATAATTTTTTTATGCATGAGTTTCCATGCAAGTTTGCATTGCCTAGGATGGACACGATGGTGCATGGCCCGTTGAATACCTATTGGTTAGAATTCCTATTACTTATGTAAATGCTTGGATACTCTAGATTGGAGGTCCAAGTTTCAATTCCTAAGAGAGGTATGCATGTACTATACAGATAACACAACACAAGTACCTCCCTCGTGCATATGAACTTAGGAAGGGCATGATGGTTTAGTATGTGCAATGTTCAATGCTCGTGGACCTTAAAAAGTTAAAATAACTAAAAGATTTTTTGGTGTAATCTAAGATTTTATTTTAAAATTTTATCATTGATCAAACACTCTTATAAGTCCTTTTAGAAGGTATTTCCATATAATTATAATTAATTTCAACCAAATCAAAACTTCATGCCTTTTCCAAGATAAAATTTTGGATTTAAATCCATTCTTATGTTTTTTTGTTGAAGTAATACAAAATACAAATGGTGGCACAATTGGGGCCACACTCCTTAGGGGCATAGCAACAGGGGGCCTCCCTCCCCATGATTTGAACTCAGGTCACCAAGATGAAAAGGCAACATCCTTATGTTTTCAATACAATTATTTCTAAAATTATTTGACTTTGTATTGATCTATATGATATGTTCTATTGCTATCTACATTTGTTTCATTATATAAACAATTTTTCTCTCTCTTCAAAATTTTCATCAATGTTCAAAGAATAACTATGCATTACAAATAACAAAAGATATAATTCTCCTTAACAAATATTTAATAAAAATATATATGTAAGTAATGAGGCTTACACATTTATCTAATTTAGAAGCCTTGAAATTGGTTGGTAAAAAAAGACAATTCTTAACAAATACATTATAGAACATTTATGCAAGTGACAATGATAACATATTATCTAATTTATGAGCCTTAAAATTGTTACAATGTTTTACTATTTGTAATAAATATTTTTTCTTCTATAAATGAATGACTTAACATAAATAATAGGGAATTAAAGAAGTGTGATAACTATTTACTTTTTAATAAATTTTGAATATTTAAATTTTATTTAATTCAAAGCCTATTACATGTCAAATGAAAGCCTTATCAAAATCTTATAACATTGTAATATTAAATCATAAATAATATATGATTACTGTGCACAAAAGAAATATTTTCTTGTTCACACAAATCCAATGCTTTCTTATTCCATCCTAAAGCCAAAACAAATATATCAAAGCAAGCACTATGCAATATAGTTAGGTGAAAGGAAACTAAAAAGACTTCACTTCAATAAAACCATTATTATTATCATTTTGATCCATATACGAGTTGGTTACATCCATAGTTCTTTTTCTACTACCAAATATGGTTCAAATCCTGGAGCTATTATTATTATCATTTTGATCCATAAAGGAGTTGGTTACATCCACAATTCTTTTTCTACTACCAAATATGGTTCTTTTTCTACTACCAAATATGGTTCAAATCCTGGAGCTGCCTCTAACAACACCTATTCTACCTCGTTGTTCAATAAAATCATTATTATTATTATTTTTAAATAGGGTTTTGAAAGAGTTGCATTTTCCCTTTTACATCAGCCTATTTACATTAAACCATATGGCCTATTTTGATGTCATCAAAACTTAATCTTGGTTGAGGCTACATCATCTATATATCCCAACCATTGAACCAAGGCCTCATTGACTTCAATAAAATCATTTAAAAAGTCTTAATATAGTTTTATTATTTTATTATATATAATATAATATTTTCATTAAAATATTATAAAAAATAATAATATATTAATAACTTTTAAAAACAATTTGCCCCCAAAGGCTAGGTGGATTGATAGTTGCTTGTGTGATCAGGCACTTACCAAGAAGAGATCTGGGTTCAAACCTTAGGAGTGCCAATTTGCAAAGGTAGTAGTCTGCTCTGAATCCTCTGAGTGCCCGCTAGACCCCCTCACGTCAAATCAACAACAACTAGTTGAAATAGGCTTGTTGAGAGCAGCCCTTATGATTTGAACCCTACGCTTATCAATTACTAAAAATAATGTGGTTACAACCAACTCTCCTAAATATTTATTTTTTTAAAAATAATTTTAAATTATATTTTTAATATAATAATTAAAAAAATAATTTAAAACAAAATCATATATAAAAAATATAAGATAAAAATATAATACAGATTTGCTACAGCTTTAAATGTACAGATTAATTGAATATTTAAAATACTTCAAATTTGGTGCCTATCCCTATGGCGTATGCAATAATATTAAATGCAATAAAATAGTAAAATCTATATCCACCTAAAATTAATGCACAAATATTTTATAACTGTCTATAATTAACTACAATTTTTAAGGAAGGATATTGCTCGCCCTTAACACATCCACGCACGTTACCTCATTTTTTAAATAAGGTTAAATATAAGTACCTCTTAACGTTTAATTTTTTTTTTGGAAATAATTCCTACGCCATCTCTTTACATGTTTATTTCGATCTAGGGGACTTGAAAGGTTGGGGATTGGAATACCGATTTTAAATTGACAAAAGTTTAAGGAAAAACAGTCGATAATACAAAAAAATAATCCTTTCACCATATTTTTACATATTACTGATAAACACTTTTAAAAAGTGGATCTACTACATTCACCTATTAAATGGGTTGGTTTGTATGTTATTGCATCTCAAATCAAATTGAGTGAAAAGAGGTAAAAAGTTATCAAATCCAAAGTATATACTTTAACTTTTAAAAAGTAAAAAATAAAAAAGTTCATAGAGAGGTGTTTTTATAAAACTCTTAGGGCCTAGGTATAGCATGAAGGATCTATCGGCCGATAAACGTGCTTGTCTTTGTCTAGGGGGCGTTATCCTATGGATGGTTTCGTCATATGACCAAGGGCGTGATAAGGTGAGGCTTCTGTCATATGACGAAGGCAAGGCCGCGTGGATATTCTTTTATTGTGTCATGTGATCAAAGGCGGTGATGATTCCTATACGTGGTTAATGTGGTCCCACGCCAAACCATGGTTAGTTTGGCCATAACAACAAAAAAAATAATTAATTTGATCTATCCAATGGTCCAAAAGTTAGATCATCAGTATAGTAGTTCCATTTATGAGCTAAATAGGCCGCCTCTTCTTCTGTCTTAGGCGAGAATAGAATAGAGCGGATGAAACACGGTGTTGAAATGAAGATGTAACAATGGCCGTTTGCGTGTTGGAAGGGAAACGACATGGAAGCCATGAACATGGGTAGTAGTTGGTGAAAAAAAATCTGATGCGTCGGCCAATATGTGCATGCAAATCCGATGGCAAGAAAAACTTTTTGCAGCCTGTGATTCGGTATTTTCTCGTGAAGTTTTTTACATGGCGTTGCTGTCGGCGTAGAATTTCGGGGTTGCATTGCGGGATTTGAGATTTCGTGTGGAATAATCGCTGGGATTAATTGAAGGTTTTTGTCAATATCAGGCGGTGAAACTTCGCATTTCTTTCCGGGAGGGTTGTAATAATAATAATCATAATAAACAACGCCAAGGAAGGAAGGAATGAGAAATTGGCCCTAGACCAATCGATTCCGGCGGCGTCTGGAAAATAACGCTTTTACAGTAAACGGTGTGTAAGATACAGACGAAGTTTTAAGAAAAACATGGCGGAGGAGAACTGTAATGAGAAGAATGGCGACGAAATTATTGTAACTGCCAAATCGAAGTATTATGAAGGACTGAATCATCCCATAAGGTCTTGTTCGCCATCGTCCGTGCTGGAGTGTAATGGTTCCATAACTTTTCCTGATCTTTCCCCCAGAGGTTTGATGAGTTTCGATCTCGGATCTGATCCGGCTAATTTCTATCCTCTTTTCGGAACTGCCGGTGCTGTTTCTGGTCCTGGTTCGGGTTCCGAGAAGAAGTTGGAGGAGTGGAGAGATCATGAGGAGCACAAGGAGGAGGAGGGATTGGTAGGGAATATCCATAAGCAGGTGGAGAATCAGGAGAAGCTTGTTAAGGCTCCAAATTCTGTGTATAGCGCGGATATGGAAGCGATTCAGCAGGCTTCAGCTGTTGAGGAAACAAATAAACTATCATCGGATGTTCCAGAGTCTGAGTCGCCTGCAAAGCGAGATTCCGCAGAGGAAAGCACCGCCGAGGACTGTGATGTCAAAGCTCACTGCTCTAAAAGAAGGTATGCCTCTACATCCCTTCCATTTTTCTCTTGTAGTAATATAAAAATGGTCTATAATTTGTGTACAAGGTTTTCAGTAGTTCTCCAACAATAAATTCAGAACAGAAAGTTGTAACCGAAACCAGTGTCAAGAAACGGAATCGCTAGACTTTAGGTCGTTGAGCCTATTTCCTTTGGGAAGGTCAAAAAACTTTAAAGATATTATGATCCAGGCTTCTGGAATTTTAGGAAGCCAATGAAATATCCAGAAGTTAAAATCTGAGACGGCTAGGTTGCTAAACAAGCTTTGTCTTGTTAGTGTCTGGAAAAATTATTATGAATTCTATTCTGAATAGTAGTTCTGTTCATCAGGATCTTCCAAGGTTTTTAAAAAGCTCTAAAGATATTGTGATCCAGGCTTCTGGAATTTTAGGAAGCCAATGAAATATCCAGAAGTTAAAAATCTGAGACGGCTAGGCTGCTAAACAAGCTTTGTCTTGTTAGTGTCTGGGAAAATTATTATGAATTCTATTCTGAATAGTAGTTTTAAGCATCAGGATCTTCCAAGGTTTTTTAAGATCATAGTTAATCGCCGGAGAATCTTGTTATTCTGTAATTGCTTTGGCTTTCTCCCATAGATCCTGCTGGATTTTGAAATAAAAATGAATCACGGCAACCGTGAGGTCTTGGATTGTGATGAATCTGAAAGTGAAGAGAACATTAGGGATGAAGAACATAATAAGCCTCACCTCGTCATAAATAAATCCCAAAGTGCAGCGGACATTTTTATTTATTGTGTAAATTTTAAACGGAGTTCCATATTTTTCGTTGGTTTTTTAGGGATTCCGTATCTATGGATGTTACGTGTAATCATAGTGTCCTACTCATGAAAGGGCACGAAGTCTCTTCTTTCTAACTTCTCCGGTAGATATAACGGTGTGCCTGTTAAAACCGGCCATTATCCGATTGAGTCCTCTGGGAGAGGTTAAGGCGAGGAGTACCGTTTCCCTCCCTCATTCAATTTTGCATCCCTAACATTTAATTTCTCCACCTGACTTCCGTGTTGTCCTTCGGTGGCCGTGGTATAATCTGCAGGCGGCCGATCGATTTTTATTTTTCAAATCAATGCCCCATACGATGGGGTGGGCCGTTTCAGTGGCGGTTGGGATAGAAATCCATCAATATACAGTGTGAGTAGTAAGTACATGCACTGACAGCGCCGTCCTATTCCATTCGTGCCCATTTTTCCGGTGGAAAGATGGGCAGTTGAAATTTTACCTACATAAATGGAAAAATTCACTCCTTATACGGCGCCTGAGGGAGTGTTGATCCAGAAATCAGAAAAATTAAATGTTTTTCACCTACTTTTGTGGCACAGGAAGACTGTACAGAAGAGAGTGGTTTTCGTTCCGGTAGGCCCGGTGGACGGCAGACAGAAGAGCGACGGACCCCCCTCCGATATGTGGGCTTGGCGAAAATACGGCCAGAAACCCATTAAAGGATCTCCGTATCCAAGGTGTGTATATACTATTTCCAGCATCCATTGATCCAAATTTTGATGCAGTTATGAAAATTGTAGCAACCACACAATTATATATTATGTCTGAGATTAGAAGGTAGTTTTGGGATTCAAAGTAATGGAAGCTTTTTTCTGTAATCTGTCCAGAGGGTACTATAGATGTAGCAGTTCCAAGGGCTGCTGTGCTAGGAAACAGGTGGAACGGAGCGGCAACGATCCTTCCATGCTCATAATTACATACACTTCTGATCACAATCATCCATGGCCGGCGAATCGTAACAACACATCCAACTCCAACCCGGGGTCGATTCCTGCAAAGCAGTCTCAAGAATTCACAAGTGGTGGCGGCGGCGGCAGCGGTGGTGGCGGCGGCGGAGCTCAAAGTGTTTCGGACAAGAGTGCCAACGTTTTACAGGATAGAGGAGCATCTTCAGAAGAACAGCCGTGCAATTCTTCGGATAACCTGTTTTCGTTGATAATAAACTCGCCGGACAGGCTAGAGCAAATGCAGGCGGCGGAGCCTCTGGCGAATTTCATGCATGATGTACAAGACTTGTGTATTTCGGGATCTAACGGTGGGTTAGAAGAAGAGGAGGATGATCTGTATGCAGGTCTTGGCGAATTGCCGGAATCCTCTCGGATTTTTAGCACGAGAGGTTTCTTCGAAGAGGATGAGAATAAGCACAACGCCAACGCCGGAATCGATCGCTGTAGTTTGTTTTCGTGGCCTGGAAATTGCTTGTTGGGAAACAGTGCAGTTATATGATGAATATCATCCACATCTCCTCCGCATTTGCATTTCATTCCATCATAATTTGGTGAGTTTATAACACTTTGTTATGAAAGTTTCGTGTTGTAGTCTTCTGATGCTGCCTCCTCGGGAATTCATCTATGTATTATTTATTTTCTGCAGATTTTAACCATACCAAAAACTCTAAATGCAAAAAAACAAATCGGGGAATCCCCTATATCAATAATAATTTTTTTTTAATTTTTTTTTGCTTTTGTAAACATTGTTCACTTCTTCTTCAAACATTCTATTTCAATTTCAATTTCAGTTATTTCTGTGCCTTCATACTGTAACTTCGATGCATTTGTTTAGCTGCATTGGGATGAAATATATAATAAAAAAAAGCTTAATTCACTGAAGTTATTCTATTTCATCTTCTTTTTAGGAAAAAATTACCTATATTTTGTAAAACATATACTGATATGAAGTGCAGCCAATGGAATCAAATAGAAAAGGTCACGACAACAACTTTTGAATACAGACAGGGATAAGATGTAGCTATTTTATGTGAAATAGTTATTTATTGAGGGAGGCATCCATGATAATTAATATATACGCAAGAACCAGACAAGCATTAAGTGCAAATAGAAGTAAACAAACGCCAAAGCACAAATGAAAATAAAAGAGAACTAATAGAATAAGACGTTGGAAAATATAACTATCATTTTTTTTTCTTGTTTGGGCAATCACGGTTATGCCCTCCTTGAAGTTGCGATTCCTGCAACTCTAATACGTTAACGTTAAAATAATTTGATTTTTTTTTTCTTTGACGGGGATGAACACGATGATCTATAAATGTAATTAATTGATGTCAGAAACGTTGCAGAGATTAAAATACACCTATACAGGTGACAACTCAGTCCATGATCTATTGGCTTAAACTGTGATTTAATTCTTAATATTTTTTTTTCAGGGTAATGTTATAGAAGTGTGGGTTTCCTTGTTAGAGTTCAATGGTTTGATTGATTGATTGCATCCTAAAAGGTCGATAATGGACCATTATTGAAATGATGAATCTGAGGAAAAACAGTATAGCTGGAAAAATCCATTTTTTTTCCTAAAGAATAATTTGAACAAAATGATTGCATTAACGTCCACTGAAGACTATTAGAAAAGACAACAAAATCTATAATATTTAACGGCCTCAATGACGCGTTTGAACGGGTATTACAGTGGAAAGTTCATCGGAAGAATAAGTCATCGAAAATAACAGAAAACAAAAGTACGTCAAGAGAATTTTAAATCTCAAGTCCAAGTTAATTGGTTGAAAAAATATTGATGACTTGCTGTTTGAGAAAATTTGTAATCGTTTTACTTATGGTCAAGTTTAACAGGAGGCAGATATGGAGTATGATCAAGGTTTATTTGAAGTTGGAATTATAGTTGGCTGGATTAAAGGATCGTCGTATATTGTTGTTATCTACAGCTCTTATAGTCAATGGGGAACAGTAAAGAAAAAGAGATCGTCGTATATTTTAATTATCTACAGCTCTTATAGTCAATGAGGAACAGTAAAGAATAGGGATTTAATAAATGGGTAGGGTTGAATGTTTGTTGATAGGTTGTTTTTAATTATTTTTTAAAATATATTAAAAATTATAAAAATTTCACATAACCTAAAAAAATCTTTATAAAAAATAATAGAACAAACAAAAATCTTCAGGGACTATTTTCATTTTCAGGCACTCCATGCATGGCCGTATACAAAGCCTATGCTCATCGAAAGCAGTATTAATTAGATTGTGATAAACATTCATTATTACAAACCATCTCTTCAAAGACGTAGACGAACAAATCACTGGATCCAGTTCCGAGACGAAGCCGACATTTAGTACTTTATTAGTGAAACAAGCTGGAATTTCGTCTTGGGTACAGTACAGTAAAACTTACATTCTGGATGTCTTTAAAGAACCTAGTCCAGGTAAGTTTTTAGGAGTTAGGCATAGGTATATAGCTACTAACCAGAAACATCAGAGATTCAGTGCTGAGCTCAAGGACCGGTCTACTCCAAGTACATTAAAGTTGGCCATATAGCATTCCTATTCAGAAGAGTTCCCGGTATAATAACTTTGAACCTCATAACACTCTATTGAATAAAGAAGGGAGAGAAATGTATATTTGTGTGATAATGGAAATATAACTATATCCATCGCAACCTAATAAGATACATGGGTAGTTTGGTTAATAAATAGATGTCTAACAATTCATTTTATTTATATAAAATAATGGATTATCCTTGTAATAAGATACATGGGTAGTTTGGTTAATAAATAAATGTTTAACAATTCATTATATATATATTAAATAATGGATTATCTTTGTTTTTTAATGTTCATTTAAAGTATCTAAGGTTTGAATCTTGTAGGGATTTTGTGATAGAGTTTTTATAAGAGTTTACATTACAATTTTATATAGATATCTTTATATTCATAAAATAAGATTTAACAATTGAATTCATTTTATATATATAAAATAATGGATTATCCTTGTTTTTTTAATGTTCATTTAAACGTGTCTAAGGTTTGAATATTGTAAGGATTTTGTGATAGATTTTTGATAAGAGTATACATTACAATTTTATATGGATATCTTTATATTCTTAAAATAAGATTCAATAATTGAATATGATATAATAAAAGGTATTCCATTGCACTTAAGAATGGTTAATTTTTAATTTTCTTTCTACGAGTTTTTTTAAGGAATACTTTAGAAATTCTTCTTTATCAATCGGTCTAGCTATAAAGACTTTAGAACTCTAAATAGGAAGTCCTAATCATATAAAGTTGTATACCATGCTATGACAAAAATCCAATCTAAAGAAAATGATGCTCTTGTACCCAAAGGCATTGTCTTATATGGCCTCGGGTATAAAGACTTTAGAACTCCAAATAGATCCAAAGTTATGATCTTGGGATATTGTCCCATATGAACTATGGTCTTGTGAACATTTAAACCCATTATTTTGGCCTTTAACCAAAGCAACTAGTTCTTTATTATTAATAACAAATTAATAGATTTACAGAATAGAAATTGTTGCCATGAATGCTATCTTTAAAAACATACAAGCCATGTACTAAAGAAAAAAATCTACTTATTTACTCAAGTGATCTACTATGACTATCTTAAATCATTTAGACTTACAATTTTTGTTTATGTTGATGAATTTAACTATGTAAGTTTTACAACTTCTATAATCACTTAATATCTCCCCTAGGAAAATAGCTAGCACCATTATTCTATTTCATATTACTATGGTTAAAATTTATATAGTATAATGATTAAGAAAGAGAGAACACGTTTTTATAATTAAGGCTTTTAATTTTAAACATTCTTTTAATTCTAATTACCTTAATGTTTACCTTAGAATTACTTTCTTTTAGAAGGATAATAGGTTTAATAAAATTATCTAAGTTTTTGACAATATAAGCTAAACATAATCTTAGTGCCACCCTTATTATTCTTGAAGATTTTTCCTCCTCTAGATGGATGTATAAATAGGTGTTACTTTCAAGGATTAATTGAAGTTTAATCTTATAGAGAATTTTTTATAATTAAATTTTATCTTTAAGATTTATAGAGATTTTTGTTCTATTACATTAAGGCTTACTATTTTTAATACACCAAACTTTATTGGTAGAATATATTCATTGTGTTTTAGTAATTTTATCATTATTTTAAGGGTTATGCATCTAGAAACAAAAGCATTAACAAAAAATGTTGTTATAAAAGTAATATCTTAAGTTAACATATAAAGGTTATATCTCTTATTAGTTGACATTATACACTAATATTCATGTGGAAGTGGTTATCTTCACTATAGGTCTAGAAGGATCCAATGACCTTCATTTGATCATTCACTTATCTTTTGCTCTTTTTTCCATGTTAATAAATGTTTTGCATGTTCACACCATTCTAGGGTAAGTGTTAGAGCACTAAGTATATTTAGGTCATTTTTGAAGCATTTTGGAAGGCTATTGTTAGGTTGTACACTGTTTTAGGACCCTCCAAAGAGTTCCATATATTTTCAATTCATGATACTTTTTTCTTGCCAAAAAATAAGAAGAAAAATTAATCATATACTTATTCTATAGGTGTTTTTAAAAAATCATATAATATTTTAGTTAAATCTTCAACATGATCACTACCTTCTTCCTTGAAAAGATGATATTGTGATGTATTTCTTTCATTTTTTACATTTTTTTGGATTAAAATATTGTATGAATTATTTGTATACAATCCAATAATAGACTATTTGAAAGTTAAAAAAGAAAATATCACAATCATCTATTTATTGGAAGTCAAGCTTGATGGCAATTGTTGAATAGATTTGATGGATAGATTTGACCATTAAACATCTTTGTTGATGCAAAAACATATGGATAAATGAGATCATGAAATATAATGAGGTGAAAGTAGAAAATTTGTATACAAACCTATTTCAAAATTTATCTAGATCTATTTGTGGAGAAAATGTCTCATTTTTAAGTTATAAAAAACAATTTAAATTTTATAGGTTTATGAAAAAGAGTCCATTTAATTAATCACAAATTCAATTGAATGAGTATAGCCCTCAAAGTTTATATGAAAAATGCTCATTTATTGCAACATAACATCCTTTTTTAAATAAATGACTATGAAAAATTGGTGCATAGTAGGGGTATTTTTCATGATTGTTTACTTTTTTAGTGTATTTAGAGTGCTCAATCATATGTTATACAAACAAGAAATATTATGAATTTATGTTACCCATTGGATTGGGATTTTTGATTTTATGCTTTTATATGTAAAATAAGGGTTACAATCAATGATTTTGATATTCAATTGGATTCATACATTTAATGGGGTAAATCATTATATTGATCTTATGTTATTTTTAATTGAAATTTTGAAATACCATTTATATTTAAAAGGGTTCCTTTTTTCTTTGGTAAAAATAACCTATAAGAAAGTCCACCACCTTGTATTTTTGGTGGATGATTAATATGAAACCAAAATTACCATTAAATACACCTTACATTTGTTTTGATAAACAAGTTTTCAAATTTTAGTTTAAATATAAATATGATCATCACTACGTTAAACTTAATATAAAATATTATAAATATTTCAGAGTTTTTAATGATCATAACACAAAACCAACTTGATTTTTAATAAAAAATAGAATATTCTAAACAAGCTAAATAATTCATGAGAAAGGAATTATCCGTTATTCCTCACACTATTGACACAATTACAATACATGGAGTCTAGCATGCCATGGGAATAATGAATAAGACCTTTGTTCTCTTATAATGCTTGAGCCACTATATCTAACACCTTTACTTGAATCACTTATGTAAACATTATCTAACCATATCAAATTATATGTTGACTAAGGACTCCTTGATGAGAACTAAAGTAAATCTAAGTAGGTACACTTGCAAGGCATTGGAAACTGTATATGCATTACTATAAATACTAGATAACTTAGACCTATATGCTCCTACAAATCAACTCTAGCTCTTCACCAAGGGTTTATACACATACACTTGCTCATCCCAAGGATTCCATAGGATAAAGAGTGGAAGAATAATACATATATATTACATATAAAAATGAAACTATAGAAATCTAGAATTATAGAATTCAAAGACTAAAAGAAAAAATGAACAAAATAATGAAAATAATCATTCACACCATTAATTCAACTACAAAAAATAAGAAATAACAAAATTAAAATAATTTATTCAAAACTATAGATGGATTAACTAACTATAGAACATGAAAATATGAACCTCCTTATGGGAGTTCTCATAAACCATACACTTGCAATAGGCCCTTCAATAATAAATATGTTTCCCCCATGACAGGAATAAAAGGAATTAGACATTCATAATGTGATTACACATATATGCTTTTATTGTTAACAAAAATTGCATGAAAAGAGTTTCATATAATGCTTTGTATAGTAAATCTAATTGACTATTATAGACTATTCAATTCTCTCTATATATGATACTGCTAAGTTTTAGCCTAAACTATGTACAATAATTTAAAGGGACATGTAACTTACCTAAACTATTTGCCATACACTAGAAGATGCAGTTAAAACTTCCATGATCAAATATAACTTTAAATAAAATATTATATAACAAAAATATATTTTTTGGTCTTCCTATAGTTGAAGATTCATAACAATCAACATTCTAATTTAGGTTATTGGATAGAATAGTTATGAGGAAAACATAAATATATGCTAGCTAGAATCTAATTTGTAATAACAACTTGGTCAATTCATAACTATCTACCTACTCACATAAATAGTGCTAGAAAGAAATATGTAAAAATACTATATCACATTTATTCGTCCTTCTCGTGATATACCAACCTTGTAGGTAAATATTAGACTATTTTTCTTCATGAAATTGGTGTGTGTGGGATTGTACAAGTGGATGCTCAATGTATGTGTTCATCTATGTTAGTCTCTACTATGCTTTCATATTTGGGCTAATATACATTTCCATAATATGTTTAAAGCAACATGAAAACCATTCTATAAACACTCAATTTGCTTCTTGTAGTAAGCCCCTATACTTGTAGCACTAAAGGGATGTAGGTTTGCTCTACGGTGAGATAGGTTAGTATTTGATGCACATTATTTAGGTAGAAAAATTCATATCAAAGCATTCAAATTTTTCTAAAAAGCACTGAATTGCATTATCCTTTACAAATTATAAATCATTTTCCATTTCAATAAAAGGGATTTGGATAACATTAATTACAAGAGAATATATATTTTATGGATAAAAAGGATTTATAGATGAGTCAATTAGGAGACTCATCATATCTCCCCTATTGAACTGTTTGCATACCTCTATGCAATGCTCTCCTTCCTTTAGGCTTCAAATTTGTTTACCTACATCTTGTAGTCCTATATATACTGAATCATTTGGAGTCAACACTGATCCTTGAGATCATAAGATGTAGGATAAGTGTGTCTGGATTCCTATGATATCCTCTAATGTATTCAATATTGCACCATCTCTAGGTGTTCTTCTTTACCTCTATTGGTATACATTATACAATCAACAAAGGGGGTCCACAACATGAGGGGTTTAAACTAGACACCAATTGACTTGAGTCCTAAAGTGTCTACTATCTCCATGTAGATGATTTCCATTGATAATTCCTTCCTAAAATTAGAAAATGAGTGGCTCTTGTATCCATAGTTCATTCAACAACTCTATCTAGCCTTAGAACTCTCAAACGCTACATATAACAACTCATATGACATATCCCTAAAGATATGGAATTTCATATTTTGGTTTTTCCTTGTCCATCACCCATATTTTAGATTCCCTACATCTTATTGGTTAGAATAGACCACCTTAAAATCCTTATTATCAAGGAGAACCTTGAGTAGTTCAACTGATTCTTTCTCCTAATACTCATTGATGCTATCCTACCTCCAAATATCACTTTGAATGGTAATATAAAAGGTATATATTACTGCATCCCTAATAAAGGTATTGTAATTTAACCATGTGCACTTAGGAAGAATGAAGTTGTATAGGTCAAACTCACAAAACAATTTTTGCTTCTCAAGAGGTAGAGAAAAGTAAACTTGGTTGAGTTCTTGTGAATCTGCATTATCTAGAGGCTATCCCTTGCTAGCTTGTTCAATATACAACTTGAATCACTTTTCCTTTAGGTACAAGTAGTAGACCCTTGCAAGGTATCTATAATCAACCATATCCATAGCCAATGTAACAATGATGGAGAATAACATAGTTAATTTATTGAATTTTTTCTTCTCCTCTTTTAGCTTGCTAGCTACAATTTCAAGCTCTTTTTTCATTTGTGAAAGGTCATTATTTTGCACTCTTAGTAGTTGGTTATAATGCAATCTAGTAGCCCTGATGTCTTTCTCATTTTTAGGTAGGGTAATATATCCCTTATTGTAAGATCTAGCTTTTGTATTCCATCTTACTACCTCACCTTTGGCTATTATCAACTATAATTGTAAACTATGGGTATCTTGTACTCCACTCCTCTACATAGCAACTTCAACCTTGGCATTCACTAACATTTTTTGAAGTCTACAAATTTCTTCTATATACCCATCTAAAGTAAATCTAGGGGTTACTTATATTATGACTATAGGAATTAGGGGGCATCCTATTCCATAGACTCTACTTCTATCTCTTTTATTGCGAGTTCTAGGGGCTCTTCTTCATTCCACTTCTTAATAAATTAATGACACAACATTCCTTATCTATATTTTCTTCAATAGATTCTATGCTCTACTACTTCTATTATTTCTCTTGTCATTCTATCTAGAAGGTTGCTTCTACTAGTGTCTCTAGAGGATCAACAATTGTCCTCCTAGTGTGCACCTTTTTATTCTTTTCAAGTGGTGGTAAAGGTAGTGTTCTCTCCTTTTCTTAGAGTCTATTATTTTTTATATTAAGAGATTCTTCTCCATTAGAGGACATGACTATGTAGACTTTAGAACTCCAAATAGGATATCCAAGAATTAAATCCGTAAGAGAATTCTATGGTTAAGCCTTTAACAAGAGTATATATGCTTACAATTTTACATGGATTTCTTTGATTAAAAAAAATATTAGGCTATTTAATAGGATATAATAAAAGTTTTAAAACTACCATATCTAAAATTCTTTCAAGCATTTAATACATTGTATTTAAGAATGGTTTATTTCTCTCTTTTTTTATCTTTTGAAGCCTATTCTTTTTTATTTTAGGAGCTTATTCTCCATCAATAAGCCTAAATGTGAAGACTGTAGGACTCCAAATAGTAGTTCCAATATCTAAATCCTATGGGGGCTGGCAGGTAGGGTTGTATAGTATGTCATGATGAGAATCCAATTTAGTAGTGATGGTGTACCCAAAAGGCCTTATTCCATATGGCATATATGGATGCTAAAACCATTTTCCTTTTTAAAAAATATTGTTTTTATTTGGAGGGCATGAAAATTTTAAGGTATTTTAACTTTTAAGGTATAGTTAGGCCTTTAAAACCACGTTCATTTTCCTTTCCTTTCAAAAAAATCATAACCTCAATAAAACCAGGTTTTACACAATATTTTCTATATATAACCAAAGCAACTAGATCTTTGTTATTTACAACATAAATTTGAATTAGAGAAATTATTATTATGAATATCATCTTTTAAAACATGCAAACCATGTATTGAAGAATAATATCCTGCTTGCAACTAAATATATTTATTTACTCGATTAATTTGTTATAACTAACGTAAATAATTTAGACCTGCAACCCTTCATTAATGTCCATAAAATTAAATATCAGTAAGGTTTACAACTCCTATAATTATTTGATATCTCCACCCATTCAATGGGGAACTAGCTAGCATCATTATTATATTTCATATTAATATGGTTAATATATATATCATAATGAGTAGGAGAATAATCTCCAAACAAGATTTCACTTAATAACCTCTTAACCTAGATGGCAAGAAGAAACAAGGAGACAAGCGACATGAACTAGGGTTTGTAAGCCCTAGGTTTCGATTAGGGGGTGGGTCTTTTGATAGGACCATAGTAGGCCCCAGGAATCATACATAAGTAATTTGACCTAGGGGATAGGTTGTGGTTGAATGTGGTTAAGGGGAAGTTTTAGGACATGGTGAATCACTTTGATCTATGTCCTGAATAGGGTAAACTTTGTATTCCTTCTACCCTAACCAATTTGATGATGGCCTAAGGTGTGATGAATCTAGTGGGAAATTTTGTAGGGGCTCATCCAAACCTAGACTCTATCCAAAAATGGGCATTCACAAAATGGTGCCCTATGGGGCACATGGATATTGCAACGTTACCAAAAGGATTTTTTATGGTTAAACTTAACTGTGACAAAGATGTTGATCATATCCTTTAGGGAGGTCCATGGTTTTTCAGTCGATGAGGAACGTTTTTGTGAAAGCGAGGGTTGAATTTTGATCTAAATACACAAAGCATTCATAAAGCGCCCATATAGATCAGAATTCCAGGCTTGCCTTTTCAGTTCTGGCATGAGGAGATCCTCATGGGGATAGCAAAGGAGATAGGGAATTTGGTAGCCATCAACTCTAAAAACATGTCCAAGTCAAGACTGATTTATGCAATAATGTGTGTGAATTCAAACTAGAAGCAAATATTTCTTGCTCAATTGAAATCCTCTTTGATATAGGAAGTTGGTTGTAGGCTATAAAATATGAGAATTGACCTTCCCGCTATAATTTGTGTAAGAAATTAGGGCACACTTCAACTTTTTATCCCAATAAAAAGAAGGAAAGCAACCCACATAAATTTTGGTAACATAGGAAGCTATTATATCTAAAGAACTCTCAGGAGGGAGATCTGAGTGCCTAGAAGGAGAAGATAATGAGTTAGGAAGAAGATAATAAATCCTCAATTATAAACTCAAAAATACCATTTGTGGAGGATGGGGAAATCTTGGAAGGAAAACTCCAAGTATGCTCTAATGTTCTTTTTTCCTCTATCTCTATGAATGAAATTATTTAGTCCAACTCCTTTGCTTGTTTGGGGGATGTGTTACCGGATTCATCTAACCCAAATAAGGACCTTTGTGTTATGGATAATCACTATGATTCTACCTTGGGCAATGATTTTGAGATATCAATCTAGGGCAGGGATAAAGAGATATTATTGTGTGACCTAGGGCCTAGGAAAGGCAAAGCAAGTGTAACACCTAGTAGAATAACTAGGAATAAAAAAATGGTCAATAGACATTGGCTTTGAATTCAGATATAGAAAATCAACTAATAAGGAGATCATACAAAGAGAAATAGAGGTGGAGATTGCAAATGGCACCCAAATAAATTTATATCTGGGTGGGGGAAAGAAACAACAATCCAAACCCAGAAAATGAAAGTTACCTCATGGAATTTAAGGGGTCTCAACACCTCTTCTAAGAATAAAGTTGTGTAATCATTGAGAGCGAAAGTCAATCCTTAGATTATCCTTTTATAGGAGACAAAATTAGATGACCAAAAATTTGAAAGTATAAAATAAAGAATTTGGAGGGGAGCAAAATTTGTAGCTTGTCCTACAACAGGGGCCTCAAGAGATCTTTGTGCTTGTGGGATCATAACAATAATTAAGGAAGATTAATTGTATTAAATGAAATATTTATAGCTATTCATTTCTACTCAAAGGAGGAGGATCAACAATGGATAATCACTAATGTTTATGCTCCAAACACAATGATTGGTAGAAGGAATCTATGGAGGGATTTATGCCAACTTAGAGAAGCCTTTTTTGGTTTACCTTGGGTTCTAGCAAGAGACTTCAACTCTCCCCTTTACCCATCAAACAAGAAGGGAGGCAACTCATCCATTTTGGAAGGAATGATGGATTTTTCCCAATTTGTAAATGTTAATGAGTTGATGGATGTAGAACTAAGAAAGGCTAAGTACACTTGGAGCAATAGACAAATAGGGGATCAATTAATCCAAATTTGACTTGATCATTTTATTTTGTTAAAGGAAAGCTTGTTATCCTTTGAAGACACAACTTTGAATACTCTTCCAAAGGTGGGTTTTGATCACAATATCCTTATTTTGGAGATAGAGGTAAGGCAAAGGATCTTCAAATACCCTTTTCAAGGTTATGCATAGCAACGAATTATCGTTAAATAAGGAATATTTGGATTTCTAAAATTTGGAATTGGAGAATATGGGGACATTTGACTAGGGCCTAGAAGCTCGAAATTTCTTGGTGCAACTTTTTTTGGGTCGAATCAATTTTATAATAATTTGACCATTTTAAGTTTAAATCACCAACATTACCCTAATAATAGTGGACCTTTTTACCTTGAAATTATAAAGAATTTTATTTACACCAACAAAATTGCCTATTATACCCCTAGTATATATACTTAATACGATAGCAATACTCCTACATTTTAAACATTTTAAATAAGGATAGATGACTGATAGCAGGATTATATGACTAGTAGTAGGAATAGATGTCTGGTAGTAATAATATACGATAGACGAGTGACGACTAACGATCGATAATAGGAATAGATTATTGATGACCAATAGTAGACCTCAAAGTCCTATATAGTAGTTGTAGAATTATCACAATTTTGTTTAACATCATATTCAATTTTTGATAAGAAATACTTTTTTTTATGCAAGTGCAATGGCACCTAGTGGTAATGAAAGAAAGGAGGCCAATCTTCTAGAAAAAATAGTATCCTAAAATATTTTAGCCATACATTGAAATAAAGTAAGGTACTGGTATTTGCACAAATTCAAGGTACATACCCATTTTACCTACTCAATAGTTAATTTTGGTAAGTAATTCTAAAAATGATATAGAACACCTTTGTATGTAGAAAACACTATTGATCCTGATATATCTCCACTTAAAAATATTCTCGAGGATGAGATGCCTCCACATGAAAATATTATTAACAATGACATGCAACAACTTCCTAAAACTGAGATGCCAATAAAAAAAAATGTTGATTAGAATAAAATGCTAACTTCTAGGGAAACTTCTACTCAAATATCTAAACATAGAAAGAGAAGCGCATGGACTATTAAAAAGAATTTTTAGCTTGAATGGTCATCAAAATATCCATTTATTGAGTCAATGCAGTCAAAGAATAATAATGATACACTAGTAGAATATAGATGCATGATTTATAGTTGGAAACTAGGGAATGATCATAAGATGCAACTTAAGTTGGATACAATAGAAAAACATTGTGGAAAAGTTTATGTGACATTAAAATAAAGTGATGGAACGACTAAGAAAACAATTAGGTGGAAGGATGCATAAAAATTAATACATGTGAGATATGTAGAATACTATGAAAAAGAGATGAAATGACAAAAATATCTTGTTGAGAATGGTGGAATGATTACAACTCAATTTCAAAAAGTTCATCAAACCACTTTAGTCTCAAAAAGTTTATAGTTTGTTGTTGTATATACTATTCTTAAAAAGGATAGACCTATGTCTAAGTTTATTTATATTAAGAATAAATTTCAACTAACTGATATATAGAACCTTCCTAGTACCCATTGGTCATATTGAAGTCGTCCTAAAATGGTGAAATAGCTCTCATTGATTGAGAAGGAAGACCTACAAGAGAAAGTAAAACATACCAATTTCATTCCACTTTCAATTTTTGAGGTAACTACTATTGACAACACATCTTAGATTTGCATGCATGTTTACACCTTTCAAGACCATTTAAGAATACTTCATTTACTAGCACTACATAATATGGTAGAAAATTTGTAATGCAAAAAATATTTACAATGTTGTGGTAACTAGTTTAAAGGATATTGTGGGAATGGATGATGCAAAAATAGTTGGTAAGTTAATATGTGTTGGAGCTAACAATGTTGTTGTAATGCAAGAACACAGGATGATCTTTGTGTTCAATTTTAGACATCAATTATCCCATATTTGATCCCAATTCATTGCATGGATCATAGAATTAATCTTACATATAAAATTATGAGAACAAATGTGGCAAGAGTGGAAGAACTCATCAATGAAATACATGATTATTTTTCATGTAGTCCAAAAAGGTTTACAGAGTTTCAATAGTTTGCAATAGGAGTTACTGAAGGTAAAAAATTGTTAAAATGTATAGATACTAAGTGGATTTCATTGTTTCAACCCACATCTAGAGTTTTTAAAGAATATTAATCCTTAGTAGGGTTTATGTATAAAAATTATAGGTCATTTGATAAGGAAAAATATTTGTTATACTGTATGATTGAATTGGAAACACTTCTCACATTACGTGGTATTATTCCAATGTTGCAAGAAATGAATACTTACATAAAACTTGCATAATAAAGATCCATTTATATTATCGATTTCATCAAGATGAGAAAAAAAATATGTATGTGTATTGATAGGTCATACTTGTATGGAGGAAACTTTATGAATCCTTTATTTGATAGTTGAACTATAATAAATGTCAATGATCCAAAAAGCTTTTTGGAGTTTAACATCAATGATCATGTTTGTATTAATATTCATGAAAAGGAGGTACCTTTGTATTATTTTGAAAAGTGATCGAATATAGTTATAGATGATGCTAAACAAATTACCATAACATACAACGTATTTGATGTAGTTTTAAACAATACAAGGATTGATTTAAGAAAAATAGTAGAAACCTTGACAAGAGAAATAAGATACCATTTTCAAAGAGATGAGTTTCTTGAGGCCATGGGTATGGTTAACCCCATGTTCTAGGATCCTGGTACTAACTACAATAATACAAGTGAGTTGTTTATAAAATATATGGGTACTCTTGTTAACCATTTTACTAAACGTGTGGAAGTCAATGGTATTGAAATCAAAGGTATTCTCAATAAAGAACTTTTGACAAATCAATTGGGTCATTTTGGCATGACAATGGTTGATCAAATTTCACATTTGAATAACCCTCATGAACTAGATTATATTACACATACGTGGAAACAATTATATCCCAGTAGTGTCTTACAACATACAATGAGTAAATATTTTTATGTATATGAATTGTCTCAAAAAATAATTCTGGGATCTATGGAAAATGAAAGGGTTTTAGGTGTATTATATTTTGGGAAATCTAAAGTTCGTAACATGTTGATAAAAATTTAGAAAACTGTTTTAGAATATATGTCTCATCTTATGAGGTGAACATGTATCCTTATGATAAAACTTTGGCATATTAGAAATCTCTAGCAGATAGAAAAGGTATCACTAACACTCATGATAATGAGGATAATGATACTTATAGTGATCATATTGTGGAGACACAAAGATTAGCTACGTGAACAAGTGATTTTGAACAAGTTGAGAAGTGTTTATTTCAACTTTATCTAATGTGATTTTTGTAACATTTGAAAAGTTTGATATTTTTGGTAGTATTTGTTATCAGTTGATGTAAAAATTTATCTATTGGATGAGGCTAATCCATAATGTTCATTCTCTCATTGGATTTGTTTGTTTATAAATTTATCAATGTTAATACTCTTACTAGATTTGTTAATAAATAAATAAGAATTATAAATTACGAAAACTGTACACAAATATAAAATGAAACAATAATTAAAAAATATTAGATTTTTTTTTAAAAAATGACAAATCTTTATAGGGGCAACTAACTCTATAGTATGTTGTGATTATGTGGACCTCAAAGCACATCAGTTGGATTGAAATCCTTAGGAATGCTTCCTTGAAACAAATAATATTCATCAAGTGGATGATTATTTAATTTTTGAAATTCCCAACGCACTAAAAACATTTCCAAGAGAAATATTTGCAATATCTAAAAAAGTTTGATTATCATTGAGTACTCATCGCTGACCCCTTGCAAGTATAGAAAATAATTGTTTACCCCTCATGTGTTGACCCCTCATCATTTGTGGTCATGGTGGAGGTGGTGATGGCATCATTTGTTGTCTTCGATGTGATGATTGACCCGATGCCCCTATAAAATATTATAATAAAATTTTATTAAGAAATATTGAAAAAAATATGATGCAATAAAATTTAATTTACAAATTTACAATTCCACTTACCAGATGTTGGAGATGTGACCTGTTGGGCTACTTGGGTATTTTGTAAAGTTGATTCCATCTGAATTGGTGGATCGGTGGGGTGTTGCACTGAAAACATATATAAATTATTCAATAAAAATAACTAATTATAGTTTCAACTAAATGTATTACATGATATTGAATTAAAGTTTGAAACAACTAGTTTACTTGTCATATGCATGGGCTATTCCACTTCATTGATATTGATGTGCACAAGATGTGCAACTATAGAAGAGATGCAATATGCACTGGTTGTGTAGGTTGAGGTGCATGAGATGCAAAAGTCCTCAACCATTCAATAGATATTCTAAATATTAGTGTTGATTTTGACTGTATCAGAATCTGCACTAACTTCCTATAGATGACCTCTTATTGCAACTTCCCTTCTAGAAGAAGATGAAGATGCTCTTCTCTGCATTCAAGTATAAATTAAAAATAATAAAAAATAAAATTGTATTTAAAGATAATAATAATTACTTTATTCAAAATTTTAAATTTTCCTACACCTGTTCCACAGTCAAGTCAACTGTATGCATGTTCGGGTGCAGTGAGGTTGGTATTGTAGTATTTTGTACATTATATAAAGATTCACGAAAAACTAACTAAAAAATTAATTGAGGACACAGGAAATTATCATTGTTTGGGTATTTTAGAGATCACTTCTGATGTGGTTGCAAATGAAGGACCTTCAGTAGAATTTGATATGGGCAAGACAATGAACCAAATAAGCCAATGCCTAGAAGGGAATGCCCATCGTTCTTCCTTGCAAAACAATTCTTTCTTGGAAGAATTCAATGACAACTTTGAGAAAATTATTTGTAACTATTGAAATTTCTATGCCTCTTCTTGATGGATTAGAGTGAACCGCAAAAAAAATAATTATAACATAAAAATAATTTAAAAACTTATAAATAATTTTCTTGATGGATTAGATTTCGAAAAAAGTGAGACTTTTACCTATAAAATATTTTTATGAGAGATCTAAGCCGATCTCCAAATATATTTTGTCATCATCTATCAAAGAGTACTTTGTACTGATTGGTTTAGCACCGTTATATGGAATGCCTATCAATCTCTGGATTTTTAAAGGTTTTATAGTGAAAGATAGAGACTTTTTGTCAATTGTCATGTTAACCACTAACCCCTCATTGTTGTATGATGTTACAATCCTAGACAATAAATTGAAATCCATGTTGTATTGGGGCATTGATACCAATCCATGAAGTCTAGAGTTCATGACCCAAGAAGCATCCTATCCTAGTGTTGTAAGAATTTAAAAAATCTATCGGTACACAACGTTTCTAAAAATAGTTTTGGATGGAGGAACTTGGGAGGAAGAGCTCACCATTGCTACAATAATGTTGGAATCTTGGATGTATTTTAGTATGTACTAGATTCTAGGGTAAGATTTCAAGGTTCAAAATGTGCTTTGATGTGCTCTATTGTGCAAAATAAACCAAAAATAATTGTGCATGCATTTTTATAACCATTTGCATGTATGCATTCAATGCAATTTTAACATGTGATACTTGTAGAAACCTTAAACCCTAAAACTAATGCATTAACTATCATCTACCATAGTGCTAGCGGTAATATACCATTAATCAATGCTATCAAATTCCAGGCTAACTATTATTATTAATGATGCAACCAGACATCTATCATTACATGTGATGCTACTGGTCATCAATCATCAACTATGTTGCTACTCGTTGTCAATCATTAGTTATGATGTTATCAATATTCAAATATTAGTAGTGATGTAATTGATCGTCTATCACAATCTATGATATTGTTGATCATATATCACAATATTTTATGTTCTTAATCATCTATCATCATTTATGATGTTGTTGGTAGCCTATCATCAATTATGATGCTATCGATCGTCGAGGTATCATTAGTGATGCAACCGATTATTTGTTGCAATTCATGATGCTACTCATAATTTATCACAATATATGATGCTACTAATTATTTATCATAACTTGTGATGTTATCAGTAGTTCATTAGCAGTTATAATATTATCGATCATCAGGGCATCATTAGTGATACAACTAGTCATTTATCATAATCTATGGTGTTATCGATCGTTTGACATAACTTGTGATGCTATTAGTCATCTGTCACTATCTGTGTTTATATCAGTCATGAGTGGCTCAAGGAAATATTCAAACAATAGGGGATTATAAAAATCCTCCCACATTGAAGAGCTTTGCATAAACTGTTCTAAAAATTTGTGTATAGCTCTTCAATGTCAGGAGAATATGAATAATCATGGTAAACTGGTGGAACAAGAACAATAGGAACAACAAGAAAAAGTTACAAAATTGTGTCTACTGCTATTAGGAAATTTATATACACATACATTTTTCTCGAACTCTGCTTGCCCAAGCAAAAGATCTAGTATACATTGTAAATATTGAATTTTGAAATGTAAAGATGAAAATTAAATAAAAGTACAATCTTTCAATGCTACCATGCATTTAAATTCTATTTAATTTAGTACATTTTTAATTTTTACATTTTTTTCAAATATTATTATAAATTCACCATATTTTTATATTTTTTGGTGGAAAAAAAGATAATTCACCATGTCTTCTACATGAGTTTGGACACTATTTGCTTGGATTTTGAAACTGATTCACCCCATTTTTATAAATACATTTTAGGGCTGACCACTTATGCATAATATTTCCAAGAAAAATAAAATATAGTCTCTTTCTCATATCAAAATATTTTCTAGAATATTATTTGTATTTTAAAATATTATGTAAGCCTTTCCTTTTCAGCTACAATTTAAAGAAAGGAAAGTGTAGTATTTTTAATTACTTTAACTGCTTTCTCACTATGAATGTGGGACTATTTAATTTTTGAGCTTTGATTTATTCACATGTCAACTTATGCTTTATCTATGCAATATCTTTATCTTTCAAGAATTTTTTTTTGGCAATCCTAATGTTTCAAAAATGGCCTGAATAAATTTGTTTGTTTATAAATCACCTAGGCCTACTTTGTTTTGAGTGGACCTATGATTCATATACAACTAAACACCATCCACATTATTTTGAGAGCATCTGTTTGCTATTTTTATTTTGCAAACATCAACAAAAAATTACCTTTCTTCTTTTAATTTTGCTATAGTTTTAGATTTTTGTCTTCTTAGATGTTGGATATCCCTTGGGTATTCATTGTTTTCTTGAGAAAAAAATACTCCTTTTTAAATGCTCATATTTTTTTGTAGACATTCTCGTGACTTTCTACTCAACTGATTATGGTCTTGAAGATGATTAGTCCTTTCAATGAAACTACAACTCCTTTTACCTTGACCTTGATATTGCTTCATTGATTAAGCAAATGTGTTTGACTACATAATATCTACTTTCAATGTCTTGCTTAGCTGAGATGTTCTATTATAAATAGTTCTTCTCTCCTCTTATTAGGAACCTTGTCAATATTTTATAAATAATTAAAGAATGGAACCTAGGAGTGTTGGAGAATATTACATTATTTGGTACATGCTAATGTACCCCCATGGTACTTATGGTACAATGTAAATATTAGAATAGGTTTTGAATCTATAGTTTAGGAGTGTGAATTATATTTCTCCTTTATGTAGCCGTCTATGTGTAGGATATGCACAAGTTCCATGTATTTATGTGTGCAAGTGTATAATATGAGAAAGTGAACATATGTCATGTAATTAAGTATGCAAATGTGTAATATGAGAAAGTGCACAAGTTCCATGTATTAGGTGTGCATGTAGAAGTGTGTGTCATGTAGAAGTGTGCAAGTGTCATAGAGTTAAGTGTGCAAGTAAATAGAGAGTCAAGAGTCATGTATACAAGTGGCAAGTAAATTCAAAAGGACATGTGAGGTTTGTCTTATGTAAAGAATAAAAAAGGTTGCAACTCCTGGATATGTGAAGAGGGCAAGAGTCAAGTATTGAAGAGTCACCTTTCTAAGTTTATATAGTGGAGAAAAGGCTCCATGCAATATATCAAATGATCAACATATTGTATGTAATTCAAGCATCAAAATATAGAAGCTTGAATACAGTTTGAGCAATCATATTTAAAGTTTTCATGTTATTTCATGAATGACATTGGCCATTTATTCATATTATTGTTGTTATTTTTATGAATATTATCTTCATTGACATTGGCCATTTATATTTATTGCTTATTTACTTGATCCTAAATATTGGAACCTATGATAACCAATATTTAAAGCTAAAAAATGGTATCATAACTACCACACTCTTTCATTTACTAGAATATATTAAATTGAAGTCTTGCATTAGAGAAGAAATATAGTATGAGTTTATATAAGAAAGTTTGGGTTGATAGCTAAAACTCAAATTGAAGAAGATATTCAAATTTATATTTCTCAAAGATAAAGATAAAATTTAGTGGTTGCAAGCCATCATTAAATATTTAGAAAAAAGGAAAGGCCTCAAGCTTATGAGGAATTTCTATCTTCAAGATAGAATATAAAAGATAAAGAAAAGAGAGCAACACAGTTAAAGCATTGAAGATGTAGAAATAATTGAATTAAAAAAAGTTGTTTCTAATTGGGATGTATAATATAGATTTTGAGTAGAGATTGGAATAATGCATTATGTGAGCAACAATATAGAGGATTATTCAATGAAGTTTGAGGAGTTGGAGCTTGGAGGATGTCAAAGCCAAACCTAAAATTGAAATAGGAGTCCCTAAAATTTATTTCCAAAGAGCTTAAATTCATAGCAATAGCAAACAATCACCTAAGATCAACGTTTCTTGGAGTGGACATTGCTATAAGGATTTAACCTAAGGTCGTACGAGCCATATTTCTACTAAGGAGCTACCTGAGGACATTCAAGTAGTTGTAGATGCTTGGAGCCACCTAAGGAATTATCTGAGGAAATTTGAAGGGTATTTGAATGAACATGATATAGAGAAATATTTCCTATCTAATACCTCAAATATTGCATGCAAAACATCCTTTGGAGATGTTGATTTGCCTTGCCAAGTGACCTGATGATCCCTTCAAGGATATGATAAATTTAAGGAGTCGTTAGAATTTCTAGCATGAAGAAAAAATGCATGCAGACTATGGTAAGGGGTTTAAATTAAATTTTAGGTATTTATATTATATTGGGAAAATATTAGAGCGCTAATATATTGGAGTGATAAGGTTTAGAAGAACCTTAATTAGCACATAAATTTAATTTTTCAAAGCTTTATTGAATTTAAGTTTTAAGCTTTGATTTTTGAAAAAGAAAAATATTTAGTGCATGAATATAGTACTAAGGTTGATATTTGAAGAATTAAGAACCTTAGGAATTATAAAATTAAAAGTGGGAGTTAAAAGGAATTCTACCCCATTGGAATTAAAAATTAAAGGTGGGAGTTAAAAGGACTTCAACCTCAATATTTGAAAAATTGGAAAATATTGATAATTTATATTTGTAATTAATTTAAAAAATTTGATAAATTGATTAAATTTTGAAGAGATATGGATCTCTACTCCAAAAAGAAAATTTGAAAAATATGAAGATTTATAAAATTTGCAAATTTGATAATCTATTTGGTAGAGAAAAGGATTTCTACTCCAAAGAATTTGAATACTTTAATTTGCAAATTTATTTTTGAAAATGTTTTTGAAACTTGGATTTATAAGGAATTCAACTCCAAAAGTTGTTTTTTAAGAATTTGGTTATCATGGAAGAAATCATTAAAAATGCATTCAATGAAGATAGTAAACAAATGGTGAACACGCTAAAATTGTAATCGTAAAATTCTATAGATGTTTTTGATGGAAAGAAGGAAATGTCAAAAGATTTAAAGAAGAAATTATCTTTATTTCTCAAAAATATAAAAGACGAAAAGTTCACAATATTTTTAAGCTATCTTCATGAAAAGCTTTTTAGATCATGGTGGAACTCACAAAACACCATTATATATTCTTTTAAAAAATGCTTGATGATGTCTTTACTTACCTTTGAGGTCTTTCAAGAAAAAAGGCAAGAAAAAAGATGCCAACTATGACACATGATTTGAATGAAGCTTTATGTTAGCTTCAACAGGGAATATTTGAATTCTAGAATGTATTATTGTGATGACTACTAACTCATTGTTTATAAGTCACACCCCCAATTATATCACAACTAAATATGAAGAAAAGAAAGTCAAATAATAAGAATAGAGGAAATCACAAAAGAAAGGAAAACAAATCACAATGAAAAATTTGAAGAAGGATCTCAAACAGAAGATCAAAACAAATTTTTGAGGGAAATAGATTGAAGACTAAAGTCTTCAATAACCAAATAATGTAATACATGGGGGTGTTGGAGAATATTACATTATTTGGTACATGATAATGTACCCCCATGGTACCTATGGTACAATGTAAATATTAGAATAGGTTTTGAGTCTATAGTTTAGGAGTGTGATTTATATTTTCCTTTATGTAAGTGTCTATGTGTAGGATATGCACAAGTGTCATGTAATTATGTGTGCAAGTGTGTAATATGAGAAAGTGTACAAGTGTCATGTAATTAAGTATGCAAATATGTAATGTGAGAAAATGTACAAGTGTCATGTATTAGGTGTGCATGTAGAAGTGTGTGTCATGTAGAAGTGTGCAAGTGTCATAAAGTTAAGTGTGCAAGTAAATAGAGAGTCAAGAGTCATGTATACAAGTGGAAAGATGAGAAGCCAAAAGGACATGTGAGGTTTGTCTTATGTAAGGAATAGGAAAGGTTGCAACTCCCGGATATGTGAGGAGTGCAAGAGTCAAGTATTGAAGAGTCACCTTTCTAAGGTTATATAATGGAGATAAGGCTCCATGTAATGTATCGAATGATCAACATATTGTATGTATTTCAAGCATCAAAATATAGAAGCTTGTATACAGTTTGAGCAATCATATTTGAAGTTTTCTTCATGTTATTTCATGAATGACATTGGCTATTTATTCATATTATTATTGTTATTTTTATGAATATTATATTCATTGATATTGGCCATTTATATTGATTGCTTATTTGTTGAATGTTATACTTTATCCTAAATATTGGGACATGTGATAACTTGAATTAAAAGCCAACAAGGAGTTAGCTTTATTGCATTGTTACTTTTGTGCCTTATGTGTGTCTGATATAGTTCAACATGGAGCCTTTGATGAGGATTTTTATCTTATTACAAATTTGGACATCGAGTAACAATTTCAATGGCATGACTTTATCCCATATAAATTTATTTTTAGAAATAACATTATCTATGAAATATATGAATGCTTTCCTTAGAAATTTGCACCAATCTATTGTTGATATGTATAATTCTAATAGGATTCAACATGTTTTTGAAGAACACAAGCTTATACTGAGAGGGGGGTGAACAATATAAGACCACTTTTTACTTTTCTTTTCCAAACAATATTATGCAATATATCAATGGCAATATCAATAGCAATAATCAAAGTAATGCACAAATCACCATACACAATAGAGACACCAATTTAACATCATTCACCCAATGTGGGCTACTCCATGGAGAAAATATTTCACTAAAATTTTCTCAAAAAATATCTTGGGAATCCTTACCTATTACAATGTTTATGGACCTTTGTCCAAAGGAGATACCAATACCCTAATCAAGTTTGTGGATCTCTATCCACAGGAGACACCAATCCCCTAAGATTATTTGTGCAACTCTATCCATAGAAGAAATCCTTCTCCTCTGCTCTGTTGGTGATCCTCTAGAAGACTACTGCCTCCACTACACTGGATTTGTAGATATATCTCCACTGAAGACTTCGTTATCACTTAGAAGATCTCTATCCTCACTGCCTTGGCTAATGGATCTCTATCCACTGGAGACTACTATCCTCTGCTCTATCACCTCCAAAGCTTGCTCTCATATCTGTCTCAAATATGCACTAAACACAGTCCTTCGATCTAGCACAAATATACTTAATATCTATCTCAAATCTGCACTAAACACAGTCCTTAGGTATAGCACAAAATTGCTCAATATCTATCTCAAATCTATACTAAACATAGTTCCTCTATATAGCACAAATATGCTCAATATCAGTCTCTGATATGCACTAAACACAGTCCTTCGGTCTAGTACAAATCTACTCAATATCTATCTTTGATATGCACTAAACATAGTCCTTCGGTCTAGCACAAATCTACTCAATATCTGTCTTTGATCTGGCACAAACCTATTCTCAAATCTACACCAAACTCTATCCTCAAATTTGTCCTCAAGCCTTAACATAAAGATTTATCCAATCACAAATCAACTCTACTAGATCTATCCCAAGCCTTAACACAAAGCTTAAACAAATCAATCAATCAACTCAGCTCTTCAAGTCTTCTCAAGGATTTACCTCAAATCTATCCAACAAGTCTTCTCTAGAACTTGCTCAAATCTGCTCTCAAGTCTTCACCAAGACTTGCCTCAAATTTGTATTGTAAGATTCCATAAAACCTCACACTAATCTATTCACAAGTCTTCACCAAGACTTACCTCAAATCTGCTCAACAAGTTGCTCAATATGCTCAACAAGTCTTCACCAAGACTTGTCTTAAATATGCATTGTAAGCTTCGTCAAAAGCTTACTCAACTCAGTCCTTAATTCCACTCTAGGAATTACTTCAATCTATCACATAAAACCTCTTCAATCACACAAACAAGTTCCACACAGAATCTTGTTTGACTTCATAAACATATAGAGAATGTTTAGAGACTCAATATGTTTCACACTCACAAAATACTCACAAAAATCAACTTGATTTCTTCTAGAAAACCTCTTCAATATCACAAAAAAATTTCACTCAGAATTTTGTTTAACCATAGAAACATATAGAGAATGGTAAGAGACTCAATATGTTTTACACTCAATCACTTTCAATATTTTTCTCAAATTAGTAAAGAACAATTTGTTTCACATAAATTTAACTATCACTCCAACACTTTCAATCAACTATGCTCAATCAACTCCACTCAACCAATCACTTAATGAAACACAACTTGATTACAAAACCTAAAAAAGTGTTTCACAATGCTTTCAAAAACTCACCTCAACCTTGACTCAAGATGATTCCAAATTCATTTAACAATGATACTCATGGTCTTTTCACAAACCCTAATCAAGCATATGAAAGCTTACTCAAATATTTCCAAAAATACTTATCAATCTCACATAACAATGATACTCATGATATTTCTCAAACCCTAATCATGCACATGAAGGATTACTCAAATATTTCCAATAATGCTTATCAAACAATCATTTTCACTCCAACTTAGAATTCACAACATCCAATCCAAAAATATTTCACTCACAAGGAAGATGTGCCCATACCTTTTGTTTGATGAAGGATTGACCTCAAAACCTGTCTCAATCACAATTACCCTCTTTGCCAATCTCAAAGGTTAGGTAGCAAAAACCTTCTCAAAATTTCATTCAAATACTCCCTCAAAATATTTCACCATACAAAACATTAAATCTCAATTACACCTTATAATCTCCACACTTAAAAATGATTACCAAAAATTAAACAATAATTAATTTTCTTCATTCACCTTATTACTCCTTCCAAATTCTAATCATCAAAATCATAATAAAATATTTTAACATTTAAAAACCTTATATCTCCTTATTAACACACACAAATTATGCCACAACAAAACCTTAGGACAAAATTTAATTAAAAAAATTAAATACCTCTTTTGCCCTTGGTGGGATTCGATCCCCCACTGCACTGCCACTAGCGACCTAGCCGCGTCTCAACTGCCGCATGAGCTAGGCGCTCACCTTGGTAGGAAAAAACACCTTGTGCGCTTTATCTTCTATGTTGGGCGCTCAAAATGAAAATGACCACCGCAAAAATACTGCCATCGGGATTTGATCGCGGGACTTCCCACCTTGCAACGTCTCAAAAATCAGCCACTTGCCATTAGCCCAACCGCCTAGTTGGCTATGAGGCTTTTAGGCCTCCCTCCTTTTGTCCCTTCGATGGTTGCCGAGTAAAACAAAAAATTTATCTTTTTCCTTGCACGTAAATCATGAAAATCGTAGGCTCTCAAATGTGAATCGATCGAAGGTAAGTTCTAAGTCAACCAATGCACATGGTATTTATACCATTGTGCCATCTCCCTTTGGACGTCGACGAAGGGGGAAACTTCGTATGACGTCGATGCTTAATAAATAAACTTTGCCCTTATAACCCTAACCTTAGGGTTAATTAAATTAAGTTATAAAATAATTAATAATTATTATAATTAATTTATAATTAATTTAATAACTTTAAGGTTAATTAAATTAAATTATAAATTAATTTATAATGAAATTATTATAATTAATTTATAATTAATTTAACCACTTTAGGTCTTACCATTAGACCTTTAATATTATAATGAAATATTATAATATTATTTTTCTTGGGCCTTCCTATTGCTCCTTTAGACCTTATCTGACCACCTTGAATATTATAATAGGATATATTATAATATTATTTTCCTTAGGCCTAGAAGCAATCTTTATCTTGTATTGCTTACTAAAACTGACTCTTGACATCCTTTCTTTTGCACTGCTCACTGAAACTGACTCTTGACATCAATGACAACAAACCTTGCTCATATTTTCAATAGTATTGGTACAAGCCTTCAACACATCTAAGTATAGAATTTTGATATATTTGGGTATAGAATTTGACATTGATATTTTAGCACCAAATATTGCTAATTTGGTGAGATATCTTCTTGCTCTATTGTATTCACAATGGCTTTGAATGCCCAACAACAAATTAATATTGAGTGACAAGTATATTGCTAATTTAGTGAACCTTTTTAAATTCACAATACTTTTGAATGTCAATATATCATTTAAAATGTCCTTCAATCTTGCTCCTTGGTATGGTAGTTATAAATATGTACAGCCAAATGATTAATATGATTGCAAATTTGTATGCATATCCCTTGTATTTGAGATATGATTCTTGTAGGGTATTTTCTTCTTACTTGGAACTTTAGTTTATCTTGAAATCTTTATATTTAAAATCTTCCATGGGATTACTTCATGGAGAAAATGGATATTGTTTTCTTGATTTTAACCTAATCATTTTTTTTAGGGTTGTTTACCCTTGAAAACTCTTTTGAATAGAGTTCTTCCTAAGATACTTTGGATCGAAGCAAGAGAAGGATCTAAATGAAGGATGGCTCTTCCTTCTATGTACTATGATACCACATGTTAGAAAATGATTTGATAATCTATATTGTGAAAAGGTAGGTATTTAAATACATTGGAAACCCATTCTTGGCATAAAAAACCTCTAACTAAACTTGCAAATACCCTTGTTCTATAGTACATGCATAGACCTTGTGATGGATGGTTATACCACATTCCATTTCACATGGACTAGGATGTAATAACTCCTAACAACAAGATAAGATGAAATGCAAGATATGATTACTTTTTGACTAGTATGATGAAGATATCTAACCAAGAGATATAGAGACCCTGCTAAATGACATAGAAAAGAAATATTACTTGTTTAATATGTAAACTAACCATGGTAAAGGATAAAATGCCAAAATAAATACAAGTGAGATATTCAAAGCAAACTAGTTATGCAATAAGATCAAATATTAGATCTATAAAATCATATAAAGTGTCAAAAGCAAATAAGAGGAGAGAAAATAACCACGAAGCACACTTATTGCTCCAAAATTCCAATATTATTTTATCCTTGTGGAATCGTAATTGAAGCTTTTTGTTGCTTATATAACACTTGAGAGCTTGAGCTTGATTGCTTAGATGCTTGCATGGATGAGATCTTGAATGCTTTAAGGATATCTTTATAATATTATAACTTTTAATCATAACTTTCCCCACATGAAGATTAATTCCTCTGAATCTAGATGAAATTTGTAAATATAAGATGATAAGAATTAGTCATCCTAAGTGTTGGTTTATGGGAAGCCATACCTTCTTGGGGGAAATGATTGCATTGAAGATGATAAGATTGGAAAGGTAATAATTCAAAATGGGATCAAGATGCCATTAATAGAGGAAGATTATAAATGAAAATTCTTAGGATTAGGATATCTACTAGGGTTTTGAATCAAATCTTGGAGATCAAATTCATTAATTGTGGGTAGCTTAAAAGGTACCAATAGTTATTTTTTATTATTTTATTTTAGTGCATGATAGTCAAAAGTACTAGAAGGAAATAGTGCTAGTGGAGCTTTTGTTGAAATAACTATTGGAGGTCAAATTTGGGTAGGAAAGGTTGAAAAATATCAATTGTGCCTTCTTTCATGCCCTATCACTTTCACTTCTAGATCAATAAATTCTCCTTGTTTGATCTTAAGGATGACTAATTAAATTTGGCTAATTGATTGGATAATTGATGAAGGGATTGAAAAATTTTAATACTGGTGATGCACTCAAAATTGGGTGCCTACACTTCCTACCCCTTTGTCAAGAATACTAACAAGAAAAATTAACTACTAGGCAAGTGATTTATCAAAGAGGAAATTTGTCTATTCAAATATCTTTGTGGGAAGTATGGAGATGTTATTGTCCAGTATTATAAATATCGAAGGTATGTGATAGAAACATCATAGAGCATACTATAAAATTGGATCCTAATGTAAAGCCTTTCAGGAAAAAGAAGTCCTATGAACCCTAAAATTGAAATAGTTATGAAAATAATTCTTCTAAAACTCCTATAGGCCCAAATAATATTCACAATAAATCACTCCACTTGGGTAGCAAACCTAATGTTAGTCTAAAATAAATTATTGATATTAGATTATGTGTTATTTTTAGGAATTTGAATAGGGAATCATTAAAAGACCATAATTATTTGTATGCCATATATCAAACCTTGTAAAAAATTATAAGATCATAGATTTTATCACTTCTAGATGGAAGGTACAACAAAATATATATCATGGATGATGGTCAACACAAGATACATTTTACCACAAAATGGGGAACCTTTGCATATCCACAAATGCCAGGGCCACTTTCTAATGATCCATGGATATTACCTTTGTAGGTTTGGTAGGTGAAATCATACATATATATCTTAAGGATTTAACTATATTTTTAAAAGGAAAAATAAGCATGTTAAACACTTAAGATATGATTTTCAAAAGTGTAGAGAGTATGGTATCTTGCTTAACCCTAAATAGTCCATTTTCATAGTCCATGGATATATCTTAAAAATTTAGGGCATGTGGTATCTAAACAAATCCTAGTGATATATATTGATAGGATAAAAATAATTGAAGATATGCCCTTATCCATATCTATCAAAGGAATCTAAATTTTTCTAGGTTAAATCTCGTTTATATCCAAGTTCATAACAAATTTTGCATAGCTAGTTAGGCCGATCACTAAAATATTGAAAAAGAACGTGACCTTGGTGTGGAAGGAAAAAGGTATTTCTTAGGTATAAAGGATGTAATTACCCAATCCCTAGTCCTCATTAACCCAAAATTATCTAGATATTTAAGGCTTTATGTATTTGGGATAGATGAAAAAATTGCCATAGTACTGAACCAAAACAATAATAAAAATGAAGAGCATATACTATACTTAATGAGTTAGGTCCTATACAACTATGAATAAAGGTATGTATTTATCAAAAAATATGTGTTTGTCATAATAAATGCCATAAAGAGATATGGGCACTACCTATATCAAAGTAAAATTATCATATTAATAGTCCATACCAATGTTTGTTATGCTATGCTACATGGTGAATTCATGGAAAAGAGAGTAGGATGGATAAAAAAAATATAGGAATTTAATATATAAATAATGACCACTAAAGTTGATAGAGGCAGGGCCCTATGCAAAAAACTTGTTATGTCAACATCAAGATATCAAGTAATGTTGGTTAGAGAAATAAATTTAAATTATCAACTAGGTTATATGGGATACATCAAGAAATATATGCTATTCAAATAGGTTTCAAAATTATTTAAACCAAAATTGAAGGCCTGATTCAAGTAGAAAGCAATGCATTATGTATGGATGGACAATGTGCTTCTCTAAAAAGAATATGATGGATTCCTATTAAGGTGTATCAAAGAGGATATAATAGAATCCTAAGTCAAAAAATATCATGGCAAAGCAACGAATTATTCTACCCAGACAATAGCACATAAGATTTTGAGGGGAGGATATTATTGACCTACAATATTTTTTTATTGCTTCTAATGGATCAAAGAGTGCAAGGCCTATTGTATGTTACTTTCTATCATCGCATCAAAACCTTATATTAGTGGGCCCTTGATTTCATTGAAAAAATCAATCCCTTATCTAGTGTAGGACATGGATGATTTTAGATACAATTGACTCTTTCACCAAATGGGTTGAAGTAGTGCGAATAAAATTAGCAAACCAAGAAGTGGTAACCCAAGTTTAAGAGGATATTATCACTAGACTTGGAATACCATCCATAATAATTACTAATAATTCCACAACCTTCATATGATTCAAGGTGATAAAGTTTGCATTAGAGTATGAATTTGTACTAAAAATAACCTCTAGTTACTATCCCTAGGGAAATGGTTTAGAATAATCCATCAACAAAAATATTGTCAAGATTATGAAGAATATTACAATCAAATATCAAAGGGAATCATAGTCAAATATCATAAGGATCTACATACAAAACTAAGAAGGGTGCTCTGGGTAGATTGAGTAACATCCAAGGCCTATACAAGATCATCTCCTTACAAGCTATTTTTTGGGAAGGGAGTAGCGCTACCAGTCAACCTAGAACTCTCTTTACTCCAAAATTCCTAGAAATTAGATCTTGAAGATATTGATATTGATCTAATTCAATCATAATCAAATTCCCTACTAGCCTTGGAAAAATAAAAGAAGAAAATATTTAAAAGGATGGTACAACATCAAATGGTGTTAAGATTATGGTTTAACAAAAGGACCACTAGAATAGATTACTAGGAAGGTGGTTTTCAAATGGGATGAAGATAAGACTAAATTGATGAGTTTTCAAAAGTTAGATTCTCTTTGAAGTGGAACATATATAATAAACCAAATCATAGAACCAAATGCTTACTAGCTCATGATGATGAATGATATGTTAATGTTGGTTTCAGTAAATAGGAAATATTTAAGGCTATTATGAATGTCCAATGTAAAGAGAAATATAAATATGTATATATCATTTTTTAGCAAGTATTACTACTATTTTTCCTTTCTTAAAAAAAAAAAAAAAAAAATACAAAAAAGGAAAAAGAAATTTTTTTCCTCCTAGATCGAAGTGAAAACATTGTAAAAAGGTGCTTTGACATCCCCTTCTTGTATTTCTTTTTATTCCAATTCTACAAATTTTAACTACTAAAGCATTTTTTAAATTTTTTTAATCAAGTGAAAAAAGAGGAGCAAATTGCTAAAAAAAGGAATCGAATCACTTGCCTCATCAAGCAAGTCATTCCTTGACAAACACAATAATAAAAATAAAAGGGTTCCCAAGCAAATTGACTTATTTTTCTACCCAAAATTTGTATTGTGCTCATTAATTATGGACATAGGGTAGTTGGAAGGAAGAGGGGTTAAAAACCACTTGGAATATCAACAATAATTACCATTTTACAATTCAATTGAAGAATTTGTAAACTTAGAGCCATTTTACATAAAGCCCTAATATTTGCACACAATACACCATGTCTAGCCTCACCCTTGAATTGCTATATCGATGATTACTATAATATAAAACTCAAAGTGTAAGGCATTTTAGAGACCCTCCCTTATCTATTGTACCAATTGGTTGGGTTGAAACCCATGAGGGATCCCTACTGAGTTGACCTATAATCGAAGATATTATCATCTAAGATTGAATATAAAGTTCTCAACCTATTTAAAATGATTTTATCTTGATTAGGAGAATTTTCAAAACTAAGACCTCAAGGAGAAAATTGCTTCTTCAAGACTAGGTGACTCACCTGATTGACCAAAACAATTGATGAAGGGATCCTTATCAAACAATTTGTTTAAACCATTGATTGAATCGTTCATCCTCTCAAAATATCAATTCACCTTTAACTAATTCCTCCCAATTTCACTTAATCTAGTGAATCACTCATTTTTCTAAGTGATCCACTCCACCCTATGAGTGATTCCCTCTTGAAATAGTAAAATTTTAAAAGTATTATCTAACTAGCAATTCACTCCATATGCCTAGATAATTACTCCTATGATTGAAAAAATCACTCCCCTACTCAGAACTTATTTTTTTTTATTTCCCAAAAAATTCATCCATCATGTACACCACTTCCACCTCCACTAGTTCATCCATACCTAAGGCTAACCCCATAACCCTCCTAGCCATAACTATTATCTCTCTAGTGTTAATCCTAAAAAAACCAATCCAAGAAGAAACACCTAAAGTGTGGTAATACAAAGGAAAATAAAAAATACATAGATACAAAATAATCCTACCCTCCATCCTAAATACTAGAGGAGTTGTTTGATGAAGCGTACAAAGGGGTGAATAAGAGAAAATTCAAAATTTATCCCATTAAGGTAAGAAGAGAGACCATGAGAATATTTAAATTGGGGCATAAAAACTACTCTTATAGTATCATCTAGGTTTGGATAGTAGGTTTAGGAATGAACTTAGTGCCTCAAGTCTAGAACTATCTAGAGTTAATAGAGGTATGTTTCAAAAGACATAATTTTGATAAAATAAACATTAGGCCATTGAATGGACCCACTTATTATAGCTAAACCAAAGTGGGCCAAAGGATATGCCACTTTTAATAGTGAATTACATGGACATACCTTGTTGATAAGTAGGAAAAACCTCCTACTACTTCTCTGATGTAATATTTCATCCCATAATGGGAAAGATGAAAGGGAGGGATCCAAGATATTAAAGGAAGCCCAAAATGTACTAAATTCTAAGGAGTGGCAAAATGGAGAATTTTACTTAGGAAATGCCAAATCATTCACCTCTTTATTTGGCTTCTCAACCATGCATTTTAAGTTGCTCATATGAGTACCATATTATATGTTTATCGTAGAGTATATGAGGTAGCTAGACTACATCAATCAAAAGCAATTCTAGGAGTAAAAATAGGCCACATTATACCCTCTAAAATAAAATATAATGTAAATAACCACCAATTCACAAGTGTTCCATCATATTACTAAAGATAAACTTAAAAGCACAGGAATTGAGTAGCTTAGGGATGTCTGATCCTATGATCTAGAAGGATACTTTCAATGAAAACTAGAGGCCAAGGGTTTGTACACATTGTACATGAATGAGAAGAGATATAGGATGGAAGAGAAGGAAAATACATTAGGAGAGGTAGCCTAAACCACATCAGGAAGTGAGCAAGAACACAAAGAAAATATTCAATAGTGGTAAGCTCATTGCCTAGAGTGGTTCATTTTCTATGCAGCAAGCAAGGTAAGAGATGAATTTCACTCTAAATTTAATATGAATTATCAAGTTATGAGATCCCAAGAATAATTAGAATACTAGTGAAGGAATATCATCACTTGATAAAGGATGAGTATAGTACTAGAACTACAAAGAAGTCAATGCACAATGGTCTCTTTGATGAGTGATTTTTGATGACCTTAGATCTAAAATAATGAACATGACCAAAGAAATAGAGGATTATAGAAGGTTCGTAAAAATAATTCTACCTAGCCCACCTATTTTCATAATACTAGAGATCACAATATTTATAGCACCAATGACACTAGTGTTAGCTTTTGAGGATGTATATTAAAGGAAATGCAACCACAAGATGTAAAATAAGTAAGCTATGATAACTATATGATAATGACACTATAATATGCAGGAAAATAAGATGATAAAATTCTGCAATAACTTAGTAATATGCCATTAATAAAAGCTCACAAAAATAGTACAATGCAATATAATGGAGGACATGAACACTCCAAAATTTTCAATGAAGAACTACATTGTACCTACTCACTACCATGACATCATTCCTCTCACTCTATTCACTCTCTCTTTTCACTCATACTCTCAAGGCATATATATAGGAAGATATGTTCCTTGGCCTTTACTCTACCTATGACTCTTCATCTACCTATCCTATGACTCATGTACATGTGGACTACATGCACATTTACATATTTGCACACTTGTGCATTTATTACTTGCTTGAAGTATCTACTCAAACCTTAATCTAAGATAATATCCTAATCTAGAAATGTACCCAAGGTGGTACATTGGCATGTACCAAATAATGTAATATACTCTAACACCCCCTATATTACATTATTTGGGTATTGAAGACTTTAGTCTTCAATATGGATCTTCATCCTTTAGATGTCCTTCATCTTGATTTGGTCCTTCTTCTTCAGTATTCATGTTGTCTATTCTTGTCTTCTTCATTCCACTATTTTTTGTTGTCTCAAAGTGTTTGGATGAATCTTTGTTATTGAATTTTTCCAAGTAACCTTTATGAACTAGAGATATTATAGTCTTGTGGGTTGTAAGTGAATCATAATTGCTCCATTTCATTTCCTTTGGTTTTCTGAATGACATGTTTCTTTGATCTTCAAAAATGTTAAGCTTGAATTCATTATTAGTGGAAGCTTCTGAGATAAGAACTTGGAAGAAATAATCTAATTTGAATATTAGTCTTTCTTCAAATATTTTATAGTACTTGTATTTATAGTAATAGAAGAAATATGTATGAGATTTTCCTCCACAATATTTGCATGGATGGAAACTCTAGTAGTTTGCTTTCTCATGACCAAATTTGTTGCAATAAGTGCATAGTGAAAATATCCCAATTTCTTTAGTATAATTTTTAGGAGAATCATGTCCATTTATTTCCTTGATGAAAGAGTTAAACCATATATGTACAATTGAAGCTATTTCATATTTACTTCTTTCATATATTTGTATGATATCCTTTTGATGAATATTATTTTGAATATGATTCTCAATATCTTCATTTGTATAGTTAACATCATTGATAGATAGTTTTTCCAAACTGATGGTTTGTGAATTCTTAGAAGTCTCTCTAAACCATATTTTTTTCTCTTTTAATTGTACTTTCCTTATTATCATTTCTAGAATCAATTATATCTTTGAACCATTTTGACTCCTTGAGACCCTTATATTTAATAAGCCTTTCCATAGTTCCTTTTAAGTAATCTTCTTTGATTACAAGAGAATAATTCTTGGTAGAAGTTTTGTATGTCAAAATTTTTTGAAGTTGTCTACCTTATGACTCCCTAGTTTCAACCTTGCTAAGAACTTTTCAATTTTACAAGTTTTGTAAAATGCCTTCTATCTTGCAAGTGTTTGAATGTACTATGAACTTGATAGTATGCTTAGCTTTCCTAGTTTGAGTTGAATTCCTTTTGTCTCCCTAATATTCAACTTTACTTTCACCTTATTTCTCCCTAATAATTAGTAAGTAGAAAGCTAAAGATAAATGATGATGCACCTTCAAGTTTTAATAAGGTTATTTTCCTTCAAGACCTTTTAGTTGGATTAATGTCTCATAAATTAGTATAAGAGACTAATGTAAAAAGCAATTTCCAACTTTCAAGCAATTAATGGTTTTGCTTCTTTAACCTTGAATTTTCAATGGTTTAATTTTCTAAATTTCAAGAAACTAAAGTTTGATGTAGTATTCCTTATATCTCCCTAATTTGAAAATTTAGAAAATAATAATATTTGCAAACTAGTATTTTAATTTTCCAATGTTGAAAACCTTATATCTCCTACTTGATTATTTGCAAATATTTAATGTTAGAATCTCATGCAATTTGTAATATCTTTTGAGATATACTCCCTTTACTTTAATTGCCTTCTAACTTTCTAAGGTTGGTATTTGCTTTGTTCTTCAATGCAACAATAAATAAACTTCAACCTTGTATTAAGCACTTTGAAATATTTTTCACTCCTTTGGTTTAATTGCTTTCTATTCTAAGGTTATAAAATCTCCAATGCAATATAATTTTAACCTTAGATATATAAAATACCTTATATCTCCTTTTGCACTTTAATGAAAGCAAATGTCAATGTAAATATACCTTTTAAATTTTGTGCACTGATTGGCTTCGATATTGGCTTCACTGTGCAAACTTGGAGCACTAGAATTTCTCTATCTTCACCTTATGATAATGAGCATTTAATGCTCTCCTTTGAATAGTGCTTCCCTATGATAGTCTCTTGTTGTGCTTTGACCACTTCTGTGCACTAGACTTCATTGGAGATATGCTTCACCTTCTTCTACATGCTCTTCATTGTGATGGCTATTAATATACCTCTCCTTTCTTGAAATGAGTGCCAAGTGGCACTAGGCATTGCCCAAGACCTTGGAATCACTATTATAAGCCTTGAAAAATGTTACTCCATGC
This sequence comes from Wollemia nobilis, assembly GCA_028583015.1. Lineage (NCBI taxonomy): Eukaryota > Viridiplantae > Streptophyta > Pinopsida > Araucariales > Araucariaceae > Wollemia > Wollemia nobilis. Next base: position 8,506,127 of record JAQPPZ010017031.1, on the reverse strand, counting down.
GGTGTTAGTCTGAGAGTATTTCTTGGATGTTGGCTATGGTTCTTGAGCATTGAAGATGCTCTTTCATGAGTGTTGAAGCAATGATGAGGACATTACTCCTTTTGAGTACCCTTTGAATTCCTTTGCAAGTGTTAGAGTATGAAGATGCTTCTTTCAAATTTGTGCCAAGTGGCACAAGATGCCTTTCTCTGTTAGGGCAAGTGGAGGTGCTCCTTTGCATGCACTCAAGCTCCTAAATACCTCTTATCTTCTTGGTGCCTTTCACTCCTATTGCAAGTTATATCAAGCTCTTTCCAACATGCTTTCAATGTAGGTGATGCTTCCTCTATGATAGTGGCTCCTCCTCAGTGGTGGTGGCTCTTGCTGTGATAGTTTAGAGCTTTCTTCAGTGTAGATGATTCATCCAAGCTTTTCCTTACATATGCTTGGGCTATATTCGATGGTAATATTCACTTTGCACTTTGATTTTGGTCGCTTATGTTATGTAAACCTTGTGTTCTTTCCTTCTCACTTGCATTGGTGCTATCTTATGTAGACTTGTTGAATGTTGTAGGTTCATTTCATGTGCACTACGTAGGCATTGAGTTGGGTGTCTTTAGACACCTCAAATGATTGGATATTGAGCCTTTGGATGACTCTATATTTTACTTGTCGATGCTTCCTCTTTGGACTATGAAGAATGCCCACTTGAAGACTTTGATATGGGCTATGTTTTGTCTCCCTATTGCTTGATGATTCAGCCCCTTGTAGACTATAGTGCACTCGTTATTGTAGTGTCTTTAGACACTCTAGATTTTACCTTTGTTTTTCTATGTAGAATATAGTGCAATAATGTAAATAAATATGCCTTAGATTGCACCAAAAACTTGAGACTTTATAGTCTCTTTTTAAGCCTATTTCCTTCTTTAATAAGATGACTTCCTTCTCCAATATTTGGAGGTGATATTACTCCCTTTTGGTGGCTTCTCCTTGCCACAAAATGTTGTAGTATATCTATGCTTAATAGTGTCTTTTGACACTTCACTCTTACCCTATTTTGTGCACTTAAACTTCCTCTTTAGATAAACTCTTAATGCACTTTAAAAACCTTTAAGGAAAACTAGTATAATGTACTTTTAATAACTCCTTATTGCTCCTTTAAATGAACTCTTAAAAGTACCTTGAAGTATGCACTATAATCTATGCAACTTTCACTTTAAGAATAATGTCTTCTTTTCAATAGATAATAGAAAGTTGATATGCTTCGTTCTCTTGAAATATATCTAACTCCTATTTTTTGTGTAGGTTATAACCCTTGTAGAAACTATCTTCTACACTTCCTTGAAGACTTAATATGCAACCTTCTCCTTGCAAATTTTAAATTCTAATATGGTGCTTAATGAAACTTAATAATGAACCAAGTAACTAATGTTCAAGTAATGAACTTTATGCACCAAATTTGCTTACCTCAATGACCTCTGTAGATGATGGAAATCTTGGTGATTAGATTCACCTAAATGTTGCCTTGTACTAGATGAAATTGCAGCTCTTCTTGGCTATCCAAAATAGCTCTTTAAGTCACCAATTTGTAGCTTTAAAACTCCTCTAACTTGCTACCTAAAAATGTAGTTTGGTGGCTTTAACTATCCTTTAGGATGGACCTTGAAAGTCTGAAACTTAGTAGCTATTAATGCTACCCAAATTGCTGCTTTCTTGCTATTCTCAAATCTGAAATTTTTAGATTGTAAAGTAATCAATTTCTCCTCTAAAGTGTTGTCCTTGAATCTCACAAATTTGGTAGGAAACTCCTCCAAATCACAACTGAGATTTTCCTTCAAGAACCCTTCACTTTTCTGCTATAAAAACCAACAACCTCCTTTCTCTGAAATAGCCTTCAATGGTAATCTTCAAATCTCTTGGATTTTATGGCTTCTTCTAACTCCTTTCTCCTTCAGCCTCCTTGTCAAATTTTGACTTCAATATTGGCCTATCTAATGGCCTTCTTCTCAAGATTCTAACTATCTTGAGGTCTCCACTATTCTCCTCTAAAATTTGGTAAACTCCTTGCCAAATTCTTCTCCTTGGGCTTGTTGTCATATGGTGACAATTATCCCAAATTTTCTTTATCAAAAACTTCTCCTTGAGTTCTCCTCAAATCTTCTCCAATGGACTTCTTCAAGTCTCCTTCAATGAGGCTTTCCTAGCCTTCTCCTTGTTTCTCCTTTCAAGTAGCTTGAGGCCTTCTCCTAGGGCCTTCAAATTTCTATAGCTTCTCTAGTCTTCTCAATGAGACTTTTCCTTCAATGGTAGTTTTGCAATGAGATCTCCTTCTTGGATCTCTAAAATATGCTACTTTTGGAATGGGACCTTTGCTAGTCCTTCTCTATCTTCAATCTTCCAAATCTAGAAGTTCTTCAATGAGACCTTCTATGGGTCTTCTCTTCAACTTTCAATGGAGATCTCCAATCTCCAATATTCTCTAGGACTCTTTTCCTTGAGTCTCTTCCTCCTTCAATGGGGTCTTCTTTCTAGGACCTTCTTGATTTGCAGTCTTCAATATTAAATTGAGATCACCAACCTTCAATATTCCCTTGGAATATTTTCTAGAGTCTCTTCAATCTGCAATAAGGCTCCTTTGGTATTTTTCTCTCTTGTGGCTCTCCCTATTTCCTATTGATCTACCATGTGCTTTGATACCACCTGTTAGCTTTTGAGGATGTATATTAAAGGAAATGCAACCACAAGATGTAAAATAAGTAAGCTATGATAACTATATGATAATGGCACTATAATATGCAAGAAAATAAGATGATAAAATTCTGCAATAACTCAGTAATATACCATTAATAAAAGCTCACGAAAATAGTACAATGCAATATAATGGAGGACATGAACACTCCAAAATTTTCAATGAAGAACTACATTGTACCTACTCACTACCATGACATCATTCCTCTCACTCTATTCACTCCCCTCTATACTCTCAAGGCATATATATAGGAAGATATGTTCCTTGGCCTTTACTCTACCTATGACTCTTCATCTACCTATCCTATGACTCATGTACATGTGGACTACATGCACATTTACATCTTTGCACACTTGTGCATTTATTACTTGCTTGAAGTATCTACTCAAACCTTAATCTAAGATAATATCCTAATCTAGAAATATACCCAAGGTGGTACATTGGCATGTACCAAATAATGTAATATACTCTAAAAACTAGCCATGATGATTATTATAATATAGGATATGGTAAGGGAGAGGTATGCAAGGCAAGAGGAAGAACTACATGGGTTATATTTTGGGAAGCTTATAGTTCAAGGAGCTACCACATTGGAAGAAATACCACAACCTATAAAAATACAAGGGTCACCCTTTTTAGACACCTAAACACATCATGTTGAGGAGGCTACTTATATGGACACCTTTTTAGGCCATATGACTCATCTTGGGTCTTCCCAAGACCTAATAGTGGTTCTAACCACTTAGACAAGGTAATATTTCCATTTATAGCTTGGACCATCATAACCAGGAGTAGCATCCAGTGGCCACTAGACCCTGTGATGATCCCCAAGCATGGTCGCTCCACCCTAGGATGGCCTCACCTGTAACAAATTTAGGCTCCCCGAGCCCATCCAAATACATTATAGATCAAGTTGTATGTAACGATTAACCATGAGAAGCTTCTAGAAGAAACACTTGAGATGCCTAGATCATAACCGAATCTTGATCCTGGCTTCCCTTGCAAGACAAGATGCTAATTGGGAAATATTATAAAATATGCCAAAAAACTTCATAAAATATAGAGAAAATATCATCAATTATTTGCAATGAAGTGATATCAATTTGAGTAATAGAGAGAACCTTCTCTCATAGGCAATGGAGTGCTTCCCAAATATAGCCATGAATATTGCATGCACATCAATGGATTTTTTGAGAGTTTGAGGGCCAAATACCAACATTGTGCATCACAATTCACCCTGAATTAGAGCCAATTCCTACGATTCAATTGTGCTTCGAATCACAAGATCATTGAAAATAAATTTGGAAGACAAATAAGTCATCACCCTACATAAATCACAAAGAACATGCTCATTTTTCAATGGTCACTTCATCCCAAAGCGGATCATAGGCGCAGTCGCTATACACTTTGACGACTGATAAAGTTGACCATCATACCCCATGATGACCTCTTGGTGATATATTATTTGCTATATTTTCTTAGTTAGATCAACTTTAGTAGCTTTAAATTTCGTTTCTAACATAATTTAGCATGTTTTCATTTAGTTTTGCATGCATTTATTTACTGTTTTAAGCATTTTTCTTTCATTTGCTTACTATGAAAATGGACCTCATATTGAGAGGTTCCATATTTGCTACTGATGTCTTGTAAATACTTTTTTGTATAGATATTAGGTTTCCATAGGATCTAATCATCATAAAGATCCTTAAATATTTACATCATCAAGTGGAGGTCACAAAGAAACCCTCCATAATTAGTTTTGAGAGAGAAAAAACTCTACATATTACACCTACCATTTTGGGTCTCAATTTGTAATTTGTATCAACTAGTATAATATCTAATAGGGATATGTTGTAACTGATTTGTAAATAATACTTTCAAATATCAATAAGGACACCATTTTGTATATTTATTTTTCATTTGATGGTTACATAATTTGCATTTATCAATTTGATTTCATATTACATGTTTAGGTGTATGGTTTTTTCTACTCTATAGTGGCGATCATGGTGGGAATTTTACCATAATTCATAACCTATCACTAATTTTTGCTTTTATTGGCTTTCTTGAATTGTAGGTACTGTCACTCTAGGCTAGAATGACTCATAGTCTTAGCTGTCATACCTTGTGATAGCTAGAAGATCTAGTTGTCAGACCCTGTAAATACCACCAAATCCAACTGCTCTACCCTGTGATGGCCTTAGAGCAGAGCTCAAAAATCAAGCAGGCAACATCTTCATTGAATGTTGGCTTCACCTATGAGTATTTCTATACTTAATTTTACTATGTTTTTACAGAAAAAGATAGATTTGCAATTTTAATTGAGAAATTTAGAAGCAATTTTTAAATTTTCAAATTTTCTATTGGTGACTTCTCCTAGGTATAGTAACCTGTGCTATTGGCCACTCCATGGTACAATAATCCCTATTTATGATCGCTTTTGGGTTAGAAGGCCTCTTTTGTAGACCATATTACATAGAGATAACCCCTGTTTTACTGCTTGTTTGAGTTTGCTTGCTTGATGCCTATCTAAAGGCTAACTTCATTTAGGGTTTGCACTTTCAAATTTTCTGAAATTAAAATATATTTATTTAGAATTTGGAAATTTGAAACGTTATTTCATGCATTAGTGAAAAATCATTGATTGCTCTATGTTGCATTTTCCTTTTTGCATGAAATAAAAAGAACCCACACACACCACGTCTCAAATTAAACATCAGTGAGTTGGAATTCACACCCAACCACTAATCAAGACTAACAATAGTGGCCTTCATCACCACCTTGTTAGCTTTCTTGTGGTTCTTCGCACCCCATTTTGGCCAAGGCTAGTTCCAAGAACTGTCATAGCTAAGGAATATAGCACACATCTCTTTTCGAAGAGGTGTATCACTGACCGAGGTGAATTGGGTGAGGAACTAGTAGGACCTGGACTCCCTCACTAGATTTGGACTTCATCACCAAATCTCGATGGGTTTCACGACCTGGAATTCATCACCAGGATTGTGTGTGAGAGGAAGTAGGTGAAATCCATTCAACTTGAGTATTTACATCAACAATATCAAAAAATCGAACAAGAGAAAGGTAATAAAACAATGAATCAAAACACACAAGCCAACTTAGGAAACACAAAGAACCTTTAAAAGAGATAATCATTTTTTCTACTTTGTTTGTTTCCTTTCTGATTTTCTTAATCAAGACAACATGATAAATACGCATAGCCGAGCTCAATCATGAGCTGACAAAGTAGAAAAATTATGGAGAGGCCTTGAATGCCTCCACTATTCTCCTGAGGATCTCATCATTCCCACACGATGCCTTGATAGTCATCATGAAGCTAACACCTCACATAGGGGATCAGAACACCAAAGTACTTCTACCACTAGAACACAAATGGGTTATTCACATGATCAAGTGGATAATTCTATCAGTCAATGTCAACCTCGAACTACTACTAGTCATAGCCAGTCTATCGAGAGGCCTAGTAGGGAAGTTCACATTCCCTCTACATCACGACCTTCACCACCTCGAACTTACATCCAAAGCCCACCACTTCAATCGGTGGTCACAATAAAAAGTGGGCCTACGTGAAGTTTGCATACACCATCAGCCAACATGACCATGAGCGAGTTACTACAACAGTCCCCCAAATATCGAGAAACTCTCATGAAGATTTTGGGTTCAATTGAGTTGCAACCCCATGACCCTGATGCTTTCACAAAATTCATGGGGCATATACAAATGTACAAAGATCCTATTATCACTTTTTAGGATCATGAGATCAAACTTGTACCCATAAATATACTAGACCCTCCTTTGCACATCATCGTGTGCATCAACAGGATTCCTTATAAATGGGTATTGATCGACATGGGCTCCACGATAAACATTATTACCACAACCACATTGAAGCATCTCAACATCCCACCTTCACACATTGCAGCATCCATGTTCACCTTGCAAGCATTTAACAATGTTGTATCTCCCATAGTTGGCACAATAGTCCTCCCCATTCAGGTTGGACAAAAGACTATACCTACATTGTGCTACATCTTAGAGGGTTCAAGATAGTACAACATACTTCTTGGAAGGCCATGGATGAGAGCCATGGAGTGTGTACCATCCATAGTGCATCAACGCATTAAATACATTCATGAAGGTAAGGTCCATGTGGTTCATGTCGACCCAGACCCTTTTAAGTATTACAAATAGGTGGATCATTCATAGGAGCCTATTGTGTCACCCATGCACCTAGACACTAAACCCAATGATTTTATCCAGAGTCTAGATGCAACCCCATGGTTCATCATGGAACTACCTCCACCATCACCATTACCATCAGTTTCTCCTACCATTCCTCCTTCATCTTTGATTTCTCCAAGCAAGGATAAGTCGACAAAGCCAACCATGGAGATACCCACAACCATCTCAAACATGTCAGTAGAGGACCTCCCCACTCCTACCAAAAAGGAAGAACCCATGGTGGTTACAGATGAATCAAATCATATCATACCATCTTCATCCACCACATCGCAGGTCATAGTTCACTCGACCAATATTGAACTTGAAGAGTACATAGCAGAAAACATTACGTTTATGCCTATCATTGAGTCCATCAAGGATTTAGGTCGACCTCCTGTCAAGTCGCCACCCATCGATACCATCCTCGATTCTTCACCTAAACATGGGGGACAAGCAGATCACCCTAGACAAGTTGATGAGACATCCATGACTTGTCCAAATGCCAATACATCTTCCCATGAGTTTGTGGGAGTGGTCAATGTTATGACAGAGAACCAGGTTTCTCTAAATCAATCCACACAATTGGTAGCTCCATTAAACATTGCTTCTACATCAAAAGTGCTACCACCACCGAAACTAGTCACACCTAGTTCATTTCACACAACATCTTCACAAGAGCAAGAACAAGTGTATCCTTTACACCAAAATGGGGGTACTCAAGTTGTTATAGTTGAGCACTCCAAAGTGGAACAAGAGCATGAATTAAGTAAAAAATAAGAGCATGTGGATGCAACCACTAAACAAGATCATCAGGAAGCATCCACATCTTCTCAGATAATGGAGACATCTGATTCACATCTACCTAAGGGTCCTCTGGCACCCACACTCAATGCACCTACATCATCTACCAATTACCATCCAAATTCATCAACAACTATGCAATCATCATCCCCATTAGTCTTACAACACATTCTAGATCACCTAGCCAAAGTTGAGACACAAATGGGTCACCAAAATGATGCTTTGCAACAAATCATGCATCAACTCACAAACATGGAGCTCCAACAACAAATTGCACCCATGGCTAAATCACCTCCTCCACAAATGCAAAATGCATCCTTGCAAAATTAGGTGCAAAAGCAACAATGTCGTTCACCTCACATTTACACGCCATTATCCAAATCTTTGGCATCGATTTTTAATCGATTATGTGAGACAAAGACCATTACTTTTCCTGAGGTTCACCCCTTAGATCCAAACCATCCAAAACCCAAGGGATATAAAGAGGAGTTATACTATTTATATCATAGACAAAATGGTCATGATATTCAATCATGCTACGCTTTCAAGAACATAGTACAAGATATGATCGATCAAAATCAACTTCAAATAGGTAATCCTCTCACTACTGAGGATCAACAAGGAGGTATAATTAATGAGTCATTACCTACACCAAAAAAATAGGTAGAGCAACCTAAACAGGTGAATGAGATACATACAACCCAACCACCTCATCAAATTGGTCTACCACGTTCACCTCGCTTAAAACACCAATTTCGTACTTGGACTCCATTATCTGAGCCCATGTCAACCATTTTTCAAAAGTTACAAGAAGCTAAGGCCATAATTTTACCTAACATACACCCTTTAGATCCAAATAGGACTAAGCCTAAGGGTTATAGGGAGGATCACTTTTACCTTTATCATAGAATAGAGGGCCATGACATTAATAATTGTTATGGATTTAAAAATATGGTCCAAGACCTTATTGACAAGGAGGCTTCACCCATAGATAGTTTACCTACTTCACCTCAGCCTATCATAATTTAGGCCACATCATCCCATCTGTGACCCCAAGGTCAACCACATCCTCGTAAGCCTAACAAGACACCTCACTAGTACATCAGATTTTCGATGACTACTTTGGCCCTATTTCAAAAACTATATGAGGCACATGCAATCACATTATCAAAAATCAAACCGAGAACACCTAAACCTGGGTCACACAATGAAAGCTTCTATTGTCCCTATCATCACTAGAATGGGCATGACATCTGTACCTGTTATTCATTCAAGAATCTGGTCAAAGAGATGATAGAATGAAATGAGCTCCACATAGATGGTTCACTCGTTTTACCCCATCAGGATATTGGCATTTCATAAAATTCCATGCCACAATAGGAGGGTTCGGTTTCTATCACTCTTCCTAGCCAGGCCAATCATATTGCATCAGATAAAATGCACATTGGGGGTCTTCAAGGTGTCACACCTTCCCCACCATCCACATCATAATCGATGAAGCAAATTGGGGATTCTGAAGGTATCGCACCTTCCCCACTTTCATCGATTATCACACATACTAGGGGTACATAAGGTATCACACCTTCCCCCTAAAATCATAAAACAAAAACAACAAAAATCATCAAAATTCCAAACAAATCAGAAAAACATAAAAACACAAAAACAATACAAAACATTAAAATACAAAAATATTTGCATTATGTTATCATGCATTTCATTATATGCACTCATTAGTTGCATTGCATTAGGCATCTTCATCCATTGCACTTGCATTAGGATAGGTTGTGTTTACATTCTTATGAATGACACCATGTTTGTATGTCAATCATGAATCCACATATCATTATCATTCACATTTTCCTTGTGAGTAACTATGTTTTTCAACACAACTTATGAGTTGCTATAGGGTGTATACTAGGGTTTTCGATCATTCAACCATCCCTAGTTATCTTTTCAGATTTTTTAGAAATCTATCTTGGCTTTTGGAAGGTAAGGTCTAGTTTTGATAGTACCTTGCATATCTCAAAATCCCAACACAATTCTACACATTAACAATCCGAGTCTGAACAAGGAAGGATGACACTACAAAGTGGTCCTTGTCACCTTAAGCAAAAGGTTTTCCTTGCTCATATTATTATGTGCATGGTCTAGAATGCTAAGAATTGACAAAAGGACAAGCTCCCCCTACCCAAACAATCCCCTTGCTCTCTCACAAAATGAGCAAATTCCCAAAATAATGCAAAATAAATAGTGATTTTCATCACTAAGCAAATCCCTTGCTAAAAAAAAAAAAAACAAAATAGTGGTTTTCACCACTAAGCATGAGCAAGTATCCCAAGCAATCAAAATAAAAGAAGGGGGTAATGAGCTTGAATCCTTGGAATCTTTAGTATTCAAAAGCCATGGGGTGATCTCCATTATAGCAATGGGTTGAATGAAACCCACCTGGAAATGGAGTAGCCTTATGCATGGTGATATGTCTGTCACATTAGTGACCTTATTTTGTACATACCAATGTCAGCTTATGGATGAGCTAGCTTTTGGTGGCTTGTATTGCCTAGTAGTCTAGTCTAACTGCATCCAAACTCAGGATCATGATGACCATAGGGTGATCCTCATTACAACAATGGGTTGAATGAAACCCACCTGGCAATGAGGTAGTCTTATGCCTCATCTAATATATTCACTTTGCACACATAGGGATAGTGAATATCTGGGTCTTCTTAATAGGCTTGTATCTTTCAGGAGTCTTGTGTAGTCATTATACAACTTTTGATCAATCAACTAGGGTGTTTGAGTCTCATGGAAAACCTCAAAAATCCCCTCATAGCAACAAATCATCTCATCAAACAATCACAGTTTTCCTTATGAACTTTTGTTTATTAAGGGGTCTTCATAAAATAGGATAGATACTGGATGGATATCAACAATGATATTTAGACGACCACTGACTATTTTATGCATATATTTTAGTTTGCAAAATCTTATAGGGAAAGCCCCTACATCTCACATCATTTCATCTCACATATGCATGTATAAATGTCTAATTCTTATGATAAGAGTTAACATTTTCATTCATGATTTTTATACATTCTGTGGTGTCTGCCATTAGTTTGTTAAACACAAATTAGATTCATTTATTATGTTTTAAATGATTAAAGCATACAGGTACATTTGCATTAGACCATCCACATGAAATTAATGCATTACATACACATTATATCCACCATATCATATAACAAAAATTAAATGCATAATCAATTAAACAAATCTAAACATGCATTTAACATTAACATTGCATCCATATAAGCATACATAGTAGTACATCCACACATCTAGATCATAGAATCTAATCATACATCAATCATCTAACTATTGCATGTCATTAGTACATCACATATATAGAATAATACATCATCATATAAGCATTACATACATCAATGCATCCATAACATAAATCAAAACCATAAACACATGATGAGCCATAATAGATATATATATATATATATATATATATATATATATATATATATATATATATATATATATATATATATATATAAGTACATCATGGTACAAAAATTACCCATAGGCTACAACTATGTAGGTCCTCATACCTTACACTCAAAAAATGATAAATACATAATGCTACATCAAGTAGGGCCTACACCCCCAGAGTCACCTATGATTAGGCTGCACTTATGAATACCCAGACTCATGACACTTGCTCCACTAAGAGCCCCTTGTTGTAGACCTATCTGAAATATTTCCCCCATGTAGCCTAACTTGAGTCTCCAAATCAATAATATATGCTGCATCTGATATGAACTGGGCCACAGTATCCTCTAGAAGGCTCTATAGTCTCTTGATATTTGCATCCCGACCTGATGCTATTAGCCCCTAAGTGGTTGGAGTGGAAGGTGGAACCTGTAATGTAGTCATGTCATCCAACTGAACCCATAGAGCATCTCGATTCGCTATCCTAACATCTATCTTGGTAGTCCTAACAACCAACTATGTACATATATTTTCCCTCTCTACATAACTCTATCAGTATATATATGGTCTATGGCTAGCTAAGACTTGAGGAGATCTCTCTCCTTAGATTACACTCACCATAGCTACTGTCCAACACTTAGATGAATCTGGAAAATAGTGAGAGTCATATCCCACTTTTCCAATCATCCCTGTGTAGTCTGCAACTGTACTTGTAGCTAGGCCACCTCATCAATAAGGGAATCCTCCTCACCCTCCTCCTTAACCTAGGGTCCCTTCACCTGCTTTGTAGCCTACCCCCACTCATCATATATCCTGTGATGCACTCATCGCTCATCACCATCATCACCCTCCTTCATTTCTACTATCATAGGCCTACCCATAGGATCGCCTACCTACCATAACTAGGTAACCCACTAGGTACCATACTCTACATTGGTTCGTGGGTCAACCAATCCTCTCTACTACTATAAGGTCCTCCTCCTCAAAAAGTACCTCTACTCAAGGTAGCTCTAGATGTGCCTCATCATAGAAATGTTGATAGAGGACTAGTTCTACTAGGACATCCTGATAAATATTAAACTACCACCTGACCCGAGAGTAGGGAAAATACTCTCACTCCATCCCATGGCATCCAATAAGACATCTCTTGTACCTCATCCTTGCCATATATCCTATCACCTCTAGCCAATAAAGGTAATCCAAATAAGACCTCTATATCACTTTCTCCTACTGTATTCTCTCCAAGGAATCAGTATAATGTGCTAGAATACCTTTATATGGTCAAATCTAACCAATCTCCTAATCCCAAGGCCATCGAGCTGCATACCCAATTTTTGCATCCTCGAGATTAGCTCAAAGCACTAGTATTCCTATGGGCTAATCCACTTAGATGTGCTCCCAGCCCCATACATGAAGTAGTAGACTACACCCCAATCCCATACACCACTAGTGATGAATCTCGTATATCTCATCATACATATGTGCTATCAATGTACTCCCCCATGCCATAATGATCGATTACTCCAGATCACACTCCAATAAGTCTTGAACCATGTCTAGGAGGTTCCAAGGGAACCTCACTCTTGATGAGTCTAGTAGTAGGATATTGGAGATGATGTACATCACCACTTCCTAGCACCGAGAGAATACATGCTCCTCATACCACCCACTGACTAGGACCCCATCGTGGTCTATATCTGTTAAAGCCTCATCTACCCTCATGCCAAAGATCCACTATAGCACCCTCACTCGATCCTGAAGATGAGTGGAGGTAATGGCTCATCCCTCAATAGGGATCCTATAAATCTTGTAGACATCCTCTAATGTTACCATTATTTTTTCTAGTAGGGATATGTAAAGTGTTGGTCCTATTATCCCAACGATGAGCTAGGACCATGATATATGCCTGATCCGACATCACTATAGGTAGGTGCACTACCTATTTGAGGTCGATCACCCCAAACCACATCCAAATAACATCTATCTAGCAATATTCATAAATCTATAAACAAGGGTGGGCTCCCTATCCCAAGCCATCAAAATATTATGCCCAGAAATACACATAAACATAAAATACAATCAAAATCTAATTAAAATCAACAAAATGTAAAAAACAATTAAAACTAAAAAAAATTAAAAAATCAAATAAATTTTCTAAAGTTGGGAGGCTACTCTAGATCCTGACTATTGCCAAGCATGACTACTGGACCCTGGGATGACTGCCCCAATGGTCAATTTTTTTATCGTTGAAGTTTAAATGTGGATGCCATGCCCCATGACAGCCCCCTTCCCGCCAAAGGTAAGTCACTCCTACCCAGGATGGCCCCGTAATGGCACCTAAAATGGGGTCGTATCCCATCCTAAAAATGCTAAAAATTAATTAACCTACCCTTAAGCTAGCCTAATCTACATTCCTAATCTAGGGTGAGGTTCTTTGCCAATAGTTTAATGAGGTTCATTTTTCTCATTACTTAGTGAGGTTCATTTTAATTTGCACAATTTACAAGAGAAGGATTGAGATTTCTACCTTAGTAGCTCTGGCTCCTTCACTTGTCGAAGCCTCAGGTTGGTCCATCATGATAATAGGTTGAAATTTGGGCAGTGTTACTTTTTAGAATATCTCTCCTCCACCTCACAAATCACTTTTCTCTCACTTCTAGCTTGTCACAATGATATTAAAAATTGGAAAATTTGCTTTTATATTTTCTAAATTTCTTGACCACCCTAGGGTGGAGCGATCGCATTTTGACATGACCGTTCTACTTGGGATGACCCTAAAATTTATAGATCACAGCCATTGTACCCCAGGTCAGCCTCCAAATGGAAATAAATGCGGTCATTCTGACAACATCATGAGCATAAAATTGGGCATTTAATCACATATAATGGTACAAAACCTCATAATTAAAAATAAAATAAACATTTTCACACATCAACTAGGGAATTATCGGTATCATACTTCTCCAAATTAGCAATCAACCAATAAAGTAATGTAGAGAAAATCAACCAATCAAGTAATGTAGGGAAAATCAAGTTTGCACACCTTTCTAATCAAAGGTCTAATTCAATTTAATCACAAATAAATCAATTCATTACTATATTTTTAAAAGTTTACACCCTTTGCCTCACTGTTAATCAATCCAAATATTATAGTTTCTAGGTTTCCAAAAGGTTGCACCCTTTGCCTCGCATTCAATCAATCATAACAAATCAATGACTAGGTTTCCAAAAGGTTGTACCCTTTGCCTCACTATCTCAATTTCAAAATGCTCCAAATATGCCTAGTTTCCTTTGGTCAAATCTCAAAATGTTCCAAAGATGCCTAGTTTCCTTTGGTCAAATCTCAAAAAGGCTCCAAATATGCCTAGTTTCCTTTGGTCAAATTTCAAAAGGCTCCAAAGACGCCTAGTTTCCTTTGGTAAAATTTCAAAAGGCTCCAAAGATGCCTAGTTTCCTTTGGTCAAATCTCAAAATATTCCAAAGATGCCTAGTTTCCTTTGGTAAAATTTTAAAATGCTCCAAAGATTCCTAGTTTCCTTTGGTCAAATCTCAAAATGTTCCAAAGATGCCTAGTTTCCTTTGGTCAAAATTAAAAATGTTCCAAAGACACCTAGTTTCCTTTGGTCAAATTTCAAAATGTTCCAAATACACCTAGTTTCCTTTGGTCAATTTCAAAAATCCAAATAACCATATACCTTTGGTCAAATTCATCCAAGTCATCTTGGTCAAGCGACTCATTGCTTTCATCATTTTATATCTCCTCATTGACGCATTGCTTGAGGGGGTAGTCATAATCACAACATTTCATAATAAAAGTCAATAATCAAGCACTTAATCATGATAATTGTGTTTGTCCACAAATAATTCCTAAAAACTATCATAAGCTTCCCTATTTTCTAGGGAAAAAAGTAAATATGCTAAACTAAAATTTTGTCAGTCTAAACTAGTGAAACATGTAGTTTTAAAATACTACCCGATTGCCTTCAGATTCATCAAAGTTTTACACAAATTAAGTCCACAAAAGTATTGGAGGTAATGATTAAAAGATGCATGCTCTTTCCAATATTGGGGTATCTAAAGTTAACAAGATCAATAAACATCCATCAACCTACAATGTGACATTAGGTTGTCTATTTTTTCTAAGTGTTGTGCTTTCACACAACACATCTCAAAAAGGAGCATCTGTAGACACCTAAAACACGTCATGTTGAGGAGGCTACTTACATGGATACATTTTTAGGCCATATGACTCATCTTGGGCCTTCCCAAGACCTAACAATGGTTCTGACCACTCATATAGGGTACTCTATCCCTTTATAGCCAGGATCGTCATACCCAGGATTGGCCTCTAGTGGTCATTGGATCCTGTGATGGCTCCCAAGCTTGGATGCTCCACCCTAGGATGGTATCACCTGTAAAAAACTCGAGCTCCATAAGCTAAGCCAAATCAGTTACAGAGAAAGTTGTGCATAATGATTAACCACAAGAAGCTTCCAGAAGTAACACTTGGGATGCCTAGATTCACTTTTCAGCGGTTGCTTTGCTCTGAAGCGGCTCATAGGTGTAGCCACTATACCGTCTAATGTCTAACACAACTGACCATAATACCCCATGATGGCCTCTCGGTAATATTTTATTTGCTATATTTTCTTAGTTTGATAAACTTTAGTAGCTTTCAGTTTGATTTCCAGCACAGTTTAGCATATTTTCATTTAGTTTTGCATGCATTTCTTTATTGTTTTAAGCATTTTTATTTAATTTTCTTACTATGAAAATGGACCTCATCTTGAGAGGTTCCACATTTGCTACTAATGTATTGTAAGTGCTTTTATGTGCAGATCTTAGGTTTGCACAGGAGATAATCATCATAAAGATCCTTCAATATTTACATCATCAAGCGAAGATCGTAAAGAAACCCTCCTTATAAATAATAAAATTCTTGAATAAAAAATTAATTCCTTCCTTATTTACATTACAAAATAGGTGCTTAAATAAGCATAAATTACAACCAATTATCCTTACAAATAGCAACCAAATACCAAATATGGAAGATACGACGTTATCCCTAAAACAAGGAGATAAGATAGGCTCTAACCCTGTCTACATGAGCAAAAAAGTCTCACAATAATTATTAAAAATAAGACTTATGACTAAGTCCTAACCTAAGGTTTTATTAAACCTAGGAACTTAAACTATGCCTATCATATAATATCTATATCATTCCTCCCAACAACGAAAGCATTGGACCCCAATGCTTTTACAAGAATTTGGGAGAGAAGATAGTACAAATAGAAGTGCCCAATAATAAAATCCTCCAAAGTGGTTTTGAAAAGAAGAGAGATAGACGATGTACAAGAGCCCCAAAGAGATCACCACAACTCCATCAAAGGGAGCAACAACGAGAAAAACACATGCTCAAAAAGGGTCCAATTAGGAAACCCAAGGGGATCTCGAGGTCTGTTGCTGCTTGGGTCAACCTCTAGCATGTAGGAATGAACACTACTATGCTAAAAAAGGGCCTTGTCAAAATGTTGTTCAATATTCAAGAAGGCATAAATCTTCACACCAATCATGTTGAACCATAAGCATGCACCCAAAACTAAGTATAAATGATCATGCCAAGCAACATATTGTAACTATAGTTTGTGGATGAAGAGTGGAGGAAAAAGGTACAAGTAGGCATAAAATGGAGTGTTGGGTACCAACGAGCTACACTACTTATTAAAAAAAAATAAGATTGAGAAGAAGAATCTTCTAAAGTGGTAAGGTTCTGTAGTCTTTAGAAGTGGTTCAAAGTGTCAAAATCTCTGTAGTCTTTAGAGATGAAAGGCATTAAATGGAGTGATGCCTTCAAAAAGTTTTCTTGAAGAAGTGTTGCTAGTCGTGTTGATGAAGACATGAGCTCAACTAAAAATCAAAAATCCATAAAAAGACAAGCCACTAGGGGCAAAGACAAATCCAATGTGTGGAGTACCCATGTGATATCCATGATCACATAAAGAGGGCCCTGGTCAAAATAAGAGACAATGACAAGTTCCAAATTGGAGTATCCAAATTTTGAAGAGGGCCAAGGTTATGAAAAAGTCTACTTCCAAAAGTCTCAAAGGATGAAAGTGGATTTAAGGAGTATTGGGTTCAACTGAAAATACACTCCATTTTAAAACACTTTGTTTTTTAATAAGGTTTAAATGACCCCAAATTCAGAGAAACATAGGTCAAGATAGAACTTTACAAAATTGAAAAATAATGGTTCCACTATAACCAACTCGAAAAGAGCTTTACAAAAACTATATGCAAGGCTATACTTGCAAAAATATGAAGCCTCCAAGAGTTGGAAATAAAGGCAGTCACATAGGAAGCAAAAGAAAGGGTTCAATTGCTTGCCCATTTTAGAAATTTGAAAGAGAGAGAACATTCATCTCACCGTGAGGTGGCGAGTGACGACTCATAAAAGTTTATTTTTATCCCCTTTTGTAGGGGAAAGTCATTTTATTGTGTACCAAGCCATGAGCAAACATCAGGAGAAAATTCAACCAATGCATACTGGTCAACAAACCTCAACAAAGGAATGGTCAATGCCTAGCAAGAAAGGAGAGGATGCCAATCATGACAATCAGGTGAGTGATTGTTAATTAAAAACCATGAGCAGGATTAGATAAAGGACCAACATGTCCATAACCCATGTAATGTGGGATAAAAAGGTTCCTTGCCCATCAAAAACATGAACGTAATCCATCCACCAAAGCTGCTACATGTCTCGTCAGAAGAGGCTATCAATGCACCCATGTGATTGGTTTAAGAGGTTCAAGATATCGCTCTTCATTAGGAATCCTTGATTTTTTACACCACATCCATGATGCCTAATATTTCTAGCTAGTGTCGATGGATACACCACCTGCACAGAAGCTAAACTTCATATTTTGTGACTCAATCCAAGGCTTATTTCAATATATCTAAATGGGATGTTGAAAAAAAATACATGATGACTATAAAATCAAGGGCATCAGCCAGTACACAGGTTTTAGGTCCTTTATAGATCTCCAGGCCATGATGGATTGTTGCAATCGAGGTTGATCCATGAAGTGAGGTCTACATTTGGTAGGCATCAAGAATGCGATGCGATGCAATTGAGTTTTATTGTTCATGACATCAAAAATACATGATATTTTGCATCATACATATAAAAAACTGAGAGTCCATGAGGACCCATGTAGATATCAGGCCCTCATAGATATCTGAGATGCCCAAATGAGGTATAATCTAATAGCCTCACTCCCAACCAGTCGATAGCCACTAACGATAAGAGATCGCCAGCTTGGCCCATATAAATGTAGGTTTGATAGGCACGGGTTGGGTAGCGTGGTGGAGGCATAGTCTTGTTGCATCTGCGAGATATATAGTAGAGGCTATGTCCATCAAAACATGACACTGGGTGACAAAAAATCTTTTTGAGGATGTTTGTGGAATTTTTCATGATGTTGAAATGAGACACACATAGATCATGCACATGCCATTTTCATGGGTTTATTGAATGGTATCACAGACATCATGGGCTTTAGCAACACTAACACAATGATATGTGATCATCCATAATCTCTTTTATAGTGTTCAATAGGGCTATGCACTGGGTTTTTTACAATTCTCAATAGGAGCAAAGGGGATCTTATGGCAAGCATTCATCTTGCACACAATCCATGGCCAAGGAGACACACCTTCGGGTCATCCAAAAAATAAAAATTATAGGAGTAAATAAAAAATTGACACCCTCTCATCAACAAGCTTATATGTACCACCCAAAAACCCTAGCTACATTGGTGTTCAAGCATGCTATAGGTTAGGAAATAATAGAATAGAGTCTTTGGAGATGCAGGTCACATTGGAGTAATTGGTAGAAGGATCTTGGGACTTGTGGGTTATGGACCCACTTTAGTAGGATCAGTTTTACTCCTCCAAGCATACCTTCAATTCTGAGAATGTGTCAACAGATTTATGCTAAAGTCCATAACATAGTGCAAGGCCAAAATAGGCCCACAAGGGCAAGAGTCAACAATGACATGAAATCAATTGATCCTCGGTATTACGCATCTGGATCCACCATTCTTGAATGTGGTGAAAAATGAATGGCTATCAAGGAGAAGTGAGCATTTTTGCTTCTGACTCCGTATGGACCTTAACATAGAGTGGCAATGCGAGTAGTCCAAGCTCATAATCAAAATTCCAAATCACATGCAAAGCAAAAAATAAATCGCACAAAGGAAATAAAATTTTATGGAAACAAGAAGGAGGGAAAATTTCCACAAGGGAAATTCCCCCTCATAGGTCAAGAGATATGAGGCTCTGATACCAATGATAAAGAATAAAATTCCCAAATAAGAAATTAATTTCTTCTTCATTTACATTACAAAATAGGTGTTTAAATAAGTACAAATTACAACTTCCAAATAGCAACCAAATTTCAAATATGGAAGATACGATGTTATACCTAAAACAAGAAGGATAAGATAGGCTCTAACCCTATCTACGTGAGCAACAAAGTCTCACAATAATTATTAAAAATAATACTTATGACTAAGTCCTAAACTAAGATTTTATTAAACCTAGGAAGTTAAACTATGCCTATCATATAATATCTATACCACCTCCATAATCAATTTTGAGAGAGCAAAAACTCTATGGATTACACCTACCCTTTTGGGTCTCATTTTGTAATTTGTATCAATTGGTATAATCCCTAAGAGGGATATGTTGTAACCACTTTGTAAATAATATTTTCAAATATCAATGAGAAGGACACCATTTTGTATATTTCTTTGTCATTCAATGGTTACATAATTTGCATTTGTCAGTTTGATTTCATATTACATGTTTAGGTGTATGGTTTTTTCTAGTCTACAGATGGAGACCCTCTATTTAGGTGTATGCTTTTTATTTGACCAAAGTGATGATTTGTCAATTTGTATTTATCAATTTGATTTCATATTACATGTTGATGTGTATGATTTTTGTTACTCTACATATTAACTACATGGATAAGATTTTGGGAAGCTTATAGTTCAAGGAGCTACCACATGGGAAGAAATACCACAACATATCAAAAGACAAGGGTCATATTCATTTGAGGAGGGGGATATTCTTAAGGAAGGACCTCATATTGATATGGTGATAGCCAAGGCCTAAGTCATGACCATCACCCTTACATTAATCCTTGATTTTTTTTTTTAATTTGCTCACCCCTTTCATTACTCCTTTCATTTTTATTTCTTCTACTCCCACTTATTTATCTCTTTTTATTTCTTATTTTTTCTTCTTCAATCCATTTTCTTTCTTCTTTTGCATATCCCTCACCATAAATAAGTGTAGACATAGGTTATTCAAGGGGTATCCCTCCTCCCACTATAGTCCACATAATTAAAACTCTCCTAATAAATCATTCCCATAACCTAACATAAAAATCACAACCATACAATAATTAATCTCCTACATCAATATCCCTTCACCCTCACAACTAGTTTTTCCACTAGTTGAAACCTTAACTCAAGTGGTGATAGAGACATCCATTTCTACCTCTCTATTCACTCTCATATCCATTAAATTTGATCTGAGTACTATATATTCCTATCCTTCCACCACATCACAAAATCCAAGTAATTCCTACTTGTGACAAAGACATCATTGACTCCTACTCACATTATTGAGCTTGTAAAAGTAGCCCTTGAAAATAGTTCAATCATAGGGCCTAGCTAAGCCTTTGTCTAGAAAATTACTAGTGCACTAGAGAAAACTAGCATCTAAGAGGCATTTGAATTACTCTAAGCTAAGAAAAGAAAGGTTCAATAGGAATAAAAATAATTTAAGAATAGTACCTTGAAGGCACCAATCATCATAAAATCATAATTGGTGTCTACCAATAACAATATGGTCTTGACAAAAGTGGTCCCAAATGATCCTTCCCAACCTATCATTACTCCTACTAAATTTACTACAAGAGTAAAAATCTTGATCTAACTAGAATAATCTATATCAAATGACCTAGCTTATGAAGTAACACCCAATTGGGATTGCCATGAAATTTAGCCAACTAGTAATGGAGAATGATATAACAAAGAGAAAAAATGTAGAATATAAGATATAAATATCTCAAATGAAAGTAGAAATATTATAGCTATAATAGGAGAATGAGTCCCTTAGGAAATAATGATATAGAAGGGTCTAAACTATAGCAAAAATTTGAGGATCTCAAAATCCAACTTGTTGAGCATAACAAATAGAACAAACAACTTGAGGATATTTCACAACAAGTTGCTCTAGGTAAAGACTAGCTATGATAATAATTTGAACAAGAAAAGTTATAACTAGTAAAATGAGTGGAACAACTACAAGTGATCCAATAAGAAAAATATATAAACATATCCAAGCATCAAGATGAGATTGTTAAACTAATGGAAGGAGCAGTAGTTGACCTAGGGAAGACCTCAAAAGTAGAGAAAGTGAAGTCCTTATGGAATGATATTACCACAAGTGCCAACAGGTATTTCAAGTTTGTGACTAAGATATAAAACATCCTCAACCAAGTGATGAGGATCATCAAGAAAATAAAATATGAATTGGATTTGAATCAAAGGTACCAGGAGGTACTCAAGCAAATGGACATAATAAAAATATTAAATGCATAATAAATATGTATATAGGAAGGACATTGTTAGGAAAATAAGGGAGATCCCCAATACCTAGAGACCTGCATACCTATAAGGACACTAATATATTTGGAAATCCTAATGCATGGAAAATAGTCACGATTTCATGACCGATCAGGTTTTCATTGGCCGAGGGTCCGAAAAGAGCACAAGGTAAAAAATAGTCATGATTTCATGACCGGTCAGGTTTTCGTTGGATGATGGCTCGAATGAAGCCAAAGATGAAGAAGTGGAAGACAGTTGGGCCACGACGTCTCCAAGAAGATCGATGCAGATGTGCTGTAACAAGAAAATCCCAACCATTTGTTGTTGAAGACTCCATACTCCATGCTTCTTAAATCGTTGACTTACCAGAATGAGCCAAGTGGCATATTGTTGTAACAAGTTTTAGTTTTTCTGTTATTAGAATATGTATATATAGGATGAGCGACTCTAACTAAGGGTCGACTCTTGGACGTTTACAAGGCTATGTATACAGATTCTTGAAAGCAATAATATACTCCTCATTCTGGCTTTTGGCTCAATGGTGTTTGATCAAGTATGTATGGATTTTTAAATTCTATATAAACTATGTTGAATATAAATCACTTTAATTCTCTTTTTAGATTTCTGCACTTTAAGTTTCACTAGTTCTAAAATTAACAATTCTAGTTGGTTAATGGTTGTTTTAAATCTACACTAGAGAATTAGTTATTCTTATTTTGATGGTTTTAAGAATGCTTATCTATAAAAACTGTATGTATTTCCTTGTTGTTGTCTAACCTGTACCATTTAACGTTCCTAGAAATAGCTATATTTCCCTTTCTTTATGCACTTTACTCTATCCCCTTTTCCTATAACAAAGCAAGGAACCAACCTTCTCTGGAGATTGAACCGGGTAATCTCTGTTTTAAACCCGATCATTCAATGTTGGCAAAGTCTTGGGCGCAAACGTAACCAAAGGTAGATTTTGCACCAATAGTTTTTGGCACACCCGGTGGGACACAATCCCACTATCTATACAGACCAAAGTTTCTAGTGGTTATCTTTGTCCTGTGCATTTTTTATAAATCACCTGGCGACTCCGTTCAAGAAATAAAACCCAAGAAAAACCTTATCTATTTTTTGGTAGAATACCAAGATATATGAAAACCAGATCTAAAGCAAAAAACTTTGAAGAACCCATCGAGTTCTTTGAATTACACCTTGGTAGCCTCAGAGCCAATCCTATACTCATTTCTTGATCAACTTCTTCTTCTATCATCACTACAAGATCTATAAATCCTTCCCCTACAGCTCTCCCTAGTACTGCTACTAGTGGATTGTTAAACACAACTGCTCATACTACTACGATATCAATCGACACTATAATGGCTATAAATCAACCAAATCTACCCTATCCTACATGGAATCATTTAGGTCCCCTGAATCTGGTAGCTCAACATCAGATCCCTATAATGACTTTAAAAGTATTACCCTAGTATGATGGCATAGGAAAAATGACTTATGAACACTACCAAGATGTAGCCGCATTGGCACCGATACATAACATCATAGAGGAAGATGTGATGATAAGGTTGTTAGTCATCTCCTTGAAAGGGAAAATGCTCTATTGGTATAGAGCTCTTCCTAATCATACTATAGCCACCTAGGCTCAACTTATCGATAAATTGGTAGAAGAGTTCAATGAACATGTTGATCCCTTTTCTTTGCTCAATCAGTTCACCGTTATTCAAAAGCATCCTCAAGAAGAAATAGTTGATTTCAATATTCTGTTTAGTCATACTTGGAAGAGAGTGCCTGATGGATTGAGACCAACACATGAGCAAGCAATGTATTATTACCTAAGAGCTTTTAATTCAGATATAAGCATGGTTATCAGATAGTCTCAAGTGTTTACCTTCCCAAAAATCTTCCAAGAAGCTCAGAAAGTTGAGAAATATCTCATTGCTATTGGGAGGTTCCCTCCAAATATGATAATACCTATATTCCTAGATCTTTCACAAGCATCTAATACTAGTTTCCCAAGTCCTGCTTCTACTTCTAATATATATCTCCCCAAATGGACCGAGCAACCTACTATCCTAGTGATACAGGCACCCCTTGCTCCTCCAATGTTACCTGTCATTCCTGCACTTCCTGTATCAACAGTTTCACCAACTCTTGATCCTCAACTTGCAGCTTTACAAGATCTACAATCAACCATGAAAACTCTGACTAATAAGATGACCTCAATGGAAAGAAGAGAAGCAGAGAGGAGTTTCCAACCAAGGAGATTTCCACAAGTAATGAGAGACCAAGCTTCCACAAGTAGTAGAAATTAGGAGAGATCAAATGTGGTTTACGCTAATGAAGATTTTGAACCTACCAAATCCTTGATAGAATCAAACTTCTGGTGTTCTACATGTAATTATCCACATGGTAAAAACTCATGTATGATCCATCAACACTATGTCTAGAAGATAGTGGTTGAAAGAGCATAAAAGACTCTTAAAGGGTAGGTAAACATGATTAAGGAGGAAAATCACAATCTCATGATGCCTTTGGTAGAGCAAGTAGCTATTCTAACCAGATCAAGGAAGAAACCCTTGTAGGTAGATCCCTAGGAGCTTAATCCCTTAAAAGTTCCTTCACCTATGAGAAACCAAGTTGAGAGAAAAGTCTCCCATGAGAAGGTTCCCCAAATCTCAGGTCAGAAAGAAGTGGAGATACACAAAGAAGCCCCCTACAGAAAGAAGTTGAGACATAGGAATAAGCAAGAGATAAGTTGAGATATCCCTCATTGACCAAGCATCAAAGGATAGATGCCACTCAAGGGTATAGAAATAAGTATGACACTTTTGCAAAAGAAAAAGAGAAAAGTGTCGATCCTCTCCCTTTCAACATAGTAGAAGAAATGAAAAAGACTCCTTCTAAAGCAACTATGTATGATGCCTTGTAATTTCTAAGATAAATCAACTTATTACAGGAATCCCTGAGGTCTATGAAAAACAAGAGTAAGACTCCCACTCAGTTGAATTCTGCACAAGCCAGTTTGATGTCTACTATAGAAAAAAATAGACCTCCTCCCTTCTATTTATCTCTTCATATGGAAGGATGGGTGGTACATAACTGTATGATAGACTCAGGAGCTGCAACTACTATAATACCCAAAGTTGTGTGTGACATCATGGGGATGGAATACACTAGAAGCAGCCTGGGTGTTTTGTAGTTAGATGGGACTTCGATCAAAACCGTGGGGGTGATAAAAGATATTCCCATAGTTCTACATAGAATGCCTCAACTTACAGTTATACAAGAGGTAGTTGTAGTAGATTTAGAACCTTATTTTGGTATGTGTCTATCCAGAGAATTCACATCCAAGATAGGAGGATACTTGTCTATGGATTACTCACACTTAGAAATCCCATTCAAGGGGAAAAGAGTAAAAATATTCAATGAAAAACCATCTACCTTCCATATCAAAAAAATTGAAGAGGAAGGGAAGTAGGCCACTACAGTGAGCATAATGACTGAGGAGTTGGAAGATTTAAACTTAATGGAAGAAGCTCTGAATGTACTACAAGAAGAAGATCAGTTCTCCCTCCAAGAATTCAATGCTATGATTGAAATAGACCTTGGAAGCTATTCAATCATGAAACCTGAGAAAAGTAATCCCACCCCTTCACATGAGGTAGACCCATCTGCCAACCAAATGTGGAAACTTTTCTTTGATGGTGCTAGATGCAAGAATGGAGTTGGAGTAGGTATAGTCTTAATCTCCCCAATAGGTGAGGAAAAGGTTTTCTCCTATCGACTAACTTGGAGCTGCACTAACAATGCAGTTGAATATGAGGCTCTTTGCCTAGGCCTTAAGAAAGTTGAGAGACTTGGAATCAAGCAACTATAAATTTATGGAGATTCAGAACTGATTGTCAACCAAGTCACAAAAAAATGTGTTAGTAAGCAACACTATCTCAAAGCTTACAAAAATAAAGTATGGGATCTACTCAAAGCTTTTGAAGCTCTAAACATCAAAGCAATCCCTAGAGAAAAGAATACCCATGCTGACCTATTGGCATCAGTAGGTGCAAATTTCTACCCCATAAGCAATGTCATTCAAAAATATAAGATGGTAAGACTTATATATAGACCTTCTATGCTAGACAAAGACACCTTTTGGTAGGTATTCGAGAGTGATCAACAGATAGTAGATTTCCTGATCCATGAAATGAACTGTTCAAGTGATAGAGTGTAGAAAGATGAAGAAGATGAAGGTATGATCCAATTGAAAAATAATCACATCCCAAAAGGATTGATCACTCTTGAAAGCTTGTTCGACAATAATGATAGGTCAACCGATCACAAGATGAAGGTTGATAAACATAGGTATAAAGAAGTTCAGTTGGAACCAAAAAATTTTATCAAAGTAGGAGTAAATTGCACAGAAGAAGAGTTGAATCAGATTCAAAGACTGTGCAAAGAATTCCTCGATATCATAGCTTGGACTTATGGTGATCTTAAAGTCTACTCGAAAGAGACCATACAACATACCATTGAACTTGAAGAGGGTGCAAAACCCTTCAAGTAGAAACAAAGGCCGGTGAACCCCAAAATTGAAGCTCTAATGAAGCAAGAACTATTGAAGCTACTCGAAGCCAAGATTGTCTACCCCATCAAACATTCTACATGGGTAGCTAACCTAGTTTCGATCAGGAAGAAGAATGGAGACATTAGGCTATGCGTAGACTTCCAAAATCTCAATAAAGCTTCATTGAAGGATCATTACCCTCTCCCACAAATCGACCAGACTCTGCATACTATGGTAGGAGTGGAGAGATTCTCATTATTGGATGGGTTTTCTGGGTACAACCAGGTGTGGGTCAAATATGAAGACCAATACAAAACCGCATTCACTACCAAGTGGGGAACATTCACTTACCAGAGGATACCTTTTGGATTATCCAATGCTGGAGCAACTTTTCAAAGGGTAATGGATGTGGATTTTGGAGAACTCATCAATAAGATCATAGTAATATACTTAGATGATATGATAGTGTTCTCTCATCACAAAGAAGATCACGTTGAACACCTCAGAAGAGTTTTTGAGAAATGTAGAGAGTTCGGTATCTCTTTGAATCCGAAGAAATCCATATTTTCTATTGAAGAAGGGATTTTACTTGGACATGTCATTTCTAAAGTTGGACTAGCTATAGACCCTAATAGAGTGAAAGCATTGTTGGAACTCCCTTTACCTCCAAATAAGAAAGGTCTACAATCCTTCTTTGGGTAGATCAACTTTGTACGCAAGTTCATAGCAGATTTTACACAAATCATCAAACCCATGATAGAGCTATTAAAGAAAGATGTTGAATTCAAATGGATAAACTTGTGAAAGAAAGCTTTCACCAGTATAAAGGAACAGATAGCCCAAGCACCTATCCTAGTAAATCCAGATTACTCCAGAGGTTTCATCCTGTATGCTGTAGGAGAACAAGAGAGTTACACCATAGTACTTACTCAAAAAGGGATAGATAATGAAGAAAGGCCCATAGCCTTTCTAAGTTAGACCATGCAGGAACATGAGGAAAAATACAACTTCATCGAAAAGCAAGTATATGCAATCATGAAATCATTGAAAAAGTTTAGGTATTTCCTTTCACAGAGTAGGACTATTGTATACGTAGTTCACCTTGATGTCAGAAACTTCATCATATAGGGAGAGCTTGGTGAGAAAAGAGTTGGTTGGGTATCAAAGATACAAGAATACGATATCGAGATTCACCCGACCAAGCTAGTGAGAGGTAGAGCATTATGTCAAGAACTCACCAAATAAGCCTCAATGGAGTATGTAGCTTGCCAAGTGCAAGAACCAATTCTAGAAGATGATCAATCTCAAAATACAGACTAGGTTGATGACTTGATCAGATATTTTTAGACTAGAAAATGCCTAGTAAGTTTAAATGCTTCATAGCGAAGAAGATACAGGATCCAAGCTTTGAAGTATACCTTACTACCTGAAGGACTGTACAAAAAAAATCTGGATGGTGTATTACTTCGATGTATAAAAGATGATCAAAAGTAGAAGATTTTAGAGGAGTTTCATGGAGGCCCATCAGGTGGACATTACTCAGGAAGGACTACAACTTTGAAAATAATCAGAACCGGTTGCTATTGGCCATCTATTTTCTTAGATGCATTCAGAGTAACTAGAAATTATGAAGAATGCCAGAGGTATGTTGGGAGAAATAGAAATACTTCAATGCCTTTGAAACCTATTCAGGTTGAAGAACCTTTTCAACAATGGGGTTTGGACTTCATTGGGGTAATAGAGCCTAACTCATCTACTGGGCACAAATATATTCTGACTGCCACTGATTACTTCACTAAGTGGGCTGAAGTAGTGCCTACTAAGAAAGTTGATCAGGAAGTTGTGATAGAATTCATTGAAAGCTTAATAACGAGGTTCGGTATCCTTGATGCATTGGTCATAGATAATGGCACATCTTTCATAGGTGCTAAAATGATCGATTTTACTAGTAAATATGGGATCTATTTGAAGACTTCTTCAAATTATTATCCCCAAGGAAATGGTTTAGCTGAATCAACGAATAAAAACCTACTCTGAATTTTAAAGTGAACTCTAAAAGACAATAAGAGAATCTGGCACTCTTTGATAAATCAGGTGTTATGGGCTGATAGGATCACAATCAAGAAATCCATCAACACCTCTCCTTACTCATTAGTCTATGGTAAGGAAGTTGTCCTCCCTATACACATAGAAATACCTGCTTTAAAGTTGCTCAATCAAACTAGCATGGAAGAAGCAGAACCGATGGAGAATAGGTTGATACAACTCCTACAACTAGAAGAATAGAAAGAACAAGCTTACAACCATTATTAGAAACACATGGGAGACACAAAGAAATGGTTTGATAAAAGGGCTACTCATAGAAATTTTAAGGTAGGAGACTTGGTTCTGAGATGGAATGAGAAAAAAGCAAAACCTAGGAACCATAAAAAATTTGATGCTTTCTGGGAAGGACCTTTTGAGATAATTGAAGAAAAATAATAGAATTCCTTCCAACTAAAAAATGAACAAGGTCAAGTACAACCTATCCCTATCAATGGCTTCCACCTAAAGTTGTACTTCAAGTAAGATAAAACTTTCCCACCCCCTTGTATTATATGTAAATATGCTATTTTTACTAAGTCACACTTCAAGGAAAATGGTCATGATTTCATGACATTTGGCATTCAAAGGCCACTTCATGGAAAATGGTCATGATTTTGTGATATTTTGGCATTCAGAGGCCACTTCAAGGAAAATGGTCATGATTTCATGATATTTTGGTATTAGAGGCCACTTCAAGAAAAATGGTCATGATTTCATGATATTTTGGTATTCAAAGGCCACTTCAAGGAAAATGGTCATGATTTTATGACATTTTGGTATTCAGAGGCCACTTCATGGAAAATGGTCATGATTTCATGATATTTTGGCATTCAACAGGTCAAAGTCAAATAATGACACTTCACTTTGGTGGAAAGAGTTTTTGAAATTTTAAACATACTCCATTCAAAGTACCACCGTGCAAAGTTATTGGTCCAAAAAGAGGTGACGTAAAGTTATTGGTCCAAAGAAGATGGTGATGCATAGCGGTTGGTTTCAAGAAGGTGGCACATGAAACAAGACACCCAACAACGTTCAAAATTATTTGTAGAATGTGCACCACCAACTATAATTATTGCATGGCACCTTAATGCATGCATGTGCATCTATTTACGTCATGGAAGCCCCTTTTCTCACACCTCTACTTTCTCAAAAATTTCCTCTACAAAAGGTATTCTCTGAATTCTCTCAGAATTTATGTTTTCCCAAAGCGCTTCTAGAATTTTTGCATGATGAAACCACGATAAGCAACCATGGTAGGATCTTCTTCAACTTCTACAAAAATATGTAATGTAGGAGAAAAGAAAGGTGGTTTTATAGACCCAGATGCCTACATAACTGATACAATCATCACCTAGAAAAATCTAGAGAAGATTCAAAGAGTTGTGGAGGCTAGAGTAGCAAAAGGCATCACCCCATCGACTCCAAGTACTTTCTCTTTCCACTCTTTACTTTCATGGTATATATGCACTCCTGTTCACCCCTGCCCTAAGCTAATCATAGCCATGGTGATGTTTTATGACATAAAGCATAGGATAGTTAGGAATTCCAAGGGGGAAGTCATTTTTACCCTAGATCTCGATGCAATCAGGTGTGCTTTTAGCACCAATAGAAAACCCGTTGTAAATCCCATACCATTTGACCCAGTTGCATAGGCCAAATATTATACCCCCACCCTTAATATTAAGTTGTTTCTGCAATCACACTTGTCAGAACCTCCTCTCGATGGAGCTCTACCAGAAACACCCATTCCTCTATCAAAATTCAAAAGTAAAGAATTGTTCTCCATGTTAGCTATGGTGGTGGGATTAGAGTCAGACGCACAAGTGTATGGGTGGTATATTGTAGTAGTGCAATGCATTTCAAACCCTAAGTTCTATGATGCTACCATCGTAGATGAGCGCACTATGCCAATTTTCTTCGATTGGTCGTCTTACCTATCTCAGCAAATACATGCAGGCTTGTCCAGGATACAAAGGGGTTCTCAGGTGGCTTTTAGGTTTTCTTCTTATCTGGTATGGATTTTCTTCTTCTTTCAATAAAAAAAATCCCTTTCATTCCTAAAATTCATAAATATAAAGAAGGAAAACTTTTACTTGTGTATGAATGGACAATGATGCTTTCAAAGACCAAATCATACTACTATTTCAACATGGAATTTCTAGGCCTTGCTTTGCGAATTATGTATGGTGAGATATGTAGACTTCCCTAGAAAGTGTGAGATACTTTACAACATCCTCATGTAGAATAAGGAGATTGGTTCATTTTAACATAGGGAGTAGTCATCAGACTATATGGTTTCATGGGAAACCTTTCTTACTCTCGTACTATGTCACTGAATGATTGTTTGCCTTGGAGTATGTAAGGCAGACCGAATACATCAATAGCAAGTTTGGCACAGGGATTGGTAAGAGGTCTATGCCCTTTGCCCTTCCAGTTTGAAGGGGTCATTGTATCTAAGAAAGGAGACCATGAGCGAATCACTCGAGCTCTGAAGAACCTGAAGTTAGTGGAATTACCATAGAGATGGAAATATGATCCCTTTGATAGGTTTGTAGAAATGTAGGCTTCTCTAAACAAAACTTCCTTCAAAAAATTCCATCAGTCTAAAAGAGAAATTGATAAACAGGGTAGGAATAATAAAGAAGATGAAGCGCTAGAATGGCATGTAGAGCAGATGCAATCGTTGGCCCCATGGCATGATTTCTATGAACATGTGATGGATTGGAACCCCAAAGATAATCCAAACCATGTGTTAGAAGATAAGGTTATAAAGAGAATGTCGAAGAAGGGAGATGATTGGACATCAACAAAAATTATGGCTTGGTGGATGATGAGGGTGCAAATTGATATGAGCTCTAAGTGGGGACTAAAATTTGATCATGAATTCTCCACTCGATATGACAAATACCAAGCTACATGGTTTGAGACTCTTGTAGATAAGGTTCCACCAGGCATCAATGGCATCAAGGTTCTGCCTACCACTAAAAAGGGGTAAACCAACCAAGGTAAAGGAAAGGGAATTGCTATTGAGCAAACAGAAATTCCAAAGAAAGTAGCTCGTAAATTCATTCCCCCTCTACATATGACATAGAGTCTGATGATGATCATCTTCTCGTCTCCAGGAAGAGGAGATCATAATCGGTAGCAATAGGGAAGCAGAAGAAGAGCAGGTAGGCAGAAGCACATGTAGACTCTAAAATAAGGGATGAACAAGAAAAGGAAATACAAGAGGAAGAGAATGTACAAGAAAGAGTAGAAGGGAATGTAGAAGGAAATGTAGAACATCCCCCTAAACATCATGATGTTAGCACCCAAGAGCTAAAAAAATTAGTTGAAAAAGAAGCTCCTACCGAAGAATCAGTCTCTATAGAGAAATTAGCTCCTACCAAAGGGTCAACTCCCTACTAAGGAGCCATCAAGTACTAAAGGTATAAAATTGTACAATAACTATCAGGTATGATTTCTATCGATCTTACTTCATCCTCTTCTCAATCCCAAAGAAACCCCCTTCCCATTCTACATATGAAGATGATGTTTCCTCTCCCTCCAATCATCAACCTCCACCATCGCCACCATCACCTGAACCATCAACCCAATCCAACCTAAAAACATCCTCAGCTGCTCCCACAGATCCACTCATAGGACCATCAAATGTGGATGCCACAATAGTCACCATTCCTTTCCCTCATGCTATCAATTTCCCTAACTTCCAATCCATCCCCGCTTCCTCCTCTGAAAGTCACCCCACCATCTCCAAGCTAAAAAATATGAAGAAAGCTAACCAAAATACCTTAGACTAGTGGAAGTCTTACTACACCCAAGTTTCCAAGAACATAGCCCATACCAAAGAGGGAATAGCTCTGGATCCCATCAGTATGCAATGTTCAACAATGAATATGACACCCTTAGTACATAAGTCAGGAGGGAGAAATGACTCTAGAAGATTACCAAGCTGAAATGATCACTGAAGACATCACTCAACTACCTATGGAAGATGAATGGGGAAAGGCCCAAGCTCACATGGGGACCATATACTTAAATGTTAAATATTACAAAGAGAAATACCTCAGAGCTGAAGAGGTAAGGAAACATTTGGAAGCGACCTTGAGTGAGCAAAAAACCATTGAAAAGGCTCTAAAGAATGAGGCAAAGAAGTGGGAAGAAAAATTCAATGAAGTAGCACCATATAAGGAAGAAGCGAAGAAGGTTGCTAAAAAAATTCAGGTTTTGAACAAACAAGTGGAAGACCTACAAAAACAAATCCAAGAAGGCACTAGAAAAACTAGTGGGTTGTCCAAAGAAAAGGCCAAGGCAGTCAGAAAGGAGATGTTCAATGACATCCAGAAGATAGGCTTGAAGGCAAGGCCTACATTGTTATACCTAGCCAAGATTAAGGAGACATTGGGTCAGGTGGAGGATGAGTTCACTACATCCATCACCTTCCTACAAGCAAGACTATCTGCAGCAACAAAGATTCAAGTTCTAGCAGAGAGCATGCAGGGAAAGGTTGGAAACAGAGCCCAAAATGAAACATGGTCCCAGGCCAAAATAGCTGCTAGGAGTTTCTTCAGAAGGCACAAACTTGTGATAGAAAGTGCCAAAATAATTCAAGAACTCCAAGCAGAAGCTAAGGGGATTTTAAAACATTTGAGCATAGTAGAGAATTATGGCCTGCCAAGCTTCTGGGATAACAATTCAAATATCTTAGAAGAAGATGGGCTTAAAGCTTCTTGGAAAATTTTTATAGAAGATGAATCAAAAATAGATAGCTAGGAAGAGCCAATCCAAGAAGATCAAATATTTAGCATGGCTCAAGATCTTACCCAGATCAACTCCTATCTGCATGAGTTGTACATGAGGTCAAAAGTTTTATCCTATGACAAAGTGGAAGAGTTAGAGTATTTATATCTAACGTTCATGGAGACTTCTGACCCAGATGAAGAGACTTGGAATAAAGCTTGTGCTACTTATAATGAAGTTGTTTAGAAGATAGAAAAATATAAGAAGGCCAAAAAAGCCTCAATGAGCAGTCAAGCGGTAATAGAAGCAAGGAAATCAACTAAAGAAGACACCCTTGACGAGTAGCTACATTGAAGAAGAAACACAATTTTTCTCCATATCTCTCCCCTTTCTTTCTTTTGTTCTTTTTTTACTCCATTCCCCAATGGATAAAGGCTTTGGATTCTAACATTCAGCTAGCAGAATTCCCCAGGAGGCACCAATAATGTAGGTCAAAATGACTACACCAAGGGAAGAGAGGAGATTTCTTCTTGAAATTTTGCTAAGTATGGAAAATAGTCACGATTTCATGATCGGTCTTGTTTTCGCTGATCGAGGGTCCGAAAAGAGCATAAGGTAGAAAATAGTCATGATTTCATGATCGATTAGGTTTTTTCTAGTTGAGGGACTAAAAGAGCACAAGGTGGAAAATAGTCATGATTTCATGATCGATCAGGTTTTTGCTGGTCGAGGGCCCGAAAAGAGCACAAGGTGGAAAATAGTCACGATTTCATGATCAATCAGGTTTTCATTGGTTGAGGGCTCGAACGAAGCCAATGATGAAGGGAGTGGAGGATAGTTGGGCCATGATGTCTCCAAAAGGGATCGATGCGGATGTGCTGTAACAAGAAGATCTCAACTATTTTCTATTGAAGACCCCACTACTCCATACTTCTTTAATCACCAACTTACCAGAATGAGCCAAGTGGCATATTGTTGTAACAAGTTTTAGTTTTTTTGTTATTAGAAGATGTATATATATAGGATGAGCGACTCTAACTAAGGGTCGGCTCTTGGATGTTTACAAGGCTATGTATATAGATTATTGAAAGCAATAATATACTCATCATTCTAGCTTCTAGCTCACTGGTGTTTTGTCATGTATGTATGAATATTCAAATTCTATATAAACTATGCTAAATGTTAATCACTCTAATTCTAATTCTGAATTTTTGCATTACAAGTTCTACATATTTTTAATTTGATAATTCTAGGAGATTAATGGTTGTTTTAAGTTCGCACCAGAGAAGTTAGTTCTTATTTTGATGGTTTAAAGAATGCTTATCTATAAAAATTATGTGTTTCCTTGCTATTGTCTAATTTGTACCATTTAACATTCCTAGCAATAGCTATATTTCCCTTTCTTTATGCATTTTACTCTCTCCCCTTTTCCTATAAAAAAGCAAGGAACCAACCTTATCTAGAGATTGAACCAGGTAGTCTCTGTTTTAAACCCGATCATTCAATGTTGGCAAAGTCTTGGGTGCAAACATAACCAAAGGCAGATTTTGCACCAAAAGGTATCATCTATGAATTGATGGTGAGATATGGGATTAGAATCGAGATCAATTTTAATACCCACGATATTAAAATTTGTATTAATAGAGTGACCCAAAAATTTTGCCATCAAAATGAAGAGGAAGGTGGATAGTGGATCTCCTTGTCGAATACCAGGGTTATGCATAAGAGGTAGGACCCGAAAGGTACTTGTAAAAAAATGGCTAATCTATTACGAAAACCCGATGAATCCTATCAACCTGCATGTATGATGGCATGGCGAATGACCCTATTTTTTCAAAAAAATTGTCAAAAAATGGTGAATTTCAAAGTTCTGATCGGACCAGGTGAAAAACGAGTTTGGCGATGCAAAACACTTTTCAAAACTTGATCTGGTCTCGTACGGTTGCAAAATAAGATCCGGTAATAGACCGGATGCATATTATAGTCCAACAATGGACCGGATGCATAATATAGTATGAAAATGGATCGGATGCATAATATGATCCGGTCAACCATCGGATGCATACATGATCCGATTCGGATCGGAAGCATAAAATGATCCATCCAACGATCGGATGCATACTATGATCCGGTCTTGGATCGGATGCATAATCTGATCCGGATATGGATCGGATGCAAAAATATGATCCAGTTTTGGATCGGATGCATAATATGATCCGACCACCAATCGGATGCATACTATGATCCGGTTTTGGATCGATTACATACTAAGTTCTGGTCACACATCGGGTGCATAATAGGACCCGATCTCGAATCGGGTGCACAATATGATCCGGTCACCGATCGGATGCAGAATAGGATCCGATCTCGCATTGTAACGGATGCAGAAAAGTTTTGGTTCTAAGGTGGTGAGCATCATGCGGAATATGATCTGGTTCTTCTACCATGTGTCACACGTTCAATCATCAACACCGCATGTCCAATAGAATGCAGCCACGTGTCAACCCTGTTTCTTCAATCTATAAAAGGGCATCAAGTGTCATTTTTTCCATTTCATTTCTATGACTACTACAACCAGAGCGAACCTTTCCAATCAACCTTTCGATTCCCAATCCTTTTCCTTTGACTTCCAACTTCTTGCGATGGCCGCCCCTTCCACCCTTGTACCAAAATTCAAGAATTCATCATGCACTTTGATTTTAGATCTGATGACAACCCCGGGGATGGACTTCAAGTGGCTCAATAATGCAGGTTTAACAACCCTCATTTCCATGCCACAATTTAGAATAGAAAAAGTCCTCCTGCAACATATTATAGCTGGATATGACCACGATAGGGCTACAGTGAATATTAAAGTACGAAATAGAAATCTACTTTTCAGCATCACCCCTAGAGATATTAACAGATTGACAGGTCTTCCATTCATTGGTTTTCCACAAGTGTCGACGAGGTTGCAACTATCTCTTGATGACAAAGCACACCTCGAAAGCAAGTATGGTCTCTCATCGAAATATTTGGTAGGTATAAATCTTGTTAATTATATTTTATTAATGTTCAATGTTTCAAATTTGTAAATTGACATCTAATTTTTTTATGCAGCTTCTACCGCCAAATCAAAAAGAGGTTTATCAATCGACGATGTCAACCATCAAACTCTGAAGGCCATTATCAAAATTTTCCAGGCTAGACTAATTCTGATGGGAAGACCAGAAATTCTATTTTGGGCACTTGCTTATATTGTTCAGTCTGAGCACAATCAAAAGTACGATTGGTGCACTTATATTTTGGACCGAATCAGGTTCGAGTTGCACACGGTGCAAATGGCAACCGACAAGACACAACCCATTGTGGGCACTATTAATTTTCTTTTAGCTCTTTATTATGAGTGTTTTCATAATTTATAGACTACTCCTGTACCAACTGTAGTGCATGCAACACTACAGGCTATTGCTATGTCAGCAGAGGAATTGAAGGTAATAACAACATCATTGACCTTGACATACTATTTTATAGTTTATCACATTTCCTTTTTTAAATTTTTCTTTTCATATATATGCAGGGGAAGGTAGACGTTACAAGGAATAAACAAATTTCTGCCACAAGGGGTCACAGGCCAGAACAAACTGGTGATTCAGAAGACACGGGCTCTGAAGCAACACCTTTGCAGAGGCCACACAAATGTTCCAGAAAGCAACTACTCTTGGGGTTTCTCGTACACCTAGGTATGCACAAAATGTGCAAGCCGAATCTAGTGTGGCCAACCCCTCCCCCATTGCAACACAAATTCATCACGTTTCTTCATCTTCAGGTAAATCTATGTGTAATTAGTTTAAATTAAGATTTTTTTATTTTCAAAAGAATTTTAACAAAAATATTTTTTACTATTTTTTAGTTGATTCTCAAAATCAACAAGTTACATCACAAGGTAGAGGCCAAATGCCACCACCGCCTCCATTGCAACAAATGGTTGCATCACGCTCACCGGTTCCACCACAACCACCACTTCCACCAAATCAGTGATAGGCACCGACACAACCTTCGACAATGCCTATGCGAGGGAAAATCGATGTTGGAAAAATATTATTTTCATAGAGATCACAGGGCACTGCTCAAAGTTTTGGGTGTGGGTTTTCACACCCACAGATATCACACATGCCAACACCAAGTTCTGGGCATGGATGGTCTCAATTTACTTTTTCAACAAATTCACAGGCACCAGAAGTTTCTACAGAGGGATTGGATAATATTCCACTTGATGAGGATTTTCTTTTGCAGGGCAACATTGAAGGCTTCAAGGCAATATATGTGCTGAGATGTGAAGGAGATCAAGGAGAAGCCACTGACCCTGCAGCTCAGGAGACAACATTACCCTCAGCTCAAGGAGCCGACCCTCCTCAGGGTCCTCAAACTGGGGATAATGTTGTAGATTTTAATGAAAATGTATTATTAGCTGAAACCACAGAAGCTACAATTAATCAATTTGTATTAAAATATTTGAAGGAATTGAAGGAATGGGAATATCGGGAAAAGGTCCTTTTAAGGGAAATCAATACCCGATATAAAAATTATGGAAAAAGAGATTCTCTTTATTCTTTGGTTCAATATGAACCAGAAAAGCTTGATGGCCTTTTAAAATAGGCCACATCAGGAACTGTTCAGTCTGATTTTGTTTATGATGATGATGTTTTGAATGTTGCTGTTAGTAGATTGGAGAACATTAATGCCGAAGCCCAAGCATTTTATAACCAGTGGGCTTCTGATAAGGATAAAGTTGCAGTTGTTGAGGCTGCAAGGGATATGGCTGAGGTAAGAAAACTTTTAATGTTTCAATTTTGTATTGCAGTGAAATTTTTATATTTCTTGAAAATATTAAATAATTTCAATATAACCATTTTGAATTATGTTCTCAATTTGTTTTTGTAGTCAAATTTTGAACACTTAAAAACATAGGTTAAGAGCATGGACGTCAATCTTAAATGGGCGAAGACATTTTTGACTCATGCAATGGAAATGAAAAAGAAAATGCAATCAAAAATTTCAGAAAATAATCGTTTAAAAAAATACATCAAGGAGAAGCTCAAAGAAGATCCAAAAATGGTGCTTGAGAAAACAAAGGAAACACTTCCAACAATACTTGAAGATCCGAACAAAGAAGAAGCACAATTGGTGTCAAGTATTGTGAAAGTACGTGATAACCTGGTTAGAGTTGGAGCACTACCAGAAGAGAGTGACACAGATGTCGACAAAGGAAAAGAAACGACAACTCCAACAGATATTGAAGCAACCAAGCACCAATCAAATGTTTAACTTTGAAATTTGAAAATGTAATATGCTCTAAAGTTGATTGTAGTCAACAATTTTGTACAATGTAATATGTTTCTTTTTGAACTAATGATAATGACATTATCTCAATTTGTGTTTTCCATCATTCATAGTTTGCTTGCATTTATAAATATGTGTTGCAATTTTAGTTTATTTCTGGCTAATATTGTTCACTATGGTCATCTCAACAACAAAAGCATTATAAATAACATTACAGATCAACAATAATATACCAATAATAAAATTTAAAACATGAAACATAGAGATTTATCAATGAGGAGAGTTGAGACATCATGACATAAACATACAATTGTAAAAACTGCAAAAAGATATGAGACATGTAATTTTTGAAACACTAATGTGATATAAAACAACAATTCTATAAAATCTTATAAATCTTGAACAATATTGTGAAATATTCTATGAAATTTGTGAAATCAAAACACTATTGTGTTTATCAATGTCAATGAAATCATGGAAAATTATCATTATGGAAGCTGAAACATTTCAGCTTGTCCAGAATCATTATGAAGCATAGCAAAAATTTGTGTCTCCACCATCTGATCACTAAAAGCATCATCATCGTAGTTATCGATTGTATTCGATGTTCCTCTTCTATCTGCCAGGGAACTCCAGTGTGCCAAAGCTCTGTCATACGGAAATGTATCCAACTGATATGAAGAGACATATATTCTTAAACAATTTTCTAAATTTTTGTCGAGTCTATTGCGGAGTTTAGATTTAACAAAAGAAAGTGCACTGAAAACTCTTTCATCTTCGATTGACCCCAAAATCATTGTTTCACATAATTCATATAAACGAAAGTATTCACTTATTGTATCTTGTAAGATTGTGCTTGGATACAATTTTTGCCACAAACGTGTTGTGGAACCAATCTCATGGACAGTTGTCATAAGTGATGTTTGCACAACCATTGTTCTTCCAAAATGCGATGACTGTTCTTTTAAAATATCACTATTGAGTATACCTTTTATTTCAACACCATTGACTTCCACACTCTTACTAAAATGGTCAATTAGGTTACCCATATATTTAATAAACAACTCATTTGCAAAATTGTATTCAATACAAGGTCCCCAAAACATGGGGTTAACCACACCCATGGCCTCGAGCAACTCATCTCTCTGAAATCGATCTCTTATCTCACTTGTCAAATATTTTGCTATTTTTGACAAATTACACTTTGTTTTCTATATAATAACATGAAATCTACTGTGTGTTATAGGAACTTCTTCAAAATATTCCACAACTATACTTGATTGCCTTTCAAAACAATAAACAGGTACCATATTTTCATGAACATTAATACAAATATGATCATTGATGTCAAACTTCAAAAAGCTTTTTGGATTGTTCACGTTTATCAATGTATTCCAACTATCAAACAAAGGTTCTGTAAAATCAGCTTTAGACACATATAATGTATCTATAAGCATGCATATTTGTTTTCTCATCCTCATAAAATCAACGATATAGATGGATCTCTCTTGTGCAAGATTAATTAATCTGTTCATTTCTTTTAACATTGGAAGAATACCACATAAGGTCAAAAGTGTTTCCAAGTCAATCAAACGAAAGAGCATATCTTTTGCCTTATCAACTATCCTGCGATTTGCATGCATAAACCCTATCAATGATTGATATTCTACAAAAACTCTCTGAGCAGGTTGATACAGTGAAATCCATCTTGTATCCACATATTTTAACAATTTTTTCCCTTCTGTAACTCCTAGTGCAAACTTTTGAAACTCTGCAAACCTTTTTGGACTTAATGAGAAATAAGAATGAATTTCACGAATAAGGTTTTCCACTTTAGCAACATTTGAAAATGTGCTCACAATTTTATATGCAAGATTAACTCTATGAGCCATACAATGAATGGGAATCATATATGGAGCAACTGTAGTTTGGAGTCGAACACAAAGACCAGACCTGTGACCTTGCATAATAGCAGCTCCATCAGCTCCAACGCAAATTAACTTTGTTGCTATGTCTATACCATTCATTCCCACAATATTCTTTAAACTATTGACAACAACATTATAAATGTTTTCAGCATTTGAACTTTCCAACATCTTATGTATTCCCAAAAAAATAGGTCTTCTACTATGATTTTGAAATGTGTACACATGCATGCAAATCCAAGATGTGTTGTCCACAACTGTTACCTCATCAATAGAAAGTGAAATGAATCTGGAAAGTTTTACTTGCTCCCTTAGGTCTTCTTTCTCAACCAAAGATAAACATTTAGCCATTTCCCAACCACTTCGGTCTGACCAATGAGAACTAGGAAGGTTTTGCACATTAAATAGGCGTAATAGCTGCTTATAATCAATAAAATCGGACATTGGTCTACCTTTCTTGAGAATATTGTAAACAACGACAAACTGCATACTTTTTGAAGCTAAAATAGTCTTCTGTATTTTATGAAATTGGGCTGCAATTGTTCCACCTTTCTCAACAAGAGATTGTTGTTGCTTTAAGTGATTGTCATATTCTATAGCATATCTTAAATGCATACATTCTGATGCATCCTTCCACTTAACTTCTTTACTAACTTCACCATTACTTTTTATAACTTTTACATAAGCTTTGTCGACATGTTTTTCAATTGTATCAATCTTGTTTTGAAGCCTATGATCCTTACCAAGTCTCCAACTATAAATTTTGCATCTACATTATTTTTCATCGATTTGGTTATCCTCAGTCATAACAGGCTCAAGCCAGGGAAATATTTCTGCCCATTCATTCCTAAATCCCCTTCCTAGTATCCAGTTAGACGCTTTTCTTTTTTTGGAATTTTTTCTTGAAGATTCAAATGAAGCTTGTAATGATTTTGATTTATCACTTTCATTTTCAAATGTGATGTCATTTTGAGTGTTGTCTTCAAGTGTTTGTTGGATGTCATTTTCAAGGGGATTTTCATTAAAAGGCATCTCTTGTTGGGGAATATCTTCAAGTGGAGGCATATCAGGATCGATAGGGTATTCTGCATAGTAGCATACCATAATATTTTTTATCATTCTTGCATAAAAAAATTTACAAAAAAATATTCAAATCGTCAATCGAGCACATACAAGGAAGTCAAAAATCATTTGTACCTTGAATTTGCATAGATGTCGTTGGCTCGTTGCATTTCAAAGTTTGGCTAAAATATTTGAGGATACTCTTTTCAGTAGAAGATTTGGTGCCCTTATTTCCATCACTGGGTGACATTTTACTTGTTACGAAAAATATTTTCAATTCAGTAGAGTAATAAAATGTTGAAGAGGGTGTACTTTATGGAGGCCTTAAGATAATATTGTAAATAGAATAAACAATTGTTTGGGTGGTAGATTATACATACTTGTTTCCTGCCATTCTTTATTGTGATTTTATCAGTTTATGCCATTGGTTCATTTTTTGGTGAAAGCACTTTAACTGACAAGAGCACAAAGATAAATAACATTCAAATTGAAATCAATTTAAGAAAAATATTCTTTAAGCACAAAATAATTGGTGATACGTATGTCGAAAAATATCATATTATAGCACAAAATGGTCTAGAAACAGAGAATCAAAATGTGTTCAGAGAAACAGAGCATCAATATGTCTTTAGAGAACCAAAGCATTTACTCATGTATAATCTTAGCAAGGAAAAAATATCTGAATTGAAACTAAGAATCAAAGAGTTTTAAAACATTCAGAACAGGGCAAAACAGAGAAAACATGGGAACAAAGCAATGACCATCCGGATGCAGAAGAGGGCTCGGATATAATATTTTACAGAAATAGAGAAAATAGAAAGAGAGAAAATAGGGGATAACATGCAGAACATGGCAAAATAGAGAAAAATATGGCAAGCAGAGGAGTGATAGAGAACCTGGTGTAGAAAGACGTCCAGTGCAGAACAAGTTTCGGTTAAAAATATTCTGGTTGTAGAAATGGTTCCGATCGAATGCAGAACATGTTTCGCTTGCAAAATGGAACCGTCCGGTTGTAGAATAGGATCCGACTGTGAAAGTTGTTCCGTCCGGTTGCACAATAGGTTTCGAACGTAAAATTGGTTCAGGATGGTTGCAGAATAGGATCCGACTGTAGAATTGGTTTCATCTGGTTGCACACTAGGTTTCGACCATAGAATTGGTTTAGGATGGTTGCATAATAGGACCCGGTTCCATTTGGTTGCACACAAGGTTTCGTTCGGTTGCACAAGAGGTTTCAACTATAGAAGTGGTTCAGGACGGTTGCAAAATAGGATCCGACTGTAGAAGTGGTTTCGTTCGGTTGCAGGAGAGGTCCTGCAGAATAGGTTTGGATGGTTGCAAAATAAGTTCTAGATGGTTGCAGAAGAGGTATCATCTGAATGCAGAATTGGTGGTAGTCGATCACAAAAAAGGTTTCGGTCTTGTGTAGAACTGTGTCAAAATATTCTTGGGTGTAGAACATGTTTCAAAAATGAAAATGTATCCCTGGGGTGTTAATTATATATAGAGGTATACTTGGCGAGTTGGGTGGGATAATTTAGAAATTTTAAAATTTTAGGGCGAAAAGGGTACTCTATTTAGGCGGGATAGCTTACGAATTTTTAAAAATAACCATGATACTCTTATCAAAGCACGGCGAACCGACTCCTAAAATTTATTTTATTTGAAATTTTTTGGCTAAATGGCCGACGTTCGAGTCCCCCAAATTTTGCAAATTTGAATTTTCGAAAATTGTACTTTTCACCCAAATGGTGAAGTTTCACCGCTATGCATAACCCAGTCGAATACCCATGTTACTATTGAAATAACCTGCTAGGGAACCATTAACCAACATAAAAAAATTAGCTGAGGAAATGCACAAATTGACTAGGTCTATCCATTGCTCAAAAAAACCAAATCTTCTCAACACCTTCAGTAAAAATTCCTAGGAGACTCGATCATAGGCTTTAGTGATGTCTAACTTGAGGAAAGCCCCCACTCTCTTGTTTTTATCCACCAAATGAATAAGCTCATGGATAGAAATAACTCCATCAAGAATATAGCAGCTAGGTACAAAGCCACTTTGGGAAGGATCAATAAGAAGAGGGAGGAGCGGCTTGAGCCTATTTTCCAAAACTTTAGTGAATATTTTTTGAATTGTGTTACAAAGGCTGATGGGTCAAAATTCAAAGAATCAAAACCAAAAAAGTAGAGTTGAAATTATTGGGTAAAACAACTGAGGACTAGACACTTTTGAGGGCTACATAGATTTCCTTACCAATTATATGCCAAAAACTTTTAAAAAATTTGGGGGAAAGCTATCCGATCCTGGAGCTGTTAAACCAACCATCGAGAAAATTTCACGTCTGACCTGCTCATCTAAAAAGAACTTGATAATATCATTGTTGGCTTGATAAGAGACTAGATTTGGAATATTTATCAACAACCTCTCTTCCACTTCAAAATATCCAGTAGGAAGATCACAGAGTGAGGGGTGGAAGAAGGAGACAACTTCACTCCTTATCTCTTGAATGTCCTTGGTGATAGACCCGTCAGATTTGAGAACTTCTCTAATTTTGTTATAACCTTTGTGTCTTAAAGTAGACAAGTGAAAATATTTAGTATTTTTGTTGCCTTAAGCCAAAGGGATCTAGATTTTTATTTCTAGAATAGTTCTCTACTTAGAATGTTGTGCAGATTTTCCAAAGTAGACAACTCCTCTGCTCTAGACTCATTAGTCAAAGCATTCATTTCAGTGTAGTTGTGAATGACCTATAGTTTAGTTTTGATATTAGTTTTTTTCTCGAATATATCACCAAATACTCTTTTATTCCACCTTTTTAGATTAAG
Organism: Wollemia nobilis; assembly: GCA_028583015.1. NCBI lineage: Eukaryota > Viridiplantae > Streptophyta > Pinopsida > Araucariales > Araucariaceae > Wollemia > Wollemia nobilis. The sequence goes on along the minus strand of JAQPPZ010017031.1, from coordinate 8,461,655 downwards.
TTTGACGAACCTGAGCTTGGAAGTCACTATCTCCATGGGTGAGCTAGTAAAATCCATGGACCACCATTTCTTGATACAGTCTTTGAGCTCTATATGAGAAAGTCACATGGCTTCAAATCTGAATGGTCTAGGGAAGAATGAGTGTAAAGGGGATTTTTCCAGTGGCAAGGGATTATGATCAAACCCCACTTTAGGGCGATTGCAAAGAGATACATATCTAAACACCGAAATCACTTCTTTGGAGATAAAATTTTTGTCTAATATTATTTGAATGTGTTGATCCTCTAGTCATTGATTTCTCCAAGTATACCTAGATCCTTTGAGTTGTAAGTCCATTATTTCTTGTTGGTTGATGAAGTCAACAAATTTCTCTATTCCTCTAGAAAAGGAGGTGTCTCCCCCTTTTTTATCTAAAATGAACGGAGGGGTGTTAAAAACCTCTACCAACATCCACGTCTCCTGCTTGAAGACTTCTATCATTTGTGTATATGGGACCAAAATATTTCTCTTTTAGTTTTGGAATTAGGGGCATATATGTTAGACATAACCCACCTAGTTCCTGTGTCCTTTTAACAAAACAAAATATTTATAACATGAGAAGAATAGACAAGATTGATCTCGACACCCTAGATGGGTCTCAAAAATAAGTTAATCCTCCAGATGCCCCAGTAGCTGAACTGGCCACCACTTTAGCTTCCTTCCATATCACATTCTTGATAGAATGTAGTTTATCGCTTTCCATTTTGGTTTCTTGGATAAGTAAAATAGACGAGCCTTTTTTTCTTATCAAGAAGTTCAACACCCTTTGCTTAAAGGTCCCATTTAGATCTCTAATATTCTAGGAAATGAATTTAATTTGTGACTTACATGTCCCTACTTCTTACCCCTTGAGGGTTGAGTATAGTGATAGAAATATTCCAAACTTAGTTGCTTACTTCCTTGGTTCTTGAAAGAATTAGCATCTAGCACAAACTGGGTACCATCTGCTATACCAATCTTAGCTTCTCTTGTACACCAAGTTTTGTTAGGGGTTCTACCCACCTTGCATTCCATCCCAACATATAATGGTTTCTTTTGACTTCACGTTTTATGGGGGGGCCTTTCAGAAGAGATAATCCCATGCTAAGACCAAGGGGAGACATGTTCAACAAAACCTCACCTAGATTAGGCTCTAAGTTTGGTTTGAGGCATTCAAAGGGATTTTGAATAGGAATAGAAGAACCAACAATAATATCAAGAGGACTACTAACCTGTGCCTTAGAGGAGGGCACTTCAGAATGAGAAACAAAGAGGTTACCTATATTAGAATCTCTGGGAGCTAAATCATTCAAAGGAGACATGGGGTACTCCTTGGTTGGGGTAAGTTGAGACCTCTACTCATCCTCCTTAAGAACCTTTGATATTTCCTTGATCATAAAAGGGGTCTCCAAATCTGAGGTCTTGGAAGGTTGAGGGCCTTCAACAGTCACAGGTTGTGTTGAGGGGTAATTTCGCCCAGTTGTGAAATCACACTCATAGCTAGGATTTTGGTTAGAAAACCCTCTATTTCAAATAAATATAAATTTCTCCAAGGGTCCATTCACTTAATGTGTTTATATGTCATGAAAATGAGTCAAAATAAGTGCTTAGAATACCTTAGTTATTTGCAAGCAATTGTTAACAAGGGGCCTATTTTGTAATATTTTATTGTGCTATGCTAATTTATTTTTCATGAAATTAATTCCCCACATGTAAGATTAAAAATCAAATATTGCCAATAAAATTTATGAAATGCAAATATTTGAATTAAACCTTAGGAAAATGATTTAAATTAAATTATTCAAATAATTAATGTTGGAACTTTATAATTATTTGAAATTTTTTATTAATTAAAATCTAATGTTTAATTTAGAATATGAAATTCCGAGAGTTTAATAAGTAAAATAACATTTACCTTAATATCAAATTGAAACTTTGCATGAACTTAGGGTTTTCATTTTCTATTTAATTAATTAAACTCTAATGTTGATTTTAGAATATGAAATACCGAGAGTTTAATAAATGAAATAACATTTACCCATTGAAACTTTGCATGAACTTAGGGTTTTGATTTTTTTATTTAATTAATTAAACTCTAATGTTGATTTTAGAATATGAAATACCGAGAGTTTAATAAATAAAATAACATTTACTCTAATATAAGATCGAAAAATTTATATTACAAATTAGGGTTTTGATTTATACGTGAAATGAAATTATATAAAATGAAAAATATTAGGGTTAGGAAAATAAAAATAAAATGTGCACAAAATTGGAAAATACAGACATATTACAAAAATAAAATTTGTCAACCTTTTCATTTACAAGAAAGAATTTTTTGAAAATCTTAACCTACTCTACTGTGATCTACATTCGCACTATCAATAGTAAAATAGATGCAATCTTCTAGGGTAAAAAAATGAATGACATATTAAAATATTTAATAAAATCACCATCTGCATGCGCAATTTTTATTAAATAAAACAATAAGGTCAAATGTGATTGATATTTCAATTAAAACATTAGACTTCAGAAAACTTGATATCTATAACAATGGATGACGTCCTTCCATGTAGCAAATATGTTCTTCAATTCTCCAATATATCTTCTCTCCCGATCTTATCTTTCCAATTTGTCCGACCTCTTTTCTTGGTTTCCAATGGCCTATTTATAATTTAACATTATGTTCGTTCATTCCATTCTACAATTTAAAACGGATTTTATAACCATATCATTCTCTTTGCTTTCCGCTCCTTTGTTCGTTCATTCTGTTCTACATTATATTGAAAACCTACAAAACCAACATAAAACTTTTTATAATAATGTACTTTAAATATTTTAATTAAAACATTTACAATATACTTTGAAATAAAAATATTCAAAATGAACATTAAATATTTTAATTAAACTTTAAAATGAATGATTTAAAACAATAAAATTATGCACTTTAAATATTTTAATTAAAATATTTACAATACCCTTTGAAATAAAAACATTCAAAATGAACTTTAAATATTTTAATTAAACTTTAAAATTAATGTTTTAAAACATTTACAATACACTTTGAAATAAAAACATTCAAAATGAATTTTAAATATTTTAATTAAACTTTTAAAATGAATGATTTAAAACATTAAAATTATAATCTAAAGTATTTTATTTAATGATTTTAAATGATTTATTTTAAAACATTAAAATTAAAACATTTAAAATCACAATTATCAAATCTTGAGATTTTCAAAATAAGATCAACAAAACCAAAATAACAACCAATTGAATGATGTGAACACTTCAAAAACAAGCATCGAAAGCTTCAAAAATTTAGTGGGTCCCCAATCTTGGGGTCATTGTGAAGTGGTCACAACAAAAGGCGACTTTACTGGGAAATATTCCTGAACATTTTGGACTTAAGAACCCAATTTTGAAATCAACAAAACCCAAATATTAGAAAAATGAGCATCAATAATATCCAAAGAATGTGAATAGAGAACATCAATCTAAAACAAATGAAACATTTGTCTCTGCTCAGTGTGTACTCTGTGATTGTGTGTGCTCTATGATTCATTTATTTTCCTGATACTATCCAAATTTCTATTATCAATTTTACAATTAGGCTATAAAAATTTGCTCTTTTAAGTGCACTTTTGCATTGCTTTCTTCAAGAAATTGCTCTACTTCTGGCCAGACGTTTATAGCATCGGTAGAGATTATCTGAATCTCCCAAATATTAGGTGAATTTTGCATTCTATATTTTTCTTTATTTTAGTCTAGACCTAGCTCCACTACCAATCAGGCGTCTATAGTCCCGGTGAAGGTTATCTAGACTATGGTGACTAATTTGGCTTTACTTTCCATTGCATTTGCTTTGCTTGTGTTTTATTCAAGCTTTATATTGCTTTTACAAAATTCACCTACCACTTGGGTTAAAGATCAAGTAAGGCTAAAAATTGAGTTCATTGAATTTTCACCTTCATTTGCAAAACTAATAACTTCATCTTTCAAGATTTCAAGGAATATTCTTTTAATGTGTTGCAGTATTTGTGGAGCTTTTGCAAAATGATTTTAGTATTTCAAATTTTACTTAGTCCAAATTCATAAAGATATACATTAAACATCTCACTTTATTTTTCTTCAAGTTTTGCGTACTTTCAAAATAGGTAATTTTGTCTTGAATTATCCAAGAACAAATACCAAATGAAATCATCAAATGTTTAGTGTCCATATAACAACTACCTCAATCAAGAAACAACACAAAAAACTACAAAACTTTAAACAACAAAATGATAACCTGAACTGAAATCCAAAATTTGGCATAAGATAATTTTATTGCAAACCAAAATAGAAACACATCAAAATTTCACTAAAAACCATAAACACCAACAAAAGCAAAAAACAAAATTTCACGAAACAACAAATTATGTACAAAATAAAACAAAACACAAAACCCCCAAAAAAACTATTTACAACAATATACACTATATACAAGATGATGCCATATTTATGATATAACTTCCCTAGATCCCAAATACAATTGGCACACTATAAAAGACATATATCATTATATGCATGCCAAATATTATACAACTCCAACCAAAATAAAATCAGGCCAAACGATATGACAAATTTTATTTTGTCTTTCTCATCCCACCAATTTGATTCAAGTTTATAAAAAATTCCATGTTTAGGATTTGATGCATTAAATTTACCATTGAATACATGATTTTCAACTATCTTTTACTTATTCAATAAATAAACTTTTAAAATATGATTTTTCACTTTGACTTAAGTTTTCATTTTCATAAGCATATAGGACTTCTTTCAAATAAGAGGCTACTTCTGAAAATTTTAAAGCAAAGTCATCATCTATGTCTTTAGGCCAATCATACTCATGCAACAATTTGCAAGAATCTAGGATATTTAAAAAATAAGAATCATTATAGTTTTGTATCATAGATTGAATTGTTAGTTGTTGATGAACTTGGTTCAACAACTCAAGCATATCTACTTTTTTTCGTTTAGCAAAGAAATTTTATTTGTGGTATGAATAGGAATCCACTTTAGTTCTTTATCAACCTCCAATGACATTTCATCGTGAATAACATCCAAATCTAAATGTAAAATTTTACCTAATTTTTGAATGTTTGGACACAAAGGATAAAATTCTACCTTTTGTACACTTTCATTTACCACTACTTGATGAGCCATTGTAAACTTTTATTTTTCTTCATGAGATCTATCACCATCATCTTCTCGTATCCCTTTATCTTCATCAATGATCTATTTTTTAAAATAATCAAAATTAGGCATCTAATCAAGAACATGTCTATACTTTTCAAACCATAGATCTCATTGATCAAACACAGGGTTATGCACAAGGGCGAATTTCACAATTTATAGCGAATTTTAGGTTTTTAACATTTTTTATTTTGCTATTTTTGGGACCCTAGAGGTCGGCCCATTCGCCCAAAAATTACGGGAATTATTTTTTTTAGGGTAAAATCACCCCTATACAATATGTATTCCCGCCTAATATTCGCCCTAAAATTATTTGAGAAAAAAATTATCCCGCCAAAATTGCCTCTTGTACCCCCACTATATATAGGTAACCTTGGAGGCTGGGAGCAACACTCATAGTCTCAACTTGACAAGGCGACCACAAAAAGTGACTGGCAGAAGCGAGGGACAAAAGGCTATCGACAGAAGCGATAGACACACAACGACTATCACCACGCAACTGACATAGCGTGACTGACACCGTGCGATTGACTCCGTGTGACTGATAATTTCAATTGACAAGTGTGACTGACAAGTGCGATAGACAAGCACGATTAACAAGTGTGACTTACTAGTGCAACAAAAAAGTATGACTGAAAAGTTCAATAGACAAGCATGACTAACTAGTGTGATCGCCACGTCGTGAATGACAAATCACGACTGATAGACCGCGACTGACAAATCGTGACTGACAGGCCGTGACTGTCACGATGCAAACTCCAAGCTACGACTGTCACAACATGACTGACAGGCCGTGACTACCACAACGTGACCATCACACTACGACTGTAATAGGGTGACTGACATAGAGGGCCAACCATTTGCCGGTAAGTTTTTATTATCAATTTTATTTCTTTTTTATACATTTGTGTTCATTGACGCTCAATAAGGAGGTTTGTGATGTGTCAGATATTGTGATGTCTTGAATAGTAGTTCTCTCTTTAACCAGTTATTTCCATTTTTCAAAATGATTTTCTTGTTACTCTTCTTTTTATATAGGTAAAATGTCACCTGTTGGCAATGGAAATAAGGGAGGCCAGTCTTCCAGTTCCGATAAAAGGAGTATCCTCAAATACTTTCGTAATATTTCAAATTCTAGTCAGCCACCAACATCTGCACAAATTGAAGGTATGAACGCCTTTACTTACTAACCAGTTATTTTTTGTTCATTGTTCATTTCATATATAATGTCTTCATTCATTAAGAAGGGTGATTTTTGGTGTATGGCTTTGTCCATTGTTTATCTAAATTTTTCAAAAGAAGGTATGCTTTTAACAGAATGTATGCTTTTAAAAAGAATAATGATAATGACCCTGGTATTTAGTATTGACCCTAGTATTATCTCTACAGAAAATAGTGTTGACCCTCGTATGAATCCACTTCCACATGACTACGATATTGAAAAGTCCATAGATGAAAATTTTCTTAAAGAAATGGAACAACAACATGAAGAGATTCCTGAAACAAACATGCCAAATGGAAAACAAAGTAATAGTTCTTATGCAGTACCCACTTCCGAAGAATCTTCTTCTAAAAAACATAAACGTGCCAGGTCATCTAGATGGACAATTAACAGATCATTTCAGCTTGATTGGGTTTCAGATTTTCCATTTGTTGAGCCAATGCTTCCAGAGAATAGTAATGAGGTAATAACATAATTGAGATGCATAATTTGCAGCTGGAAACATGGAAAAGATCACAGATTGCAAGTTAAGAAAGATACAGTAGAAAAACATTGCGGAAAGGTTTATATAAAAACAAAAGAAAGTGATGGACCAATACAAAAAAATTATAGGTGGAAGGATGCATCAGAGTGTGCCCATATCAGATATGCACAAGAATATGATAAAGCAATGAAAGAAAAACAAACTTTGGTTGAGAAAGGTGCAACGATTCAAGCCCAATTTCAAAAAATGCAAAAGTTCACTTTAGCTTCAAAAAGTTTACAGTTTGTTGTTGTACTCACTATTCTTAAAAAGGGTAGACCTATGTCAGATTTCACAGATTATAAATCTCTATTTCGACTAGCTGATGTGCATAATTTACCCAACGCCCATTGGTCAGATCGAAGTGGTTGGGAAATTGCAAAATGTCTGTCATTGGTTGAGCAGGATGACCTCAAAGAGAAAATTAAAAAGGCCAAATTCATATCACTTTCAATTGATGAGGTGACTAATTGTTGACAACACATCTTGGATTTGCATGCATGTTTACACATTGGAAAATCATTTAAGGCAACCTCATTTACTTGGACTACGTAAGATGGTGGAAAATTGCAATGCAGAAAACATTTACAATGTTGTTGTTTCTAGTTTAAAGGAAATAGCAGGAATGAATGAAATGGAAATAGCCACTAAGTTAATATGTGTCGGAGTCGATGGTGCTGCTACAATGCAAGGACACAAGAACGGTCTTTGTGTTAGACTACAAACATCTGTTACCCCATATTTGATCCCTATTCATTGCATGGCTCATAGAATTAATCTTGCATATAAAATTGTGGATACATTTATAAATGTAGCTAGAGTGGAAGACCTTGTCCGTGAAATTCATGATTATTTTTCGCGTAGTCCAAAAATATTTTTAGAGTTTCAGCAGTTTGCACTTGGAGTTACTGATGGTAAAAAACTCTTAAAAGACATGGATACTAGATGGATTTCAATGTATCAACCGACATATAGAGTTTTCAAAGAATATCAGTCCTTGGTAGGGTTTATGTATGTAAACCGTAGGGCAGTTGATAAGGCTAAGGATTTGCTATTACGAATGACTGACTTTGAAACACTTCTCACATTGTGTGGTATTCTTCCAATGTTGGAAGAAATGAATACTTTGATCAAAATTGCACAAGAAAGATCGATTTATATTGTGGATTTCATCAGGGCGAGAAAATAAATTTGCTTACATATTGATACGATGTACGCATCTAGTGAAAGTTTTATGGATCCCATGTTTGAGAGTTGGAGAGCATTGACAAACATCCATGATCCTCAAAACTTTTTGAAGTTCAATATAAATGATCATCTTTGTATTAATGTCCATGAAAAGGAAATTCCTTTATATTATTTTTGTCAACGAATGGATATTGCTACAAATGAAGTTGAACAAATGCCCATAACACACAACAGATTTCATGTAGTTGTAACAGATACAAAAATTAAACTGAAACACATAGCATAATCATTGACAAAAGAGATCAGAGACCGTTTTCAAAGAGATGAATTGCTTGAGGCTATGGGTGTGGTTAACCCGATTTTTTGGAATCCTTGTAATGAATACCATAATATAAGTGGTTTGTTTCAAAAATACATGGGCAATCTTGCTAGCCATTTCACTAAACCTGTGGTATTCAATGGTATTGAAATCAATGGCATTCTCAACAAAGATCTTTTGACAAGCCAATCAAACTGTTTTGGAACAACAATGTCTGCTCAAGTTTCACAATTTGCTAATCACCATGAGAGGGGTTCTATTTCACGTTTCTGGAAACATTTATATCCCAGTAGTATCCTGCAAGATAGTATGAGTGAATATTTTAATTTGTATGAATTATGCCAAACGATGATTTTAGGATCTGTTGAGGATGAAAGGGTATTTAGTGCATTATCATATGTAAAATCTAAAGTTCGGAATAGATTGGACAAAAATTTGGAAAATTGTTTGAGATTATATGTGTCGATCTATGAGGTTGAGAAGTTTCCTTATGAAAGAGCTTTGTCATATTGGAAATATTTGGCAGAGAGAAGAGGTGTCATGAATACTCTGGATGATGAGGATAATGGTAACACTGATGACACTGTGATGACAGAATTTTATGGAATGAGTGCAGAAGAATTTGCACAATCTGAAAAGAGGTTGTTCCAGCTTTCACCATTATGATGCAAAGATGCTTTCATTTCCCAATATTATATTGGGATTTAATTCATTTATTTGATTTGATATCAAATATGGAGATTTGATTATATTTTGAGACATGTTTCATGTATTTTGGAATAGAATATTGATTACTGCATCACAAATATTACTATTTTTTACATGTATTTTGATTTCATATATTATGCTATCAATTGTCAACAAAATATGTGTATATTATGATTTCATGTATTTTGAAAAGTCCATGTATTCAAAAAACCATGTTTTGAAAACTATGTATGGCAAACCATGTATTGAATAAACTTTGTATTGAATAAACCATGTATTGAAAATAATGTATGGCAGACAATGTATTGAATAAACCATTTATGGCAAACAATGTATTGAATATACAATTTATCGAAAACAATGTTTGGCAAACCATCTATTGAGAACAATGTATGGCAAATAATGTATTGAATATTAAATTGGTTGAAACCATGTATTGAATATCAAATTGGTTGAAACCATGTATTGAAATCATGTATACAATTTAGTGAAAACAATGTATGACAAACCATGTATTGAAAATAATGTATGGCAAACAATGTATTGAATATCAAATTGATTGAAACCATGTATTGAAACCATTTAAACAAACCATGTATTGAAACCATTTATACAACAAACCATGTACTAAAACCATGTATACAAACCATTTATGGCAGACAATGTATTGAATAAACCATTTATGGCAAACAATGTATTGAATATCAAATTGACTGAAACCATGTATTGAAATCATGTATACAATTTAGTGAAAACAATGTATGACAAACCATGAATTGAAAACAATGTATGGCAAACAATGTATTGAATATCAAATTGACTGAAACCATATATTGAAACCATTTAAACAAACCATGTATTGAAACCATGTATACAACAAACCATGTACTGAAACCATGTATACAAACCATTTATGGCAGACAATGTATTGAATAAACCATTTATGGCAAACAATGTATTGAATATACAATTTATCAAAAACAATGTTTGGCAAACCATCTATTGAGAACAATGTATGGCAAATAATGTATTGAATATCAAATTGGTTGAAACCATGTATTGAAATCATGTATACAATTTAGTGAAAACAATGTATGACAAACCATGTATTGAAAACAATGTATGGCAAACAATGTATTGAATATCAAATTGACTGAAACCATATATTGAAACCATTTAAACAAACCATGTATTGAAACCATGTATACAACAAACCATGTACTGAAACCATGTATACAAACCGTGTATTGAAAACAATGTATGGCAAACCATGTAATGAAACTACATTCTAGAAATAGCTAGATTCAAACCATGTATAATAAAATGTTTATAGCAAACTAGATATTGGTGCTCCATTATTGCATCCACATAATTCAAAATTATTTATTGCATCCACACAACTGATCAAACCATTACAGTATTGAAAGAAAAGCTAAAAAGTAATATAACATTTATATAATATAAAATATTATGTTTAAAAATATGTTAAAATAGGAGTCTTTGAAACCATGTTTTTCACCACAATGCCACATTCCTGAATCATCAAATAAAGAAACAACAGTTCTACTTTTCTATGTTTTCTTGCTGCAAAGTGCTTGAAGTGTCAGTTGCATCTACCTCAATATCCTTTGCTTCCAATGCACCAGCCCGTACCAAACTTTTAGTTGTAGTGTTTATCCCTGATAGCATTAAACCTTCTTCCTTCATGAGATCTTCCTTAAATGGTGCATTCAACTCTTTCTCATTTTATTTTATTGCAGCATCCACATCCAGGCCCTTTTCTTTGATAAGCTTCTTCAGCCAATTGTTTTGTCGAACAGTGTGTTGTAGTCTCTTTTTCAATTCAATAGCATTAGTCACACTGATTTTTGTAGTCTTGATCCAGGTTTTCATGGCTGACACCTGTTGCTTTAAATGTTGATAATTAGACTACAAAATACAAGAGAAAAATATTAATATTAATTAAAAAGTATATTAAAGAAAAAAATGATTTTCAGATATGTGTAAAACTTACATCTGTTGTAAGTCTTGCAGTTTCTGCCACTACTACTTTCTTCTTGGATAGTTCCCATTCATTGAAATATGCTTGGGCTTCGGCATTCAGGTTCTCTAATCGGTCAAGTATAATGGCCAGAACTTCATCACTGCTTGTAGCATCGACATTGACGGTGCCAGATTGGGCTTTTAGTAACAGAGCATCGAGCTTTTGTGGCTCATTCTCTACCTTCGAAAATAGCTCCTTTCTATGTCCGAAGTTCTTGTATCGACCATTTATTGCTTTGATCATAACCTTGGCCCGATATTCCCATTGTCGTAATATATCAATGTCAACAAGAAGATTATTAGTAACATTAGCCCTACAAACATTTGCTATTAAAATATTTTCAAAAAAGTTTATTTTATCATCATCGATCGGATGATTATCGGTATCGACATGCTGGTGGGGGAAGTGGAAACATTGGTGGCATCTCGTTCAACATTCTCCTATGCTTCATCACCTAACCCTAGACCATGAAGCAGATCACATGTTTTTAAGGGCAAATTCAAATTATTCATATCTTGATACATAAAATCATCTTCCAGATTGGCATCTGGAGGGGGCATCTGAGAAGTGCTCTCTACATTTGATAAATTATCAAGTGTTAAAAGAGGGAACCCCATCCCTGAAACAACATATTGAGTCTGAGTCTGAGTTTGAATAGGCTAACATGGTGGTGTGAGGAACTATTTCCCACGCATGCGAGATTGGTTCCTCATAGGTGGTGCTTGTTGTGGTGATTGTTGGACTTGTCATGGATGAAATTGGCATTGGACTTGCGGTTGGACTGGCTACTTTTCCTGTTGTGCACCCGGTGGAGGCATCTATTTTCTACGTAGGCCCTACAGAATAAGCCTTCCCAAGAACAATTCAACACAACCATAAAGAAATTTATCTGAAATGTTTGAAATGTTCAGACCCCTTTTCGATTTTGAAGAATTAACTAAAAAATAAAGAGAACATTATTAGAGAATGGACATTGGAAACAACAATACATCAAAATAAAGGATAAAGAAAAATGAAATTTTAAAAAATGTACCTTTCAAATGGTTTGGATTCACGACATATTTGGATGCCAACGTTGATTTATCAGAATCAGTCAACGCATACTATTTGTTAACCAGGAGACCATCCAAAAATGGTAGTCATACTAATCGTTGGACATCCGAGGGGTTCACAATAAAAACAACTTCCTTTTTGTGAAATAGGATCTTTATAGTGGACACATCGTGGTCATAGCAACTAACAATACATTGCATGAGGGAGATGCTGACATCCAATTATGGCATCTTTGTGACTCCAGCAAGTCCGGAGGTGTACAACTAGTTGGAATCTATCCCTGGAATGTTAAAAAGGTTCTTCACGTTTGGGAAATAGCAACTCTTGAATGATACCTTGGTTGGGAGAGGAGAGGAACCGCTAGCCATTTCTAAAAATACAGGGAAAATGATTAGAAAAAGCTGAGAAAACTGCCTAAAAAAGGTCTAAAAATGCCCTGAAAATGACTTGAAAATATCTAAAAATGCCCTGAAAATGGCCTGAAAACACCATGAAAATGATCTAAAAATGCTAAGAAAAATACCTACAAAAGGTCTGAAATTGGTTTGGAAATCATCATGCGAAAGGTAAAAATGATGCTACTACTCTATATATAGAAGTCTACATGCCTAAATTCGATGGATGCGTGACACATGGCAAATGAGAGGACACGCGGCAACATCTTAATGATGGTAATTAGCGGCCACGTGGCACATGGTATACGAGAGGTCGCGTATTGATAGTCGTAACATGCGAGGCATAATATTGTGATCGCCTCTTGGTAGTCATCTCTTAATAGGCGCACCTTGTCAGTCACATGGTACCATCTATACTTTAACAACCACCTCTTGTCAGTCACCTCTCATCAGTCACCTCTTGCCAGTTGTCTCTTAATAGGCACACCTAGCCAGTCGCATGTTACCAATCGCATGTCACCAGTCACACTTTTGACAGGTGCCACTTGACAGTCGCCACATGACAGTTGCCAATTGACAGTCGCATCATGGCAGTCGCATCTTTCAAGTCGCACATTTCCAATTGTTGTTTGTTAGTCGCACCTTTCCAGTAATTTCTTGTCATTCGCACCTTGCCAGTCACATCTTTCTAGATGCTACTTGCCAGTTGCTCCATTCTAATCGCCACCTATCAGTCATAATATGACAGTCGCTACTTAATAGTCGCTGCTTGATAGTCACCTCTTGTCAAATACCACTCGTCAATCACCTCTTACCAGTCGTCTCTTACCATCCACCTCTTGTTAGCCACCTCTTATCGGTCGCCACTTGTTAGATGTCGCTTGTCAGTCGTCACTTGTCAGTCACCACATGTATTGTGTCGGCCGCCTCTTACCAATTGTAATGTGTCAGTCACTTTTGCCATTCACATTGTGTTAGTCACTTCTGTCGTTCGCTTTGTGCCAGTCGCTTTTATCAGTCACTATTTTAAAGGTTGAAGAATTTGCTACACGATTTTCAAAAAATTGCCACAATTTGATAATTTTTCTACAAAAAAATGAAAAATTTGCCCCAATGTCTATACACCTTAGCACTAGATTCACCCCGATTTTATAAATACACTTTGGGGCCCCTTATGCATAACCCTGATCAAAGAAAACAAAATTTTTATTTGAATTAATAGAAAGTTCTAATTCTTTGTTAACCACCAATGGTATTTCTACATTTGAATCTTCAATATAATCATGGGAATTTGTACTCAAATCTTCAATATTCCATAATGAAAGAGAATATTTTACCTCTTCCTCATCTAAAATAGATGAATCATAAAAAATGTTTACCATTTCTTCCTTTTCTATTTCAGCAAGGTGTTCCACAAACTTATGTTCAAAATGATCAAATTTTGGAACCTTTTTTATGTATACAAATGGCTTGCCATCTCTTGATTGAACTGGAATTATAAGATCTTCATATGAAGTAGAACTTTCAACATCCTGCATATCAAATGAAATAGAAACTTCATCAGTAAGAGTATGAGAAAACAATGATCCACCATACATACCCAAACCATTATAATAATTCTCTTCTAAAATAAAAGAGTGATATCCTATCATGTCTTCAAACAATATATGATATTTTGACTATACATGAGTTATAGACTCTTCATGTAAGATATCAACTTTAGTGTCCTGCATATCAGATGAATAACAAAAATTATCAGAAGGCGTAAAAGAAAAACATTCCTCGTATCTTTCCCACCCATTATAATAATTATCCTCTACAGCTAAAGGGTAAGGTTCAACCATATCTTCTGTGCAAACTTCAGATATATCAATAAATTTATTTTTAACTTCCCCTTCATCAATCACCTGCAATGAAGACCTACTGATTTCTTATTGTATAGGTATTGTAGAATCCTTAAATGAGACAAGGCTTTCATTTTCCTACACATCAATTGAGATAGAATCTTCTTTAGAAATTGTGAAAGAAGTGAATGATTCATCTTCATTGTCTTGAATAATAAACTCATTATATTTCTGAAACACTTGGTGAAATTCCATATTTTCTTTCATACCATATTTGGATTCATTTTTAGATTCATCTTCCTCAATAAAGAATTCATCTTCAATTTCAAGCAATTCATTTTCCTCAAGCAATAAGATTTTATGATTAGTCATTTGAACAATCATCATCGAGGTATTATTTTCTTGTAATCCCTTGTAGTGTTCAACGAAATCCCATCTAGGATCATTCAATTCTGTAGCTTTACCTGCTTGAACATCACACTCATTATCCTCCTAAAACAAATGATGAAAATCTATCATTTCTTCTATGTATTCATCAGATTCATTTTTAAATTCATCTTTCTCAATTTCAAAAAAATCATCTTTCTCATATTCATCCCCCTCAATTTCAAAGAATTCATCTTCCTTAGATTCATACTTTGGTGAAATAAGGGTTTCTTTAGTGGGATAAAATTATGTATTTTATTTTATAAGATTATCTCAATCCTCCTTTGTGAATAATGCCTCTAAGTCAATTTCTACATTTTGGTTAATTTGATCATCACAATTCTCATTTATGGGTATTGACTCTAAAACCTGCACCTCATTCTTAATATCTAAGGCAGTTGTGAAATTTGGACGATCAAATTTATCCTGTTGATTAGACCTCATTTTGTTCAAGGGTATCAGATGGGATGAGTGGTATTGGTTAGAATCCATAACTCCTAACGAATAGATCATCATAGAATAAGACTGTGTCTTGACCTGACTCATTTGTGAACTCTGATTGTGAGCTTTAGGTCTAAGTCTATATAATTGATCCATATTGACACCTTGATAAATCAACTGTTGTTCAAATGTCACTGCTTCATTGTAAGCTTTAGGCAATGATATAATTTTAAGATATTTCTCCAAAAACATAGAAGTAACATAATCTAAGGCTCCCAAGTATATTTGAGTAGCTCTTTCTTATAAAATAATATAATGTATCCCTACCTTGGTATACAACCTATGGAATTTATCATTAAATGATCTCATGGGTTCATTAATTTTTTTACGGATAGAGACAAATTGATTTAACATCATAACTGGGTCATCCAACTTTCCAAAATGTTTGAGAAATGCTTCTTCTAGTTTAGCCCAAGAAGTGGTAGAACTTATAGGTAAATGTAGGTACCACTCAAACGCAACTTCATCCAATGGGTAAGAAAACAACCTGCAAGGAACATCTCCCTGCATAAGCTGCAAATAAATTAACACACTTGTATCTCTGAATATGTTCCCTAGCTTGATCCACATCATGCCTAAACCTAGGTAAACAAACTTCTACACCTTTAAGAATTTGATGAATAGGCATGTTTAAATTGCTATAATAATCACCTATCCAAGATGCAACTCTTTTCTTTGCTGAAGTAAACAATGCCATTAGTGAAATTTAAAGAACACAAATTTAATGCCAATATTATTAGTCAAATAAATATATCTTGCAAATAAGCATGAAATGACTAACAATTGATCGAAATATATGCATCAATTAAACCTTGGCATTAAATAACATCCTTCAATTTGCAATTTTTTTTTTGAAATAATATTTGAATGACTTCAAATGAAAATCATGTATTTACCTTTCAGGCCCTCCTAGCACCAATTCTATTGAGGGGTAATTTTGCCCAGTTGCGAAATCACATCCACAGTTAGGATTTTGGTTAGAAAACCCTCTCTTGCAAAGAAATATAAATTTCTCCAAGGTTCCTTTCACTTAATGTGTTTATATGTCATGAAAATACGTCAAAATAAGTGCTTAGAATATCTTAGTGATTTGCAAGCAACTGTTAACAAGGGGCCTACTTGGTAATATTTTATTGTGTTATGCTAATTGATTGTTCATGAAATTAATTTCCCACATGTAAGATTAAAAATCAAATATTGCCAATAAACTTTATGAAATGCAAATATTTGAATTAAACCTTAGGAAAATAATTTAAATTAAATTATTCAAATAATTAATGTTGGAACTTTATAATTATTTGAAAAATTTAATTAATTAAACTCTAATGTTTATTTTAGAATATAAAATTCCGAGAGTTTAATAAGTGAAATAACATTTACCCTAATCAAATTAAAACTTTGCATGAACCTAGGGTTTTGATTTTCCATTTAATTAATTAAACTCTAATGTTAATTTTAGAATATGAAATATCGAGAGTTTAATAAATGAAATAACATTTACCTTAATATCAAATTGAAACTTTGCATGAACTTAGGGTTTTTATTTTTCCATTTAATTAATTAAACTCTAATGTTGTTTTTAGAATATGAAATACCGAGGGTTTATTAAATGAAATAACATTTACCCTAATATAAGATTGAAAAAATTATATTAAAAATTAGGGTTTTGATTTATACGTGAAATTAAAAAAATAGAAAAAAATAGGGTTAGGAAAATAAAAATAAAATGTACAGAAAATTGGAATAGATATACATATTACTAAAATGAAATTTACAAATTACTAAAATGAAATTTGTCAACCTTGCATTTATAGCTACTCTACTAAGATCTGCATTCGCACTATGAATAGTGAAATAGATGCAATATTCTAGGGTAAAGAAATGAATGACATATTAAATTATTTAATAAAATCACCTTTCGCATGCACAATTTTTATTAAATAGAATATTAAGGTCAAATGTGATTGATATTTCAATTAAAACATTAGACTTCTGAAAAACCTAAACTCTATAACAATGGATGATGTCCTTCCATGCAGCAAATTTGTTCTTCAATTCTCCAATATATCTTCTCTCTTGATCTTATGTTTCCAATCTATTTCCAATATGTTTGACCTCTTTTCTTGGTTTCTAATGGCCTATTTATAATTTAACATTATATTCGTTCATTTCGTTCTATAATTTAAAACATATTTTATAACCATATCATTATCTTTGCTTTTCGCTCCTTTGTTCGTTCATTCCATTCTACATTATATTGAAAACCTGCAAAACCAACACAATTTTTTTTATAATAATGTACTTTAAATATTTTAATTAAAACATTTACAATACACTTTGAAATAAAAATATTCAAAATGAACTTTAAATATTTTAATTAAAACATTTATAATACACTTTGAAATAAAAAAATTCAAAATGAATTTTAAATATTTTAATTAAACTTTAAAATGAATGTTTTAAAACATTAAAATTATATACTTTAAATATTTTAATTAAAACATTTACAATACACTTTGAAATAAAAACATTCAAAATGAATTTTAAATATTTTAATTAAAATTTTAAAATGAATGATTTAAAACATTAAAATTATAATCTAAAGTATTTTATTTAATGATTTTAATTTATTTATTTTAAACATTAAAATTAAAAGTTTTTTTTTTAATTAAAACATTTAAAATCGCAATTATCAGATCTTGAGATTTCAAAATAAGATCAACAAAGCCAAAATAAAAACCAATTGAATGATGTCAACACTTGAAAAACAAGCATCAAAAGCTTCAAAAAATCAGTGGGTCCCCAATCTTGGGGTCGTTGTGAAGTGGTCACAACAGGCTGAGGGTCTTCAACAACCCTAGAATGAAAGAGGATGAAAAATGGGGGGGGTTGTTTCACAGTACTTTTACCCCTGTTGGTGCACCAGTTCATCCTTCCTATAAGAGGTTGAGACTTCAAAGGGCACTGAGCAGCCACATGTCCAAATTTTTTACAATCGAAACACCGAAAAAGGAAGTTCTCATACTCAATCGGTTGGATCCTGGTTTCAACGTCAACTTGCAACATGATAGATTCTGAAAGATTGGCTTCTAGGTCTGCCAAAACCTAGAAATAGGTAAAAATCATCTTCTTCCTATCCTTAGTAGTTGGATCAATTGAAACCAAGGTCTCAATATCCTTCGCTATGACTCTCAAGATGTCGTTGTGCCAAAAATGATAGGGAGCCCAGGGAGTCTTACCCAGAGGGGCATTAGGTCAATCATTTGGGTAATGGGGTCAAAGTTGATCCCCCACTAGAAAATAAAGAGACCTCGTTCACCATAGAACCAAGGGCCACCTTCAAGGATCCTTTTAGAGTCATCTATGTAATCCAGCTTGATAATGAAAAAGAAATTTGGGACTGCGATGATATCAAGAGAGCCCCTTGGCTTCCATATAGATATTGCCCATCTCCTAAGAGAATATAGATTGGTCCTACTACCTAGAATCTTAACAACTATATTACAAGATCCTTCACTCATGATAGCTACATAAAGCTCCTTGGGCACTTTGATAACACCAAAAATTGGGGAAATATCAAAGCAATATTCAGAAATCCTAGTAGAACGACCAGAATCTACCACCAATACTGCAAAGGAAATATTGGGGGTCCCATGTGTCACTAAGCCAACCAAAAATCCATGACTAGCATGGGTGCCAACAAAACTTCGTTGACCACCAACAATACTTCCCTGACCGCCATCCATAGCACCAGTGAACATCCCTTGATCACTAGAAAAAGCCCTAAACTTAAACCCTCGTCACCCTTCGACACACCACCTAGAAAATCCTTATCGCTGATCGAAAAATCCTCTTTGGGCTCTAGATTATAATATAGCTCATCCACTCTGGCTCCATGACCACCCATAGAGGCTCCAACTTGTAAATCCTAACCACCAGCCTGCAACTGAGATTTCTTACTCTCCAAAATATTTGAAATTTTTGAAAAATATTGCCTTGTCCGCTCGAGGTGATCTACTTTCTCCTATGATCTGCTATATGAAAACCCTATTCCATGCTCACTATCTAAAAACCCTATTCCATGCTCACTGTCTGAAAACCCTATTCTAAAATTTATATTTTTTTTACTTTTTGTAAATTGGTTGTATGAAATTGAAATAGGTTCCTTATATTACATCATAATTACATAGTGGTATTAAATCAATTTGACAATTCTGCATGTATCACTTGGCAATATTTGAACCTAGATCTCCTTAGTCACTAAAACTATCCCACAACGAATATGCAGGAAAAAGTGTTGAGAATGAAAGTTTTGGATATTGTGGAAAAGTGTATCAGAAACTTCCTGGAGACTCCTATTACACTTATGCAATCTAGAAAAACACTTTATCTTGAGATGTAAAGCTTATAATAATATTTGGAATAGCTATATTGAAACATTATAGCTTGATAATTATATGGCGGTTCTCATACTCAATTAGTTGGATAGATTTGAGTGTGAGTAAATATTTTATGTAATGTAATAATGTGTAGGAAATGCACAAGTGTCTTTTATGTGAGTGTGCACAAGTGTCCTTAGATTAGGAAGAGTTATGTGAAGATTCATGTCCAAGTGTGCATACAAGATAGAGTCATGTATATGCAAGTGTCAAGTAGAGAAGCCAAGAGTCATGAGACTTGGCAAAGGGAAAGGAAGATTCAAGTAACCAAAGAGTCATCCTACAATGGCTATATATTACTCCATAGAGAGGCATAGAAATATATAACCATCTACAGAGTCTACATAGTGATCATAGAAAGTATTATCATTTTATGAGAGTTTTATGATACATTTGTAAGAGAAAGAGAACTATTAAATATTACATACATTTGAGAAACTAATATTGTAAGTATTGTTATTTTTGTATATTTCAGGCTATTACATTCATATTGCAACTTATTAATGAATGTTTTTGATATATTATTAACCTTAATATTTACATATTAGTTGTCTCATATCATTTATTATAATTGATATTATAATATTTGATCTTGTTTGTGTTCTTTCTTTGTAAGAAGTGGTTACGAAAGCGGCTCCGATTTTGGTTCGGGAAGTGGTTATAGCAGCGGCTCTAGATCTGGTTCGGGAAGTGGTTACGGTAGTGGCTTCGGATCTGGTTCAGGAAGTGGTTACGATAGCGGCTCTAAATCTAGTTCGGGCTATGGTGTTGGGTTTGGTTCAGGTTACGGTTCTGGTGGTGGCGACGACCATAACGAAGGGAGAAACTTTGGAATAGGATGTGGTACTTTGGGGTTTCTACGAACGAGTCAGGGAGTGAGGTTGAGGTGTGGGAGCCGAAGGAGCTGGTGTTGAAATATGTCTTCTAGAAAGGTGAGTTTGGGTCCAAGGTTTGTGGAGAGGTTGGAACCAAGGTGTTGTTGTATTGGGATCTAGGGACGATGAGGGCAGAGGTGATGGAGAAATTTGTGGGAAAGGAGAAGGTGGTGCAACAACCTCTTGTTTTGGTGCCATCCTTTGCTTAGGTAGCGATGAGAATGTCTTGTGGTTAGGTGTTTGACCCCTGTGAGGTTTTCTTGGATCTATACTAGATTCACGTCCTGGATAGCATGGTGAACAAAATCTTAAAAAAAGGTTCATGGGATTTGGTTGGAAAAGTGGTAGGGGGTAGACCACCTTTGGATGTTCTCAAATAGTGGGCTCAATCACGATGGAAACCGCAGTGGTCTTTGGAGCTGGCCACATTACCCAAAAAATTTTTCCTCATTCGACTATCTTGTGAGGAAGATGCCTGCAGAATTTTGGATGGGGACCCATGGTTCTATGGAAATATGAGGTTATTTTTGAGAAAGTGGGGCCATGATTTTAACCCAGCAATGCAAAGGATCAATCTTATTTTTGTGTGGATGCGGTTACCATAATTCCCGACCTATTTATGGCATGAATCGGTGTTCAAAGCAATGGCTAGTCTCATAGGGGACTTTGTTTCTTTTGATAAAACTACTTTATCACCTAACTGGAGGCAATATGTCTGCATGTGCATTATGGTGGATATTGAGAGAAATATGCCTTCCTTGGTGGATCTAGTTTCTCAGGTGGGGCCATGGAAGCAAGTCGTGATGTACAAAAATAAACCCCAGGTCTGTAGATTGTGCGAAATGGGGGGTCACCACCAGAATATATTTCCTCAACGACAAAAGGGGTAGAACGTGTAGGGTGGTCAAAAACCCCTGAATATGAAGGATGGTCAGTAGGGCAGACATAAGCCACTGGGGGAAAAGTCGGTATCATTCCATATTCCCTTTGAGAAGAGAGGGATGTGGTAGAAAAAGCAAATGTGGAATAGCAAAGGGAAGGAGATAGTGTGCTCTGAGCAGTCGATGCTGAAATCTCCTATCTCGAGTAAGAAGGTGCCAAGTGCAGGTAAGATATCCTTCCTAGTTTTGGCCCCTGTTATTGGAGGAGATGCCCCTCGTTTTTATCCTTCCAGCTTTGCGGTTGAGCTGCCATTATAGAATTCCGTTGAATGTCTTGAGTAAGGGCAGATTAGTGAAGGCGTTGAGGGGGAGGTGAATCTTCCCTCATCCAGAGATGTTGGCCTTAAATCCCTCTTGTTGAAAACTAGGGTGTTTTGCCCAGGTGAGAGTCATAGTATGGTATCTCCAAGTGTGGCAACGGAGGGAGGGTTTCCTGGACCCAAGAATAGAAGCCAATGGAGGAAGATGGATCTCGGGGTGGCAAGAAATCCTGGCTGTCCTTCGGGTAAGGCTTGAAGAAAGAGGTCATTGGAAGTTTTGGGGACCAGCAATGGGAAAACATTGCTTTTTCTTAGCGAAAAAGCCAACGAGAAAATCATGAAGGAGAGTGAATTTTTGGCATCCTTAAGGGGGGGTGGGTAAAAAAATATCCTTTTAATTCCAATAAAATATGTTCTTAGAATTTTAGAGGACTTAATAACCCCTCTAAGCGTAGGATGCTTTCATGGATATAGGGTATGGCAAGGGGATTTTCCACAGGACCTCATAAACTATGCTTATTTTGATGTTGGTTAATTGTTGTTGGGTGGTGGTAGTTCACTTGGTTAGAAGATTTGGTGCAATTTTTAAAGAGGTGGGACAACTGTATCTCTTTTCCAGTTATGTGGCTTGTCTTTTCTGTACTTTTATTCTTGGATGGGAACGATATTTTAAATACCAAGGTTATTCATTTATGAAGGTATTTTTAAATACCCAATCAATTTATTAATCAATGGTCATTAATGAAGGTATTTTTAAATACCCCATTTAATTCATTAATGAAGGTATTTTAAATACCCCATTTAATTCATTAATGAAGGTATTTTTAAATACCCCATTTAATTCATTAATGAAGGTATTTTTAAAATACCCAATCAATTTATTAATTATTGGTCCTTAATGAAGGTATTTTTAATACCCCATTTAATTCATTAATGAAGGTATTTTAAATACCCAATTAATTTCAAAAAATAAGAGCGGGAATTATTTCGAATATGAGAAGCGAGAATTATTTTGAAAATGAGGAGCGGGAATTATTTCAAAAATGGGGAGTGAGAATCAAGAATATGTTTTTGCCTTGGTTCGCCTACCTACCTTGGGAACTGGTTATCTAATGGGGACCATTGGGATGTGGCTCAAATGTCTAGTGGGATTATATCGGAGTTGGATGTTGTGTTGTAGAACTACCTCGGCTCTCTCACAGGTCTTCTCGGATCTCTCGGCCCCTTGGATCCTGTGGTTTGTGGTGTCATTTTATGCAGTTGTTGTTTTGTTTTGGTTAGTGTTGTAGTACAGTTTCTATATTCTTCTATTTAAGTGCTGAAGTGCACTGTTTTGGTTTGTTGTCTTCTTTCGATTGTAAAAGGTTTTGGGGCCCTTTCAAAATCCTCTTCCCTTAATTTTACCAAAAAAAAAAATTGATCTTGTGAGATTTACATTAATATTAAGGCTTAAAAATTTATCATGCATGGCATACATTATTTTTAATAAATATGTAAATAATTTAAAAATATCAATCTAGAATATAACTACCATTTTTTTGAATTGAAAATCAGCAACTATAATATTAAAATAAAAGAGTAATACAAATTAGCCCGAAGGCAGAGTAATTGAAATAAGATCAAGACTAAGAGCCTACCAAACTACATAAAAGTCCTTAAAAGGATGCTAAGTACATATATCACTAGTATTATACAAAGTATCATATTTATTTTGACATATATTTATACAATGTTGGAATAAGTTAAAATAAAAATCACCAAAGTGTCTGTATCCGTCCATATCGTTGATGTTCACACTATGATTATGCTCCTGGAAAGTTTGAAGAAAGTGTTTGAAAATATCCTTAAAGAAACACACGGACCTGGCAACCTGTAAAGAGATTTTAAAAACTACGAGTCTCCTAAGAGACCTAGTAAGAATCCTCTGATTATCCTGAAAAATTTCCAGATTTCTAGCCAACCAAATATACCATAAAACTTCAGTCAAAAGCAACAACCAAAAATTATTATAACACCTCTACATAGTAGGAATATAGCCAAACAATATATGTTGTCTGAAAACATTATCATTAGTATTCCAGCCTGAAATATTAGAGCAAAATAATGACCAAATTTATTTAGAAAAAAAGAAATCAAAAAATATATGCTTGACAGTATCAGGAACTCTGCATAAAGTGCAGCTCATTGGTGATTGAGAATCTTTACATACAGGAGAAGTAATAACCAACTAAAACATGACTTTTTAGGCTCAAGAAATCTGGACCAGATATGCTGCAAAATGCTATGCCCATGATTAATGAAGACTTCCATAGACCAACTGTTATCAAAATGGAGAAAAATTTCATTAGTATCAATGAGCAAATTATAAAAAAAAATTGGCTTGATTTTGAATAATTGTGTGCCATCATGCCACTGAATCTTGCCATAAAAAGTCTGACCATCATCAATAAATATAGGACTGCTTAATTGCAAAAATGAGGCTCGAAGTAAATAGTATGTCCTCCATTGAGAGCGAGGAATATCATACTGAATACTAAGAGACTCCCAAGATTTAAGACATCCATTTTCAATAATATCAGTAAATGATACAATGCCTTTATGCGCCCATTTTTTTGCAGAACAACCTTGAGTAACAATAAGCAGCTTATTATTATGAGAAATATTCCACCAGATAGAACTGTGCAAGAAGAAAGTAGTTTGAGAATCAGAAATAGATAGAAAACCTCTAACATTCTCCCAAGCCTTCTAAAGGCTCTTGAAAACTGTTGTCCCAGCTGGAACAACCGAAAACTTACTAAAAAAGATATCAATATTATGAAAATATTTCCAAGCATGAGCTTTTTTAGGAACTGTGAGAGGTAAGTGTGGAGATAAAACGATAAATTGCATTCTAACAATAATCATAAGGTTACATTGATTAAATAAACATTCAAATAACCATTTGAGAGAAAAAGGGGGAAAGGAGAAATTGGGGGAAAAGAAGGTTAACGTGAATTCTCTTGCCGCCCAAATGCTGTCGTCCACTGCCGTCCAGGTAAGGTAAAAGGTAAGTTACCTTTACCCAAGGTAAAATAAATTTTTAACCTTTTACTAATGGTAATTTTCCAACATTCTCCCCCTTAAAGTTGAGAGGACTCGACTATATAGTCTCTCGGCTTTATAAATTGAGCTTTAGCCATGCCTTTGGTGAAGATGTCCGCTAGATTATCCAAAGTGCAACAATATTGAAGCTCAACTGTCTCATTGTTCCACCATATCTCTTATGAAGTGATACTTCATATCAAAATGTTTTGACCTTTTGTGGTGGATCGGATTATATGCCAACTGTATGGCATTGATATTATCACAATTCAGTTTGGTTGGACCAATTTGTTTTTCGCCAATCTCTTCAAGGATTTTCCTCAACCAGAGGATTTGAGTACTAGCATGAGTAATGGCTATATACTCAGCTTCTGTAGATGATAATGCTACAACAGATTGCTTCTTGGAACTCCAAGTTATTAGTCCCGAACCTAGACTAAAACAGTTCCCCGATGTAGATTTTTTGTCATCTATATTATCGCCCCAATCGTTGTCACTATAACCAATTAACTTCACAGAGTTAGACTTGTGGTAATGGATTCCAAAATCCAATGTACCTTTTACATATCGTAAAATTCGTTTGGTTGCTTGAAGATGCAGCTCGGATGGGCATGCCATAAACCGTGATACAAGAGAAACAACATACTGTAAATCTGGCCTAGTGTTGGTGAGAAACATTAAACTCCCAACCATGCTTCTGAAATTGGTCAAGTCAACTTTTGGTGCTCCATCTTCTTTGCTTAGCTGGATTCCATGTCCGGTTGGTGTTGCAGCTGATTTGCACTGCTGCATAGCAAATTTCTTGATCATGTCATGAGCATATTTCTGTTGACATATGAAGATCCCATTCTTTGATTGATGTACTTCCATTCCTAGGAAGTATCTCATTAATCCGAGATCCTTCATCTCAAATTGATTCATCATGGAGTTTTTGAACTCCATATTCATTTTATTATTACTACCCATAAATATTAGATCATCCACATATAAACAAACTATGAGGATATCTACTCCATTCTTCAGGTAGTATAGCGTTGGTTCACTCTTGCTTTTTGTGAAACCATATTTGCTGAAATAGTCGTCAATTCGTGAGTACCATGCTCGTGGTGCTTGCTTGAGGCCATAAAGTGCTTTTTTCAATTTATAAACAAGATTCTCTTTTCCTGGTTCTTGGAAACCTTGAGGTTGTTGAACATACACCTCTTCTATCAGGTATCCATTTAAAAATGCACTTTTCACATCCATGTGTTGAATTTTCCATCCTTTATGGGCTGCCAAGGAAAGAACAGTTTTGATTGTTTCTTGTCGAGCAAGCTGGAGCAAAGGTTTCCTCATAATCTATTCCATATTTCTGAGTAAAACCCTTAGCTACTAATCTTGCCTTGTGTCTTTCAATGCTTCCATCAGCATTGAATTTGGTCTTATAGACCCATTTACATCCAACACATTTTTTTCCCTTGGGAAGCTTCACAAGCTCCCAAGTATCATTCTTTTTAATTGAGGATATTTCCTCTTCCATGGCATCTTGCCATATACTTTAAGTGCAAGCTTTTTCATAGCTAGATGGTTCTAGCTATGCAGCAGCCAACAAAGCATAATTGACTACATCACCCCTTGGTTCATGAGACTCATCATCCCCTGACATTTGAAGATTTTCAAGTCTTGACAAAATGTCATCCATCTCACTAGCTTGACTCCTAGTGTATCTTTGTTGGAAATTCCTATCCAACATTTGAGAAGATGGATGACTTCGTAGTATGCGCTTTCCTCTATTTGTCTCTTTCCTTTGAGAAACTGGATCTATCTCCATCGGACTTGGAGCGCTTACAGATCTATGAAATCATTTTGGAGAATTTGGGGGTGCCAACAAAGAAGTCCTTCTTGGACTTGGTGTACCACTTGATGTACTTGATGAAGTTTCCTGATGTGGAATTTGTGGAGGAGGACTTTTTCCACTGCTTTTCTTAGGTTGTACCAATGTGGGAGGTACTAATGTGGAACTGTCTCGAATTAGAGTCAAAATCAACAAATTTTTTATGACCCCATTCTCCCCCTTCATCAAAAATTACATCCCTGGAGATAATGATTTTATGTGTCGTGGGATTGTACAATCTATACCCTTTGGTTGAATCACAATACCCTACAAAAACACATGCTTGACTCTTTGGATCAAGCTTCTTTCTCTTTTCCTCAGGAATGTGTGCATAAGCTAAAGAACCAAATACTCTGAAATGTTTGACATTGGGTTTCTTACCGTACCATCCTTCATAAGGAGTGATACCATCTAAACTAGAAGTCGGACTTCTATTTAGAATATATGCACTAGTTCTCACTGCATCTGCCCAATAGTTGTTTGTGAGATGCTTTGCCTGAAGCATTGTGCGTGCCATTTCAACAAGGGTGCGGTTCTTTCTCTCGGCCACACCGTTCTGCTATGGGGTATAGGCAGTGGTGAACTGCCTTTTTATCCCATTTTGCTTACAATAATGTAAAAATTCATTTGAGGAGTACTCTCCTCCTTTATCAGTGCGAAGACATTTGACATAGTAGTCACTTTGCTTTTCTACATTATTTTTGAAGTCTATGAAGCAATCAAATGCTTCATCTTTGTGTTTCAGAAAATAGAGCCAACACATTCTAGAATAATCATCTATGAATGTTAGAAAATAAGAATTGTTTCCAAGGCTTTTTGTTTGCATTGGACCACAGATGTCCGAATGTACTAGCTGAAGAGGATAGCTTGCTCTCCACGCTCGGCCTCTTGGAAACTTTGTTCTGGAGTGCTTTCCCAAAGCACATGCTTCGCATACCTTCTTATGTTCTAGAATTTTTGGTAGTCCTGTCACCATAGCTTGTGATGTTAACATTTTCAAGCTAGCGGAATTGAGGTGACCATATCTCAAGTGCCACAATTCACTCGGATTTGTAATAGCAAGGTTGGCAAGTTGAGCTCCCCCTGGCTCACCAAATTTTAGAGGGAACAACCTATTCTTTGTCATAGGTACTTCTGTGATGACCCGGTTACAATTGTTTTTATCAAAGATTGTACATTTTCTTTCATCAAAAACTAATTTGTAATGCTTCTCCATCATTTGGCCAACACTCAACAAATTGTGTTGTAGTCGTGGAGTATAGTATATGTCATTCACATTTTTAAGGCCTTCTTTTGTTGGAACTTCCATAGCTCCTATGCCTTCAACTTGCAAGGATTTATTATCCCCTAACTTAACATGAGATTTGTAATTTGAATCTAATGTAGCAAAGAGATTTTCTTTGCCACTCATGTGGTTGGAGCAACCAGTATCTAAAATCCATGTATCATTTAGATTTTGATCTGGCTGTCCATAAGAGAGAAAAAGGTTTGGTGGACCTTCTTCTTCTCCGTAGAATGAGCCATATTGACTGCTTTGATCTTTTGAAGTCTTTGACCAGCAGTCACGAGCGAAGTGGCCTTGTTTCCCACAATTGAAACAAGTTGTTTTAGTCTTGTTACTTCCTCGTCCTTGATTTCCATGGCTTGCATTGGCTCCTCTATTTTGATTTCCACCTCTGTGTTGATTTCCTCCTCTGTAGGAGTTGCTTTGTCCTTTGCCTCTTTGTTGTTGTCCTCTGCCTCGGCCTTGTCCTTGTCCTCGTCTTGCAGTTTCATTCGAAGTGAAAGCTTTGTCATCACCTCCATAGCTTGTTGAAGGTGGTCCTTGAAGTCGCTCTTCATGTGATGTTAATGATCCAATCAAACTATCAAATGTAAGAGTAGAAAGGTCTTTGGATTCTTCAATTATGATTGCAATGTGATTCCACTTAGGAAGAAGTGTTCGCAACACTTTCTTCACAATTGTTTCATTTTTTGTGTCATCACCTAAAGTTTGCATCATATCAACTACTGCTTTGACTCGTACACAGTAGTCTCCGACTCTTTCATTTTCCTTCATTCTAAGATTTTCAAAATCTCTTTTCAAGGTCTGAAGCCTGACTTGCTTTACTTTATCACTTCCTTGGAATCCTTCTTTCAAGGCATTCCATGCATCTGTAGTACTTAAGTAAGATGCAATTCTAGGAAAGATACTTGGATCTAATGCTGATTGAAGATGGTATAAGGCAAAAGAATTATTTTTCTGTGCATCTTTGTAGATCTTCTTATCATTTGCACTTAAAGTAGTCCAATCTGTTGGAGCAATGTAACCGTCTTCAATAATATCCCATAGTCCTTTTCCGATGAGTAATGTCCTCATCTTGATGGACCAGTACTCATAATTATCCCCACTGAATTCGGGAATTGGTAGATTATTATGTGATCCCATTATTATCTACTAAAACAAGAAACCTCTCTTATATAGTCTTATTTCAAAAAAGACTTTACAAACTATCAAGCCTTGCTTGATTTACAATCATAAACAACTCACTCTTGTTGTTCAGCAATTACAAAATTGTCAGCGACTTGTTCATCATCGTCACTGATCAATATTATTTCAGGAGAAGGAGTTTGTAGGATTTCAACTGAATTACTATAATGAGTATATTCTGATCCTTGTGGAGCAATTGCCACTGTGTCGGATTGTTCAAACCTGCTGCCAAAGGAGTTATCTTCTGAATCTGCTTCGTATCCTAGATCAGGATTTCTCTGGTGTGCAATAACAACGTTTTGCAACTGTGAAAAAACTGTATTAAGTCCTAGTGTTTTCACGTGCCTATCAAAGTTTTCAGCGTTTGTTCTCAGTAACAACTTGCAGAGGGCATGATAACATCCTTCCGATCTTATCATTTAAGAAAATTTCCCAGAAATTTTCTTTTACAAAGATTTCCTCTTAGGAAATAATAATGAAAAAATTTTAACTTTCAAAGTTTTTTTTAAAAAAAAAAACTTTTACAATTATTTCCTCTTAGGAAATTTCTATTATCAACTTTGAAAAAAAAAAATTTAACTTGTACAGATATTTCCTCTTAGGAAATTACAAAAAAAAATTTAAAATTTAAACTATTTCCTTATAGTTTTTTTTTTTTTTAAATTTATAACTATTGACCCCGCCGAGGATCGATCCTGCGACCTCGCGGGCGTCAAGACAGTAGGTAGCCGCTGTGCTACCAGGCAGATCCGGGAGCTAAGCGAGCTCCCTGCCCAATGGCCTTCACTAAATCACGCGAGGCTAAAAAAAATTGACCCCGTCGAGGATCGAACGTTCGACCTCGCGGGAGTCAAGGCTAAGGGTAGCCGCTATGCTATCGGGCTGATCCGGGAGCTATGCGGGCTCCCTGGCCTATAGCCTTCGCATCGAGCGCGAAGCTAGTATTGGCTTCGCGCTTCGACGCGAAGCTTTTAATTTCTTGGGACTTTAGTCCCACATCGCCCGTGAGGCGATGTTCTTGCTCTTTAAAAAGAGCAAAGCATGTATAGTGCTTTGATTGCCTGCGGGCAATCGCTTACAACGCAGAACACTTTTTGCCTCGGATCGCCACGTCGCCATGCCTCGGGTCGCGTGCCAGGTCACACGTCGACACGCCTCGGGTCGCGCGCCAGGTCACACGTCGCCGTGCCACGCCACGCCACGTCAACTAGCCTCGGGCCGCGTGCAGGTCACTTGTCGCCATGCCACGTCACCAGCGCCTCGGGCTACGTGCAGGATGCCAGCCACGTCAACAGTGCCTCGAGAATCATGTCGATCTGTTGCTCCTACGGGCCGCCTCGTCCAGCTCCACCAGCGCCTCGAGAATCATGCCGATCTGCTCCTACGGGCCGCCTCGGGATCCGTGCCGCCTCGGCTCCTGCGGGCTGCCTCGGGATCCGTGCCGCCGCCTCGAACTACGGGCCCCACCGCCTCGGGATTCGGGCCGGTCTCGGCTCTCCGCTCTGATACCAAATGTGAGAGGTAAGTGTGGAGATAAAACGATAAATTGCATTCTAACAATAATCATAAGGTTACATTGATTAAATAAACATTCAAATAACCATTTGAGAGAAAAAGGGGGAAAGGAGAAATTGGGGGAAAAGAAGGTTAACGTGAATTCTCTTGCCGCCCAAATGCTGCTGTCCACTGCCGTCCAGGTAAGGTAAAAGGTAAGTTACCTTTACCCAAGGTAAAATAAATTTTTAACCTTTTACTAATGGTAATTTTCCAACAGAACAACCTTAGTAATATTATGTCTGAGAAGAACTTTCCATGGCTCATTGTCGTTAATACAATTCACTATCCACTTGATGGCTAAGGACATAACTTGAACAACCAAAATTTTCAACCCAAGGCCGCCAATATATTTATTAACAGTGCACCAATTCCACCTTACCTTATGCTTTTTTATCTCTGTATTACCACCGACCCATAAAAAATTTCGTATATGTTTATGAATATCATTAATTTGATATGAATAGAATGACCAATCTGAAGAAAAATAGATAGAGTAAGCAGAAAGGATTTTTTGACGGACTTGAAATCTACCAGCAACAGATAACTACTTATTATTCCATTTATTAAATTTATTAATAATTCTTTCTTTAACCCATAACCACATATCCTTAAGGCAAGGGTCAATGGAGAAAGGAATTCCAAGATAACGGATCTGTTTGGAGGGACCTCCCCACTGAATATCAAACTTGGATAACCAAGGAGGAGCAAAAAAATCCCAAGTAAGTAATATAGATTTCGACATAGCAATTTTAGCTCCTGAAGCATTGCAAAAGCAAGCGAGCTTTGAAAAAGGGAATCAAAATTTTCCTCAACTAGCTTAACAAAAATCAAGGTATCATCAGCAAAATGAATATTAATAAGTTCTTGATCATTAGGCAGAGTAATTCCTTGAATAGCAGGACTAATTGAACTCTCTTAACAGATAATACAAGGCATCAGTAGCAATAACAAACAAAGCAGGAGCTAAGGGACAACCTTGATGTATAGATCTCTGAAGCAAGATAGGATCATAAAGAGACCCATTAACCTCAACAAAAGCAACTGCATCAGTAAGAAGCACCTTAACCATTTTGCAAAATAGAGGAGGGAAGCCAAAGGCCTCAAGAACCATGAGAATATAGTTTCATTCAATTCTGTCATATGCCTTTTCAAAATCCAATAAAAGCATGCATGCATTTTGTCCAGAGCATTTAGCCCAATACATGGCTTCCGATCAAATTTTCGAAGATATATCTTCCTTTTATAAAACCTGTTTGAGTTGAATTAATAAACTTAGGTAGACAATTTGCAACCCTCAAAGCCAAAATTTTTGCAAGGATTTTATATGAAACATTTAACAATGTTATTGGTCTCCAGTTTTTGACTAAAGTTTTATCACCACCCTTAGGCAAAAGCCTTATGATACCAGTATTAATATTCCTACCCAAGGAACCATGAAGAATGGCCTCAGAGTAAACCTGATACAAATCATCACTGATCCAATGAACATTTTTCTTATAAAATTCTATAGGAAGCCCATCAGGCCCAGGGGCCTTGTCATTGTTAATAGACTAAATAGCCTTGATGATTTCTTCTTTAGTAATCGGAGCATCTAAAACAAGAGCTTCCTTATCAAAAATTTTATGAGGAATAAGAGAGCAACAAAATTTTATATCATCAATTCTAGCTTCGTTATCCTTAGAAGTGAACAAATCTTTATAAAACTGATAGAAAATGCTTTTTATAGTGTCAGGATCACAGATCAAATCCCTTCCATTCTATATTACATCAATTTTATCTATCATACCCCTCTCTTTAAGGAATTTGAAGAAAAATTTGGAACCTTTATCTCCTAAATGGAGCCAATTAATTTTGAATTGAACTCTCTAGCCCTGAATTCTTTTCATCTACAATTATATCAAATTATTCTTTATGGAAATGAGCTCTTCCTTCAAAGTAATGTTACTTGGATTGTTTTACAGGTTAAATTCAAGAAAACACAATCTTGACTGCAAGGAATGTTCCAGATTTCTAGAATCTAAAGCTCGCTATTTGCCTATTGTTTGGAAAATTTTCTTCCAACTTTGAACATTGAGGTTCCATCTATCAATAGCATTCCACGATTTGAACATCCAACGATTAACTTCTCTTAAAGTAAAAACAACATCAATGCAATTTGTAGCCTCTAATAAGGAAGTATTTAAATAAAATTTCCAAGAGGGACAGTGATGATGCATAGGTTCACCCTGAAGTCTTATATGAGCTTGAATAGGATAATGGTCAGAGAACACATTAGGTGTGATTAGAACTCTATTACCATCTGAGATAGGAGAAAACTGAAATAAAGAATTTGAAGCATAAAATCTATCCAGATGATAATAAATTTGGTTTTCATCCTTTTTGCATATTACACCAAGTATACCAAGGGCCATTATGATGAAATTTATGGCCTTCCAAAGGATCTATCAGCTGAAAAAAGGATTTCATTCTCATCCAATGATGAAATTCATCACCTCTCCATTCTACATTCAAACCCCCACTTTTGTCATCCTATGATTCAACCATATTAAAATCACCATAGATAATCCATGGTATATTTGGAAGACTTAAAAACCATTGCCACAAAATACTCCTTTCTCTATGATCATTGGGTGCATAAACAAAACAAACACCAAATTTAGTGTTATTCATATCAATTATCACCCAGACAACTCTATTGCAAGGAGAACAACCATACTCAATAACCTTAGAAGACCAAAAGGGGGATAACAAAATCATAGCACCGCCCCTTCCAGGACTATGATTAGTGCAAAAAGGAGTAGCTTCCTTCTAAATGAATTTAAGAGCAATATTCAAAAGCATATTGGTCGCTTTCACTTCTTGCAAAAATAGACAGTCAAGCTTTCTAATTGATTGAATATAAGATCTAATAGAATAATTCCTGTCAGGGGATTCTAAACCCCTAACATTCCAACTAATACACTTAAGCATCATTGTTAGAATTAGAAGAGTTATGTCTACTTCTGGCAAGCTCTTTGGCAACTTTGATAGATTTACCCTTGTAAAATGGTACAAAAACTCTTCTACGTTTCTTCTTTGCCACTAAAGACCAATTATTTTCCTAATTTTCAATAATATTACTAACAATACATTCTGCAACATGAGAATTCATCTCAACAGAGGAAAAGGTGTTCACATCAAAGGTATCCTCGTTTGGAGAATCTTTGGTTGTTGCAACTGCCTCAATAGTTTTCCTATAGTCTGATGCCCTTTGATTAATTGTAGCAAGGGCCAATTCTTGGGCATTTAATCTATGACCAATCACAATATTGTTATCATGGTTTGAGTAATTATTCCAGCCTTTAGTATGAAAATAATTATGAGATTCAATAGTAACATGATTATCATTCTTATGAGAAAGAATCTCATAAAAGGATTCACGATTATCAACCAGACAACCATTACCAACATGAACAGGATCAGCATATTGTGGAATAGACTCAACATTATCAATTTTAGTATTTCCATATTTTGAGATTTTAGTATCAATGAAAGTAACCACAAAATTTCTTGGGTCACTATGAATATCTACACCAACATGGGGATGAGCACCTTGAAGCATATCGGGTGCAGAAACAGAGCTAGACTGCGGCATAACAATATTCGTCGGGTTAACCATACCAGAAATAGAAGAGTCATTACCCACATGAGAATCAACATTGTTCATGTTAACAGAGCAATTATTTACAATAGAAATATCTTTAGGATAATTCCCATTAACAAAATCCACCATGGTACACTTAGGTGAAGGGGAAGAACCATCAACCACCAATGAGCTCGAACCACCAGACCCACGGAGAGAAACCAGGATACTAGGGTTACTAGCATTCACAGAAGGTAGATAGAACAAGACTTTTCCTCAAGATTTATTAAGTAGAGGACAATTTATTCTAACATGACCTTTTTTTACAAAGAAAACAAGCATTCATACCCCCCAAAAGCTCCAGTTTGCATGAAATACAAAAATTACCATAGTCAATTTCTATTTCATTTGGAAAATCAATCCCAGGAAAAAGAGAAACCAACAACCTGGCATCCATATGAGAAAGCAATGCCTTAGATTCCTTCATTCTTAAGGTTTTACCAAATGGAGTTAAGATTTGTGGTAAAAACGTCCACAAAATCGGAGGAACATTTTTAACCATGACCCATCTAGGATAAGAAACAAAAAAAAATCTTCATGCAACATGTCCTGCGACCAAGTAATAGCTCTGAAAATAGATTTACTAATATTTCAAAATTGGTTTTCCAAAACCCTAGTCTGCATTTGATTTGTTTTAAACAGAAATATAAAAAGCTATTTTTGTATCATTCGATAGAAATACAACTGAATGCCCAACCGTTTTCCCTAGACATTCAACAACCATTCATCAAGAAATATTCTAGAAGGTAAAACATTGATATCTAAAGCGACAAAGAAAACCGCTACAGTTTTAAGCCTTTCCTGTTCCTTGTTCAACGTAGTAAACATTTCATTTCTAGGTGTAAGGACGACTTTGCAGGAAGAATAAAAAATATTCTTACCTTTACCAGTGAAAATGGCTTCACATGGGACTTCAGTCTTAGACCCAAAAGAAAGAATATCCTTAAATGATTTCTTTTGTCTGCTATCAACATCATTGGAATCTCTACGCCCGTCAGGTGGTCGGCCCACACCCTTCCCGTGAACGCACTGCTCCATCTTGAAACCCTCAAGTTGTACCTGAGATTTTTACTTCAAGTCTTTCAAAATGATCATTTGTTCGTAACGGTTTAAGTTTTCAACTGCCATTTTATAAACACAAAATCATTAAGTTAATTATCTTTATATATATAAATAAATTTAGTTTGACATGAGTTTTAGTATAAAAAATAGTAAATATGTTAAAATATTTTACATGAAATAATTTTAGTTGAAGGTTGAATATTAAATAAATATTCATGTTATTGACATGATTATGATTAAAAATTTAAAAATATTGATCTAGTATAGGATTACCAATTTACAAACATAAAATTGTATAGTTTATTATCTTTATACATATAAATCAATTTTATTCTTTATGTGTTCTAGTATTTGCATTATCGGTGATGTGACCCGGGTTCAATCCCCACGACGGATGTATATAAAAATTATTACTAAAAAAAACTATTCAACATTACAAAATAGTTAAAAAAAAAATAATGCAATCACACAATTTGCATTCAAGTATGAAAAAGACATCACTATAAGACATCACTGTAAGTTTCAATATAGATATTTGAAAATCAAAAGTAACATTGTCTTAAGGTAAACAACATACATGGTTAGTAGTGCATGATGTTGATTTTTAATGTTCAAGGGATAAAATAAACTTTAGGTACCTTTCCATTTTTAGAAACAAGATACTTAAAACTAAAATTATGCACTTTATTTCTCGTTAGTTGATCAATGAATAATAATCCTAATTAAGCTAACATATCATTTAGAAGTAGAACTTAGCTAAGGAGAGGTTTAAACTCGTTACAACTTTAACACTTTAGACACCTATCTACTATTAGAATTTGGATCATTGATAACATCAACTATAATTATCTAACATAGCATTTTTAAATATCCTTCTAATAATCCACCTCTAATTAATGATACTTAATAGTGTTGGATGATGATAATTGTTTGTTTTGGTTGGATGAGCTACTCAAGTTTTAAACTTGGATAACATTTGCACCTGACATGAAAATCCAATACAATTAAATTAATTATAGAATAACACATGTCCACTAAATAAGAATCCATATTATTCCCATGACTTATATTATTCCCATGACTTTGATTATGCTTGATAGATTTAATAAACAATTAAAATATTTCAAATTAGAATATAATTAGTAGTTTATAAAAAAAAAAAAAAATGGTTTAGTTGATGATTATCATTATACATAAAAATCAGTTTAGTACTATAGGTGTTTGTGTGAAAAGTATTAAAAGTGTTCAAAATATTTTACATAAATTAATTTTAAAACAAGCTTTTAAAGGTTAAATACCATACAAAAATCCATGTTATCTCGTGATTTTAATTATATTAGACTAATTCTATAATAAAATTATTATTTCAGTTTAAAATATAATTGTTAATATATAAACACAAAATGATTTAATTCATTATCACTAATGGTTTTGTTCTATATGTGTTTAGTGCAAAAATTAATAAACATATAAAAATGAAGATAATTAAAATTAATAAACATATAAAAATGAAGATAATTAAAACACTTATTTAAATTACATTAAACTAGATAGTGACACCATCATAGGTTATACTATGGGTATCCATAAACTGAAAGTGATAATTTCATTCAGGTAAAACAACACTTGTGGTTAGCATTACATAAAGTTGATTTTCAATATTTGAAGGAATAAAATAAACTTCAAGCATATTACCGTTTTTTAAGATAAGGCACTTAAAGTTGCACTCATGCACTTTATTTTTAGTTTTCCAATATATGATTGATAACCCATAAGATATCATTTATAAGAGGAAATTAGCTAAGAGACAGCCTGGAATCCTTGCTACTTTAGCACTTGATATGCCTTACTTTTCAAATTTAGACCACTATTAACATCAACCAAAGTTATCCAGCATATTATTTTTAAATGATATTTTAGTAGTTCACCTCCAATGAATGATATTTATTTGTTTTGGATGGATAAGTTATTTTTTTAAATATGGTTAACATTTATACTGACATCAAATTTCAATATAGTTAAGTTAACTAAAGAATTAACATGTTGAGAAAACAAAATTTTATGTTATTTTTATGAATTTGAATATGTTTGATAAAATTCATAAAGTATTTAAAATTATTTATTTGGAATATAATTTTTTATTGAGGTTAGTGTGAGAAACCCCTACCACCAATGCTTAGGACTGGGCATCCTCATCCCAACCATGACCTCTGATAAGGGTGAGATATGAGCTTATCAATAAGGGCCAAACACACAGCCATGCACACATCCAACCCCTCACACACTCACCCACATCGTGGTTTGAACCTTGGACCTCCCAAAGAAGATCCAAATCCTAAACCATTGTGTTGTTCCCCCTTGAGACAAAAAAATATAGGTTAGAAATAAACCTCAAGAGCCACTCTGAGGTGGCTAGCAATGTCATCCCATATAGATATACCACTATCTAGAGGGAAGCCACAAGAGATTTTTTTATGTCCCCATTCACATTGTAGAGGTTCAAACCATGGACCTCCCATTCAATGGGGCCAGGTTCACCTTCTTCACTTGTGCTAAAAATATGGATAAAACTCTTAGGGTAGAGATAAAACCTCCCATTCAATTTGGCCAAGTTCACCTTCTCCACTTGTGCTACAAAGGTGGACAAAACTCTTAGGTTAGAGAGAAAACCTCAAGAGTTGCCTTTAGATGGCTTATACTATTGTCCCATATCACAATACCACTATCTAGAGGGAAGTCACAAGAGATTTTTTTATATCCCATTTGCATTGCAGAGGTTTGAATCGTGGACCTCACATTCAACGAGGCTAGGCTCACCTTCTTCACTTGTGCTACAAAGGTGTATACAACTCGAGTAGAGAGAAAATTTCAAGAGCCACTCTTAGGTGGTCGAAAGTGTCGTCCCATTTGGGTATACCACTATCTAGAGGGAAGCCACAAAATGTTTTTTATGTGCCTCCCTTCGCATCATAGAGGTTCAAATTGTGGACCTCCCATTTAGTGGGGCTAAGCTCGCCTTCTCCGCTTGCGCTACAAAGGGGGATCAATTTGGAATATAATTACCAACTTATACAAAAAAGTTTAGTTTATTTTCATGTATAGGAATTAATTAATTTATATACTATTATAGTGTGAAAACTATTAAACATGTTCAAAATATTTTATATAAAATAATTTTAGTTGGAGATTTGAAAGGTTGAATCTCAAATAAAAGTAAATGTTATTCTAGTGACTTTGATGACTTTGATTATGTTTGATAAATTTTGAAAAGAATTTAAAAATATTGATCTAGAATATAATTGGTAGTTTGTTTAATTGATTATCTTTATACACCAAAAAATAATTTTATCATTTATTTAATTTTGTAAAAATTATTAAACATGAAAGACTGAATAAGAGAATCAAAATAAAAAAAAATAAAACAATTACATAATTTACATTCAACTATGACAATACCACCATAGGTTCAAATACCAACTCCTAAACACCAAAAGTAAGAATTCCTTAAAATTAAAAAAAAAATGTGGTTAGCATTGTACAAAATTAATTTTTGATCTTTGAATGAGTAAAACAAATCTTGGAAACATTATCATTTAGGATATAGGATGCTTAAAACTCAAATCTAGTTTCATGCATTTTATTCCTAGTTAGCTAATACATAACCGAGAAGCCAAAGCTAGGTAATAAAATTTTTAGAAATGGAGGTTAGTTGGAAAGTCTAGACTAATTATCACTTTAGCACTTTGGACACATTGTATGTTTTAGAATTTGAACTAACACTAACATAAACCATAGTTATCTAACATTACATTTTTTTTTAAATCTCCTTCTAATAATCCATCTTTGATGAATGAGATTTAGTAATGTTGAGTAATAATATTTACTTATTTTGATTGGATGATCGACCTGAATTCTAGACTTTGATAACATTTATTCCTATATAAAAACTGCATTATAGTTAAATTCATGAGAGAATGACATGTCTAGTAAACAAAAATCAATGTTATTCTCATGGCTTTAATTATGTTTGAGAAATTTCATAAACAATTAAAAAATCTAACTTTAAAAATTAATTCCTAGTTTATAAACACACAATGATTTATTTGATTATATTTATAGACAAAAAATGATAAAATTAGTAAGATATTTTAAAGTTTATCAAACAAAAGTCAATATTATTCTGATAACATTGTCAGTCTCACCGGTTTGGCGTGAAGACATGAAAGTGCTTCGCCAAACTTTTTGTCTTGGGGGACAACACAACGATTTGGGCTTTGGATCTTCTTCATAAGGTCGAATCTTCAAACTAAGATGTGTGTGGTTGTGTTAAATGATTTAGATGATTATCTTTATATATATAAATTGATTTAAAAATCTTGATTTACAGTATAGTTGATAGTTTACAAATATTAAATGATTTAGATGATTATATTTATATATAGAAATTGATTTAGTTCTATATGTATTTTAGTGTAAAAACTATTAAACATGGAAAAATGAATTATATAAAATCAATAGAGACAAATAATGTAATTATAGAATTCATATTCAACTTGAAACTAGTATCACCACAAGTTCTCATACAAATATTTGAGAATAGAAAGCAACGGTATCTTAATGTAAATAACACGCATGGTTAACATTTTACAAAGTCAATTTTTGGTCTTTGGATGGATAAAATAAATTACAAAGACCTTGCCATTTTTGGATATGAGATGCTTAAGACTTTAATAATGTA
Organism: Wollemia nobilis; assembly: GCA_028583015.1. Taxonomy (NCBI): domain Eukaryota; kingdom Viridiplantae; phylum Streptophyta; class Pinopsida; order Araucariales; family Araucariaceae; genus Wollemia; species Wollemia nobilis. The sequence continues at coordinate 8,421,201 of JAQPPZ010017031.1, read as the reverse complement.
ATTAGAGAATTCATATTTAACTTTATACTAGTATAACCACAAGTTCTCATACAAATATTTGAGAAAAGAAAACAATAGTATCTTAATTGTAAGTAAGACACATGGTTAACATTTTACAAAGTCAATTTTTGGTCTTTGGATGAATAAAATAAACTGCAAATACCTTACCATTTTTGGATATGAGATGCTTAAGACTTAAATCTAGATTTCTTCATTTTACTCTTAGCTAATATATGATTAAGAACCCAAATATATCTAGTGTATTGTTTAGAATAAAAACTTAGTTAAGGAGAAGTTTGGACTCCTTGGCATTTGGATTCGAACACCTTTTTAATTTTGGAATTTGGAGCATTGCTAACATTAACCATAGTTATCAAGTATAGTGTTCTTAAATGTCCTTCCAATAATTCATATATGATGAATAATCTTAATAATATTGAACAGTGACATTTATTTATTTTGGTTGGATGAGCTACCTAAGTTTTGGACTGGGGTAGAATTTGTACCTAACTTAAAATTTTAAGATATTTATGTTAACGAAATAATGACACATGTTTAGAAAACAAATATCCATTTATTCTCCTAATTTTAGTTTTTTATGCATAGGGGAGTTTGTTACATCCACACTATTAGTAACTATGAAGTGTAGGGTTCAAACCATAGGAGTTGCTCCCAACAAGCATATACCACCTCGTTGTTGATGACACAACGTGAGGAGGACCATCGGTCGCTCAAGATTTGTACCATTGTTGTCGGTCTAACGTGCACTCAAAGGATTCAGATCAAATTACTACCTTTGCAACAGGTATACCCCCAAGGTTTCAACCTAAGTCTCTTCTGGATAAGTGCTTGGCCAGACAAACAATTATCAATCCACCTAACCCTTGGGCGCTATTCTCATAGTTTTAATTAACTTTGTAAATAATTTCAAAATATTAACTTAGAATGTTATTTTATGTTTATAAACACAAAATGATTTATTTTATTATTTTTATATTAGTTCTATATATGTTTTAGTGTAAAAACTATTAAACATGTTCAAAATATTTTATATAAAATAATTTTTGTAAGAATTTTTTTGGGCTATATCAAAGTTTTAATTAACTTTAATATATTTTGTAAATAATTTCAAAATATTAAATTAGAATGTTATTTTATGTTTATAAACACAAAATGATTTAGTTTATTATTTTTATACACAAATAGGTTTAGTTCTATATATGTTTTAGTGTAAAAACTATTAAACATGTTCAAAATATTTTATATAAAATAATTTTTGTAAAAAAATTATTTTGGCTATATCAAAGTTTTAATTAACTTTAATATATTTTGTAAATAATTTCAAAATATTAAATTAGAATGTTATTTTGTGTTTATAAACACAAAATGATTCAGTTTATTATTTTTATACGCAAATAGGTTTAGTTCTATATATGTTTTAGTGTAAAAACTACTAAACATGTTCAAAATATTTTATATAAAATAATTTTTGTAAGAATTTTTTTTGGCTTGGTTAGTGCGAGAAACCTCTACAACCAACACACATGGTTGAGCAGTCTCCTCCAATAATGATCCTTCCTAAATCCGAGAGTTATGCTTATCAATAGAGAATTTAACACACACCCACCCCCTCACACACTCGTCCATGCCGCGGTTTGAAAGAAGATCCAACGTCGGAACTGTTGCGTTGTTCGAATGTTGAATATCAAATAAAAATTCATATTATTCTTATACCATCAATTATGTTTAATAAATTTTGTAAAGAATTTAAGTTTTTTTTTATTTCATATGTATTCTTCAATTTATAAACAAAAATAATAGTTTAGTTAATTTTATTTATACATTTGAATAAATTTAAGTATTTTAGTGTAAAAAATATTAACTGTGGAAAAATAAACTATAGAGAATAAGATAGAAAAACAATACAATTGCATAATTTGCTTTTAAGTATGATAGTGGCACCACCATAGGTTATGTTCCACATTCAAATTTTGTGGGTAAAATTTTGGTTGAATTATTTTTTATTATAATCGACAAAATACAATTGATGAAATAATACAGTATTTATTTTTGACGATGTAATATAGTGCAGTTTGTTTTTGTGTCAGTTTTTCTCTTCGCTTTATTTTTATTATTTTCATGTTAAGGAATGATGGGGGTTAAAGGACAAAATGGATGGCATTCGCCAAAACAAAGAGAAGGATAGTTTGTGAGTTTTGTTGAGGCAACATTAAGATACAACGCTATGAGAGGCTTGCGATATCAAAATACAGTACTGGATGATTGAAGTTGTTTTTTCCCCCAAGAGAGGGGTAAAACCACCATGCAAATCTCTTCAGGGTGAATGCATATTGTAAGGAGCGTACGTCGGGTCCCGCATCGACCAAATCTTAAAACAAAACAACATTTAAAATTTATTTTTCTTTAGAAGTGCATTCGCCAAAGCAACTAAGGGAAAAGATGGAAGATAAAGTCATGTTCTCCTCACAGGGGCTAGACTGTATAATGTGAATATTCACAATGCAAGAAATGGGCCCGTATTGGAGTTTCTCCTGAGAGAAAGGTTCGAAGTTGTATGCGAGTGAAAGATGTTTAAGTACACGTTGTGAGCAAAGGGTTGTTCAAATACTATGATCAAAGGTATTTGCGCCCTAGGGGAGGGGTGAAGTTGTCATGCACCCTCTATTGAAGCAAACTTATATTATGGAGAATATATGAAGGCGCTCCAAGATGATGTTAATTTAAAACAAAATGCTATCTCAGGAGGAGGTTTTGGTTGATATGATTTAAAAAGGAATTTCACGAAAAAATATAATTATATAACAAAGTAAATATATATATATATATATATATATATATATATATATATATATATATATATATATATAAATAAAATACAATTTATTTTGCCTCAATATTGATCCTGAAATGATGATTGCTCATTTCAAGCGAAATTGATTAGAGAACATTGGAAAAAGAGTTTTTCAAATGCACCCAAGGACAATATAATGAAAAAGGTGTAAGTGGTCATACTTCCTTGTTTTCATTATGGAAAGATATAATTTGAGTACTACATGGTGATTTTCATGATTTTCAAGGTGCCACCCATCAATTTTGCTCCTTTTTAAAATATTTTAAATATTTGGTAGGCTTCTTGGGCCAATATGGATTTTCAAAGCACAACCGTGGTTGAAATTCAACAATCAAATTCCATATTTTCTTCCAAATGCTGCTATGTTCCAATGCATCTGTCTATGGAATGGTCAAACTTTGTAAGATTCTTTCTCCAAAAATGGATCATTGTTCCCTCATGAGGGATTTCAAGGAGGAATGTTCTCTCAAATGTTCCTGATCTGTAAGCATTTTGTTTTCATGTGAATTTAATGAAAGAGGCAAAAACCTTTATAAATACAAATCATTGTAATGTAATGAGAGGTTAGACATTCTGCGAGAAAACCTTTCAAGTTCTCTGCATCAATAGAAGAAATTTGTCTTCTGAATTTACAAATAATTTTTGTGTGATATTTCTTTCTATTTTAAACATTTCTATTTTATGCTTATGTTTATTATCTGCTTCTAAGTTTAAATTATGCATCTTAATTTGAACACTGTTGGTGAGGGAGTGAGTCCTGGAATGCGATTATGGAAGTGGTCTCCACAAAGTTATAAGTAAATTATGTTGCTCTCTTTTATTACATGTTGCTACAACACTTAGGTGAAATTTTTGCTACTAGTCTCTCCTAAATCCTACACTTTGGCCTATGGCTATATTTCTCATTTATTTTTGTTCTTTTCAATTTCTTTCCTACAACTCTAGACTTCAAACCCATGTAGGATTAGTAAGGGAGCCAACCCTCTCTAGAGATTGGCCCGAAGAACATTTCTTTCCTTTGGCCTTTCAATATTGGTTGTGTCTAGGGTGCACAAATGTAAGTTTTTTTTTTAGGCAGATATTTGACCAACAGTTTTTGGCACTCTTGGTGGGACCTCAAAATTTCCACTTCCAACAGTATTAATATTTGATGTTCACCTTCGTATTATTAAGTTAGAACATATGGTGACTCAGCTATACCTAGAAGCCTCCCAATGTGAAGGCAGTGAAAGCTGTACTTCATGATCACAAGATTGAAGTCCAAAATTTTTGAAAACCTCTTTTGAGTTCTTTGAAATTGACACCCAAAAATTAGAACATACTAGGTTACTCACCCCACCTCATACATCATCGATGACATCTTCTCAGTTAGATGGTGTGTTTTCCATTCCTTTGAGTCCAACTAGTACAACTACTAGTTTTCCTCCATCTCAACCATACACACCAGTCCACATGGCTCAAAATCTGCCACCACAGTAGCCACAACCACCGAGGTAGTTCTCAACATGGAATAGCTCAAGAGCTTTGAATATATAAGCACAAAATCTAGTCCCTCAAGCAGTATTGAAGGCTTTACCGACCTATGATGGTACTGGTAAAATTTCTTATGAGCATATTCAAAATGTGGCTTCTTTGGTGATAATCCACGACATCACAGATGAAGATATTATAGTAAGATTTCTTGTGTTGTCACTCAGAGGGAAATTGTTGTATTGGTATTGGTCTTTGCCACCTGCTACTATTACCACATGGGATAAGTTTGTGGAATTTCTGATCAATAATTTTCATGAGCAAGTTGATCCATTTTCCTTACTACATCAATTCATGAATATCCAAAGATATTCGTAGGAGAAGATAGCGGACTTCAATGTCAGGTTCACTCAAAGTTGGCAGAGAGTTCCTGATGGTCTTCGATCCACTTATGAGCAATCCATATTTTATTATCTCAGAGCCTTTAACTCTGATATCGACATGGTTGTCCAACAAGCCAATGTCAACACATTCCCATATTTATACACACATGCGCAAAAGGCCAAGGTATATTTGATCACCATATGTAAGTTGCGTCCAAAGGTAACCATACCCATTCTTCCTGATCTTCCACAATATTGGTATTCTGATACATTTTCATAGCCTATGCCTTCTATGTATCCTATTCCATCATGGAGCTCGGGTCCACCTCAAATTACTTCAGTTTCGGTCCCACAACTCCCTACTCCAAGTATTTCATAATTACTTGTGCCAGTTGTTCCATAGTTGCCAACACCAGTTCTGTTCCTAGTGCTACCAGTGCCACCTGTTCCATTGTCGTTGCCTTCTCCACCAGCACCTTTGCCTTTGCCTACACCCCCTGCACCCTCAATTTGTTCCCTACATGAAGATATTACAGGAGATGCAGCTGCTAAATTCAATAGTGAGGACAATTTCAAATGAAATCACATTCGTGAAGAAAAAGTAAGCTAAAGCTGATTTTTGATCAAGGAGATTTCAAACACCATCGATTACCAGAGAAAAACCAACCGTTAGCAAAGGTCCTGAATGAAATACAACTATGTTGGCAAATGAAGAAGCTAGTAAATCAGAGTGAGCATATTGGTGCTCCACATGTAATGATCCTTATGGAGAAAATACATGCATGGTTCATTTAAAATATGTACAGAAATTAGTGGAAAATTCTACTGGTGGGTAGATCAATATGATAATGGAAGTTGATCATAATTTTATGGTCCCTTATTTGGAGTAAGTTTCAGTTCTTACGAGGGCTGGGACGAAGCTAGTAACTATTGATCTAGTAGAATTGGAGCTATTGAAAGTCCTTGCTGAGCAAAAGGTATAAGATGAAAATACACAGTCGCAAGCAAAATCACCTAGCGCAAAAACTAAATAGTTGGATTCTATCATATTGAAATATTTATTGCCCAAGAAAGCCCAAGAGAAGTTGCAAGCAAAGGGATAAATTATGCAACCTGCAGTTGCTAAAGGACAAGCTGAAGCAAAAGAACAAGCCAATGAACGCCTCAAGTACCCATCGTTGACCAAGCGAAAAAGAGTGGAGGTCACTCAAAAATATCAAAACAAATATGAACCCGCTAGTGAAGAAAAAGTTACCAGTACTTTCGATTATAACATCGTTGAAGAAATGAAGATACCTACGAAAGTGAGTTTGTACGATGCTTTGCAGTTGCCTGGACAAGTTGACATGTTGTAATAATCTCTCAAATCTACAAAGGATAAAAAGAAAAGCTCCACCTAGATAATGTTAGTGCAGATTCTGACGATCTCTTCCATCGATAAGAATAGACTACCTTTGTTCTATCTGTCCCTTAGAATGGAAGGATGGGTTATGCGTAATTGTATGATCAACTCTGGTGCTGCAACTACTATCATGTCAAAGGCAATATGCGAGATCATGGAGATGGAGTAATAAGAAGTAGTCTAGGCATATTACAGTTGGATGGGACCCAATTAAGATAGTAGGTGTGATTAAAGATATTCCTATCGTTCTGCACAACATGTTGTAGATCACTGTCATTCAGTAAGTCGTGGTGGTTGATCTAGAATCATATTTCAGCATGTTCTTTTCGAGGGAATTTACAACAAATTTTAGAGGATATATTTCCTTGGATTATTCATATTTGGAGATTCCTTTTAAGGGAAGAAGAATCCATATTTGTGATGAAAATTCATCCACTTTTCATATAGAAACATTGGAATAAGAAGAAAAGCCTACTAGTGCAATCAACATGATGAAAAAATAAATTGAAGAAGTGGACTTGATGGAGGAAGCTATTGGTGAGCTCCATATAGAGGATGAGTTTTCACTGATGGATTAAATGCAATGGTAGAAACTGATATCGGTTGCTACACTATAACCAAACATGAGCAGACCAAAGGAGAAACTTATGACTCCTAGAATTCGGTCTTCGATCAGCTATGGAATCTATATTTTGATGGTGTAAGGTGCAAGAATGGTACAGGGACTGGAATTGTTCTTATTTCTCCTACAGAGATACCAAAAACCTATTCATATCATTTAACCTGGAGCTGAACGAATAATATTGTCGAATATGAAGCATTATTCCTTGGTCTGAAGAAAGCTAAAAATTTAGGAATAAAACAGTTGCAAATATTTGGAGATTCTGAGCTCATCATCAATCAGACTACAAAAAAATGTGTGTCAAAGTAGCACTATTTGAAGGCCTACTATAACAAGGTATAAGATTTGTTTAAGTCCTTTACAACACTGAATGTTTAGGCAATTTTGTGGAAACAGAATAAACACGGAGACATCTTGGCTTCCCTTGGTGCAAATTTATCTCTCATAAAAAAAGTGGTCAGGAGACCAAATACTGTGAGATTAATTTATAGACCTTTGATCCCTGATAAAAACCTCTATTGGCAAGTGTTCAATAGTGATGAACATCTAGTGAACTTCTTGATTAAGGAGGCTGCTAGTGCAGAGGATAGAATACTGGCTGAGGATGAAATAGAAGGGATGATCCAACTATAGGACAATCACATTCTGAGAGGACTGATATCACTTGAGAGCATGTTTGATCAAAATGATAGGGCAGAGAAACATAAGATCAAGGTAGACATAAAGGAGTATAAGGAAATGCAGTTGGATTCTGATAAGGTCATCAAATTTGAAATAGATTGTACGTTAGAAGAGCTCGAGGATATTAAAAATCTATGTTATGAGTTTCCCGACATCGTCTCTTAGAGCTACCATGATATGAAAGGATACGAAAAGAACGTGATACAACACACCATTGAATTGCAGTAAGGTGTGAAGCATTTTTGTAAGAAACAACGAACTATCAATCCAAAAATTGAAGTTCTTATGAAAGTAGAGTTGCTAAAAATGCTAGAGGTAAAAATAATTTATCCTATCAAGCACTCGACATGGGTGGTGAACTTGGTTCCTATTCGAAAGAAAAATGGAGATATTCGCCTGTGTATAGAATTTCGTAATCTAAACCAAGCATCTTTGAAAGATCACTATACATTACCACAGATCGATCACCTTTGCATGTAGTCATTGGAGTGTAGATATTTTTATTGCTTGATGGTTTTTCCAGCTACAACTAGATCTGGGTGAAAGATGAAGACCAGTATAAAACTACATTTACTACAAATTTGGGCACCTTTGCATATAAAATAATGTCGTTTGATCTTTCCAATATTGGTTCTACCTTTCAGAGAGCTATGGATGTTGCTTTCAATGAGTTGTTGAATCATATTATTGTAATTTACCTCGATGAAATGACTATTTTCTCACATCATAGGGAAGAGCACATCTCTCATCTAAGGCAAGTGTTCGAAAAGTATTGGGAATTTAGAATTTCCATTAACCCGAAGAAATTAATTTTCACTGTTAAAGAAGGAAAACTCCTAGGACATGTGATTTCACAAGAAGGACTGGAACTTGATCCTGCAAGAGTTGAAGCACTTTTGAAATTGTCATTACCAGTTAACAAGAAGGATCTACAGTAATTCTTTGGCTAGATCAATTTCATTCAAAAATTCATTGCTAATTTTGCCCAGGTAGTCAAGCTAATGACCAAAATTCTGAAGAAGAATATAGATTTCAAGTGGATAGAAGTAAGAAGATAGACATTTCGGGAAATCAAGGGAAGAATCACCCAAGCACCAATACTGATTAATATGGATTATTCAAAATATTTCATCCTTTACGTAGTAGGCGAACATGAGAGTTATGTTGTTGTTCTCACTCAAAAGAAATATTATGGAGATGAGAAATCGATTGCTTTCCTAAGTCAAGTTATTGCACCACACTAGGAGAAATATAACTTCATTGAGAAATATGTGTATGCGGTCATGAAATATTTAAAGAAATTATGGTATTTTATTTCATAGAGCAGGACAATCATTTATGTCATCCATCCAGATGTTAGGAATTTTATAATACAAGATGAAATGGGTGACAAAATAGTAGGTTGTGTTTCAAAAATTTGGGAATACGATATGGAGATTCATCCTACTAAGTTGGTTCATGATCGGGCACTATGCCAAGAATTGGCCAAAAGAGCAGCTTCTGGATCACTGGATCCAAAGAAGAATAAGGTTATCAATGAGAGTAATCTTGCCAATCAAGTGATGAGTGATTGTGACTGGACAGAGGACCTTGTTGAATTATTTACATTCAAAATATGTCCATCACATATTTATGCCTCACAATGGTGGAGATTCAGACTATAGGCACTCAAGTACATCCTATTGCCAAGTGGGTTTTTCCATAAAAACATAGACATAGTACTCCTTAGATGTGTGAAAGAGTCTAAAAAGCAAAAAATATTAGAGGAGTTCCACTCTAGCTTATTCAGAGGGCATTATGCAGGGAGGCCTATAGTCTTGAAGATAATCTGAGCTAGGTATTTCTGGCCAACCCTTTTCATAGATACACATAAGGTAAGCCAAATTTGCAAAAAATATTAGAGGTATGTCGACAAGAGTCAGAAGGCATGTTTACCCTTACATCCAATCCAAGTAGAAGCTCCATTTTAGTAGTGAGGCTTGGATTTCATTGGAGTTATCGATCCTCATTCATCTGTCAACCATAAATACATCTTGATAGCGACCAATTATTTTACCAGGTGGACAGAGACCATTCCAACAAAGAAAGTTGACCAGGCTACAATCATATTCTTCCTCGAAGGACTGATTACCCGTTTCGGTGTTCCAAATGCTATTGTGAAAGACAACAGGATTTCATTCATTGAAGAAAAAATCATCGAATTTACAAGTAGATATGGGATTTATCTAAAGAATTCCTCCAATTATTACCCACAAGGAAATGGCCTGGCTGAGTCCACTAATAAAAATCTACTCTGGATACTGAAGAGGACTCTTGGGAGTAATAAACAGAGCTGGAACTTACTTTTGAACCAAGCTCTGTGGGTAGACCACATTCAGTGAAAAATCTATTAAAAATTCCCCTTACTCTCTGGTGTATGAAAAGGAGGCAGTCCTTCCTACACACATTGAAATTCCCATGCTCCAAAATTTACACATGCTTGGAGATGAAGAAAATGAATCAGATCCCATGAGCGCAAGGCTAGCTCAACTCTTGTTGCTAGAAGAAGAACGAGAAAAAATCTTATGTTGCCTTTATGGAGCATGCTCGAACAATGCAAAAGTGGTTCGGTAAGAAGATGTCCGAGCGGAGCTTTAAGGTTGGTGACCTAGTCCTTAAGTGGAATGAAAATAAAGCTAAGCCAAGAAAGCATCATAAGTTTGAAGTAATCTGGGAAGGTCATTTCAAATATCTGTGGTCAATTCTGCCAATACCTATCATCTGCAATACATGGAGGAATGAGATCTGCCAATACCAGTCAATGGCCTTCATTTGAAGGCCTATTTTCAATAATAAATAATAGTCACAACTCTGTAAATATGTACATATTTCTCTTCGAAAAGTATTTTTGTTGTTTTACAAAAGATGGAATATATATATATATATATAAGAGTGTAATATATATATGTGAAGGTGAAAAAGAAAAAAATGTGTATAGACAAGGGAAGATTTGCTATAAAAACATCATGCTTCCCTCAAGAAAGTATGTTCGCACATTTTCCCGAAAATCAATCCACCCATGTAAATTGTCCCAAAAATTTTATTACATGTGGGAGGGTGAAATGAATTTTAATTATTTTTATTTCCAACTAAAGGTTTAAAATTCCCAATTTGAAAGTTTTTTTATTAATTGGGACAAAAGTGAAGAAAGAGTTTAAAATTATGAGTTTGCCCAATTAAAAAAGAAGTTGGAAATAAAATAATTTAAAATAAAAGAAAAGATAACGAAAAGCAAAATCCCAATTTAAAAATAAAAAAAAAGGATTTTAAATTGCTTTTCTTATTTTGGGTGAGAATAAAATAAAAAAGCATATATTTGGCATTGAGCAAAGTTAAATAGGTGCAAAACATTTTAGGAGAAAATCAATTGCGAAAGTCAAGAAAGAGAAGCTGAGTGCAAAGCAGACCCGCTCATTGGTAGTTTTTGAGCACGTGATAGTTTTTAAAGGTGCCAATGAATTTTTTTATTGCAATTTCAAAGTATCCTCATGAAGTGAATTCGCCCAATCTTTCCTTGGGCCATGTTTTGGCGATTTCAAGGATAAAATCTCTTGGTTTTTCCACAAGGGCACCCATTTGTTGATTTGAAGCAGATTATTTGTTCAAAGTTACTGTTGAAAGCTTGGGAATGTTGCACAAGGGCTTACAGCGCATGATACATGGTAAGACCCCAAGGTATTACTATAAAATTATTAAAAAATTAATGTAAATGTAATCACAGGCCACTCAAAGGGGGCTCCCTTGTAATTGCTTTACCACTATAGGGGGCTCCCTCCTTAGAATCTATGCTTATTATTATTCTTCTTCGATGATTTGATATGGATGGCCAACCTAATATATATATCTACCCTAAAGCTACATTGGTGAAGAGACATGATGGTTCACGTATGAAGAGACGTGATGGTTCACGTTATGAAGGGTTGTGATGGTTCACTTTATAATTTAATAATATAATAACTAAATGATTAATAATACTAACTAATAGTAATTAATAATGTTAGGATTGAGGATCCTAACATGCCACCCTCCTTAAAAAGAGCTTTGTCCTCAAAGCTCAAAGTGAGAAGCTTTGTCCTTTGTTTTCCAAGAAGGATTTGTGTGAGTTCTTGGACTCTTTTAATAGCATCCTTTCGTAGGCAGGGATATCGAGAAGGATGAAGCATTAGCAGGGGGTTGCCAAGAACAATAGCATAATCTTCCTTAGGTAAATCATGATGATGATGGGAGGGCAACTCTTGGGGTTCCTCAAATACTTCAGAATGATGCATCAAAAGTGATGGTAATGATTTCATATCCTTTTTTTGTTCCTTGGTAGAGCCAACAGAGGAGTGTGTAGTCACTCTGCGTTGGTTCCGAATAGGTTTAGTCATATGGCAAGAACTCACTATTGGTGAGGAAGATATGTGTAGGTCTTGTAGAGTGCATGTTTGGCTAGCATTGATCACTTTGGGTATGTCTACCTCATCCTTTTTTGTTACATCAATCACTTCTTGCACATCGACCTCATTGTCTTCATTGCGGTGAGTAGGTGCACTGGTCGCTTCGGACACAACTACCTCATCTGCTTGCTCTATGGAGAGACAGGGATCAACTTCCTTCAATAAATACAATGTTAGTGTAGCACATTTATGGTGGGGTCCAAATTGTTCATCACAATTATCATAGAGTCCTTTTGCTCGTCGTTCCTTCATCTCCTCAAAGCTAAGATGTTTAATTCATAAAGTTTGGTTAGATTTGGGGGTTGTGTAAGTGCTTTGTGCCCTTCCATTATGCATAGGTTTGGGAGCGATGTAAGTGGTCGACAATTTTTCCATAAGTGGTTTCCCTAATCGTTGTTGTGCATTTAATTTATCTTCAGCTAATTTTGCCAATCCATAGGTCTGCATAATTGTATAGGTATTGAACCTTGTCACCTCCATTCTAATTTCCTCTTTTAATCCCCTAATGAAGCCATTTATGAGAATTGATTCATCCAATCTTGTGTTGTTTTTGGTGATATCCTCAAACCGATTTTGATACTCACGCACAGAAGTGATTTGATGAAGATCTTTGAGCAAATACCACATGGTTGGATCCCACATGGCTATGATACCAAATGGTAAGACCCCAAGGTCTTACTATAAAATTATTAACAAATTAATGTAAATGTAATCCAAGGCCACTCAAAGGGGGCTCCCTTGTAATCGCTTTGCCACTATAGGGGGCTCCCTCCTTAGAATCTATGCTTATTATTCTTCTTCTTTGATGATTTGATATGGATGGCCAACCTAATATATATATCTACCCTAAAGCTACGTTGGTGAAGAGACATGATGGTTCACGTATGAAGAGACGTGATGGTTCACGTTATGAAGGGTTGTGATGGTTCACTTTATAATTTAATAATATAATAATTAAATGATTAATAATACTAACTAATAGTAACTAATAATGTTAGGATTGAGGATCCTAACAACACACCTCTCAAAATTGATTTTGTGCCAATAGAAGAATAATGGTAATTTTAAATTTATAGGAAACAGTGTTCGGTAAGAGAAACAAAGCTTGCATTCGCTCAACTTCACAAAGAAGCTATGCCACATTTATTGTGGTTGCTAAGGGAATTTCCTATAAATCTAGTGTAGGTAATATTGTACAAAAGTTAAATTGATTTTAAAATTCCTGCCAGTATTTTCCTTGGAGCTCTTATTTTTAGAATTTGTAGAGCATTTCTTGGAGAAAGTTGCAGTGCTGTAAAGATTGGATAGGATGGAAAAAGGATAGCTGAATCAAAGGGTTTTGTAGAACCAAAGTAGCAGAATAAAAAGTCAAAGGGTGAGAAAAAATCTAAAAAAGAAAGAAAAAATTATAACGCTGACCTGGACCCATTTTTTGACACCATGGCAAAAATCGAATATTGCAGTATCATCAACAAGGGTATTTTTAAACTACACCATGATGTGGAGCTCACAATTAGAAATCAGCTGATGTCAGAGAGCCCACTCACAGTTGCCTATTACGCACAACTGTATTGGTATCTATGCACACCAGTATACTTATGCCCTAAGCTGATTAAAATAATGGTAAGATTTTACAACCTGGTAACACAAGCAATGAGAAACGCGAATAGATAGGTTCTTTTCACTATCTCAACTAATTTAGTGTGCTGGAAATTTCCTTGTGGGTTGTAAGCCCCATATCACATAATAACTAAAAAATTACACCTAAATGAACAAGAGGAATGCTACTTGTATATTGTCATCATGCTGCAGTTCATGGAGACACAAATCATAAAAGAACTGTGACTTGGGCAGTTGGCTAAACTTCCATGAGAGCTATCTAAGTTTAAAATTTTAGATATATTCTCTATGATGGCATGGGTGGCAGGTATCCCAACCAAATCCAAAGTGAAAAAATGGTAGGCTGATCTGGCACAATGTATATCCCAGGTCAAATTTTATGCTCCCACAGCCATGAGAGCGGATACCAATCTGATATATTTCAACTGGGCAAATTTTATTGCATGGTGGATACACATTCAACTCGAGAAAATGAACACTGGCAAAGCAAACTTATTCTGGAATGCATCCTTTCTCATATGGTATTCCTTTTATCACATGCACCAGCACTTTGCTTTTATTGTTGTGAAATAGGTGGATGAGATGAACATGACTCTCCTAGTATATATGTGGACTCCCAGCTTGACAAGGAGGGAGTCAGTTTACATTTTTCATCACCTATTTTTGGGACCTATGATTGAGCTTAGATGGAGCCAGTGTGAAAGATTTTTGTGGATGCTAAGGGAAACAATCGTTGGTGCAGATAAAGGTGATGGTTACTTGTTAATGCAGGGAGTGGTTGTCAGGATTTTTGACTTTACTAGCAAGCCATTTTTACTCCCTTACTTTGCCACGGAATGTGTTTTTACCATGGAGGTAGTTCGATAGAATGACTACACTAATGATATTTATGGAGCTGGTCGAGGAAAGAAAAGCACTTGCCCTATGCCTTTCAAGTTCAGATGTATAGAAGTCAACCAGGTCAAATAGAATGATTTACATACGGAGGCCCTCCAAGACTTGGGTTTGATGGAACTACCCCAAAGATGGCGATATGATTCTTTGGATCATTTTATAGCTTTTCTTAAAGCTAAGTGATGAGTTTCGTCAATCAAACCATTTAATCATTATAATTGTCAATCCAGGGTGGTGTCCAAGTCTATATACGAAAGGAGATATAGGTAGCTTGAAAATCAGCTCATTCATAAAAATAGGCTTTATTGATGAGACAAGTCGGTTTTGGGGGTTTTCTGGTGTCACCACTAGTATTATGAACTCGAATTAGAATCTTAATTACATTTTCTGAAGAAGAAGTGCAGAAATGGAAAGGTTGCAGAAAACTAAAACTAATTACCCTTTCAAAATCTAAAATAACAGGAATAAAACCTATTTACACTTTGCAAAATGAAAATGACAAAAATAACAACTTTGTAAAAAATTAATTCTAATGGCACTAGTAGAATGGAAATAATAGAAATGAAAAGAATTACAGAATTGAAATGCACACTCAACTTATTAATCGCACAATGGAGAATATCAAAATACTGGAGAAAACTGATGAAAATAAGAAAAAAACTTATGCTAGGTGGTCAGTTGCCATGCACACACATCTACTACTAAAAATATGACTTGCATTTACTAAAACATAGTTAAGAAAAAAAAAAAAAATATGATAAGTCTCTGCTTAATCTTCTGTAGCAAAAGTTTCAGAAAAACCTATCACCAATAAGCCTTCTTCTAAACCTGGAAGTGGCCCTTGCTTCCCTGTTCCAGAGGAAGGCAAAAAAACTCTCTCTTAACTACTTAAACACTCAGACATTTAATGAGACAAAATATGAATGAGAAGTCTTGCACTTTATTTAGTCTCAAGCATCATTACAATATTTGCATGAAAACCTGCTAAAAACTACAATTTGCCATAGATCTACTTTCTTACCACAAGTCCTATCCTTATTCTCTACTTCTCTACTTCTCTACCTCTCTACCTCTCTACCTGGATCAACCAACATGGGAGCCTATTATTTATAAAATTCTATTACATATGCCAATCTATTTTGTTACTGCCTTTCAGGGATTTAGCAACTATTCTAAAGAAGTCTTCTTGAAATGCAACAAATTGTTATGCTACATCATATCCATTTTCCTTGTTGTGTGTCATCCATTGGGAGAAATGCATTGGAAGGGGTGAGAAGACTCTCATATAGCTATATCCATCTTCATATCACCATTTTCCACATTTGTGACCATTTTGTTTATAGTTTTGACCAAAACTACTCCTGTTATGCTCATTTCAGAGCTGCTCCGGAATATCAAGGAGTGTAACAATTTTGCACTTATGCATGCATCAAATGTGTAAGAAAGTGGTTTTGACTGACTAAATTGTCTTCCTTCGTTCCCAGAAGACCAATTCTTTAGATTTTACATGCTGGAATTGACAAATTCCAATCCATGCTATTTATTGATAGTTGGCTGGAATTTGTATGACTATTTCCAAATTTCCTGCAATTCAATATTTTGACTGGTTGCTCCTATTTGGATCACTTGGAAGTGTTGGTAAGTGGAGAAAGAGTCACTCCTAGCCTCCCTCATCTGTTTCCAAGTGTTTCCTACATATTTAATTGACAAATTCTATGCCTTCCTTCATAGTGACAGGTGGCTAGAATTTGTATGGACTGTCACCTGTTTTTTTTATAGTAGTCAAAACATGCCCAACTGCCCTTTTGGAATGCTTATAACTTTTGCCTCGTAACTCCAATGTACACCAAATTTTACCCACATGTTCTTGGTTGTATGAATTACATATGGTTTAATTTTTAGCTCTTAAATCCTCAATAATTATTCCCAGAATTACTATCAAGTTGTCATCTAACACATATTTTTACCAGAATTTCCAGTAGTCAAAAAATATGAAATTGTTATTTTGTGGGCCCCATAAATTCCAGATTATTTGTCCATATGCCTTCAAATTTGGGTCATGTGTTCTCTCCATTATGACCTATAATTTTTATTAATTTGGTTCTTTAAATTACTTTGGATCATTCCCAGTAGATCCGCAAATATGCCCTTTAATGCAAATTTGCACCTATTAACAACTCAGAAAAAAAACTAAGGCATGAGCTCCAAAATGATGTAACCTTCATAAATTTTTATTTACAGCTCGGATTGACTTGCTTCAAAAAGAAAAGTTGTAGTTCTCAATGAGAGAAATCTATCCATGCTATAAAAATGTAATTTTACTACAGTATGACATCAGAATTAACATTATACTCACTTTTGACCTTTTAAAGTAAAATGCTTAAAATAGTCAAAACAATGGTATAATGTTTCTAACATAAAATAATGTAAATAATTAAAAATTAATATATTCTAATCAACTATTTGGCAATTTAACTTTGTATATTTAATAATATGGCAATTTTTATATGTTAACCATAGTGCAAAATGAGGCATTTCCAAGCCTCATCATTCCCCCCCAGCTTGAACTGATGCATGCCCTCATGCATCCCAGTAGGCATAGCAATATGAAGGTTTTATCCTGTTAAACATATTTTTCCACCTGAGAATTTTATTCTTGCTGTACTAAAAATTTTCAATTAGCACAGGTATTTCATTTTTTTTGTATACAACCTTGCAAATTTTCAACTTTTTTTTCGTTTTTTCTTTCTTTTTTTTTTCTTGTTTTTATGCTACTCTTTATTTTTTTTCCTTTGCAATTTCTAATGTGCCCTATTGTTCTGCAACATTTACAGGAATTTTTGGCACACTTTGTCTCTGTTTGAATCTTGCTTTAGAATGAGACTGCTGTTTTGAAGATGCTTCAGAATTTATTGCAGGAGTAAAACAAAATCTTCAGGTGTTAATTTTTCCATGCAACTAAGGGCATAAGGGGGTGTTTCTTGAAATTTTTAACTTTCCAATATTATATGAATAGTTTATGCTAAATACCGATTATTATATATTAAATGCTAAATGCTTACTATGACTGAATGCAAGAAACACATACCTTACTATCCTGAAAATTTATCATGCACCTTACAAGCTGCTTCTGATGATTGTTGGCAAGATATCTAAAAACATAAACATAACACATGTGCAGTGTGAAATTTTTACAATGGTGGAACAATGATGGGTGGATCAACAAGGCAATGCACACCAGAAAACTGGTTTTCATGCAATCCAATTCAACAGCGCCTCTGAGAAGGTTTTCACTACCAAATTATTCATTTTTTCATTTTTTTCTTTCTTTTTTTTTTCATTTTTCTTTTCCTTTTTTTCATATTTTTTTTTTGTTGTTTCATTTTTTTATCAGAAGAGGTTGTCATTTCTGGTTTTCAACCAACTTCCATATTTTCAAGGGCTTCAATGAGATATAATGTATCTCATGAGGCTGCAATGTTAGAGAATTTCTCTCATTCTTGATAAGAACAATCCTTATTCTGCAAAAATATGTCAATTTTTCTATATGAAAACATCTTTTTCAGCTAAAAGCTTGCAACAATGATGCAACCTTCCTTCCATACAAGTAGTAATAATCTTCTTGTGTCATCATTGTCTCTATATTTTTGGAAATGAAGTATTGACCTCATTAGTTCTTCTCTTTGCTGAAATTGATGCATATCCTCATGTATATTCATTTTGTGGGACATGCCTTCTGTTGCAATTTTTCTCTTTTCTTTTGTTTTTCCTTTTTTTTTCATTTTTTTTCTTCTTTTCTCCCTCTTTTGTTTTCATTTTTTTTCTATTTTTATTTTTTTATTTTTTCAAGATTCAAAGATATGATCATTTGGAATCTTTGTCAGAAGAGGAAACCTCTTCTACCTTATGCAAATGTAATTGTGTGAAACATTAAGCAAACTCCACCTTTGTTAGTGGTTGATGGTACACCTGTAAAATATGTCCATTCCCCACTAATGTCCTCCTTAAATCATCAATCGAAGAAAGTTGAACAACTTCATTCTAAAACTCCTTTGATTCATCCTTGCTACTTTTAATATGACCATCATGCCACATTTTCTAATTTTGTTGAGTGAACTCTATTTGGTGAAGTGCTTCCAACCAAAGTTCATCAAATGCATTCAATTGCAAAATCTATTTTTTCAGTACCTACAACAACTCAATACCAATTGCTAAAGAAGCATGAAGTGTTAGTAAAGAATCATGATGAAATCCATGAAGAAAACTATTTTGTACTGGAATGGGTGAAAAGTTTTTTTAAAATTTTGATTTTCATCATTCCATTATAATTGTTGAACAGTAGTTGGTTCATTTTTAATATCTGAAATATGAACATTTTCAGCAAAAACAAACTTTTTGGATGAATCCAACTCTTCTTCATTACCCTTTACAACTATGGAGCCCAAAATTGAAATATTCTTTTCATTTTCCTTATGTGATTCAAGAAACAATGAACTTCCTAGACAATCATACTTGGGTGGAGTAAGTTTTCCTACAAGCAAGTCTACTGATTTTCCACCTATTTGTATGGTTTTAGGATATACTTTTTTTTTCTTGGTTTCTTAAAACACATTTCTTGAAAAATCTTATTAATGATTGGTACATATTTAATAGCTTGAAGTAAAGGGATGTTAACAATTAAATGTGTTAATTCCTTTATCCAATATGATTGTGAAGATGTCAATTTTGATATTTCAAACTGTTCAAGACATGGTACTTTCTTTGATGAGTCATATTTTTCTTTTTCTTCTTCTTATTTTTGTGCAGATTTGCTTTCATGCTCATTCTTTTTAGCTTCTATTTCTACACTGGTAAGTGGAATATTTTCAAGAAGTGGTTTTGAACACAACTGAGTTTTATCACAGTCACAAGCATTTATTATGGCTGTATTTTCTGATTCGACAATAGATACATGGGTTACATGTTTAACGTTGTTAGGATTGGCCATAGGTTGAGCTGAAAATAGAGGTTGTTTTTCATTTTGTTCTTGTTTTCCATGATAGAAACTATGGGTATGAGCGGGCAACAAATTTGATTTTTATTTTTGATAATGTTGCTGCTCTTTGTATAGTTTTTGTTGTTGTACCCATTGATATCCTTGCAATTTTAGCTGCAACCATGGTGGATGTTGATTCCATTGTTGTTTCATTCATCCATGTTGAGACCACTCTTGGGAATATGCCCATGGTGGTTGACTCCAACATTGTTGAAGTGGACATGTAGTAGACCATGGCATATACCAAGGATTATTTTCTCAATGTGCAGGAAATTGAGAAGCATTCTGATATGGAAACTTAAGAAAATTATCTCCTTGTCTTTGTCCTACAAAGTTGTATTCTTTCATAGGTTGAGACTGGTTTTCAAAGACACTTTTGAGTTCTGGCAATAAACTACACTGATCTATGGGGTGTCCTTTTTGACAAATGCTACATGTAGCAGGTATAAATGTTTTGTTTAAAGGACAGTCATGAAGAGAGTGTTTTTTTTCATTACATTTTGTGTTAGTATCACAATGACACTGAGAGGGGGGGTGAATCAGTGTGGCTCTTTAAAACTTAAAAACTTCAACTCTTAAAGCCAAAACAATGAAAACTTAAAACCACATAAAGCAAGTATAACAAGAGAGCATCACACAACATAAGATGTACCGAGGTTCACCAGTTTTGGCTACTCCTAAAAAATTGACTGTTGGGACTTCCATCCAAATCCAGCCTTTGCAAAATACCAATTTTACAATCAATTTACCAGCACCCAATGGAAGGAGCACCAACCCCTGATTTATCTGCACCAACAGAAAGGAGAACCAACCCCTAATTTATCTGCACCAACAAAAAGGAGCACCAACCCCTAATTTATCTGCACCAATAGAAAGGAGCACCAACCCCTAATTCCAAGCACCAGCTTGGACTGTAATTTTGAAACTATAAGATTGACATAAAAATGCCTCTACTTATACAAGACCCTGACTGGTCTATTGCTAACCCAACCTCTCTCGCTATTCACCAAAACACCACACACACTTAAGAATCTGCTTATTGCACTTTTACGACCCTCTTACAACCCTCTTACTGCGCTTCTTACTGCATTATTACGGCTCTCACGGCTCTGCTCAATGCTATCTTACGACACTCTTCCAACCCTATTTTTGTAGAACACCCCTCTTTTTCACAGCGGTTTTCACTCTTTTTAGCAGCCCTTTAATTCTCCATGCAGATCTCATTTTATAACAAAGTTATGACTCTATTTTAACTTCCATATTTTTGCATGCAACTTATTAATAGAAACTTCTATATGTAACTCCTTTATCATACAGTATTCTCTCATGCATCCTATTAATAGTTACGACTCTTTGTTTGGTCTTCGACTAATGACTTTCAGTTTAACCATCGCTCGATGATTTCACTCCGTAATGGCCCTATGAATCGTTGTTCGACTTCGATTCACTGTTCTTATTTTAGCTACATGATTTTTATCTGAAACTGCACCTGTAACTGTCGTAATGACTTCAGTTAACTGTTATTATTTTAGCTGCATGATTTTTCTCTGCAAATGCACCTGTATCTATTGTAT
Organism: Wollemia nobilis; assembly: GCA_028583015.1. Taxonomy (NCBI): domain Eukaryota; kingdom Viridiplantae; phylum Streptophyta; class Pinopsida; order Araucariales; family Araucariaceae; genus Wollemia; species Wollemia nobilis. The sequence goes on along the minus strand of JAQPPZ010017031.1, from coordinate 8,400,170 downwards.
AACTTCAGTTAACTATCACATATCTTATTTCAGTTGGGTTCTCTTCTTAGCTCATGCCAAAGCAACCTGTCATGAAATTGTGACACTTCTACCTCTTTGTCCTCTTCTCGGATTTCGCCCACGAAAACACAACATGTCGCGATATCGCGACACTTTCTCCTCCTTGCTTCTTTTCTTGGCTTGTACCCACAAAAACACAACATGTCACGATATCACGACACTTTCACCTCCTTGCTTCTTTTCTTGGCTTGTACCCATGAAAACACAACATGTCGCGATATCGCGACACTTTCGCCTCCTTGCTACTTTACTTGGTTTGAACCCGCGAAAACACAACATGTCGCGATATCACGACACTTTCACCTCCTTGCTACTTTACTTGGTTTGAACCCGCAAAAACACAACATGTCACGATATCGCGACACTTTCGCCTCCTTGCTACTTTACTTGGTTTGAACCCGCAAAAACACAACATGTCATGATATCGTGACACTTTCGCCTCCGTACTCTTCCTCTTTACTTTTGTCGTGATATCACGACACTTCTGCCTTCTTACTTTCTCTCTCCTCCTTTAGTCATGAAAATGTGACATGTCGCGATATCGTGACACTTTCTCTCCTTTGCTCTTTCTCTTGCCTTCGGGTCGCGAAAACGCGACATGTCACGATATCGCGACACTTTTTCTCCTTTGCTCTTTCTCTTGCCTTTGGGTCACAAAAACGTGACATGTCATGATATCACGACACTTTTTCTCCTTTGCTCTTTCTCTTGCCTTCGGGTCATGAAAACGTGACATGTCGCAATATCGCGACACTTTTTCTCCTTTGCTCTTTCTCTTGCCTTCGAGTCACGAAAATGCGACATGTCACGATATTGCGACACTTTTTCTCTCGGACTCTCTTTCTTGCAATATGTCACGAAATCGTGACACTTTTTCTTTCGTACAATCTCTCTTGCAATATGTTGCAAAATCGTGACACTTTTTCTTTCGGACTCTCTCTCTTGCAATATGTCGCGAAATCGCGACACTTTTTCTTTCAGACTCTCTCTCTCTTGCAATATGTCACGAAATCGTGACACTTTTTCTTCCGTACAATCTCTCTTGCAATATGTCGCAAAATCGCGACACTTTTTCTACTTGCCTTTTTCTCTTCCAACATGTTGCGAAATCACGACAGTTTTTCCTGCTTGCGCTTTCTCTTCGAACATGTCACGAAATCGCGACAGTTTTTCTTGCTTGCGCTTTCTCTTCGAACATGTCACGAAATCGTGACAGTTTTTCCTGCTTGTGCTTTCTTTTCGAACATGTCATGAAATCGCGACAATTTTTCTTGCTTGCGCTTTCTCTTCGAACATGTCGCAAAATCGCGACAATTTTTCCTACTTGCACTTTCTTTTCGAACATGTCGCGAAATCGCGATATTTTTCTTTCTTGCACTTTCTCTTCGAACATGTCACAAAATCATGATAGTTTTTCCTTCTTCTCAACATGTCGCGATATCGCGATAGTTTTTCTTTCTTGCTCAACATGTCGCGATATCGCGACAATTTTCTTCTTTGTGATTTTCTTTTGATTTTTAGCATATGGGCCACTTCGGTCTTCTTGGAAAACCTGTAGCAACTTCACCCAAACATCAAAAACATCCTCATAAGCATTTAACAACACTGCACATACTCTGAGTAACCTCTAAACTCCTGTCCATTGCATCAACCGATCTTTCTGACTGTGTTGACAACAATGACAATAGTGACACTGCACCTTGCTCAACAATATCCCCCTTTGGAATTGTTGGCAACACACGTGCAATTTCCTGTAATTCTTCTCCCTCTTTGACAATAATACCAAAGGGCTGCTGCAGACTCCCACTGAGTCCATGCACAACATTCTCAGGCACAAATTATTACAATTAGCAAAAATTACAAACATGAGCAAAAATATAATCAAATATATAAATGCTCCCCCTGAGAATGTGATCCCGATAGCTAGTTAATTCTTGGAAAACATGACCACTCCACAATCTATTGTTGGAATAAAAATCCAACTTAACCTCACTTTCTGCAACTTTCTCCTGCATACAACATGCTGTCGCTGCAATATATTCTATCTCTGCTGTGGATAAGGAGACTGACTCTTGTTTCTTACTGTGCCATGCGACCAACCTGTCTCCAAGATAGAATGCACCTCCACTGGTACTCTTTCTATCATAAAGTCTTCTTGGATAAGAACTCTAATCTCTACTCATCATATTAGAATTCCTGTTGTACCTTGATTTTACTTATTTAGTATAGTATGATCAACACTCAACTTTCAGCTGCACAAAAGTTACTCCCAAATTAAAAATGATCAACTCTCCAGGAAACCTACGTGTAATTTCTTCAGCCTTTTTACTGCCATCTCCTCCATGATTGACGACTTTACCTCGCATCAGTTGTGCAACTCAATGTCTCTGGTTTCTAACGACTGCCATGAATGTTTTCATCGCCTACACAGGTATTGACAGTGGACCGTTACATCTAGCGTTGGAACCTCAATCTACGCACAGTCATCAACACTCGGTATTCTGCTTCTTGCTAGGGCATATGTTAGGGCTACTCAATGTCTTTGCCTTGCATGTGCTAATTTGCACTCTTGACCAATTGGGTGCTAGTGCAACTATTTGCTTTGACTCTGGCATATCTTTGATAACTGCTACTTCTTTAGAGAAAATTAATGCTCTCTTATACCAAATGATGTGTTGTATTTTTGGTTAAGAAATGCACGCCTTCCCACTCACTATACATATTCTATTTTATATACAGATTGAGAATGTTATAGGCTTCAAAACCATCACCTGCCAGCTTATGCTTCCATGACACGTCGACCTGTGTTGCATGTTTTATCTCAGATAATGCCTATCAGCTGCTGCATCGAAAACCTAGCTGTTCACCATGTTGTTCTTTTGAAGCACATTAGTTTGATACTATCTCCACAAACATCTGCATGAACTGAAACACATTTTGACAACTATACGACAACTCCCCGACTACTTTCCTTTCATCCTCAGATAACCACACAAATACATAGGAGCATTAAAATAAAACTTTAACATTGCTCCCCTTGAGGATGTGCTACCTGGAGCTGCTTAGTGCAATAGAGGAGTAATCTCCTTAAGTCCAAGGAGACACGATTTCCTCTCTTTTTTCTTTCTCCAATATTTCTTGAACTTAGGCTAAAGGTTTTCAACTGCATCCCTATTTTGAACCTTTTCGTGAAATTGACCATTTCTCTTGGGTGGTTGTCTCTTGTACATCCTTGATGGATAATTATTTTCCTTTCTTTGATGCACATGATTTCTTCCCTGTCTGTGTTGCATTCTTTGTGTCTGATGAAATCTACTGTCTTGCCTTAAATTAGATACAAAATTTCTTGGACAGGACCTTTCTATGTGCCCATGACCATTACATTTAAAACATTGCACATGGTGTTCAACCAGAATAACAGATGTATTTCTACCAGCATAACTCTTTGATCTATTATTTAATCCATAATAAATTGCCTTGTGACCATAATGGTTGCATCTAAAACAATAGCCATTAAAAGCATTATTATGAATAAAGTGAGAGTGATAGAACCTCTTTTGTTGTGGTTTCTTTGTTGTAGATCTCCTTTGAGATTTTCTTCCTTTTGATGATTCAACTTCAAGCTTTTCTTGCTTTGATCCTTCAGCAGTGGATTTCTTCTTCTCTGTAGATTTAGAAGATGAAGGTTGTTCAGCTTCACATCCAAGACCAAGCTTACACATGGGGCTTCTTTATTGCCTTATCATTTTATCTAGCAGGTCTGTGCTCTTCTCAAATTTGAGATTTGTATTGGCCTCTTCTAGTTGTTTCTTCAATAACACAATCTCCTCTTCTTGTTTGTAGCAAACAATCTCTTTCGTACAATCTCTCTTGCAATATTTCGTGAAATCGTGACACTTTTTCTTTCGGACTCTCTCTCTTGCAATATGTCGCAAAATCACGACACTTTTTCTTTCGTACAATCTCTCTTGCAATATGTCGTGAAATCACGACACTTTTTCTACTTGCCTTTTTCTCTTCCAACATGTCACGAAATCGTGACAGTTTTTCCTGCTTGCGCTTTCTCTTCAAACATGTCACGAAATTGCGACAGTTTTTCCTGCTTGCGCTTTCTTTTCGAACATGTCACGAAATCATGACAATTTTTCTTGCTTGTGCTTTCTCTTCGAACATGTCATGAAATCGCAACAGTTTTTTCTGCTTGCGCTTTCTTTTCAACATGTCATGAAATTGCGACAATTTTTCTTTCTTGCGCTTTCTCTTCGAACATGTCACAAAATTGTGACAGTTTTTCTTTCTTCTCAACATGTCGTGATATCGCGACAGTTTTTCTTTCTTGCTCAACATGTCGCGATATCGCGACAGTTTTCTTCTTTGTGATTTTCTTTTGATTTTTTGCATATGGGCCACTTCGGTCTTCTTAGACAACCTGTAGCAACTTCACCCAAACATCAAAAACATCCTCATAAGCATTTATCAGCACTGCACATACTCTGAGTAACCTCTGAACTTTTGTCCACTACATCAACCGATCTTTCTAACTATGTTGACAATAATGACAATACTGACGCTGCACCTTGCTCAACATTTTGAACAATAAATGATTGAAGGTTCAACAGGTTCATTCTTTTCATTTAATGCTTTATCAAGATGTACTAAAATATCAACCTCTTCCATGCATTTTTTCAAATCATTTGTGCTACTACCAGTTTTGTTTTCTCTATGGCTTGAATGAGAATAATTTTTACAAAGTTTAATGATTTCTTGAAATTCAAGTGCATTTGCATCTCCTTTCCCTAAGATATCCAATGCATCCCTAAATTTATCTCGTAGTCCTCTTAAGAATATGAATTTACAAATTACAGGTTCAACACTTCCACATCTCTTATGAACAAAAGAAAATTTGTCTAAATAGTCTTCTAATATTTCATTTTCCTCTTGTTTCATTGTAAGAAATTAATCGTTTTGTTTTTTGACTTCACAACATTCTTGGTATCTCTCCAAGAATATATTTTCCATATCATCCCAAGTTCTAATGGAATTAGGTGCTAAGGTGATAAACCATCGTAGAGCTGAATCTTTAAGAGTGGAAGAAAAAAATTTGAGCTTTTGATTGTCATTAGTGTAATCATGAGCTTGAAATACAATTTTAAACTCAAACAAAAACATATCAGGATCTTCAGATGTAGTTCCCTTGAAATTTGGTAACACTGAAGGTGAAATGACCTTCATGGGAGCATATTGATTAAGATCTAATTGAATGGGATTTTGAAAATTTTTGGTAGATGCACTAGTTGTACTAGGATAGAACACATTACTAGCTCTCCCTAGATTTTCTTGTGACATTTCCATTATAGGTTCCCAAAAACAATTATAAATCTTGTCAAATTTTCTTGAGTGTATGGATTTGTCAAAAGAAAATGGTGTTAAACTATTGATTTTTCTTTCTTGTAATAATTTCTCAAAGGATCCTGCAGTTCTTGAAGTGGATGATTGTGATTCTTTAAAAATTCCAACATTTTTGGAAATTTGAAATTTAGACAATTTTGACATAATTTCAACCTCTTGTAAAATTTTCTTCCTGTGGTTTCTTTCTTATTTTCTAAATGGTCTGAAATGCAATTTACGAAAAATTATTACTTATACCAGTCATTTATCTAGATTTCACTCTGAATTTCACAATTTAGCACAATTAATAATTATTGGGTTGCTTTTATCTTCTAACAACACCGTGGTCCCCGACAACGACGCCAAAAATGATGAGTGTCGTCAATCACACCATTTAATCATTATAATTATCAATCCAGGGCGGTGTCCAAGGCTATATACGAAAGGAGATATAGGCAGCTTGAAAATCAACTCATTCAGAAAAATAGGCTTTATTGATGAGACAAGTCAGTTTTGGGGGTTTCTGGTGTCACCACTAGTCTTATGAATTGAATTAGAATCTTAATTACATTTGCTAAAGAAGAAGTGCAGAAATGGAAAGGTTGCAGAAAACTAAAACTAATTACCCTTGCAAAATCTAAAATAATAGAAATAAAACCTATTTACGCTTTGCAAAATGAAAATGATAGAAATAACAACTTTGTAGAAATTTAATTCTAATGGCACTAGCAGAATGGAAATAATAGAATTGAAAAGAATTGCATAATTGAAATGCACACTCAACTAATTAATCACACAATGGAGAATATCAAAATGCTGGAAATAACTGATGAAAACAAAAAAAAAAAACTTATGCTAGGTGATCAGTTGCCATGCACACACATCTACTACTAAAAATATGACTTGCATTTACTAAAACATAGTTAAGAACAGAAAATGAAATATGACAAGTCTCTACTTAATCTACTGCAGCAAAATTTGCAAAAAAAATATGTCACCAATAAGCCTTCTTCTAAACCTGGAAGTGGCCAAAAAAAGGCATAAAAACTCTCTCTTAACTACTTAAACACTCAGACATTTAATGAGACAAAATATGAATGAGAAATCCTACACTTTATTTAGTCTTAAGCAACATTACAATATTTGCAAGAAAACTTGCTAAAAACTACAATTTGCCACAAATCTACTTTCTTACCACAAGTCCTATCCTTATTCTCTATTTAACTACTTCTCTACCTCTCTACCTAGCTCAACCAACATGGGAGCCTATTATTTATAACATTCTATTACATATGCCAATCCATTCTGTTGTTGCCTTTCAAGGATTTAGCAACTATTCTAAAGAAGTCTTCCTGAAATGCAGCAAATTGTTATGCTGCAGCATATCCATTTTCCTTGTTGTGTGTCATCCATTGGGAGAAATGCATTGGAAGGGGTGAGAAGACTCCTCACATAGCTAGATCCATATTCATCTCACCATTTGCCACCTTTTTGACCATTTAAACTAGTCCTTTTCTGCTCATTCCGGAGTTGCTCCGAAATATCAGGTAGTGCAATAGTTTTACACTTATCAATGCATCAGATGTGTAAGAAAGTGGTTTTGACTAACTAAACAGTCTTCCTTCGTTCCTAGAAGACAAATTCTATAGATTTTACATGCTATACTTGACAAATTCGAAGCCATGCTATTTATTGATAGCTGGCTAGAATTTGTAATGATTGTTTCCATATTTCTTGCAATTCAATATTTTGATTGGTTGCTCCTATTTGGATCACGTGGAAGTGTTGGCAAGTGGAGAAAGAGTCACTCCTAGCCTCCCTCATCTGTTTCCAAGTGTTTCCTACATATTTAATTGACAAATTCCATGCCTTCCTTCATAGTGACAGGTGGCTAGAATTTGTATGGACTATCACCTATTTTTTTACAGCAGTCAAAACATGCCCAGCTGCCCTTTTGGAGTACTTATAAATTTTGCCTCGTAACTCCAATGTACACAAAATTTTACCCACATGTTCTTGGCTGTATGAATTACATATGGTTCAATTTTCACCTCTTAACTCCTCAAGAATTACTCCCAGCATTGCTGTCAAGTTGGCCTCTAACACAGAATTTTACCAGAATTTCCAGCAGTAAAAAAGTGTGAAACTACCATTTTGTGGGCCCCATATCTTCCAGATTATTTGTCCATATGCCTTAAAATTTTGGTCATGTGTTCTCTCCACTATGAACTATAATTGGTATGAATTTGGTTCCTTAAATTGCTTTGGATAATTCCCAGTAGATCCACAAATATGCCCCTTAACGCAGATTTGCACCTGTTAACAACTCAGAAAAAAACTAAGGCATGAGCTCCAAAATGATGTAACCTTCATAACTTTTTATCTACAACTCGGATTGACTTGCTTAAAAAATAAAAGTTGTAGTTATAGATGAGAGGAATCTATCAATGTCATCATAATGTAATTTTACTATAGTATGACATTAGAAATTGACATGATACTCATTTTTGACCTTTTACAAGTAAAATGCTTAAAATAGTCAAAACAGGGGTATAATGTTTCTAACATAAATCATGTAAATGATTAACAATTAATATATTATAATAAACTATTTGGCAATTTAAATTTTTATATTTAATAATATGGCAATTTTTATAAGTTAACCATAGTGCAAAATGAGGCATTTCCAGGCCTCATCACTAAGCACTTCCACTGCTACCCAAGACCTGATATACAGTAGCACCTAAATAATCCAAAAGGGCAAGACTTGGAATGGTACATTGATGCCATGACTTCACTTCTACCATGGCATGATTTCTATGAGTAGGAAGCCAAATATAATCCGACCGTAAATAAATAGCACATTCCTCCATTGGTATTATTTGCCCATATGAATGAATAGTTGCCCAATTGGTTTGAAGAGAAGATTACCAACTGGTGGGTCATGATAGTACATCAAGAAAAAATCACATTAGCATACAAGTTGAAAATGGATCTGGCATTTTATGATGCTTATGACGAATTCTGTAAAGTTTATCAGTCTGTGTCTTTTTCAAAGATTATGCCCCCAAGCCTGCAGAACTCTGGTATAGAAGAAAATGTAGAAATAGAAGAGCAAATCCTGAGCACTAAAGAAACACCTATGGAGGAATAGTGACCACTAGTTTTTAAAAGAAGGCATCCACGAATGCAAAAGCAAGAATAAGAGGTTGCACCTTTTCCTAAGGCTACAAAAAGGCCATGGTTTTGCGTAGTTCCTTTAGCTACAAAAGATCCTTTACCACCAATATTTGTTGCTCAGACTAGCGATGCACAGGCACTCCCTCTGGTGCAATAGGAGCAAGTTTGGATAGAATAATGGATCATCAAAAAGATATCATTGATCTCATAGTAGAAATGGAGAAGGAGTTGTCTATGGAGGAGACTGATTCACTCTTACCACCATAACCAGTTCACACAACACCCAAGAACCAAGGTATATTACTCTTACCCTCTTCTACTTCTACATAGTTAGTGGTTGTATCTTATTTTCCCATAGTTTCTTCCACTAATTCACCATCCTCTGGTGTTCCATCCATTTCCATTTCTCTTGTCCAACCACCAGCCACTACTGCATCATCCTCTATTCCCTCTTCTTTGATCTCCCTCTATTTCAATTCATTTTGCTCCATCCCAAATCCATTTGTTCTTCCATAATCTTCTATATTTTCCACATCTGTTGTGACTGTTAGTACACAGGCACCCCCTAAGGTCAGTATCACTGAAGCTACGCCTATCACTTCTAATTTCCCTATAATTTCCATGTCGTCTTCCTTTCCCATTTCCACTGCATTCCTTTAGCCACCTATTGCATAGGCTTGATTCCATTTCATACCATTTTTGGAGATGCAGGTGTTATCGAAGTCTGAAACAGAGATCATTCCTGAACACCCGATTGTAGAAAAAATCATTCAAGCCCACCTTAGTTCTTCCTAGTGGTTGAAAATTCATGGGAGGAATGAAATACTAACTCCATCCAATCCACTTAAGAAAGTCTCCTTTGAACTTGAAGCTATGGAGGCCCATACCATCAGAATGATTCACCAATTCTAGAAGACGTAGGGGGAGATGACTCCAAGTGACTATGCCTACGAAGTCATTACACAGGACTTGACACAGATTAACACAATTGAGTAGGTGGAAGATATACAGGTTAGCATCACAAAATTTTACCTGCACGACAAACATTATAAGAAAAAATTATTTGAAGCCGAAGCTAAAATTACCAATCTTGAGGAAGCCTTGGTTGAAAGCAGAACACAATAGGAGATGCTAGCCCAAGAGGTGGAGCAATGGAAGTAGCAAACAGAGGCCCATCAGAAAGCCAAGGAGGAAGTAGACCAATAGGTACAATTTGTAACAACTCATCTTGAGTCCATACAGACTCAGATGGCGATAAAAGTCACTCAGAAAATAGGCTTATCGAGGGATAAAGTCATAGAAGCCCATCGATGTTTAGTTGGAAGCTATGTGAATATGGCTGCGAAGGCCCGCTTGGTTTTGCAATACATTTATGAGGCCAGCATGCTGATATTCCTGAGTAATTAGAGGATTGAAAATGTTGAGGAGGACCTAGAACCAAATATTGAGATGACCATTAGAATTCAAGCTCTTGCTCAGTCAGATATTTACATCCGCCCTATGAGTGATATGGATCAGTCCTGGTCCACAACCAAGGTCACCTTGCATAGCTATTTACAGAAGCTAGACTTGGTGAGAGAGGGCAAAAAGTTGCTTAACTTCATTGATCAATAGCACTATGTTGTAGTGGTATACTTTGATGCCCTTGCAGATTTGGTGTTTCCAAGTTTTATAGATGAGTAGGAGCCCCTACCAGCTGACCATTTGGAAGAAGCCTAGAAATTTTTTTTACAAGATAAATCAGAGATCAACAGTTGGGAGGAGCCGATTATGGAAGAACATGTCCTGACACTTATGAAAGGGAATACCCGCATGGAGACATCTATGTTTGAGTCGACTAGGAGGTCCAAGCGCATGAACTTGGAATATATTAAGATGATCTAGTTTATCTATGACTATTTGAGTAATTCGACCATGTTCATCCCAGACAGATGGTCCCAGGCAGTTGATATCTATGACGTCACTAGTGCTAGCATGGTAGCAGGAACAAAAGGAAGCTAAGAAAGCAGCAAGGAAACAGGCTATGGAAAAGCAATGAGCAGCCCGATAAATAGAGGTAGAGGAATTTAACAAGAAAGTATGAGCAGAAAGGTCGCAGGCTCGTAGTGATGCTGAAAGTGGAGAAGACTCTTGATAGTCCAATTGATAAAGGCCTAGGATCACTTGCATCCATATAAGTTGGATACCCTGAGAGCTGCTAGAAGTGTTGGCATTTTTGACATTATACCATATTCAAATTTTGTGGGTAAAATTTTGTTGAATTATTTTGATTATAAATGGCAAAATATAATTGATGAAATAATACAATATTTATTTTTTACAGTGTACTATAGTGCAGTTTGTTTTTGTGTCAGTTTTTTTTATGATTTTTATTTTAAGGAATGATGGGGGTTAGAGGATAGAATGGATGACATGATATATTGAAAACATTGTTTTAAAATGAGTTGAAGAAAATACTGTTTCAAAATGGAGAAGAAGTGCAATGTTCAAAAAAATGGCTTTCACCCCAAAAGAGGAGCGAAAACCTCTTTTGCTTCCCTTTGAGGCAAAACCAAGTTTCAAAGGTCTAAGATGCGCGCCCAATATTATTGTTTAAAACAAAACACTGGTTTGCTTCTTATCCAAAGAAAAATGCCAAGTCACCAAATTAAATGTTCAAATACAAAGTAGTACGAAGGACATAGCTGTTTGTGAGCCCCGATGTGAAGAAATAAGTCAAATATTATTTTGTTTTTGAAACATTAGCATACTTTTGGGATTAAAGTGTCGAAGGTATATTCACCCCTGAGGATGGGTAAAATCATCTCTCACCCCTTTCAAAGGTGAAAGTGTTGCTTAAAAGGTAAGCACTGAGTGGATAGGCCCGACGTGAGATATGAAAACACTAAAAATGGTGTGCGTTCACCATAAGGATAGTGACACATAATATGTGCCACAAAATTGGGTTTGAAAATCATGCGAGGTGCCAATGTTTGGATGTTCAAAATAGATAAAACGATTAAAAAATACCTTGGAAAGTGTGTGTGTGATGGCCAAAGGGCAAGAAAATTCAAAGGTACACGTGGGTTCTATTTTGTATAAATAAAGAGGATTTTCACCTCAAGCGAGGGGCAAAAATCCCATTTGCCCCTCCTTGAGGCAAAAATAAATTTCACACAATTTGACATTGTGGAAAAGTCGTGGCAGTTTCAAGTGATTTTAAAGAGGGGGGTCAAATCTACATTGGGAACGTCGGGTTCCTGTTCAGCATGAAAGATATCCTGAGTTGGTCCTGGGGTGAAATGAAGCATCTCACCACAAGTTATTTAAAGATTCATTGTGTGAACCTCTCACCAAGGACATACAAATGTAATTTTACGCACTAGTTGCCACAACAACAATGCTCAAAGCAGAAGGTGCACTGTAGTTTGGAGATGAATATTCGATACAAAATAAAGAGAAGTATAGTTTATGAGTTTTACTGAGGCAACACAAAGATGTTTTGGGATACAGTGCTATGAGAGGCTTGTGAGATCAGAACACAAAACTGGATGATTGAAGTTGTTTTTGCCCCAAGAGAGGGATGAAACCACCATGCGCCTTTCTTCGGGGTGAATGCATATTGTAAGGAGTGTACATCAGGTCCCGCATCAACCAAATATTTAAACAAAGTAGCATTTAAAATTTCTTTTGCCTTTGAAGTGTATTTTCCAAAGAAACTAAGGGAAAAAGGTCAACTATAAAGTCATGTTCTCCTCACAGGGGCTAGACTGTATAATGTGAATATTCGCAGTGAAAGAAATGGGCCCGTATTGGAGTTTCACATGAGAGAAAGGTTCGAATTCGTACACGAGTGAAAGATGTTTAAGTACGTGTTGTGAGAAAAGGGTTGTTCAAATACTATGGTCAAAGGTATTTGCACCCTAGGGGAGGGGTGAAGCTGCCATGCGCCTTATTGTGAAGCGAACTTATATTATGGAGAATATATGAAGGCTCTCCAATATGATGTTAATTTAAAATAAAATTTTGTCTCAAGAGGAGGTTTTGGTTGATAATATTTAAAAAGGAATTTCACGACAAAATATATTTATGTGATGAAGTAAAAAATATATATATATAATACAATTTATTTCACCTCAGTATTGTGCTTGAAATGACGATTGCTCGTTTCGAGCGAAATTGATTAGAGAACATTGGAAAAAGAGTTTTTCAAAGGTTCCTAAGGAGAATTTAATGAAAGAGGTATAAGTGGTCATGTTTCCTTGTTTTCATGATGGAAAGATGCAATTTGAGTATTACAAGGTGATCTTCATGATTTTTGAGGTGCCACCCACTAGTTTTGCTCCTTTTTGAAATATTTTAAATATCTGGTGGGCTTCTTGGGCCAATGTGTATTTTCAAAGCACAACCATGGTCGAAATTCAACAATAAAATTCCATATTTTCTTCCAAATGCTGCTATGTTCCAATGCATCTGTCTATGGAATGGTCAAACTTTGCAAGATTCTTCCTCCAAAAATGGATCATTGCTCCCTCATGAAGGATTTCAAGGAGGAATGTCCTCTCAAATGTTCCTGATCTGTAAGCATTTTATTTTCATGTGAATTTAATGAAAGAGGTGAAAACCTCTATAAATACTAAGCATTGTAATGTAATAAGGGGTTAGACATTCTACGAGAAAACCTTTCAAGTTATTTGCATCAATAGAAGGAATTTGGCTTCTGACTTTACAAGCAATTTTTGTGTGATATTTCTTTCTACTTTAAGCATTTTTGTTTTATGCTCATGTTCATTATCTACTTCCAAGTTTAAATTCTGCATTTGAATTTGAACATTGTTGGTGAGGGAGTGAGTCCTGGAATGCGATTCTAGAAGTTGTCTCTGCAAAGTTGTAAGTAAATTCTACTGCCTTCTTTTATTACATGTTGCTACAACACTTGGGTGGAATTCTTGCTGCTAGTCTCTCCTAAATCCTACACTTTGGCCTATGGCTATATTTCCTATTTCTTTCTGTTATTTTCAATTTCTTTCCTGCAACTCTAGACTTCAAACCCATGTCGGATTAGTAAGGGAGCCATCCCTCTCTAGAGATTGGATTGAAGGAAATTTCTTTCCTTCGGCCTTTCAATGTTGGTCATGTATAGGGTGCATAAACGTAAGTTTTTTTTAGGCAGATATTTGACCAACAGGTTCCAATACCAATATATTAAAAACTCAAAGGGACAATATCTTAAGGAAAATAATACAGTGACTATCATTACACAAAGTTTTTATCCATGATATGGATAAAATAAACTTTGGAAACCTTGTCATTTTCAAACATGGAATGCTTAAAATGGTTAGCTAGGTGCATGCAATTTGTTCTTAATTAGCTAATGGTCACATCCCTATTTTTAAAATCATTTATATTATTTAATTTTTTATTTTTAAATTAAATAATGGATGATATATCGATATGATTTTCATTTGAAGGTGGATATTCAAATTTAGACAAGAGTAAAATACATAGGGCCTAGCCATACTTGTGTAAGAAGAGAAAACTAGGGGGCTTTTACTATCGCAGTGTGCAACACAAAGTTTTTTGAGGGGGAGATTCAAAATTGGGCCATTAAGAAACTCTCATGAGGGAGTTTTTCTATTAGACAAGAGAAAAATACATAAGGCATAGCCATACTCATGAAAGAAGTAAAAACTAGGGGGTTTTTGCTATCATAGTGTGCTACGCAAAGTTGTTCAAGGGGGAGATTTGAATCTAGGTTGTTGAGAAAATCTCAAGCAAGTAATAAAACTCCATTGTTGTATCAAATATATGGATTTTTGGATTATATTTTATGATTTTGAAGGTAGCCGAGTTGATTTTCCTTTGAAGGCAGATATTCAAAGTCAAATAAGAAGAAAATAAATAGGGTCTGGCCATACTTGTGCAAGAAGAAAAACTAGGGGGTTTTTGTTGTTGCATTGTGCTGCACAAAACTGTTCAAGGGGGTGATTCAAACCTAGGCTATTGAGAAAACCTTAGGATAGTAATAAAACTCCATTGTTGTGTTAGATCAATGGATATTTTGGTTATCTTTTTTGATTTGGAAGGTAGTCAAGTTGAGTTACCTTTGAAGGTGGATATTCAAAGTCATATAAGAGGAAAATTCATTCAAATATAAATCTAAAATTTGAATTTGAAATCTAGGGTATCTTATCATATGGTCTGTGTTTTGATGTGATTAATTAGACCAGGTTCTAAATACTCAGAGCCACTTGCTATGTGTTTGTTCTAGAGAAAATCTAAATATTTAGAAGCTTCTTCAACATTGACAAAGATTGTGAAATTTTACTAGGATATCCTAGGAGTGTTGGTGGAAGATAAGTTTAGGTGGTTAACTATAGTTGTGGGTAGAAAGGTGTAGACCTCCACCATAAACCCTAATAATCCTGTGATGCACACATATGATTTGGACATGATTGCTTGCATTTGGAGTGGGAGTAAAAAATGAGCTCTAGCAGGAAGGATATGGTAGAAAGGGAAGTTGCAACTGAGTAGAAAGGAGCTAATGGGAGAGAAGGATAATGAAAATGGGAAGGAATAAGCAATTGAAAAGTAGTTAAGGGATTAGATTCAGGTTTTGGAGGGTGTTCTGGTGCAGGGAGCTATTCAAGGTTTGAGAGCAAAGAGTCAGGAGGTGGGTTTTATAGCATTTTTAGGTGTTGCGTACTCACATAGAATTGAAATAAGTGTCAGTGATGCAATCACCTTGATGGTACTAAAGTTAAGTGGCAAATTAAGTGGGTCCTTTTGGATGGGATATCCTTTTGACCTGGGAGAATAATTTTCCAAGGCGACTGCAAAAGGTTTTAAACCTAGAAAGGTAAACGTATTATTTAGTCTCACCCCTAAAGGTGATGAGATTAATATTCTTGATGAGCTCATAGATATTGATATGGAAGAGGGTTCTTGGAATCTAGTAGGCAAATTCTAGGGAAGCAAAAGATGAGGTCATAAAATGGCTCAGTATTTTAGTATTTTTACACATAAAAACCGCCTATTTTACCTAAAAATGCCAAGTATTTTAATAATTATTCATGTTTATGTTGAATTTAACATAGTAAATTGTAGAAAATAATATGTTACTATTTGGATAGGTTTTATGTAGTTTTTATGGTTATTTTGCATGATTTTAGCAATAAAAATGCATAATAAAAATAGTTAGTAAATAAAGGCTTTATGAAATCTGATTAGTTGAGTGTTTTTAAAGTGTTTTTCCACATCAAATAAGTTCCTAATATGATGTGGCATCAAGAAAACCATGTATCTTAAACAGGGTATAATGCAGCTGGATATAGGATATTCTGGAGCAGCTCTAAAATGATAGGGCAACAACCTATAGTTTTAAATGAGGATGAGTTTTAGCACTCAAATTTGTTTTGAAAATGTATTGGGAGCATGGATAAGACTTAGGAATACTTGAAAAATAACTTTTAAGTGACTCAAAACTATTTTCCAACTTATTTCACACCAAGCACATTCTCAGAGAGTTGAGACCAAATTTCCTACACAAAAACAACATTTAGTTGACCATTTTGAAAAGTGCAAACAATGAGCTGAAAATGTGAAATATTGTACAGGTATCCCTAAAAATATGTTCAATAATCCCATAATAGGTTGGTCATGAAAAATTGTGGGAATGTCTAATTTCTAGCTCACTATCCTAAAGTTGGTAAAGTCAATTAGACTGTATAATTTGCTGAAAATAGATTTTTGGCAGATTTTCAGGAAGACAAATAAAGATAATGTGTGGATGGATGTAACTAATAATATATTACCTATTTTATAGATATTTCCCATTATTTTGAGGTATGAAAAAATATACATCTACCTGCAAATAGATTCTATCCTAATTTTAGACTAAGTTTGTTGCAACAATAATAACAAATCAACAATTAGTTTTTTACAACAAATTGTTTTCTAATTTTACCCTTAATTGTAGGTAGCAAAAGTTGAGTATTTAATTATAAATACTCCTTTTCTAGACCTTTGAAAATTTAGAAAAATGAAGAAAGAAAATAAGAAGACACATATGCATATTTTTGGTACATTGTCATAAACATGGCAATTTCTATTTTCTATATGCAGTTGATTAATTATGTAGTTTAACTTCTTTTCTTTTGCAATATTTCACCTTTCACTGATATTGGAGCTTGGGACCACTCTAAATATCAGTGGAAGGTGTACTAACTTAGTTTTAGAATTATTTTCAATATTTTATTTTATGTTATTTAATTTCAGCAATTTTGTTCTTGATGTTAAATCTGTCATTCCTCTATTTTTGTTGTGTTTTCCCTTGTTTTTCCCCTATTTTTTTAGCATGTTATGTTTTGTTTTATTGCAACCGACTGGTAAAAATTAATTTTTGTAATTATCATTTCTATTTTGACATTTAAATTTATGCATTTGATTATGGTTTTACCTAGTTTTCAATTTTAGCATTTCATTTCTACAATTTCAAATTTAGCAAAAGTAATTTAGTGACTTTCAATTTCAGCATTTTCAATTCCTACAAATTAATTAGTTTTTCTTTTCATGCAAGTGTGAAATTAATGTAGTTTCCTTTTTGCAAATATTTCCAACTTTCATAGAATAGTTTAGTGTTCTGATACCTAGATTGCAGTTTCAAGGTCTCTAATGTATATAGCCCTAGGATGCCTCCCTGGGTTTGAAAATTTGAATTAAATTAAATGATGAAAATTAATGACACTCATCAGAAAAATCGATCTAGATTCCATTAGATGTTGGGATTTCATTCATTATTGTTAGGCTTTGGCAAAATGGAAGCCATTGGGGTTCTTGGAGATAGTGGTTGTACCAAAAGGATTTTTCATTGTCAAGTTGAACTATGAAGAGGACTCAAAATAAATATTGGTTGGGGGCCCCTAGTTTTATGTGAAAAGAGGCCTATTTCTTCACAAATGGAGTCATGATTTTAACTTAGACACCCAAAATATGAATATTGATCCTCTTTGGGTGAGGTTTTGGGTTTCTCATTTCACCACTAGTAAGAAGACATCTTGAGAGGGATAGCTAAAAGCATTGATGTAGTCATTCAAATCGATCCAACGATTAAAGAAAAATCTAGGATGGTCTTCACGAGGTTATGTGTTATGGCAGATTTGGAGGTTGATCTTCCATCTTATATTAAGCTTGTTTTGAAGGTAGGCACATGGAATCAACCTATTTATTTTGAAAATAGACCCATCCGATGTTTCAGTTGTAGTAAACCTATTCATTTATCTTCACAATGTTCTAAGATCCTTAACAAGAAGGATAAAGTTTTGTGGGATAAATTTCTTGAAGGCCAACCTAAGAAAATTGAGCTTGAAGATTTGGGTCTTAAGGAGGTGGTGCACAACTCTAAAAAACCCTAGATTTAAACAACACTTGGAAAAGAAGTGGTATCTAAAACTCTAAATACTAATATTATTTTGCTAAAGGACACAGAAACAACAAGTCTAGCCTAAAGTGAACCCACCTTGAGGGAGATTATGGAAATGTGTGGAACCTTTTCTCATACTTTGGAGGTCAATGAAAATTTTTGGGTTAGTTTTTCTAGACCCACTTTAGGACCCTCTAGTTTGGTTGTTATAGACCCAAGAGGCTACATACTTAGCAAAATTTTATAAAACTGGCTAAGTGTTCAGAGAAAAATCAAAGAGTAATGTTAAAATCTAATAAGGAGTAGAATTTGTGGTCAGTGCAGTAAAATAGTGCTAAGTGAAATTCAAAGTTGTAGAATTTAGAAGAGTGACATTAGCACAAAGATCAGTTTCCACAGCAGAATATCACAAACATATTAGTTTTGGAAAATTGGTAACTAAGTTTCGGAAAGGATATCCATAGAGTATGGACAAGGCTAAAACCCTCCAAAATGTGAAGTCCATGTTCAACATAGTCAAACAAGGTTTAGCAAAGATTGGAGTTACAGATTTAGGATTTCAAGAGGCAAAGCAATGTCAAAATCCACCCAACGCCAACGCAAAATAGGAATTCTATAGTCAAACTAGTCAAACCTAACCTAGAAAAAAACCAAGTAGATTTTGAAGAGGAGCATAGTTTACTATGAAATGATCATTCCATGATCAACTCGGTCAAACTCAATCTCGATGGAAAAAAAAAGTAGCAGATTTTGCAAAAAGTTATCAAGCACCACAAGAACCCCATTTCATGGTCAAACCGATCAAACCTGATCTAGAGAAATTTAGATCAGTGGATTCCAAAGAGGAAGAGAATGCAATAGAACCTAAGGAGTGCAGTAGAAAGAACCAAGGAAGATCAAACATCACCGGAATCAAGACTCACCTACATTTTTAGTTGTAGATCAATGGAGGAGAAGTCTTCTCAAGAATGAAGGATGATCCAGATTGACTTGTAACCATTCTAGCTACTAAATTCAGTTGAGAGTCAAACAACTTGTAGAGCTCAGAATTATAGCATTCATGGAGCATAACTCTATTCTTTTTCTTGAAAATCCATGAGAGGCCACCACCTCAACATTCTGCTGATCTGGCAAGAAATTCCTTGTAATATTTCTAGTCTTTTACTATCATTGTAAAATTTATATAAAGAGGTTGAACCCTCATGTTTAAGGGTCGACTCTAGAGTGTTTGCCTGATATATTACTGTAACTTTCTGAGAAATCAATAGGAGGAGCATTACTTGGATGTTTACCTCTAGCTTTTTGTCTTCATCAATTGTGATTTTATTCTATGAATGCATTTTTGCTACTATTGTTATGATTAGTCAATTCTGTTGATATTGGATTGCTAATTTGGAGCAACTTGGAATGGTTCATGCCTAAAAAAATACTACAGAAGACTTCTATTTCTATTAGTCTAAGTGTTGATCTAATTCTGCTATTTGGATTATTAGCATTTTAGATGTTTGAAATAGTTTTATGAGTATTTCATTATTTTAATGGTGAAGATAATAAGTTTTGAATGTTGTTAGTCCTAAGTGTGGCATACTAGAAATGTGATTGATCAACGGATTCTTAATATTTTTCAATGTTGTTAGCTCTATCCGACCATTATTCATTCAACTATTTTCTAACCCTTATCTCATTTCTATCCCTAAACTTACACTTTATTTTGAGCTTAATTGAGTCAACACCTAAATTAGTTGACAAGGTATACCAGCCTACTATGGAGGTTGGATTGAAGTAATATTTGATCCATCCAATGTTAGGGTTTGAGCTATGATTAGCGGGTATGCACCTCCCAGAATTCATAGATTCATAGTCATAGTTCAAGTTTTCCTTGATGTCAATTCAGACCCCAATAGTTCTGGCATGCTCGATGGGACCCTGTTTACAAGAACATTAGTTAACCCACAAAGTTTCATTTCTTTTATCTCTCCTAGAGGAATCAAGATTCAGTGAATTTTCTTGACCTCGTTAAGTAGTGAACTATAAATTCACTTGGTGACTCCCCTGAATGCAAGAAACCAGAAAAGCCATTCATATAGCTCATATTTTTTCATGAATACTAGGTCATCTATGAAAAATAATCCAGAGCCTTTTATCTATTATGAGCTCCCTTTAAGAGGATCCACTATCATAAGAAATTTATCCTCAAATTTTCATATAGAAGAGGCTCCAATTGGACCACCCCTTGAAGTACCTCCAAGACCACCTCCAACAAGAACAATACCTAGAAATATGGTGAATGTAACTCCAAACCAGCCTTTGCAGAAATATCCCAATTGGAATACAATTGGTCCCCTGAGACTTGCTCACATGCATGATATCCCTCAAGCTGTATCCAAAGCTATACCAACTTATGATGGATCAGGAAAAACTACGTACGAGCATTGCCAAGATATCCTAAATCTAGCAGCAATTCATAACATCAAAAATGAGGATGTGATTGTCAAAATTCTAGCCTTATCTTTTAGAGGGAAAATCCTTCATTGGTTTAGGACCTTAGAAGACAACAACATTACTTCATGGGCTGAATTAGCTGAGCCTTTTGTAGAAGAATTCAATGAGTCTGTTGATCCCTTTTCTCTCCTAAACTAGTTCACATCCATGCAAAAGCATCAGCAAGAGTCAGTTTTAGATTTTAATCTAAGATTTAGTAGAACCTGGAAAATAATTCCACCAAAATCTAGGCTCATTTCCCCCCTTGCTTTTATGTACTATATCAAAGCTTTGGGGTTAGATCTTGAGTTACAAACTCAACATTCCAGATTCTACACCTTCCCCCAGGTTTACAATGCAATCATACAAGCTGAGAATATCCTCATCAATGTAGGAAGGTTACCTCCAAAAATTATCATGCCTTATTGTTCTGAGATTCCTAATACCCAAAGTCAGCCAACTACATCTTCCTACATGGATCCTCCTCCTTTGTCATCACCACTCCCTCAAATGGCTCCAATTCCACCTCCTAAAATACCATCTCCTTCCATCCCCTTTTTGCCACTTCCATCTCAAGCACCTCAAGAATCCACCATGTTACTTGATATTCAAAGTACTCTAAAAACACTCAGTAATAAGATGAATACGATGGAGAAAAGAGATATAGAAAGGTCTCAACCAAGGAGATTCCCCTATATTAACAGAGATCAAAATCCTGGTACTAGCAATAGTGTAGGGATCAAAGTTAATGTGAATCAAGAAGATCAAGAATATGCTCCTGAGACCAGTCTTGTTAACGTGTGGTGTCTTGTGTGCAATGATCCTCATGATTCAAAATCTTACACTATGTACCAATGCCATGTGCAACAAGCCATGGAAAGAGCAAAAAGAAACCAGAAAGGGAGAGTTAACATGTTGCGGTAGTATGATCAAGTCATGACTGGACAAGATTTTCCTAAAGAAGAATAAGTCTCGGTCATGACCAATTCCGAAAAGAAACCCTTGCAAGTAGACCCACAAAAGATGGGTAGTTTCCAAGTTCCTTCTCAGAAGAAGAGAGAATCACCGCTGTAGGGGAATGACCAATTTCCTATTTCGCAAGAAGTGGAAAAAAGTAATGTAGTACCCAAGAGACAAGAGAGAGAGAGATAAGTATTCCAAGAGGAGGTGAAAAGGAAAGGAGCAAAGAGCAAGAAAGTGCAAGAAGGGAGGCCCAATAAAAGCTAAGTTTCCCTTCCATTACAAAAATCCAAATAATTGAGGCTACACAACAATACAGAAGGAACTATGGAGAACAAAAAAAAGGTATGAAATACCTTCACCAGTTTAGGTGGAATATAACATTGTGGATGAGTTAAAAAGAGTTCCATCTAGAGCAAGCCTGTATGATACTCTTTTTCTCCCTGGCCAAATAGATTTGTTGAAAGCCTCTCTACATAAAAGGTCCCAAGGAAAATAAACCGCCACTATTTTCAATGTGGCACAAGATAAAGAAAATATGTCTCCCACCACCTTGAAGAACAAGCCTCCTCCATTCTACATTTCTCTCAGAATGGAAGGATGGGTGGTCCACAATTGTATGATAGACTCAGGCGCCTCAACAACTATTATGCCAAAAGCAGTCTATGATGAGATGGGTATGGAGTATACAAGATCTTTTCAGGGGGTTTTACAACTTGATGGTACCCCTGTAAAGACCATGGGAGTCATAAAGGATGTATTTATGAGGTTGCACAGAGCCCCAAAAATTACCATTGTTTAGGAAATTGTGGTAGTAGACCTGGAGCCTTATTTTGGTATTTGCCTTTCAAGAGAATTCATAGCCAAGATGGGAGGATATATGTATCTAGACTACTCCACTATGATAGTCCCCTACAAAGGCAAAAGGATAAGAATAACCCTAGAAAAGCCTATGTCCTTCCACATTGGAAAAATTGAAGAAGACTTGTACAATCATTCAGTGATGGAAGAACCAGAGTTAGTAGAAATATTGGAGGATCTAGAAATAGAAGATGATTTACCCTTCAAATATGATTATAGCCTATCAAAAATTGGGCTAGGTACATACAATATCTCCATAGAAGCTGAGAAGAATATCCCTACCATATCTAACCAGTCACTCAGGTAGATAGAAGTTTGGACAATGCATTTTGATGGAGCAAGATGCAAAAATAGAGTTGATGCTGGTGTAGTGTTGAAGTCTCCTTTAGAAGGAGTGAAGAGTTTTTCTTTCAGATTCACTTGGGCTTGTACAAAAAATGCTATGAAATATGAAGCTCTATGCTTGGGATTGATGCAAGCAAAAAATGGGAATCAAGATATTAGACATTTATGGTGATTCAGAGCTAGTGGTCAACCAAGTGATAAAGAAGTGCAATAGTAAACATCACTATCTGAAGACTTATAGGAACAGAGTATGGGACTTAATGGAATATTTTGATGCACTAAATCTCTACTCTATCCCTAGAGAATAGAATACACTGGTCGATGCTTTGGTAGTTAAGGGTTCTAATTTTAATCCTTCCTCAGACCTTGGGTCAACTGCAAGTAAAAGAGTCAAATTAGTCTTTAGACCAGCAGTCCCAGATAGACAAATATTTTGGTAGGTTTTTGACAATGATGAGCAGATAATTGACTTTCTAGTCAGAGAGGCTTGTCTAGCCAATGTGCAGGAAGAGTTTTCCCAAGAAATAGATCAACATGATGTTATTCAATTGAAGAAAAATCACATTCCTAAAGGCCTGATCACATTGGAAAGCTTGTTTGACAATGAGGATGGAAAGAAGTCAAGGACTATGAAATTTGATGGTAAAATTTGCAGTGAAATTGAAATAGAAGCAAATAAGAATATTAATGTTGGAATAAGATGCTCTCTAAAATAATTTGAAGGAGTCAAGGCACTGTGTTTTAAATACCCAGACATTATTGCTTGGTCTTATGAGGACCTCAAATTTTATGATAAGAAGGTCATTCAACATACCATTGAGCTAGAGCCTGATGCGAAACCATTTCAGATAGAGGCAAAGGCATGTGAATCCTAAAATTGAGTCCATAATGAGACAATAATTGATTAATATTATAAAATGGAAGATCATCTATCCTATCAAGCATTCCACATGGGTTGCCAACTTGGTCCCAGTGAGAAAGAAGAATGGAGACATCCGATTATGTGTGGATTTTTGAAACTTGAATAGAGCTTCATTAAAGGATCATTATCCACTTCCCCAAATGGATCAAATTCTATAGATGGTGTCAGGAGTGGAAAGATACTCATTACTGGATGGCTTCTATGGATACAATCATATTTGGGTTAAGGATGAAGACCAGTTCAAAATAGCCTTCACCACCAAGTGGGGCACATTTTCTTATCATAGAATGCCATTTGGCCTATCCAATGTGGGAGCCACCTTCCAGAGGGCCATGGACTACGCTTTTGGTGAGCTGATCAATAAAATCATTCTGATTTATCTGGATGATATGATAGTGTTTTCTCACAGGAAGGAATCACATCTTGAACATTTAGAGAAGGTTTTCCAAAAGTGCAGAGAGTTTGGCATATCTCTTAATCCAAAGAAATCATTCTTCATGGTCCATGAAGGTAAATTATTGGGACATGTAGTCTCCAAAAATGGGATGGCAATAGATCTAGATAGAATAAAATCAATTC
Source organism: Wollemia nobilis (assembly GCA_028583015.1). Taxonomy (NCBI): domain Eukaryota; kingdom Viridiplantae; phylum Streptophyta; class Pinopsida; order Araucariales; family Araucariaceae; genus Wollemia; species Wollemia nobilis. The sequence goes on along the minus strand of JAQPPZ010017031.1, from coordinate 8,375,994 downwards.
TAGCCCTTCCCTTGCCTACAAACAAGAAAGGGTTGTAGTCCTTATTTGGGAAGATTAACTTTGTGAGGAAGTTCATCTTAGAATTTTCTCAAGTGGTCAGGCCCATATCAGAATTACTCAAGAAGAACATGGAATTCAAATGGACTGAGAAAATGAAACAAGCCTTTGAGGCTATAAAGCAAGCAATTGCAACTGCACCAGTATTGATAAACCTGGATTTTAGCAAAGATTTTATTGTGTATGCCTATGGATCTAAGGAAAGCTATGCATCAATGCTCACTCAAAAGGATGAAAATGGAGAGGAACACCCCATATTATTCTAGAGTCAAACTTTGCATGAGTATCAAACAAAGTACAATTTTATTGAAAGACAAGTATTTGTTGTGATGAAATATTTAAAGAAGTTCAAGTAGTACTTAGTTCAAAGTAAGACTCTTGTCTATGTAGTGCACCTAGATGTAAGAAAATTTATCCTTCAAGGAGAACTGGGTGATAAAAGAGCTAGATGGATTACTAAAATATAGGAGTATGATGTAGAAATCCACCCTACCAAGTTGGTCAGAGGAAGAGCATTATGCCAAGAACTCATAGCTAAGGCAGATTCAAAACAAACAGTAGCCTATCAGGGAGTGGAAGATGATCACAATGATAGTTTTCTAGAAAGTTTAGATTGGATAGATCAATTGATAGCCTATTTTCAAATAGGGGTATGTCTACAAGGTCTCAATCCTTCACAATGGAGGAGATTCAGATTGTAAGCTTTGAAGTATGTATTACTTTTGAAAGGTTTGTATAAGAGGAACCTAGATGGAGTACTCCTAAGATGTCTAAAAGATAATGAAAAATAGAAGGTCATCGAGGAATTTCATGGAGGCCTATCCGGAGGTCACTTTTTAGGAAGGATAACCGCTATGAAAATAATAAGAGTAGGATACTACTAGCCCACTATCTTTATAGATGTTTTCAAGGTAGCTAAGTCATGTGATAAGTGTCAAAGATATGTGGGAAGAACCAAGAATGCAATATTTCCACTCAAACCAATTTAGGTAGAGGAGCCTTTCTAGCAATGGGGACTTGAATTTGTTGGAGTCATCAATCCCAATTCATCAGTAGGTCATAAGTTCATCCTTACTACCACTGATTATTTCACAAGATGGGTTGAGGCTATTCCAACCAAGAAATTAGACCAGGAAGTAGTAATTGATTTTCTAGAAAATTTGATCACAAGGTTTGGAATTCTGGAGGCACTAGTGAGTGACAATGGCCCAACCTTCATAGGCACAAAATATATCGAATTTGCAAGAAAGTATGGTATAAATATAAATAATTCTTCTAACTATTATCCTCAAGGAAATGGACTAGCGGAATCCACCAACAAAAATTTGCTCAAAATTCTAAAAAGGGCATTGGAAGAGAACAAAAGGAGTTGGCATTTGTTACTTGACCAAGTTTTATGGGTAGATAGAATCACTATCAAGAGTTCTATCAAGACATCTCCTTATGCATTAGTTTATGGCAAGGAAGTTATTATGCCTACTCATCTAGAGATACCAACTTTGAAATGGGCCAGCCAAGATCCAGAGCTTGATCAAAATCCGCTAGAGGCTAGGTTGATGCATTTGCTCTAGCTAGAAGAATAGAGAACTCAGGCATATGAGAAATTTTAGAAATACTCCATGAATACCAAAGAGTGGTTTGACAAAAAAGCAAGGTTCAAAAATTTCAAAGGAGATTTAGTGCTAAGGTGGAATGCTGAAAAGGCTAAGCCAAGCAATCACCAAAAATTTGATTCTTTCTGGGAAGGACCATTCAAGATTGTCAAAGTGAAGGAGAGCAATGCCTTCCAGCTCCAAGATCAAAGAGGAAACATACAACCCATTCCTATAAATGGGTATCATATCAAACTATATTTTAGTTAGAGGAGCTCTCCTATTGTAATATATGTACATATGTTGTATTATATTTTCTTTATGTACGCATGTTGTATTATATTTTCTTTATTAAGTCCAAAAAACAAATGGAGAAAATGAGGTCATTTTATGCTTGCAAAAATGACTGTGATATACTCTACAAGGAGGTAATGCAATGTAGAATCCATAGTCAAAGTGGTCAAATAGCACTTACCAAAATCAAGAACAATGGAATTCAAAGTTTAGCAGAGTTTTCAAGAGGCCCGAAATCCTTCAGCAGTTTTCAAAAAATGACAAAGTTCCAAAATCCGTAGTCAACTTGGTCAAAGTTGCCATTGTAGAAATACAATTGGCATAATTTTGGAAAAGCACCAAAAGGAACATGCATTTTCAAACAAGTGAAATCAAGAAAATGAAGTATAGCATTAAAATATGCTGAGGTCATCATTCCACCATGAATATGGGTAAATAAATGCGCCTTGAGAAGTGTACCAATGGATAGTTTACCACCATCTACCACGAATGTCGTCCAATAAAATATGCATTCTTCACTGACAAGCCATGCTTCGCAACATATCATTCGCTCGTTTGAAATCATGGGAGGTAACCACCACTTCATTCTCATTAATGGTAGAGTGCTCAAAAACCTATTTAAGAAAGAAAATTCAAATTTTTAGTCATTTGCGAGTAATCGAGTTGAGGAACCAGAGTGCTATTGAGAATAGTTTGCTGCATACTCCCTAGAGCAATTTGTGAAGAGAGAGTTACTCAAAAGCTAAAATGGCATCATCTTCAGCAAAGCAGACTGGGCAATCTAGCAAGGTGGAAAGACCATATTACATAGATAATAAGGCAAGGGTTGTAGACACAAGGATGACGTACTCAACCAGAGACAACCTAAGATGGGGATATGAAGAAAAATTCTTCAAGGAGGAGCCTCTTCCAGACCAAGGTATTAGGGCTATGTACTCTTTTCTTACTTATTATATTTGTGATGTAGTCCATACTTACCCTGAGTTAGTCTCTGCCATAGCAAAATTCTATGACCCTGCATCTAGGTCTATGAGAACATCCCACGATAAGGTTTTATTTCATATTATAGAATAAGCTTACTAAGATCTATTTGCAATGGGACATAAACCCTCTGTATCCCTTAGAGATTTCAGCTTAGATCAACAGGCCAAGTATTACATTCTAAAGAACCATGCACAAGATGGAAAAAAATTTAGAACTTGGGTGTATGGCCAGCTTAAGACCATTAAGTCTAGTCAAGCCCTACCCATGACTCCTATTCCTACTAGTGAATTTGTAGAACCAGAGTTGTATTCCATGTTGGCCATAATAGCTAGCCTTGAGTCAGACCTAGATGTAAAAGACTAGCAATTAGCCATTGCATATTGCATATCCAACACCAGGATGTACATGATGCAACTAGGGGATAACAACAATACCCCAATTTACTTCAACTGGCCTGCATTTCTTGCCAATAGAATGCATGAGCAACAAGGTTTTTCATAGTGGTGAATTTTTCAATCTAGCATGAATATTAGGATTTCCAAAATATTAATTTTACGAATTTTGGGACCATAGAGGTCGGCCCGTTTGCCCAAAAATTTTGGGATCCAATTTTTTTAAGGGTAAATTCGCCCCATTGTCATAAGGTTTCCCGCCTAATTTTTGCCCTAAATTTATTAAAAATAAAAAATATCCCACCCAATTTACCCCTTGTACCCCATTATATATAGTTAATCATAACAGTGACTCATACTATCAGTCATCATTTGCCAGTCGCCTTCTGCCAATCGCCATGTGGTGACTGGCAGAAAGGCGAGTGACATAAGGCGAGTGGCATAAGGCGAGTGGCAGATGGCGAGTGGCACAAGGCGAGTGGCATATGGTGAGTGACACATGGCGAGTGGCACATGGTGAGTGGCACATGGCGAGTGGTATATGGCGAGTGGCACATGGCGAGTGGCATATGGCGAGTGGCAGATGGCAAGTGGCAGATGGTAGGCATCAAAACATATCCAAACATGGGCATATTTGTACTCGTTGGAAAGATAATTTCAATCCTGATCTAATGGTGGTATTTTTATGAAGTTTGAAGATGATTTAATAGGTCAAATATGGTCCCAAATATGGTGATAAGGAGGTAATGTCATTTTGAGGTAGATTTTGACCTACTAAATCATCTCAAAACTTCATAAAAATACCACCATTATATTAGGATTGAAAAGAGCTTTCCAATGAGTACAAATATGCCTATGTTTAGATATATTTTGATGCCTAAAATTGTAAAATTATTATCAGTCACCATCTACCAGTCGCCATCTGCCAATCACCTTCTTCCAGTCGTCATGTGGCGACTGGCATAAGGCAACTGGCATAAGGTGACTGGCAGATGGTGAGTGGCACATGGTGAGTGGCATATAGTTAGTGGTACATGGTGATTGGTACATGGCAAGTGGTACATGGCGAGTGGCACATAGCGAGTGGTACATGGCGAGTGGCACAAGGCGAGTGATAGATGGCGAGTGACAGATGGAGACTAGAAGATGGTGACTGACAATAATTTTCCAAGTTTAGGTATCAGAACATATCCAAACATAGGCATATTTGTACTTTTTGGAAATATCTTTTCAAGCCCGATCTAATGGTGTTATTTTTATGAAGTTTGAAGATGATTTAATAGGTCAAATATGGTCCCAAAGATGGTGATAAAGAGTTAACCTACTAAATCATCTCAAAAATTCATAAAAATACCACCATTAGATCGGGCTTGAAAAGATATTTCCAATGAGTATAAATATACCTATGTTTAGATATATTTTGATGCCTAAAATTGTAAAATGATTATCAGTCACCATTTTCTAGTCACCATGTGTCGATTGGTATAAGGCGACTGGCATAAGGCGACTGGCAGATGGCGAGTGGCACATGGTGAGTGGCACATGGTGAGTGGTACATGGTGAGTGGCACAAGGCGAGTGGCATATGGCGAGTGGCAGATGGTGACTGATAATCATTTTACAGTTTTAGGTATCAAAATATATCCAAACATAGGCATATTTGTACTCGTTGGAAATATATTTTCAAGGCTGATCTAATGGTGGTATTTTTATGAATTTTGAAGATGATTTAATAGGTCAAATGTGGTCCCAAAGTTTTTTATAATTTATGTGCAAAATTTTTGAAAATTTGCCATATTTTGATAAATGTTTTGCAAAATTTTGAAAAATTTGCCCCACAGTTTATACATGATTCACCTTGATTCGCCCCAAATTTATAAATACTTTTTTGGTACTACCCCTTATGCATAACCCTGATGAGCAGCTGGTGGATATGAAGGAAGACAAGGAGAACCCAGTATTCAGACATTTTTTCAACTTAGTTTAGATGTTGTTTAGTGCTACTAAGGATGAATATACATGGATATCAGTGGTCGATAAAGATGCAGATGGACATATACTACCACTATATTATTGGACAAGGGTTTTGTGTAGGACACAATCATATTATACTTTCAATTTTGAATTTCTTAGACCAAATCTATGAGTTATGTATGGCGACTACCCTATATTAGCCCAAAAAATTGAAAGTAAAATTAGAGTGAAAGGAGTAGAGGAAGGATATTGGTACCTCCTAACAAAGGGCACAATCATAATATTATATTGTTTCATGGAGAATTTGTTCTTATTTCCCTATTACATCACCCATCACTTAATCACACTAGAATGTTGCAGGCAGGTGGACTACATAAACTATATATTTGGTTTTAGCAATAAGAGGAGAGCAACCATGGAGTACGATTTCAATGAAGGTGACATCATCGTATGGAATAAATGGCAATATAAGTAAATCATAACAACCTTGGAGAAATTAGGTCTTAGTCAACTTCCACATAGATGGGGATACGATCCAGATGATTTATTCATGAAAAGAATTAAGGAGCTACATGGAGAGAAAGTAGCTAAATTGGTGAAATCCAAGCATACACACATGGAGAAGCACAAAAATAATAGAGAGTAGTCTCCCATCTGATGGAATGTAAGTGCCATGGAACCACTTCCACCCTGGAGAGATTTCTATGTGCATGCAAATGACTATGATCCAACCAAGAGTTCTCATTAGCTCGATGATTTCAAAAGGAAATAAATGAAAGAAACTTACAAATGGTCTCTAGCCAAAATTCTTGAATGGTGGAAGATGAAGGATGAGAGAAATTCAATGAAGGACAAGTATCCCAATCCCAAAATTGATGAATAATTTAAGAGGGGGTACGATGAACATGTTGCAACTTGGAAGGCCCAAAATAATAAAATCCTAGCATTAGTTCTAGGAAAATAAAAAATGAGTGACATCAAAAAAGGTAAAACTAAAATCAAGAAGACTAGAATAGCTAAAAAGGAGTAAGATTATACGCTACCATCCGCTACTCCTCTACATCAAAATGAGGATACCATGAAATAAGTAGGTGTAACAGAGGATACCCTAAGGACGATAATATATGAATGTAGAGCTACTGAGGCAAAGATCCCTGTAAAATAATATCAAAAGAAAAGGAGAAAGCATTAGACCATACTACTACAACCTCCTTTAAGAAGAAAGGTAAATTAGTCCCAATTATAGAATCTACAAAAGCACTTCCTCAATGGGAACTACAACCTACTATTAAATTTAAGAGGAAGGTGAAAGGTGTAGTATTGGATATTGACGTTGAAGCTCTTAAGAAATAAAATTTGAATGAAGCAGAGGATGTTACACAATCTCCCACTACATTAGGAGAGGAGAGAACTCAAGAAGAACAACAAAATAGTGCTAAGAAGATTCTCACAGAGTCTACTATAGTAGGCTCGGGTATGATTTATGATCTCTTTCCTCCTTCTCCTACTTATTCCTTGAAGTAATATCCCTCCCCTTCTCAAGTTAAAAATGCATTCAAAATATCATCATCAAAACTGAACTCCCCACAACCATCTCTACCTCATCCACATTCATCTCCTCATTCAGTCTACTCTCCACTTCATACGACCAAGAATCCTAAAGTATCATCTACCTCTCCTTCATTGCAGGTTCCAATGTCATCTCCACCTCCAAATTCCATATTTTCAACTTCTCCATCATCATTACCTCCATTAAAAATGGTAATATCACTGCTATTAACTCCTCCATCATCATTACCTCCATTAAAAATGGTAATATCACTGCTATTAACTCCTCCATCAACTGTCTCAACTAGTTTTATTTTAGTTGCTATTTCCACTATGGAAACAGACTCCAACCTTATTACCTCCACTCCCCTCTCAAATACGGTGTACTATTACTTACCTATGAATGTCAATCTATCCAATCCCATGAATCACCCCACAATAGCATCCTTATAGAAGTTCAAAAGTGCCTCTCTAAGAGCATAAAACTTTTGGAGCATGAAACTAGCTTAGTCTTCCAAAGGAGTTGCTAAGGTGATAAGAATAATGGTGGTCAACACACTGTCCTAGTAGAGGAAAAAATACAAGATGATTCCCTTGGTTGATAAACTAGAGGAGGATATGACAATGGAATACTATCAGATAGTGGTAAAAATTGAATATATAGCACAACTAGTCATAGAAGATGTGTTGGTCACATCCAAAGCCAAAATAGAAACCATGTTTGTCAAAAACAACATCTTCAAGGAGTAGTCTACCAAATTGGAGGAAAAGGTTACCAGGCTTCAAGCTAACATCAAGGATCAAAAGAAATAAATGCAAGCTTTGGTGAATGATGCTATAAAATGGCAAAATAAATTTGAAAAGAAGATCAACTTCAAAGATTAGGTTGAGCAGCTATAGGAGAAAAATAAAGGATATGTAGAGCAGATACAGGCCTTACAATAGCAGATCCAGGCTGAGAGAATAAAGTCTACCATATTCTCTAAGACTAAGATAGAATAGGTCAAAAAATAAATCTTATTAAAAATCTTGGAGAGGTACTCCGAAATTCAGCACATCTTTGATTTCATGGATGAAGTCAATCGCGTTTTGTAAATGATGAAAGAGGATATATAGGCCATCACCAAATAAATATGACTGATAGCTCCTCAAGCCAATGCAATTCTTAGTTTATTTGAGGCTAAATGTAACTATCTAGGTAAACCTATCCCCAATAAGGAGTGGAACACCTCAAGAATCATAGCTAGAATCATCCTGAAAAGGAATATTTTACTTCGAGAATGAGTGGCCGTTGATTGAAAAATTGGATGACGAGCTTTAGAAGATCGTTGATAAAAATGAAGATATGGTGCAGTATGGTTTGAATGGATTTTGGGATGAGAATAATTTAATGATATCAAAAGAGGAGCTCCAAAGAAGCATATAGGCTTTGATTGAAGATGAATCAGAAGTGGATGCATGGCAAGAGCCAATCGAACAGGATAAAGTAACCTAGCTAATAAAAAATTCAACCATATTGAAATATCTAATGGCAAACTTGGTGGAATGGGGAACTTCCTTCTCCTATGATATGATGGTGGAATTGCATTACATACATCAAAAAATTTTGGAGATACAAAACCCTTCTCTACCATATTGGAATAGGCCATGGATACCTTGAGCCAAGATAATTAGATCCTAAAAGGAGATCAAACAAAAGGAGGCTAAGGATAAGAAAATATAGGAGCATACAAAAGAAGTGGAGGAGGAAGAAGAATAGGAAGCTGAATAGGAAGAAGACCAAGAATGAGAAGGCAATGAAGATGAGGAGCAAGACTATTAGTAAGAAGATACACGAGAAGAAGAACAAGAGGAAGAGGTTGAAGCAAAAGATAAAACCATAAATATCTCGAATGAAGAGACGATAAAAGATACTGTCAAAGAGCAGAACCAAAAATAAAGGCATGAAAGTACCAATAATTTTGTTGTAACATAGTTCAAAATTTTTGAATAATTTTGATTAGCATAATAAGCCATAGAGGTAGTTTTGTAAAAGAGTTTTTGAGTCTAACAATATCAAAAGGTAAAATAAGCATGAGCTTGTCTAGCCATGTAAATTTGTGAAGCTGAGTTTTGGAGGAACAACTATTTGGCCAGGTATATAAAGGAGTCTATTCCCATGCATTTTGAGCATAACAAATAGCTACTTATAGCATGGCCTCCATATGAACCTTTACTCTCTAAGCCATCCTATAGTGGCTTAAAAGAGTGAGGTTTATGAGGAAGTTATTCTTTAAAGCATATTTTACAACCAGTAGGAGTGGATTTCGTTAGCTCGTAAGGAGTTCAGTTACCAAAAGTGTAATACTATAGATGGATAAGGTACATGGCCATGGTGCCAAGCTCACCCATTCATGTTTTGACTCCAGTGCCCAATGGATAAGGATTTGATTTTGTAAGCCTTGCTAGCAATGCTCCCCAGGAGGTGCCAAAATGTATATCCAAGAGACTACATACTTGGAAAAAAATTGTAAAATTGACTAAGTGTTCAGAGAAAACTCAAAGAGCAATGTTAAACTTTGCTAAGGTGTAGAATCCATGATCAACGTATTCAAATAGTGCTAAGCATAATTTGAAGTTATGGAATTTAGAAAAGTGACATTAGCATAGAGGTTAGTTTCTACAGTGAAAGATCACAAGTATATTAGTTTTGTGAAGAACACAAGCTTATACAAAGGGGAGGTGAACAGTATAAGAAATTTTTTTGCTTTTCTTTCAAAATAATATTATCCAATGTTATCAATTGCAATATCTTTCCAAAGCAGTGTAAACCAATATCATCAATAGCAGTAGAAAAATAATGCACATATCATCACACACAATGAGAGACATAAATTTAATGTGGTTCACCCAATGTGGGCTACATCCACGGAGAAAATATTTATTATAAATTTTCTCAACAAATATCTTGAGAACCAAATCCCTATTATAATATTTATGGACCTTTGTCTAAAGGAGACACCAATCCCCTATGCTCAATTTTATGGATCTCTATCCATAAGAGAACTCTATCCCCTCAATTCTAGTTTGTGGACCTCTATCCATAGGAGAACTCTATCCCCTCAAATTTGGTTCGTGGAACTCTATCCATAGAAGAAATCTATCCCGTCAAATTTGGTTCATGAAACTCTATCCATAGGAGAAATCTATCCCCTCAACTCTAGTTCATGGAACTCTATCCCCTCTGATTTGGTCACCTCCAAATCTGGTACACACGTCTGTTTAACTTTGCTCCAAGCCTACTCATGTGGTTTACTCAGGTTTTCTCATAAATCTTACTCAGGTTTTCTCAAGTCTGCTCACAAATCTGCTCTCAAATCTACCCCAAATCTACACACACTACATGCACAAAGTTGTCTCAACTCTGTCCCAAATATGCACACATTACATGCACAAATCTGTCTCAACTCTATCCCAAATCTCCACACATTACATGCATAAATCTGTCTCAAATATATCTTAAATCTGCACACATTACATGCAAAAATCTATCTCAATTCTGTCCCAAATCTACACACATTACATGCACAAATCTGTCTCAACTCTATCCCAAATATGCACATATTACATGCACAAATTTGTCTCAACTCTTTCCTAAATCTTTACACATTACATTCACAAATCTGTCTCAACTTTGTCCCAAATTTGCACACATTACATACCCAAATATGTCTCAACTTGATTTCATATCCTGCTCAAGTCTACCTTAAACCTACTCACATACCCTGCTTAAATATGCTTATTGTCTCTGCTCTAACACATGCTCAACATGCTCATAACACATGCTCAACATAGCTCATAACACTTGCTTTGATAAAATGCTTCAGACATATTCTACCCAGAATTCTTGATCAAGAACACATAAAATGATATGCAATACAATTTCACAATATGTTCTTTCCAAATATCACTCAAGCCCAAAGCACAAATTGCTTCACAAAACTGTCCATCAAATTTACTCTCAAAGATCAAGCACAATAATGCATAAATTGCTTTACCAAATAGGTTTCTTAACACTTGCTCATTCACATTCAATATCACTCAAAACAATGCCCAAAAGATTCACAAATTTATTCAAACAATGAAGCACAATTTGTTCACAAACCCTAGCACATGTGTTTCCAATTTCACTAATCAATGATGCACAATTTGTTCTCAAACCTAGCACATGTGACTCCAATTTCATTTAAAAATGAAGCTCAATTTTTTTCTCAAACCCTAGCTCAAATATTTCCAACAATGCACACTAATCAAACCTTTTATCTCCACCTTAAAAATATTTCCTCAAAGTACAACTACCTAGAGAGGGAGTTATATCATCATACCTCAAAATTGCTTTGATGAAGATGTGCCCATAAAAAAATTGTCTCAAAATATTTCTTGTGCCACTTCAAGGGTTAGATAGCAAAACACTTTTCAAGTCATCCACATGAAAACCTTCTCAAAATATGTGCATAATAAAACTTGAAAATAATATTCTATTATTTCCTTTTGTCTTCAGAGGAATACAACATGTAGAACCCTTAAACATTTTTCTTATGATGTGCACGAATTACAAAATACAATGATCACAAGTACACCCTTTTCTTTCCTTTCTAATAATGCAATATTTCAATCCTCATACAATACCCATAACATCCTAATGTTAATTTATTTCATGCTAGCATTACATAAATAAAACAATTTTATTGCATCTTATGACTCCCTTCTAAACTTTCAATAATTGTATAATATTTGCACAACCCTTATACCTCCTATTCTCAAAAAAAAATTATTCTAACAAAGCTTTTAGAAAGGCTTGCTACCCAAAAACCTTTACACCTTGCAAAATTAATTTAATCAAACTTTATGCCTTCTAATTTTTGCACTCAACAAAAACCAAATACCTCTTATGTTGTCGTGATTCAAATTATGTCAATGCATAGAACAACGATCTCCAAAGTGCTCAATGATTGGTTGTTCTATCATGGCTTGGTGATACAAAAGGTGGCCTACGTAATTTAACTCAACTCTACCTCAAAATAGTGAAAGCTCTTCTATCCAAAACCGTCATCAAGGGGACTAAACCCCAAGACCTCTCTCTGCCCAGTGCTCTAACACATGACCAGCGACCAATTGCGTTGTGCTAGTAGGCATGATGTCAACCAATGCTCCTAGGATATCTTCCAAATACTACACTTTGAAATATTTGTTTCCTCTTTCGTTCGCTCACTCACTCTACGAATGGGAATCGATGTGCAATTTGAGTGGTGATTTCCTAAGGTAAAACCTTGGGTATAAATACATGTGCCCTCCTTTGCCTTGGACTATGTCGGTGCTAGAAAAAAATTAATTTTATTTCCTCCCTTTGACTTGGACTGCGTCGGCACTAGAAACAATTCAAATTTATTTCCTCTACATGCATTTTGATGCCATCCTTATTTTTGAAACTTTGCATTATAATATTTAAAAATATGATAATATTTATTTTAAAACCTTGGTCTATTTGTATTTAATACTTTTTCCTCTTGTCATGTAAACCTTGGTCCATTTGTCCTTCTTAAATCCTCTTTATAATATTTAAATATTATAATCTTTAACATGTTTGCCTTATTTTCTTTTTGCCAACCTTGTAACTTCATCCCTTTTGAAGGATATTCTATTTGCCTTGCTTTCTTTTTTCCAACCTTGTAACATGCTCTTTTTATCATCAATCCTTGAACATAAAGTATTTTTGCCTTATGCATCTTTTGAAATCAATGACAACACACTACTTTAATATTTTCAACATTTTGGCAAAAGGGTGACTAAGTATTAGAAAGGATATTTGTCGAGTATGGACAAGGCTAAAATATGCCAGAATGTGAAGTCCGTGGTCAGCATAGTCAAACAAGGTTTAGCAGAGATTGTTGGAAATTTTGAGTATATTATTTTCATCTATGTCAAAGGATTGATGTCATAGGTTGATGACATTGGTTGTCATTGATGTCAAAGATAGCTTGGCATGGCAAAAATATAAGGTTTATAAGTTGGTTAAATATGCAAGGTAAAGTTCATCCCAATGCAAGGAAATTGATAAAGGTATAAGGTTATAATATTTATTTTAAACACAAGGACACAACATAAGGATGCATTTCCCACAATAATGTTCTACATTTCCCACTTTAATTTTAAATTTAATTTTTCAAATTTTTGTGGTGGGTGGGCCAACCCTATTTCAAATTTATCTTGGGTGGGTTTGCCGTATTTTAATTTTTATTAGCATATGTGGGATGAACCTCTTATTCATCCTTTCGTACGTGATGTCTAACCTAGGTGACATGGCCCTATCCCAGTTTTCAATTGAAAAAAATCAAAAAATTTAAAAATTTAATTCTGTCTTGTAAGGCTATCCTTTAGCCTTTCTTGTAAGGATGTCCTGAATGGCCATCCTTTTGTTTTTCATTTGGTTTTTTGTTGTCCTTATCTATGGCCTTCCTGTGGCCTTGATCATTTTGTCTTTTGACTTGATGTAATCAGGTTTTGGGTCCCTTGATAAAAACCCACTTTAAATATTACTGATCAAAATTATTTATTTTAAATATTATAAGCCAAAGAGGTTTGGGACAAAGATCTAAGTGTTTGGTTAAAAATGTTGAAGACCTAGTTTAAAGACCATGCATAAAGTAAGTGACTAAGAAATAATATTATAATATTTAATATTATAATATTAAGGACAAAATCTTGAAGCCAAAGGTTTAATGATAAAAGTTCATTAAATACTTTATATTATAATTTTAAACCCAAGATGGGTTTTGGTGCCAATATTTTCAAAAGGTTTTAAATAAAACCTAAAGCACCGACGTCAAGGAAGGAAGGAGAAATCCATATTAATATGGATTAAATTATGCACTAAAGTTGTTGGTTGTTCGATTTGCTATGGTATGTTTTGATTTGCTATCGTGTGTGTTCGAATTGCTTCGTGGTCGATTCACTGTGTGTGTGGATTGTGAGAAAAGAAAGGACGAAATTTTTATTTAAAAAATGAGGATTCATGGTCGAAAAAATAAAGGATAGTGGGGCTTTATCCTCAATGAAGCAGATGGTCTAGTGGTAGAATGGGTAGTGCTAAGATGCAGGGCAAGCAATAGGTCATGAGGTCAAAACCCAATGGTGACGTATTTTTACGTTTTGTTGATGAAAGGTCTCAAACGAAAGATTTAAATGGTATATTGTGCATCTTTGGTCTTGTGTGGTTGTTGGCCTAGCGGTAACCCAAGCATCACTAGCGCAATGGTAGGCAGGAGGTTTCGTGGTCACTTCCCACCTGCGACAATTACATTTTTTATTAGTGCTAAGGTTGAAATATTAAAGGGCCAAAAGTGTGCTTGATTATTATGCACTATTAAACTTAGGGAGTTATAAGGGAAAATAAATGTTTTATTTTTGCCATTGTTTTCTAAGGAAATAAAAGGGAAAATTGAAATTGTTTTTGAAGTGTTATTTTATGGAGTTATAAGGTAATTAGTGGTAAATCAATTTGTGGGTGTATTGTTGAAATATTTAAGTGGGAGATAAAAGGTGTATAATGTGTTTTTATTGTTTGTAATATTTGCTTTAATATTGGAGGGCTTGGTTCATGATTTGATGTTTTATTTTGAGAAATCAAGAGAGTTATAGAGCCTTGGTTTGGAATAAATTTGTGCACACATTTTGAGAGGGTTTCCCAATATATGAAAAGGTGTTGTGCTAATCTTTCTAAAGTTGCAAAAGATATTATTTTTGAGATAGGTATTTGAGGGCACATCTTCATCAAGCATTTTGAGGTATGGTGGTTCAACTTTTTATCTAGTTGGTTGTGTTTTGAGAAAGTAATTTTTGAGGTGGAGTTAAAAGGGTTGATTGGTGTACATTATTGGAAATATTTGCATTAGGGTTTGAGACCTACATGAGCATTATTGGTGAATGAAAGTGGAAGCAATTGGATTAGGGTTTGAGACCTACATGTGCTTTATTGTTGAAAGAAATCTAAAATATTTGTGTTAGGATTGAGACCAAGTTTGTACATCATTGTGGAACACTTTGTGCAGTAATTTGAAAGATATTGAAAGTAATTGTGAAGTGTTTGTGAAGAAGAATTGTGCATTATTGTGGTTGATGTTTGAGAGCAAATTTGCAAGAAAGATAGACCAATTTTGTGAAGAAAAGTTATATACTAGTTTGATTTGATTTGAAAGGGATTGAATTAGTTGAATGCAATATTTTTGAATGTGAAGAACATATTGGGTTTTTGATAATGCATATCATTCTCTATATGTTCCAGAGGTTAAACGAATTCTAGGTAGAATATGTCTGAATTGCCTAGTTGAAGAAAGTATTTTTGAAAGAGATATAAGATTTGTTTGTATGCAAGATTTGGAAATATTTGAGCAGGTTCTGTGAGCAGCTTTGAGGTAGATTTGAGCAAGTCTTGTGAGAAGACTTGGAGTAGCTTTGAGGTAGATTTGAGCAAGTCTTGTGAGAAGACTTGGAGAAACTTTGAGGTAGATTTGAGCAAGTCTTGTGAGAAGACTTGGAGCATGTATGAGATAGATTTGAGCAAATCTTGTGAGAATACTTGGAGCAGCTTTAAGGTAGATTTGAGAAAGTCTTGAGAGAATACTTGGAGTAACTTTGAGGTAGATTTGGGCAAGTATTGTAAGAAGACTTGAAGCAGCATTGAGGTAGATTTGAGCAAGTCTTTTGAGAAGACTTGAAATAGCTTTGAGGTATATTTAAGCAAGTCTTGTGAAGACTTGAAATAGCATTTTGACAGATTTGTGAGCAGAGTTAGAATAGATTTGTGCTAGCCTTGTGATGAGGTTTGGTGCAAATTTGAGACAGTGTTGAGAGTAGGCTTTAGAGTAGACTAGAGCAAAGAGGGAATATAATTCTCTAGTGGATAGAGATCCACAAACTAGAGTAGAGAGGATATAGTTCTCCTATGGATAGAGATCCACAAACCAGAGCAGAGGGGATAGAGTTCTCTAGTGGATAGAGATCCACAAACTAGAGCAAAGGGGATAGAGTTCTCCTATGGAGAGAGATCCACAAATCAGAGCATTGGGGATTGAGATCTCCTTTGGAAAGAGGTCCATAAATATTATAATAGGGAATTCATTCCCAAGAGATTTGTTGAGAAAATTTAGAAGAAATATTTTCTCTGTGGATGTAACCCACATTGGGTGAACCACGTTAAAATTGTGTCTCTCATGTGTGTGATGATTTGTGCATTGTTTATTCTACTACATTGATATTATTGTTGTTATCATTTGGAAAGAAAAGTAAAAAGTTGGTCTTATATTGTTCACCCCTCCCTCTCAGTATAAGCTTGTGTTCTTCAATTGGTATCAAAGTGGGTTCCTTCGAAAAAGTCTAACAACTTGAAGGAAGATATTATAGGAACACATATGGCATCTCAGAGTGGATCTTCATCAAACAAGGCTCCATTGTTTGATGGGAACAATTATGCTTTCTGGAATA
The DNA here is from genome assembly GCA_028583015.1 of Wollemia nobilis. Lineage (NCBI taxonomy): Eukaryota > Viridiplantae > Streptophyta > Pinopsida > Araucariales > Araucariaceae > Wollemia > Wollemia nobilis. Next base: position 8,359,635 of record JAQPPZ010017031.1, on the reverse strand, counting down.
TAAGGATGAAGACTTACTTGATGGCACAAGGATATGAGACATGGCAATTAGTTGAGGATGGGTTCACACCTATAGCCACTCCTCCCACAGATAAGGATGGTAAGCAGTTACATGTGAATAATTCCAAGGCTATGAATAGAATCTTAAGTGGATTACGTGAAGCAGAATTTATGAAATTTATGCACTGCAAATCAACAAAAGAGATATGGGATAAATTGAAGCAAACATATGAAGGAGATAACAAGGTCAAGTTGGCAAAACTACAAAACCACAAGAAAAGGTTTGAAGATTTGAATATGGAAGATGAGGAAGATATTGCTCAATACTTACTTCGTGTGGATGATGTTGTTAATACCATGCATGGACTTGGATTCAAAATTGAAGACTCCAGTGTTGCTCAAAAAGTATTAAGATCACTTCCTATAAGGTATGATGCAAAGGTTTCAGTTGTAGAAGAGATGAGAGATATTGATAAGTTGATTATGGATGAGTTACATGGAATTATCATAGCTTATGAGATGATAATAGTAAAGGATCCCAATTCCAAGAAAGAGGTAACCTTCAAAGCTTCAAATAAGATAAAATATAAGAATCCAAAATCAAGTGGTGAGTCAAGCAGTAATGAAGAAGCTAACTATGTGAGAAGGAATAAGAAGGACTCAAGAAAGCACAAAGGTATGAAGACTGTGAAATATTTTAATTGTGGTAATTTTGGTCACTATGCATCTAATTTTCCACAAGATGGAAGTAGTAGTAGTGAAGAGAAACATGATCATAAGAAAAAGGAAGAAGGAAAATACAGGCATGAAAAGAAAAATAAGTATGGTCAAGACAAGCATGAAAATAAGTTCTTTCAAAGGTACAAGAAGAGTTTATATGTTAACAAGGCAAGCAATGCTTCAAGTGAAAGTTATGAAAGACTCTCAGATAGTGAAGAAGAAGAGATTCTATTTTTGGCAATAGAAGAGGAAGAAAATGCTCCTATTGAAGATAAAGTCGAAAAGTATGAAGATGCTCTTGAAGACCAAGAAGTAGATAAAGATTCAGAAAGTGAAGAGGAAGGCACAGTTGATTTAGAAGAAGAACTTATTGTTGCTCTCGGAGAGTTGAAAAGGGTTAGAAAGCAGAATTCAAGACTAAAGGCTCAAGTTCAAGAACATGAGGAAGAAAAATAAAAGCTTCTACAAGACCTAACAAACTAAAAAGCTAAGGCAAGGAGATTTAAAGAGGTCATGGTTGAAAATTTAGAGGTAAAAGAGTTAGAATGTGAAATATTAGAACATGAGGTAGTTTCTCTAAGGATGGAAGTGAAATATTCTAAGGACAAGCTACACAGGTTTGGGAAAAGTTCAAAAACCTTGGATAAAATTATCAATGCACAAATATCTTCATCTATCAAAATAGGACTTGGTTTTGAAGAAGGACAAGGGAAACAAGAAGAAGGGTCAAGCTCAAGCTCAAAAGAAGAAGAAGTTTTAGAGGAAGAGAGTGAAGAAGAAATTAAGACTTATGCGGATAAGTTGAAGAATAGAAGCTTCACTAAGAAAGGAAACAATGCACAAACAAGAAATAGGGATCATCACAGAGAAGGCAAAGAAAGGACTAAGAGAACAGAGGCTTCAAAACAAGATTTTTTCAAAGGACATTGTTTTTCATGTAATCATTTTGGTCACAAGGCTATGCATTGCAAGGTTCATGAAAAAAGGAAGTATGGTTTCACTAAGAGGAACTTCAACTCATTCAAAGATGGACATCTCTTTCAAGGGTATTGCTACTCTTGTAATCACTTTGGTCATAAAGTGATCCATTGCAGGGTTCATGATAGAAATGATTATGGCTTCACCAAGAGGAAATTCAAGATATTTACACCTTCCAAGAACTACAACATTAAGTGTTACAAGTGCAATAATTTTGGGCATAATGCCAAGTGGTGTAGAACAAAGTTTCCAGAACTTCCAGAGTCAAGCATGAACATGGACACTCAAAAGGATCAGAAGGGTATGGCTATAAAAATGTTGAAAAATAAGGTTGACAAAGAAAAAGAGCATTGTATGCTAGGAGTAGAGATACTCCCACCCCAAAATTAATCACCTCAAGGAGAGGAGGTGGGGAGGGGGTTGAGCTAAGAGTCTTATATTTAGCCCCAAAGGAGTCCCTTTCCCATTGATGTCAAAGGGGGAGAGAATTGAGTAAGGGGGAGAGCATTCAATCAGGGGGAGCATATTTGGAATCCAGTGGTAGAAAAAGAAATTTTTAGAAAGGGTTGCCATCAATGACAAAGGGGGAGATTGTTGGAAATTTTGAGTATATTGTTGTCATTGATGTCATAGGTTGATGAAATTGGTTTTCATTGATGTCAAAGATATCTTGGCATGGAAAAAATATAAGTTTTATAAGTTGGTTAAATATGCAAGGTAAAGTTCATCCCAATGCAAGGAAATTGATAAAAGGATAAGGTTATAATATTTATTTTAAATATTATAAGCCAAAGAGGTTTGGGACAAAGCTCTAAGTGTTTGGTTAAAAGGTTGAAGACCTAGTTTAAAGACCATGCAGAAAGCAAGTGACTAAGAAATAATATTATAATATTTAATATTATAATATTAAGGACAAAAGCTTGAAGCCAAAGGTTTAATGATAAAAGTTCATTAAATACTTTATATTATAATTTTAAACCCAAGATGGGTTTTGGCGCCAATATTTTCAAAAGGTTTTAAATAAAACCTAAAGCACCAACATCAAGGAAGGAAGGATAAATCCATATTAATATGGATTAAATTATGCACTAAATTTGTTGGTTGTTCTATTTTCTATCATGTGTTTTCAATTTGCTATCATGTGTATTCGAATTGCTTCGTGGTCGATTTCCTGTGTGCGCAGATTGTGAGAAAAGAAAGGAAAAAAAAATTATTTAAAAAAGGGGGATTCACGGTTGAACAAATAATGGATAGTGGAGATTTATCCTCAATTAGGTGGCTGGTATAGCGATAGACTAGGCAATGCTAAGGCATAGGGCAGGCAATAGGTCATGAGTTCGAAACCTGGCGGTGACGTATTTTTGCATTTTGTTGATGAAAGGGCTCAAATGAAATATTTAAATGGTATTTTGTGCATCTTTGGACTTGTGTGGGCGGTTGGCCTAGCGACAACCCAAGCAACACTAGCGCGCTGGTAGACAGGAGGTTTCGTGGTCGATTCCCACCCGTGGCAATTGTGGTAAGAGAAAATAAATTTTTTATTAGTGCTAAGGTTGAAATATTAAAGGGCCAAAAGTGTGCTTGATTATTATGCGCTATTAAACTTAGGGAGTTATAAGGGAAAATAAATGTTTTATTTTTGCCATTGTTTTCTAAGGAAATAAAAGGGAAAATTGCAATTGTTTTTGAAGTGTTATTTTATGGAGTTATAAGGTAATTAGTGGTAAATCAATTTGTGGGTGTATTTTTGAAATATTTAAGTGGGAGATAAAAGGTGTATAATGTGTTTTTATTGTTTGTAATATTTGCTTTAATATTGGAGGGCTTGGTTCATGATTTGATGTTTTATTTTGAGAAATCAAGAGAGTTATAGAGCATTGGTTTGGAACAAATTGTGCACACATTTTGAGAAGGTTTCCCAATATATGAAAAGGTGTTGTGCTAATCATTTTGAAGTTGCAAAATATATTATTTTTGAGACAGGTATTTGAGGGCACATATTCATCAAGCATTTTGAGGTATGGTGGTTCAACCTTTTATCTAGGTGGTTGTATTTTGAGAAAGTAATTTTTGAGGTGGAGTTAAAAGGGTTGATTGGTGTACATTGTTGGAAATATTTGCATTAGGTTTTGAGACCTACATGAGCATTATTGGTGAATGAAATTGGAAGCAATTGGATTAGGGTTTGAGACCTACATGTGCTTTATTGTTGAAAGAAATCTAAAATACTTGTGTTAGGATTGAGACCAAGTTTGTACATCATTGTGGAACACTTTGTGCAGTAATTTGAAAGAGATTGAAAGTAATTGTGAAGTATTTGTGAAGAAGAATTTGTGCATTATTGTGGTTGATGTTTGAGAGCAAATTTGCAAGAAAGATAGACCATTTTTGTGAAGCAAAGTTATATACTAGTTTGATTTTATTTGAAAGGGATTTTGCAAGAGATAGAGATTGAATTAGTTGAATGCAAGATTTTTGAATGTGAAGAACATATTGGGTTTTTGATAATGCATATCATTCTCTATATGTTCCAAAGGTTAAATTAATTCTAGGTAGAATATGTCTGAATTGCCTAGTTGAAGAAAGTATTTTTGAAAGAGATATAAGCTTTGTTTGTATGCAAGATTTGGAAATATTTGAGCAGGTTCTATGAGTAGCTTTGAGGCAGATTTGAGCAAGTCTTTCTAGAATACTTGGAGCAACTTTGAGGTAGATTTGAGAAAGTCTTGTGAGAAGACTTGGAGCATATTTGAGGTAGATTTGATCAAGTCTTGTGAGAAGACTTGGAGAAAATTTGAGGTAGATTTGAGAAAGTCTTGTGAGAAGACTTGGAGTAGGTTTGAGGTATATTTGAGAAAGTCTTGTGAGAAGACTTAGAACAACTTTGAGACAGATTTGAGCAAGTCTTGAGAGAAGACTTGGAGCATCTTTGAGGCCTATTTGGGTAAGTCTTATAAGAAGACTTGAAGCAGCATTGAGGTATATTTGAGCAAGTCTTGTGAGAAGACTTGAAGCAACTTTGAGGTAGATTTGAGCAAGTCTTGTGAAGACTTGAAATAGCATTGAGATAGATTTGTGAGTAGATTTAGAATAGATTTGTGCTAGTCTTGTGATAAGGTTTGGTACATATTTAAGACAATGTTGAGAGCAGGATTTGGAGAAGACTAGAGTAAAGAGGGAATAGAGTTATCCTATGGAGAGATATCCACAAAATAGATCAGAGGGGATAGAGTTCCCCTATGGAGAGAGATCCACAAACTAGAGCAGAGGAGATAGAGTTATCTTGTGGATAGAGATCAAAAAAAAAAATAAAAGGGGATATATTTCTCCTATGGAGAAATATCCATAAATAAAAGCATTGGGGATTGATAAATCCATTGAACAGAGGTCCATAAAAATTGTAATAGGGAATTCATTCCCAAGATATTTTTTGAGAAAATTTAGAAGAAAATTTTTCTCTATGGATGTAACTCACATTGGGTGAACCACATGAAAATTGTGTCTCTCATGTGTGTGATTTGTGCATTGTTTATTCTACTGCATTGAAATTATTGTTGTTATCATTTGAAAAAAAGTAAAAAGTTGGTCTTATATTATTCACCCCCCCTCTCAGTATAAGCTTGTGTTCTTCAGATATTGGAGTTGCGAATTCAGGATGTCAAGAGGTAAAGCGGTGTCAAAATTTACCCAAGATCGACATGAAATAGGAATTCCACAGTAAAAGTAGTCAAACCTGACCTAGTGTAAAATCAAGTAGTGGATTCCAAAGAGGAGCATAGTTTACTATCAAATGATCATTTCACGGTCAACTCGGTCAAACTTGTTCTGGTAGAAAATAAAGTAGCAATTTTTGAAGAAATCCATCAAGTGCCACAAAAACCTCATTTCCCGGTCAAACCTGATAAAGCAGAATTTGGATCAATAAATTCCAAAGAGAAAGAGAATGCATTGGAACCTGAGTGTAGTAAAAAGAACCATGGAAGATCAAATATGACCGTAATCAAGACTCGTCTACATTTTTAGTTGCGTATCAATGGAGGAGAAGTCTTCTCAAGAATGAAGGATGACCCAAATTGACCTATAACTATTCTAGCTGTTGAATTCAGTTGAAATCCAAACAACTTGTAGAGCTCAAAATTGTAGCATTCATGGAGCATAGCTCTATTATTTTTATTGAAAATCCATGAGAGACCACCACCTCAACATTTTGCTAATCTGGCAAGAAATTCCTTGTAATGTTTCTAGTTTTTTTTATTGTAAAATATATAAAGAGGTCAAACCCTATTTTAAGGGTTGACTCTAGAGTATTTGTCTGATATATTACTATAACTTTCTAAGAGATCAATAGAAGGAGCATTACTTGGATATTTGCCTCTATCTTTTTGTCATCATCTATTGTGAGTTTATTTTGTGAATGCATTTTTGCTATTGTTGTTATGATTATTCAATTCTATGATATTGGATTGCTAATTTGGAACAACTTGGAATGGTTCATTGTTGAGCAAGGTGCAGCCACAATATTGTCATTGTTGTCAACACAGTCAGATAGATCTAGTTTTTCAGTGGATAGGAAGTTCAAAGGTTATTCAGAGTATGGACAGTGAGTTTCCAAGAAGACCATAGTGGCCCATTTGCAAAAGATCAAAGAAAAAGACAAGTAAGAAAAGTGTCGCGATATTGCGACATATACAGCAGGCAAGAAAAATTGTCACGATTTCGCGACATGTTGGAGGAGAGAGAAAAAGCTTGAAAAACTGTCACAATTTCGCGACATGTTGGAGGAGAGAGAAAAAGCTGGAAAAACTGTCGCGATTTCGTGACATGTTGGAAGAGAGAGAAGAAGCAGGAAAAACTGTCGCGATTTCGTGACATGTTGGAAGAGAGAGAAGAAGAAATAAAAACTGTCGCGATTTCGCGACATGTTGGCAAGAAAGAAAAACTATCGCGATATCGTGACAAGTTGGCAAGAAGGAAAAACTATCGCGATATCGCGACAAGTTGGCAAGAAGGAAAAACTATCGCGATATCGTGACAAGTTGGCAAGAAGGAAAAACTATCGCGATATCGTGACAAGCTGGCAAGAAGGAAAAACTATCGCGATATTGCGACATGTTGAGAAGCAAGCAAAACTGTCACGATTTCGTGACATGTTGGAAGAGAGAAAGGCAAGTAGAAAAAGTGTCATGATTTCGTGACATATTGCAAGGAAGGTTGTACAGACGAAAAAGTGTCACGATTTTGTGACATATTGCAAGGAAGGTTGTACGGACGAAAAAGTGTCACGATTTTGTGACATATTGCAAGGAAGGTTGTACGAACGAAAAAGTGTCACGATTTTGCGACATATTGCAAGGAAGGTTGTACGGACAAAAAAGTGTCACGATTTCGCAACATGTTGTAGGAGAGAGAAAAAGGTGTCGCGATTTCATGACATGTTTCATTTTCACGGTCCAAAGCGAAGAGAATGAGGAGAGAGAAAAATGTGTCGCGATTTCGCGACATGTTTCATTTTCACAGTCCAAAGTGAAGAGAAAGAGGAGAGAGAAAAAGGTGTCGCGATTTCGTGACATGTTTCATTTTCATGGTCCAAAGCAAAGAGAAAGAGGAGAGAGAAAAAGGTGTCGCGATTTTGCGACATGTTTTATTTTCGCGGTCCAAAGCGAAGAGAAAGAGGAGAGAGAAAAAGGTGTCACGATTTTGTGACATATGACAAGAGAAAGAGCTAAGGAGAAAAAGTGTCACGATATCGCGACATGTCGGGTTTTCGTGACCCGAAGGCAAAGAGGAAGCGCAAGGAGAAAAAGTGTCACGATATCGCGACATGTCGGGTTTTCGTGACCCGAAGGCAAAGAGAAAGCGCAAGGAGAAAAAGTGTCATGATATCGTGACATGTCGGGTTTTCACAACCCGAAGGCAAAGAGAAAGCGCAAGGAGAAAAAGTGTCGCGATATCATGACATGTCGTATTTTCACGACTAAATGAGGAGAGAGAAAGTAAGAAGGCAAAAGTGTCACGATTTCATGACAAAAGTAAAGAAGGAGAGTATGGAAGAAAAAGTGTAGCGATATCGCTACATGTTGTATTCTCGTGGGCCAAAGCTAAGAGAAAGCGTACGGAGGCGAAAGTGTAGCGATATCATGACATGTTGTGTTTTTGCGACAACAGCAACAGAAGAGTTACAGGGGCAGTTGAAGCTAATGAAGACCGATGTAAGCCGACAAAGATTAGGGTTTGCAATCGACTAAGATTAGGGTTTGCAGTCGACTGAGAACAAGGTTTACAACCGACTAAGATTAGGTTTTTGATCTTGAAAATATTGTTATAAAAGGAAGGTTGTTTGAAGAGTTGAAGTGGTTGATTAGTGCAACGTTCGGAGATAGGGTGCAGAGTGCGAAGTTCGGTCGTAGTGTGTAGTGTGCAAGTCATCGAATTTGTGTCAAAGTGTGAAATGTGGTCGTAAGAGCACAAAAAGCGTAGAAGCAGCAAGATGATGGTGAAGTGCGCACAGTGAGTGAAGAAGTCGTGTCAAATTATCCTAAGTGCGTCTGTGAGTGCGCAGAGAGAGTAGAGTGTGCAAAAGGGAGAAGACGATCGTGAGGATCAATTGCAATGAAGCAGAGTGTGCAAAGTTTGGTCGTAGTGCACAGAGAGGGAGAAGACGATCGTGAAGTTTGACTGTGATGAAGTAGAGTGTGCGAAGTGATTGTGCAGAGCGAGCAGAGTGTGCAAAGAATGCAAAGGTGAAGTAGAGTCAGGGTCTTGTAAAAGCGAAGGTATCTTACTATTAAACCCATAGATTCAAATTGAATTCTAGGTTGGTGCTTGGCATTAGGAGTTGGTGCTCCTTCCAGTTGGTGCTGGTAAATCAAGGGTTGGTGCTCCTTCCAGTTGGTGCTAGTAAATCAAGGGTTGATGCTCCTTTCTATTGGTGTAGATAAATCAGGGGTTGATGCTCCTTCCAATTGGTGCTGGTAAATTAATTATAAAGTTGGTGCTTTTCTAAGGCTGGATTTGGATGGTAGTCCAAACAATAATTTTTGAGGAGTAGCCACATTGGTGAACCTCATTAAATCTTTTGTTGTGTGATGTTCTCTTGTTGTACTTGTTGTATCTATTTATAAGTTTTAATTGTTGCTAATTTAAGAGCTGTAAATTCATGATTAAAAAGCTACATTGATTCACCCCCCCTTATTAGTGCCATTGTAAGACTAACAATTGGTATCAGAGCCAAGTTCCCTTATTAGGCTAAATCAGCTAGGGTTGATCTTGGATTAGTACGCAATGGGTAAGAAGAATAAATCTTCCTCCAAAAGGGCATCTCAGTCAGTTTTAGTTCCTGTGGAAGAGAAAATTGAACCAGAAGAGGTTGAAGGCTTCTCATCAAACCAAGCACCAATGTTTGACGGATCTAATTATGCATTCTAGAAAATCAGGATGTAGACATATCTCTATGCTTTGGGATACGACGTTTGGGATTCAATAGACAATGAATACACAATACCCATCACTCCTCCAACCGATGCTGCTGGTAAGAATCTATTTGAAAATGACTCAAAAGCAAAGAATGCCATTAGGTGCAGATTAGTAGACAGTGAACTGGTAAAAATCAAGAGTTGTAAAACGGCAAAAGAAATATGGGACAAACTGAGGAGTATTCATGAAGGAGACGATGAGATCAAGGAGGTCAAGTTACAAACACATCAAGCTCAGGTCAAAGCTTTAAAGTTGAATAACGATGAGAACATAGAGGCATATATACTGAAAGTTAATGAAGTCCTAGAGGATGATTCTAAAAGAGAAATAGAAAAAGAACAGGAATGTGATGAAGAAGAAATTTATTTGAAAGAGGAACTAAGTGCAGCTCTGGATGAATTGAAGATAGAAAGAAAAAGGAATAAGGAAATCTCAAGAAATCTTGAGGATGCAAATGAAATAATAAACAGTTTGAAAGTACAGGTGGAAGAATTCAAAAGGATTGAAGAAACTCTCAGGTCATAGATCAATGAGAAAAAGATTGGTTGCTGCAAACAAGAGGAAGAGATTGTTTTATTAAAGAAACAACTAGAAGAGGCCAATACAAATCTCAAATTCAAGAAGAGCACAAAGTTGCTAGATAAAATGATAAGCCAACAAAGAAGCTCCATGGATAAGCATGGTCTTGGATATGAAGCTAAACAACCTTCATCTTCCAACTCTACAGAGAAGAAGTTCACTGTTGAAGGATCGAAGCAAGAAAAGTTTGAAGCTGAATCTTCAAAAGGAAGAAAATATCAAATGAGATCTACAAAGAAAGCAGCCACAACAAAATAGGTTCTATCACTCTCACTCTATTCATAATAATACTTTTAATGGCTATTGTTTCAGATGCAACCAAGTATGGTCACAAGGCAACTTATTGTGGATTGAATAATAAATCAAAGACTTATGATGGTAGAAATACATCTCTGCTTTTCGAGTGAAAACTATGTACAATGTTTTCAATGTAATGGTCATGGGCACATAGCAAGGTTTTGTCCAAGCACTTTTGTATCTAATCTAAGGCAAAATAGTAGATTTCATCATACGCAAAGAACGCAACATAGATAGGGAATAAATCATGTACATAAAAGAAAGGAAAATAATCATTCTTCATGGATGCACAAGAGACAAACACACAAGAGAAATGTTCAAGTTCACAAAAATGTGCAAAACAGGGATGTAGTTGAAAAATCCAAGCCCGAGTTCAAGAAAGTTTGGAGAAAGATAGAAGAAAGGAAATCGTGTCTCCTTGGATTGAAGGAGACTACTCCGCTATTGCACTAAGCAACTCCAGGTAGCACATCCTTAGGGGGAGCAATCTTGAAGTTTCATTTTAATGCTCCTATGTATTTGTTTGATTACCTGAGGATGAAAGGCAAGTAGTCAGGGAAGTTGTTGTATAGTTGTCAAAGTATGTTTTCAGTTCATGTAGTTGTTTGTGGAAGTTCCATGAAGGGTGGTGATTAAATTGAGAGTTGTTTTCTGATGATGGTTCTTACTGTCGCTGTCCAAATTTAAGGATTATAATAGTTTAAATAATTTGGTTAGTGAAAGAATGTTTCCCTAGCTACATATATGTGTTTCGATAAAAGCAGTGTGTATTTGAACTACACATTGACGTGAAGATTGTTAGAGATTTTATGACATTGTGGTGAAAAATATTGAAGTCTGATCATTAATTCATGTTTAGCTCATCAATATGAGCAACTTTGCTTTGTGAATCATACCTATTTGAGGTCCAGAAGTATGAGTTTTAGTAAGGTGCACTATAGTTGGCCGTGAAGTGTTTAACAAAATATTGTCTCCTGATTCGAACAGTTGAAAGTAAGGTGTGACCAATGGTGACTGTAGAAAACATAGACCAAGTTGAAAATATAAAAATGGATTTGGTTGGTGTTGTGGTACTGTGTTTGATGCTTGCACAGAGTTGGTAGTAAAACTGCAGTGTTGGTACAGTATTGGACAAAAGTTGGTACAAGTATGAGTCACTTGACATTTTTTGACAGATGTGAAATTAGCGTTTTTGAATGGGAAGCTTGAAGAAGAGGTTTATATTGAGCAGCCAGATGTTTTCCAGCTTGGTGATGATCCCCACTTGGTTTGTAAGTTGAAGATATATGGCTTGAAACAGGCACCTCGAGCATAGTATGCATGGTAGCACGATTTCAGGCTAATCCCAAGGAGACTCATGTGACAGGAGTAAAAAGGATTAATTGTGGCTTCTTTTTCGAAGTGGTTTTGATTTAAGACTGTCATTCATTGTTGAGTTCATTTTGAGTACTACTTGAGCATGATTGATTGAGCCTTTGAAGAAGGCCTTTGAGAAATATTTGAGGAAAATGCTGGGATAGATTTGAGGATAGTGTTGGGACAGATTTCTAGAGCAAATTTGGGCAAGTTCTTGGTGAGATTGCTAGAGCAGATTTGGGCAAGTTCTTAGTGAGCTTGTTGGAGCAGATTTGGACAAGTTCTATGTGAGTTTGTTAAGCAGGTTCTGTGTGAGCCTATTGATCAGGTTCTTAATAAGCCCATTAATAGAGCTTTGGAGGTGACAGAGTACAGAGGACAGAGTCTCAATGGATAGACATCCAATAGCCAACACAGTTGAAGATAGATCTGAGTGAGGATTCTTCAAGTGGAGAGAGGTCCACCAGTCAGTGCAATAGAGAGACAGAGTCTTCTATAATATCAAGGGTACTATGGAGTATGGGTTGTGGTATCCAAAAGGTAAAGACTTCACCCTTATATCATATTCAGATGCAGATTGGGCTGGATGTGTAGATGATAGAAAGAGTACCAGTGGAGGTGCATTCTATCTTGGATACAGATTGGTTGCATGGCACAGTAAGAAGCAAGAGTCAATTTCTTTATCAACAGTAGATGCAGAATATATTGCAGTGACAACATGTTGTACTTAGGTTTTGTGGATGAAACAAACCCTGAAAGATCTTGGTATCTGCTTCAATGAACCAATATCGCTTAAGTGTGATAACACCAATGCCATTAACATCTCCAAGAATCCAGTTATGCATTCACGCACAAAACACATCGCTATCAGGTATCACTTCTTGAAGGAGAAAGTTGCAGAAGGTGAGGTTAAATTGGATTTTGTTCCAACTACAGAGCAAGTAGCAGATATTTTCACAAAACCATTGCCCAAGGAAGTTTTTGAGTACCTTCGCAACAAATTGGGAGTGGTCACACTTCCTAAATATTGACTAGCTACAGGGATCACATTCTCAGGGGGAGCATCTAAGTATTTGATTATCTTGTTGCTCATGTTCATGATTTTTGCTAAGTATAATCAATTTTACCTGAGAATGTTGTGCATGGACTCAGGGGGAGTCTGCAGTAGCCTTTTGGTATTATTTTCAAAGGGGGAGAAGAATTACAGGAAATTGCACATGTGTTGCCAATAATTCCAAAGGGGGAGATTGTTGAGCAAGGTGCAGCCACAGTATTGTCATTGTTGTCAACACAGTTAGATAGATCTGGTGTTTCAGTGGACAAGAAGTTCAAAGGTTATTCAGAGTATGGACAGTGAGTTTCCAAGAAGACCATAGTGGCCCATTTGCAAAAGATCAAAGAAAAATACAAGTAATAAAAGTGTCGCAATATCGTGACATATACAACAAGCAAGAAAAACTGTCGTGATATCGCGACATGTTGGAGGAGAGAGAAAAAGCTTGAAAAATTGTCGTAATTTCGTGACATGTTGGAGGAGAGAGAAAAAGCTGGAAAAACTGTCGCGATTTCGTGACATGTTGGAAGAGAGAGAAGAAGCAAGAAAAACTGTCATGATTTCATGACATTTTGGAAGAGAGAGAAGAAGAAAGAAAAACTGTTACAATTTCGTGACATGTTGGCAAGAAAGAAAAACTGTCGCGATATCACGACAAGTTGGCAAGAAGGAAAAATTGTCGCGATATCGTGACAAGTTGGCAAGAAGGAAAAACTGTCGCGATATCGCGACAAGTTGGCAAGAAGGAAAAACTGTTGCGATATCGCGACATGTTGAGAAGCAAGCAAAACTGTCGCGATTTCGCGACATGTTGGAAGAGAGAAAGGCAAGTAGAAAAAGTGTCGCGATTTCATGACATATTGCAATGAAGGTTGTACGAACAAAAAAGTGTCACGATTTCGCGACATATTGCAAGGAAGGTTGTACGAACGAAAAAGTGTCACGATTTTGTGACATATTGCAAGGAAGGTTGTACGGACGAAAAAGTGTCACGATTTCGTGACATGTAGGAGAGAGAAAAATGTGTCGCGATTTTGCGACATGTTTCATTTTCACGATCCAAAGCGAAGAGAATGAGGAGAGAGAAAAAGGTGTCACGATTTCGTGACATGTTTCATTTTCGTGGTCTAAAGCGAAGAGAAAGAGGAGAGATAAAAAGGTGTCATGATTTCGTGACATGTTTCATTTTTGCGGTCCAAAGCGAAGAGAAAGAGGAGAGAGAAAAAGGTGTCGCGATTTCGTGACATGTTTTATTTTTGCGGTCCAAAGCGAAGAGAAAGAGGAGAGAGAAAAAGGTGTCACGATTTCATGACATATGACAAGAGAAAGAGCTAAGGAGAAAAAGTGTCGCGATATCGTGACATGTCAGGTTTTCGCAACCCAAAGGCAAAGAGAAAGCACAAGGAGAAAAAGTGTCGCGATATCGCGACATGTCGGGTTTTCGCGACCCGAAGGCAAAGAGAAAGCGCAAGGAGAAAAAGTGTCACGATATCGCGACATGTTGTATTTTTTCGACTAAAGGAGGAGAGAGAAAGTAAGAAGGCAGAAGTGTCACGATTTTGCGACAAAAGTAAAGAAGGAGAGTACGAAAGAAAAAGTGTAGCGATATCGCTACATGTTGTATTCTTGCGGGCCAAAGCTAAGAGAAAATGTACGGAGGCAAAAGTGTAGCGATATCGCAACAGCAACAGAAGAGTTACAGGGGTAGTTGAAGCCGACGAAGACCGATGTAAGCCAAAAAATATTAGGGTTTGTAGTCGACTAAGATTAGGGTTTGCAGTCGACTAAGAACAGGGTTTACAACCGACTAAGATTAGGTTTTTGATCTTGAAAATATTGTTATAAAAGGAAGGTTGTTTGAAGAGTTGAAGTGGTTGATTAGTACGACATTCGAAGATAGGGCATAGAGTGCGAAGTTCGGTCGGAGTGTGCAGTGTGCAAGTCATCAAATTTATGTTCAAGTGTAAAATGTTGTCGTAAGAGCACAGAAAGCACAGAAGCGATGAGATGATGGCGAAGTGCACATAGTGAGTGAAGAAGTCGTGTCAAATTATCCTAAGTGCGTCTATGAGTGCGCAGAGAGAGCAGAGTGCAGAAAAGGGAGAAGACGATCGTGAGGATCAATTGCAGTGAAGCAGAGTGTGCAAAGTTTGGTCGTAGTGCATAGAGAGGGAGAAGATGATCATGAAGTTTGACTGTGATGAAGCAGAGTGTGCAAAGTGATTGTGTAGAGCGAGCAGAGTGCACAGAGAATGCAAAGGTGAAGTAGACCAGTCAGGGTCTTGTAAAAGTGAAGGTATCTTACTGTTAAACCCATAGATTCAAATTGAAGTCCAGGTTGGTGCTTGGCATTAGGAGTTGGTGCTCCTTCTAGTTGGTGCTGGTAAATCAGGGGTTGGTGCTCCTTCTATTTGGTGCTAGTAAATCAGGGGTTGATGCTCCTTTCTGTTGGTGTAGATAAATCAGGGGTTGGTGCTCCTTCCAATTGGTGCTGGTAAATTAATTGTAAAGTTGGTGCTTTGCTAAGGTTGGATTTGGATGGTAATCCAAGTAGTCATTTTTGAGGAGTAGCCACATTGGTGAACCTCGTTAAATCTTGTGTTGTGTGATGTTCTCTTGCTGTACTTGTTGTATTTGTTTATAAGTTTTAATTGTTGTTGTTTTAAGAGCTGTAAATTCATGATTAAAGAGCTACACTGATTCACCCCCCCTCTCAGTGCCATTGTAAGACTAACATTCATGCCTAAAAAAATTATGCAAAAGACTTATATCTCTATTAGTCTAAGTGTTGATATAATTCTTCTATTTAGATTATTAGCATTTTAGATGTTTGAAATAGTTTTATAAGCATTTCTTTATTTTAATGGTGAGGATAATAGGTTTTGAATATTGTTAGTCCTAAGTATAGCATACTAGCAATGTGATTAATTAGTGGATTCATAATATTTGTCAATTTTGTTAGCTCCATCCATTATTCATTCAACTATTTTCTAACCCTTATCTCATTTCTATCCCTAAACTTACACTTTATTTCTAGCTTAATTGAATCAACACCTGAATTAGTTGACAAGGTATACCAGTCTACTTTTGAGGTTGGATTGAAGCAATATTTGATCCATCTAATTTTAGGGTTTGAGCTGTGATTAGCGGGTATGCACCTCCCATAAGTCATAGATTCATAGTCATAGTTCAAGTTTTCCTTGATGTCAATTGAGACCCCAACAATTATTAATTGTATAAGTGCTTGGTATGTCACTCTAGCTTATTAGAAGATGTAGCCCTTGAAGATAAAATTCCTCAACCTCTTTTATTGGTTGGGGATTTAGCCCAATATTTGACTCTCGGGTCTCCTCTAAAAACTAGAAGCTACAAAAAAGGGATTGATATTGGAGTGGAGTGCAAGGGGATCAACCTTCCAACAAAGCATGTTGATCCAAAGATATGGATATAGATGTGGCAGATGGATATCATACCCTATTAAAAGTTGATAATATCAAAGAAATGTAGGAAAAACAACTCAGTATTGAAACATTTTGTTATAACTCTTCGGGCAATGGGGGTAAAAAATTTCAGAAAATTCGTAAATGAGGTTCCTATCATGGAATATTAGAGGTCTAAATGGGACCTCAAAAAAATGGTTTTATCTTCTTTGAGAAAGGAGGTTGGTCTAGATATGATTCTTCTGCAAGAGATAAATATGGATAGAAGCAAGGTAGATGACGTAAGAAATATGGTTTGGAAGGAGGTTGACTTTATGGCTAGTTTTGTTAAAGTATATTACGTTATTTGGTACATGCTAATGTACCACCTTGGGTACATAACTAGAATAGGAGTTTACCTTAGAGTAAGGTTTGGGTAGTTACTTCATGCAATGTAATAAATTTACAAGTGTTAGAATGTGCAATTATGTAAATGTGCATGTAGTCCATATGTACATGAGTCATAGGTTTGGTAGATGAAAGACCAAGGGACTTATCTCCCTATATATGCCTTTGAGGTAGCATGAGAGGGAGAGTGACAAAAGATAGAATAGTGACTAGTTGCATTAGAGTGAGTACAATGTAGTTCCTACATGTATTTATGGAGTGTTCATGTCCTCAATTATATCACATTGTACTATTTTTGTGAGCTTTCATTAATGGCATATTTCTAAGTTATTGCAAAATATTCTCTTATAATTTTATGTCATATCATAGTGCCATTATAATATAGTTATCATTGCTTACTCATTTTACATCTTGTGGTTGCATTCCTTTAATATATATCAATATTTATATATAATCAAAAGATAACAGTGGTATCATAGAAAACATAGATTGATAGGAAATAGGGAAAGCCAAAAGAGATATTGAGAGGAGATAGGAAATCTCATTTTCAAAATTTCTAAAATTGCATTTGGCTAGAGTCTTTCCACAGGGTTACATAAAAACTCGTGAAGACTAGGACTCAACATTGTTTCCATTAGATTGACAAATAAAATAGTGAGGGTTATTCTCTCTTAGATTTAAAGAAATTTCTATTATCAATTGATTTAGAGAAAGTTGGAAAGCTTCCTACAAGATAACTAGGAAGAATAACTTATTTGGAATCAATCCAGTACTTGAAGCAACATGTTGGATATTGAATATTTAGAGGCCTTAAGGAAAATGTCCCATTGCAAGAGTTACAGACCTATAGATTGTAGAAGAGAGAAAGAGGCTAGAGAAGACTTACTATAGATTGAAGGAAGAAGAGACTCTAAAAAAATCCTAGAGAAGATTGGAGATATCCATTGAAAATTTAGAACTACAAATTTTAGAGTGAGAGAAGCAGAAAATATCTCAAGAAGTTGAAGAGACCCACAGAAGATCCCATTGAATAACTTCTAGATTTGGAAGATTGAATATTGAGAAGGACTAGCAAAGGTCATGTTATAGATTTTAGAAGCAGCAAATTTTAGAGATCCAAGAAAGAAATCTCATTGCAAAACTTCCATAGTTGAATATTGAAGAGATCAAGGGAAGGTCTCATTGAAGTTTTGAGAAGACTAGAGAAGTTGTAAAAATTCAAAGACCTTAGAGAAGAGGTCTCAAGGAGAAGGCTAGGAAAGCCTCATTGAAGGACTTGAAGAAGTCCATTGAAGAATACTTGAGGAGAACTCAAGGGAGAAGAGTGCTAGCAAAGAGAAGCACCTAAGAAAGAAGGATTTGGGACAATTGTCACCATATGAAAACAAGCCCAAAAGAAAGAAATATTTGGCAAGAAGTTTGCTAAATTCTAGAAAGGATTCCAAAGACCTCAAGACATTCGTATTCTTGAGAAGAAGACCACTAGATAGGTCAATATTAAAGTCAAAATTCGACAAAGGAGACTAGAGGAAAAAGGAGTTAGAAGAAGCCACCAAATTTGAGATATTTGAATATTACCATTGAAAGGCTTGAAGACTGATTAGGAGAAAGGAGGTTGTTGGTTTTTATAGAAAATTGAAGGCTTATAGAATAAGAGTTATAGCTGCAAATTGTAGGAGTTTCCTACCAAATTGAGGAGATTCGAGGATAGCATTTTGAAGGATAAATTGACTATGAAAGGGTAGAAATTTGGGAAGCATTACTAGCTAGTAAGTTTCAAATTTCAAGAGAGCATCATGAAGGAGAGTTGAAGCCACCAAACTATATTTTTTGGTAGTAAGTTAGAGGAGTTTTTAAAGCTGCAAATTGGTGAGTTAAAAAGCTATTTTTGAAGAACACAAGCTTATACTGATAGGGGGGTGAACAGTATAAGACCAATTTTTACTTTTCTTTCCTAATCAATATTATGCAATGTATAGATAACAATATCAACGGTAGTATTCAAATAAATACATAAATAACCACACACAATAGAGACACCAATTTTATGTGGTTCACCCAATGTGGGCTACTCCACAAAGAAAATATTTCACTAAAATTTTCTCAATCAATATCTTGGGTTCCTTTCTCTATTAAAATGTTTATGGAAATCTGTCCAAAGGAGACACCAATATCAAGTTCGTGGATCTTTATCCATAGTAGAAATCTTTCTCCTTAGCTCTGACTTGTGATCTTCTAGAAGAACTACTACCTCCACTGCATTGGCTAATGGATATATATCCACCGAAGACACCTATCCTCACTACCCTGGCTAATGTATCTCTATCCATTGGAGACTTTTGTCCTCTGTACTCTATCACCTTCAAAGCTCTATATCAAATCTATACTAAACATGGTCATTCGGTATAGCACAAATTTGCTCAATATCTATCTTTGGTCTGGCACAAACCTATACTTAAATATGCACCAAAATCTATCCTCAAATATGCACTAAACATATTCCTTTTATGTAGCATAAATCTATCCTCAATCTCTGTCTCTGGTCTAGCACAAACCTATTCTCAAATCTGCACCAAAATCTATCCTCAATCTCTATCCTCTGATCTGCACTAAACACAGTCCTTCGTTCTAGCACAAATCTATCCTCAATATCTGTACTCAAGCCTTAACACAAATCTTGACTTAATCTCAAATAAATTCTACTAGATCTACCCCAAACCTTAACTCAAGGTTTGAAAAAATCAATCAATCAAATATGCTCTCAAGTCTTCTCAAAGACTTGTCTCAAATATGCCTTGTAAGATTCCACAAAATATCACACTAATCTATCCACAAGTACTCTCTAGAACATTTTCAAATATGCTCAAGTCATCACTAGAACTTTTCCAAATATGCTCTTAATCTCTTTCCTCAAATCTGTATTGTAAGCTTCCACAAAATATCACACAAATATGTCCACAATTCTTCTCTAAGACTTACCTCAAATCTGCTCAACAAGCCCACACTAGAACTTTTCCAATCTCATAGAAACATAAAAATAATTATTAGAGACTCAATATGCTTCACACTCATCACAATGCTCAATCACTTTTAATCACTCTTTTACCATATAAACATATAGAGAATTGTTAGAGATTCAATATGCTTCACATTCATCACAATGATCAATCACTTTCAATCAATATTTTACCATAGAAACACATAGAGAATTTTTAGAGACTCCATATGCTTCACATTCACAAACTCTCAACCACTTTCAATCTCTTTTATCATAGAAACATATAGAGAATTGTTAGAGACTCAATATGTTTCACATTCATCAACACTCAACCTCTTTTTCAAATCAATTCAGAATATAGAACAATTTGTTTCATAGAAATTGAACTATCACATCAACACATCCACTTGACTAGGCTCAACCAACTCTACTCAACCAATCACTCAATGAATTAATCCTTGCTCACAAACCCTAGTCCCAACTCATGAACATTCACTAAAATATTTCCAACAATGCTCATCAATCAATATCACATAACAATGATACTCATGATCTTTGTAAACCCTAGTTCAAGTTCCTCACTCAACCAATTGCTTCAACAAAAATGCTAATCTGACATAACAATGATACTCATGATCTTTTCAAACCCTAGTTCAAGTTCACTCAACTTAATCACTTCAACAACAATGCTTATCAAATAAGGTTTTGTTAACTCTTTATTCCAGAAAACCTTGAAGCATTAATTCAAAATACACTAAAAAATGCTTACCAAAAAATACTTTTCACTCTAAATTTGCATTCAAAACATTCAACAAACACTCACTAGGAAGATGTGCCCATACCTTTTGTTTTATGTAAAAGTGCCATTAGAAAACCTGTCTCAATCACAATTTTCTTCTTTCCAATTTCAATGGTTAGATGATAAAGATCACTTCAACATTTTCTCAAAATATTCCTTAGATACAAAAATAATCAAAAATCAATTATGACTTATTGCTCCCTTTTAGAAATGACATCCATCAAATCATACATAAAAATTAATCACTTTGATACACATTTTAATCTCCAACTTAAAATAATATCCAACACCACAAGACTTCAAACAATCTTCCTAAAATACCTTACTACCCTTTCCAAACATAAATAACACCAAAAATTTAATTTTACATAAGCCTTATCACTCCCATTACAACCTTACAAACCAAATCAATATGAAAAAATTAATTTTTAAATGCTCAACTAATACCCCTAAAATTTGTTACGTTCAACTTAAAGAATACCTTTATTTTCACCCAAAAGGGTTTCAACGTGATTCGATCCATCGTCTCCCCAAGTCCAAGCACCTTAGCGCTTTGGAGCCCACAACGTGGGCTATTGGTGCCCATATGAAGGAAGGACTTCCTTCCTCTTATACCTCCGTGAGTCGTTGACTTCCCACAAAAATAAAAAAACCACTCTTCTTTGTTGCAGCACGATTCACACAAGATCGCATTAATTAAATTCGAAGGCATGGTGGTTTTGGGTAAGGTGGGTAATCCCCTTTTTATACACACATGGGTATTTTCTCCCCACATCGGTGCTTAAGAATTCAAATTCAAATTTCAAATTTAATTTAATAACCCACCTTAGGGTTAGTTAAAATTAATATAAATTAACTTATAACTAATATAAAAATTAGCTAATAATTAATTTAAATAACTTATAAGTTAAGTAAATTAATTAATAAATTAATTTATAATAAAAATTATATTAATTAATTTATAATTAATTTAAACTTCCATTTATAATATTATAAAAAATTATTATAATATTATTCACCTGGCTTCTTCTTTGCACTTTGAACCATATCTGATTTCCTAGAACCGGGTCTTGATTAACTAAGACTGGACTATCCTTTTACAATTATTGGAGAACTTGAAACTGATGTTGCCCAATGAAACTACCACTGACTGGTGTTGAAAGCTTAACATCAATGACCACTCACTCTTAACATCAATGCCAACTTATCTACTCAAAATGTCCAATAATTTTTGGACAAAAAGGAAGAGTTGCAAATCCATCAAACATAGGGCAACATTTAGGTGAATCTAATCACCTAGAAATCCATCATCTACAGAGGTCATAAAGGTAAGCAACTTTGGTGCAAAAGGTTCATTAATTGAACATTCATTATTTGGTTCATTATTAAGTTTCATTAAGCACCACATTAGAGTTTAAAGTTGCAAGGGAGTAAGTTTCAAGTTTTAAGTCTTCAAGGAAGTGCAAAAGATAGTTCTTACAAGGTTAACCTACACATAAGAATTAGGAGTTAGATATATTTTGAGAGAAAGAAAAATATCAACTTCCTATTATCTATTGGAAGCAAATAAGACATTACTCTTAAGTGAAAGTTGCATAGATTATAGTGCATAATACAAGTTACTTTTAAGAGTTCATTAAAAGGAGCAATAAGGAGAAATTAATAGTGCATTATACTAGTTATTCTTAAGAGTTATTAAAGTGCATTAAGTATTAAGTGAGAAAGGAAAATTAGTGCACAAAAAGGGATTAAGTTGAAGTGTCAAAAGACACTATTGAGCATAAGAAAAAAATCTTGGTGAAGAGAAGCCATTATAAGGTGCATTATAACCACCAAGGAATAGGGAAGAAGCCGCCATATCAAGGTATCAAAACCCAGGTGCAACTAAGGTATTTTATCTTAGTCTATTGCAGATTTAATTCAGGGTTTAATAGCTACATATTTATCTTCTACAAAGCAATAAAAGGAAGACAATGTTCAAGTGTCTTTAAGACATAATTTAGCACATACTACAATCACAAAATGACGATATTACAAAGCTTAGAGAAGAAGCTTCAACATGTAGAATATAGAGCCATCTAAGGGCTCAATATCAATCCATTCAAGGTGTCTAAAGATACCCAATACAGTGCCATAATCCCATGAAAATAGTGCCTACAATAGTGCAAAATAAGGAACCTACAACATTGAAGGAGTCTACGTAAGACAACATAGCGCTCATTGCAAGGATAACATAAAGCATATAGTGCAAGTTGCAAGAAGAATAGCACAAGGGAATAACATAATACAAGTGGCAAAGACAAGGTGCAAAGGAGGATAACTTCAAGTATTACCCAAGAAAACATGGAGAGGAGCTTGGATGAACCACCACCATGAAGAAAGCGTTGAAGCAAGAACCACCTACATTGGAGAGGAGCCACCTTGGTTGAAAGATGAGCCACTAGACATTGAAGTTCAAGAACGCATGCTACAAAGGAATCCAAACAACTTGCAAAATAATTGGAAATGCATTAAGGTGATAAGGACGTTGAAGAGGTAAGTTGCATGCAAAGAAGAGGCTTCCACTTGTCTCACCAAAGGTATCTTGTGCCATTTGGCACAATGAAAGAAGGTGCCTACATATTCTTGATAACATCTAAGGTTATAACACTTGCGCACAAGAAGGGAGCACCCAGGTTTGAAGTAACACTCAAATCAAGTGTTGAAGGCATCAATAATCATTGTGCAATGTTCAAAGGTCTACACCACCTAAAGTAATGCTCTTCAAAGAGTGTAACCTCCCAACACCATGTAGCAAAGTTAACCTATGAACCAGAGCAATGTAATGCACCAAGTGGCTAGCATTCCAAGAAGAGATAAGACGTATTAATAGCCTAGGTTGAGAAGAGTGCGTAGATTAAGCACAAAGATTCAATGTAGAGAAATCGAGTGTAGAGAGAGGTCAAAGCACATTGGAGGATTAGAAGACCATCATACAATGTAGAGCAATAAATGCTCACAACCATACATTGGAGTAAGAGAATACAACATGGAGAAGCTTTGAAAGCAAGGTCAAAGAAGACATTAATCAGCTAGCAGCATATCGCATTCTATGAAAGGTATACTTACAAGTTAATATTTTCTTTCCATTAATTACAAGGAGTTATAAGGTGCATTATATCTAAGGTTGAATTTGCTTGATTATTGCATTGAAGAAGCTAGAGAAATTTACAACCTTAGTAGATTAGAAAGCAATTAAAGCAAGGAGATTATATCTTAAAAGATATTACAAATTACATTAGATTCAAATATTAAAATTTACAAATAATTAACTAGGAGATATAAGGTTTTCTACATTGGAAAATTGAAACATTAGTTTGCAAATATTATCATTTTCTAAATTTCTACATTAGGGAGATATAAGGAGTTCTACACCAAACATTAGACTATTGAAATTTAGAAAACTATACCATTGAGAATTGAAGGATAAAGGAAGCAAAATCATTGATTGCTTTAAAGTTGGAATTTATTACTTATACTTGTCTCATATACAAATTAAAGGGACAAAAGTAATCCAACCATAGAGTCTTGAAGATAGAGAACTTCATCAAATTGAAAAGTGCAAATATCAATAGGGAGAAATAAGGAAAAATAGGAGTTGAACAAAACATTAGAGAGTCAACTCAAAAGGAAATTTAAATCAAGCACTTTATCAAGACCATAGCATACTCTAAATACTTGGGAGATATAAGGGATACTACAAAACCTAAGATTTGAAAAGGTTTTATCAAGTTTGATCATAAACTCAAACTAGGGAGTCATAAGGTAGACAACTTCAAAGGATTTGAAATACAAAACTTCTATCAAAATTATTCTAAATACTTGGGAATTAAAGGATATTCTGCCTAGAGATTTGGAAAAACTAAATTCTTATCAAAATCATTGATTCTCAAAACACTAGGGAGACATAAGGTAGCCAACCTCAAAGGTTCAAAGATCAAAAGGTTTATTACTTAAAGCAAGATGGATGAAATAATTAAGAATGCATTTAATGGAAATAGTGAAGAACTATTTCATGAACTTGGGTTTTATTCACAAAACCTAATAGAAACCTTTGATGGATTTAAACACTTGCCTACAAATTTGAAAGAAAAATTCTCTTTGTTTTTTAAGGAAGCAAAGGAAGAGAACTTTACAACATTAATTGGTTATCTTCATGAAGTACTTTTCAGAGCCTGGTGGAATACTCAAAATATAGTTGTATTCACATCATAAGAATGCTTGATGATATATCTATCATTAATTATTTTTTAACTCTCTCAAAACATGAAATAAAATAGCAATCCTAGTAAATATTATTGTGATGATATACTAACTCATCATGAAGAAGATATCCCTCTAGTAAAAATATAGAAACAAATAATATGAAGAAGGAGGAAGAGGAAGCATGATAGGAAGGAACAAGATGAAGATACTCATCAAGGTACAAATAGAAAGTACAATGAAGAAAGCACAAATATTGAACCAAAAGAAGAAGGACCAGATCAAGTTGAAGAACATCTGAAAGTTGAAGACCATATTGAAGACTAAAAGTCTTCAATACCCAAATAATGTAATATAGGGGGTATCAGAGTATATTACATTATTTGGTACATGCTAATGTACCACCTTGGGTACATAACTAGATTAGGAGTTTACCTTAGAGTAAGGTTTGAGTAGTTACTTCATGCAATGTAATAAATGCACAAGTGTTAGAATGTGCAATGATGTAAATGTGCATGTAGTCCACATGTACATGAGTCATAGGTTTGGTAGATGAAAGGCCAAGGGAATTATCTCCCTATATATTTTATTTTGAGGTAGCATGAAAGGAAGAGAGTGAATGAAGATAGAATAGTGACTAGTTGCATTAGAGTGAGTACAATGTAGTTCCTACATGTATTTATGGAGTGTTCATGTCCTCCATTATATCACATTGTACTATTTTCGTGAGCTTTCATTAATGGCATATTTCTGAGTTATTACAAAAGTTTCTCTTATAATTTTCTTACATATTATAGTACAATTATCATTAGTTATTAATGCTTACTCATTTTATATATTGTGGTTGCATTTCCTTTAATTTTATATATCATCAAAAGTAACAAGTATGGCAAAAGGGGCCTTGAGGGGTCTCCTATGCCTATGGAAACCTAATAAATTCAATGGATTAGCTCTTTTGGTAACAAATAGAATTATTAACATGGTGTTTCATTGCAAGTATTTGAGTAGAAAATGTATTTTGACCAACATTTACACCTCCAACTCCAAAACAAACAAAAACTATCTTTGGTCCACACTTAGTTCAATGAGAGAATATTTCAAGAACGAGGTTTGGATTTTGGCAGGATACTTCAACTCTCCTTTGTACTAGTCAGACAAGAAGGGGGATCAACAATATTGAGAAGTATGTAATAATTTACTTCTTTTTTCAATCATCAAGATCTCATGGACATATATTTGAAATATTTCAACTATACGTGGAGTAACAAAAACCTAGGGGCCCATCACATACAAATCATATTGGATAGAGTTTTATTTCCAAAGAGGATATTCCTCTATTTGGGGACTTTTCTCTCAACTCTCTACCCAATATTAGGTCCAATCATAACCCCCTTCTCTTTGATAATGATTCTAATACTCTTTTCTTCCTAAGACCATTTAGATTTGAAGCCTTGGTTCTCTCTCATCTAGAGTTGGAGGTAAGAATTAGGGAATGGTAGACCACAAAATTCTCTAGTTAAAGTAATTAGGTGGTTGCTAAGCTGAGACTGATAAAAAATCTAAAATATTGGAACAAATCAATCTTTGGGGATATCTAGATTAATAAAAAGGATCTCAAATACTATTTATAGGCTATTCAATCATCCTTGAAAGTGGATATCCTCTCATAGAACAATAGATTGGAGGAGAGAAGAATTTTGTTTAAGATTCATAATATTTTGAGCTGTGAGGAGGTTTTTTGACTATAAAATTCTAGAGCTCTTTGGCTCAAAGACAAAGATAGAAACATAATTTTTTCATTCCTCAACTCTTCACCACATAAGCCATCATCGAATTAGGGAGATTCGTAAAGTGGATGGTTCTAAAATAGGGGATGTCTAGGAAATTAGGTTAGAGGTTGTCTCCTTCTTCCAATATCTCCTCTACAAGACGAGTGCAAGAAGTGTATTATGGAAGAAAAAATCTTTGAAAATATTCCTCACTTGGTGATGGAAGAAATGAATTATAATCTCAACAGTATGCTTAATGATGATGAAATTAAGAAAACACTATTTTCTATGGAAGTACTGAAGGCCCTTGGCTTGGATGGCTTCCTCCCAATATTTTTCTAGAGATTTTTTCATATCTTTGGTAGGGAGATTGATGAAGATCTATGTGAAGTTCAAATCACTTGAGTCTTCCTTGAGGCTTTAAACACCACTTTCTTGTCTCTAATTCCAAAATTATTAGGTTTTATTGAGTTCAAAGACTTCACCCAATTAGCCTCTACAATACTATTTTAAAAAAATTCACTAAAATTTTAGTTAATAGGGTTAAACCTCTTTTGTCTCGTCTGATTGATTCTTACCAAAGTAGTTTTATTTTGGATTATCAGATCCTGGATGGAGTTATTTCAGTTCATGAACTCATACATTTAGTGGATAAAATTGGTCAAGCAAGATACTTTTAAAACTAGACATGAAAAAGGCCTACAAAAAGGTCTCATGGGACTTTATCCCTAGGGTCCTCTAGAAGTTTAACATTGAAAGGAGTTGGATCTTTGTTATTAAAATTGGCATAAACTAAATTTTAGTGCTTGTCAATGGATCCCTTGTTGGGTACTTCTATATTTGTTGTGGAATTCGTTAGGGAGACCCGCTCTTCCCTTATCTATTTATCCTCATGGCAGAAGCCTTGGGTAGGTCCCTTAAGACCTCCTCCTTTGTGGTTGGTATTAAACCATCCTTGAGTGTGGAACCGATCTCCCATCATCAATTCATAAATGATACTCTTCTCTCATTCCTTACCTCAATTCCTCAAGCCTAGGCAATAAAAGAGATACTTATTTGGTAAGAAGAGGCAATAGGGCAAAAGGTTAATTTTTCTGAAGAGTAAAATCTTCTTCTTAAATTTTTTGATTCTCAAGCAAAGAAAAATAGTGATAGGGTTGGGTTGTGAGATAGTGGAGTTTCCATCAACTTACCTTGGGCTTCCTATTTTAAAGGGAGGTGCAAGAAATATTTATGGGAGCTAGTGGTAGAAAGGGTGTAACACAAACTTGCCAACTAGAAAGGATCTTTGTTAAGACATGCAGGTAAGGCTATTTTAATGAAATCTACACTTAAGAGTATATCAATTTACTTTATGTCCTTTTTCAATATGCTAGGAAAAATAATGCAAAAGATTAAACAAGCTCAAAAGTCCATCCTATGGTCTAGATTAGAGGAGAAGAAGAGATTCCACTTTGTAGCATGGGACCAAATCTATAGCAGAAGGGAGTTTAGAGTCATGTGCCTAAGAATGATGGACCAAATGAATAAGGCCCTGGTTTCTAAACAAGGATGGCATCTGAATCAGAATGAATAGGTTGATTGGATTAATATTGTAAAAGAAAAATATCTAAATAATGGGAAGGACTTCCTATTGGATGACATCAAAAAATCTATGTCAAGCTTTTGGCTTAGTCTATGTAATTCTAGGAGTAGTATTAGAAAGGGAGGAATATGGAATGTGGGTAATGGCCATATAATTGATTTTTGGTTAGATCCCTAGCTAATGGACCAACCATTGACATCACACCCAGAATTGGTAGTGGCTAAAGACTTCTACAGATGTACCTTTGGTTCTAAGGTTGAATATTATATCAAAACTATAAATCATAGGAAGATATGGAGAGTTTTATTTAGTCTTGACTTATATTTGGCTAAGAAAATGGTCCTTAAGAAGATATCAAACCTCTTGAAATTCTAAGTTATCAAATCTACTAATGAAGCTGAAAAATATTTTCTGGAAGGCAAAACGTTAAGGAGTTATTTTTCTATGAAATCAAAATATTTTCTTCTTGAGGACCTTAGCCCCCCTTAGTTTCTGAGTAGTATGGTTTGGCAGAAGGGATTAACCCCTAAGGTTAATGTTTTTCTATGGATTTCTATATAGAATAAAAATTTGACTATAGATAATCTACAATCCTGAGGTATGATTATTCCAAATTGGTGTTACCTCTATGGCTTGAATGTTGAATTGGTACAACATGTTTTTATTTTGTGCTCATTCTCTAAGGATATTTTCTCCTCCTTTTTCAATTTGGTTGGTTTCTATTGGGTATGCCCATTTTAAATATTTAATATTTTATACTAGTGGGACCCTCCCTTATTCTATCCATAACTTCATATATTCTAATGATTTAGCTTGGATTACATCATGTGGAGTATCTAGAAGGAAAGGAATTTGAGGGATTTTAAAAATGAAGCTAATTCAGCCCTCTCTATATGTGCCAAGAGCATTGTGGCAATAGTGGAAAACATCTCTACCATATCTTTGGACTCATGTTCCTCTACTAGAGAATTAGCTCTAGAGAATTAGCTCTAGAGCATACTCTAGGATTTAAAACTTTACAAGGTCTACCACCCATTTGGATTCAGGGGGATAAGACATATTTCCTAGGAATCACCCCCTATAGGCTGGATTAAACTCAATTTCAATGGGGCTTCCAAGAGTAATCCATGAGAGGTAGGTGTGGAAGGTTTAATTTGAAATAGTAGCGATGAACTTCATCTCACCTTTGTTGAGAAGTTGGGACCTCAATCGAGTCATTTTAAAATTGAGTGCTCCCTTCCAAGGGATTTCTCTATTGAGTGGCTTTGATCATAGTAAGGTCATCATTGAGGGTGATTCCCTTAATATCATCAATCTAGTGAAAGGCTCTCAAAATCCTAGTCCTTCTATCACTAATATGATTTTTGAGGTAAAAATAATCCTTCGGGCCTTTGAGAATGTGGTTTCCAAGCATGTGTATAGGGAAATTAATAAAACACCTAATTTCTTGGTAAAATTGGATTTGAGCCAGGATGGACTAACTATTTGGAGAGAGTATTTTTTGTTGGGTGTCTTTGATTCAAAGACTAGAGGTTTATTTATTTAGGCCCCTTTATAATTCCCTCAAGCTAGAGAAGTTTTTCTCAACCTGTTCCTATGTTAACTTTGGGTATGCTATTGATAGCCCTCCCATTTTAATCAAGTTCAATCTTTCAAATATTTTGAAAATTTTCACTTAAACTGCCATAATTTTGGTGGGTACCATGTCTCATGGTTGGTATATGTTGTTTTAGGCTCTAGTTAGATTCACTAGGTTTTATGGAAGCTAGTGTAGTGAGAAGACTCTTCTCTCAATTGTTATGTTGAGATAGGGACAAGCAAGTCATATTTTGGAGGGCCCCAACAAGGACAACCCAGACATTAGTTAACAATAATGGTCAGGGGCCTATTTTTTTATGGGTCTTTCTTAGTTTTTTCTATTTTTATTTTGCTTGTTATCTATGCTTAGGTGTTCTTGCATTGGTTTATGTGTATGGGTTATGGGGGCTAGTTGTAGGTCACCTGGTCTTCCTTTTACCTATTTGTTTCTTTTTTTCCCACCCTGGTGGTGGTTGTGTTGGTTTCCCTTGCGTGGGTTTTGGATACTGGTCTTTGTTTAGCTTGCTAACATCCTTCTCCCTGATAGGGTGTTAGTTGTTCCTTTTGTAAATGGGTTTGGGGATCCTTTCAAAACCCCTTCTTTCAACTAATCAAAAATAATAAATGGATGATTTATCATGATTATCCAATGTAAAATACTAAGCTAGAAAATATATGGAGATCAAATGTTGGATTTAGTTATAAAAATTGGTTAACTATTGATTATATATTTAGAATTTTTGGTATGTCACCCTCTACTAGATCCAAAAAGGGAGGGTATCATCAAGGGGGGGGATATATATATTTATTATTAGTTATTATAGAGAGAAAGTAAAGGCACACACTCTACAATTATGAACCTATGAATCTGATATTACATTTACATGCTTGTTAGAATGACTAAATTCAAATAATTAGCATTATGTTTGCTTAATGGCATGACATGAAGCAGATCAGGTTGAGAATTCATGCTCTCTTGCTTGGGTTAATTTTAATTTAATAAGTTTTTCATGGATTGGTAGTAGAACTCCTTCGTAAAATGTTGCATGACTTGGATAACTGTGAATTTATTTTTATATAGCACACCTTTTATGTTTAGAAAAGAATGAGATATTTTAGACAAACCCACTTCACCAAGGCACCATACAATGATGTTTAATCTAGATAACTTTTGGATCCCATAACTTCTTTATGGAAGGTATTGCATGTGCAAATATTTTGATTATTAATGGTGAAATAAACCCTAATAAATGTTTAAGGGCTAATGTAATTTATTTGCATATGAAAAGTTATTCTTTTTCTTTAATATTTGGAGTTATTTGGAAGGAAAATCAAAATAAGAATGGGATGTGATAAAATCCTTTCATCTTCCTCCTAATATTTGGGCTTTTATGATGACAATGTGTGAGATTTTGATCAAAACCCTTGTATTTTGGTAAAATGACTCTAATCTTGAATCAATTTGGAGGAATATGGGGGATAGTGGAGTGGTGATTGAGGTTTTATTACAATAAATCAATGACCATATCAGACATACTTGTAATGAAGAAAGAAATTTTTGGGAACATGAAGGGATGTCTTATTAAGAATCTAGTTTTGATCTTCAATAGATTTTATAAGTTAGGTCTGCTTGTTGATAATATTGTTGATTTGAGTTTCTAAATGAAATGGGTATTTGGTATTCCTATTTTCTTTTTTGAATAACAAATCTTAAATAATAAATATTATTTGGGTATTTTGAAATCCTTATTTATTTGTTTAATTACAACTCAAAATAATAAAGATTATTTGGGTATTTTATATTCCTAATTTATTTATTGAATTGTAACTTGAATGATACAAATTATTTTGGTATTCTAAATTTCTCATGTCTTTGTTGAATTACAACTCAGAATTGATAAAAATTATTTGGGTATTTGCATATGATATTTTCTTTGTTGATTTATAAATTGAAATGAAAACATATTAGAATACTTTCATTTTTTGGTTTGAATGTTATTTGAAGTTGGGAATTTGGTTTTTGACCTTATAAAGGAAATGTATATAAAATTAATTTTTGCTTTTTTAATACTTTTCCCATTTAATGATCCTTTGGTTTTGACAAGGGAAAAAACCTCATTGAGGTTATTTTGCAAATAAACTTTAAATATGTTCTATATTAGGATCCTCTTTAAATTCTATAACAAGTGTTTAGTGTCAAATGAAAATGTGGATTCTATAGCTAGAAAATTCATTGGTCTTTACAATAAGTGATAGTCATATTTTGAAACCCCAAATTTCTTAGATTAAAATGTATGAAGGAGGACTTGTTTTGAAAAAATTCTATACCATATCAACATCTATGGGGTCATTGATTTAGGTTTGTGGTTATTTTCATTCCTAATTTTTAGTTTTTTTTTTCGTTATGGTGGAAGAAGGGGTTTTGAAAATATCCCCAAACCTTTTACAAGAGAGCACCTACAGATATCCTTAACAAGCTCAAAATTGAGACATCATAAACAAGACAACCCCTAAAACTAAAACAAACCATCATGCAACGATCCACAAGATGAAACATCCTACCAAGACCAAACAAAATAGGAACAAATAATAGTACGAAAACCAAAAGCAATAGGAATAAAATCCCAAAACACTCCAAATCAAACTTATAAACTAGCCATAGAATCGGTTTTGATTTTAATGTCCTCCAACTGGATAGCATACTCCTCAAAGTTATAGGCCAACATCTAGCTCAATATCAACCTAGATTCAAGCATATATTTTAGGATCAGGTAAATATGATGTAAATATTCTAGTGAATGCTCCATCGAGAGACTCTTAGTCAAGTTCTTTTTAACTCTGAGTATTTTCCCCAATCACCCTTACTTCAAAGTGTAGAGGATCATAGGGAGCATGCAATCCTATGTTCCCAAACTCAAAATGGTCTACATTATCTTCATTATCTTCCTAGACCAAATTCACTTTTAAGCTTGAGATGGTCACTCCATGATGCCTGATTGTATTCTTAAGGGCCATCTATGGACCATTTTGTCTTTTCCAACCTTTTTGGGTCCCTATTTTAGTAGCAGGGCCTTTACTAATAATAACATGCACATGTTTCTTCTAGGTGTTATCTAGAAAAACATTTAGAATAGGTGAATCTTGGGTTTTAGTCTCAAAATGGTTGTCCTCTTCATATTTATCTCCTGGTCTAAAAATCAATTACTTTTGATTTCAAATATAGCTTAGCCATATGAAAATGTCTAAATGTTCATTTAGGAATCATCAGTTGATCATATTTACCTTTCCCTCCAATTTGAGTCTCTTTTTTAGAAGCTAGCTCTTTCCCTACACCATTAAGCATAGGCTTCTTCTTTGACTCATATGAATCATCCTCCAAGGATTTGTTATCTAAATCTATGGGATCCTACTTCTCCTTGATATTTACCATCAATGAGTCTCTCAAGCCCTGCATATTCACCTCTTTGGGCTCTCAAAGGACTTTTCCCACCAAGCCCTCCTTGGTAATTACATGCTTGAAAAGAATAAGAAATAAGCCCTAGTGTAATGGAGCAGACACCTTCTCTTTTTGCACATCAGTAACCATCTTCTCAATAGATCTTAAGATAAATTCTAGGATATTCATTATCCTTCCTCTTCTCAAAAATTTAAGGGAAAGTGGAATTTGTGAACAATAGGCACCTTTGCATCCAGAGTGATGTAATCCATAATGGGTTGGAACACTCTTCTCCAAGGCATAGGAAGTGAATCCCTAGAAACTCCATTCTCCTCCCAGCACGGGAATTTACAACCTTCAAATAATTTATCCATATTTTCCACCAAAGAGTGTTTTTCTCTCCTAATACTCTCTCCCTCGGCACTTATCAAATTTTTAGTTCACTTTTAGTACTAGGACATTGGAAGTATTTTAATTATATATCTAAAGGAATGAATGTCGTATTCAATGGGTTTTGCATGATAACATGTCTAACTAAAAAAAGTGAATAGTGAGGGAATTTTTTGAGTGTTTTATAGTAGAATTTGAACTTAGAGTGTAGCATGGTGGAATGTATGGTAGTTGAGGTTTAGAGTCTTTGTTACTTTTCTATCATTCTTGTATTCTTGAAACATATTATGCTCTATATGAGAAGATATATGCATAGATGTGAAAAGACATATACACATGTATATGAAATTTGCATGGATTAAGGGAAAAGTATTTTAGTTTCTTCTTGTCCCTCACATGATAATTTCCAAGGCATGGAAAATTGGATGTGGCTAAATACATTGAATCCATTTAGGTATTAGAGTAATGAAAAGTTTTAACATATTATTAATTGTAAAATATAGGTTATCATTTTGCCATATAAATAATCACTCTTATTTTGTAGGAGAATCTATTATGGTATAGTTTCAATATGATTATGCCATCTAAATGCAAGTTTCATTTCTAAGCATTAAATAAGGTCTAAACTTGAGGGTATTTAAAAAAGTATTTGTATTTTATAACAAAATCCTGTATAGCCAAAAAATTTAAGTTGTCTATTCTACATATCATAGCTTATATGAACCAATTAAATAAATGGAATGGTCATCCATTGGAATACTTTTGGCTACAATAGTTAACTTATAATATGATTATGGACTACTATAGTTGATCTAAGTACTAAAACTTTTAACTTGGTTATATATTTTATTATATTACTACCTTTAAATTTATCTTTAATGTTAAGTGTTTGTATAAAATGATATTGAACCATATATATTGCTAATTATATTTTGTATGAATGCTTGCTAAAATTACTACAAATCATAGTACCATTTTAGAGTAAACTAGATGTCTAGCTCTGCATGACTAAAAATGAGGACATACATATAGACTTGATTCATAAAAGGAGGTAGGTTTTTGGGTATAGATGGATGTTTTGTATGCATAGTAGTTACATCATTAAAAATAAAGAGTTGATCACTGTACAAAAAAATTATTCAAAATTATGGCTGTGCAATCATAATTTCTCATGTGCATAGTTACATGCTTGTATGATGCATGGAGTTGGATGTACAATTACATTGCTTTATCTATTATGTTGGTGATATTCATATGAACCTTTGTTGGAGATCCAAATTTTTTATATACAAATATAAGATGGGGATTTCCTTGTGGAATTCATCTTGGTTGGGTGGTAATCCACTTGGAGGATACTCTCCCTTCCATATGTAATTCTTGATCGTAGGAAAATTGTATGACAAATATTGACAATATTACTATAAATTAGATTAAATAATAACATCATAAATATTAAATTATACTATAAAGCATTAAATAAATGCATGTTTTTGAGTAATAATTATTAGATATGATGATTATATACTTGTGTGAATATCTAAGGAAAGAAATAAAAATGTTATTTGAAAAAATAGATACGAACTATGATTTTAGCTTTTAATAAAATGATGTTGATGGTATTTTAAATTATCTCATCTATTGAATTGACTAGATTCGAAATGGAATATATTATGTATAAGCATTTGAGTAGTGCTATGTGAAAATGTTATACCTAAAAATGGACTAAATATGTTAATGTCTACCTAGTTGATGAACTTATTATTTAATGGGATAAATGAAATGAAAAATGATTTTGATTTTTTTATATCTTTAGTTTATAAACTTGGCAC
Source organism: Wollemia nobilis (assembly GCA_028583015.1). Classification (NCBI taxonomy): domain Eukaryota; kingdom Viridiplantae; phylum Streptophyta; class Pinopsida; order Araucariales; family Araucariaceae; genus Wollemia; species Wollemia nobilis. The sequence continues at coordinate 8,324,726 of JAQPPZ010017031.1, read as the reverse complement.
TCCCCTTGAATTAAAACCATTTTCAAATTTGGCTAATAAACTTAGACAAGAACTTTTTAAGTGACACAACCTTAATTTTAACAAGCATAAACATACTTTTGATTTCATAAAAGAATACCTTTAAGACATATTAAAAACATATTTTATTATCACGTTCTCAAAAATTTCAGAAAAATGATAAATATGAATGTTGTAACTAGAGTATGTGTTGAATTGAGGAATTGTTTATCTTATTATGCACCCTCAATTCTAGTTTCAATAAAAATGGATGGAAGTATTTAATGCCTCTTCCAACCTACAAATTTAGGTCAAGTACCCATTATACCGGATAAATTATAATATAAACTAATTTAATCACATGATATTAAAATGCATGAAATGTAAATCAAGAAGTTTAGGATGCGATAGATTGCGAGTAAATACAATCATAACCATAACAAGGAAAGTGTGTGACAAATCAACATATAAGAACTCAAATAAGAACAATGTTCCATTTTATTGACAAAATATTATGAGGGTGAACGACAAGATGGGAAAAAGGGATATACCTCAATCACCATACATTATGTAATCCAAAATGGTAGTGCCACTAATGGAGATAAAAAGAATCATAAATTTCCTATAACTCATGTGTTACGAGAACACAATATGTGTTTCATAGAGTGTAGCACTATTTTCTCATGGCCAAAACATGTATACAATGGAGCACATGGATCCTATTCATAGTAAGCTTTTATTCTTGAGCTACATGGGGTGAGAAACTATTTTTTCCCTTCAATTGGTTATATGGGATTGAAATGGGCCCCACTCATATTACATAATTATCATATAGTGGTATTACAATAACTTGAATATCATCCATGTATCATTTGGAAATATTCAAACCTAGGTCTCCTCCTTGAATGTTGAGGAATATAATCGGTTGAGCTAATGTCATTTGATATAGGATGAGAAACTATTACTCCTAGTAGAAGTAAAATTTTGGGGCATCTCTAAAAAATGATTCACCTCCAAATTTTATGTCTTTAATAATACCTCTAAATTTTTTAGAAGACTTATAATATGAGTTAAGACATCAAAAAAAGATAATAAATTTTTTTACAATTTTTAAAGATCTTCCTTGGGATCCATGCTTGTTTTTTTACCCCTCCAATGGTTTGTCAATCATTCACTCTAGGAGGTGAGTTAATCATTCCAATTTACTATTGATTTACCAATATTTCCATTGTACTTTGTTGCTACAAATTAATCACTTTACATTGCTATCATATCACTCCTAAAAAAATCAACACATATGGAGTGAATCACCACTTGCATTCGACTTAGCCAAAATTTGAGGGATTTTTGAAGGTATTGATGGAGTGATTTAATTTATCTGAATCATTTTAAAATTATGAATCCCAATTTTGTGACTTATCACTATATTTTTTGCGACATCACGGAAAACCAAGAAAAATTGGTGAGAGATCCCATACATTGTCTTTATCCTTAGATGTGAATGTATTATTGAGGACGTCTTCAAAATTATAAAATTATGGGTGAATTTTGTTTAGATGTGGGTTAATAATATCATAACTACCTACCAATTAGTGTACAAGGGTACATCTTAAGTCATCAACATTTTGGTATTCAATTCCAATACTCACATTGATCCTTTAAGAGGCTCTTCCCTTGATCCTCTTTAATTTATTGACTTCCACACTAGGATTTATGGTTTAATAATATTCTTTGAAACATTAGTTAACATTATATCCACTTTCTATTTCTATTTATCAATGGTATTTATTATTTAGCATATTTAGTTTTCCTTGATTGGAGAATACCATAGGTGATTCTTTATTTAGAAGTACTTACATCTTACTTGACCTACTCATCTACTTGACCTGATTATTGAACAAGGATTTCTTTGGTGCATTTTGCATTGGATGTTAGCAATTTATTTCCTTGGAATTTTAGTCAAATAATATCTTACACTTATTGAGGTATACAGGGTGCACCTTAGAACATTTGGTTCCAAAATAGACTTGACCTACCCTATCATTGAACTCTTGAATTTTGTATTTTTATTGAAAGTGTCTTTATGACCAATAGATATATTCTTCCTTTATAATATAGGGTTAATGGATCATGGGTGTCACAAATACTGATACCTTTCTACCAATGATGTCTTGATCAATTTTCTTTCTTTTCTTTTGCATGGTACATACTATTTTCTCTTTATCTTTCCTCTTGAGGGATCCTTTTAACCTAATGAGGGAATAATTGATGGTCATCAAGGTTTAGATGCTCCTTTATAGTATGGATTACCTTATAAATATTTTATGTCATTAGAGGGAAGAATATTATTCTACCTATGGTAACCAATATTTAATAAATATGAGAATACCACTTTGACACACTAACATGGATGATATTGTGAACCAAGTGGTGATAGAGGATGAAAGGGGTCAAGATGATGACACATGGGGTGAAACAATAACACTTATAATGGAGGGAACATAGGATGTATGCAAGGGAATGTAATAGTTAATTACAATGGTATAAATAATGATAGGTAAAAGTAGAGTAGATATGGTGTGTGGGATGAACCTTCATCATGAATAGGAAAATCTATTTATGAGTCTAAGACTAGGGTTGTGCTTATTTGAGGTGTGATGGTCATAATAGAATAACTTATAGGGGATTAGAGAAGTGAGAGTAGAATAAATAACAAGGAAAAGGAAAACAAATATGGGATTAGTAGAAATGGGAGGTGGAAGTGAAGTGGAAATGATTATGAGAACAAATCCCCTGGACATCAGTTTGGGTGTGATCATACCAGCATTAGTGCACCAGATCCCATCAGAACTTCATAGTTAAGCATGCTTGGGTTGGAGTAGTACTGGAATGGGTGACCTCTTGGGAAGTCCCGGTGTTGCACCCTTTTCTTTCTTTTCCCTTTTTAGGTCCAAGGTGTAGACCAATTGGTTCATCCAAGCCCCATAAGGGGGGCGGAGGTCCAAGGTTCAAATCTCGGGCCTCGTCGGACTGAACGCTTGTCCATTTCCTAGTGCTTTCAGTGACGTAAAAGGTTTAAAATTATTGTGGCATGGAATTTATAGGGGTAAACTACGCAAATATTTGTGTGGCGGCTTCTGGGGTGGACATCGCAAAATATTGTGGCAGCCATAAAAGCTAGACAACCTGCCCGGATTCATGGCGGCTACCGATTCCACCATGTTAAAAAAAAAATGATTATGAGAAATATGGTGTATGAAATTTTGGATTCTATATTAGTGGCTTCCATTCTTGCCATTGTTTTTCTTATGTGTAAATTTTCTTCTACTTTAGAGACCTTCTCTTTAGGGTTATCTATTAATTTATAATTTTTTATCTTTCATTCCTTAAGTCATTAAAGTTATCATGCATTGAGTATCATTTACCAACCTTATTTTTGATAGTTATTTTTTTGACTATGTTGTTAGCATGGCCTATCTTAGAACCTACCTTGTTCATTGGGCTATAGAGTTAAAAAGGAAGAAAACTCCTGCCTACCCTAAAAACAATCTAGATTTTAGGCATTGCCTTGCTATCATTATATTCCTAGGTTGACATGTCATATTATAAACCTTAAAAGAAAACCAAAATATTAGAGATATATTCAATCAATATTTGAAGGGATGTAAATAAATGGGACCTTGAGTGTCTATTTTAAGATTTTTGCTTAATTGAGATGGGGATTTCTCCTTCTTTCTCTAGTTTTTATTTATATTTTTTTGGGAAAATAAAATAAATAAGGAGAAATAAAAATAGAGAATTTACAAAAACAAATTATTATTTCACTAACCAAAATATAGTCCCATTCACACACCTAGGAAAATATCTACCCACCCTTTTGATGATGATGTTATGCTTAGGATTTTATAGCACTTATATAAACATAGTAAGGTAGATAACATTAATGGTTTATATAGGGGCATTTGCTAGTGGGTCTCCCGTAATTTGGAGCTTCATGGATGCATTCCAAGGGATAGTATATTTCTTCACCAAAATAATAAAAATACTAAGTGGGTGTCATGGTCTAAGAAATTAGAACTTTTTCCTGTGATATTTTTGTGATCTACCTTTTGATTCCATATTGAAAATAATAACTTCATTTAAATCTAAAGTAAAAAGAAGTAATTGTGGGTACTTGAATATACTTCACTACAATAACCTCTTCAATGATGGATTTTGATGTTGAATACTAGTTTTATCCCTCACCTTTATGTAAATAGGCAATATAACATCACTCAATAATAATGGATTATTTTGCTATTGTTCCTCAATGTTATTTATCAAAACATCAGACTAATGGAAAACAAAATCTACCTTGGTTGTACTCCCCAATATTGTAGGAAAATACCCCATGTCTACAATCATGGCCTCTCTATCACTCATTTGTTTGGAATAACTTCAATACTCTCAAGAATCATAGGTGAATCCTTCTCCATTTTTTGAGTAGTGTCTGCTTCTAGGATTTCCTTTAAATATGAATACTTCTTCATAAAAATAACCCTATGATATTTCTCCAAACCCTAAAAACTTAGATTTCTTCAAGAAGAAGTTGTATTTTTTGTATTTTGGATTAGTTTCATTCTCTATATCATCTTCAGCCTCTAGTATCAATGTCATCTCTAATAAAAATACCTCATATTATGGTTGCAAGATCTCAAATTCTTCTATAGGAGTTTCTTCCTTTAAATAGCAATCAAAAGTATCATATTTTGGGTAATAAAATATTTCATATTCCATTGATACTTTGTGAGGATCACACATGACAACATATTGGGTAGGAATATGACATTTGGAAATATTAGGTTCCTCAAGTGTCATATCAAATTGAATATCACATGGAATATTAGAAATTTGATAATTTTCTTCTAAATGTTTCTCATCAAAGGAGTAAAATGCCTTCATGAAAATGGATTCACATGTTAACTATTTAAACCTTATAGTATTTCCCTGTCCTTCATATTTTGGATTAATTTCCTATTCCATTGCCCTTGTATGGTCTAATTCATAATTTAAGGGAGGGACCAATACTTGATGATTTGATTGTATTTTATTCTTTGTTATCTTTATAGGGAGTACATCCTCAAATAAGGACCCAAATCCCTTGTATTTTGACTCAATTTTTGTTCCCATTATAAAATCTTATTCTTGTAAGGAAAATATAAATATTTCACATTCTTATATGGACTTTAACTATTCATATATGAAAGGATAAAATTATTCACAATCATCTACATTCTTTGTTTCTTTGTATTCAAGATATTTGTTTTTAGTAACAAGGTTTTCCTCAAACAATAGAAGGCATGTCTCTTGATGGAAAGGTGGGGCTCCTCCATAAGAATTGTTGACTTATTATTATTTAAAGCTTCTATTATTATATTAGGTTTCTTTCTTGTCTAAAGGGGTATATCTTCTAGGAATAGTCTTCAAACACTTTGAAGGATTTTTTCCCACTATGTTTTGAATAGGGAGGTAATGACCACTCATTTTAGGTGCTCTAATAATTGCATAGGCTTGTGATATATTGACTTGGGGTGTAACCATCTAATTTACCATTGGTTGGGTATCATGGTTTTAATAACCATTAATAGATTGATGGAAACAACCTAGTTTATTATTGTGGGATGGCCCAACACACATTTAATCATCGCCTAGGCATGGTAGATTGGTATACCATAATTTGATAGATCATGACCCATTTTATAGGTAGGGTACCATAAATTTAAATACATATTAATCATGACATTGTGTACTTGATTAATCATCAATATGTTTTCCCCCTAGAGCACTCTAATTCAAAGGGACTTGTTATAGGCCAAAACTTCCTCATGAGTGTATATTGATAGGTCTTGTTGTTGATTCACTAGCCATTGAGACTCTTTCATGTTTTGTTGTTGAATTATCCAATCTATTTAAGGACTATTAGAATGCCTTTGAGCAGATACAATTCTTCTCAAAACTCTTATAAGTCCTATTGGTGTTGGAGATATTGTTTATATTATGGAACCACTCATTGTTGATAGGTTTAAGTTGAATATACAAGGTAGTTTTGTTACATATACAATATTGGATATTGTTGTCTAATCAAGTAAAGGTTGTTAAGGCACTTGCCTATACTATGTCTAGAACATAGGTTGTTCTGTTGGAGTATATGTTGATTGCTATTGAGGATATTGAAGTGGTTTATTTTGCATAGCTTGGTAATTGGGTGCTACCACTTGTTATCACATGAACTACTACATTGGTTTTTTTCCTTGATACACTTGCTACAAAATAGAATTCTACATCATCTAATGAGCCTGCATGTCTAGCTATGAGTTTTGTAGATATTATTGTTGACCTTGGGGAATTTGCAATCATTAGCATAGTTGAGTATTTTGAACCCATGACATATTTTGTAACATCTAAATATCCCCATGGTTGATCCACCATAACATTACCTAAAGCCCAAATATTTTAAATAAAGAATCAAAGCTTGTATTATTTGTTAGCAAATCACTCATATAATTCTTCCTAAGTTCATAATAGAGTCACCATCCTACAAGGAGTCATACTAGTTCCTCCTACATAAGTACCTATATAAATTAAATTTTAGGGTTAAATACTTAAAATTTCTAAAATTTTGAATAGAGGAGCTAGTCGCTAGGCAATTGGTATGATTCACTAGCAAACTAGAGTGAATTGATCCCAAAAAATCACCTTAGAAATTGTTCTATGAAAGAAGGTCCAAGCAAATTTCTAAAATTGAATTGGAGAAAACCACTCTCCTTGGAATAATTGGAATTTTCTCTTTTTGAGTGAGTCACTCCTTAGAACCCAAGTGAATAATTCCTTGGATTCTACTTGGAAAAAATATTACTATGGAATGAATCTTTACTTGATTGGAACAAATTTCTAGATGGCTTGGAATTTGACAAATATCTATCATTTATGTGTGATTATCCTCAAATAATGTGAGTCATTCTTGTTTTAGGATAAATTGCTTTTTGAGTGAGGACTTCACAAATTTTTTTAGATCTGTTTAACTACTTTGTAACCATGGATGATGCAAATTCATAGCCAAAAGTGTAAAATTTTATCAATATTGTACTAACTTACTTGCTTTCCTCATGAAAATATTAAATATTTGAAGTTCTTAATTAAGTTTTCATTCACAAAACACTTATGAAAATCAAACACAAACTACAAAAAAATATGAATTTCAAGGTCAAGATGGGACTGTGCTTAAAATTAAGTCCTTGGCCCTAACTAACCACTTTGGATTCATGTTGTGAAATTTTGATAGATTCAAAGTGATTTTCCAATAAAATATAGTGAATCACTCTCACAATGGAACTTGGATTATTCTCTACGCAATTAACTCAAATAGAGCGAATTGATCTAAATTTAGATTGAATCACTAACTATTTCAAAACTTGGCATAAATTCCTTAGTTCTAAGCCATTCACTCCCACATATGTTGGAATGCATATTTATCACCAAAATTGAGAATTCGTACCAAATGATGAGTATAATATTTAATATGGAGAAAATTATTCATCCCATTAGGCATGCTAGAAACTATGTTGAATTAAAGATTTTCCCACTTCTTATGTTCCTTCAATTATAGTTTTAGCAAAGTTGGATGGAAGGGTTTAGAGCCTCTTTCAACCTTTTGATTTAGATTGGCTTCCAATTATCATTGCTAAATTATAATATATAATAATTTAATTAAATGAAATTAAAATTAATGAAACGTAATTTGTGAAGTTTTTGGGGTGTTTATAATCATAACTAAGATAGTGTGTGATCAATCAATACATGAGTTTTATGAATAACAACATTATTCTTGTTAGAGTAGGTTGTTTACCTTAGCTCATGTTCACCTAGGTAATTTATTTTCTTTTTATTTAGTTATTCCATGTATTTTCCCCACCCACTTATGTGTGGATATTTTATTTATCTTATTTAGATATTATGAGATGTTATATATTTATTAATTAGATATTATGGGGATATTTTTAAGCTTGACTATTCCTAGGAGTTATGGGGATATTTTTAGGTATATTTGGAGGGTTGATATTCTTTCTCCCCATAACGGTTACAAATATATGGACCATATCACTTATTTCTTTTGTACGATGGATATTTGTCCTTAGCTTGATCCTACTACTATGGTTGATAATTCTTGCCTATATAAGCAAGGCACCTTCATTGAACTCATAAAGAAGTTAATTATTTAGGTATAATATATGATATTGTTGCTCATTGTTTTGCATATCCATTTATAAGCTTATGCTGTCAATTTGTTTTCAGAATCTTATTTTTGTTGAATGTGGTGTTCTGTTAACACTTGATATCCTTGTATCTTGGAATGATATGATTATAATTCCTTTCATGGTATCAGAGCAATAGGTTTTACAATCATCCATTTATGAGTGTTGTGCAGTTGTTTCTCTTACAGGTTTGAAGACTGGTGTGGAAGCTTCAATTTTTGTGATCGGGTCCTTGGTGGTTTTTTTTGGTAAGTTTGTGTCTCTCCTTCAATTATAATATCATCATTAGCCTCCTAACATCTCTTCTACAAATAATGTAACAGCCTCATTCCCTTGGATCTATCCAAAGCATTTTTTTCTTGAGCATTTCCTTTTTTGGCAGGGTCACCAACCCAACCCATTTTTATATTTTCTATGTAACTCCTAATATAAAAGGAATTTTTCCTTTAATTTTTTTGGATGTCTTTATAATTATTCATATGAGTTATGACCAAAATTTCAGCTCATTTGGATAAGTATTCTTTAATATATCTTGATTTTATGAAAACCTACACATTTTTAGTAATCTACATATATCTTCATCAAAAATTTGAATTTTTTGTAGATTTTTTACGGAATGTGTGAAATAATATTATAGATCTTCCCATAAAATTTAAGAGCATTTAGAGTTTTATTCTGACTGTTATAATTATTTTACTAGTTTTAGTAAACTCGTCATTTCAAGATAAATATTATGATTTTCTCTATGAATTTTTTTCCAGGCTTGTAAAATCATGTTTTTGATATGTCTCTAATATTTAAGATTATTTGGATATGTATTTAGATATTTATAATAATTTTATGAATGCACTCTCAATATTGCATTGTGAAAAATGTTTTTTGAATCGGTAAATGGACTATTGTTATAAAGTCTCATCTTCCTTCATTTGTTGTTTGTCCACTTAGTTTGGAACTTTGTATTAATATTACTTGGTGTTCAGTATTGGTGGAGCCTACACATTTTTGTGCTTGAGGAGTCCTTTGTCTTTGAATTCCCTTGCTTTTTTGTGGTGCATCCTCTTGTGCCAATCTTCCTCATTGAGACACTTAGTTTAAAGGAGGGGATTCTTTTGGGAATTCCTTTGGAGATTTTTTCAAAGTTCAGAAGCTTCATTTGTGCATTGATGTGATTTTTTGGTATTTTGCACCACCTTGTGACATCACACTAGACCTCTCACATTATAATGGCATTTGATTTTGGGGGGCTCTTCTACTTTTGAGGACATCTTGAAAATTTCTTTTTTTAAACTTAGCATAGAGGAAAATTTTGAAACTTTTGAAGCATGGTTTAAGGTACTTTGTTTATTATGTCAAAGTGAAGGTTTGGATCCTTTGTTCATAACTCCAAAAACTAAACCAATGGTGAAGGATAAGGAGTATAGGACATAATTTATGAATAATTTAAGTATCTCTAGCATGCTTTATTATTCAGTTTGTGGGGAGCTTCAAAATTTTATTGGAGTTCACAAGAACACACCTCACCTTGCTTATCATATGTTGAAAATAAATTTTTTACCCAAGGCACCTTCACTTTCAATTGCTTGCATGGAGGACATCATTTTTGACATTGCATCTTTGTTTTTGGAGTCACTATCTCATGATTTTTTGGATGATGAGGTTGATGCTACAGTACTTGCTTCATATATTTTATAGGATACATATCCACACTTATTTTCTATGGATAATCATGTTGATGTTGCAACATATACAACAAATATTTTATGGCATGTTACATCCTTACATACAGATGACTTATTGGATGGTGTTGCTTCTCTCTTCATTGAGAGTCACATATGTGATTTTATTGACATGTATGAGGAGCTCACTCATTTGTTTGATGATGATGTATACATTGTATCTTATCCATGTACTTCTTCCTTTGTGGACCCTTTTTTGGTGTTCCCTCCTTCTTTGAGTGGGCCACCTTGTCCACCATTTTATTCTATTATTTATTTCACATTGGATGATGTACTCCTACAACAGTTGGATACAAATATTTTATCTTTGATTGGACTCTCACTTGGAGATCCCACATACCATGTTGATTATTTTGAGGCCTCTAACCCTCCACTTATTTCTCTTGCTGATTTCATGGGCTCATCATCACTTATGCAGTAGGACATTGGTGATTCTTCCTTGATGGATGCTCTTCACACATCTCTTCCACTTTTACACACTCATGGTTTTGTGCACATTGATCTTTTGGATGTTGATTGGGACTATATTCTACCCAATTTTGGTGTTGGTTTGGGCTTCTACATTCCTGAATATTATTTCATAATTCAATGGTGACATCTTATTCACTTTAGCTCATTTTGAAGTATTCTACGTCATCATTCTACATTTTGTTCCCACCTTCTCACATTCACTTGGAGTGGGAAGACATTAAACGAATGCTTCATGGCTACTTTATTCCTCGTGGAAGACACATTATTCATTGTAGAGGCATCCACTTATTAATAGGACTTCTTCATGGAGATATTCATACTAGGGGGTGTTGGGACCACTCCTTGGCTCCATTATTACTTCTTCTTCTCTCTTTCTAGCAGGATGTTTTTTTTCCTACTTCTGGTTTGAGAGCTTCTGGATACACATTGTACATGAGTACCTAATCAGGCTTTGTTGTTGGGACTCATACTATGGATATGCTACTTTATTTTTTGCACCTAGCTTCACTTGAGGTGGGGTGTTAGAGTAGGTTGTTTACCTTAGCTCATATTCACCTAGGTAATTTATTTTTCTTTTATTTAGTTATTCCATGTATTTTCCCCACCCACTTATGTTTGGATATTTTATTTATCTTATTTAGATATTATGAGATGTTACATATTTATTTCTTAAATATTATGAGAATATTTTTAGGTATATTTGGAGGGTTGAGATTCTTTCTCCCCATAGCGGTTACATATCTATAGACCATATCACTTATTCCTTTCGTACGGTGGATATTTATCCTTAGCTTGATCCTACGGCTATGGTTGATCATCCTTGCCTATATAAGCAAGGTACATTCATTGTACTTATTGGCAGTTTTACCACACTAAAATTTTGATTAAAATTTTAATTGTAAATGTGAAATATAAATAATGCAATGATTGTGCTAGTCTTAATTTTGCTATAATCATTTTAATATAAAGTTTCGCTCCTTTCTTTTTCTGATTTCATCAAAACATTAAGGAAGAATAAAGGTTGTTGTAATTTTTGCTGCAAAATGAATCATGGCCATGGTGAAATACAAGGGAATGAATGTGCCCTTAAAAAACATCTAAGAAGCAAGGCATTAGGAAAATATTTTAAAATATGGAAGCTCCAAGGGGTTTCACTCATGAAACTATGATATAAGTGATTTTTTCCAAGTTTGGGGCAAAAATAATGAAAGCACCCCCCTTGGGGTGAAAAGTGGGTAATTTCACCCAAGTAGGGGCAAAAATAGGGAAAAGCACCTTCTTGGGGGTAAAAGCAACTAAGTGCATTTTCTTCATGCGATCAAAGTCAAACTCAGGGTGAAGATAAGCAAAGGTACTCTGCTTGAAGGTGAAAACAATAAGAGGGCACTGGTCAAAGTCAATGTCACCCCAGGAAGGGGGTGAAAGTCATTGTCGCCCTTCCTTCGAGTGAAATCCTATTTTAAGATGACTTGGGAGCAAAAGCATTAAATGGATAGCACTGGGGTGAAGACAATACTTTGGTCAAAGTCAAAGTTACCCTAGGGAGGGGGCACAATGTATTTTTGCCCTTCTTGGGGGTGAAACCCAATTTTAGGGTATTTTTGGGTAAAAGTATCGAAGAAGCTATTGAGGAGCAACACACCCCTACTTAAAATATAATTTTGGTTCCTTTGAAATGATTAATTTTTATTTCCAAGGGGACCCTCTTAAAGTTTTCATTTTTTTTTAATCCAAGTTTTGTTTGCACCAAGTTTTTAAATTTTACCTGCATTAAGGTGTCAAAATTGCTTGCCTAGCGCATTGATTTGAATTACTTTTTTCTAGAGTATTTATGCTTCAATGCTATTATTTATGGTTACATATTTCATAAATTTTGATTTTCAATAGTTTCCTAAGGTTGAAATATTTAAATTAATTTCTAAGGTTCTTTGAAAAAATTTCATGTTGCCCTAATGTTTACTTTAATCTTGTAAATGCAATATCTTCTGCCACGAAAATCCATTTTGAGTGATTAAAATTTTGGGTGAAATATCTCAAGCTTACCTTTCCAACAATACCAAATTTACAAATTTTCAGGCATGATTCATCATCCATAAATAGCAGTTTCTATTTATAGTCAGCAATATTTTTAATGCGATATATTCTTATACGAAGTAAATTTTCAAGTTTTTTCTACAGTTTCGGATACCCATTTGGATTTTTTGAATGCATGAAAATTTTTGTTCAATTATGAGCACTTTCAATTTTTACCCTAAAATTCACACCATGTGAAACTAGCAACTTCCGGGCAATTAAAATTCATTTTCCAGTTTCTAAAATCACTTCTGAGCATGGAGGATCCTTCACAAATGTTTAAAATATCAAAATCCAAGAGTGCATGGTCATTGAAATCTATGTTTGATTTTTTGGAAATTTTACAAAGTGCCCAACAAATTAGTCAATGAACAAATTCTAGAAAATTTACTAAGTGTTGGAAGAAAAGGGCTTAAAATGAAAATGTTTGATTTTTGTGACATTTCCAAGGTTTGGAAGAAAAAGAAATGAAAATATCGTGCCATCGCGACATTTCCAAAGTTTGGAAGAGAAAAAAATGAAAATGTCACGCCATCACGACATTTCCAAAGTTTGGAAGAGAAAGAAATGAAAATGTCACCCCATCGCCACATTTCCAAGGTTTGGAAGAAAAAAAAAAGAAAGTGTTTGATTTTCGCGACATTTCCAAGGTTTGGAAGAAAAAGAAATGAAAATGTCGTGCCATCGCAACATTTCCAAAGAAGGAAGGAAGAAATTTTTCTAAGTATGAAAATGTTTGATTTTCGCTATATTTTTAGGTTGGAAGAGAAAGAAAATGAAAACAAGTCACACAACATTTTTAAAGAAAAGGGCTTAAAATAAAAAAATTTTGACTATCGCAACATTTCCAAAGTTTGGAAGAGAAAGGAAGAGAAAGAAATGAAAATGTCACACCATCGGGACATTTCCAAGGTTTGGAAGAAAAAGAAATGAAAATGTCGTGCCATCGCGACATTTCCAAAGAAGGAAGGAAGGAATTTTTCTAAGTATGAAAATGTTTGATTTTCGTGACATTTTTAGGTTGGAAGAGAAATAAAATAAAAAAGTCGCTCGACATTTTTAAAAGAAAAGGGCTTAAAATGAAAAATGTTTGATTTTCGCGATATTTCCAAGGAAGAAAGAAAGGAAATAGAAAAATATCGCGCCATCGCAACATTTTTAGGTTGGAAGATAAGATAAATGAAAAATGTCGCGATTTCACGACATGCTTAGGGAGATAGAAAATAAATGATATAAAATGTCAAAACCCTAGGGATTAAAGTAATAGTGAAAAATTAATTAAAATCTCGGCCCTAAAAGGTATTTTACGAAAAAATTTGGAAAAATAATAAAAATTTAAAACCTAAAATTTAAATATTGAACCTTTGAAAAAATTAAATTAATTAAATTTAATTTTAAAGCTAATGTTCTAACATTTGCCATTTTTAAAATTTTGCAGAAATTTGTCGGTGGATGCATTTAATGAGAAAATTTATGGCGAAAGTAATGGTGGGTAGATATTTTCAACTCGAACCAAACAAAGGTGGTTGTGCAAGGATAGAAGGCTTGGGAATTCGGTGATTCATCCAGATTTTGAAGAGGAGGAATTAATGAGATGCTCTGACAACTTGCCAAAATATGAAGATACACTTGCATGCGATGTCCATTTGATGAGGATGAAACCAGATCTTATCTTCTCCATTTATGGAATTTGCTGATGGATGCATTTAATGGAAAATTTATGGCGAAAGTAATGGTGGGCATAGATTTTCAACTCGAACCAAACAAAGGCGGTTGTGTGAGGATAAAAGGCCCAAAGTCAGTGATTCATCTGGATTTTGAAGAGGGGGAATTAATGAGATGCTCTGAAAACTTGTCAAAAGATGAAGATATACTTGCATGTGGTGTCCATTTGATGAGGATGAAACCAGATCTTATCTTCTCCATTTATGGCAAGATCCACACGAAGATTTTTAGAGTGATTAGGGTTGATCGGAACTCTATATAAAAATACCTTATATTGTAAAGCTTCGGTGGTGGAATTTTTAAATTATTTTTAATTCCATGGGAGAAGATATTTTATGAAAATTAGGGCATGTCCTGAATCTATAAATACTCCCATGAAATGTAAACTCAAGATGCAAGAATTTATAATAGTTCTTTTTCTGAAATATTTTTTAGAAAAGCCTCTATTCTCGACATAGGATTTGTTGTGGTGTTGTTACTCTGAAGTGGCATGGCTAGGTGTCTAATCTGCTTCTGGAACTTGAACGGTGCTCATTTCCTTATTCTTGTTTTCATTGAAATGTTTGCAGTTATAATTGTTGTGAATTCAATTGATTTTAGTATGTTGTTGGTGTTGAGAGCTAAATTGCAGTTTAATATTTCTAAAATTAATTTCTTTTCCTACTGGCTCTAGTTTTGTTGCATGTGCTATGCTATCGGTAAAATCATCCTAGCAAGTTTGAAATTTTAGGAGTGTTAAGCTATCTTAAGAATTATTTAAATCACCTAGTTTGAATATTTAAATTTGATAGTTCTAGTCTGTGTGCATGGTCGTTGGCTATCTACAGATTTATCCTTTTAATTTTAGAGAAAATTATGATTTAAATAAGTTACTCTGTTATATTTCCCTGTTCTGCCCTTTGCTAGATAACAAGTTAATTTTAGAAAGTTGGATAACTTGTTATTCTATTTGTCCCACTTAGTGAACACAACAACATGTTTTAATTAAAATAATGGTTAACAATTAGAATTGTAGTATTTCATCCTCTCTTTCCTGCCCTACCCTACTCTCTTTGTTTTATTTCGGAAAGGTTCCCATTTTTTATTTTCTTTAAAATTCTTTATTTGTTTAATCTGCTAAGATACAAAGAGCTAGATCAAATTACAAAAATATAAATCTGATTGATAAACCAAAAAGACACCAGACAGAAGTTGAACCCCCTTGCAGGTATACAGGCAGTCAACTTGAAACTATTCTAGAAGTGGAAAAGAGTGAGAGCATTCGACCCAACTCTGTAACTCACACCTTGGATAACCAACAAGATCCTAAAGTGAGAGGGATTTATTCCCATTTATGTGTTATTGGTGTTTCTTGTATACTCTTCTCAAGGTGTGTATAAAACACTAATCAACATTATTTTGGCGCTAGAAGGAGGGCCTAAACTTGCGTTTGGCATTTTTTTTTAAGATAATCAGTTAGGCTGGATTCTTTCTTCAGAGTAACCAGGTCCCACCCAAGAGATGGATAGCTCCTTGTGTCTGAGTTGGAAACACCAAAGAAAAGTAATCTCAGGAAGGCCAGATCTTTGTCTAACATAGTTTTATCTCCATTGGTGCTTCCTCCAACTGTGACTCAAAATCTTGCCATTAATCGAACAGTCATGGTCAACTGGTTGGGTTCCACTGCTTTGAATATCCCTGGGGTAGCCCATGATTTATAAAGAAATCCTAAGAAGTATCTTCCCACCTACAAACATGATGGAATCAGGACAACAAAAGAATACTTGGTGGCATTTAAAAATGCTTTGAAATTATTAAATGTGCAGCATGAAGATGTGGCCTATAGATTATTTCCGTTCACTCTCTAAGAAGGAGCATATGACTGGTTTCTAAACCTTACTAATGACTCAATCACTAGCTGGGATAATTTGGAAAAGATTTTTGTGTACCAATTTGGTCAAGTAATTGATATCAACGTCATGTATCAACAGTTTTACAGTATTAGAAGAGAATCTAGTGAAACTGTCAGGTCTTTCAATGTGAGATTCTAGAAGGCTTATGGCAGGATGACATGTCATTACATCCCAAGTGCATATTTAGCCCTAGAAATTTATAAGAATGCTTTGGATCCAATAACCTCTATTTTCTTGAAGAGAGACACCAATATCACGAACTTGACAGGATCTTATAAGGAAGCTTTGACTCTTGAAAGGCAGCTGGGACCGCAGCCGATGAATAATATTTTGATACCCTTTGTTACACAAAATATACCTATGTTGAATCCTATTCCACATCATATTATGTTGCTGACGTGTCAAAATCCACCCAAGGAAACTCCATTACCCTTGGCACACTCTGGGCATGTGTAGACTGAGGAGAAAGAATAAGATAATATTACAATTGAGGGAGTTTCAAAGGTAGTCCAAAAGTTGGCAAATGACTTCTTGAGTTTCAAGAGGCAAGTATCTACAGGATAAAATTCAAAAATATTTCGTTACCAATAGAATAGGTATTCCAGACCTCCTGATGCACCTAATAAATATTATAACAAAGGAAAGGGGTCTGAAGTGAACATTTGTGACTTGGATTTACCTAATTGGTGTAGGATTCACGGAACATCTCAACATGGAGAACTAGATTGCTTGGAATTTTGTAATTCTTTTGAAGCTTTGTCTGGTGAATTTAGTTATCCTGAAAATCAAAAAAATCCTGATGGTGCTAGTTCATCCAAACATAGTATAGTTATGGTGTTGGATTCATTCACTTTCTCGGATGAGTCTAAAAATATTGTAGAAGTGCCTATGGATGAAGTGCAAGATTTTTAGTAGTATAGAAGAGATAATTACAATATCAGGAATAGAAATTTGTAGCCCAACACTACATCTACACCTCCCAAAAACTCTCATAGTATTCCTCCTGATCCTTCTCCAAATAATAATCCACCTCCATCCAAGGGGGGAGATCCAAAAGTGCAATATGGATTTGTTGCTCCACTCAACAGAGGGTATAATATAGTGGAGGACATGAAGAAAATCAAGGCTAACATTACCCTTCATGAGCTAGCTCAAATCACTAAACAAAGAGATAATTTGATTAAAAATTATTCTGAGCCCTCTACTAAACCTCCAGAAAAGGGGAAGAAAATAGCAAATGCTAATGTGGCCATATACAAGAAAAATACTGAAGTTCCACCTTTCCTATTGGTAGTCTGTATATTTGGAAAAAACTTACATAACTTTCTAGTGGAATCTCGTGCTTCAGCTAATGTCATGCCTCTAGCCATTTGCCAGCAATTGGGATTAACTCCTATGAAGTTTGAGAGAATATTCATTCAGTTAGATAAAATTGAGGTCAAGGTAATAGGTGAAATTCAATGCATACACATCCAATTAGCATTTAAGATGAGAGCACAACACAAAATTGATATTCAACTGGTAGATATTCCTGTGGGATATGGAATGCTTCTAAGTAGAGACTGGTCAAAATCTCTAAATGGGTTTTTGGCCACTGATTTTTCACACATGTGGTTACCTTGGAGGGTGTAGAAAATCAGTTAAGAATTGACAGGGAGCCTCGGTGTAAGCTCATGATAACTGAATACAATGTCAAGAATGAGACTGTCAATTTTACTGATGCTAATGTGGGGGTTTACAATTTGACAATTGCACAAAAGGTGAAACCGATTAAGGCTCTAGCTGATTATGATGATGATGTTTGAACACTTCATGTTGATGGAGCTAAATCCAAGCAAGGATCTAGTACGAGGGATGTTCTCAAAGGGTCTCACAATCAGACATATTTTATGTCTTACTGCTTGCATTTTCTGTGTACCAATAATTTGACTCAGTATGAGGTACTAATACTGGGGTTAAAATTTGCCTTAGGTAAAAAAGTGAAGAATATCCAAGTTTTTACAGACTTTGAGTTGGTAGCCAATCAGGTTAAAGTTAAGTTTTGATGCAAAGCTTCTTATCTAAAAAGATACAAACATTGAGCTTGGGATCTCATGGAGGATTTTAATTCTTTCAATATGATGTATATTCCTAGGGAAGAAAATTCACCTGCGGATGTTTTGGCTTCATCAGCTGCCAATCTAAAGCCCTTGGAGGAATTTAAATGGAAATTTTTTTTAGTGGAATTAATTCCTTGTCCTTCTATTCCGGATAATGTAGATGCATTTCAAGTATTTTTTGATGACCATAAAATTATAGATTTCTTACAAAATACAAATGCATTTGAAAAAACAATAATTGATGATGGTCAAAGGGATACTATGCTTGAATATTTTTATGATGATAGAGGAGTAATGAGGTTGAAAGATAATAGTATTCCCAAGGGAATGGTAGAACTTGAGATGAGTAATATGGTAAGTGCATTGTGGTATAAATGGATGACTTGACAGTCTTTTCAAATATCGATTTGATCATGTCAAACACTTGGAGTCTGTTTTTGACAAATGCAGAGAATTTGGCATTTCCTTGAATCCAAATAAATGTGTCTTTGGTGTAATTGAAGGAAAACTCCTTGGCCACTTGATCACCAAAGACGGTATTTTTGTGGACCCTAAGAGAGTCGAGGCCATATCAAAGATACCCTTTCCCAACTCTAAGAAAGAGTTAAAATCATTTTTTGGGAAGATTAACTTTGTAAGGAAGTTTATTTTTGGATTTGCTGAAATAGTCAAACCACTCAATGATATGTTAAAGGAGATTGCTCAGATTGTTTTGTCAACAGAAGACAATGTGGCATTTCAAGATATTAAATCTGCTATCCAACAAGCTCCAATTATGGTAAGTCCAGATTTTAGTATAGATTTTTACCTGTACTCTTTTGCCTTTGAACATACCTTTTTTACAGTTTTAACTCAACGAATAGAAACATGGGAACACCCCATTACCTTCAAAAGTACCAATATAAAGAATGTTGAGTTGAAATACTCTCGTTTGGATAATCAAGCTTATACCTTAGTGAGATCAATTAAACAGTTCAAGCATTACATTCTGAGGAGCAAAGTCCATGCCATAGTCCCTGATTCGACTGTTAAATATTTGTTAAGTCAAAATGAATTGGGAGAACTAAGGGGCAATTGGACCACAAAGTTGTAAAAATTTGACTTAGAAATTCGACCTGCTAAATTGAATAGAGGCCTTGGTTTATCCCAGTATATCACTGAAATACCTGCAAAGGAAGAAATTAACCAATTGGATTCCAGATTGGATGATTGGTATGGGAATATTATCTATTTATTGATCTTTGGGAGCTGCCCACCTCACCTGAACAAAAATCAAAGAACACTAAAGTTGAAATCTTCTCATTTCCTTCTCAAAGGGGGTAAACTGTACAGGGAGAATTATGCCAGTGTATCTTTAAGGTGTATTTCTCAGGAAGAGGTGAATGAAGTCATGTCTAGTTTTCATGAGAAATTAGGGGAAGGGCACCCTTCAGGTTCAGCTACTACACATAGAATATTAAGAGCAGACTACTACTAGCCTATATTGTTTATATATGCACTTCTGCATGTGAGAACTTGTCATCAATATCAGATATTTATGGCCAAGGTGACTAAATGAGCTCTACCATTGCAGCCTGTTATAATAGATAAACCTTTCATGCAGTGGGGACTTGATTTTGTGGGAGTGATGAACCCAAATTCATCAGCGGGGCACAAGTATGTATTAATCGCCACTGATTACAATACAAGATGGGTTGAAGCAGCAACCACAATGAGAAGCACAACTCATGAAGTGATTGAATTTTTGGAGGTAAATCTCATAACCAGGTTTGGGGTTCCTTTGAATTTGGTTTGTGATAATGGGTCAGCCTTTCAATCATTGGAATTTGCAGACTAAGCATATCAGAAAGGGATAGTTATCAAATTTTCATCTAACTATTATCCCCAAGGAAATGGACTAGCTGAGTCCACAAATAAAAATTTGATAAATGCCATTAAGAAATCTGCTATAGATAAACCCAAAAAATGGCATACATTACTGAAGTATGCATTTTGGTCTGATAGGATAAGGTACAAAGAGGCTCTTAAAACTTCACCATTTACTTTATTGTATGGCACTTAGCCTATTGTTCCTATTTCTTTAAAATTGCCAACATACCAGTTTGCCTTGGATTATTTTAATGATCATGCAGATGTAGAAGCTCGTGTGCGGGATTTAATTAATTTGCAGGATGAACGACTCCAAGCTTTAGAGCATTTCAGTCGACATCAAGAGATAGTCAAGTGTTGGTTTGACAAAAGAGCAAAAGTAAAAGCCTTCAGACTTGCAGACCTGTTGCTCCTATGGTACAAAGCCCATATGAAGAAAGGTAAGCACACTAAGCTATAACCTCTATGAATAGGGCCATACCAAATTGCAAAAATTTTGGATAATAATGCATTTTGTCTATAGGACCTGGAAGGTAATTTTACCTATCAATGGTCAGTATCTCAAGCATTACTTCTTGGCTATTCCATCTATTATATCGTTTGAGTAATTGAAGGAACCTTTGTACAGATGTATACATATATATATATAGAAAATCATCTATGTTTTTGTTTAGTTCATTTTTTTTAGCATTGAGTTAGTTTCTCCTACTTTTCTTTGTTTTCCTTTTCTTTCTTCTTTTGGGTCTTTCTCTTAGTTTCAAGAATCAAAGAAGGGTCATTTGATAAAGATATGCTCTAAGTAGGGAGAGAGTGGTAATGTTTGCTATCTAGATTAATAGTAGAGAGATAGTTTAAATTTTGTATCTTGCCTGCCATAATTATTTTAATCGTAAAAGAGTTGTTATGTTGTTTAGTTGGAGAACTCCCAAGGGATCCAAGAAAAGTTGGTCATGAGAGGAGAACTCTGATTCACAAAGATCATTTTAATAACTCTTAAGAGGCTATTGGTGTTTGAAAACTAAAATGGTTAGTTGATTGACTATTTGGTGAATGAAATATCAAGGCAAATACAACTTTTGAACCTTCAGTAAGGCTTCTTGGCTATCTAGTCTATATTTAAGAAAGAAAAAAAAAGAGAAAGAGAGTTCCAAAAAAAAATGAGTTCCATAATAAGAGGGGAATAGCCGAGTTTTTTGAAATAGAAATCTTAGACATGTTCACCAGGGCTATAGATGCTCCATGGATGTGAACCAAGGTCTTAAAAAGAAAGTTAAGAGTAACTTTGTCGGGGCTCTAAAAGGCTAAACTAGAAATAGAGCTCTACTCAAAAAAACTTTTGTAGCCCAAGCAGTCTGGTCAATCTTAAGTAGGAATTCTAAGCCATGGTCATCTTAAGAGGAAGAATTTATGCACTGCAACCACACACCAGAGTTTTCCTTGAGTGATTCAACCTAGTATGTCCCTGGGAAATTTCAATGGACGAGTAGATAATGATTAAAATATTTTAAAAATATTTACGATAAGGTAGGATGTATGGTTTAAATTATTTTAAAACTAGCGTTCTGGGTTCTAAATAGTGCTACTATTTCCTTGCAGACGTTGCCATTTTTTTAGGAGCAACACACCCCTACTGAAAATAAAATCTTGGTTCCTTTGAAATGATTAATTTTTATTTCCAAGGGGACCCTCTTGAAGTTTTCATTTTTTTTAATCCAAGTTTTGTTTGCACCAAGTCTTTAAATTTTGTTTGCATCAAGGTGTCAAAATTGCTTGCCTAGCGCATTGATTTGAATTAATTTTTTCTGAGTATTTATGCTTCAATGCTATTATTTCTGGTTAAATATTTCAGAAATTTTGATTTTCAATAGTTTCCTAAGGTTGAAATATTTAAATTAATTTCTAAGGTTCTTTGAAAAATTTTCATGTTGCCCTAATGTTTACTTTAATATTGTAAATGCAATATCTTCTGCCACGAAAATCTGTTTTGAGTGATTCAAATTCTGGGTGAAATATCTCAAGCTTACCTTTCCAACAATACCAAATTTACAAATTTTCAGGCGTGATTCACCGTCCAAAAACAGCAGTTTCTATTTACAATCAATGATCTTTTTAATGGGATATATTCTTATTCGAAGTGAATTTTCAAGTTTTTTCTTTTTTTTCGGATACCCATTAGGCTTGTTTGAATGCATGAAAATTTTTGTTCAATTATGAGCACTTTCAATTTTTACCCTAAAATTCACACCATGTGAAACTAGCAACTTTTGGGCAATTAAAATTCATTTTCTAGTTTCTGAAAATCAATTTTGAGTGTGGAGGATCCTTAAAAAATGTTTAAAATATCAAAATCCAAGAGTGCGTTGTCATTGAAATCTATGTTTGATTTTTTGGAAATTTTACAAAGTGCCCAACAAATTAGTCAATGAACAAATTCTAGAAAATTTACTAAGTGTTGGAAGAAAAGGGCTTAAAATGAAAATGACATTTCCAAGGTTTGGAAGAAAAAGAAATGAAAATGTCGCGCCATCGCGACATTTCCAAAGTTTGGAAGAGAAAGAAATGAAAATGTCACGCCATCGCGACATTTCCAAAGTTTGGAAGAGAAAGAAATGAAAATGTCCCACCATAGCAACATTTCCAAAGTTTGGAAGAGAAAGAAATGAAAATGTCACCCCATCATGACATTTCCAAAGAAGGAAGAAATAAAATTTTCTAAGTATGAAAATGTTTGATTTTTGCGACATTTTTAGGTTGGAAGAGAAAGAAAATGAAAAAAAGTCACGATTTCACCACATTTTTAAAGAAAAGGGCTTAAAATGAAAAATGTTTGACTTTCGCAATATTTCCAAAGTTTGGAAGAGAAAGAAATGAAAATGTCGCGCCATCGTGACATTTCCAAGGTTTGGAAGAGAAAGAAATGAAAATGTCACCCCATCGCAACATTTCCAAGGTTTGGAAGAAAAATAAATGAAAATGTCACCATCGCGACATTTCCAAAGAAGGAAGGAAGGAATTTTTCTAAGTATGAAAATGTTTGATTTTCGTGATATTTTTAGGTTGGAAGAGAAAGAAAATAAAAAAAGTCGCGATATCGTGACATTTTTAAAAGAAAATGGCTTAAAATGAAAAATGTTTGATTTTCACGACATTTCCAAGGAAGAAAGAAAGGAAATAGAGAAATGTCATGCCATCGCAACATTTTTAGGTTGGAAGATAAGATAAATGAAAAATGTTGCAATTTCGCGATATGCTTAGGGAGATATAATATAAATGGTATAAAATGTCAAAATCCTAGGGATTAAAGTAATAGTGAAAAATTAATTAAAATCTCAACCCTAAAAGGTATTTTACGGCAAACTTTGGAAAAATAATAAAATTTAAATCTTGAACCTTAGAAAAATTAAATTAATTAAATTTAATTTTAAAGCTAATGTTCTAACATTTACCATTTTAAAATTTTTGCAAGAATTTGGTCGTGGATGCATTTAATGAGAAAATTTATGGTGAAAGCAATGGTGGGCAGATATTTTCAACTTGAACCAAACAAAGGTGATTGTGCAAGGATAAAAGGCTCGAGAAGTCAGTGATTCATCCAAATTTTGAAGAGGAGGAATTAATGAGATGCTCTGACAACTTGCCAAAATATGAAGATACACTTGCATGCGATGTCCATTTGATGAGGATGAAACCAGATCTTATCTTCTCCATTTATGGAATTTACCGGTGGATGCATTTAATGGAAAATTTATGACGAAAGTAATGGTGGGTAGAGATTTTCAACTCGAACCAAACAAAGGCGGTTGTGTGAGGATAGAAGTCTTAAAGTCGGTGATTCATCCGGATTTTGAAGAGGAGGAATTAATGAGATGCTTTGACAACTTGCCGAAATATGAAGATATACTTGTGTGCGGTGTCCATTTGATGAGGATGAAACCATATCTTATCTTCTCCATTTATGGCAAGATCCACATGAATATTTTCGGAGTGATTAGGGTTGATCGGAACTCTATATAAAAATATCTTATATTGTAAAGCTTTGGCGGTGGAATTTTTAAATTATTTTTAATTTCCTAGGAGAAGATATTTTATGAAAATTAGGGAATGTCTTGAATCTATAAATACTCCCATGAAATGTAAACTCAAGATGCAAGAATTTATAATAGGAGTTCTTTTTTTGAAATCTTTTTTAGAAAAGCCTATGTTCTCAACATAGGATTTGTTGTGGTGTTGTTACTGTAAAGTTGCATGGCCAGGTGTCTAATCTATTTCTGGAACTTGAACGGTGCTCATTTCCTTACAGTAACATGGCCATGTGTCTAATCTATTTCTGGAACTTGAACGGTGCTCATTTCCTTATTCTTATTTTTATTGAAATGTTTGCAGCTATAATTGTTGTGAATTCAATTTATTTTAGTATGTTGTTGGTGTTGAGAGCTAATTGCAGTTTAATATTTCTAAAATTAATTTCTTTTCCTAATGGCTCTAGTTTTGTTGTGTGTGCTATGCTACCGGTAAAATCATCCTAGCAAGTTTGAAATTTTAGGAGTGTTAAGCTATCTTAAGAATTATTTAAATCACCTAGTTTGAAGATCTAAATTTGATAGTTCTGGTTTATGTGCATGAGCGTTGGCTATCTGCAGATTTATCCTATTAATTTGAGTGAAAATTGTGATTTAAATAAGTTACTCTGTTCTATTCCCCTGTTCTGCCCTTTGCTAGATAACAAGTTAATTTTAGAAAATTGGATAACTTGTTATTCCATTTGTCCCACTTAGTAAACACATCAACATGTTTTAATTAAAAGAATGGTTAATAATTAGAATTCCAGTATTTCATCCTCTCTTTCCTGCCCTACCCTGCTCTCTTTGTTTTATTTTGGAAAGGTTCCCATTTTTATTTTCTTTAAAAAAATTTATTTGTTTAATCTGTTGAGATACAAAGAGCTAGATCAATTTACAAAAATACAAATCTGATTGATAAACCAAAAAGACACCAGACGGAAGTTGAACCCCCTTGCAGGTATATAGGCAATCAACTTGAAACTATTATAGAAGTGGAAAAGAGTGAGAGCATTTGACCCGAATCTGTAACTCACACCTTGGATAACCAACAAGATCCTAAAGTGAGAGGGATTTATTCCCATTTATGTGTTATTGGTGTTTCTTGTGTACTCTTCTCAAGGTGTGTATAAAACACTAATCAACAGAAGCATTAATTGGAGAAAAGACAATGCTTTGGTCAAATTCAAAGTCACCCCAAGGTGGGGAGAAACTTATTTTTGCCCTCCCTTGAGGGTAAAATTCATTTTTTGCCTGTAATACAAGCAATATGACGTCATGATATGAAATTCATGAGAAGATATGGTATCTGGGTGAAATTAATTAAAATGAAGGGCAAAATTCTAGCTTTGAAGGCAACCATCAACGTAGTAAATTATTTTCGTCCCTAATTGCTATGAAAAGGGCCTTTCACCCTATTGCCTAGGCAAAACAAAGTTTTATCTCTCTCTTTCTCTCGACAGAGTTACTTTTAGAAGTGCCATTACTGCAGATATTTTCAATAAAGGATAGATATTGATAAAATTTAATACTTGGGGTAATAAAAGTGATGTTTCAAAATTTCTACTGAAAGGTTACTGATATTAAATGCTACATCCTAAAATTTGATGTGATCCTAGTCATTTTCAAGGTGTCCTCCATGGATTTCGTTTATTTTTGAAGTAGAGTTAATGTTTGTTGGATCTCCATTGGATAAGATTCTGAGACATAAAGATATGGAATGGGTTCTAGAATTTAATATCCAAGATCTTGTTTTTCATGTGATATTATTGAGTTTCGATGCACCGATGCTTGGAACATTTTTTCCATCGCCCATCTTTGTTGACTTTTTGGATGCACTCCATGAAAATCGGATCACTGCTTCCTGAAGAATATTTTGATTTGATCACCATTGTTGCTATGGAGAGAATTGTTCTTGCTAGTTTTTGACTAGCTAGCATTTTGTTTTAATACACATTTAATTCAAGAGGCAAAATCCTCTATAAATACTAAGCATTTCAATGTAATGAAGGAGGATAAACACTTTGCAAAAAAACACTTTAATTTTTCTACATCAATAGAAATACATTTGACTTCTGGTTCCATGAGTAGTGTTGTGTTTGATTACTTTTTGCTTATCATTTATTTTTATGTTCATGTCCATTATTAGATGATTTTAAATTTTGCATCTGAATTTAACTATTTATGGTGAGGGAATGAATATTGAAATGCTTTTTTGGAGGTTATCTCTACAACTGTGAGTGGTTCTTGTGCCTTCCTTTCTATTTCATGCTAATTAACACTTGATGTGAATTTTAGCTATTAGTTTATCCCCACCTTTCATATTTGGCTCATAGGCATATTTCTTATTTCTTTCTATCATTTCCCATATATTTCTTGTCACCCTAAGCTTTAACTAAATTAGATTAGTAAGGGAACTAGCCCTCTCTGGAGATTGTCCCAAAGGACATCTCTCTCCTTCGGCCTTTCAATGTTGGTCGGGTCTAGGGTACACAAACATTTTGTACTTAAGCAGATTCATGACCAACAATTTTTGGCACACTTGGTGGGACACAAAAAAGGTTCCATTTTAAACCGTATATTCGATTTCACCCACTCGCGACCAATATTTTTTGGCACACCCAGTGGGATTAATCATCTCCATAGTTTAAGGGATCTCGAGTTGGTGAATCTCTGGCTTGCTATTATCTGGTAAAATTACCATAGGTATTGATAGTTTCGATACACTTTGAATAGTGTTGAGGTTTGATGTTCATATTTATACTGTATGGTTAGAACATCTGGTGACTCAGCTTTACCTAGAAGCCTTTGAATGTGAAGCGATCAAAATATTTCTTCATGATCACAAGATCGAAGGCCAAAAATCTAGAAGATCCTATTGAATTTTATGAACTTGACACTCGAGTGTTAGGAGAACATCCTAGGATAGTCACTCTGGCTATCCCATTGAGTGTAACATCTTTGTAGTTAGCGGGTATGTTCTTTGTTCCTTTGAGCCTTGCTAGCACAACCACTAGTTTTTTTCCTCCCCAACCAAACACTCCAGTCCAAATCGCTTAACATCTGCCACCACAACCACCAAGGTAGTTCTCATAATGGAACCACTCTAGACCTTTGAATATAGAAGCTCAGAACCTGATTCCACAAGCAAAAATGAAGGCTTTGCCTAATTATGATGGTATGAGGAATACGGCTTATGAGCATGTACAATATGTGGCTACCTTGGTGATGATCCATAGCATCACAGATGAGGATATCATGGTGATATTGCTCGTTCTCTCTCTCAAATATAAGTTACTTTACTGGTATTGATCATTACAGCTTTCCACCATTACCACCTAGGATGAGTTGATCAAATTGTTGATCAAAGGGTTCAATGAACAAGTGGATCCATTCTCTCTATTGCACTAGTTACCACCATTCAGAGGCATTCAAAAGAAAAAATTGTGGACTTAAACATCAAGTTCACCCAAACTTGGCATAGAGTTCCTGATGGTCTCCGGCTGACTCCTGAGTAAGCATAATTTTACTACCTTTGAGCTTTCAACTTTGATATCAGTATGGCCATCCAACAGTCCAATGTCAACACATTTCCTGATCTATATTTTGTTGTGCAAAAGGTCGAAGCTGACCTGATTTCTATTGGTAAGCTGACACAAAAAATGGTAATGCCTATTTTTCCTAATATTTCATAGTATTTGTATTCTAATGCATCTTCTTATCCCTTGACCATGTCCCCCATGTATCCAATCCCTTCATAGAACCCGAATCCATCTCAAACCACGAAGAAAATTTCTCTCTCAACTTCTCACTCTAACCATTCCACAATTACTTGCTCCAGTTCTAGTTCCATCACTACCATATCCATTTGTACCTCTTCCATTACCAGCTCTTTTAGCACCCTCAAATCCTGATCCACAAGAAAAAGTGATGAAATAATTGTAGTCAATGAACTCGACCATAAGAGCAATGGGTAATGATATTACAGTTATTAAAAGGAAGCAGGATAAAAGATATTTCCAACCTAGGATATTTCAACCACCACCGATCACCAGGAAGCAAGAAGCTTTGACCAGCAAGGCACCTAAGAGAAATTAAACTATTTTGACAAACGAAGAAGCTAGTATATCAGACAAATCATACTGGTGCTTTACGTGCAATGATCCACATGGTGAGGAAACTTGTATGGTTTACCTAAACTACGTGCAAACATTGGCGAAGAGTTGTTCTGGTGGTCAATTAACATGATCATAGAAGTCGATCATAATTTCATGGTTCCTTTTGAAGAACAAGTTGCAGTTCTCACAAGAGTTGGAAGAAAACCCGTCACCATGGACCTAGTTGAGATGGAGCCCCTAAAGGTACCTACTGATCCAAAGGTGTAAGGTGAGAAAAATAAGTGCAGGAAAAAGTAGTTATTCCAGCACCCAAGCCAGATGCACTTGTCCTACTAAAATATTTTTTACCTTCATGAGTGAAAGAAAAAGTGCAAGAAAAAGTTTTAACTTCGTAGGCAAGAGCTGAAACGGAGGAGCAGGCTAGGGAAAAACTCAAGTACCCATTCTTGACCAAGCGTTAGAGGGTAGAAGCTACACAGTAGTATCGAAGTAGATATGACATGGCCAATGAAGGAAAAGAGTCAGGTGCATCTTCATTCAACATTGTTGAAGAGCTGAAGAGGATTCCAGCCAAGGTGAGTCTCTATGATGCACAACAATTGCCTGAACAAGTGGAATTGTTGTAAGAATCACTGAAGTTTGTTAAAGATAAAGGGAAGAATTTGAATCAGATAGTGTTAGCTCAAACACTGATGACTTCTACCATTGGAAATAATAGACCACCTCCTTTCTACTTTTCCCTCAAGATGGAAGGATGGATTTGCACAATTGCATGATCGATTTCGGTGCTGCAATGACTGTCATGCCAAAGGCAATTTATGATGTGATGGGTATGGAATATACAAGAAGTAGCCCTGGTGTTTGTAGTTATATGGAACCCCTGTGAGGATAGTTGGGGTCATTAAATACATCCCCATTGTGTTACATAAAATACCTCATATTACTGTGATCCAAGAAGTAGTGGTGGTTAATTTGGAGCTGTACTTCAGCATGTGCCTATCATGGGAGTTTATTACCAAGTTGGGAGGCTATATTTATTTGGATTATTCTCATTTGGATAATCCTATCAAAGGGAGGAGAATATAAATTTATAATGAGAAGCCTTCAACTTACCACATAGAGAAGATTGAAAAAGAAGATAAACCCATGAATTCTGTCAAATTGATGACCGAAGAATTGGAGGAATTAGATTTGATGGAAGTTCTGAACGAGCTTCAGACAAAAGATGAGTTTTCAATGCTAGATTTTAACGCCATGATGGAGACAAAAATTGGTTGTTACACCATTACTAAGCCTAAAAAAGTGGAAGCAAAATTGTCTAATGATGAAGATCTTGTCCCTGATAAATTATGGAAGTTGTACTTTGATGGTGCTAGATGCAAAATGGTACAGGAGTAGAGATCGTTCTCATTTCTCCCTATGGAATACAAAATATGTACTCTTACAAGCTGACTTGGAGTTGTACAAACAATGTTGTCAAATATGAAGAACTCTACTTGGATCTAAAAAAGATAGAAAAACTCAGGATCAAACAACTATAAATTTTTGGATATTCTGAGTTGATCGTCAACTAGGTAACCTGTAAGTGTGTTTCCAAGAAACATTGTTTGAATGTGTACTATAATAAATTTTGGGACATCTTCAAGGGTTATACATCGTTGAACATCCAAGCAATCTCGTAGGAGTAGAACAAGCATGTCGATCTCCCGGCATCCCTTGGCACTAATTTTTCCCCAATTGAGCATGTGGTGAGAAATACCAAGAATGTGTGGTTAGTTTACAGACCTTCAATCCTTGACAAAAATATCTTCTGTCAAGTGTTTGATAGTGATGAACAAATTATGAATTTCTTGATAAGAGAAGCTAGTAATGTGGAAGAAATAACACTTTATGAGGAAGAAGCTGAGGGGTTGATCCAGTTGCAGAATAATCATATTCTGAAAGGGTTGATTATACTTGAGAGTCTCTTCAATAAAAATGATAGAGCCAAAAAGCATAAGATCAAGGTGGACAAAAAGGAGCATATTGAACTACATTTGAGATCCAAGAAGTCGACCAAAGTCAGCACTGATTATACTCAGGAAGAGCTGGAATAGATTAAAGAATTATGTCATGAGTACCCATACATTGTCACTTGGAGCTACCAGGATTTGAAAGGCTACAATAAGGATGTGATTTAGCATACCATTGAGTTGCAGGAAGGAGTGAAACCCTTCAGGAAAAAGTAGAGACCGGTTAATCCCAATATTGAAACTATGATGAAAGTAGAACTACTAAAGATGTTGAAGACAAAATCATCTACCCGATTAAGCACTCTACCTGGGTAGAAAATCTGGTACCCATGAGAAATAAGAATGGAGATATTTTCCTGTGCATGGATTTTTGAAATTTAAACCAGGCATCTCTAAAATACCACTATCCGCTATCGCAAATTGATCAAATTCTTCATGTGGTTATCAGGACTCAGAGATTCTCTTTGTTAGATGGATTCTTCGACTATAACCAAATCTAGGTCAAATATGAATACCAATATAAAATGATGTTCACCACAAAATGGGGAACTTTTACTTATCAGAAAATGTTGTTTGGTCTCTCAAATGTTGGTGTAACTTTTCAAAGAGTGATGAACATAGCTTTTGATGAGTTTTTGAATTGTGTTATTATTTTTTATTTGGATGACAGGACTATTTTTCCTCACAGTAGGGAAGAATATAGTCTACATCTGAGACAGGTGTTCGAAAAGTATCAGGAGTTTAGAATAT
Organism: Wollemia nobilis; assembly: GCA_028583015.1. Lineage (NCBI taxonomy): Eukaryota > Viridiplantae > Streptophyta > Pinopsida > Araucariales > Araucariaceae > Wollemia > Wollemia nobilis. The sequence goes on along the minus strand of JAQPPZ010017031.1, from coordinate 8,293,635 downwards.
CAATCAACTCAAAGAAGTCCATCTTCATGGTAAAATAAGGAAAGCTCTTGGGACACATTATTTTAGAGGAAGGTTTGGCTATAGATATAGCTAGATCTGAGGCTCTCCTAAAGCTTCTGTTGCCAACCAACAAGAAGGATTTGCAATCATTTTTTGGGAAGATCAACTTTGTTTGAAAGTTTATCATAGATTTCATCCAAGTGGTAAAGTCGATGACTGAGTTGCTAAAGAAAAATACTAAGTTCAAATGGACTAAGCAAAGGAAGAAAGCATTCAAGGAAATCAAAGAAAGGATTGCTCAAGCCCTAATATTAGTGAACCCTGATTACTCAAAATATTTTATCTTGTACATCATTGGTGAGCAAGAGAGCTATGCAACGGTTCTTACGTAGAAGGGAGATGATGGATATGAGCAACTGATTGCTTTCTTGAGTCAATTCATCCAACCGCATGAGGAAAAATATAATTTTATTAAAAAGCAAGTGTATGCGATGATGAAAAGAAGTTCTGGCATTTTGTTTCTCAAAGAAAAATAATGGTTTATGTTGTTCATCTAGATGTCTTAAGTTTCATCATCCAGGGAGATCTTGGGGACAAGAGATTTGGGTGGGTCTCTAAAATCCAAGAGTATGATGTTGAAATCCGACTGACCAAGCTCGTTTAGGGATGAGCATTGTGTCAAGATCTTGGAAAGAGCGCTGCATATGAATCCATGGTTTTCCAACTTGAATATTTAGTAAGTAATTTTGGTAATCACTTTGTAGATGATCATGATTGAATGAAGTACCTTGTCAAATATTTCCATTTAGGAATATGCCCTCTACACCTTATTGCCTCACAAAGAAGGAGATTCAGACTTCAAGTTCTTAGGTACGTGATGATGTCGAATGGGCTATTTCATAAGAATATTGATGGACTTCTCCTCATGTGCATCCAAGAATTAGAGAAGTAAAGAATCCTAGAGGATTTTCACTCTTTTTTATCAAGAGGCCATTATGCAGGGAGGCCAATGGCACTAAATATCATCAAAGCAGGATATTTTTGGCCTACTCTCTTTGTAGATGCTTTCAAGATCAGCCAAAATTGTGATAAGTTCCAGAGATACATTGGTAGAAGTAAAAATGCACCATTACCTCTTCATCTGATCCAATTAGAAGATTTATTTTAGTAATGGAGCTTATAGTTTACTGGGATCATTGATCCCAATTCCTATACCAAATACAAATACATCCTGACTACAACTGACTATTTCACCCGATGGTCAAAAGCAATTCCAACCAAGAAGGCAGATCAAGCAAAAAATTATCTCTTTCCTCGAAGGACTAATCACTCATTTCGGCATATCAAATGCAGTTATAACAGATAATGGAACTCCATTTATCGGTGCCAAGATCACTGAAATCATGGGTAAGTATGGGATTTATTTGAAGACATCATCTAACTATTATCCGCAAGGGAATGGCTTAGTCGAGTCTACAAATAAGAACTTGCTGAGAATTTTAAAGAGAACCTTGGGAGACAATAAGCATAGTTGGTACTTGCTCCTAAACTAGGTATTATGGTTCGATCGTATTTCTATGAATAAATCCATCAATATGTCCCCTTATTACTTGATATACGGTAAAGAAGCGTGTTAGCCATTCATATTGAATTGTTGGCTCTTTAGTCATGGCACTTGTATGGTGAAGATAATGAGTTTGATCCCATGAGCACGAGGTTGGCTCAACTTCTACAGTTGGAGGAAGAGAGATATAAATCATATAATGCCTTCATAGAACATGCTCAGACAACGCAAAAATGGTTTGGCAAGAAAAATTTCGAGAAGTCGTTCGAGGATCTAGTGCTGAAATGGAATGAAAATGAGGTTAAGCTTGGAAAGCATCACAGTTTGAAGTGATATGGGAGGGTCCATTCCATATTTCAGGTGTGAATCAGGTCAACTCATTTTATTTGTAGGACATGGATGGTCGTGCACTGCTGATTCTCGTAAATGGTCTTCATTTGAAAGCCTACCATCAGTGACAAAATTTTGATCAAGTATGTATATATGCACATAAGTCGTTATGTTGTTTTAGTCAAGTATTTTTAAAATGAAATAATAAAAAAAATGGATGAATTTTTTTCGTCGGGAGAATTTAATTCTATCTCGTGCAAGTGTTTTCATCCCGAAATCACGTCTTTACTGATTATAATGTAATTTCACCCTAAAAGTGTTTTATAAAGAAAAAAGGAGGAAAAGGAATTGAAAAGAGAAAAAATTTAAAAAGCTCCTTGGCAATTAATTTCTAAGGCAAAGCCAAAGTTTTTTCTAAAAAAACTTGTCAAAAGCATGATTTGCTTGAAAAAAGCGCCCCCACTTTTTAAATTGCCAAAGAGGGAGATAAAAAAGATAAAAAAAAGGAAAATAAGAGAAAAGCAAAAAGATAAAAGATAAAAACTTTTATTTTTTCCCCACAAAGAAGATTCACCATGTTTTTTTCTATTTTTGGGGTGAAACCCTTATTTATTTCTTCGAAGATATTTTTGGAGTGAAACTGGTAGAAAAGAAAGAAAAAAAAAATAGATGCATGCTTTTTAGAACTCCAGTTGGTAGCACTAAATTCAACAAATAAGGAGGCAAAGTTAATTTTACCTTGCTTTTTCAGCAAAGCACTCTTAGTTAAAGCTTGTTTTTAGCAATAAGCTTTTTCGGGGTAAAATTGGAGATGAATTATTTTAAAAGGATTGCAAAGCATGTAATTTTACCAACCAAAAAGTAGAAGAGCATTTTCAAAGTGCAAGCATTTTGGTATCTTTCCTTAGTTGACGTTTTTAGCAAGAAGGGCACGCCCAATTGATGTTTTTTGCAAGCTTGCACTAATTTTAGGGTGAGCTTCAGTTAATTTCCTGAAGTTGAGATAATTTCACTGGTAAAGCTCTTAAAAGACATTTTTAGCGGTTTAATGTAGCGCAATTAATATTTTTACCCCCGGAGAGCACCCATCACTCACACGTGGTATTTTTCATTCCTGAAGTGAGTTTTTAAATACCTAGATTACACTTTTCAAGATAAAAATTACTGAGTACGAAGCTCAAGGAAGATTCAAGTGCAAGGGTATTATTGGCAGTTAAGTTCTCATTAAAAATATGTTGGGTGAGAGAACCAAGGAAACACGTCCACCCGAACTCATCAAGTGTGCCACCTACATTTAACTGGGTAGTTGAGAGAAAATATTTTAAATACGGCTTGTAGTTGAAGAAAAGATCAAATATATTTTTAAAGCATTACCAGATTTCCCCTCAGTGCCCCAAATGTATGCTTTGTTGTAGGATTCTCAGAATGCTGCAGTAAATTTGACCATACGAGGATGGGAAAGAAAGTTATTGAATCAATAAAAACTACGAAGCCCAAGAAAGCACAAGGAGGTAAAAAAGCTAAGAAATCTAGGAGGAATGAAAATACAGAGCTTGAACCATATTATAATGTACTAGCTCATATTGGATATTGTACTATTTCGAACAAAGCCATAGAAAAATTGCACTAGGATGTGGAGACTACTGTCAGGCAAGGTTTGATGTCAAAAAGTTTGTTAACCATTTCTTATCATGTGTAGCTTTCCTAGTACCTCTTTAAACTTGTTCATCCTTGCCCTAAGATGGTGATGGCAATTTCAAAGTTTTATCAACCTGCAACAAGGGCCACCCATAATGCGAAGGGAGATAAAATTTTCATCATTTTACCCAGCATAGTTAGAGAGGCATTTTCTTGTGGGGTGAAGCCTTCCTCTAATGTCGTGTTAAAAAATATGAATCTCAAGGAACAAGAAGAGAGGTACCAATCAACTGTAATTTTGTGCTAGTTCATGGAGAATCAGCTGATAAAGGCATCCCAGTTCAGAGAGTTGCTAACTTTTCCAAAGCCCCTAATAGAGTTCAAAAGCTCATATATGTTTTCCATGTTGGCTTGGGTATCCAGTCTCTCTATCGATACCATGGTGTACAAATGGTAAGTAGCATTGGTACATTGTATTTTGTAGGTGGAATTTTATGCCCCAACAACCATGTAAACCAACACAAATATGATTTTATTTGATTGGGAAGACTATGTGTCTTGAGCTATGCATACCCAGTTGGAGAGGATACAAAATGAAGGAACAGTTTTATTCAGGCACACTTTATTTTTGGCCTGGTATTTCTTCTTCCACCTGCACCAACATTTTTATTTCATAGCAGTTAATCCAGTTAATGAGGTAGACAATAAGCTGCCAGTTTATTTTTGGACTCCAAGCCTATTCGTTTTACAATTTCAATTGCATGTTTTTGGGCCCCACCCTTAAACTTATTTTCAGCACATGTAAAAGAGTGCCAAGGGTAATGAGAGAAAAAATTGTAAGGAGAAAGGATATTTTTTCTTGTTGATGCAGGGCATCGTGGTGCAATTTTTTTGCTTCACTAGCAAGCCATTTCTCCTTTCATATTTTACCACTGAGCACCTCTTTGCAATGGAATTTTTCCACTAGATGAACTACATCAATGACATCTATGGGGTTGGATGAGGTAAGAAGACTACATGCACTATGCCATTTCACTTCGACAGTATTAAAATAGATCAAGTTGCCTAGAATAAATTGATTAATGAAGCACTCTATAACATGGGCATTGTGGAGTTACATCAGTGGTGGAAGTATGATCCTTTGGATCGATTTGTAGAGTTTATCAAAGCCAAAAGTTTTCATTATTGTCTTTGGGTAAATATTGGGCAAATGAGAAATAATCCAGAGGGGCATGACCTCAAATGGCATGTTGAGAAAATGATGGAATTCCCACCATGGCATGGTTTTTATGAGATGGAGTCCGAGTATAACCCTGCAGTTCACAAGCACCAAATCCCTCCTCCAAGTTTATTTGGAAAAATGAAAGAAAAATTGCCCACTTGGTTCAAGGAGAAAATTACCAACTGGTGGGTTATGAGGTTTCATAGAGGGAAAATCGGGTCATCTTATGGCCTGGAAGTGGATGAGGTATTTTTGAACGTCTATGATGAATACCATGACAACTATTAGCCAATATTTTTTGCTAAGATTGTACCTTAGACCTTTCAAAGATCTAACAACGAGGAGATCATGGATGAATAGGAGCAACAAGTGGTTGAGGAAGCACAACTTGTGGAAGAAGAGAGCTAACCATCATCGAAAGTGCAACTCCAGCGGAATAATAAGAACAAGCGTGAGGCACTCCCTTTTTCAAAAATCTCCAAGAATCCAAGAACAGGTGCAGTTTCTTCATCCGATACGAACCCTCCTCCTACATCTGAAGCCACATAGACTAAAATTTTAGGAAATCCTCCTTTGATTCAAGCAGCACAACTTAACTAGCACACAAAAGTTATAGATCTAAAGAGGAAGATAAAAGAGGAATAGGATAAGAGAGAACTAGTGTCGCAGCCACCCTCATCATTGGCTCAAAACAAGGTTATGCATAGCAGCGAAACTTTGCCATTTGAGAAAAAAGTATGATTTTCAAAATTCAAATTTGCAAAATTTGGGGGACTCAGACGTCGACCATTTAGCCAAAAAATTTTAAATAAAATAAATTTTAGGATTCGGTTCGCTATGCTTTGATAAGAGTATCATGGTTATTTTTAAAAATTCATAAGCTATCCCGCCTAAATAGAGTACCCTCTTTGCCCTAAAATTTTAAAATTTCTAAATTATTCCGCCCAACTCGCCAAGTATACCTTTATATATAAATAACACCCTAGGGATACATTTTAATTTTTAGAATGTGTTCTACACCTGATGAATATTCTGACACAGTTCTACACAAGACCAGAACCTTTTTTGCAATCAATCAAAATCATTACAAGCTCCATTTGAATATTCAAGCAAAAATTTCCAAAAAAATAAAAGCATCTAACTGGATACTAGGAAGGGGATTTAGGAAATAATGGGCAAAAATATTTCCCTGGCTTGAGCCTGTTATTACTGAGGATAACCAAATCAATGAAAAATAATGTATATGCAAAATTTGCAGTTGGATACTTGGTAAGGATCATAGGCTTCAAAAAAATATTGATACAATTGAAAAACATGTTGGAAAAGCTTATGTAAAAGTTATAAAAAGTAATGGTGAAGTTAGTAAAGAAGTTAAGTGGAAGGATGCATCAAAATGTATGCATTTAAGATATGCTATATAATATAAAAATCACTTAAAGCAACAACAATCTCTTGTTGAGAAATATGGAACAATTGTAGCCCAATTTCATAAAATACAGAAGACTATTTTAGCTTTAAAAAGTATGCAGTTTGTCGTTGTTTACAATATTCTCAAGAAAGGTAGGCCAATGTTTGATTTTATTGATTATAAGCAACTATTATGCCTATTTAATGTGCAAAACCTTCCTAGTTATCATTTGTCAAACCGAAGTGGTTGGGAAATGGCTAAATGTTTGTCTTTGGTTGAGAAAGAAGACCTAAGGGAGCAAGTAAAACTTTCCAGATTCATTTCACTTTCTATTGATGAGGTAATATTTGTGGATAAAACATCTTGGATTTGCATGCATGTGTATACATTTCAAAATCATAGTAGAAGACCTATTTTGTTGGGAATACATAAGATTTTGGAAATTTCAAATGCTGAAAATATTTATAATGTTGTTGTTAATAGTTTAAAGAATATTACGGGAATGACTGATATAGACATAACAACAAAGTTAATTTGTGTTGGAGCTGATGGAGCTGCTATTATGTAAGGTCACATGTCTAGTATTTGTGTTCAACTCCAAACTAGAGTTGCTCCATATATGATTCCCATTCATTGTATGGCTCATAGATTTAATCTTGCATATAAAATTGTGAGCACATTTTCAAATGTTGCTAAAGTGGAAAACCTTACTTGTGAAAATCATTCTTATTTCTCATTAAGTCCAAAAAGGTTTGCAGAGTTTCAACAGTTTGCACTAAGAGTTACAAAAGGAAAAAAAAAATTAAAATATGTGGATACAAGATGGATTTCACTATATCAACCTGCTCAGAGAGTTTTTGTAGAATATCAATCATTGACAGGGTTTATGAATGCAAATCACAGGATAGTTGATAAGGAAAAATATATGCTCTTTCGTTTGAATGACTTGGAAATACTTTTGACCTTATGTGGTATTCTTCCAATGTTTTTTTTTTTAATTATTCTTCCATTGTTAAAAGAAATGAATAGATTAATTAATCTTGCACAAGAGATATCCATCTATATCATTGGTTTTATGAGGATGAGAAAACAAATATGCGTGCTTATAGATACATTATATGTGTCTAAAGTTGATTTTACAGAACCTTTGTTTGATAGTTGGAATACATTGATAAACGTGAACAATCCAAAAAGCTTTTTGAAGTTTGACATCAATGATCATCTTTGTATTAATGTTCATGAAAATATGGTACCTGTTTATTGTTTTGAAAGGCAATCAAGTATAGTTGTGGAATATTTTGAAGAAGTTCCTATAACACACAATAGATTTCATGTTATTATACATAAAACAAAGTGTAATTTGTCAAAAATAGCAAAATATTTGACAAGTGAGATAAGAGATCGATTTCAGAGAGATGAGTTGCTCGAGGCCATGGGTGTGGTTAACCCCATGTTTTGGGGACCTTGTACTAAATACAATTCTTCAAATGAGTTGTTTAATAAATATATGGGTAACATAATTGACCATTTTAGTAAGAGTGTGGAATTTAATGGTGTTGAAATAAAAGGTATACTCAATAGTGATATTTTAAAAGAATAGTCATCACATCTTGGAAGAACAATGGTTGTGCAAACATCACTTATGACAGTTATCCATGAGATTGGTTCTACAACACGTTTGTGGCAAAAATTGTATCCAAGAACAATATTACAAGATACAATAAGTGAATACTTTTGTTTATATGAATTATGTGAAACAATGATTTTGGGGTCAATCAAAGATGAAAGAATTTTTAGTGCACTTTCTTTTGTTAAATCTAAACTTCGCAACAGACTCAACAAAAATTTAGAAAATTGTTTAAGAATATATGTCTCTTCATATCAGTTGGATACATTTTCATATGACAAAGCTTTGGCACACTGGAGTTCTTTTGCAGACAAAAGAGGAACATCGAATATGATCGATGACTACGATGATGATGCTTTCAGTGATCGGATGGTGGAGACACAGATTTTTGCTATGCTTCATAATGATTCTGGACAAGCTGAAATGTTTTAGCTTCCATAATGATAATTTTCCATGATTTCATTGACATTGATAAACACAATAGTGTTTTGATTTCACAAATTTCATAGAATATTTCACAATATTGTTCAAGATTTATAAGATTTTACATAATTGTTTTTTATATCACATTAGTGTTTCAAAAATTACATGTCTCATATTTTTTTGCAGCTTTTACAATTGTATGTTTATGTCATGATGTCTCAACTCTCCTCATTGATAAATATCTATGTTTCATGTTTTGAATTTTATTATTGATATATTATCGTAGATCTGTAATGTTATTTATAATGTTTTTGTTGTTGAGATGATCATAGTGAACAATATTAGCTAGAGATAAACTAAAATTGCAACACATTTATAAATGCAAGCAAACTATGAATTATGGAAAATACAAATTGAGATAATGTCATTATCATTAGTTCAAAAATAAACATATTACATTGTACAAATTGTTGACTAAAGTCAACTTTAGAGCATATTACATTTTCAAATTTCAAAGTTAAACATTTTATTGGTGCTTGGTTGCTTCAATATATATTGGAGTTGTCGTTTATTTTCCTTTTTCAGCATCTATGTCACTCTCTTCTGGTAGTGTTCCAATTCTAACTAGGTTATCACGTACTTTCACAATACTTGACACCAATTGTGTTTCTTCTTTGTTCAGATCTTCAAGTATTGTTGGAAGTAATTCCTTTGTTTTCTCAAGCACCAATTTCAAATCTTCTTTGAGCTTCTCCTTGATGTATTTTTTTAAATGATTATTTTCTAAAAAAATTAATTGTGTTTTTTTTTTCATTTCCATTACATGAGTCAAAAATGTCTTCGTCCATTTAATATTGGCATCCATGCTTTTAACCTATTTTTTTTAAGTGTTCAAAATTTGATTGCAAAAACAAATTGAGGACATAATTCAAAATGGTTATATTGAAATTATTTAATATTTTCAAGAAATATAAAAATTTCACTACAGTACAAAACTGAAACATTAAAAGTTTTCTTACCTCATCCATATCCCTTGCAGCATCAACAACTACAACTTTGTCCTTATCATAAGCCCATTGGTTATAAAATGCTTTGGCTTCAACATTAATGTTCTCCAATCTACTAACAACAACATTCAAAACATCATCATTATAAACAAAATCATACTGAATAGTTCCTGATGTGGCCTATTTTAAAAGGCCATCAAGCTTTTCTGGTTCATATTGAACCAAAGAATAAAGAGAATCTCTTTTTCTATAATTTTTATATCGAGTATTGATTTCCCTTAAAAGGACCTTTGCCCGATATTCCCATTCCTTCAATTCCTTCAAATATTTTAATATAAACTGATTAATTGTAGCTTCTATGGTTTCATCTAATAATACATTTTTATTAAAATCTACAATATTATCCCCAATTTGAGGACCCTGAGGAGGGTCGAATCCTTGAGTTGAGGGCAATGTTTTCTCCTGAGCTACAGGGTCAGTGGCTTCTCCTTGATCTCCTTCACATCTCAGCACATATGTTGCCTTGAAGCCTTCAATGTTGCTCTATAAAATAAAATCTTTATCAAGTGGAATATTATCTAATCCCTCTGTAGAAACTTCTGGTGCCTGTGAATTTGTTGAAAAATTAAATTGAGACCATCCATGCCTAGAACTTGGTTCTGGCATGTGTGATCTCTATGGGTGTGAAAACCCACACCTAAACTTTGAGCAGTGCCCTATGATCTCTATGAAAATAATATTTTTCCAAAATTGATTTGCCCTCGCATAGGCATTGTTGAAGGCTATGCCAATGCCTGTCACTGATTTTGTGGAAGTGGTGGTTGTGGTGGAACTGGTGAGTGTTATGCAACCGTTTGCTGCAATGGAGGTGGTGATGGCATTTGGCCTCTACCTTGTGATGTAACTTGTTGATTTTGAGAATCAACTAAAAAATAGTAAAAAATATTTTTGTTAAAATTCTTTTGAAAATAAAAAAATCTTAATTTAAACTAATTACACATAGATTTACCTGAATATGAAGAAACGTGATGAATTTGTGTTGTAATGAGGGATGGGTTGGCCACACTAGATTTTTCTTGCACATTTTATGCATACCTAGGTGTACGAGAAACCCCAGGAGTAGCTGCTTGCCTAGAACATTTTTGTGGCTTCTGCAAAGGTGTTGCTTCAGAGTCTGTGTCTTCTGAATCACCAATTTGTTTTGGCTTGTGACCCCTTCTGGTAGCAATTTGTTTATTCTTTGTAACTTCTGCCTTCCCCTACATATAGATGAAAATAAAAATTAAGAAAAGGGAATGTGATAAACTATAAAATAGTATGTCAAGGTCAATGATGTTTTTATTACCTTCAATTCCTCTACTGACATAACAATAGCTTGTAGTGTTGAATGCACTACAGTTGGTACAAGAGTAGTTTGCAAATTATGGAAAAACTCATAATAAAGAGCTAAAAGAAAATTAACAGTGCCCACAATGGGTTGTGTCTTGTCAGTTTCCATTTTTACCGTGTGCAACTCGAACCTAATTCAGTCCGAAATATAAGTGCACCAATCGTACTCTTTATTGTGCTCAGACTGAACAATATAAGCAAGTGCCCAAAATAGAATTTCCAATATTTCCATTATAATTAGTATGGTCTATAAAAATTCAATAATGGCCTTTAGAGTTTGATGGTTGACATCGTCGATTTATAAACCTCTTTTTGATTTGGCAGTAGAAGCTGCATAAAAAAATTAGATATCAATTGACAAATTTGAAACACTGAACATTAATAAAATATAATTAACAAGATTTATACCTGCCAAATATTCCGATGAGAGACCGTACTTTCTTTCTAGGTGTGCTTTGTCATTAATATATAGCTGCAACCTCGTCAACACTTGTGGAAAACCAATGAATGGAAGACTTGTCAATCTATTAATATCTCCAAGGGTGATGTTGAAAAGTAGATTTCTATTTCAAAATTTAATATTTATTGTAGCCCTGTCGTGGTCATATCCAGCTATAATATGTTGTAGGAGGACTTTGTCTATTCTAAATTGTGGCATAAAAATGAGGGTTGTTAAACCTACGTTATTGATCCACTTGAAGTCCATCCCCTGGGTTGTCATCAAATTTGAAATCAAAGTACACGATGAATTCATGAATTTTGGTATAGGGGTGGAAGGGGCGGCCATCACAAGAAGTTGGAAGTTGAAGGAAAAGTATTAGGAATAAAAAGGTTGACTAGAAAGGTTTGCTCTGATTTTAGTAGTCGCATAAACAAAATAGAAAAAATGACACTTGATGCCCTTTTATAGATTGAAGAAAAGAGTTGACACGTGGCTCCATTCTATTGGACATGCGGTGTTGATGATTGAATGTGTGACACATGGCAGAAGAACCGGATCATATTCCACATGATGTTCATCACCCCTGAACCAAATTTTTTTGCATCTGTTACAATATGGGATCAGATCCTATTCTACATTCGATCGGTGATTGGATCATATTGTACACCCGGTCCGAGATTGGGTCCTATTATGCACCCAGTGTGTGACTGGAACTTAGTCTGTAATCGGTATGAAACTAGATCATAGTTGGTTGTTATATCATATCATGCATCCGATCCAAAACCGGATTACATTTTTGCATTTGATCCATATCCGGGTCAGATTATGCATCCAGTACAAGATTGGATCATAGTATGCATCTGGTCATTGGACGGATCATTTTATGCTTTCGATCTAAATTGGATCATGTATGCATCTAGTGGTTGACCAGATTAAATTATGCATCTAGTTCATTTTCAGACTATATTATGCATCCGGTCCATTACCGAACTATATTATGCATCTGATCCATTACTGGACTATAATATGCATCTGGTCCGTTACCAGATCTTATTTTTCAATCATACGAGACAGAATCAAGTTTTGAAAAGTGTTTTGCATCACCAAACTTGTTTTTCACCTAGTCTGATCAAAAATTTGAAATTCACCATTTTTTGATAATTTTTTTTGAAAAAATAGGGTCATTCGCCATGTCATCATACATGCAGGTTGACAGGATTCACCAAGTTTTTGTAATAGATTAGCCATTTTTACAAGTACCTTTTGGGTCCTACCTCTTATGCATAACACTATCTTAAAAGGTGTTGGAGATTGAAAGTACATTCTATTTACCCTCTTTCCTTTCTCTTGATAATTCAGTGACTGTTGCACCCCATACTATAGTTGTCACTTCTATCTCACCTCCATTCGATTTTCCCTCCATTTCCATTTCACTTTTTATTTCTTAGTACCCAATCACTGATGCTCCCTCTTCTTCTATTCCTGCTTCCACTATTTATCTTTCTTTTAGTTCTTTTGCATCTGATCCCAATCCATTTTCACATCCTTCATCCTCCATTCTAATAATCTCTACTATGTCTATAAGTACGCAAGCTCCTCCTCAAGTGAGTGCAACTATAGCTGAACCCCTCACTTCAGTTCCATTAACCACTTTTTTTCCACCAACCATTCCCATTTACACTTCCCTTTTTGAGCCAAAATATCAGTAGGATCATTTTCCCCCTACTCCTTTTATTGATTTGTAGGTGCTACTAGATCCAGAGATGGAGATTATGCCATAACATCCTGTTGTAGCAAAAATGAGCCAAGCCCAACAAAGTTCATCACAGTGGCTGAAGAGCCATTAGAGAAAAGATGCTCAAGCTCCAACAAAGATGATGAATAAGGTCACTTTTGAACCTGAAGCTATGGAGTCTCATATTATAAAAATGATTTCCCAGGTCTAGAATCCCCAAGGATAAATGGCTCCAAGTGATTACAGTTACAAATTTATTATATAGGACCTGATGAATATTGACACCATGGATAAGTTGGGGAATATATAGGTGGATATGATATCTCTCTACTTGCATGATGAGCATTATAAGAAAAAGCTTTTTTGAGGATGAGGTGAAGATTATTGAGTTGAATGATGCTCTAAATAAAAATAAGGACCAACTAGAAACAACAAAATTAGAGGAAGAACACTGGCAGCAGAGGATGAAAGAATTGGAGAATAAATCCAAGGTATACCAAATAGCTTGGGTAGGAGTGGAGAAGCAAGTGCAAGCATTGACCACCCAGCTTGAAGTTCTACAAAAATAGATGGTTGAGAAAATAACACAAAAAGTGGGCTTCTCCAAGTAGAAAATCAAATAAACTCATCGCCATTTGATGAATATTGTGTGACATTGGTGACAAAAGCTCTCAAAGTTCTATTGTATATTCATGAGGCTCAGATCATGATTTTTCTTGGTGATCAAAATTTGGAGTATACTGAGGAATAGATGGAACCAAAACTAGAAATGGCACTGAAAAATCAAGCATTAGATCAGTTTGACTTCCAATTTAAGTCAATGAGTAGGATGGATCACAATTGGGCCAAGGCCAAGATTATATTGTATAACTTCTTTTCCAAGTTAGAGTTTGAGAGAAGGTCGAAAGCTGATGATTATGTTCGAACATGAGTGTTTCATTTAGCTCATTTATTTAGAGTCTCTAGCTGATGTCGAGTTTCTGAGCTTTGTTGATGAGCAGGGTGAGCTTTTGCCAATGAAAGAGTTAAAGGTAGCCTAACAAAATTTTATAGAAGACACTTTAGATATCAATAGTTAGGAGGAGCCAATCACAAAGGAATAAGTTTTACCATACATGGAGAGGCTCACCCGCATCGAATCATCCCTATTGGAACTACAAAAATGAACTAATCACATCAGCATAGATGATGTCTAGACACTACATTTTATCATTGATTTACTACGTACACTCTCTGCATTCACTCTGTATTCTTGGGCTGAGGCAGTTGCAATGTATGAAACTACTAGTGAAAGCCTCGTCAAGTAAGAAGGACAAGTGCGGGTAGAGGTAGAGAAAAAAATAGCTGAAGAGCAAGAGAAGCATGCATAAGAGGAAAGAAGGAAGAAGGAGGCTACGAAATCAAATGAATCTCCTAATGCAGCCAGTGGTGGTGATAGTTGAGCCCAATGGATGAAGGCATGGGGTCGATTACATCCATAAGAACTGAATACCTTGAGAGGCACAAAAATTATTGGTAATTTTACCACACTAAAATTTTGATTATAAATACAAAAGATAAATAATGTAATGATTGTGCTAGTCTTCATTTTTCTATAATAATTTTAATATAAGTTTCACTCCTTCCTTTTTTATTTCATCAAAATATTAAGGAAGAATAAAGGTTGTAATTTTTATTGCAAAATGAATCGCGACAGTAGCAAAATACAAGGGAATGAATGTGCCCTTAAAAAATGTCTAAGAAGCAAGGCATCAGGAAAATATTTTAAAATATGGAAACTCCAAGGGGTTTCACTCACAAAACTATGATATAAGTGATTTCACCCAATTTTGGTGTGAAAACAATGAAAGCGCACCCCTTGAGGCGAAAAGGGGTAATTTCACCCAAGTAGGGGTGAAAACAGGGAAAAGTGCCTTCTTGGGGATGAAAGCAACTAAGTGCATTTTCTTCATGCAATCAAAGTCAAACTTGGGATGAAGATAAGCAAAGGCACTCTTCTTGAAGGTGAAAAAAATAAGAGGGTGCTGGTCAAAGTCAATGTCACCCCAAGAAGGGGGTGAAAGTCATTATCTCTCTTCCTTTGGGAAAAATCATATTTTAAGACAATTTGGGAGTAAAAGCATTAAATGGACAGCGTTGGGGTGAAGACAATGCTTTGGTCAAATTCAAAGTCACCCCAAGGAGGGGGTGCAATGTATTTTCACCCTTCTTGGGGGTGAAACTCCATTTCAAGGTATTTCTAGGTGAAAGTATCGAAGAAGCATTAATTGGAGTGAAGACAATGCTTTGGTCAAAGTAAAAGTCACCCCAGGGTGGGGTGAAACTTATTTTTTCCCTCCCTTGAGGGTAAAATTCATTTTTTACCTGTAATATAAGCAAGATGATGTTGTGAGGTGAAATTTATGAGAAGATATGGTCTCTGGGAGAAATTAATCAAAATGAAGGGTGAAATTCTAGTTTTGAAGGCAACCATCAGTGTAGTAAATCATTTTCACCCATGCTTGCTATGAAAATGGCCTTTCACCCCATTTTTTGGGCAAAACCAAGTTTTATCTCTCTCTTAGCAGAGTTACTTTCAAAAGTGCCATTGTTGTAGATATTTTTGAGAAAGGACAGAGATTGATAGAATTTAATGCTTGGGGCAATAAAAGTGATGTTCTAGAATTTCTACTGAAATGTTGCTGAGATTAAATTTTGTGTCCTAAAATTTGATGCAATCCCAGTCATTTTTGATGTGCCCTCCATGGATTTCATTCCTTTTTGAAGCATATTTAATATTCGTTGGATATCCACTGGTGAGGATAATATTCTAAGGCATAAAGAGATGGAATGGGTTCCAAAATTTAGTATCCAAGCTCCTTTTTGTTGTGAGATTCTACTGAGTTTTGATGCACCAATGCTTGGAATATTTTTCCCATCGTCCATATTTACTGACTTTCCAGACACACTTCATGAAAACCATATCGCTTCTTCCTGAAGAATATTTTGATTCGATCATCGCTATTATTGAGGAGAGAATTACTCTTGATGGTCTTTGACTAGCCAAGATTTTTTTTTAATACACATTTAATTCCAGAGGCAAAATCCTCTATAAATACTAAGCATTTCAATGTAATGAAGGAGGATAGACACTCTGCAAAAAAACACTTTAAGTTTTTTGCATCAATAGAAAGACATTCGACTTCTGGTTCCATGAGTAGTGTTGTGTTTGATCATTTTATGCTTATCATTTCTTTTTATGTTCATGCCCATTATTAGTTGATTTTAAATTCTACATCTGAATTTAACTACTACTAGTGAGGGAATGAATACCAAAGTGATTTTTTGGAGGTCCAAAGTGATTTTTTGGAGGTTAACTCTGCAACTGTGAGTGGTTCCTATGCCTACCTTTATGTTTCATGCTAATTAATACTTGATGTGAATTTTGGTTGTTAGTTTATCCCCACCTTTCATATTTGGCTCATAGCCATATTTATCGTTTCTTTCTATCATTTCCCATATCTTTCTTGTTACCCTAAGATTTAACCGATTTAGATTAGTAAGGGAACCAACCCTCTCTAGAGATTATCCTGAAGGACATCTCTCTCCTTCGGCCTTTTAATGTTGGTCGGGTCTAGGACGCACAAGAATTTTGTACTTTCGTGACCAACAGTACTCATAGGGAATTTCATTATTCAGGTATAATATATGATATTGTTGCTCATTATTTTGCATATCTATTAATAAGATTATGCTATCAATTTTATTTTAGATTCTTGTTTTGGTTGAATGTGGTGTTCTTATAACACTTAAGATCCTTGCAACATGGAATGATCTAATTATCATTCCTTTCAGTTCTCATTTGATTGATAAAAAAATATGAGGGTAAATGTAAAGATAGGAAAAGGATCTATGCCTCAACTATCATCCATTCTACCATTGATGGAGATAAAAAGACTTATCAAATTTCCCATAAATTTATGAATTACAAGAGCACAAGGTGGGTTTCATAGAATCTAGCTCTAAATTATCATGGCCAAAATATGTTTACATTGGAGCCTATATCTCCTATTTTTAGTAAGAATTTATCCCTAAGTTACATGGCATAAGAAACTATTAATTCTAATAAAAGTAAAAAATTTAGGGGCATCTCTCACAAAGTGATGCACCTCCAAATGTTATATACCTCTAATAATGCCTCTAAATGGATTAGAAGCCTTCCAAGATGAGTTATGACACCACAAAAAGATAAATTTTCATTTTTCAAAGATCTTCCTTAGCATTTGTGTTTGTCTTTTTACAACACCATTGGTTTGTGATTGATTTTCTCCACTTTGCTAGTGATTCACTAGAAGGTATAAGAGTATTGATTTCATTGTTTCAAATCCTTCCAAAATTAAAAATTCCAATGTAATGACCTTTCACTATAGTATGGAATGCACACTTAAAAGTAAATAAACCCTCTACTCAAACTAAATATGTGGTTCAAAATAAAAAACAATAGTAACTTTTAGATCTAAGAGTGAAACTAAATTGTTCAAATCAACTACAATACATGCAAGGGGAAACCCAAACCAACTAAATTTAAAGGAATGAGTTGAAAAATTTCCTTCACCATTAATACTTAGTTAAAAATAAACTAAGTAGATTATAATATATTTGAAAGTAAAATTCAAACAAGACGAAAGTTTCAAATAAGGAAATACACTAGCCATCATGTATTGGTATTGATGGGTGTCAAGGCTACTATCGCATGACTAATTATAGTCCAAACAACTACATGCACGTTGGAATTATCAAAGCATTGATGGTTATAGTCACAACTAGCATGAAATGTTATTTGAAGGTTTTTGAATACATGATAGCTTAATAAGTTCTTAGATGGATGGTGTAAATTGAATTAGTCATTACTGACTTTGAATTCTTTGATTAGATTTTGAAAATTAAAAATAATAAAATCTAGTTTTAGAAACTTTTTTAAACAATATTGTTTCATTAATACATGATTGAGAACCCAATACTAGCTAGCATATTGTCTAGAATTGGAACTTAGATAAGCAAAATTTTGGACTTCTTGCCACTTTTGCATTTTGAACAACTTGATACTTTCAAATTTTGCATTACTGCTAATTTTAATCATAGTTATGTAACATTTTATCTTTAAACTCCTTTCCAATAATCCATCTCCAATGAATGATATTTAATAATGTTGGGCAATGATATTTATTTATTTTGGTTAGATGAGCTACCTAGGTTCTAGAATTGGGTTGCTTTTATATAAAACAAAAAATTCTAATATAGCTAAATTAATCAATCCATCAAACAAAATCAATGTTATTATATTAAATTTGATTATGTTGATAAATTTCATAAGGAATTTATTATTATTATTGTTTAGAATATAATTACCATTGTGTAAATATAAACCTATTTAGTTGATTATATTTATATAAAAAATTGGTTCAATTTTGTATGGATTTTATGTGAAAGCTAATAAACTTTTTAAAAATATTTCACATGAAATAACTTTAGTAGGATATTTTAAAGGTTGAATACCAAATAAAAATACATGTTACTATCATCACTTTGATTATTAGCCACCCCCCCACTGCCACTTTTGTCCCCTCCCCTCTTTCTCCGACCCTCATCGTTGCATCCCCCTCCCTTACCCCCTCAAGCCTATGCCTAAAAACCCCTCTACTCCCTCCCCATTAGCCTCTCTTGTCAAGCCACCCTCCTCTCCCTCCCCATTGGCCTCTCCCATCAAGCCAGTTTTCCACTTGTCCCACCCGACCCAGCTTTCCCTCCCCTTGTTGCCTTCTCTAGTTAGCTCCCCTTTGTGCACGGGGTGGTCCCCCATTGAAGATTTTTCTCCAGGCTCTCCTTCTCATGCCCTTGTTTTTTTGGGTGGGGGTGAATCCTCAAGCCCCCCATGAATAACACTAGAAGCCACAAAAAGCCCCAATGTGATGTGGGTATCGAGAGAAAACAAGGCCGACCACCCAACCCTGACTCCAGGAAAAATTATATGGTGGATGACATAGCTAGTGGCATCCAAACAACATTATTATCTTCATTATCTCCCCTCAGAGAGATGTCTAAGGAAGAAGGTAAAAGACCCAAACCCCCACAAGTGAAAGGGGGAAAAAATCCACTTCTAAATCATGCAAATGAAGGTCCTATCCTGGAATTCCAAAGGGCTCAATGGAGCAGCAAAACAAAGGGTATTTTATTCAATGAGAAAGGAAATGAGACCCTCAATATTCATCATTTAGGAAACAAAGGTGGAAAACCCAAACATAAAAAAGTGGTCAAATCGGTGTGGAATAGTTGCAAATTTGTAGCTAGCCCTACCCATGGTGCTTCAGGGGGATTTTTGTGCCTATGGGATCCACTCAAAGTAACTGGAGAAATGTTATCTCACAATGATAGACTTATCAACATCCTCTTCAAATGTAATGAAACCAATAAGTAGTGTGTCCTAATCAATATCTATGCCCTAAAGAACTTCAGTGATCGACTTGTAATATGGGACAACTTCACGTAGATGTGCTCATACTTCTCCTGTTGTGAATGGATGTTGGTTGGTGACTTTAATAATCTCTTGTATCCCACTAAAAAATATGGAGGTGCTCCAATAACTCCCAAAAGCTATGAGCACTTTGCCAACTTCATTGACTTCAATGAACTCATGGACATTGAACTTCGAGACTCTTTATTCACTTGGACAAACCAGTGTGCATGAGACCAACTCATCCAAATGAGACTTGATAGAGTCATGTTGTGCAGAGAAGCCTTCCCAATCCTCGTTGATGCTATGCTATCATCCTTACCAAGAATAACTTCTAACCATAATCCACTTCTTCTAGAAATATCAAGGTCGGATCCCAGTTACAGACCTCCATTCAGATTCGAGTCTATGTGGCTTCAACACCCAAAGTTTAGGTCAAGAATCATTGAATGGTGGAGTCAGCCTATCAATGGTACGTGCATCTTCAAGGTCTGCATGAAACTAAAATTCCTCAAGCTTCAGCTCAGAAAGTGGAATAAAGAGGTATTCAGGAATATTTTCGAGTCACAAAGAGTAATTTGTTCCTAATTGAAAGAAATAGAAAACCAGGTCCAGAGTGGCAATGCCACCAATGAGGTCAAAAGACAAGAGAAAATACTCTTATGTGAGTTCCACAACTCGTTGGCCAAAGAGGAAACATTCTGCCGGCAAAAGTCCAGAGCGTTGTGGCTCAAAGAAGGTGATCTGAATACAAAGTTCTTCCATGCCACCACAATGAGACATAGAGGTGCAAATGCTATTAGATGTCTCTGTAGAGAAGATGGGTCACTTGTTGAAGGTATTGAAGACATCCGACATGAGGAAATGGAGCATTTTCGTAACATCCTTGGCCCCTCCCAGGCTTTCTTGGATGAAGTGTCGGAATCCCTTCTTCAGCACATCCCGACCCTTGTTTCTCAAGATGATAATGATCTTCTACTACAGCCCTTCTCCCATGATGAAATCAAATAAGCTCTCTTCTCCATGTCAGCAGACAAGGCCCCCGACCCAGATGCATTCCCCCAAGGTTTTTTCAATCTTGTTGGGATATCATTGGAGAAGATGTTACTGAAGCCATCCTGGAAATCCAGAGGTCCAATTTTATCCCCAGAGACCTTAACTCCACGTTTTTGACCCTCATCCCGAAATCCCATGATTATCGCTCCATGATCGATTTTTGTCCTATTAGCCTGTGCAATGTGATATATAAAATCCTCACTAAATCCATGGCAAATAGAATGAAATTCATCATACCCAAGATCATTGACATGTGCTAGGGCAGCTCTATCCAAGGAAGAGTCATTATCGATAGCATGATCACTATCTATGAGCTCATCCATACTGTTATGGCTAATAGATCGCCAAGTTTTTTCCTAAAACTAGACATTAGTAAAGCCTTTGACAGAATTTCTTGGGATTTTCTCACCACTGTCCTAACCAGGTTTGGCTTCCACCATAGATGGATTCATTTGATCAAAGCTTGCATATCTTCTGCATGGTTCTCGGTTATTGTAAATGGAGCAACGGTAGGGTACTTCAAAAGCAGAAGGGGAATAAGGCAAGGCGATCCCATGTCACTTTTTTTGTTCATTCTTGTGGCTGATAGTCTAGGAAGGGCTCTCAAAGTTGCTTGCTCTACGGGTGATATTTAGGAATCAAAGCTTCAACTGGCCTTCCCCCAGTGTCTCACCAATAATTCATTGATGACACAATCCTGGCCAACCTCTCTAGCATCCCAGAAGCCAAAGTCATTAGATCTATTTTGGAGGCTTACGAGAGGGTTGCCGACCAAAAAGTCAATTATTTGAAAAGTAGCATTTACTTCATCAATACTCTGGCCCATAGACAGGCAATAATTGCTCAAATATTGGGGTGTGCTATTGTTGAGTTTCCTGCAATTTACCTTGGCCTTCCTCTTTTCCAAGGACATCCAACAACAAGAATGTGGGACTATGTTATTCAACGGGTAATGAAGAAGCTCACAGGATGGAAAGGAGCCCTCCTCAACAGCATAGGGAAGTTCACATTAGTCCAATATTGTCTCCAGAGCATGCCAATCTACTTCATGTCCTTATTTCAAGCCTTGATCATTGTATGTAACAAATTGGAACAAATTCAAAGGAAATTTCTATGGTCAAGAATAGAGAATAAAAGCATATTTCCCCTTGTCGCATGGGATAAGGTCTATCTTCCAAAGTGCAGGGGTGGGCTAGGTCTTCGAAGAGTCCACCAAATGAACATGGCCATGATCTCAAAATAGGGATGGAAGGTTACGACTAATTCCCTAGTCCAATGGATCGACATTGTAAAAAGAAAATACCTCAGGCAAGGGTCTTTGATGGACAACTCCCTTATGCCTCCTGGGTCTACATTTTGGAGCTCGGTGTGCCACACCAGACCTATCATTCAGAAAGGTTACTGATGGAAGCTCAAGGATGGATCATGAATTAGATTCTGGGAAGATCCATGGATTATGGCTCAACCTCTAATTCATGATCAGTCTGTAAGTATCCTCAAACCTATCACTGATCTGATTTTTGGTCCCAAAGTTGAGAATTTTATTATTCATGAACTAGCTTTCCCCCACTGGGTTAACCTGCCTATTGACCTGGGATCACTGGAACTCTACTCTGCTCATCTTCACCTATCCGAGCTCCTTCAAACCTAATTTATTCCTAGCACCCAACCACCCGATGCTCCCTTTTGGAACCTTAGCAAGTCTAGGAATTTTTCTATCAAAATAGCCTACTTGTCACTGAATGAACCTGAGAATGATTGGTTCCCTTCCAAAATCATCTGGATTAAAAACCTCATTCCCAAGATAGCTCACTTTTATTGGCTGGCAAATAAAAAATAGAATCTTGACCATCGATAATCTTATTACCCATGGCATGATCCTACCAAACATATGCCTCCTCTGCAAATTTTCCTAGGAATTAGTCAACCACCTATTCCTTAACTACCCTTTTTTTAGTCTTGTTCTCTCATCGATTATTTCTAGTGTATCCATTTCTTGGGTGGCCCCTCATTCCATTAGTGAATTCATCATCCAATGGCTCAACCCATTTAATTCCATCTACCTAAAGTATTGGTGGTCGATTATCCTCCCTCACTTTATGTGGTAGATTTGGCTAGAAAGGAACAACAGAGCCTTTAGGTTCTCGTGCCTTGACTCAAAATTTGTATCACTGAGGGTTGTCATGTTCACCTCTAAAAATACCAATATCATTCCTGTGGATGATTATCCTACATTCTCTTTCGATATCCACATGGTATGCTCTGCTAAACTCTTATTTGAGGTTTCTGGCCATCCCCATGTCATTATGGATAGATCCCTTGTTTTGTGGTTTCCCCCTCCCCCAAGTGGTTCAAGCTAAATTTTGATGGCACATCCAAGGGCAATCCTAGTGATGCGAGTTGTGATGGAGTGATCTGGGATGATAGAGGTAAAATCATTTTAGCATACGTGGAAAGGCTTGGAATGCAAAACAATAATTTTTCTAAGGCTCGAGAAGCTTTTTGTGGCATTCAAATGGCCATCGAATCCAACATCTAGCACCTGATAATTGAAGGTGATTATTTAAGCACAATAAACTAATTTAAAGGGGTCTCGAATCCACCCTGGAATGTGGGACCACTCATCAAATAAACCATTTTCCACCTAAGGGCGATCAAGAATAGGTGTATCCAACACATGTACAGGGAAGGCAATAAGGCTACGGATGCATTGGTAAACTTTGGGTTGATAGTTCACTCCTTCTCGACGTGGTGGGAGGACCTTCCCCAATGCATCGTCAACTCTTACCATGAACTTGTGGTAGCCAATGATGGTTAATGCCATGATGTCAAGGACCCCTTTGCCCCACCATGTGAGGCATGTCGGTGGACCTCACTACACTACAATGCCAAGGTGGCATATTGATATTTGCCTTTGTGGAAAAATAGGTGGCAGACACATGTACCCAGGAGTCACCCTTGTCACTCTTCAGGCTGGCATATCTCAGCACAACAACCATTATAAACTAGTTTTATCCTGCTAACTTAGTGATGGTATTCCTAATATCAATGCCAACAACATTCATTGGAAAGGTGCACATGGAAAAAGTGTAAAGGAGAAGCACCAATGGAAACATGATCCCTTTCATGTGTGTGAAACAATTCATATAGGAACTACCACCTCATGCCAGGATGATAACCATGTAGAACGCAATGATAATCTTGTTAGTATCATGCCTGATCTGGACCTCGACATGGTGGTTGATGCCCTAATGGCTCATCTATGGAGAAGTGTTGTAAACATGGCAGGTCCCCTAGTGGTACACCCTATCCACTGATAAAACTTCCAACTACTCCTATCAGCTTTTTCCACTACCTTGATCACCTCCGATTTTGGTGCATGCTCACACTATGAACCAAATCATCCTTCAAAATCGATCGGACCACACTTCAAGACATCTCATGCCCGAAAGGCCCAATCAACAGTGTCAATCAAGTTCCAAGGCCATGCATATCGGCATGAAGTAGCTCTAGTTGTTGGAAGGAAGGTTTTTGGTAAGCCAAGCCACAAAGAGAACCATAGTACTCATCAAGCCGAGTGGGGTGGTGAAATGGTGGCATGAAGGTTTCTCTATCGAGTGGAGAATTATGGCATTGCTTGAGCCCGACCAGTTGCAGCTGGACCCAATGGTCGAAGAGATCCTAGTGGCCCGTGGACTGTTAAACTTCCTGAAGAAGTTTGGTGGCCATGACCCTAACATATCCCAAGAATTTTTCTAGACCTAGGACAATGGCATTGTATCCTTGAAAGGATTAACCTTTGTTGTTACCATCGACATGCTAGCGGAGATCACCGAGCTCCCGAACGAAGGTGAGATTGTTCATAGGGACAAGCATTCCATGGCTAGTGAATTGGCGCTACTTCACAATAAAGGGAAGTTGTTAACTAAGAAAGACAATGGGTACGTCAGGGAAGGGCTTCCCCCTCCATGGAATAGGGTTATGGTACCTGTAATGCAGTACTTGACTGTTGATGAGCCAATGTCACCCTTACATAGTTTCCATATGGTATTCCTTAACTTCCTCAAGGACGTCAAGCAAATTAATATCCCGGAATACCTGTATCGGTCAATGGAGATATCTGTGGATAGTGTTAGGTGGGGAAAATCCACCCACCCCAAGCACCAAGGCCTACACTACATCATTTACAAATTTGTCAGTCAAAATCTTGACCAACATGTAGTGGAGTAGGAGAGACCTGGTCGAGACCCTGAACCTATCCCGCTAGTGATTTTGGATGGTGCTCAGGATGCTCTGGTGGTGGAAGCAGACAACGACACTCCAAGCAGAGTTGGCCGTCCAAGGGAACTACCCCATGTGATATCTTCCAGAACCCCAATACGGTGCTCTATCCAGTTTAAAAATGTTAATGAAAAATCAAGCCCATCCCCTACTCGTAAGAGCCAGAGGACCACGTTAGGACCATATCTCATGAGGATCCCATTTTGTGCAACATATGGGAGATGTGGATGAGATTACTGATCTGGAAGATATAGTCAACCTTGCTACCTCGATGCTCCTCAAAGCCAATAATATTATCACCCTGATGAATAAGCAGAAGAATACCATCTCCATGGAGGATGACCCCAAGGAAGATGAGGACTACATCCCTGAATGAATAAGATGGTCCTCTCATAGGATTGTCCCCTTTTGATGTTCGGGATGGTCCTTGTGCTCTCTTTGCATTTCTTGGTTTCCATTTTGTGCTTGCAGGCTATTATTGTAATAGGGTTTTCTGCTTGTTTCTGGTTTATGGACTCGGCGTATGGTCCACTTTTGGCTTATCCTATAGAGATTTGAACCTTCATGGGATCCTCTCTACAACATGTTTATAAGGTTTTGGGTCCCTTTAAAAAACCCGTTATCAATAAAAAAAACTTTGATTATGTTTGACAATTAAAAAAATAAAATAAAAAATATTAATTCAAAATATAATTTCTAGTCTATAAACACAAAATAGTTTAATTGATTATCTTTATACATAGAAATTAGTTTATCTTTGTATGTACTTTAGTGCCAAAACTATTAAACATGGAAAAATAAATTATAGAGGATCAAAGTACAAAAATAAAGTAGATACATAATTCACATTTAACCATGATAGTGACACCACCATAGGTTCCAATACAATTAGCCAAAAACTAAAAGTGATAATGTTCTACGGTAAATAATACACATGGTTAGCATTGCACAAAGTTAGTTTTTGACCAAGAAAAAAAATTGAACACCTTGCAGTTTGGGAGATGCAACATATAAAGCTATATTAATGAATTTATTCGTAGTTAGTTAATACATGATTGAGAACCTAAATCTAATTAACATAACGTTTAAACATAAAAATTAGCTAAGGGGAAGTTTGGATTCCTTGACACTTTAGCACTTCTAACATCTTGCTACTTTGCCATTCAAACAATTTCTAACATCAACTATGGTAATCTAATATAGCCTTTTAAAATCCTCTTTTAGTCATCCATCTCCAATGAATGTTGTTTATCAATGTTGGCACTCAATATTTATTTATTTTTGTTGGATGAGCTACTCAAGTTTTGGACTTGGTCATTGCTCATTCTCAACATAAGTACCTATATAAAGAAAATTTTAGGGTTAAAAACTTAAAATTTCTAAAATTTTGAATAGAGGAGCTAGTCGCTAGCCAATTGGGATGATTCACTAGAAAACTAGAGTGAATTGATCCCAAAAATTCACCTTGAGAATATTTTTATGAAAGAAGGTCCAAGAAAATTTCTAAAATTGAATTGCTTCAATTTTGGGGTAACCACTCTCCTTGGAATAATTAAAATTTTCTATATTTGAGTGAGTCACTCCTTAGAACCCAAGTGAATAACTCCTCTACTTATAAAAAAATATTACTATGGAATGAATCTTTACTTGATTGAAGCGAAATTCTAGATGGCTTGGAATTCATTTCTAGGTTATTATACTTAAATAGAGTGAGTCTTTCTTGTTTTAGGATAATTTTTTTTTGAGTGAGGACTTCACAAATTTTTTGAGATCTGTTTAACTACTTTGTAACCATGGAATATGCAAATTCATAGCCAACAGTGTAAAATTCTATCAATCTTGTACTAACTTGCTTTCCTTATGAAAATATTAAACTTTTGAAGTTTTTAATGAAGTTTTCATTCACAAAATACTTATGAAAATAAAACATAAATTATAAAAAAATATGAATTTCAAGGTCAAGATGGGACTATGCTTAAAAATTAAGTCCTTGGCCCTGATGAACCACTTTGGATTCATGTTGTGAAATTTTGATAGATTCAAAGTTATTTTCCAAAAAAATAGAGTGAATCACTCTCACAATGGAACTTGGATTATTATCTATGCAATTAACTCAAATAGAGTGAATTGATCTAAATTTGGAATGAATCTCTAACTATTTCAAAATTTGGCACAAATTCCTTAGTTTTAGACCATTCACTTCCACATATGTTGGAATGCAAATATATCACCAAAATTGAGAATTCCTACCAAATTATGAGTATTATATTTAATATGGAGAAAATTATTCATCCCATTAGGCATTATCGAAACTATGTTGAATTAGGGAATTTTCCCACTTCTTATGTGCCTTTAATTATAGTTTTAGAAAAGTTGGATGGAAGGGTTTAGGGCCTCTTTCAACCTTTGGATTTAGATTGGCTTCAAATTATCCTTGCTAAATTATAATATATACCAATTTTATTACATGAAATTAAAATGCATGAAAAGTAATTTGTGAATTTTTTTGTGTGTTCATAATCGTAACGAAAATAGTGTGTGATCAATCGATACATGAGTTTTATTAATAATAACATTGTTCTCATTTGATTGATAAAAAAATATGAGTGTAAATGGAAATATGGAAAAAATAGCTATGCCTCAACTATCATGCATTCTACCATTTATGGAGATAAAAAGACTTATCAAATTTCCCATAACTTTATGAACTACAAGGGCACAAGGTGGGTTTCATAGAATCTAGCTCTAAATTATCATGGCCAAAATATGTTTACAATGTAGCCTATGTCTCCTATTTATAGTAATAATTTATCCCTAAGTTACATGGCATAAGAAACTATTAATTCTAATAAAAATAAAAACTTTGGGGGCATCACTCACAAAGTGGGGCACCTCCAAATGTTATATACCTCTAATAATACCTCTAAATGGATTAGAATCCTTCCAATATGAGTTATGGCACCACAAAAAGATAAATTTTCATTTTTCAAAGATCTTCCTTAGAATTTGTGTTTATCTTTTTACCCCACCATTGGTTTGTGATTGATTTTCTCCACTTTGCTAGTGATTCACTAGAATTTACCTATTGTTTCACTCCTACAAGTCAAACACTCCACTTTTCTAGTAGATTGCTCCTAGGCAAATTTGCACTTATTGAGCAAATCGACACTTACCTCTAACTTAGCCAAAATTTGAGGGTTTTGGAAGATATAAGAGGATTTATTTTATTGTTTTGAATCCTTCCAAAATTACAAATTCTATTGTAGTGACATTTCACTATAGTATGAAATGCACACTTAAGAGCAGGGTTATGCATAGCGGCTATTTATTGCCAAATTGGCTAAAATTAGGATTTTCAAAATTTGGAATTGGCTAATATTTGGGACCCTTGACCAGGGCCCATTAGCCAAAAAAATTTGGGTGCAAATTTTTTTTGGGTCGATTTACCCCAATTTTATAATAATTTGACCATTTTAAGTTTAAATTTCCAACATTACCCCTAATAATAGTGAACCTTATACATGCATTTGGACACTATTTTCTTGGATTTTGAAACTGATTCGCCAAATTTTTATAAATACATTTTAGGGCCAACCCTTTACGCATTGTAGAGACCCTGGGAAAGCGGTGCACCATCCACTACTCCTATTTGTGAATATTATTTAACTTATTCATATTTAATCATGCATTAAATGAAAGATACAACCGAGATACAAAGAAAATGAATAGATAATGCTTTTTATTGCTTTTTCTCAAGTTTGGTTACATATAGATCCCTCTGAGGGATTTCCTTCTTTTGATACAGATTTTACAAAGTAGGGCAGCGGATGTATGATGTCCCCTCGCAAGGGGTGATGCACTCTCGTAGGCTTCCTGATGATGCACATAGAACTGTATGAGGGCTTACAGATGCCTCCTTCTCCAGGTCTGGTTCCTAGAGGGATCCTTTTGCTTTTGTATGTTGATAACCTGTCAAATGTACCTGTAGTCCTGCAAACATGAAAACAATAACAAACGCTCAGCTTGTCCGAGATTGCCTCCTCGGATGAGGTTGTTAGCAATAACCCTAATGATAAATAGAAATATGCTCCATGATAATAGAAACTAATGCTATGAATGCTAGTAAATGCGATAAACCAAATCTATGCTAATGGCGTAAAAGCATGTAACAAGCTAAATGAAAGAAACTAATGCAAAGAACCCTAGATTAGGCCGACGGGCCACTGTCCAAGACAGTGGCCGCTAAGATGAAAACCTATTTCTATTGTTCCAAGGCTATGAATCTAAGCTTGTTACCGATGTTGAAATGATTGTCATTTCTTGTCCGATGTGTTGAATATCCTATAGATGAAAAACCCTAAATCGGTTAGCACTTCATTGCTCCTCAAAGGTGCTCCAATTTTCTCTCCAATTCGGTAGGGCTTCACTACAAGAAAATCTCTCTAAGTCTCTGAAAACTCTCTCTAAGTCTCTCCCTCCAATTGATAAAAGAATGTCCCCTAGTGCTTTTAGGTTTACTCCTTATAATGTGTTGAGGTCTTAGGTTTAGGTCTAAAACCCTAAGATCGAATCTTGCATACAAACTATTTGTTAGCATGAGAATTTGAGTCTTTGTCTACCCTTGAGGGCTAGTTAACTGATGTCTAAATCTAGACTTGAGTCTTTCATGTAGACTAGCCATGAGGAATCATGCAAAGTTATCCCCTCTTGGCTTTATTGCATGCAAACTGCCACTTCCACCCGAGATTAGGCTATATTGGTGGCAAAATGCATTTTAGGGTTTAGCCATTGTCATCTATAGTGACTAAGGTTTGGCCATTGTGAGCTACATCGGCTAAGGTTTGGCCACTCTGAGCTGCAGTGGCCAGGATCCAACCACTCTGGTCCATAGCGGCTAGGCTTGGATGGGCTAAGAATACCCCAAATGAGTGGTGAAAACCACTTTTGATACTTGGAAGGTCCCAAGGTTTAGTCACATGATCTATGAATGTGCCCATGTGAGTAGTCTCCCTAAACATGACATGTTTTAGGTGTCTACAGATGCCCCTTTTTGTGATGCGCTATGTGGAAAACACAGCATGGAGCAAAAACGTAGACTGCTATGTTTGTAGGGTGTATGATGATCATTGATCTGATCAACGTTGGATGGCCCAATCACGCAAGATGGCGCGCATCCTTGAATCATTGCTTCAACCTTATTGAAGGCTTAATTTAGCATAGGGCTTGCACATGTTCACTTGCACTTATTCCTCAAATGTAATCGGGTAGCTTATGTCGCTACAACAGAACCGACCAGAGGAGAGCTACAAACTAAAAATGTCATATTTGCTTATGAACCCAGCAAACGAGGAAAGTTTTGTAAGAGTTGTATGCAATGATTCGTAGGACGAACACAATTTTGATATGATCGAGTGATCTTTGGTTGAATTTGATTATGATTATTTGAAAATTTGAACTACCCCCTCACACAATGAATTGGTGAGGGAAGGGCAATGAATGAAGCGACAAGTCGCTTGACCAACTTGACTAGTTTTGGTTCCTTTCTAGTGTTTGTTCTTTCAATGGGCAAACCCCCATCCAAGTGTGATTTCAATTGTTTATGATGATCATTCATCCCTATCCCGGGGAGCGGTCCGGCCACAAATAGCCTTCTTAGGGAGTTAGGATGAGCGATTCTATTTATACTTGTATTGCATCACTTGGTTCAGTGTTTTTGTGTCATAAGAGAATTAGGATGATTCCATCGTACCCGTGGAGCAGTCCGACCATCTTGGTCTTCTTCGGGATTGAGGAGGCACATCATAATTCCAAAATGAATAATTTGCCCCAAGTAGCCTTATGGTAACTTACTCATCTCACCGAATTGCATGGAGTGCAAATCGTTGCAACCGTTGAGTTGATAGAGTAGGTAACTGAATACGAAGCTTACTCGAGATTTGTTTTTATGTGATTTTTTTGTTATTTTGAGCATTGTGATGATCAGGGACCATCAAAATGTGTTTATTTGATTTTTTTTGCTATTCCTCCTAGAAGGAATCTTTCTAATTTTTCTTGTGCTGTTGGTCGTTGTCAGATCCAACGGCCCCCAAATGCCTATTTTTGGCCGCTCTCGACTACAACGGCCAAGAAGTGCGGGCCGCTGATGGTAGAAGTGGCCAAGGCATAAATTGGGAAATATAAAAGCAGCCTAGGGTTTTGACTTTTCATTCTTCCAGCTAGCGATTTGCTTTTCAGAGCTCTGGAGAGAAAGTGACGTTTGTGACCTGGAGTGTTGTTGCATTGGAGATTATGGCTGCACAGGGTGAGACATCCGTGAGTGGAGGAGCCGAAGCTTCTCGGGTATGCTTCGAAACCCTAACCCTATTTGTTTCACTTTTGGGTAAAAATGAACCGCACTTAAGTAATCGGTAAATGAACTCCATTAAACTTGTTGGCAATGAACCGAACCCATAGTTAGGCTTAGTTTAGGATTTGTTTTGGTGGGCTTGCCCCCATTTTGCAATTTTCAATTTTTTTGGTGTTCTTGGCCTAGGGAAAATGCTGCTTTCATGTCACCCATTGGTTGCTGTCACACAGAGTGGCCATTTCGACCTGTGACTTAGCCACTATCGATGGCAGCAGCTAGTTCAAAATCTAACGGTAAAAAATTTGACCATTGGGGTTTGGCCACTGTCAGCTTCAGTGACTAATTTTTGGTCACTGTAAGTGAAAGTGGCCAAGAACCTTAGGCAAAATGTTTTAATTTTTCTTGATTTTTTTGAATTTTTGGGATGATTAATTGATTTTTTTGAATTTTTGAGTTACTTTTCTGCACTTTGCTGCATGATTAGGTGCATTTATTCCTCTTTCATTTAGACTTAGGATAGTCTATCTTTGTTTGCACCATTTTTCATGTTTTATTGTGATTTATGCCTTAGATGCATTGTAGTTATGCTTTGATTTTCATCTTTAGATTCTTTCTGCTCGGGCTCGGGACCCGAAGCTCTTGAAGGACCTCCTACCACTCATGAATGACATGGACTGGGCATGGTTTAAGGCCCATGGATTGTAGTATGTGACCAGGCTACCCCCGATTATGTCGGATCAGGCCTACCTCATGGCCCTGGCTCACCGATGGGATTCCCGGACTAACACTTTCCACCTTCCTACCGGTGAGATGACCATCACACCGGAGGATGTATACAGGATTTTCTAGATTCCCTTTGATGGAGTGGCCATTGTTTCTTTGGCCACTAATGACCGTGATGCAGTCTTTGTTTGGGTGTTCGGGAGGCATGTTGTAGATGCCTTCAAGGACACCAAATATGGTGGTGTATCTATTCTACGTTGGTACAGGGAGCATGTCTTCTCTGAGAGGCATGCGGTGTTGCTGATGGTTATCAGTAACATCCTTATCCTAGATTGCTCAGGCTTGAGGTTCCCGTGGAACCTCCTTGCGATGGTTCAGGATTTGGTGGACAATGAGGAGCCTATCATCTATGCATGGGGGAGGTCCTTGCTAGCATAGTGCTATGATGAGTTGTATCACATCCATCGATGGGGTCACATCAGCATTACTTGCAGCTTGCTCCTGTAGATATGGGGATGGGAGCATATCCATGTAGATCATCCTAGAGGGCTCCCTAGTAGGATTACAACTATTGATGCTAGGATGCAGTGCTATGCTGCCATATGGGCTCGAGAGCATGAGGAGCACAAGAGCCATCCTCATGCGGGGGAGCTCCCCCATTACATTACCACTTTCACCTCCCTACAGGCCGAAGATATCATATGGCATCCATACCATGAGTGCCCAGCTTGGGATGATCCAGATAGGTTTACAGCTAGGACGCGGCATGAGTGGTGGCTCATTGGCCGCAAGGTTGGCATCAGAGAGTATTTCTTCTACTCCCGAGTTCTTCGTCAGTACGTATTGCAGTAGGATGTGCCATTTGTCCCATTTCTGTATAGGCACCTTACAGTAGAGGGAGATCTTCCTCCTCCATGGATCACGAAGCTCACTGATGAGGAGGATGCCCCAGTAGTTGATGCAGGAGTCATTGGGGGAGTTATGGATGCATTTGCACAGTGGTGGGGGGATCGATTGTGGCATGGTGATGGTAGTCTGGGCTGTGAGGATGATGGTGGGGATGGAGGCATAGATCTAGTAGGGCATAGAGTCTGAGCTAGGACTGAGGGATGGGGCCAGCCAATAGAGTAGGTGGCAGTGGAGGAGTAGGAGGCTCCTAAGGAGGATGAGGAGGACTTGGATCTTGAGGAGAGAGATTCTCCTCTGAGAGCACAACTGCATGATGTAGAGGCTAAGCTCTAGTCGGCCAAGATCTAGGTACAATAGCATGATGCTATTATAGCCCAATGGGATGCTACTATAGTACAATGAGATGCTACTATAGAGTAGCTCATGACTCAGATATAGGCCTTGTAGGCTACTATCGAGGGTGGTGCTACTAGGATGCAGGTTGTTGTTGATCCTCCTACACCTTAGGGTCCTACAGGGATAGATCCGAGGGTAGAGATCAGGCAGATGTAGGCTTTTCTAGATGAGTATGAGGTAGAGATTGCTGGTCATGTAGGCCACATTGCTTCTCTCGAGATGTAGATCAGGAGGCTAGGAGCCACTCCTAGGGAGAGGATAGGTGTAGGTGGATCATAGGCTAGCGGGCACTCCACCTCAGGGTAGTCTTCTGTCTGGCCTAGTTAGAGGACCCGAACTCGCATAGAGAGGCCAACAGGCTCACATCACTCCACTCGAGATCCAGCCATAGGGGGCAGAGGTCCTAGTGTTTGATTGATGATGCACTAGGCTTTTATTTTTGAGGTCAGCTGACCTATATGACTATAGCCTTCGGGAATTTTTGTACATCTCGATACTTGGTACACACATTTTGAGACTCTTTTGAGACATACATTTATATGAGATCTTTGCATTATACCTCATTATGTGTGTCATTTATTGCTTATGTTTTTGTTTTACTTATGTGATGTGATGATGGCATTATGATGAGTTGATGTATGTGTTAGATGATAGATGATATTTATGATGATGCGGATATTTAGATGGATGCTTATGTAGATGCTTATATGATCTGATTATTGTGACATGATGTGATGTATTATGAGTTGATTTGATGGTGGATTTATGCTTGTATGCATAGGTGGCTTGTGATGTGATCTTAGATGTAGATGGATGATCTATGAAATTATGTGTTTATGGATGCAATATTTTCGTTAAATGCATGTTTAATTTTGATTTAATTGTATGCATCTAACTTATGTTATGATATGGTAAATGCAATGTGTCATGCATGTTTATATGATGTTTAACCTAATGTGAATGAACTTGTATGCTTTAATCACTTAAAACATAAGGAATGCATATGATATGATTTTAACAATCTAAATGGGTGATACCATAGAAAGTATAACAATCATGAATGTAAATAATCATTCTTATCATAAGAACTAATTATTTAGACATTCATATGTGAAATGTAATGGCATGGAATGTATGTAATTTCTTGATAAACTTATGTAATTTAAAAGATACAAAGTAGTCAGTGGTCATCTAAACATCATTTCTGACATCCATCCGGTATCTATCCTACTTTGTTAATACCCCTTAATTTACAAAACTTCATAAAATTGATGATGTGATGGATGATATGATTTGTTGCTATGTAGGAATTTTTGAGGCTCTTCCTGAGACTCAAACACTCTAGTTACCCTATCAACAATTGCATACTGACCATACAAGACTTTTGAAAAGCAAGGCTTTCATCATGGACCTAGATATTCATTATCCCTGTGTGTGCAAATGAATATATTTAGATAGAACTCAAGCATTTCCTTCGATGTCAGGTGGGATTCTTTCAGCCCATTGCTAAGATCGGGGATCCTCAATTGTTCATCTTATCCTGTGTTGGACTTAGTAGGACTATACCACTAGGTAGCATTGGGTTACCTAAAGCTAGCTCATCCACATGCAAACATTGGTCTACACAAATGCAAGATGCTATTGTGATAGACATATCATCATGCGTAAGGGTATCCCCATTGCCAGGCATGGTTGTACACCAAACCTGTAATGGGGATCCCCTTCCGATTTTATACAATGTTGAGAATTCCAGGGATTCAAGCTCCATTCCCTTCTTTTCTTCATTTCATTTGGGATACTTGCTCATGCTTAGTGATGAAAATCACTATTTATTTTTTATTGATTTTTCTCTTGAGCAAGGGACTTATGTAGGGATGAAAATCACTTGTTTGTTTTGACTTTGACTTTTGCTTGATTTTGGGACTTTTGCTTGTTTTAATGAAAGCAAGGGATTTATGTAGTGATGATAATCACTTGTCTCTGGGTAGGGTGAAACTTGTCCTTTTGCCAATTCTCAGCACCTTTGAACCGGTCGCACAGGGGGATAAGCAAGGAAGATCCTTTTTGCTTAAGGCAACCTAGACCACTTTTGCAGCTTTCATATTTCCCTTGTACCAACTAGGATTTTAGTGTTTCAATTAGTGATGGGATCCTGAATATCTAAGGCATTCATGACTAGACCTTACTCTCTACTAATCAATATGGCTTCCCACAAAAGTTGATAAGACCACTAGATATGGTTGAATGACCAAAAAATCTTAGCCTATTCCTTATAGCAACATGATATGGTTGTGTTGAAAAACACAGTTACACACATGGATGAATGGATGAAGGTGGACTTGTGTATTTGTGGTTGTGATACAAACTGTGGCATCATTTGCAAGAGTGTGATCATAACATATGCAAATGCAATGGATATGCATGTTTGATGTTATGCAACTATATGGATGCAGATGTGAGATGCAACTATTTTTGTATTTTTTATTTTTGCATTGTTTTTGTATTTTTTATTATATTTTGACCAAAGGGCTTATTGTGCCTTTGGGGCTTTTAGAGTTTGACCAAGCGGCGTGAAGACACCCTTGGAGAATTTTTGATTGAATTTGACCAAGCAGTGTGAGGATACCCTTGGAGCATTTTTTGATTTAATTTGACCAAGCGACTTGATGATACCCTTGGAGCATTTTTGATTGAATTTGACCAAGCGGCTTGTTTACCCTTGGAGCATTTTTTATTGAATTTTGACCAAGTGGCTTGTTTACCCTTGGAGCATTTTTGATTGAATTTTGAATTTTTATGTTTTTTGAATTTGTTTGTATTTTTGATGACATATTTGTATTGTTTTTGTATTTTATGTATATTTGAATGTTTTTGTATTTTATGTATAAAATGCCTTCAAATGAATGATATTGAGAGGCTCAGGCTCTTCAACACCATCCAATGATGTGAGGTGATATGCCCCAGGCCCAACCTTCTCTGAAATCATGTAGGGGCCTATCCAGTTTCTCGTAAATTTGTCTCGTAGGTGCGGTGACAGATTTGAGTTCTGTTGGTTTTCTTTGAGCACAAGATCCCCAACTTTGAATTCTCTCAAGTGGACTTTACTATTGTAAGCTCATGCAAGGTGATCCTGATAAACACGGAGATGCTCCAAGGCATTGACTCGATGTTCATCAAGAAGCGTTAATTGATCAAGGTGGGCTTGTCGTGCGGTGTCATCATCTATGAAGTCCTTCAATGCTATGCGTAGGGTTGGAATTTCCAACTCTAGGGGCATGATGGCTTCAGTGCCATATACAAGTGAAAATGGTGTTGCCCTAGTGGGCATCCGCACACTCATCCTGTATGCCCACAATGCCAGAGGCAATTGCAAGTGCCAGTCCTTATGATTATCTTTCACTATCTTCCTCAAGATGGAGACTATTGTTTTGTTTGAGGCTTCTGCTTGCCCATTTGCTTGTGGATAATAGGGTGTTGAAAAACTATGTTGAATATGGTATTTTTTCATTAAAGCATGCACATTTTTGTTCTTGAAATATGGCCCATTATTCGATATTATTTTTGAAGGGACCCCAAAATGACTTATGATATTATGGAGTATAAACTCCGCAATCCTTGGTCCAATTGTCGATGTCAAGGGGATCACTTCGACCCACTTGGTAAAGTATTCAGTGGCCATTATGATGAATGTGTGTCGGCCTAAGGATGGGGGTGAGATCTTCCCCACTAAGTCTAGTCCCCACTACGAGAAGGGCCATGCTGCCTGGATGGGTTGCAAGGCTTGTGATGGCAAGTGAGTGAGGTTTGCATGATGTTGGCACTTAATGCATTTCTTGACATACTCGCAATAGTATTTTTCCATAGTGGGCCAATAGTAACCCATTCTCAAGATGCGCTTAATGATGGCCATGCCACTGAAGTGGCCGCCACACGTGTCATCGTGGGCTTGCAAAATTGCCCAAGATGCTTCCTGGGGCTCAAGACAATGAAGGAGCATTCCATCATAGCCTCGTCTATAAAGGATATCTCCTAGAAAGATGTACCTCATCACCTTCTATTTAAATGCTCATATTTTGGCATGCGATAGGCCTTGTGGTACCATTCCAAGTTTTAGGAAATCCCACAATTGGGAAAGCCAATCCTGATAAGCCATAACTTCTATGGATAAAATGACATGTTCCTCCTATGAACTAGAATATGTGAACACAGATTGAGAAATAACCCTATGGTGAATGGTTGTACCACACTCCATAGGGCCTTGAGAGATCAAAGATTCCCAAGGTGCTATTTGCAAGAAATCTCTAGCTCTGAAGGACCAATCCTGATTTGGTTTGGTCTGGATCATGTTGACTGACTCTTGATTGTCAATAGCCTCACGTTGTATTGCTGAGTGCGCGAGCACTTTAACGTGAATGGTTGTGAAATCAGTAGATAGATTCTGAGGGATTAAGGATCCCAAAGATGCCATGGTGTCTACAAATCTGTTTGATGTATGAGGGATTGCCTCGATGTCATACCATTCTAGTCGAGCTAGGTAAGTGTCAACAAGCTCCTTGTAAGCTTTCAAGAGTGGGCACCTACATTGGAACAATCCTTTGACTTGATTAACTATGAGCAAAGAGTCACCAAAGATATTCAATCTTTTAATACCCATTGCAATGGCTATTTGGAGTCCCAAGATCAGGGCCTCATACTCTATGTTATTGTTTGTGCAAGGGAAGTCTAGCTTGAATGATAAGGGCAATGGAGCACCTTACGGTGTGATAAAGACTATCCCTATGCTTCACCCCCTTGCTCACACTTCGAACCATCGAAGAATAATGCCATGTCTCTTTCTTTCTTAGGTTCTTCGGGTTTGGGTGGATCTGATAATGCGAAGACCGCATCATCAAGAAATTCTATGGTGAGAGGCTTGCTATCCTAAAGAGGTGCCTCTGCTAATTGATCTGCTATGACTTGTCCCTTGATGGAATTTTGGCTTATGAACTCTAGATCAAATTCTATCAATAGCATGATCCACTTTGCAGTACGTGTGTTGTGATAGGTCTTGTTCATCATATACTACAAAGGATTTTGTTTGGATATGACGTAGGTCGTATGGCTCAACATGTAGTGTCTCAACTTTCTGGTTGCAAAGACCACTACTAAACACAACTTTTCTACATACGCATATCCTAGCTCATAACTCACCAAGGTGCGACTGATGTAATATACGACTTGCTCTTTATCTTGTGCATTCTTTTGGGCCAACATGGTGCCCAAAGCGAAATCAGTAGCCGATATGTATAGTAAAAATGGTACCTCTGGCCTTGGTGGAGCCAACACTAGCGGTGTTTCCAGGTAAGTTTTGATCTCTGCAAAGGCTTGTTGGCACTCTTCATCCCAATGAAATGGGACATCCTTGCATAGCAACCGGTTCATGGGCCAACACTTGTCTGATAACTGAGCAATGAACCATTTTATGGATGCTACCTTGCCTTGTAGGCTTCTTAACTCCCTAATGTTGGTAGGGGTGGCCATTTCCATTATAGCCTTTACCTTTGTAGGATCGACTTCAATGCCTCTCTTAGAAATGATGAACCCTAAGAGCTTACTAGAAGTTATGCCAAACACGCACTTCTTAGGATTCAATCTAACATTGTGCTCAATGAGGTGATCGAAGACCTTTGTAAGGATTTTAGCATGCCCTTGCCACAATAAAGACTTGGCCAGTAAATCATCAATGTAATCCTCCAAGATCTTATGCATATAGTCATGGAAGATGTATGTCATGGCCCACTGATATGTGGCACCAACATTCTTTAGGCCAAATGGCATCACCTTGTAATAGAATGTCCCCCATGGAGTAATGAAAGTAGTCTTGTGTTGGTCTTCAGGTTTGATCCAGATTTTATTGTATCCAAAAAAACCATCCATTAGGGAGAGCATCTCATGACCTACGGTGGCATCAACAAGAGCATCTATGTTTGGCAATGGGAATGAATCCTTTGGAGTTGCCCTATTCAAGTCTCTAAAATCCATGCAAATATGGACTCTTCCATCAGGTTTTCCCATGGGCACCATGTTCGAGACCCATTCAGGATAGTCGATGGGAACTATGAAAATCGCATCCAATAGTTTTTGTAACTCATTCTTCACCATCAAAGCGATGGTTGGATGCATTTTCCTCAACTTTTTCTTGATTGGCTTCTTCATGGGATCCAATGAAAGGTTATGAACCACTAACTTTGGATCAATCCCTAGCATGTCTTTGTAAGTCCAAGAAAAAATATTTGGCCTCTCTTTAAGGAGAGGGATTATGATGGCTTGTTCCTCTGGAGATAGACTTTCTCCGAACTTAACTTTCTTTGGTTGAGTAGGATCATCACTGATGTCCACCTCGAAAGTTTCTTCTATAGCCATATGTGACCCATCCTCCAACTGGTGAGGCATGGGTATCAAATGAATGTCATCGATGGGATTTATAGGTCCTACTGACTCAGGATCCAAACTAGCATGGAATACGTCATATGCATAGCCTGATGCAAAATGAAATGGTTGTAACACCTCTTCATTAGGGAAAAGGTCCTCAGGCTCTATGGGTGAATCAACATGATCCCAATCAATAGCCTCTGTATCAAGACACAGTGGTTTAGTAGGATCTTCTGGGTTATGAAGTGGAGTGGTCAAATCAATGGAGATTGTATTGATGGATGGAATGAAATCTCTAGGACCACATGGGTGAAATATTGTCTCATAGGTTTCCCCTCCATACTCGTGATGAGGCTCTAGAGGAAAAGGAATCTCTAGATCTAGCCCATGAGTAGGCTAGATAATAGGATCATTGGGTTCTAAGAGCTCCCTGAACGTAGGCAGAGAGGGATTGACAGTGAATGGCAACTAAGTCGATAGGTCTCCCCAAAAACTGCAAGCTAGGGTCTATGGCATGAAGTGCCACTTCTCTTTCTACCAACATGTTGACTTGCCATAAGTGGTGAGGCCCAAGATAAGCCATCTCAGTCTCATCTTCAAAGTCATCATCACTTATCCAAAAACCATTAGCATTGGTATGTGGTCCCAACACAAGGGGCATGTGTCTTGGCCTCAAGTAGGCCATCTCTATTTCATCCTCATATTCTTCATCACTTATGAAGATGCCATTTGCATTAGTGTCTTACCCCAAGCTATGGGGCCACTACCTTGGTCCTAGGTAGGCTCTTTCTGTTGAGTCCTCTGACTCATAGCCACTTTCATCCGATATGTACCCACTCTCATTTTGGCTAGACTAGGAAGTTAAAGACGAGGCCCATGATAGGCTAAGCTTACTTGTACTTCATCATCACTTACCTCATATCCATTTTCTTCTCGCTCTTCATCCCACAAGTTGCAACCTATTGGGATGGCATCAATTGTGAAGCTTGGATGATAAGTCTCGGGTGGTGGTATGTTTACCATGACCACTTGTCTGTTACTTGGATGTCTTGTACTTGGTGGGTGATAAGGAATAAAATTGATGTCTTCTCCTAACCCCAAGCTTAATCTATCCAAGGCTACTTCTAGAGAGTCATATCGACCTCTGATGTGATAGCCTAACCCAAAACTATTAGAGGGAAGTTGGTATTGTGGCTCGAATGGCCACCTATGCCCCTGCTCATATATACCAAGACCATAGCCATGCCAATGGCAACGTTCAAAGTAGCTTAGAGAAAACTCGATATTAGAGAGGTAACGAACATTAATAGTGAATAGTTCATCATTATCCTCTTTAATTTCTATAGACTTATGGGTGCAGTCCAGGCCAACATAGACAAAGTTGGTCTGGTTGGGAGGGATTCCAAGTGGAACCATTATTCCCACTGGTGGTCTTAGGTCTTTTGGCCATCCCATGTCCTGTGCAGACTCTATGATGGGTATGAATGTTATGTTCTACACAAGATACTCTCCTATCCCTATGCTTGCCAAGTGTATTGTCACATGTGATGTGGATGATCCTACAGACGACACTGGTGAAGCGGGTTCTAGTATCTCCTCGACTTGATCTTGGAGATCTTCTTCTTCCATGGGACTTGGACTTTTCTCAATGGCTATGGTTAGCGCTTCCTTGGGATTTCCTTCCTCAACTAAGGGTACCTTTAGCTTCTAATTATCTTTTGGTTTAGACGTTGATGGTCTCTTAGAAGCATCAGTCATTTTGGGTGCAAGATGAGGTGTTGATATTGATGGGTCTTTTCGTACCCCTTTGTCTCTGTCATCTAGTTGCGTAGTTGGAGATGAAGGTCCTACATATAGGTGGGTAGAAGGAATCATAAATTCTCCTAGAAAATCCACCTGATGGACATATTTGAATGGCTCTTCATCAGCCAACACCACATAGACTTTGTCATCATGCACATACTTGACACATTGGTGTAAAATCGAAGGAACACACTTCATATCTCTTATCCAAGGGTGCCCTAGGAGGATGTTGTATTGCATGGCCCCTTCCAAGACATGACACATCATAGGGATGGTCTTATGCCCCACCTTGATAGGTAGGACTATCATTCCCATAGTATTGCATAAAGCATCATTGAAAGCTCTTAATGTGTAGGCTCTCGAAATGATATTTGACTTGGGGATCTTAAGGTGTTCTATTGTTATCATTGTGATGATGTTGATTGATGAACCTGTATCGATCAAGACCCACTTAAAAGGTAAATCATTGACTAACGCAACAATGTGCAGTGGAGGGTCTGGTAAGGCAGTAGGCACTATCTTAATCTCATGATCATAGAATCGAATTACAGGTTCCTAGCATTGTTGTACTTGTCCCACAAAATATGTGAATGCATTGGGATCTTGTGGTTGGAGCTCAATCGATCTCAAAATCTCCATCAAAGTCTCCCTGTGCTTTGGGGACTATTGTATGAGCTCATAGATAGATAGCTTGGTTGGAGTCATTTGTAAGTTTTTCTCTAGTCTACTCCGAACAGTTACCACAGGTCGAGTTGGTGGACCTGGAAGGTTGTTCTACCCCTACCTCTACCTAGGTGTAGCTAGGACATTAATGGGAGCTACAGGAGGTTGTGGTTGACCATATCATCTAGTCCTGGTAGCTATATTGACAATTTCAACCATCCCAATGCACCCATGGGTAGGCGTATCAATTCGGACCTGATTGACTTGGGCACCTTGCCCTCTAGGGACCTCATGGTTTGGCAGTAGGTTTTTGTATATGCCCATATCTCTGTTATCAGGAGCCAATGGGTTGTCAACTTTAAGTTCTCCCACCTCAATCATGTTTTGCACCTGGTGCTTGAAACCAATGCAAACTTCAATGTTATGCCCCGGTATCCTATGATAAGGGTAAAATTGATCTTCCCTATATCCTTTTGGCTTAGGATGGTTGGGATCTATGAGAGGTATATCAAGAAATCTGATCTTCCCAACCTCGCTCAATTGGTTGAAAATTGATTGCATTGACTCTGATAGAGGTGTAAAATAGCGAGGTGGCTTGCGTTCTCTATTTCGCCCCTGATTGTTCTTTTGATCGTAATTGGTTGGTGGGGGTTGTGCTTGATAATTCTAGGGTTGCTATGCAGCCCCATCCTTAGGTGCAGCCAATACTACTTGATTAACTGGAGTAGGGTTTGCCTGCTTCTGCTTGTACTTGTCATTCTTGCCATTTTTGTTCCACTCCTTCTTGGTTCGGAGCTTAATGGTTCCCTCATCTACTTTTATGTCCTCAATGAGTTTGGGCCTTGTGCCAAGGCTTCCTCAAATGATGGATATTGTTGAAGTTGTAGCAAGAGGGAGATGTGTTTAGAACAACTCTTGGTGAACATGCAGACGATTTCTTCTATGGGGATAGAGAATGATAACTTTGCCATGACTTTTCTCCATCTATCCCCATATTCCATTACTGGCTCATCGTCATAATGTTTTAAGTTGGCCAAGTCTAAAAGGTTCACCTTCATTTTAGCACCAAAGGAGAAATGCTTCAGGAATGCGTTTACTAGTTGTTCAAAACTGGATATGTTGTGCTTGGGCAGTTGGTTGAACCATTGAGTGGCAACACCCAAAAATGTCATGATGAAAGTTCTTAGCATAAGAGCATCATTGTCTTCAAGATGAAAACATGCATTGATGAAATTGGTAACATGCTCTTGTGCATCCTCTTCACCCTTGAAATTTTCTAACCTAGGCATCTCAAAATGCTTAGGATAGGCAGGGCTAGGGACTGATGGGCATAATGGTTGGTTGTGTATTTTACTCAATGTTGGTTGGTTCCCCATCGTCTCTTGTTTCTCAAAGGACTTCATATTTTTAGTGAGTGCCTGGAATGCCTTTGAGGCGAGGAGTTCCTCTTCTTGTAGGCCCCCTCATGGTGGTAATGGGGGTAACCCTATGTGCACTTGACTTGTTCTATTCTCTTCCCTCCTACGAGGGGATTCAGGATGTGTTTGATCCTGATTTATCATGTTTACCCTTTCTCCACCAGTTTTATGTTGTTCATGATTTGAGGGGTGGTTTCATTGTGGGATTTCTTCTTGTCTAATGCACCCTTCTCTTGGTGAGTCAACGCGTTTATCTCTTTGATGATCATTGCCATTGGTTTGTAAATTGATACGAGCTAGTTGCTCAGCTTGTTCTCTTAGATGTTGCTCATGTTGGCGCAAAAGCCTTTCTCTTTGTTTTTCATGCTCGAGAGCTTCCACTAGCTCTCGCTCTTTGCGCAATGCATTTTCTAACCATCGCATGTGGTCAGATTGCGCTATT
The DNA here is from genome assembly GCA_028583015.1 of Wollemia nobilis. Taxonomy (NCBI): domain Eukaryota; kingdom Viridiplantae; phylum Streptophyta; class Pinopsida; order Araucariales; family Araucariaceae; genus Wollemia; species Wollemia nobilis. The sequence continues at coordinate 8,249,912 of JAQPPZ010017031.1, read as the reverse complement.
AAAGAAGACTCATGTTTGTCTGATTCTGTTCTTGTGGTTTTGATTCGTAGATTCCTCGAAGAGGTCTCCACTATTTCTTTGCTCTTGCTAGCTACTGTAATCTGTTCTATGTGTTGATAAGTGTCTCTATGGTCAGAATCTGCATGAGACTTGCGGAGTCACTCTAAAGCATCCCCAGATTGAGAGGTGCGCTTAGAAGTAATAGTTCGTGAACTTCCAGATGCAAAATTTTTTGTGGCTACGGTTCTGGGAGGTGGCCTCGGATGAAACCGATCCAACTCATCTAACTATCTTGTTTTCCATGGTTGATCCCTTGGGGTGCCATTTACTCCAATGAGGTCATGATCTATTGGAATCCTTCCTCTTGTGTGAAGGGTATCTTCTATTTGATGTCTATGACTGGATGTGGCTCTAGTTTCTTGCCCTTTAGTGGGTAGACCTATTCTCAATGTCTCATGTGAAGTTTGAGATGTTGTGACTCTTGTGTGTCTTTTTGGTGATGAGGGCTTTGTGGCCCCACCTACCCTCCATGAGGATGGATATGGGGAAACCTCATCATCCCTGTGTGAAGAATGGGGTCTAGAACCCTTCTTATGTCCATGTGGGGAGGAAGCCCTTGAAGCCTCCTCATGTCTTTGAGAAGTTTTTGTGTGTTTAGAGGAAGACCTTGAGGCTTCCTCGTGTCTCCTTGATGATGATGGTCATGAAGCCTCTTTGTGTTGTTGTGATTTAGTTCCATGATTTGACTCTCTATTTGGGGTTTCTCGAGGAGAACCCCCAAGGGTTGAATTATCACCCCTTAGACTCATGGAACTACGTCTCATGGTCTTATGAGCATGTGGTTCAATGTTACTATGACTTCGCCTATGGGTATGTGTTGCTTCAGATTCTCCCTCGGTATTGGACCGAGGATGTTTACTTCTGGTTTTGACCATTGTGCTTGTGAATTAGTCTTTTGGATTGTAATTTAGAGATAGCCAAACAATATCAAGCAAGTGTTTATCTTGATTACCAATTTATGTGTGCCCTAAACTATTTGCTATGTTTTTGATGCATTGTTGTTCTTGTTTCTTGCTCTTGTTTTGGATTTAGAATAAGGAGACTCATCCATAGTGGGAATCAAGAACACCCATGCCAAACATGATTTTCTCAAAAAGAGACTAGGGTACACCGCTGAAGTCCCAGTGGGGGTTCGCCTAGCTCTTCCACTCTGAACCAATTGTTCCAATAGTGGGAGATAGTTTGAACATGAGTAACTTAGTACCACTATAAAGAAGTTCCCAATTCCATTCTAAGAAGATCTAGGGGGCAAGCCGGTGGAAGGAGATGAATGCCAACGTCACCGAACTGAATTGAAGGTTGGTGATGAAATCCAACTCCCCAATGTTTAAAACATGCGTGTGTGTGTGGGGTTCATTTTAAGTTTGCATAAAGTAAAATGCATCATACAACATAAATGTATCTTTCCTATATGCCTAATACAAATGACATTTCGGTTTTCAGAAATATGCATAAACTAATATGAGTTTCATGGATGCACTCTATTTCATGCAAATATGGCCTCTAGTAGGGCCTCAAGCAAGCAAACCAACACATGATTTCTAGCACGCTAGATTCTAGGGTGGACTTTACAAGCATAAGCCATTGTTCCTAGCAACGCCTAGTGGAAATCTAAAAGAAAAACCCTAAAATGCATAAGATGCAAGTTCTTTCCTTTCCATTCCTTAGTTTCCAAATTGAAATGTGTCTTTAATTTCACTATTTTAGGAAAACAGAAGCAGATAAAAGAACCATAAATCATCAGAAAAGTTGTACCAACCTCAAATCCAGCTCAGAGAACCACTATTTTGTCCTCTGCTACACTCCAGTTCTGACCGCTATTGACCAAAGCGACTGATTTTTGGCCATTGTTAGTAGGAGCGGCTAACTTCTGGATGTTGTAGACTAGAGCAGCTGATTTCTAGCTACTATAGAATAGAGCGACTAGACCTACACACAAAAACATGGATCAATAAAGTGATAGAAAATAAAAACTTGGCGGGGGTCCCACCATGATCGCCATCTGTAGCGACCTCGGGAAGCGGCGCACCATCCAACTACTCCTATTTGTGAATATTATTTAACTTATTCATATTTAATCATGCATTAAATGAAAGATACAACCGAGATACAAAGAAAATGAATAGATAATGCTTTTTATTACTTTTTCTCAAGTTTGGTTACATATAGATCCCTCTAAGGGATTTCCTTCTTTTGATACAGATTTTACAAAGTAGGGCAGTGGATGTATGATGTCCCCTCGCAAGGGGTGATGCACTCTCGCAGGCTTCTCGATGATGCACACGAAATTGTATGAGGGCTTACAGATGCCTCCTTCTCTAGGTCTGGTTCCTAGAGGGATCCTTTTGCTTTCGTATGTTGATAACCTATCAAATGTACCTGTAGTCCTGCAAACATGAAAATAACAACAAATGCTCAGCTGTCCGAGATTGCCTCCTCGGATGAGGTTGTTAGAAATAACCCTAATGATAAATAGAAATATGCTCCATGATAATAGAAACTAATGCTATGAATGCTAGTAAATGCGATAAACCAAATCTATGCTAATGGCGTAAAAGCATGTGACAAGCTAAATGAAAGAAACTAATGCAAAGAACCCTAGATTAGGTCGGCATGCCACTATCCGAGACAGTGGCCGCTAAGATGAAAACCTGTTTCTATTGTTCCAAGGCTATGAATCTAAGCTTGTTATCGATGTTGAAGTGATTGTCATTTCTTGTCCGATGTGTTGAATATCCTGTAGATGAAAAACCCTAAATCGGTTAGCACTTCGTTGCTCCTCAAAGGTGCTCCAATTTGCTCTCCAATTCGGTAGGGCTTCGCTACAAGAAAATCTCTCCAAGTCTCTAAAATCTCTCTCTAAGTCTCTCCCTCTAATTGATAAAATAAGGTCCCCTAGTGCTTTTAGGTTTACTCCTTATAATGTGTTGAGGTCTTAGGTTTAGGTCTAAAACCCTAAGATCGAATCCTACATACAAACTATTTGTTAGCATGAGAATTTGAGTCTTTGTCTACCCTTGAGGGCCAGTTAACTGGTGTCTAAATCAAGACATGAGTCTTTCATGTAGACTGGCCATGAGGAATCATGCAAAGTTATCCCCGCTCGGCTTTATTGCATGCAAACTACCACTTCCACCCAAGATTAGGCTAGATTGGTGGCAAAATGCATTTTAGGGTTTAGCCACTATCGTCTGCAGTGACTAAGGTTTGGCCGCTCTGGGCTACAATGGCTAAGGTTTGGCCGCTCTGAGCTGCAGCGGCCAGGATCCAGCCACTCTGGTCCATAGCGGCCAGGCTTGGATGGGCTAAGAATGCCCCAAATGAGTGGTGAAAACCACTTTTGATACTTGGAAGGTCCCAAGGTTTAGTCACATGATCTATGAATGTGCCCATGTGAGTAGTCTCCCTAAACATGACATGTTTTAGGTGTCTACATGCATAACCCTACTTAAAAGTAAATAAACTATTTACTCAAACTAAATATGTGGTTCAAAACAAGAAATAGAAGTAACTTTTAGATCCAAGAGTGAAACTAAACCATTCTAATAAACTACAATACATGCAAGGCAAAACCAAAACCAACTAGATTTAAAGGAATGAGTTGAAAAAATTCCTTCACCATTAATACTTAGTTAAAAATCAACTAAGTAGATTATAATATATTTGAAAGTAAAATTCAAATAAGATGAAAGTGTCAAATAAAAAAATACTTTAGCCATCATGTATTGGTATTGATGGATTTCAACGCTACTATCACATGACTAATTATAGTCCCAACAACTACATGCATGGTGGCCTTACCAAAGCATTGATGGTTATATTTACAATAAAAGGTTATTTGAAGGTTGTTGAATAGATAATAGCTTAGTAAGTTCTTATATGGATGGTGTAAATTGAATTACTCATTATTGACTTTGAATTCTTTGATTAGATTTTGAAAATTAAAAATAATAATAGCTATTTTTAGAAAAAAAATATAAACAAGATTGTTTCATTAATACATGATTGAGAACCCAATACTAGCTAGCATATTGTCTAGAATTAGAACTTAGCTAAGCTAAATTTTGAACTTCTTGCCACTTTCACACTTTGGACAACTTGATACTTTCAAATTTTGTATTACTGCTCATTTTAATCATAGTTATGTAACATTTTATTTTTAAACTCCTTTCTAATAATCCATATCCAATAGGTTCGAGGTGTAGACCAATTGGTTCAACCAAACCCTGTAAGGGGGCTGAGGTCCAAGGTTTAAATCTTGGGCCTTGCCATACTGAATGCTTATCCCTTTCCTGGTGCTTTCAGCATTGTAAAAGGTTTTAAATGATTGTGGCATGATGGTTATAGGTGCGGACTACGTGAAGAACTATGTGGCAGCTTCTGGGGTGGATAACACAGAATACTGTTATGGCCATAAATGGCGGACAGCTTGCCCAGATTAGTGGCGGCTACCGATGCCACCATGTAAATTTAAAAAAAAAATCCATCTCCAATTAATGATATTTAATAATGTTGGGCAATGATATTTATTTATTTTGGTTAGGTGACCTACCTAGGTTCTAGAATTGGGTTGCTTTTATATAAAACATAAAATTCTAACATAGCTAAATTAATCAGTCCATCAAACAAAAATCAATGTTATTATCTTGAATTTGATTATGTTGATAAATTTCATAAGGAATTTATTATTATTATAATTATTATTTATAATATAATTACCATTGTGTAAACATAAACCTATTTAGTTGATTATATTTATCTAAACAATTGGTTCAATTTTGTATGGGTTTTATGTGAAAGATAATAAACTTTTTAAAAATATTTCACATGAAATAACTTTAGTAGGATATTTTAAAGGTTGAATACCAAATTAAAATGCATGTTAATATCATTACTTTGATTATGTTTGAAAATAAAAAATTTTAATTCATAATATAATTTCTAGTTTATAAACACAAAATGGTTTAATTGATTATCTTTATACATAGAAATTAGTTTATCTTTGTATTTACTTTAGTGCAAAAACTATTAAACATGGAAAAACAAACTATAGAGGATCAAAGTACAAAAATAAAGTAGATACATAATTCACATTCAACCATGATATTGACACCACCATAGGTTCCAATACAAATAGCCAAAAGCTAAAATTGATAATATCTTAAGGTAAACAATACACATGGTTAGCATTGCACAAAGTTAGTTTTTTCCCTTGAAAATAAAATTTGAACACCTTGCACTTTGGGAGATGCAACATATAAATGGAGATGCAAAATATAAAGCTATATTAATGAATTTATTTCTAGTTAGTTAATACATGATTGAGAACCTAAAGCTAATTAACATAACATTTAAACATGAAACTTAGCTAAGAGAAAATTTGGATTCCTTGACACTTTATCATTCAAACAATTTCTAACATCAACTATGGTAATCTAATATAGCCTTTTAAAATACCCTTTTAGTCATCCATATTCAATGAATATTATTTAACAATGTTGGAACTCAATATTTATTTATTTTGGCTAGATGAGCTACTCAAGTTCTGGACTTGGTCAATGCTCATCATAAATTCCAATAGAGTTATATTAATTATAGAATGACAAATGTCCAACAAATAATAATGAAATTTCGAAGGAAAGATATTTGCTTTTTAAAATTAATTATTTCCTTTTGTTTTAGACAATAACAAGTAATATAACATAAAAACAAATACCTCTAATTAATATAAATCTATAAAAAAAAAACAAAAACATGCTAAAAGTTATACATTTTTCCAAATTATTAAATTTAATAAAAAATGAATGTATAAAAAATCATGTAAGCAATTATTAAACAACTCTAATTTTATTTTTTGTTTTTATGAATTCCAAGTTGGCCCTTTAGAATTTCCTTTCCTTTTATCAAGCTTTAAGATAAGAATCATATTTTATACCCTCTCATAAACAATTAAAAGTCTCTAGGAGCATTAGAGGGTCTCTAGGAGCATCCCCATCCACTTAGATTCATTAAATTTCTTCACTCAATTTTACCAATTTGATTGTAATAGTGTTGACCTGTAATAACTACTTCTAATAGGTAGTGTTATTATGTATTTTAGTAGTATTTGTCACCTAAATGATCGTATAAGTCAAAATAGACTTTAAATTTCATACTATATAGTCCCATTAGATCCCTCCTTAATCATTTAGGTCATTTGGAATTTGAGGCAATGATAATGCCTAATGTTGGCCAATGTTTTCCCAAAATTATTTTTGAACACCAAATTGGTAGAAATAGGAGATATAAAATAGTTATTTACAATCAATTTCACATCTACTTTGAGTACAAACTAGTTGTATAAATCATATTAAATAAAATTATTTTCTACCAAAATCCTCTTTTCATCAAATCCATCACCTTATCCAATTTTCTTCTATATTTATCCTAGTATACTAATGGAGACACTAGGTGACTTAACTGTATTATTTATTGTATACCAAAAATATGAATTATTTTCCTTTTATACCTAGTTATTATTATCCGTGAAAAGGGATTACCCATTTCAAGGTCATGGTAAGAAATAATTTATCAAGAAAGGTATCAAGTTGTCACCAAGGAGCATCAAAGAAAAAACATTAAAGGAACAAAGAACTTAAGTATAATAAGTCAAGAAGAAAAATAAGACTTCATCCATGATCAATAAAAGTAAAAGTTTAGTTCTTTCATACCTTATCATCTTTGCTTTTTTATCTTGCACATTGGTTTGTTAGGTTTTGTGCTTATCAGTCATTTGTTTTGATATAATACTATCATAGACTCTATAAATTAGGTTTTATGTGTGTTTACTCTATACTTATCATACCATACTTAAAACCTTCCATATCCCTTGAATTCTTATTTTTCCACCAAGATACCTATTTATTCATGTACATGGTGTAGTTTCCTCCTAGGATTGCCCAAGTTTTTGTTAAACATCTTAGTGAATATAAAATGAACCATTTATTATGAATGGGGATCAATATATTAGTCTTGTATCAAATAAGATTGACTTTATGAAAATCTGATATGGATAGTCTAAATAATCAAGGACCTTAAATATTTATAGCATAATAATATGGGGGTCCTAAAGCTAACCTTAAAAACATATAATGATGTATTTAAATTAGTTAAAATGGAATTAATATATATATATATATATATATATATATAGGTTTTCATATACTTATAAAATCAACCCTTAAATATAGACAAGACAAATATCAAACAAAGGTAGCTAACCTTAAGGGTGATCAACAAATAAGATGAAACTTCTAAAGTTAGTGATAATGACATTTAAAACTTACTCTAAAATCAATCCTAAATAGTCAAATTCTCAAAGGAAGTGCATGTAAGACTAAAATGAATCGACCTAAGATGTTAGGTCCTAGTCTAATTGAAGAAATGGTCAGAACAAACCCTACCCTTACTAGTTATCAAGAGAAGAGAAAGAGGAGTCTTTTTTTATCAATACAAGAAATAATAATTCAATGAAATCCAATTTCAAAGGTCTAATACTTCCACTTCTATACCCAAAGATGAATTTTACAAGGAAATAATAGAAAATATAGGTCTATAATTACAACTAAATCTTCAACTAGCCCAAACTCAATTAATTTTTATGAAGTATACCTAGGTCAACAAGTGATTATGCATCCACTTATTCAAACAATATCACATCCCAAAATCATGGGTTAAATGAGTAATATCTCCATACAAAAGTAACATAACAAAATTTTGGCCACTCATATTGCTCAAATTAGGCTACCTCAAATACCTACTATAATATATAATGACATTCAAGGTTGCAAAGCATTCATGAATTTTTTTTTTAATACTTACAAAACCGATATTGCTCTCAATTTTTATGCCATGGAACAAAAGTTAACTAGATCTATTAAGGGGCCTATTCTAGTTTGGTATGCAACTTTATTTGAAGGTTCTATATTATATTTCCATAAATTAGTGGATTAGTTATTCATGAGTTTAGACCTATGAAAACCTATGATAATATCTTAAGACAATTTGTTATGGCTAAATGAAACCAAGGTGATAGTGTTGATATGATAATTAGATGATGAAAATGATTAGGATACCATAAAAAACACAATATTGTTGGCAATGGTCTTAAGGAAATATTTGCCAAAGCAATTTTACCATTGATTAGAATGGAGAGGAAATGATAATATAATTTGCATATTTTACAAGATTGTATGACACATTCTAGAAAATTATGAACAATTAAGAAAAAAACCTCATAAATAATAATAAAATCTAAAACCCCCAATGGAGGAATAAATAGGAATGAAATGACTAACATTCATTCACTTCATCATGCAATTATTACCTATGACAATGGACAATGAAAAAACCCATCATATCTCCATTATGAATAAGGCTTAAAAAGAGAAAAAATCACAACCATGATCTAATAAAAAATTGATATATGGGATTATCCCTCTTAATATAGATAAAATTAGAAGAACAATGCTAGAAATAAGGAGCCAATGGGAAATCTAAACCAAAATGGTTTAAAAATAAAATACTTTTCTTCTAAAATTATGTATCTAGAAACACCTATGAGATAAACAAATTGTTACATTTATATAGTACTTAGTCTTTGGAAATAATTTTTCTCTATCTAAATAAAGGAGGAAAGATACAATTCCTTACTTTACATATACTTAAATTCTCATGATATGAGTAATTAATAAGTTGACCAAGCAAAAATCAACTAACTAGATCCTAGTCAAACTAATTATATTTCTTAATAAGATTTATTCCTTGATAAATTCACTAAGCTAATAAGTATGTTAGAAGTCACTTACCTCAATGATGAGAAAGAGTCCCAACACTTGAATGTGGATGCTATCAATAGGTGTGGTTAAAAGTATCAAAATTTATGTAATAGGAAAGACAATACTAAAGATATACCCAAGCAATATTGATACAATACAAAAAGTATTAAGAATCCACAATATTACAATGGTCAAGCTTCAATGTCCAATAGCATTTATCAGATTCAACCTTCACCATACTGTTAATGCTAAGAACCAATTATAAAAAATAAACTCACTCACACAAAATATTGTAAGTAAAAAAATTCATCAAATAACAAAATAACACTATGCAAAAAGTAATTACGAAATTGAAACATCTCACAAAAAACTCAGTATCACGAGCCTCTTCGAGGGGAAAACCTCCTTCAATATTTATTAACTTGCAAAAAGATACATGTGTACATGGTTCCATGTCTTTAAATATAACCTTCATGCAACCCTAACCCTAAGCTCAAGAGTTTTCTTACATGAAAAATATCACTTGAGCTAGAATCTTCTACCAAACATTAGTTACATTCTTGATAACAATTACATGAAATGGCCCCACTTGTCTAGGCACCTTACTTGCCACATACCATTATAAAAGTATTAAAAAATAACATTACAAAGGAATACCAATGTTGGAAGTGGATCATTACATAATCAAATGAGAATTACAAAAATAATGTTAGGATGGGATCCTAACATGTCCTTCCCCTTCAAAAAGCTTTATCCTCAAAGTTGTAGATGAGGAAACTAGTGCTAGAGCTATTGGAGAGACTCCCATGTAGCATCTTGTATTTGTATACCACACACTAAAAAAGGACCTTACTAATGGTTTGATTGTGAAGAGTGTGTATCTTATGATCCAAAAATTATTCTAGCTTGAGCAAGATAGAATCCTCTTCATCCATTTTTGGGAGGGCATATTGAACCTAGACATAATTTCCCACAACCTTCTTGAGAGAGGATACATGGAAAATAGGATGGATCTTGGATGTCAATGATAGAGCCAATTTTTAGGACGTGGCATCAATCCACTATAAAACTTGGTAGGGTCCATAGTATTTGGAAATGACTTTCTAGCACCTACAAAGCTGGAAGGATGACTATTTGTATGATTGTAAGTGAAATAATACCATATCATAAACATTAAATCTATACTCAAAATGGTGTTGATCAGCTTGTTGACGCATATGGTTCTAGGCCACTTCCAAATTCATCTTTAGTTTAAGGAGGACTTTGACATGTTTGTTGAGTATAGTATCGACTGCATGGAACTTGGAGTTGCTTGGAATGTAAGAGGAGGGCATGAATGGAGGTCATCCATAAATTGATTTAAAAGGGGTGATCTTGGTCACCATGTGATAGAAAGTATTATACCACCACTAGATCAAGGGAAACCAATTTTACCATTGTGTAGCATGATAAGAGGTAAAGGAACAAATGTAGATCTCCAAACATTTGTTGATAATATCAATCTGGCCATTGATTTGTTGATGATAAGCTAAAAAAAATTGAGTTGAGTTCCTTACAACTTAAATAATTCTTGCCAAAAATTACTAGTGAATGTAGGGTCACGATCAGAAACAATGGATGTGGTCATGCCATGAATGTGGAAGATAAATTTAAGGAAATTTTTGGTAATTGTGGAGGCCATGTAAGGATGGGAGAGGGAACAAAAATGAGCATACTTCAAAATATGATCCACTACCATGAAAATAATTGATTTTCCTCTAGACTTAGGTAACCCTTCAATAAAGTCCATGGAAATATCTATCCAAACATGTTCAAGAATAGGCAAGGGTTGTAGAGTTCTTGGAGAATACACCATTTTTCTTTTCATCCATTGATAGGTGTCACATGCTTCCAAAAAATGGTGTGTCCTTCTTCATACCTTTCTAGGAAAAGGTATGCTTAATATTTTCATATATTTTTAGGAACCTAGAATGGCCTATAGTAGGGGAAGCATGCATTTCCTTCATGAGAATTTCTTGGAGTGAATATGTGTGAGGAACAAGACACTATTGGTAGCATAAATCTTGTCCATCCCAAGTGTATCCATGATATGAGGTAGGCTTTATTTGAATGGAGGCAACCAAAGTTTATAAGCCTGAATCTTTAAGCACCTCCTCATGAAGAGAATTTATCCACTAGGGAATGGGTGAAGGAATGGCATATATCAGACTATGAGCCTCAAATTCGTGAGAGAGGGCATCTACCAAAATGTTCTCCTTGCCCTTTTTATAAGTAATATCATAATCATAGCCCATGAGCTTAGAGACCCACTTTTGTTTTTGGGGTGGAAACCCGTTACTCTAAGAAATATTTGAGACTTTGATGATTTTTTTAATGGATAAATGATGCCCAATGATATAAGATCACCAATGAGTGAACGCATGAAAAATGGTAAGCATTTCCTTCCTACATAAACACCACATCAAGGGGTTTCCTTAATTTATGACTAGAAAGTACTTTACTAGTGAAATCCAAGGGGTTTCCTTCCTACATCAACACCACACCAATACCATTGCTTGAAGCATTATTTTTAATTACAAAAGGCTTGTAGAAATTAGGTATTGCTAAGACCAAATTGCTTGTCATAGCATGCTTCAACTTTAGGAAAGCTTGTTCAGCTGGACCGATCCAAGTAAAATAATCCTTTTTTTAACATGGATGTTAAGGGAGTGGCAATTTTTCCATAATTGTGGATAAATTTATGGTAATAGATTTTAAGCCCTAAAATTCCATGAAGATATTTTAGAGTGTGATGTTTCTACCACTCTTAAACCGCTTGAATATTCCTAGGGTCAAATTTAACTTCATCTTTGGTGACATTGTGTTCCAAGTACTTCACTTATGTTGATCCAAAAGAACACTTGAACCACTTAGCATAAAGTTTATTTGTGCTAAAATTTATAAATTTTGATCCACATGGGAGAGGTACTTTTCTCAAGAGTGACTATAAAACAAAATTTCATCAAAGAAAAATAAAATGAATTTATGAATAAATAGATGAAAAATGTTGTTCATGAGGCTTTAAAATGTGGAAGGTGCATTGGTCAAGCCAAATGGCATCACCAAGAATTCATAATCACCCTCATGAGTATGGAATATAGTTTTGATAATATCTTCATCATTGAGTCTAATATGATGGTACTCAAAGTGAAGATCTAATTTGGAGAAAAACATAGTCCCATGCAGCTCGTAGAGTAATTCATCCACCACAATAATAGAAAGCTTATATTTAATGGTGAGCCTATTGAGCTCATGAAAATCGATACATAATTTCTAGAATCCATCTTTCTTTTGTACCAATAAGACAGGAGAAGAGTAAGGGTTGTTACTTGGGTGAATGACTCCATATTTTAACAATTCCTACACTAACTTCTCTATATCTAACTTAAGGGCATGAGGGTATCAACATGACATGATGTTAGGTGGTAAACTACTAGGTACAAATGAAATGGTATGGTTATGGGAGTGATGTGATGGCAAGTCTGATGGTTCAGATTAAAATACATTGTGCTTTTTCAAAATAAGTTGTAAATCTTCATGAATTTGGTCCACTTTTGAAGTAGGTTGTTGGATTGCAAATATCTGCATGATGACCCCACAAGAATATTTTTTTAACAAATACATATGACTTGAGCTGATAATTTGATGAGGACCTACTTTTGAACCCTGCAAAGTGTAATACTGTCCATTCTATGAAAACTGCATCCATAGCTCTACAAAATTCTATGAGATGGTTCCTAATGTTTCTAACCATTGAGCTTGCAATACAATATCACATCCCCTAATTATAGAGAGAACATATTTATTTTGAGCTCATAATCCTCTATTTTCACTTTAACATTGTGATATTTACCTTTACAAGGCAAAGTCCCTCCATTGGCCACCATAACCTCAAAGGAATTACATGTGTGTATGTAAAAATTGGTCTACTTGGCGATTTATTGATCAATAAGTTGTGTGTACTTATTGAAACAATAAGTATTGTAAGGCATTGGGCTTTGAAAAATCCATAAATTTTATGATTTATGTTGTAGTAATCCTGACAAGAGCATGGACAAAATATTTTTCCTATGGTTCTTCATGTATTTCTTCCTCATTTTGGGATGAGTCTTCTATTGGCTCAATTTCATCATCACTTTGGTATCTATTGATAGAATATTCGACATCTATGAGGAACGACTTCTTTTGGGAACATCTATGCCCTCAAGCATATTTTTCTTCATAATTTTAGCACAAACCTTGAGCATGTCAATCATCTATTTCTTCTATAGTCAAGCATTTGTGGGGAACGTTTTTTTTTTTATTATGAGTTAAAAACTTGGGAGGAAATTAGGGTTTAGTTTGTATAAATTTATATGTCCTCCTTTGAGCTAATAATTTGAATTTTACCAACCATGACAAGCTTATAGTCGACATAATTATATTTTGTTTGAAAATATTGACCATGGCTTGGAGATCATCCTTCAAGCCACTGATGAAACAACTCATAAAAAACCCTTCATTCAACCCCTTAGTTTTGTTAGCCAATTTCTCAAATTGGGTTTGGTAATATTGAACTATAGAGGTTTATATTAACTTTTTCAATGCTCCTTGGAATTCATTATACTCACTAGGACCAAATCAAGTGCATTATTGGGACTCAAAATCTTCCCAATAAGGATTGGGAATGGTGTGTTGCAACCATTGGTACCACTGTAAAGCTTTTGATTCAAGATTGAAAGAAGCCATCTTGACCCAATAATATTTAGGGACATTGTGAAGTTGGAAGAATTGATCAACATGACATAACCACCCATCCGCATCTTTCCCATTAAATTTAGGAAAGTATAATTTAGGCATATTGAAGGTAGTGTTGGAATATATTACATTATTTGATACATGCTAATGTACCATATTGGATACATCATTATATTAGGAGAGTTTCTTAGATTAAGGCTTGAGTATTTACTTTATGTAATGTAATAAATGCACAAGTATTATTAGAATGTGCAATGATGTAAATGTGCATGTGTCCATATGTACATGATTCCTTAGAATAGGAAGATGGAATACCAAGAGTCATGTCTTATTATATATAGGCCTCTATTATATGAGATGGTATAACAAGGGAGGAGAGTTATATTAGTAAGTTAGTGAGTTGATAGATAAAGAGATACAATGTAGAACTTGTATGAAGTATAGAGTATTGATATCTCCACATATTGTAACAAGTTTAAATTTTTATGATATTTCATTAATGGCTATTTCATGAGTTATTTTAGAATTTTCTCATGCTATTTACTTGCTTATTATATTATCATTATCATAGATATAACATTGCATGCTTATTTTACTACTTGTGGTTGCATTTCCTTTAAGTTTATAGCATCAAAAGCTAACAGTGGTATCAGAGAACTAGGTTGATTGATAGGAGATAGAGAGAGCCACAAGAGAGATTAAGAGGAGATAGAAAATATCATTTTTAGAATTTTTGAAATTACTATTTGGCTAGAGTCTTTCCACAAAGTTGTAGAAAAACTTGTGAAGACTAGGACTCAACATTGATTCCACTAGATTGACAAATCAACTAGTGAAGTTAATTTTCTCTACATTTGAAGGAATTTTAATTATCATTTTCTAATACTTTGTTGTAGAGGAGTAGATTAAAATAAAGTTGAGAATATTACTACAAGAGCTAGGAATAATATCTTCTTTGGAACCAATCCAGTACTTGAAGCAACAAGTTGAAGATTGAAAATTTAAAAGCCTTAAGAAAAAGGTCCCATTGCAAGATTTACAAAGTTGAAGATAGAATATTGAGGAGACTCAAGAAAGATATCTCCATTTAATATTGAAGAGAATACCCAAAGAAGTTCCTATTGAAGAACTTCTAGATTTGGAATATTGAAGATAGAGGACTAGAAAAATTCCTATTGCAGATTTGAGAAGCTCAGAATTTGAAGGCCCAAGAGAAGAAGGCCTCAAGAAAACTTGAAATGAGAAAGAAGGAGAAGGCTATGAAAGCCTCTGTAACCAAAATAACTAAGCAATAAAATAACTATAACACAGAGAAACAAGAATTGCCAAAATTGTTTTCTTTATTTGATTTTGATACAATTGTTACAAATAGATCTTGGATTGCCCCATATGTGTTTGGGACATGTTACAATGCTCTCTCTGTATTGATACAAATGAATGATGATTTGGTATCATAGGGGTTATCCAAATATTCATGGGATTGTGCTCTTCATTATTCCAGCTACAGTCCAAGGTGAGTGGGCTTTGGTATCCAACAAGGGACCACTCTAGCTACAATAGCTTATCCAAGGTACCTGTCACCTACACACATTCAAACCAGCAAAGGGATTAGTAGCACCTGTATATTTGAGCAATAAGATCAATGTTATACATAAAACCCTAAGTAGATAATTATATGAAACAAATGATAGAAATAATTAACAAACAACACCTTGCCAACACAAAAATTATTGATCTCCGTTGAAACACTATGTTTGGCTCTTAGGACTATGGAACCACGAAAGTGCGGTTGTGTACTAGAAACCATGGACTTGCGGTTGTGAAACCGCGGACGCATATTTTTAAATTTGAAACCACAGATGGGTAGTTTCTACTGAGTAATAGATTACCTTAGGATTCAAACCAACAGTATGGAATAAATATTGTGCTCACAATATCTTGCTGGGTCTAGATTGATTTCGGTAGCCTGTCAATATGCAAATTCAGCTCCCTTTTCTTAGTGGGATAATGGTGCCTTTACAGGCCTCTTGGGGTTTTGGAGGGAAATGGGAGGTGGCAAGCCCAACTTGCCAAGTGGTAAATCTGGACTGCCAGGTGGAAGGGGCAGTTATAGTGAGTCACCCAGTGTGGCTCACTTAACTGGGGGTGATGTGGCTTCAAGTGGAGTGGGATATGGGATGTTTTATGTGAAGGGACAAGGGGACAACAATAAATGAGTTGTGGCATGGGTGTTGGGAATCTGCCCCATGTGCAAGGACAAGGGGGACAGGAGTGGGTAATATGTGGCAAGGGTGTTGGATGAAGTGTCTAGGACACATGTCCAATGGGTAGGCAGGGTATCCTAAGGTGATTTTCTAGATTTAATAAATTAGGAAAAATATGATAATGTGCAGGATTTTATATCCCTAAGTTAGAACTTAGGCATATATTTTTATTATTGTATCGCCCAAATTTTTTGCACCCTTACCTTCAAGCTAAAGTATTCGTGCCTGGAATGGGGATGCGAGAAGGATGGGATAATACCTCGGACAGAGAGGCCCTTTGAAGGTCATGCCTCTCGGGGAGGGGTATAAGGGTGAATTTTCAACGGATGGTGGGGTTCACTAGGAAACTTTGAGTGGTAGTTTCCACACCTAGGTTGAGAATGGGTTTGATGTGTTCATTTTATGTTCAATCATTCAGATTCCTAGGTTGGCCAAAATGAATCTAAGCTATTCTATATGAAATTTCTGGTTTATATGAAGACAACAAACATAAATGAATCCTAAATATAGAAAATATCTAAAATGGGGAAGAGTGCACCTGATTTCTAATGTCTGATGAATATTATGAAGCTTGTAGGAGTCCAGATTGTCTCGGATATGACATGATTGTCTGTAATTATACAAAATCGTCCAGATCACAAGAGATCATCTGAGATCAGCCAAGATCATCAGTGACCTGATGAATTCGTCAGACGAATTCGTCAAAAACCTGCAATCATGAAAACAGACACCAAAAACTAAAAATACAATTGCAAGAATGATACAAAATGATAGAAATAAGAATATAAATGCTTAAATGATAAATCCATATATCAAATCAAATTGGATGCAATATTTTAATAATTTATTTTGAATTTTATCATGCAAATATGCTAAATGAGGTGAAATCCAAGATGTAGAACATAAGTGAATTAATCTAATGCATAATTAAATAAGAAAAAGAGATAGAGAATGCAAACTTAGGGCTCTGATTGCCCCCAATCTAAACTACAGTCAAAATCATCTGCAATCGTACGAGATCATCACCGATCTCGATAGGATCATCCGAAATTGTGGTTGAATCACCTGCGACGATCCGAGATTCCTTCGACTGAAACACAGTGAGATCCTACAATAAAACTTGAAAACACAAGTGCAAATGATGGGGGATAGGATGTTCTAACACAGCAAAAACTAAAGTTGCAGGGAAATGATCAGCCAGGGGGATAAACTGGGAAAATCCCAAGTTTATATAGGATTAGGGGGAGGTTAGGAGGTTGGGGATCATATCAATCTGGGAGATCTCCAACGTAGGAATCTCCAACCGCGCAGACATGCTTCTGCCCGAGTTGGAGAGGTTGTTGAAACATAAGCTAATTATGAAAATTTAGTTTTGGGATGAAATCATCTAGATGTTCTGTTCTAGATGAATTCATCCGATTTGGGACGATATCGTCAGATCGGCGATGATATCGTCCAACGATCAAAACAATTTCTAAAACTGGCATGAAAAACGAGGTGAGCGGTTAACGGGCAGTTTCGGGGTTAATACTCAATTTTTTTTATATTTTACTGATGGTTTAACTGCGTCAATTTTAGGGTGCTACATTTTGCCCCCTCTTTAGCGTATTTTTTGAAGAAAATGCGTTAAATACGAGTTCTTCACACTTTACGAGAAAGCAAAAATTTATTCTATTTTTTAAACGACGATTTTAGGTCGAATTGTACAATTATTTGCTATGGTGCCCCCTTCGAGTTTTTACCCAAATCGAACATTTGAGGTAAAAGCACAAAAAAGCAAAAATTAAAAAAAATTTGTTTTTAAATAAAAATAGGGTAAAACCCTAATTCATTTTTACTATTCACTTTCGTTGTTTCAGAGCTCTACAGGCGAAATGGTGGAAACGGCACACAGATCGACAGAGGTCCGACGCAGGTTGCGGGTAAGGATCTAAACCTAGTGTACTATATTTTTAGCTTGATTTGTTTAATTTTTTACTTGAATTTTAATTGTTTTTGGGCATCGTGGCCATTTTTAGGCCATCGACGATGTCAGGACGAAATCGTCCCAATTTTGCCAAAATCATCCCTATATCGCCGATTTTGTCTGAGGACGAAATCAGAGAAATAGGGGCGATCCCGTCCAATAAGGGGCAATCCCCAAATTGAATAATCGGAGATGATTTCATCCTATTAAGGATGATTTAACTAAATTTGGTACGATATCATCCAATAATGGGCGATATCATTTTTTTATGAGATGAAATTGATTTTAATGATTATGTATTAATGATTTTTGTTGTTTTATTATTTATTTTGCAGAGGGGATTGCTAAAGAGTCGAGAGTGGAAATACGGGGGTCTCAGGGATGACTTAGCCGTGCTCGATTAGGCCGAGTGAGACATACTAGCAGATGTTGGACTGCAGCATGTGGCAGAGATGCCACAAATTCCTACAAACATGGGGCTACTGACAGCCCTAGCAAAGAGATGGTATCCAAAGTCGTCCTGCTTTCGGCTACCGATAGGGGATATGACTCCCACTCTAGAGGATGTATGGAGGATCTTGAGGATCCCCATACATGGGCGGTTCATGACTCCTTCAACCAATCAGGGCCACGCCATGATAATATTGTGTAGTGACCCAAGCTTCGCCCTAGAGAAGGGCAGAGTGAACATCGAGGATTTGAGGCAGATGCCTAGGGCATCTCGATTGACCCAGGTTTTGGTAGGGGTGGTGGGTGGCCTTCTTCTATGCCACCAAAGCAAATGCAGGTTACCATGGCTCCTCTTAGATGTGGTCTGTGACATGAGAGACCACAGATATAGGTTTGCTTGGGGTAGCTTTGTATTATGCCACTTGTATAGGATCCTTTATGGGGTCGTATACAAGGGAGGTCGATGTCTGGTGCTGACATCGCTACTACAGGTTTGGTGCTAGGAGCACATTACGGTGCGAAGGCCGGTAGGGCTTCCACTAACAAGAGTTGACCGAGAGAGACCTCGGGTTTTCTATTGGTGGCTCCAAAGAGGGTCACAATGGCGGATAGATCTACCGACATCCCGAAGGTTTCTAGATGACCTCACCCCAAATCAGATCACCTGGAGACCATGGAGAGAGCATCCAGGGTGGGTAGAGGATGGACAAGAGTTGGCTCACATCAGGCGAGTCATCTAGTTGAGGATAGAGCAGGGAGAGGTAGAGCTCCACCGCTATGACCTAGTTTTGAGGTAGTTCGGTCTACAGCATGGGATCCCTTCTCTTAGGGATTATGAGTACTCCTAGACTGTGTAGGATAATACCACATTGAGCGGGGCTCCAAACATGCAGTGGTTCTGGAGTTAGGATGCTGATGATGCCCCCATTTAGCTAGTGGATGGGGACAACACGGGGGTAGCAGATGGGTATGATGCCTGGTATGCAAGCATCCTCCCTCATCGTATGACAAGGGTACAAGGTCCGATGTACGTTGTAGTGCAACGGATGGAAAGGTGGTGCCAGGCTACCATCAGTGCAATGAGGGGTCACAGAGGGAGGGATCAGTGATGGCCTCCTCAAGAGATATGTTGGAGAGTACCACAGGCTCCGGAGAGACAGCAGCAGCTAGAGAGGATGGAGAGACTCCCTTCTTAGCAGAGGGATAGGCCACCATCACCCGATAAGGGCAAGGGTGTCAAGGTGGGGGAGAGTAGTGAGATGGCAGCTCTCCAGGTGGAGAATGCCCACCTACGAGCTCAGGTGTAGACTCTTCAGGATGAGGTGACACAGCTCAGGGCTCAGATGGGAGGGGCAAGCATTCTATACCTGGCATGGGTTGTTACACAGGCCATGTTCTACCAGGGGTTGTACTATCATGTGGTTCTAGAGGAGCAGAGGATACCGCTGCCAGCCAACATTGTAGAGCCGATCAAGATGGGGTCATCGAGGACATCATCACGATCAACATCGAGGACCCGTGATACAACATGAACTTTGATGGGACCACCTCCTCCACCTCAGGGAAGGAGAGGAGATGAGGCTGAGAGCTCGAGGGCTTCTCGAGACTAGCTGCTCATTGTACATAGACCATATATTTTTGAGAGGATTGAGTATGCTAGGGTATAGATTGTGGCATACCAATCCGTTTTGATATGATGTATAGACTTCTTGATATATATATATATATATATATATATATATATATATATATATATATATATATATATATATGTTCTTTTTGTGATATGACTTGTGCATATGTTTTATGATGCTTTAATATTTGTTGTTTGACTATTCATGTAATTATGTCATTGAAAATATTATAATTTTATGTCATGCTATAAAATTAAATGAAATAATCTGATGTAAACAAATTGGTTGTTGTGGTATGATTTGATGAAAAATAAAGTGACTTCTAACAATAATTTCAAAGGACATTGTTGTTGTTACATGACCATTTCATGGAGTCGTCACTCGCTAGGTCATCAAGCTAATCCCGGTATGAGAGAAATATTGCTAAAAGTAAAAGGGTGCTTAAGAGACTTTCTTAAGACTTTGTGTTGTGATGATAAAATGATGATGGTGATGATTTGAAATATTAAAAATATGATTTTTTCTAGGCATAAAATTCCTAATTGTGATAGAAATTTGAACAATTGCCTAGGAATTATACCATCGTCGCAAAACTGAATGTTGACATAATGAAATGAAATAGAAATTTTTTCATTCTTTTTAAAGCACAATTGTGTAACATAATGATTTAATCCATATTATTTTATGGATTAAATAAATGGGAGATAAAATTAGAATGATGGCTTGTGCTAGGCATATAATTTTAGGTATAGACTTATACCATCATCACGAAATCCAAAGAAGAAATTGATGTAATAGTTTTATTGCATAGTTGATTTTTGATTTTGAGAGAAAAAAAATATAAAAATGAGGACTTGCACTAGGCATAAATTCCAATTTAGGTTTAGGAACTATACCATCGTTGTGAAAGTCGAAAATATATAAATGTGACTTTATTGCTAGATTTTTTAACATGCTTTGAAAGAAATTTTGGATTTTTGAAAAAATGTATTTAATTTTTTTTACGCTAAGCCAATATTCTCAAGTAATAAAATCAAATTATTCCATAAGATTTGCATAAATATTTTAAATTATCTCAAAGACAAAATTTAGATTTATAAGGAACCCCATGTGCATATGTGAGTTCATTTTCGATATTGATCTATCATAATGATACAAAATCTCTCAAACACAAATGTGTGTGCAATTGTATTGTTCATTTACCAATTTTGAGAAAAATAATTTGATACAAGTAATTTGAATTAACCAAATGAGTGTTTTTTGACCATGATTTATATGCATGTAACCATACCAGACTACTATGTAAGTCGGGTCATCAAGAGCTAGTTGATCCATGAGAGGACATAGGTCTGTACAAAATAAGGTCGCTAATGTGACAAACATATCACCATGCTAGGAGTTACCCAAGGCCAAGCAAGTTGGGCACAAACCACCTGTTATGGGGCTTACCTCACAGTTTTCGAATAATTGCTAATTCCAAGGATTCAAAGGGTAGGGGAAAGGATTTATTGCTTTTTGCTTTTTCTTTTCTTTTCTCTTTTTTTTTTTTGTATTTTTGCTTGACACTGAGATAATGCTAAAATATTGCTAAGGTGGTACAAAATGATACTGAAACAATGCTTCTTTTTCTCATGATTTTTCTTGACTTTCCTTTTTTTTTTTTCTTTTTCTTTCTATACTAGGGATACTTGCTCGGATTGGTTGTAGAGCAAGGGATTTTTATTCTAGGCAGGGGTGAGCTTGTCCTTTTGTCAATTCTCAAATATTCTAGACCATGTGCATGATAGGATAGCAGGGGAGACTTTTCACTCAAGAGACCACTTCTACTGTGTAGCATCACTTTGAATTTGCAATGAAATCATTTTAATGTGAAAAGGTGTACTTGGTTCAAGTAAATAACAAGATCAGTTCTCTATGCTCAAAACTTTATTTAATTCAACTGTGGACTTCAATATAAGAGAGATTAATAATCATACCAAATAATATCAAGATATTTATTCTTGTGAGTGTGAAAGTGAGGGATTCCAAATAAATGCTAATTTATCCAAAATAATTGAAAATATAACTGCAATACTTCAAGAATTGACAGGTGCAAAAATAGAAGATGTTTTTGAGGATTTTGATGATTTTTATTTTTTTATATTTTGATTTTAATTTATGAATTAAGATAATACATAATATTATTGTTTTTGAAATTTTTATATGAATTACTAAAATAAGACAATATGTATAATATATACAGTGGTGAAATTACCAGATTTATGCATAATAGCGCTTAAGATGCATAATGTTCATAGGTTATTTAAGATATTTACCATCTAAGGTAGCTAATCTATATGCTCCCGATCCAAATTTAGCAGTGATAATATATGGCCCAAGCCAGTTAGGCTCAAATTTACCTTTAAGGTCTTTAGTTGCATTAGTATTTTTTTTATTTTCTTTTAAAATGAGGTTGCCAATCTCAAAGGATCGATTATGAACTTTCTTGAGATATGCTTGTTTGAGCTTGTTCTGGTAGGCACGAAGATGCTCCAAAGAATTAATGCGCTTCTCATCTAGGAGTTCCAGATGACTAAATCTGCCAGCACGATATTCATCTCCTACTTCAGTATCTTGAAGTAGCAGAGCCAAAGAAGGAACTTCTAATTCAAAGGGGAAAATAGCTTCAGTGCCATAAACCAAAACAAAAGGTGAAGTTCCCGTGGGAGTACGAATGCTAGTTCGATAATCCCACAAAGCAGGATATAATTGAATGTGCCAATCACTGCCAGATTTATTGACCAGTATTTTGAGGATTTTAATTAATGTTTTATTAGATGCTTTTGCTTGGCCATTACCTTGAGGATAATAGGGAGTGGACCAACGATGTTGAATTTTATATTTTTGACATAGTTTCTTTACATATTTATTTTTGAAACAAGTTCCATTATCCGAGATGAGATTTGCAAGAATTTCGAACCTACAAATAAATTGATTAAAAATAAATTTGAAAACTTGAGTTCCAGTGCAAGAAGCTAAGGGCATAGCTTCAACCCACTTCGTAAAATACTCGGTGGTGGTTATGATGAATTTGTGTCCATCAGATGACACAGGATTGATTTTTTCGATGATGTCTAAGCCCCATTTTGAAAAGGGCCAAGGAGATGAAATAGCCTGCAGTTCTTGTGTAGGCGCATGGACAAGGTCAGCGTGTTTCTGGTACTTGTCGCAATGGTGCACATAATCATGTGCATCATTATCCATGGTAGGCCAAAAATATCCTATCCTAAGGAGCTTCTTAGCAATGGCGCTACCACTAAAGTGTCCCCCACAAGATCCATCGTGGGCTTCATTCAAAGTTGATCTAGACTCTTCTAGATTCAAACATCTCAGTAGGATACCTTCAAAAGATCTCCTATATAAGGTATAGCCAATTATGATGAAGCGACTTGCTCGTCTACGTAATAATTGGCGCTGGTTTCTATTAAAACCTTCAGGGAAGGTCCCATTTTGAAGAAAATTGAGGATATCAGTGTACCAAAGTTCAGGACTAGTTTTGTTGATTAGAAACACGTCCAAAGGTTCCAAGCATGATTTAATTGAATTGGGTTTCTGGAGTTGACGAATAATGATGGTGGCATATTCGTCATCTAACTCCAAGGGTAAAAGAGATGCAGCTGTGGCCATGGCATCAGTCGCACGATTGCTAGTTCTAGGAATAGCTTCCAAGGTAACTTGATCAAATAAAGATATTAATTGTAATACATATGCTTTATATGGCACAATTTATCATCTCTGGTCTGATAAACATCATTAATTTGATTTATAACAATTTGAGAATCACCAAAAACTAATATATTTTTAATTTTTAGTGCCAGGGTAGCTCGTAATCCAAGGATTAGATCCTCATATTCAGCAGTGTTATTAGTACAGGCAAACATTAATTTAAAGGATAGAGGTATGAGATGTTTATGTGGAGATATCAAAATAATACCTACACTAGCCCCACTCATACATCGGGCTCCATCAAAGTATAAGGACCATTGCTCTGAATGATCTGCCTCTATTTTAAGGCATTCATCAAGAAACTCAATGACAAGGGGATGGGTGGATTCTAAGGGTGCAGCAACTAATTGATCTACTATGATTTGACCCTTAATAGACTTATGTCCTATAAATGTGAGTTCAAACTCACTTAGTGTAAGAACCCACTTTGTTGTGCGACCAGATAAATAAGGTCGACTCATGAGATATCGCAAGGGATCAGATTTAGCAATAATGTATGTTTTCTTACTGAGCATATAATGGTGTAGTTTCTATGTAGAAAATATGACTACTAGACATAAATTCTCTAATGTTGTGTAGTGGGTTTCATAACTAATTAATGTTCTGCTAATGTAATAATTAGCACACTCTCTTTTCTCATCATCAAGTTGAGCTAACATAGCTCCTAAAGTAAAATTTGAAGTAGAAATATACAAGATAAATGGGCGATTAGGTTTAGGTGGTGAAAGTACAGGTGGGTTAAGAAGATATTGTTTGAGGAGTTCAAATGCTTCCTGACATTCGTCGTCCCAATGGAAAGAGACATCCTTCTTAAGAAGCTTAAGAAAGGGTCCAGTTTTATCCACCAACTAATCGATGAAGCGACGCATAGATTGAAGCTTACCTTGTAGACTCCGTAATTCAGATATATTTGTAGGTGCGGGCATATCAGTGATAGCCATAATCTTGAGAGGGTCAATTTTGATGCCACGTAAAGAAACTATAACCCCCAATAATTTACCTGACTTAACTCTAAATATACATTTGGCTAGATTCAATCGGATAAGATATTCCCTTAACCGATCAAATACTTTTCTCAATTCATCTAAATGGTCA
Organism: Wollemia nobilis; assembly: GCA_028583015.1. Taxonomy (NCBI): domain Eukaryota; kingdom Viridiplantae; phylum Streptophyta; class Pinopsida; order Araucariales; family Araucariaceae; genus Wollemia; species Wollemia nobilis. The sequence goes on along the minus strand of JAQPPZ010017031.1, from coordinate 8,225,086 downwards.
TCTTCTTTAGTAGAACGAGCTATAATGTCATCTACATAATCGTGTAGTATATCATGCATCATATCATGAGAGATATAAGTCATGGCTCGTTTATAGGTTGCACCTGCATTCTTCAACCCGAATGGCATCACTTTCCAACAGAAAGTCCCCCAAGGGGCAATAAAGGATGTTTTAGCCTGATCTTCAGGAGCTATCCTGATCTGATTATAACCAAAAAATCCATCCATTAAGGATATCATTCCACTCCCAGCAGTAAAATCAATGATCTGATCCATATTGGGAAGGGGAAAATCATCTTTAGGGCATGCAACATTAATATCTCTAAATTTTGTACAAACCCTAACCTTAGTAGTTTCTTTCTTAGTTACTAGAACTACATTCGAGATCCATTCAGCATAATCAATGGCTTGTATAAAAATAACATTTAGGAGTTTTTCTAACTCCCCTTTGACTAGTAAGGCCACTTTAGGATGCATTTTTCTAAGTTTCTATTTAACAGGTTTAGCATCCAGGTGCACTACTAGGTGATGCATAACTACAAAAGGGTCTAATATTGGCATATCTTCATATGTCCAAGCAAAGACATCTTCATATTATTTAAGAAATGCAATGTATTTATCCTATTTTTCTTGACTCAATTCTGATCCAATGTTGATTATGTGGGGGTTATCCTCGGTTCCAATGTTAATTTTTATGACATTTTCTACTTCCATGTGTAGATCTCTCTCAAAATTAGGTGGGGCGGGTGAAACGCCCAATTCTTGTAATTCTTCCAAGGTTAGCTTGGATAATTCATCTTGAGGAGTCATGGCCTCAAGTTGGGCTATACTAGGTATAGAGCCATCAAAATAAAATCCATTATGTAATAATTCCTCAATGGAGACATCATGAAAGATATCTCCCTCCAACTCATCGTCGGATTCAGCAATCATCTCAGGATAAGCTATAGATAGCATATTACATGTGAATGTCTTATTTATTAAACGCAAGGCATCGCGTGCATCTAAATAATCTTGGTAACATATAATTTGGTCATCATCCTAAAATGGGAATGGCTGACCCTTACTAGGAAATAGACCCACACCACATCGGGCGGGCCATGCTTCTACCTCAAAAGGTTCTTTCATACCATTATGGAAATGTCCCAAAACTTTCCCTTTATATCCCAATTTCAGCATTATAGGTTTGGCTTTAATATATTCATTAGTAAAATAACATCGAGCATATCCATCATAATGAGTTCTGATGTTTCTGGGTGTTCTACCCTAGTCATATCCCTTATAAATAAAGGCACAGCTCCCGACTTGGTAAATACTTCCCATAGGTTGTGGGAGGCCCAAGGTATGAGGAGATGGCAGTAAATTATTTAAAATAAGGGAATATTGCATAGAAGTATTCATTTCTTCTGATATAAGTGAGAGCATAAGAGGTAGAAGGAACATTCCCTACATCTTCTGATGCAGAAAATATAAATTTGGTGGATGTAGACGATGTAGAGGAGTTGATAGATGGGTCTATTAAAGGTATGGAAGTTATAGGAGTAGAACAAGAGACATTGGTTGTGGGATTAGGATCTTTCTTAGGTCCTAATTTGGTTTGTTCAGAAGATGGTTGAGCTATATGTGGAGGTGCAACTGATGGAGAAGAAATAGATGACATTGTGGGTGTGAGTTTTGCATGTTTATATGGATAATGAGAATTAGGATGTGTGGATGACAGAGCAGGACAAAATTGAACTCCAATAGGTTCTTCCAAAGCACACATATCAAAGGGTCTTGGATCACCATGAATGGTAACCAACTGATTCTTAAATTCAAACTTAACACATTGATGTAAGGTTGAGGGAACAACTCGCATTGCGTTGATCCAAGGATGACCCAAGAGTATATTGTATGATGTAGGGCAATGTACAATGAACACAGTCGTATCCAAGGTTCTTGGACCAACCTGCAATGGAATGGTAATAACTCCACACATTTCTTGTGTTTCGTCAAGATTTTATGATCATATCAGTTCTTTTCATTTCATCACTTCTAAACCCAAATCTTTGGTAGAAGTCAAAAATGCAGATATTTAAAGATGAACCATTATCAATCAAAACTCGTTTGACTGCTACATCTCCAATTAAAGTAGTAATATACAAAGGGTTATCTTTATGTAAACTATGTTGAGGTATGTCTCTATCCTGAAAGTTAATACAATCAACTTCACGAGTTATTATAGTATTGGCCATGGCTTCAGGTTGAATGTCTTGTGGTACCATCATCTGGCTTAATGTGAGCATTAATTCATCTCTATGTGTAGGAGAAGATCTTAAAAGGTCCAAGAGGGAAATTCTAGCTGTAATATTTGATAATTGTTCATTAATATTATAAGGAGGTTTATGTTGAATATTAGGTGCATGATTCCCTTTATTAGAAACCTTCAAAACAAATGGAGTTGATCCACCATTCTGAATTTGATCTTGTTGATAATTTTGAGCCTGTTGTCTAGTAACAACTTCGATGGTACCCACAATATTATTTTGTGGATGATGAATGGGTCTTGGTCTAGCGTTTATAGCTAGCTCATTAGAAAGTAATCGGTGATACGATGGTCTAGTAGTGACTCTTCTTGGAAATGGTTCTTTTGGAACCATATAACTTGTGATAGGGTGAATAGTATCTGATTCATCTTCAAAACTATTCGATTGATTTGATGTGATTTCCATATCACTCTCAGTCTCGTATTATGTATCACTAAGATCAGGTATCTGAATATTATATAGAGGCCTGGTTGTAACCATGGATAAATTTGTGTCAAATATTTCCATATCATGAGAAGGTAAATGCCAACTAATAGTTCATACATATAAGGCAGGAGGAGGGACATTATGATGTTCAATTTTATTAGCCACCTCCTTACCATGTTTTGGTAAGGGATGTTGAAAGATGTCTAATGACTGATTGACGTTCTGATTCTAGTTTTGTGGGGTGTTCTTTTGAACATTATTAGGAGGATTTTGCTTAGGTTGAAAGTCTTGCACCTCCATCTCATTGTTATCAATAAAGTCCTGTATTTTATGTTTTAATCTTTTACAAGAGTTGGTAGTGTGTCCAGGTCCTCTATGGAAGTCACAGTGTAAATCTGCTATGTATCCGAGTATAGTTGGATCAAGTTTCTAGATATTTGGTAATTGAATCAAACCTCATTCTAATAATTGTGGTAGAATAGTTGATAAAGGTTGATTTAACCTAGTAAATTCTTGAGGAGGTCTATCAGGAGGTTTTAGTACAAAATTCTCCGTTGTCTTTGTAGCATTAACATTAGCAATATTTCTGCTATCGGTGACTCCATCACCCACAACTTGTTTATTCTTATATTTATTTTTGGATTTTTTCTCATCGTTTTTCTTTTTAAGCTGGCCTCTCCTAATGAGAGCATCTTCCACTCTTCGGGCTAAGTCTATAGCCTGATCGAAGGTGGTCAAGGTAGCAGTTGATAATTCGTAAGATAGTTTCTCTTACAAATTATTAATAAAGATGTCCAACATGTCCCTATAAGGTAACACAAAGTGCAATTTTCCTATCAACTGTCTCCACCTAGCTAGGAAATTAGCAAAGCATTCATCTTTATCCTATTTTAAGTTATACAAATCTTTAATGGTCACATGTCTTTCGATGTAGGCACTAAATTGATGAACAAAATACTCGGCAGTTTCTTCGAAATTCCTCAAATAATTAGTGGGTAATTGATAATATCACTCTAATGCTATTCCTCCCAAGCTTTTCAAGAACATTTTTAGTAATAACAAGTCATCACATGATATATCATGACATGCTATCCTAAACATACGAAGATGCTCTATGGGATATTCGATTCCTTTATATATGGGAAGAATAGGCATAGGAAAATGTTTAGGATATGGTTGTGCTACGACTATAGGATCTAAAGGCTGACTACACATCTCTCGATAGTTGTACGAGGGACGGTAGGGATCTATATGGTCCATGCGGGAAACTAGTTGTTTCACCATGGTTTCAAGATTACTAGTTTGTCCACCATATTGGTTCGGTGGGACATAGGTATGGGATCTATGAGTGTATGATGGTGTGACATAAGGATTAGATGCTATATTGCTATTATGCAAAGTGTTGGTAGGAAGAGTATTATGAAGGGGATTTGTAATAGTATTATGTTGTACCCTAGATTGTTGGTAATTGGTGTTTGGTTTTGTTTTGGGTTTTTGTTGATTTGAGGTATGTTGATCAAGAGCTTGGCGAAATATAGTAGTAAATGATGGTTTATTTTGTGCGGGAATGACCCTAGGCTTGTTAACAGGCACTTTATATGGTTGGGTAACCTGTTGTTGTTGTATGTTCTGAATCACAGCTACCATATCCAAATTGGATGGTCCAACTTGATCACTCTCTTGATCAATAAAGGACAAGGTATTAGTACATGTTTGAAATACTTCTTCTAGAGTTTCTTGAGTGTCACTAATTCGATCCTTGTCCATATGGGCTGCTCTATTAAAAACACCAATATTAGTATTAATGAACTTCCAGAATTGTTCCATATTCTCCAAGTGATAGCTCCTATCGGAGACATTTTAGGGGATGAGGATCCTTCCTCTCTAACAGTTTCTTCTTGTTCATTTCCTACAACAAGCTCTTCTTCTTGCTGGTCTAGGGTTCCTTCTTTCGGAACTTGGTCCTCAGGAGGGACATTTTGGTCAGTTAATGGTCTTCCTAACCAATATTCATCTTCTTCGATTTGTTTTCCATTCCTAAGTCTAGGCATTGTGCTAAAATTAGGTTTTAGAAAATATATATATATATATATATATATATATATATATGGTAGGGTTGAGAGGTATATATTTTAACTATATACCTACTATAATACTTTAAAAGGAAAATGTTTTATTTTTGTTTTTTTTTTTTGTTTTGTGTGATTATATTATTATTTTGCGAGAATGAAAATAACAGATAGCATGCTAGTTGCAATAAATAACAATAGTAAAAATAATGACTTAGTTTTCTATGAATAGTTTATGGAAATCATTGATAGGGTCAAGTTCATCAGGAGTCATGAAATGCTCCTCTTCAAATTGGAAATGGTTTTTCAAGAATTTGACAAAGTGTGCTATGGTAATATGATCTACTTTAGACTCTGACATGTAAAAATAAAGTTCATGGTAATAATATCAATACAACACAGCTCTAGGAACTCTATTCCATATCTTTCTATCTGTAAGAACGACTTCTTGATCCTCTATACAAGATAGAAATTTATGCACTACAACTGCGTTCTCAAGGTATTCCTCAAAGGTGTATAATTCAGAAGACACAAATGCTCTTTTATCTGCTAACCACCTATGGCAAGCTCTCTGAAGTTCATGATACAAAGTCACTTGATCAGGATCTAGGATTCTATCTAGGACAAACCTCTTAATTTGCCTAAGTTCTATAGATTTGGATTCAATAATACCCAATCTCCTATCAAGTTCGTCCCACAAATATTGGGCTCTATTTGTTTGAGGTACTCTAAGCACAGAAGTAATCTCTATGGCCGTTAATTGATTTTCAACATTTATGGTGACAACTTGTCTTCTATTATAATCTACCATCTAAGTATGATATGCAAATTTAATGGTTGTCTAATGATTCTATATGTTCTTAATAATGTGTTTTTTTTTTTGAATTGTTTTCAAAAGGTGTTTTAGTTTCACGTCGGGTTCACCAAAATGTATCGCCCAAATTTTTTGCACCCTTACCTTCAGGCTAAAGGATCCATGCCCGAAAGGGGGATGCGAGAAGGATGAGACAATACCTTGAATGGAGAGGCCCTTTGAAGGTCATGCCTCTCGGGAATTTTTGACAAATGGTGGGGTTCACCAAGAAACTTTGAGTGGCAGTTTCCACGCCTAGGTTGAGAATTGGTTTGATGTGTTCATTTTATGTTCAATCATTCAGATTCCTAGGTTGGCCAAAATTAATCTAAGCTATTCTATATGAAATTTCTGGTTTATATGAAGACACAAACATAAATGAATCCTAAATACAGAAAATATCTAAAATGGAGAAGAGTGCACCTGATTTCTGATGTCTAATGAAGATTCAGAAGCTTGTAGGAGTCCAGATCATCCCGGATATGATAGGATCATCTGTAATTGTACATAATCATCCAGATCACAGGAGATCATTTGATATCAGCCAAGATCATCAGCGACCTGATGAATTCGTCAGACAAATTCGTCAGAAACCTGCAATCATGAAAACAGACACAAAAAACCAAAAATACAATTGCAAGAATGATACAAAATGATAGAAATAATAATATAAATGCTTAAATGATAAATCCATATATCAAATCAAATGGGATGCAATGTTTTAATAATTTATTTTGAATTTTATCATGCAAATATGCTAAATGAGTTGAACTCCAAGATGCAAAACTGAAGTGAATTAATCTAATGCACAATTAAATAATAAAAAGAGATAGAGAATGCAAACTCAAGGCTCTGATTGCCCCCAATCTGAACTGCAGTCAAAATCGTCTATAATCGTACGAGATCGTCATCGATCTTGATAGGATCGTCCAAAATTATGGTTGAATCACCTGCGATGATTTGAGCTTCCTCCGACTGAAACACAGTGAGATCCTACAATAAAACTTGAAAACACAAGTGCAAATGATGGGGGATAGGATGTTCTAACATAGCAAAAACTAAATTTGTAGGGAAATGATCAGCCAGGGGGATAAACTAGGAAATCCCAAGTTTATATAGGATTAGGGGGAAGTTAGGAGGTTGGGGATCATCCCAATCTGGGAGATCTCCAATGTAGGAATCTCCAACCATGCAGACACGCTTCTGCCCAAGTTGGAGAGGTTGTTAAAATGTAAGCTAATTATGAAAATTCAGTTTTGGGATGAAATCGTCTGGACGTTCTATTCCAGACGAATTCGTCCGATTTGGGATGATATCGTTAGATCGATGACGATATCGTCCAACGATCAAAACAACTTCTAAAAATGGTGTGAAAAATGACATGAGCAGTTAACAGGCGGTTTTGAGGTTAAAATTCAATTTTTTTATCTTTTACTGATGGTTTAACTATGCCAATTTTAGGGTGCTACAATTATGCAGGATTTGATGGTGGGGTGGCAAATGTGGTTTAGAAGGTGTTGGATTTTGGTGTCTACAATTGCCCCTTTTTGTACTGTGTTGTGTACAACACAATGCGGTGCAAAAACTAATGACACTCGACTTTTATTTGATGAGTGGACTCAACTCTCTTTGGTGTGGCAAAATGAATGATTGTTGTAAATAAAATTTTAATTTGTGTGCTTACCCCCTCAATTGGCGAGTGGGTAACAAATGAGACCCAATGGCCAATTGAAAGTGTATTTTTTTTGTTGCCCCAAGTTAATTGTGGACTTTGTTCTACTGAATATCTTTGGTTTATTGACATGCAAGTAATGAAGTAAAAGAACCAATCATCCTAGGTGCTTGTCCTAGTGACTATTAGCAATTCCATTATGCATTTGGATGGTCTTGTAATTTACCATGTTTTGTAACCCCATGGAGTAGGCATCATTTAACCTCGGATTGTTTGCATTGAACTTTGTCTTGAAATTTGGTGTTTTTTTTTTTGAAACGCGGCTGAGTGGTTGTGCATACCTAAAACTGTGGATCTTTGGTTTTAATGCACTAACCATGGGTTTGCGGTTTAGTCCTCTAATCACGGACTTGCATTTTTATGCGCATCAAAAAATATGGATGCATGTTTTCCATCATGAAATGCGGCTATAAATGGGCCAGGTGCCTTGTCATCTTCATATTTGCCATTTGTCATCTGCTGATTGGTGAGAGCGATGAGTGAGATGGAGATTGGCGAGGGTAGCGGTGGCGGAGGTGACGTTGGTGGTGGCTCGGCTGGAGCGAAAGCTGGTGCCCGCTATGCCGAGGTAGGTGGTCTTGTCCTTTTAGTTTAGGCTTCATTATTGTTTGTGTGTTTTGTTTGTTTGTTGTTGTTTTGTTTTTTTTTTTTTTTAATTAAGTGGGGCTGGTAATGAACATGTTTTTGTTTTTGTTTTTTTTTTTTTTTTTGTTTTTGTGTTTTGTTTGTTTTGTTTTTGTTTTTGTTTGTTTTTGTTTTTGTCTGGATATTTTAATGATCACCTAGGGGTAGGTGAAAGTTTTTTTTTGTATACTTATGTATTTTATGTTTATTTGTTTTTCAGGTGAAGCTTCTTGATGCTCGACATAGATGGTCGAGGGCTATTCGAAAAGTGCGGAAGGCACTTTCTGATGATGATTGGACGTTTTTGGAGACCATTGGTCTTGATGGTTGTGGGTGGTTGGGAACCGTTCGAGCTGATGAGGATCTTCTTTCGGCGTTGGTTGAGCGTTGGGATCTAGATAGGGGGACCTTTCAGCTCCCTATGGGGGAGATTACTGTGACCCTCGAGGATATATATAGGATTTTGTGAGTTCCTATCGAGGGTCCAGTTGTTCGGGTTGGCCTCGACAAGAAGGAGGCCTTGTATCCTATATTTGGTGAGTTGTGGGATGTAGACTACAGTAGGGGTGACATTGCCTATTTGGATTTATTTCATGATGAGAGTCTTGGTGCATTGCCTACTTTTCTTATGTATATATTGAGCAACATCTTGTTGCCTAATTCCATGGGGTCAAGGATCCCATGGAATCAGGTTCCTATAGTGCTTGGTTTGATTGGTGATCCTCGACGGTTGGCTTGGGCTCCCGCTCTTCTTTGCTAGATTTATAGTGAGTTATATGAGGTGAAGAGGTGGGGGTAGAAGGGGGTTGCCTATAGTTTAGTGCTCTAGATTTGGTCATGGGAGCATATTATCATTGGACGTCCTATTGGTCTTCCTTGTTCCTGTGATGCTTCTTCTCCTCGTGCTTTCTGGTGGCTTCTTAGTGAGGAGGTCAGTCATCTTTTAGTGGGTGCATCAGAGTATAGAGATATTCTTAGCTCACTTACTAGGGACTTGATGAGTTGGCACCCATGGAGGGGCTTGGCATGGGTTACTGATGTAGTAGAGCTTCATCGTATCAGGCGGGGCCATTGGGTTGTTGGTGCTCATCTCAGGGAGATGGAGTACATTCAGTTTAGTTGGGTGCAGTGTTAGTTTGGCTTGGTTTAGGGTGTTCTTGATGCACCTGTCACTTATAGGCATCGAGGAGATGAGTTGGGGCTTCCTGTTGCTCCTAATTTTTGGAGGGTTGATGACCCTATGGATGACCTTGAGATAGAGCTGCTAGATTTGGATGATGTGGGTACTACTCTTGAGTATGATGCTTGGTTTGTTTCTCAGCCTCTCTGGACTTCGAGTTTGGTTGTTGATGATGAGGGTAGTGGTGATGAGGCGGAGATGGTAGGGTGGGTTCCTTGGTCGATGAAGCATCGATGAGGTAGTTCTTTTAGGGTTGAGGCTGTGACTAATGTACAATAGCCGATGGGGGAGGTGGAGATGGGGATGGTGAGGGGGATGTCCCTCCTTGGTGGATAGAGGAGGATTGGGATTTGCTATAGGCTGAGCATGATAGCCTGGATTTAGAGGTGACTCACCTAAAGGGCGAGTTGGCATGGTATCAAGGCGAGGTGACTCATCTTCAGGTTGAGGTGGATAGTTTATGGGGTGGTCCTAGCAATGATGCCCTTGCTGCAAAGGATGCAGAGATTACTAGGCTTGGAGGTGAGGTGACTCGACTAGAGGGTGAGCTTACTCGCTTACAGGTAGGTTCGGGTGGAGGTGACACCACAGCTACTATTGCTGCTCTACGGGCAGAGATTTCTCAGAGGGTTGCTCGTCAGGGTGCAGATTTGAGGAGCCTGCGCAAGCAGGCTACCTATATTGAGATGTTGGAGAACATCTTGCATGAGCGATAGATTCCTTTGCCTATTCCTCCTTCATCGTCAGTGGCTACTACTAGCCGAGGGACCGAGACGAGTCACAGGACTCATCGGCCATCGAGCTCTCATGGGGCTACCAGTTAGCTGTGGCATGTTTCTCTTTTTGTATTTTGTGTTTTTCTATTTTGCTATGAGCCTTGGTGCTCTGATGTATACAACCTGCGGGATTTTGTACTTTGAGACCTCCATATTTATATATATATACATGGCTTTTATATTGGCTATCTCTTGTGTTAATGATGTTTTATTTATGTTTCATTAGAATGTTCTATTATTGTTTATTGATGTGAATGCAATTTAATTATGCATGTGTTTGTTCTATGTGATTTATTGTTTTCATTTGTTGTTTTTGCATTTATTGTGAAAAATATTAATGCAAACTAATATGGAATATGCAGTTAATTAAATGTTTATGTATACTATATGATGGAATGCATGGTGTTCATGTGATATTTTTATAGCTCAGAATATCATTGACCATTACTTGTTCATTTTTGCAATTGGGGGTATCCAACTTGATGACTTCATGCGGGTGATGTATGATGTAGATATGTATGTGATTGTGGAAGAATATATGGATGTTGATATGGACGATGTTTTTGTTTTGATCTTTAATAGTGGAATATTTTCAAAGACTCAAACAACCTAGTGATATCAACAAACTTACTTGACTATTGTCTAACTCTCTTTAGGACCAAGATGTGTGCAAGTGAAGTTTATTTACTAAATCTTGAGCATGGTAATGACCCTAAGCAATCAAGAACTAGTGTATGTGAATGTGAAGTTCATTGACCCATTATGAGTAAATTGGACTTGACCTATTATGGGATTTACCAAGTAGCTAGCTTGTCCGTATGTGCGGTCAGAGGTCTCCCTTTTTGGGAGAGAGACATGTCGCCCTACATGAGTTTACTCCACTGCCAGTCAAGCGTCTATAGCCCCGGTGGAGGCTCACTCCATAGTCCAATGATCTGATCTTTAGGCTTTGGGGATGACTACATAACTTTCTGAGGGGAATGTAGTACGATCCTTACAACTTTAGGGATCTATGGTGTGTGTATGGAATTAATTTTGTATAGAGTTTTGGGGAATCAGATTCTCAATCGAAGTGTGATGAGAATGTGATCCTATCCTTACTACTCTATATTTTGTTTATATTTGGAGAGGAATTGTGATAGTGGTGAAAACCACTATTTTTTATTTTGGACTATGTTGCGTGATAGGACAAGCGAGGAATATTATCTTTTCACTTCAAGGTGCTACCCAAGTTTGGCGTTATCCTTTTCTTACTCAAAATGTTTTTAAGATGTGAAGAAGTGTGTTTGGTGCAAGATTGTTTGGGGTCAGTCGACGATACTCAAGACCTTTTTAATGTGAGAAAAGTGCTTTGGTCCTAAAGAAAATTGGACATTTTATGAAAGTTGGTTTTACACTAGACATGGTTGAGTGACTGAAAATTTGATTTTATGACTTAGGAACATCATATATGGTTGTAGCTTTTGGTGAATTGCGTAAATGCCTTAGTTGGGTACCCCCAATTCTTGGAACTTGTTTTTCTTTGGTCATATCATCACCACTACAAAAGATCACTGAACATGGGATGGGATGGATGCAATTATATTTATTTTTTTATTTTTATTTTTTTAATGCAACTAATTGCGTATGATATGTTTATTGCAATGCAAATTTATTGAAATTCTATGTGATATGCGAATGTAATGTGCAAAATTAAAATTTTGTGATATGAATATTATCTATGTGATATGCGAATGCAATGTGTAAAATGCATGTAAAAATGTTTATATACAATGTAAAATGTATGCAATTTTTTTTTAGCCACATATATATATATATACATATGTTGTGTCAATTTATGCATAAAATGCCTTTAGGTGCATTATGTTTAACGACTCTGGCTCCAACTTTCCTTCTAAGTTGGCAAGTCTATACGTTCCTGGTCCCAACTTATGCTTTACAATATATGGGCCTAACCAATTAGCCATAAATTTATCTCTCAAGTGCGGCAATGCATTGGTATTTTGTTGATTTTCTTTGAGCACTAGGTCCCCTACTTGAAATTCGCGAGGATGGACTTTTGCGTTGTAAGCACGTTTGATTCTGTCTTGATATACTCGCAAATGCTCTAGAGCGTTGATGCGTTTTTCATCAATAAGTGTCAATTGGTCAAGACGTGCTTGTCTAGCGGTGTCATCATCCATGAATTCCTGTAATGCGATTCTCAAGGAGGGTATCTCGAGCTCAAAAGGTAATATAGCTTCAACACCATAAACTAATGAAAATGGTGTTGCTCCCGTTGGCATTCTGATGCTTGTTCTGTAAGCCCATAGTGCCAAAGGAAGTTGAGTATGCCAATCTCGATGATTTTCTTTGACCAGTTTCTTGAGAATGGATACCATTGTTTTGTTGGTTGCTTCAGCTTGCCCATTTGCTTGTGGGTAATAAGGTGTTGAGAAACTGTGTTGGATATTGAATTTGTTGCACAAGGCTCTAACATCCTTATTCTTAAATGACTTCCCATTATCAAAAATGATTTTTGAGGGTATTCCAAAATGATAGATAATATGTTGAAGTATAAACTCCGCTATTCGAGGTCCAGTCGTAGTGGTCATTGGAATTGCTTCCACCCATTTTGTGAAGTATTCCATAGTGGTTATGATGAATTTATGTTGTCCTGATGAGGCAGGTGATATTTTACCAATCAAATCGAGGCCCCATTGTGAAAATGGCCAAAGAATTTGAATGGGTTGTAGAGCGTGTGATGGTACATGAGTCAAATTGGCATGATGTTGGCACTTTTGGCACTTTTTGACATATTGACAACAGTCATTTTCCATTGTTGGCCAATAGTATCCCATTCACAATATTCTCTTTGCGATGGCCATTCCACTGAAATGACCACCACAAGTACCATCATGGGCTTCTGCTATAGCTCGTTCTACCTCAATTGGATCTAGACATCGTAATAATATTCCATCATACCCATGTTTATACAACACGTCCCCCAAGAGAGTGAAACGAATTGCTTTTTGTTTGAACATTCTTTTTGCAGTTCGTGTCATTTCTATTGGGAGTGTTCCAGACTTGAGAAAGTCTCTTATTTCATCAAGGTAAGAATTGTAAGGGTCAGCATGTATCAAACAAACATCCTTCTCACCTGTAGATTCTGCTCTTTGAATTGATGGTTTTGACACTGTTGTTATGATTAGCGGTTGTACTTCTCCATGCTCATTCTTAGGGATGAGAGATCCCAAAGAAGCCATTGCATCCACAAATTTGTTTGTCGAATGGGGTAGGTTACTAATTTCATACCAGTCAAACTTTTCTAGCAACTTTGTTGCTACTTCATGATATTGCTTTAAAACTGGTTCTTTACATTGATATTCTCCTTTTACTTGGTAAACAACTAGTTGAGAATCACCAAAAATGCTTAGTATTTTTATGCCCATTGCTATAGTTGATTGAAGACCCAATATTAAGGCTTCATACTCTACATTATTGTTAGTGCATGTGAAGTCGAGTTTGAATGATAAAGGAATTGGTATTCCTTCGGGTGTATAAAACACGACTCCCGCACCTTGTCCTTTTTCGCACTTAGATCCATCAAAGAACATTGTCATGTCTGCTTCATCCTCAGGAGGGACTAACTCTTCTTGTTCTATGATAGAGAATACTGAGTCATCTGGGAGCTCAATGATTAATGGTTTATCATTTTGTAAAGGAGCTTCAACTAGTTGATCAGCTATCACTTGACCTTTTATGGATTTTTGACTTATGAATTCAAGATCAAATTCTGTTAAAAGCATTATCCACTTGGTTGTACGGGTGTTATTGTAAGTGCGAGTCATCATGTATCGTAGAGGGTTTTCTCTAGCAATGACATAAGTAGTGTTGCTTAGCATATAATGTCTAAGTTTCTTAGTGGCAAAAACCACTGCTAAACACAACTTTTCAACATAAGCATATCTTGTTTCGTAACTTACCAATGTTCGACTAATATAGTAAATTGCTTGCTCCTTATGATTTTCATTCTTTTGTGCAAGCATTGTCCCTAGTGCAAAATCTGTTGCAAAAATGTATAGGTAAAAAGGGACTCCTGTTCGAGGTGGCGTAAGAACTGGTGGTGAAGCCAGATACTTCTTTATGTCATCAAATACCTCTTGACATTCAGTCGTCCAAGAGAATGTCACCCCCTTTTGTAGCAAGCGGTTGAAAGGCCTACATTTATCTGAGAGTTGTGCAATGAATCGTCGGATAGATTGGATCTTTCCTTGTAAGCTATGCAACTCTTTCAAGTTCTTTGGAGGTGGCATCTCTAGTATAGCTTTTACCTTACCTGGGTCTACTTCAATGCCTCGCTTGGAGATAATGAATCCTAGAAGCTTTCTTGATGTGACACCAAATACACACTTCTTAGGATTTAACCTTACTTTATGTTCTAGCAATCGATCGAACGCTTTTTCTAGGACTTCAATGTGCTCAAGACGTGTTTTTGATTTAGCAATCAAGTCATCTACATAATCCTCGATGATCTTATGCATATAGTCATGAAATATGTACGTCATAGCACGTTGATATGTAGCTCCTACATTCTTAAGTCCAAAAGGCATCACTCTATAACAGAATGTGCCCCATGGTGTTGTAAATGTTGTCTTATGTTGATCTTCGGGATTAATTCAAATTTGGTTGTATCCCAAGAAACCGTCCATTAAGGAAAGCATTTCATGGCCAGCACAGGAGTCTACTAGTTGATCGATATTGGGCAAAGGAAAATCATCCTTGGGACATGCTTTGTTTAAATCTCAAAAATCAGTACATACGTGTATCCCTCCGTTCGGTTTGCGAACGGGTACCATATTTGAGAGCCATTCTGGATAATCAATTGGGACTATGAAATTTACATCCAATAACTTTTGTAGCTCTTCTTTCACAAGTAATGCAACTGTTGGATGAATTTTCCTAAGATTTTGCTTAAAAGGTTTAGCATCTGATGCTAAAGTAAGGTTGTGGACTACCAACTCGGGGTTTAATCCTAGACATGTCTCTATATGACCATGCGAACACTTCTTTCTTTCTCATCAGCACATTGATCATGCATTCTTTCTCTTACGGATAAATCTTTTGCGATTTTGATAATTTGTGGATTGTCCACATCTAGGCTAAGGTTCACATCTATAGATTCTTCAATTAGCATGTGAGAACCTTCTTCTAGTTGATGTGGAGTTGGGATGAGGTGGATATCATCCGCCACATTTTCAAATGTCTCAGGGGCTTCCCCTTCTACTTTAGTTTGAAAAACTGAGTGATCTGATGATGAAGGTTGTTGTGAAATATATGCATTTGAAGCATGCAGCAACTCTTCGGATAGGATAAATTCAGCAATGGATGGTGGGGATGAGATATCCTGTCCATGGCAATGAGGCTAGTGTCGATATGGATCGGCTTTGCCTCATCATATGGATTGCGGAGTGGGGTGAGAAAATCAACAGAAATCATGTTGACTTGATGGAAATGGGGTGGCTACGATTCGAGAGGTGATGACTCATCCTCTCTAGGTTGCAACTGACCTAATGTGTGTGATTGGCGGTGTTGCAGGAGCGGCCAAGGTGGTGGAGGAGGTTCTGGTTCAGGACTCTCATGCTTTTTGCTTAGCTGAAAGAGAGTTCGGTCTATTGGGAACTTCTTTTGGTACCAGTCATTTCTCTGAATAGATTCTGCATACACCACTTCCTCTTGAGGATCTTCTGCTGCCTGGTTAAGTCCTTCATGATGTGCCTCTTGTTGGAGTATTTCCCTAGCTTGCATTTCTCGCATATGATTCAAAAATATCATTTCTATCTCATCTTCATAATCATCATCGCTTATCCAGAAGCCGTTAGCATTGGTATGAGGTCCCATAATGAGTTGTGTGTAATCTGGCCTAAGGTCGGCCATTTCTGTTGGATCTTCGTATTCTGGTTCTTGTTGTAAGGCTTGTTCTGAGAAAGTTCCAAATACATGAGGGTAAAAATTGTAGATTAGGTACTCACCATCTATATCATCATCCTCATCATTTGATTCATCCTCTTTGTCACTTTCTTCTTCTCCTTCTTCGCACTCAATGTCAAGTTCTTGGAATGCTTGATTGAGAGAAGAGCTTGCGATGGAAGGTCTGTAACCTAGACCTGAGCGGTCATTTGGCTCTCTATATTCTGGCTCAATAATGTGGTGAGGACCTTGTTCATGTCGTCCAAGTCCATATCCTTACCAATTAACCCTTTGAAAATATCTCATTGGGAATGTTGGGTTAGATAAATAATCAATGTCTTCATTAAACTCTTTTAAAGGGGCCTCCTCTGGAGGAGATGGACCAGATGAAGAATCGACTCCCCCATATATGAAATTTATTGCATTTGATGGGGAACCCATTCTGTATATCTCACCTATGGCTAAAGGTGGGTCACGAGGGTGACCATAATCTCTGATTGACTCAATAGGTGGTGTAACTGTGACACTTTCAATAATATACTCGCCAATACCAGGATTGGCAAGATGTACTACAACTCGGGAAGGTTGGGAGGCTGATGGCTCGGTGGATGAAGAGGGTTCTTCTGAGCTAGGTTGCGTCTCTAATGGTGGTGGTGGATTTTCTCTAATAGGTGGCCCTATTTGTGAGACTACGGGTTGTGATGTTTGTGGTTTGCTAATGGATGTAGTGGGTTGTGTTGTGAATATGAATGGTGTTTGTGTATTTGGTAGTGTGGTAGTTGAAGTTGGCATTTGGTTGGTAGGATGATCAGGTGTGATTGGAAAATGATATGCAGTGTTTGAAGGTTGAATTGAGCTGACACTTTTTAATGCAAAAGTTGGATCAACTATTGGCAATTCTTCTTGGATGGGGGCTTTTGATGAGGTGTTGCCAGGTGGAATTGTCCTGATGTTAAGTGGTTGAATGGATAGGTGTGTTGATGGAAGCAAGGGCTCATACGGGTTTGAAATTAAGTTGCAGTACTTGAAAGGCTCTGTGTCAACTGGAATACAATGTACTTTGCCTTCATGTACATACTTTAAGCATTGATGCAATGTTGAAGGTACACACTTCATTTCCCTAATCCAAGGGCATCCAAGAAGTATATTATATTGCATTTCTCCTTCCAAGATGTGGAAGAGAACATGGATTGTTTTCACCCCCACGATGATAGGAAGAACAACATTTCCTATAGTTGAGCATAAAGCGTCATTAAAAGCCCTAAGGGTGAAGGTGGATGTTGTGATGTGTGATGATGGGATGTTGAGTTTCTTCATTGCAGGTGTGGTGATGAGGTTTATGGAGGAACCGGTATCAATGAGCACTCTCTTGAATGGCTTCCTATCAATGTGAGCTACTATGTGCAATGGTGGATCGGGTGAATCTGCCAAAATTTGTTTTTCCTCGAAGTCATAAAATGCTATCGAGGGTTCCATGCATTTTTGCACACTCCCCACAAAGGAATTGAATGCATTGGGGTCTTCTAACTGTACTTGGATAGACTTTAAGATTTCCATCAATGCTTCCCTATGGGGTGTTGATTGTTGTATTAGCTCATAAATTGATAATTTTGCTGAAGCCATTTTTAAACTTTGGGTTAACCGGCTATTTAAGGTGACAACTGGGTGATTATGAAAAGGTGGTGGAGGAATGTTTGGTCCAAGTTGTATGGGCACACTTGTGGGTTGGGTTGTTGGAGCTTGAGTTGTGCGGTTAGCTTGTCTCTGTCCATGGGTGACTATGCTGATAGCCCCTACAAAACCTTGTGGTAATTGTGACACGTAATTAACCTGATTGGGAGCAACTGTAGAAGTTGACGCTCCCATCGGTTGTTGGTTTACCTCATGATGCGGCAAAGGTGTCTGATAAATGCCAAGGTTTTGATTATTGTGGGCTAATGGATTGTCAACTTTGATCGTACCCACTTCCAATAAATCTTGCACAATACCTTTGAAACCATGACAACCTTCGATGTCATGTCCTCTTTGTCTATGATAAATACAAAACATGTGCTCTTTGTAGCCTTTTGTCTTTGGTTTGTTAGGATCCTCAGGTTTCATCTCTGGCAATGTAAAGAGTTTTGCCGCATACAACTTTTGGAAAACTGATGAATATGGCTCTTGTACTGGTGTGTAATTTCTTTTTGGCTTAAAATGATGTTGTTGCCTTTCTGCAGGTTGTGTCTGATTTTGTGCTTGTTGTGGGGGTGGAACCGCTTGATAATTCAATTGTTGTGGTTGTTGTTGTTGTTGGGGTTGTTGGATTTGTGCTTGGGTTGGTTGATTTGACTATGGTTGTCCCAAGACTATCTGGTTAACCTGCATGGTCTTGGATGGACCGTGGTTATTCCCCCTTTGATTCTTATTGTTCCACTCTTTCTTCTTAGGCTTTATCTCACCTTCATAAATTTTTATCTCTTCTATGACCTTTGCTTGGGCAAGTGCCTCATCGAATGTTCTATACTATTGTAGTTGTAGTAATGAAGAGATGGGTCTAGCGCAACTCTTTGTAAACATTCATGTTATCTCTGACATAGGGAGAGAAAATGGTAACTTTATCATGATTCCCCTCCATCGATTGCCAAAGTCATGGATTGATTCATCATCATATTGTTTCAAATAAATTAAATCAGTCAATGTGGTTTGCTTTCTGACATTTAGGGTGAATCTTTCCAAGAACTGGTCCGCTAGTTGCTCAAAAGTAAATACACTTTGATGTGGCAGGTGGTTGTACCAGTCTTGGGCTTCTCCCCCTAATGTTTGAGGAAATGTGTGTAACATGAGTGCATCATTGCTCTTGATTCTGAAGCATGCATTTACAAATCTAGTTACATGTTCACGGGGGTCCTCTTCCCCTTTAAATTCAATCTTGGGTATCTAAAAATCCATTGGATATGGTGGCTCAAGCACCGAAGCATGAATAGGATGATTGAGTAGTTGCCTTAAAGTTGGCTTTTGGTATTGCAAACCTGGAGTTTGCATGGCAAGACTATCAATCTGACTCTGTAAGAACTGGTATCTAGGGTCGTCCATCGGACTGGCACTTGAGTGTACTTGATGCTGCTGGTAATGGGGTGGATTATATGTAAGTTACGGGTGATAAGGTGCGGTTGGCTGAAATGTGTTATGGTAAGGATGTTGATGGAGGTTATGATACGGATGGGGTGATGGAGGTGTGATGGTGTGCTGACCTACTGCATTAGCATATGGATGAGGAGGTTGATTATGAACCATGGTGGTAGATGGAGGGTGCATTACCCAAGATGGATCTTGGATAAAGGTATTAGTTTGGTGAGATGTAGGTGGAAAGTTGTGCTCAATCCCTTGCAAATGTTGGTTGGGGTCAGGATTTTTGCTATGGTTAGCATTATCTAAAATCATTTGCTGTAGTTGCAAGAAATCCTGTTGCATAGCAATTGCATTTGAAGTAGGGACTGCTACATGTGATGTATTAGGTTGGGTTGGTTGTGAGGCAACCATGGTAGTGGAAGTGAGTGGGGGGTAAGTAGCAAAGGGTATTGCCACTGAATGTGGTATGGTATGAGATGTGGGACCTATGAGGGTAGTGGGTGGAGTGGATGTTGGGGCTTGCAAAACAACAGGGATTGTTTCATACAAGGGATTGGTGGACATGGTTATTTGTTGAGGTAATGTGAGGGGTGGTTGGTTGGATGGTAATGGTTGGTTAGCTAGTGCTACAACAACCAACTCAAATAGGGGATTTGTGAAGACTTGTTTCGACTGTTGTGGGTAAATGAAGGTAGATTCTTGTTGTGATGGTGGTATGACATGGGAAGGGATGGAGAGTGGTGGTAATGATGGGAAGACCATTCCAGCTACATTCAAGTACATTCTGATAGTATCCATGTCCAACATGGTGACACGACTATCCATTACTGTAGGAGGTTCACTCCTAGGTGTCTTAGGTATGGCTGTGTGAGTTGCCCTATTCATGATGTCTATGTCCATATTAGGGGCACTACTAGAGGGCCCTACATTAAGGCTTTGGGGCACAGAGAGGGGTATGCTTACTTGTCCTACCACCAAAGTGTTAGGGATGTTGCCAGACTGAGATGCCATGGGGGAAGACCACTGACTTTGACTTGGCACTAATTTCTTAGCCTGACTACGAGTCACTACCATACGCTACTATGTAACAAACTGCCAAGTGCACCTATGTGTCTTATGTAAATAAAATGATAATACAATGCAATACAACACGCAAAGCAAACAAACACACTAAGTTTTTGATCTTAGATTTTTGCCAGTTTTGTTTATTTATTTTTGAAATTGTTTAAAAATGAAAAGACATGTGCTCAATGTTTTGCCCTAAATGAATCTAGGATTTCACCTGTATACTCGTAGCTCGACAACCTGGCTATGAACTCCAGGTCACGTAAACCCCCCAAAGTGCGGTAGTGAAAGTCCACACCCGGGCAGGGAGCACAGGTCCTACCAGTCCTCACCCAGTCTCACTTGGTCAACGTCATACTCTCCGAAGAGAAATATATGCAAATTTTCCAAGCTACGATGGTTCTTGGAGCCGGCCTTGGCCAAAAATCAGGGTATAATGTTGGTGGTTCGGTGATGAAATCCAAACCCGACGGTGATGAAATCCAACCATTTTCCAATGTTTATGTGAGTGTGTGATGGTTTGTTTAATTATTGTGGTATGCAAAACTATTATGCAATTTTGTTTCAATGCCTAAATGTAGAAAAATAGAAAATAGAAAATGGTAAACAATAGATCAGGGGCAAAAGTGCCAACTTCGGTTCTAATCCAATTGAATTCTGTTTAACAGGGCTAACCACGGGTGCGCGGTTAGTTCTAGTAAACCATGGATGCACGGTTTGCCAACCGCGCATCTACGTTTGGGATATCCCAACCGTGGATGCGTGGGTCCTTTCTGCTAATAGAAATAGAATGAATTTTTGATAGACCCGAACCTAAAAACAATGTCTAGGTTATTTCTAACCCGACAAATGCAGATATGACTTGTTTTCTATTTATGCAAATGCAGATTTTTTTTTATGAATTCTAAGACCTATATGCAAACAAATGGTAAACAAGACTGACCTTCTAATTTACCCTAAATGCAATGCTAATAACATAATTCAAATAAAGAAATAGAGAAGAAGCAAAAATCAAAGGTACAGACCTGTGATCCTATCGCTGCTCCTTCTAATTGTCAACCATCGGCCCGCGTTTCCATAGACAACAACCGTGCATTCACGTTTCCTTAGAATCAAAACCATGGACTCGCGTTCCAGTATTATCAACCATGCTTCTATGTTTCCTCAGAATAGAAACCATGCAACCATGTTTTCTCAGGATAGAAACCATGATTCTATGTTTTCATAGTAAATAGGTCGAACGTAGGGTTTTTCAGATTTATCGACCCAGGGTCGAATCTACGCGTACCTCAAACTCCCAAAACCTGTAGATACAGAATAGATATCAACAAATAAAATTAAAAAGCAAGGCAAAACAAAATGGAACCTTTAGGGGGTCCCACCGTGATCACCATTTCTGTAACCAAAATAACTGAGCAATAAAATAAATGTAACATAGAGAAATAAGAATTGCCAAAATTGTTTTCTTTATTTGATTTTGATACAATTGTTACAAACAGATCTTGGATTGCCCCAAATGTGTTTGGGACAATGTTACAATGCTCTCTCTCTGTATTGATACAAATGAATGATGATTTGGTAGCATAGGGGTTCTCCAAATCTTCAGGGGCTCGTGCTCTTCGTTCTTCTAGCTACAGTCCAAGGTGAGTGGGCTTTGGTATCCAGCAAGGGACCACTCTAGCTACAATAGCTTCTCCAAGGTACCTATCACCTACACACATTCAAACTAGCAAAGGGATTAGTAGCACCTATATATTTGAGCAATAAGATCAATGCTATACATAAAACCCTAAGCAGATAATTATATGAAACAAATGATAGAAACAATTAATAAATAAAGCCTTGCTAACATAAAAATTATTGATCTCCATTGAAACATTGTGTTTGGCTCTCGGGACTATGGAACCGTGAAAGCGCGGTTGTGGACTAGAAATCGCTATGGTTGTGAAATTATGGACACATTTTTGACTATGAAACTATAGATGGGCGGTTTTGGCTGAAGAATATATTGCCTCAGGATTTGAACCAATGGTACGGAATAAAGCTCATGCTCATAATTTCTCGTTGGGTCTAGATCGATTTTGGTAGCCTATCGGTATGCAAATTCAGCTCCCTTTTCTTGGTGGGATAATGGTGCCTTTATAGGCCTCTTGGGGTTTTGGAGGGAAATGGGAGGTGGCAAGCCCAACTTGCCAAGTGGTAAATCTGGACTGCCAGGTGGAAGGGGCAGTTATAGTGAGTCACCCAGTGTGCCTCACTTAACTGGGGGTGATGTGGCTTCAAGTGGAGTGGGATATGGGATGTTGTTTTATGTGAAGGGACAAGGGGACAACAATGGATGAGATGTGGCATGGGTGTTGGGAATCTGCCCCATGTGCAAGGACAAGGGGGACAAGAGTGGGTGAGATGTGGCAAGGGTGTTGGATGAAGTGTCCAGGACACATGTCCAATGGGTAGGTAGGGTATCCTAGGGTGATTTTCCAGATTTAATAAATTTGGGAAAATAGGATAATGTGCAGGATTTTATATCCCTAAGTTAGAACTTAGGCATATATTTTTATTATGCAGGATTTGATGGTGGGGTGGCAAATGTGGTTTAGAAGGTGTTGGATTTTG
This sequence comes from Wollemia nobilis, assembly GCA_028583015.1. NCBI lineage: Eukaryota > Viridiplantae > Streptophyta > Pinopsida > Araucariales > Araucariaceae > Wollemia > Wollemia nobilis. The sequence continues at coordinate 8,202,383 of JAQPPZ010017031.1, read as the reverse complement.
GTGTCTACAACCTCATTGAAGAATATTTGAAGAGAGCTCAAGGGAGAATATTGCTAGTAAGAAGTTCCTGATAAAGAAGAATTTGGGAAAATTATCCCCATCTGGCAACAAGCCCAAAAGTATTTGAAGGAAGGAGATCATTTTTTTTTACAACATAAATTGAAGGTTTTCTAGAAGGTAAGATTGAGCAAAAACTTGGAGTTTCCAAGTATATTTTAGAGATTCAAGGACAACATTTGGGTAGCGTTAATAGCTGTAAATTTTTAGATTTCAAGAGAGCAACTTGGAGGAGAGTAGAAGCTACAAAATTTTATTCTTGGACAACAAGTCAAAGGAGTTACAAAGTGTTGAGTGGTAATTTTACCCAATTGCAAAATCACCATCACAGTCAGGATTTTGATTAGAAAATCCTCTCTTGCAAAGAAATAGAAATTTCTCCAAGGTTTCTTTTACTTAATGTGTGCTTGTATGTTTGTGAAAATGTATCAAATAAGTGCTAGAAATACCTTAGTGATTGTAAGTAAACTGTTAACAAGGGGCTTGTGTTGGTACTACTTTATTATGTTATGATATTGATTGTTCATGAAACTTAAAAGAAAAGAAAATGTGATTGGCACTCATATGACCACGATGAAAGCCTTAGTTCATTTTATCTTGAAGTATTTTAGGTAGATTTTATCTTCTTTTGATTAATAATATTTTAGACAAGTTTTATCTTGCATAATTAAACCCTACTTTGAGCATGAAAGAGAAGACTAAAATCTATCTTTTGAAATGCAAAGTTTGAATGATGATTGGATTCATTTTATATTGCTTGATGAATGGATTTTATGTTGCTTTGTTAAACCTTGAGCATGAAATAAAATCATCTAAATGACTAACTTTGAAATGTAGCATCCTTTGAAATGCCATATAAATTACCCCCCTTTGATGAAATAGTAATTTTTATAAAGGAAGTTAATTTATTGCTTTAAATACAATAGCCTTTGAAATGCCATATAAATTACCCCCCTTTAATGAAATTGTAATTTTCATAAAGGGAAGTTAATTTATCGCTTGGAAAACAAAAGTGCAAAGCTTGGAATTTAATCTTCCTTTAAAATTTGAAATTACAAAATTCCTTTAAAAATAACAACTTTAAATAAAAAAATTTAATTTCGAAATGGTTTCAAAATAAAATCAAAATTGCTTTAAATGAAACTTTAAATATTATTCTAAGAGCCTGTGCATCTATTTTTGGATTTTTTTTATTTTTTTATTTTTTTTGCAGAATTTAAAAAAAAAATGAAAAAAGGAAAGGGTTAGAAAATAAAAATAAAAATCTGAAATAATTAAAGACAAAATGCTGAAAATGTTAGAAAATAAACTACTATCAGTATAATGCTACCCTATCCTAAAAAACCAGAGATGTGAGAATTTCTAAATGTAACCTAATCTAATTGGAGCTGCATTCGCATGATTCAAACTAAACTAGGTGCAAGCTTATGAGGAAACGAACCAAAATCTTTGTTTCTAAACATTCAATAGTGCAACCATTAACAAACATTAAACAATGTATATAAGCCTAAAAACATGGAAGGGAAATACAAACTATTAGTTCAAAACATTCAGAAAAATATCTCCTCTAATTTTTCTTACAAGGTACAAGTTTCTACAGTATTTTACATTAAAAATAGAAAAATATTAGTCCTTGTTTTACCCAAAATTTTAGCCTCTATTCCCAAAAATTCCTGCATTCGCCTCCTCACCTCATTTCCTTTGTGTTCATTTGAGTTTTGTGATGCTCTCCATTTCCCCATTTTTTCCCTTTGTAACTGCTGCTTTTAACTACTTTGAGAAATGTCTTTGATATGAAATAATATTAGCATGGATTTATATAATAAATTTTCCACATGATCAACTCGCCTACTCACTTCCTCTACTAAGATATGGTATTTTATTTTAATATAATTATCCATGAATAAGTTTTATATTAACATGGCATACAACGAGTTCAAACTTTGGGATCTTCGTACGTGGCAACCATTTCACATTAATACCCACTACATTGCAATCATGAGATTAGAAAAATAAAAACAAAATCCTGATAGACTGTGTATACATTTTAAATATGCAACACTCTAGAAATAGATGAAGGCACGCGGGCTTGATGCTCATCCCCCTCGCATTATTTGGACTCTCACATCTCTTAATTTTTGCATTGGACAAAGGTCTCCACGTGGCTAACCCATCATTATATGATAAAAATTTAACCTTGGGTATAACATTCTGGTCCTATTTCGCACATATGTTCATATAGTGCCTCTTCATGCTTTCTATTGAGGTTTCTCAATACCGAATTCACTCTTTCTCGAACTCGATGGCTTCTGATAGAGAATATTATGCCACATCATCTGTAATCGATTATGCACATTTTATGAATGTCGACATGCATTTTTAAAACCCTTATACCATTTCATCTTTACTCTATTTTTCCACCTGCATAGAAACTATCGATATCTAATTTTATCCTCAACCAAACCCATTTACCTCATGTGTCAGACTCCACTCATAACAATTATGTTTTTGATGTTGTAGCACTCATCATCATATCTATCTATGGTTAAAACACGTCCTCCATGGGCCACTTGCGTGAGCTTACAATAAATTTTGATACTTATGGTTGGATTATATTATAGTCGATAGATTATAACCTCCACCTCCATGCTCCTATTGATTCTATGCTACCTCTGCTTAGCCACCATCGCACGGTACTAATTCATCCATATCATGAATGTAGTCAGATATTCTTACCAACTCGTTGCCATGTCTATGCATCAACGTCCCTAGTTTCATCACCTATTCTAAACAAATTTAAATGATCCCATGTCTATCCACATCGATAGGTCTATTCACATTCATAAACAGCCACTCATTCTCATCATCATCCACATCGAGTTCAAACATGAGATATTATCATTTACACTCTTCATTCCAGGTTTGACTATCCACGTCATTAGTCATGTCATTCTAGAATGCCACATCATTGGAGCCCACATCCTTTGTTGCATGAATATCCATTATCCTCTCAATACATTATGTGGCCCATACCTTGGCCTGTATTGAAACACCTAAACATTGATTGTATGTGGTGGATAAATGGCCCATTTCCATTTTTATTTCCATCTGCAAACTGGAACCATCTATAAAACCATATTTTGGTGACCCCATGGCTAATTTCATTGCATTGGTTTACTACCTTCACCCATTGGGATGAGTCATTGGTCCAGTTAGTGGTCAATGATCTTTTCGATCAAAAACTTGGTCATTCAGTGTGGTGTAGGTCCATTCCAAAACTTGGTTTATCACCACGTTGCTTCCACATTAGTGTCAAATCATTTCCCAGTGGTCTGTTTTAGGTTTAGATCTCCTCCTATCAAAATCAATATCTATGTATCCAACCACACCACCATCAACCTTAAATTACATTAAACCATTCCTTTCATTATATATACACACATATATGTATGTATATATATATATATATATATATATACATTTTATTTTATTTTTTTCATATATTTATTTAAAGTATTTGGATTAATTAAATCAAACATTAAAACCAAACCTTATAAATTCAATCAACACATTAGAATTAAAAGCAATTAATCCTATCAACAATGAACCTTGGCATTTATATTGCAAGGCCATGGATTCGAGCCTATGAAGTTATCACTCAAAGCCAACCGAAATTACCAAAACCAAAATTTTAATATGGGTCCCCAAATTTGGGGCTAGTTGTGCAATGTCTACAACGCAAAGCTACAAATTGGAAGAGTTGAGGATCTTATTTAGATGGCAAGAAGAGTTGCAAAATATACAAGTTTTAGGGTAACAAAGCATAACCAATTGTTGCTGCAAATTTATCAAAATTGAGGTAGCAATTAGGTGATCCAAATAACCAAGAAATACATCACCATAACAATTCCAAAAGGTATGCAACATTGGTGCAAATAGTTCATTATTTGAACATTCATATTTATCTTATTATTAAGTTTTTAAAAGCATCATATTTGAGGTTTAAATTTGTAAGAGGAAAGGTTTCAAGTTTATGTATTCAAGGGTGCAGAAGATAGCATTTTCAAGAAATTAAAACTTGCACAAAATAAGGAGAAGTTAGATATCGTTCTTACTATCTATTGAAATATAAAAATGGATATTGTATAGCAAATAATACATTATTGTAAAGCAAAGAATGGATATACTAAGCTATCCATAATCCAAGGTATTGTAATGATTAAGAAGCTTAGAATCACCATAGGAAGGATCACCAAGAATTGATCTAGCAAGAAGATGTAGCAGAAGAGTTTCCAAGGAGGAGAAGGCAACATAGAAACCACCATTACCATGGCTTGCAAAAAGAAGAGGTACCACCACCATGTTCAAGAGAAGAAACCACCATCTTGGAAAAGCAAAGGTGAATATTGGAAGCATAGGGGGGAAAGCATTTTATTTAGCTATGTAAAACAACACCATTAGCAAGCAAAGTAGTGCAAGAACCAAGTATATTCAGTCATTGAAGGTTTGAGAATGTAGCAAAGGAAGGATAGTTATAGTGTCATGTGTTATTAAGAATTGAAGGATCAATAGAACATTGTAAAGAAGAGCTCATCATTAATGAAGCCACGTTGAGAAGTCACAACATCTATAGAGATTGTTACATTGTGAATGAGAGCACTACATAAAATATAGCACATAAAAAAGGAGTTGCAATTCATAGCATCATGTGGAAGAAGTATCATAAGGAATAGGACCAGCTTGAATAAAATTACATAGAAAAGAATAGTGCCACTTGGAGATAAGGTAGCACCCTACCAAAAGCAAGGAATTTAATACCACTTGGAAGAAAGACATCACGCTAAGTAGATAAATAACGTTACAAAAAGTACTGCAAGCACTTGGAAGGTAAAGAAGGTGAAGAGTCATTATTACCAAGTGTCATAGTGCTAAAGAAAATTACAAGGGAATAGGAAACATTTGTCTTGCATGAGTGACAAGTCTCACACTTATTCATGAAATAAGAAGGTATTCTAATAGTATGTAGAGGATGATAGTGAAGTAAATACTAAGAGCATAATGAAATGAAACCTAAGCACAGTAAGGAGAACGTAACTAGCTGCACATTGGAGTCAGTCAACAATTTTGAAGACACAAAAAGCAAATGCAATTAATGTTTTCATAAGAATTGAAGAGGGAGAAGTGAATTGCACCACAATACAAGTGCAAATTGCAAATAAGTCAAAGAGAAGAAGAGTTTAAACTCAATGCATGCTGAAGTTAAAGAAGGTATTGAATTTATTTAAATCAAAGTGTATTTTTATAAAGTAAAGGAGGAATAACGAACATTATTACTAAGGTTAAAACTAGTAAATCTTTAATGCTTAAGATTAATTAGATAATTTGAGGTATAATAAATTGCTTTGATATAGTACAACCTTAGATGCTTTATTAAAAATATTTTAAAGTATTTATTAAGCAATGAAGGTTTAATTAAAAGAATTTTAAATACTTTATTCAAGCATAATAAATATTTGCAAATAACTCATTTAGAGGAAAAAGGAATTCTACATAGAAATTAAAACATTAAATTTACAAATATCCATAGTTTCTAAATTTCCAATTAGGGGGATATAAGGAGTTCTACAACAATTTAGATTACTGAAATTTAGAAATTATCAAAGTGAAAATTGAAAAAAGTAAAACATGATATAAAGTTGGAAATTGCATTTTGAATTAGTATATTGCTCTAATTTATGAGAGATAAGGAATCTAACTTAAAGGTCTTGAAAATAAAGAACCTTATAAAAACTTGAAGGTGCATCATTAAATTTATCTTTAGTTTTCTATTTATTCATTAATAGGGAGAAATAATGTGAAGAATAGAAGTTGAACATTAGGGAGATAAAAGGGATTAAACTCAAGAAATAAATAAAGCTAAGCATACTATCAAGATCATAGTATATTCAAAACACTTGCAAGGTGGAAAGTATTTTACAAAACTTGAGAATTGAAAAGGTCTTATCAAGTTTGATCACATAATCTAGACAAGGGAGATATAAGGTAGCTGACAAGAATCATCATGGCAACAAATAAGTTCATTTTTAGAGAATCCCAACTTCTTAAAGGGACTAATTACTCTTCACGAAAAAACAAATTGATGTCAATATTGATAGTTGAAAAGCTTTGGGATATTGTTAAAGGAGCAAAAACTAGACCTACTATAGGGGATAGTGAGATTTAGAAGTTTGAAAAAAATGAAGCAAAATCACTCATGATAATAACTTTTGCAATTACAGATGAAATACAACCATACATTAGTTCAGTAGCAACTTATACAAAATATTAGAAAAATTTAGCCAAGATATTTGAAGGAAATGTTAAAGCCACTATCTTGAATCTTCAAACTCAATTGCATTCTCTAAAATTGAATAGTGGTGAAAGTATAGAACTGTTACTAAGAAAAGTAGCATATATAAAAGGAAAAGTGTTAACATTAGGAGAACAGGTAGAAGATAAGTTTCTTGTTCAAGTAACCCTAAGAACACTTCCATAAAGCTACAAGCATTTAGTTACATATTTACAAATTCTAAGTAATTGATGAATTAGTCAATATTCTACAATAATATGAGGTAGAAAATACTGTAAAATATGAAATGACTAACAATTCATTAGTTACAAAAGATAATCCACAGGGAAATGTTGCATCATCTCCAAAAGGAAGCTCAAGATGGAATAATAGATATTATCAAGTATGCAGGAAGAAAGGCCGTAATACCAATTATTGTAGATTCAATCCTAGAAACTAGTATCAAGGAAATAAAAAATAAATTGAAAGACAATCAAATAGGCCATTCCAACCAAGACATATCAAAATCAATATAATCCACATCAAAAACAATTTCAGCATTCATATACTTCTTAGAATCAATACAATTATCCACAACTACAATATAGATAAGGGAAACAAAAAGGACACTTAATTCAAGAGATTCAAGAAATTCAAGAACTGGATGAACCTACAGATGAACACGAAGTCAAAGCTCTCTCAAAAAAAATAGCATTTTATGAAGATACTAACTATTTACTTGATCAAGATACAAATAGGGAGCAAAATGAAGAAGGCAAGAAAGAAGAGCTCAAATTCCAAAATCAGGATGAAGACCATATTGAAGACTAAAGTCTTCAATAACCAAATAATATAATATAGGGGTTGTTGAAATATATTACATTATTTGGTACATGCTAATGTACCATCTTGAGTACATAATTAGATTAGGATAGTATCTTAGATTAAGGCTTAAGTATTTACTTTATGTAATGTAATATATACACAAGTATTATTAGAATGTGTAATGATGTAAATGTGCATGGTGTCCACATGTACATGAGTCCTTATAATAGGAAGATGGAAGGCCAACAGTCATGTCTCATTATATATAGGCCTTTGGTAGATGAGTTGGTAGAACAAGGTAGGAGGGTTAGATTAGTAAGTTAGTGAGTTGATAGATAGAGAGATACAATGTAGAACTTGTATGAAGTATGAAGCATTGAGATATTACATATTGTAACAAGTTCAAATTTTCATGAGCTTTCATAAATGGCTATTTCATGAGTTATTTCAGAAGTTTCTCATCCTATTTACTTGCTTATTATATTTTCATTATCATAGATATAATAGTGTATGCTTATTTTACTAGTTGTGGTTGTATTTCCTTTAATTTTATAGCATCAAAAGCTAAAAAGTAATATCACAATTAAAATTAGTGTGAAAACCTTCCTTTTCCTTATGGGGTCCTTTTTCTCTCCCTGATTGTTTAGTATCTTGATACTCAAAAACTTGTGCAACGCCTTCAAGCTTAGACTCAACCTCTAGAATTTGTTCTTAAATTTTTGTTTTAGAGGTAATGTATTCACTTCTAAAGCATTGGATGACATCCCGTATTACTTTATTATCTTGGAGAATGGCACTAAGTTATTTGGAGATGGTCTCAGTGTTGAGGTGGTTTGTTCCATAGGTGCTAGAGGAATTTTTTAAAACTATGAGGGGTAAATTGTATGTATATTTTTGCATAATTTAATGAATTATTTAAGTATTTTTCCCCCTTGAAGAGGTTTGTGATTCAGTTCCATTGTTATATTGTTCTTTTTTGTAATCTATTTCCATAGTGTGCTTTTTATTTCCATAGAATCTTGTGAGCATATATGTTTATTTTTAGTATTTGTGTGTGTGTTTTTTTTTTTGGTAAGTTAAAAAAATGTATTGATGAGGGCATTTGAAAGGCACCCTAATGCCTTGGTACATAAGCAAGATTAAAGTATGCAACATCCATAAAAACCTAATGACATCCACACAAAGCCTAAGACTTTTAGATAAACCATAAATAGTCCAAAGGGACGAAATAGGAAGCAAAACGTCCCAACTAGACAAAACCCAAAGACAACAGACAATCTGTAGATAATTACACATTTGCAAAATCCTTGGTGTCATCCTTTTCGACATCCTTAGGAGTTTCCTTGAAAACTTCCTTGGAAATTTCCACCACATCATCCTCCTTGGCACCAGTGGTAGCTCCTACGGTATTCTTTTTTGGGTGATCCTCAAAGAAATTGTCATAGAAAAATAGCAAGTTTAGAGCATTTATGTGCTCCTTCATTTGGACAATGGCCACCATGCTCGTGGTTACTATACTTTCCATCTGAGCTATGGTAGCAGTAGTAGTCTTTATGATGTACTCCTGAAGTAACTTGACCGCAGGATCCTCAAGCTCATCCTCAATGGAACCATGTATTTTTTCTTGATTCTGAGTGTGTTTATTTTTAATAGTAGGTTGATAAAAAGTGGTATTAGAGTGCTTTCTAGGATCGTGTTCTACTATGACTATGATAGATTTTTCCATTTTGACTATTAGGTATAATATTTATGTGTTTTTATTTTTTACTAGTTTTTCCTTATTAGAAAAAAAGAGAAAATATATATATCCAACGAAAAACCTAAAAAAGTAGTCTTTTTTTATAGTATTTGAGTAGGTTAGAAACCCTATTTTGGGGGTTTAAAAATATCACGGAGGAGCTATAATTATTGGCTAATATAGATATTTGAAGGAAATATTAAAGCCACTATCTTGAATCTTCAAACTCAATTGCATTCTCTAAAATTGAATAGTGGTGAAAGTATAGAACTGTTACTAAGAAAAGTAGCATATAGAAAAGGAAAAGTGTTAACCTTAGGAGAACAGGTAGAATATAAGTTTCTTGTTCAAGTAACCCTAAGAACACTTCTAGAAAGCTACAAACATTTAGTTACATATTTACAAATTCTAAGTAATTGATGAGTTAGTCAATATTCTACAATAATATGAGGTAGAAAATACTATAAAATATGAAATGACTAACAATTAATTAGTTACAAAAGATAATCCACAGGGAAATATTGCATCATATCCAAAAGGAAGTTAAATATGGAATAATAGGTATTGTCAAGTATGCAGGAAGAAAGGACATAGAACCAATTATTGTAGATTCAATCCTAGAAACTAGTATCAAGGAAATAAAAAACAAATTGAAAGACAATAAAATAGGCCATTCCAACCAAGACAATATCAAAATCAATATAATCCACATCAACAACAATTTCAGCATCCATATACTTCTTAGAATCAATACAATTATCCACAAATACAATATAGATAAGGGAAACAAAAAGGACACTTAATTCAAGAGCAAGAACTGGAAGAACCTACAGATGAACATGAAGTCAAAGCTCTCTAAAAAAAATATCATTTTATGAAGATACTAACTATTTACTTGATCAAGATACAAATAGGGAGCAAAATGAAGAATGCAAGAAAGAAGAGCTCAAATTCCAAAATCAGGACAAAGACCATATTAAAGACTAAAGTCTTCAATAACCAAATAATAAAATATAGAGGTTGTTGAAATATATTACATTATTTGGTACATGCTAATGTACCATCTTGAGTACATAATTATACTAGGATAGTATCTTAGATTAAGGCTTGAGTATTTACTTTATGTAATGTAATATATACACAAGTATTATTAGAATGTGTAATAATGTAAATGTGCATGGTGTCCACATGTACATGAGTCCTTAGAATAGGAATATGGAAGGCCAAGAGTCATGTCTCATTATATATAGGTCTTTGGTAGATGATTTGGTAGAACAAGGGAGGAGGGTTAGATTATTAAGTTAGTGAGTTGATAGATAGAGAGATACAATGTAGAACTTGTATGAAGTATGAAGCATTGAGATCTTACATATTGTAACAAGTTCAAATTTTCATGAGCTTTCATAAATGGCTATTTCATGAGTTATTTCAGAAGTTTCTCATCCTATTTACTTGCTTATTATATTGTCATTATCATAGATATAATAGTGTATGCTTATTTTACTACTTGTGGTTGTATTTCTTTTAATTTTATAGCATCAAAAGCTAACAAGTAATATCACAATTAAAATTAGTGTGAAAACCTTTCTTTTCCTTATGGGGTCCTTTTCCTTGCCCTGATTGTTTAGTATCTTGATACTCAAAAACTTGTGCACCGCCTTGAAGCTTAGACTCAACCTCTAGAATTTGTTCTTAAATTTTTTTTTTAGAGGTAATGTATTCACTTCTAAAGCATTGGATGACATCTCGTATTACTTTATTATCTTGGATAATGGCACTAAGTTATTTGGTGATGGTATCAGTGTTGAGGTGGTTTGTTCCATAGGTGCTAGAGGAATTTTTTAAAACTATGAGGGGCAAATTGTATGTATATTTTTGCATAATTTAATGAATTATTTAAGGAGGTTTCTCCCTCGAAGAGGTTTGCGATTTAGTTCCATTGTTAGATTGTTCTTTTTTGTAATTTATTTTTATAGTGTGATTTTTATTTCCATAGAATATTGTGAGCATATATGTTTACTTTTAGTATTTGTGTGAGTGTGTTTTTTTTTTTGGTAAGTTAAAAAAATTGTATTGATGAGGGCATTTGAAAGGCACCCTAATGCCTTAGTACATAAGTAGGATTAAAGGATGCAAAATCCATAAAAACCTAATGACATCCACACAAATCCTAAGACTTTTAGATAAACCATAAATAGTCCAAAGGGACGACATAGGAAGGAAAACGTCCCAACTAGACAAAACCCAATGATAGTAGAAAATCTGTAGATAATTACACATTTGCAAAATACTTGGTGTCATCCTTTTCGACATCCTTAGGAGTTTCCTTGAAAACTTCCTTGGTAATTTCCACCACACCATCCTCCTTGGAACCAATGCTAGCTCCTGCGGTATTCTTTTTTGGGTGATCCTCGAAGAAATTATCGTAGAAAAATAGAAAGTTCAAATCATTTATGTGCTCCTTCATTTGGACAATAGCCACCATGCTCGCGATTACTGTACTTTTCATCTGAGCTATGGTAGTAGTAGTAGTCTTTATGATGTACTCCTGAAGCAGCTTGACCGTAGGATCCTCAAGCTCATATTTAGTGAAACCATGTATTTTTTCTTGATTCTGAGTGTGTTTATTTTTAATAGTAGGTTGCTAAAAAGTGGTATTAGAGTGCTTTCTAGGATCGTATTCTACTATGACTATGATAGTTTTTTCCATTTTGACTGTTAGGTATAATATTTTTGTGTTTTTATTTTTTACTAGTTTTTCCTTATTAGAAAAAAAGAGAAAATATATATATCCAACAAAAAACCTAAAAAAGTAGTATTTTTTTATAGTATTTGAGTAGGTTAGAAAACCTATTTTGGGGGTTTAAAAATATCACAGAGGAGCTATAATTATTGGCTAATCTAGATACCCCATAAAGTATCTAGTGAAGTGAGGGATGATCAAGCTCCAATATCCAGGCCTTAGATAACACCTGCGTACGAAATCAAGCTCCCATGTATCTTTGGATATTTATAAAGACCATTTGGGATTAAATAAACTTTTATTCATTAAGAATTTTTTTGGCTTTGTATTATCCATAGTACACAAGACATAAAATCCTAAAATATTACCCTCTCGTACTGTCAAAGAGGCAAATAGTGTGCACAAGGGTTTGTATGGAATCCTTCTTGAATAGTGATTTGAAATATTGGTCTAAGCACTATTGTTTTTCACTATGGTATAATAGAGGGCCTATAGGTATTACATACACCTTTGCCTAGTATACCCTTGTTCTGTTTAAACTTGTAAACAAAGTTTGCTCCTCCAAATATTTTTGTTTTGCTTAACCTGCAACCAAAACTTTGAACCTATTACCATATACTTCATAGAAGTTGAGAATACAAAGAAGACATCCCTATTCCATATATTTTACATGCAAAATAGACAATACAAAATCATAGAAGAGTATAATAGGTGGACAAAAAACTTCAAAGTTTAAATAGAGGAAACAAGGGGGTCAAAGTTAGTTATAGTCAAGAAATTCCTTTAGTAATAGTCATTACAGGGTTTTTAGGATAGCAATGTTAGAATAGTTACCTAGTCAGTCAAAATAATTACCTATGATATTTAGAACTAAAATAGACAGGGAATTTTTGGGCACTGAATTACATCAAGTTTTATTCAATAGTACGACTGTCTATCTTCCTACTTTTTGTCTAGTCATGCACCCGATAGCTACAACTCAACACTCAACATTGGATGGACTAAAACAAGGTTTCAAATCCAACCTCCAGAGTAGGTTGGTTCCTTTTCAATTTGAACAAGGGGTTGACACAATTATGCTCACTTAGGGTTTTGGTGATTAAGGTTAAGAAAGAGATTAGGGTTAGAAAATGTGAACAATAGTGGACGGATAGGCTAACAACAATGTCACTATGGCAAAAAGCTCCCATAAACTATCTCAAGGTACTCATTACTTTAGATCAACATTATCTCAAATCAAATGAACCTTCATATATTAAAGCACAATAGAGAAATATTGAAGATAATAATTTTAATATCCAAACAATGATAATCTAAATAACAGAATTAATCAACACTCATATTTTACAAAAATGTACTCTCTACCAATATTGATCTAAGCAAAAGGAAATTTCAATTACCCTAGCAGTTACTAATCCAATAAATTGACAAAAACTAACCATTCAAATATTGATAGAAATGCAACTCCAGATTTTTAACCTTCGATACAATAATGAAGACACAAATTTGAGGCGAAAATCAATGTAATGCTCCTTTCATTAGCTCATAGGAAAATTTACAACAGTGCAAGCAAACACAGTAGAGTCAAATTCAAAAATGGGGGTTCAACCTCTATTTATAGTTCAAAAATTAAAGAATAATAAGGAACATTACAAATATTTACTTTTCAACATCTTAGCAGAGAGTTCTTACTGGCATTTTCTTATTGGTTTTGCCTTTAGAAAATCCACTACAAGTAGACCGCCATGATAGCTTAGAGATTTTGCAACTCACTTGTTGGTTGACGTCAGTTGGATTTTAGGCCATTAAAGACTGCATATGCTTCATGAAATTTTCTTGGAAGCTTACATCATCATCAATTTGCAACTACCTCTTGTTCTTATTTCTTGAAAACCCTCTGACACTTTAACTTCCAGTCTCCAAACTGAATGTTTTTGAATCCGACGACAAAAAGCCTTTAAATACTTCAAAATCATCAGCAAAATATCGACCATTGATCTTCCCCATTGCATGACTACAATTTGATCTGGAACATATTTTGTACAATGGCGGGGAAATACCAAAGCACCATTCCACTTCTTTAAGTTGATGGCGTCACCCTTTTTATCTTTGAATCTGCGGAATGCCAATTCGACAAAAAATACACTAAGAATTAAGCGGGATGAAATCCGCTCGTCAACCTTCCCTTTTCTTCTTGGAACTTTGAAGCAACAAAAAATCTACATTACAAAGCTGCTGACATCATCTTTGCTAAACACTTTTGTGGAATTGGGAATCTGCACTTGGGCAAGTGTAAATCTTCCCTCATCTCCAATCCACACTTGCCATAGTGTAAAATAGCTTTTCTTCTATTCTGCACTAGATTAGTGTAAAATGCACCCTTGTCTCCAATTTGGAAAGAAGTCTATTCAAAATGTTTCATTGTCACCAATCCATTCTTCTTCCATAACTTTTTGCCTCTTCATCATCATTTCAAAACAATATATTCTATAAGCTCACCAAAATTAGCCTCTTTGACACTTAACGGTTTGGAAGATATCAAAACAAATAAGCAGTTGTTATTCCACACTTATCCTTGCACTAACATCATCTTCACCCAAAACTTTTACGAAATTAGAACGCATCGCCAGTCCGCTACCAAATACATTATGAATTATGCGGAATTTCTCCAAGTAGAAAATACACTAAGTGTTTGGTGGATTAGAAAACCCCTATTGCAGATCCAGTCCAAAATGCAATGAAAATTGTGCGGAATAAAAACTTCATACCTTAGATAAGATTTTCAATATTTTCTAAGGATGTGGCCTTTTTAGGCCTACATTCTAGTGCCTCCCAGGTGGATTTTCTCGCAAAGTCATCAAACTCATAGTCTTATCCATTGGGTATCAGGAGTAAAAAATGCTTCTCTTACAAAACATTTTAAAGAATAACATCCATATGAACACTACCCTCTAAAACTTTTATGGTTATCTTTGATAATAAACATTCATATCGATACCATGCTTCATACATACTAGAGGAAAATAGTTCATATGGAGAATATGCCATAAGCATTAATGTCTATGCCATTCCAATAAAACTACCTCGCTGCTCTAGTAAAAAGAAACACAGCCTTATTCTCCTTATAAAGCCTTTTTTACAATTCATGATAAAAATGCCTTCACATAAAACTGCTATTTTTCTATCTCTCTCTGGACTCATGCTTTTATTGTTTCTTTCTGACCATGTCAGAGTAAAAATGAATCAAGAAAAAATACAAAACTTATGACTATATATGTACAACACAAAAATGGCTAAGTTTTTACCCGTTCAAGGCCTATAGAAGCTTGGTCCAGCTCTTCTTCCTACTGAGCCTCTTCTTAAGTTTCCTCTTTAGCTTCTGCCTTAGCTTCTTCTTCAGGAGAATATTTCTCTTGATTTTTCTCTCCAGCATCATCACCAAATAATTGCACCATTAACTTCAAAGTATATAAGGCCTATTTCTAGGTTACCTCTGAAGGATTGGAAGTCTCTCTTAGCTATTTGTAAATATACTGGAGTTCACCAATATCTTCATAATTAGTAGCATTTCCTCTGTTTATCAGATCTTCCATGAGGTCTCTCAATCTAGTGAAATCAATGATCATTTGTGAAGCTTGCTCTTGGTACAGTGGCTCTTCCAGAGAGTCAATCTCTGATTCATCTTGTAATGTCTCTCCTATACTTTTCTTAATATCTTTAACTGATAGCAAGTTCTGATATTCCATACACAAACCTCTGAAACCAATTTGTATCATTTTCTTGTTCACATCCACTACATCCTTGATTATCCCTTAAATTTTATCATACAATAGCCAAGCCTTCCAAAGTTCTATGTGCTTATTTATTACAATCCTGGCAGTAACTCTACCAATGTTCCATTCTTTATTAGGGATCAACTTAGCAGAATCATTGAGTCTACTATCCACCAACCTATAAATTTTCTCTACTAAAATGATGCAGGAGCATCCAGAGGTGGAAAAGCAATCTTGCATCACCCAAAAATATTTTTTTTCTTAAGTGCCAAAGTTGTCGCGATATCGATAGGGTCAAACTATAGCGATATCGCGATGCTTTTTGAGAAAAGGGGCCAAGGCGCAAAATGGTCGCGAAATCGTGACATTTTCAATGCAAAGAATCCTGGACGCAAAATGGTCGCGAAATCGTGAAATTTTCGAAGCAAAGCAGCCTGGACGCAAAATGGTCGCGAAATCGTGACATTTTCGAAGAAAAGCAGCCTGGACGCAAAATGGTCATGAAATCATGACATTTTCAAAGCAAAGAAGCCAAGGCGCAAAATGGTCATGAAATCGTGACATTTTCGAAGCACAGGAGCCAAGGCGCAAAATGGTCGCGATTTCGTGACACTTTCGGAGCGAAGGCTCAAAGGCACAAAGTGGTCGCGAAATCGTGACACTTCCGGACCAAAGGCTCAAAGGCGCAAAGTGGTCACGAAATCGTGACACTTTCGGAGCGAAGGCTCAAAGGCGCAAAGTGGTCACGAAATCGCGACACTTCTAGACCAAAGGCTCAAAGGTGCAAAGTGGTCATGAAATCGCGACACTTCCGGACCAAAGGCTCAAAGGCGCAAAGTGGTCGCAAAATCGTGACACTTTCGAAGTGAAGGCTCAAAGGCGCAAAGTGGTCGCGAAATCACGACACTTTTAGAGCAAAGGCTCAAAGGCACGAAGTGGTCACAAAATCGTGACACTTTCGGAGCGAGGGTTCAAAGGCGCAAAGTGGTCACGAAATCGCGACACTTTCGGAAGCAAGGTGACAGGGTGCAAAGTGGTCACGAAATTGTGACACTTTTGGGGCAAAGGCACCAAGGGGTAAAATGGTCACAAAATCGTGACATGTCATGGTTTCATGGCCCGAAGGAGAAAACAGAGGCCGAACGCAAAAACATCACGATATCACGACCGAAGAGGAGAGAGGGCGTAAGGAAGAAAACACGTCATGATATCGCAACAAAATGCTCACGACTCCAGACCAGCCGGCGATTGCAGAGGCCATTGCAAAAGGACACATGGCATCAAATTACAGGTGGCCATAGAGCACTAGGCGGTTACAGAGGCCATTGCAGAAGGGCACGTGGTAGTAGATTACATATGGCTATGGCACATTCCTATGAATGATGATTCGACAGGTGGATGGACAGGCGGCTACAGGGCACTCTGCCATCCCATGCCATGATGATGAAAGATACCTGGCCACAACATGCATGCGATGACAGAACACTCGTGCGGGCGGTTACAGGGAATCCCGCATTCTGTGTAATGGTGTTTGAAGGGGGGTCGGGTCTGTTATAAAAGGAATGCATACATTGTAAAAATTTTTGGCCATTTGATATATGACTTCTGTATTTTCGAATTGGAGACCTCTGTTAATGAATTTTTTGTGAATTTTCTGTGTGTTATTTGAATTCTGCACCATAAAATTACCATAGGTTGTAGTTCTCTAGTGATTTTGTCCAAATCCTTCTGAATGCTTTGGAGTAAGCGGCTGGCATCATCTAGGTAATCAATAATAAGTTGGAGCCCTAAGCATTTTTCTTGGACTTTAGAGAGCAGTTCTTTTCTTACTTTATTTAATCCATCTTTGGAAAAACTAGAATATTTATCTCTCTCAATCTGAAGTTGTTGCTTCAAACTTTGAATTTCTTTATCCTGCTCATCATTCAAATTTTTTTGCTCTGTTAGATGCTCCTTGAGCTTATTGGCTTCTTGAAACTTTTCCTGCCAGCTCTTAGCTTCCTTTTTCAAAGCTTTCTCCACTTCTTTCTTATTTCTAACAGTTTTATAAATATTTTCAATTTGTTTTTCTAGCTTGCCCACCTTTTCTTTAAATATATCATTCTTCACATAAAAAGTATCCAAGTGGGCTCTAGATACTACCAATTCATCTTTGTCAGGTAGCTTCTCAATGTCTTCAGTATGCTCTTCAATACGATAATCTTGAATTGTCATCTTAGTTTTAGGCTTTCTTACAAGGGGAACCATGATCCTAGAAGTTCTTTGCCTTAAAATCGGATCAACAATCATGCTTCTTCTCCTGGTAGCCATCCTATTAGAAGGCTTAGATATTTTTTTTCCCAAAAATCATTGATTTTCTATGTAGCCCCTTGCTCCTTCTAAAGAATTGCCTAGGTAGGGTAACTTGTAGCAAGAGGAGAAGAAGATGCAAGTAATGAAAGAGCAGAAACAACCATTGATGCTAACTGTCTAGAAGTTTTTATAGTAGACTCTATGACCACAGTGGAATCTGTGACCACTATTATTGTTGCAATTGGAAAACCTATGGATAATGAAGGAAGACTAAGATATGGGTGAGGGGGTGAACTAGAAATAGTTTGTTTCTCAGAGGATGGTGGTGGTAATGGTGAAGTTGAAACTATGGGGGATGATGAGAGTGGAACCTCAGCTGATGAGTTTGGAACTTCGGATGATAAAGGTGGAACCTTAGATAATGAAACAGGGACTTGAGGTGACGAAGAAGGAATTTGTGATGACCTTGGGGGAGATGGATTAGCTTGCACCTCAGTAGAGACTGATGAAATAGGAGGTGAACTATGGGGTGGGGAAGATACCTTCATTACAACCTCTTGTTCAGAAAGGGAAGGATATTTCCTTGGGGACTCTAGAGGAGGAAGAGGAGAAGAGGTATTAGAGACCATACCTTCACCTACTAAAGTAGGGTTTTCTAGAGTTGTCTCTATGATCTACTTCTATTCTTGTTGTATCGATTCTTCAATAGCTGAAACAATTGTTTTCTCAATTACATCCTCTTTATCCAGCCTTTGTTTCTTTGAGATCTCCTTCTCAACTCTTTTTGAGGTCCTTTTGGCCTTTCTTTGAAAAACTTGATAGGTAACTTTCTCAACTTCCATGTCTTCCTCAGATAGTCCTTCCTATACTATTTCCTCTAGTAATACCTGCTCAAAAATAGGATTTAACTCCACTATCACTGTGGTGGTGAAATTCAGAGGTGTAAACTTGAATCTCTCATCTTTTTCCTTCTAGTTAACATCTATTTTTGGAGGTTGAGCACCCAGGGCTAGGCGTTTAGACCTATTTGTTGTTTCTATAACTGGTGTGTTGATAGTCCTCTCCTCAGAATAGTGCATTTTACTCATCAACCTTGCTCCTTTTGGAAATTGTTCTATCTATTTGGTTGAAGGTTGAAAAGGCTTCAAGACTTCAACAATGGTTAATGGAGTATCAAACTCCTCTTCTTCTTCTTGTGGGGATGGAGAGTTAGGCCCATATTGTGACTTGCCATATATGAGCACTATATTCCTTGTGTCTTTGGGCCTCCAAGTTTGAATATTATTGTCATATAATTTAGAAAATGCAACATCCATTTTAGTCCCAAATTTGGACTTTGTTTTACCAGTCTCGACTCTCATCCTCCACCAATATGATATTTTGGCCTCATTCCATTTCCCTTTATGCTCTAGCTTTTCATCATCAGGCTCTTGAGATTGAGAGTCTTCTTTATTTTCTATTTTTTTCTCAATATCCTTAATTGTAGACTCTTTCAACTGATGTTTTACATTGTTGTCCGGGTCAAAATCCACAATTTGCTCATAAAATTCCAACCATGGGGGAAGTTGATCCATTTTAGCAACATTCCATTCCAAAAGCTCAGTTTCTTTGTTGTTTCTACCTTGCTCAAAATGGGGCCTAGATTTATTTTCAAATTTGTAGGCCTTTTCCCCATTTAAGTCAATATTTCTTTTGTGGAATATGTCATCTGGATCATAACTCCAATGCTGAGGAATATAGAATAGACCCAACCTATCTAGGTATTGGTCAATTTTTTCACCCTACCGCTTCTTTGTAATAGTTATATCACTAACATTCTGGTAGGTCAACATAGATTTCCTCTTCCTCCCAGAACCATAGTTCAAATCAATAGATTTTGCTTGTCTCAGATATTCTAAGGTAAATAGCCTTTCAGTGACAAAGTGAGGTAGCAGAAAAGGCTTTCCTTGGAAGCCATACAGTCTAATGATTGTACCCTCTATTAGGAGATACCAGTCTCCTTCCTCTACACCCTCTATTCTCAATATTTTCTCAGCCAGTAGTGGTATCCTAGGGCAAACTCCATACATTATTTTCAATGTTGGCCCTAAAAATTCCAAATTGAACTTGTAAAAAGACTCAATACTTCTGAGATGCTTAGTCCAGTAATAAATTGGCATGGGTTCTCCTTCATTGGTCTTATCTTTAATTGGAATCCAAGGCATCATATCCTTCACAGCAATGAAAAACATCCAGATTAGGCTTGAGCAATACCTAAAACTAGGTGCATCAGAGCTTCTTTTCAAAGTTACCAACTGCTCATGTATTCTTTGGGTAAGGAAAGTCGGCCAATCAAAATAGATAACCTTGATACCCTTTTCAGTCGTGCCTTTCTCGTACATCCTCTCATTGGAAATACAGTATGCAGCAGCTATTTTCCAACCCTGCACCATTTTATCAGAATCCAGACCATCCATGCAGGCTAACATAGAATAAAGCTCTAGGTGTTCAAAATGTTCAATAGAAATTGGGACCCGAGGTAATCCTTTTTTGGGTCTAGTGTCTTTGAGTTTTTTGTATACCCACTTTTTGAAAGACTCACCATCATTAGCCGTCTTTTCCAAGGAATAATATCCATCCTGGGTAGTGGTTCTAAACTCCTTTGGTTTTATCGATGGCTCTACTTCTATGGCAAAAAACTTATTATAGTTTGCAGTCGTAATGTTAAATAGGATCTTGCCTTTAGCAGTCTTCACTACTTTCGCTATTGGGTCGTAAAACTTAACGATAGCCACAATTAATTTAGGGTAAGGATGGATGGAATCACAAATATAAAAATATAGATATGAGAGCACAACACATCTACCTTCAACCGACAGGGCTGCTCCTACCTTGTATCTATCATTGATGTTTCTCCTAAGCTTTGACCTCTCTATTTGGACCAGCTTGGTATCTGCCACAGCTTCTGCTTTGTCGATGTACTGGCTTACTACCTTCTTTGCTGATTTTTTGGTCTCTTGGGAATCTTCAAAAGCCATCTCCATTTGTAATGCCCTAGATTTTCTTTGTTGAAGTTGCAGGTAATTCTTTTGCTAACGTTCTGCTCTCTTTCGCTTAACAAACGTTGCTCTTGTCAAATGAACAAGACTTTGTGCTTTGTTCTTTCAATTAATGTTGCATGCACGTCTTCCACCATTAATGCGGCTACTGCACGACCTACCCATTGGCATGCTTCTCAACTAGCACTTTGTCCCTTTTGGTAGCTTAGAGGTGGTGTTCTAACTTTTGATTAGTTGGAATTCAAACGTGCTTTACCCTTGCGGTGTCGCTTTATCCTCTTCTTAAGGCATGGGAAAATTTAGCATTTATTGCGGACCTTTTACCCTTCTTTAAGTGATAAGATGTGGAAATACTTCCCCGCTCAAATATAGACTTGAAAGAAAACAATGGATTAGAGACACCTTATTTTTTGCAACACGTAACTTTGAATTACAGTGGATTAGGCCTTTCCTCATTTTGTGCCTTAAAATTCTAGAAACCCGACGGATTGGAACTCGCTCATCACTCTGCTAGCATCGTGGTTCATTTGGGTGTGGATAAATGATGCATATCATATTCCACTAAAATGTAGCTCATTTAGGTGCATACTAGAATCCGCTCTTTGCTTCGCTAGTGTGATGATTATTTTGGATGCAGATTGGAGTCTGACAATGTTCTACTTCACACTTATAGAGTATTTGAGTGCTCAATAGGAGCTGTTGCATCCTGTGGGAACACTTAACCAAATTTTGCCAAATTTTCTCTTTCTTTTCTTTTTTTATACATTTTGCACAACATACTATTAAAATGAAACTTGATACAAAGTGCAGAAAGAAAGGGGATATGATACAATGTATATACATATATTACAATGAGCTTATATTTCAATCAAAGTAGAGTTTGATATGAAAACCATTAACCAGAATTGGTTGTATGTTTCCTTCTAGATCTTCAATTTGGAAAAAATTTGTCTCCTTGACCTCTACTATCTTGAAAGGGCCATCCCAGAAGGAGTCAAACTTCTGATGGTGACCTGGTTTTTCTCTTTCGACATTCCACCTTAGGATTGAATCTCCAACTTGGAATTTTTTGAATCTTGCTTTTTTATCAAACCATACCTTAATATCCCCATAATGCTTCTAAAATTTCTCATATGCCTAAGCTCTACTCTCTTCCAACTGTAGTAGGTGTGTTAACCTTGTATCCACTAGATTTTCCTTTGATTCTTCTTCTGACTTTATCAGTTTGAGTGCTGGAATTTCTAAATGGATAGGTAGCACTACCTCCTTGCCATATACCAGAGCATAGGGGGAAGTCTTGATGGACTTCTTGATGGTAATCATGTCTACCCATAGAGCTTGTTCCAGCATTAGGTGCCAACTTCTTTTATTTCCTTCTAGTGATCTCCTCAAAATCCTTAACAGATTTTTGTTGGTAGACTCTGCAAGTCCATTCCCTTGAGGGTAATAATTTGAAGTATTCTTAATGGTTATGCCATACTTGCTAGAAAATTCAATATACTTGGCTCCTATGAAAGCTGGCCCATTGTCACTCACCAAGGCTTCGGAACTCCAAACCTTGAAATCAAACTTTCCATAAAATTGATCACTACTTCTTGATCTGATTTCTTGGTAGGGATAGCTTCTACCCATATGGTGAGGTAGTCTATGGTAGTTAGAATATACTTGTGCTCAGCTGAAGAATTTGGATTTATGACACCTATGAAATCTAACCCCCATTGCTAAAATGGTTCTTCTACTTGTATTGGCCTGAGGGGAAATGATGCAATCCTTGTTCTCCCTACATGTCTCTGGCACTTGTCACAAGCTCTAGTGATTTTGAAAGTATCAGCAAATACAGTAGGCCAGTAATAGCCTGCTTTTATGATTTTCAAAGTTGTGACCCTACCTAAGAAATGTCCTCCAGATGGCCCTCCATGAAACTCCTCAATAACCCTCTATTGTTGATCATATTTCAAGCATTTCAGGAGGACTCCATCCAAGTTTCTTTTATACAAGCCTTCTGGTAGTAATACATATTTCAAAGCCTGCAACCTGTATCTTCTTCTTTGGGATGCATTAAGGTCAGGAGGGCATACTCTAGTTTCAAAGTATTTGATCATCTGATCAACCCAATCAGAGTCTTCTGGTTGTACTCCTTCAACCTGATCCTCTTCTGCTATCTGGTAAGTTGTCACTTCTACTAATGCTTCTACCTTTGTTAGACCTTGGCATAGGGCCCTACCTCTCACCAACTTGGTGGGATGTATTTCTACATCATATTCTTGGATCTTGGTAATCCAACTAGCCCTTTTATATCCTAGTTCACCCTGCATAATAAAGCTTCTTACATCTGGATGAATAACATATACCAGGGTTTTACTTTGAACCAAGTACTACCTAAATTTCTTCAATGACTTCATTACAACAAATACTTGTCTTTCAATAAAGTTATATTTGACCTGGTAGTCATGAAGTGTCTGGCTCCAAAATAATATAGGGTGTTCCTCACCTTGGTCATCTTTTTGAGTGAGCACTAAGGCATAACTCTCTTCATCTCCATAAGCATAAAGGATAAAATATTTACTGAAATCTGGGTTTACCAGCACTAGGGTTGTTGCAATGGACTGCTTGATTATCTCAAAAGCTTATTTTCTAACTTCAGTCCATTTAAAATTGACATTCTTCTTGAGTAACTCAGATATGGGCCTCACTTTCTGTGCAAAGTCAAAAATAAATTTCCTGATAAAGTTTATCTAACCCAAAAAGGACTGTAAGGCCTTCTTTTTTGCAGGAAATGTGAGAGCAAGAATGGACTTGATTCTATATGGATCTATGGCCATACCTTCTTTTGAGACCACATGACCTAGCAATTTTCCTTCATGAACTACAAAGAATGATTTCTTAGGATTGAGTGAAATACCAAATTCTCTGTACTTTTGAAAAACTTGCTCAAGGTGTGCTAGGTGGTCGTGCTTATCATGGGAAAACATAGTCATGTCATCCAAATAGATCAGAATGACTTTATTGATAAGTTCCCCAAAGGCATAATCCATGGCTCTCTGAAATGTGGCTCCCGCATTGGATAGCCCAAAAGGCATTCTCTGGTAGGCAAATGTGCCCCATTTTGTGGTGAATGCTGTTTTATACTGATCTTCATCTTTCACCCAAATCTGATTGTATCTAGAGAATCCATCTAACAATGAGAACCTTTCTACCCCTACCACTATCTGTAAGATCTGATCAATCTATGGGAGGGGATAGTGATCCTTAAGAGACACTTGGTTAAGATTTCTGAAATCTACACACAAACAAATATCACCATTCTTTTTTCTCACAGGTACCAAGTTGGCTACCCAGGTTGAATGTTTTATTGGATAGATGATCTTAGCCTTTAACAACTTTAAGAGCTCCTCTCTCATAATGGCTTCGATCCTTGGATTTACAGGCCTTTGCTTCTTCCTAAAAGGCTTTGCATCAGGCTCTAGCTCAATAGTATGTTGGATAATCCTTTTTTCATAAACCTTGAGGTCTTCATACGACCAAGCCACAATGTCTTGGTATTTTAGGCATAAGGCTTTGATATCTTCTACCTCCTCTGGTGAACATCGAACTCCAACATTGAGCTTCTTTTCAGTACCGACTTCAACTTCTTTATAAATTTTTCATTGAATTTCATGGCTCTGATATTTTTTCTATCCTCATTATCAAACAAGATTTCTAGGGTGACCAACCCTCTAGGGATGTGATTTTTCCTCAACTGAATAACATCTTGTTGATCAATTTCTTCTATATTTTCTTCTTGGATAGTGGAGAGACATGCTTCTCTTACCAAAAAATCAATTATCTGCTCATCACTTTCAAAAACCT
Organism: Wollemia nobilis; assembly: GCA_028583015.1. Taxonomy (NCBI): domain Eukaryota; kingdom Viridiplantae; phylum Streptophyta; class Pinopsida; order Araucariales; family Araucariaceae; genus Wollemia; species Wollemia nobilis. Next base: position 8,177,740 of record JAQPPZ010017031.1, on the reverse strand, counting down.
ACCAAAAAATTTGCTTATTTAGTACTGCAGGTCTAAAAATCATTTTGATTCCCTTGTCTTTCTTGATCCAATACCGCATAAGGGTTGAAGTTAGCTCCCTTCATTGCTAAGTAATCTTCCAGAGTGTTCTTTTCTCTAGGAATAAAATTTATATTTAGGGCATCAAAGGATTCCATCAGATCCCATACCCTATTTCTGTATGCTTTTAGGTAATGGTGCTTACTGTTGCACCTCTTTCTTACCTGATGGATGATCAACTCAAAGTCACCATATATGTTTAGAATATTAATGCCCATGTTTTCTACCTATATCATTTCGAGGCATAGGGCCTCATATTCTGCAATATTATTTGTACATGACCATGTTAGTCTGTAGGCAAAACTCTTTGTCCCCTCTTATTGGGATTGTAGTACCACACCAGTTCCCCTATATTTTCAATATGATAGGACACTATATTTTTAGGTATTATCCTTATCCTCTTCCCTTTGAAGGGAATGATCATGCTAGAATAATCCATGTACATGCATCCACCTAATTTTACAATGAACTCCCTTGAAAGGCATAAACCAAAGTAGGGCTCTAGGTCAACCACTACTATTTCTTGTACTATTGTCACCTCAGGGGCTCTATGTAACCTCATTAAAACATCCTTTATGACTCCCACTATCTTAACAAGTGTCCCATCCAATTTTAATACTCTAGGATAATATCGGGTATACTCCATACCCATATCTTCATATACTACCTTAGGCATGACTGTAGTTGATGCTCCTGAATCTATCATATAATTTCGGACTACCTATCCTTCCATTCTTAGAGAGATGTAGAAAGGAGGGGGTTTATTCTTTAAAACTATAGGGGACATTTCTTTCTTCTCTGAGGGCATACTAAGGATTGTGGTGGCATGCTTATCCTGTGGGTACTTGTTGAGAGAAGCCTTAAGCAAGTCTATCTGGCCAGGAATGAAAAGAGTATCATATAAACTAGCTTTTGATGGAATCTTTTTCATCTCTTCAACAATATTATACTCATACTTAGCCAGGGTAGGTCTTTCAGGCCTTCTTTCTAGCTCACCATATTTTCTTTTATACTGTTGAGTGGCTTCTATTCTTTACCTTTTGGTAATAGAGGGGAATCTAAGCCTTTCTTGAGCCTCATATTTAGACTTCATTTGGTCTCCTTTAGTTTCTCTCTCGAATCTCTTGGGGAGACTATCTGTCTTCTCTTTCCCTTTAGCCTAGGGAATAGGAAAAGTATCATTGCTTTGGGGAAGTGGGTCATTTATTTTTTGAGAAGGGACTTGGAATTGTCCCATATTTTGGGGATCTACTTGCAAGGTTTTCTTTCCAGACCTTGTCATAACAACAATTGGGCAATCCTCATCCAGCTCTTTTCCAACCATGATTTGGTCAGGCTTCCATAACATATTTACTCTTCCCTTTTGATTCCTCTCAGCTTGATCCATAGATTGTTGAACATGATGTTGGTACATGACACAAGACTATGAATCATGAGGGTCATTACATACCAAACACCAAATATTAACCAGACTTGTCTCTAAAGAACACTCTGGCTCTTCATATGCTACATTTACTCTGACCCCAGTACTATTACTAGGACCAGGTATCTGATCTTTGTTCACATATAGAAATCTCCTCTGTTGTGACCTTTCCTGATCTCTCTTTTCCATTGAATTCATTCTATTACTCAGAGTTTTTAGAGTATTTTTTATATCAAGAATAGCAAAAAACTCTTGAGATGCTTGAGAAGGAAGGGGAGGGAAAGAAACTATAGCATATGATGCTTTTGGCTGAGGGATAGGATTCATTTGTGGATATGGGGATGATAAGGAAAGGGGATCCATGTAAGATGAGTTTGTAGATTGGCTTTGGCCATTAGTGGTTTTTGAGCTATAAGGCAACATAGCTTTGGGAGGTAACCTCCCCACATTAATTAAGATATTCTCTACATGAACTATTGCATTATAAACTTATGGAAAAGTTTCCACCTCAGATTTTTGGGTTTGCAAGCCTAGCTCTGATCCAAGAGCTCTGATATAATACATATAGGCCAAGCATACAACTGGTCTAGCTATAGGGGGAATTCTCTTCCATGTTCTGCTAAACCTCAAATTGAAATTTGAGATAGTCTCTTGTTGAGATTTTTGCATGGATGTAAACTGGTTAAGCAGGGAGAAAGGGTCAGTAGATTCATTAAATTCTTCCACAAAAGGCTCAGCCAATGCTTTCCATGAAGTTATGGTGTTATCTTCCAGAGTTCTAAACCAATGCAAAATATTTCCTCTGAAGGATAGGGCTAGAATTCTTACAATAATATCCTCCTCTTTTATGTTGTGGATTGCTACCAGATTCAAAATATCCTGATAATGCTCATATGTTGTCTTCCCAGATCCATCATAAGTGGGAATAGCTTTGGACACAACCTAGGGAATGGCATTCATATGGGCTAACCTAAGGGGACCAGCTGTGTTCCAGTTGGGGTATTTCTATAATGGCTGATTAGGGGCCACATTCCCCTGATTTTGGGTTGCATTACCTGCCATATTTCTAGGTGTATGTCTTTCTGGAGGGGTTGTTGGATTAACTATAGGATTCTCCTTAGGAAGCTCTTATTTTGAGAGGAAATATTGATTCAAACTTTTGATAACAGTAGACCCTCTATAAGGTAGCTCACAATAGAAATAGGATTTGGGGTTATTCCTTTTGAAAGATCTGGTATACATGAAAGGACACTGGTCTACAGGGGTGATGCTTTTCTAGGTTTAAATAGTAGGGAGTCACTAGGTGAATTTGTTATTCTTCGCTTAACAAGGTCAAGATAATTCACCAAATATTGATTCCTTCGGGTAGAGATAAAATATAACTCATATGATGGGTTTTCATGTTCCTTGTGAATTGGTTGTTAGAGTAATATTTCATCATTTGGGATATTTACCCCATTTCCTACATTAGGTAGATTTTATTTACCGCATGGTAAAAAGTAGTTTGTTACTTTTTACCACTAGTATTTACTTTTCTACTTTCTACCATGTAGATATTTATTGTTCCAAATATCTAATGGTAAGTTCCTAAATATCTTAGGTTAAGAATCCTAAACCTAACACTCTACCTTCTATGGCGTGTTAGTTAGCGTAGATGCAGGAGTAGTTGTTATTATTCCTATTTTATAACCTATATTAGCTATGACATTTTCTAAAGTCATGTTAATGTTGAATCATAATATTTTGGTTATCAATTTGTGCTCCTATTTGTCACATTGGCATCAGAGCCATATTTTTTTGCCCACCCGGAGGGAGAGCAGGTGACAACATTTGGCCACCAAACCCCACCTCGAAAGGTGAGCAAAGATGGCACGATCCGCACCCATCCGAGGAGCAATACTGGCCAGGTCAAACCGACCAGCCAGGCCCCTCATCTGAGGCGAATCTAGTTGATCGACAACGACCGATCACCCACAGACAGATCGGCTGCGATCGGTTGCGACCGACGCCGACCCGACCGCAAGGGTCCACGACCTGATAGGCCGCAGACCTGCCAGGCCTGCGTTCCCGTGGCCAACGTTGGCCAATCGAGCCTACGCCCCCACAGACCAGCCAGTGGGATTGCGTGGAGGGCAAGAGCGCCCTCACGCTCCCGCGTGGCTCTCGTCAACTGGGCAAGCCAGGAGGGTGGGAGCGCCCTCTCAGCAGACAGACCGCGATCGACGACCTGGAACCGGACACGTGGCACAGTGCCACCTCACGACCACCTAGACCTCAGACGCTGGACCCCTAGACCTACTAAGCATGACACGTGGCACCCACATCGAGGTGACACGTGGCGAGGGCAGACTGCTAATGCTTGGAGGGAGAGCCAACCGCGTGGTGACACGTGGCGACGAACGCTGAAGGGGCGAGACAGTTGGGTGACACGGTGGCGTAGAAAATTTTGTTTTTTCATGGATCGAATGACACGTGGCAAAATCTGGTTGGACAAATGGAGTAGTGTGGCGGGACATCAATGGCAAAGGAGTGCAGTGATTGGCCTAAGCCAATCACGCGTTCAATTGAACGTGCTTAGGCCTATAAAGGCCTAAAGCATCCATCGTCGGATGCCTGTGGGATTAATCCCATAGAGCCTATTCAAAAGGCTCTTAGGCTTTAATTACCACGACTACGGGACGGCTTTCAAAGCCGCCCCAGCAGTGTAGTGGCCAAGACCAACGCCTTGGCAGCGCTAGGTCTTGCGATCGAAGCCCAACGCCGATTTTTTTTCTTCGCGAGCGACAAAGAATCAAAGGTGCAATTTTTCATAATGTCTAAGGTTAATTTTTTGCTTTAAAAAAAATATATTTATTTTTTTTATATAATTTAGTGTATTTTGGCTAAATTAAATCATTTTTACATGTTTTTAGATGATTTTTTTTCCAAAAACCTTTATTATATAAAATTTTTTATCATTAAATATTTTTTTTGAGTATTAAAACTTAGACATTTGCTATCTCCAGACAATATTTTGCAAAATAAAGCCATACAATTTCTTTAGTTTTCTTCAAAACTTGGAGATAAAGAGACAAAGAGATCAAGTATTTTTTTTGCAAAACAAAGAATTTCTTCAACATTTTTTTTGCAATACCTCCTCAAAGTCCTATAGTTTTCTTCAACATTTTTTTTGGAGATAAAGAGACATAGGAACTCCATATTCTATTGCAAAACCAAAATATTTAAAAATTGGGCAAGGACAAAGGTCATTTTTTTTTGCAACAAAACCAAACATTTGCTTTTGTTTTCTCCTTCAAAAAGGGGATATAAGACATAAAATTGCAAATTTTTTGTTGTAACCTTGAGAAGAATTTTGAACCTCTTTTGATCCTAATGCTCAACCTATTTTTTGAATGTTGAAGACATAAACCAAGTCGTGTGTCGACTGGTCTGGAAGCCTTTCAAACGCGGGTCGTGTGTCGACTTGTCTTGAAAGGAGTGCTCGATTTCTTCATTTTGTAAAAATTAAGGGGGGATAGAAGACACATTTGTGATTCTATTTTTTGCAAAATTGTAAGACAAGGAGGAGACAAAAATATATCAATTTTTTTGCACAACACACATTCATATTTTGTTGCAAAAAATTAAAAGGTGCATTTTCGATTTTACTCGACACCTTCATTGGCAAATTAGGTGCATTTTCGGTTGCATCCGACACCTAGGTGATAAGAATTTTGTGGGCATTCTTGTTTGATTATTGCATTATTTCTTTTGCAATTATAAGTCATAGAATCAAGAACTCTCCATACCCCAAAATTTCACTAATAAATTTGTGTTAACCATTGCACAGATTTAAAGCCAATATTCATTTGATATTCTCTCCTACAAACAAAAACCCCTAATTCACTCTATTTGTTTGGCTTAATTTCCTCAAACTGATTATCCCTCTTCAAGAGGATTTTCAGGCAAGTGCCATTAAATATCTTTTTGAGTGAATTATCTTTCATCTCTTATTTGTTTGGCTTAATTTCCTCCAACTGATTATCTCTCTTCAAGAGAGTTTTCAAGCAGGTGCCATTAAATACCTCTTGAGAGTGAAAGAAAGAACAAGTTTTTTAAAATAAAGGAACCTTGAAAGTGGCAATTCTTTTGCACTAAGGGGGGATAATTCCTTTCTTCCTTCAAACACAGATTTTGACAAGAGGGAGATAAAACTTGTAAAGGCAATCAGAAAAGCAGAAGTCATCATAAAAATATACCTTTTCTTTTAGACTTCATAATAGCAACCATGCTTGAAGAACTTGCAATAAGGAAGGATGATTTGGTGAACTTTTTTGATAAAATTGCCTAGAAAACAAAGTTTTGCACAAATTGTAAAAATGACAACCATGACACCATTCAGTGTTGGTTTCAAAACAAGCAAAACTAAAATGGCAAAGGCACACCACAAAAGCCATGTTTCTAGTGAAGTGTCTCATTCTGATTCTGAATCTGGTTCAAAGAGAGCACACAGAGTGCTCATGGCTCAGACAGTATTGTAGAGGGAAAACACATTTGTCACCTTGGGCAAAGCACCATTTCCTCTCTCTCCTCTTTTAGGCTTCATAAATAGCATAAGTTTTTGTTTGAAGTACTTGTAATAAAGGGGTGATTGTACCTCTTTTTAGGCTTCATAAATAGCAAATTCTCATTGTTTGAAGTCCTTGAAACAAAAGGAGGGAATTTTCTGGTGTAAAATTGCCTAGGAGGCAATATTTGTAACATCCTTCTCAAAGCTTCTTAAGTTGCACATATTTTGCAATTAAGGGGGATATACTTTCTTTTCTTCACAATTTTTTGTAAAAAGGGAAGAAGACTTATAAGGGTGCATTTTCGACAGTGACCGACACCTTAGTCATACTTCTTTCAGAAATTAATTACAACATGTTTTGCAACAAGAAGGGGGGAACTTATAAGGGTGCATTTTTGGCAGCGACCGACACCTTAGCTACCTTATATTTTGCAAACTCATATTGTAAACTGAATGAACCTCGTATGAAGTGATCTATTCTACTACACCTAGCGATTGCAATGGCTGGTTATCCATGCAATTCGGTTGGATGATGAGATTACTATAAGGACATTCGTTGGTGTGAAGACAAAGTGAGGAATGACCCATTTTTTGCTTAGGAGCAGCCAGAGCACTGTGACAGAGCAAGAACCAGCAGATCGACATCTTTTTCACTGTATTGGGACAGTTATATACTTTACCCAAATATTGTTGTATAGGAGGATAGGTATACATTACCCAAATAATGTAATAAGGGGGGATGTTAGAGTAATATTTCATCATTTGGGATATTTACCCCATTTCCTACATTAGGTAGATTTTATTTACCGCATGGTAAAAAGTAGTTTGTTACTTTTTACCACTAGTATTTACTTTTCTACTTTCTACCATGTAGATATTTATTGTTCCAAATATCTAATGGTAAGTTCCTAAATATCTTAGGTTAAGAATCCTAAACCTAACACTCTACCTTCTATGGCGTGTTAGTTAGCGTAGATGCAGGAGTAGTTGTTATTATTCCTATTTTGTAACCTATATTAGCTATGACATTTTCTAAAGTCATGTTAATGTTGAATCATAATATTTTGGTTATCAATTTGTGCTCCTATTTGTCACACTGGTCCCACCAGGTGTACCAAAAACTATTGGTTACTAAATAGCATCAAATTTTACTCAATACTACGGTTGTCTATCTTCATACTTTATGTCCAGTCATGCACCCGATAGCTAAAGCTTAGCACTCAATATTGGATGGACCAAAACAGGTTTTCAAACCCAACCTCCAGAGTAGGTTGGTTCTTTGTCAACTTGAAAAGGGGGTTGACACAATTATGCTCACTTAGGATTTTGGAGATTAAGGTTAAGAAAGAGATTAGGGTTAGAAAATGTGAACAATAGTGGACGGATAGGCTAACAACAATGTCACTACAACAAAAAGCTCCCATAAACTATCTCAAGGTACTCATTACTTTAGATCAACATTATCTCAAATCAAATGAACCTTCATACATTAAAGCACAATAGAGAAATATTGAAGATAGCAATTTCAATATCCAAAAAATGATAATCCAAATAATAGAATTAATCAACACTCAGATTTTAAAGAAATGCACTCTCTACAAATATAGATCTAAGCATAAGCATATTTCAATTACCCTAGAAGTTAGTAATCCAATAAACTGGCAAAAACTAACCATTTGAATATTGATAGAAATGCAACTCTAGATTTTGAACCTTCGATACGAGATAATGAAGACACAAATTTGAGACAAAAATCAATGTAATGCTCCTTTCATTAGCTCATAGGAAACTTTACAATAGTGCAGGAAAACACACTAGATCCGACCCCAAAATATGAGGGTTCTACCTCTATTTATAGTTAAAAAAATAAACAATAATAAGGAACATTACAAATATTTACTTTTCAATTGCTCAACAAAGAGTTCTTGTTGGAACTTTCTTACTGGTTCAGCCTCCAAGAAATCCACTGCAAGTAGACCACCATGACAGCTCAGAGCTTCTACAAATCATTGGTTGGTTGACATTAGTTGGATTTTAGACTGTTAGAGACTGCATCTGCTCTGTGAAATTTTCTTGGAAGCTTGCATCGTCATCGATCTAAAACTACCTCTAGTTCTTGTTTCTTGAAACCCTCTTATGCTTCAGCTTCTAGTCTCCAAACTGATTTTGTTTGAATCCAGTGAGAAAAAACCTTTAAATACTTCAAAATCATCAGTAAAATATTGACTGTTGATCTTCCCCATTGCACGACTATGATTTGATTTGGAACATATTCTTTATAATGGTAGGGAAATACCAAAGAACCATTCTATTTTTTTAAGTTGATAACATCACCCTTTTTATCTTTAAATTTGTGGAACACCAATCTGGCATAAAATACACTAAGAATTAAGCAGGATGAAATCCGCTTGTCAACATTTCCTTTTCTTCTTGGAACTTTGAAGCAACCAAAAATCCACATTACAAAAGTTGTTGACGTCATCTTTGCTAAAAATAATTATGGAATCGAGAATCCACACTTGGATAAGTGTAAATCTTCCCTCATCTCCAATCCACACTTTCCATAGTATGGAATAGCTTTTCTTCTATTCCGCACTAGAGTTAGTATAAAATGCATCCTTGTCTCCAACCCAAAAGAATTTTATTCAAAATGCTTCTTTGTCGCCAATTTGTACTTCTTCCATAACTTTTTTCCTCTTCATCACCATTTCGGAACAATATATTCTATAAGCTCACTAGAATTAGCCTCTTTGACACTTAACCGCTCGGAGGATATCAAAACAAATAAGCAATTGCTATTCCACACTTCTCCTTGCACTGACATCATATTCACCCAAAACTTTTACGGAATCAGAACGCATCGCCAGTCCGCTGCAAAATACATTATGAATTATACAAAATTTCTTCAAGTGGAAAATACACTAAGTGTTTTATGGATTAGAAAATCCTTATTGCGGATCCGCTCCAAAATGCACTGAAAATTGTGTGGAATCAAAACTTCTTACTATGATTTTCAATGTTTTCTAAGGATGTGGCCTTTTTGGGCCTATATGGATATTTGTAACAAAGTTAGAACCGGATAGGGGACATAATAGTGTTAGGAATCCATCAGTATTCAGATTCATCATAAAAGAGTGTTCAACATAGAACTCAATTTGTGAACCAAACATCTAGAGAAAAAACTGACCACACCAGTAGACTCATCAAAACAACAATATAAAAAATGTTTGGGGTGCCCTGAATTAGTGTTGTGGTAAATAGCTCATTGTGATTATTTTTCAAGCTGATTATTTTGATATACCACAACCAAACCATTTTTCGAACCCTTACTAATATATTTATTGATACCTTTTTATGGGACCGAACATTTGAATTGTGATTAATTAGTTATATTGTCCTTTTTAGAGCCTATTAGTCCTTTTTATAAATAAATATGTGGAATGTAATTATAGACGGTACATTAAGTTATATCAAGTGGCATTAGCTCAACTAGTTAAATTCCTCAACATTCAAGGAGGAGACCAAGGTTTGAATATTGCTAAGTGATACATGGATAATATCCAAGCTTTGTTATAATACCACTATGTGGTGATGATGTAATACGGGTGGGACCCGTTTCAATCCCATATAACCAATTGAAAAAATATGATACATTGAGTTACAAAAAAAAAAATTATCATTGTAGCTTCTATTTCTATGATCACTGAATTGGATTAGCTTATGAAATCCTAAATAGTTCATCATAGCACAATAATTTTCTCACTTTTTTCTTTTTCAAAAAATAATCATATGCCCAATAGGTTGATCAAGAGAAATGTTAATATTTCAATTGTTTTGTGGTCTAAGGTTCACATATAACCTTAAGTGGATTGCAAAAACTTCTTCAAATTTTCTACAAATAATCTCTTTTGAGATCTCATCTCTTCTCTCATGTATTTTAATTCTTACTAGTTTTAGTAGTACTTAGTCCCACCTCACTTTGGAACATGAAATTACTCATTCCATGCATATATAGATACAAAGGAACACATTATGATATAGTTTTATTACATATCAATAAAGAGACATAAGAGGAATAATTTATATATATATATATATATATATATATATATATATATATATATATATATATATATATATATATATATATATATATATATATATATATATAGATATATGTAAGTACATTACACAACTAATATCATCCATGATCTAATCATCTACAATACATCATGGTTTGATTAAACATAAATGATACACACAATAAACATAAATGAGTATCATACCTCTATCAAGATATCTCAAACAAGGTAGATGGCATACATGTAGGTAACATGAATTAATAAGCAATTGAGAACTACTCAACTACCATAAAAACCAATATATATATATATATATATATATATATATATATATATATAACATTAAAGTATTCTATAGCATTAGATGATACTTATTACAAACATATTATCATGATTATACATGCAACAATAATATGTGATGACAAAATGCATACAACAAACTCTATTTACATGATTGTTAATATGGCATTTATGCCATTCTTTCATATGGAAACTCATCTAAATCAACTCATTTTCCTATATTTACACCTATAGACTTGTAGATTAAAAATACACGCCAAACAAAAATAAATAAAATCACAATGACAGAGTACAGAATAGTTGCACAAAACAAACGATTATTATTAATCAGTGGAGTTTAAAAACTCCTTTTTGATTCTTCATAGACTTCATCTTCGGATTCGTCGATGTGGAGGATTTCTTCTTCTGAATTAAGATTAATGCTTTGAAAATCTCATTCAAAAGAAGAAAGGGATGGAAGTGGTTGGTATCCCAGACCAAAACGCTCAGTTGGTCTCTGATATGGCATATCGATGCGTTCAGTTACCCCTTGCTCGTATCGACCTAGGCCAAATTGCTGCCAATTATGTCTATGGAAATAGCGAGAGGGAAAACCCTCCATCCTTTCGATATTAGCGAGGACTGGATGCTTGGGTTCTAGTATGGTGGTAGGACTAGAAGATGACTCTATTCCCCCATATACAAAATTAATGGAATTTGGCATAGAACCCATGTTATAAACCGATCCAATGGATAAATGTTGGTCATGTGGACGACCAAAATCTTTAACTGTTTGCACATTGAACGGTGTGATGTGGACATCTTGTATGGCATACTCACCAATACCTGCATCAGTTAGATGGACCTTGACTTGGGAGGGAGATGGTCTAGATGATGGAATAGAAGAATGTGGGATAGAAGAATTGGAAGGATTTGGTTGGGTTGATGCTTCACTAACTTGTGAAACATCAACTGGTGATGGTTGGGAAGATGGAGGAATAATAGGTGATGTTGAAGAAGGTGTAGAAGAAGGGGGTAATGACATGGAAAGAGATGATTGGTCATGGCCACATGTGCATGTGGTCACTGATGAAGAAGAAGAAATATTAGTTGATGAAGAAAGTGGTGAATGAGATGGAATAGCGGAAGAGGAAGATGGTTGCGATATGATGGATGGCTCCTCAGGAATGGGAGCTTTAGAAGAATATGGTATAGAAGAAATACATGGGGTCAAGAAAAGATGAGTGGATGGCAACACAATCTCATAAGGATTTGAGACATAGTTGCAATGTTTGAAGGGTTTCGTGTCAGCAGGTACACAATGAACCTATCCCTCATATACATACTTCAGACATTGATGTAGTATAGAAGGGACACATCTCATCTCCCTAAGCCAAGGTCGTCCAAGCAATACATTGTATGCCATGGTCCCTTCCAAGATGTGAAACAAGGTATGCAAAGTTTGGGCCCCTACCTCAATGGGCAAGATAACCGTGCCAACCGTGGAAGATAAAGCATCATTGAATGCTTTAAGAGTAAAAGTCGACTTTGTGATAAGGGATGGCGACAGCTTTAGATGACTCAATGCCGATGTTGTAATGATATTGATTGAGGAACCGGTGTCAATTAAAACTCTCTTGAATGGCTTGTTATCGATCTTGGCCATGATATGTAGTGGAGGATCTATACTTTCTGTTGACATAGGTTTGATTTCAAAATCATAGAAAGTGATGGAGGGCTCCATGCATGTTTGAATACTCCCCAAAAAGTTGTTGAAGGCATTAGTATCTTGAGTTTGAAGCTCGATTGACTTTAATATTTCCATTAATGCCTCTCTATGCGGGGGAGATTGTTGAATGAGGTCATAGATCGATAACTTGGCAGAAGCCATTTTTAAACTGGTAGTTAACCTGCTACTCAATGACATGATGGGTCGTTGGCATTGAGTAGAATGATTTAGCGATTGTTGAGAAGTACTAGCACGTCGTTGGGTCACTGTTACCTGAGGTGGACTGGGGGTTTGTACAGGTGGCTATGGTTTAGCCTGATTTGGTTGGTTCGCCCTTTGACCTCGAGTTACTACGTTAATAGTACCCACAAAACCTTGGTATTGTTGTACATGGTTGACTTGATTAGGAGGAGTTACCTGAGTTACTCCCCCTGAAGTTGTTGGAGCTTCCTCTCGATGTGGAAGGGGTGTTTGAAATATACCAAGATTTTGATTTTGTTGGGCTAAGGGGCTATCCAATTTAATGGCTCCAATCTCAATAAGATCTTGGATCACATGTTTGAAATCTGTACAATTATTGATATCGTGCCCATTTTGCCTATGATAAGGACAAAATAGGTACTCCTTGTAATACTTTCCCCTTCTAGATGGTTCTAAAGGTTTGAACTCAGGTAAAGTTAACTGATTTGTGCTATATAACTTATTGAATATGACCGCATATGGTTCATCTAAAGGTGTGAACTGTCGCTTGGGACGATTTTTTTGCCAAGGTCGAGTTTCCATGGTTTGCCCAGTATTGGGAGCTGGTTGAGTAGGGGTGGGTACCGCATGATAAACAATTGGTTACGGTTGACTTTGCATTACTTGTTGTTGTTGAGCCATTACGGGCTGGCTCGCCACCACTTGATTAACTTGGTTAACATTTGAGGTTGTACTAGCCTGTGTTTGTTTGTTTTGGCCATAGTTATTATTTCGTTGTTGGCCCTTTTGTTGCCATTCTTTTCTACGGGGTTTTAAAACACCCTCTTGGACTTTAATGTCTTCTATGATACTTGCTTGGGCCAAAGCCTCTTCAAAAGTCCTGTATTTTTGTAATTGGAGTAACCAAGAGATAGGTTTTAGACAACTCTGGGTAAACATTTTGGTTAACTCCTCCATTGGTAGGGAGAATGGCAGTTTATTAATGATAGCCCTCCAACGGTTTCCAAAGTCATAAACAGTCTCATCGTCATGTTGCTTGAGCTTGTATAAGTCAGCTAATGAGACTCTCTTTTGAACATTTAGGGAGAATCATTCTAAAAATAGATTAATCAATTGCTCGTAAGCATAAATGCTATGGTGAGCTAAATGATTGTACCATTGTACAGCATCTCCTCCTAATGTCTGAGGAAAATTTCTGAGCATAAGAGCGTCATTATTTTGGATTCTAAAGCAGACATGCATGAATGAGCTCACATGTTCATGAGGATCCTCAGTTCCTCAAAATTTTTCAAACTTCGGTAATGTGAAATCAGTCGGATATGGCGATGAAGGTATCGAAGGATGAATTGGTTGATTGATCAACGACCTTAGCATAGGTTTCTGACTAGATGAGCTAGGCATGTTGAGCATAAGGTTGTCAATCTGTTGTTGCATAGCATGGAGTCATGGATCTTCATTAAAATTTTGACTTGTTTGATGATTATGATGATGTAATGGAAGAGTGGAAAATTGATGAGATGGGATGAAATTGCCTGAATTAGGCGGTGTGGAATGGACAGGTTGTTGGTATGGATGATACCGAAAAGAAGGTGATTGGGGGCCACCATTGGTGGCTGGTGGATGATGAATTGGACTAGGTTGGGAGAAAGGTGGGGTAGGAATGGACACCACCGAAGATTGGGGTACCCAGGTGGGGCCTGAGCTAAGAAAAGCTGGCTGGGTAGAAATTGGTTGAGGTGTAGGATTTACTATGACAGGTGGTTGAGCATTTTGTTGTTGTTGTTGCAAAATCAATTTGTCGAGATACTCCTTAACCTTATTAATCTCTAACCCAAGGGAGATGGGATGATTGGATGAAGGTGGAGGGCAGGCTGCCATGGTAGTCACAGGAGACTGCATAGCAGGGGCAATGAAGGTGGCTGAAGTAGGCGGTACCTGGGAAGAAACAGTAGATTGTGCCCCAGGTAGGGTGAAACCATAAATGGTTTGGGAAGAAGCGGGTTGAAATTGGTTATGGTTAGAGGAGTTTCCACCAACTTCATAAAGAGAATTGGTGTACACCCGGGTACATGGAGGAGAAGGTGGTCGGGAAGACACTACATTTGTCTCCAAAGGAGGACAATTGAGCATCTGGGAAGATGTTGGAGATGAAGCCGGTTGAACAGATACCACATTAGCCTCAAAAAAAGGGTTAGTGTAGACCTGAGTGAAACCAGCAGGTATGGTTGATGCAATATCCTGCTAAAAAATAGAATCTTGCATAGGGGAATCTTGGATTGGCTCAAGGACATAACCAATGCCATCTCTTAAGTGAGTTTGCACTTGGGCCATATCAATGTGGGTAATATGACAGGAATTGTCTTCCTCCATGGGCATGGCCATGTGGTAGATGGTAGAAGGACGTGAAAGTCCTACAGGCGAACCTGCCTGAAATTCACTAGGATAAGTGGCCATGTTGGTGGTGGGGATGTTCTGTGAATTTCCCATTTGATTATTTAGATTTAACATTTTAGATTGATTCCTTGTTAAGACCATAGAGCAATAAATCTAAACAAATTCAAAAAAGAAGAATGCAAAACTAGAATGATAAATTTACACTATAAAAATTATCAGAAAATAGTCACAACCTAGGTTTCAACCAATGTGTCTTACCTGCGGTTAATTAATTATTTTCTGATCTTAATCTGTAGTAAATTTTAAGTGTCCGGTTTATGAGTTTTGCATGTGATCTAATCTTGAATTATTCACAAAAAAGGTAAAAACTATGGCTAGGAAAAGACAATGAGATTCTTACTCGGTGATGAAATCCAAGCAAGTTTGCTCGGGGGTGACCTATGGTGTCTAAGGCAGAAGTTTAATGGATGGAGATGAATTCCACCGTCACTAAACTTCAAGCAATACCTGGTGATGAAATCCAGATATTACTATTTTAAATGCAATATGAAAATGCAATGAATTTTTTTTTTTTTTAAATGTTTTAGTTATCTAATGTGTACATACAAGGCTATAAATCAAAAGTTCTAATGATCTAAGCAAGAGGCTACTGAAAACATGTCATTTTCTCTGAAGAAGTGGAGTACACCGTTTAAAACCCCCTCCTACCAATGATATCGGATATCAAAGGAGCAACCGGAAGGTTCGTCCACTTCTCTACCTGGAATCACCCAATGGCAGGAGTACTATTGACATCCAATCAATAGTCCTACTTAGATAATTAAAACAAATAATTCGTAGCTATTCTAATATGCAGCTAGGTATGCAAAAAAAAAAAAATTAAATGCAAGCAACAATCAATAATGCAATGCAAAGAAAAATGTAATTAAAAATAACTGTTCTTTTCCAGATTACTTAGTTTTTGTTCATTTTAAAGTAATGATCTGAAAAAGAAACAAAATATGGCAGAAAAACCAAAAACGTAAAAAGTACAGCACTTACTTGGAAGCCTACGCTTTTTTTGTAAAACTGACTTCAAATGCCCACGGGAGTCTACACAGGCTAAAACGCACCTCTGCGTTTCGTATTGGACTTCCAGACGCCCCTCTACGTCTGCTGCATTTTTTGCAAACTCAGAAACCCTAGTTCGCTAGAACAGCGAATTTCGTGATTTTTGGAACCTGCAAAATAACACAGAAAACAGGAACAGATTAGTAAAGCAAGTATTAAAAATATGAAACCCTAGGGGGTCCCACTGTGATTGCCATTTGTAGATTAAAAATACATGCCAAACAAAAATAAATAAAATCACAATGACAGAGTACAGAATAGTTGCACAAAACAAACGATTATTATTAATCAGTGGAGTTTAAAAACTTTTTTTTGAATACAACTGGGCCTGTAACCCTTTATTTGTGATACATAGTTACAAGTTATGCTAGGGTTCTCCGAAACCCTAGCTGGCACAAATGGTGGCGCTTCCGAAGAATGTATCTTCAATCCCAACAGAGTGAGTGGGCTTTGTTGTATCCCTTGCTTGGACCACTCCAGCTTAATCACCGCCATCAATAAATCGGATCTCATTGTCAAAACCTGCACACATTAACACTATCAAGGAGTTAGAAATTAATAAGAGGGCTCCACTGTGTGAGCCCTCGAAAACAATCTAAAACCCTAGAAAAATGAAATGTAGGAATTCAATAACAGATCAAATAGAAGAAAAGAAGTTACTTGCTTTAAACTAATTTATACCTATTCTCTGTTAACGCAGCTAGACCAGGCGACACCTGGAAGTAATGTGGCTGTCAAATCGGCTGCGGAAGGCGCCCTGGTGCACTCACTGAATGCCCGTGTGCTTTTGGATTAAGGTTTCAGACGTCGGTCTGAGTCTGTGGCTGTGGGTAAACGCCCGTGGGAACTTAGTAAATGCCCATGGGCACTTGGTAAACGCCCATGCGCACTTGGTAAAGGGGTAAACACCCGCGGGCACTTGCGACAAGAATGGGGGATTCTGCAGAATGCTGCAGAAGAGATGGCGACGAAAGTGGCGATGGAAGCGGTGATGGATGCGGCAAAAGGGTAGCAGAAGAGAGATCAAGGACATAGCAATAGAAGAATTAGAATCAGAGATAGCGCATCAGAGATAGAAGTAGCAAAAAGACATAGGGTTTGAGCCATCAAAGTGACTCAATTTATAATCTACTCTTAGGGCACACTTTAGGGTTTTAACGACACTTTGAACGTGTGGCTAAGATTAAAGTGAATCCAAGGGTAGAGAATAAATCTTGGTTGTGAAACGGATTAAGATGGATGGACGGATGAGATTAAATGAAGGATGGACGGCTCAGATTAAATCACTTAAACTATTATTTAAATATATATATTAAAATATTAAAATATATATATAAATAAATATTAATTTAAATAAATTTGGGGATGAAAAATGGCGAGAAAGGTGAAATTGGGCCAAATAATGGCGGGAAAGTGTGGATTTGGGCCAAATAATTGCGGGAAGGTGGATGACCGACACGTGGCTAACAGGAAGGTATAGATGACTTGCAAGTGGCTGGATTTTGGTGTCTACAAGACTTATCCATATCCCCACCAAAATATTGATTTACTCATCAATGGGGATAAAATTATTAATATCACTTATCTTTATCCTTAAATCTCTTTATATTTCATACATCTATAAAACTAAAGCATATAAATCTCTAGCAATGCAACTTTGTTCTCCAATCACTTGTCTTGGTTTGTGCAATTGCCCATATTAAAAATCTAACAATAAGTGCTCATAGCAAATTCATCACCCCTTGCATGGGTAAGTGGCAATGACATTTACATATACCTATGAGGCTCAAGCAGTTCCTCAAAATCCTAATAAACCCCTTATTAAATAATTTTTTGTCTTACAATACTTTCCCCACTATAAAAAATTGGTAACCAATAGTGATGGCATCGAATGTGTCAAGTTGGAACCTACTAAAATATTTATCTGGAAATTTCCACACTATCTAAACAATAATTGAGTGTTTCCTCTACATGAAGGACAAGCAAATATCAACCTCTTTGTGGGATATGTTGCTCTTACAAATGGTGATTGCCTAACCCAAGCAAGGGGTTTCTTCTCTATTTTCTAATGTTAACATCTCTACTCTTTGATTGTAAGGGATGGTACACATGAAGGTAAATTTATTTCTTGAAATAAAATATCATCTTAAAGTGTGTCCTATATGTTAAGGATAATATCTTCATAAGGTTTATCTTCTAATAATCATATGAGTGCATCTTTTTTTGTAATATCCTTCTTTAAAAGGGTGATAGTCTAACCCAAGTAAAGAATTGCTTCCATGTTTTATCATGTCAATTTCATTACTCTCCAATCATAAGGGATGGTGCATGTAATGGTAAGTTAATTTCTTGGAATTGAGTATGATCTTAGAGATCAATGATAACCTTCATTTAGGTGAAAACACCTTCAAAAATAAACTATGAAAAACAAGACATTTGTTATAGAGAAGATGGTATTCTTTATACCATTGTGAATGACAACTAATGATTTCAAGGTGGAAACCATTGAATGAATAGTTTCTTTCTTGTCTCTAGAGATGGCATCTGAGACACACTTCTATACAAGGAAGAAAAAACAATAAAATATGGCTTTGTAATTAGAGTGAAGGCACACTTTTAGACTTTACTTAATTTCCTTACATGTAAGTGTTATGGTTGTCCTTTGGCTAAGGGGTTGGAACCTCTTGGTAATGTTAACAAAGTGGAGAAATGAGACAAAAAAAATGGGATAATCTATGAAATTTTCATGTATTTTTCCTTTTTTGTTATTAACAAGATGACCACATATGCCACACTACAAGTGTACTTTCCAAAACAAGTATGATAGCTTTCTAAATGGTATGTTCTCACTCAGACTAGTTTTTATTGTTCCCTCTTTCTTGACTAGCCCATTATATAGTGATGACAACTAATTACAAGTCTAGATAGGGTGACAACATGCAAATGAATGACACTTATTGAAAGGGAAGAAATTGGTGTGCTCAAACAACAAGTATGATATCTACTTCTTTTCATGCTTCTATCCTCTTTCTACTTAATGGATAATGCAAAGGTGATAAAAACTACTCAAATGGACACGAGGACAATACCTCTAATGTGTACAAAAACTCCTTGAATTCCATATATTTGAGCTAAATGACAATCATTTTGATATTATACCCTTGTTTCCAGTTATTTAGATTGTAACTCAACCAATAGGTAGCTTGAGTTTTTGTGATTTTTAAACTACCATGAACAATGTGTTGATTTTTGTCCATCCAAATCCCATGAGTCTAAAATAACTTTCTAGTAAAAATCATTTGAACTCTTTTATTGATAATTATACTTGTAATTCTTGAAAAGAAATTTATTTAAAGATAATGAAATCTCACTAGAAGTGCCTACTAAATATTGTCGATGTTTAAATTTACCTCCAACTACCTTTGATGGAAAATGATGTTGGACATTTTGAGTCCATGAAGTTGTCATTGATGTCAAGGAATGAGCTACCGTTGATGTCAAAAGGTCAAAAGGAGCAATGCAAAAGGTTGATGGCAAAAGAGCTTCATAATATTTATTTTTAATATTATGTAAAGCATAAATAAAAGGTTTTTATTAAAAACCATAGTGGGCAAAATAAAAGGTTTTATTAAAAACCATAATGGGTAAAGTAAAAGGTTTTTATTAAAACCTAAGGAGGCTTTAATCCTTAATAAAGCCAAAATATTTAAATATTAATTTATAATATTTAAATTCTAATGAATTTAAATAAATTATAAATTAAATATTTGAAGCCAAAACATTAGTGCCGACCCCCAATGAATTCATCTCCTCGACATGCATGAAATCAAGGGCAAAGGTATTTATACCTTAAGCCAAACCTTATGTTTGGCATTCAAAAAATATCTATGATATTCGGTGAGAAAGAGCTCATGCAAAATCGAATGAAAGGTGCCTTGAAGTGCGTGTGGAGCAGGCATCATGTTGGAAGAAGAGCCAAAGGCTCTAGGGGAGAGTGAAGAGGATAAAGTGCACATTGTGCTTTAGAGCAGCAAGGTGAGCGCGTGGCTCACATGACGTGGAAGCCATGACCAAGGCATTGCTGAAGCATTTGGTGCAAGTTCGAATCCCACCGATTGCGGAGCGGGTAATAAAGGTTTTATTTTGATTTTTATTATTGCACATGCTAAGGTTGTTGGAGGTATAAGGTGTAAGTAATTTCTGATTTTCACCTAAGTGGTGAAAGGTTAATTTGGCTAGGGTAATTATTATTTTTACCTTAGGAAAATGGAAATTGATTTATTGCATTAAGTTATAAAGAGAGTTATTTAAATTAAATGCAATATTGAGTAGGGAGTTATAAGTAGAAGTTGAGTTATATTTTTATAGGGGATTTTGATGAAATTTATGATGTTGAATGTTATTATTGAGATGGAGCAATAAGGTGTATTTGAGATTTAATTTATCTTTGTGACTAAGGTAAATTGTGAAGAAGTGTTAGAGTGATAATTCTTGATCTAACCTCTTTGTATTTGGCAAAGAAGTGTTTATGATTGTGGTAGATTTGTGTGATCTACTTCTACATCAAATAAAAGGTATGGGTACATTCTTCCTTGGTTGAGTTGATTGGTTGGTTTTCTAGAAAACAACTTTGGAGTGAAAAGGACTTGATTAGGTTTCCTTATTGAGTTGTTGAGCTATTGAGAAGTGAATGCTATGCACCTTGTTTTATAAGCATTGTTGTTGAAGTGAGTAATTGAGTGAAGAACTTGAACTAGGGTTTGCAAAGAACATGAGTATCATTGTTATGTGAAGATTGTTTTATAAGCATTGTTGTTGAAGTGAGTAATTGAGTGAAGAACTTGAACTAGGGTTTGGAAAGAACATGAGTATCATTGTTATGTGAGATTGGTTGATAAGCATTGTTGGAAACATTTTGAGTGAGTGTTCATATGCTTGGACTAGGGTTTGTGAGCAAGGATTATTTCATTGAGTGATTGGTTGAGTAGAGTTGGTTGAGCCTAGTCAAGTGGATGTGTGAAGTGATAGTTCAAGTTCTATGAAATAAATTATTCTATATTCTGAATTGATTTGAGAAGAGTGATTGAAAGTGATTGAGTATTGAGGTGAATGTGAAGCATATTGAGTCTCTAACAATTCTCTGTATGTTTCTAAAAGAGTGATTGAAAGTGATTGAGTATTGAGGTGAATGTGAAGCATATTGAGTCTCTAACAATTCTCTATATGTTTCTAAAAGAGTGATTGAAAATAATTGAGCATTGTGATGAATGAGAAGCATATTGAGTCTCTAACAATTCTCTTTATGTTTCTATGAGATTGGACAAGTTCTAGTGTGGACTTGTTGAGTATATTTGAGGTAAGTCTTTGAGAAGACTTGTGGATAGATTTGTGTGAGCTTTTGTGGAAGCTTACAATATATATTGAGAGTAGATATTGGATAAGTTCTAGTGAGGACTTATTGAGCAGATTGAGACAAGTTCTATTGAGGACTTGTTGAGTAGATTTGAGGTAAGTCTTAGTGAAGACTTGAGAGCAGATTGGACAAGTTCTAGAGAGGACTTGTGGATAGATTAGTGTGAGATTTTGTGGAAGCTTACAAGGTAGATTTGAGATAAGTCTTTGAGTAGACTTGTGAGCAGAGTTGATTGATTGATTTGTTCAAACCTTGGGTTAAGGTTTGGGGTAGATCTAGCAGAGTTGATTTGAGATTAATTCAAGATTTGTGTTAAGGCTTGAAGATAGATATTGAGGATAGATTTGTGCTAGACCAAAGGACTATGTTTAGTGTAGATCAGAGAATAGATATTGAGGATAGATTTGTGCTAGATCGAAGGACTATGTTTAGTGTATATTAGAGGATAGAGTTTGGTGTAGATTTGAGGATAGGTTTGTGCCAGACTAGAGATAGAGATTGAGTAGATTTGTGCTAAATCGAAGGACTATGTTTAGTGTAGATTTGAGATAGAGCTTTGAAGGTGATAGAGTATAGAGGATGATAGTCTCTAGTGGATAGAGATCCATTAGCTAGGGTAGTGAGGATAGGTGTCTTCAGTGGATAGAGATCCATTAGCTAGAGTAGTGGGGGCAATAGTTCTTCTAGAAGATCACCAGTCAGAGCTAAGGAGAAAGGAGTTCTCCTATGGATAGAGATCCATGAACTTGATTAGGGGATTGGTGTCTCCTTTGGATAGAGGTCCATAAACATTGTAATAGGGAAAGGATTCCCAAGAGATTGATTGAGAAAATTTTAGTGAAATATTTTCTCCGTGGAGTAGCCCACATTGGGTGAACCACGTTAAATTGGTGTCTCTATTGTGTGTGGTGATTTGTGCATTGCTTTGATTACTACTATTGATATTGCTATCTTTACATTGCATAATATTGATTGGGAAAGAAAAGTAAAAAGTGGTCTTATACTGTTCACCCCCCTCTCAGTATAAGCTTGTGTTCTTCAATTGGTATCAAAGTGGGTTCCTTCAAAAGAGTTTAACAACTTGAAGGAAAATATTTCAAGAACACAATGGATTCTAAGAATGTGTCCTCAGATAATTCAACACCAATATTTTATGGAAGTGATTATATATTTTGGAGTATGAGAATGAAGATTCACCTGATGGCACTTGGCAATGAAATTTGGGAAGCAGTTGAAAATGGATACATACCACCAGTTGATCCACCTACAGATAAGGAAGGTAAGCTTCTACAACATTACAATTCAAAAGCAATGAATGCAATTTTGAGAGGTTTGCATAGAACAGAATCAATAAAAGTTATGCATTGTAGAGATGCAAAAGGAATTTGGGATAAGTTGCAAAGTATATATGAAGGAGATAAAAGTGTCAAAAAGGTAAAGATATGAAATCTCAAAGGACAATTTGAAGAATTAAGAATGAAGGATGAGGAAAATATTAGTACTTATCTACTTCGGGTAGATGAGGTTGTTAATGCCATGCAAGGACTTGGACTTAATGTTGAAGAATCAGATGTTTGTGATAAGGTCTTAAGATCTCTTCCAAAAATATTTAGTGAAAATATTTCTGCTATAGAAGAATCAAAAGATGGTGATTCTTTGACAAGAGATATGTTACTTGGTATTCTTACAAATTTTGAGTTAAGAACAAAAGAGGAACCTAATCACTGAAAGGAAGCAACCTTCAAAGCAATTAAGAAGACAAAGGGTAAGAAGTCAGAATCGAGCAATGAGTCATCCAGTGATGAAGAAGCAAATTATGGTAGAAGGAATAAAGATTCAAGAAGATTTAAAGATGCAAAATCTGTTAGATGTTTCAATTGTGGAAAGTATGGTCACTATGCAACTGATTTTCAAGAAGCTAAAAATAACAATGATGAAGAAAAATAGGATCACATGAACAAGGAATCAGAAAAATATAGGTACCAAAAGAAAGGCAAGGATGGACAAGGTAGACAAGGAAAGAAGTTCTTTCAAAGACAAAAGAGGAGCTACTATGCAGACAAGGCAAGTAAGTACTCAAGTGATAGTGATAATAGTTTTTCAGATAATGATAAATATGAAGTCCTATTTCTGATTGAAGAAAAAGAAGAAGTCAAGAAAAGGTCACCAATAATTCTCAAGTGTTTTAGATGTGGTAATTTTGGACATCTTGAAGATAGTTGTACAAGGAATGGTTTCAGTTTCAGTGATGATGAATATGAGGATGCACTAGAAGGACTAGAAGAGAATATTCTAATGGCACTAGAAGAAGAAGAAGGTGATCCTATAGAAGACAAGTCAGAAAATAATGAAGATGTTGACAAAGGTAAACAAATAGAGGAAGAATAAAAAAAGGAGGAGTTGATCTTGAGGGAGAGCTTATTTATGCTCTTAAAACTTTAAAGAAGGTAAGAAAGCAAAACTCCCAACTTGAATTTCAGTTTCAAGAATGTGATGAAGAAAGAGGAAAGCTTATAGAGGATCTAAACAAGTCAATGGCTAAGACAAAGAAGTTCAAGGATAAGCTAGAAGCAAAGGTCTTAGAATGTGAAAATTTAGAACAAGAAGTAGCTCTACTAAGGGAATATTTAGAGAAATCCAAGGATAAGCTACACAAGTTTGGAAAGAGTTCAAATATTATGGATAAGATGATCAAGGTACAAAGAAGGTCAACAAATAAAATAGGTCTTGGTTTTGAACAAGCTCAAAAGAAATAAGAAGAAGAGTCAACCTCAAGTTCTGAAGAAGAAGAAACTTCAGAAGAAGAAAGTGTAAGAGAAAGTGAGACTTCTGAGGATGAGTTGGACAATAGAAAGTTCAACAAGGAAAGAAACAATGCACAAAGAAGAAACAGATGGAACAACAATCATAATAGGTTAAGAGAGACTAAGAGACCAATGAGGTCAAGACAAGGAAACTTCAATGGAAGATGTTTCTCATGTCATAGATTTGGGCACATGGCTTCACAGTGTAGGACACATGAAAGATAAGAATATGGGAATTTCAGGAATAGATAACTTTTCCATGGGTATTGCTACTCATGTAATCAGTTTGGTCACAAGGCAATGAATTGCAGGGTTCATGATAGAAAAGGATATGGCTTCACCAGGAGAAATCCTAAGACATTTGCACCTTCAAGGAATAATAACATTAAGTGTTATAAGTGCAATAATGATGGACATACAACAAAGTGGTGTAGAGCAGACATTCCAGAATCAAGCATGAATAGGAACAAGAATAGGACATGGACATGAATAGGAATAGGAAAGAATATGGATATGAATAGGAATAGAAACATGGACATGAAGAGGAATAGTCAAAGGAATCAGAAGGATCAGATGAGAAGGAAAGAGGATAAAGGTAAAGACCAGTGCTTGCTGGGAGTAGAAATACTCCCACCCTAGAATTAACCACCTCAAGAGGAGGTGGGGGAGGGGCTAAGCTAAGAGACTCATTCTTAGCCCCGAGCCCCAAAGGTGACCCTTTGCCATTGATGTCAAAGGGGGAGAGATTTGAGTAAGGGGGAGAGATTTGGTTTAAGGAGAGAGCATTGAGATAGGGGAGCAATGTCCTAGGGGGAGCAGAACAAGAAAAAGGTCAAGTGTTTGGTAAAAAGAATTTGGGTTACCATCAATGACAAAGGGGGAGATTGTTGGACATTTTGAGTCCATGAAGTTGTCATTGATGTCAAGGAATGAAGTTGTCATTGATGTCAAGGAATGAGCTACCATTGATGTCAAAAGGTCAAAAGGAGCAATGCAAAAGGTTGATGGCAAAAGAGCTTCATAATATTTATTTTTAATATTATGTAAAGCATAAATAAAAGGTTTTTATTAAAAACCATAGTGGGAAAATAAAAGGTTTTATTAAAAACCATAATGGGTAAAGTAAAAGGTTTTTATTAAAACCTAAGGAGGCTTTAATCCTTAATAAAGCCAAAATATTTAAATATTAATTTATAATATTTAAATTCTAATGAATTTAAATAAATTATAAATTAAATATTTGAAGCCAAAATATTAGCGTCGACCCCCAATGAATTCATCTCCATCGACGTGCATGAAATCAAGGGCAAAGGTATTTATACCTTAAGCCAAACCTTATGTTTGGCATTCAAAAAATATCCATGATATTCGGTGAGAAAGAGCTCATGCGAAATCGAATGAAAGGCACCTTCAAAGTGCATGTGGAGCAGGCATCATGTTGGAAGAAGAGCCAAAGGCTCTAGGGGAGAGTGAAGAGGATAAAGCGCACATTGCGCTTTAGAGCAGCAAGGTGAGCACATGGCTCACACGACGTGGAAGCCATGACCAAGGCGTTGCTGAAGCATTTGGTGCAAGTTCGAATCCCATCGATTGCGGAGCGGGTAATAAAGGTTTTATTTTGATTTTTATTATTGCACATGCTAAGGTTGTTGGAGGTATAAGGTGTAAGTAATTTTTGATTTTCACCTAAGTGGTGAAAGGTTAATTTGGCTAGGGTAATTATTGTTTTTACCTTAGGAAAATGGAAATTGATTTATTGCATTAAGTTATAAAGAGAGTTATTTAAATTAAATGCAATATTGAGTAGGGAGTTATAAGTAGAAGTTGAGTTATATTTTTATAGGGGATTTTGATGAAATTTATGATGTTGAATGTTATTATTGAGATGGAGCAATAAGGTGTATTTGAGATTTAATTTATCTTTGTGATTAAGGTAAATTGTGAGAGTAGAGTGATTATCTTGACTAACTCTTTGTGTTTGGCAAAGAAGTGTTTATGATTGTGGCAGATTTGTGTGGTCTACTTCTACATCAAATAAAAGGTATGGGTACATTCTTCCTTGGTTGAGTTGATTGGTTGGTTTTTTGGAAAACAACTTTGGAGTGAAAAGGACTTGATTAGGTTTCCTTATTGAGTTGTTGAGCTATTGAGAAGTGAATGCTATGCACCTTGTTTTATAAGCATTGTTGTTGAAGTGAGTAATTGAGTGAAGAACTTGAACTAGGGTTTGCAAAGAACATGAGTATCATTGTTATGTGAAGATTGTTTGATAAGCATTGTTGTTGAAGTGAGTAATTGAGTGAAGAACTTGAACTAGGGTTTGGAAAGAACATGAGTATCATTGTTATGTGAGATTGGTTGATAAGCATTGTTGGAAATATTTTGAGTGAGTGTTCATATGCTTGGACTAGGGTTTGTGAGCAAGGATTATTTCATTGAGTGATTGGTTGAGTAGAGTTGGTTGAGCCTAGTCAAGTGGATGTGTGAAGTGATAGTTCAAGTTCTATGAAACAAATTATTCTATATTCTGAATTGAGTTGAGAAGGTGATTGAAAGTGATTGAGTATTGAGGTGAATGTGAAGCATATTGAGTCTCTAACAATTCTCTGTATGTTTCTAAAAGAGTGATTGAAAGTGATTGAGGTGAATGTGAAGCATATTGAGTCTCTAACAATTCTCTATATGTTTCTAAAAGAGTGATTGAAAATAATTGAGCATTGTGATGAGTGAGAAGCATATTGAGTCTCTAACAATTCTCTTTATGTTTCTATGAGATTGGACAAGTTCTAGTGTGGACTTGTTGAGCAGATTTGAGGTAAGTCTTTGAGAAGACTTGTGGATAGATTTGTGTGAGCTTTTGTGGAAGCTTACAATATATATTGAGAGTAGATATTGGATAAGTTCTAGTGAGGACTTATTGAGCAGATTGAGACAAGTTCTATTGAGGACTTGTTGAGCAGATTTGAGGTAAGTCTTAGTGAAGACTTGAGAGCATATTGGACAAGTTCTAGAGAGGACTTGTGGATAGATTAGTGTGAGATTTTGTGGAAGCTTACAAGGTAGATTTGAGATAAGTCTTTGAGTAGACTTGTGAGTAGAGTTGATTGATTGATTTGTTCAAACCTTGGGTTAAGGTTTGGGGTAGATCTAGCAGAGTTGATTTGAGATTAAGTCAAGCTTTGTGTTAAGGCTTGAAGATAGATATTGAGGATATATTTGTGCTAGATCGAAGGACTGTGTTTAGTGTAGATCAGAGAACAAATATTGAGGATAGATTTGTGCTAGATCGAAGGACTATGTTTAGTGTAGATTAGAGGATAGAGTTTGGTGCAGATTTGAGGATAGGTTTGTGCCAGACCAGAGATAGATATTGAGCAGATTTGTGCTAAACCGAAGGACTATGTTTAGTGCAGATTTGAGATAGAGCTTTGAAGGTGACAGAGTATAGAGGACGATAGTCTCTAGTGGATAGAGATCCATTAGCCAGGGCAGTGAGGATAGGAGTCTTCAGTGGATAGAGATCCATTAGCCAGAGTAGTGGGGGCAACAGTTCTTCTAGAAGATCACCAGTCAGAGCTAAGGAGAAAGGAGTTCTCCTATGGATAGAGATCCACGAACTTGATTAGGGGATTGGTGTCTCCTTTGGACAGAGGTCCATAAACATTGTAATAGGGAAAGGATTCCCAAGAGATTGATTGAGAAAATTTTAGTGAAATATTTTCTCCGTGGAGTAGCCCACATTGGGTGAACCACGTTAAATTGGTGTCTCTATTGTGTGTGGTGATTTGTGCATTGCTTTGATTACTTCTGTTGATATTGCTATCTTTACATTGCATAATATTGATTGGGAAAGAAAAGTAAAAAGTGGTCTTATACTGTTCACCCCCCCTCTCAGTATAAGCTTGTGTTCTTCAAATGACATTATTAATTTAATTTGATTCCATCACTAGAAAACCTAGATGACATTTCAAATTTCCTCTTTGATGTTTGTTTATTTTTAAAATCAATTTATATAACAATCACAAGTACTAGGACATATTTTACTCTGAAAGTAGTTATAATGGAGATAATTGGTCTCTTTTCCACCATAGTTAGTTGTGAGGAGTCTACCTAGACTATGTATCATTTAGAGGTAATTTAAAATAATGTTTTGGCTCTTATTCACTAGTATAATTTCAAGAGCATGCATTAGACCCATCAACTCTAAAATTTTAATGTATCACTGCATATTCTTATGTCCATGTTCTAGATACTAGCATATTAATTCTTGTAAATTCATATTATCTTTTCATCACTCAAGATTGATGAGTGTTATAGTCTTTCCTAGTCCCTTAATTTCACATATTCAACCAAACTATGGTAATCATTTCCTAAGTTATGTTCATATTACAAGTGTTAAGGCATTCTCTATAAACTTGACAACTAGGATTGCTTGACCAAATAACATATTTCATTTTCCAAACATTCTACTTCATCATTTTCATATCATACTTTATTGTATAAGCAACCTTTATCCTCAATCAAGTGGTTCACTTCATTAACATAACAATAATGTTTTTCAATATGCATCCTCATACATTTTAAACATATTTTATCTCTTATTCACCTTTATACAAGGTGGTTTATTTTTTCTTCTTATCTTGTGTCTACATATGAAAACATCCAAAAAACATCATAGTTTCCCAAGGTCTACACCTAGTTGCAAGTAGATACATCTTGTGACAAGGTCATTAGCATATACACAATTCATTTCATACTAAATGTGCATCTACCATGATATGCTCCACCTCCTACAACCTCTACTACAACAAAGTTGATATTGCTCATTACTTTGTGTCTAAAGCTTTGACTCTCTTTGTGATTATCAAATTGCCACACATTATTTTTTAGTGTTGACTCCTATTATTATTGCAGTCTTTGTAAAGTGCCCTCATAGACAATAATAAAGACCCTTAATAACACATTTTCCATATGTATCATACTCGAGATAACTTCTATTGCTTTGGCAGTTATAAAACCCAAAACCAATTGCACCTCTCATTAGATCAATATCCATTTGTGTTACAACTATTGAGTATCCTTCAAAGAAAAAAGTATCTTCTATCAAATGTCCTTCTTTCTAACAAATTTTGTAGAACACATCTTTTTTTTGGGTATTGTATATTGTGTCTTACTCATTTTTAATTTATCCAACATGTGCATCATCTCCTTATGAAGAAAACTTATATTTGATCTTGTTCCCTCATTGGGCATTCTTCATTTCATACTTTTCCTTTGATTTGCTTTTATTCCCAAAACTATCTCTCTCATCTTAAAAGTCATTTGTATCATTCAAGTCACTCTTGTCTTTGAAGTCACAAAATTATTGATCCCAACACCAAGATGGTATTTTTTAATAATTTTCTAAGTTGATAGCCTACTCAAGGCCTTTTTATATAAATTAAGTGAGACCGTCTTGATATTTCTCCTATACATAAGAATAAGAACATCCACAACATATTTTATTTAGTCTGTATGATAGCTCCTAGAGTTGGTTGACCAATGCTTTCGACCTCTAGTTATTAGACCAAACAGATGATCTCATTTTTTATATTGTTTATAGAATTTTGCAATATGTAATAGTCATTACACAACTTAAATTCCTTCTCAAATACTTCTCACAACTCATCCCATATCTAGGACATAGCTTCTAATAAATTTGCATACAATTCAATCATAATTTGATGTAATGTTGCAAGGACTAATCTCATCCAACATCATTCATTTGTCCCTTGGACCTCCAAATCATGATGTAATTTTTCAATAAGTGACTAGCTTTTTGTTTCACCATGATGAAAGGTGGGAATTTATTATCATCCAAACACTAGTCACCATTTTGATTAGTTTATGAAGTTGATTTGGTATAAATATCAATCACTTGTGACCAGGAGATCGAGTTTGACTAATTAAAATAATAATTTGCATTAACATTCCTTAGGAACAAAGCCTAGATTTAAATAGGTTATAAAATAGTAATCCAAACTATAATCCCACTATCCACGCTAACCAACATGCCATAGGAGGTAGAGAGTTTGGTTCAGGTTTCTTAACCTAGGATATTTAGGAATTAACCATAGTTTACCATTAGATATTTGAAACAATAAATATCTACATGGTAGAAAGTAGAAAAGTAAATGTAATAATCTATCTATGTGTTATAATGCAATATACTACCTATTTTACCCTAACATCCTCCCTTTATTACATTACTTTGATATACAAAGTTTACTTCGAAACAACTCAAATTTGACACGTCCAAGTGCCTTGGTGAAGATGTTAGCAACCTGTTCGTCGGTGGGAATGTATTGGAGCTTGATTATGTGTTTAGGAACTTCATCACAAATGAAATGACAATATGTGTCAATATGCTTTGTGCGTTCATGATGGACTGGATTCTTGACCAAGTTCAAAACACTTGAGTTGTTGCAAAACATGTGAATATGATGTTTCTTTGATAGGCCCATGGTAGCCAAGATGTGACTTAACCATATGGCTTCACACACAGCTCCTCATGCAACGCGATACTCTACCTTTGTTGAAGATAAAGCAACCACCTATTGCTTTTTACTATGCCATGAGACAGGACCAGATCCAAGATGAAATACATATCCTGATGTTTATTTTCTATCATCTAGGGATCCAGCGTAGTCAGAGTCAGTGTAACTCTGTAAGAAGAATGAGTTATTCTTCTTGTACTCTAGACCATATTCTACATTACCTTGAATGTAGTTAAGAACACGCTTAGCTGCTTTCCAGTGAGAGGCTTTTGGTTCTTGCATGAACCGAGAAAGATAGTTTACAACATAAGTAATGTCTGATCTAGTATTGGTCAGATAGATAAGGCTTCCAATCATTTGTCTATATAGTGTGCCATCTACCTATGGTGAGTCATCATACCGTGATAACTAAAGCCCTGATTCCATCAGTGTTGTCTTGGGCTTGCAATCAGTCATATGATATTTTTCTACTAAAGTCTTGGCATACTTTTTCTGAGTCACCCTAAAATGATTCTTTTTTTGTTCTATCTCAAGACCAAGATAGTAGTGGAGAATTCTGAGATCTATCATATCAAATGACTCTTTCAAATCATCTTTCACTGTGTTGATCAATGTCTCTGAATTACCAGTGATGATCATATCATCTACATATAATAAAAGAATCACTATTTTAGAACATGTGTTCTTGATATAGAGATTTGCATCATATGGACTTCTCTTGAATTTGTGTTGTAGTAGGTGACAATACATTTTAATGTCCCATGCTCTTGGGGCTTTTTTGAGCCCGTATAATGATTTGACCAACTTGCAAACCTGTTTCTCATGGCCTTACTCGGAAAATCCTGGAGGTTGAGTCATGTATACCTCTTATTTTAAGTCACCATTCAGAAAGGCACTTTTTACATCCATTTGATGTAATTTCCATCCGAATTGTGTTGCCATAGCACAAATAATTTGAATGGTGGTCATCCTTGCAATGGGTGCAAAGGTTTCCTCATAATAAAGGCCTTCCTTTTGAGCATAGCCCTTTGCCACAATACAGGCCTTATGCTTGTCTATGGTACCATATACCTTATATTTGACTTTGTAAACTCATTTGCAGCCTATGGGCTTCTTTCCTTTAGGCAAATTGAACAACTTCCATGTTTTGTTTTTAATGATGAATTTATGTTCAACATCCATAGTTGCTTTCCACTAAGGCTGACTAAGTGCTTCATCAACTGTAGAAGGTTCATTTTCATCATATGAAGACATGTAAACCCTCTCCTCATCAATTTCCATATCATTTCCACTTTCTAAATCTCTATCAACATAAATCTCTTGAAAATCTACAAAAATAACATTTGAAGTAGATGCTTATGTCATTCTCTGTGGAGACATGCTTTGTGTATTTGGACGATTAAGAGTGAGATCTAGTGGTGAAGTGAGTTTGGAATCTTTCATAGTACTTGTATACCATTTTGAAGGTTAAGAATTGTTGATTGATTATTTCCTTCAAAAATAGTTGCTAAGGCATTCCATGCCTCCTTACCATTTTTAGCTTCACTTATATGAGGTTGTATGTCATCAAAAATAGCTAGCAAGATCAATAAGGAAATTCTTTTATCCTTTCTATCATATGTTGTCTGATCTGCTCCTGCTGATGTGGGTCTAGAATCAGTGTCATCCACTATTCCCCACATCTCCTCTATAGTTAAAATGGCTTTTATCTTAGTTTTCCATGCGTAATAATTTGAACCTTTGAGCAGTTGGCTCTCATTGAGATACTTGTTGATCATGGCCATGGTGAAGGTTTCAAATTTATATGACTAAGATGACTTTATCTTTTAATATCTCAAAAGAGTATATGGAAGATTTTAATTTTATTTTTAAGATATTTAATGGCACCTGCCTTAACACCCTTAACAAGGGATGAAAATTTTGAGGATTTTAAGCCAAACAAAATAGAGCAAATGAAAGGGGTAGGTTTTGAAATACTTCTGATTTTGCTCTCGAGGATATTTAATGGCACCTACCTTAAAACCCTTCAAGAAGGATGGAAATTTTGAGGTAATTAAGCCAAAAAAAATAGAGTTTATCAAGGTGTTTGATATTTATGACCTGTGATGGGGAGTAAAACAAATTGACTTTGTGTAACCTGTGCAAAGTGTAGCACGATTTTTAGTGAAATTTGGGTTTGATTTGTGAATTGCTCTTCAATGTTTATGATTGTTTAATTACAAAAATGATGTATAGTGCAATAATCAAAAAGAGAGCAACCCAAATTATTTATCACTATAGGTGTCGGATGCAATCGAAAATGCACCTAATGAAGCCATTTTTTTTTTAAAGGTGTCGAGTACAATCGAGAATGTACATTTATTACTCTTAGAAAATCCCCCCTTTGTATTTTACAATTTTGCAAAAAATAGAAGCACAAATGTATCTTCTATCCCCCCTTAATGTTTACAAATTTGAGAAAGCAAGCACTCCTTTCAATACAAGTCGACACATGACCCATGTTTGAAAGGCTTCCAGAACAGTCGACACATGACTTGGTTTTTGTTTTCAAAACTCAAAAATAGGTGGTGCATTAGGATCAAAAGGCTCACGAATCCTCATGGGACCATAGCTTCTGCCCAACCCCTTCCATTGATCAGTATAGATAAGTGAGTGAGGAATGGTTCTATGATATTCACGAAGCATACGATGAAAATGTGATCATGTTGTTTGCCTTTATAATTTGTTTCTCTTTCTTATGATTCTTTGTCTACGAAGAGCTTTCCTTACCCAAGATTTGATCTTCATGAAAACTTTGAAGAGTGATGAACAATAAAGGAAATTTTGATGAAACTTTAAGAAACAAAATGTATCTTATACCTTATCTCTTTATCCCCACATTTGGAGAAAACTAAAGAAAGACAATTGCTTAGTTGCATAAAAATTTGGCACTGCTATTTTCAATTTGAATGCTAAAAAAAATAAAGTTTTAAAGCTTTTTAAATAGAATATAACATAATTTTTGTAATAAAAAAACATCAATTTAAGAGTTAAAAAAAATTGATGCAGTTTATTTAGCAAAAAACTATGAAAATTTCTAAAAAAAAAACATTAAAAACAAATTTAATTTAAGCATAAAAATTAAAATATTAAACTTTAATGTGCCAAAATATTAAAAAATTTCATAAAAAAAATAACTCCTTTGCAATTTTTGCGAGCGGGTGAGTCGAACCTGTGACTCACGCTGGCCTAAGGCATCCGTCTTGGCCAACTAACCAAGCATTGGGCTTGGTTCTCAGGCTATAGCGCCTAAATGTTAAAGAAGCATGCGGGCTTCTTTTGGGATGTTGTGGGAATTATCCCACATGCATCCTATTTTGGATGCAAATGCCTTTAAAGGCCTTTACAAGCTATTTAGCTTGTGATTGCCCTCAGGAAATTAAGTCCAAGCTCTCCTTTTGTTGACATCCATGTGGCGTGGCAAGGGGCGTCCACATTGAGTCGTGTGTCCAGTGGTTGTCCTCCATGTCAAGTCTAGCCAGGTTCGGTCAGGTCTGCCATGTCCAGTCAGTGGCTAGGTGGCATGTGGCCAGAGTGCCACATGTCACCTAGGTAGAAGTTCAAGTCAGAGATAGGTTAGCACTGCCTCGGGGTGCATGCAAGTATGCATTAGTGTCTCATCAACACCACCTCGAGGTGCATGTAGGTCTTCAAGAAACATGAGGGTGCTCCTGCCCTTGATGCATTCTCGCCTCGGGATACATGTTATAGGAAACGTGAGGGTTCTCCTGCCCTCAATGCATTCCCACCTTGATCTCGAGATGCAGGCCCAACAGGGGAGCTAATAAATCTCTCCTTGTACCATAGGGAGGGTTAGGGCCGCTTGCCCTCGGATGCTCCTGTGGGCTGTCTACGGGCCCACAGGGTGGAGGGTTAGGTCCGCTTGCCCTTGAATGCTCTTGTGGGCTATCTGTAGGCCCATAGGGTGGATCACCGATGGGGAGATCCTTGATGGTCATTATCCACAATGGGGGAAAAAATTCCTCGTGGGTGGTGATCACCGTCGAGGTCAAATGATCCCTACGTTAGGATTCGTGCCCAAAGTTGTGGGCTTTCCTGTAGGAGCTTTCCACAGAAATTAAGATGCATAATAAACTAATCAAACTTAGGGAGAATTAAAGGGATATTAGGAGCAATAATGAAATTAATTAAAGGTCACCGATGGTGCCATAATTCCAATGCTCTAGCTCAACTCCCTTGCTCCAGCTCTAGTACCAATGTGACCAGGAGATCAAGTTTGACTAATTAAAATAATAATTTGCATTAACATTCCTTAGGAACAAATCCTAGATTTAAATAGTTTACAAAATAGTAATCCAAACTATAATCCCATTATCTACGTTAACCAACGCGCCATAGGAGGTAGAGAGTTTGGTTTAGGTTTGTTAACCTAGGATATTTAGGAATTAACCATAGTTTACCATTAGATATTTGAAACAATAAATATCTACATGGTAGAAAGTAGAAAAGTAAATGTAATAATCTATCTATGTAGTATAATGCAATATACTACCTATTTTACCCTAACATCACTTTCATGGTCAACACTCATCATGCAAACCGCCAAATGTGCAAAAATATTTTTAGTTGCATGTCATGCTCTTTTCACTCATTATCAAACACACCACCCTATAGTCACTATTATTCCCAAATACCTTAACATACACTATTGTACATGCCAACCTACAGTTGCCCTTATTTCCAACTCTTGTTTGATGCACAATTGAACACATAAATTTTCACTTTCCTCTAATTGAAGAATCATGTGTCAAACATCATACAATGCATAACTCATGTTAATCACATTTAGAAATATCAACCTTTCTTATCAAAAGTAGGTCTTTTCTATCATCAGACTCATCATCACTTGGCAGTTTGTATCACTTTCTATTTTAGGCTCTCATATTATCTCATCCTAAAGAGAAAAATATACATCTATATTACAACACTCATCATACTTAGATCTTTCCATTGTGGTCATCAATTGCTCTTAGAACCAAGATACTCATCATAGCTCAATGTCACCAACTTTGATCCAACTTCATATATGTGACAATACCAAGATGTAGCATATGGAAGTATTTTGGTGATGCAAAAATAGATACAATACAATACAATACAACATAATTTTATTAAATAAAATTAAACATAATAGGAATAACTCATATATATATATATATATATATATATATATATATATATATATATATATATATATATATATGTACAACGTGTCTCATTCATAATCCAATCATATGTACTACATCAGAGTCTAATCAAACCATACAAATGACATGTCATATATATCAACTACACGCATACAATGAACATAGACAACCAATATATCCTAAATAAAATTCCCTTATAAAGCTAGATAGAATGCATATAGGTGTTACAAGAATAGGTAGGTAGTTAGAAACTTCCCAACTACCACCTAACTACCTATATACATAAAAAAATAAAATACCCCAAATACTACATGATATTATTGCAAGCACATATTTTCACAACTAGACATGCAAAAAAACTGTGACAACAATACACATATGACAAACTTATTTACACAACACGTAGATTAATGTGGTATTCATTTGTATTTTCATGCTTTCATGCACCAACTCATGCCTACACTTGCATTACAAACTAGTTTCTATTAGGCATGTGTACCAATGAACTACCAAATAAATTGTATGGTAGAAAGAATGACATCATCAAGGCTGAACTCGTCTTTATGGATCTTGAGTTTTTCTCATAGTATTGGTGAACGTCAATGCATATTAAGTGTTTTTTATTCTATTCCATGAAAATTTGGTACTCTCTCAAATATTATTCTACCTTACCCTATTACATGGTAACTCCTCTATATAAAATGACATTAGATCAACTGGTTAAATTCCTTGACTTTCAAGAAGGAAACTAGATTCAAATATTGTCAAGCAATGATGTAGAATTTCTAATTTATAACACTTCTATATGGTCATGATGTGAAATGGGTGAGGTTTATTTCAATCCCATATTATTATTTTTAAAATAATATGATAACTTCTTCATATATATTAGGTCAATCATACAGTTAATGTTAGACTACATCCTATCCTTTGTCATCCTCTTGTTCTAGCTCATCCAACTTCTCTTACACAACCTCTACCTACTCAACCCTTGACTTCCCTTAATTTTTTTATCTTTTTTCTATTTTTATCTCTTTTACTTATTGTAATTTCCTTTTCTATTATTTTTCCTAGTTACCTTAATTTTACTCTTCAAAAATCCATCCTCATTATTTCACCTTTATTCTCCCTACTTCCAAACCTCCCTCCACATTTTCCATTCCACATCATTTTCCACTTGTGTGAAATCATACCCTAAGTTCCTTACCTCAAAACAATTTAAAATTAGGTGTCATTCATTACATAAGGTTCCTCTTATTAATAAGAGGTATTGAGAATGCATATCCTTTTGGTCCTCCATTAAGTCTAGCTTTTGAAATATCAAAGGGTAATCGCCCTTACGACACTCCATAAAATAAATAAATATTTAAAATAGTTTCAAATCAATAATCTTATGCTTAAATCCACCTATCATCATAAATGACCACATACTCTAGCTTTTTAGGGTCCACTTCAAAACATGTTGTAACTAGTATTGGGCGTTAAACATATTCTACTTTAGGATCTAGTAGTACAAACAATTCTGAAATTGATACAAAAAGAATTTGTAGACATCTTCATAAGACTGTGATTCAACATGCACCCATTTTACTTTATTCACACAACCACTAGGTTAATATAATTATTTATTTTTTTATCTCACTTTCAATTTTCACATTTGTAAGAAAATTATGATTTTTTCTATCCCAACCAAACACTCTTAGCTACCCCTTCTACAACCAAGATTAGACCAACAATTGCCTCTTCCAAATATTGTTTAAAATATTGGCAAAAAGCCATATCAAATTCTACATAAGTAATAGTGGTAGATTAAAATTGGTAACAAAAACACAAGTATTGTTAATACACATATTACATTAAATCATAAAGAAGCAGCATAGTAATATTTTTCATTTCTATTCTAGTTATGTGGGGAGTTAGAATCATCAACTATTTCAATACCTAATATATCGTACATGATTGTTAAAAGAAGAAAGCTCACCCATAACTATATTTTGCTTGCTAAGTATTTATTTTACATCTATTAGTAAAAAATAACTAAATTGGTGGTTGAATAAAATAGTGTTGTTGTCAATGATAATGCAATTACATATTTTACAAATATATCCCCCATTATATAAGGAAATATTAAATGATTATCTTGAAATTAGAAAGCAACATGATACGGTCATTGAGCAAATCTATAATATAATCTCCTACCAACAAAAAATTTTGGAGATAGCTCAACCAATTTATATCAATTTTATCCCATACATGTCAAAGATATTTGAAAACATTTAATGAAATGATTGACATTGTCAACTTAAATGTTTGAACTCCAAGTTTCTTTTAAAGGGTAAGCCATTAAAGTATCTTAAAATTGCATTAAAGCTAGAAGCTCTAAGAACCAAGAGTCCATCAAAATGTTCTAAATATTACAACCAATATTATCAAATTTAATAGAATAGTATAGTGGAAAACATAAATTTATGACGAGAGAGAGGGATAAACATTTCTAAAATAAGCAAAAAGCAATTTCATAATGATCCTCTAATTCTATCCCAAAATTATTTTTTTAAAAAATCATTAAAGGTTAGCCTATTTGACCTCCCTATAAAATTAATTATAAGAACTATAGCATGAACTCGAGTGGTTAAAAACAATGGGCTCCTAATATGGAGACTTGAGTTCAAATCTTGCTAATATATATATATATATATATATATATATATATATATATATATATATATAATTATCATACTATTGTAATAAAACTATGTGGTAGGTTGAAATACCATGAAATTATGGTCACAATGTAATACGAGTGTGTTCATTTCAATCCCATAAAACCAATTTATAACAATAAAAAAAAAATCTTGAAGTTCCAAGTACACATCAATCATAGATACACTTTTAGAAGATTAATTTTGTAACTTTTAAGTAATTTTTCATATAGATTTTATTTTAATTTTTCAATAATATATAAATAAATTATTTTGGATTTTACATTGCTTTTGTATAATTCATATGTTTACCAACTTTGATGGTTACTCCAAAATCCATTTTGTCAAATGTTACACATTTTCTTAAAACTCACTTCAAAAGTAATCATTCCCTAAAACCCATGCACCTTAATTGTTAAAACCATCTCTACCTTACTCCATGTCATAGTTAAGCTCATTATTTATTCATATTATTAATATAACCACCTCTTACTTGTTGAAATTTTTAAAAAAATTCAATCAAATCATTAATAATATTTAGACCTCTTATTTGTTGAACTTTGTAAAGTTGTTCAACCAAATCATTAATAATATTTAGACCTCTTATTTGTTGAACTTTGTAAAGTTGTTCAACCAAATCATTAATAATATTTAGGTGTTGAAATTGTAATATGATTCATGGCCAATATCAATATTGTGTGATGTTTTGGATAGCCCTAAGGGCATTTCATTATGCAATGTAGTAATATTTTATTATGTAAGCCCTATGAACCGCAATTAACCTTATTATGGTTAAAACCTCTTTATTATGTGTAATTAACCTAAATCCCTATTGTTATGTTAACTTAGGTTAAACTTTATCATGTAATTTGGATTTTGGTATTGCTATAAATACCCCCTCCCACTCCTTATTCATAAATTGGATTGTTGTGTAATTTAATCTATAGATTGTATAGTGATTGTAGACACCTAAAACATGTCATGTTGAGGAGATTTGTAACACCCCAAGTCATAACCACTTGGTTTTCTAATCACCCCAAGTCACTACCACTTGGGTGTCAAAAAACAATTCTTTGTTTTACTCTTATCAATTTCTTTTTCTAGTTTGAGCATGTTGATGTTATCTTCATGAGTTCCATTTTGTTGCAGTCGGAATACTCATGAGATTAGGATTGGCCAGATCCTGTATAGTTGTCATTTTGGGACTTCACTCTCCTCCCAAGATCCTAATTCCAAGCAGTGGGTTTCTTTTCCTCTAGGATCCATATCACCTAGAGATGTGACGCTTACTTTCCATGTCTTACAGGATTGCCTAATCTTAGGTCTTCTTTACCATGTAAGACTTAGAGCATACATTCTCAAGCTAGATGATCAACCACTCACCCTGGAGCATCGTCTGGGGTCTTAACAATACCCTGGTAACCACCCGACATCATGTGTTGATTAACCAACATGATATCCTATACCATTATGTTTTTAGTATCACCCAATCAAACACATTCTGCCACTCAACCACTAGTAAGGATAACCTATAAGGGATGCTCATACAACCCTTCGGTACCTCCCATTCTGACCTTTCCTATCAAAAATATTACCCTTGTGCATGGTGTTTTTCTACCCATGAACACCATTTTGAAGTTAAAATTTTCTACCCACAATCTCGAGTGTTGTCCTCCCACTTTTGGAGGTATCTTTAGAAGGGCTTGTCTAAGGTTTATGGGATATGGTTGATATTTGTTCATGATGTTCCAAAGGGACTACTAAGGTGGATTCTAGATTTCTCATGTTGCACTATAAATATAATTAACTAACTCAAATATAAAAATAATCCATCATGCCCTTATTCATAAAAATACAAAGCATAAAACTAATAATAATGTTTCCTTTTTATCCATAAAGCCATATAATATTTTCCCTTTTGACTTTAAAGCATAAATCCAAATAACATCTTCCCTTTATCTTTAAATAATAAATCCAAATAACATTTTCCCTTTATATTTAAAGCATAAAGCCAAATAACATTTTCCCTTTATCTTTAAAGCATAAAGCCAAACAACATTTTCCTTTTTAAATCATAAAGACAAATAACATATTTTCCCTTTATCTTTACAACATAAAGCCCAATAAAATCCAAATATCATTTTCCTTTTTAAAGCATAAAGACAAATAACATGTTCTCTCGATATTTAAATCATAAATACGAATAACATTTTCTATTTAGTTTTCCCATTATCTATAAAAACAATTAACATATTCCCTTTAACATTTTTCGTCTATTCTTAAAAAGTAAATCCCAATGACATCTTTCTTTTATCTTCAAAGCATAAATCCAAATAACATTTACGCCAAAAAGGGGAAATATTATTTAATTTCATAAAATCCCAATCAACATAATAAGGTTTTAAATCTAATAAATTCAAATCATCATACTAAAATTTTGATTAAGGAGCCCTTTAATTTAACCTTTCAAATTCCAATATTTTTAGTTCCCCTAAGACTATTATCAAATCATGTCATCCAAGATTTACTGAATACTTTCAAAAATAAGGATTTAATTCACAATGCATCAGATCTTATGCCGAGGTATTAGGTCATAGTTATCTAGATAACAGTCTAATTTCATATTTCACAAGCACTCAAGATCGGAACTAGATACGACAAATCCTGATGATGCTTACGATCTAATAGAATCATGGGTTTACTACTCCAAAATGAGTACCAACTTTTTGGTTGAGGATACACTTGATTAGCCACATCAAACATAATACCCATTTAATACAAAATTTAATGCATATCAGTGACACACAATGACACCCAAGGCTTACCCCAAAATCGAGACGATTTTATGAATAAGGGAAGCCATGGTTTCCAAGATAGTGCTAGTATACATATAAACTCAGTTACTATTACCAATCTATTTTGAGCACATAGCCCTAATAGCAAGGTTTACGAATCAACACCAACTCATATAGGACAAATTGGGTGGTCGTCGCAATAGATTGGTTTTCTAATCATTTCCAACGGATATGGATCATAAGACATAAAGGCTTTGGTTCAAAATTTGAAAATATTTACTGATTACCAATCACTCAAGTTTCTTTACTTGGGAAATTGAGTGAAGATCATTACAGAATCAATTAGATATTTTACTAATGAATGAATAACCACAGGTGCTATCAACAAGAGCAACCATTAGGTGTAATTTAAAATAATTCTACAAGAATGTAGTAGAAAATCTCGATAATCATTTTAATGCCCTATTTATTATTTGATTTTTTTAGATTTATCCATTCTTACGGTTAAATGAACTTAGAAATCAAAGCAATAATTCTTATGTTTAAATGAACTTATAAATCAAAGCAATAACATCTAACATACCCATGGGAGGATTTCAATCACTGTCTTATTCTAATCTATGAGTTACTAAGACCACAAACACAGCAATGGCATTAACTTACATTATTTCAGAATTCAATATTTCACCATGGACAAATCAGGGCAACAGAAATTACTTGACAGCCTTGTAAATTTTTAATACTAATTTTCTTGTCCAATTTGTGTTCTAAAAACTGAACCAAGGGTTTATTTTCAGATTTTTGACCATACAAGAACAAGTGCAGTTTAATTATCATGTATATGATACCATGCGAACTCAACTAAATGAGCAGCGAAAGTAATGTCACAACACACAAGATCGTCTACCTTCCAACTACAAATAATACAAACCAATACTCTTTAAAATGTATAGAATAGGAACAGCATATCCACATACACCGTGTAACATTCCTCTTAAGCTTCAGGTGTACATAAATGAGATAATGAAATAATTTTCCCCCAATCACATATAATATAAACAATGCTATATTACATGACTTCAACAGTGGCAGATTTACAATAATTATATATATATATATGTACAGCATCCCCCAAGCTTAGATATACATAAATGGAAGCCATTTTACCAACACCATAAATACAGAAGACATCAGGTTACTTTTGTAACAAAATTTTGTCTGTTCTCTTAATATAATTCAAAGAAATACTTAAACATAGCCATTCATATACTGGACGGAAGGGATACCTCATTCAATTATTCTCACAAAATGAATTCTCACATAAATACATTTAGCATGGTATTGAGAATACATAGCACCCATAATGATCATAAAGACCATGGCAGCATTGTCAGATACTGGTAAAGGAGTTCGTCTTCATCCAACCAGAGCAATACAAACAAGGTTTAAGGGGGAACCTTCAAGACCAAGGGATAAGAGCGGCCAACTACCATGAATGCACACTACCCTAAATGTGCTCACATCCAAAGTCCATGCAAAAAAAAAATTCTCTTCGTTTCACACCGAGACCCACACATAATGCATTTTAAAGAAAAACAAAATACATATACAACACCAGATTTTCCCATTCCTCAATTCCATCATGCAATGCCACACTCACCCATAGTACAAACGAATTGCAAGTATTATTAGGTTTAT
Source organism: Wollemia nobilis (assembly GCA_028583015.1). NCBI lineage: Eukaryota > Viridiplantae > Streptophyta > Pinopsida > Araucariales > Araucariaceae > Wollemia > Wollemia nobilis. Next base: position 8,134,740 of record JAQPPZ010017031.1, on the reverse strand, counting down.
ATCCATGTAATATGCAAGAGGTGTTTCTCATCTAGTTACTCATGAAATGCACCCATAGCCACATGATATGCAGGGTTACAACTAAGATTGTTTTCCCCATTTTCTTGATATAGAAGCCATGCAAAAAGCATTCATAGTGGGAATAATTATACCATTAGGGACACATTGAATTGAACTCATAACTAGATGATTTTTAGATAGAATTTCTTATTAGGTATCCAATAAAACGTGCTCAATTACAGGTGAAATCATTTGTTAGTAAATTTAACAAAAGTCTTACTGCAAAATAAATCACAACCATATACAGAGGGGATTTTGTAATTAAGTTTCATGCTTCATTTCAACACTGGAAAAACAAAATTTTCATCCTTTTTTCCACATAGATTTAGCATCCATTTGTAATTATATTAAATTTTCTTATGATAAATTTTAAAACTTGTTATAGAAGGATTCGACCTGACCTGGAAACGACATCCACCTTATTCTTCCAATTGCACTGCCAGTTCTCACGTCCTTTTTCCCCCCATCTATGTCTTCTTTATCACAATATTACTTAACTTTAAATAAAGGACGAAGATAATTTATGGGGGTGCCACTTGTAAAACACATGCATGTTTTTTTTCCTAGGCTTTCCATGTGTATCGGTGTTTATCCGCCAAACTTTGATTATAGGTTGGCCTTATAATTTCCAACGTCTTTTATTTTATTATTAGTATTATTAATTTCAATTATAATTATTATGATTAAAAAAAATTATTTTATTATTTAAATATAATAATCTACCAAACCAGGAACTAGGGTTTCTAGAACTTCGAAAAATCTAGGGCATCAGCTGGATTGCATAAGTGCTTTCGGGGTACGGTGGATCTGAAGGCTAGATTGGTGCCTCAGGAGGGTCCAATGGGGACTTCTCCGGCTCCTTTTCCAGGAGTAGCAGCTCATATGCAGATTTGTTTAAAGAAAAATCTCCTCCAAAGAACGACGAAGCTCAAAAAACGGCATATAAAATGCTCTTCACGACTGCTGGGAATAGGTCGACAACACATCATGTGAATGGATGTTTGTCGTAGGCCAAAACCAGGCCAAAAATTGTCATCGAGCTAATTATGGTTGAAGAATCAGTCATTTACAGAGCTAATCATGATTTAATCTGCAAGTTCATTGGTATACGTCCTTCCATGAATTTTTTGCACTCTTGGATCCGCCAAAACTGGGAGCCTCACGGTGAGTATTCATTGTGGTTTATTAGCAATGGATATTTTATTATTAGATTTTTGTCTTTGGCCAATAGAAATAGGGCTTTCGAGTCAGAGAAGAAAAATCATGGCCCGACAGGGCTATTTGTTCAACCATGGAGAGTGGGATTCGATCCCCAAGTTGAACCTATTGTTGTCCTAGTATGGATCCAACTATATGCTCTTCCAATGGAATTTTGGAGTGAGCAGGTGTTGGCAAGGATTGGCAATTCTATTGGAAGACATCTGGGTGTTTCCAGAGACACAATTGAAGGGAGCATGGAGATGTATGCAAGAATATGTGTGGAGATGGATCTCAGCCAGCCTTTGCCGGCAGAGATGGAAATTGAATTGGCAAGACTCTCCTGGATTCAAAAACTGGACTATGAGGCCCTACCCTTTAGATGTAGGGTTTGTCACAAACATGGACATTTGGCTCATTTCTGCCCTAATAATATGAATGCTAAAATGGATGCCCCTTTAGGAATTCCAAACCTTCCTAAAGAGGATAAGGCAACACTTAATAAAGATTCTAATAGCACCATTCAGGGCCAGGAAGCTCAGAGAGAGGGTTTTGAACAGCCCAAAAGAAAAATATGGACAAAGAAAAAAGAGGGAAAGGAGCAATCCCATCTCAAACCTGCCAATAGGTATGAGATATTTAAGTCACTGGTTGATGAAGAGGAAAAATTTATGGAGGGCATGGAGGGTAATAAGGAAAATTCTAATATTCCCGTGCAACTCCCCCTCTCATCTCCTCCCGTCATACAGCAGGTATTTGAACTCTATGAGGTATCACAGCCAGTGTGTTCAGGGGCTTTAGTAGTGCATAACTAGGAGTAGATAGTATCTCAGGATGTCAGCATGGGAATAGCAGACAAGAACAGGGAAAGGCCAACTTTGGGGATAACCCAGGTAGAAAAAATATCAAAAAATAGCAATTCTCAAGGAGTAGGTAGAAGATCCAATAAGGAGTTGCTAGCAGTCCAAGGAGACAAACTGATCATGAGAGGATCGGTGAGGCCAATAGACTCTTATTTCTCCTAGGGTAACCAATGATTATACAATCATGGAATGTGAGGGGTTTAAATAGTAGAACCCATCAATCTGTTATTCGAAGACTTTTAGAGAATTGTAATACTAATTTTTTGCTTTTACAGGAGACTAAGATGTCATTAGATCTTATGTCCAAAATAGTCAACAAAATTTGGAGGGGTGCTGGTCATATGGATGTGGCTGCCCAAGGTGCCGCAGGGGGGATTTTTACTCTGTGGAACTCTCTTGAATGGTCTGCAATAGAACATCTTGCCTGAAGGGGTGTTCTCACTTCTCTTTTTAGGAATAATGTCACTACGGAACACGTTCTAATCACAAAATTTTATGGGTCTCAAAACCTAGATGGTCAGAGGCGGCAGTGGAAGGCTGTGCATAACATGCGAACCTCAAGGGAAGATCTAGACTGGATTATAGTGGGGGACTTTAACACTAAATTATCTTCTAGAGATCAGGAAGGGGGAACACCATTTTTGGACCCAGGGGACCATTTCATGATTGCCTAAGTCCAGGGTTTGCACTTAGTGGACATTAAATGTCCTGGCATTAACTACACTTGGACTAATAAAAGGCGGGAGCCACATAGCAGGAAGGTTAAGCTAGATCATTTTCTGGTTTTAGAGGAGGCGTTTGTAAAATGGAATATAAATTTTCAGATTTTAGAAGGCCCAGTTTCGGATCACCTGTCCCATTCCGTTGGAAGGCGGGACTAGGATGGGGCAGACATCACAAACCTTTCAGATTTGAGAATTTTTGGCTTCAAAAAGAAGACCTTCGGGAGAAAATTCCATAGTGGTGGGAAGAAGGCCGCCCAGCTTATGGGAGAGCAATTTTCAGAATCCACAAACAACTACAATATGTCAAAACTTAGTTGAAGTATTGGAGGCATGCTAATAAAACAGACTTCTAGGCCCAAAGAGCTCCATTGGTGGCCAGATGGGATGAGGTCCAAAAATAGTTTAGAGAAGGAGTAATTACAAACCAGCTCAAAGCTAAGGATGATGCCCTGTGTATAGCGGTTGAGGACATTGACAACCAAGAGGAGACCTATTGGAAGCAGAGAGCAAGAACCACCTGGTTATTAGAAGGGGACAAAAATACAAAATTCTTTCATCGAACTGCTTGTTCTCGAAGACAAATGAACAAGATGGAGGTCCTTCAAGATGATAATGGTCATTCCTTTGATACACTTCCAGGTATGCATTCCCATGCTATGGATTATTTTTCTAAGCTTTTTAAATAAAGTGTGGTACAAGATGTAGAGGCCCAAAATGAAGTTATTTATGTCATACCTGCTGTTATTTCTGAGGATGAAAATCAGGCCCTCCTCAAACCCATTGATAGAGATGAATTGAAAACTGTGGTCTTTGGAATGAGCACTGGTAAAACTCTAGGTCTAGATGGCTTCCCAATTGAGTTTTTTTAGGCTTTCTAGGACTACTTAGAGGAAGATGTAATGGCTGTTGTAGAAGAGTCCAGAGAAAATAAGAGAATGCTTAAATTTATAAACCACACTTTCATTACCTTAATTCCAAAAGGGGAGGAGGGGGTTCATATTTCAGATTATAGGCCTATTGCCTTATGTAATGTGCTGTACAAAATAATCACAAAGGTAATGGTTGAGCGCCTAAAACCTCTTCTTCACAACATTGTCTCCTTTGAGCAAGGGGGTTTTATTGAGGGACGACAGATTCTGGATGGGGTGGTTGTGGCCCAGGAAACAATCCATTCAATGCACACTTCTAGTAATAAAGGGATGTTCATAAAACTGGACATGTCAAAGGCTTATGACAGGGTTGAATGGAGTTTCCTGGCTAAAATGATGGTAGCCTTTGGTTTCTCTCAGGATTGGATAGAGTGGGTCATGAGCTGTGTCTCTACCCCGACTTACTCTGTGCTAATCAATGGCCTTCCTTTGCAACCATTTGGAGCTACTCAGGGACTATGCCAGGGGGATCCATGTTCTCCTTATATTTTTATCATTTTGGCTGAAGGTCTTGGTAGACTTTTCTTGAGGAGAAGACAGCAAGGTAGATTATTGGGTATCAGGATGGGTGACAAAGTTTTAACGCACCTGTAGTTTGTGGATGACACTAGTTTGGTGGGAGTGGCCAGCTTCAGGAAAGCAAGAATGATTAGGGATACTCTTAATGTCTATCTCAGGGCTACTCAATAGGTCATTAATGACAAGAAATCCAAAGTGGTTTTTTTTAACTGGAGCAAAGGCTTCGGAACAGAATTTTAGAAATCCTGGGATTCACAAGGACTTCTCTCCTAGTGGTTTACTTGGGGGTCCCCTTGCACTTTAAGAAGCTGAAATTAGACACATGGAGGAATCTATTGGAGTGTATCAAGGATAGAATTAATCACTGGTCTCACAAGTTCTTAAGTTATGGTGGCAGATTAATGTTCTTACAGTCAGTCATTCAATCCATGCCAATTTACAAATTCTCTATCCTGGCTGCCCCGATTACAATATTGAAAGAGTTGGACAAGATGGCTAGAAAGTTTTTATGGGAAGGAGCAAAGGGAGAGAGAAAGTGGGCCTTAGTGGGCTGGGACAAAGTTACCCGACCCAAGGTTAAAGGAGGTCTAGGTTTGAGAAAATCTAAGCTGAATAATAAAGCTTTGGCTGGAAAGCTGTACTAGAGATGGATCTCCCAACCCACCTCCCTTTTCAGTAGAATCATAACTAGCAAATACCTGGGATAGGCCAACCCAGATGATGTATCTCACATCCCCTTGGATGGTATTGGGTCTATTTTTTGGTAGGCTCTCAAGTTAGGGTCTCAGGTTGTTAAAGACCACTTATTTTGGAAAGTGGGAAGAGGGGAGAAGGCTTGTTTCTGGATAGATTCTTGGGATCAGTTCCCACCCATCATTGCTGAATTTCTAGAATTACAGCCAATAAAAGTAGCCATTGAATCCAAGGGATGGATCCGTATTGAAAGTTATTTCACAACTACTTAGCTAGGGGAGTGTAAGTTTAAGCAGTTCAAGAAGTTGGATGAGTGGCCCATTTCAATCCCTTCGGATTTGACTCCCATCATGACTAAAATTCTGACAGAAATATTTCTTACAGGGGGAGACATGGAGGATGAATTAGCTTGGGGATTTGGGAGTCTTGGCATCTATACAGTAAAGGACGGATATGACAGGATTCTCCCAGAGCCCCCCCCTCATACTTTTCATGTTGAGTACTGGAGGAAAATCTGGCACTCTAAAGGCTGGCCGAAAGTTAACTTTTTTTCCTGGCAGTGCATGCACAATGGAATCCTCACTTTTGATAATCTCAGATCAAAAGGTATCATCGGCCCTTCTCAATGTGTACTATGCTACAAGAGCGAGGAAACTGCTTACCATTTGTTGTTTGGTTGCCCTTTCACCCGACAGATTTGGCTACGTTGGTTTGCATACTTTAAAATTCAAGTAAGTGGTGACCTGAATCGGATGAATATCTAGGCAAAATGGCAGAAATGTAGATTCAAATCTAAAGCTCTTCATCTTGGCCGGGAGCTCAGTTTAAGCTTTATCTGGTGGCAAGTTTGGCTAGAAAGAAATGCCAAAATTTTTAGAGAAACTTTTACTGCTCTAGACGGGGTTTGGCAGACCATTTGGAGCAAGGTTACCGAAACTGTGGTTGTTCATGTTGAGGAGGAAGCTCAAATTGACATTGGAGCTATAGAATAATGCGTTGAACTACAAGAGGGATAGGACAAAAATTGTTGGAAACCTCCCCCTAAAGTTTGGATTAAAATCAATACTGATGGAGCTGCAAAAGGCAATCCGGGTAGAGCCAAAATTGGAGTGGTATGCCGAAACCATGTTGGGACTGTGCTCTATTGGGAATTGCAAGGCCTGGGAAGAACCACTAACAATGAAGCTGAAGCCATTGCCATCAAGTCTACTTCTATCTAGGCAATGAAACATGGCCACCGCAGGATTATTCTTGAATCATATTCGCAAATAATGGTTGGAGTTCTAGACTACATGAGGAACTTTGATCTGAAAGCTTGGAGGTTGAGGGCTCTTGTTACCCAAATTAAAGAATTATGGAAGGAATTGGAGGACGTGATCCCAGTTTATGCGAGTAGATATTTGAACAAAGCGGCTGACTTTCTAGCTAAGATGGGTGCGAAAAAGGAGGTTGGAGTTTAGTTGCACAGTGACATGGATATTGAGGATGAGGTGATTAGACAGGGTCTTGAAAGGTCCTTGAGCTAATGACCTTCAAAAAAATAGAGTACGATGGGGGACCCCATGGCAGCTAGTTTTTGGTTCACAAAAATTGGCTCCGGTGCAGTTCTTCCTTTACTATTGTATGATTGTGTCCTCTCGGACCTCGGTTGGGAAGAGGCTCTTCCCACATTGTAATTGATCTATGTCTTAATACAAGTTTTTTTTCAAAATTTCAAAAAAAATTATAATTATTATGATTATTAATCATAATTAATATTATAATAATAATAATTATTATTATTATTATTACCATATTCTTTAATATTATTATTATCATTGTCACCTTAATATATATTTAATTTATTATTTTTTATATTTAAACATGATAGAAATTGTGTAAATCAAAACAGAACCCTATGCAGTTGTGGATGCAACTACATGGACCACTGGCAGAAGGATTTCTAGTAGGGATTTAATACCCTAGCATAGGTGAAAACTCTACCACTCATCATATCCCAAGACTTACCTTTTCCTCGGATACCCTTGCTTGCAATTTGAATAAGATACCATCTCTTTGTGATGCTCCCACCAGCGTGTGCATTCGTTCCTGCATCCATAGATTGATTAGCAACACCATATTCTTGTAGATAAATAGATTAAAGCAAGAGCCATATTTCGGAGGGTTGTTACATCCTCCCCCTCCAAGATTAAACATAGTCCCTATGTTTTTAAATATATACCAAAATATAAGATCAAGAGCAAATCATTCTGTGGAATAGTAACAACATAATTATATAGTCAAATTCAATCATAATTACTGAAATGAAAGCATGTCATCACCATAAACCCAAAAAAATTATAAAATAAACTTATATATCATCATATTAATCAAAAACTTGTTTTAACTTATTGTTCAAACAAAAATGGAAACTGTCTTTTCATGATAGACACATCTTCTCATGTGGCATTGTTTTCAGAGTATTGGTCCCACTGGACCTTACACTGCTCAATATTTCATTTTCTTAATTGTTTGGTTAAAAAACCCAATATCCTGATAGGTTGGACTTCAATGCATAGGGGGTTTGTCATCTACAAGTGATCAACATTCCAGACATGAGAAGGATCATAAATATATTTCTTGAGGAGGGACACATGGAAAGTATCATGGATTTTTGACAAGTTGGGTGGAAAGGCCAACTTATAGGCAACTGGACTAATTTTAGCAAGAATGGTAAAGGGTTACAAATATTAGGCCTAGTTTAGAGGATTTTATAGAGCTCTTGGTTGGCTTAACCCTTAGGAACACTCTATCTCCCATAGATAATTCCCTTGGAGTTCTTTTAAGTTTAGCATAACTCTTTTACTGGTCTAAGGCTTCCTTGAGCCTTTGGAAAATTTCACTGAGTTACTCCTTCATTTCTTTAATTATGTCTGGTCTAATCAATACTTGATCCTTTGGATTTCTCCAGGATAGTAGTGTCCTACACCTTTTCTCGTACAACACCTCAAATGGGGCCATACCCAAGGAAGTGTGGTAACCATTTTTATAAGAAAATTCTACCAAATAAAGGTAGTCTTCCCATTTAGTTTGATGGTCCATGCAATACATTTGAAGCATATCTTCTAGGAATTGGTTTACTCTTTCTATTTTTCCATCTATTTTAGGATTGTAGGTAGTGCCAATGTTAAGTTTTATCCCCCATGCCTAATGTAATATCTGCCAAAAAATAGAGGTGAACCAAGAATCTCTATCTGATATAATTGTTTCAGGGAAACCATGTAGTCATACCACTTCCCTGGAAAATTTATGGGCTACTGTAGGAGATCCGTCTTTAATATTTACAGGTAGAAAATGTGCCACTTTAGTCAATTTCTCAACAACAACCATAATAGCATCATGTTGGAAACGGTTTTTAGGCAACCCAAAAATTAAGTCCATAGTCACAACCTGCAATTTATGAATTGGAATTTCATGCGTATATAGGTATCCTGTAGGGTGCAAGTGTTCTACCTTCACCTTTTGGCATTCTAAAGATTTGGCCACAAATTCTACGATATCCTTCTTCATTCCCAGCCAATAATAATCCTTTATCATATTTTCATGCATCTTTACATAGCCTAGATGTGCAGAGTAAGGAGCACAATGTGCCTCCTAAAGCAACATGTTTCTTAAGTTTAGATCATTTGGCACCACCATGCTGTTTCTGAAATACAACGTATTTTCCTATATTTCAAAATCCTTTGCTTTTTTAGAATCTTGTCGTAACAAATCTTGACATCTTCTCGAGAATTCATCCTAAAGTTGGAGATTCCTTATCTGTTCAATTATTTCAAAATGGCATTGTGTTATAGTAGCAATGTTCTTTATCCTACTCAAGTCATCGGCTAACTTATTCTCTTTCCCCTTAATATACTTAATGCCGAAATCATACTCTACTAGTAATTCCATCCATCGCCTCTGCCTAGCATTAAGCATTGGTTGGGTAAAAATATACCTTAAACTTTGATGATCAATCTTAAGTTCAAAATGTTTGCCCAGTAGGTAGTGTCACCACATTTTAATAGCATGTACTATTGTTGCTAGTTCAAAATCATGGGTGGCATAATTCAGCTCATGTTTCTTAAGTTTTAGGGACTCATAAGCTATAATGCCTTCTTCCTACATAAGAACTCCTAAACCTTCCATGAAGGCATTAATACATAACGTAAACGATAGTTTGGGATTCGGTATTCTAAGAATTGGCATTGTTTTTAACTTTTCTTTAAGTGCTTTAAATGCTTCCTCACATCGAGTAGTCCAATTAAAGGCTTTACATTTTTTTTGAAAATCGGTCATTGGATAGGCTATTTTAGAGAATTTTTGTACAAAATATCAATGATACCTGGCCAATCCCATAAAAATTCATACTTCAAATACATTATTTGGGGCAGGCCATTCAATGATAGCCTCTATTTTCCTTGGGTCCATTGATATCCCTTCAGTCGAGATCACGTGACCCAGATACCGTACTTCGGATGTGTAGAACTGACATTTCGACAATTTTGCATATAACTAGTTTTCTATGAGTTTTTCGAGAATAGTCTTCATGTGTAGATCATGTTCCTCTTTATTCATAGAGTATATCAATATGTCATCTATAAATACCAATACAAATTTATCTAATTGTTCCCATAATACATTATTCATTAAGTTCATAAAAGTTGTTGAGGCATTGGTCAAACAGAAAGGTAGCACTGTAAACTCATAGTGGCCATATCTTGTTTAGAATGCAGTTTTACGAGTGTCTTCCTCTTAAATTTTAAGCTGATGATAGCCAAACCTAAGATCAATTTTTGAGAATATTGTAGCTTCCTTCAGTTGGTCAAATAGGTCATCTATCCTGGGTAAGGATTACTTGTTCTTTATTGTCATCTTATTTAGCATATTGTAATCAATACATAATCTTAGTGGCCCATCATTTTTATTAACAAATAAAATGGGTGCTCCCCATGGAGAAACACTGGGTTTCATGAGCCCTATCTCTAATAGTCCCTGAAGTTGACTGGGTAGGAGACCTAGCAGATCCTCAGGAAAGATATCCCAAAAATAATTTAGTACCAGATATGTTTGAAATAAACTTGTTCCAGTCTCCATGTCCTCTTTCTTATTAATTTTAACTACAAAAACTTTACTTCCTTTATTTATGGCTATTTTAACTTGCATGGTTGTTAGGAGGTGTGGTTCCACTGATTCATGCCCATAATAAATTTAAATTTTTTGCATAGCATCATTAGTGAAATCCATCCATATTTCTTCAAAGTTTAATAATGCTTTATGAGCTTTGAGTCAATCTACTCCCAGGATAATATCAAAAGCATGCAATGGGGTTACATACAAATGCCAACCTATTTTTCCTTGAGGTAGGATTATCTAACGGTCGAATAAGCATTTATTAATAGTATAGGTCTACCCATACCCATATTCAACCTTCCACCCATTTTCCATATACCCAAGTTTTTTCGGTATGTCCCTCACAAGGCTAGATGAAATAAAACTATATGTTGCTCCTGAATAAATTAAAATACTTACATTCTTATCATAATTTTTTCCATTTAACAAAAAATGGATAGCTTTTCCATGGATTTTAGGGTTACATGTGGCTACAAATATCTTATGGGTAGGTTCCATTGATTCCTTTCTTTTATCATATCTCATGGGGAACTTATCCGCATAATGAGGTTCCTTGCAGATCTAGAAACCAGTTCACGGTGCTCTTTCTTTGTTAGTTGCATCATTGGCATTCTCAGTACCAAATCCTAAGTTTCTAGATTTTTGATCATATCTATCTTTGAAATTTCTCTTGTCATGGCCACCTCGGTTGTATTGATCCCCTTTATTTCCTTGGGATCCTTGATATCGGTTCTTGTTTTTGCCAAATCTATTTTTGTTCTCATTTTGATCCTTCTAGTTCCTATCCCTTTTAATTGAACCCATATTTTTATTTTTCTGAGGTTCTTCCCTATCAGAGGTTTTTTTATAATAGGCCTTCTTGACCTTATAGTTGTCCTCTTCCTACCTAGCCAAGTCACAGGCATCAATGAGGGTTGCAAGTTTCAACATCAGGATTAGGTGCCCAATTTTTGGGTGGAGTCCTAAAAGTAATTTCTAGACCTTAATATCGGTTCTTTGCTCATACTCAAGCATGTATTTAAGCAGTTGCACGAGGCATTGATAATATTCAGTAACAGTCATATTTCCTTGAGTCAATCCTAAAAAATTTGTAGTCCTTTCTAAGTAAAATTGCAGAGTCAATAATATTTCTTTAAAGGCTTTTACAAAGGTTTCCTAGTGTACATCGGTGGCCTCCACATTATGAATTTTATTATAGGTGTCCCACCAATCTGTCGTAATTCCTTTTAGTCAAAATACTACCCAAGAAGTCTTAGATTTGGATGAGAGGGTTCTAATGGAAAAGTAGGCTTCTATATTATTTAGCCATCTCTCAACCTCTTCCCCATTCCCTTTGTCATCGAACTTGGCTATATCTATTTTTTGCATATCCCTATCTAACTCAGAGCCTACTTGTTGCCTTTTAGGGTCAATAGATGTCTCCTCCTCAGTGGTTACCGTTTCCTTTCCTTTAGAAAGGTTTTATATTATTTTTTGTTGTTGGGATTTCTATTGTTCCATGTGCTCCAGCATTTGAGCTTTCTGTTGAGCCATGTGTTTGGACATTTGGGCTCTTTGTGGCTCCATTTGTTCTTTTTGTTCATTTATTTGTTCTCACATTAATTACATCATTCAGACCAATTTTTCCTCTCTAGGAGCAGGTTCTTTTTCCTTCCTAACTACCCAAGGGGGTTCTGCAGTTCCTCTCATGTCCACGGTACTCCCAGCCTTCCTGAGAACCCTTCTAGGATTTTTTGTCAGCCCTTCCCATTGTACCATCGTAGATCTATTTGAGGAGCTAGCCATGGCCTGAGAAAGAAAAAGGAGCCTAGTAAATTTTTAGGTATTTAGTTCATCAATAATTAAGTTAGATATTTGTTTTATTGTCAAACAATTCACAAAATTTGGCTCGGATACCAAATGTTACACCCCAAGTCATAACCGCTTGGTTATCTAATCATCCCAAGTCACTACCACTTAGGTTCCAAAAAAAAAATCTTTCTTTATTTTACTCTTATCAATTTCTTTTTCTAGTTTGAGCATGTTGATGTTATCTTCAGAGTACCATTCCACTATAGTCAAAAAACTCATGAGATCAGGATTGGCCAGATCCCACATAGTTTCCATTTTGGGACTTCACTCTCCTCCCGAGATCCTAAGTCCATGCAGTGGGTTTCTTTACCTCTAGGGCCCATATCACCTAGAGGTGTGATGCTTACTTTCTCATGTCTTATAGGATTGCCCAATATTAGGTCTTATTTACCATGTAAGAATTAGTGCATACATGCTCGAGCTAGATGATCAACCACTTGCCTTGGAGCATCATCTAAGGTATTACCAATACCCTGGTAACCACCCTACATCATGTGTTTATTAACCAACACGATGTCCCATACCATCGTGTTGTCGGTATCACCCATTCAAACACATTCTACCACTCAACCACTAGCAGGGATAACCTAGAAGGGATACCCATACAACCCTTCGTTACCTCCCATTCTAACCTTTCCCATAAAAAATATGATTACCCATGTGCATGGTGTTTGTCTACCCATGAACACCATTTTGAAGTCAATATTGTCTACCCACAATCTCAAGTGTTGTCCTCCCACTTCCAGAGGTATCTTTAGTAGGTTTTGTCTAAGTTTTATAGGATATGGTTGATATTTGTTCATGATGTTCCAAAGGGACTACTAAGGTGGATTCTAGATTTCTTAGGTTCCACTATAAATATAATTAACTAACTCAAATATAAAAATAATTCATCATGCCCTTATTCGTAAAAAACCAAAGCATAAAACCAATAATAATGTTTCTTTTTTATCCATAAAGCCAAATAATATTTTCCCTTTTGACTTTAAATCATAAAGCCAAATAACATCTTCCCTTTATATTTAAATCATAAATCCAAATAACATTTTCCCTTTATCTTTAAAGCATAAAGCCAAATAACATTTTCCTTTTTAAAGCATAAAGACAAATAACATATTTTCCCTTTATCTTTACAGCATAAAGCCCAATAAAAGCCAAATATCATTTTCCTTTTTAAAGCATAAATACAAATAACATGTTCTCTCGATCTTTAAAGCATAAAGACGAATAACATTTTCTATTTAGTTTTCACATTATCTATAAATACAATTAACATATTCCATTTAACATTTCCATTTAACATTTTCCCTCTATTATTAAAAAGCAAATCCCAATGACATCTTCCTTCTATCTTCAAAGAATAAAGTCAAATAACATTTACGCCAAAAAGGGGTACTATTATTTAATTTCATAAAATCCCAATCAACATAATAAGGTTTTAAATATAATAAATTCAAATCATCATACTAAAATTCCGATTAAGGAGCCCTTTAATTTAACCTTTCAAATTCCAATATTTTTAGTTCCACTAAGACTATTATCAAATCATGTCATCCAATATTTACTGAATACTTTCAAAAATAAGGATTTAATTCACAATGCATCAGAGCTTATGTCGAGGTATTAGGTCACAGTTATCTAGATAATGGTCTAACTTCGTATTTCACAAGCACTCAAGATCAAAGCTAGATACGACATATCCTGATGATGCTTACGATCTAATAGAATCACGAGTTTACTACTCCAAAATGAGCACAAACATTTTGGCTTAGGATACACTTGATTAGCCACATCAAACATAATACTCACATAATGCAGAATTTAATGCATATCAGTGACACACAATGACACCCAAGGCTAATCCCAAAATCGATATGGTTTAATGAACAAGGGAAGCCACGGTTTTAAAGATAATGTTGGTATACATATAAACTCAATTGTTGTTCCCAATCCATTTTGAGCAAACAGCTCTAATAGCAAGGTTTACGAATCAACACCAACTCATATAGGACAAATTGGGTGGCCACCGCAATAGATTGGTTTTCTAATCATTGCCAAGGGATTTGGTTCATAAGATATAAAGTCTTTGGTTCAAAATTTGAAAATATTTACTGATTGCCAATCGCTAAAGTTTCTTTACTTGGGAAATCGAGTGAAGATCATTACAAAATCAATTAGAGATTTTACTGATGAATTAATAGCCACAGGTGCTATCAACAAGAGCAACCATTTGGTGTAATTTAAAATAATTCTACAAGAATGTAGAAGAAAACCTCGATAATCATTTTAATGCCTTATTTATTATTTTATTTTTTGAGATTTATCCATTCTTACGGTTAAATGAACTTAGAAATCAAAGCAATAATTCTTACGGTTAAATGAACTTAGAAATCAAAGCAATAACATCCAACATACCATAGGAGGATTTCAATCACTATCTTATTCTAATCTATGAGTTACTAAGACCACAAACACGGCAATGGTGTCAACTTACATTATTCTGGAATTCAATATTTCACCATGGGCGAATCAGGGCAATAGAAATTACTTGACAGCCTTGTAAATTTTTTATACTAATTTTCTTGTCCAATTTGCGTTCTAAAATTGAAACAAGGGTTATTTTCAGATTTTTGACCATACAAGAACAAGGGCAGTTTAATTTTCATGTATATGATACCATACGAACTCAACTAAACGATCAGCGAAAGTAATGTCACAACACACAAGATTGTCTACATTCCAAATACCAAAAATATAAACCAATGCTCTTTAGAATGTACAGAATAGGAACAACGTATCCACATACACCGTGTAACATTCCTTGTAAGCTTTAGGTGTAAATAAATGAGATAATGAAATCAATTTTCCCCCCAATCACATATAATATAAACAATGCTATATTACACGACTTTAACAGTGGTAGACTTACAATAATTATATATATATGTGTGTGTGTGTGTGTGTGTGTGCGTGTGTGTGTGTGTGTGTGTGTGTTTACAACATCCCCCAAGCCTTAGATATACATAAATGGAAGTCATTTTACCAACACCAAAAATACAGAAGACATCATGTTACTTTTGTAACAAAATTGCATCTATTCTCTTAATATAATCCAAAGAAATACTGAAACATAGCCATTCATATACTGGACGTAAGGGATACCTCATTCAATTATTCTCACAAAAGGAATTCTCACATAAATATATTTAGCATGGTATTGAGAATACATAGCACCCATAATGAGCATAATGACCATGGCAACGTTGTCGAATTCTGGTAAAGGAGTCCATCTTGATCCAATCGGAGATATGCAAACAGGTTTTAAGGGGGAACCTTCAATACCAAGGGATCAAAGCAGCCAACTACCATGAATTCACACTATCCTAAATGCACTCACATCGAAAGTCCATGCAAACAAAAAAAATTCTTCGTTTCACCCTGAGACCCACACATAATGCATTTTAAAGAAAAACAAAATACAGAGACAACACCAGATTTTTCCATTCCTCAATTCCATCGTGCAATGCCACACTCACCCATAGCACAAATTAATTGTAAGTAATATTAGGTTTACAAACATGTAATATGCCAGAGGTTTTCTCATCTATTTACTCATGAAATGCACCCATAGCCAGATGATATGCAGGGTTACAACTAATATTATTTTCCCCATTTTCTTGACACAGAAGCCATGCAACAAGCATTCACAATGGGAATAATTATACCATTAGGGACACAGAGAAGTGCACTCACAACCAGATGATTTTTAGATGGAATTTCTCATTAGGTATCCAAGAAAATGTGCTCAATTACAGGTGAAATCATTTGTTAGTAAATTTAACAAAAGTCTTACCGCAAAAGAAATCATAGCCATAAACAGAGGGGATTTCGTAATTAAATTTCATGCTTCATTTCAAAATAAGAAGAAAAAAAAATTCATCCTTGTTTCCACATAGATTTAGCATCCATTTGTAATTATCTTAAATTTTCTTATGATAAATTTTAAAACTTGTTACAGAATAATTCGGCCTGACTTGGAAACGATGTCCACCTTATTATTCCAATTGCATTGTTGATTCTCACACCATTTTTCCCCCCATCCATGTCTACTTTATCACAATATTGCTTATCTTTAAAGAAAGGATGGATATAATTCATGGGGTGCCACTTGTAAAACACATGCATGTCTTTTTTCCCAAGCTTGCCATGTGTATCGATTTTTATCTGCCAAACTTTGATTATAGGTTGGCCTTATAATTTCCAAGGTCTTTTATTTTATTATTAGTATTATTACTTTCAATTATAATTATTATGATTATTAATCGTAATTAATATTATAATAATTATTATTATTACCATCTTCTTTAATATTATTATTATCATTGTCACCTTAATATATATTTAATTTATTATTTTTGATATTTAAACATGATAGAAATTTTGTAAATCAAAACAGAACCCTAAAAATGTAGCTACGTGGATGCAACTACATGGAACATTGGCGAAATTATTTCTAGTAGGGATTTAATGCCCTAGCATAGGCAAAAACTCTGTCACTCATCATATTCCTAATATTACCTTTTCCCTGGATACCCTTGCTTGCAATTTGAAGAAGATACCATCTCTTTGTCATGCTCTCGCCAATGTGTGCATCCTTCCTACATCCATAGATTGATTAGCAGCACCATATTCTTGTAGATAAATAGATTAAAGCAAGAGCTATATTTCATAGGGTTGTTACAAGGCTACTCATATGGACATATTTTCAATCCATATGACTCATCTTGGGCCTTCCTAAGACCTAACAATGGTTCTAACCACTCAAACTAGGTAATCTAACCCTTTACAACCTGGGTCACTATACCCCCTAGCGGTTGCTTGGCAGTTGCTAGATATAATGACGGCCCCCAAATTGGGCCATGTTTGTCAAGGATGGCCTCACTTGTAACAAACTTGAGTTTCTCGAGTCGAGCCAAATACGTTACAGAGAAGTTATGCGCAACGATTAACCATGTGGAAGCTTCTAGAAGTGATGCTTGGGATACCTAATCCTAATTGAATCTTGATCTTGGCTTCCCTTGCAAGCTAAGATGCCAATTTGGAGAATCTATAAAAGGTACCCAAAAACTTCACAAAGCATAGAGAGAAGTGAGCTCAATTGGATGCAATGAAGTGTTGCTGGTTTGAGGAACAAAGAGAAAACTCTCTCATATGTACTAAGGTGTTACCCAAATCACATCTTGAAGCTTGCATCTCCATAAATAGAGTTTTTGAGAGCTTGAAGACCAAATCCCACATTGTGCATCATAATTCATCCTAATTTTGAGCTAGTTTTCCATGATTCCACTGTGTTCTGAAGAGATAGACCCTTGAACATCAATTTTATAGTCAAAGTGAACGTCACCCCACACTGAGCATGAATAAAAAGCTCTATGTTCAAAGGTTGTTATGCCCAACAGTGGCCCACAGGCGTAGCCATCGAACCTGATGACGGCTAATAGAGTCGGTTGTTTTAGCCAATGACAGCCTTATGGTGACATTCAATTTTATATATTTTCTTATTTAGATTAGTTTTAGCAACATGTAATTTGATTTCTAACCTATTTTAGCACATTTCCATTTCATTTATATGCATTTCTTTTATTGTTTTATGTATTTTCATTTCAATGGCTTATCATGGTAATGGACCTCATCTTGAGAGGTTCTTCATTTGCTACTAATTTCTCGTAAGTGCTTATGTGTGTAGATATTAGGTTTTTATAGGAGAAAATCATTGTAAAGATTCATCAATCTTGGCATCATCAAGCAAAGGTCACTAAGAAACCCTTCATAATTATTTTTGGGAGATTACAGAGATATTTTAGAAGATACCTATTATTGAATTCTTGATGTATTTTTATCAATTTGGTGAATCCTTAAGAGGGATATTTTGTAACCTATTTTAATTATATTTTCAAAGATCAATAAGGATACCATATTTTCTCTATTTATTTTTCATGATGGTTACATAATTTGCATTTTCCATTTGACATAATGTTACATCTATAGGTGTTAGATATTCTATACATCTTACAGTGGAGATCATGGTGGGACGTTTTCCACAATCTCCTAATTTATCTCTAACTTGTGGATTTCTTATTTTCTTGAATTGCATGTACTACTGTCTTGAGTTATAACGACTCATAGGCGTAGTCATCTTACCCTCTAATGGCCATTAGAGCTAGTACTCTACCCCCTGATGGCCTCAGAGCAGAGTTCAAAAATTAAATGTGCAACATCTTCATTGAATGTTGGCTACACCTGTGACTATCTCTATGCTAGAATTTACTACCTTTTACATTTCAAGCTTTGGTAGAGAAATTTAGTGAAATTATCAATTTTTGAATTCTCTGCCTATGACCACTTCTAGGAACATTGGCCTCTGCTACTAGATGCCCCAAGGTACAGCGGTCCCTCTATCTGACCATTCTTGTGTCTAACAGTCTCTGTTGTAGACTATTTTACATAGTGTTGTCCTTGATTAATTTATTATTAGGGTTTTCTTGCATGTTACCTATCTAAAGGCTAAAATAATTTAGGGTTTGTACTGTCAAATTTATAAAATTAGAATTTTTTATTTATATATTTGGAAATTTGAAACATTATTTCATGCATTAGAAAAAAATCATTGTATGCTCTATTTTGCATTTTCCTTTTGCATGAAATAAAATGAACCCACACACACATCATATCTCAAATTTAACATCAATGAGTTGGAAGTCACATCCAATTTTTGATCAAGACTAACAATGGTGGACTGCATAACCACCTTGTTGGCTTGTATTGTGGATCTTCATACCCCTTTTTGGCCAAGGCCAACTTCAAGAACCATCGTAGCCATGGAAAATAGCACGCATTCTTCTTTAGAGAGTGTATCATTGACCACAATGAATTGGGTGAGGACTGGTAGGACCTATGCTCCCTCAACGAATATGGGCTTCATCTCCATATTTTGGTGGGTTTCATAGTTTGGACTTCATCGTTAGGCTACTGTGTGAGAGTATATAGGTGAAAACCCTTTAACTTGAGTATTACATAAACAATTTCAAACTCAAACAAGAGAAAGGTGAGAAAAATTAACGAATCATAACACACAAGACAGTTTTAGGAAACACAAATAATATTTAAAAGAGATAATCATTTGTATACTTTGTTTGTTTCCTAATTGAATGCTTAATAAATATAAAATGGTCACAACACAAATCCATGCCCAACCCCATACTGATACGACTGATAATGCACATGAATGCTCAGAATGCCTTTGATACATCCCACATGATTTAACTTTACCTTAACGATGTTCATGTAGCCATCGTGGAGATAATTACACACACGGAGGATCTACCCATAAAGAGACCCCTACTAAGAGGACTTCCATGAGACCTTCCCACAACTGATATGAGGATCTCATTAGACCTTTTTCATCACATATTGTTTCTAGATAAAATTTACCCAATGAGAGGCCCATCAGAGGGGTTGCACACATTCGTGTAACCAATCGATCCACAAATCCCTCTGAACTCAAAGTAGAGTACATGCCCTTGCTTAGTCAATATGGAAGAGCTACTCCTCTTGACCAACCTTGGAATACCCTTATGCTAAATCACCTAGACAAGTATAGTCCAAATACATCTCGTAGAGCCCCTTCTTTGACTCATTCTCATTATGAGGGTGGTCATGATGAAGATGTAGTTCATCTTATCCATATGCATGGAGAGTGTTCTACGCAAACACATCATACTCCTACACCATCCTTACATGAGGATATTACCCCAAGGGCTGAAAACAGAGTAAATGCAGCCTTGATCGATCAAGATAAGAGGGTTGCCACACCCACTACATGAACTAAAATAGCTAAAATTCCTCGTATTGAGACAAGAAGTCATCGACCTTATACAAAAAATCACATAGATCGGCTACCTAGGCCTAACACTAGTCAAAGGTACCAATTGCTCCAATATCATTTGGAGGATTTGCATCATGAGTGAGAATAGAAAATATTACACTACCAACGGTTGTATGAACATAGACTGTGTAAGGAAATAATCCTCAAATAAAGGTTGCAAGAAGAACAATCGTGTTGGGTAGCTCATGATGAGGTACCCACACCTAGTATTTATAGGTAAAAACTCACCATGAGGTGCATTGTATATCATCAGGATTTGCCTCCTAGGTAGACAAACACTCGTCCCTTTCATGCCTCCATTTATCATTCTCAGCAAAGACAATGTCTAGCACCAAACCCATCAAAATATGAGGTCTATGAAGAGACGGAGGTAGATGAACATGACCAAACATATCCCGAGCCATCTTGTAAAGACTTGGTAGATGATAAAAATCTACCAATTCAATCAAATCGAAAGCTTCCACCTCCTACTCCCAAGAAATCTCTTTAAGAAAATGAGATCATCTCATCGTAGGCATAAAAATTTCTCACAAAGTGAATCCAATTGCTTGAGAAGGAAGGGGTGGATTATCAAAAATCCACATTGTGCAAGTTGTATAATCAACCCCTTGATCCATTATTACCTAGTCTAACCTACCCAGAGCACTTCAAAATGTTGAAGCTAGATTTAGAGGGGATGATGATGCGCAAGAGCACGTCACAAGTTTCATGAACTTGTGTTTTCAGCTCCAAGACAATGATGCTTTATTTTTGTGCATATTTGTGATAACACTCTCTGGATCTACCTTAGAATGGTATAACCAACTATCTAGACATAACATCTCTACTTCAAACAACTAGCTAACACCTTCCTTGAACGCTTCTCCTTCAGAGTCAAGAATAAGGTAAACCTTTTTTACTTGTCGAATTTACATCAATATGATGACGATCCAGTAATGGATTATGGAAATAGGTGGTGCAATCATGTCAAAATTGCCATTAGCCATCCCTATTTCTGAATTAACACATATGTTTACCAAGAGTTGCTCCAAGTACATATCGTTGCTATTACAATTATAGCAATACCAAACATTTGAAGAGGCTTTGACACAAGCCAAAGTAATCAAGGACATTAAGGTCTAGGAGGGAGACATTAAACTTTGTAAGAAAGAGGAACAAAATTACCCATAACAATTCTCATCAGATGAAACCAGCACATATGAACTAGATTGTTTTAAATGTTTCCAAAGTAGATAACTCACAACAGCATCCTAACTATCAGGATCAACGCCCTCTAGCATAGTACAATAAATATCACCAAATAAATCAACGACAAGATAAGAAACATCATACTCCTCACACATACACGCCATTACCTGAGTCTTTGGCATCTCTCTTTAATAGATTATATGAGGCTAAGGTGATTACTTTACCATAAATTTTGCTTACTAGATCATGCTTGTCCTAAGCCTAAGGGGTATTGAGAGGACTTATATTGTTCTTATCATAGGAAAAATTGACATGATATCCAAGGGTGTTATGGTTTTAAAAACCTAGACAAAACATGCTCGATAAGAATCAATTACAAATTTATAATCCTCTAGCCCCATATAATCAATAGTTGGGAATATTTAAAGAGCCCTTGCCCAACCACAAGATCAAGGGTAATAAAACGGGGCATGTCAATGAGATTCACATGAATCCACCCATGCAGGGATTCACTGGCATGATTAACATAGTAACCCAAAATCGAAGGTATAACCAACTTGAGCCACCTATGGCTCCCATTTGGATACCTACTGCACCCCAAAAAGGGCCATTCCAAAACCCATTGCTAGGTCCACAAGTGTAACCAATGATTACCATTAGAACTAGGCTCACTCAGAGCCTATATATAGCCTCAGTAAAGCTTTAAATTTATGAGCTCATTCAACTATCCCCTATACATAGGGAGGCACTAATGGAGATTCTCAAATTTTTTAAGCTTCAGCCCTAGAATCCTAATGCTTTCACCAATTTTGTGGGGCACATCCAAAAATTCAAGGAGCCTATTGTCATATTCTATGACCACAAAATAAAACAAGTTTTATCTTATATAGTGTATCCTCCATTGCACATTATCGCTTGCATAAATAGAATACCTTACAAGTGAGTATTGATCGATACAGGCTCATCGATTAACATCATAACAACTATAGCTTTGGTATATTTGAGCCTTCCAGAGTCACACATAGTGGCATCAACTTTCACATTGTAAGCATTCAATGATGCATTATTCTTGATGGTTGGCACCATATTCTTACCTATTCGTGTGGGGTTAAAAACTATTTTCATCCTATGCCACATGTCGGAAGGAGCGATGCAATATAACATATTTCTCGATCGACCTTGGATTAGAGATATGCAATGTGTTCCTTCTATTTTACATCAATGCATTAAACATGTTCATGAGAGATAGGTCCATGTCATCATGTCAAATGAAGAACCCTTTAAGTATGTAAATTAGGTTAGTAATCCAAGGGAGTTCATCTTGCCATCAATGCATCTGGACATCTAACTTAGTTCACCTATTAAGCATCTAGAGCGTAAACCTAGAGCAGCGCATGCTAATCCATCCACTTAAACACCACTGCCATCACCCAAACTAGTAGATACTTCTGATAAACCTTCATCATTAGTTTATCCAAAGAAAAAATAAAATCTTAAAGCACCCATGGTAGATGAAACTCAAGTCCACCCCAATGTATCTTCGATGGATATTTTTATTCCCATGAAAGAGTAAAAACTTCTTGACCTAATGGATGATGTGCCTTAGCTTACTTCACCTCCTTCATCTACAGGGTCATCTGCACCTCAGGTGACTATTCATTTAGTCAACCCCAGGCTTGTAGAATACTTAGTACATAACATAACTTTTATGCCAATTTGGGAAATACATAGGGAGACCTCGTGCTCCTCCCTTACCTATAGGAATGGTGGTATCTTTAGGTATACCACCTAACCAGACCAACTTCATATATGGGGGTTTTGACTCAGCCATAAGTCAGTCTCAAGTGATCCATCATGATAATGAACCTTTTGCCAACAACATCTATTATATGTCAAATCCTGAGTTTGCTCTCAAATACTTTGATCGTTTCCATTGGAATGGTAGTGGTTTAGTTCTTTATGAACAAGGTATCATAACACCTTATATACCATATTACCAATTTTCTACTAATAAGTTTGGTTTAAGGTATTCTATCTGCATGTCAGATAAACTATTTGCTAGTTCTCTAGAGTGCCTAAGCCTAGGATTTGGGGCAGACATTGATTGGAATACATACGCTGACCCCAACCCTTATCACTTATGGAGGGATCATTGCCCAGTCACCATGGTCACCATAGAACCTCTTGTAGTATATCATGAGATCATTCCAAAAGAGGAATCTAAATCAGAGGATATTCCTAAAAAATTATTGGGTTGATGTAGACGAGGAGTATGAAGATGTGATAAAAATTACATACTTAGGTCCTACCCACCTTTGTCATCTCAATAATAACACAAGAAACATTGAGCCTACTAGGCCCCCTATAGACATAGATAACATCTATCATAGGGTATTTCCTAATATGCCTAACTTAGTGCAACTGCTCCCACCTAAGGATCTAGTTATCTTATCCACTCCTCGAGTGGATCTAGAGATCCCAATGCTTCCTAATCCACATTTGGAGCATCTAGATAAACCATTAATAGATAGGTCCTACATTTGTAGTCATGGATATCAACATCCATCCAACAATATGATTTTCATTTATTTATTCGCACCCCTCTAAAATCCAAGCGACCCCTCAAAGTTGTTTCACCTCAACCTTGAGTCCATTGACTTTGATCATGTCATGTCACCCACATCACCTAAGGAGTTCTTCCCCTATGATGAAATGTTGCAACCATTTCATTTTTCTCTAGGCTATTTTCATGATATCTATAATACTAGGGTCAAATCTGATGTGATAGATCTTACTAACCCATTGGATGGCATCCACCTGATCCCGATACCTCACTAGCTTGAGAAGGGATACCATATATCAATTGAGAGGAATTTTGATGTGGATATTGATAATGATACTAAAAATTCTAAGAAATTCAAGTTTAGAGAAATTTTATCTCCTAAGGAGCAAGCCATCCTCATACCTCTTTTAACAGAGAAGTCTAAGATTTTTTCTTGGTTGTACAAAGACATGCTGGATGTCTATCCAAATTTGGTTACACATAAGCTTTTATTGGACCCCACTATGAAACCGGTCAAGCAAAAGCTTAGAAATATGCATCCAACCATTTCCTTAATGATGAAGGACAAATTGTAGAAATTTTTGAATGGAGAGTTTATTCAACCCATCAATTATCTAGAGTGGGCATCAAACATGGTACCTATAGGTAAACCTGATGGAAGAATATGTATCTGCATGGATTTCAAATACCTCAATAAGGCAATGCCCAAGGATGTATTCTCATTGTTGAATATAGATGCTCTTATAGATACAACTGCAGGTCATGAGATGTTATCCCTTATGGATGAATTTTCAAGCTATAATTAGATTTGAGTCAAACCCGAAGATCAACATAGAACAACCTTTACCACTCCATGGGGTACATTTTGTTATAAAGTTATGCCATTAGACCTCAAAAATATTAGTACCACATATCAGTGGGCCATGAAATATATATTTTATGATTAAATGCATAATATTCTAGAGGATTACATTGATGATTTGCTCACCAAGTCATTATTGCATGAAGAGCATGCAAAAGTTTTGCATAAAGTCTTTGATCACTGGATAGAGCATAATGTCAAGCTAAATCCTAGGAAATGTTTTTTCAGTGTTCCATCAGGAAAACTCTTGGGATTCATAGTCTCTAAATGATGGATCAAAGTCGATCTTACAAAATTCAAAGCTTCTAGAAATGCTTCCCCCAACGAACATCAAAGAGCTTCATAGCTTACAAGGCAAAGTAACATCCATCAAATGCTTCATAACATAGTTATTGGATAAATATTGACCAATGAATCAACTATTACACAAGGGGGTCCCATTAAATTAGGATAAAGACTATCAGAAGGCCTTTTCTAAGCACAAATAGTACTTGGAAATGTTGCCAGTATTAGCTCCACCTCGACCAAGTGTGTCTTTCTTGTTGTACATTTCAGCCACAAATTTTACTTTGGGAATCATGTTAGCCCAGAAGAACAAATAAAATAGAGAACATGATATCTATTACATTAGTCGCACCTTGGTCAGTTACGAGTTGAAGTATGCCTATGTTGAAAAGCTCTATTTAGAAGTGGTATTTGCTACCAAAAATCTATGCCACTACATGCTAAGTCGTACCACGTATGTCATATCAAAGGAAAATCATTTATGATATATGATGAGTCACACGTATCATAATACGCATAGTGCAAAGTGAATCATGCTATTGATGGAAATTGATCTTGAATTAATTAGTCAAAAATCCATTAAAGGTTAGGTCATAGTAGATCAATTAGTAGAGGCACCTCTTTAGGAAGACAATCCTTTCATCATAGAACTACCCAATGATGCAATATTTACATTATGTAAGTCACTTAAACCTGAAGAATTGGATAATAAATAAGATATGACTTTGTTCTTTGATGGTTCCAAGTGTGAACAAGGAAGGGGTACAGGGATCATTTTTTTCATGCCACAAGGAGCTCTTATACCCTTATCATTTAAACTTGATTTCCCTTGCACCCACAATAACATTGAATACGAGGCTCTAATATTGGGTCTCCAAATAGCTAAAACCATGAAGATTAAGAAGCTAGATATCTTTGATGACTCCTTGATCATAGTAAATCAAGTTAAATAAATTTATCAGTGTAGATGTCCCATCCTGAAAGCTTACAAAGAGCTTGTGGGAACATATTTAGCCCAACTAGATTAGTATGACATCAAGGCAATATCTCGTACATCTAATATATTTATGGACACTATGGATTCTTTGGGATCCTTAATCCCTCATAATCCTTCAACTAATTTTACAACCATTCATGTCAATATGCTCTCACAATCAGTGATGTTGCATGAATATCCAAACAATAAGGAATCAATCCACATGATTCAAATAGAACCAAATCACAAGAGGTTATATAGAGAACAATACTTTCAGACACAGGTATCCTTGAGGTCCTTGATATCGTAGGGTCCTTTATATAATGGTCAAACCATTCATCATAAAATTTTTTCCCAATCCGCATTTATGCAAATCAAATTGCAATGGGAACAAGTTGTTCAGACAGTGGAAGTTATAGATTATTAGGATTGGCTCGTCCAATTAAAATATTACCAAAAACTTGGAAGTATCCCTCAGGGATTATCTCATACCATAAAAAGAGCATTAAAATAAAAAGTGATTAGGTATATATTTCTAAGATATATTTTGTATTAATGGAGCTATGATGGAGTTCTTCGTTGTCTCGAGCCCCAAGAATATGCTTGGGAAATCTTGTAAGCTCATGAAAGTACCTACGATGGCCATTTCAGTGGTATGGTTATCATCAAGTGTATCCTTAGAATGGGCTATTATTGGCCCATGATGGAGAAGTATTGATGTGTGTATGTCAAGAAATGCATCAAATATCAGCATCATTCTAATCTCATGCACTTGCCATATCATGTCTTGCAACTAATTCAGTCGGCTTGACCTTTTTCTTAGTGGGGACTCAATCTAATCAAGAAGATCTCTCCTCCTTCATCGAGTTGTCATACATTTATCATCACAGATACTGAGTACTTTACCAAATGGGTGAAAGAAATTCCTTTTACCTTTATGACTGGAGCTCATATTGCAAAGTTCATAATCCATAATATGTCATTTTGGTAGTCCATCCAAAATAATATCGAATAATGGAACATCATTTAAGAAAAAATATGTGCAAAATTTAACGTCTAAATATAAAATTTAACATAGCTTTGCAACACCATATTATCCACAAGAAAATGGGCAAGTAGAGGCCTCTAATAAAATCGTAGTTTCCATATTAAAAAAAAACATTAAGGAGAATCATAAGGATTGGCACCTTCAATTACCTCTAGCTTTATGGGCTTATCGAACTAGCATTCGGACTCCCATTGGGGCAACCCCATTTTTGATAGTATATGGCATTGAGGCCATTATACCCTTTGAGTTATAAATTCCATAACTATGCATCTCATTGAAATAGTTCATCGATGATAACACTTCACGGCAAGCTCACCTTGATCAATAGACCTTTCTTAATGAACGATGAGTGAATGCTCTTGAGCATCTCCATCCAAGAGACTTTAATGTTGTGGATCTTGTGCTTAAATAGAACCAACAAAACTCAAACATATTGCCTCAGCTACAAGATAAATTTATGGTAAATTGATTAGGTCCATTTGTCGTAACAGAGAATATAGGATCTGAAACTTATCGTCTAACTTTGCTAGAAGGTGTTAAGGATCCTAAGCCTCTCATCATTCTTCATTTACAGGTATTTTATACTTAATTCTTAAAACAATCAAAATCACAAAAATAATAAAATTCGTTAAAATTTCAAACAAATCAAAAAACATAAAAACACAAAAATAGTATAAAACATTAAAACACAAAAAAAAATTACATTTCATTATATGCATTCATTAATTGCATTGCATTGGCATTTTCATCCATTGCACTTGCATTATGAAAGGTTGTTTTTACATTCTTACAAACGACACCATGTTTGTATGTCAATCATGAATCCACATATCATTATTATTAATATTTCCCTTGTGAGTAATTATGTTTTTCAACATATCTCTTGAGTTGCTAGAGGTGTACACTAGGGTATCCATCCCTAGTGATCTTATCAGATTTTGTAGAAAGCTACCTTAGATTTTAGAAGATGAGTTCTAGATTTGACAGTACCTTGCATATGTCAAAATCCCAACACATTTTACACATTAACAACTAGTTTAAACAAGGAAATATGACACTACAAAGTGGTCCTAGTCACCTTAAGTGAAAGGTTTTCCTTGCTCATATTATTATGCACATGGTCAAGCATGCTAAGAATTGACAAAAGAACATACTTCTCCCTACCCAAACAATCCCTTGCTCTCTCACAAAATGAGCAAATTCTTGAAGGCAAAATAAACAATGATTTTCATCACTAAGCAAATCCCTTACTCACAAAAATAAAAAATAAAAAATAAAATAAATAGTGGTTTTCACCACTAAGCATGAGCAAGTATCCCAAGAAATCAAAATAAAAGAAGGGGGTAACGATCTTGAATATTTGGAATCTTAAATTTTCAAACACCATGGAGTGATCTCCATTACATCAATGGGTTGAATGAAACCCGTTTGGCAATGGAGTAGCCTTACGTGTGGCGATATGTCTATCATATTAGTGACATTATTTTGTACATACCAATGTTAGCTTATGGATTAGCTAGCTTTAGGTGACCTATATTGCCTAGTAGTCTAGTCTAACGACATCCAAACTTAGGATCATGATGACCATAGGGTGATCCTCATTATAGCAATGGGTTGCATGAAATCCGCTTGGCAATGAGGTAGTCTTATGCCTCATCTAATATATTCACTTTGCACACATAGGGATAATGAATATATGGGTCTTCTTAATAGGCTTATAATTTTTAGGAGTCTTGTATAGTCATTATTTGATCAATCAACTAAGGTGTTTGAGTCTCATGGAAAACCTCAACAACTCCTTTCATAGTAACAAATCATCTCATTAAACAATCACAGTTTTCCTTATGAACTTTTGTTTACTAAGGGGTGTTCATATGATAGGATATATTGTATGGATATCAACAATAATATTTAGATGGCCACTGACTATTTTATGCATACCTTTTAGTTTACATAAGCTTATAGGGGAAAGCCCCTACATCTCACATCATTTCATCTCACATATGCATGAATAAATATTTAATTCTTATGATAAGGATTCATATTTTTATTCATGATTTTTATACATTTTGTGGTGTCTACCATTAGTTTGTTAAACATAAATTAAATTAATTTATTATGTTTTAAATGATTAAAGCATACAGGTATATTTACATTAGACCATTCACATGAAATTAATGCATTACATTCACCATATCATATAACAAAAATTAAATGTATAATCGATGAAATAAATCAAAACATGCATTTAACATTAATTAATGCATCCATATAAGCATACATAGTAGCACATATATACATTTAGATCACATAATATAACCATACATCCATCATCTAACTATTGCATGTCATTAGTACATCGTATATATAGAATAACACATCATTACATCTATCAATGCATCCATGAACATAAATCAAAACCATTACATAATATGAGTCATAAAAGAATATCATATATATATGTGTGTGTGTGTGAATAAGAAATTAAATCATGGTAAAAAAAATTGTCATAGGCTACAATTGTGTAGGTCCTCAAACCTTACACTCAAAATAATAAATACATAACATAATATCAAGCAGGCCCTACACCCCTAGAATCACCTCCACCCTCAGCCCCATCTCTATATGGCTATCTAGAGCCACTAGGTGCTAATATCTCTGATTGCAAAGCTGACCTATGACTAGGTTGCACTAAGGACTATCTAGACTCACTATGTCAACTCCTGTGATATCCTCCTATAGTGGACCACACATGTAGAGTACCACCCAACATAGTAATCAATCCCTCTAGCTGTAGAATATATGCACCATTAAATTGGTGCCTAGCATCATACTGACTAACTAGACCCTATAGCCTAGCCACTTGAGTCTGCAGCCCTATAACCTAAGCCTAAAACCCTACCACATCCCCTGTAGCTTATGTACTAGCTATGGCCTACCCTAAACCTATAGTTGTGGCTGCTAGCTAAACCCAAAGAGAATCCTGCTTAGCTATCTTAGCATCCACCTCTACAGTCCTAGACACCATCTGTGTACACAGAGTGTCCCTCTCCATTGTAACCTGGTCAATAGAATTCTAACCTATCGCCTCTTAAACCTTGAGGAGAGCTCTCTCCTCAGCATACCCCTTACCAACACTGTTATCCAGAACTCAACTAACTTTGGATAATAGTGATATATGTATCTCACTCTGCCAACTACCTTTGAGAAGTCTATAGCTACACCTGTACAACCTACAACTATGCTCCTAGTTGTATCACCTCATCACTAGGGGCATCCTCATAAGCCTCCTCCTTAGCCTGGGACTCATATGCATATCTTGCAACCTACCCCCACTTGCCTTTTTTCCTACGATGTACTCATTTTTCATCATCACCTCCACCCTCCTCCACTGCTACAACTATAGGTGTCCCCATAGGATGGCCACCATGCCATAGCTGAGTGATCCACCAAGTGCCATACTCAATGCTAGTCCCAAGGTCCTCCAAGCTCATATCTACCACTACAAGGTTTGCCTCCTTAGATAATCCCTCGACTCAAGGTAACTCAAACTGTATCTCATTGTTGCAACGATGATATAGGACTAGCTCCTCTAGCACATCTTGAGCAATATCGAACTATTGAGTCACTCGAGATTAATAGAACTACTCTCTATCAGTCCTATGGCACCCAATGAGATATCTACCACACCTCACTCTAGATAGGTACCTCATCACCTCAGACCAATCAGGGCAATCCAAGCAGGGTCTCCATATAATATGATCATGTTGTAGCCCCTCTAGTTACCCTGTATAATGGGCTAGAATACCTCCATTTGGTTGAATCTGACCAACCTCCTCATCCTACAGCCATCGTGTTATGTAGCCAATGTCATCATCCCCTAAAATCTACTTGGGACATTGATAATACAATAGGTTGATCTACCTGGATATGCTCCCAGCTCCAAATTTGGAGTAGCAAACTGCACCCCAATCCCACCCATTGTTGATGTTGTATATCATATAGCTCATCATATAGGTGTGCCAAGAGAGTACTCCCCCATGCCATAATTATAGGATGCTCTAGGTCACACTCCAATAAGTCCTACACCATGTCCAAGAGATTCCAAGGGAACCTTATTCCTAAGGAGTTTGGCAATAACACATTGAAGATGACATGCATCAACACTATCTAGTGATGAGATAATATGTGCACCTCGTACCACCTGTTGACTAGCACCCCATCATGATCTATATCTACCAAAGCTGCATCTGCCCTAGCACCAAAAATATGTTTTAGAACCCTCGATCACTCTTAAATATGAGTAGAGATAATAGTCAATCCATCAATGAGGGTTCTACAACATATTTTTGGTAACGGGTTCTTGGTTTAACAAGTAGAGAGGTCATAAAGAAATGCCTAAGATGGGTTCTTGGTAACGAGCAGAAGATCAAGTTATGGGATGATAGGTGGGCCAAGGATGAAGCTTTATCTCAGTTTCCTACCCTTGCAAGGATCAAAAGAATCACAGAGGATCTCATAGGAAGGAAAGTGGCTGATTTCATAAGTCAGGACAGAGGTAGGTTTATTTGGAAACAGATAAGGATTCAAGGCTTTGAAGTTGAATCAGAAGAACTCCAAAGCATCCTGCATCAACAATTCATTTCCATGAGTCCTAAGCAGGATCATATAGTATGGGCAGCTACCAAAAATGGGCAGTTCTCAGTCAAATCTACATATATGCTAATGTTAGATACCGAGGACCCCACACTCTAGACTAAGTTGGTGTGGGTCAAAAACCTTATTCCTAAAGTTGCTATGTTCTCGTGGCTGGTGATCCAAGGCAGGATTCTAACAATTGACAACTTGTTAAGGAAAGGTATGATAATTGCTAACCGATGTTCTTTGTGTAGGGGTAATTGGGATTCCACCCACCATAGTTTCCTTGAATGCTCGATCTCTCTGAGTGTCCTCAATGGGTTGTTTCAAGCCTTTAGCATTTACTGGGTCAGACCAGCTACCATCTTTGACCTCTTCCACCAATGGCCAAATTCATGCTGAGCAAGAATGAAAGAGTGTCACGATATCGATCCATGCTGAGCAAGAAGGAAAAAGTGTCGCTTTTTGGCGATATGTTGAGCATGAAGGAAGAAGTGTTGCGATATCATGACATGTCACATTTTTGCAACCAAAAAATAAGAGAAAGAGCAAGTGGGAAAAAGTGTCGTGATATCACGACATGTCATTTTTTCACGACTAAAAGAGAAGAGAAAGAGCAAGAAGGAAAAAGATTCACGATATCATGACATGTCATGTTGTCACGATCAAAATAGAAGAGAAAAAGCAAGAGGGAAAAAGTGTCGTGATATCGCGACATGATAAGCAAGAATGAAAGAGTGTAGCGATATCGTGACATGTTGAGCAAGACAAAAAATGTGTCGCTTTTTGGCGATATGTTGAGCATGAAGGAAGAAGTGTCGCGATATCATGACATGTCACATTTTCACGACCAAAAAAGAAGAGAAAGAGCAAGTGGGAAAAAGTGTCGCGATATCACATGTCATTTTTTTGTGACTAAAAGAGAAGAGAAAGAGCAAGAAAGAAAAAGTGTCGCGATATCGCGACATGTTAAGCAAGAAAGAAAGAGTGTCGCGATATTGCGACATGGTGAGCAAGAAGGAATTAGTGTCGCTTTTTGGCGATGTGTTGAGCATGAATGAAAAAGTGTCACGATTTCACGACATGTCGGATTTTCCTGTCCAAAAGAGAAGAGAAAGACCAAGAAGGAAAAAGTGTCGCGATATCGTGACATGTCGGTTTATCGCGACCAAAAGAGAAGAGAAAGAGCAAGAAGGAAAAGTGTCGTGATATCGCTACATGTCGCATTCTCATGACCAAAAGAGAAGAGAAAGAGGAGGAAAGAAAAAGTGTCACGATTTCATGACATGTTCAGAATGAAAGAAAGGGTGTAGCGATATCGCAACATGTCACTTTTTTGCGACCAAAAGTGAAGAGAATAAGCAAGAGGGAAAAAGTGTTGTGATATCGCGACATGTCAGAATTTTCGCGACCAAAAGAGAAGAGAAAGAGCGAGAAGGAAAAGTGTCGTGATTTCGCGACATGTCATTTTTTTGCGACCAAAAGAGAAAATAAATAGGAGGAAGGAAAAGTGTCGCGATATCGTGACATGTCGCAGTTTCACGACCAAAAGAGAAGAGAAAGTGTTAGGAGGAGAAAGTGTCGACTGCCTATGTTCTAAGGTGTGTGTCATATTTTTTAAGGGTGTTGCTCTTTGTTGGCTGTGTGGCCCTAGTAGGGGGCTAAGGACAGACTATCCCTATTGAGGTCTTGTTCTGTTTTAGCATTGTGCTAATTTTGTAATAGGTTTTGGGTCAACCTGTAAAACCCGGTTGTAATGTTTTTGTACCTTAATTACCAAAAAAAAAAAATCCATCAATGAGGATCTTATAAAGCTGGTATACATCCTCTAATGTCATCGTCATCTTGCTAATCGATATATGAAAAGTATTGTTTCTACTATCCCATCGATGAGCTAGATCCATGAGATAGGATTGATCCGATTTCACAATCAGTAGGCGTACAACCTGTCTGAGGTCGATCGCCTTAAACCACTCCCAGTAATCATCATCCAACACCTATCATAGCTCTAAGAATAAGTTAGGCTCCCTAGCCTAAGCTATCAAAGTCTAACACCCAGTAGCCCACAATTTAAAAAAATCAATAAATAAATCAAAAATCAAAAATCAATCAATAAAAATACAAAAACATCACAAATCAATCAATCAAAATACAAAAACATCAAAAATTAATTAATCAAAAAGACAAAAATCAAAAATCAAAAAAAAAAATCAAAAATTAATCCTAAAGTTGGAGGTTGCTCTAGGCCCCAACGGTCTCCAGGCACCGTCATCGAACCCAGGGATGGCCACCCCCAATAATTAAATTTTTAACCATTGGAATTCAACCTCGGCTACCATTGCTCATGATGGCCCCCTTCCTGCCAAAGGAGAGCCACTCCTGCCAGGGACGACCTCGTAATGGCACCTAATTGGGATACGACCCCTTCCTAAAAATGGCAAAATTAATTCTACCTACCCTTAAGCTAACCTAAGCTACATTTCTAAACTAGGGTGAGGTTCATTGCCTATAGTTTAATGAGGTTCATTTAGCCCATTAATTAGTGAGGTTCATTTTAAATTCCATAATTTACAAGTGAAGGATGGAGAGTCTACCTTAGGAGCTCCAGCTCCTCCACGCATAGATGCTTATGTTTGATCCACCATTGTGATCTATCATAATTTCAATAGCATTCCATACCAATATCTCTCTCCTCCACCTTACAGCTCACTTTTCTCTCACTGCTAGCTGTAAAAATGACAATAAAAATTACCAAAATTGCTTTTATATTTTTTAAATTTGGCAGTCGCTCACCTAGATGGTAGTCACATTTTGATGCAATTGTTGTACCCCATTATGGCCCCAAAATTTGAACATCGCCATCTTTATACCCCATGATGGCCTGCAACTAGCAATAAATACACCCATTTTTATCAGCATCATGAGCTTATAATTGGACATTTAACAATATCTAACGGTCCACTTTCATCAAAAATTACAAAATTAACAAAAAAATCAAATAAAAAAATATCAAGTGTGCCTCGTACCTAGTTATTTGCCCTATACACTTGGCAATTGCAATGACTTGCTATCCATACAATATGGTAAGATGAGTAAATTACCATAAGGCCATTTGAACCAAATTATTTATTGATGAATCAAAATGTCCTCACTTCAATCCCCAAGAAGGCCATTGCAGCTGGACTGCTCCACGGGAATGAGGCGTACATTTCTTTCTTCTATGAATTTTCATTTAATCATCGAATATAGTGATTTACCACATGCTTTAATTGGATTATTATCATCTTGATTCCCTAAGAAAGTCATGTGGTTGGACTACTCCACGGGATAGAGATGTACAATTACTAATAATAGTTGAACTCACAACTATAACAGGGTTTTCCCTTTACAAATATTATCATCTTTCAATGCCCAAATAATTCATCTTAGTCAAGTGACTCATCGCTTTAATCGCTTGCCATTTCCTCATCGACTCATCACTTGAGGGGTAGTCATAATTAAAGAATTCATAATCAAAATCAACAATTAAACACTTAATCATGCAAATTGTGTTCATCCAAGAATCATTGCTAAAAACTATCATAAGATTCCCTATTTGTTGGGGAAAAAAGTAAAAATGTTAATTAAACCTTTGTCAGTTTGAACCTACGGTCATTTTAGCTTGAAAATGCTACCTGTATGCCTACCAGATTCATCAAAGTTTTAATAAAATTAAGCCTACAATTTTTTTGGAGGTAATTGTAGGCTCTTTTCATGATTGGGGCATCTAAAGTTGACCAGATTATCCTTGTGAGTGTGGTCTACCAGCAAGGATGCCACTTGCATTATTGGTGATTTGACCTAGGCTCAATCCCCATGGTGGATGTATATAAGAAGTATTACTCAAAAAAAAATGTTTACCATATCAATGAGCATCAATCAACCTGCAATGTGGTGTTAGGTTGTCTATTTTTGCTCAGTGTTGTGCTTTCACATAATGCATCTCAAAAAGGGGCATCTGTTGACACCTAAAACATGTCATATTGAGGAAGCTACTCATATGGACATCTTTTCAGGCTATATGACTCATCTTGGGCCTTCCCAAGACCTAATAGTATTTATAACCACTAAAACTAAGAAATTTGACCCTTTATAGCTTGGGTCGTTGTCCCCCCTAGCAGCTACCTGATGACCACTCGACCAAATGATAGCCCCCAGAGTGGGCCGCACCTATCGAGGATGGTCTTGCCTATAACAAAATTGGGTTTCTCGAGTTGAGCAAAATATGTTACAGAGTAGTTATGTGCAATGATTAACCATGTGGAAGCTTCCAAAAGTGATGCTTGAGATACCTAATCCTAACCAAATATTGATCTTGGATCCCCTTGCAAGCTAAGATGCCAATTTGGAAAATCTATAAAATGCACCCAAAAGCTTCACAAAGCATAAAAATAATTAAGCTCAATTGGATGCAACGAAGTGTTACTGGTTTGAGGAATAGAGAGAACACTCTCTCGTATGTACTGAGGTGTTGATCAAATTGTATCATGAAGCTTGCATGTCCATCAATGGAGTTTTTAAGAGCTTGAAGGACAAATCCCACCATTGTGCATCATAATTCATCTCGATTTTGATCTAATTTCCTGTGATTCCACTGTTTTTCGAAGAGACAAATCCTTGAACATCAATTTGATAGTCAAATTGAATGTCACCCTACATTTAACATGAATAAAAAGTTCTATTTTTAGTTGCCACTATGCCCAAAAGTGGCTCGCATGTGCAACCATCGGATCTGATGACGTCTAACAGAGCCTATCATTTTAGCCAATGACGGCCTTGTGGTGACATTCAATTTTCTATATTTTCTTAGTTAGATTAGTTTTAGCAGCATGCAATTTGATTTCTAACCTAGTTTAGCATATTTTCATTTTGTTTATATACATTTCTTTTACTATTTTATGCATTTTCATTTCAATGGCTTATCATGGAAATGGACCTCATCTTGAGAGGTTCTTCATTTGCTACTAATTTCTTGTAAGTGCTTATGTGTGCATATCTCAAGTTTTCACAGGAGCAAATCATCATAAATATTCCTCAATCTTGGCATCGTCAAACAAAGGTCGCTAAGTAACCCTCCATTATCATTTTTGGGATATTACAGATATCTTTTGGAAGACACTATTATTTTATTCTTGATGTAATTTGTATCAATTTGGTGATTCCGTAAGAGGGATATTTTGTAACCTCTTGTAATGACATTTTTAAAGATCAATAAGAAGGGCACCATATATTCTCTATTTCTTTGTCATGATGGCTAAATAATTTATATTTTCCATTTGATATCATGTTACATATATAGGTATTAGATATTTTATACATCTTACAATGATATTTATGGTTCCTACATGTGCCATCAAATATTTTTATCTCTCTTCTCTTTTTTTCATCTTTTTATGTTTTTTGTATTAGATTTGAGTGGATGGATTTTTTTTAATCATTTTTTAAAACTATTATGAATTCTAAATTTTATCAGAGCGAGTAAGGATCCACCTCACTTGGTCACATAGGATTGTAGTTTGATGTCTCTGATATTTCTTTTGAACCCTTAGACGTCTCTTCCTTCTATGTCTCATAAGCATTTTTTGCATAAGAGGCAAAGAATTTTTTCCATGTCTATTTTTTTGAAAGCATTACAGAAAAAAGGTTTTTCTTTACTAAAGAATTGTTTCTAATCTCTATATTTTGATCACATAATATAGGAAGCATAAGTTTGAACAATAATAAGTAGAAATGAAGGGAATTTTTAAATTTAAATGCAAGCTTCCATTTGCACACACATGTTGCTTTGTATTTAGCACAAAATCTGGATATGTAAATCCTTTCTCCAAGGGGAAGAGGAGTGACTTCATCCATGTGGAACAAATGTAATTACGGCTAGGGTGTAACACACAAGCATGTGGCAAGCAAGGTGATATGGGTTTGATCAAACATACATTATTTTTACATGGTGAAATGATCCCTTGTCTATGCATTTTTTGTTGTCATGAGTTTTAATCTCCCTTGTCTTGCTTGAATATTGTAGTAGCATGATGGTTCCAATTCATGGTTGATTCTTGGAGGTCTTTGGTTTGATGCAAAATTGTTCTATTTTTAACTATCATGGGCAATCGATAAGATGTTACTCCATGAAGGCATCTAGCTTTAACCTCGTGATATGATGGCTCAGTAGTTTTTAGGATGGTTCTACTGGAGAAAGGTCTTATGTTTGAACTCTTATCTAGTTATTTTATTTACTCTATATGATGGAGAGGAAGAATAAAAATAAAATGGTGGTTGCTCCTTCCCATTTTTTTCCTTCCAATGATGGCTAGCACATGTTTGGCATAGGAGAGACTAGGGTTTGATTTCTTCTAGCATATTTCAGAATTATCAGTGGGTATGTGGTTGACATGGATCCTCTTGATGCCACATAAAATAACACTTTTCTATTTAAAGGGTCTCAACCAATTAATTTTCCAACTATCACAATCAAACTAGATAAGTATAGTGGAAATAGCAAAATATAAGCAGGAAGCACTATAAAATATATCATGAAAAGTAGCAGCAAGCAAACGGATATCATTTTTATAAGATTAGAAGATTTAATTTTTTTAGTTTTTAGGGTCTATTAGGGCAAAATTTATAAAGGCCATAACTTTTACAGATGGAAGCATTTTGGGACCATTTTTTTAAATCATACAATTTTCAAGTTCTATGAATTGGTGGTATCAACTTATGGATTTGTCGTGGTGTTAGATTAAATTGTATAATATTGAGTACAGATCCCTAGTTACTCATCTTAATAGGTAAAATTATAGTATTTGGTCAGTCCAAATGATTGGTCTACTATGTAGTAAGAACCTATGGTGCATCTTTCAAGAGGATAAAGTAGTTCTTGATAAACAAAATTCACTATCAAAGAGAATATGCTCTTGGTCTATTTTCCTTACTAATTGAATCAATTTTCCACATCAAATATGAGAGTGAACCTATCAAGGTATGGTCAAAATTGCATGAACTTTTTTGAAAATTTAATACTACTAAAGTAAGTTTCTTGGAAATGGAGCTTTCCTCTCTTAAGCTAGTTGAGTTTGATAATGTTGAATACTATATTGTAAGATTCAAGGCATTGAGAATAGATATTGCATCTTCTTGAGGCAAAAAAAAGATGAATTATAATGCATAAAGAATATCCTTGATAATATCTCCCTATTTTTTAATAATTTGAACCTAATGTTTCATGATTTCTATGGCTTTTGGAATCTCAAAAAACTCTTACTCTTGATAAAAAAATTCTCTCTTAATTCATTTGTAGGTAGCAATGAAAAATTGTAGTGCAACTTCACAAATAAAATATTATACAAAGGAATTCAAATCTAAGACTAAGACCCAGGGGCTCAAGGTCTAGGATAAATATTCAAATAAGTCAAAGACCACTGGTAGATACTATAAAAGTAAGGGGTATCCAACAAATAATTGCTTGCTAAAACTGCAAAGGACTAAAGTGGAGTTCTTTAAGATCAGTGGATATCTCCCAGATGATGAGGGAGATTCTAAAAAAAATGCCTCAACTACAAAGTCCCATTAGAGCATCCATTATAGGGGTAAGATATTATCATCACTAATATCTTCACTCCTTGGACCCTCAATTCAAACTATGGGTGGTGTTGAAATTGTAATTTGATTCATGGCCAAGGTTGATATTGTGTGATGTTTTAGATGGGCCTAAGGGTATTTCATTATACAATATATTAAATTTTGTAATATTTTATTATGTAAGCTTTATGGGTCACGGTTAACCTTTTTATGGCTAAACCCTCCTATTATTTGTAATTAACCTAAAGCCCTCTTGTTATATCTACTTAGGTTAAACTTTATCATGTAATTGGGATTTTGATATTGCTATAAAATAACCCCTTCTGCTCCTCATTAGAGTGTTGTGTAATATAATATATCGATTGTATAGTGATGTTTATGGTATCTACAAGCTCCCTCAAATTTGTTTCTCTTTACTCTTTTTGGTCCTTTTATGCTTTCTATATAATATTTGAGTGGGTGGATTTCTTTTGTCTATTTTTGGAAAATATTATGAATTCCAACATTATGAAACCCTAATTTTTATTTATTGTTATTATTTTATATTTATCAAAACAATTAACAATTAATACTCTATTTAAGTGTTTTAATCATATCCCTTAAATATCTTCCTAAAAGTAATGTTCTTAATTTGGGTTATTTAGGATACTCCATGCAGTTAGATAGGTTTTACATGTAGCCTTTTCAAATCCTTCCTTACATATAGAAATACCCTTTCACTAGGCCCTTAAATCCCTATAAAAATATTTTCATTCTCTCTTAAGCCCCCTCCTTATAAACCTTTAAATCCATACTTGAAATATGGAATCCTATAAAGGCATGTAAACATCATTTTTAAAGTCATATGCATTGCTACTAGATCATCTTATCCTTATCTACAAATATATTTATTGGTGAAAAGTAGGAATCAAGCACAAGTTTTTTTTGACACCCTCCCTTCCATTTTCTAAAACCATATTTGCAAGATAGATATTTATAATGATAAAAGGTACCATAAATCTACCCTTTCAAGACAAAATTTATAAAGATAAAAAGGTGTCATAAATATATGTCAACTTTATTTCTAAAGTCATACAAATTGCTATTATAAATGTATTTATTGGTGAAAAGTAAGAATCAATCATAAGCTGGTTTTATCATAGATTTGTCATTAATGTTTCATTGGATGTTTATATCCCAAGGTTTTGTAATGGCCTCAATATAGCCCCATTGGATATCTTTATTTATTTTGTTCAAGTCATTTAAGTTACGATGAGTCGTCCCTTGAGAATTATGGTTAGTGTTTGTTATTTTGATATTCTACGGATAAGAAGAGAAATGTTGTAGTTGGATCATAAAATATACTGATCCTTTTCTATAGTCTTAGTGTGCATAATATAATCCACCCCATTTAAGTGGCTATAAAAATTCACCCTCTCAAATTGGCTATGATACTTTTCCCTCTCTAAGTGGTTAGGATTCAGTTTCTAAGATTTGGATCTTAATTTGTTTATATTTTGTTAGATTTTTTTATTTTGATTATATATTCTATTATTGTTGTGAATTATCATGAATATTGTGGAAGTCATCATTTTATTCAAGTTTTTTGTTACAAGTGATATCGAAGCAAAAAAAATGGTTTACTATGCTAGGAAAAAAGTGACATCAAAACTTCCAATTGCCATCAACAAACCATTTTTCAACAAAGACAACAATAATCAATCAAGTAATTTTTATTTTATTTTTTTGTCATATTTTTCCAATGTAAATATCTTCTATAGTATTGTTATTTAGGGAAAAAAATTGCTGCACCAAAATTTGAAGAGTACCAGGTGTTCTATAACCCTATAGGAGACCAATCCCATATCGATTGCCTCATTGATATGGTCAAAACAAGATATATATCTAGTAACCTCTTTTATTAGCAGTGTTGGCCAATTAGTGATCTCATAATTTCCATCGATTGTGTAATTTATATCCCTT
The DNA here is from genome assembly GCA_028583015.1 of Wollemia nobilis. Classification (NCBI taxonomy): domain Eukaryota; kingdom Viridiplantae; phylum Streptophyta; class Pinopsida; order Araucariales; family Araucariaceae; genus Wollemia; species Wollemia nobilis. The sequence continues at coordinate 8,093,671 of JAQPPZ010017031.1, read as the reverse complement.
TGCTTCCAAATATTGGAAACCAATCAATGAGTGCTTACGAATAATAACTAGGTAATGAAGAGTTTATGAGCCATAATAAGCATCATTTATGAAATCAAAACAATCATCACAATATACCATAGGGTATCAATATTTTCAATCCTCACCTAGCCTGTGGTACCATGAGTTCCTCCTCTACTTCCATTGGGAACAACCTTTTACTCATCAACAAGAATGTTCATTAACACACTAAAGGATTAAGTTCAAAATGATAGGGAAGATTTATTGATGTGAGTACAAATCTAGATGAGGTTTTATTGATATGAATGACATACAAAGGAGGCTAAAGAAAATTATTGACATACTACATGGATGGTAGAAGTTCAAGATTCCTAAATATTAAGGAAGCTCTCGAAGATGACTTCTAATAACTTTATTTTTAGCATGATCTAGGAGATAATATATTTGGTAAGGCACATACACATGCTTTTGTAGGTGATTTGTATACTATAGTTGAAGGAGAATCTCATCTTCTCAAGTAGCCTCATTATGTTCTTGTTCCAAATATTACTATTTTGTACTTATAAAAGAATACCCTAGAGGTTTGATTTCCAAAATGGAGTGCCTCATACATTTACGTAATAGTTCCTAAGATGGATAAGGTCATTCTTGCAACCTCCCAACTTAGTACCCATGTTTTCCAACAACTCCTATGGGAATTGACGTGTCGAGGACATCCTATCCTTTGGCTAGAATTAAATAAGATAAAGCACCTTTATCTTCCTATGTGATCGAGTTAATGCTAACTAAGTAAACAAAATCAATTGATTATATTGCACTCAATTTATAAGCATTATCACCTACACTAGTTTCAACATTCATACATGGGATCAAATAATAAATCCAACAATAATTTGATATGCATGATCCCCCTACCTTCCATGATACAAAATGATTATTCAGGGTAGAGTAAAATAAGCTTAGGGTTTATATGTGCCATCCAAGGTAATATTTCAATACTTGAAAGACTTCAACAACTCCAATTATAATCACCCTTTATGAATTTTCTATTTAATATTATGATCTCAACATCTATGGGATCAAGCATATAAGAAAAATAAGAATTTCCACATGGAAGTAGGGGAAATTAACCAAAGAGGAGGATGTACCCACATCTCCACACTAAAATGAACAAGCTAAACAAGGTGAAGTCAAACAAGGGGAGGATAATTTGGGCCTCTCACTCTTTTCCCTAATGGAAGTTCAAAACCATCATACCATCTAAGTACAAGGTTTTTAAAAAAATAGTGGGTCAATATTTTGATTGATTTTGATAGTACAAAATTTCATTAATCGTAATACGATAAAATACCTCAACTTGTATGTTAATACTACTCATTAATTATTTTTCAAAAATATACTACTCATAAATTCAATATATTGGTTGCCAATGATGGTAATATTGCTTGAGTGGGAGGAGTTCCTAATGTTGCACTCATGACAGGTAGTTATAATTCAATAAGAATTCTACATATGATGGATTTAGGTAGTGCCAATATTATCCTAAGGACTCAATGGTTGTCCCAATTCTATAAAAATTATAAGTTTAATGGATGGATAATGGAAAGGTCATTCAAATAAAAGGGTTACAACCCCACTATCTAAGGTGTTAGGTTCTCATCAAAGGATAGCAGGTCATATTTGCATAGATTTATTGCATGAAATTCTAAGCCGTCAAGCAAGAATCTCTTGTTTTTCTCTTTGAGATGCAATCCCTCATAAAAAATATGTAGAAGAATTTGAGGAACCTAATAACTTCGTCCTAAACACATACATAATTATTTTATCCATCTAGTTATCGATAGCCATCTACCAAACATATTCTATTATTGATATCCTCAGCCTTAAAAATCAAAAATAGAAAACTATGTTCAAGAACAAGGAATTATTCAATCTAATACCAACCCTTAATATTCCCATGTCATCATGGTGAAATCTGAGGATGAATCTTAGCAAAAAAATTTAGATTTACAACCACTCAATAATCTTACCATCAAATGTTTCCTATTATTGTTATTGATTATTTATTAGATGAATTGCATGTATCTAGTTTTTTACTAAGGTAGGTTTGCATTTTAGATTTTATCAAATATGTGGTAGGAAAGATAATATTTCTAAAATTGCTTTACGAAATCATGAGGATCATTACAAGTTGTTGGTGATGTCATTTGGTATTACTAGCGTCTCATCCACCTTTCAAAGTTTAGTGAATTGTTTTCTTTTGACCTCTCTTGCAAAAAATTATTTTGGTCTATTTTTTTATATTTTGTTCTACATTAAAACTTAGGAAGACCATTTGCACCATGTGGAATAGGTGCTCAAAATCCTATGACATGCACAATTATTTGTGAAGAGATATAGATGTTCTATTGGGGTTTTTGAAGTAGAATATATGGTTCAAATTATTTCTCATAAGGGTGACAGGGTGAACCCTAACAAGATTAAGGGAATGCAAGATTGGGTAGAATCTCAATATCTTAAAGAGTCTTTGGGGATTTTTATATCTTATTGGTTATTAAAATAAAATTATCAATAAATATGGGAATGGTGTTTTTATCTAGAAAAAATAGGTTACAATATCCTTTACTGGCTTAAAGAAAGTTATGTGTTCCAATCCAATTTTGACTACTAATTTTAGTTAACCCTTTGGCATAGAGTGTGACACTTTTGGAACCAATATAGGTGTTGTATTCATACAATAGGGTCACCCCTTAGCTTATGAAAGAAAACATCTATTGTAAGAATATGGGTAAATATACTTATGAGAAAGAGATGTTAGCCATCATGCACATAATTGATAAATGAAAAGCTCATTTGTTGAGTCAGAATTTCATTATTAAAACTAGTCACTGCAATCTCAAATATTTCTTGGATCATCTATCTTTTCCTAAGAACAAAAAATAGTTTACCAAACTCTTGGGTTGTAACTTTGAGATTGAACTTGAGGGAAGAAAAATGTAGTAGAAGATGCTCTTTCTCACAAATACAAATATTTAGTAGTTTTTTATGCTATATGCAACCACCTTCCTCTTTGGATCACTCAACTTCATGAAGAATGGCATTCTGATCTTGAGATTTCTCATATACTTCATGATTGTGAGGCAATACATCTCATCAACCATGGCTCTCTTGGTCTGATAGAATTTTGGGAAAGAAGGATTATTTCCATGTTGTGAAAAAATCCTTTGGGAATTAAATGCCTCTCCTTTAGGAGGTCATTTTGGATTTCTTAAAACTTATCAAAAGTTCAAGCAATCCTTTTTGTAATGGAATTAAGAAAATATCAATTAGTTTATTATAGAATGCTAAGTATCCTAACAAAATAAGTGTGAAATGATCAAGTCTCCAAGATTTTTGTAGTCACTTCCTAGTCTTGATCACAAGTGGGAGCACATATGTATGGACTTTATTAATGGTCTTCCTAAATCCAAGGATAAAACAATGATCTATGTGGTAGTGTATTGCCTTTCCAATTATGCAGTGCAACACATATTTATAACTTCTAAAGTGGCCAAGTTTTTTTGATAAGTTAACAAAATTTATATTAAAGAGGGCATTTGAAAGGCACCCTAATACCTTAGTACATCATCAAGAATAAAGGATGCTACATCCTCAAAAACTTCAAGATATCCTTAAAAAAATGAGAACATAAAACTAGATTGGGACAAACAAAAAAGGACAAGGACAAGACTAAAATGTCCTAACAAGACAAAGACTAAAAACATTAAAAAAAATCAACTACTTAAGCAGTGGCAGGATCCTTGAGGTCTTTCTTATTGGCATCCTTAGATACTTCCTTAAATATATCCTTGGCAATCTCCACTACATCATCTTCGGGTTTGGCTTCAGTTGTGTTCTTTGCTGGATTTTCCTCAACAAAATTATCATAGAAGAATAGCAGATTCAGAGTATTCATGTGCTCTTTCATCTGTGTAATAGTTACCATGATTATGGTTGTAGTGCTCTCCATTTGGGTAATGGTTGTAGTGGAGGTCTTGATGATGTATTCCTGAAGAATATTCATCGTAGGATCTTCAAGCTCAGCCTCGATAGTACCATAAATATTTCCCTTATTTTGAAAACCTTGTTCTTCAGACGTTGAGAACTTCTTGTTGGAGTTGTCTCTGTATTATCCTTCATCTTCATGAATTGCTTAGCATCCGGGTGTTCTCCTTTCATATTCATCTGCTTGGAACCGTGGACATTTGAGGAAGGAGTGAAAGACGTATCCTCCTCTGTTACCTATTTGGACTCTGCTTGTTGTTCCTGTGGCTACATATTTCCTTTGAGGAATTTTTCCAAAATATAAACATAAAGAACTTTGAAAAGCCCTTGGTGCGAAGGTTGTGCTTGCTTTTTTTTTGAACGGGTCACCTTAATGGTGTAATCCATGGACATGAACAGAAATTCTAGAATATCCAACAGATTTACCTTTCGAAAATGGTTCACAAAAGCGATGTGGAAGCTTCTCAGCTGGGAAACTAGGTCATCAATAAGGATGTACTCCATTTTTGGTTTCATAAACTCCTTCCAGGAGGATGGAAGTTCATCATGGAACATGCCCGATATCACAATCCTCTTCAGGCTCAACTTCAGCTTGAAATCCTTGAGTTCTATATCCCAATTGTGCTTATCCCTTTGAACCATTCTGCCCACCAGCGGTTGTCTAGTGATTTCTATGAGAATGTGAATGTCCACTTGGAATTCCACACCATGGATGATGACTATGCCCTACTCCTAGGTAGATGCAAAGGTCATATTGATATCCCAATCCATCCCATAGAAGCATTTTAGGAACGGTAATAAACCTCTAGTACTCATGAATACTTTGGACATCAACTCAATATCTAGAGTTTCTAGCTCCACAAATCTCATGGTGATCGAAAAAATGATAGGTTTGAAAATAGGTAAAAAAAAGTGTTTGTTGGGCTTAATGACACAAGCAAAGAAGATAAAAAAACCAGCATCAAGGTAAGCTTTAAAATAGGATGGGTTGAAATTTTCCTAGAAGCATCTATGCCTTGTCCTCATGATAAGATACATCCTAGAGAAGTGTAAGGCCAATATATATTGGATAATAGAGCAACATGCCTTGGAAAATTGAGAGTTCCAATAGCTTCTATCCTCGACAAAATTAGAAAGGTGTGCCATGCCTTGGAACCCTTGACCAATCAGGAAACAAGCAATTATAGTAGCGCAAATCTCGCAGAGGGGAACAAACATTAAAGGTATGGGAAATTGGTGAAATGTGAAAATGGGTAGATGCTAGAGGTGGTGGAAGCAAGTTGAGAGGATGAAAGGTTATGGGGGAATATGATGAAGCAACACACGAATGAGAGACACACAAGAAAAATTCGGGAAAAGATTTGGTGAAAGGCAAAAAATAAGGAAAGGACAACGATTGGGAATGAACAAAATGGTAATATTAGGATTATTAAAAAAAGTGGTGATGGTGTCATTAAAATGAAGAACATAGGGTCTAGGAAAGGCACAATGGATGTGTACCAAAAACTCATGCACGTGCTAGAAGCAACAAGCATTGAAAGCCTCGAAAAGATGAACATCATAATTGGACTGATACGATGGCTAAGGAAAATCTTTGTGGAACAAAAAATATTTAAAATATTAAGACCTTGGGAAGGCAAACTTTCCAAGGTAGCAAATTTAAAAAGTGGATTGTTATACATTTAGAATTTTTTCTAACCTTGCAATTTCTTCAACCTCGTGAGGAAGGGTGTCAGTCCATGTCATCATTCCAGGGGTAGAAACTCGGATGTTTACCAGTTTGACCACCATGCCATTTGCCTCCCTAAAAACATGTTGAATAATGACCTCATGTTGATAGAGGAGTAAGCTTCTAGCTTCTTCAATTAGGTTCTTAACCTTCCATGCCAAATTTTTGGAATTTTTTAAATAATTGACTATGTTTAGGGAGTCCCCTTCAATAATGACTTTTCCTAGGAATTTTTTAATCAAGAGTAAACCTCTCCATAGGGCTCTAGCTTTAGATATGTGGTTAGATTTATCTCCTAGGCATTTAGCAAAATCAAATGTGAAATTCCCTTTGCAATCCCTGAGTATTCTCCCTACCCCAGCTCTGCCTAGATTTCCTTTAGCTGCCCCATCAAAATTAATTTTGACCCATCCTTGGGGAGGAGGCACCCATTTGATATTGCTTCTAGAGATTTGAGAATGATTGGAGTTGAAATTCTCTAGAGAGATCTGTAAGGACTAAATTAAAGAGGCTTCAAATCTCGAAATAGGATGAGGATCATTTAAGGATAATAGTGCATTTTCCTTAGCAAAAAAGATAATTTTTATTGGTAATGGAATCAATGTCCTTAGCCAGGCTAGAAAACACTCTTCTATTTCTTTCTAGCCAAACTTTCCAGAGAAATTTATGTAGGTAAAATTTCTATATTCCCCGGAGGAAGGTATTGCGGAAAGGATTAGGCCACTGAGAAAACAAGTCAACAATATATGGAGGCTTGGCTCGACTGATTTGGAAATTTTGAAGAAGCTTGTTAAGAATGGAGCATGAAAAAGGATAGTTTAGGAATATTTGTCTCATTTACTCTCAGTCAGAAAGACATAAAAACACCTATTAGGCAAAGGAATTCCATGTTTAATGAGATTTTCTACAGTAAGGATCCTATTTTGAATTGCCAACCAAGAAAAAAAGGAAACTTTTGGAGTAAGGTATTTGATCCAAACCAAATTAAAAGGAATAAGAGTTTCCTCAGGAAGAAGAATGAGCTGATAAGCCGACTTGATAGTGAATTCCTTTGACTCAGTAGGTTCCCAAATCGGTTGGTCTTTGGCATTCCTTGGGGTTAAAACAAAGGAAGAGAGTAATGCTTCCAAGGAATTGATTTTTTCTGCTAAGTTAGGACATTTTATCCTTTTCCAAGAGTGTGAGTTGTTGGATACTATTAGGAAATCAACAACTCTTTGACCAAACAAATGATTGGTAAAATCCTTTAAGGCTCTCAATCTAGGGACTGCTATTAGTGGTTGTCTTCCCATAAATTAATCGATTTTCCATCTCCAACCTACCATCGTAGTCCCTTATTTAGAAGTTGTTTAGTTAGGCTAATTGATTTCCAAAAGGTTGACCCAATAGAAGGTGCTAAATCACATAAGAAATTGGATCTCTGTAAGTATTTCCTCTTAACAAGTGTGACCCATTGAACCTAATCCTCTGACACTAATATCCAAGCTTGATTTGCCAAGAGGAACATGTTTAAAATATTGATTCTTCTTAGGCCAATCCCTCTCTAGTATTTTGGTCTACAAACTTTATCCCATGCCACCAGGTGAAATTTATTTTTGTTCTCAGCACTAGTCCATAGGAACTATTTTTGGATTTGCTTGATTTTATGGAAGACCTTGGTTGGAGCCTTGAAAAGCAATAAGAAATAAACAAGAATACTCTAAAAATAATCCATGGCTAGAACTACTTTTCCTACATTGGATAGGATATTACCTTTCCAACCTGTGAGTTTTTTTATTCTTTCAACAACATTTTTCCACATTTTTTCAGAAGCATTTCCAATGAACAAAGGCATCCCAAAATAGGTAGTTGGTAAGGATGAGATTGCACACCCCAAAATGTTAGTAATTTTGAGTTGACACCTATGAGGGGTGTTGAGGAAATATAACTTTGTGAAGTTCACTTTCTATCCAGCAACTTCTTCATAGAGGAGGATATGCTTGATGACTTTGGCTTCAATTACAGAAGAAAAGGTGGACAAAAGAGTGTCATCAACAAATTGTTGATGGGTAACAGGATTAGTTTGAGAAGTTACTTTAATTCCAAAAATTAGTCCTGAGCTTCTAGCTACATGGATAGATCTTCCAAGTGCCTCAACAACAATGATAAAGAGAAGGGGGGATAAAGGATCCCCTTGTCTTAAACCTCTCCCACTAGGAAAATAACCAGCTGGTGATCCATTAACTAGGACAGAGAACCATGCTAAGGAAATGCATCCTTTAATCATCCTAACCCACTCTTGATGGAATCCAAATTTGGTTAATACAGTAATTAAGAAGTCCTAGTTCAACCTATCATAAGCTTTATTCATATCCAGCTTTAAAAGGAAAGTAGCCTTTTTTGTTTGAAAGGTAGAATGCAGGGCTTCATGAACAGTGATAATCCCATCCAAAATAGACCTTCCTTGAATCGAGATCCCTTGGTAGTGATCAATGATCAGAGGAATAACATCACACATCCTATTGGCTAAAGACTTTGTAAAGATTTTGTAAACCACATTACATAGGCTCACCCATCTGAAGTCATTAAAGGATCTAGCATTTTGGCTTTTAGGAATTAGAGCTATAAATGTGGAATTAAAATTGTGAGGTATGGACTTGGAAGACTAGAATTCCCTAATAGCCTCACACACATCATGACCAACAAAATACCAAAAATCCTAGAAAAACCTAGGAGGAAACCCATCCAGGCCAAGAGCCTTGTCGGGTTTCATGGAAAAAATGGCTTGCTTAATTTCCTTGTTTGAAATAATATTAATTAACTTATAGTTGATGTCCTTGGAAATGGAAAGAGGAATGTGTTGAAGTAGATATTTGTAGGCCCAAAATGGCCACATCCTTAGAAAGCATTGAAAATTTTATTCTAAAGGAATGAAGTTTCCATTCCGCACATTTTCTAGTGTATTTTGGAACGGATTTGCAACATGAGTTTCCTAATCCACCCAACACTTAGTGCATTTTTTGCCTTGAGAAATTCCACTTAATTTATAATATATTTGGAAGAAGATTGGTTATGGGTCCCGATTTTGCAAAAGTGTTTGGCAATGATGATGTTAGTGTACGAAGAAGTGTGGAATGACGATCGCGTGTAATTTTTACATGCTTCAAGCGGCTAAGTGTTGGTAAGATCAATTCCGTTGAGTTTCAAGAGTATTTTGGTGCATATTGATGACATAAAGGTAGAAAGCACTACATTGGGTATGGAATTGTGACAAGGAGTATTTTACACCAACTCCGAAGTGGAATGGTGACAAATCTGATTTTACACTACAAAGGGTGCAGATTGACGATGAAGTCTTATTTACACTAACTTCGGTCTAGATTGATGATTCCGCATTTTGACAAAGGGAATGTTGATATCACCATACTTTTTGTGTGGATTGTGTTCTATTTGGAGCCGAAGGAAAATATAAAGAAATATAATAAGCAGATTAATAGCGGAATGCATCTCGCTCGCTCTATAACACATTCTATTCTGGAATTCGATTTCACAGAGTTGAAGCCACAGATGATGACATCAGCAATAAAAAGTGTGGAATGATGCTTTTTTTTTTCTCAACAATTTGTAGAGTATATTTCAAGTTTTAATCAATGTCATTCATGAGGAATATCAATGATCGATATTTTTCTAACAATATTAAAGTATTTAGAAGCATTTTCTTGCTAAATCAGAGTGCAGTCAATTGGAGAGCAGGAAGACAAAGCATCAAAGGGTTTCAAGAACAAGAACCAGAGGTAGTTGTAGATCGATGCTGGAGCGAGCTTCCAAGAATGGTTTGCATATTAGATGCGGTCTCTAACAGCCTGAATACCAACTGCCATCAACAAACCAACAAGTTGCAGAGAGCTAAGCGGCCATGGTGATTTACTCATAGCAGATTCCCTAGAGGTCAAACCAGTAATATAATGCATGCAAAAAACTCTCTGTTGAGCTATAAATATGAAATATTTGTAATTTCTCCTTAATATTATTTTATTTATAAGCTATAAATAGAGGCCAAACCCATATTTTTTAGGGTTAGCTCTAGTGCGTTTGCTTGCCCTACTATAAATATTCTTGTGAGCTAATGGAAGGAGCATTACTCTGATTTTTTGACTTAAATTTTGTTGTGCAAGGTGCAGCCAAAGTATTGTCATTGTTGTCAACACAGACAGAGAGATCAGTTGATGCAGTTGATGCAGTGGACAGGAGTTCAAAGGTCAGTCAGAACATGTACAGTGAATTTCCAAGAAGACAGAAGTGGCCCAGATTCAAAAAATCAAAGAAAAAGACAAGTAAGAAAACTGTCGCGATATCGCGACATGTTTTCTGTCGCGATTTCGCGACATCTCGGAGGAGAGAGAAAATGTTGTCAAAATTGTCGCGATTTCGCGACATCTCGGAGGAGAGAGAAAATGCGATCAAAATTGTCACGATTTCGTGACATATCGAAGGAGAGAGAAAATGCTGGCAAAACTGTCACGATTTCGCGACATGTTGGAGGCAAAGAAGCCAAGTGGAAAAACTATCGCGATTTCGTGACATGTTGTCAGAGAAGAAGGCAAGTAGAAAAACTGTCACGATTTCGTGACATGTTGGAAGCAAAGAAGGCAAGTAAGAAAACTGTCACGATTTCGTGACATGTTTGGAAAGAAGGCGCAAGCAAAGAAAACTATCACGATTTCGCGACATGTTTGGAGAGAAGGCACAAGCAAAGAAAAGTGTCGCGATTTCGCGACAGGTTCGAAGAGAAAGCGCCAAGGAGAGAAAGTGTCACGATTTCGTGACAGGTTCGAAGAGAAAGCGCCAAGGAGAGAAAGTGTCACGATTTCACGACAAGTTCGAAGAGAAAGCGCCAAGGAGAGAAAGTGTCACGATTTCGTGACAGGTTCGAAGAGAAAGCGCCAAGGAGAGAAAGTGTCACGATTTCACGATAGGTTCGAAGAGAAAGCTCCAAGGAGAAAAAGTGTCATGATTTCATGACAGGTTCGAAGAGAAAGTGCCAAGGAGGAAAAGTGTCACGATTTCGTGACATGTTTTGTTTTTGTGGGCCAAAGATAGAAAAGGCAAAAGAAGCGAATGTGTCATGATTTTATGACATGTTGTGTTTTCGTTGGCCAAAGATAGAAAAGGCACAAGGCAGCGAAAGTGTCACGATTTCGTGACATGTTCATTTTCGTGGCGAAAGATAGAAAAGGTGCAAGGAAGCGAAAAGTGTCACGATTTCGTGACATGTTGTGTTTTCGCTGGCCAAAGATAGAAAAGGCACAAGGCAACGAAAGTGTCACGATTTCGCGACATGTTCCGTTTTCACGGGTGGAAGGCAGAGAAGTGCAAGGAAGCGAAAAGTGTCACGATTTTGTGACATGTCTGGTTTTCATGGGTGCAAGCGAAGAAGTGGACAAGGAGGCCAAAAATGTCATGATATCATGACACGTCATGTTTTCATGAGTAGAAGGTGAGAAGAGTACAAAGAGACAGAAATGTCATGATTTCGTGACAGGTCGCAACAACGATTATGAATAGTTAACTAGAGTCAGTGTGACAGTTATAGGTGCAGTTACAGATAGAAATCATGCAAGCTATTTTAAGAACTGTCGAAGAAGGAGAAATCGAACAGTCACATAAATAGAATCAAAAAATGCATGCATGCACAGAAATGAATACGAACAGTCATGATCAAGAAGACGTATAGTCATGGTAGAGATATACGTTGCATGTAACGTAATGCCCACACTATATATATACAAAAGGAGTTACATATAGAAGGAGTTACAGTTGACAAGTGGCAGAAGAGAATATTAATAGAACAGTTACAACTGGCAAGTGGCGCATGAGAAATAAAATATGGAGTTACAACTGGAGTTACTGTTAGACAATTTGATTATAAAAGGGCAGTTGCATGGAGGAATAAAGTTGCCGCTCAGAGTGAAAAAGTGTTGCAGAAAGAGTGTGAAAGTGCTGCTGAAAGAGAGTGCGCAGGAGGCGAGTGAGCAGGGTGTGTGTTGTGTAAAGAGTGGGCAATGTTGAGAAAGCAATAGACCAATCAGGGTCTTGTAAAAGCGAAGGCATTTTTATGTCAAAAAGATTCAAAATAGAATTCTGAGTTGGTGCTTGGAATCAGGGGTTGGTGCTCCTTTCTGTTGGTGCAGATAAATTAGGGGTTGGTGCTCCTTCCAGTCGATGCTGGTAAATTAGGGGTTGGTGCTCCTTTCTGTTGGTGCAGATAAATTAGGGGTTGGTGCTCCTTCCAGTGGGTGCTGGTAAATTGTTTGTAAAGTTGGTGCTTTGCAAAGGCTGGATTTGGATGGGTGTCCAAGCAGTCTATTTTTGAGGAGTAGCCAAAACTGGTGAACCTCGTTACATCTTGTGTTATGTGATGCTCTCATGTGATATTTGCTTTATCTGGTTTTAAGTTTTCATTGCTTCAGATTTAAGAGTTAAGTTTTTAAGTTTGAAATAGCTACACTGATTCACCCCCCCTCTTAGTGCCATTGTAAGACTAACAATTGGTATCAGAGCCAAGTTCCTGAACAAGCTCAATCGGCTAAGGTGATCTGGGAAGTGCCACAATGGCAGTTGGTGAAGGATTCTCATCAAACAAAGCTCCATTGTTTGACGGGACTAATTACGCGTTCTAGAAAATCAGGATGCAGACATATCTATGTGCGTTGGGATACGACATATGGGACTCAGTAGAAAGTGGATACACAATACCCACCACTCCTCCAACCGATGTTGTCGGTAAGAAACTGTTTGAGAATGACTCAAAGGCAAAGAATGCTATAATGTGCGATGTAGCAAACAGTGAACTGGTAAAGATCATGAGCTGTAAAACTGCAAAAGAAATTTGGGACAAATTGAAGAGCATTCATGAAGGAGACGATAAGATCAAGGAGGCCAAGTTGCAAACTCATCGAACTCAGTACGAAGCGTTAAATATGAATGACGATGAGAACATAGCGGCATATATGCTGAGAGTAAATGAAGTCATTAATGCCATTAGAGGACTCGACGAGAAAATCGAAGACCCTGCAATCGTAAAAAAGGTATTAAGATCTCTTCCCAAAAGATTTGATTCTAAAGTATCAGCTATAGAAGAAGCCAAAGATCTAAATACGTTTAGTATGGATGAGATGCATGGTTCGTTGACTGCGTATGAGATGAGAATAGGAAAGTCTGATCCCACAGACAGAGAAGCTGCGTTTAAAGCCCACAAACATACGAAAGCAAAACAAGAATCCGAAGATGAAGAGACATCCGATGAGATGGAAGCAAACTTTGTCCAAAAACTAAAAAGGGGACAAGGAAAATACAGAGGAAAGCTACCATTTAAATGTTTCAGCTGTGGAGGCGTTGGGCATGTTGCAACTAAATGTCCATGAAATATGGAGAATGAAAGTGATGAAGAATCGCACCGAGAAAGAAGTGACTGGAAGAAAAAGATGAAGTTCAGAAACAACCACTTCAAGAAGAAAAGTTTCATATCCAAGAATGTCAGCTCCTCTGAAGACAGATCCGATGAGGATTCTGAAGAAGAAACAGGTGAAACTCTGTTCATGGCATTCGAAGAAGAAAATACAGAAGAAGAACAGGAAAGTGATGGAAACCTTGAGGCTGAGGCTGAAGTAAATCTAAGAGGTGAGTTGATTGCTGCACTTGAAGAATTGAGGATAGAAAAGAAAAAGAACAAAAGATTGTCCAAGAAATTGGAAGAATATGGAGATGAGATTGAAGATCTCTTCTTACAGGTTCAAAAGGCCAAGAAATCAGAAGAAGCCTTGAAGACACACCTGGATGATGAGAATTATGTATGCAGCACAAGTGAAGAGGAATCTAACAAAGTTATTGTTGATCTAAAGCTACAAGTAGAACAGTACAAAAGGATTGAAGATATTCTCAGGTCTCAAATCAATGAGAAAGAGACTGTTTGCTACAAACAAGAAGAAGAGATTGTTTCATTGAAGAAACAACTAGTAGAGGCCAATGTAAATCTCAAATATGAGAAGAGCACAGAGTTGCTAGATAAAATGATAAAGCAACAAAGAAGCTCCACAACTAAGCTTGGTCTTGGATATGAAGCTGAACAACCATCATCTTCCAAAAATGCAGAGAAGAAGAAGTTCACTGATGAAGGAAAGAAGAAAGAAAAGTCTGAAGCTGAATCTTCAAAAGGAAGAAAATATCAAAGAAGATCTACAGCAAAGCAAACACCACAAAAGAGGTTCTCTCATTCTCACTCTTCTCATAATAATGCTTTTAACGGTTATTGTTTTAGATGCAGCCATTATGGTCACCAGGCAATTTACTATGGATTGAATAATAAATCAAGGAGTTATGTTTGGTAGAAATACGTCTGCTCTTCTAAGTGAACACCATGTGCAATGTTTTAAATGTAATGGTCATGGGCACATAGCAAGGTTTTGTCCAAGCACCTCTGCATCTAATCTAAGGCAAGACCATAGATTCCATCAGACACAAAGAGTGCAACACAGACAGGAAAATAATTATCCATCAAGAATGCACAAGAGACAACCACCCAAGAGAAATGTTCAGGTTCACGAAAAGGTTCAAAATGTGGATGCAGGTGAAAATTCTCAGCCTAAGTTCAAGAAAAACTAGAGAAAGAAAGAAGAGAGGAAATCGTGTCTCCTTGGACAGAAGGAGATTACTCCTCTATTGCACTAAGCAACTCCAGGTAGCACATCCTCAGGGGGAGCAATGTTAATGTTTTATTTTAATGCTCCTATGTATTTGTGTGGTTATCTGAGGATGAAAGGAAAGTAGTCGGGGAGTTGTTGTATAGCTGTCAAAGTGTGTTGTCTGTTCATAACAGTTGTTTATGGTAGTGCCGTGAAGGGTGGTGATTAAATTGAGAGTTGTCATTATTGGTAGAATTGATGTATGTCATTGTTGAACTGGTGATGGTTCTTACTGCCACTGTCATGAGTTAAGGATTATAACAGTTCAGATGATTTGGTTGGTTTTGTGGTACTGTGTTTGATACTTGCACAGAGTTGGCAGTAAAACTATAGTGTTGGTACAGTGTTGGACAAAAATTTGGTACAAGTGTGAGTCACTTGTCAATTTTGTTGGCAGATATGAAATCAGAGTGATGAATGGTTAAGTTGTTTTCATAGAGGTTGTTTTGATCAAGTTAATGCTTTACTTGATACATGATTTGAGCAAGTTATTCTTTGCATTGGTGATTTATGTTGGTGGCTGTTTTGTTCAAATACCCTTGAAAGGAAAAGGATGTCTACTAGTTTCCTTTTCAGATAGTGATCGGTTGAATGCTTCAAGGTTAATCTTGAGTTGAATGATGTTGGTTAAACCTTGTCTATAAGCATTGTTGTTAAAGCCTTAATTGGTTGAGAAAAGATATAGGTTGTGGAAAGAACATGAGTATCATTGTTATATGAGGTATTGCATGGTTGGCAATTGTTGGGTTGTGTTGCAGGTTCTTGAGAAAAGCATACTACATCTATCTTATTCTTTTTGAGACTGAGATTGAGTTGAGATTGAGATTGGGAATTTGAGGACAGTGCTGGGACAGATTTCCAGATGCAGATTTGGGCAGGATGTGTAGAGGACAGAAAGAGTACCAGTGGAGGTGCATTCTATCATGGAGATAGATTGGTCGCATGGAACAGTAAGAAACAAGAGTCAGTTCTCTTATCCATAGAAGAAGCAGAATATATTGCAGCGATAGTGTGTTGTACGTAGAGGAAGAATTTATATATTTAATTATCTTTGTGCTCATATTTGTAATTTTTGCTAACTGTCATAACGTGTGCCTGAGAATGTTGTGCATGGACTCAGGGGGAGTCTGCAGTAGCCCTTTGGTATTATTGTCAAAGGGGGAGAAGAATTACAGGAGATTGCATGAGTGTTGCCAACAATTCCAAAGGGGGAGATTGATGTGCAAGGTGCAGCCAAAGTATTGTCATTGTTGTCAACACAGACAGAGAGATCAGTTGATGCAGTTGATGCAGTGGACAGGAGTTCAGAGGTCAGTCAGAACATGTACAGTGAATTTCCAAGAAGATAGAAGTGGCCCAGATTCAGAAAATCAAAGAAAAAGACAAGTAAGAAAATTGTCGCGATATCGCGACATGTTTTCTGTCACGATTTCGCGACATCTCGGAGGAGAGAGAAAATGCTGTCAAAATTGTCACGATTTCGCGACATCTCGGAGGAGAGAGAAAATGCTGTCAAAATTGTCATGATTTCATGACATATCGGAGGAGAGAGAAAATGCTGGCAAAACTGTCACGATTTCGTGACATGTTGGAGGCAAAGAAGCCAAGTTGAAAAACTATCACGATTTCGTGACATGTTGTCAGAGAAGAAGGCAAGTAGAAAAATTGTCATGATTTCGTGACATGTTGGAAGCAAAGAAGGCAAGTAAGAAAACTATCATGATTTCGTGACATGTTTGGAGAGAAGGCGCATGCAAAGAAAACTGTCATGATTTTGCGACATGTTTGGAGAGAAGGCACAGGCAAAGAAAGTGTCACGATTTCATGACAAGTTCAAGAGAAAGCGCCAAGGAGAGAAAGTGTCACGATTTCATGACAGGTTCGAAGAGAAAGCACCAAGGAGAGAAAGTGTCACGATTTCATGACAAGTTCGAAGAGAAAGCGCCAAGGAGAGAAAGTGTCACGATTTCGTGACAGGTTCGAAGAGAAAGCGCCAAGGAGAGAAAGTGTCACGATTTCATGATAGGTTTGAAGAAAAATCTCCAAGGAGAAGGTTCAAAGAGAAAGCGCCAAGGAGGAAAAGTGTCACGATTTTGTGACATGTTGTTTTCGTGGGCCAAAGACAGAAAAGGCAAAAGGCAAGAAAGTGTCACGATTTCATGACATGTTTCGTTTTCATGGGCCAAAGACAGAAAAGGCACAAGGCAGCGAAAGTGTCACGATTTCGTGACATGTTTGTTTTCGCGGGCGAAAGACAGAAGAAGTGCAAAGGAGCGAAAGTGTCATGATTTCGTGACATGTTGTGTTTTCGTGCCAAAGATAGAAAAGGCACAAGGCAGCGAAAGTGTCACGATTTCGTGACATGTTTCATTTTCATGGGCGAAAGGCGAAGAAGTGCAAGGAAGCGAAAAGTGTCACGATTTCGTGACATGTCCTGTTTTTGCGGGTGAAAGCGAAGAAGTGGACAAGGAGGCCGAAAATGTCATGATATCACGATTTTGTGACAGGTCACAACAACGATTACAAACAGTTAACTGGAGTCAGTGTGACAGTTATAGGTGCAGTTACAGATAGAAATCATGCAAGCTATTTTAAGAACTGTCGAAGAAGGAGAAATCGAACAGTCGCATAAATAGAATCAAAAAATGCATGCATGCACAGAAATGAATACGAACAGTCATGATCAAGAAGACGTACAGTCATGGTAGAGATATACGTTGCATGTAACGTAATGCCCACACTATATATATACAAAAGGAGTTACATATAGAAGGAGTTACAGTTGACAAGTGGCGAGAAGAGAATATTAATAGAACAGTTACAACTGGCAAGTGGCGCATGAGAAATAAAATATGGAGTTACAACTGGAGTTACTGTTAGACAATTTGATTATAAAAGGGCAATTGCATGGAGGAATAAAGTTGCCGCTCAAAGTGAAAAAGTGCTGCAGAAAGAGTGTGAAAGTGCTGCTGAAAGAGAGTGCACAGGAGGCGAGTGAGCGAGGGTGTGTGTTGTGTAAAGAGTGGGCAATGTTGAGAAAGCAATAGACCAGTCAGGGTCTTGTAAAAGCGAAGGCATTTTTATGTCAAAAAGATTCAAAATAGAATTCTGAGTTGGTGCTTGGAATCAGGGGTTGGTGCTCCTTTCTGTTGGTGCAGATAAATTAGGGGTTGGTGCTCCTTCCAGTCGATCTTGGTAAATTAGGGGTTGGTGCTCCTTTCTATTGGTCGAGATAAATTAGGGGTTGGTGCTCCTTCCAGTGGGTGTTGGTAAATTGTTTGTAAAGTTGGTGCTTTGCAAAGGCTGGATTTGGATGGGTGTCCAAGCAGTCTATTTTTGAGGAGTAGCCAAAACTGGTGAACCTCGTTACATCTTGTGTTATGTGATGCTCTCATGTGATATTTGCTTTATCTGGTTTTAAGTTTTCATTGCTTCAGATTTAAGAGTTAAGTTTTTAAGTTTGAAATAGCTACACTGATTCACCCCCCCCCTCTCAGTGCCATTGTAAGACTAAAAAATTTGTCATCTTCATCATGAAGCCTTGAGCTACATTTTTGTTAATACTTGAATGGTTAGTTCATTCCAGCTTATTGGATTACTAGTTGTTAGAGTAGTTGAAATTTTTTCTTGGTTAGATTTGTATTGTTAGAAGGTTTATTTCTGTTAAATCTAACTACTGGTCTATTTTTCTATTTGGATTATCAATATTGGATGTTGGAATTTCTTTCTGCAATATATCTCTATTTATGTTTTAGTTTTTTAAGATTTCATGGGTTTGGGTGCTGCTAATTTTGAGTGATGGGACACTAAAAGTAGCTTATGGGTGCTTTTGTTGTAGTTGCCTATGTTGTTAGCCTATATGGCCACTATTTTTTATAATACCTCTAACCCTAAACCTTTTCTAACCCTTATCTCAAAACCTTATTTGAGCTTTAATTGTGTCAACACTATTTTAAGTTGACAAGGAACCAACCTACTTTGGAGGTTGGATTGAAGTTGTCTTTGTTCTCTATAATGCTTGAGTGTCGAGCTGCGACTATCGGGTGCATGCCTGGACAGAAAATTGGAAGATAGACAGTTGCAGTATCGAGTAAAACTTGATGTCAATTTTATGCCTTACAATTTTTGGCACACCCGGTGGAACCAGTTCACAAGGAACATGAAAACCCATCATATGAGTTATTGTTTTATCTCTACCTAGAGGAATCAAGATTTGGTGAATTATCTTGACCTTGCTAAGTGAAGAATAGCAAATTCACCTGGTGACTCCCTGGTCTTTAAACCCAAAAAATAATTACCCCTATAGATTAGTGTCCTTTCATGTATACCAGGTATTTCAAAAGGAATAACCCTGATTCATATTTTTACTATGAGTTGCCTTATAGAGGATCCACTGTTATAAGAAATTTAAACCAATATTTTCACTCAAAATAAGAGCTTCCTGAGGAAAACCCTGCAGTTAATTCAACAACTCCTTCAGTAGGACCTACACCTGGAAACATGGCTAGAAATATAGCAGCAAATCAAGAAAATGTACCCCTAAATCAGCTTTTATAGAAATACCCCAGTTGGAGCACAACTGGTCCCTTTAGATTAGTCCATATGAATGTCATGCCCCAGGTTGTATCCAAGGTTATTCCCACTTATGATGGATCTGGAAATATGGCATATGAGCACTGTCAAGTTATTTTGAATTTGGAAGAAATCTACAACATAAAGGATGAGGATGTTATTGTGAGAATCCTAGCCCTATCCTTCAGAGGAAATATTTTACATTGGTTTAGGACTCTTAAGTATAATACCATAACTTCATGGGCAGCATTGGTTGAGCCTTTTGTGGAAGAATTAAATGAATCTTTTGACCCTTTCTCATTGCTCAATCAGTTCACATCCATGCAAAAAAATCAGCAAGAGACTATCTCATATTTTAATTTGAGATTTAGCAGAACATGGAAAATAATTCCTCCTGTAGCTAGACCAACCGCATGCCTTGCTTATATGTATTATATCAGATCTCTTAGATCAGATCTAGACTTGCAAACCCAATAATCTAGGGTGGAAACCTTTCCACAAGTTTATAATACAATAGTTCATGCAGAAAATATGCTAATCAATGTGGGGAGATTACCTCCTAAAGTTGTACTACCTTACAATCTAGAAACCACGGATGTCCAAATCCAAGCTACTACTTCATCTTATATGGACCCCATTTCCTTATCATCCCCATATATGCAAATGAATCCCATTCCTCAACCAAAAGCACCTTCTGTTGTAGTCCCTTTCCCTCCCCTTCCTTATCAGACTCCTCAAGAGTTTTTTGTCATTCTTGATATACAAAATACTTTGAAAACTCTGAGTAATAGAATGAATTCAATGGAAAAGAGAGATATGGAGAGGTCTCAAAAAGGAGATTTCCATATGTGAACAAATATCAAAGACCTGATCCTAGTAATAGTACTGGGGTCAGAGTAAATTCAGCATATGAAGAGCCTGAGTGTTCTTCAGAAACAAGTCTAGTGAATGTTTGGTGTTTAGTATGTAATGATCTGCATGATTCACAATCGTGTGTCATGTACCAACACCATGTTCAGCAAGTTATGGATCAAGTAGAAAGGAATCAAAATGGAAGACTAAATATGTTATGGCAGCTTGACCAAATCATGGTTGAGAAAGAGCTTGATGAGGATGGATCAATTGTTGTTATAACAAGGTCAGGGAAGAAAATCTTACAAGTAGATCCACAGAATATGGGACAATTCCAGGTTCCTCAAAAAAAAATGACCCACCTTCCCAAAGTAGTGATACTTTTCCTATTCCCCAAGCTAAAGAGAAAGAGAAGATAGATAGTCTCCCCAAGAGGTTTGATAAAGAAACTAAGGGAGATAGAATGAGGTCTAAGGATGAGGGTCAAGAGAGGCTTAGATTCCCTTATATTACCAAAATATAAATAATAGAAGCCACTCAGCAATATAAAATAAAATATGGGGAGCCAAAAAGAAGGCCTGAGAGGACCACTTTGGATAAGTCTAAATACAACATTGTGGAAGAGATGAAGAGGATTCCATAAAAATCCAGTTTATATGATACTCTTTTCATCCCTGGCCAAATAGACTTGCTTAAAGCTTCTCTCAACAAGTATCCATAGGATAGGTAGGCCACCACAATTCTTAGAATTCCCTTAGAAAAGAAAGAAATGTCCCTTGTTGTTTTAAAGAACAAACCCCCTCCTTTCTATATATCTTTGAGAATGGAGGGTTGGATAGTCTAAAATTGTATGATATATTTAGGAGCATCAACTACAGTTATACCTAAAGCATTCTATGAAGATATGGGTATGGAGTATACCCGATCCTGCCCTGGAGTACTACAATTGGATGGAACACCTGTAAAAATAGTGGGAGTAATAAAGGATGTTTTAATGATAGGATAGGCAGGCCACCACAATTCTTAGAATGCCCTTAGAAAAGAAAGAAATGTCCCCTATTTTTTTAAAGAAAAAACCCCCTCGTTTCTATATATCTTTAAGAATGGAGGGTTGGATAGTCTAAAATTGTATGATAGATTCAGGAGCATCAACTACAGTTATGCTTAAAGCATTCTGTGAAGAGATGGGTATGGAGTATACCTGATCCTGCCCTGGAGTACTGCAATCGGATGGAACACCTGTAAAAATAGTGGGAGTAATAAAGGATTTTTTAATGAGACTACATAGAGCCCCTAAGGTGACAATAGTGCAAGAAATAGTAGTGGTTGATCTAGATCCTTACTTTGGCTTATGTCTCTCAAGGGAGTTCACTGCAAAATTAGGTGGATATATGTATATGGATTATTCTAGCATGGTCATTCTCTTCAAAGGGAAGAGGATAAGGATAACACCTAAAAATCCAGTGTCTTATCACATAGAAAAAATTGAAGAAGACATGTGCAACCTCACTTCTCTTGAAGAGTTTGAAATTGTGGATAAATTTGAAGAATTGGAACTAGAATATGAATTACCTTTTAGAGAGGATTACAGTAAATTTGGGATAGGCATGGGCACATATAGTATTTCTGCAGAATCAGAGAAGAAAATTCCTACTATATCTAATCAGTCTCTGAGAGAGACATAGGTATGGACCATGCACTTTGATAGTTCTAGATGCAAAAATGGTGTTTGTGCTAGTGTGGTACTACAGTCCCAATCATAAGGGAAAAAGAGTTTTACCTATAGATTAACATGGTCATGCACCAATAACATTACAGAGTATGAGGCCTTGTGCCTTGGACTGATGCAAGTAAAAAATATGGGCATTAAAGTCCTAAACATATATGGTGACTCTAAGTTAATCGTCCATCAAGTAAGAGAAAGGTACAGTAGTAAGAACCATTACCTAAAAGTATACAAAAATAGGGTATGGAATTTGATGGAATCCTTTGATGCCCTAAATATAAATTTTATTCCCAGGGAAAATAATACTTTAGCAGAATCCTTAGCATCAAGGGGAGCTAACTTCAACCCTTCTGTAGACATTGGAGTCAATAAAGATAAGGGAATCAAAATAATTTTTAGGCCTGCAGTACAAGATAAGCAGATCTTTTGGCAAGTTTTTAAGAGTGTTGAACAGATCATTGACTTTCTGGTAAGAGAATCATGTCTCTCCATTGTCCAAGAAGAAAATATAGAGGAAATTGATCAACAAGATGTTATTCAACTTAGGAATAATCACATACCTAGAGGGTTGGTCACTCTGGAGAGCCTGTTTGACAATGAAGACATGAAAAGAATCAGATCCATGGAAGTCAATGACAAAATATATAAAGAAGTTGAAATAAAAAAAGAAAATAAGCTCAAGGTTGTAATTTGATGTTCACCAAAGGAATAAGAAGATATCAAAGCTTTATGTATGAAGTACCAAGACATTGTGGCTTGGTCATATGAAGACCTCAAAGTATATGATAAAAATATTATCCAACACACCATTGAGCTAGAGCCTAATGCAAAGCCTTTTAGACAGAAGCAAAGGCCTGTAAATCCAATGATCGTGTAGACACCTAAAACACATCATGTTTAGGAGACTACCCATATGGGCACATCCACAGACCATATGACTGATCTTGGACCTTTCCAAGAGCTAGAAGTGGTCCTAACCACTCAAAAGGGGTAGTTCTAGCCCATTTAGGCTTGGCCACTATCGACCAGAGTGGCCACCAATCTTAGCCGCTGAAGTCTAGAGCAGCCACATCTAGCCACTGCTATCGACAATGGCTAGAACTAAAACATAGACTACCATGAGGGATTACCCAAATCATGGGCAGTGATGGTAGTTTGCATGGATTGTGAAGGGATTTTGGTGAGGAACTCCCAGAGTTCCTCCTGACTATCCCTTCAATGCCAATTTGTGACTGAACCTTCCCTCTAGGATAGTCAGTTGGCATGCAGATCTGGATCTTGGATTCCCCAAGAAGCCAAGCTCTAGATCTAGATCTGAAACTAGGAAGGCTACATATGCAGACTTCTAGGATGAAAAAGATATATAGAGAGTTCAAATTGTGTGCAGCGAAGCCCTATCAGATTGAAGAGCCAATCTATGCCCCTTTGAGGAGCATTGGAGCACCATCCGGTTGAGCCATGTCCATGCACTAGTATTCAGATCCATCATTCCTAACCACCAACCAGTGTACTAGACACAACAGGTGACCCTTGAACATCAATTTGAGCAAGGGATTGACTATCACAACCCATAAAACCTAAGGTAAACCTTTTAGTTTAGTGGTCGCTGTCTTCGATAGTGGCCCACAGTCATGGCCACTCTGAGTAGTAGTGACTAGGGTTTGAGATATTATTTCCTTTGTTTTAGCTTAGATCCCTAATTGATTTTTGTTTTATTATTTAGTTTTAGCATAGATCTAATTCTTGCAATGCATTTACATTAATATTTTTGAGTTTTACATATGCACATTGCTTAGATCTACTACATTTTAGGTCATATCATGCTTATTTATCGTATTTATCATATTTGCTAATAAAAGCCTCATTAGGAGAGGTGACCCGTGCTACTTATTGTGCTCTATTGTTTCCATGCACGTAGATACAGGTTCACAGGATCAGTTCAAGGTATCCAGAGCATGAGATCCCTCCAGGATGAAATCAGGAGGAGGCATCTGTAAGCCCTCAAATAGTTTGGTGTGCGAGATTAGGAGGCCTACGAAGGTGCACCGTCCCCTTGCGGGGGATACATTCACCATTACTCCACTTGTAATATATTGTATCAAAAATGAGTATCCCTTAGAGGGACGTACATGTAACCGAGATCTGGAAGCATTAATAAAATAATATTTCTTTGCTTATTACTTTCATGTTATATGTGCTTGTGTGCTTCTTCATTTTAATTTGATATAATAATATTGCAAGTAGGGTAAGTGTGGTGCACGCTTCTCGAGGTCGCATATATGGCGATCATGGTGGGACCCCCACTAGGTTTTTATTTTTGACTATTTTACTAATATTTTGGGTGTTTTTCTATGTGCAGGTTTGGCCACTCTGGTCGATAGTGACCAACAGATCTTAGCCGCTCTTGTAGTTAGTGGCCAACAGTAGTCGCTCTGGTTGATAATGACTAGGATAAAAAGTGCAATAGAGGGTAGAAGCTCCTTCATCAAACATGGATTTGAGGTTGGTAGCAACTCCTCTTTTTCTCTTTATCTTTCTATATTTTTCCATCAAAAAATAGTAAAAAAATTTAATTTTATTAAGGAAACATAAGAAAATGATAAAAGGAAAATGCATTGAAGCTTTCTAGTTTTCTTAGCTTTCTTCCAGTCGCTGCTAAGAATAATGAACCTCTGTTTTCAAGGTTTACCCTAGTCTCCAATGGTTTGGGTTGTTGTTTGTTAATCTTGCTTGCATGCGGCCCAGCCAGTGGCCATTATGCATGAAGTAGTAAAATACATTGGCTAAAAATCATTGAAATATTTATATATGTATTTTTTTGAATAAAAACATTTCTTTTAGGCATATAGGGAAATATCATGAGTGTTGATTGATGCATAATTTTCCTTTATTCAAGGTTAAAAATAACCCCACACATCACATATTATTTAACATCAATGATGTTGGGCTCTCACATCCAACCCTTTGATCGAGACCAATAGTGGATGTCATTACCACTTGGTTGGCTCATGTGAAAGAGTATCATCGGGACCCATCCATGGCCAAGGCTGACCCAAGAACTATCCTATCCATGCAAAATAGCATGCACTCCTCTTCGAAGGAGTGTATCATTATGCACGGTATGTTGGGTGAGGGTTGGTAGTACCTATGCTACCTCGTTGAGTATGGACTTCACTCCCATATTCGGCTTGTGTGAGTATATAGGTGAAAACCTTTGAACAATTTGAGTATAACATCAAATTTTGAAAAACATGATAAGAGTTCAAAGTATATTCACAAAAACTAAAACACACTAAACAAGTTTTAGGACACACATCTAATCTTTAAAAGAGATAATCATATTGTCTGCTTTGTGTGTTTCTTTATTGTTTGGGTAATCAAACCCTAACCCTAATTTTTCAAATAAATTTATTGAAAAAAATCTACTTTTTGATTCTACATCCAATGGATCGAGAATCATGCAAATCAGAGCTATAACAAAAAATTTATTTTGGTTTTATGATTACTCTATTTTTGAAGCTAAAAATAGGGAAAAACTGCACTAAAATAGTCATAAAATGGGCTAGACAACTCCAAAAGTTGCCAAATTTGTTTTGTTGTCTTAGTTAGCCCCTTGTGCACCTCTCATAGAAATTTTGAGTCCTAAATCTTCATGCTTCAAAATTTCCTAAAAATTCCTAAAAGTGGGCATTTCCCCACGAGCCTCGGTTGGCCAATTATTTCAAAAATACAAAATTTTGACCCAAAAGTCACTTTTTGGAGTCATAGCCCATTGTGATCAGCTCATCACATTGATCATTTTGGTATATAACACTTATAATTTTTTTTGGAAGTCAAAATTTTTTAAATAAAATTATGGTTGAGAGACCTCCCATGATGAGCAAGACCTCCAATCTAGAGAGGGAATCAGGTTCCATAACCACTGAACATATCCAAATCAGTCTAGAGGACATGGCCATCCCTGAATGGCATCCCAAGTCTTATCATAACATCAATACCATCCATAGGGAGTCAAACCTTCGAGATATCCCTATTAGGGAGGCACCCACAGATCCTCCAGGAAACCTTCCTGATTGGAACACCTTGATAGAATTCTATATGAGGAACAATCCACCCACTAAGGGGCCTAGTAGGTCAATGTCACAAGCTCACATCCCAACTTTCTCTATACATCAATCAAAATATGAAAATGAGAGCACACCATGGCCTAGCCTAGATGAACAAACCACCTCGTTTGATCGAGCAAGTCATCCCCCTACTCCTCACAGAGAGCATTCTGCATATACACATTGTGCTTCTATGCAGTCTGAATATACAAATATTATATCTAATATTGAATATGCATCATTCCTCATAGATGAGGAAGAGGACCCAAGTCATCCTCCTACTCCTCATGAAGAGTACGTGGGGCAACCATGTTGCATATCTGCATCGTCAGACTATATAGAGCCAATTCATAAACTAGAGTATCAAGTCAATGCAACCTTTAAGGAGCATGGAAAACAAGTGATAGATCCTACTAGGGGGAAAATACATGACAAACCCATTCATATTTCCAATATGAGGGTACATAGCCCCCATACAATTGAACAATGAGATCATACACATCAGGCACTGAGGTCACAACTTAACCAACAATAATATATGGATCAACTCCAGTTGGATCAACAATAATTAAATCAACAAGGGGTGGACTCACAATGAGCACACCTACAAAGGTTGTATCAACGAAAGATACAAGAACAACAAAAGATACAACAAGAGCAAGTACAAAATGCATTACATAAAGTGATGCTTACGCCTAGCACCCAGAGGATGCAACAACACATAAGGCATCCAGTGAAATCTCGAGGTCCTTCCTCTTGGACACACCAAAATCATGTTCAACATCAAAGGCCATTATCTGGTTATCATCAAGAACCTCATACTCCTCAATAGTACCAAGATCAATATGATGAGGAATCATATGAAGAGTCCCAATGGGAACATCAGGAAGAAGTGGATGCTTACCCTGAATCCATTTATGATGAGGTACCTAATGATTATACTTATCATCCACCTCAACATCAAAAGCGGCCTCCTCTACCTAATCAAGGGCGACAAAAGGAAGATCATATCATTTCATCAGGGCCATACAAAGTGCTAGTTGATCGGATAAATTCATTCAAAAAACAAAATCAAAGGTTGGTTTATCAAAAACCTACACTAAAGCAGCTTAGAAATCAGCCTTTGCATCCATCAGTGTCATCACCAACATATCCATCGAATTTCAAGATGCCTCAACTTGAAAAATTCAAAGATGATGAAGATGCACAAGAGCACGTGACAATCTTCATCAATATGTGCTTCCATTTTCAAGACAATGACCCCTTGATGTTGAGAATATTTCTTACAACACTAGTTGGAGATGCTTTAGAATGGTATAATCACCTACCACACCATAGCATATACACCTTTGAGCAATTAGTCGATGCATTCCTACAATGTTTTGCCTCTAGTGCTAAGAAAATGATAAACTTGATTGACTTGGCTAGCCTTCATCAACTTGATGATGAGCCAGTCATTGAGTATGGAAATAAGTGGAGGAAGGTGATGTCAAAACTACCTTTCACCCTACCCACAATAGAGCTCATTCAAATGTTTACGAGAAGCTATTCAAAACAAATCTCGCTTCTCTTACAATTGTAGTAGTATCAAACATTTGAGGAGGCCTTAGAATAGGCTGAGTTCATTGAGGCAATCAAGATACAGGAGGGTGATATTCAACTCCACAAAAAGGAATGGCCAAACAAGAATATTATAGGTGGCAACATGCAACAAAAGGCGGCCCCAATCAATCAAGTTGTTTTGAGTATCCCTGAATCCTCAAACCAGGTCGCACCACCTCTACCAATGCGACATAATTACCAAGACCAGCCTCCTCTGGCCCAAAATCATATGCAACCAAATCAGATATAGGGCCAACAACATCGGCCACAATGATAATATACTAATTTTCCAGAGACATTAGCATCACTCTTTGATCGATTATATGAGGCATGAAGAATCAATCTTCCAGAGATCCATCCATGGAAGCCTAACAAGCGTAGATCAAAGGCACACAGAGAAAATCTATATTGCATGTACCATCGACAAAGGGGTCATGACATTCAGACATGTCATCCCTTTAGAGACTTAGTGCAGGATATGATCGAGAGGCAAGAGCTTCAGATAGGAGTCTTCCAAGACCCCTTGCCTACACATGAAGCAAACATAGCACCCAACAATCAAGTTGAGCACGTCAATGAGGTGCACATAGCCCCACCTGATGAGGGTTTTATCGGTATGATCAATACTACAATAGGAAGCAAAAGATACCTTGATCAACCCAACATACCAAAAAATTCAACTAAAGATAATAATCTATCATGGTCCACACCAACAATGAATTCAATTCACTTACAAAAGGACCCTATGATTACCTTTCATAGATAGGAGATTAAGCCAATCTCTATGGATGAACCTGATCCTCCGCTACACATCATAGCAAGCATCGATCAAATTCTATACAAGAGAGTCTTGATTGACACTGGGTCATCTACCAACATCATCATGGCTACAACTTTGAAGCATTTAAATTTGCCACCTTCATGCATTAAGGACTCAACATTCACATTGAGAGCCTTCAATGATGCCACTTCCCCAATAATTGGCATAGTAATCCTACCTATACAGGTTGGGATAAAGATGATACCTACATTGTGCCATATCCTGGGGGTGAGAGGTAGTATAACATATTGCTAGGTAGACCATGGATGAGGGATATGGAATGTGTGCCTTCCATAGTGCACCAAAATCTAAAATTCATACACCAAGGACAAGTGTATGTGGTCCCCCATGATCCTGAGCCATTCAAGTATTACAAGGAGTTTGATGAGCCACAAGAAACTCTGGTGGCATGCAGGCCTCCAAACATTCATTTGGATAAAATCACCAAACATTCGACTGAGGCTTGCATCAAGAAGTCGCTACCTTTTCCCATCACCAAAAATCATGGTATCATATTACCTGATGAGGAGAAGAAAACATCAGTTAACATGACTAAAGCACCTTCAACTGATCCAAAATCTAAAGCGCCTTCTCAAGAGTTTGTGGCAATGGTTAACATTAAGTCAGAAGACCAAGTGACTCTAAGGTAGATAAAACAAGATATGGTGCAATCAGACATTGCTGCCACATTGAAGGGGTCAAAACCATTAGCATTAGTCACCCCTGACTCACTTCTCATGGTGCCTCCTCAAGAACAAGAATAGGTGTTTCCCCCACATCAGACTAGGGGTACCAAAGCTGACATAGTTCAACACCACAAAGTGAAACAAAAATATGAACTGAGTCATAAACATGAGCATGTGGATACCACTATCGAAGTGGATCATCATGAAGCCTCCACATCGACTCAAATGAAGGAAATGGATGATTTATAGTTACCTAGTGGATCTTTAGCACCCACTCTTTCACCTCCTTCAGTATAAAATGGTATTTCAAACCAATCACTAGAAATACACATGAGAGCCTTATCAGTATTGGAGCATATGCAAAATCACCTCTATAATATAGAGGTACAAATGGAGCAACAAAATGAGGTGTTGCAATATATTTTGATCCAACTTGAAATCTAGGAGATACAAAAGCAACCCTCATCTGAGGTCAAACTATCCCCTATGAAGCCATAGGAAAAGCCTCAACCAGAGCAAGCACCAACTCGACCGCCTCAACAACCTAGCAAGCATCCCTCATTGCTTGAGCCTATGGTATCAGTTTTCAATCGATTATGTGCCGCAAATGCTATCATATTACCTAAGGTTCACCAGTTGAATCCAGATCATCCAAGACCACAAGGGTATGAGGAAGAATCACATTGTCTATATCATAGACAAAATGGTCATGATATTCAATCATGTCAAATATTTTGAGCCATAGTATATAACATGCTTGAAAAGAAGCAGCTTCGGGTTGTCAACCAACAGATGGTCTTAGGCTACAATCCATCCCTTGCATCCAAAATGCAAGGGGAGCCCCCTAAGCAAGCAAGTGACATACCTAGGGCTCAACCTGGTCCTCAAACCAGGCCAATGCATGTTGCACGCTCGAAGCATCCGTAGCGCATCTGGACTCCTTTAAATGAGCCTATGTCTATCATCTTCTAGAAGCTGCAAGAAGCTAAGGTCTTAACCTTACCCAACATAAAACTTCTAGACCCAAATAGAGCTAAACCTAAGGGTTATAGGGAGGACCATTACTATCTCTATCATCGAATAGAGGGCCATGGCATTCACAATTGTCATGAATTCAAGAATGTGGTTCAAGATCTCATAGATAGTGGGGCTTTTCCCATAGATGGTTCATCCACAGAACCCCAGCCTACCAAAATAGAGGCTACATCATCCCAGTTGAGACCCCAAGGTCAGTCGTAGCCTCGTAGGCCAAACAAGCCACCTCAGTGAGTGGTCACATTTGAAATGACTACTGCAACTTTATTTCAAAATTTGTACGAGGCAAATGCATTTGTGTTGCCCGAGGTCAAGCAAAGAGAGCCCAAGCATGGGTCCACTGATGAAAGCCTCTTTTGTATGTATCATCGTATATAAGGGCATGACATCCACAACTACCAATCATTCTGGAAGGTGGTCCAAGACCTATTAGAATGAAATGAGCTCCATGCAGACGGTTCACTCATTTCTCCCCACCAAGACATGGGCACCCTATAGAGGTCCATGCCCCAATTAGGAGAGTTGATTTCTATCACTCTTCCTAAGCAATATGACTACATTATAGTGGACAACATGCACACTAGGGGTACTTAAGGTATCATACCTTCCCCATCATCCACATCAAGTTCAATAAAAAAATAAGATTTAAAGGTATCACATTCCTCACTTTATTAGTGGAAAGGGGAATCCTAAGGTATCATACCTTCCCCCTTTCAAAATAATAGAATTCAAAAATTACAAAAACAATAGAAAACATAAAAATTCAAACAAATTAGAAAACATCAAAATAAAAAAAAAGGCTCCAAAGGCATCTTAAAGCCCTTTGGTCAAATCACAAAAGGCTCCAAAGGTATCATAAGCCCTTTGGTCAAATCACAAAAGGCTCCAAAGGCATCTTAAAGCCCTTTGGTCAAATCACAAAAGCTCCAAAGGCATCTTAAAGCCCTTTGGTCAACTCACAAAAGGCTCCAAAGGCATCTTAAAGCCCTTTGGTCAACTCACAAAAAGCTCCAAAGGTATCTTAACCTTTGGTCACCAAAAGCTCCAAAGGCATCTTAAAGCCCTTTGGTCAAATCACAAAAAGCCCCAAAGGCATCTTAAAGCCCTTTGGTCAAATCACAAAAAGCCCCAAAGGCATCCTTAAGCCCTTTGGTCAATAACAAAACATAAAAGCACAAAAACAATTTAAAGTCAAAAAGTTCAAAAACATTCAGAATAATCAAAACTCAAAAACAATTGAAAGCATCAAAAATACAAAAACATTTGCATTTTGCATTCATCTAATTGCATTGCATTTAGGCATGACCATCCATTACACTTGCATTAGGATAGGTTGTGTTTACAATCTTACAAATGACACCATGTTTGTACCTCAATCATGCATCTTCAAAATCCATCATCATCCATAACCCATGTGTGTAACTGTGTTTTTCAACACAACCCCTCCTATTGCTATAAGGAATATACTAGGGTTTTTCGGTCACTCAACCATACCTAGTGGTTTTATCAAACTTTGTAGAAAGTTATCTTTGCTTTTGATAGATGAGGTTTGGTTTTGATAGCACCTGGTATATTTCAAAATCCTATCACTAATCAAAACACTAAAATCCTAGTTGGAACAAGGGAAATATGAATGTTGCGAAGTGGTACTAGGTATCCTTAAGTGAAAAGTTTATCTTGCTCATCCCCCTGTGCGACTGGTTCGAAAATGCTGAGAATTGACAAAAGGACAAGTTCCCCCCTACCCAAAGAAATCCCTTGCTTTAATCAAAACAAGCAAAAATCCTGAACAAAGCAAAATTCAAAAACAAATAGTGGTTATCATCACTACATAAATCCCTTGCTCAAAAGAAAAAATAAAAATTCAAAATAAATAGTGATTTTTATCACTAAGCATGAGCAAGTATCCCAAATAAATATGAAGAAAAGAAGGGAGTATTGAACTTGAATCCCTGGAGTTCTCAGCATTTGACGAACCATGAGGTGATCCTCATTACAGGTTTGGTGGCATCAAGCCTGCCTGGCAATGGTGGTATCCTTACGCACGATGATATGTCTATCACATTAGCATCCTACTTTTGTACAGACCAATGTTTGCATGTGGAAGGGCTAGCTTAAGGTGTCCTGTATCGCCTAGTGGTCTAATCCAACTGAGTCCAACTTAGGATCAGGATGAACATTTGAGGATCCCCAATACAACAATGGGCTGCATGAATCCCACCTGGCATCGGGGTATGCTTATGTTTTATCTAATATATTCATTTGCACACACAGGGATAATGAGTATCTAGGTCTTCATAACAAGAACTTTATCCTTCAGAAGCTCTGTATGGTCAGTATACAACTTTTGATCGAGTAACTAGGGTGTTTGAGTCTCATGGAAAACCTCAAAAATCCCCTCATAGCAACAAATCATTCCATCAATCAAATCATCAACTTTATTTATGAGGTTTTGTTCATTAAATGATGTTCATGAAATAGGATAGATACCGGATAAATATCAATAATGATATTTAGATGGCCACTGACTATTTTGGGGATATATTTTAATTTATATAAGCTTATAAAGAAAGTACATACATATCACATCATCTCATCTCACATTTGGATGTTTAAATAATTAATTCTTATTTTAAGAGTTATTATTTACATTCATGATTGTTATACATTCTGTGGTGTCACCCATTAGATTGTAAAACTCATATCACATGCATTCCTTATGTTTTAAGTGATTAAAGCATACATGTTCATTTATATTAGATCAAACATCATGTAAATATTGCATTACACACATTGCATTTACCATATCATAACAACATAAATTAGATGCATATAATTAAATCAAAATTAAACATGCATTTAAACACTAATCATTGCATCCATATATGCATATATCATAAGTAGTCCATCTACACATCTAGATCACATCATCTAATCATACATCTATCATCTAGCTAGTGCATGTCATCAATACATCACATATATAGCAATAATCAAATCATGTAAACATTGCATTCATATATGCATCCATCATCATAATGCATCTATATATATAGATCATAGTATCTAACATACTTTATCTATACTGTCATTAGTACATTGCATACATATAGCATAATCAAATCATTATCTAGGTATAGCATCCATAATTGCATCCATAACATAAAATCAAAATAAAAATATTTTCTAAACATCAACTAGGGCATTATTGGTATCATACCTCCCCTAATCAACAATCAAATAGTTAAGCAATAAACCCAAAGGCTCCAAAGGTATCCATAAACCCTTTGGTCAACTCCAAAATGCTCCAAAGGTATCCATAAACCCTTTGGTCAACCCAAAATGCCCCAAAGGTATCCATAAACCCTTTGGTCACCCAAAAGGCTCCAAAGGTATCCATAAACCCTTTGGTCAACCAAAAATCCCAAAGGTATCCATAAACCCTTTGGTCACCCAAAAGGCTCCAAAGGTATCCATAAACCCTTTGGTCAACTCAAAAAGCCCCAAAGGTATCCATAAACCCTTTGGTCAACTCAAAATGCTCCAAAGGTATCCATAAATCCTTTGGTCAACTCAAAATGCTCCAAAGGTATCCATAAACCCTTTGGTCAACCCAAAAGGCTCTAAAGGTATCCATAAACCCTTTGGTCACTCAAAAGGCCCCAAAGGTATCCATAAACCCTTTGGTCACCCAAAAGCTCCAAAGGTATCCATAAACCCTTTGGTCAACCCAAAATGCTCCAAAGGTATCCATAAACCCTTTGGTCACCCAAAAACTCCAAAGGTATCCATAAACCCTTTGGTCACCCAAAATGCTCCAAAGGTATCCATAAACCCTTTGGTCAACCCAAAAGGCTCCAAAGGTATCCATAAACCCTTTGGTCAACTCAAAAGGCTCCAAAGGTATCCATAAACCCTTTGGTCAACTCAAAAGTCCCCAAAGGTATCCATAAACCCTTTGGTCACCCAAAATGCTCCAAAGGTATCCATAAACCCTTTGGTCACCCAAAAGGCTCCAAAGGTATCCATAAACCCTTTGGTCAACTCAAAATGCTCCAAAGGTATCCATAAACCCTTTGGTCACCAAAAATCCCCAAAGGTATCCATAAACCCTTTGGTCACCCAAAAGGCTCCAAAGGTATCCATAAACCCTTTGGTCACCCAAAAATCCCCAAAGGTATCCATAAACCCTTTGGTCACCCAAAATGCTCCAAAGGTATCCATAAACCCTTTGGTCACCCAAAAAGCTCCAAAGGTATCCATAAACCCTTTGGTCAACCAAAAAGCTCCAAAGGTATCCATAAACCCTTTGGTCACCCAAAATGTCCCAATGGCATCTACTAACCCCATTGGTCATAATAACAACATGTATAATCCAAATCAACATTTAAATGCTTAATCATTGCTAAGTGCATTCATTCAAGAATCATTGCTGAAGATAATCATGCACTCCCTTGCTTGGGGTAAATAAACAAAATATCAAAAGCAAATTCAAGCAAACTAGAGCTTGTCTCCTAATTGCCACCAAGGCTAGGATTAGACTTAAGCTTATCTCCTAATTGCCACCAAGGCTAGGATTAGACTTAAGCTTATCTCCTAATTCCGGTCAAGGCTAGGATTAGACTTAAGCTTATCTCTAATTCAAGGCTAGGTTAGACTTAAGTTACTCTAATTGTCGCCAAGGCTAGGATTTGACTTAAGCTTATCTCCTAATTGTTTCCAAGGCTAGGATTAGACTTAAGCTTATCTCCTAATTGCCACCAAGGCTAGGATTTGACTTAAGCTTATCTCCTAATTGCTACCAAGGCTAGGATTTGACTTAAGCTTATCTCCTATTTTTTTTCAAGGCTAGGATTAGACTTAAGTTATATCTTTTTCTAAGGCTAGGATTAGACTTAAGCTTATCTCTATTTCCAAGGCTAGGATTAGACTTAAGCTTATCTCCTAATTGTCGCCAAGGCTAGGATTAGACTTAAGCTTATCTCCTAATTGCCGCCAAGGCTAGGATTTTGACTTAAGCTTACCAAAATCAAGTTCTTCAACTCATCGAAGGTAATGATTCAATGATGTATGCTCTTTCCATGATTGGGGCATCTAACATTGACTAGATCATCGAACATAGTGATTCAACACAAGCTTAAATGGAATTGCTATCATCTTGATTCCCTAAGAAGGCCATTGCGGTCGGACCGCTCCTTAGGATAGGGATATACAATTACTATTAATAGTTGAGATCATACCTATAAGGGGACCTACCCATCATCAAAGCAACCCTCTAAAAAGGATCCAAATCAATCATATTGGTCAAGCGACTCATCACTTCATTCATTGTCCTTCCCTCATCGACTCGTCGCTTGAGGGGGTAGTTAAAAATTTCAAACAATCATAATCAAAATCAACAAAGGATCACTCGATCATGCCAAATTGTGTTCATCTTATGAATCATTGCCAACAACTATCATAAGCTTACCCTTTGCTAGGGAAAAAAGCAAACATGATAGTTAAGTTTGTAGCTCTCCTCCTTTCGGATCTATAGTAGTACTAAAGCTACCCGATTGTCTGATGAATGAGTGCAAGATTTTGCAAATTTAAGCCTTCCATTCTATTGGAAGCAATGATTCTAGGATGCGCACCCTTTCTCATGACTAGGGCATCCAATGTTGATCAGATCAATGATCATCACACACCCTACAATGTGGCCCTAGGTGGTCTATTTTTGCTCCATGCTATGTTTTCCCATAATGCATCCCAAAAAGGGGTATCTATAGACACCTAAAATATGTCATGTTTAGGAGACTACTCATATGGGCACATCTGTAGACCATATGACTAATCTTGGACCTTTCCAAGAGCTAGCAGTGGTCCTAACCACTCAAAAGGGGTAGTTCTAGCCCATTTAGGCTTGGCCACTATCGACCAGAGCGGTTGCCAATCTTAGCCACTGAAGTCGAGAGTGGCCACATCTAGCCATTGCTATCAATAGCGGCTAGCACTAAAACATAGACTACCATCAAGGAGAGCCCAAATCATGGGTAGAGATAGTAGTTTGCATGGTTTGTGAAGGGATTTCAGTGAGGAACTCCTAGAGTTCCTCTTGACTATCCCTTCAATGCTAATTTGTGACTGAACCTTCCCTTTGGGATAGTCAGTTGGCATGCAGATCTAGATCTTGGCTTCCCCAAGAAGCCAAGATCTAGATCTAGATCTGAAACTAGGAAGGCTACATATGCAGACTTCCAAGATAAAAATATATAGAGAGAATTCAAATTGTGTGCAGTGAAGCCCTATTGAAATGGAGAGCCAATCTATGCCCCTTTGAGGAGCATTGGAGCATCATCCAGCTTGAGCCACGTCCATGCATCTACATTTAGATCCATCATTCCTAACCACCAATCAGTGTAGGAGACACACTAGGTGACCCTTGAACATCAATTCGAGTAAGGGATCGACTATCACAGCCCATAAAACCTGAGGTAAACCTTTTAGTTTAGTGGTCGTTGTCTTTGATAATGGCCCACAGTCATGGCTGCTTTAAGCAACAGTGTATAGGTTCCGATATGTCATTTCCTTTGTTTTAGCTTAGATCCATACTTTTTTTTGTTTTATTATCTATTTCTAGCATAGATCTGATTCTTGCAATGCATTTACATTAATATTTCTGAGTTTTATATACGTACATTGCTTAGATCTGTTGCATTTTAAATGGTATTATGCTTATTTATCTTGTTTATCAAATTTTCTAATATAAAGCCTCATCTGGAGAGGTGACCCATGCTACTTATTGTGCTCTGTTGTTTCCATGCACGTAGATACAGGTTCATAGGATCAGTTCAAGGTATCCAGAGCACGAGATCCCTCCAGGATGAAATCAGGAGAAGGAGGCATCTGTAAGCCCTCGAATAGTTTGGTGTGCGAGATCGGGAGGCCTACGGAGGTGCACCATCCCCTTGTAGGGGATACATTCACCGTTATTCCACTTGTAATAGATTGTATCAAAATGAGTATCCCTCAGAGGGACGTACATGTAACCGAGATCTAGAAGCATTAATAAAAGAATCTCTCTTTGCTTATTACTTTCACGTTATATGTGCTTGTGTGCTTCTTCATTTTCATTTGATATAATAATATTGCAAGTAGGTTAGTGTGGTGCACGCTTCTCGAGGTTGCATAGATCAAAGCCATAATGAGGGAGGAACTCTTAAAATTTTTAAAGGCTAAGATCATATATCCAATTAAACATTCCACTTGGGTAGCCAACTTGGTACCCATGAGAAAAAAGAATGGTGATATTTGCTTGTGTGTAGATTTTAGAAATCTTAACCAAGCATCTCTTAAGGATCACTACCCCCTTCCATAGATTGATCAAATATTACAGATAGTGGTAGGGGCAGAAAGGTTCTCACTATTGGATGGCTTCTCTGGTTATAACCAGATTTGGGTGAAAAATGAAGATCAGTATAAAATAACATTCACCACAAAATGGGGCACATTTTCCTACTAGAGAATACCTTTTGGGCTATCCAATGCGGGAGCCACATTTCAGAGAGCCATGGACTATGCCTTTGGGAAACTTATTAATAAAGTCATTCTGATCTATTTGGATGACATGACTATGTTCTCCCACAATAAGCATGACCACTTAGCACACCTTGAGCAAGTTTTTCAAAAGTGTAGAGAATTTGGCATTTCCCTTAATCCTAAGAAGTCATTTTTTGTAGTACATGAGGGAAATTTGCTAGGTCATGTGGTCTCAAAATAAGGTATGGCCATAGATCTGGATAGAATCCAATCCATTCTAGCTCTTCCACTGCTTGTAAATAAGAAAGCCTTGCAATCCTTCTTTGGTCAAATAAACTTTATTAGGAAATTCATTTCTGACTTTGCTCAAAAGGTGAGGCCTATATCTGAACTACTGAAGAAAGATGTAGAGTTTAAATGGACTGAAGTGAGGAAATAAGCCTTTGAGATAATCAATCAGTCCATTGCAATCGCTCCAGTGCTAGTAAATCCAGATTTTAGTAAGGATTTTATTCTTTATGCTTATGGAGCTGAAGAAAGTTATGCCTCAGTGCTCACTCAAAAGAATGATCAAGGTGAGGAGCACCCCATATTATTCTAGAGCCAAACTCTCCATGATTACCAGGTTAAGTATAATTTTATTGAGAAACAAGTATTTGTTGTGATGAAGTCATTGAAGAAGTTTAGGTAGTATTTGGTTCAAAGCAAGACCCTGGTATATGTTGTTCACCCAAATGTAAGAAGCTTTATTTTACAAGGTGAACTAGGAGATAAGAGAGCTGGATGGATCACTAAGATCTAGGAATATGATGTGGAGATACATCCCACCAAGTTGGTAAGAGGTAGGGCCCTATGCCAAGGTCTAACAGAGGTAGCAGTATCAGCTGAAATAATAGCTTGTCAAGCAATAGAAGATGATCAGATTGAAGGAGTACAACTAGGTGACTCTAATTGGGTAGACCAGATGATCAATTACTTTCAAACTGGAGTATGCCCTCCTGATCTTAATGCATCACAAAGAAGAAGATATAGACTTCAAGATTTGAAGTATGTCTTATTACCATAAGGGCTATACAAAAGGAACCTTGATGGAGTCCTCCTTAAGTGCTTAAAATATGATCAACAACAAAAGGTCATTGAGGAGTTCCATGGAGGGCCATCTGGAGGACATTTCTCAGGTAGAGTTACAACTTTGAAAATCATAAGAGTAGGCTATTACTAGCCTACTATATTTTTTGACACCTTCAAAGTCACTAGAGCCTGTGATAAATGTCAACGGCATGTAGGGAGGACAAGAAATGCTTCATTCCCCCTCAAGCCAATACAAGTTGAAGAGCCCTTTCAACAATGGGGGCTGGAATTTATAGGGGTCATCAACCCTCATTCTTCAGTAGAGCACAAGTATATTCTAACTACCACAGACTACCTCACCAGATGGGTAGAGGCTATTCCTACCAAGAAATCAGATCAGGAAGTTGTGATCAATTTTATGGAAAGTTTTATTTCAAGGTTTGGAGTTCTAGAAGCCTTGGTGAGTGACAATGGGCCAACCTTTATAGGAGCCAAATATATTGAATTTACCAGCAAGTATGGCATAACCATTAAGAATACTTCAAATTATTACCCTCAAGGGAATGGACTTGCAGAGTCTACCAACAAAAACCTATTAAGGATTTTGAGGAGATCACTAGAAGGGAATAAAAGAAGTTGGCACCTAATGTTGGAGCAAGCTTTGTGGGTAGACATGATTACTATTAAGAATTCCATCAAGACTTCTCCTTATGCTTTGGTATATGGCAAGGAGGTAGTGTTACCTATCCATTTGGAAATTCCAACACTCAAACTGATAAATACAGAAGAAGAATCAGAGGAAAATCTAGTGGAAACAAGGCTGACACACCTACTATAGTTGGAAGAGAAAAGAGCTCAGGCCTATGAGAACTTTTAGAAGCATTCTATGGACATCAAGGTATGGTTCGATAAAAAGGTAAGGTTCAAAAAATTCTAGGTTGGAGACTCAGTTCTCAGGTGGAATGTCGAAAGAGCAAAACTAGGACATCATCAGAAGTTTGACTCCTTCTGGGATGGCCCTTTCAAGATAGTAGAGGTCAAAGAGACCAATGTTTTCCAACTTGAAGATCTAGAGGAGAAACATACAACCGATTCTGATTAATGGTTTTCATCTTAAACTCTACTTTGATTGAAATATAAGCTCATTGTAATATATGTACATACATTGTATCATATTTCCTTTCTTTTTGCACTTTGTATCAAGTTTTGTTTTAATAACATGTTGTATAAAAAATAAAAAAGAAGAGAAAATTTTGCAAAATTGGCTAAGTGTTCCCAAAGGATGCAACAAGTTCCTATTCCACACTCAAATACACTAAGAGCGAAGTGGAATGATGAGTGGATTCCAATCCACACTCAAATGAACCATAATGTCTAGTGGAATGATGAGCGGATTCCAATATGTTGGGTTTTGAGACTTATGATGTGTGGAATGAGGAAGGTCCTAATCCACCATAATCTAGAGTTATGTTGGGTGGAATAAAATAAGTTTGCAATCCATTGGTTTCAAGCCTACTTTTGAGTGGGGTAGCAATTCCGCATCGTACCACTTGGCAAAAGGAAAAAGGTCCACATTAAATGCTAAATTTTCCATGCTCAAAAGAGAGAATAGACAAAGCGATGTCACGAGGGTATGAAGCACGTTTGAATTTTGGCCAATCAAAATTTAGAATACCACCTCCGAGCCACCAAAGGGAATGAATGCAATTTGAGAAGCGTGCTAGTAGACAAGTCATGCAGTAGCCACATTAATGGTGGAGGATATGCATGCACCAAAAATTAAAAGGGGGGCCGAAGCATAGAATTCTACTCATTTGACAAAGAGCAGCATTCACTGAGCGAAGAAGAGTAGAACGATACCTAAAAGCATTGCTTGTGAATTCCAGAGAAAATCTAAATTATTGCTGATAAAAATGGCTTTCAAAGATACTCAAGGAGCTAGAACATCGATGAAAAAGATAGTGGGCCATTATATCGACAAAGCAAAAGTTGTAGTAGATACTGAGTTGGTCCTCACAGAGAGAATGAAGCTCAAGAGAAACATCAACAATAGATATAAGAAAGGAGTAACCCTATCGACTAAAGGTAGATGTGTTGTACTCTCTTTATTGTCTTTTTACATTTGTGATTCCGTTCATCCTTGTCCTGAGTTAATAGCGGCTATCATTAAATTTTATGACCCAATGGCAAAAGCAGTAAAAATTGCTAGAGGCAAAACCCTATTTAGCATCACTATTACAAACTATCACAAGTTTTTTGCCCTAGGATCAGAACCACCTGTAAGGCCAAAAGAGTTTAAAACAACCACCTAGGTTGGGTATTACTCTCTAGAGAAGTGAGCTAATGATGGTGAGTCATTCAAAAAATGGGTCTATAATCAACTCAAGGACACTAGGGCCAGGAAGGGATTACCCCAGGTCCCAATTTCCATTGAATGATTTGAACACCTAGAGCTATATTCTATGTTAGCTTGTATGGAGGGTTTGGACTCTGATAAAATGGTGCATGGTTGGAAAATAGTCATTGCATATTGCATTTCCAATGAAAGGATGTATGAGGAAGGCACAAAGAAGAAGGGTATTAGGGTTATCTATTTTGATTGGCTAGCTTTCCTTGCTCAGAGAATGCATGAGCAATTAGTGAGAATGAAAAGAAGCTTTGATGCACCTTGTTTTAGGCATTGCTCAAGCTTGGTCTGGATGTTTTATGCTGCTGTAAGAGATATGATGCCCTGGATTCCAGTCAAGGACAAGACCAGTGAAGGAGACCCCATTCTGGTTTATTATTGGACTAATCATCTGAGAAGTACTGAGTCTTTTTACAAATTTAACTTGGAATTCTTAGGGCCAACATTGAAAATAATGTATGGAGAATGCCCTAGGCTACCACCTTTGGCTAAGAAAATATTGAGAACAAAAGGTGCAGAGGAAGGATATTGGTATCTCCTAATAGAGGGCACAATCATTAGACTGTATGGCTTTATGGGTAAGCCCTTTCTGCTACCCCATTTTGTCATAGATAGGTTATTCACCTTAGAATACTTGAGGCAAGCAGAATTTATAGATTTGAACTATGGCTCTAGGAGAAAGAGGAGATCTATGTTGACCTACCAAAGTGTTGATGATATAACTATTACTAAGAAGTGGCAGGGTGAACAAATTGACCAATACTTGGATAGGTTGGGTCTGTTCTACATTCCTCAGAGATGGAGTTATGATCCAGATGATATATTCTATAAAAGGAATATAGCCTTAAATGGAGAAAAGGCCTATAAATTTGAGAAGAGATCCAGGCCCCATTTTGAACAAGGCAGAAATAACAAAGAAACTGCTCTTTTGGAGTGGAATGTTTCTAAGATGGATCAACTTCCTCCATGGTTAGACTTTTATGAACAAATTATGGATTTTGATCCAGACAACAATGCAAAGCATCGGTTGAAGGAGTCTACCATCAAAGATATTGAGGAAAAAATAGAAAATAAAGAGGACCCTCAGTCTCAAGAACCTACTGGTGATGAAGTAGAGAAAAAAGGAGAAATGGAACGAAGCTAAAATATCAGACTAGTGGAGGATGAGAATTGAGATTGGTAAAGAAAAATCCAGGTTTGGGTTAAAAATTGATGGTGAATTTTCTAAAAAGTATGATGATAATGTCAAAACTTGGAAGCCCAAAGACCCAAGGAATATAGTGCTAATATAAAAAATGACACAAACTGGGTCTGATTCCCCATCCCCACCTTCATAAGAAGAAGTTCAAGAAGAGGAACCTGATACTCCATTGACTATTATCGAAGTCTTGAAGACTTTTCAGCCCACAACTGAGCAAATAGAGAAATTTCCAAAAGGAGCACAGTTGATGAGTAAAATGCACTACTCTAATGAGAGGGCTATCAGTGCACCAGTCATAGAGATAGTAAATAGGCCTAAGCACCTAGCCCTGGGTGGATAACCTCCAGATATAGATATAGACTAGAATGAAAAGGATGAGAACTTTAGGTTTACACCTCTGAGTTTCACCACTGCAGCAATAGTGGAATTAAATCCTATTTCTGAATAGATATTGCTAGAGGAAACAATACAAGAAGGGTTATCTGAGGAAGAGATAGAAAGTGAGAAAGTTACCTTTCAAGTTTTTTAGAGAAAAGCCAAAAGGGCCCTAGAAAGAACTGAGAAAGAGATTTCAAAGAAACA
Organism: Wollemia nobilis; assembly: GCA_028583015.1. Taxonomy (NCBI): domain Eukaryota; kingdom Viridiplantae; phylum Streptophyta; class Pinopsida; order Araucariales; family Araucariaceae; genus Wollemia; species Wollemia nobilis. The sequence continues at coordinate 8,051,000 of JAQPPZ010017031.1, read as the reverse complement.
GAGGTTGGATAAAGAGGATATAGTTGAGAAAACAACTGTTTCAGCTATGGAAGAATTGATACAACAAGAACAATAGTAGATCATAGAGACAACTCCACAACACCCTACATCAGTAGGTGAAGGTATGGTCTCTAATCCCTCTTCTCCTCTTCCTCCTCCAAATTCCCCAAGGAAATCTCCCTCCCTTTTTGAGCAAGAAGTTGTAACAAAGGTACCTTCTCCACCTCATAGTCCACCACCTATTTCATCAGTCACTACTGAGGTACAAACCAACCCATCTCCTCCAAGGTCACCTCAAATTCCACCTTCATCATCCAAAATTCCACCTTCATCATCTGAGATTCCCCTTTCATCATCTCCCATAGTTCCATCCTCGCCATTACAACCACCACCCTCATCTGAGAAGCAAATTGTTTCAAGTACACCCCCTCACCCATCTGTGAGTCTCACTTCAGTTTCCATGAGTCTACCAATTGCAACAATGATAGTGGTCATAGATTCCACTGTGGTCATAGATTCTACTGTAACTACTTCTGCATAACTATTGTCAACTATTGATTCTACTCTTGCATACCTTGTGTCTTCTTCTCCTCTTGCTACAAGTTACCCTACTCAAGAAATTTTGTAGAAGGAGTAGGAAGCTACACAGAAAATCAATGATTTCTAGGCAAAAAAGTTGTCCAAGCCTTCTAATAGGATGGCCACAAAGAGGAGAAGCATGTTTGTTGATCCAGTTTCAAGGTAAAGGACATCTAGATCCATGATTCCCCTTGTGAGTAAGCCTAAAACTGAGATGATTGCTCAAGATTATCGTATAGAAGAGTTCACAGAAGATATTGAGAAGTTGCCTGATGAAGATGAATTGGTCATAGCCAAAGCCCACTTGGAAACTTTTTATGTAAAAAATGATATATTCAAAGAAAAGGTGGGTAAGTTGGAAAAGCAAATTGAAAAGCTTCAAAAAACTATCAACAATCAGAAAGAAGTGGAGAAAGCTCTGAGAAAAGAAGCTAAGAGTTGGCAAGAGAAGTTTCAAGAAGCTAATAAGCTCAAGGAGCAGATTGAAGAGCACTAGAAAAAGAATGAGGAGCAGGCTAAGGAGATACAAAGTTTGAAGCAACAACTTCAGATTGAAAAGGCTAAATCTTCTAGTTTTTCCAAGGCTGGACTAAAGAAAGTAAGAAAGGAATTGCTCTCTGAAGTTCTAGAGAAATGCTCAGGGCTACAACTTATTATTGATTATTTAGATGATGCCATCCACCTACTCCAAAGCATTTAGAAGGATCTGGATAAAATCACTAGAGAGCTACAACCTATGGTAATTCTAGCTAAGCAAATTCATAGGTTGGTGGATAGTAGACTCAGTGATTCTGCTAAGCCAATCCCTAATAAGGAGTGGAACATTGCTAGAGTTGCTACCATAATTATAGTGAAGAAGCATAGAGCACTCCAAAAGGCTTGGCTATTGTATGACAAGATTGAAGGAGTAATCAAGGATGTAGTGGATGTTAATAAGGAAATGATCCAAATTGGTTTTAGAGGGTTATGGATGGAAGATCATAGCTTGTTGTCAGTTGAAGAAATTAAGAAAAGTATTGGTGAGAGCTTACAAGATGAGTCTAAAATTGATTCTCTAGAAGAACCAATTGACCAAGAGCAAGCTTCACAAATGATTATTGATTTTACCAGGCTCAGAGATCTCATGGAAGACTTGGTAAATAGAGGAAGTGCTGCTAATTATGAAGATATTGGTGAACTACAGTACATTTATAAGCAGTTGAAGGAGACTTCCAACCCCTCTGAAGCAACATGGAAACAAGCCCTACAGATTTTGAAATTGATGGTGTAGTTGTTTGGTGATAATGTTGAAGAGGAAAATAAAGAGCAATCTTCTCCAAAGGAGGAAGCTGAGCAAGATGTAGAGGATAATGTTGAAGAAGAGGTCCAACAAGAGGAAGAGCCAGATAGAGCTACGGACCCTGAAGGGGCACAAGCTTAGCAATTTTTTTTTGTACATATGTAGTCATAAGTTTTGTATTTTTGTCTGATTCATTTTTACTCTAACATGGTCAAAAAGAAACAATAAAAGCATGAGTCTAGAGAGACACATAAAATAGTAATTTTTGTGTGAAGGTATTTTTATCATGTATTGTAAGAAGGCTTTATAAGGAGAACATAGTTGTGTTTTTGCTAGAGCAGTGAAACAGTTTTGCTAGAATGGCATAAATATTAATGTTTATGGCATAGTCTCCATGTGAACAGTTATCCTCTAGGATGTATGAAGCATGGTCTCGATATGAACGTTTATCCTCGAAGATGACCATAAAGTTTTCAGAGGGTAGTGTTCATATGGAAATTATTCTTTAAAGAATTTTTGAAGATAAGCATTTTTTACTCTTGATGCCCAATGGATAAGACTCTGAGTTCGATGGCTTTGCGAGCAAATCCACCCGAGAGGCACCAGAATGTAGGCCCAAAATGGCCACATCCTTAGAAAGCATTGAAAATTTTATTCTAAGGTATGAAGTTTCCATTCCGCACATTTTCTAGTGTATTTTGGAGCGGATCCGCAACATGAGTTTCCTAATCCACCCAACACTTAGTGCATTTTTTGCCTTGAGCAATTCCGCTTAGTTTATAGTGTATTTGGAAGTGGATTGATGATGGGTCCCGATTCTGCAAAAAATTTTTGGTGATGATGATGTCAATGTAAGAAGAAGTGTGGAATGGTGATCACGTGTAATTTTTACATGCTCCGAGCGGCTAAGTGTCGGTAAGATCAATTCCATCAAGTTTCAAGAGTATTTTGGTGTGGATTGGTGATATAAAGGTAGAAATCACTACATTGGGTGTGGAATGGTGACAAGGAGTATTTTACACTAACTCCAGAGCGGAATGGTGATAAAGTTGATTTTACACTACAAAGGGTGCGGATTGGCGATGAAGTATTATTTACACTAGCTTTGGTGCGGATTGATGATTCCACATTTTGACCAAGGTGATGCTGATGTCACCATACTTTTTGTGCAGATTACATTCTGTTTGGAGCTGAAGGAAAAGAGAAGGAAATATAATAAGTGGATTAATAGCGGAATGCATCCCACTCGCTCTCTAATGCATTTTATGCCAGAATTTGATTCCGTAGAGTTGAAGCCACAGATGATGATGTCAGCAATTAAAAGTGTGGAATGGTGCTTTGGTTTTTCCCCACCAATTTGCAGAGTATATTCCAAGTTTTAATCATAGTCGTTCACGATGAAGATCGACGGTCAAGATTTTGCTAACAGTATTGAAGTATTTAAAAGCATTTTCTCATCGGATCAGAGTGCAGTCAGTTGGAGGGAAGGAAGATGAAGCGTCGAAGGGTTTCAAGAACAAGAACCAGAGGTAGTTGTAGATCGACGGTGGAGCGAGCTTCCAAGAATGGTCTATGGATCAGATGTGGTCTCTAACGGCCTGAATACCAACTGCCATCAATGAACCAACAAGTTGCAGAGAGCTAAGCTGCCATGGTGATTTACTCACAATGGATTTCTCGGAGGTCTGCAACCAGTAAGATAATGCCAACAAAAACTCTCTATTGAGCTGTAAATATGAAATCTTTGTAATGTCTCCTCAATATTATTTCATTTACAAACTATAAATAGAGGTCGAACCCTCATTTTTTAGGGTCAGCTCTAGTGCATTTGCTTGCCCTACTATAAATATTCTTGTGAGCTAATGGAAGGAGCATTACTCTGATTTTTGACTCAAATTTGTCATCTTCATCATCTTGTGCAAGAGGTTCGAAGCCTTGAGCTGCATTTCTATTAATACTTGAATGGTTAGTTCATTCCATCTTATTGGATTACTAGTTGTGAGAGTAGTTGAAATCTGTTCTTGGTTAGATCTGTGTTGTTAGAAAGTTTATTTCTGTTAAATCTAACTATTGGTCTATTCTGCTATTTGGATTATCAATATTGGATGTTGGAATTGCTTTCTGCAATATATCTTTGTTTATGCTTTAATGTGTGAAGATTTCATGGGTTTGGGTGCTGCTAATCTTGAGTGATGGGACACTGGAAATAGCTTGTGGGAGCTTTTGTTGTAGTTGCCTATGTTGTTAGCCTATCCAGCCACTATTTTTTATAATACCTCTAACCCTAAACCTTTTCTAACCCTTATCTCAAAACCCTATTTGAGATTTAATTGTGTCAACACCATTTTAAGTTGACAAGGAACCAACCTACTCTGGAGGTTGGATTGAAGTTGTCTTTGGTCCATCCAATGCTTGAGTGTCGAGCTGTGACTATCGGGTGCATGCCTGGATAGAAAATTGGAAGATAGATAGTTGCAGTGTCAAGTAAAACTTGATGTCAATTCGGTGCCCAACAAGATTCTTTAGCATAATCAGAAACAGAATCAAAGCTTGGATTTTTGAGCAACTGCATGAAATGAGAAACAATTTCAGACCTTATTTCCTTGATATTTTTTGTTACACTCCCATATTGCCTAAGTAATTATTTGATTCTATTGTTACTCATAATCCTTAGAGTATAAATGTGAAAGAATTTTGTGTTGGAATATCCATCCTTGATCCATATTGCTTGAGATTTCTACCTCTAGAATTTTTCCTCGCATGCTAGAATATTGTGATACTCTGCTAAAAGAATTTGTTCTTCAGCTCTCAACTTAGTATCATCATGTTGACTAGTCAAAATATCATTTTCAATTATTTCCAGATGGTTTTTGATTGCCTATTTGTTCTAAAAAAGGTTCCCAAATATGTCTTTGTTTCATATCTTGATATTTTCTTTGACCACTTTCATTTTTTACCCCAATCTACATGGAGATCCATGAATATTCTTTGTCACCATTGAATGATTCTATCCCTGGATTCTGGATGTTGAATCCACATGGCTTCAAACCTGAAAGGGGTTCAAAAGGTGTAAGGGTTATATATTTTCAGGAGTGGGCTATGATCTAAACCAATTTTGAGTAATTATTAGAGGTTGGTATCCCCCACTTTGTAGTAGCCTCATAGGAAAAGAGGACTCTATCCAGTTTAACCTGAATTAGCTGACTACCACTCCTTATATTGGTCCAGGTTAACTGATTGTATTTCAAGTTGACATCCATTAGATTATTGAAGTTAATTAAATCATGAAAATATTCCATGCTTTTTGAGATTAATCCATAACCACCTCTCTTGTTCGAGGGGTAAAGGGGGGTATTAAAATCCCTAGCTAAAATCCAAGGAAAATTGGTGATAGCTTTTCTGAGATTTGTTAAGGTTTCCCATAACCTGGATCTACCTAGGATTGAATTAGGTGCATATATATTGGTGAGTATCCATGGGAAATATTTGTCTTTATCAAAAAATAAAATACTTGTTGAGACATCATTTGAGTGAATCAATATGCCTTCTAACTTCTTTGGATTCCAAATGCACATGAGACCTCCTGAAGCACCCTTGGAACTGTAGGAAATAGCCTCCCCTTTTCTCCATAGTTTTTTGCTTAAGTCAGCTACTGAGTTATCTCCTATTTTTATTTCTTGCATCAAAAATATTATGGGATTGACTTCTTTTCTTAATGACCTGGCTAGCCTTTGCTTGGCTAGACCATTGAGACCTCTCACATTCCAAGAGAGGATTTTCATTTAGATGGTTTGGCATTCCTTTTGCCTCCCTTTCCTTGAGGTTAGGGAGGTTTGATACATTTGAAGTCTTCTTTATTTTGACTTAACCCTATGGAAAATAGAGTTTTTTGGATTCCACTCGCTATCTCCTCAGCTAGACCCTGTTTCCATTGATCATTTTTTGAGGTTCTACCCTTCTTCTTGTCACCTCCATAGTCAATAGGAGACTTCCTAGAACTTCTAGTTTATTTTGGGCTAAAATTTTACTAGTTGATTCTTTGAACCACAGGACTAGAAGACCCAAGGATGGTAACTGGGATTGCAGGTTCTTCAGTTTGGGTCCATTTTCTAGGCTCACCTAAGCCCTCAGGGATAGACTCAAGGGGAGGACTTGGGGGTCCTAAAACATCAGGGAGGATAAGAGTGAGGAAGCCCACTATAAATATTTGCAAGCCTCATATTATCATTAGAAATATCAAGACTGTTATGAGTCGGTTCTAGACTATGAGGATCTTTATCATTGTTATTTTCAAGTGATGGAAATTCAGAAAGAACTTGGTACTTGATTTGGAAAGCAAAGAAATAACTTACTTATTCCTTATGCAAGTCTAAATTTATAGCATATATGTATTTACCCTTATCAACATTTTAAGGAGGAGCTTGAGGCTCATTTGTAGAAACACTTTGTTGATGCTCATTTATATTTTTGGTTGGATTTGGATTTCTGATTGGTCTGAAGGCTACGCATTTTGAAGCCGAATGCTTCCTTATTTTATTATTGATAAAAGAGTACTTTTTGGGATCTCAAGTTTAGTTTCCACTTTCAGATATGGGAACTAAGATCTTAGATACCCTTGAGTATGGAATTCCACACAAAATGTGGGATTATTTTCATACTCCACCGCTTGCTTTCGATAGTAAGACTTATACTCCAGTTCCACAAAAGTGGTAAGCTTTGAATCTAGTTTTGCATTGACACAAATTCAAGCAATTATCATCCTTGTTCTAGCCAATGTGGCATGGTCAATGGCCACCAAGTCACCAGTAATTTTGGTTATACCTTTGAGAACATCCTCATGCCATAATTGCTAGGTAAGGTTTAGCAAATGAACCTAGATGGGAGCATAATTAATGCTCTGAGTTTCAAGGTAAAAATTTGTAGCCTATCTTCTCAGAAATAAACTCTACCTACCCAGGAACCAAGGTCCCCCTGTAAGGATACGACTAGCATCATCATGATTACTCAGCTAAATGTTGAAAAACCCTTGAATAATCCAACGATTTCCATGCTTCCCATGACTTTCAATTTAGCATGAGCCTAGTGCCTGATTGTTTCAAGATCCATTTTACCTCCAATAAGCTTTCCAACTAGCAATAAGGATTCTATTGTGAGGTAGTTGGAGATAATTCTTGCAAGGAATTTAAGTTTTATCCTGATAGGTTCAAGAGAAGACAAATATTCTCTAGGGCTATTCCTTCCTTCACTAAGGACTTTAGCAAAAGAGGGCTTTTCAGCAGTGGGCCCTTCAACCTAGGGGGTCCTAGTTTTGGTTTCTTTGTCGGACAGTTCATCTCCCCATAAACGAGTAATATTTTTTAAAGCCTTTTCCTAACCATTTTGACCACCCTCAAGCTCCTCGAATGTGATTCCAACCTGATCAACCCGTGATTGTCCTCCTAACCTGAATTTGAATTTGGTCCTTCTCACCTTTCACAATTTGAATTCCTGTGTTCCTGCCTACATAGTGTCTGCATCCTCCTGCCATCCTCCAAAGATCAGTCCAATATTTAAATTTTTACTTTTGCCTACACTTTTCTCAGTATTATAAGAATATCAACTAAAGTGGCCAAGTTATTACTAGAATTTATTTTTATATTAAATGGTATGCCCAAGTCTATTGTGTGTGACTGTAACCCTATCTTCATGACCAATTTTTGGAAAGAATCATTCACACTTAGTGGTATTCATTTTAACATGAGATCTTCTTACCATCCTCAAATATATGGGAAAACAAAAATTATGAACAAATATTTGGTTACATATATAAGATTATTTGCTCAAGAAAAGTAATATTAGTGGGTTAAATGGCTTCCCTTAGCAGAGTAGTACTACAAAACTTCATATCATCTTTCAACCAGGATGCCCCTATTTGAAGCTGTAGGTCTAAAATTCTCGCACTCCTTTCCTTCAGGCTAATGGATCTGCACCTCGAAGGGGAATGGGAGAATGATAGGTCTACACCTCCGAGAGAGACACTTGAGTTTGTGTCTTCTTTGGTGATTTTTTGACGAATTATTTAGGGTTCACCAGGAAACATTTTACGGTAGTTTCCATGCCTAGTTTTTGGAGTTTGTTTGATGTGTTCCTTTTAAATTCTCACAATCACCTAGTTTTGGTCAATACAACTAAACTATGCTAAATGCAATTCAGTTTTCAATGAATATAGTAGACAGTGATAAACAGGGGAAAAACTAATTCAAATGCTTAATTATAAAGAAATTTGAAATTCTTACTCAGTCCAGAAGTCTGATGAAGGTTTTGTTCTTTATTGCAGATAAGATTGTATGATGTAGGTCAAGATCGTACTCTTCTGGTCAAGATCGTATCGTCCGATCAATGATCGACAAATTCAATCACAGCAGACACCTACATTTTCATAAGTAGAGTGCAAAAAATAGAAAATAGAATGTGCTATAGAATTTATTGAATAGATATTAACTCATACAAGACTTATTGAATACAATACTAATAGGAATTAACATGTATATACCTTGAACTACATAAAGTATGTAATTAAATGCAAATTTATGAACTCCAAGAATGCAAATAATTAAATCTAATGTTATATGAAATATAAATGATAGAAAGGATGATAAATATACAAAGGGAGAACTTAAGGAATGTAAACCAGTACTTGGGGTTACCCCCAAGTGATATACAATCAAGATCGTACAAAATAGCAAGATCATACAGAAATAACAAGATCGTACAGAAACAACAAGATCGTATAGAAACAGTAAGATCGTATCCTTCGATCATCGAACATATCCTCCTATCCTGCATAAAACAAAAATATGCCTAGGTCTAGTGCAGAAATTACAGCAATTTGAATGCAAAAATTAGGTCAATGAGTCAAGAGGAATTCAAGGTGAGAGGTTCTTGATTAAATAGGCTAAGCAAGCTGATGAAATTAGGCTAGAAGACAAAGTGGGTTGCAACCTCCTCCAAGCTGGGACTTATCGGTGGATCTAATTCTGTAACTGCCATACGGTTGCACAAGGTAAAGAAAAAACATGTTACATCTAATTTTTCTTTTTGCTTAATTGAGCATTTTATGTTCTTGGTCAAGATTTTACTTAGGATCAAGGATCGTATCGTACGATCTCACTAGAAGGTTAGACATATACATAGTTTTTGGCAGTTTGAGGGGTCAAACGGTGTCGAAATTGGACATATAATATATCATTGGAAAGCTCTTTTTGAGCCCTATCCAATGGTGTAGGTTTTGGGAAATTTGGAGGGGATTTATTTAGGTAAAATTAAGCTCAAAGATGACCTTACTTCTTTAGGAGGAAAACTAAGGAAAATGAGTCAATTTTTCATGTCTACATTTTGCCCCCTCTTTGGCGTATTTATAAACAATAAATGCATCAAATAAAAGTATAGACACTTGAGTAGAAATTATTATGATTAACATGGGCAAAAAAGGAGTACATGGTTTATAATTAATAGTTCATGGGAAATTGATGTTTTAGAAAAATAATTACTAATTTACTTGACTAGGATTCCCCCTCGAGTTTTTAACCAAATTCTGTGTTTGGTGGAAAACTCGAAATTTCTAATATATATATATATATATATATATATATATATATATATATATATATATATATATTTGATTTTATTTGTTTTATGTGACTGTGTGATTTTTTGGGTATTTATTACATTTGCTTATGATGGTTGTGTTACATAATTTCTTGTAATCATGCTTTGATTTTTGAACATTTTGATCATGCTTAACATAAAAGGAAAATGATTTTGTAAAGTGTTTTTGAAATACAAAAGATATTTTTGTGTGATGATAGATTTGATGGATTAGCAATGAACCTCGAAGGATGTTGTGTTGTTATATGACCGTTGGTGGAGATCGATGCTCGTTGGGTCATGAAGCGGATCCTGTTGTGAGGAAGTTTTGTATTGCTAATACCAAAAATATTATGGGCTCAAGAGTGACCTTGAGGCTTATGATGATGAAAGGAGATGTTGATTTAAAATGAAATTGATTTTGAGAAAATAGGTTGATAAAGATTGTTTTTTTTAGGGATATAAAGTAATTTAAGCATGAAAATTTGGGAGGGATGACTTGCGCTCGGCATAGAATCCCTAGTGTGAAATTTGAGAAAAATAATTACTAGGAATTATACCATCATCGCAAAGTCAAAATGCAATGCATGATTATATATTATTTTGAAAATGCAAGTTGTATTTTGAAACTAAATCATTGTTTCACATGTTGAAAAAATTTTAAGGTAATATATATATATATATATATATATATATATATATATATATATATATATATATATATATATATGTATATAATTACAAAAAATGAAGTGATATGGATTAATGTGAATAGTTATAAACTAATATTTTCTAACAAATTTCAAAGAAATATTTTAAATTATTTCCAAGACAAAGTTAAATTTATCAAGAACCAATGTGTGATGTGTGAGTTCATTATCCATCTTGATTTGTCATAATGATACAAAATATCTCAAGGATCAAATGTGTGTGCTTATGAAATTTATTTACCGATTTTGAGTGAGGTGGTGATACAAGCCAACTTTTATGAACCAATGTGTGTGCAAGTGAGATGTTCATTAACCATGATTTTATGCATGCCACTGTACCGAACTACTATGTAAGTCAAGTTACCAAAATCTAGCTAATCCATAAGCGGATATTGGTCTCTACAAAATAAGGTTGCTAATGTGATAGACATGTCACCATGCGAAAGGGATTACCCAAGGTCAAGCGGGTTGGGCACAAACCACCTATTATGGGGCTTACCTCAAATTTTTCGAATAACTGACAAAATCCAGGGATTCAAGCTCACTACCCCCTTCTTTTCTTCTGATTTTTGGAATAGGGATTTCTTGTCCATTTTTGAACAAGGGGATTTTATTGCTTTTGCTTTTCTTCTTTTCTTTTTCTTTTCTTTTTCTTTTCTTTTTCTTTTATTTTTCTTTTTTATTTTCTTTTTCTTTTTCTTTTTATTTTTCTTTTTTTATTTTCGGGATACTTGCCTAGATTAGGCGTAGAGCAAGGGATTTTATTTGGGTAGTAGGGGAGCTTGTCCTTTTTCCAATTCTTAGTATTCTATACCATGCGCGTAATAGGATAGCAAGGGAAACTTTTCACTCAAAGACATAGACTACTATGTAGTATCCTTTTCAAATTTACAACAAATTATTTTTAAGATGTGAGAATGTGTTCTTGGTTCAAGAAGTAGCAAGATTAGTTCCCAAAACTCAAAATTTTATTTAGTGAAGTAATAGTGCTTTTTAATACAAGAGATATTTATAATCAAAGTGACAAAATCAAATTTTAGTGAATATGAATTAAGTGAGTGGTTCAAGATAACTTTTGAATTTATCTAAAATAAAATAAAATATAACTTGAATTTTAGAAGACAACACACATTGATGCAAATAATGAGAACTTAATAATTTGAAATATTTTTGGAAATTTTCATGTTTTTGATTTTTTTGTTATTTTGATAATTTTGATGACTGGAATTGGTGGTATTTACAAGATGATCTATATACACTATATAAGGTGATTTGTGTATAACATGTCTAAGGTGGATTCAAAATCAAAGGAACTTTTGAAGGATCACTTAGTTGTGGTGAAGGTGATTGAAGTTGATTTGTTGATGTTTGATATTGTTGTGATGGAGGATGATGCTCAAATATAGATGAAGAAAGGTGATGAACAAAAAGTGATGAAGAGGAAAAGAATAGAGAACTTGATGTGATAATGATAAATAAAGAGAGAATGAAGAACAAAATGTAATGAACAAAAGGTGTCAATGGTGATAAAGAGGAAGAGAATAGAGAACTTAATGTAGTGATGATAAAGAAAGAGAGAATAGAGAATACAAATTCCCTATGAATGGGAGAGGTTTGCAAAAGTTTCAAAAAGGATATCTTAGTTGGAATATTGTCTGATTGTTGTTGAATGTTGAGGGAGACTTTAGGTTGAGACTTCAACATTAAATATGGGTTTTCTATGCTTGTATCCTCTTTCTTATTGTTCTTCAAAACTAAGAGAGGTCTTGAAGGTTGATTGGATGAAGAATTTATTTCGTGTTTATCAAACTGGGTTGATTGAACTTGAGATTGCTCACTTGTAGTTTTTGTCACATTATTAGTGATATCATTGTGATGGGACACATTAGGATGTAATATTTGATTAGTTTCCTGTTGTTGATGCTTGATTAGTTCTCTTAGGAGTTTATAAATAACTGTTTCATTACCTCTTCCTTATTTATTGTGAGTAGAATTATGATAAGTATATTATGAAGTATGATGTGATTGCATAGTAGGATTAGAAGAAGAAGTATTTCCTGGTTGAGATGAATGTGTTGTGTTGAAAGAAGAAGGTTGAAATGGTTGTGATTGCAATGATGATAAAGAAGAATTACATATGGATTGAATAGTTTGACATGAATATTTAATGGGAATAATACCACTATTATGAAGAGGTTGAGGTGAATAAGTGTTTTGTAGAGAAGAATATGGTGGGGATTTTTTATTCATTATTTGAGTTTGTTATTGAGATTTTTGGATTTGTTGTCTATTGATGGCTTCAATAGTACCTACAACATTATTATTTTGTAAGTGACCAAAGTAGGGTCTATCATTTACTACATTTTCATTTGAAAGTGTTTGTTGAGATGAAGGTCGAATGGTCATTCTTATAGGGAATGGTTCTTCTGGAAATAATAAATCTATGATGGGAAGAATTTGATCTGACTCATCTTCAGAACTATTTGAGTTATTTGAGGTAATGTCTATCTTACTTTCTGTTTCACTTTCAATGTTTTCTGTGTCACTTATTGTATCTTTCGAAGATGAAGATTGAAAATATTATATTGGTCTAGTTGTGACTACAAATAAAGTAGGTACATAGAAGGTTTGCAAATATTGTTGTGAATAACACAAGCTTATACTGAGAGGGGGGGTGAACAGTATAAGATCACCTTTTGATTTTCTTCTCACAATCAATATTATGCAATATATCAATGGTAATATCAATAGCAAAACCAAATAAATGCATAAAACATCACACACACATGAGACACCAACTTATGTGGTTCACCCAATGTGGGCTACTCCACGGAGAAAATATTTCACTAAAATTTTCTCAATCAATCTCTTGGGAGTCCTTCCCTATTACAATGTTTATGGACCTCTATCCAAAGGAGATACCAATCCCCTAAATCAAGTTCGTGGATCTCTATCCATAGCAGAACTCATTATCCTCTACTCTAGCTGGTGAACCTCTAGAAGACTATTACCTTCACTACATTGGCTTGTGGATCTCTCTCCACTGAAGACTCTTATCCCCACTCAGAAGACCTATCCTCACTGCCTTGGTTTATGGATCTCTATCCACTAGAGACTATTGTCCTCTCTACTCTGTCACCTCCAAAGCTCTGTCTCAAATCTGTACTAAACATAGTCCTTCGGTCTAGCACAAATCTGCTCAATATCTGTCTCTGGTCTGGTACAAACCTATCCTCAAATCTGCACCAAACTCTGCTCCACAAGTCCACTCATAACTTGCTCAAATCTGCTCAACAAGTCCACTCAAAACTTTCTCAATCTGCTCAACAAGTCCACTTAGAACTTGCTAAAATATGCTCAACAATATTACTTAGAACTTGCTCAAATATGCTCAACAAGCTCACTCAAAACTTGCTCAATATGCTCAAAAAGTCCACTCAAAATTTGATCAAATATGCTCAACAAGTCCACTCAAAACTTGCTCAATTCTGCTCAATAATCTCACTCATAACTTGCTCAATCTGCTCAACAAGTCCACTCAGAACTTGTCCAATCCGCTCAATAAGTCCTCTCAATAAATTATCCAAAACTGTGCTCAATATGTATTGTAAGCTTCCACAAAATCTTACTCAAATTTGTCCACAAGTCCTCTCAAATACTTACCTCAAATCTTCTCAACAAGTCTACACTAGAACTTGTCCAATCTCATAGAAACATAAAGAGAATTGTTAGAGATCCAATATGTTCTATACTCAATGCCCAATCACTTTCTCAACTCAAATCAGAATATAGAATAGTTTGTTTTATGAAACTTGAACAATCACTTCACACACTCACTTGATTAGGCTAAATCAACTCTACTCAACCAATCACTCAAAGAAACAACCCTTGCTCACAAACCCTAGTCCAAGAATGTAAACATCAACTCAAAATGTTTCTAACAATGCTCAATAACAATCCTCACATAACAATGATACTCATGTTCTTTCAAACCCTAGTTCAAGTTCTTTTTTCAACAACTCACTTCAACAACAATGCTCATAAAACAATCTTCACATAGCAATGATACTCAAACCCTAGTTCAAGTTCTTCACACAACCAATGGCTTCAACAACAATACTTATAAAACAAGGTTTTAACCACACTTCTATATTATATAAAAACTTGTAGCAATCACTCAAACACACTCAAAATGAAACCCTAATCAAGTGCTTTTCACTCCAAACTTATTTTCCAAAAAACTAATCAATCAACTCAACTATGAAAGAATGTGCTCATACTTTTGTTTGATGTAGGGGTGTCCTTGGAGAACCTGTCTTAATCACAATTTCCTCCTTTCAATTTCAATGGTTAGATGACAAAGTATCACTCTTACACTTTCTCAAAAACTCTACAATATTATTTTCATACAAAATAATAAATCCCCTTTGTACACCTTATAATATCCAAACTCACAACATTCAATTTAATAGCTTAATTATAACACTATACTTAACAAAGTACTTATACCTCCTTATAATTTAAAACAAAACTTAATTTAATTAAGAGACTTATAACTCCCTAAAACCCTTATCATAGAAATATTTAATTTTCAAAATTACAAGGACCACTCCTTATGACTCCCAATAACCCTTATACAAATGCACCTTCTAATTTATACCAAAGAACCACCATATAACTCCCTAATAACACAATGCACTTAATAAATAAAACAATTTCAATTTACTAAAAGGATAACCTTATAACTCCAATCTAAGAACAACACAGCCTTCAACCCTTCTTCACTTACTTTGACTTTCCTCTAAACCAAACTCAACTTACAAAATGTTCAATTTGGAAGCTTTCAATAAACGTCAAGATTTGATCCCGTGCTTCACACTACGCTGCACCCTAACACAAGTGAAGCAACCACGTGCACTGGCTGCCACCATGGAAGCAAGCACGACCGACTTCCTTCTTATTCTTTTACTGGAGATCAATCACAAAACAAAAACTTTAAATCTTTGTTACCACCAGGTTCCGATCCTGAGACCTCTCTGTTCATCGAGCATTCACTCAAAATAACAACCAACTCCGCTACCTAAGTGAAAGGAATAAATTATAGCAACAACATATTTATTTTTCTCTTTCTAAGGATATTCTATATCTGCCACATCACCGAAAAGCTCTATAGCGCACCTATGCATTCGGTATTCGTGTCTCTGTTTCACTGTCCCTTTGCAGACGAATCACACTCTTTCATTTGATGTTTCGATAGGGCATCTCGCTGTTTGTTTATACTGTGTCGGCAAGATATTTTTCATATCTTTAAACTTTCAAAGATCTCCCTTTGATTGCACCTTTCATCGCGTTATCAAAATGTTTTATCTTATCAAACGAACATCCCTTTTTCATTTGTCGCATGTACTTCATATCTCCTATATTGTTTTTCATTACCTTATGCCCTGATATATATAACAAGAGCTCCAAGTTTTATAATGATGTCGACCCTTGTGTGATGACGTCGACGAGCATTTAAACGATACCTTGTACCTTGCGCTCGTCGACGCACTATTTGGAATTCCCCTTTTTAAACGATTTCAATGGTGATGTTGGTGGTTGGCCCACTATAGGAAAAATAAACCTTTTAAACTTTCGACCATCATTTTGAAGAATGGCGCCCAACTTTTTCATGATTTATTTAATTATTTAATTTTAAATTATTTAAACATAGATAATTTAAATATTAAATAATTAAACTAAAACCTTGCACCCAAATGATGAATCAAACTTCTTCCTTTTGTCAAGTTCACTAATCTCGATTTCTTGACATCAATGACAACAAAACCTGCTCATATTTCCAACATGTTGTGGTAAAAATCTACTAATGGTTCCCACATACCGAGTTGGATGAGGAACATTGTGATGATCTACTTGGTTTACTGCTTCTTTATCATGCTTAGGTAAGGGATGTTGAAAAATATCTAGGTTTTGATTTGTATTTTGATTTATTTGTTTTTGAGTATTATTTTGGGTATTATTGTTTGCAGGAAATTGTTGAAGTTCCATTTTACCTTTGTCAATCAAATCTTGTATCATGTGCTTTAACCTTTTACAAGAATTTGTAGAATGCCCATCTACTTGGTGAAAATTACAACGTAAATAAGCCCTATATCCATATGCAGTAGTATATGGTTGTCTTACCTTAGGTAACCGTATCAAGCCTTGTTCTAATAATTGAGGTAAAATCATGGTTAAGGGTTGATTTAATCTTGTAAATTCTCTTGGTGGCTTATCAGGAATTTTTAATATAAATTTCTTTACAGCTTCTGCAAGGTTAGAATTTGAGTTGTTTCTAATATTAGTAACCCCATCACCCACTACTTTCTTATTCTTGTATTGGTTCTTAGGAGTTTTGTCCTCATCTTTCTTCTTAAATTGTCTTCTTCTAATGAGGGCATATTCTAACCTCCTAGCTAGATCAATGGCTTGATCAAAGGAGGTTATTATAGTAGTAGAAAGTTCATAAGATAGTTGTTCTTGCAAATTACCAATAAATATGTCCAACATTTCATGATGAGGTAATACAAAATGTAATTTGCCTAAGAGTTGCCTCCACTTAGTCAAGAATTCAGAAAAACTCTCATATTTTCCTTGTTTCAAATTGTATAAATCTTTAATGGTCACATGCCTCTCTATATAGGCACTAAATTGGTGGACAAACATCTTCGTTGTCTCTTCAAATTTTTTTAGTGAATTATTGGGTAATTGATAGTACCATTCCAAAGCCATGCCTTCAAGACTTTTAGGGAATATTTTTAGCAATAGCAAGTCATCATGTGAAACATCATGACAAGCTATCCTAAACATACAAAGATGCTCAATAGGATCTTCGGTTCCTTTATATATCGAAATAACAGGCATAGGGAAATATTTTGGGTATGGTTGGGCAACCACAATAGGATCCAAGGGTTGACTACACATCTCTCTATAACTGTATGAGGGATGGTAGGGATCTATTTGATCTAGACGTGAAGCTAACTATTTAATCATGGCTTCAAGTCCTTGTGGTTGTCCACCAAATTGATTTTGTTGTACCATGTTGTTGTATCTTTGATGATAAGTTGGTGTTGTTGTGTAAGGATTTTTAATTGAAACACTGTTGTGTAAAGCATGTGTAGGAATATTATTATGGAGCTTATATGGGATTATGTTTTGTTGAACTTGTTGTTGATTATGATTAATATTTTGCATCTTCTTAGCTTTCTGTGGTACTTGTTGATTAATAGCTTGTGAAGCAGAAGAATGTTGTTTTTGCTTAGAATTTGAATTTGTTGCTGGTGGTGGTTTTGTTGTATTTTGATTCAAATTATGATTCACATTTTGAGATGTACCATCTTGATCTTGACCTTTATTCATATATGTCAATGGATTTCCATTTAATCAGAGAGCAGCTTCTATAGCGACCTTCGTTGAATAATCTCCCATAGGGAGTTGACCTTCTGTCTATATGACATGATTAATGACATCTATATTATCTTTTAGAAATCCAGTGAAATGTTGCATAGACTTAAAACTGAGATTACCTTTATCATCCATATGAGGCATAGTATAGCCTACTTCTTCTTTATTGTTGTTTTCTTCATCTGGTTCTAAAATTTTATCATCTTCTATTTGAACTCTATCATCATAATTTTCTTGATCTTGTTCTTCCATGTAATCAGATTCTAATTGCTTACCACTTCTTAATATTCTAGGCATTTTTTTTTAACATCTATGCTTACAGCTCTTCCTATGTTGAAATTTAACATCTATGGAATGAAAATGTGCAAATTTAAATTAACGATCTTTTTGTTTTTTTTTGGTTTTTTTTATATTTTTATGTGTTTTATGTTTTTATGAATCAGAAAGATGCCTAATTTTTTTCACATAGGGTTCACCAAAGAATGTAGGTTTAAAATTCTCACACTCCTTTCCTTCAGGCTAATGGATCTGCACCTCGAATGGGAATGGGAGAATGATAGGTCTACACCTCAGAGAGAGACACTTGACTTCATGTCTTCTTTGGTGATTTTTTAATGAATTATTTAGGGTTTATCAGGAAACATTTTATGGCAGTTTCCACGCCTAGGTTTTGGAGTTGTTTTGATGTGTTCCTTTTAAATTCTCACAATCACCTAGTTTTGGCCAATACAACTAAACTATGCTAAATTTAATTCAGTTTTCAATGAATACATTAGACAGTGATAAACAGGGGAAAATCTAATGCAAATGCTTAATTGTAAAGAAATTTGACATTCTTACTCAGTCTGACAGTCTGATGAAGGTTATGTTCTTTGTTGCAGATAAGATTGTATGTTGTAGGTCAAGATCGTACTCTTCTGGTCAAGATCGTATGTACGATCTGCGATTGTACCGTCCAATCAGTGATTGACAGATCCGATCATAGAAGACACCTATATTTTCATAAGTAGATTACAAAAAATAGAAAATAGAATGTGCTACAGACTTTATTGAACAAATATTAGCTCATACAAGAATTATTAAATGCAGTACTAATAGGAATTAACATGTATATACCTTGAACTACATGGAGTATGTAATTAAATACAAATTAGTGAACTCTAGGAATGTAAATAATTAAATCTAATGTTATATGAAATAGAAATGATAGACAGGATAATAAATATACAAAGGGAGAACTTAAGGAACGCAAACCAGCACTTAGGGTTGCCCCCAAGTGATCTATAAGCAAGATCATTCAGAAACAGCAAGATTGTACAGAAACAATAAGATCGTACAAAAACAGAAAGATCATATCCTTCGATCATCGATCGTATCCTCTGATCCTGCATAAAATAGAAAAATGCCTAGGCCTAATGCAGAAATTGCAATGATTTGAATGCAAAAATTATGTCAATGAGTCAGGAGGAATTTGAGGCGAGAGGTGCTTGATTAAATAGGCTAAGCAAGCTGATGAAATTGGGCTAGAAGACAAAGTGGGTTGCAACCTCCTCCAAGCTGGGACTGATCGATGGATCTGATCCTGTAACTGTCGTATGGTTGCACAGGTAAAGAAAAAACACGTTACAACTAATTTGTCATTTTTCTTAACTAACCATTTTCTATTCTTGGTCAAGATCATACATACGATCATATATCGTATCGTACGATCTCACTAGGAGGTTAGACATGTACATAGTTTTTTAGCAGTTTGAGGGGTCAAACGGTGTTAAAATTAGATATATAATATACCGTTGGAAAGATATTTTTGATCCCTATCCAATGGTGTAGGTTTTGGGAAATTTGGAGGGGATTTGTTTAGGTAAAATTAAGCTCAAATATGACCTTACTTCTCTAGGAGGAAAACTAAGGAAAATGAGTCAATTTTTCATGTCTACAGAAGCTTTATGGTCAATATCTCCCATATCTAACAAATTACATTTTGAGGTCTTCTCATATAGCTCAAGTTCACACTTTTCTCCATTCAAAGCTATTTATTCTCAAGATCCTTGAGAAAACTAATTTTCAAGCTCAAAATTATATGAAGCAACAACAATATTTGCACCACTCAATGTGTCACAATGATATTGTTAATGTAATATTTTTAAGGATCTATCCATATAAGCAAATTTCTCTCAAGAGTAAGACTAAAGTTAGCACCCATATTTTATGGTTTTTATAAGGTGATTTGTCGAAGTGAGAATGTGGCATACCAATTGGAGCTCCCTCCTACATAAAAATCTACCTTATTTTTCATATTTTTGTCTAGACTTAGTCAAAAGGACCAATCATAGAAGTTTCTTGAATTGGATAGAGATGGTCGTATTGAATTGAAGCCTAAAGTAGTGTTGCAACCTACGGTGCATAATATAAGGACATGATAAGCGTAAATGATAAAAGGGTAAAGTACTTTTAATGTCTGTGAGGCCATAGGCCATATGAAATAATATTTTTTATCCAATATATGGTTATCCCCAACCATACTCCAGTTATCGAAGCATGGTGTACAACCCTACCCCTCACAATATTCAAACCTTTGACATCTTTTTCGAGTTTCAAACTCTCCACCATTAGGCTATTTAGGCAAGATCTTCCAAAAAATGACACCATACGAGAACCAATAGTCATTCTCTAGAAATTTCTAACTTTGAAGAAATATTTCTAAAGGGGGAAGGCCATGTAATAACCCTAACATAGCCATGTTGACTATATTTATTTTTTTGACCTAAGACCTTTACGTTAGTATTAGTTCATCGTTGAGCATTAGGGTTAGGATTTATTACTTTGATAGTCTATTAATAGGAAGAAAATATATTATAGTTGGATCATAAAATACATTAATATTTCTATCGCATCAGTGTACATAAGAAACTTAGCCCTCTCTAAGTGGCTAAGAGACTTTACCCCTTCTAAGTGGCTAGGATTTGTTTTCTAAGATTTTGATCTAAATATATTTGTATTTTACTATATTTTTTATTCTAATTGTATATTTTGTTCTTGTTGTAAATTCTTGATGATTATAGTGGAAATTGTTATTTTTCTTAAAGTTGTTTCATTATAGCTTTTCACAATTTTACCTTGGACCTACTGGAATGACTATTTGTAAATCCCTTTATCAAGGGAGAAATGTTGAAGTCTTAACATCAAAACATTAAAAAATAATTTCCATGTATGAATTTATATTAGGAAGTACATACATGCAACTATAAATATGCATATGCAAACACACATGAGCACAAACTAATTGTATGAAATGATTAACCCAATAGTAGCAATAGAAAAATATTATTTGAATATAATAAAACCAACATTAGATTAAGAATGTGATGAGGAATCAATATAATTAAATTTACAATCAAGGAATAAGCAAGAGAACAATAAAGATTGAAGTTGTGTGAATCCATCCTACATAATTGAGACTTGATGCATTTAGAACAAGGAAAAAATATGATGGTCCATAAACCTTACACATGGCCATAGAATATAGAAATAATATGAGAACCTATGATGGATTTTCAATATATAAAATCTGAAGATGATTGTCATCCTCTTGCAATGAAATAATAAAACAAATAGCTAAATTTTTATTATAAACATATCACATGTCACTCAAGTTGAGTAAATCCATTTAAAGAACGTAGAGATCAAAAATTGCATAATAAGGATCAAAATTTTAATTAAATACTTTGAAGAAACTGGCAAAATGCATTTCATAATTTAATGGTCAGCATTATCAAATGGTGCTCAACTGGTTAGAAATATCAACTTGCATGGCAAATACTAGGGTTTGAATCTTGCCAAGCGATATATCCATAATTACCAAGTTTTTGTAACACCATGATAACATGGTCATGAAGTAATGTGTGGGGCCCATTTCAATCCCAGATAAGTTTTTTTAAAATAAAATAATAACAGCCAATGTTATAACTAGTTTTCTCTTAGCATAGATTCCACATGACAATACAAGCTACGATATTCTAGTAGTCCTTACTTATAAATAAATCAATATTATATTTAGAATTTATGGTGCTTAAGGTTCATTTGTAGTTGAAGATGCTCTTAAATTATATAAACATATTTTGCCAAACCAATTTACTAAGAGGTAGTATCAATATCAGAAAGATATAGTAATAAAAAAAAAAAATTCAAAATTATTATATGGGATCAAAACAAGTCCCACCCTTATTACAACGTACCCATGTTACACCACTGACCACATAGTGGTATTACAACAACTTGGCAATTGTGCATGTATCATTTAGCAAGATTTGATCATGGGTCTCCTTTGAGGAATTTAACTAGTTTAACTCATATCCTTTGAACTTAAATATTAAGGTTTACCCATGGAATTTGAACCTTGGCTTAAAATGTGATGTGTTCACTCCCAACCAATTGATCTAATGTTAAGAACCTTCAAATAAAATAAAAATACATCCACACAATATTGCAATAATAACATAAAAATGAACTTGAAATTAACAATATTGCAAGATGAAATGGAAAAATAGCATATTATATTGCAAAAATCAATAACACAATACATAATCACATGCCTCTTCGAGGGCGTAACCTCCTTAGAAGCAAAGCTTCGATACAAGTGGCCAAGGGTTGCTTCTTAACCCTAATAATAACCCTAACTACAAGCGGCCAAGGGTTGGCTTCATAACCCTAACTACAACATTCAAGGGTTGGCTTCACATGCAAGTGGCCACCCAAGATAGAATCTTCTACCAAACAAGTAGTTACATTCTTTATAACAATTACACTAAATGGCACTTGTCTAGGCACATCAAATACCACATACACATTACAAAATATTATATCATATTATTAATATGGGGTCGCCATATTAGGAAAGGGGTAATTACATAGAAGGTTATGATGGATTCCTAACATGCCCTTCCCCTTCAAAAAGCTTTGGCCTCAAAGCTAAAGATGAGGAAATTGTTGCTACAATTGCTAGAGAGGCTCCCATGTAGCATCTTCTAGCTATAAACCTTACCACTAGACCAAAACTTCAATTATGGTGTGGTTACGAAGAGTACGGGTTCTTCGATCAAAAATATTTTTAGGCTCTAAGATGATCAAACCCTCATCATCTAACTTAGAGAGTGTTGATTGAACTTGAATGTAATTTCTAAGTACCTTCTTGAGACAAGAGACATGGAAGTTTGGATGGACCTTGGAAGAATGTGGTAACACAATCTTATAAGCCACTTGTTCAATCTATTGCAATATTATATAGGGTCCATAAAATCATGTTGTCAATTTTTTATGAGCTCAAAATTGCATGGATGATTGTTTGTAGAGTTGGAGTTGAATAAAGACCATATCACCTACATTGAAGTTGCGCTTAGAAGGATGTTGATCAATATATTATTGTATCCATTTTTGAGCCAACACCAAGTCTTTTAACTACTACAAAAGTTGGGCACGCTCCCGAAGAGTTGCATCCACCGCTTGAACTTTGGAGTGCCCAAGAACATATGAAGAGGGTGATGGAGGTAGGTACCCATACTCTACCTAAAAAGGCATCATTTTGGAGGCTATGTGGAATGAATTGTTGTACCGCCATTCAACCAAAGGAAACCACTTAGCCCACTATCTTGGATGCTCAGAGGTAAAACAACGAAGGTAGATTTCCAAGCACTTGATAATTTCAGTTTTCCCATCCGTCTATGGATGGTAGGTTGAGCTCATTAATAGTTGTATTTCCTAAAGTTTAAATAGTTCTTGCCAAAATCGACTGGTAAAAGTGGGGACACAATTAGACACAATGGATTTGGGCATACCATGGAGTTTGAAAATGGAGTCCATGAATATTTGAACAATGGTAGAGGCATGGTAAGGATGGGTGAGGGAACAAAAATGAGCATATTTTAAGAGATGGTCTACCACCACTAAAATGACCAATTTTCCTCTAGATTTAGGAAGCCCTTCAATAAAATTCATGGAGATATTAGTCCATACGTTTTTTGGGATTGGCAATGGTTGTAGAGTGCTTAGAGTGTGAATTATTTCACCTTTTATCCTTTGGAAAATTTCACATTCGACCACCAAAGTTTGAATAAACTTTTTCATTCCCTCCAATAGAATGATCTTTTAGCTCTCATATGCTTCAAGAATCTTGAATGACCTAAAGTAGGTGAAGTGTGCATCTCCCTCATAATTTCCTCATGGAGTGATGAAGTTTTGGAGACCACAATGTGACCCCGATATCAAAACATGTATCCATCCCATGAATATTTAGCATGTGAATTGGGATCCTTTTTTAGTTGTTCTTGCAAGGTTTATAAAGATTGATCCTTGGTTACTTCTTGAAGTTGGTAGACCCATTGAGGAAGTGGGGATGAAAGGTAACACACTGTTACTTGATCCTCAAACTGATGGGAGAGGGCATCTGCCATAATATTTTCCTTTCCTTTCTTATACATGATGTCATAGCCATATCCCAACAATTTTGAAACTTATTTATATTGTTTTGGAGTAGATATCCTTTGTTCCAGGAAATATTTCAAACTCTTGTAGTCTATTTTAATAGAGAAATGTCTCCCAATGAGATATGGATACCAATGATTAATAGCATGGAGGATGGCGATTATTTCTTTTTCATAAGTATATTTTCCCAAAATTTTATCTAAGAATACCTTATTGGTGAAATTTAAGGGTCACTCTTCTTGCATTAATACAACCCCAATGCCATGACCCAAAGCATCACTTTCAATTATAAATGGTTTGAAAAAATCAGGTGTAGCCAACATCGGGGTTGAAATCATAGCACTCTTAAGATCTGCAAATATTTGTTTTATTGGAGCTGACCACATAAATGAATTTTTTTTCAACATGGTCATTAAGGGGTTGGCTATTTTTCCATAATTTTATACAAATCGTTGGTAATAGCCCATGAGCCTAAAAACCCCACGAAGCACCTTGAGAGTTTGTGCCTTAGGCTAATTCTAGATAGCTTCAATTTTCTTGGGGTCAACCTTGACTCCCTCCTATGAAACAATATACCCCAAGTATTCAATATCTTGCATGCCAAAGGAACATTTGGATCATTTGACAAATAATTGATGGTCCCACAATAATTTCAAAGTTTGATCCAAATGTTGTAAGTGCTCGGCCCAAGTATGACTATAGATGAGGATGTCATCAAAGAAAACTAAGATAAACTTGCGAAGAATTGGTTAGAAGACATTATTCATGAGGCTTTTAAATGTTGATGGTGTATTAGTTAGGCCGAATGGCATGACCAAATATTCACAATGGCCCTCATGAGTCCAAAATGTTATTTTGTCCTTGAGCCTTATCTAATGATAGCTAGAGTGAAGATCCAACTTGGAGATAAAGTTTGTATCATGTAACTCATCCAACAATTCATCGCTTATAGGGATAGAAAATTTATCCTTGATGGTGAGCTTATTGAGCTCACAAAAGTCTATACATAGCCACCATGACCCATATTTCTTTCTAACCAATAGTATCAAAGAAGAATAAGGATTGTTACTAGGCCAAATTACCCTTGTTTTCAACAATTGTTGAACCAACTTCTCATTTTTTGACTTAAGCGAATAGGGGTATCTGTATGGTCTGATGTTAGGTGGAAAACTACTTGGTACCAATGGTATTGCATGATTATAGGAAATATGTGTCGGTAATTATGTCATTTTTGTAAACTGCATTATGTTTAGTGAAAATGAGTTGCAAATCCTCTTGGGGTTCATCTACTTTTGAAGTTTGTGGTTGAATTGCAAATAATTGGGCTACTACCCCACATAAGGATTTTTTAATAACTTATCCATGCGACTTGAATGAATAACCTATAGATATCCAAGCAGTGACTCGCGGATAGTGTAGGACTTCCTATTTTGTGAGAGTTACATCCATAAATTGGTAAAATTCCAAGCTATTATTCCTAAGGTATGTAGCCACTATGCTCCTAGAACATCACATCCTCTAAGTTAAAGAGCAAACATATCAAGTTTGAGTTCATAGTACCCTATCTTCAACTTAATATTGTAGCATTTTGATGCAGGAGCATCCAGCAGCACCTGATGTAGAAGCATCCAATGGCAGGAGGGCCACTTCAGAAAAGTTGGCTAAGGAGGAAAAACGTATTTCACGATGTGTCGCGAAATCGCGACAGAAAAAGGAGAAGAGGGCGAGGAGGAAAATCTGTCGCGATATCGCGACAGAAAAAGTGTCGCGATATCGCGACACGACGAGGAAAGAGAGAAGGTGCGAGCCGAAAATGTCGCGATTTCGCGACATGTCGTGAAATCACGACAAGAAGCAGGCGAGGGGAGAAAGCAGTTGGGAATGTCGTGATTTCGTGATATGTCACGAAATCGCGACGAAAGTGCAGCCGGGAGAAGACAGTTGGAAAGAGTCACGATTTCGCGACATGTTGCGAAATCGCGACAACAGTGCAAACGTAGAGGAGGCAGTTGGGGAATGTTGCGATTTCGCGACATGTCGCGAAATCGTGACAAAAGCGCAGCCAGAAGGGGGAACAGTCAAGAATGTCGCAATTTCGTGACATGTCACAAAATCGCGACAATTGCAAAATCGCGACCAGGAACAGCAAAGAGGAGCCGTCGAGAATGTTGCGATTTCGCGACATGTCGCGAAATCGTGACCGTCGCGAAATCGCGACAAGGTGCAGCCAGAAGAAGACACTAACGAGAATGTCATGATTTCACGACATGTCGCGAAATCACGACCACCAGTAGGAGAAAGGAAGATGCCGAAGGAATTGTCACGATTTCGTGACATGTCGCGAAATCGCGACCGGAGCAGAGAAGCGGAGGCGAGGAAGGAAACCGTCGCGATATCGCGACATGTCGCGATATCACAACCCGAAGGCAAGGAAGGCAGAGAGGAAGAGAAAACGTCGCGATATCGCGACATGTCATGATATCGCGACCAAAAGGGAGGAGGAGCACAGGGAGGTCAAAATGTCGCGATATCGTGACACCTGCTACAGTGCAGCTGGAGGAAGAAGACAATAGAGGTCAGGCGGCGGTTGCAGAACAAGGAAGACACGTGGCACCCAGGGTGCAGTAAAAGCGGGTGATTACCCAGAAGCACGAGAAACGAAGAGGATGGGTCGCGCAGAATAATCTGATAGGGAGCGACGGTCAGAGTGATCTGACAGGAAGCAGCGATGACAGGGGTCGTGCAGAGTGGTGCCATAAATTGGGTTGGTGCTCTGATTTTCGTGGCAGATGTTTCAGAGGGTCGGGGCCTCTATAAAAACCTAGTTTCTGTAATAGACTAAGGTGGTGGATTGGAGATCGCACACAGAAGTGTGATAGAGAGAAAACCAAGCCGAGCGTTGGTTAATGTAAAGCCTGCGGGCTGTTTTTGTTGTTGTAGAATTTCTAGATTAATAGAAGAGAATTTGGGAATTGTGGGTGTGAGTTTTCCGGTCACCCACCCAAGTCGAGCGTTGGTTGTTGTAAAGCCTGCGGGTTGTATCTGTAAAGAGATTTCTAGTTAATGAATGAAATTTTTTGGATTTCTGGAGTTGCGTTTTCCCGTCCCCCATCAGTGGTATCAGAGCTAGTGTTCTTGAGTGCGGAAGCAGATCGCCGGCCATGAGGCAGTTTGCACCAAGATCTATGGTAGGGTTCTGAGAGAGAAGAGAGAGTTTAGGATCCCTGAGCGTGTTAGCAGAGCGCCGAAAGTGAGGCAGCTACACCAGGATCGGTTGAGCTTTGTGAGAAAAGCGAAGAAAAATGCATCCACGAAGAAGTCATGGCAGTAAGAGCGATATGATGACAATGGAAGAGTTCGAGGCGTTGCAGAGGCAATTTAAAGCCCTGCAAGAGGAGTGGCTCAAAATAAAATTGCAGAGGCAAGTGAAAGCCCTGCAAAGGGAGCTGCGCAGACAGCGTGAGGATAAACAGAAGATGAAGCCATTGAAAGCTGCATACAAAGAGGTGTGCAGCAGCGCCAGGATCTGCCTGGAAGAAGGCAAAAATTTAACTGGCCAAGAGGAGTATAAGCAGGCTGCAGATGAGGAAGTGTGCAGTAGTGGGAGAATCTGTCTGGAGGAAGGCAGAAGTTGTTTGGGCCAGGAGAAGGGGTTGGAACAGGCTACAGAGGCAGATGAATGTCTGGAGGTGCTGCAGAAGGCAGTAACCAGACAATGCAGAAGTGAAGATCACTTCTCCACCAACCCCGGGTGTCTGATGTAGGAGCATCCAGCAGCACCTGATGTAGAAGCATCCAGTGGCAGGAGGGCCACTTCAGAAAAGTTGGCTAAGGAGGAAAAATGTCGTGATTTCACGACGTGTCGTGAAATCGTGACAGAAAAAGGAGAAGAGGGCGAGGAGGAAAATTTGTCGCGATATCGCGACAGAAAAAGTGTCGCGATATCGTGACACGACGAGGAGAGAGAGAAGGTGCGAGCCGAAAATGTCACGATTTCGTGACATGTCGCGAAATCGTGACAAGAAGCAGGCGAGGGGAGAAAGCAGTTGGGAATGTCATGATTTCGTGATATGTCACGAAATTGTGACGAAAGTGCAGCTGGGAGAAGACAGTTGGAAAGAGTCACGATTTCGCGACGTGTTGGGAAATCGTGACTGTCGTGAAATCGCGACAACAGTGCAAACGCAGAGGAGGCAGTTGGGGAATGTCACGATTTCTTGACATGTCGCTAAATCGCGATTGTCGCAAAATCATGACAAAAGCGCAGCTAGAAGGAGGAATAGTCGAGAATGTCACGATTTCGTGACATGTCACGAAATCGCGATAGTCGTGAAATCGTGACCAGGAACAGCGAAGAGGAGGAGCCGTCGAGAATGTCACGATTTCGTGACATGTCGCGAAATCGCGACAAGGTGCAGCCAGAAGAAGACACTAACGAGAATGTCACGATTTCACGACATGTCACGAAATCGCGACCACCAGCAGGAGAAAGGAAGATGCCGAAGGAATTGTCGTAATTTCACGACATGTCACGAAATCGTGATCGGAGCAGAGAAGCGGAGGTGAGGAAGGAAACCATCGTGATATCACGACCCGAAGGTGAGGAAGGCAGAGAGGAAGAGAAAACGTCGCGATATCGCGACATGTCGTGATATCGCGACCAAAATGGAGGAGCGCAGGGAGGTCAAAATGTCGCGATATCGCGACACCTACTACAGTGCAGCTGGAGGAAGAAGACGATAGAGGTCAGGCGGTGGTTGCAGAACGAGGACGACACGTGGCACCTAGGGTGCAGTAAAAGCGGGTGATTACCCAGAAGCACGAGAAACGAATAGGATGGGTCACGTAGAATAATCTACAGGGAGCAACGGTCAGAGTGATTTGACAGGAAGCAACGATGACAGGGGCCATGCGGAGTGGTGCCATAAATCGGGTTGGTGCTCCGATTTTCGTGGCAGATGTTTCAGAGGGTCGAGGCCTCTATAAAAACCCAATTTCTGTAATAGACTAGGGTGGTGGATTGGAGATCGCACGCAGAAGTGTGATAGAGAGAAAACCAAGCCGAGCGCTGGTTAATGTAAAGCCTGCAGGCTGTTTCTATTGTTGTAGAATTTCCAGATTAATAGAAGAGAATTTGGGAATTATGGGTGTGCATTTTTCGGTCCCCCACCCAAGTCGAGCGCTGGTTGTTGTAAATCCTGCGGGCTGTATCTGTAAAGAGATTTCTAGTTAATGAATGAAATTTTTTGGATTTTTGGAGTTGCGTTTTCCGGTCCCCCATCACATTTACCCTTACAAGGTAATGTTTCTCCATTTACCACCATGACTTCAAAAGAGTTGCAAGCATATATGTAATATTTTGCTTGCTTAGCTACTTGGGGATCAATAAAATTATGTGTGCTGTCTGAATTAATAAGAATTGTAATATGTTCCCTTTTGAAGAAGCTTGCTACCTTCATCGTCTAAGGGTTCAAGATTCCTACAAGTGCATGGATAAAAATATTTGGTTGTGATTCTTTCTATGCTTCACCCTCATCCTAAGGCTCTTCCTCCTGCGGTTCTACTTCATCAAATATGGCATTCACTATTGATTCATACACATCCAACAAAAACAACTTCTGTTGTACGCATTTATGCCTTGAAACATATTTCTCATCACAAATATAGCATAATATGTATGCTCTACAGGCATCCATTTACTCCTTAGTCAATCACTTGATTGGTAGATATTTATTACTAGTATTCGAAGTGAACTTGAATGGAAATATAGGTTTGGCCTATGGAAATTTAGATGACTACTTGTGGGCAAAAAATATCCTCCACTAGTCTAGCCAATCATATGGCTTGCATCATAGACTATGGTTTGAACATTTTTACTTCTACCTTGATATCATCTTTCAACCCACTAATAAAACAACTCTAAAAAAATTCTTTTAGTCAAATCCTTTGTCCTATTAGCCAATTTCTCAAACTAGATCTGATATTCCTAGATAGTAGAAGTTTGTTTCAATTTTGTTAAGGCTCCTGTAAAGTCCTCATACTCAATAGGGCCAAAATAAGTGAGTAATTAGGACACAAAGTCTTCCTAAGAAGGGTGAGGAGTCGTGTTTTATAACCACTAATAGCATTGTAATACCTCATATTCAAATTTAAAGGATGCCATGGTGACCCACAAATATTAGGGAACATTATGGAGTTTGAAGAATTGATCTACTTGACACAACCAACCATCAACATCCTTTCCATTAAAATTGGGAAAGTCTAATTTAGGCATCTTAAATGAGATATCTATGTCAAAATTAGCATGATGGATTTTTTGCTCTTTATTGCTTGAACTTTTGCCATATCAGTTACTAATCAATTTGTTATCCATTAGATTCTATCACTAGCATTTCCCTATCTAACATTATTAATGATTGTTACTAAAAATTCTCCAACAAACTATATTTTGATTGTTACTGATAACTACATGTCTGACACTTTTCGATTGTTACTGATATCTACCCTAACAATTGCCTTGTCTGACTTTTTTCTTGACTGTTACTATCCCCAATAGTTTCTTCTTTAGTAAGGTGTTTTTTCTCAGTATTTCAAATTTGTGCTAACTAGCTAGGTGTAGTCTTTGTAGTATGCTCAAATATGTGGTTAGGGTTTTAAAGATGTAACATATAACTATAATATGGTAACACTAGGCCAAAGTATGTGCACTATCCATAGCCCTCTATTCTACCACAGCAAAAAACAATAATGTTAGGACCTATATTTTAGACCACTACTCAAGGAGGGCTCCACACATACCCTTGACCACCCTACCCGCCTATCTAATAGTATGGGAGAATAATCTTCATGAGTGTTATGTTCAATGCATTATGGATAGATACACGATCAAAAATATTTCTATGGTTAAAGGTTTCTCCTAATCCTAGGGGGGTCTCTCGACATACCCAAATATACATGGGAGTTCAAGTCTATATACAGGTGTTATTTAAGGCCTAGGTATTGTATTCTAATTATCCCTCACTTCACTAGATGCTTTACGTGCAATCTGGCTTAACCAATAACGACAACTTCTCCATGATATTTTAAAGCCCCCAACATAGGGTTTCTAACCTATTAAACTAAAAATAGAGAAAAAAAATACCTCATTTTTTTTCTCTTTTTCTTTATAGGAAAATAAGGACATTAAAAACAAGGAAATTTTATATCTAACAATTTGAAATGGCAAAACTCGAACCATTTGCACTATAGCAAGACATGGCCTTAGAAAGCGCTTTGATACCACTTGTTAAGAACCTTACAGTAAAATTAAAACACATCCACCCAATATTGTAATAATAACAGAAAAATGAATTTGAAATTAACAATATTGCAAGATAAAATGGAAAAGCAGTTGATTATATTGCAGAAAGCAAGAACACAATACATAATAACATGCCTCTTCGAGGGGGAACCTCCTTAGAAGCAGAGCTTTGATACAAAATATAAGAGATACTTTCTTCTATGTCCTCTTGTCTTTTTAAAGACTCTTCATAACCCTAACTATAACATTCAAATATTGGCTTCACATGGAATTGGTCACCTAAGCTAGAATCTTCTACCAAACAAGCAATTACATTCTTTATAACGGTTACATTAAATGGCCCCACTTGTCTAGGCACCTCAAATGCCACATACACATTACAAAATATTATATAATATTATTAAGATGGGGTCCCCATGTTAGGAAGGGGGTAATTACATAATAAGGTTAGGATGGGGTCCTAACATCTAAAGCCCATGGATAGTAACAAATAATTTGTTGAAAGACATTACGAAATACAATAAGAGGAAAGTCATTCTAGCAGATTGGCATCTATGGTTATAATAACTATAACAAGGCAATCAAAATCAATTGAATGTGTAAGAATTAGATAATTTGGCCATGTTAACTTCAAGTAAATACTACTTCATGGGCATACTTGCAAAGAACCCCATTAAATTAAGCTTTCAATAGAGAACATACTTAACAAGGTATTAGAAGTTTGGTTCAAATAGAAGGGAAAAAAATTGGAGATTTGGAAATTTATAAAAATTTCAACGCTTCAATAAACAAAAAATCACAAAGATCATTTTGATTTTATCAAATGGAATGAGATCAAGTAATTTAAAAATGTAGACTTCAAAGAGGATATTCATGTTCAGACTTTATCAGTTATATATGCATAACTACCAAATATAACCATGTGGTTTGTTAAAATACTATGATAATACAATCATGTTACAATATGGATATGTTAGAAGTATTACATTATTTGGTGCATGGCAAGAATATTGAAATACCAAGTAAATAGTTTAGTTTAGAGAAGAGTCATGTAAATATTTGAGTATATAATAGGCATCATGTAAGTGATGAGTTATGTAAGTGTTTGTATTTTAGTGTGTAATCATTAGAGGTTTGTTCTTATGTGGATATGTGGAGTCAATAAGAGATTTATTATTATGTGGAGTCAATAATATATTTCTCCCATGATAAATATGAAGAGTTAGATCTCCCGTGTGTTTGTGGAGATGAAGAGTTGATGTAAGTAAAAAGGTCAAGAGTTATGAATGTGAAGAGTCTCATATCTATGTTGTGTATATATTGAATATAAAGCATTGTAATCGATGAGATAGTGAGAACAAGTCTTGCATCACATTATTTTTGCATTGTTTACATTAAAATACTCATCAATAACATTATTCAATAAGTGTGTTATTGAATGTATGCATTTGTGTGAATATTTTATATTGTTAGATCTTGTGAGAGTACAGTTGGATTGTTAACAATGGTATGAAAGCCACCATTAGCTAATTATTAGCCTCCATTAGACACCATTGGTTGTTATTTGAGAGTAATGAAGTATTTGGGAGAAGAGCAACATTTTCCAGAAGAGCAATGTATTGGAGTATTTGGGAGAAGAGCAATGTTAGCCAGAAGAGCAACATATGCAGATGAAAAAAAGTTATTGGAGAAATTGGGAAGGAGAGAATCGTTAGCTAGAAGAGCATCATTTGTAGAAGGTTAGTGGATTATCCATGTGAAAAAACACGTGAGGATTGTAACCACGAAAAATGAGGTTAGTAAAGCGTCTTAGGTGAAGACGTAGAGATTACTGACCATTGGAGAGCCAAAGTTGGAGTAGAGAAAGATAAGCAGGAAGAATTATAGAGGAGAAAGCCAAAGTTAGAGTTTAAGCAAAGGAGAAAGAGCAGCTTCGTCAAATGCGTAGGATAGAAAAGGCAGATAAAATGTTTGCGCTTGAAAACAACAAAATGTGAGAAAATGCCAGTAGGAATTGTAACATTTGGAGTAATAATTGCAAGGATTATTAATGTTGATAAAAGCATTGAAGAAAATTCTTAGAGCTGCAGAATGGCTAGAAGCGCAGGCAACAAGGTAATATCTAAGCTATTTGATAAATTAAAGTATAATAATCGACATATTTTCATGTTTGACATTTTATAAGGAAATGATGATATAAGGAGTTTATAATAATTATTTGGAAAAGTTATATTATTTGGAGTTATATATAGAGTGAATTATTATTTAAGGGAAGCAGGATTATTATTAATTAAGGAGAGCAGAATTAATTAATTGGAGGAAGTTATAAGGATATTATTATTTGAAAGATTAAATAAAAGTGAAAGATTTAAGAAGGAAAGTTGATTTATTGATTAAAAAAAATATTAATATATTTGAAGAAAATATATTATTTGATTAATTGGAATTACTGAAGGAAAGTAAATTGAGTAAAATATTAGTAAGATAGTATTGAAGAGAATTGTTGAAAAAAATTAATTTGAAGATTAAAATAAAAATAAAAGAATTAAATTTGAAGACTAAAGGAAAAATTGAAGAAAGAAATATTTTTTTAAATATTAAATTTGGGAGTAATAAGGAATTATATCACAAAGGAAAATAATTATATCAAAATAGATGAAGGTCAATACAAATTATGGCCTCACTAAAAACACCACCTACAATGTTTCACATGGTTGAAGATTTTAATCACAAAAATCAACTTGGTCAAATAGATCAAATTGTTGTATTTTTCAACAAGAAAATGGGAAAGTAAATCCAAAACAAAAGTTTGAGAAGGAATATGACATCAGAACATAATTATTGGTACATTGATTCAGGGGCAAGTAGACATGACTGTAAATAAACAGTGGTTTTATTATTTTCAAGAAAATTATGAAAAATCAGTTACAAATGCAGATGATAAAATATATGAGGCCAAAGGTAGAGGAAATGTATCAATAAGCTTACCTGATGGAAAATGCATGATTAAAGTGTACTATATGTACCAATTTTTTTTTATAACCTACTATCAATATCTCAAATGTTAAACCAAAATATAATTAAAACAAAAAGAAATGTTTCATCACCAAACAAGGAAAATTTATAGCTACTAGATCCTTCATAAATGGTCTATTTGCACTTGATACTTTATCAAATATTGCTCTATCAATAAGAACATCAAAAACAAGATATCTTTGGCATAAGAGGTTAGGGCATATAAGTGCATCATCCTTAAATGAATTAAACAAATATCAAATGGTGATAGGTTTACTTAATCTAACATGGCAACCTACAATCTCTCCAGAATCCTTAGTAGGCAAAAAGCATAGAATACTATTTGAATTAAGCCTACACAAAGCCAGGGAACCACTAGAATTAGTACATACATACTTATGTGGACCAATGGTAATCAGTCTCGAAGGACACAGATATTTTGAACTATTTGTTGATGACTATTCTCGTAAAATATGGGTTTATTTCTTGAAAATTAAATCTCAAACCTTCATAGATTTCAAGCAATTCAAACAACTTATAGAAACAAAATTTGGATGATTAGTCATAAATCTTCGCTCATATAGGGGTGGTGAGTATTTGCCTAAAGAATTTGAATCATTTCTAAAACAAAATGGTATAAAAAAGAAACTTACTATAGCTTATACACCACAACAAAATGGTATAGTCGAAAGAAAAAATTGTTCTATTATGGAAACGGTATGT
Source organism: Wollemia nobilis (assembly GCA_028583015.1). NCBI lineage: Eukaryota > Viridiplantae > Streptophyta > Pinopsida > Araucariales > Araucariaceae > Wollemia > Wollemia nobilis. Next base: position 8,015,848 of record JAQPPZ010017031.1, on the reverse strand, counting down.
TGCATGCTTAAAGAAGCAAATTTTGGTCATCAATATTGGGCAGAGGTTGTCAGTATTACAATATACATTCAAAATAGATCTCCCACAAGAATCCTTAGAAATATTACTCCTGAAGAAGCTTGGTGGGGATAGAAGCCATTAGTAGCACACCTGAGAATTTTTTGATATAAAGCATACATGCACATTCCAAAACAAAAAAGAACAAAAATAGATACCAAAACTTTGTGGTATATTCCTTGGATATGGTGATACCTCAAAAGGTTATAGAATAATTGATCTAGTCACAAAAAAAGTCTTTGTGAGTAGAGATGTGATATTTGATGAAAGATACAAAGCATATATTGAACATCCAACAAACAATACACTTTCTATCTTATATTCTACACTAGATAAAGAAGAATCTTCAGAAGAAGAATCAAAAATATTAAATGAACCACTTGAGACTCAAAATTTATAGTCTTGTCATAGCAAAAAGAGGCAAAATGGTATACAAATACTCTTAAAGACTCAAAACTAAAAAAAAACTACCTAATCTTACCACTACTAGACCTCAAATTCGTAGTATGACGAGAGAACAAATATGGGACTATTGAGCTCAATAAAAAAAAATGCAATAAGACAACCATAATTGAAAGCAACAATGGAATTAGAATATACAACACTAATAAAAAATAAAACATGGGATTTAGTTGATCTACCCAAAGGCAAGAAAACTATAGGATGCAAATGGATTTACAAGACAAAATACAAGGTAGATGGTTCTATTGACAAATATAAGGCACGACTGGTTGCAAAAGGTTTTACTCAAATAGAAGGGATCAATTACGAAGAAACATTTGCACCTACAACAAAAATAACCACTATTCATACAATTTGTGCACTAGCAGCGCAGTTTGGATGGAAAATATAGCAAATGGATGTTAAGAGTGCATTTCTTAATGATGATATTGAAGAGGAAGTATACATGATTCAACCAGAAGGATTCGTTTCTAAGGGCCAGAAACAAAAGGCCGATAAATTTAAAATAAAATAAAAAACACTATGGTTTGAAACAAGCCCCTAGAGCATGGTATATTAAAATCAATGACCATCTTCTACAACATGATTTTAAAAGAAGTGCATCTAATTCAAATCTTTATATTAAAAAAATAGATCTAAAATAGTAATTCTTGTAGTTTATGTTGATGATCTAGCAATTACAAAAAGTTCAAAAAATTGATAGACATTGTGTAAAATAATTTGACAAAAGAATTTGAAATGATAGATTTAGGACTTCTACACTATTGTCTTGGTTTAGAAATTTGGCAAAAGGAGAATAGTATCACACTCACTCAAACTAAATATGCAAGAACATTACTTGAAAAATACAAAATGACAAACTACAAACCTAAATAAACTCCCATGGAACAAGGGTTACAATTATCAAGATATGATCAATCACAAGTATCCACTATTATGTATCATCAACTGATTGGATGTCTTCTATACTTGACAAATACTAGACCAAATATTGTTTTTGCCATAAATTCTCTCTAGATTTATGAAAGATCTTAAATGAAGCCAGTAGATAATGACAAAAAGATACTATATTATGTCCACAATAACACAAAAAATGACCTTAGAGTGCAAGAAAAATGATAATTTCTATTTATAAAGATATTCAAACTCGAACTATACAAGTCCAATAGATGACAGAATATCAACATTAGGCTATGTATTTCATCTTGGATCAGGACCTATTTCATGGCATAGTAAGAAACAACATGCAATAGCTCTCTCATCCACATAAATAGAATATCGACTCGCAAAGAAGGTATATGTGAAGAAATTTGGTTACAATACATTCTATCAAATATGGGGATCAAAAGAAATTTTACAATGTTAAATTGTGATAATTAAGTTCATAAATTAATATATAATCATGTGTTTCATGAAAGAACAAAACATATTGAAGTTTGATGTCATTTTATTAGGGATCATGTTCTAGATCATCATATTCATATAAGATATATCCGTACTAAAAACTAACTTGCAGATGTTTTTACAAAAGCACTTGGACGGAACAAGTTTAAACTATTTCAAAATCATCTATGCACAACAAAAAGATCTACTTGAAGAACCATCATAGTCAGAGCAAGAAGATCAAAATGAAGGCAAAAGACCATCCTACCAAATAATGTAATTTGGAGAAGGTGTTATAAGTATTACATTATTTGGTACCTTGCAAGAATATTGCAAGTACCATATAAAAATTTTAGTTTAGTGTCATAAATATTTGAGTGTAAGTGAGGAGTTATAAGTAATTGGCTTTTAGTGTGTGTAATTATTAGAGGTTTGTTCTTATGTGGATATGTGGAGTCAATAAGAGATTTGTTATTATGTGGAGTCATTAATATATTTCTCCCATGAGAAATATGAAGAGTTAGATCTCCTATGTGTTTGAGGAGATGAAGAGTTTATGTAAGTAGAAAGGTCAAGAGTTGTGAATGTGAAGAGTCTCATATCCATGTTGTGTATATATTGAAGACAAAGCATTGTAATCAATGAGATAGTGAGAACAAGCCTTGCATCACATTATTTTTGCATTGTTTGTATTAAAATATTCATCAATAATATTATTCAATAAGTGTGTTATTGAATGTATGCATTTGTGTGAATATTTTATATTGCTAGATCTTGTGAGAGTATAGTTGGATTGCTAACAAGGTAAAGATTGTTTTAATCCCATATAACCAATTTAAAATTCACACATAACATTTAAAATATACATGCAAAAGTACATATGGAAATCATAGAAAATGGTTAGATATTAATTATTGCATTATTTGATGTTAAGTAATGATTGATAATTATTTCACCTCATATGAGGTTGAGAGAAACTTAATAGCTACATCCCATGGGAGAATGAGAGAAGATGAAAAGTCTAAGGTGAAGGTGAAACACCAAGGGGTGAAATACCAAGGGTATCTTGAAAGTAAGAGACATCATGTTGTATAAATATGTAAATCATGTACATTATTCTTTGTTGTAGAAATAAAAATATTGTTAAATTTTCCGCTTTCACTCATTTCCAACATCTGGTATCAGAGCGAAGGGAATATCGTGTGAGGCAACCACCAAGAGGAGAGTTATGAGAAGTGTTATTCAATCTAGAGACAATCATCGCCATCCGACTACATGCCCTATGTCTATCCTGGTTTCTAAACATGTGCCCTGTGCCTATCTTGGTTTCTAAACCTACAAACCAACTACCTTGAGGTACCCTTTTTTTCTGTATCTTCCTTTCTATACTACTTGTTAAGAACCTACGATCACCCTAAAATTTCATTGAGAATATAATTACTATGCCATATTTTGAACTGCAAAATCATGTTTATGTTTTGATAAGCAAAACTAGTGGTTCACTTGTTTATTAGAGGATGTGGTTCTTGATGTGGAGATTGAGCTTGGAGAAATATATGTTGTCTCTGTGAAGACCTATGCTCATATTCCAACAACCGCACCAATCCTTGACTTGGAGATTGAGCGGTGTCAATATTTCAGACTTGGCTCTGAAAACATTGCTTTACGAAACCAAGAAAGGCAGAGAATGACTACGAGTCCAATTTGATTACGTAAGATACCGGAAATTATTGTATCACTAGCATTGCCCAATGATATGTCAATAGAGAAACGTCTCTAATTTAATAAACATGTTTTCGATTGAAACGGAGGTGACTTTAACGTTTTGGAGATTTGTTCTTGTAATTGATTGCTCCTCTAAAGGAGCCTATCCCAAAGGTCAGTGACTATAACGCTTTAGAGAGCTACCTTTGTAATTGATTGCTTCTTTGAAGGAGCATATCTTGGAAAATAACACGAGGCAATATGTTTGCCAAACGTGAAGTCAAATGCAGACATTGAACAATACGAACTTGTAAAGATCGAACGTGGAGTGAGTTCGAACGAACATCCAAAACCTACGGACATGTTGTTTGAAGACATAAGAGAATAAGGTATAAAACAAAAGCAATTTACTTCTCTTTCAATGTGTAAATGACTAATTAGAGGAGTTAGCATTTGAAAGGAAGTATAATTTTTTTAAATAAGGAATCAAGAGTTCAAAACCCACCAAAGTTCATATTCTTTTTTTTGCTATCATTGAAGGAAAATTATTATATATTTGCAATTTGTTATAGTTTTCTATATATATATATATATATATTATTTTTGCAAAATTTAAAGATAGGAAGTAAATTTTATGTAAGGCGACGCATTTTCAATAGAGTCCAACATCTTCAAGAAGACATTAAAAGAAAAGGGATAAACTCGTACTTAAGCACAAATCACAATGTTCGGTATAAATCACACCTCCGACTTGCATTGACAAGTAATGTTGTAAGCTACTGCATCTAATATCTAATATAGCTACCATAACAACATCTGGGCATTGACCCTATAAATCATTGGTGAGAAATAAGAACATATTTTTGTGATTTTTTCCACTCCATATTTTACCCTATTCATCAATATCATTAAATGTAAATCCTAAAATTGAGAAATTCCAGATATATAGAGAAATTACGCCCACATATGAGGATTTCTCTTTAAGCAGGGGTCATTGATAGGACGAATCATTTTTCGTACTACTTTGGTGCCATGTATCGCTCTCTTTCATGTATCTTGAGGTCTCTCTCACGTACGATTATGTATATCAAGAGGACTAGCTTCTTCCATGCATCGAGTATATAGGAAGGGTAGATATATCGAAAGGATCAGTATATAGGACTGGTGGTACATAGAAATGGGGACCATTTTAAGAGATATAAGGAACCTTCATCATGTCAACAACAAAAACATTTCTCATGGAATCTCAATTGCTCAAAGGTCAAAATTATGCATCATGGAAGACAAAAGTGAGGACAATTCTAGTCAAGGTTATGCATAGCGACGAATTATCGTTAATTCACGATATTAGGATTTTTGAAAATTGAAATTGACAAATATGGGAACCCTTGACTAAGGCCCATTCGCTCGAATTTTTCAGGTGCAAAAAAAAAATTGGGTCAACTCGCCCCACTTTGATAATAATTTCATCGTTTTTATTTTAAATTGCCAACATTTCTGCCTAAATTGTGGACCTTTTTGCCTTGAAATTATAAATAATTTTATTTACACCGTCAAATTCACCTATTATACCACCAATATATATATACCTAACGTGACAACAATACTCCTACATCTAAAACATTGATTCTCCTCGAAAAATGACCTATAGCAATAAAAAATGACCTATAGCAATGAAAAATGGCCTATAGCAACAAAAAACACCCTACAACAGCAAAAAACCTGTAGCGGCGAAAAACGACCTCTAGCAGCGAAAAACGACAAGCAAAAAACAAAGACAAGCAGTAATAGGAACAGACGATTCATAGCAAAGAAAATCAGAGATGATCGATAGCAGAGAAAAGCAAAGACGATCGGCAAAACAAATGATAGGCAACAGAATGACAAAATTGACATAGGTAGAATGGACGATAGGTAGCAAGAATAGGTGACGAACAATAGGCAACAGAACGACAGAATGGACGATAGGTAACAGGAATAGGGGACGGAAAATAGGCAAAATGGATTATCAAGGTTTGTTTTTCTACTTTTGAGGCAAGGAACCTTCTAGAAGACGTAACTTTTGATCCAAAGCTCTGTTTTAAAAAAAAGAAATTGAAACCACCTAGCTCGACGAGATCTACACTTTTTGGCCCTTGGTAAATCCTCAAAAAAAAACCTTAGAAGACCTCAAAAATGAGCTCTGAAGTTGTTGAAGTGTGATACCTAAGAAAAAGCAAGTAGAGATCTAGTAAGGGTAATGTGCAAAAACCCTTAAAGGATGCTAGATCTTGGCAACCTAAAATGATGGATCTAGTAAAGATTGTTGTCTTATCACAAGAATAGATGACAGACAAGTGGTAACAAGATTTTGAAACTGATTCGCCCTATTTTTATAATTTTTGGTGGAAGAAAAAGGCAATTCACCAGGTCTTCTACATGAGTTTAGACACTATTTGCCTCGATTTCAAAACTGATTCGCCCCATTTTTATAAATACATTTTAGGACCGACCCCTTATGCATAACCTTGATTCTATTGATTGAAAATCTCTGAGACATTTATTGGTGATGAAGTTCGACCTAAGGCACTAATGCTCATCACTCTTGGAGTAACAAATAAAATTCAGCCATATATCAATGAAGCAAAAACATCAAAAGAAGCATGGAACATACTCTCCACTATATTTGAACGAAGAAATGAAGCCATAATCCTTTATCTTCAATCTCAACTTCATACTTTGAGGTTCTAGGATGGAGAGATTATTGAACAATTTCTTCACAAAATTGCAAAATTGAAAGTGAAATTGAACACCATGGGGAAAAAGTAGATGACAAGCTCTTAGTCTCCATTGTACTTAGAGCTATCCCTGAATCATTCCAAATGTTGGTGACTTCTCTACAAGTATCAAATAGAAGGGTATCATTTGAAGAATTGGTAAACATACTTCAACAGGAGGAAACATAAAATTAATTAAGGGATCAATTGTCCAATAATGCTCTTATCTCCACAAAGAAACCACAAAAGGATTCAAAATGTTCTTATAGCCCCTCTTCCTCACAAAAACGACCTCAAAAACAAAGGAGATAATGCATATTTGTGAAAAAAGAACATGACACCAAATTTTGTAGATATAATTCAATGATTCAATGGAGACAATTTTGAAGACCTCAAAGGAAACAACAATTTCAACCACAATATCAACAAGGGCACAACAAGGGTATATTGCTTAGAAGGGACCAGAATCATATTGTGAAGAGGAGTTTGAAACAACACATAAGGTACTCATGGCTAAGGAAGTGATAAAATCAAGGAATAAAGGGATTAGTAAACAATTCAAGAAGCAAGCAAAAGTTCAAAAGTGCGGTACTACCAAATATGATCTTTATTTTCAAGAAGCTAGTTAAAGTGGAGAGAAGTAAGCTAAAATTCAAAAGTGGGACACCAAATAAAGATCTTTATTTTCCAAAAGGTAAAGATCTTTATGAAGATGGAAAACTCTTAACACTAAGTAGTTGCTTGCAAACAATTCTCAAATAAGCTAATTCTTGTAAAGATCATATTGAAAATGGTGTTACAATCCCTATAACATCTAGTTGCTTGCAAACAATTCTCAAAGAAGCTAATTCTTGTAAAGATCATATTGAAAATGGTATTACAATCCCTATAGATGTTATGAGGGCAACATTAATCACTCTTGACATCTTTACGCGTAAAATGAAAGGGGAAACAAATGAAAAGGTGAAGGACAAGCCCATGATGGTAAATGTTTGTTGTGACACAGACGACCTTGTCAAAAGGACAAATTTCGCTTGACACTCGTGATTTGATGTTAGGAACCTTCTAATTAAAAGAAGCACATTCACATAAATATTGCAATAAAAGCATAAATTCATGAAAGAACATAATATTGCAATACAAAATGTAAATGCAAAAATATATTAATCTTACAAATCACAACACAAAATCGCGGGCCTCTTTGAGAGGGCACCCTCCTTAAATACTTTCATTCAATATGCAAAAGATACATTTGTTTATGCCCCATTATCTTTTAAAGATACACTTCATGCAACCTTAACCTAACGCTCAAGAGTTGGCTTACATGCAAGGTGCCACCCGAGCTAGAATCTTCTACCAAACAAACAGTTACATTCTTTTTAACAATTACATGGCAAATGTTTGTTGTGACACAAACGATCTTATCGAAGAGATAGACTTTGCTTGTGATTTGAAGATCGTTGATGATAATAGGATTAGTGTTGAAGATAAGCATCACGATCTGTTGCTTAATCTTGTTGATTGTGTTGGCCATGATGAAGGCCATACTGTTGAATAAGAGTAATTATGAAAATTTTGGGTTTAGGTGCTTGAATGATATTAGTGATAGTTCTGATTATGTTGACGATCATTGTGATGATGACATTTTTGGATATTTGAATGTTATTGGTGATAGTGACAAAGACTATAGTGGCAATGAAGAAACTGGTTGTTTTGAAAAGCATCCTAAAGGAATTGGTTTAAACCTAATGAGAAAAATGGGATATGATGGCACAAAAATGGGAAGGTATGGGCAAGGCATGAGAAAGTCCATAGAACCAAATGTAAGGCCAAAGAATGGACTTGGCTTTGATGGTCAAGCAAGAAGTAGTGACACTAAATTTGTGAAAAGATATGCAAAAGATAAAACTCCTAGAATAATTTGTTGCCATTGTGGATGATTCAGACATGTGATAGCTAGGTGTTGGAATCCGCATCCATGTGAGATTTGTGGAGGTAATAAGCATTCTTAGAGAAATTGTTGGCACAAAGATGAAAGGAAACAAAAAATATATATGGATTGTGGATGGATGAATGTGTCAGAATGGGAAAAAGTAAAAGAAATGTTGAAAGGATTCTACAAAAAAAGGTTTTGTTCTTTGATGAAAGGAAGAATAAGACGAAGTTTGGTGGTTGAAAGAGACCAAAGTGATGGTAATAGTTTTCCCATGAAGCAATATAATCTTGGGAAATTTGAGATGCATGATTTCTGCTTCAAAATATGACCCAAACTATGCTCAAAAAGTCTGCAAAGACAGAGCCTACAGAAAAATATGACCCAAACTATGCTCAGAAAGCCTGTAGTAGAACATTATGTGAAGAATTTCAAATATGAGGTAATATCCTAGAGGAGTTGACCTAAAGGCAAATATAGAGGCTAACCCAAAGCCCACCCTAAGACAATGACCCATAGGCGACCGTACGACAATGATCCAAAGGCGACCCTAAGACAATGACCCAAAAGCAAACCCAAAGGCAAACCAAAAGGTAGACCTAGTGGAGATTACCCAAAGCCAAAGCCAAAGCCAAAGCCAAAGCTGGAGCAAGAGCCAAAGTCAAAACACAATTTCATTTTACAACCTTAGGAAATTAAGGGGGAGTAATAACCTTTATTTATTATATCAAATAATGTAATAAGGGGAGAATGTTACATAAAAATTATTACATTATTTGATGTTTCACCTTATATGAGGTTGAGAGGAACTTAATAGTTACATCCCACAAGAGAATGAGAGAAGATGAGAAGACTGAGATGAAGATGAAACACCAAGAGGTGAAATACCAAGGGTCTCTTGAAACTAAGAGATAACATGTATAAATATGTAGAGGATGTACATTATTCTTTGTTGTAGAAATATATATATATATATATATATATATATATATATATATATATATTACATGGTGGAATCGGTAGTCGCCACAAATCCGGGCAGGCTGTCCAGCTTTTATGGCCGCCACAGTATTCTGCGTTGTCCGCCCCGGAAGCCGCCACACAGATCTTCGCGCAGTTCGTCCCTATAACCGCCATGCCACAATCATTTTAAACCTTTTACGCCGCTGAAAGCACCAAGAAAGGGACAAGCGTTCAGTCCGGCGAGGCCCGAGATTTGAACCTTGGACCTCCGCCCCCCTTATGGGGTTTGGATGAACCAATTGGTCTACACCTCGGACCTGAAATAAAAATATTGTTAAGTTTTCCACTTTTGCTCATTTCCAATGAAAACATCAACTCTACTCGCATGGCAATGCCCATGAGGCCACTTTTCTTTTTTCTTTTTCTTTTTTTGAATTTTACTGTAGATAAATTGTGAAAAAAATTCATCAATTATAATAATAAAAATTAAAGATGGCCCAAACCAAACTGGACCAGTTCTGACCATTCGAACATAGTTCAAATTGGATCAAACCTAAGCCAAGTTCTACCAAACATTGCAATTGTGCTAAAGAACATCAACAAAATATATTGAAAATTGGAAATAAATGATTCCCAAGATGTCATAACTGTGACAACATAACCATTGTTACAGAGGTTGCTGACATGTTTGCCTAAAGTTTTAAGGATTTTAAAGTTATTTTGAATAAGTTAGAATAGTATCAGAACATGTTAGAACCAAGAGCAAGACCAGTAAGCACCTTAGGAGTACCTTTTATATTTCAAATGCAGAGGTAGAAAAGGGAATGAACCTTTGTTAGAAACTGTCTACACTAAACCCACCATGTAAACGGGTTGATCCTGCAGTTGTGGTCAGAACAAAAACTAGTAAGCAAAGAAATGGAATTGATTTTAGAGAGCTAAACAAGGAAACTGCTAGATCAGTTTTGGAGCATGTTCTGGATAAAGAATATTTTACAAATGAATTTCTAGGAAGAACAAAAGCTAATGTTTGCAATTAAAGGAACCATATTCCAATTCAGAGATGCATTTTGGGGTGATGAAAGCACCAACAGTTTTTCATCAATGTTGATCAATACTCACCAATACTCTTTCCCCCTCCTTTCACCCAATAAAATGCACACGGCCTTTTCCAATTCTGATGCATACTTGGGCTAGATACTTCCCACCTTGGGTAAGCATCTGGGCCATATATTTCTAATTTTATTCAGGGACTGCCTGGACCAGGTATGGAGATGTATGAGATCTAGTGAGTACTGGATACTGAACCCAGCTGAAACCCACGATTTTATTTAAGAAAAATTCAAACGCACAAAAATGGAAAGAAAGAAACAGATACCCATCATTGACTTTTTTAAGAAAAAAAATCAAACACAAAAATGGAAAGAAAAAACAGATACCCATCATAGAGACTAAACACTTCCTATGTTTTTACATATACCACTCATATGATCTCATAGTTTGACGGTTTTAATAGCTTCATCCTGTAAAAAAAATTTGGAAGAGTTACAGAGGTACCGGAGATGATTCTTGGCTGCAAAAATTCTTTCTTTTGAGGTCTTAGTATTTACCACCAGCTATTTGTTCTTTTTCATACCATGATATCAGTGGAAATTCGCTCTTCTCACTCATGTCCAAAATGATAATTGGGATTTCAATTTACTTTTCTTTTTTGTTTGGCATATAGATTTTATAATTTCTATATATGACAAGTCGCAGGCATATCTCCATCAAAGGTTTTCTAAAATTTGTAGTATCCAGTTTGGATATCATATCTGTAACTGTACCTGTATCTATAACCATGAAGCTTAGATTTTAGCAAGATAGTACAAATATGTTCAAAGATAATTGCTGGCTGTTGTATGGATTGCTGAAATATCAAATTCCACACATGCAGTTAATACCTGATAAATGTAGAGAATTAGGGACTTCTTAGAATTCCCGTAAGTGACAAAGTCTGACTTGAAATATCCTTAATGGTGAACTGATATGTCATATTTTAAGCAATCTGAACAAATAACAGATCCAACTATGAAGTTACTGAAGATTTGATGCTCTTCCCATTTCCCACTAATCACATTGAATTAGAGACAAACTGAAAGGACTAGAATGCAATTACTAAATTTATCCATAGAATTGGACAATTGACGGTATTGCCAATAGCAAGGCAAGAATCACACCTAGAACAATCCAATATTTCCATATCTAATATTTAGACAGAGTCCATAGCTATCCATAGCTATGGTAGTCTTCTGCAATACTCTATCCATGACATTTCCCTTATGTACCCAAAGAACCGGACTAACTATACGACTTGGATAACTACCAGGCTTAATCAGATAACGCTAAAGCTCCTTAACGTTAAGGATTATTCGTGCCAGGCCAGCGTTCACTTATGAAAAGCTTTGTTTGGTCTCAGCCTAAGTTCTAAACTTGGACACCAACATCTTAACAATTAATACTTACGCGTATGAAGTTGAACTTGCCAGGAGGAAACTCATTCGTCTAAAAGTTACAATGGCTAAAGCTTATTCTCTCAAGGCCGATGTACGCTTATAAAAGGCTTTGTTTAGGAGCAATTAAAACACGACTTTAAGACGGCAACATAGACTAGCCTATCAACCTAACATGAAGTAAAATGTCATAAAAAAAAGGGCAAAGTAGAAAGCCACAAAGAGATACCCTAAAGCATTGTTACAAAAAAGTGGCATTTTTGCTACTTCCTGATGCAATTTTTACTTTAGCATTATGACAAAATAAACAGTTAGAAAGCACATTCTTCGGTAAGATTAAGCAGAAGTGCATCATTTAAGGTAAATAAGTTTGAAATTTTTTGCAGCCAACAAATGTTCACTTTTAATTTTTAAAATCAAGGGAGTTACAGATTGAAAAAGTCCTAAATGTACTAAGAGAGATGTATAAATAGTTGGTAAGTGAACAAACAGCCAAGAGTTAGCATTAGAAAAACCATGGTGTCCAACTAAGTCTAGAGATGTGCATGTATAACCATGGTGTCCAACTAAGTCTAGAGATGTGCATGTATAACCATGGTGTCCAACTAAGTCTAGAGATGTGCATGTATGGTCAAAACAGATGTGATATCTGGTAAATAATTGGAAGGCCATGCACACAAAATTCACAAATTTGCCACACAACACGGTTAACCAATCTCCTTCATTAATTTGCCATCACATCCACTCTCCCACAACTTGGAACCATTAGTCGGAACCCTTAACTGTATTTGGGCATGTTGGGTCCTATCTTGTGGTACTTTTCAGAAATGTGGATGCAATTCACAATAGAGGATATACAATACACTCTCAAGGGGATGACAACTGGACCAGCTGAGGTTATCAGCTTTCGCTGCAGAGAAAAATTAATTACAAAGGGCACTCAGCGAGTCATGGCTCAACTTTTCACGATGTAGTCCATAGAAGTTGATCAAACCGATCAATCCCCAAAATTACAAATACTCATAATAAGTATTACCCAGGTGTTTGAGGAACCTCATGGACTACCCCCACAGCATACACATGATCATACCATACCAATCATTCCAGGGAATCTGCCACACAACATCCGTCCTTACAGATATCCCTATGCACAAAAATCAGAAGTTGAAAAGTTGATTCAACAATTGTTGAAAGCACGAGTGATTAAACCAAGCACCAGCCCATATTCATCAACTGTACTTTTGGTACAAAGAAAGATGTGTCCCAGAGACTCTCAATTTTCAAGCACTAAACAAAATCACCATTAAGGGCAGGTTCCCAATTCAAGTCACAGATGAGCTCTTGGATGAGCTACATGGGGCCCATTTTTTCTCCAAGCTGGATTTGTGATCAAGGTACCACCAAATACACATCAGAAATGAGAATGTTCCTAAGACAGCATTCAGGACACATGAGGGACTATGAATTTTTGGTTATGCCTTTTAGCTTAACAAATGCTCCATCCACATTCCAAAGTCTAATGAATCAAATTTTTTGGCCCTTCCTCCAAAAATTCATCTTAGTGTTCTTTGATGACATTCTTATTTATAGCAAGACTTGGAAAGAGCATTTGATTCACCTAGATCAAGCCCTGAAGCTACTTCTAGAAAATCAGCTATATGCCAATCATTCCAAGTGCTATCTAGCTCAAAAGGAGATTGAATATCTAGGGCATATTGTCTCAAAGGAAGGAGTTAAAGGTAGACCCAAAAAAAATTGAGAATATGAAAAATTGGGTTAAACCCAAGATCCTCAAAAGCCTACGAGGATTTATGGGTCTCACTAGCTACTATAGTAAGTTTGTAAGGAATTATGGGAAAATTGCAGCCCCTCTCACAACAATGTTAAGGAAAGACTCATTCACGTGGGAGAAGGCAGTAGAATGGGCTTTCAAATTTCTCAAGTAGGTTATGAGCACCACTCCTGCAATTGCTATGCCGAACTTCTCCGAACTCTTAACCATTGAATGTGATGCATTGGGGAATGGAATTGGAGCAGTCCTCATGCAACAAGGGCACCCCTTAGCTTTCACCAATAAAGCCCTTGCAAGCAAGCATTTGGGGAAGTCAACATATGAGAAGGAAATGATGGCTATTCTACATGTGGTGACACATTGGCAACCATATCTTGTGGGCTGACATTTTTACATCAAAACTAACCATCATAGCCTCAAATACTTTTTAGAGCAACAAGTACCTTCTCCTGAACAACGAAGGTGGGTGACTAAACTATTGGGGTATGATTATGAGATATCTACAAAAAGGAGAAAGACAATGTTGTAGCTGATACCCCATCACACGAGTTTGATGACCAAGCTACATTGTATCCATTGTCCATACCACATCCTGAGTGGTTGAATGACATCCAACAAGAGCGGCAAAAGGATCCCAACATACAACATTTAATTCGAAAGTTATCCACACAGTCCAACGTAGACTCAGCATATTCTTGGGATGGCCAAACCTTGTGCTACAAGGGATGCATTGTCCTTGTTGCAAATTCTGTTATACGCGACAAACTGTTATAGGAATTACATGCGCCACCTTCAACTGGACATTATGGGTTTCCAAGAGCTTATCAGCACACAAAGGAACTTATTTTGGGAGGGAATGAAATAAGATATTAAACAAGTTGTTTAGGAATGTGATATTTGTAAGCATCACAAACAGGAGACATTTCTAGTTCCAGGCACACTCCAACCAATACCAATTCCAACAGCACTATGGACTGACATTTCCATGGATTTCATTGGGGGATTACCCAAGTCAGCAAGTAAGTTATTGTGGTTGTTGTGGATTGTCTCTCAAAGTATGCCCATTTTTGTCCTCTTGCACATCCCTACACAACCTCCACCATTGCCCAAACATTCACTGACCACATTTTCCGACTCCATGGAATGCCATCCTCTATAATCTATAATCATGACCCCACGTTCACCAATAATTTTTGGAAAGAACTCTTCAAGCCACAAGGAACCCAACTAAAGATAAACTCGGCATAGCCCACCTAGACAAACAACCAAACTGATATTGTCAACAAGTGCTTGGAAGCTTACGTTGTTTTGCTTCAAAGCATCAAATGCAATGGACCAAATGGATATCGTTAGCGGAGTAGTGATACAATACAACTTATCATACGACAACCAAGATGACCCCATATGAAGCTATATATGGCCAGCCACCACCAACTATCGCCTTGTATCTTCCAGGCAGTTCTTGTGTATGAGCTATTGATTCTACTCTTAGCAATTGGGAGGCCCTACTTCAATCTCTCAAGGACAATCTAGCAATGGCCCAAAATAGGATGAAGCAACAAGCAAATCAACATAGATTTGAGCGAGAGTTTTCTAAAGGAGATTAGGTATTTCTAAGATTACAGCCCAACAAACAGACATCCTTAAAAATCAAAGGCAGTCACAAGCTTACACCCAAATTCTATGGGCCATACCAGGTTACTATGGCAAATTGGCACAATTGCATACAGGTTAGATTTGCCACCATCTTCCAAGATACATCCTGTCTTGCATGTATTTTTTTTTTATTGAGTAAATACTTCTTATACATATACATATCCGCCGTGGGGATTGAACCCGGGTCACATCACCGATAATGCAAGTGGCGTCCTTGCCGGTAGACCACATCACGCGGATATCTTACATGTATCTTGCTTGAGGAAGACCTTGGGACAAGACTTTCAAGTTTAGCCAACACTACCTGAACTGGATGATGAAGGCTCAATCATTCTCAAACCAGAGACTATTTTGGACCAAAAATCACAACAACTACGCAACCAAACCATTACAAATCTCTTGGTGCAATGGTGTGGATTACATCATGTGGGAACTGCCACACCAACTCCAACAACAGTTTCCTCATCTTTAGCTTTGAGGGCAAAGCTTGTTTTTTGAAGGGGGAGGCAATGTGAGGACCTCAAGTCCTAACCCTATTTACTTTATTGTAATAGCTTAGTTAGTGATGAGTAGGCACCCCTTTTGAATGTAAGGGTGACCTTAGATCTTCAGGGTTAGGGTTAGATAACTTTGATAGCTATTTTGGCTTAATCTATTTTTGGCTAATCTTGGAGCATTAGGGTAGGCTAAGTTACCTGTATATATTGTATTGTAAGAGAAGTAAAGGCATCTTGAAGAATTATATTGCATTGAGCCTTGCTCATAAAGGAGGATGCCCCCTCAAAGCAGCCTGTGATATAATGTAAACTCTTCAGTGTTATTAATAAAATAATTGCTATTTAAGTTCAGTTTGCAGAATTGTGTTTCCTTGCGAGTTATTTTATGGTTTCAATTAATTCATGCAAATAGGATCCTTACATATAAGTTGATGGATAACAATACATTATGATCTTCCATTAAAGTGCAGCCTTACTTATTCCCATGTCTTCTCCTTCCTTGACAAAATGACAAGAAGTGGTCATAATGCATCACAAATGCTAAAAGCAACCAAAATGATTTACAGGATCTTTACCCAAAAACTTCAGATTCCACTACTCGTGGTCCTCTTGCTTGCTTGGTTTTTTAAGTGCCTTCTCATGCTTGCTTATTTGGGTCTCAAGTGCTTGTGTTGAGTGTGCTTGCTTGGACTTCCAAGTGCTTTGTTTTTGCTAGAATTTTGAATGCTTGTTTGGACTTCCAAGTGACTATTCTTACTTTCTTGAACTTCAAGTGATTGCTATGATCAAACCACGTTAATATGTCTATTGCTTGAAAGTGAATAGCCATTGGCTTGCTCTACTTTTAGACTAGTTCCTCTAAGTCAATGCCCACTTTCCTCCCCCAATGGAGTATGCTTGACTTGTTGCATAAATCCAATTTGGCTGTTTGTTCACATACATCATGTGTGAACTGCCTCATGTTATAAGATGCTATCCATGGCCATAAATTCCCCTTTAAGAAACCACATTTGTTTCATGTCTGAGTACCCAACTTTACATAAGAATGTAATGGTTATTGTGGTTGTCAAACAAATACTCTTTCCTCTTTAAGCAAACAGGATATATTGTTTGCATACCATTTTGTTTGAGTGGATTGATTTTCCTCTTTTTACTTCTTTGGAATACTCACCTCTCTCAAGAGATGCTCTACATTCCTCCCTGCAACTTGAACTATTCATGGATGATGAAGGCAACAAAATTTCTTGTTGTGCTTAGATATTGATGAAGACGGCTGTCCTATTCTTGATGGTGGAAGTGTAACTCCAGGTCCCAACTAGATAGTACACTTTTATCCTTTAGTAATGTGCTCCTAATGCACAAACTCTTTGCTGCCAAACCACCAGTGGTCTCACATACTATTCACAATGGAGGACTTAAGAGCATGTGTGCTCTTCAGACTAGTGGTGATCATATTTCATTAGCTTGAAGTGATCTCACTGTAAACCAATTTCAATAACTTTGTATTGGCACAATGATAATTATCTCCAATAGTTGCTTTCCCTTTAAAGAGCTTTTTGTTTGCAATTAGCAACAAAAAGCTTCCTATACATTCTAGCACTATGATTTTTCTTACCAAAATGCTTGCATGGATGGAGGTCCCAACAAAATTTGAATCCACAATAGTTGTTGAGGTATATTACATTATTTGGTACATGCTAATATACCCCCATGGTACCATCATGGTACATTTGTAAATATATAATAGATTAGGGTCGAGTCTATAGTTTAGAAGTGTAATTTATATTTCCCCTTTCGTAAGTGTCAATGTGCAGGAAATGCACAAGTGTCATGTAAGAGTGCAATTTGAAGGAAATGCAAGTGTCATGTAAATTAGAGTGTGAGTGTAGATTGAGAGAATATGCACAAGTGTCATGTATCAAAGCATGCAAATATGTAATGTGAGGATGTGCACAAGTGTCTTAGATTAGAAGTGCATGTAGAAGTGCAATGTAGACAGCAGTTCGAAGAACTGACATCCGGAACTATTTGAGAAAATGTCTACAGATTAATAGCAATTTTGATAATGTAATGTTTTTGCAATGTAAAATCAGTCGTCATAATGTAATACGGACTGATTAATAACGTGGCATAAAAAGACAAATTCAACCATCATAATTAGTTAAGCCAAACTTGTTAACTAGTCTGAGACTGGTTGTTAAGCCAGGCTTGTTAATCAGTCTAGGAATGGTTTGTTATGCTTAAGACTGATTAATTGAGCAGCAACGTAGGGACAGTTGGGACAATTGAGCCTGGTTGGTTGCAGTAACCACCAAGGCTTGCCTTATAAATACCCCCCCTACTCATTTTTGTACATCCATGATTGATGATCCATTATCAATGAGCGATTATCCATTGTGAATCAATATAGCAAGCAACATTGTTCCAGTATTGTGTGGATTTTGGTGTGATTGTTGTGTCTTGTGTTACAGGTATTTGACTGATGCATGCCATGGAGTAGATTGGAGTAGACTGGGTTATGTTTATGTGTTGTGCAGAGTTGCAGGAAGGAGCAATCGAGAAGCAATTTGTAGGATGAAGTGTGAATGCGCAAGTTACGGAGCCTGTCTAGGCCTACCCGTCTAGGCCTATCCTTCAAACATCTAGGCCTATCCATCTAGGCCCTAGTCGCCGTACTACCCATCTAAGACTATGAACTACTCAATTGGACTTGCAAATTTTTGTCTAACTGGAGCTACACGTCTGAGCATACCCGTCTAGGATCCTACACATCTGAGCCTACCCGTCCAGCCAGCAACCCGTCTGGCATAGCCGTCTAGACTGGTTTACTCGTTTGGATTCGATGACTACAGCAATCTACCCGTCTGGGACTGAACAGTGTGAATTGACACCATGTCTTACAGTCAAGTTTGTCAATTCTTTCCTTCCTAAACTCCTATCATTCCCTCGTGTCGGGAAGGCACTCACCCCTGTCTACATTTGATGTCGTTGCCTAAGTCAACCTTGGGTCTAGAACGAAACATGACAAGGCAAAGAGGTGAATGACAAATTCCAGACTACAGAGCCAATGAGGAAGGAACCAGATAACACTGCGACAAAGTGCACGATTGGCAAATCAAATAAAAATCAAGACGACATCTCACAACCAGAGGTGGAACAAGTGTGGAACCCCTTGGAAGACGAGAGTCCAAGATCAAAGCAAGAAAGGTGGGAGACATTATTGGTAAACAACAGAGAACGAAGGACACAATCAAATAGCAGAAGACATACCTAACATTGGAAGTGAGGAGCGGATGGTAACACTTGATCCAACGGAGAGGAGTTGGCCAACGGTTACAAAAGAGAGAAGTTTTGTACCAGAGAAACCACGGGTGGGGTCTTACAATTACACAAAGGAATGGCTATGGATTGGTATCTAAAAAGACTAAATACCCAACCATTTACACAATGGACCACTCTTAAAGATGCATTCATAAAGGAATTTCGGCCATTGAGGGATGATACAAAAATTATTACAGAGATTTTTATGGTTGCACTATTGAATGTTTAAAACACGGAACTCATTTTTTTTCCTTAGAAGCTTGCACCTAGTTTATTTCGGAATGTGCAAATGCAGTTTCGGATTAATTAAATACATTCAGAAACTCTCACATCTTTGGTTTTGCAGGACAGGATAGCATTAAACTGGTGGTACTTTGTCTGTTAGCATTTTCAGCATTCTAGTCCATTTTCCAGATTTATTTTTTATTTTTCTAACCTTACCCTTTTACAGTTTTTTTTTAAACTTCGGCAAATAAAATAAAAATATAAAAAAAATTAAAATTCCAAAAACAGATGCACAGAATCTTAGAATAAGCTTTAACGTTTCATTTAGAACAGTTTCGATTTCATTTTGAAGCAAATCCGAAATTATAAAAATTATTCAAAGTTGTTTTTAAAGGAGTTTTGCAATTTTGAATTTAGCATAATTTCACATTTTGAAGGCAAGTCAAATGTCAAGCTTTGAATGTTCGTTTTTAAAGCAATAAATTAACTTCTCTTTATGAAAATTACAATTTCATTAAAGAGGGGTAATTTATATGGCATTCCATAGGCCATTGTATTTAAAGCAATAAATTGACTTCTCTTTATGAAAATCATAATTTCATCAAAGAGGGGTAATTTATATGATATGTCAAAGGCTATTACATTTACCAAGTTATTCATGTAGATTATTTTATTTTCATGCTCAAAGTAACATTAAATGAATCCAATCATCATTCAAACTTTGCATTTCCAAAGATAGATTTTAGTCTTCTCTTTTATGCTCAAAGCAGGGTTTAACAATGCAATATAAAACTTGTTTAAAATCTGCTTAACCAAAAGAAGATAAAATCTACTTAAAACACTTCAAGATAAAAGGAATTAATCATTTACATCGTGGTCATATGAGGGCCAATCACATTTTCCTTTTCTTTTAAGTTTCATGAACAATCACTAGCATAGAAATAAAATAATACCAACACAAGCCCCTTGTTAACAGTTATTTGCAATCACTAAGGTATTCCTAGCACTTATTTGATACATCTTTACAAGATTACAAGCACACATTAAGTAAAAGGAACCTTGGAGAAATTTCTATTTCTTTGCAAGAGAGGGTTTTCTAATCAAAATCCTAAGTGTGATGGTGATTTTGCAATTGGGCAAGATTTCCACTCAACAGGATGGAGTAGTTGGGGGATATTTATACTAATGCCTAATCCCAGAATTACATACATGAGTTTAACCTAACTACACTGACATAACAAGAGGGCTTTAAGGTTAATTAGTAATTACAAGTTATAAGATGGGTTTAACTATAACAAGGTTAATCGTGGCCCATAGGGCTTAAATAGTAAAATATTAAAATAAATTAAATACATTGTACAATGATTTCCCTTAGGCCTATACAAGATTCCATCATACAATGTCGGCCTTGGCCATAAGTCAAATTACACTTTCAACACTCCCTCATAATCTAAACTGAGGGGTCAAGGAGAAAAGACATTACTGACAATAATATCCCTCCCCCATAATGGATGCTCTTGTAAGCCTCTACAATTGAGGCAAATCCTTATGACTTCCCCTCATCATCTCAAAGATGTCCACCGATCTTCAAAAACTCAACTTCAACCCTTTGCAATTTCAGCAAGCAATTCTTGGTTGGATGTCCTTCCCTCTTGCAGTATCCGCAAATGGTCTTCAACTTATTTGAAGACTTAGTCTAGCCCTTGGATTCCTAGGTCTTAGCCTCTTTAGTTTTGAATTTTGTTGCATGAGCCTGTATTTGTGAAGTACCACCACAATTCCTCATCGCTACCTGAAAATGAACTAGGAGAAAGAAAAGTTGATCAAGAGTAAGTTTTTTGAGATTCCAAGAACATAGGAATCATATGAACCATGAGGTTTAACATCTAAAAAGGAGAGAGATTAGCAAGGACAATCTTCACACATTCTACATCATCTTTCTTTTTGCCTCCAAAAGATGCAATATCCACCCTCAATACCTTAAATCTCGCAATATATAATCCTCAATGTTTAAAACTCAACCAATTTGAGAGAAGAAAGCTCTAATTCCAAGCAACTTACTTCAGTTGTATTTACTTTCCCAAATAACTCATGCAATTTTGACCATACCTTGATAGGTTCACTTTCTTCTTTGATATGGAAAAACAATTCTGGTTCAATCAACAAGGAGAATAGGCCAAGAGCTTCTTCTTCCTTATGTTGGCGAGTTTTGTCATCAAGGGTTTTTGCTTTATCTTCTTGAAAAATGCACCACAGGTTCTTGTTGCGTAATAGGCCAATCATTTGGGTTGACCAAATACTGTAATTTCACCCATTGAGGCGAGTAACTAGGGCTTGACGACTATAATTGGACCCCTAACACTATAACAACTCCTTGAAATAATGCTACTAGAGCACAGAGCTCACAAAAATCGTGCGATTGAAAAAATGGCTCAAAACGCTTCTATAAATGGAAGTTATGGCCTCCAGAAATTATACCCTAATGACCTCAAAAAACAAAATTTAAATCCCCAAATATGAGAGATGCAAGAACAAATCCTGACCTACCACTTGGCGATTTTTGATTCATTGGTGCCCTCCACTTATTTTATGCCACTTCAACTCCTATGATCTGGTCAATCATCGACATTTGGTGCTCTCTGATTGGCACATGAGATATATATATATATATATATATATATGCAGAAAAAGGGTTACGTGGCACATAGGATTGCCACGTCAATCAAGGAAGAAAACCCCAAACCTCTCTCACCAAAAAGCATTTGGGTAACCAACACACCAGCTCTCCTTTCAAGTCCAATCTCTCCTTCACACTCACTTGAAGAGCCTTTGGGACTACTGCACATCGATCTACCTTTGTAAAAAGGAGGACGTGTGACTCAAACTCGAGTCCACCTCTCCACCTATGCTCTTGTGTCTTTCTACATAACCAACTCACTCACACCAATTGTGGTGACCAAAGGGCCAATGCCTTCGTAAATGACACTGTCTACCATATGGAGTGCAAAATGTTGACACCTACGAGCTCGAACCTGTGACCAAGGGAAACACAAAAATACGCACAACCCGTCTAGCCATTCCTCTATTGTCATCCACCTTGAACCAAAATGTGCCTGCTCCTTGAACACACGTACAATCGCGATGAATGCAACACAAAAAACAAGAAAAGGCAAGGACGTGACTTGATCTTGTAACCTGTCGAGCACATAAAAACATGTCCTATCCGGCTTGCCATAATGTGGGATGTGACAGAGAACATCCATCGAAGAGTAATCGTTACTTCTGATGCAAACGACAAAAAAGGAAATGTCAGTAGAATTCGAACTTGTCATCTCTGTGTTGTAGTGCCTTCGCACATATTCCACTAGCCACTATATGTGCCCCTTGAACGGATAGGTGTAAATTTTCCAGCCCTAGATAACTGTTGTCCTATGTTATTTTAAAATAAATCAGATCTGAGAATAATTTATTCAAACATGCAACAGTCACACAGATGGCTGGAAAACATAAACAGCGTGAACAGCGGAAGTTAAATATATTTCTGAACCTGAAATATTACAAATAAAAGAGGCTACAGCTACAGCAGAACACTTCTGCTCTCTTGCTGCTTTTCTAGCCAGCAAGCACTGTTCTTCTCCTCCTAAGCTTGTATTTTTCCTTCAACAATCTGTTCTCCTCCCATTCTTTTCTGTTCTTTGTTTTCTAAAACACTCTTGATGATTTTCTCCTTTTATCCTTGAAAAAGGTAACCCTAATCTCTCTAACCCTAAGATTAGATCTCATCTCATCTTGAGATGTAAGGTTAAAAATAGAAAATCACTTAAGTGAATATCAAAATAGAATCACTTAAGTGAAGTACAAAATAGAATCACTTAAGTGAACTTAAAAATAGAAAATCACTTAAGTGAATTTCAAAATAGAATCACTTAAGTGAATTACAAAATAGAATCACTTAAGTGAACTTAAAAATAGAAAATCACTTAAGTGAAATTCAAAATAGAATTAGAAATGTCTCGAACCACTTCTAGCACGTTCATCCTGAAGCTTGTGCAAGAAGTTTCTGTCCGAGCTACATTTCTCAACACTCCCTCTTAGCGAGGAAGGAATTCTGCACCAATCCAAGTTTGTCTCTGAATGCTTCAAACTTCCCTTTCACTAAGGGCTTGGTCGGAATATCAACTACTTGCTGATATGTGGGAATATCTTGGAGCTTTACGGCTCCCTTATGAATCTGCCATCCCATAGATGAAGCTAAAGACATGACTGCTCTAATGGAAGTGTATCTGGCGACTGGAGCAAAAGTCTCCTCATAGTCCACTCCCTCTTTTTGGGAGAACCCTCTCGCCACAAACCTTGCCTTGAACTTCTCGATGCTGCCATCTGCAGCATGCTTAATTTTGTAGAGCCACTTGGAACTCACAACTGACTTCCCCTCCGGTCTTGGCACTATGTCCCAAACATCATTCTTCATGATGGAGGTGTACTCCTCCACCATGGCATCTTGCCAAACCTGTTGGTCTGTTGCCTCCTGAAAACTGGTAGGCTCTGAATTTATGATGTTACTCATCAATGCCATGTAGCTTGAAAACTTCCTTGGAGGTCTGCTCTCCCTAATCATCTTGCTAGGAGCCTCAACATACTCCTCGGCATCCCTCAATGTCTGTGTAAGCCATTGAGGTCTCCTGATAGAGCTGGAAGGGGCTAATGTCTCCACCTCCTCACTTGAAGGTTGTTGTTACTGAACTGGAAACCACTTGGTGTCTTTGGTGACCCTGGATCAACCTTCAAAGCTTCTTGCTACTCATTCTCTATCAACTGGAATAGGCTCATGGGACTTCCTGGATGCAACGTCCTCCTCAAACTTTACATCCCTGCTCACTCTTGTCTTCCTCTTCTCCGGAATATAAACCACTGTAAGCTTTTGAAGTCTCATTGTATCCTACAAATAAACCCTTCCTCTTGGAGGGCTCCAACTTGGTCCTCTTCTCTCTTTGGAACATGGATATAAGCTGGACATCCAAAGATGCGGAAATGACTCACCTCCGGTTTCACACCAGTGAATGCCTCCTCTGGTGTCTTGTCCTCCAAGATCCTGTGAGGACACTGTTTTGGATGTAGACTGTTGTGTTGCATGCTTCTGCCCAAAGAAACATTGGCAAGCCCTGGTCATGAATCATGGCCCTAGCAGCCCCTATGATGGATCGATTCTTTCGCTCTACAACCCCATTCTGTTGTGGGTTGTATGGAACAATCGGCTCCCTCTTGATTCTTGCACGCTTGCAGAAACCATCGAACTCCTTGGAGGTATATTCACCCCCATTGTCCGATCTCAAGACCTTGATCTTCTTCTCTGTCTGGTTCTCAACTAGAGCTTTGAACTCCTCGAAACCCTGCTAAAGACTTCATCCTTGGTCTTTAAAAAATAGATCCATGTCTTGCGAGAGAAATCATCAATAAAGGAAACATAGTACATGCTACCTAAAATTGATGCTACTGACATCGGTCCACAAACATCCGAATGTACTAGATCTAGTATCTTCTTAGACCTATGCTCCTTGTTTGGGAAAACAGACCTTGGCGTGCTTGCCAAGCGTGCACCCTCTGCATACTCCCTGTTGCTCAATGCTTGAACTCTGGAAGACCTGTGACTATCTCCCTCAGAATAGGCAACACTCTATGATGCGAGTGCCCCATCCTCTTGTGCCACAAATCACACAAGTTATTATTGCTATGAACTAGGGCTCGAACAGGTTCACCCTGCAACTTGTATAAACTGCCTTCTCTAACCCCTATTACTTGTCTTGTTTCCGGGCTAGATTCTTTTGGTCTAATAAGGACATGTTGGTTCTTGAACTCCATTGCATAACCCTTATCCTCCATAACCGAAACTGAAAGCAAGTTCTTCCTGAGAACTGGAACAAACAAAACATCATCAAAGTCTAAAGATTTCCCTGATTGGAGTCGAAAAGGAATGGTACCAATTCCTACAAGCTGGATATTTGGTATCATCACCAAGCTCAACCTGAACCCCTGAGTCCTGCTCTTGTAGGCTGGTAAAACATTGTCGGGCTGATGTCATGTGCCGAGATGCCCCACTATCCACATACCAAGCATTCCTTGGAACCGTGCTGGTAGAAAGGCAAGAGACCAATGAGAAATCCTTCTCGAATTTGGCAGCAAACTCACTCATCTGAGTTTCTGCAGAGGCTGCTACCTGCATCTGCTGCTGCTTCCCTTTGCCCTTCTTGTCTGGACACTGTGATGCATAATGGCCGTGCTTATGACAAATGAAGCACTTGATCTTGCTCAAGTCCTTCTTCCCTGACTGTGAGGTTGACTCCTCATTCTTTACCTCACCCTTGTTGGGTCCTTTACCTTTGCCCTTCTTGGTTTGCCCAAAAAGAGCTAGGTTATCGTCACCACCTTTCTTGTTGGCCTTTGACTCCATCCGAGTCTCCTCCTGGATGAAATCATCCCACAGTTTCTCAAATTTGGGAAGGTTCTCACGAGCACAAATGCCTTTGACAAATGGTTCCCATGAAGCTGAGAAACCATTAAGTGCCACGTTCACCAACTCTGTGTCTTCAACCTTCTCCCCTACTGCTGCCAATTGATCACGAATCTGTGTGATCTTCATTAGGTAACTGGTAACGGTGTCAGATCTGGTCATCTCCATAGATCTGAGTTTGTTCCGCAATATCATCTTCCTGTTTATGTTCTCGCTCTGGTAGAGGCTAACCAAGGCATCGAACATCTCCTTTGCCTTAGTCTTCATCCGCTTGGCCTTCACTTCCTTCTTTTTGTGAGCTGCCAATTCCTGCGGATCTATAGGCAAAGTCACATCAGCCTTGACAATATCCAAGAGATCATTCTCTTCCAATAAGAACATTACCCTAACTTTCCAGGGCAAAAAATTGGAGGCACCTTCCAATCTATCCTCAAATCTGAGGCTAGCTGCTGCCATTTCTGAGATCTGCTGAAATATTAATGACTGAAAAAAAACAGTCCTGCAAATAAGCTTAGTCCTTCAAGCCAAAAAAAATATGAAACCCTAACTGCTTTTTTTTTTTTTATTTGCTTGAAACCCTAACTGCTGAAATATTAATGACTCAAAAAAAACAGTCCTGCAAATAAGCTTAGTCCTTCAAGCCAAAAAAAAAAATGAAACCCTAACTGCTGTTTTTTTTTTCTTAATATCCAGCAGTGATCTACTGCTGTAAACCCTTGAGGATCTCAATCACAGAACCTAGCTCTGATACCATGTAAATTTTCCAGCCCTAGATAACTGCTGTCCTATGTTATTTTAAAATAAATCAGATCTGAGAATAATTTATTCAAACATGCAACAGTCACACAGATGGCTGGAAAACATAAACAGCGTGAACAGCGGAAGTTAAATATATTTCTGAACCTGAAATATTACAAATAAAAGAGGCTACAGCTACAGCAGAACACTTCTGCTCTCTTGCTGCTTTTCTAGCCAGCAAGCACTGTTCTTCTCCTCCTAAGCTTGTATTTTTCCTTCAACAATCTGTTCTCCTCCCATTCTTTTCTGTGTCTTTGTCGTAGTATCTAAAACACTCTTGATCTTCTCCTTTTATCCTTGAAAAAGGTAACCCTAATCTCTCTAACCCTAAGATTAGATCTCATCTCATCTTGAGATGTAAGGTTAAAAATAGAAAATCACTTAAGTGAATATCAAAATAGAATCACTTAAGTGAAGTACAAAATAGAATCACTTAAGTGAACTTAAAAATAGAAAATCACTTAAGTGAATTTCAAAATAGAATCACTTAAGTGAATTACAAAATAGAATCACTTAAGTGAACTTAAAAATAGAAAATCACTTAAGTGAAATTCAAAATAGAATTAGAAATGTCTCGAACCACTTCTAGCACGTTCATACTGAAGCCTGTGCAAGAAGTTCCTGTCCGAGCTACATTTCTCAACAATAGGGGTGCGTGCTCTCTCATTGGAGTAGAGCATCGCGCCTTTTATTCAAAGGGGTGCTTTTCCTTTCAAAGAAGGAGGTGCAAAAAAAGATGCCAACCTTTTTGAAATACGGCATCAAATGGAATTTTAAAAATGCAGAAACAAATTAAGCCATTTGATCATCAAATGCAATAACCTCATACTCTTGTGGAAGGATAGATGGTGAAGATTAAAACTCCCCTTCAATTCTTGTGCTAAGAATACTTATGAAGCTTTAAAAAGAATTTTGTCCTAGAACTCAAAAGAGGAATTGGAGACTCCAAGTAAACTTTCTACATGACCAAGCGATGTTGCTCCATACCCACTCTAATACCATGTTAGATTTCACACCTATTTCAAAAAACGAATAGAAGTAATCCATCCACTCAAATCTTTTATATAAAATGTAAAAAATGACGAAAGAGAGAACGATATAGTGGACACCCATTGGCATCATAAATAATCACTATATTTTCCATAATAAAAATCACAACACTCCAATACAATGGATGGAGTGGTTGGGGGATATTATACCAATACCTAATACCCACATTACATAAATGAGTTTAACCTAAGACGACAAAACAAGAGGGTTTTGAGTGTTGTAGGTGAGTTGGAGAGGAGAGGGCAATCCTCCAAGGGAGGTCCCAGGTTCAAATCTCCACACTACCAAAAAGCTGAATTGGGTATCCTAAATCCAATTGATAATGTTGGTGCGGGCAGGGTCGGGTGCGACTCCCGGGTGACTTTGAAGGGGTTTTTCGCTTAAAAAAAAAAAAAAAACAAGTTATAATATGGATTTAACCATAACAAAGTTAACCATGACCCATAGGGATTACATAATAAAATATTACAATAAATTAAATATAATGATTGCCCTTAGGCCTATACAAGATTAAATCATACAATATCAGCCTTGGCCATAAGTCAAATTACACTTCCAACAGAATGAGACATAAGAACTATACAACAAACTGAGTTTTGTCAATTAGAATGGTCAACCAGATATATTTTGGGCTAAAAGTTATATCAAAGATAGGCTTTTGAGTCCCCTTTCTCTTATAAAAAGAATCAACCCATTTGAATACCCAACTATGATCCCTAGTCTGGATCGTTCCTCGCTTTGTTGAGGATTTGAAACTGAAATTACTTAAAACTTAAAAGCATGGCTCTTGATGTCACCAATCTCTTTATAAAGTTTCATTCAATTTTGACTTCATTTGGGAGAGTTATGGCCAAAATATCATGAACACCCGTTTTGAGTGCTTGCCAGGTCATCATCACAGGGTTGTTTTAAGCTGAGCCGACTTGTTATGCTTCCAAGTGACCTGTCATGGATCCCATATGGACCAAACGATCAGTGTGAACACAATTATATGAATACATGAATGCATATCCAAGTTGAATCCTACACAGATGCACACTACTAGTAAGAATGGCATGGTGCAAATCCACAGGGCCATAAAGAGATGTTTAGAAAGAACAAGACATAATATGAGTCCCTATGGCAACAGCAATACTAAAAAGCCTTATGTTGGAAGTATGCTTTGCAGGTTTACAGGCACACATATGCAGCTAAAGCTTTGAAAAAAACTTAAAGTGATTGCATGATGTCATGTTGGTATTATCAGAATTGAAAGGTCTAAAGAAATTAATATGGATCTCAATACACAAAGTATGTGAATCTTCAATGAGGAAATCATAACCTTCCAAAAGCATTTTAGTTACAAGGTAATAAAAACATGTTTGGCCAGAGATCATGCCAATAGTAGCAGGATTAAGCTTATTAGAAGGGAAGATATAAAAATTAGTGAAGCAACTTAGAATAAGCCACAAGGATAGGAGACCAAGACAATGTAGAGTCAAACCAATAGAAGAGAGCATTTAAAGTGTGGAAAACTTAGTATGCAAACTTAGCGCTCAATTTGCAGGAAAAAGATTCATACCAGGATGCACCCTACCTTGTGAGTTTGGAGTTCTGTTGAAAATTTGACAGCAATAAAGCATTCCTCATGCTCGTAGGGTGAAAGCTGTTTGACAACCGAAGCCAGAGCTAAAGAAACCAAAGAATGGACCCACAGTAACCAGCATGGTCTGTTTTACTAATTTCAATCAAAGCAAGGGCACTTTGATGTCAAGTCCAAAAGAGGTGTTGGCACTTGATCATCAACAGTTTTAAAATTGCAACAAATATAGAAACATGTCAGATAAGCAGTGGTGTATTTTATAATTGAAAGAATAACATATAAAGTAACAAATCTTTTTTTAATCCTTACTAACAGGTTCTTTGTATACAAACTAATAAACATTATTTATATCCTGTATGTAAAAGTCTAGTAGAGGATTCAGTTGAAGTACATGATAAAGATTCATAAGTTCCTTCTGTTGCTTTCAGTTAAAAGCACATGTTCTCCTGTTAGTTTTTTGTATCTTCTAAGACAAAACTTAACTGCTAAATTTACAATTACAGCTGATACATACAGGTATTCAATAACGCTTGCCCCTCTACCACAGCAGATGAATGTTCCTTCCAGAAAATCTTCTATAGCATTATGTTACAAATGAAATAAAGGCTCGTCACTTATATCTATTGCTTGCAATTCTGAGTTCAAATTTCCTTAATTCACATTTAAGACAAACAGAATCTGAACCGAATTTATAGCTTCCGCATAAAAGACCGTTTCGAGGCTAACAGTTGAACCTGAAAATTAGCATAGTTAAAAAGCTGAACTGATCAACTAGCCATGATCTATCTTATTTCACAAATGAAATCAATCCTTAGTAAAGAATAATAAGTTTATGGCTAATAATCTTTAGTATCTACAAAAAATAAAATATAGACATTAGGAAAATTATCTTAATCAACATATAAAGCAACTTCTATTAGCACCACATCCAGCTTAAACCTGTCTAAATATAGTAGATGATATTATCAAAGTTTGCATTAATGATTAGAGCATATTATGCAGCTTTTGGACAAACAAAATCAAGCAGCGATCAGTTGTTAACATCTCTGGCATGTAGTAGTTCCACTTTATTTTTACCATGCATCCAAATTTGTTTACTGTGCAAGCTAGAATAAATATAAAGTTTGCTGAAGTGGAATATAATTTGAACAAATATCTGAATTTGAAACCCTTATAAATGAATGGATCGATGAGGGATTGAAGCAATGATAAATATTATGATATAATTATTCAAGGCATGTATAATGGAATAGACCAATTCAACATCGACGGCCTCTTATCCATAGGGGCCTCTTTGGTATTCTATGCATGCGATCATGAAAATACATAACTGAATCCTGTTTCAACTAACTTTAAATTACAGCTTCCAAAACATCATGTTTGAAAGGCTGTCTATCTGCACCTACCTCTTTCTTGACTCTTTGGCAATGAAAAACTAATATAAAAGGTCCAACTTTATTCCTTCCCTCTGAAAACTTGATGCAAGATCGTTACCTTGTCTATCCATGTTTAATTAATTTTGGAGGCACCATGTTGAAGAATATTTTGATCTCTTTCCAGGGTTAAATATGGGACCTGTACAGAAGATGATAAACTTAGATAAACATAAAGCCACAACCACAAAGATAAGGATCAATATATTAATTATAACATAATAAACTCTAAGATATGACAGCCTCTACTTCCACTTGTACATCCCAAGAGATTGGGACAATTTGACAGAAACATCTTACAACCAACTTCATTCCCATTTACGCATTAACACCAACACTCGGCCAAGGGAAACACTATTTCTAAAGATCGGTACTGTTCTTTTGCTGTAATAATTATCATTAAACACTTGCTAACTGTTTGCCCAATTCCAAATGTCATTGGAAATAATTTCTTGGATGTATGCAACAAAGGTGGCCTGTGATTCTATATCTGTACTACCTTGGGACATGAACTTAAGTTCAACAAAGTTCTCACTCGAGGGAGTAAAATTGAAATAACATAAATAGGATTTTGGTTTGCTGAAATAAACAACGGAATGAAATAAATACCCTTCTTCTTGAATGAGTTTGTTGATTAACGCAGCAAAGAGCTCGTCTCTTCTGTCAGCTCTTGCTTCCTCTCGTGCTCGTCTTTGATCTTCCCTCTCACGCCAAGCTTGTTCTTTCATGACCCGTTCAGCTTCCAATTTTTCCATTGCCTCCCTCCATTCTCGTTCCCTTAATCTCCTCTCTTGCTCTCTCATCTCCACTGCCTCCCTCCACTGCTCCTCAAACTTCTGCTGTTGCTGAAAGAAATCTTCAAGCACCTCCTGCATACTATGTGCACGGTATTTATCAGCTGTAACTCTCTGTCTTTCTTTATCTGCCCTCCTTTTCTTTCTTTTAACAATCTTCTCCTCTTCACTATCCTCCTCTTCATCCTCATCATCTTCTGAGTCATCATCCGAGGACTTCTCACCCAATAAGCGTTTCAATTTCTTTACTTTCTGTTTAGGTCTTGCTCCAGACTCTGATTCTAACAGCAATCTATCCATATTTCTCTCACGCTCTTTAAATATGGCATCCAGTTCTTCAAAGAAAGGGCACTGTCTTCCATTGTCAGGTTCTGAGGTTTCTTTACCCTGAAAACAAATCTTAATTGGCATTAGGCAACTATATTTAATGACAAGTACTACAAATTTGATAATTTGGCTCCAAAAAAGGACTGTTACACAGACCACAAAAAATCCGTAAAAGCCATTACAGGGATTTAAAAAAAAAATCCGAAATTTAATTTTCGGTTTTCACAAAAAAGTTAAAGAAAAAGGATATTGTCTTCAACTGTCAAGCTCTAAGGTTTTTTATTAATCCCCTGAATGTTATTGACATTAGGTATAGATATGAAATAACACTAAGGGCTGCAACTTTCACAATTTGATCGATCCCGACAAAAAATAAATAAATCTTCGAGGACTATAAAAGAGACTGGAAAAATTAAGGGTCATAAGAAACACCCCAAAATGAAACTAACAAATAGGATTCACAAGAAGAAATTTCAGTTTTGACAAAAAGGATAAAAGAAGACACCGTCTTCCATTGTAAGACATTGAGGTTTCTTTCCCCTAAATAGAAAGACCACAGGCATTAAGTATTTATAGGAAATAACATAAAGTGCTAGAGTGTTCTTATAATTTGGTTTAGACCTTCCCATAAAAAAATAATATAAAGAAGAAATCATCAACGATGTAAGAGAGACCCCAAGAAATCAGCAACTGCCATAAAAGAGAGGGGGAAGGGGAGTGGAATCAAATTACCAATATGATGACAAGATTGAATTTTCTATTTTTAGAAAGAAAAGTAATAAAAGCACCATGTTCCATTGTCACAGTCTGAGGTTTCTTTCCCCATGAATGAAAGAGGCAGTAACATTAGACAGTCACATGACAGTCACATGAAATAACAATAAGGACTACATGTTTCACAATCTGGTTTTCCACCCAACTAAAAGATGGACAATAACACAATCCTCTACAAGGAACAAAGGCCCTAAACAAATACAATTAGCAATTGGGGTTACAAGATTGAATTTCCAATCTTCAAATAATAGCATGAGGAAGGTTTGGTTTTTGGGTTTCAGAAAGTGCTATAAGACCAACATTTCAGGATTTCACACATGACTGGATTTTAAATATTTCAAAAGAACAATAAAGTCACAGCAGAAATCTCCAGCAATGAACAAGACTGAATTAGCAACATTATAAGAGTGAATTTTAAATTTCCACAAACAAAGGTAAAAGACTGGTTATCTAAGGTCTTAAACAAAGGGGATTACCAGAATCACCATGTATGGTTTCAAACAAAGAACGTGAAAATGGGTTTTCAGTACTTCATCAAAAAAGTAAATATACAAGTGGTTAAAAATGTGGGCTATTTAAGGGAGACCCAGGTTCAAATATTGTCAGGCAATATTTCATGCTATGATAATACAGTTTGTTTGTTACACCACTATGTGGGTTGTTGAAATACTGTAACAACATGGTAAAGATGCAATGTCGGCTTCACCCATTTCAATCCCATATAAGCAATTAACAGTAAACAGATACCCCAAAAATATCTAACTATTGAAATTCTGTCGAACAGCATTATCACAAGTGGTTAAAAATACAGGCTTCTAATGGAAGGATCCTAGTTCAAATCTTATCAAGCTATATAATACCACTATGGTTTGTTTAAATACTATGGCAACATGGTGATGATGTGATCTGGATATGATGTTTCATTCTATATGATTAATTATTAAACTTACAAATTATAAATACATATATTGAAATTCCAACTTTCGCAAAAAGGGGTAAAGATTGGATAAATGGTTACAAGACTGACCTTTTAGGACTTCAAGGAAATAGGAGAGCAGTATTCTGCGTCCAGTATTTCCACCAAAAAACACGATCAACAAGGATCATAACAGAGACCCCAAATAATCAAATGGCATTAGTCATTCCTCATTGTGAGCTTTTAAGGGGAACCGAGGTACCCGTAACCCAACAACATGGAGCCATTTCAAAATCTCATGTAACCCAATTATTTATTTAAAAAATTTACCCTAAATACAGGTAAATAAATGACTGAATTTATAGGGTTTCACAAAATGGGCTCAAAATTGATCTTTTAAGGTCGCACCAAATCCCAAAAAACATATATATCAAGATTGCATTTTCAGTATTCCACAGAGGACAAAAATCCAAAATAAATGGAAGTTTACGAGACTGGCTTTTCAGATTCCACGAGAAAATGAAATAAAGAAATATGTACCTTGTAGCGATTAACGAGATTTTTCCATTTGCATTTGCACTGGTCAGCACTTCTTCGGAATCCTTTGTCCTTCATTTTACCAGCAATGATCTCCCAGAGGGTCTTATTCCTCTTGGTCTGAGTGAAGTCCTTCTCCAGCTCCGCCCTGATGCCGATGAACTCCTTTGTCTCCGGATAACTCCATTGAGGGATTCTGCTCTCCTCTTTCTCTCTATCTTTCTCCTTCTCTTTCCTCTTCCACTGCCCTTCTGATTGTAATGGTAAAGCTGCTAAAGCTGCCATCAGACTCATATTTTCCCCCTGCATTACCGCTCTCTTCCCCTAGATTACCCCACAATCTCTCTTTTCATGATTCAATCCTCATATTGAAGACTTCAAGCAGTGCTACTTATTCTAATCAATTATATTGTCCATAGATTATTTTTGCCTCTGAATTTGTTTTTATTCAGTGCTATCTCTATCATCTCGTATCCAAATACATTTTGACATTGTGCTCGACAATTCAATGCATATTTGCAGTTTCAGCACAGCCAAAAAAGAATAAAAATGCATGAAAAGCGCGAACGTGTGTTGCAGTCAATGGATATACAAGTTTGCAATCAATGGCTATAAAAATTAGCTTTACTTTTGACCCCATTGATACTTCCATACTTAGTTGCTTGTGTGAATAGTATCGTTGAGACCCCATTGATACTTCCATACCAAGAGATGTATATGTGAATAGTATCGTTGAAACTGGAGGCTATTCGGCTAGGATGAGCTTTCACACAAACCTCACAGCTACCAAGCTAGTTAACTTTTAAAAAGAAAAGCGAAAAAAGAAATGAAAAGATGCATATACGACACCGACAAAACTTGTAGCCCGGAAAAAAGCACATGTAGGGCGTGTGCTGCATGGCAGTCCCCACTGTCGTATGTATGTTTGTTTAAAGCAAGTAAATTAAAGCTCTATACATACTTGGACGGAATTAACAATTTCACCGTGAATGACAATAACCGGTCCATGTTGTGTTTGTAGTTGACACGGTCCGGGTCAAACAAAATAAAGTATTAAGTTTGGCCGTGCGTACTGATAGTTCCCTTTGGGTTTGGAGTTTTTAGAAGATTTAGGTTTAAATTATAAAGTAAAATATTTTGGAGTTTTTAGAAGATTTAGGTTTAAATTATAAAGTAAAATATTTTCAATTAAATTTTGGGTTTTTATGAGATCTAGATTTAAACAACTATGTACTCAGAAATGAATAGGTCGATTGGTAACAGTCATGTTTGTCGTTAAAAATATATGGTCCAATTGACATTCAAATTTGATCCAATTTGTTGCTGCATATTTAGCAAATTTGATCTAGTTTCTTACCGCGTATCTCACAAAGGTGTTATCTATTCTCATAGGTAACAAAAATAAAATTTATCTACTACTAAGAAAGCAAGGGTTTAAGTTTTATTTGGCATTTAGTAGTGTTTTTTTAACTTAAGCTTTGAATTTTAAGATAGTTTTTTTATTTTTATTTTTAAAAAATTGTAAATTTTGCATAATTGGATCCATTTGAAGTGAGTTTATATGTATTTTGTATTTTGAATTTATAAAAGGGAGTTGGTTACAACTACTATTTTTAGTAAGGGGTAAGTGCAGGTTCAAATTAGGGTTTACTTTCAACAAGTTTATTTGTCTCGTTATTATTGACCCGACGTGAAATGGAGATCAATGGGCAAGCGCAGGGTACAAACCACAAAGATGCTTCCAACAAGCTTATTTATCTCATTATTGTTGACCCAACATGAGATGGAGTCCAACGATCGCTCGCGATTCATACCATTGTCATTGATCTGGCCTGCACTTAAAGAATTCATAACAAGCTCTCCAATTAAACGGTAGCTATTATAAAGAAGGGATAGGAGTCGATTTTCTTATATACGACCTATTACCTTTGTTAAGCTGACAACACATCCCAAAATTTGAACCTAAATCTTTTCTTGACCAATCAAACTTTTACCAATCCATTAACCTTTAACAAGTGATGTCTTTTCTATTGATGTCTTTTCTATTGTATGAATGGACTTGGATAATTATTTTTATTGGGACCTTTGTGTCTTTAAGGTGTGTGCCTCACTGATGTCTTTTCTATTGTATGAATGACTTGGATAATTATTTTTATTGGGACCTTTGTTTCTTTAAGGTGTGGATAATTATTTTTATTGGGACCTTTGTGTCTTTAAGGTGTGTGCCTCACTGATGTCTTTTCTATTGTATGAATGACTTGGATAATTATTTTTATTCGGACCTTTGTTTCTTTAAGGTGTGTGCCTCATGTAGAATAAATGGCTCGTCAAAACCGTGGTGTGGTATGCATTGGTAATTTTAATGGTAGATGGTGGATATTATGGATTATGTATAGGGGCATGCAAGGAAGCGTGTTTTCAATGGCTAATTATTTTTATTTTATTTTTTTAAGCGTAGCTACGCCTTTGTAAATAAATGTAGGTAGTTGGAAGAATTTTTGCATAGTTTTTTAAGAAAGGATGTGTTAAATCATATGTAATAATAAAAGGATTTATTTTGATTTATGGTAAAATAAAAATGTTTAAAATTTGGATTTATTAAAATTAATTTTGGTGGTTTTTTTTTTTTTTGGTTATATAGATGAATTGGTTACAATCACAATTTTTAGTAACTGCCAGTGTAGGCTGGCAGTGTTGGCAGGGTTCAAACTATCAGCAAAGGCTTCCAACACACCCATCGTCTCGTTAATGGTAACCTGGCGTGAGATAGGGATCATCGGATGCACAGGGTTCGCACCGTCTTCGTCAGTCTAGTTCAACACGTGGCATGAAGGGAACCGTCGGACAAGTAGGAAATAGATCGCCATCATCAATTAGGTGCAACACACAGGGGAGTCGAATCGGACTACTGGCTATGCATGGGCATGCCCGTGGGATTGGAACCTAGGTCTCCTCTCGGTAAGCGTCTCAACTTACCAATCCACCTAGACCCACGAACTATTTTGGTGGTTTTCAAAGGAAATTTAGGACAAGTTGGTGGAGGTGGCATTTTAGTAAACAATAAAGATAAAGTTCTCTTCACTTACCCATTAAATATATGGAACTTCAATTGAAAACTATGCAAAGGCTAAGGCACTTCTTATAAGCATCAAAATTGTAATTGAAAAATGATGGAACTGAATGTCAATTGAAGGGGATTTATAAATTACATTAATATTGTCAACAAAAGTGGATGTGGGGTTTAAATAAGAAATAATATTATTGTTGACTTTCATCAACTATTGTTGGTGGTATCTTTTTAGAAACATGAGCATATCTTTAGGGAAGGAAATCAGGTAGTAGTAGGTAATTTAATTAATAGTTTGTCTTGGTCAAATTTAAATTTTAGAAGGCAACTAGCCAAGTGAAAATTTATCTCTTAAAAAAATAATGTTAAGGAGTTTATTGTGAAAAACTTAACAATTTGAGGAAGATAATAATAGATATTTTTAATTGGTTATATGGTATTGAAACAAGCCCATTGCACTACGACCACATAGTGATAATGCAACAACTTGACAATTATGCATGTATTACTTGGCAAGATTCACACCTAGGTTTATTGCTTTAGTATAGGAATTTAATTGGCTAAGTTGATGTCATTTCGTAAAATGTTAAGGTTCACCATGAGATTTATTAACTTGTCACTCTTAACCAATTGCTCTAAGCTCCATGAGTAGATGAAAAATATATTTAATAATTAAGGAAATAAAAAATAAGTTTGATAAAAAAGTTGAACATGGTTTAATTGATTTAACAACAAATGTAATATTTGGTTATTTTGATAGAATTTACCCTCAATAGAAGTCACATATAGCTTATTAAAAAGAAGAAGAATAATGAATTATGGTAATCCCTATCCAATTAGTAGAGGATTCATGAAAAATGATTATTAAGGATGAGATGATTAAACATGTTATAATGGCTTTTAAAAGTAGAGGGTTAATATGTAAGTTGAATGAGACTTAGTTCAAATATAAGCTATAATGGCTTTTAAAAGTAGATGGTTAATATGTAAGTTGAATGAGACTTAGTTCAAATATAAGCGGATGTGAACAAAGAGAAAGTACGAGCAAGAAGTGATTGTCAGTAATATCTTGAGAATTTTTCTTTATATCTTAGTGTAGACACCAAATCCTATTCACTTGTCACTCATCTAGGTTTTCCCACCATTTTTACCCATTATTTATATATATTATATATTTGTTTAATATATATTTAAATATTAATATTTTATATTATATTTTTATATATATTTAATAAATGTGTATATATATATATATATATATGTGTGTGTAAATTAATCTCAGCCATCCATTTTTATCTAATCCTAGCCATACATCCACCTTAATCCATGTCACCTGCCCAGATTTAATCTCCACCCTCCGTCACGTTTTAATCTTGACCACACAAATTGTGTCGTTGAAACCCTAACGTGCCCTAGGGAAGATTATAAATAGGAGTCATTTTGATGGCTCAACCCCTAAGTTTTTTTTATTCTAAGCCTAAGTAATTCATGCCCTTGAATCCTAAGTTTTCCTGAGTCCCTCGCATCCTTGCCTTTGCTTTCGCTCATCGTAGCCTCTGCATTCATCGTCGCTTGTTTCGCTGCACCAGATCTGCTTCTACAGATTTTTATCTCAGTTTTTGAGCACCGTCGAGCGTCTTGAGGTGCTTCCTTTTATCGTCGAGCACCTCTAGGTGTCTTTCTTCCATCATCGAGCGTCCCTAGGTGTTTCCTACTACTATCGAGCGCTCACGGGCATCTCAAATCCTAGTTCTACTGACCAACGAATCCTAGGGTGTCACTAGGACATTTGTGCACATGTTTCCTGCAATAGCGACAACAACCGAATTAGAAAGCGATAAGTTCACAAGGTAAATTTATTTATTGTGTTTATTTTAATATTCTTAGATTTGATTATAGCTTCATTTCTGTAACTAGGGTTATTAGTTTTCTTATTGAGGGCCTTACATAGTGGAGCCCTCGCAGATATTATTGACCTTCTATTGTTTTTTATTGTTTAAAGTTTTAGGGATCGAGTTCATTGGCAGAATGGATATCTAAAGCCCACTCACTTCTATTAGGATCGATTGAGCATGAAGACACCACCCTAATTTGTTGGCCAGGGTTTCAGAGAACCCTAGCATATTGAGATTATTGTATTAAGCAATAAATATTTGTAATAACCCCAATCTAGGGCATATTTGGTTGTAATATCATAAATCCACCCGACAATAAAAATCAAATTTATTTAGGTGCAATCACATGTGTTTATTTTGGTTATAATTGTTCATTTGTTTAAGTTTTGTAATTTGGTGTTGTTCGATTTCGTATCTACAAATGGTGATCACGGTGGGACCCCTAA
The DNA here is from genome assembly GCA_028583015.1 of Wollemia nobilis. Lineage (NCBI taxonomy): Eukaryota > Viridiplantae > Streptophyta > Pinopsida > Araucariales > Araucariaceae > Wollemia > Wollemia nobilis. The sequence continues at coordinate 7,976,480 of JAQPPZ010017031.1, read as the reverse complement.
AGGGTTTCTTACTTTGATTTATCTTGTGATATGACTTGTTGTTTTTTGTTTCATCTTATAGGTTTTTGAGATCACAGATCATGCGATTTTCACAAAATTTAGATTTTTGGAGCAACACAGAAGTTGCAGAAGGTGCTAGAAGCCCTGTGGCATTCGTGGGATATTCAAGAAATACCTATGTGTGTTTCACAGGCATCACAGGCATCCAGGTGTGTTTCATAGAGAAGAGGAAAAATATGTAGGCTTCTTTGTAAGCTTACCTTGAAACCCTAATCTTTGTTTTTACGCATTTTTACATTTTACGTTTCTCTATTTTTATTTCAGATATTGGATTAAAAAAAACATAAAAATAACATATTTGTTAGAAACAATCATTCTAGTGTGCAATTAGGCATCAAAGTAGTTGTTGCATATAGTTGCATCTACACATTTCCATTTAAAGAGAGTTCATGCTTTCCTGTGTGTTGCATCTTTTTATTTGCATATGAGATGTTAAAAGCATAAAGTAGTGTGCATCCTAAGGTTAGAAGTTTTTGTTTTTATTAATCTAAGTAGGAACAACATTTAAAATACTAAAAGTAACTCCGCATTTGGTTATTCAAGGCAGAGGAGTAGACGAACCCTCCTCTGTTTAGAGAGTGGTCTTAAGTAGTGTACTCTACTTCCTTTGGGAAAATTGGTATTTTGATGTTGGATTCTGATTTAGATTGATGAAAGCAGTTATTTTCTGACATTGTATGAGCACAATAGAAAACTGAAAAAAAAAATTAAAAGAAACTACACACACTACACGTGGCACTTTTAACATTATTGGTTGGATTTCATCACCAACCATTGCTTGAGATCTGGTGATGGTGGGTTTCATCTCCATCCACCAATCTCTACCCCTAGACACCATAGGTTAACCTCGAGCAAACTTGTTGGATTTCATCACTAGTAAGAATCTCGTTGTCCATTCCTAGCTATAGTATTCACCCATTTTAATTTCATATTAGTGCATTCAAACACACAAAATACAAATTAGAAAAATGAAAAAATATCTAAAGGAGATAATTAATGAATGAGGTAAGACATAATTATTTTATAAACATAGCATTGATTGTCTTGATTTGATTTCTATGAATTTCCATTTCTGCATTTCCTTTACAACACATTTTACATTTGGTTTAGTAGCTTATGGTCTTAACAAGAAATTAGAAAAAATATTTAAACCAAAAAAATACATCTATGGATTATTCATCTTCATTTCTTGCCACTTCTATGGTAAATTCCATTAGTGTGGTTCAGACAGATTGCACAGATTTATCTGTAGTCCCATCACACATTGTTCAGGCTAATGATGTCCTACACAGATACACCTCCACATCTCTTCCGCAAACTGAATCATCCTCACCCACAATTGACCGCAACATTACCCACATAGACATGGCCCAAGTAGAAGCTTTCTACAAATCAGCTAATTATGTCTTACAACCCATCCATAATATATCGGATCAAGATCCTTCTTTACAGTAGGAACTTGTTCCTTCCCAACCATCCAGCTTCATCCAGGTGTACACTAACCCTCTTTTTTAGGCATCAATTGCACCTTTATCCCATATCTCCATTCCCCAACCATCATGTGCTCCTAGCACTTCATATGTATCCACCTATACCAATCCCTTGTACGAAGTGCAAGTCAATGTTGCTTCACAAGTGCCCATTTTATCAAATCAAGTTGCAATTCCCATTGCTACTTGTCCCCCATCCACATCATCTATTCCATCTTAATCCATGCCTTCCAATGATGATATGGAAATTAATGAAGCATAGGAACGTTTGAACAAATTGCTTAAGAAGCAACAGACAGCTCAACAACAAGTTCAAGTGAACCCTAGGCCTCAACCAATTTCCACTCAACCCACCTTCATCACACAAATTCCATCTTGAATACCACAATCTTTGGTGGTTTCCATCCCTATACCTCCATCCACCCATACCCATTTCATTCCCATAGGCCAACCCAGCCACAGTCCTCATGCATTGTCCCCTTTTCAACAATTACCATCATTTCTCAATCAATCTCATCATCATCAGTTCCAATCCACTCTGCCTATCCATCATCATCTTGTCACTCCACAACATGATTTAGGGATTTCACATTCCTATCCATCATCAAGTGATTCAGGGCTTTCACATTCCTGGGTAAGACCCTAGAATCAAGGCTATGCAACAACATTTTAATAATTTGATACAACATACTCCTGGTTACAATAACCAGAAGCCAACCTTACGTCAATTAATCAATCAACCAATTTATCCTTCGATACCATCACCACCATACGACAAAATTCATAGTACCAAGGTTTGAAAAATTCAAAGGGATTGAGGACCCTAACGAGCATGTGAGCACATTTGTGCACTCATGTTTTAGAATTCAAAATGATAATGCTCTCATGCTTCGTACATTTCATCAGATATTGGGAAAGACGCCATAGAATGGTATAACCAATTGCCCAATCATAGTATTTATACTTCGAATAATTTTTTGACCAATTATTTGAACGATTTGCCCTTAATGTAAGAAAGAAAGTCTCATTGTCCGATATCTATGGTTTAAGACAACATGATGATGAGTCTATCTATGATTTTGAAAACCGTTGGAGGGCCATCATAACCAAAATTCCATTCACCCTACCAATGGAAGAGCTTATTAAGCTATTCACTAAGAGTTGCCTTAAACCCATTTCTTGGATGCTTCAATTGCAAACATATCACTCATTTGAGGAAGCTCTTGGCCAGGCTAGTGTCATCGAGAATATAAAAATCCAAGACGGTATACTTAGGCCAAGAAAGAAGGAATGGCAAAACAAGGGCCAATACAAAAGCAATTATTCTGGCCAAACCAAATCAATATAGGTCAATCCGATTAATCAATCCAATCACGTCAATCAAGTGGTCATGAGCTAGTCGGTAATGGCTCAACAACAACCAATGCAACAACCACCGTAATAAATTGCCTATAATGTGGTACCCTCAGTAACCTAATCTATGAAAAACACAGTGCCAACTATGGAGAATTACCAACGTCGACAATCTATTCAATAAAATCGTCAATACACACCTCTATCTAAATCTTATGCTTCCATATTTTGAACGTTGTATGACACCAATAAACTTGCTTTGCCTGAGGTCAAACCAAATGATTCCATCAGACGTGGTAAAAATTACAGGGAACATTTGATTTGCCCTTATCATAGACAAAATGGGCATGACATAAATAATTGTCATGTGTTTAAAGATATAATACAAGACCTCATTGACTTGGGGGCCATCAAACTTGACAACCCTCTAGCTCAATAAAACCAAAATTTTGGTATCTTCCAAACACCACTTCCTCATCATGAGGAGGTGCAATCCACAATGGGAGGATCTAACATCCAAACCCCTCCCAATCAAGTTAACCATATTTAATAATACCAAGGTTTTGTAGGTGCCATTCATGTGGTAACCCGAGGTCAACAACAACAAAACAATCAACAAGATATACGACAACAACCCGTTCAACAAACCACGAACTCACAAGCAAGGGAGTCTCAACCTATTCCATCACAACCCATCCAAATTTCCTCAAATCCTTCTCCACCAATCCACATTCCCAATCATTCTAATCCCATTAACCACCCGCAAAGGCCATTATTTATCTAAGTAGCCAGTTAACCACTAGTTTAAAAATGGCTTCATCAAAATTGTCTATTTATGATCTAATTCAATAATCTCCCCAATATCATGAGGCATTAATGGATATTCTAAAATCCATAGAACTTCAATCTCAAGATTCTAATGCCTTTAATAACATTGTAGGGAGTATTCAAACATGCACGGAGTCTTCCATCATGTTTTATGACTTTGAAATTAAATCAATCTCATCAGAATTGGTGGATCCTCCATTGCATATAACGGCTAAAATTGTTAGGAAGCCATTCAAAAGAGTCTTAATTAATATTGGATCCTCCATTAACATCATCACCACATCTGCCCTCCATCATCTCAATCTTCCTCCATCTCACATAACCAAATCCACCTTCACATTGAAAGCATTTAACGATGCTCTATGTTCTACAATTGGCATTATTGTTTTACCCATCGAAGTAGGGGTAAAAACATTGCATACCTTGTTCCACATATTAGAAGGATCCATGGTGTACAATGTACTCCTTGGAAGACCTTGGATAAGGGAAATGAGATATGTTCCTTCCATATTACATCAATGTCTAAAATATGTACACGAAGGGCAAGTACATTGCATACCAATGGATGTTGAGCCATTTAAGTATTGCAACTTTATTTCGAATCCTGATGAATCCATGCTTCCTTCTACCCATATTTTCCTCACGTCATCATCAATCACTCCATCCAATCCTTCATTAAAATCTCCCATTCCTGAGGATATTCCCATCACCAATTCCAACCAAGCATTCACTTCTACACCTTCATTATCATCATCATCGACTACATGTACATGTGGTCGAACCCAATCCATGTCATTCACATCATCATCCCCTTCATCAGTCACAATAATTTCTTCACAACCAAATACATCTTCATCAACCAATGTTTCACAAGTCAAATTATCAAATTATGAGATGCCCACATATTCCCCATCGTTCAAGCCGTTATCTAACCATAAGCCTCCCATATCCACTTCATCCTCGTCATCCCAATTTGAGGTCCACCTCACCAACCTCAGTATTGGTGAATATGTGGTCCAAGACATCACAATCACACTGTTCAATATATTAACCACCAAGGATTTCGATTGTCCACGTGACCCACCTTTATCTATAGGAGTGGTATACAATATGGGTTAAGTACCTAATAACATAAATTTTGTGTATGAGGGGATAGAATCTTTGTCTAATCATACTCCCCCAGAAGAACCCAAACCACCACTACCTGCCAATATCCAACAAATTATGGGTAATCCATACCGCTATTTTCATAGACATAATTGGCAAAGACATGGCTTAGGCTGATATGAATAGGGAGTGCCTCAGCTTATTGATGTTCCATATCAAGAAGTGCACGACCGTTCAAGCCTAGATTATCACCCACTTCCCACCATATCTTCTTTTGAACAAGCCTTCCAAAGGCTTAATATGAATTTAGAAGAAGAAGCTCTCCATATTGATGACTCTAACGAGGAAATGTACAAATAATTTGACCTCATATCGATAGCTTTTGATGAATCTGATGAGGAATCAAAGCCCATCATTCCCCACATCGAACAAGATGAGTTTTACCTCAGAATATTCCCCATACATGAGCCCATATTTCACTTGCTTCTTCCACAAGAGTGAGCCAAACCTACCGGTGAACCACCACCTCCATCTCATTAATCCATCTCATCAGCCAAAATTGTAATGTATGTATATATAAAAAAAAGATAGAAAAACATAAAACAAATAAAAACATTTTTTTTTTCTGTATTTCATGTATATAGCATTTAGTTAAGTGTATTTATTTGTGTTGCTTGTTGTTGTCTAGGTTTACCAAGGTCCTAGCATCGGTTCTTAGGCTCTATCCATCCCATACATTTCACCTCCTCCATTTTCCCTTAAGTCAACATAAATCTTGCCGACTTATTCACCCCACTCCGTAATCCATATGATCTGGCAAAGCCAATTTTTATTGACACAAGCCTTATTGATATGAATCAAATTTTTTCACCACCATCATTTTTTGAGTTTGTACTATCTGAGGAGTTGTTAAGGGCTTCAACCAACTACATTCCTCCGTCCCCTCCATATTCACCTTCACCTTCACCTTTGAATCCTAAGGTTTTCCAAGCAAACGTAGATGAGGATAAGTTAGAAGAGTCTGATGACATCTTAGACGACATTCATTTGATCCCTGCGTCCCATCAACATGAGGAAGGTTATTGTAGACACCTAAAACATGCCATGATCAGGGAGACTACTTACATGGGTACACTCATAGGTCATGTGACTAAACCTTGGGACCTTCCAAGTGTTAAAAGTGGTTTTTACCACTCATTTGGGGCATTTTCAGCCCATCCAAGCTTGGGCATTGTAGACTAAAGCGGCCAAAATCCAACCGTTGTAGCTCAAAGCGGCCAAACCTTAGCCACTGCAAATGACAACGGCTAAGCTTTTAATGTATTTTTTGCCCATCTAGCATAATCTTGGGTGGAAGTGGCAGTCTGCATGCAATAAGGATGAGCGGGGACAACTTTGCATTCCTCCTCACAGCCAGTCTACATGGAAGACTCAAAGTCCAGATTTAGACTTTAGTTAAACATATAAAAACAAAGAGCTTCTCATGCTAACACCTAGTACGCATGAGGGATTCAACCCTAGGGTTGAATATTGACCTAGGGCTTCAAAACACTTTATAAGGAATAAACCTAAAAGCACTAGGGGACCTTTTGAGACACTTCTAGAACTTCTTGGACATTCTTGGACCTCCTTAGACATTCTTTCATCAATCATAAAGAGGGAGAGCATCAAACATTAGAACATTGAATAGGTGGGATCTTTGAGGAGAGCTTATAAGAGACTTGGGGAGCTTCCCTTGGAGATCGATTCTTGTAGCAGAGCCCTATCGGATTGGAGGGCAAATCTGAATACATAAGGTAATCATTTTAACATTAGTAACAGACTTGAGCCCATAGCATTTGGATCAAGAGAGAGAGATTCCACCTTAGCGGCCGCTGTCCTGGATAGTGGCCCGCAACCTAGTCTAGGGTTTTAGGTGATTAGTTTCTTTTATTATGCTTTATCTCTCATTTCAATAGCATAAGCTTTACTTTAGTTATTTGCTTGCATAGTACTAGTTTCATTGCATTTATTAAGATTATTAATTACTAACAACCTCATCTAGGGAGGCAATCTCTAACATCTAAGCGTGTGTTGTTGTTTCATTGATTTCAGGGCTATAGGTTCAATCGGGCAAATCCACAACATACAAGTACGAGAGGATCCCTCTAGCAATCAGACCTAGAGAAGGAGGCATCTGTAAGCCCTCATACATTTCCGTGTGCATCACCAGGAAGCCTTATAAAGCGCGCCCCCCTATGCAAGGGGATATTTCATACACCTATTGCCCTCTTTTGTGTGTAAAATCATGTATCAAATGAAGGGTATCCCTTAGAGGGATTCATATGTAACCTAATCTAGAGAATATCAATAATAAAAGCATTTGTTCATTTACTTCTTCGCATTCTGGTTATATCTTCTTTGTGCCTTTCATTTATTGCATGTTTAATATCAAAGGATTCAATCGAATCGCAAGTAGAGTAGTTGGTGGACGACATGCCGCTTCCCTGGGGTCGCTACAAATGGCGATCATGGTGGGACTCCTGCCCAGTTATTTAGCTTATTTGCATTTTTTGCCTCTTTATTGACTCAAGTTTTGTATGCAGTTTCAGTCGCTCTGATCCACAATGGCCAAAATTTAGCCGCTCTGGTCAACAACGGCCAGAGGTCAGCCGCTCTGGTCAACAACGACCAAAATTCAGCCGCTCTGGTCAACAATGACCAAAACTGGAGTGCAACAGAGGTCAAAATACTGACTCTTTGATCTGGATTAAAGGTTGGTACAATTTTTCTAACACTTTATGGTTCTCTGTATGTTTCTATTCCATTAAAATCAATGATAATTAAGAAATATTTCAATTTGGAAAATTGAAATAATGAAAGAGAAAGAACTCGTATCTTGCACATCCTAGGTTTCTTTTAGATTTTCCACTAGGTGTTGCTAGGAACAACGGCTTCTATCTATAAATTTTGCCCTATAATCCAACATGCTAGACACTGTGTGATTGGTTTGCTTACTTTGAGGCCTTTCTAAAGGCCATACTTGCACCTAATAGAGTGCATTCATTAATCTCATAGTAGCTATGCACCTTTCTGAAATTGAAACACATTTTGCATTAGGCATATAGGGAAAGTTCATTGTTGCTATATGATGCATTCTTATTCATGCAAAACTTAAAATGAACCACACACACACATTTCTTTTAAACATTAGGGAGTTGGATTTCATCACCAACCCTCAATTCAGTCCGGTGATGTTGGCATTCATCTCCTTCCACCGGTTTACCCCCTAGAGCTTCATAGAAATGGATTGAGGAACTTACTTATAGTGACACTAAGGTACTTGTGTTCAAACTATCTCCCACTATTGGAACAATCATTGGTTAAGAGTGGAAGAACTAGGCGAACCCCCCACTGGGATTTAAGTGGTGTACCCTAGTCTCTTTTGAGAAATCATGTTTGGCATGAGTGTTCTTGATTATCATTATGGATGAGTCTCCTCATTCTAAATTCAAAGTAACAACAAGAAACAAGAAACAACCAAACATCAAAATACAGTAAACAGTTTAGGGCACACTTAAATTTGTAATCAAGATAAACATTTGTTTGATATTGTTTGATCATATTTCACAAAATCTAAACTTCCAAAAAAAAATGGTTAAAACAAGAAGTAGACATCCTCAGTCTGACACCGAGGGAGAATCCAAAACAACACATACCCTTAGGCGAAGTCGTAGTAACATTGAAATACCTACTCGAAAGACCGTGAGACGCAGTTCTACGAGTCTAAGGGGTGATAACTCAACCCTTGGGGGATCTCCTCGAGAAACCCCAAACAGGGAACCAAATCAGGGAACTACATCACATCAACACAAAGAGGCCTCACGACCATCATCATCAAGGAGACATGAGGAAACCTCAAGGGCTTCCTCTAAACACACAAAAACTTCTCAAAGATATGAGGAAACTTCAAGGGCTTCCTCCTCACATAGACATAAAGAGGGTTCTAGACCCCATTATTCACATAGGGATGATGAGGTTTCCCCATATCCATCCTCATGGAGGTTAGATAGGGCCACAAAACCCTCATCACCAAAAGGGCACACAAGAGTCCCAACATCCCAACATTCACATGAGACACTTAGAACATATCAACCCACTAAGGGGCAGGAAACTAGAAATACCTCCAATCATAGACATCAAACATAAGATATCCTTCACACAAGAGGAAGGATTCCAATAGACTATGACCTTATTGGAGTAAATGGCACCCCACGGGATCAGCCATGGAAAACAAGATAGTTGGATGAGTTGGATCGGTTGCATCCGAGGCCACCTCCCAGAACCGTAGCCATAGAGAATTATGCATCTGGAAGTTCATGAACCGTGACTTCTAAGCCCACTTCTCAAACTGGGGGTACCTCAAGGCGACCCCGCAGTAAAAATACAAAGTTTAATCATAGAGACACTTAACAATATACTGAACAAATCACATTAGCTAGCAAGAGCAAAGAAATAGCAGAAACCTCTTTGAGAGATCTACAAATCAAAACCTCTAGGATAGGGTTAGATAAGCACGATTCTTCTATGACCGCACAAGTTAACTGTGTGTGACAGTTAGAAAATACCTTGCACAAAGAGCAAGAGCTTGTAGAAGCTCTTGAACACAATAAACAAAGAGAATGAATGCTGCGCCAACATGAGCAACGTTTAAGAGAGCAAGCCAAGCAGTTAGCTCAAAGCAACCAACAAGCAAATAAGAATGATCATCAAAGAGATCAATGCGCTGACTCACAAAGAGAGGAGCACACTAGACATGAAGGAAACCCGCAACAAAATCACCCTCTGAATCATGAGCGAAATCCAATTGGGGGGAAAGGGTAAACTTAATAGAGCAGGATCAGGCACATCTTGAATCCCCTCGTAGGAGGGAAGAAAATGGAGCAAATAAAATGGATAAAGTGTTACCTCCATCGCCACCGCGGGGGGTCTACAAGAGGAGTAACTCCTCACCTCAAAGGCCTTCCAATCACTTGCTAAAAATATGACGTCCTTTGAAAAATAAGAGACAACTGGTAGCCAACCAACATTAAGCAAGATACACAATCAACTATTATGTCTATCCGTTCCTAAGCATTTTGAGATGCCTAGGTTGTAAAAGTTTAAGGGTGAAGAGGATGCACAAGAGCATGTTCTAATTTCATCAACGCATGTTTTCTCTTGAAGCACGATGCTCTCTGCTCGGGACTTCATTATGATTTTGCAGCTTGCCCCAATGGTTCAACCATGCCCAAGCATACTAGCCTTTTGGCACTGTGAATGCTTTATTGAAGCATTTCTATTTTGGTTCTAAGAGGAATGTGAACTTCGGCCCGGCCAATCTAAGACTTATGATGATGAGCCATGGTTATGGAATAGATGGAGAAGAGTCATGGCAAAATTATCATTCTTCGTCCACACAAAAGAGATCATCCGGATGTTCACCAAGAGTTGTTTCAAACATATTTCCCTCTTACTAAAACTCCAACAGTACCCCTCATTTGAGGAAGCTTTGGCACAAAAATATGAAGTCGTTTGAAAAACAAGATATGACTGGTAGCCAACCAACATTAAGCAAGATACACAATCAACTATTATGTCTATCCGTTCCTAGCATTTTGAGATGCCTAGGTTGTAAAAGTTTAAGGGTGAAGAGGATGCACAAGAGCATGTTACTAATTTCATCAACGCATGTTTTCATATTGAAGACAACGATGCTCTCATGCTCAGGACATTCATTATGAGATGAAGTCCTTTGAAAAACAAGAGACGGTTGGTAGCCAACCAACATTGAGCAAGATACACAATCAACCATTATGTCTATCCGTCCCTAGCCCTGCATTTTGAGATGCCTAGGTTGGAAAATTTTAAGGGTGAAGAGGATGCACAAGAGCATGTTACTAATTTCATCAATGCATGTTTTCATATTGAAGACAACGATGCTCTCATGCTTAGGATATTCATTATGACATTTGTGGGCACTGCCACCCAATGGTTCAACCAGTTGCCCAAGCATAGCATAGCCAATTTTGAACAACTAGTGAATGCTTTCTTGAAGTGTTTCTCTTTTGGTGCTAAGAGGAAAGTGAACCTTTCAGACCTAGCCAATCTGAGACATTATGATGACGAGCCAGTAATGGATTATGGGAATAGATGGAGAAGAGTCATGGCAAAATTATCATTCTCCATCCCCACAGAAGAGATCATCCGGATGTTCACCAAGAGTTGTTCCAAACACATTTCCCTCTTGCTACAACTCCAATAGTACCCCTCATTTGAGGAAGCTTTGGCACAGGCCAAACTCATTGAGGATATAAAAGTAGATGAGGGAACTATCAAACTCCGAACCAAGAAGGAGTGGAACAAAAATGACAAAAATGGCAAATACAAGCAGAAGTAGGCAAACCCTGCTCTAGTTAATCAAGTGGTATTGGCTACGCCTAAGGATGGGGCTGTGCACCAACCCCAAAATTATCAAGCACAGCCCCCCCAACCAACTATGATCAAAAGAACAATCAGGGGTGGAACAAAGAGTGAAAACCCCTCGCTATTTCACACCATTGACAGAATCAATGCAATCAATCTTCAACCAATTGAGTGAGGTGGGAAAGATCAGGTTCCCTGATATACCTCTTATAGATCCCAACCATCCTAAGCCAAAAGGATATAGGGAAGATCAATTTTACCCTTATCATAGGATACCGGGGCATAATATTGAGGTTTGCATTGGTTTCAAGCACCAAGTGCAAAACATGATTGAGGTAGGAGAACTTAAAGTGGACAACCCACTGGCCCCTGACAACAGAGATATGGGCATCTACAAAAACCTGCTGCCAAACCATGAGGTCCCTAGAGGGCAAGGTGCACAAGTCAATCAGGTCCGAATTGATACGCCTACCCATGGGTGTGTTGGGATGGTTGAAATTGTCAATATAGCAACCAGGACTAGATGGTATGGTCAACCACAACCTCCTGCAGCTCCCATTAATGTCCCAGCTGCACCTAGGCAGAGGCAGGGGTAAGACAACCTTCCAGGTCCACCAACCCGACCTGTGGTAACCATTCGGAGTAGACTCGAGCAAAATTTACAAATGACTCTGGCTAAGCTATCAATCTATGAGCTCATACAATAGTCCCCAAAGCATAGGGAGACCTTGATGGAGATTTTAAGGTCAATTGAGCTCCAACCACAAGATCCAAATGCATTCACCCATTTTGTGGGACAAGTACAAGAATGCCAGGAGCCTGTAATTCGATTCTATGATCATGAAATTAAGATAGTATCTATTGCCTTACCAGACCCTCTGTTGCACATCATGGCATCAGTTAATGATTTACCATTTAAGCGGGTCTTGATCGATACAGGTTCATCAATCAACATCATCACAACAACAACAATAGAACATCTTAAGATCCCCAAGTCCAATATCATTCCGAGAGCCTATACATTAAGGGCTTTCAATGATGCTTTATGCAATACTATGGGAACGATAGTCCTACCTATCAAGGTGGGGCATAAGACCATCCCCATGATGTGTCATGTCTTGGAAGGAGCCATGCAATACAACATCCTCCTAGGGAGACCTTGGATAAGGGACATGAGATGTGTTCCTTCGATCTTACACCAATGTGTCAAGTATGTGCATGATAACAAAGTCTACATGGTGTTGGCCGATGAAGAACCATTCAAGTATGTTCATCAGGTGGATTGTCTAGGAGAATTTGTAATTCCTTCTACCCACTTGTCTGTAGGACCTTCATCTCCAACTACCCAACTAGATAACAAAGACAAAGGGGCACAAAAGGACCCATCTGCATCAACACCTCATCTTGCGCACAAAGTAACTAATGCTTCTAATAGACCATCAACATCTAAACCAAAAGATAATCAAAAGCTAAAGGCACCCATGGTTGAGAAAAGAGAGCCCAAGGAAGTGCTAATCATAAACATTAAGAAGATTCCAACTCCCATGGAGGAGGAAGATCTCCAAGATCAAGCTGAGGAGATACTAGAACCCGCTTTGCCAATGTCATCTGTAGGATCATCCACATCACATGCGATAATACACTTGGAAAGTATAGGGATAGGAGAGTATCTTGTGTAGAACATAACATTTACACCCATCATAGAGTCTACGTAAGACATGGGATGTCCAAAAGATCTAAGACCACTAGTGGGAATGGTGGTTCCACTTGGAATCCCTCCCAACCAGATAAATTTCATCTACGTTGGCTTGGACTACGCCCATAAATCTATGGATATAGAAGAGGATAATGATGAGCTATTCATTATCAATGTTCATTACCTCTCTAATCCTGAGTTTTCTCTAACCTATTTTGAGCATTGCCATTGGCATGGTTACGGTCTTGGTATATATGAGCAGGGATGTAGGTGGCCATTCGAGCCACAATACCAGCTCCCATCTGACATATTTGGGTTAGGCTATCACATCAGAGGTCGAGATGACTCTCTAGCAGCAACATTAGATAGATTAACCTTGGGGTTAGGAGAAGACATCAATTTTATTCCTTATCACCCACCAAGTGCAAGATATCCGAGCAATAGACAAGTGGCTATGGCAAGCATACCACCTCCCGAGACTTATCATCCAAGCTCCATAATTGATGCCACCCCAATAGGTTACAACTCATGGGATGATGAGCAAGAAGAAAATAGATATGTGGCAAGTGATGATGAAGCACAAGTGGGCTTGGCCTATCATGGGCCTCACTATTTACACAGGTTTACCTGGTCCATCCACAATGAGAGTGGATTCATATCGGATGAAAGTGGCTATGAGTCAGAGGACTCAATAGAGAGAGCCTACCTAGGAATAAGGCAATGGCCCCATGACTTGGGGCAACATACTAATGCAAATGGCATCTTCATAAGTGATGAAGAATATGAGGATGAGACAGAGATGGCCTACTTAGGACCAAGAGACGTGCCCCTTACCTTGGGGCCGCATACCAATGCTAATGGTTTTTGGATAAGTGATGATGATTTTGATGAAACTGAGATGGCTTATCTCGGACCTCACCACTTGCGGCAAGTCGACATGTTGGTAGAAAGAGAAGTGGTACTTCATGCCATAGACCCTGGCTTGTAGTTTTTGGGGAGACCTATCGACTTGAATGTCATTCATCGCATGGTTAATCCCCCTCCACCTACATTCAGGGAACTCTTAGAGCCCAATGATCCTATTATCCGACCAGCTCATGGGCTGGATCTAGAGATTCCTTTTCCTCTAGAGCCTCATCGTGAGTATAGGAAGGAAACCTCTGAGACAAGATTTCAACCATGTGGTCCTGGAGATTTCATTCCATCCATCAACATGATCTCCATTGATTTGACCACTCCACTTCATAACCCAATAGATCCCACTAAACCTTTGTGTCTCGATACGTAGGCCATTGATTGGGATCATGTTGATTCACCCATAGAGCCTGAAGATCTCTTCTCTAATGAAGAGATGTTACAACCATTCCATTTTGCATCAGGTTGTGCATATGATGTGTTCCATGCTGGTCTGGATCCTAAGTCAGTAGGACCTATAAATCCTATCGATGACATTCACTTGATACCTATGCCTCACCAATTGGAGGATGGGTCACATATGGCTATAGAAGTGACTTTCGAGGTGGACATCAGTGATGATCCTACTCAACCAAAGAAATTCAAGTTCGGAGAAAGTCTGTCTCTAGAGGAACAAGCCATCATAATTCCTCTCCTTAAAGAGAGGCCAAATCTATTTGCTTGGACTTACAAAGACATGCCAGGTATTGATCCAAAGTTAGTTGTTCACAACCTTTCATTGGATCCCCTAAAGAAGCCATTCAAGCAAAAATTGAGGAAGATGCATCCAACCATCACTTTGATGGTGAAGAACGAGTTACAAAAGCTATTGGAAGCAATCTTCATAGTTCCCATCGACTATCTTGAATGGGTCTCGAACATGGTACCCATAGGAAAACCAGATGGAAGAGTCCACATTTGCATAGATTTTAGGGACTTAAATAGGGCAACTCTGAAGGATTCATTCCCATTTCCAAACATAGACGCTCTTGTTGATGCCACTGCAGGTCATGAGATGCTCTCCCTAATGGATGGGTTTTCTGGATACAATCAAATCCGAATAAAACCTGAAGACCAACATAAGACTACTTTCATTACTCCATGGGGAACTTTCTGTTACAAAGTGATGCCATTCGGCCTAAAGAATGTTGGTGCCACATACCAACGGGCCATGACATACATATTTCATGACTACATGCACACAATCTTGGAAGACTACATGGATGACTTGCTGGCCAAATATTTGATACGACAAGAGCACGTTGAGATCCTTACGAAAGTCTTTGATCACCTCATAGAGCACAATGTCAGATTGAATCCTAAGAAGTGTGTGTTTGGCGTGACTTCTGGTAAGCTCTTAGGTTTCATTGTTTCCATGAGAGGCATTGAGGTCGATCCTACAAAAGTAGAAGCTATAATGGAGATGGCAGCCCCTACCAACATTAGGGAATTAAGAAGCCTACAAGGCAAGGTAGCATCCATCAAATGGTTCATCATGCAATTATCAGACAAGTGTCGACCCATGAATCGGTTGCTATGCAAGGATGTCCCATTTCATTGGGATGAAGAGTGCCAACAAGCCTTTGCAGAGATCAAAACATACCTGGCAATGCCGCCAGTGCTGGCTCCACCAAGGCCAGACATACCATTTTTGCTATACATATCGGCTATTGATTTTGCTTTGGGCACCATGTTAGCCCAAAAGAATGCGCAAGACAAAGAGCAAGCCGTATATTACATAAGTCACACCTTGGTAAGCTATGAGCTAGGATATGCGTATGTAGAAAAGTTATGCTTAGCAGTGGTCTTTGCAACCAAAAATTTGTGACACTACATGTTGAGCCATACGACTTACGTTATATCAAAACAAAATCCTTTGCAGTATATGATGAACAAGACATATCACAATACATGTACTGCAAAGTGGATCATGCTATTGATAGAATTTGATCTAGAATTCATAAGCCAAAATTCCATCAAGGGACAAGTCATAGCAGATCAATTAGTAGAGGCACCTCTTCAGGATAGCAAGCCTCTCACTATAGAATTGCCTGATGATGCAGTCTTCACATTATCAGATCCACCAGAACTCGAAGAACCTGAGAAACAAAGAGAAATGGCATTATTCTTTGATGGTTCAAAGTGCGAGCAAGGGGGCGGAGTAGGGATAGTATTTATCACACCGTAGGGCACTCCATTGCCCTTATCATTCAAGCTAGACTTCCCATGCACAAACAATAACACAGAGTATGAAGCCTTGATCTTGGGACTCCAAACAACCGTTGCAATGGGCATTAAAATATTGAATATCTTTGGTGACTCCTTGCTCATAGTAAATCAAGTCAAAGGATTGTTCCAATGTAGGTGCCCACTCCTAAAAGCTTACAAGGAGCTTGTTGACACTTACCTAACTCGACTAGAATGGTATGACATCAAGGCAATCCCTCGTACATCAAACATATTTGTAGACACCATGGCATCTTTGGGATCCTTAATCCCTCAGAATCCATCTACTGATTTCACAACCATTCATGTGAAAGTGCTCACATTTTCTATGATACAACATGAGGTTATTGACAACCTAGAGTCAGTCAACATGATCCAAACCGAGCCAAATCAGGATTGGTCATTCAAAGTTAGAGCTTTCTTGCAAATAGCCCCTTGGGAATATTTGATCTCTCAAGGTCCCATAGAATGTGGAACAACCATTCATCACAGGGTTGTTTCCCAATCAGTGTTCACAAATGCTGGATCACAAGAAGAGCATGTCATTTTATCCATAGAAGCAATGGCTTATCAGGATTGGATTTCCCAATTGCAGGACTTCCTGAAGCTTGGAATAGTACCGCAAGGCCTGCATGCTAAAAAGTGAACATTTAAACAAAATGTGACTAGATACATTTTTCTAGGAGAGATCCTTTATAGATGAGGTTACGATGGAATGCTCCTTCATTGTCTTGAGCCCCAGGAAGCATCTTGGGCAATTTTGCAAGCTCATGATGGTACATGTGGTGGTCACTTCAGTGGCATGGCCATCGTTAAGCGTATTTTGAGGATGGGTTACTATTGGCCCACTATGGAAAAATAATGTTGTGAGTATGTCAAGAAATGCATCAAGTGTCAGCATCATGCAAACCTCACTCACTTGCCATCACAAGCCTTGCAACCCATCCAGGCAGCATGGCCCTTCTCGCAGTGGGGATTAGACTTGATTGGGAAGATATCTCCCCCATCTTTGGGCCGACACACATTCATCATAATGACCATTGAGTATTTCACCAAATGGGTCGAAGCGATCCCCTTGACATCGACAACTGGACCAAGGATTACGGAGTTTATACTCCACAATATCATAAGTCATTTTGGGGTCCCTTCAAATATTATATCGGATAATGGACCATCTTTCAAGAACAAAAATGTGCATGCTTTAATGGAAAAATATCACATCCAACACAGTTTTTCAACACCCTATTATCCACAAGCAAATGGGCAAGCAGAAGCCTCAAACAAAACAATCATCTCCATCTTGAGGAAAATAGTGAGAGATAATCATAGGGACTGGCATTTGCAGTTACCTCTAGCATTATGGGTATATAGGACTAGTGTGCGGATGCCCACTAGGGCAACACCATTTTCACTTGTATATGGCACTGAGGCCATCATACCCCTAGAACTGGAAATCCCAACCTTGCGCGTAGCATTAAAGGACTTCATAGATGATGACGTCACACGACAAGGCCGCCTAGATCAGTTAATGCTTCTTGATGAATGATGGGTCAATGCCTTGGAGCATCTCCACATTTATCAAAATCACCTTGCATGAGCATACAATAGTAAAGTCCATTTGAGAGAATTCAAAGTTGGGGATCTTGTGCTCAAAGAAAATCAGTAGAACTCAAATCTGTCATCGCATTTGCGAGACAAATTTATGGCAAATTGGATAGGACCCTACATAGTTTTAGAGAAGGTTGGTCCTGGAGCATACCGCCTCACATCTTTGGATGGTGTTGAAGAGCCTGAACCTCTCAATATCATTCATTTAAAGGCATTTCATACATAAAAATAAAAAACATTCAAATATGTCATAAAAATAAAAAACATTCAAATATGTCATAAAAATAAAAAACAAAATCAAATAAAAAGCTCCAAAGGCATCTTAAAGCCCTTTGGTCAAGTCAAAATAAAATCATAAAAATGCTCCAAGGGTACCCAATCCGCTTGGTCAAAATCAAAAAAAAGCTCCAAAGGCATCTTAAAGCCCTTTGGTCAAGTCAAAATCAAATCACAAAAATGCTCCAAGGGTACCCAATCCGCTTGGTCAAAATCAAATAAAAAGCTCCAAAGGCATCTTAAAGCCCTTTGGTCAAGTCAAAATCAAAATCATAAAAATGCTCCAAGGGTACCCAATCCGCTTGGTCAAAATCAAACAAAAAGCTCCAAAGGCATCTTAAAGCCCTTTGGTCAAATCAAAACACAAAAAATTCAAAATAATCAAAAGCACAAAAACAATACAAAAAAAGAAAAAATACAAAAACATTTGCATCTTACATCCACATCCACATAATTGCATATCCATACATATCCATTGCATTCGCATATGTTATGATCATATTTTTTTACAAATGATATCACAGTTTGTATCTCAATCACAATACACAAGTTCATCCTCATCCATGCATCCATGTGTGTAAATGTGTTTTTCAACACAACCAAATAATGTTGCTATACGAAATAAACAAAGGTTTCCTATTATTTCAACCATGTCTAGTGGTCTTATCAACTTTTATAGAAAGCCACCTTGATTAGTAGAGAGCAAGGTCTAGTTGTAATAATACCATGGATATTCAGGATCTCATCACTAATTGAAACACTAAAATCCTAGTTGGTACAAGGGAAAGATGAAAACAACAAAGTGGTCTAGGTTACCTTAAGCGAAAAGGATCTTCCTTGCTTATCCCCCTGTGCAACCGGTTTAAAGGTGTTGAGAATTGGCAAAAGGACAAGTTCCACCCTACCCAAAAATGAGTGATTATCATCACTACATAAATCCCTTGCTTTCATTAAAACAAGCAAAAATCCCGAAACAAAGCACAAATTCAAAATTCCAGTCTCAAAAGTCATAATTCAAAATCCCAAAATCAAGTCAAAGTTCATAGTCAAAAGCAAAGCAAGTGATTATCATCACTACATAAATCCCTTGCTCAAAAAAAAAAAAAAAAATAGTCAAAATAAACAGTGATTTTCATCACTAAGTATGAGCAAGTATCCCAAAAGAAATGAAGAAAAAAAGGGAATAGAACTTGAATCCCTGGAATTCTCAGCATTGCACAAAACTGGAAGGAGAAATCCTTACGCATGATGATATGTCTACCACAAAAGCTTCTGGCATTTGTATAGACCAATGTTTGAATGTGGATGAGCTAGCTTAGGTAACCCAATACTGCCTAGTGGTATAGTCCAACTAAGTCCAACATAAGGATGAGATAAAACACTTGAGAATCCTTGATCTTAGCAATGGGCTGAAAGAATCCCGCCTGACATCGGAGGAAATGCTTGAGTTTAAATCTCAAAATATATTCATTTGCACACATAGAGAGAATGAATATCCAGGTACAGAGTGAAAGACTTGCTTTTCAAAAGTCTTGTATGGCAAGTACATAGTTGTTGATAGGGTAACTAGAGTGTTTGAAGTCTCAAGAAAAACCCACAAATAAATTTCCAACATAGCAACAAATCACATCATCAACTTTCTTTATAAGCTTCTATAAATTAGGGGGTATTAATAAAATAATATTAAAATAGATACCGGATATATGTCAGAAATGATATCTAGACGACCACTAACTATTTTACATCTCTTAAATTATAGAAGCTTATCCAAAAAATACATACATTCCACACCATTACATTGCACATATGGAGGATTTAAATAATTAATTCTTATGAGTAGAATGATTATTAAATATTCATGGTTGTTATACTTTCTATGGTATCACCCGTTAAATTGTCAAACTCATAGCATATGCATCCATTATGTTTTAAGTGATTAAAACATACAAGTTCATTCACATTAGATTACATACTGCATTCACCATAACATAGCATTAGTTAGATGCATACGATTAAATCAAAATCAAACATGTATCTAACAAAAACATTTCATCCATAAATACATAGTTCATAAATCATCCATTTACATCAAATATCACATCATTGCATTCATCCATACATAGAATCATAAATCCATCATCAAATCAACTCAAGATACACCAATAATCACACACAATCATGAAAGCATCTACATAAACACATACATAAGCATCCATCTCAAATCCATATCATCATAAATATCATCTATCATCTAACATATATATCAACTCATCATAATTCCATCATAACATCACATAAATAAAACAAAAACATAAGCAATAAATGGCATGCATAATGAAACATAAATGCAAAGTCTCATATAAATATGTCTGTCTCAAAATATGTCTCAGAATGTGTATCTCAAAGTGCATGAATATACAAAATCACCCATAGGCTACAAAGTCATATAGGTCAAGCAGACCTCAAAAAATAGAGTCTAAGTGCATCATCAATCAAACATAGGGCCTGCACCCCCAACATCACCTCCCCTATGGTCATGTCATGCATGGAGTGATGTGACCCTACTGGTCTCTCTGTGCGAGTCCGAGTCCTCTGGCTAGGATGGGTGGAGGACTACCTGAGGTGGATCGCCTATTGACCTGTGAACCACCTGCACCTGCTACCTCTTGAGGGACAATCCCATGCCTCCTAAGCTACATCTAGAGAGAGGCTATATGGGAGACATACCCCTTGATCTGCTCCTCATACTCATCCAACAGTGACTATAGGCATAGAACCTCTCCCCCTATGTCTGCCCTAGGATCTCCCCGGTATCACCCTGTGGTGTAGGAGGAGGAACAACAAATTGCATCCTAGCAGCACCACCCTTGATAGTAGCCTACAAAGCCTAGATCTATAGTATGAGCTACTCTATGGTGGCATCCCATTGTGCTATGGTAGCATCTCACTACTGCACCTAGATCTTGGTCGACTAGAGCTCAACCTCGACCTCGTGCAACTATGCTCTTAGAGGAGAATCTCTCTCCTCAGGCTCCAGCTCCTCCTCATCCTCCTTAGGAGCCTCCTGCTCCTCCACTACCACCTACTCTACTGGCTGGCCCCATACCTTAGTCTTGGCTCAGACTCTATGCCCTACCAGATCTGCACCATCACCTCTACCATCATCCTCATGACCCAAGCTACCATCACCATGCCACATCCGATCCCCCCACCACTGAGCAAACACCTCTGTAACTCCCCCAACAACTCTTGGGGAAACCACTGGGGCATCCTCCTCATCTGACAGCTCTATGATCCATGGTAGGGGAAGATCTCCCTCTGCTGTGATGCACCTGTATACAAATGGAACAAGAGGCACATCCTACTGCAGCCCGTACTGATGAAGAACTCGAGAGTAGAAGAAATGCTCTTGGATGCCAACCTTACGGTCGATGAGCCACCGCTCACACCATGTCCTAGCTATGAAACTAGTAGGATCATCCCAAATCGGGCACTCATGATATGGCCACCAGATGACATCTTCGGCCTTCAATCCAGTAAAAGTATCAGTATAGTGGGAAAGCTCCCCTGCATGAGGATGACTCTTGCACCCCTCACGCCCTCGAGCCCATCTAGTAGTATAGCACTGCATCCACTCCTCTATGACTGTAATATTGGTAGGAAGCCCTCTGGGGTGATCTACCTTGATGTGCTCCCATCCCCAAACCTGTAAGAGCAAGCTGCAAGCAATGCCGATGTGACCTCATCGATGGATATGGTACAACTCATCATAGCACTGGGCCAATAGGGACCTCCCCCATGCATAGATGATGGGTGCCTCACTGTCCATCAGGTCCTGAACCATCACAAGGAGGTTCCATGAGAACCTCAAACCTGAGCAGTCTAGGATCAAGATGTTGCTGATAACCATCAGCAACACTGCATGCCTCACCGTGAAGACCTCCACCTCATACCACTGCGAGATAGACACCCCTCTAGACTTGGTGTCCCTGAAGGCCTCCATAGAGCACCCTCTGAACACCCAAAGAAAGACATCATCATGATCATTAGTGGTCGATGAGGTAATGGCCACTCCATCAAAAGGAAGCCAAAAAATCCTATACACATCCTTCGACGTAATAGTCATCTCATCGGTAGGAAGGTGGAAGGTATTGGTCCGAGGGTCCCACCGATGGACCAAAGCCATAAGGTAGGCCTGATCTGACATGATGTGAGGTAGCCTAGTGACATACTAGAGCCCATGGACCTTGAGCCAGGCCTAGTCCATGTCATCCAATAGGGGTAGAAGGTCATTCATGAGCTTCGGGTCATGAGCCCGAGCATCGAGAATCTAAGAGAAAAAGAGAAAGCAAAACATAACTACAATGCATCTAAGGCATGGATCATAATAAAGCATGAAAATGGTGCAAATAATGATGGGCTACTCTAAGTCCAAACAAAAGAGTAATAAATGCACCTAATTATGCAAAAAAATTCAAAAAAAATCACTTAATCATGCAAGAAAATTCAAAAATTTACTAAGGGTTCTTGGTCGCTGTCACCTACAACGGCCAGAAATCGGTCGCTGAAGCTGAGAGCGGCCAAGCCCCAATGGTCAAAATTTTGACCATTGGAATTCAAACCTAGCCACTCTGAGTGACAACGGCCAAGCCAGAGGCTGATCTGGCCACTCTGAGCAGTAGCAGCCGACGGGTGATGCAACATAAAAGTCTACCCTAGGCTAAAAAAAAAAAAAATAGAAAAAAGTAAAAAGGTGGCTAACCCACCACATAAAATCCTAATCTAAGCCTAAGCTACGGGTTTAATTCATTTCCAACAAGTTTAATGAGGTTCATTTACCCATTAATTAGTGAGGTTCATTTTACCCAAAAAAATGAAACTGATATGGTCAAGGTTTGAGAGAATACCCGAGAAGCTCCGGCTCCTCCACTTGTAGATGTCTCTCCCTGTGCAGCCATGGTCTCCAACGCAACAACACTCCAAGATGTAAAAGTCACTTTCGCAAATAGAGCTCTGACGCAAATTGACAGCTGGTGAAAGTGAAAGGTCAAACCCTAGGGTTAATTTTTATTTTCCCAAATTATGGCTCGGTCATTGTTGTCATCAGTGGCCCGAACTTCTTGGCCGCTCAAGATGAGAGCGGCCACAAGCAAGAAGTTGGCGGCCACTGGACCTGACAACGACCAATAGCCTAAGCAAAAATAGGAGGGATTCCCTCCATGAGAAGCAACAAAAACATCAAATAAGCACATTTTGATGACTCATGGTCATCATAATGATCAAAATAACAAAAAAATTGCATAAAAACAAATCTCAAGTAAGCCTCCTATCAAGTTACTTATTCTATCAACTTGGCGATTGCAACGATTTGCACTCCATGCAACTCGACAAGATGAGTAAGTTACCATGAGGTTACTTGGGGCAAAACATTCATTTTGGGATTACGATGTGCCTCCTTCAATCCCAAAGAAGACCAAGATGGTCGGACTGCTCCACGGGTACGAAGGAATCATCCTAATTCTCTTATGACACCAAAAACACTGAGCCAAGTGATGCAATACAAGCACAAATAGAATCGCTCATCCTAACTCCCTAAGAAGGTTGTTTATGGTTGGACCGCTCCTTAGGATAGGGATGAATGATTATCATAAACAATTGAAATCACACTTGGATGGGGGTTTACCCATTAAAGAGAACAAACATTAGAAAGGAACCAAAACCAGTCATATTTGGTCAAGCGACTCGTCGCTTCATTCATTGCCCTTCCCTCACCAATTCATTGTGTGAGGGGGTAGTTTGAAACTTCAAATCATCATAATCAAAATCAACAAAAGATCACTCGATCATGTCAAAATTGCGTTCATCCTATGAATCATTGCACTCAACTCTTACAAAAATTTTCCCATTTGCTGGGGTCATAAGCAAAAAGGACATCTTCAATTTGTAGCTCTTCTCCGATCGGTTCTGTTGTAGCGACATAAGCTACCCGATTGTGTTTGAGGAATGAGTGCAAGTGGACATGTGCAAGCCCTATGCTAGATTAAGCCTTCAATCAGGTTGAAGCAATGATTCAAGGATGCGTGCCATCTTGCATGATTAGGCCATCCAACGTTGATCAGATCAATGATCATCATACACCCTGCTAACATAGCGGTCTACGTTTTCACCTCGCGCTGTGTCTATTACTCAGTGCATCGCAAAAAGGGGCATCTGTAGACACCTAAAACATGCCATGGTCAGGAAGACTACTTACATGGGTACACCCATAG
This sequence comes from Wollemia nobilis, assembly GCA_028583015.1. Taxonomy (NCBI): domain Eukaryota; kingdom Viridiplantae; phylum Streptophyta; class Pinopsida; order Araucariales; family Araucariaceae; genus Wollemia; species Wollemia nobilis. Next base: position 7,952,169 of record JAQPPZ010017031.1, on the reverse strand, counting down.
GTCATGTGACTAAACCTTGGGACCTTCCAAGTGTCAAAAGTGATTTTTACCACTCATTTGGGGCATTTTCAGCCCATCCAAGCCTGGTCGCTGTAGACCAGAGCGACCAAAATCCAGCCGCTGTAGCTCAGAGCGGCCAAACCTTAGCCACTGCAGATGACAATGGCTAAGATTTTAATGCATTTTTTCACCCATCCAACCTAATATTGGGTGGAAGTGGTAGTCTGCATGCAATAAGGATGAGCGGGGACAACTTTGCATCCCTCCTCACAGCCAGTCTACATGGAAGACTCAAAGTCCAGATTTAGACTTCAGTTATGTTGTGGCTGATCCACAACACACCCCAAAATTGGGGACCCACCTTTTTTTACATGCTTTCCAAAGAAAACTGCAGTGGCCCAGATGCAAAAGATCAAAGGAAAATAGCAAAAAATGAAAAAGTGTCGCGATATCGCGACATGTTGCTCCGTCGCGGCCGAAAATGAAAAAGTGTCGCGATATCGCGACATGTTGCTCCGTCGCGACCGAAAATGAAAAAGTGTCGCGATATCGCGACATGTTGCTCCGTCACGGCCGAAAATGAAAAGGTGTCACGATATCGCGACATGTCGCTTTGTCGCGGCCGAAAATGCGAAAAATGAAAAGTTGTCGCGATATCGCGACATGTCGCGTTTTCGCGGCTAGGAGCAGCAGAATGCATCATGAAGAGAAAATGTCGTGATATCGCGACGTGTTGTGAAATCGCGGGTCATAGAAGAGAGAGAAAGACAGAATGGAAAATTGTCACGAAATCGCGACATGTCACAAAATCGCGGTCAAACCAGTCAAACAGGGCAAGGCACTAAAGTTGTCGCAAAATCACGACATGTCACGTTTTCGCGACCAAGAGCAGCCAAAATGAACGTAGAAGAAAAACGTCGCGATATCGCGATAGGTCACGTTTTCGCGGCTCCAAACAGCCAGATGGTACGGAAGAGAAAAGCGTCACGATTTCGCATGAAAGTAGGAGACAGAATGAAAAGTGTCATGATTTCGTGACAAAAAGCGCGAGAGAGAGAAAGGCGTCGATTTCGAAAAAAAACAAGATGGTATGGAAGATGAAAAGCATCACGATTTCACGATAGAAAGCAGCCAAAGTGTACGAAATGAAAAGTTGTCACGATATCACGACAGAAAGCAACAAGATGGTGCAAAAGAGAAAAGTGTCACGATTTCATGACATGTCGCGTTTTCGTGGCTAAGTGCAACAAAACCCAACGATAGAGAAAAACGTCATGATTTCACGACAGGTTGCATCTGCATAGCCCGAAGCAGAAAAACGTCACGATTTCACGACAGGTTGCACCCACACGGCCCGATAGCATAAAAATGTCACGATTTCACGACATGTCTCATTTTCGTGCATGAAGGCTGACAAGGCTGCATACAGGAAAATGTCACGATTTCGTGACATGTCTCATTTTCGTGCATGATGGCAGGACAAGGTGTGGCCGAAAAATGTCATGATATCGCGACATGTCTCATTTTCGCGATGCAGGTAGAAGAGCAAAGCTGCATGCAGAAAAACGTCGCGATATCGTGACATGCTATTTTTTGTCACGATTTACAGGGGCCAGTTATGGAACATGCAGAGAAGCGCGGAACACGTGGCATAAAGGTGTAAGGGTTACAGAAGCGTTACAGTTCATCGAGAAGATTAAACGTTTAAGACATCGAACAGAAAGTCAAAGATAACGATGAGACGGGGAATACGAAACGATGCAATCTAGGAAATGAAACGAACCGTCGTGGAAGGAGAAGCAATTTGCCAGCAAGTATAAAATGCAGAGGCACAGATTGGTACGGAGGTCGAAAACTGTTCAGAGAATATTGCAGGAATGAAGGCAAGGCCTTGACACTAGGTTTTTCTTGGATATTTTCCTTCCACATGGACTGGTCGAAAACCGCTGCGAGCAGGGTTGCAGAGTTGAGGGTGATTAGCCGTTCTGGGCCTGCTGTGGAGTGTTTTTCTTCCCCTTTTTCTAGTTTTGAGAAAACTAGAGACATTCTGCTATTGTAACATGACATATTTTTAATGCAGAAGTATTCAAAAATTTGCATCTCATTGGCAAGAAAGAAGGAGATCTTCTGTGCATGCTATGGATTTAATGTTTATTCTTTCACTTTCTTTTAGATTTCGGATTTATAGATAATGTTAAATACCACCTTTGTGGGTTACATTAGTCGAATATTTGAAATCTAAACTTTATTTCGTACCCTAGGAACTAGCACTTAGTCTATGGGGATTATGCATGTCATGCAGGTCCAATAGGTTAGGTTGCATGCATGGAAACCTCACATCTTCGGTTTTGTTGAAACAGGATAGCATCAAACTGAATGCAATTTCATTTTCAGTTTTCCTTTTGCATTTTATTTCTTTTTTCTGCACTTTATTTTTCAGAAGTTCTAACTTTATTTTAATTCTCAGGCATTAAAATAAAATAAAAATTAAAAAACTTCAAAATCCAAAAATAATTCCATCATTTATGGCATTTCATCAATTTCCACTTTGAAGTTACAACATGGTCATATAGGGACTAAATCACATTTGCTTTATTCGGGTTCAATGAACAATCATTAAAGTTTCATAGTAAAATAAACCAACATTGCCCCTTGTTTTCAGTTACTTGCAACCACTAAGGTGTTCCAAGCATTTTAATTGAATATCTTTATTTGAGATTATTAATACACAGATGTAAAATGCTAATATAGCGGAGACCTTGGAGAAGTTATTTGTTTAATTTCTTTGCAAGAAGAGGATTTAGAACCCAAATCCTATCGGAGAGTGTGTTTTCACAATCGGGTGAAAATACCACTCAACAGATTGGCGCTAGAAGGAGGGCATGAAAAGGTTTATTTTATATGATTTTAATTTTTATAATTTTTATTTTTAATATTTCATTCCCTTTGATTATTATCTTTGCCTTCTAACACACTAACAGATTGGTGCTAGAAGGAGGGCATGAAAGGTTTATTTTATCATGATTTTAGATGCTACAGGTTTATAATTGTTTAAGAGTTTACATTGCTAAATATTTCAAGTCCATTTGATTAGCATCTTCGGCCTCCTCTAACACCACTCAACAGATTGGCGCTAGAAGGAGGGCCTGAACAGGTTTATTTTATTGTGATTTAAATTTAAATTTTTGTATGCTTTAGTCCTCTAACACTCGGCAGATTGTTAAAAGGATGGCCTGAATTGGTTTACTTTATTCTATTTTAAGCAATTCAGGTATGTTGTATATTATGCTAACGCTTTTCTGATTGTTCATACATAAATAATGTGATTTGATTTAATTTTGAAAATTTTGGTCTTGACTAATGAAGTGTTGTTTCATGCAATTACTTTTCATTTGATTTTAATGAATACATCTCTTAGTTGATGCTAACTTGATTTTTTTTATACATTGCAGGTTGAATATTCAATAGATTTGGTTCTAAAATTACATTTTAAGTTTCACCAATGGCAACACTTGAGGAGCAAATGGTATCCCTGAGAGCTGAAATAGTGTCTCTAAGAGAAAGAATGGTATCTATGATGGAGGATCATTATAAGGGTTTGTCTATACATGTGATACCCTATCATATTCCTAAAATGTTATTGGATTTTTTACGGTGTTTTAATCAAGAGGTGCCACTAGAATACTTGCAAAGACTGCATGTCTACAAGAATACATTGTGTCAATTCCAGATTTTCTATGAGGAGGTGGCTTGTAAGTTATTTGCATACATTTTGGAAGATAAACCATTCTTTTGGTACAGCCAACTACCCATAGAGGTTAGGACTTCTTGGACACAATTAGAAGCAGCCTATCTTCATCACTTTGGTAATCAAGTTGACTTAAATAGGTTGCAAAATCAATTCACCTCTATGTGTAAAGAGCCTAATGAGTCCATGAGTCAATTCAATGTGAGGTTTCGTGAATTGTATTCTCAAATGTGGGAAAGTTTGGGTACATCGGAAGAGGAAGCTATTCAAGTATACCTGGGAGTCATACACCCCACACTTGCTACATTCTTAAAGGAAAACGTGGATGACTTATCTCTAGAGACAATCTATGAGACATTGGAAAAGGTAGAACAAGTTTTGGAAGAAGAAAAGGCACAACATGTTCACATAAGAGATTGTTCTTCTAAAGATATTGATGCCAACCTACACCAACCATCAAATATAGCACCCTCCACTCCAATGATATCTAAGGTAAATGATCAAGGGGATGAATTTGAATATCCAAATCTTACAACCACCTTAGATGTAGTCCAAGAGGAGGTGCAAATTGCTAAGCCAACATCCGCTAGTGAGGATTATGCAGAAATGATCTCATTCATAGAGATACATGATTATTCGGATGAAGGGGTTCTAAATTCAACAATGTTTGATATATGTGATAGGATGAAACCCACCATAGAATTGAATGGAATGGTTGAGAGTGAAATTGGAAGAAAACCAATAAATGAATTTGAAGACATGATAGAGTTTCACCACTTGTTCTTGGAAGATACTATTGATGAGATGTGTAAAATTAATGATCAAGAAATTCTTCACCCTCAAAATTATGAAAAAATTGAATCATGGGTTACTAATTTGGACGATGATAGCCTTACAAATTTGAATTCAAGAAACGACCCACTTTTGGAAATAATTGAACCATCTAAGGAAGGTGAAGATGAATTTGATGAGAAACATATTGATGAATTGGAAGATGTTGAAGAAGTAGTTGAACGTCACCACTTGATTTTGAAAGATGATTATTATGATGCTTGGAAGAAGTGGGAAGACTACACTCACTCCAAAACTACTAATGAAACTTGTGTGCCAATTGATATACAGGACAACATAATCGCCTACTCAAAGGAAGATATTACAACTCCTGTACAATTTGAGGATGTTTTGGAAGAGAGTTTCAAATCTCATCAAATTTTGGAAGATTATAATGATCCTATTACCAAGGACAAAGAAGAAAGTGAATTGATGAATGAATCAAAAGATCATGTCACAAATACCATGGAGTTTCATCCCACAAATTTGGAAGATAATTTTTATAATGGTTGGGGGAGATATGATAATGCATTCTTTTCTCACACCCCCATAGATGAAACTCATATTTCACTTGATATGCAGGATGTTGAAACTTCTACCTCACATGAAGAGATACCATGGATAGTGAACAAAGAATTGGAACTAAATGACAAAGAGATTGATCAATTGGAAGCAACTCAAATGAAGGATCATCAAGATGAGTCATGGGACATACACTTTGACCAAAAATATTTGAGGGTTGAAAAGGATGGGCATGTTTTCAATTGGGTGCCCAATTTTGGTATGTTTAATGAACAAGTAATCAATGAAGAGTATGAAGACCATGAGGTAAAAGAAGAAATTGTGATTTCTCACCAATTTTTGGTAAATAAAAATGTTCAAAAGTTAGAATCTAACCTTTTGTGTTCAAGCATCCAAGATTTAGGTGAGAATTTGCATGACCATGTTTTGAATTTGAATGATGTTTATGATGAAATGTCATTAAAGGTGAATGAAAAACAAGGTATGATTTCTAATCACACCTTTGATAACATTGTTTTAATGAATGAAAAAGAAGTTGATGCACTTGAATTGTTAAATCAAATTCATCAACAATTACTAATTGAATCTAGGGTAAAAACTTTTAATGATCCTAATTTAGTAAATATCCTAGATGCTTGCAAAATGTTACACAAATTTGATTGGCCTACAAATCTTGAAAATGATTTGGCTCTAAAATTTTTAGAAATAGGCTCTTACTTACAAGGTTTCATTTTGGATAAAGAGAGCCTACTTCTAAATCATGAATGGAATAATGAAACTTGCATTTTAGAGAATAGACAAGATAAAATTGAATATCATTCATTGTCTAATCAATTTGAAAATTTGAATCTCACCTATGAGAATACTAATGGAACTAAATCTAATTGGTGGGGTGAGAGAGGAAAGTTGAAGTGGGTTGCATTGTTTGGTCTAGTATTGTTTTTGTTGGATTCCCACAACATTTGGCATGCATATCACGTTATATTTTTGTTGAAATGTTCTAATCATGTTTGGGATCCAGGAAAGTGATAGTCCAAGCTTTGCATCATCTTGTATTATATTGTACATTTGTATATAGGTTTTGATTTTTGGTTTTGGGTTTGTGTTTTCAAGTTTCCTTTTAGGGATTGCTATTTGGATTTGGATTTAAGTTGTGTGTTGGTCCTTTGGACATGTTTGGTTTGTCTTATAAAAAAAAAAAAAAATTTTTTGAGATGTCAACTTATGCCTAAGATCAGGAGAATATGAAACATTGGAATTGTGTTGTAGAAAGCTCCACAAGTAACACAAACATTTAAATAATATCGTTTGAATCTTGTGATGCATGAAGTTGTCAGTTTTGCACATTATGGTAAAGTAGATGATATATTCCAAAAGAAGCAATGCATTCATATCTCATGTCACATTCCACATTGCATATACATGTCATCTCAGTTACATTTTCATTTCATGTGCAATCATTGAGAAGGTGTCGAATCCTCTTAGGGTTATTACATAACATATATTAAAAGGATCCTAAGGTTGGGAACTGATGCCCGAACTATCTTGAACCAAGCACATTCTATGCACATTAAAAAGAATCTTGAGCAAAATGGTCAAAACCATACTTGGATGAAAAGGTGAGGTGAAAAGAATATTTCATGTCTGTCCTATCATGCAACATAATCCTTAAAACAGTGGTTTTTACCACTCCCATCAAGCTTAAAGCCTAAAACCAGAGTAGTAAGGATAGGGTTAAATCCTCATCGAACTTAGGTTGAGGATCCAACTCCCCAAAGCTCTGATTTGACCTACATGGAGTAGTAAGGATAGGACATAATTCTCATCTCGCTTAGGTTGAGAATCCGATTCCCCAAAGCTTCCATTTTTCCCACTTCATCATAAAGCTTGGATTGGAAGGATCGTACTACATGTCCTCTAGCAAAGGATGGGTAGTCATCCCAAAGGTCCAAGTAATAAAATTAACTAATATTTCCCATTTTGTCTTAATATTGGATTGGAAGGATCGTACTACATGTCCCTAGCAAGGATGGGTAGTCATCCCAAAGGTCCAAGAAATAAAAATATTTTCCCATTTCATCTTAATATTGGATTGGAGGGATCGTACTACATGTCCCTAGCAAGGATGGGTAGTCATCCCAAAGGTCCAAAGAAAAAAAAGAAAAGAGAATGAATGAAGCCAAATCATGGATTATGGGGTTAAGTATGCTCATGCGTGGCAACATGTCTTGTCTAAAAGCAAGACCACTGATTGCTCATATGGATAGACTAGCTTGACCATTTCATCCATAACTGGTTAAATTATTTTGTTCAAGATGAGGTAATGAACTCCAAATCAGAATAGTAAGGATAGGGTTAAATTCCCATCTCGCTTAGGTTGGGAATCCTATTCCCCAAAGTTCTGATTTCACTCACACTTGCACATGGGTTCAAGATGGTAGTGACACATAACCAACTTTGGGATCTAGTAAATTAATTCAGTATACATATATTTGGTCCTAAGAGGGTTTGATAACTTTAATATGTTTGTTCATGATATTAGAAGGTTTGAGCCTTTTGCAAAGCAAGTTGTTATATCTTTAGCATCTTCATCATACATCAAATCCTACACAAATCATTCATAGCCTTGCATACAAATCATAAGTAAAACTCGACAATGGAATGTTGATCAAGTTCAAGCGATAGGGAATGAAAACACATTGCACACACCGAGCTGATACTTAATGATTCTGATGTTTCATGTATTTCTGATCTATCGGTATTTGTTTATCTTTTATGTGTTGACGCCTGTATCTAAGCTTGTATATTTTAGGTTGGGTTCTCACCAAAATGCTCAGGAGCATTTGACAACAGAGTCACCATTTGTTGTGGCTGATCCACAACACACCCCAAAATTGGGGACCCACCTTTTTTGCATGCTTTCAAAGAAAACTACAGTGGCCCAGATGCAAAAGATCAAAGGAAAATAGCAAAAAATGAAAAAGTGTCGCGATATCGCGACATGTTGCTCCATCATGATCGAAAATGAAAAATTTGTCACGATATCGCGACATGTTGCTCCGTCGTGGCTGAAATGAAAAATTGTCGCGATATCGCGACATGTTGCTCCGTCGCGGCCGAGAAATGAAAAGTTGTCGCGATATCGCGACATGTTTCCGTCGAAAATGAAAAGTTGTCATGATTTCGTGACATGTCGTGGAGGGAGAATGGATGATGAGAAATGTCACGATATCGCGACGTGTTGTGAAATCGCCGGTCATAGAAGAGAGAGAAAGATAGAATGGAAAATTGTCACGATATCGCGACATGTCACATATTCATGGTCAAACCAGTCAAAAGGCAATGCACTAAAGTTGTCGCGATATCGCGACATGTCAGCTTTGCGACCAAGAGCGAAAATGAAGTAGATGAAAATGTCGTGATTTCGCGATAGGGTGGTAACGTGGTACGAAGAGAAAAGGTGATTTCAGTGGGAATGAAAATGTCATGATTTCAGAAGGTGAGAGAGGGTCATGATTTCACGATAGAAGATGGTACAAGAAAAGCGTTGTCGATTTCGTGACAAAAAGCAGCCAAAGTGGTACGGAATGAAAAGTGTCACGATTTCACGACAGAAAGTAGAAGATGGTGCAAAAGAGAAAAGTGTCACGATTTCATGAAAAGCAGAAGATGGTGTAAGAGAAAAGTGTCACGATTTCGTGACATGTCGCGTTTTTGGGTAAGTGCAAAAAACACAACGATAGAGAAAAACGTCACGATTTTGTGACAGGTTGCATTTGGAAATGTTGGTGCTGCCCGAAAGCATAAAAATGTCACGATTTCGTGACATGTCTGCATTTTCGCGATGCATGAAGGCTGAACAAGGCTGCATACAGGAAAATGTCACGATTTCGTGACATGTCTCATTTTCGCGTGCATGATGGCGGACAAGGTATGCGCAGAAAATGTCACGATATCGCGACATGTCTCATTTTTGCGATGCGAGTAGAAGAGCAAAGCTGCATGCGAGAAAAACGTCGCGATATCGCGACATGCTATTTTTGGTCACGATTTACAGGAGGCAATTACGGAACATGCAGAGAAGCACGGAACACGTGGCATAAAGGTGTAAGGGCGACAGAAGCGTTACAGTTCACAGGAGAATATTAAACGTTTAAGACATCGAACAGAAAGTCAAAGATAACGATGAGACGGGGAATACGAAACGATGCAATCTGGGAAATGAAACGAACCGTCGTGGAAGGAGAAGCAATTTGCCAGCAAGTATAAAATGCAGAGGCACAGATTGGTACGGGGGTCGAAAACTGTTCAGAGAATATTGCAGGAATGAAGGCAAGGCCTTGACACTAGGTTTTTCTCCCCGCGATATTTTCCTTCCACATGGACTGGTCGAAAACCGCTGCGAGCAGGGTTGCAGAGTTGAGGGTGATTAGCCATTCTGGGCCTGCTGTGGAGTGTTTTTCTTCCCCTTTTTCTGGTTTTGAGAAAACTAGAGACATTCTGCTATTGTAACATGACATATTTTTAATGCAGAAGTATTCAGAAATTTGCATCTCATTGGCAAGAAAGAAGGAGATCTTCTGTGCATGCTATGGATTTAATGTTTATTCTTTCACTTTCTTTTAGATTTCGGATTTATAGATAATGTTAAATACCACCTTTGTGGGTTACATTAGACGAATATTTGAAATCTAAACTTTATTTCGTACCCTAGGAACTAGCACTTAGTCTATGGGGATTATGCATGTCATGCAGGTCCAATAGGTTAGGTTGCATGCATGGAAACCTCACATCTTCGGTTTTGTCAGAACAGGATAGCATCAAACTGAATGCAATTTCATTTTCAGTTTTCCTTTTGCATTTTATTTCTTTTTTCTGCACTTTATTTTTTAGAAGTTCTAACTTTATTTTAATTCTCAGGCATTAAAATAAAATAAAAAATTAAAAAACTTCAAAATCCAAAAAATAGTTCCACCATTTATGGCATTTTGTCAATTTCCACTTTGAAGGTACAACATGGTCATATAGGGACCAAATCACATTTGCTTTATTCGGGTTCAACGAACAATCATTAAAGTTTCACAGTAAAATAAACCAACATTGCCCCTTGTTTTCAGTTACTTGCAACCACTAAGGTGTTCCAAGCATTTTAATTGAATATCTTTATTTGAGATTACTAATACACAGATGTAAAATGCTAATATAGCGGAGACCTTGGAGAAGTCATTTGTTTAATTTCTTTGCAAGCAGAGGATTTAGAACCCAAATCCTATCGGAGAGTGTGTTTTCACAATCGGGTGAAAATACCACTCAACAAGTTAAACATAGAAAAACAAAGAGCTTCTCATGCTAACACCGAGTATGCATGAGGGATTTAGTCCTAGGGTTGAACATTGACCTAGGGCTTCAAAACACTTTATAAGGAATAAACCTAAAAGCACCAGGGGACCTTATGAGAAACTTCTAGATCTTCTTGGACATTATTGGACCTCCTTAGACCTTATTTCATCAATTAGAGGGAGGGAGAGCATCAAACATCAGAATAGTGAACATGTGGGATCATTGAGGAGAGCTTCTAAGAGACTTGGGGATATTCCCTTGGAGATCAATTCTTGTAGCAGAGCCGTGTCATATTGGAGGGCAAATTTGAACACATAAGGTAATCATTTTAACATTAGTAGCAGACTTGAGTCCATAGCCTTTGGATCAAGAGAGAGATTCCACCTTAGCGATCACTGTCCTGGATAGTGGCCTGCAACCTAGTCTAGGGTTTTAGGTGATTAGTTTATTTTATTTTGCTTTATCTCTCATTTCAGTAGCATAAGCTTTACTTTAGTTATTTGCTTGCATAGTACTAGTTTCATTGCATTTATTGAGATTATTCATTACTAACAGCCTCATCCGAGGAAGCAATCTCGGACATCTAAGTGTGTGTTATTGTTTCATTGATTTTAGAGCTACAGGTTCATTAGGAAAATCCACAACATATGAGTACGAGAGGATCCCTCTAGTAATTAGACCTAGAGAAGGAGGCATTTTTAAGCCCTCACACATTTTTGTGTGCATCATCGGGAAGCATTATAAAGCGTGCCCCCTATGTGCGAGGGGATATTTCATACACTTGTTGCCCTATTTTGTGTGTCAAATCATGTATCAAACAAAGGGTATCCCTTAAAGGGATTCATATGTAACCTAGTCTAGAGAATGTCAATAATAAAAGCATTCGTTCATTTACTTCTTCGCATTCTGGTTATATTTGCTTTGTGCCTTTCATTTATTGCATGTTTACTATCAAAGGATTCGATCGAATCGCAAGTAGAGTAGTTGGTGGACGGTGGGCCGCTTCCCCGGGGTCACTACGGTTCTCACATGTCAATTGAAGATACCATCGATGTGAACCTTAGTTCAGACATTGACAATCCCTAAATTTTCAAGCTTGGAAAAAGCTTATCCAAAGATGAACAAGAGCAATTGATTGCTCTCCTCAAGAGAAAGATTAATTTTTTTGCATGATCCTACAAATACATGCTCGGTCTTAACCCTAAGTTGGTTGTCCATAATCTCACCTTACATCCCGATGCTAAGTCGGTCAAACAAAAACTTAGAAGGATGCATCCTACCATTGCTCTCCTAGTCAAATAAGAGCTTCAAAAGCTATTAGATGTGGGTTTCATTGTACCCATTGATTATATTGAGTGGCTCTCAAACATGGTACCCATTCATAAACCTAACGGGGCGATACGTGTTTGTATTGATTTTCGAGATCTTAACAAAGCGTATCCTACGGATGATTTTTCTCTCACAAATATTGATACTCTTGTCGACACTTGCACTGGCCATGAAATGCTTTCTCTCATGGGCGGTTTTTCAGGATACAACCAAATTCAAATAAATCCTTATCACCAACACAAAACAACATTCACTACACCTTGGGAAAATTTTTGTTACAAGGTGATGCCCTTTGGCCTTAAAAATGTTGGTGCCACTTATCAACGTGCCATGACATATATCTTCCACAATTATATGCATAAGATCATCAATACTGTGGATTATCTCTTGGCAAAATCCAAAACTCAACAAGAGCACATTGGTGTATTGGAGAAAGTTTTTGATCGACTCCTAGAGCATAATGTAAGGTTGAACCCCAAGAAATATGTTTTTGGTGTTACCTCTGGAAAACTTCTAGGGTTCATTATCTCCAAAAGAGGCATTGAGGTGGAACCAAACAAGGTCAAGGATATCATGGAGATGCCTCCCCCAACTAAGTTAAAGGAATTGCGTAGTTTACAAGGAAACATCTAATCGATGCATTGTTTCATTGCATAACTTTCTGATAAATGTAGGTCATTCAATCACCTACTACAAAAATGGGTGCCATTTTCTTGGACAGATGAGTATCAAAAAGCCTTTGATGATAGTAAGCAATATCTGGCTTCTCCACCAGTCTTAGCTCCTTCTCATCTAGGGGTCCTTTTCTATCTTTATATTTCAGCAACATACTTTGCATTAGGGACAATGCTTGCACAAAATAATGAAGAAAATCGAGAGCAAGTTGTCTATTATATTAGTCGAACATTGGTAAGCTATGGAACAAGATACACTTATGTAGAAAAATTGTGCTTAGCAGTGGTTTTCACCACTAATAAACTCAGATATTACATGCTTAACTACACAACATATGTCATAGCTAGAGAAAATCCTCTGCGTTATATGATGTCTTGCACTTACAATAACACCCATACTACTAAATGGATAATGCTTCTTACTGAATTCGATCTTGAGTTCATTAGCCAAAAATCCATTAAAGGTCAGGTCATAGTCGATCAACTTTCGAAAGCTCCACTACCTAGTGATCATCCCTTGATTATTGAGCTCCAAATGATTTGGTATTCGTTGTCACCGAACAAGAAGAAGATGTCATTCCAGATGAAGAAGTTGATATCACACTATTCTTTGATGGTTCTAGTGCTGGAGTCGTGTTTCATACACCCCAGGGAGTACTTATTCCATTATCATTCAAAATTGAATTCCAATGCACAAACAACACTGCAGAGTACGAAGCCTTAATATTAGGCCTTCAATTAGCTATAGCTATGGGCATTAAGCGTATTAGGATATTTTGTGATTCTCAACTTATTATCAAGCAAATCAATGAAGAATACCAATGCAAAGAATCTATCATTAAACTTAAGCATGAAGTAGCAATGAAATTGCTTTCTACATTCGAATGGTATGAAATCAATAGTTTTTCATGTTCGACTAATAGATTAGTAGATGTGATGGTCTCTCTTGGATCATTGATTCCAAAAGACTCCTTAGGAGAGGTACAACATCTAATTATCACAACAATCTCTAAATCTACAATTGTTCATGATGAATATAAGGATGAAAATGATGTTTGCTTTATCTAATCGGATCCATATGAGCCTTGGTCAAGCCAAATAGTAGCCTTTCTCAAGTTTGGAACACTCCCATTTGACATGTCTCTAACTACTAAATGCACTTTAAAGCAAAAATCAGCTCATTTTGTTCTCTTGGGGGACGTGTTGTATAAACATGGTTATGATGGAATCCTGCTTCGATGTCTCGAGGTTGTTGAGGCACAAAGAGCCATAGACGAAGCTCATGATGGTACTTGTGGTGGTCATTTTAGTGGGATGACCATTACAAAGCATATTCTATGCATGGGTTATTATTGGCCCACCATGGAAGGAGACCGTTGCACTTATGTCAAACATTGTAAGCAATGTCAAGAGCATGCTAATTTAACTCATGTACCATCACAAGCATTACAACCTATTCAAAGACTTTGGCCCTTTTCACAATGGGGTCTTGATTTAATTGAAAAAATCTTACCTCCTTCATTGGGACAACATACATTCATCATCACAACCACTGAATACTTCACAAAGTGGGTTGGGGCAATTACTTTAACCAATATGACAAGACCTAGAATTATGGAGTTTATACTTCACCATATCATTTGTCATTTTGAAAATCATCTCTGATAATGGCAAGTATTTCAAGAACAAGGATGTTCAAGCATTTTGTAAGAAATATAACATCCAACACAATTTCTTGACTGCTTATTACCCACAAGCAAATGGATAAGCTGAGGCTACCAACAAGACCTTAATTGCTATTCTCAAGAAACTAGTTAGCGAAAATCATAGAGATTGACATTCTAAAATTCCCTTGGCATTATGGGCTTATCTAAAAAGCATCCACATGTCTACTAGGGCAACACCATTTTTATTGATCTATGGAGCTAAAGCAATCATACCTCTTGAGCTTGATATCCCCTCCTTACGAATTTATTTGTAGGAATTCATAGATGATGACACTGCTAGACAAACACGTCTTGACCAACTCACACTTCTTGATGAGAGGTGAGTCAATACTTTAGAGCATTTATGAGTTTATCAAGACCACCTAAAGCATGCTTACAACACCAAAGTTCATCTACATGAATTCCAAGTAGGAGATCTGGTCCTTAAAGAGAATCAACAAAACAACAATGCATTGCCACATCTTCGTGATAAATTAGTGGCTAATTGGTTGGGTCCATACATTATCACTCAAAAAGTGGGGAAAGGTACTTATAGGCTTGCTGGTATAGAGGGATAGGAAGAGCCCGAACCACTTAATGTTATACACTTGAGAGAATTCTATGCTTAATGGGATCTATATACGTATATTTACATGGCTAATACACAAAAACATTACACTGCATTTGCACACATTTCATTTAACAACAATTGCATTTCATACATTCCATCGACATTTCACATTTCATATTAGGGATCATTTATTTAGTTCAAGGTTTTAATTGGTCCAATAAAGTCATGTTGCCTTAATCAAGGGCACCTTCACAACATCATCCACACCATTCCATAAAGTCAAAGTATCATTTGCAAAACCACATATCCATAATTCCTAGGTGTTTTCGATCACTCAACCACTCCTAGTGTTTTAAGCAAACTCCAAATACATATCGAGTTATTTTTAGAACCATTACACATCCTCATTAAGAAAATATTGAGTTTTGGAAATTGATTACAAAACATTCTTGAACCAAACATATTTTCACATCTTAAAAACATCTTGTGTCAAAGAGGGATAACACCATACTTGGGTTGAACCTCGAAGGAAAAAAAGTAATCCTTACCCATCCCATCATGCAACATAGTCCACAAAAATAGTGGTTTTCACCACTATCACAGTTGCTTCCAAATTCAAAAGATAGAGTAGTAAGGATATGGTACAATTCTCATCACACTTAGGTTAAGAATTTGATTCCCCAAAGCTCTAAATCTTTCATCACACACCACTGATCATTGGGTTGTAAGAATCATAGTACATTTCCAGTTAGACGGTTAAGTAGTCATCCCCAAAACTTGAGAGATCAAAATTCTTGTACTATGGAGCTAATATCCACCGAAGCTATAAACACTTGAATGGCAGTGGAGTATGCTCATGCATGGTGATACATATCTTTTAAAGAGACCTATGATCGCACATACGAACAAGCTAGCTTCTTGATCTCATCCATAACATGTCACACCCAATTTACTCAAGATGAGTTAATGAACTCACTTACACACACATTGGTTCTTGATTTCCTCGAGTCATTACCATTCTCATGATTCGGTAAATGAATTCATTGCACACATATTTGGTCCTAGAGGGATTAGGCAGTTTTAGTGAGTTTTTTTTATGCCACTAGTATGTCTGAGTCTCTACAAAATAGTCAGTTTTCCATATCAACATCCACATTTTCCATATCAACATCCATATCTTCTACCATGTCAACATCCATGTCAGTTCATGAGTCTTTAAACCCACATATCACCAAGTTTAGTGCCCCTGATTAAACAATAATGTTAAAACATGGCCAAGAAAAATATAAATTATGAATGATCATTAGAACATGTGCATTACCACTTGCATTAATCATCCATAACACATTACCACTTGCATTAATCATCCATATACATATGCATTCACACAAAAGCATTCACATAAAAACATTCACACAAAAGCATAACACAAAAGTAAAATCCATGTATGTATGTATATATATATATATATTGCATGTACAATGAGTGCTCAAAGGCTACATACAGTAGAGCACCAAGGTTCATATACAAAAAGTTCATCTAAGCACTAGCTAACACCTATGAGAAGACCCCTATGACCCTAAATAAGCCCTAGACCTAGAACTATGCATAGACTCACTAGGCTTAGCTAACCCAAATATGGATGAGGAGGGTGGTTCTGGAAGCCCAATATTGTGCTCCATTAGCTAACTCTCCAAAGCCCAGACGTATCCCTCCCAAGCCTGAAGGTGATGTACATCACACCTCTGCCTACGGTGCCCCTCTGCCAGCTCTACTTGGAGCCTCGTGATCCTATCCTCATATCCACCTACTACTGGCTATACCTCTAGCTCCATCTACAATCGAGATATCTTCACCTTTAGAATCACCTCTCTATCTCATAGTCGAGCTATCTCCACATCCTGAGTCACTATCATAACATCTTGCTCTGAAACCTACTGATCCAACCTCGCTCGATCATCCTCACTCTGACTAGGGGGGCCATCTAGAATATCCTTTATATCCTCCATATTTCCTCCATCTCCCCCAAACTCAGGAACCTGCTCCATCATATCCCCTCCATCTCCTCTATCCTCTAAAACCTGCTTTGCTAACCTCTTATTTTACCTCCTCCTACTGCTAGCCCGAATATGCCTTCAACAATTAGAAGTCTCCTCATCCCCCTTGACCTCATCCCCATCTACCTCTACACCATCTACCACTCAACTCGGTACCCATGGTGATTGAGTCATGAACCATGCATCATACTCCTTTGTAGTCCTTGCATAATCCACATCGGGGAGATCGATCTCCTCATCATCCTCCAATGTGACCTTCCATGCCTCAATGTACAGTAATCCTATCTCATCCCGATGCATCCTATAGAGCATTGGCTCATCAAGAACCCCCTACCTCAAGACAAACTACCAAAGCACTCATGGAAACTGGATCAGCTCCACCTCCTTCATGCACCTTGCAACCACCCATCTAGCCTGTCGCACCTACTATAGATGCTCTCCATCATATATCTACATGGAACCCTACCATGGCCTCCATATCATCTAAGCTACCATCAATCCAACCCATATATACCTGTAACACTACCTCATCTGAGCAAGACAACTTGATTGCACCTCCTCTGCCACTGACCACCTTATGGCATAGGGTTTCTCCCTATCCCATCCTCTCACCAGAAAGCCTATAGGTCAAGCCACACTGAAGTGCTCCCAATCCTAGCATTGCAACAACACACTACAACCTAGTCCCTGGTGTTTTTGCCTCTTCACCTCATATAGCACATGGTATAACTATGCCAATAAAGTATGAGCCCATGCATACACCCATGGTTTAGCGAGCATGTCACACACCAACTCGATAAGGTTCCAAGGGAATCAACATTCAATACTGTTTGAGGCCATCATGTTGGTCAATACGAACATCACCATGTGAAAAGGGCATCCAACTTCTTGTCCACATACATGAACAAATAAGTAATCCCTCCACCCATCACCTCCACAACATCTCATCCATCCCCAAACATGTAGCTCAACTCCACATTCTTATCATGTCCAACCTTGACATGCAAGCCCTCCATCGATAACTTGAGGATGTGGTAAACATCCTCAAGAGCCACAATCATCTCTCTGGTAGAGAGCTAAAAGGTCCCCCTATTCGGATCCCATCTATCTACCAAGGCTAAAAGGTACCCCTCATAAACCCTCACCACATCTATCTGGGCTACCCCTGCTAGTCCCACTACCTCTAGCAAATACCAATCCCCACTTCATAATGCCTTTCTCATCCCAGGGACGAGGGGTAAGAACCGATGTTGACCTCCAAAATCTTTAGCTATAGCACAACACAAAAACATTAATGTTAATACATGTACATTACTAAAAAAAAAAATGAAAATTTTTGCACAAAAATAAAAGAAGGTCAAAAGAACTTACCTTGGAAAAATGCACACATGCTTCGGCCCTAGCATCCACTCCCTTCACTGCCATAGCTTTCGTAGCTCACCAAGCTTTCACTCCACCTCACTCACTTCACTCCACTCCCTTAGATGTAGCTTTCGAAATTCATGGACGCACAAATGAGCCTAGTTTCCCCTCTATAGACCTTATATAGTTGTTTCAAGCAAACTGAAATGCCCATGGGCATTTATTGGCACACTGAAGCACCCACCTGTGTTTGGCAACATGCCAAATTCTTGGATTTTGTGCAAGTAATAAGCGCACATCGGTGTTTGGAGTCAAAAATGACAAAATACAAAAATCAATCCGAAAAGGTAGCTTACCTCCACCAAATCACTCCAAATTGCATCCTTGCATCAATTTCATCATAATAACATGTTTTGTGAATGTTCCAATTGATTTGGATGCATAATTTTAGTTTACGTCCAAAAGGTGCAAAATCACTTATCAAATTCCAAAATGCTTCAAAAAATGGTCCAAATTTTCACAAAATGACCATAATCATCATTCTCATCCTCAATTCTTCATTCTCACACCATTTTCATTCATCAATCATAACATTTGCACATTTTCCAAGTTCACCTACAATTTCAAGTGAACCTTGTATCTAGTGGTCTATTCTATCCCCTTGGCGATTACATCGATTTGCATCCATGCAATCTTATAAGATGAATAAACCACCATAAGGACACTTGACTATTTTCATCATCCAATATCTCATTGCTCAAAATCACAATCACATTTGGTACTTCACATTTTGAGTGAAACCATACCAAGAAAAATTTGCACAAAAGCTGTCATTGATGGCCTAGTTTGTGGGGCTTGAAACATAACAAAATAACATTTCATCACTTCCTATTTACTTAACAGTCATCATAGAGATAGGCACTAGCTAGGGTGATTGGTTCCATTTGTGGAAATTATCTGACAGTCACTAGAAGGCCTTCCAAGGTTGACTCTTTTTCTTTTTATTGCATCTTCATATTTGCATATCAATGACACCGAAAGGCACATTCTTCAAAAGCATCGAATCACCTAAAATTTTGGGCAACCACATTTGGTTTTTATTTTCCCACAACAGGATACATCTTACATGATCATGGCATCTAAACTTGGCAAAAAACCCTTTCTTTGTTAGGAAAAAATAGAGTTCATCACATGCATCTTCCACCAACCCCCTTTCACCATTGGGGCAAAAACGGTATCACATTTACATCATTCATATCATCCACAATCACATCATTATTTTACACAACCATTTACACTCATCTATCAATTGGCTCATGAGATTCATCCACAACTCATTCACCAATTGAGGGGGTAAGCTACGTAATCAAAATTCTTTTATCTCCAAGATCATGTCCACATCTCAACAAAGTTACCTCACCATCAAGCCAAAATAGGTGTATCGTATTTTTGCATTGCATTGTGTTTCATGCAATGTGGTACAAAAAGAGGCATCTGCAGACACCAAATCCTATCCACTTGTTGCTCATCCATGTATTCCCACCATTTTTACCCATTATTTAAATATATTATACATATTTGTTTAATATATATTTAAATATTAATATTTTATATATTTATTTAATAACTGTGTATATACATGTGTAAATTAATCTCAACCATCCATCTTGGTCTAATCCTAGCCATCCATATGACTTAATTCATGCCACCTACCTAGATTTAATCCCCACCCTTTGTCACGTTTTAATCTTGATCGCACAAATTATGTTGTTGAAACCCTAACATGCCCTAGGGAAGATTATAAATAGGAGTCATTTTGATGACTCAACCCCTAAGTTTTATTGGAGTCTAAGCCTAAGTAATTCATGCCCCTGAATCCTAAGTTTTCCTAAGTCCCTTGCATCCTTGCCTTCGCTTTCACTCGTTGTAGCCTCAGCATCTACTGCTACCTATTTTGCTCTACCAGATATGCTTCTACAATTTTTTATCTTAGTTTTCAAGCACATCCAGGTGTTCCCTATCACCATCAAGCATTTTTGGATGCTTCCTTCCATTTTCGAGCACCTTTGGGTGATTCCTTCCATTGCCAAGAACTTCTAGGTGCTTTTCTTCCATCATCGAGCACCCTTGGGTGCTTCCTGCTACTGTCGAGCACCTGCGAGCATCTCAAATCCCAATTCTACTGACCAATGAACCCTCGGGTGTCGCTAGGGCATCTATGCACCTGTTTCCTAAAATAATGACAATAAATAAATCAGAAAGCGATAAGTTCACAAGGTAAATTTATTTATTGTGTTTATTTTAATATTCTTAGATTTGCTTATAGCTTAATTTTTGCAACTAGGGTTAGTAGTTTTCTTATTAAGGGCCTCACATAGTGGAGCCCTCACATATATTATTGACCTTTTTTTGTTGTTTGTTATTTGCAAGTTTAGAGATGGAGTTCATTGACAGCTGTTTAAGCCAGAGTGGTTCAATCAATGGATATATGAAGCCCACTCACTTTTGTTGGGATTGATCGAGCGTGAAGACACCACCCTGATTTGTTGGCTAGGGTATCGAAGACCCCTAGCATATTGAGATAATTGTATTAAGCAATAAAGATTTGTAATAACCCCAATATGGGGCATATTTGGTTGTAATATCAGAAATCCACCTGATAATAAAAATCAAATTTAATTTTGTGCAATCACATGTGTTTATTTTGGCTTTAATTGTTCATTTATTTAAGTTGAGTTATTTGTTGTTGTTCGATTTTGTATCTACACTTAGGATAAATTTAAAGAATAAAGAATTTTAATTATGAAAATCTAGCTAGCAAGGAATGTAATTTATTTATGAAAGCCCTAACTAGATGTAAGGATGCCCTAGTTATGAAAAAAGAGAGTGAAACTATGGTTATCCCTATGCGACAACAAATATTTCATTAGAAGTGATCATGAAGGATGAGATGATCAAGTACAATATAATGGTTCTTCAAAGCAAAGGGTTAATGTATAATGTTAATGGATACTACCAACTAATTAAAAGATTCAAAATGGATTAGATATAAGTAAGTATTAGGTTTTAATAATTTCATGATTTTCATTTCAAAAATGTTACTTCTCACCATCTTATCTAGTTCAAAAGTTAGGGATATAATAAAGAATGGCATTATATGGCTGGAGGTAATGAGGGCTTATTTAAAACCATGAAATCAAAATTATTTTATGGAGATAGAAACTCTTAAATGATTTAAGTGTGGATTATGCTTTTTGGACTTCCATACCAACTTATCAATAAGGAGGTTTTGAATAATATTGGTCCTAGTTTAGGGTATACCAAGATGTAAGTATTGGCGGAAATATGAAGAGAGGGAAAATATCCTCTAAGTAGGAACAAAGAGAAAAGGAAAATCATAAGGAAACCCAAAATATATAGGACTATATACACAAACAAGAAATAAAAATAAAAATTAAGATAATATCTTGGAATATTCATGATATGAATAAAGCCCCAGAAAAAAAGAGTCATTAGGAACTAATAGGTTGTTATATTCTTTAATTTATTTTGAGACAAAAGATAAAAATAAGTAATTGAGAATATAAGGATGGATTGTTCAGTGGTTTTTGCTACTAGAGTTTCAATAGGCATTGCAATTTCATGGGGCAATTGAAAATGAGTTGAACCATTGCTAGAAGAAATAAGTAATCATATTGTTGGTTTTTTCATAGAAGATAGGAAAAAATGTCAAAATTGGAGTCATAAATGTATATGCCTCAAATAGAATTATTCTTTATGATAGATGTTGGAAGGACTTTAGTTTATTTATATCAAATTCAATAGTGATTCAAATTTATAACCTATGAAGTCTTGGAAAAGACTTCAAATAATTTTTACATCATTTCAAAAAAGTGTGTTATTTCTAGATGGTCTAGACCAATAGAAGGATTTGCTTCATTTTTCAATTTAAATGACCTTTTGGATTTTATTCTTTCATGTTTTAACTATACATGGGGTAATTATGTATATTGAGAAAACTTATATGGTAGAAATATTGGACAAGTATATGCTATTTAATAGATGGTTACAAATAGAGTATACAATATCTTTAGAGATTTTTGTCACAAGTAGGACCAAATCATAAATCAATCCTTTTCAGATATGAATTTTTTTTTGGCTTAAGAAAAAAGAGTTGTACTTGGGTCCCCCATCCTTGAAAAATCACAACTATCTCTTTTAGAGATTGAGAGTTTACAAACAAAAGCAATTCATATCTCAATAGAGTTGTTTTTTTTTGGTAGATAAGATACTATAGCATTAATACCGGGTTTTACAGGTTGACCCAAAACCTTTTACAAAAATCAGCCCAGGGTTGTTGATGAACATATCCTTACTAAAGATCCTATATATGTAAAATCTACATGCCGCCAAAGCCATTACATCCGGTAAGGCACATAGCCTGTTATCAAAAAGAAACTTCCCATACAACATTTTGGGTATACCCCGAGAAAACACACATGCATCATAATTACAAAAAATAAATAGACACGGATCCCTTCCTTGAGACAATGGAGAAACAAAAAGCTACAGACACACATAGCAGAGTACTGAAAAAAACTCCCACAAGCTCTGTATTGATAGTTACTCTTAATAATTCTTTGGTAATTGCTTTCTTCCGTATATGACATGCTTTGGTACCACATACTATCTTGGCCAATCAGCCTTGGAGAAATGAACCTGTTGGTTAGATTTATGGCGGTGGCTATTTGGTGGTCCATGTGGCTTTGGTTCGAAGTCTTATATTGTTGTTTCTTTCCTTCCCTGTGATTATCAACCAACCTCAAATTACTAAGACGACTAGGAGCCATGTTATTTGACATGTGACTATCCCCATTAGTCTTTGTGGTATTTCCAAGCAGCATCCACGAAGATTGACAAATTAGATAATTTTTATTGTGAGTCCAATTTTAAAAAGAGATGGGAATACTCCTAGCCTTTGAACTTATAGTGCCTTCCCTGTTGGTAAATTCAACTATCATTCTTGGCATTCTTATTGAATAAGCTCCTCTACTTCACTCGAGACACTGTATTCCCATTTAAAAAGTCCGTCACCATCGACACCCAAATTGGCCAGCTTATCAGCAATTTTGTTAGCTTCCCGAAAGACATGTTGGGCTTTTCTGTCCTGTCTTCCCCGGAAAAGGATCCTAGCCTCTTCAACAATTGTTTTAATCCTCCAAGGAGGTGTTTTCCAATTATTGAGGAGATTTATAACATGCATAGAGTCTCCTTCTATGATCAAATTGCCTTCTAAGTCTTGAGTCATTTGAAGGCCTCTCCACATAGCTCTAGCTTCAGATTTGCTATTCGTCCTTGTTTCCAAATATCCAAAAAATGCAAGCATCATATTCCTATTATGATCTCGCACAATGCCACTAGGGCCTGCTCTGCCAGGATTATCCTTAGATGCTCCATGAAAATTAAGCTTAAACCAACCCGTAGGAGGTGGAGACCACTTAACATTGGCTCTGGGGTTGACTACCCTAGGCACATACTCATATAACAAGGTTAAGCTTAAATATTGAGCAATCGTGGTCTCCTACAAATGAGGTTTACAACTATCAAAAGGGATAAGGTTCACATTCTCATTGGCAAAGGATAGGATCCTGACAATGATAGTTTGATGATCATGGATAGACTCATTAAAGACTCTATGGTTCCTTTCTAACCACACTTGCCAAAGATAGTGATTGAGACAAATTTTCCACATGTATCTAAGTATTTGGCTTGAAAAGGGGCAAGGCCACTGGATGAACAAATCAAGTACGATGGTTGGTTTAACCCATGAAATATTGAAGGCCTGAAAAACCCCACTTAGGACAGTCAAGGAAAAAGGGCACTCAAGGAAAATGTGATAAATGGTCTCCCAATTAGCCCTACACAGATAAAAATGATTAGTGATACAAATACCTTTACGCATCATATTATAAATGGTTAGAATTCTTCCTTGGATAACCAACCATGAAAAGACTACAAATTTTGGAATTAAATTTTTTATCCAAACTAAGTCCTTTTGGAGGACAAAATCCTCGTCATCAATCAGAAGCTTGTAAGCTGATTTAATAGTGAACTACTCGTTTTTCGTAGGAGCCCAAGTCACTTGATATTCCTTGGGGGGATAAACTGTTGCTCGAGAATGTTATAAAGATCATTTGATTCCACTTGAAATCCTTGAATTCTTATTTGTTTCCACTTCATTCTACCTCTGTCCTCAACCATATAATCAAAGACTTTTCTGCCAATGAGTTCTATGATATCTCTGATTCAGGCTAAGTTAGGATATTGTGTCAACCCGGAATAACCTATTGAAACAAGGTTCTATGTTTACCATTGGCAATGTCATTATCAGTTTTAATTTTTTGATGCTCAACATTTGATATTCTTCCTCTTCTTTTTTCATCGCCAAAATCTATAGGAGACTTCACAGTGCTCTTGGTTTGTTTAAGACTAAACTGAGGGGAGGTAATTTGTTGTAGAATCAGACTGCCATATTCCTCAGTTTGAAGAGTTTCACATATCTCCACCCCTACATCCAAATCTTCTCCTTTTTTCCTGTATTCCCCTGGTCTACGGGATGACCCCTCAATAGGATTCACTTAGCTCCTAGTGATGATGTTAGGGAGATGATATTTTTTATTTTCCAATGCCTCAAATTTCTTCCTAAGTTCTTCAACATTAGGGTTTGGCTTTGGGATGCCCACTGGGCTTGAAGTATTTCCAGCATTGGGGTTTAAGGATCCTGACTTGGATGTGGATTCTAGAGATCGTGCATTAGGGTTTGGATTTGTGATGCCCATGGGGATTACAGTAATTTCAACATTAGGGTTTGAGGATCCTAACTTGGATGGGGATTTGAGAGAGTCAGAAAGGTTAGCCTAAAGGTGCTGGGCTTCCATGTCTTTTGATAATCCTCCTACTCCCATATTGGATAGAATTGAAAATTTATTTGAAACTGGAGGATTGGAACTTACCTAAGTATTTTGGTTGTCAACAACCTGTTGTTTTCCTTTGTCTTTCTGGGACCCTGCACCCTCTCTTTTATTTTTTGGTAGACATAGTTTTCTTGATTGAAATCACTTTTTTCAGGGAAACTCCTCAAATTTCCTCTGTCTAGCATTACCTGCTTCTGCTTTTCTCTATTCATTGCCAGGTTAGGGCACTGATTGCATAGATGTCCTTGATTTTTACATTCTGCATAGAATACTAGTTTGTTCTCATATTATGCCAACTATTTTCTATAGTATTCTCCATACTCTAGCTCCACAAACCTTGGTAATTCATTATTCAAATTAGCATTTACGCAGATTCGTGCATGAGTCATCATTGTCCTGGCCAAGGTCTCATGGTCAATGGAGATCAGGTCCCCTATAGTTCTGGCTATGCCCTGCAACCAATATTCATTGAAGAAATGGGCAGGTAGACTCGAGAGACAAACCCAAATAGGGGCAATGTTAATATTTTGCTTTTCAGGGTCAAAATATTCACCCCATCGTCTGAGAAAAAGGCTCCTTTTGCCTAGAAACCAAGGACCTCTTGTTAAAATGTGGTTAACATCCTCCATATTGTTAAAATGAATAATGAAGAACCCTCGAGTTAGAGCTACCAACTCCAAGATGCCTACCAGTCATGATTTACCCATTGCCCAAGCCCTGATAGTATCCATGTCCGACCTACCTCCCAAAAACTTGCCTACCAGGGAGAATTCTTCCATTAAAAGAAAATGGCTCATGGAACTTGTTGGGGCTGAAATTTTATTATTTACTAGAACTAGGGGCAGAAGAGAGAGAACCTCCTTTATTTTTCCTCTAAGAGTCTTAGCAAAAGACAACCACTTCTTGGGCCCCGCATTGTCCTTCGTATATTTTTTGTCGGGGTCTTTTTGAGGAGGGTCGGGCCCCCGTGTGATGCCCGCCTCCAAATATGCCATAGCCTGACCGCCTTCCTCTGGATCCTCGCTTGATCCATGCTCGAGGTTCCCACCCGCCCCTTTTGTACCTACTCTACCTCTACCACCTTGGCTAAGATTCTTGCCCAGAAAATTCAAACCCTCACTCCCGTCGCACCCACTAAACCTCAACTCACTCATTCCTCTTGCTGAAGGAGAACAGAAGAAAAAAGTGTAGTTGGAGATTATACAAATATTAAAAGTATCTCAATAGAGTTGTTATAGCTAGATACCTACATCTTTTTATAAAAAGTCTAAATTCTTATTCTTCATTTTCTAAATCTTCTTCAATTTTCTTTGTAAATACAAAAATTCCAAAATTCAACATCTTTCTTCATGGAATTTTCTTGCAACAACCTTTATAATACCAAAACTCCACCTCTATTGTCTATGCATTGCATCTTAGTAGAGTAATATTTCCAAAAATTTATGGTATCATAGTCTGTTTTACTAAATTTGGACTACTAGTTTCCTTCCTAATAAGAATTGTAATAAAGAGTTTCTATGAAAACACGTTAATGTTATAAAATACGATAAATATTACTGATGGAAAATATTAAAGTAAATCTTAATTAATAAAATCTAGGCAGTCGACATTTTCTTGTCAACTTTAGCTAAACTCACTACTTTCTCTAACCATGGAAAAGATAATTTAACTTCATAATCCTCTATTAAAACCAATCTATTGGCTAGACTATTTGCACATTTGTTCCCTTCCATTAATGTATGTGAAAAATTGATTTCTTCAAACTTTGTAGCAAATTCTTTATTTTCACAACAGTCTCTTGTATATTCCATGGAGCCTTTGCTCTACTTAAAATTACATATATTACTATTAGTGAATCGCCTTCCATCCATACTCTATTCCATTTCATTTGTGTACATATTTTTAACCCTTTTAAAGTTGTCCAAGCTTCAACTTAATTATTTGTCTTTAATTCACTATTGAAAGCATAATGAGATAAATCTCACCCTATTATTTCTAATTATTCCTCATCCTCCTCATCCAAAATTTCCTTTAGATGCTCCATCAAAACTCAAATTGACCAACTCCACTTCGAGTGGTTTCCACTTTGTATTCTTTTCCTTCATTTTTTTTTCTCTTGTACCCAACATCATTATTCCATTTGATGACTTGAATCCACTTACCAAGGCTCTCTACTTCAATATTATGGATAATGTCAACTGATAGGGTTCATTTAGACTCCTTTATGGCTAAAAAATTATTCATTTTAATTACCTCTAAAATGCTTTTCTTTCCTTTAAATATTCCTCTATTCCTTTCCAGCCATACAATCCAAAGAATTGTATCTTTCGATACTTTTAAAAGTGATTTGTCATTGCTTTAACAATTCTTCAATTTTGTCATTCATCACCATGCATTTTCCAAACATATTAATAGTGCATTGCCATAGTTTCTCAACTATTGAACAGTGTCCCAATATGGTCTATACTCTCCTCCTTTTTACATAGAATACATTGTGAGGGTCCATTAAAACCTCTTTTCATTAGGTTATCCCAAGAAAAAAAAATTCTATGATCTACTAGCCATACCAATATTTTGAATTTTGGAATGCTCAAGCTATCCCAAATATCTCCCCATATTCTTGTGGTATTTCTATATTATTAGTGCTTTCCATTATATCCACTTTTTGTTGTGTATTCTCTTGAGCTATGCAACTTCAAAATTATATTATTATTGGCTCCCCTTGGAAAAATCACTGTTGTTATCTTTCTGCTCAATTGTCTCCTAGAAAAAATGTTTGATATGCTATAAATAAATTTTCTTTTCATTTGTATCTTACTTATTGATTATTTTACATAATGTTTGAAACCTTATCACCATATTTATCTTGAAGTAATATCATCCATGGTTTCAAAATTGGATCTAGATTGAATGGTTTTTTATCACACCAAGTATCCATCCATATAGATTTTTTTTCTCCAAATTACTTTTTCCCTTAGAGCTAAGTATGTGTATGTAAGAACTCTTAAACCAAGACCTCCCCTAGTTTTATCATCACACACCTAAATCCATTTTACCAAGGGAAATTTCCTTTTAACATTTAATACTAACCACAAAAATGATCTTATAATATAGATTAATATTTTATCTATTGATTTTGGCATAATATACAAGGACATATTATGTTGGAATGGTTTGTAAGACTGATTTAATTAGCTACACTCTTCTTGCTAATGATAACCATCTATCTCTCCATATTGGTAGTTTATTATAAAATTTACTTATAACTAGATTCCATAATCATATCTTTGTTCTCCCCTCAAATAAGGGCATCCCTAGATAAGTTGCTGGTAAATTTACCTCCATTTAAAGTAACGTATATATCCTTACTTTTATTTCAGATAGAGTGTTTAGGAAGTGAAATTTAGATTTTGTCCTATTAAATTTCTTCCCTAATGCTCATTCATATTCCTTTAATAATTGATTTAAATATTTAACCTTGTTTATCCCCTCCCTCCAAAAAAGGGTTGTATCATCTACAAAATGTTTATGGGTGATGTTGTCAATGTTATTACTAGCCTTAAGTCCACTTATTAACTCATATTTGTATACCTTCTTCAAGTTCCTTCTTAATACCTTTGCCATAATAATGAATATATAAGTGATAGAGGATCTCCCTATCTAAGACCCTTTATGGATTTAAATGATTCTATCACTAGCCCATTGAAAAGAACTGAACATGATACTATTGAGACACAAGATTTAATTCCATTGCTCTGTCTTTTCTCAAAGTTATTGAATGCACTACTTCATGAGCTACTATAATCCCATCTAAAATTTTTCTTCCTTATACAAATCCTCCTTGCTCTTATGAAATAATTTTATCTAATAGTGGTCTTAACCAATTTTCCATCACTTTAGAGATTATCTTATATGCCATATTACATAGGCATCAAACAAATATGCATCCTTCATTTTTGGAATTAAGGTAAGATATGTTACATTTATTTTATAAGGTATGTATTGTTTTACCCTAGACTATTCCACTGCCACCAATAAAGAATCCTTCACTATTTCCCAATTATGCTAATAGAATGTTGTTGAGAGCCTATATGGACCTGGGAATTTATCCTTATCAAAAGAGAAAAGAGCTAAATGAACTTCTTCTATAGTAATAGGTTCCATAAATTTGATATTATCTTCATTTGTTTTAACTCAAGGTACTTCTTGTAGTAATTGATCATTAAGAATTTCAATCTCATTTGATCCTATAATATTTAGGTAAAAAAGACTTTACCTCCTTTCTGATTTTGCTCTGGTATTCAATTCAAACCCCTTCCATTGATTTATTTTTACTAATTCTAGATGTTGATCTCTATACTATTGCCATCCTATGGAAATATTTTATGTTTTTATCTCCTTATTTTAACCAATTTTATCTCAATTTTAATCTTCAAAATTTCTCTTCCTTACTCAAAATATTATGATATTCACTAAGCAACTCCCTTTCCTATGACCTTGAATTTTTTTTCCTAGATAACAAGGGGTTGTACTTGGGTCCCCCACACTTGAAAAATCACAACTCTTTCCTTTAGAGCTTGAGATTTTACAAAAAAATTCAATTCTCATCTCAATTGAGTTACTATAGCTAGATACCTACAATTTTTATAAAAAGTCTAAATTCTTGATTTTCATTTTGTGGATCTTCTTCATTTTTTTGTGTGAATACAAATATTTCAAAATTCAATATCCTTCTTGACATTTTCTTATAGCAGCCTTCATAATACCAAAAATTAATCTCTATTGTCTATGCATTGCATCTTAATAGAGTAATATTTCCAGAACTTCATGCTATCATACTTCACTTTACTAGATATGGATTGCTAGTTTCCTTCCTAAAACATAAGTGCAACCACAAGAATTGTAATAAATAGTTTATATGAAAATACATTATTGTTATAAAATAAAGCAAATATTACCAATGGAAAACATTAAAGTAAATCTTAATCATTATTTGAATCAGGCGATCAACATTTTCTTATTAGCTTCAACTAAAATTACTACTTCCTCTTACCATGGAAAAGAGAGTAACTTCACGATCTTCAATTAAAACCTCTCTATTGGTTAGTCTATATGGACATTTGTTTCCTCACCTTAACGTTTGTGTAAACTTGATTTTTCAAACTTTGTAGAAAGATTTTGTTATTCCATAATTATCTCTTCTATGTTCCATGGAGCCTTTGCTTTCCTCAAAATTGCATTTATTATTATTAGTGAATCACCTTATATCCATACTTTGTTCCATTTAATTAGTCTACATATTTTTAACCCTTCTAAAGTTTCCCAAGCTTCAATTTCATTTTTTGTCTTAAATCTACTATCGAAAGCATAATGAGAAAATTTCTCCCATATTATTTATAACTATTCCTCCTCCTCCTGTTGATCTTGGATTTCCTTTAGATGCTTCATCAAAAATGAGTTTGACCAACTCCATGTCTAGTGTTTTTCCACTTTGTATTCTTTTCATTCTTTTTGTTTCTCATGTACCCAACATCATAACTCCATTTGATGACTTGAATCCATATATCAAGGCTCTCTACTTCAAGATTATGGATTTTATGAGTTGATAGGGTTGGTTGACTCCTCTATGGCTAAACAAATCCTTCTTTTCATTACCTCTAAATTGTTTTTCTTTTCTTTAAATATTCTTATATTCTTTAAATATTCTTATATTCCTTTCCATCCATACAATCCTAAGTATTGTATTTTTAATATATTGTAGATTATCTATAAAACCTCACTTTTAAAAGTGCTCTACCATTGTTTTAACTATTCTTCAATTTTGCCATTCATCACCATGCATTTACCAAATATATTAAGAGTCCATTGCCATAGTTTCTAAACTATTGAACAGTGTCCCAAGAGATGGTTTATACTCTCATCCTCTTTTTACATAGAACACATTGTGAGGGGCCATGAAAACCCCTTTTCATAAGGTTATCCTATGATAAAATTATTCTATGACTTACTAGCAAACAAATATTTTAAATTTAGGAATGCTTGTGCTATCCCAAACATATCCCCATATTCTTGTGGTCTTCCTATTTTATTGGTGCTTTATATTATATTTGTTTTTTGTTGTGTATTCTCCTAAGCTATTCAACTCCCAAATCAGCTTATCCTTGCTTCCCCTTAGAATAATCACTATTGTTATCTTTCTGCTCAACTTCCTAGCATCAATGTCTTGTATACTTTGTAAAATAATCGTCTTTCCATTTGTATCTTCTTTCCTGATCCTTGTGCGTAAATGTTTAAAATCCTATCACCACATTTATCTTGAAGTATTCTCATTAATGGTTTAAAAATTGGATATTTTATCATGCAAAGTATCCATCCAAATAGAAACATTTTCTCTAGTTTCCACTACCCATATTAGACCTTTAATCACTAGATCAGTTGATTTTTTAAAATCTTTTCATAGTGCAGAACCATCTGGTAGTGAGAATGTAGTAAATATTGAGCTTGGATTATTGGGCTTAATGTACTTAGAAGAATTATTTCCCATTGTCTTTGAATCTCTTTGTACAATATCCAAATTAGTTTTCCTCTAAGAGCTAAGTTTGCATTTGTAATAACTATTAAACTGAGACATCCCCTAGTTTTATCATCACACACCTTGCTCTATTTCACCAACAAAAATTCCCTTAAATTATGTAATCCTGACCATAAAAATGACTGCATAATATAGATTAAACTTTTTCTATCAATTTTGGCATAATATACAAACACATATAATATGTTAGAATGGCCTATAATATTTATTTAATTAGCTACACTCTTCTTGTTGATGATAACCATCTACCTTTCCATGTCGATAGCTTATTCTGAACTTTACTTATAACTAGATTCCACAATTCTATCCTCATTCTTCCTTAAAATAAGGGCATCCCTAGATAAGTTGCTAGAAAATTTGCCTTCATTTGATGTAACTTGCATATCCCTACTTTGATTATAACTGTAGTGTTTAGGAAGTAAATTTTGGATTTTTTCCTATTAACTTTTTGCCCTGATGCTCTCTCTTATTCCTTTAATAAGCTATTCAAAGCTTTGGCCTTGATTATCCTTGTCCTCCCAAAAGGGTTGTATCATCTACGAACTATTAATGGGTGATGTTTTTGATGATATTATTGACATTAAGTCCACTTATTAGCCCATATTTTTTAGCCTTCTTCAAATTCCTACCCAATACCTCTACCATAATAATGAATAGATACAAGATATCCCTATCTAAGGCCTATCTTGGCTTTAAATAATTATGTTACTAATCGATTGACCAACATTAAATATGATATTGTAGATACACAAGATTTAATCCATTTGATCCATTTATTCCCAAATCTAAACTTTTCTAATACTGCAAAAATAAATTCCCATTTAACCCTATCATAGGCTTTACTCATATCAAGTTTTAAGATCATTGCTCTCTATTTTCATGAAGTTGTTGAATGTATCTTCATGAGCTACTATGATCCCATCTATAATTTATCTCCCTTTCACAAATCATCCTTGCCCTTCTAAAATAATTATGTCTAACAGTGGTCTTAACCGATTTGTCATCACTTTGGAGATTATCTTATATGTTATATTACATAGGTTTATGGGCATAAATGAACCAAAGAATTCCACATTCTTTTTTTGAAACTAGGGTAAGATATGTTGCATTTATTTTTTAAGGTATGTATTGTTTAACCCTAGACTATTCCATTACCACCAATAAAAAATCCTTCACTATATCCCAATTATGTTGATAGAATGTTGTAGATAGCTCATCCAAACCTAGAGATTTATCCTTAACAAAAAAGAAGAGAGCTAAATGAACTTCTTCCAGAGTAGAAGGCTCCATAAATTTGCTATTGTCTTCATCTATTATAACTAAAGGCACTTCTTGTAGTAGTTTAGCATTAAGAACTTCAAACTCCTCTAATCCTGGAATATTTAGGTAAAAAACCTTACCTCCTTTCTTGTTTTACTCTAGTCTTAAATACAAATCTCTTCTATTTATTTAAATCTACTAATTCTGGATGATGATCTCTATATTTTGGTCTTAAAATTTGTATTTTTATCTCCTTCTTTTAACCAAGTCTATCTCGATTATAATCTCTAAAATTTCTCTTCCTTACTCAATATATTATGATATTCACTAAGCTACTCCATTTCCTCTAAGTTTGGATTATTGTGATCACATTTTTGGAATTTTAAAAGTTTCTCTTGTAATTTTTATTTATTCTCAAATATGTTTTTGAAAGTGTTCTTGTTCCATTCTTTTAATATAGATGTCATTGATTTAAATTGTTTTGGAAGTGTATACAACCCATAATTTCCTGAAGAATTCCATGTATGTGCTATCATATTAATAAATTTAGGATGGTCTTCCCACATTTTTTTCAATAAGTTTACACAGATTTTTATGAGGGGTCTTGGTCCTCTCATATTGAGTGGGTTTGAACCTTGGACCTATCAAAGAGAGGCCAAAGCCCTTGCCACTACATTTTACAATGGTCTTCCCACATTTGCTCATATTTAAATTATGATATTTTTTAAATTCACTTACCATCATTTTAACTCTTATTGGCTAGTGATCTAAACCAATCCTTGTCAAGGTATTAATTTTAGCACAAGTCCCTTCATCTAGGCAATGATATGAGAGTATACATCTATCTTATTTTTTTCTATCAAGTTCTAGCCTATATTTTTGTTGGTCTATGTATAGTTATCCTCTTCAAACTCAACCTCCTATAGATTATTGTTTTGAATAAAAGTTGAGGAATCTCTCATACTTTAGGTTATTTTTCTAATTCCCCCAAAAATTTCATCCAGCTTAGTTATGGCATTAAAATATCCTATGATCATGAACCAAGTTTCTTAGTCTTTACTTCTCATAAAGGCTTCAATCTCATTCCACACTTCTTTGCAAAGTAGCATGTGACTAATGAGGCTATCCAATGCCTATTTTATGAATTGTTTCACAAGAGGTTCTAATAGGATTCCAACATGTTAGAATTCCCCTTACCATTCCTTTAAATCCACATCATCCCTCTCACATATCACTCATACTACTTTCATAGTTTTGGAAAATTCTTCCTTTGTCATTTTAGTTTCTTGGATATAAGGAATATCAAACTTATTACGTAAAAAGAGGTTCCTAATAAACCTTTGCTTTGAGGGGGCATTAGAACCCCTTATATTCCATGAGATGGTAATCATGTTTCATCAGGGGTTTTTGGACTCCTTGTGAATTACCGATATCATTTTATTGTTTGGTAAAGAGAAGTTCAACCAAATTAGATTGTGTTCCTTTCTATATATTTGCTCTTATTTTTGTGACTCTTGTTTAATAAT
The DNA here is from genome assembly GCA_028583015.1 of Wollemia nobilis. Lineage (NCBI taxonomy): Eukaryota > Viridiplantae > Streptophyta > Pinopsida > Araucariales > Araucariaceae > Wollemia > Wollemia nobilis. Next base: position 7,917,677 of record JAQPPZ010017031.1, on the reverse strand, counting down.
TCAAATGTTTTACTCTTTTTGCCTTGATAGTACTGATATTAGTCAATATTATTTTATGACTTTCCCTTTCATAATATTTATCCTCTCTTGGATCTACTAAGGAAGCTTTTGACTTATCCTACTCATTTTTTGGTATTTTGTTGTTAATGGTAGAGGTATTAACATCTAACACTATGTTTTCTCTACTACTTTCCTTATCCTAAGTGGTGCATGGTACTTCAAGAGAGCCTTCAAAATTTGATGAGGCACATTACTTAGGTTCAATGGGAAAATTCATCCCTAAATCATGATCATATTGAGTAGACAGTTCCTTGTTATTATTCTGATCTTGTTGTATCATATCCTCTAAGCGTTGATCTACTTTTTATTCATAGGCTAAAGCCTCAAAAGAATTGGTATTTCTTCCAATATTCTTACTAATTGGTCTCCAATTTTTATTTGCTTTCATCTGTTTGGACCTTTTTTTTGGAAGTTGAAAACCAACCTCATCCATATCCATTTTTAATTTTCTCTAGCGTTTTTCTACATATGTTTCTATTGGAATCTTCTTAGGGAACGCTCTTTCAATATGCCCCACCTCATGATATTTTCTACATCTGAAAGATATGTTTTCATAATCCATGATTTGTGTCCACAACTTACCCCCATACTTAAGAATGATTGATTATGGTAAAGGTTTACTGATATCAATCATGACCAATGTCTGAGCATTAATATCCAAGAATTCATCTTTTGTAGTTTTTGAACTCTCAAGGAATTCTCCCATAGTGTTGCCTATTACCTTGAAGGTATCCATTTCATAGAATTCAAGGGGTAACCCATACATCCTGACTCATACTATTACTAGGGATAGATTTAAATTTTTAGGTGCAATACCTTTATACCAACGAGTAAGGAAGAGCCCCGCTATTCCCATAAACCAAGGACCATCTTTTAGAATTTTATCTCTTTCCTCCTCGGGACTAAAAAAGACTAGAAATAAACGTTTGGGAAGAAAGGATAAAACCACTCTTCGATACTTCATGTTATATATTATTAAATTATTTGGTACTTATAAATATTTTGTAATTAGTTTGTAAATAAGTGGTGTGAAAAAGTGTCTTGTAAATATGAGTTATTTAGATTTTATCATTTAGTAATCATTAGAGATTTATTATTATTAGGGGTTGATAAAATATATTTCTCTTATGAGATATATGAATAGCTAGATATCTAATGATTTTGAGGAAATGGAGAGTTAGAAAAAGTGAAAATGTCAAGAATTTTGTGAATGTGAAGAGTCTCATATCCAAGTATATATTGAAGATAAATCATTGTAATATGTGATTGAAGAAGCTTTGCAATATAGTGTATTTGCATTACTTAGATAGATATATATTCATAAATAATATTTTTTGTGAGTTTGTTATTATTATGGATTGAATATATGTAAATGTGTGAATATTTATTCTTGATATATTGTGAGATCTTGCGAGGAAAGTATGGAGTTGTTAATAGTGGTATCAAAGCGACATTGTTGTGTTTGGACAAAGTCACTCTAGATGTGTTTAGTCAGAGCCACATTGGTTATGTTCGGTTAGAGCCACCATTAGCATATTAATAGTTTCTATTAGTGGAGAGTATTGAAGTGTTGAAAAGCAATGTTATCCAAGAGAGCAACATTTGCAAGAGAAAAATATTTTATTGGAGTATTGGAAGAGGAACAACGTCAACCACTAGAGCAACGACTACAACCTTATATTGGATAATATTAGAGAAGCGAGCAACGTTTTCCAGTGCCCATGTGATATAATATGCGAGGTTTAGAAAATTGATAAATGAACAACATTAGCCAAGAGTAGTGTTTGATAGTACCCAAGTGAAAAAACACATGAGGTTTAGAATGTTGGAGAATTTGGGTTAGAAAGAGCATTGTAAAGAAAAGCGTAGGAGAAAAGTAAATAGGTGGTTGAAGTAAGACGTGAAATACATCCATGATAAATTAGAGAACTGTAGAAAAAATCACAAAAGAAGAACAAATAGGTCGTTGAAGAAGTCCATGAAAATTTAGAGTGCACACACTAGGGAAACCATTGGAGAGGTTCTGGAAAATTAAAGTGTAGGGGCATGGTCCGAAATAGGAAGGTGTTATAACATCTCATAGAGGAGTCAAAAATTAATTTATCCATGGAGAGAATCCGTTAAGAAAGCTACAAATAAAATTTATAGTACAAGTCCATTGATATTGATGCAGGAGCATCCAACAGCACCTGATGCAGAAGCATCCAGTGGCAGGAGGGCCACTTCAAAAAAGTTGCCTAAGGAGGAAAAACGTCGTGATTTCATGACATGTCACGAAATCGCGACAGAAAAAGGCAAAGAGGGCGAGGAGAAAAACCTGTCGCGATATCGCGACACGAAGAGGAGAGAGGAGCAGACGGAGAAAGTTGTCATGATATCACAACAGAAAATGTGTCGCGATATCACGACACAGATGGAGAACGGAGCTAGCAGGAAGAAGATGTCGCAATTTCATGGCATGTCACGATTTTGTGACCCAAGCAGGAAGGAGAAGGCTGCAAGCAAAGATGTCATGATTTCGCGACCCAGGAGCAGAAGGAGAGTACGGAAGGAGCAGATGTCGCAATTTTGCGACATGTCACGATTTTGTGACCTGAGGGCGAAGAAGGAGCCGAAGGAGAAGGAGACGTCACGATTTCGTGACAGGTCGCAGTTTCACGGCCAGAAGGCGAAGAAGGAGCCAAGGAAGAAAGATGTCATGATTTCATGACATGTCGCATTTTTGCGACGAAGGGGCGAGCAAAGGAGCCAAAGGAGGAGGATGTCACGATTTCGCAACATGTCACGATTTCGCGACATGTCACGATTTTGTGACCCGATGGAGAAAAGAAGGCAAGGGAGCTAGAAAGTCATGATTTCGTGACAGGTCACAGTTTCATGACCCGAAGGAGCGAGAGGAGGCAAGAAGAAAAGATGTCGCGAAATCGTGACATGTCACGATTTTGCAACCCAAAGTGGAAAAGAGGAGTGAGGAAGAGAAATGTCGCGATAGCGTGACATGTCGCGATATCGCGATCGGAAAAGAGAAAGAAGGGCAGGATGAGGAAGATGTCACGATATCGTGACCCCTGCTACAGTGCAGCTGGAGGAAGAAGACGATAGAGGACAGGCGATGATTGCAGAGCAAGGACGACACGTGGCACCAAGGTGTAGTTAAAGCGGACGAGTACCAAGAAGTGCAGGAAACGAAAAGGATGGGTCACGCAGAGTAATCTGACAGGAAGCGGCGGTCAGACAGCAGTGACAGGGGCCGTGCAGAGTGGGGCCATAAATCGGGTTGGTGGACCGATTTTTGTGAAGGATGTTTCAGAGGGTTGGGGCCTCTATAAAAACCTAGTTTTTGTAATAGACTAGAGGTGGTGGATTGGAGAACGCACTTAGAGTGTAGTTAGAGAGAACCAAGCCGAGCGCTGGTTGTTGTAAAGCCTGTAGGCTGTATCTGTAAAGAAATTTTCTAGTTAATGAAAGAAATTTTTTGGATTTTTGGAGTTGCATTTTTTTTCGCGATATCGCGACACAGACGGAGAACGAAGCCAATAGGAAGAAGATGTCACGATTTTGCGGCATGTCACGATTTCACGATCCAAGCAGGAAGGAGAAGGCTATAAGCAAAGATGTTGCGATTTCGTGACCCAGAGCAGAAGGAGAGTACGGAAGGAGCAGATGTCATGATTTTGTGACATGTCATGGTTTCACGACCTGAGGGCAAAGAAGGAGCCGAAGGAGAAGGAGACGTCGTGATTTCGTGACAGGTCGTAGTTTCACGGCCAAAAGGCGAAGAAGGAGCCAAGGAAGAAAGATGTCACGATTTCGCGACATGTCACATTTTTGCGACGAAGGGGCAAGCGAAGGAGCCAAAGGAGGAGGATGTCACGATTTCGTGACATGTCGTAATTTTGTGACCCGATGGAGAAAAGAAGGCAAGGGAGCCGAAAAGTCATGATTTCGTGACAGGTCACAGTTTTGTGACCCGAAGGAGCGAGAGGAGGCAAGAAGAAAAGATGTCACGAAATCGCGACATGTCACGATTTTGCGACCCAAAGTGGAAAAGAGGAGCGAGGAAGAGAAATGTCCTGATAGCACGACATGTCGTGATATCATGATCAAAAAAGAGAAAGAAGGGCAGGATGAGGAAGATGTCGTGATATCACGACATGTCGCGATATCGTGACCCCTGCTACAGTGTAGCCGGAGGAAGAAGACGACAAAGGTCAGGCGGTAGTTGCAGAGCAAGGATGACACGTGGCACCAAGGTGCAGTTAAAGCGGACGAGTACCAAGAAGCATAGGAAACAAAAAGGATGGGTCACATAGAGTAATCTGATAGGAAGCGATGGTCAGACGATGGTGACAGGGGCCATGCAGAGTGGGGCCATAAATCGGGTTGGTGGACCGATTTTTGTGAAGGATGTTTCAGAGGGTCGGGGCCTCTATAAAAGCCCAGTTTCTATAATAGACTAGAGGTGGTGGATTGGAGAACGCACTTAGAGTGTAGTTAGAGAGAACCAAGCCGAGCGCTGGTTGTTGTAAAGCCTGTGGGCTATATCTGTAAAGAGATTTTCTAGTTAATGAATGAAATTTTTTGGATTTTTGGAGTTGCATTTTCTCGTCCCCCATCAGTGGTATCAGAGCCAGAAGTTCTTGAGTGCATAAACAGATCACCGACCGTGAGGCAATTTGCACCAGGATCTATGGTAGGGTTCTGAGAGAAGAGAGAGTTTAGGATCCTTGAGCGTGTTAGCAGAGCACCAAAAGTGAGGCAGCTACACCAGGATCGATTGAGCTTTGTGAGTAAAGCGAAGAAAAATGCCTCCACGAAGAAGTCATGGCGGTGAGAGAGATATGGTGCTAGAGGAAGAGTTCATGGCTTTGCAGAGGCAAGTGCAGGCCCTGCAAGAGGATATGGTGCCAGAGGAAGAGTTCTTGGCATTGCAGAGGCAAGTGCAAGCCATGCAAGAGGAGCTGCTCAGAAGAGACCTGCAGAGGAAAGTGAAAGCCCTGCAAAAGGAGCTGTGCAGAAGGCATGAGGAGAAAAAGAAAAGGAGAAAAGATGGAGTTCATCAGAAGATGAAGCCATTGAAGGCTGTAGACGGGGAAGTGTGCAGCAGTGAGAGAATCTGTCTGGAGGAAGGCAAAAGAAGTAGAGGCCAGGAGAAGGGGTTGGAACAGGCTGTAGAGGTAGATGAATGTCTAGAGGTGCTGCAAAAGGCAGTAACCAGACAGTGCAAAAGTGAAGATCACTTCTCCACCAACCTCGGGTGTCTGATGCAGGAGCATCCAACAACACCTGATGCAGAAGCATCCAGTGGTAGGAGGGCCACTTAAGAAAAGTTTCCTAAGGAGGAAAAATGTCATGATTTCACAACGTGTCACGAAATCGTGATAGAAAAAGGCAAAGAGGGCGAGGAGAAAAACCTGTCGTGATATCGCGACAGGAAAAGTGTCGTGATATCACAACACAAAGATGAGAGAGGAGCAAAAAGAGAAAGCTGTCATGATATCACGATAGAAAATGTGTCGCGATATCGTGACACAGATGGAGAACGGAGCCAACAAGAAGAAGATGTGATTTCATGACCCAAGCAGGAAGGAGAAGGCTGCAAGCAAATATGTCATGATTTCGTGACCCAGGAGCAGAAGGAGAGTACGGAAGGAGCAGATGTCACGATTTCATGACATGTCATGGTTTCACGACCTGAGGGTGAAGAAGGAGCCGAAGGAGAAGGAGACATCACGATTTCATGATAGGTCGCAGTTTCACGGCCAGAAGGCGAAGAAGGAGCCAAGGAAGAAAGATGTTGTGATTTCGTGACATGTCGCATTTTCACGACGAAGGGGCGAGCGAAGGAGCCAAAGGAGGAGGATGTCACGATTTTGCGACCCGATGGAGAAAAGAAGGCAAGGGAGCCAGAAAGTCATGATTTCGTGACAGGTTGCAGTTTCGTGACCCAAAGGAGCGAGAGGAGGCAAGAAGAAAAGATGTCACGAAATCGTGACATGTCACGATTTTGTGACCCGAAGTGGAAAAAAGGAGCGAGGAAGAGAAATGTCGTGATAGCGTGACATGTCGCGATATCGCGATCGAAAAAGAGAAAGAAGGGCAGGATGAGGAAGATGTCGCGATATCGCGACCCCTGCTACAGTGCAGTCGGAGGAAGAAGACGATAGAGGTCAGGCGATGGTTGCAGAGCAAGGATGACACGTGGCACCAAGGTGTAGTTAAAGCGGACGAGTACCAAGAAGCACGGGAAACAAAAAGGATGGGTCGCGTAGAGTAATCTGACAGGAAGCGGCGGTCAGACGACGATGACAGGGGCCGTGCAGAGTGGAGCCATAAATCGGGTTGGTGGACCGATTTTTGTGAAGGATGTTTCAGAGGGTCAAGGCCTCTATAAAAACCTAGTTTCTATAATAGACTAGAGGTGGTGGATTGGAGAACGCACTTAGAGTGTAGTTAGAGAGAACCAAGCTGAGCGCTGGTTGTTGTAAAGCCTGTGGGCTGTATCTGTAAAGAGATTTTCTAGTTAATGAATGAAATTTTTTGGATTTCTGGAGTTGCGTTTCCCGGTCCCCCATTAGATATTTGCCAAAGAAAATTTTGTAGGAAGAAAGAAGATTTGTAGTCCAAGTTCATTGAGAATTATCAAAGAAAATTATTGGAGAATTTGTTGGAAGATGTAGGAAGACCAAAAAATGGAGGAGACTCCATGAATTTGAAAGTTGCAAAAGCAAACCCAGAAGAATTCTAGTCTGAAATGCACATTGCAGAAGAAATAACATCTAAGGAAAGTATTGAAAGCACATATTGATAGAGTTAAAATTTTTTCAAAATAGTTGAGTGCTTTTGAAATTGGATGAAATAAAGGTTGAAGTATTTTTAAGGAAATATTTGGAAGAATATTTCTAGAGCAAAATGATTATATTAGGATACTAGGTGAAAGGAATATTCAAAAAAGTGGTAGTAAGGAGTTGGTTTAGCCATGGGTGGCTAGGAGGCTATGTTTTGGAGTAATACCTTAGCAACAAAGTAACGTACTAGCAGTGCAATATTTGGGCGGTTTTTTTACATTACCAAGGTATTTTTTAAAAATATTTCTCAACACACATGGGTTACTAAACAAAGAGAATATAGAAACATATTTGAAATTGATTTATTAAAGGAATTGAATATGTTAATCAAAGGGATTCCTAGACAGCAATTTGAAGCAAATTTAAAGCATTATATAAATAGTGCAAAGGTTGAGAAATTATCAAGTGTTAACCATAAAGGAGAGTAGGAGAAATGACAAATTCAGATTGTAGATGAGCAAAGAGATTTCAGCGAGATTTCATAAAATAGTAGGTTGATAGTATATTGAGTGTCATTGAAATCAAAGAGAAACAGTGAAGTTTGAATCCCCAATGTAAAACAAAATTAAAGCACTTTAAATTGATTTGAAAGATCTAAAGTGATATCAAAGTGACTTAGTGTGAGATAATTAAAAGCAATTTTTTAGAGAGATATATTGTCTAACAAAGATTTTGTTAAAGTCCTTGAGTGGATAGGTGGTCAAGTTAATGGTAAGGAGTATTTTTTAAGCACCATGGGAATGTAAAAGTGGATTTGGAAGCCATGCTAGAGATATTTATGGCAAGAACCACTGGTTATATCACCACTTAACCTAAGGCTAGTGGAATTCATGAGGTGGACATTAAACAAATCGAGCAAACTCCTATTGATTTTGTTCAAAATATCAATTTTATAAGACAAGCCTTGGAATTTATTAGTAATAAATTCAAGGAAGGTATGAACATTATCAAGAGGGATGAGTATGGAATAGACTATGGTTTCAAGGATGATCTAAACCGTGCTTGTACATTTGGACCAGATTGCTATGGGATAGATGTTGAAATAGAGTGGAGTGTTGAAAAAATAAAAGTGGAATCTATTCTCGATTTGGAAGAGAGAGTCGAGTTAACGATGAATTTGTTGTACTTAGTATGGCACTGAGAGGGGGGGTGAATCAGTGTAGCATTCCAAAACATAAATAAACAACTCTAAAAATTGTAGCAGATAAAACTTATAAACAAATATAATAAGTATCGCAAGAGAACATCACACAACACAGATTTTTAACGAGGTTCACCAAAATGGCTACTCCTCAAAAAGAATGGCTGCTTGGACTCCTATCCAAATCCAGCCTCTTGCAAAGCACCAACTTTACAATTTGTTTACCAACACCAACTGGAAGGAGCACCAACCCCTTATTTATCTGCACCAACAGAAAGGAGCACCAACCCCTAATTTGCCAGCACCAACTGGACTTCAATTTTTAATGAAAATGTTTGACATATACCTTTGTTATTGCAAGACTCTAACTGGTCTACATCACCTTTGCAATCTCTGTGCACTCTGCTCTCTCTTGCGCAATCACTTCACACAGTCTGCTGCACTACTACAGCCAGACTTTGCAATCAACTTTGCCCTTCACACTTCTCTGCACACTCTGCTTTCTCTGCGCACACGCTTCGCACACTCTGTGTCGTTTCACATTCTGCTCTCTGCTCAACACGAGCTTCACTTTCACAAACACTGTGCTCGCCTTTGCACTTTATCTTAACACCCCATTTTAAAATCGAAGTACCCTTGCTTTTATAGAAGAAATTTTTAGAAACAAACCCTAGAAGAACGTTGGCTGAGAAACCCTAGAATTTGTCAGTTGCCAAACCTTAAAATCCATCGGCTATAACCCTAAGAATGTCGGCTGCAAAACCCTAGAAATTGTCGGCTGCCAAACCCTAAAATCTGTTGGCCCAGATTTAACTTTGTCGACCTCAAACTATTCTGCCACCTTCGTCACTTTCCTGTAGCTTATTGCCGCGAAATAGTAACATGTCGGCCCTTTTAATTTAATTTAATATTTTAATTTAAATTTTAAATAAAATAAAATTTAAACTAAATATTTAAAATTAAATATCTTCATCACTGGGGCATCTTTTTCAACGAAACGAAGAGCCAACTTGGGTTTTAAGAAAAACCCATTTCAAATCTGTTATCCATGGTTTTAAATAAAACTTTTTATTTTGACTGCCTTGGTTTTCACAAAAAACCTTTAAAATTTAAACTAAATATTTAAAATTAAATATCTTCATCATTGGGGCATCTTTTTCAACGAAACGAAGAGCCAACTTGGGTTTTAAGAAAAACCCATTTCAAATCTATTATCCATGGTTTTAAATAAAACTTTTTATTTTGACTGCCTTGGTTTTCACAAAAAACCTTTCCGCTTCTTGACATCTCAGGTTCTGAAGACTTCTCATTCTGAATTATGTTTTCTTGTTTCTGTGCATCTATCATTTAAGGACTCATGATCTGACTAACTTTTGAAATTTATCCTCTGCATCTGAGTGACTTCTAAACTGCCTGTCCATTGCATCATTATATCTAACTGACTGTATTGACAACAATGAAAATCCTCCTACAACACCTTGCTCAACACTGAACTCCTATCCATTGTACTTTGGCTGCACCTTGCTGTTCAATAAACTCTTGTCCATTGCATCAATAAATCTGTCTGATTGTGTTGACAACAATGACAATACTGTTTGCTGCACCTTGCTCAACAGAATTAGATTCTTTACCTAAAAACAATCCTTCAAAAAGTTATCCAAGTTTACTGAGAATACAGGTTTACCACCAAAATAGATCAAAGATTTAAAATTTAAAGAGTTAGTATTAAAAATAAGTGTAAAAATTGTTAATATGTGTCGAAATAATAAGATGGTTGAAATTCAATTATTAATATATGCAATGCAAAAGGAGTACAAATAACTACATCGTATAAATATACAAAAGTGCACAACAATGAATGGCTCCATCCGAGTGTGCTAGAGTGGGTTACATGGGGCTTGACAAAGTATGCCAATATTTTTGAATCAATAGTTATATATAATAACGATGATTTTCCTATAGAATGTGTAAAATAATGCATTCCCATGAAGAAGGCTCACAAATTTAGAACAAACATGAATGATGGGCGTCAGTTGAAAATAATGTTAATTACATGGTTAAGTTTTCTCTTACATCCCACACGAAAAAGAATATGAACAACATGGAAAGTGAAGATTAAGAGCTTTTATGGTGATGCATCTATGTAGGATTATTATGGCATAATGCTTATTAGTCATAAATGAGAGAAGCCCATACTTCTCTCACTCAATTATGGTTCTTTACACAAACCAAATCTATTCCTTTGGACTAATTTTTTAATCATCCCTTCAATAAGAAATAATAACTCCTCATTTCTCAAATATAGAGTTATTTACTATACAATATTTCCATTACTAATTCTTACAATTTTCTTATGACATAGGTATATTACTTTTCTAATAGACCTCACTATAATACTTATACTAATTGAATATTGGTTAAAGCAATGACAAAGCACTTATAAAAGTGAGGCTTTACAAACAATATGGGATATATCAAAAGATGCAATACTTTGGACTATATGGCTAGAAAGGAATATAAGAATATTTAAAGAAAAGTAAAGTAGTTTAGAGGTAATGAAAAGGAAGATATATTTAGACATAGAGGAGTCTAAACCAACCCTATCAACTCACCCAATCCCTAATATGGAAGTAGAGAGCCTTGATAGATAAAGTTAAGTCATTAATGGAAAATATGATGTTGGGTACAAGAGAAGCAAAAATAAGGCAACGAATATAAAGTGGAAACCACCAGATATGGAGTGGGTTAAGTTGAATTTTTATGGATCATCTAAAGAAAATCCAAGACTAGTAGGAGGAGGAAGAATAATTAGAAATAATAGAGGAGAAATTTTATCTCATTACACTTTCAATAGTGGATTTAAGACAGATAATGAAGTTGAAGATTGAACGGCTTTAGAAGGGTTAATAAATGAAAGGGAATAGAGTATGGATGGAAGGTGATTCTCTCATAGTAATTGTTGGAATATATTACATCATTTGGTTCTTTACTAATGTATCTTCATGGGTACATATTTAGATTAGGATTATATTAGGAGATAAATAGTTTATTAGAGTTATTTAATTAGTGCACAAGTTTTAGAATGTGCAATGATGTAAATGTGCATGTAGTCCACATGTACATGAGTCTTAGGGTTGAGTAAGAGGCAAGGAATCTATATTTATATATAAAGGCCTCATTGTGAGTGTTTGTGTGAGGATTTTTTGAGTGCATAGGTTAGTGTAGTAGTAGTCACAATGTAGCTCCATTTTGTTAACATGGAGAAGTTGTAAACTCCATGAGAGGAGCTTTGTAATTTTCATGAGCTTTCTTATATGAGCATTTATAGAGCATTGTATTAAGTTTTCTATCATACTTTCATGTATGTTAAGTTGCCATTATCATAGTTATAATATTGCATGCTTATTTTCATACTTGTGATTGCATTTCCTTTAAGTTTAAGGCTCCAAAAGCTAACAGTGGTATCAAAGCCATGGTGGATCAAAGGGAAGCCACAAGTGATCACCATTGCTATTATTGAGTATTTACAAACCGGATCAGCCATAGTGCACCGCTACATGCAAATACCAACACAAAATATTTTTGATAGAAGTAGCTCTAGGTAGAATAATAGAAAATAGAGAAAGCCACATGATTAATTTGGCTAGAGTTTTTTCACAGAGTTGCAAAAACTTGTGAAGACTAGAACTCAACATTGCATCCACTAGATTGGCAATCCAAATAGTGAAGATTAATTTCTTTAGAGTCATAGAAATATTTATTATCTCTAATATTTCATTACAAGAGAGAGAATAAGTTTTCAAAAAAATTATTCGGCTACTATCATATAAGTTTTTCTTGTTGTAAAAAATTAACTCTCAAAAGTTGGTAAGATTCCTACAATAGATAGAGAAGAAATCCATCTTCGTTGCTTGAAAGTCAACGTACTTTACTTGTGTAGGGATTAATTATTTGTTGCAGAAAAACAAGGATTGAAGATTTGGAGGCCTAAGGAGAAAGGTCCCATTGAGATATTTACAGATTGAAGACTCCCAATTGACAAATTGAGGAGATATCTAGTGGTCAAGGAAGCCACATTAAAGATTGTAAATATAGGAAGGAGATCCTAGAAAGAAGACCCCATTTGAAGATTGAAGAGACTCAAGGAGAAGATTCCTAGAAAATATTGGAGATTGGTGATATCCATTGAAGACTAAAAATTTCACATTGAAGGAGAGGTCCTTTGAAGGCCCTATTGAAGAATTTCCATAGTGGAAGATTGAGCATTGAGAAGAACTAATAAAAATTTCTATTGCAAATTTCAGTAGCAGTGGATTTAGGAGATACAAGGAGAAAATATCACTATGAAACTTCCATAGTTGAAGATTGAAGAAGCCAAGGAAGGTCTCATTGAAGTTTTTGAAGCTACAATATTGAATACCTTGGAGAGGTCTCAAGGAGAAACAAGAATAAGGCTTGGTGAGCCTCATTGAAGGAGTTCCTGGAAGAACTCATTAGAGAAATTACTACCAAGGGAGAAGTTAGTGATAGCTAAGGATTTGGAACAAATATAGCCATTTGGAAACATGCCCAAAGGAGAAGGTTTAGCAAGAAGATTGTCAAATATCAAGGTATTTTGGAATATATATCAAGATTCACAGATTGTTTGAGGAGGAGATCTAGTTTGAAGTCAGAATTCAGCAAGGAAAAGGAAATAGAAAAACTGCCAAATTTGAGAGATTTGGGGGCCATCATTGAAGGGTTATTAAGTGTACATATCAGCTACTATTTGGGAGAGGATCCTACCAAATTTTTGGGATTCAAGGATATATTTTCAGTGAAGGTATTGACTACTTTATAATATGAAAAGTTTCAGATTTGATGATAGAAAAAGACAACAATTTGGGCAACGTTAGTGACTACTAAAGATCAGATTTCAAAGGTACATTTTGATGGAGCATTTAAGCCACCAAGTTATAGTATTGAGTAGCATATTAGTCAAGAATTTAAGTCACAAAAAGGTGAGCAAGTGAGCTATTTTTGACAACCTATAAGAGTTACAAAATCATCTACAAAAGGCAGCCATTGAGGTGAGTTGAATCACCATCATCTTCATCATCTACAAGATTAAAAAGGTATGCAACAAAAAGGTGCAAAAGTTTATTAGTTGAGCTTTCATATTTGGTTTCTTATTAAAGTTTATTAAGCACCAATTTCAAGGTTCAAAGAGTTGCATAAAATAGTCTCATTTCAAGTCTTCAAAAGTAGTGCAAAGTTATAGTCTACAAAGTTCAAACTTGCACATAGAAGAAAATAGAAGTTAGGTATATTTTGAGAGAAAGAAACGTATCAACGTTCTATTTCTTATTATAAGAAAATAAGACTCTATAGTTTTTGCATAATCTATAGTGCAAAATATTTTATTGAAAATCTTGGATTGGTAAATGAAAGAATAGGCAAGCAAGGAAGGTATTTCCAAGGATTAAAGGCAATAATAATATCAGTTTTATCTCATCCAAACAAGGGAGTTGAAGGCAAATTTCTAAAGAGCATTTTATTTGCAGTATTTTGTCGCAAGGAGTAGCTACCAAAAAGGTTAAGTATTACCTGTAAAATTTGGAGAAGAAAGTCAACATATTAAGGCAAGAGAAGAGCTTGAAAGAGAAAAGAAATTCCACATCTCCAAAAGGATTTTGCAGATAAATTTGAAGAGTAAAAACAGGTTTTGAAAGCTATCTTTGACAACACAATAAAAGAGAAAAATTAGCCAATTGAAGCCTGCATTCCGAGCAAGATAAAGGATAGGTTTCCAAGCATAGGGAAACCAAAAAAGGAGACACGCCTACTTACCAAAGAAAGACCAGTTTTGAAGTGATTTCAAGGCACATATAGTGCACATAACAATCAAGGATAAAGAGTGAAGTTTAGAGCACATATTCAGAAAGCATTTGGTTGGAGAAAGGAAGACAAACCATCCTATCTACAAGGAGAAAGTGCACAAGCAAGGTGAAGAGAAACAAGAGTAATCAACCTTTGCAAACAACATACATTCCAAGCAACTTGCAAATTAGAATCAAGCATCAAGAAGGTGAGAAATACTTGTAGTTATATTGCAAGTTTGATATCAAGTGCATTATATATTCTAGAGGTATTAGTATTATGAGTAATAATGTGTTTAAAGAATCTCTAGAGAGCATATTGGAAAAGAGTTAAAACTAGAAGCATATAAACTATTTCTATTGCTTCAAAATATTTGCAAATCTTAAAGTCAAGTAGATAAAAGGATTAGTAAAACTTAATTTGCAAATACTTAGTATTTCTAAAATTTCTAATTAGGGAGATATAAGGAATCCTACTTCAACTAAATTTCTAGAAGTTTAGAAACCTATTATTGCATTGATTCATAGTTGAAGAGATTAAGATATTGCTTGCATCAAAATTATAGTTGGAATATTGAGATAGAAGGACATAGACAATCCAACTAAAGATATTGAACACTTATATTTAAAATTATATTTCTAAAATACTTTCTACAAATAGTTGGTTGCAAGTGATAGAGGTGAATCATATTTATAGCATATATCATTACTAGGGAGATATAAGGTAGTCTACTACAAAGTATTCATCAAATTATTTCTAAAATAGGAGATACAAAAACTAAGAGAAATGTCTACCTCAAGTTATACAGTAAACAATGATATGAACAACACCATTAGAAAGGAAAGATCAAGTGTCATAAAAAATGAAATCAAGAATTCACTTATAAATTTTGAAGGAAACTTATACCTTACTTCAAAAAGGATACATAGTGAAGCTTTAAAAGACAACTTTGAAATAATGGAACATTATCTACATGCTCGAATCACTAAAGCAATTGATAATGAAAAGAATGACATTCAAATTCCTTTAGAATATGGAAGCATATTATATATGGCACTACTTACATTCAAATGTTATAGGGATAAACATGTAGAACAAAGAGGATTGATAGAATTACTTAAACTAAAAATAGAAAGGGATGAATCATCCCTAGCAAAGGTTTTTTAATCCTCATGTAGTATTAGTACTTCAAGTTCTACTAACACAAAATATTATCATGATGCTCTAAGTGTATGTTCAGAAGCTTCTATACAGGACATAGATAATGATGACAAGGACAAAAGCAAAGGAAAATTACTCTTGCAAGAATCTGGTGATAGTACATCCACCTATGAGAGTACTAACTCCAATAAAGAAGAAGAAGAAGAACCAATTCAAGGAGGCATACAATGCAATGTGAATTAAATATAATACAAAGGACCAAATCAAGCTAAAGAACATCTATCAAAGACAAAGTATTCATCAACCAAATAATGTAATATAGGGGGTTGTTGAAATATATTACATCATTTGGTTCTTTACTAATATACCTTCATGGGTATGTATTTAGATTAGGATTATATTAGGAGATAAATAGTTTATTAGAGTAATTTAATAAATGCACAAGTGTTAGAATGTACAATGATATAAATGTGGATGTAGTCCACATGTACATGAGTCTTAGGGTTGAGTAAGAAGCAAGGAATCTATCTTTCTATATAAAGACCTCATTGTGAGTGTTTGTGTGAGGATTTTTTGAGTGCATATGTTAGAGTAGTAGTAATCACAATGTATCTCCATTTTATTAACATGGAGAAGTTGTAAACTCCATGAGAGGAGCTTTGTAATTTTCATGAGCTTTCTTATATGAGCATTTCTAGAGCATTGTATCAAGTTTTCTATAATATTTTCATGAATGTTAAGTTGCCATTATCATAGTTATAATATTGCATGCTTATTTCAATACTTGTGATTGCATTTCCTTTAAGGGTCCAAAAGCTAACAATAATAAATACTATTTTGAGGAAAGCAAAGGCTCCATGGAACATACAAGAGATAATATAGAATTCAAGATATTTCTAAAGACTTTGAAGAAATTAGGTTTACACATACATTAAGGGAAGAAAACAAATGTGTAGATAGGCTAGCCAATAGAGGGGTTTTGATTGAGGATCATGAAGTTAAATTCTCTTTTCCATGGTTAGAAGAAGTAGTAAGTTTAGTTGAAGGTGACAAGAAAATGTTGATTGCCTGAATCAATTAATGATTAAGATTTACTTTAATGTTTTCCTTTGGTAATATTTGCTTTATTTTGTAACAATAATGTATTTTTATTACAATTTTTGTGGTTGCACTTATGTTTCAAGGAGGAAACTAGCAATCTAGATTTGGTAAAATTGACTATGACAGTGTGATGTTTTGGAATAATTACTCTACTAAGATGTAAGACATAGATAGTAGATGTGAAATTTTGGTATTGTGAAGGCTGCTATAGAAAATATCAATAAGGATGCTAAATTTTAGAATATTTTTATTCATACAAAAAATTGAAAAGATCCAAAAAATGAAAATCTAGAATTCAGACATTTTATGTAAAATGACGGAGGTCTCTAGCTATAGCATCTCAATTGAGATGATAAGTGTTTCTATTTGTAAACTCTCAAGCTCTAAATAAGAGAGTTGTAATTTGTCAAGGGTGGGGGACCGAGTACAATACCTTATTATCTAGCCAAAAAAAAATTGATTATTAAACAAACACATTATTTAATCAATATTAATAAGACAAAAGTCTTCAATCTTCTATTAATATTAATTAATAGTTTCAACCCTATTAATTAAAAATGACTTAATAAAACTATTAATTAATTACATAATTAATAAATTAGTATTGATTCATTAACAAACACATTAATCAAGTGGTATTAGCTCAACCGGTTAGATTTATCAACATTTCAAGGAGATCTAGGTTCGAATCTTGTCAGATGATATATGGATAATATACAAGATTTGTTGTAATACCACTATATGGTGATGATGTAATATGGGTGGGTCCCATTTCAATCCCATATAACCCATTGAAAAAATAAATATACACATTATTTAATCAATATTAATAAGACAAGAGTCTTCAATATTCTATTATTATTTTTAAATTCTTCAAGGCTTATATATCTCATTTTGTATTGTATTTAAAGGAGATCGATAAGTAATAGTTAATATTGTCTTTACAAATATTTTATGACCAATTTGCATACAAAGATTCACTTCAATATTTAATAAAATTAATGAAGACACCAGACCATAATATTTTATTTTAATATACTGACATCATTATTGTATTGAAATCTACATCCTTTACAAGCTCTAAAAGAGTGCATATAGAGGCAGAGATTCGTATTATATAATTATATAGCATAGCCACATCTAAGCTTTAGAGTATTTTGACTTTGAATAAACAATACTTAACTATATGATCACAAGAAAAACCTGGACTGACCTTCATTCGACATCTCTGAGTGGGTTTACAATAAGGAAACTAAAAAAAAACTACAATCAATAAATTAGATATTTAAAACTGTGTCGAGAGAAGAGGCTAGTGTACAGGGTGTGGAAGCCTTTCAATGATTTGGGCTAGAAGGTTTGGGATGGCCAAATCCCAGGCTATGCCCCAATGGATCAACACCAATCTCATTTCTTTCCATCTTGTTATTCTCATCAAGTTTTGGTGAAGACAAAACTTTGGTAGTAAGTTTTTGTAGGTGGTCAGACCCTATAAATATGTTTAATGACCTTATCATAAACACTCACAAATATTTAGGATTTTAGGACATCACTCCAAGAACATGCAAATTCAACACAATGACGTAGGGTTTTCAAACTTTAAGTAAAGAAAGTAAAGCCATAAACTAAACACAAATATAATAATACAAATACAACCAAAAGCTTCTAGATTAACAATTTAGATAGTGTTAAAAAATTTAAGAAATACAATTTAAATATTGTAAAATATGTTCTAGGATATTCAAAAGAAAGCAATTTCAAACATGATGATTCAAAGCAAAGGGTATCACTTCTATAGGGAGATTATAAATGTAATAACAATACCTATCTTTTATCGTAAAATATTCTTAAAATGATAAATATACAAAAAAAATATGTTGGCATCATTCCTCCAAATTTCTAAGGTAGTGCAAAATCCCTTCCTCTTTATTTTAGAGATCCGAATAGGGATCCAAGAAAAATTGTGAGTTTAGAAAATCAAAATGATAAAACCAATAAAACAAAGCACATAAAAATTTACACTCACTCAAAGGAGAAAAATAGAAAGAAATTACCTCTACAACAACAAACCTAAATTCTAGCATGTTCTCCCAAATTCTTCACACCCTACAATTTCCTCCTAGCCAACAATCCCCAAACCATGGTAGCAAGAAGGATGAAATATGTGTTGGAGAGCCGAAGGAGATCAAGAAGGTGAGGAAGATGAAACTCAAGAGTCGGGTAACTCTCTCTTGGTTTTTCTAGCTACGTTTTAAAATGATTAACTTTCCAACACTTTTCAAATTGCTACGTTTCAAAATGATTAACTTTCCAACAGTTTTCAAATTGCTACATTTCAAAATGATTAACTTTCCAAATTCCTCGTAATAATTAAAATACAAACTTTATTTCTTATAATAATAATTATTTATTAAATGTATTCTTTTATAAAGTTTTACTCAAGAAGATTAATATTAATTAACTACTTTTTAAGCAAAGGTATTAGTAATTAAATTATTTACTCACTTCATAGTATTAAATTAATTAATACTATTACTAATTTCTAATGCTAATATTAATTATTAACATTAGTATTTAATATTTTTAAGTATTAATAATACTAACATTATTATTAATACCTTACTTGACAAATAATTAACCAATTAAGTTCTATATTTGAAAACACAAGTATTAATGCATCCTAATGATAAATTAAGAGCCTCAACAACACAAGGGCTCTTGCAACCCCCAAGGGATAGATGGATTGGTAATTTTCCATTTGGCTAGGCACTTACCAAGAAGAGACCTAGGTTCAAACCTTGGGGACATACCTTTTGCAAAGGTAGTAGTATGATCTGAATCCTCTGAGTGTGCACTAGATCGACGATGATGGTATGAATCCCGAGCGACCGATGGTCCCTCTCATGTTGAGTCAAAAATTATAAGGTGGTATAGGCTTGTTAGGAGCAGCCCCTATGGTTTGAACCCTGCACTTGGTAGTTACTAAAAATAGTGTGGATGTAACCGACTCCCCTATATATAAAAAACCACAAGGGCACTTACTAAAAGCTATCCTTACCTAAACTAATATGCAATCAACAATAAGCAAGGATATAGATAATGCATAAACATTACTATTCCCTCAATAGGGGCATCATGATAACTACAAGGTTATCAACCACCTACGAGGGACCTATTAGGAGGTGAAGTCAATATCCAAATCTCCAATATTCTTCAGCAACGAGATGTATGGTGGTGCAGTTTAGTGATCTATCTCAACCCAAAATTTTTGGTCATCCGTACAACCGTATGTTGTGAAAGGCAGCAAACCATTTTTTGTAGTCTTCTTTTGGGGGAGGAAGCGAACAGTTTTTTGGAGTCTTCTTTTTTCAAAAAGGAAATGATTTTTTTTTATTTATATATAAAAGGGGAATGACTCCTTGCATGTAAAAGTTGATTGAATGTAAAAATCTTGCTAAAATCAATAAAACAATGAAGTTGCCATTACCCTGTGGTTTTTCTTGCACATTGTAGGTTTTCCACATAAAATTTTGTTACTATTTTTTCTTGCATTATTATGTTTTTTTCTTGTACATAATTTGATAGTTTTTTAACATCTGGTATCAGAGCCTAGGTTTTTGTATGAGTGGAAGTTACAACAATGACTGGAGGTGTAACCAAGTTTGAGATTTAAAATATTGATGGTGGGAACTTCTCCCTATGGAAGATGAAGGTGGAGGATTTGTTGGTTCAAAATGACCAAGCCCTAGCCTTGAAAGGGATCACGAGTAAACCAAGCAACATGAAATATGAGGAGTGGGCAACATTGGATAGGAAGGCAGTTTCTACAATTCATCTATGCCTAGCAAACTCCATCTTGTTCAATGTTGCTGAAGAAAATACTACGAAAGCCCTTTGGAAGAAGCTTGAAAATTTGTATGAGATGAAATCAACAACAAATAATTTTTTATGAAAAAATAACTTCATAGCCTAAGGATGAAGGAGGGTTTATTTATGGCAGATCACTTGAATGAGTTTAATACCCTTATCAGTAAACTAGTTTTAGTTAATGTGAATATGGAGGATGAGGACGGATCTATCACCCTACTTTTTTCCCTCTTAGAGACTTGGGATCATTTGGTGATGACCATCAATAATGCATCATTAGGAGCTCTAAAATTTGATGATGTGGTAGCCACTTTGTTGGTAGAAGAGTTGAGGCAAAAAACATCTCTAGAACCCTCAACCAATGAAGCCCTAGTTGTGAGAGGTTGATCTTTCGAGAGAAGTTAACAAGGTAGATCGTAGTCCAAATCTAAGTCTAAAGGGTGCAAGCTAAAAGAGAAGTGTTGGCATTGTGGGAAACCAAGACACTCAAAGAAGGACTGTTGGTAGCTAGAAAAGAAAAAAAATGGTGAAAAGCAATTTTAACCATCAACTGAGGCCAGTACAGTAAATTCAAGAGAGATGACAGCATGTGAGGCTTTCTATATCAACAACAATAGATGTGTTATATATACTTGGGTTTTGGACTCGAATGGATCTTTCCACATGTCTCCTCATAGAGATTGGTTTGATAAATATCAACCATATAGTGGTGGGATGGTCTACTTGGGTGATGATCACTCTTTATAGATAATGGGAAGAGGGGACATAAGGATCAGGTTGGATAATGGTAGATAAAGGATGTTATGTGATGTACGATATGTGCTTGATTTGTGAAAGAATTTTCTCTCAATCAAGATGATGGATAATCTAGGGTATTCTATCACTTTTAGTAAAAACTACTACAAAATTACCAGAGGTGCCCTTGTAGTATCAAAATAAGAATCTTATGGAACTCTATATCATTTATGCAGTGATACAGTAATAAAAAATGCAGTAGCAACAACTTCAAGAAATGTTCAGGATGCAGTAATGTTATAACATCAACACCTAGGACATATGAGTGAAAAAGATCTAAACAATTTACATGACTGAGGTATGCTTTATAGGATCAAGTCTTGTAATTTAGAATTGTGTGAGCACTGTATTTTTGGTAAATAAAAGAGGGTTTAGTTTACTGCAAGCCCTGGTAAGAGTTTTGATTTTCTACAACTTATACATTATGATATATTTGGACTAGTCCTCACTTAGTCCTTAAATGGTGCTATCTATTTTTTGACATTTATAGATGATTATTCTAGAAGAGTGTGGGTTTATTTTCTAAAAAAAGGTTAAAATATTTGTAGAAATTTAAAGAGTTCAAAGCACGAGTAGAGAAAAGTTTGGGCAATAGATAATGATGGTGAATATTGCTCCAAGGAATTTTAAGCACCATAAGATTATACCATATACTCCACAAAAAAAAGGTGTGGTTGAGTGGATGAATCGCACAATATTGGAACATGCAAGAAGCATGCTTGGTGCATCCATCTTGGATAAAAGGTTCTGGGTAGAAGTTGTTAATACAATTGTTTACCTCATTAATAGGTCACTTACAACTACGTTTGATGGACAAATTCCAAAGGAGGTTTGGTGTGGTAAGTCAATTGATTACTCTCATTTGCGTACCTTGGTTGTGATGCATTTGCCTATGTGCCTAAAGAAAAAAGGTCCAAACTTGATTCAAAGTCAAGAAAATGTGTTTTTCTTGGCTATGGAGATACAATAAAGGGGTATAGACTATGAATCCTACTGCCCACAAGGTAATTATTAGTCGAGATGTTATTTTTGATGAAAATTCCATGCAAAGGAAGGAGGTACAAAAAACACCTAATGTTATATTGGTTAAAGTAGATATGAATGAAGATGAGAAAATAAAAAACAACATGCTAATTTTTTTTGACTAGCATGTAGAAAAATAAGTAGAACAAGTAGAACAACAAGTAGAGCAGCCACAACAGTCACAAGACCAAGAGCCACAACCAATAGATCATTGCGTTAGAAGATCTACACATCCACAAAAGTATCCAAAAAGGTATTCTCCTATTTTTCAGTCCTCTTTTGCTTTTTTAACTGATGATGGTGAGCCTAGTTCATTTTAGGAAGCTAGAGAATCTAAGAATGCACAAAAATGGAGGAAAGCCATAGAGGAGAGAATGAAAGCACTTTACAAGAATAAAACATGGGAACTTGTGGATCACCCACTTGGAAGAAAGGTTGTTGAAAATAAGTGTGTGTATAAAGTAAAGAAGAACAATGATGGGTTGTTGGAACACTATAAAGCTTACTTGGTGGCAAAAGGTTATGTACAAAAGTCAAGTATAGAATTTAATGAAATTTTCTCTCCAGTTGTGAAGATGACTACTGTTAGAGTTTTACTCGCACTTGTAGCAGCACAAGATTTAGAACTGGAGCAACTTGATGTAAAAATTGCTTTCCTACATGGTGATCTCGAGGAGGAGATTTATATGGATTAGCTTGAGGGCTATGAAGAAAGAGGTAAAGAGCATTTGGTTTATAGACTCAAGAAATATTTGTATGGGTTGAAATAGGCACCAAGGATGTGGTATAGAAAATTTGACACCTTCATGAAGAGCCAAGGTTTTAGTAGGAGTGAAGCTTACCATTGTGCATACTATAAGAGGTTTGATGATGACAATTTTATTATTTTGTTGTTGTATGTTGATGATATACTAGTTGTAGGCCCTAGCATGAAGAAAATTATTGATCTTAAGGCTCAGTTGGCTAGGATATTTGAAATGAAGTATTTAGGAGCAACAAACCAAATTTTAGGGATGAAGATACACAGGGATATAATAGGAAGAAAAATCTAGTTATTTCAAAAGTCATATAAAAAATATTCTACAACACTTCAATATATAGAATGCAAAACCAGTTAGTACACCACTTCTTTCACGCTTCAAATTGTCTTTTGAACATTGTTCTAGAATAGAAGTAGAGAATATAAGCATGTCTTGTGTACCATATTAATCAGCAATAGGATACCTCATGTATGCCATGGTAAGCACTAGATTAGATATTACCCAAGTAGTGGGTGTTGTTAGCCGGTACATGGCAAACCCTGGTAAGGAGCATTGGAATGTAGTAAAGTGGATATTTAGATACTTAAGAGGTATTTTAGATGTTGTTGTTTACTACGAATTGACAAATTTGTAAGTTAAAGGTTTTATGGATTCTTATTATGTTGGAGATAGATATGGGAGGAAGTCCACTACATGATATACTTTCACTCTTGCTGGTGGAGCTATGAGTTAGACTTCTAAGTTGTAGTTTGTTATGGCTTTATCAACCATTTAAGTAGAATAAATTATAGTAATTGAAGCTAGCAAAGAGGTAATTTGGCTAGAATTACTATTGGGTGATTTCAAGATAATGCAAGAGAAGATTATGTTGCATTGGGATAGCCAAAGTGCTATTCAGTTAATGAAGAACTCAATATTCCATGATCGCATGAAACACATTGATGTTAAGTACCATTTTATAAGAGATATGGTGGAAGAAGGTAGGATCTTGTTGCAAAAAAATGGTACTAAAGTGAATCTTGCATATATGCTTACAAAGTCGATCAAGACAAATAATTTTGAGTGGTGCAAAACTTCTCTAGGCTTGCTGAAATTTTGATAAGGTCAACATTGGGAAATTGGCACTTGGATGGAAAAACATAGACAAAGAATTCTTGTATATTGACTTCAAGTGGGAGAATGTAAGGAGGTGAATTCAATATCTAGATATTCAATGTTCTTCAGCAGCGAGGTGTATGGTGGTGCAATATAGTAATCCATATCCATGCACAATGTTTTGGAGTCTTCTTTTGGAAGAGGAAGCGAACAATTTTTTGAAGTCTTCCTTTTTTGGAAAGGAAAGGAACAATTTTTGTTTTTATATAAAAGGGGAATGGCCCCTTGCATGTAAAAGTTGATTGAATGTAAAAATGTTACCAAAATCAATAAAATAATGAAGCTATCATTGCCCTGTGGCTTTTCCTAGACATTGCAAGTTTTCCACGTAAAATTTTGTGTTACTATTTTTTCCTACGTTATTGTATTTTTTGCTTGCACATAATTTGATATTTTTCTAAGAAGATCCCTAAGCATAGGGGTAAGGGCTCTTTTGAATTTATAGCAACCTCCTTTCCTAATTATGCATTTAATCACACATCCACGCATGCAAATGCTTCTATATGATTATTTTACCCCTATGGGCAGTTAGACTAAAAATCCATCATTTCTCAATTCACATTTCTCTTAACTTCGTCGGTTATCCCATACTACCCACCCCTAATAATACTTGGTCCTACAACCTCAAAATTCATTAGTAGTACCATGTTTATAAAATAACATAATCCAACTCAAGTAAGCATAAAATACAACTATCAACTCATCTTGATAGAACAAAATAGAATCATGCATTAATTATCAACACACAAGTAAATCAATCAAACATCAAGGAAGGCCTTGCAAATATGGGCCATTATAGGAGCCATCAAACATAATGCATCTAAACCTTGA
Organism: Wollemia nobilis; assembly: GCA_028583015.1. Lineage (NCBI taxonomy): Eukaryota > Viridiplantae > Streptophyta > Pinopsida > Araucariales > Araucariaceae > Wollemia > Wollemia nobilis. The sequence continues at coordinate 7,893,078 of JAQPPZ010017031.1, read as the reverse complement.
TGTGCTTAGTCCTTTGATGAAACACTAGATTTCATATAAGATTGATATTATCACAATGAAGAGTAATTCAAAATTGCTAAGAAATACCTAATGCTTCAATATCATAAGCATCCATCAAATATATTTGTTGACCTAATTGGTAGCATGATATTCAACTTTCATAGAAGACTAATATATGGTGGGTTGTCATCTACGATTCTAAGAGATAGATCTAGAGCTAATATAAAAAAAATCCAATGGTGGTGCATCATTGGTCCAAATAACTTGTCTAATTTGCATAAAAATGTATTATAAAAAATAAAGGTACTCCAACTAAGTAGTGAATATCTATTTGATATGCACCTTTAGCATGCGAAAGGATTTTCTTGACCTCTATCCATTTACTATCATAGGGCATCTACCTAGAACAATAAATTATATTAGATGCAATATAATGCTAAGCATGGGTGAGATAGAGAAGGCCCTTGACAAGTGATTGATGGCATCCATCAAAGGAGTAGTGCAATCTAATCGTGGTTTTAAACCAAAAGTAAAGCGAGTTTGAGTAGGTTTGCAATCCCCCATATTGAATTGTTGTAGAAGATCCAAGACATACTTTGACTAAGAATGGTGATTATGGAAGGGGATGCTCAATCTAAATCCCCAAATTATAATGGAGACCCATGTATTAAATATCAAAAGTATTATAAAGCCATGACTTCATATCCAAATAAAGTATATTGATCTTCTCATGATGAGGATCACCAACATGCAACACAATGATTAAAATCTGATAATTTTGGTGCTTTATATGGACATGCTCTGCCTCACATTACTAAAACCCGCAACTAAGAAATAATGAGTGAATCATCTCATACAAAGAAAGGAGCCTACTTAAACCCATATGAAGTCTTATTTAATCTACATATTAAGGGAATGGGCTCATCAAGGTTAAAATTAGATATTTTCCACATATAAATCTTCTTTTAAAAGCTCATTATGAGTCAAGACACTCTTCACATTCATTTGATATACTTCCTATCCATAAGAGATAACAATAGAGAGAATATTATGAATAAAGTCCATTCATGCAACTAGGGCAAAGGCCTATGAACAGTAAACTTCCTTCTTTTAAGATGACCCCTTAACAACAAGGTATACATCATGCTTCTTCACTTGACCATCAAAAGTATACTTGGTCTTGTAGACCCATTTACATCCAATAATGTTTTTCTCTTCTAAAGGAGGAATAACATCCCATATTTGGTTCTTTATCAATAACTTATACTCAATAAGCATAATATCCTCCCTCTCCAAAAAACCCTTTACCTAAGAATAAGAGAATGATGTATTAGAATTTATGGTGGATAAGCTTCTCTTGAGGCCACAACCAAATTTTGTATTGTATTATTCATATAAGTCCTTTGATTCCTTGCAAACCTTGAAAATGATATTTTCATAATAAATTATTATTTTTAATCCTTAAATTCGGTCTCTCAACCTTGACCTAAAGGTATCTTGTATTTGGGTACATATACCCCATATTATTAACCATTTCATTATTGATTAGAGTGTAATTCTATTCTTTGATAATGAGATTATTTGGTGCCCATAGAAACCCCCATATATTATGTTCTTTTGATTTTCATGTGTTTCTTTTTAGCAATACTAGGTAATATATCGATTCTATTCATTTTGGCTACTTGTAATCTAATATGGTATCATACAGAGTGTGAATCACAATTACTCATTTGTTGGTTGTAGTTTTGCTTCTATGACTCCCCTTAAGGGCAACTACGTTTAGAGTAGTCAAGAATATTATTGTATAAAGTTGATGGTAAGAATTTTAATAAAAAACCTAGGTAAACTTAGATTGGAAGGGTATCATTGGATTCAACAGATTTGATCTAGGGAAAGTATTCACCAATGGGTCCCTTTGTTGATCTCATTGACACTCAATCCTTTTACTTCCTTTATATTTTTGACTAGATAGATGCCCTAGTTTTATGATTCAATGTTTTGAGGTTTTTTGAAAACCTCATTTGCATTTTATAGATTCTTTCAAAAAAGCCATTTCCTTTTCTCTTTTTGCTTTTTGTGTCCAATAGAAACATAGATGAGAGAAAATACTGATTGGCCACTGTGAAAGAAGAAAATAAGAGGCTTAATTTTTTTAGATAGAGCTGTGGTGCCAAAGAAGTTATGGTTAGGCTTCTATGCTTAGCAAAGACCTCTGAGCCAGTTGACAAAGTTGCTAAAATCATTCAACTTTTTTGTTGCATATGTATGAGAGGATGTCCTGATTGATTATGTTTGACAAAAATGTTGTGTAGGGAAAATCATAATAGATATGAATAAACCATTAGTGTTTTTGGATTCTTTATAAAAGTTTAGATGGGTCTTAATTCAATAATTTTCCAAACCACCTCTAGGTATTGTTTTTGAGCCTTGAAAATTTATGCATTTTTCCTCCAAAATGCAAAAAAATGAATTTAAATTTGGGAATATTCTATGGAGGGTGTAATAGAAAAAAATATGTATATATATGTGCATCAACATGATACACATTGAAATCATGCTTGTATGGGGGAAGAAGGTTTTATTTGTAGGGTTTAATTTAATAATGTTGCTTGCTATTCATCTTCCAAGAGGAGCCTTGGGGATGATGGTTAGCAAAGCCCATGTCAAGAATTTGGAGGAGGGAGGTCCTTAGACTAAAACCCCTAGTACCTCTTACTTTTAAAAATGGATGACACATTTATGATGCAAAATTATGAGATAAGTATAATGTATTTTGATGATGTGAAATATGTGATGACATTGCACTTGACGACATCACCCCTTTTTGAACCACACATGTTGACATAGAGTTTAGTATAATATAAAAAAATAACATGATGGATGATATGGAATTACATGTAATTTATTAAAATAATGTGGTAGTTCATACATGGTAGGTTAGACAGTGCAACACATGTAGTTGAGGTGGTCATCAATATAGCTAATGTGGTAGTCCATAGAATTAATCTGGTAAGTGAGGTGGTGCAATACATGGTGACTAACATGGATGTTGACATGGAAAAAGGATAAAGGTATAATATGGTAGACCATATACTACTTGGTATGTATAGATATATCATCGACCAATTAGATTCTATCAACTCATCAAACTTGACAAGTAGTTCTTATAATCAACGATAGACTTAATAAAGCAAAAAAGTCAATGGAAGTTAAGAGATGACAAGTGGTGCAATGTAGTTCATAGATTAAATATCTAGTCAAAGCATGACAAGTGGTACATTTTGATTTTATAGTACCTTGTCTAGATATTTTTATAGTTAGTACATAGGTGGTAGTCCCTTGATCATGATACCAAACTATAACACACAAACAACACTTACTCGAGCCCTCATCTTACTATGGTAATTTTGATACATGCACAATATTAAGTTGGTGATGGTATGTACCATACAAATCTCTTACATAAGAAAGCATAAGCACATCATGATTTTTTTTTTATGAAAGAACAAGAGATTTCACAATGCAAATAGAAGAAATAGTACTATACATACAAATTACAATAGTACAAAAATGCTCACCAAGTTATCTTATGAGTGAGTATGACCCTCCTGTTGAGCTTCAAAATATTGTGGACTTTCCCAAAAACCATGATCCACACCCTCTCTCTGATAATATTAGACATACCTTGGACAAGGAAACACTCTTTCTTAGCTAGCTTGGGTTGCTAGCTCTCACTCACACCCTAGACTCTCTATTACACCCTTAAGCTCATACTTTCTTAACTCAACTTGACTTACTTTGACTTACCTCCCATGAGGGGTATCTCCCCTAATTATAGGTTTATGGGAGCTAGATATTATATGCATGGAGAAATTTGAATGGACACATGGTAACACTTTCTAGATATCTCTTATTAGAATATTTTAATAATATCAAAACATTTGAGATATCTTTCATGCAATTTTCCTAAGATAATTTATGATTACATGAGATAGTTCAAATATCATATATTTCTAGATATTTTCCTTTTGGAATTTTCCTATAATTACATAATACTTCCAAAAGTACTTTTGACTATCTTGAATTTCTAGAGATTTTATTATTTACAACATGTCTTCTTGGGACAAAGATAGTAGACAAAAGTAATTGACCATGACCATGACACTTACACTTTTACCATTCATTGCCACTATTCACTATCATTATTCACTTTTTATTATTCTCTGTGACCTATCCCTATTGTAATATTATTTTTATACTCCTTTTGTATAAGAATTCCATTATTTACTGGTCATTGTAACCTTCTTGGTGAAGCTACTCAGTTGTAAGCATCCTAAACAAGCTTCCAAGCTATAATACTCTCTAAAAAGCCATCCCACTATATATTATGAATGCTACTACACATGCAAATAACCTAATTTTTTTGGTGTTGACATCTCTCTCACTCCTAATTTCTATTCCTTCATTGGAGTAGGTCTGATATCTTTTGGAGGATGAAATAAATTAAGTTTATCTTGGTCCACCAATTTATTGATAGGCCTTCTATCCAACTCCTCAGGCTTGTAGGTCCCATTGTCATGTACGACTACCATCTAATAGTGACCCATATGTGTTGATAGAAACTTTTTGTGCATCCTATTTTATGGCTAGAATCGTATACCATCACAAAGTAATTGAACTTGAAGGGGGACCACTTTAGCTTTTTGTTCTAATACTCTTTTTCTTACATTTTCTTTGCAATGTGGTCCTACATTGTCTATCATATTTTGTCTAGGTGGTGTAGTTGTACCACTTGGTCCTCTACAAATTCCTTTTCATTATTTCTATAGTGTATAATAATTTGTATGGTGGATACATCATTTTCAATGGGAATGATAGAATCAATGCCATACATCAATTGGAATAGGGAAGACCCTATTGCCTAAGTTAATTGTGGCCTTGTAAGCCCACAATGTTGCATGAATTATTTTGTCTCATGTGACAACTTGTAAAACCACCTCTTTTGCAAGTAGTTTATAAATAACATTATTAATTTGTTCCACCTACCCATTGCTATTCTATTTGCATGCAATTACTTGCCTATGCTTGAACATAAACTATGTCATCAAGTATTCCACCACTTTATTCAAGAAATGGATACCTTAATGAGAGAATCTCCATTGGGCATTCAAAATTGCTAATAATTCATTCATAGATGAACCATACAACTTCTTCCTCTATTTTGTGCTTCATTGGTTGATCTTCAAATCACTTAGTTAGATAATATGTGGAAACAATGATATATCTATTCCTTAATGTTGTTACATGAAGGGTTCCAACAATATAAATTCTCCACTTCTCAAAAGTCCCAAGAGGAAAGATAGGATATAAGAGGGAATCTATTATCCTATTATTATTGAAGGATTGACACACATTACTTATTTTACAATACTCTCTACAATATTTGAAGAGTGTTGATAAATGATATATTGCATCTAAAATCCTTCTTGATATATATTCCCAAATAATTGTACTCCACACATACCATCATACACCTATGTAGTCAACTACTTTCCTTGCTCTTGTCTAATTTCTCATAGATACTTCCTATTTGGTCCTAGTTTTACAAGACTTCCTATATTATTGAATATGGTCAACTAGCCTAAGCAATTCTCTTCATTCTTATTTTTGTACCATCTAGAAACCTAAATTTGGTTAAGTATTGCTATATGTTTACATATTCCTCTACAATGACTTCTATTGTTATCAATATTATATCAAGAAACTTATCATCTACACATTCAAAGCCAACTTCTTCATATGCTCTTGAAAGAACATTTACATTGATATGCTTCTTACCTGGTCGACCAACAATATCAAAATCAAATTCTTGCAATAGAAGAATCCATATGGCTATCCTTCCTAACATATTAGGCTTGTTGATGATATACTTGAAGTCAACATGGTCTATAACAACAGTGGAATTTTGTTCCAAATGATAGTTCCTAAATTTCTTGAAAGCAACGATGATGGCAAGTGTTTCCTTCTCTATAACTATATAGTTTACCTTTACACTTCTTATTTATCTACTTTCAAAGTGGATAGGATGATCACGCCCATTATCATCCCATTGATTCAATGTGCCACCAAGTGCTATATGAGATGCATCTATGTACACAATAAATGACTTACTCCAATATGGATTTTTCAACAATGGAGTAGTAATCGAGGCCTTCTTCAATTCCTCAAATGCAACCTCGAACTCTTTCCCTAGTGCATAAGGAATATACTTCTTAAGAAAATTTTTTAATGGTAGTGCAATCCCTGATAAATTCTTTATGAACCTCATTTAATATCCTACATATACCAAGAAATGTTGCAAATTTCTTTTATTGCTAAAAAATGGTAGCTTCTTAATATTGGTAACCTTTGTAGGATGTGTTGCAAGCCTTTACTGGGAGACCATATGATCCTATAAGACACCTTTGGTGCATCTAAATATATATTTTTAGGATTAAGTGAGGTCTTAGCCTCATCCAACCACTAAAATGCCTTCTAAATAGTAGCTAGATGATTTATCTTCTTACCATAAATACAAAATTCAAGTAGAAAAACTCTGACAAAAGTTCCAATATAAGTTTCAAATACCTTATTCATTAACCAATGGAAATTGTAGATGCATTTCACAACTTGAACAACATCACTCAGTAAACAAAGGTGCCCTATAGAGTGGTGAAGGTTTTCTTTATCTGGTCTTTCTCTACATTATAAACTTGATTGTATCCATTATAGCCATTTGTAAAGCTATAACACTCTTGTCTTATATATTCATCCAAAATTTGATATAAGAAGATGAGAGGACAATGATATTTCTTTGTAGTCTTATTAAATTTTCAATAATCAACATAGACCCTTAACTTCCAAATATTCTTCCTTACCATAATGATTGGAGATACCCACTCTTAGTCATCTACTGGAAAAATAAAGCTAACATTCAACAATTTGCCTATCTCTTTCTTAATAGACTTGGCAAAAGTTGGATTCATATAATATAGTATTTGCTTCACAGGTTTAACATCATCGATCAAATCTATTTAGTGCTTCACCAAATCTACTTGTTGTAACTCTTTATGATTAAAATTTATCACATGAATATACCTACAGAAGAGATGGAAGTAATCCATTTTTTCATACTCTTCTATTGCATCCCTAAAGTGTAAATTCTATAGTTGGTTCTCCACATCTTCCTTAGAAAATTGATATTGGTGATTTACTAGAGCATTAGGAAGCATACCAACCACTGATCCATCCACATCATTTTCTTCATATTTAGTATCCACTTTGCTCATACTAGTATAATTTGAGGTTGTCCACTTGCTTTCATCCTCTATTTATATTGTTCTCAATGTATGAGATTGAAGTATCATAATTATCTTCACTTGCTCCTGACCCTTACCAATGGTCATGCACCCTTCATGCTAGTAATTATGAGCATAGATTTTTTCTTAACCATGAAATTCCTAACAACATGGGATTGGCTACTAAACCATATTTCATGTATTGAAAATCTATCATATAGGTAACTCCCATGACTTATATTGCTACCTCACAAACTGACTCCTATTGTCTTTCTTTTTCCTTTATTCAAAGATCCCAACTTTAAGTTACATGGATGATTTATCTTTAGTCCTAATATATTCAAAGTAGATTCTATCATTATATTAACAATGACTCCATCTACCATGACATTAGGAATAAAAATACCTTTGCACAAGACTTCTACTTATGGAGCATATGGTTCAACCTCTTCATAAAACACAATAACCTCAACCTTCTTCCTTTGTCTGGAATTGAGTCCATTATGTAGCTCTCTTTACTTTTTTGATGATAATGCTAGTAGTTTCCCATACGTTATGTTGGTAGTTTACTGTGACAAATCCTTTGTGATTGAGTATGATGCATGGCCTATTGAGATTGAAAAATTTTAAACTCCCAATTTTCTTCCCCTTTTTTTGGGTTCTTATTTATTTTTCTTGGTATACTTTCCTTTATTGGATGTCGTATCATGATATCATTTTATTGCTAGAACATCAAGTTATTTGTTATATTGAATAAGATCAACAATATTAACTAGAGCTTTGACCTTCTCATTAATATTTATCCCTAATGTAGATGCCTTATTAGGCCAATTTGTCTTGTAATGCCCTTTCTATTTACACTCATAGAATACTAAATTAGGCAAATTCTTCCTAACACGTTTATCTCTTGATTGTTCTTGTTGAGTTCCTGAGTTATTTTCTTGCAATAAATCGATTGCAAGTTGTCCCATATTTTTATTAGATCTTCTACTTCAATAAAGTGCAGTCCAAACATAGCAACTTGGATTGTAGAAAAATCCAATATGGTATATTGGAGTGCAACCCAAACATAGCAACTTGGAGTGCAACAAAATCCAATATGGTAGATTTGGAGTGCAGCCCAAGAATAACAACTTTAATTGTAGCAAAATCCAATATGGAAACCTGGAGTGCAGCCCAAACATAACAACTTGGAGTGCAACAAAATCTAATATGGTAGCTTGGAGTACAACCCAAACATAGCAACTTACTAACTCAACTAGAGTAGACTAACCTAAGCAAGCTAATCATAGGTTCACTAATAATGCAATAAAATAGATGCAACATTAAATTTATGCACCAATAGCCCCCCAATAAGCATAGCTTAGGTGGGTATTTTTGCCTACCTAAATAGTTCTCTCATAAAGTGCCCATGTACAATAGTTCTTTCATAAAGTAATTAGAAAAAGAAAACTCATAGGAAAATAATTCCCTCCAAAAAAAAGAACAAAGAGAAGACTAAAAATACCCCCCAAGTAGTAATCTCCTTCATTCCTAATAAAGCTCGTAATTGAAGAAACTTACTTTCTGTGAAAGGTTTGGTAAAGATGTCTGTAGTTTGATCAATTGTAGGATAGTACTAAATATCAATGATGCGCTCTTGAATCAGCTCCTTGATGTAGTGCATGTGAATCTCTATGTGTTTAGTCCTACCAGTTTCCTAGTTATGGCAATCATTCTCTAGTTATCATAGAAAATGATAGATGGTTGACAAAATGCAATGCTGAACTCAGTAAGGATATGCTAAAACAATATGGCCTCAACCCCACGATACTCTTCCATATGTGAAAACCCTTTTCAACTAAGAGAACCTTGTACTCATCCATAATGCTATCTACTGCATACTTGGTGTGATATATCCACTTACATCGTACCAAATTTCTTCCTTTAGGAAGTGGAACTAAATTCCAAGTGTGATTCCTAAGTAAGGAATCATGCTCTTCCTTCATATTTGAATCTCATTCAGCTATACCTGAATCCTCATGAAATGATTATGGATCTAAGACTATGGCTATGAAAGCATGTGGGTGATTATGCATTTGTGCTTTAGTCCTCTTGGAATCAGAAGGATCCTCAACTAAACTACCTACTAACTAAAGTGTTTGACGAGTCCATAAATGTGTAAAGGTAGGTAAGGAAGGAGAACTAAGAGGTGAATCCTCTCCCTCATAATGGTTTAAAGTGGAGGAAACATAATCCTCTGAGTCACTACTAGAAGAAGAAGTCTCTAAGTCTAAACTATCTTGGGAAGAATCATAGTCACTAGAATAGATTACTGAATACACTATAATGGAAGATGTAGAAGAAGTATCCAAGGGAGGATAAGGTGAATTATCATAAAATCAAACACTCCTCACTCTGGCAAGCTCATGTGTATAAGTTCCTTTTATGCCTTCAAGATATCCAACAAAAATACAAGGTCTACTATGAGGTTGAATGGCTTTGTATTTTTTAGTTGGGATGTGGGCCCAAATGGAAGACCCAAACTCTCAAAAGTGGGTCACTTTCGATTTCATACCAAGCCAGGATTCAAATTGTGTAACCTCCCTCAATACCTTGTGAGACACACAATTTTGGATATAATTTGCATATTTAATGGATTCTGCAAAATACTATGCTACAAGTGATCGAGCTTGTATCATACAATTTGCCATTTCCTTAAGTGATCAATTATTGTGCTTTGCCACACCATTTTTCTAAGGAGTGTAGGCCACTATATGTTGTAATTGAATCCCCTCTAAAATGCAATACTATTGAAGTCAGTGTTTGACATACTCACCATTGTTGTCAGTGCAAAGAATATAAATAACCTTTCTTGATTGTTTCTTTGCAACTACTTTGAAGTCTTGACAATATTCAAAGACTTCACTCTTCTTTCGAACAAAATAAACCCAACTAAAGTGAGATAAATCATCAATAAAAGATAAGGTATATCTAGCCTTGTTAAAGGACAATACTGTAAATGGACCCATAAGATCACTATATATCAAATGCACAAAGTGTGAAGCTCTCCATGTTGTGTCTTTATCAAAATTTTCTTTAGGATGTTTTACAAGGATGCATCCATGATAAATTCCATATGAAAAATTAACAAGAGGTAATCCATAAACCATACCCTTTGTGTTGAGCTATTGAAGGTAGCGATAGTTCAAGTGGCTAAACTGCTCATGCCATAACTTGCTCATATTATCAGTGTGAGTCAAAAGTTCCAATGATGGAGCATTTGGTGTAACGTGTGTAAATGTGTACAATATTGTTTATTGATCTTCTATCCCATGTGCAACTATATCATCACTATGTAATTATTGAAAAATAACTAAATCTAGATAAAAATCAACTCTCTTCCCTATCCCTGTATGTGTGATCTGAAAGATAGATAGGAGATTAGTTGAAAATTAAGGCACATGAAGGACATCTTGAAATGTTCCCTCACCCATTTCAATAGACCCTCTCCCTATAACATTAATGGAGGTGTTATTACCCATCAAAATTTGAGGTACTAAACATGGCTCCAAAGAAGAAACTTCTTTGAAAGATGAGGCCATGTTATGAGAAGCACCTGAATCTGAAACCCAAGTTCTGGATGCTAGAGTTTGTATTCATATTCTTCCTCAACGAACCTTTCGAAATCGCAAATGAAGTTTTAACCTTGGTGCATATCAATCATTCAAGGGATGAGAAATAATGTCTTTGGAGGCCACCTTATATACACAAATATTTATTTCCTTCAACATCGGTGCTCCCTTCTTTCACAGATATTGACGCCTTTATAAACACTTTATAATTTATACAAGGTGCTTTATTAAATTGGATGAGATTAGAATTAATTATAATTTATAAATATTTTAAATTTTAAAGAATTTAAATTTTATAAATTATAATTATAAGATTTAATTTTTAAACCCTTCCTTTACATTGCATTCCATGGTGTAAATAATATTTATTTATAAAATTTAAATTCTTATTGAATTTAAATAATTTATAATAAATTATTATATCTCCTTTTTAAATTTGCACTGAATCTCTTGACCTTTGGCCTTCTTCCTAGATATCAAATAACAACTTTGACAACTTTGTTCTTTGACAAAAAACCTTGATATTAATTTTAACTTCATTTCTTGACATCAATGAAAATTTTAACTTTTAGGACTCAAAATGTCCAACAATCTCCTTTTGACTCACCTTCATCTTCATCACCATACATGTGCATCTTCTTAAGCCTTTGAACAACTTGGTCAATTTCTTGTTATTAGCTTTTAGTAAGTCTTCTAAGGAAATTGCTGTCCAAAACCTGAGTAGGAGGATGAATTTGAAGTGTATTTTTCCCAATTTTTGTCTTCATAACATCTAAAAATATATTTTGAGAATCACCACTTGAAGAGGGTCTAGAACTTCTTTATTTGGTACTATTTGAAGAGCTGGTTGGTGGACTTGGTGGGACTGATTTTAAACTAGGCTGCACATTAGAAAAACTGGGCTGCATATTAGAAGAACTTCCACCATCGCTGGCATCATAAATATAAAGTTTTTGATGACCATATACTCCCCCTTCATCAAAAATGACATCTCTAGACACCATCACTTTGTGAGTTTTTGAATTATAAAGCCTATAGGCCTTAGCATTTTCATAGTAGCCAATAAATATACATGCTTCACTCTTTGGATCAACCTTCTTCCTAAGTTCATCAGCCACATGAGCATAAGCCAAACAACCAAAAAATTTGAAGTGGTTAACATTGGACCTCTTTTCATACCATACCTCATAAGGAGTCATATTATCCAATTAGCTAGTGGAACTCCTATTCAGCATGTAGACTATTGTATAGACTGCATCAGCCTAATATATTGGTAAGTCTCTTAGTTTACAAAATACTTCTTGCCATCTCAACAACTGTCCTATTTTTCCTTTCTGCCACTCCATTCTGTTGTGGAGTATAGGAAGTTGTGAATTACCTTTTAATGCCAACATTATTACAGAATTGTTTAAACTCATTTGAACAAAATTTACCACCATTATATATCCCTAAACATTTAATGTTGTAGAAACTCCGATTCTCAACAAAAGATTTAAAATCTTTGAAACAAAAAAATTCTTTATCCTTATGCTTCAAAAAATACACCCAACACATCAATAAAGATAAGAAATTAAAAGTTGTTACCCAAGTTTTTTGTTTTCATAGGCCCACAAATATCATAATGGACCAATTGAAGTGGGTATGAGGCCCTCCATGCTTTCCCTTTAGGAAAATTCTGTCTTGCATGCTTGGCCAATGCACACCCCTCACAAACACCTTTATGCTCCTCTACCTTTGGAAAACCATAAACCATATCTTGAGAAGTTAGCAACCTCAAACTTGTAAAATTCAAATGACCATACCTGAGATGCCACAACCAACTCTTGTTTTCAACAACAACATTAACAAGGCTGCCCCCTTATCCTCCAAACTTCAAAGGAAATAATTTGTTGCCGGTTATATGAATTGTAGTAACAATCCTATTGCTATTTTTTTTTTTTTATCGTATATGGTGCATTTCTTATCATCAAATGCTATGTTGTAGTTATTTTCACATAGCTGCCCTACAATTAACAAATTATATTTCAAATTTGGTGTGTAATAGATATCATGAACATGTTTCTTACCTTCTTTTGTGTTCACTTCCATTACACCTTTGGCAGCCACCTCCAAAGTCTTGTCATGTCTAAGTTTTATCTTGGACTTGAAGGACTCATCCATGGAAGCAAGAATATCCCCATTTCCTATCATATGATTTGAGCAACCAAAATCAAGTATCCAAGTCTGTTGAAGGTTTTGGTTAGCCTTGTTGTAGATCAAGAAGAGGTTGCTTGTAGTAGCATCATTATCATCAGCATAGTTGGCCCTCTTACCTTCATTTCTTTCCTTCAACCTATACTGCTTCTCATAATGTCCATACTTTTTTCAATGATAGCATTGTATGTTTTTTATATCAAATTTACCTCTTCCTCTACCTATTGCTCCTCCTCTTCTACCACCTCTTCATCTTGAATAATTCTGATTTTGGCCTCTTCCTTGGCCATTTCCATGTCCACTAGAGCTTTCTCCATCACCCTTTGAAATTGTAGCTTTAGAAGAAAATGCCTTCTCATAAACTATAGTAATAGTTTCCCTTAGCCTCTCCTCATGAGACATAAGAGATCCTATCAAATTATCAAACTCAAGAGTAGAAAAATCTTTACTCTCCTCAATACTAATGGCTACATGATTCCAATTTGGTGTGAGAGTCCTCAAAACCTTCTTCACAATGACCTTTTTTTCTATCTTAACTCTAAGAGTTACCATTTTATTGAAAAATGCCTTCACCCTCACACAATAGTCACCAACATTCTCAGTTTCTTGCATTCTGAGATTCTCAAACTCTCTCCTTAGAGTTTGCAATTTGACCTCTTTAACCTTATCACTACCTTGGTAGCCTTATTTTAAAGACTTCCATGCATCTTCAGTTGTCTTACAATCAACTATCCTTGGGAACAAAATATTGTCCAAGGCTAACTGTATGTGGTAAAGGGCTAAGGAGTTTTTCATCTGTGCATCCTTCTTTGCTATTTTATCTTCTACTACAAGTGTGGTCCAATCTTATGGTTTTGTGTACCCATATTCTACAATATCCCATAGACTTTTTCCAATTAGTAAGGTCTTCATATTGATCCTCCTATATTCATAGTCATCTCCATTAAACTCAAGGATTGGCAATGAGTTAGTGTTGTTGGCCATTACACCCATACAACTATGAACTTGTAATAAACCTCAAAAAACAACTTAAATTTTTTTAGCAAGACCACAGGTGATTCTAACCCTCCAACTGAACAAATATCTAATACCAAATGAATTTTTTAAGGTTCCAAATGAAGATTTGAAGGCTGAAATAGAGCACCAAAGTTCAATAACAGAGCATTGTAGACACAATATGAAGGTCCAAATGAGATCAAAATGAGGTAAATTATATATATACAAATATTATTCTAATATCTTTCTAAATGTGTAAATAATATGCAAAATAGAGTTGTGAGTCAAAAGTTATGATCTCTACAAGGTAGTTGTATAGGGTCTGCCTAAGGCTTGGAAAAAGTGGACAAAATATGCTTTTCAGAGGTGAAAGCAAGAATGAATACTCAATGATATATGTATTGTGATATATTATTGTAAATATATTGTAAAGGGCTTTCCAATAGTATATTACTTATGGTGACGGATGGAGCAGCAAGGAGGAGGAGCGAGAGGTCTAGGGGCATCAAACCCTAGGTGTGGGACTTCAGAGGGCAGATCAGCAGACGCGGCAGGTGGGGGCTCTGGCGAGATAGCGAGCCCCCGGGCGGAGGATGTGGACAAGGAAGTTCTTTTGGAACCGGTCCAAGGGCGTTGGGCGGATGCGGTTGAAGATTTCTCTGAGGGGGACCAGGACTCTATGCGTCAGGATCAAAGGAAGAACCAAGAAGGAGACAAAGAGAAACCCGGCAACTGGAGACCTTCATATCTTAATGCTCTTCGCGGTAAGCAAAAATTATCCGACTCTTGTTTTAATCTAAAATCTGTCAATGGTAGGTTGCACGTCCCGCATTCCTTAGCTCAACGATGTGGCTATGGAGGGCGGAACATCTTTGGTGGCTAAATTTATGGGGGTGAGGCCGGACATGGAAGTCATAAGGAGATGGGCCATCCAAAAATGGCAGCCAAGGGCCGGTATGATGATTAAGGCTTTACCCAAGAGTTTTCTTTTGGTGACATTTCAATGTGAACGGGACATGGAAAGGACTCTCCAAGGAGGTCCTTGGTTTTTTGGGAAAAGGGGCTTGTATCTCGAAGCGTTGGTCCCCCAATTTCAACCCCGGACTCGAGTCTCTGGATTTGGCTCCTATTTGGGTTAAGATGCCAGGATTACCTCTGCTTTTCTGGAACGAACAAATATTGGCTGGGATAGCTACAGAGATTGGAGAACTAATAGCTATTGATCCTGCAACCTTGAGCAAAACAAGACTCCTGTCTGCTCGCATGTGTGTGTTGGCGGACCTGAGTAAAGAGCTCCCTAAATCCATTATTTTGTCGTCTATGTTTGGCCTTCATACTCAGGTATTTGAATATGAAAATATGTCTTTTAAGTGTAGTGTTTGTGGGAAGGTAGGGCACCGGGGTATCCACTTGCATTTCCAAGAACCGACCCCCACTCCAAAATACCGATCCTCAAACCCGAATAATATCCCTCCCCCGCAGATCTCCATTCCTACCCAACCTCGGGCCTCAAGGACGTGGAGCTCAAAATCCGAATATCGAGACCCTGTTCGCCCTATTGTAAGCAAGAGGCAACGTTTTAACCCTCCTCCCAAAAATTCCTATGCCCCAAAACCCTCTCACAGGGGGGCTGGTCCCTTTGATGGGAACCCTCAAGCTCAACCTCGCTCCTAAGATGATACAGACAAGCCTCGAGCCAAATAACAAAGGAAAGAACCCCATAGATCAACGCCCTGGGGAAAGTAAGTTTGATTGGGTAATACGGGAGGCCTATGGAGGCTCGGTGGAAGTGGTCCCATGTATTGCAGAGGAATTTATGGGAAGAAATTCCAAGGAGATCAACATCCTAGTGGAGAACAGTTTTGATGCATTAAATCATTTGAAGGGAGATCAGATGGACAGCCAAGAAGTGGAATCTGAGGTAGAGGAGACTCAAGAGAAGGATTTAGAGGAGAAAAATCAGAGGAAGGAGCAGGAAACTAATAATACGAGCAAGGATACTCGGGAGGAAGAGGTGAACCACCAAGATCGGTGTAACCCCAAAGCGGGGAAAAAAGAATCTACTAATCAAGAAGCTAAGAGCACGGAATCATCTCCACTCGTCAAAAAGACCAGTTAACTCTGGAAAGCCGATTGTTACCCCAAAGACTAAGACTGACCTACCCAAGATGGTTACTAGAAGCCAAGTGAATCCTAAGGAACTTCAACCTAGAGCGGATGTATGGGGATATGGTTCGGTAGGAAGAGGGAAACCTAGCAATGCTCGCCTTAAGGCGTGAAAGAAGCGAGCGAGGAGTGGCCGATGGCACTCAAGCGATGATTGCTCTTTGGGGCGAAGGCTCGAGGATCCAAAGCCCATAAATGAAGATTCTTTCATGGAATATTCGTGGGAGTAATCTCGCAAAAATAAGAGCTTTGTATGCTCTTAGACAAGAACACAAACCGGATATGATTTTACCGCAAGAAACTAAAATGGAGGAGAGTAGAGTTATTCCTTTTAAGAATAGGACTTGGCGAGAAGTCGAAGTAGTAGGCCAAGAGGCCACCTGGAACAGCAGGGAGGGTTACTCGGTTATGTGGAACAAGAATGTGATTGATAGTAGAGTGATTATGATGTCTAGTTGGTTTATTTGTCTCTTATGTGTGGATAAAACCACGCAAGAAGAGTGGATCTTAACGAATGTATATGCTCCAGTTAGACAGGGACTGAGAAGGGTTCTTTGGAGTCAGCTAGCTGAATTGAGGGAGACGGTCCCCAACTACCCTTGGATTGTGGCGGGGGATTTCAATTGCTACCTTAATCCTGTAGATAAATTGGGGGGCTCTCAAAGAATAACTGCTGATATCTACGAGTTTAGAGATTTTGTTGAGCAACATGAGTCGATGGATGTGGACCTCGCGTAGATTCTCCTATACATGGTCTAACAAAAGATTGAAGGAAAACCAAATTCGGATAAGATTAGATAGGTTTCTTCTTTCTCAATAATGCCCGGAGAGGTTTGGGGACTCTTCATTAACGGCACTCCCAAGAATCGGGTCCGATCACAACCCAATTCTATGGGAAACAGGGGAGGACTCTAAGAAAAGATACATGAGACCCTTTCGATTCGAACTTATGTGGTTCCAACATTGGGATCTCAAGGATCTGGTTGCCCAATGGTGGGACAAAAAGTATAATGGTTCGAAACCGGCCCAAGTGGCATGTAAACTAAGGAATGTGAAGGCTAACATTAGAGAGTGGAACAAAACTTCCTTTGGCAATATTTTTGTTAAAAAGGCAGAACTAAAAGACAAGATCAATGAACTACGGGAGAAGTTGAAGTCGGAGCGACTTACGGAGGATCCGAGAAACCGGGAGAGGGAGTCGTTAGCCGAATACCACACGATGCTAGGATTTGAAGAAACCTTTTGGAGGCAGAAATCCAGATTGCGTTGGTTAAAGGAGGGTGACAGAAATACAAAGTTCTTCCATGTCTCTACTCTTCGCCACAGGAGTACTAACAAAATTAAGGAGATCAAGATGGCCGATGGGTCTAACACCAAAGATATGGAAGACATAAGGAGGGAAGCGGTTGAGTACTTTAAATCGTTGCTAGAAGATGTAAATCCGACTATTGAAGAAGAGGACTCTCTGTTGGCAGCCATTCCACCCCTCGTAACTGATAATCTTAATGGATTCTTACTTAGTCCTTTCACAAAGGAGGAAATCAAGAAGGTCGTTTTTGACATGGATGGTAACAACTCCCCAGGACCGGATGGCTTCCCTGCAGCTTTCTTCCGAAGTTTTGGGATATCCTAGGCAATGATGTAGTGGAAGCTATAATTGAGGCTCAAAAGGACATGGAAATCCCGGAAGGAGTTAATGCTACTTTTTTAGTCCTCATCCCTAAACTAGTGGGAGCAATGGAATTTTCCGAGTTTCGCCCTATCGGTTTATGTAACACTCGATGAAGATTCTCACAAAAACAATCGCCAATAGGGTCGAAGGTTATCCTTCCTTTCATCATTGATATGAACCAAGGTGGCTTTGTGAAAGGGCGACAAATATTGGATGGTATCATCACAATTCATGAGGTTATTCATTCAATGGTGACTAGTAAGGAAGCCGGTATGTTACTAAAGCTTGATATGAATAAAGCCTACGACCGGGTCTCATGGCGGTTCCTCACCAAGATTTTGGGTAAGTTTGGTTTCTGTCCCCAGTGGATTAAGTTGATTTTTAGTTGTATCTCTACTACAAGATTTTCTGTCATGGTGAATGGGTCACCCTCCAGTTACTTTAAGAGTGAAAGGGGGTTGCGACAAGGAGATCCTTTGTCTCCATACTTGTTTATTATTTTAGCGGAAGCATTGGGTAGGAACATTTTAGCAGCGGTGGCAGATGGTCAATTGGAAGGTTTTAAACCAGCCTCAACAGCAGGGCCAGTGTCTCACCAACAGTTTGTGGATGATACAATCATTGTGTCCAAAGCCTCGGTGCCTCAAGCTAGGAAGTTGAAGAGAATTCTAACCAAGTATGAGACGAAGCGGAGACGAGTACATAAACTATAAGAAGAGTAGCATCTATTTCTTTAACACGCCCGGTGGGAGGGAGGAAAGAATAGCTAACCTCTTCGGTTGTGGAAAGGAGCTTCTACCAAAGAACTTATCTAGGCATGCCTATGTTCGAAGGAAGAATGAAGGCTACTTTGTGGAACTCGATCATTGACGAGGATCTCCAAAAAGTTAGCGAGGTGGAAGGGCAGCCTTCTCGACTCCGCAGAAAAGCCTTATTAGTTCAAACTACTTTACAGAGCATTCCAATTTATCGCATGTCTCTATTTAGAATGCCCGCAAAGGTCCGAGCTACATTGGAGCTAATTCAACGCAACTTCTTGTGGTCGGGTTCGGAGGAGAGAAAGAGAATTTCATTGGTAGCATGGAATCGGTGTGTGCAAGCAAGGATCGGGGGGCACGGGGTTAAAGAGAATGAAAGAATTGAATCAAGCTCCGATTGGCAAACAGGTATGGAGATTTATCAATAATGATCAATTGGGATGGGTAAAACTTCTTAAGGCAAAATATATCGAAATAATCGGGACTTCTCCGAAAGTCGATAATCTTCCTAGAGGATCCTATTTTTGGAATTGTTTGCTCGAATGTCGGGAGGTAGTCGGGAAAGGCATCGGATGGAGAATTGGTAATGGAAGACAAGTGGACTTTTGGAAAGACCCGTGGTTGGAAGAGGCCCTCTCGAAAGATAACTTAGACCTTCAAGTCCTCCAACATAAACTTTCGAAGGAAATGGGAGGAAAAGTAGGGGATTTTATTGTCGTAGCACAGAAACTTCTTCTTGGAAGAAAATCACGGTTCATAATCTGTCAGAGCAAGAGAAGGTGGCCCTAACCAAACTCAATGATGCTTTAAGGGTGTTCCCGATCATTCCTGGGGGAGGAAGAGACAAGGCGATTTGGGGCAAAACTACAAGTGGGATCTATTCAATAAAAACTGCCTATAAGTTAATCCACTCAGGATTCAATGGTCGGACTCCGACTTCGTTATTTGGTTAAATAATTTAACCCCAAAAATAGCTTTCTTCTTTTGGTTGGCGGTTCAAAATAAGATCCCGACAACGAGATAATCTGCAAAGGAGAGGTTTCCAATTCATCAATCGATGTATCTTGTGTGAGAAAGCGATAGAATCCGTAAGTCATATATTTCTAACTTGTGATTTTTCTTGTACGAGTCTTCCAAATGATCCCGTCCAAATTTCATATAGATTGGGTCTCGTCCAAATAGCATGTCTGACTTCCGCATACAGTGGGCTTCCCCCTTCCGGGCAAAGCTTTTGACTTGGCTCTGGAAGCTCAGCTTACCCCATTTTTTATGGGGGATATGGAATGAGAGAAATAAGAGAGTATTTAAAGGACGTAAGAAAGATCCCAGGTTATGTGGCAATAAAATAATCAGAGCTTTGAAAGAAAACTGGAAAACTTTCTTCTTCAAAAATGAGACCATGTCTCTAAGGGAAAGGAGGATTTTGCGGAACTGGGAGAGGAACTTCCAGACCTAGACATTACAACCAACCCACGGGATGGTGTCAAGTGGATACCCCCACACAAAAGTGGGTTAAGTTTAATTTTGACGAGGCAGCTAAAGGAAATCCGGGGGCTGCAGGAGCAGGAGGAGTTTTGAGAAATGAGGAAGGAAAAGTGGTCCTTGCCTTTGCAGAGCCTTTGGGAACTCAAACAAATCATTTTGCAGAAGCCCGAGCTTGCATGCAGGCAATGAGAATTGCCAGACTTGAGGGTTATAAGGAAGTTATCTTTGAAGGGGATTCGCTTAATATAATCAAGGCAATTAAGGAGGATAAAGACCCCAATTGGACCATATTGGAGCTTATCCTAGAAGCAAAGATTCATAAATCTCATTTGGTTAATGCCCGAATCCAACACACCTTCAGAGAAGGGAACCAGGCGGCGGATCTAATGGCAAATATTGCAGTTTCTGTTGGGGAGATGCAAATTTGGAAGGATAACTTCCCTCAAGAACTATTGGTGTTGGTTGCTAGAGAAGAGCTAAGATCAAACCTGTTAGAGCATCAAGGAGATCGAGAGGGGCTGATGATGAGTAATCCGACAGATGGAATTAGGCGGAAAAGGCATCCCATTTGTTGGGGCCCGGGAGGTGACAAGTGTACAAGACAGACAACCTAGTGTTAGTAAGTGCTAGGTGTTGTTTGGTTTTTGTTTTATCCTCGAATAGTCAAGCGACAAGTATAGGACCGTGGACTCTAAGTATGGCTTAATGTGAGTCTTAGAAAGATCCATTTTGTATTTTGATTATACGGGCTTGATGCTAGAACCAGCCCATTTTGACTTTGTAAAAGGTTTGTGGACCTTATAACCACCTCTACCTTATACCAAAAAAAATAGTATATTACTTATAAAAAATGGATAAATGCAGAAGAATTTATACACCTCCAAATTAGGCAATTCAGGATTTTCTGTAAAATCTGGACTACAACATACAAGAAAATGTAGTAGGCTGAAAAAAAGGATTTTTCACCTTTAATTTATGTTTTCTCACACACAAAACTTGTAAAATGCAATAATAATCATATTAATCTATCTTGGAACTCAAACCTAAAGAATCTATGACAGTTACAAACAAGGTAACAGTTCAAGGTTGTTACAACTGCAATATTCCTACACCTACACTTGTACAAAATTGTTACAAAGTGGTTACATATTATCTTGTGCCTTCTAATATAAAAATGCACACATGTTAGTATCATTTTACAAAAAATCCCAACCAACTCCACCAACCACTAATAATCCCATCAAACCAAATCCACCTCAAACCTTACCACACATTGTCTTGTAGATAGGGTCACCTATCTGAGAAGAACCATTGCTGAGTGAACCATTACCTCCATCCAAGAATAAAACCACCATTGAAGCATCTACCTTAGCACGTGAATCATATACATTCCAACCAATCCAAGTTGTAGTCAATCTCACCAATCTAGGCATTGGTGAGTACATAGTTGAGAGTGTCACCATAACACCACCTATCTAGTCTATCAGAGATTATAGTCACCCGTGCGACCCACCTTTAGCTATAGGTGTAGTGTATAGGATGGGTTTCAAGTCAAATATGATCAAATTTGTATATGAGGTAGTGGATTCTTCATCCAATCCACCTCCTCCTAATGAGGAACCCATACAGGAATTTTGTGCTAACCTATAATATCTTTCCAACCCAAATTTTCCCTTGTGATATTTTCATAGGGTTAACTGGTAGATATTTGGTCTTGGATGACATGAATAGGGTCTACATCGCATAATTGAGCTCTAGTATCAAGAATTACATAATCACTCTGGCTTAAGATATAGGCCATCAACCTCAAACTTCTCTTTCGAGCATACATTTCAACAACTTACCTTAGAGTCCAAAAAGGAGGATGAGGAGAGTGAACCCAGTGATGATAGTGATGATGAGTATTTGGACCCTAACTTTGTACCTTATTTACATGAGGCTTTTTTAGAGATAACATTACATACAACTATGATCGATTACATTTCTAATGATTACATAGCCGATGAGGATTTTGAGGAATTTCAAGAAATGGAACCAAACTTGGATATGATCAATCATGCTTTTGATGGTCCTCAAAAAGTTGTGGTCCCTATAGAGCCCATCAAGAGAGATGAGTGTTACACCACAATGTTTCATATAGATCACTCAATATTTCAATTCAATAAAGAGCACGAGTGACCTAAGCTAGATCCACCACCACCACCTTGGTTGCATCTACAAAATTATTATTCATCCATCATAGGTCAGTTGCACCCTAGAGAGAGTGAGCGAGATAGTTCACTCCTCAAATCGTAGCCACTTCATTTCCATCAAGTTAACATGGTTTTTGTTGACTTGTTTGCCCCAATCTGCAATCTGTATGATTTGGTGAATTTGATTCCAATCGATGCTAGCCTTATCATCATGGATAATATTTCATCACCATCATCCATAGCTAAATTCATCATGTCCAAAGAATTGATAAGAGCTTCAAAGGCTTACATCCCTCAACAATATTCACCTTTGCTTGCTTATGTTTTCCAAACCAAATTAGGGGAGACATTACCTAAGTCCTTTGAGCACATGGAGGATGATATTTATCTCATCCCTACTCCAAATTAGTTGGAAGAAGGTTCTCATATGCTTATTGAAGAATTGATCTATGTGAACCTGAGTCAAGATGTGGGTAATCCTCAAATCATGAAAATAGTAAAATATTTATCTGCATAAGAGGAGCATATGATAAACATTTTAACAAGGAAGAAAGATATTTTTACGTGGTCATACAAAGACATACCTGGCATTGACCCCAAATTGGTGGTCCACAACCTCACCTTACCTCTTGAAGCTAAGCCATTCAAGCAAAAATTAAGGAAACTTCATCCTACCGTAGCACTCATTGTCAAAGAAGAGTTACAAAAATTATTAGATGTGGGATTTATAGTACCCATTTAATATCTAGAGTGGCTCTCAAATATGGTACCTATTTGTAAACCGAATGGGGGTATGCTTATGCAAAAAAATTTGAGACTTAAAAAAGAATACCCCAAGGATGATTTTTTTCTACCGAACATCGATCAACTTGTAGAATCCTGTGCAGGCCATGAAATGCTTTCTTTAATGCATGGATTTTCAAGATATGACCAAATTCGAATCAATATAGGACCAACACAAAATAGCATTTACTACACCTTGGGGAACTTTTTGTTACAAGGTTATGCTACAAGTGCTTTACCCTTAGCTTTATCTTTTTTTGATAATGATAATTCTTTCATGCTATGTGAAGGTGTGCTGATTTTGTTCTTGTGAAGAAGCTCCTATAGTTGATCACTCTCTTTCTTCATACACTTAGACTCATCATGGTTATTCTTACAATTACCAAAAATCACCTTTTCTCTCCTTGGTATTTCAAATTTGGAGAAGAGGTGTCAAAAATTTCCTTAGGAGCATCGAAGGAATCTTGTTGTTTCTGTGTCAGATTTTTTGGTGCCTTTATATTTGTTGTTATTTCTATCTTTGCTAACATTCTTCATATATTTAGTGCTTTGGTTAGCAACCAATGATGAGAATTCAAGGATATGATAACACCCATTTGGATAAGTTTATATTGCTCCTTATATAGCTCCAGTGAAAAGAACTAAAATAAGGCATGGTGTAATTTGTCCCCATGGCTGCCCTTGTAGCATCAAAAGTAGAAACAAAAACTAAAAAATCAGGTCCAAGCTTTGAGAGCACTCCAAGAACCAACTGAGAATACTTCTTCTCTATGCTACAAGATGGTGGAATTTTGTAATATACTCATTAATGTTGTCAAAATCACTAGGATTTAGACTTATCAACTCATTTTCTAACAAGTGACTTCGGATTTCATCTTGTTTTACCACATGAAATTTGAGTTTTTGAGACACACAATTGCAAAGAAAACCTAATGCCATGTCACATTTATTCAACCATTTAGTCTTTAATGGTTCATATTTTGGTTCGAGATCTAATCCTTGAATTATCCTTTGAAACCCTTTTTCCCTTAGTTTACCCAAAACATCCATTTTCCACTAAAAATAACTATAAGGGGTTAAAATGGGAAGTGTGGACTCCATAATGCAAAATAAATCAAGACAAACCACAATTACAACCCTCCATTTGATTACTAAATTTTGTATTCCTCCAAATGTTGCAAAAGACACTTTACAAGTAGTGCGCATACAATAATTAGCCTATATTTTGATGATAGAGAGGTTTATAAATAGAAATATGAATTCACCAATGCAAAGCTCATGAAAAAAAACAATAATATTTTCACTACAATGAAAGCTATAACAAGGAAGAAACAACTGTTTGAAAAACAACAATAAATTCACACTCTCAATTGTGAAGACAAGCTCAAATTGATAAAAAATGACCATTATAAAGATTTTTCACCTTCTTGGTGTTAAATACATCCAAAATGGATGTTTTTGGAGGCTTTATTGGATTTTGGAGTATCACTGGATTCAAAGGATAGGTCAAAAAATGGCCTTGAATGCTCTAAAAATAGGGTATTTAGAAATCCTAATATGCTTGAAGCTTTTCACTCCCTTAACATAAGCCAACAAACAACACACAAATGACCCTCAAAAGGATTGATGCTTAAACTTGCAACAATACAAAATCATAATTCTCTACAAATATCAATAGAAACACAAGTATTAGATTAAGATATAACCAACTATGGTACCATGTAGGATTGCTCAACTAACCATGAAAGTTAGAATACAAGCAATCAAACCAGGATCCAATTATCTCAAAAGAAATCACATAAGGTTTCAAAATGAAAAATGGAAGAATATAACTATGCTCATATATCTTACACCCAACCTTTAAAATGAAAGAGCAAAGTCTACATATATAGACTTGAGTGTCATCACAAAATGGACACTTGGAGTGCAATACCAATATGGCAACTTGAAGTGCAACAAAGACCAATGTGTCAGCTTTGAACTGCAACATAAAAATGACAACTTGGAGTGCAATAAAGTCCAATATGTTAGCTTTGGAGCGCAACCCAAGCATAACAACTTAGAATGCAACAAAATACAATATGGGAGCTTGGAGTGTAGCCCAAACATAGCAGCTTGGAGTGTAGCAAAATCCAATATGGAAGCTTTGGAGTGCAGCCCAAACATAGCAACTTGGACTACAATAAAATCCAATATGGCAGCTTGGAGTGCAACCCAAACATAGCAACTTGAAGTGCAACCCAAACATAGCAACTTGAAGTGCAATAAAATCCAATATGGCAGTTTTGAAGTATAGTACAAACATAGCAACTTGGATTGCAACAAAATTCAATATTGTAGCTTGGAGTGCAGCCCAAACATAGCAACTTGGAGTGCAATAAAATCCAATATGGCAACTTTGGAGTGCAGCCCAAACATAGCAACTTGGATTGCAGCAAAATCTAATATGGCAGCTTGATGTGCAACCCAAACATAGCAACTTGGAGTGCACAAAAATCCAATATGGTAGTGTTGGAGCCAAAATTGACTCAACATCTGAAACCCCCAATTTTAAAATTTTTGGTTTCAACAAAATTAGAAAAATTTGCTAGCCTCTATTGCATTTTTATCTGAGAAGTTGACTTCCATATGTTTTATGAACTTAACCTTAGCCATTTTTGGATTGCTTTTATAGCCATTGTTTTATCCTAAAAGAATCTATAAAGGTCAAATTAAATAAGTATCCACTACAAAGGTCAAACCATTAAAATACCCGACTTTTTAAAAGGTAAGGTTTTTGATCCATGAATTTAATGTGAGCCTTCCCTTTAAAAATAATAATCATAACTTGTGGTCCTAATGGATAAACCCCTAAATCCCAAGGTATCTAAAATTATTATTAAAACATTTAGACCCGAGGTCACCTCTAGCCTAAGTAAAATTTTGATGAAATCATTTCAGGGGTAAGTTAAGTGCCATGGTCAAAAGTCTAAGAACCTAAGGTCTTAAGCGGAATATTAATTGTTCAAAGGTATGTGCCCCCATTTCATTAAATATCGAATACCTTGAGCAAATCTAGAGGTAGTGCCTAGTTCCTCCTTAATCGGACGGATGCGCTTTAATAAGCTAACCGATGGTTAAATCGACCAGGATAAAAATAATGTTTAAATCAAACGTCATAACCTAAAGTCTCAAGAATATGGTTGAATTTAAAGGCATGCGCCCCCTCAATTAAAAAGACATGTAGATCATGCAAATCTAAGGGCAGTGCTTCATCAAGGTTAAATTGAATGGATGCATTGACTTTGATAAATCAGTATTTAAAGCACCATGGCCTAAAGTTCGAAAGCCTAAGTATAGTGGTAATTGCTTTAATTAAGCATTGAGCTATTTTAGAAGATCTAAGGGCAACACTCGATTATAGTTTAATCATATGGTCATGCTCTTTTGAAAATTCATAAAGTGCCCCTTGGTAACTAACCCCGTAGGTTGGAAAATATCAACGACTATGCCAATCCTCACCAAGATCTGATGACAGCGCTCAAGTCAAAATCCAAGCAATAGAACGGTAAAAGTATCGGGTAACATGGAGGTAAATCTTGAATTAATCATGCATTAGCAAGGGTCTTAATACGTTATTAATTACCCCCCTTTTGACTTAATCAAATATTATCAAAATAAATTAATGCACCCTTCTTCGGTTATCAAACTTACAGGTTACAGAAGATCCACGGTTGCGCTCGATCGAGAGTTGATCTAATGGATGCACTTTTACCATGAATCACCAAGGTTAGCCTAAAATAATTATTTGCACTCATGATTAAAGCATGTGCAGGACCAAGGAATATCAACGACGGTGCTCGATCGCAAGTTAATCCAATGACAACGTGCATCTCAAGATGATCGACCATTAAAAAGCTTTCATCCAAGTCAAAGTAAAAGACCCCATATTAAAGTAGATTTGATAGTTGCGCTTAAGCCTGGTTGATCTAACGATCGTGCTTCAAGAAATTTTCTCAAATATTAAATGGGGGCTCCTTTGAAAAAGAATCAATGAATATCTACGATCGCATACAATCTAGAAAGATCCAATAATGGTGCTTCGCTTAAAAGAGAAACCAAAGCAAATGAAATCAATAGATGCACTTGATCCCACTTGGATCCGACGACTATGATATCACGAAACCATCAAAGGTTGGCAAGTCAAAGAGATAAAGTAAATCAATGGCTACACTTGAACTTAGCCCAGATCCAACGGTGGCACTTAATTGAGAAATATCCAATGGTGGTGCTATTATACAATTATGACTCTGATGGAAGTGCTCGAACTAGCCTAGATCCAACGAGAATGCTCTTTTGAAAGTAATAAAAAATTGAAGGGAGATCAATGATGGTGCTTTAAATTACCCAGATCTAACAACCGCAAGTTAATCAAGGTCACATAAAAGACATCAACATGTACAGGCCAAATCTGACGATCGTGCTCATTCCAAGTAAAGATCCAATGACTGTGCCTTATCGATAACATATCGTATAAAGATAAATTATGATCTAAAGGTAGTGATCGATTGAAGAAGATCTAATGATGGCAAAGCAAAGGATATCAATGGTAGCACTTGATCATAAGTTAATCCTACGGTAGTGCTTCATCATGTTAATATCTAACGACCATGCTCAAATGCAACCTGATCCTATGACTATGATCCCATGAAGCTATCAAAGGTTGACGAGTCAAAGAGCTAAAGATAATCAATGGTCATGCTCATTCTAGATGAAGATCCAATGGTGGCACTTTATCGAAGCAAACATCCATTAAAAAGAGTACAATTATGACCTAATCGGATGGCCACGCTCTATCCAACTGGATCCGATGGTGGTGCTTGGATTAAAGAAGATGAACAATGTCAAAATGGTCATTGACTAAGTAATATTTGACCAAGATCGGATGACCGCGCTTATCCTTGATTTGATCCAATGGCTACGCTTATTCATGACTATCAAAGGAAAATAAAGTCTAATAAAAAGAGTATAGCTCTACTAGATCTAATGATAATGGTGAACCTCGACCAGATCCGATGGTCGTACATGATCAAGTCACCTAGAGGTTAAGAGACATGGTTTATTTTACTAGTGGAAAATCAATTAAGGTTAAGAAAGGGTCTAAACACATTGATAATGACCCCCTCTCTTTAGTAAATGATGGTACAAGTCTGAATAATCGGATGAACATGCAAGATCATGTGTTTGATCAGACGGTGAGCCACTAGCAAGGTAAGCAAGTCATTAAGGGATGAGCATTAACCAAAGGTTAGTAATTTTTCTAATCACTTTGATTATCCTTTAATAAATCAATATTCGATGAAGGATAAAGCTCTAATTTAATGATTATTATTTTAATAAAAGTATGAAATTGACTAACCAATAAAATGTTGGGATATCTTCTATACTACATAGACCACCATTGACATATATCTACTATATTTTAGGGCTAACATTTTTGTAGGTGTGAAAGTATCAAATAGAGGTACGTGATGCGTGTTCCATCCAACTATGATCATGAATTGGTAGATCCAATAGGCATGATCCTCCATGTGCAAATCTGGTGGACTACAACCAGAGGAAAAGAGTAACTTAAGAACAATGCAAGTTGGACTAAGGTGGTGAATCACTAATAGGTACAACCATTAAATAGGAGTAAGTTGCGACAAACAACAACCACTGTAAGATGAATTGGAAATACAGGCAAAGGACCAGGAGAAATGACTAATTCAGGCAACAATCAAGAGATAAAATAAGTAGACTATCAAATAAAATCACATGGACTGTACCCGAGCAAGGATGATACAGACTGTTCGGGTGATGAGCTTTGTACAAAGGAATAAAATCAGATCTTTTAAGTGTGACTGCGTACTACACAGGCAACAAGATAAGTCGGTCTAAAATGAGACCATGCATGAGTCTGCTCGATTTATAAATAGGGATGGTAAAAGGTGATCCATCCAAAGGGGCAATGGAGTGCAAGATACATGAACGTGATCATTTCCTGCTCTGCATATTCAGAATATGTAAGAAGCGCAAGAAGATCGAGATATTGTTTTAGCTCATCAAAGGCTGCACACTTAGCGCTTCGATGGAATATAGTTACAGAGGGTTCACTCCGATGGAATATAGTTATGGAAGTACCATATAGGTGCTTCCAGATCTTGTTTTCCATTCCATCCTTCCTCCTACATATCACTGCCCTCCTCCTTCTAGGCATTCTCCCTTGACCATCATCACTATCCACTCCACATAGCACCATCTCTCCACCATCCACTAAGCAAATCAACTCCCATTGCTCCCTCCTCCCTCATATCCACCTTGTTATCAATGCCATTCCATCCATTTGCCACCCACACTCCATCTCTTCTCTTCACCATCACGTCGAGGCACCCTTTATCTCACATCAAAATTTCACTATAGCAGCCTAGTCGACCCCAAATGTTATAATCCAATGACTAGGTTAAGCAGGAAATAAAAAATTATATACATGTATAAGATCCCCATTTAACTATATAAAAGAAGAAAAAAAAATACCACCTAATCCATTCAATACGAGAGCTCCCTTCAAACCAAAAGCAAATCATGATAAGAAATCCAGGGTCACAATAGCTGGATAGCATACAAAGAAGATCGAACCAGATGATGACAAGTGTAAGGCCAAGATCAGGCCAAAAATAATAGATTCAAGAACCAGAAGCTATAAAAGGAAGCATCCAGGGTCAGAATCTGCATCAAGCATTTAGAGATAGCATTTTTGCTAAGAGGTATACTTGAGTGCCCATTTGAGTTGTGTTGTTGTATTCCCTTTGTGTCTATTTTTCTCTGTCATCCCTCATTCTTCCCTTTGCTGTGCAGGTTTTGATAATATTGCATTTGGAGAGCTGAGAATATTTCTAGTCTTTCTGAGCCTGAAGTCCAAAGATTCTCCTTGCTAACATTTTAGAAGGAATATTGATGAAGTCTTGTTACATCATTTGAACAAGGCTTTCTCATTGTATTAAATATTTGAAAATAGAGTTTAATGGCATTCTGCCAACTCTGCATGTAATCATTATTGAAGAAATTAATACAATTATGGGTTTCAGTTTTATCATTTCTTTGTCTTCAGTTATGTGTGTTTCCTCATAATAGGTTACGATATTCGAACATGTTGTGAGCGTTTCTTTCATCGGTTAACCCTTAGACTGATTATGATATTCGAATGAGTTTAATGGCACCGATTCTTCTTTTTCCCATTCTTTCTGTTCATGTTATGAATGTTGTTAAATTGCTATAACAACCCAATTGGATAGGCACCGGTCTACATAAGGCATAATAATTAAGTTGTCTTTGCTTGGTCATTTTTATATAGATAATGTATAACTAAAATCTGGAGTGTGTAATACTTGTAAAATCATAAGTTTACCATTGGGGTTTCCTTACCCATTCTGTTAAGTTTTCTTTAGCAATATTTATTTTAATCAGAATAAAGAGGCAGGTTGACCAGAGCCTGTAATAGCTCATTGGTTTCAAATGATTTCTTGTAGCATGACAATCGAATCCTATGGATGCAAGAAATGGTTCCAATAGTTTTTTGGCATCGTTGTTGGGGAGAATTTTTACATTCTAAGCCTGGATTTCATGACATATTTTTATATTTAAACTGACCCATCAAACTGACACCAACAATTTTTTGGTGCCAAGAAAGAGTTTATAAATTCTTAGCCATAGTTTAACAATGATTATATTTTAATCAATGAGCGACCAATAGGAATAAAGAACCTACGTCTTGATTTTTATGACTCTTTATGTTCTTTATTTTATTTTTCTCGTAGTTTTCAATTGTATTTTGAAGTGTTTTTACGTTTCTTGATTTTCTTGAATTTCCTCCAAGAACCATCCCCTGTGAGGTTGAGAGTTAAGGATCAAGTAATCTTGATTATACATTCTGTTCTTTCTGCACTACCTGTGCTGGTGACTCTGTCTGGATGAACCCAGAAATCAAAAATCAAGGAAGAAAGAGCAGAACGTGTTGGCGCACACCAGGAGAAGCGGTAAGGAGCTATTCCTAGAATTTGAGAATCCTGAGGTACTTACCTATAATCAGAGAATTCCACTTCTTAAGAATATTATGCATGAAAGTAAATCTTGTCCTACAATTAAGAGGTACGTAAGAAAAAATAAAGATCAGAATACTATTGTTGTTGATATCTCTGTAGATGAAAATTTGAATTTTGTTGTAGAAGATACATGTGATTATTCTCATTGCCCGATTAATAGTAATATTATGGTAGATAATCCATTAGATTATATTCAGGCTACCCAGACCCAAATCCCTGTAGGCATTGCTGCTATAAATTCAAATCCCATTACACCTACAGTAACAATGGCTCAGGCAAATCAACAAAATCAAAACAATGTTCATTTATGGAGAACTAATAGATACAGGCCTTTTGCCTTACCTACTAATTTGAATGCCTTACCTAATAAAGCCCACAAATACCTTCCCAAGTTTGTAGGAAATAATGCAGTAATCGGAGAAGATCACATCAAAAGTTTTCTGTATGCAATGGATAGCCTAGAGGTTGAGCATGAAGATGTAGTCCTAAGACTATTTTTACAAACTTTAGAAAAAGATGCTAGAGAGTGGTTTAATTCTCTCCCTGACAATGATATCCCAGATTTCACTAAAATGGAAGTTGTTTTTCTAAAGAAATATGAAGAAAGGAAAAATGAACAATCTCTGTTAACTGAGTTAGCCACTATGAAGAAAAAGGAAAATGAGGTTGTTAGTGACTTTAATAGAAGGTTCTCAAAAACTAAAAACAAAATCCCTACCAACCTTAGGCCTAGTGATATTCAGTCCATTTGTTTCTATAAAAATGCTTTTCAAGGAGAGTTTAATTATGAGTTAAGGCAAGAACAAGCCACTACCATTGATAGTTGTATGGAAAAAGTAATGGATATCGAAAGAAACATGCTTGATAGTGGTAAGATGAAGCCTTACTCTCTGGAAGTCAATCTACCTGAGAGAAAGCCCAAAAGGGTAGCATTTGATATACAAAGAAGAACTGAAATAGATCCCATGGAAAAACTGACTAATCAAATGGTTGAGATGTTCAATACCATGAACAACAGGTTAGCAAGAATTGAAAGAAATAATGGTAATAATGGTGAGACATCACAAACAGAGTGACCACATGTTGATAATCACCCTCCCTTTAAGAAAAATTTCAATAGAAATTGGGGAAACAACAATGGTCCTGAAGAAGGAAATAGGAATAGGAATAATGGAAACAATAATTGGAAAAATAGAGAATCTGATAGAGATCAGAATAATGTTCCTAACCCTATACCATCTGCCAATGTAGTAGAAGGTTTTCCCTAT
Organism: Wollemia nobilis; assembly: GCA_028583015.1. Lineage (NCBI taxonomy): Eukaryota > Viridiplantae > Streptophyta > Pinopsida > Araucariales > Araucariaceae > Wollemia > Wollemia nobilis. The sequence continues at coordinate 7,860,494 of JAQPPZ010017031.1, read as the reverse complement.
TTTTGCTCTACCTGTGATGCACCTCATAACCCTGATGCATGTGGAATTCACCTAAGTGATCAGCGCAATGTAGATTTACATGATGATTCAGAGGAGGATATAAGAATTAATGCTTGTTGGTCTCTAGAAGATGAGTCCAGAGAAAGGTTGTTTGAAGAGAATATGGATAAGTATTCTTCAAATCATCATCCTCAAATTTTTGTAGCTGAAGGAACTAAAATCTTGCAAAAACCACATGAGTCAAGATATGACAAAATGAAGCAAGGGAAATTAATCCCCACTGCTAAGGAAGTGGAAGAATTAGAAGCTACCAATACTCTGAGTTTAAGAAATAGAACTATCCTTGACAGAATAAAAAAAGCTTCAACAAGTGAAATAAGAAAACAAAATTTCACAAATAAAAATATCAGTAAAGAAAAAGTTGATAAAACCTTCAAAAATATTATTCCTGAGATAGTAGAATTAGAAGAGGAAACATCCAAAGAAGAAAGCAACAGACCACTAGATATAAAAAATATAGAATTTGATGTTGGGTCAGAACTCAGTAAACAGAAAGTTAACATCACATTTGGAGAGCTTATGAAAGTTCAACAATATAGAGAACAAGTCTGCAGAGCATTTGGACTAGTTGAACAAAAAGAAGATCCAACTTGCCATGTTGCTAGACAAAATCAACATGATACAAGATCACCATCCTCTGTTAGACCCTTCTATGTATCATTAAGGTATAATTCAGATGAAGGAGAAAGGTATGTGATTCATAATTGTATGCTAGACAATGGAGCTTCACATAATATCATGCCCAAATTAATAGCTGACCAAATGGGGTTAATCTATACAAGAGATTCTACCCCTATTTTTGTAATGGATAGTAGACAAATTCCTTGTGTGGGAGTGATAACTGGATTATTAGTTTTCTTAGATCAATATCCCAAGAAAGGAATAGTAATGGACGTTGCAGTAGTTGACGTTGATCCGTTCTTCTCACTATTATTAAGCAGACATTGGGCAGAACAACTAGGAGGTTCAATCCAATTGGATTGGTCCTATGCTACTATCCCAATGTTAGATAAGGAAAATGTAATATTACGAAGGGAACCATTTAACAAACACTCTATAGAGTTAATTCAAATAGATGAAACCATGATAAACTTAGTGAACTCTATGGAAGAAAAAGGGATGGGAGTTTATTCCATATGGCACAACCCATTCCTGGTAGAAGTGCCAGAAGCAAAGAACATGGATCCAAAAGTTATGAAAATGGTTGATGTTGAATCAGATAGAGTGTTAACTCAAGAAATGTGGACCATGTCTTTTGATGGAGCTAAGTCCCAATCTGGAGCTGGTGTAGGTGTTAATTTGATTGATATAAAAGGAAACTACCTTGGTATCCCTTATAGACTAGAATTCCCTTGCACAAATAATGTAGTTGAATATGAAGCTTTATTGCTAGGATTAAGAAAAGCAAAAGAATTAGGCATTAATTACTTGACTGTAATAGGGGATGCAGAACTAATTATACAACAAATCAAAGGTAAATATCAGACTAAGCATCCTAGGCTTAAAGCAATATAAAAATGCAGTATTGGAAGAAATTGAGAATTTTTTAGCTTTTAATATCTCATTTATTCCAAGAGAACAAAATCATGTTGCAGATATTTTAGTTGTAAATGCCTCAGGCCTAGACCATCCAGACATAACTACCGAATATATGGATAGGTTCCCAACTATTTCAGTCTATAAGCCCTCTGTACCAGATAACATAGTTTACCTACAAGTCTTTCAAGATGATGTGGACATTAAAGATTTCATGACTCTGCAAAATCAATATGCAGATATAATCTATGATGAAAAATATGAAGATAAGCTAAAAGATCAAATAGGTGAACCAGTAGAAGTAATCCAACTAAAAACAAATAGAATACCCAAAGGACTGGTTTCTTTAGAGAGTCTATTTGATGATTTTGACAAAGCTTACAAGCCTTTACATAGAGAAGTAATATCTGAAGACATTAACATTGGTACAATGAGAGAGCCCATAATAGTGAAGGTAGATATGGCCTTGCCAACAAAAGAAAAGGTTGGATACATCAGTTTCTTAAAGAAGAATAAGGAACATTTTGCTTGGACTTATGAAGACCTTAAAACCTTCAAAATAGATGTAATGACACACATAATACCCCTGAAGGAAGATTCCAAACCATTTAGATAGAAATAGAGGAAATATAACCCTACTCTACACCCAATAATGCAAAAGGAGGTACAAAAATTATTGGATTCCAAAATAATCAGAAAGGTAAGATTTTCTTCTTGGATATCCAATTTAGTACCAGTTAGAAAAAAGAATGGTGATATTAGACTCTGTGTAGATTTCAAGAATTTAAATAAGAGTTCATTAAAAGACAATTACCCATTGCCCAATATGGAACAACTATTGCAAGCAGTAGTTGGTTCATCCAGATTGTCCTTGTTGGATGGATTTTTTGGATACAATCAAATTCAGATAAATCCAGAAGATAGACATAAAACAACATTCACTACACCTTGGGGCACATTTGAATATTTAAGAATACCTTTTGGCCTGATGAATGCAGGTGCTACTTTTCAGAGAGCAATGGACTTTACCTTCAAAGGATTAATGTTCAAAATAGTGGTTGTATACTTGGATGATATCATAGTATTTTCTAAGAATCTAGAAGATCACTTAGAACATTTAGTTGCAGTTTTTGCTCGGTGCAAAGAATTTGGAATTTCTCTAAATCCCAAGAAGTGCATATTTGGGACTACACAAGGAAAATTATTAGGTCATATAGTTTCAAAAAAGGGAATAAGCATTGACCCAGAAAGAATAGAAGCTATTTCCAAAATTCCTCCTCCCAGGAACTTAAAAGGAGTCAGGTCATTCTTTGGAAAGATAAATTTTGTCAGAAGATTTGTCCCAAATTTTGCAGAGATGACCAAACCCATAAATGACATGGTTAAGAAAACTGGAGAAATAAAATGGATAGTAGAAAACATGGAAGCATTCAATAGAATAAAAGAAGCCATTTCTACTACTCCAGCCCTAAGTTGCCCTGATTATTCTAAAGACTTTAACATTTATTCATATGCATCTGAACACTCCATTGTTGCAGTTCTTTCACAAAAATATGATGAAAATAATGAAAGGCCAATAGCCTTCATGAGTTCAGGTCTGAAAGGAGCACATATTAAATATACCTTGCTAGAAAAATATGCTTATGCAGTCATCCAATCTTTGGAACATTTCAAAGGTATATTCGGTACAAATAAAGTTTACTGTTGCATCCCTTTCATAACAATAAAAGATATTTTTACCCAATCTGAGCCATTAGGAAGGCCAACAAGATGGATGGTGAAACTTTTGCAATATGATGTTGAATTCAAAATAGTCAAAACTGTAAGAGGATAGGGCTTAGCCAAAGTACCTGGCATATAAAGGAGAGGACTCTAATAATGTCATCACAATAGATGAAATATATGACTCAAGAAGAATCAATAATGTAGAATGCAAATGGTATGATGAAATTCTGGCATACTTACAAACTCTATCTTTTCCTCTAGAGATATGTCAACAAATAGAATGAGGTCAAGTAAAGCTTCAAGCTCAAAAATACCATGTGCAAGATGGTGTGCTTTATTGGAAACACCCTGATGGAGTGTTATTAGTCTGTTTATATGAAAATGAAGTCCCAAAAATAATTAATGAATTCCATGATGGTTTCTGTGGAGGACATTTTTCTCCAAAAGCCATAACTAATAAAATCATGAGAGCAGGATATTATTGGCCTTCCATTTTTAAGGATGTATATAAATATGTTAGGAATTGTCATAACTACCAGGTTTTTGTAGGAAAGAAGTAGTTGGAAGCCATGCCCCTCAAACTAGTGATCATTGAAGCACCATTCACCCAATGGGGCATTGACCTAATTGGAGAGATCAAGCCTAATTCATCAGGCCAACACAAGTGGATCATAACTACAATGGATTACTTCACAAAGTGGGTAGAGGCTGCTCCTCTAAGAACCTCCACAACCACCACCATTATCAAATTCTTGGAAGAAAATATTCTAACCAGGTTTGGAGTTCCTCAAAAATTGGTAACAGATAATGGATAATATTTTGTTTCATATGAAATGGTAGAATTTTGTGCTAAGTATGGAATAGAACTTTCACATTCTGCTAATTATTACCCCCAAGGGAATGGTCTTGTTGAGTCATCAAATAAAAATGTAATAACTAGAATAAAAATATCATTGGGTAAGAACAAAAGAGGATGGGAAGATGAACTAAAATTTGCTCTTTGGGCTGATAGGTTGTCTGTCAAAAGAAACATAGGAAGGACTCCCTATGAAATGGTATATGGAGAGAAGGCCTTGTTACCCTCAAGAATAGAAAAATTAGCACTTTCCCTCTTATTGCAAGATCATGAAGACCCCAACCCCTTACAAAGAAGGCTAGACCAAATTGTCCTGTTAGAAGAGCAAAGAAGAGAAACCCTTAATAGAATGATGGAACAAACTCAGAAAACTATGAAATTGTTTAATAAGAAAGCCAAAGGTACTCCTTTCTCTCAAGGAGATATAGTCATCTATTGGGACCCTAAAAATGATAAGCATGGTTAAAAAGGAAAACTCGAGCCTAAATGGATTGGTCCATACCAGATAGCCCATGTTGTTGGTCAGAATACTTACAAATTGTAGACTTTGCAAGGAGAACCAATGGCTATCCCTATTAATGGCCAACACCTCAAGATGTACAATCCCTGTGGTGGGGCCTGCTAATAATATATATATATATAAATAATAATAATAATAATAAAAAATAGAAAATCAAAAACCCCAAAAATAGAGTGATGTGTTTTGTTGTTGTTTTGTTTACCAATTAAGCAATTTTCTTTTTGTCAGAATTGTTCTGAGTTTTGTAGTTTCACATAGTATTCTTAGCATAATGAGTATTCCTTACTGTTGGTTCCTCCAAAAACAAATAAGAAGAAAGGAGATTTATTTTAGACTTTGATGATGTTTACAATTTTTCAAATATGAATGTTTATGCAATGATCATATGATATGAGATAAAACAAAGTGAAATCAGAGTTGATTGAAACACCATGTTGAGGCCTCACATTACCAATGATACTTAAAGTGATTTCAAGGTCCAAGGAACAGAGTTATCTTTGAGAAGGTGGTTGAGCTAAAAATCATTACACTCATCCTTTTTAGCTAGAAACTAATCCTCAACTCAGGCATACTCATTGCACAATTTGCTTATATCAAAATACTTCTCAAATGAGAAAGAAAATCAAAATAACGCAAGTTGAGTCACTACCTGAGATATCTTGGAAAACCTCTACCGGGGCTATAGATGCTTGACTGGTAGTAGAGTAAAATCGGATGGGATTAGAAGCAACTCCACCGAGGCTATAGATGCTTGACTGGCAGTGGAGCCCTACAGAATGGTGAACATATTTAAGAGTGAAATCATACACTAAGCTTAACTATTTTTCTCAGATATGGCAAAGTTCTGGAAGACTTGGGAATCAAAATGAATGCACTAACACACACATGGGCCAAAGCATGATGGAACAAATAGCTTTGACAAATTATGTGTAATCATATCCTATGACCTTGCTAAAACAAACATAACAATATATCTAAAAAACTCATCTGTTTCTAAAATTTTGACCCTAGTTTCCAAATTGAATAAAAGGAATTACAGTTTTCAATGCTCTATTACTTTGATATTATGTTGTTATTACAGTTTTTCAGTTTAAAAGTTATTATGTTTTGTTTTTCAAGCTTTACTTATCAGTCTTGATGATTTGAAATTTTGTCCAAGATTGCAGTAAAACTAGGAGATTCTGGAATTCTCAAGTGCCTCATGTTTTCAGCACATTGTCCTAGTCAGAGCCTATGTTGGAGCCAAAATTGACTCAACATCTGAAACCCCCAATTTTAAAATTTTTGGTTTCAATAAAATTAGCAAAAGTTGCTAGCCTCTATTGCATTTTCATCTGAGAAGTTGACTTCCATATGTTTAAATTATGAACCTAACCTTAGCCATTTTTGGATTGCTTTTATAAATGTTGTTTTATCCTAAAGGATCTATAAAGGTCAAATTAAATAAACATCCACTACAAAGGTCAAACCATTAAAATACCTGACTTTTTAAAGTAAGGTTTTTGATCCATGAATTTAATGTGAGCCTTCCTTTTAAAAATAATAATCATAACTTGTGGGCCTAATTCAAATGGATAAACCCTTAAATCCCAAGGTATCTAAAAGTATTATTAAAATATTTGGACCCGAGGTCACCTCTAGCCTAAGTAAAGTTTTGATGAAATCATTTCAGGGGCAAGGTAAGTGCCATGGTCAAAAGTCTGAGAACCTAAGGTCTTAAGTGGAATATTAATTGTTCAAAGGTATGCACCCCCTTTCATTAAATATCGAACACCTTGAGCAGATCTAGAGGTAGTGCTCAGATCCTCCTTAATAGGATGGATGCACTTTAATAAGCTAATGGTTAAATCAAGATAAAAATATGTTTAAATAAATATAACCTAAAGTCTCAAGATATGGTTGAATTTAAAGGATGTCCTCAATTAAAAATACATGCAGATCATGCAAATATAAGGGCAATGCTTCATCAAGGTTAAATCGAATGGATGCGCTTGACTTTGATAAATTAGATATTTAAAGCACCATGGTCTAAAGTTTGAAAGCCTAAGTATAGTGGTAATTGCTTTAATTAAGCATTGAGCTATTTTAGAAGATCCAAGGGTAGCGCTCGATTATAGTTTAATCGGATGATCATGCTCTTTTGAAAATTTATAAAGTGCCCCTTGGTAACTAACCCCATAGGTTGGAAAAGATCAACGACTGCACCAATCCTCACCAAGATCTGATGGTAGTGCTCGAGTCAAAATCCAAGCAATAGAATGGTAAAAGTATCGGGTAACATGGAGGTAAACCTTGAATTAATAATGCATTAGGAGGGAAATTAAATTTAAATGGAAAGTTATAGAAGATCCATGGCTGCGCTTGATCGAGAGTTGATCTAATGGATGCGCTTTTACCATGAATCACCAAGGTTAGCCTAAAATCATTATTCACACTCATGATTAAAGCATGTGCAGGACCAAGGAATATCAACGATGATGCTTGATCGCAAGTTAATCCAATGGTAGCGTGCATCTCAAGACGATTGACCGTTAAAAAGCTTTTATCCAAGTCAAAGTAAAAGACTCCCGTATTAAAGCGGATCTATATGCTTAACGTTGATCTAATTGTTAGATTCAAAGATTAAATGGGGGTCCTTTGAAAAATCAATGAAGATTATGTTACAATATAGAAAGATCCAATGATGGTGCTTCACTTAAAAGAGAAAACAAAGCAAATGAAATCAATGGATGTGCTTGATCCCACTTGGATCCGATGGCTGCTATCTCATGAAGCCATCAAAGGTTGATAAGTCAAAGAGATAAAGTAAATCAATGGCTGCACTTGAACTTAGCCTAGATCCAATGGTGGTGCTTAATCGAGAAAGATCCAATGGTGGTGCTATTCATATAATTATGACCCAATCTAACGGTAGTGCTCGAACTAGCCTAGATCAAACGACAATGCTCTTTTGAAAGCAATCACAAACTAAAGGCAGATCAATGATGGTGCTTCAATTTATCTAGATCTAATGACTATGAGTTAATCAAGGTCACATAAAAGACATTAGCATGCACAGGCCAAATCTGATGGTCGTGCTCATTCCAAGTAAATATCTAATGGCCATGCCTTATCGATAACACATCATATAAAGATAAATTATGATCTGAAGGTAGTGATCAATCGAAGAAGATCTAATAATAATAAAGCAAAGGATATCAATGGTAGCACTTGATCGTAAGTTAATCCTATGATAATGCTTCATCATGTTAAGATCTAACATCCTGCTCAAATGCAACCCGATCCTATGACTATGATCCCATAAAGCTATCAAAGGTTGATGAGTCAAAGAGCTAAAGATAATCAATGATCATGCTCATTCTAGATGAAGATCCAATGGTGGTGTTTTATCGGAGCAAACACCCATTAAAAAGAGTACAATTATGACATAATCAGATGATCACACTCTATCCAACTAGATACTATGGTGGTTCTTGGATTAAAGAAGATGAACAAGATCAAAATGGTCATTGACTAAGTAATATTTGACCAAGATCGAATGGCTATGCTTATCCTCGATTTGATCCAATGATTGCGCTTATTCATGACTATCAAAGGAAAATAAGGTCCAATAAATAGAGTATAGCTCTACTAAATCTAATGACAACGGTGAACCTTGACCAGATCCGATGGTCATGCATGATCAAGTCACTTGAAGGTTAAGAGACATGGTTTATTTTACCAATGAAAAATCAATTAAGGTTAAGAAAGGGTCTAAACACGTTGATAATGACCCCCTCTCTTTAGTAAATGATGGTACAAGTCTGGATAATCGAACGAATGTGCAAGATCATGTGTTTGATCGGACGATGAGCCACTAGCAAGGTAAGCAAGTCATTAAGGGTTATGCATTAACCAGAGGTTAGTAATTTTTCTAATCACTGCGATTATCCTTTAATAAATCAATATTCGATGAAGGATAAAAGCCCTAATTCAATGATTATTATTAGAGTATGAAATTGACTAACCAATAAAATGTTAGGATATCTGCTATGATGTGCATAACCACCATTGACATATGTGTTCCATATTGTAGAGCTAACATTCTTGCAGGTCCAAAAGTATCAAACAGAGGTACGTGATGCGTGTTCCATCCAACTATGATCGTGAATTGGTAGATCCAATAAGCACGATCCTCCATGTGCAAATCTGGTGGACTACGACCAGAGGAAAAGAGTAACTTAAGAACAATGCAAGTTAGACTAAGGTGGTGAATCACTAATAGGTACAACCATTAAATAGGAGTAAGTTACGACAAGCAACAACCACTGTAAGATGAATTGGAAATACAGGCAAAGGACTAGGAGAAATGACTAATTCAGGTAACAATCAAGAGATAAAATAAGCAGACTATCAAATAAAATCACACGAACTGTACCCAAGAAAGGATGATACAGATTGTTTGGGTGATGAGCTTTGTACAAAAGAATAAAATCAGATCTTTTAAGTGTGACCACGTACTACACAGGCAACAAGATAAGCCGGTCTAAAATGAGGCCATGCATGAGTCTGCTCGATTTATAAATAGGGATGGTAAAAGGTGATCCATCCAAAGGGGCAATGGAGTGCAAGATACATGAACGTGATCATTTCCTGCTCTGCATATTCAGAAGATGTAAGAAGCGCAAGAAGAACGAGACACTATTTTAGCTCATCAAAGGCTGCACACTTAGCGCTTCGATGGAATATAGTTACAGAGGGTTCACTCCGATGGAATATAGTTATGGAAGTACCATATAGGCGCTTCTAGATCTTGTTTTCCATTCTGTCCTTCCTCCTACATATCACTGCCCTCCTCCTTCTAGGCATTCTCCCTTGACCATCATCACTGTCCACTCCACATAGCGCCATCTCTCCACCATCCACTGAGCAAATCAACTCCCATTGCTCCCTCCTCCCTCATATCCACCTTGTTATCAATGCCATTCCATCTGTTTACCACCCACACTCCATCTCTTCTCTTCACCATCACATCGAGGCACCCTTTGTCTCACATCATAATTTCACTATAGCAGCCTAGTCGACCCCAAACGTTATAATCCAATGACTAGGTTAAGCAGGAAATAAAAAATTATATACATGTATAAGATCCCCGTTTAACTGTGCAGAAGAAGAAAAATAAAGATCGCCTAATCCATTCAGTATGAGAGCTCCCTTCAAACCAAAAGCAAATCACGATAGGAAATCCAGGGTCACAATAGTTGGATAGCATACAAAGAAGGTCAAACCAGATGATGACAAGTGTAAGGCCAAGATCAGGCCAAAAATAACAGATTCAAGAACCAGAAGCTATAAAAGGAAGCATCTAGGGTCAGAATCTGCATCAAGCATTTAGAGATAGCATTTTTGCTAAGAGGTATACTTGAGTGCCCATTTGAGTTGTGTTGTTGTATTCCCTTTGTGTCTATTTTCTCTATCATCCCTCATTCCTCCCTTTGCTGTGCAGGTTTTGGTAATACTGCATTTGGAGAGTTGAGAATATTTCTAGTCTTTCTGAGCCTGAAGTCCAGAGATTCTCCTTGCTAACATTTTAGAAGGAGAATTGATGAAGTCTTGTTACATCATTTGAACAAGGCTTTCTCATTGTATTAAACTATGAAAATAGAGTTTAATGGCATTCTTCCAACTCTGCATGTAATCATTATTGAAGAAATTAATACAATTCTGGGTTTCAGTTTTATCATTTCTTTGTCTTCAGTTCTGTGTGTTTCCTCATAATAGGTTACGATATTCGAACATGTTGTGAGCGTTTCTTTCGTTGGTTAACCCTTAGACTGATTACGATATTCGAATGAGTTTAATGGCATCGATTCTTCTTTTTCCCATTCTTTCTGTTCATGTTATGAATGTTGTTAAATTGCTATAACATCCCAATTGGATAGGCACCGGTCTACATAAGGCATAATAATTAAGTTGTCTTTGCTTGGTCATTTTTATATAGATAATGTATAACTAAAATTTGGAGTGTGTAATACTTGTAAAATCATAAGTTTACCACTAGGGTTTCCTTACCCATTATGTACATTTCTTTTAGCAATATTTCTTTAATCAGAATAAAGAGGCAGGTTGACCAGAGCCTGTAATAGCTCGTTGGTTTCAAATGATTTCTTGTAGCATGACAATCGAATCCTATGGATGCAAGTAATGGTTCCAACAGGTAGCTTGGAGTGCAACCCAAACATAGAAACTTACTAACTCAACTAGAGTAGACTAACCTAAGAAAGCTAATCATAGGTGTACTAATAATGCAATAAAATAAATGCAAAAATAAATATATGCACCAAAATTTTATTAGATCTTCTACTTCAGCTACACAATTAGAGGAATATGAACTTATTGTTGATACTACTATTGGTTGTGTAATTTGACTAGAAGATATCAAATAAACTAGTGTTGGTGGAATTGGATCCTACTCTAGACTCTCTTCTTACCACTTTGCAACCTCATATACACATTGGGTAGTATCAGGTTTCTGCTAATTGACCCTCAACCTAATTATTTCCTTGATACCTACAATAAAATACTTTACAAAGTAGGTTATCCACAACCTTCATGAGACCATTAGATAATTTATCCCTTCTCTTTACATCCTTTAACCAAATTTATTATCTTGATCACTAGGTTAGAATATTTTTGACATAGGCTATAATCCTCAATCATCTTTTCACTAATCTCATCCCTTGAATCCTTTGATTTGTTCCTCTTGTATCTCATAAAATCTGAAAGTAGCACCAAAAGGTTGAAATGAACTCTTCTCATTGCTTTATATATATTTAACCATTAAAAATACACACTCTCTTATATTATTGAATAAAGATATTGGTATCTTCAAAATATTGAGCTGAAAATATATGATTTTTTCTCATCTTTACTATGACATTGGAATTCCATGTTTAACTCTTCCTAGTGAAATAACTAAGGGCTTGTGAATTGGAACTTGTAAATACCTAATTATCATCCCCGTGAGAGTGGTCTACCGGCAAGGATGCCACTTGCAATATCGGTGATGTGAACCAGAGTTCAATCCCCATGGTGGATGTGTATAAGAAGTATTACTAAAAAAAAACTTAATTATTAGATTCTACTTACCGATTCCTTACTCTTATACATCTAGTGTCGACATACAACTATTAACAAGGTAAACTAGATGGTAGAATTTTGTGGGTAGTTATAAACTATCCACAAGATCACCAAGACATATACTTGACCATACTTGACCAAAAAAATGCACCTATAAGTACAATAAACAAGATCTATTTGAAGGAGAGCAACTAGTGGGAACACTTAGTAAGGATCCCATAAAATAGATTTAACCACATAGGATGGGAAACACCATTTCCAAAGAGGATTATCCTAGCAATGGAACTGTAGACATCTAAAAAATATCATGTTTAGGAGGCTACTCATATGGACACCTTTTCAGGCCATGTGACTCACCTTGGACCTTTCCAAGACCTAGTACTGGTTCTAACCACTCAACAGGGCAACCTAATCCTATTCAACCTTTGCTACTGATGTCATCAATGAAATCCATCATCACCATTGATGCTCACAGTGGCCATGGGATGGCTGTACCTATTTATAGTGGCCATGGCCATAGCCATGCCTATAGATAGCGACCAAGTCTATAACAAACTCGGGCTACTCGAGCCGAGTAAAATCTATTGCCAGCAATGATTTCTTGAGCGGTTGCACTTACGAAGCTTCCAAAAGCATTCATCCAACTGCCTGAATATAACAAATTATTGATATTGGCTTCCTAGAGAAGCTAGGATTCATATTCAAGAAGTCTATTTAAGGTGTCCCAAAATAAGAGAAAAGCTAGATTGCCTTCCCTAACAAAGTGCTGCCAATTTATATAGGAGAATTCATGAGCAATTACCATAGCGGATGCCTACCGAAAAAAGGAGAGATTTTACATCTCTTTGAGGTGCAACAAAGTGCTACCCAATTGTGCAATAACATATGTATATTCACCAATGGAGATCATTAAATCTTGAGGATCAACCACCTTATCATTTTACATCGAATTACCATCGATTAGAGCCTAATTTTGCAATCAACTATGTCCTGAGACACAAATGACCCTTGCAAATCAATTCAATGGAGGAATTGATCGTCATCAGGCCTAGAAAATGGAGAATAGAGTCTTTGTCCTACGGTCGCTATTTTCAATAGTGGCCTGCAGGCATCGCAATCGATGTTGATAACAACTAATAGAGCCCACTACCCATAGAGCCCACTGCCCTGATTTTTAGTGACTATGGGATGATGTATCTTTTTCTTTTTTTTAGACAGGTATCTTAGTAATTATATACTTTCATTCAGTTTTCTAACATAGACTAGCTACTTTACTTTCAATATTTATGCTTTTATTCCAATATTTCATGTATCTTTACATATTTTTATGCATTTGCTTTATAATTTGCACTTATAGAGAAACTAGAGGCCTCATATGCTATTGATATTTCTTGTAGTTTCTTGTGTGTAGGTTACAAGGCTATTCAAGGGCTACACATCATCAAGATCCAGGTTCTTGGTATCAAAATAGAGGTGTTAGAGTAATCCCTCTATAATCAGATTAGTGGAGACACAAAGACCTTGTGAAGTGCATATTTCTTCCTTTTTGGGGCCACATTCTTTGTAATTTTGTATCGAATTAGGTATCCCTAAGAAATACGTATTGTAATTGAAGCTTATTTTATTAATAAAAAGAGAGCACCCCATTTTGTTATCTCATTTTCTCAATGGTTACATAATTTCATGTTTTCAATTCATTACAATATTGCAATAGATTAGATGTATAATTTTTGTAATCTTACAAGTGGCGATCATGTGTGGAACCCTTCCCATTTGGATGTTGAGTTTTCTTTGTGCTATTTTATTATAGGTACCACCGCTTTGAGCGATCATGACTAATAGTCACCATCGCCATCGGCTCCAGTGGCCAGCACCACTGCCACCTTGATTGACAATAGCCTCAAGAAAAACATAGATAAATAACATGGTAACAACTTCTTCAAACTAAGGCTACCCCTGTAAGTGGCCTTGATCTGTCTTTTATTGTATTTTTCTGAAATTATAGAGTAAATAGTAAATAATTACAACACAAAGAAAATTAAAAGGTAAATTATTAGGTTTCGTTGTGTTTATTGTTTGTTGTTGTTGGAAACAACTGCCTCTACTATTAGTTGCCCTAGAAACCAGCGACTAGAATTCTAACTGCCTTTGTGTCTAGAAGCCATGAATATGCACTAATTTTCATAGAGATAGCCTTTGTTAGATTGAGTGATAAAGTTTGCATGCTTAGAGCCTGATTAAAGGTTATTTTATTTTAGTTTGCATCTACATTTTCTAAATCTAAAACATCTTTTACATGCATCATTTCTAAAATTTAAAACATATTTTCATGCATGTGTAGTTGAAAAATCATGGTGTGCTATTTTATGCATATTTGCTTTTGTTTAAAGTAAAATGAACACACACACACCTCATGCTTCAAAGTTAAACATTAGTTGATTTGGGCTCTCACATCCAACCAATTGATTAATACCTACAGTGGATGTCATTACCACTTGGTTGGCTTGCATATTGAGAGTTTTTCAAACCTGTTCATGGCCAAGGCTGACTCCAAGAACCATTTAAGCTTGGGAAAATAGCACATACTCTTCTTTATAAGGTATATCACTATACTCGGTGTATTGGGTGAGGATCGGTAGGACTTGTTTTCCCCTATCGGTTATGGGTTTCATCTCCATAGCCTGATGGGATTCACAATCTGGACTTCATCACCAACTATATGTGTGCGGGCGTACAAGTGAATACCTTTTAAAAAATTAAGATTTACATAAACCATATTAAAAAATTTATGAGAAAGTGGAACTATATACAACACATAAAAAACACACAATCTAGTTCTTAGGAAACACAAAGTAATCCTTAAAAGAGATAATCATTTTGTCTACTTTGTGTGTTTCTTTATTGTTTGTGTAATCAACATAATATCCTACCATCCAATATGGGACCAAACCCTAAAAAATTACTACTTTTTTATTCTACATCCAACAAATAAAAAATCATGTAAATCGGAGCTATAATGAAGAAGTTATGTTGGTTTTATTATTACTTTATTTTGAGTAATTTTTAAGCCAAAAATAGGGGAAAACAACACTAAAATTGTCATAAAAAGCCCTAGACAACCCCAAAAATTACCAAATTTGTTTTTTTGTCTTAGTTATCCCCTTGTGCATATATCACAACATTTTTGAGGCCTAGATCCACATTTTCTCAAAATTCCTCAAATTTTGACATTTTTCCACGAGTCCCGGTTGGCCAAATATTCCAAAAATATAAATTTTGACCCTGAAAACTTTTTTTTGAGTCATAGACCATTGTGATAAGCTCATTGCATTGATTTTTTTGGTATGTAACACCCACAATTTTTTTTTTAAAGTTAATTTTCTAAAATAAAAAATGGCTGGGGGACCCCCCACGACGAACATGACCTCTAAATCAAAGAGGGAATTAGGCTCCACAACTAATGAACATCTTCAAATTAGTCTAGAGGACATGGCCATCCTTGAATGGCATCCTAGGTTTTATCATAACATAAATACCATCCATAGGGGGTCAATCCTTCAAGAAATCCCTATTAGAGAGGCCCCCACAAGTCCTTTAGAAAACCTTCCTAACTTGGATACCTTGATATAATTTTAAAAGGAACAATCCACCCAATGAGGGGCATACTAGGTCAATGTCACATATTCACATCCCAACTTGCTCTATAAACCACTCAGAACATGAACATGAGGATACATCATAACCTATCCTGGATGAGAAAACCACTTGATTTGATCAAGGAAGTCACCTCCTACTCCTCACAGAGAACACTCTGTATGCACACATTGTGCTAATATGCAACCTGAATATATAAAGCCTACATACCATTCATTCCTCATAGATGAAAAAGAGGACCCAAGTCATCCTACTACTCCTCGTGAAGAGTACTTGGTGCAATCACATTGCATCTCTGCATCGCAAGACTATACATAGCCCATTCATAAACCAAAGTATTAGGTCAATGTAATATTTAGGGAGTGTGAAAAAAAGTAATAAATCCTACTAAGGGGGAAAGACATGACAAAACCATACATATTTCAAATATGAGGGTACATAGACCCCATACAACTGAGTAACAAAATCACACTCATTAGAAACTTAGGCCAAATATTAACAAACAACAACATATAAATTAACTCTAGTTGGATCAACAACAATCAAATCAATAATGGGTGGACTCACAATGAGAACACCTACAAAGGTTGTATCAATAAAAGATACAAGATCAATAAAAGATACAACAAAAATAATTACAAAATGTATTACATGAAGTGGTGCTTACACCTAGCACCTATAGGATGCAACAAAACGTAGGGCACCCAATACAATCTTAAAATATTCCCCCTCGACCATGTCAAAATTGTGTTCAACATAAAAGTCTATTACCTGGTTATCATCAAGAACCTCATACTCCTAAATAGTACCAAGATCAACATGAGGAGAAATCATATGAAGAGTCCCAATGGGAACATCAAGAGCAAGTAGATACCTACCCTGAATCCAATTATGATGAGGTACTGAATGATCATACTTATCATCCACCTCAACATCAAAATTAACCTCCACTACCTAATCAAGGGCGACAATAGGTAAATTATATCATTTCACTAGGGGCATATAAAGTGCTAACTAATTGGCTAAATTCATTAGAAAAACAAGTTCAAAGTTTGGTTTATCAATAACCCACACTAAAGTACCTTATCAATAAACCTATGCATCCATCAGTGCCATCACCACCATATCCATCGTATTTCAAGATGCCTAAACTTGAAAAGTTCAAAGGTGATGAAGATGCACAAGAGTACGTGACAAGCTTCATCAATATGTGCTTTTGTATTCAAGACAATGACCCCTTGATGTTGAGAACCTTCCCTATAACATCATATGGGGGTGCTTTGGAATGGTATAATCATCTACCATGCCATAGCATATACACCTTTGAGCAATTATTCAATGCATTTTTGGAACATTTTGTCTTTAGCACTAAGAAAATGATAAACTTGACTGACTTGTCTAGTCTTCGTCAACTTGATGACAAGCCAATTATAGAGTATGGCAATAGGTGGAGGAAGGTGATGTCAAAATTACCTTTCACCCTACCCATAATGGAGCTCACTCAGATGTTTACGAGAATTTGTTCAAAACAAATCTCACTTCTCTTGCAATTACAACAATATCAAACATTCGAGGAAGCCTTAGCACAGACAAAGATTATTTAGGAAATCAAGGTCCATGAAGATGATATTCAACTTCGTAAAAGGAATGGCCATACAAGAATATTTAATGTGGCAACACGCAACAAAAGGTAGCCCTAATTAATCAATTTGTTTTGAATATCCTCAGATACTTACACCAGACCGCATCACCTTAGTTACCAGTGCAACCTAATTATTAGGTTCAACCTCCTCTAGCCCAAAATCATACGCAATAGAATCAAATACAAGGCCAAAAACATCAACCACCATGGTAATATACTCATTTGTCAGAGACTTTATCATCGATATTCAATCGATTGTATGAGGTGCAAGCGATCAATCTTCCTAAAATCTGCCCATTAAAACCTAATAAGTGTAGATCAAAGGGGCACAGGGAAAATCTATACAACATATGCCATCGACAAATGGGTCATGACATCTAGAAATGTTACCTCTTTAGATATTTAGTACAAGATATGATTGAGAATCAAGAGCTTTAGATCGGAAATCCTCTTGCTCCAAACAACCAACCAATAGGAGTCTTCCAAGATTCCTTACCCACACACAAAGAAAACACAACACTTGCCAATCAAGTCGAGCATCCTAATCAGGTGTATATCAATATACCTCCCTAGGATTTTGTGGGAATGATCAGTGTTGTAACAGATAAAAAAATATCAAAATCGCTCTATGCAACCTGTGGCTTCATCCAACATTTCATATTCACTCGTATCATCTCATTAGGATATTGGTATTGCACAAAATTTTGTTCCAGAATGGGAGATCGATTTATACCACTGTTCCTAGCCAACCCAATCACATTGCAATAGGCAAAATGCACACCAGGGGCCTTCAAGGTGTCACACCTTCCCCACCATCCACATCACTATCAATGAAGCAAAGTGAGAACTCTGAAGTTATCGCACCTTCCTCACTTTCATTGAGTAGCACACACACTGGGGGTATATAAGGTATCACATATTTTCCCCAAAAATAATCAAAATCACAAAAACAATAAAATCATCAAAATCACAAAAACAATAAAATCATCAAAATCACAAAAACAATAAAATCATGAAAATAAAAAAAATCAAAAAACAAGAAAAAACAAAAATAATTCAAAACACAAAAATACAAAAACATTTACATTTTTGCATTTAAGTATATGCATTCATTAGTTGTATTGCATAACGTATTTTCATCCACTACACTTGCACTTGCATAGGTCATGTTTACATTCTTATGAATGACACCATGTTTGTATGCCAGTCATGCATATTTTCATCATCATCATTCATACTCCTTGTGAGTAAATGTGTTTTTCAACACAACCTATGAAGTTGCTATTAGGTGTATACTAGGGTTTTCTGATCATTCAGCCATCCCTAGTTATCTTTTCAGATTTTTTAGAAAGCTATCTTAGCTTTTGGAGGTAAGCTCTAGTTTTGATAGTACCTTGCATATATCAAAATTCCATCACAATTAAAAAACATTAACAATCCTAGTTTATACAAGGAAGGATGACACTACAAAGTGGTCCTGGTCACCTTAAGTGAAAGGTTTTCCTTGCTCATATTATCATGTGCATGGTCTAGAGTGCTGATTATTGGAAAAAGGACAAGCTTCCCCCTACCCAAAGAAATCCCTTGCTTTTTACACAAATGAGCAAAATTCCCAAAGCAAAGCAAAATAAACAATGGTTTTCATCACTAAGCAAATCCCTTGATCCAAAAGAAAAAAAAATGTAAAATAAATAGTGATTATCATGACTAAGAATGAGCAAGTATCCCAAGCAATTAGAAGAAAAGAAGGGGGTAACAAGCTTGAATCCTTGGAATATTAGTATTCAAACACCATGGGGTGATTGTCATTACAAAAATGGGTTGAATGAAACCTGCCTGGCAATGGAGTATCCTTACACATGGTGATATATCTATCACATTAGCAACTTTTTGTATAGACCAATGTCAGCTTTTGGATGAGCTAGCTTTAGGTGGCTAGTATTACCTAGTAGTCTAATCTAACTACGTCCAAACCTAGGATCATGATGACCATATGGTGATCCTAGTTATAACAATGGGTTGAATGAAACTTGCCTGACAATGAGGTAGTCTTATGCCTCATCTAATATATTCACTTTGCACACACAGGGATAGTGAATGTCTTGGTATTCTTGATAGGCTTATATCTTTTAGGAGTCTTTTGTAGTCATTATACAACTTTTGAATCGATTAAATAGGGTGTTTGAGTCTCATGGAAAACCTCATAAATTTCCCTATAGCAACAAATCATATCATCAAACAATCTTAATTTTTTCTTATGAACTTTTGTTTATTAAGGGGTGTTCATAGAATAGGATAAATACCGGATGGATATCAACAATGATATTTAGACAACCAATGACTATTTTATGCATATATTTTAGTTTGCAGAAGCTTATAGGGATAACCCCTACATATAACATCATCTCATATCACATATGGATGTTTAAATGATTAATTATTATGATAAGAGTTACCATTCCCATTCATGATTTTCATACATTATGTGGTGTCTACCATTAGTTTGTTAACATAAATTAGATTCATTCCTTATGTTTTAAATTATTAAAGCATACATCCACATTTTACATTAGAAATTCCATATAAAATTAATGCATATCACACAAATCAGATTTGTCACAACAACATGAATTCACATTCATAATCAAGATAAACAAATCCAAATCATCCATTAAACATCAAATACCACATCTAGGCATACATAAATATATGCATCCATACATCTATCATCTAGGCATTATATTCATTAATGCATCCATAAATCATAATACATAACGCATCTAGTGGTCTACTTTCATAAAAAATGTAAGATTTACAAAAAAATCAAATAACACAAAATCTCAAATGCACCTTGTACCTAGTTATTTACCCTATACACTTGGTGGTTGCAACAACTTGTTATTTATGCAATCTGGTAAGATGAGTAAATTACCATAAGGCCATTTGAACAAAAATATTCATTGACAAATTGAAATGTCTTCACTTAAATTCCTAAGAAGGCCATTGCGACCAGACTACTCCACGGGAACAAGACATTCATTTCATTGTTCTATGATATTTTTATCAAATCATCAAAAATAGTGATTCATCACATGCTTAAAATAAATTGATATAATATTGATTCCCTAAGAAATCCATGTGGTTGGACTACTCCATGGGATAGAGATGTACAATTACTAATAATGGTTGAAATCATAGCTATAACAGGACTTTCCCTTTACAAAGGTTACCATCATGCAAACATCCAAATCAATCATCTTGGTCAAGCGACTAGTTGCTTGCATAACTTGCCATTTCCTCATCGACTCGTCGCTTGAGGGGGTAGTCATAATAAAATAATTCATAATCAAAATCAATAATTAAACACTCAATCATTGCTAAGTGCGTTCATTCAAGAATCATTGCTAAATACAATCATGCACCCTCCTTGCTTGGGGTAAATAAAAAAAAAGATAAAAAAAAATTCAAATAAACCAAGAAACTTGTCTCCTAATTGCCTCTAAGGCTAGGATTTGACTTAATCTTGTCTCCTAATCACCACCAAGGCTAGGATTGGACTTAAGCTTATCTCCTAATCACCACCAAGGCTAGGATTTGACTTAAGCTTGTCTCCTAATTGCCACTAAGGCTAGGATTTGACTTAATATTATCTCCTAATTGCCACCAAGGATAGGATTTTGACTTAAGCTTATCTCCTAATTGCCACCAAGGCTAGGATTAGACTTAAGCTTATCTCCTCATCACCATAAAGGTTAGGATTTTGACTTAAGCTTATCTCCTAATCGCCACCAAGGCTAGGATTAGACTTAAGCTTATATTCTAATTGCAACTAAGGCTAGGATTTGACTTAATATTATCCCCTAATTGCCACTAAGGCTAGGATTTAGACTTAATCTTGTCTTCTAATTACCACCAAGGCTAGAATTTAATTTAAGATTGTTTCCTAATCACCACCAAGGCTAGGATTTGACTTAAGCTTATCTCCTAATCACCACTAAGGCTAGGATTTGACTTAAGCTTATATCCTAATTATCACTAAGGCTAGGATTATATTTAAGATTGTCTGCAAATACCCCAAAGATCACCAAAATCAAGTTCTTCAATTAATTGAAGGTAATGATTCAATGATGTATGCTCTTTTCATGATTGGGACATCTAAAGTTGACCAAATCAATGGACATCAATCAACTTGCAATGTGGCGTTAGGTTGCCTATTTTTCTTAGTGTTGTGTTTTCCCACAATGCATACCAAAAAGGGGTATATTTAAACACCTAAAACACATCATGTTTAGGAGGATACTCATATGGACACCTTTTCAGGCCATGTGACTCACCTTGGATCTTTCCAAGACCTAGCAGTGGTTCTAACCACTCAATCAGGGCAACCTAGTCCTATTCAGCCTTCACCGTTGATGTCATCAGTAGTGTCCATCATTGCTACTGATGCTCAAATCGGTCATGGGCTGGCCATACCTATTGATAGTTGCCATAGAAATAGCTATGCTTGTTGCTAGTGATCGAGTCTATAACATAATTAGGCTACCTGAGCCTAGAAAAATCTATTGCTAGCAACATTTTCTTGAACGGTTGCACCTACGAAGCTTCTATAAGCATCCATCCAACTACCCCAACATAACATATTCTTGATATTTTCTTCATGGAGAATATAGGATTCAGATTCAATAAGTCTATTTAAGGCATCCCAAAATAAGAGAAAAGTTGGATTGCCTTCCCTATTGAAGTGCTACCAATTTATATAGGAGAATTCATTAGCAATTACCATAGTGGAGCCCTGCCAAATTGAGAAGAGATTTTATATCCATTTAAGGTGCAATGAAGTGCTTCCCAATTATGCAATGACATCTACATATTCACCAATTGATATCATCAAAGCTTGAGGATCAACCACCTTGCTATTTTA
This sequence comes from Wollemia nobilis, assembly GCA_028583015.1. NCBI lineage: Eukaryota > Viridiplantae > Streptophyta > Pinopsida > Araucariales > Araucariaceae > Wollemia > Wollemia nobilis. Next base: position 7,838,461 of record JAQPPZ010017031.1, on the reverse strand, counting down.
CATCAAATTTCCATTGATTAGAGCCCAATTCCACAATCAACTGTGTCCTAAGACAAAACCGATCCTTGCACATCAATTCAATGGAGAAATTGATCATAATCAGGATTATAACATAGAGAATAGAGTCTCTATCCCATGACTGCTATTTTCAACATCATCCCATCGGTGTCGTTTCCAACGTCGACAATGGCTAATAGAGCTCACCAACATAATTTTCAGTGGCTATGGGATGATGTATCTTTTTATTTATTTTAGACAGTAGCTTAGTTATTAGATGCTTTCATTCAGTTTTCTAACATAGACTAGCTACTTTACTTTCAATATTTATGCTTTTATTCTAGTATTTCATGTATCTTTACATATTTTTATGCATTTGCTTTATAATTTGCACTTATGGAGAAACTAGCCTCATCATGAGAGGCCTCATATGCTATTGATATTTCTTGTAGTTTCTTGTGTATAGGTTAAAGGACTATTCAAGGGTTACACATCCTCAAGATCGAGGTTCTTGGTATCAAGATAGAGGTGTTAGAGTAATCCCTCTATAATCAGATTAATGGAGATGCAAATAATTTGTGGAGTGCATCTTTCCCCCTTTTTGGGTCCACATTCTTTATAATTTTGTATCGAATTGGGTATCCCTAAGAGGGACGTATTTTAACCGAAGCTTATTTGATTAATAAAAAGAGAGCACTCCCACTTTGTTATCTTATTTCTCAATGGTTACATAATTTTGTGTTTTTAATTCATTATAATATTACAATAGATTAGATATACGGTTTTTATATTCTTACAGGAACAAAAAATGTCAAACCACATATACACAACACTTTCCAAGACCTACTCTTACTATAATAATTTCAATAGATGTACACTATTAAGTTGTTGATGATATGTACCATACAACTCTCATGCACGATAAAACATTAGCACATCATAAAAATAGAAAGTTTATGGAAGCATAAGAGATGGCACAATACAAATAGAAGAAATTGTATTATACATGCAAATTACAATAGTACATAGATGCTCATCAAATTGTCTTATGAGTGAATTCATCCCTCCTATTGAGCCTCTACCTCCTTTGGACTTACCCAATTACCATGCTCCACACCCTTACTTTGACAATATTAGACATACCTTGAACAAGGAAACACTCTTTCTTAGCTAGCTTGGCTTACTAGCTCTCACTCACACTCTAGAATCTCTATTACTTCCTTGAGCTCACCCTTTTTCAACTCAACTTGACTTGCCTTGAATTACCTCCCATGAGGTTTACCTCCCCTATTTATAGGCCCATGGTAACTACATATTACATGTATGAAGAAATTTAGATGGACATATGAAAACACTTTCTAGAGATCTCCTTTTTGGACTAATATCAATATATTTGAGATATTTGTCTTGACATTTTCTTAAGATAATTTATGATTAATAAGATAGTCTAAATATCATCTGCTTCTAGATATTTTCCTTTTGAAATTTTTCTATAATTACATAATACTTCCAAAATTACTTTTGACTATCTTGGATTTCTAGAGATTCTATCATTTAAAACATAAATTCTTAGGACAAATATACTTGACAAAGACAATTTACCATGACCATGACCATGGCACTTCCAATTTTATTATTCACTATCACTATTAACTATTTACTATTACTATTGATTATCACTATTCACCATGACCTATCCCTATTATAATATTATTTTAAAAGTCCTTCCATAAAAACCTTTCATTATTTAATGGTCATCATAATCTTCTTAGTCAAGCTACTCCATCACAAGCGTCTCACAAAAGCTACCAAGGTATAATCTTCTTGAACAAGCCATTCCACTATATATTCTACATGCTATTGCACATGCAAATAACTTGAATTTTTTGGGTTTCAACAATGAAAAGTTGCATGAAGGGATTTTTTATAATTTTGTCTAGGTAGCACATGATTTGAACCCTCTTAGCCACTCAACAATGACGCATGATAATCTCTCACTCATTGTAGGTGCTAAATTAAAAAAAAATCAAAGTGTTTGGAGGTATAATGTGATTTTAGGGTCAAACTTTTTGGGCCCATAAAATTTACATACTAAACAATTTTGAGCATTTTTTTCTTTCAAATCACATGATTTCTCAAGATCTATGCATTGGTGATATTATTTTGGATCACAACTACATCCAAGATTTTTATTTTAGTAAAATAAGAAAGGATTACCACATGCCCTTATTGAGTGGTCTAAAATATGTTACCCAAAAAATCAAGATTAAAGTTTTGCTCCAAATTAAGGGGTGATATGGCTATAAAAAACCAATTCTATTTATTCATAAGGTCATGTATATATAGGCAACTCAAAATCCCTTACAAGATTAGATCAGATCTTAGAAGATAAGATCAAATTAATTGGGCATGCTATATGTCCTTTTCAAGATAAGGCCATATTGAATAATCTATCAGGCACATATCAAAGTGGAATAAAGTAGGCCTATTACAAATATTAAGTCTAAGATTAAATACTATTGTTAGAGATATTATATTATTTGGTAAATGTTAAAGTACCCCCATGGTACATTTGTATATTTGTAAATATTATATTAGGAAGTGATTTATTAGATTAGAGAGTGTGAGTTATATTTCTCTAATGTATGTGTTAATGTGTGATAAGAGTTCAAGTGTCATGTAATAAAGTGTGCAAGTATGCAAAGTGTGAGAGTGTGCAAAGTTTCATGTAAGTAAATCAAGAGTCATAGAGTTAGGTGTTAAATATACAAGTGAAGAGTCATATGATATGTGGTGATGTGTAAAGTCAAGAGTCATGAGAGTTTTGTCATATGTAAGGAATAGGAAAGGATGCATCTCAAAAATATGTGAGGAGAGTAATAGTCAAGTATTGAAGAGTGATATTCTAAGGTTATATTATGGAGATAAATATCCATGCATTGTATCATAAAGAACCCAAGAGATTGTATATTTGATTTATGAATAATATTGTGAGTTCTATTATTGAGAAATATTATTATTATTCTATGAATGTTATTAATTGAACTGATATTAGCTAGATAGTCCAATGCTTAAATATTTATGAATCCTTAATAAAAGGACATGTGATATAATCTAGGTAAATTCCTAAAAAATATAATATTTTATTTCCTTATCATTCCTACTAATAATAGAAGCATTGTACTCCAATGCATAAAAAAAGGAAGAGAAATTAAGAGATAGCTAAGGATGAGAGACCAAGTGAACCTGATGTGAAAGCTATAAGAAAGGCAATGTTCCTGATGCAGTACTACCTTGAAAAGTTTGATGAGTCATTTTGTATAAGCATTACATGAAATCCACTAAGAGAGATAAACCAAAAGATGAAGTACCTATTCAATTCCCACGATTGAAAGAAGAACCCAAATCATAAAAAAAAAATTGAAGCAAGGGCCATGGTCTTGAGCTAAATTCTTCTTGTAAAATAGTCTTTGACGAAGATAATGGACGTTGTGAATGATTTGCTCAAGATAGGATAATAAAATCTAAAAGGAAGTATACAAGTGGAAACTTCCAATAGATAAAAAATGGAAATCTAAATCTAGATGAGTGTCGGGTACTACTAATCAAGTTCATGACATTACTATAAAAAAGTTTACTAAAGAGATCCTAAAAAATGCAAACCAGAGGATAGGAAAGGTAACCCAAATCCATAGATAAAAATGTAAATTACAATAGATTGGAGTTAGGCAATAGGAACTTTAGTTCACCACTAGCCATATTAGAACTTCACAAAATAAATTTTTTTGCTTACATTGATTTGGATTTGAAAAATTATTTCCAATGAATATATATAAGCATATACTAAAAAATTGATTGATACCTCAAATTACAAGAAATAAATGTCTCATCGGGCAAAAATAAATGTGCAGGTGATTATTCCTCCAACTAGAATCTTCAAGGAATCTTTTGTATGGGCCTCTACCTTTTGATATTTATTCATTAAATGAAAAACACCAACAAATAAAGGCTTTGGTTAGCCTTCCCACTAGGAATGTGGGATAAATGATTTAAAATGTGCCACCTTGGGATGACATCATTATTCAAGGCAACATGAGGAAGGTTTACATGGTGTAGGGACTCCATGTAGAGTGTAGCATAGAGGGATTGCAGGTGGAATAATTTTTGCCCAAGGGGATCCCATTCTTACCAGGCAAATGATTTTATCAAAGGCTAGCTCTATGCCCATGTGTTAGTAACTCTTGGTAAAAGAGATATTTTTTTGTAGTATTTGGTCTATATTTATGCCATCTATATTTATCTTTCAGATAGTCCACTTTATTTTTTCATTAATGCAAATGTGGAGTTTTGAATTCTCGATACACTCAAGAACAAGGTACAATAGCAACAACAATGGGTTTAAGTAAAAGATAAGAAATAGAACCATTGGAAGCAAAATAAGACATAGAACCCAATGTGCTAGAGGTAATGTAGAAGTTGTAGTAATAGCCCATGCAAGTTTTGGATATGAAGGGAATCAAGAAGCTAGTATCAATATTTTAGTGACTACTCAAGGAGAACTTGGAGGTACACATGAAGTAGAGAAGTTTACAGAGTCAAACATGGAGTTGCATGATGGTGTAGATAATGAAGGTGAAAAGAATATTAATCTCCTAGGGATCATGGTCACATGGAATATTAAGCTCGTTGGCATACCATCCATGGTCATGGTTTACACTATCTCTAGGCATGGGTTCAACTCTATGATGGAGCTCATCCACAAGTGGAAAATTATGGTGCCAAGTCTAGAGGAGGATTTATATATCTTGGTATATATTGGGGCCAACCACCTAGATGTAGTGAACTAGAGGATATTTGCCACATTTAGAGGAATGTACCTTTTTTTTTAGAGGAATGTACCTTGACCCCTCAATCAAAATGCTAAAATCAATCAATTCTCACTTTTTGGAGCTCAACATCAAGGCTAAGAAATACCATGAAATGATATGGATAGTATTCATGATATTTTTATCATCTTACTCTCGACCAAATTAAGGAATCCATTATCCCTATTGGGACACCATAGTGATATATCTTTGGGTTATCATACAAAACATTCAACTTAAAACCATTATACATGGGACTAGGACCCTTTCAAAAACCCATGCTTTACCCTAAACTTTTATGTTCTTATTGGGACATTGTAGTGGTATGGATTTGGGTTCTCATCTAGGAGACCCAAGTTCAAACTACTACATAAGGGTTCAAGACCCTTTCAAAAACCCATGCTTTACCCTAAAATTTTATCCCTACTATGATATTGTGATGGTATGTCTTTGGGTTATCATCCAATAGACCCAAGTTCAAACCACCACGCAAGGGATCGAGAACATTTCAAAAACCTATGATTTACCCTAAAATTCCTTGTTGGGATACTATAGTGATGTATTTGGGTTCTCATTCAGGAGATCCAAGTTCAAAGCACTATGAAAGGGACTAGGACCCTTTCAAAAAACATGTGCTTTACCCTAAGATTTGTCTCTATTGGGACACTAAATTGGTATGTCTTTGGGATTTCATCTAGGAGACCCAAGTTTGAATCATGGGGAGGGTGGCCCGTGATGTGCCCCTAGTTGAGAAAATGTATGGGGCCTTTCAAAAGATAATGTATTTACCCTAATTAAAAAAACTAAGGACACTGCTAATCTCTACAATAGATATATCATGGATAAAAACATCTCTATGAAGTTTGATTACATCATAGAGCCCATGCCCTGCTTCATTATTGAAGAATATTACATAGTGTTGGAAGAAGAGCCCAAGGTTTATGTAATCATGGATTCTTATTATGGAAAAATGGTGGAAATTCTATCAACTAAAATTACTTTTCCTCATAGGAAAAGGGACCTATTGAGGTAGGCCTCCTACATAAACATGATGCACATGATAGGTGGCCTACTATGTCATTGTATGCATGGGAAAATATACAATAGCATGGGGAGGCTTGTATTTGAGGGATATCATACTAGGTCAACATGATGAAAGGAGTAAGGAGTAAGGTCAACTTTGGTGGCTCTTGTCAAAGGTGCTCGATTCTCATTGGTACTGAAAGGTGCATGAATTCAAATTTCACATGCAGCTATGGTCTTGTTGGAAATACCATAATTAAAGGAATTCCTAGGGACTCTTCCAGCTCATGTCACACTTTCGAGGAAATATTTTCATATCAATGCCCTGAGGTCCAATACTGTAGCATCCCAAAGCAGAAGAATTTTTACCCTTGTGTAGATTTCATATTGCTTTTGCTAACCATTTTAGGGACATCAACACCATGAAAATCCCTAAGTTCATGTTTCGGTCCATGAATTACTCAATTGAAAACTACAAGAAGAAAAAGAACGCTGAATTTCCTTCCCATAAAGGCTTGTTTAAGTTTATCTACAACCATATCCTAGCTCTAGCCCATAAATTCCCCTAGTCGAGCCTTCTCCTTTTGAGAATATTCCCTAGGATAATACCCATCCAACTTAAGCCATCCTTGATGAGGTTTCAATAAGCCTTGTGTCAACCCCACTTTCAAGGAAAAGGAAACTGGCTAATTTTGACAAGGATGTTGAGGCTTCCAAGGGAAAGAAGATAAAAGTTGAGGATTCGATGAGCGTGATCATGAAATTATGCCAGAGCCAAAGTTTGTTCTAGGAGGTGGATTTTGATGAGGAGGATTATGATTAGACGATGGAGGTTCTCTAGACTATTTCCACAATGATTTCCCAAGTTGAGGATTTCTTGGCGATTTTGAAGGAGTTACGTAACGCCTTAAACTTGGTTTTTTTCCATAAGGTATTTGAGGGGAATTGTACAAAAAACCCTATGGCATCCAAGAAACCCAAGGATGTAATTATGGTGAAAGGTGAATGCAAGGATGTGGCCAAGGATGGATTCAAGGATAATGCATAACTTTTACCATCGGGAATAGTTTCAAGATTTACCTAAGGATGGATTCTGAGCTATTTTTTGTAAGCCTGGAGTTTACAGTATTTGTCTTGTTTTTTTGGGGCTTTTGCGTGTTCAGGAATCTTGTCCTGTACTATTTTTATTTCCATATCCCAACATGATTCAATGCTGATTTTGTAGTAAGGTTTTGGGATCCTTTAAAAAACCATTTTAATGAAAAGCTTTTACTTAACAAAAAAAACAAAAGGAGTAAGAGAGGGAAGGGAATTTTAAATAGGGATTTCTCCATCATAGGTAGGATCACCTTGATATAATACTAACTGATATGGAATTAATATGGCTATAAGAAAACCTATTCTATTCATTCATAAGATCATGTGTATATAGGCAGCTGACATACCCTTACAATATCATATCAAGGCTCTTACAAGATCAGATCGGATCTTAGAAGATCAGATCAACTTAAATGGGCATTTAAGATGCCCTTTTCAAGATAAGACCATATTGAATGGTTTATCAGATGCATATAAGAAATGGAATCAAGTAGGCCTATTACAAATATTAAGCCTAGTATTAAATATTACATTATTTGATTTTATTATCAAGGGGTTACTTGACTATGTTAATAAGCAACTTCATGCTACTAATGCTAAAGAAATAAAGTAGCCTACATGTTGGGATACTATAGTGATATATCTTTAGGTTCTCATCCTAGAGACCCAAGTTCAAAATACTGTGCAAGGGATTGGGACTCTTTCAAAAAATTTGTGCTTTAACCTTTCAAAAAACTTGTGCTTTACCCTAAAATTTATCCCTATTAAAGCAAGGACCATGGTCTTGATCAAGATTTCAATCCCCTAATTTGTTCCTTTCTGTATGTTTTGGCTTGTCAAAAAATTCACATGATGAAAAAAGTTTTCAATCCCCTCATTTATCCCTTTCTATATGTTTCGGCCTATTAAAAATTTCACATGATGAACCAAGGTTTCAATCCCATGGGTGAACATTAGCATTTAGGGAGTGAGTATGAGCTAGGAGTAACTACAACTAGGAGTGAGTGTAAGTTGAGAGTGAGACTCTTTCTTGTTTTAAAATTTTAAGAAAAGGTAAATAATAAGTATTGTGAGTAGGAGAAAGTGTGAGAAAGGATCAAGCCTTACCTTTTATTATTCCATATCTTGGGAAAGTTTTATAAAAATAAGGATTCTTATGAGGAAAAACTAAGTAGCATAGGAGGAAAATAATTTATGAAAGTCCTAACAAAAAGTAAGGATGCATTATATGGAAGAAGGTATGACCTAGTTGGGGATAATACATAGATAAAATCTATGACAAACCCTATCTAGGTAGCATATATTACACTCAAAGTGATTATCAAGGATGGGATGATCAAGCGTAGCATAATAATTTTTAAATGTAGAGGGTTAATATGTAAGTTGCATAAATACTAGCTTGGTCTTTCAAAGATAAAAAAATGGATCAAGTGGAAGTGGATATTGAGTTTAAGTTACTCCATTAATTTTTGGCTTTTTGGACTTCCATATCAATTTATCAATAAAGATGTTTTGGAGAATATTGACAATACTCTAGGGAATTTTATTTAGAAGGGACAAATTACTAAGGAGCAAAGGCATGCTATGCATATCTAGATACATGTTGCAATAGATATTTTAAAACCTTTACCATAGTCCATTAATATAAATTCTAAAATAGGTTCGAGGTGTAGGTCCAAGGTTCAAATCTTGGGCCTCGCCCGACTGAACGCTTGTCCCTTTCCTGGTGTTTTTAGTGGTGTAAAAGGTTTAAAATGATTGTGGCATGGTGGTTATAGGGGTGGACTATGTGAAGATCTGTGTGGTGGCTTTTGGGGCGAACATCAGAGAATACTATGGTGGCCATAAAAGTTGGACAACCTTCCCAGATTCGTGGTGGCTACCGATTCCACCATGAAAAAAATGTTAATTCTAAAACAAGAGAATGAGATAAATAAGTGATTTATGAACATATTATGTTTTGAAGTCATATATGTTATGAGATTGGATATATGGTAAGATATTGCAAAGTTAAAATGATGGAAAAAGCGATGAAAAACTTTAGGTTTTTGACAAACTTAAATATGAAGAAAGGATATCATACCATAGTAGAATTTGGATTAGAACAAGATTTTCCACTCCTAAGAAAAAAATAAAGAAATATTTCTTGTAATTGCAAATGGTGAAGACCATGATGCTTTACTCAAATAAGTAATTAGAAAAAATAAAGGACACAAGGAATAAGTAAGTGTAATACACAAATTTAAACTCAAAAGGAATTAAAGCTACTAAGAAATATGGCAAGAAAAACTTTAAATCAAAGGAGATGAAAAGAGGTCAAGGTTAATCTAGGTATATCATTTTCATTTTTCTCAAGTAGTATTGAATCATATTCTTGTAATAAAAATGAGATTAGTGTAACATGTATCCCTTACACTTTAGGGTTTCAAGAAAAACATAAAAAATAAATGTATGTGGAGGATATTCATGGAAATTTAGTATTTTTAAGGAAATTTTTAGGGTTTTTAGTGTAATAGAATAAAGCTACTATTATGGAGGATAATCCTTACACTTTGGGTTTTTGGGACAACATAAAAAAGTAAGTGTTTGTGAGGCTATTCCTTCCACCTAAAATTCTCTAGGGGTATAAACCTTTAGAAGACTTTAGAAGACAAGTCTCATTATGAATACATGGAAAAATAGAAGAGATTAATGGAGTTGAAAGTGTTGGGTGGGAATTAAGATATAAGAGGAAGACCCTAGAAGCAAAAACAAAGAGAAAATAAAACTCAGAGGGATATCAATTTGGGAAATAAAAAATAAATATCATGTGCTGACAAGAGGTAGGGCTAGGCCAAGGAATACAAATAAAAAGTGATGATGAAAATGGTATCATGGAATATTAAGGATATGAATAAGACCTTTAAAAAAGAGTTATTAAGAAATTATTTGGTTTTTATATTCGGACCAGGAGGAGGAGGAGGAATAATTAGAAATAATAGAGGAGAGATTTTGTCTCATTATGCTCTCAATTGTGGATTTAAGACAAATAATGAAGCTGAAGCTTGGGCAGCTTTAGAAAGGTTAAACATATGTAAACAAATGAAATGGAATAGAGTTTGGATGGAAGGTGATTCTCTCATAGTAATAAATGCAATTTTGAGTAAAGCAAAGGCTCCATGGAACACACAAGCGATAATTGTGGAAATTCAAGATCTTGCTAAAGAGTTTGAAGAAATCAGGTTTACACATTTATTAAGGGAAGGAAAAAATGTGTAGATAAGCTAGCCAATAGAGGAGTTTTGGTTGAGGATTGTGAAGTTAACATCTCCTTTCCATGGTTAGAGGAAGTAGAAAGTTTAGTTGAAGCCGGTAAAAATTGTTGATTGGCTTAATCAATTAATGATTAATATTTACTTTAATTTTTTCCATTGGTAATATTTATTTTATTTTGTAACAATAATGTGTGTTAATTTAGACTATTTATTATAATTTTTGTGGTTGCACTTATGTTTTAGGAAGGAAAATAGCAATCCAGATTTGGTAAAGTGGACTATGTTAGTGCGATGTTTTGAAAATATTACTCTACTAAGATGCAAGGCATAGATAGTAGAGGTGAAGTTTTGGCATTGTGAAGGCTGCTATAGAAAAATGTCAAGAAAGATGCTAAATTTTGGAGTAATTGTATTCATACAAAGATTTGAAAAGATCCAAAAAATGAAATCAAGAATTTAGACATTTTATGTAAAATGATGTAGGTTTCTAACTATAGCATCTCAATTGATATGAGAAGTGTATCTATTTGTAAACTCTCAAGATCTAAATAAGAGAGATGTAATTTGTTAAGGGTGGGGGACCCAAGTACAACCCCTTTTTATTGACCAAAAAAAATTGGTTGTTATAGTCCTAAGTTTATTTTGATATATGTAATAAAATTAAGTAGTGAGGAATATAAGGATGCACTCAAAAACATTTAGAAGATGAGGGATTGTGTGATAGTTGCTTCTATAGTATATTTTAGAGGTATTGTAACAATATGAGATAAACACAAATGATATTGACAATTGCTAGAAACAAAAGTAATTTGGTTTCTAGTCTATTTTATAAGAAAGAGGAAAACATCAAAGTTGGGTTTATAAATGTATATGCTTCAAATATAGTTACTTCTTATGAAAAATGTTTTAAGGACCTCCATATCATTTTAACACATACAATGGTGATTCATTATTATAATCTATGTATTCTTTGGGGGACTTTGACATAGTTATGTCTTCTTTAAAAAATAAGGGTGGTACTCCTGAGTGGTCTAAATCAATGTAGAATTTTGCTTTATTTTTAAATTTAAATTGCCTATGCGATGCTATTAATCTAAATTTTGAATATACATGGGATAATATATTCATTAATCAAACTTTTAATAGAAATACTGGATATATTTTTTCTATCTAGTACATGGTTGCAAACAAATAATTTTTTTTAGATATTTTGTTCTCAGAAAGATTAAATCACAAAGCCATTTTGATTTCAGTGTATGTGGCTCCAAGATCCCAATTTACTCCAAATGGTTATGTTATGGTAGGATGAAGCAAATTTTGAAGGATCATAAATGTACAAGTTTGTTCAAAAAACAATATATTAAGGGGTAAATGAAAATTTGGAATGCCAAAGATTTTGGTAACATATTTAAAGAAAAGGAGAAAATTAAATACAAGATCAACAATTTACATAAGATAGTAGAAATCAATGTAATTGACTAGGTTAGTTATGTGAAATAAAAAAATACTTTCTAATTATCATAATGTATTGAAAAAGGAGTCATATTGGTACCAAAAATATAGGAAAATATGGTTTTAGGAAGGGATAGAAATACCAAATTCTTGCATTTTATAAGCAAAATAGATTTATCTTTTTGTTGCATATAAAATATTTCAACTTTGGATGGAACAAATATTGAGGAAGAAAAAAATATCAGGAAGGAAGCAATAAATTATTTCAAAGATATGATTTTAGATGTTAGGTAAGATTAGGAGGCTCAAGGTAAGATTTTGTAAAATATTTGATCTTTTATCACATAGGGATAAAGTGAAATCTCGATGAGGAATATCTCTATGGAGAAGACTTAGGAGGTAGTTTTTCTCTTTGTACCCTAACAAGACACCTTTCCTTGATGGTAGCTTTATCGGAGGTTGAGAGAAGATTAAAAATTATAGAAGAAGGTGAAGTACCAAGAGTATTTTTAGATGACAATGAGACATACCATTATATGTGTACAGATATGAGGTTGAATGTGCAATACAAATTTGTGTTTCAAATCCTAACATTGATATTAGATCAAGGTTGTGATTGGGCATTAGTCATATTCAAGAGGGTCTTGTGAATTTGAACATTGATTGTGTGAGAGTTACATGACTATGTTATTAATATTGTGTTGCACTAATATGAGCTAAGATGTCATGATCATCATAATCATAGATATTTATTAAATATAAAAAATCTACCATTCAAAAAACATTGCTTTGGTGTGTTGCATTAATAATATGAGTAGGACAAGTTTCCTGTAATTGGAATGGAGAGGAGGTATTTTTCTAAGCAAAATATTATATGGCAACACACTTGCATTCATTCACAACATCAACAATACTTGACAAAGCACTGGTGTGCTTCTAGAGTTTGTCAAAATTAGACTAGAGCATTTTTTACAAGTTCCCACCTTGAAGACATAAGACTTCACCAGGGAAGTATTCCTTGAGAATTTTGTGACTTTGTAATAACAACATGAGGAAAAGGCATGTTCTATTTTATTGTTGTGTATATGAAAAGGTTACACTAATATTCCAAGTGACACCTCTTCCATTGTTCATATTTGAGAGGTAATCTAGAGGCATGGAGTGAGGTAATGTACATTATTGTTTCATGGTCAAATTTATAGTAGCAGGGATAAGTTTGCTAAAAAGTGATAAATTCATGCTAGTTTAAGCAAAAAATCTATCACTTTGGGGAGTTGTCAAAGGAACTAATAGTTTGAAGCTCTCACTTATAGAAGTTGTTTCTCAAGGGTCTATGGAGCAATTACTACAAATTCAAGATATTATCACTACCTTGGACATCAAGACCTTGTCTTAAGCAACAAACCAACCAGAAAAATCTCTTCGAATCCTATCAAAATATATTTTTTCTTAGCTTGTACCCGAAACCTTTGGTCAAGAATAAAAGCAAAAGTAAGAATAAAGGGTTCATTGAAAATCCTCTAATGTTTAAACCTATGCTAAAGCTATGTAGTTGAGTCATTACATAGAATAAATACAATAGTTGGAATATGGAGGACCGACTATGTCATAGAACTAAAATATCCATAAAAATGTAGTTGAAGATGTTGCAAAATTAAAACCATGGTGTAAATCACTCTGATGTGAAGGGATTTTTTCAATTACAAGTGACATTTGACAACCTTGGATTTGTTGACCCTTAGCATATTGAGGTCATTGTATTCATTTCCTCTAAACCATAGGTGTAGATTCAACCTGACAACCCGACCTTATGGTGCTTGAGTTGGTAGAACATTAGTAGGGATTACACAAATCTATTGTCCATGTGATCATCATTTATATTGAATAAGAGAGTTAGTGATGGTGCATTTACATTCAATCCTAAACTCATAATGCTAAAATGCACCACCATGATCCACATCCACAAGGTGGTGAATGTATACCTCATTAAAATTGCTATCAAGCATGCATGAGAGGTACAAATTTGGTGAGCTCTTACACTAGTTCCAATCTTCATGTCATTTTCAAAAAAATCATTCTTTTCCAACAAAACTGCCCAAAAATTTACACTTGTTATTTGAAACACTAATGGAGATTACCTAGGCATTGGGAAGTATTCTCGATAAAACAATTTTTTTGTGTGATGGTGGAAGGTGACATCTTTACCCTCAGTAGAATAAAACACATTAAATTCCAAGTATAAGGTAAAGCAAGTTGAAGATAACTTAAGCATAATAATTTTTGACAAAGTGACAATGCTAGGACATAATTGAGTGTATTAATTGCTAGATTGGCATCAAGACAACTTTGAAGACATTCAAGCTTAGTTGGACATATCAGGTCTTGTGTTTGATTTTGCAAAAATATGGGATCCATCATAGCTTCTCTTAGCTAGAGAAGGGGAATCTCATGTATATAAACTAATATTTTTGGATATATCCTTCTTTATATAGTTGTGATAAATCAACTTTCTAAATATTTCCTCAAAATTCTTAGTTTTGCCATGGTTTTTTCAAAACAAAATGACTTTATTTTTGTTAACAATTGTTTGTGTAAATTGAGGGTTGGGCCCCTTGTTAGTAACTTTTCATTTGGATAAATTTGTTACCACCATAATAATAATAATAATACCTAATGATTAAAGGTGTATGCATTATTTTTTAAGGTTTGGTATGGGTATTGAAATAGTGTTAGGCACTCAAATAAATGATATTCTTAAATTAAAAGTTAAACTAAAAAAAGGGAGAAAAAACTAAAAATAGAAAAAAAGGAAAGGAAAAAGGAAAAGCAAGAAATAAGCCAAGAAGTAAGTTGAAACTTAAAGTGTGTCGCACCAGATAAAGATCTTCATTTCCAATAAGTAAGTGAAAGTGGATAATTATTAACACTTAGGTGCTACTTACAACCAATTATAAAAAAAGATGATGTTTGTGAAGATCGCTTTGAAAATGGTGTTACATTCCCTAATGGTGTTGTGAAGATAATATACATGGTATTAATCACTTTTGAAATCCTTGAGGTGAAGTATGAAATACAAGAGGAAATAAGTGAATGGTTGAAGGCCAAGCCTATGATGGCAATGAAGAGAAATAATACCTCAATATACAGAAATATAGAAAAGTAGTAATTGCAGAATCAAAGGAAAAACAAAGAAGAAGAACACATTACACAAGAATTTATCCTGAAAAATCCTTTTGGGAAAATTCCTAGCAAGAATATTTCCTTATTGTATAAATTTGACCATATTCAATACAATACATTTTTTTTGCTCACTCTTCGCTTACGATTACTGAAGAACACAAGCTTATACTGAGAGGGAGGTGAATAGTATAAGATCATTTTTTACTTTTCTTTCCAATCAATATTATGCAATTTAAAGATATCAATATCAACAGTAATAATCAAAGCAATGCATAAATCACCATACACAATAGAGACACCAATTTAACGTGGTTCACCCAATGTGGGCTACTCCACGAAGAAAATATTTCACTAAAATTTTCTCAATCAATCTCTTGGGAATCCTTTCGCTATTACAATATTTATGGATCTCTATCCAAAGGAGACACCAATTCCTTAATCAAGTTTGTGGATCTCTATTCATAGGAGAACTCCTTTCTTCTTAGCTCTGATTGGTGATCTTCTAGAAGAACTACTACCCCCACTGCTCTGGCTAATGGATCTCTATCCACTAAAGACACCTGTCCTCATTGCCCTGGCTAATGGATCTCTATCCACTAGAGACTATCGTCCTCTATACTCTATCACCTTCAAATATTTGTCTCAAATCTATACTAAACATAATCCTTCAGTCTAGCACAAATCTAGTCAATATTTGTCTCTGGTATGGCAAAAACCTGTCCTCAAATCTACACCAAACTTTGTCCTTGAATCTATACTAAACATAGTCCTTTGGTCTAGCACAAATATATCCTCAATCTCTATCTTCTGATCTACACTAAACACAGTCCTTCGGTATAGCACAAATCTATCCTCAATATCTATCCTGTGATTTGCACTAAACACAATCCTTCGGTCTAGCACAAATCTGTCCTTAATCTCTATCCTCAAGCCTTAACAAAAATATTGACTCAATCTCAAATAAACTTTGTTGGATCTACCCCAAACCTTAACTCAAGGTTTGAACAAATCAATCAATCAACTCTGCTCTCAAGTCTTCTCAAAGACTTATCTCAAATCTACCTTGTAAGCTTCCACAAAAGCTCACACTAATCTATCCAAAAGTCCTCTCTAGAACTTGTCCAAATATGCTCTACAAGTCCTCACTAGAACTTGTCCAAATCTGCTCAATAAGTCCTCACTAGGACTTATCCAAATATGCTCAATAAGTCCTCACTAGGACTTATCCAAATCTGCTCAATAAGTCCTCACTAGGACTTATCCAAATCTGCTCAATAAGTCCTCACTAGGACTTATCCAAATCTGCTCTCAATATGTATTGTAAGCTTTCACAAAATCTCACACAAATCTATCCACAAGCCTTCTCTAAGACTTGCCTTAAATCTTATCAACAAGTCCACACTAGAACTTGTCCAATCTCATAGAAACATAAAGAGAATTGTTAGAGACTCAATATGCTTCTCACTCATCACAATTCTTAATTACTTTTAATCACCTTTTAGAAACATATAGAGAATTGTTAGAGACTCATTATGCTTCACATTCACCTCAATGCTCAATCACTTTCAATCACTATTTTGAAACATACAAAGAATTGTTAGAGACTCAATTTGCTTCACATTCACAAACTCTCAATAAATTCCAATATCTCTTTTATCATATAAACATATAGAGAATTGTTAGAGACTCAATATGTTTCACACTCATCAATACTAATCCTCTTTCTCAAATCAATTCATAATATAGAATAATTTGTTTCATAGAACTTGAGCTATCACTTCACACATCCACTTGACTAAGCTCAACAAAATCTATTCAACCAATCACTCAATGAAATAATCCTTGCTCACAAACCCTAGTCGAAGCATATGAACACTCACTCAGAATGTTTCCAACAATGCTTATCAACCAATCTCACATAACAATGATACTCATGTTATTTCGAAACCCTAGTTCAAGTTCTTCATTCAATCAATGGCTTCAACAACAATGCTTATAAACCAATCTTCACATATAGCTCAACAACTCAATAATGAAACCTAATCAAGTCCTTTTCACTCCAAAGTTATTTTCCAGAAAACCAATCAATCAACTCAACCAAGGAAGAATATGCCCATACCTTTTTATTTTATGGAGAATGATCTTCAACACCTATCTCAAATATCACCACTTTATTTTCCAAGTACAAGGGTTAGATGATAAGAATTATCACCCTAACACTTTTCACAATTTACCTTAATCACAAAGATAAATTAAAATCCAAATACACCTTATTGCTCCATCTCAAAATAAATTTCAACATCATAAATTTTATCAAAAATCCTCTTTAAAATATAACACAACTTCTACTTATAATCCCCTTCTCAATATTGCATTTAAATAAAATAATTCATTTTATTACTAAATGCAATAAATCAATTTCTATTTCCTTAGGTACAAATAATGTTACCCTAGAAAAATTCACTATTTACCACTTAGGTAAATAAAATAATTTATTTACACCTTATCCCTCCACCCAAATTTGGAAAAAACAATAATTAAGAATAAAATTATAAAAACCTTTTTTTGCCCTCTTCATGAATTACAGGATTCGAACTTGCACCACTGCCGCTGCAACACCTTGGTCATGACTTCCATGCCGTGTGAGCCAAGCACTCACCTTGCTTCACTAAGGCACAATATACACCTTATGCCTTCACTGCCTTTTAGAGCCTTTTTGCTCCTTTCTCCACCACATCTCCTTAGTCCACGTAGCGCTTCAAAGGTGCTTCTCCAAATGGAATTCGCACAAGTCTTGCTCCGAATATTGTGGAGGATGTTTCGAATAATTTTTCCAATGCTTTGGCTAAGTAATAAATACCTTGTGCCATAGTTCCATGCATGTCGACGGAGGTGAGTTTATGGAGGTCGGTGCTAAGGTTTTTGCATTTAAATATTTTAATTTATAAATCATTTAAATTCTTTAGAATTTAAATTTTATAAATTAATATTTAAATCTCTTAGATTTATAAAAAGCCTTCTTAGGTTTTAATCAAAACCTTTTATTTTTACCCATTATGGTTTTTAATAAAACCTTTTATTTGCCCACTATGGTTTTAATAAAAACCTTTGTTTTGCTTCACATAATATTAAAAAGAATATTATGAAGCCCTTTTTCATCAACCTCTGACATTGCTTATTTTAACCTTTTGACATCACCGGTGGTTCACTTCTTGGCATCAATGACAACTTCATGCCTTGACATCAATGAAAACTCCATGGACTCAAAATGTCCAACAATTACATTTCTTGCAAATTCATTACCAAACCCTCATGCAAGTGTTGCTTTATATACCAACAACACAAGAAGGGGTTTTACAATACCATGGGCACAAAACCATGGGCCGACATTACATTAACCCAAAAACACCCATATGGGTCTAAAAATAGATTAAACCCCCCAAAAAATTTCCCGGGGCTAACGCCCTCGACCCCAAAAGGGTGCCCCCGTACCCTCGCTCAGGGTCCGACTGGCCCCGAACCCCAGCGAGGAAATTTTTACAGAGTGTAAAGTCCTTTCAGAGTTAACCCCTCCTGAATAACATGGAAAATATTCAACATAATTCCAACATTCTCCCACTTGTTGAATACTTTCCATAGGGGCTAATAATTGCCATTGTCAACTATCAAGGGCAACCATGCCCATAGATCTTCTACACCAAGAAATTTTTTGAGCAGGTACAACCTTTGTTAATGAATCAACAATATTCTTCTCTGTATCAACTTTCTCCAATATCACCCGGTTCTCTTCAACCATCTCTCTCACAAAATGGTACTTGATATCAATATGTTTTGACCGATCATGAAAACCAGGATTGTTTGCCAAAAATATTGCACTCTAACTATCACTATCAATTCTCACAACCTTCTGCTTAATACCAACTATTGAACACAACCTCTATAGCCACACTACTTCTTTACAGGCATGAGTTGTTGCAATGTACTCTACTTATGTAGTGGATAAAGCAACAACTGATTGCTTTTTACTCATCCAACTTACTACCCCTCCAAATAGCCTGAACACATAAGCACTCATGGATCTTCTCTTGTCAAGATCTCCAACCCAGTCAGCATCCACAAACCCTTGTAGATTTACAATATCATTATCTCCAGATTTTCCTTCATAACAGATAGCATAATCTGTAGTTCCATGCAAGTATCTGAAGATCCTCTTCACAATAGTCCAATGTTCCTTTCCTGGATTGGACATATATCTGCTAACTACTCCCACTACATGTGCAATATCAGGTCTAGTACAGACCATTGCATACATCAGACTACCCACAACACTAGCATAAGGAACATGATGCATTTCTTCAATTTCCTCATCTATTTTAGGACACTGTTCAACAGATAACTTTTGACCAACTGGATATGGAGTACATACTGGTTTACAATCATGCATCCTAAACCTCTGTAGTATCAAATCAACATATTTCCTTTGATTTAACCACAACTTTCTATTTGCACGATCCCTTATTATTTCCATACCCAAAATAAATTTTGCAACACCCAAATCCTTCATGTCAAATTCAGAAGATAACTGAGATTTTAGTAACTTTATCATCTCCTTATTGTTACCAATTAACAACATGTCATCCACATACAATACAATGATAACAAAATTTTCACCTTCCTTTTTGAAATATACACATGGATCTGCTTTGCTTTTTCCAAGCCCAAGTGTCAAAACAAACTTATCAAATTTTTGGTTCCACATCCTTGGAGACTGCTTCAACCCGTAAAGAGACTTCTTTAGCTTGCATACCAAGTCCTCCTTACCTTTTACCCTGAAGCATTCTAGTTGTGACATATATATGTCTTCATCAAGTTCACCATGTAGAAAAGTTGTCTTTACATCCATCTATTCTATTTCAAAATCAAAAGCAGCAGAAATAGCCAACATAACTCTAATTGATGTTAGTTTAGCCATAGGAGAAAAAATCTCACCAAAGTCAATTCCCTCAACTTGAGAAAATCCTTTTGCTACCAAGCGAGCTTTGTACTTCTCCAACTTTCCTTCTACATTGTACTTCTTCTTGAATAACCACTTACAACCAATAGGTTTTCTACCAAGGGGTAATTTCACCAAGTCCCATGTCTTATTTTTATCCAGGGACTCCATTTCTTCTTCCATAGCCCTTTTCCAAGACTTATTCTCACTTGATTGAAGTGCCTCCTTTACAGTCTTGGGTTCTTCATCAATAACTGATAAATTAAATGCAGAACAAAAATTTGAAGGGCTATACCTTTCTGGGAGTCTTCTCACCCGATCTGATCTCCTCAAAATTGGAGTTCTAGGTTCTGCATCTTCAACTTCCTCCTCACCTTCTTCCTCTGAATATTCCTCTTTAGACTCTCTCTGTAATTTAAGTTCTACCATAGGTTCTTCCTCCTGTTCTAATTTTACCTGAACTATTTTTGGTTCTTTGCTTGGTTGCATTTCCTATTTTGGAACCCCTTTTGTTTCTCTAAAGATCACATTACGATTATAAGTAATCTTCTGTGTTTCTGGATTCCACAACTTATATCCTTTCACACTAGTACTATAACCTAGAAATATGCATTTCTCAGATTTATAGTCTAGCTTAGTCCTTTTCTCTTTTGGGACATACATATAAGCTTCACAACCAAAAACCCTTATATGATTGAGAGAGGGTTTCTTACCAGTCCACACTTCCTATGGAGTTTTATCCACCAAATTTGAGGTAGGAGATCTATTGATGAGGTAGCAAGTAGTTAACATGACTTCTACCCAGAATTTCTTTTCTAACCCTGCACCACTTAGCATGCTTCTGGCCTTATCCATCAATGTTCTATTCATCCATTCTACAACTCCATTCTGTTGTGGAGTATATGGAGTTGTTCTATGCCTTTCTATTCCATAGTCCTTGCAAAATTGCTCAAATTCATTAGAGCAATACTCACCACCATTATCACTTCTCAAAACCTTTATCTTTTTCTCTGTCTAATTTTCTACAAGAGCCTTGAACTCTTTAAATTTATTGAAAACATCATATTTGTATCGTAAAAAGTATACCTAGGTCTTTCTTGAGAAGTCATCTATAAATGTAACAAAATAGATGGATTTACCTAATGATGGTACTTTTGTAGGTCCAAACACATCACTGTGAACTAGATGCAAAATTCCTTCAGATCTTGTAGCACTACTTGGAAACTTAACTCTGGTTTGCTTTCCAAAAACATAATGCTCACAAAAATCAAAATTTAATGGGCAATCAAAAATTCCTTCAACCATACCTTTCATTTTCAATGTTCGAAGGCCTTTCTCACCAATGTGCCCCATGCGTTGATGCCACAACATTGTCTTCGCTATAGGAATACTTGGAGCTTCTTCTACCGTATTAATTTCCTCTACAACTGAAGAGTTATTGCAATCAATACTTATAGTGCTAGCCTCAAGTTTGAACAAAGTTCCTGTATGAACTCCCCTTGCCAACACTAAGCATCCATGAACCATCTTGCAACTATCCTTATTGAATTCCATAGTCACACCCGCATCATTCATCTTACTAATGGATATCAGATTCCTTGCCAAACCTGGAATATGCAACACACCAAGAAGGGTTTTAACTCTTCCATATTTTAACCTCAATTTGACTCTTCCTCGACCTATTATTTTCTGTGTCGAATTGTCTCCCAAGAAGACTTCACCTCCATTTATCTTTTCATATTCACAAAACCCCTCCCTATGAGGAGTCATATGAAAAGAAGCACCTGAGTCAATCAACCATGAGTCATGGTGTTCACTTGAGCATGTTGCAGCTATGAACAGGTCCCCTGAATCTTCATTTGTGGTCTTCATTTCTGTAGATGTTCCTTCATCAACCTTTTTAGATCTACAATCTCTTTTATAATGCCCTATTTTACCACACTTCCAACATTTCCTTTTGTCAGGAACAATAGATTTTCCCCTAGATTTTGATCTCCTTTCTCCTGATTTCTTTTTGCTTCTTTCTTGAGAATGACCTCTCACAACCAAGGCATCCTTCTGATGATAATCCTCAGAATATTTTCATCTCATTTCCTCAGATAGCAATGTTCCTACTATATCCTCTACTTTCAATGTAGAAGTAGTATTGGAGATAGCCATAACTAGGTTATCCCAGGAGTCAGGTAATGAATAAAGTAAAGTAATACACTTTTCCTCTTCATCCATTTTTACATCTATAGAGTTTAATTGACTTACCACAGTGTTAAAAGCATTCAGATGTTCAATCATAGAGTCACCATCATTCATTCGAAGAGAATACAACTTCTTTCAGAGAAAGAGTTTATTTACCAATGACTTTGTCTGATATAATGCTCCTAGCTTTTCCCATAATAACTTTGTCATGGCCTCTATCGATACATTCAATAATACTGAATTAGATAAGCATAATATGATAGAGCTCCTTGCCTTCCTATCGATATTTAGCCATTCCTCATCTATCATTCCTATTGGTTTTACTCCTGAGACTATGACCCACTGATCTTTATCCACCAACAGATCCTCCATCTTGAGTTTCCATAACTCAAAATTTTATCCATTAAATTTTTTGATCTCTACCCATGTGCTTCCTATCATTTTTCCTTCACCCAGATTCTTTCATGCACTGCTCCCACTCAAGAATCAATTTATCCCAGGGTTGAAACCCTTATTCCTCGAACAAAGCTAAAACCTAGCTCTGATACCAAATGAAGAGAAATAATACCCCGATAAACAAATTCTAGAAAAATAGTAATTGCAGAATCAAAGGAAAAATAGAGAAGAACACATTACACAAGAATTTATCCTGGGAAACCCTTTCAGGAAAATTCCCAGCAAGAATATTTCCTTATTGTATAAACTTGACCATCTCCAATACAATAATATCCTTTCGCTCGCTTTTCGCTTGCGATTACATTTCTTGCAAATTCATTACCAAACCCTCATGCAAGTGTTGCTTTATATACCAACAACACAAGAAGGGGTTTTACAATACCATGGGCACAAAACCATGGGCCGACATTACATTAACCCAAAAACACCCATATGGGTCTAAAAATAGATTAAACCCCCAAAAATTTTCCTCGAGGGCTAACACCCTCGGACCCCCAAATAGGGGCTGCCACCCCCATACCCCCGTTTTGGGGCCGACCTAGCCCTAAACCCCGATGAGGAAATGTTTACAGAGTGTAAAGTCCTTTCAGAGTTAACCCCTCCTGAATAACATGGAAAATATTCAACATAATTCCAATAGTAAAATGTTTATTATGACACATACAACCTTATCCAAAGGATTTATTTTTATTGTGATACTAACAATTTTAAAAGTGCTGGTGATAATCATGTTTGTGTTGAAGATGAGAATCATAATATCATGGTTCATCTTACTGATTGTATTGGCCATGACAAAGGCCATGTTGTTGAAGATCATAGCAATGATGAATATTTTGGGCATTTGAATATTGATAGTGATAGTAGTGTTGATATTGATTATTGTGTTGGCTATGACAAAGGCCACGTTGTTGAAGAATATAGTGCTGATGAAGATATTGTGTGATTTGAAAAGCATACAAAAGGTGTTGTCTCTAAATTAATGAAAAATAGGATATAATGACATATGATTGGTAAAGAATATGTAAGATATAATAAAGACCATAAATCCAAATGTATGGCCAAACAATGAAGGCCTTGGTTATGATGGTCAAATAAGAAGTGACAAGACCAAGTTTATGAAAAGAGAAACCTATGCAGAGGATGAAACTCCTAGAATAATTTACAATAATTATGGATGATTAGGACATGTAATAACTAAGTGTTGGAGCCTACATCCCTATGATATTTATGAAAAGCATACAAAAGGTGTTGTCTTTATATTAATGAAAAATAGGATATATGTGTGATTTGAAAAGCATACAAAAGGTGTTGTCTCTAAATTAATCAAAAATAGGATATAATGACATAGAATTAGGAAATAATAGGTAAGATATAAGAAAGACTATAAATCCAAATGTATGGCTAAACAATGAAGGCCTTGGTTATTATGGTCAAATAGGAAGTGGCAAGACCAAGTTTATGAAAAGAATAACCTATGAAGAGGATGAAACTCCTAGAATAATTTAAAATCATTGTGGATGATTAGGACATGTGATAACTAAGTGTTGGAATCTACATCCATATGATATTTATGGTGAAAATAATCACTCTTAGAAATATTGTTGGCACAAAGATAAAATGGCCAACAAAATACATGTTGATTGTGGATGGTTGGATGTGATATAATGGGATAAAATGAAATAAATGTTGAGTGGATTCTACATGATAATGTTTGTTCCTAAAAATAAAGTAAGGATAAGATGAGTTTTAGTGGTTGACCATAGTTATGGCTATAATCTATCAAATGTAAGTTTTTCTATGAACCAATGCAATCTTAGGATTCTTGAAGGAGGCTTAAAAATAATGGAGGTATGACTTCTACATAAAAATTTATAACTGTGACCTAGTCTATGGTTGGAAAGCTTGTAGTGATAAAGCCTAAAATAAAATATCACATGGAAAATTTTGAATGAGTGGTGGAAATTTCTAGAGCCAGAGCTAGATCCCAAGCCAAATATAAATCCAAAGCTAGATCTAGATCTAAAGTTCAAGTCAAAGTTAAATTCCAATATAGAGCCAAATCCAAAGACAAAGTCAGTGCCAAATCTATTGCTAGAGCTAGACTATCATTTATTCTTACTAATATAGAAAATACAAATTAAAGGGGATAGTAGTTTTTCTATAAAGGTGCATTTTTGGCTATGATCGACACCTTCAAATATTTGCTATACCAAATAATATAATAAGGTTTAGTGTTAGAATTGTTACACCTCATAGGATTTTTAGAGAAGCTAAATAGTTAGAGAATAAGGTGAAGTACCAAGAGTCTCTTGATACAACCAAGAGACATACAATTGTATGTATATATATGTGTACAAATCTAAGGTTGAATGTACAATAAAAATTGATGTTTCAAATCCTAATATTTCTTTCAATTTTGGATGTGATTAAAGAAGTTAGAAAAAATAAGGCTACAATAAGCAAGGTCAATGCCAACTTTATTGCATTGGTTCCCAAGAAATGCAAGCCTTTATAATATGAATTTAAAGATCATTTAATAAATTATGGTCAAACATTGAAAACCATTTTAGATTATGTTATCTTAGAGGAACAACATGGTTTTATACAAGGTAAACAAATTATTTTTGGTGTAATTATTACAAAATATCCATAAATTCTCTTCATTCCATGAAGAAAATAGGTATGCTTATAAAAATAGATATGAAAAAAGCATGTGATAGGGTTTCCTAGAGTTTGCTACATGATATCCCCATAAAATTTATTTTTAATCAAGGTTGATGTTAATGGATTAGATATTGCTATAACACAAACAAATATTCTATTTTGATAAAAGGGTCCCTTACTGAATACTTTGAATCATTTGATGGACTTATCTAGGGTGAAAAACATCTCCTTATCTATTTACTTTTCTTGTCGAGGCATTAGGGAGAGCTTTGTACAAGGTAAAAATAGAAGGAAAAATCAAAGGCATTCAGGTCTCAAAAAATGGTCCCTTCAACTATCATCTCCAACTTGTTAATGATACTTTAATTTTAGATTGTATATCAATTAGTGAATTTATGGAGTTTAAATCAATATTATAATTCTTCATTAAGGTTGTTGGATAATACTACTAAATGTAGGATTTTTCATTAACACTATCATATATTTATAATGGATCATTGTGGATATTGAGGTTTTAAAGTAAAAAAAGTTCCATTAACATATTTGGGTATTCCTTTGTTTGATAGAGGAAATAAGAGGGAGCTTTGGGACTTATTTTTGGATAGAATGAAATATTTTTTGGTAGGTTGGAAAGGTCAACTCATAACCATGGCTAGAAGGTGCAACTTATAAAGACTACATTGCAATCTATCCCTATATATGATGTCAATTTCAATATGGATTCTATCGGGGGCCACTCCTATTAAAATAACAAAATATTACATTGTTCTCATTACACTGGTATTAGGTTAATTAGTCACTATTCAACTTGAATATGTATGAAAGATATTATTCATTTTAATTTCTATAAATGATATTCATCATCTTCCTTAAACTACTATATCTCACAATCAACTCCTTGATATTATTTACTAAGAAATAAAATCTCACTCAACCAATTGCCTTTCAAAACTTTAATTTTGCCAAGATGAAATTCAATACCATGAATGGCTATAATATGTGCTACCTAAGTTTCATATATATAAATATATAATTGATAAAAACCTATCAATTCCCTAATACGTATTTTTTTAGAGGTCTTATTCATACCCCTAATATTCTAAGGTATCATTTTTATCATCATTTTTTATTTTTAATTTTTTGCTAGAGAACAAGGGTTTGTACTCGAGTCTTCCACCCTTGAAAAATCATAACTCTCTCATTTAGAGCTTGAGAGTTTACAAACATATTCAATTCTCATATTATTTGAGTTTATATAGCTAGATACCTACATCATTTTTCATAATAAGTCTAAATTCTTGTGTTTCATTTTTTGGATCTTCAATTTTTTGTGTGAATACAAATATTCTAAAATTCAACATCCTTCTTCTTGATATTTTCCTATAGTAGCCTTCACAATACAAAAAATCCACCTCTACTATCTATGCATTGCATCTTAGTAGAGTAATATTTCCAAAAAATTTCACTATCATAGTCCACTTTACTAGATTTAGAGCTAGCTTCCTTCTTGAAGCATAAGTGCAATCACAAGAATTATAATAAATAGTTTATATGAAAACATATATTTTTTTCTTGATAAAAGAGGTTGTACTTGGGTCCCCCACCCTTAAAAAATTACATATCTCTTATTTAGAGCTTGAGAGTTTACAAATAGATACAATTCTCATCTCAATTTAGATGCTATAGTTAGAAACCTACATCATTTTACATAAATTGTCTGAATTCTTGATTTTCATTTTTTGGATATTTTAAAATCTTTGTATGAATACAATTACTCCAAAATTTAGTATCTTTCTTGAAATTTTCCTATAGCAGCCTTCACAATGCCAAAAATTCACCTCTACTATCTATGCCTTGCATCTTAGTAGAGTAATATTTCCAAAACATTGCACTAACATAGTCCACTTTAAAAAATTAGGATTGCTAGTTTCCTTCCTAAAACACAAGTGCAACCATAAAAATTATAATAAATAGTATAAATGAACACGCATTATTTTTACAAAATAAAATAGATATTACCAATGGAAAAAATTAAAGTAAATATTAATCATTAATTGATTTAGGCAATCAACAATTTTTGTCAGCTTCAACTAAAATTTCTACTTTCTCTAACCATGGAAAGGAGATGTTAACTTCATGATCCTAAAAAAAAACCCCTCTATTGGCTAGCTTATCCGCACATTTGTTTCCTTTGCTTAATATATGTGTAAACCTGATTTCTTCAAACTCTTTAGCAAGATCTTGAATTTCCACAATTATCTCTTGTATGTTCCATGGAGCCTTTGCTTTCCTCAAAATTGCATTTATTACTATGAGAGAATCACCTTCCATCCAAAATCTATTCCATTTCATTTGTTTATATATTTTTAATCCTTCTAAAGTTGCCCAAGCTTCAAATTCATTATTTGTCTTAAATCCACAATTGAAAGCATAATGAGACAAAATATCTCTTCTATTATTTCTAATTATTCCTCCTCCTCCTCATGCTGGTCCTAGGTTTCCTTTAGATGCTCCATCAAAATTCAACTTAACCCAATCCACATTTGGTGGTTTCCACTTTATATAATTTACCTTATTTTTGCTTCTCTTGTAACCAACATCATAATTCCATTTAATGACTTGACTCCATCTATCAAGATTCTCTACTTCCAAATTAGGGATTGGGTGAGTTGATAGGGTTGGTTTAGACTCCTCTATGGCTAAACATATCTTATTTTTCATTACCTCTAAACTAATTTCATTTTATTTAAATATTCTTCTATTCCTTTCTAGCCATATAGTCCAAAGTATTGTATCTTTTGATATATCCCATATTGTCTGTAAAGCCTCACTTTTATAAGTGCTTTGCCATTGCTTTAACCAATATTAAATTCTTCTATTCATCATCATGCATTTACCAAACATATTAAGAATCCATTGCCATAGATTCCAAACTATTGAGAAATATCCCAAGATATGGTCAATACTCTCCTCCTTATTACAAAAAACACATTTAGAGGGGCCATGAAAACCCCTTTTCATAAGGTTATCCCAGGATAAAATTCTTCTATGACCTACTAGCCAAACAAACATTTTGAATTTAGGAATGCTTGGGCTATCCCAAATATCTCTCCAAATTCTAGTGATATTATTATTATGTTGGTGTTGAACATTATATCCATTTCTTGTTGTGTATTCTCTTGAGCTATTCAACTCCCAAATCAATTTATCCTTGGCACCCCTCAGAATAATTACAGTTGTTATCTTTCTGCTCAATTGCCTCCTAACATAAATGTCTTGTATACTTGTAAAGAAATATTCTTTCCATTTGTATCTTTCTTCTCAATATTTGTACAAAATGTTTGAAACCCTATCACTGTATTTGTCTTGAAGCAATCTCATCCAAGGTTTCAAAACTAGATCTAAATTAAGTGGTTTTTTATCACACCAAGTATCCATCCAAATATAATTTTTTTCTCCAGTTACCACCACCCATCTTAAACATTTAATCATAATATCAATAGATTTTTTTAAACCATTCCAAAGAGCAGAACCATTTGGAAGAGAGAATGTAGTAAATATTAAACTTGGGTCATTGGGATCAACATACTTAGAAGAATTCTTGCCCATTGTCTTTGAATCTCTTTGTACAATCTCCAAATAACTTTTCCCCTAAGAGCTAAGTTTGCATATGTAAGAGATATTAAACCAAGACCTCCCCTAGTTTTTCCATCACACAACTTGCTCCATTTCACCAAAGAAAATTTCCTTTTATCATGTAAACTTGACCATAAAAAGGATTGCATAATAAAGATTAAACTTTTTTCAACTGATTTTGGCATAGAATACAAAGACATAATAAGTTGGAATGGCTTGTAAGAATGACTTAATTAAATGTACTCTTCTTGCTAATGATAAGCATATACATTTCCAAGCTAGAAGTTTATTTTTAACTTTAATAATAACTGGATTCCATAAATCTATCCTCATTCTCCCCTCAAATAAAGGCATCCCTACATAAGTTGTTGGAAAATTTGCCTCCTCTATTTGAAGCAACCTAAAAATTCTTGCTTTGATATTAGTAGGAGTGTTAAGAAAGTAAATTTTGAATTTAGTCCTATTAATCTTTTGTTGTGAAGGTCTTTCGTACTCTTTTAAAAAATTATTCAAAACTCTGGCATCATTTATCCTTGCCCTTCCAAAAATGGTTGTATCATCTACAAATTGTTGATGGTTGATGTTATTACTAACATTAATTCCACTTATAAACCCATATTTGTAAGCCGTATTTAAGTTCCTACTCAAAACTTCTACCATAATAATGAACAAATAAGGAGATAGAGGATCTCCTTGTCTAATGCCTCTCTTAGCTTTAAAATATTCTATCACTAACCCATTGACCAACACTGAATAAGAAACTGTAGAGACACAATATTTAATCCATCTAACCCATTTATTCCCAAAACCAAAATTATCTAAAATTGCAAAAATGAAATTCCATTTAACCCTATTATAGTATTTACTCATATAAAGTTTTAAGATCATAACTTTCTCTTTTATTGAAGTTGCTGAATGTATAACTTCATGAGCTACTATGATCCCATCCAAAATTTATCTCCCTTTCACAAAATATCCTTGCTCTTTTGAAATAATTTTATCTAACAATGGCCTTAATTTATTCGCCATAACTTTGGAAATAATCTTATAAGCCATAATACATAGGCTTATGGGTCTAAAAGAATAAAACAATCAACATCCTTATTTTTTGGAATTAGGGTAAGATAAGTTGCATTTATTTTATAAGGAATGTATTGTTTTACCCTAGACTGTTCCACTACCACCAATAAAGAATCCTTCACTATATCCCAATTATATTGGTAAAAAGTTGTAGAGAGCCCATATGGACCAGGGGATTTATCCTTATTAAAAGATAAAAGAGCTAAATTAACTTCTTCTAGAGTAATAGCCTTCATCAATTTCATATTGTCTTCATTTTTTATGACTGAAGGAACATCTTGAAGAAGTTTATCATTAAGAACTTCGATCTCCTTTGAACCTAGAATATTTTGATAAAATTACTGAGCTTCTTTTCTAATTTCACTATGATATTCAATCCAAACCCCTTCTATTGATTTAATTCTACCAATTCTAGAAGAAGATCTTTGTACTATAGCCATCCTATGAAAAAACTTTGTATTTTTATCTCCTTTTAACCAAGTATGTCTTGATTTTAATTTCCAAAATTTCTCTTCCTTACTCAAAATATTATGATATTCACTAAGAAACTCCCTTTCCTCTGAGCTTGTATTATTTTCATCACCTTTTTGAAATTTTGAAATTTTATCTTTTAGTTCTTATTTCTTCTCAAAAATATTTCCAAAGGTGTTCTTGTTCCATTATTTTAATCTAGATGTCATATATTTAATTTGGTTTGGAAGAAAATACAACCAACCATTACCTAAATAATTCCATGTTTGAACTATCATATCAATAATTGAGGATGGTCTTCCTACATCTGCTCATATTTAAAAAATATATATATTTTTAATTCACTAACCACCATTTTAACTATTAGTGGCCAGTGATCTGAACCAATCCTTGTTAAGGTATTAATATTAGCACAAGTTCCTTCATCTAGCCAATGATTTGAGAGGATGCATCTATCTATTTTTTTTGCTATTAGATTCTGGTCTCTTTTGTTTTTGGTCCAAGTATAGTTGTCTTCTTCAAACTCAAGTTCCCATATTTTGTTGTTTGGAATAAAAGCTGATAAATCTTTCATACTTTGGGTCAATTTACTAAATCCCCTAAATTTTTCATTCAACTTGGTAATGGTATTAAAATCTCCAATGATCATGAAATGAGTTTCTTAGTCTTTACTTCTCATAAAGGCCTCAATCCCACTCCAAACTTCTAATCTACCTGACTGAGTTGTAGGACCATACACATCGATAAGGATGAAGTGAAAATCAACAAATTAGCAAGTGACTAAAGAGGCTATCCAATGCATAGTTTTATGAATGGTTACA
The DNA here is from genome assembly GCA_028583015.1 of Wollemia nobilis. NCBI lineage: Eukaryota > Viridiplantae > Streptophyta > Pinopsida > Araucariales > Araucariaceae > Wollemia > Wollemia nobilis. Next base: position 7,807,278 of record JAQPPZ010017031.1, on the reverse strand, counting down.
CAAGAGGTTCTATAAGGATTCCAACAAGTTAGAATTCCCCCTACTGCTCCTTTAGAATCCATAGCATCCCATTCATATCTTGCCCAAACTGCTTTCATATTTTTTGAAACTTCTTCTTTTATCATTTTAGTTTCCTGGATATAGAGAATATCAGGTTTATTACTTAAACATAGGTCCCTAATACATCTATGCTTTGAGGGGGCATTAGCACCCCTTATATTCCATGAGATGATAATCATGTCTCATTAGGGGCTTTTGGCCCTCTTGCATATTACCAATATCATTTTGTTGTTTGGTAAAAAGAAGTTCAACCAACTTAGTTTGTGTTCCTTTATCTATGTTAGCTCTTGCTTGATAATTTGAGGGTTTTCCTCTTTTTGCCTTGCCTATATCAGGAGTAGGTCTTATTATTCTATTCCTCAATATTATTTCACCATTTTATTTTTCAACATATTTATCCTCTCCTAGATCTATTATAGAAGCTTTTAACTTATCCTGCTCATTTTATGGTATTTCCTTATTAATGGCAAAGGTATTACCTTCTAAAACTGCATTTTATTTACCAATTATTTTCTCCTAAATGGTGCATGGTACTTCAAGAGAGTCTTCAAAATATGATGAAACACATTCCTTGGGTTCATTGAGAATTTTCTTCCTTAAATTAGGATCATATTGAATAGACGGTTCCTTGCTAATATGTTGAAATTGTTGTCCTATGTCCTCTAAGTTTTGATCTACTTTTTCTTCATAGGTTAAAGCCTCAAAAAAATTGGAATTTCTTCCAGTATCCTTTCTTATTGGTCTCCACTGTTCATTTTATTTTATTTTTCTAGATCTATTTTTTGGAAGTTGAAAACCATCTTTATCCATAACCATTTGTAAATTTCTCTTACGATTTTCTACAAATGATTATGTTGGGCTCTTATTAGGGCATGGTATCTCAATATACCCCACCTCATGATATATTCTACATCTAAAAGATATGTTTTAATAATCTATAGTTTGGGTCCACATCTTATCCCCATACTTAAGAATGATTGATTTTGGTAAATCTTTACTTATATCAATCATGATCAATATTCAAGCATAAATAGCCAAAAATCCATATTTTGTTGTATCTGAAATATCAAGGAATTATCCTAGAGTGTTGCCTATTGCCTTGAAGGTATATATTTCCCAAAATTCAATGGGTAATCCAAACATCCTAACCCATACTGGTACTAGGTATAGATTTACATTTTTAGGTGAAAAGCCTTCATACCAGCGGGTAAGGAAGAGCCTTGCTCTTCCCATAAATAAAGGACCCCATTTTAGGATTCTTTCTCTTTCTTCCCTAGAAAAAAAAATGGGTAGGAATAAATTTTTCGAAAGAAATGATAGAATCAATCTTGGAGACTTACAACTCCTATCAATCCAATTTCGTAAGGTTGAAGCCCCTAGCCAATACCCATTAAATTTACCAAAAATAGCCCTATCTTGGAGCAATGAGGATTTCTCTGAGGTGTGCTCACTAACCTCTACCAATAGGGATGATTATAAGAATTTAAATATAAATAAATCCATGGAAAGGAAACTAAAACTCAAAATCTAATGAAATTTTTTTGAAAGTTCTATAAGAAATATAATATTTGATAATAACTTTATAAAATTTTCATGCTCGATTTCTAAGATAAAGAAAGGGAAAAAATAGCTTAGCCTAAAAATTATTTTTCCAGATAGAATGTCTTGCATCACTTAAGTCCTAGCCCTTCATTGCTCTTCCCATTGTTCTAACCCTAGTTAACAAATATTTACAATTTCGTTTTCGTGTCTTTAAAAATCGTTAGTACCCTTGCTCCAAATGGTTGACTTCATAGGGTTGTATCTCCCTCAATATTACTTGGCATTTTGCATATGACCACTCAATTTAAATCTATTCAAATTTTGCATAAGTTGGTCCAAGAATCATCTAAATTGGATAACTCTTCACAAAGATATGGCTCCTAAAAGATGAGACGTTTTTCAAGAAAAAACCCTAATCCTTCGCACTTTGCAATTTTGTTTTTCGTGATTTGAAAAATAATCACTGTTAATGGACTGATACACTTATGTGTAATAAAACAATTTATATGAAAACATATTAATGTTATAAAATAAAGCAAATTTTATCAATGGAAAACATTAAGGTAAATCTTAATCATTGTTTTATTTAGATAGTCAACATTTTCTTGTTAGCTTCAGCTAAACTTACTATTTCCTCTAACCATGTAAAAGAGAATTTAACTTCATGATCCTCAATTAAAACCCTTCTATTGGCTAGCCTATCTGCATATATGTTTCCTTCCATTATCGCATGTGTAAACATGATTTCTTCAAACTCTATAGCAAGGTCTTATATTTCTACAATTATCTCTTAAATGTTCCATGGAGCCATTGCTTTCCTCAAAATTGCATTTATTACTATTAGTAAATCACCTTCCACCCATACTCTATTTCATTTTATTTTTTTGAATATTTTAAACCCCTCCAAATTTTCCCACTTAAATCCACCATTGAAAGTGTTACGCGATAAAATTTATCCCTTATTAAATCTAAATTTTTCCTCCTCTTGTTGGTCTTGAATTTCCTTTAGTTGTTCCATCAAAATAAAATTTAACCAACTACACTTTTAGTGGTTTCCACTTTATATTCTTTGCCTTTTATCCTATACCCATCATCATAATTCCATTTTATTACTTGACTCCATCTATAAAGGCTCTCTGCTTTAAGATTAGGGATTGGATAAATTGATAAGGCTGGTTTGGCCTCCTCTATGGTTAAACAAGTATTCCTTTTCATTACCTTTAAACTAATTTATTTTTATTGAAATATTCTTATATTCCTTTCTAGCCATACAGTCCAAAGTATTATATCTTTTTAAATATCCTAGATTGTTTGTAAAGCTTAACTTTTAAAAGTGCCCTGCCATTGATTTAATCATTCTTCAATTCTACCATTCATCACCATATATTTACAAAACATATTAAGAATCCATTGGAATAGTTTCTAGACTACTGGGTAGTGTCCTAAGAGATGGTCTATACTCTCCTTCTTTTTACATAGAATACATTATGAGGAGCCATGAAAACCCATTTTCATAAGGTTATCCTAGGATAAAATTATTCTATGACCTACTAGCCAAATAAACATTTTGACTTTAGGAATGCTTAGGCTATCCTAAATATCTTTCCATATTCTTATGGTATTCCTATTTTTTTGGTGCTTTACATTATATCCACTTCTTGTTGTGTATTATCCTAAGCTGTTCAACTCTCAAATCAACTTATCCTTGGCTCCCCTTAGAATAATAAATGTTGTTATATTTTTGCTCAATTTCCTCCTAGCATCAATGTCTTGTATACTTGTAAAAAGTATTCTTTCCATTTATATATTCCTTCCTTATCCTTGTATATAATGTTTGAAACCCTATCACCATATTTACCTTAAATTAATCTCATCCATGGTTTCAAAGTTGGATCTAGATTAAGTGGTTTTTTATCAAACCAAGTATCCATCCAAATAGATGTTTTTTCCTCCATTTACCACCACCCATATTAGAAATTTAATCAATTAACCAGTTTATTATTTTAAATCATTCCATAGTGTAGAACCATCTAGTAGTGAGAATGCAATAAATATGAAGATTGGTTCATTGGATCAATGTACTTTGAAGAATTCTTGCCCTTTTTCTTTGACTCTCTTTGTACGATATTCAAATTATATCACTTTTTATTTGTGGGTTTGGTCCTACTTCTTGTTAACACTTGCGATATTTTCTTTTGTTTTTGCATATCAATATCCCTTTGAGTTTATTTTTCTCTTTGTTTTTGCTTCTTGGATCTTTCTTCCTTTTTTCATTCCAACCAACACTTTCATCTTCATCAATCTATTTAATTTTTTCATATTTCTCATAGTGAGACTTATCATCTATAGATTTGTCTTGCCTTGAAGAATTAAAAGTTCAAGGTATAATATCTAAAGCACTTTCTTCTTTATGTTGCTCTAAAAACCCTAAAGTGTAAGGACACTCCTCCATAGCAATTACCTTCTTATATTACTCTAAAAGTGCTAAAAGACTATGGATTTTCTTCATCCTTATTTACTTATTATGCCACTCTTGAAACCCTAAAGTGCAAGGGATAACCTCTACACTACTTTCATTTTTTTTGCCAGTAAAGGATTCCATAATACTCTATAAAAATGAAGACAATTTACCTAGAGTAATCTTGACCTCTTTTGTCATATTTAATTTAAGTTTTTCCTCCACACATTCCTTTAGACCTTTAATTCCTTCTAAATTTGAACTTGTACATTGCAATTTCTCATCCATTTATCCTTCTTTTTATCTTCTAATGGTTGATCTGAGTGAACTACGGTGTACTTTTTCATACGATGCTATAGATAAGCTTTCTTTTACCTCTTTGTTTGGAGTGGAATATCCTTGATCTAATCCAATTTATATTATAATATGATTTCCTTGCTTCATCTTGAATTTTTTCTCATGATCAATTTTTTTTATATTTTTCTTCATCATTTTTACTTTGTAATTGCTTTCCATGAGCCTAATATCACAACAATTGTAACACCAAAATGCAATGTTTTCATAATCCACTTGTTGATCCCATCCTCTTGATTTAAACTTGATCTTAATGGATTATGGCAAAGGATCTAAAATATCCATAGCAACATATATACAAGTATATATAACATTATTTCAAATAGTTTGTCCCTCCTTGATCAATTTTCATAGGGTATTTCAAATATTATTTAGAACATCCTTATTGATGAGCTAATATGGAAGTCCAAAAATCCTAACCAACACTAGAATCATGTTAATAGTTTTTGTCGTGATAGAAAAATTCTCTCTCCATATCTTAAATAACGAGTATCTCTCCCCCTAAACCATGGGCTACCACCCCATTATTTCATCCCTAATTTATGAATTAGAAAAGATGATGTGGAAAAAACCTTCAGGTTGAAAAGTCATAGAGTAATTTGAATTCAACCCCACTTCTAGTTGATCCAATTTTGAATATTCAAAAACCTTGGCCAGTATCCCTAGAACTTACATATTAATCCTCTAGTTTTAAGAACCATTATATCATGCTCAGTCATATTATCCTTGATAATAACTTCTAGGGTAATGTTTGATCCTTGGATCAAAATTGCTATATATTCACTCTTTCTCTGTTCTCCAACTTGGACATGCATACTTCTAGCTAGGGCATCTTGAATTCCCATTAAGGCTTTCAAATATGACTTTCCTTCCATGCTACCTAGTGGAATTCACTTCTGGTGCACACTCACTTATAACTTACACTTGCTTTTGTCTCATTATTATAAGCCAAATTGACTTGTGATGATGCATTTTCTTTTGATACCATAATAATGTAAACTATTGATTCAACATGCTAAAACTCTTGCCAAGACAAGCAACTAGGTTCTAGTTCCAAGCTCCCTATATAAAATATTCAATCCAAATGTTATTTTCAACATTACAAATAGGTATAGCATCCAAATTTGATAAAATTAAAAGATATTTTCTTTAGAAAGGATGTGGAGAAAATTTAGGTTTCCTTTTTTTAGGTGGGATAGATTTGCAAAGAAAACATATTAGAGGGGAAGACTTAAATAATTGTAAACTTATGAATTTGACATTAGAGGCAAAAGTTATCTAGATATTATTCAAAGATCAAGGAAAGAATCAAGCATAAATGTTATTTCAAAAATATGAATTCTCTTATGCAATGATATTGTTTAGAAAACAAAAATGAACTAGAGGCTCAAAGAAACATATTATATGATCAATTGGTGATGAATACTTTGAAAATTTTGGATCTAATGCTTGGTTGAAGCCTTATCCTCTTATTTCTAATCCAAAATGAAAACCATTGGCTTGGGTGTTTTTATCTTGTAAAATGTAGCACCCCTTCCCCATCTCATTTGGAATTTTATTTGATTAAGTGATAACTTTATTATGATAGATCTTTATTTCCCTTTCATGTTTAATAAGGTACTTAAAACTTTCTTGGATTTATAAATTATTGTTAAAAAATATTATTGTAATGTATTTATTATTTTCTATGACATGGAACTTATCTAAATGATGGTTAATAGAATTTATTATGGCTAATATATAACCTTGTATGTGATATTTAATTTTTTTCACTATAAATCCATAGAGTTAACAATATTTTGAAAAGAAGCATTTTTATTATTGATCTGACATGTACATGTAGTCAAATGCCACCACAAGGGAAGGAATAATCATGTAATTATATGTGAATGATATAAATGATCTGTGTGATTTTTCCATTGTGTGTATCATGATTCTTTCTTGGTTGGTTTTCCATTGTTTGAATATATTATATCACTCGAGTCATGTGGTTAATGAGTATTTATTGATTTTATTTTATCTTATGATGATTTATAATAATAATAATAATAATATTTTGAGAGAGAGATTATTATAAATACAAACCAATAAAGGAAATAATATTATGAAAACATTAAAATAAATAACTATTAAAAAACAAAATCTTATCTAAGAGATTCAAGTTCAAACCATTGCACAAGGGATCAAGAACTTTTCAAAAAATCATGCTTTACCCTAAAAATTTTGTCCCTGTTAGAATACCATTGTGGTATATTTTTGGGTTCTCATTTAGGAGACCCAAGTTCGAATCTTGATATAAGGGACCAAGACCCTCTCAAAACTTGTGCTTTACCCTAAAAATTTTTAGTCCTTATTGGGACACCGTAGTGGTATGGATTTGGATTTTTATCTAGGAGACCAGGTTCAAATCACTACATAATGGACCAAGACCCTTTCAAAAAATTATGCTTTATCCTAAATTTGTGCCTATGTTAGTACACCATAGTGGTATAACTTTCGGTTTTCATCCAAGAGACCTAGGTTCAAACCACTACATAATGGATTGAAACCCTTTTAAAAGCTTGTACTTATGATGACACATTATGTCCTTGTTGGGATATCATAATAGTGTTTCTTTGGGTTTTCATCCAAGAGACCCAGTTCAAACCACTACATAAGGGATCAAGACCCTTTCAAATACTCATGCTTTACCCTAAATTTTTGTCCTTGTCGGGACACTATAGTGGTATATATTTAGGTTTTCATATAGGAGACCCAAGTTCAAACCACACAAGGGACTAAGACCCTTTCAAAAACCTATGATTTAACCTAAAATTTTAGTTTTATCTTGGTTGGGATACCATAGTGGTTTATCTTTGGATTTTAATCTAGGAGACCCAGGTTCAAACCACTACACAAGGGACCAAGGCCCTTTCAAAAACCTACACTTTACCCTAAAATTTTTATTCCTATTGGAATACCATAGTGGTATATATTTGGGTTCTCATCTAGGGGACCTAGGTTCAAATTATTGCATAAGGGACCAAGATCCTTTCAAAAACTTGCGCTAGATCCTAAAAAAATTGTCTTGTGAGGGATACCATAGTGGTATATATTTGGATTTTCATCTAGGATACCTAAGTTTAAACCCCAATACAAGGGGAGTGGGACCCTTTCAAAACCTATGCTTTACCCTAAAATTTTGTACAAGGGTGCATGACCCTTTGAAAAAACCATACTTTATTCTAAATTTTAGTCTCTATCGAGGATAATATAATGGTATATCTTTGTATTTTCATCTAGGAGATCCAAGTTCAAACCACTACACAAGGGACTGGGGCCCTTTCAAAAATCCTTGATTTACCCTAAAAAAAATACATGTGCCGCTTGCAACAAACAACAAACCCTAGCTACTCAACCCAATAGTAGAGAAGGCCCTAGGATTTCAATAGCTGAAGTGTCAAATGTAGTGTGGTATGGAAACATATCTATAATTTGATAAAAATTAAGAGGACCCCTCACTTTGATGAGCTTTTTATCCACCTTCATTAACCTTATAAGCAAAAAAAGTCATAAATTTAGTCCTTCGTATAAGCAATGGTCTATTCAAGTTAGGGTTTTTAAGGGATATCTGAGGGTACAAATAAAGTAAGAGGAAAGACATAGATGGCCTTGTGGAGTTCCTTGGGAAAAATAACTTAGATTTGAGAAAAATGGTTATGAAATAATGCAATTATCTATGAACAAGTTTTTGTGCATACTCTCAAGAAAAAAAGAGAAATATTGAAAGAAAAGAAAAAACTACTAGCATTATGTTGGTCTTGAAATCTATCTAATAGAAAGGTTGTGTTCCCATAGACCTTGACCAAAATTTAGTGACCTAGAAGCTTTGGGGCTTCAATGGTAAATCTCTAGAGGAGGCTAGCTCCTTTGAAGTTCAAGCTAACTATTCATAAAATATGGGGGGAAAAGGGTGCTAAAAGTAACAAAAGGAGCTAAAGCTAGAACTAATGTTGGTGCAGATTAAGCAACATCAAGACACATGCGTAATAGAAGACTATGCAAATAAATAATGAATTACCTAACAGACGAACAATTTTTAGTATTAATCATATAACACTTAGTTTCAATACAATGTAGCTTATCAAACTATAAATTCCAAAACAACTGAATGAACACAAGCATAAATTCAGAAATTAGAGTAAACACCCTAAACATTCAATAGGCTAAAATTAGAAATAAGTAGTCATCCATACATACATATTCTGCAAATGAATTGAACTAAAGGCCAAAAAATAATTCTTTTGTATTAATATGCAAATATTTTGTTCTTACATATGAATTATAAAAGTATAAGAGCCAACCATGTTTCATTTTACATCTTAGTATTTATACTTTTTACAATGTTATAGTTATCAAGGAATCATTGTATTAGAAATGGATTGCTATTATATCAAAGGGTGTGCCAGGAGATTGAACCGCTCAGAGGCATGATCACTCCAACTTCCTAATCATGGCTTGTAGACCTAGCCAAAATATACATAATTTTAAGTCATGTTGACCTTGCTGCTTGAATCTAGTTCATTGCTTTTCACTAACCTTTTTTAGTTAAGCCACCCCGTAACTTCCATGATGGTCCTGAGCATACCCATATTGTTGAGATTCTTCTCACAGGTAATCTTATCCACTAGGTGTCGTGAGATGATGATAATCCTCGTGTAGGTAGGTCGATGCTAGATTTTTATTGAATCAATTGCCAAACTTATACACTGTGATCTCATGGTGTCAGATATTCAGGGCTCTAGCGGAATATATTCCATTATTTGGCAATCATACCAAGTGTCATGTAAGTTGAACCAAGTGCCATAGGTAGAGTAAGGAAGAAGAAATATATCCTCTTATAATGGACTCATAGATCCATTCATTTTGTACGATTCCATTCATACAATATTATATGATATTTTTGTTGGAAATTTTGAGTATAGTGTTGTCATTGATGTCAAAGGATTGTTATCATTGATGTCAAAGGTGAAAAGGTTGAGTTTTGTCTTCAAGGTTGAAATAATAAATGCAAAGAAATTTTCCATGGTTGTGAAAGTAAGCAAAGACAATTTTGAAGAAAAGGATTATAATATTTAAATTATAATATTTAAATATTATTAAGAGATTTTGAAAGTAACAAGGGCTTCATTTGGTAAATAAAAAACAAAGGGAGTTTTTAAATTACAAAGGAAAGACAAGACTTCTCATTGGTGGAAAAAGACCCAAGGCAAAAGGTTTTATTATAATATATTTTTTAAAATATTATAAAACCTAAGTATAAAGTTACATGGCACCAAAGATAATTCAAATTATTTTTAAATAAATTTGAAAGAGGGCTGTCATCTAAAAAGTGCATGAAAATCATATAAATACCCTAAGACTTTGGAAATAGAATGTGTGCTTTATAATTCAATTTTTGTGCAATCATGCAAGAGGTGGCATTGAATAAAGAAAAGAGGACAGTGTTGATTTTAGAGCACAGAAGGAGAATGAAATAAAGTAAATTTTGTTTGCCCCTTGATGTCACCCACCAGGGTGGCCCAGTGGTGGCTAGATTCGTGCTAAGGCATTTGCAAGGTGGAGGTTTGTAGTTCGATTCTCCCTATTACCAGTTTTGAAGAGTTTTAGCCTTTTTAGAAAATGTGAAAAGGGAACTAAAGGTGAAGACCTATATTTTAGGTCTCAACCACTTAGCTAGAGCAAGCGGTCATGCACTACGTTAGGAGGTTGAGGGCGGAGGGTCGATTCTCGTTCACACCAACAATATTAATTTTTGTTGAGAGGTATGTGCTAAGGTTGATTAAACTTGCTTTGTGTGAAGTTTGAGGGGTGTGCTATGGTGTAAAGGTTTTTGGCATATAGGAGGTATAAGGGAAATTATTTTTGCCAAATATTTTTGAAAATATTGCTGTCATTAAATTTTATTTTTATATATGCAAAAGTAGGAGTGATAAGGTGTAAATGATTGGTTTAATATTGTAAATCTATGTTATGGTTCAATAAGTGGTTTGGAAAATAGTTTATGAAAGTGGGAGATAAAAGTTGTAAAATGTGTTTTTATTGATTGTAATATTGACATTAATTTTGAGGGACTTGGTTCATGATTTAAAGTTTTATTTTGAAAAACCAAGAGAGTTATAAAGCAGTGGTTTGGAATAAAATTGTGCACACATTTTGAGAAGGGTTTTTCAATATATGAAAAGGTTATGCTAATCCTTTTTGTAGTTGCAAAAGATATTATTTGTGAGATAGGTTTTTGAAGACATATCTCCATAAGAGAAAATTAAGAGGTATGGGCACATAATTCCTTATTTGAGGTGTTTTTGTTGAGTAAATGTTTCTAAAACATAAGGTGGAGATAAAAGAGTTGTTTGGTAAGCATTTTTGAAAATATTTGAGTTAGGGTTTGAGATCTACATGTGCATCAATTGTTGAGAAAAAGTGGAAACAATTGTATTAGAGCTTGTACTTCATTGTTGAATGGTTTTGGAAATATTTGGGATAGAGTTTGAGAACAAGTGTACTTCCATTGTTGAAAGATATTGAGACATTTGTGCTAGATATTGTGAACTATTTGTGTTAGGTTTGAAGACAAGTTTGTGAATCATTGTGAAACCTTTTGAGCATTGGTTGAGAGATATTGAAAGTAATTGTGAAAGTGTTTGAGATCAATCTTGTGAGGGAAATTTGTGCATTATTGATATTGATGTTTGAGAGCAAATTTGCAAGAAAGATAGATCAGTTTTGTGAAGCAAGTTATACATTGTTTTGATTTGATTTGAAAGGGATTTTGCAAGAGATAGATATTGGATTAGTGGAATTCAAGATTTGTGAATGTGAAGAACAATATTAGGATTTTTGATAGTGCATATCATTCTCTATATGTTCTAGAGGTTAAAATAATTATAGGTAGTATATGTTTTAATTGCCTAGTTGAAGAAAGTATTTCTAAAAGAGATATAAAAATTTGTTTGTAAGTAGAATTTGGAAATATTTGAGCAAGTATTGTGAGCAGCATTGAAGGCAGATTTGAGCAAGTCTTTTGAGAAGGCTTGAAGGTAGACTTAAGAAAGTCTTTTGATAAGGCTTGAAGGTAGATTTGAGAAAGTATTTTGAGAAGGCTTGAAGGTATATTTGAGCAAGTATTTTGAGAAGGCTTGAAGGTAGATTTGAGGAAGTCTTGTGAAGACTTGAAACAACATTGAGATAGATTTAAGACAAAATTGAGAGTAGGTTTGGTTGTTGATTTGATCAAGATTTGTGTTAAGGCTTGGGGTAAATTTGAGATAGAATTGAGAGCAAGTTTGGTTGCTAATTTGATCAAGATTTGTGTTAAGGCTTGGGATAGATTTGAGATAGAATTGAGAGTAAGTTTGGTTTCTAATTTTATCAAGCTTTGTGTTAAGGGTTGGGGAAGATTTGATATAGTATTGAGATCAAGTTTTGATCAAGATTTGTGTTAAAGCTTGGGGTAGATTTGAGTAGAGTTAGAATAGATTTGTGATAGACTTGTGATAGGGTTTGGTGTAGATTTGAGACAGATTTAAGAGAAGAATTTGGAGGTGACCAAAGTAGAGAAGACAAAGATCTCCAGTGGATACAGGTCCATTAGCTAGTGTAGTGGGGATAGAGGTCTCCTATGGAGAGAGATCCACAAGCTAGAGGAGTGGGAATATAAGTCTTGTAGAAGTTCACCAACCAAATAAAAGGGGAAATATTTCTCCTGTGGAGAGATATCCACGAACCAGAGCAAAGGGGAAAGAGTTCTCCTATGGAGAGAGATCCATGAACCATAGCAAAGGGGAAAGAGTTCTCTTGTAGAGAGATATCCATGAACCAAAGCAAAGGGGAAAGAGTTATCCTATGGAGAGAGATCCATGAACCATAATAAAGAGGAAGGAGTTCTCCTATGGAGAGAGATCCACAAACCAGAGCAAAGGGGATAGATTTCTCCTATGGAGAGAGATCCACAAAATATAGCATATGGGATTGGTATCTCCTTTGGATAGAGGTCCATAAATACTGTAATATAGAATAGATTCCCACAATATTTATTGAGAAAATTTAGAAGAAATATTTTCTCCATGGACGTAACCCACATTGGGTGAACCATGTTAAATTTGTGTCTCTCATGTGTGTGATGATTTATGCATTGCTTTGAAAACTGCTATTAATATTTCCATTAATAATATTAGATAATATTGTTTGGGAAAGGAAAGTAAAATTTCATATTATAATGTTCACCCCCCTCAATATAAGCTTGTGTTATTCAATGTTCTTGGAGCTCTGTTATTCTCTCTTCTCCTTATTAATAATTATGATTCTTAACTAGATAGATTAGCCCAAAAACCATCATTTATATCAAAGTGAGGTTCAAGGGAATTGAGAAGGATTGTAAGGAGGGTAATTATTGCAAAATAATTTTGGACAATTATCTCCATCCAATAACAAGCCCAAAAGGAATGTGCTAGTTCTTTCAAAAAATATAGAGGACCATTGAAGGAGATTTGAAGCCACCAAACTATAGTTTCAGATAGCAAGTTAGAATTTTTCAGAGCTACAATTTGGTGAGTTAGAGGGTTGTTTCAAAACAACCAAGAATAGCTATAAAATCCATCCAGTTAAAGGCAACAATAAGGTGAATTTAATCACCTAGAAATCCTTCATCTTTAGAGATATTAAAGGTAAGAAAATTAGGTGCAAAGGGTTCATTTTATGAACACTTATATTCAGTTCATTATTTAGTTTCATTGAGCACCTTATTAAGAGTTTTAAATTTGCAAAGATAAGGTCGCATTATAGTCTTCAAGAGAAGTGCAGAATGAAGTTTCTATTAAGGTTTATACCTACACATTAATAGGAGTTAGATACATTTTATCATCTTCCTATTATATAGTTATAACAAAGAAGACTACATTCAATTTCATAGATTATTAGTGCATTTGAAAGATCTTTAAGAGTTACTATTAGTGCATATTACAAGGATAAATAAGGTGAGATTATTATTGCACTATTTTAGTTACTTGTAACTATATTAAACTTATTACTCTTAAAGGATTATTATGTGCATTGGTTGTTAAGTGTGAGTGAATAACCAAAGTGCACAAATTAACTCATATCAAAGTGTCTAGAGACACTATTCGGTGCACTAAACCTACAACATTTTGTGGCCTAGAGAAGCCACCAAAATAGGGTAATATTCCTCCAAGGTGTGGAGAAGAAATCCACCATTAAAATCAGTGAAAAGAGCTACAAAATGAGACCAGGAGAGTCTCAAGTTTTAGGTGCAAATCAGAAAGTATTACATAGATATACAAGCACCAAATTTGTCTCTACTATTATATTCAAAAGAGACAAAAGGAAAAGTGTCTTAAGGACACCCTAAGTAGCCTATCCTCTACATCTACAAGCAACTATCATTAGTAGAGGGAAAGCACAAATAAAGGTGCTTGAAGATGAGCCATCCTAAAGGGCTCAATATCAGAGATCAACACTAGCAGAGGTGCTTGAAAAGGAGCCATCCTAGAAGGCTCAAAATCCACCACTAGCAAGGTGAAAGCATAGTCAAGGTGCTTTAGAGTAGATTCAGTTCAAAAGGCTCAATACCTACATCACCAAGGTGTACCAAGACACTAACTCAACACCCATGTAGTAGGCAACCTGCAACGTCAACATTCCTACATAAGAAACTAGCACTTATTGAAAGGAGTTAATACTAAGGGCAACAAAGCACTAGCTACATAAAACAAAAGTTCTTATCAAGCTTCAATGTGGAAGAAGCGCTATCTAAGAACCTCCATTGCAATGCTTGATAACTACATAATCCATATTCACTAGAGAAAAGGAGGAGCCATCTCACTCTTTGTTGTCATGAAGGAGGTAAATAAAGCTTGCAAATAGTTGGCAAGAATAAGCGTTGAAGAGTTTTTAGGAGCTAGAATGGTGAAGGCAAGTGTGCATGAAAAGAAGACAAGAAAACTTATCTTAACAATAGAGATATATTGTACCACTTGGCACAACGGTGTAAGAGAATCCTCCTATCCCAACACCCATGGTCAAGAAGGAATAAACACTCATCAAATAAATGCTCATCATCATTACTCCTAACATTCAAGAAGAGCATTGCCCTCAAGAGTTACAACCAGGCTTACACCACATTACATAACATATTCAACCAATTCATATTCAACAACACACAACCAAAGGAGGAGGATCAAGCATTTTGGGTAATTCTTAGTGCCACTTGACACTTGTTTGAGGATAAGTGAAGTATATTTCTAGCCACTATATTAAGAGCATTCATAGGGATAAACTCAAAGTGATAGACATGCATTCATAGAAAGAAATAACATAGAAAATTCAAGGACATCTAAACTAGATTAGCAGCAAGATCAAGATATTTTAAGAGTTTAAATCCAACACACATACGATGAGTCAAAGGAGCATTGAAGCCTAAATTCATACGCACTTCAACTTATATCATACGTTTTCCACCAAAGACTTACAATGCTCACTCAGTAAGGAGAATACAATGTTATAAGGTAAAGTCTTATATTAATTAAGTTTACTTTCATTAAAGGAGTAATAAGGAGTATGTTTTAAGGTTGAAACTATATTCATTTCAAGTTGAAAATCAACCTTAGAAAATTGAAAGCATATAAAGGAGTTTATAGTATTTCAAATAATTTAGTTGAAATATAATAACTTTTATATTTGCAATTAAAAAAAAATAGGAGGTATAAGGGTTACTACTTGGAAAAAATATTAATATTGCAAATATTATCATTATTAATTTCTAATATTCCAAATTAGGGAGTTATAAGGCATACTACATCAAACATAAATTATTGAAATTTAGAAATATTAAACTATTGGATATTGAGGGTTATAAAAGGAAGTTCTTCATTTACTTAAAGGAGTTGGAATTATTTTATTCTTGTCTTATACTCATACTAAAGAAATCCAACTATAGAGAACTTCAAATCCTACAAAATCTAACTTTAGAAAATTTTTACATTCTAAGGTGTCTCGAATCATGGACCATTGGTATTAACCTATGACTATAATTTTTCATTGGTTTAATTCCATACAAAAGACAAATGGGAAACCAAGTTGCTATAGCAGATAATAAAACTTTTGCAATAAAGGGAATCAGAAAAATCCTAGTGGATTTGATAAATGGAAAAGGAATAATAAAAAATGCATTATATGTCCCAAGATTGACTACTAATATTATTTCAATTTCTCAACTCATGGGTCAAAATATGATAGTAGAGTTCAAAGTTTCTAATAGAAGAAAATAGTGTCTCATTCTTAAACAAGGAAAAAAGATAGCATTAGGCTGCTATAAAAGTGATCTATTTCTTCTAGACATTGCTACACACTCTGCTTTTTCAGTTAAAACTTCAGATCTATGACACAAGTGTCTAGGATATTCTAGTGAATCTACCATGAATTAATTACTCAAATATCAAAGGGTTGAAGGAATACCAAACCTATTTCTAGATTCTACTATTTTTCCAAAATATTTAGTAGGAAAACAACATAAAATTCCTTTTAAACTTTGACAACACATGACTCAACAACCACTAGAATTAATATACACAAACTTATGTGGGCCAATGAATATCTCTAGCATTGGAGGATGTAAGTAATTTCAACTATTTGTTGATGATTACACAAGAAAAATGTGGGTATACTTCATGAAGTATAAATTAGAGGCATTTAGTCATTTTAGACAATTCAAACTTCAAGTAGAAAAAGAATTAGGAAAAAACTATAAAAACTATTCATTCAGATAGAGGAGGCGAGTTTATATATAAATAATTTGATTCCTTTTTAGAAGAGAATGAAATTAAAAGACAAATCACTACAACAAAATGGAATTATAGAAAGAAGAAATAAGTCAAAAATAGAAATGGTGAGATGTATGTTAAAAGAAGCTCATCTTTATAATCAATATTGGGTAGAAGGAGTTCAAACTATAGTGTACATACAAAATAGATTACCAACAAGGATACTCAAACATATTAAACCAGAAGAAGCATGGTTAGGATAAAAAATAAATGTAGGAAAATATGAATTTTTGGTTGCAAAGCTTACATGCATATACCAAAACAAAAAAGAACAAAATTGGATGACAAAACTATAGCAGGAAAATTTGTTGGATATGGTAATGAGTATACAAGATGTAAAATATTAGACCCACATAAAAATAAAGTTTACATAAGTAGAGATGTGATATTCGATGAAAAAATCAGAATTGACACTGAGGAACCTAGTGATGACACATAAATTCTTATAAATCACTTAGAGGAAGAGATAACTAATGAAGAATTAGAATTAGAATTAGAATCAGAATCAGAATCTAATGAAGGAAGCAGGGAATACTCAGAAACATCTACAATTGCTCAAAAAAATAACCAATACGGCTCAAAAACACTCTCAGGGATTCAAACCTAGAAATAATGCCAGATCTTACCACTACTAGAGTTTAAAATCATAGTCAAATTAGAATAAATAAAGGATTACTAAGCAATACAGTAGAACCAACATCAACACCACAAGCACTAAATCAATCACATTGGAGGACAACTATGGAATTTGAATAAGCATCACTTCAAAGAATAAAAAATGGAATCTAGTGGAATTGCCCCCAGGAAAGAAAATACTAGGTTGCAAATGGATATTCAAGATCAAGTATAAAGTAGAAGGAATACTTGATAAGTACAAAGCTCGATTAGTAGCCAAAGGATATATGGTAGGGTACCTAGGAATAGATATTTGGGGATATATTATTATATTGTATAAGGTTTGGCATGGGTCACACATAACCCAAGGTTGATTGTATTATAATATAATATTATATTAGTAGTAGGCTCCCCAAAGTAGAATAAGAATATGGATATATAAAGAAGAGATGCTTGTCATTGTAATCATCATGGAGATGAATCTTATGTAATTGTCTTTACCCACGAAGTGGCTTATGGAACTTTATCCTCCTTGAGTGGCTCTCTCATCTTGGGAGATCTTGTGGGGTGATTCCTTCATTAAGGATTATTATTGGTGTTTTCCTACTTTAAGGGTATTATCTATATCTCTCTCATTTGTGGATTATTATTGTGGATAAATATTTTTGGATGAATGATTTGATATTTCTGCATATGGGTGAATGATTTATGTTAATAATAATAAAATTTTACAACAAGTGGTATCATAGCAGCGATTTTGGCAAAGTGGGAATTTTTTGTGTGAAATTGTAGAATTACGGCAATTTTTTTGGAAAATTATCTCATCTTTCAGGAGCTATATCTTTGCAAAAGTTTATTCGATTCAGGTGATTCTTGGATTAGTTTATGCAGAATTTGAAGAGCTTTAAAATGAGTAATCATATGAAGGAATACAAGTAGTATTGAGAGATATATGATATTTTAAATTTAGTCATCTGGAACAAGGATAGTGATGAAATTTGCAGTTTTTTTTTTTTGAAAAAATATCTCATCTTTCAGGAGCCATATCTTTGCAAAAGTTTATCTGATTTAGGTGATTCTTGGATCAGTTTGTGCAAAATTTGAAGAGATTTAAAATGAGTGGTCATATGAAGGAATCCAAGTAGTATTAAAGGATATACAACCTTTTGAATTTATTCATCTCGAACAAGGATAATGATGAATTTTGCAGATTTTTTTGAAAAAACGTCTCATCTTTCAGGAGCCATATCTTTGCAAGAGTTTATCTGATTTATATTAATATTGTATTAGTTTGTGCAGAATTTGAAGAGGTTTGAAATAAATGGTCATACAAAGGAATATGAGTAGTATTTATGGATATATGACCTTCTAAAACTAGTCGTTTGGAACAAGGGCAGTGAAGAAATTTCAATTCATAATTTTTTTGAAATATGAAATTTGTTTAGTTCGGGTAAGCAAATCAGTTGCAGTTTATTTAGTTTGGAAAAAAAATTTCATATCTAGTTGTCTCTATATAATTTTAGCTTCAACTCAGTGGGAAGATGTTTATTTCCATAAAACCCTTGTTTACACTAGGGCATGATATATATTGTCAAAAAAAACCCAAGTTTGCATTAGGGCATTAACTATGGAACTCCAAATTGTTTTAGGAGAATATAATATTGATGTTAGGGATTGGTGGTAAAATTTTAAATTCTTGTATCATTATTATCCTCTTTGTAAATGTAGTATTTCTTGTTGTCTTAAAGAGAAATATCTTCTTTGGTATTGTAAAATTCCTCATGCTCATCAAGATGAACTAACTTAGGAAACAATGGAGCATGCATTCTTGAGTAGATGGGACCCATATAAAAATATAGTTATTCTGAATGTCACCATCAAGGGATATGAATAAGAAATAAATATGCTTCAAAAATAACAAAAGGAAATAAAAAGAGAGCTAGCAAATTTCAAAGAAGTGGTAGAAGATAAAAAATATGTCAGTATGCAGACAGAGGAAACCATACCTTTGGTAGAAGATAAATTAAAAAATGGACAAAGGAATTTGTTTGAATCTAAAAAGTCTATTTTACAGGTTCATGGAAGCATTAAAAAAGAATAGGTTATTATTTCCATTGACCCTAGTAGCAGATATAATTTTATTAATATTTCCTTGGCTAAGAGGTTGCAAGTTCAAGCAAAAAAAATTAAGGACACACATCTTGAGGGTGAGAATGTTTAGATTTTTGAATATTTGAAGATCACCATAGATAAATATTTTTATATTCAAATTTTCATGCTATTCAGATGGATGATGAGGATATTGTTCTTGGTTATCCTTGGTTAGATTCTTTGGATACTGTTAACATTAATGTGCAAAAGAAGTTTATGAAGTTATGGTAAAGGAAAAAGAAGATAACATTGCAGGATATTTCTCATTTTAAGGAGCAAGGATCCAAGGAAAATAAAGAAGTGGTTGTAGAGAAAAAAATTGAAGAACCTAAAACAAAATCCAAGAAGGTAGTAGAAGCAACAGAGTCCATGGAAGAAGTAGCATTTGTAGACACCAAAACAACATCAATCCGATTATGTGACTACAAGCACTAACCGAATTGGCATACATACCCCCTAGGGCAGCCTCTAGAGGTTAAACAGTGGTCCTAACCACTCCCAAATCAGTTTTGGAAGGTCAAAGGTCAATTTGGAACATTTTAAGCACTTTTCTCCCTATTAGTCCCACCCTAGGACAATTAGAATCCTATTCACCCCACCTCGGGACGATTAGCAGGTTTGACTGGCAAAAGTCAAGCCTTGACAAATGGCAACCTAGATTAGCCACCCAACTTCACCTTCAAGGCATGCAATTACGAGGAATGGTTTCAAATTAGAGAGAGAGACTTCAGTCAAGCATGCCCTGATCATGGAGGCCCTAAATCAGGGAGGAATCTTCTCTCCCCCAAAAAGGCATGGTGAGCCAAGTGGTGCCCTCGCATGCACATTCAAAGGAGACCCTTAGGTCTATAAAAGGGTGAGCCTCCTCACCCCAAAAAAAGAAGATAGCTGGAGCATTTGGAGCAATAGAGTGCTGCAAAATTATACTCCCATCCCTCTTTGTGCTTCCTACATCCCTAATTTCTCTTTTTGAAGAGAGGTTATCGGGTGGACACTAGGAACGCATTCCAGACCCAAAAGTCAAGAAATCAGCCACAATCCCATGCAAAACTCATCAAAACAACCCCCTAAGAGGTTTTGGACCCATACCACTTGGATTGGTACCAAAACTAAGCCCCAAACAATGGGCGTCCTGCCCCCGGGCACCCCCCGCACTGCTACAGTCCTAATCGCCCCATCCTGGAGTGATTAGAAATCTATGCATGATTTCTTTACTATTATTTTTGCATTATGTTGTATCTAATGTACTTATGCTGCTATCAAATTTTCATTGATTTCTGACATGATTTGACCTTGTTTGTGTCATTTTATGCGTTTCCTAACCTACAGGGAGCACCTTCAGATACAAGTAAATATAGGTAGAATATGCCAAATATGACCTTCTGGGTCATCTCAAAATGCCCCTTTTAGCTTAACCCCAAGTTTACAAGAATTTTGGGGGCCTTTGGGTAGGACATTTGCAAGGTCGCTTTTGCACATTTGGTGACAGTCCCCAGCATCCCACCCCAGAGCGATTAGAAATATGTGCATGATTTTCTGAATGTTATTTTTGCAATGTGTCCCTAATGACGTCTCCATGCCTCTGTCAAATTTTGAATTCATTATGATATTTTTTGACCATCATTTCATTCTTTTATATATCAACTAGCCGGATGCTTTAGGGATTGCATGTTTTTCTATACCCGCATATGCTATTAACTATTTGCTATTTTTTTGTGTGTAGGATATTGCCTCCAACAACACCAGAGGGACAACAAGGAAAAAAGAACACACAGACACCAACGGAGGCAAATTTTGGCCTGCCCATTTCAAATGTGGGCATGCGGGAGACACTGGAAGTGTACCATCCATTGATGTAACAAACTGTATCAAACATTTTGAGCCCTAGAGGGGGGACGTATTGTAACTGGATTAAAAGAAACATTAATAAAAGAGGCCCCACTTTTTTTTGCTTACATCTCATTTTTGCATCATTTCCTTCATGCATTTGTTCATCGCATTTGTAGGACTTAGCATTTGTACCATATCTATTTTGTTTGCATCATATCTGGTACGTCGTCATTCTGCATTTGACTTTTAGTGGCGATCATGGTGGGACCCTATCCCCTACTATTATGATCAAGTTTTTGATCCAAATTTTGTGGTTTTTCTTTGCAGGTGTTATTCATTCGGGCACTGGACTGCTACTCGTGCCACCCCGGGACAAATACGCATTCGTCCCACCCTGTGACGAATGCAAACCTACTATTCATATCACCCTGGCACGATTAGATCTCTGTGCATTTTTTGAGTAGAAACTCAGAGGCATATAGTTTAGATAGAGAAGAGGTAGGCCTTCTGAACATCCTCTATGTTTTTCTACTTTTTGTTTCTGCAATTTTTTGTTTTCTTTGCTTTATTTTCAGACACTTGTATAGAAAGGTTAAGTAGTTTGCTTTCCTTTCTTGCAATAAAAAAAAAACATAGAGTAAATTAAATGGAAGGAACTTGATTAAGAATGCATTCTTCTCTGGTTTGCTTGCATGATACTTGCACAAATGGCAAGTCCTCATCATAGGTTTCAGTTCTAGTTAGGATTGGTGATTTCCTTTTGCTACTAATGGTTTCTGAAAGATAAAACGTACTCTAAAGCATTGCATTAGTGAAAATCATCTTTTGTTGTATGTTTTATTTCTTTATACAATTAAAAGGAACCACACACACCACCTAATAAAATTAACATCAAGGAGTTGGTCTTAATACCCCAACACTTGATCAAGACCAACGATGGATTTCATCACCACCTTGGCTTGGATTTTGCATACATATACCCTGATCGCGACTGTTGCTAGACGTAAATCCTGACAAAAGCTGACCAAGTGTAACGAGGGTGATTCCCCGTGCATAAGGATAAGTCTTCTATGGTAGGTGTCAAAAATAGAGTGATCCCCCTTCCGTACCGCCTATGTTCCACGTACTATTATGCTCTCACATACCAATAGTTTCCCTCACGTAAGGACGAGTATATTGAGAGGTTCGGTATAACGGCCCGGCAATGGTATCTTGAAGGGGAAACCATTTTGGAGATACAAGAGCCATCATTATGCATGTATAACAAAGTTCTCTTTACAATATTTACACAACAAAAATCAAACACACTGAACCAGGTCTAGGACACACATTTAATCTGTAAACAAGATAATCATTTCTTGTTTGGGTGGTCCCCTTTTGTTTGGTATAGCATAATTTTTTTTTAAAGGAGATAAAAATATACATATCTTTCTAGAAAGACCACCACCATTGTGTATACCCGTAGCCAATCCCAATCACGGGCAAAAGCTACGAAAAGTATACAAGGAGGCACAAGTCACCTCTGTTACAGCCCCAAGGACTTGGTTATACCACCTTGGCCGCCTAACCCACAACATAGTCCACACTATGCCACTACAGAAAATGACTATAAAGGCACCCCTCTGAGGGGCACTCCCATTCAACATAGACCCTCTCAGGAGGAGTACACACATGGGAAGGCTCCCTTAGAAACTCATTATGAGTTGCCATTGCATGATGAAGTGCTAGAGCAACATAGGGTTCATAAGGAGGGACCACATGATTATATCATTCCTCCTCCACCCATCATTACTGTTAGAACTAATAGGCCAAATCTAGAGCATAAGGCTCTTCAGACAGGGCGAGCCAACTCTGCCTGCCCCTTTCGCATGTATGAAAGGGATCACGAGGAAAACTAGTATATTCCTCAAGAACAATATATCGCATGGGAGCAATGCGCCTCCGCACCTGCTAATTATCAAGATTACCTATTGATGCCAGAGCCTCAGGTGAATGCTGCTAACCTCGATAGAGGAAAGCAACCCATAGAGATCTCAAATCACCATGACCAAGATAGATATGTAGGGGAGGCATCTAGGACTCCTAGACCTAGGACGATGAAACAAATTGACTTGGTATTTGCCAAACAGGCCGCCCACCAAGTGCAAATCATGCAGCTTAGGCAAGATTAGCAGCAATTAGAGAAATTGTATCAACTTAACAAAGAGCACATTCAGCGCTAGACAAATGAGTTGCTCTAGAACACTATGCATTAGAGGATTCCAACCCCTCGCACGTATAGGACATAAATTTATGAGAGGCACAACCCCTTAGTACGGGACAAGTCTTCACAACCTTATCAAGCGTTGCCTCCAAGACCTCCTAGACCTGAGCGGGAGGCCACTCCTAGAACCAATGATGAGCATATTCCTCGGGCACCCATCCATGTGTATAGATCACACCTAGAAACTCCTCAAGAGGCCTATGAGGAATTTGAGCAGGAAGAAGGGCGGGCTGAAACGCCCTACCAGGGTAGGGAGCGCTACCTGGCTACCCATCCATAGGCCTCAAGTTCCTCATAATTCAAAATGAGAACAAACCAAAGAAGAGGAAATCAAATCCTCTGATGCATACAAAGCATTGCTAGAATGCTTAGAGTCTGTGGAGACTAAGACTTTGGGGCCCCAAAAGCCCACCTTACGCCAGCTCCACAACCACCCTGTGCATCCTTCAGTTTTGGCACCCCCATACCCCGACCAATTCAAAATGCCTCAATTGAAAATTTTTAGAGGGGATGAGGATGCCCAAGAGCACATAACTAGGTTCTTGAGTCAATGTTTTGGCATTCAGGAAAATGATGCATTACTTCTGAGAATGTTTATAACCACGTTCAAAGGCCCTGCCTCGGATTGGTTTACCCAGTTGTCAAAGCATAGCATCAATAATCTAGATTGGCTAGTAGATGCATTCCTTGAACGTTTTTCCTTCAAAACCAAGAAGAAGGCATCCTTAAGCGACCTAGCTGGCCTTAAGCAGTATGATGATGAGACCATAGATGCTTATGGGAATCGGTGGAGGACACTACTTTCAAAGCTACCTTACCTCCCTCCCATGGCCGACATGACTCAAATGTTTTCAAAGAGTTGCATAAGGTCGATCTTCGTGCTATTGTAGCTACAGCAATATGCCACCCTAGAAGAATCCCTAGTGCAAGCTAGGATAATTGAGGAGATCAAAATTTAAGACGGCAAGATTTCCAAGCCATGCAAGAAAGAGTGGACAAAAAATGCTAAAACTAGGCCCACACAACTGAAACCTGCTGTGGTCAATTAGGTTGCCATAAATATACCAAAGTCTGCACAAATGACACAACCCCCAAAGACTAATTATCAAGTGATTCCTCTTGATAACTATGAAAAGGAAAATCATAAACAAGAGCAAAATCAGCAGCGTCACCCTAATCGACAATTCATACAATTCACGGAGTCTAGAGACTCCTTGTTTGATCGCTTGTTCATGGTGAACCTGATAAACTTATCGAAAAGTCGACCTATAGACCCCAACATGCCAAAACCCAAGGGCTATAGGGTGTTAGTCTCACAATGACACTGAGAGGGGGGGTGAATCAGTGTAGCTCTTTATAACTTAAATCTTCAACTCTTAAAGCCGAAACAATGAAAACTTAAAACCAAATAAAGCAAGTATAACAAGAGAACATCACACAACACAAGATGTACCGAGGTTCACCGATTTGGCTACTCCTCAAAATGACTGTTTGGACTCCCATCCAAATCCAGCCTTTGCAAAGCACCAACTTTACAATCAATTTACCAGCACCCACTGGAAGGAGCACCAACCCCTGATTTACCAGCACCAACTGGAAGGAGCACCAACCCTTGATGCCAAGCACCAACTTGGACTTCAATTTTGAAACTAGAAGATTGACATAAAAATGCCTTCACTTTTACAAGACCCTGATTGGTCTATTGCTTACCCAACATCTCCCACAATTCACAAAACACACACCCTTCTCGCTCGCCTATCCCCCACATTAAATTCTCCAAGCAACACTCCTTTTATAACTATCCTTTCTCTTTGTAACTCCAATTGTAACTCCTTCTTTCATATTCTCATACGCCACTTGTCAATTGTAACACCTTCTTTCATATTCTCATATGCCACTTGTCAATTGTAACTCCTTCTTTATGTAACTCCTTTTGTATATATTGAGAAGGCATTTCGTCAAACACGTCACATGCAAATAATTGACACCATATTCTCCTACCATGACTGTTCATTTTCTCCGTCATGACTATTCATTTTCTCCTTCGATGACTGTTCGTTTTCTCCTTCATGACTGTTCATTTTCTCCTTCGATGACTGTTCATTTTCTCCTTATTTTTTCTCTGTCATTTTCTCTATTTTTGTTTCTCTTTGCTGTTCATTTTCTCTTTCATGACTATTCGTTTTCTCCTTGCATGACTGTTCATTTTCTCCTTGCATGCTGTTCATTTTCTTTGTTGTTTTTCTCTTCTTTCATTTTCTCCTCTTTTTTTTCTTTTCCCTTATGCATGCATGTGTTTTGGTTTCCAAAAAGGCTTTTCATTTCTATTTTGAGGCCCTTCGTTTCCTTTTCTCCACATGGGCATGCATCCACTTCTTTCCATGTGTAACGACCATCTTAAATGATTTCAAATCATTAAATATTCCTTATGGGTCCACGTCACTATGCAGTCTTCGGTTTCACCATCCTGGTGTTCATCACTAATATCAGATGCACTGTCAACTACTCTGTTCCTTTGGCAAAAATGCAACATGTCGCGATATCGTGACACTTTTGTTTCTCTGCCTGCCTACCCTTTTTGAGTCATGAAAATGTGACATGTCGTGATATCGTGACACTTTTGTTTCTCTGCCTGCCTGCCCTTTTTGAGTCGCAAAAATGCGACATGTCGCGATATCGTGACACTTTTGTTTCTCTGCCTGCCTGCCCTTTTTGAGTCATGAAAATGCGACATGTCATGATATCGTGACACTTTTTCCTTCTTGCTCTTTCTCTTTGCTTTGGATCGAAAATACATGTCGCGATATCGCGACACTTTTTCTCCTTGCTCTTTCTCTTTGCTTTGGCCCATGAAAATACAACATGTCGCGATATCGTGACACTTTTTCTCCTTGCTCTTTCTCTTTGCTTTGGCCCATGAAAATACATGTCGCGATATCGTGACACTTTTTCTCCTTGCTCTTTCTCTTTGCTTTGGCCCTGAAAATACAACATGTCGCGATATCATGACACTTTTTCTCCTTGCTCTTTCTCTTTGCTTTGGAAAATGAACATGTCATGATATCGTGACACTTTTCTCTTTCTCTTTGCCTGAAAATGCAACATGTCGCGATATCGTGACACTTTTTCTCCTTGCATTTTCTCTTTGCTTTGGACCATGAAAATGCAACATGTCGCGATATCGCGACACTTTTTTTCTTTGCGGTGTTTTGCTTTTTCTTTGATCTTTAGCATATGGGCCACTTCGGTCTTCTTGGAAAATATGCAAAAAGGTGGGTAAACATCCTCATAAGCATTTAACATCATTGTACATACTCTGAGTAACCTCTGAACTCCTATCCACTGCATCAACCGATCTATCTGATTGTGTTGACAACAATGACAATATTGTCGTTGCACCTTGCTCAACAATCTCCCCCTTTGGAATTGTTGGCAACACACGTGCAATTTCCTGTAACTCTTCTCCCCCTTTGACAACAATATCAAAGGGCTACTGCAAACTCCCCCTGAGTCCATGCACAACATTCTCGGGAAAAAATTATTACACTTAGCAAAAATCACAAACATGAGCAAAAAGATAAACAAATACACAAATGCTCCCCTTGAGAATGTGGTCCCGATAGCTAGTCAATTCTTGGGAAGCGTGACCACTCCCAATTTATTGTGAAGGTACTCAAAGACTTCCTTGGGCAATGGTTTTGTGAAGATATCCGCTACTTGCTCTGTTGTTGGAACAAAATCCAACTTAACCTCACCTTCCGCAACTTTCTCCTTCAAAAAGTGATACCGGATAGCAATATGTTTTGTGCGAGAATGCATAACCGGATTCTTTGAGATGTTAATGGCACTGGTGTTATCACACTTAACTAAAATTGGCTCATTGAAGTTAATACCAAGATCTTTCAGGGTTTGTTTCATCCATAATACCTGCGTACAACACGTTGTCGCTGCAATATATTCTGCCTCTACTGTGGATAAG
Organism: Wollemia nobilis; assembly: GCA_028583015.1. Taxonomy (NCBI): domain Eukaryota; kingdom Viridiplantae; phylum Streptophyta; class Pinopsida; order Araucariales; family Araucariaceae; genus Wollemia; species Wollemia nobilis. The sequence continues at coordinate 7,780,150 of JAQPPZ010017031.1, read as the reverse complement.
GAGACTGACTCTTGTTTCTTATTGTGCCACGCGACCAATCTGTCTCCAAGATAGAATGCACCTCCACTGGTACTCTTTCTGTCATCTACACATCCTGCCCAATCTGCATCTGAATACGCAATAAGGGTGAAGTCCTTACCTTTCGGATACCATAACCCATACTCCATAGTACCCTTGAGGTACCGAAGAATCCTCTTCACTGCTGTCACATGAGTCTCCTTGGGACTAGCCTGAAATCGTGCTACCATGCATACTGCCTACAAAATATCTGGTCTGGTAGCTGTCAAGTACAGTAAGCTCCCAATCATAGATCTGTACATGGTTTGATCAACATGTGGAGATTTGTCATCCTTGCTCAACTTGCAACCTGTCGTCATGGGAGTGCTAACTGGCTTACAATCCTCCATTGTGAACTTTTTTAGTATCTCTTTCACATATTTAATTTGAGAAATAAATATGCCCTTCTCATTTTGATTAACTTGCAACCCGAGGAAATACGAAAGTTCACCAATCATTGACATTTCAAATTCTTTCTGCATCTTATTTGCTAAATCTTTACATGACTCATCTTTGCTGCTACCAAATATGATATCATCTACGTATACAACAAGAACAATAAGATGGCCATTTTCTATTTTGACATACAAATTACTATCCACCATACCTTTCTTGAACCCTTGTTGAGTAAGATAGTTGTCTAGCCTTGCATACCATGCTCGAGGTGCCTGTTTTAAGCCATATAATGCTTTCTTCAACTTGCAAACCAAGTTGGGATCATCACCAAGTTGGAAACCATCTGGCTGCTCAATATAAACCTCTTCTTCAAGTTTCCCATTCAAAAATGCTGATTTCACATCCATTTGATAAACTTTGAAATTCTTGTAAACTGCTAAAGCTAGAAACATTCTAATTGCCTCTAGTCTAGCCACAGGTGCAAAGGTTTCCTCAAAGTCAATACCTTCAACTTGTGCATAGCCTTTACATACCAATCTTGCTTTATTCCTGACTACCTGTCCGTCTTCATTCAATTTGTTTTGAAAGACCCATTTAGTACCGATTATATTTTTATTTGCAGGTCTTGGTACTAACTCCCAAGTTTTGTTTTTCTTGATCTGATCTAATTCTTCATTTATTGCCTTCATCCAACTTTCATCTTTGCTTGCATCAACAACATTTTTGGGCTCAATGCTGGATAATAGAGAGTAGTTACTTACTACTCTTCTTCTTGTCTGAACACCAACTGTGGGGTCTCCCTGAATATTTGTACTCAATTTGTATTGATGTAACTTCCTGCTCATGTAGCCACTTTGAATGCAATAATAAAATGTGAGCTTTCTGATTTTGCACGTGAATTAAATATTTTCACCAAAGCGTCATAATAGATCTAACAATCTTCACATCAATGTGTAGTACAAATACACACTGCTTTTATCGAAACACATATATGCAGCTAGGGCAACATTCTTTCACTAAACCAAATTATCAGAACTGTTATAATCCATAACTTTGAACAATGGCAGTAAGAACCATCAAAAGTACAACACTGACATATAGCAATACTACAAATGGTGACAACTCTCAATTTAATCACCACCCTTCACGGTACCTCCACAAACAACTACATGAACTGAAACACACTTTGACAACTATACGACAACTCCCCATGACTACTTGCCTTTCATCCTCAGATAACCAAACAAATACATAGGAGCATTAAAATAAAACTTTAAGATTGCTCCCCCTGAGGATGTGCTACCTGGAGTTGCTTAGTGCAATAGAGGAGTAGTCTCCTTCAGTCCAAGGAGACACGATTTCCTTTCTTCTTTCTTTCTCCACTCTGGTTTGATTACAGTTTTGGGCTCTTGTTTTGACTTTTCTTTTTAGTAGCTTGTGCATGTTTTTCGAGAAATTTTCTATTTTGTCTCATTCCATTTGGTTGAAATTTTCTTCCCTGAAATTGATTTGATGCAAATGTACTTCGACAATTTCTTGCAATGTGCCCAAAATTATGACAGTTATAACATTCTACTGCATAATCCATCAAAGGTGAAAAAACATTTCTATTGGGTGGTTGTCTCTTGTGCATCCTTGATGGATGATTATTTTCCTTTCTTTGATGCACATGATTTCTTCCCTGTCTGTGTTGCATTCTTTGTGTCTGATGAAATCTACTGTCTTGCCTTAGATTAGATACAAAAGTTCTTGGACAAAACCTTGCTATGTGCCCATGACCATTACATTTAAAACATTGCACATGGTGTTCAATCGGAAAAATAGATGTATTTCTACCAGCATAACTCTTTGATCTATTATTCAATCCACAATAAATTGCCTTGTGACCATAATGGTTGCATCTAAAACAATAGCCATTAAAAGCATTATTATGAATAAAGTGAGAGTGATAGAACCTCTTTTGTTGTGGTTGCTTTGTTGTAGATCTCCTTTGAGATTTTCTTCCTTTTGAAGATTCAGCTTCAAGCTTTTCTTGCTTTGATCCTTCAGTAGTGGACTTCTTCTTCTCTGCAGATTTAGAAGATGAAGGTTGTTCAGCTTCACATCCAAGACCAAGCTTACCCATGGAGCTTCTTTGTTGCCTTATCATTTTATCTAGCAACTCTGTGCTCTTCTCAAATTTGAGATTTGTATTGGCCTCTTCTAGTTGTTTCCTCAATAAAACAATCTCCTCTTCTTGTTTGCAACAAACAATCTCTTTTTCATTGATCTGTGACTCGAGAGTTTCTTCAATCCTTTTGGACTCTTCTACTTGCAGCTTTAGATCACTAATAACTTTGTTAGATTCCTCTTCACGTTTGCTACATACATCGCCTTTATCATCCAGGTGTGACTTCAAGGCTTCTTCTATTTTCTTGGCTTTATGAATTTGTAAGAAGAGATCTTCAATATTATCCCCATATTCTTCCAACTTCTTGGACAGTCTTTTGTTCTTTTTCCTTTCTATATCCAACTCTTCAAGTGCAGCGATCAACTCACCTTCTAGATCTACTTCAACCTCAAGGTTTTCATCACATACTTCAGAATTCACTCCTATATTTTCTAGTTCAATTTTCTCTTCCACAGGAACTGAAACTGATTGAGATGCCTTATTTGAGGAGGATCTATTCTTCTTACCCATTGCATACTAATCCAAGATCAACCCTAGCTGATTTAGCTTGACAAGGGAAACTGGCTCTGATACCAATTGTTAGTCTCACAATGACACTTAGAGGGGGGTGAATCAGTGTAGCTCTTTATAACTTAAATCTTCAACTCTTAAAGCCAAAACAATGAAAACTTAAAACCAAATAAAGCAAGTATAACAAGAGAACATCACACAACACAAGATGTACCGAGGTTCACCGATTTGGCTACTCCTCAAAATGACTGTTTGGACTCCCATCCAAATCTAACCTTTGCAAAGCACCAACTTTACAATCAATTTACCAGCACCCACTGGAAGGAGCACCAACCCCTGATTTACCAGCACCAACTGGAAGGAGCACCAACCCCTGATGCCAAGCACCAACTTGGACTTCAATTTTGAAACTAGAAGATTGACATAAAAATACCTTCACTTTTACAAGACCCTGACTGGTCTATTGCTTACCCAACATCTCCCACAATTCACAAAACACACACCCTTATCGCACTTCACAAAATAAAATCCCCCATTAAAATTCTCCAAGCAACACTCCTTTTATAACTATCCTTTCTCTTTGTAACTCCAATTGTAACTCCTTTCATATTCTCATACGCCACTTGTCAATTGTAACACCTTCTTTCATATTCTCATATGCCACTTGTCAATTGTAACTCCTTCTTTATGTAACTCCTTTTGTATATATTGAGAAGGCATTTCGTCAAACACGTCACATGCAAATAATTGACACCATATTCTCCTACCATGATTGTTCGTTTTCTCGTTCATGACTGTTCATTTTCTCCTTCGATGACTGTTCATTTTCTCCTTCGATGATTGTTCATTTTCTCCTTCATGATTGTTCGTTTTCTCCTTATGTATTCATTTTCTCTTTGCTTTTCTTTTTTCTTCTTTTCTTCTTTTTTCATTTTCTCCTTCATTTTTCGTTTTCTCCTTCTATTTTTTTCTCCTTTTTTCTTTTTCTTTTCTCTTTTTTCGTTTTCTCTTTCCCTTATGCATGCATGTGTTTTGGTTTCTAAAAAGGCTTTTCGTTTCTATTTTGAGGCCCTTCGTTTCCTTTTCTCCACATGGGCATGCATCCGCTTCTTTCCATGTGTAACGACCATCTTAAATGATTTCAAATCATTAAATATTCCTTATGGGTCCACGTCACTATGCAGTCTTCAGTTTCACCATCCTGGTGTTCATCACTAATATCAGACGCACTGTCAACTACTCTGTTCCTTTGGCAAAAATGCAACATGTCACGATATCGTGACACTTTTGTTTCTCTACCTGCCTGCCCTTTTTGAGTCATGAAAATGTGACATGTCGCGATATCGTGACACTTTTGTTTCTCTGCCTGCCTGCCCTTTTTGAGTCACGAAAATGTGACATGTCGCGATATCATGACACTTTTGTTTCTCTGCCTGCCTGCCCTTTTTGAGTCACAAAAATGTGACATGTCACGATATCGTGACACTTTTTCCTTCTTGCTCTTTCTCTTTGCTTTGGACCATGAAAATACAACATGTCGCGATATCGTGACACTTTTTTCTCCTTGCTCTTTCTCTTTGCTTTGGCCCACGAAAATACAACATGTCGCGATATCGTGACACTTTTTCTCCTTGCTCTTTCTCTTTGCTTTGGCCCAGAAAATACAACATGTCGCGATATCGTGACACTTTTTCTCCTTGCTCTTTCTCTTTGCTTTGGCCCGTGAAAATACATGTCACGATATCGCGACACTTTTTCTCCTTGCTCTTTCTCTTTGCTTTGGCCACGAAAATGCAACATGTCGCGATATCGCGACACTTTTTCTCCTTGCATTTTCTCTTTGCTTTGGCCCAGAAAATGCAACATGTCGCGATATCGCGACACTTTTTTCTTTGCGGTGTTTTGCTTTTTCTTTGATCTTTAGCATATGGGCCACTTCGGTCTTCTTGGAAAATATGCAAAAAGGTGGGTAAACATCCTCATAAGCATTTAACATCACTGTACATACTCTGAGTAACCTCTGAACTCCTGTCCACTGCATCAACCGATCTATCTGACTGTGTTGACAACAATGACAATACTGTCGCTGCACCTTGCTCAACATAGGGAAGACTTATATTGTAGATTCCACCGGAAGAAAGGACACGACATCTTCACTTATTGGAAATTCAAAAACTTTGTGTAAGACTTGATAGACAACAAAATGCTCATGATAGATAATCTCGTAGCACTGAGCAACCAACAGATGGAAGTCTTCAAAGACCCCCTTCCTACCCATGACGTAAAGGTAAAGACTTTACAAGTGAATGAGGTAACACAAAACTACCCCATGCAAGGATATGTAGGGATTATAAGCATCATGACACGAAACAAAAGATACCCAAACACAACTGCGCCTACTGCAGCTACAGGAGATGTTCCATCAACGTCAAAACCTCCACAACACCGTACATAACCTCCCCCACCTAGACTAGTGGCCACGATTCAGACTAAGCTTACTCAAAGTTTGAGGACCACGTCGGCTAGGCTCTCCATTTATGAGCTCATCCAACAATCACCGCCCCATCGGGAGGCTCTGATGGAGATACTCAAAGCCATTGAGCTACAGCCCCACAAACCCAATTCTTTCAAAAACTTTGTGGGAAATGTGAGACAATGCACAAAACCAGTCATAACCTTCAGGAAAAATGAACTGAAATTGGTGACTAGTGATATGGTGGATCCACCCCTGCACGTCATTGCGTGGGTCAACGGGATTCCATTCAAGAGGGTGTTGGTGGATACTGGCTCGTCCAACAAAATAATCATGACATCGGTATTAAAACATCTTAAGTTTCCAGCATCCCACATTGTGGCATCCACTTACACTCTTCGAGCATTCAACGACGCGTTATGCTCGACGGTTGGAACAATTGTCCTACCCATCCAAGTAGGATAAAAGACCATTCCTACATTGTGTCACATCCTTGAGGGTGAGATGGCCTACAATATCTTGTTAGGCCGGCCTTGGATCAAGGACATGAAGTGTGTCCCTTTGATAGCCCATCAATTCCTCAAGTACACATATGAAGGGCAAGTACATGTAGTCCTAGCGGACCTAGAGCCCTTTAAGTTTTGCAATGCGGTGTAGTTGATGCCACAATCGACCATCCCATTGACACATTTGGACTTTCAATTGAATCCGTCCACACAGGGTCTGATTTCACCTACATCCTCGTTGTTGAGCCCCTCAACTCATCAACCTGGCCCATCTTCATCATTTGTTCATTTAACAACAACGCCACCTATGGTGGCCACACCGAAGGACAATAGGGAAGAAGCCCCTAGAGGAGGTACCACCATTAGTCTCAACCATATTTATCGAAGAGGTGCCCAGTCGAATGGAAGTCGAGACACCTGGTTCATCCAACATGGAGTGGACTCAGGGAGAACTCACATTCCCTCCCCCTCAATAGCCGATGATTACCATTGAGATGGCCAATACGGGCCTGGGGGAGTACCTAGTGAGAAATATTATGGCAAAACCCATGCTTGAATTCATGCAAGACATGGGGAAACCTTGCCTCCCCATCGGCACTATCATCCCTTTAGGCTACCCGCCAAATCAGACCAACTTTGTATATGGGGCCTCAAGAACGGCCTTGAACCCTACCTACAAGAGGAAGAAGACGAAGAGCCATTTGCGAAAAATGTTGATTATCTATCTAACCTAGACTTCACCTTGAAATACCTAGACCAATGTAATTGGCATGGATACGAATTAGGCATATACAAACAAGGAATGCACATTCTTTGTCAACCAAGATACCAGATGCCATATGATAAATCAGGAGTAGGGTTCAACCACCCTTTGCCCCTCGACATATTGGTAGAAACCATGCAAGGCCTAGGTCTAGGTAATAGGGATGGGTTGGCACAAGATCCATATGCCAACCCCAACACAACATACACATTTAAGGACTATCTCCCATTGTTAAAAACAAACCCTGTTGACCTCAACAACCCCTCCCCTTTGATCGAGGAAGGGGAAAGTTCAAGAAGTAACCTCCAAGAGGGATATGAAAAAAATCAAGGGGGGTCTTCTAAAGATGAGTCAGATTATAAGGTAGCACCTTGGGACCCATTTGAGTCCGATAGCAACCACTCACAAGTGACACCCATTGATGACTATCAGAAGGATTTCGTGGCAATGTTCCCCTTTAATGTTCCAATTGGGAAATTGCTACCTATAGAGAATCCAGCCCTCCCGTAGAGAGTAGAACAACCTAGAAGGGACCAAATCAACATGCTCAAACAAAACAAGCCTCCCATGCCGACCATAAGGCTAGGTGATCAAGAAACACCTAGTGGGAGGCTATACCAGCCAAAGGGGCACACAGTTGTCGGAGCCAATGAAGGCATGTGGATCTCTGATAATGACTATGAGGATGAGACTGAGATGGCATATCTCAAACATATGAGGCAACAAGAATACCCCATATACATCGATGGTATGTTTGAACATATGAATATGGGACCAAGGCATAGGTGGCATTTAAACCAAGTATAGTTAAACCAAGTGTTTCATCCACCACTTCGGGCATACAGGGAGCACCCCCACCTAGCGACCCTATAGGGCCATTAGTGCCTAGGGTAGACCCTATCATTCTGTCTACACATAGGGCTGATACTTTTGTGCCAATACCCACAAATCCAGATTCGGGGCATAAGGATCACCAAGAATATCCGAATCAACACCCACGTGGTAATGGAGACCAAATTAAGTCCATCAACATGATCTCCATTGATCTGACCGCCCCCATTCACAATCCAGCCAATCCAACATGACCATTGTATCTAGACCTAGATGCCATAGACTGGGATCACGCTGACTCACCACCATCCCCATAAGAGTACTGGCCTTGCGGTGAGATGTTCCATTTCACCCCAGGACAGACTCAGGATATCTTCTATGTCGAAGAGGAAGGGTATGTGAATACATCATATTTCTTGTTCTTCATAGACTTTAGTTGTTCATGTATGCTAAAGGTCAAAAATTCAGCCCAATCTAGAGTGACATGCATGAAGGCAACATAAATGTGTTTGCCATACGCATTTGATAAGGGTACACTATTGCATTCATTCTCATCCCCAATATTATTGCTAGCATAGAGAATATAGGTTGTGCTTCATCACTGAATTCCATGAGCTTTTTGTTTTCATCATGAATCCATCTGACAACTTCTCTCCTATCCCAATGAGCCAATATTTAATTGGTTTATTTTTTAGGTATAATCTCTGGTTCTCCAACATATTTTTCTTTAACCAAGTGCTTGATGGTTCTTCTACTACAAACACCTCCATTAGGAGTTCCCTATTTATGGTGAATAGTGGCTTAGATTAGGAATTACAAATGGTAGCTATACTGAAATCATAAAACTTCACCACCGTATGGATGAGTTTTGGATATGGGTGCACCACTTCAGGCATAAATTTGTTGAGGTTTGAGTGGTAAGCAGCACCAGTTGGATGAGTTTAAAAAAATATTTTCCCTTTTCTTCGTAGCCAATTCAAGAGGTGCTCAACTTGGACTTAATTGTGAGCATTGGATCATGAATTCTTGCTAACTCATTAGTCAACTCACTTGTGGATTTTTGTACAATAATGCTCTTCTTCCCTCTACCCATTTTTCTAACCCTGATTCTATTGCTGATCAATGGTTCTCCCTCAAATATCTATGACTCTGCTACATTCGTACTCAGAACTATCACGAAGGGGAGAATGCTTGAAAAAGTGTAGTCAAACTAAATTGTTTGAATGGGTGTTTCATTGCATTAGAAATGTTAATTCTCTTGTGTGATGGATTTATGCATGCCAAGAAGGATTTGCTCAGGGAATTGTTTACCATTACTAAGGTCTGAAAACTATACTTGGAAGGAGTGCCACAGACCTGTAATATTCTATTACAATTTTGGGCAACTAATCGTTCATAGCTTGGAGTGCATTTCATCGTAACTGAATCTAACGGGTCTAGTTGGGGTTGCCTAATATTGTGGACTTGTGATTTTTAAGAAAATATCATCGAGATCACTAACTGTTGCAACCTTAATGCCATACATCGTATTCAATGAAATTACATTGTTAATCGTGGGTGACCTACGATTTTTGACAATCGTTAACCTGATAATCATTTTGTGAGAAATGCCATGGGATGCTTGTTGGAAATATGAGCAAGTTTTGTTGTCATTGATGTCAAGAAATTGATGTTCAAGTTTAGTCATCATTAATGTCATCAGGTGGTTTTTCCAAAAGGCAAGGAAGAGGTTAAAGGAAATAGGATATAATATTTATTTTAATATTATATGCCTAAAGCGGCCTAAAATATTAAAAGGAAGGAGAAGCAGGTTTAAAAGGAAATAATAATATTATAATATTCCGAGCTAAAGGTTGAAGTGGAGAAAAAATGATGTCCAAAGAGTCTTTAAAATATAAAGTCTCAAAAAGACCCATTTGGCAGAATGTAAAGATTATTATTTAATTTATTTAAATTAAAATATTTTAACCATAGGTTAAAATTTTAATTTAAATAAATATAAAAGGCGCCATAAGTCTAAGTTTAAAATTTGAATTAAAATTTGAATTGGAAAGCGTCAACGTTTTGGAGTACTTTGCAAAGGATATAAAAGGAGGAAATATTTTTTATTTCAAACCATCCATGCATATTCGAAGCCCTAAAGAGAAAAATAAAATCGTGCATCGAAGAGAAGAGAGAAATATTTGCATGTGTTAAAAATAAAAAGGGCAGACCTTGTATAAGACAAAGTGGAGCATTAAAAATATCACCAAGCGCTTGGTAGCGCAAGTGGCGATCGACGGCTGGTTAAGGCGTTTGTGGAAGACAGGTCAAGGGTTCGATTCGCGTCCCCTTCGTTTTGGTGGTGGCAAAGGTTTTTCATTCATTTTTGAAAGGCACCGAAGAGCAAGGTAAAAGGTGCATCATGCACCTTTGGTTTTGTCTTGGGCGTGTGGCCCAATGATAGCCAAGCCTTAAGGCTTAGGCATCGCAGTGATGGTTGGTCATGGGTTTGAGTCGAGCGTAGTCATGAGGGCATTATTTTTATCATGGGCCATCGTCTAAGGTAAGAGGTTATTTTATTTTTCCAAGGTGTGATTAGTGATAGGGGGCCACATGAATTATTGATGGTGCTTTGATTAATTCTTGCTAAGGTTAGAGATAGGGAGTCATAAGGGAGTTTAAATATTTTAATTTTTTACTTAGCATTAAAATAGAGATTGGAGATATAAGGTGTTTGAAAGGAAATTAATTGTGTTGAATATTATTGTTTGAAGATTGGAGTTAAAAGGGTTAAACAAAGGAATTAATTTTTTAAGTGTGAAAATTGGATTTATAAAGTGTTTTAAAGAAGTTTTGATTGGTCATGATTTGAATATTATTTTTGTGAAGTTTGGAGATTATAAGGTGTACTTGAGAGCTAATATTTTTGTATGGTGAGATAATTATTGAAGGAAATATTTGAGTGGAGATTTTGAAATAAATTGTTGCTATCTAACCTTGAGAATAGCAAAGAGAATTTGATTGTGATTGAGACAGGTTTTTGAAGACATATCTCCATCAAACAAAAGGTATGGGCACATCTTCCTTGTGAGTAAAATATTGTTGATTGAAGTTGTGAAATGCAAAGTTGGAGTGAAAAGGATTGTTTGATAAGCATTGTTGGAAATAATTGAGTGAGCATTCATGTGCATGATTAGGGCTTGTGAAAGAACATGAGTATCATTGTTATGTGAGATAGTTTGATAAGATGTGATTATTGTGAAATATTGAGAAATATGTGAGATTAGGGTTTGTGAAAGGATCATGAGTATCATTGTTATGTGAATTTGGAATCATCTTGAGTCAAGGTTTGAGAGTTCCATAGTGTGAGTTGTTGGAAGTATAGTGAAACACTTGGTTAGGGTTTGTAAGCAAGTTGTGTTTCATTGAGTGGATGGTTGAGTGAAGTTGATTGAGCATTATTGATTGAAAGCATTGGAGTGATAGTTCAAATTTGTGAAACAAATTGTTCTCTATTTTTGAATTGATTTGAAAGAGAATTTGAAAGTGATTGAGTGATTTGTGAGTGTGAAACATATTGAGTCTCTTACCATTCTCTATATGTTTCTATGGTTAAACAAGATTCTGAGTGAAACTTGTTTGTGTGATTGAAGAGGTTTTCTGAAAGAGATTAAGTTGAGTTGTGTATGCAAGTTTTGCAATTGATTTGAATAAGCTTTTGTGAAAGCTAGTGGAATATTTGAGTAAGTCCTAGAGGGGACTTAAGGATAGAGTTAAGCAAGCTTTTGTGAAAGCTTGTGAGATTTGAGTAAGTCCTAGAGGGGACTTAAGGATATATTTGTGTGAGATTTTGTGGAAGCTTACAAGTATATTTGAGGTAAGTCTTGGTGAAGACTTGTTGAGTAGATTGGACAAGTTCTAGAGAGGACTTGTTTAGATAGATTTGAGGTAAGTCTTGGTGAAGACTTGTTGAGTATGAATTGAGCAAGTTCTTGAGAGGACTTGTGGATAGATTTGAGGTAAGTCTTTGAGAAGACTTGTGAGTAGAGTTGATTGATTGATTTGTTCAAGATTTGAGTTAAGGCTTGGAGTAGATATAGCAGAGTTGATTTGTGATTGAGTCAAGCTTTGTGTTAAGGCTTGAGGATATATTTGAGATAGAGATTGAGAAGATTTGTGCTAGATCGAAGGATAGTGTTTAGTGTAGATTTGAGATAGATTATTTGTTGGATTTGTTGTAGATGAAGGATGTTTAGTAGTAGATTTGAGATAGAGATTGAGAAATTGTGTAGACAAGGATTGTTTAGTGTAATTGAGATAGATATTGAGTAGATTTGTGCTAGATCGAAGGATAGTGTTTAGTGTAGATTTGAGATAGAGATTGAGTAGATTTGTGGTAGATATAAGGATAGTTTTTAGATATTTGAGATAGAGCTAAGAGCAAGCTTTGGAGGTGATAGAGTAGAGGATAGTAGTCTCTAGTGGATAGAGATCCATTAGCTAGGGTAGTGAGGATAGAGGTCTTCTGAGTGAGGACATAGGTCTTCTATGGAGAGAGATCCACAAGCCAATGCAGTGGAGGCAGTAGTCTTCTAGAGGATCACCATCTAGAGCAAAGGAGAAGGAGTTCTCCTATGGATAGAGATCCATGAACTTGATTAGGGGATTGGTATCTCCTTTGGATAGAGGTCCATAAACATTGTAATAGGGAAGGATTCCCAAGAGATTTGTTGAGAAAATTTTAGTGAAATATTTTCTTCATGGAGTAGCCCACATTGGGTGAACCACGTTAAATTGGTGTCTCTATTGTGTGTGATGATTTGTGCATTGCTTTGATTACTATTGTTGATATTGCCATTGATAATATTGGATAATATTGTTTGGGAAAGAAAAGTAAAAAGTGGTCTTATACTGTTCACCCCCTCTCAGTATAAGCTTGTGTTCTTCAATTGGTATCAGAGCGGGTTCCTTCGAAAGAGTTTAACAACTTGAAGGAAAATCTTACAAGAACACAGATGGATTCTCAGAGTGGATCTTCAAGAAATAAGGCACCATTGTTTGATGGGAATAATTATGCATTTTGGAGTGTAAGAATGAAGGTTTACCTAATGGCACTAGGAAATGATATATGGCAAGCAGTTGAGGATGGGTACATACCACCAGCTACTCCACCTATAGATAAATATGGTAAGCTCCTACAACTGAATAATTCAAAGGCAATGAATGGAATATTAAATGGTTTATATGAATCAGAGTTTGTAAAAGTTATGCATTGCACATCAACAAAAGAGATTTGGGATAAGTTAAAAAATATTTATGAGGGAGACAAAAAGGTCAAGATGGCAAAATTGCAAAATCACAAGAAAACATTTGAAGACCTAAAGATGAAGGATGAGGAAAACATTGCTACATACCTACTTCATGTGGATGAGGTTGTTAACTCCATGCAAGGACTTGGGTTTAAAGTGGAAGAATCAGATGTATGTCAAAAGGTTTTAAGATCACTTCCTAAGAGGTATAGTGAAAATATTTCAGCCATAGAAGAAACAAGAGATATAGAAACTTTGACAAGGGATGAGTTACATGGAACTCTCACAACTTTTGAGATGAGAATAAAAGAGGAATCTATTCCTCAAAAAGAAGCAACCTTCAAAGTTACAAAGAAGACAAAGGGTAAGAAGTCAGATTCAAGTAATGAGTCATCTAGTGATGAAGAAGCAAACTATGGCAGAAGGAACAAGGACACAAGAAAGCACAAAGGTACAAAATTAGTTAAGTGTTTCAAATGTGGTAAATATGGTCACTATGCATCTGATTGTCCAGAAGCTGGAAATAGCAATGGTGATGAGAAACAGGATCATAAGAACAGGGAAGCAGGAAAATACAGGTATCAAAAGAAAAGCAGGGATGGACAAGGCAAGCAAGGAAAGAAGTTTTTCCAAAGGCATAAGAAGAGCTTTTATGCAGATAAGGTAGGTAAGAGTTCAAGTGATAGTGATGGAAGGTCCTCAGATAATGAAGAAGAAGAAATTCTATTTCTAGCAGAAGAAAAGAATGATGTTAGAAAAAGGACACCAATAATTCTCAAGTGTTTTAGGTGTGGTAACTTTGGTCATCTTGAAGATAGTTGTACAAGGAATGGGTTCAGTTTCAATGAAGATGAATATGAAGATGCTCTTGAAGGTCCAGAAGAAGAAAGTCTTCTTATGGCAATAGAAGAAGAAGGAAGTGCTTCTAGTGGAAAGGAATCAGAAAAGAATGAAGATGATCTTGAAGACAAAAGAATAAAGGAAGAATCAGAAAATGAAGAGGTAGGAGAAGTTGATCTTGAGGGTGAGCTTATTTCTGCTCTTGATGCATTAAGAAAGGTAAGAAAGTAGAACTCAAAACTCAAGCTTCAATTTCAAGAATGTGATGAAGAGAAAGGAAAGCTTATTGAAGATCTAACCAACTCAATAGCTAAGACAAGGAGATTTAAAGAGAAGTTAGAAGCAAAGGTTTTAGAATGTGAAAGGTTAGAGCATGAAGTAGCTTCACTAAGGAAGGAAGTAAAAGAGTCTAAAGACAAGCTACACAGGTTTGGGAGAAGCTCAAAGAACTTGGATAAGATTATCAAGGTACAAAGATCTTCATCAAACAAGACAGGACTTGGTTTTGAAGAAGAATATAGAGGACGAGGAGAGGAGTCAATCTCAAGCTCCAAAGAAGAAGAAGCTTCAGAAGAAGAGAGTGAAAGAGAAAGTGAGACTTCTAAGGATAAGTTGGACAATAGGAAGTTCAACAAGGAAAGGAACAATGCACAAATAAGGAACAGATGGAACATGAAACAACATAGGGAAGAAGAGACTAAGAGACCAATGGGGTCTAGGCAAGGTTTCTTCAATGGACGTTGCTTCTCATGCCACAGGTTTGGCCACAAGGCTACATAGTGCAGGACACATGAAAGACAGGGATATGGTTTCACCAATAGAAATTTTAGAAATGGACATCTCTTTCAAGGGTATTGCTACTCTTGTAATCAGTTTGGTCATAAGGTAGTTAATTGCAGGGTTCATGATAGGAATGGATATGGCTTCACTAGGAGGAACTACAAGATATTTGCACCTTCAAGGAACCACAACATTAAGTGTCATAAGTGCAATAATGTTGGGCATATGGCTAAGTGGTGTAGAGCAGAATTTCTAGAGACAAGCAGGAACAAGAACATTCAAAAAAATTAGAAGGATCAGTTGAGAAAGAAGGTGGACAAAGGTAAAGAGCAGTGTATGCTGGGAGTAGAGATACTCCCACCCCAAAATTAACCACCTCAAGAGAGGAGGTGGGGGAGGGGCTAAGCTAAGAGTCTCATTCTTAGCCCCAAGCCCCAAAGGTGGCCCTTTGCCATTGATGTCAAAGGGGGAGAGATTTGAGTTAGGGGGAGAGCATTCAGTCAAGGGGAGCAGTTTCTCAGGGGGAGCAGAACTAAAAAAGGAAAAAGAAATGGTAAAAGGAAAGAGGGTTGCCATCAATGACAAAGGGGGAGATTGTTGGAAATATGAGCAAGTTTTGTTGTCATTGATGTCAAGAAATTGATGTTCAAGTTTAGTCATCATTAATGTCATCAGGTGGTTTTTCCAAAAGGTAAGGAAGAGGTTAAAGGAAATAGGATATAATATTTATTTTAATATTATATGCCTAAAGCGGCCTAAAATATTAAAAGGAAGGAGAAGTAGGTTTAAAAGGAAATAATAATATTATAATATTATAGGCTAAAGGTTGAAGTGGAGAAAAAATGATGTCCAAAGAGTCTTTAAAATATAAAGTCTCAAAAAGACCCATTTGGCAGAATGTAAAGATTATTATTTAATTTATTTAAATTAAAATATTTTAACCATAGGTTAAAATTTTAATTTAAATAAATATAAAAGGTGCCATAAGTCTAAGTTTAAAATTTGAATTAAAAATTTGAATTGGAAAGCATCGACGTTTTGGAATACTTTGCAAAGGATATAAAAGGAGGAAATATTTTTTATTTCAAACCATCCATGCATATTCGAAGCCCTAAAGAGAAAAAGAAAATCATGCATCGAAGAGAAGAGAGAAAGATTTGCATGTGTTAAAAATAAAAAGGGTAGACCTTGTAATAAGACAAAGTGGAGCATTAAAAATCTCACCAAGCGCTTGGTAGCGCAAGTGGCGATCGATGATTGGTTAAGGCATTTGTGGAAGACAGGTCAAGGGTTCGATTCATATCCCCTTCATTTTGGTGGTGGCAAAGGTTTTTCATTCATTTTTGAAAGGTATTAGAGAGCAAGGTAAAAGGTGCATCGTGCACCTTTGGTTTTGTCTTGGGCGTGTGGCCCAATGGCAGCCAAGCCTTAAGGCTTAGGCACCATGATGATGGTTGGTCGTGGGTTCGAGTCGAGCGTAGTCATGAGGGCATTATTTTTATCGTGGGCCATCGTCTAAGGTAAGAGGTTATTTTATTTTTCCAAGGTGTGATTTGTGATAGGGGGCCACGTGAATTATTGTTGGTGCTTTGATTATTTCTTGCTAAGGTTAGAGATAGGGAGTCATAAGGGAGTTTAAATATTTTAATTTTTTACTTAGCATTAAAATAGAGATTGGAGATATAAGGTGTTTGAAAGGAAATTAATTGTGTTGAATATTATTGTTTGAATATTGGAGTTAAAAGGGTTAAACAAAGGAATTAATTTTTATTTTTGATAAGTGTGAAAATTGGATTTATAAAGTGTTTTAAAGAAGTTTTGATTGGTCATGATTTGAATATTATTTTTGTGAAGTTTGGAGATTATAAGGTGTACTTGAGAGCTAATATTTTTGTATGGTGAGATAATTATTGAAGGAAATATTTGAGTGGAGATTTTGAGATAAATTGTTGCTATCTAACCTTGAGAGTAGCAAAGAGAATTTGATTGTGATCAAGACAGGTTTTTGAAGATATATCTCCATCAAACAAAAGGTATGGGCACATCTTCCTTGTGAGTGAAATATTGTTGATTGAAGTTGTGAAATGCAAAGTTGGAGTGAAAAGGATTGTTTGATAAGCATTGTTGGAAATATTTGAGTGAGCATTCATGTGCATGATTAGGGCTTGTGAAAGATCAATTGAGTATCAAATTGTGACTATGTGAGACTAGGGTTTGTGAAAGATCATGAGTATCATTGTTATGTGAAATTGAGAAGCATATCTTGATGATTAGGGTTTGTGAAAAGATCATGAGTATCATTGTTATGTGAATTTGGAATCATCTTGAGTCAAGGTTTGAGTTCCATAGTGTGAGTTGTTGGAAGTATAGTGAAACACTTGGTTAGGGTTTGTAAGCAAGTTGTGTTTCATTGAGTGGATGGTTGAGTGAAGTTGATTGAGCATTATTGATTGAAAGCATTGGAGTGATAGTTCAAGATTTGTGAAACAAATTATTCTTTATTCTAAATTGATTTGAAAGAGAATTTGAAAGTGATTGAGTGATTTGTGAGTGTGAAATATATTGAGTCTCTTACCATTCTCTATATGTTTCTATGGTTAAACAAGATTATGAGTGAAACTTGTTTGTGTGATTGAAGAGGTTTTCTAAAAGAGATTAAGTTGAGTTGTGTATGCAAGTTTTGCAATTGATTTGAATAAGCTTTTGTGAAAGCTAGTGGATATATTTGAGTAAGTCCTAGAGGGGACTTAAGGACAGATTTGAGCAAGCTTTTGTGAAAGCTTATGAGTAGATTTGAGTAAGTCCTAGAGGGACTTAAGGACAAATTTGTGTGAGAATTTGAGGTAAGTCTTGGTGAAGACTTGTTGAGCAGATTGGACAAGTTCTAGGGAGGACTTGTTGGATAGATTTGAGATAAGTCTTGGTGAAGACTTGAGAGTTGATTGAGAAAGTTCTTGAGAGGACTTGTGGATAGATTTGAGGTAAGTCTTTGAGAAGACTTGTGAGCAGATTTGATTGATTGATTTGTTCAAGCTTTGAGTTAAGGCTTGGAGTAGATCTAGTAGAGTTGATTTGTGATTGAGTCAAGCTTTGTGTTAAGGCTTGAGGATATATTTGAGATAGATATTGAGCATATTTGTGCTAGATCGAAGGATAGTGTTTAGTGCATATTTGAGATAGATATTGAGTATATTTGTGCTAGACCGAAGGATAGTGTTTAGTGCATATTTGAGATAGATATTGAGTATATTTGTGCTAGACCAAAGGACAGTGTTTAGTGTATATTTGAGATAGATATTGAGTATATTTGTGCTAGATCGAAGGATAGTGTTTAGTGTAGATTTGAGATAGAGATTGAGTAGAATTTGTGCTAGACTAAAGGATAATGTTTAGTGAAGATTTGAGATAAGTTAGGTAGAGCTAAGAGCAAGATTTGGAGGTGATAGAGTAGAGGATAGTAGTCTCTAGTGGATAGAGATCCATTAGCTAGGGTAAGTGAGGATAAAGGTCTTCTGAGTGAGGACAAAGTCTTCTAGAGAGATCACCAGCTAGAGCAGAGGAAGAAGGAGTTCTCCTATGGATAGAGATCCATGAACTTGATTAGGGGATTGGTATCTCCTTTGGATAGAGGTCCATAAACATTGTAATAGGGAAGGATTCCCAAGAGATTTGTTGAGAAAATTTTAGTGAAATATTTTCTCCGTGGAGTAGCCCACATTGGGTGAACCACGTTAAATTGGTGTCTCTATTGTGTGTGGTGATTTGTGCATTGCTTTGATTACTGTTGTTGATATTGCCATTGATATATTGCATAATATTGTTTGGGAAAGAAAAGTAAAAAGTGGTCTTATACTGTTCACCCCCCTCTCAGTATAAGCTTGTGTTCTTCTATGCTAATCATTTTTTGGTACTCGATTGGGATGTGGTGTGAGGTTGCAGTCCAAGATACCAGATAAACAGATGAACTAACCAATTTTGGGCATTAATTTTAGTAAGCACCACATTTTTTAGAATAGATAAATTATATTTATAAGAAATGTACACTTGCTATTTTTACATATATACAAGATGAGTGCCACTTATCCTAAGCATAATGCTTCAGGTGTTGACCATTTATTGGAATTGGTAGTAGATGATCATCTACATGTTATTGAAATGCATTCAATTATTTATTGTGTTCGATCATGTATGGTCTAGACCACATCAAATCAAACTTTTCTTGTGAGCCGAGTTCGCTCTATTTACGTCCTATTTGAGCACAAGGTCACCTTCTTCGAATATGTTTGCTATGGATTTTTTTTCAAACTAGCATGTAGCACAGGGGTGGAGTATTCCCTATGGGGAGGTATTTTCCAGAGCTAATAATGATCAATAGGTTAAACCCAACTCACTTACCAAATCGTACGGTCGTATGCTCACTCGAACTACCCTTGTACGAACTATAATCACCTTGTACGGTCATCAAATGCCTACACTGTACGATCTCAAATCATACAATGTCAAATATGGTACGATCTTGCACATAGAAAAACTGACAGATTCAGTTTTGGAGGCTGTCGTACACAGTTTTGTAATCGATCAAGTCGATTCCCCAAAACTGCCAAATCGGGTAAGTTTCTCTCGATCGCCTGTTTTACCAAATCGGGTAAAAGTGCTTTGTACGATTTGTAAGGAAAATGATGTATGATTTGTACAAAATAATGACATAGCATGATGCTAGTCTAGATGTTCCATTGCTCCAATCTCTCTCTGGGATGTTTTGTAAGGGTTTGATAGACCAATCAATGCAATCTCCATAATAGGCAAAACATCTTAACCGAGCTTGTTGAGAGATCCCATGTGTCTAATTACATCCAAAAATCATACAATATCATTCAATACATCTTCCTTGATGCTACCATGCTTCTATATCATTCTCCAGAGTTCACCAGTACCAGATTCTACCACAGGGTTGCAACAATGCATAAAACTAATCTATAACAATTAATAGAAAACACAAACACATCATATTCATCCACAAATCATTGTTCCTCATTACCAGGATCGTACATAGTCATCCACAACCATCATTATGCTCATTTATGTCTATGGATTCAATTACAGTGTGGAAAAATATATCAATGTAATTGCAATAACTCAGAGAATCAACAACTACAAGTACTATCTCTTAACTCTAGCAACCAGACCTATAATTTTGAAAATGGGGCCTTATATAACGTTGCCCAGGCCATTCCAAAGTGGTTCCTAAGACAATACATTATTTACAACTACCCATATACAATTGAATACATTAAATTGGCTTTTTACTAAGTTTAACACCTTAGTTAGCAAATCTATGTGCCATTTCACTTTGAAATTACATTTCCCTTGCATTTGGGTGAATTTCGGTGCACCTTGTATGATTTGCCACTGCCCTATACGATTTTCCATTCCAGTTGTATGGTTTTCTCCCTACTATATGATTTACAAAACTTGAGCAAACTATCATTTGTGTCAAAACTATCAAAATTGAGCAAATCCTTTTAATCACTTCTTCTTCTTAGGAGGTGGATTTGCTGCCTACATCTGCCCTCCCCTTTACTTTGGTCGGTGTCCTCACCGACTCATTCTACTTCTTCCACCGTGCTTCATGTTCTACCATGACAACCTCTAAGTCCTTAACCTATGACTTATACATTTCTCATTCATTCTTCAGCTTGGCTGCGTAGCTTCCCATTTCTACTGCTTTTGCTCCATGAAAGTTAGCCTTTTCTTCGGTAGTTTTTAGGAACTCCATCATCTACTTCTCATGGTCTGAGGCACTCTTCTTCAACTTCTCCTTCCAGTGAGCTTCTACTCGAGCTGCCACCTGTAGTTCTTCATTATTTTTAGTAATGGTTTGTAGGTGGTGATTGATATCCACCTCCATAGCTCGAGCCTGGTCTTCTTTAATATTCAACTGAGCTTGCTTCTCTAGGACCATCTCATTCAACCATTTATTGTCCTTCATCAGCTCCTCTATCTTCTTGGCTTGTGTAGCCATTTGCTCACTCTTTTCGGCCAACTGAGTTGTCATCTGCTCATATTTTGCTTTGAGTTGTACCTCCAACTCCTTAATTCTATCCTCTATCATCTGTGAGATCTATCACTTCTCTTCTTCAAGCATGCTAATTCTGGCTTCAGACTCAGTTCTGAGGCCTGAAATATCATCCTCTAACTTCTTTATTTTCTCTTCTATCGTAGTTTTGCTATTCTGTAGTTCTTCTTCCATTACGGCCAATTCCTTTTGAGTGGCCATAGTTTCCTCCTTCTGCGCCTCCTTGAGCTGATGGATTTGTTCCAATCCAATGCTCAACCACTCAATCCAGTGTGTTAGGAAGTTCAACTTCCTTAGGGTGATGGCCACTCCAGTAGCAACCCTCCTGTATTCCAACTCTATCGTATTTGCAGGACAGGTCGGATGGTTGACTCTATCCAAGTACACCCTTGGATCTTTCCTGTAATTCGTGACCACCCCTTCTGGCAAGTCTTCTCTTCCCAACATTGTTGTTACCTCTTCCTTGGGTAACCCCCATGGATGTTGTGCATGAATGTCTACTATCTTCCTTGTACACTCCACACTACTCACCCATTCTGTTATCTTCTCCAATTCGAGAGACACCTGTTCTTCCCACAACTTCAATTCTCCCACATGGCCAATGCAGAATTCTAGTCTGGCACTATTGATCACATGGCCCAACTGAGAGAATAAGTGTTCCACCTTATCCTCTATTCCACGAGCCTCCTCTTCAGTTGTAATTCTATAGAACCATGGTATTTCCAGAAGATAACTGGATTGCATTCCTCATAGTTCTTCCTCTGTAGGAGTTCTCACATCTTCTTCCTCCATAAGGTGGCTAGAGCTTCCCCCAGCTCCTAAGTGCTCTCACTGTATCTATTTTCTCCGAGGTGGAGATTGTTTTACAATTTTCTCCTCCTCACTATCTTCAATATTTACAATCTCCTCTTGAGATTGCTGCTCAACTTGTTCTTGGGCCTTTTCTGATTCAACTGAGCCCACCTATTGCTCTTCAGTGTTCTCCTGGGCTACTTCTTGCTCATTACTGCCCACATGTTGTTCCTCTATCACTTCTTCTAGAATTTTTTGTATATTCATTATCATGACTTTCTCAGCAACAAATTCCTCTTTTCTTGTGATGCTTTCGTATTCTCTGGTGCATCTTTCTTACTTGAGCTTCCTGTTACAAATTTGTAATGAGGCTTCTTCTTGGGCTCTTTCTCTGTGGTGTTTATTCTTGTTTCTGCTTCTTCCTGGGTAGTGGCTATTCCATCTTGCCCTACCTCAATTCCCTTAAAAAATTAGAGGCATTCATCTTCTCAAACTGTGAAAATATCTTCGAGGATTTTACTATTCTCTCTACCTCTATCCAATATAATTCATCCAGTTTCGTCACTTTTGAGTCTGACTATTCTTTCTCCTATACTTCTAGAACTAGTTTACTCACCATTATTTCTCTCTTCTTCTCGTCATTATTTTTATGGGGCTTCCTTGCCTCTTCTCCCTTTCTTGGATGAGTGGTTGCTCCTGCTGCCTTTGTGCTTGTTGTTCTAGCTCCTCTTCTAGCCATCTAGGCCTTTTTCGCCTATGATGCACATCCGCATCCTCCTCTGGAGTAGTCTCTTCTTGAGCTTCACTGATATGTCACTCACTCCTTGTTCGAGGTCTCTTCGGAGTCACTTTTGATATTGGTACTGACTTCACCCACTTCAATATTATTGGTTGATCTGGCCTGATTTCTCGGGGTGGCATCAATCCTAGAAATTGCATTCTTACTTCTGAGACCGCATTCAATAACAATCCAATAGCATGGAAAGTCATCCCAAAATTCTTTGGCCTCTTTGTCAGTGCCTCATGCATTCTCCTTTCTAGAAAGGTACCCCAATCATATTGGATCCCCTTGGTAATACCTTCCACATATTGTGCCATCCACATTGGCATTTTTATGGCCCTTATATCTCCTGACAGTCAAGCCATGATTGTATTCATTGCACATGCCCAATGTTCTCCTCTCAACTGGCTCTATTTTATTCCACGTGTTCCTACACCTAAGATATTTGCTTTCATCAGTGATTTGATAGTGGTCATGGTAGTGACGAGGTGGTATGCCTCTATTGGGTCTACCAATATTTTTACTATCTCCATACCATCTTCCGATAAGCCAAATGTCTTTCAAAATATCTCTACCAAAATATCCACTCTCACTGACCTCTTGCCCACATTGACATAGGCAGTTCGGGTCATAGGGTTATATGCCTGAACTATCTGTAAGAGATAGTTCTGGAAGAATGTTTTATGGAATGGTGGAATTTGTGCAATGACCACCACATGCGCATCCTTGAATGTCTTCCTCCAAGGATGATCCCTATTCTTCTCATCGTTCCACCACTTCCTGCATGCATCCGCTCCATGTTGTACAAATGTAATCTTTGTCACCTCCACTTGACATTCTTCTTGTCCACTACTCAGATGCTCCTCCTACTCTGGCAGATGAATTTCACTTCTCAGCTCCCTCCTTGAGGTTCTTTCTTGTGCCATTTCTTCCTCTCGGTGCCTTGGTGGTGTTCTTCTCAGGTTTGCTCACCAATGTCTTTGTCCCCTCCATGGCCTATATCCTCTTCTCCTCCAAGGATGATTACCATGCCAATCATGGAATTGAGACTATCACCCTTGGTGCTACCATGGGTATACCTCTCTCTCATGCAATGGACCTAGTGATCTCTCCACCCTATTGGCTACAATCCACCTTAACCGACATCCAAACTCTTCTATTGAGATCATTCCTTCAACATCTCACCGATTAGCTTAACCTCCACACCACTTCTTTCTGCAATCAAAAATATCTTGAAATCATACAATCTACTATAAATCATACAATATGCCCTTATACACTCTCTTGTATGATTTCCCTTCCACCGACTGCCCCTAGATCATACACTACTCTTCTTTCCCTGTAGTTCAATCTCCAGCCCATCAGTCTTCAAACCATCATAACTTCTCCAAATCGTATAGCTGCAACCTGAAATCATACAGGGTGATAGTACTCTATATGATGTCACTTCCTGGCTACCCCCTTTAGAATTCGTATGATTCCATACAATTTCGTACGATCTCTTGAAAACTACCAAAAATGGCCTAAAAATCCTCTAAACTGCACTATTCTTCTTGGAAATCATACATGCTGCCCCCAAAATCATACAGTACGACTTTTCCAACCCTAAGTGATGAAAAATTTGAAATTTTTATCTCCTTTGTCGAATCCTTCATCGACCCATTTGTCGGATTGCCCCGATCTACTATTTCAGTGCTTTTCGGTAGCAATTCTTCAAATCCTTCAACCCTGGCATAATTTATTTCAACTTGATGAATTTTTGGTAGTATTTTTATGGCTGTACGGACTTCATTCACCTTTTCATGCATTTCTCAGCTCGCTTCTTGCTAGATTCCTCCAAATTTAGGGTTCAAATCTCTAATTTCTCTACAATTTCCACAACCCGTTTACAAATTTCCACTTCCTTTGACTCTAAACAACAATTCCTCACCCCAAAATCCATACAATGATGTATTCTATCATACTTTGCTATTATTTCTATGACAAATTTGAATTTCCCCCTTTTATGGAGTAAAACCCTAGTTTTCTCTCTCTCGGGTCAATTCTTTGAACATGAAAAGAACTCCTTGGTGCAAATTTTAAAATGGGTCTACAGATTCAGAATGTTGGTGAATATTTATTGCCCATGTAGTCTTCATCCTTCAGTTGCATGCTTTCCACCTTCAATCTCCTGAAAAAATTCGAATTCTGCTTGTATGATTGTGAAATTGTCAATTTTTTTCCATTTAAAGAAATTTTCAAAACCCTAACTGAAACCCTAACCATCAAGAAAATCTAAAATTGCACCACATTGCATGCTTTTTCATCTCCTCCATTAGATGATTTCCAACTCAGTAGTTAGTTTAAAATTTTGTCTTTTTCCCCCTTCTTTTCCTCCAACCGCTGCTTTTTCCCACATGCCGCATTAAATGGGTAGTTGAAAATCGTACGACATGGGCCAAATCATACAGTGTACGATCTAAATCATACAACATGACCTCTTGTATGGTTTCCCATGTCATTTTGTCAATTTCATTTGTACGATCTCTCCATTTTGCAAATTTCCAACTCAATTTTCACTTGTACGATCTAAGCACTTAGAGAAATTTTTCAGATTTCTTTCTCTCTGAAGAGGCCGCCATTTTCGGTTTTCAACCTCTTCCTTCCTAATTGCATCCCAAGGGATTTTCACAACTAAGGCACATTTTTTTTCAATTTTTTTTTTTTATTTTTTTTTTTTTCATCCTAGTCTATTTATACTTACCTTCTAGGTAATCGTATAGTGACATTCACTTGTACGATCCCATATGAATCTTGACCTGGAGGTTCGACCATAACATTTTGATTAATGGTATCCTCTTGTACCTCTTGTTCCCTTGCTTGGCTTACCTCTGCCTGTGATGTTACTGCCTGTTCGACTCTTCCCCTACAATGTGTACAATTTAGGATTGTACAATGGCAAGTTGGAGTCTCCTCACCTGGTGGTCCCACTTCTTGCCTTACAGGTGATTGATCCCATGGTAGTGGTGTCCTTACCACTCTACTATCATTTGAGCGACTTCTTCACCTATCTCCATGGATCAATTCTTGCTCCAAACTTGGTGATCGAACTCGTTGATGGCCTAGGTTTCTTTCTTCTACAAAGTGTACCCTTCCTCTTCTAGCTAAGTTTCTACCATGTGGGTATCTACCCCGTCCACTTCCTCTTGGCATCAGACTTCTCTGCTCTATTGGTGATTCCTCCCTTTCTTGGAGTAATCACCTATTACCCCTCACTCATTGAGGTCCTTGTCTAATTATGGGTGGTTGTTCCCAAGTGCGTCGTCTTACAAGATTTGGTAACATGCCTCTCACTCTTGGTATATCTCGTTGGTCCCTTCTCCAGTTCATGCATGCTAAAGGATTATCTCCTGGCCATCTAGGAGTAGGG
The DNA here is from genome assembly GCA_028583015.1 of Wollemia nobilis. NCBI lineage: Eukaryota > Viridiplantae > Streptophyta > Pinopsida > Araucariales > Araucariaceae > Wollemia > Wollemia nobilis. The sequence continues at coordinate 7,754,475 of JAQPPZ010017031.1, read as the reverse complement.
GGTCAGAACCTTCCTCTTCCTCTACCTCCTCTAAATGTAACATCATTAGGATCTCGGTTATTCTCTGGTCGCCTACCTCCTCCTCTTCCATATTGGAGTCTTAGAGGTCTTCGTCCAATTCCTCCTCTTGTTCCTTGGTTATCAGGAGTAATTTCTACCAACTCAATATTGGCTAGTGGACTCCGATTGGGTGACAACTATCGCAAAGTTTTGATTCTTCTATCAGCATGGACTAAGCGATGTCTCCATATTCTTTCCTCAAAGGATCTCTGGGGAAATGATGCTGCCAATACTTCTCTATATGCATCCAAGAAATCTGTCTCAGAGCTAGAGTCAGTTCTACCATCTTCCCTCTGTTCTACCCAATCGATTGGAAAATTCATCACTCTCTCCAATCTCCTTACTTCCCTTCTTTGTCTTCTCAGTTCTTGATGAGCTATTGTATAAGCTTGCGTATCAATACGGGATCTACCCCTTTGAATTCTCTCTGATTCCCCTTGTCTCGATGCACTAGTTGGAGGGTCATGATCCCTCTAAGGATTATAAGGATTCTCTGGCTCATCATCATCACTACTATCTATACTAAGCTCTCTTACCAACCATGACATTCCTTCATCACTAGAATTCATCATGTCTAAAGCTTCTACATCTTCATTTGTCCTTGGTTGCTCATTCGGTGGGGGTGGTGAACCTGTGCTTGCACCTTCATTTCCTCCCCCATCTCTTGGAGTTAATCCTTCCATCTCCTCAGATTCATCTTCAACCTCTCGTAGGCTGACTTCTCATTGTTCATCCAATCTTCGTATGGTACCATCCAACTCCTGGATGAGTTGTTCCCTCAACCTCACATTGTGATTCCACAATGTTTGGTACTCTTCTTGCAATTTCTAAATTTGCATTCTCATCCTCTACTATAATAGCCCAATCTGAGCCAATGGAGAAAGTTTGGCTAGTTCCTCATCTACAGTTTCATCCCTATCATCCTCTGGAATTTCCATTTTGGATGTGTCCACTCTATCCTCATTATGCACTATTAACCCTATCCTCCTTCGTCCTTCAGTATGTCGAGGTAGTTCCCTATGCTCTATGGGTACCTCATGGTCGTAGTTCTAGGTAATAGTGCTATCTCTTGATAGCTACTCGGTCCTAGAGAAACCCTCTCCTCTTCTTCTCGTATGGTCCCATCCACCCTTCTGACATGTACTCGTATCCTTCTTCTTTCACCAGTTTGGGGTGTCAACTCTTGTTGTTCAACTATTAGTTGTGTCTCCTCCCCTTCTGCAAACAGGCGTGTGAGTCCCATATCAGGTTCTTCCTATGATGGACCTGGCTCATGGTGAGCCTCATCTTGAGCTTTCGCTCATCTTCGTCATTCAATTTCTTCTGAAGCAATGAATAAACATTGTACCTTATAAGGCTTCAACTTTGAGCCATTTACAGTGTTGGGTACCTCTGTCCCATTCAAGTTCTACAACTTGACTGCTCCATTATTCATTACTTCTAGTACTTTATAAGGACCAAGCCATAACGTCTTCAACTTACCTGGCTTGATTTCCCTCTTCCCATTAAACTTTAGAACTAAGTCACCGGGACTAAGTTCCAACTTCCTCAAGTGCTTGTCATGCCACGCCTTCCATATTTTTTGAGCTATCTCGATCGCCCATTGTGCCATGACTCTCCTTTCATCTAACTTGGTCAGTGTCATCAGTCATTCCTCCAAACTTTCTTGATCTCCCAAGTGATGCTCTACCGTGACTCTCAAACTTGGTATCAAGAATTCGACTGGCACCACTGCTTCCTATCCATACATTAGTTGGAAAGGTGTATGTTCTGTTGTTGGTTTAAAAGTTGTTCTATATGCCCATAAAATGGATGGTAACCTTTCCTCCCAGTCTGCTCCCTCTATTCCATAGGTTTTATACAGAGTAGATACTAAGACTTTATTTGTCACTTCCACCTGCCCGTTCGCTCTGGGGTAGTATGGACTAGACAATGAATGTAAAATCTTGAACTCTGTTGTCAGCATCTTGATAATCTCATTAACAAAGTGTCCCCCTCGGTCACTTGTTATTTGTAGTGGAATACCAAATCTTGTGATTACCTGCTCATACAAAAATCTCATTGTACTTTTGGCCGAATTATCAGGTAATGCTCTTGCTTCAACCCACTTTGTTAGGTATTCTGTTGCTACTACGATGTATCTACACTTCCATTTTTGAGATGTTTTTAATGGTCCTACAAAGTCCAATCCCCACCGTTCAAACAACTCTTGTGGTTGTGATGGATGTAAGGGCATAAAGTCCCTCTTGACCGACTTCCCTGCTCTTTGGCAAGTATCGCATGCTTTCACATGCTCCTTTGCATCATTATACAATGTGGGCCACCATAGCCCTACTAGCAATACTTTTCTAGCAGTCACATCTGGTCCCATATGTCCTCCTGCTAAGCCTGCATGGGCTTCTTTCAATGCCACCTTGACTTCTTCATCCATTACACATCTTCGTAAGATACCATCACTTCCCATTTTATATAGTAATCCTGCTATTATCTGGAAAGGTGTTGACTTCATTATTATTTTCTTCTTTTTGGTTGTCGTCATCTCTTGTGGCAACTCACCTGTGGATAGATATTGGCCAACCAACTTGTACCATGATGGAACAACGTCGATGGTGAATAATTGTGCATCTAGAAATTCATCAAGAACTCCTGTTCCTGTAGGCTCCCCTGATCGTATCCAAGACAACTGGTCTACAATTACATGCTTCTTACCAGGTCTCACCACTACTCGAAATACGAACTCCTGAAGGGTGATGAGCCACCTGCTGACTCATCCTTGGATCATCGGTTTGTTTATCAAGTACAACAGTGCTTGGTGATCGACATAGAAAGCAAAGGGATTTTCCAGTAGGTAATGCCTAAAATTTTGAATGACATATACCATTCCCAAAGCTTCCCTTTCCATTGTACTATAGTTTCTCTCTGGCCTTGACAAAAGGTGACTAGCAAAGAAAATAGGTTGATCTAGCTTAAACTATCCTTCTTGTGCTAAAGCACATCCAATTGCAAAATTTGAAGCATCAACATGGACATGGAATTCCTTATCCCAATTAGGAAACACCAAAATTGGGCTACTCACTAACTTAGCCTTTAACTCCTCGAAGGCTCCTTGATGTTCCTCTATCCATCTAAATGGAATATTCTTTTTCGTTAAGGAATCTAATGGGTAGGATACATGTGCATAATTCTTGATAAACCTTCGGTAGTATCCTATCGAACCAAGGAAGGTCTTAAGTGAACTCACATCAAATGGTTCCTCCATGTGTAATATCACTCGAATCTTATCAGGATCTGTCTTCAATCCTTCACTGCACACAATGTGTCCTAACAATTTCCCATATGGTACCATCAAAAAATATTTCCTTGGGTTTAATGATATCTGTGCATTTTTGCACCTACTCATACATTCACTAAGGGCAGGAAGATGATCCTTGATCTTCCCATAAATGGACCAATCATCCAAAAATGCTTTGAAGTTCCCCGTTGCTAGCTGATCAAATATATACAATATGATGCGCTGAAATGTAGTTGGGGCATTACAGAGCCCAAATGGCATTCGGTTATATGCATAGATGCCATTCTCCACAATAAATGTGGTCTTCAGCTTATCCTCCTCGGTGATGCTGATTTGATTGTATCCCGAGAATCCATCCAAAAATGAATAGATCTCATGTCCTGCAACTTCTTCCAAGATAGAATCTATGAAGGGAATGGGAAAGGGATCCTTAATAGTTACAACATTTAGACTCCTAAAGTCCACGCATATTCTGATCTTGTCCACTTCCTTCTTCAAGGTGATCACTATAGGTGAAACCCATTCACTTTTTGTCACCCTGAATATAATCCCTGCTTCCAGCATCTTTTCTATCTCCGCATTCACTAATGCAGCATACTTTGGGTTCATTCTATATGGTCTCCTCCTTACTGGTTGAGCACCAGGTATTAGTGTAATCTTGTGGATGCATAGTTCTGGTGGAATTCCTTTCAGGTCCTTATATGTCCATGCGAAGACATCCTTGTATTCCAAGAATATCTTAAAAGTTACTGCCTTCAATACCGGATTCCAATCATCACCGTAGTGAATCAACCTAGGTTCCTCCTCCATTCCTAGATTGATGTCCACTATCCGAGGTCCCTCATATTTGATATTTTCTGGTTCACTCGTAGCTTTCTCTACGTTCTTGGGGTGTGTCGGTCTTGTATCAATCTCTGCATCTCCTACTGTATACTCTACAAAGCTTTTTGGAAATGTCCATTTCTCTTCTGCTTCCTTCTTAGGTTCTTTGCTAACTTTAGGTTTGTCTTGTTTTTCCTTGATCTCCTCTGATTCAATACAGAGGCAGTTGGGCTGAAACATTTTGTACTCCTCCATTTTCCAATGAAGAAGTCCACTATCAGATCGAGCTTCATCTTCGCTACATTCATCTAGGTACAACATTCCTTCCCCATCAGGTTCATGCCCTTCATCTTCTGAGGAATTTTTTGATTCATCAGTTGTAGCTATATCTTCACTAACTCTTTGATTAGCTAAATTAATCATGTATTTATGCTGTCCCTTCTTAAAAGTGATCTGATTCTTTCCCCAATTGTGATTAACTTTGGCTACTCGTAGCCAACCTCTCCCCAAGAGAGCATCGTATGCAGGTTTCTGCATTGTAATCACAACGAAATCCAAGACAAATTCTTGTTCAGCTATCATTACTTGTTGTGCTGTTAAGACTCCTTTTGTCTCAATGCCATTCTGGTCAGCACCATATAACCAAAATCTCGATGCCCATAGGGATGGAGCACCTAGTTCTAGCCAAGTTCTCTCAGGTAGCACATTGACGCTGGATCCTCCATCCATGATAACTTGTGTCAATTTGTGTCCTAAGATCTCCATATGTAGTAATGCAGGTTTCTTTCCCACATCAATCATCAATACAGTTGGATCCATAAATTGATCTTTTTGCTCTTCTTCCTGAATTGGTTGGCTCTGTACTCCCATCACCTTCTGTGGCTGCAATTCTTCCACCATTGCCTTCTGTAATGTTGGAATAGCTTCTAAGAGGTTGGATACTTTAATTTCCACCATGGTATCCAAAACCTGTGCTACCAGATTTTGCACAACTACCTCCTGATCCGATGGTTTTCTTAATTCCTTATCTGCTCTCGATTCTACTGGTTTAATCTTCTCAGCTTCCTCTTGCAATATTTTCTTTGTTGCTTGCCAGCATTGCTTTTCTTTTGCTGGCTCAGGATACTTATCCTTCTTAGCTTGATTTCTCATCATGGCTAAAACTTCCTAGAGTTTCCTCCTTAACTTGAGGAACTTCTGATGTCCAAATAACTAATCCAATATCATAAAAGTCATCCCAAAATTCATATTTGTATGTCCTCTTCGTTTCATGTACCACATGTCATTTCTTAGGTTTGATATTTTTCATCCCGTTAATAGTTCTTCTTCACTATCTGATTCCTTCGACTTGGGATGAGATAAGATTCCTATATACGTTTGTTTTGATTCACTTTCAAAATTATTTGCATGCTTGAGCACTTCTTCATATGTTTCTGATGGTACTGCCTTCATATTTTTCTTATATTTTGGGAGTAATCCATCTATGAACCACCATTTTACTAGAACATCTACCAATGGCATCTGCATCTTATCGACTAATTGCTTTAGTCTATGGTTATAGGATTTCACATCCTCATCAGCTTTTTGCTTCATCACGCAAAGTTCCATAACAATGTCTCCATCATCCTTTAAAGGTCAAAATTCTTTGATGAATTTCTCCTTTATCTGATTCCAAGTCTAAAAATCTACGTTATTTTCTCTCTTCAAATACCAATCAATTGCCAATCCTCTCAAGGTAGCAGGAAATAGGATTACCCAATCCTCAGGTCTGTCTACACCATTTTCTCTCCAAATGGTTATGCAAGTCCCTATATGCCATGTGGGGTCTTCCTTACCCTCACCTAAAAATGGTGGACATCTTTGTTTGGCTGCCCTGTTAGCCATCTTAGGAGAGTCATCACTATCACTTGAGGTATCCTTTGGAATCCCTGTATGATTCCTCCTTGGGGGTGTCTTACTCCCATTGTCATCAGAAGTATCAATTCGAGGTACCTTGTTTTGTCCCACCACTCGGTGACCAAATTCTCATGCATCTTCACCTTGCGACCTCCTTCGCTGATGTGAGGGAGATGGTCTTGGTCTGTCCTCCTGAGACCTCACGTCCTATTGCTCTGGTGCCTGACTCCCATCCTCTGCACTCTCTTGCAACTCTTCTATCACTTTCTCAGGTGTCACCATCCACTCTCCATCATCTTGCACTTTTCCTTTGTCAACCCTTGCCTCTACGCTTGGTGGTTCTATTTCCTCGACTTCTGTCTCTATCAACAATGCCTCAAAGTCTCCTTCTTCGGATGTCCAAACTTGCTCTATCTCTGGTTCTTGAGTACTACGGTCTGAGTTACTTGTGTTTTCTCTTTGAGAAATCCTCATGCTCCTTCTTACTGGGATGTTATCTCTTAGTTCCCATCTCCCACGGTTTCGTGCACTGGTGTCCGTCATTCACCTCTAGTCTCAGTATTCAATCTTCATGACATTTGACCCGTTTTAACAAAAAATGCCAGATTCGATAAGGCAACGGTGCCAAATGTAGCATAGGGGTGGATTATTCCTAGTGGGGAGGTATTTTCTAGAGCTAATAATGATCAATAGGTTAAACCCAACTCACTTACCAAATCGTACGGTCGTATGCTCACTCGAACTACCCTTGTACGAACTATACTCACCTTGTATGGTCATCAATGCCTACATTGTACGATCTCAAATCATACAATGTCAAATATGGTATGATATTGCACATAGAAAAACTGATAGATTCAGTTTTGGAGGCTTCCGTACACAGTTTTGTAATCGATCAAGTCGATTCCCCAAAACTGCCAAATCGGGTAAGTTTCTCTCGATCGCCTGTTTTACCAAATCGGGTAAACATTGCTTTGTACGATTTGTAAGGAAAATGATGTATGATTTGTATGAACTAACGACACAACCTGATGCTAGTCTAGATGTTCCATTGCTCCAATCTCTCTCCGGGATGTTTTGTAAGGGTTTGATAGACCAATCAATGCAATCTCCGCAATAGGTAAAACATCTTAACCGAGCTGTTGAGAGATCCCAGGTGTCTGATTACATCCAAAAATCATACAATGTCATTCAATACATCTTCCTTGCTACTTCCATGCTTCTAGATCATTCTCTAAAGTTCACCAGTACCAGATTCTACCACAGGGTTGCAACAATGCATAAAACTAATCTATAACAATTAATAGAAAACACAAACACATCATATTCATCCACAAATCATTGTTCATCATTACCAGGATCATACACAATCATCCAAAACCATCATTATGCTCATTTATGTCTATGGATTCGATTACAGTGTGGAAAAATATATCAATGTAATTGCAATAACTCGAGAGAATCAACAACTACAAGTACTATCTCTTAACTCTAGCAACCAGACCTATAATTTTGAAAATGGGGCCTTATATAACATTGCCTAGGCCATTCCAAAGTGGTTCCTAGAGACAATCCATTATTTACAACTACCCATATACAACTGAATACATTAAATTGGCTTTTTACTAAGTTTAACACCTTAGTTAGCAAATCTATGTGCCATTTCACTTTGAAATTACATTTCCCTTGCATTTGGGTGAATTTCGGTGTGCCCTGTATGATTTTCCACTGCCCTGTATGATTTTCCATTCCATTTGTACGGTTTTATCCCCACTTTATGATTTACAAAACTTGAGCAAACTGTCATTTGTGTCAAAACTATCAAAATTGAGAAAATCCTTTTAATCACTTCTTCTTCTTATGGGAGGTGGATTTGCTGCCTACATAACATTTGATAATTATTTGGTGGTGATAAAAATTGTTATATGCCTATTCACATTTTTCTTCCAATTGAACAAGCTTGACCATCCTTCTTTCTATAGGTTGCAGATCATCCGGATAATTTTCCTTAATGAATCTTAACGTTGGAAGCTCTAGGTTAATTGGTAGCACAACTTCCTTACCATAAACCAGAGCGTAAGGAGAAGTTTTTAGGGCCCTTTTGATTGTGATCCGATCAGCCCAAAGTGCTTGATCCAATAGTAAATGCCAGCTTCTGGGGTTATCTTGAATACTCCTTTTGATGATTTTTAGCAGATTCTTGTTGGTGGACTCTGCAAGACCATTCCCTTGAGGGTAATAATTTGATGAAGCATTCCAATATATCCCATACTTCCTTGCAAAATCAATAGTTTTAGCTCCTATGAAAGATCCGACATTATCTGATACAATGGTTGCTAGAATTTTGAATCTAGTGATTAATCTTTCCATAAATTCAATCATAATGTCTTGATCAACATGTTTCGTAGCTTCCACCTCAGTCCATTTTGTGAAATAATCTATTGTTATTAAAATATATTTGTGTTCGATGGATGAATTTGGGTTAATCACACCAATGAAATCCAAACCCCATTGCTGAAATGGCTCTTCCACGACTATCGGGTGTAATGGCATTGTCGGATGTTTACCTCTACCTACAAACTTTTGATAATTTTTACAGGCTCTGGCCCATTTGAATGCATCGACAAAAATGGATGACCAATAATATTCGACCCTTAGAATATTTGTTGCAGTAGTCTATCCAGAATAGTGGCCTCCTGAGAAGCCTTTGTGAAACTCTTCGAGTACTTCTCTGGTTTTCTTCGAGGTAGGCATCTTAACAATACCCCATCAAAGTTTCTCCGATATAGGATATCTTCAATCAACATATATTTTCTAGCTTGCAATCTAAATCTTCATCTCTAGGATGTAGTCAAGCCATCTAGACATCTCCTTGAAGCAAAGTAATGATGCAATTATTCGATCCAGTTCTTTAACTACCTTGTTTCTATCTCCAACATAGTATCATATTCAACCTGATTTGACATATTAGCATTCTGAGATGCAGACTCTGCTAAATTTTGGCATAGGGCTCTACCCCTTATCAATTTTTTTGGTCTAATCTCAATGTCATACTCCTAGATTTTAGTCACCCAGTCGACTCTCTTGTCACCAAGTTCTCCCTGAATCACAAAATTTTGGACATCTGGATGTACTACATATACCAGAGTCTTGCTTTGAGAAACAAAATACCTAAATTTCTTTAGAGATTTCATGATAACATAGACTTGTTTTTCAATGAAATTATACTTTTCTTCATGATCTTGAAATGTTTGACTTAAAAAGGCTATTGGTATTTCATTATCTTGCTCCCTTTTTGAGTTAGGATAATTGCATAGCTCCCTTCTACTCCAAATGCATAGAGAATAAAGTCCTTGGAGTAGTCTAGATTAATGAGAATAGGAGCTTGAGATATTGCCTCTTTGATCTCCTTGAAGGCCTTCTTCTGGGCATCTATCCATTTGAATTCTACTCCCTGCTTCAACATCTCAGTCATTGGTTTTACTATTTGAGCAAAATCTGAGATGAATTTTTAGATAAAATTAATCTATCCAAAGAATGATTAGAGTCCCTTTTTGTTCAGTGGGAGAGAGAGAGATCGAATGGCTTTAACCCTATTCGGATCAATTGCCAATCCTATTTTTGATACCACATGTCCCAATAATTTCCCTTCATGTACTGTAAAGATCGATTTCTTGGGATTCAAAGACACCTCAAATTCTCTACATTTCTCAAATACCATCTGAAGATGCTCAATATGCTTACTCTTATCATGAGAGAATACAATCATATCATCTAGGTAGATCAGGATTATCTTATTCACCAACTCACCAAATGCTAAATCCATAGCCCTTTGAAAAGTGGCACCTACATTTGATAGCCCAAAAGGCATGCATTGATATGCAAATGTACCCCATTTTGTGGTGAATGTTGTCTTATATTGATCTTCATATTTCACCCAAATCTGATTAAAACCAAAAAATCCATCCAAAAGAGAAAACCTTTTGGCTCCGACTATAGTATGCAAGATTTGATCAATTTGTGGGAGGGGATAATGATCCTTCAAGGAGGCTTGGTTCAAGTTTCGAAAATCCACACATAGATGGATATCTCCATTTTTCTTCTTGATCAACACCAAATTAGCAACCCATGTAGAGTGCTTGATGGGGTATATGATTTTGGTAGTTAATAACTTCAGTAGTTCTTACTTCATCAAAGCCTCTATCTTGGGGTTTATTGGTCATTGCTTCTATCGAAAGGGCCTTGCATCTGGCATAAGCTCAATAGTATGTTGAATAGTATCTTTGTTATATACTTTGAGATCCTCATAAGTCCAAGCTATGATATCATTAAATTCTCTGCACAAATCCATAGTCTAATTGACTTCCTCTTCTGAACAATGCACCCCAATGTTGATATCCTTTCTAGGTTCAATTTGCATCCCTTTATAACTCTTACTATCAACCTCAATTCTATGAGCAACTGGTCTATCACTATTATCAAATAAACTTTCTAAAGTTATCAACCCTTTGGGGATATGATTATTCTTTAGCTAAATCATTTCACCTTCTTCATCCTCTTTCGATAATTGATCACTTACACAATTCATTTCCTGAATTAGGAAATCAATTATTTGTTCATCATTCTCAAATACCTACTAAAATATATCTTTATCTAGTACATATGGTCTATAAACAAGCCTTACTATCTTAACTTTATGAATGATATTGGATACTGGATAGAAATTTGCTCCCATGAAAGCTAATATGTTAGCATGAGTATTGTGTTCTCTTGCGATAGCTTTGGTGTTTAAGGCTCTAAAGGATTCTAACAAGTCCCATACCCTATTTCTATAAGCCTTGAGGTAGTGTTGTATACTGTTGTATTTTTCTATGACTTGATTAACTACCAGTTCAAAATCACCAAAAATTTGCAGTTGCTTGATTCCCATTTTTTAGCTTTCCTCAACCCCAAACATAGTGCTTCATATTCTGCTACATTGTTTGTGCAGCTCCATGTCAATTGGTATGAGAAGGTCTTTTCCATTCTGGTTGGTGATACTAGCACTACACCTACTCCAACACCATTCTTGCATCTAGCACCATCAAAGAATAATTTCCAAATCTGGTCTTGTTTGGGAATCTTGTCTGTCAAGATTGTGAGTTTTATCTCTTTCGGCTTCATGATTGAATAGGTACCTATTCCTGTCTCAATCATAGCATTAAAATTTCTTATGGAAAATTGATCCTCTATTTGGAGATCCTCCAACACTTCCTCCATCAGATCTATTTCTTGAGTGGTTATATTGACTGTGTCAACTTGTTGCTCTTCTTCCAACTTTTCTATATGGAATGAGGATGGCTTTTTAGAAAATATCTTGACTCTTTTTCCTTTGAATGGAACCTCCATATGGGAGTAATCAAGAGATAAATAACCACCCAACTTGGTAGTAAATTCTCTTGACAAGCACATCCTAAAGTAGGGTTCTAAATCTACCACTACAATTTCCTGAATGATAGTGATTTGAGGTATTCTATGCAACTTCATGGGGACATCTTTGATTACCCCTACTATTTTCATAGGTGTGCCATCCAATTGTAGCACTCTAGGACTACTTCTTGTGTATTCCATACCCATTATTTCACAAACTACTTTGGGCATGATAGTGGTAGCTGCTTCGAAGTCAATCATACAATTATGTACTACCCATCCTTCCATTCGTAAGGACAAGTAAAATGGAGATGGCCTATTCTTTCTAGTTATTGAAGTAGGGTGTCCTTGAGCCAAATTCATCTCTACCTATTGCTTCCCTTGACTCTTTATTTATTTGAGTGAGGCCTACAGAAGATCAATTTATCCTAGAATGAGGAGTGCATCATACATGCTAACTTTTGATGGGGTTTTCTTCAATTCTTCCACAATGTTGAAATTGGAAGAGTTCAATTATTTTCTATGTTCTTTTATAGGTTCATCATATTTATTCTTATAATCTTGGGTAGCTTCAATCCTCTGATGTTTAGTCAAGGAAGGATATCTTAGCTTATCTCTAGCCTATTCTTTCCCTTCACTTTCTTTAGTTCCCTTCTGTTGTTGTTGAACTATTTTTTGAACCAGGGTAAGTTGAGGCACATCCTTCTTTGGACTATCCTTTGATTCAAAGGGTACTTTGAAAGGGTCCAAGATTTTAGGATCAATGGGCAAGGGTTTCTTTTCGAACCTTGTAAGAACCACCACTTGTTCCATAGATGGCATCATGAAATTATAATCCTTTATTTCTCTCATCATATTTACCTACCCCTTTTGTGCCTTTTCTACCTTCTCAATTGTAATTTTCTGAATGTAATGTTGATGCATCATACATGTACTTTCACCATGTGGGTCATTGTAGGTTGAGCACCAATAGTTAGACTCAGATCCTGAGGAAGAAGGTTCCTCCTCTTGATTGGTGTATATGGTATTAGACTTTTCCAAAGGCTTGCTAGTGGAGGTAGCTTGATCCCTTGTGATAGATGGAAATCTTCATGGTTGAAAATTTCTCTCAGCTTCTCTTCACTTCATAGCTATGACTTCATTTGTGAGGTTCTTCATAGTTGTTACCATTTCTTGGAAGGCAACTATCTGAGGATCAAGGGTTGGTAATGTAGGGACAGTAGTAGGTGGTGGGAGTAATGGGACTACAGATAGAGTAGGAAGCATTTGGGAAATTGGAATAGGTGGCTAGGATGGGAAATTGATCGATGGAGTGGTTGTAGAAAAGAGCTTGGTGTAGCAGAAATTGATGCTTGTTGTTGAGGAAATTTTGGGTATATAGGCATTATAATTTTTGGAGGTAATATCCCTATAGCAATCAGATCCTTTTCTACTTTTAATGCTTCTTGAAATATTTTTAGGAATGTTCACACATTAGACTACCTTATGGACATACCCAAGTCTAAATGAAAAGCTCTCAAATAGTAGTACATTGCTTGTTCATTGGTTGGGCATAGACCTTGAGGTACCCTTCTCCATGTTTGACTGAATCTGATGTTGAAATCTGTTATTTCTTCTTGTGGGTGCCTTTGAATTATAGTGAATTATGTCAGTAGAGAGAAGGGATCTACTTGTTCATTGAATTCTTCAATCAACTTGCCAGCCAACTCATTCCATGAAGTTATAGTTAAATCTAGTAAGGTTCTATACCAGTATGACATTTTTCCCTTCAATGATATTACCAATAACCTTATCATGACATCCTCATCTTGAATATTATGTATGGCGGCTAATGATGCTACATCTTGACAATGCTCATATGCAGTCTTGCTGATGCCATCATACATTGGTAATGCTTTCAGAGCTACCTAGGGAATAGGATTCTGGATAGGTAAATTCAGAGGACCTGTATGATTCCAGGTTGGGTAGTTCTGAGCATTTTGATTTTGATTTGCAGCCATTGTTGTTTGTGCAAGAGGAGGGATTATCGGAGTCAGATTGGTAATAATAGGATCAACTGTGCTAGTCAGATCTTTAGTAAGGACTAAAGAGGGCATTGAAATAGATGGGAAGATAGGACGTATCCTAAAGTTACCAAACTACAATTCTAGAAACTCAATAGGTTCCCCTGATTCTCTAGCTGCTTGTCTTGTGATCATATATCTAAAAATCTTAGCAAGGTAGCTTAATAAAAAAGTGGATATGCAAATATTTTCTGGATATCGTTAGACGGAGTCACCAGGTGATTAAAATGAAGATTTATAATGAGCAGAGAATCACCATGTCTCTGATCTTATCAAAATAGTGGGATTGGGTCCCACCGAGCATGCCAAAAATTGTTGGTCTAGAAATCTATCTAATGGAAAGGTTGTGCACCCACAGACCTTGACCAACATTGAATGACCTAGAAGTTATGAGGCTTTGATGGTCAATCTCCGGAGGAGGCCGGTTCCTTTGAAGTTCAAGCTAACTATTCCTAAAGTGTGGGGGAAAAGGGTGCTGAAAGAAGCAAAAGGAGTTGAAGCTAGAACTTATGTTGGTGTAGATTAAGCAACATCAAGACACATGCATAATAGAAGACTATGCAAATAAACAATCAATTACCTAATAGACCAACTAGTTTTACTATCAACCATAGAACACTTAGTTTCAATACAATGTAGCTTATCAGACTACAAATTCTAGAACAAGTGAATGAACACAAGCATAAATTCAGAATTTAGAGTAAACACCATGAACATTCAACAGGCTAAAATTAGAAATAAGTAGTCATCCATACATACATGTTCTACAAATGAATTGAACCAGAGGCCAAACAACAATCACTTTGTATTAAGATGCAAATATTCCATTCTTACATATGAATTGTAAAAGCCTAAGAGCCGACCATTTTTCATTTTACATCTTAGTATTTATAGACTTTTTACAATGTTACAGTTGTCAAAGCATCATTGCCTTAGAAATAGATTATTGTTATGTCAAAGGGTGTGCCAGTTGATTGAACCGCTCGGAGGTATGGTTGCTCCAACTGCCTAATCATGGCTTGCTAACCTGGCCAAAATATGCATCATGTTGAGTCATGTTGACCCTACTGCTTGCATCTAGTTCATTGCTTTTTACTGATCTTTTTTAGTTGAGCCACCCTATAACCTGCATGATGGCCCTAAGCATAACCATATTATTGAGATTCTTCTGATAGGTGATCTTATCCAATAGGTGTCATGAGATGATGATAGTCCTCATGTAGGTAGGTTGGTGCTAGATTTTGATTGAACTAGTTATCAAACTTATACACTATGATCTCATGGTACCGAATATTTAGGGTCTTGGTAGACTTCTACCAGGTACAAATCCTTTGGTGGCATCAAAATTGGATCCTTTTGAAATTAGGAAACCTTCAACAGTGGGACGGATATTTGGTACCACACCAAGCTCCAATTGGGTACAAATATTTTTGCGCTCTCTAGGAGAATATTTTCTTCATTTTGCTCATGTTAGCTTCTATCCTCTGTATGGATAATTCATACCATACTGGGCTCTGACTGGGTATATTTATTTTGATTCCTTCAAGAGATATCCAAATTTATCACTAGGACTGAGCCAAACTTTTAGTACTCCGTCGAGCTTCGATTGGGTATAAATCTTTCAACACCCTCCAAACTTAGCTATTTTTCTATTTTGTTTCTATTAGGTTTTAGCTTTTGGATAATAATTTGGGGTTATACCTAGATCCACCTAGGTACAAGTCTTTTAGTTCCTTTTACACTTAGTCATTTTGGTACCCTTCGATAGTGGTATGGATATTTTGTACCCTAATGAACTTCAGTCGAGTACAAATATTTTGATGCCCTCTAGACTTAAATATTTTTTGTATTGTTACTTTTTGCTTCTGGATTTGGGATGGAAATTTGGCTCCATGCTAGTCTTCGATCAGGTGGAAATATTTCGACGTCCTCCAGACTTGGCCATTTTTGCTTCCAGATTCGAAATGAAAATTTGGGGCTATGCTAGGCTTCAATCGGGTACAAATTTTTTGGTGCTCTTCAGACTTACCCATTTTTTTGTATTGTCCATCTTTGCACTCTCCCACTAAAGTGCATGTGGGTGGTGATTTAAAAATATCCACACATTCTAAGGGTTGTCATAGTTTTGCAATAGCCTAAGAAACCCTAGGTAAATTTCTATGTTGCAAATATTTGAATTATGTTAGAATTTTATTTTGAAAGAAGAGACTAAGATCTAGGTTGAAACTAAATTAAAAAATTATGGGGCTTGCTATTGCTTATATCAATAAAAAAGAATGTAGAATAATTAATTTTTCAAGCGGTAGATAATTATTTTGTAGAATAAAAAAGAATGTCTTGTATATATTAATGTCTTGTTCTTTGGGCCATAGGTAATTATTAGCATAGATCAGTTTCATTAAATTACTTAGTGCCATCTCACAACACATTAAAATTTTGGAAAAAAATATGAATGTCTTGTACTATGGGCCATAGATAATGCTTAACATAGGACAATCTTAAAAAATATTATTCAATGTAGTTTCCCAGTACTTTGTAGTATTGGAGAAATTTTTTCTCTAGATTCATGTGGGTTTTAATTTTTCCAAGTACAAGGCCATGACTTCAATGCAAAGAATTATATGTAATATTTTGCTTGTTTTGCAAATTTGGTTTTGGGCATAATTTTGGTTCAAAACTAGTAAAATTTATGGATTTCCTTGGAGGAAATTTATTTCTCTAGCTTTGTGCGGGTTTTAAATTTCTAAGGTCCATGTTTTTACTTCAAGGAATTATATATAATATTTTGTTTTTAAGAGGACAAAAATGGAGAGGGATGTTTTGTTTTTGTTGGAGGTGGAAAAAGAGTTGCAGTCTTTTGGAATGAGGGAGCATGAGGGGTATGAGTAAGAAAACAACTAGGTGGAGCTATAGAGTGGAGCAAATAGGTTCTAAGAGTGTTAATAAAAGCTAGGTCAAGTGAGTTAAAGGGAAGAAGAAATTGGAGGAGAAGAGGGACCAATGACTTGAAATCCCCACTGAATCATCTGAAGAAGGTATCCTTCTAAAAATCCTAGATATTGTCTATGAGAGAGCATAATAGAGGCTCAACAATACTCTGTTAGGTAAATTTATTGGCTTCAAACCAATTAGGGACCAAATAAAGAAATGGGTTATGAATCAATGGAAGATAAAAGGGCATGTGGACTTTTCCCTCCTTCCTAGAGGTTTCTTCCTAGCCTCCTTCAACAATAAGGAGGATTGTTGTAATGCCCTTGAAGGAGGTCTATGGTTCATGGGAAGATTTGGACTATACCTAAGGAAATGGACTCCAGGTTTTAATCCAACTACTGAGAAGATAGACACAACTCCAATCTAGGTAAGACTCCCCTCTTTACCATTGGAATTCTAGGAGGAAGAGATTTTTGAGAGTATAGCTAACTCCTTTGGTAGGTTCCTCTCCATAGACTATGTAACAAAGGAAAGAAAGAGGGTGTTCTTTGCAAGAATGTGTGTCCTAGTTGAATCTAGGAAGAAACTCCTAAAAGAGATCAAGTTGGTCTCTAGATGGGGAGTTTGGATTCAAAACCTCATTTTTGAGAATGACCCCTTCAATTGTAGAATATGTGCAAAAATGGGTCACTTGGTGAAGGACTACCCTACCAAAAGGAGGAAAAGTGATGGGGAGAATCTGAAATTTTTTTGGAGGAAAAGAGAAAAGGTAGATATGGAAGAAGATAGATGATAGGAAAAAGAAGTCCTAGAGAAGAATAGGTTGAAAATGAGTTAGATCCAAAGGGAGAAGAACCAAAGAATGTTAGGAAAATAGAAGTTAACTAACAAGCAAGTGGAGATAAAGTAATGGACTTGGTGAACAAGGAGGGAGTAAGAGAGGAGAAATTCTCTAGCAATAGGGCAGACAATGAGGATCTACTAGGTAGGATTCAAGGTGAAAGCTCATCTACGCTAGAACAAGATGGTCCAAGGAAGGAAAGTGAAATGGCTAACCCCCAAATAGGAGAAGAAAAGATAGAAGCAAGGGAGGAAAATATGGATATGGAAGAGAAGGATCTAGAAGTGGTCCCCTACATAGTAGATGAACTGCCAGTAAAGGAAGGATCCTCAAGAATTGAAGAAGTCTAAATATAAGAGTAACAAGGAGTGCCAAGAAGACCCCATATGTGGGGATAGAAGGGGTAAAGAAGGTGGGAAGGCCTTCTTCAAAGGAAAAACGCTTAAAAGAGATAGAAAAGGATATTAACTTGGGGATTCAGATGATCATAGACTCAAGTGGGTAGAAGCCCACAACAAAAAATAGGAAATGAAGATCTTGTCTTGGAATGTTAGGGGAATGAATGCCCCTAACAAACATAGGGTGGTGAGATCCTTGATTAAGGATAACCAACCTGATATAGTTCTATTACAAGAAACAAAGTTGAATGCTACAAGCTGGGAGAATATTAAGAAAGGGATATGGAAGAAAGGTGGTAGTGGTTAGGTGGAGGTAAAGGGGGATTTAGGAGGAATCTTAATTTTATGGAATTTTGATACCTTTGAAGGGGAAGTCATCTAAAAAATGAGCACCTTCTAACTATTTGTATAACTTCAAAATTATCAAATTTGACCTTCCTCATTACAAATATTTATGCTCCAAATGTGAATAGAGAAATAAAGGTGTTGTGGAAGGAATTGGAGCAGATGGGCAATGGATAAGAGGTCTAATATGGATAGTGGTAGGGGACTTCAACACCCCTTTGATGCCTAGAGAGAAGAAAGGTGGATCCTAGGGCTTCTCAGAGAGCATGGAGGATTTTAGCAACTTTTTGTCAAAATTTGGTCTATATGATGTTGATTTAAGAGGTAATTCTTTTACATGGATGAATAGGAGAATAGGGGACAACTTGATCCAAGTGAGACTAGATAAAGTACTACTCTCTATGGAATGGTTTGAGGGTAACTATGAGCACTCATTAGTATCTCTGCCTAGGATGGGATCAAATCATAATCCGTTGTTATTTAGCTAGTTTGGGGAAATATGGAAAGGTAGAAGCCCTTTCAAGTTTGAATACATGTGGCTTCAACACCCAAATATTTATGAAAAAGTGGAATCATGGTGGAGGATTCCGATCCAAGGCTCTAAGATGTTTATTTTGGTAGGGAAACTCAAACATGTGAAGAAAGAAGTGAAGACTTGGAATAAGCAAGTCTTTGGAAATATCTTTAGATAGAAGGAAAGCCTTAGGTAGGAACTAAGTTTGTTGGAGGAGGAAGTGAGGATGATTGGGATGGATCAAGCCCTATATAATAGAGATAAGGAGATCTAGGTAGAGCTTCACACTATTTTGGCTTGAGAGGAAACTTATTGGAGGTAAAAATCAAGGAATAAATGGCTTATGGAAGGAGACAAAAATACTAAATTCTTTCACGTCTCAATGATAAAGCATAAAAGTGTTGGAAGGATTTCTGAAATCCTATGTGAGGATGGTGAAATAGTCAAAGGTGAAGAAAGGATCAGGCAAGAGGTAGTTGACTTCTTCAGTTTGTTGCTATTGAAGGAAAGGGGGAAGACTAGGAAGCTATGGAATAAATTCTTCAATATATACCAATGAGAATGTCTAGAGGAATGAATGAAGAGTTGGTGAGAGATGTTAGTGAAGAGGAGGTGAAGGAAGTGGTCTTCTCCTTGGGGAAGGATAAAGCTCTAGGCCTAGATGGTTTCTAGGTAGGTTTCTTCCAAGTATTTTGGAATATAGTAAAGGAGGATTTAATAGAAGTAGTTTGAGAGTCTCACCATTCAGGAAAAGTTCTAAGAGAATTTAACAACACCTTTTTAGTGCTCATCTCAAAGAAATAGGGGTAGAAGGGATTTAAGGACTATAGGTCGATAAGCCTATGTAATGTAATATATAAGATCATCGCTAAAGTGATAGCATTAAGGTTGAAAAAATCCTCCTAGAGATTATAGTAGACCAATAAGGGGGTTTTGTGAAGGGAAGGAAAATATTGGATGGTGTCATCTCTCTCCATGAAACACTACACTCGATAGTGTAGAGTAGGAGGGAAGGAATGTTGTTGAAGCTAGATATGAATAAAGCTTATGATAGGGTCTCCTAGAGCTTCTTAGACAAAATTCTTGCTAAGTTTGGGTTTAGTAGGAGATGGAGAAGATGGGTGAGAAATTGCTATGGAGGACCAAGGTTCTCGATTATCATAAACAATTCCCTAATAGGTTTCTTTGAGAGTAGTAGGGGCTTAAGGCAAGGGGACCCACTTTCTCCTTACCTCTTTATTATCATGGTAGAAGCCCTTGGGAGATGTATAGGTGCAACCCAAATTATGGGAGCATTAAATGGGTTGAAACCTTCTGTGTCTATGAGAGGTATCACTCACCAATAGTTTGTGGATGATACAATCCTGCTTGGGAAACCTTTGGTGGTTGAAGCCAAGGAGTTCAAATAAATCCTAAATCTATATAGTAGGGCTTCCCAATAGATGATTAACTTGGAAAAGAGCAAGGTGTTCTTCATCAACACTCTAGAGAAGTGACAAAGAAGGATAGTAGAGGTAATAGGTTGTAATATATTAGGCCTTCCATCCACTTATCTAGGAATACCTCTGTTTACAGGTGTGTGTAAGGACCAGGTATGGGATATGTTGATAAATAAGTTTCAATGTAAGCTAGCAGGTTGGAAAGGAAATTTACTAAGTTAGGTAGGAAAGCTTCAACTACTAAAGAGTACCCTTCAAGCCATGTCGGTCTATCTCCTATCTATGTTTAAGATACCAACAAAAACTGCAAATAGTGTAGAAAGTATGCAAAATAAATTTTTGTGGTCAGGTGTAGAGGAAAAGAGTAGAATCCCCCTTGTGGCATGGGAAAAAGTGTGCAAACCAAAATCTAAAGGAGGATTGGGATTAAGGAGGATTAGAGATGTGAATAAGATCTTAGCTGCTAAAGTAGGATGGAGGCTAATGAAGGAAGGCCATTCTTTGTGGGTCTAGAATTTTAAAGAATAAGTACTTAGATAGCCAAGAAGATATGAGATTTTTAACCATTTTAAATCCTTGTAAAGGCTCATCTATATGGAACCATATGATGGAGGGAAGAAAGTTGCTATGGAAAGGAGTTCAATGGAAAATTGGGAATGGTAGGTCAATTCACTTCTGGGAGGATGCATGGCTGGAGAACCTACCCCTAAGCTTGGATGAGGAGTTAGTTGAAGTATGGATAGATCTAGAACAAAGGTATGGGAGTATGGTTGTAGACTACCTAGCCCAGGAAGAGGGAGTGGCAAGGTGGAAGGACTTACGTGGTAGTAACCATAGTGAGGAAGCTTTAAATAAGCTCAAAATTAAACTAAGAGCCTTCCATGTAGGTGTAAATATGGGTGAAGACTCTATAGTATGGGGAGCTACTCTTGATGGATCCTTTAGTGTAAAATCAGCCTATGAGATTCTATCAACTGAGCTAGAAGATGGGTTTCAATGGAGGAGGCTCTAGGAAACAAAGGCAACACCAAAGATAGCAATGTTCCTTTGGTTGGTTATGTAGAATAAGATCCTAATAATAGATAACTTACATAAAAGAGGGTTTCAATTTCCTAATAGATGTCATCTATGTGAAGAATAGGAAGAGTCAGTGGAACACTTAATGTTAGGATGTAGCTATTCCCTTTTGATTCTTCAAGGTTTAATTAAGGAGATGGGGGTCATCTGGGTACTACCAAATAGAATGGTGGATTGGATAGAACAGTGGGAAAATCCCTTTAGGAGTGCAAGGTTGAATAAGATATGGGCTCTGATTCCTTTCCACTATGCTTGGGGGGTTTGGTTGGAGCGTAACAAAAGAATATTTAAGGAGGAAAAGAGAGCCTCCTTAAGAATTAGGTAGACGATCTAGGCGGCTATAGTGGAAAATGTTAAAGTCTTGAGTATGAAGGAAATTAGGGAATCAATAGAGGAGGCGAAGATTAGTAAACACTAGGACCTTAGCCTAGTTGAGATGGAGAAAGCCCCCCAAGAAAATCCAAGAAGTGTAAAATGGCATCTACCTAGGGAGGGATGGCTAAAGCTCAATTTTGATGGAGCTTCTAAGGGGAACCCTGGGAAGGTAGGGGGAGCAGTGATAAGGGATAGCAAAGGGATCCTAATTGGTGTTGTCAGTGAGTTTCTAGGCTCTATGACGAGTCATCAAGTAGAAGCCAAAGCAACTTTGGCTGGAGCAAAACTGGCAAGGTAGTTGGGAGTAAGCAAGTTGATAGTGGAGGGAGATTCTCTCAACATTATCAATTACCTTAACAAGAGGGCTATAGAGAGCTAGTGGATGTCAAGTATAATAACAAAAACTCTAAGGATCCTTAACTCACTGGAGCACATGGAGATGACTCATGTTTTTAGAGAAGGTAATAGGGTGGAAAATTGGTTGGCTAACTGGGGGCTCTTCATGAAGAGGACCAGAGGTGGATTCCCCTAGATAATGTTCACCCAGATATAAAAGAGTTAGTAGAAAGAGAAGGGGCATAAATAGGTTGTTTATGATACAGTCAAAGGTTAATCCAATGGCCTACACTTTTTCACAAGCTAAAGAAGTAGACTCCTAGGAGTAAGCCCCACCATTGGCAGATATGGGGTCACATGGAAATGCATTGGAATTTATATTTTGATCTAGAAAATATGTGGCTTGCATAAATTTTGGTCGCCAATATGGCACTGCATGCCAGGGCGAGGGTGGACCAATAATGCAGCATAGAACGATCATCTCATTGATATAGGGTAAACGATCTCCGAAGAAGGTCAATTCCTTGAGGGGTGGTTCTAGCTACCTATGTCACAAAATAGGTCAAGGAAAAAGAGGGGAAAGAAATAAAATAGTCATAGACAGAACTCACAAGGATGGGTATAGCCACATCAAGACATATGTAGGTGACATACCATGTATGAAACACAAACTTGGCACCTAATAGATCACCCAACTATGCCTTTGTTCTAGCTCCTATTAGCAGAGGGTAGGAGGCAAATTCCAAGACCTACGAACAGGTGCATGAGATCCAAGATGTAAAATTAGAGCGCTCATGTTTGAATGGCTTTAGCAAAAATAAACCCATAATCCATATCTACAAATGCACACTCCTGAGTCACTCAAGTAAACCCTATGAAATCCAAGTTGTAGAATAACATGGGGTAACTCAAACAACCAAACAAAAATATGCATTCATACAATTAGTAGAGAATAGGGAGATGAAATCAAAGATCAAACAGTGCAGAATTTGTATTTACATAGAGGTAAATCTTACATATGAATTATAATGGCTAAAGAACCATCTTTAGGAATGGTCAACATTTCACTCCTTATAGGTATAATTACAAAATCAAACATTAATGGCGGTAGGCGAGAAGACAATCCTTACAGCAGACAAGCACCACATTGGTACACTATTCCACTAGATGGCACCGATCTTCTAGAAGGTAGTTGATACAATTGGTTGGATCTAGGCCCTTGGATCCTCTGATATTTTTTCCTAGTTCATTAAATCATAGTTTCCTCATATTTCTTCTTGATTGGCGATCCTATGGTTAGGCGACGAGTAACAAGTATTGAAGCACCTTGAGAGAAATGTGCCTCAAATTAGTCACTTCTCTGTACATTGTTAGGTACCTGAACTACTAGAGCAGCGGATAAGTATTCATTTGAATTCAAGCAATGGCAGTAACCGTGTATGTTGGGAAGGCACTTTTTTTGTTCTTCCTTCCACCTATAGATGTACTAGGGAGCGAGGGTGGGAATTTTTTGAGGTTCTGCCCTATTTGTACTTGTATCTCCCACCCAAGATGGGTAGGAGTTCCTCTCCTTCCCAAGGGTAGGGTTATACAATTTTTCCACCCACACTAGCTCTTTGAATTTCCCACCCAGCAAGTTGGGCAGGGTTTTAAGAAATTTCTGCCCAAGGCCAAGGGTAGCTTTGTTTGCCCACTTTATCACCTAACCTTATTTAATCCGTCGTCCACCTGTTGATTTGGTCAACCTGCATTTGCTGCTATCATCACCTAATATCTTCCACCTATCCATCGATGTTCCTCAAAATTAGACGTACTCCAAATAAAATCACTTCCTGAAGGGAAGAGTGGATGAAGGGTATAAAATTTCACCCATAGTAACTATGAAATCCTATGATTGATTTTCTAGAAAAAATTTCTATCATTTGTTATCTTCTACAACATGGCAGATGTAGTGGTAATCTAATTAAGATATCCCTCGATGGACATTAAGCCTTTAGACTATCCCATATAAACACATGGTAACTAAATCAAAGACATAGGTAGACAATTTGAACACAATGATCAACAATTTACGAGAATAAGAAAAATTTTGAGGGTATAAAGTTTCCAACAAGTAATTGGTCGATGATAGTCCCTATGAATGGCCAAAGTTAGAGGTAATATTAAGGACTGATAGTTGGTGTGGTTTTATGGAAATTTATATTAGGAGACAGATCAATTATTTGTGGAGGTTTGCATCCCTTTTGACCTTTGGGTAAGGCCTAGGAGACATTTTAATGTGTTTTTGGAGTTAGTATGGTAGTCTAGAATCAATTGCAAATGTTTGAAAATTGATGGAAATAACCCAAAAAATTTTAGCCTTATAAGAAGAGGTTTGAGCGATAGGACTAGTGTTGCCAATCAAAAAGTGTAAAAGGATCCAAATCCAAAAACCCAACTTTTATCTTAGTAAAAAAATAGAATAAAAAAGAAGATAAAAAATGTGCATGAGTGAAGAGGACGAGGAGAGGAAGGTGGTAGAGGAAATGAAGTGGGTTGAGGAAGAGGAGTGATTAGTAGTATGGTGTTGAAGGAGGTATTGAATTGGGGTGGATTTTTCTATGAGGGGGATTAGAAGAAGGAAGATTGCACAAACTAGGAGGAGGATATGCCACATGTTACATGAGGGAAGGCGTAGATCTAAGCATAAGGGGAAGATGAAACTTTGTAGGGATAAGGAAGGAAAGGAGAAAAATATCTAACATGAGTCAACTGCACGGAGGGAAGCATGTAGTAGGTACTCCCTATGTTTAATTCACATAATAAATAAAAATAAAAAAGTTTAAAGTAAAATATTGTCTTGTTTGTTTCTAAATCTCTTTCCTCTTCTATTGTAAGAAAATAAAAAGAAAAGAATGTTTACATTTGATTTTATTTAGATGATTTACCTTTGGTAAATAAAGTGTGGGTTTCCCAGGTTGATATGTGCATTACTTATTGTTACATTTCTTGTGTTCCCATTTAAAAAAAATGTTCTATGCAACCCAATATAATGATAATAGGATTTTTATACAAGCTTCCAATATTGTTGTAAAAATTACTAAAGTGCAAGATACTTCATGGAAAATTCTTGAAGATAGACTTTGGACCAGATCCTCAAGATCTTTGGTATTCCCTCTATGTAGGATAGAAGCCTAAGGATTTTTTTTATTTATTGGATTTAAACATATGTAGGCGAATGAATTATGTTGTATGTAAGAGAGAACCTTGGGGTTTCTTTTGTATGTTGGGTTGATTGCATGTAGGGGAATAAATTATGTTGTAGGGAGGAGCTAATCCTAAGGCTTTTTCTATATATTGGGGATCCAATTGTATGTAGGGGATGGAGTTTGATGTATGTAGAGAATGGGGATTTTATATATTCATGTATGTGTATGTGGGTTGCTAAATGCAAAGGAGGAGGAGGTGGAAAGAAGGGAAGAATGATAGAAGATGAATTTATTGAAGATCTATGTAAAACCATCTATCTCAAAATATTGTCCAAATAATTTTTTATATTCATTCTTCTTTTTCTATATTTGGTATTGAAATATATGGTGGTTAAGCTTCACTTGATGCCACAACCAACTTCTTATTGTAATGTATGTATAAGCTCTTTGGGCCCTTGTAAACATTATAAAAAGGTATTGTTTTAATATTCTATTATTTTAAACCTAAAGGTTAGTTACTTAACCTTGACCTAGACATAACTTGTAATTGGGTATAAATACCCCATATACCAACCTTATTTTTTGGATTTCATTCTCTATTGCTATAGTGAGATTATTTGGTGTCCACAAACAACTCCTTATATCATGAGTATTTTCGTAGTATGTATTTTTCAACAATATTGGGTAATGTATTGATTTCATTTATTTATGGAAACTAATATAAAATACAATATGGTATCAAAGTGGATGTAATCAATTGCTTGTCCTTGACAATTGACTTTTATGACATGTCTCATGGGAAAAATATTGGGAGTAGCCAAAGGATTTTTCTATAAGTCGATAAATTTAGATTTTTTTTTTTCTGATAAAACCCTAGGTGAACTTGGATCATGAGGATCTCATTAGATTCAATATATTTTCTCCAAATAAATATTCACTAATAGGTTCCTTATTTCCTCTCATTACCACTCAATCCTTTTAATTTTTTTATTTTTGACCAAATGGATTTCCTTTTTTTTTTTGAAAAAATGAAAAATATATTATATTTATAGAAATTGTATTACAAAGTAAAATGAGTTTGAACACCAATCCCTCATAGCTCAAAAATTATCCATCCTCTATCTTCATGTTGTTTCACTCATAGTTTTCAGTTAGTTCCTCTATCCTCCTCAGTGGCCATTCTTGGGAATGTTTCCATTGTAGTAAGTCTGGCACATGTTGATTCCATGATTTCATATAGGAAGAGGCTTTCCACCACCCTACCTTTTGGAGCTCTGGTTTCCAACTCTCCATATCTGAGAATGTCTGAATAATTGGTTGAGATTGATTCCATGAATCCTCCCAAAATAGGGCTTCCTTTCCATTTCCTAACTGCCAATATAGGTATGGATTTATTAACTCCTAGTCTACTTCCATTGTTCTCCATACTAAATATCCCTCTCCTTCCACTTTGTGTCTTGGTATGTCTTTCTCAGCCACTCCTGGGTCATATTTAGCTTGTAATAGTCTACTCCATAAGATCCTAGTAGCTGTAATCCATCTCCAATATAACTTCCCTACTAGTGCCTTGCTTCTTTGGAATGCTGATCTTATCCCCAATCCTCGTTTTTTTGGTTGAAATATCTTCTCCCACCCAACTAGTGCTAATTTTTGTTCTTCCCTTGCACCTGACCACAAAAAATTTCTTGTGTGTTTATCAATATCTTTCAAAATTTTATTTGGAGCTTGAATTATGGAAATTTTTTTAAAATGGTAGAGCTTGTAGCACATATTTAATTATTGTAAGCCTTCCTCCCAAGCTTAGCCATTTGTGTGTATATTTGCTCAAATTAGCTTGAAGTTTATCAATCAGCCCTTTCCACTCGTTTTTTTTTTCTTTATAGATAGAGGTACTCCTAACAAATATATGGATAAAGGAGTTTCCATGAAGTTCAAAAATTGTATAATTTTATCTCTCACCCTCTTTGTTGTATTGAAAAAACTATTTAAGATTTTTTTCCATTAAAAGTTTGCCTTGTAGCTTGAGTATACCCATCTAAAATTTCTTTTATGTTTCTTACTGCTAGGAGATTGGCTTGACTAATAAGAGTTGTATCATCCACAAATTCGAGGTGATTTATCTCAATTTTAGAACTAATTTTCATATCCCTTAGCCTCCCCTCTTGTCTCCCTTATTTTAACAATATCCCTAGACCCTCTACATAAAGGATAAAAAGGTAAGGGAAAAGAGGGTTCCCTTGCCTCAACCCCCTTCCTACTGTGAACATGGGAGAGGGACTACCATTTACCAAAACTGAGAATGATGTGGTCTGTGTATAGGATTTCACCCAATCTCTCCACTCCTTTGCAAAGCCCATTTTTTCTAAAATACTTTGCAAAAAAAACCAGTCTACTCTATCATAGGCTTTAGAAAGATCTAATTTAATAAACTTACCTGGGTCCTTTTGCTTAGAAATTGTGTGTATCACTTCCTGTGCCACTACCATTCCATATACAATTTGTCTACCTTCAACAAAACCACCTTGCTCACTTGAAATCAGATTTGGTAAAAAGGTTTTAACCTCTCTAGCATAAGCTTTGTTAATAATTTTTATACTATATTATAGAGTGAAATAGACCTATAATTATCAATTATCTCACTAGGTGGGCCTTTAGGAATTAAAGTGATAAAAGTATGATTCAATGCTTTTAACATTTTCTTACTCTCTTTGATTTCCTCAAGTGCCTCCATCACTGCCTGGCCCACAATTTCCCAAAAAGTTTGATAAAATTCAATGGGTAATCCATATGGTCCTGAGGTCTTTCCTGTTTGCATTTTTTGTATGATTTGCAATGTTTCTTCCAAAGAAATTTCCTCCATTAATAATTTATTATGTTCTAGTTTGACTAATTGTGGAATTACCTCTAGTATCTTCTCCTGCCATATTGCATTCAAATTTTCATTTCTACTAAAAAGAGTATGGAAGTACCGATTTGCTATAGATTTCATTTCACTTCCACTAGTTTTTACCTAACCCATAATATTTTTAAGACCTACAATTCTATTGTGTTGTCTTCTAGTTGTTGTTGTCTTATAAAAGAAATCTATGTTTTGATCTTTCTCCTTTAACCATGTAACTCTGGCTCTTTACCTCTAATAAATCTCTTCTTGTTCCTCCAAAACTTCCTCTCTCCTAATAATTTATGCCTCACATTGCAAAAAATCTTCTGTAATAGTTCCTTGTCTTATCTCCTGAGCAATATTCTTCTTCTGATCTCGATTTCATTCTTTTGGATTCTAGTGAGTTACTTATTGTGTTTACTCCACTCCTTTAGTTGAGTCCTAACATATTTCAGTTGTTTGTGAACTTTGAATTGGGCTGTCCAAAATCTTGGTTTCCCTAATTCCCACCACTCCTTTATGTGGTCCCCCAAATCCTCATCTTCCAGCCACCATAGCTCAAATTTAAAAGTTCCTACAACTTTATGATTATCTTATTCTATGGTAAGGCTTACTAGAAAATTATCTAAAGAAAGCCTATCCATAACCCTCGATTAATGCTTGGTATGCAGGTATAGTTCCTCTCACATGAAGAAACGATCCAAGAAATATTTGACTATCTCCCCTTCCTTTATTCTATTTGTCTAAATCATAGAGCTATCCACAATTAGGATATCTATTAGATTCATTTGACATATTATTGATGAAAAAACCTATCCTTTTCCTCCAAGATGGACTTGACTCCTTGTTTTTCCTCTATTCTAATATTTGCATTGAAGTCTCTTCCCACAATCCATTGGTCCTCCAGGTAGTTGTCTTTGAAATTCTAGATGGCTGACCATTGATCCCTCTATGCTTTGACTGTTTGTGCTCCATAAAAATTAACTATAGTCCAATTTTTTCCATTTTCCCTATTTTATAATTGGACAATCAACACCCCTCTTGTAGAGACCCCCATTATCGCTAGGAATAGTTGGTGATTCCACATAGTGGTCAATCCACCTAATTTACCCTATGCAGATTGAGTAAGGATCTCTCATTTTTCCATATCCTCCTATTTATTTTTGTAAGTCTTCTCCTTACATTTTAGTTTCATGTAACAAAACTATATTTGGAATCATATCTATGATAAATTTTTTGACTACCCTTTGCTTGGGGTGATTGCCTAAACCCCTCACATTCTAAGTAATATCAATAAGAATTAGGAGAGAAAAAATCAGCCATCGATTTTACCTTTCCATTTTGGCTCAAATCTCTTCCCTATTCCTCCATATTTTCCTTGTTTGACTTCCTCCCTACAAATTGGTTTGGTTTTGTTTCTTCTCCACTTAGGGTTATGCATAAGGGGTCGGACAAAAAATCTAATTATAAATAAAAGGTAAATCAGTTTAGAAACCCAAGCGAATCCTGGACAAATTTGTGTAGGAGACATGGCAAATTGTATTTTATTTCCACAAAAAATTATAATAATGGGGTGAATTTCTATTAATATTTGGAAAAAATATAAAATTTCTTAGGTGAGCAACAAACTACGACATGTAAAATACAATCTGAAACATTGGAATAAATAAGTGTTTGGGAACATTTTCCAGAAGAAGCAACAAATTCAATCCCAACTTCGAGATATCAAAATCACTCTTCAGGATGGTGATCCTGACCCCACACTTCAAGACTCTAAAAGAATCCTCCTCTCTGACTATCACAACATTCTCAGAAGTGAGGAAGTATTTTGGAAACAAAAATCCAGAGTAACATGGCTCAAAGAAGGTGATTCGAATACCAAGTTTTTCCATGCCACAGTAGTGAGGCACAGGGGAAGCAACAGGATCAAGGAACTAGTTCAGCAGGATGGCCAGGTAGTCTCGAACATTCAAGAAATCAGATCCAAGGTAGTTCTTTTCTTTGAGGAGCTACTCGGCCCCTCTCCTAGTTGTGACCACCAAACTTCTAAGGACCTCCTCTAGAACATCCCTAGGTTAGTCACTATTCGACCAGAACCGAATGTTACTTAAAACCCTTTCTGCTAAAGAAATTAGGTCTACTATTTTTTCTATGCAAGGAGGGAAAGCTCCAGGCCCGGATGGCTTCCCCCCATTTTTTTCCAGCACTTCTGGGATATCCTAGGCCCGGATGTGGTCTCGACCATCCAATAGATGCAAAAATATAGGGAGATCCCAAGGGACATCAACTCCACCTTCTTAGCACTCATCCCCAAAGTCAACTAGGCCCACACCCTCTCTGACTTTCACCCCATCAGTCTGTGTAATGTCCTATACAAGATCCTCACCAAGGCCCTAGCCACTAGGCTCAAGCTCATCCTCCCTTACATCATTTCCCCAAATCAAGGTAGTTCTATCCATGGTAGGCAAATCATCGATAACATTATCACCATCCATGAGCTCATCCATTCCATCTCCTCGAGTGGCCAAGTAGGCTTCCTCCTGAAGCTCGATATGAACAAAGCCTTCGATAGAGTCTCCTGGGATTTCCTATTTGCGGTCCTCCAAATATTTGGTTTCCACCCAGACTGGATCGATCTGATCAAAGGTTGTGTTACCTCGATAAATTTTTCTATCCTGGTCAATGGATCCCCAACAGGTTACTTCAAGAATTTCAAAGGCCTCAGGCAAGGAGACCCCATTTCCCCCTTTCTATTCATCATTGTTGCGGAAGCTCTTAGGAGGGCTCTTACCCATGCTTGCCTCGAAGGGTCTATCTCTAGCATCAAACCTACTTCCTCTCTCCAGGTCGTGTCCCACCAATAGTTTGTTGATGACACTATTCTAGCTACTCGTGCCTCGGTTCCCCAAGCTCAGTGCATTAAATCCATCCTCCATTCCTTTGAGGTTGTGGCAGGTCAAAAGGTGAATTTTGACAAGAGTAAGATCTACTTCATCAATACCCCGATGAGGCACCAAGCCCGCATTGCTGCCATCCTTGGATGCTCCATTGGCGCCTTCCCTACCACTTACCTTGGGTTCCCTCTCTTCGAAGGCTAGTCCAGAAGATCCTTATGGAACCCCATCATTGAGCGCATCCAAAAAAAGTTGGCCAGCTGGAAAGGCAGCCTCCTTAGTCAAGTAGGAAAAGCCACCTTAGTCAAAGCCACCCTACAGAGCATCCCCATCTTCTTCCTATCCATTTTCTAGATCCCTGCTAAAGTCTACAACCGCATCGAGCAACTACAAAGGAATTTTCTTTGGTCAGGATCAGAGAACAAGTAGCGGATTCACCTGGTGGCTTGGAATCAGGTATGCTCTAGGAAGGAATATGGTGGCATTGGGCTCCGAAAGGTCCGCAATATGAACCTGGCTCTCATTGCCAAGCAAGGCTGGTGGATCCTCACCAACGAAAACTCTCTGTGGGTTTCCATCATCAAGGAAAAATTCCTGTGGCATAACCAAAACTTTTTGGATGATCCTAACCCCATCCATGGATCTACGATTTGGAATTCAATCCTTAGGACTAAGCATATCCTTCAAAAGGGCATCATATGGAAGCTAGGAAATGGAGCCAGGATCAACTTCTGGAGTGACCTCTAGCTGGGTAACTATCCACTGTAGGACCATGAGGATCTAGTGTGCCTCAGACCAGTGATCGATGCCCTGTTCGAGCCAAAGGTAAGAAACTTCTTCCTCTCAGAGAGCCCTTCCTGGAAGCCCTTTCTAGTTGATGCCCTCTCAATAGAGCAAAAGCTTACCTCTATCATTCTCTTTGATCTTCTCCACCTTTGTGTCATCCCCTCCTCCCTGGTGGAATATTCCATCCTTTGGGCTCCCACCACTTTTGGCCTCTTCTCTATCAAGTCATCCTATGCCCTGTCCGAGAACCCTGGCCCTCCTTGGTTTCCCTCCAAGCTCATCTAGAAGCCCCATATTATCCCTAAGGTCAATTTTTTCCTTTGGTTGTCTGTCCAGGACAAGATTCTCACCATCCCAAACCTCCATCATTGTGGCCTATCTCTCCCCAATCATTGCTACCTATGCCTCTCGGATTGTGAGTCTACCCAGCACATCTTCACTTCCTGCCCCTTCTCCCAATCCATTCTTTCTTCCTTGTTCTCCTCGGTTGGTATATCCTGGGTCCCGCCCTTCTGGCTTAGTGATCTTTGTGTTCAGTGGTCGAATCCATTCAGGGCCACCGCTTGAAAATTTTTGGTCCTTCTACCTCCCCCACTTCCTGTGGGAGGTCTGGCAGGAGCGCAATGCCCGTGCCTTCAAATATTCTTCCCACAATGAGAATCATGTCCTCTCCAGGATCATAGTTGCTACCACTGAAAATGTGTCTGTCACCCAGGGCAAAAGTGATCCAGAGCCTCAATATGAAGATCTCCTGGCTTCCTCTCTCAGAATCCCTGAAGGCATCCACAAGCAGGCCTCTCCCAAGGCTGATCGCTCCCTTGTCAGGTGGACTCCTCCCCCTCTAGGCTTCCTCAAGCTGAATTTTGATGGTGCAACCAAAGGAAATCTAGGAGCTACAGGTGCAAGAGGCATCATCCAGGATCACAAGGGAAACATCATCCTGGCCTACGTCAAGAATCTGGGGTTTAACTCCAGTCACTTCGTCGAAGCTAGGGCTCTCTATCAAGGTGTTATCCTCATTCACAGCTTGCAGGTTCCCAATGTCGTGGTGGAAGGTGACTCCAAAAATATTATCACCTACCTTACTTTTGGATCCTCCCCCACTTCGTGGAACATCTCCAGTATGATCACAGAAGTCAATCATCTGATGCTCTCCTTCTCGAGCATAAGGCTGACTCACACCTACAGGGAGGGAAATCGTGTGGCTGATCAGTTAGCCAATATCAAAATCTCAGAGTCTAGCCTCATGGTGTGGAAAGACTCCTTCCCCCAAACGATCATTGATGCCAATGCTACTGACATCATCATTTAGTAAGTTGATGTGGGCCAAAGTTAGAAACCAACTTCATCGGTTTCAAGCCCGCAACCACCTAAGCATTTTGAATATTCAGCCCAGAGCCAACATGGCAAGTCTTCATCATGGCACCACGAGCTCTGGTTTTGATCATCTCTCATGTGTGGGCCTTTTTCAAATCAGCCTCCCCCAGGTGGATCCCCCCAATCATTGCAAGAATAGGAGACTTCATAATGCCAACCAATTGTCAGCCTAGCCTTGGTGGCACACTTATAAGTCCTTGTTCACATGGAACCGGGAGAACTTCAGCATCGAGAGCATTCACCTTGAGAACAACATCACCCCTCTATCCGACTTTGGTAAGGGTGCCCGAACCTTGGGAATGTTTGCCCCCTTCGCCCGTGTCCTCGATTGGGTCAATGCAGCTGTCCCAATGCCCAATGGTCATTTCGTTCACTTCCTCATTTTTAGTCGATCCTCACTGACTTGTCGTGACCTCTCCAGTGCCTTTTGGGTAAGGTGCATTATCAGCGTCGACCTAGTGGCATGTTTCCTTTTTAACTTCCCCATGGCGGTTGCTTTTGTCACCCCCATCACATGTCTCTGCCACGTCCGCCTATCCAGCAAGGATGTTCATCCCCCTCATCATGTCCCGTACTGGCCCACCCATTTAGTCAGACTTGGTGCCACCTCCGCTCCCCTCCACCTGGCCCTCCCCCTTGTTTGGTGTGCCATTTCACCTGTGTCCCTTGATTTTCACCCGATTTGGTTGATATGGAGCATGAGCCGCCTTGGGTGGTGGATTCTTCTAGAGTTTTTCTGTAGCTTTATTTCCACCCCCACCACCCTTCCTCCTTATCATTTTTTCCTCCCCTCGATCTCTGTCTGTC
This sequence comes from Wollemia nobilis, assembly GCA_028583015.1. NCBI lineage: Eukaryota > Viridiplantae > Streptophyta > Pinopsida > Araucariales > Araucariaceae > Wollemia > Wollemia nobilis. Next base: position 7,720,744 of record JAQPPZ010017031.1, on the reverse strand, counting down.
GCATCGTTTCTATTTTCCTACCATGGTCGAAATCGAACCTGCATCCCTCCAACTAACTCCCCTGGTCGAAGACATCTTCAGAGACCATGGCCTCCTCAAATTTTTGTAGTGGTTTAGTGGGATCGAGCTAGATCTGTCCATGGATTTCATCCGCTCGTGGAATGGAGGGCACGTCGTCATTAGAGGGATGGGCTTCACAGTCACAACGAACCTTCTGGCGGAAGTCATTGGCCTCCCCAATGATGGGGAAATTATTAACCGAGAAAAACACTCCCTCCAAGGGGAATTGGCCCTGTTCAGGGACAAAGGGGAGTCCCTCAGCAAAGAAAAAGGTGGCATAGTGAGGGAAACACTACCGAAACCATGGGACATAATGATGATAATGGTGTTGTAGTATTTTACCCTCGATAACCCGAACGTTGTCCTCCGAAGCTTTCATCTCGCGTTCTTGAATCACCTCCGGGAAAAAAATCAATCAACATTCTTGAGTATATGTTTTAGTCTATGGAGAGATCGATCCTGAGCATGAAGAGAGGAGCCTCCTCCTCCCCCCTCCACTAGGGCCTCCATCTTGTGTTGTTCAACTTTGTGGTGGCAAAGTAGAACCATAGGGTGGTTGTGCCTATTGGGCCTACTCTCATTGTCGGAGGACCTACTAACACTAGAGATGAGGTTGGGGGAGATGTCCTGGTCTCCCCTCCTCCCAATTGCACTTTGAGCTCTGCAACTAGGGTGAACGATACCCCGAGCTCTCAGAAATTTGAACCCCGTTGGTACCCCCTCTGAGCCAAGGTAGGGAGCAGCAAGCGGAAGGTCCCGCTCATCATCGATGATGCTTCAAATGATTCCCTCTCCTTACAGGCCAAGAAAGACAAGTCGACGAGGATATTGATCCACAATGAAGGGACTTCTACTCAGGCTCCCTTACTGGCCTCCCGAGTGATGCACTTCCCGAACCTTTTTGATCGTGGGCACATCCAGGAGATCCAGGACCTCCTCAAAGCTCTTGGTCGGGCGGCCAGGACTATCTCCTCCCTCCTGGTTCAGGCAGACTCCCTCCTCGAGGAATACAAGGATCAATATGAAGTCCTCGAGGAATTCAAAAGCTTGGTTAGAGAGAGCCCTACGGGTAATGGTCTAGGACCAAATGTTTAATCTGTGTTGCAGGTGGTTTCTCGATCGTGGGGGTCTCCCCTTGATGTTTTTTGTTGTTCTTGCTCTAGTGCGGGTTTTTTGTTTGTTTTCATGGTCTGCCCTTGCGTGGGCTTTTTTTTTATCGGTTCTCAAGCCTTGCCCCTATGTGGGCATTTTTTGGTCGTATGTTGTTGCCCCTGCGTGGGCCCTTTTCAGTGTTCAGGCCCTCCCTTGCGTGGGACTCAGGGATGATTTTGTACCTCAGTAGTAGTTTCTCTAGGGTAATGGTAGGATTACCTGCCTGTTGGTTGATTGTCTCTTCAAAGCTTTTGGTTATTTCTCAATTGTTGTAAAAGGTTACGGGACCCTTTCAAAACCCCTTTTCACCAATAAAAAAAATATATTTGAAAAAAATATTAAACAATAGAAAAACTACTAGAAAGACAATTTCATATGAAGCAAGAGGCTATCGGAGTATGAGACAACCAGGGTAAAACGCATGTACGAGGCTATCGATGTATGTTTGTTCTGGTAGCCTTTAAAGGCTATCGGATTGCCAGTAGAGCTGGTAACCATATGAGGCTACCAACAAATGTATGCACAAATGTATGGCTACTTATCCATTGGTCTTGTACTCAAGTCCTACCACATCCACTCTCATACTTCCACTCACAAACATTTCAAGGCACACAAGGTACTAAATATGTATAAAGGCAATTTAGAGGCACACAAGGTTTAATAATACATCATTTTTCTAAAGATGCATTAAACTAGAGATTTTACAAGAGTAGAAGGAATTTACCATTACTTACTCATAGGTGAGATTTATAAAGATAATTTAAACATTTTATTACAATATGATATTTTAAATTTATTTTTAATCTACTTTTTTTTGTTGATAATAAAAATACTTGATTTTGATTTTGATTTTTATAGTATGTCATTTGCTTATTTATTATGAAAAATATTTGGTTCCAGTAACCTCTAAATGCTACCGCATTGCCAATGGAACCAATAACCATACGAGGCTACCGACAAATGTATGTGGATAGTATCCTATAGAAAACTATCGACCTATAGCTGGTGCCGGTAGCCTGATGAGGCTACCGCCCTTAGGATGAGGTTGATAGCTATCTGAGGCTACCATCCTTTGGATGGGGTCGACAAATGTATGTGGATAGTATCCTATAAAAAACTATCGACCTATAGCTGGTGCCGGTAGCCTGATGAGGCTACCGCCCTTAGGATGAGGTTGATAGCTATCTGAGGCTACCATCCTTTGGATGGGGTCGGTAGCCATCTAGAAAATAGGATGAGTTACCATGTCAATCAGCCAGTAATCATTCTCAGTATTACAAAAGGTGGTTTGGTTCTTGAAGTTTATTTTACATTGCTTTTTTTGATTGAAGTGGCTGAGGTCTAGTCTTTGGAGAGTTTGACAAGACTAACATCTCATACCAATTTCACCTAAAATCATTTATACACACCATAGATAATTATGTTTTCAATAAGAAAATTATTGAGATAATATTAGGTCATGCATGAATTATACGGACAACGAGTAAGACAGGTTGATCCATTGGCATTACAACGTAGCAATCCGTGTATCTTCCACTTAGTATCGCATTTGATCGAATTTTCATTCAACTTTCATTTTCAACTGACGTTTCTGAATTACACATGAACCCTGCATTTTATGTTAATTAAAAAACAAATGATAGTAGCCTCACAGGATACCATCCCCAGTGTCTGCCGCATCGCCCAAAAAATATCCTCCTCTGCATCGATTCACTATTCTCATCGTTAGAGTTTGACGAAGATTTCGATCGAAACTATAACTTCTGGGCTATTGCTAAGGAACTGTCTATAGTTTAGAGGCAAGTTTACAGTGCAAATTAACTCTGCCGATGGAATTCATAATTCTTGTTGAGGTCTATATGATAAATAAAATTTGGTAAATGGGTATTTTATTTTGATGGCTAATTCTAAGAATTAACTCACATCGAATTGGTAAGCATGCTATCACTGCACTAAATCCCAAAATAATAGTTTTGTTTTAAAATTGTCATGTGGTTCTTTTTCATTTCTTTTATTGACTTATTTTTATTAAATTTTTACCATTCCTTTCTTCATCTGGTATTTCATGAGGCCTTTCAACATATGACTATCATCTAGATACAGTCTACTCGTATTGTCTCCCCGTCGGAAACACGCGTATCTCCTTTGTTGGCCGGCCGATTCCATAATCATATTTGGAAAATAAGGCATGTCTTATATAAATTATTCTAATGTGAACTTTAGAATTACTCGACGTTGATAATTAGAACTCAGCTCATGATATTACCATTTGGAAATCAGAATAATCGGTCCATGGGTGTTTACTTAGCATGCAAAAACATAAAGGCAAGCTCATAATATGTGTAAATTCAGTGATTTTTTTAGACTTCAAGGTTACTTACATTGGTAAGTGCTTGTCTGGTCAGTTATTTACCAAAAAGACACTTAGGTTGAAACCTCAGGGTAGCCTGTTTGCAAAGGTAGTAGTCTAATATGAATCCTTTGAGTGCACGTCAGACTGACGATGACAATATGTATCTCGAGCGACCGGTGGTCCCCTTCACACCAGGTCAACAATAACGAAGTGGAATAGGTTTAGTGAAAGCAGCCAATGTGGTTTGAACCCTGCACTTGTCAGTTACTAAAAATAGTGTGGTTGTGACCAACTCTCCGTTGTAACTGAAAAAAATAAGTGGTTTATATGGTATCGACATAGAAACTTTTTTCTGTTGAAATATCGACCATGGACATATTGAGTTCTAAAATAGTTTTGGGAGGATGAGCTTTTAAAAGGAATCAATGCATGGATAATTTTTTATATCCTAAAACTAGCAAAATTATTTGATTGCAGCTAGAGAATATTATGTATTTGCAGGGTGGAAGAGCTTCAAGGATAGACCTTGAGCTGCAATACAATGTATAAGAGAAAATCAGGAAACACTAAGTGGTTGACTCATATGTAACATTGTGAGGTTCAATTTGTAGACATTTCTGCTTCATTATTTTATCATATGGAGAATGCTTTTGTTATCAATAGTGTTGTATCATCAGGAGTAAAGCCTTTGGAAAAAATGAGAAATATGTATTAATCATTATTTTGGATTAGATTTGCTTGCATGCTTGCTCAAATTGAAAGTCGGCAAAAATTTTAAAGGGGGAGTAAGTAGAGTGGCAAACTAAGGCTTTCAAAAATTATAATTGTAAATATTTCTTTTTGGAATTGAAGAAACTCCTAAACTAGTTTGCTAGGAAATTAATTTTATACAAGATATCAAGATATTGTTAAACTCTTGGGGGCATGTTCGTAAAAATAAATTATATTAAATCAAAAAGTAATAAAATGTGTGTAGTAGCAAAATTGTGAATGAGTTAAGGTGTTGGCATTTTGATTCACAAATGTATTGCATGCATTGCATTGTCGGTTCCATGTGCACATGTCTTATGCACATCGCATTGGCACTTTTGCATGCACAAGTCATAGATTCCTTTTGCTAGAAATTTTGTGTGCAATAGCAGCTACTTGGGTGCACAAGCAAACTTGCTGTGCCAGAGAACCTGTGTTTGCATCAACCCATACATGTATTGGGAATTTGAACTATTTTTCTCAAAGCATTATATTCTAGGAAGTCCAACTATCATGCATCAACCTCTAAGAACACCAATTGATATTGAAGCATGTTAAGAAATATAAAATATGTCTTTGTAACCAATTGTTGATGTGATTGTATAAATATAGAGGCCTTGTACATTTGTAAATTGTCTAAGACATTATTTTTGAAATTACATTAAAAAAAATTACTCTTTTGTGTAGAAGATAGATGTGTACCTTGAATTTGTACAGATGTTAATGCCTCCTTGGATTTTGATATTTGGCTAAAGTATATTAAGATACTTTTTATTTTAGAAGATTTGCCTTGCTTACTTTGATTTGGTGTAGGTGTCATTGTATATGTATAGGAAAATGTGTTTCATGTTAGAAAATGAAACCCCAAGAACTTTATTGTATATGTACAACTAATATGTTTGAGGAAAAATGAATCCCCAAGAACTTTATTGTATCTGTACAGCTAAGATATGTTTTAGTAACAGTCTACATGGCGGATTGTGGTATCGATAGCCTTAGAGAATACCGATGCCATGATCATGCATCGGTAGCCTCTGAAAGCTATCGAGCCATGGTACAATGGTAGCCTACATAGGCTACCATCCCCATGATGGGGATGATAGGCTCTGAGGCTACCATCCAATAATGGGGTTGGTAGCCTTTGAGGCTACCATCCTCATCATGGGGTCGATAGCTTTTGAGGCTATCATCCCATCATAGGGACGGTATCCTTTGAGGCTACCATCCTCATCATGGGGTTGGTAGCCTCTGAGGCTATCGTCCCCATCATAGGGATGATAGCTTTTGCACGTTACTGTGACTCATGGTGATGGTAGCCTACAGAGGCTACCAGTTTGTCATAACTCCGATAGCCTTAGGTGAATATAACTTTTCAAGCACTCTACATTAGGTGAATATAGACTAAAATCATTATTCTAGAATTGCTATGGAAAATGGATGTTAACTACCTGACTTTTCTCTACTGCAGGTAGGCACGAGCTGCTATGGGTAGGCACCACAAGTCATTTTTTGATGTTTTAGATGGTTTTTTGCTACTTTAGATTTTTTTCACCGTTGTAGAGTTTTCGGGGCTATGGGTCATTTTTCGGGTATATGAGTAACCCTATCAGGTTAGGTATATATACTGGTGGTATATTGGCAAATTTAGCAGGAAAAATAAAATTATTTATAATTTGAAGATGAAAGGTCCGTGGATTTGGGCAAAAGTGGTTGGCGAATTAAAATAAAAACAAAAAAATTATTATCATGGTCGGGTGAGCCAACCCCAAAAAAATTTGCACCTCAAAAATTTTGGGCAAATGGGCCCTAGTCAAAGGTCCCCAAATTAGCCAATTTTAAATTCTAGAAATCCTAATTTTTGCCAATTTGGTGATGATTTGCCATTATGCATAACCCTGTCTCCACTTGATGAATCCCTAAAGTAGGGTTTTCTTTGTTATTTATTCCTTATTTCATCTCTATTTCCTAAGTTAAAACTATCCCCTACTTTATTTCCCCTCCTCTAGTCTCCCTCGTGGGTTGAATATCCTCTTCCATGAGAGAGGTTGTGTCTGGTTCTGCTCCTTGCTTGTTCTGTTAAACTATACTAGAGTATTGTTCTTGATCTACCGATGTGACTTGCTTGGTATCCTCCTCTAATCCTTCCATTTGAAAATCCCCTTTTATTTCCAAGCTTCCTAGTTGTTTGAATATCTCATATCTATTGTTTGTTCTTCCCACTTTTTCTCCTTGTCTCTGGTTACTGTGCTGATTTCTTTTGTTTGGACTTCTGATTACTTTTTGGAAGCCCTCAGAGTCTTTTGGACATTTTCCTTCCTTCTGATTTGCCTTCTACTGAGGAGATTGGCCCACCATATTAATATTTTTTCTTGTCCCCTCTTGTTCAAATTGATGATCTTTAACTGTTGGGTACATTCTAGACAGAAATCCATGAGCGTGGCACACCCAACATTTGAATGGAATAACCTCATAATCCAGTTGTTGGAGCAAAAAAAAATCTCTTATTTTTAGGTCTATCTCTATTGGAAGAGGTTTACTGAGGTCCATTTCTACACAAACCCTAGCAAACATTATCAATCCTCCTAAAACTGTTTCTCTTGATCTACCCTGATAATGACCTAGTAAGTTGCCTATTGCCTTGAGTACCTCCTCTTTCTAAAATTCAAGGGGAAGGGAAAATAATATTACCCATATTGGTACCACAGTCGGTTCCATCCTTGAGTTAAATCCTATCTTCCATGGTTGTAGGAATAGTCTCGCTTGCCCGTGATGATACAACCCTCCCTCAAATACTTTTTATTGGTCTGCCACTGATGTGAACTCTATAGAAAAATACCCATTTGGAAGAGTTAGAATTTCGTATTCTCCTTCTAGATGCCATTATTTCCTTATCCACATGTGAAGGAAGTGCACAAACGGTCTAAAACCCATGAATTTTCCTATTAGGTTGTGGTTTATCTTATAAACTATATCCTCAATCCTCAGCTATCCAATCCTCAACTATTTCTAATACTAGTATTTCCTTTGCTTGTGGTAAACATCCATTCACCCTTCACGATAGAGAATCCTCCTTTTATCACTTCCCCATGGTGTTTATGATTGTCCTTGCCTGTGTTTGACTGTCATTAAAGCTATCTTGGGTACCACATAGCTTCTCTTGGTATAAGATTCCTTGATTTGGAGGATTTGGTACCGAAGTACCTATGTCCCCCATTCTTGATCGTGATCCATACTATTGAAAGACCCTCCAGCAAGATTGATCCTCTTTGATGGTATTTTTTGCATGAAAATATTCTCCAAGCCTCTACCCTAGCCTTTGAAACCCTAGTTCAATTCCTTAGACCTCCAGGTTTCAATACCTCTGAAACCTGGATTTTTTATGATTGAGTGTTTTGAGTTTTTTGAAAACCTCATTTGTATTCTATCATTAAAAATAAATATTTTATTTTCTATTTTAAAGTCTAATAAAATCACACAATCTACTTGGCTAGAAGAAAAAAGAAGAGGTTAAACATTTTTTTATAGACCCTTGATACCACAAAAGTCATGGATCAAATTTCATGCAAGGCAAAGACCTCTAAGTAGCTTGATAAAGTTACTAAAATGGTCCAATTTTTTTGTTGTATAGACATGAGAGGATGTCCTAATTGGTTGCATTCAACAAAAAGGTTGTATAAAAAAACCATGACATATATGAATGAATCATCAGTGTTTTTGGACTTTTTGCAAAATTGCATGGGAGGTTCAAGTTTAATAATTTGCTTTATTTTACCACTAGGTACCTCTTTTTGCATCTAGAAATTAATTTTCAAAAAATAGAATATTCTTGGTAATATTCCTTGGGAGGTAGGTGTAAAATTCAAAATGCACATGCGCAAAATTGTGATACAAGTTTGTATCATTCATGCAACACAAAATTGAGGTATTTGATAGTTGTCTTTAGTTTATTTTAATGTTAGAACTTTGTATTCCAAATGGTTCCTTGGCCCTAATGGTTAGTAGAGCCCACTTTGGTGCATTGGGCCTTGGAGGATCAAGGTTCAAACCCCCTATCCATAATAATGTAATATTATATTGATGACATGAACAACCTCTTTTATGACATAAGTGATGATTATGTGGCACCACATGATGACATGGCACATGAGGATGCATCTGATGATGTGGCAATCAATATATTACCGAATGTTAACCTAGTTGTTGATGTGGAATTATATATGTGTGGATGTGGTAGATATTGACATGATAATAAATATAGATGCTAACATATCAACTCATACAAGTGCGAGTGTGGTAGGGATTGATGTGGAAGGTTGATTTAATGCATATAAATACAGGTTTAGCTAATCATATTTGAACAAATCATCAAACCCAGTAGCCCTATAGTTGCACAATCAACACTACACTTGGTGAAACATAAATTTTAGGGTGAATCAAAATGTGACAGCTGGCATAACAAGGTTCACAAATTGTGGAGAAAATAAGAGCACAAATGGTGTAATCTGGTTTATTAATATTTATTCTTGTGGCCTATATAGTGCATAGTAAGCAACCCCAAATTTTATATTGTGATAAGTGGCATCACCTCATTCAATGATATATTATCCACTCATTGCATAGTTCCACCCCCTTATCCACTCATACAACAACACATGGTTACCTCCCACTTGCTACAAGTATATATTTTTTTAAATTTTCAAATATTTTAGATGTATTTTGTATGATTTTAGGTCAAAATTTTTTAGGGCCATAACATTTACATACAAAAGCATTTAAACCTATTTTTAAAATCATATGGTTTCTAGAGATCTTTGTAATGGTTTTGTTATTTTTGGTTACAACTACATGTAGGATTTTGTATTTTGGTAGGAAATTTATGGATTAACATGTGCCCTTGTTGAATGGTCCAAAGTATACTACTTAGAAAATTAATATTGAAACTTTGCTTTAGAGTAAGGGGTTGCTCAAATATGCGAATGAGGAACCTCAAGATATTAATTGTAAATAGAGGAAGTATATCTATAAGGATAATAAGGATGAGGCGCTTAGTGTGATAGCTCTTCATGTTGACAAGATATATGAAACTCACGTTAGTAGCACCATATACCCTAGGGAACTACTTGGTAAGTTTCAAGGATTGTGTAATGACCCTCCTTGGTAGGACTTGATATTGATACTTGATTTATGATTTTATGTGTGGATATCTAATGCACAATATCATTTTATGTTATCATGATGTGTTGATAGATGCACTTTATGCTTTGATTACACTGCTTTTGGAATATGGTACTACTGATGATAATTATGGTTATAGGACTAGGCACTCTCACTAGTGGTTTGGTATGGGAAAACCACTAGAGTTGAGAGAAATTGGTAAATGATGGATGACATTCTCATCAATAGCTCATGGGTAAAATAATACCCTTCATATATATGCATTGCATATATGTATGTTGATTGAATGCACCAGTGCCAAGGCAGTTGTTATTTGTAAAATATCCATCCTTAGTAGGTAGGTGATAACATGGTAGTTATCGTAAAACCACTCACTTAAGAAAAAATATTGTTGTGCTTATTATTGATTGCATCTTAGATTATAAATTATTACTATGATGCATGTGTTTTATTATGGAAATTGCTCGGATAATATTAATAATTATGTCACATTATTAAAATTTGGAATATTTTATTATCGATGTTAATGTTTAATATTAACATTCGATATTAATTAATTAAATTGATTAATTGAGTAATTAATTTGATTATTGTATTACCCTATTGTTAGTAGTTAATGCTAACAAAAAGTGGTAATAATATTTTTGGATGAGCTAAGAAATTGAATGAGCTAATTCTAGTTCTTAGAGCATTAATTGGAGCTTAAATTAGAAAAATATGAATAACCCTTGTGCGCTTTAGTATAAAGGTTATATTGTAATATTGTTTTTAGAAATTTATCAAGTGGTAATTTTTGAATCAACGTAATCTTGGAAAATTTTCTTTGAAGTAACGTAAAAAGCATACCCAAATTTTGAGCTTCCTAGATTCTCTAAAAATATATTTGTAACCTTGCCCTGCAAAGTGTTGGGGGTTGATCAGAAGCAAAGAAAGAGAAAGGAGAGCTAGAAGAAGTATTCGTAAGATAAAGACTTGATAAAAAGAAAAATAATTTTAGGGAAACAAAAGGTATTCACCTTCGAGCTTCTTCTAATATAATTAAAGATTTAAATCTAAGTCTTGTAATATTGTTGTCATTGTTGCTTCTTCTGGTTTAGTTTAATAATTGGATTCTTTGTTGATTGTCATTCCACATATGTTTTATTTTAGAGCATTGTTTAATATTATCTATGGTAGGATAGCTTTCTGTGAGGGTTCATGTTGTTATCCTATTTTTTACAATTGTTCCTAGTTTTAGACAACATTGTGATGTAACCTGAAAGCAATCGGGCATGATTGAATGCCTAAGAAGCTTCATAGGCTTTGAAAATGTGTTTTATAGACTAGCTTTGTGGTTCTTCTAGATGTCTAGTTTGATTTTGATTGCTAGCCTTCTTAGTTGTTTTTTTAACATAATCTGAACTATTGGCTAAATGTGTGTTGTAAGTTGAGTGTTTTATGAGCGAGTGTAGATCTTGGAGACTCCTTTTGTATCTACTCTTTTGCACTATGAGTCATCATTTCCTAGAAGAAGTTGTGGTGATGTAATAAATAGGTATTTATCATTCTAAGAGGAGTTGCGATGATGCAATAACTAGATATTTGTGAATGTTATGGTGAGGGTCAAATGTTTCAAAATATTAAGGTTTTTAGAATTATTCACAAGATAGTATAGTGGTGGAACCTTGAACAATGAGGGTCGGGTAACCATGCTCATTGCCAGGTAAGTTGTAATAGCCTTAGTTAACTCACAAAGGTTTGGTAACTACACACTAAGGCATTACTCTAGAATAATCCTACATAGATAAACTTATGTAGGCTTAGAAAAAATATATCCCCATTTAAGTGTTATGGGCCTTAAAGGATAATTTCTACACCATGGTCAAGTTGTCCTATATCAATGAGGGTATAGGAAAGGTGGGGGACCATTATTAGCATCCTTCCTAAATGATGAGTTTTAGAAAGGTGAACTCAAAAAATAACCACTCTTGTCTACTTGAGTATCGTCTACAATTACATTAAATTCAAAATATGGTTATGCCTTAAGTATTGGAAAAATATTAGGACTTCTTTGTGAACCTTGTGAGAAAAATCTCTCCCTTGGGTTGAGTTGGTGGGTTGTTATAGTTGGTATCAAGGATCTAGGTCATAAGACTAGATTCTTCCATGGAGAAAATATAGGATAAGCCTTGACTTGATGTGCTACTTTGGGAAGACTTACTCTTCTAGGGACTTAAACTTGATTTGGGATAAGATAGATATTGCACACCGTTTGGACCAAACAGACTAAGGAGTAAAAATACTATAGAGTGTAGTTTCTTATTGGGGATGACACCTTGTGTTGAGGCAAGTGTGACCATGATCATTATAAGGTAAGTGATAATGGTCTAAGTTAGTTCTTTGAGAAAATGAAACTAATTGATTATAAGTACAATTTGGAAGAAATTACGACTTATCGAACTCCTTTTGTGGATAGAAGATGATACTTGTTTTGAGATCATCCAAGAAGGTGGGGTTAGCTACATAGGATAAGGTTGTAGTACATCCCCAAAGGAGGTCTAGAATAATAATGAACTCCAACAAGAAATTTGGAAGAACAATGGACCCCAGTAACAAGTATATAAGAACAATGGAATCCACTAGGAAAACTGGGAGAATAGAGGATTCCACCAAGAGAATGACTATTGTTACATCTTTTGTTAAATTACTGCAAGATAAAATGGATCAAATTACATAATTAGTTATATTTTTCTAGGAGTAGATGGAGCAACAACAAGAAATGTTAGAAATGATTGCTTAGCGGGAACCCAAATATAAGAAAAGCAAAAGGAACCCAATGTTTGTAAATAAGAACAATGGGAACCAAGGGAACTATAAGAAGGGTAGTTAAAAAAACCAACCTCAAAAGTAGAATTATTGAACTCAAAAAGAGGGAATAGGAGAGAAAATGTAGGAAAGGTCTCAGGCACCCAGGACAAGTTGTTTCCTTTGTGGGGCTTCATATTACATAAATAAATGTCCTCGATGGCCAAAGTCAAGTCAGAGCTGAGGAGCAACCACACCAAATATATGTAGCCATAGGAAGTCAAAACCTAAATGGACAAGTAACATTCTTACTGAATGGTAAGTTTTTTAATAAGAACGTTAAAGTTTTAATTGATAGTGGAGCTACAAATAGTTTTATTTTCACTAATATTATTAAGGATATAATGAAAAGACCTAATTTTTTAGCATAAGGGTGGAAAGTTGAGTATGGATACGGATAAACTTACTTAGTGGATGAATGTTTACCTATGATTGAGATAACCTTACCTAATGGATCCACTATTTGGCACTTATATGTAGCACCGCTACATGCCTTTGATATTGTCTTAGGAATTGATTGGTTAAGGGCTCATGGAGCCGTAATCAATTTCCAAGAAATATGGATGGACTATACTGATAAGGATAAGAGGACACTAAAGGTTCAAAGTAGGAAAGGATCTTTTTGACCATATTTTCTATCAGCTATGCAGCTAAAGAAGGTAATTAAAAGAGGTGGTATGTTGTATGTAGTTAAGATAAATGGTAAGACTAATGATAATGGAGATGAGAAAATATTTAAGAGATAACCAATTCTACATGAATTTAAGTAAGTATTTTTGAAAGATCTCCTAGGCCTACCACCTCAGCATAAGTTTAATTTTACCGTTGAACTAATGCTCGGAGCTGATTCTATTGCAAGGACACCTTACACAATGACTCCTATTGAGTTGTAAGAAAAAGGTGCAACTAAAATATTTGTTGGAGAAAGGTTTAAACCTAGTGTGTCACCATGGGGCGCTCCAATGTTATTTGTGAAAATAAAGGATGGTTCATTAAGGTTGTGTATTGATTATATGATGCTGAATATGGTGACCATCAAGAATAGGTATCTCTATTTCCAAGGATTGATAATCTATTTGATAAATTAAAGGATGTCACTATATTTTCAAAGATTAATTTGAGATCAGGATATCATTAGCTGAGGATTCGTGAGGAGAATACTCATAAAACAACTTTTAATACTAGATATAGATGCTATGAGTTCATGGTATTGTCATTTGGGTTGACAAATGCACCAACGAATTTTATAAATCTGATGAAAAATATGTTCAAAAAATATCTAGGTTGGTTTATTTAAATATTTGTATATGATATCTTGATATATCCCTGCATCATAGAAGAACATGACCAACATTTGAGGTTAGTGTTGGAGGTGTTGAGGAAGAACCAACTTTATGGAAAGTTGTCTAAATGTGAGTTTTATGCCTTAGAAGTTCAATAGTTGGGGTATATTATATCTATAGAGGGGATTGCTATAGATCCTAAGAAAATTGAGGCCATTTTGAGTTGGCTTGCATCTACTAATGTGTCAAAAGTTAGAAGCTTCATGGGGATCACTGGTTATTACAGGTGTTTTATAAAGAACTACTCAAACATTTCCTACTTATAAAGAGTTCAAATGAATGGATAAGTGTGAAGCCATATTTGAAATGCTAAAAAATAAGCTAACTACAATGTCAATTCCTAGGATAGTGAATCCTATTATGAATTTTATAGTGTGTACATATGCTTCCTTGGAAGGTTTGGGAGGGATATTATCCTAAAATGAAGCTACATTAGCTTATGAATCTAGGAAACTCAAGAACCATGAGTTAAATTATGCTATACATGATCTAAATCTAGCAATGGTTGTACATGCATTAAAGGTCTAGAGACACTATTATGAACACCAAAGTCTAAGGTATATCTTTACCCAACCTATGCTAAATGCAAGATAGAGAAAGTGGGTAGAGTTCCTAGCTTAATATGACTTAAGGAGAAGAAGGCATATAACAATATTGAACTAGAGTTATTTGGAATATATGGATAAAGTCAAGGAAATGCAGCTACAAGATCAATAATGCATTGAAATCTGAGCAAAAATTGGAAGAAATCCTAAAGAAAATAAGGATTTTAACATAAAATATGGACTTTTATGTTTCAAGGATAGGGTTGTCATACCTAAAACTAGTGATTTAAAGAGTGATTATGTAAGAGACGCATAGTTCTCCCTATTTTGCTCATCCATGAGGTGCAAATATGAGAGAAAATATTAAAAATACCTTCTCTTGGTCATGAATGAAACAAGATATCACTAGTTTTATTGCTAGATATTTGGAATACTAGAAGGTTAAGGCAAAGCATCAACATCCAACAAGAAAATTGTACCCACATGATATACCTACTCAAAAGTGGTAGGTTATATCTATGGATTTTATTGTGGGTTTACCTAAGACCAGATACTGACATGATGCAATATTTGTGGTGGTCAACAAGTTGACTAAAGTTAAACATTTTATACCAAGGATCATCAAGGATGATGCACTAGTTGTGGAAAATATATTTTCCAAGGAATTTTCTAGGTTACATGGTTTTCCTGAGGTGATCATATTTGACAAAGATTCCAAGTTTACATTAGAATTCTGGTAGGCTCTCAATCATGCAATGGGTACTAAATTGAATATCAGTTTTGCTTACCATCTAGAAACAAATGGAAAATTTGAGAGGGTTAACCAAGTTCTTAAAGATATGCTTTGCATGTACTGCATGGATCAAAAGTTTAAGTGGGAAAACATTTTACATCTATTTGAATTTGTATATAATAATGGATACCATGCATCTTGGGGAATGACTTTGTTTGAATTCTTATATGGTAGGAGATGCAAAACACCTCTATCATGGGATAATATGGAATATTAGATGTTGATCAAATCGAATACTATCATAGAGGTGGAGGAGCAACTCAAATTGATTTTGTAGAGGATCGAGGAAGTAACCAATAGCCAGAAGAGTTATGTTGACTTGAAAAAATCACCAAGAGAATTATTTATGGGAGAAAGAGTCTTCTTGAGGGTAAGATCCATGAAAAGTGCCATCAAGTCAACTAAGTTGGATCCTCATTTTGTTGGACCCTTTGAGATCATTAATAAGATTAGTCCAATAGCCTATAGGCTTGCCTTGCCACCCAACCTATCAAAGATCCATGATACTTTCCACATATACCTTCTTAGGAAGTATGTTGTTGATCCTTCTTATGTTTGGAATGTTTCAAAATTATAGATGGTATTCCCCTCGGCCATTGAGGTATGACCGGTAAGGATTCTAGGGTTTCATTCCAAGATATTGAGGAAATGAACCCTAGATTAGTGTAAGGTCTAGTGGGACCATTAATTTGAAAATTGTGTAACTTAGTAAGCTAAAGAAATAAGGAAGCAATTCCCATATTTATTTGAATGAAATGTATATGCTTTATTTTCATGAAACATAGAGGACTATGTTTAGTCTAAGGGGATATTATGTAACGGACCTCCATGGCAGGACTTGATCTTGATACTTGATTTATGATTTGATGTATGGATATCTAATGCATAATATCATTTTATGTTATTAAGATATGTTGATAGATGCACTTTATGCTTTGGTTATACTACTTTTGAAATGTGGTACTACTGATTAAAATTGTGGTTTCAAGATCATTACTCTCACTGGTGGATTGGTATGGGACAACCACCAAAGTTTAGAGAAATTTGGAAATAATGGATGACATTCTCATCGATAGCTCAAGGGTAAAAGAATACCCTTCACATAGATGCATTGCATGTATGTATGTTGATCTAATGTAGCTGTGGGCAAGGAGGTTGTTATTTGCAAAAGAGCCATCCTTAGTAGGTGGGTGATAACATGGCAATTATCATAAAACCACTCACTTAAGAAAAACACTATTGTGCTTATTATTGATTGCATCTTAGATTGCAAATTAATATTGGGATGTATGTGTTTGATTATGGAAATTGCTAAGATAATATTAATAATGATGTGGTATTATTAATAATTATAATATTTTAATATCAATGTTAATGGTTAATAATAACATTCACTATTAATTAATTAAATTGATTAATTGAGTAATTAATTTGATTATTGTATACTCTATGGTTAGTAGTTAACGCTAATATTAAGTGATAATACTATTTTTTGATGAGCTAAGAAAATGAATGAGCTAATGCGAGTTCTTAGCGCATTAATTAGAGCTTAAAATGAAATAATATGAATAATCATTATGTGCTTTAGTAAAAAGGTTACATTGTAATGTTGTTTTAGAAAGTTGGCAAGTGAAATTTTTTGAATCAATGTAATCTTAGAAAATGTTCTTTTTAGTAACATAAAAAACATACCCAACTTTTGAGCTTCTTGGCTTCTCTAAAAATCTATTTTTAATCATACCCTATAGAGTGTTGGGGGTTGATTAGAAGTAAAGCAAAGAGAAGAGAGAGCTGGAAGAAGTATTTACAGGATAAATACTTGATAAGAAGCAAAAGAATTTCATGAAAAAAAGTATTTACCTTCAGGCTTCATCTAATGTTATCAGAGATCTAAATCTAAGTCTTGTAAAATTGTTGTTATTTATCCTTCTTCTAGTTTATATTAATATTTGGATTCTTGGTTGATTTCCACTCCACATTTGTTTTGTTTTAGAGCATTGTTTAAGATTATCCATGGTAGGGTAGCTTTTTTTGAGGATTCATGTTGTTATCCTATTTTTTTTAATTGTTTCTTGTTTTAGATAACATTATTATGGTAACTTGGAAGTAATTGGGCATGATTGAATGCCTAAGAAACTTCACAAGATTTGATAATGTATTTTATATACTAGCTCTATGGTTCTTTTATATGTTTGGTCTAGTTTTGACTACTAGCTTGCTCAATTGTACTTTTTACGTAATATGGATTGTTGGTTGAGTGCATGATGTTAGCTGAGTGTGTTATGAGTGAGTGTAGCTCTTGGAGACTCTTTTTGTATCTACTCTTTTGCACTGTGAGTTATATTTTCCTAAAAGGAGTTATGATGATGCAATAACTAGGTATTTACATGTTTGGGAGGAGTTACAATGATGTAATAACTAGATATTTGTGAATGTTATGATAAGAGTTAGATGTTTTTAAAAATTGAGATTTTTACAATCATTCACAAGATAGTATAGTGGTGGCACCTTGAATGATGAATATTGGATGACCATGCTCATTGCCAGGTAAGTGGTAATGGTCTTAGCCCGTAGAGGTGTGGTAACTAAGCACTAAGGCATTATGCTAGAATAATCCTACCTAAATGGAATTATGTAGGGTTAGGAAAAAGGGATCCCATTTAAGTGTTATGGGCCTTAAAGTATAATTCCTATGTTGTGATCAAGTTGTCCTATATTGATGATGGTATAGGAAATATGGAGGGGCCACTATTGGTGTCCTTTCTAAACAGTGAGGTTTAGAAAGGTGAAACCAAAAAATAGGGGATGTTGTCCACTCTTGTCCACTTGAGTATTGTCTTCAATGATATTAAACTCAAAATATGGTTATGTCTTAAGTACTAGAAAAATATTGGGACTTCTTTGCAAACCTTGTAAAAAAAATCTCTCCCTTGGGTTGAGTTGATGGGTTGTTATAGGTTGTGTGGTTGTATTGATTCTATAGGATTGCATGGTTGTATTTATTCTACATAGATTAATGGATTGGAGGTATATCTCTCTACTTTGACTATGGACTCATTTGATAAAATTGATGAGTATATTAGTTGATTCAATAAATTGCAAGATGATTTCTAGATTGTTAGAGGAAATCTAAAGGTGACATGAAAATTTTAAGAGGTTGTTGACAAGAACAAGAATATTGATCTACTTTACATTATCTTCACTAATGTTTCAAATACATGAGATAGTCGTAGTTTTGTTTGAGATGCTTTGTGTTTAATTTATAATTGTTCTCTACCAACCATTGATGAGGTATTCAAGTACCTTATTTATCATTAGGCTTGAAGATAGTGTCATAATCATATTTTTTTAACTAATCAACTTCCTTTAGGTGGAAGGTACATCAGATGGATGTGAAGAGTGCCTCCTCCATGGTGATCTTTAGGAGGATACCTATGGACAAAAACCACCTAGTTTTGATCTTGAGAGTCCCACTCCCTTGGTTGATTGGTTGAATAGGTCCTTTTATGGACTTAAGAAAACATTTTCTAGATTCACATCAAGAAGCTTGATGAAGTAGTAAAAAATAGAGTGCAAATGCTTCTTTCTTCCATGAAAATTATGAGGACAAATTTGATGGAGAATTATCATAGGCACTTGTAGCTTTTCATTCAGCATATTCAATATCCATATCTTATGGTGAGTGGATTGTAGATTCAAAGGCAATAAGGCACATGACAAAGCACAAACATATTTTATAGGGCCATTACAAATCACAAATCACATTTAGGGAGGGTTTTGACATTAAATATGACTCTTATTTATAGGTGGAAATATGTGGAGAGGTTAATCTTGGATATTTTTCTTTTGATGAAGTTATTCATGTTTCTAGTGTTGGCTCCAATATCTTGTTTATTTATAACATTACTCATATGAACAAAAAGGTCAAATTCTAGCCTAATTGTTGGGTACTCAAGGATATAAATAATGGATATAAGAAACTTAATTTTTATTATTATGATGAGTTAGATCAAATGTATAATCTATGGGGATTGTAGCACAAGGTATTCTGGCTAGGGTTTGATGAAAAAAACTGCTCTGCGGGGATGGCAGCAACTTCTGTAGGAGGTCTAAAAATTTGGAGGAATAGCGTGATGGAATCAGGTCCAGCACATATAGTGCATGCTCATGATGTATTTTCATCTAAAAATGATTGGAAGGAACATGATTTCCTAGTGCATGTCGGGAACCGCTTGTTAAAGAACAATGGATGTTTGGAACGATGTGAAGCCAGGCCAGTTCTAGTGGTTCAACAAGACTCGGTGGTGGAAGATGTGGAGTATCTAACCAAACATGCCCTTATTGGCAAATTTTTGGGCATCCAAATTTCTCTCCCCTTTGTGGAGGCTTGGGTTAGGAAGACTTGGAATCTTGAAGGTGATGTGGAGGTGATGCTGAGTGCAAAAAACTATTTTATGGTGGTTTTCTCTGGTATTGCAGATCATAACAAAGCATTTGAAGGGGGCCCTTATTTCTATAACCAAGTGGGACTCTTTCTTAAACCCTGACATGTGGGTTTCAACCCATCAGAGGAGTGACTATCCATTGGAATTTTGGAGAGCTGATATCTTGCATAAGATTACCCTTCTACTTGGGAATCCGGTTGGACCTTCACAATAGACAATGGATAAAAAGGTAATATCTATTGCTCGTATTTGTGTTGAAATTGACTTAAATAATCCTATTCTAGATTCTATTGAAATACAGTTTGGATCAACTACATGGGTTCAAAAACTTGACTATGAAGCTCTTCCATTTTGTTGCCAAATTTATCATGAATATGGCCACCTGCAAATAAAATGCCCCAATTTTGTCTTGCCTATGGCTTCAAATCCTGGGCCCTCTCGGTCTAGACAAATTTTTGATAAAGGAAAAACCTCGATAAAGGAAGGGAAATGGGATAAGGAAGGTTTTGTTCTGGTAAAAGCCCAAAACAAAGGATTAAGGGCAAACAAATACTTTAAGGATAGCCATCCAGATGATCTACTCAACCATTTTGAAATATTAGATGATCTTGATCAGTGCATGGAGATACCATAAATGTCGCTACCTGATGCAAATATAACAGGTCCGAATCAAATGTCTCTTCTTGAGGTGGAACTTAAGGAATCATATCTAGGGGGTTTAAATGAAGAACAAAGGGCTTTGGATCTGAGTATAGGGGACATGGTTGGGTCTAGAACTATAAGGGAAACTATTTTGGAAAGTGGTACAAATTTAGTTATGCCCTCTTCTACTCAGGCACTGATGCAGTCATCCTTGGATTGCAAAACTCCTACGGTGTTGGGATTGCAGTAGAAAATAATTTAAAAAAAATCGGATAAGAATATGAAGGTGGGTCAAAAGAAGGACCAGGATAAAATTAAGTTAATGGGGGAGACTTTGGTGGAGTCAGGATTGGTGAGAACATTGGACTCCCATTTTTATAACCCCCAAAAATTATTATCCTCTCATGGAATGTAAGGGGGTTGAACAACATCCCCAATCAAATTTTTTTTGTGATTTGGTTTGTGTGCATTCTCCGGATGTGGTGTTTATTTAGGAGACTAAATTTGCTATTTATAGTATGTTAAATATTGCTCCCAAGTTGTGGAGAAGGGGGAAATGCTAGTGTATTGGTGCATGTGGATATGCTGGTGGCATCACTTTTTTATGGGATCCGGTTAAGATATCCCCTATTACTTGGATTTCTAGCAGATGGTCTATTTCAATGGTTGGGCATTATAATGAATCTAGTGAAACCATACTACTTACAAATGTGTATGCTCCTATTGATTACAATGGTAAAGTGAATTTGTGGGAGCACATTTGCTTTGGGAGAATTTTTGCTCCCCTGTACCCATGGATTTTGGATAGAGACTTCAACTCTATAACTTGTCTAGAGGAGAAACATGGTGGGGTGGACCATCTCGAGCCTTTTTCTTATGTCTTAAGTGCTCATATCCAGGACCTAAACTTGGTTGACATCAAGACAGATAATGGGATATTTACTTGGCACAATAGAAGGCATGGGCAAGCTTCCATCTCAGAGATACTGGATAGATTTTTGATATCCAGTTATTCGATGGGTAATAATAGAAGTGCTAGTTCTATGATTCTGGAGGGTAGGGGATCTGATCATTGGCCTATCAAACTCTCTGCTTTGGAGTTAGGGCTAAAAAAGAATCCCTCCTTTAAGTTTTAACTTATGTGGCTTCGTGATCCTAAGCTTCATGATTTCATGCAAGGCTGGTGGACCACTGGCAAACCTCCTCATGGCACCGCTATGTATTCCTTTATGAAGTGACTACAATTTGTAAAATATAAATTGAAGAGATGGAATAGACTGGATTTTGGGAACCTTTCCTTGGCTAAGCTGGTAGCTCTTAGGAGGATGGAAGAAGCTTCAAGGAATTTTAGAGATAAGGGATTCACGAAGGAGCTTCTTGTTGAGGAATCTAAGGCTACAAAAGAACTTGTTGAATGGGAATTAAGGGAATAATTTTTTTGGAAGAAACAACTCAAGTAGATTGGCTTCAAGAAGTGTATAGGAACACAACCTTCTTTTATAACTTAGTTAAGGCTCACCGTAATGGTAACTTGATTATCTCTCTTGTGAATTCTCAGGGTGCCTTGCTCTCTTCTTTTAGAGATATTTTAGAAGAGACTAAGTGGTATTTTTCCTCTATATTCAAGTAGGACTCCCTATCAGATGATGAGAATGAAAAGCTTATTCTAAAATGTATTCCAATGATTGTTTCTAGAGAGATGAATGAGCACTTTATGGGTCCAATTTCCCTTGAGGAGTTGGAAAATATTGTATTCAAGATGAAAAATGAAAATTCCTAGGCCCATATGGATTTTCGATTGAGTTTTATCAGGAGTTTTGGGATTTAATCAAAATTGATCTTTTGAAGGTGGTCCATGAGTCCCAAAAGAACAAACAAATGCTAAGGGCCCTTAATGCTACCTTTGTAGTGCTTCTACCCAAAAAATAAGGAGCAAATTCCTTGGATATGTTCAGGCCTATTGCTCTCTGCAATGTTGTGTATAAGATCATCACAAAAATTATTGTTGAGAGGTTGAAGATATGGTTGAGCAAAATCATCTCTAAGGAGCAAGGAGGGTTTGTTGTTGGTCAAAAAATCTTGGATGGGGTTTTTATTACTACAGAATCTATTCAATCGATGGAAACTTCTAAGGAGAAAAATATGTTCATTAAGTTGGACATGGCCAAAGCCTATGATCGGGTCATATGGTCCTTTCTTCATAAAGTTCTTGTTGCTTTTGGATTTGAGGAGGAATGGATTAGATGGGTGATGAGTTGTGTTTCTTCTTCCTCATTCTTTGTTCTTGTTAATAATGAGCCATCAGAGTTGTTTGAGGCCTCAAGGGGATTGAGGCAAGGAGATCCTTTATCTTCTTATTTTTTTATCATTATGGTGGAAGGGTTGGGAAGATTGCTCAAGTATCAATTCATGCAGGGTCTCATTCAGGGGTGGAAGTGGGATAGTAATCTGCCACATATTTCCCACCTTCAATTTGTTGATGATACTTCTTTGTTGGGAGTTGCCACTATCAAGGAAGCTGGCAATATTAGACAATCTCTTGACATATATCTTGGTGATTTTGGACAGTTGATTAATGAGGACAAGTCTTCTATTTTCTTCTTCACCACCACTCCTCTTATTCAAGCCAGGATTGCTCACATTCTAATATTCCAGGTTGGGACTCCCCCCTTTATTTATCTTGGTATTCCAATTTCATCTCATCCTCTACCTAGATCTTCTTGGCAGTCTATGCTTGATAATTTTAGAAGGAAGGTGAATCACTGGACTTTCAGATGGCTATCCACTACAGGTAGAGTGTTGCTTTTAAAATTTATTGTTCAAGCTTTACCCATTTATAGATGTTTTGTACAAATAGCTCCCTCTCACTTCATCAAGGACATGGATGCTTTGTCAAGACAGTTTTTATGGTCTAGAAAACTTGATCAATCTAAATGGAGTTTGGTTAGGTGGGATTCTATATGTAGGCCGGTGCAAGAGGGAGGCCTTGGGTTGCGATAGACAACTCTTTTTGGGTAGACTTTAGCTACAAAACTTTATTGGAGATGGTGTACCTCTCAAGATCAGATTTGGGCTAAAATATTATCTTATAAATACTTGAGAGGTATTTCTGAGGCTGATATCCCTAGAGTCAACTTGGTTGGGAAAGGTTTAATTATCTAGGACACTTTGAAAAGAGGAGCTAATTTAATCAAGCAGTGTTTGTTCTGGATTTGTAATCAGGGATCAAATACTCTTTTTTGGGAGGATTCTTGGGATGGCCACCCTCCTATCTTGAATCAATATCCTAGGTTACATTCCTTAAGAATTTTTTTCTTGGAAGTAGGTTGGTATCGTGTGGACTTTAAAAAAATCTAGTCTTTTAGAAATATGGAGATGTACAAGTGGAAAGATCCACAAGAATGGGCCTAGGGGGTATTGGACAAGGATAGAGAGGTGCTTGCTCTTATTCTTATGGGGAGACCCTATTCTTCATTGAGGGGTAAAGATATTCTGGCTTGGAACCTTGATCCTAAGGTAACCTACTCGGTAGCCTATGGTTATCAGGTTCTTGATAAGCAAAAGTATGAGAGTCTTCCTATCACTTGGTGTAAAAAGGTGTGGAACAAATTTGCTTGGCTAAAATGTAAATTCTTTCTCTGGTTGGTAGCTCGTAATAAATGCCTCACTTGGGATAATGTGAGGAAGAGAGGATTTCAGGGTCCCTCTTTTTGTGTCCTTTTTAGTAAGAATGAGAATGACTCTTCTCATTTATTTTTCCAACGCTCCTTTGCTAGAGATATTTGGCACCATTGGTGGAGTGCCTGGAACCATCCATTTTTTCATGTGCTATCCCTAGTGGAGTTTTGGAGTAGTCTAGGTAGACCTCCGACCAAGGTCCCCTTCCTTCGAGTGGCTTGGAATTTGGGGCCGTTATTGCATCATCTAGCAAATTTGGCTCGAACAGAACCAGCACATCTTTCAGGGTAGTTATTTGGTTGTTCAACATATCTGGAAAAGGATCTTGTATATGGTTCAAGAAACCATCCATAGCAAATGTGATGTGGACCCTCTTTTGGATTCTAGGGAGGAGAAGGTACAACAAGCCCTTGGTCTCTTTGGGTATGGTGTGAACTCTTCTAGCCCTAGTAAGGTTCCTCAGCTCAACAAGAAGGTTAGGATAGATGGTAGGTGGAGGCCATCCCCTAGAGGAGTTTTAAAAATTAATACTGATGGATCATCCAGGGGTAATCCTGGACATGCTGGCATTGGTGGTGTTGGGAGAGATTCTATTGGTGGTGTCAGTTTTTTCTTTTCCATTTATAAAGGTGTTCACTCCAACAATTTTATGGAAGCTCTTGCAATTATTAAGGCCTTTCAGAGGGGGTTTTCTCTTGGCTGGCATAGGATTATCTATGATTATGACTCTCAAACTATGGTTAATATTTTAAACAGTAAAAGGGTGGAGGAAGTTAATTGGCAGTTGGAATCTGTAGCCATTCAGATTCTCAGAATGAGTGAGGAGTTCGAATTTATATCCTTTGTGCACATTCCAAAGGAATGGAATGTGGTTTTTGATTACCTAGCCAAAAGGGCTTCTAAGTTGTTGGATCCTTGGAGTATCGATAACTGGGAGAGTATCCTATCTGGGGACTCTCAATGCCTGTGGGAGTTGATCCACAAGGATGCACAAACTTAATTTGATTTTTTCTTGTTGTCTTTTCTGGGTGTCATTCTAGTCTAGTGGTTTTAGCCTGTTTGGCTGTTTATTTGAGTCCTGGTTAGAAGCTCAGTTGTACTCTATAATCCAAACTTTTTATCAATAAATTTTTACCCCTTTATTTAAAAAAAATGTATAATCTATGGGAAATACCGTCCTCTTTATTCCTCTCAGAAGAAATATTGTATGGCTATGGTGGCTCATGCAGATGATAAGAGTTAGTGATGACATCATAGGATTGGAAATATGAGTTTTGAATCTATGAGATACATGAATCATTGTCAAATGACCATTGGAACTCCTTACATTTCCCTTCCAAGTGGTGCATGTGAGGGATGTTTTCTAGGGAAGCACCATAGGGAGACCCTTATAAAAGGGATATTGAGACATACTACTGATCACTTGGATATCATACACAATTGCATATATGGATCCATGTATACACCCTCTATTTCTAGAAATAGGTACTTCCTTATATTTAATCATAATTTGTGTCGATATGTGTGGCTATACATACTGTTTGCACCAACGATGAGACGTTTAAGAACTTCAAGGCATTCAAAAATCATATATAAAATTAGCTAGATAGGGAGTTTAAGTGTGTAGGTTATACATGGGATACAAGTACATGAGCAATACCTTTTGTGATTTTTTGACTCTTCATGGGATAACATATCACAAGATTGTTCACTATATCCCAAAGAAAAATGGGTTACTTGAGAGGAAGAATAGGATAATTATGGAGATGGCATGTTGTATAATTCATGCCAAGGGGATGAAGAAAAAATTCTAGAATGAGGCCATTACTTATTTAATATAAATTATCAACAAGGTTTCCACTAGAGCTATAGTATATGGTATATCTTGGGAGGTTAACAATTGATAAGCCTGATGTGTCTTGATTCTACATCTTTGGATCTTTAGCATAAGTTCACATATCCAAAGATATTTAGAAAAAGAAGACATGAGAGAGTTAAAGATGCATTTTTGTAGGGTATTCAGATACATATAAGGCATATCATCTCTATGATCCTAAAAGGTATGAGATCCTTATTTAGAGAGATGCCATTTTAATGAGGTTCTTATAGGAGTTCCATCTAGTATTCCATCCAAGATTTTGATAGAATATCCTCTTATTTATTTAATTGAATCAACAAGTTCTTTAAAATTCTTGTAGTTTTTATTCCTATTAGAGCATATTCTTCATTTTCTAGTGGTGATCTTATACCTATAGATTTAAACCATTCTTGGGTAGCACCACCTACAACATATTTAGCTTTAGAATTAAGACTATTAAGCTTGACACACTAGTTTTCTATGCTTCAATTTTACATGATGAGGTGAGTGGTGAGTTTTATTTGGATTCTTTATGTTTATCTTTTGATGTTTCTTTATGTTGTGGAAAAAATTGAATATCCTTAAGAAATTTCATGCTATTCAAATTCCTTGAGACCCACAAGCAAATATGTGAGCTCTGATAGACTCACCACTTCGTCCTCAGATAGCTTGATAGCTAAATAGGCCAGGTTTGGACACCCTAATATGAGCTAATAATGATATTATTAAGACAAATACGCTCAACCATATTTAATGTGTTATTTATGTGTGAAAATATTGACCAAGCATACAATGAAAGTATTTCAGAAATTAAAGCAAATCGGTGCCTCCATTGGGTTACTGTAGCGGATTTTAATCATTCACATGAAAGAGAATAAAAAAGAAGGAAAATACTGATAAAACCACATTCATTCAAATATCATAATAAATATGGAGTTTTAAAGCAGTGATGAAAACATTACCTGTATATTCAAATGACGTAATATATAGACAAGAAAACACATACACAAATTGCACTAAATATGCTAGATTGCACAAACTAGACTTGTATTATATTCAAGTATATGATGATTACAATAACAAAGCCTAGCATAGTGCATAGGTATTTTAGTGAATACAATACATAGTTCACCTTGTTCTAATAATGTAATAGGTAAAATGCTATCTACTATCCTAATTCTAGTGACAAATATACTTTGGCTTCTTGAGACAGCTCTTGGAAATCATCTCAGGTAGACTCCTCAACTTTCAGCAATACCTACACAAGGGTGGGAAGAAAATTAAAAATATGGATATAATGGAGAAAATAGGGAAAATATAGTAGCCCTCACCAAGACACTCATAATATCTTCTACAAGTTTGCTACGTGATTTCTTGATGATGAAGCTTGGTTGCTTTTGCTCCTTTTATAGCTATGTTGAAAAATGCCATTGAGAAGACTTGGTGAAGTTGTTTCCACTTGGACTATTTGTAGCCACTACCTCTATTGAGTGCCTCCCAGGTTGGTCTAAGTTATATCTCACTAACAAAATTTACAAAATTCTACCACCTGTTCTTGAGATTGTTATTTCTGTTCTATTTTTGGTTTGTTCTTAAATCTCTGTTGCAAGATTGACATAAGCTTTTCCTTCTTGGTATTCCTCTGTGGGATCCACTAGGATATCTTATTGTCTTATTCTATATTTTCAACTCCCAAAATATTAGCAATGTGTTCCCAGGCTTCGTCTAAAAACATGGAGGTTGAGCTGACATCATGTTCAATACTATTTATTTGATTGAGGTATTTTTTAATAGTGGACCATTCTAATTAGTGAATAGGATTGCTTCTATGTTTATTGAAACCAAATATCTTAGTTTTCAAGCTAATTTATTTTTATCTTCACCATCACATTCAGATTTCATTTTTACCAATGATAAGTGTTTCCATTTGAGTCGGTACAGTGACTTCCCTGAGTGTCTCGACATTTTTCAAGCCAACGTTTTCTAACTCTTTTGTCCACTCATAGATGTTTGATATGGCATATTCCCATTGGATTATTTCACAAAAATAGATTTTTAGTTTTTGGAATTCTAATTGACAATCATACAATTGACCATCAGCCGTGGCAATCTATTGCTCTCCAATATGGGTGTATTCTTCCTTGTACTATTGGTAGATAGGATATATCTTTAAATATCTATGGTATGTTTCTTCCA
This sequence comes from Wollemia nobilis, assembly GCA_028583015.1. Classification (NCBI taxonomy): domain Eukaryota; kingdom Viridiplantae; phylum Streptophyta; class Pinopsida; order Araucariales; family Araucariaceae; genus Wollemia; species Wollemia nobilis. The sequence goes on along the minus strand of JAQPPZ010017031.1, from coordinate 7,692,910 downwards.
TAAAAAAAATTGATTCATTGGGCTGATTTCATGATTTTTAGGAGGTCTTTGAAAATTTTAGGCATTGGCCTAACTCAATCTCTGGTTAATTTGACCAATCCTAACTTGAACTGATTTATGAGCTCTTTTTTGTCAAAAGTGCTCTCATGTAATATTGGTGGCTTCTGCTTCTACAATTTATTTATTTCTTCCTTCAGTCTACCTATCTTAGCTTGAAGTGCTAGCTTTTCATTTTTTATCTGGTCTATTTTAGTCTTCATCTGCTCAAATTGAGCCTTTTGTGCTCTTAACTCTGTGAGCTCCACTTCTGCGGCTGCAGCTGTTTATATATGGATTACCACATATGCTTTCAATATTTCAATATTATCTCCTTTCCATTTTACTTGTTTTGTATTAGGATCAATGCAAAATTTAGTAGGTTTTTTTAGCAAATGCAGTGTAATAGTTACTGCAGAACCAGCCTGCATATCACCTTGCTGGACCAACAACTACTGTGAGCAGTATTTTCATTGATGATTGCTTCAACCACCTCTATTTTTTTTCTTCCTCAACATTGAATTGTATGTTAGTTTACTTTACTTTTTTCAATACCCTGGAGTGAGACATCCTAAAAGGTAAGCCTGATTCAATATGAGCTCTTTTGGCTGGCAAAGAACTAGGGGGAGATGCTTCTTCAGGCACCAATTCTCTTAAAATATTTCCCAGTCCTCCATCTTGAGTGACCTTCTTCATAGCAGCATGAGGAATTTTTTTCTTTTCATTATTTACTATCAAATGCATGGTGGTGTTACTCTTTGGAGTTTGTGCTTGAGAGCTTACAAGTGATTTTTGTGTCTCTTCTACTGCTTGAGGTTCTGGTGTTGAGTATCCTCTACTACTATTGAGGGGTTTTTTGTTTGGACTATGATTGGTTCTTATTTTTCTTTAACTAGAGGCACATCTCTTGGAGAGATTGCTTGGGGGACTAGCTTAATCCATGTTTGGTTTATTTTAATAGCAGATATTTCTTCTATGACTATTTATAGCCTTTGTAGATATTTTGCTATTATTTGCAAGAAAGGGTCTTCAAGTTCCTTAGGTCTGGTTGTTGGGACTAGTGGAGCATAAAAATCAACTATGGTTGCTCTTAGTCTATTCAATTTTTCCCTAGAGTTTCCCACTTCTTCCAAATGGGTATACGGTCTCTCTTCTATTTTACAAACCTCTTTGAGATGTTCTCTATTCTTGATGGTGATTTGCATGGAATATTTGAAAGCATCTACCTCATGTTCCATGTATAATTTTATCACCTTCTAGATTTCTTCGTCATATATCTCATCTAGGTCATAAGCTCTCCATGTAAGTTCGGTAAGTAGTAATCATCCATCCTCCATATGGCTCTGAGAAGACTGAGGTATCCATTGAAGATATAGTTTCCCATTTTGAAAGGTAGTTTGAGCCAAGGGACTCTTGCTTTACCTCTATTCACCCTCATTTTTACTTCTTCAGCTACCTGCCTCATGATTTCTAAGGTGATAATGGACATTGGGAAATACTTTGGGAAGGATTTTCATGCCATATAACCTGATGTAAGTGAAATCCTCTATGAAGAAAAACTTCCCAACCTTGGTCTAGTTTAGAAAATTACTTATTCCTATATTGATCCTTGGAGGGTCTTCACCACATAGTTCATTATGAATAGCCAACATAAATTTTCCAATGAACATGGTGATATTAGACCAGCCTTTTTGGATCCATGATAGTCTGTCTTGGATGCACTCGACATTGACCCCTCCTAGCGTCTCTAAAACCTTGGGACTTAGATAGCCAACTATAGGATATACAAGAAAAGAATAATACACAAATTTTGGCATTATTTCTTCCCTCTCCTTTATATATTTGTGTAATGCTACAAGTTGGTTATTTAAATTATTTTCTAGGACCTCTTCCCAGGCATACATCAATATTTTTCTAGTTTTATTCAAATTTGAAGCCATGTACATCATCTCCATTTTTACATTATCTAGGTTTTTATTTCCTATTATAATATTGATCATATCAATGTAATCTTTGGCCCATACTCTGAGAGCCACTTTTGGTATGGGAAAATTGTATGATACATTATAGTCCAGACCAAACATACTTCGATAAAAATGAGTACCTAACATACAAGAAGCTTGTATCTCGAGCACTTTATCATTTGGGACTATTTTGGAAGGAGATAGATTAAATACCTTATAAATGTCTTTCTTAGTGATTCTGAAGATATTCTAGTTTTTGTGGTTGAGGATGGCTTTTAATTTTGGATTGTATTTCGTGGCTAGCCAGGAGAGTAGGTCTGATGAATTGTGGATGCATGGGCTGATGAGATTTCCAAGATTAATATTACATCTATTGCAATATGGACTATCATCGTAACATTTTTATCTAGCCCTTTGAAATATATCTTTAATCATAGTCTGATATCTCCGGTAATCCTCTTCTATCTGCTCAAAATAGAAAATGGCGGTATCTTCATATTCTTGCTTTTGTTCTTTTAGTAATTTCTTTCATTGGCTCCTTCTTCCAAAGTGCCTCTTGTTGTTTCTTATTTATGGGTTTACCTTGTAACTCTTCATAAGGATAGGCCTATAATACTCTCATAACTTTATCCATGATTTCTTCCTCGATAGATTGGACAGTCTTGATAGGTTTTATTTTGGAAGAGTTGGATGCCTTATTTGGTTTGCTAGAAGAAGCCTTTGATATAATGTTGCTTGTACTTTTCTCCTATGCAATCATACTCTATGAATTTTCACTCAGATGGAGTTCTATGAGTGAAGTTGAAATTTGACAAAGGAGTGTTTAGCATAGCTCAAGAGTAAGCACATGCAGAGTGTTTATTTCTCTCAACCACATTTTCCTGGCTTCTTTTTGAATAATCATACCTATGATATATACATAATCACCATATTGAAGAGGGGTCTTCTTTTATAATTTGTCCACCCAGGCTTGTATTTTCGAGTTTCACTTCCTCATTGGTGCCACATCATCTGCCCCTCTCTATTATTGCAAGTTGAATACTTTTTGTGGGTATTTCATTAATTTGTGTGTCTCAAGGAGATACGTTCGTGTCTTGAGCCAATTTTTATTTTGCCACCTCATTTAGGATCATCTCTTTTGTATCTTGGGCCATCGACCTCATCATTCTTCTTGTCAATTTTTGAATAGTGAGCCACGTGCCTTCCCAGGTGAAATACATGTTGTTGATCCTTCTAGATTGATTTGGGCCATTGATATCCTTTTTCACTCTTCACCTCAGCCTGTTGCCAATGCATCGTTGATGGACGTTTTCAATGACTAATGAATACTTGCATGAAATACACTATCATTGATCGTATGGGGCTATCACTAATGGATTTATGATATTGCAATTGTGAAGGTAATGGCTAGACTTTTTTGTTGATGAGTTCACGCTATCGTTGATGGATGAGCGAAAGTGGTTTGATGTCGGTGACAAGTGACTTTAAGATATTTGGAGACTTAGGTGGATGACTTAGTAAATACAAAGTTTATTCGATGTGTGATGGGAGGGAAAAAAACTAAGATAATGATGGCCTAATCCTTGGTTATCTCGAGATATCTTCTTCATTGATGAAAATTCATCATCGTTGATGGAGCGAAAATAGGATTTTCCTAAGAACGATGAGGAATAACCTAACACAGACTAAGTCATTATGCGGTCATTGATGAAGACATTTTTTCTAATGGATTGACAATAATCTATTCAAAAGAGGGATAGAGTATTTTAGGCTTTGGACTATCATCGATGGATTATTTTGGTTATGGATGGATCAATGAAGGGGACTTTGGATGGATAGTTATGTCTTTATAACAATTTGAATTGACCAATTTTTCTAGGAGGAGGAATAGCTAGGTTGACATTGACTAAACCCCTGCTTCGAACTTATAGAGTGTTGTCACTGATGAGACTGAATTGTCACTTATGGATCAATTATGAAGCTTTTACAAGAGTGGTGAATGAATTTTATTTATGTCTGAACTTTAATGCAATCACTGATGAAAATAGTTTGTCAAGGATGGATTGACGATGAAGGGTTTGAACGAGCAACAATGCAAATTTTGGACTTAAAATTATCACTGATGACTTACTTTAGTCATAGATTGAATCAATGATAGGGTACTTTGATGAGCGACGATGCTTTTTTGGTTTAAGTCTATCACTGATGGCTTACTATGGTTGTGGATGGGATCGATGACAAGATTCTGAAAAGGTGACGAAAATTGTGGACAATTAGGCCTTAGAAAATGACTTAGGAAAATATTCGGATAAGTTTCTAGGTGGAGTTAGGAACTTAGACATAGGAAAATAAATATGTAGATGGATACCGTGGTATTTTTGGCTATAGTATGGCTTAGGGACGCATCATGATATTTGTCTTTCTAACATGGCTTTCAAAGGGTTTTTTGTGATGGTTAGATGACTTAAATGATATGGTGCTATGGTGATGGTATGGACCATATATTGAAGGTGAAAAAATGGTGGAAATATTTAGTATGGCAAGGACTAATAATATGAAAGCAATGACCATGCTAATGAACGAATGGCTAGGGATGAACTTATGAAGGGTGAAATGAAATATTATAAGACTTGGACTTACCCTTTTAATGACCATGAAGACTCCTTTGAAATAAACTTATTTTATCAAGGCCTCTCTCTTTTGGACTCAATACCACATCCTACAATCACCTAGATGTTTAACTTTGCCACTCTTTGAAAATTAGGGGTGGGAATTAAGTTGGGATTTTTGAAGCCCAACACTTTGCCATCAGATATGCCTAGTTCGTATGCAGTTTTTTCAACACCCAAGTGGGTTAAAACATTTTTATAGGATGCTTAGCCCATTTTATCTTTGAAGTAACACTAAAAAACCCTTTATTGAGAATTATTCTTGAATATTGATAATTATATATATCCTCTTACTTATTCTTAGGCTAAAGGTTGACCAAAGTAGGAAGATGTTATGCTTGTGGAGTATGATTTATTGATGAAGAATAAGATGGTAGGAACTTAGATTCCTAGTAGCTAGATAAAAAATGAGATGAATGAATGAATCACTGTTGAATTTGAATCACATTTTCATGTAGTATTAACCAATCAATGGATAAATAAATATTAATTATTCTTCGATGATTCTTAGAAAACACCCATGCAAATCCATTTATATATCTATCCTAAGTTGTGATGTGAAAGGACACATTGGTACATAATTAAATTAGTGAATTAGATAATATTAAATGTTAGGATTAGGATCCTAACATGCCACCCTCCTTAAAAAGAGCTTTTTCCTCAAAGCTCGAAGTGAGAAGCTTCATCCCTAGTTTTCCAAGTAGTATTTGCTCATGTTCTTGCACTATTTTAATATCATCGTTTCGTAAGCAGGGATAGTGGGAAGGTTGGAGTGTTGGTGGGGGATAGGAAGGAAGAATAGGAGGGTTAGAATGACCATAGGGGGAAAACCTTGGTTGTGTCTTCTTAGTGGCTTGGAGAGAAAAGAAGTGGGCAACCATTTTCTTGCCTCCTTGGTGAAGAAATTTCTCCATTCGATGAGAACTAACTAGTGGAGAAGAGCCTGATTTTAATCCTTTAAGAGTATATGTTTGATCCTTTAGTGTGAATTTCATCCATAAGTCTTCAAATTCCCATTGGATTGTGTCGAGTGTTCTTAGCCATTGCACTCCTAAAATGATGTCACATCCTCCTAAGGGAATTGCATACATATCATGTTTCATGGTGTAATCGCCCAAGGTGAGCTTAATATTTTGGCATTTTCCTTTACAAGTGATCCTTCCACCATTACTAATCATGACTTAAAAATTATTACAAGGATGTATAAAGCAGTTACTTACTTTGCCACACGTGGATCAATGAAATTATGGGTACTACCATAGTTAATAAGCATGATAATGTTTTGTCATTTGAAGGATCCTAGGACTTTCATAGTTTGGGAAGAAGAATTTCCAACGATGGCATTGAAAGAAATTTTGAGAGGACCTTGAGTGCTATCATCAGATGTATCCATCATTGCTTTGACCTTGATCTCCTCTTCATCAACTGTTGATTGACAAGGAAGAGTTGCATCCAAAATATATAATTTGGGTGTAATGCATTTGTTATTAGGTATGAATTTTTCACCATAATGAAAACAAAGGCCTTTTTCTCTTTTTACTTCATTTCCTCAGGGCTAATTCATTTAATTGATATGACTCTATTTATTTTTGGAGTGGTTGAAGTATTTTGTGATTTCATTTTAGGTGGGTGAAGAACACAAGCTTATATTGAGAGGGGGGGTGAACAGTATAAGACCACTTTTTACTTTTCTTTTCCAAATAATATTAATCAATATAATCAATGGCAATATCAATAGCAATAACCAAAGCAATGCACAAATCATCACACACAATAGAGACACCACAATTTACGTGGTTCACCCAATGTGGGCTACTCCACGGAGAAAATATTTCACTAAAATTTTCTCAATCAATCTCTTGGGAATCCTTTCCCTATTACAATGTTTATGGACCTCTATCCAAAGGAGATACCAATCCCCTAAATCAAGTTCATGGATCTCTATCCATAGGAGAACTCCTTCTCCTCTGCTCTGGATGGTGATCCTCTAGAAGACTACTGCCTCCACTACATTGGCTTGTGGATCTCTCTCCACTAAAGACTCTTGTCCCCACTCAGAAGACCTATCCTCACTACCCTGGATGATGGATCTCTATCCACTGGAGACTACTATCCTCTCTGCTCTATCACCTCCAAAGCTCTGTCTCAAATCTACACTAAACATAGTCCTTCGATCTAGCACAAATCTACTCAATCTCTATCTCTAGTCTGGCATAAATCTATCCTCAAATATGCACCAAATTTTTAAATATACTCAACAAGTCCACTCAAAACTTGCTTAAATCTTCTCAACAAGTCCACTCAGAACTTGCTCAAATATGCTCAACAAGTCCACTTAGAACTTGCTCAAATATGCTCAACAAGTCCACACAGAACTTGCTCCAATCTGCTCAACAAGTCCACATAGAACTTGCTCAAATCTGCTCAACAAGTCCACATAGAACTTGCTCAAATCTGCTCAACAAGTCCACATAGAACTTGCTCAAATCTGCTCAACAAGTCCACATAGAACTTGCTCAAATTTGCTTAATAAGTCCACATAGAACTTGCTCAAATATGCTCAACAAGTCCACATAGAACTTGCTCAAATATGCTCAACAAGTTCACATAGAACTTGCTCAAATCTACTCAACAAGTTCACATAGAACTTGCTCAAATCTGCTCAACAAGCTCACTTAGAACTTGTCCAAATCTCATAGAAACATAAAGAGAATTGTTAGAGACTCAATATGTTCTACACTCAATGCTCAATCACTCTCTCAATTCAAATCAGAATATAGAATAGTTTGTTTTATGGAACTTGAACAATCACTTCACACATCCACTTGACTAGGCTCAATCAACTCTACTCAACCAATCACTTAATGAAACACCCCTTTCTCACAAACCCTAGTCCAAGCATATAACCACCAACTCAAAATATTTCCAACAATGCTCAACAACAAATCTCACATAACAATGATACTCATGTTCTTTTCAAACCCTAGTTCAAGTTCTTTGCACAACAACTCACTTCAACAACAATGCTTATAAAACAATCTTCACATAACAATGATACTCATGATCTTTTCAAACCCTAGTTCAAGTTCTTCACACAACCAATGGCTTCAACAACAATGCTTATCAAACAAGGTTTTAACAACAACTCTTTACTCCAGAAAAACCTTGAAGCATTAACTCAACACACTCAATAGGAAACCCTAATCAAGTCCTTTTCACTCCAAACTTATTTTCTAGAAAACCAATCAATCAACTCAACTATGGAAGAATGTGCTCATACCTTTTTATTGAAGATGAAGGGATCTCATAAATCTGTCACAACCACAAACACTTCTATGCCAAGCTCAAAGAGGTTAGAAGATAAATATTTCTCACAATATAATGTAAATACTCAATTACACCTTATCACTCCACCTTTCAAAAACAACCATCAACATACATAAAATATTTATCCAATAACACCTTATAAACTCCCAACTAAAAATAAATTCAACATCCACCAAAATAACTCAAAACCTCTTTAATCAATTTTAATGGCAAGAAGAACTTTGGCATAAATCAAATCCTCTTTCTTTAAAAATCCCAATAACATAAATCACTTCTCAATAAAACAATCTTTCAAAAACCCTTTTAACTCCAAATAGCACAAATCAATTTCCAATAAAATAATTCTTCACAAACCCTTATAACTCCAAATAGCACAAATCATTTACCAATAAAATAATTCTTCACAAACCCTTATAACTCCAAACACAAATCAATTAAAAATAATTCTTCACAAACCCTTATAACTCCAAATGACCCCTTAAGAAAAACTTTAGGCAATATAAAATTTAATCAAAAAATTACCTTTGCCACTAGTGGGATTCGAACCCACAATCTCTGCCTCCGTGAGTGCTCTAGCCGTAGACCTTACCACCGTATGCGCTAGACGCACGTTTAATACTCCATGAGCACCTCGTGCTCCTTCTACCACACCTGGTGCTCAAACTGAATGCGAACAAAAACTTTCCCTTGGCGCTCAAGTCAAACATGCCAATCATCCACGTGAATCGATCGTGGACTCCTTCCACTCCAATGCTTTCACACAATGCGTTGTACCATTGGACCACCATGTCCAATGTGGGTCACATCATGCTCTTACACCTTTCATCTTCTGTCTATGCTAATAAGACAAATAAGCTCTTTGTCTTCTTCCTCAACGTTCAACGATTTTCACGAATTCCTTTAGCTTGGTCGCATGCAAAAATTAATTCGAAGAGGGATACTTTTGAATGCCTCTTGGCATCTTATTTATACATGATTTCACCTTATTCCTTAGACGTCGGTGCTCCATTTTATTTGATGACGTCGACGCATTTCGAAACCTTTTATAATTTATAAATTATTTAAATTCTAAGGAATTTAAATTTTATAAATTATATTTATAAACTTTAACTTTAAGGAGATTAAAGCCTTCCTTGGGTTTAAACTTAAACCTTTAATTTGTAAATTATTCTGCCACCATGGGTCTTTTAAAATCTTAACTGCCATCTCAATGTGTGAGGAGACTTTTATATCCTCATAATGATTTTAATAAAACCATTTAATCTTCCACCATGAGTTTACCATAAACCCTCATAAAACATTATTTTGCCAACTTTTTCTTCAACTCTTCACATTGTTCCTGGTGCTATTGATGGTGTGCTCCATGGTATTAATGACGTCTTCATATGTTTACTTTGGCATCAATGATGACTTTTCACCTTGACATCAATGACAACTAAATGAGCTCAAAATGTCCAACAATCTCCCCCTTTGTCATTGATGGCAACCCAATTTCCTTTTACCGAAAACTTGACCTTTCCTTTGTTCTGCTCCCCCGGGACATTGCTCCCCCTGGCTCAATGCTCTCTCAAATATCAAATCTCTCCCCCTTACTCAAATATCTCCCCCTTTGACATCAATGGCAAAGGGTCACCTTTGGGGCTCGGGGCTAAGAATGAGCCTCTTAGCTTAGCCCCTCCCCCACCTCCTCTTGAGGTGGTTAATTCTGGGGTGGGAGTATTTCTACTCCCAAAAAGCACTGTTCTTTACCTTTATCCTCTTTCCTTCTTATCTGATCCTTCTGATTCCTCTGACTATTTCTTTCCATGTCCATGTTCCTGTCCATGTCTACATTCCTATCCTGTTCCTATTCATATTTTTGTTCCTATTCATATCCATGTTCTTGTTCCTGTTCATATCCATGTTCCTATTCTTGTTCCTATTCCTGTTCATGCTTGATTCTGGATCTACACCACTTTGTTGTGTGACCATCATTATTGCACTTATAACACTTAATGTTATTATTCCTTGGAGGTGCAAATGTCTTAGGATTTCTCCTAGTGAAGCCATACCCTCTTCTGTCATGAACCCTGCAATTCATTGCCTTGTGACCAAACTGATTACATGAGTAGCAATACCCATGGAAAAGTTGTCTGTTCCCATATTCCTGTCTTTCATGTGTCCTGCACTGTGAAGCCATGTGCCCAAACCTGTGACATGAGAAGCATCTTCCATTGAAGAAACCTTGCCTAGACCCCATTGGTCTCTTAGTCTCTTCTACTTTGTCCTATTTCCTGTTCCATCTGTTCCTTACTTGTGTATTGTTCCTTTCCTTGTTGAACTTTCTATTGTCCAACTTATCCTTAGAAGTCTCACTCTCTCTTTTACTTACTTCTTTTGATGCTTCTTCTTTTCTGGTGTTTGAGCTTGACTCTCCTTTTTTTGCTTCTTGTTTCCCTTGTTCTTCTTTAGAACTAAGTCATGTTATGGTGACTGATGACCTTTGTGCATTGATAATCCTGTCCAAAGTCTTTGAATTTTCCTCAAACTTGTGTAGCTTGTCCTTAGAACCTTTTACTTCCATCCTTAGTGAAACTATCTCATGCTCTAATCTTTCACACTCTAGATATTTTACCTTTAATTTTTTAGCCATACCTTCTTCAATCCTTCTTGCCTCTTCAACCTTGATTTTGAAGTTGGTGAGTTCCTGTAGAAACTTTGCTTTTGCTTTCTCATCTTCTTGAGCTTGAACTCTTAATCCTGAGTTCTCCCTTTTTAATTCTTCAAGAGTAACCATAAGTCTTTCACATTCTATCCTTTTTACCTTTGACTTTTCAATCATACCTTCTTCAACTCTTCTTGCCTTTTCAACCTTATCTCTCAAGTCAGAGAGATCTTGTAGAAGCTTTGTCTTACATTTCTCATCTTCTTGTATTTGAGCCTTCAATTCTAAATTCTCTCTTTTCAATTCAACAAGTTCCTTAAGAGTGGCTTCCTCCTTTTCTTTTTCTGAATCTTCCTCTTCTTTCTTTCTTTGATCTTCTATAGGAGCATCTCTTTTTCTTCTATTATTGAAAGTAGAGTTTCTTCTTCATACCTATTTTGATTGTCCCTATTATCCTTTCTTGAACCAACCTCTAGGATTTCATTTCTAAAAATATCATCTTCATCTTCACCGCTACTAAACCCATTGCAATAACCTGCATCATGGACCAATTTGACCACAAACAAAATATTCTTCACCTTCTTGTGGACAATAAGTTGCATGGTGACCTGTATTCCTACATCTGGTACAAAACTTTATCAACCTGATTATTTCTCCATTGCTTGATTCATCTCTTGAATCTATTTCCATTCTTCCTCCCAAAACAACAATATTGAATTCATCTTCCTTTTCTTTCATGACCATGTGTGTTCTTTTCTTCTTGTGTCTCATGGTTCTACTTTTGCCTTTCTTTGCCATTTGTGTTCTTGTAAGATCTTCCTTCAAGTTGTTAAACCTTTTTTGAAGGAACCAACTCTGATACCAATTGAAGAACACAAGCTTATACTGAGAGGGGGGTGAACAGTATAAGACCACTTTTTACTTTTCTTTCCCAAACAATATTAATCAATATAATAAATGGCAATATCAATAGCAATAACCAAAGCAATGCATAAATCATCACACACAATAGAGACACCATAATTTACGTGGTTCACCCAATGTGGGCTACTCCACGGAGAAAATATTTCACTAAAATTTTCTCAATAAATCTCTTGGGAATCCTTTCCCTATTACAATGTTTATGGACCTCTGTCCAAAGGAGATACCAATCCCCTAAATCAAGTTCATGGATCTCTATCCATAGGAGAACTCCTTCTCCTCTGCTCTGGTTGGTGATCCTCTAGAAGACTACTGCCTCCACTACACTGGCTTGTGGATCTCTCTCCACTGAAGACTCTTGTCCCCACTCAGAAGACCTATCCTCACTACCCTGGATGATGGATCTCTATCCACTAGAGACTATTGTCCTCTCTGCTCTGTCACCTCCAAAGCTCTGTCTCAAATCTACACTAAACATAGTCCTTCGGTCTAGCACAAATCTTCTCAATATCTATCTTTGGTCTGGCATAAATCTATCTCAAATTCACAAATATATACAAGTCCACTTAGAACTTGCTTAAATATCTCAACAAGTCCACTCATAACTTGCTTAAATCTGCTCAACAAGTCCACTCAAAACTTGCTCAAATATGCTCAACAAGTCCACTCAGAACTTGCTCAAATCTGCTCAACAAGTCCACTCAGAACTTGCTCAATTCTCAACAAGTCCACTTATAACTTGCTCAAATATTCTCAACAAGTCCACTCAGAACTTGCTCAAATCTGCTCAACAAGTCCACATAGAACTTGCTCAAATCTGCTCAACAAGTCCACATAGAACTTGCTCAAATATGCTCAACAAGTCCACTTAGAACTTGCTCAAATCTGCTCAACAAGTCCACATAAAACTTGCTCAAATATGCTCAACAAGTCCACATAGAACTTGCTCAATTCTGCTCAATAAGTTCACACAGAACTTGCTCAAATATCTCAACAAGTTCACACAGAACTTGCTCAAATCTGCTCAACAAGTTCACTCATAACTTGTCCAAATCTCATAGAAACATAAAGAGAATTGTTAGAGACTCAATATGTTCTACACTCAATGCTCAATCACTTTCTCAATTCAAATCAGAATATAGAATAGTTTGTTTTATGGAACTTGAACAATCACTTCACACATCCACTTGACTAGGCTCAATCAACTCTACTCAACCAATCACTTAATGAAACACCCCTTTCTCACAAACCCTAGTCCAAGCATATAACCACCAACTCAAAATATTTTCAATAATGCTCAACAACAAATCTCACATAACAATGATACTCATGTTCTTTTCAAACCCTAGTTCAAGTTCTTTGCACAACAACTCACTTCAACAACAATGCTTATAAAACAATCTTCACATAACAATGATACTCATGATCTTTTCAAACCCTAACTCAAGTTCTTCACACAACCAATGGCTTCAACAACAATGCTTATCAAACAAGGTTTTAACAACAACTCTTTATTCCAGAAAAACCTTGAAGCATTAACTCAACACACTCAATAGGAAACCCTAATCAAGTCCTTTTCACTCCAAACTTATTTTCCAGAAAACCAATCAATCAACTCAACTATGGAAGAATGTGCTCATACCTTTTTATTGAAGATGAAGGGATCTCATAAATCTGTCACAACCACAAACACTTCTATGCCAAGCTCAAAGAGGTTAGAAGATAAATATTTCTCACAATATAATGTAAATACTCAATTACACCTTATCACTCCACCTTTCAAAAACAACCATCAACATACATAAAATATTTATCCAATAACACCTTATAAACTCCCAACTAAAAATAAATTCAACATCCACCAAAATAACTCAAAACCTCTTTAATCAATTTTAATGGCAAGAAGAACTTTGGCATAAATCAAATCCTCTTTCTTTTAAAAACCCAATAACATAAATCACTTCTCAATAAAACAATCTTTCAAAAACCCTTTTAACTCCAAATAGCACAAATCAATTTCCAATAAAATAATTCTTCACAAACCCTTATAACTCCAAGCACAAATCAATTAAAAATAATTCTTCACAAACCCTTATAACTCCAAACACAAATCAATTAAAAATAATTCTTCACAAACCCTTATAACTCCAAATGACCCCTTAAGAAAAACTTTAGGCAATATAAAATTTAATCAAAAATTACCTTTGCCACTAGTGGGATTCGAACCCACAATCTCTGCCTCCATGAGCGCTCTAGCCGTGGACCTTACCACCACGTGCGCTAGACGCACATTTAATACTCCATGAGCACCTCGTGCTCCTTCTACCACACCTGGCGCTCAAACCGAACATGAACAAAAACTTTCCCTTGGCGCTCAAGTCAAACACGCCAATCGTCCATGTGAATCGATCGTGGACTCCTTCCACTCCAATGCTTTCACACAATGCGTTGTACCATTGGACCACCATGTCCAATGTGGGTCACACCATGCACTTACACCTTTCATCTTCTACCTGCGCTAATAAGACAAATAAGCTCTTTGTCTTCTTCCTCAACGTTCAACGATTTTCACGAATTCCTTTAGCTTGGTCACATCAAAAATTAATTTGAAGAGGGATACTTTTGAATGCCTCTTGGCATATTATTTATACACGATTTCACCTTATGCCTTAGACGTCGGTGCTCCATTTTATTTTATGACGTCGGCGCATTTCGAAACCTTTTATAATTTATAAATTATTTAAATTCTAAGGAATTTAAATTTTATAAATTATATTTATAAACTTTAACTTTAAGGAGATTAAAGCCTTCCTTGGGTTTAAACTTAAACCTTTAATTTGTAAATTATTCTTCCACCGTGGGTCTTTTAAAATCTTAACTGCCATCTCAATGTGTGAGGAGACTTTTATATCCTCATAATGATTTTAATAAAACCATTTAATCTTCCACCATGAGTTTACCATAAACCCTCATAAAACATTATTTTGCCAACTTTTTCTTCAACTCTTCACATTGTTCCTGGTGCTATTGATGGTGTGCTCCATGGTATTAATGACGTCTTCATATGTTTACTTTGGCATCAATGACGACTTTTCACCTTGACATCAATGACAACTAAATGAGCTCAAAATGTCCAATAGTGGGTATCCTAGTCGATGTTGGTTATTGATTTTTTCTTCTGCCATCTAGGCTAACGCAACAGTGTGCATCATGTTGGTAGGATTGAGAATTTGTACTTCTAATAAAATTTCTTCCTTTAGGCCACTAATGAAGCAACTTTGGAAAAATGATGCATCTAGTCCTGCAGTAAGATTTTCCAATTTGTCTAACCAAGCTTGGTACTCTCGTACGATAATGGTTTGGCAGATTTTGGTGAGAGATCCTATAAAATATTCAAATTTACTTGGGTTGAATCGTACCATTAGATTGTTTTGTAAATTTTATCCATGTAGGCATTGCATTTGTCTTTTTGTGCCATTGGTACCATTGAGTAGCAATTCATTTTAGGTGGAATGATGTAATACGAACCTTTTAGACCTCAAGTATTTGATAGAGGGAGAAATATTGGTCTGCTCGATAGATCCAATTTGTGGGATCACCTCCTTCAAATTTTGGAAAGTCCAATTTAGTGGTTTGAGGTAAGATTGACGTTTGTGGTCCCCTAAGTAATGCTTGTTGTGTTGGTGCTACGATAGGTTGGCCGATTTGGATTAATGCCAAGTTTTGTTGTACCATATCAACAGAGTGGTTGGTGGCATCCATTTTTAAGATTAAATCTACATTAGTGGCATCCATTTTTAGGGTTAATTTTGTTATCGTTATTTTTGTTTCAAAATCATCTTGCCATTTATTCATCACTTGCAGTATTTCTTTTGTAACCTCTTTCACAATGTCTTATGATCTTCTCCTATCTACCATGGTATGGTTTTTGTGGATTTACAACTCCTTGGGCTTGGTTGCAAAATATTGCAATTTTTTGCAAAAAAGTGCAAAAGTTGCTAGCAATTTTTATAAAAATTTGCTTAAGCAAGAATTTGTTTTAGCAAAAATTGATTGTCAAAAATTTAAAAATTTTGGTTCTTATAATGGTTGCCCCTTCACTTTTGAAATTGAATCACTTTTGAAATTGAATTTTTTTGTGGTAACTGCCATGAGTTACAGGATGTGGGTGTAGGGGTGATAGATCAAGCATCCAATAGGAGAACATGGTATGCAGACTAAGGTGGTAGAGAGTCACAGGCTGGCAGAGGGAGGTGGTTGTGCATGAGCGACTAGACGACTGATAGAGGAATGGTGAGCGGGGCAGTGGTCTTGGCGAGTGGCGCTGTGATGGTGAGATTTTAGCACCAAGCTAGTGATCAATGTTCAACTAAGGGTATGGTTTTTGAGAAGTGGTTGTGCAAGAGTTGGGAAGTGCACATGACCAAATTCATGTAAAGTCTTTAGGTATGGCTTTGTCAATTTAAATCGTTTATTTTCTCATTCCTTGTGAATGTGGGATTTAATCCCGATTTCCTTTTTTCACGTATCTCCTAGTGGCAATAAAGTTTTTTACAGATTTAAAAAAAAAAAATCGTGTTCCTTCTGGTAACCATCTGATGACGAAAAGACAACCTTTTGGTATCATCGTTTTAAACATTATAATATAATTTTGATTTTAAAACTTTGCTCAATTAAATTTTAACCCTTCGACTAACATAAAAGATGCCAGTGACCTAGGATGGCCAAAAAAGGTAATTTTTTTTATTAACCTTAGATCTATTTAATTTTTCTCACCATATATCGAACGCGTCGTTGATTTTCTATTTTTCATGTTGGAAATGGGATTTTTTTTCAATGATTCGACTTAGATTTTATGTTCTTTTTCAATTCTCTAGGGATGATAATTGCTTAAAAGTGTCCAGATGACGTCGCTAATTTGTTTTGTGAGGAAGATGTCAATTTTTTTCCAGATTCTTCGTACACCGGAGGTTGTTTCTCTGTTCTCTATGCTTAGTCACCGAAAAATGTCACTGCGCAACCAAAACCAGTTTTCTTGATCTTAATCTTGCTCTATGTTGGATTTGGGTTGGTTTTTGATGTTTCTTAGGCCGGAGACTTGATTTGGATATCTTCTCAGATGATTTGATGGTTTGTAGTACGTCTCTACTATAGTAGACACCTGTTAATTTTTGTTATAGGTTGATGATATTTAACAAAAAAATAGAGTGTTATGGTTTCAAATGACAATGAAGATGGGTTGGGGTGTCTTATGAGTGCGTAGGTGAGTGGCTCTAATGCCATATGGTAGGGAATTATATTCCTAGTTACTGGATCAAAAATGAAATGAATAAATATAATTGCAGATGATATAAATGAATGAATCACTATTGAATTTGAATCACCTTTTCACTAGAGGATTAACCAACCAATGGATAAATAAATATTAATTGTTCTTTGATGATTCCTAGAAAATAAAATGCATTTATATATCTATCCTAAGTTGTGATGTGAAAGGACACGTTGGTCCATAATTAAATTAGTGAATTAGATAATAGTAAATGTTAGTATTAGGATCCTAACAAAAGACATGTGAGATTATTCCTCTTTTAGAAGTTGAGATCATGGTTGGATGCAAATGAGGCTATAGGTTCATTTATACTTTGGATGGTTAGGTAAAAAATCATAAGGAACACCTTGTTGCTAAGAATTATTTCAATTGGAGGGATTTAACTATTTAGAAACAGTTGCCCCAATCATTGGGATGGATTTTATCAACATGATTCTTTCTATAGAAACTTTAGTTGGTTGGAAAGTACATCACATGGATATGAAGAGTGCCTTCCTTCATGGTGAGATTCAAGAGGAGATCTATATGTAGCATCCACCTAGTTTTGAGCTTGAGGATGCCACTCCCTTGGTTGTTGGATGACTAGGTACTTGTATGAACTTAAGCAGGCAGCCTATGCTTAGTACGAGAAGATCCATTCCTTGTTTCACAACTATAGTTTTTGGTAGTGTGAGGTTGCACATGATGTTTACATCAAGCATTAATATAGGGAGACCTTGATGATTTTTCTCTACATGGATGATCTCATTATCTTTTCACTTGATTCAAGATATTAAGTCATGAATTTATGCTTCATTTAAGATGTGTTAAAATTTTAATATGATTCATGGCCAAGGATAACATTATGCAATGTATTTGATAGGCCTAAGGGCATTTTATTATACAATGTATTAATTGTTTTGTAATATTTTATTATGTAATCCATATGGGCTATAGTTTATTAGAGTATATTACATTATTTGGTACATGCCAATGTACCACCTTGGGTACATAACTAGAGTAGGAGTTTACTTTAGAGTAAGGTTTGAGTAGTTACTTCAAGCAAGTAATAAATGCACAAGTGTTAGAATGTGCAATGATGTAAATGTGCATGTAGTCCACATGTACATGAGTCATAGGATAGGTAGATGAAGAGTCATGGGTAGAGTAAAGGCCAAGGCACATATCTTCCTATATATAGGCCTTTAAGGTATAGAGTGAGTGAGAGAGATAATGTTACTATAGAGAGTGAGATTATAGTAGTGAGTAGGTACAATGTAGTTCTTCATTAAAAATTATGGAGTGTTCAAGTCCTCCATTATATTGCATTGTACTATTTTTATGAGCTTTCATTAATGGCATATTATTGAGTTATTGTAAAAGTTTATCTCATTATTTTCCTACATATTATAGTGCCATTATCATATAGTTATCATAGCTTACTTATTTTACATCTTGTGGTTGCATTTCCTTCAATATACATCCTCAAAAGCTAACAGTGGTATCAAAGCCATGGTAGATCAATAGGAAATAGAGAGAGCCACAAGAGAGATTGAGAGGAGATCAAAAATCTCATTTTCAAAATTTTTAAAAATTGCATTTGGCTAGAGTCTTTCCACAGGGTTGCAAAAAAACTCGTGAAGACTAGGACTCAACATTGATTCCACTAGATTGAAAAATCAACTAGTGAAGATTGATTATCTCTATATTTAGAGTTTCTTCCATTATAGTCTTAATACTTTGTTGTAGGAAAAGGAGATTCAAAGAAAGTTCGAGAAGCTTCCTACAAAGATCTAGGAAGAATATCTTCTTTGGAATCAATCCAGTAGCTAAAGCAACAAATGGAAGATCAAATATTTGGAGGCCTAAGGAGAAGGTCCCATTGCAAGATTGCAGACCTATAGATTGTAGAAGAGAGAAAAAGGCTAGAGGAGCCTTATTGTAGATTCAAGGAAGAAGAGACTCTAGAGAAGAGTCCAGGAGAATATTGGAGGTTGGTGATCTCCATTGAAGATTGAAGACTATAGATTGTAGATTGGAGGAAGAGAAAACAACTCGAGAAGATGAAGAGACCCACAAGAGGTCCCATTGAAGAACTTCCAATTTTGGAAGATTGAGATAGAGAAGGACTAGCAAAAGTCCTATTCTAGATTCTAGTAGCAACAGATTTTAGAGATCCAAGGAGGAGATCTCATTGCAAAACTTCCACAGTAGAAGATTGAAGAAAATGTCTCATTGAGAAGACCAGAAAGCTACGAAATTGAAGGCCCAAGAGGAGAGGTCTCAAGGAAGAAAGGAGAAAGAAGGAGAAGGCTAGGAAAGCCTCACTACATATTTTAGAGAAGGTCATTGAGGGAGTTCCTAGGAGAACTCATTGGAGAAATTTACTAGTTGGAGAAGGAGTTCTTGATAGAACAAATTTTGGGATAATTGTCACCATCCGACAACAAGCCCAAAAGGAGAAGAATTTGGCAAGGAGTTTGCCAAATTTTAGAGGAGAGTAGTAAAGACCTCAAGACAGTTAGAATATTGAGAAGAAGACCACTAGATAGGCCAAGATTGAAGTAATATGAAAGGAGGTTCGCAAGGAGGTAAAGGAGTTAGAAAAGCCACCAAATCTGAGAGATTTGGGGATTAACATTGAAGGCTTGAAGGTTATTTTGGAGAAAGGAGTTTGCTAATTTTATAGCAGAAAATTGAAGGTCTCTAGGAGATAAATCTCAGTTGCGATTTGGAGGAGTTTCCTACCAAATTTGGGAGATTCAAGGACAACATTTCAAAGGTGAAATTGACTATGAAAGGGTAGCAATGAGGGTAGGCAAGTTAGAGGAGTTTTAAAGCTGTAAATAGGTGAGCTAAAGAGCCTTTTTAGACAACAAGGAAGAGCTACGATTTCATCCATTACAAGGCAGCAATTAGGTGATTCAAATCACCAAGATATCCATCATCTACAAAGGTCATTAAGGTAAGCAAATTTGGTGCAAAAGGTTCATTATTTGAACTTTAGTTTTTGGTTCATTATTAAGTTTCATTAAGCACCATATTAGAGTTTAAAAGTTGCAAAGAGGAAGGTTGCATATTAAAGTCTTCAAGGGAGTGCAAAAGATAGTTTCTACAAGGGTTATAACCTGCACATAAAAAGTAGGAGTTAGATATATTTTGAAAGAAAGGAAAATATCAACATCCTACCTTCTAGTTAAAGCAAAGAAGACATTATCCTTAAGTGAAATTTGCATAGATTATAGTGCATATTTCAAGTTACTTTTAAGAGTTCATTTACAGGAGCAATAAGGAGAAATTGCTATTGCATCATACTAGTTATCAAAGGTGCATTAAGCATTTAAGTGAAGATTGAAAATTAGTGCAAAGTTAAGCCATTCAAAAGGGCATATTAGTTGCATGATTAAGAGCTTGGATTCATTATTGCTAAGTTAACCAAGCAAAGGAGAGAGTTGTCTAGCAAGGAAGACAACATCAAATCACCATTTGCCACCAAGGAGTAGTGCAAAGAAGCCACCTCATCAAGGAAGAGAGAAAGCTTGCAAAAGGAGATTTAAAGACTTCAAAACTTTGGTGCAAATTAAGGTATTCTATTCTAACTATTGCAAAGCTATTTGCATTAGATTATTGCACCATATTCCTCTTGTCCTACGTAGAAAAAGAGGATAAAGCTAGAGTGTCTCAAAGACACTACAACAACTAGCAAAGTACATCTACAAAGTGGCCATTTCATCAAAGTAAAGGAGCAAACTTCAAGCTAAGGAAGAGATCCAACGAAGGGCTCAATAGCCGAGTTTCAAGGTGTCTAAAGACACCAAATCCATCACCAAATCGAGCATCTACAAGAAACATTAACCTGCAACATCAAAACCTACGTAAGGTAACTTTACATCCATTGCAAGTCCAATGTAAAGCAAGGAGAATAGCATGAAGGATAAAGAAGTGCAAGGTACAAGACTAAAGCATACACAAGTTACATAAAAATCAAGGTGAAAACAAAGGTGTATTACCCAAGCAATAGATGAACCACCAACTAAGAAGAATCATCACCAAAGAGGGTAGCATTGGAGTGCCATAGAACCACCATAGCTAGAGCCAACTTCATGGGAGAATAGCATCACCATTCACCTGAGAGAAAGTGTTGAAGACAAGACCCATAGTGCATTCGTTGGCAAGAAGTATACAGGGAATAAAAGATGTTGAAGGCATCCTTACATGCAAGAGAAAGGAGTGCCACTTGCAAACTTGAGCCAAGGCATCTTGTGCCACTTGGCACAATAAAATAAGGTGCCTCACATTCTTTCTAATGCCTGCATAGGAAGGAAGCACTCAGAATAGGAGTAACACTTATCTTGAAGCGTTGAAGGTATATTTCAAAGGTTAGAAGGTATATTAATCATTGCACATCATTCAAGGAAGACATGAGCATTGAAGGCACCTAAAATAATGCTCATCAAGACCATAACCACCACTTGCCACCTGAGTAACGTATGCACCACATGGCCAAAGCATCAAGAAGGGACAAAGGGCCTATTAAAGCACCCAAGTTGAAGAGAAGCACAAATATTTGGAAGCACACAGTCAAGCATTAAGCATGGAGTCAAAGTGCATTAAAGAAGGAGGAGGAATACTCATAAGGCACCCATGAGCAATAAATGCTCTCAATCATACATAAGATATTAGCATTACAATGCCAAAAGCATGGATAGAAGAGCCAAACTAGAGGCCAATCAACACACGCATTTCAAGGAAGGTAAAAGCTTTATATAATTAAATATTTGCTTTCCTTAAGGAGTTATAAGGTACTTAACATAAGGTTGAAGTTTATTACTGCATTGAAGAACCAACCTTAGTGAATTAGAAGGTAATTTAAGCAAAGGGAGTATATCTTAAAAGATATTATAAATTGCACTAGATTCAAACATTAAAATATTTACAAATAATTAATTAGGAGTTATAAGGTTTTCAACATTGGAAAAATTGAAATACTAGTTTGCAAATATTATTACTTTCTAAAATTCCAAATTAGGGAGATATAAGGAATACTACACCATACTTTAGTTTCTTGGAATTTAGAAAATTGAAGGATTAAAGAAGCAAAACTATTAATTGCTTGAAAGTTGGAAATTATATTTTACATTAATCCAACTAAAAGGTCTTGAAGGAAAAGAACCTTATTAAAACTTGAAGGTGCATCATCATTTATCTTTAGCTTCCTACTTACTAATTATTAGGGAGACATAAGGCAAGAAAGTGAAGTTGAACATTAGGGAGACAAAATGAATTCAACTCAATCTAGGAAAGCTAAGCATACTATCAAGGCTCATAGTACATTCAAACACTTGCTAGATAGAAGGTATTTTACAAAACTTGTAAAATTGAAAAGTTCTTAGCAAGGTTGAGCATATACTTAAAACTAGGGAGGTATAAGGTAGTCTACAAATATCATCATGACAACAAATAAATTCATTCTCACTAAATCCCAACTACTTAGAGGTCCAAATTACTCTTCATGGAAAAATAAAGTAAGGGCAATTTTGATAGTTGAAAAACTTTGGGATATAGTCAAAGGAACAAAAGACAAACCTACTTCAGGTGATAGTGAGATTCAAAATTTTGAAGAAAATGAAGCAAAAGCATTAATGATAATAACTTTTGCCATTACAGATGAAATACAACCCTACATTAGTTCAGCAGGAACATCTACAGAAGCATGGAAAACCTTAGCCAAAATATTTGAAGGGAAGAATAAAGCCACTATCTTAAATCTTCAAACTCAATTACATTCCCTGAAAGTGAATAGTGGTGAAAGTATAGAACTATTCCTAAGGAAAGTAGCAAATATAAAAGAGAAATTATTAACCTTAGGAGAAAAGGTTGAAGATAAGTTCCTTGTTCAAGTAACCCTGAGAGCACTTCTAGATAGCTACAAGCACTTAGTTACATATTTACAAATCCTAAGTAAAGATACTTCTTTTGATGAGTTAGTCAATATTCTTCAAGAATATGAGGTGGAAAATACAGTTAAAGATGAAATGACTAACAATGCATTAGTTTCAAAAGATAATCCATAGGGAAATTTTACCTCATCCTCAAAAGGATGAAGACCATGGAATAATAGATATTGTCAAGTCTGCAAGAAGAAAGGACATAGTACCAACTACTGTAGATTCAATCCTAGAAATCAGTATCAAGGAAATCAGAAAAACTATGGAAGCCAACCAAACAAGCCATTCCAACCAAGATAATATCAAAATCAGTATAGTCCACATCAGCAATAATTTCAATGTTCATATCCTTCTCAGAATCAATACAATTATCCTCAATTGCAATATCAAGAAGGGAATAAAAAAGGGCACTTAGTTCACAAGATCCAAGAAATTCAAGAACTAGAAGAATCTATAGAGGAACATGAAGTTAAAGCTCTCTCAAAAAAGATAGCATTTTATGAAGACACTAACTACTTGCTTGAACATGATATAGACAAGGAGTAGATAAATAAAGCAGAGAAGGAGAGTACAAATTCCAAAACCAGATGAAGATCCATATTGAAGACTAAAGTCTTCAATACCCAAATAATATAATACATGGGGGTGTTAGAGTATATTACATTATTTGGTACATGCCAATGTACCACCTTGGGTACATAAGTAGAGTAGGAGTTTACTTTAGAGTAAGGTTTGAGTAGTTACTTCAAGCAAGTAATAAATGCACAAGTGTTAGAATGTGCAATGATGTAAATGTGCATGTAGTCCACATGTACATGAGTCATAGGATAGGTAGATGAAGAGTCATGGGTAGAGTAAAGGCCAAGGCACATATATTCCTATATATAGACCTTTAAGGTATAGAGTGAGAGAGAGACAATGTTACTATAGAGAGTGAGATTATAGTAGTGAGTAGGTACAATGTAGTTCTTCATTAAAAATTATGGAGTGTTCAAGTCCTCCATTATATTGCATTGTACTATTTTTGTGAGATTTCATTAATGGCATATTACTAAGTTATTGTAGAAGTTTATCTCATTATTTTCCTACATATTATAGTGCCATTATCATATAGTTATCATAGATTACTTATTTTACATCTTGTGGTTGCATTTCCTTCAATATACATCCTCAAAAACTAACATAGTTAACCTTGTTATGATTAAACCTCTTTATAACTTGTAATTAACCTAAAGCTCTCTTGTTATATCTACTAAGGTTAAATGTTATGATGTAATTGGGGTTTTGGTATTGCTTTAAATACCCTCTCACACTCCTAATTTTATTATTAGAGTGCTATGTAATATAATCTATGGATATAATAATTATTTATTGTTCCTATGGGTGCCCACAATCTCTCTCTCTTTTGTCCTTTTTGGTTTTTGTACATTTGAGTGGATGGTTTGCTTCTATTCATTTTTAGAAAATATTATGAATTTCAACATGGTATCAAAGTGGGTGTGGAGAAACATCACCTGGTCATGTGGAAAGCTAACTTGGTGCCTCTAATTTTTCTTCCTAATTTTAGGATGAATTGTTTTTCAAATATTCATAAATTCATTTTGTAGAAGAAACCAAGAGGAAAACCTACAACATAGAATTTTACTTAATTTTCAAAAGAAATTAATTTATTGCAATGGTTTTGATGTAATCCCTAGTATCTGCTTAAATATTTATTCCTAAAAAATTTGGTTGTCCCTATTTTTGGTGCCAAATTTTTTAAATTTGAATTGTGCACCAGTGTACATGCACTTGTCTTTGTGCATATTCTCTTGTTGTGCACCTTCATGACCAATACCATAGGCCATCCTTAATGTTATGATTCTCAAAGGAAATACAACACTTTTGGAATTGCTTTGATGGTTATATAGCATGGAGATAATTTTTATGGTAGGGGGTCACAATTTCGAGCCATTCACACTATGATTTTACAAATAAAAATAAGGGCTAAGATGATAATTTATGCATGGGGATAAAACACTCAGGTTGGACAACATGCTCAAATAACTTTACATAGTTATGAGGCTTTCCTACTAGTTTTGAGGCCCTATCATATTGGTAAGTGTGCATTTTTTAAGTCTTTAGCATCTCATAGGACCCTGGTTCAAGTCTAGGTAGGGCATACTCATTTCTTTGCTTCTCTCAAATCATGGTGGCTTTGTTACTCCCATCAATATTTTTCCTCCCATAAATGCAAGAGGGGAGCATTGGCTAGATCAATGTATTGCATAGGTAGGTTATGAGGGTTCAAACTATAACAACCCAAAATCTACCAACCCAATGAAGAGCACTTACAAAACATCGAGTCTCAAGGGAAACACCCTAATTAATTTATTTCAGCATACAAGGATTCACCACATTTGAGTTTCCAATTCATTGCATATGACACTCAGTGGATAGGAGAGGCCAACTTCCATATATTTTTGGATTCATATTACTAAACCTAAATGTTTAGAAGGATGTCATAAGTAGTCCCCCACATTTCCTATAACCTAATTGATATAGGTGTTGTGGGCCAAACACATGTGAATTTTTCTCCTATTTTGTCACTGCCCGATCATTTAAATTGTCAACCCAGGGAGCTTTGTAAACTTCATAAGTGTCTCATACAAGATCACTTAGAATACCCACTTTGATATGATTTCATCTAATTCTACTATTGGGGGGTTTAAAAGATTATCAATAATTCATCCACACCACAATAATTTGCATATGAATAAGTAAATCCTGAGCATGTAAATATTCATACGTGCATAATAAAAGTAAACCTACTACGGAAATGAAAATAACAATGCACAAAATAAACCTATGAAAATAGGAAACTAATATAGGAAAGCATAAATAAAAGAGAAGGAACATTGGCTTGGAGTGGGCCCAAGATCCAGCAGCTCCCTTCCAGCTGAACACGTAGTTAGGAACTCTCAAACTTTATTGTATTTGTAAAAGAATTATTACAATGCTTCTACTTACTCAAAATGACAAATGTATTATCAATCTAGATTCTGGATATCTATCATAGAGTTGTGTGTGTTTATATAGCACACACATAGATCTTCTATTACAAAGAAGTTACAACAGTAGTTTGGTACAGATTAAACTGGGACAGTCTGGTAAACGTAATCGGTATCTGCTAAAAAAAATCTTTGTTCCTAATGGTTGCGTGTTTGCTGATTGGTGCATGTTTCACCTGGCGTAGGTAAGATGTTCTCATCCATTGGTGCAACTCCTAGAATTATCTTGCATGATGTGGAACTAGAATGACACTGGTCAACTCTTCCCACGTCACTTTACTTGGTCAACTAGTGAAGAATGGAGGTGCCTTCTCTATGAGGAAGGTGTCTTCCTCATGTGCTTTTGATAGGCGTCTTTCGTATGTGGAAGGTGCATATTGATGTGGAGCACCTTCTTCCTATGGAAGGCACCTACTAATTTGGGTGCCTTCTCTATACGAAAGGTGCTTTGCCTTGTATGGGGTGCCTTCCTTATGCAGAAGGTGCCTAAGTATGTCGGGTGCCTTCTTTATACGGAAGGCGCCTACCTTCTATTGGCGCATTCTTTGAAGAGGATGGCACCTACCTTCATGCCTTAGGTTTTGAAAGAAACTGATTTCCATGTCCATTAAAGGCCTCGACTGATCCAAATTTGTCAAAAATAACTACATTGCCACTAAAACACACAAATTAGATAACACACATAATTCTATTAAATAATTACATTATCATTCATAAAAGTACATAGTTCCTAATATATTGCCATATAATAATCGATGAAACTTATACAAAATATGAGCATTTTTAAGGCTCATCATCCCCCCATGCCTAACATATGCCATGCCCTCGTGGCATCAAAACTACAGGTAGCTCTTCATATTTCTTCATCATTACCTTTTTCTAGTGGATCTGGTTGTACCTGCAGCCTATGACTGCTTCTTTAGTGGACCAGCATTTGGGAGGTAAGGTCTTTCTTTTTCTACATGGATTTTTGGTGTTGGGGAAGCCAGCTACTATTATCTGCTTTTGCTCAATTCGTTGGCTCCATCTGTTCGAGGTTCCCACCCCAGATGCACCTAGAGGTGGTATAGCCAGTGTAGTCCCTGCTACCTAGAATGCAGCTTTTGTAGCTTGCTATAGGTCAGCATCTAGAGGTCTGACTACTACAATAGGAATGTCAGAATTATCCCTCCTAAGTAAGAATACCTGGGCCTTGTGTAATTGGGTAGCTTCAGGGGTAAGCCCTGCATTTTCTCTTGCAATGGCAGCAGCTTCTAACTTAGGCCCATATACCCCCCATCTCTCAAAATATCTTCATATTTTTGAGGGGCATCCACGGGATGACACGTAAATCTCCTAGAATTGATCGTCATTCATCGGGTTAACACAAATACCCAGGCCTCCCTGGACCCTGGAGGTTGAATTCCTAGCCTCTTTTGCTGCTGCCATCTCTTCATGTAGTTGTTCGAACTGCTTCTACCTTTTCATGAATGGCTGCATGTCCCATTTGTCCTCGATTAGTTTAGCAAAGGTCACCTTTGCCTTCTTTCGAGCCGTCCTAGGCCCTGGTAGAAAGTGTGGTGGCTCGAACAAGAGGTTTCTCCTCCTTCCTAGTGAGTGTCTCTTCATTGCGAGGGGCTTGCTCTGATGTCCCTATAGTTGTCCCTCCTTTCTTCGATTGTTCTGGTGTTGACCCTACAGGTCCTTCGGTCCTTCCTTCTCCAGGTTTAGGGAATTCTTCCTTCACCCCTGGTTCTATCTGTGGCAGCTAGTCCACACTAGACTCTGTGTCACTCAGGTCTACAACAGGGGGATCCTTTGGACTGTTTCGCTCATTAATCTCAAAAATAGAGGAATTATACCCTACTTCCAAGCTACTTTATCGAGCATCCGAGTGAAATAACCTCGAAGAGTATACTCTTTCTAATAAAGTAGGAGAATTCATCAAGACTTCAATCGCCCAATCGGTCTGAGTTGACACATCCCTTTTCTTTATCTCCTTGGCCCAAAATTGTTAATTCTCCTCCTGCAGCTTCTGGACCAGCTACTCGAGCTGAGCTATTCTCCATGCTTTCTCCTCCACTTCTTCCTTGTGCATCGTCTAGCAATCCTCCAATATTTTTTGTGCAATCCAACACTCAGTCTGCCATTCTAGGGCCTCTTCTAGGGCCACATCAACCTCTTGATTAATGCCCGCAAAAGTCTCGATGTTTTGTGGGCTCTAGATGGTTAATTCTTGGAGGGTCTAGGCTGTGAGACCAGCCTCCAAGTTATCCTCCTCTTTTATTGATGATAGGAGTAGGCATTGTACGCATTTCCTCCCAGTAACTGGCTTCAATTACCATAATTTTACTCTTCCACTGGCAATTCGTACCCCTTCCTCTATGAATTCTGGCAGGGGTGAGTGCTCCCCTTATAAAAAATTGGGAAATGACAATTTCCCAATTTCTTCTACCTCTGCTACAGAGCTTTCTTCATCTTTGTCTGCCTAGGTGGCAAAATCTTCCTGTCCTTCCTGGCTGCCATCTCCCTCTACATGGGAGTCTTCCCTTTGTGCATCTGCATGGCAAACCAGCACCGATATCAACTCGTGGTGGGCCAAGGCGGAAAGTGCACCCCTTTGGTATCGAGCTACTTCCTCCTTCAAGGCATTTTCTAGGTAGAAGGGCATGTTCATCTTCCTCCCATGCACCAGGTGATTTAAGAACTGTACATGATTAATGTGCAGGTGGGAATATTTCCCTGTGCATGTGAAAAAGTGAGCAATTTTCTTGAACAACTTTTACAGGTTCATGGGAAGTTGACTTTTTGGCAGCCCCTCCTTCTCTACCTGCACATTCTCTCCTAGTAGCAGTAATTCAGTGCATTGTTTCAACATGCCGCATTTGTATGTGCACTTGCCTATGAGAGGCAATCCGGTCACCTGGGAGATGTATTCTAGGGTGACTAGGATTTTCCTTTCGTGCACCTGAGTTTCGTCGCCCCTCAAGGAGGTAGTGAATTCTTTGGCTACCTCCATATCCTATTTCTGATAGACCAGGGTACAATAGTCGAGTCATCCCTCAACTTCAAACTGAGTCCTCACTGCCCCCTGATCCCCTTTGTGTCACTCAACTCATTCTTCTTGACGGCATGATTCTTTGATTGCCCTCCCATGGTGCCTTCCCTAATCACTCTTTTGTTCCTGCCTTATGCTCTTAGGAAGGTGCCTTATTATAAGGAAGGTGCCTAACCCTAGCATTCAATTTTGGGGTTGGCAAGGTATGCCTCTCAAGCCATATCATTGGCACGATGTTTTGGCCATGGGGGGTGCATGATTTTCATGGTGGAGTTATTTTTTTGTACTGCATAATTCATGAAATATTATATAAAAATTATATGCGTACCTGATTGGATGTTTTGTGTGTTGCGAAGAGTAGTGATTTTTTGGCCTATGACACGGAGGATGGGTATTTCACATGTGCAAATTACGCTAGACTTCAATGTTGCGTTGTTCGAGGTTCAATGTCGAAGACATGCTCATGATTGGTCTTTTAAAAATTGTTTATTCATCATTTTTGAGGTGTGTGCGAGGATCTCACCCCATAACTCTGCATAATTTTTTATTGGGATAGATTCTTTCATCACATGGGTCTGGTGGTAATTAGGTGCTGCCCAATCATGATCTCATTCGAATCGAGGTGCACATGAAACCAAAGCATCGGCTGTACGCAGAAGGTGATTTTTGTCCCTTCTTGATGCAGAAGGCACTTTAAATGAATGGTACCTTCCCTAGGTGGAATGCCCTTCTGATTGCCAGTGCCTTCCTATTATGGAAGGAAATTTTGCTTTAACGGTGCCTTCCTACCATGGAATGTGATTTTGAATAATGGTACCTTCCCGCTATGGAAGGCGCTTATGCATGTCGAAACTTTCCTATTACGAAAGGAACTTTTGAAGAATGGTACCTTCCCACTATGGAAGGCACTTTTGAAAAGTGGCACCTTCCCACTGTGGAAGGCACTTTTAAAGAAAGGTGCCTTCCCACTGTGGAAGGTTCTTTTGAAGAATGGCGCCTTCCTGCTACGAAAGGCGCTTTTGAAGAATGGCGCCTTCCCGTTGTGGAAGGTTCTTTTGAAGAATTGTGCCTTCTAGCTACGGAAGGCACTTTCTAATGGATGCACCTTCTTAAAGTGGAAGGATTTTCGATCATCATCATTTTTTTTTCATTTTCATGGCGTGTTCATGATGCGGAAGGCGCCTACTCAATAATTTTTTTTTTCATTTTCATGGCGCATTCATGATGTGAAAGGCACCTTCTCAACATTTTTTTTCTTTTAAGAACTCTCCTGCGAGTGCCTTCTTTATAAGGAAGGTGCATTATTTTAGTTGGGTGCATTCCCTATAAGGAAGGTGCCTACCTTCTCCGGGGTACCTTCTTTATAAGGAAGATGCCTTATTTTCTCTAGGGTGCCTTCTTTATAAGGAAGGCACCTTATTTCTATGGGGCACCTTCTTTATAAGGAAGGCGCCTTACCTCCAGCTTGATACCTTCTTCACGACGAGAACGTCCACCCATGTTAGGCGCATTCTTCAAAGAGGAAAGCATCGTTCCTCCTGTGGAGAGTCTGCTTTGAAGATGAAGGCTTTCTACAATGCATTTTTATTAGCAACACGTCATGATCATCTGGGCAAGGATGATAAAGCCTCCTCAGACTTTCTTCATGCTACCACAACATCCTCCTGCTAGGCCTGGCATGTGATTTTCCCTTAGATAAGAGTTTTTTGCCTTTGCCCAAGCTTGGATAGGTGTTGCTTCTAAACTACATGTGTCAGTGTTGGGATGCTGAGCCGTTTCAGGCCTGGTTTCCCAGATACCTATTTTTTGAGTTAGGTCCTTCACCTACAAACTAAAACAATAAGAAAAGAAAACTACAGGCAGTTATACGCATTCCATGCTTGGTAGGCCATCTACTAGGATGCCTATAGCTTGCATTCGGGCATCATCCCTGTAAAAATATATCGTAAGAAATGAAACAAGCCTACACTAACTAATTTTTTTGGATACCACCATGTCCATAATTTTTCTTGTTGAGAGTTTGGTCTAGATTTACAAGGATGGGGTCTCCCCCATACCTGTTCTAGACTCCACCAATAAATTTTTGGATGTGTTGTAGGGCCGCAATCGATGGCCATTCACTGTCAATACAACATTGTTTTCATCAATGGTTTTGAAACGTACAACATCATTCTTGATGAGCTCTACCACCTCATACGGTCCCATCCATATTTGCATTAATTTTCCCTTTCATTCCTAGAACCTAGAATCATACAATAGCACTCATTCTCCCTCCTGGAACTACTTCAGCTTGATGTGTCGATCATGCCATTTTTTATTTGCTTTTGTATGATCTCCATTCTTTGCAAATCATCCCTTTAGAATTCATCCAACTAGTTCGGATGTTGAACCCTCTCTTTTTGAGCTTCTTCTAAGCTCAAATTTAATTCTAAAGTAGTTCTCAATGTCTTGATTTCAAACTCAATGGGCATCATCACACTCTTCCCATAGACCAGATGGAAGGGTGTGAAGTTGATGGTCAATTTCCACGTGGTTTTGTACACCCATACTACCTTCAAAAGTCATGTAGCCCAATATTTCCTATGTTGTTGAATGGTTTTTGTTAGAATGTTCTCAATCTCCCTGTTTGTAACCTCTACTTACCAATTTGCCTATGGGTTGTAGGGTGTAGTCTTGTTGTGCCAAATTCTATATTGTTCCATCAACTTCTCAATCATCTTGGAGGTAAATTGAGGCTCCTAGTCCATTGTTATCTCTTTGGGGATCCCGAATCGTGTAAAAATATGATCAAACAAGAAATTTGCTACTGTTCTTTCCTTTGAATCCCTCAATGCTTGAACTTCCACTCACTTGGTGACGTAGTCTGTGCAGACTAAAATAAATCTCCTATATATCAAATGTGGATTAATTGGCCCCACAAAATCCATTCCCCATTTATCAAAGGGCTCTAGATGCACTTGCGGTTGAAGGGGCATCTCATCCCGATGGGTTGGTCTGCCCATTATTTGGCACTCGTCACACTTTCTGGCATAGGCGATCGTATCTTTGAATAGAGTGGGCCAAAAATACCCAGCCTATAGGATTTTATAGGTAGTATGCTTCCTTGCAAAGTGTCCTCTGCATGGTTCATCGTGGCAAGCTTTAAGTATTTCTGAGAACTCCTGCTCTGCTACTCACCTCCTTATAATCTTATCACATCCTATTTTAAATAGGAGGCCATAAACCCATAAAAAGGAGGCGTTCTTCTCCACTACCACCTACTTTTCTCATGAGGAGAGAGCAGGTGAGGTTCTTTCGATAGCCAAGTAATTGGCTATGTCTGCATACCACGATGTTTGTTTGTTGATGGTGAATAAATGTTCATCTCAAAATTGGTCTTCCACTGCCGCATGGTTTGCTAGTGTCAATCTGGATATTAAATCCACTATAATGTTGTCTTTGCTAGGTTTTTCAACTATTTTTATGTCGAACTCCTGTAATAGTAGAAGCCATCTTATAACTCTTCCACCAATAGTCAGTTTGCTCATTAAATACCTGATGGCCATGTGGTCTGTATGGACAAACACCTGATATCCGGTGATATAATGGTGGAATTTATTTATGGCATGCAAAAATACAAGGAAATCCTTCTTTGTCACTGTATAGTTGATCTCAACCCCTACCAAGTTTTTGTTGACGTAGTAGATGGTGTAAAATTCCTCTCCATCCTTCTACCTGAGGACTGCTTCAATCGCATTGTTGGATGTATCACAATAGATATGGAAGGGTATGGACCAATTTGGTCCCTTGAGAGCAGGTGTAGATATTATCTTTTTCTTGAGCAACTAAAACACTCTTTCATAGTCTTCCATCCAGTTGAATTCCATGTCTTTAGACAATAAAGTGTGCAATGGTCTCGCAATTTTACTGAAGTCAACAATAAATTACCGGTAGCACTTGACAGACCCGAGGAAACTTCTCACCTCTCATAATTTTCTAGGGCTAGGTAGGTCCTTGATGACCTCTATATTCCTTTTTTCAACCTTTATTCCTTCTACGAAGAGATGGTGTCCAATACGATTCCCTCTTGCATCATCATAAAGCATTTTTATTACTAAGGGACAAATTATTTTCCTCACTTCTTTCAAGTACTCTTTCCAAGTTCTTTATTGCTTCCTCAAAGGTTTCTCTATAAATGGTGAAGTCATCCATGTACACTTCAACCACATCTCCTATCATGTCTAAAATACGCTTAGCACCACCCTTTATCCGAGTATTCCCATGCAAATTCCCATTGGTGCCTAACCAGGAGTTCTTCTACTTCCATTAGTTGTGTGGGGGTTAACCCATTGTTGACGTTCAATGTCTTTCTCGATCCAATGTTTATCTACTAAATGTGGTGGTCTTGGGTGCCATCTAATGGTGACTCAGGCATGGTGCCAGAGGATTCTCCTTGGAGGAATTCTATGATAGCACCATCCTCATCTTCTTCCTCTACCAATTCATCTAATGCCATCACTGGATGGATGATGGAAAACTCCTTCTCTTTGTGCTTGGTCAACGTAGACTCTCCCGATGAATCAATAGACTATGCGGGGGGTGAAATGGTCAGCATTTTTACATTATGTTCATTGGATATGGTCATCATCCCATCGTAGGAGCTTATGTAAGCATTGGATATTGCTAGCCATGATCTTCCAAAAATAAGCGGGTAGCCACCTAGCCTGGTTTTAGACTATAAAACCAGGAAGTTGGTCGGATATTCCCATGCATCGACCATCACTATTATATCCTCTAGCATTCCTTTCGGTGCTACGGTTGATCAATCAGCCAGCTATAGAACCGTTGAGGTAGGTCTTAGGTCTATGAGTTGTAGCCTCTACATGGTCTCCTAAGGCATTACGTTGATGGTTGCATCGAGATCAACCAATGTATTGGTCAAGGAATGCCCCCCGATTTTTACAGTCAACACTGGACTGCCTGGGTCTATATACTTAGGATGACACATCTTGCCCATAATTAAATCTACCAACTTATCCATGATATTGATAGTCTGGGTCACTCTTCATCCTAAATTTCTTAGGCACATCTCCTTTATTGCTTTAGAATATATCGGGATGTCTCGGATAGCTTGAAAAAGTGGAATTATCACTGTGAGATTTTTCAAGCTAGAAAGAATATCAAACTTTGGCTATGTTAATTTCCTCTGTTCTTGTAGCCGGTTAGGAAACGGAGCCTTTGTTATCTCAACCACTTCTTCTTCCACCTCTTCTATAAGAGGTGTTTCTTCTAAATTTACCTCCTCTTCTATCAGTGGAGGTGTCTCTACTCCTAGTTGTCTACCTGATCTAAGTTGAATAGGATTACAACTAATATTATACATCGAGTACATCTCACCTTCTACATTATATGTCAGCTGATTTACTCTATTATTGGGATTTGTAATCAGTTGTGCAAGTAGCTACACAGGTCTCACTACAGGTAAGGCTGGTAGGTTTTACTCAGGGTGAGTTGGCACTACATTATGTGGAGCTGAATTCCATGGAGCATGGCCTCTCCACTATTTCCTAGGGTATTGATATTGCATCCAGGGCTACTGGTTTAGAAATGTTGCTCCTAGGGGTGCATTGGACCAAGGAGATGGCCCCCACCACCCCATTTTAGGTGGTTGATGCTGGACTTGTGGCATGTATTGTCCTCCCCTGTATGATGGCATTGGTGACGTATTTCCCATAGGGGGTTATGGCCAACTTCTCCAATTGCCTACAAAATAGGCTTTCGTAACATTAGGATCCTCCTTGATACTGGGTAATTGCAGGCACAATTGGGTCTTATGATTTAGCTTACAGACCATGCATACTCTGACTTTGTTTTCTGGGTATGCACTCTTTGCATGCTTTCCTCTACATTTCAGGCAAAAATAAGCCAATGATGCCTCATTTTCTTACTTCTTTTTATCTAATAGTAGCATATCCATCTGTAATGCCAGAGATGAAAGCATCTCACTTTTCAAATCTTCCAGCATATTGCCTATTTCTATTCTTATGACTAAAGAAGTTTATTTCATGGTTCTAGGAGTGGTAGACATCACCTCCAAAAATCATGTTGAGAGCTTCTAATGATTCATTGTTAAGTCCTCTAAAAAACATGCTTTTAAGAGACTTATCAGCTAGCTTCACATGAGAAGATCATTGAATATTGAAGTTGAATATCTCTCAGTACTCCTCAAGAGACTTGTCTTCTTTCTACATCATGCTCAATATCTCTTCTTTGGATTCTATGGCTCTCCCAAAGTCTTGATATTGCTCTAAAAATAGCCTCTTCATTTGATCCCATGTGGCAATGTGTTTGTCTCCTAGACCAATGAACCATCACAGAGCTGCATCATCTAATGTGGAAGGAAAGAGCTTCAGCTTCTGTGTATTAGATTTGTAGTCCACAGACCTGCATAGAACATCAAATTTAAATAAAAATAGGTCAGGGTCCTTGGTTAGGTATCCTCTGAAGGTAGGAAGGTGAGCAGGGATATGTTTTTCATTTTGGTTTCTCCTACTCCTTCGTCAATTAGGAAACTAAATTTAGATGAAGCCTCTTCGTCGACAATTTTTTTTAGGAAATGTGGTCTCTAATGTAGTTCTTATGGCCTCATGGTCGTTCAAAAATTTCTGAGTCAAGGCTCTGAGGTCGACTGGTGTTATCGTATGATCTTCTACAAATTTCCACAATAGTGCTTTCTCTAAGGGTGTCCTCTTAAACAATGGGTTTACAATGGTTCATTCTTCCCCAATTTGAAGGTATGAGGAAGCACTTTGCACAAGGAGAGGATCCTCACTCCAATGGACTGCTGGCGGTGAGTCGGGTGAATCTAGTTCAAACTAAAGATGTTCGGCTGACTTAGATTTTGGTGGACTTTGTTTTATGAACTGACCATCAGGTCATATTCTTCTCGAAGAACTCACACAATGTCAGATAGAAGGTTTTTAGGTATTGCAATTAATATAATAGAGGTGCTTCCCTGGAAATGACACCAAAATGTTGTGGGCCAAACACAAGTAAATTTTGCTCTTATTTTGTCACTGCCCGATCATTTAAATTGTCAACCCAGGGAGCTTCGTAAACTTTAGAAGTGTCTCATACAATATCACTTACAATACCCACTATGATATGAGTCCATCTAATTATACTATTGGGGGGTTTAAAATATTGTCAATCATTCATCCACACCACAATAATTTACGTATGAATAATTAAATCCTGAGAATTTAAATATTCATACGTGCATAATAAAAGTAAACCTACTACGGAAATGAAAATAAAAGTACAAAAAATAAACCTATGAAAATAGGGAACTAATATAGGAAATCATAAATAAAAGGGAAGGAATACTGGCTTGGAGTGGGCCCAGGCTCCAGCAGCTCCCTTCCAGCTGAACACGTAGTTAGGAACTCTTGAACTTTATTGTATTTGCAAAAGAATTATTACAATGCTTCTACTTCCTCATAATGACAAATGTATTCTCAATATGGATTCTAGATATCTATCAGAGAGTTCTATGTGTGTTTATAAAGCAAACACACAGATCTTCTATTACAAATAAGTTAGAATAGTAGTTTAGTCCAGACTAAACTAGGACAGTCTGGTAAACATAATCAGTATCTGCTAAAAACAAGCTTTGTTCCTAATGGCTGCACATTTTTTGGTTGATGCATGCTTCACCTGGTGTAGGTAAGACATTCTCATCCATTGGTGTAACTCCCAGAACTATCCTACGTGATGTGGAACTGGAACAACATCGGTCAACTCTGGCCACATCACTTTACTTGGTCAACTGGCGAAGAATGGAGGTGCCTTCTCTATGATGAAAGTGCCTTCTTCATGTGCTTTTGATAGGTGCCTTCCGTATGCGAAAGGCACATACTGATGTGGAGCGCCTTCTTCCTATGGAAGGCACCTACTGATGTGGGCACCTTCTCTATACGGAAGGCACTTTACCTTGTATGGGGTGCCTTCCTTATGTGGAAGGTGCCTAAGTATGTCAAGCACCTTCTTTATATGGAAGGTGCTTACCTTCTATTGGTGTCTTCCTTGAAGAGGAATATGCCTACCTTCTGTTGGTGCCTTCCTTGAAGAGGAAGGCACCTACCTTCTATTGTCACCTTCCTTGAAGAGGAAGACGCCTACCTTCTGTTGGTGCCTTCCTTGAAGAGGAAGGCACCTACCTTCATACCTTAGATTCTAAAATAAAGAGAGTGCCAGGTCCATGAAATACCTTGACTAATCCAAATCTATCAAAACCAACTACATTTCCACAAAAACACACTAAAACGCACAAATTAGATAACACACATAATTCTACTAAATAATTACATAATAATTCATAAAATTACATAGTTCCTAATATATTGTCGCATAATAATCGATGAAACCTATACAAAATATGAGTATTTTTTAGGGTCATCAATAGGACCATGTGACCATGACCTAGGGATTACCCTTTAAGGCCCATAACACTTAAAGGGGGATGCAAATTCTCTAACTTGGCTCTAGTTCCTCCTAGATAGGTTAATTGATATAGAGCCTTTGTGCTTAGTTACCAGGCCTCCATTGGCTAACCAAGGTTATTTCCACTTCAAAAACAACTAACATGGCCTCTTGATCCTATGCGATCAAGGATCCACGATTGATATCTTATGAATATATTTTCCCACACACTAGGTCCTACTCGATCAAGATATGACTACTCATAAGTACCTATTGCTATTGTATATGTATAACTCCTTCCAAGTTCATTAGATCCTAGCTATTGCATTCTCGTAACTCCTTCTAGGAATCATGACTACCTAGCTATTGCATACACGCAACTCCTTCCAATATTGGGTTTTATGGTTATCAAGAGCAAATACTACACATACCAAGGCTAAATAACAACATAAAAACATTATAAATCTAAACCAAGGCATATATGTAGAAGTGCATTATATTATTCATATCAAATGAAAACATACAAGGATTTCATCATAACCATAAACTATACTATGCTCTTATCAAAACTTGGATCACAAAAAAAAATCTTCATCATTTTTGCATTAAGAAGATAAATCATCTAACATAAGAATACATTTCAATCTATTAAATAAATGCATTAACAACCATCTCTAGATATTTCTCAATATTTTAGCTCTAAGTTAACATTAGAAAATATAAACAACATTAAAGATTATCTTAATCAACACAAGAACCCAAATAACCAACTTAATGATACATCATTCAACAAGATTTAAGTATATCTTCATTTCATAAATAAATGCGATGCCATCCTTGGAAACAAGAGTGAATATTACAATTCTTTCAAGCAAAACAATTTTTTTCTTAATTACGATAATAACATTTGAAAGAGCTCACAATCATACTCCAGGGTCTTTTGCCATCTAAGTTTACAATTTTCTTTGATGGAATACCACCCACCAATTATGAAGTTTACTTAGGAATCAAAACAACTCAAAATGCAATGCAACTTAGCTCATGCCTTACTATAACATGCAACAACAATGCACATAGGCAAACTAGAAGAGGAAAAACCTTCCTCTCTATATAAAAAAACAAGCATTCTTTTAATCATCAAAGTAACATCAACCATGGAAATTCAGGAGAAGCCCATACTTCTCTTTATAATGATCCATTAACCCATATAGATCTCAGGGAATAATTATCTCTTTTCAACAACAAAATACACATTCAAATCAATACAAGAGAAGCTCATACTTCTCTTTATAATGATCCCTTAATACACACAGATATCAAGAATAGTTATAAAATTTTATCCTTTTCTAAAAATAGAACACAACATTCAAATCAATTCAAGAGAAGCTCATACTTCTCTTTATAATGATCCCTTAATCTACATGGATCTTAGGAATTATTATATATATTTCCTCTTTTAACAACAAATATCAAAGTACTATAATACAATTATATTAAAGATTAGAAAACAAGTACACCTCTAAAATTTACTCACATAAAAGGCTTTAATAAAATCATGATCCTCATAGTATCCTTAATATTAACTAGAATACAATAACATAACACTTATAAAGTACTGTATTACCCTTGATTCAAGTTTCTCATTCATAATAATCTACAAAATTGATACCTAAAGAGTTACCTCTTAACCCTTTTGTTTCTTTTCTTTCCAATCCAAGCATAAAAAAAATAACTAAAGATAAAGTTTCTTTTTAACATAGAATCAAGCAAGCCCCAAAACTTAAGCTAAAGCACTAAACCATGCAAGCGCCAACCACCATCAAAAAAATTAATAAAATAAGATGACCAACAAATGCTTCCCTAAGATAGAATATACTAACACACAAAAATAATATGCACAAGAGATACAACCACACAACAACCATCCATATTAAGGCAAACAAGGTGGTGAAAATCCAATGAAGATAACCAATATTACTATGCAACCAAATGAAACCCACGACTCCAAACAAGTGTAACTCTATGCACGCTGTAGGGTTCACTTGACTCACCAAAAAACTATAAAGCTAAATACAAAAAGAGACAAGGAGAAGCTTAAGGAAACCATGTGACCAACCATAAGCAATGAGTTCAACACGTAGCAAACTCAACCACACTCAACCCATCAATACTAAACACACGCAAAGCTTAACAACACAAAGGCAAAAGAGGAGATAAAATAATTAGATTCTTGGCTCAAAGAAGCGGTGCACGATATGCACCCTAAAAAACTTAGGGTTTTAAAAATATGTTGCCACCACCCTATGTAAAGAGTAATACACTCATGCAAACTAATGTAAAACAATATGGAACCTCTCAAACTAGCATGTAAAATACACCATAGGTGAAACAACTAGAGAAACACATCGTAGGTGAACAACCAACAAACTAAAGCACATACAACAAAGATTAAGATATAGCAAAATAATACAAGGAAAAAGGTTCATAACAACATAGAAATTAAAGCATGATAGATCAAACATAAAATAAGCACATGTGTTATAGGTCCATTTGCTTCCACCAATATTCTTCCAATATCGCTACTTGCACCTCTCCTCTGCCTACGTCTCCACTGCTTTGTCAAGTACCCATTACCTCTTTGTCACACCCCTCTCTTGGATTTAAAAAGGAGCATAATTTACTTACAATAAGGATTCCTCAAACACTCAAAGAGTGTTATACTCCATGAGTAGTTTCTTTCTATGCTCATGAGCAAATTGGAGATGTCCCTTCATCTCCTAAAGGCCCAACTAGAACAATAACATGCTAGTAAATTAAGCACAAAGGTAATATAAAGTTGATACTTGGAAATAAAACAAACCTATGGTGTATGCATATATATGTATATATCTTTGATCAGGATGGTCTTCCTAGGTTCATCCTAGGATCCTCCCGATGCTTGTTGCATCTCCAATACCTTCACGGTATCTTCTTGGTACCTCCCAGGAAGGTTCTTATCATTTTCTACATGAATGCAGTTGCTTGGTTGGTTTGTCCTGGATATTATTTCCTTGGTGCCCTTTGGTGTTGGTCAACTTTTGGCTAGCTTAGCTCGAGAGATCGTGTTGTGAAGCCTTTCCTTGTGGGTTCTTCTGTTCTTTCAAGTGGGACCTTATGCTTCATCATCATCATCCATATTGATGGCTTCCTACTTTCTTCTCCTAAGCTAGGCTTTCAAAAGGGGGTTTGATGCCTTGTTTATTCTTTGTGTTTGTAGCTTGGGGCTTCCTTTTTTGCATTTTTCTTGGTATTTAAGGGAGGACCACATTTATATCACCTATATATGGGTTACTCTCATGGTTTCTTTTGGGAAGAGATCTTAGTGGCGAGTCTAGAATATTTTTCTATCTAGAAGATCTGATGTTGATATATTTTTAGGATTTTTGAGGGAATCTTTCTCTAAAGTCTATCTTTTGATCTCTAGGATGGTCCCTATTCTCTCTCATACAGCTACAGTGGAAGGGTTCTAATGATCATCTCCTGAATAGATAATTAGTGTGGTTGGGAGCTTATATGTTGCTAGCTATTGTTGGATAAGCTTCTTGTGTAGTTCCTTTTTGGTATTTTGGGAAAGACCTTAGGTGTGCTTGTTTTCTATGAAAGATATTTTTTTAAAGATAGTACTTCCATTAGTTTTCTACTTCCAACTTTAGGGGCCATGTTGGTTTGATTTTTCTTTGGGTTTTTCTACCTCCTATCTCTACATTTTATTCCTTTATAGTGGGATCTCGTGGCATATAGAGATCTCCTTGTGCTACTAATTCAACTTCTCGACCTTAGGATGGCCCCTATGCAAGCTCTCCTTGGTAGCATTGCTTCTCTCGAGGGAGAAATCTGCTCCAATTTCTAAGTGAGAAGTTAGTTTCTTATTTGAATTTTTTGCTATGGTTTTATTGTGGCCAGGTGGTCCTTGTTTGTTTCTTTGCTGCAATTTTTGTTTGTGTTTCTTGTAGGTTTTCCCTCTTTAGGTAGGAACGTTTGCAAATTTTAGGTCTCACTTGTTGATGGTCCTATGGAGGTTATCTCTCTATTTATGTTGTTCATTGATTGTCTCCAGGATTCAGTCTTCAGGAGATAGTTGCTTTTGAAGTGATCCATTTGTAAAGGTTTTGGGATCCTTTCAAAACCCTCTCTTTCAACCAATCAATATAAATAAATAAATATATATATATATAAGAGACCATATAATGCTTGATTAATAACACTTAAATTAAGTTATCAATCTAAGTAAAAACAAGAGTAATTAAATTATTTAATCAAAACATAACAATTTTGACCACAAAGCAACTTAGTCAAACAAGGCATCACATCCACAATATTCTACACCAATGTTTTATCCCCAAGTAGGTGGCCCTTTTTATGATAGTCTAAGCTATCACCAACTTCATTGAGGAGGCTCATTGCAAGCAATATCTTGGCCCAATGGTGCAAATGTGGAAACAACAACAAAATGATATGCATCTATATGAAGGTAAATTTTCCATGTTTACCTTGAGTTGTCGATGAACAAATCATCATCATAATTTTCCTAGGTATCCCTCATGGTAGGTGGTCTACCCATAGCCCCACCAAGGAGAAAGTACTTGATCTTGCATCCACAGATACATCAATAGTACCATGTTCCATGCTTAAATAAAGCAATCATTCTATTATTAAATCATGTTGATAGAAAATATGTCATTACATCAACATATCAATACATAGTTCATTATCTACAAAAGTTCTACCAAGGAGGGGTGTTACATACTTCCCCCCTTGGACTAAACACAATCCTCTATGTTTCTTACAAAAAGTAGCATACATAAATTTATTCAAATAAAAATGAAAATTATTGTCTCATCTCATCAACATTTTCCCATGTAGCACAATTCTTTGAATATTGGTCCCACTGGACCTTACACTGATCTAGGGTTTATTTCCTTAGCACTTTGGAATGAAACCCTAAAATATTAATTGGTCATACCTCAATGGTTGTGGGATCTATCATCTACAATTTAGAAATATTCCACACATGAGTAGGATCAACAACATACTTCCTAAGTAGGGATATGTGGAAAGTATCATGGATTTTTGATAGGTTGGGCAGCAAAGCGAGCCTATAAGCTATTGGGCTAACCTTCCCAATGATCTCAAAGGGCCCCACATAGTGAGGATCTAAATTTTTTGACTTGATGGCACTTTTCATGGGTCTAACCCTTAAGAAGACTATGTCTCCTATAGAGAAATATATTTGTGATCTTTCTAGATCTGCATAGATATTTTGGAAATCAATCACTTATTTAAG
Organism: Wollemia nobilis; assembly: GCA_028583015.1. NCBI lineage: Eukaryota > Viridiplantae > Streptophyta > Pinopsida > Araucariales > Araucariaceae > Wollemia > Wollemia nobilis. The sequence goes on along the minus strand of JAQPPZ010017031.1, from coordinate 7,650,223 downwards.
CCTAAGAAATATTGCTAAGATTAGTTCCTCCATATCTTTGATAGTATCAGGAACAAATGCCACCCTATCCTCTAGATTATCCCATGATAGAGGGGTTCTACATCTTCTACCATATAAGGCTTCAAAGGGGGCCATCCCCAATGATGCATGGTATCCATTATTATAAGAAAACTCCACGAGATGCAAGAAGTCTTCCCATTTTGACTTTTGGTCCATGTAGTACATGCATAACATGTCTTCCAAAACTTGGTTTACCCTCTCAGTTTGACCATCTATTTTAGGATGATATGTAGAACTAATGTTTAGCTTAGTGCCCACTGCATGATGAAGAGCTTGCCAAAATTCTAACGTGAATCTAGAATCCTTGTTAGATATGATTACCTCTAGAAATCCATGTAATCTAAAAACTTCTTTGGTGAACTTATGTGCCACCATCGATGCATCATCCTTGATGTTCCCTGGTATGAAGTGTGTAACCTTGGTCAATTTATCAACCACTACCAGGATGGCATCATGCTGGAACCTATTCTTAGGTAATCCCACAATAAAGTCCATAGATATTACCTACCATTTTTGCATAGGTATCTCATGTGGGTACAATTTTCTAGTTGGGTGATGATGTTTTGCCTTTACTTTTTGGAATTCCAAACATCTTGATAAAAACTCGATGATGTCTTGCTTCATCCCAACCTAGTAGAAGGTATTTTTCATATTTTCTCTCATTTTTGACCCTCCTGGATGAGCGAAATAGGGAGAATTATGTACCTCCTGCAAGATCATTCTCCTCAGGTCACTGATTTTGGGTATAACTACCCGATCTTTAAAGCATAAAAGCCCATATTTTATGTTGAAACCCTTGCTTTCCTCTGAAGTTCCTTCTATTTTCTTCTAAAGTTCCAAGAAATATGGGTCATGTAGTTGTATTTTATTGACCCTATCCATTAAATCTACATGGCTTCGGGTTAAGGTGGTTATGTGCCTTCTCCTACTCAAGGCATCTACCACCTTATTTTCTTTTCCTTTGATGTAATCAATACCAAAATCATATTCTGCTAAGAACTCTACCCATCTTCTTTGTCTTACATTCAACAAAGGTTGGGTAAATATATACCTTAGACTTTGATGGTCTGTCCTTAGCTCAAAATGTTGGCCCAACAAGTAGTGCCTCCAAACCTTTAGGGCATGCACAATTGCTACCAATTCTAGATCATGAGTAGCATATTTTACCTCATGTTTCTTGAGTTTTCTAGACTTGTAAGCCACTATAACTTCTTCCTGAGACAAAACTCCCCAAAACCTTCTAGAGAGGCATCTATACACATAGTGAACTTCCCAAGGGGATCCAAAATCTTTAGAATTGGTGTCATTGTCAACTTATTTTTCAAAGTCTCAAATGCGGCCTCACATTTATCCATCCATTTGAATTCCTTTCCTTTTTTTGAAGGTTGGTGATTGGATAGGCAATTTTAGAGTAATTTCTCATGAAACACCTATAATAGCCTACGAGCCCCATGAAAATCTTGAATTCTATCACATTTGTAGGGGTAGGCCAATTTAGTATAGCTTCGATCTTCTGTGGATCTACAACAATACCTTCTACTGAGATAATGTGCCCCAAATACTGTACTTGTGGAGTATAGAACTCACACTTGGATAGTTTTCCAAAAAGTTGGTTCTTCCTTAGTACTTCCAATACTAATTTGAGATGTTGATCATGCTCTTCCTTAGTTTGAGAATAGATTAGTATATCATCTAAGAATACCAAGATGAATTAGTCTAGATATTTCCTAAACACACTATTCATTAAATTCATGAAGGTAGTTGGTGCATTCATTAACCCAAATGGTAGCACCATAAATTCATAGTGTCCATATCAAGTTTTAAAGGTCATCTTATGAGCATCTTCTTCTTTAATTCTTAGTTGGTGATAACCTGATCTCAAATCTATTTTTGAAAATATGGTAGCACCCTTTAGCTGATCAAAGAGATCATTCACTTTTCCCCAATCTACCATTAATCTTCACTACATAGAGTAAGCTACCTCTTTTTATTTACTTTCTTTAATTGCATAGCTAAAAGCAAGTGGGGTTGGAAAGAACCTCGTCCACTTTGAACTCTTACTCTCCTCTTATCCTTTTTAGTGTAATCCATCCACCTATCTTGAAAATTGATTAAGGCTCCATGTGCCTTCAACCAATCCATCCCTAGGATAATATCAAAAGCATGAAGAGGTGCCACATACAAGTGCCATACAGTAGATCCTTCAGGTAGAGTTATCTCTATTGTAGGTAAACATTGGTCCACTGAGTAGGTTTTCCTAGAACCATACTCGACTTTCCATCCCTATGCTAAAATTCTAGGTCTTTCCGACATATCCTCGATAATACTAGTGGAAATAAAACTATTTGTGGCTCCACTATCTATTAGAATTTTTATGTCTTTAGCAAACAACTTACCATTTAACAACATTGGTGTTGCTTGTCCATCTAAGGTCTGATTTCTAGTGGTAGCATAAATTTGGTGTGATGGCTCCTCCACTCTATGACTAGACTTTATTCTCTAGGGGTATGTTTGGGCATAGTGAGGACCCCCACAGATGTAACATCCTACCTTAGGTACCTGGGATTTCTCCTATGTCCTTTCCTTTATCTCCTCTTTTTGTACTAGCTCATGCAGCTTAGAGAAATTGGAATTGGATCCATCCCTCTTATGAAACTTCTTGTTTTACCCTAAGTTTCCATTGTTCCTATTATTGGGCTTTGGATTATTTTTATTCTTCTTATTCTGATCTTTATCCCATTTTATGAAGCTTGCACTCTTTCTTTTCCTCAGTTATTTCCTTTCATTTATTGACATCCCTGAGTAATTAAAGAAGGTCCTTTTTATTTGAAGGTTGGTTTCTTCCTACCTAGCCAGGTCGTATGCCTCTTGCAAATTTTTTGGTTTGAGTAGATTAATCACTATCCTTATCTTAGGGTCCAACCCTAGGATAAAATTATGCACCTTAAGACATTCATTGTTCTCATATTCTAGAACATATTTCAAAAGTCTCACATATTTTTGATAATATACTTCTAAAGATAGTGACCCTTGTTGAAGGGTAGAGAACTCTTCAAAATTTTCAATATAAAATTGGTCTATGAGAAACCTTTTCTTAAAAGCCTCAATGAAATCCTCCCATTTAAGGTCCATGGCTTCAATTTTTTTGCTTGAGTTGTACATGTCCCACCACTCTAGGGCCACTTCTAGGAGATGTATAGTAGCCCACATAGTCTTAGTCTTAGATGAGTAATTTTTCAAGGAGAAGAAGATTTCTAACTCTTTCATCCATGCCTCAGCTGCATATCTCCTCCTATTCTACCATTGAATTTTGTTACCTTAACCCCCTTAAGGTCTCTTGCTAGCTCAACCTCAATTCATGCTCTACCCTCTTGGCTTCTTTGGATAAGATTTTCTTCCTATCGACCCCCTCTATTTCTAGCACTGGCCTCTCTATTGACCAAAGAATCTATTAATTTTTCTTGTTGTTCCAAACACTCTTGGAGTAGTTTTACCAAGGAGGAAATATCTTCTATCCCTCTACTAGATTTTGAAGTTCCTCCAACATTCTATTTTGATTCCTTTGTCATCTCAAGCCCCTTACCTAGAGTTGTTGACTTCCTAGTCTTCTTACTAGGGTCTAAAGTTTATCTTGTCCTTTGCATTGTATTACCTTGTAGTGTAGATGTTTTAGTTTTCTTTGATGAACTTCCCTTTTGAACATGTGCCATTTCCTATTCACACAAAGGAATTAGGTAAGCTACAATTCTCTCTCAATTGTACTTATGTGTGTTAGCTTCATTCTACTCATGAACTAACAATCTCAATTATTATTCTAGGGTCACCCTTGCCTTCTTACAAGGTATAACCCAAAGTTGCACATCAAGTCAAGGCTCAACCTAAGCACACTCTATGAAAGCTTCTAGTCCTATGACCTAGAGCTCTGATACCAACTGTAACAACCCAAAATCTACCAACCCAATTTTTTTGAAGAGCACTTACAAAACACATGACTCTCAAGGGAAACACTTTTAATTAATAAGGTTTCACCACATTTGAGTTTCCAAGTCGCTACAAATGACACTCAGTGGACAAGAGAGGCCAACTCCCATATCTTTTGGGGTTCACCTTACTAAACCTACGCATTTAGAAGGACACCATAAGTGGTCCCTCCACCTTTCCTATACCCTACTTGATATAGGACCATGTGACCACGACGTAGGGATTACCCTTTAAGGCCCATAACACTTAAAGGGGGATGCCAATTCCCTAACTTGACTCTAGCTCCTCCTAGATAGGTTATTCGATGTAGAGCCTTGGTGCTTAGTTACCATGCCTCCATGGGATAACTAAGGTTATTGCCACTTTGATGATAACTAACATGGCCTCTTGATCCTACATGATCAAGGAGTCACCACTATTGTCTTGTGAATAGGTTTCCCCACACACTAGATCCTACTCGATCAAGGTGTGACTACTCACAAGTATCCTAGCTATTGTATATGCACAACTCCTTCCAGGTTCATGAGATCCTAGCTATTGCATTCTCACAACTCCTAGGAATCCTGGCTACCTGGCTATTGCATACATGCAACTCCTTCCAGGATTAGGTTTTTATGGTTATCAAGAGGAAATACTACCCATACCAAGGATAGATAACAACATAAACACATCATAAAGCTAAACCAAAGCATATATGTAGAAGCACATTGCATTATTCATCTCAAATGAAAACATACAAGGATTTCCTCATAACCATAAACTATACTATGCTCTTATCAAAACTTGGATCACAAAAAATTCCTTCATCATTTATGCATTAGAAAGATAACTCATCTAACATAAGCATATATTTCAATCCGTTAAAGAAACACATTAACAACCATCTCTAGAGATTACTCAAGAGTTTAGCTCCAAGTTAACATTAGACAACATAAACAACATTAAAGATTATCTTAATCAACACAAGAACCCACATAACCAAACTTAAAGATACATCATTCAACAATATTTAAGTATCTCTTCATTGCATAAAGAAGTGTCATGCCATCCTTGGAAACAAGAGTCAAGATTACAATTATTTCAAGCAAAACAAGTCTTTGCTTAATTACAACAATAACATTTTGAAGAGCTCACAACCATCTTCCAGGGTCTTCTGCCATCTAAGTCTACAAGTTTCTTTGATGGAATACCACCCACCAATTATGAAGTTTACTTAGGGATCAGAACAACTCAAAATGCAATGCAACTTAGCTCATGCCTTACTCTAATATGCAACAACCATGCACATAGGTAAACTAGAAGAGGAGAAACCTTCCTCTCTATATAAAGAAACAAGCATTCTTTTAATCATCAAAGTTACATCAATCCATAGCAATCTAGGAGAAGCCCATACTTCTCTTTATAATGATCCCTTAACCCACATAGATCTTAGGGAATCATTATAAATACTTTCTCTTTCCAACAAAAAAACACACATTCAAATCAATACAATAGAAGCCCATACTTCTCTTTATAATGATCCCTTAATCCACATAGATCTCAGGAATCATTATAAATATTTCCTCTTTTCTAACAACAAAACACAACATTCAAATCAATTCAAGAGAAGCCCATACTTCTCTTTATAATGATCCCTTAATCCACATAGATCTCAAGAATCATTATAAATATTTCCTCTTTTTAACAACAAAGATCAAAGTACTCTAATACAATTATATTAAAGCTTACAAAACAAGTACACCTCTAAAATTTACTCACATAAAAGGCTTTAATAAAAACATGATCCTCATAGCATCTTTAATATTAACCATAATACAATAAAAAAACACTTATAAAATACTTTATTACCCTTGCTTCAAGTTTCTCATTCATAATCATCTACAAAATTGAAACCTAAAGAGTTACCTCTTAACCCTTTTGTTTCTTTTCTTTCCAAGCCAAGCATAAATAAAATAACCAAAGATAAAGTTTATTTTTAACCTAGAAGCAAGTGAGCCTCAAAACTTAAGCTAAAGCACTAAACCATGCAAGTGCCAACCACCATAAAAAACTTTAATAAAAGAAGATGACCAACAAATGCCTCCCTAAGACATGAACATACTACCATGCAAAAACAAGATGCACAAGAGATACAACCATGTAGCACCCATCCATACGAAGGTGAACAAGGTGGTGAATATCCAACAAAGATAACTAGGATTACTACACAACCAAAAGAAACCCTTGGCTCCAAAACAAGTGTAACTCTATGCATGTTGTAGGGTTCACTCGATGCACTAAAAAACTATAAAGCTAAACACAAAAGGAAATAAGGAGAAGCTTAAGGAAACCATGAGACCAACTCAACACATAGTAAACTCATCCACACTCAGTCCACCAAGACTAACACATGTAAAGCTTAAAGAATAGCACATAGGTGAAAAGGGGAGAAAAAAATCGGATGCTTGGCTCAAAGGAGCAATGCATGACTGAAAATAACTTAGGATTTTCAAAATACATTGCCACCAACCTATGTAAATAGTAAGATGCTCCTCATGCATCTGACGTAAAATGAGAGAGAACCTCTCAAAAAAACATGTAAAATATACCACAGGTGAAACAACTAGAGAATCACATCATAGGAAATAACCAACAAACTAAAATACATCCAACCAAGATAAAGGTATAGAGGAACAATACAAGGAAAAAGGTTTATAACAACATAACAATTAAAGCATGATAGAGCAAACATAAAATAAGCACCTATGTTGTAGGCTCATTTACCTCCACCAATATTCTTCTAATGTCTCTACTTGCACCTCTCCTCCACCTAAATCTCCACTACTTCCTTAGGTGACCATTACCTCTTTCTCACGTCCCTCCCTTTCTTGGATTTAAAGAGGAGCATCACGTATGTGCAAGGAGGATTCCTCAAACACACAAAGAGCATTAGACTCCATGAGCGGTTTCTTGCTATGCTCATGAGCAAATTGGAGATTTCTCTTCATCTTCCAAAGGTGGGTAGAACCATAACACACCAATAAAACAAGCACAATGGTAATCTAAATTTGATTATTTGAAATAAAACAAATCTATGGTGTATACAAATATATATATATAGACATATACATATACAATAGAACATATAATGCTTTATTAATAACACTTAAATTAAGTTACCAATCTAAGTAAAAACAAGAGTAATTAAATTGTTTAATCAAAACAATTTTTTTTCCATAAGGCAACTTAGTCAAACAAGGCATCACATTACCCAGGTGTTGTAGGTGAGTTGGAGAGGAGAGGGCAATCCTCCAAGGGAGGTCCCAGGTTCAAATATCTACCCTACCAAAAAGCTGAATTGGGTATCCAAAATCCAATTGATAATGTTGGTGCGGGTAGGGTCGAGTGCAACTCTCGAGTGACTTTGACGGTGTAGAACCCCTATTCGTGGTCTCTCAGACCAATACGGCACCGTAAGGGGTTTTTTGCTTAAAAAAAAAACAAGGCATCACATCCACAATATTCTACGCGAATGTTTTATTCCCAAGTAGGTGGTTCTTTTTATGATAGTCTAAGTTGTCGATAACTTCATTGAGGAGGATCATTGCAAGCAATAGCTTGGCCCAATGGCGCAAATGTGGAAACAATAACAAAATGATATGCATCTATATGAATGTAAATTTTCCATGTTTAGCCTGAGCTATCGATAAACAATTCATCATAATAATTTTCCTAGGTATCCCTCATGGTAGGTGGTCTACCCATAGCCCCAACAAGGAGAAAGTACTCGATATTGCATCCAAAGATACATCAACAATACCATACCTCATGATTAAATAAAGAAACCATTCTATTATTAAATAATTTTGACATGAAATATGTCATTGCATCAATATATCAATACATAGTTCATTATCTACAAAAGTTCTACCAAGGAGGGGTGTAACATAAACCTTGTGAGTAGTTTTTGGAATGGAAATTGAATGGAAAAATTTTAAGGTCAACATAGCATCCTTTTGTTCCACATATGAACATATTTTGTATAAATACATCCCTTGCACCAATCTATATACACCATTTGTCACAATATCATTGGAATGAGGACACTACAATGGCAAAAAATAAATGGAGAACATTGATGAACCATTTTGTGCCAATTGGCATTGAGAGATTGGAAAATTCTACACTAAGGTTTGGGAATTTAATATTTAATTGTTGGATCCCATTAGGAAAAAAACTTCCAAAGATCAAAACTTTTTCATTTTTTCAAACCACATTATTTTTTTATTTTTATGCACTAGTGGTATTAGTTCATGGACCTGTTATGGTGTTAGGTGTTAGATTGTGTAATATGGACCACAAACCCTAGTCTCTCACCTTAATGGGTAAAACTATAGTATTTGGTCAACTCAAATGATTGGACTGCTGCAAAATAAGAATATAAGGTACACCTTTGAAGAGGATAAAATATTCATTCTTAAAGAAGAAACTCACCATCAAAGGGAATAAGAGTCTCTTGGACTATTTTCCTTGTTGATTGATACACAGTTGTTTTTTCACATCAAAGAGGAGAGTGACCCTATCAAATTAAGGTCAAAACTACATGATATTTTTAGGAAAATTAATACTACTAAAATAACATGTTTGGAATTGGACCTTTCCTTTCTAAAACTAGTTGAGTTTTATAATGTCGAGGACTATATTATGAGATTCAAGGCTTTGAGGATATATATTGCATATTTTTGAGGTAAAATAAAGATGATTCAAAATGTATAAAATTATCCTTGGTAATATATCCCCTATTTTTAGATGTTAAACCCAATGATTCATATGATTCCTATGTTTCTAGAATATCAAAAGACTCTTACTTTCGATCAATTTTTCTTTCCTAGTTCACTTTCACATGGAAATGCATAATTATGATGGGACCCCACAAATATAAGTTCATGCAAATTAATTAAAATCTAAAGAGGCTAAGACCCAAGGGCTCAAGGTCTAGGATAAGTCTTCAAATAAAATAAAGACCACTTATGGATAGTATAAGAGGGAGAGATATCCAACAAAGAATTGCTTACTAAAGTTGCAAAGGATTGGAGTTGAGTTATTAAAGTTAGGTGGATGTCTTCTAGATGATGAGGGATATTATGAAGGATTTATCTCAACTATAAAGGCCACTAGAGCATCCATTATAAGGGGAAGGTATTATTTTCACTATTGTCTTCTCTCCTTGGATACTTAGTCTAGATTATGGGGAGTGTTGAAATTATAATTTGGTTCATGGCCAAGGGTCACATTGTGTGATGTATTGGATAGGCCTAAGGGTATTTCATTATATAATGTATTAATTATTTGTAGTATTTTATTATGTAAATGTTGGTGTAAAATATACCTAAGTCTATGAAGTGCACCCTAGAGGATGAACAAGATTTCTCTCGATTCAACCTCCAAAGAAGACCAGCTCCTTAAAATGTATAGAAAACTAAAATGGGGTTGGAGATAAGGGTAAGAAATAAGAGTCTTAGAAAAGAGTAAGGGTGCAAAGTAATGAATAAATTATGGATGATATATAGCATAACATCATTGGACACATCTCTATAAACCTACCATCATTAACTTGTAATGACACTTAATAGACCAACCATTATCAATTGTATAAATTATAATCATATGCCTTAATAATTCCAAATACTTTAATGGAAAACAATCCAAAAATTATCCAAATAACATAATTCACTTTAAAAATATATATTAATCATAAAATGTAACAAAAATTACTTAAACATAACATTCATTCATAAAAACCTAAAATAGCAAGCACAGTGGATACCAAACAACTATTACTTCTCATTAATTGGAAGTAAAAATCATACAACATACACCCAAGAAAATTCTATAGAGTTGATCCTTATTCTAAGGTCTATCTCCCTATTTATAAGCTTCTTTTTTAATCTTATAATGTAATAATTACAATACAGTTACAAGTCTATTATGCAAAATAACATGAAAAAAAAACTTTTGGGAGCTTATTATTTTCATGTTGCACTGGTTTTTTTGTTGACGTAGCTGACTCAAATTTCATATTGTGCTTAAATTTGAATTTATTTATAATTTGATCCTTATATATCCATCTATATTCTACAAATGGTTGAGTCATTGCAACTGACCTGTCAAACATATCACTTTTATGATCTAAAAGTATTAATCTGCACAACTAGAAGGTATTGAGCAGTAACAACTCTAAAAGGGATATTTCAAAGTGCCATGGATTGAAAGTAGGATTTTGGTCTACTTAAGGAGTTCTTTGGAACAAGTCTAGGCCTTGGGAACACTTTGATGATGTCATTTTGAGAAAAAATCTAACTTTATTTTTCTTTGACTAATACCTTGGTATTTCGACTTTGTGCACCCTTTGGATTGGTTGGAGTTTTGATATTAATAAATTTGACTTTGTTCAACTATGAGATCTTTTGCATGATTCTAGAGTTTATTGTGAGAGTGTTGACATAATTTCTAAAGACAATATTGGATCATTATTTTTTATCTTGTGTAAAAATGTATTCTATAACCAATGCTAGAGATGTGTTGTCTTACTTTTGGGAAGTCTGGATTTGTTTTGCCTTGATGCTTCTTTGCGTATTTTAAACTTTTGAGATGCCACAGTAATGTCATTGCTAAAGACAATTTGATATTGTTTCTTTCTATCTTTGTGCAAAGCCAAAACTCTTTTTGGGACTTAGCCCATTTTTTCTAAAGGAATGTACAATCATTTTGAATCTCATTCTTATTTTTTCAGCATGGGATATTTTGGCACAAATGGGACTTGCAAATAATATCATGAATTTGACCTACATTCTCTATACCTCTCAAGGATTTTTTCTTGTGAAAATTAAGAACCTAGAAAGCCTTATTTCATTGGGAATGGAGTTAAAAGGTTCCAAAAATATGAGTGGAATTGGTGTGATAGGGGGATTATTCAAGGGATGAGAGAAGTAATGAGTGTATGGAATTTTATGATATTGTAGACACCCAAAACATGTCATGTTTAGGATACTACTCATATGGGCACCTTTATAGACCATATGAATGACCTTGGACCCTCCCAAGGCTAAGTAGTGATTCTAATCACTCATTTTAGGCATCCTAGGCCTGTTCAGCCTTATGACATCAACAACTAAGATCTCATCCATGGTTGACAATAGTGGCTAGTGTCCTACTCATGTTGAGCAACAATTACTAGCCCTGTAACAAACTCAGGATACCAGATTTGAGCAAAATTGGTTGCAACGGTCAAATTGCAACTGATCTCAAGCAGTTTTGGATGAGGAAGCTTCCAGAGGATTTCTTCCAACTGCTCAGGCTAACAACTTCTTGATATTGGATTCCTTGAAAATCTAAGATTAGGATTTGAGGAGTCTATTTATATACCTCTCAAATAGGTAATTAAGATCCTAAATTCATTGTAGTGAAGCTCTACCAGTTTTACGACTAATTTCATAACCCTTGAGGAGTAGTGAAGTGCTACCAAATTGGAGAATGACATTTTTTGCTATGCCAATGGATTTTTGAATAGCTTGAGGATCAAGTTTGTCAATTTGTACCAATCCACTATGAATTCACAAAAATTCAAGCGTAAATACGTGTTCAAACACAAATGCAACCCTTAACCATCAATTACATAAAGAATTGAGAATCCACAGCCCTGGTTTCAAGAGAAAGGAAGATTTTCCCATGGCCACTATTTTCAACAGTAGCCCATAGGCTTAGCTATGATTTTTAACTATGGCTAACAAATCCAACCGCTCTGAGCATTGGTGACTAGGGTTTGATGTACTTAATCCTCTATTTTAAATAACACAAGATTATACTGAGAGGGGTGAACAGTATAAGATCAAATTTTACTTTTCTTTCCCAAACAATATTATCCAATATTATCAATGGCAATATCAATAGTAGTAATCAAAGAAATGCATAAATCATCACACACAATAGAGACACCAATTTAACATGGTTCACCCAATGTGGGCTACTCCACGGAGAAAATATTTCTACTAAATTTTCTCAAAAAATATTCTTGGGAATCAATTCCCTATTACAATATTTATGGACCTCTGTCCAAAGGAGACACCAATCCCCTATGCTCTGATTTGTGGATCTCTCTCCACAGGAGAACTCTTTCCCCTTTTCTCTGGTTTATGGAACTTGATCTAGGAGACCTCTATCTCCTCAACTGGTTCGTGGATCTCTCTCCATAGAAGAACTCTATCTTCCCAGCTGGTTCATGGATCACACTCCATAGGAGAACTCTTTCCTCTTTCTCTGGTTCGTGGATCTCTATCCATAGGAGAACTCTTTCCCTTCTACTATGGTTTATGATCTTCTAGAAGACTTCTACCCCCACTACTCTAGCTTGTGGATATCTCTCCATAGAAGACCTCTATCCTCACTACCCTGGCTAATGGATCTCTATCCACTGGAGACTGTTGTCCTCTACTCTATCACCTCCAAAGCTTACTCTCAACTATATATTAGATCTACACCAAAATCTATCCCAAGTGTAGTATAAATTTGCTCTAACTCTATCTCAGGTCTAGCACAAATCTGCTCACAAATTTGTACCAAAATATATCCTCAAATATATCCTCAAGCCTTAACACAAAGCTTGATCCAATCACAAATCAACCCTGCTTAGATTTTCCCCAAGACTTAACACAAAGCTTGAACAAATCAATCAATCAACTCTGCTCTCAAGTCTTCACAAAGACTTACTTCAAATTTACCTTCAAGTTCTCTCAAGAACTTGCTCAATCTACTCTCAAGTATTCACTAAGACTTTCTCAAATCTACCTTCAATTCCTCTTAATAACTTGCTCAATATTATCTCAAGCCTTCACTAATACTTGCTCAAATCTGCCTACAAGTCTTCACCAAGACTTACCTCAAATCTACCTTCAAGTTCTCTCAAGAACTTGCTCAATCTGCTCTCAAGTCTTCACTAAGACTTGCTCAAATCTACCTACAAGTCTTCACCAAGACTTGCCTCAAATTTACCTTCAAGTCCTCTCAAGAACTTGCTCAATATACTTTAACACATGCTCAAAATAGCTCACAACATATGCTCAATCAATCTCAAATATTGCACACAATGCTATCAAATACTTTGTCTACTCTTCAAAGTAATTCCTTTAACTTGAAGAAGTTTAGACATATTCTATTCAAAATTCGTTTAACCTCTGGAACATATAGAGAATGATGTACTCTATCAAAAAACTCAATATGTTCTACTCAATCATTAAGTCTGTAACTTTCACAAATCTAGTTTCTAATGTTTGCACATTCACTTTCAATATCACTCAAATCCAATGCTCAAGAATTTTACTCAATCATTCAACCAATGAAACACAACTTGCTCACTAACCCTAAACAAGTGTTTTCAAACTTCTTCAAATAAAGAGCACAATGTGGGTCTCAAACCCTAACTCAAATAATCCTCAATCTCTATCTCAAATGTTCTCTAAAAATTCACCAATGAAGCATATAAGAATTCACTCAAATATTTCCAACAATGCTTATCAAACAATCCTTTTCACTCCACCTTATATTTCACAACATTCATTCCAACATTTCAAAAAAAATATGATGTGCCCATACCTCTTTGCTTTGATGGAGATATGTCTTCAAAACCTATTTTACTCACAACAAAATCATTTTGCCAATTCTAGGTTAGATAGCAACAATCTATCTCAAAATCTCCATAAGAATATTTACCTCAACAAATATTTCACCATACAAGAAATACAATAAAATGTCAAGTCACAAATACACCTTATCACTCCTTCACTTTCAAAATAATATCCAACACATATCAAAAATAAAGTTCCTTGTTTACACCTTATAATCTCCTTCTCTTTCAAAATAATATTCAACACATATCAAAAATAAATTTCCTTTGTTTACACCTTATAATATCCAATACTTAGTTTAATTCCTAAGCACCCAAAATAAAATATTTAATTAACACCCCTTATGACTCCCTAATCAATTTCACTTATTTTCCTTTCATGATTTCAAAGCCTCAAAATCAAATCACGTATTCCATAACCATAGGAGTACATAAATAAAAAAGCATACCTTAATATTCTGCCTACAAAAAATATTGCACAAGTCTCAAAAGACCAGCACCCAAGCTCGAACTCGTGACCTTAGCCACCACAATGCCCTAGCCCAAGGCTAGGCTACCGCTTGGGCTACACGCCCACACGAAATCAAATGTCCATGATTTCGTATTTGAAATCACCTTTGCTGAAAATGAAAATATGCTTTATCCTCTTGCAAAACAACTCGGTGGGATTCGAAACTGAAACCTTCCCTTCGCAAGTGCCTTAGCCACGTTCTTCCTACCACCTGCGCTACCCAACGCTATGGGATATATCTTTTACTCCAGGCATATTTCAACACAACTCTACCTCCCTTTCCTTTAAGACTCACAAACATCTTCTCCTATTTGAAAATCAAGCGCATGAATTATCTCATCACTTGGGCATTCGAATTGCTTAGACTTTGGAAATGAAAAATAATTTCCTTTAAATACTCTTTCCTTTGGTTTAAAACACGTCGACCCTCTCTTGCTTTTGAATTCGAATTCGATTTGAAACTTTGGCACCATAAATTATTTTAAATTAAAATTTTAACTTTTGTTAAAATATTTTAATTTAAATAATTTAAAAGAAACCTTTGCAACCTTTTATAAAAGCTCAATAAACCTTGTCCAGGGTATCTCTTTTTTTAATGATTTCTTGGACCCAATTATTATAATATTGAAAAATATTATAATAATATTTGTCTTTCTTTTTAAACCATGGCCTCTTCTTTTTGACCAATTTGCTTGCTTTTGGAATGAACTTTGCCTTGATCAATTTTAACCATATCAACCATAGAAGAATATTCCTGCCATACAAAGTGCTCTCTGACATCAACCTTTTGACATTAAACCTTTTGACATCAAACCTTTTGATATTAAACCTTTTGACATCAATGAAAACACAACTTACTCAAAATTTCCAACAATCTCCCCCTTTGTCATTGATGGAAACCCTTTTCTTTAATCATTCATTTTTCCAACTCTGCTCCCCCTAACTGAATGCTCTTCCCCTGACTTAAATCTCTCCCCCTTTGACATCAATGGCAAAGGGACTCCTTTGGGGCTAAATATAAGACTCTTAGCTCATCCCCCTCCCCACCTCTTCTCCTTGAGGTGATTAATTTTGGGGTGGGAGTATCTCTACTCCCAGAATATAATGCTCTTTTCCTTTGTCCACCTTCTTTCTCAACTTATTCTTCTGACTCTTTTGAATATCCCTATTCTTTCTTGTCCCTAGAAATTATGTTCTACACCACTTGGCCATATGCCCAACATTATTGCACTTATAACACTTAATGTTGTGGTTCCTTGAAGGTGCAAATATCTTGAAGTTCCTCCTGGTGAAGCCATACCCATTCCTATCATGAACCCTATAATCAATTGCTTTATGATCAAAATGATTACAAGAGTAGCAATACCCTTGAAAGAAATTTCCATCTCTAAAATTTCTCTTAGTGAAACCATGTTCCTTATTTTCATGTGTCTTTCACTGCATATCCTTGTGACCAAACCTGTTACATGAGAAGCAATGTCCTTTGAAGAAATATTGCCTTGGACCCACTGGTATCTTAGTCCTTTCTTCCCTGTGATGTTTCTTGTTCCTTATTTGTGCATTGTCTCCTTCCTTGGTGACCTTCTATTTTTCAACTCATCCTCATATGTCTCACTTTCTCCATCACTCTCTTCTTCTGAAACTTCTTCTTCTTTGGATCTTGAGCTTGACTCCTCTCCTTGTTCTCTTTTTCCTTCTTCAAAACCAAGTCCTGTCTTGTTTAATGAAGATCTTTGTGCATTGATAATTTTATCCATAGTCTTTGAACTTTTCCAAAACTTGTGTAGCTTATCCTTAGACTCTTCCATTTCCTTCCTTAGAAATACTACCTCTTGTTCTAATCTCTCACATTCTAAGACTTTTGTTTCTAACTTTTCTTTAAATCTCCTTGTCTTAGCTATTGAGTTTATTAGATCTTGTATAAGCTTTCCTTTCTCTTCATCATATTCTTGAAATTGAGCCTTGAATATTGAGTTCTGCTTTCTAACCTTTTTCAATTCTTTTAGAGCAAAAATAAGTTCAGCTTCTAAATCTACTACTCCTTCCTCTTCATTTTCTGATTCTTTCTCTTCTTCTTTATCTTCAAGAGCATCTTCATATCTTTCATATTTATATTCAATAGGATCACTTCCTTCTTCTTCTATTTCCAAGAAGAGAATTTCTTCTTCTTCATTATCTGAGGATCTTCCATCACTATCACTTGAACTCTTGCCTATCTTATCTGCATAGAAACTCTTCTTATGCCTCTGAAAAACTTATTTCCATGCTTGCTTTGTCCATCCCTATTTTTATTTTCATACCTAGATTTTCCTGCTTCCCTGTTCTTATGATCTTGTTTCTCTTCACTACTACTACTTCCATCTTCTGGGTAGTTAGATGCATAGTGACCATATTTACCACAATTGAAACACTTAACTATTTTAGTACCTTTGTGCTTTCTTGAGTCCTTGTTCCTTCTACCATAGTTTACTTCTTCATCATTGGATGACTCATCACTTGAATCTGGCTTCTTATATTTTGTCTTCTTTGCTACTTTGAAGGCTTCCTCTTTCTTGGGGATAAGATCCTTTCCTATTCTCATATCATAAGCTATGAGAGTTCCATGCAACTCATCCATAGTCAAAGTTTCAATATCTCTTGTTTCTTCTATGGATGAAACCTTTTCACTATACCTCATAGGGAGTGACCTTAAAACCTTTTGACAAACATCTGATTCTTCAAATTTAAACCCAAGTCCTTGCATGGAGTTAACAACCTCATCCACATGAAGTAAGTATGTAGCAATGTCTTCCTCATCCTTCATCTTCAAGTCTTCAAATGTTTTCTTGTGATTTTGCAATTTTACCATCTTGACCTTTTTGTCTCCCTCATATGTTTTCTTCAACTTTTCCCAAATATCTTTTTCTTATGTGCAATGCATAACTTTTACAAACTCTGCTTCATGTAAACCACTTAATATTGCATTCATTGCCTTTGCATTATACAGATGTAGGAGCTTACCATCTTTATCTGTAGGAGGACTAGTTGGAGGTGTGTATCCATCCTCAACTGCCTGCCATGTCTCATATCCTTGTGCCATCAAGTAAGTCTTCATTCTTATGTTCCAGAAAGCATAATTATTCCCATCAAACAATGGTGCCTTATTTGCTGAAGATCCACTCTGAGATGCCATCTATGTTCCTGTATACTTTTCCTTCAAGCTATTAAACTCTTTCGAAGGAACCCACTCTGATACCAATTGAAGAACACAAGCTTATACTGGGAGGGGGGTGAACAATATAAGACCAACTTTTACTTTTCTTTCCCAAACAATATTATCCAATATTATCAATGGCAATATCAATAGCAGTAATCAAAGCAATGCATAAATCATCACACACAATAGAGACACCAATTTAATGTGGTTCACCCAATGTGGGCTACTCCATAGAGAAAATATTTCTACTAAATTTTCTCAACAAATATTCTTGGGAATCAATTCCCTATTACAATATTTATGGACCTCTATCCAAAGGAGACACCAATCCCCTATGCTTTGATTTGTGGATCTCTCTCCATAGGAGAACTCTTTCCCCTTTTCTCTGGTTCATGGAACTTGATCTAGGAGACCTCTATCTCCTCAACTGGTTTTTGGATCTCTCTCCACAGAAGAACTCTATCTTCCTATCTAGTTCATGGATCACACTCCATAGGAGAACTCTTTCCCCTTGATCTGGTTCATGGATCTCTATCCACAGGAGAACTCTTTCTCCTTTTCTCTGGCTAATGATCTTCTAGAAGACTTTTACCCCCATTGCTCTGGCTTGTGGATCTCTCTCCATAGAAGACCTTTGTCCTCACTACCCTGGCTAATGGATATTTATCCATTGGAGACTCATGTTCCTCTACTCTATCACCTCCAAATATTGCTCTCAACTCTATCTCATATCTACACCAAACTCTATCCCAAGTGTAGTACAAATATGCTCTAACTCTATCTTAGGTCTAGCATAAATCTGCTCACAAATCTGTACCAAACTCTATCCTCAAATTTGTCCTCAAGCCTTAACACAAAGCTTGATCCAATCACAAATCAACTCTACTTATATTTACCCCAAGCCTTAACACAAATCTTGAACAAATCAATCAATCAACTCTGCTCTCAAGTCTTCACAAAGACTTGCTTCAAATCTACTTTCAAGTTCTCTCAAAAACTTGCTCAATCTGCTCTCAAGTCTTCACCAATACTTACCTCAAATATACCTTCAATTCCTCTCAATAACTTGCTCAATCTACTCTCAAGCCTTCACTAAGACTTTCTCAAATCTGCCTACAAGTCTTCACCAAGACTTACCTCAAATTTACCTTCAAGTTCTCTCAAGAACTTGCTCAATCTGCTCTCAAGTCTTCACTAAGACTTGCTCAAATCTGCCTACAAGTCTTCACCAAGACTTACCTCAAATCTACCTTCAAGTCCTCTCAAGAACTTGCTCAATATACTTTAACACATGCTCAAAATAGCTCACAATATATGCTCAATCAATCTCAAATCTTGCACACAATGCTATCAAATGCTTTGTCTACTCTTCAAAGTAATTCCTTTAACTTGAAGTAGTTTAGACATATTCTATTCAAAATTATTTTAACCTCTGGAACATATAGAGAATGATGTACTCTATCAAAAACTCAATATGTTCTACTCAATCATTAAGTATTTCGCTTTCACAAATCTGGTTTCTAATGTTTGCACATTCACTTTCAATATCACTCAAATCCAATGCTCAAGAATTTCACTCAATCATTCAACCAATGAAACACAACTTGCTCACTAACCCTAAACAAGTGTTTTCAAACTTCTTCAAACAAAGAGCACAATGTGGGTCTCAAACCCTAACTCAAATAATCCTCAATCTCTATCTCAAATGTTCTCTAAACATTCACCAATGAAGCATATAAGAATTCACTCAAATATTTCCAACAATGCTTATCAAACAATCCTTTTCACTCCACCTTATATTCCACAACATTCATTCCAATTAATCTAAACAAAATATAATGTGCTCATACCTTTTTTGCTTTGATGGAGATATGTCTTCAAAACCTATTTTACTCACAACAAATTCCTTTTGCCAATTCTAGGTTAGATAGCAACAGTCTATCTCAAAATCTCCTCAAGAATATTTACCTCAACAAATATTTCACCATACAAGAAATACCCTAAAATGTCAAGCCACAAGTACACCTTATCACTCCTTCACTTTCAAAATAATATTTAACATACATCAAAAATAAAGTTCCTTGTTTACACCTTATAATCTCCCTCTCTTTAAAAATAATATTCAACACATACAAAAATAAAATCCCTTTGTTTACACCTTATAATCTCCAATACTTGGTTTAATTCCTAAGCACCCAAAATAAAATATTTGATTAACACCCCTTATGACTCCCTAAACAATTTCATTTATTTTCCTTTCATGATTTCAAAGCCTCAAAATCAAATCACGTATTCCATGACCATAGGAGCACATTAATTAAAAATCATACCTTAATATTCTACCTACGAAAAAATATTATGCAAGTCTCAACGACTAGTGCCCAAGTTCGAACCTGTGACCTTAGCCACCACAATGCCTTAACCCAAGGCTAGGTTACTGCTTGGGCTACATGCCCCCATGAAATTAGAATTCCATGATTTCATATTTGAAATCACCTTTGCTGAAAACAAAAAAGGCTTTACCCTCTTGCAAAACAACTCGGTGGCATTCAAAACCGAAACCTTCTTCTTGCAAGTGCCTTAGCCACGTTCTTCCTACCACCTGCACTACCCAGTGCTATGTATGTATATTTTACTCTAGGCATATTTCAATGAAACTTTACCTCCCTTTCTTATAGAACTCACAAACGTCTTCTCCTATTCGAAAATCAAGTGCACAAATTATCTCATCTCTTGGGCATTTGAATTGCTTAGACTTTGGAAATAAGAAATAATTTATTTTTTTAAGAAAAACCCGGCTGGGGGGTTTTTGCTCCCTTCACTTTTGGGTGGCACCTCCCCCCCCCCCCCCGGTAATCATTTATTTTAAATACTCTTTCCTTTGGTTTAAAACATGTCGGCCCTCTCTTTCTTTTGAATTCAAATTCAATTTGAAACTTTGGTGCCATAAATTATTTTAAATTAAAATTTTAACTTTTGTTAAAATATTTTAATTTAAATAATTAAAAAAAAACCTTTGCAACCTTTTATAAAAGCTCAATAAACCTTGTCCAGGGTATCTCTTTTTTTAATGATTTCTTGGACCCAATTATTATAATATTGAAAAATATTATAATAATATTTGTATTTCCTTTTAAACCATGGCCTCTTCTTTTTGACCAATTTGGTTGCTTTTGGAATGAACTTTGCCTTGATTAATTTTAACCATATCAACCATAGAAGAATATTCTTGCCATACAAAGTGCTCTCTGACATAAAACTTTTGACATTAAATCTTTTGATATCAAACCTTTTGATATTAAACCTTTTGACATCAATGACAACACAACTTACTCAAAATTTCCAACGATTTTAGTTGTAGATTCACTTTTCTTAATATGCATTTAGGTTAATCTAGCATAGATTAGTCTTATTTATTGAATTTCCATGGTTAATTAGTAGTCTCATAGGTAGCTTTACCTTCATTTATGCTATTCATGCTTTATTTCATAAGCTTTCATAGATTAAATTCCATTATGCTTAATTTGCTAGATTGCATGCATTTTTGAGTTCCTTTACATGTTGCAAGCCATGCTTTGTGCTTATTTATCAATCTTGTAAGCAAATTTATACATTCCATGGTTTCTTTAAGTACATTCTTTATTTCTTGCATTTTCTTGGACAATAGCCTCATCATGAGAGGTTTCATATGCTTTTGATGTGCTTTGTTATTTTCTTGTACGTAGGTGGCAGATCCTTCAAATGACTCAAAGCTATCCAAGATCATTCCTCTTGACAATAGAGAAGGAGGCATCCTAGTAAGCCCTCATGCAAAGTTGGTGAAGACCTAAAGAGCATTTAGAGTATATCAACCCCATTTAGGGGATCAAAACAATTGTAAACATTGTATCAAATTTGGTATCCCTAAGAGGGATGGATATGTAACCGATTTTCACCATTTATTAATACAAAGGAGGTATTCTTTATTGTAAATTTGGTTATACATATTCTTTTCTTTCAATTTGATTTCATGTTGCAATAGTATAGATGTACACTTTTTAAACCTTTTACAGTGGCGATCATGGTGGAAACCCCACATTTTTTGCTGCTTTTATTGATTTGTTGTGTTTTTGCATGCAGGTACTAGCCATGTTTGAAAGTAGTGGCACATAGTCTCAGCCACAGTTAACAACAATGGCTAGCATTCTAGCCATGTTGAGCAACAGTGGCTAGCAGAAAATCGAGCAAAGACAATAAGCAACCTATCTCTTCATTAGATGAGGATTTTTAGGTAGGTTTCCTCTTATGTATTTTTTATTTTTTTGTGTTTTTCTCTGCATCCTAGGGGCCACATAGAAAAAATTATAAGAGAAAATACATGGAAAAATCTTATTTGCTGCTAGTCACTACTAGCAACAGTAACCGGCTCTATTAGTTGTTGTCTCCAGTGACTAATATCTCTAACTACTTTTCTATCTAGCGACCGAGATTGTTACCCACTTTACAGAACAATGACTACTAGGTTAAACTATGTGTTAGTATTTTGCTTGTTTGGGGTCTATCCAAAGTCCAATATCATCTTAATTTTGCATGTGCATTCTCTGAAAGCAAAGAGCATCTAGCCTTACATCTTTCTAAAAGTAAAACATCATTTTCTAGGCATGTAGAAAAAAAATCATAAGTGCTTTATGATGCATATTTCATTTATACAAAATTAAAAAGAACCCACACACACCACATTTCAATTAAACATCAGTGGTGTTGGGCTCTCACATCCAATATATTGATTGATACCAACAGTAGAAGTCATTACCACTCGGTTGGCTCGTCTGACATTGTACTATCAGGACCTGTCCATGGCCAAGACCGATTCAAGAACTATCCTATCCATGGAAAATAGCACACATCCTTCTTTGAAGGGGTATATCATTGACCATGATGTGTTGGGTGTGAATCGGTAGTACCTATGCTCCTTGCATGATTATGGATTTCATATCCGTATCTCGAGGGATAGATTATCTGGGTGTCATTATCGGGTTATGTTGTTGTGTGTATATAGGTGAAAACCCTTTAACTGTCTAAGAATATCATCAACCAATTTTAAAATACGATGAGATTTAGAAATATACTCAACACATCAAAATGCATGAGATGAGTTCTTAGGAAACACATTAATATTTAAATGAGATAATCATGTTGTCTACTTTGTGTGTTTCTTTATTGTTTGGGTAATCAACATAAGATCCTTGATCTGAGACCAAAACCCTAACCCTAATTTTTCAAAAAAAATTGATATTGTTCAAGTAAATTGCTACTTTTTTATTCTACATCCAATGAATTGAAAATCATGCAAATTAGAGCTATAACAAAAAATTTATGTTTGTTTTATGATTACTCTATTTTTGAGTGATTTTTAAGCCAAAAATAGGAAAACTGCACTAAAATAATCATAAATAGCCCTAGACAACCCCAAAATTGCCAAATTTATTTTTTTTTGTCTTAATTGGCCCCTTGTGCACCCCTCATACCATTTTTGAGGCCCAACTCCACATTTTCCCAAAAATTATCTAATTGGTCATTTTCCCACGAGCCTCGATTAGCCAAATATTCCAAAATACAAATTTTGACCCAGAGGTCACTTTTTGAAGTCCTAGACTATTCTGATCAGCTCGTCGCACTAATTTTTTTGGTATATAACACCCACAACCTTTTTGGAAGTCAAAATTTTATTTAGTGTGTGTTTCCTTTAGGGTTTGCCTAGTCAACACATCATGACAACTATGCATAACTAAGCTCAATCATGAGCCAACGAGGTAAAAAACTTATGGAGAGGCCCTGAAATCCTTCAATATTCTCCTAAGGATCGCACCATTCCTGCATGACACCTTGATAGTCATCACACCCACTATTCTCCCAAGGATCTCATCATTCTCGCACGACACCCTGATATTCATCGTGAATCTACTTCCTCACATAGGGGATCTAATCATCGAGGTGATAATATTACCACATACATGGAAAAAACTAACACAACTAAAACCCCCCATAGCAAAATGAAAAGCCATCAGTCCTACACAATGGATCGATCAGATTAGGAAACTAGGTATTACACAGTTCAGAGAAAATAGCTACTCCAAGATCAATTGGAGGACCTACGCATTGAGCATGAGTGTTTAGAGCAAGAATACATGGAAGAGCAAATATTGCACCACCATAGATGGGATGAGCTCAAACTACATGAAGAAAGGATTTTCCAATAGAAGTTACATGAAGAACAATCATGTAGGTTAACTCCTGAAAAGAGACCCACACCTAGAACTCATGGGAAAAAAATCAACATGAGGTGCCCTGTGCATCATCAAGAGTTGCCTCCTAAGTAGGTAGATAGCCATTCTCCTAAATAGACAGACAAATCTCTCACTATCGATAAACAACGAATAAACATATTCAAATATCCCTTACCTAATCATGAGGCTAAGGAAGATCAAAAGGAGCATGTGAGCAAGGTTCATATAGCCCCACCTAAAGAGGGTGGTATCAACATGATAAACATCATTATGGGAATAAAGGAACTCCCTAGCCAATCTACATCACTATCGAATCTAATCAATGCTCGACTTTTGTCACAACCCTCACAACAATTGAAGCCTATTTCGCCATACAAGGAACTTGTGATTAATTTTCATAAACATAAAATTAAACCAACCCCTATTAATGAACCTAATCCACCATTTCACATTATATCTAGCATTAATCAAATTGTATACAAGCAAGTTTTGATTGATACTAGTTCATCCATCAATATCATCACTACCATTGCATTAAAATATCTCAACATTCTGCCTTCCCAAATTAGAATGTCTACCTTTAATCTGCAAGCCTTTAACGATGATGTATCTCCCATAATAGGCATAATAGTCCTCCCCATTGAGGTGGGATAAAAGACTATACCTACATTGTGTTGTATTTTAGAGGGTTCAAGATAGTACAAAATACTGCTCAAAATGCCATGGATGAGAGCCATGGAGTGCATACCATCCATAATGCATCAGTACATCAAGTACATTCATGCAAATAAGGTCCATGTAGTTCAAGCTAACACATATCCCTTTAAGTATTATAAACCAATGGATCATCCGTAGGAGCCTATTGTGTCACCCACACATTTGAACACTAAACCTAATGATGTTATCCAGAGTCCGAATGCAACCCTACGGTTTGTTATGAAGTTACCTTCACCACCACCATCACCTTTGGTTTCATCCATTCAGATTCCATATTTGATTTCTCTAAGTGATGAGAAATCAACTAAAACAACCATACAAATGCTCACAGCTATCTCAAATATATCATTACAGGACTCTCTTACTCCTATCAAAGGGGAAGAACCTATTGTGGTTATGGATAAATCAACTCATATCATACCATATTCGTCCATCACATTGTAGGTCATAGTTCATTTGGATGAAATTGAATTCAGAGAGCATATAGAGGAAAATATTATGTTTACACCTATCATGGAGCCCATTGAGAATTCAGGTCGACCTCTTATCGAGTTGCTCCCTGTTAATCCCATCCTTGATTTTTCACCTAAAAATGAGGAAAAATTAGTTGTCACAATTGAAATAGGGCAACCTCAACAAGTTGATGAGCCACCCACAACTCATCCAAATGCTGAAACACCTTCTCACAAGTTTGTGGGGATGGTTAACATTAAGTTAGAGGACCGAGTGACTTTAAAGTAGATAAAACAAGAGATGGTGCAATTAGATGTTGCTTTCACATAAAAGGAGACAAAACCATTGAAATT
This sequence comes from Wollemia nobilis, assembly GCA_028583015.1. NCBI lineage: Eukaryota > Viridiplantae > Streptophyta > Pinopsida > Araucariales > Araucariaceae > Wollemia > Wollemia nobilis. Next base: position 7,625,028 of record JAQPPZ010017031.1, on the reverse strand, counting down.
AGTCACCCTTGACTCATTTCTCATGGTTCTTCCTCAAGATCAAGAATAGGTGTTTTCCCCACATCAGACTAGGGGTACTCAAGCTCGCAAGGTTCAACATTACAAAGTAAAATAAAAGTATGAACTAGATAACCAACTAGAGAATGTGGATGCCACTATCAAAGTGGATAATCAAGAAGCATTCACATCATCTCAAATAAAGGAAATGGGTAATTTGCATATAGTTGGGGTTTTTGTAGCCCCCACTCTTGTGCCTCCTTCAATCAACAATGATATTCTGAGCACATCGCTAGAAATACACATGAAAGCCTTATCTGTATTGGAATGCATACAAGATCGCCTGACTAATCTAGAGGCACAAATGGAGCAAAAAAATGAGGTATTACAATATATCTAGATCCATATTAAAATCCAAGAACTACAAAAGCAACCCCCATCTGATGTCAAGCCACCTCCTGTACAACCACAGGAAAAGCCTCAGCAAGAGTAAGTGCTAAGGCAACCACACCAATAGCCTAGCATGTATCCACCATTACTTGAGTTTGCAACATCAATTTTCAACTGATTATATGTTGCAAACGCCATCATCCTACCTAAGATTCTATCTTTAAATCTGAATCATCTAAAACCTCAGGGATATGAGGAATATAAATATTGTTTATATCATAGATAAAATGGACACGACATTCATGCATGTTACATTTTAAGAGACAATATACAACATTCTCAAAAATAGGTAGATTCGATTTGTTAATTGACAAATGACCAAAGTTAGTAATTCATCCTTTACATAAAAAATCAAGAGGAGCCCTCTAAGCCAGCAATCAAAATACTTAGAGCTCAACCTGGTCATCAAACTAAGCCAGTACGTACTAAGCGCCCAAAACACCAACAATGCATCTGGACTCCTTTAAACGAGCCTATGGTAGATATCTTTCAAAAGTTGTAGGAATCTAAGGTCCTTACCTTACCCACCATACACCCTTTAGACCCCAAAAAAAGCTAAACCTAAGGGCTATAGGGAGGACTATTTCTACATTTATCATCAAATAAAGAGCCATGACATTCACAACTATCATAATTTCAAAAATGTCGTTCAAGACTTTATTTATTATTATATTTTATCCGTAATTATATTATCCTCACAACCTACCATAATAGAGGCCACATCATCCCAGTTGAGACTCCAAGGTCAATCACAATCTCATAGGCCTAGTCAATAAGCTCACTGAGTAGTCACATTTGATATGACTACCATGACCCTATTTCAAAATATTTATGAGGCAAATACATTCACATTACCAGAGGTCAAACAAAAATCACCTAAGACTAGATCACCTAGTGAAAGCCTCTATTGTGTCTATTATCGTATACAAGGACATGACATTCACATCTGCTTTACATTCAAGAATGTGGTCCAGGGTCTTTTTAGAATGATATGAGCTTTGCACAGATGGTTCACTCATTTCATCTCATCGGGACATTGGCACCTAGAATAGGTCAACATCCCAACTGGGAGAATTGATGTATCTTACTCTTCCTAAGTAGGTTGATTACACTATAGTGGATAACATGCACACTAGGGGTCCTAAAGGTAATGTACCTTCCCCATCATCCACATCATGATCAATGAAGCAAAGTGAGACCTCTAAAGGTATCGCACCTACCTCACTTTCATTGAGTGGCACACACACTAGGGTTACCTAAGGTAGTGTAACTTCCCCTTAAAAACATAAAAATAAACAAAAGTTATAAAAAATCAAAATTTCAAAAACAATTGAAAAATCAAAATTTTAAAAACAATTGAAAAATCAAAATTTCAAAAACAATTGAAAAATCAAAATTTCAAAAACAATTGAAAAATCAAAATTTCAAAAACAATTTAAAACATCAAAAATACAAAAACATTTACTTTATGCATGTTCATTTTGCATATACAGTCATTTAATTGCATTGCATTAGGCATGTTTATCCATTGCACTTGCACTAGGATAGGTTGTGTTTACAATCTTACAAATAACACCATGTTTGTATCTTAATCGTGCATCTTTACATCATCATCATCCATCACCCTTGTGAGTAATTGTATTTCTCAACACAACCCCTTCCTATTGCTATAAGGAATATACTAGGGTTTTTCGATCATTCAACCATACCTAGTGATCTTCTCATATTTTGTAGAAATCTATATTTTCTTTTGGAGATGAGGTCTAGTTTTGATAGCACCAAGCATATGTCAGAATCCCATCACATTTTAAACACTAAAAATCCTAGTTTAGACAAGGAAAGATGAATACTGCAAAGTGATCCTGGTCACCTTAAGCGAAAGGTTTTTACTTGCTCATATTGTGATGTGCATGGTATAGAGTGTTGATTATTGTAAAAAGGAAAAGCTCCCCCATACCCAAAGAAATACCTTGATTTCATACAAAATAAGAAAAATCCCAAAATCAAAGAAAATCCTTTGCTAAAAAAAAATGCAAAATAAAAAGTGATTTTTATCACTAAACATGATAAAGTATCCCAATAAATGTGAAGAAAATAAGGGGGTGAAGAGATTGAATCCCTGGAATGGTCACTACTCGAAGTCATTGAGTGATCCCCAATATATCAATGGGTTGAATGAATCTCACCTGGCATTGGTGTAATTCTAAGCAATTTACAAATGAGCTAACTTTAGGTGGCTTGTATTACCTAGTAGTCTAGTCCAATTGCATCTAAACTTAGGATCATGATGAAAATTTGGTGATCCTCATTATAGCAATGGGCCAAATGAATCATGCTTGGCAATGAGGTAATATTATGTCTCATCTAATATATTCATTTGCACACACAAGGATAGTGAATAGTTTGGTCTTCATGAAAAAAAAAATTCTTTCAGGATTTATGTATAGTCATTATACAACTTTTGATTGATCAACTAGAGTGTTTGAGTCTCATGGAAAACCTCAAAAATACCTTATAGCAACAAATTATGTCATCAAATCATACACATTTTATTTGTAAAATTTTATTTATTAAGGGGTTTTCATCAAATAGGATAGATACCAGATAGATATTAGCAATGATATTTAGATGACCACTGACTATTTTGTGCATATCTTTTAATTTATAGAATCTTCTTAGGGAAACACATACATATCACATGATCTCATTTCACATTTGGATGCTCAAATGATTAATTCTTATGATAAGAGTTACCATTTACATTCACAATTTTTATACATTCTGCGGTGTCATCCATTAGTTTGTTAAACTCATATGAGATTCATTCCTTATGTTTCAAGTGTTCAAAGCATACGGTTTCATCTGTATTAAATCATCCTCATGTAATTAATGCATTACATACACATCTATTATAGCACATATCACATAGATTAAATGCATAAACAATTAAAAATAATAAACATGCATTTAACGTTCACCAACGCATCCCTATAAGCATACATAGTAGTACATATACATATCTAGATCATAGCATCTAGACATACATCTATCATCTAGCTAGTACATGTCATCAGTACATTGCATACATATAGCATAATCACATCATCATTTAGGCATTGCATTCATCATTACATCCATAACATAAAATTAAAGCAAAAATATTTGCAAGCATTAACTAGGGCATGATTTGTTTCATACATCCCCATAATAAACAATCAAACAATCAAGCAACATGGAGTAAATAAAGGTAGCGTATCTTACTAATAAATAGTATAATTCAATCCCATAAATAATCAATTGATTGATTTCCAAAATGTTGTGTCGTTTGCCTCGCTATCTCAATTTTAAAAGGCCCCAAAGATTCCCAATTTCTTTGGTCAAATTCCAAAAGGCTCCAAATATGTTTAGTTTCCTTTGGTCAAATCCCAAAAGGCTCCAAAGATGTTTAGTTTCCTTTGGTCAAATCCTAAAAAGCTCCAAAGACACTCTAGTTCTTTGTTCAAATCCCAAAAGGCTCCAAAAATGTTTAGTTTCCTTTAGCCAAATCCCAAAAGGCTCAAAATATGTTTAGTTTCCTTTGGTAAAATCCCAAAAATCTCCAAAGATGTTTAGTTTCCTTTGTTCAAATCCCAAAAATCTCCAAAGACACCCTATTTATTTGGTCAAATCCCAAAAGGCTCCAAAGATATTTAGTTTTCTTTTGTCAATCCCAAAAAGCTCCAAAGATGTTTAGTTTCCTTTGGTCAATCCCAAAAAGCTCCAAAGATGTTTAGTTTCATTTGGTCAATCCCAAAAGGCTCCAAAGATGTTTAGTTCCAAAGATGCCCAATTTCTTTGTTCAATTCCCAAAAAGTTCCAAAGATGCCTAAATTATTTGGTCAAATTCCCAAAAGGCTCCAAATATGCCCTAGTTATTTGGTCAATCCAAAAAGGCTCCAAAGGATGCCCTAATCCTTTGGTCAATATCAAAAGCTCCAAAGAAGCCTAAACCTTTGGTCATTTCATCCAAGTCATAAATAAACACATTTACTCATCATAAGAAGTTTCATAAAGGACAATCAAGCATATCTACCGGTCATCAATAAACACATTTGCCCATCATAAGGAATTTTAAAAATTTGCAAAAATATCAAAAAAATCATAATAAATCAAAAATCTCAATTGTGCCTCGTATTCAGTCCTTTACCCTATACACTTGGCGATTGCAGTGACTTGCGCTCCATGCAATCTAGAAAGATTAGTAAATTACCATAAGGCCATTTGACCCAAATTATTCATCATCAAATTGAAATGTATTCACTTAACTCCCCAAGAAGGCCATGGTGGCTGGATTGCTCCACGGGAACGAGGTATTCATTTTCTTTCTTCTATAAAATCTCATCAAAAATTTCAAAAATAACAAAAAAATCATAATAAATCAAAAATATCAATTGCACCTCGTATTCAGTCATTTACCCTATACACTTGGTGGTTGCAGCAACTTGCGATCCATGCAATCCAACAATATGAGTAAATTATCATAAGTTCATTTGGGATAAATTAGTCATCGTTGAATTGAGATGTCTTCACTTCAATCCCAATCCATATGGTTTGCCCTCCCTAGACAAGGTTATACAATTTGTTAAAATCCTTGAACATTGGAAAAAGAATGAAGGGGAAAAATCCTTGAAACCTAAAAATCCTAATAAGAATATTTTAGGGGATGGAATTTATAATGTATCTATCCAAGATACCTCTCATGAGATAGATATAGTTGAAGATCCTATGCATATATTGACAAAATATAAAGGTGGTTTGAGATCTGAGAATATGGTACTGCAATAGACTCATGAAGATATTCTCAAGTTTTGTCCACCACCTAAGCTTGGAAACTAACATTATATTAATAGGTTTGAAGCACCTACATGGCATGATCCCAATAAATTCTATTTTTAGCATGGGTCTTATGGCCATGATAATACTACTTACGTAGATTTGCGCAAATTTTGCTTTAACCAAAATTTGGGTCCTAATTTTAACATTGATAAAGTTAATAATGAAAGGATCAATTTGTTGAATCAAAAGAAGTAGAATCTACCAAAAAATTATAATCATCCTTACAATAATAGGTTAGCTATCTATAATACTCCATGAATAACAAGCTTCCACTCAAAGACAAGGAGTAAATCAAAATTAGGGTCAAGGGATTAATCAAGGAGACCATAAAAAATATTAAAATCAAGGATATAATCCCAATAAAGTTAACCAAGGTTATAATCAAATATGAGGTTAGAAAAAATAAAATCAAAATGGTATCTATTGTCATATTAGAATGCACTTGTCTGTCAAGGTGAAATCCCAATGTGCTAGGGGCATTCATGACCAGTGTAGAGTGACAAAATGCAAAGCACCATGGGTGAAGGGATCACCTATGGGGTAATGTTTAGGGTTATTAATCAAGGTTGTATCTTCATTGGATTTAATCCTTAGAACATAGAGGCCTTTGCAAGCTAAGGCTAGATTTTCTTAGGGGTTTGTAGGGAAAGAATTTGCAATAAAAGTGAAAAATATAAGAAATAAAAACCTAAGGTATGAGGGTGATGTACCATGAATTAAAGTCCCCGTTCCTGATTGGAATAAGTTGCCATAAATGGACACAAGCACCATTGTATAATAGCTAGAATGAACACACTAAATTTTGCACAAGCAGTAGTCGAGAACATATCAAAGAAGGAAGACAAAGCACAGTCATGGCTTTCATTAACATGCTAGAAATTATTACAAGGAATACCTCCTAGAGAGTCTTAATTCTCCTTAGATAGTGGCTCAATGATCAAGATTTGCTCATCAATCAAGAAGAGGGGTGAAAAGAAGATCCCATAAGGCTAAATAATAGGCATGAGCAGACAACTCCTTATGACTTTACAATGTAAACTTGGGCCTATTTATAATATAGGAGGAGGTTTTCTTCCCTTCAAAACTCTATGCAAAATATTTACATATTTTTCTCTACTCTATAGCATAAATCCTTTTGCAATGGTAGTTAATAGCTTTGATATATCTAGATTTGGGGCCATTAATGCCTAGGGCTTTTGGGTATTTGTATGATAAATAGTTGTAGACATATATCCTAGCTTTTAATGCTATCAGCTTTGAGTGGACAATGAGAGTCGACCATCAATGGAAGATCTAACGATCAGCATGGCTCTTGGACCCATCCGCATTTCATTTATCATATCTTCCTTTTGACTAAATTTGGGAGTACCTTCCATCCTTGAACTTTTGATTGAGACTTAGAGTGAAGCGAGGGTTGTAGGGAAAATTTCCCTACAATAAATACCCCTAAAATCAAAATGCTTGTCAAGTTAACCAATCTTTTCCCAACCTATTCCAAATGGAAAAAACAATTGTAGTAAAGAAAATATGACTCGTGATGCCAATATTTTAGAAGTGCAAAGGGAAACTATTACATACTTGGAATAATAAATTACTACTATTAGTAGAAGTGCACCTTAAAACAAGAAGAGACAACCTTATAAAGAGAAAAATTTAAATAAGGATAAGGTAAATAACCTATCCAAGACATGGTGAATCCAGTTGTATTGATAAAATCCTAAACCCCACTTTGGTTATCTAGGAACATGGAACAAACACAAAAATATATGTCTATAAACCCTATCACTTTTTAAAATATTGAAATACTATGATTTCCATTTAAAGTAGTGATCACAATACCCAAGAAAAAAAAGTTTCAGGGTCTTACTTAATGCAAAGAATCACTACTTAAAGCATTCATGATCAAAACTAAAGAATGGGTTATAGTTGAAGAGTTGCATACAACCCCTTATAAGGTTTAATGCTTAGAATTAATTAGGATATCTCCTTATTAGTGATAGCAATTAAGAAACTTACCAGATGAGATGGAGATACCTAAACCAAGTTTTTTCAATATTATACCCACAATTTTATGATCTTATCAAATGTAATATATTCAATTGCCTAAAACATACTAGCTTTGATTTGATTATTAAGTTTCCATTGAAAAACATGATTGTTGTTAATTATTTGGCAAGGTTGGATGATCTTCCATTGATGATAATAGTTTTTATAATGATATGATGGTTTATGAAATGAGTGGTATATTTATTATGTTTTCATCCTTGATAGATAAACTAAAAACCCTAAAGAAAATGTCCTCTCTACTACGAGTCATTGCTATGCTTATAATAGTCAACCACAATATTCTAAGGGTTGCTTTTGGTTGCCAATTTTTGTTGGACGTAAAGAAGTAAGAGTAAATTTTATGGTGTTCAATTTGTAGATAACATGTCATTAGGTAGGCCTTGGACTAGCAAGATGATAGTCATAGCTTCCTCTACTTGTCAAGTGGTTAAATATACCTATGGTGATAAATTTTTCACCATGGAGGAATATTAGATCCTTGGGGACATCACCCTGCAAATCATTAAATTTATTTTATTCCTTCTATGGATGAGACACAAAAGGTTCCAATTTATGAGAATGAACCACAATGAACTTCTAGAAGAAATCCATAAAAGGGGCATTCTAATTTTTGCTTCAAAATCCATAAAAGGGGCATTCTAATTTTTGCTTCAAAATCCATGAAAGGGGCATTCTAATTTTTGCTTCAAAATCCATAAGATACGTATAAATAAAAAAAAATTATAAACCTGATATGGATGTTTTTAATCCCCTTACTTAAGAGGTAATTGAAAAATTTCTATAATTATTGAAACCTAAGAAGTGAGAAGATCATTTTTTGTTCTATCAATGATTATCCAAACCACATAAACCCCACAAGGATGCTATAAAATTGAAATAACTGACATTTTTTGTCAACAATGATAGCATGGGAGGAAATTGATAGTGATGTGGATAATTATTTCAATCAAGCTTTTCATACTGAAACTAATAATGTTCCTTCTATTACTCATATATTTGAAGTGATGTTGGGCATTATCAACTATGTTAAATGGAGGTTCATATTTTAAGTGATGATGATAGTCACACTAGTATAAATCTTTGTAAAACTACTTATAGAGATAGTAATAATTTATTTTCATGTTACATGCTTAGAAATGATGAATGTAATCCCTATATAACTAGGATAGATAGGCATAAAATATCTATATCAAAATCTTTAAATTTGTAAAATTAAATAGGAATCATTCCTTTGCCTAGGCATTTAATAAAGGTTGAAATCTATCATTTCTAATATTGCTATGAAGATAGATCCATTGGTTGTTCCATATCTAAAAAAGTTAATGTATTTGTAAAAAGAGCACTCACAACTATATTTGCAAGTGGTGGAGTCCCATCCCCCTATTTCTGGGATAAGGGTGGAATATCTTTGTTATTCCTTAGGTAGGAGGATAGCAAGCCATATTATCGAATGGTTTTGGTTCCTTTTCTTTTCCCATATATCACTTTTCTAGCACCTTTTTTTGTTTTCCAACTTTCCAAAAACCCCAAATTAAATATAGGATCATGATTAAGGGATGTTTTAATACACATTCTTCAAATCATGCATCCTAAAAATTGATAGTACCAATAATTCCTCTTTAAGTGGTGAGCTTGGTTGTCTAATAAAGTTTAGGGTTTTTTATATATAATCACAATCCTAACATGTTTTTATACCTAAAGTTCAAATGGCGCATTGTTTGGACTGATAATTATGGTTTTATGATACTAAAAAAGGATAAAATCAATTATCAACTCTAAAGGAAAAGGTATTTCATTCCATCCACTATAAATGCCCACTTCACATCCTCGTTTTCTTACCAAATATCTACAAAAAAAAATTACTATAATTCTTATGCTCTTTTTAACATTGCTCTTAGCTCTTTACCTTTGTAGCTATAGTGATAATATTTTCTCTCTCTATCTCATACTTGTAGGTACAACCCAAGCCATTGATTATCGGTTTGATGCCTTCCATGGAGGAGGACAAGACTCTCGACCAATATTTATAGCTAAAGGTAATTGATTATCATTTGAGCACCAATTTCCAAGGTAAATCTAACCCTTTATGAATATCCTTGGTGTGATCTCTCCTTTTTAAGTAAGTTAGAATAGGAGTGAGTGTTTCATGCTTAGTATGAGATGATTTGGTCCTTGATGTCCTATGTATCAAGTAATTTGTTTTTACTACATTAGGATTAGCCTAGCCTTTGCTTCACTATGGATAATATTAGTTTGGTTTACTCTTGAATTCTCTATATCATTTTTGCTTGAATTAGGATGGTTTTTAACTCTAATTATTTATTTGCTATTATATTATCTTAATTTAAGCATTTTAGTTTATATTGTATTAATTTGAGTAATTGTATGAGATATTTCTTCGTTTCCATAAATATTTTAGTGAGTTTGGCATGAACTCTACCCTCTAAGACCCTTGTTTCTAATTTCTAGCCCCTAGGTTTCATATATTTAGCACTATAGGTTTTGTTTTAGTGGTTATTGTTAGCTAAAATATAAATAATCCAATCATATTTTTCCTCTCTCTTAGGGCTACCTTACAAATCTTATTTTGTTTTCCATGAGGTTTTTTTGTAGTTTGCTTGCTTAAGGGTAGAGGTTTTCGTAAAATCCTTAATGCTCGAGTAGATTTTCTACTTACCTTATGGCTCTTTTTGATTCTTCCAAGGGTTTTGAAATGACTACTAGGTCTAAGAAGAAGCAAATACCTAAGTCCTTAGAAATAGAAGAGGACCTTCCACCATCTTATACTATTCATTCTTTTATGCTTAATCAAGACCATGAACTCTAAATTAGGGATTGGATTGATATATATTTGATTCTAACAAATAAAAATACCCTAATATTCACTTTGATGAACCTTATAGGTCTTTCATAGGGTCTTAAAAAGCATTAGCAACATTTGCATATGGAAGCGATGTTGAGCAATGTGTTGAACCAATATCACCCCTTAATGAGATGATCATAACAAGACTAAGATCACCATTAAATGTGGCAATAATAACAAAATAGTTGTGTGCATGAATGATACATGTATAATTCCCTTTCCAAAAATCCAATACCTATGTTAATCCTCATGACAAAAAATTGGTTGAGTACACGATGATCTTAAGGGAATCTTTGGCTTACCAACTAGATAGGCATAGGCATGATACTAAAAATCAAATGGAGTCTTCTAGAAGAGAAATAATCAAACAAATGCAAGAATTGATGATCATTATTGCTCAAAAGCTATTATTTATCCTTCAATTCAAAACACTAATGATCCTCCTCCTCCTCCAAAAACTAACCGTAGGGAGGTTGATGAGTAGTCGTTATACCATCATTAAATCTCAAAGATCTTATCAATCCGGGGTGGTGTCCAAGGCTGTCTACGATAGAAAGTTCAAGCAGGGTTGTAGTTCAGTTCATTTGGAAGCAGCAGGTCTTATTGGTGGAATTGATTGTGTGGGGGTTTTGTGTCACTTCTACCCCTAAATTGCATAAATTTAACTTTAATCTATTTGCAAGAATGAAAAACTAATTGTTGTCTACAGAAATAAAGTCCTAATTACAATTGCTAAATTGAGACTTAATTGATTTGCAGAAGGAAAATCCTAATTACAGTTGCTAAATGAGAAACCTATTTACTTTTGCAATGATGAGATAAAACAAGTAATCAACTTCTGTCAATACTCTGAAACAGAAGGTCGTCAATCTTCTGTGCAGTGTTTGACAGCAAAAACAAGAATGCAGGAAATTATAGAAAACTTGTAAATTGCTGGAAATGTAAATTGCAGGGAATTGGAAAATTACTGAAAAATAAAGAAACTGATTATATCTATTGCTGATTACATCACAAATGTGAAATAGATGGATAAAAACTAAAACAGAAATCAAATACCACAAAATGCTGAAATTGACAAGTTCCACTACTTATTCTGCTGCAGCAAAATCAGGACTGAAAACCTGTCTGTTAGTCCTTCTCCTAGATTTGAAAGTGGCCGGCCTCCTTTTCCAGAAGAAGGTATAATTTCTTCTCTAAGTCTTACTCACACTCAGACATAACAAAATAAATGAAATGAAAACTGCACTTTTATTGCTTCAAAAACATAATTACAATTCTGCTGAAATCTGTTACAGATCTGCAATCTGTTACAGGTCTATTATCTCTAATATGTCTAATCTCTAATCTAATATTTCTAATATCTAATATTCTTAATAGCTCAACCTGTATGGGAGCTATCTTTTATAGATGCCTAAAATCTAATTACAAACATAAAATATGTTGTCCTGATATCCTGCAGAATTTCCTGGCTTTATCCTAGAAGAAGATCAAATTTGATCTTTTCCATAAATGGTGGCTTTGGATGGCAAGGACGACAAAGTTATATGGGAGATATTTTCCCTTAACTTTCTCAACCTTATTATCCCCTTTTCCACCGCCAAAAGTCAGTCAACAAGTCAAAAAGTACATTCTGTTTTCATTCCGAAGATAAGTGGCTCATTCCGAAGATACTGCAATTCTCATTCCGAAGATCCGCTCATTTCAAAGATACTGCAATTCTCATTCCAAAGATCCGCTCATTTCAAAGATACTACAATTCTCATTTCGAAGACACTGTGTTTTCTCATTCCGAAGATATCTGTTCATTCCAAAGACATTGTGTTCATTCCGAAGACACTGTGTTCATTCCGAAGATCTTTAGAATGACCAACTGTGTTGACTCCAAATGGTTTTGGCTGCATTTCTCAGGTGTATTAGACCTCAGGATCAGATTGCAATAGTCTTCATTCTTCCTTGGATGTGAATTCCATGCCTTGCCATTCATTGGTAGCTTGCTGGAATTTATATGGAAAAACCAGTTTTCTGCTACACAGTAATAAGTCTTTGTACTATTTGCTGAATTTAGAGAAACTAATGCTTAATGATCATCAAAATAAGACTACTGAAATGCTGTTGTCAACCTAAGCATGAAAATATAACATAAAACTATACAAGAACTGTTAAAAATCAGAATATAATGTCCTTAACACCTCAATCATGCAAACAGTTAATACAGAGCATATTAAATCAACTTAACTAGCATATAAGATAATTCACAAGAGTTTTAGGCAGTTTTAGGCAGTTTTAACTATTTAAAACATGCTATAAATGAGGCTTATCCAGGCCTCATCATCCCCCCCAACTTATATTAATGCATGCCCTCATGCATTGCAGTGGGCTATGGAGTCACAAATGTCCATACTCATATTCCATGTTTCATAGAACAATTTAGTGCCTGTGTAATTTCTCATGAAGATTTCTGATTCATTATTCAAACTGATCATCTAGTTGGGAATCCTCTTCAAAATAGGAGGGAACTAGAGTAATGATGGTTGGAGGCCTGAATATGAGACCTACCCAATAATGTTGCATAAAGGTATTTCTCTGGATTGAGAAGGCAATGCCTCAGAATGGAAGGGCACTGCTTCAAAGTGGAGGGGCACTACTTTAGAATGAGCACCTATGTCTTCATCTTCCCTAGATAATCCAAGTAGTAACTAAACCAAATCCTCCTCTTTATCTGATGTAGTTGATTGTTCATCAACTTGTGACAGCCTGCTTTTTAGTTTCTCCACTTTCTGCTATAATTCTCTAATTTTCTTTTCATGTTTTTCAATAACATCTTCTCTTTCCTCAATCCATCTCATTTGTATTTTTATAACACTCTTGGCTGCTCTCAGTTGTTTTGTGATGTCCACCTCCTCTTCTTCTTTTGACTCAAAACCTAATACTGACAAATCAACTACAGTTTGCTGCTCAACAACGATCTCATCCTCTACTTCAGACCCCTACTCTTGTATAGGAGGTTCCATGAAATTATCTATGATTACATCCAAATTCTCAGTGGCTTGTTGCACTTCTATGACATCAAGGCTATCCTGTCTGGTCTTCTCTTCAATAATTTGCTCTTTTTGTTGGAGTCTTGTAGACCTCCTAGTCCTTAATGTATATTTTCTCTTCTTGCCCTATTTTCTTGTGGTAACAGGGGCTGTAGGGATAGCTTCAAGCTCTTCACTAGGAACTTCACTCTTATATTCTGACAGATAAATAACATCTTTAGAAAAATGAACCCTCTTCTATTTTATTTTTTTGTTGTCAGTTTCAGCCCTGACAAAATTACATACTACCCTTCACAGGTTGAAAAGTCTGGTAACCCATGTGGTTACGTTATTCCAGGGTTCTTGTAGGCTCGTCTTTTTCATTTTTCACTTCATTTCTCTCTTCGATCTTGAGAAGGCTGCTCTCTTCTCTATAATGCTAGGTCACTGATTTCTAGTTTCTACAGAATTACATGGTTTGCTCTTGTTCTTCTTCAGAAAGAACTTTTAATTTTTTTTTTCCTTGTAATCATTAGCAAATATGTCTTTAAAAAGAAAATATGGCACACTTCCTTATTCTGTGCTCTGAACACCTAGCCATCAATCATTGGACATCCTTGCCATCAAATTTTCTTTACTATTTTTAGCTCATCCATTCTGCATGCAAATTTTCCCACATGAGTGGTTATTAGCAATGAATGGTGGTGGCATGTTTGTTGGTTATTTTCCCTGTGATTCTCATACTTCCTTGATGGGTGCAAAATATGAGATGAATCTAACCGCAAGCCTGACATGTGTCAATGATCACATGGAGTAAAAAATTCTGACTATGTCTTTTTCTCCCTCCTTGGATGCCACATGGAAACAGACTGTTAAATCTTCATTCTGAAGATTATGTTTCATTCTGAAGACTAAGCTGGGCATTTAATTTGAAGATAACCTCATTCTAAAGATAAACCTTCATTCTGAAGACACACCTTCATTCTGAAGACAAACCTTCATTCTGAAGACAAACCTTCATTCTGAAGATACCACGGTTATTTGAAGATACAGCAGTCATTCTGAAGACATAGCAGAAACCAACATTTTTCTCTTTCTCCAAGCATGTTTTGTGTATGCCAACTCTTATGAACACTTTTATACTAATGGTTAATTGTCATATACTATATATCAAATATTTACAATGAGAAAAGTGCAAGAAACATATATACCTGGTTAAAACAAGTTAATGCAAGTTTTGAAAGATGACTGCTTCTATTGATATTCTGCTGAGGCTTCCTGCAACACTTCAAAAACAAGTGCAATTGGTGAATTTGTACAATGGTGACTCAGAAATTTCAAGGTTATGCATGCCAGAAAACTGGTTTTCATGCATACCAACTCAGTAGCGCCTTAGAAAAGGTTTTCACTCTTTGAGCTATTCATTTTTCTCTCTTTTTTTTTCTTGTTTCTTTTTTTCTCTCTCCTTTTCTCTCTCTTTTTTTCTTGATTCTGATTATGCCCATGAAGGAATTCATGACTTCCCTGAAATCATGCCCATGAAGGAATTCATAATCAAAATTTATTCATCTTTTTGTTTTCTATTTTTTTCTAATTTTTTTTTTTTTTCTTTTAAGATTCAAAGATATGATCATTTGGAATCTTCATCAGAAGAAGAAGCCTCTTCTGTCAAATGTAACTGTGTGAAATACCGAGCAAATTCCACCTTTGTTAGTGGTTTATGGTACAAGCGTAAAAGATGTCCATTCACCACTAATATCCTCCTTAAATCATCAACTAAAGAAAGTTGAACAACTTCATTCTCAAACTCCCCCGGTTCATCCTTGCTGCTCTTAATGTGATCATCATGCCACATTTTCCATTTTTGTTGAGTGAACTCTATTTGGTGAAGTGCTTCCAACCAAAGTTCATCAAATGCATTCAACTGCAAAATTTGTTTTTCTGTACCTGCAACAACTCAATGCCAACTGCTAAAGATGCATAAAATGTTAGTAAAGCATTAGGATGTTGCACCAATATATCAAACAAATTTGCTCCCTGGTTTTTAGTCAACCAACTATTGTTGTTCAAAGGTTGTTTTGGTTGTGTTTCAGTTTGTTTTGTACCAGGCTTATTTGAATTGGTTCTTGGAGAAACATTTTTATTTACACCAATGGAGGCCAAAACTAAAGTATTCTTTTCATTTTCCTTATGTGTTCTAAGAAACTGTGGGCTTTCTGTACAATCATACTTAGGTGTAATAAGTTTACCTGAAAGCAAGTTAACTAATTTTCCACCTTTTTGTATGGTTTTAGGATATACTTTCTTCTTTTTTCTTGGTTTTCTAAAACACATTTCTTGAACAATCCTATTAATGATTGGTACAACTTGAGGTAAAGGGATTGTAAGAGTTAAATGTTCTAATTCCTTTATCAAATCTGATTGTGAAGATGTTATTTTTGATATCTCAGACTGTTCAAAATATGATACTTTATTTGATGAGGTATCTTGTTCTTCTTGATGTTGTTTTAGTGTAGATTTGTTTTCATGTTCATTCTTTTTAACTTCACTTTCTACACTGATAAGTGGAATAGGTTCAAGCAATGGTTCACTTGAACACAACTGAGTTTTAACACAGTCACTAACATTTATTAGGGTTGTATTTTTTGATTCAACCACAGAGACAGGGGTTACCTGTTTAACATGATTTGGACTGACCACAGGTTGAGTTGAAAATAGAGGTTGTTTTAATTTTTGTTGTTGTTGTCCATGATAGAAATTATGGATATAATTAGGCAACAAATTTGATTTTTGTTTTTGACAATGTTGCTGCCCTTTGTACAGATTTTGATGTTGTACCCATTGATATCCCTGTAATTTTGGCTGCAACCATGGTGGATGTTGTTGATTCCATTGTTGTTGCATCCATCCATGTTGAGACCATGCTTGGGAGTATGCCCATGGTGGTTGACTCCAACATTGTTGAAGTGGACCTGAAGCGGACCATGGCATATACCAAGGATTATTTCCCCAATGTGCAGGAAATTGAGAAGCATTCTGATATGGAAATTTATGAAAATTATTCCCTTGTCCTTGTCCTACAAAATTGGTTTTTTTCATAGGTTGAGACTATTTTTCAAAGACACTTTTAAGTTCTGGCAATAAACTACACTGATCTGTGGGGTGTCCTAATTGACAAATGCTACATGTAGCAGGTATAAATATTTTGTTCAAAGGACAATCATGAAGAGAGTGTTGCTTTTTACATTCTGAACAATAGATGGCTGAAGATTCAGTAGATTCATTTTTTTCATCTAATGTTCTATCATGTACTAAAATATCAGCCTCTTTCATGCATTCTTTCAAATCATGTTTTTCATTACCAATTCTGTGTTTTCTATGCCTTGAATGAGAGTAATTTTTACAGAGTTTAATAATTTCCTCAAATTTAAGTGCATTTGTATCTCCTCTTCCCAAGATATCCAATGCATCCCTAGATTCATCTTGTAGTCCCCTTAAGAATATGACTTTGCAAATTTCAGGTTCAACACTTCCACATCTCTTATGAACAAAAGAAAATCTGTCTATATAATCTTCTAAGATTTCATTTTCCTCTTGTTTCATTGTAAGAATTTCATCATTTTGATTCTTGACTTGACAATATTCTTGGTATCTCTCCAAGAATATGTTTTCCATCTCATCCCAAGTTCTAATTGAGTCAGGTGCTAAGGTGATAAACCATCGTAGAGCTAACTCTTTAAGAGTGGAAGGAAATAGTTTGAGCTTTTGATTGTCATTAGTGTAATCATGAGCTTGACATACAATTTTAAACTCAAACAAAAACATATCGGGATCTTCGGATGTAATTCCCTTGAAAGTTGGTAATATCGCTAGGTGAAATGACCTTCATGGGAGCATTTTGATTAAGATCTAGTTGGATGGGATTTTGAAAAGTTCTGGCAAGTGCACTAGTTGCACTAGGGTGGAGCACATTGTTGGCTCTACCTTGATTCTCTTGTGAGCCTTCCATTGTAGGTTCCCAAAAACAATTATAAATCTTGTCAAATTTTCCTGATTGTATGGATTTGTCAAGAGAAAATGGTGTTGAACTACTTAATTTTCCTTCTTGTAATGATTTCTCAAAGGATCTTGCAGTCTTGGAAGTGGATGATTGGGATTCTTTGAAAATTCCAACATTTTTGGAAATAAAAAATTTAGACATTTTTGACATAATTTCAACCTCTTGTGAAATTTTTCTTCTTGTGGTTTCTTGCTTATTTCCTAAATGGACTGAAATACAATTTACCAATAACAATTACTTATACCAGTCATTACATTCAGATTTTACTCTAAAATTCACAACTTAGCATATTTAATAATTATTGGACTGCTTTTCACCTTCTAACAACACCGTGTTCCCCGACAACGGTGCCAAAATGATGAGTAGTCGTTATACCATCATTAAATCTCAAAGATCTTATCAATCCGGGGTGGTGTCCAAGGTTGTCTACGATAGAAAGTTCAAGCAGGGTTGTAGTTCAGTTCATTTGGAAGCAGCAGGTCTTATTGGTGGAATTGATTGTGTGGGGGTTTTGTGTCACTTCTACCCCTAAATTGCATAAATTTAACTTTAATCTATTTGCAAGAATGAAAAACTAATTGTTGTCTACAGAAATAAAGTCCTAATTACAATTGCTAAATTGAGACTTAATTGATTTGCAGAAGGAAAATCCTAATTACAGTTGCTAAATGAGAAACCTATTTACTTTTGCAATGATGAGATAAAACAAGTAATCAACTTCTGTCAATACTCTGAAACAGAAGGTCGTCAATCTTCTGTGCAGTGTTTGACAAAAAAAACAAGAATGCAGGAAATTATAGAAAACTTGTAAATTGCTGGAAATGTAAATTGCAGGGAATTGGAAAATTACTGAAAAATAAAGAAACTGATTATATCTATTGCTGATTACATCACAAATGTAAAATAGATGGATAAAAACTAAAACAGAAATCAAATACCACAAAATGCTGAAATTGACAAGTTCCACTACTTATTCTACTGCAACAAAATCAGGACTGAAAACCTGTCTGTTAGTCCTTCTCCTAGATTTGAAAGTGGCCGGCCTCCTTTTCCAGAAGAAGGTATAATTTCTTCTCTAAGTCTTACTCACACTCAGACATAACAAAATAAATGAAATGAAAACTGCACTTTTATTGCTTCAAAAACATAATTACAATTCTATTGAAATCATTACAGATCTGCAATCTGTTACAGGTCTATTATCTCTAATATGTCTAATCTCTAATCTAATATTTCTAATATCTAATATTCTTAATAGCTCAACTCTGTATGGGAGCTATCTTTTATAGATGCCTAAAATCTAATTATAAACATAAAATATGTTGTTCCTGATATCCTGCAGAATTTCCTGGCTTTATCCTAGAAGAAGATCAAATTTGATCTTTTCCATAAATGGTGGCTTTGGATGGCAAGGACGACAAAGTTATATGGGAGATATTTTCCCTTAACTTTCTCAACCTTATTATCCCCTTTTCCATCGCCAAAAGTCAGTCAACAAGTCAAAAAGTACATTCTGTTTTCATTCCGAAGATAAGTGGCTCATTTCAAAGATACTGCAATTCTCATTCCGAAGATCCGCTCATTTTAAAGATACTGCAATTCTCATTCTGAAGATCCGCTCATTTTAAAGATACTGCAATTCTCATTTTGAAGACACTGTGTTTTCTCATTCCGAAGATATCTGTTCATTCCGAAGACACTGTGTTCATTTCGAAGACACTGTGTTCATTTCGAAGATCTTTAGAATGACCAACTGTGTTGACTCCAAATGGTTTTGGCTGCATTTCTCAGGTGTATTAGACCTCAGGATCAGATTGCAATAGTCTTCATTCTTCCTTGGATGTGAATTCCATGCCTTGCCATTCATTGGTAGCTTGCTGGAATTTATATGGAAAAACCAGTTTTTTGCTGCACAGTAATAAGTCTTTGTACTATTTGCTGAATTTAGAGAAACTAATGCTTAATGATCATCAAAATAAGACTACTGAAATGCTGCTGTCAACCTAAGCATGAAAATATAACATAAAACTATACAAGAACTGTTAAAAATCAGAATATAATGTCCTTAACACTGCAATCATGCAAACAGTTAATACAGAGCATATTAAATCAACTTAACTAGCATATAAGATAATTCACAAGAGTTTTAGGCAGTTTTAACTATTTAAAACATGCTATAAATGAGGCTTATCCAGGCCTCATCAGAGGTGTTACCTACATAAATTAATAATACCTTCAAGAACTATGAAATCAAATCTCTAGCCCCTAATATGAAAGTTATAGACTTGTTTGGCCATGTTCCTAAGTTCTTTTATGATAGTACAAAAAAATCCCAAATATTTATCGATAATTTCAAGGCATACTATAGGGATTGGTTACATATTGAAAAATATTACAAAAATTGATGACTAGGTCTTTGGTAGAAAATGTTCTTGATTTTTTGAATCCTTATCCAAACACTCCATTGACTCTTTAGATGCTTCTGTTAAGAATTTAAATCAATAATTCAATTATGGCATAACTATAATGGAGGTAATGGATTTTTTTGTAAACACTAAACAAGGCCAAAATGAATTTGTTATTGATTTCCACAAAAGGTGAAAAATAATTAAATGTCATGCTAATATAGATTTAATAGAATAGGTTGCTATAGTAATATTTATAAATAATGTTAGTCCCTCTTTTCAAATTAAAACCAAGGAACAAAACCCTTGTGGTTTACATTCCCTTGACAAAGTTATACATTTTGTTAAAATCCTTGAACATTGGGAAAAGAAGGAAGGCCAAAAATCCTTGAAACCTAAAAATCTTAATAAAAATACTATAGGGGATGGGATTTAAAGAGTAGGTATTTAGGATACCTCTCATGAGTTATAGATAGTGTCTCAATCAAATTTGATGGTGATCCAAAATCTAAGAATATGGTGCCTCAATTGACACATGAATATATTCTCAAGATATATCCACTACATAAGCTTAAAAATACCATATTAATGATAGGTTTGAAGCACTTGTATGACATGATCCTAAAAAAAAAATATTTTAACATGGAACTTGTGGTCATGATAATTCTACGTGTATAAACTTGTACCAATTTTACCTTAAGCAAGCTTTTGGTCCTAACTTTAATATTGATAAAGTCAAAAATAATAGGATCAATTTATTTTATGAAAAGAAAGTCTCAAAAAGAGGTTTAATCACCCTCACAATTAAATTTTAGGTATATATAATACCCCATTCCACAACCATGAGCAATAAGCTCCCAATCAACAATAGATAGTGAATCAAAATTAGGGTCAATGATTTAATCAAAGTGGCCAACAATTTTTTTTAAATCAAGGATACATTTCTAATCAAGGCAACCAAGGAGGGAGTCAAAATAACCAACATCAAAATAGTAACTACCCTCAAAATCAAAAGCGTAGACCTAGGACCTCTTAATTTTACCAAGTATTTTTCCATCCTAGAACAAATGGAAAATACATTTGTAGTCATCCACTATGTCTTATTATATCAATATTGTTTAGGTGCAAAGAGAAAAAATTGCATCCTTGGAGCAACAAATTGTTATTATTACTAGGAATTCACCTCAGTCTATAAGAAACAACCCTCTAAGGAGTAAAAAATTAATAACCTCATATTTTTTAGGTAGACTGGGTAATTTGAGTTTGTTTGGCTAGAATCGTGGAGTTCATGCAACAAAGCTAGGTTTTGCAAAATGAAGCATAGAGGAAAAAAACACAAGTGACAGTAATTTATTTTTTTGGAAAAATATTTCATTGGCTAGAGGAATAAATTTGGGGGAATGAAAAACTCTAGCATCGATCAATTTTTCTAGGATACATCGCAAGTATCAATTCAATTATGGCACTTCTTTGGCTTTAGCATTGAAAATATTTCATTGGTGGGGGCTTTAAAAATAGGAATCTCTTCTTTGGAAAGTTATTTATGGTAGTTTGTTGGTTGCAATGATGATAATGGCCTCACTTTTCAAACAAGCAGGTAATGAGGCCTTCTCTGTGTTTTTACAATAGTTTCCCTTCAATGACGATAAGTTGGATCATATGCATCAAGTACTTAAAATGAGGAAAGCACCCCATCCAAAGCCACCTACTCACTCTAACAATGGTACCTTTGTGCCTAATTTAGATGAGTCTCCTTAGATTGAGGTGCCTCTAGCCCTAATCCAACAACCTTTGCTCATGATGATTTACATCCAAGCCTTTGCATGTAAATTTTTGGGTATATGGACTAGTCCAATCACAATCTAGAAATGTATTAACACACATTGGGGAGTTAAAGTCTCCTCTTATGAATTCATGATCACAAGCAAGGGATACTTTGTCATTATATTTACCTCTATGGAGGATAAGAGCACTATCTTTCATGGATATCCCTAGTTTATGGGATTCAACCTACTCTACATGACCCCGTGGAGCATGACATTTAATCCTCAAGAGGATGAGCCTAAAGAATTTTCTATCTGGGTGAGATTGCCATTTGTGCCATTGCACCTACGGAACAAACCTTCGATGGAATTAATAGAAAATACTATTAGAATGTTCATTGACTAGGCACCTCCAAAGGCCAATAACACTATATGTGCATGCATCTGTGTGCAAGTCAATCTAAAAAAGGGTTTTCCCAAGCATATTGGAATAAAGGTGTTTGATTGGATACATAACCAACACCTGTACTACAAGAATATACCAGTCAAGTGTATAACCTTACATGATAATGGGCACTTCTCCTAAAACTATCCAATTAAACAAGCATAGGAAACAAACAAGGAAGAACCAAGATTCTAGGAAGTCAAAAGAGACAGTGCAGATCAAGAAGTAAGAAATGACAACCTCAACCATAGGATTTTAAAAACATCCAACACAAAAATAAATTTACAAGTCTTAATGAAGGAGAAAAGAAAATCATCTCTCTAGATGTGATGGCTGCTAAAGATAAAGAGAAGATACCTATAATTGAAGTTGACAACTTGCCAGAGATATTAGGAGATACACCAAAGGACACAATAGCTTGAGATAGAAAGACTTGCAATCCAAAACATAGGTCAAAATTAAGGAGAGCTTCATAAAAAATAAGAAGCAATCCAAAAAATGAAGATTATTTCATGGGACTATAGGGACCTGGGAAGTTCTCTAAAAAAAACTATAAGTTATAATACAGGAGCAAAAGCCAACAATATTATGTATTCAAAAAACAAAAATAGTATAAGCAACACTGACTAAAAAATGATAGAAGATATGGACACAATCATAATTGATAACTATTGATTCTATGGGAGATTCAGGGGGACTGGCTTTGGTTTGGGACCCACAAAAATTAGTTTGTAGCTTACAATATAAGCATAATAAATGGATAGGTATAAAATTCCTCTTACCAAATGGAACTAGTGTAGCAGTAATAATTTGTTTATGGTCCTAATCATCCTATCCAAAAAAGAGAAGCATGGTAAAACTTAGTACAATATCTAGATGTTGAGAAGTTTGACAACATAATACTGGGAGGATATCTCAACATGATTCTATACCACTAGGAGAAGGTTGTGGGAAGTTTAGCAAGGGATCCAAATAAATATTTGCTCAATCAAATTATGGTGGATGAAATCTTACAAGATATTCAACTTACTAAAGGGAAGTACACTTGAAGCAATAGAATAGCAAGGGCAAACTATATTGCAAAAATATTGGATAGATTTTAATCAATGAAAATCTCCTAATACACTTTCCCCTCATTTCTTGTCACATCATTCAAAACTATATCTTCTATCATAAGCCAATTCTCTTGGATAGTGGCCAAAGCCTAAAACCCCAAAAAATCCCTGTAAGTACAACTTTGAATGGGCAGAAAAATAATATTTTAGTGAATTTTTTGAAGGCACTTGGAACCAACAAGTCCAATCCACCAACCCCCAAGAAAAGTGGAAAAGCAAAATTCAAAATTTGAAGCACTTTATAAAAAAATGGTTGGCAAAAAATCTAGAGTCAAACTAGAGAAGAAGGAGTTGATGCAACAAATAGAGTAGCTAGAAACATAAATTAGGGATCATCCTCCTCAACCATGGCAAGAAGATGCAACAAATGACCTGATTCATAAGCTCGATATATTAAGCACTAAAGAAGAAACACATTGGAGGTTTATATCCTTAATAGTTTCACTAAGAAAGGGGGATAGGAACACCAAATATTTTTATATAAAAACCATGCAATGTTACCAAATAAATAAAATCAATGAGATAGAGCATGAAGGAACCACTTATACAAACAGGGATAAAATTAAGAAACTTGCCAATCAACATTACTCAGCTCTGCTTTCTAGATAAAATGGTAACCCACATTCCCAAGAAATACTACTACAACATATACTGATAATATTAATTTTGGAAGACAAACAATATCTCAATAATCCAATAATTATGGAGGAACTTAAGGAGATTATAACAGCTCTACCAAAGGACAAAGCTCTTGAACCTGATGGATTCACAAACAAATTTTACCAACAATACTTACACATCATCAGAGAATATTTTTTACGCACAATTGAGGATGTTAGTGTGAAATGTAAGATTCTTGGATCCATCAACTCCACATTTCTAGCATTAATTCCTATAGAAAAATACCACTACTTTCTCTAGATTCAAACCAATTTCTCTATGTAACTCTTCCTATAAAATTATTACCAAACTATTGGCTAATAGAATAAAGAAGAAACTTGAAAAACTAATATGATAAGGTCAAGGGAGTTTCATGCTTAGAAAACAAATATATGATAATATCATAATGGTGTATGAAGCCCTCCACCATAGTAGAAAATCAAAAAAGAAATAAATTAGTATAAAACTTGATATGGCAAACACCTTTGAATGAGTTAATATACAATTTTTAGAACAGGTCCTACAAAAGTTTTTATTCCCACACTAGGTCATCAAGTGGATCAAAACATGCATAAAAAACCCATGGATAGCCCCCTTAATAAATGGAGAACCAACAAATTTCTTTCAAGCTACAAGGGGAACTATACAAGGGTGTCCATTATCATCATACCTTTATATCATTTTAGCTAAGACTCTTGGAATATTAATCAATCATCTTCAAAGAGAAAGCAAAATAATAGGGATAGAGGCTGCAGAAATATGCAAATATGTAACACATTCCAATTCATATATGATACTATTCTTCTAGGTGAAGGCACCAAGAAAATTTTAGACAATTCAAGCAATACCTGGGTTGGTTCACACAAGCTATTCGGGCTCATATAAACACTCTAAAGAGTCAAACTCTTTTGCACTATACTAGGATTTTTATCTAGCATAGAAAAATACTTTATATACCTAGGAGTTACCATGAGCTTCCACCTCAAAGCCTTAGGCTATTGGATCCCAACATTGGACTAGATGGTTAGGAGGATACAAAGTTACAGTAATAGTTGGCTCAGTCTTGCAGGAAGGGTAGTATTGATCAAATCAGTGTTAACTTCTCTTTCAGTCTACCAACTATTAGTATGTCATGATCCCAAGTTTATTTTTCTAAAGGTAGATGGAATCATACACAAATTCCTATAGCAATGAGGTAGATAATTAGAAATAAAAAAAAGTTACACTTGGTTAATTGGGATATAGTCACCAAAAGTAAAACTTAAGGAGGATTGAAAAAAAAAAAGATATAGTTTCAATAGCACTAGGAGCAAACCTTATCTAGAATATGCTTATGCACAATCGAGCATGGCATCACATACTAGTCAACAAGTATGTAAATAATCAAACAAGCAATCAAATGATCAAACACATAGACAAAATTCACACATCCTTGTTGGTTTGAAAACATATAGTGGCAACAAAGAGCATAATAGAGAGAATTTCTTGGCTATCAGGAGATGCTAAGTCAATTAATCTATGGTAGGACCCAATCCTAGGAAATACATTATTAAGAGAGAGAACTCTAATCAAATTACATAATCACTTGGAAATCCAAATAATACTCAAGTTAGATGACTTATTTTATTGGACCCCAAAAACTTTGAACTAGATCTCCCTCCCATTCCATCTTAGCTTCAAGGAGATTGGGATTTTTTTAAGTCCCACATGGCGAGCATTATATATCTTCATCCCATGATTCTAAACAACCTTATTTTGGGTAGCATCAATAATAATGGGGAATACTTAGTGCATCTAGGAATCCAACATCAATAGATTGGGCCTACCAACAAAAAACTATCAATAGTATGGAAAAATAGAGCACCACCTAAACTACAAGTATTTAGTTGGCTAGTATCTCAAAATAAAATAGTAATAGGTGATAATATACAAAATATAAGTATAGAAAAAACTCATTCTTATTACAAGTGCAAGCAAAACAGTGAAATAATTTTCCATCTTTTGTTTGAATGCTTGAAGGTAATTTCAATTTGGTTAGGAATAACCAAAATTCTTGGCACTTCCTACTCTGGAAGGTTAACCATAGATATATGTTTTACCAAGTGGAACAAAAAATATAAAGGTAAAATGGTAGGTAAGCCCCTCCTAAAATATTTTTGGATATCTATACCATATTTTGTCATCTGGTACATTTGGTTGGACAAAAACTAGAGGATTTTTGAAGGCAAAGGTAAGGACAACAAAACTCTAATATGAAGGATAAAAGAAGAATTAGTCTTAAATGTCAAATCTAGTTTCTATCAATAGTAGTATGAAGAATACCTATCACCCATAGAAAGAATAATGATCTACCAACTTAATCTCCAAGCTTTCCTGACATAAGGAGGTTACAGAGTAAATAATTCCTATTTTTGATACTCTTCTTTAATGGTGCCTCCAATTTCAACCCTAATCGAGCAATGATAGGGGTACTGATTCTTATAGGACCCCATGAGATCCTGCTCAAATATATGATCAACTTGGGAATAACATCTAACAACATGGTAGAGGCTATTGTATGTGAAATCAGTTAAAAAATTAGTGGTAAAGCAAGGAATCACTCAGGTCATAGTTTATAGGGATTCTAAACTAATAATAATAGCTCTTGCATAATATATTTATAATTGAAGATTATTCAATATAGAATTAGACAACTAGGTAGGATAATTAGTAAAATATCCTATCAACACGTAATATGAGAATTCAACAAAGAGGTTGACACACTAGCAAATTAGGTTATAAATATAGCCCCTAGTTATTATTGTCAAATCATCAAGAAGCAAAAGGACAAGGATGGTATATGAGGATGACGAGGACTCCAATAATGAGGTTCTTTTTTGTCTTCATGTTCTATTTTCTAGAATGCTTTGTTCACTTTGATCTCTTTGATTAGAGAGTTTTGTATATTTTTGTTAAGTAAATAAATATTTTCCTTAAAAAAAAGGAAAAGAAAATAAGGATAAAATAAAATAACGTATATAGCTATAGTTAATCCTACCATATTTGATAAAATTCCAAACTCTCCTTTGGTCATTTGGGAACTTGTTGTCGATGCAAAAATATTAAAGAATGTAGAAAATATTCCTAAGAAGGCCTCAACCCTATATATAACAAGTTTCATTTCTAAAAATATTGCAAGGTTGTGATTGTCACTTAAAGTGGTGATATTCATACCCATAGCAAAAAAATGGGAGGACGCTACCTAGCCCAAGGAATCCCTACTACAGTAGTCATGAGCAAAACTAAAGCATGGGATATTGTTGAAGAGTTGCATACAACCACTTGCAAGCTCCCATACTTGGAATTACTTAGGACATCTCCTTATCAATGATAGTGGTTAAGAGACTTATCATATGAGATGGAGATTCCTAGGCCAAGGATTTCTAACTTTATTCCCTCAATTCTCTTATATTATGAAGTGCAATGTATTCAATCCCATAAATAATTTTTTTGTTTTGATTCACATACAAGCCCTAATTTTTATGAATTTCCTTTGAAAAACATGATTTTTGTTGATTATTTAGCAAGGGCTAATGATATACCATTAAGGATAACAATTATCTATAATAATATGGTGGTCCATAGGGCTTTGGTGGATGAAGGGAGGGGTACATGTATTTTGTTATTTTACTTAATAGATAAACTAAATATCCCTAGAGAAAATATCCTCTTGACTAGAAGATATTGTTATGCTTATAATGGTAATCCACAAGATTCTATGAGTTGCATTTGGTTACCAATTTTTTTTGGGCCTAAATAAGTTCAACTGAATTCTATGGTGATTGATTTTTAGACCAATTATAACATGTTAGGTAGACCTTGAACTATAAGATAACAATCATATCTTCCTCTAGTTGGCAAGTGATTAAGTATACCTATGATGATAAGGCTTTCATCATAGAAGGAGACTTAGATCCTTGGGGGCCTAGTCCTCCAAGATATGATAGTTGTTTTATTACTTTTATGGATAAAACATAGAAAGTTCCAATTTACAAATATGAGCCTTAATGGACTTCTAGAATGTTAGAAATAGAGTCTATCCATAATTTGGGTTATGTAAATTTATCTTCCAAGATACATACTTAAGATATTAGATTACTTTAGGTTGAAGTTATCTAGTTACTTCATGTAATGTAATAAATGCACAAGTATCAATGTGCAAGATATATATGTGCAAGTTGTCCCTTGCACAACTAGGTAGAGTGTTGGCCAAGGAACTTGTGTTCCTATATAAGAAATGCATCATTGTCAGATAGATATGAGAAGAGAGACAAAAATAGATAGATCTACTTACAACATAGTCGTAGGTAGTAGTGCAGTGTTGTGTACATCACCATTTATTGGTGATGGGTATAATGTAGTTCATTAGCTTCATTAATGGAGTTTTTATTTCCTCCATAGCTAAGTTGTATTTATTTATGTTATTTCTATTAAAGTATACTTCAATGATCTTGCAGATTTACTTTCTTTTATATTATTCTGCATCTTGTGATTGTTATCTCCCATTGTTCATTACATCAAAAGCTAACAGTGGTACCAGAGCTACGGTAGATCTAGTCTGTGTAGGTTAATAGGGAAACTACCATTATCACTGAGCCTGAGTGTTTTGATAAAATGATATGTCACTGGACCAACCATTGTCAAAAGATCTTAGAAGAATATAGGTGGTAGAATTAGGGAGAGTCACAACTGAGGACTGAAAGAAATATCAGTTCTATAAAAATACTGAGATTGATTTTGACTAGAGTCTTTCCATAGAGTTACAATAAAAAATCATGAAGACTAGGACTCAACATTCATTCCATTGGATTGACAAATCATCTAGTGAAGATCATCCAGAATATCTAGAATTTGCTAACTTTTTGCTAAAGTTTCTTTTGTTGCAAAAAATTAATTCTCATAAGATTTGGACTCCTACAACAAAAATCTAGGAGACTCCAACTTCATCACCCGAAGGTTAGTGTACCTTCATAGTGCAGAGATTAGTTCATTGTGCAAGAGGAGAATACTATGAAATAAAACTTCTAGTGAAGAGTTGTGGTGAATATAGGAGACTGAATATCTCCATTTTTGAATCGAACAACTTCACAAGTTGAAGAAAAAGCCATAAAATCCTTGACACAAAAATGTCATAGAAGCCTTGGTACTAAAAAAGGCTATAGAAGCCTTGATACTAGAAAAGACCATAGAAGCCTTGGTACTAAAAAATACCATAGAATCCTTTATACTAAAAAATGCCATAGTAGCCTTGATATTAAAAAATGTCATAGAAGCCTTAATCCTAAAGAATAATTTGAAGAGAATATATGATTTAGAAGCAGACTAAATATTTTAGTGCAAATACTTTGTTTCTAGAAAAAGGAATATTCAGTGAGTTGGGAAACTTCCTACAAGAAAGTTAGGAAGGGTGTCTTCTTCATAATCAATTTAGCACCTAAAGCAAAATCAAAGAGATCATGAGATATCTATGAAGAACTTCCAGTATTGGAAGAAAGAATAAGAAGAAGGACTAGGTGAGTCCTGCTCAAATCCAAAAGCAACAAAATTAGAGATCCAAAAGCAAATATCACCAACAAATATAGAAGCTTCAAATATTGAGACTTGGTGAGTCTCAAATTCAAAGCGTTACAGGGTTAATTACTTGTTACAAAGGGCAAAAAATTACTGTTACAGAAAGCTTCTATCTACTTCATTAAATGCTTGGATTTATCATCAAAGTTTCTAAGAAAAAAGGATAATGAGTCTAGCTAAAGATACATCCTCAAAACCCCCATATCTACATTCAAAAATTTGCTATAGAGATAAAGTTTTAGACCTGCAAAAGAGTGCAAGAAAAATGTGCAATAAAGAAATTTTTATATACATGTAAGGTTACATGGTATTGCACTTCTACAATACGTTATACGTAGGAAGAGAGTAGATTTAAATATGCCTCAAAAGGCACAACTTCTACAGGGTAATCCAACCAAGGAAGGACGTATGTTTGTAGTCCTCGTCCATAGTAAAGGGAACCACTCAAAGGGCTCACTCTCAGCATATCTTAGATGGATGAACCTGCAATATCAAAGCCCAAACAAGGGTGTTATCAAGCTACATTTACATAGACATAAATGGAGCTCATATATGAAGGAAAGGACCCAAATCTACTTCTACCAATGTGGGGCAAGCAGATATCTACACTATAAAAAAGGGCATAGAAAAATAGCACGTTGAAGGTATAGTAGATAAGAAGAAAAGGTGCTACATTCATATCCTAAACTTAGTGAAGATAATCCACCAAATGAAGCACCAGTATCACGTTTATAATCATCATTCGAAGCTCCACACTGCTTCATCAAATCACCTACAAAATATAAGGTTTCTTGCTATCCAAGAAACAAATCAATCTAATAGAAGGTATACAAAAGGAGTTATACTCTCCTTATGAGCATTATAGCACAGGTCTTCATACAAAGTATTTGAATACCACTTGGCATAATATTTCTATCTCTCAATTCTCAAGAAACTTCACATAGGAGTTATAGGGAATTTTAAGGAGGTGGTACCACTTTTTATCCTTCACAAGCTTCACACAAGCACCCACACGAGCACTCATATATTACATAGTACCAAAGAAGCATTAGACAAGGAAGTTGGTGCATTACAAAGAAGTGAGCGCTCATACATAATAGTTGTGACACTTATCACATAAAACAAGACTCATCTTTCATAAAATGGATGGTCAAGAAGGTGAAAGGACAGTCAATGCAAGGTAGAAATAGTAGCAAGTGACTTAGCAACATCTAGGCCGTATCACAGTAGTAGCTTAGCAAGTACATGGCAGCAGATCGACAACAACTTGGAGAACAATCCCAAGGAAATGGTGAAGCGTATTAATTTTGGTTAAATGATATTAAAGTGAGTATTGAAGCAAGTAGCAAGTGGAATAATCTTCATTACTCACAGTGCCCAAGGACAATCTACCACCGATTTTATAAAGGTACAATTTCCATCTATTTTGCTTTCCATATAAAGGGAGTTAGAAGGTTATATTATAAGGTTGAATTATTGGAATCAATATTCATTTGAAAGCAAAAATTAGGGAAACTAAATATTAAAATTGTATAATATTAGTAAAGCATAACCTAGGAGAAATAAGGAATACTACTTGGAATTATTTCATTTAAATTTTACAAATATTAATGTATTCTAATTTCCAAATTTGGGAGTCATAAGGGCTACAACTCTAAACTAGGTTATTGGAAATTAGAAACAAACGAAGGGATATAAAAAGGGGTTATTAAATATTTTTATTAATGTTGGAAAATTATAATATTCCTATATCAAAACTTCTCTAAGGGCATAAAAGAAATCCAACATTAAAACCTCTTTAAATTTAAAAAGTGCTTAGTTCAATAGGAGTAAGAACGTGTTAAGAAGTTGATTTTTTATCTTTACAAAATTTGTACAAAATCAACCAAGATTGAACTATATATTTACAAAATCACTATATCATATCTCTAGGGAGTCATAAGGCATTCTAAAAAACTTGATGATAATATCCTTCAAAGATTATCAAGTTGAGAAGATATAAGCTATTCATACTCTCATAACTAGGGAGACATAAGGAAGTCTAAAAACCTTATGTTTTATCAAATTAGGCTTATATACTTCAATAAGGGATCATATATTCTAATATTGGGAACCATAAGGTAGACTGCAATTCTATCTTTTTCATTCATTTCTACTTATTCAAATGGGAAAAGGAATATCATACAATGAATGTAAAACTTGCTCCAACAAGAACCAATCTACAAAACATGAAAACATGTGGTACATTGACTCAGGGGCCAGTCATCATATGATAGGAAATATACAATGGTTTGACTATCTTGAAATTGCTAGAGGATACAGACTAAGAATTACTAAAAAACCAAACTTATGCTATACATGGATATGGATGTGTGACACCTATCAAATCATTTCCAAATATTCTACTACAAAAAGTGTTGTGTGTTATTAGATTAACTTTCAATCTTATTTCAGTGAGAAAACTAGTAGAAAACAACTATACGATCAACTTTGGATATATGGATGAGATCAATACATACCTCATTATGAATCAATATAGAATAAAAGCAACAGGAACAATCCATGAAAATACATACATCCTAGACATAATGGAAATATCTCAAGATATTGTGTTGTTTCAAAATGATGCTAACACATTTATAGAGGAACAAGTAGAAGAAAATGAAGAACCAGTACACCAGAAAGGTAAGAATAGAAGAATAAATAAGATGAAATGATAATTACACCATTCTTTACTCATTCATTAATAATCAAAACCAAATGAAGATACTTGCAAGGTGAACTACAATGGTGGCTGGATAGAAGACACAGATTACTTGCATAACCTGAATACAGTGGGCAACGAAGAAGAATAAAAATTCCATTGTCCATTGGAGGAAGATCCATATTGAATACTAAATTCTTCAATACCCAAATAATGTAATACATGGGGTGTTGGAAATAGAGTCTATTCCATCATTTGGTTTATGTATATGTATCTTACAAGATATATATGATGAGCACCAGAAATGCTCATATTTTGTACATATTTCTTTGATCAATATGCGGTTGTATAATAAGGATTGCGTACTTTTATGAATGATTATATAGATATTTGATATAATTATGCGTGTTATCTAATTTGTGTGTTTTTAGTATGTTTTGTGGAATTGCAGTTGATTTAGTTAGATTTGGAACAGTCGAGGTCTTTTGATGGACCTGGCACTTTATTTCATTGGGGGTCAATGTAGAGAACATAGGCGCCTCCCTACAACCGGAAGGCACCAAGGGAACAAGCGCCTCCCTACAATCGAAAGGCGCCAAACCAAAGACGAGCGCCTCCCTGCAGTCGAAAGGCGCCAACTGAATACGAGCGCCTCCCTGCAGTCGAAGGCGCCAACTGAATACCAGCGCCTCCCTACAGTCGAAAGGCACCAACTAAATACGAGCGCCTCCCTGCAGTCGAAAGGCGCCAACTGAATACGAGTGCCTCCCTATAGTTGGAAGGCACCAACTAAATACAAGCACCTCCTCGTTGAAAGGTGCCAACTGAATACGAGCGCCTCCCTGTAGTCAGAAGGCACCAACTGAATGTGAGCGCCTCCCTACAGTCGAAAGGCGCCAACTGAATGCGAGCGCCTCCCTATAGTCGAAAGGCACCAATAGAAGGCAAGCGCCTCCCCACAGTGGAAGGCGCTAATAGAAGGCAAGCACCTCCCTACAACCAGAAGGCACCATGATAACAAGGTACCTTCCTCATAAGGAAGGTGCCACTGATTCTTTGCCCATTGACCAGATTTGAATGACGTGGACAGTAGCGGCTGGTGCAGTTCTAGCTCTGCATCATGCAGAGCTAAATTGGAGATAGCACCAATGTATCAAAATGTCTTACTGATGCCAGGCAAAGCATGAACCGAAATGAACATGCCGCCATCAAAATAGAATGCCAGACATCGATTGCATTCGCTAGACTATTCTAATTTAGTCTGGGAAGAATCGACTATTGTAACCACTTCTGTAATAGAAGTTCTATGGGTGTGTTATATAAACACACGCAGATCATTCTAAAATATATATATCTATAAGAGAGAGATATATAGAAATAATTAATCCATTTAGAGTTACAGAAGATAGATTGTAATACGTTGATAAATATATTCCAGTTCCAGAAGTTCTAAAGCGCGTGTTCGATCGGGAAGAGGCTGCTGGAGCCTGGGCCCACTCCAAGCCAGTATTTCTTCCCCATTTCCTTCTTGTTTATTTATTTTAATTAGTTTATCGCTTTCATAGGAATGTTCATTGGTTTGCTAGTTCCAGTATTTGCAGTAGATTTATTTTCAGGAATGTGTACATGATTTATTTCTGTAGATTTAATTATGTTCTTCTTACGTAATTTATTGAGGAGTGCGGGAATGATTGACAACCATTTCAAGAACACCCCCCAAATGTAGGATTAGCAGATTCACCTCCAGTGGTATTGTAGTAACCTAATTCTGACTCTTCGCAAGTTTACGAAGCTCCCTGGGTTGATAATTAAATGCACGGGCATGTGACAAAAGTAGGAAACCATTCACCTTGTTTGGCCCGCAACATTTTGGCACCGTTGTCGAGGAAGCGTCTTAATTAGATTACCTACAATACCCTGAAACCTTCCATCTGACCTTGTATGAGTTCTTCGAGAAGAAGAGGACCTGACGGTCGCTTTATAAGAACTAATCCATCGGGACCTGAGTCAACCGAGCATTTTGGATTTGAGTTAGACTCGCCCGACCTACCAGCAGTCCATTGGAGTGAGGAACCACACTTTGTGCAAAGTGCCACCTCATCCCATCAACAAGGGGATGAACGAATCATCACAAATCCCCTATTTAATAGGACTCCTCTAGAGGAAGCCCTGTTGTGGAAGGCTATGGAGGATCAGACGATCTCGCCAGACAACCTTAGAGCATTGACTCAAAAAGTTTTAAATGATCGAAAGGCCATAAACGCTGCATTAGAAACCACATTTCCTAAAAAAATGGTAGATAATGATGAAGTCTCATCTGGCTTTAGTTTCCCAATAGAGGAGGGAGTAGGAGATACCAAAATGAAAAACATATCCCCTGCTCACCTTTCGTCCTTCAAAGGACACCCGACTGAGGACCCTGACCTATTTTTATTCAAGTTTGATGTTTTGTGCAGGTCTATGGATTACAAATCAAACACGCAGAAGTTGAAATTATTTCCTTCTACATTAGACGATGCAGCTCTACGATGGTTCATCGGTCTGGGAGACAAACACATCACCAGCTGGGACCAGATGAAGAAGCTCTTTCTAGAGCAATATCAAGATTTTGGGAGAGCAAGAGACTCCAGGGAGGAAGTCCTGAGCATGACACAAAGAGAAGATGAGTCTCTCGAGGAGTATTGGGAGAGATTCAGCTTTAATCTTCAACGGTCCCCTCACTCGAAGCTATCTGATAAGTCCCTCAAAAGCATCTTCTTGAGGGGACTTACCAATGAGTCATTGGAGGCTCTCAACATGATCTCTGGAGGTGATGTCTATCAGCATGCTATGGACGACATCCGGAAATTATGCCGGAACTACTCGAGAAGGCGAGGCAAAATCATCGCCAGAACCATGAAGGCGACTGCTTCAGTCACCAAAATAGAAATAGGCAACATGTTGGAGGATTTGAAGAGCGAAATGCTCTCATCTCTAGCACTACAGATGGATACGCTATTGTTAGAAAAGAAGAAACAAGAAAATGATGCAGCATTAGCCTATTTCTGCCCAAAATGTAGAGGAAGACACGCAAAGAATGCATGTCCAGAAAACAAGGTCAGAGTATGCACAGTTTGTAGGCTGAATCATAAAACTCGATTGTGCCCACAACTGCCCAGTAACCAGGAAACGGCTGAGAGCACGGAGGCCTACTTCATAGGCAATAGGAAGAGTTGGCCATAGCCCCCCATGGGGAATATACCAACCGGGATGCCATCATATGGGGGAGGGTCATACATGCACCAAGGACCCCCTCAACCACCTAATATGGGGTGGTGGGGACCATCACCCTGGACTAACGCACCCCCAACAACATTTCCGAATCAGCAGCCATGGATGCCATATCCATATCTTGGGCAGCAGTGGAGAGGCCACAATGCATGGAATCAGACTCCATAGAGTGCAGCGCCTGCTCACATCCAACAGAACTTACCAGCATTGCCAGTAGTGAGACCTACACAGCTACCAGCACAACCGATAGCAAACCCGAACAACAGAGTAAATCAGTCGACATACAACGTAGAAGGTGAGATGTATCATATGTACAATATTCAGCTTAGATCAGGTAGGCAGCTAGGAGTAGAGACACCGCCTCTGGTAGAAGAGGAGGAAGAAATAGTAGAGACACCTCCACTAGTAGAAGAGGAGGAAGAAATAGAGGAGACACCTCTGGTAGAAGAGGGAAAAGCACTTGAGAGAGCGGAGGCTCCATTTCCTAGCCGGCTGTAGGAACAAAGAAAAACAACACAGCCAAAATTCGACATCTTGTCGAGCTTGAAGAATCTCACGGTGACAATCCCATTATTTCAAGCAATTCGAGATGTCCCCATTTACACCAAGGCAATTAGAGAAATGTGTCTAAGGAGACCGGGATGAAAAGCTACCCAGACTATCAACGTCGTGGGTAAACTGGGAGATCTAATGATGGGTAGAACACATCATCCGAAGTATGCAGATCCAGGCAGCCCAGTGCTTGACCATAAAAATTGGAGGACATTCCCTGTCCAACACATTGGTTGACCTCGGGGCAGCCATCAACGTGATGCCTCAAGAGACCATGCAGAGGTTGCAGCTCACGAACCTGAAGCCAACCATGACAGTGCTGTAGTTAGCCGATCGATCAACCGTGTCGCCGAAAGGGATGCTGGAAGATGTGATCGTAACAATCAGTGCATGGGAATATCCAGCCAATTTTTTAGTTTTGCAAACCAAGACCAGGTTGGGCGGTTACCCGCTCATTTTGGGGAGGCCATGGCTGGCAACAATTGATGCTTACATCAGCTATCGGGATGGGCTAATGACCATCTCCAATGGGCAAAACATCAAAAGGCTGACCATTTCACCGCCAACTTAAGTCTATGGACTCGGCAGAAGAACCCAGGATCACCGAGCATGGAACTACGGAGTTGTCCATAATCCAGCCAGTGATGACCTTGGAGGAGGTGGCAGAAGAGGATGAGGATGGTGCTATCATGGAGTTTCTCCATGGAGAATCATCCACCCCCACACCTGGATCACCGTTGACTGGCACCCAAGATCAGCACATCCGACAAATACACGTTGGGCCAGGGAGGATATTAAACGTCAACAGCAGGTTGACGCCCACACAACTAGAAAAATTGGAAGAGCTTCTGGTAAAACACCAGCAAGCATTTGCATGGGACTACGCAGATATGCACGGCATCAGCCCAAAAATATGTACCCATCAGATTTATTTAGATGACCAGGCAACTCCTAGTCGGCAGCCACAGAGAAGGATGAACCCAACAATGAAAGACATTGTCAGAGAAGAACTGCACAAACTTTTGGCTGCCGAATTCATATATCCGATTTTTGATAGTGAATGGGTATCACCATTAGTGGTGGTCCCCAAAAAGAATGGGAAATGGCGGATCTAGCGTGGACTACCGGGCGTTGAACAAGGCGACTAAGAAAGACCACTTCCCACTCCCATTCATCGATCGGGTCTTGGACACACTCTCGGGAAGAAAATACTTCTCCTTTCTGGATGGTTTCAGTGGTTACAACCAGATTCAGATAGGGGAAGAAGATCAAGATAAAACAACGTTCACCTGTCCATGGGGAACGTTTGCCTATAAGGTATTGCCTTTTGGACTGTGCAACGCATCGGCCACCTTTCAAAGGGCGGTGCTTAGCATATTCTCTGATATGATAGGAGACGGGGTGGAAGTATACATGGACGACTTCACCGCCTATGGAGAAACCTTCGAGGAGGCAATGACAAATCTGGAAAGAGTGCTCGACAGGAGCAAGGAAAATCATTTGTCCCTAAGTAATGAAAAATGTTTTATGATGATGCAGGAAGGCATCGTGTTGGGACACCACCTCTCTGCGGAAGGAATAAAAGTAGACAAGAGGAAGATCGAGGTCATCAGAGACCTACCTAGCCCCAGAACGTAGAAGGAGGTAAGAAGTTTCCTTGGATCAGCTGGGTACTACCGGCGATTTATCGCCGAATTTAGTAAGATTGCCAAACCACTGCACACCCTACTTTCTAAGGACGTAGAGTTCAATTGTATGGGAGACTACGAAGAAGCGTTCCAATTGCTGAAAGAAAAATTGATATCTGCATCGGTCTTGAGAGGACCGAATTGGGCCATACCGTTCCATATTTACTGCGATGCATCTAACGGTGCGATCGGAGCAGTCCTCGGGCAGAAAGACGATGAAGAATTTTATGCCATCTATTATGTCAGTAAAAACTTGGCGGGAGCAGAGCTCAACTATACAGTGATAGAAAAAGAATTCCTCGTAGTTGTCCATGCAATAAACAAATTCTGCCACTATATAACGGGATACAAGGTCTTCGTCCATACGGACCACGCGGCTATCAGGTATCTGATGAGCAAGCCGGCCATTGGTGGCAGAATTATCAGATGGTTGTTGCTATTGCAGGAATTCGACATCACTATAGTCGATAAACCGGGCAAGGACAACGTCGTGGCGGATTTTTTGTCCAGATTGATACCAGCAGATCATCAAGCAGTGGAAGATCAGTTTTTGGATGAACATCTGTTCGCTATTAGTGAACAAACTCCGTGGTATGCAGACATAGCCAATTACTTGGCCATCGGAAGGACCTCACCTGCTCTCTCCTACCGAGAAAAGTAGGCGGTCATAGAGAAGAGCGCATCATTCCTTTGGATGGATGGTCTCCTATTTAAAATAGGACGGGACCAAATTATAAGAAGATGCGTAGCAGAACAGGAGTTTTCAGAAGTGCTCAAGGCATGTCACGATGAGCCATGCGGAGGACACTTTGCAGGGAAATGAACTGCCTACAAAATCCTACAGGCTGGGTATTTTTGGCCCACTCTGTTCAAGGACGCGGCAGCGTATACCAGCAAGTGTGACGAGTGCCAGAGGATGGGTAGACCAACCCACCGAGATGAAATGCCCCTGCAGCCCCAGGTACACCTGGAACCTTTCGATAAATGGGGCATGGACTTCGTGGGACCATTCAATCCACCTTCGATGGGAAGGAGGTTTATTCTGGTCTGCACGGATTACGTCACCAAATGGGTGGAAGTGCAGGCATTAAGGGACTCAAAGGAAAGAACGGTCATCGATTTCTTATTTGCCCATATTTTCACATGATTTGGGGTTCCTCGGGAGATAACAATAGACCAAGGGCCCCAATTCACCTCCAAATTGATTGAGGAGCTGATGGAGCAGTATAGAGTTCGGCACAATAAAACCATGCCCTACCATCCGTAGGCGAACGGGCAAGTAGAAGTGACAAACAGGGAGATAGAAAACATCCTGACCAAAACCGTGCAGCAACACAAGAAATATTGGGCCACACGGTTGTCGGAGGCAGTTTGGGCATACAACACCACGTGGAAATCCACCACAGGATGCACACCTTTCCAACTGGTCTATGGGAAAAATGCGATGATGCCCATCGAGTTCGAAATCAAAACTCTGAGGATGGCTTCAGAATTAAATTTGAGCTTGGACGAAGCTCAAACATAGAGGATTCACCAGCTAGATCAGCTGGACGAAATCCGACTGGATGCTTTGCAGAGGACAGAGATTATACAGAAGTAGAGAAAGAAGTGGCATGATAACCACATCAAGTTGAAGAAGTTCCAGGTAGGGGAATGGGTACTGTTGTACGATTCTCGGTTCCAGGAAAGGAAGGGCAAACTTATGCAGAGGTGGATGGGGCCGTATGAGGTGGCAGAGCTCATTAGGAATGGGGCGGTGCACGTTAAGACAATTGACGGCAGCAACACCATGTTCACAGTCAATGGCCACCGACTACGCCCCTATAATACGTCCAAAATGTTACAGGTGGAATCCAGAGTAGGCATGGGGGAGACCCCATCTTGCTAGATCTGGACCGAACTCTCACAGGTGAAATGGTGGGCACGAAAGCGCTCACCCAATTTTTTTAGTTAATATAGTTTTTTTTGTAATGTGTGTTTTTGCAGGGACGACGCCCGCATGCAAGCTGCAGGCATCCTAATCCAGGGCCTAACAGGCATGGAACGCGTCTAACTGCCTTTATTTTCCTTTCTTTTTTGGTTGCTTTTTGTAGGTGGAGGACCTGACAGCACGAGGGATAGGTATCTGGGAAACCAAGCCTGATTCGGCTCAGCATTTCGACACCGGCTCGTAGGTAGAATCTGGGCAGCATGAAAAAATTGGGAAGACTTGATCACCCTTTTTCCAGTCAAATCGCCACCTAGAAGAAGGTGCCTTACTACATCCAGAAGGTGCCAAGTCTAGAATAAGGTGCCTTACTACATCCGAAAGGTGCCAAGTCAAGAAGAAGGTGCCTTACTGCATCCAGAAGGTGCCAAGTCTAGAAGAAGGTGCCTTACTGCATCCAGAAGGTGCCAAGTCTAGAAGAAGGCGCCTTACTACATCCAGAAGGTGCCAAGTCCAGAAGAAGGTGCCTTACTGCATCCAGAAGGTGCCAAGTCTAGAAGAAGGCGCCTTACTGCATCAAAGGTGCATCGGAGGGTTGCATCCAAGGTGCATCGAAGAAGTCTAAAATGATAAGAGGCGCCTTACCGCACCCGAAAGGCACCCATCCATGTAGAAGTTCTAAAAAAAAAAAAAAAAAAAACAGAATACGCCTTCCAACATCAGGAAGGCACATTCATCTAGTCGAATACGCCTTCCAACATCAGGAAGGCGCATTCATCTAGCCGAATACGCCTTCCAACATCAGGAAGGCACATTCATCCAGACGAACGCCTTCCAACATCGGGAAGGCACGAACCAGAAGGAGGCGCCTCCCACATTGGGAAGACGCTTGCAGACAAAAGCGCCCTCCACCGCCAGATGATAGCCAATCAGAGGCACTTCCTGTAGCCGAAAGGCGCATCCGTTCGACGAAAAGCACCGACAACGTTGGAAAGGCGCTACAAGGGCACCATCCACATGGGGAAAGTACCAAAGAACGCCTTCCGCGTACGACATTTACATCTATCGGATGCCTCGAGCGAAACGAAGCATCGCACGAATGAGCGACATCAAATGACCATACCCCTCCCTCGTGTCACAAGTCAGCAAATCAGTGGCTACCATGACGACAGGAACGCCGAATCAGGTACGCGCATATTAAATCAAATCGTTTATATAATTATTTATAAATACGTAGTACCAAAAAAATACCGTCGTCATAGAGATCGTATCCCCCCAAAGCCGAAAACATGTGCCAATGATAGGGCGTCTTCCATAACTGCTAGGGTTAGGCATCTTTTCTATAAGAAGGCGCCTTCTTGAAGAAGGAAGGACAGAAAAAATATAGCACCGAAAGGCGCCATGGGAGGAAGGTCCAAGAACCACGCGATCAAGAAGAATGAACCCAGTGATACTGATGGAATCAGAGGGGCAGTGAAGACCCAATTCGAAGCCGAGGGGTGGCTCGAATACTGCACCCTGGTCAGTCAGGGCCAAGATGTGGAGGCAGCTAAAGAATTCGCCACCTCTTTGAGGGGCGATGCGGCCCAAGTACGAGGGGTGGAAATTCCAGTCACCCCTGAGTTCATCTCACAGGCGACTGGATTGCCTCTCACGGGGGAATGTACATACAAGGGCGGAGTGTTAAAATTATACACCGAAATACTACTGCCAGGAGGAAATGTGCAGATAGACAGGGAGGGGTTACTCAAAAATAGTCTCCCCATGAATATGCGGAAGATGTTCGAGCAGATTGCTCGATTCTTCACATGCACAGGGAAGTATACCCATCTGAACATTAATCATGTGCACTTCCTCAATCACCTAGTGCATGGGAGGAAATTAAATATACCTTTCTACCTGGTGAGTGCTCTGAAAGATGAAGCGGCTCGGTACTAGAAAGGGGCACCATCCGCCTTAGCCCACCATGGGCTGATATCGGCATTGGTCCGCCACGCAGAAGCACAAAGACAGAACCACGACGCAGAGGGAGATGGCGGCCAAATAGAGCAACACAATGCGGTTGCCGAATTAGGGCAAGATGAAGCATCCCCTATAGAGGAGATAACAAACATCGAGCAATTGGCATCACCCTATTTTCTAGGAGGGGCAGAGCAGTCATCGGTGCCCGAAGACATAGAGGACAGAGGGCATTCCCTAGTGCCCGAGTATGAGGAGGAAGGAGCGCCACTCGCTGGTGGTGAGGACGAACCAATCCCCAGGAGGAAATGTCTGCGATGATTCCTCTCGATAGAGGAAGGACAGAGTGACCCGAAGATAGACGTTGCCACCCAAACCCTCCGAGAATTAATGAACCAGAGCCCATGGAATGAAGGAACTTTCGGGAGTAACGACCAGATCGATGCGGCCTTGGAGGAGGCGCTCGAATGGCAAACCGATTGCTGGATGGCACAACAGACTCTGGAAGATTGCCAGAACCAGCATAAAAGGGAATTGGAGGAAAGGGATAGATGAATTGCTCAGCTCGAGCAGCTGGTCTGGCAGTTGTAGGAGGAAAATCAAATGCTCCAGGATAGAGGAACAACAAGACAGGAGGCGGCCACTCAGACTGATTGGGCAGAAGAAGTGCCGACGAACTCTCCCACATCCGTCGAACGAGTATTCTCTTCGGGGGAGATTCGATCGGACGCCCGACAGAGCAGCCCGAAGGCAGGGGAGGATTCCTCTATTTTTAGGGGTGAAAAGGAAAGAAGTCCTACGAGGCCCCCTGTCATTGTCCTGAGTGACACAGAGCAGGACGAAGGTCTCCCACAATAGATAGGACCAGAGGACAAGGAGGACCTCCCCAGGCCTGAAGAAGGAGAAGAGCCTGAGGGGTCGACACCAGGTAGGCAGGAGAATGAAGGATCACCCCCGGAGATAGCAACACAGCCGATCCTTCGGAGTAAAGAGAAGTCCCCAAAGGAGAAAGAAGAGACCCCGGTCCGAGCCGCCACATTTTCTGTAGAAGCCAAGGCAAAGAGGCCCAGGTCGGCTCGACAGAAGGCGAAAGTGACCTTCGTCGAGTCAGAGGAGGACGAATGGGACATGCAGCCATTCGTCGAAAGGCAAAAATATTTTGAGCAGCTGCGCAACGAAATGAAAGCAACCAAGGAGGCCAGGAAGGCATCCTCGAGGGTAAAAGGAGATTCTGGCATCTGCGTCAATCCGACAGAAGACAGCCAATTTTGGGACATCTATGGTTCATCCCGAGGGTGGCCTTCCATGATGAGGAGGTACTTGGAATGGTGGGGAGTATATGGCCCACAATTGGAAGCTACTGCAATTGCAAAGGAGAATGCAGGGCTTACCCCTGAAGCGGCCGGATTATACAAGGCCCAAGTAGTGCCTTCCAGAGGGGATAACTCGGATATCCCTCTGGCAGTGGTCAAACCTCCAGACGTCGACCTCTGGCAAGCTGTCGAAGCTGCATTTCAATCGGCAGGAACAACGCTGGCTAGACCACCACCAGTAGCGGCCAGAACAAGAAGGGGACAATTGACAGCCGTAGTTTCCCATAGGCAAAGGCGAACCACACCTTCAAATGCCGACACGAAAAGATAGACTCGGGCCGCAGGGGCAGCCGAATCCTCCAAGAGATGGCGACGATGAAAAGTCAGAGGGCTACCTACAGTTTGGATGCCACGAGGGCGTGGCATATGTTAGGCGTGGGGGGATGATGAGCACCAGAAATGCTCATATTTTGTACATATTTCTTTGATCAATATGCGGTTGTATAATAAGGATTGCGTACTTTTATGAATGATTATATAGATATTTGATATAATTATGCGTGTTATCTAATTTGTGTGTTTTTAGTATGTTTTGTGGAATTGCAGTTGATTTAGTTAGATTTGGAACAGTCGAGGTCTTTTGATGGACCTGGCACTTTATTTCATTGGGGGTCAATGTAGAGAACATAGGCGCCTCCCTGCAATCGAAAGGCGCCAAGGGAACAAGCGCCTCCCTGCAATCGAAAGGCGCCAAACCAAATATGAGCGCCTCCCTACAGTCGAAAGGCACCAACTGAATACGAGCGCCTCCCTACAGTCGAAAGGCGCCAACTGAATACGAGCGCCTCCCTACAGTCGAAAGGCGCCAACTGAATACGAGCGCCTCCCTGTAGTCGGAAGGCACCAACTGAATACGAGTGCCTCCCTACAGTCGAAAGGCGCCAACCGAATACGAGCGCCTCCCTACAGTCGAAAGGCGCCAACTGAATGCGAGCGCCTCCCTACAGTCGGAAGGTGCCAACTGAATGCGAGCGCCTCCCTACAGTCGAAAGGCACCAATAGAAGGCAAGCGC
Source organism: Wollemia nobilis (assembly GCA_028583015.1). NCBI lineage: Eukaryota > Viridiplantae > Streptophyta > Pinopsida > Araucariales > Araucariaceae > Wollemia > Wollemia nobilis. Next base: position 7,581,215 of record JAQPPZ010017031.1, on the reverse strand, counting down.
CTCCCCACAGTGAAAGGCGCTAATAGAAGGCAAGCGCCTCCCTACAACCAGAAGGCACCGTGATAACAAGGTACCTTCCTCATAAGGAAGGCGCCACTGATTCTTTGCCCGTTGACCAGATTCGAACGACGTGGACAGTAACGGTTGGTGCAGTTCTAGCTCTGCATCATGCAGAGCTAAATTGGAGATAGCACCAATGTATCAAAATGTCTTACTGATGCCAGGCAAAGCATGAACCGAAATGAACATGCCGCCATCAAAATAGAATGCCAGACGTCGATTGCATTCGCCAGACTATTCTAATTTAGTCTGGGAAGAATCGACTGTTGTAACCACTTCTGTAACAGAAGTTCTACGGGTGTGTTATATAAACACACGCAGATCGTTCTAAAATATATATATCTATAAGAGAGATATATATAGAAATAATTAATAAAGATCCATTTAGAGTTACAGAAGATAGATTGTAATACGTTGATAAATATATTCCAGTTCCAGAAGTTCTAAAGCGCGTGTTCGATCGGGAAGAAGCTGCTGGAGCCTGGGCCCACTCCAAGCCAGTATTTCTTCCCCATTTCCTTCTTGTTTATTTATTTTAATTAGTTTATCGCTTTCATAGGAATGTTCATTGGTTTGCTAGTTCCAGTATTTGCAGTAGATTTATTTTCAGGAATGTGTACATGATTTATTTCTGTAGATTTAATTATGTTCTTCTTACGTAATTTATTGAGGAGTGCGGGAATGATTGACAACCATTTCAAGAACACCCCCCAATGTAGGATTAGCAGATTCACCTCCAGTGGTATTGTAGTAACCTAATTCCGACTCTTCGCAAGTTTACGAAGCTCCCTGGGTTGATAATTAAATGCACGGGCATGTGACAAAAATAGGAAACCATTCACCTTGTTTGGCCCGCAACAACATACTTAGAACATTAGATTACTTTAGGGGGAAGTTATCTAGTTACTTCATGCAATGTAATAAATGCACAAGTGTCAATGTGAAAGTTGTATATGTGCAAGTTATCCCTTGCACAACTAGGTAGAGTGTTGTCCAAGGAACCTATGTTCCTCTATAAGAAAGGCCTCATTGTTAGATAGATATTATAATGGGGACATAAATAAATAGAGCTACTTACAGCATAGTCGTAGGTAGTAGTGCAGTGTTGTGTATATCACCATATATTGGTGATGGGTACAATGTAGTTGAGTAGCTTCATTAATGGAGTGTTCATTTCCTTCATAGCTACGGTGTATTCATTTATGTTATTTCTATTCAAGCATACTTTAGTCATCTTGCATCTTGTGTATATATTATTCTGCATCTTGTGATTGCTATCTCCTATTGCTCATTACATCAAAAGCTAACATAGAAGGAAGTTACACAAGGATAATCCTAAATTTCACTTGAAATGCCCCCAAGACATGTATGAATCTAAACATGATAAATCTAATATGTATGTTATCACTTACCTTCCTCAATAGGTAGTAGACAAACTGCCACAATTTTTGAAACCTAAACAAAGAGAAGATCATATTTTGTTCTAGTAATGATTGGGAAAATTACATAAATCCCATGAGGATTCTACCAAATTGAAACAAGTAATATTTTGTGTAAATAATTATAGCATGGAGAAGAAATTAATAGTGATGTGGATAGTGATTTTAATCAAACTTTTAACATTGAAACTGGGAATACTTCTACTATTTTTGAGATGGATTTGGGGCATTACCATGTAGGCTTAATGGAGTTTCCTATTTCAGGTAATGATGATAATGAATTTCGTATAACTTTTTATGAAATTGGTAACAGTAATTTGTTTACCTATTGCATGCTTAGGAATTTTGAATATAAAGAATATAAATCTAGTCTAGATAGGCATAGAACAACTAATGTTTCTATTATCTTTAGATTAAAACCTTCACACAAGCTAAGTGAAATAAGAATTACCCCCTTATCTAGGCATTTAATAGAGGCTAAAATACATCAATTGTAAATTTTTATCCAGATAGACCATTTGATTGCTTTATTTCTAAAATATTATTTCCTACACTATCTTAAGTTGTCCTAAAATAGAACCCAATGTTGTCTCACCTTATATTGGTATTTCTTCAATATGAATAGAATATCCTCTTAAGGTGAAAATCATGGTCAATACTAATGTTTTTGCTATTTTTGGGCTTGTTAATATTGTTTTTATAGTCCTTGATGACGGTTTAATATGCAAGACCCCTCTTATGCCTAGATTGTCTAATTTTTTAATGAAATTTCTCTATAGCCAAGATTTTACCTTAATGTAGAAATTATCATTTATCCAATTTGTCAAAAAATAATGAATGCCCATGCATTCTCTATTCTCCCTGCTATTAGAATTCATACAATTTTCTAGAAATGAACAAAAATAAACCATTCAACCAACTATTATATAAAACACAAACAAAAGGGACAAAAAATATAGATCTGATGGGCACCCTAGGCACCATAAATAATCACTATATCTATAGATAATATTACACAACACTTCGATAAAGAAATCGAAGTGGGAGGGGGTATTTATACCAATACCAAAAACCCAATTACATAATTAAATTTAACCTAAGCCAACATAAAAAAATATCTTTAGGTTAATTATAAGCTATAAAACGGGGTTCAACCATAACAAGGTTAATCATAGACTATAGATATTACACTATAAGATATTACAATTAATTAATATATTGTACAATGAAATGCACTTAGGCTTATCCAATACATCATCCAATGTCATCCTTGGCCATGGATCATATTATAATTTTAACACCTCTCATAATCTAAACTAAGGGGCCAAGGAGAGGATACATTCGTAATAAAATATCACTCCCCATAATATATGCTCTAGTGGGATTCTACATTTTGAGGTAGATTCATGTGGATACCGCATCATTTGAAATATGTTGTTGTAAAAAAAATTCCTATACAAGAGTCTCCTAGGCTAGACCATAGTAAGAAATACAACTATTAGATACTCCTACACACATCCCAAAAACACTTTTTCTAGAATTTCAAATAAATAAGTGAATTCAAGGTCACCACCTCCTATAGAGATAAGCCCTTTCAATATTTTATTGCTACATAATATATTTCATGAAGATAAATTATCCTCTAACAATATACATCACCCATTTTAAAGACTCCTCTTACCCTTGGGCCACCTAATTTTTTCACCAAAAGAGGCTTTGTACAAACTTGTTTAAAATAAGAGTTGTGATAAACTTTCGAGAGTACTTGGACAAGAAATAGAAGGAAGAGATCATAAAATATTAAATAATCATGAATAAGTTGAATCAATTGCCCAAATGAGGAAGAAAATTTGACTAAAGCACATCTCGAATCCTTTTTTGGCAAACCTTTAAAAGACTCAAACTCTACTACAACTATTAAAATATATATATATCTCAAAAAATTAGGCCAAATATTTTGATTATATATAAAAGAGTAAATCTTCCCCTTCAGGTTAGGTCAATAGATATTTAGGACTATTCCATACATTTTACCCCTAAATACTAAAATAGGTCTATAGACTAATGTCACTAAATGCATAGAGTTCAAAGGATCATATGATTTGAAAAAAATAGGCTCAAAATGATGTTGTATACAAAAGGTATGGCCTTTAAAAGTTTTTCGCAAATGGCACTCAAAAAATTAAAATTCAAATTCTCAAACCTTAGGGTTGTAAGAGCCAATATTGACCTGAAACTTAGCAAAATTTAATTTATTGTTGTATTCCAATCATGTTTCACTATTTTATATCCTCTAGTTCATCTAGTTTTTGAAACTTGTATTTTTTTGAATGGTTGAGTAGATTTAAATAGGTAAAAATAAGGTTAACATTGCATAAAAGTAGGCCATGTCAACTACCACATCGTATGGTGGAATCATATTACCTAAAAAATATTTTAAAAGTGTCATAGAGACTCAAACTATGGTATTTTCAATGCTAAACATGGTTCTCTAACCAAGTCTCCATAACCATATTTGATAAGGGAAGTCCATTGCCATTAATAAGCCTTCAATTTTATTATCCATAGTGAATAAAATATCCTAGCTATTATTCGAACTTGTAACCATATATTGCTAAAAATATTTTGTTAGCCATCCATCCATAGTGTAAAACAATGCTTAGAGGCTTGGCCTTGCATGGAAAACCAAGCACCTAACTAGCTACACAAAGGAGGGACATAATTTGATTCCATTCCCTTACCTCTCCAACAAATAGCACAAACTGCTATGCCATGCTAACATATGGATAGTGGTAGAAACCTTCAAAATATTTACCACCTATCTCCCACATAGTAGAGGAAAATGTGCCACCATGGTTGACTGAAAAAAATCATATGACATGAATCAAACTTGGGCTCATGACAACAAAGTCCCTATATTGCCTTCCCTTTATCTACAATTGTTTCCCTATGGAGTATGTAGGGACATGGCCCTTATCCATTACAAAAGGAATCATGCACTTCAAATACATTAGGCACCAATGCCAAGTACAAAGAAAATAAATTCCAATTTATAAATTGTAAATTCCAACAAGAAATCTTCAGTCTAATGATAACAAATAGATCAACTTTTCAAAGGGTATTTTTGGAAGGAAATATAATATTTTTTATACTTTCTTTAGCGATGGAATCTGGAGATAGATTCTTAATTAAGATACTTATATACATGCATCCTAAGATTTTGAAAAATAATCAGAGGCTAAAAATAGCACTTCTATGTTACCAAGTGAGACCACTCCATACCTAATTGATACCATGTTGGAATTCACACTATTTTATAGAAACTAACAAAAGAAAACCATTCACCCAAATCTTATACAACAAGTAAAAGAAGGATGAAAGAGAGAGATTTGATGGGTAACCATAGACACCATAAATAATCACTATATCCATATATAATATTACACAATAGTATGAAAAAGAAATAAGGAGTAGGAGGGGGTACTTCTATCAAAATCAAAACCCCAATTATGTAATAAAGTTTAACCTAATCTAACATAATAAGAGGGCTTTAGATTAATCACAAGTTATAAAGAGGGTTTAGCCATAAAAAAATTAATCGTGACCCATAGGGATTGCATAATAAAATATTACAATTAACTAATATATTGTATGATGAAATTCCCTTAGGCCTATCTAATATATCATACAATGTTGTCCTTGGCCATGAATCATATTAAAATTTTAGCACTTGTTGGTCTAATCTATAAATATTTTCTTTCTTAGATAGGTTATCTAACAAGTGCCTTGATCTTATTGAAGATAAGTTCTCTATTGAATTAAAGACCACAATTATCATTAATGCTTTGATGAAAATTTATAAATAAGTAGAAGCATACGCTGGTCCTCACATTGCTATCTTTCTCAATATGTAGTCACATGCTCATATCCTTTACAAGCTTAGGGAAAAGGGGAATGCAGAATAATTGGTTGTTCAAATACTTGATAATGTCCTATTTCTCTTGGCATAGCCCAATGATGAAGCTATCCTATAATTCTTATATGCAAGAGAGGAAAAAATTGCCCAATAATGTCATAAGAGAGGATTTTCACAAGAACCTAATCCCAACTAGGGGAGGCACAAGTGGTTTAATTATGTTTTCTAGGTTGAGATTAATTTTGAATTACAGAATCTTCCCCCTACTCCAAACAATTTTGTAGAAGACAATGTCATGAATGCCAATCCTGCTATATATATTAACATAGAAACCTAAGAGCAAGCATGCATGGTTAAAATAGGGGTTGACCTATCTTTTAAAGAGCAAGATATATTTACAACCTTGCTTAAGAAATACAAAGATGTTTTTGCTTGGGTATATTTTAACATGCTTATAATGGATGTAGATTTGGTTGTCCCTACATTGTTACTTATAAGGATGCCACTCCTATCTGATAAAAATAAAGAAGGTTCTCTCCTCTCATTCAAGATGTGTACAAGATTGAAATCTAGAAGTTGTTATATGTTGATTTAATAAGCCTTGTTGACTATTCAGGTTGGATATCTAACTTTGTGTCTTTGAGAAATAAAAAAGAATGATATTAGAAATTGTTATGATTTTAGAAACATCAACATATATTTTCCCAAGGATAACTTTCCTTTGCCCTTAGTTTATGTTATTGTTGATTCTACCATAGGGTATAAAATATTGTACCTTATGCATGGTTATTCTAGATATAACCAAATCTGAATTGACCCTAAGGATCAAACTAAAACCACTTTTACCATACCCTAGGGTACATTTTGTTATGTTAACATGTTCTTTGGAAAGAAAATGATGATTCTACTTATTAACAGACTATGAAAATGGCCTTTCATGACTTGATATAAAAAATAGTGAAATATTATATGGATGGCCTCTTGCATAAGTCTAGGAATTGAGTTGACCACCTAGTTGACCTTCATGTCATATTTGAGTTTTTTTTTTTGGTATAAGGTAGAGGTGGTTATAAGGTCCACAAACCTTTTACAAAGTCAAAATGGGCTGGTTCTAGCATCAAGCCCGTATAATCAAAATACAAAATGGATCTTTCTAAGACTCACATTAAGCCATACTTAGAGTCCACGAGTCCTATACTTGTCGCTTGACTATTCGGGATAAAACAAAAACCAAACAACACCTAGCACTTACTAACACTAGGTTCTTTGTCTTGTACACTTGTCACCTCCCGAGGCCCCAACAAATGGGATGCCTTTTACGCCTAATTCCATCCGTCGGATTACTCATCATCGGCCCCTACGATCTCCTGATGCTCTAACGGGTTTGATCTTAGCTCTTCTCTAGCAACCAACACCAATAGTTCTTGAGGGAAGTTATCCTTCCAAATTTGCATCTCCCCAACGAAGCTGCAATATTTGCCATTAGATCCGCCGCTTTGGTTCCCTTCTCCGAAGGTGTGTTGGATTCGGGCATTAACCAAATGAGATTTATGAATCTTTGCTTCTAGGATAAGCTCCAATATGGTCCAGTTGGGGTCTTTATCCTCCTTAATTGCCTTGATTATATTAAGCGAATCCCCTTCAAAGATAACTTCCTTATAACCCTCAAGTCTGGCAATTCTCATTGCATGCATGCAGGCTCGGGCTTCTGCAAAATGATTTGTTTGAGTTCCCAAAGGCTCTGCAAAGGCAAGGACCACTTTTCCTTCCTCATTTCTCAAAACTCCTCCTGCTCCTGCGGCCCCGGATTTCCTTTAGTTGCCCCGTCAAAATTAAACTTAACCCACTTTTGTGTGGGGGGTATCCACTTGACACCATCCCGTGGGTTGGTTGTAATGTCTAGGTCTGGAAGTTCCTCTCCCCGAGTTCCGCAAAATCCTCCTTTCCCTTAGAGACATGGTCTCATTTTTGAAGAAGAAAGTTTTCCGGTTTTCTTTCAAAGCTACGATTATTTTATTACCACATAACCAGGGATCTTTCTTACGTCCTTTAAATACTCTCTTATTTCTCTCATTCCATATCCCCCATAAAAAATGGGGTAAGCTGAGCTTCCCGAGCCAAGTCAAAAGCTTTGCCGGAAGGGGAAGCCCTTGTATGCGAAGTCGGACATGCTATTTGGACGAGACCCAATCTATATGAAATTTGGACGGGATCATTTGGAAGAGCTGTACAAGAAAAATCACAAGTTAGAAATATATGACTTACTGATTCTATTGCTTTCTCACACAAGATACATCGATTGATGAATTGGAAACCTCTCCTTTGCGGATTATACATTTGTCGGGATCTTATTTTGAGCTGCCAACCAAAAGAAGAAAGCTATTTTTGGGGTTAAATTATTTAACCAAATAACGAAGTCGGAGTCCGACCATTGAATCCTGAGTGGATTAACTTATAGGCGGTTTTTCTTGAATAGATCCCACTTGTAGTTTTGCCCCAAATCGCCTTGTCTCTTCCTCCCCCGGGAATGATCGGGAACACCCTTAAAGCATCATTGAGTTTGGTTAGGGCCACCTTCTCTTGCTCGACGGATTATGAGCTGTGATTTTCTTCCAAGAAGAAGTTTTCTGTGCTACAACAATAAAATCCCCTACTTTTCCTCCCATTTCCTTCGAAAGTTTATGTTGGAGGACTTGAAGGTCTAAGTTATCTTTCAGAGGGGCCTCTTCCAACCACGGGTCTTTCCAAAAGTCCACTTGTCTTCCATTACCAATTCTCCATGACCTCCTGACATTCGAGCAAACAATTCCAAAATAGGATCCTCTAGGAAGATTATCGGCTTTCGGGAAGTCTGATTATTTACGATATATTTTGCCTTAAGAAGTTTTACCCATCCCAATTGATCATTATTGATAAATCTCCATACTGTTTGCCAATCGGAGCTTGATTCAATTCTTTCATTCTCTTTAACCCCGAGGCCCCACGATCCTTGCTTGCACACACGATTCCATGCTACCAATGAAATTCTCTTTCTCTCCTCAGAACTTGACCACAAGAAGTTGTGTTGAATTTGCTCCAATGTAGCTCGGACCTTTGCAGGCATTCTAAATAGAGACATGTAGTAAATTGGAATGCTCTATAAAGTAGTTTGAACTAATAAGGCTTTTCTGCGGAGGTGAGGAAGGCTGCCCTTCCACCTCGCTAACTTTTTGGAGATCCTGTCAATGGTGAGTTCCACAAAGTAGCCTTCATTCTTCCTTCGAACATAGGCATGCCTAGATAAGTTCTTTGGTAGAAGCTCCTTTCCACAACCGAAGAGGTTAGCTATTCTTTCCTCCCTCCCACCGGGCGTGTTAAAGAAATAGATGCTACTCTTCTTATAGTTTATGTCTTGTCTCCTACGTCTCATACTTGGTTAGAATTCTCTTCAACTTCCTAGCTTGAGGCAACGAGGCTTTGGACACAATGATTGTATCATCCACAAGCTGTTGGTGAGACAACGGCCTGCTTGTTGAGGCTGGTTTAAAACCTTCCAATTGACCATCTGCCACCGTTGCTGAAATGTTCCTACCCAATGCTTCCGCTAAAATAATAAACAAGTATGGAGACAAAGGATCTCCTTGTCGCAACCCCCTTTCACTCTTAAAGTAACCGGAGGGTGACCCATTCACCATGACAGAAAATCTTGTAGTAGAGATACAACTAAAAATCAACTTAATCCATTGAGGACGAGAAACCAAACTTACCCAAAATCTTGGTGAGGAACCGCCATGAGACCCGGTCGTAGGCTTTATTCATATCAAGCTTTAGTAACATACCCGCTTCCTTACTAGTCACCATTGAATGAATAACCTCATGAATTGTGATGATACCATCCAATATTTGTCGCCCTTTCACAAAGCCACCTTGGTTCATATCAATGATGAAAGGAAGGATAACCTTGACCTATTGGCGATTGTTTTTGTGAGAATCTTCATCGAGTGTTACATAAAGCGATAGGGCGAAAGCTGGAAAATTCCATTGCTCCCACTAGTTTAGGGATGAGGACTAAAAAAGTAGCATTAACTCCTTACGGGATTTCCATGTCCTTTTGAGCCTCAATTATAGCTTCCACTACATCATTGCCTAGGATATCCCAAAACTTACGGAAGAAAGGCTGCAGGGAAGCCATCCGGTCTGGGGAGGCTGTTACCATCCATGTCAAAAACGACCTTCTTGATTTCCTCCTTTGTGAAAGGACTAAGTAAGAATCCATTAAGATTATCGATTCTGAGGGGTGGAATGGCTGCCAACGAGAGAGTCCTCTTCTTCAATAGTCGGATTTACATCTTCTAGCAACGATTTAAAGTACTCAACCGCTTCCCTCCTTATGTCTTCCATATCTTTGGTGTTAGACCCATCGGCCATCTTGATCTCCTTAATTTTGTTAGTACTCCTGTGGCGAAGAGTAGAGACATGGAAGAACTTTGTATTTCTGTCACCCTCCTTTAACCAACGCAATCTGGATTTACTGCCTCCAAAGGTTTCTTCAAATCCTAGCATCGTGTGGTATTCGGCTAACGACTCCCTCTCCTGGTTTCTCGGATCCTCCGTAAGTTGCTCGACTTCAACTTCTCCTGTAGTTCATTGATCTTGTCTTTTAGTACTGCCTTTTTAACAAAAATATTGCCAAAGGAAGTTTTGTTCCACTCTCTAATGTTAGCCTTCACATTCCTTAGTTTACATGCCACTTGGGCGAGTTTCGAACCATTATACTTTTTGTCCCACCATTGGGCAACCGAGATCCTTGAGATCTCGATGTTGGAACCACATAAGTTCGAATCGAAAGGGTCGATGTATCTTTTCTTAGAGTCCTCCCCTGTTTCCCATAGAATTGGGTTGTGATCGGACCCGATTCTTGGGAGTGCCGTTAATGAAGAGTCCCCAAACCTCTCCGGGCATTCTTGAGAAAGAAGAAACCTATCTAATCTGATCCGAATTTGGTTTTCCTTCAATCTTTTGTTAGACCATGTATAGGAGAATCTACGCGAGGTCCACATCCATCGGCTCATGTTGCTCAACAAAATCTCTAAACTCGTAGATATCAGCGGTTATTCTTTGAGAGCCCCCCAATTTATCTACGGGATTAAGGTAGCAATTGAAATCCCCCGCCACAATCCAAGGGTAGTTGGGGACCGTCTCCCTCAATTCAGCTAGTCGACTCCAAAGAACCCTTCTCGGTCCCTGTCTAAGCTGGAGCATATACATTCGTTAAGATCCACTCTTTCTGCGTGGTTTTATCCACACATAAGAGACAAATAAACCAACTAGACATCGAGAATCACTCTACTATCAATCACATTTTTGTTCCACATAACCGGTAACCCTCCTGCTTGTTCCGGTGGCCTCTTGGCCTACTACTTCAACTTCTCGCCAAGTCCTATTCTTAAAAGGAATAACTCTACTCTCCTCCATTTTAGTTTCTTACGGTAAAATCATATCCGGTTTGTGTTCTTGTCTAAGAGCATACAAAGCTCTTATTTTTGTGGGATTACTCCCACGAATATTCCATGAAAGAATCTTCATTTATGGGCTTTGGATCCTCGAGCCTTCGCCCCAAAGAGCAATCTTGCTTGAGTGCCATCGGCCACTCCTCGCTGCTGCTTCTTTACGCCTTAAGGCGGCATTGCTAGGTTTCCCTCTTCCCTACCGAACCATATCCCCATACATCCGCTCTAGGTTGAAGTTCCTTGGGATTCACTTGGCTTCTAGTAACCATCTTGGGTAGGTCGGTCTTGGTATTTGGGGTAACAATCGGCTTTCCGGGTTAGCTGGTCTTTTTGACGGTGGAGATGATTCCGTGCTCTTAGCTTCTTGATTAGTAGATTCTTTTTTCCCTGCTTTGGGGTTACACCGATCTTGGTGGTTCACCTCTTCCTCCCGAGTATCCTTGCTGTATTATTAGTTTCCTGCTCCTTCCTCTGATTTTTCTCCTCTAAATCCTTCTCTTGAGTCTCCTCTACCTCGGATTCCACTTCTTGGCTGTCCATCCGATCTCCCTTCAAATGATTTAATGCATCAAAGCTGTTCTCCATTGGGATGTTGATCTCCTTGGAATTTCTTCCCATAAATTCCTTTGCGGTACATGGGACCACTTCCACCGAGGCCTCCATAGGCCTCCCGTATCACCCAATCAAACTTACTTTCCCCCGGGCGTTGATCTATGGGGTTCTTTCCTTTGTTATTTGGCTCACGAGGCTTGCTTGTATCATCTTAGGAGCGAGGTTGAGCTTGAGGGTTCCCATCAAAGGGACCGGCTCCCCTGTGAGAGGGTTTTGGGGCATAGGAATTTTTGGGAGGAGGGTTAAAACGTTGCCTCTTGCTTACAATAGGGCGAACGGGGTCTACGATATTCGGATTTTGAGCTCCACGTCCTTGAGGCCCGGGTTGGGTAGGAATGGAGATGCTGCGGGGGAGGGATATTATTACGGGTTTGAGGATCGGTATTTTGGAGTGGGGGCTGGTTCTTGGAAATGCGGTGGATACCACTGGTGCCCTACCTTCCCACAAACACTACACTTAAAAGACATATTTTCATATTCAAATACATGAGTATGAAGGCCAAACATAGACGACAAAATAATGGATTTAGGGAGCTCTTTACTCGGGTCCGCCAACACACACATGCGAGCGAGACAGGAGTCTTGTTTTGCTCAAGGTTGCGGGATCAATAGCTATTAGTTCTCCAATCTCCGTAGCTATCCCGGCCAATATTTGTTCGTTCCGAGAAAGCGAGAGGTAATCCTGGCATCTTAACCCAAATAGGAGCCAAATCCGAGCTCTGAGTGCAGGGGTTGAAATCGGGGGACCAACGCTTCAGATACAAGCCCCTTTTCCCAAAAAACCAAGGACCTCCTTGGAGAGTCCTTTCCATGTCCTGTTCACATTGAAATGTCACCAAAAGAAAACTCTTGGGTAAAGCCTTAATCATCATACCGGCCCTTGGCTGCCATTTTTGGATGGCCCATCTCCTTATGACTTCCATGTCTGGCCTCACCCCCATAAATTTAGCCACCAAAGATGTTACGCCCTCCATAGCCACATCCTTGAGCTAAGGAATGCGGGACGTGCAACCTACCATTGACAGATTTTAGATTAAAACAAGAGTCAGATAATTTTTGCTTACCGCGAAGAGCATTAAGATATGAAGGTCTCCGGTTGCCAGGTTTCTCTTTGTCTCCTTCTTGGGTCTTCCTTTGATCCTGACGCATAGAGTCCTGGTCCCCCTCAGAGAAATCTTCAACCGCATCCGCCCAACGCCCTTGGACCGGTTCCAATAGAACTTCCTTGTCCACATCCTCCGCCTGGGGGCCTGCTATCTCGCCAGAGCCCCCACCTGCCGCGTCTGCTGATCTGCCCTCTGAAGTCCCACACCTAGGGTTTGATGCCCCTAGACCTCTCGCTCCTCCTCCTTGCTGCTCCATCCGTCCATGTCATATTTGATTTATTACATCACTATAATATTAGACTTAATCCTAAGAAATGGATGTTTGGTGTTACTATAAAAATTCTAATAGGATTCATGGTGTCTCATAAGGGCATAAATGTCGATCAAGATAGAATCAAAGCCATTGATGCTATGTCTCCCCCTCAAATAGTTAAAGATATTAAATCATTCTTAGGTAAGCTTGGAGCTATTAGGCAATTTATCCTTGAGTTAGCTTTGAAGGCTTATCCATTAAATCAGTTTCTTAAGAAAGGTGTTGAATTCAAATGGGATGCAAGTTGTAACAAGGTCTTTCTTGAATGCAAAAAAATTCTTTCATGACCCTCAACTCTTTACCCACCCAATATAGATAAGCCATTTATTTTATACACCTTAACTACTCGGGTTTATTTAAAAATAATCCTTACTCAATAAGATGATAACAACGAGTATGTCATGTACTATATTAGTATAACAATGCTTCCAAGAGAAAGACTTCTTGGCCAACTACTTTGCATATGAAAATCCATGACATTATATGTTTAATAACTTATATGGTCATAAAAAATAATGCCTTGAGACACTTATTATATAAATCGTACATCTTTAGTGAAACCTGCTATAGAAAATGGAGTACTATAATGCACAAATTTGATATTTGTATTATAACACAAAAATTTGTGAAAGCTCTGGTTATTGTTGATCAATTAGTGGTATCTCCTAACTGAGTACAACAACATTTCAAGAAGTCATTGCATGATGACAACATCATGGTTATTTTTTATGTTCCTCATGTATTTGACATATTTCCTTCCTGCATTGCCTCTAGTGTTATTCAGGAGCCTATTCCATATAAACTTTCTAAATAGGAAAATTCCCTCTTAAAGTCTTATGAAGCTATCAAAATACATCATGAAACTATGACTAAAGCCAAATATAACACGCCTTCCACTTCCCAATATTTTGATGAAGTCTTACAACTTGACACCTGGATCCTTCACTTTGATGTAGCAAGGAATGAGTTTGGGGTAGGAGTTGGTATCTTTCTCAAGTATACAATTGGCTTACCTATTTCTATGACCTTTCATGTAAATATTTTTGGTATTACTAATAAAGTTATGAAATATGAGGCTTTAATTTTAGGTATTTTGCCTTCCCAATGTATGAATGTTAAACACATAAAAGTGTTAGGCTAATCCAAAGTTTAGAATTTTAGCTCTTTCAAAACATAGAATTTTGAGCTACGGAATATCAAGAAAGAATGCAATTCAAAAATAATAGAGTATAACAAACCAGAACACAAAAGCATATAAGCAAAATAGAAGAATGGTTTTATTGCTAAAAAAATAGAGTACAATGCAAGTGATATATAAGAAGAGATGTGAGACTATAACATTACATCAATTACTCATGCATTTTATATTAAGGGTTTCATCTCTCTTAATACAAGAATTGGAGTGTTGGAAATCCACCATATTGAATATAGAAGGTCACCCATATGAAAAGGTGGTGGTTCATCTTTCGTGATTTAGAAGGTCACCCATATAATTATGATAATTCACCTTCCATGAGTTACAAAGTGAATATTAAATAAAAATTACATACATGTGACTTATATTTTTGTGATTTATCTTATATGTATGTGTCAACATAGCTAGAAATGCATTTTAGCTACAAAAATCTAAAAATAAAAAATTACTTTTTTTAGCGAGTATTTTGTTTTGTATTTTTAGGGCCTCTAGAGAATTTTTTCATAAACATATTTTCAACTGTATTTGTAATAGAGTTTCTTATAAAAATATTTTTCTCTCTCTAATGTTTCCAATGCTTCTTGAATGGATTAAAATAAAGTCCCAAGCACAAAATTGTGCCCCTCATATTGTGGTTAGGATTAAAAAAAATAGATTTTGGGGTATTTTTGAGCATAAAGCAATGCTCCAAAAAGGTTACATACCTAGATAACATATCTAACTTAAAACTAAATGGTCCCCATTGCATTAACTTTGACATTAAGTGCACAAAATATTTTTTATCTGATTTTTTGTGAGCAATTCCCCTTTTTGACCAAGTTGTCTTGCCTTGACCACTTTGTACATCTAAGTGAGTTGTTTCCTAGTGGTACTAATACATGTGTCAACAATATAATCCTACTTTAGTGGTGCTAAGATATTTATATTAAGTTATTCAAGGTCCAACTATTCTACTACTATAGAAGTGTCCAACAAAACTCGGTGATAGGGCCTAAAAAGTTCAACATTAAAGATTGGATGCAAACCAAGATAAGATGGAAGATTCAATTTAAAGGTATTTTCTCCTAACTTCTTGGTAATGATGCATGGTCCACAAAAAAGAGGTTTGATATTCCTATGGGGTCTTAAAATTCTGTCTTTCTAAATATTTAACAATACCTTATCTCTAACCTTGAATTGATGTAGGACCCAATGTTAGTCATGGCATTGCTTGTATTTCTGATTTGTTTTT
This sequence comes from Wollemia nobilis, assembly GCA_028583015.1. Taxonomy (NCBI): domain Eukaryota; kingdom Viridiplantae; phylum Streptophyta; class Pinopsida; order Araucariales; family Araucariaceae; genus Wollemia; species Wollemia nobilis. The sequence goes on along the minus strand of JAQPPZ010017031.1, from coordinate 7,565,854 downwards.
TCTAAGATGTCATGGACCTATTTCTATATGTGCAAAATATATTCCAAAAACCATGCTACCTTTTTTGCTTCTTTATTTCCATAAGGTAAGTACTCCATAGGTTTCATAGGGAGAGCTATATTAGTGGGTGTCAAATGTTAGAACCCAAAATAGACATGAACTGGGTTATGTTTGGTAGAGTTATGCATAGCTCGATTGTACCCATGATGAATGTAGGGAAGGATATCATGCCATGTGTGTAAATTATTTAAATTATACATTTTAAGAAGATATAAATTCAATTGATTCACAACTTTTATCTGGACATCATGTTGGAATTCACAATATTTTCTAGAAACGAACAAAAGGAAACAATCCACTCAAATCTTATAAAAAAGTTATAAAAGAATGAAAAGAATAGATATGTTTTATGGAATAATGTAGGCACCATAAACAATCACTATCCATATGTAATTTTACACAACAATTTGATAATACATGAGGAGTGAGAGGGGGTATTTATAGTAATACCAAAAACCCTAATTACATCATTAAATTTAACCTAAGTTAACATAACTATTGGCATCTGAATTGACATCAATGTGAATTCGAGCTGTGACTATCATATGCAATGGTTTTTAGAAGGTGAACACCCACTAATCATAGCCCTGACCCCAACATTGGATGGATCAAAATTGCTTTTAATCCAACCTCCAGAGTAGGTTGGTATACCTTGTCAACTAATTGGATGTTGACTCATTTAAGCTCAGTTAAATGTATAAAAATAGGGATAGAAAGGGAAAAGGGTTTAGAAAGTAATGATTCAATAGTGGATGGATAAAGCTAACAACATAGGCATCTACAGAGAACTTCTAACAACTCAATTTCCAGCAAACAACACTTGTGATTAACAACATTCAAAACTCAGTAATCTTCAACATTAAAGCACATATGCATACTTCAAGAATTATTTCAAACATCTAGGGCATCAATAATCCAAATAGCATAATTAGATTGATACTCTGACTAACAGAAATAGAATTCTTTACAAGCATACATTTAGAAATGAAGCATTTCAATTTGCTCTAAGCTAGCAATCCAATATCAACAGAATAGACTAACCATAGCAGTAGTAGCAAAAATGGCTTCAAATATTGATAATCCACAAAATAAAGAAGACACAAGTCTGAGGCAAACATCCAAGTAATGCTCCTTCTATTGATTTGCAAAAAGTGTACATAGTAGGGCAAGCAAACACTTTAGAGCCGACCCTTGAAAGTGAGGGTTCGACCTCTATTTATAGTTTTTGCATTAATTTGAAAGATTTGAAAGAATAAGGAACATTACAAAGAAGTTGGAGTGCCAGATCAGCAAGATGCTAAGGTGGTAGCCTTCTATTTGATTCAAGAAAGAAGGAAATATGTGCAATCCTTCGATCTTCTACAACTTGGCTTCTACAAGTTATTCGGCTCTCATGGCTCCCAGCTATAGATCTGGTTAATCTAAAATCAAGGTCATCTCTTGTTCTTGTCATGGCTACCCTATCATAGATCTACAATTAAATCAGCTCATGGATCTTGATTCTCTATCACTTCATCTTCTTGCTCTTAGCTTCATCTTAGAAACAACTTGAATAAAGGTCTGTTATCTTATGTCACATCAAATATTGCTTTTATATATGATTCGAGCCACTTTTGATATAGATCATTGATCTATTATTGGATGACTAAGATTAGCTCTTTTAAAATCTTGGCATACTTCTTACAATTCATGGTCTAAAACACTTCATGACCTAGAGCCTATCATATCTCCTTTTCAACTTTATCCTCCATGGTGTAAAACATGCTCTAATCCAGTGCTTGAATCTCTTATTTGAATCATTTGACTACTTTGATCATGGCCTAGGACAAGGGTATTTTATCCTTGGAGATGTACTTTTAAAATTTTTTCTAGGCTACATGAGGTAGAACCATATTCTGAGCTACTCTTTTGATCTCCTAAGTAATAGCTTTGACCTTGTTGACCATGGTGTAGAACAAGCTGAAATACGCCACGTGGAACCATGCACTGGATTACGTGATGGAGAACCATGTTCTGGGTCATGATTTGATTTATCAAACTCAAGAGTTTGACCATGTTGACCATAATGAGGAACCAAGTGTTGAGGTGCATGGTATAGATATATGCACTGATTCATGCGATGTGGAACCGTGTTCTAGGCCACAATTTGAAATGTCACCCTATCAGCTTTGATTGTGCTAATCGTGGTATAGAAACATGGTCTAGGTTATGCAGTGTAAAACCTTTATTGTAAGTTGCTTTCTCTTTTTATGCTTTGAGAAACTATTTGAAATGCATGAAGGACCTGTTTGATTAGATTGACCGTGGCTTGGGACATGTTACGTTGAGTCATTGTCATGGTTTGGAGCACCTCTTTGGACTTAGAAAAATTTTGGAAAATTTTCTAAGTATGTGGTCTTTTGGGCCTACATTCTGGCCTCTTGAGGAACTTTTCTAGCAAAGTTGAGAACTCAGAGTCTTATCCTTTGGGTAACTAGAGTCAAAATATGGATGGATATATTATGATGGATGAATGAAATGGAATAATGAGTGAATGAATGAATGGATGAATGAATAATGGGGGAATAAGGTAGTGTGAATGAAATTGGATGGAGGGAAATGGAGGAATGGAATGGACTCTAACTAGCTGTAAGTTATATCTCAAGGTATAACTTCCCTATGACCATCACTCTCTTGAACATTTATGAAGATATTCAGAGAGTAACGGTTCACATGGAAGCAATGTAAGAGGTAAAAATATGTATATGTCCCATCAATAGGGTTGCTCCTCCTTTAAAGGCTCAATGGCATGAATTTCTCATGAAAGTTACCTACTCATGCTTTCCTTGCTATCTCTAACACTTGTTAAGATCAAAAACATTCACAAAGCATGTTCCCAAGGCTTCTCTGATAGCTCTAGTACTCAAAATTATTTTAAATTCCTTAGTAGGAGATCTTCATTTTCTTGTGCATTTCTTCCTACTGAGTTTGTTCCTCTACTTCTTTTGCTTGTACTTCCTTAGTATCTTGAATATTATCTTATATGTTGGCCTCCTCCTTTTCACTCTCTTCTTCTTCTTCATCAGCCTCTTCCTCTTCATCAGCCTCTTGCTTTGTTTCTACTCTAAATAATTGAATCATCTGATTCAATGTTTCTAAGGCTTGATCCTAGGCTGATTTAGTGGGATTAGCTATTTCTTTGAGTTGTTGATGGGTAAACTGTAGCTTGGTAGTTTCCTCATAGGACATGGAATGTCCCCTATCTACCAGATCTTCCATCAAATATTTGAGCTTGGTTAAATATTTTATCAGTTGAGAGACTTGATCTTGATTAATTGGGTCCTCCCAGGCATCTATTTTAGACTCATCCTACATAATTGATGTTAAGTTGGTTTGAAGGTCTTATTCTGATAAAAGGATGTTCTCTTCATTCTAGAATCCTTCAAAACCATACTACATCATTTCTTTATTGGTATCTACAATCTCTTGGAGCTTACCTTCGATTCTATCCATTAGTAGCCATCCCTTTTGGAGCAACTTATTTTTCCTGAGGATAATTTTGGCTACTAACCTTGTAGTATTCCATGCTTTATTTGAGATGGGCTTAGTAGCAACATTGAATCTATTCTCAGACAACTTATATATTTGTTCTACTTGTAACACCATTGGTTGTAGCTCTTCATTAAACTTCTCTAAGTCTTCCTTGGTTTCCTACAACAAATGGCTAGCCTCATCCATGTAATCAATCACAGGTTGGATCTCTGAACATTTCTCTAAAATTTTAGACCATATTTGCTTTTTGATCTGCTTAACTTTATCTTTAGAGAAACCTACAACTCTAGCCTTCTCAACCTGAAGTTTTTGTTTTAAGGCTTGTATCCATTTTACTTGGGCCTCATTCTTTTTCTTCAACTCTTTAGCCTGCTCTTTGAATTTGATAGCCTCTTGGTATTTATTTTACTAGTTTTTGGCTTCATTTTTTAAAACCTTCTCCACCTTTTTCTAATTGCTGATTGTTTTTTCCAACCTTTCAATATTTTCCTCTAATTTCTCATATTTCTCCTTGCAAATATCACTCTGCACATAAATGGTCTCAAGATGAGCCTTAGCTATAACCAATTCATCCTCCATGGGCAATTGAGTAATATCTTCAGTGTGCTCTTCTAGTTGATAATATTCTATAGTCATGTCTTCCTCTAGTTTGCTAACAAGAGGAGTGAGGGAGATTGTTGTTCTTTGCCTAGCAATAGGATCAACAATCATAGTTTTCCTCAATCTAGTAGTTTTTTTTGAAGGCTAGGCTAATTTCTTGCTCCAAAAATTTTGGATCTTCTATGAGATATTCTTGACCTTCTGCAAAGAAGTTATTGTAGGATGATTTGTAGGAGTAGAAGTAGTGATGAGTGAAGGGAAAAATGGGCCTGGCATATATGGAAGGGGTGTGGTAGTAATGATGGTGGAATCTATGCTTATTGTAGGGGTTGTAATAGGTGTTGAAATGGCAATATATGTTACAATTGTGGAAGATGGTGGAGAATATGGGAGTGCTTGTTCCCCTACTGATATTTATGGTGATGATTTTGGAGGTGAAGGGGTGTGAGTGGGAGATGATGATATTGGGATTTCTTATGAATGAGGTGGAGATGGAATGGAGTGAGATGATGGAACAATTGGTGAAGATGGTGGGGAATTATGAGGTGGAGATGATATCTTTTGTTCCTTTTTCTCTTGAGAATGGGAGGGAGAATTATTTGGGGAAGGAGAAGGAGAAGGAGAAGAAGGGATAGGAATCATACCTTCACCTACCAAAGTAGATTATTGAAAGATGTCATCCACACTTTGTTGTTGTATTTGTTGAACTGGTTGCTCTGTAGTTGTAACTTGAGTCTGTTCAATTACTTGTGTTTGATCCAATTTCTTCTTCTTACTAACTTCTTTCTTGGCCTCCCCTACTGAATATTTTGCCTTCCTTTTGAATACAATAGGTATTGTAGGCTTAACCTTTTGAGTATCATCTTGTTGTTGTGTAGTTTGTAGTGTAACCTCTAAAACTAGGGATTTGAGGACTTGAGAAGGGCTACAATAGTAAATTTAATAGGAGAAAATACTAAGTTGTCTTCCACTTCATCTCCCATTAGGTCCTGTGTAGAAGATTCTCCCCCTAAGGCAAAATATTTCGGCCTTTGTCCTACCTAAATATTTTCTATATTTCCTATTTCATCTTTACCTAGACCACCACTAGAATATTGCATCTTTTTCATCATTACAACACCCATAGAGTATTGTTGCAATTGTTCTTATGAAGGTTCAAAAGTAGATTGAGCTTCTTTGGTCACTAGTGGTGAAGTTATTGTAGTGTCATCCTCACTTTGTTGTGAAGGTGGGGAGGGAGAAGTTGGAGGTGTTTGGTATTTCTTTTTCCTTTTCCTCCTGACCTTTTCCCTTTGGCCTTACCTTTCTCTATTTTCTCTATCTCAACCCTTTTGTAGCTCAATGCTAAGCTTCTACCATTCTTGGCCTTCCAAGTCTTAATATGTTTATCATATATCTTAGAGAAATCAATATCATTGATGACCAAACCTAGGTTTTATAGTGTTTATCTCTACTCTCATTCTCCACCATTCTAAAACCTTACCCTCATCCCAACCATGCTTTTCCTCCATTTCTTTGATTTTGGGTTCCTTCAGCTGGTGGGTCTTCTTATTTTTAGGTTCATAATCGACTAATTGCTCATAAAAGTCTCTCCAAGGGGGAAGTTGTTCCATATTTCTAACATTCCACTCTAATGGAGAGATCTCTTTATTATTTTTATGCTTTTCAACTTGAGGCCTCAAAGTCCTTTCAAACTTAGGGGCCTTCTCTCCATTGAGGGTAGTTAGCTTCTCCAAAAATATATTATTTGGGTCATATCTCCATCTTTGTGGAAGATAAATAAGACCTAGTCTCTCCAAATATTGAGTAATCTGCTCATATTGACCCTTCCTTGTTACTGTAATATCTTCCACATTTTGAGGGTAAACCATTGTCCCTTTTCTTCCTTTCCTAGTGCCAAAGGTGACATTGATGTAGTCAGCTTGTCTACAATATTCTAATACCAACATTCTGCTAGTGATAAAATGTGGAAGTAAGAATGGTTTCCTAGTGAAGCCATAAAGTCTAATGATTATACCCTTAGTCAAAATATACTAGTCTCCTTCCTCAACTTGCTTTGTTTGCAATAGTTCTTTAGCTAGAGGAGGAATTCTAGGATATTGGCCATACATAATTTTTAGGGTAGGCCCCAAAATAAATTAAAATATAGTAAGATAATATTTCTAGAAGACTTAGTCCATGTATAGACTGGTATAGGATCTCCATTATCATTTTTATCTATTATTGGGATCCAAGGCATCTCTTGCCTTACAACACTGAGAAACATCCAAACCAAATTAGAGCAATGCTTGAAAGAGGGGGCCTCAGAATATTTCTTCATTGTTACCAGTTGCTCATGCATTCTCTTGGAGAGGAAGGTAGGCCAATCAAAGTAAATTGGTCTATTATTGTCATCTCCCATAGGTATTCTATACATATTTTCATTAGAAATGTAATAAACTACAACTATCTACCAATCTCTTACATATTGGTTAGAATCTAAACTGCTAGGCATGCTAGCATGGAGAAGAGTTCTAGGTAGGTAAAATGTTCGATGGCAATTGGGGTGTTGGGAAAAGTGTCCCTAGATCTTATAGTTTTGAACTGGCTATAAACCCATTTTCTAAAATGTTCACCATTCTATGGATGACCCTTCAATGAATAATACTTAGCTTGGTCTTGTGGGTCGAAGGGCTTGGGATTTATAGGTGGGTCTCTACCCATAGCAAAAAGGTCATGATAAGCTTGTGTAGTTATATTGAAAAGGGTTTTACCCTTGGCTATTTTTATTACTTTAGCCTTAGGGTCATAGAATTTTACTATAGTAAAAATTAATTCTGGATAGGGATGAACAGAATCACAGATATAGAAATATAAAAGAGAGCAGACAACACAAGTACCTTGAAGTGAAATTGGTAGTCCTTCAAAGAAATTATAATCAATTTCTCTCTTGAGCTTATTTCTTATTTTCCATGTCATTTTTGTATCAACTACAACCTATGCTTTATCAATGTAGTGCATAACTTCATCACCTTCCTACTTGAGTAGCTTGCTTTATAACTTTTGATGCCATTTTTGAGAAATCTTTGAAATTATTCTTCTATGCTCTATAAATTTATTTCAACTCGTTATTACCACTCTTGAGGACTTAGCACTATTTGTGAAATGAAAATTAGTCAAATTTTAGCTTTAAATATCTTGCATGCATGCCCCACCCATTAATGTGGTAGATGAGCCACCACTTAGATGCACGCTTCAAAATTCAAATTGGTAAAAAAAATGGTGCAACTTGTAAGTGATGCCTCATTTGTTGATTGGTCATAGCCTAGAACCTATCATGGCTCACAACCAACTTTTGTTTATTCTTTTAGGTGTGGCATAAAACATGCAATGAAATAGCACACAACCTTAGATTTGACTCTTTTGACTCTCGGTTGGGAACATGTTATGAGTCATTGCCCCTATTTTTTCTTTTTCTCTGTACTGAAAAGCTAAAAGAAAGATAATATAATACAAATATGTACATATATTACATGAAAAAGGATTTCTTACTCAAAGTACAACTTCAGATGATATCCATTAATCAGGATTGGCTATAAATTCTCCTCTTGATCTTGGAGTTGGAAAGCATTGTTCTTCTTGACCTCAACTACCTTGAATGGACCATCCCAGAAAGAGTCAAATTTTTGGTGGTTGCCTGGTTTGGATTTTTCTACATTCCATCTTAGGACTGAATCACCAACCTTAAATTTTTTGAATCTGGCCTTCTTATCAAACCATTCTTTAGTGTCTATGGAGTGCTTCTGAAAACTTTCATATGCTTTGGTCCTCTGTTCTTCTAACTGTAGGAGATGCATCAATCTGGCCTCTACTAGATTCTGATCTGATTCATCATCTTGGCTGGCCAATATTAGAGCTGGTATCTCAAGATGAGTAGGCATAATAGCTTCTTTCCCATACACTAATGCATAAGGGGTTGTTTTGATTGACTTCTTGATAGTAATCCTATCTGCCCACAAGGCTTGTTCTAGGAGAAGATGCCAGCTTCTTTTGTTATCTTTCAATGCTCTTTTCAGAATTTTGAGTAGATTCTTGTTAGTGGATTCTACTAATCCATTCCCTTGAGGGTAATAGTTAGAAGAATTATTTAAGCATATGCCATATTGACTTGCAAACTCAATGTACCTTGCACCTATGAAATATGGACCATTATCACTTACTAGGGCTTCAGGGAGACCAAACCTTGTGATCAAGCTTTCAACAAATTTGATCACTACATCTTGATCTGATATTTGGGTTGGAATTGCCTCTACCCATCTGGTAAAGTAGTCTGTAGTAGTCAGAATATATTTGTGACCTATTGAAGAGTTAGGATTTATGACTCCAATGAAATCTAGTCCCCATTACTGGAAAGGCTCTTCTACTTGGATAGGCTTAAGGGGGAATGAAGCATTTCTATTCCTCCCTACATATCTCTGGCACTTATCACATGCTCTTGTTACTTTGAAAGTGTCAGCAAATATAGTAGGCTAGTAGTAACCTGCCCTTATAATTTTCATAGTAGTAACTCTTCCTGAAGAATGTCCCCCTGATAATCCTTCATGAAATTCTTCAATGACCTTCTATTTCTTATTATCTTTCAAACATTTTAGAAGAACTCCATCAAGGTTCTTTTTATATATTCCCTTAGGTAAAAGGATATATTTTAAATCTTGAAGTCTATACCTCCTTCTTTGTGAAGCATTAAGATCTTGAGGGCATACTCCTATTTGGAAATAACTTGTTAACTGATCAACCCAATCTGAACCTTCTAAAGAACTATCCTCACTCTATCCAGATCTTGATGGCTGACAAGCTGATATCTGATCTGAGACTGCTTTTGCTATCATTCCTTGACATAATGCTCTACCTCTAACTAACTTTGTAGGATGTATTTCTACATCATATTCTTGGATTTTGGTGATCCAACCAACTCTTTTGTCACCCAACTCTCCTTGTAAGATGAAACTCCTGACATCTGGATGTACCACATAAATAAGAGTTTTACTTTGAGCCAAGTATTGTCTAAATTTCTTCAATGATTTCATGACTACAAATACTTGTCTCTCAATAAAATTATATTTAGTCTGGTACTCATGAAGAGTTTGACTCCAAAAAATATAGGGTGTTCTTCTCCATCATCATTCTTTTGTGTTAGTATTGTTGCATAACTCTCCTTAGCTCCATAGGCATATAAGATGAAATATTTGCTAAAATCAGGGTTTACTAGTATTAGGGTAGTAGCAATGGCTTGCTTGATTGCCTCAAAAGCTTACTTCCTTGCTTCAGTCCATTTAAACTCCATATTCTTTTTGAGCAATTCTAAAATAGGTTTAACAATTTGAGCAAAGTCTGAAATGAACTTCCTTACAAAATTGATTTGTCCAAAGAAGGATTGCAAGGCTTTCTTATTCATAGGGAGAGGAAGAGCTAGTATTGATTTTACTCTATCAGGATCAATTGACATCCCTTCTTTAGAGACTACATGCCCTAATAATTTGCCCTCATGGACTGCAAAAAATGACTTCTTTGGATTTAGGGAGATGCCAAACTCTCTGTATTTTTGAAAAACTTGCTCCAAGTGTTCCAAGTGAGCTTGTTTTTATGGGAAAATATAGTCATATCATCAAGGTAGATGAGAATGACTTTATTGATCAACTCCCCAAAAGCATAGTCCATGGCTCTCTGAAAAGTAGCCCCTGCATTAGATAAACCAAAAGGTATTCTCTGATAAGCAAAGGTACCCCACTTAGTAGTAAAGGTTATTTTGAACTGATCTTCATCCTTCACCCAAATCTGGTTGTATCCTGAGAAACCATCTAACAGAGAAAACCTCTCAGCCCCTACAACAATCTACAAAATCTGGTCAATCTGAGGAAGAGGATAGTGGTCTTTCAGTGATGCTTTGTTCAGGTTCCTAAAATCAACACATAAGTGGATATCTCCATTCTTCTTCTTGATAGGGACCAAGTTAGCAACCCATGTAGAATGTTTGATAGGGTAGATAATATTTGCTTTCAATAGTTTGAGCAATTCCTATCTCATTATGGATTCAATCTTAGGATTCATAGGCCTCTACTTCTTCTTGAAAGGCTTTGCATCAACTTCCAGCTCAATAGTGTGTTGAATAATATTTTTATCATATACCTTAAGATCTTCATATGACTAGGCTATAATATCTCAGTATTTAAGGCATACGACCTTAATTTCCTCCACTTATTTTGGAGAACAATGAATGCCAATCTTGAGTTTTTTATCCTTTTCTACTTCAATCTCTTTATAGATCTCATCATTAATTTTCATGGCTCTTGATTTCTTCCCATCTTCATTATCAAAGAGGCTTTCTAGTGTGATCAAACCCTTAGGGATATGATTATTCTTCAATTGTATGATATCTTGTTGATCCATTTCTTGAGGGAGATCTTCCTACAAATTAGATAAGCAAGCTTCTCTCACTAGAAATTCAATGATCTGATCATCATTCTCAAAAACCTACCAAAAAATCTGTCTATCTGGTACTATAGGTCTGAAGACTAATTTAACTCTTTTGTCTTTTGTTGATCCAAGATCTGAAGAAGGGCTAAAATTAGAACCCTTAATGGCTAAAGCATCAGCCAAAATATTTTATTTTCTAGGAATAGAGTGGATGTTTAAAGCATCAAAATATTCCATCAAATCCCATACTCTATTCCTATATGATTTCAAGTAATGGTGCTTGTTGTTGCATTTCTCTATGACTTGATTAACTACTAGCTCTGAGTCACCATATATATCTAATATTTTAATTCCCATACTCTCTACTTGCATTAATCCTAAACATAGAGCCTCATATTCTACAGCATTATTAGTACAAGACCATGTCAATCTATAAGCAAAAATTTTATACCTTCTGAAGGGGATTTCAAAATTATACCAGCACCAACCCCATTTTTGCATCTTGCCCCATCAAAATGCATTATCCAAATTTTTGACTCTCTTAGTGATTGATTAGATATGGTAGGGTATTTTTCTCTACTTTAGAAGAAATGTTATAAGTGCCCATTCCTATCCCAAATATGTTGTAGTCTTCTCTAAATGGCAACTCATCTTCCACTTCTAACTCTTCAAAGCTCTCTACCAATTCAGGTTCATCCAGAATTGAGAGGTTACACATGTCTTCCTCTATTTTTTCAATATGATAAGACACAAGATTTTCAAGGGTTATCCTTATTCTCTTACCTTTGTATGGAATCATCATGCCAGAGTAATCCAAATACATGTAACCTCCTAGCTTAGCAGTGAACTCTCTAGAAAGACATAAACCAAAGTAAGGCTCTAGGTCTACCACTACAATTTCTTGTACAATAGTAACCTCTGGAGCTCTATGTAATCTCATCAACACATCCTTTACAACTCCAATGGTCTTAACTGGTGTACCATCCAACTACAAAACTCTTGGATAGGAATGAGTATATTCCATTCCCATTTCATCATAGATTGCTTTGGGCATGACTATGGTTGAAGCCCCTGAATCTATCATACAGTTGTGGACTATCCAACCTTCCATTCTCAAAGAAATATAAAAGGGAGGGGGTTTGTTTTTTAAGATTATAGGAGTCATCTTTTCTTGACCATAAGGTATGCTAAAAATTGTGGTAGTCTATTTTTCTTGAGAATTCTTGCTTAAAGAAGCCTTGAGTAGATCAATCTGACTAGGGATAAAGAGAGTGTCATAGAGACTTGCTCTAGAGGGGGTCCTCTTCATTTCTTCCATAATGTTAAACTCTAACTTTTCCAAGGGAGCTTTCTCATACTTCCTCTCTGGTTCACCATACTTTCTCTTGTATTGTTGGGTAGCTTCAATTCTCTGTCTCTTAGTGATGGAAGGAAATATTAGCTTTTCTTGTGCTTCATCTTTAGAACCTATTTGTTCTTTATTCTTTTCCTTCTCATACTACTTTGGAGTGCTCATCCCCTTTTCTTGGCTTCTAGGAACTGTATCTCTCTTTTCAGTTGCTTGTGGAACTGAGAACTTATCATTATTTTGTAGAGGTGATTCTTTTTTCTTTTAAGAGGGGACTTGAAATTGACCCATATTTTGTGGATCAACCTACAATGTCTTCTTTCTAGATCTGGTCATGATAGAAACTAATTCTTCTTCACAGAGATCTTGTTCAACCATAATTTGTTTTAGCTGCCATAACATGTTGACTCTTCCTTTTTGATTCCTCTTAGCTTTCTCCATGGCTTGTTGCACATGGTGTTGGTACATGACACAAGTGTCTGAATCATGAGGATCATTACAAACTAGACACCAAACATTTACCAGACTAGTCTCAGGGGTAAATTCTTGATCTTCTTGATTTGTGTTAACCCTAGGCCCTGCATTACTACTAGTACCAGGCTTCTGATCCCTATTAATGTATGGGAATATTCTCTACTGAGACCTCTCCATATCTCTCTTTTCCATTGCATTCACCTTGTTATTGATTGTTTTTAGGGTATTCTGAATATCAAGCAACAGGGTGGATTCTTGGGGATTCTGAGATGGGAGTGGGGGAAAAGGAATTGAGGCAGATGTTGTTTTGGAGAAGGAATTGGAGCCATTTGGGGAAGTGGTGATGACAAGGAAGGAGGATCCATATATGAAGATGTAGATACTTTAGCTTAAAACTAAGGGATCTCAGAGCAATATGGCATGACTATCTTTGGGGGTAGCCTTCCTACAATAATTAGGATATTCTCTGCCTGTACGACTGCATTGTATACTTGAGGAAAGGTAGTTATTCTTGACTATTGAGTTTGTAGCCCTAGGTCTGACCCAAGGGCTCTGATGTAATACATGAAAGCAAGGGGAGTAGTTGGTCTAGCTTCAGGAGGTATCCTTTTCCATGTTCTACTAAACCTCAGATTAAAATCAGAGACTAACTCTTGTTGATGTTTCTGCATAGATGTGAATTGGTTTAGGAGGGAGAAAGGATCAACAGATTCATTAAATTCTTCCACAAAAGGACCGGCTAATGCAGCCCATGAATTGATGTTGTTGTCTTCAAGGGTTCTAAACCAATGCAAAAATTTTCCTCTAAAGGATAGGGCTAGAAGCTTGATGATGACATCCTCATTCCTAATATTGTGGATAGTTGCTAGGTTCAGTATATCCTGATAGTGCTCATAAGCAGTTTTACCCAAACCATCATATGTAGGTATAGCTTTGGATATAGCTTGGGGGATATCATGCATAAGGGTGAGTCCTAAAGGACCAATGGTATCCCAATTAGGGTATTTCTATGGAGCTTGATTCTGGTTTATATTCTGCTGATGAGCCATGTTTACTAGGGTTTTTAATGGGGTTTGACTTGAGGAGAAATGGTTTCTTGATGGTATTTGGATTTCTTCAAAGGGTGAATCTAGGGATAAGCTTCTTGTATGCCTAGATATTCTAGATGGTAGCTCAAAGAATGGAATAGGTTCTTGACTATTCCTAGCAGATGACCTGGTAAACATGAAAGAATGAGCTACTAAAAGGGCTTTCTAGGTTCTTGATTTTAGGGAGTCACCAAGTGAATTTGCTTCCACCACTTGGTGAGGTCAAGACAACTCACTAAATCTTGATTCCTCTAGAAAATGAAAAATAATAATATCTAGTGGGCGAATGAACGTTCTATAAATAGGGTCCCATCGGGCATGCCAAAAATTGTTGGCATCTGAATTGACATCAATGTGAACTCAAGCTGTGACTATCATCTGCAATGGTTTTTAGGAAGGTGAACACCCGCTAATCACAGCCCTGACCCCAACATTGGATGGATCAAAATTGCTTTTAATCCAACCTCTAGAGTAGGCTGGTATACCTTGTCAACTAATTGGATGTTGACTCATTTAAGCTCAGTTAAATGTATAAAGATAGGGATAGAAAGGGGAAAGGGTTTAGAAAGTAATGAATCAATAGTGGATGGATAAAGCTAACAACATAGGCATCTACAAAGAACCTCCTGACAACTCAATTTCTAGCAAACAACACTTGTGATTAACAACATTCAAAACTTAGTAATCTTCAACATTAAAGCACATATGCATACTTCAAGAATTATTCCAAACATCTAGGGTATCAATAATCCAAATTAGCAAAATTAGATTGATACTCTAACTAACAAAAATAGAATTCTTTACAAGCATACATTTAGAAATGAAGCATTTCAATTTGCTCTAAGCTAGCAATCCAATATCAACATGCTCTAGGTTGCATGGTGTAAAACCTTTTTTGTAATCCATTTTCTCTTTTTATGTTCTGAGCCATGATTTAAAATATGTGAAGGGCCTATTTGACTGGATTGACCACAACTTGGGACATGTTGCACTGAGCTACTATCATGGTCCAAAACACCTCTTTGTACTTAGAAAATTTTTGCAAAAAATTTCTAAGTATGTGGTATTTTAGGCCTACAATAACAAGTTGTAAGCTTTTGGAGCCTTAAAATTAAAGGAAATGTGATCACAAGTATAAAAATAAGCATGCAATTTTATAACTATGATAATGACAACTTAACATGCATGAAAATATGATAGAAAACATGATACAAAGCTCTAGAAATGCTCATAAAAGAAAGCTCACGAAAATTACAATGCTTCTCTCATGGAGTTTACAACTCCTCCATGATATCAAAATGGAGCTACATTGTGCCTACTACTACTCTCACTTATGCACTACACAAATCTCCTCTACAAACACTCACAATGAGGCCTTTATATAGAAAGATAGATTCCTTACCTCTCACTCAACCCTAAGACTCATGTACATGTGGACTACATGTACATTTACATAATTACACATTCTAACACTTGTGAATTTATTAAATTACTCTAAAAAACTATTTATCTCCTAATATAATTCTAATCTAAATATGTACCCATGAAGGTACATTAGTAAAGAACCAAATTATGTAATATATTCCAACACCCCCCTGTATTACATTATTTGGTTTTTTTTAAGACTTTAGTCTTCAATATGGATCTGCAATATGGTACTAAAGTTTGTACTCTCCTTCCTATCCAAATGAGTAGTTAGTGTCTTCATAAGAATCTATCTTGGCTGATAGAGCTTTAATTCCATGTTCATCTGTAGGTTCTTCCATTTCTTCAACTTCTTGAATATTTTGGGTAATGTGTCCTTTATGATTTCCTCCATGATATTCAAGTTGAGGGTATTGATTCTAAGAAGAATATATCCTTTGGAATTGTTTCTTTTGAGGTTGATACTGCTTTGGCTAAAATATCTTATTTTATTGATTTCCATAGGATGTTTGATTTCCTTGAATCTGATTCTTTGGATTAGATCTACAGTAGTTTGTAATGTTCTCTTTCTTTCTACATACCTGACATTATATGTTATTCCAAGGTCTTAATCCTTTTGAGGATGATGCCATATTTCCTTGTGGATTATATTTTATCACCAAGGTATTGTTAGTCATCTCATATTTAACTATATTTTCTACCTCATATTCTTGGAGAACATTGACTAACTCATCAAAGAAAATATCTTTACTTAAAATTTGCAAGGAGGTAACTAGATGCTTGTTCCTATATAGTAATTTCTTGGAGTTTCTCAAATGTCAATATGGCCTTTACTTTGTTTTTCCATGAGAAATAGTTTGGACCTTTAAGTAATTGAGATTCTGTAAGAATAAACTTATTTGATGTCATGATGGTCCTAGTAGTCTACCTTATATCTCCCTAGTAATGATATATGCTATAAATATGATTCACTTCTATCACTTGCAACCAAATTTTTGTAGAAAGTCTTTTAGAAATGCAATTTCATCCATAAGAGTTCAATAGCTTTAGTTGGATTGTCTATGTCCTTCTATCTCAATCTTCCAACTATAATTTTGATGCAAGCAATATCTTCAACTAAGAATCAATGCAATGATAGATTTCTAAACTTCTAGAAATTCAATTGAAGTAGGATTCCTTATATCTCCCTAATTAGAAGTTTTGTTTTGAAAGTTTATATATTTGCAAACTAACCTTATATCTCCTTTAAAATTTGCAAATAGTTGAAGCACTAATAATAAAGATTTTAATGCTTCTAATTTTTTTTCTTCTCAAAATTAAGTAATGTGATTTCTAGGGTATCTTCCACTACCTTATAACTCCTACTAAATATCCCTAGATTAATATTAAAGCTGATATGTATAATATTATCACTCCTTACAACTTTATGAAGGCAATAAAACTTAGATATTACCTTTATATCAAGCGCTTTATTACTATGGTAAGAATCTGACAGTCACCCCATGGTCTCCTCCAATGGTAGAATATTGTCCAGTACTTTTCTACAATAGCTTTTCATTATTCAATGCTATCCCTACATTCTTCAATGCACCCCTTCTAGCTTTAATGCTCCTCAACACTTTGCTATACCTTTTGCTTTATCTCTCACTCCTCCGTATTACGTGCTCTTATAAGCATCTCCAAAATATGGTTGTCCACTATGACAAGTGTAACAAATCTTAAAAAATGAACTCTTCTTTGTTTAAACATTATTAGGTGAATCATAATTAGAGGTGGATCAAAATTAGGATAGAACTTAAAGATAAACTAGGAAATCAAAGGTTTTCAATGAATAAATGAGGGAGAAAACATAGACAAGAAGATCATTCTTTTAAATGCTACAAATTCAAACAATTTAGACCCCAAAATAGATTTTGTGGGACCTTCCAATAATACTTTGGTTTCATATATGCATCCTTCAGGGTTAGAAGATATCCCAGATTCACTTGGGGTATGACAAGAAATAGGTAAAAAATGAAGATGGACACTAACCAAAAGGTAGACCATAAGACTAATCAACATCATATGGTAAAAGAAGGTGAAAAACTTGTAGAGGAAGGTAAGGTTAATGCCCTTACCAATATTCTTAGCTTTGTTATTAATGAAGATCATCACTTGGAATATTAGAGGACTCAAAGGGTGTCTGTCAAAACATGATTGTTAATGCTTTAACTAATTGAGCATTGGACTAAGTTGATATTACTTGCTACAACCGCCCTACCAAATGGTGGGCTTCACAAATCAGGTATGCTCTTCTTTCTATCCGTTCTTTGGATGGCTCCAGTATAGAGGTACCTAGTTATACTTTCTTTATATTAACTTCTCTTTGGTTCAATCAGGGTATTTTAGTTCCCTAGCTCAGAAAGATCTTTCTTATGTGTCCCCTATTGAATCTTGGTTAAAATACCTATTGTAATGGTTTGTTTGAAGATATAATATGTTTTTTCTTTCATTTAATTTTTTGGTGTGCGTGTTTTTGTTGTGTTTTATTTTTTGTTTTTAGTGTCTTTTTTATGTTTATGTTTTTTTGTGTTTTTATTTTTTTGTGTTGTTTTGTTATTTGTGTTTTGTTGTTGTTTGTTATTTGTGTTTTGTTGTTGTTTGTTATTTGTGTTTTTCTTGTTTTAGGCATGCTCTTTGAGTGTGTCGAAGAGATAAGGCCAGGTGCAAGCCCTGGGCGTATTTTTGTGGAATAGATATCCTTACCTCCTTAGGTCTTACCCCAAAGTGGCACTCCAAAAGGGGTGTTTTCCACAAACAAAAAAATTCCATATAAGGTTATTTTAGCAAAAACAAATACCTTATCTATAAAGGCAACTTATGGTTTATCTTCTAAGATATTTGAAAAGAATTAAATAGATGGTTGTAATAGAAGAAGAATTGAAATAGAAAAAATATATGGATGCAACAAAACAAGAAGTGAATGAACAAATAGAATATCAACCTAACTAAATGTTCAAACGATAACAAAGACATCAAGACATTTATCAAGGAATAATTCAAAACATTCATATGGGAAAGAAGTTAAGAAAAAAGAAAGAACATTATCTTGTTGAATTTAACCCTACATATGATCACCATTAAAAGGCCTATATAGGAGCAAACATCAATTGGAGAGCAATGATGCTCATAACCCATTTAAGGACTAGCTCACATGAACTTAGATGTGAAATAGGCAGATGAAGAGACCAGAAGAGGAATGCACAAAGAATATATGTACCTTTTACACATCAAATAAATTTATTTTATTTTGGAATGCAAGGCATATAACAATATCTAAGCTAATTATATTGGTATTCTAGTAATAAAATCAATACAAGATTTCTTTTAAAATATATATATATATATAATTCATTATGAAAATCAATATCAAAATATAAACATCATAAACAAAAAAAATTAATCAATTTTTTAGGTTAGCAACCATAATTCTTTGTAAAGTTACATCATAAACTACTTTTAGCCTTGTAGAAGTCAAAAACCTTTTATTCTATCTTGAATTAAATTACCAAACTTTTATAAAGCCTTTCATTCTATCTTAAATTGAATTACCAAACTTTTATAAAGTCTTTATATGCTTTTGAGTTATGTTCAAACATAGTCATACTTACATGTTTTTATATTATTAACTTTCTAATATTCTAACTATTAATAATTTTTTATTATTTTTTTAATAAAATTAAAGTCTTTATATGCTTTTAAGTTATGTTCAAACATAGTCATACTTACATAAATGTTTTTATATTATTAATTTTCTAATATTCTAACTATTAATAATTTTTTAATAATTTTTTATTATTTTTTTAATAAAATTATATATTTATTTTGGTAATATTAAGAGATGGGGTTTTGACCAAGAATCCTCCAACCTATTACAACAACTCCACCGTGTAGACCCACCCCCTTACACACTCACCCACACAACGGTTTGAACCTTGGACCTCCCGAAGAAGAACCAAAGCCCAAACCCTTGCCCTGTATCCCCAAATGCTTTAGTAAAATTATTATTATTATATAAATTATCATCGTAATAAACCAATTACATTTTATTGAGAAGCTTCACTTGGCAGTGTATATATACATATTTTTTCGAGCAAAGAGTTTTTTTTATGGTTAACCAGTCAAATTTAAGAGATAACACACAAGATTTTGATTAAAGTGTGAGAAAGACTTGAACCATTAACCTCAAATAAAAAAGATAAAACATTAAAAGATAAGCATTTGAAGATAAGCTTAGTAAAAAGTAATTTTGGATGAAATTCGACATTAAAAATATTAATAGTTTTAAAAGTTGGTTAAATTAGAAAAAGCAAGGAACAAGCATTTGCAGTAGGAGTAATTTAGCACAAAATACCGTATATACTTCATTTCCCGTACATACAATATATTTTGGTCTTATTCTGGAACCAACCCTAATACTTAAATCTAGCCTAAACTCTGTTGAACACGGATTGTTTCTCGAGAATGCACTCTTGTCATCTTGTATATTAATGAGAATGAATTAACAGTTGTTTTTTAACCTTACTGAGATTAAATGTTTAATTTGGACGTTTATACAGCATGGATAACCGGAATCAAAATTTTATTTATTGTGAGGGTGGCTGTAATGAATGAATTCTCGAATAAATACTTCTTATACATATACATATCGTCAGTGGGTATTGAACGTTGTTCACATCATCGATAATGCAAGTGGCATCCCTGTAGACCACATCACCCAGATATATAAATTCTTTTTTTATATATGTTACTATAATTAAATAATATTAGTTCAATTAATTATTAAAATTTAGATTCTATATTGAATAATATTTAATTTGTTATAATATTTTGTAATATAATATAATTGAGAAACCAAATATTAAATATATATGCCTATTTGAACCTTTGGACTGCTATTCTATCTGACAATTCTTCAACTAATTATTTAAAAAAGAAAGGTGGTTACTAATTTCTTTATGTATCAAAAAAATATATGCCCATTCATTGTTATGGGCCACATATTCTCTCCCAATAGAAGGAATGGACTCAGGCCGACACTTATGCTGGTTTGTCCTTTTAAGACGTCACCTACCCTACTCACTTTCTCTTTCTCTTTTATAATGGATTCCAAGCCCTGTAACTTCAAAGCTTTAAATATTTGTGTCTTTCCCCGTACTCCTGTAATGGAGCCACTTCAACCTTTCATATTGTCGGAGTACATAACCTGTGTTTACTGTTCATCAGCCCATTCTTACATGGGAACAAGCATAGTTTCATGCAAGCAAATGTCTCGTGATATTGAAGCCTTCCAGTATTCTTGTTACACATGTGGAAAAAAGAGAAAAGAAAGATAAAACTTCAAATCAGTCAAGGACCCATCCAAGAGAGACTCCTCCTCCAGATAAGACCGGTGGTAGTAGAAATTCAACTTAAAAACCCATTTATGCCTCAAATCAGTCAAATTTTTTGAAGGTGGATGACGACCTCCATTCAAAGAGTCCAAGTAAAACCTTGCACATGAAGAAAAACAATGCTGGGTTCGTATGATCGAGACATGAATTAATCAGAATGTGTCGACTGAAAAATTAATCCCTGTCCAGTCAATGCTAACGTCCATATCGCTCACCATTCTCAGCGACCAGCCCCTCCATTCACACTGCAACTGCAAGCTTGACGTTCCCGTTTGGGAGAGCTCTAAAAACGTGGGCCACACAGTCATGTCGGGTAAGAAGAATTTAAAACACAAGTTAGGGATGGTGGGTTCCATTATCCAACCTTCAAAGTATTTCCATTGATTTCATTCACATTGGATTCTTTTTTCAGTTCAATTCAATACCAGTTTCTTTGCAAGGTGAAATCCAAACCAAAATTCTAAAAGTAGGTTGGTTGGTAGCGACCTGCTTGTCAGTGGGTTGGCTTCCTCTTTTTCCAGTTCAATTCAATATCGATGTTTTTTTGTAAGGTGAAATCTAAATAATTCGATAAGTCAATTGATAACAACTTACTTGTCAATAAACTGTTCTGATTTTATTTTTAATCTAAATCTTACTAATTTTGATTAACTTTGTTTTTACCTAATAAAAATCTAAATAATATTTTTCCCTTAACCCATTCTGAAAACCACAGGCTGGAACATTCACCATTCTTAAAAAGACAAAACTAGTCTGAGTCCTGATGTTCTAACCTTTCATCAACCATTGACTTTACTGGATCATCTTTTGAGCTGTCCTGCACAAACCTCCAGATTTAATAATTACCTCGATCACATGATCCATACATTTCCTAGACCTACGCGCACAACAGTCCAGTAAAAAAAACCCACAGTTACTGCAAATCTACTCCACCATTATTATTTATTTATTATTTTTTTTAATTAGAGGAATTGGTAACATCCTTTCATTTTGAGTAACATCTTTTCATCTTCAATAACTAGATACGGAGAATTTTTCCCCTGCCTCGGAAGTCATTGAAGCTACCTCTATAATTCTTGCCTCTCCTCGGAGTGAGGGAGACCCCACGCCGCCCCCCTCAAACTGGCGTTCACTCAACGGACTCAAATCAAACTACTATCTTTACCTTTGAACATACCCAAAAAAAAATCTACTCCACTATTTTCTTTTCTTTCTCATATAAACTTTTCTTTCTCAAACAAACTTTTTTTTTCTTTCTCATACAAACTATTTATTTCCAGTAACATATTCCTAAATTAAAATTTTGTTCCACTTTAATATCTCTTTTTTTCTTTCCTAGATAATGATGGAAAATGCACCCATTCAGCCTGAATTTATGGCATATTGAATAATGGACGGTCAGTGGCAAGAAAGTCAACCTGTGTGAGCTGTAAGGAGTAAGGAACGAGGAGAAAGAATAACTCCGGGTGCTTTTATGAATGCGGCTGTAAACCTGCGGTGCCTTGCTGATGCCGCAACCGGCACCGGCGGGGGACCGGCCGTGCCGGTCCTCCAAAAAAAAACCCTTCTTCTGGTCAAAACATCTGACTTCTTTTCAATTATTAAAAAGTTGATTCCGGTGCGGTGTCAATTCGCTCGCACCGTACGGTAGACGTGGAATGATTTCATAGGGTGGGCGTTTGACTTTCGAAAGTTGAATCATCGGGTTCCGTAAATTAGGATTTGACCGAGAGGTCGAATTTATTGTAGGGGGATATAGTCTCTACTATCATTAATTAATCCAGGCAATGGTTAAAACAAAATCCTCATAGTGCCCTGAAATTGTCCTTTCTCTATCTTTATCTTGTGCGTTCATGGTGGACACTCCAGAAAGAAATTCCGGATGACGACTCATGGATTCATTCGTCGGTTTTTAGGCGGGGTAATCTGTTGCCAATCCCTCTTTTTCTTTTTAATTTCTTCTCTTGTCTAGTAGTGGGAATTGTGTGGTTTTTTTTTTATATTTCTGCTGCATTTGGTTTCGTGGAAGATGGATTCAAAAACTAAAATATAATCGGTATGAGCGATTCTGGAGATTTAGCGCTGATTAGGACGGAAGACCCAGTTTCCAAATCCTTCTGGTTTGGAGATTCGGGTTCCCGAGCTCCCGTGACTTTTGAAAAGAAAAAATGGAGAAAGAGAGAAGAAGGGACAAAAAATTAGTTCTAGTGTGTGTCTTCAATGTGTTTCCCTGATTTTGATTTCGTTTTTTCCTTACTGAACCTCCAGATTCTATGAGATCCTAGGCATTCATTGGTCGTGGGATTTGAGGGGGAATGGCAGTGGAGATGTTGGACTTGAGGAGTTTTGGGTCTCAGAAGGATCGGGAAATGCAGGAGGCGGCGTCTGCTACGCTGGAGAGCGTGCAGAGCCTCATACATCTGTTATCCCAGCAGGTCCACAACAACAATAATAGTACTAGTAGTAATAGTAATGAGGAAGATACTAATTGCAGAGCTGCGACAGATGCGGCTGTGAGTAGATTCAGGAGGGTGGTATCCATGTTGGGGAATACCACGGGCCACGCCCGATTCAGGAAAGCGCCGCCCGGATCTCGGCCCCCCTCTGTCGAATCCTTGGTTCCGAAGCTCTCCCCCATGACCGAAACTCAGGCGGAGAAAGACTATTGTTATAACTATTCTGAGCGTCCCCCTGTGGCCTCTCCCTCTTCTTCGCTCAAGAGTAAGATACTGTATCCCAGCTCTAGCTCTTTAGCCCCTACCCAAGTGCACAAATTCGTCCAAAATGGTTTTCAGAACACTTCCCAGGGATCGATGGTGGGGCTGGTGATGAACAGTGAAAGTAGCGCAAGAGGCTCCAAGGAATCCCAGTCCATGATGTCGTCGCCGCCGCCCCTGTCGTCGCCCAACTCGTCGCTGGTGTCGTCGCTGACGGCAGCGACGGCGGATCCGTGCGACAACAAGGCGGCGGCGCCGCTGTTTTCCCACTCTCTGGTAGGGCGTCCGCCATTGTCGTCGTCCTCCTCCAAGAAATCCTGCCATGGGAAATCGGATGAACTCTCCGGGAAATGTGCCACGGCGGGGCGATGTCATTGCTCCAAGCGCAAGTATGTTATATCTTAACTATCATTTTATCTTATATCGACATTGTAACAGGTTTTGAAGGCCTAATGGAGATCGGTTGTCATTGCTTTAGGAAGTCGAGAGTGAAGAAAACAATCAGGGTGCCTGCAGTCAGCCTGAAAATGGCTGACATTCCTCCTGACGAATTCTCATGGAGGAAATATGGGCAAAAACCCATTAAGGGATCGCCGCATCCAAGGTTGGTCACATATCTCCTCTTCATTATCCCTTCTTCCATTGCAAATTTTAGAGATTCTAACTATAGCTTAGAATAAACATGTCTATTTTACATAGATGGGTAAAAAAGAGGCCACTCATTTTTGTTTGGATCTCTGTTCACTATCATGGATGGATAAGATGTGAGTTTATTACAAAGGAATAAGGAGGATAAGGCCTAAAATATTAAGGAGAAAACTTATTTTTTAAGGTGTGAGTTCTGGGAAATGATATGAGAAGTGAATTGTTGCAGGGGATACTACAAGTGCAGCACAGTGAGGGGGTGCCCAGCGAGAAAGCACGTAGAACGGGCGTCGGATGATCCAGGCGTATTAGTCGTCACGTATGAAGGTGAACATGACCATTCCCAATCCATGTCTGAGAGTGGCGGCCTCGTTTTAGATCCATGATGGCATTATACAAACAAGACTAATATATATATATATATATATATATATCTGTAGTCGGGCGGGCTTCAAGATTTCAAAAAAAAAAAAAATCTGCATGTGAATATTATTACTCTGCGTTTCATGGTGAGGAGGGTCATATTACTATTATTTTTTGTGCACTGCAATCTCCATGATCCTTTTGTTTGTGAAATGCGGAGAGGAGAGCAAGCAGTATTATCCCACATGTAAGAGCCCTCCTCATTTTTGTCTAAAGTTAACAAAAAAAGACGTGACAGACTCGATATTTATCGAATTTTAATGTTTTTACATTTTTGGTATATATTACTGTAGAAACAAACGGACTTCAATTTCGTTTTCTTAATAAGAAGGTAGAACACGGAACATTTATATATAATTTATATATCTTGTGTTCTGCTCACGCAAAGTTGTCTTGCTTGATTAAAAAAATCATTGTTTGCTTGAATGAGAAAGTTTGCAGTGGGCATCCAAAGTGTCTAGGCATTGCAATGGTTAATAACATTGTAATTGTTAAGGCCTTGGATTTTTTTTTTTTTTTTTACAGAGATTCAAATTTGATTACAGATATTAGGATGATTTTTGAAGTATTTGATTACAAAGATCCAAATTTGATTTATAAAATGATTTTTAAGTGAATGTTCACAGAAATCCAAGTTTAATCTATAAAATAGTTTTTGAAGTATTTTTAACTGAATGCGTTCGCTGTTATTGTATCACAGTATATTTCTAAATATATATAAAAAAGGAGTAGATCTCGATATATTGTCAGTCAATACCTGTGGCGAATTTCAATCTGATTTGCCGCGTGTATGCATATAAAATGACGAAGCAGCCAACTATAAATCTGTTCAAACACGCTTGAAAAGGGTAAAGTCGACGGCAAAGTTTAGGAATTAGCGGCCTTGTGAAGATTAGCATTCTTTTTTGACCCTAAGAAAACATCTTCCACGTCAAAGTTTGTCTAAGAAGCGTACGAGTTAGTTGTATTTTACTTGAGAGTTTTCGAAGTTGACAAAGCTCTGAATATTATGATATTTAATTATTTAATATTAAATTTTACATTGAATTTATGCGTAAATGTGATTTGATAATAAGATTATAATTAATGGATTCAATTTGAAAGGTTATAATAAAACTGTGATACCTAAGAATCAATGTTACTATTATTTAAGAAAAAACTGTTGAGTTTAATTTTTAGAAATTTAACGATGTTCAAATTTTTATAGAGGGTGTTAACTCCTTTTAAGTTTCGATACATTTTAATTGCCAGGGTTTCACAACTAAGACTTTCAACTAGTTTTTTTAAGTATGATAAATATAATTAGGTATAACAGAATTTTGTTGTGTAATATAAAACAACTTAAATATCACAACAAAAAAATATTTTTAAAAGTTAATATTTTTATGTATAATATTGTTTTTTCTTGATTAATATAAAAAATGTTACATTACATATATATATATTTTGAGAAAAAGTTAGATTATATTAATTCATTAATCGGAACATTACAGTTTTTTTGGTGCTAGCACTGTGTCCACCATCTAAAATACAAAATGAGGTGGATAATATACATAAGAATAAAAGCTAATATTAACAAAAAGAATATAACTATATCTTGTTGCAATACACCAAATATCAGCACTCACTTGTGGGAGAATCTGTTATAAGAAAAAATTTTGGGCATGTCATCCGTGATATCTTAAGTCTTCAAAGAAGAAAAAAGAAATTATCAAATCCTGAACTTGTTCATCATTGTTAACTGCCTTCTTCTTATTTTTTTGTTGCACCTTCTGAAAATCTTGAATCATATGAGAAAGTTGATAAAGTCTATCAATAACATCTAGAGGTATCCTGAAAGTTCCATGGACTTGGGAATGAATGTCTTTCACATGTAATAAAAGATCAAAGATTAAGTCTACTAAAACTATATTCCATGGAGGAGCAGATCCAATAAACACCTTTTTATATCTACACTTCCAAATGTGCTTGAGAACAATAAATCTACAATTTGAAACATTGAGATCCAACTAAAAACAAGACAAATTCCAATCCATCTATGAGAAGTTGAGAAAGCTTTGAATATTAAATTTTACTTTAAATTTATGCGTAAATGTAATTTGATAATAAGATTATAATTAATGGATTCAATTTAAAAGGTTATAATAAAACTGTGATACTTGCAGAAAGTCACTTTAATTTTCTTGAGAGAATCAATGTTACTATTATTTAAGAAATTGAAAAGAAAGAGAAAAAGCTGTAAAGTTTTATTTTTCGAAATTTAATGATGTTAAAATTTAACTCCCTTAAAATGTCCAGGGTTTCACAACTATGGAGAGAATTTCAACCATTTTATTTAATAGTTTTTTAAAGTATGATGTGAAGTATTAGATATAGGTGAGTTTTTTTTTTAATTTTAATTTGATTTTTTTTTCTATAAAAGTTTAAAGATATATTAACTGAAATATAGTAACTTGAATATCGCAATAAAAAATATTTTCAAAAGTTAATATTTTTATATATAATATTATTTTTTAATATTGATTAATATAAAAGAAAATGTTAGATTGTATATTTAATATAATTAAATTTATAAATTACGAATGTTAAATTATTCATATGAACATATTTTTCGGGCCTCGTCGGACTGAACGCTTGTCCCTTTCCTAGTGCTTTTAGTGGCGTAAAAGGTTTAAAATGATTGTGGCATGGTGGTTATAGGGGCGGATTGCGCTAAGATTTGTGTGGCGGCTTCTGGGGTGGACAACGCAGAATACTGTGGCGGCCATAAAAAGCTGGACACCCTACCCACCCTACCCGGATTCGTGGCGACTACCGATTCCACCATGTAAATTCAAAAAAAAAAAAAAAAAATTATTCATATGAATATAATTATATATCATATCATATTATAAAAGGTTTATCATAATAATAATAATAATTTAATTTTTATTGATTGATTTATTAGGTAAAATACATTTTTATAATATTTTATTATGTGATCAAATGACATTAGCTCAATTGGTTAAATTCCTCAACATTTAAAGAGGAGACCTAGATTCGTATCTTGTGATATGTGTATAATATCTAAGTTGTAGTGATATCATTGTATGATGATATAATAAAGGTGGAGCCCGTTTCAATCCCATATAATCAATTGAAAAAAATAGTAATAGGAATAGGGTTCGATTAAATCTCATATAACCAATCAAAAAAATGACATTAGTTTTGCAAGTTAAATTTTTAGACTTTCAAAGAGGAGACTCCAACATAGTATATCTCTTACTATCACAACATAATTTCATATGTTAATTATAATAGAAAATGTTTTTTAAATAAACATATGAGGAATGCCATAACAACAAATCAAATGCAATACCCTTGCCTCCTTGGGACTTATCCGAAAGTGGTACCCTGAAAGGAATGTTTTCCACGAACAAAACAAAAAAAATAACAAAATCAAATGCAAGGCACTCAAAGTAATACCCCGAAAGGGATGTTTTCCACGAAAAAAAAAAAAAAACAACGAATCAAATGCAAGACAAAAAAATGCATCCAATAAGGGTGCATGCATTAAACAAATGTTAAACAATAAACAATATTTGAATATTTTATATCATTTAGAATTATATAAAGAGAGACATGGTTTTAGTTAAAATTAATATAAAATATAACATTTTTTAATCAAAATATAAATGTAGTTCATATATTCCCATACAAGAGCATGCTTCTATTTATAATACTAACCTTTTATAATACAAGCTTTCTAAGTACATAGAGAAATTCAAATATGTCAAAGAGCATAGAAAGCCTAAGAAAGATTGTAACCTCAACCACAATTGTGGTTGTCTTTATCACCCATCTTTTGAGGTTAATGAAATTATACCTTTAACACCGTCCATAACTATTTCGAGGTCACTAAGGCTATGTTAATCTCATATATCTACTAAGACTATGGATTATGTATAGTGAAATCTAGTTATACATGCTTAATCATTTGAGAGTCATATTGCTTTGTAAGAGATTGATGATGCCAGAATTAAAATACACATGGAATACAATATGCCTATGAAGGAGATATCAAGATGACATGATTATATCATGAAGTATACAAGGCATTAATTCTACTCAGATCCATTGATGACCCAGGGAGTAGATTTAAAAAATATATGTTACATTAGACTTCATCATATTAAGTAGTCACTTGTTATGGTAAATAATTAGTTAGTTTGGGAGATTATCATGACCTAGTCATCTTCAATAGTGTAAGTTCTTTCCAATATTCCAGTTGTCCTACATGCTTTTCTTTGTTGATGAACCGTCTACCATTGATTATGTTCTTGTTAACATACCCTTAGTATAAAAAACACATGGTCTCCAAGTATCCTCTATACTTTCTCCCCTCATTGACCATGTTGTCCTATATTTTTGGTTTCAACTTTGTTTCCCCTATATAATACTTGTCCTATCCAACCTTTCCAATCCACCACCATCCATTTTGACCACTAATACAATGCACAATACATAAAACTCCTCAAAACAAGGCTTCACTCAACATGACTTGATTGAGCACTCCCTATACTTCACCAAGGTCATTTGGTCTTCTCCCCTACATAGTTTTCTCCATTCCAATCATCTTTAGCCCTCCTAAAAATAGCCATTGTCCTCTCAATGCTTGGTACATGCATTATGATACATAAATCCTCCAATTCAAAGCAAATGCCAAAAATCTATAGGAACATTCTTAGACAAAAAAAGAGGAAATATCTCATGAACATATGTAAAACTATGCTTAACCATTTTTGGTTCACTCCCAAACTCTTTTGGAGAGTCCTCCTCCCTAATAAATCAATTGTGTTATATTTGACCCCTCTATTTGATTTTATTATGAATATAGCCTATGCAATGTTCCAAATCAACTAAGCATTCAACTCAATCCAAAACCTGTTCATTGTCATTTCTTCTATAACCACCTAACCCTAGTAACTAACACACCATTATGGTTGGCCATGCCTTGGCAGAGATCTTTGCAACAACCTTAGACATCACACATCTCTAGATGAGATGAGAGAAAGTAGTTGAGAGTTAAAGATCAAGAAATATTTAGGAGGAACCATTGTACCAATTATCATATCTTCACTTTAACCTCCATCATTAGAGGCTAAATCATAGAAGCATAGTGTATATTGTTGCTTTTTGAACTTCACAAAGCATTTGAAATAACTCTTTGGTACTTGCTAGTCAAGAATTTGGGTCTTCCACCCTTGATGGTCTCACTTGTGATGACAATTTATGAGACCTTTGGTGGAAAAGTACAAACAAGGGCAAGTGAAACAAAGTATGTCCAAAATATGATAGGAGTTACGCAAGACTACCCACTCTCTCCTACACTTTTTATACTCTACATTAAAAAGCTAAAAAAAATCATAGTAAATGCATTAGGTACAATAGATGGTTACTTACTCAGGGGTCTATATTGTTATTCTCTTACTTTTAGATGATATTATCCTAATGTCCCATTCAATGAGGGGTATCCAAAGGCAACTTGACATATAAGCTTCATTTTGTGACACTCATAAACTTTCAGTTAATTTGGAAAAACAAAAGTTACAACTTTTAAGATCATAGAAAAAGAGGCAAATGAGGTGACTCTTACTTACAAAGATGAGAAGGTTGAGGTAGCTTCCTCATATGTATATTTAGGGATCCTCTTCTTTGAACCATGTTTTAGCTTGAATCCAATAGTAGAGGTAAGGCTAAGTAAGGGGTATATTGCCCTTACCACCCTTGAGAAACAATGTTTGGTTTCAGTCTCAAGACATTCAAACAAAGATCAACCTCTTTTATTAATTTGTTACACCTACCCTCCTATATGGATGTGAGGTTTTGGGAACCACCTCTTCAAAAATGGACTAGAACTAGATAGAGTCTTTGGCTTGATTCTATCAAAACATATTCATGCCAAGAGATCAGTCTCTCATACCATCATCCTTGCAAACTTTGGTACAATCCCATTCATTGCTTAAGTGATTTTTAATATGATGATAATGCTACATAGGCTGAGACAGATGACCAACTTATAGACTAGTCATCCTAGATATCCATATCTTATTATTAGGTCCTCTATGGAATAGGAAGTTCATGGTGTTAAATCTTATTGGTATGCAAGAGCCTCCTTGTTGCCTTGCCTCACTAGCCTTGATATTGATAAACCACCTACACAACGTTTTAATAGATGCTCTTGTTGTCTCCAAGAGAGATAAATAAGGGTATTCATACTGAGGTTTATAGTACCTACTTCAAATCCACTTAGTATGAGACTAGAGATTCACTCTCCTCAAAATTGCAATGCTACTCAAATTTATATCTCCAATACAACAATGGGCTTATTTGAACCTCAAGGTATACTAGACTCTAGTCACCTTACAACTTGAGGGTCCCACTTGCTTAGCTTAAAGTTTGCTTTCATTAGCTTGGTATTGAGACATGCTACTAAATTCCTTAGGAGCATCATGTTTGGTGGTTCTACTCCTTCAAGCCTAAGATCGAAGACCATTTTGTTTTTAAATGTTTCCTCTACAATGAAATTAGAGAATGTTCCTTTTGTCTCTTTAGAGATTCACTCGACTCTATATGCTCATGGTTTATGAGGACTAGAGATTATTATATTCAATCCTTCATTAATGACTTTACAAAGGCAAGTCCTCTAAGAGGTTTGCACTTGTTTGATCACTTCATACTTTTAGCCTTTCCTTCTAATATTAGTAGTAAGAGGCCTCATAGCCAACTTCTAATAGCTCATACAATGGATCTATGAGGCATCATAGACCTAGTGATCGACATGGTCTCACATCCATCACATAATTTTTTTGTGGCTTTGAATAAATAAAATACTTCTACACAACATTAAGTATGGTACCCTTATAAACTTATCAATTATTCCTTGTCTCATTATTTTCTCTTTATTTATAACTTTTTCTTTTATATTTTTATTTGGGATGTACCTCTATACTCCCATTGCTCTTTATTTTGTACCTCCTATAATAAAACAAATTTAACTTTCAATAAAAATTAATATTAATATTGATATTAAATTAAATTAATAGTATCTACTAATCTAATATATAAGCATTAAATAGTATTAATTTTACTAATTAAATTCTTAAATTTTTTAGAAAGACTTTGATTACTATTAAATAATATATTCATAACAATAAATATATTTTAATATCATTAAATAATCATGAATGACTTCTTTATAAACTCTTTATCAACCTTGAATTAGCTAGACCAAAGTTGGATCCCATGTGCACAAGCCTCACCCCATATATTTTTCAAACATCGATGTTATAAGGCTTGTCTTAAATATATTTATAACCGTAACATCATCATAAAAATACCCCTAAGTGCTAAGTGGATTGATAAGTGTTAATTTGACTGAGCACTTACCAAGAAGAGACCCAGGTTCAAACCTTGGGGGAAGCCTATTTCAAAGGTAGTAATATGATCTAAATCCTCTGGGTGCATGCCATATTGATGATGATGGTTTGATTCCCAAGCACTTGGTGGTCCATTTTATGTCGGGCTATAAAACAATGAGGTGAAATAGGTTTGGTGGATGCAGCCCCTGTGGTTTGAACCCTACGCTTGCTAGCTACTAAATAGTGTGGTTGTAGCCAACTCTCCTATCAAGAAAAAAAACATCATCATTATATTTTAATGAGGTTGCATAGTGTTATATATCTATATTTTTATTGTTTCATTAAATTTCAACATGTAATTTGAGTTTTCTGTGTATTTTAAGATATTATAAAATTGATAGTGTAATTTTTTATAGGGTAAAATGTTTTATTTTATAAAAAAATCTATTTTTAAATAAAATATAATTTAATATTTAATTTCTAATAAATTTATTTATATTATTTTTTAATAAATTATGTATGGTTTTTGGAATAAAATAAAATTGTTATTATTGTTTGTTAACACACAACTCACATCATCATGCTAGAACGAGTGATTATTCATGATGTACATGAGAACAAAATCTCGAATCACATAGAATTGCACTATCACAACTCTTGTAGATTTTAAATAGCAAAGGACTTGATAGTAGGTCTTTGGTTCATATACTTCTATGTCCTTTAGTAGAAAGAGTCATTAGGTGAATACATGTGTTCTGGAAGCAGATAGATTATCTTCACCATAATCCCAATATGGTTTCCTTCAAGTATGGCTTCTTCTAGATATTTATTTTTTAGCAGAGTCACCAAGTGAGTTCTGAAGTGCTTCAACAAGTAGAATAGGCAAATACCCTTACCAAAGTCAAATCTTGGATATTATCCATGTACCACTTGGCAAGATTTAAACCTTGGTCTCCTCAAACGTTGAGGAATCTAACCTGTTGAGCTAATGCCACTTGATAAATTAAGTTTTACATAGGATTTTATGAGGGGTCCCGGTCCCCTCATACTAAGGTTTGAACTTGGTTCTTCTAGATGAAATCCTAAGGAATTACCACTCAAGTATACCTCATGGTTCTATAAACCAACTACTATTTACAAATACAGTTGAGGGAATTGTAGGGTATGATTTAGATATTGTATAAAATATTGTGCAAAACTACTATGGGCCACTAGGTGTTAAAATTTGATTATTATCTTGGCCATACAACATGAGGGTTTTTACACCCATTTTTAATCTTCAAAGATATCTTCTTGATGATCTGTTGGCATGATATTCCTGGTTGTTAGTAGTAGTTTGAGGGATTTTCATTTTACACAAGGTTCCAAGTTAGCTTCAAATGCAATTGCCCCTCCCTATCTCGATTGTAGTGAGATTTCACTATAACTTTGGTGGCTTACAGTGGCCATCTACTTGTAGAAGGAGATGAACCCAAAGAACAAAGCCCTATGCATTGGGCATTGAGTCACTTGAATGTAACTTTAATTGGAAAGAGGTATCCATTTGAGCCAAGAACGAAGTGCTTGATTTACTTTTTGTAGCATTTTCATTGAGGTAAAGGTACCTACTCATATTAATTTATCTTCCTTTGAACCTATGCCTCCTTTCGTTCATCATCCTTTTGCTTGACTTGAGCTTGTCCTATTTCCCTCATGATGGTGCAAGATCATATTTATTTTTAGCATTGGATTTGCATGATGTGAATTTGATTTTCCTTTGTGCATATTCTCTTTGTCATATTTTTTTGGCATTTATTTTGAGCTATTTGATTTTAAAATTACAACTGATTTGATAGTTTCTATCATTTGGTGCTAATTCCAAGAGCAATATTTTTTTAATTTTTAAGCAACTCATTTGTTTCGAAATATATTATGCATAACAAATATATATATATATATATATATATATATATATATATATATATATATATATTTTGTTATGCATATATATATAGTATATACATGAACCAAAAAGGGTTGAGACTTTATGTTTACATGATATTTAACCCATCCCTATAGCTCCATATGTTTTAGGGGGATCTGACTCCCATACTTTGGCTTCCCACTAATCCATTGAGTCATCTAAGATAAATGAATGCATTTGATCAATTGGGGATTTAGGACATTTATCTTTTGACATAAAAATTTAACCTAGATATTGACAAGTTTTCCACATTGTGTAGGAATATTGAATCTAATTGGATTATAAATTTGATCCCATAGTGGGTCCTTAATACCATGATAGACCTATCCAAACATAAATATCCCCCTGACTTAGTGGTGAAATCTCTATATAAATAGATGCCAAATGAATTTGGGAGATCGATTATCGTAATATTTTATGTAAAAGTCACACTCAAACATGCATTTAGGGGCAAGAAAGAGTTCCTCCACTGCCCCCAAGATCTATACTATACTACCAACTACACCACCCTCTTATTGGTAGGTTGAGACCTTATATCTAATGCATCCTCTACCCCCTTTGGCATAAAATCTATACTTGCCCCTCAATTTATCATGTAGTTATGAATCAATTTATTCTTATGGATGAGAGATAAATAGAAAGGGGGGCTTGGGCTTGCTTACTTTTGGGACTAAAATTTATAGAACTATATATGTTTATTGTTGATTCTTCTCCTTCTCTTCTTCCTTAAGTGCCCTTCTTATTTGCTATTTCTATTCTAGAATAGTCAAGACATCCTAAATGGGAATTGCTACAATTGACCTCTTCAGATGATATTTGAAATTGAAGGTTCTGAGAAAGGTGGTTCACTATGTTGCATATAGGTGGTCCTCTATGTTGCATATGATGATAATGGAAATTTGGTTGGTCCCTCGTTGGATAAGGAATTTTGATTGATTATTCTCATGGTATTTTTTGCTTCATGATCTTGAGGATGTTTTGTACTATAACCATATGGTGTTCTTATACTCTTGGAGGTGCAACTAATAGATACTTTTGACCATTATTGGATATTTTATCCTACCACACGGAATCTAATAGTAGTAAGAGACATAGGTGTGTTTAGCTTTGGGGGTTGTCACAGAAGGAGGTTATTGACTTGGTCCAACTGATCCAACCTAATTTCTTGAGACCATATGATTTATCTTGTCTTGTTACTCAATGGCCCACTTCTTAGACCTCATGAGATAGTTTGACTAAACCTGAGGCTAGTTGAAAACTAGATTACCCAACCCATCAAGTACTATGTAGAATTCTTCTTCATCCCAAGTCAAGATATGTTCTTATGTGGCACTATTAGACTCTAAGAGGGATGGAGCTAGGGTAGGTTGAATCACCATCTATACTCCTAAATATGAAGTCGATGCCTGACAAGGCATTATCTCACTTATAATAGTGACAAGGAGCTAGGAGATATCTCCATTGTTAACATGGGTGGGATAGATATCTAGGGTTGGGCAATGCTAAGAAGCAGACTCCTTTATGTTATTATTTTGAATGAGCATTATCTCCCTAGTGTGTTTAGAGAATTCTTACTATAGTGAGGTTGGTATTGACACTATTATTGGTTATGGCTCTAGGCTTGACCGATTCCTGGTTAGCCTAGAACTAGGGCCTCGATTAACCATTGAATGAAGTTTTATTACCATGATCTCCTTGTGGGAAGGGAGGCCTTGGATTATTTTTATATGAGTACCTCTAGGTATTAAATTTGCTTCTCATCATATCGTTAGTGACCAATATGAGTAGATTTTGCATTATTTTCATTTTTAGGTATTCTAAAATAGGGGGAGCTAAAGTAAGCAAGATAGGAGTTATTGTAGGTGATATTGAGATCAACTAGAAGATTACTGATTGAATAACTATGAGAGGTTGATAATGGCATTGCACACTGGGATACAAATACATGGGAGGCCTAGATGCTAGCCTTTCAATTTGAATCAGATCATGTTTACCTTAGATGGCTATACCATATGCATCTTGTAGGGAGTTTCCATCTCTAGCATTAATCATTAATGTGATTTTAGAATATAAGGGCTTTAGATAGTCTATAAATGATATACTTGGGGGAATACAAATATCTTCAAGTATTTTACACCATGTCTTATGAAATATGAGGTTGAAATCATCTATCATCTCCATGGGAGCTCTTTTTATAATTGAAAATTGTTCCAGGATAGACACAATATTTTCCTTCTCTCTAAATAGTTTAACGAATAGAGTGACAAGCTAGTCCTAATTAGCTATCAAGATAGGTTGGAATGCAAGATACCATTCTTGAGTTGTTCCTTTGAATGAGGTTTCCAATAATTTCAAAGTCATGTTTTACTTTGATATATTATGAAGTGTGCATAGGCTTACCACATGGTTCAGATGCTTAATAAGAGTAGTTAGGTCCTCCCTAGTGAAGTATGAGATATATTTGAGATAAAATAATAGTATCTCCTCCCATAATTCATGTGAATTAGGAGATGCAAAGGAAACTTTGTCATTCTAGGAAGGAAATATTTTGGGTGGTTTTGGGGTAGCCATTTTTTGACTTCTAGCTATTCTTCTTCATGGAATGGTGTCGAGTGGAGGGAGCAAATTTTGTATATTTTTTGTAATAAAGTACTTGGTAGTAGATATCTAGTTCATACACTTATGGGTCATTTGATAGAAATGAATTCGTCATATGAATACAATATGTGCTCTGAAAGTAGATAGACTAAGGTATTCATCATAACTTCCATCTGGTGTCCTTCAAGTGTCACTTCTATATTTTTATTTTATGAGCAGTCACCAAGTGATTTTTGAAGTGCTTCAACAAGTAGAATAGGTAAATATTCTCACCATAATTAGATCCTAACTTATTCTTGATTGTAGGACCAACGATGAGTCAATGGGACTTCATCGAGCATACCATTAAACTATTATTCTATTTGATTGTCCCAAGCCATAAAATAGGGTTTGTACTAGATGATAAGAGCTATCACACCTCATGTGGAGTGACACATTAGGGCCAATCCCAAGATCATAGTGTTTGGCTCTATTGGGAACCTCCAAGAGTTTTTACGAGGATAACACCTTTTGATATTTGATCTTGAGTGCACAAGTCCTACTCTAGCCTAATCTAACTTGGTGAGAGAAGGGTTAAAGAGATGCAAAAAAATAAAACAAAATGAAAGTAAACCTAATCTAATTGAGGCAGTGTGGCAAGATCAAGTTAAGATTCCTCCACACAACAACCCTAAGTGTAATGCACCGACATAGTGAACACTTCCTATCCTCGACATATATAAACACAAATAAACACACATGCACAAAGGAAACACAATAGGGAGAACCAAACACTTGGAACCAAATAGTTATAAGCATCCAATATGCATATAAAGATATAAAACCATTACAATATTATGCCAAAAATGAAAAATGAGGTCTTAAGGGCATGCCCACAAGACCGCTCAGGAATATGAGTACTACAAGAAAAAATTAAGGTAAATCTATATGGAATATATAACTTGTTGATCATTTTCAATGCTAAACTAAATACAATTTTTTCAATTGGTTATATGGGATTTAAATGAGCCCAATCTGTATTACATCATCTCCACATAGTGGTATTACAACAAACATGTATCACTTGGCAAGATTTGAACCTTGGTCTCCTCAAACGTTGAGGAATCCAACCTATTGAGCTAATACCACTTGATAAATTAAGTTTTACATAGGCTTTTATGAGGGATTCCGGTCCCATCGTACTAAGGTTTGAACTTGGTTGTTCTAGATGAAACCCTAAGGAATTACCACTACAGTATACCTCATGGTTCTATAAACCAACTACTATTTACAAATACAAATACAATTGAGGGAATGTTCCCTCCAAAAATTTTAAAGATATATTAACTCACTTAAGTATCACAACAAACAAATATTTTCAAAAGTTAATATTTTTATGTATAATATTGTTTTATAATATATTAGGTAGCATACTTTTTATAATATTTTATTTGGTGATCAAATGGCATTAGCTCAAATGGTTATATTCCACAAAATTTAAGGAGACCTAGCTCAACTGATTAGATTCCTCAACATTTAAGGAGACCTAGATTCGAATCTTGCCTAAGTGATATGTGTTTAGTATCTAAGTTGTAGTGATATCATTGTATGATATTGAAGTAATAAGGGTGGAGCCCCTTTCAATCCCATATAACCAATTGAAAAGAAATTGTAATAGGGATAAGGCTCGATTAAATCCTATATAACCAATCTAAAAAAATGACATTAGTTTTGCAAGTTAAATTTTTAGACTTGTAGAGAGGAGACTCCAACATAGTATATCTCTTACTATCACAACATAATTTCATATGTTAATTATAATAGAAAATATTTTTTAAATAAACATGTGAGGAATGACATAACAACAAATCAAATGCAAGGCATAAAAAAATAAAAATGCATCCAATAAGGGTGCACACTTTAAACAAATATTAAACAATAAACTACATTTGAATATTTTATATCATTTAGGATTATATAAAGAGAGATATGGTTTTCATCTGTAAAATTGTATCTTTATAAACTTATCAATTATTCCTTGTCTCATTATTTTCTCTTTATTTATAACTTTTTCTTTTATATTTTTATTTGGGATATACCTCTATACTTCCATTGCTCTTTATTTTGCACCTCTTACAATAAAATAATTTTAACTTTCTATAAAAATTAATATTAATATTAATATTAATATTAATATTAATATTACATTAAATTAATATTATCCACTAATCTAATCTATATAAGCATTAAATAATATTAATTTAACTAATTAAATTCTTAAATTTTTTAGAAAGACTTTGATTCTTATCAAATAATATATGCATAACAATAAATATATTTTAATATCATTATGTAATCATGAATGACTTCATTATAAACTCTTTATCAACTTTGAATTAGTTAGACCAAAGTTGGATCCCATGTGCACAAGCCTCGCCCCATATATTTTTCAAACATCGATGTTATAAAGCTTGTATTAAATATATTTATAACTGTAAAATCATCATTATAATACTCCTAAGAGTTAGGTGGATTGGTAACTGTTAGTTTGGCTGAGTACTTACCAAGAAGAGACCCAGGTTCAAACCTTGGGGAAGCCTATTACAAATGTAGTAATCTTATCTAAATCCTTTAAGTGCGTGGCAGATTGACGATGACGGTACAAATCTTGAGCACCTGGTGGTCTATTTCACATCGGGCTATAAAACAATTTCATGTCGGGCTATAAAACAACGAGGTGAAATAGGTTTGGTGGATGCAACTCTTGTGGTTTAAACCCTATGCTTGCCCACTACTAATAATAGTTTGGTTGTAACCAACTCTCTTACAAAGAAAAAAATATCATCATTATATTTTCACGTTGAGCTATAAAACAACGAGGTGAAATAGGTTTGGTGGATGCAACTCTTGTGGTTTGAACCCTATGCTTGCCAACTACTAAAAATAGTGTGGTTGTAACTAACTCTCCTATCAAGAAAAAAATTATCATTATAGTTTAACGAGGTTGCATAGTATTATATATTTATATTTTTATTGTTTCATAAAATTTCAACATGTAATTTGAGTAGTTTGAGTTTTCTGTGTATTTTAAGATATTATAAAATTGATAGTGTAATTTTTTATAGTGTAAAATGTTTTATTTTTATACAAAAATTAATTTTTAAAATAAAATATAATATAATATTTAATTTCTAATAAATTTATTTATATTGTTAATATTTGAACCCTACACTTGTCAACTACTAAAAATAGTGTGGTTGTAACTAACTCTTCTATCAAGAAATAAAAAAAAACATCATTATATTTTAACGAGGTTGCATAGTATTATATATCTATATTTTTATTGTTTCATAAAATTTCAACATATAATTTGATTTTTATGTGTATTTTAAGATATTATAAAATTGATAGTCTAATTTTTTTATAGTGTAAAATGTTTTATTTTTATACAAAAGTTTATTTTTTAAATAAAATATAATTTAATATTTAATTTCTAATAAATTTATTTATATTATTTTTAATAAATTATGTATGGTTTTTGGAACAAAATAAAATTATTATTATTTTTTGTTAACACACAACTCACATCATCATGCTAGAACGAGTGATTATTCATGATGTACATGAGAACCAAAGCTCAAATCACATAGAATTGCACTATCACACATGTTGTGGTTTGAACCTTAGACCTTCCAAAGAGAGGCCAAAGCCCTAACCCTTACGTTGTCTCCATCAGGACATAAAATTATTTTAATTATATCTATAAGACCAAAACAATATTTGAGACCTAAAGCTTTAATATAAGATGAGATATGGTGTACAACCCTACTCCCTTTTGGATTCAAACCTTGGACCTCCTATTCGGAGTTCAAAGTTTAACAACATCCAAGAAAAAAATTGTTCAACAAAGCCAAAAAACTCAACATCCTCTTATTATCTTTTGGAGTGTGTTTTTTGTGTTGTTGATTTTAATGAGAAGTTTCCTTGTTTTTCTATTCTCAATTCTTCAAAAAGTTTCATTAATGAGTTTACTTTTAGAGTGTCCTCATATACAATCTTGATGTCCTTGTAGGCTTCACATTTCATAACAAAATATTTTTCAATCCCCACTACTCTTGTTATGCAAAAGATACATATTCATTTTGACCATACCTTTTGAGGAATTGTCCATATCCCAGTTTTGCATTTGAGATGACGTGAACTGAATATTATATAGGCTATAAGCATTTTTCCTAACATTAAATCTTTGCATCTATGGACTTATTTTGGTTGTGTTCACAATTTAGTTTGAACTCGTCGATGTATACTTGTTTTTTCCTTCCTAAAGTTTTAGTCCACATGCCAAGTTTGAATTTTTCCCTCACATACTGTTTATTTTCCTTGTTGGAGTTTGGGACCTCATGCATTTTAATGCTTCATTTTCCCAACCATTTGTTGTTTTGTTTCATCCATATATCTTTTCTTCTATTTAGTGTTTCTTTGATTATTTGTTTTGGCAACCTTTTTTTGGATGAACACAAGGCTAAAAAAATTGCATTAACCTTAGAAAGTTCTTCAGGTATTTAATGTCGTCTTATGAAATTTGAGGTTGATATTGACTATCATATCCATGGGATATCTCTTTATAGTTGACAACTATTCTAGGAGAGATACCTCATCCATCTTCTCTCAAAACATTTTGATGAATAGAGTGACGATTTGGTCCTAGTTAGCCATCAAACTAGGTTGGAGTGCAATATTCCATTGTTGAGCTCTCTAAATGAGGTTGTCTACAATATTAGATCCATGTTTTGATTTGATATATTATTAAGTGTGCACATGCTCATTATGTGGTTCAAATGCTCAATAGGAGAAGGTAAATCCTCCCCAATTAAGTATGAGAGAGATATGAGATCAAACAATGATATCTCCTTCCATACTTCATGAAAATTAGGAGGTGCCAAGGGACCTATGTCACTCTAGGTAGGTGTGAGGCAGTAATTTTCTAGCTTCTAGATCTCCTTCTTTGTGGAATGGTGTCAAGTGGAGGGAACAACTCTTGTAGATTTTAAATAGCAAAGGACTTGATAGTAGATCTTTGGTTCATACACTTCTATATCCTTTGGTAGGAAATGAGTCATTAGGTGAATACATGTGTTCTGGAAGCAGATAGATTATCTTCACCATAATCCCAATATGGTTTCCTTCAAGTGTGGCTTCTTCTAGATCTTTATTTTTTAGCAGAGTCACCAAGTGAGTTTTGAAGTGCTTCAACAAGTAGAATAGGCAAATACCCTTTCCAAAGTCAAATCCTAACTTGTTCTTGCTTGTAGGACCAAAGATGAATCAATGGGGTCCCATTAGACATGTCATTACACTATTATCCTAGGTCATTGGATGAGGTTTGGACTAGATGGTTGGGGCTATTGTGCCTTGCATGGAGTGAAACAATAGGACCAATCCTGAGAGTGTAGGAATTGGATCTATTGGGGGCCTCTAAGATTTTTTACAAGGTTGGCATCTTTTGAGATGTGATATTAAGAACATAGGTACTACTCTAGACTAATCTAATAGCTTGGGGAGAAAGGGTTAGAAAGATGCAAAAAATAAAACAATAGGAAAGTAAACCTAAGCTAATTGAGGTGATGCACCAAGATCAAGATAAGATCACCTAAGTGTAATGCACTGACACAATGAACACTTCCTATCCTTGACATATATAAGCATAGATAAAAACACTTGCACAAAGGAAACACAATAGGTAGAACCAAACACTTGGAACCAAATAGTCACTAGCTTCTAGTATGCATATATGGATGTAAAACCATTACAATATTATACCAAAAGTGGAGTCTTGAGAGAATGCCTATAAGACCACTCAGGAATACAAGTACTACTATACAAGGGAAAATGAAGGGAAAGCTATATGGAATATATAATGTCCATCCTTTTCAATGCTAAACTAGCTCCTATTTACAGATACAATTGAGGGAATTTTCCCTCCAAAATTGTGTAGGATTTTTTGACAATCTCAACTACTCTTTCTATAGGGATCCTAAAAATTGAATGGAAGCACATTTTTCCATAAGTTTGATCATTTTTGAGATTTTTAATATTGTAGGCACCATGCCTTTGTCTTTATTATACCACCTACATTTATTGGACATATGAGTTGAAGTGACCCTAGTAGGTTATCCTTGTCCTCCCTTGATAATAGTGCATTGATCAAGCTCATCTACTTATAGAATTTTGTACACCATTTTTGTCACCCTGTAACTTGATCTTATTATTCTTTTTGCTCTGATATATCCTACTTCTTAGAGCTCTTGGCTACTTGTTCAAAGCTTTTGTTTCATCCTTTTGTATCAGGAACTTCAAAACTTTTGATAATAAGTTCGATGCTTCTATTGGGAGTATTTTGAGGGACCCCTTTCTTATCTTGCCCTTTCGTCAAATCTTCTTGGTGTCCCATTTTTGGAAGATTTATCTTGTATAATATGTTTGTCAAAACTTTTACTTATTTTTTATTTTGAGACTTTTCAAACTCTTGATCGATGAACATCTTATCTTTAATGCCTCTTTTAAAAATTTACTTGACACTTTCTGCCTTTAAGGTTGTGCCATAAAAACTCTTATCTTTTTTCCCCAGTCAGATATTTTGCAAAACTTTGATCTTCTTCTTTGTCCATACCTAGAAAACGTTACCATGTTCTAACCTTTGGAACCTAAATAATGTAGTCTTGATGGGACTTTTCTTTCCCTTTCACCTTTCATCATATTTTCTTTAACTCTTAATATTTTGAGTCAAAGTTCTTAGAAACCCCTTGAGATGTGAATTATAGATGATGATATTTAGTCTATAAGATTTTTGACTCACCGTAATCCCCATGCCTACTAATATTTTATCATTAAGTGTTGGTCTCATTTATAAAGGAGTCATGAGTGTAGAGAATCTCAATTAGACAACCCCTTTGACTGAATGTAGGGAATTAGATGACTTAAAAATCTCTTGTTGATGAGCTCCTACGAGTCTTCATCTATTCTTCACAACAATTGATTCTTCCTCAATTGACTCTCGCCATTGGATACTATCCTATGGGTGTGGTAGAGATATGATAGATGAGGGATCAAAGACCATGAACCCATACAAATATAGATGATAATTAGGCTTGCTAGCTTATCAACCATTTATGTCTAGGTTTATCCTCTACCAATAGTAGAGCTATCTTGATTATCACTAAAAATGCTCATGAGTAGCTACCAATGGTAGGGTATGATTTAGATATTGTAGAAAAGGTTGTGCAAAACACTAGGTGTTAAGATTTTATTATTATCTTGGCAATACAACATGAGGGTTTTTACACCCATTTTCAACCTTCAAATATATCTTCTTGATGATATTCTAGCATGGAATTCTTGGATGTTAATATTAGTTTGAGGGATTTTCATTTTACATAAGGTTCCAAGTTAGCTTCAAATGCAATTGCCCCTCCCTATATCTATTGTAGTGATACTTCACTATAGCTTTGGCGGCTCCTAGTAGCCCTCTACTTATAGAAGGAGATGAACCCAAAGAACAAAACCCTATGTATTGGGTATAAAGTCACTTGAATGTAACTTTAACAGGAAAGAGATATCTATTTGAGCCAAGAAATTAGTGCTTGATTTCTCTTTTGTGACCTTTTCATTGAGGTAAAGGTACCTACTCATATTAATTTATCTTCCTTTGAACCTATGCCTCCTTTCATTCATCATCCTTTTGCTTGACTTGAGCTTGTCCTATTTTTGTCATGATGGTGCAAGATCATATTTCTTTTTAGCGTTGGATTTGCACGATGTGAATTTGATTTTCCTTTGTGCATATTCTCTTTGTCATCCTTTTTGGAATTTATTTTGAGCCATTTGATTTTGATATTGCAACTGATTTGATAGTTTCTATCACTTGGTGTTAATTCTGAGAGCAATATTTCCTTAATTTTAAGCAACTCATTTGTTCTAAAAGAGATCCTGCATAACAAATATATATATATATATATATATATATATATATATATATAAGTATATACATGACCTAAAAAGGGTCGAGACTTTTTGTTCGCATGATATTTAAGCCATCCCTATAGCTCCATATGTTTTAGGGGGATATGACTCCCATGCTTTGGATTTCCACTAATCAATCTGGTCATCTAAGATAAATGAATACATATGATCAATTGAGGATTCAGGACATTTATCTTTTGACATCAAAATTTGTCCTAGACATTAAAAAGTGTTCCATATTGTGTAGAAATATTGAATATAATTGGATTATAAATTTGGTCCCATATTGGATCCTTAAGACCATGATAGACTTATCCAAACAGAAATATCCCTATGACTTAGTGGTGAAATATCTATATAGATAGATGCCAAATGAATTTGGGAGATTGATTATCGTAATGTTTTATGTAACAATCACACTCAAACATGCATTTAGGGTAAGCAAGAGTTCCTCCACTACTCCCAATATCTATACTATACTACCAACTACACCACCCTCTTATTGGTAGGT
Source organism: Wollemia nobilis (assembly GCA_028583015.1). Classification (NCBI taxonomy): domain Eukaryota; kingdom Viridiplantae; phylum Streptophyta; class Pinopsida; order Araucariales; family Araucariaceae; genus Wollemia; species Wollemia nobilis. The sequence goes on along the minus strand of JAQPPZ010017031.1, from coordinate 7,521,188 downwards.
TGATACCTTAGATATAATGCGTCCTCTACCCCCTTTGGCATAAAAGATACACTTATCCCTAAATTTATCATTTAGTTATGAATCACTTTATACTTATGGATGAGAGATAGATAGAAAGGGGGGATTGGGCTTGCTTACTTTTGGGGCCAAGATTTATAGAACTATAGATGTTTATTGTTGATTCTTCTCCTTCTCTTATTCCTTAAGTTCCCTTTTTATTCGCTCTTTCTATCCTAGAATAGTCAAGACATCCTAAATGGGAATTTATACAATTGACCTCATATGATATATGACATTGAAGGTTCTAATAAAGGTGGTCCTCTCTGTTGTATATGAAGATAATGGAAATTTGGTTGATCCCCAGTTGGCTAAGGAATTTTGGTTGATTATTCTTATGGTATTCATTTCTTTGTGATCTTTAGGATGTTTTGTACAAAAACCATAGGGTGTTATTATACTCTTAGAGGTGCAGCTACTAGATACTTTTGACCATTTTTGGATATTTTCTCCTACCAAACGATATCTAATGGTAGTAAGAGACATAGGTGTGTTTAGCTTTGGGGGTTATCATGGCAGGAGGTTAATGAGTTGGTCCAACTGATCCAACCTAATTTCTTGAGACCATATTATTGCTTTTGTCTTGTTCCTCAATGGTCCACTTCTTAGACCTCATGAGATAATTTGATTAAACCTAAGGCTAGTTAGAAACTAGATTGCCTAACCCATCAAGTACTATGTAGACCTCTTCTTCATACCAAGTCAAGATATGTTCTTATGTGGCACCATTTGACTCTAAGAGGGATAGGTTGACTCACCATATATACTCCTAAATATGAATTTGATGTATGTAAAGGCATTATCTCACTTATAATAGTGACAAGGAGCTAGGAGATATATCCATTGTTAACATAGGTTTGGAAATGCTAAGAAGTAGACTCCTCTATGTTACTATTTTGAATGAGCATTATCTCCCTAGTGTGGTTAGGGAATTATTACTATAGCAAGGTTGGTATTGACACTATTTATTGGTTATGGCTCTAGGCTTGACCATTTTCCTGGTTAGCCTAGAACTAGGGCCTCAATTAACCATTGAATGGAGATTTATTGCCATGATCTCCTTGTGGGAAGGGAGGCCTTGGATTATTTTGATATGAGTACCTCTAGGTATTACATTTGCTTCTCATCATCTCGTTAGTGACCAATATGAGTAGATTTTGTATTGCTTTCATTTTTGGGTATTCTAAAATAGGGGGAGCTAAAGCAAGCAAGATTGGAGTCATTGTAGGTGAGATTGAGATAAAATAGAATATTGTTGATTGAATAACTAGGAAAGTTTGATAAGGGGATTGCACACTGGAATACAAAGCCATGGGAGGCCTAGGTGCTAGCCTTTCAATTTGAATTAGATCATTTTTACCTTAGATGGCTATACCATAGGCATATCGTAGGGAGTTTCCACCTCTAGCCTTAATAATTAATGATATTTTAGAATATAAGGACTTTATATAGTCTATAAATGATATACTTGGGGTAAGAAAAATCTCTTCAAGTATTTTACACCATGTCTTATGAAATATGAGGTTGAAATCATCTATCATCTCCATGGGAGCTCTTTTTATAATTGAAAATTATTCCAGGAGAGACACCATATTTTTCTTCTATCTGAATATTTTAATGAATAGAGTGGCAAGCTAATCCCAATTAGCTATCAATCCAGGTTGGAATGCAAGATACCATTCTTGAGTTGTTCCTTTGAATGAGGTTGCCAACAATCTCAAAGTCATGTTTTGCTTTGATATATTATGAAGTGTGCATAGGCTTACCACATGGTTCAGATGCTCAATAAGAGTAGTTAGGTCCTTCCTAGTTAAGTATGAGAAATATTTAAGAGAAAAAATGGTATCTCCTTTCATACTTCATGTGAATTAGGAGGTGCAAAGGAACCTTTGTCATTTTGGGAAGGAAATGTTTTGGGTGGTTTTAGGGCAGCCATTTTTTGGCTTCTAGCTATTCTTATTCATGGAATGGTGTCAAGTGGAGGGAGCAACTCTTGTAGATTTTTTGTAATAAAAGACTTGGTAGTAAATATCTATTTTATATAATTATGGGTCCTTTGATATAAATGGAGTCATCATATGAATACAATATGTGCTCTGAAAGTAGATAAACTAAGTTCTTGATCATAACTTCAATCTGGTGTCCTTCAAGTGTCACTTCTATATTTTTATTTTGTGATCAGTCACCAAGTGAGTCTTGAAGTGATTCAAATAGTAGAATAAGAAAATATTCTCACCAAAATTAGATCATAACTTGTTCTTGATTATAGGACCACCGATGATTCAATGGGACTTCATCGAGCATACCATTAAACTATTATTCTCTTTGATTGTCCCAATCCATAAAATAGGGTTTGGACTAGATGATCATGGCTATCAAACCTCATGTGGAGTGACACATTAGGGCCAATACCAAGAGCACAAGGTTTGGCTCTATTGGGAACCTCCAAGATTTTTTACAAGGATAACACCTTTTGATATTTGATCTTGAGTGCATAAGTCCTACTCTAGCCTAATCTAAATTGGTGAGGGAAGGGTTAGAGGGATGCAAAAAACTAAAAAAACATGAAAGTAAACCTAATATAATTGAGGCGATGTGCCAAGATCAAGATAAGATTCCCCACACAACAATCCTAAGTGTAATGCACTGACACAGTGAACACTTCCTATCCTCGACATATATAAACACAAATAAACACATATGCACAAAGGAAACACAATAGGGAGAACCAAAAACTTAGAACAAATAGTCATAGGCCTCCAGTATGCATATATAGATATAAAACCATTACAATATTATGCAAAAAATGAGGTCTTAAGGGCATGCCCGCAAGACCGCTCAGGAATATGAGTACTTCTACAAGGAAAAATTAAGGTAAAGCTATATGGAATATATAACTTGTTGATCATTTTCAATGCTAAACTAACTACAATTTTTTCAATTGGTTATATAGGATTGAAATAAGCCCAAACTGTATTACATCATCACCACATAGTGGTATTACAACAAATCTTGGATATTATCCATGTATCACTTGGCAATATTTGAACCTTGGTCTTTTCTAATGTTGAGGAATCTAACCAGTTGAGCTAATGCCACTTGATAAATTAAGTTTTACATAGGATTTTATGAGGGGTCCCGGTCCCCTCGTACTAAGGTTTGAACTTGGTTATTCTATATGAAACCCTAATGAATTACCACTACAATATACCTCATGGTTCTATAAACCAACTACTATTTACAAATACAATTGAGGGAATGTTCCCTCCAAAAATGTGCAGGATTTTTTGACAATCTCAACTACTCTTTCTATAGGGATCCTAAAAATTGAATGAAAGCACCTTTTGCCATAACTCTAATCAATTTTTTATTATCGATGTTGTAGGCACCATGCCTTTATCTTTATTAGATCATACAACTTTATTGGACATATGAGCTAAAGTGATCCTATTAGATTATCGTCATCCTCCCTTAATAATGGTGCATTGATCTGGCTCATCTATTTTTTCTATAAATTTGCAAACCATTATTGGCACCATGTAACTTGATCTAATTATTCTTTTTTTTTACTTGTCCTACTTCTTGGAGTGCTTGGATACTTTATCGAAGCTTTATTTTTATCCTTTTGTATCAAGAACTCCAGAACATTTGATAGTAGGCTTGGTGCTTCTATAGAGAGTATTTCAAGGGACCCATTTCTTCCCTTGCCCTTTCATCGAATCTTCTTGGTGTCTTTTTTTTTAAAGCTTTGTCTTGTATAATTTGTTAAAACTTGTACTTATTTTATTCTTTTAAGAATTTTGAAACTCCTAATAATCAAACATCTTATCTTTATTACCTCCTTTAGAATTTTTCTTGACACTTTCTACCTTTGAGGCTATCACATCATTGGAAATTTTGTCTTTCTACCCTAGTCAGATCTTTTGAAAACTCCTAAAATTTTTCTTTGTCTACACCTCCAAAACTTTGCCATGTTTTGACATTTGGAACCCAAATATTTTATTCTCGATGGTACTTTTCTTACCCTTTCACCTTTTATCAACTTTACCTTTTAACTCAATAATTTGAGGTAAATTTGTTGGGAACCCCTTGAGATGCAATCTACAAATTATGAAATTTAGTCTACAAGATTTTTGACTTAAAGTATTCCCCATGCTTGCTACTTTGTTGTCATTAAGAGTTAGTCTCCTTTTTTAAGGAGTCATGAGTGCAGAGAAGCTCAATCAGACAATCCCTTTGACTAAATATGGGGAAGTAGATAACTTACAAGATATCTTACTTATAAGTTGTTGCAAGTCTTCATATATTATCCATATTGATTCTTACTTAACTAACTCTTATCATTGGATATTATCCTATTGGTGTGGTGGAGATATGAAAAATGAGGATTTAGGGGCTACGAACCCAAAAAAATAATGGATGATAATTATACTTGCTATATTATCCACCATTTATGTCTGGGTCCATCCTCTACCAATGGTAGAGCTATCTCAATTATCACCAAAAAGTCTCATGAGTAGCTACTAATGATAGGGTTTGATTCAAATATTGCCAAAAAGGCTATGTGAAACTATTGTGAGCCACTAGATGTTAAGATTCAATGATTATATTGGCCATATAGCATGAGGGTTTTTACACCCTTTTTCAACCTTCTAAGATATCTTCTTAATGATCTTCTAGCATGGGATTCCTAATTGTCAATAATAGTTTAAGGGCCTTTTATTTTGTACAAGGTTTCAAGTTAGCTTCAGATGTAATTATCCTTCCTCGATTGGATTATAGTGATACTTCACTACACTTACTTAGTATTTATAGTCATTATACCTTTTGTTGTCACCTCTAAAATCTTGTTATCACCAATATTCATCTTGATATTGAATTTATCATCCATAGTAGAAAATAATACCTTGTTGCCCATCATATGGTTAGAACAACCAGTATTGAGATACCAAGTCTCTTGAAGGGTCTTTTCAACGTTGTCATCAGATAATAATAAGTTTCTTGAAGCATCCTCATTCTCATTTGCATAGTTTACTCTTTTGTTACATATATAGATTTTACTCTACATTATTTTTCAAAATATCGATACCTTTTAGCAGTAGCATTGGATAATTCTCTTGTCAAGTACTCCTCTTCCTTTTTCTCTAGTAATAAGTCTACCTCTTATTCCTCTTGAAATTTTTTTATTTTTCCCTCTACCTTGTCCTTGCCCTTGGTTGATCTTACTAGCATCATCACTCTTTGATTTTATTACCTTTGAGGTAAAAGCCTTCTCTTCACCTTCACCAAAGGTGTCTCTTAGTATTTCTTCATATGACATAAGAGAACCGACAAGATGATCAAACTTAAATTTTTAAAAATCTTTACTTTCTTCAATAATGATGATAATATAATCCCATCTTGGTGTTAAAGTTATTAGCACTTTCTTCACAACAACTTCCATATTCATTGTTTCTCAAAGAATGGCCTTAATATTAAGCATATATTTCACTTTAAAATAATATTCACTTACACTTTCAGATTCTTACATCCTTAATTTCTCAAACTCTCTCTTCAAGGTATGCAACTTGACCACTATCACATGGTCATTGCCTTGATAAGCCTCTTGTAGAGACTTCCAAGAATAGTTTGTTGATTTTACATCTGTAATCCTTGAAAACTAGCTCTTCTCTAGAGCTAACTGAATGTGGTACAATGTGAAAGAACTATTCTCCTTGGCCTCCTTTGATTGTATGTCATTATGTAGGATAATAAACCAAATTTCTAGTTCATCATAACCAACCTAAACAATATCCCAAATATCTTTTCCAGTCATCAATGTCCTCATCTTAATGCTCCAACAATCATAATCTTGCCCACTAAACTTTGGCACAGGAAGGGAGTTATTGTTGGCCATGATCAACAACTTAAAACAATAGGAACGTAAAATAACTCCAACCAAAGACCAACAATGTATTTTATACCAAATGTGAAAACTTTAGCACTTTTACTAAACAAAACAAAGAGAATTTAAAGTAGAATTATCTCAAAAAAATCACATCTCAAAAACATTACACGAGTATTCTTATTTTTTTACATACACCAACAAACTAATTCTCCCTATAGTTACAATAACACATAGGAAAATGCATAGATATAGTTAAAAACTTAGTTGGAATATGTATAACTATAATTACAAGCTTATTTGGGAATTTATATAGATATAGTTACAATATCAGTTAAGAATATACACAATTTTAGTGACAAGCTCAATTGGAAATCTGCACAACTATAGTTACAAGATCAACTAAAAATATATCAAAATTTTAGTTACAAGATCAACTAATAATATTCATAACTACAGTTACAAACTCAGTTGAGAATATTCATAATTTTAGTTACAAGCTCAACATCATATTTCAAGAATTTCCATAGCTATGGGTTTTTCTCAGCATCATATTCCCAACATATCCTTACTGATTATGATAAGGTTTATGGGACCACAACCAATATGGTGGCAGAGGATGGGGTGGTTCTACCTAAAATTAAGAAAGGTTAATCAATTGGTTTTAACTGAATCCATGTGGAAAGTGACTTGTTAGTTGTCATCAATAGCCTCAAGGAGAAAAATTCTTTAGAGAGTTTTCTTCAAGATATTATTGGTGACACCAAGAGGCTCCTAAGTCATTTTGAGGAGGTGATTTCTCTCATATTTATAGGGAAGGTAATAATTTGGCTAATTGGGTAGCAAACCATGGAATAATTAGTAAAGAGGATATGGTTTAAGACCAATAACAAGCTCCCCTAGATGCTTTTTGACTAAATAGTTAGCCCTCATTCCAATAATAAGAAGATTTAAGAGAAAGGAAGATGAGGAAAGCCTTAATGAGGGCATTTCATGATTGGTAGATACTAACACCAACATATTTAGGGGAGTGGTTTTATAGAAAATAAGTTGATGTAGGATATGATACCTATTGACTTTGAATATGAATTTGATGGTGATGATTAGTGTGATGATCTATATATTTTATGGTTTCCTATTTGTTCCTATTTTTCTAAACTTTTAATTTTAGTTTTGGCAATGTAGAGAAAAAATAATTGTTTGGTTGATATAGTTTTCGTTTGTAGATGCCTATATTTTGGTCTTGATAACCTATAGCCATTTAAAATGTGGTCATTTTTTGTAAGTGGGATGGGGACCCACTCAGAACCCTATTTTTATCAATAAAAAAATATTAGTAAAATATTTGGAATTCCAAATATTCATTTGATCCTTAAATATTTCATCTTTTATTTTTATTTTTACATATATGATCGTTTAAATTTTGCTTCATCCCACAATAGCATAACCATATAGAAGAAATAAAGGTCTTGTAGCCACATATACTGGAAGAGAATGAATTTGGATGACCATTATTAGGTATATCGCAAGTCAAAAGAATGAGTTTGTGAATTTATCCTGCTTGCAATAAAATATTTGAGGAGATTTTATACTCTACTTGCAACTATGTGTTGGACAACAAGAATCTATCCAATGTTTTTGCTATATGAGTTTACTCAATTCTTCTATTATCCTATGTAAATTGCAAACTTTATGGACTAGCATCCCAAAGTCCATTTGAATTAAAAAATGAATCACAATCTTGCATTGATTTAGACCATCTTAGAGTACCACCCTTATTTTCCAAAAGAGATAAAACAATGTTGAAATCACTCCCGTAAATCCATAAATCACAATCATGAATCATCATTGTGTTTGACAAAAATATGCTAAATTTCTTCCAACATATTTCATAAGGAGTAACTATAGTTGGAGCATATACATCCACAACCTCAACTTTAATGTTTTCCTCTTTCTTGCAAAATAGTCTAGCAACCTAATTATTTTTCCCTTCTAGCAATTGCCCATCCCATTTGTTTTTGTTTCATATTGTTGTAATACCACCTAAAGCTCTTGTAGAAAAACTTCTAGACAATCACCCATCTTCCAAATATTTTTAGAAACATCCTTACGTTCCTCACTACTTGATTTTTTTTATTTCATTAAAATAAACTTGGGACTATAAAAGCCTATTAATTCATTAATAAATATTTTTTAATAGGTCTTATTCATACCCCTAATATTCCATGATATCATTTTTATCACCATCACTTTTTACTTTTATTAGTGGGTTTAGCACCACTTGTTAATACTTGTGATATTTTATTTGGCTTCCCGAATTAATATCCCTTTGAGTTTCTTTTTCTCTATTGGAAAAAATAATCAAATTTTGGAATTATATTGTAAATTCACCTAAGTATAAATGTGAATAGTAAAATTAGGTATCTAGACTTTAATATTAATTAAATAGTTAGTTATTTAATTTATATTTATTAATATGTATATACCTAGGTTAGATGAATATATATTAAGGCATATGGATAAAATAAACATATACCTATATTTATATATCCTACACCTCAAATTACTAAACTAGAATAATTTCAATATCTAGTCTAACTCTGTTTAACTCAAAGTCAAAGGTGACATGGCATGAGACTTGAGTGTGGTGGCATGTATGGGGCACATAATGGCATGTGGCATAGGTGTGGTGGCATGTGGCATGAGTGTGGTGGCATATGACATGAGTGTGGTGGCACATGTTGTGGAGGTTTTTCTCCATGACTATTTTCTAATGGGATGATAGCCCAAATTATACATTTGGGATAAACTCCTTGTGTTGGAAGAGCGAACAAATATCTAATTATGTAGTGCTAATTGTATAGTGATACCTATGCAGTGTGAACTATGGACAACCAACAGTGAGACACTATTGTTTACTTTAGATATTGATGATTTACACTAATCACATTAGAGAAAAAAGGTTTGTATGTTTTTTGAAGATAATACAAAAGTAGAGATATGATTTTGGTCATGGTTTTTTCCTTTATAGGGTTTCCATGTAATATTGGTGTCTTTTATGTGGTCTGATTTTACTTCTATCTTATCTTATCTTATATTACATTTTTTTTTTTAATTTATGAGGTCCAAGGTTCAAACCCCACTCAGTATGAGGGGACCAAGGCCCCTCATAAAAACCTGTGTAAACTCATTGAAAAATCAAGTGGCATTAGCTCAACCAGTTAGATTCCTCAATATTTGAAGGAGGATATCCAAGTTCGAATATTTCCAAATGATACATGGATAAAATCCAAGATTTTTTGTAATACCACTATGTGGTGGTGATATAATATGGGTAGGAACCGTTTCAATCCCATACAACCCATTGCAAAAAAATTATAGTTTGAGTTTGTTTTAATCCACTGCATTTGGGAGATTTTGATTACTTCCTCCCCTTTCATTTGGTATCAAATCCTAAGTTCATCTCTGGTGAGTTCTCTAATTTTTAATGAATAGGTTAAAAAATTTAAAGGCACATAGGGGGCCACACTCCCTATGAATTGAACTTGGGTCTCTATTAGGAGAGCCAAATACCTTTTGCCATTGTGATGTCCCTATCGGGACTATAAAAAAATATTAACTTTTTTATTAGGGTAAAAAGGGGTTTTAGGATCCCCAAACTTGTACATCAAGTTGTGTAAGATAGTACAATATGCTGCAACAACCTTACAAAATACTATCATCCACTTACTACTACAACTAAACCTTAGAATACTGCATATCGATAAACCAACTTCCAAAAAATGACATAGTAGTAGACCATTTCCAAAACATAAACTTTTAAAAAAATTGTAGTTACCATCCAATCATAACAAAAACGACAGTTCAAAACCATTGGGGTTGTTATGAAGTTTGTAGTCGATGGGTATTTTTATTATTTTTCTTTTGTAGCATCAGTTATTTCTCCTTCAGAGAGGTAATATCTGAGAATGCATTTTTGCACTTCAATCTCCTCAGGTAATATCTAGTTGTAACACATTTTGTATGATCTTTATTTTGAGAAAAAATATTGTCATCGATTGTTTCATAATTACTTAAATAATACTATATGAGGTGCTAATATTTCCATGGAATTGATTGGATGGTCTTTAGTAACCATTTATATTTTATCAATAATCTAATTTGAATTCTCCTTTTAGGGTTGAGTCTTCAGTTACTTGCTTGATTCCTATCTGATAATTGGTGTAGTTGGAGGATGAGATTCTTCCTTGTGAACTAGGACATTTGAAGCTTCAGGATCATTCACATGTTGGGCCTTCTCCTCCACTAAGAAGGAATCAGAGCATGATAGGATGACCAAGCATATATTCTTTAGGTGTCCATGTTGTTGATAGTCATAACATGATAGGGAGAAGTTTTTATATTCACTACTTTGCATCCATTCCCCTTTGCTTGAGGAGATAGTAATATATTTAGGCTAAGAAATTGAAACAAACATCCAAATAGTCAATCTTGCTTTAATTATATTAATTTTACTAGACAAATTTTCCTCTGTTTGGGCATCCATATATTGGAATGCAACAATGGCTTTACCAATCTTGGTGAATATCTTCTCTTCCCAAACTCCATAGGGAGAGCATATAGATTCACCTAGATTGGGAAGCCATCAACTTATTCTATAAGGAGATTGAAATTGGGAGCCTAAGGTCATATATAGACACCCTTTTATCCAAAAAAAACAATTGTATCTATAATAGATTACCCAATATCTATCCGCTAAATTAGAAAAGGAAACAAAAAAATTGGGTAGGAGAGTTACTTGGAATTTATTGGACCACAAAAATTTAATGTATTTCCTAGAGCCCAAGGGAGTTGAAACTAGGAGTCTAAGGTCATATATAGACACCCCTTTGTCAAAATAACCAATTATATCTATAATAGGTTACTCTATATCTATTTTCTAAATAAAAAAAGGAAACAAAACAATGGGTAGAAGAGTTACTTGGAATTTATTGGACCACCAAAGATTGATTATATTTCTTGAAAGAATGGTTCTTTTTCCTTGTACAAAAGTGGGGTGGTGTCATATGTTTCCCTAGAATATGGAAAAGACATTGATACCTCGTGTCCTACATTTTGGGGGATTAGTTCGGTACCTCTGAAGGATGAAAATATTGGTCTTGAATGTCTCCTTGAGCCCAATCTGAAGCAACCTCCAAAAAAAATTTATTTGGATAACCTAGTTAGGAAAATCTCCAAAGATGTGAGTTTAGGCCCTAATTTGGAGGAGGACCTTCAACTTAATAAGGGTGGTATTCAAGATTCAAAAGTTTCTTTTTCTCTTAAAATATTACAAGATTCAAATGACAGTGATTCATCATTCTTGAAAGAGGATAAAACAATTAAGAAAATAAAGGTTGGATCTCTGAAGAAACCCAAGACCAAAGCCAAAGGGATTAGGAGATCAGTGCGTATCAATACCAAAGTTGTATAGAGACTGAAAATGCATGTACTCAATGATTCATATGACTTGGAGGAGTACCTTATTTCTAAGGAGAGGTAAATGAAGATGACCAATATACCTTCTAGGAGTAATATTCAAGATGACTCTGTTGCAATGCCAAGCTTCTATGACCCGATTAAGGAGTTGTTAAGATCTATCAAGAGATCAGTAAATTAGATTACTTATCTTGGAAGCTAAAACACAATCCAAACACTCTGATGATAGATATCATCATCTTGAAGGAATCCTCACAAGATTAAACTTTGGATTTGGTTGTTTTGTGTTTATCTCTTTTGGTGGTTTTGTCCTTTTTGTCTCCTTTTAGTATTTTTTTGGTTGGGTTGATCTTGTTTTGTAGCTAGCTATTTTTTTCTTGTGTAGTCTCTTCTTTGTGGTTATATTTGGGTTTCTTTTGTAAATGGTTTGGGGGAGCCTTTCAAAACATATTTTTTCTATCTAATAAAAGATGTATTCTTTGAGCTCCACCAAGCCTGGTATTTTGCCCCTGAGTTTGCAGATAATTGTTTGGGATTCATGATCAATCAAATCCAACCCAAATTCATCCTCCAAAATCTTGATAAAGGGCAAAGTTTGATCAAAAAGTCCACCCCTGAACTAAAATATCCCTAAGAGATATTTTTTATGATCGAAGAGGCTTTCTTAGAGTGAAGAGTGACTAATATCCTTCTGAGTATAGCGAGCAAGTTGTGAAAACCCTCTTTCTACAATGCTTGACTCCACCTAGGGTTTGCACCCATTCCATCCTCTTGTCCTCTTGAGTGCAGAAAGCAGACTTCAAACAACCCTATTCTTGCAATGCTTGACTGCACCTAGGGTTTGAACCACCTTCACTCTGCTACATCTTCATGTCCACTTGAGTACAGTGAACAAGCTATGAAAAACCCTCTTCCTACAACACTTGACTATACCCAGGGTTTGCACCCCTTTCACATGAGTTCTCTAATTTTTTTTTTTGAAAAAAAATTGAAAAACTTGTATTAATACAAAAGGCAATTACACAAGGGAGAAAACTCATCCCAACCAACAGCAGAGAACTAGAAAACAAGCAGAGAGCACAAAGGCAATGCTAACCCCCATAGAGCACAAAAGACAACAAGGCACAAAAACGCGACATGTCGTGAAATTGCGACATGTCACGAAATCGCGGCAATCAACCCCGTCACGGCCGCAGCAGCGCCATCAGTCACGAAAACGCGACATGTCACGATATCACGATAGACAAAGCCCTCCGCGTCCGATCGCCAAAAAAGTCACAAAATCGCGATAGCAACTCCCTCCGACGGTCTATCATCACAGGCGTCGCGAAATCACGACAAGAACTCCAGGAAGCATCAAATATCCAAAAGGGTCACGAAATCGCGACGAAATTTCTCCGAAGCGCCCAGCCAGCAAAAGTGTCGCGATATCGCGACATATTCTCATCTTGACTCCCAATCCATAAAAGTGTCGCGATATCGCGACAATTTTTACCAAAGCCATGAATGTGCCAAAAGTGTCGCGAAATCGCGACGAATTTTCCTTTCAGTTCCCAATCTTCAAAACTATCGCGATATCGTGACAAGTTATCCTCATTGCAACTTGTCTTCAAAATTGTCGCAATATCGTGACAATTAATCCAGATGATGCCAGTGTGCCCCAACTGTCGTGATATCGCGACGATTTTACCATGCAGCTTTCGATCGACAGAAATGTCACGGAATCACGACGAAATGTGCCCTTTGCTCAAGTTCACCAAAAAAGTCACGATATCACGATGATAATCCTCATTGCAGCCAGTCTTCAAAATTGTCGTGATATCGCGACAAGAAATCCAGATGACGCCAGTGTGCCCCAACTGTCGCGATATCACGACAATTTTACCATGCAGCTTCCAATCGACAAAAATGTCACGATATCGCGACGAAATGTGCCCTTTGCTCAAGTTTACCAAAAACGTCATGATATCGCGACGATAATCCTCCTTATCATCCCTACGCCAAAAACATCACGATTTAGCGACATGTCGCGATTTTGCAACATGTTCCTTTCTAAGGCTAAGAAGGCAAAACCTGTCGCGATATCGCGACAACTTCCAACAAGAGGCCACGACGCCGCTACATGTCACGAAATTGCGACAAAAACCTTCCTTAGCAGCAAAAACTTTGCACATTATCATAGGTAGCATTCAAGGCCTTGCTGAATCCCAGCATCCTCCACAGGCATATCACTATGCATCTGCACTCCAACTTCCTTCTCAGCACCTATCTTAGCAAGGAAATCGGCCACCTTGTTGAAATCCCTACTCACATAGATGGGAACTACATCATCTAATTCTTTCCAGAGATCCTTTATCTGAGAGACAAGACTCCGCAACCTCCAGGCTTGCAAATCAAAGTTCCTCATGCAATCGAGAGCACCCACCAGAATTTGGGAGTTAGACTCAAGAATTATCTTTCTATGGACCTGCTTGAGCACCCAGATAGAAGCAAATTTAACAGCCAAGGCCTCCGCTTCATTGTTTGTGGCATGACCCAGACCGTGTAGTTCCCAGTAAAGCACGGACCCACCATGATCACGGCACATAACTCCAGTACCAGCACTACCCGGATTTCCTTTTGTAGCTCCATCAGTATTGATTTTGATCCAGCCTGCTGGGGGAGGGTGCCATCTATCATGAGCCTGTCTTTCAAGAGCAACAACTCCATCAACCAGTGGCACAGAAACAGACTGATGTTCCTCCTCAACGTAGATGGCAACTGTTTCCACCACTTTGCTCCATATAACCTGCCATATTCCATCAAGTGAAGAGAATGTTTCACAAAAAATGCGGGCATTTCTCTCCAGCCACACCTACCACCAAATAAAAAGAAAGCCCAGCTCCCAGCCAATTCGGAGAGCTTTGGATTTAAATCTGCCTCTCTTCCATCGGTTCCAAATATTGGTCCGAGTCACCTCACTGTTGGCTTGAATTTTGAAGTGGGAAAACTAGTGCATCCAAATCTGCCATGTGAAGGGGCATTCAAACATCAAATGATCAGCAGTTTCCTCATGCTTGCGGCATAAAACACACTGAGAAGGACCGATGATGCCTCTGTGTCTAATATTTTCAAAGGTGAGAATTCCATTGTGCATAAGTTTCCAGGAAAAAAATTCACATTCGGCCAACCCTTGGGGTGCCATATCTTCTTCCAAACATGGACCGAGAAAGAGTGTGGGAGGGGCTCTGGAAGAATCTGGTTAAATCCCGCCTTCACAGTGTAAACCCCAAGGTTCCCAAAGCCCCAGGCAAGTTCATCCTCTTCATCCCGCCCAGTAAGAAACCTAGCTTTCAAAATTTTTTCTAAGATTGGTGCCAGCTCCGGTGGGATTGGAATTGGCCACTCTTCCAACCTCTTGAACTTTTTGAACTTGTACTCCCCAATGTGGCTGGTATTGAAATAACTCTCAATATGAATCCAGCCCTTGTCTTCTATGGCTGATTTAATGGGTTGCAATTCGGAAACACAAGCAATGATGGGAGGGTGCCGATCCCGGAGTCGGTCTAGAAACGGGCCTTCTCCCCTCTCCCCACTTTCCAAAACAATTGATCTTTGATAACTTGAGCTCCCGACTTGAGAGTCTGCCATACTAAGGATCCATTACCCTCCAAAGGGAAACATCCTAGATCATTGGGGTGAGCATGGCCTAGGTATTTGCTAGAAAGAATTTTGCTAAAGAGGGATGTTGGTTGGGAAATCCACCTCCAGTACAATTTACCAGCCAAAGCTTGATTATTAATCTTGGAGCTTTTCAGTCCCAGCCCTCCTTTATCCTTGGGCTGGGTGACCTTATCCCATCCAACCAAGGCCCATTTCTTCTTCCCTTTTGCACCCTCCCATAAAAAGCTTCTGGCCGTTTTGTCAAGCTCTTTCCATATAGAATGTGGGGCAGCCAGGATGGAGAATTTATATATTGGCATTGCCTGAATAACTGATTGTAAGTAAATTAGTCGGCCTCCATAGCTTAACCATTTATGAGACCAATGATTCATTTTCTCTTTGATGCCATCCAAAAGATCCTTCCAGATATCAATTTTTAGTTTTTTGAAATGCAGTGGAACCCCCAAGTAAACAACAGGTAGAGAAGTCCTAGTAAATCCCAGGATCTCAGTAACTCTTTCCTGTAACCTTCGGTCAAGATTGAAGAAGACCACTTTGGATTTTTTATCATTAATGACTTGATTTGAGGCCCGAAGGTAGATGTTTAAAGTATCTCTAATTCCTCTTGCTTCCCTGAGGCTGGCCACTCCAACCAATCCAGTGTCATCCACAAACTGTAAGTGGGTCAAAACTTCTGTCCCCACTTTAATACCTGTTATCACACCTAGCTGTCGTCTTCTCAGGAAGAGTCTACCTAATCCTTCTGCTAATATGAGGAAGAGGTAAGGAGATCAAGGGTCCCCTTGACGAAGACCCCGAGAGGCTCCAAAAGGAGTTGAGGGGAGCCCATTGATTAGAACAAAGAAAGAAGGTGTGGAGATACAGCTCATGACCCAGTCAATCCGAGTCCGAGAGAAGCCAAAGGCTGCCATCATCTTTGCCAGGAAGCCCCACTCCACCCGGTCATAAGCCTTAGACATATCCAACTTTATGAACATTCCTTTGTTGCCTGAAGTTTGCATTGTATGGATTGCCTCCTGAGAAAGGACCACTTCATCCAAGATCTGTCTTCCTTCAACAAAACCCCCTTGCTTAGAGGAAATTATTTTATGGAGAAAAGGTTTTAGCCGTTCAGCCATAATCTTCGTGACTATTTTATAAATAACATTGCATAAGGCAATCGGTTTGAAATCAGAGAGATGAACCTGTTGAGAAGCAACACACCCCCACTGAAAAATGAGATTCCATCCTCTTGAAAACTCTGAAATTTCATTTTTGCAGTAGGGACCCTCTAGATGTTTTTCAGGTTTTAAATCCAAATTTGCTTGCCTCCTTTTTAAAGTTGTGCTTTTTCTTGCATTCTAGCTGTGTTATCCAAGAATTCACTTTTTACATGCTAGAAATCATTCATGCTTAAGCCAAATCCTGCACCGGTACCGAGAAAAATGCTGAAAACAGTTGCATAAATTCATGAAAAATCAAACTTTCCATTTTTGGTAGTGTCGCGATATCGCGACAGGAAAATAGAAAAGCAGCTAAGTCATTTTTGGAAGTGTCGCGATATCGCGACACTTTCCATTTTTGGAAGTGTCGCGATATCGCGACATTTCCATTTTTGGAAGTGTCGCGATATCGCGACATTTCCATTTTTGGAAGTGTCGCGATATCGCGACATTTCCATTTTTGGAAAGCGTCGCGAAATCGCTGCAGGATGAGGAGAGAGAAAGTCGGGGAGAAAAATGTAGCGAAATCACGACATGTCGCATTTTCACGATAGGAGAGAGAAAATGCATAAAAATCGGCCAAGTAAGAAAACAGGCACGATTTCGCGACATGTCGCGAAATCGCGACAAATCTGGAGAGAGAATGCATAATGGTACGATGCGTAGTGAAATCGTGACACTTTCCATTTTTGGAAGTGTCGCGATATCGCGACGTTTCCATTTATGGAAACCGTCGCGAAATCGCTACCGGCCGGAGGAGAGAGAAGCAAGTTGTACGGAAGGGCGCAATTTTGCGACATGTCGCGAAATCGCGACATGTCGCATTTTCACGGTAGGAGAGAGAAAGTGGGCTGAAGAATCAAAAATCCGCCAAGTCATTTTTGGAAGTGTCGCGATATCGCGACACTTTCCATTTTTGGAAGTGTCGCGATATCGCGACATTTTCATTTTTGGAAAGTGTCGCAAAATCGCTGTCTGCCGGAGGAGAGAGAAGAAATCAGTACGGACCAGCGGGATTTCGTGACATGTCGCGAAATCATTACATGTCGCGTTTTCGCGGCTGGAAAGGAGAAAAAGTGGCTAAGTCCAAAAGTTGCAGTGATTCGCTGACGTCTCAAAATCGTGGGCTGGAGCTTGCAGCGATGCGCTGCATGTTTCGAAGTCAAGAGGTAAAGGGTGCAGCGATGCGCTGCGTGCTTCAAAATTGTGGGCTGGAGCTTGCAGCGATGCGCTGCACGTTTCAAAATCAGGGGTGAAAAGTGGTAGCGATGCGCTGCACGTTTCGAAGGCAAAGGGTGAAAATGGTAGCGACACGCTGCACGTTTTGAGGAAGTCCTGCAAGACAAGCATGTCGCGAAATCGCGACATGCTGGAGAAAAGTTGTACGACGACCAGCATGAGGCACGATTTCTCAACATGTCGCGAAATCGTGACATGTCGCATTTTCGTAGTCGACAGGGAAGAAGCAGCGCGGTCGCCAGGAGAATTCGCAATTTCGTGACATGTCGCGAAATCGCGACATGTCGCAGAATCACGATAGGAGAGAGAAAGTACTCAAACTTGACCAGAAGTGCATTCCAACGGAAAACAGAAGGCATCCTGAGGTAGCGACACGTGTCAAAGCGTGAGGCAGACAAGCAGAAGCCGACATGCAAGCTTATTTTGCTGATTTTAATCTGTTTTAATGTTTAAATGCTTTAATTTAATGTTTATTAAAGTGCTAATATAATCTTTTTGTCTTTCATGCAGGATTCCATCTGGCACTTACGGGACAACCGAGAAAGACCATAAAGGCAAATTTAAAGTGCAGATTTGATCGAGGACCGCCATGCTAGAGGAGAAGAAGCTGGTAAAAGCATTCAATAGCAAATTTATAATAGAATTGATAGCATGAAGACCATTTCAACTCAGAGATGGATTTGCAGAGATCAAATTGATGGAGAAGTGGTGACTCATCCGGATCACCAGCAGAAATTAATGAGAGCATTCATTTGCAGTTGTGGATGAATGCAAGTGGCATTCAACTCTATCTTCTCCATTTATGGCAATTGACTGCACAGATTTGCAGAAGGGTTAAGTTCTATCCGGACTTTGGTCTTAAGATGGCTTTTTATTGTAAAACCCGGGTCCTAGGGTTTAGAAAGATAAGATTTGCAATTAAGGAAGGAGATATTTCTAAAAATATCAGGGTCTGTCCTGAATCTATAAATACTTCTCAATGTAATTGCGGAAGGCGGAGACTTAGAAATAAAAGGCTTATAAGCAATTTCTTGTAAATTTTGTAAAATCCTTTATTTTCTGGACTTGGAGCTGATGTGCTTTAGCTTTTCTGTGATAGCATGGCCAGGAGCCTAATATTTTGCAGAGTGTGATAAGTGTATCTTCTTTTGTTATCCATTTCATTTAAATTTTGTTAGATATATGCTGTAAATCTACCATTATCAAGTTTAAATATATTGTTAGGCTTCAGTTGTTCTATTGTCTGCTAGGGGAAATTACAGATTTGAGGTTAAGTTTGTTCTAATTGCTCTGTCTTCACTGTGTGAGCTAGGCTGTCGGTGAAAGATACCAATTTTAACCAGCTGCCCTTGGATTTATGATTTTCTGCTAGATCTGTTTCACTCTGCCTTGTGCTCTTAGTTGAAAGTGATCTTAGAATGACTGGACACTTTCTTCTTTGATTTGTTCTGGTGTGAAGCTGATAGCATAGATAAGATTGATAGTTTAGGGTTTTACAATTGATGTCTGATGAACTTCTCTTTCTGCCCTACCCTACCCTCTCTTTGTTTTCGGTGAATGATCCATTTTTACTTTCTTTATTTATCTTTTATTTGAATCTGCTGACCCATGAGAGCTAGATCAAGAATTCAAGTTAAATTTGATAAACAACTTTTACAACTACTGAACAAGTTCAGGAACCCCCTGTAAGGTAACAGAGCAGTCCATATTGAAATCTATTCTAGAAGTGGAAAAGAGTGAATAGCCATTCGACCCAACTCTGTAACTCGCACCTTGGATAACCAGCTAGATCCTAAAGCGAGTGGGATTCGTCCCGTGGGTGTCTCCGGGGCTTCCTTGCTTCATCCTTTCCCGGGGTGTGCATGAAAGCCGGACCAACAGAACCCCCCCCTCCCCTTTGGGAATTAAAGTGATGAAGGTGTGATTGAGAGCCTTAAGCATTCTTTTATTAGTTCTGGACTCCTCTGCGACAGCCAAAACATCTTTCTCCAGAGTATCCCAGAAGGCCTGAAAGAATTCTATAGGAAAGCCATATGGACCTGGCGATTTTCCCGTGCTCATCCCAAAGGCCATTTTCTTTAGTTCATCACTGTCAATGGGTCTAAGGAGAGCCTGATTCTCTTCGTGAGAGATAATAGAAGGTATGACATTAATAACTTCATTTTGGGCTTCCACATCTTGTTCCCTACTTTCCTTAAAAAGGTTTGAGAAATAATCCATTGAGTGGAAATGCATTCCAGGGAGAGTATCAAAGGAGTGTCCATTCTCATCATGAAGGACTTCCATGTTATGCATTTGTCTCCTTGCACAGGCTGAGCGGTGGAAAATTTTTGTATTTCTATCACCTTCTAGTAACCAAGTGATTCTTGCTCTCTGTTTCCAATAAATTTCCTCTTGATTATCAATGTCCTCAACCGCTTTGCGCGAGCATCATCCTCAGCTTTAAGGTGCTCAGTAATGGTACCTTCCCTGAAGTGTTTTTGCACCTCCTCCCATCTAGCCATCAAGGGGGCCCTTTGGAGCTGGAAGTCCGACTTATTGTTTTGTCTCCACTATTTCAATTTACACTTGACAAAATGGAGTTGTTTATGGAATTTGAACATTGCAGTCCCCAAGGGTAGGCGACATTCTTCCCACCACTGTGGAATTTTCCTTCGGAGATCCTCCTTTTGCAACCAAAAATTTTCAAATTTGAATGACTTATGGTGTTGACCTGTCATCGGCCCTCCCTCCAACAAAAGGGGATAGTGGTCTGAGACTGGACCTTCCAAAATCTAGAACTTAAGATTCCATTTAATAAATGCCTCTTCAGAAACCAAAAACCGGTCTAACTTAACCTTCCTGCTGTGTGGCTCTCTCCTCTTGTTTGTCCAAGTAAAGTAGGTTCCAGGGCCTTTGATATCAACCAGATTAAAGGCTTGGATTTGGGCAATCAAGAACCGGTCCCCAGGATCCAAAACTGGGGCACCACCTTCCTGATCCCTAACAGACAATTTGGCATTAAAATCCCCAGCTATGATCCAGTCAAAAACTTCTCGGGATGACCTCATGTTGTGTACAGCTTGCCATTGGAGCCGCTGGCCATCAAAGCATTGAGCCCCATAGAAGTTTGTAATAAGAACATGTTCAGCTGTGGCATTGTTTCTAAACAGAGAAGTGAGAACACCCCTCCAAGCTATGTGTTCTAAAGCTGTCCATACTTGAGGGTTCCAGAGAGTAACAATCCCCCCCGAGGCACCCTGAGCAGCCACATCCATATAATCAGCACCCCGCCATATTCTGTTAGCAGTCTTGCACATAAGATCTACAGACATTTTTGTCTCCTGGATGAGCAAAAAGTCTATTTTACATTTTCCTAAAAGTCCTTGAACAGCAGATTGATGGGTTCTACTGTTTAAACCCCTAACATTCTAGGATTGAATAATCATTGAGGACCTTGTGAGCAATAAGACTCAATTGGCCTCACCGATCCTCCATTGATCAGCTTGTCTCCTTGTACTTGCTAGTAGATCCTTATTGGATTTTTTGCCTGCTCCTTGGGAATTACTGTTTTTAGACCTCTTCTCCACCTGGGTAATCCCTAGAACCGGCCTTTCCCTGTTCTTTTCAGAGCTTCCCATATTGACGTCCTTAATAACCGGCTGTGCTGGGGAGTGGATTACCAGTGTCCCTGAGTTCTCTGGCTGCCTTGTCCCAAAGGGTTCCATTACCTGTTCTAAGACCGGAGTAGAAGAAGGGGAAGCCTGAGAGTGAATGTTAATATCCTCAACATTCCCATCCACTCCTTCCATAACTTGGTCCTCTTGATCTACTAGGGATTTAAATATTTCATACCGATTGGTTGGTTTAAGTTGTGCCTGCTCCTTGGAATTTTTCTTTTTATTTCTCCTTCGCTTCGGTTGTTCAAAACCATCTTTCTGGAGATCAGAATCTTGAGGAATACTATATGGATCTTGGACAGGGGTAAACTTGCCCTCTCTAGGGCGATTTGGATTTCCAAGCGGCGC
The DNA here is from genome assembly GCA_028583015.1 of Wollemia nobilis. Classification (NCBI taxonomy): domain Eukaryota; kingdom Viridiplantae; phylum Streptophyta; class Pinopsida; order Araucariales; family Araucariaceae; genus Wollemia; species Wollemia nobilis. Next base: position 7,499,658 of record JAQPPZ010017031.1, on the reverse strand, counting down.
CTCCACTTTTGTGCTCAGAATATTTGGGCAGAACCTCGCCAGATGGCCGTGCTTATGGCAGACTCTGCATCTAAAAGGTAGTGCCTCATAATCTAACTGTTGTATCCAGGAGAGCCCCTGTCAACTCAAGTTCCACCTCGGTTGGTAGAGGTCGGCTAATGTCCATTTCAACACAGATCCTAGCAAAGAAAGCTGTGTTTCCCTCTATAGTGTCACTCGGAGACTCCTATAAATCTGCCTAATGAATTACCAATCATTTCTAAAACCTGCTCACCCCAAAACTCCATCGGGAGAGCATACAGTCGGATCCAGACCAGGACTGCCGTGGGTTTGATACAAGGGTCAAAACCCACTCTCCAAGGTTGAACAAATAACCTAGCCGGGCCATGGTTCCTCTTCTCTGATTCAAATGCTCTATTTTTATCTACTAAAGAAGAGAAACTAATAATGAAATAACCATTACTGATAGGCCATAAGGAGTACTCACCTAGTGGCTCCCAGTTCTGTCTAACCCAGGTGTGCAGAAAGTTCAGAGTGGGACGAATACCCATGAATTTGCAAATCAGGTCATGGTGAGCACGGTAGGAAATTGTGTCTTCAACCAGCTTCGGTTCTATAACAATCTTTGTTCTGGTAGCGGATTGCAGGAGGAAGCCATTAACTCGGTGTGCAGATGCACCCTTGCTAACATTCTTGAGTAACATTTGAAAAGCCCTTCGTTGAGCTTCATCAGAGGAGGACGAAGGGTTTTCCTTTAACATCTCAGCATACGAATTCTTTCTCCCAGCAGGAGGAGCTGGAGGAGACCCCATTGGGCCCTCCCAGGGCAGCGGAAGAACCTTCAGCCAAGCACCCTGTCAACCCACCACAGTCCCTGGTAGAGCTTCCACACCAGAAACCCTAGAGAAACGCCCGACACCAGCTCAGAGGTTTTTCCTGCCCAATCTTTCGTCCACCTCCACTCTCAGAGCAAACTCATGAGTTCTCTAATTTTAGATTTTAATATTATTTTTATTTTTTTAAAGCTATGTTACGATTAAATTTAACATTTATCTTTTGTATAAATTTAATGTTAGACTCTATTTAAAAACCCCCTTTATTTTTTATTTTTTTTAATTGGTTATATGGGATTGAAATTGGCCCCACCCATATTACATCATCACTACATAGTGGTATTACAACAAATATTGGATATTATCCATGTATCGCTTGGCAAGATTTGAACCTTGGTCTCCTCAAATGTTAAGGAATCTAACTAGTTGAGCTAATGCCACTTGATTAAAATTTAAGTTTACAAAGGTTTTTATGAGAGGTCTCGGTCCCCTCATATTGAGTGGGGTTTGAACCTTGGACCTCCTAAAGAGATGCCAAAGCCCTTACCACTGTAGTAATTCTTTATTTTTATTTTTTAAATGATAGAGTTTTTTTAAATATATATAAAAAGGGTTTGATTTTTTTAATAAAAAATTAGAGAAAAATGGTTCTTTTTATTTATATATTTAAATGAAAACCCTCATTTATTTTTTTAAATGATAAAGTTATATATATGTATATATATAAGAGGGTTTGATTTTTTTAATAAAATATCAAAGAAAAAGGGTTCATTTTATTTTATATTTAAATGATTTTCATGTAAATATTGTATTAAATTTCTTTTATTTTTAATTTAATAAGTTGCTAATTTATTTAAAAGTTATTTTTTGACATGATCTGACTTACAATAGGCCACATAGTTGACCAACGTAAAGTCCTAGCCTATTTTTCGATGACCTGATAGGCTACCGATGACAACTAGGGTGGCGGTCCAATGGTGGCTAACTGGAAGCCAAGTGGCAACTAGACAACAACCACTGATAGCCTATCGGTAGCATAGTGTGCTGGCCGACAATGGCCCTTGAGGCTACGTGGGATGATGGGGGGCCTCAAGCCTTCCCCATGCCCATTATTTTTATTAATAATAAAATAATATTTAAAAAGAGAGGGTGGTAGGCCTATGGGACCACACCCTGGTCCACAAGACCCCTCCTTTTTTTTATTTTTTAAATTAGAAGTATTTGAATATGTTTTTTTGGAAAAATAAGTTGTAGTTTGTTCTTATGTTTTACAAAATTACTTCTACAATCATACTAATATTTTTGTGCTTTCAAGCATGGCCTCTAACAATATTGTTAGCTTTGCCCCTAAGCATATTATTGAAGGGATAAACTACCATATTTGAGAGCCTAGAATGAGGGAAAAATACCAAGCGAGACAACTTTAGAAGATTGTGAACAAGGAGGATCCATAACCCAAAAATGGAAGAGCACTTGAACCATAGAATATAAAAAATTAACAAGCCCTTTCTATGTTATTTAGGGTTGTAAGTGATAACATAATAGTGTGCATTTTTATTTTTTATTTTGCATATGAAGCATGGTATGAGTTAAAAACCATGTTCACAGGGTCAAACATGGGTAGAAATTTTTTCCTTCTTTCAAAATTGTTTAACACAAAAATGTCATGTGAAGAATCTATTGTAATATACCTAGCTAAAATGAGGTAAATTAGAAAATAAATACTTGCATGTAGTTGTGAATGGGTGAATGAAAATATGGTATGCTTAATTGTACTTAGAAACATCATTGAAAAGTTCAAAGACTTTGTAAATATCCTCAATACAAAATTTGATCAAGAAAACAATCTACCTACACTAGTGGAGCTCTCCAACCTACTTGTTTAACATGAAGAAACCATTAAGCTACAATAAGGTACAAAGGTAAGTGAAGGTAAGGACCCTAATTCTACTTCTATTGCCTTGAATGTTCATAAAGGTAAAAAACCTAGAAAGTGGAACAAAGGCAAAAAATTTAAAGATAATAATCAAACTAGTTCTTCAAAACCTAAGTTTGAGAAGAAATCAAAGAGCAATAATCCTAAATTTAATGGTAATTGTAACTTTTATGGTATTTTTGGCCACAAATAAAATGATTGTTACAAGAAGGCAGTCTACAAAAACATAAAGAGCAAGAAGGGAGGTAAGAAAACTAATAATGTTGCTTTAGTTCATGCATTGACTTCATTTCATGATAAAATAGACCAGAAATCTTGGATTATTGATTTAGAATCCACTAATCATATGACTAATTCTAATTCATATTTTACTTTGTTAAACTTAGATTACAAATATGTAGTTACTATTGGGTACAATTCCCAAATTATTTTAGAAATAATTGACAATGTTAATTTAGGTAGAGAAGTACCCAGGTGTTGTAGGTGAGTTGGAGAGGAGAGGGCAATCCTCCAAGGGAGGTCCCAGGTTCAAATCTCCACCCTACCAAAAAGCTGAATTGGGTACCCAAAATCCAATTGATAATGTTGGTGCAGGCAGGGACTGGGTGCGACTCCCGGGTGACTTTGACAATATAGAACCCCTGTTCGTGGTCTCTTAGACCAAGGCGGCCCCGTAAGGGGTTTTTCGCTTTAAAAAAAAAAAACAAGATAGGTAGAGAAGTATATAATAATGTTTTGTTTATTCCTAATATTGCAACTGTAGACACCAAAATCCAGCCACTTGTAAGTCATCTATACCTTCCTGTTAGCCACGTGTCAGTCATCCACCTTCCCGCCATTATTTGGCCCAAATCCACACCTTCCCGCCATTATTTGGCCCAATTTCACCCTTTCCCGCCATTTTTCATTCCCAAATTTATTTAAATTAATATATATATATATATATATTAAAAATATATATATATATATATATTTTAATATTTATATATATTTTAATATATATATAAAGATACTTTAAGTGATTTAATCTGAGCCGTCCATCCTTCATTTAATCTCATCCGTCCATCCATCTTAATCTGTTTCACAACCTAGATTTATTCTCTACCCTTGGATCCACTTTAATCTTAGCCACACGTTCAAAGTGTCGTTAAAACCCTAAAGTGTGCCCTAAGAGTAGATTATAAATTGAGTCACCTTGATGGCTCAAAAGCTGGCCTATCTCTTTTACTATCTCTCTTTTGTTATCTATCGCTATCTATCTCTTCTTCAGCTAAACCTACCCATCCATCGTCGTCCCTTTTTCGTCGCATCCATCGCCGCATCCGTCGCCAACTTCGCCGCCATCCCTTCTGCAGCATTCTGCAAAATCCCCCATTCTTGTTGCAAGTTCCCGTGGGCGTTTACCCGCAGCTGCAGACGTAGACCGGCATCTGCAACCCCGATCCAGAAGCACACGGGCATTCAGCAATCGCACCAGGGCGCTTTTCGCAGCCGATTTGACAGTTACATCACTTCCAGGTGCCGCTTGGTCTCGTCGCGTTAACAGAAAAAGAGGTATAGATTCTAAAGCAAGTAATATTTTTATGTATTAATCTGTCGTTAGATTCTGCATTTTATTTATTTCATTTCTAGGGTTTTAGACTATTTTTGAGGGCTCACACAGTGGAGCCCTCTTACTAGTTTCTAATCTTTTTGTAGTTTTAATGTGTGCAGGATTTTAATGGCATATTTGATTGGATGATAGCAGCTGCTTAAGCTGGAGTGGTCCAAGCCAAAGGATACAACAAAGCCCACTCATTCTGTTGAGGTTAAGGATACATTCTTCGGAGACGCCACCATATTGTGCCAGCTAGGGTTTTGGAGAACCCTAGCACAAATTGTAATCTTGTATCACGAAAAGGGTTACAGGCCCTGTTGTACTCAAAAGGATTTTCTAAACTCCATTGATTAATAAAAAAATCGTTTGTTTTGTACAACTGTGTTATGCATTACTTTTTATCGTGATTTCTTTATCTTTTGTTTGGCGTTGTATCTTTAATCTACAAATGGCTACCCATCATATCGCAACCATCTTCCTCTTCCGCTATTCCATCTCATTCACCACTTTCTTCATCTCCTAATATTCCTTCTTCTTCATCAGTGACCACATGCACATGTGGCCATGACCAATCATCTCTTTCCACGTCATTACCCCATTCTTCTACACCTTCTTCAACATCACCTATTATTCCTCCATCTTCCCAACCATCACCAGCTGATGTTTCACAAGTTAGTGAAGCATCAACCCAACCAAATCCTTCCAATTCTTCTATCCCACATTCTTCTATTCCATCATCTAGTCTTTCTCCCTCCCAAGTCAAGGTCCATCTCACTGATGCAGGTATTGGTGAGTATGCCATCCAAGATGTCCACATCACACCGTTCAATGTGCAAATAGTTAAAGATTTTGGTCGTCCACATGACCAAAATTTATCCATTGGATCAGTTTATAACATGGGTTCTATGCCAAATTCCATTAATTTTGTATATGGGGGAATAGAGTCATCTTCTAGTCCTACCACCATACTAGAACCTAAGCATCCAGTCCCTGCAAATATCGAAAGGATGGAGGGTTTTCCCTCTTGCTATTTCCACAGACATAATTGGTAGCAATTTGGCCTAGGTCGATACGAGCAAGGGGTAACTAAACGCATCGATATGCCATATCAGAGACCCACTGAGCATTTTTTTCTGGGCTACCAACCACTTCCATCCCTTTCTTCTTTTGAACGAGCTTTTCAAAGCATTAATCTTAATTCAGAAGAAGAAATCCTCCACCCCAATGAATCCGAAGATGAAGCCTATGAAGAATTTGACGTCATGTCAAATGGTGATGAATCTGAAGAAGAGTCGGCGCCCATTGTTCCCCTCATTAAACAAGATGAGTTTTATCTCCAATTGTTCCCTCTCCAAGAGGCCATCTTTCGCTTGCTTATTCCACAAGAACGAGGTGAACCACCCCCTCCGCCACATCCATAAGCCATAATCCAAACCTGTATTATATGTATATACTAAAATAGTGGTTTTCACCACTACCAAAAAAAAAAATCAGAAAATTTCCAAAAAAAAAAAAAAATCAAAATATATAAAAATACTTTATTGCTTTATGTATGTGTGTAATAGTGGTTTTCACCACTACAAAAAAAAAACACTCAAACTACAAAAAAAAAAAAACTCAAACTAAAAAAAAAAAAAAAAACTGAAAAACTATGTTGTTTTGCATCTCAGGTCTTCCGAGGTCTTCACCGGTTTTCCCTTCCATTCCGCCCATCCTTTCTTTCATAAGTCGACAATGAATTTTGAAGACTTATTCACCCCGCTCCATAATCCATATGATCCGGATAAGCCAATCTCGATCAACCCAAACTCGATTGACATGGATCGGATTTCATCTCCTCCATCTATTTCATAGTTCATCCTTTCTAAGGAATTGTTAAGGGCTTCCGCCACCTACATTCCTCCTTCACCTCCACATTCACCTTCATCTTCTAAGCCGAGAGGTCTTCCGAGCGGACATAGACGAGAGCAAGGCACGGGAGCTTGATGACATTTTAGATGACATAAATCCGATCCCTACTCCCCATCGGCTTGAGGAAGGTTCCCACATGTCTATTGAAGAAACTATCGATGTAGACCTTAGTACAGACCAAGATGGCACCCAAATTATGAAACTGGCTAAAAGTATATCATCAAAGGAACAAGAGCAAATGATTGCTCTACTCAAGCGGAAGAAGGAGATATTTGCATGGTCTTACAAAGATCATGGACAGATGAGTGTCAGAAATCCTTTGATGACATCAAGCAGTACTTAGCATCTCTGCCAGTCTTAGCTCCGCCTCGTCCAGGGGTCCCTTTCAATCTTTATATCTCAGCAACTGACTTTGCCTTAGGGACAATGCTTGCATAAAAGAATGAACAAAATTGTGAGCAAGCTGTCTATTATATTAGTCGAACATTGGTAAGCTATGAAACCCAATATTCTTATGTGGAAAAGTTGTGCTTAGCGGTGGTTTTTGCCACTCAGAAACTTTGTCATTATATGCTTAGCCATACAACATATGTCATAGCTAGAGAAAACCCTCTGCATTATATGATGTCTCACACTTATAATAACACTCGTACCGCTAAATGGATAATGTTGCTTACCGAATTCGATCTTGAATTCATTAGCCAAAAATTTGTTAAAGGTCAAGTTATAGCCGATCAACTTGCGGAAGCTCCACTACCTAGTGATCATCCTTTGATTATTGAGCTCCCAGATGATTCGGTATTTGCTATCACTAAACAAGAAGAGGACATCATTTCGGAGGAAGATGTTGACATCACGCTATTCTTTGATGGCTCTAAGTGCGCAAAAGGTCAAGGTGTTGGAGTTGTGTTTCATACACCTCAAGGGATTCCCATCCCTTTATCATTCAAACTAGACTTCCAATGCACCAATAATACAACGAGTATGAAGCCTTAATTTTAGGTCTTCAATCAGCCATAGCTATGAGCATTAAGCGTATTCGGATATTTGGGGATTCTCAACTCGTGGTTAAACAAATTACAAGAGAATACCAAGCCAAAGAACCTACCATTAAGCTTTATCATGATGTAGCAATGAAGTTGCTCTCTAAGTTTGATTGGTATGAGATCACTAGTTTGCCTGGTTTGACTAATAGATTTGCGGATGCCATGGCCTCTCTTGGATCATTGATTCCAAAGGACTCCCTTGGAGAGGTACAGCCCCTAATCATTTCCACAATCTCTATGTCTGCAATTGTTCGTGCTAATTTTAAGGATGAAAAATATGTTTGCTTTATCCATTTGAATCCATATGAGCCTTGGTCTAGTGAGATAGTAGCCTTCCTCAAGTTTGGAACACTCCCATCTGATTTGTCTCGAACTACCCACCGCTGTTTTAAGCAAAAGGCAGCTTGTTTTGTTCTTTTGGGGTATGTGTTGTATAAACGTGGATATGATGGAGTACTCCTCCGCTGTCTAGAAGCAGGTGAAACACATAGAGCTATTGCTGAAGCCCATGATGGTACTTGTGGTGGTCATTTTAGTGGAATGGCCATTGTGAAGTGTATTTTATGTATGGGGTATTATTGGCCCACTATGGAACAAGATTGTTGCAAGTATGTTAAACAATGTAAAAAGTGTCAAGAACAAGCTAATTTAATCCATATACCATCACAAGCTTTACAGCCCATCCAAAGCCTTTGGCCCTTCTCACAATGGGGTCTCGATTTAATTGGCAAGATTTCACTGCCTCTTCGGGACAGACATACTTTCATCATTACAGCCATTGAATACTTCACAAAGTGGGTTGAAGCTATTCTTCTAACCAGTACGACAGGTCCTAGAATTGTGGAGTTTATACTTCATCATATCATTTGTCGTTTTGGTATTCCCTCTAAAATCATTTTTGATAACGACAAGTCTTTTAAGAATAAGGATGTTCGAGCTCTTTGTGAAAAGTATAATATCCAACATAGTTTCTCAACTACTTACTACCCACAAGCCAATGGACAAGCTAAAGCTTCCAATAAGACCATAATTGCTATTCTTAAGAAAATTGTTAAAGAAAATCATAAAGATTGGCATACACAAATCCCCTTGTCATTATGGGCTTACAGAACAAGCATCAGAACTCCCATTGGGGCAACGCCATTTTCTTTGGTCTATGGAGCTAAAGCAATCATGCCTCTTGAGCTCGAGATCCCTTCCTTGCAAATTTCTTTGCAGGAATTTATCGATGATGATACTGCTAGACAAGCACGTCTTGATCAACTCACACTCATAGATGAAAAATGAATCAATGCTTTAGAGAATTTGCGAGTTTATCAAGACCGATTGAAACGTGCTTACAATGCCAAAGTTCATCTAAGAGAATTTCAAGTAGGGGATCTTGTCCTTAAAAAGAATCAACAAAACACCAATGCATTGCCGCATCTTCAAGATAAATTCGCGGTTAATTAGTTAGGTCCATATATGGTCACTGAAAGAGTGGGTAATGGAACTTATAGACTTGCCAGTTTAGAGGGAGAGGAAGAACCCGAACCACTTAATGTTATACACTTGAGGGCATTCTACGCATAGTTTGAATTTTATATGTACATATATACATGGCTTGTACAACAAAAAAAAACAAAAAAAAAAAAACAAAACAAATAAAATAAAAAGAATTTGCATTTCATTGTTAGTTGCATACATCTCATACAAAAACATTGCATTTCATGTGCATACATCTCATTGAAAACCATAACATTTCATTTTTAGCCATAGTTGCATATCATGTTAGAGACCATTCTATCTTTTGGATATAAAATTTGGTCAAGCAAAAGTCATGTTGCCTTAATCAGGGGCACCTTCATAAAATCCATCAAACCGAATTGTCATTCGTACATCCATTTTCCATTTGCACATATTTACATTGCCAAAATGTTTTCAGTCACTCAACCATTCGTAGTGTTTTAAGCAAACTTCGAAATGCATGTCAAAGTTCTCTAGGGCCATATCACAAATTACACTAAATAAAATCTTGAGTATTGGGAAATGATTTCAAAAGCGGTCTTGAACCTATCACATTTTCACATCTTAAAAACATCTTGTGTCAAAGAGAAATAACACCATCCTTGGGTTGTGCCTTGAAGTGAAAAGGGTAATCCTCGTTTGTCCTATCATGCAAACATAGTCCATAAAACAGTGGTTCTTACCACTATCACAAGCAATCACAAAATATAAATTTAAACGAGTAGTAAGGATAGGGTAAAATTCTCATCATACTTCGATTGAGAATCGATTCCCCAAAGCTCTAAGGAAATGAACATTTTTCACACACCATTGATCCCAAATAAGTTGTAAGGATCGTACTACTTGTCTAGTCAGACGGATAGGTAGTCATCCCCAAGGCTTACAAAGGACAAAAACAACATGGACTATGGAGTTAACCTTCATTGGGGCTATAGACGCTTGACTGGCAGTGGAGTATACTCATTGCGTGGCGACATGTCTCTCCTCAAAAAGAGACCTCTGAATGCTCATACGGACAAACTAGCTTCGGGGTCTTCTCCATAACAGGGTTACCTAATTTATGCAAGATGAGGTTAATGAACACACTTGCACACACATAGGTTTTTGATTTCCTAGAGTCACTACCATGCTTCTGATTTGGTTAATGAACTCGCATGCACACACATTTGGTCCTAGTTGAATTAGGCAGTGTTAGTAAGTTTGTTTGATACCACTAGCATGTTTGAGTCTTTGTAAAACAGTCTTCCTCCATATCTTCTTCCATATCATCCTCCATATCTTCTTCCATATTCATGTCATTCCATACGTCATCCATTCACAAGCCACCAAGTTCGGTGCCCCTGATTAAACAATTATGATAACAGTTGGCTAAATCTAACTATCTAAAAATATGAGTGCTTCTTAGTGCATATTTCATTTACTTAGTCTTGCATTAATCATCCATAGATTTGTATGTTATATACTTAATCTCGCATCAATCATCTATAAGTTTGCATTCCATTCCATCACATATGCATCAAAAACATTAAAACATATCAAAACATGCATCACAAAAACATAGGCATTCACACAAAAGAGAGTAAAACACCAAATAAATAAAAGCCATGTATATATATATATATGTATAAAGGACAAAGCGTACGAGGAATGCCAAAAGGCTACAATATACAATAGAGCACCAAGGCTCATAAAGAGTGCATCTAAGCACTAAGCTAACCATCAAAAGAGGACCCCTGAGACCTAGTAGGAGCCCTAGACCTAGTGGTGTGCCTAGACTCACTACGCCTAGAGACAGAGGAGGATGGAGGATCAGGCAACACAATGTGATGCCTAAAAAATGTGTCCTCTAGAGCCTCAATGTAACGAGTCCTAGACCTAAGCCTAGCTATGTCTATCCTATGACGTCGCTCCCGCTCCGCTAGCTCTACCTAGAGTCTCGTCACCCTGTCATCCTGGGGCACCCTGGTCGCTCCATCCAAGTCCGCCTGCAGCTGGGCCATCCTCTCCTCCTGAGCAGCTAACAGAGCATCCCACTCCGTCGCCTGCTGCTCCAGCCGAGCTATCCTCTCATCTCGGGCAGCTAGCATAGCATCGCGCTCTGCTATCTACTATTGCAGTTTTGTCAGCTCGTTCTCGTGCCCGCTAGGGGGTATCTCCCTAGCCTCTCCTACAGCCTCTCCTAGGCCCTCTCTGCTATCCTCCCCCTCATCTTCACTACCCGAAGCCTACCGTGCCATCTTCCCCTTTCGCCTTCAACTGTCAGATCGAAGGCGGGGACCCTCCATGCACTTGGGAACCTTCGTGGTTCCCTCGCCCTCTCCAGCCCCAGCCTCGGGCTCTCTGGCTCCACTAGCCATCAATGGTGGCTCCCACCTCGGATCTGTGGCCATCCATGCTGCATACTCAGCTGTCACCCCGACGTCGTCCACATCGGGGATCTCCATGTCCTCATCGTCCTTTGCCACCTCCCTCCATGGCTCGGCACATGGCAAATCACCCTCTGATCTGTGCCTTTGATAGCGCACTGGCTCATCGGGGACATCCTGCCTCAATCCGACCTGGTGGAGTACTCGAGACATCTGTATGTACTCCGCCTCGCTATGGCCTCGCCCCACTACCCATCTGGCCTGTCGCACCCGTCTCAGGTGCTCTCCATCCCCGATCCACATCGCCTCCCGCTAGGGCCTCCAAATGACTTGGACATCTGTCAAGTCTACCCATAGTCTCCTATACCATTGCCCCAATCTCACGGGGCGGCTCGACTGTCTCTCCTCCACCACTGGCCATCTCCTACCATAAGCCTAGCTCACATCCCAGTGATCCCATGGCAACCCCTCCGATCGAGCCACTCTGAAGTGCTCCTAGCCCCAGCACTGGAGAACCACACTGCAACCTAGGCCCTTCCGGCCCCGTCTCTGAACCTCATACAACTCTCGGTACACCTGTGCCAATAAAGCGAGTGCCCAGGCATACACTACCCTATTAGTGAGCATCTCGCTCACTACACCCATCAGGTTCCATGGGAACCTGCACCCAGTGCTGTTCGGGGCCATAATGTTGGCCAACACGAACATCATCAGAGCCTCCACCACTACCAACTACTTGGCCGTATACATGGCCAAGTATGGGATCCCCCCGCTCTCCATCTGGATCTCCCTCCAGTCATCCCCAAAAAACTTGGCCATCTTCGTGGCTCTATCTCGTCCAACCTCCACCCGCGCCCCCTCCACGGGCACCTTGAGGATGCGGTATACATCCTCAAGTGTCACTGTCATCTCTCCAGTTGGGAGCTGGAACGTCCCCCGATCTGGATCCCACCTCTCGGCCAAAGCCGAGAGGTACCCCTCATCCGCTCGAACTACCTCTACCCGGGCTGCCTCCGCTAGCCCCACTGCCTCCAATATCTCCTAGTCTTCCTAGGACAATGACCTCCTCATCCCCGGAATTATAGGGGAGAACCGGTGTCGTGCCTCTAACACCCTAAGCTGCAAAACAACAAAACAAAAATTTGTTACAAATTTTTCCCAAAAAAAAAAAAAAAACTGCAAAAAAAGAAAAAAAAAAAAAAACACATAATAAGTACTTGCTTAAATGAACAAATACCTCAGCTGGCTGCACTGGCACGTCCACTCCTATCTCTGCCATAGCTCCCACACAAACCTTTCACTCCACTCCCTCAAACGCACTTCTCTCAAGCTCAAACTGTTTAAATAGCTGGTTTTGGCGCCTAAAACGTAGTGGGGCATTTCATGGCGCATTTAGACGCAGTCCTGTGTTTGCAAAGTGCCTAAACACCGGTGGGCGTCTCTGCCAACCACAAATGCAGACCAGCGTTTGGTGTCAGTATTGAATAAAGGAACAAAACTTGCAAAATTGAAGCTTACCTCCTTCAAATTTCATCAAATTCAATTCATCCATTCTTCTTATCATAATAAAACATTTTGTGAAGGTTACAACAATTTTGGACACAAATTTTGTCATTTCGCTCAAAAAGTGCATCATTCATCATTGTTTTACAAATTGGGTTAAAAATATTCAAAACCTTCACAAAATTAACCACATTCATCAATTTTTCTGATCTATCGTCAATTTCATTCATTCTTCTTTCATCATGAATATTTTTGCCAAATCAAATTAAAGTAAACCTCGTATCTAGTGGTATATTCTATCACCTTGGCGATTGCAGCGATTTGAATCCATGCAATTCGATAAGAGGATTAAACCACCATAAGGACACCTACCATTTATCATAATCAACTATTTCACTGTTTGAAAATTGGAAATCAATTTTGTATATTCTACTTTTCAAGTGACCTCATACCAAGATTAATCTGCTCAACAGTTGTCATTGATGGCCTAGTTCATGGGGCCTTAAACATGGACAATCTTTAATATCATCATTATTTTGAGTCTTGCTAGAGATTGAGGCTACCTAGGTTGATTGGTTTCGACCCGAGGAATTATCCATACGAGTCACTAGGAGCATCTCCGAGTTCGGACTCTTTTCATGCATCTTTCATCTCTGCATATCAATGGTGCCAACAAGGCAATTTCATTAATAGTATGGACTCACACACAGGAGTTGGGGCATCCGTTATCAATTTCTAATTTTCCTATAGTGGAATTCATCTTACATGATCATGGAACTTACAATTTGGCAAAAATCCCTTTATAACCGTTGGGGCAAAAAACGGTCCATCTTTCACATCACTCATATCGTCTTCAATCATATTCTTTTCTGGTTTGTACACCAACCCCTTTTCGTTGGGACATAAACGGATGGTTCATACACCAACCCCTTTTTTTCACCATTGGGGCAAAAAACGGTTCATTTTCTTCCAAATTTCTTCCAATTGGCTTGTGAGAACCATTATCGTTCACCAATTGAGGGGGTAAGTTGATAAAATTTTAAATATTCTTTTATTATTTGGTCTTCAAAGTTGTGCTTTAGTCTTGAGAGAGAGTTGCGTCCGATCCGACTTTTCGAGTGTCTTAAGTTTTTGTGCTGCATTGTGTCTTCACACAAAGCAGCTCAAAAAGGGGCATCTGTAGACACCAAAATCCAGCCACTTGTAAGTCATCTATACCTTCCTATTAGCCATGTGTCAGTCATCCACCTTCCCACCATTATTTGGCCCAAATCCACACCTTCTCGCCATTATTTGGCCCAATTTCACCCGTTCCCGCCATTTTTCATTCCCAAATTTATTTAAATTAATATTTATATATATATTTTAATATTTTAATATATATATAAAGATACTTTAAGTGATTTAATCTGAGCCATCCATCCTTCATTTAATCTCATCCGTCCATCCATCTTAATCCGTTTCGCAACCTAGATTTATTCTCTACCCTTGGATCCACTTTAATCTTAGCCACACGTTCAAAGTGTTGTTAAAACCCTAAAGTGTGCCCTAAGAGTAGATTATAAATTGAGTCACCTTGATGGCTCAAAAGCTGGCCTATCTCTTTTACTATCTCTCTTTTTTTATCTATCGCTATATATCTCTTCTTCAGCTAAACCTACCCATCCATCGTCGTCCCTTTTTTCGTCGCATCCATCGCCGCATTCGTCGCCAACTTCGTCGCCATCCCTTCTGCAGCATTCTACAGAATCCCCCATTCTTGTCGCAAGTGCCCGCGGGCATTTACCCACAGCCACAGACGCAGATCGACATCTGCAACCCCGATCCAGAAGCACGCGGGCGTTCAGCGATCGCACCAGGGCGCCTTCCTTAGTCGATTTGACAGTTACATCACTTCCAGGTGCCGCCTGGTCTCGCCACGTTAACAGAAAAAGAGGTATAGATTCTAAAGCAAGTAATATTTTTATGTATTAATCCATCGTTAGATTTTGCATTTTATTTATTTCATTTCTAGGGTTTTAGATTGTTTTTTAGGGCTCACACAGTGGAGCCCTCTTACTAGTTTCTAACCTTTTTGTAGTTTTAATGTGTGCAGGATTTTAATGGCAGATTTGATTGGATGATAGCAGCTGCTTAAGCTAGAGTGGTCCGAGCAAAAGGATACAACGAAGCCCACTCATTCTGTTGAGGTTAAGGATACATTCTTCGAAGATGCCACCATATTGTGCCAGCTAGGGTTTCGGAGAACCCTAGCACAAATTGTAATCTTGTATCACGGAAAGGGTTACAGGCCCTGTTGTACTCAAAAGGAGTTTCTAAACTCCATTGATTAATAAAAAAATCGTTTGTTTTGTACAATTGTGTTCTGCATTACTTTTTATTGTGATTTATTTATCTTTTGTTTGGCGTTGTATCTTTAATCTACAGCAACTAACCTACTTTCTATAAGGTAAGTAGCTTCTCAAGGAAGAAGCATTCAATTTTATGACAATAGATGCATCATAAAAAACAATGTGGAGGTATGCTTTCCAACTTGTATGTATTCTCTCCACATCAAATTTTAGGTAAACATTGCCTTGCCATGTATGTTGGAAATAATTCTAAATTGTGCCATAATAGATTAGGAAATCTAAACTATAGAAGTGTGATTGATATTTTTAACAAAAATATGATAATTGGTCTTCCTAAAATTGAAATTGATGGAGGACTTTGTGAGGCTTGCATTTTATCCAGGTAACCTAGGATTAAGTTTGGTGAAACTTCTTTTAAACCTTCTTATAGATTGCAATTAGTCCATTTTTAACTTATGGGTCCATTTCAAGTTAAATCATTAAGTGAATGTTTATATTCTTTAACTTTTATTAATGATTGTTTAAGGTACACTTGGATTTATTTAAAAAAAAACAAGTCTCAAGTATTTGAATATTTCAAAAAATTTAAGGCACTTGTTGAAAATGAAACCTCTTCCTCCATAAAATTCTTAAGGATTGATAATGGATGAGAGTATGTGAGTAATGAATTTATATCTTATTATATTGAAATGGGCATTTCAAGACAATTCACATACCCATATTCACCCTAACAAAATGGGGTTACTGAGAGGAAAAATAGATCCATTACAAATATGAGAAGGACTTTCCTCCAAAATTTGCATAGTTTCTTATGGGTTGAATGTTGTTGTACTTATGTATATTTTCTTAATAGGTGTGCCACTAAGGCACTAAATGGAGTCACTCTATCTGAGGCTTGGTTTCAAAGGAAACCATTAGTTAAGCATTTAAGAGTAATTGGGTGCATTGCTTATGTACATCATAATAATTCAAATGATATTAGAAAATTAGATGATATATCTTTGAAATGTGTGTTAGTAGGTTATGAAAATAAATCCAAATGATATAGATTATATAACCCTAATAGTATGACTATATTTGTCAATAGGGATGTCACATTTGATGAGTCTACTTTATATAAATCTAGTTCTTTTAGTATTTATAAAAATTCTCCCTTAAAAAATCAAACTAAGAGACCAAAATGGTTAGAGCAAACAACCAAAGACTCTCCATTTGGTAAAATGTATAAATATAGAACTAGAATTCGAACATCAAATATAACCTTAATGGCTAAAATTCAAAATTTGAATGAATCTCAAACATATAATAAAGCTAAAAATGATCCAAATTGGATCAAAGCTATGGAACAAGAATTCAATTCTCTTATAAAAATAATACTTGGAATATAGACCCAAGGCCTTCTAAGAGAAATGTAATAGGTTGTAAATGGATATTTAAACTTAAGTTAAGTTCTTCATGAGAAGTTGACAAACATAAGGTTAGATTAGTAGCAAAAGATTTTTCACAAAAAAATGGAGTAGATTATGAGGAAAATTTTGATCCAGTTGCTAAAATACCTACAATTAGATTAATAATAGCATTAGCTACTATTTTTAATTGGAAATTTTATCAATTAGATGTAAAGAGTGCATTTCTTAATGGCAACTTAGATGTTGAGATTTATATGGAGCAACCTCAAGGCTTTGAGAACCTAGAAAAGCCAAATTATGTTTGTAGATAAAGGAAAATACTATATGGACTTAAGTAAGCTCTAAGAGCTTGGTATTATAATGTTTCCATGTATGTTTTTTCAATTGGTTTTAGTAAGTGTTATTCTGATCCAGATTTGTATATTTCTAGGAAAAATAATAGCATTACTATCATTGTTTTATATATCGATAATTTACTTTTAACATGAAATAATAAATGTATAATTGAAATATATAAAATGCAATTACTAAATAGATTTTAAATGGCTAACATGGGTTTGTTGCATTACTATTTAGGCTTGCAAATCTACCAACAATCCCATAAGATTGTGATTTCTCAATCTAAGTATATATTAGAAATCTTACAAAGGTTTAAAATGAAAAATTGCAAATGTGTTTCTACTCCTATGGTTTCTAACAAATTTGAAATTAATAAATATTTTAAGCTTGTAGATAAAACTCAATATAGGAAACTTATAGGTAGTTTACTCTATCTTACTATTTCTAGGCCTAATATTGCTTATGTTGTTAATGTGATGGCTAGATTTATGCATAAGCCTTATGATGTTCATATTAATTTTATTTATAGAATACTTAAATATCTAAGTGGAACTACTAATTTAGCTTTGGAATATTTAAGTAATTCTCATGTAAATTTGTTTGGTTATTGTGATAGTGACTATGCTTTGGATAATGTTAAAAGTGTTAGAGTATATTTCTTTCATTGGATCATGTAAATGTACCACCCTTGGTACATAACTAGAGTAGTAGATTACTTTAGGTGGTAGTTAGCTAGTTACTTCAAGTAATAGAATAAACACACATTTTTTATGTGCAAGTTGTAAATGTGCAAGGTATCCCCTTGTACAACTAGGTAGAGTGTTGGCCAAACAATCCATATTTCTATATAAAGAACCTCATAGTGAGTGATTATATATCGTTGTAGGTAGTAGTAGGTATATTGGGTAGATCACCATATATATTGGTGATGGAATACAATGTAGTTCTTTAGTATTAGTTTTGGAGTGTTCATTTCCTTCATATTGCATTGTATCATTTTTATCACTTTTCATTAATAGCATATTTTAGCATCTTACATTTCTGCATATTTTATATCATGTGATTGCATTATCCCTTGGAATACACCATCAAAATATAACAGTGGTATCAAAACCACGATAGATCTAGATAGGAATAGGGAGAGCCACAAGAGACCACCATTACCAGTATAGGTTTGAACTCTACTACAACTTTGCAAATTGGATTTACCATTATGTTTCGTTGCATGCAAATGCCACTGCAAGGAATTACTGAATAGGAAATTCATGAGAGATTGAGAGGAGAAGCAAATATTAGTTCCAAAAATTTTGAGATTGTGTTTGGCTAGGGTATTTCCACAGAGTTGTAGAAAAACTCATGAAGACTAGGACTCAGTATTCATTCCACTAGTTTGATGAATCAACTAGTGAAGAGTATTTAGAGATCTAGATTTTTTTATGTTAACTATTTTTTATTGTATAAAATTAACTCTCAAAAATTTGGACACTTCCTACAACAAATAGAGAAGGATTTCACCTTCATTTCCTGAAAGTCTATGTGCTTTCCTCATGTAGAAATTACTTTTTTTTTGCAAAAAAATAGACATTGTAGAAAAGACTCTAGGAGAAGAGTCTTGGTGAAGTTTAGAGATTGGATATATCCATTGCTAGATTAAAAGTTTCACTAAAGAAAAGGCCACATAAGCCTTGATCCAGAAGCAAAGGCCACATAATCCTTGAACCTGAAGAAGACTCCAAAGAAGAGTCCTTGAACATGAAGAAGACTCCAAAGAAGAGTCCGTGAAAGATAGGATATTGGTGATATCCTTTGCTAATTAAAGACTTTCTCTAGAAGAAGTTGAAGAGACCCATAAAAGATCTCATTGAAGAACTTACATCCTTGGAAGAGAGAAATACTATCAAAATTCCTATTTCATAGTGAAGAAGATCTCATTGCCAACACTTCCATATTTAAAGGTTGAAGGAAAGGTCTCATCAAGAAGACCAGAGAAGCTGCAAGACTAAAGACCTTGGAGAGGTCTCAAGGAAAATGCTTGGAGAGTCTCATTGTAGAAATTGGCTAAGTCATAAAAGAATTTCTGAGGAGAACTCATTAGTGAAATTCACTACAAAATATAGTGGAAAAACTTGGGATAATTATCACCATTTGAAAACAAGCCCAAAGGAGAAATATTTGGCAAATAGTCTATCAAAATTTAGAGAGAATATTTGTTAAGACCTCAAGACATCCATATTCTTGATAAGAAAGTCTTGTTTGAATTCAGAACTCGAATAGAATAAACCTACCAAATCCAAGAAGATTTGGAGATTGCCTTTCATAGCTAAAGAAGGCACATTTTAGAGATAGAGATTTGTTGGATTCACAAAAAAATATTGAAAGGGTTACCAAAGGATAATATTTCATAGAATAGATTGATTGCTAAAGGGCAACAATCAAGATAGCATCAATAGCTATAAGACTTCAGATTTATAGGCTAGATCTTGAAGGATAAGTTGAAATCAATCTTAGAGCAACAGACTAAAAGCATTCATAGCTACGAACAACCCCCATTCCAGATAAGAAATTTGGTGAATCAAATCATCAAGATATTCATCATCAAAGGTAAGAAAATTAGGTGCAAAAGGTTCATTACTTGAACACTTAATTTGGATTACTAATTTGGTGAATCAAATCATCAAGATATTCATCATCAAAGGTAAGAAACTTAGGTGCAAAAGGTTCATTACTTGAACACTTAATTTGGATTACTACTTAACTTCATTGAGCATCTTATTAGAATTTAGAAGTTACAAAATAGAAGGTTGCATTTTAAGTCCTCAAATAAAGTGTAGAAGATAGTTTCTGTTAAGGTTTATTACCTGTGTTTTAATAGGAGTTAAATATATTATTCCTATTATCTAATTATTGAGAATAGGACTATATTAAGAAATTTGCAGTGATCATTACTGCATTTGAAACTACTTTGAGAGGTTATTTACAGGAGTAATAAGGTGTTACCTTTAAAGTGCATTAATTTGAAGGTATTATTGATTCATTGCACTATACTAGTTGTTGTAGCATATGGGTGTAGTATTCCTAAAGGGGGAGGTAATTTAGAAGGTTTAGAAATGATTTCCAAAGTCTCAAAACCAACTTGCCCAAATCGTATAGCTTGTACAATTTGTCTTGTGCAATGTGTCAATTTACCAAAAATAGCTTGTACAGTCACCAAATCATATTGTTGTACAATAAAAATCATACAAAACTATAGCTTGTATGATTTTCCACTTAACCAATCCATCAGAAATAGTTTTATAATCCAAATTGATCAATTTTGTAATCGATTTCTCCAAACAATAATTTTTCTTATTTGGTAGGTTTTGTCTTGTAGTTTTATTACCAAATTGAGTAAATGACCACTTGTACAATTTGGTATAGTTTGTGTATAGTTTGTACAAACCATTTTTGCAACTTGTACTCTGATTCACAAACCTGCAAAACCATTCTCTTCAAGACAAGTTTTTGGGATGTTTTCTTATGACAATTGCTCACTTTCCTTTCAACATGCAAACCCTAATTCAATGGCAAAGAATTATAATCATCAAGGGAATTTTCAAAAATTGTACAACTATCTAGAAATATATCTATACATCCATAATTCATTATGCAATCATTTCATATCCTTACACCAGGTATGTAGGATGATCAGAGTTATGTCTAATATAATTCCATCAAATTAACATAACAAGTTATGCATCCAAACATCAATTACACAACCTGTAATAACCAAAACTTACAATGGAATTCACAAGAACATGGAATCAAAGATATTTACCAATATATTCATATTATAAGCATTCCTATATAATGCATCCATCATTACTGAACAATCACCAACAATGAATACATTCAATAGCATTGAACTCTCCAATAACTCCCTGCATGAATGAACCCTATTGAACTATCAACAAACTATCATGAACCACATAAAAAATTAAATGGGAGGCTATATAATGCATTCCTAGGACATTCCAAAGTGGTTCTTGAGACATTGCATTACTTACAATTGTCATCCCAAATTATCTCAAAATAATTAATTACAACATTTTACCAAGTCCTATTAAATTTTAGAACTAAGTCATCTTGCTTAAGTTCTAACTTTCAAAGGTGCTTATCATGCCACAAATTCC
The DNA here is from genome assembly GCA_028583015.1 of Wollemia nobilis. NCBI lineage: Eukaryota > Viridiplantae > Streptophyta > Pinopsida > Araucariales > Araucariaceae > Wollemia > Wollemia nobilis. The sequence goes on along the minus strand of JAQPPZ010017031.1, from coordinate 7,478,692 downwards.
TTGTCTTCTAGGCCACTTCGATCACCCATTGTACCATGACTCTTATTTCATCCAACTTGATTAGTGTCTCTAGTCTTTCCTCTAGACTTTCTTGGTCACTTAAGTGATGCTCCACCGCTACTCGCAAACTTGGTACTAAAAACTCCATTGGCACTACGACCTCCTGACCATACATTAACTAAAATGGTGTATGGTTTGTTTTTGGTTTAAAGGTAGTCTGATATGCCCAAAGAACAGATGGTAACATTTTCTCTCAATTTTCTCCTTCTATCCCATAGGTTTTGTACAAGGTTGATACTTGGAATTTATTAGTTGCATTCGTCTACCCATTGGCTCTTGGGTAATACGAACTAGACAAAGAATGCAAAATCCTAAAATAAATCATCAGATTTTGGATGATCTTGTTCACAAAATGACCTCCTTAATCACTTGTTATCTATAGTGGGATACCAAATCTTGTAATTACTTGTTCACACAAGAATCGAGCTATACTATTTGTCATATTTTATGGTAGCGTTCTTGCTTTGACCCATTTTGTTAGGTATTCAGTAGCTACCATGATGTATCAACACTTCCACCTATGGGTAGTTTTTAATGGTCAATCAACTTGTACTAGGATTGAACAACATTGATTGTGAATAACTGAGCATCAGAGAATTCATTTGGAATCCCCATCCCTATAAGTTTTGATCATATTCAAGATAACTATTCTACAATCACATGCTTCTTACTATGTTGAACTACTACTTGAAATACAAATTCTTGTAAAGTGTCGAGCCTCCTGTTGACCCGTCCTTGTATGACTAGATTATTTATTAGGTACAACAAATTCTGATGATCTACGTATAAAGTAAAAGGGTTTTTCAATAGGTAATACCTAAATTTTTGTACAACATATACCATCCCTAAATCTTCTCACTCTATTGTACTATAATTCCTATTTTCCCATGACAATAGACGACTTGCAAAAAAAAAGATACGCTGATCTGACCTAAACTATCCCTCTTGTGCCAATGCACATCCAATCATAAATTTTGAGGTATCAATATGGATATAGAATTCCTTATCCCAATTAAGGAACACCAAAATGGGTCTATTGACAAGTTTAGATTTCAAAATTTTAAAAGCTCCTTGGTGCTCCTCTATCCATCTGAAAGGAGTATTCTTCTTAGTCAAAGAATATAGTGGGTAGAACACATGTGCATAGTTTCTAATAAATCTTTGGTAGTATCCTATGGATCTAAGAATTTTTTTTTAATGATATCACATCATATGGCTCATCCATGTGTAGTATAACATGGATTTTATCAGGATCAATATTCAACCCTCCACTGCACACTATATGTCCTAAAAGTTTCCCATAAGGTACCATCAAAAAATAATTTCCTAGATTCAAGGAGATTTGTGCATTCCTAAACCTACTCATACATTCACTGAGACTAGGTAGATGATCCTTGATCTTACCATAAATGGACCAATCATCCAAAAATACCTTGAATTTTCTTGCGGCTAATTGATCAAATATGTATAGAATAATGTGTTGAAATGTGGCTAGGGCGTTACATAGCCCAAATAGAATTTGGTTATATGCATAGATGCTATTTTACACAATAAATTTGGTCAAATTATCCTCCTTGGCTATACTTATCTGATTGTACCTATAAAACTCATCAATAATAAATAAATTTCATGTCTTGCAACCTCTTCTAGAACAAAGTTTGTGAAAGGGATTGGGAATGGATCTTTGATCGTCACTACATTCAAACTCCTAAAATATACGCATATTCGGATCTTATTAACTTCCTTATTTAGGGTGACCACAATAGGTGAAACCCAGTCACTAGTAGTGACTCTAAAAATGATGCATGCATCTAGCATCTTTTTTTTTTTACATTTACCAATGTGGTATACTTGGGATTCATCCTATAAGGTCTTATTCTCACTGGTTGTGCTCCAGTAATTAGAATTATCTTATGGATACATAACTCTGGTGGTACCCCTTTTAGGTCCTTATACATCCAAGCAAATACATCCTTTTATTCCAAGAATATATTGAAAGTTGCTACTCTCAATACTGGGTTCCAATCATCACCATAGTGGATCATTCTAGGTTATTCCTCTATTCCTAGGTTTACATCCACTAACTAAGGTTCTTCATACTTAGTGTTCATAGGCTCTGTTACCACATTTTTCACATTCATTGGATGTGTTGGTCTTGCATCGATTTCAACATCTTCCACAGTATATTCTACAAAAAAATTAGGGAATATCCATTTTTCTTCTTCTTTATTTGATTCTGAGCTAACTTTCATCTCATATTATTTTTATTTGGTCTTATCTGTATTGATACCAAGGTAGGTGGGCTGAAAAATGTCATACTCCATCTACCAATGGAGTCTGCTATCATATCAAGCTTCATCTTCACTACAGTCGTCTAGGGACAACATCCCTTCTTCATCAGGCTTGTACTTCTTTTTACCTAAAGAACTACCCGACTCATAGGTTGTAGCTAAATCCTCATTGATCCTCTGGTTATTCAAGTTGATCATATATTTTTGTTGTTCTTTCTTGAAGGTGATCTTATTCTTTCCCTAGTTGTGATTAACTTTAGATTTTTGTAGTCATTCTCATCCCAACATAGTGTCATATGTCAACTTTTGCATGGTAATCACAACGAAATCCAAGATGAATTCTTGGTCAGCTATTATAACTTGTTGTGCTATCAAGACATCCTTTGTCTTGATACCGTATTGGTAAACAACATACAATCAGAAGCTAGGTGCCCATAATAATGGAGTGTCAATTTCTTGCCAAGTCTTCTTAGGAAACACATTAACACTGAATCGTCCATCCATAATGACTTGTGTCAACTTGTGCCTCAAGATTTCCATATGGACTACTGCGATTTTCTTCCCAACATCAATCATCAATATGGTTGGATCCATAAAATAGTTATTTTATTCTGCTTCCTTGATCGACTGGCTCTAGAATTCCATCACCTTATGAGGTTGTATGTCTTCTGCCATCGCTTTATGTAATTATGGGATGTCTTCTAATAAAGTCATCATCTTAATATTTATAGTTCTATTCAAGATTTGTGCTACCAGATTTTGCACAACTACTTTGTCTTCTGATGGTTTCTTTAAATATTTTTCTTCTACTAGTCTCAATTGCTTTGCCTTTTGTGCTTCTTCCTCAAGTACTCTTTTCACCACTTTTCATCATTTATTTTCTTTAGCAAGTTTAGAATACTTGTCCTTATTAGCCTAATTCCTTTTTATGGCTAATACTTCTTTGATTTCCTCTCTAACTGGAGGTACCTCAATGTCCATAAATTTCACATTCTACAAGTTACTAGAACTCACTTGCTTTGAATAGTTCATTTCTTTGTGGTTCCTTAGACAACACCATATATACATGTGTGTAGTATTGGTCTATTGTATCTCTTGTTTCTAGGGTGAAGTACAATCCTTCATAAAATATCTCCACACTTAGCAATTGGGGCATTGTATGATTGATCTTATTTTTGAATCATGCTGGAGGTAGCTTTGTCCTCCCTTCATGTTACCTTGGTATTGTCTTCAAACCCTTTAGTTATTTCTATAACTGCCACTAGTAGTTTTTTGGCCACTCCCTTGAGGTTTTGGTTTCTCCTCCTACTCTTGGATTGGAAGGACCTGTGGATGCACCTTTGCATTAAATGGACATTGTACCAATTCATGTCCATGTATAATGCAAATGTGACAATAGTCATTCTGAGGACAAGTCATGTTCATTTACCTTCAAACTTGCATTCTGTGCACCAAATATCCTTCCTATCTTGCTTAAATTTACCTTTTGCCTCTTTTATTATCTTGTCAAATTTATTTTGAAGTGACTGTACTGTCTGTTGTATTGTATCATCTTCATCACTATCTAAATTGTCACGCTTATAATGTGTTATCATTCCTGCGATTGTTTATTTCACCTCACTTTCAAAATTATTTACATTCTCCAAGGCTTCTTCATATGTGGAATATGGCATTGCCTTCATATTTTTATTATATTTGGGTAGCAACCCATCTAAAAACCATATTTTTACCAGTACATCTTCTAGAGGCATTTGCATCTTATCCACCAACTTCTTTAATTGATGATTATATGATTTTACATATTCACCAGCTTTTTTCTTAGTGGCACACAATTTAGTTACAATATCTTCATCATCCTTCAAAGGGTGAAACTCCTTAATGAATTCATCGTTCATTATGTACTAGGCATAAAAATTTGGTGTATTTTATCATTTCAAATACCAATTTAAAGGTCCGAGGTGTTGACCAATTGGTTCATCCAAACCCCATAATGGAGGCGGAGGTCCAAGGTTCAAATCTCGGGCCTCGTCGAACTGAACGCTTGTCCATTTCCTGGTTCTTTCAGTGATGTAAAAGGTTTAAAAATGATTATGGCATGGTGGTTATAGGGGCGGACTGCGCGAAGATCTGTGTGGCGGCTTCTGGGGTGGACAACATAGAATACTGTGGCGGCCATAAAAGCTGGATAGCCCGCCCGGATTCGTGGCGTCTACCGATTCCACCATGTAAATTAAAAAAAAAAATACCAATTTATGGTGAGTCCTCATAATGTAGCAAGAAATAGTCACAACCATTCATCTGGTTGGTCCACACCATTTTATTTCTAAATGGTTATGCATATCCTGATGTATCTCATCAGGTCTTGATTTCCTTCACCCATAAAGGGTTGGTATATCTACTTCCATGCTCAATTACCTAAGTTAGTCATTACTAGTGGTTCTTCCTCTTCACTTGACGAAGTATCTCCTAGAATCCTGTTTGATTCCTCATTGTAGGTGACTCACTCTACTGGTCTTCGTCGAAAGTATCTACTTGAGGTATCTTATACTCACCAAATAGTCATCTACCAATATCCTATGCATTTTCACTTCGTGATATCCTTAATTGGTGTGTATGTTGTGGCCTTGTTATTTCCTCCTAATATCTCATGGATTGTTTCTTTGGTGCCTCACTCTCATCCACCGCACTCCTTTACAACCTATTTACCATTTTATTAGGTGTCACCATTCACTCACCTCAACCTCACACAGTTTCCTCATTAAAATCCTTTCTTACGCCAATATTCTCCTTGAATCTAGGTGCTTATTTCTCCTTTTCTTCAATTTTGATCAACAATATATCCAACCTCTCAATATCTCCTTCGTTAGACATCCATACCTATTCTATCACTAGTTCATACATATTGTGTCAACACTATTTGTATTCACTCTTTGAGTAATTCTCATGCTCCTTCTAACTAGGATGTCTTCTCCTTGATCCTGTCTACTATACCTTTGCACACTTGTGTATGTCATTCACCTCTAATTTAGTAGTACTCGTAGTTTGTCACTTTGCAGGATATCGACTGCAATAATTTTGACCCATTTTTAACAAAAATGTCAAAGTTTGATAAGTAAACGGTACCAAATGTAGCATCGGGGTGTAGTATTCATATAGGGGGAGGTGATTTATAAGGTCTAGAAATTATTTGCAAAGTCTCAAAACCAACTTGCCCAAATCGTATAGTTTGTACGATTTGTCTTGTGAAATGTGTTAATTTGCCAAAAATAGCTTGTACAATCACCAAATTGTATGATTGTATGATTCAAATCATACGACACTATATATTGTATGATTTTACACTTAACCAATCCATAAAAAATAGTTTTGTAACCTGAATCGATCAGTTTTGTCATCAATTTCTCCGAACAATAATTTTCCTTGTTTGGCAAGTTTTATCTTGCAGTTTTATTACCAAATTGGGTAAACAACCACTTATATGATTTGGTACAGCCTGTGTATGGTTTTTATGAATCTTTGCTATAAATTATGCTCCAATTCACTAACCTACACAACCATTCTCTTCAAGACAAATTTTTGTTATGTTTTCTTATGACAATTGCTCACTTTCCTTCCAACATGTAAACCCTAATTCAATGGCAATGAATTATAATAAACTACCTAGAAACATATATGTACATCCATAATTCATTATGTAATAATTTCATATCCTCACACTAGATCTGTAGGATGATCAAAGTCATTTATAATGCAATTCCATCAAATTAACATAACAAGTTATGCATCCAAACATCAATTACACAACCTGTAATAACCAAAATGTACAATGGAATTTACAAGAATAGGAAATCACAGATATTTATTGATATATTCATATTATAAGCATTCTTGTACAATGCATCCATCATTACTGAACAATCACCAACAATAAATACATTCAATAACATTGAACTCTCCAAGAACTCCCTATATGAATGAACCCTATTGAACTATCAACAGACTATCAAGAACCACCTAAAAAATTGAATGGGGGGGCTATATAAATCATCCCTAGGCCATTCCAAAGTGGTTCCTGAGACATCACATTACTTACAACTGCCATCCCAAATTATCTCAAAATAATTAATTATAAGGTTTTACTAAGTCCAATTTGATTTTTATCAAATTCATCCCAAATGCACATTTCACCTAATTTCATTAACATTTCAAATTGTAAATTTTCAAACCTTGTACGTTTTAACCACTTGTACATTTTAATGAAAAATTAATAAAACTGAACAAAATTTTTTAGATCCAATAATCATCTATTATTCTTCTGGGAGGTGTATTTGTTGCCTACGGTTGTTTATTAACTAGTTACTCTCAAAGAGATATTTTGTGTTTTTGATTGTTAAGATCAAGGGCACAAAATTAGAATATTATCAAAGTTTCTAGAGACACTATTTGGTGTACAAAACTTATAATATTTCATGGTCAAAAGAAGCCACCAATACAAATCAGAGAGTGGATAAGAAAGCCACCATTAAAATCCTTGAAGGAAGCTACAAATCAAGACTTGGTGAGTCTCAAATTCAAGGTACCCTAAGGGTTTCATTAAAAGTGTAAGTGCAAAAATTTCTACTTCAAAAAAGGGGTATATTATGTGCATTAGCTTGGATTAATTGTTACTAAATTATCCAAGTGAAAAAGTTAGACATTAGTTGTCTAATAAGAATTAGTGAAGGCATCAATACTTTACTCAAGGAATCACCTCATCAAATAGCTAAAGAGCATTTCAGAAAGGGAGACATTCAGTTTGTTATATTGTTGCTAAATTTAACTATTAGAAGCACCACTTTTGTTCCTTTAATAAGGACAAAATATCTCATATTATAGGAAGAAGCACAATCATCATCTCAGTAGGTATAAGGGTAGAGTACGAGTGAGATAAGAGAGCCATTGAAGAGCTCATATTGCTCAAGATTCAAGGTGCCTAAAGACACCATTGGTCCATGTCAAATAAAGCACCCAAAAGCAAGCATTCACCTACAATATTAAATTCAACACAAGAAGACTATTATCGACCGATATCTACGTGGAAAAATGATAACATTAAGATCTACATTATAAAGTGCTTATCAATGTAAAATAACATCAAAGTATACATCCACCAATGTGGATAGGATAGCACTATTAAACAAGGTACAAGGAGCTATTACAAGGCATTATCTACATTATAAAAACAGTGCTCAATTAGCACATTGAAAGCTTAATAGAACAAGAGAAAAGGTTCTATACCCAAGGTCATAGCTTGGAGAGAATTTCCACCTAGAAGAAGCACTCAAATCAACCATAAAACCACCATTCAGAGCTCCATAGAACCTCAGAGTATTATAGCTAGAGCCACCCATCATCTTCATCAAAACAACATGCAAAAATAAAGATTGCTTGTTGTCCAAGAAATGAAGTAAACCAAAAAATAATTCAAAGGAAGGAAGGTTATAACATTTGTCCTTGGAGTGTTAATTAAAAGATCTACATGCAAAGACTCTGAGTACCACTTGGCACAAACATTTTATGTGCCATCTCACTCCTCAACGCTTAAGGAATAATCCAATGCCTACCTTGAGGAGTTACAAAATCATTAGGGAGATTACTTACCTAAGTCTTCATTGCACAAAGGAACGAATATTGAAATAATCTCAATGTCTATCTTCATTGTAACTCCCATGTGATACTTGTCCAAAGTTGGAATGAATCTATTCTATTTAAAGCATCCAACTTGGAAGAAGATAAAGGACAAAGAAAAATCAAGGTATGCATTCAAGCCTACAAGGTGTGGAAGAGCATTCATAGCAAACATTATGTAAGAGTGCATTCAATACACAAAGATTCAATGCCATAATTAGACACCCAATGAGGTCAAAATTCCACACAAGGAGGTGCAATATTTAGATAAAGCCTCCATTAACGAAGGAGAATTAAATGCTTGACACCAAGCAATATCAATGCCCATTCAAGGAACCTTGGACAACAAATATAATGCTGCAAAATATACATTGAAGGAATCCTATACTAAAGTATATCGTGTGCCCATATTACTAAGGTTATTTACTTGATTTGATTAAAATCTAAAAGGACTATAAGGTTTACTATTGCATTGAATAATATAAATTCAGCCAAGCATTAGTAGATAATAAAGCAAGTTTATATTTCAGAAAATTAATTATTGAGGTGCATACACATAATATAATATTTACAATATTCAAAGTAGGAGATATAAGGTTGTCAACCTTGATTAAATAATTATTAAATTGCAAATAACATTATTTTCTAATATTCCAAAAAGTAGGGAGATATAAGGTATACTACTTCAAACTATATACATATAATTGGAATTTAGAAAATTAATCTATTGTAAAGAGAAGCAAATCAATTGCCTACATATAGAGTTGGAATTAAATGGTAAAAATTGTCTCAAACTCATTATAAGGAGACAAAAATAAATCCAACTATTAAAGCAATACTTCATTGGGATAGATAAGGTAAAATTAAAAGTTGATTATTCTCAAAATATTATAAAATCAACTTAGAAGGTGAACTAAGCATATTCTAACTATTAGGGAGATATAAGGAAGCCTAAAAAACCTAATTCTAAGAATTTTTTTATCAAATTAGATTACTAGGGAGAAATAAGGGACTCTACAAAAACTAAGACTTGAATAGTTTTATCAAACTAACTCATATACTCTTAACTAGGGAGTCATAAGACTACTACAAAGGTCCTAAAATGCTCCATATTACAATGGAAATAAGAGCATATTATCACCAAAAACTACAAGAACAAAATACACATAATACATCATGTCTCAAATGCAAAATATGTTCTAGCATAAACAAATCCAAAGAAAAAGAGAACATCTGGTATATTGACTCAGGTGCCAGTCACCACATGACAGGAAATCTACTATGGTTTGAATATCTTGAAGTTATTAATGGGTACAAATTGAGAATAGCAGATAGCAAGACTTATCCTATCCATGGATATGGGTGTGTAACACCTAGCAAATCATTTCCAAACTTTCTACTACAAAAAGTGATGTATATTCTTAGATTAACATGAAATCTTATTTTAGTAAGAAAGTTAGTATAAAGCAATAGAATGATAGAATGATTGACTTCATATACATAAATGGAGTATAAGATATTCAACCATTTGAGATCACCATACAACAAGAGGAATGAGTGAGCTGAGGTTTAGCGGGTGCGACGGGAGTGAGGGTTTGAATTTTTTGGGCAGGAATCTCAGCCAAGGTGGTAGAGGTAGAGCAGGTATGAAAGGGGCGGGTGGGAACCTCGAGCATGGATCAAGCGAGGATCCAGAGGAAGGCGGTCAGGCTACGGTAGATTTGGAGGCGGGCATCACACGAGGGCCCGACCCTCCTCAGAAAGACCCCGAAAAAAAGATACGAAGGACAATGCGGGGCCCAAGAAGTGGTTGTCTTCTTTTTGAGACTCTTAGAGGAAAAAGAAAGGAGGTTCTCTCTCTTCCACCCCTAGTTCCAGTAAATAATAAAATTTCAGCCTCGACAAGTTCCATGAGCCCTTTTCTTTTAATGGAAGAATTCTCCCTGGTAGGCAAGTTTTTGGGAGGTAGGCCGGACATGGAGACTATCAGGGCTTGGGCGACGGGTAAATGGCGACTAGTAGGCAGCTTGGAGTTGGTAGCTCTAACTCGAGGGTTCTTCATTATCCATTTTAACAATATGGAGGATGCTAACCACATTTTAACAGGAGGTCCTTGGTTTCTAGGCAAAAGGAGCCTTTTTCTCAGATGATGGGGTGAATATTTTGACCCTGAAAAGCAAAATATTAACATTGCCCCTATTTGGGTTCATCTCCCGAGTCTACCTGCCCAGTTCTTCAATGAATATTGGCTGCAGGGCATAGCCAGAACTATAGGGGACCTGATCTCCATTGACCATGCGACCTTGGCTAGGACAAGGATGACTCATGCACGAATCTGCGTAAATGCTAATTTGAATAATGAATTGCCAAGGTTTGTGGAGCTAGAGTATGGAGAATACTATAGAAAAAAGTCGATAGAATATGAGAACAGACCGACATTCTATGCAGAATGTAAAAATCAAGGACATCTATGCAATCAGTGCCCTAACCTGGCAATGAATAGAGAAAAGTAGAAGTAGGGAATGCTAGACAGAGGAAATTTGAGGAGTTTCCCTGGAAGAGGTGATTTCAATCAGGAAAACTATGTCTACCAAAAAAAGAAAAGAGAGGGTGCAGGGTCCCAACAAGACAAAGGAAAACAATAGGTTGTTGGCAACCAAAATACTCAGGTAAGTTCCAATCCTCTAGTTTCAAATAAATTTTCAATTCTATCCAATATGGGAGTAGGAGGATTATCAAAAGACATGGAAGCCCAGCACCTTCAGGCTAACCTTTCTGACTCTCTCGAATCCCCATCCAAGTCAGGATCCTCAAACCCTAATGCTAAAATTATTGTAAGCCCCGTGGGCATCACAAATCCAAACCCTAATGCACGATCTCTAGAATCCACATCCAAGTCAGGATCCTTAAACCCCAATGCTGGAAATACTTCAAGCCCAGTGGGCATCCCAAAGCCAAACCCTAATGTTGAAGAACTTAGGAAGAAAGTTGAGGCATTGGAAAATAAAAAATCTCATCTCCCTAACATCATCACTAGGAGCCAAGTGAATCCTACTGAGGGGCCATCCCACAGACCAGGGGAATATAGGAAAAAAGGAGAATATTTGGATGTAGGGGTGGAGATATGTGAAACTCTTCAGACTGAGGAATATGGCAGTCCGGTTCTGCAACAAATTACCTCCCCTCAGTTTAGTCCTAAACAAACCAGGAGCACTGTGAAGTCTCCTATAGATTTTGGCAGTGAAAAAATAAGAGGGAGAATATCAAATGTTGAGCATCAAAAAATTAAAACTGATAATGACATTGCCAATGGAAAATAGAGAACCTTGTTTCAACAGGTTATTTCGGGTTCTGAAGACAACAAATTAGGAAAACCCCCTCAAGGGAGGGGGAGAGGAAGAAATCCCAAACAATCTAAATGAAGTTCCTCTCATGGAACGTGAGAGGCCTCAATGGCCTGCCCAAACATAGGGAAGTCAGTGCAATAAGAAATCAAGTGAATCCAACTATTATCATGTTGCAAGAAACAAAAACTGATGAGATTCAGTCAAAAAAAATAGCAAAAAAATTTGGAATCAAGGGGAGATGGTTTGCAAATCAGCCAGAGGAGCATCTAGAGGCCTTATGACTTTGTGGGATCCCCGGATAGTAGAAGGCACCATTATTCAAAAATATGACAGGGTTCTTAGTGTTTTATTTAAGGAAATAAACAACAATAGGTCGTGGATCCTTTCAAATATTTATGCCTCGACTTCAATTCAAGGGAGAGCTCTACTATGGGAGTACTTAGGCAATCTGAGTGAAATCTTCCATAATGTCCCCTGGATTCTGGTGGGGATTTTAACACTCCTCTTTACCCTTCAGACAAAATGGGTGGAAATGGACCACCTATCAGGAGCATGGATGAGTTCAATGACTTTGTGAACTCCAACATGTTGATGGATGTAAAACTTAGAGGAGCAAATTATACCTGGAGCAATCGGCGGATAGGGTGTCATCTCATTCAAGAAAGGCTTGATAGGTTTTTTCTATCAAAGGAGGCTACAAATTTGTTCGGTGATTCTACCCTGCAAGCCCTTCCTAAAATTGCCTCTGATCATAATCCCATTTTTTTGGAGATCCCTAACTCTCTGTCCTTCAAGAAACCTTTCAGATTTCAATCTATGTGGATCAAACATTCTAGTTTTAGAGATAACTTAAGTCAGTGGTGGCAGCAGCCTGTCAGGGGTAGTGCAACTTTTAAACTTGCTGGAAAATTAAAGTTTGTTAAGGAAAAGCTTCGAACTTGGAACAAAGAGGTCTTTGGGAACCTCTTTGAAAATAAAAAATAGGTTGTTGAAAGTTTGAAGATAATTGATCAGAGGATCCAACATGGTGATGCTGATGAAACTACTAGGCAGGAGGAACGAACAAAACTAGCAGAGTTTCATAACATTTTGGCCTATGAGGAAATCTATTGGAGGCAAAAATCAAGGGCTCTTTGGTTGAAATATGGAGATTCAAATTCCAAGTTTTTTCACGTCACCATGCTTAGAAATAGAAGCAATAACAAGATAATTTTTTTAAAAAGTAGATGGTTCTATTACTCAAGACTTAACAGAAATCAGAAAGGAGGCAGTAACTTATTTCAATTCTATCCTTGGTCAGGAATCGTAGTGCAATGAGGAGGCCAAAGATATTCTCTTGCAATCCATTCCTAGCATAATAAATGAGGATATAAACCTTAAGCTTCTAGCTCCCTTTTATGATGAGGAAATTAAGGAAGCCTTGTTTAGCATGGAGCCAGACAAAGCCCCGAGACCCGATGGCTTTCCCCCTCATTTCTATCAAGATTTTTGGGACATCGTAAGTGAGGATGTAATTTCTGCTGTCAGAGAATTCCAAGCAAGCAATCATATCCCAAAAGGTATCAACTCTACTTTTATTTCTCTAATTCCTAAGAAGCAAACCCCTGAATCTATGGCTGACTTCAGGCCAATCAATCTGTGCAATGTTTCTTACAAGATCCTAACTAAAGCCATTGCAAATAGAATGAGAGATATTCTACCCCACATCATAGATCCATGCCAGGGAAGCTCTATCCAGGGTAGGTCAATCTTGGATGGAGTTATCATAGTTCATGAAGCTCTACACTCTGCTCATAAGACTAACAGGTCTATTTTTGCCCTCAAGCTTGATATGAACAAAGCATTTGACAGGCTAAATTGGGACTTTCTGATTGTTGTCCTCCTTAAGTTTGGTTTTCACCACCAATGGGTTAATTTTATCAAAGAATGTATTTCTAAAGCATGGTTCTCGATTCTAGTTAATGGAACAACTATTGGTTACTTTCAAAGTCATAGAGGAATTCGGCAGGGGGACCCTATCAGCCCCATGTTATTCATCATTGTGGTAGAAGCTTTAGGCAGAACCATAAAAAATACTTGTAGTTCAAGGCTAATATTAGGAATCAAGGCAACATCTCTCACTAGGGCTATTTCTCACCAACAATTCATCGATGATACCCTTATATTGACTAAGGCAATGGTGGAGGCCATAAATTTAAATCATAGTGGGCTAAGGACGAACCATTGACGCAATATCCTAACTTAGCTCGAATCAAAGATATCATAGAAGAACTCATTGGCAAAAAAGTCTCCGATTATATGGTTGAGGACAGAGGTAGAATGAAGTGGAAACAAATAAGAATTCAGGGATTTCAAGCAGAATCAAATGATCTTTGTAACATTCTCGAGCAACATTTTATCCCCATGAGACCCAAGGAAGATCAAGTGACCTGGGCTCCTACGAAAAATGGGCAGTTCACTATTAAATCAGCTTACAAGCTTCTGCTTGATGACGAGGATTTTGTCCTCCAAAAGGACTTAGTTTGGATAAAAAATTTAATTCCAAAAATTGTAGTCTTTTCATGTCTGGTTATCCAAGGAAGAATTCTAACCATTGATAATATGATGCGTAAAGGTATTTGTATCACTAATCGTTGTTATCCATGCAGGGCTAATTGGGAGACCATTTATCACATTTTCCTTGAGTGCCCTTTTTCCTTGACTATCCTAAGTGGGGTTTTTTAGGCCTTCAATATTTCATGGGTTAAACCAGCCACCATACTTGATTTGTTCGTCTAGTGGCCTTGCCCCTTTTCAAGCCAAAGACTTAGATACATGTGGAAAATTTGTCTCAATCACTATCTTTGGCAGGTGTGGTTAGAAAGGAACCATAGAGTCTTTAATGAGTCTATCCATGATCATCAAACTATCATTGCCAGGATCCTATCCTTTGCCAATGAGAATGTGAACCTTATCCCTTTTGATAGCTGTAAACCTCATCTGCAGGAGACCATGATTGCTCAATATTTAAGCTTAACCTTGTTAGATGAGTCTATGCCTAGGGTAGTCAACCCCAGAGCCAATGTTAAGTGGTCTCCACCTCCTACGGGTTGGTTTAAGCTTAATTTTGATGGAGCAACTAAGGACAATCCTGGAAGAGCAGGCACTGGTGGCATTGTGCGAGATCATAATGGGAATATGATGCTTGCATTTTTTGAATATTTGGGAACAAGGACGAACAACGAAGCTAAAGCTAGAGCTATGTGGAGAGGCCTTCAAATGACTCAAGACTTAGAAGGCAATTTGATCGTAGAAGGAGACTCTATGCATGTTATAAATCTCCTCAATAATTGGAAAACACCTCCTTGGAGGATTAAAACAATTGTTGAAGAGGCTAGGATCCTTTTCCAGGGAAGACAGGACAGAAAAGCCCAACATGTCTTTCGGGAAGCTAACAAAATTGCTGATAAGCTGGCCAATTTGGGTGTCGATGGTGATGGACTTTTCAAATGGGAACACGGTGTCCCGAGTGAAGTAGAGGAGCTTATTCAACAAGAATTCCAAGAATGATAGTCAAATTTACCAACAAGGAAGGCACTGTAAGTTCGAAGGCTAGGAGTATTCCCGTCTCTTTTTTGAATTGGACTCACAATAAAAATTATCTGAGTTGTCAGTCTTCGTGGATGTTGCTTGGAAATACCACAAAGACTAATGGGGATAGTCACATGTCAGATAACATGGCTCCTAGTCATCTTAGTAATTTGAGGTTGGTTGATAATCACAGGGAAGGAAAGAAATGACAATATAAGACTTCAAACCAAAGCCACGTGGACCACCAGATAGCCACCGCCATAAATCTAGCCAGACAGGTTCACTTCTCCAAGGCTGATTGGCCAAGATAGTATGTGGTACCAAAGCATGTCATATACGAAAGAAAGCAATTACCAAAGAATTATTAAGAGTAACTGTCAATACAGAGCTTGTGGGAGTTTTTTTCAGTACTCTGCTATGTGTGTCTGCAACTTTTTGTTTCTCCATTGTCTCAAGGAAGGGATCCGTGTCTGTTTCTTTTTTGTAATTATGATGCATGTGTGTTTTCTCGGGGTATACCCAAAATGTTGTATGGGAAGTTTCTTTTTGATAACGGGCTATGTGCCTTACCGGATGTAATGGCTTTGGCGGCATGTAGATTTTACATATATAGGATCCTTAGTAAGGATATGTTCATCAACAGCCCTGGGCTGATTTTTGTAAAAGGTTTTGGGTCAACCTGTAAACCCCGTATTAATGCTATAGTATCTTATCTACCAAAAAAAATATACATAAATGGAGTTAATACATGTCTCATTATGATTCAATAAAAAATAGAAGCCATAGGATCTCTCCATAAAAATACATACACTTTAGACATCGTTGAGTACTCACATGACATTGTTCTACTTCAAAACAATACTAATACATTTCCTAAGGAACAAATTACAGAAAATCAAGAACCCAGTTATCAAAAAAATAGGCAAAGAAATAGAAGATTCAAAATTAAAAGGATGAGAGGACCACAAAAATATGCTCTACTCAGCCATCTACAATCTAAAGAAGAAACAAAACCATATGAAGATACTCATCAAGATTCGGACAAAGGAAATTGGATAGAAGAGGATGATCAAGCCAAAGACTATTCAAGAGAAGAATACCCATACCAAATAATGTAATACAGGGGGGTGTTAGATTATATTACATCATTTGGGTCATGTAAATGTACCACCCTTGGTACATAACTAGAGTAGTAGATTAATTTAGGGGGTAGTTAGCTAGTTACTTCAAGTAATATAATAAATGCACAAGTGTCTATGTGCAAGTTGTAAATGTGCAAGGTGTCCCCTTGTACAACTAGGTAGAGTGTTGGCCAAGCAATCCATCTTTCTATATAAAGGGCCTCATAGTGAGTGATTATATATCATTGTAGATAGTAGTAGGTATACTGGGTAGATCACCATATAGATTGGTGATTAAATACAATGTAGTTCTTTAGCATCAGTTATAGAGTGTTCACTTCCTCCATATTGCATCGTATCATTTTTATCACTTTCCATTAATAGCATATTTCAGCATCTTATATTTTTGAATATTTTATATCCTGTGATTGCATTCTCCCTTGGCATACACCATCAAAATCTAACAAAAATAAAATCTATAAGTGGATATTGTTTCTCCTGGTATCAGGTGTGGTCTCTTGGTGTCATAAGAAATAAACAACCATAGCACTCTTCTCAACTGAGGCTGAGTATAGAAGTGCTACTCTAGCATATCAAGAAGTCATTTGGCTTCAAAGACTACTAATAGAAATTGGGTTTAATAACAGTAAATTTATCACAATATTTTTTGATAACCAATATTCAATAGCTTTAGAAAATAATATTTTTATGCATTAAAGGACAAAACAAATTGAGATTCAAGAACACTTCATTACTGATAAGGTAGTATATGGGATAATTAAACTCATATATTGCCCCACAAATGAGAATATTTTTTATATTTTCACAAAACCATCTGTAGAATCTAAATTTTCTTACTTTAAAAGTAAATTAGGCCTAAAAGAATTACCTTCAAGGGGGATTAATGCATAATATTATGTGATGTCAATTATCTTAAGTATATTTTAAGGTTTTGTGAATTCAATGTTGATGGATGTTATCTTTTTTGTTGATGGAATATGTGTGTATACCACTTGTTTATCCATGTTGATGGATGTTATTTTTCCCTGTTAATGGAATATGTATGCCACTTGTTTATCCATATTGATGAAAACCTTATTTACATGTCATATTTTATATATATGATTACTAACTCTATGTCATATTTTTTTCCTTTTTAGATCCATGTTGACGGATGGTACCTTGCCTATTGTCACACAACTTAGAGTCTCTACTATGACATTGTTGAAGAAGTCTTTGCCAAAATATATGCTCCTTGGAAAAATGGTTCCTTGAAACCTCACCTCTTGTAAAACTATATTATAACCCCAAAATTAGATTAAGGGGGAGTGTTGGAACAAATAATCCAATGGGATTATATTTTAAATTCACCTAAGTATAAAGGTGAATAATAAAATCAGGTATCTAGTCTTTAATATAAATTAAATAGATAGATATTTAATTTATATATATTAATATGTATATATATACCTAGGTTAGACTAATATATATTAAGGTATATGGATAAAATAAATATATACCTATATTTATTTTATCCTACACCTCAAATTACTAAATTGAAATAATTCCAATATCTAGTCTAACTCTAGTCAACTCAAATTCAAAGGTGACATGGCATTAGACTTGAATATGGTGGTATGTATGGGGCACATAATGGCATGTGCCATGTGGCATGAGTGTTATGGCACATGTTATGGAGGTTTTACTCCATGACTATTTTTCAATGGGAGGATAGCCAAAACCATATATTTGGGCTAAACTCTTTGTGTTGGAAGAGCAAATGGGGAGCTAAATGTGTAGTGCTAACTAGTTAGCACGGTGAAAACTATGGATAGCTAACAATGACACACTATTGTTTACTTGAGATATTTTTTATTTGCACCAATCACATTTGAGGAAAAGGCTTGTATATTTTACTTAAGATAATATAAAAGTGGAGATAAAATTTTGGCCATGTTTTTTTTCTTTACAAGGTTTCCACGTAATATTGGTATCTTTTATGTGATTTTATTTATTTCTATCTTGCCTTACATTTTTTTTTTAATTTAGTAAATTTTATGCTATTTACATTTGTGTAATATATATTTGGCATACTATAATTTCTTGTTTGAGTTTGTTTTAATCTACTACATTTGGAAAATTTTGCTTACTTCCTCCCATTTCTTTCTCTTTTTTCATGCTTTGATGGCCTTCCTCTCCTTTTTTCATTCTCACTAACACTTCCATATTCATCAATCTCTTCTTATTTTCCATATTGTTCATAATGAGACTTATATTCTAAAGATTTGTGTTACCCTAAAGAATATCAAATGCAAGGAATAGCCTCATGAATGCTTTCTTCTTTATGTTGCCCTAAAAATTTTAAGTGCATGAATGACCCTCTATAGTAATTACTTTCTTATGTTGCCTTGGAAACCCTAAACTTCCTTGAACATCCTCCATATGCTTTTCTTTATTGTACTACTCTTGAAACTCTAAATAACAATGGATACACTCTATATTACTTCTATTTTTAATGCAAGAAGAATATTTTATGCTACTTGAGGTAAATGAAGATGATTTAACTGGATTAATCTTTGCCTACTTCAACTCATTTGCTTTAAATTTTTCCTTCCCATATTCCTTTGCTTTAAAATTTGTCTCCCATATTCTTTCACATCTTTAACTCTTATATTTGAACTTGCACATTGTACTTTCTAAGCCCTTGTGTCAATTTTTTCTTCTGACAGTTAATTTGAGTGAACTATAATGGCCTTTACCATTTGATTATGTAGAGATACTTTTCTTGCTACTTTATTACGAGTGGAATATCCTTAATTTGACCTAGGTTCTCCTATGATATGATATTTTTGTTTCATATTGAAGTTTTCCTCATGCACAAAATTTTACAACTCTTTCTTCATCATTTTCACTTTTCAATCTCTTGCCATGTGTCCAGTTTCATGATATTTACGATATCAAAATGCAATATTTTCATAATCTATTTGTTGATCCCATTCTCCTAATTTAGATTTAATCCTAATGAACTATGAAAAATGTTTTGAAATATCTATGGTAACACATATTCGAGTGTTTACAACATGCCTTCTCTCCTTAGTAGTTGGTCCCTCCTAGATGGACTCACATAGAGTATTTCCAATATTCTTCAAGATATCCTTATTGATAAGTTGATAAGGAAGTCCAAAAAGCCTAATCCATATCAAAAGCCTTTTAATAGTTTATATCTCCACAAAAATAATTCTCGCTCCATAGTCTTAAATAATGCATCTTTACCCCTAAACCAAGGGTCTCCATCCATTATTTTATCCCTTATTCCTGAATTGGAGAAGATAATGAGAAAATATCTTTTTTAAAGACAAGTCATGGAGTAATTTGAATTCAACCCCTACTTTCACTTGATCCAATTATGAATCTCAAAAAAACTTTGCCAATATCCATCGAACTTACATATTAACGCTCTATTTTTAAGAACCATTATATCATGCTCGATCAACTCATCCTTGGCAATCACTTTTGGTGTAGTTTTCACTATTTGAATAGGGTTTGATATAGATTCACTCTTCTTGTTATTTCCAACTAGGGCATCCTTAATTCTAGTAAGGACTTTCAAAAATGACTTTCCTTCCATGCTATCTATATTTTCCTCACATGAATCCTTTAGTTTTTGAGTTTATCCTAAGATATGGAACAATAAGAAGTAGTGCTCACTTCTTGCTTGCACTTTGCTTCTTGCTTTTTGCTCACAATACATCATTACAAAGTCATGGCTCGCCCCTCTATTTATAAGGGCTAAAGGGTGTTCAAGGGGTGTGGAAGAAGAGTGAGAGAAGAGTGAAGGAAGGGAGTTATGTTGATTTCGCTATTATGGTTGTCATTAGATAATCATGATATTGGTGTGAGAGAGGAGTGAAAAAAGAGTGGAAAAGAAGTGAGAATAGAGTGGAGGAAGAGTGAAAAGAGAGTTTTGAGAGCCTTATCAATCACTTAATTAATTTGAAAATGATAGAAGAGGATTTTAATAGAAATGGACTTGATATATGCTATCCCTTATCCATTCAAATGTGTTTTGGAAGAGAGTATGGTCTTCGCATAAAGGGATAAGAACGAGAAAACCATGTAGAGGTTTTTTTAAGAGCATTTGGACCTCTTTAAAAAAGGCTTGGAATTATAAATAGAGAACGATCGATATTGCTCAAGTCATTTTGTATATGCCCTTGTTACCTCCCCCTCTATTTTAAAAGGCCCCTTTTTAAATAAAGGGTGAATGGAGTCTTATTCCCATCTCATAGTAGCTATTAGAGAGGAGAAATCATTCTTAGACTAGACTCATCACATGAATTATATTATGGATAGAGGGATTATAGATAGAGAGCGTTCCTCTCCCTCTCCTTTTAAGGTAAGCGGTGCTCTCTCCAACATGCATCTAGAGTTCAACCTCTCTATCTATAATGGTTTATGAATCGATTTCGGGAGATAGATAGCTGCCCCCACCCCCACCCCCACTTTTATAAGGTGAGGTAAGGATAAGCACTTTTAAGAGAACTTTAACGATCATTCGATTGCCCCCAAGTATTATATTGAAGGAGGTCGAGTACATAAATGAATGACCCCCCTTTAAAAATAACCATAAGCAAGGATGAATGGATTTCTTATAATTTAAAATGTGGACTCAACAAATTCATCTATGTATGTGGTCTTTAAGTTGTCCAAATAAATAGGGAATCATATCCAATTGTAATTTCAATGCCACATATCAAGTTGTTATGAACCTTTTTTTTATTACATAAAAATTATTCATATTCATTGAAATAATAATATTTATCCATAAATACTAAACATAATAACAATTTCATAATGATACATAAAAATAAACAATTTACTTCAATATGTTTTACATTATAAATCAAATCCTTAAGGTAGGGAAACACCATACAATGCTCCTCATTGGAAGGAATCCACTCCTTAATGTATCTCAATATGAGATATCAACAATACAATATTCTTTTCCCCCCTCTACGAGTATTTTCCCTCATTATAAAATGGTCACCTACCTATAATTATATTATAATATTAAATCTCTATCTTTGGTACCTCAAATTTCATACCCCTTACAAAAATATTTTGTCCTTGAACATAAGAAGAGACTAAATAATATGATCTTCTTAGCCTTGTTGTGAACTAGTACCAATATCAATCATCCATCCATCCCAATAAAACTTTGATTGGTGATGGTTTTTGCCAATGTCGATATGCCATTCTGTTATTTGAATTTTTGGAGGTAATCCCTTGGTCCCATGTGTTGGGGGCATCTTTCTCTTGGCAATAAATATTAGTCTTTTTCATCCATACTTGCTTACGTTTACCTCTTGAGTATATAGGATTGATTTTTTGGCTCCACGCTTCTATTGCTCTACTCTAGTATTTTGAATGATGGGTTTATTTACTCCTTGATGTTGCTACACCACTCTAAAAACTAAATTCACTATGCTTTATTTTTTCAAACACTACCATAGTCGATATAGTTTTGATTCTATGTAGAACCATAATATTGTTGTCTTAATACATACCTCCAAGATTGTTCTCGCTCCTAGTGGTGTGGATGGTGATATACTATAGCCTTAGCCTAATGCTCTAGATTATTTGTTTCCTCCACATTTTTCTTCTTTGTTTTAAATCCTTCCACATGATTTTCTCTCATGTGCCTTTCATTTGATGTGTCATTGTGTTCTTTTATGTCTTTCTTGTACTTTACTATTGTTTTCCCACAAAGTTTGATGTTGTTATTTCTTCTATAAACTTTGTTGTTGCTACTTCTTCCTTGGATTATGTTTCAAGTTCTTATGCTTCTTCCTCAATTTATTTTCTTGTAATATCTTCTTGGTTTTTCCTTGTTCCTTGCTCCTTGAAATGAGATATATCTCGTCGTGTTATCTTCTTTTTTCTATACCATAACTTCATAAATTTATTTTGCACATTAATATTAGTAGTACCCAACGCTTCCAAGGATACCCAAGAATAATATCCACTTCATTCATCTCAATAATATGAATATTAACATGGTAAATGTACTTATTCATAGAAAGATTCAAGTCTTCAAAAAATTTACATCTCTCTCCTTGAAATTGTGTGCCCTTGATATTCTTTGCTAAAACTTGTAAACTATTAGCCAAATTGCTGCTAATGGAGTTATGCTTGCAGCTAGTGTTTATGGAGAACTTTTTTCTTTTGAATACAATCATAAACCTACAAATTAAAATTTTTAGATTCACACAAACCTTTCTGAACATTGTTAGACTCATTTAACGTCCAAGTTATGTTTCCTTCAGTTTGTACACTATCATCCTTCTCTTTTCCTTTTGTCAATTTTTTTCAAATTATTTGCTTGTTTATTTCTTTTGTATATTTTGGCAGATATATAGACCCTTTAGAACACTACTTGACTCATTTAACATCCAAGTTGTTCTTCCTTTTATTTGCACCCTATCATCCTTCTATTTTCATTTTGTTAATTTTTACAAACTAACTCTTTCTTAATTTTCTTTTGTTCTTTTTTAGAGTTGTTTATTTCTTTTGCATAGCCTTTGTGTTAGAAATAGATTATATTACATCATTTTGTCCATGTAAATACTTAGGATATTAAATTATTTCAGGAGGAAGTTATCTAGTTACTTCATGCAATATAATAAATGCACAAGTGTCAATGTGCAAGCTATATATGTGCAAGGTGTCCATTGCACAACTAGGTAGAGTGTTGAACAAGGAATACATATTCCTATATAAAGGGAATATTCCTATATAATGTTTCTTTCTTCTCTCGTTCTCATGATATGTTGCTAAATCCATTAGTGGTATTAGAGCCACGGTGAATCTAGAGAGGAATAGATAAATACACTACCAAGGAGAAGCCCTCGATAGTGAAGAAATTGGGATAATTATCGCCATCCGACAACAAGCCCAAGAGAATAAGAATTCAATGAAGACTTGAAGATAGAAGCCCGCAAGATCCACGAGATTTGAATATTACCTCTCACAACAAGAAGGCACAATTTTAAAGATAAAGACTTCTTCAAATCTAAAGAAAAAATGAGGAGATTACAAAAGGAGAACGAACCACCAAATACTAGGCTCGTGAAGGAAAGTTCGAGACCATATTTTGGTGAAGAAGGAATTGTTTAGGACAATCTATAGAAAATAGCAAGATCTACATCCTCCATAGAAGAATTAGAAGAGCTACAAAATCTTTCAAAAAAGGTATGCAACTATTGGTTTAAGTAGATTCATTAATGGTATTACTTATCAAAATTATTAAAGCACCTTAATTTGGATCAAAATTACAATAAGAAACATTGGATTACAGTCTTTAAAAGTGTAAAAAGATAACAATTTCTTTTAAGATTCATTTGCACATTAAGATTTTATTAGATTTATGCATTACAACTATCTATCAACTACCTATCATCTACTTTTGAAATCAAAAGAAGACTAGTCCCTACAACTTTATTTGTAAGGAAATTGCAGAATAATTTCTGAAGATTCATTTCAGATTATTCTTGATTAGTTGCAATAAATTGATTAAGTACATTAATTTTGAGATTTAATTGGAGTAATAAGGTGAAATTTTTAATGCATTAAAAAGTGAAATATTATTAGATTCATTTGCACTATTTTATTTCTCTCAAAAGATTATTGTTTGTGTTCTTGAGAAAGGAACAAAAGCAAAATTTGTCAAAGTGTCCAAAGACACTATTAGTGCACATAAATTTGCAACATTGAGTGGCCTTGGGTAGCCACAAAATCAGATCAATCCTCCAAGCATTGGAGAAGAAAGTAGCCCTCAAAGATAAACAAAGGAAGCCTTGAATTGAGACTTGGTGAGTCTCAAATTCAAAGCACAATAAGTTTTTACAAAGAAATAGTGCAGAAAAATACAGCAAAAAGAGAGCTTCTATCAAGTGGTTACAAGCTTGGGTCAATTTGTAAAATATCCAAGCAAAAAGGGGAAGGTGTATAATCAAAGAGACAACATAGAAACCCCCTTATTGCATCCAAAATTCTACCACAAAACCAGAAATTCAGATCTGAAAAAGGGGTGCAAAAGAAGGTGCAATAAATGCTATTTTATACATAAATATATTATATTATATTGCACTATCCTAATGTGGTTTATATAGGAAAAGAAGACATATTTGAGGATGTCTCAAAGGTACAACATCCATTGGAAAAACCAATCGAAGGCGATCGAACATTAGCATCTTTCCAAGAACATCAAAAGAAGCCACTCTAAGGGCTCATACTTCCTTCATCTTGGATGGTCGAATCTGCAAGAGACAAGACAAAAAATCAAAATAATAAATAATGTTATAATCAAGAGCAATGTTGTCTACAAGGAGAACATATAACAGAAAAAAGAGGGAAGATAAAAGTACCATTGGAGTGTTCCAAACTCCACATATTCAAAGCTAAAAATTGGTGCTCAAGCCTCCATATTGTCACTCCTCAACTCAATTGGAAATAATCTACAAGCAAGAGCTATTAATCAAAAAAGGAGTTGGGAATGTTACAGGGTTTAAATAACCTCCAAAGGATACATTGAAGAAGCGTTATAGAAGATGTCCATGCACAAGGAGGAAGTGACACTTGTCACTTGAGACAATACCCTAATGCTCCTCACGTGAGTGCTCATATTCATCATCAAAGGAGTTACAAGCTATAGGTTGGTGCAATGAATATATGAGGAACATTTATCTAAAGAGAAGCCAAGCACTCCATTAAAGAACATAATATCCATATGTTACTCAAAGAGTAAAATAAGTATCTTTTAGCACCTTCTACTCCTCAAGCGCTCAAGAAAAAAGATGTACGTGCCACTTGGCACTCAACACAAGATTATCTTCTATTTTAATAACATCAACGTCCAAGGTATTCAACAAGTATTTACATCCGAGGACTGCATGCACAAGATCGAGCGGTAGCGTGTAAGTAAGGTGAAAGAGCCTTAAATGCTCTGGTCAAGGAAGGTCAAATGCATATATTAAATGTACCATGTTTGGAATGTCAAAATCCATGAAGGTTCCAAGAAATACCATTGAAGAGGACAGCCAAAGCAGCAACTCCAACATTGCAACCCTTACACAAAAAAAATCAATGTTGACTATTGAATGATATAAAGTAGGATTTATTCCCACTATAATATGCTTTCATTTCTTGAAATTTATAAGGTTAAACTTAGAGTAATTTAACCATATTTATGTCAGAGTCATCGATAACATTACATTAATTAAGCGAGACTTAAATATTATAATGTAGGCTTAGATTAGCCCGTAACCAACAGAACTAACTACCTGACTTAGGTAGATGTTACAACAACATTAAAAACTAACCTAATAATGTAATAAATAACAATATTCTAAATAACATACGCTAACATCCCACTTATTACATTCTTTGGGTAATAATATAACTACTAGCTACACTATCATCCCCCCATACAACAATATTTGGGTAAAGTATATAACTACCCCAATACAGTGAAGAAGAAGAAGAGAAATGAAATAATGGTGGCTCGTGCTTTGTCTTCGGCTCTAGATTTGGCTCATGGCTTTGGCTTTGGCTCTAAGCATACCTCTGGAATTGTACCTCTGGGTCTATCTCTGGATCTGCCTGTGAATCTACCTCTGGATCATTGCCTCTGGATCTACCTGTAGATCTACCTCTGGAACTTTGTCTTTGGGTCTGTCTTTGTCTTTGGGACTGCCACTAGGTCTATCACTGGATTTGCCTCGGGGTCTACCATAGGTTTTACCTTTTTGATAGAAGCCATACAAAATTTCTTTCATCATGGTCCATTGTGTGATATCTATCCATCCACAATCAATATGAACCTTGTTGGCCATTTTCACTTTGTACCAACAACTGGAATAAGAGTGATTCGTCCATCCACAAAAATTACAAGGATGTAATCTCCAAAATGACTACAACAATGCTTTTTAGGAGATGGAGGATATTTAGTTTTTACAACCATGGAATTACTGATACTTGCATGTCCAGTATATCCAAGGCCTTCATGATTTGCCCTGACAATTAGCATTATAGGAGTTTTAATGCCTTGTTCTTATTTACCTAATCTCTCACCATTGAATCCCATTTTCTTCATTATTTTGAATCCATATCCTTTGGTGTGTTTTTCAAAACACCCAATTTCATCATCTTCATCAATGATTTTAACAATATTGCATTTATCGCTATTGATGAGATTATGGAGTTCTTTTTAGGAGGTTCAGTTTTTAAGTCACTAGTGTCACAAGAAAAATCTGCTACTATGATGAGATCACCTATGCTACAACTGATATCTACCATAGAAGGTAGGAGGTCACTTGTATCACAACAAGCATTGGCCATCATGGGCTCAAGGTCACATGTGTCACAACAAGCATTCACCACCATGGGCTGAAGGTCACTTGTGTCACTACAAGCATCGACCATTAGGGGTTTGACCTCTGTTTCCTCACTAATGTCCCTTTTCACTTTAATTTGAGCAATGTCAAGAGCAAAAAATGACATGTATATGCCCATTATAGCGCTAATAGGGATTAGAACACCATTTTTCTACATGTCTTCACAATACGTAGAATCATTGATTATGGCATCTACACCATTTTGTAGTGTGAGAAATGTGCCATATTCATGATAATCTATCCCATCCATGAATGGGGAAAATTATGGGCCTTTAACTAATTTAGCAACATCAGTTGGTTTTGGGATAGTTTTCTTCTTTGATCTGCCCATTCTTAAGGTGTCGATCTCTATCGAAAATGCACCTTTTACAATGAAATTTTGCAAAATAATTTGACTAAGGTGTCGGTCACTACCAAAAATGCACCCTTATAAGTCTTCCCCCCTTGGTTTTGCAAAATTATATCTCCCCTTAATGCAAGATAGGAGATGGTGGAGAGAGAAAAAAATGTATCCCCCCTTTTAGTGCAAAAATGCAACTATGAAGCCTCAAAAGGCTCTTACAAAGCTTGCCTCGTAGGCAAATTAGCACAATATGTCACCAAAAAAAATCCCCCCTGTGTGAAGTACTTCAAACAAAAAATTTTGCTATTTATGAAGCCTAAAAAAATAGGTTTTGAGGTTTGATGATTGTATGCCTTATTGATAGCTTTTGAAGAATTGCTCAATGAGGAAAAAAATCCCCCTTCACTTATGCAACAAAAAAAAATGCCCCCCTTTAAGTTTTGAAAGAAATTTTTCCCTCCAATGTTTAGTAAAAATAATTTAAAGTTTAATTAATTTATTTTTCTTAAAAAAGAAATATTTCAAAAAATGATTTTAAAATAATTCTTTTTTTTAAAAGAAAAAAAAATTAATTAAACTAAAAAATATTTAATAAAAAAACATTAGAGAAGGAAAAAAATCAAACTTAAAAAAAAATACCTTTATGGGGGTCGACGGGGTTTGATCCCCCAACCTCTTGCTTTCGCAACGCCTTGGAGCTCGACCACCAATCGGTCGAGCTACCTCCTAGGCAAGAACTAAAGGGCAAGACCATTTATTTGACGTAAGTGGTAGCTCCCTCCGTTGAAGCAATGCCTACCTCCTTCGATGGTGTCGTCGAACCACTGGTGGCACCTTGCTCTAGCAGCACTTCTACCTCCTGTTGGTAAAACGGCTTCCTCTCCTTCAACTCGAGGGTTTTCACCAGTGTCTTATTTTAATTGATGTCAACAACATCTCACTTGCAGAACATTGTAGAGATCTTAATGTGCACAACTTTCCATGGCAAAACATTGATGAATCTCGTATCCAACGAAAAATGGTTCTCGACACTAAAAAAAACTATGGAGCTTTACCGAGAGACTCCAGTTCTGAAACCACCATGCAAATGAATCACTATAAATGGTGCTTCCATGCTCCACAAGTCTACGTATGGAGACTCCAACTACGATGATTTGGTAACAACCAACAATCATCACACATGTCGTCACAAGGAACTACTACAAATCTAGACAGCCATGTCCCAAATTAAAACTTCAATGCCTAGCAAGAAAATCTCCAAATATAGTGCCCACCCGTACCACGTTTTCCTGCATGACATTGATACACCTACGCAAAATTATTGTCTGAATCTGAAAATAGCCTGCCAAACACCTCTGGTTTGCTTATGTTCCTGATCGAAGATGTCACTTCTTCAAGAGTACCTAGAGCCTATAGTAATTTGTCTAAACACAATCTGCATGCTTTGATTGCACTCTATTGGGTAACCTACAAACAGAACCACGATGGGGTAGCTACTGCAACACCTCCTAATGCTTTCTAGAAACACGATGCAGAATAAAAATGGCAGAATATATGTGGATCTACCTTCTATCCACATCTAAATAGGTAAACAAAACTATGATGAGATCTTTGTTTATGATACACGCAGGTGATCGAGCCTTTAATGGTTGCTTAGATGACAAAATTGCCTCACAACGGGATCGTCAGTTGCAAATTGTCAATGGTACCTCATTCTAGGACAAATTGTCCCACATTTGGAACATTATGGAAATAGATGCGATTTAAAAAGAAAATCGCTTACTTTTGTCAATGTCCATCGCACTGTGGACAAGGTCTTCCATCCGTCCTTTTGCTCCCTCCGATTAACGAAACCCGTCCAGGTCCTCGTAGAGCCACTTTTTTGTAGTCTTTTTAGGAATCCCTCGCCCGTGTCACCTAGCCTAGGTCCATAAGATTATCACAACACGGTCAGCTTAGGGTTGCAGTGTAGAGTCTTCACATCCACGTTATGCTTGCAGGCTTGCATCCGATCCTCCTCCCATTTGGCTTAAGTTAGGGGTCCCAATTTACTGCCACCTTAGATCTAGTCTAGTTTAGTTCCATCGTTCGAGTTTGTGCATCTGAGGCTTACGTTCAGTTGGCGATCCAGTCGCCCACGGTACAGATCCTACCTCACCTTGGATTTTATGTCTGATCAACAATCACACGATGTCAATCCATGCGTACCAGTGTCAACCAGGGTAGTGTTTAGGAGATCTATCTTCTTGCTTGCATCCAAATCATATCACACCATGGTCCATCTAGGATCGATCGTCAGATCATCTAGATTCCTCCTTAGATCGTTTGATCCTCCTAGTCAGTTATGTTGAATAGCCTAATAGGCCTCCTCTTAGAGTGGAGGTGATCTGGAGTCTGGTAGGGGTCTAGATCACATTAGATCTCAAATTTGAATGATCCCTTGCGTCAGGTCCAGTCCCTAACAGGTGCCAAATCAGGTTTGTTCAGTCCCGTCGAAGTTGTTGCTTCCAAACGAATGAAGCTAATCAATTGCTTGATAGATTCAGATGTCCGTTGTAGTTAGAGTGAGGTCTCGCACCTGCTCTGATACCATGATAGAGTGATTGATAACATTATATTAATTAAGCGAGACTTAAATATTATAATGTAGGCTTATATTAGCTTGTAACCATCGTAGCTAACTAGTTGACTTAGGTAGATGTTACAACAACATTAACAACTAACCTAATAATGTAATAAATAACATATGCTAACAATTGAAATCCATATCTTAAAGGGGAATAATTTATCAAATAAATATAATATTTACAATTTAAACATAGGAGCAATAAATATTTCTACTAGAAATTATTTCTAAAATATTTTTAGATATTACTGTGGTCTAATTTTTCCAAAATATGGGAGTTATAAGGGTTACTACATCAAATTAATTTATTGGAAATTAGATACACTACAATTAAATCCTAAAGGGATATTAAAAGAGGTTATTAACATTTTTTTCTAAGGTTGTAAATTTATAATATTCTTGTCTAAAAACTTCAAAAAATGATAAAAGAAATCCAAAATTAAAACCTATTCAAAATTGAAAAGTGCTTAGTTCAATAGGAGCAATAAGGGATAATAAAAGTTGATTTTTGATATCTACAAAACTTTATAAAATTAGCCAATAAGTGAACTATTTCCTCAAGAACACTATATTCTATCCCAAAACTGCTAAGGAGATACAAGGTTTTTCCATAAATCTTGATAATAACAACATCATGGATTATTGGTATATAGATTCAAGTGCAAGTAAGCATATGATAGGAAACATACATTGGTTCAATTCTCTGAAGAAGATAAATGAAAATCCAGTTGTTGTAGCAGATAGCAAAACATATGAGGTAAAAGGACTTGGAAATATTTCGGTAAATCTTAAATATGGAAGAGGTATAATAAAAAAATGTACTGTATGTTCTAGGATTAAATACTAATCTTATTTATGTTTCTCAACTCATGGATCAAGACTTAACTGTTGAGTTCAAGGTTCTCACTAGCAGAAAACAATGTCACATCTCAATATAGGGAAGAATGATAGCATTAGGATCGTATAAAAATGGTCTATTTGTCCTAGACATTGCTATTCACTCAACTCTTTCATTCAGTGCTACAAAATTATGACACAAACGACTAGGACATATCAGTGAGACATCAATGAAGGATCTATTTAGATATAAAATGGTAGAAGGACTACCCAATTTATATTTATAAACTATTGTATGTCCAAAATGCTTAGCAAGACACCCAGGTGTTGTAGGTGAGTTGGAGAGGAGAGGGCAATCCTCCAAGGGAGGTCCCAGGTTCGAATCTCCACCCTACCAAAAAGTTGAATTGGGTACCCAAAATCCAATTGATAATGTTGGTGCGGGTAGGGCTGGGTGCGACTCCCGGGTGACTTTGACGGTGTAGAACCCCCTGTTCGTGGTCTCTCAGACCAAGGCGACCCCGCAAGGGGTTTTTTGCTTAAAAAAAATGCTTAGCAAGAAAACAACATAGAATTCCCTTCGAACCTCATCAACATAGAGCTCAATATCCTCTAGAAATAATATATATATATATATATATATTATATTTATGTGGTCCAATGAAAGTTGATAGTATTGGAGGACATAAATACTTTTAGTTATTTGTTGATAATCACAATAGAAAAATGTGGGTATATTTTATGAAGTACAAATCAAAAGCATTCAGTTTTTTCAAACAATTCAAACTTCAAGTGGAAAAAGAATTTAGAAAGACCATAAAAGTACTTCATTCAGATAGAGGAGAATTTATTTCCAAAGAATTTGACTCATTTATTGAAGAAAATGGAATTAAAAGACAACTTACTACAACATATTCACCTCAACAAAATGGAATTGTAGAAAGAAGAAATAGATCAATAATGGAAATGGTAAGATTTATGTTAAAAGAAGCACAACTTGATTACAAATACTGGGCTGAAGTAGTATAAATAATAGTCTACATACAAAACAGACTACCAACAAGAGTACTCAAGCATATTACACTAGAAGAAGAATGGTCAGGACAAAAGCCCAATATAGAAAAACTAAAGATCTTCGGATGCAAAGCCTACATGCATGTTCGAAAACAAAAGAGGACTATACTAGACGACAAAACTATGACAAGAATATTTGTTGGCTATGACAATGAATCTACAGGTTACAAAATACTAGATCCATCTACAAATAAAGTCTACATTAGGAGAGATGTAATCTTTGATGAAAAAGTTAGAATCAACACAGATTAATCCAATGGCAAAACAGAAGTCCTAAATCTATTAGAAGAAGACTCATAATCAGAATCTCAATAACAAGACATAGAAGGATCAACGATACTGCCTAGAAAAGAACCAATATGGCTCAGAGATACTCTTAAAGAGTCAAATATGGAAAGAATACCAGATATTAACTCTATTGACCTCAAACTCACAATACGACCATAATAAACAAAGGAATACTAAGTAACACAGAAGAACTAACATCAACTTCTCATGCACTGAAAGAATCACACTAGAAAATGGCTATGGAATCTAAATATGCATCACTCAAAAAGAATAGAACATAAGATCTAGTGAATCTACCTCTAGGTAATAAAATAATCGGATGCAAGTGGGTTTACAAAATCAAATGCAAAGCAGATGGAACACTTGAAAAATACAAATCTCGATTAGTAGTGAAATGGTATACTCAGATAGAAAGAATTGACTATGAAGAAACATTTGCACAAACAGCTTGAATGACTACTATTCGAATAGTCTGCGTGCTAGTAACACATTAAGGGTGGAAACTTTATCAGATGGATGTAAAAAGTGCATTTCTTACTGGTGACTTAGAATAGGGAGTCTAAATAACATAACCTGAAGGCTTTGTCATTCAAGGACAGGAAAAAAGTATGTAAATTGAATAAATCTCTATATGGCTTGAAACAAGCCCTGAGAGTATTGAATATAAATATTAATAATCACCTAGTACATCATGATTTCAAAAGGAGTTTATCAGATCTTGGTCTATATACTAAGAAAATTGGAAATGATATCTTGATTCTCATAGTATATGTTGATGACATAGTGATTACTAGAAGTTCAAAAATATTAATAAGTGACATCAAAAAGGATCTAGAAAAAGTATTTGAAATGACAGATCTAGGACCAATGAACTACTACCTTGGTCTAGAGATTTATCAAGGAAAGGATAAAATAGTTATCACTCAATCAAAATATGCAAAATATCTTCTTGAAAAATACATAATGACAAAGTGTAAACCCAAAGATACACCAATGGAACAATGAATTCAAATATCCAAAAATGATAAAACACCATTGGTTTTAGCAACAACGTATCGCCAATTGATTGGGAGTCTTCTATACTTGAAAAGCAGTCGATCAGACATTGCATTCATAGTAAATTATCTTTCACATTTTATGCAAGAACCAAGAGAAAGTCATTGGAAAACTACAAAAAGAATATTACAATATATCAAGAAGACTACAGACTATGGATTAACTTATATGAAGGATGTAAAATAATTTTGTCTGCAGGGATACTCAGACTCAAATTATGCTGGATCTATTGATGATAGGAAATCTACTTCAGGTTATGTCTTCTATCTCGGATCAGGACCCATATCTTGGTACAACAAGAAACAACATACAGTAGCACAATCATTAACTAAAACAGAATATCAAGCAATAAGAGATACAACCTGTGAAGCTCTATGGTTACAATACATACTATCTGACATGGGAATTACATGAACTCCAACTATGATATTTTGTGACAATCAAGGAGTATTGAATCTGATCAAGAATCCAATCATACATGAAAGAACAAAGCATATTGAAGCTCAGTGTCATTTCATCAGGGAACATTTTTAGAACAAGTGCATTATCCTCAAATATATTTCTATAGAAGACCAGTTAGTTGACATCTTTACAAAAGCACTTGGAAAAATCAAGTTTCAAACATTCAGAGATCATTTATGTGATTCAAGAGAAGATCCACATTGAAGATACAAGGAGGTGTTAGAAATAGATTATATTACATCATTTGGGCCATGTAAATACTTAGGATATTAGATTAATTTAGGGGGAAGTTATCTAGTTACTTAATGCAATGTAATAAATGCACAAGTATCAATGTGCAAGTTGTATATATGCAAGGTATTATTGCACAACTAGGTAGAGTGTTGGCCAAGGAATATATCTTCCTATATAAAGGGCATCATACCTCTACTCGAATGTATCAATTCATTCTCAATAATATATGTTGCTTTATTCTCTTGTTCTCATGAGGTGTTGCTAAATCCATAACTTTGATGGTGACCTTCAAACTAGTTATCTGTTTATATGGATCCCATTGACTCAAAAATGCTTGTTCCATTTCAATTAAAGTGTAATTTTAATTTTTCTTAACAAAAATTATCCACTAAGAAAGAGCTTCTTTGTATAAAAATCTGTCAAGGTAGGTTTGTCAATAATCATCATCTAAATATAGATATTCAAACTATATTTACTATTCTTGAACATCAACATCATCTTTTCTAGATAATATTGGCAACTCCATGGCCTCAAACCCCAAAAAAATTAGAACTTAAAATTTTCAAAAATAAAATTCCTGAAGTCTCTTCTATTCCTTTCAATTAATCAATTAAATCTACAAATTTTCTTCAAAACAAAATAGAATACAACTTATTTAATTATCCTGACCAATACGCATTCAAATAGCAATTGTTAGTAGCCTACAAACTATGTACTTTTGGCAACTGATAACGACCTACTTTATAGACTTTTTTCTTCTTCTTTTTACATAGTTTAACAAATTTTAACAGTTTGCAGATTGTATACTTTCAACAATTGATAACAAACTGCTCTATAAACTTTTTTTCTTTTTTTAACTCTTAACAACTATTAACAACTTGAAGACTGTGTACTTTTTACAACTGGTAGTGGTCTGCTCTACAACCTGTTTTTTCTTTTTTTGCACTCAACTTAACTATTAACGACTTGCAGACTGTAAACTTTCAACAATTGATAATAGTCTACTCTATGGACTACTTTTTTTTGTGAACATCGTCCAACTACAACTTCGATATTTCTACACTCATACTAGCAACTGATAATGACCTCTTCTATAGACCTTTTTTTTTACTGATAACAATTTGCTTTATGAACTCTTTTTTTAGTAAAGCACTACCCAACTATGGACTAGGTATTTTTGTGCTTAGACTAGCAACCAATAAACTACTTCCCCTATAAAATATTTTTTATTGATATTGGATTCCTCTACAGGTAATTTTTTTGGCAAACTGCTGCCAATTATAGACTGGTTATTTGTAATACTTACTTGCAATTGTCTGCTCTGCTGAAGTTGTGGAAATGTTATGGACTATGAAAATTATGGAGAGATTATTGTTGAAGCTATTGGTGACGGTTTTATGACACCTCTATGGAAATATTGGCAACGAACTAGGGCCCAGACTTCAGTTTCATAATGGCTTAAGGTAAATCTCACTGGCCATAAAATTTGTTTAAGTGAGTATCGCTCTATTATTACCAATAATATTTTTCTAAGAAATAATTGTTGAGAAACTAGTCATGGTTTTACCTCTAAATGATAGCTCTGTGTACACTTTCACAAGGTAAAAATATTACTAATAGGATGTGGGACCATTGACCTTTTTCACTAGTGATACACTCAAACTAATTACTTTGTGGTTCTTGGAATGCTCTTCAAAATGAGTTTTAGAGAAAATATTGGCCCAAGTACTTCTCCTAGTTAGACGATCAAGACTTACAACCAATCCTATAAGAGGTTATGAATACCTAAAAAGTACTCTAATACCACTTGTTATGAACCTATTTTTTTTTATTTGTGGAAAACATCCCAAAAGGGATGCCACTTTCGGGTAAGACCCAAGGAGGCAAGGGTATCCATTTCGCCAAAAATGCCTAGGACTCAGACCTGGCCTACCACATTTGACATACTCAAGGAGCAAACAAACACACAAAACCAATTTAAAAATAAGTAAATAACAACAAAAATAATAAAATAAAATAAAAAACATGCTCCTTGAGTGTGTCAAAAACAAAAGCACAACCAAACACGCACAATAAGAAAAAAGAAACCACAACACAAACCACATAGAAAAACACAAGAACCACATAACAAAACACAAACAAGACAAAAACAACAGAACACTACAAAGACATAACCCAAAAAAAACATGAAAAATAAACACAACCAAAACCTAAAAAATAAAATAAAAATAAAAATAAAAAACAACCAACAACAGACAATAAACAAAAACAAAAAACATAGAAAACACTCACACATAAAAACACGAAATAACACAAACAAAGAGAAACCCAAGAACAAGAATGAAAAAAACACAAGAACAATAACAAAAAACATTAAAAAAAAAAACAAAACAACAAAAACACAAGAACAACGAAAAACAACACAAATAACACAAAAAACAAAACAAAACAAAAGAACCCACCCACCTTAAAAAACTAAACAAAAAAAACAAAGAAGAAAAAAGAAAAAAAGAAAAAAAAAACAATGAATAAAACAATGACCTATCTAGACCAGAAGACTATTAAGGCAAGAATCAAAAGAGGAAACAAATTAAAGAATAGAATGAGCTAGGGAACTAAAAAAAACTGAATGAACCAAAGAGAAGCAAAAAAAAAAAAAACAAGAAGAAACTAGGTACCTTTAGAACTGGAGCCATCCAAAGAAATGATAGAAAGAAGAGCTTCCCTAATTTGAGAAGCCCACCATATAGGAGGGTGGCCATAACAAGTAAGATCACCTTTGTCCAAAGCCCAATTAGCTAAAGCATCAGCACTCTTGTTTTGATCTCTTACCACATGATTGTAATCAACTTTCAAAAATCCCATCTAGATTAACTGAATCTTCTCAATAATTCTTTTTATTCTCCAATCCACCTTATGATTATTAGAAGAAGTCTTCAAGAGATTAATCATAAGTTGAGAGTCAGACTCAACTAACACCTTTTACCATCCAACCTTAGTAGCCTCCTGAAGGCCTCTGAGGATACCATACCCCTCAACAAGGTTATTGGAAAGAATACCCAAATTCTCAGCAAAAGTAAAAACCAGGGAGCCATCTGAAAGTCTACCAATTCCTCCCACACTGGCTTTTCCAAGGTTCCCTCTAGAGGCTCCATCAGTATTGACTTTTCCAAAATCCTTAGGAGGAGGTTGCCAATTTCTAGTCCTATCCATCTTACTAATACTCACATTCCCTTTAAGTTGGTTGCCCTTAGAAGGTTTAATCTTCAATCTTTGCATCACTTGATCCCATCTTTGGTGGGAGTTTTGGGGGTGATTAAGGAGTTGATGGAATGATTCAACTAAGTTGGCTATGGTATTTTGCCAAATATAGTGAATATCCTTCCTATCTTGATTAAAAATTTGGTTGTTCCTTTCATTCCAAATATTCCAAAGAAGAATGGTAGAACCCATCCAAACTAACTGCCTAATAAAATGATCAACACCCTCTTGATTAGGCCAATCCCTCCAAATCTGTTCAAAAGTAAAAAAATTGGACCACTGTAAGCCAAGTAAAGTGGCCATTCTCCTCCATATCTCAGAGGCTAAAGTACACTCAATAAAAATATGGTTGATATTTTCTACATTCTCTTCACACATTTCACATCTAAAAGGGCCATGAAAACCACGCTTCATAAGTTGCTCACCAGTAAGCACCCTACGATGCAATAAAATCCAATTAAAGAACCTCACCTTAGGCCAAATATTTTGAGCCCACAATTGAGAAAATATGTCAGAAGAATGGTTGGGATTATTATGGCATAAGGTCAAATAACCTTGAGCAACGGAATACTCACCCTTAGTAGTGTTGTTCCATCCAAAACAATATTTTTCATGGGACCAAGAGAGGGATCTCATATGAAGGATGCCTTGGATATCTTGTCTTTGCCTTTCTGGGATTTGAATAGGCCAGTCCTCAATAGGGATCCAATATCTACCAACCTTTGAATTACCGGTATGGTACCGACAATAATTAGCCACCTTTATCCAATTAGCTCGGTGAAGCTCCTCCATCGAAGGCCTCCAATCGGGAAGCCGAGTTATCAAAGGCTTGTGACCATCCCAAGAATATGTCCAAAGATTTGCATGTTGACCATTATGAATGATCCAAAAGAATTTTTTCTTTATCAAATCCTCACCGAGTCTTAAGAACTGCTAAAATGGGAGAACCTTTGGTAGGAAGTTGATAGCGAACAAGGTCTTCAGGACTTTTGTTCTTAGCATATTTAGCACGAAGATTATTAGCCCAAAGAGCATTGGGGTTATGCAACATCCTCCAATATAATTTAGCAGCTAAAGCTTTGTTGTTATTAATTGAAGACCGGAATCCTAACCCCCCTTCACTCTTAGGAAGACATAAAGTATCCCATTTCACCAAGGCCCATTTTCTTTTCTCCTTAGTACCACTCCAAAGGAAACGATGACTGATTTGATCCAATTCTCAAAGAACGGCCTTTGGGATATTCAAAACGGAAGAAACATAAATAGGAATAGCTTGAAGGACTGATTTTACCAAGGTGATTCTACCCCCAGAAGAAAGCCACTTGTTGGTCCACTTTCCAATTTTCTTCTTGACTTTGTCCAACAACCAATTCCAATATTTATTTTTCTGCCTTTGAATATTTATGGGAATACCTAAATAAGTGATTGGAAGAGAGGTCTTATTATATCTTAATTTATCCAAGACCATGGATTCCTATCTAGCAAAGCAATGAAAGAAAATAACTTTAGATTTGTCTTCATTGATCAACTGCCCGGTAGCCTTAGAAAAATAGCTAATGATTTGCTTAATATTAGAAGCTTCCTTAACTGTAGCTTTACCTAAAAGAGTAGAGTCATCCACAAATTGAAGATGAGAGATAGGTCTAGCTCCATGAGCAATGGTAACTCCCTCAAGGGTTTTGTTTTCCCTCTTTTTTGTTATAGTCCTACCCAAGCATTCAGCAAGAATGATGAATAAATAAGGGGATAGCGGGTCACCTTGCCTAATACCTCTGGAAGCTGGGAAAGATTGAGAAGGCCTGCCATTGATAAGAACTAAGTAGGAAATTGAAGAGATACATCCCATAATCCAATCCATCCAATCCTTAGAGAAACCAAATTGCCTCAAAACTTTGATAAGGAAGTGCCAATCCACTCTATCATAAGCTTTGGATAAGTCTAACCGAATGAACATAGAAGGAGAATTTTGCATATCCATGGAATGGATGGCTTCTTGAGCAAGAACTATCTCATCTACTATTTGACGTCCTTCCACATATCCCCCTTGCTCTGGGAAATAATCTTATGCAAAAGAGGCTTCAACCTTTCTGCCATGATTTTAGTAATGATTTTGAGAAGAACATTACATAAAGCAATAGGTCTAAAAGCTGAGATATGATCAACCTCTTGAGCTTTTGGAACAAGAGTAATATAATTTTTATTGATAACCTTCAAAATTTCTTTGGCTTTCTTGGATTCTTCCACCACCTCTAATAAATCAACATGAAGGATATCCCAGAACTCTTGGTAGAACTCAATAGGAAAACCATCAGGACTTGGGGTTTTCCCTTTTTGCATTTTAAAAACTACTTGTTGAAGCTCATTGATAGTAACAGGAGCGATCAAAATAGAGTTCTCCTCAGAAGTGATAAGATAAGGGATTGCTTGAAGAACATTTTGTTGAGAAGCTGAGTCAAGAGGAGTAGTAGCAAAAATATTGGAAAAGTAATCAACAACAATAGAGTTCATGCCATCCCAAGTATAAACAACATCTCCAATATCTGAATTTAAGGAAGAAATAAAGTTGTGAGATCTTCGAGCTAGAAGATATTTGTGAAAGAAATTTGTGTTTCGATCTCCTTCTTTGAGCCATTGAATTCTAGATTTTTGCTTCCATAAGATTTCTTCTCTTTTTTCCCATTCCTCTAACTGAGTTGTGAGTTTAATTTCATTTGCACTTCTCTTCTCTGTGAGGCCATCTAAACGGATTTTCTTATTCAAATTTTCAAGATGAGCAATAAATTCATGTTTTTTTTTATGAACATCCCCAAACTCTTTCCAGTTCAAAGTCTTGATTTTGGATTTAATGTATTGCAATCTTTTGGAAAAACAGAACATCTTAGTCCCATGCCTAGGTTTACCTTCCTTCCACCATTGTTGCACATGAGGTCTGAAGGAAATGTCTCTAAGCCACATTAATTGAAAATGAAAAGGAGAAAAAATCACATTGGTTTTCCACATTTCCACCATGACTAGCCAATGATCCGAACCAACATTATTAAGAGTCTTCACTTTAGGAATGTGACCATGGATTAAAAAATTTTCAGAGAGCAAAAACCTATCCAATCTCTCCATTATACAAGCTAAGCCTTGCCTTCTGTTAGACCAAGTCATAAGGCCATTATCTGTTTGGATATCCACAAGATGGAGGTTTACAATATATTCGCTCATGAGGTCAGTGCTTTTGTCCAAATTTCTATTTTCCCCCCTTTTCTCATCTAGAGAGAGGATGGTATTGAAATATCCTCCAATCAAGATCCAAGCTTTAGGAAAATGAGAGATAATATGAGTAATATCCTTCCACTATCTTCTATTTTCCTCCAAATAAGTCGAGGCATAAACAGGAATGCAGAGCATAATCTGGTTGGAATGTCTACTTTGAATAACTATAGCCAACAAACCCCAACTACCAACCATATGGTGAATAACTACCTCTTTTGGGTCCCAAAGAAAAGCAATGCCACCCGAAGTCCCTTGGGAATTGAGGGAAACCACTTTTCTAGCTAGCCAAATTTTACTGGCAATTAAGTCCATATCCTCCATTGACATATTTGTTTCTTGAAGGAAAACAAGATGTGGATGATTTATCCGAATCATTCTTCTAATTTCATTTTGTTTTGAAAGACTCCCTTTGAGTCCTCTAATATTCCAAGTGATGATCTTCATTAATACCAGGGCTAAAAAATTTGGGAAGGGCATTAATCTTACCTTCCTCTACAAGCTTTTCACCTTCTTTTACCATATGATATTGATTGGTCTTGCGACCTATTTTTTGATTGGAATCCATCTTCAATTTTTTTTCCCTATTTCTTGACTTATTCCAATTGAATCTGAGATGGCTTCTAACCTTGAAGAATGCTCATACACAGCCAAAATTTTACTAGATGGTTCAATGGAGTCTATATTGGGACCTGCATTATTTGAAGTTTTGACATTTGAAATATTGTTTTTCTTGTGTAAATTTTCTCCTTTTTTTCTCGTTGAAAACCTTTGATTTTTTGGTTTGTCTCTGAGTTCTTCCCTTCATATTTAAATTGTGTTTCTAAGATTTCAGTTTCCATTATTTCCTCTTCCTCACTTGGGACATCATTTGTGGAAAGTATTTTAAACATATTAGCAAATGACTTTGATTGATCCTTCATAACTATTTTTTTTCGAGTGTTCTTCTTCTTAGGTATTTGGAAACCCGGGTTTGTGGAAAGTTTATTTAGAATGACTTTGATTGATCCTTCATAACTATTTTTTCCTGAGTGTTCTTCTTCTTAGGTATTTGGAAACCTGTTGAGTTTATATCTTCTTTCTTTTGATCGGGAATTTTATTTGGGCAAGCACTAGCCAAATGACCATATTCATGGCAAATTCTACAATGAAAAGGAATGTCCTCATAGTCCACTACTTGCTCCCAAGTGTCTTCCCCAAATTGTAATGTGATATTTTTAGGAAGGGGTTTGTCAAAATCCATTAAAACACAAATTCGAGCATAAATAATATGTTCAAAATTTTGAGTACAATCAGCAGTCATCATAAAAGTTCCTAAAGAGTTTCCAATTGAAGAAAAAACAGTAGGATTCCAAAATTCAATAGGGAGGCCAAAGAGTCTAACCCACACGGGAGCTATAGAAGGCATCTCTTCTTCGGACTTTAAATTTAGTATGCCAGGGCTTCATGAAAAGCCTTGCCCTTCCAAAAAACCAAGGACCCCCTTGAAAAGTTTTCTCTCTATCTTCATTATTAGCAAATAAAACAAAAAAATAACCATTTGGATAAATAGAGATTTGTAACTCACCTTTAGTTTTCCAAATTTTTGCAACCCAGACTTTGAAAGCAGATAGACTCGGACGAAAACCCACGAACCGACAAATTAGTCCTTTTTTTTCCAAATATTCAATGCCAATCTGAATGTTACCCATATCAAGCTTAACAATAGGAGTTCCATCAGTTGCTTTAAGACATCCTAACTCTGTTTTCCTGGGATCAATCTTAGGCATTCTTAGAGGTTTATGGGAAGCCCTAATATTGATATTAGCATTGGGCTGAGGCTGTCCACCACGAAGGGCATCCCTAAAATTCATTTTTAGGACCGAGTCTTCAAAATTCTTACCCTTGACAGGGGTTTTCATAGTAGAATTATTTTGTGGGTGCACCTTAGCACCAGATTCACTTGAGATATGAGCCATTTTTTGATCAACTACTTGAAACTTGTTTCGTGATCTCTTTAATCCTTGCCCTAGACGTCGTGGAAAGGTATGGTTTTCACTTTTCTTTTGAGCAGCAAATTGGAAGTCATTGTCACTCAAGTTCATAGTATGATCTATTGAAAGACAAATTTCTAACCCATATTGTATCCCCTACAACATTTCCTGCTAAAATATTGAGCATAAACCACAAAAATATTGGCCACTAGGGCCCGAAGGCCCTAAAAACCAACCTCTGGAGCTGCTTGCACTCAACCCAGATGAAACCCTCGCATAGCCGCTTACCAAATATATCGTTCACACATAGGGATGCACTAGGATCTATGTTGCTTCAAATGATATGAAAATTGGTGGAGACGTTCTAGGGTTTTTCAGGCATCTACCCTCAAAATTTCAGCTCAATCCGAGTTTGGATGAGTGAGATATGGCCGAAACGAGTTCGATAGTTTGGGCAGTCCTGCAAAAAACGTCCAGCCTACAACCGAGTTTTTTCTTGATATTTTCCTATGAATCATCCTTTTATTCCTTAATCTCTTCTTTCGAACCTATTTTTTATTACATAGTAATCATTCGCATTTATTGAAATAACAATATTTATCCATAACTATTAAGCATAATAACACAATGATACAAAAAAATAAACAATTTACTCCAATATGTTTTAAATGATAAACCAAACCCTTGGTACAATGCTTCTTATTAGAAAGAAGTCACTCCTTAATGTATCTTAATATAAGATCTCAACAATACAATATTCTTCCCTATTCTTCCCCTCTACCAGTATTTGTCCATATTATATAATGTTCAATTACTTATGACTACCACTTATTCATACATGTGGAATAATTACTATCTATTATAATATTATAATATTAAAAAAAATTGATTTGGATAGTGTGAGAAACCCTTACGACCAATGCCTAGGGCTAAGCATTCCCATCCCAGCCATAACCTTTTTTAAGGCCAAGAGCTAAGCTTATCAATAGGGGATTAATACACCCACACGTTGTGGTTTGAACCTTGGATCTCCCGAAGAAGAACCAAAGCCCGAACTTTTGTGTTATTAAGTATTTAACATGGGTCCAGTGTACAAAATATTTCTTGGAAATTATATTTTCCAGACAAAAAATATTAAGTGAAACAAAATTTCAACATAAAAATATATCACTAAACTTTTAATAAATCTTGCCCTCATCACCGTAACTTTACCATACATATCGTGTCATAAATGTTTTTTAATAATATTATATTTTAATTTTAAAATATTATTTCACTCACTTCTCATTCCATTAAAGGTAGAAGGATGCACTTTTATATATATCGTGTGATTTCCTTTTGAATCCTTTTAACATTAAAGAGAAAGAAGATACCGACCTAATAACTTGAGAACTTGTTTTTGCAAGAGGTCCTCTTATAAGTACCTAATAACTTAAGAACTTATTTTTT
Source organism: Wollemia nobilis (assembly GCA_028583015.1). Lineage (NCBI taxonomy): Eukaryota > Viridiplantae > Streptophyta > Pinopsida > Araucariales > Araucariaceae > Wollemia > Wollemia nobilis. The sequence goes on along the minus strand of JAQPPZ010017031.1, from coordinate 7,435,321 downwards.
TAAGAGATCACAATGTATGGTTTTAGACTTTCATAATTATTATAAAATATTTTTTAATATAAAAAATAAAAACTTTTATGTTGTAAATACAATAATAAACACTTACACATTTAAATAACAAAAATAATTTTTTTATTTTAATTTTTTTATAAGGATACTACTAATAAGAAAAATCTAAACAATGACAAACACTTTCGAGGCAAATAACGGCCAAGCGGCGCAAATAAAATTCTTTTGACTTGAATATTGTTAAGTCAACTTCACACCATTACTTAGATTAAAAAAATGTTTTATTTTTTGTGTTCACTAAGAATGGTGTGGAATTAAAGCGTGACCAGCTGTGTGGATTTTGTTGTTGTTGGAATTTTTTTAAGTAATATTTTTTATATTCAATTGTTGTGGGGATTGTACTCAAATTACATTATTCATAATGTAAATGGTATTTTAGGGGTAAACCATACTCACTCAAAAAAAAATTATATTTGGATAAGAATAAAATTAATAAACATTTCACATGTAATGCATTCGATCATTACAAACGCCTTGTCTTTTGTTAATTACGATAATTACTAAAGATTTGATATTTGGTATTGTTTTATGACGGTGGTTTCTTTTGAAAAGAACACACCTTACTTTATCCATTAAACCTCTTGCACCTCTTACTGAACCTAAGAAGATGACTAACATAGTATGTGGAGGAAACTAGTAAAATTTAACATAAGGTCCTTATAAACTTATCCATCTAACACCCAAATTCTTTAAATAAATAGTAATAAGTACTATCATAGTATGAATGAAACTAGAAAATTTGAAAATAAACTTATCCAACACCCAATTTGTTTAAATGATAATTTTAAATTAAAAATTTGAAATAATTATTAAAATTTATAAGATTATAAGTTATATAAAATAATTATGTAATTATAAATTTAATTGTTAAAGGTTAAAATAAAGTTAAGGTGAATAAAGAGATCTAAGTAGATTAGAACTTAATTAAAATTATATTAAAAGTATATATTGAGTTTATAAAACTGTGTTTCATTTAATTGGAAAACTTTTTATAGGATCATGGTATATAATCTTATTTTCTTAGAACTTGAATAAATGTTATTTTTATTGGTTATATGAGATTGAGATTGAAACGAGTATTTTTCATGTTACATTATAATTACATAATAATATTACAATAATTATAAGAAGTATTACTCAAAAATAATTATAATAATTTAAAAATTATGTATAAGAAGTATTACTGAAAAAAATTAATAATTATGTATATATTTGTCAAGATTTCATGTTAGAGCTTCTACTATTTGGATTTGAAGATTAGTAGGTTGTGTGAATTCTTCCCTCTCAACTAATTGTCCTAAACACATGGACTATTATTATTTGACTTGTTTATTATGCTTTTTAAAATATTTTTATATGTTATTTTCAATGGATTATATGGGATTAAAGTGGATCGCCTCATTGTACTTTATTATCACATAGTGGTGTTATAACAAATTGGTAATTATATTCACTTGTCAAGATTTGAAACTTGATCTCCTCCTTGAAAGTAGAGGATTTTTTTTCTTTTGATTGAGGTTAGCTTGAGAAACCCCTAAAACCGAAGCTTAAGGCTGGGCATCCCCATTCCAATTTATTTGAGATTAACGTGAGAAACCCCTACGACAGACGCTCAAGGCTGGGCATCCTCATCTCAACCATGACCTCTTATAAGGGTGAGAATTATCAATAGGATCCAAACACACAACCATACACACACCTACCCTCTCACACACTCGTTCATGTCGTGGTTTGAACCTTGGACCTCTTGAAGAAGAGCCAAAGCCCAAACCGTTGTCATGTCTCATCGGGACTAAAGTAGAAGAACTTTCTTCCTTTTTCAAACTGGCCAACATGTCCTGGGTATATCCAAAAACTCTTGTTGACGTCTGTCATCAGTGGCAAAATCCCTTTTTGAATCCAAAAATCTGTGCTTTTTGATCGTATTGTTTTCCTCATTTTTTATGGTAGGTATGGTTGGAGAGGAACAACAAAATTTTTGGCGTTGCTACAAAAGATGCCAGATCAGTGTTCTCCCAAGCTCTGTCGTTTGCCATTGAGAATGCTAATCTCATCCAAGCTGAAAAGCCCAAGAACCAATGTGAATTATCCATTTTCAATACTCTCAAATTTTATATTGACACCCCTCGGGGTCCTCCAAAAACTGACAGGTCAATGGTGAAATGGATTCCCCCACCTTGTGGATGGGTTAAGCTCAACGTTGATGGAGCCTCAAAGGAAAACCCTGGTAGGGTTGGAGGAGGTGGTCTATTCAAAAATAGTCAAGGTAAAAAACTTGTGCACGTTTGCTGAGTCCATGGGAAGTCAAACCAATAATTTTGTTGAAGCTCGTGCGTTATACCTTGGCCTCCTCATTTGCAAGCGACTTCGGTTTGAAAGACTTATCATAGAGAGTGATTCTATGAATGTCATTCAATGCATCCAAAAATATCACCTTCCTACCTGGAGCATGTTCAACGTTGTCCAAGAAAGCTTGAAGATAATTAAAAGCATCAAATATGTTACAATTCAGCATGTTTACTGGGAAGGAAACAAAGTTGTTGACCTCCTTTTCAATCAAGGAGTTGAACAGGATAACCTCCAAGTCTGGTATGACAATTTTCCTCAATGTATTGTGGCCCACACTGATGCAAATGGAAATATTAATCTTTAACTTGTTGTTGGTACTGATGTGGCTGATTTGGGGCCTAGTGGCTGGACATAGTTTGTCTGACATGGATACCAGCACATATCCTCTTTTCCCTTATGCGCTTTTGTGCAATCCATCTTGGAGTAATTTTGAGATGTGGAGATTTCACAAGGCAACTGTCATCCGTGAACCCAGGTGGCAAGGAATGTGGAAATTTCACAAAGTAACTGTCATCCGTGAACCCCAGTGGCAAGGAATGGCAAATAAAACTACTAATTTATAACATAGTGAAAGTGGTTGCTCCAATAAGCTCACAAATTGAACCTCACGAAACCAAATGCTCTAATCTTGGTTGGAATTTTGATAGTTGTTTTTTATTTTCTTTTGGGTACCGTTGTTGTAGTTTAGACCCTTATTCCTTTTTGTTTATGTCTGCGCATTCTTTCTAGTTTAAAGTTGGTTGTTTCATTCCCCTCTAAGGTTGTTTTTTTTCAGTTCAGTTAGTTCACTTCTAGCTAGTTGTCTTTGTTGCATTTGTGTAAAATATTTCGAGACCTTTCAAAACCCTTTTTATCAACCAATCAAAAAAAATTAATGTCACACACACACACATATATATATATATATATATATATGAAGGGTTTAAACACACTCACACACCTTATTGTCACACACACACACATATATATGAAGGGTTTAAACACACTCACACACCTTATTGTGGTTTGAACTTGGATATTTTGAATGATCATATAATATTTTTATATTTTTATTAATAAAATGTAGTCTTTGAACTTGGATATTTTTTTTTAAGCAAAAAAACCTCTTGCAAGGCCGCCTTGGTCTAAGAGACCACAAACAGGGGGTTCTACACCGTCAAAGTCACCCGGGAGTCGCACCCAACCCTGCCCGTACCAACATTATCAATTGGATTTTGGATACCCAATTCAGCTTTTTGGTAGGGTGGAGATTTGAACCTGGGACCTCTCTTGGAGGATTTCCCTCTCCTCTCCAACTCACCTACAACACCTGAATATTTTGAATGATCATATAATATTTTTATATTTTTATTAATAAAATGTAGTCGTACTATTACTATTGTATTATATATATATATATATATATATATATATATATATATAGAGTAGTGTGATAAACCCAAATGCATAGGGCTGAGTAGTCCCTTCCAACCATGACCTCTCTTAAGTACGCTTATCAACATGGGAGTAACACACCACTACAGTTTGAACCTTGGACCGTCGCATATATATTATAAACTTATAAAAAATAAATTATATTAAAAATAATATCATAACACTTATCTTTGGTTAAAAATAGTTCATCTTTGAATTTTAATTATATATATATATATATATATATACCAATCTACAAAGCTAAAGGTTACACTTCTAAAGTATGAAATGTTACATATATGAAATTTATTTATTGAATTAGATCCCATATTATTATTATATTATATTTTATTTATATATATATATATATATATATATATATATAATTCTTTTTTTTGTTCGGATAATGTGATAAACCCCTACAAAGAATGCATAGGATTGAGCAGATCCATCCCAACCATGACCTCTCTTAAGGCCAAGAGTTACACTTATCAATGAGGAATAACACACAATTGTCTCTCATATATATATATATATATATATATATATAACCCCTACAAACAATGCATAGGGTTGAGCAGTCCCTCCCAACCATGACCTCTCTCCCTCCCAACCATGACCTCTCTTAAAGCCAAGAGTTACGCTTATCAACGGGGAATAACACGCACCACTGCGGTTTGGACGGTTGAGTTGTCCCCTCTATATATATATATATATATATATATATATATATATATATATATATATATATAATAAAACTTATAAAAAGTAAATTATATTAAAAAAATATTATAACACTTATTTTTGATTAAAAATAATTCAACTTTGAATTTTAATTATATATATGTAGCAATCTACAAAGCTAAAGGTTACACTTTTAAAGTATGAAATGTTACACATATGAAATTTATATCCCTCCCAACCATGACTTCTCTTAAGGCCAAGAGTTACACTTATCAATGGGGAATAACACATCACTTTGGACGGTTGAGTTGTCCCCTATATATATATATAAAATAAACTTATAAAAAAGTAAATTATATTAAAAAATAATAGCTTAACACTTATTTTTGATTAAAAATAATTCAACTTTAAATTTTAATTATATATATGTAGCAATCTACAAAGCTTAAGGTTACACTTCTAAAGTATGAAATGTTACACATATGAAATTTATATCCCTCCCAACCATGACCTCTCCTAAGGCGTCGGGAGTTACGCTTATCAACGGGGAATAACACACCACCGCAGTTTGAACCTTGGACCGTTGCATTGTCCCCCATATATAAATATTATAAACTTATAAAAAAGTAAATTATATTAAAAAATAATAGCTTAACACTTATCTTTGATTAAAAATAATTCAACTTTGAATTTTAATTATATATGTACCAATCTACAAAGCTAAAGGTTACACTTCTAAAGTATGAAATGTTACACGTTAAAGTTATATATATATTGGTGGTAATCAAACCGAGGTAGTTTATGGAGAAGCACTTGTTGTTACCAATTGACCTGTTTTTATCTTTTTTTTATGAGGGGTCACCGAGGTTTGAACTTGGATCTCTTAAATGAAAACCCAAAGACACACCAATATTACGACTATGATACCCCTCACAAGACAAGTTAAAAGTATAATTTTACATTGACTATATTTTTTCTCTTTATATTTATATTTTCAAATATTTATTTTATTATTAAAAATTTATAAAAAATATTTATAATTATCATTTAAATTGTTTAAATACCATTATTTTTAAAGAGAAATTTAAATATCTTGATTTTCAAAGAAGAAATTTAGGTTCAAATCTTATCAAGGGTTGCATATATAATTTTTAAAAAATTTATTGTAACAGTAGTACTGTCCAGTCACAGTGTAATATAGGTGAGGTCAATTTCAATCCAATATAACTAAAAAATATATTCACAATTAAAAAGGAAATTTTTTTTATAATTTTTAAATATTTTTTAATTGGTTATGTTGCATATATAATTGTTAAAAATATTATTGTAACAGTAATATCCAAAAAATATATTCACGGTTAAAAAGGAAAAAATAAATAAAAAAAGTTTTTATAATTTTTAAATGTTTTTTAATTGGTTATATTTAATTGAAGTGGTTTTCATTAATATGACATCATCACATTATTGTGGTATTTTAACAAAATGTATTATCATATATTGTTTATGGTAATAACTATGACAATGTAGGGATGTGTATTCAATTCATATTCATAAGATTTCATTCCATTTAACATTGTTATATGATGTTTTTGACATGATTTTAAAAAAATAGAAAACTAGTTTTATGTATGTTTGAAAAAATATCATCAATTAAGTTTAGGCTTTGGAAGTGTTCTAAGAGAGCTTTTAGGTTTTATTAATTTTAATTTTTTTAATTTAGTGTTGTGGTCTATGATTAAACCTTGGCAATTTGAAAGGGTAACTATTGGGTTATGAACCCATTTCCTTTTAACTTGTTTCATTCATCGTTTTAGAAAGAGGTAAAAAATGAGAGATTTTAATCAATGAAGTACACCCATTTATAGAAAATCATCCCATGGAGAATAGTTTTCTAGCTATTGCTCATAACTTATGTTGGAATAATTGCTCCTACCAAAGCTAATATTGGTAGAACTGAAATGACATTGATAGGAACATATAATAGCCTACACATTCATCCAAGAAGTGAATTGACAAGTAGGATATTTGAATCTTCTCTACCAATTAGCACTCTCAACACCATAATTGAGTACTAACATTGCTCTATTATCTTGTTTTATCAAAGGGAGATCAATCAAGTAGGACATTTTAAAATATGCCAAAATAAATGGGAAAAACCATGATTAAGGGTTTGAAGTTGTTAAAGGACTAGGTAAAGGGTACATGTCATGTTTATTTTGATCTCTAAAAGAAGCCCAATAAATAACAAGTTGGTAAAATAATAGTAGTAATATATACATATAATATATATAGTTATATGTAGTTATATAACATCTCAACTTATGATTTGACTTGCCAACTGGCTAAGCCCAACCATAATTATCAAAATAGTTAAACCATATAATAAATATTGTTGCTAATTGAAAAAACTCTACCTAATACTTCTTTGTCCTTATATAGTCCATTGAGCTCACAGATCATGTTGTTTTGTAAGCCTTTGTATTGGTGGATCTATAATATCCATTCTTGACTAAATGGAAGACTCGACATTCTCCATTCCATAAGGACTAGTGACTATGCTTCTAACTAAAATAGGGTTGAATTTCCTTTCAACTTGGATTGATTACTCAAGATAGGACACCTTACACGTATCTCTCAAAGGCTCATGCCATTGATTGTAAGTGTCCTTACCTTTATTGTATTATCTTTCGTAGGTGTACAATTAGATGATTGTTGTCAAAATTTTAATTAGCACCTTTTCATCTTGGTATCGATAAGATAGTCTAGAGTGTAATGAGTGGATTTTCAAGTGTCTCTTGGATCCCTTAACTCTTTTAAGTCTACCACTTGGTAAATAGGTTTTATTACCTAATTAAAGTGATTTTTAGATACCTACTTCACATCCATTTAAGTTCTCTTATTTGTGAAAATAAGTACTACCAACACAAAAAGATATCCATTGGCTACTCTACACAAGTAACCCCTTTTGATTTCATGTTGGAAAATTATTCAAACTTATGGAATATGTCCTAAGACATGAAGGCTATGAAAACATTATTCTTTTATCAAACACACAAACCCAATCAAGCTTTCAAATAATTATCATTGTACTATAAACATAGTGTGAGATCACATAGAAATTTTCTCATTAATCCAAGTTTAATGGCTAGCACAACCTTGATTTCAAAACATAAAACTATGCATTCAAGTTCAAGAACAACAAAGGTTTTGTATTTGAAAATAAAAAAACAAGACATGTTATTATGTAGCACCTCATCAACATTGTATTCAATATTGTTAGAATATGTGGTGGTTAAGTTTCTCTTGAGGCCACGATTGACTATTTATACTTCTATTATTATATTTGCATTTGGATCCATGTAAACCTTACAAAAGCATCTTTTTTTAATTTTTATTATTTTATTCCAAAGGATTGATCTTATAACCTTGACCTAAATGCATCATGTACTTGGATATAAATACCCATTCTTGCTAATCATTTCATTATCAGTTTGAGTGTAATTTGATTCTCTAAGTGAAGATATTTTGGTGTCTACAGATACCATATTGTATTATGAGTTATATATGTTATGTATTTCTTTTGTTAAGCAATAATAGGTAATGATTGATTCCATTCCTTTCTAGAAACTACTCTAAAATTTGATATGGTATCAAAGTAGGTGTGAATCTTCATTATTTTATTCCTTCTACTAGTCGTAGATTCCTCTTCTAGCTTCTCTTGAGGAAAATTTTAGTAGTCTTATAAAGATATTTTAAAAGTTGACGATGTAATCTAAAGAAGGGTTTTTGATAAAAACCCCAAGTGCACTTAGGTTATGAGGATCTCACTAGAATCATTAGGTTTGCTCGAGCATAAATATTCACCATAGATTCATTTTTTCTTTCATTTGCACTCAATCTTGTTTTTAATTTTTCTAACCAAATTGATGCCCTAGTTTTAGGATTGAGTTTTCAAGATTTATCTTATTTGTATTTTACAATTTTTTTGAAAAAATATATTTCCTTGCCTCTTTTGGATTTTGATGTTCAATAGCAGCATTGATGAGAGGATAGATAGCTTGGTCAAGAATAAAATAAGATACTAATTTTTTTCAAATAGACCCCTAGTGCTAGAGAATTCATGGACACGGTTTCGTGCTTAGCAAAGACCTCCAAGCCACTTGACAAAGTTACAAAAATGGTTTGGCAACATTTTTGTTGCATAGGCATGAGAGGACGGCCTAATTGATTGTATTTGACAAAATAGTTATGTAAGACAAATCATAATAGATATGGATGACCAATTAGTATTTTGGATTCTCTGTAAACTTTTAGGGGGATCACAATTCAACACTTTTCACTGTTTTATCTCTAGGTACTTCTAAATCATGTTTAAAAATTTGCACCTACATCATGTTGACATAGGCCCATGTCACCAACATGAAAAAGGGAGGCAAGTTGTGGTTAGGTTCATGTTATATTTAATTTTTGTCTTTGTCCTCCCAAGATTGGTGCTTGGAGAGGTGGCTAGCCAAGATGTTTTAAATGGGATGTCATGAGTTCAAACTCCTTCCCCAAATTTTAATGATATAAGTACACCTATTTGTGATGATGTCAACACAACCAATGATGTGGTACCTTTGGATGATGTTGTAGTATGCAAAAAATGTACACTTAAGCAATTATATGAAATCAAATTAACAACATATCATGTAACCATCAAGATCAAAAACAATAATTAAAAAAATGGTGTCCTCATTAATATTGAAATATTCTTTCCCAGGGCAGTTACAAAGATATCCCTCTTAGGGATTTATACCAATTTGATACAATTTACAATAAATAACCCAAAATTAGGTGTATCCCACAGAGTCTTTGCACCCTCAAAACTAATTTGGGGAGGGTTTCTTGTGACCTCCGCATGGTGAGATAAATATTAATGAGTCTTTGTGTTTAATAGCTCTTGTTGAGATTTGAAATCTGCACACAAGAACACTTACAAGATGTTAATAGAAAATGAGAAACCTCTCATGATGAGGTCCATATCCATGATGAGAAACTGAAAGAAAAATGCTGAAAATGATAAAAATATGCATGAAAATAGAATAAAACTATGCTAGAACACCAAGGAAATGTTGCTAAATCTACTATAACTAAGAAACATAGAAAAATTTAATGTCATAGAGAGGTCATCATAGGGTAAATCGGTCAGGCCTACTGACCGTCCTAAGGTAGGGCGACGGTACCTATGGGCCACTTTGAGGCAAAGCGGCCACTGAACAACTATTTCTTCATGATCGATTTAAGAAATATTGAGGTTGGTCTACCAAATTGATTTTTCAAGGGTCGTGCGCTTGAAGCATGATTGAATTACAAAAATTAGCATGAAATAAGGTCACTTGATGGTAAAATATTATTGAATTTTATCTTCAAACTCCAAGGGACTTCATTGTTGTATTTGATAGGTCCATAATGAGATTTGAGCAGCATTTCATTGCTTATGAGAGGATGTTCTCTCTATTAAAAAAATCGGTAATACTTCGTCATGGAGAATTCGAGATCATTTTCATAAAAGCAAGGTATCTTCTTATAGATTTCCAAAATATGAATCTTGACTTGCAAGAGAAGACAAGAACCAAGAATCTATTAGGATCTAGGAAGAGCAAACGTCGCATCTAGAACCTTATCATGCTTATCAGTTAATGCTTAGCTATCCTATAACTAATTTTGGCTCGACCCGAGAGCTTGAGTTTATTACAAGTACAACCATCCCAAGGTAGAGCAACTATGACTGCTAGTCATCAGGGGGTATAGTGGCCTCTGGGGGCTACTCCTAGGTATAATGGTCTAGGTTTCAAAAGATAGGTTGCCCCTGTTTGAGTGGTAAAAAGCATAGTTAAGTCTTGAGGATTCCCAAGGTGGGTCATATGGTCTGAAAATGTGTCCATATAGGTTGTGATGCAGGAGCATCCGGTGAGGGAAAAGCAATCTTGCATCCTCCAAATTCTTTTCTTAATTTTATTTATTCTCTGAGTACTTTGAATTTAGTGTGGTTCCTATCCTTTCCCGCGGGGAAGCTTTGTAAAAGAAAAGGGAAGTTTCGAGGAAATTTTTATTGCAAAGGCAGAAGTTGGGCTGGGGTCGCGAAATCGTGACATGTCACGATTTCGCGACCCCAAGGCGTCGGCGAGAGCAAAGGCCAGTTTGGGTCGCGATATCGCGACGTCGCGATATCGCGACGTTTGTTAACGACTTGAGCAGCGTTGGGTTTGCGTCGCGATATCGCGACGCCAGTTGGCAACTTGGGCAAAGGGGAGCTTCCGTCGCGATATCGCGACGTGTTATCAAATAAGCAAAAGCGGTGCAGACTTGAAAGGGGGATGGTTTGGTCGCGATATCGCGACGTTACTTGCGAAAAGGGGAAAGGTTGACCATTGGGTCGCGATATCGCGACTAATATGAAGTCAAGTTTATGTGGACGCGTAGGCTGATGAGAAAGCAAGCGGTGGTGACACGTGGCCTCCACGTGTCTTAAGGTGACGCGGCCAGTTGAATACCAAGCTAGAGTAGACGCGCGGCTGCCTCGAAGATTAAAGTTTAAAATTTATGACCGCGTGTATTAAAGATGGGGATGGCCTCCACAACAGTACAGAGCATGGACATTATGGGCGTAACAGAGACTGTGAAGGACAATCTGACCAAGGCGGCGTTTGCAGGACAGAGCAGACCATTAATGGGGTTCTCATGGTGGGTCGGGCAGTGACCCATTTTATGACAAAAATTTGAAGTTCGACCGAGGGAGGGAAATTCGAATTTGAAAGTGGTTAGGCAGGGCATTGATGGCCTAGGGGGATCGGGGGCCCTCGTTAAAAGGAAACCCGAAATGCAGTAACGGGGGATGGTGAGTTCGGGATTGGGGGAAAGAAGTAGTGTGCCTGGACATTGTAACAGGGACTGTATTTTTTTTTTATTTCACTAAAATTTAATGAGAAGTTGTTCGCTGTAATCTCGACCTTGCCATCAAGTGGTATCAGAGCTGGAGCTCCTGAGCGTGTAACAGATCGCCGGAAAGAGGCAGTTACACCAGGATCTGTGGGAGGAATTTTTAAAAAAAAAAAAAAAAAAATATATAATGCCTCCACGAAGGAACCGTGGCGGGGTAGGAAATGTGGTGCCGGCCGAAGACTTTCGGGCCTTGCAGAGACAAGTTCAAGCCCTGCAAGCAGAATTACGTAGAAGGCACGAGCCCGGAAGGGATGAGGACAGTGAGGACGAAGTTGAAGAGGAAGACCAATCTGAGGAGGAGGAAGAGGCTATGGACCCTGCGCAAGCTCGGTTATACAAGGCCATCTCTCAGATTGGAAAGCAACCAAAAATGGAGGTTTCCACGTACTCGGGTAACTTGAATCCAGAAGAAGTAATTGACTGGATAAATGATTTAGAGGAGTATTTCGAGTACGAGGAGGTTGAGGACCCTAATCGGGTCAGATTTGCTAAGACCAAGTTGAAGGGTCATGCCAGCATTTGGTGGAGGGGGATACAGTTGGAGAGAAACAGACGAGGGAAAGAGAGAATAACCAGGTGGGACAGAATGGTTGAGAAGCTGAAAAGACAGTTCATCCCGACAGACTACGAGTTGGATCTGTTAAGAAAGATGCAGAGTTTGAGACAGACGAACAGAACTGTCCAAGAGTACACCGAAGAGTTTTACAAAATTTCCATTAGAACTGGGCATTTAGAGGGGAACAAAGAGAAGGTAGCCCGTTATATCAATGGGTTGAGACTCGGCATCCAGGAAGAGCTGAGTCTAGTTCGGGTAAGCACCATTGAGGATGCTTACCAGTTTGCCTTAAAGGTAGAAGAAAAACTGAATAGGCGGTTTGAAGGCAAGCAAAGAGGAAGGGGCCGTGGTGGAAGAACTGGTGGGAGGACCAGTGGAGAAAAGTATAAGGACCCGAAGAAGACTGGTGAAGCCAGTGGTAGCCCAGATCAAAGGGAGGAGGATGCTCATCAACCCCGAGACCAGAACAGCTACCCAAGAGGACGGGGTGGATCTGGACGGGGATTTGGAAGGGGAGTATTCCGTGGAACATGTTTCCACTGTGGTGAAGAAGGGCATCATGCATTCGAGTGTCCACAACACCGGGAAAGAACGAACAAGAGGCCTGAGGGTCCGGCCAGAGCTGCTGTGGCAGAGGAAGATGCTGAGTCTGAGCATTCCGAAGAAGCGAAGAGGGGAGAAACAATGATTGTAAGAAGAGTCCTGTTGAATGAGGAGAAGGACACAGACCAGAGAAAAAGTTTATTCCACACCAGATGTAAATGTGCAGGCAAGGTTTGCAATATCATTATTGACAATGGTAGCACGGATAACCTGGTTTCTGAGGAAATGGTTACAAAGCTACAGTTAGAAAGGAAGAAGCACCCACACCCATACCGGGTCGCATGGTTACAGAAAGACCATAGAGCTTTGGTCAATGAGCAGTGTTCCGTTAAATTCAACATTGGAAATTATTGTGATGAGGTCTTGTGTGACATCCTGCCCATGGATGCTTGCCACATGTTGCTGGGGAGGCCCTGGCAGTTTGACCGGAACGCAGTGCATGATGGCCGTGCCAACACCTACTCATTGACAAAGAATGGTGTACGCCATAAACTAAAGCCCTTGAAGGATGCGGATGAAAAGGTATGTAACAATTCCAGAGTCTGTTTAGTTGAGGGGAGAGAGTTCCTGAACGGGTTGAAGCATGAACATTTATGTTATGCAATAATCCCTAGAGTTAGGGAGAAGGAATGCCAGGATACCCCAGAGAAGTCCAAAATCTACTGGAGGAATTTCCAGATATTGTGTCAGACAATGTGCCTGAGGGTTTACCCCCAGTAAGGAAAATTAGCCATCATATAGACTTAGTACCGGGATCAAGCTTGCCAAATAAAGCTGCACACAGGATGACGCCTGTAGAGACTGAGGAGTTAAATAGACAGGTCCAGGAATTGTTAGAAAAGGGATTGATTCGGGAAAGTTTGAGTCCATGCGCAGTACCTGCAGGTCCTGGCACCAAAGAAGGATGGGGAATGGAGGATGTGTACAGACTCACGGGCCATCAACAAAATCACTATTAAGTACAGGTTCCCGTTGCCAAGAATGGATGATATCATGGACTGTTTAAGTGGAGCTGAATACTTCACAAAGATTGACCTAAAAAGTGGCTATCATCAGATCCGTATCCGAGAGGGAGATGAATGGAAGACAACCTTCAAGACAAGAGAAGGCTTGTATGAATGGTTGGTCATGCCATTTGGGCTGTCCAATGCACCAAGTACTTTCATGCGGTCGATGAATGAAATGCGAAGGAATTCTCGGGAAGGTTTGTAATTGTTTATTTAGATGATATCTTGATATTCAGCGAGGACCACTGGGGAACACCTGATGCACATCAGGAAGGTTTTTGAGAAGCTGCGGGAAGAGCAGTTGTTAATAAATCTAAAAAAGTGTAATTTTGTCAAAAAGGAGTTAGTATACCTGGGGTTTGTAATCTCAGCAGAAGGCCTGAAAATGGACCCAGAGAAGGTAAGAGCCATCATTGAATGGCCTACCCCAAGAAGCACAATAGAAGTAAGATCCTTTCATGGTTTGGCCAGCTTTTACAGGAAGTTCATAAAGAACTTCAGCAGCATTTGTGCACCTCTCACGAAAACAATGAGGGGGGATAAAAAGGAGTTCAAGTGGACATCAGGGGCTGAAAGGAGCTTTGATGCATTGAAGAGAAAAGTTACAGAACAGCCTGTGTTGGCACTTCCAGACTTTAACAAGGTATTTCAGGTGGACTGTGATGCCAGTGGCAGTGCAATAGGGGTTGTACTGAGTCAAGGGGGCAAACCAGTTGCTTATTTCAGTGAGAAGCTAAATGACGCTCGAAAAAAGTATTCAGTTTATGACCAAGAATTTTATGCCATAGTTCAGGCTCTGAAAAAGTGGAGACACTATTTATTACCAAAGGAGTTTGTTCTATTTATCGACCATCGGGCTTTACAATACATTAACAATCGGACAAAAGCTGAATCAAAGGCACATGAAATGGATGGAGTTCCTCCAAAGTTATACCTTTGTCCTGAAGCACAGAAGTGGAAAGTCAAACAGAGTTGCAGATGCCTTGAGCAGAAGGCAGACCTTACTGATTAGACTGACAGTGGAGGTAGTGGGGTTTGAAGAACTGAAGGGTTTATACCCTACAGATCCAGATTTTGCAGAAGCCTGGAAGGCTTGCTTAACACCTGTTACGGTGGACCGAACAAAATGGTTGGATTTCCTAATCCAAGATGGAATGTTGTTCAAGGGAAGCAAATTATGCATTCCAAGGAGCTCTATGCGGGAGAACTTGATCAAAGAAAAGCACAGCGGAGGACTGGCTGGGCATTTTGGTCGGGATAAGACCATTGCACTGGTGGAGGAAAATTACTACTGGCCACAACTTCAGCAAGATGTGCGAAAGTTTGTGCAGAGTTGCAGAATATGCCAGATGGCAAAGGGTGCAAGGCAAAACATAGGACTGTACCAGCCATTACCTGTATCGGAGAGGCCATGGGAAGACATAAGCATGGATTTCATCCTTGGATTACCAAGGACACAAAGAGGAAATGACTCTGTATTTGTGGTGGTTGATCGATTCTCCAAAATGGCACATTTTATCCCCTGCCAAAAGACCAGTGATGCAGTTCACATTGCAGGGTTGTTCTTCAAGGAAGTGGTTAGACTTCACGGTCTGCCAAGAAGCATAGTTTCTGATAGAGATACCAAGTTTGTTGGATACTTTTGGAGAACTCTGTGGAAGAAGATGAAAACAGACCTGAAATTCAGTTCTGCATACCACCCACAGACTGACGGACAGACAGAGGTGGTGAACAGAAGCCTGGGTAATCTATTGAGGTGTTTGATAGCAGATCAGCCCAAGGGATGGGATTTAGTTTTACCGTAGGCAGAATTTGCGTATAACAGTTCAGTTAATAAAAGCACAGATAAATCTCCGTTCCAGATAATATATGGACACAGCCCGAGGAATGTGTCTGAACTGAGAAAGTTGGACAGGAAAGAAAAGTGTAGTGCCGAGGCAGAAGAATTTGCAGAACATATGAAAAGTCTGCATGAAGAAGTAAGGAAACAAATTGTGAAGATGAATACTCAATATAAGGAGAGGGCGGACCAGAAGCGGCGGTTCAAGGAGTTCAAGGTAGGAGATGAGGTCATGGTGCATCTCAGGAAGGAGAGATTTCCTGCCAAGACTTATAATAAATTGAAAATGAAAAGGTTTGGACCATGCAGAATATTGGGAAGACGAGAGTCAGGAAATGCGTATGAAGTGGAATTGCCAAGTTGGCTTGATATTTCACCAATTTTTAATATCTCAGATTTAGTGGAATATCATGAGGGAGAAGGTACAGAAATGCAAAGTCCAGAATTATGGCAAATTCCAGCATCTACTCCAAGCACAGATGAGGCCGAGGAAGTATTGGATACTCGTGAAGGCAGAAGCACCAGGAATAAACAGTATACTGAGTATTTGATCAAGTGGAAAAGCAGGCCTATTGAAGATGCAACTTGGGTGTCGAAGACGGAGGTTGACCGCTTGGGTCTTCCCCCAACAAAACAGAAGTGAGGATCACTTCTAATCTACCCTGGGTGTCTGATGCAGGAGCATCCGGTGAGGGAAAAGCAATCTTGCATCCTCCAAATTCTTTTCTTAATTTTATTTATTCTCTGAGTACTTTGAATTTAGTGTGGTTCCTATCCTTTCCCGCGGGGAAGCTTTGTAAAAGAAAAGGGAAGTTTCGAGGAAATTTTTATTGCAAAGGCAGAAGTTGGGCTGGGGTCGCGAAATCGTGACATGTCACGATTTCGCGACCCCAAGGCGTCGACGAGAGCAAAGGCCAGTTTGGGTCGCGATATCGCGACGTCGCGATATCGCGATGTCACGATATCGCGACGTTTGTTAACGACTTGAGCAGCGTTGGGTTTGCGTCGCGATATCGCGACGTCGCGACGTCGCGATATCGCGACGCCAGTTGGCAACTTGGGCAAAGGGGAGCTTCCGTCACGATATCGCGACGTCGCGATATCGCGACGTGTTATCAAATAAGCAAAAGCGGTGCAGACTTGAAAGGGGGATGGTTTGGTCGCGATATCGCGATGTCGCGACGTTACTTGCAAAAAGGGGAAAGGTTGACCATTGGGTCGCGATATCACGACTAATATGAAGTCAAGTTTATGTGGACGCGTAGGCTGATGAGAAAGCAAGCGGTGGTGACACGTGGCCTCCACGTGTCTTAAGGTGACGCGGCCAGTTGAATACCAAGCTAGAGTAGACGCGCGGCTGCCTCGAAGATTAAAGTTTAAAATTTATGACCGCGTGTATTAAAGATGGGGATGGCCTCCACAATAATACAGAGCATGGACATTATGGGCGTAACAAATACTGTGAAGGACAATCTGACCAAGGCGGCGTTTGCGGGACAGAGCGGACCATTAATGGGGTTCTCATGGTGGGTCGGGCAGTGACCCATTTTATGACAAAAATTTGAAGTTCGACCGAGGGAGGGAAATTCGAATTTGAAAGTGGTTAGGCAGGGCATTGATGGCCTAGGGGGATCGGGGGCCCTCGTTAAAAGGAAACCCGAAATGCAGTAACGGGGGATGGTGAGTTCGGGATTGGGGGAAAGAAGTAGTGTGCCTGGACATTGTAACAGGGACTGTATTTTTTTTTTATTTCACTAAAATTTAATGAGAAGTTGTTCGTTGTAATCTCGACCTTGCCATCAGGTAGCCTCCTCAAAATGATGTGTTTTAGGTGTCTACAGATGCCCCTTTTTGGGATGCATTGTGTGAAAGCACAACGCTGAGCAAAAATAGATAACCTAAAGTCAAATTGAAGGTTGATTGATGTTCATTGATCTGATCAACTTTAGATGCCCCAATCACAAAAAGAGCATGCATATTTGAATCATTACCTCCAACACTTTGGTGGACTTAATTTGTGTAAAAATTTGGCAAATCTGAAGGCATTCGGGTAGTTTTGTGTTACTACATGGACCGTTAGTTCAGACTGACAAAGGTTTGGTTTAACATTTTTGCTTTTTGCCCCAACAAAGAGGGAAGTGTGTGATAGTTGTTGGCAATGATTCTTGGATGAACGCAATTTGCATGATTGAGTGTTTGATTATTGATTTTGATTATGAATTCTATGATTATGACTACCCCCTCAAGCGATGAGTCGATGAGGAAATGGCAAGTGATGAAAGTGATGAGTCGCTTGACCAAGATGACTTGCTTGAGCATTGCAAGACTATAACAAATGTAGAAGGGAAAATCTTGTTACAATTATGATTTCAACCATTATTGGTAATTGTACATCTCTATCCCATGGAGCAGTCCAACCACATGGCTTTCTTAGGGAATTAAGATGATAGCAATTCAATTTAATCTCGAGGTGAATCACTATGTTCGATGATCTGTTGAAACTTCATGGAAGAATGAAATGTATGCCTCATTCCCTTGGAGCAGTCTAGCCGCATGGCCTTCTTGGGGATTGAAGTGAAAACATTTTGATTCATCAATGAATTATTTTGTGGTTCAAGTGGCCTTATGGTAATTTACTCATCTTACCGGATTGCATGGATAGCAAGTCACTACAACCACCAAGTGTATAGGGTAAATTACTAGGTACGAGGTGCACTTGAGATTTTATTTGATTGATTTTTTTGTTATTTTTGAAATTTTTGATTAAAGTGGACCATTAGATGTTGTTAAATGCCCAAATTGAGGCTCATGATGCTGATAGAATGTTTGCATTTATTGTCATTTTGGGGCCATCCTAGGGTACAATGGTGGCAATTTGCAAATTTTGGGGTCATCCTGGGGTAGGATGGTCGCACCAAAATGCGACCGCTCCACCCCAGGGTGGTCAGGAAATTTGAAAAATATAAAAGCAAATTTTCAAATTTTTAATGTCATTTTCATAGCTAGCAGTGAGAGAAAAAGGAGAAGTGAGGTGGAGGAGAGATTATTTGACATGAAATACTACCTTAAAATTGAAACACTATCACGATGGATCAACCAGAGGCCTCTACGAGTGGAGGAGTCAAAGCTATGAAGGTAGAAATCTCATTCCTCTCTTGTTAATTTTACAAATTAAAAATGAACCTCATTAAGTAATGGGAAAATGAACCTCACTAAACTATTGGTAATGAACCTCACACTAGATTAGGAATGTCTAGATTAGGCTAGCTTAGGGGTAGTTTTAATTTTTTAGTATTTTTGCATGGGGTCGTACCCCTATTTAGGTGCCACTACAGGGTCATCTTGGGTAGGAGCGGCTCCCCTTTGGTGGGTTGGGGGCTATCCTGGGGTAGGGTGACCATGTTTGAAAACCAACGATCAAATTTTTGGCCATTGGGATGACCATCCTAGGGTGTGACGGTCACGCTTGCTGGTCATCTAGGCCTAGAACGACTACAAAAAAAATTGACTTTTTTGTGATTTTTTGTTGATTTGTGTGATTGTTGGATGTCATATGTTGATGGCCCATTATAGGGAACCCACCTTGCTTGGTGAGTTGTAAGATCAGCTCTTAGATGATGATTGGGTATGGTTTGAGGTGATTGGCCTCAAATAGGTGGTGCACATTCCCATAGTTATGTCATATCAGGTGTATCTGATGGCCTTGGCTCATCGATGGGATAGTAGGACCAACACTTTTCATCTCCCTACTAGTGATATGATTGTGACTTTGGAGGATGTCTATAGGATATTTTGTATTTTTATCGAGGGGTGCCCTATCACCTCCACTCCCCTTCTACAATGGGTGAGAGTTCTTTAAAGGATATTTGGAGGGTAGGCAGATGTTGCATTAGCATGGATGGACCATAATGGAGTTCTGATTAGAGCATGGTATGATGCCCATGTATTCTCTCGATGCTATGTAGTAGCGATGTACATCATCTCAAACATCCTACTATTAGATTCTTTAGGAGTGAGGTTCCCTTAGAACCTCCTTGACATGGTTTAGGATCTTCTTGAGTGTGATATATAAGGATCCGATCATTATGGCATGGGGGAGCACCCTATTGGCTCATCTATATGATGAGCTTTATGAGATACAACATCAGAGTTAGGCAAGATTGGGCTATAGTATGCTCCTCTAGATATGGGGATGGGAGCACATCCAGTGGATCGACCAATAGGACTACCAGTACCATGAGTTGAGTTGGATGATATAGATATTGGCTATGTAGCTCAATGGTGATGGGATTGAGAGATTGGATCTTTGGATAGATTACAGTGGGAGCAGGTAGTTTGGAGGCCTTACTTGGATTACCCTCATTGGCTAGAGGTTGTGGAGTATCTAGGGTGCGTGAGATATGGATGGTGGCTCATTGGGTACCATGACATTGAGTGGGAGTACTTCCATTACTCTCATGTTAGATGATAGTTTGGTATCTATCAGGATGTCCTAGAGGAGCCTATTATCTATCATCATGAGGATGAGATATAATTGGTGTGGCCTCGAGTAGAGGCACTTGTAGATGAGGAGGATCCAATAGTGGCTGAGATTGGATTAGTAGACCTAGGGACTAGTGTAGAGTATGACACTTGGTGGGTCACTCGACTATGGTAGGGAGGTGGTCTGATGGGTAGGCCTATTGAGGTAGTAGAGGAGGAGGGTGGATGAGGTTGAGTGATGAGTGCATCATAGGATAGAGGGAGTAGGGTAGGACTATAGAGGAGATAGAGAGCTATAGGATGAGGGTGAGGATGATGAGGATGACCCTATGGATGAGATGGCCTAGTTGAGAGCTTGGTTATAGACCATACAAGGGTAGCTAGTAGAGTAGGAGACTACTCTCACCATAGTCTAGAGTTAGCTCAGTAGTGGGTAGAAGAATGGAGGGGATTCTCTAAGGAGAGAGATCTCCTCAAGGCCTAGATAGCCATAACATAGATAGAGATTGATAGGGTTACTATAGAGAGGGATACTCTATAGACATAGATGGCTACTAGGACAGAAAGAGGGATGCTAGGATAGTGGAGCGAGATGCTCTATAGGTTTAGTTGTCCACTATGACTACAGGTAGGTTACACCCTCCACTCTAATGATTCAGGGGTAGGCAACATCTAGTGGAGATGCAAATATTAGTAGATGTAGAGCCTCCTAGAGGAGTATGTGGCCCAACGTAGATCTGATGCAACTTATATAGTTGATCTAGAGAGTTGGTTAGGCTACATGGTAGTAGTCTACCTGAGAGATCTATAGCAGGGGATCTCAGTGGAGCCAGCATAGTGAGTCTAGGTAGTCATCAGTGTGGCCCAATCATAGGTCATCAGCTCATCTAGAGAGATCAGTGGCTAGTGGCTCCAGGTAGCCTCATAGGGATGAGGTTGAGGGTGGAGGCGACTCTAGGGGTGCAGGCCCCACTTGATGTATTTTTATGTATTTATTATTTTTGGGTGTAAGGTCTGAGGACCTACATAGTTGTAGCCTATGAGTATTTTTGTACCATTATGTACTTTGACATTACATATATATATATGATCTCATTTATGGCTCATTATGTGTTTATGATTTTTTTTTTTATGGTTATGGATGCATTGATGGATGTGATGATGTATTGATTTATACATGCGATGTACTAATGATATGCAATGATTAGGTGATGGATGTATGATTAGATTTTGTAATCTAGATGTATGGATGCATTATTATGTATGTGTATATGGATGCAATGTTTAATGTTAAATGCATGTTTTTAAATTTATTTAATTGATTATGCATTTAATTCTTGTTATTGATATGACGGATGTAATGTGTATGTAATGCATTAATTTTATATGGATGTTCTAATGTAAATTGTACATGTATGCTTTAATTATTTAAAATATAATGAATGAATCTAATTTGTGTTTAACAAACTAATGGTAGACACCACAAAATGTATAAAAATCATGAATTAAAATGTTACCCTTATCATAAGAGTTATACATTTGTATATGCATATGTGAGATGAAATATGTGAAATGTAGGGGCTTTCCCTATAAGCTTTTGCAAACTAAAAGGTGTGCATAAAATAGTTAGTGGCCATCTAAATATCATTGTTGATATTCATCCGATATCTATCCTATTTTATGAGGACCCCTTAATAAACAAAATCTCATAAGGAAAACTGTGATTGTTGATGAGATGATTTGGTGCTATGAGGGGATTTTTGAGGTTTTTTGTGAGACTCAAACACCCTAGTTGATTG
This sequence comes from Wollemia nobilis, assembly GCA_028583015.1. Classification (NCBI taxonomy): domain Eukaryota; kingdom Viridiplantae; phylum Streptophyta; class Pinopsida; order Araucariales; family Araucariaceae; genus Wollemia; species Wollemia nobilis. The sequence goes on along the minus strand of JAQPPZ010017031.1, from coordinate 7,413,535 downwards.
ATCAAAAGTTGTATACTGACTACACAAGACTCTTGAAAGATACAAGCCTATTAAGAAGACCTAGATATTCAATATCCCTATGTGTGCAAAGTGAATGTATTAGATGAGGCATAAGACTACCTCATTGCCAGGCAGGTTTCATGCAACCCATTGTTGTAATGAGGATCACCTTATGGTCATCCTAATCCTAAGTTTGGATGTAGTTAGACTAGACTACTAGGCAATACAAGCCACCAAAAGCTAGCTCAACCATAAGCTGACATTGGTCTATACAAAATAAGGTCGCTAATGTGATAGACATATCACCATGCGTAAGGCTACTCCATTGCCAGGCGGGTTTCATTCAACCCATTGTTGTAATGGAGATTACCCCATGGCTTTTGAATACTGAAGATTCTAGGGATTCAAGCTCGTTACCCCCTTCTTTTCTTTTGATTTCTTGGGATACTTGCTCATGCTTAGTGGTGAAAACCACTATTTTTTTTGAGCAAGGGATTTTCTTAGTGATGAAAATCACTATTTCTTTTGTATTGTTTTGGGAATTTTGCTCATTTTGTGGAAGAGCAAGGGGATTGTTTGGGTAGGGGGGAGCTTGTCCTTTTTTCAATTCTCAACATTCTAGACCATGCACATAATAGTATGAGCAAGGAAAACCTTTCGCTTAAGGTGACAAGGACCACTTTGTAGTGTCATATTTCCTTTTTCAGACTTGGATTGTTAATGTGTAAAATTGTGTTGGGATTTTGACATATGCAAGGTACTATCAAAGTGAGACCTTACCTTCTAAAAGCCAAGATAGCTTTCTACAAAATCTGAAAAGATAACTAGGGATGGTTGAATGATCGAAAACCCTAGTATACACCCTATAGCAACTCATTAGTTGTGTTGAAAAACATAGCTACTCACAAGGGAAATGTGAATGATAATGATATGTGGGATGTAAGGGTTTTCCCTACAAGTTTTTGTAAACTAAAAGGTGTGCATAAAATAGTCAGTGGCCATCTAAATATCATTGTTGATATTCATCCGGTATCTATCCTATTTTATGAGGACCTCTTAATAAGCAAAATCCCATAAAGAAAATTGTGCATGTTGATGATTGATAAGGTTGATTTGAGATTCATGATTGGCATACAAACATGGTGTCATTCATAAGAATGTAAACACAACTTGTCCTAATGCAAGTGCAATGGATGAATATGCCTAATGCAATGCAACTAATCAATGCATACAATGAAATGCATGATAACATAATGTAAATGTTTTTGTATTTTGATGTTTTGTATTGTTTTTGTGTTTTTATGTTTTCTGATTTGTTTGGTATTTTTGATAATTTTTGTTGTTTTTGTATTTTTGATTATTTTATTATTTACGTATAAAATGCCCATAGATGAAGAATTTTGAGAGGTTCAGGCTCCTCAACACCTTCTAGCGAAGTTAGGTGATAAGTTCCTAGTCCTATTTTCTCTATTACGATAAAGGGACCTAACCAATTGGTCATAAATTTATCTCGTAGATGAGGTGGTAGGTTTGAGTTCTATTGGTTCTCTTTGAGCACAAGATCCCCAAATTTAAAGTCTCTTGAATGGACTTTAGTATCATAATCTCATTTAATATGATCTTGATAAATGTGTAGATGCTCAAGAGCATTAACTCATCGTTCATCAAGAAGGGTCAATTGATCAAGGTGAGCTTATCATGAGGTGTCATCATCGATGAACTCTTTCAATGACATGTGCAATGATGGAATTTCTAATTCCAAGGGTATAATGGCCTCAGTGCCATACACTAGCAAAAATGGGGTTGCCCTAGTGGGTGTCCGAATGCTAGTTCGATAAGCCCATAAAGCTAGAGGTAATTGAAGGTGCCAATCCTTGTGGTTTTCCTTGATGGTTTTCTTCAATATGGCAACTACAATTTTATTAGAGGCCTCTGCCTACCCATTTGCTTGTGGATAATAGGGTGTTGCAAAGTTGTGCTGAATGTTATATTTGGATGTTAAGGCCCACACATATTTGTTCTTGAATGATGTCCCATTATCCGATATTATTTTGGATGGAATACCAAAATGACATATAATGTTATGGAGTATGAACTCCACAATACGAGCTCTAGTCATAGTGGTTAAAGGGATTGCTTCCACCCATTTGGTAAAATACTCAGTAGCCATTAGAATGAACGTGTGATGGCTTAAATATGGAGGAGAGATCTTCCCAATTAGATCAAATCCCCACTGAGAGAAAGGCCATACCGATTGAATCGGTTGTAAGGCTTGAGATGGCAGGTGCGAGAGATTGGCATGATGTTGACACTTTATGCACTTCTTGACATATGTGCAACAATCCTTTTCCATTGTGGGCCAATAATAACCCATTCTAAGGATGCGCTTGATGATAGCCATGCCATTGAAATGGCCACCATAGGTACCATCATGAGCTTGCGAGATTGCCCAAGCAGATTCTTGGGGCTCGAGACAATGAAGGAGGAGTCCATCATAGCTTTGATGATAAAGAATATCTCCTAACAAGACATACCTGGTCGCTTTTTGTTTAAATGCTCATTTTATGACATGCAATAATCCCTAAGGGATATTACCAAGTTTTAAATAATCTTTTAATTGGATGAGCCAATCTTGATAAGCTTGAGCTTCAACTGACTGAACAACTTGTTCCCATTGTGATTCATCATGCACAAATGTGGATTGGAAAACAACCTTGTGGTGAATGGTCGTGCCATTATCTGAAGGACCCTATGAGATCAAGGACCCCCAGGATGCTTGTTTCAGAAAGTCTTATGCCTTGGAGAACCAATCGTAATTTGGTTCTATCTGAATCATGTGAACTAATTCTTTATTGTTTGAAGCCTCACGCAACATCATTGATTACGAGAGCATTTTAACATGGATGGTTGTAAAATCATCGAAAGGGTTCTATGGGATTAAGGATCCCAAAGATGCCATTGTATCTACGAAGTGATTAGACGTACGAGGGACTACCTCGATGTCATACCATTCCAGTTTGGCTAATAATTTATCCACAAGCTCTTTGTAAGCTTTCAAGATAGGACATCTACATTGATAAATGCCTTTGACTTGGTTTATGATGAGCAAGGAGTCACCAAAGATATTAAGCTTTTTAATCTTCATGGTGATAGTTGTTTGGAGACCCAAGATGAGAGCCTCGTATTCAACATTATTGTTGGTGCAAGGGAAATCAAGTTTGAAAGACAAGGGCATAGGAGCTCCTTGCAGTGTGAAAAACATGATCCTTGCACCACCCCCTTGCTCGCATTTTGAACCATCGAAGAACAAAGTCATGTCTGCTTTATTTTTTGGTTCTTCGGGTTTGGGTGATACTGATAGTGTGAACACTGCATCATCGGGTAGCTCAATTACAAGAGGCTTGTCATCTTGAAGAGGAGCCTCTACTAACTGATCAGCTATGACTTGACCTTTGATTGATTTTTGACTGATGAATTCAAGATCAAATTTCATCAATAGCATGATCCACTTTGTGGTTCGCGTATTATGATATGTGCGACTCATCATATACCACAAAGGATTTTCTTTTGATATGACATACGTTGTATGACTTAACATGTAGTGGCAAAGCTTTTTGGTAGTGAACACCACTGCTAGGCAAAGCTTCTCAATGTATGCATATTTAAGCTCATAACTGACCAAGGTGCGACTAATATAGTAGATAGCCTATTCTTTATTTTCTTTGTTCTTCTAGGCCAACATGGTCCCTAGAGCAAAATCTATGGCTAAAATATACAACAAGAAAGGCACACCTGGTCGAGGTGGAGCTAATACTGGCGATGATGCTAGGTACTATTTTATCTCATCAAAGGCCTTCTAGCACTCCTCATCCCAATTGAATGGGACCCCCTTGTGTAGCAGTCGATTCATGGGTCGATATTTATCCTATAATTACGCTATAAAGCGTTTGATGGATGCTACCTTGCCTTGCAAGCTACAAAGCTCTTTAATGTTAGTGGGGGGAAGCATTTCTAAAATTGCTTTGACCTTTGTGAGATCTACTTCGATCTCTCACTTGGAGACTATGAATCATAAATTTTTTTTTGATGTGATGTTGAAAACACACTTTTTAGGATTTAGCTTGATATTATGCTCTATTAGGCAATCGAAGACTTCTCGTAGAATGTCTGCATGCTCTTCATGCAAGAGAGATTTGACAAGCAAATCATCTATATAATATTCTAAGATCTTGTGCATATAGTCATGAAAGATGTATGTCATGGCCCGTTGATAGGTTGCACCAACATTTTTAAGGCCAAATGGCATAACTTTATAGCAAAATGTTCCCCATGGCGTAGTAAAGGTTGTTTTATGTTGATCTTCAGGCTTGACCCAAATTTGATTATAGCCTAAAAATCCATCCATAAGGGATAACATCTCATGACCAGTAGTTGCGTCTACTAGAGCATCAATATTAGGTAAAGGGAATGTATCCTTGGGAGTTGCTTTTGTAGACACCAAAACCTAACCGCTTGTTGTCCATCCTGACTTTCCCAATATTTCCACCCACTATTCATATATATTTATATTTATTTATTTTATATAATTTAATATATATATTTATATAAGTGAATTAATTTCAACCATCTGATTTCATTTAATCCTATCCATCCTTTTCCATCAATGCATGCCACACCTTGATTTAATATCCATCCTCCGATATACTTTTTTCTTAGCCACACGATTAGTATCATTGAAACCCTAAGTATGCCCTAGGTTGGATTATTAATATGAGCCATTTTGATGGCTCAACCCCTAAGTCATGAATTTCCTAAGTAGTCCTGTTGGTCACGAATCTGCCACAGGAAAGGATTTTTACAGAAAATGCACCCTAGACCCGGCCAACATTGAAAGGCTGGGAGAAAGAAATGTCTCCCAGACCAATCTCCAGAGTGGGCTGGTTCCCTTACTATTGTAAGTTTGTTTTAAGATCAAAGTTACAGGAAAGGAATTGTAAAGATGCAGAAAGAAACGAGAAATATGGCCGTAGGCCAAATTTATCTGATCGAGAAAGAACAATAGCAGATAACTCTAAGTACACAAACAACAAATAATAGAAGACAATGACGTGATCCACTCGCAACCTTGCGCAGATGACCTCCAAAATAACATTCCAGAACTCACTCCCTTACTAGCAAATGTTAAAACTCAATACAGAATTAAAACTAAGCAGCAAATAAGAAATGCGAGCACAAATTAGGAATGCAGAATGCAGAAGGGACAATACACAGAAAATCGCTTACGAAACCAGAGAGCCAAATGTCTTATATTCATGCAAAGTACTTGAAAAGCTTTCAGCAAAAGTATCTCTCAAACTCCCGATACTTGCTCTTGAGATTTACATTGATTTATATAGAGGTCTTGCCTCTTTGTAGCATTTAAAACTTGCAACGGAAACAAGGAGATGATATCCTTAAACAGCCTCGGAACAATCAGAAATTAAATGCCATAAGGAAGAGTCGGTCGCCTTCATTAAATTGTTGTTCTTGGAAACATGCTTGAAACCATTAGAAAAATCATGAACAGCAGCTTCGAATAATGGAAATCTTCAATTCTGGTAGCTTGGGCACGTTCTTCTACCTTGACTACATCGGAAATCAGCAAAATATTTAATTCTGGAAAGCATTTGAATCATCGAAACTCACAAAACTACATCGGGCCGTTTGAACCGCTTTCTGGCGTGAAACTATGACAAGTCGCAAAAATGTGACAGGTCATGAAATCGTGACATCTTTCTGCTCCATACGCTTCTACCGCTTCGAACCCACGAAAAACCAACATGTCGTGAAATCGCTACATATTCGGCTTCTTTATCTCCTTCGCTACCCTGAACCGCGAAAACACAACGCTGCACGATTTCGCTACAATTCCTGTCTTCGGCTCTATCTTCCCTTCTGCATCGCAAAAATCTGACATGTCATGATTTCGCTACCATTTTCTGCCTTAAGCACCTTCGTTTCGCTATGTCGCGATTTCGCTACGCCAACTCTGCGTTCTTCACTGTTACTGCTTCCCATCGCGATTTCGCGACGTCTGCATCTTGCTCGTCCACATCTTCAAAAATGGCGCGATTTCGCTACGTTTTCTTGGACTCATTCTCCAAAGTGTCGCGAAATCGTGACTCATTCGTGCCTTAGACTTTTTTCGCCACCTGAACCGCGAAAATGAAACACGTAGCGATTTCGCTACATCTTCCACTTTGCTGGGCTTTATCATACAACTGGCGCGAAATCGCTACCATTTTACACCTTGAGCCTCTCTGTCCACCCACGCCGTGAAAACGCGACGCGTCACGATTTCGTGACGTCTTTTGCCTTATGCGCCTTGTGCCATATTGTGTCGCGATTTCGCTACACTTTGTGAGTCTCATCGCCCATCGCTCAGTTATGTCATGATTTCGTGACAATTTCTAACCTTATGCTCTTTGGCCATCGCAAGTCACGAAAATGTGACAATGCGCGAAATCGCTACAACTTTGTCGCTCTGCCCTCCGTTGACCATTTTGACCGTGAAAATCTAACACGTCGCGATATCGCGACGGTTTTGCCCCTCGCTGCCGTTGACTGCGTTGACCACGATTTTGCGACACGTCGCGAAATCGCGACAATTTTGCGTTTGTTTTCTCTCTCCTCATCCGACCCGTGATTTTGCGACATGTCGCGATATCGCGACGGTTTTCAACTTTGGCTCTCCATGCTGTTTTTTGTCGTGATTTCGCGACAGCTTTCGGACTTAGTCATTTTTTGCATCAAAACCTGTAGAGGAGTTAGAATTTCAACAGCTTAAGCATGAATAATCAACAATCAAATAAATGTGGCAAAAATGCCAACATTCTTGGCGGCTCGCGGGGTATACAGTTCTACTGTATGCAAGAATCCCAGGCCTGAATCCATTGGGCAACAGAGTCATGAAAACTTAGAACAGAAAGCTAGCTGTTGGGGTTCATCTCAATGGACTGCTGCAACAACTTTTGCTGAATAACTAAAACTGAAAGAATCTGCATTTGGCTCAACTGATCAGGTGCTGTAAAATAATCTCCATGAAAGCACCAGGGATACAAAAACAGAAATGAATGGAATGAGATCCTGCGGATGCGCAGGTGGTGAAATGCAAATGGAATGGTGATATGATGGAATGGTGGAGTGATGCGATAGATACAGTAACAAAATGCTTCTGTGCTACCAGCTACGATGGAAGGGGAATGGAAGTAAATGAACTAATGGAATGGAAGTGGAATAACTGATGAAAAAGGTGTGAACCATGGATAAACTGCGTTAAATGCTAAAATGATAGAAAACTTAGAAGAAAGGGATAAGAAGAAGCGAGAATAATAGAAAGGGGAAAAGAAACAACAGCAGTGGCTTTTTTTTTTTTACTACAGAAGAAAAAGAAGTAGAAGAAGGAGGAAAATGAAGAAGGGAAGGGAAGAAAAAGGAAGGGGAAGGAAGAAATTGATAGAAAGCCACCAACTGCTGGGAAAGAAGAAGCAAAAAGAAAAAAAAATAGGCACCTACGGCTCGCATGCAAAAAGAGCCGAAGTGGACAAATGAAAACAATACTTTTTTTTTTCTTTTTCTTTTTTTTTTTTTTTTTTTGCTTTTACTATATACACAAGTTTACGACATGATTGGCATGTCGCCACCACAAACCCAGTCTCAGAGGGTTATCCGGTAAATCGACAGTGTCCTGACCAGATCCGATCATACTTGAGTCGATCCTTGAAATTGGGATGACCTCTTCCTAAAGTTCTCCATGTTGCAGACATGGGCAAGTTATCCTGCATGCCAGTACCCACACAGTTGACAAATAATGGAGCAAAGAAATTTACCACATGACGGGCTCCTGTAGGTACCCATTGTAGTAATGACTGAAGCCAATACCACCATCTTGGAGGGTTCCCTGGTTGTGGACTGAGAACAGGTTCCTCCAACTCCTGGATCTGATCACAGAAATTGTCCAGCAATAGTACTTTCTCCAGGATCTCTTCAGACTCTTCCTCTTGATGAGGCATGTCTATTGAATGGCTCTGGTTAAACACTTGCAAAGGGTGCAAAGATGTGCCCTCCTTGTGCTCAGGTCCTGGAACTTGAATCTGTTCCTCTCCTTGGCCCATCTCCTGATAGAAATTGCAAGCAACCATATGGTTCATTGCTGGGAAAGTGCTTGCATATGCCCATTATGGGTCTTGGATGAAATCTAGCTCTTGAGCTCCACATAGCTGCATCTCAGGTCTCTGCACAGTATAAGGGATCTGGCATGAAGAATACTGTGTGGGATAAATAGGAACAACAACTACCGGATAAGGTGATGGAGTTTCTTCCCACGGTAATTTTCCTGATAGGAGCAAAAGTTGTTCCGCTCGCACTGCTTCCTCAAAGATTTGAGGGAACCTTCGTTCACCTGATTGCAGCAAGAGGAGGCCTATGTCAGAATGGAAAGCTCGAACATAGAAGAGGTGGGCTTGGGTGGGTGTCGGTCGGATCTTCTCTGGAATTCTCTTCCAGCTTCTCAAGAATCGGACATTGAAGTCCGTGATGCTCTCTAGAGGTGCTCTTGTGATGTACATTAAAAATTGAAAGGGATCCTGAGAGCCATTAAAGGGATCTTCATCAAATATTCTGATTAGTGCTCCCACTAGGTCATCCCATGAGCTGATGCTTTGATGCCTGAGCAGTCTGTACCACTGCAACGCCCTTCCTTCCAAAGACAAAACCAGAAGTCTGATCATGACATCTTCGTGATCTATACCATGGATGGTTGACAAAGCAGCAACATCTTCAACATGCTCCAGAGCCATGCCCTCGGTGCCATCATATTTTGTTAGAGCTTTCAGGGCACCTTTGGGAATCTCATGCCGAATTTGGAGATTCAGAGGGCCAGGATCATCCCATCTAGGACAAACCCTCGCCATTATAGTAGTGGTCTACGAGATCATGGCTATCGCCATTAAGTCAGAGTCACCAAGTGAACATTCTTTCTCCGCTTTGAGGTCAAGGCTGCTCACCAAACCTTGATTCCTTCGGGGTATCTTCTTTTAGCTTGAAAAGGCAGGCGTCCACGATCAAGAAATTCGGATCTTCAACTCAGCAAAGTCGCCAGATGAACTTACAAATCTCCGCTATGAGGCCAAGACAGCTCATCAAAATCTTGAGACCTTCGGGTATGAAACAATAAAATAATCAATCTCACCGATTATGGATCTTTTGAGACAAAAGAAGTCTGTCCCACCGGGCGTGCCAAAAATTGTTGGTCACGAATCTGCCACAGGAAAGGATTTTTACAGAAAATGCACCCTAGACCCGGCCAACATTGAAAGGCTGGGAGAAAGAAATGTCTCCCAGACCAATCTCCAGAGTGGGTTGGTTCCCTTACTATTCTAAGTTTGTTTTTAGATCAAAGTTACAGGAAAGGAATTGTAAAGATGCAGAAAGAAACGGGAAATATGGCCGTAGGCCGAATTTATCTGATCGAGAAAGAACAACAGTAGATAACTCTAAGTACACAAACAACAAATAACAGAATACAATGACGTGATCCACTCACAACCTTGCGTAGATGACCTCCAAAATAACATTCCAGAACTCACTCCCTTACTAGCAAATGTTAAAACTCAATACAAAATTAAAACTAAGCAAAGAAATAAGAAATGCGAGCACAAATTAGGAATGCAGAATGCAGAAGGGACAATACATAGAAAATCACTTGCGAAACCAGAGAGCCAAATGTCTTATATTCATGCAAAGTACTTGAAAAGCTTTCAGCAAAAGTATCTCTCAAACTCCCGATACTTGCTCTTGAGATTTACATTGATTTATATAGAGGTCTTGCCTCTTTGCAGCATTTAAAACTTGCAACGGACCTCCTCGAGATCTACAAATTATGCAACGAAAACAAGGAGATGATATCCTTAAACAACCTCGAAACAATCAGAAATTAAATGCCATAAGGAAGAGTCGGTCGCCTTCATTAAATTGTTGTTCTTGGAAACATGCTTGAAACCGTTAGAAAAATCGTGAACAGCAGCTTCGAATACTGGAAATCTTCAATTCTGGTAGCTTGGGCGCGTTCTTCTACCTTGACCGCATCAAAAATCAGCAAAATATTTAATTTTGGAGAGCATTTGAATCATCGAAACTCACAAAACTGCATCGGGCCGTTTGAACCGCTTTCTGGCGCGAAACTATGACAGGTCATGAAAACGCGACAGGTCGCGAAATCGCGACGTCTTTCTGCTCCGTACGCTTCTGCCGCTTCGAACCCATGAAAAACCAACCATGTCACGAAATCGCTACATATTCGGCTTCTTTATCTCCTTCGCTACCCTGAACCGCGAAAACACAACGCTGCGCGATTTCGCTACAATTTCTGTCTTCGGCTCTATCTTCCCTTCTGCATCACAAAAATTCGACATGTCACGATTTCGCTACCATTTTCTGCCTTAAGCACCTTCGTTCCGCTATGTCATGATTTCGCTACGCCAACTCTGCGTTCTCCACTGTTACTGCTTCCTGTCGCGATTTCACGACGTCTGCATCTTGCTCGCCCACATCTTCAAAAATGGCACGATTTCGCTACGTTTTCTTGCTGCTTGGACTCATTCTCCAAAGTGTCACGAAATCGTGACTCATTCGTGCCTTAGACTTTTTTTTTGCCACCTGAATCGTGAAAATGAAACACGTAGCGATTTCGCTACATCTTCCACTTTGCTGGGCTTTATCATACAACTGGCGCGAAATCACTACAACTTACACCTTGAGCCTCTCTGTTCACCCACGTCGCGAAAACGCGACGCGTCACGATTTCGTGACATCTTTTGCCTTATGCGCCTTGTGCCATATTGTGTCACGATTTTGCTACACTTTGTGAGTCTCATCGCCCATCGCTCAGTTATGTCACGATTTCGCGACAATTTCTAACCTTATGCTCTTTGGCCGCCGCAAGTCGCGAAAATGTGACAATGCGCGAAATCGCTACAACTTTGTCGCTCTGCCCTCCGTTGACCATTTTGACCGCAAAAATCTAACACATCGCGATATCTCGATGGTCGCTCTGCCCTCCGTTGACCATTTTGACCGCAAAAATCTAACACATCGCGATATCTCGATGGTTTTGCCCCCCTGCTGCCATTGACTGCGTTGACCGCGATTTTGCGACACGTCACCAAATTGTGACGGTTTTCAACTTTGGCCCTCCTGCTATTTTTTGTCATGATTTCGCGACAGCTTTCGGACTTAGTCATTTTTTGCACCAAAACTTGTAGAGGAGTTAGAATTTCAACAGTTTAAGCATGAATAATCAGCAATCAAATAAATGTGGCAAAAATGCCAACAAGTCCCTAAGTTTCTTGGAGCATCCGAGCACTCTTGTCTTCCATCCTTGCCTACCATATCCATCCGCATTCATCACCACCTCCCTCGCTCAACCAAATCTACTTTTGCAGACTTCCCCCTCATCTTCAAAATACCTTCAAGTGCTTCCCACCATTATCAAGCATCCCTGGGTGATTCCTTCTCCATATCCAAGTGTATCTAGGTGCCCTCCGCTATCACCAAGTGCTCATGGGCATTTCCTACAGCTTCCAAGAACCCACAAGTGTTTTACACCAAAATTTTTGAAGTTACCCTAGCCTCTAGGTGATGCTAGGGCATCGTCACATCAGTTCACTACAACAAAGTTCACCATATCAGAATACTATAGACAAGTAAGATAAATCTTATATTTGGTATTTAATTTATGCACTTTTAGATTCTATTCATTTATTCATATTGCATAGCTAGGGTTTTTATCTACTTTCTAAGGGCCTCACACTATGGAGCCCTCACAGTTGCTACTAACTCATTTGTTGTTTTATTGTGTGCATATTTGGAAGTGTTACATCAGCATCGGATAGTTGCTTAAGCTAGAGTGGCCCGCCATCAGATAACTAGAAGCCCACTCACTTTTGTTGGGAGCAAAGATGCACTTTGAGACACCACCAGCATTGTGTTGCTAGGGTTTCAGAGAACCCTAACTATTGTAAAATCTATATCAAATTATTCAAGATTTCTTATTATAACAATGGATTTTTCAAACTCCCCCCATTAATATAAAATCATTCATTGTGCAATACTATTCTTTGACTTCTACTTTATATTTTTGTTATTTGGTGTTCTGTTTTTGTCTCTTCAAATGGTGATCACAATGGGACCCGCTAAGGATTTATTTTTATGATTTTCCCTACTAATTTATTTGTTATTTTTTGTCATCTTGTAGGGTATTCAAAGGCATAACTTTCATATTTTTCACTAGATCTAGGGTTCCTGGAAATTTGCAGAAGGTGCACGAACTCTCGACGACGCTCGAGGGCTATACAAAAACACCCAAGTGCATTTTAAAAATACCCAAATGTATTTTATAGAGATTTGGAGCAGAAGCATAGGCTATTTTGTAAGTTTACGGTTAAAACCCTAGCTTTTATATTTATGTGTTCTGGTAAACTTACATTTTTTTTAAGGTAAAAAGAACATCATTAATTAATCTAGTAAAAATATTCATACTAGCTTGCATCTTAGGTTTTAGATTACTAATTTGCATCCATCCACACTTTTTATTTGAAGTTTTCAGTTTCTGCTACATTCATAAACTAAAAATATTGCATTTTTATTTCATGTGAATTGAAAAATTGCATAATTAGTTTACATTATAGGGTTAGGGATTCCTATTTTTGTAGGTCTAAGTAGGAAAATTATTCATATACCAAAATTATCTCCATACTTGGGTTATTATATACGAAGGAATAGATGAACCCCCAATTATCTAGAGTGGGTTTTAAACGGTGTACTCTACATCCTTTGGAAAAATTGGTATTGTGAATAGTGGTTTTTGATTTAGACTATCGAAAGTAGTTATCTTTCTAACATTGTATGAACACAATAGCAAATCATAAATTTTAAAAATAATCACACATGAAATGATTTACATTTTAATAGTAGTGGATGGATTTCATCACCAGCCATTGCTTGAGATTTGGTGATGGTGGCTTTCACCACCAATATCTACCCTTAGAAACCTTAGGTCACCCCCGAGCAAACTTGTTGGATTTCATCACCAACAAGAATATCGTTGCCCTAGCTTAGCCATAGTTTTTACCTTTCTTTGGATTAATTTAGATTAGCACATTTGAAACACACAAGATCTAAACCTAACATAAAAAACTCACATTAAAAGGCGATAATCAATGAATGAGGTAAGACACACATGTTAAATAAACTTAGCATTGATTATTTATTTTTCTTGTGCAATCTAAATGTTGTGTTTCATTTTACTGTATAATTTGTATTTTGGTTTAGTTGTTTTATGGTATTAACTAGAAAAAAAAAGAAAGCATTAAATCAAGATATTTCAATGGAACCTTCATCCACCTTCCCCACTACTTATGTTGTAGAATACCTAAATGTGACACAAGCATATTTGTTTACAATTCCCTCACATTCCTTACCATCCACAACATTTCATATGGCTATACCCCAAGAAGAGTCAACCTCACCAACCATTTATCACCACATTACCCACATAGACATGGCATGAGTAGAAGCTTTCATGAAGTATTTTAACTATGTATTATATTTAGTCCCCAACTCACCTAGATATGATCCTACTTTATAGCAGGACTATGTTTATTCCCAACAACCATCTAGCTTTACCCAGATTTGCACAAACCCTCTTTTCAAGGCATAAGTTGCACCATCCTCCCATATGTCCATTCCCCAACCCTCATGTGCTCCTAGAACTTCATACACATCCACATACACTAAACCCTTGTATAAAGCACATGTAAATGTTGCTTCACAAGTTTCAGCCTCACAAGTTACCATACCTAGTGTAACTTGTCCCCCAACCACATCCTCCGTACCATCTGCTTCCATACCTTCCACTTTTGATAGAGAGATTAATGAAGCATGGGAAAACTTGAACAAATTTATTTAGCATCAAAATGCTCAACCAACAAGTACAAGTGAACCCTAGCCTCTACCACCCTCTACTCAGACTGTCCTCATCAACCAAGGTCCATCATGGGCACCACAGTCTTCTATGGTTTTTATACTTATTCCCCTACCAAGTCATACCACTACCCATCATATTCCCATTGGCCAACCTAGACATAACCCTCATGCATCAACCCCATTCTAAAATTATCCATATTTTCACCATCAATCTCCCATGTATCAATTTCCATCAAATTTGCCTAGTCATAATTACCAATCTCATCATCATTTGATCACTCCACAACATTTTTCCACCCCATCTCAAAATCATTAGGTAATTTAGGGATTCCACATTCCTAAAGAAGACCCTTGAATTAAGGCCATGCAAAAACAAATAGATCAATTGATACAATATACTCCTGGTTTGACAAACTAGAAGCTAACTTTATGCCAATTGATCAATCAACCCATTCATCCTTCAGTACCATCACCACCATATCCAAAATATTTAACGGTGCTTAAGTTTGACAAATTCAAGGGAACTAAGGATCCCAAAGAACACGTGAGCACGTTTGTACACACCTATTTTAGAATTCAAAATATGCTTAGAATTTTTCCTCAAACTTGTAGACACCAAAACAACACCAATCCGATTACGTGACAACAAGCGCTGATCGCATTGACACACACAACCCCCAGGGCAGCCCACAGAGGTTAAACAGTGGTCCTAACCACTCTCACAATAGTTTTGGAAGGTCAAATACCATTTTGGCACCTTTTAGGCACTCAGCTCCTTATTCGTTCCACCCAGGGACGAATACGAACTTCCAGTTCGCGTTCGCTCCTGGGTGGGACGAATACCAGGTTTGACCAGCAAAAAGTCAAACCTCAGCCCATGACAACTCAGAACTGCCACTTAACTATCCCTTCATTGCATGGGAGTTCGAGTGAAGTTTTCTGAGCATGCAGAGGCAGTTACAGTACCAGTTGCAAAGACATGCACAGAGGCAGTTAAGAAGCCCTTGATCAAGACGAAGTCTTCTCTTCACAAAAAAGCATTCATGCTAAGTAGCACTTTTGCATGTTAATTCAAGAGACCCCTTGGGTCTATAAAATGGTGAGTTTCCTCACCCAAAAGATATACAGAGAAGGAGCATTTTGAGCGACGAAGTGCTGCCAGTTTACTTACTTACGATTTGTGCTTTACATCCATAATCTCTTAATCGAAAAGGAGGTTATTGGGTGACTTTTGAAGGCACGAATCAAGACCCAAAAACCCAATTTTTCTGACCACAATATCCTACCAATTTGTCGACAACACATCACAACAGGTTTCGGACCCATCCCAAGCGGATTGGTGTCGAAACAAAGTTTCAACCCGCGGGTGGTTTGCCTTCGGGCACCCCCTGCCTTATTGCAGGTTTTCTCGTCTCACCCCGGAACGAGTACCAAACTATCGCAGGTTTTCTCGTCTCACCCCGGAACGAGTACCAAACTGTTGCAGGTTTACTCGTCCGACCCAGGGACGAATACGGATCTGTATCGAATTTGGTGACTATTTCTTTTGCAGTATTTTTCTAGTTACATGATTACGCTTCTGTCAAATTTTTAGTCTATTTGGATTCATTTTAATCATCGTTATATTCATCTTTTACATTCATTAACAGTACTCTTTCAGATTTGCGAGTTTCATTATCATACACAGGTGCTACTGACGATTTGTTGTTTCTTTGAACGCAGGAGGAGCAGCAAGGATTAAAGACTTATCAATACCAGCGGCGGCAACACTTTGGCTCGCCCATTTCACATGTGGGCACGCGGAAGGAGGAACACTAAATCCATGATTGTAATTGAAACTATGTTAACGCTCCTACCCCTTAAAAGGGAGGAGACGTCTTTGTAACCGAATTGGAAGAGTATAAATAAAAAGGGTTGTGCTTTCTGTACTTCTTTTTATCTCATTTAAATTCGTCTCTTTTCTTTCATTTCATGCATTTCACTTTATAGGACCTTAAGCGTTAACTTTGGGTTTTGAATACATCGCATTAGTTTTCCTTTCAATCTTCCAGAATCTCGTGCTTTCAATGGCGATCACGGTGGGACCTCTGTCCTCTATTTTTTTTAGGTTAGATTTCTGATCTGAAATTGCTTGTTTTGATTACAGGTACCTATTTTTCAGTCATTAGACTGTTATTCGTTTCGGTCGCTGACGATTACAGAATTGGGATTCGTCTCACCCAGGGACGAATAGGCATTCGTCCTACCCTGGAACGAATACTGTTCTGATATTCGTCTCACCCAGGGACGAATAGCGTTCTGTGCATTTTTCAGAGCAGCAAATCAGAAACATCCTTTTGGGCAGAGAAGAGGTAGGGGTTTTTAACAAGCCTCTGTCAAATTTTTGTTTTTTGTTTTTTGGTTTTCAGTTTTTGTATGGCTTAGGGAAAGTTTCCTTTTTGTTTGCCTGTTTCAATTTTTGCAAATTAAAATGAACCCCACACATCACGTGGTTACTTAAACCAAGGAGCTGGTCGTAAAACCCCAGCCCTTGAGCAAGACCAACGATGGATTTCATCACCACGTTGGCTTGGATATTTGCATCCATTTACCCCGATTGTCACTATTGCTCGACGTAAATCCTGATGAAAGCTGACCGAGTGTCGTTGGGGTGATTCCCAGCATGCGAGGATAAGTCTTCTATGGTAGGTGTCATAAACAGGACAATCCCCCTTCCGTACCACCTATGTTCCACGTATCATCTGCTCTCACGTACCTATAGTCTCCCTCACGTAAGGGCGGGTATATAGAGAGGTTGGTATATCGGTCCGACAATGGTATATTGAAGGGGCGACCATTTTGGGAGTCATATGAGCCTTCATGTTGCATTTAAACGGTCTTCACAAAAATTTTCAAAAACAAAACAAAATCATCATCAAAAACACACTAAAACCAGTCTAGGACACACCATTAATCTTTAAAAGAGATAATCATTGCTTTGTGTGTGTATGTTATTTTCTACTTAGTGTAACAAAAAAAAAAATCAAAAAATCATAAACAAAAGATAAAAATCTACGTAGCTTGTAGAGAGTCATTACCATGGTATTCACCCGTAGTCAAGCCCACTCACGGGCAGACGCTGCGGAGAATGTCCAAGGAGGCACGAGTCACCTCCGTTACAGTCCCAAGGATTTGGTCATACCACCTTGGCGACCTGACACACAAGGCAGTCCCCTCCACACCTTAACGAAAAGGGACTATAGGGGCACCTCTTCTAGGGGCACTCCTATTCAGCATAGCACCCAGCACACACCCTTCCATGAGGGGTACATCCGTAGGAGAGCTCCCTTAGATGCTCGCTATGAGTGGTCACCGCGCGATGAAGCGCTAGGTCAACATAGGGTTCGACGGGAGGAACCACATGATTACACTATCCCTCCTTCACCCCCTCTAGTTGTCAGGACTACAAGGACAAATCCAGAGCACAAGGCTCCTCAGGCGGGGTGAGCCAACTCCGCCCGTTCCTTTTTCACTTATGAAAGAGAGCACGAGGAAAACCCTTACCTTCCTCAAGAGCAATATACATCACGGGAGCAATACGCCTCCGCAACTGCTAGCTATCAGGATCACCTACTGAGGCCAAAGCCTCGAGGGAATACCGCTACCCCCAACAGAGGGAGGCGGCCTATAGAGATCTCGGATCACCATGACCGAGATAGATATCTAGGAGAGGCATCTAGGCCTTCTAGACATGAGACGGTAGGACCAACTATCTTAGAATCTGCCAAGCATATCGCACGTCGGATGCAACTCACGCTACTTGAGCTAGAACGACAATAGTTAGAGCAACGGTATCTTCTAAATAAAGAGTGCATTCAGCGCCAGAAGGATGAGTTGTTCCAACACACTATGCAGGCAAGGACTCCAACCCCTCGCACGCATAAGACAAAACATTATGAGAGACACAACTGGGTGCGAGATAGGTCTCCATGACCTTATCAAACATTGCCCCCAATGCCTCCTAGACTTGAGCGGGAGGCCACTCCTAAGACCAATGATGGGCGCCTTCTTCAGGCACCCACCCAGGTTCATGGGCCACCCTCAGAAATTCTTCAAGAAGCCTCTGAGGAACCTGAGCGAGAAGAAGAGCGGGATGAAATGCCCTACCAAGGTAGGGGGTGCTATTCGGCCACCCCTCCCAAGGCCCCAAGTTCCCCACAACCTGCAACGGGAACAAATCAAAGAGGAGGAGCTCAAATCCCCCGATACAAGCAATGCACTGCCAGAGCACTTAGAGTCGATAGAGACCAAGATTTTGGGGCCCCAAAAGCCCAACTTATGTGAAACTCCTCTCAAAGAGGATCAACCCCTGGTTGTAGAGCTACCTGATGATGAGGTCTTCCATATCTCAGAATCACTAGATTTTGATGAGCCTGACTCTCTCGCCAAAGATGAGTCAGCATATGAATAGCACCATGGGACCCGTTCGAGTCGACAAATATTCATAGGTGGTCCCCATGGATGATCATCACAAAAGTCTCCTAACATTATTCCCTTTGGAGGCTCCCATCGAGCCCGTGCCATTGCAAGAAAATCAGGTCCCCCCACAAAGCGCGGAACAACCCCATCGAGACCATGTCAATCTGCTCGAGCAAGACGAGCCTAGAATGTCGTAGACAGCTATCGAGGCCAATGAGGGCCTTTGGATCATCGATAATGATTACGAAGATGAAACTGAGATGGAATATCTCAATCATGCACGATGGCACAATCACCCTGTAACCCATGAAGAACTGATGGCACAACTAGGCATAAGACTAGGGCATGAGTGGCACATAGACCCAGCCCACTGGAATCAAATGTTGACTCCGCTCCTTTGGGTAGACCACGAGCAACTTCCACCAAGAGATATCATAGCACCATCAGTGCCGAAGGCAGACCCTGTCCTCCTATCCGTGCATAAGGCCGATCCATTCATGCCAATCCCTACAGAGCCAGATCCGATGCACAAAGATCATCAAGCTGGGGGTACCTCTATTCCCTGAAGAGCAAGTGGATTACACCAAATGCTCCAAAGGTGTCCATAAACCCTTTGGTCAACCCAAAAGCTCCAAGGATTATCGCAATCACTTGGTCACCCTAAAAGCTCCAAGGATTATCGCAATCACTTGGTCACCCTAAAAGCTCCAAGGATTATCGCAATCCCTTGGTCACCCTAAAAGCTCCAAGGATTATCGCAATCACTTGGTCACCCTAAAAGCTCCAAGGATTATCGTAATCACTTGGTCACCCTAAAATCTCCAAGGATTATCGTAATCCCTTGGTCACCCAAAAGCTCCAAGGATTATCATAATCTCTTGGTCATCCCAAAAGCTCCAAGGATTCTCATAATCGCTTGGTCAACCCCAAAATGCTCCAAAGGTATCCATAAACCCTTTGGTCAACACCAAACGCTCCAAGGGTTACCATAACCGCTTGGTCAAAATAAATATTCAAAAATAAACAAAAACAATAAAATCATCAAAAATCACAAAAATAATTGCATTTCAATTCCATGCATACTCATAAAATATCAAAAATAACAAAAAAATTGCATTTCAATTCCATGCATACTCATAAAAATCAAAATACAAAAATATAGGTTGCATTAGGCATCGCATCCATACATTGCATATTTGCTAGGTCATACAAGTCAAAAGCACCATAGACTGTCATTACTTGGCAATTCCATCATTTTCCACATCAAATCCATTTTACAAACGCATACATCCAGCATAACACCATCACCATTTTTAGCATAGTCAGTTGTCTCCTAATGTATATAGGGTTTTCGTCATTCAGCTGTCTTTAAATTTCTAGCCAAAAATTGTACACAGTTAAACAGATTTTACACGGGAAAGTTTTACTTGGATCACGCCTTGTTACGTAGCATCCCAACACAAATTAACACACATAAAATAATTCCTAAGTTGTGTGAACGCAAGAGAAACCTACAAAGCAGTCTAGGGTACCATAGGTGAAATATTAGTCTGTTCATCCCCCTGTGCGAATGGTTCCAGAATGCTGAGAATTGACAAAAGGACGAGCTCTTCCCTATCCATTCCCCATAATAAATAGTGGTTTTCACCACTTCCACAAATCCCAATCATAGTTGGTCCCCAAAGTTGTAAGGATTCGTACTACACGTCCCTGCCAAGGATGGGTAGTCATCCCCAAGACCTAAAAGGATCAACGCTATTCAAAAACACAATTCCAACAAACCATCATCACAACCATCTCCACTCACCTTTGGTCTCCAAGTTGTAAGGATTCGTACTACACGCCCCTAACCAGGATGGGTAGTCATCCCCAAGGCCTAAAATATCAATGCCCTTACTTCATAATCTCCATTATCCCCTTGGTTCCCAAAGTCGTAAGGATTCGTACTACACGTCCCTACACAGGATGGGTAGTCATCCCCAAGGCCAACAGGATCAAGGCCATTCACAAGCTCAACCTTACAAAGCTCAAAATACAAAATCAAATAACAGTGGTTATCACCACTATTCAAAATCCTTGCTCAAAAAGAAAAATAAATAGAAAAATAAACAGTGATTTTCATCACTATATAGACGAGCAAGTATCCCAAACCATTGAGCCAACAAATAACCCGAACTTGAATCCCTGGAATTCTCAGCATTCGAAAACCATCTAGGTGATCCTCATTACAGGTTTGGTTGATAGCCTACCTGGCAATGGTGGTATCCTACCCGCATGACGATATGTCTGTCACATTAGCTTTGCGTGTGCGTAGACCAATGTTTGCATGTGGATGAGCTAGCTTATGGTACCTTAGATTGTCACGTGGATTAATCTTGCTAAATACAACAACGGAGTTAGTGGAGCTAATTAGGTGATCCTCAGTACAGGTTTGGTTGATAGCCTATCTGGCACTGGCGGTATCCTGATAAATACCACATAAACGAACTCAATTGCACACACAGGGATGTGAAATAACTTGGTTAAATTCAAGTCGGATTTAGACCTTGTTCAAAAGTCTTGCGAGATAAATGTATAGTCTTGGCTAGTTAGTTAAAATATCTGAATCTCAAAAAAGCTTAACTACATTTTCAAACAACTGGTACATTTCATTTCGTACATCACCATCAAAATATATGCAAAATACAAAAACAAAGTTTTCACATGCAAAGTCATTCCACAAAGTCATCCCATTAGTACAGCAAGTCAGTCAAATCTTGTACAGTCTATGGTGCCATCGACAAGTCATCAACAACTCATTTCATTCATTCCATATGCATACATCATACAAATTAGAAACATCGCATTCATAATCGCATCTGCATACATCAATGTAAAAACATGTACATAAAAACAAACCACAACAAAATGCACAAAAATGCACCAAAAAGAGCAATAAAACTGTCCAATGAGAGTGCTTTTGCACTTGACATTACGGGCATGCAAAATAGATGTCGGGGTCACAAATCCTCACTATCCTACTCCCTAAGAAGGCTACCATAGCCGGACCGCTCCACGGGAAGACGGATTTTCGAGAATTTCATCCCCAAACGACGTCACCAAAACGGGTCAAAACCCATCCAAAAATAGCAATAACATTGTCGAACGAAGGCGCTTTTGCCCTGACATTCTTGGCATCCAAAATAGAAGTTGGGGTTACAAATTGTCACTATCCTACTCCCTAAGAAGGCTACCATAGCCGGACCGCTCCACGGGAGGACGGATTTTTGTCAATTTTAGCTCCAAAATGCGTCACAAAAAGGGTTAAAACCCACCAAAAATAGGTCAAAAATATTGGGAAACTGCTTTCGCATTCAATGGAAAACATCTGAAGGCACCCTCACTTAAGTCATCTTGGGTCAAGCGACTCGTCGCTTTTCTCATGTCGGTCATTCCCTCATCGATTCGTCGCTTGAGGGGGTAGTCACACTTAGTCACCAATCAACAACAACATACCCAATCATGGAGATGACATGCATTCAAAGAATCATTGACAAAGACAATCATGCTCCTGCTTGGGGCAGTAAACAAGCAATAAACTGATCAAACACTTGGCATTCCTGAAGCATGAACACAAGGTTCCCCCATGGACAAAAGGTTGCGCCCTTTGCCTATTCATGACTGATCAATGTCCAAGCTCAAGTCACACCTCACCAAAATAGGTTAATACTTGAAATCAAGTTCCTTAGCTCGTCAAAAGCAAGGATTCAAGAATGCATGCCCTTTCCATACTTGGGGCATCACAAGTTGGTTAGGTTACTGAGAAACCCTAATCATTAGTGCTTTGGTTATCTATTTTTGCTCAACGTTGTGCCTTGCACAACGCCTCCCAAAAAGGGGCATCTGTAGACACCAAAACAGCACCAATCCGATTATGTGACAACAAGCGCTGATCGCATTGACACACACAGCCCCTAGGGCAGCCCACAGAGGTTAAACAGTGGTCCTAACCACTCTCACAGCAGTTTTGGAAGGTCAAATACCATTTTGGCACCTTTTAGGCACTCTGCTCCTTATTCGTTCCACCCAGGGACGAATACGAACTTGCATAGTTCGCGTTCGCTCCTGGGTGGGACGAATACCAGGTTTGACCGACAAAAATTCAAACCTCGGCCCATGACAACTCAGAACTGCCACTTAACTATCCCTTCATTGCATGGGAGTTCGAGTGAGTTTTTTGAGGGGGGGGGTTCACCATAGATCCCTTCATTGCATGCGAGTGCGAGTTAGTAATCAGTTGCAAAGACATGCATAGAGGCAGTTAAGAAGCCCTTGATCAAGGAGAAGTCTTCTCTTCACAAAAAAGCATTCATGCTAAGTAACACTTCTGCATGTTAATTCAAAGAGACCCCTTGGGTCTATAAAATGGTGAGTTTCCTCACCCAAAAGATATACAGAGAAGGAGCATTTTGAGCGACGAAGTGCTGCTGGTTTACTTACTTACGATTTGTGCTTTTACATCCATAATCTCTTAATCGAAAGGGAGGTTATTGGGTGACTTTTGAAGGCACGAATCAAGACCCAAAAACCCAATTTTTTTGACCACAATATCCTACCAATTTGTCGACAACACATCACAACAGGTTTCGGACCCATCCCAAGCGGATTGGTGTCGAAACAAAGTTTCAACCCGCGGGTGGTTTGCCTTCGGGCACCCCCTGCCTTATTGCAGGTTTACTCGTCTCACCCCAAAATGAGTACCAAACTGTTGTAGGTTTACTCGTCTCACCCCGAAATGAGTACCAAACTATTGCAGGTTTACTCGTCCGACCCCAGGACGAATACGGATCTGTATCGAATTTGGTGACTGTTTCTTTTGCAGTATTTTGCTAGTTACATGATTACGCTTCTGTCAAATTTTTAGTCTATTTGGATTCATTTTAATCATCGTTATATTCATCTTTTACATTCATTAACAGTACTCTTTCAGATTTGCGAGTTTCATTATCATACACAGGTGCTACTGACGATTTGTTGTTTCTTTGAACGCAGGAGGAGCAGCAAGGATTAAAGATTCATCAATACCAACGGCGGCAACACTTTGGCTCGCCCATTTCACATGTGGGCACGCGGAAGGAGGAACACTAAATCCATGATTGTAATTGAAACTATGTTAACGCTCCTACCCCTTAAAAGGGAGGAGACGTCTTTGTAACCGAATTGGAAGAGTATAAATAAAAAGGGTTGTGCTTTCTGTACTTCTTTTTATCTCATTTAAATTCGTCTCTTTTCTTTCATTTCATGCATTTCACTTTATAGGACCTTAAGCGTTAACTTTGGGTTTTGAATACATCGCATTAGTTTTCCTTTCAATCTTTCGAAATCTCGTGCTTTCACAAACATTAGGAGGAGATGCCATAGAGTGGTATAATCAATTACCCAACCATAGTATTTATACTTTTGAGCAATTTATTGACCAATTCTTTGAGTGTTTCATCTTAAATGTTAAAAATAAAGTCTCATTATCTGATGTTTATGCTTTAAGACAACATGATGATGAGTCTATCTATGATTTTGGAAACCGTTGGAGGGTTGTCATCACTAAGTTGCCATTCACCTTGCCAATGGATGAGCTAATCAAATTATTCACCAAGATTTGTTTAAAACCTATCTCTTGGATGCTTCAACTACAAACTTATCGTTCATTTGAAGAAGCTTTAGCTCAGGCTAGTGTCATTGAGGAGATCAAAATCCAAGAAGGCATACTTAAGCCTAAGAAAAAAGAATGGCAAAATAAGGGCCAATATAAAAGTAACTATTCTGGCCAACCAAAATCAACATAGGCTACCCTAGCCAGTCAACCCAATCACGTTAATCAAGTGGTCATGAGCCAGCCGGTAATGGCTCAACAACAATCAGTGCAACAAACACCACAAAAAATTGCTTATCATGTGATACCCTCAACAACTCAAGCCATGCAAAACATAGTGCCAATTATGGAAAACCATCCCCAATGATAGTCTATCCAAAAAAATCGCCAATATACACCCTTAGCCGAGTCATATGCCTCCATTTTTTGAAGGTTGTATGACACAAACAAACTTGCTTTACCCAAAATTAGACCAGATGATCCCACTAAACGTAGTAAACACTATCGAGAACATCTATTTTGTCCTTATCATAGGCAAAATGGGCATGATATTAACAATTTCCATGCATTTAAAGACATAGTGCAAGACCTTATTGACTTGGGGGCAATCAAGCTTGACAACCCCCTTGCTCAACAAAATCAAAACCTTGGTATTTTTCAAACACCACTTCCTCATCATGAGGAGGTGCAACCAAATATAGGAGGGGCTAACACCAAAACTCCTCCTAATCAAGTCAATCATGTCCAACAATACCAAGGGTTTGTAGGGGCCATCCATGTGGTCACTAGAGGTCAAAGAAACAATCAACAAAATGTAAGGCAACCACCTCAAGCAAGTGTGTCACAATCTCCCACATCGCCACCCATCCAAATTTCCCCCAATCCTTCATCACCCATCCATATCCCTAGCCAATAAAATCCTCCAAATTCCACCCATAAATCATCCACCATGACCAATCATCTCATTGAGTAGTCGGTTAACCACAAGTCTAAAGATGGCTTCCACTAAATTGTCAATTTATGAGTTAATTCAACAATCTCCCCCACATTATGAGGCATTAATGGATATTCTCAAATCCATTGAACTACAATCTCAAGATTCTAATGCCTTCAACAACTTTGTAGGGAGCATCCAAACATGCATGGAGCCTTCCATCACATTCTATGACTTTGAGATTAAGCCAATCTCATCGAACTCAGTAGACCCTCCATTGCATATCATGGCTCTAATTGACAAGAAGCCCTTTAAAAGAGTGTTAATTGACACCGGTTCCTCTATCAATATCATCACCACATCCACCCTTCATCATTTGAACCTTCCTCCATCTCATATCACCAAGTCATCATTCACCTTAAAAGCATTCAATGATGCTTTGTGTTCCATAGTTGGCACTATTGTTTTTCCCATTGAAGTAGGGGTCAAAACATTGCACACCATGTTTCACATCTTGGAAGGATCCATGGCGTACAATGTACTCCTTGGAAGACCTTGGATGAGGGAAATGAGATGTGTCCCTTCCATTTTACATCAATGTTTGAAATATGTTCATGAGGGACAAGTACATTGCATACCGATGGATGTCGAGCCATTTAAGTATTGCAATTTCATTTCAAATCCCTATGAGTCCATGCTTCCTTCCACTCACCTTTTCCTTTCACCATCAGCCAATCCATCTACCACTTCACCAATTTCCTCATCAAAAGCTCCCATTCTTGAGGAGCTCCCTATCACCAATCCCCATCAAGCTTCCATACCCCCATCATCTTCATCATTGACTACATGCACATGTGGTCACAATCAATCCACATCATCAACATCATTTCCATCCACTTCATCATCATCATCCATTCAATAACCTTCCCAAACCAATCCATCACCATCACCTAATGTTTCACAAGTCGAGTTGATGGATTGTGAGACATCTCCATCTTCACCATTCCTCAAGCCATCATCCAACCATAGTCCTTCCATATCTTCCCAAGTCGAGGTCCACCTCACTAATCCTAGTATTGGTGAATATGTGGTCCAAGACATCACCATCACACCCCTCACCATTCCTAATGCTAAGGATTTTGGTCACCCACGTGACCCACCTTTGGCCATAGGAGCAGTATATAACATGGGTTCAGCTCCAAATAGCATAAATTTTGTATATGGGGGGATTGATTCTTCATCAAGTCCAGCTCCCCTAGAAGAACCCAAAGAACCAACACTTGCCAACATTCCAAACATGTCAGGATTTCCATCTCACTATTTTCACATAGTCAATTGGCAAGGTCATGGCCTAGGATTGCATGAACAGGGAGTGCATCAACCTATTGATGTTCCATATCAAGAAGTGCATGACCGTTCAGGTCTAGGTTACCACCCACTTTCCACCACCTCTTCTCTTGAACAAGCCTTCCAAAGGCTTAATCTAAATTTAGGAGAAGAAGCCCTCCATCCCGATAATTTTGATGATGAAATCTATGAAGAATTTAAACTTATGTCGATAATTTTGGATGAATCTGAAGAAGAATCGAAGCCCATCATTCCCCATACCAAACAATATGAGTTTTATCTCAACATGTTCCCCATCCATGAGCCCATCTTTTCCCTTGCTTCTTCCACCTGAAGCGAGCATGCCCTCTTGAGCTGAGAACCACCACCTCCATTTCATTAAGCCATTTCATAAGACAACTTGTAACATATGTACATAACACAAACATTGTGGTTTTCACCACTACCAAGAAAATTTAATAAATTATAAAATCAGTAAAATATGTTACAAAATCATATTTTATCTACATGCATTGCATGTATGATATCATGTTAAAGAGAACCAAAAAAATGTCAATGCATTACCGCATCTTCATGATAAATTCACAGTAAATTGGTTATGTCCATACATTGTTACTCAGAGAGTGGGTAATGGTACTTACAAGATTTATAGTCTAGAGGGAAATTAATCGAACCAATACTTAATGTCATACACTTGAGAGTATTCTATGCATGATTTGATTTCTATATATGTATATATACATGGCTAATACACAAAAATATTTGCATACATTTCATTCACAACATTGCATTTCCTTTGCATATATTCATTCCAAACATATGCATTAACACACATTTCATATTGCATTTCAAATTTCATCACAAATTGCATGTCATACATTCCATCCATATTTCACATGTCATATTAGGGATCATTTATTAAGTTCAAGGTCTTAATTGGTCCAATAAAAGTCATGTTGCCTTAATCAGGGGCACCTTCACAATGTCATCCACACAATTCCACCAAGTCAAATTGCCATTAGCACAAACCACATTTTCATAAAATTCCTAGGTGTTTTCGGTCACTCAGCCACTCCTAGTGTTTTAAGCAACCTCCAAAATACATGTCGAGTTCTTTTTAGGACCATTACACATCTTCACTAAGAAAATCTTGAGTTTTGGGAATTGACTCCAAAACATTCTTGAACCAAACACAATTTCACATCTTAAAAACATCTTGTGTCAAAGAGGGATAACACCATACTTGGTATGAACCTCGAAGTGAAAAGGGTCATCCTTGCTAGTCCCATCATGCAACATAGTCCATAAAAATAGTGGTTCTCACCACTATCACAATTCCAAAAATAAAAGAAAGAGTAGGGAAAAATCCCTAACAAAAACTCTAAATATTTTACATCACACACCATTGATCATTGGGTTGTAAGGATCGTACTACATTTCCAGTCAGATGGTTAGGTAGTCATCCCCAAAACTTAAGAGATCAAAAACACAAATCATGGACTATGGAGTTAGCCTCCACCGAAGCTATAGATGCTTGACTGGCAGTGGAGTACGCTCATGCGTGGTGACACGTCTCTTTCAAAGAGACCTCTGACCGCACATAAGGACAAGCTAGCTTCTTGGTTTCATCCATAACAAGTTTACCCAATTTACTCAAGATGAGTTAATGAACTCACTTGCACACACATTGGTTCTTGATTACCTCGAGTCATTACCATGCTCTTGATTCGGTAAATGAATTCACTACACACACATTTGGTCCTAGAGGGATTAGGTAGTTTTAGTGAGTTTGTTTGATACCACTAGTATGTTTGAGTCTCTACAAAATAGTCAGTTTTCCATATCAACATCCATATCTTCTTCCATATCAACATCCATATCTTCTTCCATATCAACATCCATATCTTCTTCCATGTCAACATCCATGTCATTTCATGAGTCTTTCACCCCATATCCCACCAAGTTTGGTGCCCCTGATTAAACAACAATGCTAGAAAATGGCCAAACAAGATCTAAACTATAAATGATCATTAGCATTCATTTGCATTAATCATCCATACATTCTACCTTGCATTAATCATCCATAACATATCATATGCATTCATCATCCATATAAACATGCATTCCACAAAAAGCATTCACACAAACACATATAACACAAAAGGTAAAAGCCATGTATATATATATATGTATATATGTATGTATAAATATCGCATGTACAATGAGTGCCAAAAGGCTACATACAATGGAGCACCAAGGCTCATATACAAAAAGTGCATCTAAGCACTAAGCTACGTCCTCCAAGAGGACCCCTATGACCTAGGAGGAGCCCTAGACCTAGAGCTATGCCTAGACTCGCTATGCCTAGCACCCTTAGACATAGATGAGGTTGGAGGATCTAGAAGTGGAATATGATGTTCCATCAACCTATCCTCCAATGCCTCGATATATCTATGCCAAGATCGAAGATGTGCTATATCGATATTATGTCGGTGCTCCCTCTCTACTAGCTCTGCCTGGAGCCTCGTGATCCTCGCATCCCACTCTACCACCTACTGCTCCAACCATACCCAATCCTCCTCGCTTCGATCTAGAGGCCCATCTGGAGCCTCCTCCACATCATCTCCATCTCCACCATCTCCCCCACTCTTGAGAGCCTACCTCACCACACCCTTAGTCCTCCTCCTTCGACTATCTTATCGAAGGTATCACTATCACTTGGGGGCCTCATGGGTCCCCTCATCCCTCACCTCATCCCCATCCCCATCATCCACTACTCGAGGTGGTACCCATGGTGGTTGTGCAGTGAACCATACCTCGTACTCCATGGTAGTCCCCACATCATCTACATCTAGGAGATCTATCTCCTCATCATCCTCGTAGGCCACCCTCCATGGCTCTACACATGGTAGCCCTATCTCCTCTCGATGCCTCCTATATCACACCGGCTCATCCGAGACCTCCTACCTCAAGCTAAACTATCAGAGTACTCATGAGAACTGAAAGTACTCAGCCTCACTTCGATATCGCCCAACCACCCACCTAGCCTACCACACTCATCGCAAGTGCTCTCCATCTCTAGTCCACCTGCAAGCCCACCATGACCTCCATATCACTTGGGTGGATGTCAATCTAGCCCACAACTCTTGGTACCACTGGCTCATCCACACTAGGCTGACTTGACTGTACCTCCTCGACCATCACCCATCTCCTAGCGTAGGGTTGCTCCCTACCCAAGCCTACTATTGGTAAGCCCTCCGGTCGAGCCACACTAAAGTGCTCCCATCCCCAACACTGTAGTAGCAAGTTGCACCCCAATCCTTTCCTCCCCTACCTCATCACCTCATAAATCTCTCGGTATACCTACGCCAACAAGGTAGGAGCCCATGCATACACCTACCACCTAGTGAGCATATCGCTCACTACTCCTATTAGGTTCCAAGGGAACCTACACCCAATGTTGTTCGAGGCCACGATGTTGGCCAACACGAACATTACCAAGGCATAGAGGGCATCCAACTCCTTGTCCACGTACATGGACAAGTAAGGTATACCTCCACTCTCCACCCTCACACCCTACCAACCATCACCAAACATCTTCATCATCTCCATCTTTCGACCATGCCCAACCTCAACTTGGATCCCCTCCATCGGTACCTTGAGGATGCGATATACATCCTCCAAGGTCACGGTCACCTCTCCTATGGGGAGCTAAAAAGTCCCCCTATCTACATCCCACCTCTCCACCAAGGCAGAGAGGTACCCCTCATCAACCCTCACCACATCAACCCGGGCTACCTCTGCTAGCCCCACATCCTCCAGTAGCTCCCACTCCTCATCCAATACTACCTTCCTCATCCTAGGAATGAAAGGTGAGAACTGATGTCGAGCCTCCAAAATCCTAAGCTGCAGCACAACACAAAAACACTTGTCATTTTTCATATAAAAAATACAAAAAAAAATTTTGCACAATACACAAATAAGGGAATTACCTGCACATCTCACACTCCAAGCATCAGCCTCGACCTTCGCACCCACTCCCTCCATCACCATAGCTTTCATGCTCAAATCACTTCACCTCACTTCACTCCACTCTCCCAGACGCAGCTTCTCAAACTCTCAAATGCACAAATGAGCTTGGTTTCTCATCCTGGCAGCTATTTATAGCTGCTTCAGGCACCTTGAGATGCCCATGGGTATTTCCTGGTGCATTGAAGCACCCATGGGCATTTGCAGAATACCCAAACACCGACGGGCATTTCTGCAGGCCAAAAGCACCAATGGGCATTTGGCATCAAATTTGACAAAAGGACAAATTTTCACAAAATAGTGGCTTATCCCCACCAAATCACTCCATATTGCATCCATGCATCTATTCCATCATATTAACAAGTTTTGTGAAGATTCCAACTGATTTGGATGCATAAATTTTGTTTGCGACCACAAATTGCAAATTCGCTTAACAAGTTACAAAAGCACTCCAAAATGGTCCAAATCTTCACAAAATGACCACAATCATCAATCTCATCATTCATACATCATCATCAAAATCATTCCATATCATCATTTGCATATTTGCCAAGTTCAAACAACATTCAAGTGAACCTTGTATCTAGTGGGTTATTCTATATACTTGGTGATTGCAGCAATTTGCATCCATGCAATTTGGTAAGATGAAGAGCCTACCATAAGGACACTTGGTCATTTTCATCATTCCATATCTCGTTGTTCGAAATCACAATCATATTTGGTACTTCACATTTTGAGTGAAACCTTGCCAAGAACAATTTGCACAAAAGTTGTCATTGATGGCCTAGTTCATGGGGCTTAAAACATGGACAAAATCAAATTTCATCATTACACATTTCCTTGATAGTCATCATGGTGACTAGCTTTAGCTAGGGTGATTGGTTTCGATCATAGGAATTATCTGACAGTCACTAGTTGGCCCTCTAAAGTTGACTATTTTTATCTTTGCATTTTCATCTTTGCATATCAATGATGCTAGAAGGCATATTCTTCAACAACATCGAATCACCCCAAATTTGGGGCAACCACATTTGGTTTTGACTTTCCCATAATGGGATACATCTTACATGATCATGGCATCTACACTTGGCAAAAATCCCTTCATCTGTTGGGGTAAAAATAGACACATTCTCCATCACACATTTTCACAAAACCCTTCATTTGTTGGGGCAAAAATAGATGCATCATTTCACATTTTTCACCAATCCCCTTCCCACCGTTGGGGCAAAAATGGTATCACATTTGCATCATTCATTTGCATAAATTTTTCAATTGGCTCATGAGATTCATCCGCAAACTCATTCACCAATTGAGGGGGTAAGCTATGCAAAATTCAAATTCTTTCATTCTTTTATCTCCAAGCTCATGTTTCACATCCCAAGAGAAAGTTGCTTCTGCACCTAGCCAAAATAGGTGTCTCATATTTTTGCACTGCATTGTGTTTCACGCAACACAATACAAAAAGGGGCATCTGTAGACACCAAAACCTAGCCACTTGTCCTCCATCCTAACTTTCCCACCATTTCCACCCACTATTCATATATATATATATATATATATATATATTTATATATATATTTAAATATTAATATTTTATATATTATATTTTATATATATTTAATAAATATATATTTATATAAGTGAATTAATCCTAGCCATCCAATTTCATTTAATCCTATCCATCCATTCACATCAATCCATGCCACACCCTAAATTTAATATCCACCCTTCGATATGCTTTTATCTCAGCCACATGATTAGTGTCATTGAAACCCTAAGTATGCCCTAGGTTGGATTATTAATAGGAGCCATTTTGATGGCTCAACCCCTGAATCCTTAAGTCATGAATTTCCTAAGCAGTCCCTGAGTTCCCTAGAGTATCCAAGTACTCTTCCCTTCCATCCTCGCTCACCATAGCCCCTGCATCCATCGCCACCTCCCTCGCTCAGCCAGATCTGCTTCTGCAGACTTCCCCCTCAGCCATCGAACACCTTCGGGCACTTCCTATCACTCCCGAGCACCTCTGGGTGCTTCCTTCCCTACCACCAAGCACCTCTGGGTGCCCTCCACCATCACCGAGCACCCACGAGCATTTTCTACAGCCACCAAGCACCCACAGGTGTTTTATGCTAGAAGTTCTGAAGTCTCCCTAGCCTTCGGGTGATGCTAGGGCATCATCGCACCGATTCACTACAACAAAGTTCATCAGATCAAAAGATAGCAAACAAGTAAGGTAAATCTTTTATTTGGTATTTCATTACATGCATTTTTAGTTTCTGTTCATGTTATTCATAGTGCAATAGCTAGGGTTTTAGTATTGATTATAGAGGGCCTCACATTGTGGAGCCCTCATAGTTGCTACTAACTCATTTGTTGTTTTATTGTGTGCAGATCTAGAAGTGTGACATCAGCATTGGATAGCTGCTTAAGCTGGAGTGGCCCGACATCGGATAACTAGAAGCCCACTCACTTCTGTTGGGAGCAAGGATGCATTTGAAGACACCACCAACATTGTTTTGCTAGGGTTTTGGAGAACCCTAGCCATTGTAAAATTTGTATCAAAGAATTCAAGAATCCTCATTGTAACAATGGAGTTTTTAGGCTCCCCCCATTAATATAAGATCATTCATTGTGCAATTATGTGTTCTTTGAGTTCTACTTTCTATTTCATATTATTTGGTGTTGCATTTTTGTCTCTTCAAATTTATTTAGATCTTTGAAATTTGTACAGATACGAATATTCCCATCAGGTTTTCCTATGGGTACCATGTTAGATACCCATTTCGGATAGTCAATCGGTTGGATGAATTTCACATCCAACAATTTTTGTAACTCATATTTCACCATTAAGATGATTTTTGGATGCATTTTTCTGAGCTTTTGCTTGACCGGCTTCATATTTGGGTCTAGAGTAAGATTATGTGTGACCAGATTTGGATCAAGACCCGGCATGTCCTTATACGACCAAGCAAACATGTCATATTTTTTTGTCAAAAGAGATGTGATGATGGTATGCTCTTCAAGAGATAGACTCTCTCCTAGTTTTACTTTCTTAGGATTGTTAGGGTCATTGCCAATATCCACATTGAAAGTCTCCTCAATTGACATATGAGACCCCTCCTCAAGTTGATGAGGTGTAGGGATTAGGTAGATGTCATCCGTTGGATTTGGAGGATCTATCATATCAAATTCAACCTCAGCGTTACAGACATCCTGAGTTGGCCCTAGAGAAAAATGGAATGGTTGTAGCATCTCTTCACATGGGAAGAACTCCTCAGGCGATGGTGGTGATGCGGCATGATCAAATTCAATGGCCTCATGATTGAGGTGCAATGGCTTTGAAGGGTCATTGGGGTTATGGAGAGGCATGGTTAGGTCAATGGAAATCATGTTTATGGATGGTTGGTAATTTCCATTATCACGTGGGGAGAACCTATCGATTATTGATGGCTCTGCATGTGCTAGATGTGGCTTAGGAGGAAATGGGATTTTTGGATCTGCTCTAGGAGTAGATAAAATGATTGGGTCCTCTAGCGATAGTAGCTACCTCCAGTTAGGTGGGGGAGGAAACACCCTATGATAGATATCATCTATGTTAATAGGGGGCCTAACAGGCTTGACATCTCCTCTATAGTTATTAAGGTGATAAAGGTGGTGAGGACCTAAGTATGCTACTTTTATTTCATCCTCGTATTCATCATCTTTGTCAATCCAATCATTTTTAGGATTATCATCGAGTTCAAATTCCTCTTATTGGTTGGTCTCATCAAATGATTCATTGATAGAATCCATGGGCTCTATGGAGACCATTGTGATTGGGATATGATCTCCCAACAAATGAGAAGGTCTAGGGTCAGCGTATTCATTATCATCAATGTCCTCCTCAAAACCTAAGCTTAGGTATTGTAGGGAATCAACCAAAAGCTCATCTGGCATGCGGATGGAATACCCTAAACTGAATTTATCTATAGGCAATTGATATTGTGGTAAATAGGGTGTTTTGAGACCCTGCTCATAAATACCTAAGCCATTTCCATGCCAATGGCAATGGTAGAAATATCGTAGAGCAAAATTAGGATTCGACATATAATATATGTTTCCTGTGAATGGTTCATTATCATGGTTAATCATAGGAGACTGATCTATGGATTGGTCAAAACCCCCATATATGAAGTTCATCTAATTGGGTGGTATACCTAGGGGTACAATAGTTCCAATTGGCAAGGGGGGAACACGAGGTCTTCCCATGTCTTGCACGGACTCAATAATTGGTGTAAATGTAACATTTTGTACCAAATATTCTACAAGCCCGGGGTTGGCTAAGTGAATGGTCACTTGGGGTGTGGATGATGTCATTGATGATGTAGGGGATACGGGTTGAGGTACATCATCCATTATGGTAGGTGATTCTTCCTCTTCCATAGGAATCAAAATTTCTATCATAGAAACATTGGGGATGACTTCTAGAGCATCTTCCATAGGTGCCTTCAACTTCTGTTTGATCGAAGGATCTGATGATGATGAAGGAATATCTGAAGTAGCCAATGGTTTAGGTGGAGGTGGTGGTAATGAGGTGGATGGATCAATAGGTATTGATTTTTGTGGGCGCTCTGGATGCTTTATGGGGTAACTTGGTCGAATATCCAGATGCATCGAGGGTAGAACAAACTCCCTTGGATTGCTAACCTGATTTACGTATTTAAATGGTTCATCATCTGAAGGGACCACATGAACTTATCCTTCATGTACGTATTTGATACACTGATGTAAAATTGAAGGAACACATTTCATGTCCCGGATCCAAGGGTGACCGAGCAATATATTATATTGCATTGCTCCTTCTAGCACATGGTATAATATAGAAATTGTTTTTAGTCCCACCTGAATAGGTAGGACTATTGTACCTACTATTGAGCATAAAGCATCATTGAAAGCTTATAGTGTGAAGGTAGATTCTACTATGTGTGATGTTGGAAGGCTCAAATGCTCTAGAGTGGTCATTGTTATTATATTGATTGATGAGCCTGTATCAATCAATACTCGCTTGTATGGGATTTGATTGATACAAGCGATAATATGTAATAGGGATCTGCTATATTTGTTGGTACCTATTTTATTTCATGGTCATAGAAGGTTACCACAGGCTCTTTACACTTCTGCACATGCCCTAAAAAATTTGTGAATGCGTTAGGATCTCGAGGCTGAAGCTCGATGGATTTTAAAATTTCCATAAGTGCTTCCCTATGTTTAGGTGATTATTGAATAAGCTCATATATGGAGAGCTTAGCCGATGTCATTTGTAGGCTTTGCGTAAGCCTATTTCTTATGGTTATCACTGGTGGAGGTGGTGGACCTAGAAGAGGATTTTGAGCTAGCAAGGGCTAGGGTTTAGAAGGGATTCAGATAGGCACTACAGGTAGTGTGACTTGGTCATACCTTCTGTTTCTTGTTACAATGTTAATCATACCTACCAATCCATGAGTGGGTGGATCCGTATGTATCTCATTGACATGCCTAGTTTGGTTGTCCTTGACCTCATGAGTGGGTAAGGGATATTTGAAAATACCCATCTATTGATTATCAGGGGCAAGAGGGTTGTCGATTTGCAATTGGTTCTTGTCTAACATGTCTTGTATCAGGTTCTTAAATCCATAGCATGCTTGGATATCGTGACCTTTCTATCGGTGATAGACACAATACAAGTCCTCTTTATACCCCTTAGGTTTAGGGTAGGCAGGATCTATTAGGTGGATCTCAAGTAAGGTAATGGCCTTGGCCTCACATAATCTATTGAAGAGGGATGCCAAAGATTCAGGTAGTGGCGTATAAGTGCAAGGAGGGTAGTGTGGCTGATATTGCACTTGGTTCCATTGGTGTTTATTATTATAATGTGCTAGAGGGGGTTGAGCCTGATAGTTAGGCTACTAGGGTGCTTTCTCTATTTTAGGAACATTCAAAACAATCTGATTTAACTAGAGCTAGTTTTGTTTGATTATAGTTGTTTTGAGGATTTTTATTCCACTCCTTTTTATGGAGTTTTATATCCCCCTCCTAGACCTTTATGTCCTTGATAACTTTGGCTTGAGCCAAAGCCTCCTCAAATGTTTGGTATTGTTGCAACTGAAGAAGAAGTGAGATGTATTTCGAGTAACTTTTTGTAAACATTCGAGTAAGTTCTAAAATTGGTACGGTGAAAGATAATTTTGATATTATCTTTCTCCATCTATTTTCATAATCCATAATTGGCTCATCATCGAATTGACGAAGGTTTGATAAGTCAGTTAAGTTAGCCTTATTTTTGATGCCAAAGGAGAAGCATTCTAGAAAGGTGTTGGCTAGTTGTTCAAATCTAGAGATGTTATGTCTTGGTAGTTGATTATACCACTCTAAGGTTGTGCCAAAGAGTGTTATCAAGAAGGTTCTCAACAACAAAGCATCATCATCTTGCAATTGAAAGCACAAGTTCATGAAACTTGTTACATGTTCTTGTGCATCTTTATCTCCTTTAAATTTATCTAGTTTTGGCATTTCAAAGTATTCTAGATAAGGAGGACAAGGAACTGATGGGTGAAGGGGTTGATTGCATAGTTTATGCAATGTTGGCTTTTGGTAGCCCATTCCTTGCTTTTCTAGCAATTTAATTCACTCTATAAGGACCTTGTATGCATGAGATGATATGATCTCATTCTCTTGAATTGGTCTCCTAGGAGGTGGAGGTGGAAGATTTTTGTTAGACCGAGGTGGCAAAATGTAATCATCCACCACATCTTCACAAAGTGACTCAAGATATGCTTGATCCTAGTACTCAAGTTCTATCTCTTCGTATGTCTCATATTTTGGTGGATTTAGCACTTGATGCTATTGTGAAGCAGAATGATGAATAGAGTAGGGAGGAGATTTTCCATCTACCTAGGAGGCAACTCATTATGTTGTGATGCACCTTAGGTTAGCTTGTTGCCTATATGTGCTAGGTGTAGGGATTTCATCGTAGGCTACCCTATGTGATTGCTCCTCATGTAATCTCTATTCAAGAATCCTTTCTTCATGTAATCTATGTTCATACAACCTCTGATGGTGTAGTCTTTGTTGCTCTACATGTTCGTGGTCTAGGTGCTCTCTTTATTTTTGCAAATCATCCAACTATGTTTGGAGTAATTACTCTCATTGACTAGTATTAGGCCTAGGTAACCGATCTATCTAATTAGTTGTATGGGGTCTATGGGTTCTCATATCGACACGAGGGGATTTGGTTATTTTTGTGCATGTAGTAGGGATAGATACCCTTTTTCCTCGATCGAGAGAAGCTGTGTTGACTCGATGTTCAACCCTAGGAGTGTTATCCTCATGTAAATATGGTGTAGGAGTATGATGTATCCATGTAGAACACTCTTTGCACATGTGAGGATATGATGCACTAGATCTTCGTCTTGCTCATCCTCAATATGGGTATGAATGGAAGAGGTCGCTCTATGAGTATAATTTAGGTCGTATCTATCTAGATGATTAAGCTTTTGACTCAACCAGGGATGATCGAGAGGAGTAACCCCCTCATCTAGACTAGGTAAAGGTATATATCTCACCCCATGCTTAGATGGGTGTGTATATCGATTAGGGACATGGATTCGTGCTACCCCTCTGCTTGGTCCCTCAATGGGTGGATCTTGTCTAGAAATAGCATGAGATGGGTGTGGTCCAAGAAGATCATCTTCTCGATCATGTGGAGGTCCCATAGGTGTCCTCCTTGTAGGGGTATCTTGATGGTCGGATCCCCCATGAGTGGAATTATTATCATGATGGTTGCTAGGCCATCGTTCAGGCATGAGTAAGTTAGTTGGACTGTAGTGAAGGTGTTCTGGGTCTCCTTGTACATTTTTTGTAGCTTTAGTTTATGACTGAGCATGGCTACGTGTGGTGACCATTATGTGTTGATTATGCATATAATAAAGGAAATAGACAAAGTATACAAAATGATTATCTCATTTAAATATTTCTTTGTGATTCCTAAACTATCTTGTGTGTTTTGATTTGTTGATGTTATTGCTTTCTTGTTCATGTTTTTACTTTTGTTGATGAAATTCTTAGTTTAAGGGATTTCACTTGTATCCTCTCACACACAGACCTAGTGATGAAGTCTAGGTTGTGAAACCCATCGAGATTTGGTGATGAATTCCAAATTCGATGAGGGAGTCCAGGTCCTACCAGTCCTCACCCAGTTCACCTCGATCAGTGATATACCTCTTTGAAGAGAGATACCTACTATATTCCTTGGTTATGATGGTTCTTGGATTAGCCTTGGCCAAAATAGGGTGCAAAATAACCACAAACAAGCCAACGAGGTGGTGATGAAGGCCACCATCGTTGGTCTTGATCAATAGTTGGGTGTGAATTCCAACTCATTGATGTTTAATATGATGCATGGTGTGTGTGGGTTTATTTTACTTTATGCAAAAAGAAAAATGCAAACATAGAGCAATCAATGACTTTTTCTAATGCATAAAATAACATTTTAAATTTTCAAATTCCTAGGTAAGAACATTTCAGTTTCAAAAAATTTAAAATTACAGAACCCTAATATGATGTCAGCCTTTGCACAGGCAACAAGCACACAATCCACACAGTAAGCAAACAAAGGTCATCTCTGTGTAAGATGATCTATAGCAGAGGTCGTTTGATATAGAAGCGATCAAAAATAGGGGTCACTTGACCCAATAGTGGCCAGCAACAGAGGCCATCGGACCCAAGAGCGATCACAAGAAGAATGCTTCAAATTTAATAATTCTTCTATATTTTCCAATTAAAACATGAAATTCTAACTTTTTCTATGAAAAGCAAGAAAATTAGGTATAGAAAAACTCACAGGGAAAGCCTACATCCGATGAAGTTGTTGCTTCTTTGATTTCTGTGATTCTACTCTGAGGCTATCATCATGGGGTAGAGCGACGGGGTCTATTGATCATCATAGGGTAGGATGGTAGCTCTTACAAGCTGTTCCTAAATTCTCAATTCACATATCATCATTGTTGAGCCACGGTTACAATATATAGAGCAAAACAAATGCTCAAAATAGTGAATTACATTATTTCTCGTAACCTACTCCTTGAATAGAAGATGCTAACCAATCACAAATAAATGCCTAACAATAATCCTATCAAACATGATTATTATGCTAACAATAATACTAAACAATAGCTACATAGGAGTAATTTCAACATTCTCCCCCTTAAAGTTGAGAGGGCTGACAAGACAGTCTCTCAGCTTTATATATTGAGCTTTAGCAACTCCTTTGGTGAAGATATCTGCTATGTTGTCCAAAGTGTTGCAATGTCGTAGCTCAACCACCTGTTTCTCCACCATGTCTCGAATGAAGTGATACTTCATATCAAAGTGCTTTGACCTGCTATGGTGGATAGGATTATGTGCCAATTGGATGGCACTCATATTGTCACAGTACAATCTTGTAGGACCACTTTGTTTCTCTCCAATTTCTTCAAGAACTTTTCTCAACCATAAAGCTTGAGTACTAGCATTTGTGATTGCTATATACTCAGCCTCAGTAGATGATAATGCTACAATAGTCTGCTTTTTGGAACTCCATGTAATTAGTCCTGACCCAAGACTAAAACAATTCCCTGAAGTAGATTTTCTATCATCTATATTGCTGCCCCAATCACTATCACTAAAGCCAACTAATTTTACAGAATTACATTTGTGGTAATGGATCCCAAAATCCAATGTACCCTTTACATATCTCAAAATTCTCTTAGTTGCTTGAAAATGAAGTTCAGATGGATCAGCCATATACCTTGAAACAAGAGAAACAACATATTGAATATCCGGCCTTGTGTTGGTGAGGAACATTAGACTCCCAACCATGCTCCTGTAAGTGGTCATGTCAACTTTTGGTGCTCCATCATCTTTGCTCAATTGGATCCCATGACCCGTTGGAGTTGCAACAGACTTGCATTGCTCCATAGCAAATTTCTTGATCATATCTTGAGCATATTTGTGTTGACATATGAAGATCCCTTTACCTGTTTGATGTACCTCCATGCCTAGGAAGTAATGCATTAAACCTAGATCTTTCATTTCAAATTCTTTCATCATGGAGTGTTTGAACTCCTCATTCATCTTAGCACTACTACCCATGAATATTAGATCATCCACATATAAGCATACAATGAGAATATCTTTACCTTGTTTCATGTAGTAGAGAGTAGGTTCACTTTTGCTCCTAGTGAATCCATACTTTTGAAAGTAGCCATCAATGCGTGAGTACCATGCCCTTGGTGCTTGCTTGAGGCCATACAATGCTTTCTTTAGTTTGTAGACAAGGTTCTCCTTACCTTGTTCTTCAAATCCTTGAGGTTGTTGCACAAAAACCTCTTCATTCAAGTACCCATTGAGAAAGGCACTTTTAACATCCATGTGCTGAATTTTCCACCCTTTGTGGGCAGCCAAAGAAAGTACTGATCTGATTGTCTCCTATCTAGCAACAGGAGCAAAGGTCTCCTCATAGTCAATCCCATACTTCTGAGTGAACCCTTTTGCTACTAGTCTTGCCTTGTGTCTTTCAATGCTTCCATCAACATTGAATTTGGTCTTGTAGACCCATTTGCATCCAACACATTTCTTGCCCTTAGGAAGCTTCACTAGCTCCCAAGTATCATTCTTTTTTATAGAGGTCATTTCCTCTTTCATGGCTTGTTGCCATACATCAAAATTACATGCTTTTTCATAACTAGATGGCTCTAGCTCAACACTAGTCATTAAAGCATAATTTACAACATCACCCTTAGGTTCTTGAGAATCATCATCACCATACATATGCAGATTTTCAAGTCTTTTCAAAACTGCATTCATTTCACTAGCTTGACTTCTAGTGTATCTTTTCTAGAAATTCTTATCCAACATTTGAAAATATGGATGGTGTTGAAGTGTTCTTTTACCTCTTGATGGAGAATCAATATCCATTGGTGAAGAACTTACTGATATTTGTGGAGAAGGACTTGGAGTAGCATCTGTTGTACTTGAAGTAGTACTCATACTTGGGCTTGGAGGACTTCCTTTGCTATTTTTGGGCTGCACTTGCTGCACTTGAGAGGAACTTGCATCATGAGATCCATCATCAACAAAAAGTTTTTGATGACCCCATTCTCCCCCTTCATCAAAAATTACATCCTTGGAAAGTACAATTTTATGTGTTTTGGGATTGTAGAGCCTATATGCTTTGGAAGACTCACAATATCCAACAAAAATACATGCTTGACTTTTGGGGTCAAGTTTCTTTCTTTGCTCATCAGGAATGTGGGCATATGCAAGACAACCAAAAACCTTAAAGTGTTTTACATTTGGCTTCTTGCCATACCATCCTTCATAAGGAGTGATCCCATCTAAACTAGAAGTAGGACTCCTATTCAAAATGTAAACACTAGTTCTAACAACATCAGCCCAATACATGTTACTTAGATGCTTAGTTTGAAGCATTGATCTAGCCATTTCTACTATAGTGTGGTTCTTTCTTTCAGCCACACCATTTTGTTGTGGGGTGTAGGCAGTTGTGAATTGCCTTTTTATCCCACAATATTTACAATATTTTAGAAATGCATTAGATGAATACTCTCCTCCTCTATCAGTCCTTAGACTCTTTACAACAAACTCACTTTGATTCTCTACATTATTTTTGAAATCTATGAAACAATCAAAAGCTTCATCTTTAGTTTTCAAAAAATAAATCCAACACATCCTAGAGAAATCATCAATGAAAGTGAGAAAGTAAGAGTTGTTACCAATGCTTTTGGTTTGCATTGGACCACAAATGTCCGAATGCACCAATTGTAGTGGATGGCTTGCTCTCCATGCTTGTCCCTTTGGAAACTTTGATCTTGAGTGCTTTCCCAAAGCACATCCTTCACACACCTCCTTGTGTTCTTCAACTCTTGGAAGTCCACTCACCATAGCTTGAGAAGTCAACAACTTCAAGCTTACAAAATTGAGATGACCATATCTCAAGTGCCAAAGCACACTTGGATTAGAAATAGCTACACTAGCAAGTTGAGCACCTCCTTGTTCCCCAAACTTAAGAGGAAACAACCTATTCTTTGTCATAGGTACTTGGGTAACAACTCTATTACAATTGTTCTTATCAAAAATTACACATTTGCCTTCATCAAAAACAAGCCTATAATTTTTCTCCATCATTTTTCCAACACTAAGCAAGTTATGTTGGAGTTTGGGGGTGTAATAGATGTCATTTACCTTCTTGGTGCCTTCTTTTGTTGGAACCTCCATGGCTCCAATACCTTCAACTTGTAGTGCTTTGTCATCTCCCAATTTGATCTTTGATTTGTAGGAGGAATCCATAGTAGCAAAAAGCTCTTCTTTGCCACTCATATGATTGGAACAACCAGTATCCAAAATCCAAGTTTCATTAAGATTTTGATCTGATTTTCCATATGTTAGAAATAAATTTGAAGAACCTTCTTCCTCTCCATAGTTTCCATATTGACCTCTCCCTTCTTGAGAAGTCTTGGACCAACAATATTTTTTAAAGTGACCAAGCTTACCACAATTGTAACAAGCTTTCTTTGATTTGTCACCTCCTCTTCCTTGATTGCCACCTCTTCCTTGATTGCCACCTCTGGAGCTACTTCTTCCTTTGCCTCTCCTTTGTCCTCTTCCTTGTCCTCTTCCTTGGCTTCCCCCTTGGCCTCTTCCTTGTCCTCTTCCTTCACCCTCCTTGGATGAGAAAGCTTTGTCATCACCTCCATAGCTTGTTGAAGTAGAACCCTGTAATATTTCTTCATGAGACATCAAGGAACCAATTAGAGCATCAAAAGATAAAGTAGACAAATCTTTAGACTCTTCAATAATGATAGCAATATGGTTCCATTTATGAAGAAGTGTTCTCAACACTTTCTTCACCATGACTTCAGATTTGATGTCTTCTCCAAGGGTTTGCATTTTGTTGACCACTGCCTTCACTCTCACACAATAGTCACCTACAGTTTCATTCTCTTGCATCTTGAGATTTTCAAAATCTCTCTTCAAGGTTTGAAGCCTCACTTGCTTCACCTGATCACTACCTTGATAACTATCCTTCAAGGCTTTCCATGCTTCTTGGGCTGATAAACAAGAAGCAATCCTTGGAAATATGCTCTTCTCCAAAGCTGCTTGGAGATGGTAGAGGGCAGAAGAATTGCTCTTTTGGGCATCT
Source organism: Wollemia nobilis (assembly GCA_028583015.1). Classification (NCBI taxonomy): domain Eukaryota; kingdom Viridiplantae; phylum Streptophyta; class Pinopsida; order Araucariales; family Araucariaceae; genus Wollemia; species Wollemia nobilis. The sequence continues at coordinate 7,369,903 of JAQPPZ010017031.1, read as the reverse complement.
TTCTTGTTCTTTTTATCTGCTGCACTCAAGGTGGTCCAATCTGAAGGTTCTGCATAACCTTCTTCGACTATATCCCATAGTCCTTTGCCAATGAGTAAGGTCCTCATCTTGATGGACCAATACTCATAATCTAGCCCATTGAACTCAGGGATAGGAAGATTGTTATTAGTAGCCATTGCTTACTTTAACAAAAATGAGAATATCTCTTTAACTCCTCTTGGTTTAAACTTTTAATTTTGCAAAATTAAATTTTTATCAATTATTAAATAATAATAAAATAATTTTGATTGAAAATCAATTTAAAATATTTAAAATCAAATAATATTAAATTATTAAAAAAAATTGATAAAAAATTATTTTACAAAAGTAAAACTCACTTACTCCTGACTCTTTCGGTTGACTCTTTCGGCAGCTCCTCCACTCGGTGGCTAAACACAACAGCTCCTCCACTCAGCTGCTAAACACAACGACTCCTCTCAAAAATCAAATTTAGGCCCCTGAACGGGGTTCCAAGGGGCAGCATCCCTGGCGTGTTGGAAGTGTTAAATGGGCGCGTCGGAAGGCTTTTGCAATCGTAGACTACTCCTCCATAAATCGTCCTTCATGCGATGTCATGTGAATCTTCTCTTCTCAATGCATGTTTCAGTGATTGAACATTGCAGCATGCTGTCAATATTTCAATAACATTCAACAAAATTGGACCTGCAACACTTCATAATATAGCATTCAACAGTTTACTTGTTTTCCTCTCTATGCGATGTCAACTATATCTACGCTTAGCATGAGCCAATCGAATCACCCAATGAATCTGTGTAGCAGAATCTGCACAACAACACGAATGAGAACTTCACACATTCTACTTTTCCTCTCAGGTGTTCATGGTCTCAATTTGGATATACAACTCCTCAAATTGTAGATTTTGTATTATCCCAATGACCATCTCACGTAGAATGAACATGTAGTTATGTCGCCACGCAATGAAACGTCACAGCACTTGCAACGAACACACCTTCAATGTAAAAATTTCTCTATCTTCTCTAATAAAACTAAACTCACTATTACGTGATGGGTAATCCACTGATAAAGAGTACTTCACCTCTGCTCTGATACCAAATGAATTCTCAATTCACATATCATAATTGTTGAGCCATGGTTACAATATATAGAGCAAAACAAATGCTCAGAATAGTGAATTACATTATTTCTCGTAACCTACTCCTTGAATAGAATATGCTAACCAATCACAAATAAATTCCTAACAATAATTCTATTAAACGTGATTATTATGCTAACAATAATACTAAACAATAGCTACATAGGAGTAATTTCAATAGTTCTAGCCCAAAGTGGCGGTACCTGCAATTCAAGAAAATAAAGAAAATAAACAATTAGCGATAGATTCATGAAAATTTAGTTGAGGTTTTTTTGTGATCACCACTGTAGTATGCAAAATCCATACACCTAAGAAATTATATGAAATCAAATTGACAATATATCATGTAACCATCAAGATCAGAAATAAGAATTAAAGAAATGGTGTCCTTCTCATTAATATTGAAATATTCCTTCACAAGGCGGTTACAAAGATATCCCTCTTAGGGATTTATACCAATTTGATACAATTTACAATAAATAACCAAAATTAGGTGTATCCCACAAAGTCTTTGCATCCTCAAAACTGATTTGAGGAGGGTTTTTTGTGATCTCTACATGGAGAGATAAATATTAATAAGTCTTTGTGTTAAATAACTCATGTTAAGATCTGATATTTGTGCACAAGAAAACTTACAAGACATTAATATCAAATGAGGAACCTATCATGATGATGTCCATATCCATGATGAGAAACTAAAAGAAAGATGTTGAAAATAATAAAAAAGTTGCATGAAAATAGAATAAAACTATGTTAGAACACCAAGGAAATGCTGCTAAATCTACTATAACTAAGAAACATAAAAAAATCAAATTTCACCAAGAGGCCATCATGAGGTAAAGTGGTCAGTCCTGTTGATCATCTTAGGGTAGGTTAGCAGCACCTAAATGCCACTTCGGGGTAAAGCGATCATTGAACAGCAATTTTTTCTTCATGTTCGATGTGGGAAATGCCAAGGTTGGTCTACCAAATTGATTGTTCAAGAGTCACACTTGAAGCACGATTGAATTACAAAAATTAGCATGAAATTAGGTCTCTTAATGGTAGAATATTATTGAATTTGATCTTCAAACTCCAAGGGACTTCACTGTTGCATTTGATACCTCCATAATGAGATTTGAGCAGCACTTCATTACTTATGAGAGGATGTTATCTCTAGTAAACAAACTGGCAAAACTTCATCATGGAGAATTCATGATCATTTTCATGAAGGTAAGGTGTCTTCTTATAGATTTCCAAAATATGAATCTTAACTTGCAATAGAAGCCAAGAACCAAGAATCTATTAGTATATACAAATACCAAACGTTGCATCTAGAACCTTCTCACACTTAACAATTAATATTTAGCTATCCTGTAACTAATTTTGGCTCTTCTTGGGGTCCTAATTTTATTACAGGTATGATCATCCTAGGGTAGAGTGATCATGACTGCTGGTCATTAGGGGTTATGGCATCCTCTGGGTGCTACTCCTGGGTATGACAGTCTAGGCTACAAAAGATAGGTTACCTATATTTGAGTGGTAAAAAACCACTATTAAGCCTTGAGGATTCCCAAGGTGGGTCATATAGCCTGAAAAGGTATCCATATAGGTTACCTCCTCAAAATGAATTGTTTTAGGTGTCTACATATGCTAGTTTTCCTCCTCAAAATAACATGTTTTAGATGTCTATATATGTGGTTAATGGTATGTTGGATGATGTGATAGATGACATGGCAGGTCTGTATAGATACCATGTGGTTGTCCATAAATTTGAAGTGGCACTAGGCCCATGCATCCTAAGATAATATGTGGTAGTTTATTATCTCAAGTGACACTAGATGTATGAATCCTAATATGATACATGGCAATCCATACAACTAAGGTGGAACTTGGCACATGCATCATGATACAACATGTGGAAGTCCATATGTTAACATGGCAATTTGTATAGATGAAACGATAAGATTTGGATGAATTCTAAGGTGACACATGGCATCTGATATGGCAAACTAGTTAGATTGCATAGGGTGGCATGGAAGTCTATGAGGGTGCTAACATGGCATAGATATTAAGGCAACAAGTTAGAACAATATCCTAACACAACTATTACTATGTACTTAATGGCACAGACCCATTATGATGTAAATTTTACACTATGTACTTAAGTCTAGTGTTGTTATATTTACACTATGGGCATACTTTTATTGTAAGTAGGAGTTAGTGGCTCAAGTTCCCTCTTTCATGTGGCTCAACCTTTGAACATTAGAATTAGGGTAAATAAGATTCTATATAAGGAGATGGGTTTGGAGTAGAAGATATTTCATATCTTCTCATTTTTTATTGGAGCTCTACTTCTAAGGATTTTACCTCTTGAAGAGGCCTACGATATGTATTTTGATTTAGTAATATAAGTTTATTGTTATTTCCATTCATTTCATTTCCATGAGCACTTTTGTTTCTTTCATTTTCATGATCATTTAGTTAGTTCTAATTTGTGAGTATTTTTACTAACTCCTACATTGCTACTTCGGTTATGCTTATTTTTATATAAAGGTTTTTAGTAAGTGGTATTAGAGCTCTTTCTAGGATCATAATCCATAATAGCAATAATAGTTCTTGTCCTTCCATCCATTTTTCTATTCTATATTTTTTATTATGTTCATTTTCCATTAAAGTATCTTTCCAAAAAACACATGTTTTCTATTTTTAGTGGAGAAGGGTAGAAACTCTATTGTAAAGGTTTTAAAATCGTGTAAATTTTGTATCTTTGGCTAAGCATATTTACCTGTAAAACAGTGTGTGAAAGATATGTGATAAAAGCACACTAACATCCAAGCCTTAGAATGCAACATGAATTCAAACTTCCATGTACCTTGTATCAAAAGACAATCCTAGGTTAAACTAAAATAAAACAACCCTAAGAATATTTCAATCATCTAAAATTGTGGTGCACCGATAAGAAATTAGCCTTGGTAAGTTACTCTCATAGTACCCTCAAAAATGGATAGTATACCTATCGGTATGGTGGAACCCTGTATAGTTAGAGTTCTAAAATATTGGAATGACCACTAATCATGAATGAGTTTGTATATTAGAAAGCCTATGAAATCATGCATACCTTGACTTAGGTTATTCCTATTGAAACAAAACCAAATCTAAACATACTATAGAAGATGCTACTGCAGTCATAATCTAACAGTGTAGAGAATATCTAGTGTGATAGTATAGAGAATATCCAGTCTGATAGTACAAAGAATATCTATTCTAATAGTGTAGAGAATATCTAGTTTGACAATGTAGAGAATATATAGTCTAATAGTTAGAGTAGTTAGTTGTTAGGAGTCTACCAAAAAGCAAAAAAATAAAAAACAAAATTTTCTATTTTGAGAGACAGCCTATTGTGACCCCCTTTTCGAGTTGATCATTTTTAGGGCTAACTCTAGTAAACTATTTTTGAAACATTATCTTCTAAAAATAATTATTTTATGGTATAGTTCATTCCCATCCTCTCTTCAAGTTGATCATTTTGAGATATAACTCCAATAACCCTTTTTGGAGACCTTTAAGTGACTAGAATGGCTAATGGTACTAGAATTACTCAAGAGCTAGAGCGATTGGGCAAACATATGAAATAAATTGAAGTTGCTAAGTTAGTTATCCTCCAGGCATTATCCAAAGTAGAAAATTTGATAAAATTGATGACATGGAAAGTCAATAAGTAGGTCTAAATACATAATAGGATGCTCTAGGTAGACAATCATCAAGGAGTCAAGGTGCTAGTTTGGGTGGAGAAGCACAAAACATCCTATCTCTAAATGCAAATCAAAGAAGTTCCAAGCTAGAATTTCTAATATTTGATGATTATAATCCATGTAGTTAGTTACATAGGGTCAAGCAATATTTTTCTCTCTATACCACTTCCCACAAACTTAGGCTTGAAATTACATTTTTCAATCTAGAATATAAAGTAGTCCAATGGTTCTAATGTTTAGATAATATGAATTTGAGCATGTTGGAATATGTAATGCAACATTGTGTAAATTATTCTTAGACTAAAATATAAATTCTAAAGAATAATATTTGAATTAGAAAATAATTCTATTTTATGTAAAAATATTCCCACCCAATTAATAAATAAAATAAGGGTGCTAGGAATATTTAATTTGTGAGAAAATGTTATTTCCCCTTTTCTAGAAAATATTAAAAAGTAACCAATCACTTTTTAATATTTTATAGATGCCACTTGTCATACATCTCAAGATAAGTTTGTGATAAGATTTGTCACACATCTCAAGTTAAGATTGTGATAAGAATAGAAAAATTTTAGGGTTGTAGTAGAAAAGCTTCTCTTTAAATAGGGGTGTTGTCTACTACATATTTATATATGATTGATCTTGTGGAGCATTCTTCGATCTTGGGGAGACTTTGCTTATCTCACATTTGGTATCAGAGCGGTTGGGATCTCCATCAAGTGTCTTCAATCCTTTGAGGTGAAAAACCCATTAAGGTATATTTTTTTTTACATGCATTTGATATTTGGGTATTCTATGCAAACTTATTTTGCAAATCTGCTATTAGGGTTTATAGATTTATTGTGTTTTTAGATCTAGTTTTTAGATCTTTTGCAAATAGTATTTTCATTTTAAATCTATAATTTTTTTTTGGCATTGAGCTTTTCCTGAAAGGGTTTTGGAGCCAAACGGATCCCAAGGTTGCATCAGGAAGACCCAAAAACCCCTATTTCCATATATAGTCATTTTTAAAAAAAAAATTAAATAAAAAAACAATCGGCTATATATATAAAAAGAACAGTCGGCTATATATATAAAAAAAAAATAGTCGGCTATATATATATATAAACAGTCGGTTATATAAAAAAAAACAGTCAGCTATATAGTCTGAAAAACTTTTAAATTTTTTTTTTTAATTTTAATTTATAAAAATCTTTAAATTTTTTCATGCGATTTTTTTTAATTAATTATTTAATAAAATAAATTTTATTAATTTAATTGCATTTTTTTTAAGCAATTTTTGTATTAAAAAATTATTATTATTTTCCTTAAAATGCAATATTCTTTTGTCTCACATTAACAATGGTTGTTTGTGAGTTTGCTTTTTTTGCAAGGTTATCCAAGTATGTTTTGGAGTATACAAGGCAATTTCAAATCAACTTTTTCACTCTCTTCCTCTATTTTTATTAATTTCTTCTAATATCTCTCAAGCATTTGTTTGAAGCATAATGTAAATTAATGTAACTTGTATCTCTCATAATGAAAGTAAAAGAGAATGAAAATGAGAGAGAGAGAGAGAGAGAGAGAGAGAGAGAGAGAGAGATGTGTGTATTTGTGTCTCCACTATCTCTTGCTCATCTTTCTTACATTTTTTTTTGCATCTTTTGCATTTTGCATCTCAACTAATCTAACTACTAACTTACTAACTTGCTACTAAACAATCTACTAACCAACTAACTTGCAATTTACTAATTTTCATATTAATCAAGAAGGTTAAAAATGAATCAACTTACTAACCACAACTTTAGTATTTGATTAAAATTTACTTAATCTTGCAACACAGTTTATATTTGCTAAACACCTATTGAATCCAAAAGAATCCACTCTATCGATAGCAAGTCATTTTCGGGTCCTCATACCCGTACCCTTTTGGGTAGCTTGGTTGACCTTGGGTGAGATAATTTGGCAATTCATTAGGCTATAGCAAAACCTTAAATTGAACACTAACTAACTTATTGACTATCTAACATTTAACAAATGTTTTATGGTTCAATTCAAGTTAGTTTATTTTGTTGCAAGATGGTTGTTATGATTAGTTACCTTCTTATTGCAAGTTGATCTTGGTTTATTTCCTTTATTCAATTGCAATATGGTTATAGTTTTTTATTACAATATGGTTATAGTAGTTCATGATAATGTTGATTATCTTTCATGATGATGCTTATCTCTCTTGATGATGCTTAATTTTAATTATCTTTCATGATGATTATCTTTGATGATTGAAAAGTATATTACTTGAAAGTTATGTTTTTTTATATATGCAAGTATGTTTATCTACTTTTTTATTGCATCATTTACTTCCTTTGTCAATGCATCTTATGTTTTGATTATGTTCACTTTCTAGAATGGTTGATCATGGAATCTCCTTCACACCTAAGCACATCCTTGATGGATCAAATTTTGGAATATGAGAACCAAGGATGAGGGCTGAATTTCAAGCAAGAAAGTTATGGCCCATTGTGAATGGAGATGAAGCAATCCCAACCCAGGCAAGAGCACTTGAGACATACAACAACAAGAGTCACCTTGCACTTTCCATGATTATCAATAGTGTGAGTGATGAGATATTGCTCACTATAATCCATTGTGAGCATGCTAAAGATGCATGGTATTTGCTAAAACAAGTCCATCTAGGGTCCAACACATCAAGGAAATTCACTTTATTGTCCAAAATTTTTAGCACTATGCAAGGTGAAGAAGAAAGTGCCTTGATCTTCCTCTCAAAGATGAAAGACATGAGAACTCAACTATTGGCTTGTAATTGTGATTGGATAAGTGAGAAGCTCTTAAGCTTTATCATTTTGAGGAACTTTTCAAGAAAGTTCAAGAATTTTATCACCATTATTGAGACTAGGCTAGAGCAAGAATAGGATGGCATTCCTCTCAACACTCTTTCACAATTATTGATTCAACATGAAGAGTCTCTTAATAGAGACAAAGTGAATGGTCAAGTTTTCAAGGAGAAGAATGTTGCCTTGAGTGACACTAAGGCTTCCTTCAAGAAGAAATACAAGGGAAGAAAAAATCTAAATTTCCAACCCAACTAGCCTAGAATTGATTTCACTTGCAACTTTTGTGGCAAGAAAGGCCACAAGGAATAAAATTGTTTCAAGAAGAAGATTGCAGAAAAAGAAGAGCAAGAAAAAGCTAAGGGACAAGGACCTAAGAAATGGTTTGGCAAGGGAAAGAAAAATAACAACAATGTAAAGAAAAATTCTAATAAAAATGCCTTTGTTTGTGCCCTCTACTCCATTGACTCATCTACTTCTAATGAATGGGTGTTAAATTATGGATGCACTAACCATATATGTTTTAAAAAGGATAAGTTTGTGGACTTTCATAAGCACTCTTCAGATTTAGTTGTCATTTGTGATAATACTAGACTTCAAGTAGAAGGTGTTGGCAATGTTGTAATTGAAGGGAAATTACTTGATAATTTCTTATATGTGTCTAACCTTAGAAGAAATTTAATTTCAGTTTTGCAAGTTGCTAGAAGTTGTCACACTATTGATTTCAATGCAACTTCATGGAGCATTAGGAAAGTCATGCTACCAATTATTACAGGTTATGTGAAGAATAATATTTATATGTTAGGTGATGCTCCTCCTAAAGTGTGTTTAGCAACTAATGTTTCTCCTAGTAGCAAGCTTTGGCACTTAACGTTAACTATCAAAATATTCAAATGATGAAGTCTAAAAATTTGGTTGAAGGCTTGCCTAACATTTCACCTATTCATGGTTTGTGTGAAACATGCATCTTAGGCAAGATGAGCAAACAAAAGTTTGCAAAGGACAAGTCAACAAGGGCCACGCAAATTCTTCAAATAATTCATACAGATATTATGGGTCCATTACATGTTAGATCACTTGGTGGTGCATACTATTTTCTCACCTTTATAGATGATTATTCAAGAATGATCTTTGGGTATCTACTTAAGAATAAATCGAATTGTTTTGAGACATTCAAGGAGTTCAAAGATTTGGTAGAAAATCAAAAGGGAGAAAATATCAAAATGATTAGAAGTGACAATGGAGGGGAGTACAATAGCAATTATTTCAATGAGTTTTTTTCTTCTCATGGGATCAAAAGGCAGTTTACTTGTCCATACACTCCTAAACAAAATGGTGTTGCAGAGAGGAAAAATAGGACAATCATGGAGATGGTAAGATGCATGCTTGGTGACCACTTACCTCAATTTCTTTGGGGTGAAGCAACTAGTACAACAATCTACATTCTTAATAGGTGTCCTTCAAAATCAGTTGAGGGGAAGACTCCTTATGAGGTTTGGAATGGTAAGAAGCCAAATTTTTCACACTTAAGAGTGTTTAGATGTGATGAATTTTCATATATTCCTTCAGAAAAGAGGAAGAAATTAGACAAAAAGTCTCAAAAATACATCTTTGTTGGCTATGATGCAGAACATAGGAGCTACAGGTTATACTCACCTTCTTCACGCATTGTATTTGTTTCAAGAGATGTCAAATTCAATGAAGACCTTCTTGAGTTAGAAAAGGGTGGGTCTTGTGTCAAAAGGACCAAGTGGTTAGATCATTCTAGGGGTCCTAAAGAGCATAATTCAGTTAGCCAAAGGATAACTAGAAGTATGACCCTTAACATGTCTCTTATAGCTAAGATAGAAAATGATCATGAGCCTACTTCTTACAAAGAAGCTTCACAACACTCTTGTTGGGTTGATGTCATGAAGGTTGAGATGAATTCTATTCTAAAGAATAAAACTTGGGATCTAGTGCTTTATCCTAAGAAGAGAAATGTTATTGGGAACAAGTGGCTCTATAGAATCAAGTACAATTTTAATGGAGAAATAGAAAATAATAAGGATAGATTGGTTGCTAAGGGTTATGCTCAAAAACATGGCATTGACTATGATGAAACCTTTGCACCAGTTGCCAAAATGCCCACCATTCGACTTCTCATTTCTATTGTTGCTGCTCATGGTTGGCCTTTCTAAATGGTGATTTGGATGTATATCTACATGAGTCAACCACAAGGATTTGTTGTACAAGGTAAGAAAACACTTGTGTGTAAACTAAAGAAAACCTTGTAGGTCTGAAGTAAGCACCTAGAGCATGGTACATGAAGATTTCAGGTTACTTCTTGTCTCTTGGTTTTGATAAATGCTATTCAGATACAGATCTCTATGTGCTTAAGAAGGATAACTTGTCATTTAATTGCTCTATTTTTTGATGACCTTGTTGTGACTGGAAATGAGAATGAGGCCATTTTTTATTTCATCTCGAAATTAAAGTCAGAGTATGAAATGACTGACCTTGGTCTTCTACACTACTATCTTGGCATGCAATTTTATCATCATGAGGATTGTACCTTTTTGAGTCAATCCAAGTATATTGAATATATTCTTAAGAGGTTTGATTTGGAGGATGGAAATCCTACTTCCATTCCTATTTCTATAGGGGTTAAGTTGGAAGTAAGTATAGAATCTCAGTTGGTTGATGCTACATTGTATAGGCAACTCATTGGTAGTCTTCTTTATGTTACCATCACAAGGCCAGATATTGCTTTTGCAGTTGGTATAATGGCTAGGTTCATGTTAAAACCTTATATTAAGCACTTACAAGCTACAAAGAAGATTCTAAATTACCTTTCAGGTACTAGATATTTGGCACTCAAGTATTCTATGCTTCCTTCCTTTTCTCTTTTTGACTATGCTGATTCTGATTTTGGAGGGGATAGAATAGACAACAAAGCTACCACAACATATGTTTTTAGTATTGGGTTTGCAAATATCTCTTGGTCCAAGATACAATTGCTATTTCTACAATAGAAGCGAAGTATAAGGCTACGACAGTAGCTGCACAAGAAGCGGTTTGGCTTCATACCCTCATGAAGGAAATTGGATTTGAGCAATTTTGTCCTTCGTGCTTGTTCTTTGATAATCAATCAGCTATTGCCTTGGCTAAAAATCCTGTAATGCATCAAAGGACAAATCATGTTGAAATCCAAGCCCACTTTATCAGAGAGAAGGTGTTTGATGGGACTATTCAGTTGGAGTATTGCCCATCATCTTCTAATTTTGTTGATTTTTTCACCAAATCTCTTCCCAAGGAGCAGTTTTGTAAGCTAAGGGACTCACTTGGTTTGGTGAAGTTGTCCTCAAGGGGGAATGAAGTGTAGTTACACTTGTGTGATGATAAATTCAAACTTATGAGGTGTTTTGTGCTATATATATGAGCTGATATTTGGTGGTATAATTGCTTTTTGCATCTCTTTTGAACATGGTACTTTCTTGTTTGCCTTGTGCAACTTTTGTACATGTTACTTTGTAGATGGCATTGTGCAATTATGGTATATGATGCAATTGCTTTATGCAAATATTTTACATGGTACTTTCTTGTTGCCTTGTGCAACTTTGTACATGTTTTTATGTAGTTGGCATTATGCAATTGGTTTATCATGGTACTTTATTGTTAGAATTTATGCTACTTTTGTACATGATATTTTATGGTTGGATTTATGCAATCGGTGTGCACACTTTATTATTTTCATATACCTTATGCAACTTTTGTACATGGTACTTTAGAGTTTGTATTATCATGGTACTCCTTGTTTGCTTTATGCAACTTTGTACATGATATTTTTTGATCAACTATATGGCACGTGACTATAAGTATGGCTTGGCATATTTTTGTGATGACTTATAGTTCACTATTTGTTAGATCAGTTTTGTTATCATCTTTGGATATTCATATATGTTGTGGTGAATATATTTATGATGATGTATCTAACTTATCATATGTTGAGCTGCATGTAGCTTGCAGGTACTTTCGTTTGGGGTTTTGTAGGCTTACTGAATATACCCTTGTGATGTTTTCTTCTTGTAATTTGCAACCACTTGTGGTTGATGGATGTCTTTGTAAGCTTCTTGTATCTGAAGCTACTCTATTGGAGGATTGCAGTCTCATTTTGGCCCATTTTGTATTGGTGCATTATTGTAGACCATTCTTGGTAATAGAAGCTCATTGTAACTATATTACTCATTTGATTCTCATCCCCGTTTGTATCTTTAGGGGGAGAATGTTTCTTTGTTTCATAATTCCTTTCCCCAATATTGCATTAAGGGGGAGTGTTGGAATATGTAATGCAACATTGTGTAAATTATTCTTAAACTAAAATATAAAGTCTAAAAAATAATATTTGAATTAGAAAATAATTTTATTTTATGTAAAAATATTCCCACCCAATTAATAAATAAAATAAGGGTGCTAGGAATATTTAATTTGTGAGAAAATGTTATTTCCCCTTTTCTAGAAAATATTAAAAAGTAACCAATCACTTTTTAATATTTGATAGATGCCACTTGTCACACATCTCAAGATAATATTGTGATAAGATTTGTCACACATCTCAAGATAAGATTGTGATAAGATTAGGGCAATTTTAAGGTTGTAGTAGAAAATATTCTCTTTAAATAGGGGTGTTGTCTACTACATATATATATATATATATATATATATATATATATATATCATGTTGATGCATATTGTTGCATAACATTGAAGCATTCTTGTATTGTTGAATCATTGAGTAATATAGTGAGCTTCATAGTGGATGTTTCCCTTTTTCATTTGAAGTAGGATTTTACCACTTAATATTGGTGTTGTGGGTTTTCCTCTTTTGTGTGTGATTGATCTTGTGGAGCATTCTTTGATCTTGGGGAGACTTTTCTTATCTCATAGAGCATGAATTACTCTTCAATTTTAGACCTAGTAAGTATAAATATTTCATAGGAGCCCTCACCAAGTTAAGATAGAAAAAATATGTCCATGATTACCAAATATTGTTTGAAATTTTTGTGAATTACACTAGGGGATTGAATGTTAATTTTTTCCAAAGTTGTTTTATTAGTGGACTAAAGGAAGATATCCATGCAAAGGTAAAAAAATTCAACCCAAACAACATTATGTGAGTTATAGGATTATCTAGGATCATTGAGAATAAATTATTAGCATAAAGGTATAATTTTAAACCACCATGGGCTTGAATTTTGTTTCTATACTGAATATCACAAAAATTAGGAAATAAACCACCCTAGGTTAAGTGTCTCACCCATAAAGAAATGGAGGTATGTTGAGCACAGGGTCTATGTTACAATTGTGATGAAAAATCTTCTTTAGGCTAGAAGTGTGTATGGCAAAAACTATATTTACTAGATATGGTAGAACCTTCCACCAAGGATCCACATGATGATGAGGACCAAATAGTGGTAGATCAACCAAAAATATTGAACCAATAGAGGACACAAAATCTAAAATTTAAGTTCCTATATTAGCTAATATTTCTACTTCCCATACCATAAAGGTGGTGGATAATTTCATACTCTAGCAACTTACCATCCTAATTTATTCTAGTATTATCTATAATTTTCCCCATGTAGCTAAACAAGTAGCTTGTTACATTTATTCTTACGATTAATTTGAGTTTATGGTTGCCAATGGGGTACTCTACCATACAAGGAAAATATAGAAATGTAAAAGTGATGATAGGCAACTACAACATTAGGGTAAACATTTTTTTCCTTCCTTTGGGGGTTGTGACATTGTGTTTGGAACTCAATGGCTTCGTATCCTTGGCTTGATAGTTTTGGAATTTTTTGAGCTCTATATGCAATTCCCAAAATATGGGTGGCAATACAATCTAAGGCATAATGGTAGGTCCTATCCAATTCATCAAATAACATCTCATGGAATAGTTACAAAGAATTTGTCTCAAGAGATGGTGGCACAATTGTTTGCACTATACACTTGAATACTAATGATACAATTCAATAAACTAAATTACAAAAATGTATGTATAAACATGTCCCTGTATTTGTAAAACCACAAGGGTTACCACCATGCTACTCCCATGATCATGCCATTGAAATTGTTCTAGAAATATTAACACCAAATATTCATCCTTATTGATACTCATATATGCAAAGGACCAAAATTAAGAAGATGATATAGGATTTATTAGCATCAAGGATCATTTGACTAAGTATCAGCCCATATTCTTCCCCAGTACTCTTGGTTCATAATAAGGATAGGTCTTGGAAATAATGTGTGGATTTCTAAGAACTCAACAAAATTACCATCAATGATAAATTTTGTATTCCCGTTGTTGATGAGTTATTGTATGAACTCCATAGTGCTTGCTTCTTCTCAATGTTGGATATTTATTTAAGTTATCATCAAATCATATTATGGGAAGAAGATATTTGAAAGCTAGCATTCTACATTAACAAATGTTGTTATGAATTTCTCATCATGTCATTCAGACTTACCAATGTGTAGTCCACCTTTTAGAGTCTCATGAATGCAACCTTTTTATCATTTTTGCATTAATTTATTTTGATCTTTTTCAATGACATTTTAGTTTACCATTGCACCTAGGAGGAACATATACAACATTTAGACCAAACACTACAACTCTTGGTTGATAATCAACTATGTTTCAAATTAATTAAATGTTACTTTGGGACGTAGGAAATGGAATACATAGGAAATATAGTTTTAGGGGAAGGGGTCAAGTAGACCCTAAAAATATTGTAATTATACAATAATGGTCCAAACCAAAAACTCTCAAAATTCTTTGGGTTTTCCTAGGCCTCATTGGCTATAACTACAACATTGTCTATGATTATGGGAATATAGCATCCTCTTTGATTGCTATGGTGTGGAAGAACTTGTTTATATGGTTAGAACCTACCAAACATGTGTTTATGCTACTCAAAAAATTTATGTTCTATACTCTTGTCCTTTCTATGCTTGATTTATCCAAACCAATTGTAGTTTAAAGTTATGCCTCAAGAAGTGGAATTGATGCAGTGCTTATGTAGGAAGGGTAGTCCTTGTCCTTCACTATTAAAGCACTATCAAGCAAAAACCTAGAAAATTTGACTTATGAGAAGGAGATGATGGTGATCCTATATATTGTAAACCAATGGAGACTTTAATTTCTAGGGTGACATTTCTCTATCAAAATGGACTACCATAGCCTTAATATTCTTATTCCTCAAACTTTTCTTGTTACTCTACACTATGACAATCAGAGTATTGTATAGCTTGTCCATAGTCCTATGTGTCATCAACAAAAAAATACATTAATATATGGATATACTTTATGAGATGGCTTCATTCTTTTGGGATGCTAGATGCAGTTTTTATTCCTTCATAAAAATAGAAAATAGTCTTTTTGACCAAGATCATGCCTGAAGCCACTTTTGTACACATGTAGGAGCTTCTTGGAGTTGGAGAATTTCCCTTAAGGGGGGATGCAAAATAAGGGTCTCTCTATATATCCCCTATTTATCTTAATGGGATATATTGGAATATATGGTGATTAAGATTATCGTAAGGCCACAACTAACTATTTACACTTGTATTTTTATGTTTTTCTTTTGGGCCAATGTAAACTTTTTTTTACAAATAAAAAAGCAGATTTTATATTGATCAAAAAAATAGATAACAAAGCATATTACAAAGGCCTAACAGACTCAACTTAGGCCATGACTAATACAGGAACTACAATGATAGATAAACCAGAAAACTATTTTGGGAGAAGCCCACAAAAAATCCATATTAGCCTATCAACCAAACTACTCTTCAGTCATGGGATTTAACAATAGTTTCAATTCCCATATATTATAACAAAGGGTTTAAGCCTAAAAAAAAATTGAACTCCTACCCTTCATACCTTACTCAGTAGCAAGTAGATGTCTATAGTCTGTTTACTCAGTAGGGAGTCTTCATAAAAATTGATATGCACAACCCAATTCCTATTGTTGATTTATATCAAGGTTATGTTTAATTTTTTCAAGATATATATAGTCTCCTTTGTATGTTTATTTATGCTCCACATTATTTTGGGGAAAATAATTGTTGATTATTCCACCAAGGATCTCAAATTCATGTTCAAGATCTTAACTATTTTCACAATCTGCTCCCTAAAGCAACGTTGGTTTCTCACTTTCCAAATCTACCACATAAGACCATGTAATCCATTTTGTCACAAAGTTTTTATAAGCTTGTTATTTAATTTTTGGTTTGATATTTGAATGACATCTCGAAATTCAGTTGGCTCAAGTTCATGTCGATTGAAAATATCAAGTAGGCTTCTCCAAAGATCTTTAGAAATATTGTAAGTAAATAGCAAATGATTAATTGTTTTACTATCCTTCTTACAAATAAGCATCTATCCAGGCCCTACACACCCCTTTTCCTTTTGTTTTCCACTATCATAATATATCTATGTGCTACCAACCAACAAAAGACCTTAATTTTTGGGGTTGATAAACCCTTCTAGATGAAATCCCATTCATAGTTTTGATTAATATTTCCTACACTTTTGTTCAAATGATAAGAGTAAACCCTCTTAACTATTGATTCAATAGGTCTATTCTTATCTGACCACATAGGAATATCCTAACCCTCTTAGATAACCAGATGAATTTTTTGCAGTTGCTCCTTGAAAATATTGATCGAGGGTTTTAAATTATTAGGGAAATCCTCCAGCAAACTATCCTTAACTATACAATCCTTCCAACTTGATTCATATCCACCATCATATATAAATATTTAACTCTACTTAGGTTCTTTTGATTAGAGTATTCCCTTGCTATGTCTAGGTATTCATAGGTCTCCAAGGGTTTGAGTCCTACAATTTATTGAGAGAACATGTCTATATTTCCTTTTTTAACCACCCAAGTTAGATTATATTTTAGTATTTGTAGACCTCTCGAGATGTTTTACCTGATTAATGTTCCCTTGGAATTTGATATACACTATTGTAATAAATCCTTGATATTTTTCCCACCACAATACTTATGGTTGATAAGGTATGCCCATGAAGCTGGGGGGTTTGAAATCAATCTCCAAGAAGTCCTTGTAGCAAAAGCTAAAACCATCTTCTTGACTTGCCTTATCCCCAAACCTTCAGCTGATGATTGACTATCTTTGACCATTTAACTAAATGGTATTTCTTACTATTAACCACCTACCCATAAGAATGCTCTAATTTCTTTTTCAGTCTCCAAACTAATGGCCTTTGGCACCAAGAGTACAATCACCCAATAGATTGGAATTTTATATAAATTTGATTTGACTAACTCGCCAACTAAGTTAAGGAATTGATTTTCCCAAATGCTCATTGCTCTCCTAAATTTTTCTACTTGGCACTTCCAGTCACTAATTTTGTGTCTTACCACTTTGATTGTCATTCCTAAATAATTCATTGATTTGTTGTTCGAATTATCTTGAAATTCAAGAATTGTGTAGATCTTTCTCTTGATATATGTTGATACATTGATGAAGTGAATGGAGTTCTTGTCCTTGTTTATCTTACTACCCAAGTTTGCAGTGAATTCCTTCAAATACCTCATATTGCTTTGATTTTTTGAATACTAACCCATCCCATTAGAAGAGTATCATCAATGAATAGCATATGGGTTGTAGGTTTAACATTGGTTGAGGCCTTGATACCTTGAAAGTCTAGTTGTTCTAAGGACACTTGAATTGCTTTGCTCAAACTCTCTAACACAAGGGAAAACAAGAAGGGAGAAAGAGGGAAGCCTTGTCTAATACCCTTCGAAATTTCAAAGAAGCTTGTGGGTCCACCATTGATCATCACTACTACTTTTGGTTTACAATGTAGCCCTGGATCCATTTAATCCATCCTTCATTGAAACTAGTTGCTTCAAGATTTTATGTATAAATATCCTATCCAAACAATCATAAGCACTATATAGATCCACCTTGGTGACCATTATTTTTTCTTTACTTATGATTGTTGAATGAATAGAATCTTGGGCTTTGATAATATTGTTTTGAATGTGTCTCCCTAGCATGAAGCCTCCTTGTTCTACCAATATTAAGTCATTAATGAGTTTTTTGAGTCTATTGACCATTAATTTGGATATAATCTTGTATGATGTGTTACATAAAGATATTGGTTTGAATCTATCAAAATAAACTACATTGTGGTTTTTTGGGATAAGAGTTAAAAAATACACATTTATGGCTCCTAAAATTGCTCCATTAGTTCTTGATTCTTAGACCATACCCACAAAATATTTCTTAATAATATCCTAGCATGCCTAGTAGAAGTTGACCTGAAAATCGTTCAGACCCAGAGCTTTGTCTTGTTTTATGTCTTAGACTGTTTTAAAAACTTCCTCCTATTTTATTGGTTTGAAGAGCTCAAAATTCATTCGGGGAGTCACCACTGAGGAAATGAAACTCAAAATTTATTGTCTTTCCTCTTCATTATTCTCTATTTCTTCATTCAAGAGATTTTTAAAGTGTTTAACTACCTTATTCTTGATTTGATCCTGGTCTTTGATTATTCTTCTTCTTCATTTTTAATTTTAGTAATTTGATTAAATCATCTTCTTTGGTTTACTGCTTTGTGAAAGAATTTTATATTTGAATCCCCCTCTTGCAGCCATAATTTTCTTGACTTTAACCTCAAAAATTTGTCTTCTCTCTCTTCTTCATTATCTATGACTCTCTGCCATTTTTCTTCCTCTTTAAATAGATCATCTTCCCAACCCTCTTGAAGGGCTTTTTGTTCAATTTGAGTTAGATTATTTCTTGTTGTTATTAATTGAGTTTGTTATTGATATTTGATCTCCTTCGTCCATAAATTCAAATTTCTCTTGACATTCAATATTTTTTTGTGGAATTGATACATTAGCGTACCATAAGGACTTCCATTTCCTCACTAGTATTTAACCCTGGATAGAAAATCTTCATGTTCCATCCAATGAGGTTGAAACTTAAAGGGTGCATTTGAGACTTTCGAAAGAAAGTGGCATTCGAAAATGATTGGCCAATGGTCCGAAATGGTACCTAAGATATTTTTATAATTTTTCATTATTTTATTCCTAAGGGTCAATCTCATAACCTTGACCTAAATGCATCTTGGACTTAGATATAAATATCCCTTCTCAATAATCATTTCATTACTAGTTTAAGTGTAATTTAATTATCTTTTAGTGAAGATCTTTTGGTATCTATGGACACCCTATCATATTATGTGTTCTATAGAAGGTATAATTTTTTTGTTAAATAATATTAGATAATGATTGATTCCATTTATTTCTAGAAACTACTATGAAATCTAATAAATAGTAAATACTCATTTTTACAAAATAATTTGTATAGGTCTACTCCTTGGTTATAGGTCATGTAACAACAAAACACAAATAGGTTACATGTGAAATGGGATCAACATAAAGTCTTATATTCTAGTTGATATGGCAAGCAGGTCAACCCCTAGTTTCAAGAATAATATATACGATTGAATGGCATCCATTGCTTAAGTTTAGGTCTATTTAAATATGATTGAAAAGTTCAAAACATCCTTTAGTTTCAACATAGGTCAACATTGACCTAAATTTATTACAAGCACATACAAGTACATCATTCTTGTAAAGAGAATAAATAAAACAAAAACTCAAGCTAAAACATAATTGTTTTAAAGAGAGGTTAAATCACTCATTACTATAAACTTAATAATGTCGAGTTGTAATATCTCACACTTAATTGTCAAACCAATATTAGATTTAAAGAATAGTTATCCCGTATAGATATCCATAATTATAGCCTTTGGATTTCATCCATCTCTATTCCTTCTAAAATTTTCCATCCATACATCAACCTTGATTTATCCTCTTTTTCTATTTTTTCTAAAGGACTCTGCTCACACAATGGATAAAGACTCTAATTTCTAAAATTTTGCTAGCAAACTGCCCTAGGAGGTGCCAATAATGTAGGTCAAAAATCACCACATTAGGATAAATAATGTGATTAACTCCTAAAAAAAAGTTGAATAAAGAGTCATAGGTAATTACATCATCAGGAATGAGTGAGTTGAGGTTTAGCAAGTGCGACGGGAGTGAGGGTTTGAATTTTTTGGGCAGGAATCTCAGCCAAGGCGGCAGAGGTAGATCAGGTACGAAAGGGGTAGGTGGGAACCTTGAGCATGGATCAAGCGAGGATCTAGAGGAAGGCGGTTAGGTTGTGGCAGATTTGGAGGCGAGCATCACGCGGGGGCCCGACCCTCCTCAGAAAGACCCCGACAAAAAGATACGAAGGACAATGCGGGGCCCAAGAAGTGGTTGTCTTTTGTTGAGACTCTTAGAGAAAAAATAAAAGAGGTTCTCTCTCTTCCGCCCCTAGTTCTAGTAAATAATAAAATTTTGACCCTGACAAGTTCCATGAGCCATTTTCTTTCGATGGAAGAATTCTCCTTGTTAGGCAAGTTTTTGGGAGGTAGGTCGGACATGGAGACTATCAGGGCTTGGGCGACGGGTAAATGGTGACTGGTACACAACTTGGAGTTGGTAGATCTAACTTGAGGGTTCTTCATTATCCGTTTTAACAATATGGAGGATTCTAACCACATTTTAATACGAAGTCCTTGGTTTTTGGGTAAAAGGAGCCTTTTTCTCAAATGATGGGGTGAATATTTTGACCTTGAAAAGCAAAATATTAACATTACCCCTATTTGGGTTTGTCTCTCGAGTCTACCTACCCATTTCTTCAATGAATATTGGCTACAGGGCATAGCCAGAACTATAGGGGACCTTATCTCCATTGACCATACGACCTTGGCTAGGACAAGGATGACTCATGCACGAATCTGCGTTAATGCTAATTTGGATAATGAATTTCCAAGGTTTGTGGAGCTAGAGTATGGAGAATACTATTGAAAATAGTTGGTAGAATATGAGAACAGATCGGCATTCTATGCAGAATGTAAAAATCAAGGACATCTATGCAATCAGTGCCCTAACCTGGCAATGAATAGAGAAAAGCAAAAGCAGGGAATGCTAGATAGAGGAAATTTGAGGAGTTTCCCTGGCGGAGGTGATTTTAATTAGGCAAACTATGTCTACCAAAAAAATAAAAGAGACCAACAAGACAAAAAAATAGGTTGTTGGCAACCAAAATACTCAGGTAAGTTTCAATCCTCTAGTTTCAAATAAATTTTCAATTCTATCCAATATGGGAGTAGGAGGATTATCAGAATACATGGAAGCCCAGATTATTCAGGCTAACCATTCTAACTCTCTAGAATCCCCATCCAAGTTAGGATCCTCAAACCCTAATGCTAAAATTACTGTAAGCCCCATGGGCATCACAAAGCCAAACCCTAATGCTCGATCTCTAGAATCCCCATCCAAGTCGAGATCCTTAAACCCCAATGTTGAAAATACTTCAAGCCCAGTGGGCATCCCAAAGTCAAACCCTACTATTGAAGAACTTATGAAGAAATTTGAGGCATTAGAAAATAAAAAATCTCATATCCCTAACATCATCACTAGGAGCCAGGTGAATCCTACTAAGGGGTCGTCCCACAGACCAGGGGAATACAGGAAAAAAGGAGAAGATTTGGATGTAGGGGTGGAGATATGTGAAAATCTTTAGACTGAGGAATATGGTAGTCCGGTTCTACAACAAATTGCCTCCCCCCAGTTTAGTCCTAAACAAACCAGGAGCAATGTGAAGTCTCCTATAATTTTGGCAGTGAAAAAAGAAGAGGGAGAATATCAAATGTTGAGCATAAAAAAATTAAAACTGATAATGACATTGCCAATGGAAAATAGAGAACCTTGTTTCAATATGTTATTTTGGGTTCTGAAGACAACAAATTAGGAAAACTCCCTCAAGGTAGGGGGAGAGGAATGAATCTCAAACAATATAAATGAAGTTCCTCTCATGGAACGTGAGAGGCCTCAATGGCCTACCCAAATATAGGGAATTCAGTGCAATAAGAAATCAAGTGAATCCAACTATTATCATGTTGCAAGAAACAAAAACTGATGATATTCAGTCAAAAAAATTAGCAAAAAAAATCTGGAATCAAGGGGATATGGTTTGTAAATCATCTAAAGGAGCGTCTGGAGGCCTTATGACTTTGTGGGATCCCCTAATAGTAGAAGGCACCATTATTCAGAAAGACGACGAGATTCTTAGTGTTTTATTTAAGGAAATAAATAGCAACAGGTCATGGATCCTTTCAAATATTTATGCCTTGAATTCAATTCAAGGGAGAGATCTACTATGGGAGTACTTAGGCAATCTGAGTGAAATCTTCCATAATGTCCCCTGGATTTTGGCTGGGGATTTTAACACTCCTCTTTACCCTTCAAAAAAAATGGGTGGAAATGGACCACCTATCAGGAGCATGGATGAGTTCAATTACTTTGTGAACTTCAACATGTTGATGGATGTAAAACTTAGAGGAGAAAATTATACCTAGAGCAATCGGTGGATAGAGTATCATCTCATTCAATAAAGGCTTGACAAATTTTTTCTATCAAAGGAGGCTACAACTTTGTTCGGTGATTATACCCTGCAAGACCTTCCTAAAATTGCCTCTGATCATAATCCCATTTTTTTGGAGATCCCTAACTCTCTGTCATTCAAGAAACCTTTCAGATTTCAATCTATGTGGATCAAACATTCCAGTTTTAGATATAACTTAATTCAGTGGTGGCAGCAGCCTGTCAGGGGTAGTGTAGCTTTTAAACTTACTGGCAAATTAAAGTTTCTTAAAGAAAATCTTCGAACTTGGAACAAAGAGGTCTTTGGTAACCTCTTTGAAAATAAAAAATAGGTTGTTGAAAGTTTGAAGATAATTGATCAGAGGATTCAACATGGTGATGCTGATGAAACTACTAGGCAGGAGGAACAGAAAAAACTAGCAGAGTTTCATAACATTTTGGCCTGTGAGGAAATCTATTGGAGGCAAAAATCAAGGGCTCTTTGGTTGAAATATGGAGATTCAAATTCTAAGTTTTTTCACATCACCACGCTTAGAAATACAAGCAATAACAAGATAAATTTTTTTAAAAAAGTAGATGGTTCTATTACTTAGGACTTAACAGAAATCAGTAAGGAGGCAGTAACTTATTTCAATTCTATCCTTGGTCAGGAATCGTAGTGCAATTAGGAGGTAAAATATATTCTCTTGCAATACATTCCTAGCATAATAAATGAGGATATAAACCTTAAGCTTCTAGCTCCCTTTTCTGATGAGGAATGTTAGGATCCTACTATAAAATATACTAAACAACACACTCTCAACTCAAATAAACACACTCTCACACATTTGCTTGGAAATAAACTCATAGAAACATTATAACAATATTCAGAATTAAATGCATATGATAAAAAAAATTACTTAAAAGGAACAATCTCACAATAGATAGAATCGCAGGCATCTTCGAGGGGGCAACCTCCTTCAACACTTCATTAATTTGCAAAAATATGATTACATTGGTGCCTTTTCGGGTATTTAAAGAGTCTCCTTCCAAGGTTGGCTTACATGCAAAATACCACCTAGATTACATGCATAATGCCACCCGAATTACATGCATAGTGCCACTTTGAATTACATGCACAATGCCACTCAAATTACATTCATAATGCCACACGAATTACATGCACAATGCCACATTACCTAACCTATCTACCATGTGTTACATAGAAAAGGGTGCCATTTGTCATAGGCACTACCTAAGCTAAAACTTAGAACATTACAAAATATTAGTCATGGGTACTATCCAAGTTCACTAGGAATTATTACATCAAGGAAGTTATTACATTAAGGGTTAGGATGAGATCCTAACATGCCCTTCTCCTTGAAGAAGCTTTGTCCTCAAAGCTGAAAATGAGGAAACTGTTGCTGGAGTTGATGGAGAGACTCCCATGTAGCATCCTCAGGTTGAAGCCCATGCCACTGAATAAGGACCTCTGTAATGGTACGGTTGCACAGAGTGCGAGTTCGACGATCCAGCAGCTACTCAGGTGCAAGTAAGATGGAGCCTTCTTCATCCAATTTAGGAAGTTTTGATTGAACATGTACCTTTGTGCCCACAACTTTATTGAGAAGGGAAACGTGAAAAATAGGGTGGAGCTTGGAAGTGGGGGGAAGAGCCAATTTGTAAGCTGTAGGGCCAATCTGTTGTAGAACCTGGTAAGGACCGTAGAATTTTGGAGCGAGCTTTTGAAACCTATGAAGTTGTAGGGATGATTGTTTGTATGGCTATAAGCGAAGGAAGACCATATCACCCACATCAAAATTGTGCTTAGAACGATGTTGATCAGCTTGTTGGTGCATCCGATTCTGGGCCATGTTCAAATTTTGCTTGAGTTGGTGGAGGACCTCGGTGTGTTGACTCAGAGCATTGTCAACGGCCTGGACCTTGGAGCTGCCCGGAATGTAGGAGGAAGGCGTGAGTGGAGGGCACCCGTAAACTACCTCAAACGGTGTGAGTTTGGTGGTGATATGATAGGAAGTGTTGTACCACCATTCGTTCAGGGAAATCCATTTTGCCCAATGAGTAGGATGATCGAAGGCAAAGCAACGAAGGTAGGTTTCCAAGCATTTATTAACAACCTCTGTTTGACCATCCGTTTGCGGATGGTAGGATGAACTCATTTTGAGCTGAGTCCCCTACAACTTAAACAACTCTTGCCAAAAATTTCTAGTAAAGGTGGGATCACGATCAGATACAATGGAGGTTGGCATGCCATGAAGGTGAAATATGGAGTCAAGAAAAATTTGGGCAATAGTGGATGTTGTGTAAGGATGGGCTAGGGCACAAAAGTGAGCATACTTTGAAATGCGGTCCACTACTATGAAAATAACTAACTTACCTCCAGATTTAGGTAGCCCTTCTATGAATTCCATGGAGATCTCAGTCCACACCTACTCTGAGATCGGTAATGGTTGAAGAGTGCACGAAGAGCACATTGTTTTCCCCTTTCATCCTTTGACATGTGTCGTAGTCAGCTACAAAAGAGCGAATGTCCTATTTCATACCTTTCCAAAATAAGGTGTGCTTGAGTCACTCATAAGTTTTTAGGAACCTTAAATGGCCAGCAGATGGAGTAGCATGTGATTCCTTCATGAGGAGCTCTCGAAGTGGGGACTTAGGAGGAAGAACTAGGCATTGATGGTAATGCAGATCCTGGCCATCCCAACTATATCCTGGTGTAGACTCCAGATCATCCATAAGTGAAGCAACCAAGTCTTTCAAATCTGCATCCTGAAGTATTTTTTTGACATAAGGGCTCAATCCATTGGGGCAATGGTGCAGAAATGGCACACAACATACTAAGGGTCTAAAATTGGTGAGAGAGAGCATCCACCATAAGGTTCTCCTTTCCTTTTTTGTACATGATGTCATAATCGTAACCATGAGTTTTGATACCCATTTTTATTGCTCGGGGGTGGCAACCCATTGTTCTAGAAAGTATTTCAGACTCTGGTGGTCAGTTTTGATGGAGAAATGGCACCCAATGAGGTAAGGTCACCAATGCAGGACTGCATGCAATATTTCCAACATTTCCTTGGCATATGTGGATTTCTCTAAATTACGATCAGATAGGGCTTTGCTGGTAAAATCCAAAGGGTGTCCTTCTTGCATCAATACTACCCCAATACCACGACCAGAAGCATCACTTTCAATGACAAATTTTTTAAAGAAGTCTGGCATGGCTCAAACTGGAGTGGTGGTCATGGCATGCTTGAGTTCCAGCAATGCTTGCTCAATTGGCCCTGTCCAAGTAAAATAATCCTTCTTCAACATGGAGGTGAGGGGGGCGGCTATCTTTCCATAATTACAAAAAAATTTACGATAATAGCCTGTAAGCCCTAAAAATCCTTGAAGTCCCTTGAGAGTGCGAGGTTTCGGCCATTCTTGGACTGCTTGGATCTTCTTAGGGTCAACCTTGACACCATCCTTTGAGACAATGTGTCCTAGATACTCCACTTCAGTCAAACCAAAGGAACACTTGGATATTTTTGCGAATAGTTGATGGTCAGCCAATAGTTGTAGGGTTTGATATACATGCTTGAGATGCTTTTCCCATGTGTGACTGTAAATCAAGATGTCATTAAAGAACACAAGGATGAACTTCCACAAAAAAGGGCAAAATATGTTGTTCATCAAGATTTGAAATGTGGAAGGAGCATTTGTGAGACCAAATGGCATTACCAAGAATTCATAATGACCTTCATGAGTGCGAAAAGCATTTTTAGGAATATCTTCATCCCTAAGCCGGATCTGATGGTACCCAGAGCGAAGGTCTAGCTTGGTGAAGTACATGGTCCCATGTAATTCATATAGTAATTCATCAACCACAGGGATAGGAAATTTATCCTTGACGGTTATCTTGTTGAGTTCTCGGTAGTCAACACACAGTCACCAGGAGCCATCCTTCTTGAGGACCGATGAAGACCGGTGCGAGTAGGGACTAGTACTAGGCTAAATGATACTCGCCTTGAGTAATTCCTGTATCATTTTCTCAATCTCTGACTTCATGGCATGAGGGTACCTGTATGGTCTGATTTGGGAGGTGCACTATCTAGCAATAATGGAATGGCATGGTCGTGAGAGCGATGCGGTGGTAGTGTAGTTGGTTCTAAAAATATGGCCTCATGTTTGTGGAGAATCTGTTACAGGTCTGATGGGGTTTCACCCATTTGAGAGGTGGATGGTTGGATGGATAATAGTTGTGCAATGACCCCACGTGATGATTTCTTTAGCAATTTCTCCATGCCATTTGAACTAATAATTTGAGGTGTTCCTGCTGGGGAGCCCTTGATGATGTGTGTTTGTCCATTTTGGGAGAACTACATCTAGAGTTCGACAAAGTTCCAACTGATAGTTCCCAACGTACTCAACCATTAAGATCCCAAAAAAATATCACATCCACCCAACTGGAGGGCAAACATGTCTTGCTTGAGTTCATAGTCCCCTATCTTGATTTTAACATTACGACATTTTCCTTTATAAGGTAAGGTTCCCCCAAGGCTACCATGACCTCAAAGGAATTACAAGTGTGGATATAGCAATTTGCTCGCTAAGCAACTCTAGGGTCAATGAAGTTGTGCGTGCTTCCCGAATCCATAAGGATGGAAAGACGTTGGCCCTTGAAAAATCTTGCAACCTTCATGGTTTGTGGAGTAGTAATGCCTGCAAGAGCATGGACTGTAATTGTTGTCTCAAGTTCCTGTTTCACTTCTTCTTATGGAGAAGGTGTTTCTGGAGGATCCTCATCCTCATAACTCTGGTCAGAGTTATCAGGTTCTTCAACATCTATCAAGAACAATTTTTTGTCTACACACTTATGCCCTTTAAAAAACTTTTCATCATAATTGTAGCATAATCCTTGGGCACGACATTCATCCATCTCTTATGTGTTTAGGCACTTGGGTGCAGTAGGTTTATTATTAATTAGGTTTTAGGATTGAGCAGGAAATGAAGGTCTATTTTGAGGAAACTTTGATGGGCACCTTTGGGTAGAGAGTTTAGATTCGGCCAAACGAGCCAAACTGATAGCTTCCATCATAGTTTGTGGTTTCAAAATTCTTTCCGCTTGGAGTTCCACTTTAAACCCACTGATATAACAACTTTGGAAGAACCCTTCATTCAATCCTCTTGTCTTATTGGCCAATTTTTCAAATTGAGCTTGGTATTCACGGACTGACCCTGTTTGTTGTAGTTTGGTCAAGGCCCCTGTAAAGTCCTCATACTCACTAGGACCAAATCGAGTGAGTAGTTGGGATTCAAAATTCTCCCAAGAGATATTTGGGTTGGCAATACGTAACCATTGAAACTAGTGTAGAGCCTCAGATTCCAAGTTAAAGGAAGTCATCTGGACTCGATGAAATATGGGGACATTATGAATTCTAAAAAATTGATCGACCCTACATAGCCACCCATGAACATCCTTCCCACTAAATTTGGGAAAGTCCAATTTGGTCATTCTAAAGGATGGATCATGGTCATGATTCCTTGCAGACCCCTCAGCTTGGTTTTCTATTTTGGGTGGTCCTCTTTCTAGTTTTTTGTCTACTTCTGTCAGTGCTTCTTCTAAGCGGTTACTGGTGGCCTAATGCTCTAGGCGAAGACCTTGGACTTCTTCCCTTATGGAGTGAAAATCCGAGTGCAAGTTCTCAATGGCTTTTTTTAAGGATTCCAAGTGGTCTAGTTCTTTTTGATGTCCACGGGTACCCTAGGCCATTTTGAAACCTTTTGTGACCAGTTACTAAAAATAGAATTAATTTTTTAGGACTTACTATTTTAAGTGCCCAAAAAATTGCTTGGGTGCTATATATCAAAACGATCAGCTCGAAGAGGTGGTCACAATGAGCTATATCTCTCAACACTACTTTTTGGCACCCCAGACTTTTTTTTTTTTTAATCTCCTATTTTGCTGAGTCTAATGGTGTTTACAGTTTTTGATTTTGAGCTACAAAGCAAAATTTGGGTACTAGAGCACTATCTATAACTTGCCTCGTGTCATGCTCTCACTAGTTGGCCTAGTCCTAACAGTTTCTCAAACACTACTGACCTCACTAGCCCCAAGATTCTCTATATTTTGCAGGTGACTGTTATGACAGTTCTGTTCTGACCCTGAAACTATAAATTTTTCCCTGACTGTGCTGACCTCTCTGACCTGACTGACCTGATTGTGACTGCCACTATAAATTTGATTGTTATTCTCCAGACTGTCAACTTAAGTGTCACCCTCATGGTCTATCCCGAATGCATGTCCTTTCTATTATTTTTTTTTAGTAGAGGACTCCTTTCTCATATGCTCACTTTTGGGGATTTGAAATGTAGGTTTACAAATAGGGAGGTTTGGTTTCTTCTTCTTCTTCTTTTTCTTTTTTTATTATTTACATTTTTTACAGGTTGAAGTTTTAACAGAACCAGGGAATGCTAGGTAGAGGAGTATGTACCACCCATAGGCCATCTAATATACTGACAGTGACGAACAATAGTGCTTGAACCAATATTTCAGGCCACTACTCAAGGAGGATTCCACACATACCCTTGATCACACTACCTGCCTCTAACAATACGGGAGGGTAATCATCCAGGATGTTGTGTCCCGTATACTGATTAATACAAGGCCTAAAAGCTTCCTAATGGCTAAAATTTTGTTTAAACCTAGATGGTCTCCCGATATACTCGAAGATACATGGGAGCTCAAGTCCATGCGTGAGTTCTGTCTGGGGCCTGGGTATTGGATCCTGATCGCCCCTCACTTCACTAGACGCTTTATGGGCTATCTAGCTTAGCCAATAACGACAGATCCTTCACGATATTTTAAAACCCCCGGCATAGGGTTTCTACCTACTCAACTAAAAAGATTTTTTTTTTTTTGGTCTGGGAAAAAAATGCACTGTATTTTTTGGATTTTTTTAATAAAGAAAAATAGGAACAGAAAAAACACACAAAATTTATACCTAACAGGCGGATTGGATGGCAAGAATCATTGCAGTTGCAGTAGAACTTGGCCCTGGAGAGCGATCTGATATCACTTGTTAGGATCCTACTATAAAATATACTAAACAACACACTCTCAACTCAAATAAACACACTCTCACACATTTGCTTGGAAATAAACTCACAGAAACATTATAACAGTATTCAGAATTAAATGCATATGATAAAAAAAATTACTTAAAAGGAACAATCTCACAATAGATAGAATCGTAGGCCTCTTCGATGGGGCAACCTCCTTCAACACTTCATTAATTTGCAAAAAGATGATTACATTGGTGCCTTTTCGGATATTTAAAGAGTCTCCTTCCAAGGTTGGCTTACATGCAAAATGCCACATGGATTACATGCATAATGCCACGCGAATTACATGCATAGTGCCACTTTGAATTACATGCACAATACCACTCGAACTACATTCATAATGCCACACGAATTATATGCACAATGACACCTTACCTAACCTATCTACCATGTGTTACATAGAAAAGGGTGCCATTTTTCATAGGCACTACCTAAGCTAAAACTTAGAACATTACCAAATATTAGTCATGGGTACTACCCATGTTCACTAGGAATTATTACATCAAGAAAGTTATTACATTAAGGGTTAGGATGATATCCTAACAAGGAAATTAAGGAAGCCTTGTTTAGCATGGAGCCAGACAAAGCCCCAGGACTCGATGGCTTTCCCCCTCGTTTCTATCAAGATTTTTGGGACATCATAAGTGAGGATGTAATTTATACTGTCAGAGAATTCCAAGAAAGCAATCATATCCCAAAAGGTCTCAACTCTACTTTTATTTATCTAATTCCTAAGAAGCAAACCCTTGAATCTATGGCTGACTTTAGGTCGATCAGTCCGTGCAATGTTTCTTACAAGATCCTAACTAAAGCCATTGCAAAAATAATGAGATATGTTTTGCCCCACATCATAGATCTATGCCAGGGAAGCTCTGTCTAGGGCAGGTCAATCTTGAATGGAGTTATCATAGTTCATGAAGCTCTACACTCTGCTCATAAGACTGACAGGTCTATTTTTATCCTCAAGCTTGATATGAACAAAGCATTTGACAGGCTAAATTGGGACTTTCTGATTGTTGTCCTCTTTAAGTTTGGTTTTCACCACCAATGGATTAATTTGATCAAAGAATGCATTTCTAAAGCATGGTTCTTGATTCTGGTTAATGGAACAACTGCTGGTTACTTTCAAAGTCATAGAGGAATTTTGTAGGGGGACCCTATCAGCCCCATGTTATTCATCATTATGGTAGAAGCTTTAGGCAGAACCATAAAAAATGCTTGTAGTTCAAGGCTAATATCAAGAATCAAGGCAACATCTCTCACTAGGGCTATTTCTCACCAATAATTCATCGATGATACCCTTCTATTGACTAAGGCGTCGGTGGTTGAGGCCAAAATAATTAAATACATCCTGCAACTCTATGAGGATGTTGCTGGTCAGAAAGTTAATTTGAATAAAAGTAAGTTATATTTCTTGAACACCCACATTCAGAGGCAAGGAAGGATTGTATAAATTTTAGGGTGTGATATAGCAAAACTCACCACTTTGTATCTTGGTCTCCCTCTTTTCATTGGTTCTCCGAGAGAATCAATGTGGGACAGGGTTATTGAAAGAATTTTAAAAAAAACTTGTTGGATGGAAAGGTCATCTTCTATCTCAAGTAGGAAAGCTGACCCTCACTAAGGCATCTCTTCAGAGCATTCCAGTCTATTTCCTCTCCATTTTCAAAGCCCTTGTGAAGGTTTTCTAGAAATTTGAGAAACTCCAAAAAGAATTTTTATGGACTGGATCAAAGGAGAAAAAAGGATATACCTTGTAGAATGGACCAAAGTGTGCAGACCAAGGGAAAATGGTGGCTTAGGTCTGAGGAGAATTGCTCATATGAATTTATCTTTGCTAGTTAAGTAAGCGTGGTGCCTCATTTTTGGTGAAGAAAATGAATGGACAACTATCATCAAACGAAAGTATCTTCAAAATATGGAATTTCTAAGTGACTCAGTTCCAATCAAAGGTTCTTCTTTTTGGAAAGCAATTCTCAATTGTAAGGAAATCATCAAAAAAGGTTTAATATGGGTTTTAGTCAATGGTGAGAGGATAAATTATTGGAATGATAGGTGGGCTAAGTATGAACCACTAACGCAATATCCTAACTTATCCCGAATCAGAGATATCATGGAAGAACTCATTGGCAAAAAAGTCTTCGATTATATGGTTGAGGATAGAGGCATAATGAAGTGGAAAGAAATAAGGATTCAGGGATTTCAAGCGAAATCAAATGATCTTTGTAACATTATCGGGCAATAGTTTATCCCCATGAGACCCAAGTAATATCAAGTGACCTGGGCTCCTACAAAAAATGGGCAGTTCACTGTTAAATCAGCTTACAAGCTTCTACTTGATGATGAGGATTTTGTCCTCTAAAAGGACTTAGTTTGGATAAAAAAATTAATTCCAAAAATTGTAGTATTTTCATGGTTGGTTATCCAAAGAATAATTCTAACCATTGATAATATGATGCATAAAGGTATTTGTATCACTAATTGTTTTTATCTGTGTAGGGCTAATTGGGAGACCATTTATAACATTTTCCTTTAGTGCCCTTTTTCCTTGACTGTCCTAAGTGGGGTTTTTCAGGCCTTCAATATTTTTTGGGTTAAACCATCCACCGTACTTGATTTGTTCGTCCAGTTGCCTTACACCTTTTCAAGCCAAATACTTAGATACATGTGGAAAATTTGTCTCAATCACTATCTTTGGCAGGTGTGGTTAGAAAGGAACCATAGAGTCTTTAATGAGTCTATCCATGATCATCAAACTATCATTGCCAAGATTCTATCCTTTGCCAACGAGAATGTGAACCTTATCCCTTTTGATAGTCGTAAACCTCATCTTCAGGAGACCATGATTGCTCAATATTTAAGCTTAACCTTGTTATATGAGTTTGTGCCTAGGGTAGTCAACCCCAAAGCCAATGTTAAGTGGTCCCCACCTCCTACGGGTTGGTTTAAGCTTAATTTTTATGGAGCGGCTAAGGAGAATCCTAGCAGAGCAAGCACTGGCGGCATTGTGCGAGATCATAATGGGAATATGATGCTTGTGTTTTCCAAATATTTGGGAACAAGGACAAACAACGAAGCTGAAGCTAGAGCTATGTGGAGAGGCCTTCAAATGACTCAAGATTTAGAAGGTAATTTGATCATAGAATGAGACTCTATGCATGTTATAAATCTCCTCAATAATTGGAAAACACCTCCTTGGAGGATTAAAATAATTTTTGAAGAGGCTAGGATCCTTTTCCAGGGAAGACAAGACAGAAAAGCCCAACATGTCTTTCGGGAAGCTAACAAAGTTGTTGATAAGCTGGCCAATTTGGGTGTCGATGGTGACAAAATTTTCAAATGGGAACACAATGTCTCGAGCGAAGTAGAGGAGCTTATTCAACAAGAATGCCAATAATGATAGTCAAATTTACCAACAGGGAAGGCACTGTAAGTTCGAAGGCTATGAGTATTCCCGTATCTTTTTTGAAATGGACTCACAATAAAAATTATTCGAGCTATCATTCTTGGTGGATGCTGCTTGGAAATACCACAAAGACTAATGGGGATAGTCACATGTCAGATAACATGGCTCCTAGTCATCTTAGTAATTTGAGGTTGGTTGATAATCACAGGGCGGGAAATAAACAACAATATAAGACTTTGAACTAGAGACACTATACCACCAGATAGCGACCGCCATAAATCTATCCAACAGGTTCACTTCTCCAAGGTTGATTGGCCAAGACGGGATGTGGTCCCAAAGCATGTCATATACGAAAGAAAGCAATTACCAAATAATTATTAAGAGTAACTATCAATACAGAGCTTGTGGGAGTTTTTTCAGTACTTTGCTATGTGTGTATGCAGCTTTTTGTTTCTCCACTATTTCAAGGAAGGGATCCGTGTCTGTTTCTTTTTTTGTAATTATGATGTAGGTGTGTTTTCTTGGGGTATACCCAAAATGTTGTATGGGAAGTTTCTTTTTGATAACAGGCTATGTGCCTTACCGGATGCAATGGCTTTGGTGGCATGTAGATTTTACATATATAGGATCCTTAGTAATGACATGTTCATCAACATACCCTGGGCTAATTTTTGTAAAAGGTTTTGGGTCAACCTGTAAAACCCGACATTAATGCTATAGTATCTTATCCAAAAAAAAATATTGAATAGAATCTGACACTAATTGAGCAATTAAAAGTAATTCATATTCAATACAACTACAGGAATTCAATACTATAGTTTTTATTTAGGTAGTCTATCCAGACCTTAAAATCAATTATAGAAAAGTTAAGGAACCACTCCATTCCATGTACATAATCACAAATTCCAATCTATACAAGTTAGTATATTTTTGCTACAACTCGGCATCCATGATAATTCTACAAATATTGAAGCACAAACATATAGTGTATTTTTTACAAGAAAATCCTATCTCGTTCAAAAATCAATTCCATTAGAGTAATTAGAGTCAACCATCATGTAATTCTATAACATTATGAAGCATGATTACAATGTTAATGTATGCAAGTAAAATACTATATTTTGTTTCTATTAATAACTTTTGATGTTTGCCTTACTAGCGTCAATGAAATATTATGAATATATTAATCTTATCTAAAAATTTAAGGAAATATAGCAAATAATCTAGTATTTTTGGGGTTAATGATTGTTGGTAATCAAGCTCTATTTGACCAATCCTTGGTGTATTTGATCAACATAATCATCAATAGACATAAATCACACATGAAAGGTTTATTTAATCCACCCAATGTTACAATATAAATTTATTTACCATTACCTATTGAGTTGAGAGAAGGGAGACCATTATCAAAGTTATTTATCACTCAACCAAAGAAATATTACTTAGAATTCTCTTCTAGTCATATTCTCTACATAATAGAATTGACCCTTCAACAAGGAGATCAAATACAAAGCACAATTATGACAAAAATTCAACTCATGAATGTGTTAATCTATCTACATGAAATCATGCAAATTACAAAGCTTAACACATAAAGGATGCATCCTAATAACATGAAGTCCACACATAAATAATGCAATTACTATAATGCATACTATGAATATAATTATTACTTTAGTTATAGATTCATAAATCTTTTTATGAGAGTAATCCACTTGATATATTCCTCAACATATAATTTCTCATAAATTATAATGGGCATGTGTCAATGCTTGACCTTTTGCATGCTATCCCTATGTTCACCCATGTAGGACTTGAATTACAAGTATCATATAGAACCCATCTATGTCCTTGTACCTTTATATGTCTCATCCCTTCCTTCAATCTAGGTTTTTTTTCCTACTTATATCTTGGCATTGTATAGGAAAGGACTAATAAGGTTGCTGAAATAGTTTCATGGAAAGAAAAATTATAGTTTCTATTACTATACCATTTAAACTACCATTTAGCCAGAAAGTCAAATAAGGAAACAAGGTCATTCAAAATTACTTATCCTGCATGCCACACTTATTCCATAAAATAAAATTGAACGATCATTCACAAATGCCATTCACAAAGATGTACAATTATCAATGCAATATCAACATTCAGACCACTTAAGGGTGTTAGCTCATAAATAATTCAAAAAAATTCACCAAGATTCCATACTAGCATAAAAACAAGGTCAAAATAATCATTCTTGGTGACATTCATATAGGTGGTCATCATTTAATCCCAATGCAAAAGAGACATTCAATTTGTTCAGGGTTGATACATTAGCAAGAATTTAAAACACTTCATCAAGGTTCCATACTATCTTACGAAAATAGGGCTAAAAAAACAATTCTTAGTGTAATTCATAGAGGTGGTTCTTATTAAATTATAATGTAAAAGAGGCATTCAAGCCATTTAAATTTGCTAGCTCAATAAGAGAGTTCAAGCCATCTATCAAGGAGACTTCCCTAGTCAATTGAGAAATAATGAAACATAGCTTGGACTTTTACTTTATTCTAAGGATAAATCAACACTCATACCTTTATATGGGCCCAAGAAAATTTATACCATGACATTAGTTATCTTGAGAATGAGACAATTCAAAAAATCACTATAAGATCAAGTGATATCAACTTCTAAGTCTAGTTAAAGTAAATTGTATGTAAGAAAATTTTATGTAAATCATTCCCTTTTTTCCTTTATATACACATATATATAACAATATTTCATGTTATAATAGCTTTAAGGAATAGTAACTTTTCCTATCAAGAACTTTTCTGGATAATAATTTTTGTATGAAACAACTTTTATGAACAACAACCTCCACCAAAAGTCTAGAAATTGGTTGTAGACTTGATCATCATATATGTTTACTCAAGATAAAATATTTCCTACTCTATCTAACAAGTTTTAATGATGTCCCTTTACAAATGAACATTTACCAAGCTTTAGTTCAACAAGAACTTCAAATTTTAGGGCTCAATAAAAATTGTCATTGATATTCCATTCAACACCTAGTACCACTAGAGAATTGCCCTACCTAGGTTAGAATAACATAAAGGAAGAATGAATAGAAGATTCATCGTACAAGCATACAATAAAAGAAATCCAAAGTCACCCATATTATTTTACCTTTACAAAATAGTCTTAGACCCAAAATTGAACACTTCCCTTTTCAAAATTTTATACATGAATGAACAAGCATGGATATTTAGAGAGGGAGATGTTTTCTTTCATCAATTTAAACTAGATAAAATGGATTTACTACTAGTTTATTGAGTTTCTTTCAACAAGGATGGGGTATTTACAAAATGTCACCAAAAAAACACTTTGACAACACCTCTTGCATCCCTTTTGGTTTTTGCTATTATTTTTCACAAGACTAGTTCATGCATGAAGGATTGTGTATCCACATGATCAAGATAAGGGCTTATAAAATCTCTTCCAAGTCTAAAATTATTTTTTTCCAAGTAAATAAATTACACAAGATATAAAAGCTTCATTCATGACTAAAATAGTAATATAAAATGTTCATGCAACTATTATTCACTCCTGTTAGAACTAGTTCTCCTCCACTCAAGTTTTATGGCAAAATAAATTGTACTAAAAGAAGCAGGTTCTTATACTTGGAGATTTAGGGTTTTAGGCACCTAAATGATTTTATGCCAAAAGCATAACAATCAATCTCTATTTTCATAGGAATATTCCAACATTAGTCCACCATTTAATTTTTACCTAACTCATTAGGTGGTCTAAAGTTTAGAAATAAAATTGCCCATTCTTTACTTTTTGAGAGCTAATACAGTGTCACATAGCCCTAAAGAATTAATTGTAATTCATCTCAAAGGAATTTAATTCATGGTTGTTTGAACCAAAGGTTGGGATTGAAAACCTTCAATACAAACAATTTTTTTTCCATAAAACTAGTCACTTATCATGCCTCTAAATGAATTGACTATATAATGCAATGCATCCAAATTAATATAAAATTAAATATGCCTATTATGCAAGTAAAATTTATTGGTAGTGTGTTCATTATTTCAAGTTTTCTGATATTATGATTTATCAATATCTATAGACCTATCCCTAATGATGCCCTTCCTCTTGTTCCTCACCAAGGGTAGACCCTATCAAATTATCCAACCAAATTTTGTAGTTAGACTTATTTCATGGCGTAGTTAAATAAAATGACATAATCAATAAAATTGTACTTACTATCTTAACATTAGCATTCATCATTAATTAGTATAAATTATATATCATTCCTATTTCCATATATTTCCATGTTTATTTTAAATTAATATATTTAGATTGCCATAAAATATATTTTAACATTCTAAGAAGAGTCATTGTCCCGATGACAACAAGAATAGTCCATGCATAACATAATTACTAAATAAATCATCATACAATTTGCAACAATCTATTTTTGCTAGCAAAAATTCATTTTCAAATATTGTCAACAATAAAATTTTGATCCATTACATAGTTTTTAAGTAATAACATCTCAATCTAGTCCACAATTCTCAAACAAAAATTCAGTCTTTTAAGTTTTTGGTAATAACATCTCAAATTTGGTCCATGGGTTTGGGGTAGTTAGTAGGAGCAAGGACTTTCATACCATAAACCAAGTTTTAAATCCTATGGATGAACCTTAACATTTTATCAATTGGCATTATCTCAATAGGTTAAATCCCTCAACTTTAAATAAGAAGATCCAAGTCAAATCTTTCCAAGTGATACATGCATAATTGACAAGTTACTATAATGCCACTATACGCTCATATTTTAATATAAGTGAGGCCAATTTTTATCCCATATAGCCCATTAAGAAAATTAATAACATCTCAAACCAATTACACAATTTTTAATCATTTCAATCCAATATATATATATATATATATATATATATATATTATCAAAATTGATTAGTAAAAAGAAAATATATTCAATCCTTTATACAAATAAATAAGGAAAATACCTCTTAATTTATTTAGAATCCTCCCATTTAGCACTATCCTTAGTGTGTTTGTCCTACTAGACCTTACAATGAGTTATCTCTCTATTGTGGAAATGCAATTTGCACATCTCTAAGATCATTATTGGATTGACCTAAACTAGTATTGGATGTTGCACCTCAAATGATTTACAAACTAGGATATGAGATGCATCTATATAATATAGATTCAACAAGGTGACATGGAACACATTATGAATTTGGTAGACACTTGAGGGTAGAGCAAGTTGATAGGCAACTAGGTTAATAACTTTCATAATTTTAATGGGTCCTACATATATGGGGGTTAATTTGGCTAACTTACCAAATTTTATAGACCTCTTTTGAAGTTTCACCCTAAGAAACACTTTGTTTCCCATTGAATATTGTCTTACAAATATATTATGGTTAGAATAAATATCGTGCTTATCAATGACTTCCTTAAGTCGATTCTTGATTAGTTTCACTTGTTCCTTCATCTACTTCAGCATATCCAAATCTATGACCACTTTGTCCTTTATCATGTTCCAACTAGAGGTGTTCAGCATGTACTTCCATTAGGTGATTCATGTGGAGCCATTCTCAGGCTTGAATGATAAGAGTTATTATATAAAAATTCTACTAAGGTACATATTCCTCCCACCTATATTGTTAATACATGTAGTACATCCTCAATAATTCTTCTAAAACTTGATTTACCCTCCCAGTTTGACTATTAATTTTTGGTTGATATGTTAAACTTATGTAGAGTATGGTTCTCAATACAATAGTTAGGGTTTGACAAAAATATGGCATGATTTTGGAGTCTTTATTTGATATATTCATTTTAGGTACACCATGTTAGATTTTGATGTTAAATATTTAATGAAAAGCAACCACAAGATCTAGAATAAGCATGCTATATCAAATATAAGATAATGGCAATATTTAAAGCATATAAAACTCATGAAAGGATTTTGCAATAACTCAAAAAACTACCATTAACAAAAGCTCACAAAAATAGTATTTTGATATAGAATGGAGATCTCAAACTCTCCATATTTCATACATGCTTCTACATTGTATCTCTACCTTATTCTCTACTTCTCCTCTACATTGTGTCTTTTAATATTCTCACACAAAGGCCAATATATAATGGGATGTGACTCTTGACCTTTCATCTTCCTGTGACTTTTCACCTTCCTATTCTATGGACTCATCTGCACATGGACTATTATGCACATTTACATTATTGAATACTTTTCATTCTAATAATACTTGTGCATTTATTACATTGCATAAAGTAAATACTCACACCCTAATCTAAGACACACTCCTAATCTAAATATGTACCCAAGGTGGTACATCAGCATGTACCAAATAATGTAATATATTCCAACACACCATTCAACCTGAAGATATCTTACACAATTTTATGCCAAAGTTGAAGCATTGTCCTTAATAGCTTAGGAATAAAATAAGCTACTTTGTTCAATTTATCAACCACCATAAGGATGACATTGTTCTTGTTTGGATGTCAACAACCCTTGCATAAGTCACATGTTTATCACTTGTCATTTCCATTTTAGCAGGTCATGCAGATATAACAATCCAATCAAATGTGCATGTTTAGCCTTGACTCGCTAACATTTGAAATATTTTACTACAAATTTTATTACATCCTTTTTTGAGTCTTAACAAAAATATAATGACCTTAGGTCAACTAAATATTTTTCACCCTTGTGTGTGGAATACAAAGCATAGTGTGCCTCCTCAAGGACTATGGTCCATAGATTACCATAATTTTGCATATGTATACACCCTTCAAATCTCAATAGCCCATATATTTCTAGCTGATAACCCTCATAGCATAGGTCTTGTGCATTTATCTCTAGATTAGTATTCACTCTTTGGTGGTGCTCATCCTCATACATGTGTCTCAAGATATTTTCTTTGAAGGTTGACCTAGAATCATACATGGCAATAATATTTCTTCTACAACTAATCACATCAACTACTTGATTTTCCTTTTTCTTGATATAATTGATGTTGAAGTTATATTCATATAGAGGTATCAACCATCATTATTTTCAATCATTCAAGTTTTGTTGAGTAAAAATCTAATAGATCCCTTGGTGATCGATCTTCAACTTAAATGGTTTTCCTATAAGGTAGTGTCTCAAAATATAAAAAGCATGGACAACTACTACCAGTTCTAGATCATATGGTGCATAGTTTTGCTCACACAAACTCAATTCCAAGACCCATATGCCACTATTAGAATATCTTATAGCATACTCGTAGAATCCTTCACTTGTGATATTTATAAAATTGATGAATTCTCATATAAGATCAAGTATCTTGAGAATTGGAGTCCTTATTAACTTCTCTTTCTACAAGTAGAATTTTTCATCACACCTCTTAGACCAAACATATTTATTTATTTTCCATTGGAGTGAGGTGATTTTGTGAACTGTATTAGAGAATCCCTTCATAAATATTTTATAGTAGTCTGCTAAGCCCATGAGACTTCAAACTTCATGCACATTTTGGGGCATTGGCCATTCCATAATGGCTTTAGTTTTTCCTAAGTCAATTGAGATATCCTTCATAGAAATTATATACCCTAAATAGTGTACTTTTTTTATATAAAGGTGAACTTAGATAGCTTTCCATATAGCTCATGGTCCCTTAATATTTACATTACCATCATAGATGTTTTAAGTGTGCTTCCTCATTGTGGGAGTAAATTAGTATATAATCTAGAAAAAACAACATAGATTTATGATTTATCTAAGATATCTCTAAATGCATTGTTCATAAGATGTGTGGAAGAAAATGGAGCATTTATGAGTCCAAATGAAACCAAAATGACCTCATAATGACCATATCAAGTTCTAAAGGTTGTTTTCAAAATATCCTCTTCGTTGCTTCTTAACTGATGACTTATTGGGCTAAGGTCAATTTTTAAGAAGATTATTGTCTCTTGTATCTGCTTGAACATGTCTTCAATATTTAGAAGAGGTATCGTTTCTTAATTGTTGTCATGTTCAACATTTGATAATCAACACACAACATAAAATTATTGTCTTTCTTCTTCACAAAAATTATTGAAACACCCTTAGGTGATACACTTAATTAAATCGTCCCTTTTTATAATAGTTCATTTAGTTGCGTCTTGAGTTTCAAAAACTCAATGGTGGTTATTTTATAGGGATCCTTTGATGGTGGCTCATCCCCTATAAGGACTTCTATTAAAAAATCAAACTCCCCTCTTGGAGGTAGGCCTAGAAGCTCTTCAAAGATCACATATTGACACTCATTCAAAAATGGATATGCTTCAAATATAGGTTCTTCTTCATCTTCCATGTTATCAATATGCACTACATATAGTATGCATCCATTTCACTAAGCTTTCCTTAGTCACATAGCTAAATAATGCCTAAAACTAACATATTTTTGGATTCCTTGGATGGTGATACTATATCCATCATTACCGATGTACTCAATATTACCATAGCCAATTGAATTCAATGATCATATCATATTATCCTAGAGGGGATACATACATATTATGGTAAAGTTTGTAAATTTCAACTCAGCAATGCCTAGACATTACTCTACTCTCTTCTCAGCTCAATTCTCATATTGAATTGTTTATGAGTTCTCCATGAACCCAAATTTTATTTTAATCTTCCTTGGTTGTATGGATTTACAAAATATTTAGTTGCTCTAGTATCTACTAGAATACTTAGAATACACCATGGGGCTTACTTGTGGTCTGAGTAGGAGCGTATTGATGCTATGTTTCATGGTTATCCATTATTACATTAATGTAGTGTGGAGGTTGGTTAGACTATTATGGTTGCTTCATGGTGGTTATGTTTCCTATAGAGGACATTGATAGGCATAATTATCCCCTCAATGGACAAAACATCCATCCTTTGGTCCTTACTTGACCTAATTACCTCCATTCTTATTTAAATGTCATTTCTACTAAAAAATTTATTGTTGTTTTAATCAATTATATAGCATTAAAACAAGCCCCACTTGTATTACATTATGACCACATGTTTATATTAAAATATATTGACAATTATGTATTTATTTCCTGACAAGATTAAAATATTTGTCTCCTACTTAAAATTTGAGGAATTTAACCGGTTGAGCTAATGTCATTTAATTTTCAAATTTTAAATTGCACTATTATCTTTCATGCATAATGTTTATAGGCATGGTTCTCATCATGTAAAATCTTAAGTATGGAAAAGTAGGTGCTTGCCTCTTGGTTATAGAATTTAAATATACTTACAAAGGGTCATATATGACAATGGAGTTAGCACAAAGGGTCTATATTAATCTACAGTAAAACATAAATATCTAGAAGTTGGATTCATTAATATCAATTTTTATGGTGCTTCCAAAGGGAATTTGGGGAAATTTAATAAAGATGGTATTTTTTAGAATAATAAAGGAAAAAATTTCCTCACTTACTTAAAATCACATGGAACTTTACTATGTAGAGGCTAGGTCATTTCTTACATGGATTAATATTGTCATTGAAAAAATATGGGGCTATATATCAATTGAGATTTCACAAATAATTACTAATGATACCAAGAAAAATAAATGTGCAGATTAGATCAACAATAGCATTGTTTTTTATGCCCAACAACTAATGTTGGAGGCAATATCTTGGAAATGTTAGCATATTTATAGAGAAGGAAATAGGAAAGCAAATAAATTAGCTAACTCTTCCTAGGTGAAATTTAAATTTTAGAAAGTAACTATTTGAGGAATTTTATCTCTTAATAAAAATGATGTCAGGAAGTTGATAGATGAAACACAATAATTTGAGGAATATGAAGAATAGCTTTATTATAAATGCAAGTCAGATATGCTTTTTTTTTCCTTATTTGTAATTAGTTATATGGGATTGAAATGGCTCTACTTGTATTATATGATGACCACATAGTAGTATTAAAATAACTTGGAAATGGTGCATGTATTGCTTAGAAATATTTGAACCTAGGTCTACTCCATAAAAGTCAAGGAATTAAATCCATAGAGCTCATACCATTAATTAAATGTTAAGTTTTTCCCATGAAATTTAAACTTTGGTTAATTGTACAGAATTCTTGATTTCCCATCCCTTGCTCTAAAACCCATGGGAAAATGTTAAGGTTCACCTATGAGATTTGAACCTTGGTTTACCATATGAAACTCTTTACTCCAAACCCATTTATCTAAACCTCATGGGCTATAAATATTAAGATTCATCCATGGGATTTGAACATTGGTATCTAGTGTGAAACTCTTCAGTCCCAACCAATTGCCTAAATTCTATGGATGTTAGATATGATCTAATTGACCTAATAACAAAACATAATGTTTTTATATTTTGATAGGAGTTGCCCCTAGTATAAACCATATATAACTTATTCAAAAATGAATGTCACCAATGTCCAGCTAGTCCCAAAGCATAGTCTTTGATTCATACCATATTTTGGGACTTTATTAATATTTTTCCCTTTTTACTTTACCCTATGAAGTTATTCCCTCTCATCATGTTGGCCTCATCATCATTGAACTATCCATATTTTTATTTGTTTTATTTTTTATTAATCTTATTTGTTTCCCTTTTATATATACTTTTTATATCTTCTTGTCTCACTTATTTCCTATTTCCAACATCAATTATTATAAATTGGAAACACCTATAATACATTTCAACCCCCTTACTCTATACAAAATATTCATAAACTTGTATCTATTTTATCGTTTTAGTAATATTGTGTCCCAGTATTACAAATTCTCTCTCCTAACAAGCTTTTACAATTCCATTTTTGTCACGCTCAATATAATATATATTTCTCAATACATGAGTTCTAGTTGTCTTTTCCAACCTACCAAGTATTTATTTCTATAACTCACCTTTCACATTGTAAAAGATAGGGTTATATATTTGTAATTTGCAAGGTACTTATCTTATAGCTTCTCACATGCACATTGATATGATATGTATTACATGTTCAAGTAGACTAAACCTTAGTCCAATTGTGATTCTACTTGATATCACATTACTCTTAGTGGATATGATGGCACAACTAAGCATTTATTTTGATTGAGACATAGGATCCAAAACTCCCAACCTTAGAGGTTGCTAATGTATCCATGAACAAAAGAGAGTTATTAATGTTGAAGGATGTCCTTACATAAGTCAATAAAACCACAGATATATCATTTAAAATATTAAGAATTTTAGAATTATCTAACATTAAAATTCAAATTCTATGACCTATTAGTGGAATTATGTTATGAATGCACATCCTTAAATCCTCATTTAAGTCCTTTGGTTTGACATTGGATGAAAGCATGTACATATGTGAGATGATCTTCAAGAATGTCTAAGGTAAGTGATTCTAAATTTCCAATAGTATGACTATACATTCAATATTAAAGGTACTCCAAAGCTCATCCTTGACCTTGTCCAACAACAAATCGACATCAAGTAGATTAGATGGCCCTACCATACAATCATTATGGACATAATATTTGGATGTGAATGAAATTAATTTCATTTTCTAGTGAATATTAGAATTATGTAATCATTAAATTAGATCTAGTAATATAGCATAAGATGGAGTTACAGACAAAATTGAAATGTATCTACTTCAAAATACAATTAAAGGTGGATGTCATGTATTTTATGGTAGATAATGAAATGAGTTTCTCTCCTAGTTCATTTTACGTAGATATGCAAATTGTGATGGGATTTCACAAATACGGGCTCACTTAAAAGAATTCAAATCTAATGAGGCTAAGACCTA
Source organism: Wollemia nobilis (assembly GCA_028583015.1). Lineage (NCBI taxonomy): Eukaryota > Viridiplantae > Streptophyta > Pinopsida > Araucariales > Araucariaceae > Wollemia > Wollemia nobilis. Next base: position 7,325,321 of record JAQPPZ010017031.1, on the reverse strand, counting down.
GGGGTTCAAGTTCTAGGCTAAGTCTTCAAAAAAATTGAAGACCAATTGCAGACACTATAAAAGGAAGGAACATCCAATGAAGAATTGTTTGCTAAAATTCCAAAGGATTAAATTTGAGTTATTGAAGATCGATGGACGTCTTCTAGATGATGAGGGATATTTTTAAGGATTTGCCTCAACTATAGAGGCCCACTAGAACATCCACTATAATGGGAAGATATTATTGTCACTACTATATTCTCTTCTTGGCCCCTTGGTTCATATTATGGGGGGTGTTGAAATTATAATCTAATTCATGTACAAGGTCAACATTGTATGATGTATTGAAAAGGTCTAAAGGGATTTCATTGTTCAACGTATCAATTATTTATAATATTATATTATGTAATCCCTAAGGGCCATAATTAACCTTGTTATGGTTAAACCCTCTTTATAACTTGTAATTAAACTAAAGCTCCCTTGTTTGGTTGGCTTAGATTAAACTTTATTATTGGGATTTCATATTGGCACATATATCCCCTTCCACTTCTCATTTGATAATTGGAGTGTTGTGTAATATTGTCTATGGATATAGTTATTATTTATTGTGCCTATAGGTGCCTACCATATCTCTCTTTTTCATCCTTATTTTCACTTTCTATATAAGAATTGAGTGGATGGATTGATTTTATTCATTTATAGAAAATATTGTGAATTCCAACAATGATGTTGGATCCTATTGATATAACTCAAGAATAAAGAATTATTTGCAATCACTTTGAGAGGCTCTAACAAATGTAACTTTAGTTGATAATTAATGTTAAGTACTGTAGACATGATATTTAATCCATTGAGGGGTAAAGATAGACTAGAAAAATAGTTATCTTGTGTAGAGATAAAGGGATGGCAATTACAAAAATAATATTAACTTAGAAATAGCCTCAATAGATGTGATATTTTGGATATATGTGGAATATTTTACCAAAGCTTTATTTATCATTAGTAAATATATATTGCATATGAAATTGATCCAAATGGACCTATGGAAATTCATGTAAAATAATTTTCACAAGATGAAGTTAAGGAGGAACAAGTGATAAGGACCCAACAAGATTCTATAATATGGAAGCTTATATTTTTGCCATAATTTATTTAAATGAAAATTTTCAATAAAAATTCATAGGGAGGTACGCAACTTTAATAAGAACATTTGTATTTTATTTGAGTTCAAAATGAATAAGCTAACCCCCAAAAATGGGAAAGAATAGTCAAGACCATTGAGTTGTGTTTTGGATATAAAGAGGACAAATAATATCCAATTCACTTGATTGATTTTTCAAGTGGAAGACTTAGATGACTACACATAAATTTTAGCTAAAATACATATGTTTAACCATTCAAAATAGCAAAACATAATTTTTATATCTTAAGATATCCAAATAAGAAAATTTTACATTGAATATTCTTCACATGGTCATTTGTGTTACAACCAAATTTAGTTCAAACTTCATCATTTAGAACCTCAAATGGCTAAAAAATAGTCCGTCCAAGAAGCTAATTGATTTGGCACATGCAAGGCACCCAAAACGTGAACTAACTAGCAAGGGGAATATGTATGAGGAAAAAGCATGACACATAATTTCCTTGTATATCCACACTTGAAAGAATATTATAATCAAGAAATATCAATTGTACGGAAAAGTACTAGATAAGGCTTATTTGGGACACCCAAGGTCCATAATATACCCAATACCATACCACATGGGTTTATATTGGGGTGATTAAAATAAACTGTATTAGAAACAATATACTACTAACTATAATATATTTTTTTGATAAGGTGAAAAAATGGGTTTTGAAAGGGTCCCTGAACCTTTTACAATGATAAGGAATTTGCATTTCCAAGAGAATCCCAAAAACTTTGGTGAAAAGAACTAACTCAAACAAAAAGCTAACCACTACACATAATAACAATTTTCACTACATGCTAGCAAGATAACCAAGAAAGGAACAAAGGAACCTAAGAAATCAAATACCCTTAGGTCCTAAAAAGAACCAAAACACCAACTCTAAATACTAACCATAAACTCCCATTGAGGGATATAAAAACTAAAACAGACAACGAGCCATGTAAACTAACACAGAGAAAAATTAGTCAATCCTCTGGATCACCTTCTCTAGCTTCACCCTTAATTGTCTTCAAGGCCTTTGGCTCCCACTGATTCCAGCCCATCATTGTTTTAATCTCATCAATGCATGCAATAGCCACATTCAAGGTGCCAATCAAGTAATTCTAGAGCTTCAACATCATCTTAAAGAGATGTTTCAAATTTTCAAGGGCATCTAGTGATCTAGATATTTTCATCTTCCTCCTACCTATTACATCCAAAGTGGGCTTTGCTTTTTTCTTGGAAGGGACAGAATCCTCTGATTCTGAGTCCTCAATATAAAGCAGGATCTCCTTCTCTTTGGTTGACTTAACAAAAATATGTTTGGAACATCTAGCTTTTTCCAGACACCCACTGGTTCCTTTGGGGGATTTAGAGGCTTCTCAAATCCCCTTCAACATTTTTGATGCCTTCTTAGTGATAACAAGACCAGCAGGGTTCACCTCAAACATATGGTAGTTGCTTGACTTGGAATGAGATGATGCAAGGGAATCTTCGATGGTAGGGACCTCCACCAGTTTGGACATGAGAGTCATAATCACCTCCCCAAAATATTTCTTTCACTATATGCTGGAAAATCAACTTTGCTAGGCCCTCGTGTATGGGGTCTGAAGCTTCACCTCTTTTGACTTGTAACATAGATTTATCCATTTACTTGAAAGTGAAGGAAGGTATGTTAAATAGCCTCTTGTGTCACAACTAATTCAAAAAATTAAAATGATAGATCCTCATAATGTCTTTGTTCTCATCCAACATAAAATAATCCATTATGACCATCACTACCCTATCCTATAGAGGCTTAAGATAATTTATTTTATATCCATTATGAATTTTAACCATAACTTCATCCTCTAGAAAATAATTGATTTATTTATCAAGGGAATGCTTCTCCTGATTACGACACACACCCTCCAAAGAGAGCCCCGTAACTTTAGCAATTAAAGGGATGGAGATTTCAAACTCTATCTCTCCCACTCTCACCATCTTGTTCCTCCTGGATTATATCATTTGTTTTGAAACCTCTTTGTCATATCCATGATATTTCAATAAACACTAAAGAATACCTCCTTTCTTCAATATCTTCCTAACAACCTCATCAATTTTGAGAGTACTTGGCTGAAGAACCACCCCCTCCATAGTCCAAAAAATTGCACAAGAAATACTCCTGCTAAGCAGCAAAGTTGATGAACAAAAACCAAACCCTCCAAAGAAAACACACAATATGTTAGGAGTTCCTGAAATGAAACCTAAAAGCACAAGAGACTAATGATTCGAGACCAATCCACATCTCAAAATTGATGCACCAATGAAAATGACTAGGCAATCTTGGGACAAAGGAAGGCATATCAAAAATTAGAAGGTAGAAGAGAGAACTATTTATAAGAAATTAAATAAAAGGGCTCTCCACCATAGTACAGACTACACTAGAGCTCGAATTCCTAGAGCATCGCTACCTTACATTCTAGAAATTTTTTGAGAAAAGAGAAGATGGTCCATATAAAGAGGACCTGAAAAGTCATCCTTTATAATAGATAAAATCCACCTGTGATCTTGGTTCCCTCTATGATGATTATGGAGGATTTTTTACGTCAAATGAGGTATTTATGAGTGTCTAAGCACATGAATTGGAATGCAAGTGATGCCACCCCATGTTCTAATATGCCACTTTAGCTTATGCATGTTGGTTGAGTAGAAGATAGGGGGTTTCTACTAATCACAATGATACACTTCTTCTAGAATTTACCATATTTCCTTTTAGGGCTTTTCCAAGATTAGACCTTCACTCTAGAATTTATACCACCGTAATTGTGATAGTTAGATTCCACATGACTCATTGTCACATGCAACCCTTCTTGAAAATGGTAATAATAAAAGCCCTCCAATGGTGTGGCCTCCACACGGACCATGTGACCAACATGCTAATAGAGAATGTGCACAAGTCCACATAAGAATTGCCCACCCATCTCCCAATTAGGTTGAAACTATCAACCTGGACTTGTCTTTGTTGTCACCTCCAACTAGGATCCTAGCCCTCAAAAGGATTAGTGCCACTTTTAGGAAATTCAAATTTAAAAGAAATTAGTTTTCTCAGGTAGCTTCTCTAGGTACTAATACATTGAGTACCAGATATTACCTTGGAAGTAGTCTCCTTATTATAGAAAATAGATAGTTCAATAAATCTTATCATCAAGTCTAGGAAAGCAATATCCAAAAAATGATCAAAATACATTGTTCAGATGCATGAGACCTTGGGGGAAATCTTCCCTCCACACAAAAATTCCATCTTGGAGAAGTCCTATGTTGGCCAAGAAATTTGCTCACATGTTTTCTTCTCTAAATATATGTTGGATTTGGATTTCCTCCAAATATTGGATAATCCTTTTAGATTCTGCAATCATATTTGTTATGCTCTAGCTGGGTTTTTGGGATCCTCTTACTATGTTAATAATGTTTACGGAATCTCCTTTACCTTTTTGCAGGTAAGGGTCTCAAGTTGATTTGTTCCTTGGAATAGTGCAGTTGCCTCCACAAAGTGGCGGGTCTAAACACCCAAATTCTCAAATAGGGCCAAGATAATCTCTCCTTTGTCATTCTTGACAACATTCCCAACTTCAGTTTTCTCAAGATTTCCTTTAGATGCCCCATCAAAGTTAAGTTTGATCCATCCAGAGGGAGGGGGTCCCATTTGGTTTGAGCTCTTAAACTAATCCTTGGATGTTCACCACTCCTAAGTCTAGGTTGAAAACCTAACTTTATTTCCAGCTCAACCTCCTCCTTCAAGCCTCCAACAAATTCTAGGAGAAGGTTTGAAATATTCTCCACAATAGTTGTAATTGTTTTTGGAGCACATTGTAGTAATATCTCTTCAGTAGTTCTTAAAATCCCTATTGTTTCTTTATTTTCAAATGCTCCATAAAATATGGGGCAAGCAAAAGAGCTAAAACAATCTCAATTGAGGGGCATGGAAGGGAGGATCCCAATGAACACAAAGATCAAATTACAAACTCGATGCTAACTAGTAGAGCCCCATGAAATTCAAGGAGTGAAACACATCCAAAGAAAAGGGGCACTGAAAGAACAAATGATTGGAGGATTCAAAGCAGGAGCCACAGAGATAACATCTATTAGGCAAGTGCATTCCTCTTTTTGGATATTTTCTAATGTTAGGGTCTTATTTTTAATGGCAAGCCAAAAGAAAAAATTTACTTTGGGAGTGAGGCCCTTAAACCAAACTAAACTAAATTTAAGTACTAACTATAATGTATGACTAAAATAAATTTAAGTAATATGTTTTTTTGGTTGAGGGGGAGGGGGTTCATGTAAAATACAAGAGAAAAAAAATCCCTTCATTTTCCCTCTAATATATAGTTTTGATTGGATGCATTTTTTTCCAAATTGATTTTAAAAGTAATGAAGAAGATTCACGTAAAAATATTAATGGTTAATATGTCTTCCATGATTATATTAGAAGATAAATTCTAGACCTTGATTTACCTCATAATCTCATCCATACAAAAATCAATCTTGTTTTCTTAATTTTCTTCTCACATATGATACAATTATTTGGTTATACCTTACTTGTAGTTTAAAGACTCTTTGATCTTGATTAGGAAATTTATCCTTTTAAATTATTCTGATGAGAGAACCATGATCTCTACCTATGACAAGAGTATTGTTGTTATGATTTCTATTATCATTCTTACTACAATGGAATATTTAAATAAAAATAGAATAAATTAGAGTTCCAATGCCATTCAATTTCACATTAAAAACAAAAGCAATATTCTTCTATTTCATTCATAGATGGCGGGGTTAATGAAGCTATTGAAAATAAAACTACCCTTGTCATACAAAGGATAGAAATAAAAAGAGATAAAACTATCATGAAAAAAAATTACTTAGGATACATGGTGAAAATAGCAGGTGTATAAATTTTTAAAAAATATGTTAAAAATGGGTATTAATAATATAGGACTCAGAAATTTGTAAGCTTATTGCAATGGTAAGGGTTTTGGATTCTCTTTGAGAGGTCTAAGGTTCAAACCCCACTCAAACTGAGAGGATCAGGATCCCTCATAAAAACTTGTGTAAACTCATTGAAAAAATATAGGACTAAGAGGTAGAAATAAAATTTAGGGGTATTCTTTAGTACCCTATGAATGCACATGCTATGCTATAGTCCTATTGAGTTGGCCCCTCGGGATTTTGACAAAGACAAGGAAGAATAAGATGTTTTGAAGAGCCAAGAACAAGAACAAACAAGTTCCAATGAAATAAGAGCAAGAAGCCATTGAAAGCACTATGTGAGGTTGCCAACAAGTCCATAGCAATTGTACATCTCAGTTAGGACCAAGTTGATGGCCAATATCTCTTGTACATTCTCCATTTTGGTAGAAGAGTGTGAAATTTGACTAAGTGATTCATGGGTTTATTTTCCTAGAGGTTTTTCCCTACTCTAAATCATTATATCATTGTTATTGTAATTGTATTCTTTTGATCACTCTATGAATTTAGTTACATTCCACTTCATTTTAAGATATTTGCATAGTTTCATATGACTTTCATGCTTAGATACCAACAAGTTTTGAGTAAAAGTAGGCACTAATTTGAAATAGTAGTAAATAGTTGGGTTTAGAATATACTTCAATCTTTTAGCATTGCATCAATATCTTCATATACTTTTATACTTTCTTCTTATCATCTAATAATATTTTTGGACATAGAAGAGTATATTTGATTTCCAAATAGAATTTTAACAATGATTAATGACTAGTTTTCTCATAGTCCAAATGAATCGATCCAATAAGCACTTTAGGTGTTCAAAAGAATTTGTTTGAGATTTTCATTAATAAAAATTACAAATTATTGATATTAGAGTAAGCTTTTCTTGTTCTGTGGTCAACACACCATAGTTTTCAAATGGAAAAATCTACAGCTCCAATAGGATAAAATCAAAGTCCAAGATGGTTTTGAGAAAAACCAACAACAAAGATATTTTTAAGTTGAGAAAATAAAATGAAGGTATTTAATTGAATCTCCAAGATCAAAAATAGCATGTCCATGGTGGCAAAGAAATTTAGCAAGGTGCAACAACAAAACATGTAGCTACTTAACATTACTTGTGAAGGCACACCACAAATAAAAGGAAAATACCTACAAGTGAATCAAATGTATAAGAAGTTATCATCCATGGATATTATTTCAGCTCAGTTCTAACAAGCATGTGAGAGAATATAAAAGAAAACGCAAATTTCCACCAAGGATGCATGTACCTTGACCAAGGATACCATGTAAATTCTAACTTTGTAAGTCTTAAGCAGCATACAAGATATATTAGCTCTATAAGATAATGGGCTATGAATTCAAGTGTATCAAGTATCCTGTGAGGTAATATAAAGGCCTTAAAAAATAGGGCTTGGATACCAATAGCATGGTGAATGTTTAAAGAAAAATGGAAATATGCATTCCAATTAGATGAACAACCTATTCTTCCAACAAAGTTTACATAAAGGAGGTAATGACACCATCAAAGACGTCAAGGATAGTTGTCAAACATCTCCAAGAAAGAAACCTTTCAAAGAAGAAATATTAGACAAGGCCAATGTAATTAGAAGAAGAAAAATATGAATAAATCTTCTATTTTTCTATTTTTGTGATAATTGTGGAAGAGAACGTCATGTATATCGATCTTGTTGGGATATCCATACATACAAGCATTGTGAAAAGAACCATATTATTAGGATGTGTAGAAATTTTTGGTTTCCAAGTGCAAAAAAAGACCTCTCCAAATGGGAAGCAAAAGTTGGAGAAAAATTCCATGATGTCAATGTAATGTCATTGAAGTTGGATTATTATTGGATCACTTCAAGCATATGGAGTATGAACACAACATGTTAAAAGAAATGTATGTGCTCAATTCCTCCATTGTCAATAAAATGTGATATCACTCACACATTGTCATTGAGAAAGTGTGCTAAAACAAGAGTTGTGGTTGCATAATCTAAGCTATTAAAAATAGGTCAACAATAATTTGGAAAACATTGGCAAAGGATAAAGGACCATTTTCCAATTGATAAGTGGAGTTACACTTATAACATCAAGAATAGATAGTCATATTTATCTTTGTATGCCCAAAGAAAGCAAGAAAAAACCTTGTCTCCAATATTTATGAAGAGGTTGTAGATCTTCAAATACTAAGAAAGTATATAGAGCATCACCAATAAGAAAGAATAATTCCAAAGGAGTAGCAAATGAAAAAAATCAAATTGTTCAAGAAAACTTTTCTAGGGAGAAAGGTTGTAGATATGGATACCATCATGTAGCATGAGGTAAACACACATGAGGTGTATGGTACAGCCATTTGAATCTGATATTTATAATGAATTGAGCATTGCTTTATTAGAGAGAAAAGTTGCATCCACATTGAAGAAGCATTGCACTAGTAGAGAAGGCCAAAAATTGTTCACTTGCAAGAAATAGATGTTTTAGTATACTTGGATACAAGAAATTACTTAACAAGAAAGAGCTAGTTCTTAGAGGCCCAAGCAAGCACTACAACCAAGCACTTGAAACACAAGCAAGCAAGCAAAGGCACTTAAAAAACTACACAAGTAAGAGGAGCACAAGCATTCAAAGTCTGAAGGTTGGGTAAGAACTTGTAGCTCATTCATATTCATGAAACAGGCTAGAGTATTTATTGCTTGATATTAACATTTATGATGCAACATTGTCACTTATCATCACTTCATCATGTAAGAAGTCATGGGAACAAATAAGGTTGCACTTTTCATGCAATATTAGCTTATAATGGTCATCCATTATCTTATATTTGCTACTAAAATGACTATCATTAGCTCTTAAGGCCTTCAATCAGATATTAAGCCACTATGGAAGAATTCAAGTTATCTTCTTGGAAACATTTGAGAAAGCTTCATTGGAGAAAGAGGAATCCTCTAGGATAGAGAAAGGAAGTTAATCAATTGTTCAAGTCATTAGGATATCAACTAAAAACACCATAGGGTGTGGACAAACCTTGATAGAATTAGATATGAGGACACCATAAATTGTAAGGAAAGGAACCAACACACCAAAATATGCATAGAAAACCACAGAATGTAGAGGTTGAACTAATTTGGCTATAGTCAAAGTTAAGGATGCAAAAGCTTACAATTTATCAATATAATTCACTTGATAAAAAGTACACTATAGATTGAAACGCCAAGTGAATTATATAGAGAAGTAAGAAACCACTTCCATAGAGAAGGGGATAATGAAGGTTGTAAGAGAAAAATCTCTCATCTTCTTCAACTAGGATTTTGAGGGACCAAAAGCCTTCTCATTGGGAAAGTGTGCTCCAAATTGATCCATGAAAAATCAGTAAGAACACGTATATTAAATTTGAGCTCAAAATGCATTATCTAACCCTAAAAATAGGAAAAAATAATCAATACCAATGAGTCATAAGTTGGGCATACATAGACCAAATGATGTCTAATTTGAGTGATTCTTTTTCAGATGGAAGTGGATTGACTATACATATAAATTTCAACCTGAAATGTGTCCACTTATCTTTCAGAATAGAAAAATTCACTCTATTCAAAGATCCCTCTTTTCTCTCTTCAAAGCTCCAAATAATATGTTTATACTAAAGGTTCTTTACATAATTGTCCACATACCTATCAAATTTCAACTTAAAAAATCATCTGTTTGGACCTTCAAAAGGCCAAAACAATAGTTTAACCAACAAGTTGAGTGAAAATAGGCAATTTGGTATATGCAAGGTGGCCAAAAAGGTGAACTAGACAAGTGTCAAGAGAAATATATGCAAAGGAGAAACATGACATCACTTCCATGTATATCCACACTTGGATGAAGCTCATAAATCAATAAACATCAATTGCACTCCCATATTTGGAAGAGAAAGAGACTAGATAAGGCCTATTTGAGCTAAGCTAAGGAAGGAGAATAAAGTTATGAAGAGCTAGGAATATGGGGCATGCAAATTCCAACTAAAGAGCAAGATGCCATTGAAAAGCACTATGTGAGGCTACAAACAAATGTATAATAGTTGTATATCTTAGTTAAGGCCAAGTTAATGGCCAATGTCTCTTGTACATTCTCCATTTTTGCAAGGAATATGAAGTTTGACTGATATATTCTTCCCCTAGAGGGTTTTTCCCATTCTAAATCATTATGTCATTACTATTATGATTATGTTTTTCTAATTACTCCATGAATTTAATTGCATTTCATTTCATTCTATAGAATTTGCATAATTTCATGTGGTTTTCATGTTAGAAACTAATAATATTTTTAGAAGTGAATACTTTTGAAACAACAATAAATATATGTTAAGCTTCATTAACGTTGCTTCAACCTCTTCATGGATTGTCCATACTTTGTGCTAAATATCTAAGAGTATTTTTTGACATAGAAGAATAGATTTAATACCAAAATTGAATGTCTTACTAGTGATTAGTGACTAGTTTTGTCATAGTCCAAGTGAAACCAAGCCAAGGAACACTTCTAGTGTTCACAAGGATTATTTTTATTAGTGAAAATTACATATCATGAACATAAAATGTCTTAGGATGTTTGACATAATTATTTATAAATTCTCTTTGATAGAAGGTGGTGCATAGTTTTTGCTAATATGACTAGTACACTTGATGACATGGTATCTTGTTGCATACAAATAATTATGAACCTTTTGTAAACCCAGTCATTCAGCCTTCTTTAGGCTTGTTTTAGACCATAAAATTCTAATCTAAATTAAGTTGTTTTTATTTATTTTTTTAAATAGAGAACAGAGTTAATGTAATGTAAGAAAGTTTGGAGGAGAATCTTAAAAGCATTAAGTAGTCTTAAAAGGATTATGCAATCTGTCTATAAAATCTCTATTTTGAAAAGGTCAAGTAATTATGACACTATAATGATAGTTTAAAAGTGAGTCATCTATGTTAAGATAGTACTAAAGAGGGCAATAATTTGACCAAATTCAAGGTTGACATGCTAAACGTAACATATTTAAGAGTCATTATGATAAATGACAAAACAACATGCTTTGATATACATGATATAAATGACCTCTTTGATTTTCTAATTTGAAGGATTGTTTACATGTAAAATAAAATCTCTTGTTTTTTCCTACTCTAGCTTTTTTGTTACTCTTTGCTAACATCATGGTTGGTTTCAATCAATATAGTAAAAGGGTCCAATGGATCCTTAAGAAAACACATTCAATGGAATTTAGCGAAAACGCACATTATATTGTAAAATGAACCTTGTATGCATCCATTTAAGAAAACAATTTCCAAATTGATTTCATCAAATGCCACAACCATGGATTAAATATGCCCCTTCCTTAAGGATATCTATCTTTCAAAACTGAACATCGGAGAATAGCATTATGTTCCAAATGTGCATTATTATAATACTAATCTAGTCACAAGATCTCATCTTTCACTTCAATAAAAGCATGGCTTGAGGGGAATTGAAAAGAATATGCACTTGGCTAAACCATCATAAGGATGGTGATGTTGCAAAAACTACAATTATTATCAATGAAAGAATAATATCTTATGATTAAATGGTTGCGAAGAAGGTAGGGTTTTGAGAAAGGAGGAGGAAGACGAGTATTGGAGTGTGACAAAACCAAGGAATAGGCGAGAAAACCAAATTTTAAACTACAATGATAGGAATACACCAGAGGAGCCTACGAGTAGCAAAGGGTAGATTGTAGAGATTTGAGATCAAAAAAGAAGATAAAATAGATAAAATATAAATAATTTAGGTTTCCCAAAATGGTTGTTTGGGGATCTTCATCTTCAAGGGCTGATTTGAAAAGGACACCTGCTAAAATAATACAAGCAATGGCTAAATCTAGGAAGAGGAAAATGGAGATTTCTTCTTTCTCCAAAAAGGATGGATTTGTAAAAAGAAAAGAACAAATTCCAAAGGTAAAGTTTGATGAAAAGAACCTCATAGAGGACTATATCAAGTGGACTAGCATGTCGGTTCTTTAACCTATGGTTGTCTCCCAAGGGTAATGTAACTTGGGTTAAAAATAATTAGCTCCCATTAATATTGTAAGAATCAGAGATAGTATGTGTAGGAGAGGGTTTTTCTTAAAACATTTAACAATCCCAAAGACAAGGAAATGATTTTTGAGAGAGGTCCTTGGTTCATGGCAAGAAGTGGATTGTTTATGAAGTACTAGGATGATAATTTTGACCCAAGAGAAGAAATTTTGAACTCCATTCCAATATGGGTTAAGATGCCTTTTTTCCCATATCAGTTTTGGTGGGAAGAATATTTTAAAGAAAAAGGAGACTCCTTAGGGCAATTCATTAAATAGTTGAGATGACAAAACAACAAAAGTTAACCACATATGGCAGAATATGGGTGGATATGGACATATTAGAAGGCTTATCAGAGCATATTGAAATTGAACTACAGGGTCAAGTATAGAAGCAAGAGCTAGTTTATTAGCAAAACGCATTTAAATGCACCCATTACCATGAATATGGACATTATGTTTGTAATTGCCCAAGCAAAGCAAGACAAGTATCGAAAGAACAAGGCAATGAGAAGGATAATGAAGGATTTATATCAAAGAAAAAGAAGACTAAAGGAAAGTGGGTATCGACAACGAAAGAGACATCAATGAAAAATCAATTCAAGGCCTTAGAGAAGGAAAAACCACAAGAAGAGATTACAATGGGGGAAAAGAATTTAGAAATGAATAGTGAGGAGTTTGAACCAATTGAAGAAGTTCAAAAAGGAGAAGAGGAAAAAGCAAAAAATCAAGAACAAGGAATAGAAGGTGAAAAAGTGGAAGATGAGGTAACAATGCAAGGTGGTATACTATCCCTAAGTCAAATAGAATCACAAGTAGATTGTGGGACAAGTACCAAGAAGAAGGTAGGAAGACCCACAAGGTCGAAGGCATTGCAAACATATTCACAAAAAACCATAAGGAGGGATCTCAAAAACAAATTAATATAGAGGACAAATAGTAGAATTAAATCCCCAAAGTGGACATGGAGGTAAAACTAAGAAGGTTGTACTACATAGCTTGAGAAAATGATTATATTCTCTTAGAATATAAGAGGTATGGGTTCTACCTCAACAAAAAGAGCCTTAAAGGGAAAGATTTAAGAATCGATTCATGATATATTTTTTCTTTAGGAAACTAAGATAGCATAAAATGAATGGACAGCTATGGAAGGAATATAGAATACTAATATATACTAGAGTTAATTTATTGGCTCGAGAAGCCAAGCAAGAGGCATTGCTATATGGAATGGAAGAAAATGGAAGTTCATAGAAGTATTTAAAGATGCACATTTGATACGAATATCATTGGAATGCCAAAGATCTACAAAAACATATCTGACAAATGTGAATAGACCCATTCATCAATCCTTGGCAAAAGAATGTTGGCAAAGAATGTGGCAAAATGGATCATCAAATAGCCTTGAAAAATGGATAATAGGAGACCTTAATTTAATTCTCAAATTAGAAGAGAAGAAAGAAGGAATTACGAGTGTATACTAGAACTCAAGAATGGTATCAAATATGATGGAAGAGAGGAACCTGGTAGATATCATTCCAAAATATGGTATTTCCACACAATCATATAGAAGAGTTGTATTAATTCAAGAAATATTAGATAGGTTTTTAGTAGATGAATCCATCTTAGGAATAAATGTATTAGTGGAGTCTTTTATATTGTCTAGAGTGAGATCAGACCATGCACCAATACTATTGAAGATACAATGGTCCTCCACAAAATGGGGTTCTATGAGCAATGGGTAAAATGGGTGGAAGGTTGCATCAGCTCTAGCACATTCTCAATTTTAGTCAATGGAGGACCATCTGATTTTTTCAACTCTTCTAGAGGCATAAGACAAGGCTGCCCATTATCACCAACTTTATATGTCATCATGGTTGAGGCATTGAGCTATCTTATCAAGCAAGCAAGAATGCAAGGACAGATTGAAGGAGCATCAATTACTTCAAATGTAGTAAACACCACCCACCTACAATTTATAGATGACTCTATGTTAATGGGATAAGCATCTATTAAGGAAGCCAAGAACATGAAAGAGATATTAGACAAATTCTATATAGCAATAGGAGTTGCTATTAATTGTGGTAAGTCTGTCCTTTATGCATATAATTGCTCAATAGCTTTCAAGAGGAAACTTGCCAAAATTTTTGGCTTCAAACTAGAAAAATCCAAAGAATTATTTGTGTATCTAGGGGTGCCAATTGGCCCACGCAAGCATGCCAAAAAGCAATGGGAGAATGTCCTCAACAAAGTAATACAAAGATTGAATATGTGGTCCCATAGATGGTTGAATCTAGCTGGGAGAGTGATTCTAATCAAATCAATTTTATCTACCATCCCAATATATTTAATGTCATCTATTCATGCACCAGTAGGGGTAATTAAGAACTTTGAGAAGATAATAAGGACATTTCTATGGAAAGGTGCCAGAGAACAAGAAAGAAAGAAGTTCCATTTGGTTAAGTGGGATATTGTATGCTTACCCAAAAAATGGGGTGGATTAGGAATAAAGCATTTGTCCTTATTGCCAAAGGTGTATGGAGCTAAACTAATATGGAGATTAATCAAGGAAAGCAACTCACTATGGAGCAAGATCATGGTGAACAAGTATCTTGGAGGCAACCCACTGGAACATATACTAACAATGAATGTAACTTCAGATCAGGGATCTACTACATGGTCAAATCTGTGTGCAGCGCTATCCTTTTTTAGAAAAGGTTGTTTGTGGCTCATCGATGATGGCAAAAAAGTGGACATATGGACAGATGCAATCAATGGCATGCCACCAATAGGAGGATATCTAGAAATACTTCAACTAAGAGATTGCTTCAGAAGCGAAGGTATGGAAAAAAAATCTAAATTTTTTAAAACTGACAAATCTCAAAGTGAATGGCCAAAATATAGAATCAAAGATTGGGGGGAATGGGAGATTGAATCAACAGACTTGAAGAATGAATATCAAAAACTTGCCAAGTTGTTAAGAGAAAGAAATGTCAAACTCAGAGATGAACCAGACTAAATAATATGGGGACCAATAAATAAAACAAGAAAATATCATGTCAAACAAGGATACAACTAGCTATTGGCTGATAAATATGGTCACTTAATTCCAAACAGCAGGTGCTGGACAAAATTATGGAGTGTAAGATCCATTCCAAAAATTGATCATTTTATGTGGATCTTAACTCACAAAGTGATTCTTACTGCTAAAAATTTAAGTAGAAGGGGTATACATGGGCCGTCAGTATGTATGTTATGTAAGAAGTAGGAAGAAAATATTGAACACTTGTTCATTCAATGTGAAGTCTCGAACCAAGTTTGGAACTTCATGTGGCAAGCATTGGGATTCAAATTTGACATCCATTCCAAAATTAAGGAGTGTGAGGAATTTTTAACCAAATGGGACACTAATTATCCTTTTTGCAAAGATGGAAAATCAACAATAAAGTTAATTTGGGAAGTACTACCACGAATTGTATTGTGGCAAATATGGAAAGCTCGAAATGCAATAATCTTTCGAGACAGAAAGATGCAGCCTTTTGGAGGAATATTCACATAGCATAGCAATCCTCAAACTCTTAATTAAAGCCAATAGAAGCAGGATTGAGAATGAAGACTCACTAGTGGAAGCTAAAAAAATAACAGTTCAGCTTCTAGAAATATTGTTTGTAACCAAGCAAGTAAGAAAGATGAGCCCCCAAGATTTAGTACTAGAGCATACCATCTGTTTTTTGATGGTGCATCGAAAAAGAATCCGAGAGCAACAAGAGCGGGAGGGATTATAATGAATGACTCTGGGAGAGTATTGGTAGAATTCATTGAAGGATTAGGAGCAAATTTGAACAATTTTACAGAGCTGTCAACTTTGAATAGAGGATTAAAAATTGCCAGGTAGAAAGAGTGGTTAGAACTGATAGTATATGGAGATTCGAAATTGGTCATTGAAGCAATGAGCAGAAAGGTGGAAATATCAAATCTAATGCTAGATGTGATTCTATAGGAGAATCAAGAAATATGCAACCATTTCAAATCCATAAGTTTTGTACATGTGAGAAGAAACTTTAACAAAAAGGTTGATCAACTTGCCAATGAAGGAGTTCAAATGGAGCATGGAAAGACCAAAATAAGATATTTTGACATTGCTGAAAAAGGAGTTACTAGTGAAGGAGCAACGTGATTCACATGAGCTACAAAATAGTACAAGAGTGACAAAGAAAAGTGCAACAGATGTTGGTGCTACATACAATTGGAGCTATTTTGCTGGTGCTACATTCCAATGGGGCTACATGTCACTAGTGCTACACATCATTGGTACCACACATCATTGATGCTACACATCATTGGTGCTACATGTCAGGGGTGCTACACATTATGGTGTTACAGTTTTTATGTAATTAGTGTTATATGTTATATGTGGATCAAGAGATTCAATTTTTTTAGTAGTAATGCATATTATATATGTTACTTATTTCACCGGGCGTAAGATAGTCCAGATCAAGAGAGAGCTTGGCTTAGATAAACGGTCACTAAATCATTTCTTCTGATTTTATTTGTATCATAAACTTCTCTTTATATATAAAGAAATTTAAAAAAAAAAAGTGATGTTGCTTTGTTCACTCTACAATTATAAAATACACTCTTGAAATAGTTGTATGATCTGAGAAATTTAATATTGAACCGTCTTCCCTGCAATACTTTTCATTTTCATATTTATAAGCAGGGATTGATTTTGAAATTAGATAATAAGTCACCCTATATGTGGCATGGCTAAATACCTTGGAATTATGACGTGAATTTCTATGGAAAACCCGCTGCTAAAGCACATCAACTTTGCTAAATTGGAGACTAAGAAGGCTCAATTTTATTTGCAGCAATAATGGTCTTAATCTCATGTCAAGGAGGGCAGAAAGCATGATGGTGATGCTGCTTTGTTCACTCTACAATTATGAAAAACAAATAAAAATACACTCTTGAAATAGTTGTATGAATCTGAGATATTTAATATTAAACTGTTTTCCCTGCAATACTTCTCATTTTCATATTTATAAGCAGGAGTTGACTTTGAAATTAGATAATAAGCCACCCTATATGTGGCATGGCTAAATACCTTGGAATTATGACTTGAATTTCTATGGAAAACCCACTGCTAAAGCACACCAACTTTGCTAAATTGGAGACTAAGAATGCCCAATTTTATTTGCAGCAATAGTGGTCTTAATCTCATGTCAAGAAGAGCAGAAAGCATGAAGAGTATCATCAAGGGCTTTTCGATCATAATCTCCTGTAAAGACGCAGCTACCCAAGGGTCCCTTGAGGAGTATAAGTCGTAGCAATCCATCAGCCACCTTTTTATCCACCTACCACCAAATAAAAATGCACCTTTAAATTTTAATACAATTCAAATACCTATCTAACTGAATGCTTAATATCAATTGCATAAGAGATAG
The DNA here is from genome assembly GCA_028583015.1 of Wollemia nobilis. NCBI lineage: Eukaryota > Viridiplantae > Streptophyta > Pinopsida > Araucariales > Araucariaceae > Wollemia > Wollemia nobilis. The sequence goes on along the minus strand of JAQPPZ010017031.1, from coordinate 7,307,652 downwards.
CAACAACATTCCCCTCAAGAAGAGCTTACTGCCATTATATTTTTAAATTTTTCTATTGTCATTTCCTCAGGTGGAGCTGTAGGAAGCTTAGCTTGCTTAAGCAACTTAAGTATTCGGTTTGGCAATTCATCATCAATCCACCCGAGTCGGTACGACATGTCTGCTGCCATGACCTGCAGAAAAAATGGTCTCTCTGTTAGTTGTCTGGAAAAACCTTTAAACACACTCCAATGAAGATGATGCAACGTTTGTTGGCTTTACTGTTCCTGCAGCAACTGCCTCTCCATGCAGCCATCCTCCATAGCCAATACCATTTTCTATGGCCTGTAAAAGGTAAATTAAATAATATGAATAACATGGCCATGATAGAACAAGAAATATTATTTATTCAACTTGTCATTTGTAAAGTTCTTCCAGACATACATCATGCTAACAAATACTCCTGCTAAGCTAAAGTCAAATTTCTAAACATAAATGGAAAATACTTCAAAATGTGTAACTCATCTGTAACAAATATTCTACAGCCGTGTATCATTTTGCAATTCATCCTTACTCCAAGGACCCAGAGCCAAAACACATATATAAAAGTACAAAAACCTTCATGTTGAAAAGAGCGTTGACATATTCTATGAAATTTAGAAATGGCTCTATTCTGTCATATGAGAACAAACAAAATCTACTCCTGGCAGATGGAAATAAAATTATTCTGATATTTGTCAGGAATTCTCAATGCACAAATCCTTGCTATCTTGCACAATTAGTAGCAATAACCTAAAAACACCATAGGACCAAAACCAAATGTTAAAATATCTTACAGACAAAAAGAATTCTGACAAAACCATATGAACTACTGCTTTAAATACTCAATCCTGTGTAGGCTAATCAAAATTCTGCACCAAAGACAAATGGCAATAAACAGTGAATGAAATTTAGGCTGACAGGCAATGGTGACAATAATTTGAGGCCTCCATCCCCATCATATGGATATCTCAATTGATAAATTTAGGTAGAAAAAAGCATCTCTTACATGCCTTTGCAACAGAGAGTTTAAAGCCCAACTTGACAGCAATCAAAACCTGTCTGGACAAATATCTCAATAATCTATATATTGATCAATCTTCTTAAGAAGCATAGTAAAATTAAAAATGCATCTTTGAATGAAAAAACTGAAGAGGAAGAACAAATAGTATTAGTATCCCCTACTAACAAAAGTGATTAGTGGCACCGCAGATAATACATGCATAGTCAAGTACTAAGCTATCTGAAAAGACTCTGGTCCTCCATATCATGTAGCCACCATTTCAGAAATGGAAATGAGCAGGGGATTGGTATCTTTTATCCAGATATGGCCTGAGAAATAGCAATATTGCATCCAGAAATGTTGTGCCATTCCCAACTTTTAATAGACACTCAGTTCAACTTTAAGTTAAGAAATGAAAAAATAAATATAAATAAAAAACCTGAACTAAGATATGACTGATTTAACCTAAGAAACCACTGCTAGCTTGACAAAAAAACATTTCCTAGATACCAAAAGTGTAATTTTTTATAGTTTTTGGAGGGATGTATCTGTACATTATCATATTTGGAGCTTCCTAGAATTCACATATCCTAGCTCTCTATCATCGTAATTTAGGTACAAAGGGGCAAAATACAACTCCAATATAAAAGGGAAAAGGGACCAACAGAAAATAAGCAAAAGCTACCAAGGACTTCATAAAGCAGTGACATTGCAAGGACAAATTGTTTAAGGTATATCACTCTGAACATCCAAAGCCTAAAGAGAAAAGGGGGAATGGGCCAAAGAATAAGGGTTGCGGTGATAATGCTGAACAGAAAATTTGCAGTGCTACAGTAGATCCAAGGATCATATATAGGCCAAAAGTACGAGGTGATGAGTTTGTTATTATGTGTTCCCTTTGAAATTCTTTCCATATTGAATTATCCAGTAAATAATTACAAAGGTTTCTTGAGGACATGATCCGTCTCTATGCTAAGCTAACACAAGCAGGTAGTTAATATATATAGCTTTGGTTGAGGACATAAAACCTAGAGCTTTGGTTGAGGTTAATATATATAGCTCAGAGTGAGATGTTCATTCTCCATTTGAAGATAGATGTCATAGTAATAAAAAGTTTGGTTGAAACTCAAGAGGGCATTGTGGGTGTTGGGGGTAAATGAAAACAGAAAGTGCAAGGATCATTCACAACAAGGGAAGCACATGATAGGGTTTTTCAAATTGCTACATTTGACAGGATTCTGAAAGAAACTTCTTCTTTTTTCAAATTTTTTGGGGAAAAAAAACAAGAATTTTTTTTTACAAATTGAGGTGAACATTCATTTTTTAATCAAACTCTACAATCATCAATGTAAATACTGGCATGCAGACTCTGTGTCCTGTGCTGGCTGAACTCAGTAGCAGTTAGGCTTTGCTTTCTTACCTCTTGTATATTCTTCATGAGTCTCAGCTACAAGTATGAGATGGAGATGTGTCGTAGGCAGATATAGACATCCCACAACTGCAGACACCACTAAGTTAAATTTGACTCTTTTATGAGAAGAGAGACCCATCTTATTGTGCTGCAAATCGATGGTAATCTAGCTTTGCAGGATGCCCAAAGGGTTTGGGCAAGCAGTGTGGAGCCAAGAGTTTCACACTGTAGACCAAAGTTCCAATCAAATGGGTGAACCTTAACACTTTTTGTCAAATGGAATGAGATCAAGTGGTTAAAAACATGGGCTCTTAATGTGGAGACCCACCCAGGTATCAATCTTGCCCTGTGATATACACATAATTGCCAGTTGTAACACCATTATATGGTTTCTCGAAGTACTGTGGTAACAAGGTCATGATATGATACAGATGAGATCCATTTCGATCCCATATAACCAATTAAAAATTATATAGCTTTGCAGGATAATAAGGATCATTGTGTGAATTTTCTAACCTATCGTTTGGAGAAAAATCTTTCTAAGCTCATTATTGGCATGGAATGCATATAGAAGGGATGTATTTAGGACAGACATTAATGCCCTAGATGTAAGAGCATTTATTGAGGAAGGGCTCCACTATTGATGTTAGGTTGACATTGATTTTGCTTTCCATGTACTTCTATTGTGTTATAACGTAATGTCAATGTGTGATGCCTGATACAACCCAACAAAAAAAAAATCATGAACAAAAATAAGATCCAAAAATGAAGATCTAATGATTAGGCCATCATCATAAGGTTTATTGTATATGTAGATCACACCAGTCTGATGGAACAAGAAACACAGGCTTCAAAAGAGGATTACAGGCATGTATGAAGAGACAATGCAAAACTTCAATCCATCAATAAGGCCCAAAGAAAGGAATGAAGTATGACATTCTACATGTGATGCTAGGAGGAATAGAAAATCTTGCAAAAGATACAAAAAATAATCCAAATTTGAATGGTGTCCTATCTTACAAACTGTATTCATTTCATATCTTGTGTGAAGTTGACGGAAAATGAGTAGTCTTATGGCATATGACATCCTAACAATTCTAAACATCATACCACAAGCTGACAGTTAGGACAAAAGTAAAAGTAAAGATGTTTTATTTGTCACAGCCAAGCCAGAATGACTCCTGGGTGTACAAGACCCCCTTGTCATTCTTTTTCCATTTTTTAGTATTAGTTCAATTGTGGACATCTTCGGGTTTTAACTCGTTGACCATGTTCATGATAAAATGACTTGCCAATAATACAATTTTCCACAAAAGCTGCATATCATAATATTCAAATAGAAGTGAAACTGCTCTGTGATAAAAATCTGAAACACAGCTAACACTATCACCCAATGACAAGCATAAACTTTCGTGACGTTTCTGCCATACTGGAAATATCTTTCTAAGGCTATAATCTAATCAAATAGGATTGCAAAAGGGTAAGAAAACTTCAGATTTAGATGCATAGTGGAAGCTTAACAATAAAAAACATATTAAGGTTTGGAAACTTACATGACCAAATGTATGTCCCAGGTTTAATGTGGCTCTTAAGCCACTTTCTTTCTCATCCAAGGCTACAACTTCTGCTTTATTTTCACATGAACGCTTGATGGCATATGCCAAAGCGTTTGGATCCCTGAACATCTCACAGAATAAAACATGTGCTTTACAGGGAGCCTAATTTAAATCATATCAACATTAGCCTTGGCAGGAAGCTCAAAATACCTTGCTAGCAAAGCACTCATGTTCTTTTCTTGCCACTCAAAGAACTTGGCATCTCTAATCAGACCATACTTCACAACTTCAGCAATACCAGAAGCTAGTTCTCTCTCCGGTAATGTACTAAGTGTATCTGTGTCTACTAGTACACACTGGGGTTGGAAAAATGCACCAATCAAATTCTTTCCTAGAGGATGATTTATTCCTGTTTTTCCACCAACAGAAGAATCAACCTGTACCCATAGGTAAGATGTAATTACATATATGTCAAGATATCAGAAAGCAATCCAAGGTTGAAAGGAAAACAGTAAATTCAGAAGAAAATAAAACTATCAAACCTGAGACATCAAAGTTGTTGGAATCTGAATAAAGTTTACTCCACGCAGGAAAGAAGCAGCAGCAAAACCACACATATCTCCAATCACACCTCCTCCAAGAGCAATAAATGTACAGCGTCGATCCATCCGCGTCTCAATAGCCTTATCAAAGACCTTCATTAAAGTCCCCTATATATATAGACAAAACGAGGTATCATTTTTCATTCAAACAATTAAGGTAGAGTAAAGATTTACTATAGAATCTGTTGGAATTACTGGAATGTCAGGCACGGCCTAAAGAGAAGAATGTCAAACAAGGGAAAGTTTATATGCAGCTATTCATCTTCAATTAGAGAGCCTATATATGAAATGTCAAACTTCAAATATTGAAGTGAAAATAGGATATCAAAGGACTCTTTTGCAACATGATCATTTTGACTGCATAAACAGAATATTTCTAGAAATACAAGACCCATTCTTCTATTACATATTCAAGTAGTGGAATAAAGCATCTGAGAAACATATTGGCAGGAATCAGCAAAGCTTTCTATGCACAGACAGAAATTAAAAATGCTTAAAAAATGTGGTAGCAAAATACATTCTTGGTGATGAAGAACCAACGTGTATAAGCAACTTTCAGAAAAATTTGCCCTACATAACATTACATGGGAAGGCACAAAAATATTCCAACATCCAGCACTCAAATTGCTTTGGAGGAAAGAAAGTTGAGCAAAATTAGTCCTTCAGATCAATGCAGTGCCTGTACTAGTTCTGAAATATCCTAGGCCTCAATCACCATTTATTCCTTCAGGAAAGTTATTTTCAGTTTATGTACTATCTGAATCATCATTTAATAATTAATATCACAAAAAGGTTCTGTTTTGAAAGTTCCACAAACACTTTAGTTATGTTCTTTGTTTTCAAGGATTAGAAATCACATTGACGAAATTTAAATTTCAAGTTCTGTTTGTAAATATTCAGTTCTAACAGTAGATTCTAGCTGTGTTTATAGTTGTTATGTGGTCAGGAACATATCACCAATGAAGATTCATTCATAAAGTACTCAAACTAGGCAGTTCAGTAGAAAGCTTCAGAAATGCATTCAATGAGTGAAAACAAACATAGTAAATTCAGTGAAAGTTTATTAGTTACCATTTCCTTATACTTTTCTCCATCGGGTAAAATAACACTTTCCACTGAAATCTTTGAACCGCCATGAGTAAGTGCAGCCACAACTTTTTCCAAATACAATGGTCTAACAGTTGTGTTTGTAACTATAAGAACCCTTTGCCCTTTAACATGTCTGCAGAAACTCAAGCAGGTTTTAGTCAGGAAAAGTAAAACCATATAGTCTTTCAAAATATAGTATCTAGATGGTTATTTGCAAAACAAATTTCCTAAGAAATACAGCATAAGGTTTTTAAAATTTGATTAAAGAAAATTCTAGCCTCTCTGTGGGTCTGTTAAAATCAAAAGATGTTCATCTCCATTTTTAGAAAAAGAGATGATGAATAGAAGGAGATTGCTTTGTGTCATCTGCTAAATTTATTTTGGCATCAATGAAATTAACTTAGAAATTCCATAATGGAAGATAACAACCAGAAAATTATTCTCTCATTATTAACTGTCATCTTAAACCATATAGGTATGCCATTGAAAAATGGATCAAAGATCCAGGGTAAAACTTTTCAAATGAAAATTTAGAAGTGACTAGGTTTTACAACTCCACTGATTTCTCAACAAATTTTAACAGACATTCAAATATACGTTACACCATTGTGAATCACAGCTCAAGGAACACAAAAGTTGGGGCATGACCTAGATAGCACATTCATAAGAAGTGCTCTGTAATGAACCGTTAAAACTTTAAATCCACTAAATAACATGATTCCTGCAAATTTCTAATCAGATTCAGGTGGCTTCGAAACCAAGTATACTTTTTAATTGACACAAAGGGAAGAAAGAGAGAAGGCTGGCATACTATGCAAACAGAAGTTGTCAAACAGCTCTGAAGTGAATAATTATAGATTCTTCAAGATGGCTATATTGAACTTTTTTGCTGATATAAATTACATAGCCAACTTTATTGGGTAGCATCCAAACCATAGAACTAAGGCATTAACAATGGGGATAACGCACACAGTATTTGAACCTGTGACCTGTTGTATGTAGGTGGTCCCACCTACAACCAGGCGATAATCCCATGGTCTGCATTGAACTATATATTGCCACAACGTATCAGATGAATAAGACCTCATCAATCTTATTCCCACTTGAAAGCATGAAGGTACATTACCATATATATTTATTTGTACTGTGTTTCACAGTCATACTGAAATTGCTAAATCATCCAGTGCACCAAAGATAGTATTTTACTACTTTACATTAGAAACCCACCTTAGTGGATAACAAATAGAAAATCAACCCTAATTGGTTGTGAATTGTGTAAATTGATCATCATGTTAAGATGCATTCTTGAAATGGATTAAATAGATTTGCAATGAAAAAATAAAAATAAATAACAATTACTGTTGCCAAAAAAATCTTTAGTAATTCTCTTTTTTACTACAAACAGATTAAACATATTCCCACAAGCACATATATATGGTAATTGGTAGGTGTACCTATCACATTAATTGTCACGGTAATGATAAACCAGTCAATTAACAATAAGGAACAAAACTGACTAATCAACAACTGGAAACAAAACTAGTAAACACTATAACAAGTTAAAACGAGGAACAAACAGGCCAACTAATAGAGAAAAATGTCAACTAGCAAACGCATGTCCTAGTGGAATCTTGCTCTATCCATAACAGCAAATGACCCAAATACATCCGATCATCATGTTAAGATGCATTCTTGAAATGGATTAAATAGATTTGCAATGAAAAAATAAAAATAAATAACAATTACTGTTGCCAAAAAAATCTTTAGTAATTCTCTATTTTACTACAAACAGATTAAACATATTCCCACAAGCACATATATATGGTAATTGGTAGGTGTACCTATCACATTAATTGTCACGGTAATGATAAACCAGTCAATTAACAATAAGGAACAAAACTGACTAATCAACAACTAGAAACAAAACTAGTAAACACTATCAAAAGTTAAAACGAACAACAAACAGGCCAACTAATAGAGAAAAATGTCAACTAGCAAACGCATGTCCTAGTGGAATCTTGCTCTATCCATAACAGCAAATGACCCAAATACATCCAAACATAAGCTAACAGAAGAAATAAGTTTGGCATAGCAAAGAGTGATTTCACTTTTGAAGCTGAGAAAGATTACTTCCATGAAGTGTGACCTCTGTTGCAATCAAAATGCCAGTTTTTCACTTCTAAGCACGTATTCCACATTAGTGTTTGGATGTCATGAAAATAAGTGCTATTTTTTCTTGAGATACTAGACTATTGATTGTACGTAAGTGGGATATAAACTGGACATGGCCATGTCTACCAGATAGTACCCTCATATGGCGCTGATGTATCTGGTTATAAAACACATTTTGGTGCACCGTAGAGACACACATGTGAGAGGGGTACATTAAGAGTGCCTGGAAACTTAATAGTAAATAGAAATACCATGTAGTCTTCCCCGCTGAGGCTTACGATTATCTTTGGCAGCTCTATCAAAGTCTAACTTCATGAAAATGTCCTGCAAAAGGGGCCAACTAATCCTGGCTCTGAAAAGCTTTTTTTTAAGCTTCCCACTGGTGTGGTAAATGAGCGAACGCCTCATGCTATTCTGGTTTGCTCTAGACTACAAAATTTAGTATAAAATTAATTAGTCCCACTCACCAAGCTAGGCAATATGGCAAACTAGAGTAACATACACGCTATATTGGACACTTTGATGTTTGAAATTAAAATGAGGGTCATCTAGACCGTGGTTTTTGTTTATGGAATACCCACGATTTACAAGCTGTTTACTACTACGGTATCACTCTAACAGATTTTTCTTCCACATAAATAGTCCCTCCCTCTTTATTATCTCACATTGTATAATTTATTTCATCTTCTCGTCTGATCAAAAATCATATCACAAACTCTATAAATTACAAATGTCAAAATTACAATTTGAATAAGCGGATACGCCAATAGCAGCTGCACAAAACAGAACACCCTTACGTGTCATATTAGTTGAACTGAACTGAAGTGAAGTTAATTTAATAAAAATAAAATGTAGATCGGGTGATGAGTGGTGCTCTAGCTGTAAAGAGGTTGGCACTTGACAATCTCCTTGTGGTCTAAGGTCCTAAGGTTCCGTATGCAGCGTAACATCTCAAAATTTAAATAAATAAATTAAATGTCAGCGTCCGCCAGTGTTTTTTTTTAAATAATCCAAAGATTTTGGTGTAACGCATTGGGGTTCATGCCTCAGAAGCTGAGGTAATTGTTCAAAGGGGCGATCTAAGTTCAGCTACACATACGGCTGATACTCGATCAATATAAATTTGCTTAAAAATACATAAAAAATCTTCCAAAGTTCAAAGAAACCTGGATGCAGGCTAAATCTGAAATGAGAATACCTCTGAAGAAGTTCGGGGCGGTCGAGCAAAGCAGATCCGATATAAATCGGGTAACTCCGATCGCCCAAATCCACATCGACGACCTCCATTTTCTTCTGAGCTGACGAGGGCCGCGCTTCCTCCGCCACTTGCGCCGCATTCACTCTAATACTCATATTTCTCTCCCTCTTCACGCGGGCTAATTTCTTTGCCTCACAAACCCTAATTGACGATCCAGAACAAAAACTCTCCTGCTTGTAAAACACACCAACCTTAGAATTACTCTGCGAAAATGCTGCCCTTGAGTTATACTTTGTCTGCGAGGACAACTGAAGAGAGGGAACTCCCTTCACTGTGGCAGACCATGTTGCAGTCGCCATTTTTGCGAATATTTGACAGTCCTCTCTTCACAGTCACAGCAATTGACAGATTTTGGGGTAGCGCAAGCTAATGTAGTTGAGGGAGATGGATGATGATGCATTAGACCGCCATGGCCTCTCACATGTTTGGAATTATTCAATTATTTAGTCCGGTGTGGTGAACGTGCACAAATTCACCTACTCCACACCCCGTCAAATTCGAGTGAGGTTGGCCGCCGTCCTCTTAGAGGATTAGGTAAAGCGAGTGGGTTGGTAAATGGTAACCTGGAATTGGGTCTTTACGGATTTTTAGTTGGATGAAGCTGACTGGGCAGAAACGAATGGCAGAAATCTTTTTAGAGAAACTACGCCGGAGATATGAAAGCAAAATCGTTCCATGGAAGCAAATTATTATTTAAAGCTGTCCCAGACCCTCAGAATCTAATCAGGCAATCTACTGTGCTGATATTAATAAGTCTATTCTTTTGTCGATAAAATGGTTGAATAAAGAAAAGAACTGAGGTTTTTATGGAAAGTTTTGTTACTTTCATATTAGGATTTGAATTTGGGTTTCCTTAATAAAAACTCAAAGACATGTTACTATAGGGAACAAAAATGTTAGGGTGAAGCACGGGCTTTTATAAGGGTTTCGATCAAATAATTTAGATCCTAGTAAGGTTTGAATTTGGGTCTCCTCAATGAAAACCTAAAGACATGCAACTACAAAGAACAAAAATGTTAGGGTGCAGATTTTTATAAGGAGTTTTGATCCTCTCTTGAAACAATTTAGATCCTTAATGTATAATTTTTTAATTTACTTCAAGATTATTATAAATATTTGTGCTTTAAATGTAATTTGAAAAACAAATAAAATATAGTTGTTTTTTAGTTGGTTCAAAATATTGTCTTTAACATTTGTATCAATAATCACAGCTTTTTAAAAAGCTGTAATATTTTTTATTTATTTATTTTTGATATAAGGGAGTTGTTAACATTTGTATCAATAATCACAGCTTTTTAAAAAAGCTGTAATATTTTTTATTTATTTATTTTTGATATAGGGGAGTTGGTGACATCCACACTATTTTTAACAGTTGCAAACTTATTGAGTTGTAAGGGCTTTGGTTTCTTTGAAAGGTTTAAAGTTCAAACTCCACTCAGTATAAGGGGTTAGGACGCCTTGTAAAAACCTATATAAATTTATTGAAAAAATAATAATCACGGCTTTTTTTAAAGGATATTTATAAAGTATATAAGAAATATAGACCAGAAATGTGCATACTCAAAAATCAAAACTACATTTATATTATATAATGATGGAGCAGTAAGTCATCCATAAAGCATACAAAAGTCGCAAGTGGCCCAGTGGTGGCCCCAACCCTTCAGAGGTTCCCCTTCCAGGCAACTCCACCAAAAGCTCAGGTTCCTCAAAGACAATCTCAAAGTTTGGAATAGGGACACCTTCGGTAACATCTTTGAGAACAAAAGGGCCCTAAAGGAGAAACTGGAGGCCCTAGAACGCAAATTCCAAGAAGGCACCCAGGAACCCGGATCCAGGGAGGAAGAAAGCAGAATCCTAGCAGAATATCACAATGTTCTAGCAAGGGAGGAAACCTACTGGAGGCAAAAATCAAGAGCCCTTTGGCTCAAATATGGTGACTCGAACACCAAATTCTTCCATGCTTCCATGCTCAGAAATAGAAGCACCAACAAAATCTCAGAACTCACTTGTAGTGATGGTAGAACTACTAGGGACGAGGGTGAAATCAATGAAGAGACCTCCAGCTTCTTCCAAGGCCTCCTCGGCACCCCGTCCCAATCCTCTCCCCAAGAGGATAAGGTTCTCCTTGAGCACATCCCATGCTCCATTTCCCCTGATACCAATAAAATGCTCATTAGCCCTCTTTCGATTATCGAAATCAAAGCGGCCTTGTTCTCCATGAAGCTCGATGTTGCCCTCGGCCCGGATGGCTTCCCTCCTCACTTCTTCCAGGATTTTTAGGATTTGGTTGGACCAGAGGTGTGTGCAGCTGTCAGAGACCTCCAGTCTACAGATACCATTCCCCATGGCATCAATTCCACCTTCATAGCCTTGATTCCCAAAATCCAAGCAGCCAAATCCTTGTCTGACTTCCGCCCCATCAGTCTCTGCAATGTCTTGTACAAAATTCTAACCAAAGCCCTTGCGACCAGGCTCAAGGACATCCTCCCTCTAATCATAGATTCTTGTCAGGGGAGCTCTGTTAAAGGGAGAGTTATTACAGACGAGGTTATCATCATCCACGAAGCGTTGCATTCTACATCCCTGGCCAAGAAACCAACGTTCCTTCTCAAACTGGATATGAACAAAGCTTTTAACAAAGTCAGTTGGGACTTCCTGGTTGAGGTCCTCCTCAAATTTGGGTTCCATCCATCCTGGGTTGATCTAATCAAAAGATGTATTTCGTCCCCCTAGTTCTCTGTCTTGGTCAACAGATCCCCCGTAGGCTTCTTCCCAAGCTCCAGAGGTCTCAGACAGGGCGACCCCTTATCCCCTATACTGTTCATCATCCTAGCCGAAGCCCTGGGGAGAACCATCACAAGTGCAGCTAGGTGCGGGCTCATTTTCGGGATCAAACCCACCTCTGAGCTGGCCCCGGTCTCCCACCAACAATTCGTGGATGACACCATCCTAACCACCTTTGTCTTGGTGGCCCAGGCCAATATTATCAAGCACATCCTTCAGCTTTACGAGAGCGTCGTTGGGCAGAAGATAAATCTCTTGAAAAGCAAAATCTATTTTATTAACACCCCCCAGGCCAAGCAAGTCAAAATAGCCTAGATCCTTGGATGCTCCCCGGAGGTTCTCCCCACCACCTACCTTGGGCTTCCCCTATTTTATGGTTTCCCTTCCAAATCCTTATGGAACAATGTCATAGAGAGGATTCAAAATAAATTGGCTTCCTGGAAGGGCCACCTCCTCTCCTAGGCTGCCAAAGCAACCCTCACTTCAGCATGCTTGTGGAGCATCCCAGTGTACTTCATTTCTGTCTTTAGGATCCTGACCTCTATCAGCACCCGCATAGCGCATATCCAAAAGAGATTCCTCTGGTCCGGGAGTGAAGAGAAGAAAAGGATCCCACTGGTGTCCTGGTCCCTGGTTTGTTGGCCTAAGAAATAAGGTGGGATGGACCTCAAGAGGATCTCCCAAATGAATCTTGCCCTCCTGGCCAAGCATGCATGGAAAGTCTTCACCAACAACCAGACTAAATGGGTCTGTATAGTTAAGAGAAAATACCTCCAGCACCATCCCTTTCTAAGTAACCATCAGCCCCACAACAGGTCAACATTCTGGAGATCCTTGGCTCAGACTAAGGACCTCATCCAGAAAAGCTCCAGATGGATCCTCGATGATGGTAGCAAAATTGACTTCTAGGATGACAAGTGGATCCTTGACGAGGCCCTAAGTGAGGACAAAGATCTTTTGGCTCTTAGACCCTCATTGGATGCTTCCAAAGAACCCAAGGTGGCCAACTTCATAGCCAGGACCCATGGAAAACCAGCTTGGGGTCCCATAAAAGATGTCAGGTTTCCCCTCCAGGTGACCAAACTCTTCGTCCTCATCAAATCATTCCATTAGGTGAGGCAGAGGATAGGTTCGTCTGGCAAGGCACCAGCTACGGATCCTTCTCAGTCAAGTCTGCTTACTCCCTCCAGGAGGTTCCCCAGGTGCATCCCGATTCCCAGTTAATCTTGTATGGACCAAGAAGCTCATTCCCAAAATAAGCTTCTTCTCTTGGATGACCATTCAAAACAAAATCCTCACAATCAAAAACTTGGCCAAAAGGGGATTCTCAATCCCAAACCGGTGCTTCCTTTGCTCCAAATGGGAGTCAACTAATCACCTGTTCATTAGCTGCCCTTTCTCCTCTGAAGCCTTGGGCCACCTTCTCTATTCCTTCTCCATCCAGTGGGTCCAACCCAACACCATCCTTGATCTTTTTTCCCAGTGGCCGAATCCTTTCCACCACCCCAAACTTCGCTCCCTCTGGATCCTCTACCTCCCCCACCTGATCTGGCAACTTTGGTTGGAATGCAACAATAGAGCCTTCTCTTCCCCCCTAGGGATCCCCTCACGATGGCTAGCAAAGTTATGGACTATGTGTCTAAGAACATCCGCCTTTTCCCCCCATCCCCGTCACCCCCGAAGGTGAGTGAGCTAGCTCTTCTCGGCTCCCTGGGCATCCCTATTAATATCCTGGATCTCCACCCTCATCCCAATCCCAGAGCCAATATCAGGTGGGTGGCACCCTCGACTGGTTGGGTTAATTTGAACTTTGATGGAGCCTCCAAAGGTAATCCAGGGCCTTCAAGAGCAGGCGGGGTCATTCGCGACCATGAAGGAAATCTGATCTTAGCTTATGCTGAGTTCTTAGGAACCCAAACCAACAATTTTGTTGAAGCTTTAGCGCTCTGGCATGGCCTGGCTATCCTCCAGGAAGATCCTAGAAGAGTCATCGTCGAGGGAGACTCCCTGAACACCATTAACTTCATGACTAAGCAAAAGGATCCATCTTGGAAAATCTTTAACATCATTCAAGAATCAAGGACAATCCTGCAAAGTCTTCCCTAGACGTCCATCCATCACATTTTTAGAGAAGGCAACAAGCTGGCGGATTCCATGGCCAACTCAGCTACCCCGTCAACGGGACTCAGGATATGGAGAAACGACTTCCCAAAAGATCTAGCCATTGCGGCTTCCCAAGAAAAACTCATGTGCCAAGATGTTGATTACCAACAAGTTGAACCCTAGTGGCATCGACTCGTGGGCCTCGTTGACTTGGAGTAGTAGGTCTCCCCCTGGCCTCACATGTCCTAAACCCCCTTGTGTGGGCTTTCCCAGTAAGCATTTAACAAGTGGTCCTTGCTCTGACCTCCACATCATCCCTGTCCTCGCTGTCCTGTTGGCTCCTAGCAGCCTCCTCAACTATTGTGCCAGTGCCATAATTTTTGCTGATATTCATCTCGTGTGTAATCTCCTCACATGTCACGATGATTTAGGTTTATCTCCTCATAATTGCAAGGTGTTCGTTTCCCTTTGAGCATCTCTGAGCTGGCTTAAGGCCCCTCTCTTTTCACCACATCATGGTGTGCTTCCTGAGTGGCACGCAATCCATCTCACTCCATATCTTTCTCACCGTGCTCCTCTGCTTTTTGCCCTTCCCCGCCACCTTCCAAGTATGTCAATCTTCATTTTCATCGTTGAGTCCCCATGCATGCGGTGGTGCCTCCCTGACGCTTCATATTCCTCGTCAATAGCCCTGGTCTTTTTATTCCCCTCTCGATGTGCATCTGGTTCATTTTTCACCCACCCTTCTCTCCACCCTGATGCCTCCCTACTTCATAGCCTTCGGATTTGCCTTTGTCCTAGCCTCATTAACTCTTTGTGGCCCCTGCTCTCCCGTCCCTCTCTGATGGCCACTATCTATGTCGAACCAGCTACCCTTTCCATCAGCGACTCTACCCTAGTCTTCATGAATGCAAAGGGCCTCACCCCTTTCCTGCGCAAATTTTTTGGCCCAGACAATGAGATTACCAAACACTTTGTTGAATATTTGTAGAATGAAGAAGTGGTGGTCCAAGGAGTCCATTTTAAGCTCACCAGAGAGCTTCTATGCGATATTACGGGGCTCTACTTTGACGGGTGATTCATCAGGTGGGACAAACACAATTGGGAGGAAGAGCTTGACCGATTCTCGAACAAAGCAAAAGGATTTGGGTGGGATAAGTTGGACTTGTACCAATCTGCCCTGCCTCCCCCCTGGAACGAAGCCATTGTCCCTGTCATGCGGTTCATTACCTGCAATGATCCAGAAAAACCCCTCCACAGTTTTCACCTGAGTTTCGTTAACCACTTGTGGGATTCCATGCAACTTTGCATCCTCGGATACCTTTTGTACTCCATCACGATATCCATTGAGAAATCCTAGAAATCCCAGTCCAAACTCATGCATCAAGGGCTTCTGGTTGTTATCTACCGCCACGTTGTGGCCAACTGTCCCCCTGTCCATGAGGTCCCCCCTATTGTCTAATCCCCCCTCAATCCCCGACATCCTTTGTAAACCTTAACTCCAAAGGCGAGGATGGAAGCCCTGAGGTGGCAGGAAAATTGTCCCTTCCCAAAGGCAGCAAGCGCAATCCCACAAGGAAGCGACGAGCTACAGAAGGCACCCCCGGTGGGCCCAGATCCTCAACTCGTCTCAAAAAACCAAAAAAAGAGAGGAAAGTCTCCCCTGAGATCATATCAGACACAAACAGTGACCTTGAGGCCTTCCTAACCAAACTCCTGGAAATGGCCATCAATACAATGACCACAACGACAAATTCAACCACCTCCACTGTTTGTATACTCAAGAAGTTGGCTCGGAAGCAGGGAGAGAGGTCTGACCAAGAGGATCCTGGTAACATCTGATGAGTGTTGGTTCTGTTCCTGGGCGATCCCCAGCACGGGGGTTTTGGGTGTGTGTCTGTAGTTGTGGTTTCTCAGCTTTGGGCGTCTCTCTATTTTGGCTTCTAGTCATGATGTAGTTTTTTGCACAGTTTTGTTGGATCCTCTTCCAATTGCCTTTCTCTGATTTACTGGACAGTCCAAGGGTCTGTTCACTTTTCTGTTTAATGTGTAGTCTGTATATTTCTGCTCTTTTTGGTTTCAAGGCTATGCCCAATGTATCGGTGCTTCGACCCCTATTGTCATAAGGTTTTGGGATCCTATTAAAAAACCCTCCTTGTATATAAAATGCTACTTATCAAAAAAAAAATAAAGCATACGAAAGATTTTGTTTATAAGGTAAGAAGTTTAAGGAAGGAATAGGGACAACATTTTTTTTTATTGAAGGTGAATATTACCTATGTGTGAAGAAATATTTCTAACTTGAACGTAGATATTCCTATGAAGGGAAGTTCAATTCAAGTCAACATACTTGTGCATGAAGAAATTTGGTTGCAAGAAAATTTACGTGGTTCTATTACTAAAAAAATCAATGGTAATTTCAAAAAAATGCTTATTCTTTTTGTTTTTATTTTTTAGATTAGTTTTGTGTAAGGAGTGGAAATATATGGTACTTTGTGTAAGAAATATCTAGAATGGTGGAGAGTATGTGGGAAATTTGTAGAGATATGTTTTACAAACCTCAATCGTATACTTTGCCCTTGGGCTTGTAGTAGCCATGATGGTTACATCACTGTTCAAAAACACTAGGAAATGGATACTTCTCATTGTTCTCACAACCATATTTGTTTAATCAAACAAAACTAGAAAACTTGACCAAATCCCTAAAAGCAAGAAGGCCATAGCAGGCACAAACAAGTACCAAAGGCACCTTTGTTTTGAAGTTGGATGAAGCACTAGTGGTCAAGATACCCCTGGACTTCATACAATTTGATTCTCACATTGATAGAAAAAGCACTTGCATGCAAAATCATGGGAATCTAGCCCAACCCCATAGCCATACAAAAGTGGATAGCCTCTACCTAGGGATAAAAAATCTCTAGTTATGAGATAATGATGGCAGGTAGAGGATACTTCATAGTCATATTCTCATCTACAAAAGAAAGGAATGCAGTCTTTCATGGAGGGCCTTATTCCTCATATTGAATCCTCTATACATGACCCCCTGGTCAACAAGCTTTGATCCGCAAGTAGAAGAACCAAAAGAGGTCTCAATATGGGTAAGACTACCATTTTTACCATTGCACCTTTGGAACAAGCCAACTTTGGAGATAATAGGAAATTCTATTGGCACATTTGTAGATTGGGCTCCCCCAAAATCCAACAATGCAATATGTGCTAGAATGTGTGTTCAAGTCAACTTGAAGAAAGGACTCCTTGAAAGTATAGGCATCAAAGTCCTGGATTGGATCCACACCCAACCATTGGACTATGAGCATATACCTTTCAAATGCATTACCTATCATCAACATGAATATTTTCAAGAAATTGTCCCTCTAAAGTACAACAAGAGAACAAAGGGGAAGACCAAGAGTTTTAAACAATAAGAAGAAAACAATAGAGCAAATCAAGGATTAGAAGAGGGAGGCCACAACAGGTTGAAAAATAGAAAAATAACAAATTTTTGTCTTATTAGAAGTTGAATAATAGACTCTTCTAGAACCTTCCTCCAAAAATAAAAGTGTAGACACCAAAACAGCACCAATCAGATTATGTGACGACAAGCACTGATCACACCAACACACACAGCCCCCAGGGCAGCCCTCGGAGGTTAAAAAGTGGTTATAACCACTCACACAACAGTTTTTGCAAGTCAAAAACCAATTTGGCACCTTTTGGACACCTTATTTCTTATTCGTCCCACCCAGGGACGAGTAAGAATTTTACTCGTCTTTCTTAGGGACGAGTGCTTACTGGCACTCGTCTCTCTTAGGGACGAGTGCTGACTGATGGATACTCGTCTTTCCTAGGGACGAGTGCTGACTGATACTCGTGTCACCCAGGGACGATTACCGGCGCTCGCTTCGGGGTGGGACGATTGTAGAGTTTGACTTGCAAAAAAGTCAAATCTCGGCATATAACAACTCAAAACCGTCACTTAGCTTTCCCCGCATGACATAGGAGTGCGAGTGAGTTCTTTTAACAACACACATCTGCCACTTAGCTTTCCTTGCATGACATAGGAGTGCGAGTGAGTTCTTTTAACAACACACATCTGCACTTGCTTTCCTCCTGCTGTGGTTCTTTTTCCACATCCGCCACTTAGCTTTTTCTGCATGGCATAGGAGTGCGAGTGAGTTCTTTAAGACAACTCGGATTTGCCACTTAGCTATCCCTTCATTGCATGGGCGTGCAAATGAGTTTTTCTAAAACATGCAAAGACATGCACAGAGGCACTTAAGAAGCCCTTGATCAAGAAGAAGTCTTCTCTTCACAAACAAAAGCATTCATGCAAAGAAACACTTTTGCATGTTAATTCAAAAAGACCCCTTGGGTCTATAAAAACGGTGAGTTTTCTCACCCAAAAAAAGATATACAGAGAAGGAGCATTTTGAGCGACGAAGTGCTGCTAGTTCACTTACTGGCGATTTGTGCTTTCATAATCGTGGTATTTCTTTTAGTTTCATGTTTATGCTTTTGTCAAGTCTTTCATTTAGATTCATTTCAACCATCGTTAGATTCATCTTTTATGTTTCATACACAAATGCTACTGACTTTCTTGTTTGTTTCTTTGAGTGCAGAGTTGCAACATTAGAGGAGCGGCGAGGAGTCTACCTTACCAACGCAAGCGGCGGCAACATTTGGCCCGCCCATTCCAAACGTGGGCATGCGGAAGAGGAATTCTGAAGCAAATTGTAGAAGATCAATATCTAACGCTCCTATCCCCTAAAAAGGAAGGAGACGTATTGTAACACGAATTGAAAAGAATATCAATAAAAAGGGCTATAGTTTATATTGCTTTTATATCTTGTGTTCATTCATTTGTGTTCTTTCCTTTTAATGCAATTTTGTTTAGTTTTTCCTTTTTGTTTCCGGAATCTCGTGCTTTCAATGGCGATCACGGTGGGACTTCTGTCCTCTGTTTTTGTTTAGGTTAAATTACCGATCTAAAAATTGCTTGTTTTTTTACTGTGCACTGTTTTTCAACAATCGGATCGTTATTCGTCTCTGCAAGTGACGATTACATAATTGTTACTCTTCTCACCCCGGGACGAATAAATTATTCGTTCCACCCTGGGACGATTACGGTCTGTTATTCGCTCCACCCAGGGACGATTATAGATATGTGCAAATTTTCAGAGCAAATCAGAAATTTCCGATTAGGCAGAGAAGAGGTAGGGGTTTTTACAGCTTCTGTCAAATTTCTGTTTTTTTTTTTTTTTTCTGGTTTTCAGTTTGAATGGCTTAGGGAAAGATTTCTTTTCGTTTGCTTGTTTCAATTTCGCAAAATTAAAACGAACCCCACACATCACGTTACATTTTAAACCAAGGCGTTGGTCGTAAGACCCCAACCCTTGAGC
Source organism: Wollemia nobilis (assembly GCA_028583015.1). Lineage (NCBI taxonomy): Eukaryota > Viridiplantae > Streptophyta > Pinopsida > Araucariales > Araucariaceae > Wollemia > Wollemia nobilis. The sequence continues at coordinate 7,288,257 of JAQPPZ010017031.1, read as the reverse complement.
AAGACCAACGGTGGGTTCATCACCACCTTGGCTTAGCTTTGCATCCATTCCCCGATTGTCAACTCGTTGTTAGGCGTAAATCCCGACGAAAGCCGACCGAGTGCCGCCGGGGTGATTCCCATGCGCGCGAGGATAAGTCTTCTATGGTAGGTGCCATTAACAGGACAATCCCCCTTCCGTACCGCCTACGTACCACGTACCATCCGCTCTCACGTACTTATAGTCTCCCTCTCGTAAGGGCGGGTATATAGAGAGGTTGGTATATCGGCCTGGCTGGTATATTGAAGGGGCGACCATTTTTTGGGAGTTATAAGAGCCTTCATACTTGCATTTAAACGTTTCACAAAAATTTTCAAAAACAAAACAAACAACAAAAACACACTAAACCAGATCTAGGGCACACTATTAATCTTTAAAAGAGATAAGCATTGCTTGTGAGTGTGTATGCTATTTTCTGTTTTAGACAAAAAAAAAAAAATCATAAAAAGAATTTTTGCATTTTTAGGATAGCATTACCATGGTGAATACTCGTAGCCAAGCCCAATCACGGGCAGAAGCTGTAGAACATGCACCAAGAGAGACAAATCGTCTCCGATATAGCCTTGAAGACTTAGTCATTCCGCCTCACCGACGGGATACAACAATTAGTTCACATCATGCAGAACATGGTTCTAGAGCCCCATCATGGCGGGGCACTCCAACCCATACAGTCATAGAACAAGGTTCTAGAGGTGTCTCAAGGAGTGGCTCTCCAAATCAGGCCTTCAATAGACGAGACTTTAGAACCCCTTCTCTAAGGGAAACTCATGAGCAACAAGAATCTTTTCAAGACAATAACTTATATATACCACCCGGTCTAAGCACGAAGCCTCCCTTTGAAGTTCATTATGGATGGCCTAGTGATGAAACATTGTGTAATGCTATGGAACAACAACGGGTCCAAAATGAAGAATTACATAATGTTGTGGTTCCTAATTTACCCCCAATTAATGTCGAAAATAGTAGACCACATCCATAACAACAAGTCCTCCCGACAGAGCAAGGCAATTCTGCCCGCACCTTTTATGCATATCACATACAAAGAGAGGAGGATCACTACATCCCTCCAATCCAGTTGTCCAAGCACCAAAAAGATGCACGTCCGCACTCGCATTATATCCGGATCGCTTATTGAGACCAGAGTTTCAAGTTAATGCGGCCAACCTCGACGGAGGGAAGCAACATGTAGGGGTCTCGTAGTACTATGATCGAAATAGATATGTAGGAGAGACATCTCGGCCTATCAAACAAGAGACAACAACACAAAGTAACTTGGCATTTACACAACTAGCCGCCCGCCAAGCGCAAATCATGCGGCTTAAGCAAGAACAACAGGAATTAGAACATTTGTGTCACCTTGATCAAGAGCGTATTCAGCGTCAGACTGCCGAAAGGTTTCACAACCATGCACGTGAGAGGGCCCCGATCCCTCGTGCACAACACTCTGAGATGTATGTGAGGCACAACCCTCTAGGGCGAGATAGGTCTCCACGACTTCAGACAAGCATTGCCTCCAAGACCTTTTAGACCCGAGCGGGAGGCCATTCCCCGTGACCATGATGGGTATCCTCCACGGGCGCCCATCCATATTTATAGGCCTAGGCCAAACACTCCTCACGAAGATTATGAGGATTATTACCAAGAAGAAGAGCGGGTTGAAACACCCTATCAAGGCGGAAGGAATGCTAACCATTTAGTCATTCAAAGGCCTCAAGTTTCCCGCAACCCACAACGGGAACAAGCTAAGGAGGAGGAAATTATATCCTCCGATGCCTACAAAGTGTTGTTAGAACGCTTGGAGAATATGGAACTTAAGACTGGTGGGCCTCAAAAGCCTACCTTGCGCCAACTCCGTAGTCATCCAATACATCCATCGCTGCAGCACCTCCATACCCCGAACATTTCAAGCCGCCCCAGCTTGGCACTCTTTAAAGGGGATGAGGATGCTCAAGAACATGTGACTCGATTTTTGAGTCGTTGCTTTGGTATACAAGACAATGATGCATTGCTATTGAGAACATTCATAACCACCTTTGCAGGGTCTGCCTCGGATTGGTTTACCCATCTACCAAAGCATAGCATCTACAATTTGGATCAACTAGTGGACGCGTTCCTAGAACGTTTTGCTTTCAATACAAAGAAAAAGGCGTCACTCAGTGATCTAGCTAGCCTCAAAAAGTATGAGGAAGAGTCCATGGTCGCATATGGGAATCGGTGGAGGACGGTGCTTTCAAAGTTGTCCTATCTCCCTCCTATGTCTGACCTAACTCAAATGTTCGCAAAGAGTTGTTTGCGATCGATCTCTCGTGCTATTGCAAATGCAAGCAATACGCCACTTTAGAAGAAGCTCTGGCGCAAGCTAGACGTATCGAAGAGATCAAGATACAGGATGGCAAAATTGCCAAGCCTAAGAAAAAAGAGTGGAACAAGAGCACCAAAATAGGGAATACGCAATGTAAACCCGCCGCGGTCAATCAAGTTGCTATTAATGCCCCTACGCCCGCCCAAGCAACACAACCTTCAAAGGCTAATTATCGAGCGGTGCCTCATACTAATTATGAGAAAGATAACAAAAAATAGGATCAAAATCAGCAACTGTCGCCTCTAAGCGACAATTTACTCCATACACCGAGTCTAGGGATTCCTTGTTTGACCGTTTGTCGCCGGCAAACTTGATTAATCCGCCGGATATTCCAACAATCGATCCTAATGCGCCGAAGTCTAAGGGCTACAGAGAGGATCTTTTCTCGTAGATTCCATCGGAGGAGAGGGCATGACCTTAATGTCTCGTTGGACGTTTAAAGGTTTAGTGCAAGATCTTATTGATAATCACACATTGGTAGTGGATAACCCCATCGCACCCAACAACCAACAAATGGGTGTTTTCAAAGATCCTTTACCCACACATGATGCACAAACAAAACCTTTGCATGTCAATGAAGTGCAACAGAGTTACCCCATGGACGGGTATGTTGGAATGATAAGTATTGTGACAAGAAACAAGAGACACCCAGGAGTTGTCCCCGCGATGCCCACTAGGGAAGCTTCATCCACGTCACAACATCAACCGAATCCTACACAGTTGCCCCCACCTAGACAAGTGGTCACGATTCGATCTAGACTTACTCAAAGTCTACGGACCACATCGGCTAGGCTCTCCATTTATGAGCTTATTCAACAATCGCGCCCCATCGGGAAGCTCTTATGGAGATATTAAAGGCAATTGAGTTGCAACCCCACGAAGCGGATTCGTTCAACAATTTTGTGGGGCATGTTAAACAATGGTAATCGAACCAGCTTATTACCTTTAGGGAAGATGAGCTAAAAACGGTGACCGGAGATGTACCGGATCCGCCTCGCACGTTATTGCACGGGTCAACGGGACTCCGTACAAACGGGTGTTGATAGATACCGGTTCTTCCAAGAATCTTATTACAACCGCCGCACCGAAACATCCGAAACTACCAACCTCTCACATTGCACCTTCCACTTATACCCTTCGAGCATTTAATGATACGATATGCTCGACAGCTTGGCACAATTGTCCCGCCCATACAAGTGGGACAAAAGATCATTCCTACGTTGTGCCACATTTTAGAAGGGGAAATGGCTTACAATATCTTGCTTGGACGGCCTTGGATCCGGGATATGAAGTGTGTCCCTTCAATTGCTCATCAATGTTTGAAATATACATTTGAAGGACAAGTGCACGTGGTCCCCGCAGATTTGGAACCTTTTAAGTACCGCAATTCAGTGCAAATCATGCCGCAATCGACCCTTCCTTCAACGCACGTGGATTTCCAGCTAAATCCATCTAAACGGGGTTCGACTAAGCAAGAATCTCCCTTGCCAACTCAATCAAGTTCTCAGCGGGATCATCTTCTTCATCCAGATCCTCCCACAACGACGCCACCTACGATGGCCACACCAACGGACAAAGGAAAGAAGCCCCTGGAAGCGGAACCACCTCTAGTCTCCAACATCTCTACAGGAGAGACGCCTAATCGAATGGAAGTTGAGACGCCTAGTGCACCCCACATGGAGTGGACTCAAGGAGAACTCCCATTCACTTCCCCTCAATCGCCAACGATTACTGTTGAGATGTCTAACACAGGCATGGGGGAGTACATAGTGCGAAATGTTGTTGCAACGCCCACACTTCGGCCTATGCAAGACATGGGAAGACCTCGACTCCCCATAGGCTCCGTGGTTCCTTTAGGCTACCCACCTAATCAGACAAATTTTATTTTTGGGGGCCTGGATCATGGCATTGAACCTTCCCGAAAAGAAGAAGAAGATGAAGATCCCTTTATGGAAGATGTCAACTATCTCGGCTAACCCGCACTTCGCATTACGTTATCTTAGCCAATGCAATTGGCATGGATACGGGTTAGGCCGGTATGAACAAGGAATGCGTGTTTTGTGTCAACCAAGATACCAAATGCCTTATGACAAGTCGGAGTAGGGTTTAACCACCCTTTGCCCCTCGACATCTTGGTCGAAAACATGCAAGGCCTAGGGATAGGCAACAAGGATGGGTTGGCATCGGATCCATATGCCAATCCAAATACGACTTATACACTGGGGGACTATTTCCCATTGCACACAAATAACCTTGTTGACCTCAACAACCCTTTCCCTACGGCTGAACAAGGAGAAACCTCACGGACTCACCCACAAGGGGAAGATGGACAAGACCACGAAGGGTCTTCTGAAAATGAGTCGGAGGACGATCATTCGCATGAATATCAAATGAATGATGATCAGAAAGCTTCCTGAGGATGTTCCCATTGAATGATCCTAGTGAGCATAGGTTGCAAGATCCTTTAGACATAGATGAAAGGTTGGAACACTTACACATAGATCCAAGACCTAGGAGGCATTTCACCCTGGCGCAGTTATAGCAATTACTGCACCCCCCACTCTAGGCATACAACGAACATCTTCCGCCTAGAGACCCTATCAACTCATCAGTGCCTAGGGCAGACCCTGTTTGCAGGACTGCGTATAGGGCTGATCCCTTTGTGCCAGTGCCCACAGAGCCAGATCCAAAGCACCACGAACATCCAGAATATCATAGTTGTCACATTTGCGGTAATGGAGATTACAATCATTTCATTAACATGGTCTCCATTGACTTGACCGCCCCCATCCATGATCCAGCCAATCCAACACGATTATTGCATCTAGACATAGAAGCTATTGATTGGGATCGCACTGACACACCACCATCTCCATCATAGTATTGGCCTTGCGGTGGGATGTTTCATTTCACTCCAAGACAGACTCAGGATGTCTTTCATGCCGAGGAGGAACTTGATGTTCCAAATGATGATCTTAATTCAGCAAATGATATCCATCTGATCCCCATTCCACACCAGTTGGAAGACGGATCCCATATGTCAGTTGAAGCAACGACTGATGTAGACATCGGCACAGATCCAATGAATCCACAGATTCTCAAGCTAGGGGTAAGTCTTTCCCTCGAAGAGAGAGCCGATTATGTTACCCTTATTAAGGAAAAGAAGGAGGTTTTTGCATGGTCATACAAAGATATGCTGGGGCTAGACCCATAGCCTAGTCACGCACAATTTAACGCTTGATCCGACAATCAAGCCGCAGAAAGCAAAAACTACGCAAGATGCATCCAACAAGTAGCCTTAATGGTAAAAGATGAGTTACAAAAGTTGTTGGATGCCCAGCTTTGTCATCTCGTGTGGATTATCCGCCATGGTTGTCTAACATGGTTCCCGTCAAGAAACCCGACGGGAGGATTCGCATATGCACTGATTTTTGAGATCTTAACAAAGCGAGTCCTAAGGATGATTTTCCTTTGCCAAGAATTGACGCGTTGGTAGACGCTACAAAAGGCCACGAAATGCTTTCCCTTATGGATGGTTTCTCAGGATACAATCATATTCGTATTAATCCTGAGGACCAGCTAAAAACGGCATTCACAACGCCTTGGGGGACATTTTGTTATAAGGTCATGCCTTTTGGCCTTAAAAATGCCGGAGCTACCTACCAACGTGCCATGACATACATCTTTCACGATTACATGCACAAAATTTTGGAAGATTACATGGATGATTTGTTGGCCAAATCTCTTTTGCGCCCGCATCACATCGGTGACTTGAGTAAGGTCCTTGATCGCCTCATTGAGCATAAAGTCGACTAAACCCCAAGAAGTGCATCTTTGGCGTCACCTCCGGAAAGCTCTTGGGTTTCATAGTCTCCAAACGAGGAATTGAGGTTGATCCAAACAAAGTCAAGGCAATCCTTGAAATGCGTCCCCCAACCACCATCAAGCAACTCAGAGTCTGCAGGGAAAGGTTGCGTCGATCAAGCGCTTCATAGCGCAGTTATCTGACAAATGCCGACCCATGAATAAATTATTGCATAAAGGGGTCACATTTCATTGGGATGACGAGTGCCACTCAGCCTTTGACGACATTAAATAAGTACTTGGCTTCGCCACCGCATCGGCACCACCTGCACTCAGGAGTGCCGTTCTATTTATACATCTCAGCCATCGAGGTGGCACCGGGCGCCATGTCTGTCCCAAAAAATGAACTTCACAGAGAACAGTGCTACATACTATCTTAGCCGCACCCTGGTCGGCTTATGAACTTAACTATGCATATGTTGAAAAACTCGCTTGGCAATGGTGTTTGCTACCAAAAAGCTACGCCACTACATGCTTAGTAATAAGACGTATGTTGTGTCTAAGGAGAATCCATTGCGATACATGATGAGTCGTACTTATCATAGTAGCCGCACGGCGAAATGGATCATGTTGTTGACGGAGTTTGACATAGAGTTCATTGGACAGAAATCTATAAAAGGTCAAGTCATTGCCGATCAACTAGCCGAGGCTCCTCTTGAAGACGATCAGCCTCTGACTTTTGAACTACCTGATGATGGGGTCTTCCATGTTTCAGAGTCGCCAGATTCTGATGAGCCTGAGTCCCAGTGCCGACATAACCCTTTTCTTCGATGGTTCTAAATGTGAGCAAGGGGGTGGTGCGGGAATTGTATTCTTCACTCCACAAGGTGCTCCAATGCCCTTGTCATTTAAATTAGACTTCCCGCTAACCAATAACAATGCAGTAATACGAAGCCTTGCTCATAGGTCTTCGGACAACAATCACCATGAACATTAAACGATTGAACATCTTTGGTGATTCGCTGTTAATTGTCAACCAAGTAAAAGGGATATACCAATGTAAATGTCCAGCTTTTGAAGTCTTATAAAACCCTTGTGGATAAATTCTTGGCACAATTTGAATGGTATGACATCGAGGCACTCCCTCGATCATCAAATCATTTTGCGGATACTATGGCCTCCTTGGGGTCACTTATTCCGCAAGACCCTTCTCGGTGAAATGACAACCATTCAGAGTTAAAACATTATCGCAATCTGCGATGGAGCGTGCAAGCTCCGATTCGACGCCGTAAATCCACATGATCCAGATTGAACCATCTCCGGATAAGTTCTCTCGAATTCGAGATTGTTTGATTAAAGCCAACCTGGGGTCCTTGTTCTCCCCGGCCCCTCTTGCTAGCAACACCACGTTGTTTTTACAAGTTCTTTCCTGTTCAGCTTTTGTTCGGGATAAACTTCAAAAGGGATTGGCCGTTCATACTATCGAGGTTTCTGATCGACAAGACTGGTATACACCCATTCGGGATTACCTCAAGCTAGGTAATCTCCCACTTGGATTGACCCAAGCCGCGAAAAGATCATTCAAACAAAAAGCGGCAAAGCATGTCTTGGTAGGAGACATTTTGTATCGTCGAAATTATGAAGGAATCCTCCTTCGTTGTTTGGACCGACAAGAGTCCGCTTGGGCGATCACCCAAGCTCACGATGGTACATGTGGTGGCCACTTCAGCGGTATGGCCATCGCAAAGCGCATTCTTCGCATGGGTTATTATTGGCCATCCTTAGAGCGAGATTGTTGCGCATATGTGAAGAAGTGCGTGAAGTGTCGCATCATGCTAATTTGACACACGTACCTTCTCAGGCCTTACAACCGATTCAATCGGTTTGGCCTTTTTCGTAGTGGGGCTTTGATCTAATTGGAAAGATCTCCCCTGCGTCGTCGGGTCGTCACACGTTCATTTTAACGGCCACTGAGTACTTTACCAAATGGGTGGAAGCAATTCCGCTGACCACTACGACTGGAGCTCGCATTGCGGAGTTTATTTTGCATAACATCATATGTCGTTTTGGTATTCCATCCAAAATAGTCTCGGATAATGGGACACCATTCAAGAATAAAGATGTGCGTGCTTTGACCACAAAGTACAAGATTCAAGCATAGCTTTTCAACACCCTATTATCCGCAGGCAAATGGGCAAGCAGAGGCGTCAAACAAAACGCTAGTCGCCATTCTTAAAAAGACAGCTGCGTATAATCATAAAGATTGGCACATTCAGATCCCGCTTGCCCTATGGGCTTATCGCACCAAGATTCGGACGCCCACCGGGGCAACTCCATTTTCGCCGGTGTATGGCTCCGAGGCAGCTCATGCCTTTTGAGTTGGAAATTCCTTCCCCGCGCATTTCAATGCAAGAGTTCATCGATGATGACACTGCACGGCAGGCCCGGTTAGATCAACTGACGTTGCTTGACGAACGACGCGTTAATGCTCTCGAGCATTTGCGTATCTATCAAGAGCGACTTAAGAAAGCATACAACATGAAAGTCCACTTCAGGGAATTTCAGGTTGGTGATTTGGTCTTAAAAGAGAACCAGCAGAATTCTAATTTGCCCTCCCATCTTCGGGATAAGTTTGCAACAAACTGGTTAGGTCCTTACATCATTGATAGTAGAATAGGACCTGGAACATACCGGCTTGCCTCTCTTGAAGGAATCAAGGAAACAGAACCCTTGAATATCATTCATTTGAGGTCATTCCACAGCTAGAGAGCCATAGTCCAACAAAAAGCTCCAAGGATTACCACAATCGCTTGGTCAACCCAAAAGCTCCAAGGATTCCCACAATCACTTGGTCAACCTAAAAGCTCCAAGCGTTACCATAATTGCTTGGTCAACATAAATATTCAAAAATCAACAAAAACAACATAAAAATCAAAATCACAAAAACAATCGCATTTCAATTCCATGCATTCTCAAAAAAAAAAAAAAAACATTTGCATTTCCATTCCATGCATTCTCATAACAATCAAAATACAAAAGTATAGTTTGCATTCCGCATTGCATACATACATTGCATACTCCGCTAGGTCATATAAGTCAAAAGCACCATAGGCCGTCATTATTTGGCAATTCCCTCATTTCCACCTTAGATCTATTTTCATAAACACCTACATCCAAAGATATCACCCTTTTATTTTTAGCATCATCGTTGTCGCCTAATGTATATAGGGTTTTCGTCATTCGTATGTCTTTAAATTTCTAGCCAAGAACCGTACACAATTAAGCAGATTTTACATGGGAAAGTTTTACTTGGATCACACCTTGTTACGTAGCATCCCAACACATATTAACACACATAAAATAATTCCTAAGTTGTGTAGACAAAAGATGAAACCTGCACCGTAATCCCGGCTACCATAAGTGAAACGGCTATCTTGCTTATCCCCCCGTGCGAATGACCCTAGAAATGCTGAGAATTGGCAAAAGGACAAGCTTCCTCCCTACCCAATTCCCCATGAATCCCAAGTTCTCAAAAGTTGCAAAACCATCAAATATTTGCAAAACGTCAAAGCACTAAAATTTGACATCCTACAGTGCACACATCAAAAGACACAAATAATAGTGATTATCATCACTCTATATTCAAATCCCTTGCTCAAAAAAAAAAAAAAAAAAAAACAAGACGAGTACTATCATTTTATCACTATCAAAGAGCAAGTATCCCAATACCCTTGAAGAAAAGAAGGGAGTCGACCTTGAATCCCTGGAATTCTCAAGGATTTCGACAGGTCATGAGGCAAGCTTCAGTACCGATTTGGTTGATAGCCTATTGGTTACTGGTGGTAAACCTCTCGCATGACGATATATCTATCACATTAACTTGTGTACAGATCAATGTTTGCATGTGGATGAGCTAGCTTACGGTATCCTAGATAACATCGCAGACAAATCTGACTAAATACAATAAAGGAGTTCGTGGAGCTAATTAGGTGATCCTCAGTACAGGTTCGGTTGAAAGCCCATCTGGCACTGGCGGTATCCTGATGAATAACACATAAATGAACTCAATTGCACACACAGGGATGTGAAATAACTTGGTTAAATTCAAGTCAAATTTAGACCTTGTTCGAAGTCTTGTGAGATAAACGAACAGCCTTGGTTAGTTAGTTAAAAATATCTGCATTTCAGAAAAGCTTAACTACATTTTCAAACAACCGATACATTTCATTCCATACATCACCATAAAACAATAGACAAAATACAAAAACAAAGTTTTCATATGTACAAGCATTCCACAAAGTTATCTTATTACTATAACAAGCCACTCCAATTTTGTACAGTCTATGGTGCATCGACATATCATCCATTCCATATGCATACATCATATAAATTAGCATCATCACATTCATATTAGCATATGCATACATCAATGTAAAAACATGTACATAAACATAAATCATGCAAAAAAAAAAAAGATACACACCAAACAGAATCATCTGTATATATATCACAACAAAATTGCCCGCAGGCTACAAAACTGGTCCTCAGACCTCCCTCCCATCATCCAAACTCCCAAAACCCCCAGCCTAGGGCGTCGGCCACCATGATCACGCAGGATCGGTGCGACGAGAGCTACCCCCCGCGGTATCTGTTCTCTGAGATCTCTCAGGGCGACTGCTCGCCCCTGCATCCCGACCACTCGCACTGCCCTCCTCTCACCGCCGACGCCGGGATGATGCCGACTGCTCCGTCCCGCTGTCTCTCGTCCTGTGCGACGAGCCACTGGTCGGAGGCTCTGGTATTCGCCCACCCAGGCGGAGAATCTCAGCCTCCATCTCTGACCGATGCCGCCCCCACGCTTCCTCTCGTCGTCTCAAGTCTGCCTCCCGTAGCCTCCACTCGGCCTCCCGCCTACGGTAATACGCAATGGCATCATCACGCTGTGCTAGCCGCACCCGTAGGAGATCCCTCTCCCGTACAAGGATCCGTATCACCACCCCGCCGGCGAGACGCAGCCCCCGCGCTCTCCCGCTCTCGCCAACCGTGACCGCAGCGATCCCTCTCCCGTGTCATCTTCTCGCAACAATCTCGTCAAATGCGCTACCTCAGCGCGCAACCCTGCCTTTGTCTTCCCCGAGCCAGCCGGCTCTGACGCTTCCTGCATCTCTGGCTACTCCTCCTCCCCAAATTCATCTCCCACCTCTCGCCACCTCCACCATCTCTACATCTGCAGGTGCTCCCCAACCCTCTCCCCGGTGCCTCTGCACCCTCTCCGCCTCCCGCCGCCTCCTCTCCTCCCAAGGGCCCCTCCCCTCGCCACCGCCGTAGCGTCCACCACTCCCCGATATTCGGCCGTCACGCCGACGTCATCAACATCCGGGATGTCCAACACAACGATCCGACTCCTCCCCTAGTGGCTCGAGGATCGGCGCCGCTAGGGTCCTCTCATCACCCCGACGTCGGTAGGCTACGGGCTCCCTGTGCAACCCCCGGCGTACCCCAAACTGCCGCGTCACTCGGAGGTAGTGGAAGTACTCCCGCTCCGTCCCATGCCGCCCAATCACCCATCTCCCCTCCGGACCCGTCGAAGCCAATCATCCGCCTCCGGCCATGCGGGACAATCCCGATATGGCCTCCATATCACATCTCTCGGGAGTCGGCCGTGCTAGTGCATCTCTCGTAATGGTCCACGTCTCCCGCGAACCGCCGACTATGCCCTTGCTCCTCTGATCGGTACCATAAAGCACCATACCCAATATCCCTCGTCCACCATCTCCGCTCGGGTAGTCCAGGGCAACCCTCGTGGTCGCTCTATGGCTATGTGCTGCCATGCCCAGCACTGCAACAAGAAACTGCACCCCAACCCCTTCCGCCTCCGACAGCGGACCTCGTACAACTCATCATATAACTGCGCCAAAAGCGTCTGGCCCCACCTCATGATAACCGGCTCTGTCACCGGGCAATCCACTAACTGCCATACTACCTCCACTAGGTTCCATGGGAACCTCGCTCCTGACGAATCTGGCAAGAGCATGTTGGAAATGAGGCTCATGAGTACTGCATGCCTCACTCCCAACACTCCCCTCGCGTACCACCATCGTACCAGTATCCCCCCAATCTGACAATCCAGCTTCGCCCTCTCCAACGAGGTCATCCCATCCCCATCCCCTCCATGTCCAAAGTATCGCGTCGCACCGCCGTCCTCCGGCTCCGTGGTGTCGTCCGAATGGGAACCCCGTCTATTGGAATCCGAAGAATCCGATACACGTCCTCTAGGGTGACTGTCATCTCCCCTATAGGAATATGGAAGGTGTTCGTACGAGCATCCCACATGCCAATCAATGCGGTAATGTACGCCCGATCTCGCCACAACCGCATCCAACCGAGCCACATGCTTGAGCCCTAGGGCATCAAGCCACTCCCAATCATCATCAGTCAACGCCTCGCGGGCATTAGAAAAAATGGTCGGTACTCGATGTCGACTCTTCACCACCTGCACATCACAAAAAAAAAAAAACAAAAACAACAAACATCAAAAACATGCATCATATCACCATTACATGTACAAAAATGCATAACTATACCGTACTATTTTTCATTCACATGTACATCCAAAAAAAAAAAATCATCAATTTTTCATTTCATCATCAAAAACACCAAAAATTTGCCATGGTTTACCTACGGTTTTTCCTAAGTTTACCATTTCAAAACAAAAAATTCATCCATTTTGCATCTTTAATTTCATCAAAATCAATAAAAATTTGACATGGTTTACCTACTGTTTACCTAAGTTTACCATTTCAAAACAAAAACAATTCATCAATTTTTCATTTTAAAAAAAAATGACAAATTTGACATGGTTTACCTACGGTTTACCTAAGTTCACCATTTCAAAAAAAAAAATTCTCATTTCTAAATAATAAAATTTGACATGGTTTACCTGGGGTTTCCTAAGTTTACCATTTCAACAAAAAATTCATCAATTTTTTCATTTAAAAATGACTAAAAATTTGACATGGTTTACCTACGTTTACCTAAGTTTACCATTTCAAAAAAAAAAATTCAAATTTATTTAAAAAAAAAAATTTGACATGGTTTACCTAGTTTACCTAAGTTTACCATTTCAAAAAAAAAAAATTCATCTTTCATTTCATCAAAAATGACAAAAATTTGACATGGTTTACCTACGGTTTTATCTAAGTTTACCATTTCAACCAAAAAAATTCATCTTTAATTTCATAAAAAAAAAAAAAAAAATCGACATGGTTTACCTACGGTTTCGACCTAAGTTTACCATTTCAATAAAAAACAAATTCATTCATTTTCCATTTTTTAATTTCATAAACATAACACAAAAATATGGGCATGGTTTACCTATGGTTTCGACCTAAGTTTTACCATTCACATAGAAAAACATTTTTCTAACCATGGTTACCCTAAAGTGTTACTCTAAGTTTCATTTTGGGTTTATCCTATAGTTTTCCATCTAAGTTTCCATCAGGTTTGCATCCATGTTTCATTCGGTGTCATTCATTTACCTTTTACTTTAATTAATTAGGGTTTCATGTTTAAACACAAGAAAAACACCATAAAAACAACTTTGCATTTTTCAAATTGACAATCGAAGAGATAGTGCACTTATTGGTCTCGCCTCGGCTCCGCCGCTCGATGACCCGGTACGTGCACTCATGGTGGTTGGATGATCCGGCAGCGCTTCGCGTCGAAATCTACCTCCTCCTCCCGCAGCTCCAAATCGTAATCGCTGAATAAATGTAAATGAGCCAAATCCGTCATTTTCGCATATTTATAATTTTGGTCAGCTGGTAATCGTCTCTGACCAGGACGAGCGCTTTTCTGCGCGCTCGTCCCACCCCGAGATGAGTACCTTCGAGATGCACTCGTCTTACCCGGAAGAAAACCCGGACGAGTACAATCCTGTCACTCGTCTCACCCCGGGACGAGTACAATCTTGTCACTCGTCTCACCCCGGACGATTAAAAAAAAAAAAAAAAAAACACAACAAAACCAAACATAAACATGACAAATGCCAACAAAATCAAAAATAGGTCAAAACAATCGGGAACCGCTCGAGCATGCTTAGCGGTAAACCATCTAAAGGCACCCTTGCACAAGTCATCTTGGGTCAAGCGACTCGCCGCTTTTCTCATGTCGGTCATTCCCTCATCGATTCGTCGCTTGAGGGGGTAGTCACACTTAGTTGCCAATCAACAACATTATACCTAGTCTTGGAAAAGACACGCATTCAAAGGATCATTGCAAAAGACAATCGCGCCCCTGCTTGGGGCAGCAAACAAGCAATCATCACAAACTAATCATATACTTGGCATTCGTGAATCATGAACTCAAGGTTCCCACAACAAAAGGTTGCGCCCTTTGCCTATTCATGACTCGATCAATGTCTAAGTTCAAGTAATACCTCACCGAACCAGGTTAATGCTTGACTTAAGTTCCTTAGCTCGTCAGAAGCAAGGATTCAAGAATGCGTGCCCTTTCCATACTTGGGGCATCAAGAGTTGGTTAGGTTACCGAGAAACCCTAATCATTAGTGCTTTGGTTATATTTTTGCTCAGCGCTGCGCCTTGCATAACGCTTCCCAAAAAGGGGCATCTGTAGACACCAAAACAGCACCAATCCGATTATGTGACGACAAGCACCGATCGCACCAACACACACAGCCCCCAGGGCAGCCCTCGGAGGTTAAACAATGGTTCTAACCACTCACACAACAGTTTTTGCAAGTCAGAAACCAATTTGGCACCTTTTGGACACCTTATTTCTTATTCGTCCCACCCAGGGACGAGTAAGAATTTTACTCGTCTTTCTTAGGGACGAGTGCTTACTGGCACTCGTCACTCTTAGGGACGAGTGCTGACTGATGGATACTCGTCCTTCTTAGGGACGAGTGCTGACTGATACTCGTGTCACCCAGGGACGATTACCGGCGCTCGCTTCGGGGTGGGACGATTGTAGAGTTTGACTTGCAAAAAGTCAAATCTCGGCATATAACAACTCAGAACTGTCACTTAGCTTTCCCTGCATGACATAGGAGTGCGAGTGAGTTCTTTTAACAACACACATCCGCCACCTTTCCCATTTAGGTGCGAGTGAGTTTTTAACAACACACATCTGCCTCACTTAGCTTTCTCTCGCATGGCATAGGAGTGCGAGTGAGTTCTTTAAGACAACTCGGATTTGCCACTTAGCTATCCCTTCATTGCATGGGCGTGCAAATGAGTTTTTCTAAAACATGCAAAGACATGCACAGAGGCAGTTAAGAAGCCCTTGATCAAGAAGAAGTCTTCTCTTCACAAACAAAAGCATTCATGCAAAGAAACACTTTTGCATGTTAATTCAAAAAGACCCCTTGGGTCTATAAAAACGGTGAGTTTTCTCACCCAAAAAAGGATATACAGAGAAGGAGCATTTTGAGCGACGAAGTGCTGCTAGTTCACTTACTGGCGATTTGTGCTTTCATAATCGTGGTATTTCTTTTAGTTTCATGTTTATGCTTTTGTCAAGTCTTTCATTTAGATTCATTTCAACCATCGTTAGATTCATCTTTTATGCTTCATACACAGGTGCTACTGACTTTCTTGTTTGTTTCTTTGAGTGCAGAGTTGCAGCATTAGAGGAGCGGCGAGGAGTCTACCTTACCAACGCAAGCGGCGGCAACATTTGGCCCGCCCATTCCAAACGTGGGCATGCGGAAGGAGGAATACTGAAGTCACAAATTGTAGCAAGATCAATATCTAACGCTCCTATCCCCTAAAAAGGAAGGAGACGTATTGTAACACGAATTGAAAAGAATATCAATAAAAAGGGCTATAGTTTATATTGCTTTTATATCTTATGTTCATTCATTTGTGTTCTTTCCTTTTAATGCAATTTTGTTTAGTTTTTCCTTTTTGTTTCCGGAATCTCGTGCTTTCAATGCAATATGTGCTAGAATATGTGTTCAAGTCAACTTGAAGAAAGGACTCCTTGAAAGTATAGGCATCAAAGTTCTGGATTGGATCCACACCCAACCATTGGACTATGAGCATATACCTTTCAAATGCATTACCTATCATCAACATGGATATTTTCAAGAAATTGTCCCTCTAAAGTACAACAAGAGAACAAAGGGGAAGACCAAGAGTTTTAAACAATAAGAAGAAAACAATAGAGCAAATCAAGGATTAGAAGAGGGAGGCCACAACAGGTTGAAAAATAGAAAAATAACAAATTTTTGTCTTATTAGAAGTTGAATAATAGACTCTTCTAGAACCTTCCTCCAAAAATAAAAGAACCATTGAAACTAGAAACAAAAGAAGTGGAGGGAACACAGGCTAGTAAATACATTCATGTTGAAGAGAGAGCGAAGAAGAAATAGAAGAAACTCAAATAGCAATATTTTTCATCCTAGGGGTACTCTCGCCACAAAATCCACTACAAGAGCAAGAAAAACCAACCAAGAAGCAAGGACAGAGCAAGCCAATCTAGAAATACAAAAGAAAACCTAGATAGTATTAGACTTTAACAAGGCTAAGAAGTCAACAAAGAAATGAAGGCTATATCCTAAAATGGAAGGGGATTAGATAAGGGTTTTGATTAAAATTTTATAGGCGACGGTAGAACCACGATAGTTGTTGACAAGGGTTTGATTAAAATTTACAGGCGGTGGTTGTGATTAAAATTTTACAAGTGGTGATGGAACCATGGTGGTTGTTGATAAGGGTTTTGATTAAAATTTTATAGGCGGCGATAGAACCATGATAGTTGTTGACAAGGGTTTGATTAAAATTTTATAGGCGGTGGTAGAACCATGATAGTTGTTGATAGGCAATGATAGAACCATGATAGTTGTTGACAAGGGTTTGATTAAAATTTTATAGGTGGTGGTAGAACCATGATAGTTGTTGGCAAGGGTTTTTATTAATATTTTACAGGTGATGGTTGTGATTAAAATTTTACAAGTGGTGACGAAACCATGGTGGTTGTTGATAAGGGTTTTGATTAAAATTTTATAGGCGGTAGTGAAACCATGATGGTTGGTGGCAAGGGTTTCAATGACCTCTAGGGCCAGTAACCTTCAAGGCGAGCAAGATCAGATGGAGATATTTGAGGCCAGTAACCCTCAAGGTGAGCAGGATCAGATGGAGATATTTGGGACCAGTAACCCTCAAGGCGAGCAGGATCATATGGAGACCTCTAGGGCTAGTAAACCTCAAGGTGACCCTTTGATCATGTCTAGTCATGGTGATAGCAGTGCTAATATGGACTCTTCCAAGTCTCCTTTGGATCTAATGAATTTCCTCTTAGGAGGTGTGTTGAAGGGTTCAATCGATGAGCAAGGCAATTCAACTCCTGATGTCCCTATTTTGAGAGAGATAGTAAGTAAGAGTTGGGTAGATAGAGTGAAAGACAATAAAACTCCCAACATTGTTGGAGAGGAGAAGAAGATTTTCATTCCTTCGGTAAGTGATGAGAATGGTCTGGCCCTAAAAATTCTAGATAAGATTTTAGATAGAGCCCAAAATAGATTGAGTAATAGTCTGATTGGTAAATTTATTGGTTATAGACCATCTATAGATCAGATTAAGAAATGGGCTAACCTCAGGTGGAAAGTTAAAGGGAATGTGGATTTCTCAGCTCTTCCAAGAGGTTTCTTTTTAGCCTCCTTTTCTGCTATGGAAGATAGGGATTCAATTTTTTTGGGTGGCCCATGGTTTATGGGATGATCTGGACTTTTCCTGAGGAAATGGGCTCCTGGGTTCAATCCAACATCCAAAAACACTGAGGTTGCTCCCATTTGGGTTAAAATTCCAGCGTTACCCCTTGAGTTCTGGGAAAATGAAATTTTTGAAGCTATTGGCAACTGCATTGGTAGCTTTCTATTCCTAGATTTTGCTACTAAGGAGAGGAGGAAGATGGTCTTTGCTAGACTTTGTGTGCTAGTTGGAGTGGATAAATATTTGCCTAGCTCCGTTAAACTGACCTCAAGTAAAGGTACTTGGACACAAGATATTTCTTATGAAAATAATCCTTTTGGATGTTGGAGATGTGGCAAAACAGGTCACCTGGCCAAAAATTGTCGCCTTAACAAAGATTCTGGAATTAGTCCAGAGGAGCAAGGAAGGAAGGGTAAGGCCATTTGGAAAGTGAAAGATAATAACAAAACTTTGGAGAACATTGAAGAAACCCCCAAGTTAAACCATAGCAATCCCCCGAGTGTGCAAGAAAATATAGATGTATCTTATATTTCAGTATTTCATGAGGGAGAAGCAAACCAAAGGGTCATGGAGCAGTTGGGTAAAAGCCCCCTGGAATGTAACAAAGTTGTAGAGGACTTGGATATTGTCCCTTCTACATTGCCACAACTACTGGAGAAAGATAATGTGAATATGGTGAAGGTAGGGCAGGAAGGGCCAATCTGCCCTCAAGTGAAAGAAGATATGAATATGGTGAAGGGAGAGCAGGAAGGACCTAACTGTTCCCAGGAAGGACCAATTTGTTCCCATGTGGATATGGAGACTATCCCTTCCACTTTGCCATTGGTGATTATGGTGAAGACTGGGCAAGAAGGTCCAGATTATTCCTATGAGAAAGATAAATTAGAGATTGATAATCATGAGACTGTAGAGGAACAAACTATTGAGAAAGGTCCATCCTATGTTACTTCAAATGTAAGAATTACCAGGAGTTCTCGTAAAGCCCCTGACCTAGGTCAAGAAGAGTCTAGAAAAGTAGGTAGGAAGTCTCTCAAGGAGAAAAGGTACAAGGAAGCAGAAGAAGAGAAAGCTATGGGATCTCAACCTACTATTAAGGAAATTCTTGCAGGTATGAAAAAGCCTGCACCCTGGAAGTAATGAAACTCCTAAGATGGAATGTTAGGGGTATGAATACCCCTAGAAAACATAGGTTGGTTAAGGACCTTGTCTGCTCTTACCAACCAGATTTCTTGCTTCTCCAAGAAACTAAATTGAATCTTACAAATTGGCTAAAATTTTAGAAAGGTATTTGGCAAAATGTTGACAGCTTTCAAGAGGAAGCTAAAGGGGCCTCTAGAGGGATTATATCTCTTTGGAATTCCAATATTTATGAGGGAGACCTACTAGCTAAAAGTGAATATCAGGTCACAGTACTTCTCATAGCTAAATCTTCTAAAGTTTCCTTTGTGATTACCAATATCTATGCCCCCAACTCAAGTAAAGCTCGTAGAGAACTGTGGATTACTTTAGGGGAAATGGGTAAGTAGTTTAGAGGCTTAAAATGGATTGTGGTAGGAGATTTTAACACCCCCTTATCTCCAGGTGAGAAGTAGGGGGGAGTGGTTGAGTTCTCAGACAACATGCAGGATCTAGGGAAGCTTTTAGTTGATGGTGGTCTATTTGATGTGGATTTAGATGGTAACAAGTTTACTTGGATGAATAGATGCTCTGGTAGAAACTTGATTCAGGTTCGGTTGGACAAAGTTCTTATTTCAGAGGATTGGTTCCAAAATAACTTCATGTTTAATATGAAATCTCTTCCTAAATCTGGATCTGATCACAATCCTTTGCTCTTTTGGTGTAGTGTGGAAGATCAGAAGCATAAAGGCCCTTTCAAGTTTGAATTTATGTAGCTGCAACACCCAGATTTTTATAAAGAAATGGAAAAATGGTGGAGTATTCCTTCCCAAGGTACTAAGATGCAAATTCTCACAAACAAGCTTAAAACTGTGAAGAAAGAAGTCAAGAAGTGGAATAGGGAGGTCTTTGGAAATATCTTTCAAAAGAAGAAAGCTATTCGGTTAGAGTTGGATATGTTAGAAGAAGAGATTAACAGGTTGGGTATGAACCAAACCCAATTCCAAAGAGAAAAGGAGCTTAATGTTGAACTGCACACCATAATAGCCAAGGAAGAAACCTATTGGAGGCAAAAGTCCAGGATCCAGTGGTTGCAGGAAGGTGATAGGAATTCTAAGTTTTTCCATGTCTCCACTATCAAAAATAAAATTTCTGCCCACATTGATGAAATTCTAAAGGACGATGGCCAAGTTATTAGAGAGAGTGAAGAAATTGAGTGTGAGGTTATGGACTTCTATCAAAATATTCTAGCTGAAGATATGGAAGAGGATGAAACTATGATTAAGGAGATGACTAATCACATTCCTAGGTTGATATCCAAGGAGATCAATGCTCAACTTCTAAAGGAGATTGAGGAAGAAGAGGTAAGGATAGCCACTTTCTCCCTCAGTAGAGATAAAGCTCCAGGCCCGGATGGGTTCCAAGCAAGTTTTTTCCAAACCTTCTGGGATATAGTTAAAGTTGATGTTATTGAAGCAGTGAAGGAATCTTTAAAGTCGGGTCAGATCCTAAAGGAGTTTAACAATACCTTCCTTGTTCTAGTTCCTAAGAAGAAAGGGTTAAAAACCTTCAAATATTTCAGACCTTTAAGTCTTTGCAACACTATTTACAAGATTATCTCTAAAGTGATAGCCCTCAGATTGAAGATCTTCCTCCCCTCCATTATCTCCGATGAGCAAGGAGGCTTTGTTAAGGGTAAACATATTTTGGATGGGATTATATCCCTTCATGAATCCATGCATTCTATCAAGATTGGTGAAAGAAAAGGTATGTTCCTGAAGTTAGACATGAGCAAGGCTTATGATAGAGTTTCATGGAGTTTTTTGGATAAAGTTTTGGCTGCCTTTGGTTTTTGTAGACAGTGGAGAAGATGGGTTGGAAGCTGTTATAAGACTGCAAGGTACTCTATTCTGATCCATAATAAACCAGTAAGTTTTTTTAATAGTAGTAGAGGTCTGAGACAAGGTGACCCCCTCTCTCCTTATATTTTCATTATTATGGTTGAAATGCTCGGAAGATACCTCCATGCTGCCAAGGCTTCTGTCCGGATAGGGGGCCTTAAACCAACTCATAATATTGAGGGTATTACTCATTTACAGTTTGTGGATGATACCATTTTACTTGGTAATCCTACTGTGGCAGAGGCAACTGAATTTAAAAGAATCTTAGACCTCTATGAACGTGCCTCTCACCAAAATATCAATTTGGACAAGAGCAAGATCTTCTTCATTAACACTAAAGTAGCTCTCTAGAGAAGGGTGGCTAGAGTGATAGGGTGTCTTGTGTCAACCCTACCTTCTTCTTACCTTGGTATGCCTATGTTCGTGGGAACTTGTAAGGCACCTCTTTGGAATGGTTTGGTTGATAGGTTTCAATCCAAACTTGCAGGATGGAAAGGTAATCTCTTGTCTCAAGCAGGTAAAGTGTTGTTGGTTAAGAGTGTTTTGTAGGCTATCCCCATTTATCTTCTCTCCCTTTTCAATTCATCCTGCTAAAGTTTCTAAAATCATAGAAGGAATTCAAAAATAGTTCTTATGGTCAGGATCTGAAGAGAGGAGGAGGATTCATCTTGTAGCTTGGGAAAAAATATGCCATCAAAAGAAGCATGGTGGCCTTGGTCTGAGGAGACTCAACCTAGTTAATAGTGCTATGGCAGCCAAGGTGGGATGGAGAGTTCTAAGGGATGGTCAGACTCTTTGGGCAAGGATTCTTAAAGAAAAATATCTTGATAGCTAGGAGGATACTAGATTTCTCACAATTCAGGACCCTTGTCATGGCTCTTCTTTATGGAACCACTTGGTGGAGGCTAGGGAGGCCTTGTGGAAGGGTGTGAAATGGCGTGTTGGAGATGGGGCCTCTATAATTTTTTGGGAAGATGTCTGGTTAGATGACAACCCTTTAGCCAACAATGATATTTTCTCTAATCTGAAAGAGGATCTAGAAGATAGATATGGTAAAAAGGTTTGTGATTACATGACTTTATTGGATAACCAGTTGAGCTGGAAATATTTAGAGGTAGACCCTAAGAATTTGGAGGCTTTAAACCTCCTTAAAGCTAAACTAAAGGCTTATTACTTAGGTGTTGTCAGGTATAGAGACTCCGTGGTTTGGAGTAGAACTAAGAATGGGGAATTCAGCGTGAAGACAACCTATGATCTTTTGGATTCTATTGTAGATAATGGTTTCCCTTGGAATAGAATTTGGGGTAAGAAAGCTATTCCTAAACTGGAGATTTTTCTTTGGGAAGCAGTCCAGAATAAGATCCTAACAGTGGATAATCTTAAGAAGAGAGGTTTTCAGTTTCCTAATAGATGCAGTTTATGTGAAAAGGTAGAAGAATCAGTGGAACACATCTTCTTGGAATGTCCCTATGCTCTAAATATTTTCCAGCTCCTCATCAACAGGATGGGCATCTCTTGGGTGATGCCTTCTAATATGGTTCTGTGGTTACAACAATGGGAGAACCCCTTTTTCAGTCCTCATCTTAATGTAATTTGGAACCTGATTCCATTTCATTTTGTGTGGGGAGTTTGGTTAGAGAGGAACAAGAGAATTTTTAGAGGGGAAAAAAGGTCTGCAATGAGAAGTTTTGGAAGTATCACCCACTTTTTAGAGGAGAATGTTAAATCTATCAAGTACCCTATCAAGCCTAGAGAATACTGAAGAGACTATGATAGCTAAGGCATGGAATTTGGAACCTATTAGTGGTGGAGAGGCAAATGTTCAGGTTAGAACTGATGTAAAATGGCAACCACCTCGAGATGATTGGTTGAAGTTAAATTTTGATGGGGCATCCAAAGGTAACCCAGGTAAGGCCGGAGCAGGAGCAATTTTGAGGGACAATCAGGGTAGATTGGTGGGGGTAGCCTACAAGTTTTTGGGAATTACTACTAGTCATAAAGCTGAAGTTAATGCTTTACATCTGGGTGCAAAGCTAGCCAAGGATCTAGGTGCTAAAAAAGTTATCTTTGAAGGAGACTCCTTGAATATTATCAATATTTTGAAAAAGGAGGGAGAAGCTAATTGGAAAATTGATTACATTGTGCAAGATATTAGAGAGATTGTAAAGCATTTTGAAGAAGTTGACTTTGTTCATGTCTATAGAGAAGGTAACAAACCAGCAGACTGGCTGGCAAACTTTGGTGCCATTAAAGAAGAGGATACGAGATGGATCCCCCCTGGGGTGGTCCATGAGGACTTAGAAAAGTTCACGATGGAGGACTGCAACTAATTGGGGTCTAGGATGGATATTGTTTGTCTTGCATCCAAGGGATCTCTGGCTATTTGCCCTTGGCAGTTGTGTAATTGATGGGCTGAATTTGTGTTGTAAAAGGGTTTGGGCCCTTTCAAAATCCTGTTTTTACCCTAATAAAAAAAATATAGTTTCCTGAAGAAAAACTACCTAACTTAATAGATCAAAAGAAGCCGAAGGTAGTCTACATATAAGAGACAAAATTGTTAGAGTAGATAGTAAAATTGGAATGGAATAAAATATGGAGACACTCAAAACTAGAAGCAACAAATTCATCAAGAGCCTCTAGTGGACTCATTCTAGCTTAGGACCCACAGGCCATGACATGTACCAACAAAATCATACACACCAACTGGATAGCTATTTCACTCAACTCTCTAGAAGGTTAGACTTGGACCATAGTTAACTTTTATGGCCCAAACAACATAGTATTAAAACAAGAGGCATGGAAGAGTCTACATCAATGGATAAGGCAGGAAAGGCCTCCCAATCTAATCATAACAGGGGACCTAAATGTTACATTAGCACAATGGAAAAAAATGGAGGCACTACATCAAAATATCCTACAAAATAACAAGTAATGTTGATCATAATCGAGGAGCAACTATAGGACATAATCCCCAAAAAGAAAAAATTCACATGGACAAATAGGAGAGTTGGGATTAAATACATAGCAAAAATATTAGACAAATTTATGATACAAGAGGACATACTAACCAAGTATCCACTTATATCAAGTGACATAATCCAAAGCTCGATATCAGATCACAAACCCATCTCATTGGACACTAGAGACAATACCCTTGGGAAGAGAAATATTTTAAATACAATTTAGATTGGATGGAGCATGAAGACTTTGGTCTATTAGTAAAAAACACCTGGAAGCAACACATCACCTCAAAAAGTCCCCAAGAGGTATGAATAAAAATTTCCAATCTCAAGAAAGCCATCAAGGACTGAATTTCCAAAAAGCCAAGAAATCAATCTAGGACAAACATATAGATACAATAGATAGAAAAATTAGAGTCAAATATTGGTGATCATCCTCCAACACCACAACAAGAAAAGAGAAGAGCACAACTAAACCAAGAAATGGACCAGAGCTATAGAGCAAAAGAGGCACACTAGAGACTCCACTCAAGAATGACATGGCTCAAAAAAGGAGATAGGAACACCAAATATTTCCATCTAAAAACAATGTAACATTACCAAAGGAATACCATTAGAGAAATACAAAAAGGAGTAATATATATTGACTAGTTAGCTATAAAAGAGATAACAAGTGAACACTACTCATCACTACTCACAAAGGTACCAACAAACCAACAGGCATAGACCACTCTCTTGAATAATATTCCTACACTACTAAAAGGAAAAGAGAATACCTCACAATAGTAGTGACCAAAAAATAGCTATAAGAAGTCATACAATCTCTACCCAAGGATACAACAACTTTTTGATATCATAGGATATGATCTAATTAAAAATTATAGAAGAGGCAAGGACAAGAGGTAAGCTCTCTAGAGAAATCAATTCCACTTTCCTTGCACTAATCCCAAAAGAGAAAAATGTGATGTCATTTGCTAGATTTAGGCCTATATCTCTTTGCAATTGTTCATACAAAATAATAGCAAATAGGATTAAGGGGAAGATAAATGACCTGATAGGAGTAGAACAAGGGGGGTTTATACCAAAAAATAAATCTATGATAATATCATAATGATACATGAAGCCCTTCACACAAGTGCTAAATCCAAAAAGAAAAGAATAGTCATAAAACTTGATATGGCTAATGCTTTTGATAGAGTAGACACCAGTTTCCTAAAACAAGTCCTCATCAAATTTGGTTTCCCAATCCAAATGATAAATTGGATAGGGGCATGTATAGAAGGACCCTAGATATCCCCCCTCATTAATGGTGAGCCTACAAACTTTTTTAAAGCCACTAGAGGATTAAGGCAAGGATGCCCACTATCCCCATACTTATACATCCTTCTAGTCAAAATATTTGGAAGAAATCTAACCAAAATGAGAAGAGGAAAAAAAATCATAGGAATCAAAGTAGCCATGGGAT
This sequence comes from Wollemia nobilis, assembly GCA_028583015.1. Lineage (NCBI taxonomy): Eukaryota > Viridiplantae > Streptophyta > Pinopsida > Araucariales > Araucariaceae > Wollemia > Wollemia nobilis. Next base: position 7,262,878 of record JAQPPZ010017031.1, on the reverse strand, counting down.
TCAAGTCAATCACCCATGCTCAATTTGTAGATGATACTATATTACTAGGAGAAGCATCAAAATCAAATGTGAGGATTCTCAAGGAGACACTAGAATGGTTTACTTCAACTATTGGAGCTTAGATAAATACTTAAAAGAATAGATTTTATACATGAAGAACACAAGCTTATACTAAGAGGGGGGGTGAACCATATAAGTTAAAACTTTTAATTTTCTTTCCAAAGCAATATTATTCTATATTTGCAATTACAATAATGAAACAATGCATAGATCATCACACACATAAGATACACATATTTAACATGGTTCACCCAATGTGGGCTACATCCACGGAGAAATATTTCTTATAAAATTTTTCAAAAAATTTATTGGGAACCAATTCCCTATTACAATGTTTATGGGCACAAACCCAAAGGAGACACTAATCCCCTCAGCTCTGGTTTGTGGACATCTATCCATAGGAGAATCCAATCTTCTTTTCTTTTGTTCATGGACCTCTATCCATAGGAGACTCCAATCCCCCCTGCTTTGGTTCATGGACCTCTATCCATAGGAGACTCCAATCCCCTCTGCTCTGGTTCATGGACCTCTATCCACAGGAGACACCAATACCCTATGATCTGGTTAGCTTCAAAGCCTTCTCACAAGTATGCTCAGATGTTCCCCAAGCCTAATCATAAAGCCTGCTCAAATTTTCTCATAGAACTTCTCAAATATGCTCACCAAATCTGCTCAAATATACCCACAAAACCTACTCAAATCTGCTCAACAAAAATTGCTCAAATATACCTCAAACCTACTCACAGAACTTGCTCAAATCTACCTCAATCCTGCTCACAAAAACATGCTCAACTCTGCTCACAAAATCCTTCTCAAATCTTCTCACAAGACCTGCTCAAATTTGCTCTACGATCTGATCCAAACAGTGGTCATCTATTGCCAAATGTTGCATACAAACAATGCTCATATCTTTCCCAAATATTTCACACAAATAATGCTCATAAATTTCCCAAAATTGCTTTCTTCAACTAAAGTAATTCAGACATATTCTACTCAGAATTCTTCATGAACATATAGAGGATGATATGCATTACAAATACCCAATATGTTCATTCACATTCATTAAGTCTGTCACTTTCATATGTCTCATATTTATTGCATTCCAAAAGATAGCTCTAGTATAGCACTTGATAATTGACTTTCTTATGTACTCCCAAAATCAATCAAAACCCTATGCACAAATTTGCTTCAAAAAACTGATCTATAACTCTTGCACTTTCATTCCCAATATCACGCAAAAAAAATGCACAAATTGCTTCACAAAACTGATCTGTAACCCTTGCAAATTTTCTCTCAATATCAATCAAAACTAATGCACAAATTTGCTTCACAAACCCTTGCTCTTTTATTTCCAATTTCAATCAATGCAATGCACAACTTTGCTCACAAACCCTTGCACTTTTATTTCCAATTTCAATCAATGCAATGCACAACTTTGCTCACAAACCCTTGCACTTTTATTTCTAGTTATAATCAAAGAAATGCACATAAAATCAATCCTTATTCCATATCACCTTTGAGCTGTTGGTGGACTTAACAGGGCAACATTTGGATGGCAAGGTGATCCGACGAAACAAGCACAACTGGGAAGCAAAGCTGGCTTTCTTTGAGAAGAATTTGGAGGTTCATAAAAATCACAAAAAAGGTTTGTATCGCAGCCATATTTCCACTCCTTGGAAAGAAATCCTAATTCCTATCATGCAATATCTAACGTGTGACAACCCTGAGTCCCAACTTTGTTGTTTCCACTTGGCATACGTAAATAATTTTCGTGATGCCAAGATGATGAATATACTTGTCGCCATTTTTTGGTCTATCGACTATAACATCTCTACCTGGTCCAATAAGGAGAATGGTCTACCTTACCACTAAGGGCTTTTCAATGTCCAGTACAGATATCTCCTTCTCAATTTCCCTGGAGGTAACATTCCTGCCCCTGACTCTAAGGAGGGGAATTCCTCCTCTACGCCCAGCCCCAGAGTTTCAAAACCCAAAAGGAAGGCTAAAAATGATAAACCCCATTCTGAATTCTGCATTAGGAAGAAGGTAAAAGTCGAAGCCACTCCTGTCAAATGCTCCTAAAGGCTTAAACACAAATATTTGGCTGAAACCCCTCCTTGCACTTTGGTCAAACCCTCAAAGGCTCAATCCAGCTCGCCTGACCTTGTAGAAAAATACCTCCACAAATTGGTCGTTCATGCTACTTCTGCAACTATTGATCATCTGGAGACTGGTCACGCAACCATTGGCAAAGCTATTGTAAGTCTCAAAGAACAGAGGCACGCTCTTAGCCTCCTGTTATTTTGTGATAATTTCAATGATACTTCTATGTTCTCTACTATCGAAGTTTTGTCCGATACCAAAGGAGGTGCCAAAGATGAAGATGTGGTTGAAATTGCCAAGGATGCATGTCTCGAAGTTCTGAAGGACGACCCAAAGGATATCCCGAAGGATGATGCAAAGGACACCATTCTAGAAACTGCTATTATTTCTCCAGTGCAAAAGGGAACTCCTCTTTGAGCACGTTTGCTGTTCTCTATTTTTGGTGTCGTCCTTTCTGTCTGGTTCTTGATCCTTTAGTCTGAAGGATTGCAGGTTTCATTTTGGTCTAGGTGGGCTGCTATATGTTGTTTGTTCCTTTTTTGTTCCTTAGTCCTTGAGGATGTCTCATTTTGGTAAATTTTGGCTTTTACCTCTCGGTTGTGCTTTGTCTGAAGTTGTTCAGAAGTTCTTCGTTCCTTCTTGCTTCAAAATTTTAAAAGACGTTAGGGCGCCTTTCAAATGCCCTATTTTCAATAAAATTAATTTACCAAAAAAAAAAAATATGACAACAAAAATATTTCCTTCAAACAAAACCTCCTTGAGAAAGGAATTAAATCTCCATACCTCTAAATCTACCACAATGATGATGAGCTTCCCAAACCTGTCTTTAACAAAAATAGTTTCCTTTTGTTCCTTCAAAAATCTGGTTAGTAATATTCACTTTCTAGCACATATTTTAAATCATCCACTTATGAACCCTTTTTAATATGCAAAATACAATTTAAAATCAATCACAAATTACACCTTATATCTCCTTTCTGTAAATAACATTCCTCACACAATGTGCAAAAATAATTTTCAAATAAACATAATACACCTTATAGCTCCTTTTAATATGCAAAAATAACTCCCTCACACTCTATACAAGAATACAATTTTCAAATAAAACTAATACACCTTATAACTCCCTCTTTTGATATGCAAAAATAATTCTCTCACACACTATATAAAATGCATCGTATAACTCCCACTTTTGATATGCAAAAACAATGTCCTCATATGGAATACAATTTCCAAATAAACATAACACACCTTATAACTCCCACTCAATTTAATTTAATTTAAAATCAAAAAATTAAATACCTTATGCACTGCCGTGAATTGAAACTATGACCTCCCAAGATGCAACTCTTTCACAAGCACTTGTAACCAGCTGCGCTATTGTAGCAGGTAGAACAAAAGGGGCACACGTCAAATTTATCATTATCTTTTGCGTTAATCCAAAGCTTAACACATGCAAAAAAATGGTGTCAAGGGGTTTCAACCCTGCAACCCTCTTCACAATAGCGCTCACACAAGCCAACCAACCACTGGGCTACCCTAGTTGGGTGAGACGTAATAGGCATGCACACAGATTTGTCTTTGTCTAGCACTTGCACACCTTTGAATCTTCGTTGTCCTTTTCTCTATCATTCGCATTAATCACAATGAGAATTATAATCAAATGCTTGTGTTAATCAAAGGTGGAATAAAAACAATGTATTTATATGCTTCTAAATGGTTTTGTCCAAGTCGACTCACGAAATTTATTTTCAAAACTTTTATAAAACCTTCATGAATGTTGGTGCCTTCTTGTTTGAGTTATAATATTTAAATTTACAATTTAAATATTATAACCTTAATATTTTTAAAACCTTGTAATATTTAAATCCTCTTGATTTAAATATTTTAACCTTGTGACCCAACCTTTGTTCTTATAAACCTTTGTCCTTATAAACCTTTGTTTAAAACTTTTTGTCCCAAGCCTTCCAACCTTTATAATTTTAAATCTTTTTGTCCCAATCCTTTAAACCTTTTTGTCCTTCTCTTTAATAAACCTTTGTCCTCAAGCCTTTTAACCCTTTATAATATAATATTTAAATATGAAATTTAAATATTATAATCCTTTAGAAAATATTTGTCTTGCTTTGCATCATCTGAAATATATGCTTGCCTTCCATTTGACCAACCTTGTAAACTCATCACTCTTGAAGAATATTTTTGCCTTGAGTACCATGCACCCTTTGACATTGCCTTGAGTGCCATACACCCTTTGACATCAATGACAACTCAATATTTCAAAAAATACAATAAATACTTCAAAGGAAGAAGACGACATTCTCACAAATTCTATGATTCAATAAAGACAACGATCATTCATTCAATATATGGGTGTCCCTATGGGCTTCCAACTAAAAACAAGGGAAACTTGGAATGCTATACTAGAGAAGGTGTCAAAGAAAATACAACAATACAGTAATGGTTGGTTGAGTCTAGCAGGAATAATTATTTTAATCAAGTCAGTTCTAGCAAGTCTACCAATATACCAATTATTGGTATACCATGCACCCAAATACATCCTGCAAAAGATGGATGCACTACTTAGATTCTTCCTATGGAATGGGGGAAGCAAAATGATAGGAAAAAATTCCATCTAGTAAATTGGGAGATACTCACCAAACCCAATATCAAGGTGGGTTCGGAATAAGAAAAATAAAGGTAGTGAGAAAAACATTAAGTGTCAAACTGTTATGTAATCTGCTCACCAAATCTAACTTCCCAAGCAAAAAAAAATTGAAACATAAGTACCTTACTAACTCTAATGGTATATGTGGGCCAAGACTAGGTCCACATAGACAAGTCCATGTAAACTATGTCAAAGCACTACCTTTGTCAAAATTTTACTAAGTCTAAGGTACAAACACATGGTTGGGCTTGATATGCCACTGACCAAAAGGATAATGCAACTTACCAAACTAAAAAAATGGCTAAGATAAAGAGGTTTGGCCATTTTGGAGATCGAAACAAGAGTGGCCAAAGAAATTTCAAAGTCAACATCAACCAAAGTGTTTCAGAGTTCTAGTTGGGCTTGGAGCTAGAGTGACTAGAAGCCTCCATGGTTAGGAGCTATATTAGCTAGAGAATGGAGTGATCAGATACTTCTTGAAGATGATGCCAATAAAACCTAACAAAAGTCTCGAATAGGTCATTGAGACCCTAGCAATCAATAGAAACCTTCAACAAATAATTCCAAAGAAAAACAACTTTCCAAAAAGTCTCTTTCAATGGAAATAATGCATGTTAAAAGCCTAAACTACCTGGTCACTCCTCAACCTTCCAAATCAAAATAGCTATGCAAAAAAAGTGACAACTAGTCACAGAGCCTACAACACTGACGACTACCCTTGGTAATCATGAATGGAAGTGCCTACAAATTTGATCGTTCGCATAATGATAAAACATAGTGGGAAAAAGTTGAGCATGATTAAGAAGCTAGATTCTTTTGAATACGTGGTTGCTAAGAAGTGTGATTAACTGCAAGATCAAGACAACTAGTCGAGACAAAGCAAGGAAGCAATAACCACTCCTCTTAGGCATGTTGATTCTACCTGAGACCTAAGTGTACCAAGTTGTGCATATACATGTCAGTCCTATGAGAGGCCATCTATGTAATGATTATTCTGAAATAAATCAATTGTAAAAAATTACAAGTAGCTTAATTCTCCTCAAAATAGGGTCAACAATTTGAGTATTTGCATGTTGTATGATATGCAATTTTATTCTCCTTCTTAATGAATCAACTTGTTGTTTGACCTTAGCCAGTAATGTGTTGTTGAATTATTTTGTGAATGCATGTATGTAGTCTCTAGATATTTATGTAAAATATTTATGGGTGGTCTATTCTAGTAGACATAAGTTGTTGTTTAGATTATCACTCTAGGTTATTGGAATATTAGGGATGCATAAATTTTAATCATTGTGGTTTTGCTTTCTTCTGTAAAAGCCTATCAATGGTTTATTTTGTTAGGCCATAGTTGTTGTTTGGGCTATCACTGAGGGATATTGGAGTAGTAGAGGGTACAATATGAACTTAATTTACATTATGCAATGCTTTGCTTGGTCATTGGTTTGTTAGGCCTTGTATGTAGTCAAGTTGTAGTATGTTTTTGCATAAGATGTCGCAGTGTTGTTAGTCAAATGTTGTTTGCTTATAAATCCATATTTCTCTTCCTTTTCTATTTCCAGCCCTCCATTTTTCCCTTTAATATTCTTCCATTTATTTGATTTATATTTTACTTTGCAACAAGGAACCAACTTTCTTCAGAGGTTGGCAGGAAGAAATTTTAAGCCATCCAATCTTGGTCATAGTCTAGGGCACACATTGATCCACTAGGTGGATTGTAGACCAAGATTTTTTGGTATTCCTGGTGGGATAAATCATTCAATATTTGTCTCACATCCTTGGAGGACCAAGCTTCTGATGAATATCTTGATATCACAAGCAAATAAAACACATTCACTTGGCAACTCCATTATTGAAGAACCTAAGATCAGTGATTTTTTTGAAGGAACACACTATAAAATTATGTAATGAAAAGATACAAAGCCAAATAAGCTCAAAGAACATTGTGTAGATCAATGATTTCCTAGTCATCCTAACACCTCTTACCTAAAGCCATGGTTGGATGCATATACCTATCCTAAAATTGTGTTGGACCCCTTAACCTCCCTAATCTCCATGACATTCATCAAGCCGCATTGAAGGTTTTTCCCTCCTATGATAAAAGTGGAAAGATGACTTATGAACACTACCAAGATTTTGCCACTTTGGCTACTATCTATAACACCACTCATGAAGGTGTAATGGTAATACTCCTTGCACTCTCTTTTAAAGGTAATATATTGGCATGAAATTACATATTAGAGGATAGTAGCATAGGTATTTGGGCTAATCTTGATGAACCTTTCATCTTGGAATTTAATTACATAAGGGGCCCTTTCATATCACTCACTCATTTCTCATCCATTCAAAGGCATTCCCAAGTAAACATTACTAATTTTAATATTTGGTTTAGCAAAGCCTAGGGGAGGATCCCTCAGAATATAAAGTCATCACATGCCCAAGCCTATATTTACTATCTCCATGATTTTACCCTATACTTGAGCCTTCATATCTCGTAATCCAATGAAATTAAGTTTTCACAAAATTTTTAAGTCACTATTGTAGTAGAAAATACACTCATCTAAGTCAAAATTCTTCCCCTCATAATTATTATGCTAGATGTGTCTCAAATCTATCAAAAAAGCTGATAAGATTCCCTTTTGGCTCTGTCTTCCCCTTCACTAGCCACATTACCTAAACCATGTCCTTGATATTCTACTTTGGTGAGTTTTGTACCTACTATGCCCTCTCCAAATTAAAGGAACTACAAGAGTTAATAGTTGTGGTTCAAATCATGACAAACAAGCTTGCCATGTTGGAGAAACTGTATGATGAGGAGAATTTTGAAGAATATCAATAAGAAGAACCTCCTTATGTCTCAAAAGAGCAAGTAATGCTAGTTAGTGAAGTTAATGAAGAACATATTGTTGTTGTTGGAAGTCAAGAACAAGAAGCATTCACAACTTTGGATGAGCACTAGTATTTAAAATTTGACATCATTACAAAGATGATACATGCCAATTTTACCAACTTCAATCCCAAACGGTTGTAGTCTAAGAATTAGAAGAAGAATTAGAAGAGCTAACAACACTACTAATGGGTCAAGAACAAAATCTTGTAGATGAGGAGCCTTCAAAAACGATTCTGATCAATATGCTTGTTGAATTTGAGAAAGATGATTTGTTTCCATACCTATGAAAGTTGAAAGATGTAGAAAAAAGGATGGAGAAATCTAAGGAACAAGCTAAGCTAAAGAATCCATAAGTATCCTTACATCCTAAAAAAAATGTAACAATAAAATTAAGAGCCAAATATATCTCAAGGACGAGCCCAACTAGTAGAACTAGTACCCAACCAAAGCCAAGTAACTTACTAGAAGTCGAAAGAACCACAAGTAGATCAACAAAAGGATCAAGTCTTCAGGAAGCTATGGTATTATTTGATAAACAATAAGTAGAGAGAAGAAGCTATTTATTAGTACTAAATAGGTACGAGAAACTACCTTGAAAGGTTAAGAAGCTGCCAGAAATGGCCAAAGACAACATTGTGAAAGAAGCAAAGAATTTGAAGGAGACTTTGTTTATTTTTGGACAAATTGATTTGGTTGAAGCAACTCTTAAAAGCTCAATAATTAGTAATATTACTCTCTTTAGCTTCAAATTAGCACATAAGTAACCATCTCTTGGAACGAGTAAGATTAAAACCCCACCCTTCTATTTGTCTTTGTACATGGAAGGCTAGTTAATTCACAACTGTATGGTAGTATTTGAAGTTGTCATAACAATCATGCCCCAAGCAGTTTGTAATGAAATGGGCTTGGAATATACCTAGGATAGTTTTGGAGTATTTCATCTAGATGGAATGTTGATCTAGGTAATAAGAATTGTAAAAACATTCCAATACTACTACACAAGTTGTCCAATATTTCAATAATCTAGGAGATAATAATGGTGGATTTGTCATTGCTATTTGGATTATGCTTGTCAAGGGAGCTTATGGAAAAACTTGGTGTATATTTATCAATATATTGCACTCATATGGTGATCCCTTGCATAGAAAAGAAGCTTCAAATCTATGGTGAGAAGCTCAACCCTTATCATATAGAAAGGTATAAAGAGCATAACTTAAATATGGTTGATAATGCTTTGAAGCATCCCAAGGTGGAGATAGAGGATTGGCTAGAAGGTCTGCAGTAACTGATGGAGGATGAGTCTTCCATATTTAGTTTAAATGCAACAACTTATTCATACATGGGTACTCAACATAATACAGAGTCAATTTACAATAAATTTCAAGGTTCAATGGATCACATGTTTTGACAAGCGCACCCAAGAAAATTTAGGGAAGCTAATAGGAGAATTATGGATAGAGGATGCATTTCCATGCTCCGTTCCAAGGATGCAATGCACATGAGCCTGGACAGTCATGAAATTTAAGGCACCAATCAAACACAAGGCCTAAAATACATGGGAGGCTAGCAAAAGGGTCATAGGCTAAAGAGAAATTACCCTTGTTGATTTCCAATATTTTATATCATACATGCTTTGAAGTGCATTCTTCCCTAAAGCCAATTCAACAACTATTTTCCAAAACAAGCCACATGCTTAAGACAACTAACAAGTGAGAAAAATAAAAGCTTGGGACTATATGGTCGGGTCATTGCCTATTTTGATGAGGTAGCAATATTTGACATAGCTGGCATGAGAAGGCACATGAAAATTTTGTGTAAATAGGCTGCATATAAATAAAGCTAATTACAACTAATGTAATAAAGCCATTGGCTAGACAAGCAACAATAGGATATACCCAAAAATATTTTTTTTTTTAAATTGCACCCATTGCACAAATTAGGAAGTTTAAGACTGATAATCATGCTAATTGTTGATTCAACTATATTGAAAAGTATTTTCACATGAGCTAGCAAGAGAATAAGTGCCATGAAAAGGAGACGCACCAGGTATATAGATTCAACAAATTTCCAAGATGGAAAATTCTATATAAGGATGCCCCTTGTCTTAGCATTTCACAATTCTTAAGTATAGCCATTCATGAGTGCCACCTTGCTACTCAAAGCTAAGGAAAAATGAGAAGACCTAAAGCTCCATCAATTTTCCAAGTTGCCGATGATGCCAAAATATCAAATATGCTCACAAGAGAGGGCCTTAAACAAATATTGCAAGCAAGCCTAAAAATCCCAATGCCACAAGGATCTGCTGATCTAATAGATTGGAAAAACTATAAGTTTTAGCCTTCCTAGTGGTATCTAAAGTAGGCATTATTATAGGTAAGAACCCAATAGCCATCTAGGTGTTAGCTAAAAGGGTTCTTTCACTGGCAAGGTTTGCATCCAACTTGAAGTTGCAGGCATATCTCTCAATATGAGAGATGTGCCAATAGATACAACCACCCTTTTTTAGATATTGGGTTCACATCTCACCATATGCCTTGGTGTTGTTTTAATGTGGAAACAACAATAAGACAAAAAAGCAAAGCCCAAGGACAAAAGATAAAGAAAAGAAGAAAATTTTAAGAGGCCAGTAAGCTTGTCAAAGCCTATGTAACAACCTAACTGTGATGCTATTTATTTTGATTATTTTCTCCTTAGAAGCAAGGTACTGCTAAGAACTTATGTGGTTGCAGGTACAAGTGTGCACCTGGGCAAGGACAAGTTCTGAATAAAAGAATATCTGCGACAAGATGATAGCTAGTTGAAGGTAAGTCAAGGGAAATGATGAGCAACGAAGTATTCGCTATATGATAGGAATCATCGAATTTCTACTGGCAATGCATCCGTCAACGACGTATGTAGCTGCATTTTTAGGAATTCCGTAACTGTGATAAATTAAATAAATTAAAAGTATATAATAATAATGATAATAATAAATAATAATAATTATGTTTAAAAATAATAATAATAATAAACATATAAATATTTAATTAATATAAATATAATTTTAAATGTTAATAAAATAACTAAACATAGTTATATAAAAAAAACAATAATCTTAAATATTAATTAAATAATTAAAATGTGGTAACAATACTATATATCATTTTAAGATAAAAAAAAATGATAAAATCAAATATCTTTGTATTAGCCATACTAGGCCTGGTAGAGCAATTAAACTCTATATGATGAAAGAGAACTAAAAAAATAGATATATAAAAAAATATTAAATGGATTTTAAAACGAAGCTTGGATATGTGGCGTGAAAAATGACAAGTGTGGTAAGATGGCCAACACATGCTTACAGGTGTTGTAAGATAAGCTTAATTATATGCCTATTAACAAATAGAGGATGATGAGGGGGAGGTCGTATTTCTTCGGATAGCAAAGAACTAGAGAAATAGAGCGCCTTGGGATAATTCGGCGCAAGTTACTCTGCGTCTTTAAGTGGTCAATTTTAGTTTCTCTTTCTTGCTATAGCCTCTGTCTGTTAGAGAGAATAACGTCTGTATGTTTTAATGTTTAATATGTGAATGGGCACTGTGTATTTATATTTTGTTTCGACTCTTCCTATAAAATTAAAATGGGTATTAAAAACTTAAAACACAGTGTGTAAATTCGAAAACTATAAAACAAAAGCTGAATTGCATTTTAGGTTAGTTGCATTGCATGGCATGCATAATAGGAGCCGTTTTGACCCTTGTTGAGCACTGGCTACATATTTTGAAAGAATTAAAGAAAAAAAGCATCGAATGGTGTAAGGGCGGAGCATGAGATCGCTGTGTTAGAAAGCCTCTTCAAAGCTCGTCTGCTTACTTCTTGTTTGGACAAAAGAAAAAAAAATGGCTAAGTTGTCATGAATTAAATTAGGCATTTAGTTTCATAGAGAAATAAGTTTAAAATTTATTATTTTAGTAGATACAGTTATAAAATTATCTTATGCCTTGTAAAAATAAGACCAAATCCATGACGGATATCTAGATGTATAAGAAGTACTTACTAAAAAATAATAATAATAAGACCAGATGCGTTTGAGATAATTCTTGCCATGTATTATCTATCCATCATCAATGTTACCATTAGATACATTGGTATAGGGACGCCGTCATTCTAGTTTAATTCCTCTGACTGTTTTCTTTTAAAGAAAAATATAGAAAAATTATGTTAGTAGAGAGATGTCGTTGTTGTAATTTTCTATTTCTGTATGTTAATAAAAACAAAATAATTAGCATATTTTATTCGAATTAAAGAATAAATTGGGGTCTCTGGATTGCATAGTGGTTTTCTGAGTGCCTTGATAGAGCAATTGTAATTACCTGTGTGAGATTCTGAAGATAACTCCTTATATAGGACATTATTTTCCCTCAAGCTTTTGAATGGCAGCGTAGGCAAGTAAAATGGCTGAAATGGCAGCATAGATATGGTTGCGTAGGCAAGTAAAATGGCTGAAATGGCAGCATAGATATGGTTGTAAATTAGGTTAAGAAAGATTTTAAAACAATTTCAACGCATCCTGGAGATGTGTGGCATTGAGATTTCATTAAAGAAAGGAAAACTAAGAAATAAGCAATGAAAGGGTTTATAAAGCTTAGTAATTTTTTTGATTATTGATTATTGTATTCTTAAGTTCGAATGTATAAGTTAGATGTGTAATAAGAAGAAATTTAACATACATTTAATGCGTCCTTGGAAATTATTGGAGACGTATCCCTAAAATTTAGGAAAAGAACATTGGGGATGGTTTATAGTTGCACGGTTAAAAGAGAAATAGAATGTCTGTCGTTTTTCAATTACATTAATATGTAGAATAAAGCTGGTTAAATGGGAAAGTTGCCAATTATACTTTATATCTTTGTTATAAATCTTGGCAGATGCGCTGGGTAATCTTCTTAATTAGAAATTCAAGTTTACTTAAAAAAAAAGTTTGCTTACTTTAATCCAAAAAGCAAGGGCAAGCGTTAGATGGAATTGAGACTTAAGCAACATCGTTTTTGATTGAATTTGAATTACGTTTTGACATATTACATATTGAGTTATAAGTTTTAAAATTACTTTAAAGATAGTTTCACTTTAATTTGGTATGGTGTATATGTTCTTAAAAGGATTATCTTAAGATTAAATTTAAATTGAGATTTGCTAATATAAATAGGTTGTGATGAAATTTTATGGCATTATTGGGATTTGTTAATATATTTAGGTTTAATGATATATTTAGAAAAAAAAAAACAATATTAAGTTAAGTTTGTGTTTTTTCTTATAAGCTTTTTCAAAGAAAAATTATGATGATATTTTATGGCATTATTAAGTTGAGTTTTGATATTATATGGCATTATTAAGTTGAATTTTTAGATATTATATGGCATTAGCTTGAATTTTTATAAGCTTTTAATATAAAAGTTTAAATGTACATATATAAAGATTTGAATTATAAGATTTTAATATAAAAGTTTAAATGTACATATATAAAGATTTGGCATTCAAATTATTGAAGTAAATTATTGAAGTATTTGGGTAGTTGTGGAAAGACGACTTAAACAATCTAATCACCTTGGATGTGGAAAGACATGAGGAGCGGAGCTCTCAATCCATGATGGTTAAGTCAAACTCCGGGAACATGAGGAGTACACAATATTTATGATATGGGCTTAAATATTATATTAAACCATCTAGAACTCGGGCATGAGGTCTTAAGGAAGTCTGCGTGATGATATGGGCTCACACAGAATTAAGACCTCTGGAGTATTAGCCAGGTGTTGGTAAACTCATGATGACATTCAGGGAAGTGAATTGTCATCAGCCCTAGCATGCATACGCTAATACCTCATAGAAGGTATAGGGGAAATTAAGCGTTCAAGCTCCAGGTGATATGGGCCCTGGAGTAGAATAACCCCTGCCAATACTTGGATACTCAGGTAGGAGTGGAAGTATGATAAGGCAACTATAATTGGGATCTGGCCAATCTCATCCTCTCGAATATTTTGATTGCAGCATGCTTATCTAGGTGTTCAAAGAGAAATTTGGCTGGTTGTGTAATCAAATAAAAAAAAAATCATTTACCCCTTATGAGTACTTGAAATCAAGTGGGTTGGACTTGGGTTATTTTAGCCTACTTAACCAAATAGAGGTTTCCTTCAAATTTGTGAAAACTATAAGTCATCTAGAGGACTTTATAGTCTATGGAAGCACATGAATCTTGGGTGTTTCGAGTTGATAGAACTTCACAAATAAAAAAGGGTTCCTCACTCGTGGTAGAAAAGGTTTTGATATGTACAATTTCTAACTTCTTCACCCAGAACAAAAGAGAGCAAATAGGTCAAATTGTGCAAAGAAAATCGTTCAAAATATATGAAAATATTTGATAACTCTCATGAGAAAGCAATAGTGAAGCATTAGAAATCAAGCAAGGATAAAAGCATCGGTAGAAAAAATTTCTTAACAATCCAGGAGCTAAAGGGTATTTCTTAGGGTTAAGAAGGCTAAACAAGGTTGGAGAATAAGGGAAAAAACTAAAATGAGGCCACCAAAACCTCATCCCACTAGGAGAGTCATAACTGATGCACAAATTCAGAGAAATAACAACTCATGGTACATGACTTCGTCAGCACAAAGCCTTGCCTACAAGAACAAACATGTGACATTCATGAATAACAAATAAAGCAAGGAATATGATGGCAAAATACTATTGGCCTCAAAAAAGGCAAGACATGAGAAGATGCATCAACTCTGACAAATCATGCAATCTCACTAAAAACCATGGCCATGATAGCCTTCAATGAAGGTTATAAAAGCATATGTAAGTTTGTTGCATCTAATAAAGGTCTTCAACAACTACATGGAAGGTCTAAGCAATTTAGTGTTAATTGGGATGGCTAAAGGTATCACTAAGAGACACCGAGCTTCAAGTGCTTGGAATATTAACCTAACACAACTCACCCTTGTACAAAGCTGGTGTGAGTTGTTGCATAGTATTATTAGAAGGAATTTAGTGCTCTAGAAGGCAACACCATTCGGGTACAACCACTTACTCTTCTTCCTCTTCCTCTTTTAATCTATTCCTCCTCTTTTTCCTCCTTTTGTTTCTCGCTCCCCTTATTCTCTTTGTTCATACCCATTCCCCTAATCATCAACTAAACAACCATCTTCTCTAGTCCAATTTTGTTATATTTTTTCCATAATAGGTTTTAGTTGTTCTTTGCCAACACTTGTTTTTTCCCTCCTCTTTCTATCATAGATAATCACATGTTTTTGCTAATGAATGAGATATAGTCAAAATAGGGCCATCTTCCAGTGCATCCCCAAAAATCCCTTATTTAATATATAAAATCATGGAACCTAGTCCAATTCCAAGGATTTATTCCTTTTCCAAGGATTTATTCCTTTCCATTTTATATCCTTTTAAGCACCCAAGTATATCTCCCCCTTTTAATGGCCTCTTACCTCTTCTGAATCCTTTTTCCAATGGATAAAGCTAGTTGGGTTCTCATTTTTACAATAAAAAAATCATTGACAGGCACTAATAATATGGGCTAAGACTTGGTCCACATAGAAAAATCCTAAAAATATGCCAAAGCACTTGCCTTTGTCAAATTTTTGTTAAGTCTAAGGTATAAACACATGGATGGATGGGTTTGATATGTCACTGACTAGAAGGATAATGCAACTTACCAAATCAAAAAAATTGACTAAGACAAAGAGGTTTGGCCATTTCAAAGATCATAACAAGAGTCACTAGAGAAATTTCAAAGTTAGCATCAACCAAAGCACTTCAAAGTTCTGACTGGACCTAAAGCTATAGTGACCAAAAGCCTTAATGGCTCGGAGTTAAAATAGCCAAAGAGTGGAGTGGCTAGATACTTCTAAAAGATGATATCAATAAATCCTACCAAAAGTACCAACCAGGTCTTTGAGATCATGGCAATCAATAAAAACCTTCAAAAAATGATGATAAAGACAAAAGGCTTTCTGAAAATTCTCTTTTAGCAAAAATCATGTGTCAGAATCTTGAATTACCCGATCATTAAGCCTTCCAAATTAAAGCAGTTATGCAAGAAAGTGATAGCCAATCACACAAAGCCTACAATGTCGATTGTTGTCCCTGATAATCATGAATAAAAGTGCTTACAAATTTGATAGCTGATATAATGATAAAACATAGTGGGAAAAACTGAGCATGCTTAGGAAGCTGAAGTCTACTAAAGACACGTGGCTGTTAAGAAGTGTAATTAACTATAAGATCAAGACAATTGGCTAAGGTAGAGTAATAAAGTAATATCCACTCCTCTTAGGCATGATGAATCTACTTGAGACCTAAACTACGCCAGGTTGTGCATATACATGTCAAGCCTATGGGAGGCCATATATGTAATGATTTAGCTAGGACGAATCCATTGTAAAAAACTATAACTTAATTCTCCTCAGAATGGGGATCGATAATTTAAATGTTTACCAATTGTATAATATGTAATTTCATTTTGCTTCTTAATGAATCAACTTATTTTTTGACCTTAGCCAATAATGTGTTGATGAATTCTTTTATTATTACATGTTGTGTATTCTCTAGATATTTCTATAAAATCTTTGTGGGTGGTCTATTAGGTTAGACTTGAGTTATTGTTTGGATTATCACTTTGGGCTATTGGAATATTAGGGATGCATAATATACACTTGAGTTATTGTTTGGATTATCACTTTGGGCTATTGGAATATTAGGGATGCATAATATTCAATATTTATGGTTCTTATTTCTTTTGTAAAATTTTGTTAGTGGTCTATTCTATTAGGTCATAGTTATTGTTTGGACTATCACTGAGGGCTATTGGACTAGTAGAGGGTACAATATGAGCTTAATTTACATTTTGCAATGCTTTGCTTGGTTATTGATCTATTAGGCTCTATATGTAGTCATCTTACATTGTGTTTTTGCATAGGATGTGGCAGTGTTGTTAGTTGAATATCATTTACTTCTAAATCCACATTTCTTTCCCTTTTCTCTTTTTAGCCCTCATTTTCTCCCTTTAGTCTTCTTCCATTTGTTTTATTTTTATTTTCTTTTACAACAAAGAGATGGTATTCTTCGAAAGTTGGTAAGAAGAAATTTTAACCCACCCAATCTTGGCCATAGTCTAGTGTGCGCATCAATCCACTAGGTGGATCACAAACCAGGAGTATCCAACTATTGATAACAAAGCAAACTCTTCCTCGATTTGGAAACACATAGTAGAAGCCAAAGCACTTATATTAGAAAAAGCATCATGGCTACCTAGGGATGGTAAGCAAATTAATCTATGAGACTTGATCTTGGGGGGATTACCAATCACAAGGAACTATCCTCTAGAGCTAAAAGAGGAACTGCAACACATAGGTATCGGTATTCTTGCAAGTTTATCTAAATGGTAAGGTGATCAACTCACCTATGCCACAACATGTACAAGACTCCTAGAGTTTACTACAATGCCAAATCACATGGATGAAACCAACTCCTCAAGCCCTTGCTTAGATAATTTGAGGTAGATTAGATAATTTGAGGTAGTATCAATGGACCTAGAGTTTATATAGTTAGATAAGGTGTTCTCCTATAACAACATGGTTATATGAATAAAAATTAGCCATTGTATGGAATTAATCTTCAATTATTTATTTTCTTGGTTCACTAAAACAAGGTTCTCACAGGATAAAATCTTGTAAAAAGGAATATTATGGGACCTCTTGTATGTCATAAATACTTCAAAAATAATAAAATAATAACACATTTCTTCTTTGATTACCCAAAAGTAATAATATAGATTGAGATAACAAAATAGTTTGGATTAGCTATATCAAGGAGTATAAACTCATGAACTTGTCTCAATAATTGGGCCCATATGTACAAATGGAGATTAAAGGACAAGCACCTCCTAAAAAAAATCGTCATCCATACCACCCTTCATTATATGGCACATTTGGAAGGAACAAAACAAGATAATTTTTTAAGACAAAAGGACCAACTTCAGAGTTCTAACCAACAAAGTGGCAAGGGAAATAATACTAAACACAAAAGTCATGTATCACAAGAAATAAAACACCAACAAATTAAGGCACAAGGAACTAAAAATGTTACATAAAATAGAATTCCAAGGGCTCTTGAAGATAGGGAATCAAATAAGCCAAGTTAGAACACCAAAAATAAAGTATACTGCTCTTTTCTTTAATGGAGTATCCAAGTCAAAGCCGATCAAGGTTATAGCTGAAGGAGTGATCTTGGTATATCTTGCATGAGATCTAATCTAGTTCAAGATCAATCTAAAAAAAATAATAATTATGTGGCAAAGGTGATAGGCTATGAAATGAGACTCAAATTGCTAGTGAAACAAGGAATTAAACAACTTCATTTTTATGGAAACTTGAGAATTATCACTTTTACCCTCTCTAAGAAGGAGTTATCATCAATACAACTTAGAACTGTACATAGAAGAATAAAATATTTGGAAAAGAAGTTTGATTACATCACTTACTCCCACATTGGGCAAGAGCACAATAGGAAGGCAAACAACTTAGCAAATGAGGCTATAAATACAACCCATTTGCACCTCAAAATCATAAAGAAAAGAAGAGAAGGTTGCCAAAATGAGTGACATTGGGTGTAGTGATAACAAAACTATGGGAGAAAGCAGTTGGGAGAAAAATAAGTGAATAAGCAAGCCCTAGTAGAGTTACAATAGAAGGAAGATGCTATGGATGTAGAGAGAGAACAAAGAACCCAACTATGAGAGGAGCTACTTGAAGAAAAATGGATCATCAATCTTGAGGAAGCACAATTAGTTGATCCAAACTGAATGCTTAAGTTATGTGTATTTCTATTCCATAGTTTAAAGTATGGATTGTATCAACACTAACAAGGATATTATGCCTACCAGTCACATCTGGAAACATTTTAAAATTTTGTACAAGAAATTGAGCCTGCAATATGTATGGAAATATTTAGAATATAATATAATTATACATTTTAAAAAATGGCTCAAGGAGAATGAAATTTACTAAAGATAGCTTAGACAAGCATGTCTCCTCTTGTAGTATTATTTTAAGATGAGGGTTTTTGTATCTTTGTTTATCATTAAAATGAGAGAGGAGGTGAAATGTGAAGGTCTTTCAGAGCTCTAATTCTTGACACAATTATGAAAGTAAGGCCTTGCCACTCAAGTGGTCCAATATTAGTGGTCATCCAATTGATGATCAAGCTTTGGTACTTGTGTGTTATTAGAACCCAATCCATTCAAATGGGAACTTATTTTTCTACACCTCTACTTCTATAGGAATTAGGACATGTGTTGGATTATTGGTGTCCCATGGAGGGCCAATGTAGATTTTAAATTATACAATGATAAAACAAGACAAGTCTAGAGGTTTTGAGCCAAAACTATAGATATTATTGATTGCTTCTTTGAGAGATCAATTTATAAGACCCATAGACACCTACAAGTTGAAGGTTAGCATTACTTTTTAATTAGCACACAATAAGGTTTGAAGCTACATCAGGTTGAATGACCATCCTATTTTTGTTATGTTCACCACTACTACAATCAATTGACACATTCAAGGATTTTAATATATGTTGATTGTGCAATACCACTAATTCATTTGTTGCATAAAGGTGAGTGGAATATATGAAGAGTTTTATTTCTTCAAGAGGCAAAGACCCATCTATTTTTGACATCAAAATATTATAATCCTCTATTGTTATATGGGCATTCCTCATGTTTGACAATAAGTCACAAAGCCAACTTATCAAGCCCAACACCTTGTTGCCTAAATATGAATCTAATATGACCACTTTGTCAAAACCTCTCAAAAAAACTATAACACTGGTATTATTTGCATAGATTGGCATGTCCTTCATAGGTGGGAGCTAGTATTAGAATCATTGAACAACCACCAAAAGACATTTTGTTGTTTTGAGGGAATGTTTGTTGTAAACATTCGTTTGCATTTTTTAATAATTATGGGCCTATGAAGCTCATCTCATAAATAGATATTTAATGAATATTATTCACCTCTTCTTGACAAGTTGTCAATGCTTGGTTTTCCAAAACATCCATATCCTTTACAAAAATTCTAAGAGTTGCATGTCTGGTTGTTGCACAAAGTTAAATATTGTGACACTTATTAGAGTTAGGGATCGAGCCAATTGTTCCTATTTATTTGTGTTGATAAAGTATGACTTCCTTGTGCAAGTCATACCTTGTTCAATCATTTTGAGGGAGGAATGTCACCATCTTGACCAAGATGCTAGAAAATGGTTTGAAGCACAACCATTATTTGGTAGACAAAGAGGCCAATGTGTGTGCAGTCTCATCATCATTTAATACAACATAACATGAGTGATTCATTTTTATAAAGTATGTTCTTGATATAACCATTTCTTTAGGTAAAAGATGTTGATCCCAAATATGATTGTTATCATAATCTCAATGACCAAGCATGCTAAGGATAGTAACTTGGATATTGTTAAAAGGTAGTGTTTGAGAGAGCAATTACCATTCACTCATAAAGGCAAAGTATTTTTGGAACATGTTATCATCAATCTCTAGATATGAATATAATATAGGAAGATCTAAATATATGCAATCAATGTACTATAGTCGATACATGGACTTTTTTTATTATTTTTATAAAGTGAAAAACCCCTTGCGGGGCCGCATTGGTCTGAGAGACCATGAACAGAGGGTTCTATACCGTCAAAGTCACCCGAGAGTTGCATTCGACCCTACCCGTACCAACATTATCAATTGGATTTTGGATACCCAATTCAACTTTTTGGTAGGGTGGAGATTTAAACCTGGGACCTCCCTTGGAGGATTGCCCTCTCCTCTCCAACTCACCTACAACACTTGGGTTTGATACATGGACTTGAAGCACTCCCAATTTGCAATGATTTATTTTGTTCATTAATTAATATCTTGAGGTATACTACAAGACAATTTGTACAACTCACTTTAACAAAAAACTTCAAAGGAATAAAAACCCTAATAGAGATTGATATAAAGTAGGGGAAGACATGAACGATATCTTAAACTTCCCTTTTTCCACCTCCATTGTGTTTAAAGAATATAACGTGTCCACAAACAAGCAACTTCAACCAGTGGGTATGTTTGCAAATGAAGGGAATGTTCCTTGTATGCATCAATAAATATAAAAATCAAAGTTTTTCTTTATTTATTGCAATAACAAGCCTAAAAACCTTTTGACCAAAATTCAAGAAGAAGAATGGTCTACTATGAATAACAAGAGGAAGCTTCTATAGTAAGCAATATGTTTCTTGAGCTTCTATGTCATGACTACTTATAGATTTTATATAAAAAAATTGGTATGTTGCATAGGTTGGATCTTATAAATTCATGACATTAGATATAATTGTAAGCATATGGTGGAAGTTTTTAGAACTTTGTTATGCTTTGACATTAGATATAATTGTAAGCATATGGTGGAAGTTTTTAGAACTTTGTTATGCTTTGGATGCATACTTGGCAATTTATTGTTACAACGTAACTAGATACAATAGGTTGGCATGCTATATGGAAAGCATGTAGAAATTGTGGATGTTTAGTCCATCATCATTTAGGGTAAGGTCAAACATCTTATCATCACACTCATAAAAAAAAGGAAAGTTTTTAACATAGCTTCTGTGGAAACTTTTAACGACATTCAAGGGCCAAATACTTTTTACACTGACAAGTCTCTTGAGTACACTTAGTATGCCTATACACATGAGTAACTAATTCTTCATAATCTTAATGAAAAATGGATGCAAATATGTAAGCATTAGTTAACATACATGGATCATCAAGGGGGCTATGAGATATTTTTTTGGTAATTATTATAGTAGATTAAAAAAGGGTTTTTATAGAGGATCCCAAAACCTTATGTACAAAATCAGCCTTGCATCATGCCTCCTGGCTTTATGTATAAGCCTATTATAGAAAACGTAACCCCTAAAAAAACCTGATTACATAAGCAATGGGCCTAGGGCATCAATCCCTTGAAACTGAACACCAAAACAGAAATCCCGCCCAGCGGTAACAGTAAGCATGAAACAATCCCTGTCAGCGGGAAACAGACAAATAAGAAATAAAGTAGTTTTGGAGATCCACCCAACGGGGAGTAGCCAAAAACCACCATCGAGAAGATCCCGCCCAGCAAGAAGCAAAGAAAAACCATTACAATAAAATCCCGCCTCGCGGGAAGCAGTCAAAACCACCACAAATAGTCCCGCCTAGCGGGAAGCAACAGGGAAATCCCGCCATCCGAGAAACCAGCAGAAAAGAAAGGATCCCGCCTCGCGGGAAAATCGGCGGATTTGGCGGATCCCGCCCTGTGGAGAAACCATCCCGCCCATCGGGAAAACATTCCGTTCAGCGAGAGCCATCCTGCAGGAAGCCGACAGCCAGCACAGAGAGGATCCATCCCATCAGGAAGTGACCAAAGAGTTGCACCACAAAGAACCCGCCCCGAGAAAATAGAAGAGGATCCCAGCAGCAGGGACCAAGAATCCCGTCCAAGCACAGAGCCCGCCGAGGATTCACAAGAAAAAGGGGGAAGTTGTCCAAACCCTAAACCATCACCTCCACCGCACCGAGAAATGCAGGGGACTAGATCCATGCGAATAACCTGCAAAAAACCCCAGGGGGAAGCCTGAGGGAAAAAGGGAAGGGATCCCCAACCAAACAGGGATCCCTGGGAAGCACCAGTTCGAAAAAACAACCAAGGAAACCCTAGCCGACCGGGAGGGGCACAGATAGTGGAGAAGGATCTCCCCTAGGAGATCATCTGCAAACAACCACTCCCCGGGAGGGATGACCTGGGTTGAGCCAGGAACTGGGCAGGAACCAGGAGCCATGGGAGGGGAGCAGGGGAGGGACCAGAGCCCTCCCCTCTCTACTTTCTTCCCTCACCCGATTTCGGGATGAAAATAATTAACCCTAACACTAACCAAATTAAAAATTTCTTCGGCTATGAGATATTTGGATATCTCTCTGGCATGCATATTATGGATTCCATTTAATTACATACTTGTCAAAGAAAGATGTTGCTACATCTACTTCACTCAGAGTGTCTCAATCTAGTGTATCCATGTAAGGGGTATTTTTAAACCATATAAAACCATCAATATGATTAGATCCTCTACATTGCCACTGATTTTTGTACATGAATTAGGCATGACTAATTGTAAAGGAATAAAATATAATAAATACTAAACAATAAAATTAAGTTTTATGGCATATCTATATTTATAGTACTTTGCATGGAGAAGCTTATCTATAACCTCTTTATGAAAAATTGTAAATCTAAGGTGCATAAACAAGGGTGCAAAGTCAATATTATTAATAACATCGTTACTAGTGTGACACATCCTGAAGCATCTTACTAGGAATAACACTATACAAGTCAAGCCATTTGGCATCTATTGCACTGAGTATGAAAATCATGAAAGGCATCCAACTACATGATTAGGTCAACTAGATCCTTTCTATTTTTATTTCAAAACAACCATGTTCCACAAATTTTTATCCTAAACTATGCAAGTTGCTCTACAAGTCGACTACTAAACAACCCTTCAAGTTGGTGGTGCACATCTTGGATTGTAACTAATCCATAGTTTTTAAGGTATTGCTTTGCAAAATCACGAGTTATTGCCTGGATATGATGGCACATCATAAGATTAAATAAAATGTAGCAAAATATAGGATGCTTTCCAAATATTCTATCGTGGAAATGAATCATATGCAAAGAATCCTCATGCATTCATACCTCTTTGAATCTAGATTGCTTAAACATGGCTTCCTCTAAAGTGAATAAATTTGAAAATGCTATATAAAAAAAACTTCTTTATTGTATTCATTGACAAGTTGGAAACCAATTTTTGGCCAATGAATGAGATTGGCAAGTTTTTTACTACCAAATTCTAGAAATATTATTTCTTCTATTTTGTGTCATGTAAAATGAAGCATGGCAACAAAGGATGATGAAGTTTGTTCCACCTAAATTACAATGCCACTTTTAGAGATCGGGTATGTACTTTTGGAATATCAACCTAAACATGTCGAAACTCAATAGAGACATTAGTGGAAGTCCCAAGTAGGCTTGAAATTACTTCAAGGTCAATCTCAATATCCATGTAATACTTATTTAATTTTATCTTATATTGCAATGCATTCAACACATAAGATCTACTAACATAATAAAAATATGTTCTTTGGTTAGAGGAATACCTTCTAGCCACCAAGATATTCAAATCTATAATATAATATGAAAACTTATGGGAAAATGATCATGTGGCCTCTATACCTATACTAACCATTGTGAGAATAGGCCACTTATATAATAGAATTCATATTTACTATAAGCATCTCCTTAACTCAGGTAAGTGCCTTTAAGACATAGGGTTGCTCACCTAGATCCATGTTATTCTATTTAGAGAATCTATGTCCATTTTTTTATCTACACCTTTTGCAAACATAGCCTTCACTTGATTCAAAAGTTTTAGTGCCAGGATAAGACTCTTTACATATGCAACAAGTAGGCATATTTGACAATTTGTTAATTCTTGTTTGAAACCTTTGATATTCTTAACTAGGTTGTGTTGAAGTCTAATTGTTAGTAGAAGAGAAATATTGTGAGCTATCTTGACAACATGGATTGCATATGTAATCTTATCTTGTGAAAGTTATTCTCATTTATAATGGTTGGGTATACCACTTTGGAGGCTCAAGGACATATAGAGATAATTATTTTGAATTAGAAAATGATGAGCGATGCTCTTTATGAGGTAAGACATAAACCTATGGAACAACATGGTTATATGCGCCTTTTATAGAAAATATTTCTTATGGATCATTAGAATTTATGGGTTGAATCTAGCACTTAGAGATAGGGTTTAATATCAACAAACACATTCAAGATAAAACTAGTCGCATGTTCAATCAAGGTAAAATTTACCATTTTAAATGAATAACCTTTGAAATGAAACTATTTATTCAAAAAAATTAATTGAAGAATGTTAACATTCAATATCATATCTCAACGAAAAAATAAAAATTAGAGTGAAGTAATAAAAAATTACGTAGTTATAAAATGTATGCTTACCATTGAGTATTTTTTATAAAAGAAAAAATATCTTAAATGCATGCCACCCATTGACTATTTTGTATGCAAAAGCTTTAAAATGATCTATATCCTCAAATATATATATATATATATATATATATATATATATATATATATATATATATATTTTTTTTTTATATATATATATATATTTGATTAGTTGGACGGAAGGAGTTTTGAAAGGACTTCCAAACCTTATAACAAAAAGAAGCTAATCTCTAGCCACTAGGATATTGAGGACACTTCAAACATTAAATCCAACTAGCCCTTGGACACAACTACCTACACCTAGACCAACATATACTAACCTAACAAACCCAGACACATAAGCCAAATAGAGATAAAAGTTGGGCACATAGGCCCACATGGATAAACAGAGATAAAAAACTGGGCACGCAGGCCTAATCAAAATATTCAAAAAGCAAATCCAATGGGGAGGGTTCATATTATATGATATATTAGTCAATATTAAGTATCTTTTTGTATTCAAAGCATTATAAGAGAAAAACATGTAGAGAATACCATATGAAAGCTAATAAATTTAATTTGTTAGAACAACATGAATATTCCATATAATGTCCATTGTAATAGATCAAAACATAATTCACATTATTTTATATCTAAAGGCAAAAACATGCTAGAGAAGTAGACATGGAAAATTGCATGATAGATATGACATTATTTTCTTTGCACATTGTTTAGTCTAAACCATACACAAGTAGACTTATAGAAATAAAAGCATTGTTTCATTTTTTTTTTAAACAAAATGTATTGTGGATGATATTGTCATAGTGGATTTGATAAACAACTTTGTTTTTT
Organism: Wollemia nobilis; assembly: GCA_028583015.1. Taxonomy (NCBI): domain Eukaryota; kingdom Viridiplantae; phylum Streptophyta; class Pinopsida; order Araucariales; family Araucariaceae; genus Wollemia; species Wollemia nobilis. The sequence goes on along the minus strand of JAQPPZ010017031.1, from coordinate 7,237,172 downwards.
TTTTATTTAAAAAAATATGAATATTTTATATAAACTCCATTTGAATAGGTTGTAACATAGCCCATATAGTCATCCAAAACTACATGTTAAATTTGAATTTTTTTCCTAAGGTTTACTAATAGAAATGGAAGCATTATTTTTCAAAAAAAATTTAAACAAAACATACTATGGACAAGATTGCCATTGTGGACTTGTAACTTTGTAAAAATGATATATTGAAGGAAAAAGCATCACTTTTTGGAACTAGTATTTTTTTGAAACCATGACTTTTTATACTTGTGTTTGCATGCATTCTTAGGTTTGACATCACCAAAATGAATGCCATATAACCAAATGCATGATGAAGAACTCTATTTTTTGTTTACTAAAATAATAATGTATAATTTATAAAAAATAATTAAGATTTTACTTAATGAGATATGTTAATTAATTTATGACCTCTTATTCAAGATTAAGTATCTTTTTACAATAAAAGCATTGAAAGAAAAATATGTAGAGAACACCATATGAAATATAAGGAGCTATGTGAGTCGAGGTAAGGATTTTGATCTCAATTCGGGTTCGAAAAGCTTCCTTGCATATTGTAAAACTTTAAAATCCAATCCAACAAAAAACTTCACATGATCAAGTTGGTTGTAACAAGGTCAATTTTGTGTAGATTGCATGAGTTTTACATTGAATTTGAATTTATTTCCAAGATAAATTGTATGCATGTTTTGAGTAAGCAAATTAGCCTATAGAATTATTTGTTGATATTAAAGAATAAAGGATATTTGAAAAAATGAAAAACCCTAGTTTTTTCCCAAAAACCCTAGTTGCTTTAGGGAATTTTTTGGAATTAAGGTCATGGAGTTGCCAATTTCCACTGGAAAAAATGACATTGACACTCAATAATGTTGTATGAAGTTTAGATCTCTATACTCTAGTGACCATTTTTGACCATGCTAACTTTGTAAAATTTTGAAAGAGGAAGCCAATGTTTGTTGGAATAAATTACATTATTTGGTACATGCCAATGTACCATCATGGGTACATCTATAGATTAGGAAAAGAGTCTTAGATTATGATTTACTTTATGCAATGTAATACACAAGTGTGCAATGATATTTTGGTAATGTAAATGTGCATAGTTGTCCCTATGTACATGTGTCAATAGAGTAGGAAGATGAAGATCCATAGGAAGAGTGATGCCCAAGAAACCTCCATATGAAGAGTCACATTCCATTCTATATATGGATGTATTAATGTAAAAGAGATATGGCGAAGGAGAAAGAGTCACCTATGTAAGAAATGGAAGGTGATGTAATATAATATATTTTGATCTCTTCATTTAATAAATATTTTGATTATTTTTGAATATTTGGCATTAGCATTCTTTGAGTTATTATATAGTAGATTCTGAGTTTATATGCTTGATTATATAGTAGATTCTGAGTTTATATGCTTGATTGATCTGCACATATCTTTCATATTTCAATTATACTATTGATCTTGAGGCAATATTATTTTGAGTATTCATTCATCAAAAGATAACAGTGGTATCAGAGCCAAAAGGGACCACTATTGCTACTGTCAATCCTAAACCCTACTACATTATTGTAACAGGATCATCGTTGTGCACCGCTGCATGCAAACACCATTACAAGAGAGTTTTGATAGGAGATAGTGAGAGCTACAGTAGATCTAGATAGAAATTGAAAGAGCCTCAAGAGTTATTATATAGATTAGAAGAAAGAATATTTCTACTGGTTAAGAAAAGACCAATAAAGATAAGAGAATTTTCTCTAGAAAAGTAAACCAATGAAGATAAAGAGAATTTACTTTGGAAAAGTAAACTAGAGAAGATAAAGAGAATTTACTCTAGAAAAGTAAACTAGATATGATAAAGAAATTACCTCTAGAAAAGAACCAGAGATGATAAAAAAAATTTCTTTGAAAAAGTAAACCAGAGAAGATAAAGAACCAAAGAAGATAAAGAAATTTCATTTGGAAAGAGAAACCAGAGAAGATAGCATTTCTCAATGTGTTGAAGAAAAACTAGTGATATTTAAGGATATACCTATTTCAAGAAAAAAATTGGAATAAAAGAAATTTTACAGGTCTTGAAGATAGACCTTGATATTGAGAAAAAAGAGAATATACCTATTACAAGAACAAAATTGGAATAGAAGAACATTTATAGGTCTTGAAGATAGACCTTGATATTGAAAAGAGAATATACCTATTCCAAGAGCAAAGTTAGAATAGAAGAAAATTTATAGGTCTTGAAGACAGACCTTGATTAAGATACCCTTAGAAGAGGTCCTATTGATAAGCTTGATAAAAAAGGATTCCAGATTATTTGGATAGAATCTTTCCATAGGGTTGAAAGGAAAACCCGTGAAGACTAGGATTCAATATAGATTTGATTCCACTAGTTTTTAAGATAGCTAGTGAAGATTATTATTTTTGGAACATTGAATACATATGATTATTACTGTCTAAGTTTTGTTGTAGAAGATTGGTTCTTAGAAGTTGAGAAGATTCCTACAACAAATAAAGAAGAATTTCATATTTGATTTCCTGAAAATATATGTGCTTTCCTAGTGTAGGGATTAACTCTTTTATTAAAAAAAAGTAGAAATTTAAGGAGATCCAATAAGGAGATCTTATTGAATATTGAGAAGAACCAAGAAAAGGTTCTCATTGCAAGATTGCAGATTGAAGAAAGAGATCCAAGAAGAGGTCACATTGAAGAACTTCCAAGATTGGAAGATTGAATATTGAAGACAAAAGATAGAAGGACTACAAAAGGTTCTATTGTAGACAGAAGCAATAGAATATAGAGATCCAAGAAAGATATCTCATTGAAGAATTTCCTATAGTTGGAAAATTGAAGAAACCAAGGTTAGGTTTCATTGAAAGTATTTACTAAGAGAATTTAAGGCTACAAAATTAGAAGACCCAAGAATATAGGTCTAAAGAATATTTTGAAGAAAGAAAATAAGACAAGAGAAAGCCTTATTGTAGAAGTTGAAGTAGTGACCATTTGAAGATATTTGAAGCAGAATATTGCAAGTAGGAGGAGCACTTGACTAGAAGATATTGGGATAATTTTTGCTATACAAAAACAAGTCCAAAAGAAAAAATAATTTGACAAGAAGTTTGTCAAAATTTGAGAATATTTTGAGAACTCAAGACATTCATATTCTTGAGAAAGAAGACAAAGATAGAGGTCAGAGTTGAAGTTAGAATTCAACAAGAAGTTAGAAGAAAGCAAGAAAGCAAGAATATTGAAGAGGTCATAGTTTAGAGAGATTTGAAGATAGCCATAAAGTTTTGTAGGCTGATTTATAAAAGCACAAAGTTGCTAAAAGAGAAGCTAAAAAGATAGTAAAAAGTAGAAGTGAAAATCTGTAGTTTAGAGAAAGCTTTGGAGAAGCTTTCAGGAAATATTTGAATAGCCAAGAGAAGGCTTGATAGAAAGAAGAGCAGAAGATTTGAAGGCTTGAAGACAACACCAAATCAAATTTTGTAAGTAGCATCTAAGGAGTCCTCCTACAAAATTGAACAATGAAAGAGTAGCATTTGAAGCTACAAATTATAGAAAATGCTAGCCATCTGGACTAGATGAACGGTAGATGTCTATACTGGACAAACAGACATCTAGGATGGATGATAAATATTTAGATTAGATGTCTGGACTGGACGACCAAACATTCAAGATGGATTGCAGATGTTTGTACTAGATGACCATATGTATGGGATGGATGACAGACGTTTGGACTGGGTGGTCAAACATCTGGGATGGAAAATAGACGTCTGGACTGGACAACAAAAGATCTTAGATTAGTAGACTTCCTCATACAGGTAACTTGCCAAATATGTAGGTTCCTCAGACGAGTATCTTTCTAGACGTCTAACTTCCCTAGATGTGTAGTCCCCAAATGGGTAGCCTTCAGACATGTACCCTCTAAACAAATCCTTTTTAGATGGCTTTGCCTCAGACATCTTGTCCTCAAACGGGTCCTTATTAGATGGGTTCACCTCAGATATCTTCACTTGAGATGTCTTCACCTCATACGGGTATAGGCATGATGTCTCCTCAGATGACTACTCCTTTTCCATCTAACTGCATTCTTTAGTCATCCTAGCCTCATCCATTTAACCTGACAAAGCCTTATCATCTTAATTCCTTCCTAACTGCACTCTGTAGTTTGGTCTTCTTGTTGAAAATATATATAATCAATTGAAATAAGATTCACATGCTCAATTTGAATCAAGCGTATCAAGTTAACCATCTCAAGAAAGTTCACTTCCTCCAAAATAATTGCCTTCACCGCCTCTACTTCCTGGAAAGGGCTATAACTTTCCTTTAACTCTTCAAACTCTTGATGAATTACTAGTTCATATTGCTCTGTAGTACTTTGACAATCACGTGCAAAATGCCCCCACAATTGGTATTGCCAACATTGCACAATAGGTCTTCCTTCACTATCATATTGAATTCTTTGTCGACAAGTTCTCTAACGGTTGTTAATGACTGGTTTATTAGTGGTATATCTTATTTGGACACTCTCCTTTGGTGTTGCATATACCTGTGGTGATGATCTTGCACTCTCTAAGTCATACTCATCCTTAGAGTCATCAATCATCTCTTCGAATTTACTTTCTTCCTTGACGTCTCGATCCTAGTACTGTAGCGATGAACTATTTTCCTCAAAATCATCTCTCAATGTTTGAATCAGTCTCAAATCATAATCACTTTCATTCTCAAAATCACTCCCATTGATATGATGCCAATACTTCGATATTTTTGCATCTCTTTTCCAAATCAAGACATTTCAAAGCCTCTTGGTATGATGACGGAGGGATCCTTGTCATCTTCTCTCGGTATGTAGGAAGAAGTCCATCCTATGAACCATCTTCTCTTCAATGCGTCTGATTGGTCATTTTAAAAATGATCAAATAGCCCACTCATCTTCCTGTTATAGGAATGGACAGACTCATTCTTACCTTGTTTTAGGCTATATATTTTAGTGATGATTTCATCATAATTGTCAAACAACCAAAATTATTTCATAAAGGCATTGCACAACTCTTCCCATGTATGGTACTTGTCTATTGGGAATTTTATGTACCATTTCATTACGAATCCATGAAATATTGCAAGAAACCACCTCTTCCAATTTGCTTCATCATTTTATCTAATTGTTGCCCATATCATGTGATAGATTCTCTAATGCCTTACTATGTCTTCTCTTGATTTACTGTGAAATAGTGGATACTTACACGGTGTACCGAAATTGGTCTTTAGTTCCACAAGTTGACTTAACCTCGACAATGTTTCATGGCATATTGCTCTCTTATGTGAATTTTGATGCGCATCATTTTCTAGATGGTTTACTGGTGTACCTATTCTACTATCATTCTAAAGGCTAAATGTGCTTCTATCATCATCCTATTGTCTAATTACAGTTTTGTCATCAATTGTGTTGATGTCCAAATGAGTTCCATCAGTATTGCAAACATCTAAATTTGTTCCATCAGTATTGTTGACGTCCAGACTGGTGCTAAAAACATCCAGACTAGTTTTGCAGATGTTTAGATTGGTTATGTAGATGTCTAGACTACAGATGTCTAGACTGTAGACATATAGATTACAAACGTCTAGACTACTTTTGTAGATGGTTGGACTATAAACATCTAGACTAAATATGTCTAGACTGGTGCTGCAAATGTCTAGACTAGTTCTGTAGACGTCTAGATCTGCAAAGTCATCATTTTTGCATCTCGTTGGTGTGCACATCCCTTTAGATAGCCCTTCATCTGCATCAAAAAATAAATCTGGTGCATCTTCATCTACGTCTTTGGCTGCACTCCATTTTTCTCCTTATGCATATCCCTAAGGGTTTTGCTTATCAAAAATCCATGTCACCAAATTGGACCCAACTTCTTATAGGCAACGATACCAAAATGTAGAAATGAAATTTAACATGCTTACACATAATTCCATTCTATGTAAATAATTCTACATATCTATAATCATTGTAGTATAGCCATAATAATGCACAGAAAACCTACAACAACAATAATAACAACAAAAATAGCAACAATAGAAGCAATAACAATAACAACAATGGAGACAACAATGGCAATAGTAGTAGTAATGGTATATAACAATAATTATAAATAGTTTTATATTAATAATGGTATTAATGATACAACATTACAGTGCAACATTACAATATGTACTCTACAAACCCTAGGAAGAATAATCTTGATGGCTGCATACAAGACTGGACTGCACATAGGGTTATGCATAAGGAGTTGGACTCAAAATGTACTTGTAAAAAATGGTGAATCCTAATCAAAATAAAGGTGAATCATGGCGAATCCTAAGCAAATCAAATAAATCATCTTCACACCAAAATTTGGGGTATTTGAAGCCCTAAAAAGTAAGATTATATTTGGGGTAAATTTTGACCTATTAAATCACCTTATAACTTCATAAAAACACCACCATTAGATCAGGCTTGAAAAGATATTTCCAATGAGTACAAATATGCCTATGTTTGGATATATATTATGGTGAATCGATCCTAAGAAAAAATTGGTCCCAAAATTTTTTAGGCGAATAGGCCAACGTCGAGGGTCCTCATATTCACCAATTTTCAATTTTAGAAATCCTAATATTCATCCAATTTGAGAATATTTGCAACTGTGCATTACCCTGACTGCACATATGCATCAACCTACATGACTCTCCTCAATGCCTGCACAACTATGAGCCACTTCCATGGGAGAACCACTTAAATGAATGAGGGGAGGGCTTATTTATACACCCAACAAGTAGTTATCCTTCAACTACCTTATAACTTCCCTCAAATTACATTTCATATGCATTTGCTCTTTGCATTACATGACATTTCCCACTACAAGACAAAATAATTTATAACTCTAATTTAGCCGAGTTACATGAATTTATTCTTATGTACAATATTTTTTTTTGAAAAAATTGAAAAAAGCTTGCATTAAAACAAATTACAGTTACAAGAGGGAGAAAGGGCATCCCAACCAAGAGCAAAGAGACCAGAAGAACAAAGGGCGCGAAAACGCGACATGTCGCGAAAACGCGACATGTCGCGAAATCGCGACACCTAACCTAACAACCGCCGCGCCACAACAACCAGTCGCGATAACGCGACATGTCGCGACATCGCGACAAAAAGCGCCGAAGCCACAACACACGAAAAATGTCACGAAATCGCGACAAAGACACAGACCAAATCACCCAAACGCCAAAAACGTCGCGAAATCGCGACGAGAAAGCCTGAAGGCACCTGCTCCCCGAAATTGTCGCGAAATCGCGACGAGTTCTCCTTTAATCAGCAACTTTGAGAAAGTGTCGCGATATCGCGACGGCTTTTCCTTGAAGCCCCAGTTGGTCGGAAGTGTAGCGAAATCGCGACAAGAATTCCAATGGGCGCCCCATCCGCAAAAGTGTCACGAAATCGCGACATGTTCTCCCCCATGGTGCCCTTTTCTTAAACTAGTCGCGAAATCGCGACGTTTTTCTTTCATGCCGTTTATTCTCCAGAACTGTCGCGAAATCGCTACAGGTTTGCCCCTTTGCTTCCTTTCCATAAAAATGTCGCGAAATCGCGACAGGTTATCCTTTGGGAAGCTTTTCACAAAAAAGGTCGCGATATCGCGACGGTTTTTCCACTTAACGTAATTTTGCTCAAAACGTCGCGAAATCGCTACAGGTATGCCCCTTTGCGTCCTTTCCTCAAAAAAGGCACGAAATCGCGACAAATTTTCCTTAGAGTAGCTTTTCACAAAAATTGTCGCGATATCGCGACGGTTTTTCCCCTTCACGCAATTTTTCTCAAAGCGTCGCGATATCGCGACACTTTTCCTCCAAAGAAAAAACCAACCAAAAAGGTCGCGACATCGCGACACCTTCTCATCAAAGACCGCGACGACGCAACAAGTCACGAAATCGCTACAATTTTCCTCCCAAGGCCGCGGCAACAAAAAGGGTAGCGAAATCGCTACAGTTATCCAGGATAGGTCGCGACAGAGCAACATGTCGCGAAATCGCGACAGATTTCCAAACAAGGTCGCGACGGCGCAATATGTCGCGATATCGCGACAGAAACTAACCTTAGTCATTTTTGAGCTCATGGATGCAGGGATCGTTCCAGACCACTCCGAATCTCTTCATCTATCATAGGCATATCACTGTGCAGCTGAACACCTACCTCTTTCTCAGGACCCATCTTCGCAAGGAAGTCAGCTACCGTGTTCAGATTTCTACTCACATACACAGGGATAACATCATCTAACTCCCTCCATAACTCCTTGATTTGGGATATCAACATCCGCAGTCTCCAGGCTTTTAATGAGAAATTCCGCAAGCAATCTAGAGCGCCGATCAAGACTTGAGAATCCGATTCAAGAATTATCCTCCGGTAACCCTGCTTAATGCACCCGTATAGACGCTGACTTAATGGCAAAGGCTTCGGCTTCATTGTTCGTGGCTCTGCCCAATCCCTGCAATTCCCAGCAAAGAACCGCACTCGAGTGATCCCGACAAACAACACCAATTCCTGCGTTGCCCGGTTGCCTTTTGCAGCCCCATCGCATTGATCTTGATCCAGCCTACAGGGGGAGGTTTCCAAGATGCTCTGCCTTGCCTCTCATGTCCCTCAACCCCCTCTTCAGGATGCCCAAGAGTAGCCTGATTCTCTTCATTAACAAAAATAGCAACAGTTTCTGTGACTTTGCTCCAGATGACCTGCCAAACGCCGTCAATCGAGGAGAAAGTGTTTCTAAAGATCCGGCGTTTCTCTCCAACCAAACTTGCCACCAAATGAAGAGAAAGCCTAACCGCCACCCGGCTCGGAGAGCTATGGAATTGAACCTCGCCCCTTTTCCATTTTTCCCAAATATTGGTACGGTTGAAAACACCATTAGCCCGGAGTTTAAATTGAGAGAACCAACTGCTCCCAAATCTGATGAGTAAAAGGACACTCAAAAAACAAATGATCTACAGCTTCCTCATGTTGGAGGCATAAAGCACATTGAGAGGGGCCATTGAAACCCCTACGTCTGAGATTGTCAAAGGTGAGAAGACCATTATGCATAAGTTGCCAAGCGAAGAAATTCACTTTCGGCCAACCCTTTGAATGCCAAATCCTTCTCCAATGCTGAACCGGAAAAGAGTGTGGGGGAGGCTCATGGAGGATCTCTTCATATCCAGCTTTAACTGAGTAGACCCCAAGGCTTCCATAGCCCCAGGCTAATTCATCTTCCTCATCCTTCCCCGTGAGGAACCTTTCTGACAAGATTTTTTGCAGGATGGGCGCCAACTCCGGAGAGACAGTAATTGGCCACTCCTCCCACCGCTTAAACTTTTTAAATTTATACCCCCCCAATTGACTGGTAAGAAGATAATTATCAATATGGATCCAGCCCTGGGCTTCTAAGGCGGTCATGATTGGTTGTAGCTCAGGGAACATGACAATAATGGGCGGATGTTGGTCCCAAGAGTCGATCCGTAAACGAGCCTTGTCTCCTTTCCCCACTTTCCAAAATAATTGATCTTTGATAAACTGGGACCCAAGCTTGAGAGTCTCGCCACACTAAGGATCCAGTAACCTTCCAAGGGAAAGCGACCCACCTCATTGGGATGAACATGCCCCAAATATTTACCGGAAAGAATTCTCGTCGAAGAGGGAGGATGGCCGAGAAATCCACCTCCAATACAGCCTTTCCACCCAAAGCTCTGTTATTAAGCATAGAACTTCTCAAGCCCAGCCCTCCTTTGTCCTTAGGTCGGGTAACTTTGTCCCACCCAACCAAGGCCCATTTTTTCTTCCCTTTTGCGCCTTCCCATAAAAATCTTCTAGCCATTTTGTCCAGCTCTTTCCAGATGGTATGAGGGGCAGCCAATATTGAGAATTTATAGATCGGCAAAGCCTGTATAACCGACTTCAGGAAGGTTAATCTACCCCCGTAGCTTAGCCATTTATGGGCCCAATGATTCATTCTGTCTTTGATGCCTGCTAACAGATTCTTCCAGATGTCAATTTTTAACTTTTTGAAATGAAGGGGAACGCCTGTGTAAACAATTGGAAGAGAAGTCCTTGTGAAGCCCAGGATCTCAATAACGCGCTCCTGTAGCCGTTGGTCAAGATTGAAAAAGACCACTTTGGACTTCCTGACATTTAGAACCTGATTTGAAGCCCTTAGGTAGAAATTCAAAGTATCTCTGATTCCTCTAGCTTCCCGAAGAGTGGCCGCACCAACCAGACCCGTATCATCCACAAATTGCAAGTGAGTCATAGTTTCCTCCCCAACCTTGATACCAGAAAGCAGACCTTGTTGCCTTCTCCTCAAAAATAGTCTGCCCAAACCTTCAGCCAAGAGAAGGAAGAGATAGGGAGAACAAGGGTCTCCCTGGCGGAGACCACGTGTGGCGCCGAAAGGATGCGAGGGAAGGCCCTTGATGAGAACAGAAAAAGAGGGAGAAGAAACACAACTCATAACCCAATCAATCCATTCCTGAGAAAAGCCAAAGGCAGCCATCATTTTCGACAAGAAGCACCACTCCACCCGGTCATAAGCCTTGGACATATCCAGTTTAATGAACATTCCTTTGTTGCCCGAAGTTTGCATTGAATGGATGGCCTCCTGGGCCAAAACCACCCCATCCAAGATTTGTCTTCCCTCAACAAAGCCCCCCTGTTCAGGGGAAATGATGCTATGAAGAAGGGGTTTAAGCCTCTCAGCCATTATCTTAGTGATGATTTTGTAGATCACATTGCATAAAGCAATAGGCCTGAAATCAGAGATATGAGTCCCCGCTTCCCCTTTTGGAATTAAAGCAATGAAGGTGTGATTGATCGCCCTGAGCATTCTTCGATTGGATCTCGGATTCCTCAAGAATGACCTTAACATCCTCCTCCAAGGTGTCCCGTAAAGCCTGAAAAATTCAATAGGAAAGCCATCTCGGACCAGGAGATTTTCCAAGACTCATACCAAAGACCACATTTCTCAGCTCATCCCTTTCAATGGGTCTAAGCAGGGCCTGATTGTCCTCTTCAGAGATAATAGGAGGAATAACATTAAGAACTTCGTTCTGAGCCTCAACATCTTGCTGCATACTTTCCTTAAAAAGTTTAGAAAAGTAATCGATAGCATGGGAATGCATGCCAGGAAGAGTATCGAAGACATTTCCATGTTCATCTTTGAGAACTTCCATATTGTTCATCTGTCTCCTAGCACAAGCTGACCGATGAAAAAATTTGGTATTTCTGTCCCCCTCTAATAACCAAGTATTTCTAGCCCTCTCGCTTCCAAGATATCTCCTCTTGGTTGTCAATGTCCTCAACCGCTTTACGCAGCTTCATCATCTTCAAATTTGAGTTGCTCAAGAATTGATCCTTCCCTAAAAAGTTTCCGAACCTCCTCCCATCTAGCCACCAAGGGGGCCCTTTGGGACTGGAAATCCGACTTGTTTCCTTTCCTCCACTGTTTCAATTGAATTTTGACAAATTGAAGCTGTTTATGAAATTTGAACATTGCTGTCCCAAAAGGTGGACGGCCTTCTGTCCACCATTGAGTAATTTTCTGTCGAAGGTCCTCCTTTTGTAACCAAAAATTCTCAAATTTAAAAGGCCTATGGTGCTGCCCTCTCGAAGTCCCTCCCTCAAGCAAAATGGGAAAATGATCCGAAATAGGGCCCTCCAAAATCTGGAACTTAAAAGTCCATTTAACAAAAGCCTCCTCCGAGACCAAAAAGCGATCTAACTTGACCTTCCTGCTATGTGGCTCCTTTCTCTTGTTTGTCCAAGTGAAAAAAACACTAGGGCCTTGAACGTCCACTAAATTAAAGGCCCGAACTTGGGCAATCGTAAGCCGGTCCCCCGGATCCAAAACAGGGGTGCCACCTTCCCCGGTCCCGAACGTATAATTTTGCATTAAAATCCCCCGCAATAATCCAGTCATAACACTCCCTGTATGCTCTCATGTTGTGAACAACGTCCCATTGGAGCCTCTGGCCATCAAGATCTTGGGCCCCATAAAAGTTGGTGATAAGGACCAGCTCAGAATTGAAGTTATTTCTGAAGAGAGAAGTAAGTACACCCCTGCAAGCTATATGTTCTAAAGCAGTCCAGTACAGAGGGTTCCAAAGGGTAACAATTCCACCCGAAGCTCCTTGGGCAGCCACGTCCATATACCCAGCTCCCCGCCAGATTTTAGTAGTAGTTTTACTTGTAATATCTAAAGACATTTTGGTCTCCTAAAGAAGCAAAAAGTCTGTTTTACGGTTTTCTAAGAGTCTTTGAACAGCAGATTGATGGGTTCTACTGTTTAAACCCCTAACATTCCAAGATTGAATAATCATTGAAAACCTTGAGAGCAGTAAGAATCAATGGTCCTCACCAATCCTCCATTGATTAGCTTATCTCCTTGCGCTGTTAGTAGTTCCTTATTGGATTTTCTTCCCGCTCCTTGAGAGTTATTGTTTCTAGATCTCTTTTCCACCTGGGTAATCCCTAAAGCAGGCCTTTCTCTATTTTTATCTCGCATTTCCCATGGTGACATCTTTGATAGCCCAGTCGTGCCGGGAGTGTATAACCAATGCCCCCGGATTCTCCTCGACCGCAGTGTTCTCACCGGCACAACCACCTGTTCTACTACAGGAGTGAAGGAAGGAGAAACAAGAGGTGGAGTGTTGACATTCTCACCATTCCCAACCACTCCCTCCATAGATTGGTCCTCCAGATCCACTAATGACTTAAAAATTTCATACCGATTGTTTGGCTTGAGCTGTACCTGCTCCTTGCCATTTTTCTTTTTGTTTCTCTTTCGTTTCACCTGTTCAAAGCCATCCTGCCGAGCATCAGGACTCGGAGAATTGCTAGAGGGTTCATTGACCGGACTCGGACTTACCCTCTCTAGGGCGGTTTGACATTCCACTCGGAGCCTCCGTTTTTGTGCTCACTACGTTTGGGCGTAACCTTGCCAAATGTCCATGCTTATGGCATACTCGGCACCCGAAAGGTAGGGCCTCATAGTCTAGCCGCCGGATCCAGGGTACTCCCGCAAGCTCAAGTTCCACCTCAGCTGGTAGAGGCTGACTAATGTCCATCTCTACACATATTCTAGCAAAGACAGCAGTATTACCCTCTATGGTATCTTTGGAGACTCCCAAAAATCTGCCTAGGGAATTACCTATTAGTTCCAACACCTGCTCACCCCAAAACTCCATCGGGAGAGCGTACAGCCGGATCCAGACCGGGACAGCCGTGGGTTCGATGCGGGGGTCGAAACCCACTCTCCAGGGTTGGACAAATAACCCTGCTGGTCCGTGGTTTCTCTTTTCTGATTCAAATGCTCTGTTTCTATCTGCTAAAGAAGAGAAACTTATGATGAAATACCCATTGCTTATAGGCCATAAAGAGTACTCACCGTGTGGCTCCCAGTTCTGGCGAACCCAGGTATTCAGTGTGGGCCTGATGCCCATGAATTTGCAGATCAAGTCGTGATTAGCTCGGTAGACGATTGTATCTTCGACCAACATTGGTTCTATTACAATCTTAGGCCTGGAAGTGGATTGCGGGAGGCATCCATTAACGCGGTGAGCATTTGGGCCATTGGCAACATTCTTGAGTATCGTTTGAAAAGCATTCCGCTGAGCTCCATCAGTGGAAGGCGAGGGATTATCTTTCAACTTCTCAGCATATGAAGTCTTTCTCCCAAAGAGAGAAACCGGAGGAGACCCCATCGGGCCCTCCCGGACCACTAATGAACCTTCAGACAAAATCAAAATCAACCCCCCAATGCCCCAGGCAAGATCTTCGGGCCATAATCCCTCGAGCAACACCAGACGCCGTCACAAAAATTTTCCCGCCAAATCGCCAGAGCCCATATTCAAGTGGTTGTTCTTCTTACGTACAATATTAAATTGCACTTTACAACATAATTAAATATATGCATGTGCATTTCATCAAACACTTTGCGTACACTTATCAAATAATACATAATACCGAAACTAATTCAGTAAATAAAGACATATCAATATGCCTGTCTACAATGACAATGTGGTTCTTCTCGATGGTGATGATAATGTTAGAAAATTATTTTATTGGTAAACAAGATATTGTAGTTGAAACTCAAATCACTTCTATTTGTGAGTAATCTTCAAATTGCTTCTCTTTGCTAGTAATCTTGTCGATAATCTTCTCCTTTGGTAAACTCCTCTTTCGTAAAGTTTAGATATGATTAATCTAAGGTCAAAAAAATATTATTTTAACAATAAATGACTAATAATAGTTTATTTTTTATATTATTATTTTATTTCTAAATGTTTAATAAGTTAAACTATACTTGTTTATTAGAACTATAATAATTTTTTTAAACCTAAAAATAATTTATTTTCTTAAAGATCCTTGTATGTATAAACACCGATCCTAACTCTTTGTTGTCTTACAATGCTAAACCTAATCATTGAAGTTGTTGAAACCACTCATTGATTTTTTCAAATATACATATTTAAACTCATTCAAACTTAAAATAATTGAAAATAGGCTGCTCAAAGCAAAAATTGTTTCATTCATGAAATAAATCATTCAAAACCATTATTGGGATAAAATATTCAAAGTCATGCTCATTACAATGGCCTTAATTGTTTAGTACAAGATGTACTTTGCTAATATACTTTACTAAAATAAACTTTACCTTGAAAACAAGCTTACTGAATAATTCCTACTTGTCATCAATGATGATGGGCATTAAGAACATGAAGAAAACATTTTAAAAAATGAAATAAAAAAATAGAGAATTTTTTTTTCAAAAAATCTTACATATTACACAACATGAACCCCTCCCATTCTCCACAAATTTATGCCTCAAAACATAAAATCTCTTAACAATTAAATATTCTCCACTTGAAACAAAAAAAAGTAGTATCTAGAAAGTCTCAACCCTAGTTTGCATATGAATTTAACAACCTTTCACCTTGTGTGAGAGGACTTCAAATCTTTGTCATGATCTCAACCCTGCAATAGTCAACAACATCCATAAAAAAAATTATTAAATAAACTTGTAGTTGCCTTAGGTGACATGCAAATAATTGGACACTTGAAACTAAATTTTATAATATGGATAATGCTTGATCTTTAGGAAATAAAAATTCCTTATCCTATAAAAAAAAAAAAAAAAAAACTACACATGTTAAAGTTTTAATCTACATATAATACAAAATATAATTATCATTGTTCAACTTAAATTCATAAATACATAGGTCCTTGCTATTGGCATTGAACATATCTTTGTAAGACTTTGTATTATGTGATTTGACAGATGTTTTATTATAAAATACACATAAAAGTGACTATTAAAAAAGTGGAGTTAGAAATCGCGTCCTTTTAAAATCAGTGGAAATCAAAGGTAAGGAAAGCAAAGAGTTGGAAGGTAATCCATTTAGAACATTCTATAATATAGCAAGTCATAGGGTAATAGCGGTGATTACTGTAGATAGGATGGTAATTACTTATTCACAACCATTTACATATATTAAACATACTACAATGTATATGAGCTATGAGTATGGTATAACCCTTCGCACACCTAAAGGAGGGAGAACAAAGATGAAATCCCCAATGTCTTGAGCAACAACTGAAAGGAAAAATAGAGCATATGCTAAAATAGACATAGAATAAAAATTGCAAGCAAAAAACATAAACAAAATGAACAATAGATAAAAGGAGGACCAAATGTTTACAGAGAAAAACATTCATTTATTCAAAGGAACTCCCTCCCCAATGTTACATGCAAAATTTCTTTTTATAATCACAAAATGGGAGGCTTTTCTAATTTTCCCTCCCAAATAATCTTTTGGAATCTTCCTAGTCTTACAACCTTCTGGAATCTTTCAGGTTTTACTAGTCTTCTGAAATCTTCTAGGTTTTACTAGACATTAATGTTGATGTGTACCAACATCTTTAATTTGACCAAAAAACATAAAGTCTCCAAAAAGGAGTTTTCGTGAACTTTCCAAAAGATTCCATCATCAAACAGAAAAATCGTGCAACACCTGCACATTGTAACAAACTCCCACTTGATGCAGGATTTTTTTGCAATCTTTTATCCCAATCTCATTGTTGCAAAATTGATGCTTTTGAGTTGTGACAACCTTAGTAAGTGCATCTGCTGCATTCTCTTGGGTTTTGCATTTGATTAGGTTGATCATTCCACTCTCCACCATATCACGCACAAAATGATATCTCACTACAATATGCTTTGTCCTTTCATGGAATGATGAAGAATATGCAAGTGCTATTGCACTTTGGCTATCACATTTTATTCCAACATATTCTTGGTGCAAATGTAGACCTTTGCACAACCTCATCAACCAAACAACTTCTTTTGCAACATCAGTGGTAACAATATATTCTACTTCAACACTTGACAAAGCTACAACAATTTGCTTTTTACTCCTCCAGCTCATTGCACCACCATACAAAGTGAAGACATATCCTCTTGTTGACTTACGGTTGTCCAAGTCACCTGCCCAATCTGTGTCTACATGTCCTTGCAAACAAAACTCTTCATTCTTCTTGGGCTGATAACACAAAACATGATCTTTAGTACCCTATAAATATCTGAAAATTCTTTTTACAACAGTCCAATGTTCCTTTCCAGGATTGGACATATATCTATTGACCATACCAACAACATGAGCAATATCAGACCTGGTACATACCATTGCATACATCAATGAGCCCACAACCTCTGCATATGGAATTTTCTTCATCCTCTCCTTTTCTTCAGTTGTAGCTGGACACATTTTTGCAGATAATTTAACTCCAGGTTGCATAGGAGTTTTGGTAGGTTTACTATCCTGCATTTCAAATTCCTTCAAAATATGGTTAATGTAATCCTTTTGGGAAAGCCATAATTATCTGCTCTTGTGATCTCTAACAATATCAATGCCCAAGCAATGGCGTGCCTGACCCAAGTCCTTCATATCAAAGTTCTTTGACAACAACTCCTTAGTTTTTGAAATTAATTGTTTATTATTTCCAATCAAGAGGATGTCATCCACATACAAAACCAAAATTACGAAGCTTTTACTTTTTATTTTGTAATACACACATGGATCTACAGGGTTACGAGAAAATCCATTCTGCAACACGTAACTATCAAAATTTTGGTACCATTCTCTAGGAGACTGCTTCAATCCATAGAGGGATTTCTTCAACCTATAGACAACACCTGCACCTCCTACTTCAAAACCTTTAGGCTATTGCATGTATATTTCCTCCTTCAAATCTCCATGCAGGAATGTTGTCTTTACATCCATTTGTTCAACCTCTAAATCAAAAGCAACAACATATGCAAGTAGAAGTCTAATAGAAGATAGTTTCATAGTGGGAGCATAAGTTTTATGAAAATCTATACCTAGGATCTGAGAGAACCCTTTTGCAACCAACTTGGCCTTGTATCTTTCCATAGACCCATCAGGCCTTAACTTCTTTTTGAACACCCATTTGTTGCCTACTATCTTTCTTCCAATAGGTTGTTGAACTAAATCCCATGCATGGTTCTTCTTCATTGAATCTATTTCTTCTTGCATGGCCTTCTTCCAATGCTCTTTCTCTGGACTATTCATGGCATCTTCAAATGTGAGAGGATCATCACAAGCAGTTGTAAATCCATAAAAATAATCTTGAAGCTTGTTGGGAAGATGTTTCTCTCTTCTAGTTCTTCTAGGCTGCTCCATTGATTCTTGGACCTCTTCTCTACAAGGTGGAGAATCAAGCTGCATAATTTGTTGATCCTCTTGATGCACCTCTTCAGGCACATAAATAGGCAGATCTTCACCAGGTCTTTGTAGGCTAGAAACACTATCTAAAATGTCAAAGGATATTGTTTCTTGAGGTTGATAGGGTTGAGCATGTGCTTCACTTGAAGGCTGACCTATCATAGTGCATTCATGCACACTAACCTTCTCTTTCAACTGTTGTTGTAATTCTTGTTGTTGAATATCTCCAGCTATCTTAATTTCTTTGAAAATCACATCTTTGTTGAAAACACTTCTATGTTCATCTAGAATCCATAATTTATATCCTTTTGTTCCAACAACTTCTCCATAACCAACAAGAATGCATTTCTTGGATTTTTCATCCAACTTTTTCCTCTTTTCAGTAGGAATGTGCATAAAGGCCTCACAACCAAAAACCCTCAAGTGAGAGATTGATGGTTTTCTCCCACTCTAGGCCTCTTCTGGTGTCTTGTCATTCAAAGTAGTGCATGGTGATAAATTAACCAAATAGTTGGTAGTTGAGATTGCTTCAACCCAAAACCCTTTACTGAGTTTTGCATCTGACAACATGCTCCTCATCTTCTCCAGCAATGTTCTATTCATTCTCTCTGCTACTCCATTTTTCTGAGGAGAATAAGGTGTAGTCTTCTGTCTAGAGATGCCTTTTTGCCTACAAAACTCTTCAAATTTAGTAGAACAATATTCTCCTCCATTGTCACTATGCAATATCTTAAGTTGCCTACTTGTCTACCTTTCTACATTAACAATAAACCTTTTAAAATGATCGAAGATGTCACTATTTTTCTTCAAAAATATAGTCCATACTTTTTTACTATGATCATCAATAAAAGTGGTAAAATATAATGCACCACCAATAGATGGAGTATCCATAGGACCACAAATATCTGTATGAACAAGATCTAAAATAGATTTAGCTCTATGTGGGTGATAAGAGAAAGTTACCCTTTTTTGTTTGCCCATCACACATGATTCACAAAAGCTGAGAGTGTTGGAGTTGATATCCTTGAGGCCATGCACCATGCCTTTGCTGACCAACTACTTCAAGTTGGTTTCTCCCAGATGGCCAAGTCTTCTGTGCCAAAGAAGACAATCTCCAACATCTACTTCATCATTTTTCTCAGTTGTATTAGCTTCTTTTATAGAGGAAACATTGCAATGGATTTTCTCACAAGGGCTGACATCCAATTTGAACAAAGTGCCTTTCTTCTTTCCTTTTGCAAGCACCAGTGCACCTCTAGTGAGCTTGCATCCTTCATCTGAGAAGGTAATAATTACTCCTTTTTCAGTCAATTATCCAATTGAGAGAATATTTCTTCTCAACTGAGGGACATATCTAAATTTTTGTAAATACTTGACTTTTCCACCTAAATCCTTCATAAGAATTGTACCTTCTCCTTCTACATCACAAAAGGTATTATCACCCATATAAAATTTTACACCATTTACCTCTTTATAATTGACAAACCACTCACGGTGTGGTGTCATGTGGAAAGAAGCTCCTGAATCTATAATCCAGTCTTTAGGACACCCTTCAATTGATAGACAAGAAGAAGCAAGAAATATGGAGGAGTTTTCATCTACAACTTTATCAGTTGTCTCTTCTTTTGTTACCTTTTCATTCTTCTTCTTCAACAAGGGACAATGAAACTTGATATGCCCCTTTTTGTGACAGTAGTAGCATTCCACATTGCTAAAATTTTTCTTTCCTATGTTGGATGATCTACCTCTACCTCTAGACTTGCTTCTCCCACTGGATCTACCTTTTCCTCTTTCTTTTGAGCATCCACATGCTAAATAGACCTCTAGAGTGGATGCTTCACCAACAGATATCCTTCTTGTCTCCTCATTCAACAACTGGCTAACCATTGACTCCATTTGCAACTTGTTAGAAGCAGCACTTATGGCAGTAATAAGATTCTCCCATGAGTCTGGCATGTTGATTAACAGTGCCAAACATTGATCTTCATCACTCCATTTATCACCAATGGAGTTTAGCTGCTTCATTAGCATATTAAAATCATTCAAGTGGTCTGAGAACTTACCATTCTCCTTCATCTTGAGATTTGTCAACTTCTTTCGCAACATTAACTTGTTCACTATTGACTTGGAAGCGTAGATGCTCTCCAACTTGTTCCACATATGTTGAGCAGACTATGCTTCTATCACATTTAGAATCATAAAGTCTGCTAAACTCAGTCTAATGAGGGACATTGCTTTTCTATCTAGCTTATTAAACTCCTCTTGTGCCATCCTAGTGGGCTTTCTAGTGACTGCAACCCACAAGTCCCTTTCCACCAACAAATCCTCCATTTTGATCTTCCATAATGTGAAGTTCAATCCATTGAACTTCTCAATCTCTAGTCTGCTGCTCATTTTCTGCAAATCGTTCTCTTCTCCCACTCAAACTATGAAACAATGCACTAGCCCTCAGGAGCACTCCAAAATAAAGACACAACAACCAATGTTGTAGAGAGGGAGAGCACGATTCACTACCAAAGCATATACAACTGCCTCTCTTCTACTATAGTGCTCTGATACCATGAAAAGAAAAACATAGCATATGCTAAAACAAACAAAGAACAAAAATTGCAAGCAAAAAACATAAATAGCAGATGAACAACAGATAAAAGGAGAACCAGATATTTATAGAGAAAAACATTCATTTATTCAAAGGAACTCCCTATCCAATGTTACATGCAAAATATCTTTTTATAACCACAAAATGGGAGGCTTTTCTAATTTTCCCTCCCAAATAATCTTTTAGAATCTTCTAGGTCTTACAATCTTCTAGAATCTTCTAGGTTTTACAGTCTTCTAGAATCTTCTAGGTTTTACTAGACATTAATGTTGATGTGTACCAACATCTTTAATTTGACCAAAATACATAAAGTCTCCAAAAAGGGGTTTTCGTGAACTTTCTAGAAGATTCCATCATCAAACAAAAACTCATGCAGCACCTACACATTGTAACAACAACAAGTAATACTTTAGTTAGATCACTATGTTTCAATGTCACTTGCTTGCTTCTATAATGAAGATTAAACACAAAGTATATCAAATAAATTTAGGGATGGTAGGATACATATTAATTTCATGCATTAAATGCTAGTATAGTCCCTTCTATCTCTTCATATGGGTTACCATGACACAACATGGGCAATGATATTTCCATATGGTCGAACGATAAACTATTAAATTTTGGTAAACACCACCAATTTGTCAAAGGATCATGGGCAATGATATTTCCATATGGTCGAACGATAAACTATTAAATTTTGGTAACCACCACCAATTTGTCAAAGGATTAACACAGACAGGTGGCACTTGTATTTGGTTGCATTTTCAAAACAAAAATTTAGATTAATATTTGTCTATTTTTTAATAAGCTTTGTGTGGCTTCTATTGGGGCCACTCCCATTACAAAAATCTAACATTACATTGCTCTCCTTACATTTCTAACAAGTTAATTAAAGCATATCCAAATTTACCTTTTTATGAGAGATATTCTTCATTTGCCTTTCTATCAAAGATATTCTCTATCTTCCTCAAACTATTAAGTTTTCACAATAAAATCCTTTTTTATATTAGATGCCTTTTGAAATTTATATTATGTCAAGATGAAATTTAACACCGTGAGTGACTAAAATATTTGCTGCCCAACTTCTATATCTATAAATATCTTGTCTATAACAACCTCACAATTTCTTAACACATTTTTTAGGGTTCTTATTCATTCCCCTAATATTCCAAGATATATTTTCATTATTTTTTTTGTTTTTATCTATGTTTTTAGCCTCATTTCTTGTTAACACTTGTGATATTTGCTTTTGTTTTCCTATATCAATATCCCTTTGGGTTTTTTTTTCTCTTTATTTTTGCTTCTTGGATCTTCCTCTCTTTTTTCATTCCCAAAAATACTTTCATCTTCATCAATCTCTTCAATCTTATCACACTACTCATAGTAAGACTTATCATATTTAGTTTTACCTTGTTTTGAAGGATCTAAAGTGCAAGGAATAACCTTAAAAGCACAATCTTCTTTATGTTGCCCTAGAAACCCTAAAGTGCAAGGATGCTCTTCTGTAGTAATTACCTTCTTATTCTGCCCTAAAAATCCTAAATTGTTATGGATTTCCTCCAACCTCATTTTTTTATTATTCTGCTTTTGAAACCTTAAATTGCAAGGGATAACATCTTCACTACTTTCACTTTTATTACCTGGAGATGATTCTATACTACTTGATAAAAATGAAGATGATTTACCTGGAATAAACTTGACCTCTTTTGTTGTCTTTGTTTTAGGATTTATCTCCACATCTTCTTTTGCACCTTTAATTCCTTCTAAACTTGCCAAATGATATTGTAGATAGGATTTCTTTTCCTCTTCTTTTGGAGTGCAATATCCTTGATCTGATCTACTTCTATTACTATATGATTTTCTTACTTCATTTTGAAGTTTATCTCATGGCCATATTTTTTATCTCTTTCTTCATATTCTTCACTTCGTAAAATATTTCCATGTGTCCAATCTAATAACAATTGTGGAAACGAAATGTGATATTTTCATAATCTACTTGTTGATCTCATTCTCTTGATTTAGATTTAATCATAATGGATTGTGGAAAAGGTTTTGAAATATCCATAGCAACACATATTCAATATAAATAGCATGCTTTTACTCCTTAGTAGTTGGTCCTTCCTCGATGAATCCCCCTAGGGTATTTCTAATATTATTTAAAATATCCTTATTTATAAGCTGATATAGAAGTCCAAAAATCCTAACCCACACTCAAAGCTTCTTAATAGTTTCTGACTCAACAAAAAAAATTCCATTCCATGGTCTCAAATAAAGTGCATCTCTTATTCTAAGCCATGGACCACCAACCATTATTTTATCCCTATTTTCTAATTTGGAAAAGATGATGAGGAAAAAACCTTTAGGAAGAAAAGTAATAGAATATTTGAATTCAATCCCCACTTCCACTTGATCAAATTTTGAATCTCCAAAAACCTTGGCCATGATCTATGGAACTTACATATTAATCATCTACTTTTAAGAACCATTATATCATGTTCAATCATCTCATCCTTGATACTTGCTTCTACTGTAACATCTACTTCCTGGATCAAACTTGCCATGTATTCGCTCTTTTGCTTATCTCCAATTTGGGCCTCCATACTTCCAACTAGGGCATCCTAATTTCTAGCTAGGGCATCTTGACTTCCCATCAAGGCTTTCAAATATGACTTTCCTTCCATAATAGCTAATGGGACTTGCTCTTGGCTTGCACTCCCTCTCAGCTAGCACTTGCTCTCGATTTTCACTCTCTCCTACCTCACACTCACTCTCAGCTTGCACTCCCTCTTGGATCATAATTACCCCTCTCTATAAATTTCTCGATGTTCCTTTGATTCAACAAATTTTTAGAAATAATGTTCCATGCATTCGTGGTTAGGATCCAAAGCATTGATGCACTTTGGATGAACTTGTTGCTATTCTACCATGACTGAATCTTGGCTTGCACTCCCTCTTAGTTTACACTCCCTATTGGCTTGCACTCACTTTTTACTTGCACTCTCTCCTACCTTGCACTTGATTCTAGCTTGCACTTCCTCTTGGCTCACAATTACCCCTATCTATGTTTTTCTTGATGTTCCTTTGCTTCAACAATTTTCCAGGAATAATGTTCCACACATTTGTGGTAAGGATTTGAAGTATTGATGCAATCTAGATGAACTCGTCGCTCTTTTACCATGATTGAATCTCGTCTTGCACTTCCTCTTGATTCACATTCCCTCTCGGCTTAAATTCACTCCTAGCTTGCACTCTCTCCTAGATTTTCTTCAACTGAATCCTTTAAATTCTCCTAAGATTTGGAACAAGAAGTGGCACTTGTTCCTTGATCACACTTTGATTTCTACTTTTTGCTTCCTACTCAAAATTCCTCCTCACTCCTAAATCATGCTCGCACTCACTCTTGGCTCACACTTGCACTCGCTTTCGACTGCACGCACTCCTGAATCATTCTCACACTCACTTTTGACTGCACTCACTTAAAAATTTAGATTAATAAAAATTAGTAGAAAACTATAATTTTAACCTCTAAAAAAATTGTGTTTCTAGTTTAATATAAATTAGTAGCACTCTTTATGGTCTTTTTTAAAAATAAATTAACAACTTTAACAATAACTATAGTTTCTTTTCCAAAGCTTTGTTTTGATTTTCATTGCCTTTAAAAGCCTTTACGCCAGCTAAAAACTCATATTTTTCACATGGAGAATATTTTTGTGGTCATGTTCAAGTCCCTTTATATTTTTTTGGACCAAAATTATCCATAAAGGCCATAAATCTACCTACTTTTTTTATGCATTGAATTTGTTATATTCAAGCAATGGAAAATGGTGATTGAATAGTTTAATTTTATAATGTTTTAAAAGGATCCCATATAAGGTTGCATATCAACTAAGATGCCTAATAATGAATAAAAAACTCAATGAATCACTAGAATTTTATTATTATATAATTGTTTTTTCAATAAATTTACATAGGTTTTTATGAGGGGTCCTAGTCCCCTCATACCGAGTGGGGTTTGAACCTGGGACATATCAAAGAGAGGCCAAATTCCTGACCACTATAGTAAGCTTACAACTATTATTATTATGTAACTTTAACTTGTGATGGTTTTACTATTTTTTAAACTTCTCTTTCCATCAATCACAACTTCTAGTATCTATAGCCTAATGGCTATACTAGCATAATAACATATCCTCTTAAGTGTGAGGTACTTTCTCTCCACATTATAAATACTTTACTAGCGTATCAAGAGAACTTGGTAAGTAATAACATATCAAAAGAACTTGGTAATAAGAGTTGGTTGTAAGACAAATTTATCAAAACAATATCAAATATCATTTCAAATGTAATTTTAAATTATATATATATATATATATATATACCTGAGAATAATTTCACATATGCTCTTCTATTCTATTCCATTTTGAGACTTTCGTTTTGTGATTCAAAATATATTTCCTTTTTTTTTGACTCGTCTGCAGGGAAGGTTATCAAAGACAATGCTCCATTTTAACTATTCTTTTATGTACTCATCTCCCCTAAAGCTCTACAAAGCCCTAGTCTACGAGATCAGAGAAAAACTATAGTTCTCTAATTTTTTTTCCTGCCTACTGACTAGTCTACGTAGGTGTTCAGTGGTTTTAGGCATCATCAGCAACCAGTCCTACCTCCGCCTGGTTCCAAACAATGATGAATCAGAGGGGAACCTCTTCCTTAGGCACTTCATATCATTTATATACATTTTTTATTAAAAGAAGTTTTTTTTCCCCTCACAGTATAAAATCAAAGACGAGTTATTTTAGATATATATATACATATTTATTTATTTATTTATTATACCCTATTTAGAGAATGACGACGAATGAGATATATACGGTAACCTGTTTTGAATGCATGGCTGTAACCTATTTTGGATACATGATTGCACCTTGTTTTGGATGCATGATTGCACCTTGTTTTGGATGCATGATTGCAACATGTTTTGGATGCATGGCTACACCCTGTTTTGGATGCATGGCTACACCCTATTTTGGATGTAATGTTGAAAAAGAATAAATATTGTAATTATTTCATGTTTATAAAGGAATACATTCCTATGCTTATTTCATGGTTGTAAGGGAATATCATGCTATACCTGTTTCACAGATGTAAAAGAATATCATGTTGTAAACAATTTTGTGAACTTATTTATAAATGAAAATATGTTGCACCTATTTTATAAGAATGGTTGTAGCTATTTATCATATTGTACCATGATTAATGAGCATAGTTGATTGTACTCTAATAAAATATAAACATAGTTGGAAATGTTTATCATATGCATACTTTAATTTATGAGAGTGTCTAGGGTAACATGAATGCATCTTATTTGTCTCATGATAATGCTTGAAGCTCAATTGTCACACCACTATATATTAATCATATATGGGTAAATTGGTAATGTTAATATAAATATAAGTCTTAGACTTGATGTCAACCACTACATTATTACTTAATGGATCAACCAATAATATTGACCTACTTTTATGTTAGAGTGCAATTGATATTTTATAAAAATCAATGTTATCTGATTTTGATACAATTCCCATTCTATTTATTTTCTTTATGGAAACTATTTTGGCGTCCTTTTTCAAAATATTTAGTTAGAACCTTTGAACATCAAGTACTTAATGCTCATAGCTAGGCAAACCTTGCCTCATTGGAATGTTGGAAGTTAAAAGGGTTAAAAAGTAAAAAATTTGTTTTACCACTATAAGATTTGGACCTTACCCTTTTTACCTCCTTGGACGACAATTGAGTTAGCAGGATTGGATGACATGGACGACAGGGAGTTTGAATCCTAATATCATTTTTACTTTCCTCCCTATTTTTCTTCTTCCCTATTCTTTCTCCTAAGCTTTCTAGGTTCTGGTTAATAATCTTTGTATTTAAGCATTGTAATCCTTAGAAATTAATGTTAATGCAATATCTGGTTAATAATATTTATGCTCCTAATTTCCTAAGTGCTCCTAATTTTGTTAGTGCTATATTTGGTATCAGAGCAGAGGCTATACAGGCAAAGTGCGAAGCCCTAGGAGAGCGACATGTGAGGCATGAATCTTGAGGAGGTCGAGGAGGCCCACAGGAGCGAGCTCACAGGTGAGGCATAGATATTGAGGAGGTCGAGAGGGCCTACAACACATGAATCGAGGTGAGGTCGAGAGGGCATACAACACACAAACCAAGGCAAGGTCGAGAGAGGCCCACAAAGAGCACATGGATCAAGGAGCTAACTAGAGGCAGACACGTGGCGAGTAGACAACAAGGCAGGCACATGGCGAGTAGACAATAAGGCAAGCACGTGGCGAGTAGACAATAAGACAGATAAAGGGGCAACTGGTGATATGGCACGAGATGATTGGCACGACTAGAAGGAAAAAGAGCGGTCACTGATTGCCCGAAGGCAATCGAGAAGCTTAGTGCTTCTTTGTGCTAATAAAGCACAATATCTCCTCCGCACAACAAATGTGGGATAAAGATTGTAATTTTTTTTTAAATTATCACACAGCCACGATGGGATAAAGTAGGCAAGCCTCCCTCACCTCCTCATCGGGCCACATAGCTCGACTGGCTCGAGGAGCCAGCCTTAAGTCGCTCACCCCCAGGAGGTTGCAGGTTCGAAACTCGATGGTTACAAAAGTTGCAATTTTTTTTGTGTATGGTATATGCCCCGAATGTCTTGAAATAATAGTGTATTCTACCTAGGTTTCATTGGCGGTGGAAGCCGAGTTGGCAAGGAAACTCTTCTTGAAAGAAAGGAGTCGTGGGTTCGACTCCTGCGGAGTTAGAATTTTTTTTTTTTAAAAGTTTTTTCTTTTTCTTAAAAGTTTATTATTTTATATATTAAAAAAAATATAACTTTATATTATATTTAATAAAATTAAATAATAATTGTTTTTTTAAATTTTATTTTATAAAGCAATTATATTTCTTTTATTAAATACAAATATAGATATTTTTTTTTGATATAATAAAATAGGAGAAAAAAAACATTGCCTAAGAGGCAATTTATGTAAGAGGACTCAAAGGTGGAAAATTGTGACAAAGCCTAAGAGGCTTAGTATTTTTCCTTGTAAGAGAGACAAAAGATCAAACTAAAATTTGTAAAGAGGCATTGATGATAAGACCAAGTGGTTGTTATCATGCCCTATGTGCACTTTTGGTGAGAGAAAATGTCAAAAGTTTTGATGAAAAAGTGAGAGCTTATGGGTTACATACTGTATTTAGTCAATTTAAAAATGCAGTAATTGCACACCAGAGACATCCAGACTCACGGTATGAGGCATACTCTTAAGATAACTCCTTTGGGAGTCAATTTGAGCAATCCAAATCCATAGAAGTTGCACCACAAGAATCTGAATATACTCATTACAGTAATTCAATGGAAATCCTAGAACCAGAATCACCAGAGATAATATTGATTAGTGATGATGAAGAAGAAGTAGCAGACAATTTTGTGACTCAAGAAATAGCAGCACCACACCAAGAGGAACAAGCCATCAGTGATAGAGTGAATCAAGTCAGATCTGACTTAAATTTGTAATCTCTTCTTTCTTCCTTCTTCTTTCTTTAAAAAAAGTAGAGTGCTTTATTGTAACCAAGAAA
This sequence comes from Wollemia nobilis, assembly GCA_028583015.1. Classification (NCBI taxonomy): domain Eukaryota; kingdom Viridiplantae; phylum Streptophyta; class Pinopsida; order Araucariales; family Araucariaceae; genus Wollemia; species Wollemia nobilis. The sequence goes on along the minus strand of JAQPPZ010017031.1, from coordinate 7,209,111 downwards.
TAAAAGAGTGTTTTAGTAACTATGGCCTCACATAACAATCTACCAATTCCAGAGTTCAACGAGTATGACTACGAGTATTGGTCTATCAAAATGAAGACCTTACTCATAGGAAAAGGTTTATGGGATATAATAGAAGAGGGTTTCACAGAACCCATAGATTGGACACATTGAGTGCCATAGATAAGAAAACAAAGAAAGAAGCACAAAAAACCAACTTTTTTTCTCTTTATCATCCCCAAGCAGCATTGGAGAAAAGTATATTCCCTAGATCCACTTGTATAATTGCACAAGATGCATGGAAAGCTTTGAAAGACGAATTCCAGGGAAGTGATCAAGTGAAGCAAGTGAGGCTTCAAACACTAAAACGAGATTTTGAAAATCTCAAAATGAAAGAAGATGAAAAAGTAGGTGATTATTGTGTCAGAGTGAAAGCAGTTGTTGATAAAATGGTTACACTTGGCAAGGAAATCAAGCCTGAGATAATTGTAACAAAAGTGTTGCGAACACTTCCACAAAGATGGAATCACATTGCCATAATCATAGAAGAGTCAAAAAATCTTTCCACTTTAACATTCGATGCATTAATCGGATCGTTAATGTCTCATGAAGAGAGATTATAGGAATCTCCTTCAACCAGCTATGGAGGCGATGATAAAGCCTTCACATCCAATGAATATACTATAAGAGGATGTGGAAGAGGTCAAGGCAGAGGCCAGTGAAGAGGAAGAGGCAGAGGCAACTACAAAGGAGGCAATCAGAATAGAGGAGGCAACTCCAATAGAGGAGGCAATCAGAACAAATGTGGAAACCAAAATAGAGGAGGAAATATAGGATGAAGTGGAAATCAAGGGTGAGGAAGTGACAAGTCCAAAACAACTTGTTTTAATTGTGGCAAGCTAGGCCACTTTGCTCATGAATTTTGGTCAAAATATTCTCAAGGCAACAATAGTCAATATGGAAATTATGGAGAAGAAGATGATACCTCTAATATTTTTCTATCATATGGACAATCAGAACAGAATCTAAATGACACATGGATTTTGGATACTGGTTGTTCAAACCATATGAGTGGCAAAGAAAATCTATTTTCTACTCTAGATTCCACTTATAAATCGCACGTTAAGTTAGGGGATGATAAAGCTTTGCAAGTCAAAGGCATTGGAACCATGGAAGTTCCAACGAAATAAGGACTAAATAAAGTGAATGACATCTACTAAACTCCAAATCTCCAACAAAATCTACTAAGCGTTGGGTAAATGATGGATAATAATTACAAACTTGTTTTTGATGAAGGAAAATGTCTCATTCTTGATAAAAGCAATTGTAATTGTATCATCACAAGGTCCCAATGACCAAGAATCAGTTATTCCCTCTCAAATTTGGCGAGCCAGGGGGAGCTCAACTTGCAAATATAGCTATAGCAAATCCAAGTGTGCTTTGGCACTTGCAATATGGTCACCTTAATTCCACTAGCTTGAAATTGTTAACTTCTCAAGCTATGGTGACATGACTTCCCAAAATCAACGAACAAAAGGAGGTCTATGAAGGATGTGCTTTGGGAAATCACTCAAGGTCAAAGTTTCCAAAAGGACAAGCGTGGAGAGCCAACTATCCACTTCAATTAGTGCATTTGGACATTTGTGGTCCAATGCAGACAAAGAGTATCGGAAATAATTCTTATTTTCTCACTTTCATAGATGATTTCTCTAGAATGTGCTAGATTTATTTTCTAAAACATAAAGATGAAGCTTTTGATTGCTTCATAGATTTTAGAAACAATGTAGAGAAACAAAGTGAGTATTTTGTAAAATGTCTTAGAACAGATCAAGGAGGTGAGTACTCCTCAAAAGAATTCTTGAAATATTGTAAAGCAAGTGGGATCAAAAGGCAATTCACTACTGCCTATACCCCACAACAGAATGGTGTGGCTGAGAGAAATAACCACACCATAGTTGAGATGGTGAGAATGATGCTTCAGACTAAGCATCTAACTAATATGTACTGGGATAATGCTGTAAGAACCAGTGTATACATTCTAAATAGAAGTCCAACTTCTAGTTTATATGGCATCACTCCTTATGAGGGGTGGTACGGAAAGAAACCCAATGCAAAACACTTCAAAGCTTTTGGTTCTTTAGCATACGCACACATTCTTGATGAGAATAGGAAGAAGCTTGATTCTAAAAGTTAAGCTTGTATATTTGTAGGGTATTGTGAGTCTACCAAAGCATATAGACTCTACAATCCCAAGACTCATAAAATTGTACTTTCCAGGGATGTAATTTTTGATGAAGGGGGAGAATAGGGTCATCAAAGAATTTTTGTTGATGATGAGTCCCAAGATGTAAGTTCTTCACAGGTACAACAAGTGTCTCCCAAGAAAAGCAAAGGCACACCAACCCCTCCAAGCCCAAGTAGGAGTACTACATCAAGTACTTCAACCACCACTCCAAGTCCTTCTCCATAGATATCAGTAAGTTCTTCATCGATGGACATTGAATCTCCATAAAGAGGCAAAATAAAATTACAACATCATCCATATTTTCAAATGTTGGATCAAAATTACCAGAAAAGATACACTAGAAGCCAAGCTAGTGAAATGAATTCAATTTTGCAAAAACTTGAAAATTTGCATATGTATGGGGATGATGACTCCCAAGATCCTAATGGAGATGTAGTTAATTATGCTTTATTAACTATTGCATAGCTAGAACCATCTAGCTATGAGAAGGCTTGTACTCAGAATGTATGGAAAGAAGCCATGAAAAAGGAAATAACCTCTATAAAAAAAAATGATACTTGGGAGCTTGTAAAGCTTCCAAAAGGAAAAAAATGTGTTGGAAATAAATGGGCCTACAAGACCAAATACAATGTTTATGGAAGCATTGAGAGGCACAAGGTGAGATTAGTAGCAAAAGGTTTTACTCATAAATTTGGCATTGACTATGAGGAAACCTTCACTCCTATTGCACGATAAGATACAATCAGATCAATTCTTTCCTTAGCTGCCCATAAAGGATGGAACATTCAACACATGGATGTGAAAAGTGCTTTTCTAAACGGATACTTGACTGAGGAGGTTTATGTTCAATAGCCTCAAGGATTTCAAGAACAAGGAAAGGAGAACCTTGTTTATAAATTGAAAAAGGTACTTTATGGCCTCAAGAAATCACCAAGAGCTTGGTATTCATGCATTGATGGCTATTTCAATGAGTATGGGTTCACTAGAAGAAAAAGTGAACCAAATATGTACTACCTAAAGTATGGAGTAGACATTCTCATAGTTTGTTTGTATGTGGATGATCTAATATTTATGGGTAGTAACACTAAAATGAATATGGAGTTCAAAAACTCCATGATGAAGCAGTTTGAGATGAAAGATCTCGGTTTAATGCGATACTTCCTAGGCATGGAAGTGCATCAATCACATAGGGAGATATTCATATTTCAACACAAGTATGCTCGAGACATGATTAAGAAATTTGCCATGGAGCAATGCAAATCAGTTGCAACTCCAACTGGACATGGGATCCAATTGAGCAAGGATGACGAAGCACCAAAGGTTGACATGACCACTTACAAAAGCATGGTTGGGAGTCTGATGTTTCTCACTAACACAAGGACTGATATTCAATATGTTATTTCTCTAGTTTCAAGGTTTATGGCAAGTCCATCTGAGCTGCATGTACAAGAAACTAAAAGAATATTAAGATATGTAAATGGTACATTGGATTTTGGAATCCATTACCACAAATGTAATTCTATTAAATTAGTTGGCTTCAGTGGTAGTGATTGGGGCAGCAATATAGATTATAGGAAATCTACATCAGGAAACTATTTTAGTCTAGGGTCAGGACTAATCACATGGAGTTCCAAGAAGCAGATTGTTGTAGCATTGTCATCTACTGAGGCTGAGTAGATAGCCATAAAACATGCTAGTACTCAAGCCCTATGGTTAAGAAAAGTCCTTGAAGAAATTGGAGAAAGTCAAAGTGGTCCAAATCGACTGTATTGTGATAACATAAGTGCCATTCAATTGGCATACAATCCAATCCACCATAGCAGATCAAAGCATTTTGATATGAAGTATCACTTCATCTGAGACATGGTGGAGCAAAAGATAGTTGAGCTTAAATATTGTAGTACTTGTTGGCATTTTTGCCACATTGATTCTCATTGATTGAAGTATTAATGTTTAAGTTGTTGCATATCTAACTTCTATACTGGCTTTGATGCGGTTTTGATGAAAAAGGAGCAAAAAATGACTAAGTTCAAAAACTATCGCGATATCGCGACGTGTCACGAAATCGCGGTCAACGCGGTCAACGGATGCAGGTTGGCAGAACCGTCGTGATATCGCGACGTGTTCTATTTTCGCGACGCGGGTGGTTTCAAAGGCTTAAGATGTAAAAAGTGCAGCGATTCGCTGCACGTTCCAAAATCGCGGAGCATTGGTTGAAAGGGGAGTCTAAGGCAAAAAGTGCAGCGATTCGCTGCACGTTCCAAAATCACAGGGTGTTTGTCGAAAAGGAGGCAAAGGAATAAAAATGCAGTGATTCGCTACACTCTTAAAAGGGACGTACAGTGCATAAGGCGAAAGATGTTCCATTTTCGCGACGTGGGTGGCTTCAAAGGCTTAAGTTGAAAATGTGTAGCGATATCGCTACCGTGTTAGCATACTGTATTATGTTTGTCTTTATTTCATTGTTAGACAAACTGTTGCTCTGTTACAACTGCTGTAACAAGCTCAGTTACGTCGATGTTCTATTCCCGGATTCTGTAACCTTATATATTTGCATTGCTGAATAATACGAGTTGTTCCGTATTTTACATGGCATCAGAGCCAGTGGCGTAGAGGGAGAGGTTGGAGGCGGACGACAGTTGCCGGAAAATAATCTACTGCGCATTTTTTTTCTTTCGAACGCCATTATTTTATCGTGCAATTTTTTTTTCTCCGTCGCGCAGAAGCAGCCGAGGAGCGAAATTAAAAAAAAAAAAAACTCCGCGCATAGAAGTAGCGGAGGCGTCCAGGAGGGACACGACGTCCGCAGAATGCAGACGTCACGCCTGCGCAGAGCGCATACGAGCTGCGTCCACGTCATACAGCCTGCGCAGGACGCAAACGTCACGCCTGCGTAGAGCGCAGACGTCACAGTCTGCCTGCGTAGAACTCTGCGCAGAGCGGCAGGCTGTAGTCCCCAACGCTCCCCCCCTCCCCCGCGGGCCCGCGCGAGGGAATTTTAAATCCCTCCTCGTGCGGGAAATTTGCGGGGGTATAAACCCCCCCGCCGGCCCGGCGCAGCGCGATTTGCGCCGTGTCATTTCCCTCGCCGTGCCATTTCCCCCCCCCGACCATTTTTTTTGGGGAGAACTAGACGAAAATTGTTTCCCCGTTTTTGAATTTTTTTTATTTCGAGACCCGACGACGGATTTTTATATAAAAAAAAAAAGAAAAAAGAAGAGAGCAGCGGGGAGGAAAACGAGCGGGGAAAGCAGGCAGTGGACCTGCGCGGACGGGGAGCACGAACTGTGGACTGCGTTTTTTTTTTAAAATGCGACAGTAGCAGAGGAGGCTCGGGAAGCAGGAAACAGCCGCAGAGGACGGTTGAAAAAGGAGGGTTCAACTGATCCTGTCGGATCAGCCCGCTGGCTCACGTGGTCGTGAGCCGTGCGGTAAGGCTCAGGGAGCCTACAGGTCGGGGGTTCGAATCCCGCCGACTCCCCCAAGGTATAATTTCTTTTTGTCAAAGTCATTTTTTAATTATTATCTTTTTTTAATTAAAATTTTTTAATTTTAATTTTTTTAATATAGTTTTTAAACTTTAATAAATTAAAATTTAATTTTAATTTATTTTTTTTCTAAAGTTTTAAAACTATATAAATTAAAATTATTTATTTTAATTTTAAAATTGATAATGATTATAAAAATGCTTTGTTAAAGAAAGCCTTTTAAGGGGGGATATTTTTTCGAAAAATCAAAGGGGGATTGAGAGTAATTTTATGAAAAATAGCAATTTGGCATTGTAAAAGGTGCATTTTCGATTGTGACCGACACCTTGTGGGTTATTCTTGTGGGCAATTTTTTTTGTTGTATGTTGCATATTTCATTTTTGCACTATAACATTAAAAATTAAAATCAAAACACTCCCTAAGTCCCCGGAATATAAAACCCATCTGTGCAATTTTATTGCACTGCAGCGTTCGGTATTTGTGATACCTCTGGCCAGCACTTACAGGTAAAGCTGTCGTGATTTGGCTACTGTATCCGCCGCCTAATATAGCTGCTATAACGACGTCTGAGCTTGTTCTCTATAAATCTTCGGGGAGGAATAAGTACACCATTTTTGCATTTTTTACTCCATCCAATACCCTTTATCGCACTTGTGTTTAGGCGTAAATCCTGACGAAGTATTATTCATAGTGTTTAGGGGAAGTTACGCCCCACGGATGAGAAGAATCTTCTATGGTAGGTGCCATCAACAAGGCGATTCACTTTCAGTACCGCTTATGTTCCACGTATCGTATGATCTCTAAAATTCACCTATAGTCTCCCTCACGTAAGGGCGGGTGATTTTTTGTTGATCTTTCTAGATACCTATAGTTTCCCTCATGTAAGGGCGGGTATTTTGTATGGTATATTGGCCTAGCAAAAGGTATATTGAAAGGGGGACCAATTTGGTGATATAAGGAACCTTCACTATGGCCGCTGTTGCAAAGTTGATGACTGATCCGCATCAGTTATTGAAAGGTCCAAATTATACACCATGGAAACATAAGATGAAGGCAATTCTCCAAATGGAATATTTGTGGGATATTGTTACTTGGAGTAGCAACCGAGGCCTTCACCAACGAGCAGGATCCACGGGTCCTTCAGCGAGATCAGATTGCTTTTGACAAGAAAGACAGGTAGAGCAAAGGTGCTCATTTTGTTTGCTATTTCAGATGAAATGCAACCTCATATAGCTGACAAAGCAAGTGGTAAAGAGGCATGGGATGCCCTTAGAACCATCTATGAGGGGAAGAATGAATCCACCATTCTTCATCTTCAACAACAACTTCATAACTTGAGTTTGAGGTAGGGTGAAACAGTTGAACTCTTTCTGTGCAGAGTGTCTGAGTTGAAAGAGAAATTGAGTTCTCTCGGAGATATCGTGGACGAAAAGCTTCTCATTTCACTTGTGATGAGAGCTTTACCTTCTTCATTTGATATGTTGATAACCTCCATCCAGGTGTCTCAACGACAAATTACCTACATCGAGTTGGTCAATCTGCTTCAACAACAGGAGGCATGCCAACTTCACAAGGATGATTCTTCCAATACAACCCTATACACCAACAGGCGGGGTTCTAGGAAGAAAGGTAATGGGCAAAAAGGAGGCAACTTTCGAGAAAGGAGGAAATTCTCAACAGGATACGAAAGGAAAAGGCAAACAACCTCAACGAAGAAGAGGTGGTGCAAGATCCGTGAGAAAGAAAACCATGACACCAACAGGTGTTGGCATAAGAACAAGCGAAAGGCCAAAACAAACCACAAAATAAGAACAAGCAACCCCAGGTGAATGTTGTCGTTGAAGAATCGACTCGGATTCCGAATGGGCACACAAGGTGCTCATGACTACCACAGATTCCACACAAAGGGATCCTATTTGGTATGTCGATTACGGAGCTAGTAAACATATGATCGGCGACGGATTGTGGTTTGAATCATTTGTGGCCAAAGAGGGCAAACCTGTCACCATTGCTTGATGATAAAACCTACAGGGTTCAGGGAGAGGGTACAGTTTCAGTCACTCTTCCTGATGGCAAGTGTCAGATTGACAAGGTCCTCTATGTTCCGAGATTGGCCAACAATTTGTTGTCAGTGACACAAATCCTGGACAGAAATATGGTTGTCAAATTTCGTGTTGAGAATGGAAAGAAGTGTTGTACAATTACCAGGAAGGGTAAGCAGATTGCAACAGCTTCATATAAGCATGGCTTATTTGCACTAGATGCTATCTCTACTCCACATGTTTCCATGATTGTCTCTACCAAGGAGGCAACTTCCCTATGGCACAAGAGATATGGGCATCTTAGTTCTGGCTACTTACTTGAGCTCAGCAAGTATGAGATGGTAAAGGGTCTTCCTTCCATTTCTGCCACATTGCCAGTGTGCTCTGACTGCTTGGCAGGAAAGTAGCATAGAGTACCATTTGAGAAGAGCTCTACAAGAGCAAGAAAACCTCTGGAGCTAATTCACACCGATCTATGCGGTCCTTTCACACCCAACAGTGTTGGAGGGAAGAGGTACTTTCGATTATTCGTAGATGACTACTCATGAAAGATGTGGGTTTTCTTTCTCAAACCGAAATCGAAGCTTTTGCATTCTTCCAACAGTTCAAGAAATCCGTTGAGAAGGAGTCAGGGGCTTCTATCAAAACCCTCCGCTCAGATCGAGGGGGAGAGTTTACCTCTGATGAATTTTATGCATTCCTAGATAAGCATGGGATCAAGAGACAGTTAACAACTGCCTATACTCCTCAGCAAAATGGAGTTGCTGAGAGAAGGAACCGTTCTATAATGGAAATGGTTCGTTGTATGCTCACAGGTGCAACTCTTGGGCAACAATATTGGGCAGAAGCTATCACCACTGCAGTGTATCTATTGAATAGGGCACCCACAAAGGCCCTAAAAGGAATGACTCCACAGGAAGCATGGAGTGGTCGAAAACCCTCCATATCTCATCTACGTATTTTCGGATGTCAAGCTTTCATGCACATACCGAAAGAGAAAAGGAAGAAGCTAGATGAGAAAACACTGAGATGTATTTTTCTTGGATATTTTGAGCACTCTAAAGGATATCGGTTGATAGATCCTTTGACCAAGAAAATTCATATCAGCAGAGATGTTGTCTTTGATGAAGCTTTCACATCACAGAGCACATCTACAGTACACCAGGATATTGTGGAACCTAAGGAAGAGGAGATTCCTTCGTCAACACAGACAGGAGGTCCTTCTACATCTTCTTCATCACCACCGAAGAAGAATCCTAAATGGTGTACAAATACAATCAGAGATGCAAATTTATCCACTCCTCCCAATTTGAATTTGGATAGACCTCGTACACGCAATATGGCTCAAAAGGAAAGAGAAGCCAGAGAAACTGGTGAGGTTGATGATCTTTGTCAATCTTTTGAGGAACTTTACGTGACTCCAAGTGCAGAAGTAGAGGATATGGATATTGATGATGACAGGGCATTCATGTCTACCATAGATAGTCTTGAACCTGCATTAGTGCAAGATGCTCTCAGTGAGCCTCAGTGGAAGGCCGCTATGGCTACAGAGTATGAGTCTCTGATGAAAAATAAAACTTGGAAGCTTGTTGATCTGCCGCATGGAAAGAAACCTATTGGCTGCAAATGGGTATACAAAGTCAAGTACAAGGCAGATGGAATAATTTATAAGCATAAGGCCCGACTTGTTGCAAAGGGCTATGCTCAAAAGGAAGGCATCGACTATGAGGAAACTTTTGCACCTACTGCTCGGATGACCACAATTCGGGTTATGTGTGCTATGGCAGCACAATATGGGTGGAAAGTTCACCAAATGGATGTCAAAAGTGCCTTTCTAAATGGTGATCTCCAAGAAGAAGTCTATATGACTCAGCCTGAAGGATTTGAAGTGGAAGGCCAACAACAGAAAGTTTGCAAATTGGTCAAATCCTTGTATGGTCTGAAACAAGCTCCTCGAGCTTGGTATATAAAAATGGACAATCACCTAATGCAGCATGGATTTAAGAGATGTCCGTCAGATGCAAACCTCTATTTCAAGAAACAGGGTTATGAGATAGTGTTGCTTGTACTCTATGTGGATGATCTGCTCATTACCGGGAGTTCAGAAGATATGATCTCTCTTGTCAAAAGAAACTTGTGCAAATATTTTGAGATGACGGATCTCGGACTTCTCCATTATCTGTCTTGGTCCGGAATTCATCCGGAAGGAGCACACCATCAAAGTGTCTCGGAAAAAGTATGCCAAGACATTGTTTGGATAAATATCGCATGATTGATTGCAAGCCAATGGCAACTCCTATGGAGAATGGACTTCGATTATCGCGATATGATGACTCACCTCGGGTAGATAGAACTCTCTATCGACGAGATGATTGGGAGTCTCATATATCTGACCAATACTAGGCCAGATCTCGTTTTTGCTGTCAATTATCTTTCGAGGTTCATGCAGGAGCCTAAGACTACTCATTGGAAAGCAGCAAAACGTGTTCTTCACTATGTCCATGGTACTATAGAATATGGCCTAGAATACAAGAGGAACAACAAATTCTTCTTGCAAGGATACACGGACTCCGACTATGCCGGATCATTTGATGATCGCAAGTCAACTTCGGATACATTTTTCATCCGGGATCCGGTCCTGTCTCTTGGCACAGCAAGAAGCAACAGGTGGTTGCTATTTCTTCAACAGAGGCAGAATATCACGCTACACGTGAAGCTGTGTGCGAAGTGATATGGTTACGTCGCATTCTGACAAGTATGGGCCATCCATAAAAATCTCCAATACACTTGTTCTGCGACAATCAAGGTGTTCTGAACCTCGTCAAGAATCCAGTCCATCATGAAAAAACAAAGCACATTGACACACAATGTCATTTCATTCGAGAGGAAGTTCCAAAGCACCGAATTCAGCTTCAGCACATTCCCACCGATGCTCAAGTTGCGAGACATTTTCACTAAGGCACTTGGACGTGTCAAATTTGAATTGTTTCGCAACTCACTTTGTATTGCAAAATAATGTAAGGGGATGTTAGTAGTCTAGTATAGCTATTAGTTATTACATTACCCAAATAATGTAATAAAGGGGGATGTTAGCGTACTGTATTATGTTTGTCTTTATTTCATTGTTAGACAAACTGTTGCTCTGTTACAACTGCTGTAACAAGCTCAGTTACGCCGGTGTTCTATTCCCGGCTTCTGTAACCTTATATATTTGCATTGCTGAATAATACGAGTTGTTCCGTATTTTACATACCGTTCCGAAACAAAGCCAAACAAAATGAAACGCGTAGCGATTCGCTGCACTTTTAGAAAGGGTTTCGGCAAGGCAAAAGATGTCGCATTTTCGCGACAAAAAGTGGCAAATGGTACGGAAAGGGAAAGATGTAGCGATATCGCTACCTGTCCCAAAATCGCGGTCGTTTTGGTCCGAAAAGCAAAAGACATGAAAGTTGTAGCGAAATCGCTACACTTTTGACGATAAGGCCGAGCGAGATGAAGACGTCGCGAAATCGCGACAGGGAATGAAAATTGTGCAAAAGACATGGAGATGGTAGCGATTTCATGCCACTTTGTTAAAAAATGACTAAGTGTTCTCATGTGTAGCGAAATCGCGACAGGGGAAGGTCGAAGACATTCAAAGGCAAAAAGTGTCACATTTTCGCGGCCTATGAGCAAGACCGTACCAGGTGCCGGAAAGACGTAGCGATATCGCTACATGTTCCATTTTCGCGGGGTAGAGCGGAGGAAAGGACCAAAAGACTAAAAAGCGTAGTGAAATCGCCCAGCGTCTCATTTTCGCGGAACAAGCTAGCGATGGAAATAATGAAGCCAACTATGCAGCGATATCGCGACAGGAAGAATTTTTGCGGGTTCCAGCAGCAAAGGTGTACGGCATAAGAAGATGTCGCGATTTCGCGACCCGTCGCGTTTTCGCGACCTGCGACAGTTTCCCGCCAAAACACAGTGTAAACGGCCCGATAAGGTTTTTTCGATTTCCGAGGATTAAATGCTTGCCAGAATTTAATGTTTTGCGGATTTCCAATGCGGTCAAGGTCGAAGAGCGCCCAGGCCACCAAAATTGAAGATTTTATTTGTTCGAAGTTGCTATTCGTGGATTGTTCTAACGGTTTCATGCACATGTTCAAAAACAAATTTAATGAAGGTGACCGCTGACGTCTAATTGCATTCAATTTTGGGTTCCTCAAGGCTGCAATTAAGGGGATCATGTTCCTAGTTTCCGTTGCATAATTGTAGATCTCAAGAAGGTCGGTTGCAAATATTAAATGCTATCAAAGAGGACGGCCCTCTATAAAAACCAATGTAAACCTCATTTGCAGGGGTTGGGAAGTTTTCTGCTAAAAGCTCGAAGTTCATTTGCGGGAATAAAAGAGTTGGCCTCTAATTTTTCCAAGCGGCTGTATGGGTGATTTTCCTTTCTGTTCTTTTTGCATTTCTAATAGCATTCATATTCCTTAATGGCTGTTGCATTTGAATTCTGCATATTGGATTTAAATACTGCTGTAAGGGTATGATTCCTGGGATGTAGGTTTGGAGGGATTTTCTGCATACGTTGTGTGAGAATTAAGTTAATACTTTCTGTTACTTGTTGTTGTTGTGCTTTGAGTTTTCTGCTGTTGTTCTCCCGATCTTATAACTTCGGCTACGGCCATATTTCCCATTTCTTTCAGCAATTTTTTAATTTCTTTCCAGCAACCCTAATCTTCAACCAAAATTTAGAATAGTAAGGGAACCAGCCCACTCTGGAGATTGGTCTGGGAGCCATTTCTTGCTTCCAGCCTTTCAATGTTGGCCGGGTCTAGGGTGCACATGTAAAAATCCTTTCCTGTGGCAGATTCGTGACCAACAGTTTTTGGCACGCCCGGTGGGACAGATTTCTTCTGTCTCTAAAAGATCCCATAGTGTTGAAGGTTTAATGTTCGCCTTCATACTGTAAAACTAGAGCATTTGGTGACTCTGCTGTACTCAGAAATCTCTGGACGTGGATGCAGTGAAAGCTGTACTTCATGATCACGAGATCACAGTCTAAGAAATTTGGCGATCTTGTCGAGTTTTTTGAACTTGACAGCTCAAGAAGTGGTGAGCACTCTAGGTTGGTTTCCCCATCCCTTCCATCATCTGCTACACAAACCTCTGGTATTGTTACCAGTGTTTCATCCTCCCAATCATTTCCACTAGTTCAAATGGCACAGTATCCTCCACCCAGGAAGTTCTTGGCATGGAACAGCTCTGGAGCCTTGAATTTGCAGGCTCAGAATCCAGTTCCTCAGGCCGCGTTGAAGGCTTTGCCAACTTATGATGGTACGGGTAAGACTGCATATGAACACATTAATGATGTAGCTTCTCTAGCAGCCATTCATGATATAACTGATGAAGATGTAATGGTGAAGTTGTTGGTATGCTCCTTGAGAGGTAAATTGCTATTTTGGTACCGAACGTTGCCACCAGGCACCGTAACATCATGGGATCAGCTAGGAGATCTGCTAGTTAAAAATTTCCATGAACAGGCTGACCCCTTCTCATTGTTGAATCAGTTTACTGTAATCCAGAGGCACCCGCAGGAAGAGATAGCTGATTTCAATGTCCGATTTACCAGAACCTGGCACAGAATTCCTGATGGTCTTCGGCCTGCTGATGAATTGGCTGCACTTTACTACCTCAGAGCGTTCAACACAGATATTGGCTGGGCTGTTCGGCAGTCCAATGTGACAACATTTCCAGAGTTGTTTGAACAAGCGATAAAAGCAGAAGCTGATCTGATTGCTATAGGGAGACTTCCTCCGAAGGTAACTATGCCTATTATACCAGATTTACCTCAGTATTTATATTCTGGCTCACTTCCACAGCCCATGCCATCTATGTATCCCACCCCATCATGGAGCTCCAAAGCACCTCAAATTGCACCTATCCCAGCTCCTTTGCCACTTCCTGCACCCAGCACTCAGCCATCTCCCATTTCCACTTCATTTCCAGCTTTGCCAGCACCCCCAGCTCCTTTGCCATTGCCAGCACCTCCTGCACCTGTGAACCCTGATCCTTATACAACACTATTGCAAGAGGTAAAGTCTGCCAATTCGGCAATTAGGGCCATGGGTAACAAGATCACACTCATTGAGAGGAAACAAGCTGAGAGAGATTTCCAGCCAAGAAGATTTCAACCTCCTCCAATTACTAGAGACCAAGCTGCCTCAACAAGTAAAGCACCTGAAAAAAGCTTAACTGCTTTAGTAAATGAAGATGCAGCCCCTGCAGACAGAATGTATTGGTGCTCGACTTGCAATGACCCTCATGGAGAGGATACTTGTATGGTCCATCTGAATTATGTGCAGACTTTGGCTGCTAGTTCTTCGGGTGGACAAGTTAATATGATCTCTGAAGCAGGCCATAGTTTAATGACTCCAGTGGAAGAACAAGTTTCAGTTCTAACAAGGACTGGAAAGAAGCCTGTGACAGTTGATCCTGCTGACTTAGAGCCATTAAGAGTGCCGGCTGATGCGAAGAAGCCAGTGAAAGCTCCTGTGCCAGTTCCAAAGTCTGATGTGCCTATTTTGCCAAAGGATCCTGCTTCCCACAGAGTTCAAGAAAAGGCTGCAGCTGCACCAGCAAGATCAGAAGCAGAAGAGCAAGCTCGAGAAAGGTTGAAGTATCCCTCATTGACAAAGAGGCTAAGAGTGGAAGCCACTCAGCAGTATCGTAGCAGATATGAACAACCTGTTGAAAAGAAGGACTCTGCTGCGGTTGCATACAACATAGTTGAAGAACTGAAAAAGACCCCTGCTAAGGTAAGTCTCTACGATGCTTTGCAGTTACCTGGCCAGGTAGATTTATTGCAGGAATCATTAAAATCTGTAAAGGATAATGAAAAAAGTTCTACCCAGATAGTTTATGCTCAAACCTTAACCACCTCTGCTACTGGGAAAAATAGACCACCCCCATTTTATTTATCATTGCAAATAGAGGGTTGGATTGTGCATAACTGCATGATCGACTCTGGAGCTGCTACAACTGTCATGCCCAAGGGAGTTTGTGAAGCAATGGGAATGGAATATACACGGAGTAGTCCTGGAGTTCTGCAATTAGATGGTACTCCTGTAAAAATGGTGGGTGTAATTAAGGATGTCCCAATTGTTCTGCATACTATGCCCCAGATTACTGTTATCCAAGAAATTGTTGTGGTAGATCTAGAACCCTACTTTAGTATGTGTTTATCCAGGGAGTTTACTGCAAAGTTGGGGGGTTATCTGGCATTGGATTATTCCCACTTAGAAATTCCTTTCAAGGGTAGGCGTCTCAGGATTCAGAATGAAAAACCTTCCTCTTTTCATATCGAGAAGTTGGAAGAAGCAGAAAAAGACATGCAGTCTGTTCACATGCTTACTGAAGAGTCCGAGGATTCTGTTTTGATGAGTGAGGTTTTAGATAATCTTCAGTTGGATGCTCAGTTTTCTATGCTTGATTTTAACGCCATGCTGGAGACTGAAATCGGCTGCTATGCCATCCAAAAACCTGAGAGTGACACAAAGCAAGAATTTTCTAACCAAGCTGATCAGAATGCTGTTACAGATCAACTATGGCAGCTATATTTCGATGGGGCTAGATGCAAGAATGGTGCCGGAGCAGGTATTGTTTTGATTTCTCCTTCTGGTGTACAAAGAACGTATTCATACCGTCTTACATGGAATTGTACTAACAATGCTGCTGAATATGAAGCATTATGCTTGGGTTTAAAAAAGGCAAGGAAGTTAGGAATTGAACAGCTCAAGATTTTTGGTGATTCTGAGCTTATTGTAAACCAGATTACAAGTAGGTGCATTTCTAAGCAGCATTACCTTAAAGCATATCGCAATCAAGTGTGGGACCTGTTTGAGTGGTTCACAGCTCTAAATATTCAAGCTGTTTCCCGAGAGATGAATAAACATGCAGATCTTTTAGCATCTCTTGGAGCCAATTTTTCCCCTGTTGAACAAGTAATGAAAAAACCAAAGACAGTAAGGATGGTGTACAGGCCCAGTGTGCCAGACAAAGAAATTTTCTGGCAAGTCTTTGAAGATGATGAGCAGATTGTCAACTTTTTGATCCATGAAGCTGCTACTGTTGAAGGGAGAACTTTGGAGCATGAAGAAGCTGAAGGTCTCATTCAGTTACGGAATAATCATATTCCGAAGGGTCTTATAACTCTGGAGAGTTTATTTGATCAGCATGATCGGTCCAAAAAACATCGGATCGAGATTGATAAAAAGGAGTACATGGAGTTAAAATTAGAGCCTAATAAAGCTATTAAGGTTGGAACTGATTCTACGCCAGAAGAACTGCAAAAGATCAGACAACTGTGTGAGGAATTTTCTGATATTGTGGCTTGGAGTTATGAAGATTTGAAAGGATACAATAAACAGATTGTGCAGCATACGATTGAATTGGAGGAAGGAGTCAGACCTTTTCGGCAAAAATAGCGACCAGTAAATCCAAAGATTGAGACTCTCATGAGGGCTGAGCTTGTGAAAATGCTGCAAGCTAAAATCATATATCCAGTTAAGCACTCAACTTGGGTTGCCAATCTGGTCCCGGTTCGAAAGAAGAATGGAGACATACGATTGTGTGTAGATTTCCAAAATTTGAACCGTGCATCGTTGAAGGATCATTATCCTTTGCCGCGTATAGATCAAATACTGCATGTTGTGGCTGGAGCTCAGCGTTTTTCACTATTGGATGGATTCTCTGGATATAACCAGATTTGGGTTAAAGATGAGGATCAGTATAAGACAACATTCACAACAAAGTGGGGCACTTTTGCTTATCAGCGAATGCCTTTTGGACTATCAAATGCTGGGGCTACCTTCCAAAGAGCCATGGACATTGCATTCAAGGAATTGTTGAATAAGATTATTGTGATATATCTTGATGACATGACTGTATTTTCGCATAGACGGGAAGATCACTGTTCTCACCTGAGGCAGATTTTTGAAAAGTGCAGGGAATTTGGGATTTCCATTAATCCAAAGAAGTCAGTGTTTGCAGTAAAAGAAGGTAAGCTTCTGGGGCATGTGATTTCAGAGGATGGGTTAGCAATAGATCCAGCCCGGGTTGAAGCATTGAAAAAGTTGTCACTCCCTGCAAACAAAAAGGAACTGCAGTCTTTCTTTGGACAGATCAATTTCATCAGGAAGTTCATTTCTGATTTTGCCCAGGTTGTAAAACCTATGACTGAATTGTTGAAAAAGGATGCAGAGTTTCAATGGACCGCTCGAAGGAAAGAAGCATTCCAAGAAATCAAGGAAAGAATAGCGCAGGCACCTGTTCTGATTAATCCTGATTACTCAAAGGATTTCATTTTGTATGCAGTTGGAGAAGATGAAAGTTATGCTGCGGTTCTTACACAGAAAGGAGATGATGGGAATGAAAGGCCCATTGCTTTCCTTAGTCAGGTCATTCTACCTCATGAGGCAAAGTATAATTTCATTGAAAAACAAGTGTATGCTGTTATGAAATCCCTTAAGAAATTCAAGCATTTTATATCTCAGAGCAGAACAATTGTCTATGTTATTCATCCTGATGTAAGAAATTTCATTCTTCAAGGAGAGATGGGTGATAAACGTGCTGGTTGGGTCACCAAGATCCAAGAATTTGATGTTGAAATTCATCCGACTAAGCTAGTGCGTGGTAAGGCTTTATGCCAGCATTTGGCAAAGATGGCAGCATCTGGTATAGGTGAATATCAAGCAAAAAATCTTGCTAGTGATGACAATTTGACGAATTGCTTAATTCAGGAAAAATATTGGACAGAAGATCTCATTGATTATTTCACAACTGGTAGATGTCCTTCACAGTTGAATGCCTCACAGCGGAGAAGATTTCGTCTGCAAGCTCTTCGGTATGTTTTGTTACCAGAAGGATTGTTTTTTAAGAATATTGATGGTGTTCTTCTAAGATGTGTTAAAGAATCAGAAAAGGCTAGGCTCCTGGAGGAGTTTCATTCTGGTTTATCAGGAGGACACTTTGCAGGAAGACCGATGGCTTTAAAGATAACTCGAGCTGGTTACTATTGGCCGACCCTGTTCTCAGACGCTTTCAGAATTGCCCAAACATGCGACAAATGTCAGAGATACACAGGAAGAGTTAGGAATGCAGCATTGCCTTTGCATCCGATTCAGGTTGAAGCACCCTTTCAGCAGTGGGGGTTGGATTTTATTGGGATTATTGATCCCAATTCCTCAGCTGGACATAGATATATTTTAACAGCTACAGACTATTTCACGAGGTGGTCTGAAGCTATTCCAACAAAGGTTGCGAACCAGACTGTGGTGATATCGTTTATTGAAGGCCTGATTACACGATTTGGCATTCCTGATGCCATTATTACCGATAATGGGACCCCATTTATTGGAGCTGAACTAGCTGAGTTTGCAAACAAGTATGGCATTTTCCTAAAAACATCTTCCAATTATTATCCACAGGGAAATGGCTTGGCAGAGTCAACAAATAAAAATTTGCTCCGGATTTTAAAGAGGTCTTTGGGGGAGAACAAGAGATCATGGCACCTTTTACTGAATCAAGCTTTATGGGCAGATAGGATTTCAGTTAAGAAGTCTATCAAGACCTCACCCTATGCCTTAGTTTATGGGAAAGAAGCAAGGTTGCCTGTTCATCTCGAGTTACCAGTATTGCAGCAGTTGCAGGCTTTTCAGGATAATGAAACAGACATAAGTTCCTTGGATACGCGGATAGCTCAGTTGTTGCACTTGGAGGAGCAGCGTTCTGAGGCATATGAAGAATTTGTTAAACACACACAGGGTATTTCGAAGTGGTTTCATAAACATTCTGCAGATCGTCCATTTAAAACGGGAGATTTGGTGTTGAAATGGAACGAAAATAAAGCTAAGCCTGGGAATCACAAAAAGTTTGATGCTTTATGGGAGGGTCCTTTCCGCATTACCAGCACAGGTGCAGCGAATTCGTTCTATCTAGAAGACTTGGATGGCAGTCCACTACCTATTTCAGTAAATGGCTTTCATCTGAAAGCCTACACCTCATGAACTGACAGTCCAGTATGAGTTTGTATATAGTAAAAAAAAAAAAAAAAGTATATACATGTTTTACTTTTATTTTGTCGCCTTGGTTCTTGTTGCCTGCGAGCCGTAGGTGCCTTTTGTTTTTCTGTGCTTTTCTCCTTTCCCAGCAGCTGGTGGCTTTCCAGAAAATTCTTCTTTTCCCTTCCCTTTTTCTCTTTCCTTTCTTCATCTTCTTCCTCCTTTTTTCTTCTGCAATAAAAAAGAGAGCCACGGCTGTTGTTTCTTTTCCCTATTCCTATTATTCCCGTTCCTTCTTATCCCTTTCCTCTAAGTTCTATCTTTTTACGCATTTGCTTACAGTCTAGTTCATTTTCATTCCACAGCCTTCATACTTTCACTTCCATTCCATATGTTCATTTACTTTTCTCCCATTATTATCATCATTCCATTTGCATTCACCGCTTGCGCAATCGCAGGATCTCACTCCATTATCTCATTCCATTTGTTTCATTCTATAATCAGTTATATGCAGGTTCTTTTAGTTTCAGCTTTTCAGTAGAAGTTATTGCAGCAGTCCACTGCGAGGTATCACAGCAGCCAACTTCTTGTTCTAATATGACTCTGTGCCCAATGGATTCAGGCCTGGATTCTTGCATACAGTGAACTGTATACCCCGCGAGCCGCCAAGAATGTTGGCATTTTTGCCACATTGATTCTCATTGATTGAAGTATTAATGTTTAAGTTGTTGCATATCTAACTTCTATACTGGCTTTCATGCGGTTTTGATGAAAAAGGAGCAAAAAATGACTAAGTTCAAAAACTGTCGCGATTTCGCGACGTGTCGCGGAATCGCGGTCAACGCGGTCAACGGATGCAGGTTGGCAGAACCGTCGCGATATCGCGACGTGTTCTATTTTTGCTTTGAAAAAAAATAAAAAAATGAAACGCGTAGCGATTCGCTGCACTTTTAGAAAGGGTTTCGGCAAGGCAAAAGATGTCGCATTTTCACGACAAAAAGTGGCAAATGGTACGAAAAGGGAAAGATGTAGCGATATCGCTACCTGTCCCAAAATCGCGGTCGTTTTGGTCCGAAAAGCAAAAGACATGAAAGTTGTAGCGATTTCGCTACACTTTTGACGATAAGGCCGAGCGAGATGAAGACGTCGCGAAATCGCGACAGGGAATGAAAATTGTGCAAAAGACATGGAGATGGTAGCGATTTCATGCCACTTTGTTGAAAAATGACTAAGTGTTCTCATGTGTAGCGAAATCGCGACAGGGGTAAGGTCGAAGACATTCAAAGTGCAAAAGTGTCGCATTTTCGCGGCCTATGAGCAAGACCGTATAGAGTGCCGAAAAGACGTAGCGATATCGCTACATGTTCCATTTTCGCGGGGTAGAGCGGAGGAAAGAACCAAAAGACAAAAAGCGTAGTGAAATCGCCCAACGTCTCATTTTCGCGGAACAAGCTAGCGATGGAAATAATGAAGCCAACTATGCAGCGATATCGCGACAGGAAGAATTTTCGCGGGTTCCAGCAGCAAAGGTGTACGGCATAAGAAGATGTCACGATTTCGCGACCCGTCGCGTTTTCGCGACCTGCGACAGTTTCCGCCAAAACACAGTGTGAACGGCCCGATAAGGTTTTTTCGATTTCCGAGGATTAAATGCTTGCCAGAATTTAATGTTTTGCGGATTTCCAACGCGGTCAAGGTCGAAGAGCGCCCAGGCCACCAAAATTGAAGATTTTATTTGTTCGAAGCTGCTATTCGTGGATTGTTCTAACGGTTTCATGCACATGTTCAAAAACAAATTTAATGAAGGTGACCGCTGACGTCTAATTGCATTCAATTTTGGGTTCCTCAAGGCTGCAATTAAGGGGATCATGTTCCTAGTTTCCGTTGCATAATTGTAGATCTCAAGAAGGTCGGTGGCAAATATTAAATGCTGCAAAGAGGACGGCCCTCTATAAAAACCAATGTAAACCTCATTTGTAAGGGTTGGGAAGTTTTTTGCTAAAAGCTCGAAGTTCATTTGCGGGAATAAAAGAGTTGGCCTCTAATTTTTCCAAGCGGCTGTATGGGTGATTTTCCTTTCTGTTCTTTTTGCATTTCTAATAGCATTCATATTCCTTAATGGCTGTTGCATTTGAATTCTGCATATTGGATTTAAATACTGCTGTAAGGGTATGATTCCTGGGATGTAGGTTTGGAAGGATTTTCTGCATACGTTGTGTGAGAATTAAGTTAATACTTTCTGTTACTTGTTGTTGTTGTGCTTTGAGTTTTCTGTTGTTGTTCTCCCGATCTTATAACTTCGGCTACGGCCATATTTCCCATTTCTTTCCGCAAATTTTTAATTTCTTTCCAGCAACCCTAATCTTCAACCAAAATTTAGAATAGTAAGGGAACCAGCCCACTCTGGAGATTGGTCTGGGAGCCATTTCTTGCTTCCAGCCTTTCAATGTTGGCCGGGTCTAGGGTGCACATGTAAAAATCCTTTCCTGTGGCAGATTCGTGACCAACAAGTACTTTGGATAACATTGCAGATATCTTCACCAAAGGCATGGCTAAATCTCAATATATAAAGCTAAGAGACTGTATAGTCAGTCCTCTCAACTTTAAGGGAGAGAATGTTGGAAGTTAAAAGGGTAAAAAAGTAAAAAATTTGTTTTACCACTATAAGATTTGGACCTTACCATTTTTACCTCCTTGGATGGCAACTGAGTCAGCAGGATTGGACGACATGGATGGCAGGGAGTTTGACTCCTAATCTCATTTTTCCTTTCCTCCATATTTTTATTCTTCCCTATTCTTTCTCCTAAGCTTTCTAGGTTATGGTTAATAATATTTGTATTTAAGCATTGTAATCCTTCGAACTTAATGTTAATGCAATATCTGGTTAATAATATTTATGCTCCTAATTTCGTTAGTGCTATATGGAAAACTAGACTATAGGTCATTTATGACTACTTGAATATATTGGCTAAGTTTCAACAATGTACAACCCTGATATAATGCTTGGAAAACCTTAATTTTTACTATAATATTTTTTGGTTAATTACACAAAAAATTATAGTTAAAAATTGTAAAATTTTGATAGCAGTTAGTTCAAACTATAACTGCTACCAAAATGTTCAATGAAATATTTATAAAGGTGTTAAAATTGAATGTGACTATCCTATTTTTGTGACTATAAATATTGATTGTATGCTGATGTATAACACATCATAAGGTTATCATGCATGAACTGGTAGTTAATATTGGAATTGAATTGATTGCTCATTAAAATGGATTATAGCAAAATTTAGTTGCATGTAAATTGGAATGCATTCAAAATTTTACATACTTGATTGTTAAGTCAAAAGATGAAAACCTAGATGGATATAGAGAAGTGTTTTAGTGGACAAAATTATGTATTATAAATAAGTGAAGTATATACACAATATTTACATCCCTAAAGTGCAAGTTGATCACCACACTGAAATCTAGTACTAGCATGAGTATAATATTTTTTTATAAACAAACAAAAACAATCCATCCTTTCAAATCTTATATAGTAAATATAAAAGGACAAAAGAAATAAAAAGAGATAAAAATTATGGGGTGCCTGTTAGTACCATAAATAATCACAATGAAATCCATGGATAAGAATCACAACACTCTGATATAAAGGATGTAATGGATGGGGTGTTAGCAAATGGGCTCAAAGATGTCATAGGTTAGCAAATCTATGATCTTATAATCTCATACATTCAATAATAACACTAATATTGCACAAAATAAAAAGCTTTTTTTTTATAATAAATCATTCTTCATACATATTCCATTTAATAGCAGAAAGCATTGTCATCAACATATAGCCTTACATGAGACTCTTCAATACACCTGATTTTTTCTCTCCTCAAACTCACAGGAGATGCAATATTTCATATGCCTTTCTTACATAATGACAAGCCTCTCATTATTACATAACTTCCTACTTCTGATCTTGACACATCACACTCACTTATAAATCTCACTTACACATAAGACACCTCACATAACTCTTCACTTACACACATACACCTTTCACTCATATCTCTTCACTTACATGACACCTTTCACTCTTAACTCACACTTGCATACATGACATTTTTCAATCATAACTCACACTTGATTACATGACACATAAACACACTTCACAACTTGATACATACTAAATAATAAACTCACACTCCTAATCTAAATATTTACGATGGTACTCAAGGTACCAAATAATGTAATACCGCCAACATGGGTTGTTTTAATACTAATACCAAATCCCTAAATTACATAAACAAGTACATCCTAGGTTGGAATAGAAGAAGAACTTAAGGTTAATTACAAATTTTAAGATGAGTTTAACCATAATAAGGTTAATGAAATCTCATAGGGATTACATAATTAGATATTATAGTAAATTAAATACATTGTATAATGATTTCCCTTAGGTCTATACAATATTATATCATGCAATGTTGACCTTTGTCATATGTTAGATTACACTTTTAACACCCCCTTATAATCTGAACTAAGGGATAAAAAATAAAATATATTAATGGTAATAATATCTTCCTCCATAATGGATGCTCTAGTGGGCTTGTGTAGTTGAGGTAGATTATTTTGAATCCCCATCATCATCTAGAATATGCCCACCCATATTTAGAAACTTGACTTTAATACTTTGTAATTTTAACAAGCAATTCTTGGTTGGATGTACTTCTTTCTTGTATTATTTGCAAGTGGTATTTAGCTTCTTTGAATACTTAGCCTGGCCCTTGGGCCTCTGGGTCTTAGCCTCCTTAAGTTTGAATTCCTTTTCATGAGCCTATATTTATGAAGTACCATCATAATTCTTCATCGCTACTTTAAAATAAACTAGGAGAGAGAAAATTTGATCATGAGTTAGACTTTTTGTGATTCCAAGAACATAGGAATCATATGAACCATAAGGTTTAATATTTGAAAAGAAAGAAAAATATTATTAAGGACAATCTTCATACATTTTGTATCATTTTTATTTTTCCTCTATAAGATGCAATATTTTCTCTCAATGACTTAAATATCATAATATAATCCTTAAAGTTATCAAACACAGTCAATTTGAGAGAATAAATCTCTAATTTTGATCAACTTACTTTAGTTGTATTTACTTTTCCAAATAACTCATGCAATTTTGACCATACCTTGATAGGTTTACTTTCTTCTTTGATATGGAAAAGCAATTCTAGTTCAATCAATAAGGAGAGTAGTCCAGGATCTTATTTTCCTTATGCTAGTGAATTTATTCATCAAGGGATTCTACATTATCCTCTTGAAAGATGCAGTATAGGTTCTTACTGCATAATAGGCCAATCATTTGGGTTCACCAAATATCATAGTTTCGACCATTGAGATGAGTAATTAGGGCTTGATAATCCATCTCACATAATTTGACCCCTAACATTGTAATAGGTCCTTGAACTAATGCTATCAATGCATAGAGCTTTAAGAATCATGCAATTTTAAAAAAATGGCTCAAAATGCTTATGTATGCAAAAGCTATGACCTCCAAATTTTTTTCCCTAATGGACCTAAAAAATTCAAAAATAAAGCTCTCAACCTTAGAGAAGCAAGAACAAATCCCAACCCACTACTAGTGCATTTCACCTTTTTTGCAACTTTAGATCCTTTGATCTACCCAATCATCAATACTTGGTTCTCTTTGATTTGTGCATAGAATTTATATATGAAAAAGTTTAATTTTGTGGCACACAAGGGTGCCATGTTGGTCATACATCACCTACCTTTTCTAAAAACCTAAGCAACACTAGGACTCAAACCTTAGTATCTTGGGTGTTAAGTTCATTGCACTAACATAATTTAGTAGCTATGTTATCGAGAGGTAAAAGAGCCCTTCTACTCATACACTTACCAATGCACAACAACCAAGGTGGATGAATGCAATGCAACCAAAAGTGAGGTGCATGAGATTCAAATACATATTCTTTCTCCTCTAATTATTTTATTCTATCCAATCCACTATTACACATGATGGTCATTGGGAAGGTCATTCCTTCATAGAAAACACAAAACCTCCCTTTTGATACAAAGAAAAAAGGTACCGCAAATTCAACATGCGATCTATCTTCTTCAATGAACACATGACCTACCCTTTCTAATGCACAATACTAACCACCATGTCATGTCATTAGCTGTAATAAAAGAAGAAAAATTTTAGTATTTGCCTACTGCTCTTGAAATCCTAACAATTTTTTTGTGTGCTTACAATAAAAAATAACACTTGCAGTGATTCAACCTCCAACAAATTCTATTTAAATGCTTTACACAATATTTTACTAGACATAATGGATACCTTTAGAGTTGGTTTGGGGGTGCCCCTTCTCCATGAAGAAGGGATTTGTATGCTTCAAACCATTTGAGAACCAATCTAAAGCTAGTGCATAAGAATATTGATAGTTTTGAATTAAAAAATATGCACTATTTAAACCATTCATTTTCCATGTTGATTCTTTGGAAACTAAAAATTAAGATACTCCAATTTTGATTTCTAAAACATTATTTTGGGAATAGAAAAACATATTTTCTCTAATGCTCTTAGAACAATAGATGATAAAAAAAGGAATGATAATTCCTTTTTGCCTCTTATGAAAAAATGGTTTATGATGTGTTTAGGAAGAAAATGTCCTAGGATTCAAAAGAAGTACTAGAGGATTCAAAAAATATTTCTATGTGACCAAGGGAGGAAGCTCTAAAATTGCTTTGTTACCAAGTTGGAATTTACAATATTTTTCACAAATGGATAGAAGCAATCCATCCACTCAAAACTTATATAGAAAGTATAAAAGAACAAAGAAAATAAAGGCAAAAATTATGTTGTGCCTATACACATCATATATAATCAATGTATTATCTATGGATAAGAATCACAAGATACCAATACAATGGATGGAGTGGATAGGGGTAATTATACCAATAACAAATCCCCCAAATTACATGAGTTTAGCTTAAGCCAACACAATAAGAGGGCTTTAAGCTTAATTAAAAAAGTTAGAAGATGGGTTTAACAATAACAAGGTTAACCAAGGTCCATATGTCTTATATAACAAAATATTATAATAATTTAAACACATTGTATAATTATTTCCCTTAGGCCTATACAAGATTACATCATACAATGTCACCCTTGGCTATAAGTCATATTACGAATTCAACATATATAATCATGAATATCATGGAAGTATGCGTGGATGCATTATACATTTGGTATATCTAGTTGTGTGGCCTTTTAATCTACTACTTCATGACAGGTCAAAGCTTCATACTGTAAAGCTAAGATGAGGGTATTTAAGAAATATCGCTTAGTTTGGGGATAAAGTACTCAAATGATGCCTTCTCTCCTCCAAGCATTAACTTGATTCTAGAAGGGAAATTGTAATGGCAATAATTGTACTATATCTTTAAAAATTGTACAATTATATTAGTGTGATGAAAGAACAAATCACTTGTATTCTTGTAAATACAGACCTTGTAATACATTTGATGACTACAACTCTAGAAATTTTTAGGTTTGATATTATATATTTAATGAAAAACTAACACAAGATCTAAAAATAAGCATGCAATATTAAAAATAAGATGATGGTAATATATGAAGCATGTAAAACTCATAAAAACTTTTGCAACTACTCATAAAATTACCATTAATGAAAATTCACAAAAATACTACATTGATATAAAATGGAGATCTCTAACTCTCCAAATTTCATACATGCTCTACATTGTATCTACTACAATGTATTTACCATCTACATCTATTTAATAATCCATATACCAACTCTCTAATATGCCATATATATAATGAGATGTGACTCTTGGCTTTCCATACTCCTATGACTCTTCATCTTCCTATTCTATGGACTCTTGCACATGGACAACATGCACATTTACATCATTAAGTACTTTGCACATTCTAACAATACTTGTGCATTTATTACATTGCATAAAGTAAATACTCAAACCCTATGCTAATCTAAAGATGTACCCAAGGGGGTACATTAGCATGTACCAAATAATGTAATATATTTCAACATCCCCCTGTATTACATTATTTGGTTATTGAATACTTTAGTCTTCAATATGGATCTTCATCTTGTCTTCAATTCACTTTGCATTGTATGCCTCCTTGGTCAGGTTCCTTCTCTTCTTGCTTATCTTCATCATTAGGGTCAGTCTTTGTGCTTTCATGAGTTGTCATGCTATCATTAGATTCCTGTAAAAATATTTTCTCTTTGTCTTTGTCCTTCATATCATAAGTCTTCTTCAATATAGAGACTTATGAATACTCACTTAAAGCATCATGGGTAGATGAACTTGAAGTATCAATACTTCATGAAGAATGAAATATCTTCTCTAAAAAAGATTCATCTATTTTTGTTTTCTTTTTAAGTGATTCAATAAATTCCTTTTGCTTCATATTTTCTTCTTTGTAATATTTGAATGTAAGCAATGCCATATATAATATGCTATCAATTTCCAAAGGAATTGGAATATCATATTTTCCATTATCAATTGTTTCAACTATCCTAGCATGTAGATAATATTCCAGAGTTCTAAAATTTTCTTCTATGGCTTCACTATAGATCAGTTTTCAAGTAAGATCTAAGTTTCCTTCAGTATTTATAAGTAAATTCTTGATTCCAATTTTTATGACATTTGCCCTTTCCTTTCTAAAGATGTTTTCCATATCATTATCCATTGTATTATTTTAAGTAGACATCTTTATTCCTCAGTTTTTGATAGACTAAGAACAATTTTCAATTTCCAATCTTCTAAATAATTATGTTGTATCTTCCTATATTTCCAACTTCTAAATTTTAGGTTTAATTTAAGTATAATATCAAGTACTAATTTTCAATCCTTTAATTTTTGTAGTATATCTTGTATTTCGAGTGCTTGAATAATGATCAACCAAAGATTTAAATTTTTAAATATCTAGGCAGAATTCCTTTTAACTCCCTAATATCTTGAATGTAAAATAACTTTAATTAGATACTTAGCTTTCTAAGTTTCTCCTTCAAGTTGAATCCCTTTTGTCTCCCTATTTATAAATAGAAAGCTAAAAGCAATTTTGATACAATTTCAATTTTGATAAGATTCTCTATTTTTAAAGAACTATAAGTTGGATTCCTTACGTCTCGTTAATTTGAGCAAGAGACTAATACCAAATGTAATTTTCCAACTTTTCAAAAATTCTATGTTGTGTTTCTTATAGCTTTCAATTTTCAATAATATAGTTTCTAAATTTCAAAAACGTAAATTGGTGTTGAATTCCTTATAAATCCCTAATTTGAAATTTAGAAAACTAAGATATTTGCAAATTTAATATTTCTATTTCTATGTAGAAATCCTTATTTCTCCAAGTTAAATTATTTGTAAATATTTCTATGCAATTTTATTTCAAATAGGATAAAGTAATCTCAAATGTTTTCAAATTAAATTCTCCTTGTTTCAAAAATATTCTATATCATTCAATATATCTTATAAGGTTTTAATTCAGTAATTCATTACCTTATAACTTCATTTATCCAAATAACCTTGAGTATAAAAGAGTAATTAATCTTAATATCAATAATATACCTTATACCTCCTTTAATCTTTGCAAAGGTTATAAATTAAATCAGATATTTCATACCTCCTTGTATATGGTGTGCTAAATTTGACTTACCTTTTGTAACTCTGCAACTTGTGCTCTTAAGATATTCTTCCTTAATTGCAATGCATTTAATGCTCCTTAACATTCATTAAACTTAGTCTTCAAGATTTTGATTCTTCAATGCGTCGTCTGCCCTTCTTTGATTAACAATGTGTTTAATATGTATTCTTGAAATGTTTGGGCTCCTTTGACTTTCCTCTTCTCATGTGCCACATGGCACTCAATATATTCACACAATGATTCATATTCTTAAGGCGTTTACATTACTCTATGTAATGAGCATGCACAAATCATGAACAGTGGTGGTTTATCTTCTCTTTGATGTTCGACCCTTCCTTGAAATTCTCCTTTGCTACAACACTCATTCAAAACTCTCTTTTTTTCTTCTTGGATATACTAATTTTGGTCTTACTCCATGCAATCAATATATGTATTAAAATGTTTCACCTTGCTTGCATGATGGTTGGTGCTCCTCCTTCTACGATGACATGTGGTACACAGATTCTTCACATGCTTCTAAATGGCACTCCTTCCTCCTGGGTGTTATGGTTTTTATTCTTTTCACAATGGTTTCTTGCCAATGCTCAAATGATGGCACTCCTTCCAAGATATTTCAAGTCTTAGACAAATAATTTCCTCATTATTTTCACTTACTCTAGCACTGCATGGTTGCTGCAGAAGCTATGTTACTCTATTCCTTTTGTCTTCCCTTAAGTAACTCTTCACTAGATAAAGATAAACAACTCTTGGTATGTTTACAATGAATCTTGAGCTTCCAAATATTCCTTATGATGATGCTTTGGTGGTTCTTCCTTGTACATAGGTGGCTCTTCCTCAACCTTGGTAGTGTTCCTTTTGCTCCACCTTCTATGGCTCCTTCTTGATAGTTTTTTCTTCAACTCTAATGTGGTTTATTATTTTGATACCTAGGATGGAATAACTATAACTTTTGCTATCTTATAATCTCATTTTGTTTTATTTGCTTTGCTCTATTAGATAACAACTTCTTCATTACCAAATTTCTAAAATTTGGTTATGCTCCTTAGTGTCTTTTGAGACTTTAAATCTTTCTCTATCTTGGGACCTTATTCAATCTCTTATTCCTTCAATAAATTTCTCTTTGTGTAAGTTTGTAAAATGATATTTGATATCAATATTCTTTTCTCCTTATTTCTCCTTTTTGAGCAACTTCTAACTCTGTATTTTTTATAAAAATACCTTTTGAACACTTTTATTTCAAAATCGTGTATTGAGCACATTAATAAGAGTGCTTCTCTTTGTATTTGAAGATCCTTAGCTTGCTACTGTTTGATTTATTAATAGAATATAAATCTTAATGAACCAAATCCTTTATGCTAAATTAACCCACTAATTTGCAAGCTTCTAAAACTCATTCTTTAACTATGAGATAGTAAACTTAGAGTTCTTCCTTCTCCTGATTTGAACTCTCTAATATATGGTGCCAAATAAACTTAAATTAAATCAACTTTTCATAAAACTAAAATACTCTTTTAAGAACCTAATTCCAAACCTCTTTGGTTGTCTTTTGTAGCTTGTCTCCTCTCCTTTATTGCTACTCAAAATTGTTGTTCTATACCTTTAAATTTGTAGCCTTAGCTTACTTCCCAAATTCAACTTGTATGTTGTCTCGAATTTGTAAAATTTGCAGCATTAGTTTGATGCTCAAATTTCTTTATTTTTGTGGCTTCAATTCTCCTCCAAATTCATTCTCTCAAATTATAAAATTTGTAGCTATTAGTGCTACCATATTGCTGTCCAAAACTCTACAATTTTGCAGCTTCAAATACTGCCAATTCCTCCATTTTGCCTCCAAAACTCTCTCAAATATTTCCTGAATTTCTCCAAAACACAACTCTTTTTTCTCCTTCTAATTACACCTAATTTTGCAGTCCAAATATCTTAATTTGTTGCTCCAAAATTCTGGTTTCTTATCCTTTATATTTTTGTCCAAAAACAACATTCAATTCCTCCAAATTGCTACCTTATTTTTTTTTCAAGCCTTCTTTCAATTGGTTGTTCAAAGGCACTTTAGAATCTATCCAAATATTTTTTAATTTTTAGCACTATGTCACCTTCAACTTGCTATATTTTGACTCTTCAACTTCTGCTGCAATAATAAACAATCTTCTTCTCCGCAATGGTAGTCTTCAAATTTATCAAACCGATGGCTGCTTCTATCTTATTTCTCCTCATTAGCTCTTGTTGGATTTATCTTCCAAGATGACCTCTATCACTGGCCTCTTCATCAAGAATCTGAATGTCTTGAGATCTTCAAGATTCCTTTCTAAAATTTGATAAAATTCTTACCAAATCCTTTTTCCTTTTGGGTTTGTTGCCGGATGACAACAATAATCCCAAATTCTTCTTTTTAGGAGATACTCCTTACAATATTCTACCTTGATATTTCTTCAAATATTATCCAATGGCCACTTCTTCAACTTCTTCAATAGGGATTTTATAGCCTTCTTTTTATTTCTCCTTCCAAGTTTACTTGACACCTCTTCTCTTGGGTCTTCAAATTTTGTAGCTTCTCAAATATTCAATAGGACTTTTCCTAATCCTCCTCTATCTTAAATATTTAGTATTCTATCTTCCAAATCTAGAAGTTATTCAATATGATCTCTTTCTTGGATCTCCTCCTTCTCAATCTGCAATAAAGCTACTTTCTCCTTTATTCAATATAGAGTCTTCAATATTCAAGCTTATATGAGAACATCCTTCTTGGGTCTCCTTAATATTTTACCTTCAATCTCCAATAGGGCCTTCTTTCTTGGACCTCCTTAATATTCAATGTCTACTCTTTTGTTGCAACAAAGAACTAATCCCTGCATGAGGAAAGCACATAGACTTTCAGGTAATCAAAGATAAAATTCTTCTCTATATATTGTAGGAAGCTTCTCAACTTCTAAGAACTATTTTTTTGCAATAGAAAACTTAGACAACAACAACCAAATTCATATAAATCTATAGATCTCTAAAAATCAATAAAATTCACTAGTTATCCTTCAATCTAGTGGAAAGAGATCTATGTTGAGTCTTAGTCTTCACAAGTTTTCCATCAAACCTATGGAAAGAACCTAGACAAAAAGCAATTTAAAATTTCTAAAAATAAGATTTCCCTATCTCATATTAATATCTCTTGTGGCTCTCCCTATCTCCTATCAATCTTCCTTGTGGATTTGATACCATTATTAGATTTTGATGTTATATATTTAATGAAAAAGTAACACAAGGTCTAAAAATAAGCATGCGGTATTAAATATAAGATGATGGTGATATAATAAGTATGTAAAACTCATAAAAAATTCTGCAACTACTTATAAAACTACCATTAATGAAAACTCATGAAAATAGTACATTGATATAAAATGGAGATCTCTAACTCTCCATATTTCATACATGTTGTACATTGTATCTACCACAATGTCTCTACCATCTACATCTCTTTAATAATACATATACCAACTCTCTAATATACCATATGTATAATGAGATATGACTCTTGGATTTCCATCTTCTTATGACTCTTCATCTTCCTATTCTATGGACTCATGTGCACATGGACAACATGCACATTTACATCATTAAGTACTTTGCACATTATAACAATACTTGTGCACTTGTTACGTTGCATAAAGTAAATACTCAAACCCTAATCTAAGATACACTCCTAATCTAAAGATATACCCATGGTGGTACATTAGCATGTACCAAATAATATTATATTCCAACATTCCCCTGCATTACATTATTTGGTTATTGAAGACTTTAGTCTTCAATATGGATCTTTGTCTTGTCTTAAATTAACTTTGCATTGTATGACTTCTTGGTCAAGTTTATTCTCTCCTTTCTTATCTTCATCATTAGGGTCAATATTTGTGCTTTCATGCTATCATCAGGGTCCTGTAAAAATATTTTATCTTTGTCTTTGTCCTTCATATCATAAGTCTTCTTTAGTATAGAGACTCCTGAATACTCACTTAAAACATCATGGTTAGATGAACTTGCAGTATCAATACTACATGAAGAATGAAATATCTTATTTAAAAAAGATTAATCTATTTTTATTTTATTTTTAAGTGATTTAGTCAATTCCTTTTGGTTAATATTTTCTTTTTTGTAATATTTTAATGTAAGCGATACCATATACAATATGCTACCAATGTCCAAAGGAATTGGAATATCATAGTATTCATTATTAATTGCTTCAACTATGCTAGCATGTAGATAATATTCGAGAGTTCTAAAATCTTATTTTATGGATTCACTATAGATTAGTTTTGAAGTAAGATCTAAGTTTCCTTCAGTATTTGTAAGTAAAATCTTGATTTCAATTTTTATGACATTTGCACTTTTCATTCTAATGATGTTTTCCATATCATTATCCATTGTATTATTTTAATTAGACATATTTATTCCTTCTCATTTTTTGATATACTAAGAACACTTATCAAATCTCAATCTTCTAAATAATTTTCTTGTAAGCCTTATATCTCCCTATATTTTCAACTTCTAAATTTTAGGTTGAATTTGATTATAAGATCAAGTACTAATTTTCAATTCTTTAAAGTTAGTAGTATATCTTGTATTTACTAGTACTTGAATAATGATCGACCAACAATTTAATTTTTCAAATCTCTAGGTAGAATTCCTTTTAGCTCCCTAGTATCTTGAATGCAAAATAGCTTTGATTAGATACTTAGCTTTCTATGTTTTTTCTTCAAGTTGAATCCCTTTTGTCTCCCTATTTATAAATAGAAAGCTAAAGGTAATTTTGATAAGATTCTCTATTTTTCAAGAACTATAAGTTGAATTCCTTATGTCTCGTTAATTTGAGCAAGAGACTAATACAAATTGTAATTTTCCAACTTTTCAACAACTCTTTGTTGTGTTTCTTATAGCTTTCAATTTTAATTAATATAGTTTCTAAATTTCAAAAACTTAAATTGGTGTTGAATTCCTTATAACTCCCTAATTTGAAATTTATAAAACTAAGATATTTGTAAATTTATATTTCTATTTCAATGTAGAAATCCTTATTTCTACAAGTTAAACTATTTGAAAATATTTCTATGCAATTTTAATTCAAAAAGGATAAAGTAATTTCAAATGCTTTCAAATTAAATTCTTCTTGCCTAAATTTTTTTCTATATCATTCAATATATCTTCTAAGGTTTTAATTTAGTAATTCATTACCTTATAACTCCATTTATCCAAATAACATTGAGTATAAAAAAATAATTAATCTTAATCTCAATAATATTCCTTATGCCTCCTTTAATATTTGCAAAGGTTATAAATTAAATCAGATATTTTATACCTCCTTGTATATGGCATGCTAAACTTGTCTTGCCTCTTTTAACTCTACAACATGGGCTCTTAAGATGCTCTTCCTTCACTTCAATGCATTTAATGCTCCTTGACACTCATTAAACTTATTCTTCAAGAGTTTGATTCTTCAATGCATCCTCTGCCCTTCTTTGACCAACAATATGTTTAATATGTATTTAGAAAATGTTTGGTCTCCTTAACATTCCTCTTCTCATGTGCCACATGGCACTCAATATATTTGCACAATGATTCGTATTCTTTTGGTGTTTACATTACTCTTTGCAATGAGCATGCACAAATCTTGATCAGTGGTGGTTGATCTTTTCCTTGATGTTTGTTCCTTCCTTGAAATTCTCCTTTGCTATAACACTCATTCAAAACTCTCTTTACCACTTCTTGGATATACTAAGTTTGCTCTTAATCCATGCAATTAATATTTGTAATAAGATTTTTCACCTTGCTTGCATGATGGTTGGTGCTCCTCATTATATGATGACATG
Source organism: Wollemia nobilis (assembly GCA_028583015.1). Lineage (NCBI taxonomy): Eukaryota > Viridiplantae > Streptophyta > Pinopsida > Araucariales > Araucariaceae > Wollemia > Wollemia nobilis. The sequence continues at coordinate 7,174,727 of JAQPPZ010017031.1, read as the reverse complement.
TGGAACACAAATTCTTCACATACTTCTAAATAGTGCTCCTTCCTCCTGGGCATTATGTTTTTGATTATTTTCACTTAGAAAATAGTTTCTTTCCAATTATTGAATTATGGCACTCATTCCAAGATATTTCAAGCCTTAGGAAAATAATTTTCTCTTGATATTTTCACTTGCTCTAGCGTTGCATGGTTGTAGAAGCTATGTTACTCTATTCCTTTCATCTTCCCTTAACTCTTTACTGGCTAAAAATAAATGAATCTTGGTATGTTTCCAATGACTCTTGAGCTTCCAAATATTCCTTATGGAGATGCTTTGGTGGTTCTTCCTTGCACATAGGCGGCTCTTACTCAACCTTTGTGGTGTTCCTTTAGCTCACCTTCTATGACTCCTTCTCGATAATTTCTTCTTCAAATCTAATATGGTTTGTTATTTCCACACCTAGGCTAGAATAACTATACCTTTTGCTATCTTTCAATCTCCTTTTGTTCTCTTTGCTTTTCTCAATTAGATAACAACTTCTTCATTACTAAATTTCTAAAATTTGGTTATGCTCCTTAGTATATTTTGACACTTTAAATCTTGCTCTATCTTGGGCCCTTATTCAATCTCCTATTATTTCAATAAATCTCTCTTTTTACAAATTTGTAAAATGATATTCGTAATCAATATTATTTTCTCTTTATTTTTCCTTTTTGAGCAACTTGTAACTCTATATTTTGTTGATGTATTTTGCAGGTTTTGAAACAATCAAAATAACTTTTCAACACTTGTGTTTCAAAATCGTGTATTGAGCATAGTATTCTGAGTGTTTCTCTTTGTATTTGAAGCTCCTTAGCTTGCTAATGCTTGCTTTCTTAATAGCATACAAATATTAATGAACCAACTTCTTTATGCTATATTAACCGACTAGTTTGTAAGCTTCTAAAACTTACTCTTTTATTGTGAGATAATAAACTTAGAGTTATTCCTTGTCCTAATTTGAACTCTCTAATATATGGTGCCAAATAAACTTAAACTAAATCAACTTTTCATAAAACTAAAATATTATTTTAAGCATATAATTCCAAATATCTTTGGTTGTATTTCGTAGCTTGTCTCCTCTTCTTTCTTGCTACTCCAACTTCTTGTTATATACCTTCAAATTTGCAACCTCAGCTTGCTGCCCAAAATCAACTTGTATGCTATCCCGAGTTTATAAAATTTGCAGCTTTAGTTTGCTGCCCAAATTTCTTGATTTTTGTGGCTTCAATTCTCCTCCAAATTAATTCTCTCAAATTATAAAATTTGTAGCTATTAGTGCTACCCTCTTTCTGTCCAAAACTCTGCAATTTTGCAGCTTCAAATGCTGCCAATTCCTCCTTTGTTTTGTTGTCCAAAAATCTCTAAAATCTGCCCCTAAGTTATCTAAAACATAAATCTCTTTTCTCGTTCTAATACTGCCCAATTTTGCAGTCCAAATCTCTTAATTTTCTGCTCCAAAATTTTGATTTCTTATCTTTTTTATTGGTGTCCAAAAAAAACATTCAATTCCTCCAAATTGTTGCCTTATTTTGTTGTCAAGCCTTATTTCAATTGGATGTTCAAAGGTACTTTTGAAATTTTCCAAATATTCTTTAATTTGTAGCACTATGTCACCTTCAACTTGTTTTTCCTGTGACTCTTCAACTTCTACTGCAATAATCAACAATCTTATTCTATGCAATGGTAGTCTTCAAATTTATCAAATTGGTGGCCTCTTCTATCTTATTTCTCCTCCTTTGTTCTTACTAGATTCTATCTTCCAATCTAACCTCTATCATTGGTCTCTTCCTCAACAATATAAATGTTTGAGATCTTCAAGAATCCTTTCTAAATTTTTTCAAACTTCTTGCCAAAATTTTTTCCTTATGGGCTTGTTTTTGAATGATGATAATTATCCCAAATTCTCCTTTTTAGGAGATACTTCTTTTTGCAATCTTCTACGTTGAGCTTTCTTCAAATATCCTCCAATGGCCACTTCTTAAACTTCTTCAATAGGGCTTTTCTAGCCTTCTTCTTCTTTCTCATTCCAAGTTTACTTGAGACTTCTTCTCTTGGGCCTTAAAATTGTGTAGCTTCTCAAATCTTCAATAGGAATTTTCCTAATCCTACTCTATCTTCAATATTTAGTCTTATATCTTTCAAATCTAGAAGTTCTTCAATGGGACCTCTTTCTTGGGTCTCCTCCTCAATCTGCAATAAAGCTTGTGCGACCCTAAACAGAGCATGCACCATAGCCCCTCTTGCAATGCAATAATTATTATATCAAATGGAAAAACACACAAAGCAATATGCGTAACTCAAAAATAAAAATAACAAAGAAAATATCTTTTTATTAATTTCAAAATGAATCCGGTTACATATTCGTCCCTCTGAGGGATACCCAATTTTTGATACAATCAGTTACAAGCGGGACACATGGTGGATAAATCCCCTCGCAAAGGGGTGGTGCACTTCCATAGGCTTCCCGATATCGCACACGAAATATGTCTGAGGTCTTACAGATGCCTCCTTCTTTTCTCGTCCTGGAGGGATCTTGTGCTCTGAATGGCTTGAACCGGTCCTGTGAACCTGTAACCTGCATGCATAGAAACAACAAAGCACACTTAGTAGCCCAGGCTGCCTCCCTGGATGAGGTTGTTAGTAGAAAATATGATAATCAAGATAAATAAGCATAATGTGATTAAATGCAATAAAACTCAACAATATTAATGTAAATGCATAAAAGAATTCAGATCTATGCTAGAACTAAATATTGAAATAGAAAGCACATGGATCTAAGCTAGAACTAAAGAAAATAATGTCTAAAAACCCTAGGTTATGCCTATGGGCCACTATCCAGGACAACGACCATGAAATAAAACCTTCCTCCTCGTGATCCAAAGGCTGCAGTACTAGGTTCTTCGCTCCAATTGATGTTCAAGGGTCGCTGGTTGTGTCTTGGTACACTGGTTGGTGGTGAATAATAATGGATCTGAATAGTTGTATGGCTAGAAACCATTGCTGAATTGGGCAGAGCTTCACTACTCCTCCAAGGGGTATGAAATCTCTCTCTCAAATCAGCTAGAGCAGCTAGAGCTTTGCTGTGCTAAATTATGACGTTCATGGATCCCTTTGCTTTTCTTGGGAGAGTCCATATGTAGACTTCCCTCTCTTTCAGATCTGAATTTGGATCTTGGCTTCCTAGAGAAGCCAAGCCCCAAATTTGCATGCAATTGAAGCATCAGTCACAATTCTGCATTGAAGGGGTAGTTAGGAGGAACTCTGGGAGTTCCATGCCAAAATCCACCTGTAAACAATGCAAGGTGCAGTCAGACTGCATGATCTGGGCCCGTATTCATGGCTAGACTATGCATGGTGCTAGCCACTATCGAGAGCAGTGGCTAGGTGTGGCCACTATCAGCTTCAGTGGCCAGATGTGGCGGTCACTCTGCTTGAGAGTGGCTAAGCTTGAATGGGCTAGAACTACCCTTTTTGAGTGGTTAGGACCACTGCTAACTCTTGGAAAGGTCCAAGATGATTCATATGGTCTCTGAATGTGTCCATATGGGTAGTCTCCTAAACATGACATATTTTAGGTGTCTACAGATGCCCCTTTTTGGGATGCACTATGGGAAAACACAACGCGGAGCAAAAATAGACCACCTAGGGTCACATTGTAGGTTGTGTGATGATCATTGATCTGATCAACATTGGATGCCCCAGTCATGAGAAGGTGCACATCCTAGAATCATTGCTTCCAATAGGGTGGAAGGCTTAAATTTGCAAAATCTTGCACACGTCCATCAGACGATCGGGTAGCTTGAGTGCTACTATAGGCTTCAGTGCACTATAGATCCGAAAGGAGGAGAGCTACAAACTTAACTATCATGTTTGCTTTTTTCCCCAACAAAGGGTAAGCTTATGATAGTTGTTGGCAATGATTCATAAGATGAATACAATTTGACATGATCGAGTGATATTTTGTTGATTTTGATTATGATTGTTTGATATTATGACTACCCCCTCAAACGATGAGTCGATGAGGAAAGGACAATTAATAAAGCGATGAGTCGCTTGACCAAGATGAATGATTTGGACCTTTTTAGAGGTTTGCTTTGTTATTGGCAGATCCCATTTCAGGTTTGATCTCAACCATTTATAGTAATTGCACATCCCTATCCCATGGGGCGGTCCAACCGCAATGGCCTTCTTAGGGAATTAAGATGATAGCAATTCTATTTAAGCCTATGTTGAATCACTATGCTCGATGATTTGCTAAAAATGTTATAGAAGAAATGAGATGAATTCTCGCTCCCATGGGGCAGTCCGACCACCATGGCCTTCTTCGGGATTGAAGTGAAGCTTCTCAATTCCACTATAACCAATTTTCCCCAAGTGGCCTTATGGTAATTTACTCATCTTGTCGAATTGCATGGAGCGCTAGTCATTGCAATCACCAAGTGTATAGAGTAAATAACTGATTACGAGGCTCAATTGAGATTTTGTTATTTTTATTTTTTTGGTATTTATGCAATTTTTGACTTTTATGGACCAATAGGTATGCTTAATGGCCCATTTTGAGGTGCTTTATGTAGAGAAATTGAGTCAATTCCTCTTTATTCTTTGGTCGTTGTCAGGTCCAATGACCCCTAATTGCCTCTTTGTGGCCGCTATCAGGTCCAATGACCATGAAGTGTAGGCCACTGATGCCAACAACGGCCAAGGTACAAATTGAAAATATAAAAGCAAATTCTAGGGTTTTGACTTTTCATTATTGCCAACTATCAATTGCACTTTTGAGCTTTGAGGTGAGAAAGTGCAATTGTGATACAGAGTGCTATCGAATTTGCTGTTGACTTGGATGCTATGGTCAAGCAGGGGGAGGCATCTATGAGCGGAGGAGCCGAAGCTTCATGGGTACTTTGTCAAACCTTGATTTGTTTATTTAATTCGGTAAAATGAACCTAATTAATTAATTTGGTAAAGGAACCTCACTAAACCCATTGGAAATGAATCAAACCCATAGGTAGGCTTAGTTTAGGTTTAATTTTAGTGGGTTTTCCTTTATTTTAGTATTTTTTGAATTTTTTGTGATTTTTGGTTGAGGGGAAACATTGGCGTGTCGCCCCATGGCCGTTGATGCTCAGAGTGGCTTAGATGGCCCAAGAGGGGTCATTGTCATCGTCAGTGACCAACTTAAATTCCAATGGTCAAATTTTTGACCATTGGAGGTTGGTCATATCGGCTTCAGTGATCGATGCGTGGCCACTCCTAGCATGAGCGGCTATGAGGCCTTAGGCTTATTTTTGATATTTTTGAATTTTTAAGCAATTTAATTATTTTTTTTGCATTTTTGAAGTGTATATTTTGATTTTTTGAATGTTTAGGTGCATTTAGCCATTATGCTTGTAGCCTTAGGTTGTCTTAGTTTTAATTTGCATCATTTTTAGGATTTTATTGCTTTTAGCTTGTAAGTGCATTTATTTTGCACTTTTAGATTTTATCTGATGGGCTCGGGACCCAAAGTTGCTTGTGGATCTCCTGCCTGACATGGATGACATAGACTAGGGTTGGCTTGATGCTCATGGGCTCTAGTACATCACTAGGCTTTCAATGATCATGTCGTATTAGGCCTACCTCACTGCCCTAGCCCATAGGTGGGATTCTAGGACTAATACCTTTCATCTCCCTATGGAGATGACCATCACATCAGAGGATATCTATAGGATATTTCGGATCCCTTTTGATGGAGTACCCATTGTGTCTTCCCCTACTGATGCTAGAGATGTAGTCTTTGCGAGAGTCTTTGGGGCACATGCAGCTGTTGCATTCTAGGATACCCGGTCTGGTGGGATTTCCATTGTTCGATGGTACTGAGAGGATGTCTTCTCTCGGAGACATGTTGTCCTATTGATGGTCATATATAATATCCTTCTACCTGATTTCTCTAGAGTGAGGTTCCCATGGAACCTCTTGGTGATGGTTCAAGACTTGATTGATAGTGAGGCACCTATCATCATGGCTTGGGGTAGTGCACTTTTGGCTTAGTGCTATGATGAGCTCTATCGGATTTAGTGTTATGGTCAAGCATTACTTGTAGCTTGCTTCTCTAGATCTGGGGATGGGAGCACATCAGGGTGGACCGTCTAGGAGGACTTCCTATTGAGATTATTAATATATTAGATGCGCTCAGGTGTTATGGATATAGGTGGCCTAGAGTATGAGGAGTGCAAGAGTCGATGCTTCATTGGGGAGCTCTCTCACTATACATCATATTTGACTAGCCTATAGGCCAAGGATATTATCTGGAGGCCTTATCATGATTGCCTTACCTGGAGAGAGGTAGATAGGTTCATAGCTTGGACTCGATATGATCGATGGGTTATCGACTACAAGGATGACATCAGGGAGTTCTACTATTCTAGGGTGCTTTGATAGTTTGGCATATAGTAGGATGTTCCTCTCGAGCTAGTTGTGTATAGATAGATTATTATAGAGAAGAACCTTCCACCACCTCGAGTTATAGTAGTTTTAGGGAGGATGACCCTCTTATAGTTGATGTGAGCATTGTTGATGCTAGGGTTACTAAGGTGTATACCCGGTGGTGGGTTACATGATTATGGTAGGGTGGTGGCCACCTGGGGTGGTCTATGGATGAGGTAGATGTTGAGGATCCTGATGGGCATCGAGTGTAGGCTTAGATAGAGGACTAGGGGTAGGTAGAGTAGTAGGTGGTAGAGGAGTAGGTTGCCCTTGAGGAGGAGGAGGAGTTAGCTCTCGAGGAGTAGGAGTCCCCTCTCTGGGCTCAGTTACATCACGTGGAGTCTAAGCTTTAGTCAGCTCAGATCTAGATTCTATAGAGGGATTCTACCATTGCCATGCTTCAGGCATGAGTCAGGGGCTTTGATGAGGAGAGGACCACTCTCTAGACTCATATAGACTCAACTCAGACTAGGATAGATGAGCTCACGATCGAGAGGGATGTTGCCTAGAGATAGATTGTGTTGGCTACTCCTACTGCATAGGGACCTATAGGTTTGGATCCAGGTGTAGAGGTCAGGTACCTATGGGGTGTCTTGGAGGAGTGTGATGCTCAGATCATTGGAGATGCTACCTACATTGCATCTCTATAGATGCATATCTGGATGCTAGGTGTCATTCCTCGGGAGAGACCTATAGTAGGGGGTCATAATAGAGCATGTGGAGTACATCAGGGTAGTCTTCGGTCTGACCTAGCTAGAGGACCAGGACCCATATAGAGAGGACTATGGGGACTAGCTCCCATCATTCTCATAGGGATAGATCTAAGGGTAGAGGTGAGGTAAGGGGCATAGGCCCAACTTGATGGCTTTATTGATTTGGCTTTATTTTTTAGTGTAAGGTCATATGACCTACATAGTTGTAGCTTATGGTAATTTTGTACCCTTATGTACTTATTTGAATACATATATATATGATATCTACATTTTGAGACTCATTATGTGTATTTATTATGTTTTTATTTTATGTTTATGTGATGCAGTATTATGATTTTATGCTATATGATGTGATGTATTGATATGCATTTAGCTAGATGATAGATGTATGCTTTAGATGGTATGATCTAGATGTATAGATGCATTATGATGATGGATGCCTATATGGATGCAATGCTTATTGTTAAATGCATGTTTAATTTTGATTTTATTATATGCATCTAACTTATGTTGTTATGATATGGTGAATGCAATATGTGTAATGCACTATGATGATGATCTAATGTAAATGAACTTGTATGCTTTAATCACTTAAAACATAAGGTATGAATGTGATATGAGTTTTGACAATCTAATGGATGACACCATAGAATGTATAAAAATCATGAATAAATAATAACTCTTATCATAAGAATTAATCATTTAAACATCTAAATGTGAGATGAGATGATGTGATATGTATGTACTTTCTTTATAAGCTTTTGTAAGTTAAAAGATATACCCAAAATAGTCAGTGGCCATCTAAATGTCATTGCTGACATTCATCCGGTATCTATCCTATCTCATGCACACCTTTTAATGAACAAAACCTCCTAAAGAAAGTTGATGATGTGATTGATGATATGACTTGTTGCTATTAGAGGATTTTTGAGGTTTTCCATGAGACTCAAACACCCTAGTTGCTCCATCAAAAGTTGTATATTGATCATACAGAGCTTCTGAAGGATAAAGTTCTTGTTATGAAGACCTAGATACTCATTATCCCTATGTGTGCAAATGAATATATTAGATAAAACATAAGCATACCCCAGTGCCAAGCGGGATTCATGCAACCCATTGTTGTATTGGGGATCCTCAAATGTTTATCCTGATCCTAAGTTGGACTCAGTTGGATTAGACCACTAGGCGATACAGGACACCTAAAGCTAGCCCTTCCACATGCAAACATTGGTCTGTACAAAAGCAAGATGCTAATGTGATAGACATATCATCGTGCGTAAGGATCACCTTACGGTTCATCAATGCTGAGAATTCCAGGGATTCAAGTTCAATACTCCCTTATTTTCTTCATATTTATTTGGGATACTTGCTCATGCTTAGTGATGAAAATCACTATTTATTTTGAATTTTTGTTTTCTTTTGAGCAAGGGATTTATGTAGTGATGATAATCACTATTTATTTTGTTTTTGAATTTTTCTTTGTTCAAGATTTTTGCTTGTTTTGATTAAAGCAAGGGATTTATTTGGGTAGGGGGAACTTGTCCTTTTGCCAATTCTCAACATTTTTGAACCGGTCGCATAGGGGGATGAGCAAGATAAAATTTTCACTTAAGGATACCTAGTACCACTTCACAACATTCATATTTCCCTTGTTCCAACTAGGATTTTAGTGTTTTGATTAGTGATAGGATTTTGAAATATACCAGGTGCTATCAAAACTAAACCTCACCTATTAAAAGCAAATATAACTTTCTACAAAGTTTGATAAAACCACTAGGTATGGCTGAGTGACCGAAAAACCCTAGTATATTCCTTATAGCAATAGGAGGGGTTGTGTTGAAAAACACAGTTACACACATGGGTTATGGATGATGATGGATTTTGAAGATGCATGATTGAGGTACAAACATGGTGTCATTTGTAAGATTGTGAACACAACCTACCTAATGTAAATGCAATGGATGCAATGTGCCTAATGCAATGCAACTATATGGATGCAAGTGTTGATGCATAATGCAAATGTTTTTGTATTTTTGATGCTTTCAATTGTTTTTGAGTTTTGATTATTCTGAATGTTTTTGAACTTTTTGATTTTAAATTGTTTTTGTGCTTTTATGTTTTGTTGTTGACCAAAGGGCTTATGGTGCCTTTGGGGCTTTTTGTGAGTTGACCAAAGGGCTTTAAGATGCCTTTGGGGCTTTTTGTGATTGACCAAAGGGCTTTAAGATGCCTTTGGACTTTTGTGATTTGACCAAAGGGCTTTAAGATGCCTTTGGAGCCTTTTGTGATTTGACCAAAGGGCTTTAAGATGCCTTTGGAGCCTTTTGTTTTTATGGTTTTCTATTGTTTTTGTGATTTTGAAATTTATTTGAATGTTTTTGATATTTTGTTGGTTTATGTGTGAAATACCCTTAGATGAATAATGTTGAGAGGCTCTGGCTCCTCAACACCTTCTAGCGATGTTAGGCGATATGCCCTAGGTCCAATATTCTCAGAGATGATATAGGGACCTATCCAATTGGCTATAAATTTGTCTCGTAGGTGTAGGGGTAGATTTGAGTTCTATTGGTTTTCTTTAAGCACAAGATCCCCAACCTTAAAGTCTCTTAGATGGAATTTATTGTTATAAGCTCATGTTAGATGATCCTGGTAAATGTGAAGATGCTCAAGAGCATTGATGCGATGTTCATCTAGAAGGGTCAACTGATCCAAGTGAGCTTGTCATGTAGTGTCATCATTGATGAACTCTTTCAATGCGATGCGTAATGTTAGAATTTCCAACTCTAAGGGCATAATGGCCTCAGTGCCATATACAAGTAAAAATGGTGTTGCCCTAGTGGGCATCCATACGCTAGTCCTATAAGCCCATAATGCAAGGGGTAATTGTAGATGCCAATCCTTATGATTTTCTTTCACCATCTTCTTTAAGATGGCTACTATTGTCTTGTTAGAGGCCTCTACTTGCCCATTTTCCTGTGGATAGTATGGTGTCACAAAACTATGTTGAATGTTGTATTTGGTCGTTAAAGCTCACACATTTTTATTTTTGAATGATGGACCATTATCCAAGATTATCTTGAAGGGGACCCCAAAATGATAGATGATATTATGAAGTATGAACTCCATAATCCGAGGTCCAATTATCGAGGTTAAGGGGACCGCTTCCACCCATTTGGTGAAGTACTCAGTGGCCGTTAAGATGAACATGTGTCGACCCAAATATGAGGGAGAAATATTTTCGATCAGATCGAAACCCCACTGAGAAAATGGCCAAGCCTCCTGAATGGGTTGTAAGGCTTGAGATGGTAAGTGCATCAGATTTGCATGATGTTGACATTTAACGCATTTCTTGACATACTCACAGCAATCCTTCTCCATGGTGGGCCAGTAATAACCCATTCGAAGGATGCACTTGACAATGGCCATGCCATTGAAGTGGCCACCACATGTACCATCGTGAGCTTGCAAAATCACCCAAGCTAATTCTTGGGGCTCTAAGCAATGAAGGAGGACTCCATCATAGCTTCGATGATACAATATGCCTCCTAGCAAGACATATCTTATCACTTTTTTCTTGAATGCTCATCTTTCGGCATGCGATAGTCCCTATGGGACAATTCCAAGCCTCAGGAAATCTTGTAACTAGGATAGCCAATCTTGATAGGCTACAACCTCAATAGATAAGATGACTTGTTCCTCCTACAATTTGATTTGCACAAATGCAGATTGAGAAACAACCTTGTGGTGAATAGTGGTACCATTCTCCGTAGGACCCTACGAGATCAAGGACCCCCAAGGTGCCTTCTTTAAAAAGTCTTTGGCTTTACAGAACCAGTCATGGTCTAGCTCTATATGAATCATGTTGACTGATTCTTTGTTATCAAAAGCCTCATGCTGCATCATTGAGTGCGAGAGCATTTTCACATGAATGGTAGTGAAATCAGTAGATGGATTCTGAGGGATCAAGGATCCCAAAGATGCCATGGTGTCTACAAATCTATTTGATGAATGAGGGATTGCCTCGATGTCATACCATTCTAGTTGGGCTAGATATGTGTCAACAAGCTCCTTGTAAGCTTTCAGGATTGGATCCCTACATTGAAATAGTCCCTTGACTTGGTTGACTATGAGGAGGGAGTCACCGAAGATGTTTAGCCTCTTGATTTTCATAGCGATGGTTGTTTGGAGACCCAAGATTAGGGCCTCGTATTCGGTGTTGTTATTAGTGCAAGGGAAGTCTAGCTTAAATGACAAGGGCATTGGAGCACCTTGTGGCATGAAAAAGATAATCCCTGCACCACCTCCTTGCTCACACTTCGAACCATCAAAGAACAAAGTCATGTCAGCTTCATTTTTAGGTTCTTTAGGTTTGGGTGCTTCTGATAATGCAAAGACTGCATCATCAGGAAGTTCTATGGTGAGGGGCCTACTATTCTGAAGAGGCACCTCAACCAACTGATCAACTATGACTTGTCCCTTGATGGAATTTTGGCTTATGAATTCCAAGTCAAATTCTATCAATAGCATGATCCACTTTGTAGTACGTGTATTATGATATGTCTTGCTCATCATATACTACAAAGGATTTTGTTTGGATATTACATATGTCGTATGGCTCAACATGTAGTGGTACAATTTCTTGGTTGCAAAGACCACTTCTAAGCACAACTTTTCTACGTATGCATATCCTATCTCGTAGCTCACCAAGGTGCAGCTGATGTAATATATCACTTGTTCTTTATCTTGCACATTCTTTTGAGCCAACATGGTGCCCAAAGCAAAATTGGTAGTGGATATATATAGCAAGAATGGCACATCTGGCCTTGGTGGAGCTAGAACTAGTGACATTGCTAGGTACTTCTTGATTTTAGCAAAGGCTTGCTGACATTCTTCATCCCACTAGAATGGGACCCCCTTGTGTAGCAGTCGATTCATGGGTCGATATTTATCTGATAGTTGTGCGATGAATCACTTTATGGATGCTACTTTGCCCTGTAAGCTTCTCAACTCTTTGATGTTCATGGGTGGGGCCATTTCTAGGATAGCCTTTACCTTTGTTGGGTCTACCTCGATGCCTCATTTAGAAATGATGAATCCCAAGAGTTTTCTAGAAGTTACACCAAAGATGCATTTCTTGGGATTCAACCTGACATTGTGCTCAATCAGGTGATCGAAGACCTTTCTGAGGGTCTCAACATGCTCTTCACGTAGCAATGACTTGGCCAGTAAGTCATCGATGTAGTCTTCTAAGATCTTGTGCATGTAGTCATGGAAAATGTATGTCATAGCCCATTGATATGTGGCACCAACATTTTTAAGACCAAATGGCATCACTTTGTAGCAGAATGTTCCCCATGGAGTGGTGAATGTGGTTTTATGCTGGTCTTCAGGTTTAATCTAAATCTGATTGTAACCAGAAAAACCATCCATTAGGGAGAGCATCTCATGACCTACAGTTGCATCTACAAGAGCATCTATGTTTGGCAATAAGAATGAATCCTTTGGTGTTGCCTTATTGAGATCCCTAAAATCTATGCAAATGTAGATTCTTCCATCAGGTTTTCCTATGGGCACCATGTTTGATACCCATTTTGGATAGTCGATGGGAACAATAAAGACTACATCCAATAGTTTTTGTAACTCATTCTTAACCATCAAAGTGATGGTTGGATGCATATTTCTGAGCTTTTTCTTGATCGATTTCTTCGTGGGGTCTAGCGAAAGGTTGTGGACAACCAATTTTGGATCTAGTCCCGACATGTCTTTGTAGGTCCAAGAAAAGAGATTTGGTCTCTCTTTCAATAGAGGAATAATGATGGCCTATTCTTCTGGAGATAAGATTTCTCTAAACTTGAATTTATTTGGTTGAGAAGGATCATCACTGATGTCCACTTTGAAAGTCTCCTCTATTGCCATATGTGACCCCTCCTCAAGCTGGTGAGGAGTGGGGATTAAGTGGATGTCATCTACTAGATTTATAGGTCCAACTAAATCAGGATCAAGACCAATATGATAGACATCATGTGCACATCCTAGTGCAAAATGGAATGGTTGTAGCATCTCTTCATTAGGGAAGAAATATTTAGGCTCTAGGGGTGAATCAACATGATCCCAATCAATAGCATCTAAGTTAAGACATAATGGTTTTGAAGGATCTACTGGGTTGTGGAGTGGAGTGGTCAAATCAATGGAGATCATGTTGATGGATGGGATGAAATCTCTAAGACCACATGGGTGAAACTCTTCATTAATGATCTACCTTCCATACCCAAGATGTGGCTCTAGGGGTATGGGGATCTCAGGATCTGGTCTATGAATAGATGAGATGATGGGATCGTTAGGCAATAATTACTCTCTAAATGTTGGTAGATCTAGGAAGACCATGCGATAGATGATATCTAGATTTGGTGGTCTTCCTAGGAAGCGAAGGTCAGGATCTATGGTATGAAGTATCACCTCTCTCTCAACAAGTTGATTGACTTGATGTAAATGATGAGGCCCAAGATAAGCCATCTCGGTCTCATCCTCAAATTCATCATCACTTATGAAGAAACCCTCATTTTTGCCTACTAGAATTGGGTGGTGGCTTGCCTGTTGATGCCTAAGATAGGCCATCTCAGTCTCATCTTCATAATCATCATCACTTATGAAGAATCCATTGGAATTTACTATTGGCCCTATGATTTGGTGTGCATGTCTTATGAAGGCCATCTCAGTTGAGTCCTCTGACTCATAGCCACTCTCATCCGAGATGTATCCACTCTCTACATGGCCAGACCAAGCAAGGTTTTGCAGATATTGAGGCCCATGATAGGCCAAATAGACTTCATCTTCATCCTCACTTGAGACATAATCATATTCCTCTCACTCATATCCATGGATTGGCTCATCCTCCCATAGGATGATTCTTGATGGGTATGCTTCAAGAGAGGAATTAGGGTGATACTCATCGGGTGGTTCGATATTGACCATAGACACCCATCCATCACCCAAATAGTTTCTACTAGGGGTTGATAGGGATTCTAGTCAATGTCCTCCCTAAACCCTAAGCTTAGCCTATCTAGGGCTGCTACCAAAGAATCATCATGACTCTATATTTGATACCCTAGACCACACCTATCAGTAGGAAGTTGGTACTATAGTTGGAATGGAAGTCGACGCCCTTGCTCGTATAGACCTAAGCCATAGCCATGCCAATGACACTGCTCAAAGTACCTTAGAGCAAACTCAAGATTTGACAAGTAATGAACATTCATGGTGAATGGTTCATCCTCATCCTCTTCAATATCAGAAGTAGTATGGGCATAATCCAAACCAGCATATATGAAGTTGGTTTGGTTAGGGGGAACCCCTAATGGAACTACTATCCCTACTAGAAAATTTGGGACTCTTGGTCATCCCATGTCTTGTGTAGACTCAATAATAGGTATGAAAGTCATGTTCTACACAAGATATTCACCTAACCCTATGTTGGCTAAGTGAACTATCACCTACGGTGTAGATGATGTTGTTGATGAAGCAGGCGAGGTAGGTTGAGGTACCTCCTCGGCTATGTCTTAGGAATCTTCCTCCTCCATGGGATTTAGAATTTCTGTAGCTGCTATAGTTGGAAGTTCCTTAGGTCCTTCCTCCACTAGGGGTGCTTTCAGCTTCTGATTATCTTTTGCTTTAGATGTTGAAGGCTTTTTAGAAGTGCTAGTAGTCTTAGATGCAGGAGGTGGTGCCGATGTGGATGGGTCACCTCACACTGATTTGCTCTTGTTTTTTGGCTGCGTGGTTGGGGATGAAGGCCTTATGTACAGATGTGTTGATGGAAGGACAAAGTCTCCTAGCAAGTCGACCTGATGCACGTATTTAAATGACTCTTCATCGGATGGAACCACATGAACTTGTCCCTCATGCACATACTTGATGCATTGGTGCAAGATTGAGGGAACACACTACATGTCCCTTATCCAGGGATGCCCTAGAAGGATGTTGTATTGCATTACCCCTTCCAACACATGACACATCATGGGGATGGTCTTATGTCCTACCTTTATAGGTAGAATGATTGTACCCACTATGGAGCACAATGCATCATTGAAAGCCCTTAACGTGTATGAGGTCGGGATAATGTTGGACTTAGGGATCTTCAGGTGCCCTATAGCCTTTGTAGTGATAATGTTGATCGATGAGCCCATATCGATTAGAACCCACTTGAATGGTATGTCATTGATTGATGTGATGATATGCAAAGGTGGGTCTGCTAAGGTAGTAGGAACTACCTTAATTTTATGATCATAAAAATGGATCACGGGCTCTTGGCACTACTGCACTTGCCCCACAAAATGTGTGAACGCATCTGGGTTCTGGGGCTGGAGCTCGATTGATCTCAAAATCTCCATCAAAGTCTCCCTATGCCTAGGAGATTGTTGTATGAGCTCATAAATTGATAACTTGGTTGGAGTCATTTGTAGATTTTGTTCCAGTCTACTCTGAATAGTTACCATAGGTCGCACTGGTGGACCTAGAGGATTATTTTGCACTTGTCTCTATCGAGGTGCAACTGAGATATGAATAGGAGCCATTGGAGGCTATGGTTGACCATATCATTGACTCCTAGTTGCCATGTTAACTATCTCAACCATTTTGATGCATCCCTGAATGGGTGGCTCAACTCGAACCTGGTTGACTTGGGTGCCCTGATCTCTAGGGGCCTCATGATTTGGCAATGGGTTCCTAAATATACCCATATCTCTATTATCGAGAGCTAGCGGGTTGTCAACTTTTAGCTCTCCCTTCTCAATCATGTTTTGCACAACATTCTTGAATCTGATACATGTCTCGATGTCATGCCCATGTATTCTATGATATGGGTAGTATTGATCTTCCCTATATCCCTTTGGCTTGGGATGATTAGGGTCAAGAATTTGTGCATCAAGAAATATGATTCTCTGTGCCTCACTCAACTGATTAAATATCGATTGCATCGATTCATTTAGAGGTATGAAATAGCGAGGTGGTCGACGCTCCTTATTTTGGCCCTGGTTGTTCTTTGGGTTGTAATTAGCCGATGGGGGATGAGCTTGATAGTTTTGTGGTTGCTGGCCATTGCCTCCCTTTGGCATACTTAAAATGACTTGGTTGACTTGAGCAGGCTTGGCCTACTTCTATTGATTTTTGTTATGGTTGGTATTATTCCACTCCTTGTTCTAGAGCTTGAGGTCTCCTTCATCAACCTTTATGTCCTCAATAAGCTTGGCTTGAGCCAAGGCTTCTTCGAATGATTCATACTACTATAGTTGTAATAACAGTGAGATGTGTTTTGCGTAGCTCTTTGTGAACATTCGGGTGAGCTCTTCTGTGGGAATGGAGAATGGTAATTTCACCATTATTTTCCTCCACCTATTCCCATAATCCATAACTGGCTCATCATCATATTGCTTTAAGTTGGCCAGATCGGATAGGTTCACCTTCTTCTTGGCACCGAAGGAGAAGCATTCAAGGAATGCATTCACCAGTTGCTCAAAGTTGATGATGTTGTGCTTGGGCAATTGATTGAACCATTGAGTTGTTACACTCGATAACATCATAATGAATATTCTTAGCATTAGGGCATCATTCTGCTCAAGCTAGAAGCACACATTCATGAAGTTGGTAATATGTTCTTGCATGTCTTCCTCTCCCTTAAACTTGTCTAGCCTAGGCATCTCAAAGTGCCTAGGATATGTAGGACTCAGGACTAAGGGGCATAGAGGTTGGTTGTGTATCTTGCTCAATGTCAGCTTCTACCCACTTGTGTCCTATTTTTTAAGATATTTGACTCTCTCAATGAGTATTTGATATGCCTTCGAAGAAATAATCTCTTGTTCTTGAAGGTTCACTCATGGTGGTAAGGGAGGTAATCCTATGTTTTCCCGATTTGGGCATCTGTACTCATCCCCCATAACCATGGATGGAGGTTCAGGATATGTCTATTCCTGATCTTCCATCCCTACCTGTTCCTCATTGAATTGTGTTTGTTCGAGGTCTAGGTGTTGTTGATGTTGTGAAGCATGGTGAGTACACTCATTTCTTTGTCTAGTGCTTCTCTCATATTGAGAATCGGTACATCTATCATGTTGGTATTTCTCACCACCTATGTGTACGTCAGCTTGAGCTAGCCTCTCTGCTAGCTCTTCATGCTCAGCCCTTTCCTCTCTCGAGCATTGCTCATGTAGGTGCAAGTGCCTCTTCCTTCATTCTTCTTGCTCAAGAGTTTCCACACGCTCTCGCTCAATGCATAATGCTTCTTCTAACCTACGTATGTGGTCGGACCGACCTGCTACTAAAGGTTCATGCCTTTCTAACTTTGTGTGAGGAGTTCTAATGTTTAGGCCCCTCGAGGAGGCTCCTACTATGTTCTTGCCCTTGTCTATTAGGGTGACTTGTTCTATGTGTTGTGATCTGTGTTGTGTACCCCCATGGTCGGAGGTAGTGTATGTGCTTTGGGGTCACTTTGAAGCTTCCCTTGGTTCATTGGTGTGCCTAGTAGTTATGCTACATGAAATTCCTAAAGTAGAATGTGTGGTAGCAATGCTTCTTGGAGCTGGTCTTGAGGGAACTCGATCCAACTCATCAAGCTATCTGGTTCTCCATGGCTGATCCCATGGAGTCCCATTGGCACCAATGAGCTCATAATCTAGGGGTATCCTCCCATATGTAGGGAGGCTATAGGATGTCCTGGGTCTATGATTGGGTATAGCCCTAATGTCTTACCCCTTAGTGGGCTGATCTATCCTAAGTGTATCATGTGAAGTTTGGGGCCTTGCAACCCCTACATGCCTATATGATGATGGAGGCCTTGATGCCTCCTCATGTCTACGTGATGATGGAGGCCTTGAGGCCTTCGCATGTCTATGTGATGAGGGAGGTCATGATGCCTCCATGTCTATGTGATGAGGGAGGTCATGATGCCTCCGCATGTCTGTGTGATGAGGAAGGCCTTGAGGCCTCCTCATATCTGTGTGATGAGGGAGGTCATGATGCCTCCGTATGTTTGAGTGATGAGAGAGGCCATGAGGTCTCCTCATGTCTATATGATGAGTGAGGCCTTGAGGCCTCCTCATGTCTATGTGATGAGGAACTAGGATGTGGCTCTCTCATTGGGGTTTCTCGAGGAGTCCCCCCAAGGGTTGAGTTGTCACCCCTAAGACTTGCTAAACTTTATTCAGTGACACTATGGGTGGGTGGCTCAATGCTAGTGTGACTGTGAGTGTGTGGAGCATCAGTTCCCACCTCGGTGTTGGACCGAGGGTGGTTGCTCCATGTGTATACCATGATGACTATGAGTTATCTTCTTAAGTAAATTCCAAACCACACAAGCAAAGCAAGCAGATGTTTATCTCATTTAAGGATTAATGTGTGTTCCCTAAATTATTTTGTGTGTTTTGATTTGTTGAATATATAAGCTAACTCTCATCATGTTTTGCACTTTTGTTGGATGGTATACTCAAATGTTTAAATGGATTTCACCTATATACTCACAACTCGATAATGGTGATGAAATACAGGTCATGTAATCCAACCTATAATGTGTGGTAATGAATTCCACACATGGTCAGGGAGCATAGGTCCTACCAGTCCTCACCCAATTCACCTGTGATCAGTGATATACCTCTTCAAAGAGAAATACATGCAAATTTTCCATGGGTTATGATGGTTCTTGGAGTCGGTATTGGCCAATAATAATGGGTATGATGGTATTTTCAGAGGCAACCAGGTGGAGAATGAAACCACCATCGTTGGTCTCTATCAATGGGTTGGTTATGGAGCTCCAACTCATTAATGTTAAAAATAATATGTGATGTGTGTGGGGTTCTTTTTAGATTTTTATGATGAAAAATATGCATCATAAAGCATTAATGACTATTTCCCTACATGCCTAAAAAGAATGTTTGATTTCAGAAAATGCATCTACAACTGATCTAAAATGACTTTGATGCAATTCCTACTTTATGATGTAAAGGCCTCTAGCTGGGCCACATGCAAGCAAACTTAAACACATAGAAGCCTAGCACACTGGAGACTAGGGCAGACCTTAAAAATAGAGGCCCATTGTTCCTAGTAGTTCCTAGAGGAAACTAAAGAAAACTCTAAGAAACATCAAATGCATTTTTTTTCCATTTTTCCTTATATTTTCCTTAATAAAAAAAATGTGATTTAAGTTGTTTTCTAGAAAAAAGTTGTAGATAGAGAAAGATAGAAAATTAGAGAATGCTACCAACCTCAAATCCTTGTCTGATGATGAAAATTCTACCCTCTGCTACACTTTTCTGCTAGCCATTGTCGACTAGAGTAGCTATTGTTGGCCGTTGACTACTTCAATGGTTAAGATCTTCTGGTCGTTGTTGACTAGAGTGGCCAAACCTGTTGGTCATTATCGACTAGAGTGATCAAACCTACACATAGAAAACTTATAAATATTAGTAAATTGATAGAAAATAAAAACCTGGTGGGGGTCCCACCATGATCACCATTTGTGCATATAGGGAAGTGTACATCGTAGCCCCACTTGCAATGATTATTATTATTATATCAAATGGAAAAACACACAAAGCAATATGCATAACTCAAAAATAAACATAACAAAGAAATATATTTTTATTAATTCCAAGATAAATTCGGTTACATATTCGTCCCTCTGAGGGATACCCAGTTTTTGATACAATTAGTTACAAGTGGAATACATGGTGGATAAATCCCCTCGCAAAGGGGTGGTGCACTTTCGTAGGCTTCCCGATATCGCACATGAAATATGTTTGAGGTCTTATAGATGCCTCTTTCTCCTTTTCTCATCTTGGAGGGATCTTGTGCTCTGAATGGCTTGAACTGGTCCTGTGAACCTGTAACTTGCATGCATAGAAACAATAGAGCACACTTAGTATCCTGGGCTACCTCCTCGAATGAGGCTATTAGTAGAAAATATGATAATCAAGATAAATAAGCATAATGTGATTAAATGCAATAAAACTTAGCAATATTAATGTAAATGCATAAAATAATTCAGATCTATGCTAGAACTAAATATTGAAATAGAAAGCACATGGATCTAAGCTAGAACTAAAGAAAATAATTTCTAAAAACCCTAGGTTATGCCTACGAGCCACTATCTAGGACAACGACCATGAAATAAAACCTTCCTCCTCATGATCCAAAGGTTGTAGTACTAGGTTCTTCGCTCCAATTGATGTTCAAGGGTCATCGATTGTGTCTTGGTACACTGGTTGGCGATGAATAATAATGGATCTGAATAGTTGTATGGTTGGAAATCATTGCTAAATTGGGCAGAGCTTCGCTACTCCTCCAAGGGGTATGAAATATCTCTCTCCAATCGGCTAGAGCTTCGTTGTACTAAATTCTGACGTTCATGGATCTTTTGCTTTGCTTGGGAGAGTCCATAAGTAGACCTCCCTCTCTTTCAGATCTAGATCTAGGTCTTGGCTTCTTGGAGAAGCCAAGCCCCAAATTTGCATGCAACTGACCATCCTGGGTGGAAAGCATCAGTCACAATTCTGCATTGAAGGGGCAGTTAGGAGGAACTCTAGGAGTTCCATGCCAAAATCTGCCCATAAGCAATGCAAGGCGTAGTCAGACTGTGTGATCTAGGCCCGTATTCATGGCCAGATTGTGCATGGTGCTAGCCATTGTCGAGAGCAGTGGCTAGGTGTGGCCGCTATCAGCTTCAGCGGCCAGATGTGGCGGCCACTCTGCTTGAGAGCGGCTAAGCTTGAATGGGCTAGAACTACCCTTTTGAGTGGTTAGGACCACTTCTAACTCTTGGAAAGGTCCAAGATGATTCATATGGTCTCTGAATGTGTCCATATGGGTAGTCTCCTAAACATGACATGTTTTAGGTGTCTACAAAGCTATTTTCTTATTTCTTCAATCTAGAGTCTTCAATATTCAAGCTTCTATGGGAACCTCCTTCTTGGGTCTCCTCAATATTCTACCTTCAATCTCCAATGGGGCCATATTTCTCGAACCTCCTTAATTTTCAATGTCTACTCTTTTGTTGCAATAAATAACTAATCACTGCATGAGGAAAGCACATAGAATTTTAGGCAATCGAAGATGAAATTCTTCTCTATCTATTGGAGGAAGCTTCTCAACTTGTAAGAAATAATTTTTTTGCAACAAAAAACTTAAATAATAGCAACCAAATTCATATAAATCTCTATATCTCTAAAAATAAATAAACTTCATTAGTTATCCTTCAATCTAGTGGAAAGTAATCTATGCTAAGTCCTAGTCTTCACGAGTTTTCCTTTAACCCTTTGGAAAGACTCTATCCAAAAAGCAATTTAAAAATTCTGAAAATGAGATTTACCTATCTCATCTCAATATCTCTTGTGGCTCTCCCTATCTCCTATCAATATCCCTTGTGGATTTGATACCATTTTTAGCTTTTGATGCTATATATTTAATGAAAAACTAACACAAGATCTAAAAATAAGCATGTAGTATTAAATATAAGATGATGGCAATATACTAAGCCTAAAAAACTCATAAAAACTTTTGCAACTACTCATAAAACTGCCATTAATGAAAACTCATGAAAATAGTACATTGATATAAAATGGAGATCTCTAACTCTCCATATTTCATGCATGCTCTACATTGTATCGACTACAATATCTTTACCATATACACCTCTTTAATAAGCCATATACCAACTCTCTAATATGCCATATATATAATGATATGTGACTCTTGGCTTTCCATCTTCTTATGAATCTTCATATTCCTATTCTATGGACTCATATGCACATGGACAACATGCACATTTACATCATTAAGTACTTTGCACATTCTAACAATACTTGTGCATTTATTACATTGCATAAAGTAAATACTCAAACCCTAATATAAGATACACTTCTAATCTAAATATGTACCCATGGTGGTATATAAGCATGTACCAAATAATTTAATATATTCCAACACCCCCAAAGTCTTCAATATGGATCTTCATCTTGTCTTCAATTCACTTTGCATTGTATGCCTCCTTGGTCAAGTTCCTTGTCTTCTTGCTTATCTTCATCATTAGGGTTAGGTTTTGTGCTTTCATGAGCTGTCATGCTATCATCAAGTTCCTATAAAAATATTTTGTCTTTGTCTTTCTCCTTCATATAATAAGTCTTCTTCAATATAGATACTTCTAAATACTCACTTAAAGCATCATGGTTATATGAAATTGAAGTATTAATACTGCATGAAGAGTGAAATATCTTCTTTAAAAAAGATTAATCTATTTTTTTTTCTTTTTAAGTGATTTAGTCAATTCCTTTTGTTTCATATTTTCTTCTTTTTAATATTTGAATGTAAGCAATGCCATATATAATATTCTACCAATGTCCAAAGGAATTATAATATCATATTTTCCATTATCAATTGCTTCAACTATCCTAGCATGTAGATAATATTCCAGAGTTCTAAAATTTTCTTCTATGGCTTTACTATAGATCAGTTTTCAAGTAAGATCTAAGTTTCCTTCAGTATTTGTAAGTAAATTCTTAATTCCAATTTTTATGACATTTACCCTTTTATTTCTAAAGATGTTTTCCATATCATTATCCATTGTATTCTTTGAAGTACACATATTTATTCCTCAGTTTTTGATAGACTAAGAACACTTTTCAATTTTCAATCTTCTAAATAATTATGTTGTAAGACTTATATCTCCCTATATTTTCAACTTCTAAATTTTAGGTTGAATTTGAGTATAAGATCAAATACTAATTTTCAATTCTTTAAATCTTGTAGTATATCTTGTATTTTCTAGTGCTTGAATAATGATCAACCAAAGATTTAATTTTTCAAATCTCTAGGTAGAATTCCTTTTAGCTCCCTAGTATCTTGAATGCAAAATAGCTTTCATTAGATACTTATCTTTATATGTTTTTTCTTCAAGTTGAATCCATTTTGTCTCCTTATTTATAAATAGAAAGGTAAATACAATTTTGATACAATTTAAATTTTGATAAGATTCTCTATTTTTCAAGAACTCTAAGTTGGATTCCTTATGTCTCATTAATTTAAGCAAGAGACTAATACAAAATGTAATTTTCCAACTTTTCAACAACTCTATGTTGTGTTTATTATAGCTTTCAATTTTCAATAATATAGTTTCTAAATTTCAAAAACTTAAATTGGTGTTGAATTCCTTATAACTCCCTAATTTGAAATTTACAAAACTAGGATATTTGCCAATTTAATATTCCTATTTCTATGTAGAAATCCTTTTTTTGCAAATTAAACTATTTGAAAATATTTCTATGCAATTTGAATATAAAATAGGATAACATAATTTCAAATGCTTTCAAATTAAATTCTCCTTGCTTCAAAAATCTTCTATATCATTCAATATATCTTCTAAGGTTTTAATTCAGTAATTCATTACCTTATAACTCCATTTATCCAAATAACCTTGAGTATAAAAGAGTAATTAATATTAATGTCAATAATATGCCTTATACCTCATTTAATATTTGCAAAGGTTATAAATTAAATCAGATATTTCATACCTCCATGTATATGGCATGCTAAACTTGACTTGCCTCTTGTAACTCTGCAACCTATGCTCTTAAGATGCTCTTCCTTCACTGCAAGGCATTTAATGCTCCTTGACACTCATTAAACTTAGTCTTCAAGAGTTTGATTCTTCAATGCGTTCTTCACCCTTCTTTTACCAACAATGTATTTAATAAGTGTATCGCTCCAAATTTTTCGCACCCTTACCTTCAGGCTAAAGGATCCGTGCCGGAAGGAGGATGGGAAAAGGATGGGATGGTACCTCGGACTGAGAGGCCCTTTGAAGGTCCCGCCTCTCGGGGGAGGGGTATTAAGGTGATTTTTCGACGGATGGTGGGGTTCACCAGGAAACGTTTAGTGGCAGTTTCCATGCCTAGGTTGGGAATGAGTTTAATGTGTTCAATTTTAGCTTTAAACATCCAAGTCCTAGGTTTGGCCAAATGAATCTAAGCTAAGCTATATGAAATGCTGATTATATGAATACAAAAAATAGATTTGAACAGAAAACAGAGAGAATAAGCTAGATTAAAGAGCCATACCTGATCCGGATGTCTGATGGAGATTCTAATTTTTGAAGTAGTCCAGATCGTCTGGAATTTGACAGGATCATCTTTGATCTGACGAATTCGTCGAAGACCTGCAATTGCAGAAATGGATACCAAGAACAAAAACTACAATTGCAAAAGCAAGGGAAAATGATAGAAATGAAAGTATGAATGCTAGAATGACAACTTTAGATAACAAATTAAGTAAAATGCATGGTTTTAATGACTAACTTTGACTTTATTATGCATCTAGGCTACATGAGGTGAACTCCAAGATGCAAAGCAGTAATAAGCTTAACTAATGCAAAGCAAAACAACAAAAAAGAGTAAAGAAACGCAAACTTTGGGCACTGATTGCCCCCAATGTTGACTGCAATCGAAATCATCTCGGATTGGTATGAAATCGTCTCGAATTGGACAGGATCATCTGCGACGATCTGAGCTTTGCTCCGCTGAAGAATAATAAAGTTCCTGCAAGAAAATTCAAAAAGGGACAAAGGCGAACAATAATCTAGGATATCCTGAAGCATGTAAAACTTAAAGTACAAAAAAATTCAGCCAGGGGAAAGTCAAGGGGAGGGCCTAAGATTAAATAGGCATAGGAGGGAAGTTGGGAGGTTGGAGATCATCCCATTTTGGGAGATCTCCAACGGGGGAGACTCTAACGGTGCAGACGCGTCTCTACCCGAGTTAGAGAAGTTGTTGAAACAGAAGCTAATTATGAAAAATCAGTTTTGGGACGAAATCGTCTGGACGTTCTGCTCCAGACGAAATCGTCCGATCTGAGGCGATATCGTCTGATCGGAGACGATATCGTCCAACGGATGAAACAAACTCTAAAAATGGCACGAAAAACAAGGAAACGGGTAGCAGGCGGTTTGGGAGCGATTTTGGGGTTGAAATTTGAATTTGAATTATTTACTAAGGTAATTTTAATTATTTACTAAGTTTTACTGCGCCAATTTTAGGGTGCTACATTTTGCCCCCTCTTTAGCGAATTTTTCGAAGAAAATGCGTTAAAGATGAGTTCTTCTCGATTTACGAGAAAGCAAAAATTATTCCCATTTTTAGGCGACGATTCTTGGTCGAATCGTACGACAACTTACTATGATGCCCCCTCCGTGTTTTTACCCAAATCGAACGTTTGAGGTAAAAACGCGAAAAAGCAAAAATTAAAATGTTTTTAATTGTTTTTGAATAAAATTAAAAAAAAAAAGGGAAAAACCCTAATTCATTGTTACTGTTCATTTTTACTGTTTTCTAGAGCTCTGTAGACAAGATGGTCGAAACAGCGCATAGATCGACAGAGGTCCGGCACGGGCTACGGGTAAGGGTCTAAACTTAGTTTAGAATGCTTGAAATTTGATTTTCTATGCTTTGTAGATTAAATTTTGATGATTTTTGAGCATCGCGGCCATTTTTGGGCCGTCGACGTCGTCGGGACGAAATCGTCTCGATTTCGTCGAAATCGTCTCGATATCGTCGATTTCGTCCATAGGCGAAATCGGCAAAATGGGGATGATTTCATCAAAAAAGGGACGATTTCGGCTTGCAAAATCGGAGACGAATTTGCTCAAATTTTGGACGATATCGTCCAATAGTGGACGATATCATCATTGATGAAATTGAACTTGCTTTACTTGCATTTTTAATCACTGTTTTATTAATGATTTTTATTGTTTTGTTGTTTATGTTGCAGAGAGGATTACTAAAGAGCAGAAGAATGGAAATACTGTGGGTGAGGGATGACTTGGCCGCTCTATCTCGAGCAGAGCGAGATCGGTTGGCACAAGTCGGCTTGCAACATGTGGCAGAGATGCCACAGGTGTCTACAGACATGGGGCTATTGACAGCCCTAGCAGAGAGGTGGTATCCGGGTTCTTCCTATTTTTGGTTATCGACAGGGGAGATGACTCCCACACTAGAGGATGTATGGAGGATTTTGAGGATCCCCATACAAGGACGGTTGATAACTCCCATGGCCAATCAGGGCCACGCGATGATGCGACTGTGCGGAGATCCGAGCTTCACCCTGGAGAAGGGCGGAGTGAACATCGAGTCGCTACGCCCGATGCCTGGGGCATCTAGACTGACACAGGTTTTGGTCGGGGTTGTAGGTGGTCTCTTGCTATGCCATCGGAGTGGATGCAGAGTACCATGGCTATCGACGAGATGTGGTCTGCGACATGAGAGACCACGGATACAGGTTTGCTTGGGGGAGTTATGTACTATGCCGATTGTATAGGATCCTACATGGGGTCGTATACAAGGGCGGCCGATGTCTGGTTATGACATCACTACTGCAGGTTTGGTGCTGGGAGCACATCATGGTGCGAAGACCGGTAGGGCTCCCACTGATAGGGATTGATGGGGAGAGGCCCCGAGCTTTCTACTGGTGGCTCTGAAGAGGGTCACAACGGCGGATAGATCTGCCAATGTCCCGGAGACTACTTGACGACCTTGTCTCCAACCAGATCACCTGGAGGCCTTGGAGAGATCATCCAGGGTGGGCCGAGGATGGACAGGAGTTGGCTCGCGTTAGGCAAACCTGCTGGCTGAGGATGGAGAGAGGAGAGGTGGAGCTCCATCGCTACGACCGAGTTTTGAGGCAGTTCGGTCTACAGCAGGGGATCCCATCTCTCAGAGACTACGAGTTTTCTCGGACCGTCTGGGATAACACTATAGTTAGCGGGGCTCCAGATATGCAATGCTTCTAGAGTCAGGACGCAGATGATGCCCCCATTCAGCCAGTGGATGGGGACGATGCAGGGGTAGCCGATGGCTACGATGCCTGGTACACAAGCATCCGCCCTCCTCGGATGACGAGGGCTCAGGGTCCGATTCATGTAGTTGTGCATCGGATGGGGAGGCGATGCCAGGTGGCCATTGAGGTGGCACAGGGTCACGGAGGGAGAGAGTAGAGGAGACCACAGGCTCAGCAGAGGCCATGGCAGCGAGAGAGGAGGGAGGAGAGACCCCCTTCTCCATGGAGAGAGAGGCCACCATCGCCCGATAAGGGCAAGGGTGTGGACACAGGAGAGAGTAGTGAGATGGCTACTCTCCGGGCGGAGACTGTTCATCTCCGGGCATAGGTGCAGACTTTACAGGATGAGGCTGCACGCCATCGAGCAGAGGCTACACATCTCAGATATGAGGTTGCACACCTCAAAGCATGGAGCAGAGGAGCGAGCACTTAGGAGCTGGCACGGTCGATTGCTCAGACCACGTTCTATCAGGGTATCTACTTCCAGATGGTGCCAGAGGGCCAGAGGGTACAGCTGCCAACCGACATTGCGGATCCGATCAGGGTTGGGTCATCGAGGACTTCATCCCGATCGATGACTAGGACTCGCAGTACCACACATACTGTGATGGGGCCACCTCGTCCACCTCAGGGCTGGGGAGGAGATGAGGCTGAGAGCTCGAGGGGTTCTCGAGGCTAGGCTACTGCACTGTACATACTGATTATATGATTTGAGAGGATTGAGTATGCCAAGATGTAGATTGTGGCATACCAATCCAGCTTTTGATATGATGTACATATATTGTTGATTATATATATATATATATATATATATATATATATATATGATATTTTTGATCATATGACTTGTCTTATGTGTTTGTATGATGCTTTATTGTTGTGGTGTGATTGATTTGATGATTCATGTAATTATGTCGGTTGGAAATATTATGGTTTGAATGTCATGTTTTTTAAAATTGAAATGAAATAATCTGATGTAAACAAATTGGTTGTTTGTGATGTGATTTGATAAAAAAGAAAAGGGACTTCTAACAATAATTTCAAAGGACATTGTTGCTATTATAGACCATTTCATGGAGTCGCCGCTCACTCGGTCGTCAAGCTAATCCCAGTATAGAAATATTGTTAAAAGTAAAAGAGTGCTTAAGAGACTGTCTTAAGACTTTGGTGTGATGATGCAAATGATGATGATGATGATGATTTGTTTTCAGATTTCCATGAAAATATTATAAAATGACTTTTGCTAGGCATAAATTCCTAAGTGTGATAAATTTTTTGGATAATTCCCTAGGAATTATACCATCATTGCAAAATTGAAGTTTGACATAATGACATGAAAATAGAGTAAGTGTTTGTTTTGTTTTAAAGCATAATTGTGTAACATAATGATTTAAGTCATATGTTTTTATGATTTTGAATAAATGGAAAATAAAATTGGTACAATGGTTTGCGCTAGGCATAGAATATTTAGGTATAGACTTATACCATCATCGCGAAATCCAAAGAAGAAAATAATATAATAGTTTTATTGCATGGTTGATTTTTAATTTTTGAAATAGTCAAAAAATATGAAAATGAGGACTTGCGCTAGGCATAAAATTCCAATTTTGGTTTTGGAACTATACCATCGTCGCGAAAGTCAAAAGTTATATATAAATGTAACTTTATTGCATGTTTTGAAAATGATTTTGATTTTTGATAATGCATATAGTTGTCTTTATACTAAACAATCTGTTCTTTAAAGAGGAAAATGAATTTATTCCAAACAATTTGCAGAAATATTTCAAAGTATCTTAAAGACAAAAGTTAGATTTATAAGGAATCCCATGTGCGTAGGTGAGTTCATTACCAATCTTGATTTATCATAATGATACACAAAATCTCTCAAAGACAAAATGTGTGTGCAATTGCATTGTTCATTTACCAGGTTTGAGCAAGATACTATGATACAAGTGATTTGAATTAACCAAATAAGTGTTCGTTAACCATGATTTAGATGCATATAACCATACCAGACTACTATGTAAGTCGGGTTATCAAGAGCTAGCTAATCCATAAGCAGACATAGGTTCGTACAAAAGAAGGTCGCTAATGTGACAGACATATCACCACGCTAGGGATTACCCAAGGCCAAGCGGGTTGGGCACAAACCACCTGTTATGGGGCTTACCTCACAGTTTTCGAATAATTGAGAATTCCAGGGATTCAAGCTCATCAACCCTTCTTTTCTTTTCAATGGGTAGGGAAAGGGATTTTATTGCTTTTGCTTTTGCTTTTTTCTTTTTCTTTGCTTTTGCTTTTCTTTTTCTCTTTTTTTTTTTGTATTTTTGTATTTTGGCTTGATATTTGAGATAATGCTGAAATAACTTGTTTCTTTTTCTCTTTTTCTTGAACTTTTCTTTTCTTCCTATACTAGGGATACTTGCTCGGATTAGCTGTAGAGCAAGGGATTTTTATTCTGGGTAGGGGTGAACTTGTCCTTTTGCCAATTCTCAAAAATTCTAGACCATGTGCATGATAGGATAGCAGGGGAAACTTTTCGCTCAGGAAACCACTTCTACTATGTAGCATAGCATGGAAATTACAAATGTAATCATTTTATTGTGAAAAGATATGCTTGGTTTAAGTAAATAACAAGATCAATTCTCTATGCTCAAACTTTATTTAATTAAATTTTGTGGACTTTGATATAAGAGAGATTAGTAATCATGCCAGATAAAATCAAGATATTTATTTTTGTGTTTGTGATAGTGGGGGATTCCAAATAAATGCTAATTTATCCAAAATAACTTGAAAATATAACTGCAATGCTTGAAGAAGAAATATATACAACAAATATTTGTGAAGAGTTTGATAATTTTGACTCTCTCTTTCTTCTTTATTTTTTTGGGTTTCAAAAGAGTCAATAATATTGTTGTTTTGACTTTTTATTTTTTTCATTTGTTTTTGTTTAAACAGTTATATATATATATATATATATATTTAAATGAGACAACATGCAAAATATGTACAAATGATGAAATGACCAAATTTTATGCGTAATATCGCTTAAGATGCATAATATTCATAGGTTCTTTTAAATATTTACCATCTAAGGTAGCTAATTTGTATGCTCCCGATTCAAATTTAGCAATAATAATATATGGTCCAAGCCGGTTGGGCTCAAATTTACCTTTAAGGTCTTTAGTTGCATTAGTATTTTTTTTATTTTCTTTTAAAACAAGGTCACCGACCTCAAAGGATCGATGACGAACTTTCTTGGCATATGATCTTTTAAGCTTGTTTTGGTAAGCACGAAGATGCTCCAAAGCATTGATGCACTTTTCATCTAGAAGTTCCAGCTGACTGAGTCTGCCAGCTCGATATTCATCTCCTACTTCGGTATCTTGAAGTAGTAGAGCCAAAGAAGGAACTTCTAATTCAAAAGGAAAAATGGCTTCGATGCCATAAACCAAGACAAAAGGTGAAGTTCCAATGGGAGTTCGAACACTAGTTCGGTAGGCCCACAAAGTCGGATATAATTGAATGTGCCAGTCATGGCCAGATTTATTGACCAATCTTTTAAGAATTTTGATTAAGGTTTTGTTAGATGCTTCTGCTTGGCCATTACCCTAAGGATAATAGGGAGTGGACCAGCGATGTTGAATCTTATATTTCTGGCATAATTTCTTGACATCTTTATTTTTGAAACAAGTTCCATTGTCTGAGATGAGATTTGCAGGAATTCCGAACCTACAAATGATTTGATTAAAAATAAATTTAGAGACTTGTGTTCCAGTGCAGGAAGCTAAAGGCATAGCTTCAACCCACTTCGTGAAATACTCAGTGGCGGTTATGATGAATTTGTGTCCATCAGATGACACAGGATTAATTTTGCCAATAATGTCTAAGCCCCATTTTGAAAAGGGCCAAGGAGATGAAATAGCCTACAACTCTTGTGCAGGCGCATGGACAAGGTCAGCATGTTTCTGGCACTTGTCGCAATGGCGCACATAATCATGTGCATCCTTTTCCATGGTAGGCCAAAAGTAGCCTATCCTAAGGAGCTTTTTAGCAATGACACTACCACTGAAGTGTCCTCCACAAGATCCATCGTGAACTTCACTTAAAGCTGATTTGGATTCTTCTAGATTCAAACATCTCAATAGGATACCTTCAAAAGATCTCCTATATAAAGTATTGCCAATTATTACAAATCGACTTGCTCGTCTACGTAATAACCGACGCTGGTTTCTATTAGAATTGGCAGGGAAAGTCCCATTTTGAAGAAAATCAACTATATCTGTATACCAAGGGTCAGGAGTAGTTTCATTGATTAGAAACACATCCAAAGGTTCTAAATATGACTTATTTGAAGCGGGTTCCTGGAGTCGACGAATAATGATGGTGGCATATTCATCATCTAACTCCAAGGGCAGAAGAGATGCAGCTGCGGCCATAGCGTCAGCCGCACGGTTGCTAGTTCGTGGAATAGCTTCCAAAGTAACTTTATCAAACAAGGATAACAATTGCAAAACATATGCTTTATATGGGCACAATTTATCATCTCTGGTCTGATAAACTTCATTAATTTGATTTATGACAAGTTGGGAATCACCAAAAACTAGTAGATGTTTGATTTTTAATGCCAAGGCAGCTCGTAATCCAAGGATTAGAGCCTCATATTCGGAAGTATTATTGGTGCAAGCAAATGTTAATTTGAAGGACAGAGGAATGATGTGTTTTTGCGAGGATATTAAAATGATACCCGCACCAGCCCCACTCATGCATCGGGCTCCATCAAAGTATAAGGACCATTGTTCAATATGGTCTACCTCTAATTGAAGGCATTCATCAGGAAACTCAATGATGAGGGGATGGGTAGACTCTAAGGGTGCAACAACTAACTGATCTGCTATGATTTGACCCTTAACAGACTTCTGTCCTATGAATGTGAGTTCAAACTCGCTTAGAGCAAGAACCCACTTGGTCGTGCGACCCGATAAATAAGGTCGACTCATAAGATACCGCAAGGGATCATATTTAGCAATGACATATGTTTTTTGACTAAGCATATAATGGCATAATTTTTGCATAGAAAATACTGACTGCTAGACATAGTTTTTCTAATGAGGTATAACGAGTTTCATAACTGATTAAAGTTTGGCTAATGTAATAATTAGCACGTTCTTTCTTCTCATCATCAAGCTGAGCTAACATAGCTCCTAAAGCAAAATCTGAAGCTAAAATATACAGGAGAAACGGGCGATCAGGTCTAGGCGGTGAAAGCACAGGTGGATTAAGGAGGTATTGTTTGAGAAGTTCAAAAGCTTCTATACATTCGTCGTCCCAGTTAAAAGGGACATCCTTCTTAAGGAGCTTAAGAAAGGGAGTGGTTTTGTCCGCCAGCTTATCGATGAAGCGACGGATGGCTTGAAGCTTACCTTGTAAACTTCGTAACTCAGATATATTGGTAGGTGCGGGCATATCAGTGATAGCCGCAATCTTGAGAGGGTCGATTTCGATACCACGTAAAGAAACTAAAACCCCTAATAGTTTATCGGACTTAACTCCGAATATGCATTTGGTTGGATTTAATCGAATAAGGTATTCTCTTAACCGATTAAATACTTTTCTCAAATCATCTAAATGATCATCTTCTTTAATAGAGCGAGCTATAATATCATCTACGTAATCATGTAGGATATCATGCATCATATCATGAAAGATATAAGTCATAGCTCGTTGATATGTTGCGCCTGCATTCTTTAAACCAAATGGCATCACTTTCCAACAAAAGGTACCCCAAGGGGTAATAAAGGCTATTTTAGCCTGATCTTCAGGAGCTATCCTGATCTGATTATAGCCGAAAAATCCATCCATTAGGGACATCATTCCACTCCCGACGGTAAAGTCAATGATTTGGTCCATGTTTGGAAGAGGAAAATCATCTTTAGGGCATGCAACGTTAATATCTCTAAAGTCCGTGCAAACCCTAACTTTGGTAGCTTCTTTCTTGGTGACTGGAACTACATTCGAGATCCATTCAGCATAATCAATAGCTTGTATGAAAATAACATTCAGGAGTTTTTCTAACTCCCCTTTGACTAGCAAGGCCACTTTGGGATGCATTTTTCTAAGTTTTTGTTTAACAGGTTTAGCATCCGGATGGACTACTAGATGATGCA
The DNA here is from genome assembly GCA_028583015.1 of Wollemia nobilis. NCBI lineage: Eukaryota > Viridiplantae > Streptophyta > Pinopsida > Araucariales > Araucariaceae > Wollemia > Wollemia nobilis. The sequence goes on along the minus strand of JAQPPZ010017031.1, from coordinate 7,141,504 downwards.
TGACTACGGAAGGGTCCAGACCTGGCATATCTTCATATGTCCAAGCGAAGACATCTTCATATTCTTTAAGGAATGCAATGTATTCATCTTGTTTTTCTTGACTTAATGCTGATCCAATATTGATTATGTGAGGATTATCCTCGGTTCCAATGTTAACTTTAATGACGTTTTCTACTTCCATGTGTAGATCTCTTTCAAAATTAGGTGGGGCGGGTGAAACGCCCAATTCTTGTAATTCTTTTAAGGTTAAGTTGGATAATTCGTCTTGATGAGTGGTGGCCTCAAGTTGGGCTATAGTTGGTATAGAACCATCAAAATAAAAACCATTGTGTAACAACTCTTCAACAGAGACATCATGGAAAATATCTCCTTCCAACTCCTCATCGGATTCAACAATCAATTCAGGGTAAGCTATGGATAGCATGTTGCAGGTAAAGGGATTATTCTTTGAACACAAAGAATCTTGTTTATCTAGATAATCTTGATAACATATGAGTTGATCATCATCTTCAAAAGGGAAGGGTTGACCCTTACTAGGAAATAGGCCCACACCACATCGGGCGGGCCATGGCTCTACCTCAATAGGTTCTTTCATACCATTTTGGAAAGGTCCCAAGCCTTTCCCTTTATAGCCCATTTTAAGCATTATGGGCTTAGCTTTAATATATTCATTAGCAAAATAACATCGGGCATATCCCTCATGATGAGTTTTGATATTTCGGGGTATTCTTCCCCAATCATATCCTTTATAAATAAAAGCACAACTCCCGACTTGGTAAGTACTTCCCATAGGTTGTGGGAGGCCCAAAGTACGAGGAGATGGTGGCAAGTTATTTAAAAGAATTGAATCTTGCATAAAAGCATTTGTTTTTTCTGATATTAAGATTGTGGATAAATCCGGTAAAAGTTCATCGTAAAGAGCATAAGATGTAGAAGGATCATTCCCTATATCTTTAGATGTGGAAGGTATGATAGATGTTGATAATGTGGAAGTGTCAATAAATGGGTCTATAGGTTTTGAAATTATAGGGATAGAACATGAAGGATTGGTTGTGGATTGAAGATCTTTTTGAGGTTTTAGTGTGGTTTGTTCAGAAGATGGTTGAGTTAAATGTATAGGTGTAGTTGATGGAGTAGATGATGTTATGTGTGTGTTTTTCACACGTTTAGATGAAAAATAAGAATTAGGATGTGTGGATGACAGAGCGGGGCAAAATTGCACTCCAACAAGTTCTGCCAAAGCACACATATCAAAGGGTCTAGGGTCACCATGGATAGTGACCAACTGATTTTTAAATTCAAATTTAACACACTGATGTAAAGTGGAGGGAACCGCTCGCATCGCATTGATCCAAGGGCGACCCAAAAGTATATTGTACGATGTTGGGCAATGTACAATAAACACGGTTGTATCTAGGGTTCTAGGACCAACTTGCAAGGGTAAGGTAATGACTCCACACGTTTCTTGTGTCTCGTCATTGAAAGCTTTGATAATCATGTCAGTTTTCTTCATTTCATCACTTCAAAAGCCAAATCGTTGGTAGAAGTCAAAAGTGCAAATGTTTAGAGATGAACCATTATCAATCAAGACTCTTTTAACAACTACATCTCCAATTAGAGCAGTAATATATAAGGGGTTATCCTTATGTAAACTATGTTGTGGGATATCTTTATCCCGAAAGTCAATACAATCAACTTCTCGAGTGATGATAGTATTGGACATGGCTTCGGGTTGAATATTTTGAGGTACCATCATTTGGCTTAATGTAAGCATTAACTCATCCCTATGGGTAGGAGAAGATCTTAACAAGTCCAAAAGGGAAATTCTGGTTGTAGTATTGGATAATTGTTCATTAATATTGTAAGGAGGTTTTGGTTGAACATTAGACATATGATTCCCTTTATTGGGATTTTTCAAAATAAATGGAGCTGATCCATCATTCTGAGTTTGATCCTGTTGAGAGTTTTGAGCCTGTTGTCTAGTAACAACTCCGATGGTACCCACAATGTTATATTGAAGATGTTGAACTGGTCTTGGTTGAGCGTTTATGGCTTGTTCATTAGGAAGGAACTGATTAGAAGAGGGTCGAGTAGTAACTCTTCTAGGAAATGGTTCTTCTGGAACCATAGCATCTGTGATGGGTTGAATAGGATCTGATTCATTTTCAGAACTATTCGATTGGTTTGAGGTGATGTCTATTTCACTTTCAGTATCTGATTCTACATCACTAGGATCGGGAGTTTGAATATTATGTAGGGGTCTGGTCGTGACCAGGGATAAGGTTGTGCCAAATATTTGAGGATCCTGAATAGATAATTGTCCGCTAATAGTCCCTACATATCGGGTAGGAGGGGGAACATTATGATGTTCGATTTGATTGGCCACTTCTTTACCATGGTTTGGTAAAGGATGTTGAAATATATCCAATGATTGATTAGCATTTTGATTTTGATTTTGGGGAATGGTCTTTTGAGCATTATTAGGAGCATTTTGTTTAGGTTGGAAAGCTTGCACCTCCATTTCATTATTATCAATCAAGTCTTGTATTTTATGTTTCAATATTTTACAAGAGTTTGTAGCATGTCCAGGTCCTCTATGAAAATCACAATGTAAATCAGCTCTGTATCCGGGTATAGTTGGATCAGGTTCTGGGATAGTTGGTAATTGAATCAAGCCTCGTGCTAATAATTGAGGAAGAATGGTTGATAAAGGTTGATTCAATCTAGTAAATTCTCGAGGAGGTTTATCAGGAGGTTTTAATATAAATTTTTTTGTTGTCTTCGTTGTATTGATATTAGCAATGTTTCTACTATCAGTGACTCCGTCACCTACAACTTGTTTGTTTTTATACTGATTTCTGGATGTTTTCTCATCATCTTTCTTTTTGAGCTGACCTCTTCTAATGAGAGCATCTTCTACCCTTCGAGCTAAGTCTATAGCTTGATCGAAGGTAGTTAAGGTGGCAGTTGATAACTCATAAGATATTTGTTCTTGTAAATTATTAATAAAAATGTCCAACATTTCCCTATAAGGTAGCACAAAGTGCAGTTTTCCTGTCAACTGCCTCCATCTAGCTAAGAAATCAGCAAAACATTCATCTTTGTCTTGTTTTAAGTTGTATAAATCTTTAATGGTCACGTGCCTCTCGATGTAGGCACTAAATTGATGGACAAACGATTCAGTTGTTTCTTCAAAATTTCTCAAAGAATGAGTGGGCAATTGATAGTACCACTCTAATGCCATTCCTCCTAAGCTTTTCGGGAACATTTTTAGTAATAGCAAGTCATCATGTGATATATCATGACATGCTATCCTAAACATGCGAAGATGCTCTATGGGATCTTCAGTTCCTTTATATATAGGCAGGACGGGCATGGGGAAGTGTTTAGGGTATGGCTGTGCTACAACTATGGGATCCAGAGGTTGACTACATATCTCTCGATAATTGTACGAGGGATGGTAGGGATCTATCTGGTCCATGCGTGAAGCTAATTGTTTCACCATGGCTTCCAGATTATCGGTTTGCCCACCATATTGGTTCGGTAGGGCATTAATATGGGATTTGTGAGCATATGATGGAGGGACATGGAGATTAGATGCTATATTGCTATTGTGTAAATTGTTGGTAGGAAGGGTGTTATGAAGAAATTTTGAAGTTGTATTATGTTGTATGCCCGATTGTTGAAAATTGGTGTTTGGCTTCATTTTAGGTTTTTGTCTACTTGAAGCATATTGATCAATAGTTTGGCGAAGTAAAGCAGTGAAGGAAGGTTTCTTTTGTGTGGGAATGATTTTAGGCTCAATAACAGGTTCCTTAGGGGGTTGGGTAACCTATTGTTTTGGCATGTTTTGAATCATAGTGACCATATCTCTATTGGATGGTCCAGACTTTATCACTTTCTTGATCAATGAAAGACAAGGGATTAGTGTGTATGTCAAACATATGTTCCATGGCTGCTTGAGTGTCACTAATTTGTCCTTTATCAATACGAACTGCCATATTAAGAGCACCAATGTTATTATTGAAAAATTTCCAGAAATGATCTAAGTTATCAAAAGCAATAGTTCCATCTGGAGCTATTCTAGGGGATGAGGATCCTTCCTCTTTAAGATTTTCTTGTTGTTCATTTTCTTCAACCAGCTCATCTTCTGGCTGTTCTAGAGTTTCTCCTTCCGAAATTGATTCCTCAGGAAGGACATTTGGGTTTTTTGTTTTGTCTCCTAACCAATCTTCTCCTTCTTCTTCAGTTTGTTTACCATTCCTAAGTCTAGGCATTGTGCTTAAATTTAGATTTCAGCAAATATATATATATATATATATATATATATATATATATATATATATATATATATATGCGAAGCTTAAGAGGTATATATTTTAATTATATACCTACTATAGTATTTGAAATAAAATGTTTTTGGTTTTTGTTATGTTTTGGTTTTTCTTGTTTTTGTAACAATATTATAAAGATAACAAACAACACACTAAATGCAAGAAATAATAATAATGAAAGCAATGATCTAGTTTTCTATAAACAATTTATAAATATCATTAATGGGCTCGAGTTCTTCAGGAGTCATGAAGTGTTCTTCTTCAAATTGAAAATTTTCTTTCAAGAATTTGACAAAAAGTGCTATAGTGATATTATCTGTCTCAGATTCTGGTTGGTAGAAATAAAGTTCATGGCAATACTCTCGATATAACACAGCCCTAGGAACTCTATTCCATATTTCCCTATCCGTAAGAACGACCTCTTGATCTTCTACATGACCTAGGAATTGGTGTATAACAGCTGCGTTCTCGAGGTATTCCTCGAAGGTGAACAATTTTGAAGACACAAGAGCTCTCCTATAAGCTAACCACCTATGGCAGGCTCTCTGAAGTTCATGATAAACAATGAGTTGATGAGGATCCAGGATCCTATCTAGGGCAAACCTCTTGATTTGTCTAAGTTCGGTTGATCTAGATGAAATGATACCTAGCCTCCTATCAAGTTCTTTCCACAGAAGTTGGTTTCTATCTGTTTCAGGCACACTAAGCACAGAATTAACTTCTATGGCTGCTAATTGGTTTTCAACGTTTATAGTAACTGCTAATATTTTCTTAGGAGCTACCATCTAGACATGATATGCAACTTAGTATTTTTCTAATGATTTGAAATGCATCTATGTTTTTGTTTTTTTTTTTTTTTTTCAAAAGGTTTTAGTTTCACGTCGGGTTCACCAAAATGTATCGCTCCAAATTTTTCGCACCCTTACCTTCAAGCTAAAGGATCCATGCCCGGAAGGAGGATGGGAAAAGGATGGGATGGTACCTCGGACTGAGAGGCCCTTTGAAGGTCCCGCCTCTCGGGGGAGGGGTATTAAGGTGATTTTTTGACGGATGGTGGGGTTCACCAGGAAACGTTTAGTGGCAGTTTCCACGCCTAGGTTGGGAATGAGTTTAATGTGTTCAATTTTAGCTTTAAACATCCAAGTCCTAGGTTTGGCCAAATGAATCTAAGCTAAGCTATATGAAATGCTGATTATATGAATACAAAAAATAGATTTGAACAGAAAATAGAGAGAATAAGCTAGATTAAAGAGCCATACCTGATCCGGATGTCTGATGGAGATTCTAATTTTTGAAGCAGTCCAGATCGTCTGGAATTTGACAGGATCATCTCTGATCTGACAGGATCGTCTGAGATCTGACGAATTCGTCGGAGACCTGCAATTGCAGAAATGGATACCAAGAACAAAAACTACAATTGCAAAAGCAAGGGAAAATGATAGAAATGAAAGTATGAATGCTAGAATGACAACTTTAGATAACAAATTAAGTAAAATGCATGGTTTTAATGACTAACTTTGACTTTATTATGCATCTAGGCTACATGAGGTGAACTCCAAGATGCAAAGAAGTAATAAGCTTAACTAATGCAAAGCAAAACAACAAAAAAGAGTAAAGAAACGCAAACTTTGGGCACTGATTGCCCCCAATGTTGACTGCAATCGAAATCATCTCGGATTGGTACGAAATCATCTCGAATTGGACAGGATCGTCTGTGACGATCTGAGCTTTGCTCCGACTGAAGAATAATAAAGTTCCTGCAAAAAAATTCAAAAAGGGACAAAGGCGAACAATAATCTAGGATATCCTGAAGCATGTAAAACTTAAAGTACAAAAAAATTCAGCCAGGGGAAAGTCAAGGGGAGGGCCTAAGATTAAATAGGCATAGGAGGGAAGTTGGGAGGTTGGAGATCATCCCATTTTGGGAGATCTCCAATGGGGGAGACTCTAACGGTGCAGACGCGTCTCTGCCCGAGTTAGAGAAGCTATTGAAACAGAAGCTAATTATGAAAAATCAGTTTTGGGACAAAATCGTCTGGACGTTCTGCTCCAGACGAAATCGTCCGATCTGAGGTGATATCATCTGATCGGCGATGATATCGTCCAACGGTCACAACAAATCCTAAAAATGGCACGAAAAATAAGGAAACGGGTAGCAGGCGGTTTGGGAGCGGTTTTGGGGTTGAAATTTGAATTTGAATTATTTACTAAGGTAATTTTAATTATTTACTAAGTTTTACTGCGCCAATTTTAGGGTGCTACAATATGTATTCAGGAAACATTTGGTCTCCTTTAAAATTCCTCTTCTCATGTGCCACACGACACTCAATATCTTTGCACAATGATTTATATTCTTCAGGTGTCTACGTTACTCTCTACAATGAGCATGCACAAATCATGATCAATGGCAGTTGATCTTCTCCTTGTTCTTTCCTTCCTTAAAATTCTCCTTTGCTACAACACTCATTCAAAACTCTCTTTTCTTCTTCTTGGATATACTAAGTTTGGTCTTACTCCATGCAATCAATATATGTAAGAAGGCGTTTCACCTTGCATGCATGATGGTTAGCATGCCTCCTTCTACGATAACATGTGACACATAGATTCTTCAGATGCTTCTAAATGGTGCTCCTTCCTCCTTGGCATTATGGTTTTGATTCTTTTCACCTAGAAAATGGTTTCTTGCCAACACTTAAATGATGCGACTCCTTCCAAGACATTTCAAGCCTTAGACAAATAATTTCCTCTTGATATTTATCACTTGCCTTAACGCTACATGGCTGTAGAAGCTATATCACCCTATTCCTTTCATCGTTTCTTAAGTAACTCTTCAATAGTTGAAGATAAACGAATCTTGGTATGTTTGAAATGAATCTTGAGCTTCCAAATGTTCCTTATGGTGGTGCTTTGGTGGTTCTTCCTTACACATAGGCAACTCTTCCTCAACCTTGGTGATGTTCCTTTTGCTCCACCTTATACAGGTCCTTCTCGATAGTTTCTTATTTAGCTCTAACGTGGTTTGTTATTTCCACACCTAGGCTAGAACAACTATACCTTTTGCTATCTTTCAATCTCCTTTTGTTTTCTTTTCTTTTCTCAATTAGATAACAACTTCTTCATTACCAAATTTCTAAAATTTGGTTATGCTCCTTAGTGTCTTTTGACACTTTAAATATTGCTCTATCTTGGGCCCTTATTCGATATCCTATTATTTCAATAAATCTTCATTTTTGCAAGTTTGTAAAATGATATTTGTTATCAATATTATTTTCTCCTTATTTCTCCCTTTTGAGAAACTTCTAATTCTATATTTTGTTGATTTTTTTTGCAAGTTTTGAAACAATAAAAATACCTTTTGAACACTTGTATTTCAAAATCATGTAGTGAGAACAATTTTTTGAGTGCTTCTCTTTGTATTTGAAGCACCTTAGCTTGCTAATTCTTGCTTTCTTAATAGCATACAAATATTAATGAACCAACTCCTTTATGTTATATTTACCCACTAATTTGTAAGCTTCTAAAACTCATTATTTAACTGCAAGTAATAAACTTAGAGTTCTTCCTTCTCCTGATTTGAACTGTCTAATATATGGTGCCAAATTAAATTAAATTAAATCAACTTTTCATAAAAATAAAATACTCTTTTAAGCACCTAATTCCAAACCTCTTTGGTTGTCTTTTGTAGCTTATCTCCTCTCATTTATTGCTACTCGAACTTGTTGTTCTATACCTTCAAATGTAGCTTGCTGCCCAAAATCAGCTTGTATGCTATCTTGATTTTGTAAAAATTGTAGCTTTAGTTTTCTACCCAAATTTCTTGAATTTTGTGGCTTCAATTCTCCTCCAAATTTGTTCTCTCAAATTCTAAAATTTGCAGCTATGAGTGCTACCCTCTTGCTGTCCAAAAAATTGTAATTTTATAGCTTCAAATACTTATAAATCCTCCTTCATTTTGCTTTCTAAAAATATCTCAAATGTACCCCTAAGTTCTCCAAAACACAACTCTCTATTATCCTTATAATGCTGCCCAATTTTGCAGTCCAATTCTCTTAATTTTCTGCTCCAAAATTCTTATTTCTTCTCCTTTATCTTGCTGTCCAAAAATAGTATTCAATTCCTCCAAATTGCTGACTTATTTTGCTGTCAAGGCTTATTTCAATTGACTGTTCAAAGACACTTCAAAATCTACCCAAATCTTCTTTAATTTATAGCACTATGTCACCTTCAACTTGTTGTCCCATGACTTCAACTTTTGCTACAATAATCAACAATCGTCTTCTCCACAATGGTAGTCTTCAAATTTCTCAAATGGATGGTCTCTTCTATATTCTTTCTCCTCCTTAGCTCTTGCTCAATTCTATCTTCCAATATGACCTCTATTGTTGGTCTCTTCCTCAAGAATATGAATCTCTTGGGATATTCAAGAATAATTTCTAAAATTTGACAAACTTTTTGCCAAATATTTTTTCCTTTTGGGCTTGTTGTCAGATGGCAATAATTGTCCCAAATTATTATTTTCATGAGTTACTCTTTCTTGCAATTTTCTACCTTGATCTTTCTTCAAATATCCTCCTGTAGCCACTTCTTCAACTTCCTCGATAGGGATTTTATAGACTTCTTCTTCTTTCTCCTTCCAAGTTTACTTGACACCTCTTCTCTTGGGTCTTCAATTTTTTTAGCTTCTCAAATCTTCAATAGTACTTTTCCTAGTCCTCTTTTATTTTCAATATTTAGTCTTCTATCTTATAAATCCTAGAAGTTCTTCAATGGGACCTCTTTCTTGGGTCTCCTCCTTAATATGCAATAAAGCTACTTTCTTCTTTCTTCAATATAGTCTTCAATCTTCAAGATTCTATGGGAACCTCATTCTTGTGTCTCCTCAATATTCAGCCTTCAATATCCAATGGGGTCTTATTTCTTGGACCTCCTTAATCTTCAATTTCTACTATTTTTTTGCAAAAAAGAACTAATCCCTGCATGAGGAAAGCACATAGAATTTTAGGTAATCAAAGATGAAATTATTATCTATCCATTATAGGAAGCTTCTCAATTTATGAGAATTAATTTTCTGCAACAACAAACTTAAACAGTAGGAACCAAATTCATATAAATCTCTAGATCTCTAAAATTCAATAAACTTCACTAGTTATCCTTCAATCTAGTGGAAAGTGATATATACTGAGTCCTAGTCTTCACGATTTTTCCTACAACCCTATTGAAAGACTCTAGCCAAAAAGCAATTTAAAAAATTTGAAATTGAGATTTTCTTATCCCATATCAATCTCTCTTGTGGCTCTCCCTATCTCCTATCAATGTCCCTTGTGGATATGATACCACTGTTAGCTTTTGATGCCATATATTTAATTAAAAACTAACACAAGGTCTAAAAATAAGTATGCAATTTTAAATATAATATGATGACAATATACTAAGCATGTAAAACTCATAAAACTTTTGCAACTACTCATAAATATTCCATTAATGAAAATCATGAAAATAGTACATTGATATAAAATGAAGATCTCTAACTCTCCATATTTCATACATGTTCTACATTGTATCTACTGCAATGTCTCTACAATCTACATCTCTTTAACAAGCCATATACCAACTCTCTAATATGCCATATATAATGAGATGTGACTCTTGGTTTTCCATATTCCTATGACTCTTCATCTTCCTATTCTATGGACTCATGTGCACATGGACAACATGCACATTTACATCATTAAATACTTTGCACATTCTAACAATACTTGTGCATTTATTACATTGCATAAAGTAAATACTCAAACCCTAATCTAAGACATACTCCTAATCTAAATATGTACCCATGGTGGTACATTAGCATGTACCAAATAATGTAATGTATTCCAAAAAAATGTATCATGTCTCCATTAATGTAATTACATGGTATAATTTTTTATATGTTATTTAATATTTTTAAATGACAAATTGTTAATATTTCCTTTAATGAGATTGAAATTGCTTTGGATATAAGTGATGAATTATATAACATGTAAACTAGACGATATCATTAGGTAGTTGATTGAAAACAAGTTGGTTGTACTTCACTTATTGTCAAAATCTACCTTCACTATTTATGCAACAAGTACTTCTTGAAATTAGAAAAACTATCATGGTTATTCAAACATACACTTAACTCTTAAACTTAAACTAAGCTTGATTTTGTCATAAATAGATTTCTATAAATAACATGTTTCAAACCTTAAAAATAATGTTATAGTAAAAATTTTAGGATTATATTTTTGACTAAGATTAGACCAAATATAAAAGAAAAAACAAAAGTTGAATATGAGTTTAACTTAGAAAGCAAATGTTGCTTAATTATAGAAGGCTTAGTTATGTTCTAAAATGAGTTGATGATCGCCATCAAGGAGGGTGAAATTACCAATATATTTTATCTTCTTTAAGATAACTTAATTTTCTTTGTGGTTATGGATGGCTATAGAAAACAAAGGAGACCATATCAGATCTAGATAAGAGAGTAGATCTCTACCAGTGATGGAGGCTATAATTCCTTAAACATAACAACTTAAAATATTATGGATATCTTCTATCATAAGAGGCTAATATATGAAATTAAACAGAGCTATATGATTTATAGCTTGAAATTAAATGAAATATTAGCTATTTGGAATAAGGTTTTATTAAAATAGAATTAGGTATATGATTACATAGGCCAACAAATAACGTGATCAATTCTCCACCAAGAAATATGCCAAATCAAGTAGTTGATGCAAACATAAACTTGAATGAATTTTGGTGTTGGAAAGGCAACAAAATCATACTATGAAATATACTCTTTTTTTAAATTTGAGTTGGATGATCATGCTAATCTTTATATGACTTTAGTTTGATAATTTAATTAGAAAAAACTATGGTTTGTTTTTGTTGTAAAATTGATTGATTTTAATATATAATATTTGCTAGTGTTTGTAAGTTGTAAGCTTGCTACAGTGGTAAGGGATTTGGCCTCTCTTTAATAGGTCCAAGATTCAATCCCCACTCAGTATGAGGGGACTAGGACCCCTCATAAAAACCTATGTAAACTCATTGCAAAAAACATTGCTAGTGTTTGTGATCAAAAGGTTTACTTGTAGATGTACCATTAATGTTAATTTTTGTCATTTGTGGCTATGAAAATTGAGGAATTTAATTGATTGTGTTAATGCCATTTGACGTGTCTTGTCAATTTTATTTTTGAATAAGTTGGGTATTTTTTTTCAATGGGTTATATGGGATTGAAACGGGTCCCACCCATATTACATCATCACCACATAGTGGTATTACAAAAAAGCTTGGATATTATCCATGTATCGTTTGTCAAGATTCGAACCTAGGTCTCCTTGAAATGTTGAGAAATTTAACCGGTTGAGCTAACACCACTTCATAATAAGTTGGGTATTTTTAAAAATCCTTATTTTTAAAATATTCAAATGATTTGAAATTCAAAATGAAGGATTTGAAATCTTCAAATATTTTTGTATATAACTATTAAATTTAATGAGGTCCGAGATGTAGACCAATTGGTTCAACCAAACATCGTAAGGGGGGCAAAGTTCCAAGGTTTAAATCTCGGGCCTCGTCAAACAGAACACTTGTTCCTTTCCTGGTGCTTTCAGCAGTGTAAAAGGTTTTAAATGATTGTGACATAGTGGTTATAGGGGTGAAAATGTGTGGCGGATTTCAGAGCAGATAATGTAGAATACTATGGTGGCCATAAAATTCAGACAACCTATCCAAATTCATGGCGGCTACCGATTCCACCATGTAAATTAAAATATATATATATTAAATTTAATGATTTACAAAATCAACAATTCCTAACATATTATAAATTTGTACAACGTATAATAAAAATGTCCCTAAAAAATAGATAGAATTCATTGGAAATAGTTTACATGGTTTTTGAAATTGAAACTTTAAACTCAAAATATTATGCACACCATTTTTTACAATTTTTACAAGGTCTTGAAAAATTTAAATGGTTTGAATTTTGTTTAAGGGATATTTAAAGTTAGGGATTTAAAATCCGCAACATATTTTGCATAATAATTTCACATATTTTTATAAATTTACATGAATTAAAAATTGCTTAAATATTCAACATAAAGTATTTTTCTTTTTTTTTTTTATTTGACAACAAGGGGTTGTACTCGGGTTCCCCACTCTTGAAAAATCACAACTCTCTCCATAAATTCCATTCTCATCTCAATTGAGTTGCTATAGCTTGATACCTACATCATTTCACATCAAATGTCTGAATTCTTGACTTTCATTTTCTAGGTCTTCAATTTTCTATGTGAATACAAATATTCTAGAATTTGACATCCTTCTTGAAAATTTCTATAACAACCTTTACAATACCAAAAATCCACCTCTATTGTCTATGCATTGCATTTTGGTAGAGTAATATTTCCAAAATATTGTACTATCATAATCCTATTTACCATATTTGGATTGCTAGTTTCCTTTCTAAAGCATAAGTGCAACCAAAAAAATTGTAATATATAGTTTATATGAAAACAAATTAATTTTATAAAATAAAGCAAATACTACCAATGAAAAAGAATAAAGTATATCTTGAATTAGATAGTCTACATTTTCTTGTCAACTTCAACTAAAATTACTACTTCCTCTAACCAAGAAAAAAATAATTTAACTTCACGATCCTCAATTAAAATCCTTCTTTTGGTTAGCTTATCTGCACATTTGTTTCCTTCCTTTAACGTATGTGTAAACCTATTTTCTTTAAACTCTATAGCAAGGTCATGTATTTCCACAATTATCTCTTGTATGTTCATTGGAGCCTTTGGTTTCCTCAAAATTGCATTTATTACTATGAGATTCATACTCTGTTCCATTTAATTTGTTTACATATTTTTAACCCTTCTAAAACCACTCAAGCTTCAACTTCATTATTTTTCTTAAATCCACTATTGAAAATGTAATAAGACAAAATATCTTCTAGATTATTTCTAATTATTCCTTCCACTCCTATTGGTCCTAGATTTCCTTTAGATGCTCCAATCAAAATTTAATTTGACCAACTTCACATCTAGTGGTTTCTACTTTATATTCTTAGCCTTCTTTTTGTTTCTTCTGTACCCATCATAATTCCATTTGATGACTTGAATCCATCTATCAAGTCTCTCTACTTTCATATTAGGGATTGGGTGAGTTGATAGGGTTGGTTTAGACTCCTCTATGGTTAAAAAAATCTTATTTTTAATTACCTCTAAATTGCTTTCCTTTCCTTTAAATATTTTTCTATTATTTTCTACCCATACAGTCCAAAGTATTGTATATTTTGATATATCCCAAATTGTCTATAAAGCCTCACTTTTAAAAGTGCTTTACCATTGCTTTAATAATTCTTCAATTCTATCATTCAACACCACACATTTACCAAACATATTAAGAATTTGTTGCCATAGTTCCTATACTATTGATAAGTGTCCCAAGAGATGGTTTATACTCTCATTTTTACAAAGAATAGATTGTGAGGGGCCATGAAAACCCCTTTCCATAAGGTTACCCCAGGATGAAATTATTCTATGACCTACTAGCCAAACAAATATTTTGACTTTAGGAATGCTTGGACTATTCCAAATATCTCTCCTTATTAATGTGATATTATTATTTTATTGATTATTTATATTATATCTACTTCTTTTTGTGTATTTTATTGAGCTATTCAACTCCTAAATCACCTTGTCCTTGGCTTCCATTGGAATAATCATTGTTGTTATCTATCTACTCAATTGCCTCCTAGCATCAATGTCTTGTATACTTGTAAAAAAACCTCCCATTCATTTGTATCTTCTTTCCTGATCCTTGTATAAAATGTTTGAAACCCTATCACCATATTTATCTTGAAGTAATCTCATCCATAGTTTCAAAATCGAATCAAGATTTATTGGGTTTTTATCACACCAAGTATCCATCCAAATAAAGTTTTTTTAAGCTAATTTCCATCACCCATATTAGACCTTTAATCACTAGATCAATTGATCTTTTAAACCATTCCATAGTGTTGAACCATTTGGTAGTGAGAATGTAGTAAATATTTAGCTTGGGTCATTAGGCTCAACATACCTAGAAAAATTCTTTCCCATTGTTTTTTACTCTCTTTGTACAACCTCCAAATTACTTTTCCACTAAGAGCTAAGTTTACATCCATAAAAACATATAAACCAAGACATCCCCTAGTTTTATCATCACACACCTTGCCCCATTTCACCAAAGAAAAATTCTCTTTATCATGTAATCTTAACCACACAGATTAAACATTTTTCTAACAATTTTGGTATGGTATACAAGGATATATAAATTGTTGGAATGGCTAGTAAGACTAATTTAATTAACCACACTCTTTTTGTTAATATAACCATCTACTTTTCCATGCTATAAGTTTATTCTAAACTTTACTTATAACTAGATTCCATAATTCTATCCTCATTCTCCCATAAAATAAGGGCATACCTAGATAAGTTTCTGGTAAATTTACCTTCTCTATTTGAAGTAACTTGCATATCCTTGCTTTGATTCTAGCTAGGGTGTTTAGGAAGTAGATTTTGGATTTTGTTCTGTTAAATTTTTGACCTTATGCCCTTTTGTATTCTTTTAAAATATAAAACCGATTCTATTATTAATCCATTGACTAGCACCGAATATGAAACTATAGAGACACAAGTTTTAATCTATCTTACCTATTCCTTCTCAAATATAAAATTTTCTAATATTGCAAAAAGAAAATCCCATTTAACCCGATCATAGGCTTTACTCATATCAAGTTTTAATATTATTGCTCTCTTTTCTTGAAGTTACTGAATGCATAACTTCATAAGCTAATATGATCACGTCCATAATTTATCTCCTTTTCACAAAACCTCCTTGCTATTATAAATTAATTTTGTATAACATACATATTAAACAATTTGCCATCACTTTGGAGATAATATTACATGCCATATTACATAGGCTTATGGACCTAAATGTATCAAACAATTTTGCATCCTTCTTTTTTTGAATCAGGGTAAGATATGTTGTATTTATTTTATAGGATATGTATTGTTTTACCCTAGACTATTTCACTACCACCAATAAAGAACCCTTTATTATATCCCAAATATGTTTATAAAATGCTACAAAGAACCCATCTGGACCTAGGGATTTATCCTTATCAAAATATAAAAGAGCTAAATGAACTTCTTTTAGAGTAATAAACTCCATTAGTTTTCTATTGTTTTCATTTATTAAAATTGAAGACAGGGTTATGCTTAAAATATTAGACCCAAAATCTATTTATAAAATAAAGTGAATCAATTTCAAAATTGAGGCAAATCATGGTTAAACTCATGTAGAAGACATGACGAATTACCTTTATTTTTCACCAAAATTTATAAAAATAGGGTGAATCAATTGCAAAATCTTGCTACCACTCATTTTTCATATATTCTTTTGATAAGATAATAATATTTACCAAATCCATCATTTTATGTTTCCTATATCTAGCATCGTACACATTACCCTTACTAGATCTCTACTTGTTTTTTCTTCAGTATCGCACTTTAGCAACTTCAAAGCTCATTTTAGAGGTTTTTTGAGGGTTTTTTGAGGATTTTACCAAGTTCCAAACCTATCATAGATTGGTTTAAAGCATAGATATCATTGATCTAGGTGGTTTCAAAAAATAAATAAAAAATAGAGTTGTAGATCAAAATTTACACCTCCTAGAAGGTTCTCTACTGACCAACTACTTCTCTGCAACCAATTGAATCTTCTGTTGATCGGTTGCACCTCTGCAGTCAAGTGTGGGTTAGTTGCACCCATACAATTGACCCACACTTAGATGCAACTCTAAAACTGAGTGTGGATATATTGTAGGGGTACGACCTATTTGCACTCGACTATAGAGTTACAGTTGGGTGTGGGTCGGTTGCAAAAGTGCAACCGACCTACACATGGATGCCACTCTACAATAGAGTGTGGATCGATTCCAAAAGTGCAACCGAAATACACTCACAATCGAGTGTGGATCTGTTGCACCAATTCAAGTGATCCACACTCGGTTGTATCTCTATAGAGTATGCATCTATCTATATTTTTTGCTATTAGGTTCTGGCCTCTTCTATTGTTGGTCCATGTATAGTTTTTCTCTTCAAACTCAACCTTCCATAGATTATTATTTTAAATAAAAACTTAGAAGTCTCTCATACTTTGGGTTAATTTCATGATTCCCCCAAAATTTTCATCCACTTGATAATGGAATTAATATATCCTATGATCATGAATCAGGCTTATTGATCTTTACTTCTCATAAAGGCTTCAATCTCACTCCATACTTCTAATCTTCCTGACTGAGTATGAGGTCCATAGACATTGATAATGATGAAAAATATATTTATAAAGTAGCATTTGACTAAAGAGGCTATCCAATTTCTAGTTTTATGAAATTAATTAGAGCTACATTATTTATATCTTGAAATTAAATGAAAAATTAGCTATTTGGAATAAGGTTTCATTAAAATAGAATTAGGTATATTATTACATAGACCAACAAATAACATGATCAATTCTCCACCAAGAAATATGCCAAATCAAGTAGTTGATGCAAACATAAACTTGAATGAGTTTTGGTGTTGGAAAGGTAAAAAAATCACACTATGAAATATACTCTTTTTGTTAATTTGAGTTGGATGATCATGCTAATATTTATATAACTTTAGTTTGATAAGTTAATTAGAAAAAACTATGGTTTATTTTTGTTGTAAAATTGATTGATTTTAATATATAATAATTGCTAGTGTTTGTAAGTTGTAAGCTTGCTACAGTGGTAAGGGATTTGGCCTCTCTTTAAGAGGTCCAAGATTCAATCCCCACTCGGTATGAGGGGACTAGAACCCCTCATAAAAACCTATGTAAACTCATTGCAAAAAACATTGCTAGTGTTTGTGATCAAAAGGTTTACTTGTAGATGTACCATTAATATTAATTACTGTCATTTGTGGCTATGAAAATTGAGGAATTTAATTGATTGTGTTAATGCCATTTGACGTGTCTTGTCAATTTTATTTTTGAATAAGTTGGGTATTTTTTTTCAATGGGTTATATGGGATTGAAACGGGTACCACCCATATTACATCATCACCACATAGTGGTATTACAACAAAGCTTGGATATTTTCCATGTATCGTTTGGCAAGATTCGAACCTAGGTCTCCTTGAAATGTTAAGGAATTTAACCGGTTGAGCTAACACCACTTGATAATAAGTTGGTTATTTTTAAAAATCCTTATTTTTAAAATATTCAAATGATTTGAAATTCAAAATGAAGGATTTGAAATCTTTAAATATTTTTGTATATAACTATTAAATTTAATGAGGTCCGATGTGTAGACCAATTGGTTCAACCAAACCTCGTAAGGGGGGCAGAGGTCCAAGGTTTAAATCTCGAGCCTCGTCTAACTGAACGCTTGTTCCTTTCCTGGTGCTTTCAGCAGTGTAAAAGGTTTTAAATGATTGTGACATAGTGGTTATAGGGGTGAAAATGTGTGGTGGATTTCGGGGCGGATAATGTAGAAACTGTGGTGGCCATAAAAGTCGGAAAACCTACCAAAATTCATGGCGGCTACCGATTCCACCATGTAAATAAAAAAAACTATTAATTTTAATGATTTACAAAATCAACAATTCCTAATATCTTATAAATTTGTACAAGGTCTAATAAAAATGTCCCTAAAAAATAGATAGAATTCATTGGAAATAGTTTAAATGGTTTTTGAAATTGAAACTTTAAACTCAAAATATTATGCACACCATTTTTTACAATTTTTACAAGGTCTTGAAAAATTTAAATGGTTTGAATTTTATTTAAGGGATATTCAAAGTTAGGGATTTAAAATCCGCAACATATTTTGCATAATAGTTTCACATATTTTTATAAATTTACATGAATTAAAAATTGCTTAAATATTCAACATAAATTATTTTTCTTTTGTTTTTTATTGGACAACAAGGGGTTGTACTCGGGTCCCCCACTCTTGAAAAATCACAACTCTCTCCTTTATAGCTTGAGAATTTACAAATAAATTCAATTCTCATCTCAATTGAGTTGCTATAGCTTGATACCTACATCATTTTACATAAAATGTCTGAATTCTTAACTTTCATTTTCTAGATCTTCAATTTTCTATGTGAATACAAATATTCTAGAATTCAACATCCTTCTTGACAATTCCTATAGCAACCTTTACAATACCAAAAATCCACCTCTATTGTCTATGCATTGCATTTTGGTAGAGTAATATTTCCAAAATATTGTACTATCATAATCCTATTTACCATATTTGGATTGCTAGTTTCCTTCCTAAAGCATAAGTGCAACCAAAAAAATTGTAATATATAGTTTATATGAAAACAAATTAATTTTATAAAATAAAGCAAATAATACCAATGAAAAAGAATAAAGTATATCTTGAATTAGATAGTCAAAATTTTCTTGTCAACTTCAACTAAAATTACTACTTCCTCTAACCAAGAAAAAAATAATTTAACTTCACGATCCTCAATTAAAATTCTTCTTTTGGTTAGCTTATCTGCACATTTGTTTCCTTCCCTTAACGTATGTGTAAACCTATTTTCTTTAAACTCTATAACAAGGTCATGTATTTCCACAATTATCTCTTGTATGTTCATTGGAGCCTTTGGTTTCCTCAAAATTGCATTTATTACTATGATATTCATACTCTGTTCCATTTAATTTGTTTACATATTTTTAACCCTTCTAAAACCACCCAAGCTTCAGCTTCATTATTTGTCTTAAATCCACTATTGAAAATGTAATAAGACAAAATATCTTCTAGATTATTTCTAATTATTCCTCCCACTCCTATTGGTCCTAGATTTCCTTTAGATGCTCCAATCAAAATTTAATTTGACCAACTTCACATCTAGTGGTTTCTACTTTATATTCTTAGCCTTCTTTTTGTTTCTTATGTACCCATCATAATTCCATTTGATGACTTGAATCCATATATCAAGTCTCTCTACTTTCATATTAGGGATTGGGTGAGTTGATAGGGTTGGTTTAGACTCCTCTATGGTTAAACAAATCTTCCTTTTCATTACCTCTAAATTGCTTTCCTTTCCTTTAAATATTCTTCTATTATTTTCTACCCATATAGTCCAAAATATTGTATCTTTTGATATATCCCAAATTGTCTACAAAGCCTCACTTTAAAAAGTTCTTTACCATTGCTTTAATCATTCTTAAATTCTATCATTCAACACCATACATTTACCAAACATATTAAGAATCCATTGCCATAGTTTCTATACTATTGAGAAGTGTCCCAAGAGATGGTTTATACTCTCCTTTTTACAAAAAATAAATTGTGAGGGGCCATGAAAACCCCTTTCCATAAGGTTACCCCAAGATGAAATTCTTCTATGACCTACTAGCCAAACAAATATTTTGACTTTTGGAATGCTTGGGCTATTCCAAATATCTCTCCTTATTACTGTGATATTATTATTTTATTGATTATTTACATTATATCTACTTCTTGTTATGTATTTTCTTGAGCTATTCAACTCCTAAATCAACTTAACCTTGGCTTCCATTGGAATAATCACTATTGTTATCTATCTACTCAATTGCCTCCTAGCATCAATGTCTTGTATACTTGTAAAAAACCCTCCCATTCATTTGTATCTTCTTTCCCGATCCTTGTATAAAATGTTTGAAACCATATCACCATATTTATATTGAAG
This sequence comes from Wollemia nobilis, assembly GCA_028583015.1. Lineage (NCBI taxonomy): Eukaryota > Viridiplantae > Streptophyta > Pinopsida > Araucariales > Araucariaceae > Wollemia > Wollemia nobilis. The sequence goes on along the minus strand of JAQPPZ010017031.1, from coordinate 7,121,370 downwards.
TAATCTCATCCATAGTTTCAAAATCGAATCTAGATTGATTGGTTTTTTATCACACCAAGTATCCATCCAAATAGAGTTTTTTTAAGCTAATTTCCATCACCCATATTAGACCTTTAATCACTAGATCAATTGATTTTTTAAACCATTCCATAGTGTTGAACCATTTGGTAGTGAGAATGTAGTAAATATTAAGCTTGGGTCATTAGGCTCAACATACTTAGAAGAATTCTTTCCCATTGTCTTTGACTCTCTTTGTACAACCTCCAAATTACTTTTCCACTAAGAGCTAAGTTTACATCCATAAGAACTTATAAACCAAGACATCCCCTAGTTTTATCATCACATACCTTGCCCCAATTCACAAAAGGAAATTTCCCTTTATCATATAATCTTGACCACACATAGATTAAAATTTTTTCTATCAATTTTGGTATGGTATACAAGGATATATAATATGTTGGAATGGCTAGTAAGACTAATTTAATTAACCACACTCTTTTTATTAATTATAACCATCTACTTTTCCATGCTAGAATTTTATTCTAGAATTTACTTATAACTAGATTCCATAATTCTATCCTCATTATCCTATAAAATAGGGGCATCCCTAGATAGGTTGCTGGTAAATTTACCTTCTCTATTTGAAGTAACTTACATATCCTTGCTTTGATTCTAGATGGGGTGTTTAGGAAGTAGATTTTGGATTTTGTCTTGTTAAATATTTGACATTATGCTCTTTTGTATTCCTTTAATAAGTATTTCAAATCTCTAGCCTCGTTTATCCTTGCCCTCCCAAAAAAGGTTGCATCATCTACAAATTATCGATGGATGATGTTGTTGATGTTATTACTATCCTTAAGTCCACTTTTAAGCTCATCTTCGTTAGCCTTCTTCAAGTTCTTATTCAAAACCTCTACCATTATAATGAACATATATGGTGATAGAGGATCTTCCTATCTAAGACCTCTCTTGGCTTTAAAAGATTCTATTATTAATCCATTGACTAGCACCGAATATGAAACTATAGAGACACAAATTTTAATCTATCTTACCTATTCCTTCTCAAATCTAAATTTTTATAATATTGCAAAAATAAAATCCCATTTAACCCTATTATAGGCTTTACTCATATCAAGTTTTAATATTATTGCTCTCTCTTTTCTTGAAGTTACTGAATGCATAACTTCATAAGCTACTATGATCACGTCCATAATTTGTCTCCTTTTCACAAAACCTCCTTGCTCTTCTAAATTAATTTTGTATAACATATGTCTTAACCAATTTGCCATCACTTTGGAGATAATATTACATGTCATATTACATAGGCTTATGGGCCTAAATGTATCAAACAATTTTGCATCCTTATTTTTTTGAATCGGGATAAGATATATTGTATTTATTTTATAGGGTATGTATTTTTTTACCCTAGACTATTTCACTACCACCAATAAAGAACCCTTTACTATATCCCAATTATGTTGATAAAATGCTACAAAGAGCCCATCTGGACCTAGGGATTTATCTTTATCAAAATATAAAAGAGCTAAATGAACTTCTTTTAGAGTAATAGACTCCATTAGTTTTCTATTGTTTTCATTTATTAAAATTGAAGACAGGGTTATGCTTAAAATATTAGACCCAAAATCTATTTATAAAATAAAGTGATTCAATTTCAAAATTGAGGCAAATCATGGTTAAACTCATGTAAAAGACATGACGAATTACCTTTATTTTTCACCAAAATTTATAAAAATAGGGTGAATCAATTGCAAAATCTTGCTACCACTAGTTTTTCATATATTCTTGTGATAAGATAATAATATTTACCGAATCCATAATTTTGTGTTGCCTAGATCTAGCATCGTACACATTACCCTTACTAGATCTCTACTTGTTTTTTCTTCAGTATCGCACTTTAGCAACTTCAAATCTCATTTTAGAGGTTTTTTGAGGATTCTACCAAGTTCCAAACCTATCATAGATTGGTTTAAACCATAGATATCATCGAGCTAAGTGGTTTCAAAAAATAAATAAAAAGTAGAGTTGTAGATCAAAATTTGGACCTCCTAAAAGGTTCTCTACTGACCAACTACTTCTCTGCAACCAATTGAATCTTCTGTCGATCAGTTGCACCTCTGTAGTCAAGTGCGGGTTAGTTGCACCCCTACAATTGAACCACACTTAGATGCAACTCTACAACTGAGTGTGGATCGATTTTAGGGGTACAACCTATTTGCACTCGACTGTAGAGTTACAGTTGCGTGTGGGTCGGTTACAAAAGTGCAATCGACCTGCACTTGGATGCAACTGTACAATAGAGTGTGGATCAGTTGCAAAAGTGCAACCGAACTACACTCACAATCAATTTTGGGTCTATTACACCAATGCAAGTGATCCACACTCGGTTACATCTCTATAGTTGAGTGCGGATCGATTGTAGGGGTGCAACCTATCAACACTTCTATTGATCGATTGTAGAGGAGCAATCTACAATTGATTATGATTAATTTCTCCTCTATAATCGATCAACTATTCTGTTGGTCCATCACTCCTCTTCAATTGATTACTATTTTTCATAACTAATCCTCTGTTCTTCTCTTTGCAATCAATCATATCAGATTTTTGCGTATCATTTTTTGTTGCTACAGGTCATTTTTTGATGAGAATGAATGTTTTAGTTGTATGGGTATGGTTGTCATGTTAGGTATATATATTGGTGGTGTAAGAGGTAAATTTGGTGGGATAAATAAAAAATTATTAATTTCAAGGCAAAAAAGGTCCATGATTTACGTGAGAGTATTGGCAATTTCAAAAAAAGAGAGAAATTATTATCAACGTGGGGTGAACCGACCCAAAACAAATTTCAACTTGAAAATTTTAGTTGAATGGGCCTTGGTCAAGGGTCCCCATATTCACCAATTTCAAAATTTCAAAATCTTAATATTCACAAATTAATGATGATTTACTGCTATGCATAACCCTAATTGAAGGTACTTACAATATTTTATTATTAAGAACTTCAAACTCCTCTAATCCTAGAATATTCTTGTAAAAAAACCTTGTTTGCTTTCTAATTTCACTTTGGTATTTAGTCTAAACCCCTTCTATGGATTTAATTCTACTAATTTAGGATGTTGATCTTTGTTCTATTGCCATCCCATGAAAAAAATTGTGTTTTTATCTCCTTTTAACCAAGTCAGTGCTACTTTAATCTCCAAAATTTCTCTTCCTTACCCAAAGTATTATGATATTCACTAAACAACTCTCTTTCCTCCAAGCTTGGATTAATATGATCGTCCTTTTAGAATTTTATCTTTTAGTTTTTATTTCTTCTCAAAAATGTTTCCAAAAGTGTTCTTGACCCATTCTTTTAATCTAGATGTCATTGATTTAATTTGGTTTGGAAGTGTATACAACCCATTATTTTTTTAAGAATACCATGTTTGTGCTATCATATCAACAAATTATGGATGTTCTTTCCACATTTGCTCATATTTAAAATATGACATTTTTTTGAATTCACTTACCACCGTTCTAACTCTTATTGACCAGTGATCTGAACCAATCCTTGTCAAGGTATTAATTTTAGAACAAGTTCCTTAATATAGCCAATGATCTAAGAGTATGCATCTATCTATATTTTTTGCTATTAGGTTTTGGCCTCTTCTATTGTTGGTCCATGTATAGTTTTCCTCTTCAAACTCAACCTCCCATAGATTATTATTTTAAATAAAAACTGAGAAGTCTCTCATACTTTGGGTTAATTTCTTGATTCCCCCAAAATTTTCATCCACTTGATAATGGAATTAATATATCCTATGATCATGAATTAGGCTTATTGATATTTACTTCTCATAAAGGCTTCAATATCACTCTATACTTCTAATCGTCCTGACTGAGTATGAGGTCCATAGACATTGATAAGGATGAAAAAAATATTTATAAAGTAGCATTTGACTAAAGAGGCTATCCAATTTCTAGTTTTATGAAATTAATTAGAGCTATATTATTTATATCTTGAAATTAAATGAAAAAATAGCTATTTGGAATAAGGTTTCATTAAAATAGAATCAGGTATATTATTACATAGACCAACAAATAACGTGATCAATTCTCCACAAAGAAATATGCCAAATCCGATGGTGGATGGGTTTGATAATGAGGTGAATTTCTTGTACAGTGTCCTCCAATCGGTGTTAATTCCTTCGGTCATAAGAGATGACAAAATTATTTGGAGCAACATGCAGGATGGGCGATTTTCTGTTAAGTTCGCTTATGATCTTCTGTCGTGTGAGGCTGCTGTGGACCCCCGGTGGAAAGCAATTTGGAGGAAAGGGATTATTCCTAAGATAAATTACTTTGCTTGGATTGCCTTTTATAACAAAGCCCTTACCATAGACAATCTCCACAAGAGAGGCCTTGTAATTCCCAACAGGTGCTATCTTTGCTTAGCTGACTACGAAACATCCGATCACTTATTTTTGCATTGCCCCTTTTCCCATTCAGTCCTAAGCTATGTGTTGTCTTCCTTCCAAGTACTCTGGTGCTCCCCTCGCTCCCTTAAAGACGCCTTCCTCCAATGGCCCAAGCCCTTTAAGAATTCTAAGCTTTGATTCCTTTGTGAGGTTGCCTTTCACCATTCCATCTAGCAAATTTGGCTAGAGCGTAATGCTAGAGTCTTCGACAAGATCCCTAGAATGGCTCCCTCTGTTTCCCAGTGGGCCTTATCCTTTGCTGTCGAGAATTCAAAAACTATTCCCAGCTCCCGCCCTCACAATCCTTGGGAGGCAATTATTTTCAAAAGACTGGACCTTGGCTCATCTTCCAGAGTTGACTCAGTGAATGGCCGCAGGGAGGTCACTTGGACCAAACCTCCTTTGGGGTGGATCAAACTTAATTTTTACGGGGCTGCTAAAGGCAACCCGAGGCCCACTGGTTTTGGGGGGCTTGTCAGGGACCATAATGGGAAGCTGATCTTGGCCTACTGTGAAAATCTGGGCCCTCAGACCAATCATTTTGCCAAAGCCCATGGTGTGTTGAAAGGGTTGTAGGTCATATCGAATGATCCTAGGCCTTTAATTATTGAAGGCGATTCTCTAAACATTATCAACTACCTTCGTGGCTCCAAAGACCCATCGTGGCGGGTCCTGAATATCATCCTCGAGGCTAGGATGCTCCTCTCTCGGCATGCCAGGTGGGAGGCGGGGCACATCTACAGAGAAGGTAATCGGGTGGCAGATCACTTGGCCAACAAAGGACTAATGACCACATGCCCGGTTGTTTGGTGTTCTTGTTTCCCAACCGAGGTGGACAGTTTGGCCAAGGTAGATATTCCCTCATGATGAAGAATTTGTATCATAGGTCTTTCCAAAGTTTGTTGATATATTGTCTTTGGCTATTATTCTGTTTTAATGTATTTCAAGATCAAGATTTCCAGGACTGTCCGCATCTTTTGGGGCCCTCGGGCATTTTGTATTTCCCTGTCTTTTTTACGAACTGCTCTATTTACCCAGCCATCCGGCATGAAATATCTTTTAGCAAGGCTGATTTTGTACATAAGGTTTTGGGATCCTTTATAAAAACCCACAATTAATCTATTATTATAATTACCAAAAAAAAAAGAAATATGCCAAATCAAGTAGTTGATGCAAACATAAAATTGAATGAGTTTTGGTGTTGGAAAGGTAACAAAATCACACTATGAAATATACTCTTTTTGTTAATTTGAGTTGGATGATCATGCTAATATTTATATGACTTTAGTTTGATAAGTTAATTAGAAAAAACTATGGTTTGTTTTTGTTGTAAAATTGATTGATTTTAATATATAATAATTTCTAGTGTTTGTAAGTTGTAAGCTTGCTACAGTGGTAAGGGATTTGGCCTCTCTTTAAGAGGTCCAAGATTCAATCCCCACTCACTATGAGGGAACTAGGACCCCTCATAAAAACCTATGTAAACTCATTGCAAAAAACATTGCTAGTGTTTGTGATCAAAATGTTTACTTGTAGATGTACCATTAATGTTAATTATTGTCATTTGTGGCTATGAAAATTGAGGAATTTAATTGATTGTGTTAATGCCATTTGACGTGTCTTGTCAATTTTATTTTTGAATAAGTTGGGTATTTTTTTTCCCACCCGTATTACATCATCACCACATAGTTGTATTACAACAAATCTTGGATATTTTCCATGTATCGTTTGGCAAGATTCGAACCTAGGTCTCCTTGAAATGTTAAGGAATTTAACCGGTTGAGCTAACACCACTTGATAATAAGTTGGGTATTTTTAAAAATCTTTATTTTTAAAATATTCAAATGATTTGAAATTCAAAATGAAGGATTTGAAATATTCAAATATTTTTGTATATAACTATTAAATTTAAAGAGGTCCGAGGTGTAGACCAATTGGTTCAACCAAACCTCGTAAGGGGGGCAGAGGTCCAAGGTTTAAATCTTGGGCCTCGTCGAACTGAACGCTTGTTCCTTTCTTGGTGCTTTCAGCAGTGTAAAAGGTTTTAAATGATTGTGACAGTGGTTATAGGGGTGAAAATGTGTGGCGGATTTCGGGGCAGATAATGCAGAATATTGTGGCCACCATAAAATCCGGACAACCTACCAAAATTCATGGCGGCTACCGATTCCACCATGCAAATAAAAAAAAAACTATTAATTTTAATGATTTACAAAATCAACAATTCCTAATATCTTATAAATTTGTACAACGTATAATAAAAATGTCCCTAAAAAATAGATAGAATTCATTGGAAATAATTTAAATGGCTTTTGAAATTGAAACTTTAAACTCAAAATATTATGCACACCATTTTTTACAATTTTTACAAGGTATTGAAAAATTTAAATGGTTTGAATTTTATTTAAGGGATATACAAAGTTAGGGATTTAAAATCCGCAACATATTTTGCATAATAATTTCACATATTTTTATAAATTTACATGAATTAAAAATTGCTTAAATATTCAACATAAAGTATTTTTCTTTTGTTTTTTATTTGACAACAAGGGGTTGTACTCGGGTCCCCCACTCTTGAAAAATCACAACTCTCTCCTTTATAGCTTGAGAATTTACAAATAAATTCAATTCTCATCTCAATTGAGTTGCTATAGCTTGATACCTACATCATTTTACATAAAATGTCTGAATTCTTAACTTTCATTTTCTAGATCTTCAATTTTCTATGTGAATACAAATATTCTAGAATTCAACATCCTTCTTGACAATTCCTATAGCAACCTTTACAATACCAAAAATCCACCTCTATTGTCTATGCATTGCATTTTGGTAGAGTAATATTTCCAAAATATTGTACTATCATAATCCTATTTACCATATTTGGATTGCTAGTTTCCTTCCTAAAGTATAAGTGCAACCACAAAAATTGTAATATATAGTTTATATGAAAACAAATTAATTTTATAAAATAAAGCAAATAATACCAATGAAAAAGAATAAAGTATATCTTGAATTAGATAGTCAAAATTTTCTTGTCAACTTCAACTAAACTTACTACTTCCTCTAACCAAGAAAAAGAGAATTTAACTTCACGATCCTCAATTAAAATCCTTCTTTTGGTTAGCTTATCTGCACATTTGTTTCCTTCCCTTAACATATGTGTAAACCTATTTTCTTTAAACTCTATAGGAAGGTCATGTATTTCTACAATTATCTCTTGTATGTTCATTGGAGCCTTTGGTCTCCTCAAAATTGCATTTATTACTATGAGATTCATACTTTGTTCCATTTAATTTGTTTACATATTTTTAACCCTTCTAAAACCACCCAAGCTTCAGCTTCATTATTTGTCTTAAATCCACTATTGAAAATGTAATAAGACAAAATATCTTCTAGATTATTTCTAATTATTCCTCCCACTCCTATTGGTCCTAGATTTCCTTGAGATGCTCCAATCAAAATTTAATTTGACCAACTTCACATCTAGTGGTTTCTACTTTATATTCTTAGCCTTATTTTTGTTTCTTCTGTACCCATCATAATTCCATTTGATGACTTGAATCCATCTATCAAGTCTCTCTGCTTTCATATTAGGGATTGGGTGAGTTGATAGGGTTGGTTTAGAATCCTCTATGGTTAAACAAATCTTCCTTTTCATTACCTCTAAATTGCTTTCCTTTCATTTAAATATTATTCTATTATTTTCTACCCATACAGTCCAAAATATTGTATCTTTTGATATATCCCAAATTGTCTACAAAGCCTCACTTTAAAAAGTGCTTTACCATTGCTTTAATCATTATTCAATTCTATCATTCAACACCATACATTTACCAAAAATATTAAGAATTCGTTGCCATTGTTTCTAGACTATTGAGAAGTGTCCCAAGAGATGGTTTATACTCTCCTTATTTTTACAAAGAATAAGTTGTGAGGGGCCATGAAAACCCCTTTCCATAAGGTTACCCCAGGATGAAATTCTTCTATGACCTACTAGCCAAACAAATATTTTGACTTTAGGAATGCTTGGGCTATTCCAAATATCTCTCCTTATTACTGTGATATTATTATTTTATTGATTATTTACATTATATCTACTTCTTGTTATGTATTTTCTTGAGCTATTCAACTCCTAAATCAACTTATCCTTGGCTTCCATCGGAATAATCACTGTTGTTATCTATCTACTCAATTGCCTCCTAGCATCAATGTCTTGTATACTTGTAAAAAAACCCTCCCATTCATTTGTATCTTCTTTCCTGATCCTTGTATAAAATGTTTGAAACCATATCACCATATTTATCTTGAAGTAATCTCATCCATATTTTCAAAATCGGATCTAGATTGATTGGTTTTTTATCACACCAAGTATCCATCCAAATAGAGTTTTTTTAAGCTAATTTACATCACCCATATTAGACCTTTAATCACTAGATCAATTGATCTTTTAAACCATTCCATAGTGTTGAACCATTTTGTAGTGAGAATGTAGCAAATATTTAGCTTGGGTCATTAGGCTCAACATACCTAGAAGAATTCTTTCCCATTGTCTTTGACTCTCTTTGTACAACCTCCAAATTACTTTTCCACTAAGAGCTAAGTTTACATCCATAAAAACTTATAAACCAAGACATCCCCTAGTTTTATCATCACACACCTTGCCTCACTTCACCAAAGGAAATTTCCCTTTATCATATAATCTTGACCACACAGATTAAACTTTTTTCTATCAATTTTGGTATGGTATACAAGGATATATAATATGTTGGAATGGCTAGTAAGACTAATTTAATTAACCACACTCTTTTTATTAATTATAATCATCTACTTTTCCATGCTAGAAGTTTATTCTAAAATTTACTTATAACTAGATTCCATAATTCTATCCTCATTATCCTATAAAATAGGGGCATCCCTAGATAGGTTGCTGGTAAATTTACCTTCTCTATTTGAAGTAACTTGCATATCCTTGCTTTGATTCTAGCTGGGGTGTTTAGGAAGTAGATTTTGTATTTTGTCTTGTTAAATATTTGACATTATGCTATTTTGTATTCCTTTAATAAGTTATTCAAAGCTCTAGCCTCATTTATCCTTGCCCTCCCAAAGAAGGTTGCATCATCTACAAATTATCGATGGATGATGTTGTTGATGTTATTACTAGCCTTAAGACCACTTTTAAGCTCATCTTCGTTAGCCTTCTTCGAGTTCTTATTCAAAACCTCTACCATTATAATGAAAATATATGGTGATAGAGGATCTCCCTATCTAAGACCTCTCTTGGCTTTAAAATATTCTATTACTAATCCATTGACTAGCACCGAATATGAAATTATAGAGACACAAGTTTTAATCTATCTTACCTATTCCTTCTCAAATATAAACTTTTATAATATTGCAAAAATAAAATCCCATTTAACCCTATCATAGGCTTTACTCATATCAAGTTTTAATATTATTGCTCTCTCTTTTCTTGAAGTTACTGAATGCATAACTTCATAAGCTACTATGATCACGTCCATAATTTGTCTCCTTTTCACAAAACCTCCTTGCTCTTCTAAATTAATTTTGTATAACATATGTATTAAAAAAATTTCCATCACTTTGGAGATAATATTACATGCCATATTACATAGGCTTATGGGCCAAAATGTATCAAACAATTTTGCATCCTTATTTTTTTGAATCAGGGTAAGATATATTGTATTTATTTTATGTATTGTTTTACCCTAGACTATTTCACTACCACCATTTAAGAACCCTTTATTATATCCCAATTATGTTGATAAAATGCTACAAAGAGCCCATTTGGACCTAGGGATTTATCTTTATCAAAATATAAAAGAGTTAAATGAACTTCTTTTAGAGTAATAGACTCCATCAGTTTTATATTGTTTTCATTTATTAAAATTGAAAACAGGGTTATGCTTAAAAGATCAAACCCAAAATATATTTATAAAATAAAGTGAATCAATTTCAAAATTTAGGCGAATCATGGTTAAAATCATGTAGAAGACATGATGAATTATCTTTATTTTTCACCAAAAATTATAAAAATAGGGTGAATCAATTGCAAAATCTTGCTACTACTTGTTTTTCATATATTCTTGTGATAAGATAATAATATTTACCAAACCAATCATTTTATGTTGCCTAGATTTAGCATCCTACACATTATCCTTACTATATCTCTACTTGTTTTTTCTTCGGTATCGCACTTTAGCAACTTCAAAGCTCATTTTAGAGGTTTTCTGATGGTTTTTTTGAGGATTTTACCAAGTTTCAAACCTATCATAGATTTTTTTAAAGCATAGATATAATCGAGCTAAGTGGTTTCAAAAAATAAATAAAAAATAGACTTGTAGATCAAAATTTGCACCTCCTAAGAGGTTCTCTATTGACCAGCTACTTCTCTGCAACCAATTGAATCTTTTGTCGATCTGTTGCACCTCTGCAGTCAAGTGTGGGTTAGTTGCACCCCTACAATTGACCCACACTTAGATGCAACTCTACAACTGAGTGTGGATCGATTGTAGTGGTATGACCTATTTGCACTCGACTATAGAGTTACAGTTGGGTGTGGGTCGGTTGCAAAAGTACAACCGACCTGCACTTGGATGCCACTCTACAATAGAGTGTGGATTGGTTGTGAAAGTGCAACCGAACTACACTCACAATCGAGTGTGGGTCTATTGCACCAATGCAAGCGATCCACACTTGACTGCATCTCTATAATCGAGTGTAGATCGATTGTAGGGGTGCAACCTATCAACACTTCTATCGATCAATTGTAGAGTAGTCTACAATTGATTGACTCTTTTGATGATTAATTTCTCCTCTATAATCGATCAACTATTATGTTGGTCCATCACTCCTTTTCAATTGATTACTATTTTTCATAACTGATCCTTTGTTCTTCTCTTTGCAATCAATCATATCAGGTTTTTGCGTATCATTTTTTGTTGCTACAGGTAATTTTTTTATGAGAATGAATGTTTAGTTGTATGGGTATGGCTGTCACGTTAGGTATATATATTGGTGATGTAAGAGGTAAATTTGGTGGGATAAATAAAAAAATTATTTAATTTCAAGGCAAAAATAGTCCATGATTTAGGTGAGAGTATTGGCGATTTAAAAAAAAAAGGAGAAATTATTATCAACATGGGGTGAACCGACCCAAAACAAATTTCAACTTGAAAAATTTAGTTGAATGGGCCTTGGTCAAGGGTCCCCATATTCACCAATTTCAAAATTTTAAAATCTTAATATTCGCAAATTAATGATGATTTACCGCTATGCATAACCCTAATTGAAGGTACTTACAATATTTTATTATTAAGAACTTCAAACTCCTCTAATCCTAGATATTCTTGTAAAAAACCTTGTTTGATTTCTAATTTCACTTTGGTCTTTAGTCCAAACCCCTTCTATGGATTTAATTCTACTAATTTAGGATGTTGATCTTTGTTCTATTGCCATCTTATGAAAAAATTTGTGTTTTTATCTCCTTCTTTTAACCAAGTCAATGTTGCTTTAATCTCCAAAATTTCTCTTCCTTACTCAAAGTATTATGATATTCACTAAGCTACTCTTTTTCCTCCAATCTTGGATTAATATGATCATCCTTTTAGAATTTTGGAATTTTATCTTTTATTTTTTATTTCTTCTCAAAAATGTTTCCAAAAGTGTTCTTGATCCATTCTTTTAATCTAGATGTCATTGATTTAATTTGGTTTGGAAGTGTATACAACCCATTATTTTTTGAATAATACCATGTTTGTGCTATCATATCAACAAATTATGGATGTTCTTCCCAAATTTGCTCATATTTAATATATGACATTTTTTTGAATTCACTTACCACCGTTCTAACTCTTATTGACCAGTGATCTGAACCAATCCTTGTCAAGGTATTAATTTTAGAACAAGTTCCTTCATATAGCCAATGATCTAAGAGTATGCATCTATATATGTTTTATGCTATTAGATTTTGGCCTCTTCTATTGTTAGTCCATGTATAGTTTTCCTCTTCAAACTCAACCTCCCATAGATTATTATTTTGAATAAAAGCTGAGAAATCTCTCATACTTTGGGTTAATTTCCTGATTTCCCCAAAATTTTCATCCAATTCATTATGGCATTAATATATCCTATGATCACGAATCAGGTTTATTGATATTTACTTCTCATAAAGGCTTCAATCTCGCTCCATACTTCTAATCTTCCTGACTGAGTATGAGGTCCATAGACATTGATAAGGATGAAAAAAATATTTATAAAGTAGCATTTGACTAAAGAGGCTATCCAATTTCTAGTTTTATGAATAGTTACACATGAGGTTCTAATAGGATTCCAACAAGTTAGAATTCCCCTTGTCACTCCTTCAGAATCCTCAACATCCCATTAACATCTTGCCCATACTGCTTTCATTGTTTTAGAAACTTCTTCCTTTAATATTTTAGTTTCCTGGATACAAGGAATATTTAGCTTATTACTTAAACAGAGGTCCCTGATACACCTCTACTTTAAGGGAGAATTAGCACTTCTTAAATTCCATGAAATGATAACCATGTATCATTAGGTTCTATTAGACTTACTTGTAAATTACAAATATCATTTTGTTTTTTCGTAAAGAGAAGTTCAACAAACTTAGTTTATGTTTCTTTCTCTATGTTTGCTCTTGCTTCCCTAGATATCGCTTGATAATTTAAAGGTTTTCCTTTTTCTGCATTGTCTATATTAGAAGTAGGTCTTATTATTCTATTCCTCAATATTCTTTCACAACTTTATTTTTCATTAGATTTATCCTGTCTTGGCTCTACTATGGAGCTTTTGACTTGTCATACTCATTTTCTAGTATTTTCTTATTAATGGTAGAATTATTAACATCTAACATTGCATTTCTCTACCATTTTTTTGCTTTTGAATGGTGCATGTTACTTCAAGAGAATCTTAAAAATAGAGCTGTAGATCAAAAGTTGCACCTCCTAGAAGGTTCTCTACTGACCAACTACTTCTCTGCATTCAATTGACTCTTCTATCGATCGATTGCACCTCTGCAGTCAAGTGTGGGTTAGTTGCACCCCTACAATTGACCCAAACTTATATGCAAATCTACAACTAAGTGTGGATCGATTATAGGGGTGCAACCTATCTACACTCAACTGTAGATTTATAGTTGAGTGTGGATCAGTTACAAACGTGCAACTGACCTACACTTGGATGTAACTCTACAACAAAGTGTGGACCAGTTATAAAAGTGCAATCGACCTACACTTAGATGCAACTCTATAGTTGAGTGTGGGTCAGTTGCACACATGCAACCGACCCACACTCAGTTGCATCTCTATAGTCAAGTGTGGATCGGTTGTAGGGGTACAACCTATCAACGCTTCCATCGATCGATTATAGAGGAGTAATCTATAATTCATTGACTCTTTTGATGATTAACTTCTCTATAATCGATCAACTATTCTGTTGATCCATCGATCCTCTTCAATTGATTGTTATTTTTCTCAACTAATCATCTATTCTTCTCTTTGCAATCGATCATATCAGGTTTTTGCATATCGTTTTTTGTTGCTACAAGTCATTTTTTGATGAGAATGAATGTTTTAGTTGTATGGGTATGGTTGTCACGTTAGGTATATATATTGGTGGTGTAAGAGGTGAATTTGGTGGGATAAATAAAAATATTATTAATTTCAAGGTAAAAAGGTCCATGATTTAGGTGAGATTATTGGCGATTTCAAAAAAAGGGAGAAATTATTATCAACGTGGGGTGAACCGACCCAAAAAAAAAAATCAACTTAAAAATTTTAGGTGAATAGGCCTTGGTCAAGGGTTCCCATATTCACTAATTTCAAAATTTAAAAATCCTAATATTCATAAATTAAGGATGATTCATCGCTATGCATAACCTTGATTGAAGGTACTTACAGTATTTTATTATTAAGAACTTCAAACTCCTCTAATCCTAGAATATTCTTGTAAGAAAACCTTGTCTACTTTCTAATTTCACTCTGGTCTTTAGTCCAAACCCCTTCTATGGATTTAATTCTACTAATTTATGATGTTGATCTTTGTTCTATTGCCATCCTATGAAAACATTTGTGTTTTTATCTCCTTCTTTTAACCAAGTCAATGTTGCTTTAATCTCCAAAATTTATCTTCCTTACTCAAAATATTATGATATTCACTAAGCAACTCTCTTTCCTCCAAGCTTGGATTAATATGATCATCCTTTTAGAATTTTGAAATTTTATCTTTTAGTTTTTCTTTCTTATAAAAAATGTTTCCAAAAGTGTTCTTGTTCCATTCTTTTAATCTAGATGTCATTGATTTAATTTGGTTTGGAAGTGTATACAACCCATTATTTTTTGAATAATTCCATGTTTGTGCTATCATATCAACAAATTATGGATGTTCTTCCCATTTGCTCATATTTAAAATATGACATTTTTTTGAATTCACTTACCACCATTTTAACTCTTATTGACAAGTGATCTGAACCAATCCTTGTCAAGGTATTAATTTTAGAACAAGTCCCTTCATCTAGTCAATGATCTAAAAGTTTGCATCTATCTATTTTTTTTTGCTATTAGGTTCTGGCCTCTTCTGTTGTTGGTCCATGTATAGTTTTCCTCTTCAAACTCAACCTCCCATAGATTATTATTTTGAATAAAAGCTGAGAAGTCTCTCATACTTTGGATTAATTTCTTGATTCCCCCAAAATTTTCATCCACTTGATTATGGCATTAATATATCCTATTATCATGAATTAGGTTTCTTGGTATTTACTTCTCATAAAGGCTTCAATCTCACTCCATACTTCTAATCTGCCTGGCTGAGTATGAGGTCCATAGACATTGATAAGGATAAAACAAATATCTGTTAAGTAGCATTTTACTAAAGAGGCTATCCAATGTCTAGTTCTATGAATGGTTACACATGAGGTTCTAATAGGATTCCAACAAGTTAGAATTCCCCTTGTCACTCCTTCAAAATCCTCAACATCCCATTAACATCTTACCCATACTGCTTTCATATTTTTAGAAACTTTTTCCTTTGATATTTTAGTTTCCTGGATACAAGGAATATTGAGCTTATTAATTAAATAGAGGTCCCTGATACACCTATACTTTAAGGAAGAATTAGCACTCCTTATATTCCATGAAATGATAATCATGTCTCATTAGGGTCTACTAGCCTTACTTGCAAATTACAAATATCATTTTGTTGTTTAGTAAAGAGAAGTTCAACAAACTTAGTTTATGTTTCTTTCTCTATGTTTGCTCTTGCTTCCCTAGATATCGCTTGATAATTTAAGGGTTTTTCTTTTTTTGCATTGTCTATATGAGAAGTAGGTCTTATTATTCTATTCCTCGATATTCTTTCACAACTTTTTTTTTATAAAATTTATCCTGTCTTGGCTCTACTATGGAGCTTTTGACTTGTCCTACTCATTTTCTAGTATTTCCTTATTAATGGTAGAGGTATTAACATCTAACACTGCATTTCTCTACAATTTTTTCTTTTGAATGGTGCATGGTACTTCAAGAGGGTCTTAAAAATATGATGAGACACATTCTTTAGGTTCATTGAGAATGTTTATCCCTAAATCAAGATCATATTGAATAGATAGTTCCTTGTTAAATTTTTGAACCTGTTGTACTATGTCCTCTAAGCTTTGATTTATTTTTTATTTATAGGCTAAAGCCTCAAGAATTGGTATTTCTTCCAATATCCTTCCTTACTGGTTTCCATTGTTTATTTACTTTTATTTGTCTAAACCTATTTTTTAGAAGTTGAAAACAATCCTCATCCATATTCATTTGTAAGTTCTCCTACGATTTTCTACATATGTTTTTGCTAGACTCTTCTTAGGGCAGGATCTCTCAGTATGCCCCACCTCATGACATCTTCTGTATCTAAAATATATGTTTTAATAATCTATGGTTTGGGTCCACAACTTACCTCCATACTTAATAATGAATGATTCTGGTAAAGGTTTACATATATCAATCATGACTAATATCTAAGCATAAATAGCCAAGAATCCATCTTTTGTATTTTTTGAAATCTCAAGAAATTCTCCAAGAGTGTTGCCTATTGCCTTGAAGGTATCCATTTCGTAAAAATTCAATAGGAAACCCATACATCTTAACTCAAACTAGTACTAGGGATAGATTTACATTTTTAGGTGTAAATCCTTCATAGTAGTGGGTAAGGAAGAGTCATGCTCTTCTTATAAACCAATGACCCTTTTTTAGGATTCTATCTCTTTCTTCCATGGAAAAAACAAATGGCCAGGAAGAAACCTTTAGGAAAAAAAGATATACTCACTCCTGGAGACTTCCAACTCCTATCATTCCATTTTCTCAAGGCCAAAGCCCTTGACCAAGACTCATAAAATTTACCAGAAACTACCCTATATTTGAGCAACGAAGATTGATCCTCTGTGAGGTCCTCATTAACCTCAACTACTGGAGATGATTCTAAGGATTTAGTTATAAACTGGTCCATGGGAAGGAAACTAAAACTTAAAATCTACTAAAATTTACCAAAATATCCTATAGCAATTATAATATTTGATAAAAAAACTATAATAATTTGCATGCAAAAATTCTAAGATAAATAAGGGGAAAAATAAACTTAGCTGAAAAATTATATGCCTAGATATAATGTCTTGCCTCACTAAAGCCCTAGCCCATTATTGCTCCTCCCATAATCCGAACCCTAGTTGATAAATATTTGAAATTTTGTTTTTCACGACTTGAAATATCGTCACTACCCTTGTTTCGGATGACTGACTTCACAGGGTTGTATCTCCCTCAATATTGCTCGGATTCATTTGTATGACTAGTCATTTTAAATCACTTCACATTCCACACAAATTGGTCCAAGAATTAGCTAAATCAGACAATCCTTCGTGAAGATATGACTCCTAAAAGATGAATTATTTAAAAAAAATCGCCCTCATGCTGCCCTAGTTCCAAATGATTGTCTTCACATGATCATATCTCCCTCAATACTACTTGGATTCTTTCGAATGACCACTTATTTCAAATATTTTCAAAATTTGCACAAAATGGCACAATAATTGTCCGAATCAAACAACTCTATGCAAAGATATGGCTCCTAAAAAATTGTTTGTTTTTATAAAAAATTATCCTAACTCTATCAATTCATAATTTCTACAACTAAAATAAAATTTTATTCAACATAAATTAATAACTTTTAAAGTAATTTATATTTTTCATCTTATTATAATGAAAAAATTACTCATTAATTTGATAAAAGTTTATTTATTATAATAAAAATAAATTGTACTTTATGCTATTTCCTATTTACTTGACTTTCACTACACCACTATTCACACTAATAACTAAAATTGAAGGAATCAATTTGTATTAAGCAGTGCAAGTCTAATCTTGCTTATCAAACTTTAAGATTTTAGAATTTTAAATAAAAGTTCTAAAATTTAAATTTAATGAGGAAGAGGTCTAACTAAAATTGAAGGAATCAAAATGTATTAAGCAGTATAAGTTTAATCTAGTTTATCAAACTTTAAGATTTTAGAATTTTAAATAAAAGGTCTAAAATTTGAAGGAATCAAAATGTATTAAGCATGTAAGTCTAATCTAACTTATCAAACTTTAAGATTTTAAAATTCTAAATAAAAGGTCTAAAATCTAAATTTAATGAAGAAGAAGTCTAAAAATAAAACTACATTAGGTAAATAGCATTGTTTATATCGTTCTTCTTATAAGGGAACAAATATTTATTTATTTTTAAACAATATCAATATTAATAACAATATATCACATTTAACTATTTTAAACGTAATTTTTACTATCCGCGTGCTGTGGTCTACCGATAAGGATGCCACTTGCATTATCGGTGATGTGACCCAGGTTCAACCCCACGACGGATATGTATATGTATATGAAGTATTTACTCAATTAAAAAAAAAACGTAATTTTTACCTAACACTTATTTCGATTAAATGGGCAAAACTTAATAATACAAAAATTATACATAAAAAATAAAAAGTGACATAATATCCGCTCATGTAGAGGAGTTGGAGAGCAAGTGGGTAGTTAAAACTCTTCAGTTATCAAGAGACCTAAGTTCAAATCTCTCCCCTCACATGTCGCGGATATGTTGTATATAAAAGGTTCTCATTAAAAAAAAAAAAAGACAGACATAAAATTGATGCCAAACTTTTATGGTAAGCATAGGCATTTCTCTGTTATTTTTTATTAAAGTAGATTACTTTGATGCCAAACTTTATGGTAAGCATAGGCATTTCTCTGTTATTTTTTAAGAAAAGTAGATTACTTTTCTTTTAACTATACTCTCACATGGTGCGAAATAAGTCAATAGCAATCATGATTTATTTACCATAACGTTACAACATGACAAAATATAAAGTAGTTGGGTATTTGGTGCTGGCAGGTTTTAAGTACTCTTGCACCTTTCAAAAATACATTCTTCAATTTTGAAAAGTTGTGTCTGTATTTGGTACAGCAAGGTGGCAAATTCTAAGAAACCCATTTAAAATTGGGTGTGAATGTATGAAAATCAAAGTCCAAGAGTAGACCCAAGCCTTAAAGGTTAGGTGGATTGGTAAGTGTTAGTTTGGATGGACACTTGTTAAGAAGAGATCTGGGTTCAAACCTTGGTGGTGCCAGTTTGCAAAGGAAGTAGTCTGCTCTAAATTCTTTGAGTGCGTGCCAGACCGACAACGATGGTACGAACCTCGAGTGATCGACGGTCCCCATCTCATGTTGGGTCAGGTTTGGTGGTTGCAGTCCCTATAGTTTGAACCCTGCACTGCCCGTTACTAAAAAACAAGAATAAACCCTCTACCATGGAAAATGTACACATACTTTTAATTTCTAAATTGAGGATCCATGAAATGGTCTATTTTTTTTTTCCTTAGTGCTTTAGGTGCTCTATGGTGTCACTCATGGTGTAGGATTAACCTAACCCAATTTAGGTCATTTCTTTATTTTTCAATCAGAGAGATGAAGTTCTAAATTTGGGTTGCTTTATTTAAGATCACAGCATGGAAGATACAAGAGAGTGAGTAAAAGGTGGAGTAGAAGGTGGAGTAGAAGAACAAAAAGAGAATTTTTTTTTTATTTTTTTTGAATTTACATAGTAAAATGGGTAGTTGTTATGAAGGTTGTTTAATTTTTATAGTTGTCACAGTATTTTGTGTTGTCCGTATTGGAAGTTGTTATATACAGATCTTCACGCAGTTTACCCCTATAATCACCATGTCACAATTATTTTAAACCTTTTATGTCGTCGCTGAAAACACTACGAAAGGGACAAACGTCCAGTCCAACAAAAAGGAGAAAATATTCAATTGAAGAAACATTGAGGAATAAGATGGGAAGAATAGAGTACATGGACTGATAAAGTAGTGGAATAGGGGATTTTGAGGGTTATTGTAATACATTTTACATAAAATATTTTAAAAATATATTTTTAATTTAAATTAAAAATGAGAAGTTAAATGGTAATCTTAATATTGTATTTGTATCTAACTTTGAATTAATATGTAGGGTTTGCACGTTGGTTAGGGATGTGTAAGTGGAATAGATTATTGATTATGCTCTTGTACTATGCATGTGTCTATGGTAAAAATTATGCATGTAATAGTTTGTATGGTGTCCCTAAGATTTTATGTAAGAAAGCCATAGTAAAGGGATGTATGAGTACCCTTGGAGGATCAAGTTAGGGTTGAGTAGTAACTTTCATGATATTATTATCTCTAAGGATGAAGTTGGGTTTTCTTCAAATTAGGTGATTGTGTGCATAGAAGTTGTGGTAATTTAAGAGTTTAGAGTCGTTTCAAAACCAAATGATAATTGGAGCTGCCATAGCTAGCTGGATTTTTTGGGTGATTCTACGAAGGATATGATAATTCTAGAGTTTAGTTGGAGCTACTCCAAGGCCAAAGGACAATTAAAGCTTTCTTAACTAGTTGATTAAAATGGATTTAGGATCTTCCATAATTACTCTATGACTTTAATGAAGTTCTAAGGAGCTTTAAGAGTGATATATACCTTTCGCATGATAAACATTAGATCATGTGAACTATCCTAATTTATTCTCTTTTTGTATCCTTTTGTCATCATATGATATGTAAGAAACAATTTTCTACAAAATGCAATGTTTGGTGGGTGTCAAAGATGTTTGACAGAGGAGTCCAATCTCTTATCAAAAGCTCAGCAGTAAATTTCATTACCAGGTTTGTGGTATGGTTTGTTATTATAAATTATTGGAAGAAAAATGTGGATATTTGTAATCCATAAATTACAATATATCATGTTTTGTTTTATTATGGAAGGGATTTTATTAAAAAAAAATGGAATACTCCATTGATATCTAAAGTACGTACTTTCTTATTTTTGTGCTTAAATGCTGACAAGGTGATATATTTACTTTTGATTCTTTAGGATTCATTGTGTAATAAGATTTTTTGCTTGACATTTTGAGAGAGTGTATTAGAACTAAGAAAATTATGTAAAATTACATTTAATACTTAGTTTCATCTTTTATAAATATATATATTTTTAAAATCAACTAAGATGTGGAGATTAATTTGTTAATAGTAAACTTTCATTGTATTAGAAAACTTAAAAATCACCCAGGTGTTGTAGGTGAGTTGGAGAGGAGAGGGCAATCTTCCAAGGGAGGTCCCAGGTTCGAATCTCCACCTTGCCAAAAAGCTGAATTGGGTACCCAAAATCCAATTGATAATGTTGGTGCGGGTAGGGCTAGGTGCGACTGGGTGACTTTAACAGTGTAGAACCCCCTGTTCGTGGTCTCTCAGACCAAGGCGGCCCCACAAGGGGTTTTTTGCTCAAAAAAAAAAACTTAAAAATCAAAATAAAATTAATTTAAAATTAAAATTATAAGATTATGGTTTTTGTTATCTTTATCAAAATAAAAATGAATAAAAAAATAATAACAATAACAACATAAGAGTTTAACATAAAAATAAAATATATATATATTAAAAAATACTAATTAGGTTTCAAACACAAATGATCAAACCTACTATGATATTGGGAGGAATGTTAGATGGAGTGAAATGTAGAGTAGATACTAAACTATATAAATGTGTGTATATAATTCCTTGCTTGTTTAGGTGCTATACATAAATCCTTAAAAACTAGGTTGAAGGAGCATAAGGTTGATATACAACATGAAAGATTTGTCCACAATCATTCATTTAAAACAAACTGTTGTATTTGTCTAGAAGAAGCCAAATGTTGAGAAGATATCATTGAAGTAAGAGAAAAATAAAAGAGGCCTTGGAGATTGAGAAAATACCTTTTATATATATATATATAGTTACATAGGAGAGTTATAAATATATTGGTTACATAAAAGACCTTTAAACATCAATAAAGAAGAAAGTTTTAAGCTCAGTACATCTTGGAAATACCAAAAAAAAAAACTTATAAACCCAATATTGCTACAAATAAAAAAACCTTAACTAGGCCCTCTACACTTCCCTCATTTAATATATATATATATATATATATATATATATATATATATATATATATATATATATATATATATATAAAGGTTTATTTAGGATTTGAGCATCTAACAATACACTTTGATTTTGATATAAATCTTAGATATTAATGTTAGTTATATTGTGATTAGTTTTTTTTTTCTTTTCATTTATGTATAAAGGAACTTAAAATGTATATATTCACATCAAAATATTATTATCATTATTTAATGAAGATAATGATAATTATAATTATAATAATAATGTATTATTATTAAATAATAATAAATACAAAATTATGGACTAACATGTGCAAAATTTGAAGAGCTTTACAATGAGTGGTCATATGAAGGAAACCCAGAAGAGGGAGATACAACCCTATGAAGTCAATCATCTAAGACAAGAATAGTGAGGATTTTTCAAATCGTAAAATTATAAATATCTCTATCAGTCAAGGTAAGCAAATCAATTGTAGTTTAATTTGTTTTTGAAAAAAAATTATAGAATTATTTGTTGATAGCAAGGAATAGAGGAAATTTAATTTTTTTTTTAAACCTTAGTTTTTTTTCCCAAAATCTTAGTTGCTTTAGAAAATTTTAAGGTTTGAGATCATGGAGTTACCAGTTTTCATTGGAAAGGATGATATTGATGCTCAAGAATGGTGGATGAAGTTAGATATCTATATTCTAGTGACCATTTTGGCAAATTCAACTTATACAAATTTTAAAAGAGGAAGCTTATGTTTGGTGGGAAAGTGTCAAAAAGGAAAGAAATTATAATTTCACTTGGGATGAAATAGAGTATGCATTCTTGAGTTACTAGGACCTGTATAAAAGATAGCTAGTTTGAAGGTCACCATCAAAGGATATGAAGAAGAAATAAAAATGCTTCAAAGGGAGTTAAAAAAAATAAAAAAAAGAGAATATGAAGAAAAAAATACATATGAAAATGTGCAAGTTCATGGTTGCAATCATAATGAAAAGCTTAAGAAGCAAGGATCTAAGAAGAAGCAAGAAGCAATTATGACAGGGAAACAAGTTGAAGAACCAACAAAAGACTCAAAAGTTGAATTTATAGTAGCAACCCTCCCTATTTTTTTGCTAGGTTTTACCCTCTGAGATCTTACTGTTGGTTGCCTTTGTTGGTCATTCGGGTATCAATCTCCAAAATTCTTTAATCTTGCCCCTTCCCAGATTCAAATACAGGGGGAGACCTTGTGCCTTCAATGTCTGTGGAGTCATACTTGTACTACCAGGTCACTTTTATTGGTGGATGTTTGGTCTTTTTACATTGCGATTTTTGGGATAGTTGTTGGATGTGGGTATCGTTTTGGGGGTTCTTTCCTTGTGGTTCTTTCTGGTCTTACCTATTTCCTAATCCAACTCCAAAGGGAGATCTTGGGATTAATGACCATTGAGGAAGAAATTTGCGGATGGCCCCTTCATCTGGTGGGATCTCCTAGTTTTGGTGGGTTGCAAGGCGTGGACCAACTGGTAGACTTATTTGGTTGTGTTGGATGCCAGGGTTCCAAAGCTCCAATTTTTTGTTGGGATCTTCCCTTTATTGCATTGAATGTATTGTTTTGGATTAGTTTTCTCTTCAATCGATCTCATGGTTGATTGAAATCTAGATCTAGAAGGTTTTTCTATTACTGGTGTACTCAGTTCTGGATCTCCTTTTACCAGTTGTATAATTTTTATTGTTTTCCCCCCTTGACAAGGCTCCAACTGTTGGATGGACCGTGTGTCAAAGGAGGTCTATGTTCCTTGGCTGGGATCTCCTGTGGGGAGGGTTTATTTTATTTTTTGAGAGCTCCTTGGATTTTTTAGTTTTATTTTTTGAGCTTTCAGGTTTGTGAGCTCTGAGGGCTTCGAAGCAAGTGGGATTCTTTTATTTTAATCTTGTTGCTTTCTTTTCGTTGGGTGATTTGAGAGTTCTCATATTTAAAGCAAAAATTTGTGTTTAATTTCTCTTGTCATCTTGTCAGCGCCATACCCCTATTTTTAGGCGTGCTTTGAGGGCTTCGTAGCAAGTGGAAATTTTTGTTTAATTCTAGATGCTTTCTTTCCATTGGGTGATTCAAGAGTTTTCTTTTTTAAAGCAGAAATTTAGGTGTTTTTTCTCTTGTTAGTTTGTCAGCACCATTCCCCTAGTTTTCGGCTATTTCATTTTGGGTATGCTCTGTGGGCTTTGTAGCAAGTGGAAATTTTTGTTATAGTTTGCTAATGGTTATTCGGGGCTTGTTGGTTCACTTGACTCTCATTGGGTAAGATTTTTTTCCATTTTCAGTTGAAATCCTCGTTGTTTTTGCCCAGTATTTCTCGAGTGCCTCATTTCACTCGATGTCTTACTCTTTGGCGCTCTTTTTCAAATTTGAATTTTAAAGAGGAGATAAGGCAGGATTTTTGGATCCATATTTTATTTGATGTACTTCAGGCTCATTGAATACTCTTTGGATTTGTAATGGTTTGGGATCCCTTCCAAAATCCCTTTGTAAAGGTTTTAAGACCCTTTCAAAACCCCTTATTTCATCTAATAAAAAAAACAAGAAAGTCCACGGAGGAAGCAATAACAAAGTCTAAGGAAGCCTTGTCAAAATTGCACAAGGACACACCAAAATAATGGCATAAGAGAGAAGATTATGAAGAATTTAAAACAAAGAAATAATTTGTTGAAGAATCAAAGAAAATAGAATGTCATATCGATACCCACACCACCCTGAGCAATAACAATATTGGAGGCATGGCTTAAAGCATCAATATTATATAACTACATGAAGCTAGAGAGGCATTATGTATGGTAGTGTTTGGGAAAAAAAGCATAGTGGTTTTGGATTTCAAAGGTGTGTAATAGCATCAAGGAACAATAGGATCAACCATTCAAAATATTAAAGCAAAGTAGTAGAAGCATGGATCCAATAGAGCAATTATGGATATTCAAGTGGCAAAATAGCAACTTGACATCATCAAAGACCACCACTAATTTATATTTCAATTGGATGGATGAAAAATATTGGAAAATTTCAAGAAGGATGTTGGATATTTGTATTTACAAAGAAAATTGAAGAAGACCTAGAAAATAAATATCAAGAATTCAAACTTAAAAAAAAAAAGATGTAGGTATCTAGTGATAGCATCTCAATTGATATGAGAATTGGATATATTTGTAAACTCTCAAGCTCTATAGGAGAGAGTTGTGATTTGTCAAGGGTAAAGGACCTAAGTAAAACCCTTTTTTCTCAAGCAAAAAAACTTATTACAAAATTATATAATAATAATATTTTCATGAGTATATTATTAATTTATTTTAATTAGTTTATCTATTTATTTTAGTGTCATTAGTAATAATAATATTTATTATAATAATATAATGATAAGATTAGAACCTATTATCATAGTTTTATAATAATATATTAATCATATTATTATTACTATTATTATTTGTTAGTTTTTTTCAATTGGTTATATGGGATTGAAATGGGCTCTACCCATATTACATCATCACCACATAGTGGTATTACAACCAAGCTTGGATATTATCCATGTATCATTTAACAAGGTTTGAACCTTGGTCTCCTCATTAAATATTAAGGAATCTAATTGGTTGAGCTAATGCCACTTGATAATTATTATTAGTTAGTTAAAACATATGAATAGATACTTTTTTTTTACTTGAGAAAAGTCATAATGTTATATTAAGCAAATATAAAATTACGTTCTTCAAATGCCTCTCCAACATTTTTCAAAACTTCAATGGTGACCTATAAATCAAGTCACTTATATATCATAGCTAGCTATCTCTAATAGACAAAGTTTTATCCTTACGCACCTTCCTAGATTATCAATCAATATCCTTTAAAACATTGAATTTTGAGATTTTAGAAAGTTGCTTTAACTATCCTTGTTAAGAAATCTACAAACATGCCAAACTAGAAACTAATATTTCATTATTAGCATCACAATTATTTAATATGAAGTATGGAATTTGGATCTACATGTTTTGGCTAGAGTGGATTAATCCCCCTAGATAGAAATATGAACCAACTACTATGAATAGACCTCTTTGAATTCCCATACTAAGAACGTACTTGGTTTAATCAGTAGCTCCTCCTTTGAGAGTCCATTCTGCTTTCCTATCTAGTTATTGATAAATATGCCTAAATGTAAAATCTTCACTTTGGTCCATTCTTTTGTTTGAGAGAATATGGGTTGTAGAACCATGTTTTCCATCTTGAAAGTACCAAGTATCTAGTTTATCACCACCAATAAGTCTTCATAAATTTGTATTTTTTGCATTCCTTTTGATTCCACCATCTAAACCAACAATTTAAGTACAGTTTAGCATAATTATTGGAACCCTCTCCTAGTTTAGTCTTGAATTTAAAGTAATGAGTGTTAGTAATATATAGTAACCATCCTACCCCAAAAAATATAAGGATACCCTGTCTTTCCCCGTAAAAAAATCCCCAAGCCCCTAGTTTATATATTTTTTAAAGGATGATTTACCTGATTACCTTTATTGTTGTCAAAACCTTATAGTTATTGAAAATTTTGATGATTTGGGAGGAGATCTACCATATAGGCTTCTCCTGATCCTAAAATATTTTTGTGTTCCTTGATCTCCATACTTCCCATGACATGAAAAATGAAAAAGCTATAAAAATTTTGTATGACCTATTTTCAATCCAAGATTTCAAACACTTTCCTAGGGAGTCTTTTTTCCATCCTATAAAATATGCAATAACCTTCCTCCAAACCTGTCTAGTAAAAGAGTAAGCTACTCACAAAATATCAATTGTTTCACTATATGACGTACATAAATGAAATCTTCCTAGACCATTCCAACTTCTCTTCTATAATACCTCCCATATTAAAACCTTATTTTTCATGACAAACCACAAGAACCATCTTGGCTTCAACAGGGCTTTCTGCTTTCAAAGTTACTTCCACCACCATGTTGAATTTTTGTCACTATATTCCAATATAGTCTTATACCCCAATTTTGAAGTGTACTCCTTTGTAGCTCCATTATTTGTCCAAACCAATTGATTAGCTTCCTATCATAAATTGATATACCCAAATTTAAGCCTTCCCATATATTCTTCCCATTGGTGTGCCTCATGGACTTAAAGCCCTAACTCTATTGCTTCCTTCCATTTATGTATCCACTTGGTAGATGATTTTGAGTTAGTTTCTTGGGTAAGAGTTCTAATCCCTTGAACTCTTAAGATCTGAATTACATTATTTGGTAGTATGTGCATACATCCACAAATAATCCAAGGGTCCAAGCCTAGTCTTATCCTTGATCCATTGCTTATTTTCTAGGTGAGCCAATATCCTACAATATAAAATTCTTGGATCATTGCCTTCCAAAACATCGAAAAATTATAGGTTTACTTCACTAGGGTCCTTATCCACTCCTTAACTATGAGTGGCTCTAAATATTTTTTCTTAATAATCGTATTTCATAAGCCTACCATTGATATTATCTTCCAAACACACTTGGATGCTAAAGCCTTTCCAAACAGGTGGATGTTTTTAAGTCCCCGTCCTCTATTTTTTGGGATTGGTTAAGGATTTGCATTTAACCAGGGGATTTCCTTATCTTACCCTTTTCCTTGTCCTTAAAAACTTGTAGCTTAATTGTCTACTTTTTTCCAATACTCCTTTTGGTATGTGAGACAAAGATTGCCAATATACTAATATCACCGCCAACACAAACTTAACAAAAGTCAATCTCCCTCCTAAAGAGAGTCATTTTTTGCACCATATATTAATTCTCCTTTCCACCTTCTTAATCGACCAAATCAAATCTTATTTAGATTAGTTATTGGGTTTTAAAAAGAATCCCAAATACTTAAACACCTCTTGAAGATCAATTTTATTAAAGAGGAATATTTGACCTATTAATACAACATGATCCTAATCCACACGATTAATGGAGATGCTTGGCTTTTGTACATTAATTTACATACCTATTGTCATGCAAAAATATCCTTCCATCCGTGAAAAGAACATCATCTACAAAAAGTAGATGGGTGACTTATAGTATTCTACCTAATCTAATTTCCTTTACTGCTCCTACCCTCTTGGATTCTAAAAAGCATCTACTTAATTCCTCAACTACCACAAGATATAAAAGTAGTGATAGGGGGTAACCGTGTCTTATACCTTGAAAAAAATTGAAGAATTGAGGAGTTGACCCATTAACCAATACTACAAAAGAAACAAAACATAGACATCCCATAATCCAATTCACCATCTACACATAGAACCCAATATGAGTAAGTAAATATCTTTTATATAGCTAGTTTAAACTATCAAATACCTTAGAGAGATCCAACTTCATCACCATTGTTGACATTTTCTTTGATTTATGGAGTGAAGACTTTCTTGAACAACACTAATTGCCTCATGAATTTGTCTACCATGCAGGAACCCAAATTTCTCAATAAAAATAGAATTAGAGAGGAACATTTTTAATTCTTGATGCAATTAATTTTGCTATGATTTTGTACATAGAGTTACACAAATATATGGGCTTGAAATTTACAAAGGAAGAAGGATTGTCTTTTTTTGTAATTAGAGTAATAAAGGTAGAGTTGAAGACTACATTTACCCTTTTTGATTGCCTAGACTTCTCCACAACCTTGTGTAGGTCAGTATTCAGAAGGGCATAGAAGTCAAAGAAGAATTCTACAGTCTAATTATCAAGCCCTAGACTCTTATCTTTTGGGAAAGGGTTAAAATAACTTTAAGCTACTCCTTTGAGGCTTTCTATACCAACCCACCATCAGCTTCATTATCTATAAATCTGCAAAGGAGAGAATCTATTTTACTATTTAAAATATATTAACTTGAATAGGGTCCTTGTATAGTTGACCAAAATGCCTTAATCCCATGTCTGTTATTGCTTTAAAAGAGGAGAATTTACTTCCATCCTGACCTTGTCGCTCCCAAATTGTATTTTGTTGTTTTCTATAATTTGTAAATCTATGGAAAATGTAGTGTTCTCATCACCATTTGCAATCCAAAGAACTCTATTTTTTAGCCTCCACTGTGCTTCTCTCTTTGCCAACTATCTTCTCTTCTCTTGTACCAAAATTTTATACTTAATATTTATTTTCTCATATAATTCTTGTGAGGAGTTATTACATCATATCCCATGTGAAGTGACAAATGGTATAACCACCCTTCATAAGCTTATGCATGTAGTATATAATAGAGGTGGTTACAAGTTTAATTAAGAAGTTTGTTATACCTAAAATATGCATCCTATGTACTTAAATACCTATCATTATATAATGCAAATCATCAAAGCATTAAGTTCTATCATATAGAATTAGAGTAGGTAGAAGAGAGAAAAAACCATTCTTCTAATCCTCCTTTAGTTTCAATATAGAGAAGCCAAGAAAACACTCTATTTAAGAAAATAAGTTTTAAGGTTAAAATTACCCTAGATAAAATTGTTGAAGGAAAACCTCAAATGAATAGGCAACATCACCATGAAGCAAAATTCTATGGTAGATTCAAATATCTCAAGGTGAAAAACCTTTTCCAAAGACCAGGAAGGAAAAATCCTACAAGCATAAAAAGGGTTTCAATCCCTTATAAGACCAATAAGGTCATAAACCTACAAGCAACAACCATGCCAAGTTCAATATAAAAAAATATATAAAAAGGAAAAGGAAAAGGGGTCATAAGTTTCCCTTGAAGAATTATCATTTCAAAAGGTAATAAAGGAAGCCATAAGAAGCTCCTTAAAAATAAAGGAAGTCATAAAAGCTCCTGAAAATTGAAAAGAAGGTAAAGAATCCATTGAAGCTTCTTACAATATTGCAAGAATAAAACTAGCAAAGAGGAAGCCATTAAAAGCCCCTTAAAATTGTAATGGGATACACTATTAAAAGAAAGAGATTCATAAATTATTAAAAGGTGACAATTGTTATTATCTTTTTTTCTAAGAATAGAATTGCAAGAGATGTCATTGAATAACATTAAGAAAGAATAAAAGAAATGCAATCTAGCTACATCATAAAGCATACTGCAAGTACGAAGAAAATTAACACACAATAAGCAATGGTCTCATGTGAACATTCTAGTTGGAATAAATACTAAGAAAAGGATAAGGCAAGAAGTCTATGTTTGAAGAAAATAGAAAATAGACAAATAATTATAGACACCAAAACAACACCAATCCGATTATGTGACTGCAAACACTGATCGCATTGACACACACAGCCCCAGGGCAGCCCCCAGAGGTTAAACAGTGGTCCTAACCACTCTTTCAATAGTTTTTGAAGGTCAAAAGTCAATTTGGCACCCTCAGGTACTTTGCTCCATACTCGTTTCACCCAGGAACGAATACGGTTTGGTATTCGCCCCGCCCAGGGATGAATAGAAGTATTCGCTCCGGGGTGGAGCGAATAGCGGGTTTGACGAGCAAAAAGTCAATTCACGACAAATGGCAGCTCGGATCCGCCACTTAACACCTCCTTCATTTCATGGGAGCATGGGTGAGCATTTTCGAGCGTTAGAGGCTGTTACAGGGGCAGTCATGAAGCCCCTAATCAGGGAGGAATCTTCCCTCCCCTGGAAGGGCATGGCTGCCAAGTGGCGCCTCTGCATGTTCATCCCAAGAGACCTCCAGGTCTATAAATTGGTGAGCTTTCTCACCCCAAAAGATACAGAGTAAGAGCATTTTTGAGCAACGAAGTGCTGCCGTTTTACTTCCCCATACATCCTTGTGCGATTTGTGCCTTTCACATCCTTGATCTCTTTTAGAGAGGAGGTCATTGGGTGACTATTGGAAGGATGAATCTTGAGCCCAAAAC
This sequence comes from Wollemia nobilis, assembly GCA_028583015.1. Classification (NCBI taxonomy): domain Eukaryota; kingdom Viridiplantae; phylum Streptophyta; class Pinopsida; order Araucariales; family Araucariaceae; genus Wollemia; species Wollemia nobilis. Next base: position 7,090,517 of record JAQPPZ010017031.1, on the reverse strand, counting down.
CCGACACTTGACCACAGTATACCACCCAATTTTCCGACAACACCCTGTAAGAGATTTTGGACCCATCCCAAGTGGATTGGTGCCGAAATCAGGCCCCAAACGGTGGGCGGCCTGCCCGGGCGCCCCCGCACTGCTGCAGGTCTAATCGTCCCTTTTAGGAACGATTGGGAATCTATGGCAGATTTTCTTTCTGTCATTTTCATTTTGTATTCGATCTTTATGCTGCTTAGATAGTTTGCAATTTCAATTCCATATCGTTTTGATCAATTGCTATTATGTTTTATCATGTTTTTGCCTCCACTAACTTGCAGAGGGCGCCATCGAAATCTGGGTGTTAGAGGCCGAATTGGGGAAATCCGACCATCTGGGTCATCCCAAAATGCCCCCAATTAGCTAACCCCCACTTTTGCAAGAAATTTGGAGCCATCTGGAGGTGACATTTGGGACGGTTCTATTCGGCATTTTGTTGCAGGTATATTCGTCCCGCCCCGAAACGAATACGAATCCACGATGAATTTGTAGACTGTTCTTTTTGCAATGCCTTCCCGGTGATGTTCCCATGCCTCTGTGAAAATTTTAGTCGATTTGGAGTTGTTTTGATCATCATTTTATTTATTTCTTCGCATGCATTAGTTTTTGGGTTTTGAGATTGCATGTTTGATCTTCTTTGCAGGTGCTATTGACTATCTCTTTGTTTCTTTGAACGCAGGATCGGAACATCGGAGGAGCAGCAAGGAATCGACACTCGTATACACAAGCGGCGGTGACGTTTTGGTCCACCCATCTTACATGTGGGCACGCGGAAGAAGGATGGCTATCCATGGATGTAACCAAGAGACGAATTTAACGCTCCTCGCCCCTGAAAAGGGAGGAGGCGAATTGTAACCGAATTGTGAAACACATCAATAAAAGAAAAGGGCTATTTATTTCATTTGGGTTTCAATTCATTTATGCTTTCTCCATTTTATGCATTTTTAATTCGTAGGATTTAGCGTTAAGTTTAGTTCCATTTTTGCATCGTGCTTGGAGTTTTTCCTTTCTTGTTTCCGTATCCTCGTGCTTTCAGTGGCGATCACGGTGGGACCCTGTCCTCTGCTTTTTTAGATCAAAAATCTGATCAAAACTTGCTTTGCTTGCAGGTATCTTTTTTTTTTGAACGCGGGACTGCTGTTCGTTCCAGCCTATGGCGAACACAGAGCTGTAATTCGTCTCATCCAGGGACGAATGGGAATGCGCCCCACCCTGTGACGAATACAGTTCTGTTATTCATCCGACCCAGGGATGAATAGCTCTCTATGCATTTTCAGGACAGAGACTCAGAACCAGAAGATTTGGGCAGAGAAGAGGTAAGGATTCTGAACTTTCCCTGTCATTTTCTATTGTCAATTTTTTTGTTTCTGGATTACTTGCTTGCTTAGGGAAAGTTTTCTTTTTGCTGCTTGCTTGTTTCCTTTTGCAAAATAAAAAGAACCCCACACACCACGTGGCAAATTAAAAACCAAGGAGCTGGTCGTAAAACCCCAGCCCTTGATCAAGACCAACGGTGGATTTCATCACCACCTTGGCTTGAATCTTGCATCCATTACCCCGATCGCTACTATTGCTAGACGTAAATCCTGATGAAAGCTGACCGAGTGTAGTTGGGGTGATTCCCAATGCATGAGGATAAGTCTTCTATGGTAGGTGTCATAAACAGGGTGATTCCCCTTCCGTACCGCCTACGTTCCACGTACCATCTGCTCTCACGTACCTATAGTTTCCCTCACGTAAGGGCGGGTATATAGAGAGGTTGGTATATCGGCCTGGCAATGGTATATCGAAGGGGCGACCATTTTTGGGAGTCATAAGAGCCATCATTTTGCATTTAAACATTCTTTAAAACCAAAAAAAAAAACAAAAACAAAACAAAAATAAAAAACACACTAAACCAGGTCTAGGACACACTTTCAATCTTTAAACGAGATAATCACTGCTTGTGTGTGTGTGTGATCTTTTCTGTTTAGTGTAGCATAAAAAAATCATAAAAGAGATAAAAACCTACATAGCTTGTAGAGAGATACCACCATGGTGTGCACCCGTAGCCAAGCCCAATCACGGGCGGAGGCTGCAGAGAGTGTACAAGGAGGCACAAGTCGCCTCCGCTACAGCCACAAGGACTTGGTCATTCCACCTTGGTGGCCTGACCCACGAGACAGTCCACATAGGGACATTTCAGAACAAGACTATAGAGACACCCCTTTGAGGGGCGCACCTAGTCAACATGAACCCTTTCAGGAAGAGTCCATACACGTACCATTTGACTTAGGCAGAAGGGCTCCTTTGGATGCTCGTTATGAGTGGCCATCGCGTGATGAAGTGCTAGAGCCGTATAGGGACCATAAAGAGGGGGCACATGATTATGTCATCCCCCCTTTACCCCTTCTCACTATTAGAACCAATAGACAAAATCCAGAGCGCAAGGCTCTTCAAACAGGGCGAGCTAACTCTGCCCGCCCCTTTCACACATATGAAAGGGAGCACGAGGAAGATGATTACATTCCTCAAGAGCAATATACAGTGTGGGGGCCATGCGCCTCCACACCAGCTATATACCATGATCACCCACTGAGGCCAGAGCCTCGGGTAAATGCCGCCAACCTCGACAGAGGGAAGCGACCTATTGAGATCTCGGATCATCGCGATCGAGGTAAATGCATAGGAGAGGCATCTAGGCCTCCTAGGCTCAATATGGTGGAACAAATCGACCTGGCAGTCGCCAGACATGCCACCCGCCAAGCGTAGATCACGCGGCTTGAGCAAGACCAACAACAGCTAGAGCATTTATATCGCCTTAGCAAAGAGCGCATTAGGCGCCAAACAGATGAGCTGCTCCATAACCCGGTGCCTGAAAGGGTTCCAACCCCGCGCACCCAAAGGGCAGAACCATATGAGAGGTGCAACCCCTTGGTGCGAGATAGGTCTCCGCGACCTTACCAAGTGCTACCTCCGAGACCTCCTAGACCTGAACGGGAGGCCACTCCCCGGAACAATGATGGGTACCCTCCGCGGGGACCCACCCAGGGTCATAGGTCTCGCCCAGAGACTCCTCAGGAAGCTTACGAGGAGTATGAGCAAGAAGATGAGCGGGCCGAAATGCCCTACCAAGGCGGGGGGTTGCTATCCGGCCACCCCTTCATAGGCCTCAAGTCTCCCACAACCCACAATGGGAGCAAACCAAAGAGGAAGAAATTAAATCCTCAGATGCATATAAAGCGTTGCTAGAGCATCTAGAGTCTGTGGAAACCAAAACTTTTGGGCCCCAAAAGCCCACTTTACGCCAGCTCCGCAGTCATCCTGTGCATCCGTCGGTGCCAGCACCTCCTTACCCTAAACACTTTAAGCTGCCTCAGTTGGCAACCTTTAGAGGTGAGGAAGATGCTCAAGAGCATGTGACGAGATTCTTGAGCCAATGCTTTGGCATTCAGGACAATGATGCTTTGTTATTAAGAACATTTATAACCACATTCGTAGGCCCTGCCTCGGATTGGTTTACCCAATTACCAAAGCACAGCATCAAAAACTTAGATCAGTTAGTGGATGCGTTCCTCGAATGCTTCACCTTCAACACCAAGAAGAAGGCATCACTAAGTGACTTAGCCAGCCTCAGGCAGTATGAGGAAGAGACCATGGCGGCCTACGGGAATCGGTGGAGGACTTTGCTTTCAAAGCTGCCCTACCTCCCTCCTATGTCCGACCTCACTCAAATGTTCTCAAAGAGTTGTTTGAGATCGATCTCTGTGCTATTGCAGCTGTAGCAATATGCCACCCTAGAAGAAGCTCTGGCACAAGCCAGAATTATTGAAGAGATCAAAATACAGGATGGCGAGATAGCCAAACCTAAGAAAAAAGAGTGGACTAAGAACACTAAAATCGGGACCACGCAACAGAAACCCGTGGCGGTCAACCAAGTTGCAATCAATGTCCCTAAGCCTGCACAAGCAACACAGCCTCAAAAGGCTAACTATCAGGCAGTGCCTCCCAACAACTATGACAGAGAAAATCAGAGGCAAGAACAGAATCAGCAGCGTCGCCCTAGGCGACAATACACACCCTACACAGAGTCCAGGGACTCCTTGTTTGACCGCTTGTTAGCGGCAAACCTGATCAACCTGCCAGAGATTCAGACCATAGATCCCAATGCACCCAAGCCTAAGGGGTATAGAGAGGACTTGTACTGTAGGTTCCATAGGCGGCAGGGACATGACCTAAATGCCTGTTGGAAATTTAAGGGCTTGGTGCAAGACTTGATTGATAACAAGACACTAGCGGTGGATAATCCCGTCGCACCAAGCAATCAACAAATGGAGGTCTTCAAAGACCCCTTGCCCGCTCATGCTCCACAGGCAAAGACCCTACAAGTTAATGAGGTCACACAGAACTGCCCCATGCAGGGATATGTAGGGATGATCAGTATAGTGACTCGAAATAGGAGGTATCCGAGCACGAATGCTCCTACGGCAGCTGCAGGAGAGGTGCCAACAACATCACAACCACAACAACACCTTGCACAACCTCCTCCGCCTAGACCAGTGGCCACACTTCGGACCAAACTCACTCAGAGTTTGAGGACCACATCGGCTAGGCTCTCCATATACGAGCTTATACAACAATCTACGCCCCATCGAGAAGCTCTAATGGAGATATTGAAAGCCATCGAGTTGCAGCCCCACGAGACAAATTCTTTCAACAACTTCGTGGGCCATGTCAAATGATGCACCGAGCCGGTCATCACATTTCGAGAAGATGAATTGAGATCAGTGACTGATGACATGGCGGATCCACCCCTGCACGTTATCGCGCGGGTCAACGGGATCCCATACAAGAGGGTGTTGATAGACACTGGCTCGTCCAGTAATATCATCACAACTGCGGCCCTAAAACATCTGAAGTTGCCCGCATCTCACATCACAGCTTCCACCTACACTCTACGAGCATTCAATGATGCAATCTGCTCGACAGTTGGCACAATAGTCCTACCAATCCAAGTGGGACAAAAGACCATACCTACATTGTGCCACATATTGGAGGGTGAGATGGCCTACAACATCTTGTTGGGCCGGCCATGGATCAGGGACATGAAGTGTGTCCCTTCGATAGCTCACCAATGCTTAAAGTATACATTTGAAGGGGAGGTGCATGTAGTCCCGACGGACTTAGAACCCTTCAAGTATTGTAATGCGGTGCAGCTGATGCCGCAATCGACCCTGCCATCAACGCATTTGGATTTCCAGTTAAATCCATCTAAACAGGGTCCGATTTCGCAGGCATCCCCATTAGCAAGTTCTTCAAAACCCCAGCCGGGTTCATCTTCATCGTCTGGTCCTCCACCAACGACACCATCTATGGGGGCCAAACAGAAGGACAAAGGGAAGAAACCCCTGGAAGAGGCAAAACCTTTGGAAGAGACACTGCCATCAGTATCAACTATCTCTACTGAGGAGATGCCTAGCCGAATGGAAGTCGAGGCTCCTAGTTCACCCGACATGGAGTGGACTCAGGGAGAACTTCCATTCCCTCCCCCTCAACCGCCAACGATCATCGTTGAAATGGCCAATACGGGCCTGGGGGAGTATCTGGTGTGGAATATTGTAGCAACGCCCGCACTAGAGTCCATGCAGGACATGGGGAGACCTCGCCTTCCCATTGGCACTATTGTTCCCCTAGGCTACCCGCCGAACCAGACAAACTTTGTGTATGGGGGCCTTGATCATGGCGTTGCACCATGCACGCAAGAGGACGAAGATGAAGAGCCTTTTGCTAAAAATGTCAATTATTTGTCTAACCCAGACTTTGCTCTGAGATACCTTGGCCAATGCAATTGGCATGGATATGGGCTAGGCAGATATGAGCAAGGGATACGTGTTCTTTGCCAACCAAGATACCAAATGCCATATGACAAGTCAGGAGTAGGGTTCAACCACCCCCTGCCCTTGGACATCTTGGTGGAGAACATGCAAGGCCTAGGGATAGGCAACAAGGGGGGATTGGCATCAGATCCATATGCCAACCCTAACACCACATATACATTGAGGGATTATCTCCCATTAACGACAATCAACCTTGTTGGCCCTCGCAATCCCTTCCCTTCGCTCGAGAGAGGAGAAAGCTCGAGAGCTCATTTTCAGGGAGGGTCTAGACAATGTCAAGAAGGGTCCTCAGAGGACAAATCAAAATATGAGGTGGCACCATATGACCCCTTCGAATCAAATAGCGATCACTCACAGGTGATCCCCATGGATGATTATCAAGAAAGCCTCTTGACAATGTTCCCTTTGGATGCTCCAATCGAGCAAGTGCCACTCCAAGGAAATCAGGCCCCACCGTAGAGAGCGGAACAACCCCAATGGGGCCACATCAATTTGCTTGAGCAAGGCGAGCCTTTAATGCCATGAGCAGTTGTCGAAGCCAACGAAGGCCTTTGGATCTCCGATAGTGATTATGAAGATGAAACTGAGATGGCATATCTTAATCACATGCGGTAAATGCAACGACCATACCCCTTGGAGATTAACGACATATTCGAACAATTAAACATAGTGCCAGGGCATGAGTGGTACGTAGACCCAGCACGGTGGGACCAAGTGTTGGATCCGCCACTCTGGGCATACGAAGCATACCTTCCACCCAGAGACCCTATAGTGACATCAGTGTCGAGGGCAGACCCTGTCTTCCTATCCGCACATAGGGCCGATCCATTCGTGCCCGTCCCTCTAGAACCAGACCCTGAGCATAGAGAGCATCCAGAATGTTCGAGTAACCACACCCACGGTAATGGAGACCAAAATCATTCCATCAACATGATCTCCATTGACTTAACCACCCCCATCCACAATCCGACCGATCCAACATAGTCATTGTCTCTAGACATAGATGCCATAGACTGGGATCACGTCAATTCACCTCCATCCCCATCCGAGTACTGGCCTTTCGGTGAAATGCTTCATTTTACCCCTAGGCCAACTCAGGATATCTTCCATGCTGAAGAGGAACCCGAGGTTCCTAACGATGATCTTAACTCAGCAAATGATATCCACTTGATCCCAACTCCACACCAGTTGGAGGACGGATCCCACATGTCGGTCGAGGAGACGACTGACGTAGACATCGGCTCAGACCCAATGAATCCATAGATCATCAAGCTAGGGGTAAGTCTATCCCCCGAAGAGCAAGCCGACTACATTGCCCTTCTCAAAGAGAAGAAGGAGGTTTTTGCATGGTCATACAAAGACATGTCGGGACTAGACCCGCAGCTAGTCACGCATAATCTAACGCTTGATCCGACAGTCAAGCCAGTTAAGCAAAAACTATGCAAGATGCACCCAACAGTGGCCTTAATGGTCAAAGACGAATTGCAAAAGTTGTTGGATGCACAGTTTGTCATCTGCATGGATTATCCACCATGGTTGTCCAACATGGTGCCCGTCAAGAAGCCTGACGGGAGGATTCGCATATGCACTGATTTTTGAGATCTAAACAAAGCGAGTCCTAAGGATGATTTCCCCTTGCCGAGCATCGACGCCTTGGTAGACGCTACAGTGGGTCACGAAATGCTTTCCCTCATGGATGGTTTCTCGGGATACAATCAGATTTGTATCAATCCCGAGGACCAACTAAAAATGGCGTTCACAACGCCTTGGGGAACATTTTGTTATAAGGTCATGCCCTTTGGCCTTAAAAACGTTGGCGCCACCTACCAACGTGCCATGACATACATCTTCCATGATTACATGCACAAGACTTTGGAAGATTACATGGATGATTTGTTGGCCAAATCTCTTTTGCGCCCGGATCATCTCGGTGACTTAAGCAAGATCCTCGATCGCCTCATGGAGCATAAAGTCAGACTGAATCCCAAGAAGTGCATTTTTGGCGTCACATCTGGAAAACTCTTGGGCTTCATAGTCTCAAAATGAGGCATCGAGGTGGACCCAAACAAAGTCAAGGCAATCCTTGAAATGCTTCCCCCAACTACCATTAAGCAGCTCAGAAGCCTACAGGGAAAGGTCACGTCGATCAAGCGCTTCATAGCGCAGCTATCTGACAAGTGCCGACCCATGAACAAATTGTTGCACAAGGGGGTAGCATTTCACTGGGATGACGAGTGCCAGTCAGCCTTCGATGACATTAAACAATACTTGGCTTCGCCACCAGTATTGGCACCACCTAGACCAGGAGTGTCATTCTACTTATACATCTCAGCTACTGAGGTGGCACTGGGAGCCATGTTAGCCCAGAAGAATGAACTTCACAGAGAATAGGCTACTTACTATCTTAGCCGCACCCTGGTCAGCTATGAACTTAACTATGCATACGTTGAGAAACTCTGCTTGGCAGTGGTGTTTGCTACCAAAAAGCTATGCCATTACATGCTGAGCAACAAGACGTATGTTGTGTCTAAGGAGAATCCATTGCGGTACATGATGAGTCGTACTTATCATAGTAGCCGCATGGCAAAATGGATCATGTTGTTGACAGAATTTGACATAGAGTTTATCGGACAAAAATCCATAAAAGGTCAGGTCATAGCCGATCAACTAGCAGAGGCTCCTCTCGAAGACGATCAGCCTCTGACTATAGAACTACCCGATGATGGGGTCTTCCATGTCTCAGAATCACCAGATTCTGATGAGCCTGAGTCTCAGGCCGACATAACCCTATTTTTTGATGGTTCTAAATGTGAGCAAGGTGGTGGCACGGGAATCGTATTCTTCACATCGCAGGGCGCTCCAATGCCCCTGTCATTTAAATTAAATTTCCCATGCACCAACAACAATGCAGAGTATGAAGCCTTGCTCATAGGTCTTCAGACAACAATCACCATGAACATTAAACGATTGAACATCTTTGGTGATTCGCTGTTAATCGTCAACCAAGTCAAAGGGGTATTCCAATGCAAATGCCCAGTTCTACAGGCCTACAAAGCCCTTGTGGACAAATTCTTGGCAAAGCTTGAATGGTACGACATCGAGGCACTCCCTCGATCATCGAATCATTTTGCGGACACTATGGCCTCTTTGGGGTCACTAATCCCGCAAGACATTTCTGGTGATATGACAACCATTCAAGTCAAAACACTATCGCAATCAGCGATGGAGCGAGCAAGCTCTGATTTAACGCCAGGAATCCACTTGATCCAGATTGAGCCATCCACGGACAAGTTCTCTCGAATCCATGATCATTTGAATCATGCCAACTAGGGGTCCTTGTTCTCCCCTACTCCCATTAATAGCAACACAACGCTATTCTTGCAAGTTCTTTCCCGCTCAGCTTTTGCTAGGGATAAACTTCAAGAGGGATTGGCCATTCAGACTATCGAGGTTTCTTGATCAGCAGGATTGGTATGCACCCATCAGGGACTACCTCAAGTTAGGTAACCTCCCGCTTGGATTGACGCATGCCGCAAAATGATCATTCAAATAGAAAGTGGCAAAACATGTCTTGTTAGGAGACATTTTGTACCGTCGGAGCTACGAAGGGATTCTCCTCCATTGCTTGGACCAACAGGAGTCCGCTTGGGCAATCACCCAAGCGCACGATGGTACATGCGGTGGCCACTTCAGCGGTATGGCCATCGCAAAGCGCATCCTTCGCATGGGCTATTATTGGCCATATTTAGAGCGAGATTGTTGCGCGTATGTGAGGAAGTGCATGAAGTGTCAACATCATGCCAATTTGACACACGTACCTTCTCAGGCCTTGCAGCCGATTCAGTCGGCTTGGCCATTTTTGCAGTGGGGCCTAGATCTAATCGAAAAGATCTCCCCTGCATCGTCCGGCCATCACACGTTTATCATAATGGCCACAGAGTACTTCACCAAGTGGGTGGAAGCGGTTCCGCTAACCTCTACGACTGGACCCCGCATTGTGGAGTTCATTTTACATAACATCATATGTCATTTTGGTATTCCATCCAAGATAATCTCGGATAATGGGACATCATTTAAGAACAAAGATGTGCGTGCTTTGACTACAAAGTACAAAATTCAGCATAGTTTTTTGACACCCTATTATCCGTAGGAAAATGGGCAAGCAGAGGCATCAAACAAGATGCTAGTCGCCATCCTCAAAAAGATAGTCATAGACAATCATAAGGATTGGCACATTCAGATCCCACTTGCCCTGTGGGCTTATCGCACTAGCATTCGGACACCCACTGGGGCAACTCCATTTTTGTTGGTGTATGGCTCCGAGGCAGTCATGCCTCTCGAGTTGGAAATTCCTTCCCTGCGCATATCAATGCACGAGTTCATCGATGATGACACTGTGCGGTAGGCCCGGTTAGACCAGCTTACGTTGCTTGACGAACGACGCGTTAATGCTCTTGAGCATTTACGTATCTATCAAGAGCGACTTAAGAAAGCATACAACATGAAAGTTCACCTAAGGGACTTTCAGGTTGGTGACTTGGTCTTGAAAGAGAACCAACAGAACTCTAACTTGCCACCCCATTTAAGGGACAAGTTCACGGCAAATTGGTTAGGTCCTTATGTCATTGAAAGTAAAATAGGACCTGGAACATACCGGCTAGCCTCTCTTGACGGAATCAAGGAACTAGAACCCTTGAACATCAGTCATTTGAGGCCATTCCATATTTAAAAGAGCCATAGCCCACCCCAAAAAGCTCCAAGGATTCTCGCAATCGCTTGGTCAACCCAAAAGCTCCAAGGATTCCCGCAATCGCTTGGTCAACCCAAAAAGCTCCAAGGATTCCCATAATCGCTTGGTCAACCCAAAAAGCTCCAAGGATTCTCGTAATCGCTTGGTCAACCCAAAAAGCTCCAAGGATTCCAGTAATCGCTTGGTCAAACCCAAAATGCTCCAAGGATTCCCTTTTGGTCACTTGGTCTCTAACCAAAAGCTCCAAGGATTCCTTAATCGCTTGGTCAAAAACAAGAAAATTCAAAAACAATAAAATCATCAAAAATAACAAAATTTGCATCTCATTTCCATGCATACTCAAAAATCATCATAACAATACAGAGTTCTTTTGCATCTCATCTTCATATTCACAAAAATCAATCCCTCAAAAACACAAAAATATATAGCCGCATTAAGCATCACATCCATACATTGCATATTTGTGGTCATAAAGGTCAAAGCACCATAGACTGTCATTACTTGGCAAAACCATCATTTTCTACATTTTTCCACTTTATCAATAACTCATCGCCCATAACCGCCATTCACGTTATTCTCCCACATCATAGTCGGTTGTTTTCTAATGTATCGAGAGTTTTTCATCATTCAGTCGTCATTAGCTTTCTAGCCACGTACTGTACCAAGTCAGACAGATTTTACGAAGGTAGAATTCTACTTGGATCACACCTTGTTACGTAGCATCCCAACACAAGTTAAAACATATAACATAATTCCCAAGTTGTGTGAATGAAAGATGAAACCTGCAAAGCAATCCAGGTCACCATAAGCGAAACGGTTATCTTGCTCATCCCCCTATGCGAATGACCCCAAGAATGCTGAGAGTTGGCAAAAGGACAAGCATCCTCCCTACCCAATTCCCCAAGAATCCCAAGTTCTCAAAAAGTTGCAAAACATCAAAAATTTGCAAAAGTCAAAACTCCAAAATTTGACATCTCAACCAAAGTGCATACATCAAAAGGCACAAACAATAGTGATTCTCATCACTCACTATTCCAAATCCCTTGCTCAAAAGAAACAAACAAACAAAATAAACAGTGATTTTTATCACTACAAAAGAGCAAGTATCCCAATACAATTGAAGAAAAGAAGGGAGTCGAACTTGAATCCCTGGAACTCTCAGCATTCGAGACGGGTCATGAGGCAAACCTCGATACCGGTTTGGTTGATAGCCTATCGGTCACTGGTGGTAAACCTCCCGCATGACGATATATCTGTCACATTAACTTGTGTGCAGATCAATGTTTGCATGTGGATGAGCTAGCTTATGGTATCCTACGATAGCACTGCAGATTAATCCGACTAAATACAACAAAGGAGTTAGTGGAGCTAATCAGGTGATCCTCAGTACAAGTTTGGTTGACAACCTATCTGGCACTGGCGGTATCCTAACAAACACCACATAAATGAACTCAATTGCACACACAAGGATGTGAAATAACTTGGTCAAAGACAAGTCCGATTCATACCTTGTTCAAAAGTCTTGTAAGATAAAAATACAGTCTTGGCTAGATAGTTAAAACATCTGAGTTTTGAAAAACCCTACATACATTCTAAACCAACTTGCTATCTTTCATCCTCACATTGCCATCAAAAAAAAAATCCAAAAAATAACCCATATGCATAAAGAAAGTCATGTCACCCAATAATCGCCTAGGACAAAAAGCCACAAAGTTCTAAACAGTCTATGGTGCGACTACCAAACATCACAAATTCAATTCATCCATTCCATTTGCATATCATATAAATTAGAAACATTTGCATTCATCAACACATATGCATCCATCAATATAAATCAACATGCATACATCCATATTCATCCATCATCGTGCATAACATCAAATCATGACATGTGCATAAATAAAATAAAGTCATCTGTATATATATCATCAAAAATGCCCACAGGCTACAATAACTGGTCCTCTGACCCCGCCAAAGCCAAAAACTCAAAAACCCCCAAGCCTAAGGCGTCGGCCACCATGATCACGTAGGATCGGTGCGATGGGAACTACCCCCTGTGGTGTGGGTCCTATGGGACCCCTCAGGGTGGTTGTTGCTAGCCCCCGCATCATGCCTACTCCCCCCTCCCTCATCCAATCGCCTGCGATGAGATGATGTTGACTGCTCAGTATCACCCCCTCATCCGACGTGAAGAGCCACCTCTCGAGGGCTCAGGTAACCACCCATCGAGGCGGATGATCTCTCCCTCCATATCCATCCGATGCCGAGACCAATCTGTCTCCCGCCACAACCACTCTACCTCCCATCGATGGTAATAAGCTACTGCATCGTCGTGCTGCGCCAATGTCTTCTCCTTCTCTGCCAGCTGTGCCCGCAGGAGATCCCTCTCCCATGCAGCACTGGTGTCCCCATCCCCTCGATGGTATGCAGCAAACGCGCTCTCCCGCTCCACCAGCTGAGTCCACAAGAGATCCCTCTCCTGCAAAGCCTCCCCCAGCTCCTCATCTCGCCCTCGTAGCAGCTCTGCCAATCATGCATTCTCAGCGTGCACCCCTGCCTCCATGTCCTCCGCCATGGCCTGATGCATAGGCGACTCTAGAACAGCAGCCTGCTCTGGCTCCCACTACTTCGGGACGTCCTGCATCTCTGATTGATCCGGAGCCCCAAAATCCATGCCCAAGTCATCCACCTCCACCATGTTCGCATCCTCTAGCGGAGCTCCCCAACCCTCACCTGGTGCCTCCGCACCCTCATCCCCTCCTGCTGCTGCCTCTGCGCCTCCCAGTGGTCCCTCTCCCCGCCATCGCCGTAGAGTCCACCACTGATCATACTCTGTGGTAGTCCCGATGTCATCCACATCCGGGACGTCAATCACCACATCCGAATCCTCACCTAGTGGCGCAATAACTGGCTAGGCTAAAGTCTTCTCGGCCCCTCGACGTCGATAGATCACGGGCTCACTAGGAAACCCCTGGTGCACCCCAAACTGTCGTGTGACCCGGCCATATGGGAAGAACTCCTGCTCAGTCCCATGGTGCCCAATCAGCCATCGCCCCCTCCGTACCCGTCGGAGCCACTCTCTAGCCTCAGGCACCCTTACCTAAGTCATCTTGGGTCAAGCGACTCGTCACTTTTCTCATGCAAGTAATTCTCTCATTGATTTGTTGCATGAGGGGGTAGTCACACTTAGTCACCAATCAACAAAATACACACCCAATCATGGAAACAACATGCATTCAAAGAATCATTGACAAAGACAATTACGCCCCTGCTTGGGGAAGTAAACAAGCAATAATCACAAGCTGATCAAACACTTGGCATTCATGAATCATGAACTCAAGGTTCCCATGGACAAAAGGTTGTGCCCTTTGCCTATTCATGACTGATCCATGTCCAAGCTCAAGTAACACCTCACCAAAAAATGTTAACACTTGAATTGAGTTCCTTCGCTCGTTAGCAGCAAGGATTCAAGAATGCATGCCCTTTCCATACTTGGGGCATCCAAAGTTGGTTAGGTTACTGAGAAACCCTAATCATTAGTGCTTTGGTTATCTATTTTTTCTTAGCACTGCGCCATGTGCAGCGCTTCCCAAAAATGGGCATCTATAGACACCAAAACAACACCAATCCGATTAGGTGACTGCAAACACTGATCGCATTGACACACATAGCCTCCAGGGCAGCCCCCAGAGGTTAAATAGTGGTCCTAACCACTCTTTCAGCAGTTTTTGAAGGTTGGAATTCAATTCGGAACCCTTAGGTACTTTGCTCCATACTCGTTTCACCCAGGAATGAATACGGTTTGGTATTCACCCCGCCTAGGGACGAATAGAAGTATTCGCTCCGGGGTGGAGCGAAGAGCGGTTTTGACGAGCAAAAAGTCAATTCGTGACAAATTGTAGCTTGGATTCGCCACTTAACGCCTCCTTCATTTCAAGGAAGCATGGGTGAGCATTTTTGAGCGTTAGAGGTTGTTACAGGGGCAGTCATGAAGCCCCTAATCAGGGAGGAATCTTCCCTCCCCTGGGAGGGCATGGCTGCCAAGTGGCGCCTCTGCATGTTCATCCCAAGAGACCTCCACGTCTATAAATTGGTGAGCTTTCTCACCCCAATGGATACGGAGTAAGAGCATTTTTGAGCAACGAAGTGTTGTCGTTTTACTTCCCCATACATCCTTGTGCGATTTGTGCCTTTCACATCCTTGATCTCTCTTATATATGAGATCATTGGGTGACTATTGGGAGGATGAATCTTGAGCCCAAAACCTGACACTTGACCATAATATACCACCCAATTTTCCGACAACACCCTGTAAGAGATTTTGGACCCATCCCAAGTGGATTGGTGTCGAAATCATGCCCCAAACGGTGGGCGGCCTGCCCGGGCGCCCCGGCACTGCTGTAGGTCTAATCATCCCTTTTAGGAATGATTGGGAATCTGTGGCAGACTTTCTTTCTGTCATTTTCATTTCGTATTCAATATTTATGCTGCTTAGATAGTTTGCAATTTCAATTCCATATCGTTTTGATCAAGTGCTATTTTGTTTTATCATGTTTTTGCCTCCACTAACTTGCAAAGGGTGCCATCAAAATTCGGGTGTTAGAGGCCAAATTGGGGAAATCCGACCATCTGGGTCATCCCAAAATGCCCCCAATTAGCTAACCCCCACTTTTGCAAGAAATTTGGAGCCACTTGGAGGTGACATTTGGGACGGTTCTATTCAGCGTTTTGTTACAGGTATATTCGTCCCACCCCGGAACGAATACAAATTTATGACGAATTTGTAGACTATTATTTTTGCAATGCCTTCTCGACGACATCCCCATGCTTCTATGAAAATGTCAGTCGATTTGGAGTTGTTTTGATTATCGTTTTATTTATTTCTTCGCATGCATTAGTTTTTGGGTTTTGAGATTGCATGTTGGATCTTCTTTGTAGGTGCTATTGACTATCTCCTTGTTTCTTTGAGTGTAGGATCGAAACATCGAAGGAGCAGCAAGGAATCGACACTCGTATACACAAGCGGTGATGACGTTTTGGTCCACCCATCTTACATGTGGGCACGTGGAAGAAGGATGGCTATCCATGGATGTAACCAAGAGACGAATGTAACACTCCTCACCCCTGAAAAGGAAGGAGGTGGATTGTAACCGAGTTTTGAAACACATCAATAAAAGAAAGGGTTGTTTATTTCATTTGGGTTTCAATTCGTTTATGCTCTCTCCATTTTCATGCATTTTTAATTCGTAGGATTTAGCCTTAAGTTTAGTTCCATTTTTGCATCGTGCTTGGAGTCTTTCCTTTTTTGTTTCCGTATCATCGTGCTTTCAATAATTCAATAAAATTAAGTTGGAAAAGAAAAAACAATGTAAAGTTAATAGTTGTTCAAAAATAGAACAAATCATGCAAGGCCTACACATTTTTAACAAATAACTAGGCTTGAAAATCCTGTGTGGGATACAAGTATAAAATAAAAGAATCTAGCTCAATCGACAAAGACCTCAAAGTAGAATTGTATCTCTCTTTCAAAATAGATGATAAAATCTCATCTTCCAAATTCTCCATGAGACAATAACATTGCACAATATAGCAAAGGGGGGTATTGGAGTCAAAGAGAAAAGAAAAACACTCAATCAATATCTAAATCATCCACAAACTCATTCAAGATCTCACAATACTTATACATCAAGAGCATACACCCAAGGGACAAAAAGCACTCACCTACACACTTTAATGATAACAACGCTTACCCATGCACCCAGAGGATGAAAAAACTCATCTGTGTACCTAGAGGAAAAAAAGTGCTCACCCATAAACCTAAAGGATGAATAATGCTCACCCACACACCCAAAGAATAAAAATCTCTCACCCATGCATCCAAATTATGAACAACACTCACCTAGACATCCAAATGATGAAATAGTCACAAAGCATTCATCCAAGATTAAAGCACTAAAAAATAATTGTATAATCTCTCTAGCACAATGAAGGCCTCCATAACTAGTTGACAAACCCTGAGTAGAAGGAAAGAAAAGCAAAAGTTTCCATCATTAGAATCAACAAATTGCTCAAGAAAGAAGGTGGATACTATCATTGCTTGTCCAGATCAAGCAAAGACATTCATAAATATTTCCCAATTCACCTGAGGTATTTCCAAAATATTTTGAAGACATTAAATCATCAGGTTTGATTTCCAAAAGAAAGAATGGGTGCAAAGTTAAAGGCTTGTTTCAATTTAATTTCACCAAGAACAAAGAGACAATAATCAAGAAGATTTTAGAATTTAAAAATACCACTTTCATAGTGGAAGAAGAACAAAGGTACATAAATTTGAAGAATTGATTTGATTAAAAGTAAAATAGAAAAAATAAATATTATTCTTTTAAAAGGAGATTATTCATTCTTCAAATAAAGAGCGAAGGAGAATTTTTACCTTCATATTTCCTTTATTTGGTGAGACAAATTTTCTTGCATTTGAAACATCAATTGAAATTTTACTATAAGCTTATACATACTCGTCGAAAAGTATTTTTTGAGGCTGACATACTCAAATTTTGTGAAAGTTTACTATGGCTAGTGGAGCACCGAAATTCTTGTTACCAAAATCCTAATTTTTGAAGGAAATTAATTATGTTGTGTGGAAAACCAAACTCAAATGCAACTTGCATTTGAGGAAATATGACAAGTAGTAGATGAGACCATTACCCATCCTAAAGAAGCAAATGAAGACCAAATAAATTTTAAAAAGGTAGATAGAAAGGTAAGATTAATCATCATGTTCAAAGTAGTAGATGAAGTTCAAGCATACATTTGAGATTCAAGCACAACCAATATGTATAGAAGAAGCTAAAAATAGTTTTTGAAGTAAAGAACCAAAATCAAATATTATTCCTCTATAGTTAGCTCCATTGTTTGAAGATGAAAAGTGGAAAAGAACTAGAATCATTCATGAGTAGAATTGTTGAACTACAAGCATCATTACAAGCACTAGGAGAAAAGGTATCTGATGAGACTATAATTCCAACTATTTTGATATATCTCCCATCAAAGTACAATGTTTTTGTGATAACATTAAATAATACTAAGCAAACACCAAGCTTTGAAAATTTGGTGAACCTACTTTAAAAAGTAGAGGCCTCACATACAATAGATGAAGAAAAAAATTACTTCTTATAAATCAAATAAGGAAACAACCATTTAGAAGAGGCATGAGACCTCTACAATGCTTCCAAAAAGGAAATAATTTTCAAACATATTCGAATCAAAAAAATTATTCTCAAAGAAATACTTTTTACACATAAAGTATGTCTGAACATTGTGGTAGAAATGGAACACACTATGAAGGAATGTTGACATAATCCATTCAAAAATGGATCTTCTTCATGAGGGATGAACAAACAACAAGATAAATCATCTTTAGAAAATAAAAATCAAATTTGGATAAAGGCACATTAAAATAATATAACCAAGGAAAATCAAGTTAAAGAAGGATAAAAAGATTGATAATAATAAGAATATATGTTTGTTGCACAAGCACACCTGATACAACACAATAATATTTGGTATGTCTCCAAACAAATGATAATTCAAGAAAATTGGTTCCAAATACAACCAAGGCCATCAAGATCCAAGCACCTAAGAGTGAAGATGTACACTCAATATGTGATTCTTCACACAAAAAAGAGAATGAGGAGCCAATGCAACAAGAAATCAAAATTAAACCATCAATAACACACCAAAGAAAGCATGAATACATCACTTTTCACAAGAAACACATTATTCAAATGAACAATACCAAGAAGTACAAGGTGATTGATCTCACTACATCAAGATAAAATCAAACATAAAATGGAAATCAATTCACATAAAAGATATGACAACATAAAAAATTATTTGCAACCAGTCAATTCAATGATTGACATAGGATGCATGGTAGTACATCATGTTGAAGATCAAAGGAATAGGAATATATTACATATCATAAGCAAAGGCTTAATGAATCCATGACAAATAATAAAATATGAGAGATAATTGACCTTACCATAGTAGAAGACATTGATCAAGACAAGATTTGAGAATAAGTCTACATGGTAGGATAACATTTGATCTCATCAACAACTTATATATTTTATGAAGATCCTCCACATTGAAGGAAAAACATATTTCATGCATTTAATTCAACATGTATTCAATGATAATAGCTACAATATTACTATAGTGGTAAGGGCTTTGGCCTCTCTTTAAGAGGTCTAAGGTTCAAATTCCACTCAATATGACGGGACAAGGACCTCTCATAAAAACCTATGTAAACTCATTAAAGAAAATATGTATTCAATGATTATTTGTAATAAGTGTACTTTTAGAGTGCATGACCAGTGGAACCCAATGCTCTTAAGTATTTTAGTAAGTCTACATTGAGAGGGGTATTTCTCTCTCAAATCTATAGATTTTAGCATCACCCTAGACATTATTCTTTGGTTATTAGCTAAAAAAATAGAGCTTTGAATATGATGTAATAAGGGGAGAATATTAGGAGTTATTACATCATAGTCCACATAAAGTAGCAAGTGGTATAACCACCCCTATCAAGGCTTATGTATTTAGTATAGGAAAAAAGGTAGTTGTAATTTTTATTAAGAAGTTTGTTATGCCTAAAATAGGCATCCTATGTACTTGAATGTCTATCACTGCTTAATGTAAATCATTGAAGCATTGAGTTTTAGCAATTCTTTTTCAAAGTCATTACTAGATACACTACAAGATCCTTCTTAATCTCCCTTATTTTTTTCTCATCCATCAGTCTCTTTTTATAGGCTCACTGAACCACTACTGCATTAACCCTTTTTTGATTTGTTGCAAATTGAATACTAGCAAATTCAATTTGACTAGGATAAAACTTTACCCATTTTGATTTAACTAAAGTTACAAAGTTGTCCTCTTTTAGCCACTCAGAATTGAACTTAAAAGGACAAGGTGGTTTTTTCTCCTCTTTGGCTATAAGGAGCATGATGGAGGAGTGATCAAAGTCTCCTCTAGTCTCAACCCATGACTTTAGTCTATAAGTGCCATTTACTAAACTCTCAACAACTAAGAATCTATCCAGCCTATTATAAATTCTATCAACCCCTTCCCTCATGTTTTTCCAAGTTGGTACCAACTTTTTAGGCACTATGTCTACCAAACCCTTTACTTAAAACTTTTGGATGAAGTATTTAACTAGTGGATCAATTCTAGTAGCAGTACCCCACACTTCAGTCCTAAAAATAGTTAAGTTTAAATCACCTCCTATAATTAAATTATCAACTTCAAGAAACTTTTGATCCATTAGCTTATCCCAATACTACTTCTTGTCTTCATAGGGACCATAAATGTTCACCACTGTCACTATTTTATTAAGCTCCTATAATGACCCACCTTGGCAGGACTCATTTATGAGATGGACTATGTATTGATTGGATGTCTCAATGCTTAGTATTTAATGCAAAATGGATGTTTATTTTGAAATGATTGCTTTGGGTATATTTTGTGAGAATATGGTACTACTGATGTTTTGCTTGCTTGCAAGACTATGTACTCTCATAGGTGGGAAAGGAAGTTTACCACTAAGAATGAGATACCAAAAAAAGGAAATGATGTACAATCTAAATGACATCTCCTGGGTAGAATTTACTTAGTATAGAATTTACCTACATATAGATGCATTCATAATGATGTTTTGTTGGTGATCATCATTAATCAAACCCACCCATAGTGAGAATTTTGTAACCTAGAAGTTACCATAAATCTTATGCTTGAGGATATGGACAATTGGATTGGTGATGTGTGATTCTCATTGCTTGCTTTTGCTTTAATAAATTTTTATATTTGGAATGATGTTTGAACATTTAGATTAAGCATTTTACCTTGGAGTGAGTTGATATGGTAGCTTAAAGAAAGAAAATATCTCTTTTATGCTTAAGGGAATAGATATTTAAAATCTATTATTAGGTTGATTAATCAAATAAACGATTTAACCAACTCATATGATTGTTTAAAAGGAGTTTAAAGCAAAACTTAAAGAAAATACGTAACTTGCTTTTTAATGGCCTTATGGTGGTGTTTAAGTAATTTAATAACAATGTATCATCATGGGCATGGGCGACAAGTTAGTTATGGCCATCTTATCCTTCAAGATCTCTTTGGCAACCACCTTGGAGTGTTACGAGTGAGGGATATTCGGGCCTTGCAAAAGGGGAAAGAAGAAGGAAGAAGAGAAGGAGGTGGGGACGAAGGCATAGTGGAGAGCAATGGAGAGTAGTAAGCCACATGCATGTTGTTATTTATTTCAGACCAGTTCATAGTGCTTTTGGGTTCCTTGCTTTATGGTTGTGCTAGACCAATGTGGCTTGCTACCATGCTATCTATGTTTATTGTGCTCTTTTTTGCTTGGCATTTGATCACTTTTAAACTTCTAGATTGTTGTTAGTAGCATTGTGTATGCTTGGTGTTACGTAATACTCATCTTGATTAATGTTAGATTTATCTCTTCCTTTGCCTTAATTATTATTACATGATATTTTCTTTGGTTGGGGTTATGTAAGGCTACGTGGATTAATGTTGTGCTATGTTGCTTTGTTAAATGGAAGATGTTTTATTGCTTAATGTTGTGTTACATTGCTTTGTTGAATAAAATATGTTTTATTAATTTATACTAGATGTTATGTTGCTTTGTTGAATGGAAGATGTTTCATTACTTTACGCTAGATGTTGCATTGCTTTGCTAAATGAAAGACGTTTCATTACTTTATGCTAGATGTTATGTTTCTTTGTTGAATGGAGGATGTTTCATTACATTATGCTAGACATTACTTTGCTTTGTTGAGTGCTAGATGTTATGTTGTTATGATTAATGATGATGGAAGCTACATAATTAGGGTTGCTTGCAGAATTTGGTTAACCTTGTTTGATTCATAAGGTAAGATGTTATTGCATCGTGCGTATCATGAGAAGGTTAATCCTTTAAAAGGGATATGAGACATTTACTAATGGTTTCCACGTGTGCTTAATTTTTGAAAAGTTACTTGAAGTGTTAGTTGGAAGATTCTTATTAAATGGTTTATTGCATTCTGGGAGGGATTAGTTCTAAAGAAATTTGCTAAAAGACAGTTAGAAGGGAATAGGATCTTTAGCTATGTTATTTAAAATAGTAGGATTCCTTGTTTAACTCTTATGCAAATTTGAATATGATTTGAGTATGGTTTAAATAAGTTATGGGAAATATCTTTATTTGAGGTATTTATGTTTTATTTGAAAATAAAATAATTGGGCGTGGAGTCCAATGTTAGGGAGAGGATTATGGGGTCTTCTCACCTAAAAGTTATGTTTTTGGAAAAATGGTAAATAGGGTGTGGAACCCAATAGTAGAGAGAAGATTATGGGGTCTTCTCATCTGTTTGTTGTAAAGAAATAAAATTGCTTTGGTTTATTTATATAGTCTTTTAATGCATGTGTGGTAAATAACATGTAGGGATTGCATTAACATAAGATGGAGTTGTCTTGATCTCTTACTCCAATAATTTACCAATGGAGATCAAGGAATTTTGCAGACAACATCAATGATAGAAATGACTCTATCATGCTTCTTCCAAGATATTTATTGCAAAGAATGTATTATATTTCAATTCATGTTTCTTTTAAAAGAATTATAATGTAGAGGTAGTTATGAAGATTGGACTTGAGAAAGGTCCTTTGAATGTAAAGTGATTATACTTCTAAGAGGGATTTGTTGTTATCTCTTCATATCATAAGGAATTTGATCATTGTGGAATATTGGAATATTATTATTGTTTACATCTCATTATGAAAGTAAAAGGCTTTAGCTCTTTTTTTATGGAATGAATGAAATGTTGTAGATAGATGGGAATTAAATATCATTGGATTTATGCTTGTTTTAATGGTAAAGAATCAGATCTAACATTTCATAAAGAGCATGTATCTTCTTCTATCTGTTGAGAAAGAGGGGGGGTTTCTAGTTGGGGTTGAGGGTTGGATAAAAGGATATTTCTAAAACCTTGCTTGAAAAATCTAAGATGAATTCAAACTTGGGGTAGTTGCAGGGAGGCAACACCCATGGTAAGTCGCAACGGGTACATTGAGTGGAGAACTTAAATTTGAGCTAAAGACAGGAATTCTTTGGTTAAGGTTCCAAGTGGTGTAGTTTGAACCTTACATTCTACCATGAAGGATAGAATCCCATTTACAAATAAATTAAGTGATGTCACCTTTACCAGGTAGGCTTAGGTAACCATGTGCATCTATCACGTGGAGTGGTAGTCACCTTAACCAAACCCATTGTAGAGATGGTGTAGTTAAGCATGAAATACCAGTAGTTCTATTACAAAGGTACAACTGAATAAAATTAAAGGGTATTACACCTAAAATATCACACATAGATGGATGTATGATGGGATAGGGAATTGGTATCTCCCTTCTCTAAATATTTATAAGGGATAATACCAATGCTATGGTCAAGTCATCTTACATTCGTGAAGAATGTAAGAAATATGGGGTGACCATTTGAGGCGTCCTTAATACCATGGAGGTATACAAAGTGAACCCCAGATCCTACAGGAGGTTAGCCTCTCCTATCCACTCGAGAAATATCTTTATCATTATAATATCAAAAGGTGGTAATGCCTTGACCACTATAAATAATCCTTTTGGAACATCTTATGTGAACCCTATCCGTGTCCTTTCAAAAAATATAATCTCTCTCAGACTGGGTAGTTTTTGGGTTGTTATAGCTCCTCTAAAAATAATTTAGTCCCTAATCCTAAGTCAAGCATTTAAAAGTTGGTTAATCTAAATTTATTAGCCTTCCACCCTATGACCACTCCTCCCCAAGTCCCTATATCATCAAGGGCCAAAAACTCCCATCCTTTAAGAAATTTACTAAGATCTTCCATCACTTTCCTAGTTAACCCTTTGTCTCTTGAATTAGCAAGATCTCCAAATTATGAATTTCTACTAGGTACCTAGAGTAGTATTTTTTATTGAGCTTCCCATCCCACAAATATTAAAGGAAAGAACTTTCACTGGTTAACTATGTCCGGGATCATCCTTGCTCTAAGGATCCCCTTTAAAGTAGATTGCTTGCCTTATTGAACTTCATGGAGGGTTTTATTCTTAGCCAATGAAAAAGAGAATTTTTCCCCCTTCCATAAGAGAGACTCCTTACCCCTACATCTAAATTGAGGCCTCCCTGTGGGTAAATTTTCCATCCACATCCATCTATGGATAAAGAGATGATTTTTTTTGATAAGATGACTTCCATAATTTTTAGGAAAGGTCATTGGATATCTAGATCAGTGACCAAATTAGAAGAAAGATAAGGCATGCAAGGGTAGATGCAGGATTTTACTAAGTATGAAAATAGTCTAGCACTTGGAAACTAAAATCAAGAAATCCTACACTAATTTTGGCTAAGTAAGTTGGTCGGATGGATTTGAGTGCTGATGTCTGTAGAAGGGCAACAAAAATTTAATGTTTGGCATGCAACACCTTGGGCAGATAATTATTCTGATGTCAGCAAGGGAGCATAAATAATCTGGCTTGATATGAAAAAATCCAATTTATTGAAGCAATTCTAAGTATAAGAGTTTGACATCCAACACAACAACAATGCCTACTAGGTATAATGATCCTTAATGCAAAATTATTTTTAGTGCTTATGTCAGTGAGTCTATCTTAAAAACCTAGCTCAACAAAGTAATAAACATATAATTATAAGGCATGGATTGTGCCCAATGCCCAACAAAATGCTTCATCGAGTTAAGAAATTTAAAAAGCATTGAACAATTTTGAATATTGATGTCAGCATGGGACACAAAAATATTCGACATAGAAGAATAAAGGGTCTGATGCCCGATAAAATAAGAGGGAAAGTTTGAAAGATGCTTTAAGTGGAAACGCGCACCAAACTTCCCAAATATGCTTTTGGTAAGTGAAGCTACTATCAAAAGATCCTAACAATCTTAAAGCTTCTCTAACTAACAAATGTGTTATTACAACCAAGGAGGTAGTGGTATAGCTGAAGCAAAACGAACCTGTCAGGTGATCCAATGCACTAGATGAAGACATAGTGATTGCCACTCCTTGAGATAGAACACTAAAAAGCCACATCAGTGCCATAATACCAAATTAGTTGCAACATGATGAACAAGAAGAGGAAGGACATGTGCTACAACAACCTATCAGACTTGCAATCCATTCTCTAAGCTATGATGATAAATAACCAGTTGTAATTGTAAATCTATATATACTATAATGTAAGCCATTTTAGAGGTCGACTCTTTGATGTTTACAATTGGTGTAGTTGTATTTATTGAGGCTATACACCTTTTGAATGAAGATTGGATTGTTGTTTGGCTTCTTGCTCAAGTTTTTGCTAAACATGTATGTATGTCTCACTGGATAGTTAAACATTTTTGTTAAATCTAGGAAAATATAATTTTACATTATGGATCTATTGTTAAAGTTCTAGAATGACTTAGCAACTCTTAAATTTTTTTCATGATTAATTGTTTTAAAGTATAACAAAAACAATCTAGTTTGTTAGGCAGTTTCATTAAATTTTAAATTATGAGACTCTTTGCACTATGTCTCTTGATGTTGTTGAATTCGCACCACTTTCAGCTTAGTTATCTAAGCCTTTGTATTTCTTACTTTAGTTAGGCACACAAGAGCCAACCTTCTCCGAAGATTGACTTAGAGACCCTTGTTTCTGAGGCTTTCAATCTTGGACAAGGTCTTGAGGGCACATCACATCTACTTAGGTAGATTTTGGACAAAGATTTTTTTGGCATGCCCGATGGGACACGAGTATCCCACTTCATAAAGCATTTGTCCACCATGCTACGAAGAGATTTTTGGCATACATGATGGGACCCAAGTTCCACTATTATTTGATTAGGTAGCATTTATCTAAGAATATAGATCAAATCCTATTACTCACAAGTTATCTAATTAAATACCCAAAGGACTCAATATCTTGGTGAGTAGTCTTGACCTCAATTGCAGAGATTATATGTTCACCTAGTGACTCCACTAAAATGATATTTTAAAGAAACCCAACTACCATTTATCTTGTAAGATTATTGTTAACTTTTGAAGATTATTACTTAAGATAAACAATCACATGATGTAAAATATAAGATAACAAATTAATGCAATAACTATGATATATGCTATTAATAGAATCTCACAAAAATATGGAACTTGATACAATAGATGAAATTACTCTACTAATGCATGCTATGAGAAATGCACCTTCGATACATATTACAATGCTTTGTCACAAATATATAATAGTATGTGACTCTTCATAGGCTACACTCTTGACCTTCACTCTTCTTGAGACTCTTCACTTTCCTACTCTATAGACACATGTGCACATGGACTATTATGCACATTTACATTATAAAATTCTTTACACACTCTAATCTAATATTTACAATGATGTATCTCAAGGTGATACATTAACATGTACCAAATATTGTAATATTCTCCAACACCTCCTCGTATTACATTATTTGGTTATTGAAGACTTTAGTCTTCAATATAAATCTTTGTCCTTCAGATGTTCATCTTGATTTGGTTCAATCTTCAATTTATTCTTAGAGATCATATGTCTTTTTTGCTTTCTCCAATCTGCTACCTTCCTATATACTTGATCAAATGACTGGTTAATATATTTCAACTTTTTTGAATTTCCTATTATATGTTTGCTTGTTCCTGTATTAATAATTGACTTAGCTTTGAAGGTTTTAATCCTTTTAGGTTGACTTCCTTATGACTCCCTAGTGTGCTATAAACTTGATAGAATGCTTAGCAACTATTAGTTCACCTTATGAGTTGACAACTCCTATTTCAACTTTTATAGGAGTATGAAAATAGTTCCACCCCTTTTAAGCAAACAATGAACTTCCTTTCTTAATTTCAATAGATCAATTTTCTAAACATCAACTTATCTAAGATTTTGATGTAATATACCTTAAAACTCTCTAATTTAAAATTTTAGAAATTGATTAATATTTGTAATAATAATAATATGATTTTTCAAGTTGAAAGCCTTATATCTCCTATAATATTAATTTGCAGATATTTGATCAAATATTCCTTGAGCTCCTTAATTGTTCTTTATTCTTATTCTCACGTTAATAATTAAACTGCATCTTATAACTCCTTACACTTTGTAGAAAGTAAATATTTTTTTGGTTACATAGGAGAGTTGGTTTGATAAAATATTCCTTGAACTCCTTAATTGTTCTTTATTCTTATTCTCAGGTTAATAATTAAACTGCATCTTATAACTCCTTACACTTTGTAGAAAGTAAATATTTTTTTTTGGTTACATAAGAGAGTTGGTTTCAGCCACTAAGTGCAGAGCAACTACAGAGACTGCTTTCAACAAAACAAACCTATTTGTCTCGTTCTTGTTGACCTGACTTGAGATGGGGACCACCATTCGCTCGACCGGACACACTCAAAAAATTCGGAGTAGACTACGACCTTTGCAGAAAATGTTTGAATCACCTTAATATTAAATACTAAATCACCTTAATTATACCTCATCAATTAAAATTTGACTTGCAGGAAACGTTTGACTTTGCTCTCCTGATTTAACGGCTAGTTGATTTCCGCGTGGCCTCCAACTATTAATGCTCAATTTGTGCGTTGGCAATGGTTGAATTCCTTTCCTTTCTGTAACTGTTCAACTGCTGCGTGGCTCCAGAATCAACGACTATGGTCAATGGTTGAGCTCCTAAAGACACTTTATTAGCTGTGAGTTTGACGCATGAGCCTCAATGGCTATACTGCACTCCACGTATAAGCTAGATGAAACTGTTGTTTCCTTCAACGGATATTTCGAGAATGAGTTCGCTGGGTAATGGCTAGGTGAATTAAACGATTTGAATTTTTGTTCACAATCAAGTAACTGATGAGTGTGGGTTCAAATCACAGAGGCTTTTACCTATTTCGCTTTGTTATTGTCGACCTGGGGTGAAGGTTTGTACTGTCGTCTTCCACATATTTCCCTTTGTTATTGTTGACCTGGCGTGAAGGTTTGTACCATCGTCACCCGTTGGCCCGCATTCAGAGGATTCAAATCAAACTACTACCTTTTCAAACAACAATGTTTGAACAGACTACTACCTTTGCAAACAGGCTACCCTCCAAATTTGAACCTGGTATCCATACAAACACTTACCAATCCACCTCGCCTTTAAAACTAATAATATTTAATTTTTTTAATTTTTTTTTTAAATTTCCTAGACCTTCAACATATTAAGCTTTAAAAACAAGGCGCTCCCTTTCTTTTATTGACGTGGCGACATGTATTCCTTGTGGGTGTGCTTCTATAACAACCTTGCTATTTCCGCTCCGTTATTATCTGCGTGTCGGCTGAAAACATTCACTCTATCTCCTGTGCGCGCTATGGTCTTTAATTCTATTCCAACGGCTATGTGAACCCTCTTATTTGGTGCACACGATCTTAAACAGTGACGCTCTGCTATTATCCATTTGTGCAGTCTTCTAATCAGTGACGCTTTTTCATTCTCTAATGCAATCTTCCGCGTTATCTCCCACGTGTTTGACTGTAGAGTAGTAATGGTCACGTGCTGTCAACATATTTACCTCGAACGGTTAGGTGTTCGATGGCGTTTAACTATGCTTGTTTGTTTATCTCATTGAAAAGGTCGTACTCTGAACTAAATTTCTGTGTACCGACGATGACAGTACTAAACCAGTGGTCCTTCACATCCGTTCAACAATAGGTTTGATGAAAGCAGCCCTTGTAATTTGAATCGGGTCAACAATAACGAAGCAGATAGGTTGGCTGGAAGCAGCCTCTCTGGCTTGAACCCTGTGCTATCAGTTACTAAAAATAGTGCGGTTGTGACTAACTCTCCTATATAACCGAAAAAAAAATTCATTGTCAGAATTATTAACTTTGCGATTGGCACGAATTGAGTCCTTTTGTGCAAGGAATTTTTTTTTTCGGTTATATAGGAGAGTTGGTCAAAACCCACTATTTTTAATAACTGACAAACACAGGATTCAAACCATAGGGGCTGCTTCCACCAAACCTATTCTACTTCGTTATTTTGACAATGTTTCTGTGCAGGTGAGTTCCTCAAATCTACCTCAATGAATGTGTTGAATCTTTGACTGTGTGTGCAGGCCTTTAACAACGCTCCTGTGACATGTTCCCTCCATGTGTGGTCTAGTCCAGCGAGCGTCTTCTTCACTGTAATGAAACGACTATTGAGTACTCAGAATGCTCTTCGTGTGCATTGAGGAAATGATGCGAGCGTTACTTAGTTTCAGCACTCTTCCTCGCAGGCGTTAGTGTTTGAAGATTCTCTTTCACTTTGTGCCAAGTGGCACAATATTCCCTCCTTGTTAAGAAAAGTGTTTGAGCCTTCTTTGCGTGCGTTCTCTCCTTCAATGTACCAATTTCATAAGACTCCTCAACATATTCTTCCCAACTCGAATACTTATCTTTCTCATAGTGCTTCTTACTTCTCAATGTACTTTATCCTGCACCAATTTCATAAGACTCCTCAACGTATTCTTCCCAACTCTGAATACTTATCTTTCTCATGGTGCTTCTAACTTCTCAATGTACTTTATCCTGCAACTGATGGCGTTCCCCCTTCACAATGTAGGCTCCAGCTATGATGTATCCAAGATGCTTCAATATTAGCCAACTGTTCTGCGTTGTTTCCAACTTGCACTATCAATGCTTGACGTACCTTGCTTTCTCTTATTGCTGCAGGTTTTATATTGTGATAGGTGTCCTTCACAATATAACCTTTAGCCCTTTGATGTTGAGCCCTTTGGATGGCTCTTCCCTCAAGCACCTTTGCTAGTGCTGTTGGCGGCCGCTTGTAGATAGGATGATAGGCTATGTAATGTGTCTTTAACCTTTGTCTCCCTTTGATGTAATAGAAGACAAATGAGGTGCTTGTATAATTTTGTAAAAACCTGTAATGGCTCCTTAGTTGCACCTCAAATCTGACTCTCCAAGTCTCGTTTTGTAGCTTCTTCTACTGGTTTTGATGGCGGCTTCTTGCTCTAATCCTTGAGAGCAAATACTGATGTATTGTTGCCTTCCTTACTAGACAACACTAACCTCTAACTCTTTTACTTGGATAACTTAGTAACAATGAAGCCAAGCTAATAATCATGCAACTAATATACTTTCTGAAAGGCTGCACTAATTCTTACTTCAACTAAAAACTTTGTGCAAATAATAGTCTCTCCTTATTACTCTTGTAAATGAACTCTTAAAGTCACTGAAAATATGCACTATGATCTATGCAAACTTAACTCACTGATAATGTCTTTCTTTGTTGCAACTTAGATAATAGAAGATGATACTTTCTTTCTATCGAAATATATCTAACTTCTATTTTAATGTACAGGTATAAACCTTAAAGGAAACTATCTTTTGCACTCTCTTGAAGACTTTAAAATGAATCATTTGCACCTAGGTTGCTTACCTTTAACGATCACTGAAGACGATGTAATTCTTAGATCACCAAATTGTTGCCCTTTACTGGATGAACTTGTAGCTCTTCTTTGTTGTCCAAAACAACTTCCCAACTCTCCAAATCCACAATTTTGTAACTCCTCTATCTTGTTGCTTTCTTATTGTCTTCAAATCTAAAAATTTTAGATTGTAAAGCAATCAATCTTTCTTCTGGAATACTATCCTTGAATCTCAAAAATTTGGTAGGAATTTCCTCCAAATCGTAGCTAAGCTTTTCCTTCAAGAACCCTTTAGTTTTCTGTTGTATAAACTAGTGAATCTCCTTTCTTCGAATGAAACTTATAGCCTGCAAAGGTAATCTTCAAACCTCTCAGGTTTGGTAGTAACTCTAGCTCCTTTCTCCTAGTCGAATTCTAACTTCAATCTGGGCCTTCTTCTCAAGAATCTAAAAGTCTTAAGGTCTTCACTAATCTCCTCCAAAATTTGGTAAACTACTTGCCAAATCCTTCTTCCTCTTGGGCTTGTTGTCAAATGGTGACAATTATCCCAAATATCCCTTATCAAAAACTTCTTCTTACTCACAATCTCCTATCACGAACCTTCTTTAAATCTCCTCCAATTGATGCTTCTCCAAATCTGCAATAAGGCTTTCAATAGCCTTCTTTTTGTTGCTCCAAAATCTCTTGAGACCACTTTTCTTAGATCTTCTAATTTTGTAACTCTTCAATTTCTCTTCTCGAATATCTACTAAAACATTTTTTCTGGTTTCCTCAATCTCCTAAAAATGAAATAATGCAATGAGATCTCTTTGCTGGATCTTCAAAGTCTACTACTCCCAATCTACTGAATCTTCAAAGTCTATTGCTCTTCAAATATGCAATAGGACCTATTCTTAGGTCTTCTCTATCTCTAATCTTCAATCTATAATGAGAACCTTTTACACGAGTCTCTTCAATCTCCAATCTGTAATCTTCTATCTCTAATATCTATCTTCCAAAACTGGAAGTTCTACAATCTGATCTCTTTCATATCTCTTCAACTTCTTCAATCTGCAACTATCTTAAATCTATAATATTCTTATGGGAACTGTTGCCACATTTTGCACGGGGTGCCATGTTTTCAAAAATTGTAAGTGTGCTGCTCTTCCTTCCCTCCTCCTCTTTCTTCCATTCCTCCATTGTTCCCTTTCTCCCTTTCCTGTAGTTTCATTTCCCCCTTTTTTCCCTTGTACTTCCCCCAGTCAAGCTCCCAAAACTGAGCAAGTGTTCCCTAAAAAATTCTAAGTGTCAGGGGGCAACCCGACTTTGCAGCGAAGTCGAGGTGCGCCCTCAAGTCGGAGCGCAGTAGGGAATGCGAAGTGCGAAGCAGACAGGAGATGATCAAAATTTGACTAAGTGTGGGAGCGCAACCCGACTTCACAGCGAAGTCGAGGTGCGCTCTTCTTCCTGTGCGCACTAGGGAAGCAGTGGTTGCAAAATTTGGCTAAGTATGAGAGCGCAACCCGACTTCGCAGAGCAGTGGTTGCAAAATTTGGCTAAGTATGAGAGCGCAACCTGACTTCGCGAAGTCGGGGTGCGCTCCCTTTTTTATGCGCAGTTCGAATAGCGGTCAAAACAACCAAGTGTCAATGCATAACCCGACTTTGTAGCGAAGTCGGGCTGCGCCCTCTGATCGATGCGCAGTTGGGCAGCATTCATCAAACAAGCCCAGAAATTGGCTAAGGCACGGAGGCCTCCCCAACTGCATAGATTCCCACCTGGCGCTCTGATCCCGAGCGAAGTTGGATAAACTACCTTTCAAGGTAGACATATGTCACTCATCAGAATTCGACAAGTGTCCAGCTTCGAGATTCGAGCCAAGATGTAACGGGATAAAGGACAAGCATGGACCGCATCACCTACGCCAGCTGCCTCCATTAAAGCTGATGTAAAGTTCCATCTACCACAACTACCCGCATTCTTACTGACTAGAGGTTTGACCCGATGCACTGCCACGTAGCTATATAGCTTTCACGAAGACCTTGTTGCAAGTACAGTCCTTGTCGACAGAAGTCAGCATCAGCAGCTCTTCTATCACTTTTGTCAGCTATTGTCTGGTCTGGGACTTTGTGCTCGTAATTGTAATCGGGGGGAACTTGGGCTATAAATAGCCACATCATTTCATTGTAAAGGGTGGAAGGGGAATATACTGCTAGGGAGCCATTGTAGCTATACGTTTGCTTCTGAATACAAGACATATACTTGGCTCTCTTTATGTCATCATTTTGTATGTTGCCTCTCCTTGTCATTTTTGCCTCATGTTTCTTATTTCATTGCTTACTGTTGTACTGAAATTTGGACTCCGGTATTTAATGATTAAGTATTCCTAGAATGCATAGATAGAGGATACATAGGATGCATGATAATTGTAGTTTCATTATGTGTTCTGTATAGGATTGTTGTTAGTAGTGGTGATTGATCGTTGTCGTGCTGCTTATTCCCCCCACCCAACTCCAATCACATTTGGATTCTCTTTCCGCAATTTATCTCTTTCCTGCACTCTTAGCTAACACACTAAAAACCCATAGGAAGTCGGCCTTCTCCGGATATTGGCATGGAAGGCATTCCTTCCTTCCGGCCTTTCAATCTGGTGGGCGAATCTGGGGCACATTATACCAAATCCTTTCCTCATGGCAGATTCATAACCAATAGGAACTTGCTTCTCGAGTCTCAATATTCAACCTCCAATAGGGTCTTTTCTTAGACCTCTTCAATCTCAAGTTTTCTACAACAAAGAATTAATCCCTACATGGGGAAAGCACATAAAATTTTAGGCAACGAGGGTAAAATTCTTCTCTATCTATTGTAGGAAGCTTCCCAACTTCTAGGTAATAATTTTTTGCAACTAGAAACTTAGATAGTAGTACCAAACATATTAGAATTTCCAAAATTCTAGAATAAATAAACCTCACTAGTTATCCTCAAAACTAGTGGAATGAATTATGTGCTAAGTCATAGTCTTCATGAGTTCTTCTGCAACCCTATGGAAAAACTCTAGCCAATCTACAATTTGCAGTCTCCTTCAATCTACCAACTTATCCAATAGAACCTCCTTCTTGGGTCTCTTAATCTCCTCAATATCCACAATATCAAGGTATGACTTCAAGAACCTAAAATCTCCTATTCCAATTTTTTTCTCGGAATAGAAAATCTCTAATATTCTCTAGTTTTACCTTCCAGAGATAATCTCCTCACCTTCACTGGTTTCTCCTTTGCAACTTCAAAAAATTGTGCAAGTCCAATCCTTGCAATAGCTCTCCCTATCTCCTATCAAAGTCCCTTGTGGATCTGATACCATTGTTAGCTTTTGAAGCTTATTACTTAAGATAAACAATCATAGGATGTAAAATATAAGGTAACAAATTAATGTAATAACTCTGAAAAATGCTATTAATAGAAACTCATAAAAATATGGAACTTGATACAATAGATAGAATATGGAATTGATATAATAGATGGACTTACTCTACTAATGCATGCTATGAGCAATGCACCTTCAATAAATATTACAATTCTTTGTCATAAATATATAATAGTGTGTGAATCTTCATAGGTTGCACTCTTGACCTTCACACTTCTTGAGACTCTTCACTTTTCTACTCTATGGACACTTGTGCACATGGACTATTATGCAAATTTACATTATTAAATGCTTTACACACTCTAATATAATATTTAAAATTATGTATCTCAAGGTGATATTTTAGCATGTACCAAATAATATAATATTCTCCAATACTTATGTTCATGCAAGCAATAACTAAAAAATTGGAAGAAGCGGTGAAATTTGTAAAACTACCACCTCTAACACTTAGAAGAAATAGATCCACATCATCCCCTACATCACCATATTTTGTAAGCTCTATCGAAATTCAAGTGTCTACTCATTTCTCATCTCCAGCTTCAATTCACTCAACTAGATCTCAAAATGGCTTAGAATCAGTCTCTGCAAAATTTTTTAATTGTTATCATACAAGACCACTTAACTTACCCAAACAGAATCTCATTCCTCCCACAACTCTTAAATCCTTGCCAACATATGATGGTGCTAGGAAAACATCCTATGAAAACTACCAAGATATGGTATTATTGGCTAAAGTCCATAATATTCATGAGGAAGATGTGATGATAAGGCTGCTAATAATATCATTGAAAGGAAAGGTATTGCATTGGTACCAGAATCTATTATGGTTGTATCAATTCATGGGCACAAATTGCTAGTATATTGGTACAAGAATTCAATGAACAAGCAGATCCATTTTCTTTTTTAACCCAATTAACCACCATTCAAAGGAACCCACAAGAGGTAGTGATGGATTTTAACATCAAATTTAGCATAACTTGGAAAGAGTACCACAAGAGATCGTGCCAAAAAATTCCCAAGGACTATATTATTATCTAAGAGCCTTCAATACAGATTTAATTTTGATGATCTGACAATCTAATGTGTTGACATTTTAAAAAATACTTCAAGTAGTTGTAGTTGTTGATAGCCATAGGCAGACTTCCCCCAGGACTGCTATGCCAATATTTTTAGAAATCTCATAGTTAGAGTCCCAAAAACAAACATCGATGATAATTACTCATTTACCCAATGTAGATGCAACACCTACACCAAATTTTCCAACACTACCAATTCCAAAATTGCCTGCACCTCCCAATGTACCAGCATTACCAACCCGTGATTCTCAAGCTACTATTATGATCATGACAACATTAAAAAAATTGAATAACAATATTACTACCATAAAGAGAAGAGAAGTTGAGAGAAATTTCTAGCCTAGGATATTTCCATACATGGTGGAAGATCAAGGTGCTTCTACTAGCAATTTTAGAGCAAAACCTACCTTAGTGTATATTAACCAAGAAGAAATTCCTTCTACCTCTACATCATAAGCAAAATACTAGTGTTCGAATTTCAATGATCCACATGGTGAAATCACATGCATGCTTTATCAACATCAAATGTAGAATATTACAATGGATAAGGCAAAAAGAGCATAAAAGGGTCAGATAAATATGTTGTGGAAAGAAGAGAAAAATCTAATGGTGTAAGAGGAAGAGCTAATTTTAATACTGACTCTGTTAGGGAAGAAGCGATTATAGGTAGATCCCAAAAAGTTAAATCCATTCAAGGTTTTGGCATAGCAAAATAAGTAGCCAAAAAGGAAAATGCCTTGACCAACTCAGTCAAAGGAACAACCCATACAACAGCCTCTAAAGGAACAACCTTAAACAATGCAAGAAAAATAAGCTAACACACAAGAGCAAGATAGAAATAGACTCAGGTATCCTTCTATCACTAAGCAATAAAGGATTAAAGCAACACAAGAATATCGAAATAAGTTCAAAGAGCCAAAGAAAGCAATAAAAAAATATCCAAAATATTCTAGCTTCAACATAGTGGAAGAACTAAATAAGACATTGTCCAAGACTAGCATGTATGATGCCTTGATGATCCTTGGTCAAATTTATCTCTTAAGAGAATCATTGAAGTCCATTAGATCAAAAGGTAAGCAACAACAAAAAATTAATTTGGCATAAGGTAAACCTACTCTCAAAGTAGGCAAAAGCAAGCCACCACATTTTTACATGTCCTTGCGCATGGAAGGGTGGGTTGCATAATTGCATAATGGATTCTAGAGAAGCAACAACAATAATGCTAAAATAAATATGTGAAGAAATGGGTATGGAATATACTCATTCTAGTCTAGGAGTGCTACAACTGGATGGCACTCTGGTGAAGATAGTTGGTGTGATAAAATATATTCCTATGGTGTTGCATAGAATATCATAGATAACTATGATCCAAGAGGTAGATGTGGTAGACCTGGAGCCTTATTTTGGTATGTGTCTTTCTCGTAAATTCATTGTTAAGCTAGGTGGATATTTTTTCTTAGATTATTCACATATAGATATACATCACAAGGGTAGAAAGGTAAAAAAACATCAAAAATCCATCCACCCACTTGATAGGGAAGATTGAAGATGAGGTATAGTCAAACTGTAACATTAACATGATTACTGAGGAGACTGATCAAATGGAGGAAATTATGGATGAATTGTAGTCTGAATATCAATTTTTATGTAAGAATTTTAATTCTATGGTTGAAACAGTAATTGACACCTACTCGATCTCCAAGCCAAAAAAAGAAAAAATATTCTACCATAAAAGAAGAAAAGCTTTAGTAGAATGAAATATGGAAGCTCTATTTCAACGGAGCTAGGTGCAAAAATGGTGCTAGAAGGTATTCTACTAATATTTCCATTGAAGGAAATTAAAATTTTATCATAGAGACTAACTTGAAGTTGTACAAACAATGCAACAAAGTATGAAGCATTATGTATTGGGCTCAAGGAAGTGGAGAAGATGGGAATCAAATAGTTGGAAATCTACGAATATTTTGAGTTGGTGGTAAACCAAATAACAAAAATGTGCAATAGCAAGCAACATTATCTCAAAGCTTACCAAAACAGGGTCTTCAAAAGCTTTAATGCATTAAATATAAAAGCAAATCCTAAGGAATTCAATGTTTAAGATGATGCATTGGCTTCTCATGGAGTCAACTTTTGCTTGACATTTGATTTAAGAAAAAACTCAAGATCTATCAAATTGGCATTCAAGCCATCTATGTTAGATAAGTGTGAAGCAAAAGTACGACACTAAAGTAATATAGAAATAAATAATTCATATGAACAAGAGATTGTACAAAATATGATTTTATTCAATAAATGAGGGAGCTGAGAAACTCCTTTTGTTACAATTGATCCATTCAACGAAATTATTTTGATACAGTAAATACAGATTCTAGGGTTCTCTGAAACCCTAGCTACAACAACAAGTAATGTCTCCAATGTATCTTGCTTCCAACAGGGTGAGTGGGCTTATGGTTATCTGTACTCAGGCCACTCTAGCTTCAACAGCTACTCAACAATCCTTGACTGATGCTACCCGATCCTGCACACACATAAAACATAAAATAGTTAGCCAACAAATTAGGTTTCCACGGTGTGAAACCTCATAAATGCAAACCAAATATCCTATATTTGAATGAATAAAGTGTGCAAAATAAAATAACAATGAATAAAACACATATAAATACTTACTTTGATGTTATGTTGTTTCGTTGCAGATTTTATGGTAGGGTGCCTTGGCGGCACTTCATGGTCTTATGTGACAGATTCTAGTGTGTGGCTATGGGAACAGCAGGCGTTGGGCTACGCCTATAGAATGTGGTAGACATGCAGCTACACCTGTGGGTTGCAGCAGGCGCGCAACTGCGCCTATGGGCTATGATAGACACTTGGCTGCGCCTACGGATTAGGGTGAAATTTGCAGAAGTAGATCGGGGGGATGTAAAGGGCTTGGTGGATGGACGACGATGATGGCAGCAAAAATGGAATGTGAAGAGGGATGGAATCTGAAAATCCTATGACAAGCTAGGATTTTAGGGAAGGATAAGCTAGGGCACAACCTACTCACAAGAAACTATCTCTCAACAAAGTTAGATCTCACAAGCAAATTAGCACTCCAGTGCTCAAGATTTCTAGGTTTTTCTAGGGGTTGAGCATTGAGAATGCTCCTATTTATTACCAAGCCTAGGGTTTACTTTAGGGTTTTACCAAATCGTGTGGCTAGGATAAAAGTAAATCCAAGGGCTGATATTAAACTTTAAGTGTGACACAAATTAAGGGAGATGGATGGTTGTGATTAGACTAGATCGGACGATTGAGGTTGATTGGGCTTATAAATACATATTTTATAATAAATATATTAAAATATAATATAAAATATTATATTTAAATATAAATAATATAAAATAAATATAAATGGGTTAAATGGGGGTCATAAAATGGCGGGAAAGGGTTAGAGTGGGTCATTGGATGGCGGGAAAGGCATGGAATGGCCAATTGAATGGCGGGAAAGGGGAATGGTGGACAAGTGGCTAGGATTTGGTGTCTACAGATGCCCCTTTTTGTACCATGTTGCGTGAAACACAATATGGTGCAAAAACATGAGACACCTGGTTGGGCCTTTTGGGCGCAAAAGCAACTTATCTTTTGTTGGATTTTTGAGTGATAATGTTGAAGACAAAAGAATAAAAAAATTTAGAATTTGCATAGCTTACCCCCTCAATTGGTGAATGAGTTGTGGATGAACGCATGAGCCAATTGAAAAATTTGTGCAAATGATGAATGATGTGATACCATTTTTGCCCCAACGGTGCGAAGGGGGTTGGTGTAAAATGTGATATGATGTGATGTGGATGATATGAATGATGTAAAATGTGATACCATTTTTGCCCCAACGGTGGGAAGGGGGTTGTGTCAAATATATATGTCATGACAAGGTAATATGTATCCCGTCGTGCGAAAATCATAATCAAATTTTGATTGCCCCAAATTTGGGATGATTCGATGCAATTGAAACATTTTACCTTCTTTTGCGTCATTGTTATGCAAAATGATGATGCAAAGAAAAAGGAAATTAACCTTGGATGTACTGCTAGTGACTATTTAAATAATTTCCGCAATTGGAACCAATAATTCTAGCTAGTGCGTATCTCGAAGGTGTTAAGGAGATTATGAATGATGGAATTTGAGTTGTGTCCATGTTTTAAGCCCCATGAACTAGGCCATCAATGACAACGGTTGTGCAAACTGCTCTTGGCAATGTTTCACTCAAAATGTGAAGTACCAAATGTGATTGTGATCTCAAACAAGTTGATAAGTAATGATGATGATGACCAAGTGTTCTTATGGTAATTCACTCATCTTACCGAATTGTATGGATGTGAATCTATGCAATCGCAAAGTATATAGAATAACCATTATATACGAGATTCACTTGTAGTTTTGACACTTGTTGGAAGAAGTGATGGTAGATTATGATATTGGAAGATTGTTGAAAAAAGCATGTGCTGAAATTACCAAGATTGGAGTCGATTTGTAAATGTTAGATCTTTTATTGGTGTCAGATGAAAACACTTGATTTGATGGTGAAATCAACTCCAATTTTTACGAAAATTTGTAAATGCAATATGTATGCAGTATGTATGAATGTAAATATACCTATATGTAAATGCAAGATGTATGCAGTATGTATGAATGTAATATGAAAAATGCATGTAAAAATACAATATGTATGCAATGGGAACATGCCTATGTGAATGATTTGTTTTTGTTTTTTTTTAGCCATGTATATACATACATATAAACATCATATTAACAATAAAATGCTTTTAAATGGATAACATTAAGTGGTTTGGGTTCCTCTACTCCCTCTAAATCGGTAAGTCTATATGTACCATTACCCACTTTTTGGGAAATTATGTATGGACCTAACCAATTAGCCGTGAATTTGTCACGAAGGTGCGGTAAAGCATTGGTGTTTTGTTGGTTCTCTTTAAGTACAAGATCTCCTACTTGGAATTCATGAAGATGGACTTTGGCATTGTAAGCACGCTTTAGGCGGTCTTGATAAACTCGTAAGTGCTCTAGTGCATTGACTCACCTCTCATCAAGAAGAGTGAGTTGGTCAAGACGTGTTTGTCTAGCAGTGTCATCATCTATGAATTCCTGCAAAGAAATTCGCAAGGAGGGAATCTCGAGCTCAAGAGGCATGATAGCTTCAGCTCCATAAACCAAGGAAAATGGTGTTGCTCCTATTGGCATTCGGATGCTTGTTCAATAAGCCCATAATGCCAAGGGGATTTATGTATGCCAATATCTATGATTTTCGTTAACAAGTTTCTTGAGAATAGCAATCAAGGTCTTATTGGTAGCTTTGGCTTGTCCATTTGCTTGTGGGTAATAAGGAGTTGAGAAAATGTGTTGGATATTATATTTCTTGCAAAGTGCTCGAACATCCTTGTTTTTGAAAGACTTTTCATTATCAAAAATGATTTTAGAAGGAATACCAAAATGATAGATGATATGGTGGAGTATGAAATCCACAATTCGAGGTCCTATCGTACTAGTTAGAGGAATGGCCTCAACCCACTTTGTGAAGTACTCAATGGCCATGATGATGAAAGTATGTTGTCCCAAGGAAGGAGGTGAGATTTTTCCAATTAGATCTAGGCCCCATTGTGAAAAGGGCCAAAGGCTTTGGATAGGTTGTAAAGCTTGTGATGGTACATGAGTTAAATTAGCGTGTGCTTGACATTGCTTACAATTTTTGACATAGTTGCAACAATCGCATTCCATTGTGGGCCAATAATAACCCATGCGTAAAATATGCTTTGCAATGGCCATTCCACTAAAATGACCACCACAAGTACCATCGTGGGCTTCAGCTATGGCTTTTTGAGCCTCACTATTTTTGAGACAACGAAGAAGGATTCCATCATAACCACGTTTATACAACACGTCCCCCAAGAGAATAAAATGGGTTGCTTTTTGCTTAAAAGAGTATTTTGTAGACCGAGACATATCAGATGGGAGTGTTCCAAATTTTAGAAAGTCCACTATTTGGCTTGACCAAGACTCATATGGTTCCGAATGGATAAAGAAAATGTCTTTTTCATCCTTAGGATCAGTACATACAATGGTTGCTTTAGAGATTGTTGAGATTATTAGGGGTTGTACCTCTCCTAAGTCATCTTTTGGAATCAATGATCCAAGAGAGGCCATCGCATCTACAAATCTATTAGTCGAACGAGGCAAGTTGTTGATTTCATACCATTTGAATGTTGAGAGCAATTTCATTGCTACTTCATGATAAAGCTTAATGGTAGGTTCTTTGCATTGGTATTCTTCGGTTACCTGTTTGACAACAAGTTGAGAATCCCCAAATATCCTAATACGCTTGATGCCCATAGCTATAGCGGATTGAAGACCTAATATTAAGGCTTCGTACTCTGCAGTGTTATTTGTGCATGGAAAGTCTAGCTTGAATGATAAAGGGATGGGTATCCCTTGAGGTGTATGGAAGACAACTCCAACACCTTGACCTTTCTCGCACTTAGATCCATCAAAGAATAAGGTGATATCGATGTCTTCCTCCGAATGACATCTTCTTCTAATTCAGTGACTAAAAATACTGAATCATCTGGGAGCTCTATAATCAAAGGATGATCACTAGGTAGTGGAGCTTCTACAAGTTGATCGGCTATAACTTGACCTTTAATGGATTTTTGGTTGATAAATTCGAGATCAAATTTTGTAAGGAGCATTATCCATTTAGCGGTATGAGTGTTATTGTAAGTGCGAGACATCATATAACGCAGAGGATTTTCTCTAGCTATGACATAAGTTGTATGGCTAAGCATATAATGTCAAAGTTTCTTAGTGGCAAAGACCACTGCTAAGCACAACTTCTCTACATAAGCGTATCGGGTTTCATAACTTACCAATGTTTGACTAATGTAATAAATGGCTTGCTCTCAATTTTGTTCATTTTTCTGTGCAAGCATTGTCCCTAAAGCAAAGTCTGTTGCTGAGACATAAAGATAAAAAGGGACCCCCGAATGAGGAGGAGCTAATACTGGAGGAGAAGCTAGGTAATGCTTGATGTCATCAAAGGCTTTTTGACATTCATCTGTCCATGCAAATGGCACCCCCTTTTGTAGCAGGTAGTTGAATGGCCTGCATTTATCAGAAAGTTATGCACAATAAAACATCGGATTGATTGAATATTTCCTTGTAAACTATGCAATTATTTAATGTTAGTTGGGGGAGGCATTTCCATGATGACCTTGACCTTGTTTGGGTCCACTTCAATGCCTCTTTTGGAGACAATGAATCCTAAAATTTTACCCGAGGTAACACCAAAGACACACTTTTTGGGATTTAACCTCACCTTATGTTCTAGAAGTCGGTCAAAAATCTTGTCCAATACATTAATGTGCTCTTGTCGAGTTTTAGATTTAGCCAAGAGATCATCCACGTAGTCTTCGATAATCTTATGCATGTAATCATGAAAGATGTAAGTCATGGCTCGTTGATAGGTAGCTCCTACATTTTTGAGGCCAAAGGGCATAACCCTATAACAAAAGGTTCCCCAAGGTGTTGTGAATGTTGTTTTGTGTTGGTCATCAGGATTTATGCGAATTTGGTTGTATCCTAAAAAACCATCCATGAGGGAAAGCATTTCATGGCCAGCGCAGGTGTCGACAAGAGTATCAATGTTTGGAAGAGGAAAGTCATCCTTAGGACATGCCTTATTAAGATCTCAAAAATTAGTGCAAACGTGTATCGACCCATTAGGCTTGCAAATGGGTACCATGTTTGAAAGCCACTCAGGATAGTCAATAGGAACAATGAAATTGATGTCTAGAAGCTTTTGAAGCTCTTCCTTGACTAAGAGGGCCACGGTAGGATGCATCCTTCTAAGCTTTTGTTTGACCGGTTTGGCATCGGGATGTAAGGTGAGGTTGTGCACCACAAGGCTAGGGTCAAGACCAGGCATATCCTTATAGGACCATGCAAACACATCTTTCTTCTTCTTGAGGAGAGTAATGAATTGCTCTTGTTCATCGGATGATAGGATTTTTCCAAGCTTGACAATTTGGGGATTGTCAGGATCTAAACTAAGGTTTACTTCGATGGTATCTTCAATAGACATGTGTGAACCTTCCTCAAGTTGATGTGGTGTTGGGATAAGATGAATGTCATCTAAAATGTCATCCAACTCTTCCTTCTTATCGTCATCTAACTCTGCTTGAAAGACCTCGGGATTCTTGGTAGAAGATGGAGGTGAAGGTGGAGGGGAAGGAGGAATGTAGTTGGCAGAAGCCCTTAACAATTCCTCGGATAGGATGAACTCCAAAAAGGAGGGTGGGAAAGAAATCTGGTCCATGTCAACAAGGCTTATGTCAATTGGAATTGGCTTAGTCGAGTTGTATGGATTACGGAGTGGGGTGAATAAGTCAATAGGATTCATATTGACTTAGTAGGAGAGGATGGATTGGAAGAATGGATGGGAACCGATGTCGAATCTTGTTAACCCTGGATAGCAGCAACAAACATGAAATTAAATGCTATGTACATGCAAAGAAATATTTTGTTTTTGTTTTTGAATGTTTTTTATTTTTTTTATACATATGTTACAAATTTTGGCTTGGCTGAATGGCTCAATGGAACTCAAGTGGGGGGTGGTTCACCAGGTGGGTCAACTTGTTCTTGTGGAAGAAGCAAGCGAAATATGGGTTGATGGATGGGAAATAGTCTGAGGTAAAACTCATCCTGTTGGGTAAGGGGAACAATGGGCTGAAATTCCTCTTCAGAATCATCAGAAGCATTGGACATAAGTTCATACTCTTCATAACTTTCATCATCGAAATCTGGGAGTGGGTATGAAAAATTTAGGGGATCATCTTCTTCATTGAAGCTAAGCTCTTGAAGAGCTTGTTCAAGAGAAGCGGTTGAGGAACATGGAAGGGGGGCTTTGTCTTCGTCCTTGAGGCTAAGCCTTTGAAAATCTTGCTCAAGAGAAGAGGTTGTGGAAAGTGGGGTATACCCTAAGCCTGAATGATCATGTGCTCCATGATATGGGAAATCAATGATGTCATGTATCCCTTGTTCATGGGAACCTAGACCCTGACCTTGCCAATTGACTATATGGAAGTAACGAGATGGAAATCCCGTCATGTTTTGTATGTTGGCACGTCTTGGCTCTTTCGGTTCTTCGAGTGGTTTCTCCATAATTGAGGAATCCAACCCTCCATAAACAAATTTGATACTATTAGGAGTAGAACTCATGTCGTAGACAACACCTATGGTTAAAGGAGGGTCACATGGGTGACCAAAATCCTTGGCTGTAGGAATGGCAAGCGGGGTAATGGTAACATCGTGGACCACGTATTCACCAATACCAGGACTAGTGATGTGGACCTCGACTTGGGATGATGTGGTGGATGGCTCAGGATTGGAGGGAACCATGAAAGGTTGCGGGGAGTTGAATATTTCACAATCCAAAAGTTTGACTTGTGAAACATCAGCTGATGGAGAGGGATTGGGTGATGGCTTAGAAGAAGGTGGATGAGGCAATGATGATGAAGAAGGAATGGTTGTAGAAGGAGTGGTTGAGGTTGACGATGTGGCGAAAGTGGATTGACCTTGACCACATGTACAAGAAGAAATGGATGATTGAGGGGGTTTTGTGATGGGTAACTCCTCAAGAA
The DNA here is from genome assembly GCA_028583015.1 of Wollemia nobilis. Taxonomy (NCBI): domain Eukaryota; kingdom Viridiplantae; phylum Streptophyta; class Pinopsida; order Araucariales; family Araucariaceae; genus Wollemia; species Wollemia nobilis. Next base: position 7,046,160 of record JAQPPZ010017031.1, on the reverse strand, counting down.
TAGGAGCTTTGGAAGAAAATATGAATGGATTAAAAGATGAAGTGGATGGAGTTGAAGATGAAGTGGATGGATTTGAAGATGAGGATGGATTCAAATATGAAGTGGATGGATTCGAAGATGATGGGGATAAGAATAGGTGAGTGGAAGGCAACATGGATTCATAGGGATTTGAAATGAAATTGCAATACTTGAAAGGTTCTACATCTACGGGGATACAATGGACTTGACCATCATGAACGTATTTCAAGCATTGGTGGAGAATTGATGGGACACATTTCATTTCCCTCATCCAAGGTCTACCAAGGAGTACATTGTACGCCATGGCCCCTTCCAAGATGTGGAACATAGTGTGCAATATTTTAACCCCTACTTCAATGGGCAAAACAATAGTGCCAACTGTGGTACACAAAGCATCGTTAAATGCTTTGAGGGTGAATGATGACTTGGAAATGTGGGAAGGTGGAAGTTTGAGGTTGCTAAGGGCAGCAGTAGTGATAATGTTGATGGACGAGCCGATATCAATTAAGACCCTCTAAAATGGATTCTTGTCTATTAGGACCATGATATGCAATGGAATATCTATGGATTCTGATGTCATTGACTTTATTTCAAAGTCATAGAAGGTGATGGATGGCTCCATGCATGTTCTAATGCTCCCTACAAAGTTGTTAAAGGCATTAGGATCTTGGGCTTCAAACTCAATGGATTTTAGAATTTCCATTAAGGCTTCTCTATGCCTAGGAGATTGTTGGATGAGCTCATATAGGGACAACTTGGCTGAAGCCATCTTCAAACTTGTAGTCAACCGACTACTTAAGGATACTGTTGGCCTTAGAGGATGATGGATTGGTTGATTTGGAGGACTAGAAATATGGATTGGTGGGGATGGATTTGGGGAAGTTTGGATAGGTGGCGGATTGGAAGGTTGTGACACATTTGGTTGTTGAGCATTTTGTTGACTTTGCCTTTGACCTCTTGTGACCACATGGACTGCTCCCACAAAATTTTGATAAGTTTGAACATGATTAACTTGGTTAGGAGGTGTAAGATGATTATTACCTCCTACATTAGTTTGGGCCTCTTCATGGTTAGGAAGAGGTGTTTGAAATATTCCCAAGTTTTGATTTTGTGGAGCTAGGGGGTTATCTGCCTTAAGAGCCCCCAAGTCTATGAGATCTTGGATGATGTTCTTAAAAATGTTGCATGTGTTGAGGTCATGACCATTTTGCCTATGGTATGGGTAAAATAGATGTTCTCTATAATTTCTGCCACGTTTGGCAGGGTCATCAGGCCTGATTTTTGGTAAAGTCAACTTATTCGTTTCATACAACTTTTGGAATATGGAAGAGTACGACTCCGTTAGAGGAGTGTATTGGTATTGTGGTCAAGCATATTGTCGATGGGTGGGGTTTTCCATAGTTGGCATTGTGTTTTGTATCATGAGTGCTTGAGTTATCGAGGGAACCACATGATAAGCAATTTGTTACGGTTGTTGCACGGGTTGTTGAGCCATTATGGGCTGGCTCATCACCACTTGATTGACTTGATTGGATGTACTAGCCGAAGAGGCTTGAGATGACTTGTTTTGGCTGGATTGATTGTTTTTAAATTGGCCCTTGTTTTGCCATTCTTTCTTCTTAGGCTTAATCACGCCCTCTTGGATTTTTATTTCCTCAATGATGCTAGCCTGTGCCAAAGCTTCTTCAAATGAATGATACGTATGAAGTTGAAGCATCCAAGAGATGGGTTTTAAGCAACTCTTGGTAAATAATTTAATGATTTCATCCATTGGAAGGGAGAATGGCAATTTAGTAATGACTTCCCTCCAACGGTTTCCAAAGTTATAGATAGTTTCATCTTCCCATTGTCTTAGTTCATACACATCTGATAATGAAACTTTCTTTTTAATGTTTAGGATGAAACGCTCAAGGAATAGGTCAATCAATTGAGAAAAAGTATAGATACTATGAGTTGGTAACTGATTGAACCACTCTATGGCATCTCCTCCTAATGTTTGAGGAAATGTTTGGAGCATGAGAGCATTGTCATTTTGAATCTGAAAGCATGCATGAACAAATGAGCTAACATGCTCCTTAGGGTCCTCGGTTCCCCTAAATTTATCAAACTTTGGTAATGTAAAGTCTATCGGATATGGCGGTGATGGTACCGAAGGATGGATTGGTTGATGGATCAGTTGGCTTAGAGTTGGTTTTTGGCTTGACATGCCAGGAATATTTAGCATCAACTGATCTATTTGCTTTTGCATGGCCTGAATCCTAAGATCTTCCCCAGGAATGTGGAAGCCTTGGATAACCTGATGACTTGGTGATGGACTAGAAGAAAGATGTTGTGGAGTGATGAGATGATTTTGGTGGAATGGATTAGCTTGAAATTGATGGGGGGAAGATTGATGATTGAAAGAAGGAGAAGATTGATGAAGAAGAATATTTTGGAGGAGCTGGTTGGGTTGACCGAAAGAAATGGTGATTGGATGGGTTGAATTTTGGATTGGAGGTGGCTTGGGGATGGATATCACCGATGATTGGGGTATCCAGGTGGAATTTTGGTTGGCTATGGTTGGTTGGGCTGGAGCTACAGGATGCGTAGGATCTACTTGAACTTGTTGTCTAGCATTTTGATGCTCTAGAAGCACTTTGTTCACAAGACCCAAAATATCCTGAAGATCTTGATCAGTCATAGAAGAAATTGATAAGGCTATGGATGGATTAGAAGATGATGGTATGGATGTGGGTGGATTGGAGGAAAGGGGTATGGTGCAAGTTGCACTTGATGTGGCAACTTGGGAGGTTGGTACCTATGAGGCAGCATTGACATACTCCTCATACAAAGGATTGGAATGGGTTTGGGTATAGCCGGATGGGTGATGAGTGTTAAAAACACTCAGGTTTTGTTGGGCTGGACTAGGAGAGGAGGGCATACCATATTCATAAGCTAAATTGGGATATCCTCGGGTGGGGTTAGATGGATAGGATGTAGCCAATTCTATTTGTTCAACATAATCTTGGCTAAGGGGTTCAAGGACATAGTTAGAAGACTTGTAGATAGCATCCAACTTGTCCATGTCAATTTGGATGGATGACTGTTCATTGTTTTGGGGAATGGATCCCTCTTGTGAGAGAGATTGGTGAATGAGCCTAGATGGACTAGGTTGGGTGGAATTGGAAGGGTTAGCTACTGAAGTAGCGGGTATGCTTGTTGTATTTTCCATTAAATTATTCTGATTTAATATTCTTGTTTGATTTCGAGTTAAAACCATAAAATAATTAAATCAAAATACAATTTCAGGATAGTTAACTTTCAAAACTAAAAATAAAGCTAAGGAATTTAGAAACAAAGAAAACAATCAATCCTAAGTTTCACCTTGTGTGGCTTACCTCATTCATTGATTATCTCTTTTTAATGTGAATTCCTTTTAGATATGATAGTTTTGTGTGTTTTTGTGTATCCTAATCTTGTTTAATGAAAAATAAAGGGTAAAAGACTATGGTTGGATGGGGCAACGAGATTCTTGTTGGTGATGAAATCCAACAAGTTTTCTCGGGGGTAGTCCTAAGGTGTCTAGGGGTAGATATTTGGTGGATGGAGATGAAAGCCACCATCACCAAACCTCAAGCAACAACCGGTGATGAAATCCAGTTACTACTGTTTAAAGTGCAACGTGTTGTGTGTGATTAATTTTAAGTTTTTTTGTTCTCTATTGTGGTCAAACAATGTTAAAAGTAACAGATTTTACACATCTAAATTAGAATCCAACACATGAATGCAAATTTCCTCTAAAGAGTGTGAAGTACACCGCTTAAAACCCCCTACCTAGATAGCAACCGGAGGGTTCGTCCACCTCTCTGCCAAAGGTGCCACCCAAGGGTAGGAATACTTTTTGCATTCAAGTCTTGTTCCGACTTAGATAAGTAAAATAAGCAACCTTTAACTCCTAAGATGCAAATTCTAATTGATGCTTTTCACTTTCAAATGCAAACAGAAAGATGTAGGAATTATTTGAATTTGCAATTCTTCTTGAAATAGAAAACCCAAAATATGTGAATGAAATGAATGCACAGATGTCCTAGATGCAATCTAACATGAATTTATTCCCATATTCCTTAATGTGTGTTCATTTTAAACTCAAAATCTGAAAAACATAGCAGAATATTGAAATACGTAAAAGCAGGATTTTAGAACAGAATGGTTGCAGATCTTACTTGAAAGCCTACGCTCTGCTCCAAATTACTACCAGGCGTAGTGGAGCACCTCCATAGGCACGGTTGGGAATCTATGTAGGCACAGTTGTGCACTTGTGGGGATCAGCAGGTGCCGTAGAGCGCCTATGCACCTATCTGCAACTTTCACAGGACTTTCCAGAAACCCTAACCAATGACTTCGGCTAGTTTTTTGCTCCAAAAAACCCTACAAAATGGAACAACATAATGGAAGTTAGCAAAGTAAATCAAAAAATAGAACCCTTGTGGGGTCCCACCGTGATCGCCATTTGTGAAGAAAAAATATGACACTAAAGCAATATAGAAATAAATAACTCAGATGAACAAGAGATTGCACAAAATATGATTTTATTCAATAAATGGGGGGAGCTGAGAAACTCCTTTTGTTACAATTGATCCGTTCAATGGAATTATTTTGATACAATAAATATAGATGCTAGGGTTCTTCGAAACCCTAGCTACAACAACGAGTAGTGTCTCCAATGTATCTTGCTTCCAACAGGGTGAGTGGGCTTTTGGTTATCCATAATCGGGCCACTCTAGCTTCAACAACTACTCAACAATCCTTGACTGATGCTACCCAATCCTGCACACACATCAAACATAAAATAGTTAGCCAACAAATGAGGGTTCCACGATGTGAACCCTCAGAAATGCAAACCAAATATCCTAGATCTGAATGAATAAAGCATGTAGAATCAAATAACAACAAATAAAATGCATACAAATACTTACTTTGTTGTTTTATTGCTCCATTGCAGATTTGATGGTAGGGTGCCCTAGCGGCACTTGGTGATCTTATGCGGTAGATTATGGTGTGTGGTTGAGGGAACAATAAGCATTGGGCTACGCCTACGAAATGAGTATATGTGGTACGACAGCAGTATTGCCTGTGGGTTGTGACAGGTGCTCGACTGCACCTATGGATTAGGGTGAAATCTATAGAAGCATATCAGGGGGATGCGAAGGGCTCGGTGGATGGACGACAATGGCGATGGTGGAAATGGGATGTGAAGAGGGTTGGAATCCAAAAATCCTAGGGCAAGCTAGGGTTTTAGGGAAGGATAAGCTAGGGCACAACCTACTCACAAGAAACTATCTCTCAGCAAGGTTAGATCTCACAAGCAAATTAGCACTCCAGCACTCAAGCTTTCCAGGTTTTTCCAGGGGTTGAGCATTGAGAATGCTCCTATTTATTACCAAGCCTAGGGTTTACTTTAGGGTTTTACCAAATCGTGTGGCTAGGATAAAAGCAAATCCAAGGGCTGATATTAAACTTTAAGTGTGACATGGATTAAGGGAGATGGATGGTTGTGATTAGACTAGATCGGATGATTGAGGTTGATTGGGCTTATAAATACATATTTTATAATAAATATATTAAAATATAATATAAAATATTATATTTAAATATAAATAATATAAAATAAATATAAATGGGTTAAATGGGGGTCAAAAAATGGTGGGAAAGGGTTAAAGTGGGCCATTGGATGGTGGGAAAGGCATGGAATGGCCAATTGAATGGTGGGAAAGGGGAATGGTGGACAAGTGGCTAGGATTTGGTGTCTACAATAAGGAAACTTTCTAGAAAGTATTTAACAATGATAGACATATAGTTGGATATTTTAATTCAAGATATGGACTACACAAATGCAGTCGAAGAACTAACCAAGGATGAAGTAGTCCAACTAAAGAACAATCATATTCCCAAGGGACTAATCACCCTCAAAATTTTATTTGATAACAATGACTGGCCAGTTGGCCCAAAAATTAAGATTAATTGAACAAGAATTCAAGGAGGTTCAAATTTAACATGAGAAGAGTTTAAAGGTTGGTATAATATGCTCAAAAGAAGTGCAGCAACTAGTTTATCTATGTAGAGAATTTAGTGACATCATTGGTTGGAGCTATGATAGCATGAAGGTCTCTAGTAAAGAGATCATCCAGCACACTATAGGATTACTACCCAATGTCAAGCCATTCCAGTAAAATAAGATGCCATTAAATTTGAATATAAAAGCAATGATGAAAGAATTGCTAAAATTGTTAAATGCAAAGATCATATATCCAATCAAACACTCAACATGGATAGCCAATCTGGTCCTGGTCAAAAATAAAAATGGAGATATCTATCTTTGTATGGATTTCAAGAACCTAAAAAGTGCCTCACTAAAGGATCATTATCCTTTGCCCCATATTAATTAGATCTTGCATATAATTGTGAGGGTATAAATATTTATGTTGTTGAATGGATTTTTAGGTTTCAACCAAATTTGGGATAGATATGGGAACCAACACAAGATTGCATTCACAACTAAATGGGGAAATTTTACCTATCATAGAATTCATTTTGCCTTGTCCAATGCTGGAGCTACTTTCTAGAGGGCTATGGACATAGCTTTTAGTGAGCTTGTGAATAAATTCATACTCATCTATCTCGATGGCATGATAGTCATCTCTCATAAAAAAGGAAGTACATTGAACATCTCAGGATGGTCTTTCAGAAGTGCATAGAATTCAAGGTTTCACTAAAACCAAAAAACTCAATCTTCATCATCCACAAAGACAAGCTACTAGGTCACATAGTATCAGAGGAAGGTCTATCTATTGACCTAGATAGAGTTAAAGACATAGTAGCACTTCCCATACCTCAAAGCAATAAGGGCTTGCAATATTTTTTTGGGTAAATCAAATTCATCTAGAAATTTATATTTGAATTTTCTTAGATAGTGAATCCTATGATAGAAATGCTAAAAAAGCAAGCAAAATTCACTTGGATAGAAACCATAAAATAAGCCTTCACAAGCATAAAGGAAGCTATTACAAAATCCCTACTATTAGCTAACCTAGACTATAGAGAAATTTTATTCTCTATATTTGGAGCAGAAGAAAATTATGTATTTATCCTCACTCAGAAATATAAAGATCATAACGAGCAACCCATAGCTTTTCTAAGCCAAACTCTGCATGGCCATGAAGATATATAATTTTATAGAAAATCAAGTGTTTTCTCTGATGAAATCGCTAAAAAAGCTAAGACACTACATCTTTGAGAGCAAAATACTGGTGTATGTAGTACATCCTGATATTTTGAAACTTTGTAGTGCAAGGAGAACTAGAAGAAAAATGAGTCGGTTGGATCACAAAGATACATTAGTATAACATAGAGATTAAGTCAACTAATTTAATCAAAGGAAGAGCACTATGTGAAGATTTGGTAAACTCTGCAGCATCAAACTCTAATTGCTTAATTGAACAAGAATAGAAACATCAGTCAGAAGAGGCGCAAATGGAGCAAAACACTTGGATAGATCATTTGATCTATTTTCTTGAGATCGACAAGTGTTTGGATGGATTTACATCCTCTCAAAGGCGTAGGTATAGGCTGCAAGCATTGAACTACAAGCTGATTAATGACATTCTATACCAAAAAACTTTGATGATGTGCTACTGAGATGCATGCAGTCGAAAGAGACAGAAGATATACTAAGGGAGTTTCACACCAGTTTCTCAAGAGGACACTATTTTGGAAAATACATGGTTGCTAAAATTCTTAGAGATGGATATTATTAGCATACCTTTTTTTTTACGCTTTTAATATTGTGAATGGCTATGATAAATATCAAAAATTCATTGGTAGAAGTAAGCATCTAACAATGCCCCTAAATCCAATTATTATAGAAGATCCCTTTTAGTAATGGGTATTAGACTTTATTGGGGTAATCAACCCAAATTCTTCTATCGGGTATAAGTTCATATTGATAGTCACTAACTATTTTACTAGGTGGTCTAAAGCACAGGCAACCAAACATGTGGATCAAGATAAAGTTATAAAACTTTTGGAAATATTGATCACCAGGTCAAACATGTGGATCAGGATACATTTATAAATGTTTTGGAAATATTGATCACCAGGTTTGGGATCCCTATCACAATAGTGTTCGATAATGTTGAAGCTTTTATAGGAGCTAAGACTATGGATTTTGCAAGAAAGTATGACATCTATTTTTTCAATTGATTATATGGGATTGAAATGGGCCCCACCCATATTAAATTACCATATATTAGTATTACAATAAATCTTGGATATTATCTATATATTTCTTGGCAATATTTGAACCTTGGTCTCCTCAAATGTTGAGGAATCTAACCTTTTGAGCTAATTCCACTTGATAAAATTGATTTTACATGAGTTTTTATGAGGGGTCATGGCCCCCTTGTACCGGAGTTTGAACTTGGGTCTCCTAGATGAAAACCCAAGGACTTACCAGTATGGTATCCCTCACAGGTCCCAAAAATATGGCATCTATTGGAAAGCATCCTCAAATTATTATCCTCAATGCAATGAATTAGCGAAATCCACCAATAAAAATCTAATGAGGATAATCAAGCAAAATACTGGTGATAATAAAAAAAATTGGTATTTAATGGTCAACCAAGCATTGTGGGCAGATAGATTTACAACCAAAAAATATTTTAAGACAATGCCATATGCTTTGGTTTATGGTAAATAAGTTGTATTGTCGATTAATCTTGAATTCTCTACTTTGATGTATATTGACCATTAAGAATTGGAGGTTGCCAAGCGAATTGAAAGAAGGTTATCAAAGTTATTACTATTAGAAGAAAAAAGGGAAGGGGCCTATAATAACTTTAATCAACATCAAAAAACTATAAAGTAGTGGTTTGATAAAAAATCATCATTGAAATCCTTCAGGGAAGGGGACTTAGTGCTTAAGTGGGATTCAGATCACACAAAACCTAGAAAGCATGAAAAACTAGAATTGTTGTGGTTTGACCCATACCTAATCTCAGGAAGGAGAGAGTTGAATGCATATGAAGTTCAAGATATGGATGATTGTATTTTTCCAATTTTTATAAATGACCATTAACTTAAACAATATGCATAGAAGAGTGTGATGCTTATGTGTACATATGTAAATAAGACATGTGTAAATAATTGTGTAGTGGTAGTAGTGGTAGAAGCACCTTTTAAATAAAGAATTTTTGATTGGCTGGAAATTTTTTCTAACAACTGCCAAATTTTGAATTCTTATCAATTTCATTGGTCCAAAAGTTGCAGTCGTAAAAAGGTGACATGTGATGTGAATGCTTATACAAACTTGCAGTTCTAAGATAAGATTTTGTCATGGAAGTTAAGAATGTGCAATCCCCTACATTTAATTAGCAACAACCATTCACTATGGGCATTTATTGCTATTTAAGAAATACCAATATGAAGCAATATGCATTTGTACATTAGTTCAAGAGGAGAAATTTTGCAGAATTGCTACTACACTCCACAAAAGTTGTTGAAAGGCTCTATGAAACAAGCAGTCTATACAATTGTGGGTGCTCATCTTCACAAGAAATAGTAAGCTAGTGCAAATTGGCTAGAGAAAAAGAGGTCAAAAATTTTAGAAGACTACAAAGGAGCTAGAGGATAATTTGGTGGACATACATGACCCGATCATCACAATAAAAGCAAAATGGAAAATATTTCGAGAAGGGTCAAAGATGAGGGGGAAATTTTTAGTCGAAAGAGTTGAGGCTACTCTGTGGAAATTATTTCTATCTAGATACATGCTTAGGTTCATCCATCCTTGTCCTGAGCTTGTCAAAGTAGTAGTGACTCGGAGACAATGATGGTATACAACACAGAAGCAAATCTTGTTCACCATCACCGAGGAGGCAATCAAAAGAGTATTTGCAATGGGAGAGAAACCAAGTACAATACTTAAGCCCATTAGCATATTTAAAAAAATAGTTATTTAAAAAAGCCTACTTTATTGTCATGGCTAAATAAGCATATAGGAAAAATCCTTGAGGGTTTTCCAAAAAACCCTATTAAATTGGAAAACTTCAAGGATACTCTACAAATAACATTGTCTATGCTAACTATAATTCTAGGGTTAGATTCTGATGAATTTTTCTATGATTACCAATTATCCCTTGCCTATGTGGTCACTAATACACAAAATTATGAGGGGACCACTGGTACTAACCCTATGTTCTTTTACTAGGCCCATTTTCTAAGCACTCAAATCCATAACCAATTAGTTTTCCTAAAGCTAAAAGAGAGAAAAACTTTTTGCTATCCATAATTCCTAGCCTGGTTGTTTCTCTTCAATATGCCCCAATATTTGCATAATATCAAGTAAATTAAAGCAGATAAAAATCAGCCTCACTTAGTGCTTGAGGGGAACTGCTTTGTCATCTATCTATGGTCTAAAACCCCACCTCAGTTTTGAAGCTATAGATGGATTGAGAAGTAAGAGGAGAGAAATAGGGTACTGGTATTTCTTAATAGGTGACACAATAATCTAACTATGATTTTTCCAAAACTCCATATTTGTTTCCATATTACATCACAAACTGGGTGTTTGGAATTGAACACTGTAGATAGATAGATGAAACGGATGAGCATTTTGGCTCTCAGGATAAAAAAGCATGCACCTATCATGACCCCTATAGGTTTGAAGACATTTAAATAACAAGGAGATAGAAAAAAAAAATTAGATGATAAGCTCAATGTCCTTCAATTACTAGTAGTGCCCCACATGTGGCATTATGATCGAGAAGGCACATTCAAGGAAAAATTAGCCTAGTTGAACAATAAACCACCTGCATTTGATCACTTTCCATGGTCAAAAATTAGGCAATTCAAAAATAATGATGAGGCCAACATCATGGAGATCAATATCCTCAATATGGAAGAAATACCTCTATGGAGGACTTGTTATGAGTATGCATGGATCTATGATATAACAAGGAACAAGGAACAATGGATACATGAAAACCTCATAGACAAGATCAAGCAAGAGCTAGAATGGGAATATGATATGATCAGAGAGTGGTGGATTTTGCACTACAAACATGGTATTTAGAAAAAGGTCTTTCCCAACACCTCTGATAAAGTATTTGAGAAATATTTTAAGGCTTAGTATCAGACATGGATGAATAAACACAAGGGATATATATATCTAGGTCTAAAGATATTGAGGTATGAAGAGGAAACACACCAAGAAGAAGAAGAGGAAAAAGTCCCTCACCTGACTTCCATAGAAGGAGGCCCGTTAATAGAATATGTGGATGATGAGGATGCAAATGTAGAATGTGTGCCTCTACAAAGAATATACAGAATACAAGAAGAGTTGAAGCAATTCAAGACATTATAATAATGAAAATTATGTCAGAACCTGAAGAGAAAGAACAAAAAATGCATAATGTTAAAAGCAAAGAATCCCAAAAGGCAAAATCTACAAGGAGAATAGTTGAAGCAATAAACATAGAGAAATCCAAACCTTGGCTCAACAAGAAGGGCCTAGTGAGAAGCAAAAGAGAAAAGAACATCCAGGAATCAAAGAGAAAAAGCAAATAAGATCGGCTAAAATATAACAATTTGAGCATTTTATCCACCATCTTGATGCACAAATTGAACTGTTTGAAGTAGCAGTCCAGAAGCCAATGCTGGAAGTGAAAGGAATAGGTACATCTATTTTTCTCCCTTCTCTTGATGAAATTGTTCCTCCACCTCAACATTATCTACCAAAAAAAATATCTCCACCACCTAGCCCCACTCATGAAGCCATTCCCCTACATAATTTACCACCAAAAACCATTGTCGCCACCCATGTACAAGAAGCGCAAGTAGCCTAAACCCTTGTAAATACTCACGCCCTTATAAAAACCACCATTATAGCAGTAAAGTCATCATTTACAATTTTCTCATCCTTTCAACCAACCTTTATACCTTTCCCTATTATTGAGCATCCTCTATCAAAGGTATTTTTGATAATAGAAGACATAAAAATAAATACTCAAAAGTGGGTAAAGTAGCAGGAACTGCAAGATAGAACATAGTTGACAACCACTAAAATGTATGATGGCATAGAACCTATTGTCAAAGAATGTGTCAAGATGATTGCATATCCAAACATGAAAAATCTAGTTGCAGAGATGATAGTAGAAGATTATCAAGTTAAGGTGCATAAGTACATCTCTGAAATCCTAAAGATAGATACACTCTAGACCTTGTGCACTGAGGCAGATACTATGTTCCTACAAAGCAATTAATCAGATTTCAAACCTGCGACTATGAAAAGGAAGATAAAAATTTGGAAGAGAGGCTGGAAAAGGAGAAGATAGAGAAAGATAGCCTTAAGAATGAGCTTTTGGATATAAAGCATATTTTATATAAATCTCCTACTAAGGAGCAGCTACAACAGAAGAATGAAAAAGACAAAAATTAGAAAAACAATTGTAGCAAGAAAGTAACAAAATGCATGCACAAGGAAAAGAGTTAAAATAAATGAAGTCGAATCTTCAAGGTCAAGAAGAGATCCTGGAAGTAGTGCAAGTAGAACTGGAGAAAGAAAAAGAGAAACCTAAGGGCCAAATGATCTCCAAATATATGCTAAAATATTTTATGAACCAATACTAGATTAAGATAAAAAATATTGCAATCGAAGCTTTTTCTATTATGATAAGAACAACCAGTATTATGAAATTAATCCAGGATGCTAAGGCATAATTCACCAATGGCAAATAATAACTGATGACTAGAATACAACAGGAAAACTTTGCCTAGGAGATCCTAAAAAATAAAGAACAATTTCCATAATTGCTCAAATGCTCACAAAGATATATGGCAAAATATAAGTTTCATATAGATCAGATTATCACTAAAATTCGACTAATTATAGAGGGAGGAGATTTAATCAATGCTCTCAAGGCAACAAACAATAATGTGAAGTTGACAATCAATGAATTCATAGAGCTTAGATTTCCAGGATTTTGGGATGCAAATGGGTATTGTTATACTAAGGAGCAATTGAGCCAACTATTGGTTCAACAGGTCATCAATGAAGGTAAAATTAATACACTGCCTGAACCTCTAACAATAGATCGAGTCATTGTATTCTTTCATAGGCTCCCTACTCTACTGATAAATATTGTAGAACTGATGCAGGGATACAAGGACCCTTCTTATGACCACTACTATCAGCTACAAAAGCTCATCTACAAATTTAGGGTAATAAATGCCCCCTTATAGCGAACATGGGACATGATGTGCAGGCTATTTCAACTATCAAGAGCTTAGACAGTTGGTCAATCAGGAGAAACATTCATAGAAGGAGATCCTAGAAAAGACAACAATATAACTAAGACTTCAAAAATAGGGATCATCTAAAAGGATGACCCTCATTCAAGCAAACTTTTAAATTTTGTTTTTGTCATTTTGACTCTTTATCCCAATGGATAAGGCTAGATGGGTTTGATGCTTATGCAATTATATACCCCTTACCAAGTGCCAACAATGAGGGTAAAATTTTCCACCCACATCCATCTTTAGCTAAGGAGATGAATTTTGTCGATAAGATGACCTGCATCTTTTCTAGGAAAGGTCATCGAATATCTAGATTAATGATCGGATCAAAATAAAGACAAGGCATGCAAGGGTATATGCAGGATTGGCTAAGTATAAAAATAGTATTACACCCAACAACTAAAACTAAGAAAGCCCAAACAAATTTTGGTTAAGTAAGTTGGTCGAACAACTTTGAGTGCTAATGTTAGCAGAAGGGTAACAAAAACCTGGCATTCGACATGCGACACCTTGGGCAGATAATGATGTTGATGTCAGCAAGGGAGCATAAATAATTTGGCTTGATATGAAAATCACTTGATTCCCTAAAGCAAGAATTCTAAGTATAATATTTTGGCATCCAACATAGCAACAAAAGTTGTTGGGTAGGATGATTCTTAATGCTAGACAGTTTTGAGTGCTTACATTAGCAAGTTTGTCTTAAAAACCCGACTCAACAAAGTAATATGAGCATAAAATTCTAAGTCATGTATTACACCCGATGTTCGACAAAGTGCTTCATCAAGTTAAGAAATTGAAAGAGTGTCAGATGGTTTTGAATGTCGATCTCAAAAGGGGACATAAAAATATATGGTAGAGAAGAATAGAGGGCCCGATGATCGATAAAATAAGAGGGAAAGTTTCAAAGAGACTTCAAATAGAAACATGCACCAAAATTACCAAACATGCTCTTGATAAGTAAATATGTTGTTAGAAGATCCTAACAATATTGAAGCTTCTCTAATTGAAACATGTGTTGTTATAGCCAAGGAGGTAGTGGGATAGTTAAAGTAGAACAAACCTGTCAGGTGATCTAGTGCACCAGATGAAAACACAATTGTTGCCACTCCCTGATATAGAACAAGTGCAAGCCACATCAGTGCCATAATACCAAATCAGTTGCAACATGATGAACTGGAAAAGGAAGCACATGTGTTGTAGTAGCTTGTTAGACCTACAATCCACTCTCTGAGCTATGATGACAATAGCTAATTGTAATTGTAAATATATATATACTAGAATGTAAACCATTCTAGAGGTTGGATCTTTGGAATTTAATATTGGCATAATTGTGTTGATTGAGGCTATACGCATTTTCAATAAGGATTGGATTATTGTATGTCTTCTTGCTCAAGTTTTTGATAAACATGTATGTATGTCTCATTGGGTAGTTAAGAATTTTTGTTAAATCTAGAAATAGATAATTATGCATTATAAATTTACTATTATAGTTCTAGAATGACTTAGCAACGTTTAATGTTTTCATGATTAATTGTTTTAAAGCATAACAAAAGTAATCTAGTCTATTAGGAAATTTTATTGAATTTTGAATTGCAACTCTCTACACTATGTCTCTTGATGTTTCTAAACCTGCACCACTTTAATCTTAGTTCTCTAACTTTTTTCATTTATAACTTTAGTCTACAACCCCCATTTAGTTAGATTACCTAGTTACACAGGAGTCAACTTTCTCTAGATATTGACTTAGAGACCCATGTTTCTGAGGCATCCAATATTGGTCAAGGTCTTAAGGGCGCATCTCATCCACTTAGGTGGATTTTAGACCAAGACTCTCAACTCCTACTTCCCTTAGTCTTGTTCTTCCTTTCAAGGATAATAGAACCTTTTTGATCACAAGCAGAATGAGGTAGGGAACTAAATTCAAAGTGGTTTACTTATGGATAATTACTAATAAAATTAGCTAAATCTAAACTAAGGTATGGATCTAATGTCACCAAGGAAGAAGAATTCAAGAGTCCTCCTTTCACCTCAAGGTCCACCTTTACCCCCTTATAGGGTAGACTTAGTTTTAAATATTGATATGTCTAGTCATTGGTCAATTGATAGAGTTTGTATCTAGGTCCAAGAGCTTGACATCCAACTTTTGCTCTAATATTCCTATCCTTGCTTTATTCATATATGGTTCTAAATCCATCACTTTACCTAGCATAAAAATTTTCATCTCCACCTTATTTGCATATCCTATTATTTCCCTTGATTCCTCAAGCTTGTGTTCCTTATGCATTAATTTGATTTTATTTCAAGTTTTTTTTGATAAGTTAAAATTTCATTAAAAAAAGGATTTTGAAAGGGCCCCAAAACCTTATTACAATAGGTCACTAGACCATAAGCAATGCCATAGGAAATACCACAGGAAAGGTCACCAAAAAGGCCTAAGGAAAGGCTTAAGGAAAGCCTTCAGGAAAGGATTAAGGAAAGCCTTCAGGAAAAGCGCGTAAAAAATGTGCTCGGAGCGGAAAAAAAGATCGTCCCGTACAACCATAAAATTGAACAGCCCGCACAGTGATAAAAAGGAAAACTCAGGATAAAAAATTAAATTTTGAACACTCCTACCTAGCCACAAGTTTGAATAGCCCAATCAACGGTAAAAAGAAGAAACCCTTCTAGAAGGGAGACAACAAAAATTCACAAACCCGCATAGGGGCAAAACCAGAATCTGGCCAAGCGACATTGAAAAACCAAAATTGCAAAACAAAAACCACCTTGAGGAGCAGGATGGAGAAAAGAAACACCAAAAAAACATGCAGGGATTCAAGAGAACAACATCTCACACAAACCTGGAAATAGGAACAACAATATGGGGATCTCCACAGGCCATGAAATCCCCTTGTAGTGAGGAATACTACTCAAAAACCAACAAAATTAGAGGAAATAGTAATGCAGAACCACAAGCCACGGGAAAAAGGTAGAAAGGTCCCAGGGAATCCCAACATAAGGAGACATGGGATACATGAGTTGCAAACGTTAAGCACAGGTCCCCCATAGGACCAAAATAATGTGTGAGTCATATGCGAGAAGGTAATTTTACAATCTCATTTTTACCCCTAAATACCCCTCCCTCTACTTTATGATACCAAAAATTTCTTTAAAAAATAAGAGAACAATCCCTCAAAATATGACCATATCTATGACAATGCACACACCTAAAAGATACTATAATGTAGTCCAAAGTTTGAACATGCGATACTTTGTTGTATTTCAATGCAATTTCTCCCACCAATCCACCTCTCCAATACACATCAAGTATATTGGTCGCTATCCTCTTGCATGAGGATTGATACCTCTCATCCACATCCAATAAAGAACCAATGTAGTTGCCTATGCCTTGGAAAACATCTCTAGACAAAATTTCTAGTGGTAAACCCAATAATTTTACCCATATAGATTGAGTAGGTATACGATCAATCAAAATAGGGGTCCCATAATTTGAGGATTAACAAAGTTGACCCCCAAAACCATTTCTCTGATAAATCTTCTCCACATCTTCCTTAATATGAACTAAAATGATAGCCACCCTTTTACCAAAAACAAGAAACTAGGCAAATACCCTAGTACTTCCATCCATTCCCTAGCCATCTAGTTTACCAAGGATTTTCCAAAAATCTAATGCCTATAGAATCTTTCGATAAGCATTTTCTCTGAGATTTTGATAACTTTCCCCAATTTTACATATTCTCCTAGGACTTATCCCAATTTTACATATTCTTCTAGGACTAAGTTTACTCGGTTACTCTTCCTTTGAATGCACCTAGTTGCCTTTTTGTGTGCTTCTAAGGAATTCTTCTTTGGGTTTTCTCCTTCCAAATTCTTGTTCTATGGCACCAATCAGGGATCCTTACCTTTACATTATCCCTCACAAAACCATTTAGAGAATTATAGCCTGTTATGATAATCTTGCTCTAAAAATGTTGTATCCCAATCTTCATTCCTATCCAAGAGTTGCAAATCCTCCTATGAGATTGGCATTCTGTTATTGCATGTATTTTAGTTATTTTTTAGTATTTTCTGTGTGAGCTTTATTTCAATAGTAGGTTCTTTTTTTTGGTAGATAAGATACCATAGCATTAATACCGGGTTTTACAGGTTGACCCAAAACCTTTTACAAAAATTAGCCCAGGGTTGTTGATGAACATGTCCTTACTAAGGATCCTATATATGTAAAATCTACATACCATCAAAGCCATTACATCTGGTAAGGTACATATCCTGTTATAAAAAAGAAACTTTCCATACAACATTTTGGGTATACCCCAAGAAAACACACCTGCATCATAATTACAAAAAAAGAAACAGACACGGATCCCTTCCTTGAAACAATGGAGAAACAAAAAGCTACAGACACACATAACCGAGTACTAAAAAAACTCCCACAAGCTCTGTATTGACAGTTACTCTTAATAATTATTTGGTAATTGTTTTCTTCCATATATGACATGCTTTGGGACCACATCCCGTCTTGGCCAATCAGCCTTGGATAAGTGAACCTGTTGGCTAGATTTATGGTGGTGGCTATCTGGTGGTCCACATGGCTCTGGTTCGAAGTCTTATATTGTCGTTTCTTTCCTGCCCTGTTATTATCAACCAACCTTAAATTACTAAGATGACTAGGAGTCATGTTATATGACATGTGACTGTCCCCATTAGTCTTTGTGGTATTTCCAAGCAGCATCCACCAAGACTGGCAGCTCGAATAATTTTTATTATGAGTCCATTTCAAAAAAGAGACAAAAATACTCATAGCCTTCGAACTTACAGTGCCTTCCCTGTTGGTAAATTCTACTATAATTCTTGGCATTCTTTTTTAATAAGCTCCTCTACTTTCCTTGGGACACCGTGTTCCCATTTGAAAAAAATTTCACCATCGACACCCAAATTGGCCAGCTTATCAGCAACTTTGTTAGCTTCTCGAAAGACATGTTGGGATTTTTTGTCTTGTCTTCCCTGGAAAAGGATCCTAGCCTCTTCAACAATTATTTTAATCCTCCAAGGAGGTGTTTTCCAATTATTGAGGAGATTTATAACATGCATAGAGTCTCATTCGATGATCAAATTGCCTTCTAAGTCTTGAGTCATTTGAAGGCCTCTCCACATAACTCTAGCTTCAGCTTTGTTGTTCGTCCTTGTTCCTCTAGCTTCAATAGTAGGTTCTTTACAAGTGGTATCAGAGCGCTTTCCAAGGCCAAGTTCTGTTGCGACTATGAAAATTCTTGCTCAGCCATTTTCACTTGTTAAGGTATAATTTTTCCTGTGTATTTTCATTGTCTTCCTTTATTCAAAAGCCAAAAAAAATCTACAAAAACCCAAAAAAATATAGTCTTATTTTCTGTAGTTGAGTAGGCTAGAAACCTTGTACCGAGGATTTTAAAATATCGTGAATGAGTTATCATTATTGGCTAAGCTAGATAGTCCATAAAAAATCTAGTGAAGTGAGGGGAAATCAGGCTCCAATACCCAGGCCTCAAACAACACTCGTGCATGGAATTGAGCTCCCACGCATCTTCAGGTGTATCGGGAGACCATTCTAGGGTGAACAAAATTTTATCCAATAGGAATATTTTTGGCCTTGTATCATCCATAGTCCATGGGACACAACATCCCAGATGATTAGCCTCTCATACCATCAGAGAGGTAGATAGTGTGCTCAAGGGTATGTGTGGAATTCTCCTTGAGTAGTGGACTAAAATATTGGTTTGAGCACTATTTTTCATCACTATGGTATAACAGATAGCCTATGGGTGTTACATACTCCTCTACCTAGTATACCCTGGTTTTGTTAAAAAACTTCAACATGCAAAATACTCATCTCTATTCTGCTGAAATTGCTTTCACGATCCCCAAAAGTAAGCATATAGAGAAAGACTTTCCTATTATAAAAGAATGCACTTTTCATGCACCAACAGTGAGGACTGAGTCTACAAGTACATGAAATATTCTAGTACTAGTCAGGTTGGTGATAGTAATAGCTAGGTCAGTAATAGTAATAGTAACATTTAGTTATAACAATAAAAAAATGCAAGTGGTCAAGGTCAGAAATAGAATCGTTAGTTTCAATAACTATAGTATAGGTGACAGGATAGTGATAGGGTGGTCAGTTGACAGAACGCACAAATTAGAGATAGTTGATCCAGTTTCCAACTTTGAACTGTAGCCCCAATTCAAAAAAAAATCTTTAATTTTTTTCTATTATCTTAGTTAGCCCCTCCTGCACGTCTCACAAAATTTTTGAGTCTTAGCTCCCTTTTTTCTCAAAATTCCTCAAATTTATCATTTTTCACGACTCCTCCTTGGTCATATATTCCACAAATACAAAATTTGATCTTGAAAGTAATTTTTTTGATTCCTATACCATTTTTTTCAGCTCGTCGCACTGATTATTTTGATATATCACACCCAAGCACTTTTTTGGCCTCCTTAATAAAAATAGTAACCCCTAAAACCCACACTTCTATTTTTAGTAATTTAATTACAGAGGTTCAAGACTATCCAAAATGCCTAGTGGTACTCGAGGACAATAGAAAGAGGTTTATTCAATCACCTCATTGATTGTAAACTTTGAAAGCACCCTTTCTAACATGAAACTGTAGCGACCCCGGGATGCACACACCACTTTACTCTACTTGCAATGTTATTAAAAACCCAAGATGAAATGGAAGACAATGAAAAGCATGTAACACGAAAATAACAAAGATAGATATTTTTATTCATATTAAAACTCAGTTATATGTCGGTACCTCTTAGGGATACCCATTTTAATACAATGAGGTTACAAAATAGGCAAAGAGTGCCCCTTTCGCGAAGAGGTGGCGCGCTTTCAAAAATATTCCCGGTTCCACAATTGAAATGTATGAGGGCTTACAGATGCCTCCTTCTCCAGATTTTTTTCCTAGAGGGATCCCTTTTGCTCTCGTATGTTACAGATTCTGTTCGATCAACCTGTGGCCCTATAAGCAATGAAACAACAACATGTGCTTAGATGTCCGAGAATGCCTCCAAAAATGAGGTTTTTAGCAATGGATATAACAAATGAAAGCAAGTGCAAATTAGACTAATGCTATGAATGCGAATGAAATGATGCTATGCTAATGATATACTAAAATAATGAATCTAATTTCTAAAAATCTAATCTAAGCCTGTGTGCCACTGTCCAAGATAGCGGTCGCTAAAGTGACTCTCGTCCTCTTTGCTCCAAAGCTTGTATCCGATGTTGAAATTATGGTTGTTATGCTCTTCAATCTGTCAGGGATTCACCGTACTTGTGATATCCAAGGGAACTCTCCAAGTCTCAAAAGCTCTCCTCAATGACCAAGATTGATGGATAAAATATTGATGATGATGGATCAAAAATCTCCCCTTTGGTGCTCTTAGGCTTGCACCTTTTATAGTGTGAAACCCTAGGTCTATGTCCAAGCCCTAGGAATGAATTTTTGATGCGTAGTGCAAGTTAGCATGAGAAGATTTTTTTGTCTTTTCTATGTTTGGAAGCTAGTTAACTAAAATATAATTTCCAACTTGAGTCTCCTATGCGAACTGGTCGTTAGCATGAGAATATTTTGTCCTTTGTTTATGTTTGGAAGCTAGTTAACTAAATTCTAAATGCAAACTCAAGTCTCCTATGTGAACTGGTCATGAAAAGAAATGCAAAGTTACTCCCGCTCACCTTTATTTCATGTAGACTGCCACTTTCACCCATGATTAGGCTTGTTTGTCGGTAAAACTGCTTTTATGGTTTAGCCACTGTCGTCTACAATGACTAAGATCTGGCCACTGTCATCTACAATGGCTAAGATCTTGCCGCTCTAGGATTGAGCGGCTAGGATTTTGTTGCTCTTGACTTGAGCGGCTAGGCTTGGATGGCTTGAAAAGGCCCCAAATGAGTGGTGAGAACCACTATTGATGCTTGGAAAGTCCAATATTATGTCAAATGATCTTATGAATGTGTCTATGTAAGCAGCTCCCCTAAGCATGACATGATTTAGGTGTCTACAGAAACAATAAAGTCAAGATATGATGACAGAGCTTCAAAATATTAGAATTGATCATGCTAACTCTAGAGACCGCCTAGAAGAAAAACTTGCAAAAGTTGAGTCCAAATTGGTCGGTTTTCCCAGTAATATTGAGCACCATACTAAATACTTGTATTATAACAAAGGTAAAGGAAGGACACCAGATGACTCTCATTTTCTCTATGATCGTGATTCTACCTATAATATGCCCAAATTAGACTTTCTTAAGTTCAGTGGAAAGGATTTGGATGGGTGGTTATGTCATGTTGCTCAATACTTTAGCCTCCATGATGTACCCATATGGCACCAAGTTCAAATGGCTTCTTTCAACTTGGAATTTGAAGCTTTGTAGTGGTACCAATGGTTGCAAAAAACTCACCCTAATCCTTTGTGGGAAGAATTTGAGTCTCAATTACTCACTCACTTTGGCCCTAGTGAGTATGATTATTTTACAGGATAGTTGACAAAGTTGACACAAACTTTGATAGTTAGATATTATCAAATACAATTTAAGAAATTAGCCAAGAAAACCACAAGAATGAATGACATATTCTTTATGAATTGTTTTGTTAGTGGTTTAAGGGAGGATCTCCAAGCTGAGGTCACTATGTTCAAACCAAAATCCATGATGGAGGCTATCAAGTTGGCTCATTTGACCGAATCCAAATTTACAGCTTAGAGATGAATATCTAAATTTCCATAGGCTAAAACCTCTTTTACTCCTAGATTCCAAAATTAGAATGAATAAAATTTGTTGCAACCATTGTTGCACCTAAACATCTAACCACTGCTGAAATTGATGCACAACACACCCAAGGGTTGTGTTACAATTATGATGAAAAGTTTTCTCATAGGCATAGGTGCACCCAAAAGAATTTCCTCATAGATGTTGATGAGTCTGACACCAGTGACCACAGTGATGATGACACAGAATCAGTTGAGGAACCATCCAATACAGTGACAGACAACCAAGATGAACCACAAGCTGAGATTTATGTTCATGCTTTTACTGGCATTACTACTCCCCAAACCATGAAAGTTGTGGGTTATTTCAAGGGCCTGTGTTTACCATATTGATTGATTCTAGCAGTAACATAATTTTATTGATATTTGTATTGCTCAGCAAGAAAATTATTACATACATTCATGTAATTCCTTTGAGGTGATGGTAGAAAATGGTGGGACATTACCTTGCAAAGGTAAATATCATAATTTTAAGGTCAATATTGGGGACTATGAGCTAAAACAGGATATGTTTACACTTCAACTATGGGGATGTGATATCATGTTGGAAGCACAATGGTTGGGCACATTGGGAGTCATCTCCTAGAACTTTGCCAAACTTTGGATGCAATTTCATAGAATGGATAGTCCTACACGCTCCATGGCTTAAAAGTAGGACCTTCATAGATTATCAACTCTAATTGGATGGAAAAGTTGTTAAAAAATCATCTTGGGGTTTCATAGCTCATATTTTTACAATCCACCCTCATCCTTCAGAGGTGGATGCTATTCCTGAAGATTTGCAACTCATTTTGACCAAGCACAACTCAGTTTTTTTTTAACCAACATAATTACTTCCTCACTGCTCTCATGACCATGCTATTCCCTTACTACCTAGAAATACACCACCCAACATTTTATTGTACCGATACCCTCATGCTCTTAAGTCAAAAATTGAGAAGTTAGTACATGAATTGTTACAAGTCAGTGTTATTCGACCAAGCAACAGTCCTTACCCTTCTCCAGTTTTACTAGTGCGCAAGAAAGACAGGTCTTAGAAGTTGTGTATCAATTATAGAGAGCTCAATAAATTCACCATCAAGGATAAGTTTCCTATTTTTGTTGTGGATGAAATACTGGATGAACTTCATGGGACTATGTATTTTCCAAACATGAACTTCGCTCGGGGTACCATCAAATCCGGCTCAAGGATGCGGATATTCCCAAGACTGCTTTTCGTACTCATGAAAGTCACTATGAGTTTTTGGTAATACCATCTAACTTGACTAATGCCCTTCCACTTTCCAAAGCCTCATAAACAATATTTTTATTCCATTCCTTTGAAATTTCATCCTAGTATTTTTTTATGACATTTTGGTGTATAGTCGCTCATGGGAAGAGCATATTATTCATGTGAATCAGACTCTCTAGCTATTGGCACAACATCAACTCTATGCTAAGCATTCCAAGTGTTCTTTTGGGTTGAAAAAAGTGGAATATTTGGGACACATTATCACTAAGGAGGGCATCAAAGTTGACCCTAAGAAGATCGAAGCGGTTCAGGAATGGACGAAACCTCACACTCTAAAAGGTCTTAAGGGATTTTTAGGGCTTATAGGTTATTATCGCAAATTTATTTGTAACTATGGTATAATTGTAGCTCCTCTCACTTCCATGTTGAAGGAATCTTTTACTTAGATGGGACCCATTGAATAGGATTTACTAGAATTGAAACATGCTATGACCACTACACCTGTTTTGGCCATGTCATATTTCTCCAAACTGTTTGTCATTGAAAGTGACACTTTAGGTTGTGGTATTGGTGTAGTGTTGATGCAAGAAGGGAGACCCTTGGCCTTCACTAGTAAATATCTCTCCAACCGTAATTTGGAAAAATCCACTTATGCCAAGGAGATGATGGAAATTTTGCATGCAGTAACCCATTGGTGATCGTATCTCATCGAGCATCATTTCTCCATTAAAATAGACCATCATAGTCTCAAATACTTTTTGGAGCAATGGGTTACCACCCCTAAACAAAAAAATGGATCTCTAAACTCATGGACTATGATTATGATATCACCTATAATAAGGGCAAGGAGAATTTTATGGCCGATGCTCTCTCTCGTCAATTTGAGACCCTCAATATGCTATGTGTCATTTCATTATCGGTTCCCCAATGGATTGATTCCTTATGCTAGGAGGTACTTCAGGATTCCAAATTGCAGACTTTGGTTGTTTCCCTACATACTAAGCCTATTTCATGTCTAGGCTACATTTGGGATTGCTAGGATTTGCATTACCACCAACGCCTTGTTATTCCCCACCAGTCCCCACTACGAGAACTTCTCATGAAAGAAATCCATGCCGACCCATCTGTTGGCCATTCAATATTTCTCAAAACATATGAATGGCTTAAGCATACTTTTTTTGGAAGGGTATGAAAAAAGACATTCAATATTTTGTGGCATCTTGTGATACCTATCAATGGATGAAAGGTGAAACAATGTGTTCTCCAGGCACTCTTCAAACTTACCCATTCCTGACCAAGTTTAGATGGATATTTCTATGGATTTTATTGAAGTATTACCTAAGTTTGGATGTAAATCTATTATCTTCGTGGTAGTGTATCATATTTTGAAATATGCTCACTTTTGTTCCCTGTCCCATCCTTACACAACATCCATCATTGTCCAAATTTTCCTTGATTCTATCTTTTGCCTTCATGGTTTTCCCTCCTCCATTGTGTTCGATCGTGACCCAACCTTTACTAGTCACTTCTAGCAAGAATTGTTTAAGTTGCAGGGAACTCAGCTCAAAATGATTTTATCTTATCATGCAAACAGATGGCCAGATGAATATTATCAACAAATATTTGGAAATCTACCTTTGTTGCTTTACCTCGGATCATCCTACACACTGGGTGAAATGACTTCCCTTGGTCGAGTGGTGGTACAACACTTCCTATCACACCACAACCAAGGTTACCCATTTTGAGGTAGTTTATGGGTGCCCTCCACCCATGCCTTCCTCCTACATTCCAGGTAGCTCCAAGGTCCATGCAATCGACACTACTCTCAATCAGCATGTTGATGTCCTCTATCAACTGAATATGAATTTGGATGCGGCCCAAAATCATATGCGCCAATAGGTTGACCAACATCATTATGAGCATAATTTTGATGTGGGTGATATGGTTTTCTTTTGCTTTTAGTCATACAAATAGTTGTCCCTCTAGCTTTGTAGATACCAAAAACTTGTCGTGAAATACTATCGGCCCTACCAGGTGTTATAGTGGATTGGTGCCACAGCCTATAAGTTGGCCCTTCCACCTACATCTAAGATCCATCCTATTTTTTATGTTTCCTCTCTCAAAAATGTTGTGGGCAATCAGGTACAGGTTCGATCTGCACTTCTAGAGTTAGATGAATAAGGTTCTATCTTGCTTGAACCTGAATAGTTGTTGGATTATTGAACTCGCACTCTCTGCAACCACACCATTACTGAAGTCATGGTTTAGTGGCATGGACTCTAGCCAAAATATGCTACATGGGAGTCCCTCCATCAGCTCCAGAACTATTTTCCTCACCTTCAACTTTGAGGACAAAGCTCTTTGAATGGGAAGGACATGTTAGGATCCCATCCTAACATTACTTTGTAATTCTCATTATTATGTAATAACCCACTTCCAACATGGGGGGATTCTATTATAATATTATTTTGTAATTCCTCATAATGTATGTGGTAAATAAGGCACCTAGCCAAGTGGTGCCATCACATGTAATTGTTATCAAGATTGTAACCGATGGTGCCATTGCATATAACCGTTATCAAGATTGTAACCGATGTTTGGTAGAAGATTCTAGCTCGAGTGGCATTTCACATGTAAGCCAAGTGGCATTTTGCATGTAAGTCAACTCTTGAGCCTTTAGGTAGGATTACATGTAGCTTTCTCTTTAAAAAGCATGAATCCATATACGAATGTATCTTTTTGCAAGCTAATGAAATATTGAAGGAGGTTGCCCCCTCAAAGAGGCTTGTGATTCTGAGTTATTTATGATATTGTTTCAATTCTGCAATTACTTTATGCATAGTGTTATTCTTTTATTGCATGTATTTCAGTTATCTTTTAGTATTGTGTGTGTGTGAGCTTTATTTCAATAGTAGGTTCCTTACAATATTGCATGTGGTATGAGAAGAAGGTGTTAGATATTTCGAGAGCAATATGAGTTTGGTGATGTTTTAGGAGAAAATCTATTACTAAAATAAGTTGTAGAAGCTTAGATATCCCTTAACTACTTTTCTAAAGTCAAACTCTATCCTCAATTTTCTATAAAGTTTTTTTATTTCTTCATTCCAGCATCTATGAATTATAGTATTGCATACCCATATGCATTCAATGACTTCATTTCTAATTAGATCCATTAAATTCACAAATCATTAGTCTTGTAGCATAAACATGTGAGCAACCATTCTTATGATTTTATGTCTACTTATTACTCTAGTATTTAATGCCCTATCTATGAGTAATTTTCCCTCGACACTCTATTTATGAGTTATTTTCTTGATGCTCTATCTATGAGTTGTATTCCTGACATCCTACCTATGAGTTTCTAAAATAGAGAACCCAATTTGTGAGCTTACCTTATCCTATTCCAAAATAATAAAAATATATTATAATGGAAATGATTGCTTTCAAACCTAGAAATATGCAATGAAACACTCGTTTATTAGGAAATTTGAGGCGAGGAAGGTAACAATTTTAATGGCTTGGTAGGTCAATTAACATTTCCTACAAAGTTTTTTTCCCTACTCATAATGATAATTATTTCGAAGGTTATATGGGTAATTCATGTTGCACATAATTGATCTTTGTGAAATTTCAATGCCCTTAGAAACAAAATGTCTTTCCTTTATATTGCAACTTGCATAGTTAGATAGTTGGTTATTGAAACAAAGCTAAAATATTTTGAATAGTGGGTTACAGGTTCAATTCCCTTTGGGTGCCTAGTTGAAAGAGGGATTTGCTATCTTAGAAATATTGAAATGTGTTTCTATATTTTTTTTAAATAGAAATGCAATACATATATATATATATATATATATATATATATATATAACATTCTTTTCAATGGGTTATATGAGATTGAAAAAGGTCCCACCTGTATTACATCATCACCACATAGTGGTATTAAAACAAATCTTGGATATTGTCCATGTATCATTTGGCAAGATTCGAACCTTGGTCTCCTCCTTGAAAAGTTGAGGAATTTAACCGATTGAGCTAAAGCCACTTGATCTTATTTTAAAAAATTAATTATTATGTTTGCCAACCAAAATGGATTAGTTTTTTCCACTTGTGCATAGTGGATTAGTCAGGATTGAGTGGTTGAAATATGTCAGAGGCTAATCAAGCCTCAACCAACAGAAGTTGACTCGAATATATATATATATATATAATAACTATAGAAAATTTTGCAAGATAGAAGATAATAAAAAGTGCATTTAAGGAGTTAAAAGGTGTATAAGTGCATTATATTTTTTTTAAGTGGGCAATTTTTTTAATAAAATAAAAAGATAATTTGATATTTAAAAATTAATGGGGAGGGGGGATAAATATTTGAAAGAAAATTGGAAGTTTTTGAATTTTGAAGTTAGGGTCTTATAGTGAATTTTCTTTTTGAGAATAATATATATATATATATATATATATATATATATATATATATATATTTAAAATATGTATTTTCAACAATTGATCATATGACAATATTATAATGATTCATGAAGCCCTACACTCAAGTGCCAAGTCCAAAAAGAATAGAACATCCATTAAACTTGATATGGCTAATGCCTTTGACAGAGTAGGCATTGGCTTTTTAACATGGTTGTCAGCCAAATTTGGATTTCTAGCTCAAATGCTAGACTGGATAAGAATTTGGATAGAGGGACCTTGGATAGCCCCTCTAATCAATGGGGAACCTAGTAACTTATTTAGAGCTACTAGAGGATTAAGGCAAGTATGTCATCTCTTCTCTTACCTTTATATCCTTCTAGCTAAAACTTTAGGGAGGACCCTGAACAAATTGAAAAGAATGAAAGAAATATTGGGAATTAGAGCAGCTATAGGATATAAAATAGTCACTCATGCCCAATTTATATATGACACTATTTTATTGGGGGAATCCAAAAAATTGAATGTCATATTGATCAAAGAAGTTTTAGATTTCTTATCTTTAGCCACAAGGGTAGAGATAAACACCCAAAAGAGCAGGTTTTATACTATAAATACTTTTACAACAAAAGATTTTGGGATTTCACAAAGGTAGTGATACGTTTAACTACCTAGGTGTTCCTATGGGCTTTCATAAATCAAATAGGAAAATTTTAATGTAATTCTAGAAAAGATGTCAAGGAGAATACAACAATATAGCAATGGTTGGTTGAGTTTCACTAGAAGAATTATTTTAATCAAATTAGTATTAGAAAGTTATTCCATATATCAATTGTTGGTGTATCATGAACCCTTATATATCTTGAAAAATTTAGATGCAATGTTAAGAATTTTCCTATGGCAAGGGGGAAGGCAATCAGATAGGAAAAAGTTCCATTTAGTGAATTGGGATATTGTTGCCAAGCCAAAGGAGTAGAGAGACCTAGGAATCAAAAAAATAACAATTGTTAGCAAGGCACAAAGTGCTAAGTTACTTTGTAATCTAGTCACTCCATTAGACTCTCCATGGAAGTAAATCTTAAAATGCAAATATCTAAACAAATCTAATGGGATCCAACTCATAAAAAGTGTGAAAAGCATAGTAGGGTCCTGCTCAATTTGGAAACATATTATGGAAGCTAAAGATGTTATATTAAATCATTCCTCTTAGCTTCTGGAGGATGGTAAATAAATTAGTATATGGGATGATCCAGTCTTTAGAGGACCTAAAGATTTTTTTTCTAAAAATAAAAGTAGACTTACAAAGGCTGGGTGTTAACTCTATTACAAGCTTATTTAAATGGGTGAGAGATCCACCCATACCACATCTAGATCAAGACTCATGGAGACAAGTACACATACAAATTTTAGGGATTAAAATTTCTCTCCAAATTCTATATCATCTTATAAGGGGCTTTATTAGTGATTTAAGTGCTTACATAGTCAACCAATGGGATGTTATTATAGCAATAGGCTCAAAAAAACTCAACCATAACTAAGGTATGGAATTACAAGGTTCCCCCTAAACTTCAAGCCTTTATTTGGTTGGTGCTCCAAAACAAAATTTTAATTGGAGACAACCTCATTAAGAGGAATATCATGGTACCTCATATTTTCCATAGGTGTCTTAAGAACAATGAAAAAATATCACATCTAATATTTCAATGTACAAAAGGAGTTAAAATCTAGGTTGAAATAAACCAACAACTAGGATCAACAGTATCAGGAACCTTCAACTTAAAAAAATTTCTAACCAGTTGGGACCAAAGGTACTAACGGTGACTAAAGGACAAGCACCTTATTAGGTAGATATGGTATTCAATGCCAATATTCATCATTTGGCATATATGGAAGAATAAAATACAATATTTTTATGACCAAAGAACCAATTTTTAAGTATCAATGAATAGAGTATTAAGGGAGATAGTATTGAACACAAAATCTTAATATCATAGGCAAAAATACATTAGGAGATTAAGAAAAAAGGATATACAAGTGTTACACCAAATTGATCTCCAAAATCTTCTTAATTTTGTGCCATAGTTTAGAACAATCAAACCTCCAAAGATAAAGTTCCCTACACTTTTCTTTGATGGAGCCTCTATATCAAAACCAGGTTGTACAGTGGTTGTTGGTGTGATACTAGTGGCACTATATTATGAAATGCTTCAATTCAAAATCAATTTTGGGAAAACAACCAATAATGTTGCAAAATTTATGGGCTATGAAATGGGACAAAAATTGGCTCAGGAACAAGGTATTAAACAACTCCATGTGTATGGTGATTCAATACTTGTGATCTCTACCCTATCTAAGGGGAATGATTTCTTATTAGTCCAACTACAAATAGTTTAGATAAGACTGAGAGAATTGGAATAAAATTTTGAATATATACAATACTCCCACATTAAAAGGTATAATATGGTGGTTGATCACCTTTAAAATTAGGCCATCAATGTAGCCTATTTGCATATCAAATTAATAAGAAAAAATAAAATCAAATATGTGTGGCATAGATGATAGGAAGCATATGACAATTTTAAATCCTTTGGAGATTTTGGAGCATTTGAAGATTTTGGCATCCTTGGAACTGTATCGCTCCAAATTTTTCTCATCCTTACCTTCAGGCTATAGGATCCGTGCCCGAAAGGAGGATGGGAAAAGGATGGCACGGTACCTCGGACTGAGAGGCCTTGCGAAGGTCCCGCCTCTCGAGGGAGGTGTATTATGGTGATTTTTCGACGGATGGTGGGTTCACCAGGAAAAATTTGAATGGCATTTTCCACGCCTAGGTTGGGAATGTGTTTGATGTGTTCAGTTTTAGCTTTAATCATCCAAGTCCTAGGTTTGGCCAAAATGAATCTAAATTGCTCTATATGAAGATGCAGATTAAATGAATACAAAAGAACAAATTAGGATAGAAAACAGAGAAAGTAAGCAAGATTAAAAAGTCATACCTGATCCGGATGTCTAATGAAGATTATGATTCTTGAAGCAGTCAGGATCACCTCTGATTTGACAGGATCATCTGTGATCTGACAAGATCATCTAAAATCTGATGAATTCGTCAGAGACCTGCAAACAAAGAAATAGGTGCAAAACACAGAAAATACAACAATGATAACATAGGGAAACAGATGTAAAATGACAATAACAATATCAAACTAAAAATTATAAACAAAAACATGAATGCATTATACTGATTTAATGACAATTATAACTTAATTATGCATTTGATCTAGATGGGTGAACTCCAAAATGCAGAATAGTAAGGAATAATGATAAAACTAACTAAATTCAGAATAAAATAGTGGATAAATGTAATAAAACATGCAAACTCTAGGCACTGATTGCCCCCAATGTGGATTGCAGTCGAAATCGTCCTGAATTGGGTCGAGATCATCCGAGATTGTACGAGATCATCTAAGATGAACTGAGCTTGCTCCGGTTGAAAAACAATGAAGTTCCTGCAAACAAACTTGGCAAAATACAAATGCAAACATTGATTTAAGATGGTCTAGTGCATGTAGAATTCGAGTTACAGGGAATTTCAGCCAGGGGGATGCTAAGGGGGAGGGCCTAGGATTAAATAGGCTTAGGAGGGAGGTTAGGAGGTTGGAGATCATCCCTATTTGGGAGATCTCCAATGGGGAGGGTCTCTAACGGCGCAGACACGCTTCTGCCCGGATTAGAGACGTCGTTGGAACAGAGACTAATTGTGAAAAATTAGTTTTGGGACAAGATCGTCTGGACGTCCTAGCCCAGACGAAATCGTCCGATCTGAGGCGATATCGTCTGATCGACGACGATATCGTCAAACGGTCAAAACAAACTCTAAAAATGGCACGGGAAATGAGGAAACGGATTAAGCGACGGTTTGGGAGCGATTTTGGAGGTTGAAATTTGAATTTGAATTATTTACTAGAGTAAATGTAATTACTAAGGTTTTACTGTGCCAATTTTAGGGTGCTACATTTTGCCCCCTCTTTAGTGAATTTTTCGAAGAAAATGCGTTAAATATGAGTTCTTCTCGATCTACGAGAAAGCAAAAATTATTCCCATTTTTAGGCGACGACTCTTGGTCGAATCGTACGACGACTTACTATGGTGCCCCCTCCGTGTTTTTACCCAAATCGAACGTTTGAGGTAAAAACGCGAAAAAGCAAAATTTTAAAATGTTTTTAATTATGTTTTGAATAAAATTAAGAAAAATAGGGTAAAACCCTAATTCATTTTTACTGTTCATATTTATGGTTTTTAGAGCTCTGTAAGCAAAAATGGTGGAGACAGCGCACAGATCGACAGAGGTCCGACGCGGGCTACGGGTAAGAGTCTAAACTTAGCTTAGAATGGTTTAAGTTGAATTTACATGCTTTTTAGGTTGATTTTAAATAAATTTTGAGCATCGAGGCCATTTTTGGGCCGTCAACGTCGTCGAGACGAAATCGTCCCGATTTCGACGAAATCGTCTCAAGTTTGCCAATTTTGTCGAAGGGCGAAATCGGCGAAAGGGGGACGATTTCGTCAAACAAGGGACGATTTCGGCTTGCAAAATCGAAGACGATTTTGCTCAAATTTGGGACGATATCGTCCAATAGTGGACGATATCATCATTTGTATAAAATTGAACCTGATTTTACTTGCATTATAAATCACTTGAGTTTTTATTAATGATTTTGTATTTTGTTGTTGTTTTTATGTTGCAGAGAGGATTGCTAAAGAGCAGAGAATGGAAATACGATGGGTTGAGAGATGACTTGGCCGCACTATCTCAGGCAGAGCGATATCAGCTAGCACAGGTCGACTTACAGCATGTGGCGAGATATGCCACAAGTTTCTACAGACATGGGGCTACTGACGACCCTGGCAGAGAGGTGGTATCCGGGTTCTTCCTGTTTCCGGTTATCGACAGGGGAGATGACTCCCACATTGGAGGATGTATGGAGGATTTTGAGGATCCCCATACAAGGACGGTTGATCACTCCTACGGCCAATCAGGGCCATGCTATGATGCGGTTGTGTGGCGATCGAGGCGCTACATCAGATGCCTGGAGAAGGGCGAAGTGAACATCGAGGCGCTGCGTCAGATGCCTGGGGCATCCAGACTCACACGGGTTTTGGCCGGAGTGGTGGGTGGACTTTTGCTATGCCACCAGAGTGGGTGCAGGGTACCATGGGTGCTAGCAGATGTGATCTACGACATGCGTGACCATGGTTATAGGTTCTCTTGGGGTAGTTTTGTGCTATGTCGATTGTACAGGATCCTGCATGGGGTCGTGTACAAGGGCGGTCGATGTCTGGTTATGACATCGCTTCTACAAGTTTGGTGCTGGGAGCACATTGCGGTGTAGAGGCCGATAGGGCTTCCTTTGATAGGGATTGACGGGGAGAGGCCCCGAGTTTTCTACTGGTGGCTCCGAAGAGGGGCACAGTTGCAGATTGATCTGTCGATGTCTCGGAGACTACTGGATGACCTTGTCCCAGACCAGATCACCTGGAGGCCTTGGAGGGATCATCCAGGGTGGGCCAAGGATGGACAGGAGCTGGCTCGCATCAGGAGAGTCTGCTGGCTAAGGATGGAGAGGGGAGAGGTGGAGCTCCATCGCTACGACCGAGTTTTGTGATAGTTCGATCTACAACATGGGATCCCATCTCTCAGGGATTACGAGTTTTCTCGGATTGTCCGGGATAACACTACAGTGAGCGAGGCTCTAGATATGCAGTGATTCTGGAGTCAGGACGTAGATGATGCCCCCATTCAGCCAGTGGATGGGGACGACACTGGGGTAGCCGACGGCTACGATGCCTGGTACACAGGCATCCGCCCTCCTCGGATGACGAGGGCTCAGGGTCCGATTCACGCAGTTGTGCATCGGATGGGGAGGCGACACCAGGAGGCCATTGAGGCGGCATAGGGTCACGTAGGGAGAGAGCAGAGGAGGCCACAGGCACAGCAGAGGCCACGGCAGCGGGAGAGGAGGGAGGAGAGACCCCCTTCTCCACAGAGAGAGAGGCCACCATCGCTCGATAAGGGCAAGGGTGTTGACACTGGGGAGAGCAGCGAGACAGTGACTCTCCGAGCAGAGATGATCCGTCTCTAGGCACAGGTGCAGACCCTGCAGGAGGAGGCTGCACGACATCGAGCTGAGGTTACACAGCTCAGAGATGAGATTGCATGCCTCAGAGCATGGGGCGAAGGGGCGAGCACTCGGGAGCTAGCACGGGCTATTGCCCAGATCACATTTTATCAGACACTATACCACCATATGGTGCCAGAGGAGGAGAGATTACCACTATCGGTTGCCATCACGGATCCGATCAGGATTGGGTCATCGAGGACTTCATCCCGATCCACGACTAGGACTCGTAGTACCACACATACTGCGATGGGGCCACCTCGTCCACCTCAGGGCGGGGGAGGAGATGAGGTCGAGAGCTCGAGGGGTTCTCGAGGCTAGCTACTACAGATTGCACTTGTACAGATTGATATATAGTGCATGTTATTATTTTTTTGATAGAGGATTGAGTATGTCGAGGTACATATTGTGGCATACCGATTCAGTTTTGATATGATGTATATTATGGTTGATACAGATATAGATGAGATATTTTTGATCATATGACTTGTGTCTTATGTATTTTTATGATGCTTTAAAATGTTTTGATTGATTGATTTGATGATTCATGTGATTACGTCATTGGAAATATTATGGTTGAAATGTCATGCTTAAAAGATTTAAATGAAAGAATCTGATAGAACAAATTGGTTGTTGATGATGTGATGATTTGATAAAAAAATAAAAAATAAAAGGGACTTTTAACAATAATTTCAAAGGACATTGTCGCTATTATAGACCATTTCATGGAGTCGCCGCTCACTCGGTCGTCAAGCTAATCCCAGTATAGAAATATTGTTAAAAGTAAAAGAGTGCTTAAGAGACTGTCTTAAGACTTTGGTGCAATGGTGCAAATGATGATGATGATGGTTTGTTTTTAGAGTTTCATAAAAATAGTATGCATGAAAATATGATGTTGCTAGGTATAAATTCCTAAGTGTGATAAAATTGTTGAATAATTCCCTAGGAATTATACCATCATTGCAAAATTGAAGTTTGACATAATGACATGAAATAGTAACAATGTGCGTTGTTTTTGAAAGCATAATTGTGTAACATAATGATTTAAGTCATATGTTTTTCATGATTTTTAAATAAATGGGGAAAAAAATTGGTACAATGGTTTGTGCTAGGCATAGAATATGTAGGTATAGACTTATACCATCATCGCGAAAATCCAAAAAGATATAGTTTTATTGCATGGTTGATTTTTAATAAACAAAAAATATGAAGATGAGGACTTGCGCTAGGCATAAAATTCCAATTTTGGTTGTAGAACTATACCATCGTCGCGAAAGTCGACAATATATATATATATGTGTTTTGATTGTATGGTTTTGAAAGAAATTTTGATTTTTCTATTATGTATGTAGTTGTCTTTATACTAAACAACTGTACTTTAAAGAAGAAAATGAATTATTCCAAACAATTTGCAAAAAAAATATTTCAAAGTATCTTAAAGACAAAAGTTAGATTTATAAGGAATCCCATGTGCATATGTGAATTCATTTCCAATCTTGATTTATCATAATGATACACAAAATCTCTCAAATACAAATGTGTGTGCAATTGCTATGTTCATTTACCGAGTTTTGAGCAAGATAATATGATACAAGTGATTTGAATGAACCAAATAAGTGTTCATTAACCATGATGTAGATGCATATAACCATACTAGACTACTATGTAAGTCGGATTATCAAGAGCTAGCTAATCCATAAGCGGACATAGGTCTGTACAAAAGAAGGTCGCTAATGTGACAGACATATCACCACGCTAGGAGTTACCCAAGGCCAAGCAGGTTGGGCACAAACCACCTATTATGGGGCTTACCTCACAGTTTTCGAATAATTGAGAATTCCAGGGATTCAAGCTCATCAACCCTTCTTTTCTTTTCAAAGGGTAGGGAAAGGGATTTTATTGCTTTTGCTTTTGCTTTCTTTTTCTTATCTTTTGTATTTTTTCTTGATAATGCTTGATGTAATGATAAAAATAACATTTTTCTTTTTCTCTTTTTCTTGAACTTTGCTTTTTCTTTTTGTTCTATGCTAGGGATACTTGCTCGGATTAGCTATAGAGCAAGGGATTTTTATTCTGGGTAGGGGTGAGCTTGTCCTTTTGCCAATTCTCAAAGATTCTAGACCATGTGCATGATAGGATAGCAGGGGAAACTTTTCGCTCAAGAAACCACTTCTACTATGTAGCAAAGCATAGAAATTACAAATATAATCATTTTATTGTGAAAGGATGTGCTTGGTTTAAGTAAATAACAAGATCAATTCTCCGTGCTCAAACTTTATTTAATTGAATTTTGTGGACTTTGATATAAGAGAGATTAGTAATCATGCCAGATAAAAATCAAGATATTTATTTTTGTGAGTGTGAAAGTGAGGGATTCCAAATAAATGCTAATTTATCCAAAATAATTTGAAACATATAACTGCAACATTTGTAAGAAGATATATATATAAATACTTTTTGAGAAGTTTTGAGAATGTTGACTCTTTCTTTCTTCTTTATGTTGTTTTGGTTTCGAAAGAGTCAAGAATATTGCTATTTTTTTTTATTTTTATTATTATTATTTTTGTTTTTGAAAAAATTAACAAGTGCCATAAATAAATGCAACAAATAGTTTTGAAGATTTTGATGATTATGAATGTTTTTGGTGTTTTTGAATTTATAATTGAAAGAAATACAAGATAGTGATTTTGAATATTTTAAACAAATATATACAAGGATGAAATGACCAAATTTATACATAGTAACGTTTAAGATGCAAAATGTTCATGGGTTCTTTAAGTTCTTTACCATCTAAGGTAGATAATTTGTATGCTCCCAATTCAAATTTAGCAGTGATAATGTATGGTCCAAGCCAATTGGGCTCAAATTTACCTTTAAGGTCCTTAGTTGCATTAGTATTTTTTTTATTTTCTTTTAAAACAAGATCGTCGATCTCAAAGGATCGATGATGAACTTTTTTAGCATATGATCTTTTAAGCTTGTTTTGGTAGGCACGAAGATGCTCCAAAGCATTAATGTATTTTTCATCTAGGAGTTCCAGCTGACTGAGTCTGCCTGCTCGATATTCATCTCCTACTTCGGTATCTTGAAGTAGTAGAGCCAAAGAAGGAACTTCTAATTCAAAGGGAAAAAC
The DNA here is from genome assembly GCA_028583015.1 of Wollemia nobilis. Lineage (NCBI taxonomy): Eukaryota > Viridiplantae > Streptophyta > Pinopsida > Araucariales > Araucariaceae > Wollemia > Wollemia nobilis. Next base: position 7,009,044 of record JAQPPZ010017031.1, on the reverse strand, counting down.
GGCTTCAGCACCATAAACCAAAACAAATGGTGAAATTCCCGTGGGGGTTCGAACACTAGTTCGATAGGCCCACAAGGTTGGATATAACTGAATGTGCCAGTCACGGCCAGTTTTATTGACCAATATTTTAAGGATTTTGATTAAGGTTTTGTTAGATGCTTCTGCTTGACCATTACCCTGAGGATAATAGGGAGTGGACCAGCGATGTTGAATCTTATATTTTTGGCATAATTTTTTAACATCTTTATTTTTGAAACAAGTTCCATTATCAAAGATGAGATTTGCAGGAATTCCGAACCTACAAATGATTTGATTAAAAATAAATTTAGAGACTTGTGTGCCAGTGCAGGAAGCTAAAGGCATAGCTTCAACCCACTTCGTGAAATACTCGGTGGCGGTTATGATGAATTTGTGTCCATCAAATGACACAGGATTGATTTTGCCAATAATGTCTAAACCCCATTTGGAAAAGGGCCAAGGAGATGAAATCGCCTGCAGCTCTTGTGCAGGCGCATGGACAAGGTCAACATGTTTTTGACACTTGTCGCAATGGCGCACATAATCATGTGCATCCTTCTCCATGGTAGGCCAAAAGTATCCTATCCGAAGGAGCTTTTTAGCAATGACACTACCACTGAAGTGTCCTCCACAAGATCCATCGTGGGCTTCACTCAAGGCTGATTGGGATTCTTCTAAATTCAAACATATTAATAGGATACCTTCAAAAGATCTCCTATATAAAGTGTATCGCTCCAAATTTTTCGCACCCTTACCTTCAGGCTATAGGATCCGTGCCCGGAAGGGGGATGGGAAAAGGATGTTGCGATACCTCGGATTGAGAGGACTTGCGAAGGTCCCGCCTCTCAAGGGAGGTGTATTTTTGTGATTTTTTGATGGATGGTGGGTTCACCAGGAAAAATTTAATGGCAGTTTCCACGCCTAGGTTGGGAATGTGTTTTCATGTGTTCGTTTTTAACCTTAAGCATTCATATCCTAGGTTTGGCCAAATGAATCTAAATTAATCTATATGAAAGTGCAGATTTAATGAATACAAAGAACAAATTTAAGACAAAAAATAGAGAAATTAAGGAAGAATACCTGATCCGGATGTCTGATGGAGATTCTGGTGTTTGAAGCAGTCAGGATCGTCTGGAATTTGACAGAATCGTCTGAGATCTAACAAGATCATCTGAGATCTGACGAATTCGTCAGACGAATTCATTAGAGACCTGCAAACAGAAAAACAAATGCCAAATACAAAGAATACCACTGTGATGACAGAGGGAAACAACACAAAATGAAAATATGAATATTAAACAACAGTTATGTATAGAAATTCAAACAAATTATGATATTCTAATGAGAAATTATGATCTTATCATGCAATCTAAGCTAAATGGGTGAACTCCAAATGCAAAATAGTAAGAAATAAGGATAAAACTAACTAAAATGTAGAATAAAACAACAAAAGGTATAAGAGAAAGCGCAAACTCTAGGCACTGATTGCCCCCAATGTAGATTGCAGTCAAAATCATCTAGAAGTAATGAAATCGTCTCGAATTGCGATAGGATCGTCCGAGATTTGAACGAGATCATCTGTGACGATCTGAGCTTGCTTCGACTGAAAATCAATGAGGTCCCTGCAAGAAAACTTCAAAATAACAAATGCAAAATGATACTCTAGGTATTCTAATGCACGCAAAATCAAGTTACAGAGAAATTCAGCCAGGGGTTGGGAAGGGAAGGTCCTAAGGATTAAATAGGCTTAGGGGAGTAGTTAGGAGGTTGGATATCATCCCTATTTGGGAGATCTCCAACGGGGGAGGGTCCCTAACGGTGCAGACATGCTTCTGCCCGGATTAGAGGCCCGTTGGAATAGAAGCTAATTGTGCAAAATCAGTTTTGCGACAAGATCATCTGGACGTCCTAGCCCAGATGAAATCGTCAGATCTGGGGCGATATCGTCTGATCGACGACAATATCATCAAATGGTCAAAACAACCTCTAAAAATGGCATGAAAAATGGGGAAACGGATTACTCGACGGTTAACGGGCGGTTTGGGAGGTTAAAATTTGAATTTAAATTATTTACTGGAGTGAATGTAATTACTAGAATTTCACTGCGCCAATTTTAGGGTGCTACATTTTGCCCCCTCTTTAGCGAATTTTTCGAAGAAAATGCGTTAAAGATGAGTTCTTCTCGATCTATGAGAAAGCAAAAAAATTATTCCCATTTTTAGGCGATGATTCTTGGTCGAATCGTACAACAGCTTACTATGGCGCCCCCTACGTGTTTTTACCCAAATCGAACGTTTGAGGTAAAAACGTGGAAAAGAAAAATTATTTTTGAATAAAATTAAGAAAAATAGGGTAAAACCCTAATTCATTTTTACTGTTCATTTTTACTGGTTTTAGAGCTCTAGAAGCAAAAATGGTGGAGACGACGCACAGATCAACAGAGGTCCGGCGCGGGCTACGGGTAAGAGTCTAAACTTAGCTTAGAATGCTTTAATTTGATTTTACATGCTTTTTAGGTAAATTTTAGATGAATTTTTGAGCATCACGGCCGTTTTTGGGCCGTCGACGTTGTCGGGACGAAATCGTCCCGATTTCGATGAAATCGTCTCAATTTTGCCAATTTCGTCCGAGGGCGAAATCGATGAAAGGGGGACGATTTCGTCAAATTAGGGACGATTTCGGCTTGCGAAATCGAAGACGATTATGCTCAAATTTGGGACGATATCGTCCAATAGTGGATGATATCATCATTTGCATTAAATTGAACTTATTTTACTTGCATTTTTAAATACTTGAATTGTTTATTAATGATTGTTTGTTGTTTTGTTGTTTATGTTGCAGAGAGGTTTACTAAAAAGCAAGGAATGGAAGTATGGAGGTTTGAGAGATGACTTGGCCGCTCTTACACAGGTAGAGCGGGATCAGCTAGCACAGGCCGGCTTGCAGCATGTGGCAGAGATGCCACGTGTCTATAGATATGGGGCTACTGACAGCCCTAGCAGAGAGATGGTATCCGAATTCGTCATGTTTTTGGCTACCGACGGGGGAGATGACTCCCACTCTATGGATTTGGAGGATTTTTAGAATCCCCATACAAGGACGATTGATTACTCCTACGACCAATCAAGGCCATGCTATGGGACGATTGTGTGGTGACCCGAGCTTCACCCTGGAGAAGGGTGAAGTTAACATCGAGGCACTGCATCAGATGCTTAGGGCATCTAGACTCACACGGGTTCTAGCTGGAGTAGTTGGTGGACTTCTGCTGTGCCACCAGAGCGGGTGTAGGGTACCATGGATGCTGGAAGATGTGATCTGTGATATGTGAGACCATGGGTACAGATTCTCTTGGGGCAACTTTGTACTATGCCGGTTGTATAGGATCCTACATGGGGTCGTGTACAAGGGCGACCGATGTCTGGTGATGACATCGCTCCTACAGGTTTGGTGTTGGGAGCACATTGCAGTGCGGAGGCCGATAGGGCTTCCTCTGACAGGGATTGACGGGGAGAGGCCCCGAGTTTTCTATTGGTGGCTCCGAAGAGGGTCACAACGACGGATCGACCTTCCTATGTCTCGAAGACTGCTAGATGACCTAGTCCCAGACCAGATTACCTGGAGGCCATGGAGGTAGCATCCAAGGTGGGCCGAGGACGGACAGGAGCTAGCTCGCATTAGGCGAGTGTGCTGGCTATGGATGGAGAGGGGAGAGGTGGAGCTCCACCACTATGACCGAGTTTTATGATAGTTCGGTCTACAACAGGGGATCCCATCTCTCGGGATTCGGTTTTCTGGCTATCTATAACCGTGACGGGCCTGACATGCGCGTGGTCGGGCTCGGATGATCCCCCTTCCCGGATGGGGACGCGGTAGCTCGGCTTGTGCGGTGGCTCCCTCCTCGTGATGAGGCTCGGGTTCGATCTGCATCGCTGGAGGTGGTCCGCTTGAGGCGGCCCGTCACGGAGAGAGCTAAGAGGCCGCACGGTGGGGGGGAGAGGTAGCCCTTTCATATGACACCATCCCGATAGGCAAGGTTGACACTAGGGGGGCTTCTCACGAGCTGTCTATGTACTGAACCATCGAGTTACGCTCGGAGACGAGATTGCATGCCTCAGGGCATGGGGCGGAGGGGCGAGCACTGGGGAGCTGACATGGGCTATTGCCCAAATTAATTTCTACCAGACTTTGTGCTATCAGTTGGTGCCATAGGAGGATAGACTACCCTTGCCAGCCAACATCGCAGAGCCGATCATGATTGGGTCATCTAGGACTTCGTCCCGATCGAGAACTAGGACTCACAGTACTACACAGACTGCGATGGGGCCACCTCGTCCACCTCAGGGCGGGGGAGGAGATGAGGCTGAGAGCTCAAGGGGCTCTCGAGGCTAGAGGAATGCATTACAATGTATAGATTGATATGTAGATTTATTATTTTTGATAGAGGATTGAGTATGCCGAGGTATAGATTGTGGCATACCGATCCAGTTTTGATGATGTATATATGCGGTTGATATATATATGAGATGAGATAGTTTTGATCATATGACTTGTGTTATGTGTATGTTGATGATGCTTTTATGTTTGATTGATTAATTTGATGATTGGATTGAGGATTCATGATGTCATGTTGATGTCGTGTTGAAAATTTATAATTTTGATGTCATGCGGTAATATTTTAAATGAAATAATCTATTGTAACAAATTGATTGTTTGTGATGTGATGTGGTAAAAGAAATAAAAAGAGACTTCTAACAATAATTTCAAAGGACATTGTCGCTATTATAGACCATTTCATGGAGTCGTTGCTCACTCGGTCATCAAGCTAATCCCAATTATAGAAATATTGTTAAAAGTAAAAGAGTGCTTAAGAGACTTGTCTTAAGACTTTGGTGCAATGGTGCAAATGATGATGATGATGGTTTGCTTTCAGATTTTTCATAAAAATAGTATGCATGAAATAATGATTTTTGCTAGGCATAAATTCCTAAGTGTGATAAAATTTTTGGATAATTCTTTAGGAATTATACCATCTTTGCAAAATTTGAAGGTTAACATAATGACATGAAATAATGAAAATGTGCATGCTTTTGAAAGCATAATTTGTGTAACATAATGATTTAAGTCATATGGTTTTCATGATTTTTAAATAAATGGGGAATAAAAATTGTTGCAATGATTTGCGCTAGGCATAGAATATGTAGGTATAGACTTATACCATCATCGCGAAAATCTAAAAAAATAAATAGTTTTATTGCATGATTGACTTTTAATAAACAGAAAATATGAAGATGAGGACTTGCGCTAGGCATAAAATTCCACTTTTGGTTTTGGAACTATACCATCGTCGTGAAATTCAACCAGATATATATGTTTTGATTGTATATTATATATATATATATATATTTTGAAAGAAAATTTTGATTTTTCTATTATATAGTTATCTTTATGCTAAACAACTGTACTTGAATTATTCCAAACAAGTTGCAAAAAGAATATTTCAAAGTATTTTGAAGACAAAAGTTAGATTTATAAGGAATCCCATGTGCATATGTGAATTCATTTCCGATCTTGATTTATCATAATGATACACAAAATCTCTCAAATACAAATGTGTGTGCAATTGCTTTGTGCATTTACCAGTTTTGAGCAAGATAATATGATACAAGTGATTTGAAGAAACCAAATAAGTGTTCATTAACCATGATGTAGATGCATATAACCATACTAGACTACTATGTAGGTCGGATTATCAAGAGCTAGCTAATCCATAAGGAGACATAGGTCTGTACAAAAGAAGGTCGCTAATGTGACGGACATATCACCACGCTAGGAGTTACCCAAGGCCAAGCAGGTTGGGCACAAACCACCTGTTATGGGGCTTACCTCACAGTTTTTGAATAATTGAGAATTCTAGGGATTCAAGCTCATCAACCCTTCTTTTCTTTTCTTTTCAAAGGGTAGGGAAAGGGATTTTATTGCTTTCTTGATTTCTGCTTTCTTGTGCTTTTCTTTTCATTTCCTTTTCTTTTTCTTTTCTTTTTCTTTTTGCTTTTTTTTTTGTACTTTTGCTTGATTTTTGAGATAGTGCTTGAAATATTGTTGTAATGATATAAAATAACATTTTTTTTTTCTCTTTTTTCTTGCTTTTCTTTTCTTTTTCTTTGTTAGGGATACTTGCTCGGATTAGGTTGTAGAGCAAGGGATTTTTATTCCGGGTAGGGGTGAGCTTGTCCTTTTGCCAATTCTCAAAGATTCTAGACCATGTGCATGATAGGATAGCGGGGAAACTTTTTGCTCAAGAAATCACTTCTACTATGTAGCAAAACATGGAAATTACAAATATAATCATTTTATTGTGAAAAGATGTGCTTGGTTTAAGTAAATAACAAGATCAATTCTCTATGCTCAAACTTTATTTAATTGAATTTTGTGGACTTTGATATAAGAGAGATTAGTAATCATGCCAAATAAAATCAAGATATTTATTTTTGTGAGTGTGCAAGTGAGGGATTCCAAATAAATGCTAATTTATCAAAAATAATTTGAAACATATAACTGCAATATTTGTAAGAAAATATATATAAATACTTTTTGAGAAGTTTTGAGAATGTTGACTCTCTCTTTCTTCTTTATATTGTTTTGGTTTCGAAAGAGTCAAGCATATTGTTGTTTTTATATTTTTATCATTATTTTGTTTTTATTTTTTTTGGTTTTATTTTTGTTTTTGAACAAAAAATTTAACAAGTGCCATAAATAAATGCAACAAATAGTTTTGAATATTTTTGATGATTATGAATGTTTTTGGTGTTTTTGAATTTATAAATTTGAAAGAAATACAAGATAGTGATTTTGATATATACAAGGATGAAATGACCAAATTTATGCATAGTAACGTTTAAGATGCAAAATATTCATGGGTTCTTTAAGTTCTTTGCCATCTAAGGTAGACAATTTGTATGCTCCTGATTCAAATTTAGCAGTAATAATGTATGGTCCAAGCCAGTTGGGCTCAAATTTACCTTTAATGTCCTTAGTTGCATTTGTATTTTTTTGGTTTTCTTTTAAAACAAGGTCGCCGATCTCAAAGGATCGATGACGCAGTTTTTTAGCATATGATATTTTAAGCTTGTTTTGGTAGGCATGGAGATGCTCCAAAGCATTGATGCATTTTTCATCTAGGAGTTCTAGCTGACTGAGTCTGCCAGCATGATATTCATCTCCTACTTCGGTATCTTGAAGTAGCAGAGCCAAAGAAGGAACTTCTAATTCAAAGGGAAAAACTGCTTCAACACCGTAAACCAAAACAAATGGTGAAGTTCCCGTGGGGGTTCGAACACTAGTTCGATAGGCCCACAAGGTCGGATATAATCGAATGTGCCGATCCACGGCCGGTTTTATTGACCAATATTTTGAGGATTTTGATTAAGGTTTTGTTAGATGCTTCTGCTTGACCATTACCCTAAGGATAATAGGGAGTGGACCAGCGATGTTGAATCTTATATTTTTGGCATAATTTTTTAACATCTTTATTTTTAAAACAAGTTCCATTGTCAGAGATGAGATTTGTAGGAATTTCGAACCTACAAATAATTTGATTAAAAATAAATTTAGAGACTTGTGTGCCAGTGCAGGAAGCTAAAGGCATAGCTTCGACCCACTTCGTGAAATACTCAGTGGCGGTTATGATGAACTTGTGTCCATCAGATGACACTGGATTGATTTTTCCAATAATGTCTAAACCCCATTTGGAAAAGGGCCAAGGAGATGAAATAGCCTGCAGCTCTTGTGCAGGCGCATGGACAAGGTCCGCATGTTTTTGACACTTGTCGTAATGGCGCACATACTCATGTGCATCCGTTTCCATGGTAGGCCAAAAGTATCCTATCCGAAGGAGCTTTTTAGCAATGATGCTACCACTAAAGTGTCCTCCACAAGATCCATCGTGGGCTTCACTCAAGGCTAATTTAGACTCTTCTAATTTTAAACATCTTAATAGGATACCTTCAAAAGATCTCCTATATAAAGTATTGCCAATTATTACAAATCGACTTGCTCGTCTACATAATAACCGACGCTGGTTTCTATTAGAATTGGCAAGGAAAGTCCCATTTTGGAGAAAATCAAATATGTCCGTATACCAAGGTTCAGGAGTAGTTTCATTGATTAGAAACACATCCAAAGGTTCTAAGCATGACTTATTTGAAGCGGGTTCCTGGAGTCGACGAATAATGATAGTGGCATATTCATCATCTAACTCCAAGGGCAGGAGAGATGCAGTTGCGGCCATAGCATCAGCTGCACGGTTGCTAGTTTGAGGAATAGCTTCCAAGGTAACTTGATCAAATAGAGACATTAATTGTAAAACATAGGCCTTATATGGACGCAGTTTATCATCTCTGGTCTGATAAACTTCATTAATTTGGTTTATAACTAGTTGAGAATCACCATAAACTAAAAGGTGTTTAATTTTTAGCACCAAGGCAGCTCGTAATCCAAGGATTAGAGCTTCATACTCAACAGTATTGTTGGTGCAAGCAAATTTCAATTTGAAGGACAGAGGAATAAGATGTTTTTGTGGGGATATTAAAATAATTCCCGCACCAGCCCCACTCATGCATCGGGCTCCATCAAAGTATAAGGACCATTGTTCAATATGGTCTGCCTCTAATTGAAGGCATTCATCCGAAAACTCGATGATGAGGGGATGGGTAGACGCTAAGGGTGCAGCAGCTAATTGATCTGCTATGATTTGACCCTTAACAGACTTTTGTCCTATGAATGTGAGATCAAACTCGCTTAGAGCAAGAACCCACTTGGCTGTGCGACCCGATAAATAAGTTCGACTCATGAGATACCTTAAGGGATCGTATTTGGCAATGACATAAGTTTTTTGACTAAGCATATAATGTCGTAATTTTTGCGTAGCAAAAATGACTGCTAGACATAGTTTTTCTAATGCTGTGTAGCGGGTTTCATAACTGATGAAGGTTCGGCTAATATAATAATTAGAACGTTCTCTCTTTTCATCGTCAAGTTGAACTAACATAGCTCCTAAGGCAGAATCTAAAGCTGAAATATATAGGAGGAATGGGCGATCAGGTTTAGGCGGTGAAAGCACAGGTGGATTAAGGAGGTATTGTTTGAGAAGTTCAAAAGCTTCTCTACATTCGTTGTCCCAATTAAAAGGGACATCCTTCTTAAGGAGTTTAGGAAAGGGGTCGGTTTTGTCCGCCAGCTTATCGATGAAGCGACGGATAGCTTGAAGCTTACCTTGTAAACTTCGTAATTCAGATATATTAGTAGGTGCGGGCATATCAGTGATGGTCGCAATCTTGAGAGGGTCGATTTCAATACCATGAAAAGAAACTAAAACCCCTAATAGTTTGTTGGACTTAACTTCGAATATGCATTTTTTTGGATTTAATCGAATAAGATATTCTCGTAATCGATTAAAAACTTTTCTCAAATCATCTAAATGATTATCTTCAATAATAGAGCGAGCTATAATATCATCTACATAATCGTGGTAGGATATCATGCATCATATCATGAAAAATATAGGTCATAGCTCGTTGATAAGTTGCACCTGCGTTCTTTAAGCCAAATGGCATCACTTTCCAGCAAAAGGTACCCCAGGGGGTAATAAAGGTTGTTTTAGCCTGATCTTCAGGAGCTATCCTGATCTGATTATAACCGAAGAATCCATCCATTAAGGACATCATCCCACTTCCGGTAGTAAAGTCAATGATTTGATCCATGTTTGGAAGAGGAAAGTCATATTTAGGGCATACAACGTTAATATCTCTAAAATCTGTGCAAACCCTAACTTTAGTAGCTTCTTTCTTGGTGACTGGAACTACTTTTGAGATCCATTCAGCATAATCAATAGCTTGTATAAAGACAACATTTAGGAGATTTTCTAACTCCCCTTTGACTAGTAGAGCCACTTTGGGATGCATTTTTCTAAGTTTTTGTTTAACAGGTTTAGCATCCGGATGGACCACTAGATGATGCATGACTACAGAAGGGTCTAGACCTAGCATATCTTCATATGTCCAAGCGAAAACATCTTCATACTCTTTAAGGAATGCAATGTATTGTTCTTGTTTTTCTTGACTTAATTCTGATCCAATATTGATTATGTGAGGATTATCCTCAGTTCCAATATTAATTTTAATGACATTTTCTACCTCCATGTGTAGATCTCTTTCAAATTTAGGTGGGGTGGGTGAAACGCCCAATTCTTGTAATTCTTGTAAGGTTAATTTGGATAATTCATCTTGAGGATTAGTGGCCTCAAGTTGGGCTATGGTTGGTATAGAACCATCAAAATAAAATCCATTGTGTAACATCTCTTCAACAGAGACATCATGGAAGATATCTCCTTCCAACTCTTCATCGGAGTCGGCAATCATTTCAGGATAAGCTATGGATAGCATGTTACATGAAAACGACTAATTTTTAAGAGACAAATCATCACACCTATCCAAATAATCTTGATAACATATGAGATGATCATCATCTTCAAAAGGAAAGGGTTGACCCTTACTAGGAAATAGGCCCACACCACAGCGAGCAGGCCACGGTTCTACCTCAAAAGGTTCTTTCATGCCATTTTGGAAAGGTCCCAAGCCTTTCCCTTTATATCCCATTTTAAGCATCATGGGTTTAGCTTTAATATATTCATTGGTAAAATAACACCGAGCGTATCCCTCATGATGAGTTTTGATATTCCGAGGGATTCGTCCCCAGTCATATCCTTTATAAATGAAGGCACAACTCCCAACTTGGTAAGTGCTTCCCATAGGTTGTGGGAGGCCCAAAGTACGAGGAGATGGCGATAAGTTATTTAAAAGAATTGAATCTTGCATGAAAGCATTTGTTTTTTCTGATATTAATGTTGTGGATAAATCTAGTAAAAGTTCATCAGAAAGGGCATAAGATGTAGAAGGATCATTTCCTATATCTTGAGATGTGGAAGGTATGATTGATGTGTTTATAGGTTTTGAAATTAAAGGAAGAGAACATGAAGGATTGGTTATAGATTTAAGATCTTTTTGAGGTTCTAAAGTGATTTGTTTAGAAAATTGTTGATTTATATCGGAGGATGAAATTAATGGAGGGGAAGTAGGTGAAGTTATGGGTGTGTGTTTCACATGTTTAGATGAAAAATAAGAACTAGGATGTGTGGATGATAGAGTGGGGCAAAATTGCACTCCAACGGGTTCTACCAAAGCACACATATCAAAGGGTCTAGGGTCACCATGGATAGTGACCAACTGATTTTTAAATTCAAACTTAACACATTGGTGTAAAGTTGATGGGACAGCCCGCATTGCGTTGATCCAAGGGCGACCCAAAAGTATATTGTACGATGCTGGGCAATGTACAATAAACACGGTTGTTTCTAGGGTTCTAGGACCAACTTGCAATGGGAGGGTAATAACTCCACATGTTTCTTGTGTTTCGTCATTGAAAGCTTTGATAATGATATTAGTTTTCTTCATTTCATCACTTCTAAAGCCAAAACATTGGTAGAAGTCAAAAGTGCAAATGTTTAGAGATGAGCCATTATCAATCAAGACTTGTTTGATAGCTATATCTCAAATTAGAGCAGTAATGTATAAGGGTTTGTCCTTATGTAAACTGTGTTGTGGTATATCTTTATCCCGAAAGTCAATACAATCAACCTCTCGAGTGATGATAGTATTGGCCATAGCTTCAGGTTGGATGTTTTGAGGTACCATCATTTGGCTTAATGTAAGCATCAACTCATCCCTATGGGTGGGAGAAGATCTTAACAGATCCAAAAGGGAAATTCTGGCTGTAGTATTGGACAATTGCTCATTAATATTGTAAGGGGGTTTAGGTTGAACATTAGGAGCATGATTCCCTTTATTGGGATTTTTCAAAACGAATGGAGCTGATCCATCGTTATGATTTGATTCTTGTTGGGAATTTTGAGCTTGTTGTCGGGTAATGACTCCAATGGTACCTACAATGTTATATTGAAGACGTTGAACTGGTCTCGGTCTAGCATTTATGGCTTGTTCATTTGAGAGGAATTGATTAGAAGAGGGTCGAGTAGTAACTCTTCTAGGAAATGGTTCTTCTGGAACCATAGCATCTGTGATGGGTTGAATAGGATCTGATTCGTTTTTAGAACTATTCGATTGGTTTGAAGTAATGTCTAGTTCACTTTCACTATCTGATTCTACATCACTAGAATCAGAAGTTTGAAAATTATGTAAGGGCCTGGTTGTAACCAGGGATAAGGTCGTGTCAAATATTTGAGGATCCTGAACAGGTAATTGTCCTCTAATGGTTCCTACATATCGGGTAGGAGGGGGAACATTATGATGTTCGATTTGATTGGCTACCTCTTTACCATGTCTTGGTAAAGGGTGTTGAAATATGTCTAATGTTTGATTAGCATTTTGATTTTGATTTTGGGGAATGGTATTTTGAGTATTATTAGGAGGGTTTTGTTTAGGTTGGAAGGCTTGCACTTCCATTTCATTATTATCAATCAAATCTTGTATTTTATGTTTCAACCTTTTACAAGCATTGGTAGAGTGTCCAGGTCCTCTATGGAAATCACAATGTAAGTCGACTCTGTATCCGGGTATAGTTGGATCAGGTTCCCGGATAGCTGGTAATTGGATCAAACCTCTTTCGAGTAATTGAGGTAAAATAGTTGATAAGGGTTGGTTTAATCTAGTAAATTCTCGAGGAGGCTTATCAGGAGGTTTCAATATAAATTTTTTTGTTGTCTTTGTTGCATTGATATTAGCAACATTTTTGCTATCAGTGACTCCATCACCGACAACTTGTTTGTTTTTATATTGATTTCTGGATATTTTCTAATCATCCTTCTTCCTAAGTTGGCCTCTCCTAATGAGGGCATCTTCTACTCTTCGAACTAAATCTATAGCTTGATCGAAGGTAGTTAAAGTAGCAGTTGATAGCTCATAAAATATTTGTTCTTGTAAATTATTAATAAAAATGTCCAACGTTTCCCTATAAGGTAGCACAAAGTGTAGTTTTCCTGTCAATTGCCTCCATCTAGCTAAGAAATCGGCAAAACATTCATCCTTGTCTTGTTTTAAGTTGTATAAATCTTTAATGGTTACATGCCTCTTGATGTAGGCACTAAATTGATGGACAAATGATTCAGCTATTTCTTCAAAGTTTCTCAAGGAATGAGTGGGCAATTGATAGTACCACTCTAATGCCATTCCACCTAAACTTTTTGGAAACATTTTTAGTAATAGCAAGTCATCATGTGATATATCATGACATGCTATCCTAAACATGCAAAGATGCTCTATGGGATCTTTGGTTCCTTTATATATAGGCAAGATGGGCATGGGAAAATGCTTAGGGTACGGTTGAGCTACAACTATGGGATCCAAAGGTTGACTACAGATCTCTTGATAATTGTATGAGGGACGGTAGGTATCTATCTGGTCCATACATGAAGCTAACTATTTCACCATGGTTTCCAGATTACTAGTTTGCCCCCCATATTGGTTTGGTAGGGCATTGACATGGGTTTTGTGAGCATATGATGGAGGGACATGAAGATTAGATGCCATGTTACTATTGTGTAAATTATTGGTAGGAAAAGTGTTATGAAGGAATTTTGAAGTTGTATTATGATGTATTCTAGATTGTTGAAAATTGGTATTTGGCTTCGTTTTAGGTTTTTGTTTACTTGAAGCATATTGCTCAATAGTTTGGCGGAATAAAGTAGTGAAGGAAGGTTTCTTTTGTGTGGGAATGATTTTAGGTGGAATAATAGGTTCCTTAGGAGGTTGGACAACCTGTTGCTTTGACATGTTTTGCATCATAGTGACCATGTCTGTATTGGATGGCCCAACCTTGTCACTTTCTTGATCAATGAAAGACAAGGGATTAGTGCGCACATCATACATATGTTCCATGGCTGCTTGAGTGTTACTAATTTGCCCTTTATCAATACGAACTGCCACATTAAGGGCGTCAATGTTATCATTGAGAAATTTCTTGAAATGATCTATGTTGTCAAAGGCAATAGTTCCATCTGGAGCTACTCTAGGGGATGAGGATCCATCCTCTTTAACACTTCCTTCTTGTTCATTGTCTTCACCTAGGTCATGTTCTGATTGATCTAGAGTTTTTCCTTCCGGAATTGGATCTCCAGGAAGGACATTTGGGTCTCTAGTTGTATCTTGTAACCAATCTTCTTCTTCTCCTAAATTTTCTTTACCATTCCTAAGTTTAGTCATGGTGCTTTAATTTTGATTTAAGCAAATATATATATATTTTATATATATATATATATATGCAACAAGATTAAGAGGTATATATTTACTATATACCTACTACAATATTTGAAATGAAATGTTTAAGTTTTTTCTATGTTTTTAGTTTTTTTTTTTTGAAATAATGTTGTAAAAATGACAAACAATACAATAAATGCAAGAAATAAGACTGAAAATAACAATCTAGTTTTCTATAAACAATTTATAAATATCATTAATGGGCTCTAATTCTTCAGGATTCATGAAGTATTCTTCTTCAAATTGAAATTTTTCTTTTAAAAATTTAATGAAAAGAGTTATAGTGATATTATTTGTCTTAGATGCTGGTTGATAAAAGTAAAGCTCGTGGCAATACTCTCGATATAACACAGCTCGAGGAACTCTATTCCATATTTCCCTATCTGTAAGAACAAACTCTTGGTCTTCTACAAGACCTAGGAACTGGTTTACAATGGCTGTGTTCTCGAGGTATTCCTCGAAGGTGAACAATTCTAAAGATACAAGAGCTCTCCTATAAGCTAACCATCTATGGCAGGCTCTCTGAAGTTCATGATAAAAGACAAGTTTATGAGGATCCAGGATCCTATCTAGGACTAGCCTCTTGATTTGCTTAAGTTTTGTTGACCTAGGTGAGATGACACTAAGTCTCCTATCAAGTTCGTTCCACAAGAATTGATTTCTATCTGTTTCAGGCACACTAAGTATAGAATTGGATTCTATGGCTGCCAATTGGTTTTCTACATTTATAGTAACTGCTAATATTTTCTTAGGAGCTACCATCTAAACATGATATTAAACTTAAATGATTTTAAAATGCATCTATGTTTTAGTTGTTCTATTTTTATTTTTTTATTTTTTTCAAAAGGTTTATAATGCATTCACGTCGGGTTCACCAAAATGTATCGCTCCAAATTTTTCACACCCTTACCTTCAGGCTATAGGAACCGTGCTCGAAATGGGGATGGGAAAAGGATGTCGCGGTACCTCAGACTGAGAGGACTTGCAAAGGTCCCGCCTCTCAAGGGAGGTGTATTTTTATGATTTTTTGATGGATGGTGGGTTCACCAGGAAACATTTAATGGCAGTTTCCACGCCTAGGTTGGGAATGTGTTTTCATGTGTTCGTTTTTAGCCTTAAGCATTCATATCCTAGGTTTGGCCAAATGAATCTAAATTAATCTATATGAAAGTGCAGATTTAATGAATACAGAGAACAAATTTAAGATAGAAAAATAGAGAAATTAAGGAAGAATACCTGATCCGAATGTCTGATGGAGATTCTGGTGTTTGAAGCAGTCAGGATCGTCTGGAATTCGACAAAATCATCTGAGATCTGACAAGATCATCTGAGATCTGACGAATTCATCAGAAGAATTCATCAGAGACCTACAAATAGAAAAACAGATGCCAAATACAAAGAATACCACTGTGATGACAGAGGGAAACAACACAAAATGACAATATGAATACTAAACAACAGTTATGAATAGAAATTCAAACAAATTATGATATTCTAATGAGAAATTATGATCTTATCATGCAATCTAAGCTAAATGGGTGAACTCCAAATGTAAAATAGTAAGAAATAAGGATAAAAGTAACTAAAATGTAGAATAAAACAGCAAAAGGAATAAGAGAAAGCACAAACTTTGGGCACTGATTGCCCCCAATGTAGATTGCAGTCAAAATCGTCTAGAAGTAATGAAATTGTCTCGAATTGCGACAAGATCATCCGAGATTTGAACGAGATCGTCTGCGACGATCTGAGCTTGCTCCGGCTAAAAATCAATGAGGTCCCTGTAAGAAAACTTCAAAATAACAAAGGCAAAATGATACTCTAGGTATTCTAATGCACGCAAAATCAAGTTACAAAGAAATTCAGCCAGGGGTTGGGAATGGAAGGTCCTAAGGATTAAATAGGCTTAGGGGAGTAGTTAGGAGGTTGGAGATCATCCCTATTTGGGAGATCTCCAACGGGGAGGGTCCCTAACGGTGCAGACATGCTTCTGCCCGAATTAGAGGCCCGTTGGAACATAAGCTAATTGTGCAAAATTAGTTTTGCGACAAGATCGTCTGGATGTCCTAGCCTAGACGAAATCGTCAGATCTGGGGCGATATCGTCTGATTGGCGACGATATCGTCAAATAGTCAAAACAACCTCTAAAAATGGCACGAAAAATGGGGAAACGGATTACCCGATGGTTAACGGGTGGTTTGGGAGGTTAAAATTTGAATTTAAATTATTTACTGGAGTGAATGTAATTACTAGAATTTCACTGCGCCAATTTTAGGGTGCTACAAAAGTATTGCCAATTATTACAAATCGACTTGCTCGTCTACGTAATAACCGACGCTGGTTTCTATTAGAATTGGTAGGGAAAGTCCCATTTTGGAGAAAATCAAATATATCCGTATACCAAGGTTCAGGAGTAGTTTCATTGATTAGAAACACATCCAAAGGTTCTAAGCATGACTTATTTGAAGTGGGTTCTCGGAGTCGACGAATAATGATAGTAGCATATTCGTCATCTAACATCAAGGGCAGGAGAGATGCAGCTGCGGCCATAGCATCACTCGCACGGTTGCAAGTTCGAGGAATAGCTTCCAAGGTAACTTGATCAAATAGAGACATTAGTTGTAAAACATAGGCTTTATATGGGCACGCTTACCATCTCTCGGGTCCGATAAACTTCATTAATTTGGTTTATAACAAGTTGAGAATCACCAAAAACTAACCGATGTTTAATTTTTAGCGCCAAGGCATCTCGTAATCCAAGGATTAGAGCTTCATATTTAGCAGTATTGTTGGTGCAAGCAAATGTTAACTTGAAGGACAGAGGAATAAGATGTTTTTGTGGGGATATTAAAATAATACCTGCACCAGCCCCACTCATGCATCGGGCTCCATCAAAGTATAAGGACCATTGTTCAATATGGTTTGCCTCTAATTGAAGGCATTCATCAAGAAACTCAATGATGAGGGGATGGGTAGACTCTAAGGGAGCAGCAGCTAATTGATCTGCTATGATTTGACCCTTAACAGACTTCTATCCTATGAACGTGAGGTCAAACTCGCTTAGAGCAAGAACCCACTTGGCTATGCGACCCAATAAATAAGGTCGACTCATGAGATACCTCAAGGGATCATATTTAGCAATGACATAAGTTTTCTGACTAAGCATATAATGGCGTAATTTTTGCGTAGCGAACACGACTGCTAGACATAATTTTTCTAATGTTGTGTAGCGGGTTTCATAACTGATGAAGGTTCGGCTAATATAATAATTAGCACGTTCTCTCTTCACATCATCAAGCTGAGCTAACATATCTCCTAATGCAGAATCTGAAGCTAAAATATACAGGAGAAATGGGCGATCAGGTCTAGGCGGTGAAAGCACAGGTGGGTTAAGGAGGTATTGTTTGAGAAGTTCAAAAGCTTCTTTACATTCGTCATCCCAATTAAAAGGGACATCCTTCTTAAGAAGTTTAAGAAAGGGACCGATTTTGTCTGCTAGCTTATCGATGAAGCGACGAATGGCTTGAAGCTTACCTTGTAAACTTCGTAACTCAGATATATTAGTAGGTGCGGGCATATCAGTGATAGTCGCAATCTTGAGAGGGTCGATTTTGATACCACGTAAAGAAACTAAAACCCCTAATAGCTTACCGAACTTAACTCTGAATATGTGTTTGGCTGGATTTAATCGAATAAGATATTCTCGTAATCGAATAAAAACTATTCTCAAATCATCTAAATGGTTATCTTCATTAATAGAGCGAGCTATAATAGCATCTACATAATCATGTAGGATATCATGCATCATATCATGAAAAATATAATTCATAGCTCGTTGATATGTTGCACTTGCGTTCTTTAAGCCAAATGGCATCGCTTTCCAACAAAAAGTACCCCAGGGGGTAATAAATGTTGTTTTAGCCTGATCTTCAGGAGCTATCCTGATCTGATTATAACTGGAGAATCCATCCATTAAGGACATCATTCCACTCCCGGTAGTAAATTCAATGATTTGATCCATTTTTGGAAGAGGAAAATCATCTTTAGGGCATGCAGCGTTAATATCCATTTTTGATCCATTTTTGGAAGAGGAAAATCATTCTTGGTGACTGGAACTACATTTGAGATCCATTCAGCATAATCAATAGCTTGTATAAAAACAACATTCAGGAGTTTTTCTAACTCCCCTTTGACTAGCAAAGCCACTTTGGAATGCATTTTTCTAAGTTTTTGTTTAACAGGTTTAGCATCCGGATGGACCACTAGGTGATGCATGACTACGTAAGGGTCTAGACCTGGCATATCTTCATATGTCCAAGCGAAGACATCTTCATACTCTTTAAGGAATGCAATGTATTGCTCTTGTTTTTCTTGACTTAATTCTGATCCAATATTGATTATGTGAGGACTATCCTCAGTTCCAATATTAATTTTAATGATGTTTTCTACCTCCATGTGTAGATCTCTTTCAAAATTAGGTGGGGCGGGTGAAACGCCCAATTCTTGTAATTATTGTAAGGTTAAGTTGGATAATTCATCTTGAGGATTAGTGGTCTCAAGTTGGGCTATAGTTGGTATAGAACCATCAAAATAAAATCCATTGTGTAACATCTCTTCAATGGAGACATCGTGGAAGATATCTCCTTCCAACTCCTCATCGGAGTCAGCAATCATTTCAGGGTAAGCTATGGATAGCATGTTACATGTAAATGGCTGATTTTTTAGAGGCAAATCATCATGCCTATCCAAATAATCTTGATAACATATGAGTTGATCATCATCTTCAAAAGGAAAGGGTTGACCCTTACTAGGAAATAAGCCCACACCACAGCGAGCAGGCCACGGTTCTACATCGAAAGGTTCTTTCATGCCATTTTGGAAAGGTCCCAAGCCTTTCCCTTTATATCCCATTTTAAGCATTATGGGTTTAGCTTTAATATATTTATTGGTAAAATAACACCGAGCATATCCCTCATGATGAGTTTTGATATTTCGAGGGATTCTTCCCCGATCATATCCTTTATAAATGAAGGCACAACTCCCGACTTGGTAAATACTTCCCATAGGTTGTGGGAGGCCCAAAGTATGAGGAGATGGCGGCAAGTTATTTAAAAGAATTGAATCTTGCATGAAAGTATTTGTTTTTTTTTATATTAAGATTATGGATAAATCTGGTAAAATTTCATCAGAAAGAGCATAAGATGTAGAAGGATCATTCCCTATATCTTTAGATGTGGAAGGTATGATAGATGTTGATAATGTGCAAGTGTTAAGAGATGGGTCTATAAGTTTTGAAATTATAGGGATGGAACATGAAGGATTGGTTGTAGATTGAAGATCTTTTTGAGGTTCTAGAGTGATTTGTTTAGAAGATTGTTGATCTATATATGAGGATGAAATTAATGGAGGGGAAATAGGTGAAGCTATGGGTGTGTGTTTCACAGTTTTAGATGAAAAATAAGAATTAGGATGTGTGGATGACAGAGCAGGGCAAAATTGCACTCCAACAGGTTCTGCCAAAGCACACATATCAAAGGGTCTAGGGTCACCGTGGATAGTGACCAACTGATTTTTAAATTCAAATTTAACACATTGGTGTAAAGTTGATGGGACAGCCCGCATTGCATTGATCCAAGGACGACCCAAGAGTATATTGTACGATGTAGGGCAATGTACAATAAACATGGTGGTATCTAGAGTTCGAGGACCAACTTGCAATGGGATGGTAATAACTCCACACGTTTCTTGTGTTTCATCATTGAAAGCTTTGATAATCATGTCAGTTTTCTTCATTTCATCACTTCTAAAGCCAAATCCTTGGTAGAAGTCAAAAGTGCAAATGTTTAGAGATGAACCATTATCAATCAGGACTCTTTTAACAGCTACATCTCCAATTAGAGCAGTAATATATAAGGGATTATCCTTATGTAAACCGTGTTGTGGGATATCTTTATCCCGAAAGTCAATACAATCAACTTCTCGAGTGATGATAGTATTGGCCATGGCTTCAGGTTGAATATTTTGAGGTACCATCATTTGGCTTAATGTAAGCATCAACTCATCCTTATGGATAGGAGAAGATCTTAATAAATCCAAAAGGGAAATTATGGCTGTAGTATTGAATAATTGCTCATTAATATTGTAAGGGGGTTTGAGTTGAACATTGGAAGCATGATTCCCTTTATTGGGATTTTTCAAATCAAATGGAGCTGATCCATCATGCTGGTTTGGTTCTTGTTGAGAATTTTGAGTCTGTTGTCGAGTAACGACTCCAATGGTACCTACAATGTTATATTGAAGATGTTGAACTGGTCTCGATCGAGCATTTATGGCTTGTTCATTTGGGAGGAATTGATTAGAAGAGGGTCGAGTAGTAACTCTTCTAGGAAATGGTTCTTCTGAAACCATAGCATCTGTGATGGGTTGAATAGGATCTGATTCATTTTCAAAACTATTCGATTGGTTTGAAGTGATGTCTAATTCACTTTCAGATCTCGATTCTATATCACTAGGATCTGGAGTTTGAATATTATGTAGGGGCCTGGTTGTGACCATGGATAAAGTTGTGTCAAATATTTGAGGATCATGATTAAGTAAATGTCTGCTAATAGTTCCTACATATCGGGTAGGAGGAGGAACATTATGATGTTCGATTTGATTGGCCACCTCTTTACCATGTCTTGGTAAAGGGTGTTGAAATATGTCTAATGATTGATTAGCATTTTGATTTTGATTTTGTGGAATGTTCTTTTGAGGATTATTAGGAGCATTTTTTTTAGGTTGGAAGGCTTGCACCTCCATTTCATTATTATCAATCAGATCCTGTAATTTATGTTTCAACCTTTTACAAGCGTTGGTAGAGTGTCTAGGCCCTCTATGGAAATCACAGTGTAAGTCAGCTCTGTATCTGGGTATAGTTGGATCAGGTTCCCTGATAGATGGTAATTGGATCAAACCTCTTTCGAGTAATTGAGGTAAAATAGTTGATAATGGTTGATTCAATCTAGTAAATTCTCGAGGAGGCTTATCAAGCGGTTTCAATATAAATTTTTCTGTTGTTTTCGTTGCATTGATATTAGCAACATTTCTACTGTCAGTGACTCCGTCACCTACAACTTGTTTGTTTTTATACTGATTTTTGGATGTTTTCTCATCATCCTTCCTTTTAAGTTGGCCTCTCCTAATGAGGGCATCTTCTACTCTTCGAGCTAAATCTATAGCCTAATCGAAGGTAGTTAAAGTAGCAGTTGATAGCTCATAAAATATTTGTTCTTGTAAATTATTAATAAAAATGTCCAACATTTCACTATAAGGTAGCACAAAGTGTAGTTTTCTCGTCAACTGCCTCCATCTAGCTAAGAAATCGGCAAAACATTCATCCTTGTCTTGTTTTAAGTTGTATAAATCTTTAATGGTTACATGCCTCTCGATGTAGGCACTAAATTGATGGACAAAAGATTCAACTGTTTCTTCAAAGTTTCTCAAAGAATGAGTGGGCAATTGATAGTACCACTCTAATGTCATTCCACCTAAACTTTTCGGGAACATTTTTAGTAATAGCAAGTCATCATGTGATATATCATGACATGTTATCCTAAACATGCGAAGATGCTCTATGGGATCTTCGGTTCCTTTATATATAGGTAGTATGGGCATGGGAAAATGCTTAGGGTACGGTTGTGCTACAACTATGGGATCCAAAGGTTGGCTACATATCTCTCGATAATTGTATGAGGGACGGTAAGGATCTATCTGGTCCATACGTGAAGCTAACTGTTTCACCATGGCTTCCAGATTACTAGTTTGCCCACCATATTGGTTCGGTAGGGCATTGATATGGGATTTGTGAGCATATGATGGAGGGACATGAAGATTATATGCTATTGTGTAAATTATTGGTAGGAAAGGTGTTATGAATGAATTTTGAAGTTGTATTATCTTGTATTCTAGATTGTTGAAAATTGGTGTTTGGCTTCATTTTAGGTTTTTGTTTACTTGAAGCATATTGATCAATAGTTTGGCGAAGTAAAGTAGTGAAGGAAGTTTTATTTTGTGTGGTAATGATTTTAGGCTTAATAACAGGTTCCTTAGGAGGTTGGGTAACCTGTTGTTTTGGCATGTTCTGAATCATAGTGACCATATCTCTATTGGATGGTCCAGCCTTTTCTTGATCAATGAAAGACAAAGGATTAGTGTGCACATCAAACGTATGTTCCATGGCTGCTTGAGTGTCACTAATTTGCCCTTTATCAATATGAACTGCCATATTAAGAGCGCTAATGTTATTATTGAAAAATTTCCAAAAATGATCTAAGTTGTCAAAAGCAATAGTTCCATCTGGAGCTACTCTAGGGGATGAGGATCCATCCTCTTTAACATTTTCTTCTTGTTCATTGTCTTCACCTAGGTCATCTTCTGGTTGATCTAGAGTTTCTCCTTCTGAAATTGGATCTTCAGGAAGGAGATTTGGGTTTCTAGTTTTATCTTCTAACCAATCTTCTTCTTCTCCTTTAGTTTGTTTACCATTCCTAAGTTTAGGCATTGTGCTTAATTTGGATTTCAGAAAAAATATATATATTTATATATATATATATGCAACAATTTTAAGAGGTATATATTAATTATATACCTACTACAATATTTAAAATGAAAGGTTTTGGTTTTTGTTATGTTTTTTAGTTTTTCTTGTTTTTGTAATAATATTGTAAAAATAACAAACAACACAATAAATGCAAGAACTAATACTAAAAGTAATGATCTAGTTTTCTATAAACAATTTATAAATATCATTAATGGGCTCGAGTTCTTCAGGAGTCATGAAGTGTTCTTCTTCAAATTGAAAATTTTCTTTCAAAAATTTAATGAAAAGAGCTATAGTGATATTATCTGTCTCAGATTCTGGTTGATAGAAGTAAAGCTCGTGGCAATACTCTTGATATAACACATCTCGAGGAACTCTATTCCATATTTCCCTATCTGTAAGAACCTCTTGGTCTTCTACACGACCTAGGAACTGGTGTATAATGGCTGCGTTCTCGAGGTATTCCTCGAAGGTGAACAATTCTAAAGACACAAGAGCTCTCCTATAAGCTAACCATCTATGGCAGGCTCTCTGAAGTTCATGATAAAAGACGAGTTGATGAGGATCCAGGATTCTATCTAGGACAAGCCTCTTGATTTGTTTAAGTTTTGTTGACCTAGATGAAATGACACTTAGTCTTCTATCAAGTTCGTCCCACAAAAGTTTATTTCTATCTGTTTCAGGCACACCAAGCACAGAATTGATTTCTATGGCTGCCAATTGGTTTTCAACATTTATAGTAACTGCTAATCTTTTCTTAGGAGCTACCATCTAAACATGATATGCAACTTATTAATTTTAATGATTTGAAATGCATCTATGTTTTGGTTGTTTTATTTTTTTTTGTTTTTTTGTTTTCTTGTTTTCAAAAGGTTTTAAATGCATTCACGTCGGGTTCACCAAAATGTATCGCTCCAAATTTTTTGCATCCTTACCTTCAGGCTATAGGATCCATGCCCGAAAGGAGGATGGGAAAGGATGGCGCGGTACCTCAGACTGAGAGGCCTTACGAAGGTCCCGTCTCTCGAGGGAGGTGTATTATGGTGATTTTTCGATGGATGGTGGGTTCACCAGGAAACGTTTGAATGGCAGTTTCCATGCCTAGGTTGGGAATGTGTTTGATGTGTTCAGTTTTAGCTTTAATCATCCAAGTCCTAGGTTTGGCCAAATGAATCTAAATTTCTCTATATGAAGATGCAGATTAAATGAATACAGAAGAACAAATTAGGACAGAAAATAGAGAAAGTAAGCAAGATTAAAAAGTCATACCTGATTCGGATGTCTGATGAATATTCTGATTCTTGAAGCAGTCAGGATCGCCTCTAATTTGACAAGATCGTCTGCGATCTGACAATATCATATGAAATCTGACAAATTCATCAGATGAATTCGTCAGATACTTGCAAACAGAGAAATAGGTGCAAAACATAGAAAATACAGCAATGCTAACATAGGGAAACAAAGATAAAATAACAATAACAATATCAAATTGAAAATTATAAACAGAAACATGAATGCATTATACTGATTTAATGACAATTATAACTTAATTATGCATTTGATCTAGATGGGTGAACTCCAAAATGTAGAATAGCAAGGAATAATGATAAAACTAACTAAATTCAGAATAAAACAGTGGATAAATGTAAGAAAACACAAACTCTAGGCACTGATTGCCCCCAATGTGGACTGGAGTAGAAATCATCTTGAATTGGGTCGAGATCGTTCGATATTGTACGAGATCGTCTGAGACGAACTGAGCTTGCTCCGGTTGAAAAACAATGAAGTTCCTGCAAACAAACTTGGAAAAATACAAATGCAAACATTGATTTAAGATGGTCTAGTGCATGTGGAATTCGAGTTACAGGGAATTTCAGCCAGGGGGATGCTAAGGGGGAGGGCCTAGGATTAAATAGGCTTAGGAGGGAGGTTAGGAGGTTGGAGATCATCCCTATTTGGGAGATCTCCAACGAGGAGGGTCTCTAACGGCGCAGACACGCTTTTGCCCGGATTAGAGACGTCGTTGGAACAGAGACTAATTGTGAAAAATCAGTTTTGGGACAAGATCGTCTGGACGTCCTAGCCCAGAAAAAATTGTCCGATCTGAGGAGATATCATCAAACGGTCAAAACAAACTCTAAAAATGGCACGAGAAACGAGGAAACGGATTAAGTGGCGGTTTGGGAGCGATTTTGGAGGTTGAAATTTGAATTTGAATATTTACTAGAGTAAATGTAATTACTAAGGTTTTACTGCGCCAATTTTAGGGTGCTACAGGAACATTGCATGATTCTGGAGCCTTTGGTGTTTCAAGTTTTCTCAATGATTATGGTACCCTTTGTATCTTTAGCACCCTTGGTATATTGTTGTTTTTTTTGGAGTTTTTTAATTTGCTTTGTTGTTTGTTCCTCATTTTGGATAACAATGTTGTGACCTCCAAGTTGCTTTTTGGATAATTGTTCTTTGCAAATTTGAATATCAATATATATCCCCCTTTCTAAAAAAAATGGACACCTTATTTTTCAAACAAATTTTGTGTCAAAAATAATTGTGTATATAAAAATCAAAACATGTACTTTGCACAATCACAACATTTGGTATAAACAATGCCTTTGACTTGTGTTTATAGGTAATATTGTCATGTTAAGTTACTATGTCTACAGCTTAATATAGCTCCCATGAATACATCTTGGCATAAAACCTATAAATCATCGAGGAGGAATAAGGATGATTTTTTTGTGATATTTTGTTTCACTCTATTTTTACCCTATTCATTACTATTATTGAACATAAATACTGAAATTGAAAAAATCCAAGTATATGGAGAAGTTATACCCACATATGAGAATTTATCTTTAATAAAGTATCATTGATAGGGTGAATCCTTTTCATTTATACCTTGGTACTACATATCAATCTCTTTCATATACCTTAAGGTCTCTCTCACTTATGGCCATGTATATTGAGAGGATAAGCTTCTTCAACTTCAAGCAACAGGTATATAGAAAGAGCAGGTATATTGGATTGGTGGTATATAAAAAGGGGACTATTTTGGGAGATATATAGAAACTTCACCATGGTTATATAAAAAATCTTTCTCTTTGAATCCCAGTTGCTCAAGGGTCCAAAGTTTGCACCATGAAAGGAAAAATAAGGATAATACTAGTGGTCAAAAAACTCTATAATATAGTTACCAATGATGAAACTCATCCTAAGGAGACTACAACTAGGTAAAAGTATGATGGAGATGTAAGGGAACTTATACTCATAATTTGTGGAGTGGCTGATAAAATACAACATATAAGTGAAGCAAAAACATAAAAATATACATAAGATAAAATTTATACCATATTTGAAGGAAGAAATGAAACCACAATCCTTCATCTACAATCACAACTACATACATTAAATATCCAAGATAGTGAGAGTATTGAACAATTTCTTCAAAGAATTTCAGACTTGATGTCAAGGTTGAACACCATAGGAGAAAAGGTGGAAGATAAGATGTTAGTCTTGGTTATACTTAGTGTAGACACCTAAAATGTGTAATCTCAAGGAGACTCTCCAAGAGACCTCCTTCTAACCCATCTAGTCCACCTAGGGTAGCATCAGGGCTATTTAGTGACTTTCCACAATAAAAGAGTATTTTCCCCCCATGAGAGTCAAGGTCGTCTTGCCCGAGATGGTCTCAAATTCAAGACCATATTGATCGTGATGGTCTTAGAGTTGGGACCATCTCACTATGATATGGTCGCATGTGCATAGCTGCAAAAATAATAATCAAGTAGTAGGACTACCTATTAGCATGGTGGTAGATTTCCCACTACCCTTGACGACCTACAGTCACCCCTTGTGACTTGCAGTTGTCCCTACCACCTAAAAATTGGCAATTAGGGCTACCCCTAATTGCCACTTGCCTCTTTGGAACCTAGCCAAGGAAGCTATAAATTGAGGTGCTCCCCCCTAAAAATGATCTAGAATTCAAATTTCCTGAGTAATGAAGTGTTTCCCAAATATCACCATACCTTCCTACTACTATGATCGATGTTTTCTAATTTCCATACGATTTTCAAAGCTACTTTCTTCATCCTTGCTTGATCAACATCGTATCTTTAGATCACTCGAGATACTCACTTGCAAAATCACCTCATAATTCATCGACAAAACCAAACTGCATCACCCAACATCATCCCAACCTGGTTCCATAAAGTTGTAGGTTCGTGGCCATGACCATCTCGCTTGAGACAATCCTGAAGGCAAGACCATCTCGATCGAGATAGCCTTGATCAGGTGATCATTTTTATTAATATTTCCTGCATTTTTCTTTATATTTATACTTGCAAGTTAGTTTTAATGGTAGATCATCTGTTTTGAGAATTTTTGCTTTCTTGTATTGGCTTATATTTCTCGTTATTTTATGCATGCGCTTACACTATTTTCATCTAATATCTTGATCGATACAGTCCCATCCTAGGTAGGTCTTGTAGATGCTACTGATCTCTTTTGTTGTTTTATTGCACGTAGGTTACATGATTCAAGGCAGCGAAAGGATTTGGATCTCACCCTCGCATTGTGGTATCAAGGAAACCTACTTTCGAAGACATTATTGTGGGTGCAAGGACAATTTGGATTGCACCTTATTGTAATATTGTATCATTTGTAAAATCCCTAAAGGGGATTCATTGTAACACATTTTAAAAGAGATCAATGCAATTTATATAGCCATATTTGTTGCCATTTGGTTTCTTTGTGCATCATGTTGCTTTATCTATTTTATGGTGCATGTTTTCATGCTTTCACTTAGAGCTCTCTTTAAATCATTCTGAACATTGGTGATGTCTCTCCAAGCATCTAACAAAAGTGTGTCATTTGAATAATTGGTAAATATACTTCAACGATATGAAGTAGAAAGTCAATTGAAATATGAGTCATCCAATGATGCTCTAATATCTACAAAGAAACCATTAAAATGTTAAAAGGGTTCTTTTACCCCATCTTCCTCACAAAATCAACCTCAATGGAGGAGGACATATTGTCTATATTTGTGAAAAATAAGGACGTAATACAAGATTTTATAAATAGAATATGATGACTCATGGAAACCAATTATAAATACCTCCTTAAGGGAAGCAACAATTTAAATCATAACATGAACAAGAACAATGGCAATATCAACAAAGGCCATAATAGTAAGGATGTATTGCTTAAGGTGAATTAGAACCAGATTATGAAGAAGAGTATGAAACAACACATAAGGTTCTCATGGCCAAGGAAATGTCAAAACCAAGAAATAAAGGATATAGTAAACAAAGTAAGAAATAAGATAAACTTTAAAAGTATGTGTCATCAAAATTTAGTAAAGGTGGAGAATTTTCAAAACTTTGGTCTTATTTATAGTTAATTCTTAGAAACATTGGTGAAGGATATTGTGAAAATGGTGTGACAATATTTATTGGTGCAGTAAGAAGAATGTGCATGGCACTATTCATCCTTGACATTCTTGAGGTGTAATGTAGAAAGTAAATAGAAATAATTTAAAAATTTAAGGATAAGCCCATGATGATGTTAGAACTCGATGTTTCATCAATTGTATTATGAGAGTGAAAGGGTATTTAAATATAGTGGTTTCCCAAATATGGCATGGCAACCTACAACAGTGGTTACTCAACTTACATTCACATGATACATGATGTAATAACTCCTAAGATTCCCCCCTTATTACATCATAGTCTTAGAGAAAAAACTTTGTAATTATTCAAATTTAAAATGTTCAAGTGGTTTGGTGAAGATATTTGCATGTTTCTCTTGAGTAGGACATAATTTGAGTTGGATGTTTTGTTGTTGAACATGTTCAAAAATTAAGTGGCACTCCATGTCAATGTGCTTAGTCATTTTATGGAATATTGGTTTATGAACAAGTTTTAAGACTTATTGATTGTCATTGTACATGATTGTAGGTTTATCTCGTGGTACTCCCATATTTTTCAACATATTTTTTAACCATGTTACTTCATAGATGGATCCTCCTGCTACATAGTATTCTACTTTAGTGGAAGATGAAACAATTATTTGTTATTTATTACTTCCCCATGAAATAGGTGTAGACCTAAAAGAGAATACATAGCCAAAGGTGTATTTTTTGTCATCAATGCAACCTACATAATCTATGTCTACATAACCTAATAAAAGGAATTGACCACTCCTCTTGAATTCCATTCCATACTTAGTAATACCTTGTATATATAATAGAGCTATTTTTACTACCTTCTAGTATATCATCTTTGGTTATTGCATGAATCGTGAGATATAACACACTTTAAATTTGATATTTGGTCTTTTGTGGGTTAGATACATGAGACTACCAACTAATTATCGATAGAGCATTGCATTTTGTGGATGATAGAAATCAAAATAAGAGAATTATAAACTTGATTACATAGGAGTTGTTATAGTTTTACAATCTTCCATGTTATATTTCTCAAGGAGATTCTTGGCATATTTGCTTTGTGAAACAAAGATGTGATGATGGTTCTACTTCACCTCTAGTCCTATGTAGTAGTGTAATAACCCAAGTTTGGCCATTTCAAAAGATTTATTCAAAGCTTCCTTTGTAGCTATAATAATTATTTTCGAACTTCTTGTGATGACCAAATCGTCTACATATAAATTGATGAATAGAATTATCCCCTTGCTCTTTGTGATACAAACTTGGATCATATGGATTCCTTTTAAAACCATGATTTTCAAAATATTCATCTATCTTTATATACCAAGTCAGGAGAGATACCATATAGTGATTTGACCAATTTGCATACCTTTGTTTCTTTCCCAGATATGATGAAACCCTCTAGTTGAGTCATATAAACTTCTTTAAGTCTCCATTAAGAAATACATTTTTCATGTCCACTTGATGAATTTTCCATCCAATTTGTGTAGTTGGAGCAAAAATAATTCTAATGGATTTTATTTTTGCTATAGGGAAAAAATTCTCTTCATAACCCATGTCTTCCTTTTGTGCATACCCCTATTCTAGAAGTCATTTTTTGTGTTTATAAATAATACCATTTGATTTATATTTGATTTTGAAAATCAGTTTGCATCCAATAGTCTTTTTCTTTGGTGGAAGATCCAAAATATCCTAAGTATTGGTTTTCAATAATGCTTGATATTCAGTGTCCATGGTATAGTAGATCGAAGAGCTTATTGTACTACAAATGGTTCAATTATACTCATTAGAGCTATATTTTATGTATTGTGTGTCATACTTCATGTTCTTGGTCTTGTAGAAGTGTCTTGGATTCCATCTATCCCATATGCTTTCAATGTACTAGTGTACCACTTGGGTATTCTTCTTGTGTGCTATGGTGGAGTAGATAGATCTACTTCATCATTGATATCATTAAAAATTTTTTCATTTGTAACTTCTTCTTTATCACTTTCAATCATGACAAAAGCTAAGTTAGATGAAGATTCTTGTGATGGTGATGAAGGTTAATTTTCTTCTTCATAAAAGACAACATCATGATGAATATATAATTTTATTGAGGTTGGATCAAATAATATATAGGCTTTTGATTCATTATTGTAGCCTAGCAGGATACATTTTTGAGTTTTTCATTTTTTCTCCTTTGGAGTGTGCATATATGCTATACAACCAAATACCCAAAGATGAGATATTGATGGTTTGTTTTCACTTCATGCCTCTTCTAGAGTAATATGTTCAAGTGAAGTAGTGGGGCACAATTGAGTAAGTAAACTATTGTATGTACTACTTATACCCAAAAAGAGTGTCCAAGTTGTGAATCCTTCAACATACTATGTATCGTTTTCATGATTGTTCTATTTTTACATTCCGTAATGCCATTTTTTTATGGTGATTAGGCCACTATCAGTTGTTTTTTAATGCCATATTCCTTCAAAAATGCTAAAAATTCATTGTTGGTGAATCCCCCCTCAGTTTGAGTAGAAGGTATAGATCCTTCATGTGGAAGTATTTATTTGGGCCTTAAATTACTAAAGGTAGAAGAAAGCTTCATCCTTGTTCTTATACCCATAGGACCCATTGTAATTTAAAGTCATAGGTCCACATAGATCAATATGGATCAAACCAAGAGATGCTTTGGCACAATATTTTGTAGTATTTAAAGGAGATCGTTGTTGCTTCCCACCTAGGTAATAAGAATAAACCTATGTGGTCTTTTATAAAGAAGGAAAACCTTTGACCATATTTTTGTTTTATAATGAAATAAGGTGACCATAACTTAGTTGACCATATTGATTGTGTTAAAGTGATGCAAATATATTGGAGTTGATGACTAATGTTAAGTTGTCATGATGGATTGTGTGATATATACAAATATTCCCTTTTCCTTTTCCATATGTAAAAATAATACAAGTTTTAGTTTTATCATGAATGATACAAACCTTGGATCCTTGTTGCTTATTAAACACGGAATTTAAGCTATGGTCAAGTAGTTGATTGATATAGAGCATATTTTTGGTGAGTTCTAAAACATATAGAATTTCTATGATTTTTCATTTTTATGATCCAAGTCATAATTTTATATCACCTATACCTTTTATTTTATAGGATGTGTTATCCCCAAGAAAAAAAAATTATATATGTCTAAAATATTTTAGATTTCAAAACCAAATTTTTCATCCTATCATGTGTCTGGTTGCTCCATAATCAACATATCAAATATCATTGAGTTGAGCATGTGCAACTAATGCATGTTCTTTTCTATTATTTTGTTGATGCTTCCTTTTCCAATCTGAATTTATTGATAATTTTTCCTATTAGTGATGAGAATTATTTCTCCTTATGCCTCTTGTTTTGAAATACTACTTTTTTAGAGATCCTTGTTCTTCTTCTTGTCTTGAGTGTGAGACCTCTTCCTTTTGAATTAGGTTCACCAGCTTTTCGAAGCTTGGCATTTGCTCAATAATATTTAATATTATCACAAAAATATTTTAATTTAATGGGAGAGACCTCAATATAATTAGAACTCATTTTCATCATATTTTTAAGTTCCCAATACTTGTAATGATGCACATAACTTTGCAATTATCCTCATGAATATTTCCTACTTTTTTCCATATTTTATCTTCAAACAATAGAGCTGTCTCTAAATGAATAGAATTTTATTTTTATTTTTTGCTTCAAATACTATTTTCAACTTCTCCCATGTATCTTTGGCTATGGTTGAATTGTGAATGTATGCTTGATCTTCATCTGCTACTCTAAACATGATGATTAATATTACTTTTGGTTTGCCTTGTTCAACTTTGTTTGGTCTTCATTTGCTTCTTTTGGATGGATATTGGTCCTATCTATAACTTCTCATACTTCTTCAAACTCAAGCTACATTAAGAGTTTGGTTTTGTAAGCAGCATAATTGTTTCCCCTCAATAGTCAGGAATCTGGAAATAAAAAAATTGGTGCTTCACTAGCCATAGTAAAATTTTATAAAATTTAAATATTTTATAGGCACCAAATCCTAGCCATTTGCCTTCCATCTTAGCCTTCCTACATTTTCCACCATCAAATCCTAGACAATTTGACCACTATTCCTATTTCCCACCATTTTCGATTATTATTCACATTTATTTATATATATTTAAATATAATATTTTATATTATATTTTAATATATTTTTTATAAATATGTATTTATTTAAGTGAATTAATCTCAGCCATCTAATTTCTTTTAATCCTGACCACCCATTTACATTAATCTATGTTACACCTTAGATTTATTATCTACCCTTAGATATGCTTTAATCTTAGCCACACGATTAGTGTCATTGAAACCCTAGAATGCCCTAGGTTAGATTATAAATAGGATCTATTTTGATGGCTCAACCCCTAAGTGCTTGAGTTTTCAAATTCTTGGATTCTTCTAAGTTCTCGATTGCCCTAAGTTTGTGAGTTCCTTAAATGCTTAAAACCCTTATGTGCCCTAGGTCACCTCGCACCACTTTTGTTGCCATTATCGCTCGTCATAACCCCCCATAACCTTCACTATCCTTCATCCCTTGTCAGATCTGCTTCTACAAAATTCTTCCTCTCAGTCCTAGGCACCCACAGGCATTTCCTACAACAACCAGGTGCCCACGGGTATTTTATGCTCCCACTCTTGAAGTCCCCCTAGCCTTTGAGCAATGCTAGGGCATCGTTGTACCGATCCTCTACATCATATTTCTCACATCTAAACATTGTACGTAAGTAAAACATATCTACTATTTGTTTTTTATGAATGTGCTTTCCATTTTTGTTCACTATACTTGCATCATCTAGTTAGGATTTTGCTATCGCATATAGAGGGCCTCACACTGTGGAGCCCTCGCATATACTACTAACTATTTTATGTGTCATTGTGTGCAAATCTGAAGGTGCTATATCAAAATTTGGAGTGGCCCAACCTTGGATACCAAAAATCCCACTCAACCTTGTTGGGATCAAGACGCGCTTGAAGACACCACAACCTTGCTTATTAGGGTTTTAGAGAACCCTAAATTTGTTGTAATATTGTATCAAAAGGATTCAAGGATCCAAGCTTGTAAAGAATGGAGTTTATAGGCTCCCCCCATCAATAAATAATTTATCCTATTGTGCAATCTTGTATTCCCTTGCATTTTTTTTGTTCAAAGTATTGTTTGGGTGTTGTGTTTTGCATATTTCAAATGGTGATCATGGTGGGACCCCCTAAGGGTTTCTATTTATGATATGTTTTACTAATTCATTTGTTGTTTCTATCATCTTGCAGGTTTTTTAGAAGCACAGATTTTATAAACTTCACTGGATCTAGGGTTTCTAAAGTCTGCAGTAGCTTGCACAAGGTGTGCAAAATGCTTGGCAGTGTTTGAAGGTAATCCAAAAACACCCAGTGGTATTCAAAGCCATATAGAAGTTCCCACGGGCATCTCAGCAGTGTTCAGAAGCACCCAGATGCATTTACAAAAATTTAGGAGCAAAAACATAGGTTTTCCAATAATTCGACTGTTTAAAACCCTAGTTTTTTTGTTTTACGTATTTTGGATATCTTCTATATTTTTCATATTTTAAACAATAAAATGAATCATCATTAAGAAATCTAGAAATGAATGCATATTAGTTTACATTTTTATATCTGCATTCATTCACATATTTGGATTAGGGTTTTTGTTTTCTAGGTGTAAACTACTGCATTTTTGTCTGCATTTGAACTGAAACTTGCATAATCTAGTGTTGCATCTTAGGGTTAAAAAAAAAATCTTTGTCTATATAAGTTGGAACAATATTAGATTACCAAAATTATCACTTCATTTTGGGTGATTCCAGGCAGAGGGGTGGACGAACCCTTTGATTGTTATTTAGACAGGGGGTCTTAAGTAGTGTACTTCATGCCCTTTGGAGAACTTGGCACTCTTTTGTTGGCTTTTGATTCAGGTTTATGAAATTAATTATTTTAAACATTGTTTGTATACAATAGAAAACATAAACCTTAAAAATAATTCGCACACATCATGATTAATATAAAACAGTAGTGGTTGGATTTCATCACCAACCATTGCTTGAGATTTGGTGACGGTGGTATTCATATCCATCCACCAATCTATGCCCTTAGACACCCTAGGAATACCCCTGAGGAAAATTGTTGGATTTCATCACCAACAATAATCTCGTTGCCCTACCTTAGCCATAGTTTTCACCTTTGTTTCATTAAGAAAGATTAGAATATCAAAACACACAAAACTGGCACATAAAATGAATATACACTAAAAGGAGATAATTAATGAACGAGGTAAGACATATTGGTTGATACTTAGCATTTTTTATTTATTTCCTTAAGCATTTCAATTTTTGTGTTACATTTGGTATTTTAATTTGCATCTTGATTTACTTTGCTTATGGTATTAACTAGAAATCAAAATAAAGCAATAAGTCAAGAAAAATTAATGGAACCTTCATCCACCTTCCCCACCACTTCAATGGTAGATACCCTGAATGTGACACAGGCATATTTATCTATAGGTCCCTCACATTCTTTGCCTTCCACAGCCTTCCACATGGCCATGTCCCAAAAGGAGCCAACCTCTCCTACAATTCGCAACCACATTACTCGTATAGACATGGCAAGAGTAGAAGCTTTCATGAAGTCTTATAATTATGTCTTAGAGTCTATTCCTAGTTCACCTATATAGGATTCTTACTTACAGCAAGATCTTGCTTATTCCCAACCCCTATCCACCTTTACCTAGGTGTATACTAACCCTCTTTTTGAGGCATCAGCTACACCTTCATCCCATACATCCATACCTCAACCTTTAGGTGCTCCTAGCACCTCATATACCTCCACCTACACCAACCCCTTGTATGAAGCACAAGTCAATGTTTCTTCACAAGTCCCAGCCTCACAAGTTGCCATACCTAGTGTAACTTATATCCCAACCACATATTCCATACCATCTACCTCCATACCCCTAGCCTCTGATAGATATAATAGTGAAGCATGGGAACACCTAAACAAATTGCTTAGACAACATCAAAATGCTCAACAGCAAGTACAGGTTATCCCTACACCTTTACATAACTCTACTCAGATTGCCCTTGTCAACCAAGGTCCATCATGGGCACCTCAATATTCAGTGGTATCTATCCTGATTTCCCCATCAACCCATACCATTACCCATCCTATTCCCATTGGCCAGCCTAGCCATAACCTTCATCCATCAACATCATTCTATAATTCCCCATCCTTTCATCAATAATCCTTCATTCATCATATGCCATCCAAATTTCCTAACCATAAATATCAATCTCCTCATCATTTGATCACTCCACAACACCTCTCCACACCCCCATAAACCCATCAGGTAATTCAAGGCTTTCACATTCCTGAGGAAGACCCTAGAATTAAGGCCATGCAGAAACAAATAGATCAGTTTATGCAGTTTACTCCTAGTTTTTTGAATCAAAGACCAACTTTACGCCAATTGACCAATCAACCAATTCATCCTTCGGTACCAATCCCGCCATATCTGAAATATTTTATGGTACCCAAATTTGATAAATTTAAGGGAACCGAGGATCCCAAAGAACATGTGAGCACCTTTGTTCATGCATGCTTTAGAATTCAAGATGATAATGCTCTCATGCTTTGAAATTTTCCTCAAACATTAGGAGGAGATGCCATAGAATGGTACAATCAATTTCCAAGCCATAGTATCTTTACTTTTAATCAATTGATTGATCAATTCTTTGATCGTTTCATCCTAAATGTTAAAAAGAATATCTCATTATCTGATGTCAATATCTTAAGATAATAGGATGATGAATCTATCTATGATTTTGGAAACTGTTGGAGGGTTATCATCACAAAATTGACATTCACCCTACCAATGGATAAGCTAATTAAGTTATTCACCAATATTTTCTTAAAACCTATTTCTTGGACACTCCAAATAAGAACTTATCAATCCTTTTAAGAAGCTTTAGCTCAGGCTAGTGTCATTGAGGATATCAAAATCCAATAAGTCATCATTAAGCCCAAGAAGAAAGAATTGCAAAACAAGGGCCAATACAAAAGTAATTATTGAGACCAATAGAAATCAACATAGGCTACCCCAACCACCCAATCCAATCAAGTCAATCAAGTGGTCATCAGTTAGCCAGTAATGGCTCAATAAAAACCTGTGCAAAAAGTACCATAGAAAATTTCCTATCATGTGGTCTCCTCAACAACACAAGCTTCAATAGTTCAAAACACAGTGCCACCTATGGAAAACCATCCTTGACAATAGTCTGTCTGATAGAATCGCTAATATACCCCACTAGATGAATCATATGCCTCTTTGTTTAGAAGGTTGCATGAGACAAATAAACTTGTTTTGCTTGAAATTAGACTGAATTATCCCACCAAATGTGGTAAAAATTATTGATAATACTTATTTTACCCTTATCATAGGTAAAATAGGCATGACATCAACAACTATCATGTTTTTAAATACGTAATCCAAGACCTTATTGACTTGGGAGCGATAAAATTTGGTAATCCCCTCACTCAACAAAATAAAAACCTTGGTATATTTTAGACACCACTTCCTCATCACAAGGAGGTGCAACCAAACCTAGAGGGAGCTAACACTAAAACTCCCCCTAACCAAGTCAACCATATTCAACAATATCAAGGTTTTACAGAGACCATTCATGTGGTCACTAGAAGTCAACGAAATAACCAACAAAGGCAACCACCTCAAGCAAGTGTCTCACAACCTTCTACATTTCCACCCATCCAAGTTTCCCCCATTCCATCATCACCTATTCATATACCTAGTCAATAGAATCCATCAAATCCACCCATCAATTGTCCACCCCGACCAGTCATCTCATTGAGTAGCCGATTAACTACAAGTTTGAAAATGGCATCCACCAAATTGTCAATATATGAGCTAATCCAAAAATCTCCCCCACATCAAGAGGCATTAATGGAAATTCTAAAATCCATAAAATTGCAATCACAAGATCCTAATGCCTTCAATAACTTTTTGGGGAGCATTCAAACATGCATGGAGCCTTCCATAACATTTTATGATTTTGAGATTAATCCAATCTCATCGGGATCAATAGACCCTCCATTGCATATCATGGCTCTAACTGATAAAAAACCTTTCAAGAGAGTCCTCATTGATTTCAATTACTCTATCAACATTATCACCACATCTGCTCTCCATAATTTGAACCTTCCTCCATATCACATCACCAAATAATCCTTCACCCTCAAAGTATTCAAAGATGCTTTGTGTTCCACGGTTGGTACTGTTGTTTTGCCTATCGAAGTAGGGGTTAAAAAATTGCACACAATGTTCCACATCTTGGAAGGATTTATGGCGTACAATGTACTCCTTGGAAGACCTTGGATGAGGGAAATGATATGTGTCCCCTCCATTTTACATTAATTCTTGAAATATTTCCATGAGGGATAGGTACATTGCATACCAATAGATGTCGAGTCGTTTAAGTATTACAATCTCATCTCAAATCCTTATGAGTCCATGCTCTCTTCCACTCATCTTTTCCTATCATTGTCATCCAATCCATACAACACTTCACCAACCTCTTCATCAAAGGATCCCATTCCTGAAGAGCTCCCCATCACCAAGCCTCAACCAACCGCCATACCCTCATCATCGTCATCAATGACTACATTCATATGTAGTCATGGCCAGTCCATGTCATCAACATCATTGCTATCCATGTCATCATTATCCATCTCGAAACCTTCCCAATCTAATCCATCTCCTTCACCTAATGTCTCATAATTCAAATTGGTAGATTGTGAGATACCTCTATTTACACCCTTTCTCGATCCATTGCCTGACCATGATCCTCCCATATCATCCCAAGTCAAATTCCATCTCACCAATCCTGGTATTGGTGAATACATGGTTGATGACATCACCATCACACCCCTCACTATCCCTAGTGCTAAGGATTTCGGTCACCCACGTGACCAACCTTTAGCAATAGGAGCAGTTTACAATATGGGTTCAGCTCCAAATAGCATTAATTTTGTATATGGGGGTATTGAATATTCATTAAGCCCAACATCCATAGAAGAGCCCAAAGAACCAAAACTTTCCAATATTTCAAACATGTTGGGACTTTTATCTCGATATTTTCACATTGTCAATTGGCAAGGCCATGGCCTAGTATTGCATGAACAGGGTGTGCATCAACCTATCAATGTTCCATATCAAGAGGTGCATGATCGTTCAGGTCTAGGTTTCCACCCACTTCCTACCATATCTTCTTTTGAACAAGCCTTCCAAAGGCTTAACCTCAATTTAGGAGAATAAACCTACCATATCGATAATTTTGATGAAGAAATCTATGAAGAATTTTAACTTATGTCGATAATTCTAGATGAATCTAAAGAAGAATTGGAGCCCATCATTCCCCACACCGAACAATATGAGTTTTATCTCAACATGTTCCCCATCCATAAACCTATTTTTTTCTTGCTTATTTCACACGAGCGAGCTACCCTTA
The DNA here is from genome assembly GCA_028583015.1 of Wollemia nobilis. Classification (NCBI taxonomy): domain Eukaryota; kingdom Viridiplantae; phylum Streptophyta; class Pinopsida; order Araucariales; family Araucariaceae; genus Wollemia; species Wollemia nobilis. The sequence goes on along the minus strand of JAQPPZ010017031.1, from coordinate 6,970,092 downwards.
CCAGTGAACCACCACCTCCATTTCACTAAGCCATTTCATAAGCCAACTTGTAACATATATACATAATTCAAAACAGTGGTTATCACCACTACAAAAAAAATCAATCAAAAAATAAAAAATATATTTGCTCTCTTTACATTACATATGTAAATATACCATTTAATAAAATATGTTTTATGTTGCTTGTTGCTTTTTAGGTTAACCAAGCTCCTAGCACGGTTCCTAGGTTCCATCCATTCAATCCAATCTTGTCCACCTTGCCCATAAGTCAACATGAATCCTATTGATTTATTCACCTCGCTCTGCAATCCATACGATCCGGCTAAACCAATTCCAATTGACATAAGCCTTATTTATATGGATTGGATTTCCTCACTTCCAACCTTTACCAAATTTTTCTTATTAGAGGAACTGTTAAGGGCTTCCACCAACTACATTCCTCCCTCCCCTTTGCCTTTGCCTTCACCTTCACCTTTGAATCCTAAGGTTTTCCAAGCAAATATAGATGAGGATAAGCCAGAAGAGTTTGATGACATCATAGATGATATTCATTTGATCCCTACACCCCATCAGCTTGAGTAAGGTTCCCACATATCTATTGAAGATACTATCGACGTGGACCTTAGTTCAGACAAAGACAAACCCTAAATTGTCAAGCTTGGAAAAATCTTGTCTCCCAATGAACAAGAGCAATTTATTGCTCTCTTCAAGAGGAAAAAGGGTATATTTGCATGGTCATACAAGGATATGCCCAATATTGACCCTAGTTTGGTTGTCCACAATCTCACCTTATAGCCTGATGCTAAATCGGTCAAACAAAAACTTAGGAGAATACATCCTACTGTGGTCCTCTTGGTAAAAATAGAGCTTCAAAAACTCCTAGATGTAAACTTCATAGTTCTTATCGATTATCCTGAGTGGATCTCAAAAATGGTACCCGTTCGTAAGCCTAACGAGGCGATACGAATATGTACTAAATTTTGAGATCTTAACAAATTGTATCCTAAGTATGACTTCCCTCTCTCAAACATCGATACTCTTGTCGATACCTGCATTGGCCATGAAATGCTTTCACTCATGGATGGTTTTTCAAGATACAACCAGATTCGAATAAATTATGATGACCAACATAAAACAACATTCACTACACCTTGGGGAACTTTTTGTTACAAGGTGATGCCCTTTGGCCTCAAAAATGTAGGTGCCACTTATCAATGTGCCATGACATACATTTTCCACAACTACATGCATAATATTATCGAAAATCATTTCATACAATTGCAAGTCTTTCAAGAACAAGGATGTTTGAGCACTTTGCGAGAAATATAACACTCAAAATAGTTTCTCGACTCCTTATTACCCACAAGCAAATGGACGAGCTGAAGCTTCCAACAATACCTTAATTTTTATTCTCAAGAAACTTGTCAAATAAAATCATAGAGATTGGCATACACAAATTCCCTTGGCATTATGGGCTTAACGAATAAGCATCTACACACCTACAGGGGCAACACCATTTTCATTGGTCTATGGAGTTGAGGCAATCATGCCTCTTGAGCTCGAGATACCTTGTGAATTTATTTACAGGAATTCATAGAGGACAACACTACTAGACAAGCACGTCTTGACCAACACACACTTCTTGAAGAGAGGTGAGTCAATGCTTTAGAGCATTTATGAGTTTATCAAGACCACCTCAAATATGCTTATAACATAAAATTTCATCTACATGAATTTCAAGTGGGATATCTTGTCCTTAAATAGAATCAGCGAAACACCAATGTATTACCGCATCTTCATGACAAATTTGCAGCTAATTGGTTAGGTCCATACATAGTACACAAAGAGTGGATAACAGTACTTATAGGCTTGCTAGTATAGAGGGAGAGGAAGAATCCAAACCACTTAATTTTATACACTTGAAAGAATTCTATGCATGATATGATTACTATATATGTATATATATACATGGCTAATACACAAAAACATTGCATTTCATTTTACATTGCATTTGATTTTACATTGCATTTTACACATGTCATTTTCACACATTTGCATTACACACATTCCATTTCACAAATTGCATGTCATACATTACACTCACATTCACATTCCACATTCCATATTTCATATAGGGATCATTTATTAAGTTCAAGGTCTTAATTGGTCCAACAAAAGTCATGTTGCCTTAATCAGGGGCACCTTCACAAAGTCATCCACACAATTCCATAAAATTCCACAAAGTCAAAATTGCCATCAGCACAAGCCACATTCACAAACTCCTAGGTGTTTTTGGTCACTCAACCACTCCTACTGTTTTAAGCAACCTCCAAAAATCATGTCAAGTTCTTCTTAGGACCATTGCACAATCTTACATTAAAAAATCTTGAGTCAAGGGAATTGATTCCAAAAATATTATTTAACCAAGCACAATTTTCAAATATTAAAAACATCTTGTTTCAAAGAGGGATAACACCATATGTGTTCTGAACCTTGAGGTAAAAAGGGTAATCCTTGCTAGTCCCATCATGAAACATAGTCCATAAGAATAGTGGTTTACACCACTATCATAGTTGTTCCAAATTTAAAAGATAGTATCCTAAGGATATGATACAATTCTCATCACACTTAGGTTGAGAATCCGATTCCCTAAAGCTCTAAATATTTTACATTACATACCATTGATCATTGGGTTGTAAGGATCGTACTACATTTCTAGTCAAATGGTTAGGTAGTCATCCCCAAAACTTAAGAGATCAAAAATAAAAGTAATGAACTATGGAGTTAGCCTCCATTGGAGCTATAGACGCTTGATTGGTAGTGGAGTATGCTCATGCATGGTGACATATATCTTTTAAAATAGACCTTTGACCACTCATACAGATAAGCTAGCCTCTTGGTTTCAACCATAACAAGTTTACCCAATTTTCTCAAGATGATTTTTTGAACTCACTTACACACACTAGTTCTTGATTGTCTCGAGTCATTACCATGTTCTTGATTTGGTAAATGAATTCATTGCATACACATTTGGTCTTAGAAGGATTAGGCAGTTTTAGTAATTTTGTTTGATGCCACTAGGATGTTTGAGTCTTTGTAAAGCAGGCAGTATTCCATATCAACATCCATTTCTTCTTCTATATCAGCATCCATATCTTCTTCCATATCAACATCCATGTTTTCTTCCATATCAATATCCATATTTTCTTCCATTTCAACATCCATGTTAGTTCATACTTCATTCATCCCATTCGCCACTAAGTCAGGTGTCTGTTATTAAACAATAATGCCAACAAAATAGCCAAGCAAAGATCTAAACTATAAATAATCATTAGCATATCCACACATGCCATCTTGCATTAATCATCCATATATTCCATCTTGCATTAATCATCCATAATATATCATATGCGTCAATCATAAACATAAACATGCATACCATAAAAGCATTCCACAAAAGCATTCATAGACAAATATAACACAAAAATTAAAAGCCATGTATATATATATCAATGAATGCCAAAAGGCTACATATAATGGAGCACCAAGGCTCATATACAAAAAGTGCATCTAAGCACTAGCTACATCCTCCAAGAAGACCCTTGTGACCTAGCAGGAGTCTCAGACCTAGTAGGATCCCTAGACCTAGAGCTATTCGTAGACTTGCTAAGCATCGTATCCTCAGATATAGATGAGGTTGGAGGATTAGAAAGTGGAATATGATGTTCCATAAACCTATCCTCCAATGCCTCTATATATCTATGTTGAGACTGAAGATATCGTATGTCAACCTCATATCGATGCTTCCTCTCTGCTAGCTCTACCTAGAGAACCACAATCCTTGCATCTCGCTCTATCACCTATTGCTCTAGCTATATCCACTCCTCCTAGCTTTGGCATGGGGGTATATCTGGAACCTCCTCCTTTGCCTCCTCTCCATATCCATCATCTCCCCCAACCTTAGGTGCTTGTTGTGTTGCACCCTTTGCCTTTCGCCTCTGACTATCAGATCAAATATATCACTACCTCTTGTGGGCATCCTAGGTTCCCTCACCCTGAGTCTCTAGGGCACCCTTATCTTGGGTCTCATGGGTACCCTCATCCCTAGCCTCTCCACCACCATCCCCATCAATTGCTCCTCAAGGTGATACCCATGGTGTTGAGTTTTAAACCATGCATCATACTTTGTGGTCATCCCTGCATCCTCCACATCAAGTATATTCACCTCCTCATCATCCTCCAAGTCTACCCTCTATGGCTACATTCATGGTAGCCCCATCTTCTCTCGATGCCTCTTATACCGCACTAGCTCTTCAGGGATATCCTACCTCAGCCCAAATTGGTGGAGCACTCATGAGAACTGGAAGTACTCTGCCTCACTCTAATGCCTCCCAATCACCCACCTACCCTAACACACCCACCATATATGATCTCCATCCCCAGTCCACTAGGCACCTAGCCATGGCCTCCATACCACTTGGGTGGATGTCAATCCATCCCATAGATACTTGTACCACTGACTTGTCCTCACAGGATGACTCAGTTGCACCTCCTCTACTAGTGCCCATCACCTAGATTATCAGGTTTTGTGAAGATTATAACTGATTTACATTGACCAAATTCTCCAAAAAAATTCCAAAAGCGCCTAAAATGGTCCAAAAATTCACAAAACAATGATCACCAGCATTTACATCATTCATACATCATCTACACCTCATTTCACATCATCATTTACATATTTGCCAAGTTCACATAACATGCAAGTGAATCTTGTATCTAGTGGGTTATTCTACACACTCGATGATTACAACGATTTGCATCCATGCAATTTAGTAAGATGAATAGCTTACCATAAGGACACTTGATCATGATCATCATCACTTATCCTCTTGTTTGAAATCATAATCACATTTGGTACTTCACATTTTGAGTGAAACCTTACCAAGAACAATTTGCACAAAAGTAGTCATTGATGTCCTTTTTTGTGGGGTAAGAAAACATGGATAATTAATATCACATCACTCATTCATTTGACCATAGTCACAAGATAGGCAAGCCCGGTAGGTTGATTGGTTCCATTTTGGAATTAGGCAAAGAGTTTTCCACAGTCACTACACGGCCCCTACGTTGACTCTGTCATCCTGCATCTTCATAACCTGCATACTCAATGACACCAATAAGGCATTTTATTCAGTAGCATTGAATCACCCCAAATTTGGGATAACCATAATTGGTTATGATTTTCCCACAATGGTATACATCTTAAATGATCATGAAATCTACACTTGGTAAAAATTCCTTCATCTGTTGGGGCAAAAATAGACACAATCATATCGCCAAATTACAAAACTCCCCTTCCCACCGTTGGTGTAAAAATAGTATCAAATTTTACATCATTCATATCATCCTCATAACCTCACATTTGCACAAAACCCTTCATATGTTGGGGCAAAAATAGACACATCATATCACATTTCTCACCAACCCTCTTCCCACCATTGGGGAAAAAATGGTATCACATCATCCATCATCTATTTGCATAGATTTTTCAATTGACTCGTGAGATTCATCCACAACCTCATTCACCAATTGATGGGGTAAGATACGCATAACTCAAAAAAAAATTATTCTTTTGTCTTCAAGCTCGTATTGCAACAAGAGAGATACGTTGCTTCTGCACCTGGCCAAAACAGGTGTCTCATGTTTTTGCACTGCATTGTGTTTCACGCAACATAGTACAAAAATGGGCACCTGTAGACATTAAATACTAGCCATTTGCCTTCCATCTTAGCCTTCTCGTATTTTCCACCACCAAATCCTAGTAAATCTGGCCACTATTCCTATTTTCTTGTCATTTTCGATCATTATTCACATTTATTTATATATATTTATTTTATATATATATATATATATATATATATATAATATTTTATATTATATTTTAATATATATTTGTAATAAATATGTATTTAATTAAGTGAATTAATCCCATCCATCAAATTTCATTTAATCCCGACCACCCATTTACATTAATACGTGCCACACCCTAGATTTATTATCTACCCTTATATGTGCTTTAATCTCAACCACACGATTAGTGTCGTTGAAACCCTAGCATGTCCTAGGTTAGATTATAAATAGGAGTCATTTTGATGGCTCAACCCCTAAGTGCTTGAGTTTTTGAATTCCCTGATTCTTCTGAGTTCCCAATTACCCTAAGTTTGTGAGTTCCTTGAGTGCTTAAAACCCTTAAGTGCCCTAGGTCACCTCACACCACTTCTGCCATCATTCTCGCTCGTCGTAACCCCCCATTGTCATCACTATCCTTCATCCCTTGTTGGGTCTGCTTCTGTAGAATCCTTCCTCTTAGCCCCAGGCATCCACGAGCATTTCCTACAGTAGCCAGGCACCCACGTGCATTTTACACTCCCACTCCTGAAGTCCCCCTAGCCTTCAAGCAATGCTAGGGCATCGCTATACCAGTCCTTTGCATCAAATTTCTCACATTAGAACACAATATATAAGTAAAATAGATCTACTATTTGTTATTTTTATGAATGTGCTTTCTTTTTATGTTCACTATACTTGCAGCATCTAGTTAGGATTTTGTTATCGCATATAGAGGGCCTCACAGTATGGAGCCCTCGCATATGCTACTAACTATTTTTTGTGTCATTATGTGCAGATCTGAAGGTGCTATATCAGAATCTGGAGTGGCCCAGCCTTGGATACCTAAAAGCCCACTTGACCTTGTTGGGATCAAGATGCACTTGAAGACACCATGACCTTGCTTATTAGGGTTTCAAAGAACCCTAAATTTGTTGTAATATTATATCAAAAGGATTCGAGGATCCAAGCTTGTAAACAATGGATTTTCTAGGCTCCCCCCGTCAATAAAAATTTTATTTTATTGTGTAATCTTGTGTTCCCTTGCATTTTATTTTGTTCAAAGCATTGTTTGGGTGTTGCGTTTTGCATATTTCATATTCTTCTTTCATTAAATTGACCTCTACCAAGTGAAACTGCCATGTAAACTGACAAATTGTTGATAATAAAAATACTCTACAGATCTTAACCCCTACACACATTGAAATCTAAACCTAAAAACTTCTTATAAACCATCCACTACCTATGTGAAGTTGAGCCCTTAAAAATCCCAATCTTGCATGCGAGGTCATTTACATTTAGATTCAAAATATTTCTTATCGTTTGACGTAAAAACTCAAATACCTTAAATTTTTCATATCAAGGGTTCCCCAATTAAGTATTGGAGAGATGGGGTTGTTTCTCTATGAAAAATTCTCCTTCTTCTTTCACCTACTTGGTAATGCATGAACGTCCAGATATATTAGGAGGAGGGGAGTTTGCCTTGGTGGTTGGTTTAACACCCATATTATCTGGCATTAAGGTGTGACTTAGGATAGGTAGAGTAACCTTCATGGCCATTATTTTTTTCATTGGTGGCCCTTTACCGAGATACTCATTTGCCTTTTTGGATGTTATAGTGTTGTAATATCAACCTCCTTTATGGATGGCTTGAAGCATTGGACTTTAGCTACAAAAGCATGCATGATTTTGTGCCCTCCCACCGTCCAACCCTCCTCCTTAGCTTGAGGATAAGACACAATGGGTGGCATAAGGATAAACTTTAGCTTATTGTAAGGAAGAAATAGGCAATCCTTAACCTTGTGGTCCAAATCTTGATATGTAGGTTAATATACACCACCCGATGCAAAGTAGTAGTGTGTGGGATTTCATGGAGGTGGCATTAGTTTTTCTTTATGTGATGAGTGATATGGTGGTTAAGAAAAAAAAATTTAAGCTGCTTACTCTACTTAGATGAGGGTTCAAACCTAACCACCTTATATTTGGAAATATTTAATGTAATATGTGTGATGGATCTTACTACATGGACAACTTGTTGGTGCCAAGACAACATGGTGAATCCTTGGCTAATGGAATAGGTATCAAGGATTCATACCTTAGAGGTCCATGGTTGATTCTCTTTTAGACACCAAAATTTACCCACTTGTCATCCATTCAGGTCTTTCCACCATTTTTACCCATTATTTACATATATTTATGTATATTTGTTTAATATATATTTAAATATTAGTATTTTATATTATATTTTATATATATAATAAATATATATGAGTGAATTAATCTTATCCATCCATCTTGGTCTAATCTTAGCCATTCATCCGCCTTAATCCATGCCACGTACCCATATTTAATCTCCATCCTCCATCATGTTTTAATCTTGACCGAATAAATTATCGTTGAAACCCTAACGTGCCCTAGGGAAGATTATAAATAGGAATCATTTTGATGGCTCAACCCCTAATTTTTTCCCTAATTTTTTGAAGTCCTAAAGCATCCAAGCATTTTTGCCATCTCCCTTCGCTCATCGTAGCCTCCGCATTCGTTGTCGTCTGCTTCACTTAACCAGATCTACTTCTATAATTTTTATTCCAATTCCTGAGCATCTTCAGGCATCTCCTATTATCGTCGAGCACCTTTGGGCAACTTCCCTCCATTGTGGAGCACCTCTAGGTTCTTTCCACCATATCTGAGTGCCCCTGGGAACTTCCTGCTACTATCAAGCACCTACGGACATCTCAAACCCTAGTATTGTTGTTGGACATTTTGAGTCCCTAAGCTAAAATGTTGTCATTGATGTCAAAAGGTTATTTGATGTCAAAAGGATCTATGGTGGCATGCACTGTGTTTTGTGAAAAGTGCAAGGAAAGTCTTTTTGTGAAAACCAAGGCAGAAAAAATAAAATATTTTATTTAAAACCATTGATGGCAGATCTGAAATGGGTTTTTCTTAAAACCCAAGTTGGCTTTTTGTTTCATTGAAAAAGGTGCCTCGGTGATGGAGATATTTAATTTTAAATATTTAGTTTAAATTTTAAATTATTTAAAATTTTAATTTTAATTTTAAAATTAAAATAAAATTAATCCGTCGACGTCATCGAATATGAGGGAGAAGACTATCTAAAAGGATGACTAAGGTTTATTATTCCTCATCCTTGCTCTTGTTGTTAATGCAATTATTAGAAAGTGAAAATAGCTCGTGTGAAAAATGTTTAAAGGCAGAGGCAGCGAATAAGTTGAGGTGTGGTCGATTCCAAGACAACGTGGGTAGTGTGGCATGTTGGTAACTCAAGCAATGCAAAGGCATTGGGAGGCAAGTGGTTGAGTGTTTGAATTACGTGCACTTCATTTTTCTTGAGAAAGGAGGAATATATTTTGCCTTGGTTGTTGCATGGAGGATAAAGGAGAGTGAGATGCATTTGGTCTTGTGTGGAGCGCTAGCTCACGTGGTGTGCAAGCGTCTGTTAGGACACAGGAGCCGTAGGAATCAGGTTCGAATCCTGCAAACTCCCTTTTGCTGTGTAAAAGGGAAATAATGCGTTGGTTGTGGTTTTTTCATGCGCATGCTGCCAAGGTTTATATGTTGTGTTTGATATTCCGAAATTTGTGCCAAGGTATGCATTAAAGTTGTAAAGGAAAATTTAAAAAAAAAAAATTATTGGGTGCTTAAAGTTAGTTTAAAATATGTGCATAAATTTTATAGTAAAAGTGGTTTTTGGAGAGATAAGTAGGTAGGCATAGATTTTAATTTATTTAGGGTATAAGTGATTTGAGGAGTAATAAGTATTATTACTTATTTGGCACATTGTTGAGATGTTATTTGGAGAATGCTTTTAATTATTGAAACATTCTTGAGAAAAATATTTTGCTTGAGGGTTATTGAATATATCTTTGGTGGATGTGATTATTGAGTTGGAGTAAAAAGGTGTAAATTGAGTTATGCTTTATTTTGTAATTATTATTTGAAGTCCACTAACCCTCATTGAGATTGGAAAGGAAAGTTGTGTTGAGTGTGGCAGATTTTGTGGACAACTTCTTGGCATTAATCAGGTATGGGCAATATTCTCTATTGATTTTTTATGGTGGTTGATTTCTGAAATATCATTGGATAGAAAAGGATTGATTGTGGTTTCCTTTTTGAAAGTGTTGGTTTAATGCTTCAATATTTTTTGTTTTGAGAGTTGTGATTAAACCTTGTTTTATAAGCATTGTTGTTGAAGCCCATTGGTTGTGCAAAGAACTTGAACTTGAGTTAGAAAAGAACATGAGTATCATTGTTATGTGAAATTTATGGTTGAGCATTGTTGGAAACATTTTGAGTTGAGTGATACATGCTTGGACTAGGGTTTGTGAGAAATAGTTATTCCTTGTGGTGATTGGTTGAGTAGAGTTGTTTGAGCCTAGTCAAATGTGTGAAGTGGTTGTTCAAGTTCCATAAAACAAACTATTCTATATTCTGATTTGAGTTGAGATTGAGTTGAGAAAGAAATTGAGTTTGTGAATAGAACATATTGAGTATCTAACAATTCTCTTTATGCTTCTATAAGATTGAGCTGAGTTGAGATTGATTTGAGTTGAGATTGGGATTTGAGTATAGAACATATTGAGTCTCTAACAATTATCTTTATGCTTCTATGAGGTTGAATTGATATATTGATTGAGCATTGAGTTTAGAACATATTGAGTCTCTAACAATTCTCTTTATGATTCTATGTTATTGGACAAGTTCTATGTGAGCTTGTTAAGCTGATTTGAGGTAAGTCTTTGAGAAGGCTTGTGGACTGATTTTGAGTAAGATTTTGTGAAAGCTTGCTATGCAGATTTGAGCAAGTCCTAGAGAGGACTTATTGAGCAAATTTGAGCAGGTTCTGAGTGAACCTATTGAGCAGATTTGAGCAGGTTCTGAGTGAGCCTATTGAGCAGATTTGAGCAGGTTCTGAGTGAACCTATTGAGAAGATTTGAGTAGGTTCTAAGTGAGCCTATTGAGCATATTTGAGCAAGTTCTGAGTGAGCCTATTGAGAATATTTGAGTAGGTTCTAAGTGAACCTATTGAGCATATTTGAGGAGGTTCTAAGTGAACCTATTGATAGAGCTTTGGAGGTGACAAAGTATAGAGTATAGAGTCTTAGTGGATAGAGATCCAACAACCAAGACAATTGAATACAGATCTGAGTGAGGAGTCTTCAAGTGGAGAGAGATCCACAAGTTATAGCAGTAGAGATACAGAGTCTTCTAGAAGATCACTATTCAGAGCATAAGTGGAAATAGTTTTCCTGTGGAAGATATCCACGAAATTGAGATTAGGGGATCAGCATCTCCTTTGGATAGAGGTCCATAAACATTGTAGTTGGGAAGGATTCCCAAAGAGATTGATTGAGAAAATTTTAGTAAAATATTTTCTTTGTGGAGTAGCCCACATTGGGTGAACCACATAAATTGTGGTGTCTCTATTGTGTATGGTGTTTTGTACATTGCTTTGAATATTGCTATTGATACTGCTATCTATACACTGCATAATATTGAATTGAAAGTTGAATTGAAGAAAAAAGTAAAAAGTGGTCTTATACTATGCACCCCCCTCTCAATATAAGCTTGTGTTCTTCAATTGCTTACTAGCAAACCCTTGGGTGTCACTAGGGCATCTGCGCACTTGTTTTCCTATGATGATGACAATGAAAAAATAAAAAAATGACAATTTTACAAGGTAAATCTTCCATTATTGTATTGATTTTTATTATTTTTATATTTCCATGCAGTTTTATCATTTGATGGCTAGCGTTTTTATTGATTTTTGAGGGTCTCACACAGTGGAGCCATCATAGTTACTACTAATCCTCTTTTATCATTTTCTATGTGTAGATCTAGAGATATATAGGTATTGAGCAGCTGTTTAAACTAGAGTGGTCTAATCAATGGATATTTGAAGCCCACTCACCTTTGTTGGGAGTAAATATGTGCTTTGAGACACCACCAGCATTGTTGGCTAGGGTTTTGGAGAACCCTAGCATATTGTATTTATTGTATCAAATAATAAATAGTGTAAACCCCTATTTGGGGTACATTTGATTGTATTGAGATCCACCGACATTAATAATATAAAATCTATTTCATTGTGCAATCTCTTGTATCATTATTTGTTTATTTTTTGTTATATATTTGGTGTTGCATTTTTGTCTTCACAAATGGTGATCATAGTGGGACCCCCTAAGGGTTTCTTACTTTGATTTATCTTGTGATCTAACTTGTTGTTTTTTTATTTATCTTTGTAGGTTTTCGAAAACACGGATCGCACGATTTTTGTAGAATGTAGATTTCTAGAACAACGCAAAAGTTGTAGAAGGTGCACATAAGCCCTACGGTATTCATGGGACATTCAAGAAATGCCCATGTGCATTTCACAAGTGTCATAGGCACCCAGGTGCATTTTGCAAAGAGGGAAAAATACGTAGGCTTCTTTGTAAGCTTACCTTGAAACCCTAATCTTTGTTTTACGTATTTTTACATTTTACGTTTCTCTATTTTCTTTTAGATATTGGATTAAAAATAACATAATAATATATTTGTTAGAAATAATAATTCTAGTGTGCATTTAGGCATCAAATTAGTTGTTGCATATAGTTGCATTTATGCATAACACATTTCCATTTAAAAATAATTCATGCTTTCTGGTGTGCTACATATTTTGTCTGCATATGAAATATTAAAAGCATAAAGTAGTGTGCATCCTGGGGTTAGAAAGTTTTTTTTTATTAATCTAAGTAGGAACAACGTTTAAAATACCAAAAGTACCCCCGCATTTGGTGATTCAAGGCAGAGGAGTAGACGAACCCTCCTCTATTTAGAGAGTGGTCTTAAGCGGTGTACTCTACTTCCTTTGGAAAATTTGATATTTTGATGTTGGATTCTGATTTAGATTAATGAAAGCAGTTATTTTATGACATTGTATGAGCATAATAGAAAACTAAAATTTTTAAGAGGAATCACACACTGCACATTATACTTTTAACAGTAATGGTTGGATTTCATCACCAACCATTACTTGATATCTGGTGATGATGGGTTTCATCTCCATCCAACAATATCTACCCCTAGATACCTTAGGTTACCTGCAATAAAACTTGCTAGATTTCATCACCAGTAAGAATCTCATTGTCCATTCCTAGCCATAGTATTCACCCATTGTAATTTCATATTAGTACATTCAAACACACAAAATCAAAATAGAAAAAAAAATGAAAAAAACATTAAAATGAGATAATTAATGAATGAGGTAAGACACAATTGTTGAAACATAGCATTGATTGTCTTCACTTGATTTCTGTGAATTTATATTTTTGCATTTCCTTTATAGTACATTTTACATTTGGTTTAGTAGCTTATGGTCTTAACAAGAAATCAAAAAAAAATATTTAAACCAAAACAATACATCTATAGATTGTTCATCTTCATTTCCTACCACTTTTGTGGTAAATCCTGTCAGTGTGGTTCAGATAGATTGCACAGATTTGTCTGCGGGTCCATCACACATTGTGCAGACTACTAATATCTCGTATAGATACACCTCCACATCTCTTCTATAAACTGAATCATCCTCACCCACAATTGACCACACCATTACCCACATAGACATGGCCCAAGTAGAGGCTTTCTACAAATCGGCTAATTATGTCTTGCAGCCTATCCATAATGACCTGCATCAAGATCCTTCTTTACAGCAGAAATTTATTCCTTCCCAGCCATCTAGCTTCACCCAAGTGTACACTAACCCTATTTTTGAGGTATCAATTACACCTTAATCTGATGTCTCCATTCCCCAACCATCATGTGCTCCTAGCACTTCATATGTATCCACCTATACCAACCCCTTGTATGAAGTACAAGTCAATGCTGCTTCACAAGTGCCTATTTCATCCAATCAAGTTGCAATTCCCATTGCCACTTGTCCTCATTCCACATCATCTATTCCATATTCATCCATGTCTTCCAATAATGATATGGAAATTAATGAAGCATGGGAACATTTTAATAAATTTCTTAATAAGCGGCAGACAGCTCAACAGCAAATTCAGGTGAACCCTAAGCCTCAACCAATTTCTACTCAGCCCACCTTCATCACCCAAATTCAATCATGGGTACCACAATATTTGGTGATTTCCATTCCAACACCTCCATCCACACATAACCATTTCATTCCCATAGGCCAACCCAACCACAATCCTCATGCATTGTCCCCGTTTTAATAGTCACCATTTTTTCTCAATCAATATCATCTTGTCACTCCACAATATCTTTCCACCCCTTCACAGAATCATGATTCAGGGTTTTCATATTCCTGGGGAAGACCCTAGAATCAAGGCTATGCAACAACAGATTAATCATTTGATACAACATACTCCTGGTTACAATAACTCCTGGTTACAATAACCAGAAGTTAACTTTACATCAATTAATCAATCAACCAATTCACCCTTTGGTACCATCACCACCATATCCGATAGACTTCATGGTACCAAGGTTTGACAAGTTTAAAGGGACTTAGGACCCTAAAGAGCACGTGAGCATATTCGTGCACTCATGCTTCAGAATTCAAAATGATAATGCTCTCATGTTTTGCATATTTCCTCAAACATTTGGGGGATATGCCATAGAGTGGTATAACCTATTGTCCAATCATAGTATTTATACTTTCGAATAATTGGTTGACCAATTTTTTGAACGAATTTACCTTAATGTAAGAAATAAAATCTCATTGTTCGATATCTATGATTTAAGACAACATGATGATGAGTTTATCTATGATTTTGGCAACCGTTGGAGGGCCATCGTAACCAAAATGCCATTCACCCTACCAATGGAAGAGCTAATTAAGCTATTCACTAAGAGTTGCCTAAAACCCATTTCTTGGATGCTTCAATTACAAACATATCACTCATTTGAGGAAGCTCTTGCCCAAGCTAGTGTCATCGAAGAGATAAAAATCCAAGAGGATATACTTAAGCCAATAAATAAGGAATGGCAAAACAAGGGCCAATACAAAAGCAATTATTTTGGCCAAACCAAATCAACACAGGCCAATCTAGTCAATCAAGTGGTCATGAGCCAGTTGGTAATGGCTCATCAACAACCAATGTAACAACCGTTGCAACAAATTACCTATCATGTGGTGCCCTTAGTAACCCAATCTATGCAAAGGATAGTTCCAACTATGGAGAATTGTCAACGTCGATAATCTGTTCGAAAAAATCATCAATACATCCCTCTATCAGAATATTATACCTCCATATTTCGAAGGTTGTATTTGACCTGCATTTTAATGCTTGCCAACAGTTGGAGCACACACAAACACACCGGATGTTCCCTCTTGAAAAGGAAAAGGTATTTCCTCCAAGGTTCAGGTAGGTTGGGTCTCAACCATGCAAGGTTTACTCAGAGGAGGCTATGTTGGTGATCCACAAGTTTTTTGGGGGCTTTTAAGCACTTTCAGTTTATCAAATCTGATTTTAGTTTTTTTTTAGTCATTCAATGAATCCAATCTGATTTTTAATCTTTAGCAGGCTATGTTGGTGATCCACAAGTTTTTTTGGGGCTTTTAAGCACTTTCAGTTTATCAAATCTGATTTTAGTTTTTTTTTAGTCATTCAATGAATCAAATCTGATTTTTAATCTTCAGCCATTCAAATGCATTAAATCTGGTTTTAATTTTCAGCCATTCAATGAATCAAATCTGATTTTAATTTTCAGCCATTCAATGAATCAAATCTGATTTTTAATTTTCAGCCATTCAAATGCATTAAATCTGATTTTAATTTTCAGCCATTCAATGGGTCAAATCTGATTTTTAATCTTTAACTATTCAAATGCATCAAATATGATTTTAATTTTCAACCATTCAATGCATCAAATCTGATTTTTAATCTTCAGCCATTCAAATGCATTAAATCTGATTTTTAATCTTCAGCCATTCAAATGCATTAAATCTGATTTTTATTTTATTTTCAGACATGCTTAAGCAAACTCAGAAATTTTCAGCAGCAAAAACACACTTCAATTGCAACCAAATAAGAAAAATAAATAAATAAATAAAAATATAATCTACACCACTAATCTAACAGAGAGGATAAAAAAATGTAAAAGGAGAGGGTAAGGAAAAGCAAAGCCTGATTATCCTTGATTTGCCACAACATGTAATGGAAAAATCAAATCATGAAAATACCTCCAGGCAGCAGTATACACATAGTTACCAGGAAGGAAAGTTGCAGAAAAAATAAGTGATTGCAGCCACCATAATCATGCATAGATTGCATTCACAACAGGAACTTCCACAAACTTCTTTATTCATGAAGAAAATTGCCATCCATTTGCAGTAGAAACCAAGGAGTCTTTAGAAAAAATGCAAAAAATCAAACTACTCTAAGAGCTACTGCTAAGAATATCAAGAGTCTACTTCAAAAATTTGTAACCATCATACAAAATCCTCCTCTTCCTTTTGTAAGCTCGGATAATCCTTTCCCTCCATTCCCACAAGTTGGAAATTCATGGAGTAATGATTTTTTTAAGAGGAGACAACTCTCCAAAATTTTAGAGAATACAATAAATGAATCCAACTAATGGAACCATGAATTCCAGGTGAGAGGGGGAACATCATGATAGTTTTTCAGCTGTTGGCCCCTTGTGTGGTGGATAGCAAGATTCGTGCTCATTCCAACAAATTTCTAGAAAATATTGTGCATTTAAAATTCTAGAATTAGTATTGGTTGAGTAGAGCTCGTTGTAAGCTTTCCAACGCATCCAGTTTGAGCTTAATCGGAGTTGTGAGCAAAAAGTTATGGCTCCCGAAAGATGACTTGTAAAAAAAACGTGAAAATTCAGCCCACATGGATTTTTTTTTAAATCTAGGCATGTTAAGTAACAGCTGTAGTTGGAACAAAAGAAAAGGCAGACCAACATACAACTGAATATTAATGAACTAAAAAAAATACTCAATTGCTCTATCAACATGTAGTGCTTTATTTTAATGAATCGGGTTGTTTACAATGCACTACCCAAATCTGGGCTCTCCCATTTTCACCAACTCAAAGGTCCAAGGGAAATATTACAAAAAAAAACTAAAATCAACAAAACAAAATAAATAAATAAAATCAGCCAAAAAAAAAGGGGTCCCTGTTTAGAGTGCCAAATGGGGGTGTGTTGTCAAGGGACAACAAATGCCCAAACAAACAAACTAGCATTTGTCCGCACTTACTGCATAAATGATCAAATTTCGAATAAATTGGTTATTCATTAATATTGTTTCAAGACTTCCAATAGCAAACTTGAAATCTTCAAGGGGAAACTAGGTATGGTATTTCAGCCTCATCATGCATGAATCAAAGTAAGGAGCCACTTGGAGGGAGTCATAGTGTGTGGTGAAGTGCATTGGTTACCTTCCAACTCAACATGTTTTGGTATGATGCAATGAGAAAAGACTTGAACCTTCCTCTTTTTTCTTTTTTTTGATGGGTTACTATATACTTTTTTCTTATGAGTATGAGGGGCATGGAATGGCCTAGATATTGCTCTGCTGCCAACCAAGCGCCTATAGCCCCGACGGAGTTGCCTCTAGTCCCACCCTAGGCCTTGCTCCATTGTTGATCGGGCGTTCATAGCCCCGGTGGAGGTTGCCCGGATCACCTTCTTGAAGAGATGCTTATGACTTTCATTTTACAAGTATTTTCATAGTTTCTCTTTTTCTTTATTTTTTGGTAACAATCTCTTCCTGGATAAAATAATCAAGCCAAAGGTTGGGGACCAATCCATGGTGAAAATTATGAGGTGGATAAAAAAAGGTTGGGTTGAGGTCAATTCTCCCACACCATGACCGTATATAGTGAGTTGGACTATTAAATGCAAATAGTGATGTAGTGACTTTCTGCCAAAGCGAAAACTTACCATCTCCAAATGGTGATGAAGAAATAAAATCCCAGTTCCATCAGGAAGACCATCAAGTAAGACTAGATTAAATCCGAGAACAATCCTAAGGAAGAATCATGATATTCATACTTTGATCATCAAACAGTAAAATTGAAGCAAAATCTAATTTGAAAGTAAGTTGTTTTTTTATTTTGCATTCCCAACATTTTCCCATATTGCCAAAACAAGCAACAGTAGCAGAAAGAAAGAACAAAGCACAATAGAAAATCAGAAAAAACAACTAAACTACCGAGCCAAAGAGGGCTCCTTATTGAAAGCAAAGAACTGCAGAAAGGGAAACTAAACCACGCAGGACCGCAAGCAGAACTCAGGCATGAAAATAATGTTTGAGGAACTATCCATTCACAGGAAGTGGAATATCCTCACCAGTTAAAGTTTACAGCCTAAAAGCATTCTCACCCAAAACTTCAGAAATTTGATATGGGCCTAACCACAAGAAACTAAATTTGGGGTGCTCACCCTTCTTTTCATGTGCTTTGTCCCACATCAGGACAAGATCAGACACTTTAAAGCATTTGTTTTTGGACTTTTTGTCAAACCAATGTTTAACAACTTCCTGATGTTTACTAAATTTATTCAATGCTTCATTTCTCTTTTCTTCTAAATATATCAGGTTAGCTAACCTGATCTTAACTTTATCATCATTTCCTACATACTCATCCATAAATTGCAAAGTAGGAATTCTCAGGTTTGTGGGAAACATGGGTTCCTGGACATAAACTAGGTGATATGGAGAAGTCCCCAAGGCCTTCTTAATGCGTGTCCTATCAACCCACAGTGCATACTTCAATTTTCTATGTCATTCTCTAGGATTCTTTTCTAATAATTTTCCAATTATATTGCATAAATTTTTATTGGTGGACTCAGCCACCCCATTCCCTTGCGGATAGTAGTTAGAAGAAAGTTTCAAGATTACCTGGTGCTCGTAATTCCATTCTAAAAATTCAATAGATGAAAAGGCAGGGCCATTATCACATACCAAATAACACGACACACCAAACCTGGGAAGAATGTGTTCCTCTAGAAAATCAATGACCACCTTAGTTGTGCAATTATTACAAGCCTTCACTTTAGACCAATGGGTACAATAATCAGTAGTTGTAAGAACATATATGTGTCCAGATGAAGATGGTGGGTTTATCATTCCAATGAAGTTGAGACCCCACTGAGCGAAAGGTCGATTCTGCATGACAGGTTGGAGAGGCATGGTTGCATTTCTTTCTCTCTTCATAGCAATTTGATAGATATGGCAATTTTTAACGTGTTGTTGGGCATCCTTAAAAACATATGGCCAATAATAACTAGCTCTCAATATTTGGTGAGTTGTAGCAGTTTTGGAACCATGTCCAGTACCAAATTTCCCATGGAAATCAGCCAACACTTCAATAGAATCTTTCTTGTTTAAACACCTAAGATAAATTCCTTCATGATTTCTTCTATATAACACTCCATATTTAATCATAAATTGAGCACATTTAGAATGTAAGGCAGCCCTCTAACTTGAATTCATATATCTTGGACACCTCTTGTTTAATAAAAAATGAATTACATCCATGTACCATTCTTCTTCAATTATATCTTGCATCATGCATTGTTATTCTTCAGTATATGGATCTGCTTCAGCTAGAGCTCTACTCAATCCTTGAGCTCTTACAATCTTCATGGGCTTAATATCTAAATCAAATTCTTGCAAAATAGATGCCCATTTTCCTCTACGCTCACCAAGTTCATTATGGGTTAACATCAATTTCACAACAGCATCTGGTACTATGGCATAAGTTTTACTACAGAGAATATAATACCTAAATTTCTTGACAACTCATGTTAATGCAAAAGCATGTTTGTCAAGTGTTGAATACTTTAATTCAGCTCCCCTTAAAGGAGAACTTACAAAAGTGATAGGCCTTTCATCTCCATCTTCTTTCTTCTGGGTTAACACTCCAGCATATGAATGTTCTGAGGTAAACAAGTAAATATAAAAAGGCTGGCCATAATCAGGGTTGATCAAAATAGGGGTAACAACAATAGCATATTTTATCATATTGAAAGCATCTTTGGTCTTTGTGTTCCAAACTACCTTTGCATATTTCTTCAATAAGGCATTCAAAGGTTGCACAATCTCAGCAAAGCCAACAATAAATCTTCTCACAAAGTTAATCTTTCCAAAGAAAGATTTCAGTTCCTTTTGACTTCCAGGAAGAGGAATTTTAGAGATAGCTTCCACTCTATCAAGGTCTACTGATATACCATTTTTAGAAATTATGTGTCCTAAAAGCTAACCTTCAGTGACACAGAAGACACATTTCTTAGCATTTAGGGATATTCCATGATCTCTACATATTTGTAGCACACTTATGAGATATTTGACATGATCAACTTGGTTCTTTGAGAATATCGTGAGGTCATCCATATAAATTATAATGTATTTTCCAATCAAACCTTTGAATGCATTGTCCATAGCACGCTGGAAAGTCGCACCAACATTAATCAATCCAAAAGGTATTCTTTTGTATGTGAAGGTTCCCCACTTGGTGGTGAATATTGTCTTAATTCGATCAGGATGGTGGACTGTGACTTGATTGTAACCTGAATAGCCATCTAGAAATGACATCATCTAGGAGCCATTGACAATCTAAAGTATTTCATCCAGAGATGGCAACGGGTAATTATCCTTTTCAGAAGCTCTATTCAGATTACGAAAATCAACACATAAACGAATTTCTCCATTCTTTTTGTGGACTAGGACTAAGTTGGCCAACCATGTAGAGTGCCTCACAGGAAAAATTATTTTTGCAGACAGTAATTTTTGAACTTCTTTCAAAATAAGCGGTTCAAGCAGTGCATTCACGGTCCTTTGCTTCTATCGAAAAGGTTTTGTGTTAGGCTTGAGTGGTATAGTGTGGGTGATGACATTAGGATCATAGGTTTTTAAATCTTCATAGCCCTAGGCTATGACATCTATGTACTCCTTAAGAGTTGCAATCACCTCTTTCTTCTCTTTTTCAATGCATACTTTTCCAATGAACACATTCTTCGGATTGGATTCATCAGCAAGATTAAATGTGTCATACTCTCCACCTTTAGAGGAAGTAGGTTTAGTCTTATGGGCATCCATGTCAAACAATCTCTCTAAAGTAACCATGCCTTTCAGGATAGTATTGGTCTTCAAACTCATAACTCCTTCCTCATCCAACTCCCCTTCATCTCTGCTTTCTTCATCAATAATTTGTGTCTCAAAGACACCAGTATTTGTAATAAACTCCAAGATGTGTTGGTCATACTCAAATACTTGAGGGAAACTGATATTATCGGGAATAGATAGAGTAGGCATCATCTCTATTGAGAAATTTTTCAACTTGGAATCAGTTACTGGTTCAAGAGCACTAGCAACAACTACCAATGAATCTGCTACATGATTTTCCTCTCTGGGTACATATTGAATGCTGAAAGCATCAAAACTATCAATTAAATCCCATACTCTGATCTTATATCTGTATAAATGCTTATCATTGCATGTGTATTTACCTTTGACTTGTTTCACTACTAGTTCAAAATCTCCAAAAACTTGGATATTCTTCACCTTCCTTTGCAAGGCAAATTTTAGACCATGAATTAGAGCTTCATACTCTGCAACATTGTTAGTGCAAGCAAACTGGAATCTGTAGGATGCAAGGAAAGACTTTCCTTTGGGACTAATCAATTGAATACTAGCTCCACTCCCTTGCTTGGATTTGGAGCCATCAAACTTAAGCACCCAAATTTCATCATTTTTTTCTTTCTTTATTTTTAGGGAAGCACTTACAACTGAATTTTATTCTTCAATATGCACTTTAGAAACTTCTTCTTTCACATCCAAAGTATACACTCCTAAATCGACCTCCATATACAATATTTCATTGGTGTTATTATACTCTATAATAATTTCTTTCAGTCTTGGTTCTCTTTCAATTCTGATTTGATTTGCCACCCCTCGCCATGGTAACCACATGTGAGAGAAATCAGTCACCATATAACCATTCAAAGTTTTGGACCAATCTCTACTAAGCAACATATCATAGGCTTCTGGAATGTCTACCACTTGTATATCAATGAACTATTGAATTCTAGGATCTAAAGCAAGTTGAATATGCACTTGAATGAGCTCTCCAACCACATTCACTTCGGTCTTTTCAAGTTGCACTACTGTTTTACTAGACTTGGCAAGAGTTAATCCAAGCTTCTGACATATGGAATTTGGCATGACATTTCCTGATGCACCTGAATCAACCAAACAATTGTGCAGGTTCTTTCTTGAAATATGAACAGTTAGTAAAAAATGAGAAGAACCCATTTTATCTTTATGAATTACAACATGTGCATCATTTTTAAATGTGTTATTGGATTTTCCTTTTGGATTTAAGGCTGCCACTAACAAATCCCTTTGTTTATCCCATTGGGCCAACTCGAATAGAGAAATATTAGCTTTTGTTCTTTTAAGATCATCAATGATATTGTAACCTGCTTTCGAAACTCCCAAAGTTTGGTCATTTTGGACAAGGGTTGCACCTTTGTTTTGGGAATTTGCAGTAGATTTTTCCTTAGGAGGAGGTGGGTTGTTGTTTGCTTTCTCATCTGGAGGAATATACGAATAATTTGGTGGAGTAGAAGTGGTTAAAGGCTCTTTGTTCTTGCTTCTCAATAGATAGTTATTACTTTTTTGAAATTGTTGATAGGCTTGAATGTCTTCTTCTGATTCGATCTTTATTTCATCTCCTTCATCTAATAGGGGATCAAAAACATCAGAGCACATAGTTGATTCAGTATTGTTTCTATTGAATTCTCTAAGATTCTCGTTTGCAGGCACAAGTTCTAGATTTTCCATTTTCTTTTGAACAATGTCCAAGGCTGATTTGAACTCAAGATAATTTGTCTCACCATGTTGGGTTGTTGTGTGCATTCTGCACCAGTTGGGCAAGGCCAAATCTGCTAAATTTACAACTGAATTGGAAGATGTACTCACTTGGTCAATGGGATTGGGTACATTTCCATTGTTTGGATGTGTGTTCCATTATCTATTTTGTCTCTAAAAATTAAAATTTCTATTTGTTGGACATTTTGAGTCCCTAAGTCAAAGTTGTCATTGATGTCACCATTGATGCCACCAGATGAAGTCATCATTAATACCAAATATTTCAGCAGGAAATAAAGGGGACAAAGATGGTTATTTGATATCCAGGAAGAAGGCCAAAGTTCAAGTGAAATAGTGCAAAAGATAGAAGTTAAAAAGGAGTTATAATATTTATTTTATAAATCATTTAAATTCAGTATGAATTTAAATTTTATAAATAAATATTAAAGGTACATTATCGAAGGTTAATATTATAATAGTGGTTATTATAATATTAAAATGTGCCATGGAGAAAACCCAAAATATTTATAATTTTTATTATAATGTTTTAAAAGATAAAAGTGGGTTTTATAAAGTCAAAAAATAATTTAATAAACCCAAAGGTTGGGTTTAAGACCAAAGGCCTTGATAAATCTTCGCCGACGTCATGAGGATCATTTACATTTTGGAGCGCCGACGTTCCAAGAAAAGGAGGAAAAATCATTATTTAAACCTATGCCAAAGGACATAAAATTTATCCTTGCTCGAATTGGAAAGAGAAAGCATATGAATTAAATGCAGAGCTCATGAGATAAATGTGTGAAATTCGTGTTTGACTTAACGGCAAAAAGGAACAAAACCAAGCGCGTTGATTAGTTGGAAGCCAACAAGGCACCTTGGCCTAGTGGCAAGTGGGCTGCAAGCTTACGTTTTGGTGTGCATGGTGGATAGTGTTCGAATCCCGATGGAAGCATTTTGGTGGACATGTTGAAGGTGCCAATCGTTAGGCGCATTCATTTTGCAAGGCAAGGAAGGATAAGGTGTTGAAGCACGTGGTGCTTCTTCCTTCCCAATGAGCATATAGCTCATGTGGTGGTTTGCACCATGGGCAAAGACGTTTGTGTGGGCTGCGTTGAGAGTTCGAAACTCTCCAAAGGCAAAGGTAACATTTTTATGTTTTATTTTATTAATGCCTAAGTTGGAGGTATAAGGTATTTGGTGGTTGAAGTTTGAAAGGGTTGCATTGTGATAAAGGTTGGTAGTTGAGAAATACCATTAGGATTTATAAGGAGAATTCTGTTTTTATTTTTAAAGTCTTAAAATTTGCTATTGTGGAATATTGAAAGGTTAAGACTTTGTGGGTTGTATGTTATTTTGAATAAAGGGTTTTGTGATTATTGTGAGGATATTGTTTATTGTTTAAGTTGGAGTGATAAGGTGTAATTGTGATATTATTTTTGTGATATAAAAAATTATCCTCTAACCCTTATTGAGTTTGTGAAAGAAGTAATTGTGAGTGTGGCAGATTTGTAAGGACAACTACTCTTCAAGAAAAGGTATGGGCAAAATTCTTCTTTGTTGAGTTAGGTGATTGGCTTGATTGAAAATTGAGTTTGGAGTGAAAAGGATTTGATTAGGGTTTCCTTTTCGAAAGTGGTTGAATTAATGCTTCAAGGTTTTCTGGATTGAGAGTTGTGATTAAACCTTGTTTGATAAGCATTGTTGTTTAGACCATTGGTTGAGTGAAGTACATTGAGTTAATGCTTAAAGGTTTTTTGAATTGAGAGTTGTGATTAAAACCTTGTTTTATAAGCATTGTTGTTGAAGCCATTAGTTGTGTGAAAAACTTGAGTTAGGGTTTAGAAAGATCATGAGTATCATTGTTATGTGAGATTTGTTGTTGAGCATTATTGGAAACATTTTGAGTGGGAGTATATATGCTTGGACTAGGGTTTGTGAGAAAGAGTTGTTTCTTGAAG
This sequence comes from Wollemia nobilis, assembly GCA_028583015.1. Taxonomy (NCBI): domain Eukaryota; kingdom Viridiplantae; phylum Streptophyta; class Pinopsida; order Araucariales; family Araucariaceae; genus Wollemia; species Wollemia nobilis. The sequence goes on along the minus strand of JAQPPZ010017031.1, from coordinate 6,945,392 downwards.
TGATTGGTTGAGTAGAGTTGATTGAGCCTAGTCAAGTGGATGTATGAAGTGATTGTTCAAGTTCCATGAAACAAACTATTCTATATTCTGATTTGAGTTGAGATTGAGTTTTGAGAATAGAACATATTGAGTCTCTAACAATTCTCTTTATGCTTATATGAGATTGAGTTGAGAAAGTGATTGAGCATTGAGTATAGAACATATTGAGTCTCTAAAAATTCTCTTTATGCTTCTATGAGATTGAGTTGAGAAAGTGATTGAGTATTGAGTATAGAACATATTGAGTCTCTAACAATTCTCTTTATGTTTCTATGAGATTGGACAAGTTCTGTGTGGACTTGTTAAGTAGATTTGAGCAAGTCTTTGAGAAGGACTTTTGAGAGTCCTAGAGAGGACTTATTGAGGATTTGAGCAAGTCCTAGAGAGGACTTATTGAGAGATTTGAGAAAGTTCTAGAGAGGACTTGTTGAGCATATTTGGATAAGTTCTGTGTGAGCTTGTTGAGCATATTTGGACAAGTTCTGTGTGAGCTTGTTGAGCAGATTTGGACAAGTTCTATGTGGACTTGTTGAGCATATTTGGATAAGTTATGTGTGAGCTTGTTGAGCATATTTGGACAAGTTTTGTGTGAGCTTGTTGAGCATATTTGGATAGGTTCTGTGTGGACCTGTTGAGCATATTTGGACAGGTTCTATGTGGACCTATTGAGCAGATTTGAGCAGGTTCTGAGTGGACCTATTGAGAAGATTTGAGCAGGTTCTGAGTGGACCTATTGAGCATATTTGAGAAGGTTCTGAGTGAACCTATTGAGCAGATTTGAGTAGGTTCTGAGTGGACCTATTGAGCAGATTTGAGAAGGTTCTAAGTGAACCTATTGAGCATATTTGTGCTAGACCGAATGTACTATGTTTAGTGCAAGAGATTGAGCAGAGTTGTGCTAGACCGACTGGACTGTGTTTAGTATAGTATTGAGATAGAGCTTTGGAGGTGATAGAGTAGAGAGGACAGAGACTCTAGTGGATAGAGATCCATCAGCCAGGACATTGAGGATAGGTCTTCTGAGTGAGGACAAGAGTCTTCAAGTGGAGAGAGATCCACAGTCAGTGCAATGGAGGTAGTGTCTTCTAGAGGATCACCAACCAAAGCAGAGGAGAAGGAGTTCTCCTATGGATAGAGATCCACAAACCAGATTTAGGGGATCAACATCTCCTTTGGACTGAGGTCCATAAACATTGTAATAGGGAAAGGATTCCCATGAGATTATTTGAGAAATATTTAGAAGAAATATTTTCTCCGTGGAGGTAGCCATATTTGGGTGAACCATGTTAAATCTGTGTCTCTATTGTGTGTGATGATTTATGCATTGCTTTGGTTATTGCTATTGATATTGCCATTGATTATATTGATTAATACTATTTGGGAAAGAAAAGTAAAAAGTGGTCTTATACTGTTCACACCCCCTCTCAATATAAGCTTGTGTTCTTCAATTGGTATCAGAGTTGGTTCCTTCAAAAAAGGTTTAACAACTTGAAGGAAGATCCTACAAGAACACAAATGGCAAAGAAAGGCAAAGGTAGAACCATGAGACACAAGAAGAAAAGAACACACATGGTCATGAAAGAAAAAGAAGATGAGTTTAATATTGTTGTGTTGGGAGGAAAAATGGAAATAGATTCAAGAGATGAATCAAGTAGTGGAGAAAAGATCAAATTGATAAAGTTTTGTACCAGATGTGGGAACACAGGTCACCATGCAGCTTATTGTCCACAAGAATGTTTTGTTTGTGGTCAACTTGGCCATGATGCAGGTTATTGCAATGGGTTTAGTAGCGGTGAATATGAAGATGATATTCTCAAAAATGAAATCCTAGAGGTTGGTTCAAGAAAGGATAACAGGGACAATCAAAATAGGTATGAAGAAAAAACTCTACTTTCAGTATTAGCTCCTACAGAAGATCAAAGAAATAAAGAAGAGAAATATTCAGTAAAATAAAAGGAGGAAGCCACTCTTAAGGAACTTGTTGAATTGAAAAGAGAGAATTTAGAATTGAAGGCTCAAATACAAGAAGATGAGAAAAATAAGACAAATCTTCTACAGGATCTCTTTGACTTGAGAGATAAGGTTGAAAAGGCAAGAAGAGTTGAAAAAGGTATGGTTGAACAATCAAAGGTAAAAGAGATAGAATGTGAAAGGCTTATGGTTACTCTTGAAGAATTAAAAAGAGAGAACTCAGGATTAAGGGTTCAAGCTCAATAATATGAAAAAGCAAAAGCAAGGCTTTTACAGGAACTCACCAACTTCAAAATCAAAGTTGAAGAGACAAGAAAAATTGAAGAAAGTATGGTCAAAAAAATAAAGACAAAAGATCTAGAGTGTGAAAGATTAGAGCATGAGATAGTTTCACTAAGGATGGAAGTAAAAGGTTCTAAGGACAAGCTACACAAGTTTGAGGAAAATTCAAAGACTTTGGATAAGATTATCAATGCACAAAGGTCATCAGTCACCATAACAGGACTTAGTTCTAAAGAAGAACAAGGGAAACAGGAAGCAGAAAAAGGAGAATCAAGCTCAAACACCAAAAAATAAGAAGAGTCAAAAGAAGTAAGTAAAAGAGAGAGTGAGACTTCTAAGGATAAGTTGGACAATAGAAAGTTCAGCAAGGAAAGGAACAATGCACAAGTAAGGAATAGATGGAACAAGAAACAAGTAGAAGAGACTAAGAGACCAATGGGGTCTAGGCAAGGTTTCTTCAATGGAAGATGTTTTTCATGTCACAGGTTTGGGCACATGGCTTCACAGTGCAGGACACATGAAAGATAGGAATATGGGAAAGGACAACTTTTCCATGGGTATTGCTACTCATGTAATGAGTTTGGTCACAAGGCAATGAATTGCAGGGTTCATGATAGAAGAGGATATGGCTTCACTAGGAGAAATCCTAAGACATTTGCACCTCCAAGGAATAATAACATTAAGTGTTATAAGTGCAATAATTATGGTCACATAACAAGATGGTGTAGAACAAATATTCCAAAAATAGGTATGAACAGAAACAGGAATATGAACAAGAACAAGAGTATGAACAGAAATAGGAACATGAACAAGAACAGGAATATGAACAGGAACAGGAACATGAACAAGAACAGGAACATGGATGAGAACAAGAATAGGAACATGGATGAGAACAAGAATAGGAACATGAACAGGAGTGATGACAGGAACAGGGATGATGACTTGGAAAGAAACAGTCAGAGGATTCAGAAAACTCAGAAAAGAAGGGAAAAAGATAAAGGTAAAGAACAGTGCTTTCGGGGAGTAGAAATACTCCCACCCCAGAATTAACCACCTCATGTGGAGGTGGGGGAGGGGCTAAGCTAAGAGGCTCATTCTTAGCCCCGAGCCCCAAAGGTGACCCTTTGCCATTGATGTCAAAGGGGGAGAGATTTGTGTATTGGGAGAGATTTGATATGGGGAGAGATTTGATATTTGAGAGAGCATTGATCCAGGGGGAGCAATGTCCTAGGGGGAGCAGAAGAAAAATAAAGGTCAGGTTTCAGTAAAAGGATATGGGTTGCCATCAATGACAAAGGGGGAGATTGTTGGACATTTTGAGTCCCTAAGTCAAAGTTGTCATTGATGTCACCATTGATGCCACCAGATGAAGTCATCATTAATACCAAATATTTTAGCAGGAAATAAAGGGGACAAAGATGGTTATTTGATATCCAGGAAGAAGGCCAAAGTTCAAGTGAAACAGTGCAAAAGACAGAAGTTAAAAAGGAGTTATAATATTTATTTTATAAATCATTTAAATTCAGTATGAATTTAAATTTTATAAATAAATATTAAAGGTACATTATCGAAGGTTAATATTATAATAGTGGTTATTATAATATTAAAATGTGCCATGGAGAAAACCCAAAACATTTATAATTTTTATTATAATGTTTTAAAAGATAAAAGTGGGTTTTATAAAGTCAAAAAATAATTTAATAAACCCAAAGGTTGGGTTTAAGACCAAAGGCCTTGATAAATCTTTGCCGACGTCATGAGGATCATTTACGTTTTGGAGCACCGACGTTCCAAGAAAAGGAGGAAAAATCATTATTTAAACCTATGCCAAAGGACATAAAATTTATCCTTGCTCGAATTGGAAAGAGAAAGCATACAAATTAAATGCAGAGCTCGTGAGATAAATGTGCGAAATTCGTGTTTGACTTAACGATGAAAAGGAACAAAACCAAGTGCGTTGATTAGTTGGAAGCCAACAAGGCACCTTGGCCTAGTGGCAAGTGGGCTGCAAGCTTACATTTTGGTGTGCATGGTGGATAGTGTTCGAATCCCGATGGAAGCATTTTGGTGGACGTGTTGAAGGCGCCAATCATTAGGCGCATTCATTTTGCAAGGCAAGGAAGGATAAGGTGTTGAAGCACGTGGTGCTTCTTCCTTCCCAATGAGCATATAGCTCGTGTGGTGGTTTGCACCATGGGCAAAGACGTTTGTGTGGGCTGCGTTGAGAGTTTGAAACTCTCCAAAGGCAAAGGTAACATTTTTATGTTTTATTTTATTAATGCCTAAGTTGGAGGTATAAGGTATTTGGTGGTTGAAGTTTGAAAGGGTTGCATTGTGATAAAGGTTGGTAGTTGAGAAATACCATTAGGAGTTATAAGGAGAATTATGTTTTTATTTTTAAAGTCTTAAAATTTGCTATTGTGGAATATTGAAAGGTTAAGACTTTGTGGGTTGTATGTTATTTTGAATAAAGGGTTTTGTGATTATTGTGAGGATATTGTTTATTGTTTAAGTTGGAGTGATAAGGTGTAATTGTGATATTATTTTTGTGATATAAAAATTATCCTCTAACCCTTATTGAGTTTGTGAAAGAAGTAATTGTGAGTGTGGCAGATTTGTAAGGACAACTACTCTTCAAGAAAAGGTATGGGAAAAATTCTTCTTTGTTGAGTTAGGTGATTGGCTTGATTGAAAATTGAGTTTGGAGTGAAAAGGATTTGATTAGGGTTTCCTTTTCGAAAGTGGTTGAATTAATGCTTCAAGGTTTTCTGGATTGAGAGTTGTGATTAAACCTTGTTTGATAAGCATTGTTGTTTAGACCATTGGTTGAGTGAAGTACATTGAGTTAATGCTTAAAGGTTTTTTGAATTGAGAGTTGTGATTAAAACCTTGTTTTATTAGCATTGTTGTTGAAGCCATTGATTGTGTGAAAACTTGAGTTAGGGTTTGAAAAGAACATGAGTATCATTGTTATGTGAGATTTGTTGTTAAGCATTGTTGGAAACATTTTGAGTTGAAGTATATATGCTTGGACTAGGGTTTGTGAGCAAGAGTTGTTTCTTGAAGTGATTGGTTGAGTAGAGTTGATTTGATGTTCACACAATGACACTGAGAGGGGGGGGGTGAATCAGTGTAGTTATTTAACTTCAAAACAACAGCATTCAAAGACTGAAGCACAGAAAACTTATAAAACCAGAAGAACAAAATGAGAGCACACCACAACACACAATATAACGAGGTTCACCAATTTGGCTACTCCTCAAAAATTAACTGCTTGGACTTCAATCCAAATCCGAGTCTTTGCAAAATTTCAATTTTACAACTTCTTTACCAAGCATCCACTGGAAGGAGCACCAACCCCCGTAATTTTCTCATGCAACAGATGGAGCACCAACCCCTAGTACCAAGCACCAACTTGGACTACAATTCTGATCAATTAGAATGACATAAAAGTGTCTTCACTTCATGCACAACCCTGACTAGTCTGCAATTAATCCAACTCTGCACACTCTCACGGCTCTGCTAATTTTCTTATTCAAACCCTCTTTTCACAGCAATATTTCTCTTTCTGCAACAACTTCTCTCTCACAGCAGCAACATTATTTTGTGCTCGACTGTCCTTTTATACCCTATTTTTCTCATCGGGACTCTTTGTCTTCTATCGCGTTTCAATTCTTCATGCAGTCGGATGACATTCTCGAGCCGTTCGAATTCTTTTCTTCTTTCCAATGCGGCTGTTCGAATCCTTCCAAATACGATTGTTCGAATCTCTGCACATCCTTCTTCTCGAAAGCTTTTCGATCCTTCCTATTTTATGTTTCGAATGTTGTAAATGCGTCTATTTTAATCGATTGTTCTAATGCATTCTTCAATCGGCTGTTCGTTTGCACTTTCAATCGGCTGTTCGAATGCTGCACTTCGACCGTTCGAATGCTTTTTCGATACAGCCTATACGACACTTAGAAAGCATTTCAAGCATGCATCTACATCTGTTTCCATGCATGTTCGACACCTGTCAATGTGTAACTATCTGTCTGACATCGATTCTTTATTTACGTAACAGGCTGCATGATTATGCTTTTTCGACACGTGTCATTTTGCATGCTCCTGCGGCTTTTACCCGCCAAACAGTTGCCTGTCGCGATATCGCGACACTTTTAATTTTTGTTGACGTCATCCTTCATAATGTCGTGAAATCGCGACGCTTCCAGATTCCAGCACCTTTCCTAGCACCCTATCGCGAAATCGTGACACTTTCTGACTTTGCTGACGTCATCATCATTCTTGTCGCGAAATCGTGACGCTTCTGGCTTCTGCTGACGTCATCACCCTTTTTGTCGTGAAATCGTGACACTTCCGGCTTTCGTACACTCTTCATTGCCAGCAGCGAAAAAAGGAACATGTCGCGAAATCGCGACACTATGCTTCATGCAATGGCAAAATTTTTACATCTTTGTGCCTTGTGTTTTCACCTTGCCTCTTTTCATGAAATTTTGACTTGTAATATCATTTCTGCATCTTTCGGTTCTACACTTTTGACTAGTAGCGAAATCGCTACACCTTAGTTTCCCTTTGTTTCAACATGTAGCGCCATCGCTACACCTTAGTTTCTCTTTGTTTCAACATGTAGCACCATCGCTTCACCTTAGTTTCTCTTTGTTTCAACATGTAGCGCCATCGCTACACCTTAGTTTCTCTTTGTTTCAACATGTAGCGAAATCGCTACACCTTCTTCTTGTGAATTTTTACTTGTGTCGAAATCGTTGCAACTCAGTTTTCTTAACTTCCGATTTGTAGCGAAATCGCTACACCTTTGTTTCCATACATTTCCAGCTGTGCTTTGAAATGCGAAACTTCAACATGCATGGAAATCGCTACTCTCTTCATTGCAAGCTCCTTTCCTCCATTTATGTCATGAAATCGTGACACATTTTCTCTCTCCTCAGCGAAAACTCGACATGTCGCGACATCGCGACATTTTGGCGTGCATTTTCTCTCTCCTACTTTTTGTCGCGAAATCGCGACACATTTTCTCTCTCCTCAGCGAAAACTCGACATGTCGCGACATCGCGACATTTTGGCGTGCATTTTCTCTCTCCTACTTTTTGTCGCGAAATCGCGACAGAAAACATGTCGCGATATCGCGACAGTTTTCTTCCTTGTCTCTTTCTGCCAATTTTTGAATCTGGGTCACCTCTGTTTTGCTTGAAACTTTACGCACTTGATCTGTCGACCTCCGAGCTGCATCAAGCTGCATCAATCTGTCTGTGTTGACAACAATGACAATACTTTCTCAATGCTTTTGCTGCACCTTGCTCAACAATCTCCCCCTTTGGAATTGTTGGCAACACACAGCAACCTTGCTCAACTTCTTCTCCCCCTTTGCCAATAATACCAAAGGGCTGCTGTAGACTCCCCCTGAGTCTCTGTACACCATTCTCAGGAAAATATTGTTATAGTTAGCAAAAATCATAAATATAAGCAAAACTATAAGTATAGGCATGCATGCACCCATTGAGAATGTGATCCCTAATGATAGTCAGTTCTTGGGAATTGTGACCACTCCCAACTTATTCCTAAGGTACTCAAAAACATCCTTGGGCAATGGTTTTGTGAATATATCGACTACTTGCTCTGTAGTTGGAACAAAATCCAACTTGACTTCTCCTTCTGCAACTTTATCCTTCAAAAAATGATATCGGATTGCAATGTGTTTGGTTCTTGAATGCATAAGCTGGATTCTTGGATATGTTGATAGCACTAGTGTTATCACATTTTATTGATATTGGCTCTTTGAAGTGGATACCAAGATCTTTCAAAGTTTGTCTCATCCATAATATCTGTGTACTGACAAGTTGTGGCTGCAATGTATTACGCCTCTGCGGTGGATAGAGAGCGATTCTTGTTTCTTGTTGTGCCATGCTACCAGACTGTCTCCAAGATAAAATGCTCCTCCACTTGTACTCTTCCGGTCATCAATGCACCTGCCCAATCTGCATCGAGAATATGCAATCAAAGTGAAGTCTTTGCCTTTTGGGTACCACAACCCATAATCCATGGTACCTTTGAGGTACACGAAGATCCTTTTTACAGTTTGTGACATGAGTTTCTTTGGGACTTGCCTGAAATCTAGCAACCATGCATACTGCCTGTAGTATATCTGGTCTAGTAGCTGTTAAATACAGCAGGCTTCCAATCATAGACCTGTACATTGTTTGATCAACATCTGGAGATTTATCATTCTTGCTCAACTTGCAGCCTGTTGTCATGGGAGTGCTGACCGGTTTACTGTCTTCCATTTTGAACTTTTTCAGCATTTCTTTTACATATTTAAATTGAGAAATAAAAATGCCTTTTTCATTTTGATTGACCTGCAGATCCTAAGAAATAAGAAAGTTCACCAATCATTGACATCTCAAATTCTTTTTTCATTTTAATTGATATGTCTTTGCGGTATTCATCCATCTTTCTTGCCAAATATTATGTCATCTACATAAACAACAAGAACAATAAGATGACCCTTCTCTGTTTTGACATATAAGTTGCTATCCACCAAACCTTTCTTAAACCCTTGTTTAATTAGATAATTATCCGACCTTGCATACCATGCTCTGGGTGCCTGTTTTAATCCATATAAAGCTTTCTTTAACCTGCAAACAAAATCTGGATTGTCACCAAGTTGGAAGCCATCCGGTTGTTCAATGTAAACCTCTTCTTCCAGTTTTCCATTCAAAAATGCTGATTTTACATCCATTTGATATACTTTGAAGTTTTTATGAAGCTGCTAATGCAGAAACATTCTGATTGCCTCTAGTCTGGCTACCGGTGCAAAAGTTTCTTCAAAATCAATGCCTTCAACTTTGAGCATAGCCTTTACATACCAATCTTGCCTTATTTCTGACAACCTGCCCATCTTCATTCAATTTATTTCTAAAAACCCATTTAGTGCCAATTATGTTTTTATTTGTTGGTCTAGGTACTAATTCCCAGGTATTGTTTTTCTCTATCTGATCTAGTTCTTCATTGATTGCCTTCATCCAACTTTCATCAGTGCTTGCTTCGGCAACATTTTTAGGTTCAATACTAGATAACGAGAGAATAGTTCCTCACTTGTTGTTCTTCTTGTCTGAATACCATCTGTGGGATCCCCAATAATCTGTTCACTTGGATGATTTTTTTGCCAATTGCCTGTTTTAAATTTCTTGTTTTCTTCTTCTTCAGATTCAGTTTTTACACCATCTGGATCAATTTTTTGATTCTTCTCTGTTTCTTTTTCATCATCACCTTCAATGACTTCTTCATACATAGGGTAGTTTTCTTGATAAGTAGTTTCTTGTTCTCTACCTTCATCAACTTTCACATCAGCACTTTCAACAATTTTCTTCAACCTCTTGTTGTAACATGTGTAGGCCTTGCTTTTTGTTGAGTAACCAAGAAAGATACCTTCATCAACTCTATCTTCAAATTTACCGAGGTTATCTTCGAGTCCGTTTTATGTAGCACTTGCTGCCAAATACTTTGAAATGTCTTGTTGTTGCCTTTCCGCCAAACCACAACTCATAAGGTGTTTTGCTTTCATGTGGTCTCGGCATGCACTGTTTTGAATGTAAGCTGCAGTATGAGCTGCCTCTTTCCAAAATACATCAGCTATTTTGTTTTCTGCCAGCATTGTCCTTGCCATTTCTTGCATTGTTCTATTCTTCCTTTCTACAACACCATTCTGCTGAGGTGTCCTAGTCTGCTGAAAACTGTCTTCTTATCCCATGTTTTTGATAGTATTCTGCAAATTCTTCGGAGATAAACTCTCCTCCCCTGTCTGATCTTAGGCATTTAATTCTTTTTTCTGATTGATTCTCAACAAGATTTTTGAAGGTTTTAAACATCTCAAAGGCTTCTGACTTGAGTTTCAGAAATAGTACCCATGTCATTCTTGAGTAGTCATCTATACACGGCATAAAATATTTGTGTCCATTTATGCTTTCAGTTCTCATGGGTCCACATAGATCAGTGTGAATTAGTTCTAATGGCTTGCTAGTGAAGTATTCTTTTGCTTTGAAAGTGGCTCTGGTTTGTTTTCCCTTTTGGCATGACTCACGGATGCTATTTACGAGGTTTGCCAATGTTTGGTATATCTCTAACTGCTCTTTTTGAGCTGATTTTTGCCAGGATTGTCAAAACTAATATGCCCAAGCCTCTTATGCCATAGCCAGTTTTCATCTTCCTGTCCAATCAAGCATGTTCCTTCTGCAGTTTCGAAAGTGTATACAGATTTCCAGAAGTTCTCAGTCCAGTGGCTATTAACTTTCCATTTTTTGTCTTTCTTACTTCATAGCCCTCCTTCTTGAAGATTACATCATGACCTCTGTCACATATTTGACTTACACTTAGCAAGTTATGCTTCAGGCCAATTACAAACAAGACTTCTTTTGATTTTATATTGCCATCACCGATCTTGGTGATCCCTTTCCAACAATCTTTGCTCCATCATTATTTCCAAATTTCACAGAACCACCTTCATAATTCCGTAAATTCTCAAACTTTTGCTTGTCACTGTCATGTGACTGGAACAACCAGCTGTCAAGTATCCAAGGTGCTGATTTGTTCTGAGCTTTAAAAGCAGTCTGGACAATCAAAGATTCCTTTTCTTTCCATTCTGGTTTGATAGCAGATTTTGCTACTTGTTTTGCCTTTGTCCTTTCATTAGCATGTGCCTGTTTTTCAGGAAATTTCTGGTTTTGTTTCAACCCACTTGGCTGAGATTTTCTACCCTGATAATTATTTGATGCAAAAGTGCTTCTGCAGTTTCTAGCAATATGTCCAAAATTATGACAATTATAACATTCAACTGCATAATTCATTAAAGGAGAAAAAAACATTTCTGCTGGTAAAATTCCTTTGAGATACATTATGCCCGCAATCTGAAATCTTATGGCCATAAGCATTGCATTTAAAACAATAACCGAGAAAATGCATGATTAAACCTGGGTGCCGGTCTTTGCCAGTTTGAAGTAGGAGCCATGACTCTTCTCCTCCTTGGATGTGTGACTTTTGTGAATCCATCTTTGTCAGTATTCTTCTTGAATCTGGCATTATTGTTTTCTTTTGCATGATTTGGTTTTTCTGGTTCAACCTTGATCTTTTCTTCTTTCTTTATGGGTTCTATATTCAAGTTCTTTGAATCCTTTGAAGATTCTCCTTCATCAAAGCCTAAACCAAATTTTATGCCAGAAGGCCTTTGGTTATTTAACATTTTATCCAGCTTTACAGTACTTTCTTCAAACTTATGAAAACAGTTCAATTTTCTATTCATCTCCTCTAACTGCATCCTTAACTTAACAATGTCTTCCTCTAGCTTGTTGCATTCAACTGTCTTTACAGTTAATTGTTCATCAAGAACTTCAGACATTTTCTTGAATTCCTCTATCTGTATTTTCAGATTGTTTATTATGTCTGTGGCATTCTCTAATTTCTTTGAAAATTTCTTATTCTTCTTCCTTTTTGCACTCAACTCTTCAAGTGCAGCAACCAATTCTCCTTCCAAATACACTTCAACTTCATCCTTGGAATTTTCATCACCTTCCTGATTTTTCTCTGTTCTTTCTTCTTCAAGTGCCATGAACAGAGCTTCACCTCCTTCTTCTTCAGACTCCTCATCTGTGCTTTCTTCAGAACTGCTGACATTCTTGGTTATGAAGCTTTTCTTCTTGAAGTTGTTCTTTCTGAAATTTTGTTTCTTCTTCCAGTCACCTTTTTCTTGGTGTGAACCTTCACCATTTTTGGTTCTCTCCTGCATTGGACATTTGGCTGCAAAATGACCGACTCCTCCACAATTGAAGCATTTAAAAGGTAGCTTCCCTCTATATTTTCCTTTTCCTTTTGTGAGTTTTCGAACAAAATTGGCTTCTGTTTCATCCGGTGTTCCTTCATCCTCGGATTCATGTTCGGCTTTTACATTCTTGTGTGCTTTAAAAGTTGCTTCTCTATCTGTAGACTTGGTTTGTCCTATTCTCATTTCATATCTTTGTCGGGGAACCATGCAACTCATCCATGTTGAAGTTGTTTAGATCTTTTGCCTCTTCTATTGCAGAGACTTTGGAGTTAAATCTTTTGTGAAGTGTTTCGAGAACCTTTTTCACAACAACTGCATCATCAATTTCTTCACCGAGTCCTCTGATTGCATTAATAATTCCGTTGACTCTCAGCATATAAGTCTCTATGTTTTCATCTTCATTCATTTACGGTGCTTGAGCTGTGCTCGATGAGTTTGCGGTTTTGCTTCCTTAATCTTCTTGTCTCCTTCATGGATGCTCTTCGAGTTTATCCCACATGTCTTTTGCTGATTTACAACTCATGACTCTTATCGGTTCACTTGTCAACAAGCCCACACATTATGGCATTCTTAGCTTTGGAGTTGTTCTCAAATTTCTTTTTCTCGGCGAGTATCTGTTGGAGGAGTAGTGGGTGTTGTGTATCCACTATCTATAGAATCCCAAATATCATATCCCAATGCACTCAGATATGTTTGCATTCCGAGTTTCCAGAAGGTGTAATTTGTTCCATCAAATAAGGGAGCTTTGTTGGATGAAAATCCTTCATCGCTTTGCCATTGTTTCTTCCAAGATCTCCTTAGCTGATTAAGCTTGTACAAGGAACCTTGCTCTGATACCAATTGATGTTCACACAATGACACTGAGAGGGGGGGTGAATCAGTGTAGTTATTTAACTTCAAAACAGCAGCATTCAAAGACTGAAGCACAGAAAACTTATAAAACCAGAAGAACAAAATGAGAGCACACCACAACACACAATATAACGAGGTTCACCAATTTGGCTACTCCTCAAAAATTAACTGCTTGGACTTCAATCCAAATCCAGTCTTTGCAAAATTTCAATTTTACAACTTCTTTACCGACATCCACTGGAAGGAGCACCAACCCCTGTAATTTTCTCTGCTAATGAGATGGAGCACCAACCCCTAGTACCAAGCACCAACTTGGACTACAATTCCGATCAATTAGAATGACATAAAAGTGTCTTCACTTCATGCACAACCCTGATCGAGTCTGCAATTAATCCAACTCTGCACACTCTCACGGCTCTGCTAATTTTCTTATTCAAACCCTCTTTTCACAGCAATATTTCTCTTTCTGCAACAACTTCTCTCTCACAGCAGCAACATTATTCTGTGCTCGACTGTCCTTTTATACCCTATTTTTCTCATCGGGACTCTTTGTCTTCTATCGCGTTTCAATTCTTCATGCATTCGGATGACATTCTCGAGCCGTTCGAATTCTTTTCTTCTTTCCAATGCGGCTGTTCGAATCCTTCCAAATACGACTGTTCGAATGCTGCACATCCTTCTTCTCGAAAGCTTTTCGATCCTTCCTATTTTATGTTTCGAATGTTGTAAATGCGTCTATTTTAATCGGCTGTTCTAATGCATTCTTCAATCGGCTGTTCGTTTGCACTTTCAATCGGCTGTTCGAATGCTGCACTTCGACCGTTCGAATGCTTTTTCGATACTGACCTATACGACACTTAGAAAGCGTTTCAAGCATGCATCTACATCTGTTTCCATGCATGTTCGACACTCGTCAATGTGTAACTGTCTGTCTGACATCAGTTACTATTTACGTAACAGGCTGCATGATTATGCTTTTTCGACACGTGTCATTTTGCATGCTCCTGCGGCTTTTACCCGCCAAACAGTTGCCTGTCGTGATATCGCGACACTTTTAATTTTTGCTGACGTCATCCTTCATAATGTCGCGAAATCGTGACGCTTCCAGATTCCAGCACCTTTCCTAGCACCCTGTCGCGAAATCGTGACACTTTCTGACTTTGCTGACGTCATCATCATTCTTGTCGTGAAATCGCGACGCTTCTGGCTTCTGCTGATGTCATCATCCTTTTTGTCATGAAATCGTGACACTTTCGGCTTCCGTACACTCTTCATTGCCAGCAGCAGCGAAAAAGGAACATGTCACGAAATCGCGACACTATGCTTCATGCAATGGCGAAATTTTTACATCTTTGTGCCTTGTGTTTTCACCTTGCCTCTTTTCATGAAATTTTGACTTGTAATATCATTGCTGCATCTTTCAGTTCTACACTTTTGACTAGTAGCGAAATCGCTACACCTTAGTTTCCCTTTGTTTCAACATGTAGCGCCATCGCTACACCTTAGTTTCTCTTTGTTTCAACATGTAGCGCCATCGCTACACCTTAGTTTCTCTTTGTTTCAACATGTAGCGACATCGCTACACCTTAGTTTCTCTTTGTTTCAACATGTAGCACCATCGCTACACCTTAGTTTCTCTTTGTTTCAACATGTAGCGAAATCGCTACACCTTCTTCTTGTGAATTTTTACTTGTGTCGAAATCGCTGCAACTCAGTTTTCTTAACTTTCGATTTGTAGCGAAATCGCTACACCTTTGTTTCCATACATTTCCAGTTGTGCTTTGAAATGCGAAACTTCAACATGCATGGAAATCGCTACTCTCTTCATTGCAAGCTCCTTTCCTCCATTTATGTCACGAAATCGCGACACATTTTCTCTCTCCTCAGCGAAAACTCGACATGTCGCGACATCGCGACATTTTGGCGTGCATTTTCTCTCTCCTACTTTTTGTCACGAAATCGCGACACATTTTCTCTCTCCTCAGTGAAAACTCGACATGTCGCGACATCGCGACATTTTGGCGTGCATTTTCTCTCTCCTGCTTTTTGTCGCGATATCGCGACAGTTTTCTTCCTTGTCTCTTTCTGCCAATTTCTGAATCTGGGTCACCTCTGTTTTGCTTGAAACTTTCTGCACTTGATCTGACTGACCTCTGAACTGCATCAACTGCATCAATCTGTCTGTGTTGACAACAATGACAATACTTTCTCAATGCTTTTGCTGCACCTTGCTCAACATGATTGAGCCTAGTCAAGTGAATTTATGAAGTGATTGATCAAGTTCCATAAAACAAACTATTCTATATTCTGATTTGAGTTGAGATTGAGTTTTGAGAATAGAACATATTAGGTCTCTAACAATTCTCTTTATGCTTCTATGAGATAGAGTTGAGAAAGTGATTGAGCATTAGTATAGAACATATTGAGTCTCTAACAATTATCTTTATGCTTCTATGAGAGTGAGTTGAGAAAGTGATTGAGTATTGAGTATAGAACATATTGAGTCTCTAAAAATTCTCTTTATGTTTCTATGATATTGGACAAGTTCTATGTGGACTTGTTAAGCAGATTTGAGCAAGTCCTAGAGAGGACTTATTGAGCAGATTTGAGCAAGTCCTAGAGAGGACTTATTGAGCAAATTTGGACATGTTTTGTGTGAGCTTGTTGAGCGTATTTGGACAGGTTCTGTGTGAGCTTATTGAGCATATTTTGACAATTTATGTGTGAGCTTGTTGAGCAGATTTAGACAGGTTCTGTGTGGACCTGGTTGAGCAAATTTGGACAAGTTCTGTGTGAGCTTGTTGAGCAGATTTGGATAGAGCAGATTTGAGCAGGTTTTGAGTGGACTTTTTGAGCAGATTTGATCAGGTTCTGAGTGAACCTATTGAGTAGATTTGAGTAGGTTCTGAGTGAACCTATTGAGAAAATTTGAGCAGGTTCTGAGTGGACCTATTGAGAATATTTGATAAGGTTCTGAGTGAACCTATTGAGTAGATTTGTGCTAGACCGAATGTACTATGTTTAGTGCAAGAGATTGAGCAAAGTTGTGCTAGACCAACTGGACTATGTTTAGTACAGTATTGAGACAGATCTTTGGATGTGATAGAGCAAAGAGGATAGAGACTCTAGTGGATAGATATCGATTAGCCAGGACATTAAGGATAGGTATTCTAAGTGAGTACAAGAGTATTCAAGTGGAGAGAGATCCACAATCAATGCAATGGAGGTAGAGTCTTCTAGAGGATCACTAACCAAAGCAGAGGAGAAGGAGTTCTCCTATGGATAGAGATCCACAAATCAAATTTAGGGTATCAGCATCTCCTTTGGAATGAGGTCCATAAACATTGTAATAGGGAAAGTATTCCCATGATATTATTTGAGAAATATTTTCTCCGTGGAGGTAGCCATCTTTGGGTGAACCACGTTAAATCTGTCTCTATTGTGTGTGATGATTTGTGTGTTGCTTTGGTTATTGTGATTGATATTGTCATTTATTATATTGATTAATATTGTTTGAGAAAGAAAAGTAAAAAGTGGTCTTATACTGTTCCCCCCTCTTAGTATAAGTTTGTGTTCTTCACTATTTTGGTTAGGCTTGTTGTTTGTGTTAATATTTTTATTGTCTTTGCATGGATAACACATCATTACTAAGTTTCTGGACCATTCTTTGCAAACTACTCAACTCTTGATTAGGAGCATTAGTAGGCTGATTTTGCATAGGTAGAGCTTGTTGATTGATATTGGGGCTTATTGCAGTCAAGTAAGAAGGTATACTCTGTTGATTAAACGCTTGACTAGTATTTATTCCTGGAGAAGTAAAATACGCAAGCATTACCTATTGATTGTATTGTTTAACAACTTTATTCATTGGTTGGTTTTCCAAATAGGAAGGCCCATTTTGGATAGTAGTAGTAGTATTCAAGTATGGTGGTAACATCTGGTTGCTTATTTGATTCATCTAGGAAAATGTATAAGGCATCATGGATTGATTGTACATCTTATTTTTATTTGCCTGAGGAATCATTTGAGACAAGGGTGTTGGGTTGAAAACTTGATTTTTATGGGGGTACATATCTTTGGGCATAGGATTCATCGCCGAGTATTTTGTATTATGGCTTGATTCATCAATGGAATCTGATTATATGCACCTGGTTGTCCTAAAGTCATGTTTGTTCCAATTCCAAACCCTTGAGGCATTAATTGTTGTTCAATCGTGAGGACCTCATTGTAAGCTGCAAGTAAAGTGGTGATTGTGGGAGCTCTTCGAATAAACATAGATGTCAGGGGATCAAGAGCATTCAAATACATTTGAAGTGCAACAGGCTCTTGGAGCATGAAAGGAGCCACTATTCGCACATACAACTTATGAAAATGAGTATTAAATTTTTTGATCGGTTCACCAGGCTCTCTTTTTGCAGTAGCAAATTGGTGATAAAGCACAACAGGATCAATGATCATTCGAAAGTGATTCATAAAGGTTATCTCTAGATCTCTCCATGAGTGTATAGATTGAGAAGGCAAAATTATGTACCAATAATAGGAATTTTTATCCAAGGTACTAGGAAACATGTGGTAAGCCACATCTTCATGTTGGATTTGAAGTCTCATCAAGGCATATTTATAGGCTTGAATGTGCTCTTCAGCAGATCTAGTACCATCATGTTTATATTTTGGCAAGTATTTTTCAATATTCTTAGGGATGTCATGCGTTTTTGCAACGATGTCCAATGGGCTATGAGCAGTGATCCAGTTTGGCTATAGAGCCCTTGCTTAATTTTGTACGAGAATAGGTAAAATGGGAGTTGAAAAAGCTCTTGGAGAACAAGTTGTAGATTGTGAAGGTCTAGTCCTTTGTTTCCCTTTATCAGTTCTAATTTTCCTATGTTGGGTCAGGGAAAACAACTCAAAGTCTCTTTCTACATATCTTGATCTAGTGAGAATCCTTCTTGGTTCCAGCTTGAATATAAAAAAAATAGATATAATGGGAAAGAAAGTAGGAATGGCCCCTCCTTCTAGCACCAGTTCTGTTGACCTGCATTTTTAATTTTTACCAACAATTCAAACACACACAGACACACTGGATGTTCCCTCTTGAAAAGAAAAGGTATTTCCTCCAAGGTTCAGGTAGGTTGGATCTCAACCATGCATGGTTTACTCAGAGAAGGCTATGTTGGTGATCCACAAGTTTTTTTAGGGGTTTTTAAGCACTTTTAGTTTATCAAATCTGATTTTAGTTTTTTTTATTCATTTAATGAATCGAATCTTATTTTTAATCTTCGGCCATTCAAATGCATTAAATCTAGTTTTAATTTTCAGCCATTCAATGAATCAAATATGATTAAAATTTTCAGTCATTCAATGAATCAAATCTGATTTTTAATCTTCAGCCATTCAAATGCATTAAATCTGATTTTAATTTTCAACCATTCAATGAATCAAATCTGATTTTTAATCTTCAACCATTCAAATGCATTAAATCTGATTTTAATTTTCAACCATTCAATGAATCAAATCTGATTTTTAATCTTCAACCATTCAAATGCATTAAATTTGATTTTAATTTTCAACCATTCAATGAATCAAATCTGTTTTTTAATCTTCATCCATTCAAATACATTAAATCAGATTTTTAATCTTCAACCATTCAAATGCATTAATTTTTTTTTCAGACATGCTTAAGCAAACTCAGAAATTTTCAGCAGCAAAAATACACTTCAACTGCAACCAAATAAGAAAAATAAATAAATAAATAAAAGTCTGATCTTCACCACTAATCTAACAGAGAGGATAAAAAAAATGTAAAAAGAGAGGGTAAGAAAAAGCAAAGCCTAATTATCCTTGATTTGTTACAACATGTAATGGAAAAATCAAATCATGAAAATACCTCCAAGCTACAATATATACACAGATACCAGAAGGAAAGTTACAGAAAAAATAAGTGATTGTAGCCACCATAATCATGCATAGATTGCATTCACATCAGGAACTTCCAAAAACTTCTTTATTTATGAAGAATATTGTCATCCATTTGCAGTAGAAACCAAGGAGTCTTCAAAAAAAATGTAGAAAATCAAACTACTTCAAAGAGCTACTGCTAAGAATATCAAGAGTCTACTTCAAAAATTTGCACCCATCCTACATAATCTTCCTCTTCCTTTTGTAAGCTCGGACAATCCTTTCCCTCCATTCTCACAAGTTGGAAATTCATGGAGTAATAAACTTTTTTAAGAGGAGACAACTCTCCAAAATTTAGAGAATACAATAAAAGAATCCAACTAATAGAACCATGAATTACAGGTGAGATGAGGAACATCATGATAGTTTTTTAGTTGTTGGCCCCTTTTCTAGTGGACAGCAAGATTCATGCTCATTGCAATAGCTTTCCAAAAAATCCTATGCATTTAAAATTCTAGAGTTAGTATTGGTTGAGTAGAGCCAGTTGTAAGCTTTCCAACGCATCCAATTTAAGTTTAATCGTAGTTGTGAGCAAAAATTTATGGCTCTCAAAATATGACCTATCAAAAAAATGTGAAAATTCAGTCCACGTGGATTTTTTATTGTAAATCTAGGCATGTTAAGTAACAGCTCAATTGGAACAAAAGAAAATGCAGACCAACATACAACTGAATATTAATGAACTAAAAAAAAATACTCAATTCCTCTATCAACATGTAGTGCTTTGTTTTAATGAATTGGGTTGTTTACAATGCACTACCCAAATATGGGCTCTCCCATTTTCACCAGCTCAAAGGTCCAAGGGAAATATTACAAAAAAAAAACTAAAATCAGAAAAAAAAAAAAGGTCCTTGTTTAGAGTGCCAAATGGGGGTGTGTTGTCAAGGGACAACAAATTATTCACATAATGTAGTAACATATGATTACGGATATTCTTCCATAAACTTTATGCTTTTTTTTTTTTTTTTTGGTAAGTAAGAGAATATTATAATTAACACCGGGTTTTAACTGGTTGACCCAAAACCATTTTACAAAATAGGGTCCACTGACCAATTGGACAAAGGCCAAGCCCTAAAAGTTTAAACTGACAACAAAAATGGCCAAGACCTACTCTTCCATTAGAATACAACCAAACTAAACTATGGAAGCCTAATATTATGGCCATCATAAAAGAAAGACGCAAAAAAGAACTAACAAAGACAAAAACTAATCATGCAAGCACCATGCAGAGTAGCTTGTGCCCATATAAAAATAATAGAATATGGTCAAAAAAAAAAAAACATCCCATAGAATGGACTGACCAAGAGGCCAAGCGGTCTTCCTTGTAGTCCTCATCTAACTTCTTATCATCGTTCTTGCCATCATATTTAGATTTTGCCTTTGACTCCTTGTGCCCCTGGAACCGCTGGCTATAAAACAGAAGATTTAAGGAATCACACAAATCAACAATTGCACCGATGAGGCCGGACGGACTCTTCAATCTGGTTGATACTCGTTGGAGGTCGATGAAATTGTCATCTTCTCCAAGACTATTATGGTGGGGTCCGGTGCCTCATTGTCAGGGATCTCCAACACTTTGTTATTTCTTGCTAGGGCCTTTTTGCGACATCGAATCCAAACACACCTTGGGAAATACTTGAGGCCAAAGCGAATGTTTCCCATGCATGAATTTGTAGATAAAAAACCTATATCAGTGCCCCACCAGCTGCAAAAAACACTAGTCACATGAACAAAAAAAACAAATATGACAAAATCCATTATAAGGTTCAAAAAAAAATTTTTTTTAAAATGCCCCCATTTTCTGTCATTGATCCACTTTGAGCCTTCCAATCTAATTTTTTTCATTATCTATCACCATTGAGACTGCATGAGGAAGATTTTCAGTCCACGTGATCAAATTTGTTGCTACAATGCCTTCATTTGCCGACTCTATCACCTGCCATGTTTGCTTCCGGAAGGTATGCAAAATTATGGCCTCAAGTCGGTCATGAATTAGAGCCCTTGCTTCATGGATGTAGTCATCAAATCTCCAAGGAGCTCTCTTAGTGTTCTTTAGAAGATTTATAATAATAAGAGAATCACCTTCCACCAACAGTTTCCTGGATAATTCTCTCGCCACCTTGAGGCTCCTCCAAACCGCCCTTGCTTGACCCACATTGTTAGTTTGAGCTCCAAGATATTCCGCAAAAGCTATTAGCACCTCACCCTTGTGGTCTCTAAGTAAGCCACCAGCCCTGACTTCACCTGGGTTGCCCCTAGATGCCCCATCAAAATTTAACTTAATCCACCCTAGGGGGGGTGGGGTCCATGTGATCATGGTTCTAGGACAGACTTGAGGATGATTGAGGCCATCAGTGAGAGGTAAGTTTAATGACTGGCCTAATGAAGCTTCAAAAGGATTTGGAGGTCTAGATGCTGCAGGCACTAAACAAGTATTCTCATTAGCATATGCTAAAATTTTTGACAGGACAGAGGATGACTGAGAAACCTTATCCAAGAAGGCCCGACGATTCCTTTCCAACCATATCTGCCACAAGTAGTGATGAAGGCGGATCTTCCACATATACCTAAGATGCCTATTCAAAAATGGGGAAGGCCACTGGACAAATAAGTCAAAAATGGACTGAGGATGGACCCAATAAATATGAAACACTTGTAATGAGACCTAACAAGATTGAGACAGAAAAATTACAATACGTAAACAAATGATCAATAGACTCCCACTCGGACATACAAAGATAACACTTATTAACAACAATCACACCTCTTTTTATTAAGTTATCCATGGTGAGGATCTTATTTTGGATGGCCAGCCATGCAAAAAATCCAACCTTCGGAACAATGCTTTTGGGCCAAACTTCCAAGTGAGGGAAAGTAGGTTCATCATTATCAATAAGCATCGAGATAAGCGGTCTTGTGAGAAAATTCCCCATTGTCCGAAGCTTCCCGGATAAGCTGGTCCTCAAGAATGCCGGAAGGGAGTAAAGACTGTTTTAATTCATTCTCCAGTATTATTGATGCCCCCGGTAGATCATTATTCATTATTGGCTTCCATACCCTTCTATTGTTTGACAAAGTAATAAAATCTGCAACTTTGGTACCAAAAACTTCAATTGTCCAAGCTCTAAGGGTTGAAATGATGGGGTCTGCAGAGAGGGGATAGTCCTTTAACCATTTCTCGGTCCCAAAAATCAATGTTTCTTCCATTTCCCAGCTTCCAACGTAGCCCTTTGCTTAGCAAGTTTTTAGTTTGAAGGATTGATTTCCAAAAAATTGATCCCCCGGGAGGAAAGGAATAACTTAAGAATTCAATTTCTTGCAAATACTTTCTTCCGATTATAGTAATCCATTCTCGCATTTGCATTTGTCAAAAGACGCCATGCTTGTTTGGCCAGGAGGGCCATGTTTAAATGTTGTATTCTCCTTAGCCCAATACCTCCAAACTCCCTTGGTTTGCAAACCCTATCCCAGGACACCAAGTGAAAGCGCTGCTTAGATTCGGAACCAGTCCATAGGAACCTCTTCCGGATCTGTTCCAATTTTAGTGTAGACACTTGTAGGAGCTTTAAAAATAGAGAGAAAGTAGAGAGGGATGCTTTGAATGGAAAACTTGGTGAGAAGCTGCCTTGCCGACTTGAGATAACAAATTCCCTTTCCATCCAGCCTGACTTCCTCTCGAATTCTTTCAATTACATTAGTCCACATGGAATCGGTAGCTCGCTCTGTAAATAAAGGAAGGCCTAGGTATGTGGATGGAAGAGTAGACACTGAGCATCCAAGAATCCTAGCAATCTTAATCTGCCTCTGAATGGGAGTGTTAAAGAAATAAATTTTACTCTTTGAAAAATTTACCTTTTGCCCCGCAGCATCCTCATATAGCTCTAGAATATGTTTTATGACCTTAGCCTCAAAAAATTATGCAAGAGTTAACAACAAAGTATCATCCACAAAGCTGCTCATGTGTAATCGCTCGTGTTTGTGATGATGCTTTAATTCCCGAAATAAGACCAATATTACAGCGACTTTGATTGTCCTCCCAAGGGCTTCAACCACAATGATAAACAACATGGGAGAGATAGGGTCACCTTGCCTTAGGCCCCTTTTACTTTGAAAGTATCCAACGGGAGCACCATTAACAAGGACTGAAAACCAAGGTTTCATAAAACATCCTTCCAAAAGCTTGATCCATTCATGATGAAAACCAAATTTCTGAAGAATGGCAGAGACAAAACTCCAGTTTATGCGATCATAAGCCTTGTTCATATCCAGACTTGAGAGCAAAAGCGAGGTTTTTAGTCCGGACTACCGAATGGAGGGCTTCATGAACTGTGATGACCCCATCAAGGATGGACCTTCCAGGGACTGAACCGCCTTGACAAACATCAATAAACATAGGAAGGATCTTCCTCATTCTATTTGCAATTGCCTTGGTCAAAATTTTATAAACAACATTACAAAGGCTAATAGGTCTAAAATCCATCATAGATCTAGGAGTAGGAATCTTTGGGATTAAAGCAATAAAAGTGGAGTTAAAACTTCTTGGAATATGCTTTGTGGACTGAAATTCCTTGATAGTAGCACATACATCAAAACCTACAATATCCCAAAAAGCCTAAAAAACGAGGTGAAAACCCGTCCGGACCCGGAGATTTATCGGGGTTCATTGAGAAGAGGGCCTCTTTGATTTCTTCATCCGTGAAAGGCTTAATTAACTTCCCATTCAAGTCATCAAAAATTAAATGAGGAATATGGTAAAGCATTGATTCTGAAGCTAAGGCAGAACTGAAATGTTCTCCTAAAAGATTCTGAAAATAGGAAACTGCTTCATTTCTGATTTCATTAGGACTAGAAAGGAGTGATCCATCATCTCTAACAAGTTCTTTAATTCTATTGTGGCTTCAGTTCCTTAAGGTAGATGCATGAAAAAATCTTGTATTGGCATCACCTTCTTTTATCCGGGTAGCTCTAGACTTTTGCCGCCAAAAAGTCTCCTCGTGAGCTAGAACATTATGGTACTCAAGCAAGGGATTTCTTTTCATCTCGCTCGTAGGGAAGGGTCTGGCAATCCCTCTTCAAGTTTTTTCTCAATGGTTGATAACCTTTCAGAGATGGCTTTCTTGTTTTCAAAAATATTTCCAAAAATTTCCTTATTCCAGATCCTTAGATTTTCTTTCACCACTTTAAGTTTCTGTGCTAATCTGAATGAAGGCCTGCCCTGACAAGAATGCTGCCACCATTGAGAAATTCTGTCTCTGAGATCAGGGTGGTGCATCCACATAGATTCAAACCTAAAAGGCCTTTTGAATTTTGGAGTCTCTTCAATTTCAAGTAAAATCGGGTTGTGGTCAGACCCAATGCGAGGCAAGGACAACAGATTTGCATCCCCAAAAGATTGTATTGCTTCCTGTGACAAAAAAAACCTATCAAGCTTTTCCATTATAAGTTGATTTCCAAACCTCCTATTGCTCCAAGTAAATTTAGCATTTTTTAATTTGACATCCAATAAATTGTTGTTGTTGATGAAATCTTGAAAGTCCTCCATACTTCTTGTTGGAATTCCTACTCCCCCTTTTTTATCGAGAGGGTAAAGAGGGGTATTAAAGTCCCCCGCCACTATCCATGGGATATCCCGAAAAGCTTCCTTGAAATGACTGAGTAAATTCCATATATCAGCTCTCCCAGATATAGAATTAGGGGCGTACACATTTGTTAATATCCAAGAAAGGTCATTAACCTTATCCTTAAAAATAATGCTCATTACCCTTTCCCCCAATTGAATAACCTTGCCTTCCACCTTCCCTGGATTCCAGATACAAAGAAGACCACCCGAGGTTCCATTGGCTTTGCAAAAAATTGCTTCTCCATTTTTCCGGATATTGAGGGCAATTTTTCTAGACAAAACTTCATCGACTTTAGTTTCTTGCAAAATAAGAATAGTGGGATCAAAATCTCTTCTTAAATATTTGACTAACCGCTGTTTAGGAAGGCCATTGAGCCCCCTTACATTCCAGGATATGATCTTCATTTGGAACTTTTAAAGTTTTTTTCCTCTTCCCTGCCTTGGACTTGAGGGGGCTTAAGAATTTTGTTTTCTTCAAAGGGAAGATTTCCAGTTGGTGGAAACAGAGTAGTCTGAATTCCATTAGCTATCTCATCTTGGACCTCTTCTTTCCATTGCTGGGCATTTGACTTTCTTCCCTTTTTTTTCTCACCTCCACAGTCAATCATGGGGGATTTCATTGAGCTTCTAGTTTGTTTCGGGCTAAATTTGGTTTGGGTGACTCGTTGGATAACAGATCTTGGAAACCCCTTCTCTGGATTGGGACAAAGACAAAGGTGAAAAATGTCGCTTGGAAGGGCTGATTAACTCTGAAAGCACTTTTTCTCTTTCTCGGACAGAAAAGGACTCATCATTAGGGCATTCTTTATGGCCAACAGGAGGAGGATTGGAAGGTCCAGATTTGGTTGGGGAGTCAAGGTAAGCAGGGAGACCAAGAATTATATCCTCAACATTAGACCCTTCATTCTGATTTTCCTCTCGTAATTATTTGGTTTTCAGCCAAAATGTTAAATTTATTTAGATTCTCGAAAGGAGAGCATACCTTTTGTTGGTCAGTTTGTGATGTAGCAATTTGCTTGTCCTTACCATTGTCCATGTGAAGCTCAGCCTCATTCTCCATTTGTCCCAAACAAGAGGCCTTTGCCTTTTCAACATTTGGATCTTTAACCCTGTACATCCCCGTGTATTTGCCATTATTTACGAAAGACTGCCGCTTGGAATCATTATTCCTAGGAAGGGTTTGCTGGCTTCTCAAAAAAGAGCATTGTCCTTTGAGATGGCCTTGAATATTATAGTCAGAGCAAAATGCTGGTCTATTTTCATATTCGATGACTTGTAATCTTGTTATATTTCCATATTCTAACTCCACATGAGTAGGAAGCTCAGATTCTAGGTTTGCATTTACACAAATCCTAGCATGTGTCATTCTGGTGCGTGCAAGGGTTGGATTATCAATGGCCACCAATTCCCCTATGGTCTTGGCAATACCCTGAAGAAAATACTCATGCCACCAATGAAACGGGAGATTTGGGAGACGAACCCAAATGGGGGCAAAGTTTATGCTCTGCTTTTCTGGGTCAAAATCCTCAACCCATCTCCTAAGAAAAAGACTTCTTCGGCCCAAGAACCAAGGTCCTCCTGTTAGAATACGACTAGAATCTTCACTATTGTTAAGGCGTACCGCAAAAACCCCCTTGATAATGCAATAATCTCCATGTGTCCAGAAGTCTTCCACTTCAAGGATGCCCATCGTCGAATCGTTTCAATATCCGGCCTGCCCCCTATGAATTTGCCTACCAGAGAAAAATTTTCCATCAATATAAAGTCTGCCATTACGCTTTCAGGCACGGATACCTTCCGCCCATTGGGAGTGAGAGGTGGTAAAGAATGTAAGGAAACCCTATTGCCACCTTTAAGGGCACATGCAAAAGACTTATTGCCCTCGAGAATTCTTGATGTGGGCCTTCTTATCAAAAATAATATCGGGGGTTCGTGTCCCTCTAATTTTTTAAAACCCTCGGTGTCCTTGTCACTGTCCACCTGCTCTTCCTCGGTTGCTTCGGAACCTTGCTTGTTCCCTCCTTGAGCCTCACGACTTCCGGGGGTTTGGAAAACCCTGTTTCCCACCTCCAACAGAATGAAAAACATGTTTGCAAAAATTGCACCTGCCTCTGCTCCCGCTTTGCTCCATTCCTGCCTCCGCTCCTGCCTGCTCCTATAAACTTTATGCTTTAATCCTCATACAAATTTCTTTGATTTGCCTCTAGTGGTATAATCATTTTTTAAGAAAAATAGATTGTATAATGATGAGTACTTTATTTTATAGATATAGTATTATGGTGACACTTCATAGATAATCCCTCCCTCAACCAACCTATGAAGTGGGCTTATTCCACTCTTCCACCCACCAATCCTCCTCCCCACACCCATAGCCACAACATACAAACACATGCAAGATGTAATATTGATTCTACTCATACTAAGATTCTTGAATTTTCCATGCAACTTCACATAAAATACAATTTACAAAACAATAGTTACACATACAAAACAAAAAATACATCTCATGCAAGTTTTAAAAAAAGTATTAGTGGTATTTTATTCAAAACTACCAAGACTTAACAACAATCATGGAACCCATAAAATACTTTACAATTAATTTTTATACTTTTATTACGCGAGTACCTCTTCCCACTTTTCTCTTTGTCTTTTCATATTTGTGTAGCCAAGTTTTCCCCCTCCTTACATTGGTAACAAAACCCACCAAAATATTTTGAACTTTTTCTATAACCATAAGTTATATTCTCCCTCCTTACATCGTATTACCCTTCCTCCCTTCTCAACTAGCGGTTATTGAAAATTTCTTAAAACCATAAGTTGTTGAGTTTTCCTCCTCCTTACAACATCTTACCCTTTCTCACTTCTCAACTAGTGGTAACAATAATTTTTCCACCTCCTCATCTTCCATAAATGTTTGTTTTGGTAAGTTTTCCATCTCCTCACCTTCTATGCAATATCCTTATGAATGAGAGTTTTCCACGTCCTCTCCTTAATGTGTCTCATCTTCTTCCATTACCTTGAGTCTTCCACCCTATTCCTACCTATTTAACTTCTCTTTTCTACTTCCTTCTATCTCACTACCACTTATTTTCTTAAATGTTAAATTTACATTCTCACATATTAATATATTACTCTTTCAAGTTCATTATTGTTAACTTGTTTTTAGGCTTTGTATTAAAAGTGTATTTAATAATTAGCCCAAAAGACCCATTATGCCATACATTTAATCCCTCGTGAGTGTGGTCTACCGACAAGGATGCCACTTGCATTATCGGTGATGTGACCCGGGTTCAATCCCCATGGTGGATGTGTATAAGAAGTATTACTCAACAAAAAATATATATTATATTGTACACAAAACAACACTCACACATGTAATGCCTTGACACTTTCAAGGTCTCATTACACAACATGTTACACACTTAAGGACACATCAAAACACATCTTGGAAGATATAATAAAAACAAGACACTTGATTCACATCAATACCTTGTACTCACATACAACAAGGTCAAAATCACATATTATGATGAATTTAAGAAACCTAAGTCCACCTAAGACAAATTATCCCTAAAATTGGCCTTCAATATTGTAATCACAATACAAAAATAAATATCTTCCCTTGTGGAGTTAGGGTTAGTATAAATCACACATAAAATCAATCATTGTATAATCCATAGGTCTATCCATGTAATCATTAGAAACTATTCACGAATGGCTAATAATAGATTCATTTCATCATAAACACCTTGTCATTTAATTAATTCACATCCAATACATCATATATTGATTATAATCCAATATAAACTATTAAAATTAGAGCAAAGTAAATTAAATAATGCTAAAATGACATAGAATCAGGTAAGGGAAGGTAGGCATCACAATCTACTTTGCTAATGGTACATAGACTACACCAAGAATCCCATAGGCATAAAACCATCAAACATAGTGCATCCAAACCTCAATGTATGTGGTCTATTGATAAAATACTAAAGTGTAGACAAGCTTGATGAATATTTGATTATCACATTAGAGGGTGATAGGAAGTGTTGAGGAATATCCAATTGCTCCAAAATATGAGCATCTATTAAAGTTGTTTGACAAACTCACTCAAACCACAATATTCATCTTTCATATAAGACTAAGATATATTGGATTCTAATCTACAATGTTAAGAGATTAGTCTAAAACCAAGATTTATAAAAACAATCCCAATAGTGGAGTTCCATGATCCAAAACACTAGCCAAATCTACATCAAAAAATCTAGTCAAAACTAGATATGCTTTAACTAAGTAGTAAATACCCATATGGTATGTACCTTTAATGTATGACTCTCAAGTGGTGCCTACATATACCTATAAAACAACAATAGAAAATATAATATATGGTTGAGTGTGTATGAGATAGAGAAGATCCTCAACAAGTAATCAATAAGAAGCATCATCCACCAAAGGAGTAAATCAATTTGTTTGTAACTTCATATAAGAAGCAAAGTGATTTTAAGTATGTTACATACCAAACATAATATAACCATTAGCTATATTATGAGATATTACATTTGATTACTATTTATATAGTGTCCAATTGTTTTGTTTTAAAATTACCTATCATCTTATCATTCATTTTCATCTACGATTTCGTATTGAGTTTGCCCATTCGTGGCGGGGATCAGCCCTCCTGAAGAGGCTTGCTCATTTGATTTACTATAACTTTATATTTGCATTGTCAAATTTTGTTTTGATTTACATACATTTGAATTTATCAATATTCGTGTGATTATCTGCATCTATGAAACATTATTACATTCCTGAAGAAGCAAAGGTATTCAAGGGTACTCGTATCCTTGCAAGTGGTATCATTTGGTTCAATTTTGAAGATAAAATGCAGGCCGCTGTCCTCACTGTTCACCTGATGCACGCTCCGACTTCAGCTCTCACGACGAACAATCACAAGTGTCATGGTTCACACATGAAATTCCTGTAGAGCTTCTGCACGTCAAGAGTCACGAAAATAGCCCAAAAGATGCACACCAGGCAATAGTTGCTCACGGCAGACACTACCAGGCGTTGTTGTTTAAGTTTCAGATGTCAAATTTAAGTGGATGCTAGCAAATCCTCCACACCTCCCCAAGGGTAGTGAAAGGTCAGACGAAAACCAGGAGCAAAAATTATCCATTGCCATTCAATCCATCGCAACAAACCTTTGAAACTAACACAATCACAACCGAAAACCGCGAGCCAATCAAAGCAAACAATTAAATTTCAATCATCAGCAAACGTAAGGTTAGCACTAAAAATTTTTTTTTTTTAAAGCAAGGGCGATTATCCCACATTTAGTTTGGGGTGGGTAAAGGCAGCATTTAAAATACATGGTCTGCATCTACTTAGTCGTGACTTCGGTCACACCAGTTAGTTTCCCCGCTCACACATTGGCTTCATTGCTTCGGTTGTTGGTCATATTACGGTGTCTAAGTCCTAGGTTGTGTATCGTCCTTTTGTGTCCCCCGTGTCACCTAGTTGTTGTGTTCCTCCATTGTCATGTGTCAACAGTGTTGCCTAGACTAGTTGTCATGTCCCCTAACTATCTCCTATTGCATCGCTTAGGGCATTGGAAGAGTCGGGCATAGCATCAATCTAGTTGTCGTATGTTGGTCCGTCGGTCTAGTTGTCGTGTGTTGTTCTGTCAGTCTATTCGTAGTTGTGTTGGTCCGATCAGATCGCTTCGGGCATCGGTCGTCAGTCTAGTCATCGTGGTGTTATTCCGATCAAAAATATTTTGGGTGTCACGTTGAATCGTCAGTTGTATCCGGTCAGCATAGGGTCATCATATCATCCAGGGCAATCTTAGCTAAAGAATCCTCAGCTATATCGTGTCCAATTCCAAGGTCAAGTGGTCTTGGATATATTGAGTCATGTTGGACTAGTCACATACGAATATCAAGGTATAATAAAGTAATAAAGGCAAAAATTGAAAAGAAGTCATCACCGAGGGGAGAAACTAGCCACTAACAATCAAACTCAAATCTGCATTGCAATTGGAGCGACAGTTGAGGCGGAATACAATTTTTTTTTTGTTGCAAAATTTTGCAGAATTCAAAGTTCAAAAGCTACTAAGCAGGAGATTCTAGAAAATGCATGAGCAAAACGTGGACCAAAGGATCTAACGGTTGTCTATCAAGCTCAGAAACTCCCAACACAAACACAAGAAGACCTCATCGAGACCAAGGTACAAAAAAATCTCCTTCTCCTTTCGAAATTGGTAATTTTAATCTGATTCATCCATTGGTCAGCCCAATGGCATCCAATACCTCTCCAAACTCCTCACAAGAAAACCTCACCCAAATAGAAAACAATCGTCCAATGGTCAATGATGATGTGTTAAGAGAATTGATAAACAGTCTTCAAATTATGACTGCAAGCTTCAATGCATCTAGGAAATAAACCCAACCAAATCCTCCTAGTCCCCATCACTGGAGTACTAACATCCACCATGATGACTATACACACCATAGAGGTCAAAATAGTCAGTCCCTAAATCACAATGGTCACCAAAGTAATGAGGATTGGGGTAACAAAGAAAATTTGGAGCAACAAAGAGGTTCTAACAAACCTTATCATAATAACAACCAGCGACAGAGGAGTAACGAGGAACAAGATAGAAATAATGCTCACTCCCAACCAAGAGGTCCTATGGGAGTCAATTATCCATGATTTGACATGCCTACCTTTGAAGGCCAAGATCCGTGTGGGTGGATTGCCAAAATGGAAGGCATCTTAGAATTCTATAAATTCCAAGAACAGGAAAAAGTCCCTTTTGCAGCAACCAAATTTGGCACTAAAGCTTATTAGTGGTTTACATGGTATAAATGTGAGGATCCCCATCATGCCTTCTTTTGGCATAATTTCAAGAAAGCCTTTCTTCACAGATTCGACAAAGGTTCCATAGGTTCATACACAGTATGGTTGTTGTCACTTAAGCAAATAGGATCAGTAGGGGACTATATCTCAAAATTCACCAGTATGCTTCACTATGCACAAGACCTACAACCAGATGTGGTGGTAGTGACTCTTCAAAATGGATTAAAAGCACATATAAAGTTGAAGTGGGTTTACAAAATCCATCCAAGTTGGATGAGTGTATAAGGATTACTGATTTGGCGGAGACAAAGGCGCACTTAGGCCCATCCACTCGACGTGATTCATATGGGCGACCTCAATTCTGCAATAACTCTTTTCGTAGAAATGATCAACCGTCACGGTACTTCTACTAAAAATGTCGCAATCATCATCTAAAAGATCAAGCATATTCACCACGACAAAAATTTCAGATTGAATATGCAAACAAAGAAGAAGAAGAAATAGAGGAGTATGACGCACTTGAGGATCTCCCAGTTGAGGACCAAAATGAACACGAGGAAGTTGTAGCTGAGGAGGATACCATGACTATTTCAGTACATGCTCTTATGGGGCAATCCTCTCACCATACCATCAAGGTAGCTGGTTTCATTCGAAAATAGAGGGTGATAGTATTAATTGATTCAGGAAGTACTCACAACTTCATTGATGCAAAACTTGCAAGGACGTAAGGTTTGCACGTCTTCTCTTCTAGTCAAGATCGGTTTCAAGTCAGAATTGCAAGAAGGAACAATTGGAAGCCACCGTGGGTTTTAATCAAAAACATCACTTTGTGGAATGGTAAGCCAATGGGAGGACCATTCGTCTTCAAGGACTACCCACACCTCCATCAAAATTTGTAAGTTCACATAGCATGGAAAAGTTATTAAGAAAATATGGTGGGGGATTCATAGCCCGAATCAATTGCATTGAAAAGTTAGAACAAGATATGCCAGAAATCAAAGAAGAAGATCTCCAAAACATTGTGGCTAACTATGAGGAGGTTTTTCAAGAACCCAAAGGCCTAAACCCCAAAAGATCTCATGACCATGCTATCCATCTTGTGCCAGGAATTCTTCCACCCAATAGTCATCCTTATCGATATCCCCAACCCTAGAAAATAGAAATTGAGAAGATTGTCCAAGAGCTATTAGACCATGGTGTTATCCGTCATAGTACTAGTCCTTATTCCTCACTAGTCGTCTTAGCTCGTCGAAAAGACCATTCTTGGCGTATGTGTCAAAATTTTCATCCTCTCAACAAAATCACAATCAAAGATAAGTTTCTTATTCCTGTCATTGATGATTTAGTAGATGAGCTACATGGTGCCAAATTCTTCACCAAATTGGACTTACGTTCAGGGTTTCACCAAATCCGAGTTAGGGAAGAGGATATTCCCAAAATGGCCTTTCGAACTCATGAAGGTCATTATGAATTCCTGGTCATACCTTTTGGTCTCACTAATGCTCCTTCTACCTTCCAAAGCCTCATGAATCAGGTATTTCATCCATTCCTTCATAAATTTGTCCTTGTCTTCTTCGATGACATACTCATCTATAGTAAATCATGGAAAGATCACTTATCACATGTGGGCAGAATTCTCCATATCCTACATAAGGAAAGGTTGTTTTTCAAACGATCTAAATGTTCCTTTGGTGTTCAATAAGTTGAGTACCTCGATCATATAGTAACTCAGGAAGGTGTTAAAGTGAATCCCAATAAGATTAAGGTAATACAGGATTGGCCTTTACCGAAAACTATCAAGAAAATTCATGTTTTTTTGGGGCTCATTGGATATTATCGCAAATTTATGTGTAACTATGGTAAAATTGCAAGTCCTCTCATGACTCTCACCAAGAAGGATGCTTTTCAGTGGTCAGAAGTAGCTACCAAAGCCTTTGCGTCTCTTAAGGAAGCAATGTGTACTACTCCAGTTTTGGCCACTCCAAATTTTAAAAATTCGTTTGTTATTGAATGTGATGCCTCAAGAACAGGTATTGGGGCAGTTTTAATGTAGGAGGGTCATCCATTGGTATATGAAAGTAAACAACTTTCAGGAAAGAATTTGGGTAAATCTACCTACGAAAAAGAAATGTTGGCTATTCTACACATAGTGGAAAAATGAAGGTACTACTTAATCAATAGTCGTTTCATTATAAAAACAGATCACAGCAGTCTCAAGTATTTTCTAGAACAAACATTTTCTTATCCCGAACAAAATAAGTGGTGTTGGCAATTTTGGGTACTTTGGGTACATTGCCTTTGCTCAAGTGTATAAGTTGTCATTGATGTCAAGAAGCTCTTGAAGGAATTTGATTTGATGTCAAACAACTTGTTTTGATGAAGGTTACGACATGACAGTTTCAAAGGTCTTTTGTAAACCCCAAGTTGGCAGGTTTAAAGATTACAGGTGGATGCATTAGTTTAATGCATTTGGGTCCAGGAGGAAGTATTTATTTAAATAATTAAAAACCTTGTTAAGGTTCCTTTTAATTATTTTTAAATAAATATTAATTTATTGTTTGCATTGGGTTCTCCTAACCCATGGCGCAAATGTCTTAACTTTGATGGCGCTATGTTCTAAGATTGTGGGCGCTAGCCAAGACCTCCGCCGACGTGTTAAACTCCTCCGCCGACGTGTTAAACTCCTCGCCGACGTCAAGAGTTTATGGGAAATATGCATATAAATCTCCCACGATGAAGATCAAAGATTATCCCATCTGCATTTTCGAAAAGTGTTGCTCGCTGTGAATTCGCGATCTGATGTTCGATTTCTTCCTCGCTGTGATTTCGTGATCCGCTGTTCGGATATCCGCCGTTCATTTTTTGTATCCGTCGTAAGGTTTCGTCATCGTCGTTCGCGTCAAAAGACAGGGAGGCTTGTTGTTTATTTTAGCCCTGGCGTAGAAGGTACAAGGGAAACAGAGTGAGGTTTAAACCTCACCGGACGCCTTTGGCGCACCGGTAGCGGCTAGGTTGTTGGCGCGCTACCCGAACGGGAGGTTCCGCGTTCGAATAACGCGAAAGGGTTTTTCTTCGTTGAAGTGGACGCAGCGGGTGGTGTTAGAGTTCGTGCGCAATTTCTCCATAGCACGATTTTTGGTGTTGGCCAAGGTATTTTCGAAATTAATTTTTGCTAGTGTATTTTGCGGATGGAGGAAGTTTATTAGAGAGAAAAACAGCTTAGGAGTTATAAGGAGTTTGAAGCTTGCTTTATTTTGATAAAATATTCTTTTGAAAGTGTTGTTTGCATTATCTTATTGCATTCTTATGAGAGATAAAGTTTATTGTTGATAAGACTATAAGGGAGAAATAAGGTGTATAAGGGATAAATATTTCTTGTAATGTTGAGAGTGCTTTTGGTTGATTATGGAAATGAAAGCATGATGTTTTAAGGTTAGAATTGCTTCTTGTGTGAAGTTGTGAAACCTTAAGTGGGCAGCTTTGAGATTGACATTAGCTTTCATTAAATTGGTTATAATCAAGCTATTCTTTACTTGGTTAAAGTGTTGGGCTTACTTCTTTGTTGATGATTTGAAAAGTTGTTTTGTGCTATTGAGATTTGAGTTGGTGGATGCTTTTTGTTCAAATAATGTTGGAGAGAAAAGGAGTTCTACTTGTTTCCTTTTCTAATGTTGATTGTGAAATGCTTCAAGGTTGTGTTTTGAGTTAAATGGTGTTGATTGAACCTTGGTTGATGAGCATTGTTGTTGAAGCCCTAATTGATGGTGAAAAGAACATGAGTATCATTGTTATGTGATTCTTTGCATAGTTGGCAATTGTTGGGGTTTCATGTTCTTGAAAGAAAGCATTCTATCCTATCCATTTTAGATATTGAGTTGAGTTTTCAGATTTGAGATTGAGATTGAGCTGAGTTGATTTGAGTTGAGTTTTGAGATTGGGAGTTGAGTATAGAACATATTGAGTCTCTAACAATTCTCTTTATGCTTCTATGAGTTTGAAAAATCACATTGGGTCTCTAACAATTCACTTTGTGATTTCCTACTAAGAAAGTTTTTCTTGGTGAGCTTGCTGAGTTTTTGGACAGGTTTCGGTGGGGACTTGTGAGCAGTTTTGGACAGGTTCCGATGGGGACTTGTGAGCAGTTTTTGGATAGGTTTCTGGTGGACTTGTGAGCAGTTTTGGACAGGTTTCGGTGGGGACTTGTGAGCAGATTTGGACAGGTCCTAGCAGAGGACTTGTGAGTTGAGTTTGATAGTTCTATCAGAGAACTTGAGGACAGAGGTGCACTGGTTCTATGAGAAGAACTTGAGGATAGATTTGGCAAGTCTTTGAGAAGGCTTGTATGTAGAGGATTGATTTGTTCAAGAGTTGGACAGATCTGATAGATAGAGGAAGACTTGTACTAGACCGACTGATTGTGTTTGGTACAGGTTGCTGAGCTGCTGTGGACGTGATCATAGAAGGCAGAGGTCTCTTAGGCTAAGCATTGAGGATAGGAGGTCTTCGGTGGAAAGGAGTTCCACGTGCTGGCAAGAGGTAGAGGCAATTGATCTTCTGAGGGATCATTTCCAGAGCAGAGGGGAAGGTATCTCCTTTGAGCAGAGGCTCATAAATTTTGATTGGGGGAAGGTATCTCCTTTGAGCAGAGGCTCATAAATTTTGATTGGGGGAAGGTATCTCCTTTGGGCCGAGGCTCATAAACATTGTAATTGGGAAGGATTCCCAAAGAACTTTGAGATAACTTTTAGAGAAAAGTTTTGTGGACGTAGCCTAGCCATTCTGGGTGAACCACGTTAAAATTGGTGTCACTTTGTGGATGATATTGTGCATTGCTTTGATATTGCTTTGGGTATATTGCTTTACTATTTTGAAGTATAATGGAAAAAGTAAAAAGAGGTCTTATACTGTTCACCCCCCTCTCAGAGATAAGCTTGTGTTCTTCAATTGGTATCGGAGCAGGTGCCTTCGAAAAGTTTAACAACTTGAAGGAAAAGCTAGTAAAGAACACAATGGATCATTCAAGTGGCAATGCAAGCACCTATTCTTGATGGGTCAGATTTTGGTCTTTGGAGTGCAAGGATGAAGGTTCATCTAATGGCACTTGGGAATGAGGTTTGGGAAGTGATTGAAGATGAGTACACTATTCCCGAACATGGTCCTAATACTAAAGAAGAAAGGCTCCTACATCACAACAATTCAAAAGCAATGAATGCAATCCTGAAAGGCTTACGTAAAGCAGATCTCACCAAAGTGATTCACTGCAAGATAGACTAGTGAAATGTGGAATCAGTTGAAGGTGGTTCATACAGGTGATACAAATGTCTGAAAGGCCAAGTTGAGACACTTCAAAGGTATGTTTGAACAACTCAAGATGAATGATGATGAAAATATTAGTGACTACATGCTTCGTATGGATGAGGTTGTTAACTCCATGAAAGACTTAGGTCTTGAGCTTGCTGAAAATGATGTTTGTGATAAGATTTTAAGATCTCTTCCTAATAGATTTAGTGAAAATATTTCTGCTATTGAGGAAGCTAAAGATTTGGATAAGTTGAAAAAGGATGAGCTCCATAGTATACTTGCAGCATTTGAGTTGAGAACTCAAGTGAAGGTTGATGTCAAGAAAGAGGCAACTTTCAAGGCTACCAAGAAATCCAAGGGTAAACAACTTCAAGATAGTGATGAGTCTTCTAGTGATGAAGAGGCATATTACAACAAGAAAGGCAAGTTCTCTAGAAAGCACAAAAGTATGAAAAATATAAGATGTTTCAATTGTGGAAAGTTTGGTCATTATGCTACTGACTGTACTATTCCCAAGAATGAAAGTGATGAAGATAAATAGGATTCTAAGAGCAAGGATTCTGAAAAGCACAAGCATCATAGGAAAAACAAAGATGAGCACAACAATCAAGGAAAGAGGTATTCTCACAAGCACAAGAAGAGTTTCTACCTAGACAAAGCAAGTAAGTGTTCTAGTAGTGATAGTGAAAGTTCTTCAAGTGATGATGAAAATGAGATGTTGTTCATATCAAAAAAGGAGGAAGAACCGAAACATAGATTCATTATCATGAAATGTCTTAGATGTGGAAACTTTGGTCACCTTGAGGATGATTGCACAAATAATGATTTGGTTTCTAGTATGTATGAGGATGCTTCAGAAAACTATAAGGAAGATGCATGTATGGTTTTTGAAAAGGGTAGCACCTCTAGTGATAAGAAATCTGAAAAAGGCTTTGATGATTCAAAAAGCAAACAAATAGAGGAAGATATAGAGAAAGGTGAAGTAGATCTTAAAGGTGAACTTATTAGTGCTCTTAGTGCTTTGAAAAAGGAAAGAAAGAAGAATGCTAGACTCAAGGATAAGTTAGATGAATGTTGTATGGAGAGAGATGATCTTATAGAAAGTCTTGACTTCTCTATAGCTAAGACACAGGAACTCAAGGATGAGTTAGAGTCTAAGGTTCTTGAGTATAGTGAGTTAGAACAGAAAATGGCTTCTTTGAAAGAGGAAACTAAAGAGTACAAGGATAAGCTTTACAGGTTCCAAGATAGCTCCAAAAAGGTTAAGTCACTCATCAAAGGTCAAAGAAAGACAACAGATAAAATAGGCCTTGGTTTTGTTAAGCCACACAAGGAACAAGTTGGAGAGTCTAGTAAGAGACTCCAAAAGGAAGAGAGTTCTGATGAGGAAAGTATTTCAGAAAAGGAGTCCTTGAATGATAGATGCACAGAAATAGAAAACAAAATTCAGAATGAGAAGAAGAAGTTTTCAGAACCTAAGAGGTCAAATAAAGGAAAGTTTCAAGGCAGATGTTTTGCTTGTCACAGGTTTGGTCACATGGCTTCACATTGCATGGCTCAAGTGAAGAAGGTAAATGACAGTTTCAGAAGTGCTAGTTACTTTCAAGGGTATTGCTACTCTTGTCAATAGTTTGGGCACAAGGCAGTTTATTGCAAGGCAAATAACAAGAACAGGTTTGGTCAAGGAATGGGAAGTTTGGTGAATAGGTTTGGAATAGGTTTGGTCGAATAGGTTTGGTCGAACAGGTTTGGTCGAATCGGTGGATTCAAAGATCAGGTTTACCTCGGAGAAACAACATCGTCAAGTGTTTCAAGTGCAACAATGAAGGTCACATAATCGGACAGTGTAGAGCTGAAATTCTAGAATACAGGAACAGGAACAAGTGGCATGATCAGGTCCAAGGATCAAGGCATGGACAAGAACAGGGATGAGAACAAGAACAAGAACAAGTGACAAGAACAGGAATATGGGCAAAGAGTTCAAGAGAAGGCCCGACAAGGAAGTTATAGACGCTGATGATGATCAGTGCCTAATGGGAGTTTTACTCCCACCCCAAAATTAATCACCTCATCAGAGGTGGGGGAGGGACTAAGCTAAGAGGCTCATTCTTAGTCCCGAGCCCCAAAGGTGACCCTTTGCCATTGATGACAAAGGGGGAGAGATATGAGTAAGGGGGAGAGCTTCAAAGTGAAGAGGAGAGCTTCAAGTCGGGGGGAGCAAAACTTCAAAAGAAGATTCTCGGTTGTGGGCACAGTTGGTCAGTTGTTAGCACAGTTGGTTTCAGTTTTGGCTCTTGAGAAGTGTTTTCAATAAAGGTTTGCCATCAATGACAAAGGGGGAGATTGTTGGCAATTTTGGGTACTTTGGGTACATTGCCTTTGCTCAAGTGTATAAGTTGTCATTGATGTCAAGAAGCTCTTGAAGGAATTTGATTTGATGTCAAATAATTTGTTTTGATGAAGGTTACGACATGACAGTTTCAAAGGTCTTTTGTAAACCCCAAGTTGGCAGGTTTAAAGATTACAGGTGGATGCATTAGTTTAATGCATTTGGGTCCAGGAGGAAGTATTTATTTAAATAATTAAAAACCTTGTTAAGGTTCCTTTTAATTATTTTTAAATAAATATTAATTTATTGTTTGCATTGGGTTCTCCTAACCCATGGCGCAAATGTCTTAACTTTGATGGCGCTATGTTCTAAGATTGTGGGCGCTAGCCAAGACCTCCGCCGACGTGTTAAACTCCTCCGTCGACGTGTTAAACTCCTCGCCGACGTCAAGAGTTTATGGGAAATATGCATATAAATCTCCCATGATGAAGATCAAAGATTATCCCATCCGCATTTTTGAAAAGTGTTGCTCGCTGTGAATTCGCGATCTGATGTTCGATTTCTTCCTCGCTATGATTTCGTGATCCGCTGTTCGGATATCCGTCATTCATTTTTTGTATCCGTCGTAAGGTTTCATCGTCGTCGTTCACGTCAGAAGACAGGGAGGCCTGTTGTTTATTTTAGCCCTGGTGTAGAAGGTACAAGGGAAACAGAGTGAGGTTTAAACCTCATCGGACGCCTTTGGCGCACCGGTAGCGGCTAGGTTGTTGGCGCGCTACCCGAACGGGAGGTTCCGCGTTCGAATAACGTGAAAGGGTTTTTCTTCGTTGAAGTGGACGCAGCGGGTGGTGTTAGAGTTCATGCGCAATTTCTCCATAGCACGATTTTTGGTGTTGGCCAAGGTATTTTCGAAATTAATTTTTGCTAGTGTATTTTGTGGATGGAGGAAGTTTATTAGAGAGAAAAACAGCTTAGGAGTTATAAGGAGTTTGAAGCTTGCTTTATTTTGATAAAAGATTCTTTTGAAAGTGTTGTTTGCATTATCTTATTGCATTCTTATGAGAGATAAAGTTTATTGTTGATAAGACTATAAGGGAGAAATAAGGTGTATAAGGGATAAATATTTCTTGTAATGTTGAGAGTGCTTTTGGTTGATTATGGAAATGAAAGCATGATGTTTTAAGGTTAGAATTGCTTCTTGTGTGAAGTTGTGAAACCTTAAGTGGGCAGCTTTGAGATTGACATTAGCTTTCATTAAATTGGTTATAATCAAGCTATTCTTTACTTGGTTAAAGTGTTGGGCTTACTTCTTTGTTGATGATTTGAAAAGTTGTTTTGTGCTATTGAGATTTGAGTTGGTGGATGCTTTTTGTTCAAATAATGTTGGAGAGAAAAGGAGTTCTACTTGTTTCCTTTTCTAATGTTGATTGTGAAATGCTTCAAGGTTGTGTTTTGAGTTAAATGGTGTTGATTGAACCTTGGTTGATGAGCATTGTTGTTGAAGCCCTAATTGATGGTGAAAAGAACATGAGTATCATTGTTATGTGATTCTTTGCATAGTTGGCAATTGTTGGGGTTTCATGTTCTTGAAAGAAAGCATTCTATCCTATCCATTTCAGATATTGAGTTGAGTTTTCAGATTTGAGATTGAGATTGAGCTGAGTTGATTTGAGTTGAGTTTTGAGATTGGGAGTTGAGTATAGAACATATTGAGTCTCTAACAATTCTCTTTATGCTTCTATGAGTTTGACAAATCACATTGGGTCTCTAACAATTCACTTTGTGATTTCCTACTAAGAAAGTTTTTCTTGGTGAGCTTGTTGAGTTTTTGGACAGGTTTCGGTGGGGACTTGTGAGCAGTTTTGGATAGGTTCCGGTGGGGACTTGTGAGCAGTTTTGGACAGGTTTCGGTGGGGACTTGTGAGCAGTTTTGGATAGGTTTCGGTGGGGACTTGTGAGCAGATTTGGACAGGTCCTAGCAGAGGACTTGTGAGCTGAGTTTGATAGTTCTATCAGAGAACTTGAGGACAGAGGTGCACTGGTTCTATGAGAAGAACTTGAGGATAGATTTGGCAAGTCTTTGAGAAGGCTTGTATGCAGAGGATTGATTTGTTCAAGAGTTGGACAGATCTGACAGACAGAGGAAGACTTGTACTAGACCGACTGACTATGTTTGGTACAGGTTGTTGAGCTATTGTGGACGTGATCATAGAAGGCAGAGGTCTCTTAGGCTAAGCATTGAGGATAGGAGGTCTTCGGTGGAAAGGAGTTCCACGTGCTGGCAAGAGGTAGAGGCAGTTGATCTTCCGAGGGATCATTTCCAGAGCAGAGGGGAAGGTATCTCCTTTGAGCAGAGGCTCATAAATTTTGATTGGGGGAAGGTATCTCCTTTGAGCAGAGGCTCATAAATTCTGATTGGGGGAAGGTATCTCCTTTGGGCCGAGGCTCATAAACATTGTAATTGGGAAGGATTCCCAAAGAACTTTGAGATAACTTTTAGAGAAAAGTTTTGTGGACGTAGCCCGACCATTCCGGGTGAACCACGTTAAAATTGGTGTCACTTTGTGGATGATATTGTGCATTGCTTTGATATTGCT
This sequence comes from Wollemia nobilis, assembly GCA_028583015.1. NCBI lineage: Eukaryota > Viridiplantae > Streptophyta > Pinopsida > Araucariales > Araucariaceae > Wollemia > Wollemia nobilis. Next base: position 6,903,759 of record JAQPPZ010017031.1, on the reverse strand, counting down.
TTGGGTATATTGCTTTACTATTTTGAAGTATAATGGAAAAAGTAAAAAGAGGTCTTATACTGTTCACCCCCCCCTCTCAGTATAAGCTTGTGTTCTTCAAGTGGTTGACCAAATTGTTAGGATATGATTTCGTGATTGAATATAAGAAAGGGAAAGAAAATGTGGCAGCTAATGCATTATCCTGAAAATATGAAGATGAAGTAGTCATTAATGCCATATCAGGTCCTTGTTCTCAATGGGTGTCTCAATTACAGGAAGAATGGCAGTCCAACGATGAAATAGCTCAAATAATTCAAGAATGGTCTAGGGGTTCATCTAAGTACCCTCTTTTCTCATATGATGACGAAATATTACGTAAGAAGAACCGCATTTACATTCCTCATAATTCAACACTCAAATCACAAATTTTAGAGGAGTCACATTCTTCTCCACATGCAGGTCATTCAGGGTTTCTGAAAACATACATGCGAGTTAAACAATCCTTTTGTTGGAAAGGATTAAAAATAGAAGTTAAGTGATGGGTAGCAGAATGCGAGGTATGCCAACGCAATAAGGGAGAAACAGTTAAGTCACCAAGTTTGCTTCAACCATTACCTATTCCAGATCGTCGGTGGGAACATATTTCCATGGACTTTATCGAAGGCCTTCCTAAGTTAGAAGGTAAAACGGTAATTTTTGTGGTAGTTGATCGCCAATCCAAATATGCTCATTTTCAGGCCTTATAACATCCATTTTCAGCAAGCAAAGTGGCCAAGGTATTTATGGATTCAATTTTTAAATTGCACGGAATACCAAAAACTATTGTAACTGATAGAGATCCCATATTTACTAGTAAATTTTAGAAATAATTGTTTCTACTTAGTGGTACCAAATTAAACATGTCTTCTGCATACCATCCACAAACATATGGTCAAACAGAGGTTGTTAACAAATATCTGGGTACTTACCTGAGATGTTTTGTACAAGATAAACAATATCAATGGAGTCAATAGTTGTCATTGGCAGAGTGGTGGTACAATACTTCTTACCATTATTACACTAAGATGTCTCCTTTTGAAGCATTATATGGAACGAAGCCACCAAAAGTAGCAAATTATGTACCAGGATCTTCCAAAGTGGCCTAAGTTGATGATTGGTTACAGAAGCGACAAGCAATGCTCACTATCTTGAAAGATAATTTGGTCCAAGCACAAAATCATATGAAGCAACAACAGGACAAGCAGTGTTCAAAAAGAGCATTCAATATTGGTGATATGGTATTCTTACGTCTTCAGCCCTACAAGCAACTATCATTGAAGCTCAAATCCAATTAAAAGTTGGCACCACGATTCTATGGTCCTTATAGAATTGTACATCGCATTGGGGAGGTAGCATATCAACTGGAGTTACCCCAATCTTCTCGCATACACCCAGTGTTTCATGTCTCCTGTCTCAAAAAGGTGATTGGCCAAAAAGTACAATCTCAGTCAAAATTACCAATGTTGGATGAAGAAGGGTGTATCTATCTACAACCAGAAGCAGTGTTACAAACTAGAACACGCAGACTAAGATCTCGTCACATCCAAGAATTTCTCATCAAGTGGCAAGATTTACCTGAAGAAGATGCAACCTGGGAATCTGAAAGTATCTTCCAGTCATTTCCAGCTTTTAGGAGAAAGCTTTCCGAGGATGGGAGTCATGTTACATACCAAACATAATATAGTCATCGGCTATATTATGAGATATGACATTTGATTACTATTTATATAGTGTCCAATTATTTTGTTTTAAAATCACCTATCATCTTATCATTCATTTTCATCTACGATTTTGCATTGAGTTTGCCCATTCATGGTGGGGATTAGCCCTCCTAAAGAGGCTTGCTCATTTGATTTACTATAACTTTATATTTGCATTGTCAGATTCCGTTTCGATTTACATACATTTAAATTTATCAATATTCGTGTGATTATCTGCATCTGTGAAACATTATTACGTTCCTAAAGAAGCAAAGGTATTCAAGGGTACTCGTATCCTTGCAAAATAGGCTTACAATCCTCCATCTTGAACCATTCATTAAGATCTAAGATATACTTAGGCTAAAAAATGTTGATCCTAGAGGACTGATCAATATAAATTATTAAGAAATAAATTTTATGATACTATATCCTAACCTTCATTAATAATAATAATAATATAATAAATCTAATATACTAAGGTTAGTATAGTTAATAATATAATAATTAATTATTAATTAATTATTATATTATATTATTAGGGTTAGATAGACATAATAATTAAATATATTAATTATTATGAATCGTCATGATGAAGTGACATAGGGTTAGGGTTAGGGTAGGTATAAAGCATTATACAATCTATCATTTGAAATCATCCATGATTGAATAATAAAATATATCTTTAAAACCATTGGAGGGACCCCCTTATCAATGCAACAGTGATTCTCTTAAATAAGATATTATTTTATTTATTTATTTATTAAATATTATGGTAGAACCTTCAGGGTTCTACCATTTGGTATCAGATCCATGTGGAAATTGCTCAGGGGCCTTCGTCAAATCACTTCCATACATGAGTATACAACTTGGTTTGAGGATATCGTCGAACTGAACATAGGGTTGGATGAAGCAATTCTCATATATTGCTTCATCAAGGGATTGAAAGAGGAAATTAAAATGGAGGTGACAAAGTTCAACCTCTATACCATGAAGCAGACCATTGGATTGGCCCAAAGGGCAAAAGAAAAATTAAACCCTCAACATCTATTAGGATGGATTGAGCATTATAATAGAAAAAAACTGTATTTCTAATGGTTTGGAGTATTTAATGAAAGTGGAAGCAGAGGAAAATAAAGAAACTCAAACTATTAAGGAAGTTGCAAATGAAGAAGTTGCTCCTAAATTTAGAAATTTTTTCCTTTAGAGGAACTCGTAGCCATAGATTTCCAAGTGGTACCTATTGCACTTACGAAGAAAGAAGAAAATAATTCAAACCCTAAAAATACATATTTTTTTATAAAAGAAGTGTATAGTGAAGAGGAGGATATCAAGGACGAGGGCTTGCAAAGGCTATGTTTTGCATATTTGCATCTGGGTAGTGCACAAAGTCGTCAAAGTGGAAGCCAACCTAGTATCAACCATGTAAGCAAAATAGAGGTTCAAGAAACCTTCAAAGGTACTCAGTTTCATAACGTTGTTACCACTGCATTATCATCCACCTCGAATTTCATTAGACAAACAACTCTTCATAAAGCCACAATCTGTGTACATTCAGATTTAGTAAAATTTATCTTGCAATATGGTACCCATCCACTTGAAAACCGTAAATCCACTCCAATCCAGGAAAACACTACACATGATGGCATAGATTTGGTGAACATGATTTTATCAAGATATATTAATCATAGTCCGTGGGTCTAGGTGGATTGGTAAGTTGGGGCGCTTACCTAGAGGAGACCTAGGTTCCAATCCCACGGGCTTGCCCATGCACAGACAGTAGCCCAGATCCGATTCCTCTAAGTGGTACGCCAGATTGATGACGACGGTGCAACCCCTATGCGTCCGGCGGTCCCCATCTCACGCCGGGTTACCATGTACCGAGACGGTGGAAGTCCTGGGAGCCTTTGCAGATAGTTTGAACCCTACCAACTGAGCTGGTAGTTACTAAAAATCGTGACTGTAACCATTGCTTCTATATATCAAAAAAAATAAAAAATATATTAATCATAATAAAAAAATTAAAATTTCTATGCACGTGCGTCCTCCGCCTTGGCCTCCTCCTAGGATCAAAATTGGTAGCAACATATAAAAATCGTGACTGTAACCATTGCTTCTATATATCAAAAATATATATATATATATATATAATTAATCATAATAAAAAAATTAAAATTTCTATGCACGTGCGTCCTCCACCTTGGCCTCCTCCTAGGATCAAAATTGGTAGCAACATATCAGTGACAACTACCATATAAGTAATTAAACCAGAGGTGTCCTCAAAGCAGTTACTCACTTCCACCGTAAGAACAACCAAACACAATCATCGAACAGTGTTGGGCAGACAAATTCTTTTTCAAATCTAAATTGAACATGGTGGTGGCTTGATCCTCACTATAGAAATCAACTTACACAATGGAGAAATACCAAATGCTTCAGAAGTTGAAATACCAAATGCGTCGCTCCCCAACTTATGAATGAAATTCTTCGTTGCCGTCTGCAATTCTTTATAGGTAAATGTTCTAAGCAACATTGGAACGTCAGCTTCTGTGCTTTTCTCGATCAGTTGTCCACGCCTCCGTCGAATAAAAACTGTGAACACACGACAACAAAAATAGCAATGAAATCCACAAATACTGCACTGATTATTCTTGTTTTTCCTAGAGAACAACGAAGATCAGTGAAGCTCCAAGATGGCCATGCGAATAAAGAATGTTGAACCGGTTATCAAAGGAGAAATATGCATGTTTAACAAATGCTTGGTCCAGATTTGACAGCTCGTCGATGCATACTTATACCCTGTGCAGGAGCAGTACCCCCTCATCCTCTTGTTGTGTGTGAGGATATCCATTCCCATATAATCAAAAAATCTTACCATGATGGTCAAATTGGTGACGGTTAGTTTTGCAGAGGAATGGTATTTGAAACATTGTAAAAGATAACATTCAAGTTCCTCAAAAGACACAAGAATCGCATATGGCTTTGGTTATTTTTATGAGGCTTATTTCTGTGATAAATGAGCCCTAACAACAAATCTACCGAGGAAATAATTATAACGTCGTAGTCAATGAATAGTCATATATATTATTGAAGCTTAAATTATCAATGAATATTTCTATAAACAACACCTTGCTTTCAAAGCGTGTAAAATGTAAATATTTGTCGTGAACAAGAAAAATAGTGTTCGGTCTATGAGGAGGATCGAGTACGTAATGCATTAAATATAATCTTTCCATATCAGTTTGTGAAGGACACGTGGAATTTACAAATGCCAAGCAAAGCGCGCTGTATTCTCGATTTGAATACTCTACCGGTACACGTTGGATTTGGTTTTCATACAAAACAATCTAATTTAAACGTGTAATGTAACATCTAATGGGTTGTGTTACTTTGTAAAAGGAGGAGTTTCATACCACAAAATGAATTTTAACAATTTAAACGTGTAATGTAACATCTAATGCCTTGTTTTTACATGATCTTCTTAATGCTCTGAGGCTTCCACCAATAAGTGTACGTCAAAGCGCACAATACCCTTGAGGCTTTAGTGACCATGATTATCACCAGCAATAAAAATATTACTCCTATTCTGGTAGCAGCATTGGTCATCATGATATCAATAGCGGTAGTAAAAAACTTTTCAAAATAACCAGTCATGGAGCTCAAACTAGGATGACTGAGGTTCATACGAGATTGTTGCTCCTAGGAATAGTATAGTGAATTTTTTTTAAGGAGAGATGTTGGCCCTAGTTCAATGGTCATTTAGTGCAAATTGACTTGGAAATATTTGGAGCCCTTGTCGTGAAAGTAGGAATCAAACTATTCAAAGCATCAGAAGGGTTTCTTTAGCAAGGTGTTACATTAGTACAGTAAGAGGTGGAGCATCATAGTTTTATCTCACTAGCCTTATGCAGATGGTTGTTGGCATTAGTCAAATCTTAACACTTCTATTGATAGGACATTTATCAGATGAATATGGGTGTAAACCTCTAATCTTGTTGTCACTTCTTGCATTAGTTGTACTATTGTCCTTCAAAGCCATAAAACCATTTATTTATGCATCCTATGCAGCCCACACAATTATAAATATGATATCTTAAAGAAGTATTTTCAGTGTTTCTATGGCTTAGACAAAAAATCTTGTGGATAGTGATAAATGGGCAATGACTTTTGGATACATAACAACCTTTTTCTCATTCACACATTCTGGGAACTGTAGTGACAAGACTCCTCTCCAAAAGTTATATTTTTAGTTTACATTTGTTCTCTTAGTGGTCTCTGCACTCTCTACACAAGTTTTTTGTCGAAATAGTAAACACTATTCCAAATGCAGACCAACAATTTTCATTAATTCTATGGTGTAAGACTATAATCGTGCATCACTGGAATTCAACAAAAGAAACTATAACAATTGCCTCAAGAAGTGGAATTTTAAGGCACATTATAGTTGTTTCCAAGCTTGGGATGTCATGCATTGAGAGTGTCTTTTTGTATTACTTAAATAATATCCTATGCCTTCAATGGTAATTGCATTGCTTCAAGCATATCTACTTAAACCCATCCCTCCTCCAATTGGAAGCGGTAAAGAGTGTGAGTATGTAAGAGTGCAAGCACAATGAGGTAAGTCATTACTCCCTTTCAGACAATGAAATCCAAAATAACTATATATTATGTGTGTAAAGTGTTCCTAATGGGAATCCAAATTGAAATAGAGAGGAATTAGCAGGTGCTAATAAAGACCATCACAAAACCAATACTACATAGAAGTTGAAGCATATTTTCCAATCTTTCTCAGCTTTGAGGACAAAGTTGTTTCCAGGAGGGGTGGCATGTTAGGATCCTATATCCTAACCTTCATTATTAATAATAATAATATAATAAATCTAATATACTAAGGTTAGTATAGTTAATAATATAATAATTAATTATTATATTATATTATTAGGGTTAGATAGTCATAATAATTAAATATATTAATTATTATGAATCGTCATGATGAAGTGACGTAGGGTTAGGGTTAGGGTAGGTATAAAGCATTGTACAATCTATCATTTGAAATCATCCATGATTGAATAATAAAATATATCTTTAAAACCATTGGAGGGACCCCCTTATCAATGCAACAATGATTCTCTTATATTAGATGTTATTTTATTTATTTATTTATTAGATATTGTGTTAGAACCTTCAGGGTTCTACCAATAAAGGAGACCCAAATCTATCATCTTAAAAAAGTGTTATGAATCCATGACTTTAACTTCTACATTAGAAATGTTGAGATTCCCATGATGAGAAAATCATCAACATACAACACAATCTACCAAAATCTAATTATCTTGATGCTTAATATAGGTATTATGCTCCATCTCACATTTTCACATTTTTTAAACCCATAACTAAGAAAGACGAAAGAGATATTTTATGCAATGTGTGAGAGGTCTACTTAAGCCCATAAATGGAACTCTTCAATCATTATATCAAAGAAGCAGGTTCATAAAACTTAAAACCAATTGGTTATCACAAATAAATCTCCTCCTAAAATTTTCTATAAAGGAGGCACTCTTTACATTTGTACCTCCCAACCATAAGTAGTAGTATACAAAGGATCATCCAAACAGAGCCCATCTTGTAAAATGGAGCAAAGGTCTTTAGATAGAGAACTCCCTCCTAACAGAATCCCTTAGTAATAAGACATATCTTATGCTTGTCTACCTAACCTTCAAAAGTATACTTGGTCCTAAAGATGCATTTGTGACCAATAATATTCTTTCCTTTTGTAAGACAAATAAACTTCCATGTCTGATTCTTTATTAATGACTCATGCTTAGAAACCAAATAATCATCCTACTTTAAACCCTCTATCTAATAATAAGTGAGGAGATCTCTAGATCCATCAACCGTAAAGGCTAAGGATTGAGAGGGAGCCTTTTTATGATACTTTTGAAAAAGAATAGGTTGAGCATCTTGAAGGAGAACATATGACCACTTAAGCATCGAATAAACTATGAAAGAGTATGGCACATCTTATGGGGTAGCCAAACTAAAATTCTACACCGAGTTATACAATCTAATCTCACCATCCACCTTAATGTCCAACACCATCACACAAGACATTGGGAGATCTGTTGTGTTTTCTCTAGGATTTAAAATAAAGATACTTGAGAAGAATTCAAAGGAAGAGGAGTCAAATCAAGATATCTATTGATGTATCTTCACTATGAGGTTAAAAACTAGAACAACTAAGAAAATTCCAATGAGAATATTTGAAGGAATAGTAGGAACCATTGGTGGAGCAATAAAAGAAGAGTCATTAGCCAAAAGAATGAGCAGAGGACCAAAAGAATCAAATGTAATAACCACATTAAATATCACATATCTTTGAATAAGAATATCCTACATTTTAACATCATATAAGCAATAATCCTTAGAGGTGCTAGAATACCTCATCAAAATGTATTGATGGCTCTTTGTTTCTACATTCTTCCATGTATCTTTTGGAATATTTATCAATCTATAATATTGAAATACATAGAAGTGAGAAACATCAAGTTTATCACTTGTTAATATCTAAAGGGGAGTCTACCCTAAATAGTTGAGTTAGAGTTTGATCAATGGCGTGCTACACAAGTCACTACATTACCCTAAAACTTGGGCTCCATTTACTTGGCATGCAACATACATCTAGCTATATCCATGATTGTTCTATTCTTTTGTTCAACCACCCTTTCTGCTTTAGGGTATAATAAACAATATTATAAAAATAAATACCATGAAGAGTCAAGAAATTAGTAAAAACAAAATACATTCACCTCCTCCATATGTCTACAATCATTTAATATTCCTCTAAAATTAGTTCTCAGTAAGAACCTTAAAATCCTTGAACTTCTCAAAGGCTTCATATATGATACAAATGGTATATAACCAAATATGCTTGGATAAATCATCAATATAGGTGAGAAATTAGTTATTCATAGAGATATGGTGATCCTATGGGTCCATAAATATCACTATGAATTAACTCCAAGGGTTGTGTATCCCACCTACTAGTCCCTTTAAAGGACTCTTGATTATGCTTTCCCAAGATGCATCCCTTGCAAACACTACTAGAAGGAGATATAGAAGGAAGACTAATAGTCAACTAACATCTACTCATGTACTTCAAGGATCCATAACCAAGATTCCCAATTAGATGATGATATTGCTTCCTATTAACATCAACCTGTGCCACCATGGCTGCAAGGGTAATCTTACCCTTGTCCGTTGCTTATCCAGATGTAACACAAATTATGTCGAATACACACAAATTACCAGCAAGATATAACACCAATATAAGTCGAACGGAATTGGAATAATGGAAAAACGAATAAGAATACAGTGTCACTAAGAGGGCAGATCCCGCCATGAAGGCAAATGCGAAGTGCAATGAATAAAGATAAAAACACGATGATTTAATTTAAATAATCTATCTAATATATATATGAAAAGTTTACACTTGGAATACCTAGCCGATGGCTAGGTTTGGTATGTAACATGACTCCCCTCCTCGAAAAGCTTTGTCCTCAAAGCTAGAAATGTTCGAAAAATACTTTCAGGTTCCCATGTGGCATCCTCCTCTGGTAAATCTTTCCATTTGATGAGAAATCCTTGAATCTGGCGTGATCGTAGTCTTCGTACTCTTTGTTGTAAGATTTCTTCAGGTTGGAGATATATGTGTCCTTCCTCATCGAGCAGTGGTAATTCTGATTGACCTTGTACTTTCTGACCAATTACTTTTTTGAGACATGAAACATGAAATACCAGGTGTATTCTTGATGATAAGGGTAGCTCTAACTGATAGGCTACTTCTCCAATGTGGCGCACAATTTTGTAAGGACCGTAGAATCGTGGAGCCAACTTTTGGCTGGACTTTATCCTTAACGATGATTGTTTGTAAGGTTGCAACCTCAGGAAAACCCAGTCATCATTATTAAAAGTTCTCTCTAATCGGTGCGAGTATTGTTGTTGTTTCATACGATTTTGTGCTTGGACTAAATTCTCTTTGAGGATGGTGAGTGTAGACTGCCTTTGTTGGAACCAATCATCCACTTTGGCTACTTTGGATGACCCTTGTACGTAATCTACGACGATTGGAGGCTTGGTGCCATACAATGCTTCAAAGGGAGACATCTTAATTGAGTAATGGTAAGAAGTGTTGTACCACCATTCTGCCATTGCTAGCCACTGGCTCCATTGGTATTGTTTATCTTGAGCGAAACATCTTAAGTATGTACCCAAACATTTGTTAACTACTTCTATTTGACCATCTGTTTGTGGGTGGTAGGCCGAAGACATATTCAATTTGGTACCACTAAGTCGAAATAATTCCCGCCAAAAGTTACTAGTGAAGATGGGATCTCTATCACTTACAATATTTTTGGGCATACCATGTAATTTGAAGATTGAATCCATAAATACCTTTGCCACCTTGCTTGCGGAAAAAGGGTGTTGTAAAGCTTGAAAATGAGCGTATTTGGATAATCGGTCTACGACTACGAAGATTACTGTCCTGCCTTCTGATTTAGGAAGACCTTCAATAAAATCCATGGATATATGTTCCCACTGATGCTCAGGGATGGGTAATGGTTGTAACAACCCTGGTGATTTGACTGTTTCTCCTTTATTACACTGGTAGGTTTCGCATTCTGCTACCCATTGTTTGACTTCTGCTTTTAATCCTTTCCAAAAAAATGATTGTTTGACCCTTAAATATGTCTTCAAAAATCTTGAATGTCCCGTTGATGGAGAAGCGTGTGATTCATCGAGGATATTTGATTTGAGTTCTGAATTGTGTGGAATGTAAATGTGGTTCTTCTTCCGGAGGATTTTATCTTCATAAGAGAATAAAGGGTTTGTAGAGGACCCTATAGATAATTCTTGAATTATCTGAGCAGTTTCGCTATTTGATAACCATTCATCCTATAATTGATTCACCCATTGGAAACAAGGACCCGAAATAGCGTTGATGACTACTTCATCTTCATATTTCCTGGATAACGCATCGGCGGCTACATTTTCCTTCCCTTTCTTATATTCGATAACAAAATCATAACCCAATAGTTTGGTTAACCACTTATTTTGTTCCGGATAGGAAAACCTTTGCTCAAGAAAATGTTTGAGACTACTATGATCTGTTTTTATAATGAAGAGGCTATTGATTAGGTAGTGTCTCCATTTTTCTACAGCATGGAGAATTGCCAACATTTCTTTTTCGTACGTTGATCTTCCCAAATTTTTTTCCCGATAGTTGTTTACTTTCGAATGCCAATGGATGACCTTCCTGCATTAATATAGCCCCTATGCCTATGCTTGACGCATCACATTCGATAATAAATGGTTTGTGAAATTTTGGAGTTGCTAAAACTGGATTTGTACACATGGCCTCCTTAAGAGTATTGAAGGCTTGAGTAGCCCCCTCTGACCAATGAAAAGCATCCTTCTTTGTGAGTGCTGTGAGAGATGCTGCAATCTTACCATAATTTCGTACAAACTTGCGATAGTAGCCTGTGAGACCCAAAAAACCAAGAAGTTTCTTGATGGTTTTAGGTAAAGGCCATTCTTGAATTATCTTAATCTTATTGGGATCAACTTTGATGCCCTCTTGTGAAACTATATGACCAAGATACTCGACTTCTTGGACACCAAATGAACATTTGGAACGTTTGACAAATAATTTTTCTTTGTGTAAAATGTGAAGGGCCTTATCCACATGATGTAAATGATCCTTCCATGTTTTTCTATATATGAGAATGTCATCAAAGAAAACTAACACAAACTTACGGAGAAGTGGACGAAACACTTGGTTCATGAGACTTTGGAATGTGGATGGTGCATTGGTGAGACCAAACGGCATGACCAAAAATTCGCAATGACCTTCATGAGTACGAAAAGCATTTTTGGGAATGTCTTCTTCTCTGACACGAATTTGGTGAAATCCTGAGCGAAGGTCTAATTTTGTAAAAAAATTTGCACCATGCAACTCGTCTAGTAGGTCATCTATGACAGGGATTGGAAATTTATCCTTGATAGTGAGTTTATTGAGGGAAAAAAAATCAGGACACATATGCCAAGAGTTATCTTTTCATCTGGCCAAAACTACAGGTGAGGAATAAGGGCTAGTGTTGTGATGAATGACTCCATGATCTAGCAAATCCTGAACGATCTGCTCGATTTCTGTATTTTATGGTTGAGGATAGCGATAAGGACGACTGTTAGGTGGAACACTACCTGGAATCAAATGGATGGCATGGTCATGAGATTTTTTAGGTGATAATCCTTTAGGTTCTTGGAAAACCACATCGTAATTTGCGACGATGTCTCATAAATCTGGAGCAGTAATATCCGAAGTTGCTCGAGATTGTTTTTCCAAACAATTAATTTGAGCTATGAATCCATATCCACCCTTTTTTAACATCTTCTCCATACTATGAGAGCTCACCATTTGTGATGGTGGAGTATTAATGCCTTGTAAGCGAATGACACGTCCGTTTTCCTTCCATTCCACAAATAATTTTTTGAAATTGAAGCTAACCGTGTCTAGTGTTTCTAACCATTCAACTCCCAAAATGACATCAGAGTTCCCTAAATTCATGACAAAAAGAGATCCATACCAGGTATAAGTTCCCATTTGAATGGAAACTTTAGATGTTCTCCCAACACATTGAGCGTTCACCCCATTGGCTACTAGAACCTGGAATTTGTCCTTGTTGGAAGAGTTAATGAATAAGTTCAAAGCTTTTGCTGTTTTGAAGTCGATAAAATTATGGGTACTACCAGAATCAATTAGCACATTCATCTTTTTCTGACGGAGAAATCCCAGTACCTTGATGGTATGGTGGGTTGTTAACCCCATGAGGGCATGCACGGAGATAGCCATTATATCCTCTTCCTTCTCTTCTAGAGTACTTGGTAGTTCTTCTTGCATAGGATCATCTTGGTGGTAAGCTTCTTCCTCTTCTACTTCATATTGATCGCATTCAATATGAAATTTTTGTTTTTGGGCACATGCTTGTTCCCTGGGATGATGATTGCGACATTTATAGCAAAATTATCTTGATGGTTGATCATTTCTGTGAAAGGAATTATTGCGATACGAAGGACGATTGTAAGTTTCACACCGTGCAGATAACTGAATTCGCTTCTCATCCAGCTTGGCTATTCTTATGCAATCGTTCAGCGAGGTTGGATTTTGAATGTCCACCTCAACCCTAATATTTTCTTTCAACCCATTGCGAAAAGCTCCTACCACTGTGTCGGGGCTGAGGTCTAATGTATACGGTAGTAAACTAGTGAATTCTGAGACGACCTCAGTAACTGATCCTTCTTGTTTAAGAGATAACAGTCTGACTGTGTATGACGATGTAGTTCCTTCATCAAATATTTCTAAAAAATAGGTAGTGATTTTTTTCCAGTGAATAGTAGCTCCTTTCTCGCGCTTAAGCCATACAAACCATTGGTAGGCCTCAGTGCCTAATTTTGATGCAACGAAAGGGATTTTATCAAAATCTCGAATTTGGTACAAGTCTAAGATGCCTTCCATTTTGGCTATCCAACCACGAGGATCATGACCCTCAAAATTGGGCATGTCAATGCGTGGAAAATTATTAGGGCCTCTCGATTGGTGATAACCCATATCCCTATCCTGATCTTGGTTATATCTCTGTATATAAAAGCGATTCCCGTAATTATTCTGATTGCCTCTTTGTTGCTCCCAATCTTCATCTTGGTCGTCATTTTCTTCATTCCTTTGTTCATGGGAGTGATTTGGGGAATTAGTATTGGGATTAGGTCAGTTTTGTGTGTTCAGCAGTTTAGTTAGGTTGACATTAATTTGGCGCATACCATCTAGTAAGTGTCGAAGAGTTTCATCCGTGGTAATGGCCGAGTTGCTTGATTCTCCTTGTGTGATGTTTTCATGAGTTGGGGGAGGGTTAGTAGCCATGGGGTCGACTAGTGGATGATTCGGATTATAACTGCCAATTTTGAAAGAAGAAGGAGAATTTTTTGTACCTTGGCTTCGATGAGGTCTTCTTGCATTTTTATTGGGGGTCTTCAAGCTTGTTAGTCGATCGTCAGGACCTTTGGTCCAACTTCTACTCATGCATTGTTCAAACTTTCCTGCTTAGTAATCCTTGAGCGTCCAATTCTGAAAATTTTGGTTGAGTTCGGCAAAAAAAAAATTGGATTTCACTTCAACTGTCGCTCCAACTGCGACGCGGAGTTTAATGTGGCACGAACCCTTGACTTCACATATTTTTGTGTAATTCACCTGAACCCGACTGACGCGACCTGACACAGGAGACAGCGAGGCGACTGACAACGAGGACAGCGACCGCGAGGACCGGATGCTAATTGACACGGGTGACAGCAAGGTGACGGACAACGAGGACAGCGACAGTGAGGACTGACAGTGACAATGAGGACCAGATGCTAACTGACACGGGCGACAGTGAGGACAGCGACAGTGAGGACAATGATAGTGAACTGACACAGGCGACAGTGAGATGACTGACACAGGACAGTGAGACGACTGACTGGGATGAACCGATCGAGCAAGACACGAGCGGACAGACAAGACACAAGACATGGACAGAAGGACACGGAGGACCGAACCGAAGGATTTGCTATGCGCGGAGGCTCCCGACGTGTGATCGAAGTCACAACGTAGAAAGTGTGACACTTTGCTTTTAAACCCTTCCGCAAACGAAACACCTTAAATGTGGGATAAATAGGCAAACTAACGTACGAAAAAAAAATTTAACTGACATCAGCACAAGAATTTTAAAGGTAGACCTTAGGTTTTTTCTAGAAATAATAATAATTTCATAAATTTTGATTGGCTGATGGCTTCGGGAGGGATTGCGGTTTATTTTTGTCGGTTTTTCGAACGATCAGGTGACTATTAATTTTTGAGGATGGTTGAATTTCTATGCCTGTGGGCTGTGTGCTGCCAGTGGATGGGTGCAGACGTATACACGAGGATGCCAAACGACAGGACGCCTACGGAATGCTGAGGACGCCTACGAACTACGGTTCTTCAGGAGCGAGAATGGAATCTGATACCACTTGCAAGGGTAATCTTACCCTTGTCCGTTGCTTATCCAGATGTAACACAAATTACACCGAATACACAGAAATTACCAGCAAGATATAACACCAATATAAGTCGAACGTAATTAGAATAATGGAAACACGAATAAGAATACAGTGCCACTAGGAGGGCAGATCCCATCATGAAGGCAAATGCGAAGTGCAGTGAATAAAGATAAAAACATGATGATTTAATTTAAATAATCTATCTAATATATATATGAAAATTTTACACTTGGAATACCTAGGCGACGGCTAGGTTTGGTATGTAACAATGGCCATTAATTATTTCTTCCTAAAGGAGTAAGAATAAGGAAAATAGTCTTTAGGCTTATATATCTAATCAATTCATCATAATATCTTGAGGTAACTATATTTAATTCATCATCAAATTCCTTAATCACCCATCATTTTGGCTAAAACTCAACTCTTTTATTCATAGGAATGATGCAATATATAATAAGAAGATTAGGGCCTACATTAGAAAAATCAAATACTTCATCAAATGAAGATGAACCTATTGTTATCTCACCACATATAGCCACCTATAAAGAGGAAACATCCATAAATAACCACACACTCTCTAGAATGGTATGTATTATAGTCATGCAAGATATGATGATGCTTAGTCATGTACCAAGTTGCTTCTAAATATAAAATTCACTCTTTAGAAGAGGTGGATGTCCAATATGGTAAATGAACAACTACATGTGCTTGTGAGGTCTCACGATCATGATCATCCTTATCTTGAGCATAGAAAAAAGCAACATCAGTACCCTTATTTTAGCTACCTCTTCAAGCCTCAAAAATTACAATCAAGAAAACTATACCTTATGTCCTTCCTTTTTACAAAAAGAGAAAATAGAGTTTTTGAAGGGTTTTTTGGTTTTTTTTCTCCTTGATTTGTCTTCTTATCAATATGAAGATCAATCATATCATTAGTTTTCTTTTTGTTTTTGTATAACTACTTTTCTCATCAAAATTAGTGGTTAGAAGATCCTCGTTCACATATTTGAGGAGTTCCTTAGTCTTGAGCAAATATTTAATCTTGATTTTCTAGGTGGCATAGCTAGTTCCATTGAGCAAGGCAAACATAGATCCATGGAATTCCTACAAAAATATAGTCTTATATTAGAATGTATTGTGGTTAAGCTTCTTTTGAGGCTATGGCTATCTTCTATACTTGCATTTGTCATATTTATCCTTTGGGCCCTTGTAAACCTTGAAAAATGTGCTTTTGTAATTTTTTTTTTTAAGGATCAGTCTCAAAACCTTGACCTAAAGGCACCATGTATTTAGGTATAAATGCACCTTCTTACCAACCTTTTTGGCTACCGGTTGAGGTGTAATTTCATTTTATTTTAGTGAGATTATTTGGTTTCAACAGATAGCCCATCATATTCTATATTCTATTTTTTATTGTGAATTCCTTTGTTAAGCAATACTGGATAATGTTTCATTCCATTCATTATTAGAAATTGCTAAAAAATCCAACATGGCATCAAAGCTGGTATGAATCCTCATAATTTGATTGTTTCCACTAAAAAGTGTTTTTTTTCTAAGTTCTCTTGAGTGCAATATTTGTTGGATATAGCTAAGAATATTTTATCTTTAAGGTTGATGGCATATTCAAAATAAGGATTTTCTAATAAAACCCTAGGTGGACTTGGATCATGAGAATCTCACTAGAATCAGCAGATTTTCTCCATGAAAAATTCTTTCCAACATCTTCCTTTTCTTATCTCATTAGCACTTAATATTTTTTATTTTAAATCTTTTGACCAAATGGATGTCCAATTTTTGGTATTGGATTCTTAATATTCTTCAAAAAAATATCCCTTATAGTTTTTTTTAATCCATTTCCTTCTCTCTTACAACTTTTTTTTCCAATAGTAGAGTAGATGAGAGGGTAGACTTCTTGGCTGCCATGAAATAATAAAATAAGAGGCTAAATTTTTCCGTACATATCCCTGGTGCTAAAGAAGTTATAGGTAGGCTTCTTGCTTAGCAAAGATGTCCAAGCCACTTGACAAAGTTGCAAAAATGGTTTGACAACTTTTAAGTTGCACGAGCATTAGAGGATGTCCTAACTAGTTGTGTTCAAAAAATAGTTATGTAGGACAAACTCTCATACATATAGATAAACTATTACCTTCTTTGGATTCTTTACAAAAATTTGGTAGGGGTCCTAGTTTAGCATTTTTGTTTATTTTACCTCCAAGTACCCCAAATTTTTATTCAAAAAAGTTGCTATTTTCCTCTATTTTTTTAAATTTCAAATTTAAAAAGAGAATATTTCCTAGAATATTCAAAATAATGTTTTAGGGAATAATGGAATTTTTGGATGAATGGTCATGCACATACCTATGTTAGCATGACATATGCCTACATAACCACAGGGCACCAAAAGGGTGAGAGAGGTTGTTTTGCTTAGTTTAAATCTAAAGCTTACCTTTTCTCTCCCAAGTGTGACACTTGGGGAGATGAATATCAAGGAGAACATAAGGATTTTTCCTATGGGAGGTCTAAAGTTCAAATATCCTCAACTTTTTTTTTATGAATGAGATGACATCAACATGCATGTAACCTATGATGATGTGGCAACTTATGATGACATGGCATTATATGACTTCACCCATTTACATAGTTGTCATGACATTATAGGGTCATACAAACACCATATGGTATTCTATATGGCTAACATGGTTGTTTATATAGCTAATTTTATGACCAACACACAAATCTTAAGGTGATACATGGTAGTTTGTATGGAAGACATGGTGGTTCATATAGCTAACTTAGAAGAAGGTGCATAAATATTGAGGTAACACATGGAAATTAACATAGTAGTCCATATAGCTATCTTCATGATTAGTACATGAATCATGAGGTGAAATGTGCCAGTCCATTCAAGTGATGTGGCATGATACATGGCAGTTGATGGAGGCACTCACTTAGTTTATGATATGGCATGAACCCTAAGATGACATATGATAGGTAATGTAGGGGATGACATAGATGTTAATGTGGTATGCTCTAACTGAGTCGATGCGGCAAGTTGTATTGTGGTTGACATGGTAGGTCATATGCCACTTAGCATATATATATATATATATATATATATATATATATATATATATATATATATATATATATATATATATATATATAGGTTTGGCTAATCGTATTCTTCTAGCTCATCAAACTTGATAAGTAACTTGCAAAATCAATAATGAACTTGATATAACACAAATTTTGAAGTGAATTAGAAAGTAGCAAGTTTCATAGTAAGGTTCATAGATCAGGTAGCAAATCAAATCATGAGAAGTGGTATCAAAAAAAAAATTGATATGTTGTATAATTAGTACATGCTTGGCACCCCCTCATCCAATTAGGTAACAATACATGGTAACCTCCCATTTGCTATAGGTACTAGAAATTTGATTTTTTTTAATATTTTGGAGGTATTTTTTATATTTTAGGGCACAATTTTTTGGGACCATAACTTTTACATATAGAATTATTTTGATCCCCAATTATTAAACCATACAAATTTTTAAAAATTTCAATATTGGTGGTTTTGTTTTTGGTCATGACTACATGTAAATTTTTGTATTTTGGAAAAATTTAATGGATCACTATGTGCCCTTATTGGGTGTTCCTAACTATTCTACCCAAAATATTAAGGTTGAAGCTCTACTCCAAAGTAAGAAGTTAATTAAATGTATAAATGAGGAGACTCGTGATATTGACTGCAAATTGAAGTAGCTCTACAGGGACAAGAAGAATGAGGCTCATGGTATCATTGCTCTTCATTTTGATAATGTATATGACACGCTTATTAGTAGACCACAAATCCTAAAGTATTTTTTGAGATATTTTAGGGGTTATGTGATTGTATTAATTCCATGCAATTTAGTATATGAGCTAGAAACCTTATCCATGGACTCATATGATACTATTGATGAGTATATCACTCAATTTAAGAAACTACAAGAGGACTACCAAAGGAGAAAATAGAAGAATAGGAAGCATTAGAAAAGGAAAGGAACAATGAACTACTCAACATTATCTTTAATAATGTATCTAAAACATATAAAATATTTGTTATCTTTGAGATGCTTTGTGTATACTTTCTATATTCTATTGCATTATCCATTGATGAGGTATTTAAGTACTTTTTACATTGTTAGACTAAGAGAAATAGGCATAAGAAAAATTCAATTTTTAATCAGGCTCACCCAAAAGAAGTTGTTGCTAAAATTTAGAATGACAAAGAGCCAAAACAAAATGAGTAGAAGCTTTTCAAGAAGACTACTTGTGAGTTCTACATAAGGGAAGGGCACAAGGTAGAATTCTACAAGATTTAAATCAAGAAACTTGAGGAAGTAGCAAGAAATGGGGTGTTGATGTTACTCTCTTTTATGCACAAAGTGAGGATACTTTTAAGGGAAAACCTCACAAGCTCAGATTGCAGTTCATTCTACATATTGGACATATACTTCTATAGATGAGTGGATAATAGATTTAGGGGAAACTAGGCATATGTAAAAGCATATGCATGTTCTTAAGGGCTACAACAAAGCACATATCTGGTATTGTATTTTTGTTGGAGATGACTCTTTGTTGTAGGTTGTAGGATGTGGAGACATCAACATTAGATCTTCATCATTTGATGAGGTACTTCATGTTCCCAATATTGGCCCTAACCTTTGTCTATTTATTGCATTGCTCATACAAACAAGAAGATAGACTTGTAGCTTGATAGATGTGTAACTAGAGATATAGACAATGGTTTCAAAATTATTGCTTTTGGTTATTGTGATGAGATTGACCGCGTGTACAAGTTTGAAGAAAAACCTACCTCTTCTATCTGTTATTCTAGGAAGAAAAAATTTATCGCTATGGTTTCTCATTCAAAAACTAAAATTCATAGGTGGCATCATAGGCTTGGGCATCTTAACTATAGTTCTTTGTTATATATAAGTCAACACCATATGGTTGTTAGGCTTCCATGCATATCTCCTCCAAGAGGTGCATTTGAGGGGTGTATTTTGGGAAAGCATCATAGGGAGACATTTTCAAAAGGGATTGTAAGGTGAGAATATAATCCCTTGGAGGTCTTATATAGTGACAATTGTGGACCTTGGATACACCATTTCTCTCAAGAAATAAGCATTTTCTTCTTTTAATTAATGATTTCTTTAGATATGTATGGTTTTACATAATTCGTGCTAAAGATGATATTTTTGATAGGTTTAAGACCTTCAAGGCCCTTGTTGAAATTCAACTAGGTAGCATAATCAAATATCTAAGGATGGATGGGGTGGTGAATATGTTTATTATGTATTTATAATTTTTGGCTTCTCATAGGATTGCATATTTGAAAACTATTCACTATACTCCTAAATAGAATGGTGTGGCTAAGAGGAAAAATACCATGGAGGTGGAACCATGTATTATTCATTCCAAGGGGATGGATAATAAGTTCTAAGCTAAGGCTATCGCTTATGTAGTATACATCATCAATATAATTCCCACTAGGGAAATACAAAGCACAACAGCTCTTGAGAGATTGACAAGGATAAGCCTGATGTATCCTAAATTTGTATTTTTAGGTCTTTAACATAGGCTCATATACCTAAGGATATTTAGAAAGAGGCACCAAATAGTCATAAGTAAATTTTTATGGGGTATTTAGATACCTCAAATTCATATCATCTTTATGAGACTTAGAGGCATGTTTAACTAGGTGTCCCTTCCACCCCACCACCTAAGCTTTTGGCAATTGATTCTTTTGACCCTTTGACTATGTTTGATGTAGTTGGTTCTTCTGATATTTTGGTTGGCTCTATTCCTATTAGAGCATCTTCTTCATATCCTTCTTTATCTTTCTTGAGTGGTTGTTTTTTGCCTATTTACCTGACCCCTTCATAGGTAATAGCATATGTAGCACTCTCTTCTCCAAGAGTAGTGAATGATGAGTAGGACACATTAGTTTCACGTGCTCCAATCTTGTATGATGATGTGAGTGGTGATGAATTGGATTATTTAAATTTAGGTTTTGATATTGAGCTATGATATGATACACATGATTATTTCGTTCATCCAACACCCAAGTGGATTAAGACACTTCTAAAGGATGCTCAACCTATTCTATCTCTTGAGCAACATAAAAAGGATCCTACCCAAGAATTGCTTTTGAAGGTAACACATTCTCAATATCCTCTCCCATATTCTTAAGCTAAGGATAAGATAGAATGAGAATATGTTATTTTGAAAAAATATGAGATTCTAATGAAGAACAGGACTTGGAAGTTGGTCCCTCCTCTAGAAGGTGTTAGAATTATTCACTATTGAGTTGTCATTGATATCAAAGGCCCACTTGGTTGCTGGAAAACTGTGGCATGCTTGGGCGAATTATTCAAGGCAAATATTTTTTTTCAAGGGCAATTTAATTATAGATTTGCTTATAAGTTTGGGCGATATCAAAGGATTTACTTGTTTTTAAAACATTTAAATATTTAAACCCACCAATGAGGAATCAAAGGGTTTACTTGATTTTAAAACATTTAAATATTTAAACCCACCCATAAGGAATCAAAGGGTTTACTTGATTTTAAAACATTTAAATATTTAAACCCACCCATAAGAAATCAAAGGGTTTACTTGATTTAAAAATATTTAAATATTTAAACCCACCCATAAGGAATCAAAGGGTTTACTTGATTTTTAAAAAATTAAATATTTAAACCCACCCATAAGGAATCAA
Source organism: Wollemia nobilis (assembly GCA_028583015.1). Lineage (NCBI taxonomy): Eukaryota > Viridiplantae > Streptophyta > Pinopsida > Araucariales > Araucariaceae > Wollemia > Wollemia nobilis. Next base: position 6,882,150 of record JAQPPZ010017031.1, on the reverse strand, counting down.
AGGGTTTACTTGATTTTAAAACATTTAAACCCACCCATGAGGGGCACATAGCCAAATTTTAACATATTTAAATTAAATATTTAAATATTAATATTTAAATAGGAAATTAAAATTCAAAAAGGTGTCTCTTGAGTGGGTCGACCTCTTGGGCGCCAAAAGCAAGAAGGTGAAAGGTTTGCATTTGAAGAGTTGCATCCTCCTCTATAAATACAAGGCTAGAGTTCATTTCAACAAAATGAATTTTATTGAATGTCTTTGATATACATGAGTAGATATTAGAGTGCAGATCCAAGAAGACAGTGTGATAGAATAATGTGCAGTCTTGTATGCCATTAAAGGCCAAAATTGTGAACAATCTTGTATGTTATTAAAGGCCAAAATTGTAAGCAAAAGTTGATGTCATTTAAGATCAGATTTTGGAGCAAACTTGAGCGATGTTTTTAATCATATTTGTGAGCAGAATTTGATTCCTTTAATGATCAGATTTTGGAGTAGACCTGAGCAAAGTTTTTGATCAGATTTACGAGCATAAGTTGATGCCTTTAATGATTAGATTTTGGAGTAGACCTGAGCAAATGTTTTGATCAGATTTGTGAGTAGAAGTCGATGCCTTTAATGTTCAAAATTTTGGAGCAGACCTGAGCAAATTTTTTGATCAGATTTCTGAGCATAAGTTGATGCCTTTAATGATCAGACTTTTGAAGCAGACCTGAGAAAGGTTTTCGATCAGCAGATCTGTCCAAGTTTTCGATCAAATATGTGAGTAGTTTTGCAGTAGACCTGTGTAATTTTGTTGATTGATTGTGTATGAAGTATTTAAGTAGTTTTATACGGGATTTGTGGAGCAGTCTTGTGGAGTATTTCTCCAAGATTTTGCATATCTTTATTCAAATTTTAATGCCTTTAGATCTAAGGTTGCTGCATCAAGGAGATTGGTGTCTCTCGTAGGTTGGTGCCTACATTTGTGTATAAGGGAATTGGTGTCTCCTATGGTTTGGTGCCTATAAACTCTTTTGAAGTGATAAAAGCAATATTTTATCATGGTTTTTCCTTGAAAGGGTTTTTCATGTAAAATCCTTGTCTCTTGTGTGTGTGGTGTTATGTACATTGATTCATTATTTGCATTCATATTATTGTAGTTATTATTTTGAAATGAAAAGTTTTATATTATACTATTCACCCCCTCTTAGTATAAGCGTGTGTTTATTTAGAATGGAATAATGTTATTGGTTATAAATGGGTCTATAGTACCAAATATACAATGGAAGGCTAGGTAGAGAAGCACAAGTTATGCCTTGTTGCTAAGGGATTATCTTAATGGGAGTGGAGTATTCTAATACTTTTGCACCATTGGCCAGGATGAAATAAGTTAGGATGATTCTCTCTATTATTATCTCCTATGGGTAGAAGGTACACCAAATGGATGGATATGAAGAGTGTCTTTCTATATGGGGAGCTTCAAGAGGAAATCTACATGTGGCATCCACTCAGTTTTAAGCTTAAGGGACCCACTCCATCAGTTTATCATTTGACTAGGTCCTTGTATTGACTTAAGTAGGCTCCTTGAATATGATATTTCCATCAAACATCAATATGGAAAATTTTGGTGATTATGTTGTATTTTGATGATCTTCTCATCACTTACAACTCCTCTACTCTAATCCAGGATATGAAGTCACAACTTGTTCCACCTTTGAGATGATATATTTGAGTTTTCTGCATTATTTTTTTGGGATTAAGGTAGATAAAAAAGACTATGAAAATAAGCTTGCTTAGATTGCTTTTTCCATAGGCTTATTATATTGTCCTCTCTAGTTTTCATGGTCACTATATGTGAGATATCGAAAGATCGAATGATTGCAATTCACATGGAATGACACAACAAGGCAATTTTGAGAGCATAGAAAGTAGCTTGAATAGACTACCTTTGGGATTTTTTACAAGGTCAACTCCTTTTAAGATGTGATATTAAGCACTCTCCATACTAACCTAACCTACCTAGATTTTTGTGAACAAAGGAAAATGGAAAGAAAAACTACATTAAAATAGAGGAAAAGAAAAATCCTAAGCTAGTAGGGGGCGATGTGCCAAGATCATAATATTATCCTACATAATAGTGGGATAAATGAATGAGTTAATCTAATGTGCCAATAACTCAAAGTGAACACTTTCTCTTATCAACACATAGAATTAAGCACAAATTACACATACTAGAAATAAGATATACACAACCTTCTATACATGTGCATAAACATACATACACATAAGAAATGGGATAAAAAATCCTAGTAGTCTACACTCACTATATATATGACTATGAATATTACAAGTCATGCTAGAAGCCAAGGCTCAAAAGCTTGGCCATAAAACTACTTAGGGTTTGGTTCTAGATTGTTATAGAATAGAAATGAATGGAGAGTTACAAATAGCAACTAATTGATCCTTTACAATGCCTAAACTTCTACTATTTATAGACAAATAGAAATATTTCCCTCCAAAAATTGCACAAGATTTTTTGACAATGTTTCTCTATTGCTTCCTTGATCCAATCCTCCTTACATCACTTTTAGCTCTTTTAGGTATCTGGTTCTAGAATCATTAATTATGGATTGTTGGATGTCCAACTACCACCCTAGGGATCATGAAAAGTAAGTAGAAACACCTTATGCAATCAATGTTATCAAATTTGGGATTGTTGCTATTACAACTACCATGCTTCTACCTTTAATAGGCCAACCACTTTTCTTAGACTATTGAGCCCAAATGATGCTAGTAGGTGATCCTTTAATTCTTTCAATAATGGCTTATTAGTTTAGCTCATTTACCCTTTTGAGAGCTTGTACACAATCACTGATGTCTTATGGTTTGATCTTCTTCCTACCTATTGACTTGCCATGTGTGACCACTCTTTCTTGTTGGTTGCTTCTACAATTTTACCCAACTTTTTGGAATGCTTTTATTCTATTCTTTAGCTTCCTTTTATCTTCCATGGCAACACAAACTATTAATTTTTAATTAAATGGTTGTCAAAACTTTTCCTCATCTCCCTACATTAGAATTTTATAAACTTCCATAACTAGATTAGAATTTTGTTAGAAGTTTATGGAAATCTTGTCTTTTACCTTCTTTTCAGACATTTTGGATGTCTATTCTCAAAGATTTTGTTAGAAGTTTGTGGAAGTCTTGTCTTTTACCTTCTTGTTAGACCTTTTGGATTTCTCTCTCTCTGAGATTTTATATTGTTCATCCTCATAAGATTATTGTGACTCATGGTCTGACTTTTATTCTCCTTTCTCCTTCGAATATTTTTTAACTTTTGACCTTTAGAAATTTTTCTCTTCTTGCGTCCATTGGAACTTCTCTGCCGCTTTTTGCCTTTTTGGATTTCAAGACTACATAGGCCATCAAAAAAATTTACCTTCCCTTTTTAGTTAAAACTTTTATAGATGTGTCAGCCCTTGATCAAAACTTTTTATCCATATTAGTCTTATGCCTCTTTCCTTCTCCTAGTTTTACCTTTGTGTCATCCTTCCTTCAAAATCCACTTAAGGTAAAAACCTCTGAGAAAAAGTGAAAATTCACTATAGTTCTAGAAAATCACATGGACTTCTTGCTTGCTAAAGGAGGATTTAGAATTGCTACCTTTATCCTTGGGCATGGAGTCAAAAAAGTAAAGAATTTGAAAAAATACAAAAAAAGGAATGTAAAGAAAAGAATACAAAAAATACAAAGTTGGTAGCTTATCCAAAACTTTCTTAATTCCTCCCCACTCTTCATATGAAGGGCACTAGATCTTCCCAAAATTTTTGTAGACCTCTTGGAGCTCAAACTTGTCATTAAGGTAGAAATTCCTTGTTTGATTTATGACCTCATGCAACTGAATCCTTAATTTTTTTGATGACTTGATTTCCCAAACCAAATCACTTGTTGTAAGAGGGTCTGACCATCTTTAAAAAATAGAAGCATCCTCCTTATACTACCTCATCAACTAAAAATATTCTTGATATAAAAGAGCTTTTTATATTTGCTCCAAGGAGAGGGAAGTCCTTTCTACACTAAATTGTTAATATGACCTTTGAGCTTACCAATGGTAAAAAATAAGGTAGTTACTTGGGTTTTGCACTGTTATGCTACCTACTTCTTTTGGAGGAGACTAATTGCCTTTTGCATTGTTGTGTTTTAGTCTTGAAATTTAGTAGACATAAACTCAAATTTTGACACCATGACCAACTTTGCTCGATAATTTCTAGCCTCATCTAACTTTGTAGAGATCTCAACGAGGTTATGCTCAATCTCATGGATCACCTGAAGACTTTGATCAATAATTGTACTAATGATTTTGAATAGTTAGAATAGATCCCTTATAGTGCTAGTAATCTTGTTCCAATAAGCATCGTTAACTTCCTTGATGAGGCTCCTAATCCCTTGGTGCTACTTCATCTCATTTTTTCCTGAACTCCTCAAACTACTTTTGGATAATATCTCTCTTAATGTGCAATTTTTTATGAACTCACCTTGTAATAAATAAGGTCCATGGATGGGTGTTTCAAAATAAACATTGAGGGATATATTATTCATTAAATATTATTTTTAATAGAAGGAGAACTATATATTAACATGGAAGAAAATGATAAAACTTTTAATGCACTGCCATAAAAATTCAAAATGAACTTCTTAAATGCTAAGTGTAGATGCCTAAACCCAAATGGTCCAATGTTGAAAGGTGCTCTACCTATCAATATGTTTGATAAAATGCAAAGGATGTATGATAAAAATGTTGGCCCTACCTAAGTGTTTTATACAAAATAAATTAGATATCGATAAATGGGCAATTAACATTGAAAATTGTTGAGATGATTGCCAAGTAGATAAAGGAGCCTAAGGGATTGAATAATTTTGTAGCCACTCAGTTGTTTAGGCATTCATCATTCTTGGCATATATAATTTTGTTCCAAATCGTGGGAGCATTTCTAGTTCTAAGCCAAAAGTGGATAAATGAGAAAGGTAAGGAGGTGCTAGTGTATTCTTGGATGAAGGGATTGAAAAAGAGTACTTCATGTTATTCTTTTATCAAGCATTTCTTTGCTCTATCTATTACACTTTTGAGAGGTTCTCAACTAGATTACCTTTTAGAAAATTATCAAAAATTTATTGAGGGGGTACTTCCTAGGGACTGGTATTTCATTGAAGAAGGAACCATTATAAGAATGCATGGCTTCAACTTTACATTGTATCTACTTCCTAAATTTATCCTTGACCAAATTTTTGTTTTAGAAGTATTCAAGCAAATAGACCTACTTGATATACAAAAGCAGGAAGGTAAAGACATCATACTATAGGACTCTTATAAGTCTAGGAGGAATGCTCCTACAAAGAAAGAAATTTACCTCCATTGTAGAGGATAAGTTGAAAGTGTTAGGGCTCAAGCAGATGGAGGACATATGGAATTTTGATCCTCAAGGAAGGTTTACCTCATATATGAATAATATCAAATGACTAAAATTTAAGCATTAACATAGGATTGAGGTGGAGAATCTAAGGAACCCTATTGATGGAATTGGAACACATCCTCTCAACATGCTCATTAAACCTCCACAAAATCTCATAAAATATTTTACCAGACAATGGGTAAAGTCAACCCATAAAGCAAAATCAACAAGAAGAAGAAAGACAATCTAAGGTAAATGCACTTAAAGATGACCAAGATCAAGGTTTGGTGGATAATGAGGGAATAAATTGGCAAGAAAGGATAGGAACCCAACTCAATACCTAAATATTAGTAGTTTAACAGACTTTATAATGAAAACACCCAAATGTTAAAATCTTAGGGTCAAACCAATAGAGTGAGGAAGAGATCTTGAAATACTCTAGAGGTCAAAAATAGCAGGAGAAACAAAATAAGGAACTTGAGAACCCTCATTGAGAGTTTATAGGGAAGGTTTGACTACCACCACTCCCACAAGAATTGTAGCATCATTTTCCCAAGCACAACACACTTCCCAATAGGATACCCCACACCGAGAAGCTTAAAGGAAATAAAAGCGAAAGGTAAAGTCAACAACCAACCCTATTAAAACAAAGAAGAAGAAATAGGATGCTTCCATAATAGAGTTAAGCATCGGTGGTACTTCAATACAAACCTTATCATCCCCTCTTATAGGTAAGTTGCCAGCCCTAGAATTAGTAGTAGTTCCAATAACCCAAGCTCTTGGAATTCCTGCCTCAAAAACTATCTCCTCTTCCACAATATTTGCAACTTTCTCCATTTAGGAGTTACTATAATTTATGCATTATTCTTGAGTTACTCTGCTTTCATCTCCTCCTACCTCTCCACTTCCCCCTCCTTCAGTGCTTTCATTTTTTAAGCCATTGTCGATATTTCTATCACCTCCAAGGAAATCAAAAGGCTCACAACAAGCCTTGCTAAACCTAATCCCATGGAAAAAAAATAGAAGATTCAGTCACAGAAAACCCAACATAACTAGGAAAAGCAATCCAAGACAACACAACATCCAACTACAACTTAAATAATTAGTCATTTAGTCCCAAGAATGAAGCATTATTTTTCACCAAGAGAGACCCACTGGTATTAAAGTCAAAAGAAAAAATGATAAAACAAGACTGGTGGGTGGCAATAGTTGGGCTTGATCTAAAAGATGCTCAATCTTAAGATATTATGCAACTCATGTAGGAGACTTAAAATATAGTTGCACATGAATATGAGTCTTTGAGCTAGAGATTGACCAAGAAGGAAAGGGAGCTAGAGTAAGGTAAAAAGTACTTTAAGAATTTTTCAAATACAAGTCAAGGCACTCAAATGTCAAATAAACTTGCTAGCTAAGCACTTAAAGGAATAAATATTAGAATCTCTCTTGAGAAATAAAGAAGAATAGACAAAAGCCTCTCATATAGGCTTGTCAATCAAGAGGTCCAATTTAGTCAAAATAAAGATGCTCTACAAAAGGAGTTGGAGGAACTTAAGCAAAAAAATGAGATGGAGCAATGTCAAGGAATCAAAGCCCTTGTCAAAGAGGCTAGTAATATAAATTAGTATGAAGTTGAAAATACTACAATGGTATTATTTTAATTATTCAATTTTATTGATTCAACCACCAATTAGGGTCTTTAGGAGAGCAATGAGATTGATCAAAGCCTCAATAAAATAGATGAGGCTAGGATATATCAAGTGAATTTGGCCATGATATTGGATTCCAAATAGATATCTACTAAGATTCAATATAGAAAGGCAACAACATGAAAAATAGTCAATATCCTCCAAAATGATCAAGTTGTACAACAAAGTGTAAACCAAGTGAACGCCTTATATTTCACCATCAAAAGGCTCAAAGGGTAGGTAGACTCTTTAGTGCAAAGAGAACTTCTATTTACAACTATGGTCCCTAGAAATCCTTACTTAAAGTTGAAATATTTGTAGCTAAATAGGTAGTGTAAGGAAGAACTCTCCCATTTTGAAAATTGGATGGACCCTCCTACTATGGTGGATGAGGCTTGGGTGATAGGGTTGTTAGAAGAATTAGGAATTTAGATGTATAAAGTCACAAACCAAACAAATAACTTCTCTCGCGACAATAAATTTGAGTTAGAATAAATCTATGAGTACTACAGATAAATCTAGTGCCCCTCGGATGAGGAATGGGTAGAAATCAAGCAAGTGCTATACAAGCTTCCAACTTTGTGATCTTTCATATTTTTCTTTTCTCTTTTGCTATTTTTGTGCATATTATTTCAATTTTTGACTTCACACCCAAGGATGAAGGAAACAACTCTGAATTCTCCTTCAACAATCAAGAAGGTCTCTACGAGTAATCAAAATTATAGTGAGTATTCATGACACTCAAATATTCTTGCCTTAGGCATATTAGTGAAGAGAAAATGAGAAGAGGGAAAGGCTAACAAAAGGTAAGGAAAGAACAAACTCATGCATGCATAATAGTTTTGACCAAAATATGGGTTCCACTTTTCATCAAGTAAAAGAGAAAGGTAAAATTCATAAGCACTTAGGTGGCCCAAATCCCCAAAAAGATAAAAAAATAGAAAAGAATATTAACAGGTGCAAAAGAGAGAAAATACTCTTGATGGTTTAAAGTTTTGAAGTCCCAAGAAAGAGAAAGGGAGAAATTTTTTGAAAAGCAAACTATGAAAAATAAATAACTTGCAAAATATGAAACATTAAAAAAGTCTTATGGGAGGGAATAAGAGAATATTTCCACAAAGTATTTTGGACAAAGCATCTAAGATGATTTTATAAGTTTTAAATTTTTGATGAGGGAGAACAAGAAATATGTTTCAACAAGTAGTTGATAGCTCACAAAATACAAAAGGAAGTTAAATAAAGAATAAAAGTGTTTTGAAAGTAAAGCATGATGAAGCCAACTTGGAGTGTGGAAGAAGGGTCATATCAAGTTGTGAGATATCAGTAATGATGCACAAGATCCCAAGAGGGTGGGTGAGCTAATTATTAAATAATTGAGAATCACCTATCGACATCAATTGGAATTAGTATTCTAAGAGAAGTAGGTCACATATTAAAGACAAGGGCATGGTAATTGTAGTAGCAAAAATCTTGAATCTAATAGAAGTGATTATTGTTAGACTTGTGTTGAATATTTTCCATGCTACTCAAGTGGGATTGACTCTGAAGGACTTTACACTCTGCCCTTAGATTTTTTTGAGGTTTAAGCTATTTTTAGACCCATATGGGCATTTTTGGGTTAATGTAATGTCAACCCATGGTTTTGCACCCATGGTATTGTAAACCCCTTCTTGTTTTGTTGGTATATAAAACAACACTTGCATGAGGGTTTAGTAATGAATTTACAAGAAATGTAATCGCAAGCAAAAAGCGAGTGAAAGGATATTATTGTATTAGAGATGGTCAATTTTATACAATAAGGAGATATTCTTGTTGGGTTTTTCTCGTAAGGGTTTCCTAGGATAAATTATTATGTAATGTGTTCTTCTTCTCTATTTTTTCTTTTTGATTTTGCACTTACTGCTTTTTTAGATTTTGTTTATCAGGGTGTTATTTCTCTTCATTTGGTATCATAGCTAGGTTTTAGCTTTGTTCGAGGAGTAAGCGTTTCAACCCTGGGATAAATTGATTCTTGAGTGGGAGTAGTGCACAAAAGAATTTGGGTGAAGGAAAATTGATAGGAAGCACACGGGTAGAGATCAAAAAATTAAAAAAATAGAATTTTGAGTTATGGAAACTCAAGATGGAGGATCTTTTGGTGGATAAATATCAGTGGGTCATAGTCTCAAGCATAAAACCAATAGGAGCAATAGATGGGAAATGGATAAATATAGATAAGAAGACAAGGAGCTCTATATGATTGTGCTTATCTAATTTGATATTTTTGAATGTATCGATAGAGACGACAACAAAGTTGTTATGGGAAAAGTTGAGAACACTGTATCAAACAAAGTCGCTGGTAAATAAACTTTTTCTTTGAAGTAAGCTGTATTATCTTAGAATGAATGATGGTGATTATGTGGCTGAACATCTGAATTATTTTAACACTATGGTAAGTTAATTAAAATTTGTAGATGTAAAAATGGATGAAGAGAAAAAGTATATTACTTTACTTTATTCATTACCTAACTCCTAAGATAACCTAGTCATGGTCATCATCAATACTACTTATAAATTGAAAGTAGAGGATATAGTAGGAATATTGCTATCTGAGAAAATGAGATAAAATATTCTAAGGATTATCATCATAAGTATGCCTTGGTTGTGAGAGGTCATTCTCAAGAAAGAAGCAAAAAGAAATTAGGAGAAAGGAAATCGAAATCTAGGGAAAATTTTGTTGTTCTTGACAAAAGGAAATGTTGGAAGTGTGGTAAAATAGGGCATTATAAAAGATACTACAGATCTAAAAAGGTTGATGAAGGAACATCTACAGAAATAAAGACCACAAATGAAGATTCACGGGACCTGTTCGTAGCTGCAAAATGCTCAAGTGAACACCATGACTCATGGTTGATTGACTCAGGTGCTTCTTTCCATATGACTCCTCATAGAGAGGGGTTTTGTGAATATGAAAAGATAATGGAGGTGAAGTATTCTTGGGAGATAATTTGACAAAGAAAATAATAGATCAAGGAAGAGTCAAATTGAAGTTAAAATATGGAAGAGTTAAAACCCTTTCTAGTGTGCTACATATTCTAGGTTTGGCAAGGAATATGATATCCATTAGTAAGATGAATGACGTGGGTGTGATCGTGGAATTCAATAAGGACAGTTGCAAGATAGTTTGTGGTCATGTGGATGCTTAGTGTTGGAAAGGGGAGTTTGTATAGGAACTTTGTTTAAACTCGAGGCAAGCACTATAAGTATTGAGTGCAATAACTCTTCAGTTGTAGAGGAAATTAATACAATAGAAGAAGCTTCAAGTATTCCTATAGCGAAGACAATGTTGTGGCATCAACGCATGGGGTACATTGGTGAGAAAGACATTCAAACATTGAAAATGAAAGGTATGACTAAAGAAATTTTTGATTTCCCATTAAATTTTGATTTTTGTGAGCACTGTGTTTTTGGAAAGCAAACCCGAGTTAAGTTTCCCAGTAGAGCCACAAGATTTGAAGGAATTTTGTATCTAGTTCACAATGATGTGTTTGGACTTGAAAAAATACCATCATTAGGTAAATCCTTCTATTTTGTTACATTTATAGATGACTTATCAAGAAAGACTTGGGTATACATTTTACAGCATAAATATGATGTTTTCAATAAATTTAAAGAGTTCAAAGATCTTGTAGAAAATCAGACAAAGAAAACTATAAAGGTTTTGATAAGTGATAATGGTGGTGAGTATTGCTCTAATGAATTTGATCAATTTTGCAAGGACTGTGGAATAAAAAGGCATAGAACAACTCTGTATACTCCACAACATAATGAAGTTGCAAAACGGATGAATATAACATTGATGGATAATGCCAATAGCATGCTAAGCGGTGTAGGGTTAGAAAAGAAATTTTGGGTAGAAGCTATGTTAATTGCTTGCTACCTCATCAATAGATCTCCTACCTCAGCTTTGGTGGATAAAAATCCACAGGAAGTGTAGACTAGTAAGAAACCCTCTCTCAGTTATATAAGGGTTTTTGGTTATGAAGCATATATGTATGTCCTAAAAGATAAAAGGGCTAAGGTAGACTTTAAATCTAAGAAATACATATTTTTGGGTTATAATATTGGTGTGAAAGAATATAAGTTGTGGAATCTAGAAACACATAATATTACTTACAGTCGTAATGTGATATTTAGAGAAACAAAAGGGGTTCTAAAACAGAAAATGCAACCAAGAAAAGAACCAGAAATCATTCAAGTAAAATTGGAACGGGAGGAATAACCTATGGTAGAACCTGATGTTATAGAAGAATGTGAATTACAGAGTGAGTCTAAAGAGGAATATTTAGAGGAAGAAGTTGAGGAGGAAGTTAAAGATGTAGAACCTAGAACTCCAATGTTGAGATCATATCGGGTGATAAGACTCACAAAAAGGTATAGCACTTCAAATTTTTGTTCTGCATTTAATTTATCAGTTACTGATGAAGAACCCAAGACTATAAATGAACCACTTCAGTCAAGTGAGAATAATTTTTGGAAAAGGAATATGGAAGAAGAAATAGATTCCTTGGATAAAAATAAGACATGGGACTTGGTAAAATTACCCCTTGGTAGAAAACTTGTTGGTTGTAAGTGGTTATTCAAGAAAAAGTACAATATAGAAGGAAATTTGGAGAAGTACTAAGCTCATCTGGTAGCAAAAGGATTTTCTCAAGTTGAGGGAATTAACTTTGGTGATATTTTTTCCCTTGTGGATAAACTAAAATCAATTAGAGTTATGTTGGCTATTTCTGCTACTTTTGATTTTGAAATAGAATAGATGGATGTAAAGATAGCTTTTCTACATGGTGAACTTGATGAAGACATATATATGTCATAACTAGAATGCTTCAAGGTAAAAGGTAAGGAGGACTTGGTATGCAATCTAAAGAAGTCTCTTTACGAGTTGAAGCAGTATCCAAGGATGTGGAACCAAAATTTTGACAGATTTGTTTTGACAATTTAGCTTGGAAAAAGAAAAGCAGATCCATTTGTATATTTTAAAAAGGAAGGTAAAAAGTGTGTTATCATTGTATTGTATGTGGATGACATGTTGTTAATTGGTAACAATAAGGAGATGATAAAGATACTAAAATCTCAATTATCTTTTGAATTAGACATGAAGGATTTGGGTGCTACAAAATTTATTTTGGGTATGGAAATAATAAGGGATCGTGCAAAAATAAAGTTACAATTAAATCAAAGGAAATATGTTGATTTGATACTACAGAAGTTTAGGATGCATGATTGTAAAGCAATATGTACTCCATATCTGGTTGGTCAAAAGTTATTTTTTGAACAGTGTCCTAAAATAAATGACGAAGTTGAAGAAATGCATCATGTTCCTTATGCTAGTGTTATGGGTAGTATGATGTATGCAATGGTCTGTACTAGAACTGATATTACACATGCAATGGTAGTAGTTAGCAAATATATGTCCAATCTAGGAATGGAACATTGGACTGTTGTGAAGAGGATATTCAGATACTTACATAGAACTACAAATTATTCTATCTGTTATAAAGGAAAACCTGGAGATAATAATATTGTAAATATACAAGGGCTTGGGGATGCTCACTGGGCTGGAGATATTAACAAGAGATCCATGAGTTCTTACATGTTCAGGCTATTTGGAGGGACAGTAAGTTGAATGAGTAAAAATAAATTAGTTATTGTTTTATCCACTATAGAAATATAGTACATTGCAATAACTCATACTTGTAAAAAAGCAGTGTGGCTACAAATGTTGTGTTCAATAGTTGGCATTAAGTAGAAGGCTGTGAGAATTGATAGTGAAATTCAGAGTGCCATATTTTTGGCAAACAATCTTGTTTTCATAATCGATCAAAACATATTGATATCAAGTACCATTTTGTGAGAGAGATGGTTGAAGAAAACTGGGTGATGTTGGAGAAAGTTGATACAGAGAATGATACTACTAATTCATTAACAAAGGTTGTTCCTGCTCAAAAATTTTCTTGCTATAGAAGATCTATGGGTATGGTTGCCCTTGATAGTTGACAATGGTAATTTTTAGCCCCTATGGAAAGTATTCAACAAGTGGGAGAATGTTGGATTTGTGTTGAAAATTTTCCATGTTATTAAAGTATGGCTAACTCTAAAAGGACTTTACACTCTGCCCCTATCCTTGCTGGGGTATGGGGGAAGCAGCCCCTGTTTAGGGTTCAGGGGGTGTTAGCCCCCAGTGAAATTGTTTTTGGGGTTTAAGATATTTTTAGACCCATATGGGTGTTTTTGGGTTAATGTAATGTTGTCCCATGCCTTTGTGCGCATGGTATTGTAAAACCCCTTCTTGTGTTGTTGATATATAAAATGACACTTGCATGAGGGGTTGGTAATAAATTTGCAAGAAATGTAAACGCAAGAAAAAAATAAGCAAAACGATATTATTTTATTGGAGATAGTCAAGTTTATACAATAAGGAGATATTCTTGCTGGGTTTTTCCCAAAAGGGTTTTCCAAGATAAATTATTGTGTAATGTGTTCTTCTTCTTTATTTTTCCTTTGATTTTACACTTACTACTTTTCTAGATTTTGTTTATCGGGGTATTATTTTTCTTCAATTATAAGAGGAATTTTATACTTAGATTCCATAATACCAAGCATATCAAAATAGGATGTGTTAGATGTGGTTGAGCATCTAATGCTTGAGAAAAAATGGCTCTATATCCAAAAACCTCAAAGGACTACAAGGGCGCAGTTAAGCCAGCTAAAAAGAAGCATGATCAGAAATCCCTACACCAATTTTGGAGGAAAAATTTCCCTTTTTGTAATCTATAAATAGTAGAAGTTTTAGCATTGTAAAGGATTGAAAAGTTGTATATTTTTTCCTTCATTTTCTTCTATATAGCAATGCCTAAAATCTAAGTGATCTTCAAGAAAGCTTTTGAGCCCTCACATATGGCATAATTTGTAATTTTCATATTCATATATAGATTCTTGAGGTTGTGACTATTTGGATCTTTTTATCCTATTTCTTGTATGTGTGTATACTAGAGGCCATGACTAACTAATTTCTATCTCATTTCCTTTATATGTAACATGTGCTTAACATGCGAGGAACAGGAAGTGTTCGCCTTTGAGCTATCAGTGCATTATAATCACGTGTTTATATGTCTTACTATTATATAGAGGAATTTTATTTTGATCTTAGCACATTACCCCTTGTTAGCTTATGATATTTTTCCTTTTTTCTAACTTTATTTTTGTGGTTTCTCTTTCCATTTACCCCTTGAAGCTGGTTATATTAGGCTATAGTAGGAAAATAATTAAAGATCACATCTTAAAAGGAGTGGGTCTTGTAATAAACCTTGGAGGCAATTTGATTGAACTAATTTCCATGCTCTTTGAGCTATCCTATTGTGTCACTTTGCATGAGGTACAATAATCCAATCATCTAATCCCCATATTTTGTGACCATGACAATCGAAGAGGACAACAAGTTACATATTTTAGAGGTAAACTATAAGAAAGGTATATATACCTTGTCCCACACTCCATTGAAAGCTATGATCAACTTGTTGACTTATTGTGGATAGATTCTAAGAAAAGGAAAATGATGTCTCTCCTAGAGAAATTGACAACCATAAATAGAGCATCCACAGATATAGTGGATGACTTCAATACCCAATTTCATAATACTTGGTAAAAAATCCTTGACAAGATCATATGTCTTCTAGGTATGGAATTCATTTATTATTTAAAAGCTATTGATTCTAAAATAGTTATGATGATCAATTCTATGGGAGGAAACTCTTTATCAGTGATCTATGGAATAGCCATCCAAGTCAAAAATAATTTAATTTAGATAGGAATGCTAGTCCTTAGACCCCTATTCCTTTATTTCCCAACATCCAACCTTCATATCAACCACCTTCAATAGTCAAATATACTCTTACTATAAATCTTGTAGAGTATCAAGCCTATTTCCATGCTCTAAAATATCCTACTGCAAGTCCTTACTCCTCTAACAAGCTAGATGAAATAAAAAAACTTGTTGAGGATAGTCTCCAATGAGGTCATAGCCCTCAAGAGATAACAGAGTGCCCAAAGATTTTAATATTAGAATAATACAAGACCTCTCTTCCACTAGAATAGCTAAGTCTATAGGCCTTTGCAAAATAAATATCAAAAATTCAAATTCCATGTGAATAGAGATGTAGACCACCCCTAAAACTCTAATCAATAAATTATGCCCATGTAACTTCCACTACAATAGATTCTCCCTAAACCGATTAGGGATATAGTCACCATGTAAAAATTTATGTGGAAGATGTTAACACATGGTACTACCCCTATCTCGATGTCCATCCTCCCAATGCCTACCCTGGAGGATAATCTCAATAGACCATGGTGGCATCAAATGAAGTTGTATATGCCCAACCATGAAATCACCTAGATCTATCCCTGGTATAAATTCCAATCACTCAAAGAAGATTTTGATAATGTGGGATGAAGAGGAGGTATATGTTGTATCCTATGGAGTAGACCATAAGTCCAATGGGACTATATGACTAGGGCTAAGAGGAGGGTGATAGAGGATCAAGGAAAGGATACTCAAATGGGTCTAAATGCACAAAGTAAGACACCTAACCCAAGGCCAAGCATTCTCCTTGTGATTACATCAAACCAAAATGTGCAAAACATCTTGATGGCTACTAAGAGGGATATCCCTAAAATCCTAAGATAATGCATGCTCATTCTAGATCTAGGTAGAGCTCCCCAACCACCTATAGAGAGGCCTAGACCTTAATGGATACTAAGCACAATCTAGAGGGTCCATCTTGTTTGATCATCTATCACGGCCATGTCTCTTTAGGATATATTGTCCATGCTTGAGTAGATGAAGTACTTGGAGGAAGCCCTTGAGAAGCAAAAGGTACTAGGTAAGCAAAAAGCACCTATGGTCCTATAGATATTTTACCCTAAGGTAAATCAAGCCAAGCCAATACCATTTTACCTGACTTAGATCTATGGTGATAAGTGTATTCATAATTACATGGTAGATTTTAGATCAAGTACTTCGATCATGTCCAAGAAGGTAGCAAATGCATTAAGGCTAGCATATGAGCCTGCTAACAAAGGGGTAATCAAGTTGGATGGAACTTCAATTTAGATCTTTGGACTAGTAAGGAGCCTTCCACTCTTTATAGGCTTATTCCAATCTCACCATCCATCAAGAGCAGTTATAGAACTCCTAACTACATTTTGGTATCTACTTATTAAGGGACTTCACTGCTAAGATATGATATTATCTATTCCTAAATTGAATGCACATGCTTCTCATAATCATATACGACACTAAGATAAATATTCCATTAGATCCCCTACATATTTACCATGTAGAGCATGTTCCTTCAATCAAATTATATGTATAGCATACATGCATTGCAAGGAAGGGCAATCTGGATTGGACCTATTTGTGGATGAAGTTCATTCCTCTATTCCTAATAACCAAATAGATCAATTAATAACTAATATATGGTATCATTATTCTTATATAGTCTTTAAACAAATGGGCATGGGTTGAGGAGCCATCCTTAATTTTTGTTGTACATTAAAAAATAAAAATTATGTTTTAGCTTATTTTGTAACAAGTTGAAGGTGATTGATCTTTGTTGATCAGGAGCATTCTTTAATTTTTGAGATCTCAAAGATTCATAGGGAAAAAAGGCTATATAGGAGTGAATTCATAGAGGAAATCAATATCGTTGGAAAGGGTTGAGCTAATCAAAATGAATAAACCACACAACTCCAAGGGCATCACAATGGGATTTTTCTTCCCAAGAAGCAGTAGTCATTAAATCTCCTAGAGGGAGACATGATGGACTCATGCTCAATAGAGAGTCACTAAAGGAAAATCTAAGTTTGTGCTAGTGCAAATTGTATGATTAAGATCATCAATGGGTGATACTACTTGATATAGATAATTTCCCGAGTTTTGACAATTGTAGATGATCAAGGGTTGAAGTCTACAAGTCATCCAATCTATAAATCTTCTTCTTGCATGAGTGATTTTTGCACATGATCTTGCATCATTAACAATAACACATGGTGGTCTTGTGCTCAATTAGGAAATAACAAATAAATCTCAAGGCTAAAATAGCATGGACCATCCAATCAAATCATCTATTGGTGGTGCATACTAAACCAAAGTGTTAAATAAATATATATGGCCGAATGAGGGAAAGCCATTTGATTATGGAAGATACATGACAGGTTCATGCTAAATTAGGATTGTACAAAGAAAAGTGTAAGGTTGAAGGAGCATGAACCATCCAATCACCAAACCAACAAACAACATAAATAACTAAGGTAGGGAAGGCAAATGACTCTCCAAAATTAATGCATATTGTTCGATCAAGGGATCAATGAATGATGTTACTCAATGAAGCAATAACTTGGCTAGATCCCTAATATAGTTACCAGTACCAAATCAACAAAATAAGGTGTGCAAGTCGTCTAGTTTATGAGGTAATCTCTTGTGGTACTGTTCTCACGCTTAGTTGAATTTCACCCCATATTGCAAAATATTTCTAGATAAGTTGTCCTTATCATTGATAAGGTCACATGGCAGGCTCATGCTTAATCTAGAGTTTTTAAAGAAAATCCTAAATATAGAATAGTGTGAGTCATCTTATTAAATAATCAATAAACAATTGTTCAATACAAGATTAAATGGGTATGCAATTCCTCGAGACAATACCATCTATTTGATTAGCCATAAGAGGGGCCTGCAAATCATCTGATCAACAAAAGAAGAGGTGACTTGAATTTGCATAACACAAATTTACTTCTAAAATATGGTAACATCCTTCTACCAACCTTACATGGAGAAGGAGTAATTTCACATGGCATAAATTCAATGCATTAGGAAAAGTGCTAGTCTCTTCACATTGGATCTAAATAAAAGATGAAGTAAATGCATGTAACCTAAAATCATTGTTGAAAAGATGGTTGTTGGTCTCAAGAAATAGAAACTTGGTACTAGGATAAAGGTAGTGATTTTCTTGTGCTAACCCAACCAAAATGGAACTCAATACAAATTAGAAAAATTTAATGTTGGTGAAGGGAGAACAATTCCTCGATCGCTTTAGAAAAAGAGAAGGAAAATAATTATGTAATATGAATTTAATGCAGGCAGACGCCCAATGTTCAAAAAGGAAAAATCATAAAAGGAATTTCTAGCCTTTATTTTGCCACATTGACTCCCAAGCACTCAAGTGCACAAGATCCCCATAGAGCACCATAGAAAACAATCATACAACCAAACCATGAGAAAGGAAGTTTGCATGTAGAAGTGTTCGAAAGAGGAGCAACAATTGAGAAAAAGAAGAAAACCACTTGTCCATCAACCTCTATAGTAGGACCTTATATCGATTCTCCTACAATAGTAGTCGTAGCCACACCTTCCACCTTGAGCCAAGAAAATTTGGTCCAAAATCTTCAATTCATAACTTCCAAGATAGTGAAGGACCTAGTTGAAAGGGTTGTGGACCCAAAATTGTCCAAAAGGACAAAAACCTTAAGGAAGGGTCATGGTAGAGGTGTAACCAAAGGGACCCTAAGACCTTTGGAGCATGGGTTTGGAGTAGTTTCCTAGCGTAATATATGGTTCTCTAGGTCTGTTGTTACTACGAACTAGTAGTTGTATGTGTCAAACTTTATGATGCCCAAGCCCAGGAGGTTCGATCTCATGATGAAAACTTTTGAGTCATCGTCACTGCCCATATCATTTAAAGGATGTTGAAGGTAAATACAGGTATACTAAGCATAAATTTGAGAAGGGCAATCGATATTTTAATGACATCCAAGACAAGTTGAGGTTATTATTTAGTGAACGTAGCATCGAATACACCACACTACCTAAACTCTCTCTCACATGCAAAGATTTTAATGACAATTGGATGGATGTCATAAGCATGTTGACATTCATTTTTGGCTATGAAAATGAAAAGAGTAACAATTTTATTGTTGACCAAACTCATGAAGGGTTGTCCAAATTCAAGGACATCCAAAAATTTGAATTCCCTTCATTATTTTCCCATTTGATTTTGTTCCAAAATTCTAGGATATACCCTGGGTTAAATTTAAAGCAAGTAGACGAGTCCAATCAGGAGCAACCTATTTATGTTTAGATAGAGGTCCTAAGAAGATCCTCTTCCTATTACAGATTTGTAGATAATTTTTTGACCTTGATCCTAGTGGCCCTAAGTGGAACCAAACTGAAGTGCCTCTCAATGGCCAACCACTAATTTTTAAAATAGGGAAGGCATAAAGGAGATTGGTATTTCCTTGAGGATACCATTTTTTTTAAGTTGCACAACTTCAATAAATTTATTTATTAGCAAGTATATGTTGTAAAATATTTTTACTTTAGAGTTATTTAGATAAATGGATGCAATTGATATGGCCTATGAGAGTGGGAAGGACAAACAAGCTTTTATAAGCCTTCTCTTGGCCTTGATGGAGTAACATTGGCAAAGAGAAAGGTTACCCCTTTCCTAGGAAATAAACTAAAGGATTGAGGGCTTGATATAATGCTACGCAAGTGGAACTATGACCCGAAAGATGAGTTTATTATCTAGTTATTAAGCATTAAGAGTTTCACTAAGTATATTCATGAGCCCAAACTAGACACCAAAGCCAATAAAAATCTAGTAGAGGAGGCATGCACACGACCACTAAATATAATTGTGAAACAACCACAAAATCCAAGATCTTATGAGACCTTTTATTAGAAGAAACACCTGATAAATCTAAAATCTTGCATAAGTGCCAAGAAGAGGTAACTTTTGAGAGAGAAACATTGTAAGGAGACCAAAATTGAGGCTTGGTGAAATTTCAACGAGAATTTGGGGATATTACAATGGATTTTGGTGACTTGGATAAAGATGAGCAATTCAATGAATTATATAACCAAAAGCATTAAAATGTTGAAAGCACCACAACAAATGAGGACAGTTAAGAAGAGATAGGTAAGATAGATAATGTATTACCCTAAATGGTAAAATAAGTAGAGGCAATGAGTAAATAAATTGTTTAGATAGAATAATACCCACCAAGACTCAAGGAACCCCTAGCCACTACCTCTCCTTAGGTATCTTTTGCAATATCTCCATCACCACCAACCTAGCAAGAACTATAACAAAATGAGAAGATAAATTTAGTCCACAAAGTGAGCCATCCACCACTAAATAAGAAAAATAAGGATGCCCCAAGGACACAACCATGAGTCACTTCACTTCTAATCTCTAGTGAGTCTCCTCACATTTATTGTACTTCTACTCTAGCTACTAGTTAGTGGCATACCACTTCTTCAATTCCTTCAATCTCTTTGGTCTCCATTCCTAGTGTTATGGCCACATTGGCCACCACTCCTCCCATTGTTCCAACAACAACATCTATTTATATGACAACCCCATTTGTCCCTCCTAAAATTGATTTTCCCATTTCTTCTACTCCTACCACCCCATTCGTAGGTCCTCAACCCTTTATGTTGAAAGGATGATTTCCCCTTCCTTTTATCCCTCCATCATCTCCCATTCCATTCTTCAAACCATTAGCTCTAATTTTGACTACTCAAGGGCAGCTGATGAGCTCATAAACACCTCTTACTTCTAGTTTACTATAACTATTCCAAGCAATTCAAGATTAGACAATGAAGTACACTCAAAACAAAGAAGCCAAAATAGCTACATAGCCCATGGATAAAATAATGATGAGTCATTTTGATCCTTAGGACCATAATATATTTTGCCTAACTGACCTCAACTATCTCTAATCTAGAATGGTAAATGTAGGAACAAGACTACCAGGAAGCAACAACGAAGATCAGTCTTCAAGACACATGGGCCAAAAACAAGATATAATTAATGGAATAGGTTGGTAAGTCTATAATGCATGACTACCTATCCCTCAAGAGGAAGTTGGCAAAGATTAATAAGGATCTGGAATATATTAAAACCACCCTTAAAAACTCCTAGCCAGAGGTTTAGGCGCTACAAAACAAAATACACCAAGTAGTGAGCATGTAGGTACCAACTTCTACCCTGGATGTAAAAAAAATAATGAAGTACAAGTCCTAATTGATTAGCTCATCACCTAGGAGGCCCAACTCAATAGGGAGAGGGCAATGTTCCAAAAATTTATTGAAGAAAGGAAGAAGAACATAGGACTAGAGTAGCAATAAGTGGTCACAGGATTAATAAAAGAGGTTAATTGAATATATTAGGATAGCATGACCAAAGCCACATTCTCATTGTCCTAGGTGCTCAATTTCATCGATGCAACTACCACACAAAGTGCCCAAATGAGTCAGGAAGTTGAGCAAATGCAACTGTGATTACTACGAGGTCGATCAAAGCAAATGAGTATAGAGTAAAATTGGCCATCTCACCCAATCAAAATCTAGTGGCTATAGACATCTTAGACCAGGAAATGATGGTGAAAAAATTTCTCAATGTACTTGACAAGGAATGGGTTATGTAGAAATGAAAAGCCTAGAGAAGTGTTCTTACCACCACAATTGCAAAACCAATTGACTCCTTAATTCAAAAAGGTCTACCTTACCCTTGGATATTTGATAATAAGGTCCTTTTATAACAAAATTACATGTAGTTGGTCAAACAACATAAGGAAAGGTAAACAAATTTCAACAAATGATCAGATTCACCCATAGATGATGTAGCACAAGTCAAGCTCATAAATAATATTGAAGTATGGATTCAAGAGGTCATAGGAAAAGTAGAAACTCCTCCCGTGATGATCAAATAGAGTGCCTAAGGTGCTACTGCTAGTACCAAAAAATAATATTGCCATTAGATAATGAGTGGAGAGAAATCAAGGCCTTTATGGACAAATTGTCTTCCCAGTAGCCTTGTACTATTTCTTCATTCTTTTTATTATTTATTCCATTTTTATATTTTTATTCTTTCATTTTGACTTTGTGCCCAATGGATGAGGCTATAATTTTTTTTGGGGTTCTTATCTTCAATGTTAGCATACAATCTCTTTTGAAACAATATATAAAGATTTAGATTATCACATAATGATTTACACAAGCATTTAAACGAATTGATAAACATACTATATATTCTTACGAATCACAGACTTAGTATTCCAATACCAATGTAGTATTGAAATTTTATTATATATATTTTATATGTTTTCTCTACATATAGCCTTTCCAAATACTCTTGATATTTCAACTCCATCTAACTATTCATCTCCTCAAACATTCAAGAGATACCTTCAAAACAAAGAAGGTAAAAGAGCTATGAAATCCATAGATAAAATAATAAGGAATTATTTTGATCCTCAATACCACAATATATTTTATCCAAATGACCTAATTATTTCTAAGTTAGAATGGAAAATGTAGGAACAAGACTACCAAGCAATAATAATGGGGATCAGTCTTTAAGACACGTGGGCTAGGAATAAGATAGAATGTAGCAGGCTAGTAAGGGTATAAGCCATGATTACCTATCCCTCAAGAGAAAGTTGAAAAATATGGAGAAGGAGCTTGAATATGTTAAAACCATCCTTAGAAACTCTCAAATGGAGGTTAAGGCACTACAAAATTAAATACAGCAGCTAGCAAGCATGTACGTGCCAACTTTTTCCCTAGATGTAGAAAAGAGCAAAGTCCATGTTCTTATAGATTAGCTCGCTACCTAGGAGGCCCAACTCAATAAGGAGAGGGCTATGTTCCAAAAATGGATTGAAGAAGAAAGGAAGAAGAATGTAGGACTAAAGCAACAACCAAGGGTCGCAAGACTAATAAAATAGGTTTGTCCAACATATTAAAATAGAATAACCAAATCCACATACTCAGTCCTAGGTTCTTGATTTCATCAATGTGATTGTCACACAAAGTGTTGAAATAAGCCAAGAAGTCAAGCAAATATTGACTATGACAATTATGAGATCGGTCAAAGCAAAGGAGTATAGAGTAAAACTGGCCACCTCACCCAATCAGAAGCTAGCAATTGTAGACATCTTAGACTAGGAAATTGTGGTGAATAAAGTTCTCAATGTACTTGATAAAGAATGGGTTGTGTAGAAATGCAAATCCCAGATAAATGTTCTAACCACTATAGTTGCAAGCCTAAAGGGTTCCATTGACTCCTTAATTCAAAAAGTTCTACCCTCCCCTTGGACCTTTGATACTAAGGTCCTTTTAGAGCAAGAGTACACATAGTTGCTCCAACAACAAAAGGAAAGGGAAACAAATTTTGACAAATGATGAAATTCACCCACTTCATATGATGTAGCACAAGTCATTAGGCCCATAAAGAAGCTTAAGGTATGGATTCAAGAGGTTGTAGGTAAAGTAGAAAACTTTTCACACAAAGATCAAATAGAGCTCCTAAGGTGCTACTATCAGTACTAGAAAATAATATTGCCATCAAATTATGAGTGGAAACAAATCAAGGCCTTGATGGACAAATTGTCCCCCAGTAGCCCTATACTATTTCTTCATAATTTTCATTATTTCTTCCACTTTTCTATTTTTTAATTTTTCATTTTGACTTTGTACCCAATGGATGAGGTTATAATTTTTTAGGGGATTATTATCTTCAATGTTAGCATATAAGCTATTTTCAAATAATATATCAATATTAAGAATCTCATACAATGATATACACAAGTATTTAAGCAAAATGATAAACTTACTATATATTCCCATAGATCATAAACTTGGTTTTCCATTACCAATGTAGCACTGAATTTTCTATTACATACATTTCATATGCTTGATCTACATATAACCTTTTCAAATACTCTTGATATTTCAACTCCATATAACTATTCATAGTCTCAAACATTCAGGATATACACTCCAAAAAAAGAAGACAAATGAGCTACATAGCCCATGGACAAAAGAATGAGGATTCATTTTGGTCCTTAGGATAATAATATATTTTTCCCAACTGACCCTGACTGTCTCTAAACCAAAATGGAAAATGTAGTAACAATACTACCAAGTAGCAACAACGGGGATTAGTATTCAAGACACATGGGATAGAAATAAGATAGAATTCATGGAGTAGGCTAGTAAAGCTATAAACCATCACTACCTGTCCCTTGAGAGAAAGTTAGAATATATGGATAAGGAGCTTGAAGATGTTAAAACCACCCTCAAAAACTCTTAGTAGGAGGTTAAGGAACTACAAAATCAAATACACTAGCTAGCAAGCGCACATGTTCCAACTTTTACCCTAAATGTAGAAAAGAGAAAATTCCAAGTCCTCATTGATTAGTTCACCATCTAGGAGGCCCAACTCAACAGGGAGAGGGCTATATTCCAAAAAGGAATCAAAGAATATAGGAAGAAGAATGTAGGACTAGAGAAAAAACTAGGGGTTGTAGGACTAATAAAAAATATTTGTTGAACTTATTAAGATAACATAACCAAAGTCACATTCTCGTTGTCCTAGGTGCTCAAGTTCATCAATGCAACCACCACACAAAGTACCCAAATGCAATCCTAACCATGACTATTGTGAGGTCAGTCAATGCAAAGAAGTATAAAGTAAAATTGGCCATCTCACCCAATTAGAAGCTAGCAGTTGCAGACATCTAAGATCAAGAAATGGTGGTGCATAAAGTTCTCAATGTACTTGACAAGGAACAAGTTGTGTAGAAATGCAAATCCCAGATAAATATTCTAACCACCATGGTTACAAACTTAAAGGGTCCCATTGACTTCTTAATGTAAAAAGGTCTACCCTCCCCCTAGACCTCTGATAATAAGATCCTTTTAGAGCAAGAGTACACGTAGTTTCTTGAATAAAAAAAGGAAGGGCAAACAAAATTTTGATAAATGGTTAGATTCACCCACTTTAGATGATATAGCACAAGTCATCAGGTCCATAAAGAATCTTGAAGTTTGGAATCAAGATATCATAGGTAAAGTATAAAACTTCTCACGTTATGATCAAATAGAGATCCTAAGGTAAATAATATTGCCATTAGACGATGAGTGGAGAGAAATCAAGGCCTTGATGATAAAATTATCCTTCTAGTATCCCTATACTATTTCTTCATTCTTTTCATTATTTCTTCCATTTTTTTGTTTTTCATTACTTCATTTTGACTCTATGCCCAATGTATGAGGCTAAATGTTTTTGGGGGATTTAAGTTTTTTTCAAAAAATATATCTCACACAATGATATACACAAGTATTTAAGCAAATTGATATATTTACTATATATTCTCATAGACCACAAACTTAGTATTCTAGTACCAATGTAGTTCTTACATTTTCATTACATACATTTCATATGTTTGCTCTACATATAGCCTTTTCAAAGATTCTTGACATCTCAACTCCATATAACTATTCGTCTCCTCAAACATCCGAGAGATATGACTCTTCATACTTCTTATAACATAAATATATTTTATTTATTCTCTAATAAAGATAAACCTCTAGTGATTACTAGATGACAAGTATTTACAAGACTCCTTCACACCACATATTTATAAATTATTTACATAATATTACAAGGTTCTTGCAATGTACTTGCAAGGAATCAAATAATATAATAAACTCCAACATCCCCCCCTGTATTACATTATTTTGTAAGGTTCATTGTATTCATTTGATTTGGTCTTCTTAATCACTTTTTTTCCTTCTTCATGGTAATGTTGTACCTTGATCATTTTTTTATCTTTATCTTTGTCCTTATTCAAGTAGTACCTATCTTTGTCCCAATATTGATAGTTGATGCAACTTGTCCCTTGTCTTTTGTGTCATAATATTATCATTCCCAATTACCATTTATTGTCACATAATTTATATGAGGACATCATAGAGAAGCAATCCTCGTTGCTCAAAGATAGAGTAATTTTTTGGTAAATTTAATGGGTCTTGGCTAGGGGCTTTGAGCTTGAGAAAATGCATTGATAGGAGTTGAAAGTCCCCAAAAGTAAGTTTATCCTTTCTTACCAAAGGTTTATTCCTAGACATTTTTTTTTTCTAAGAAGGAAATATATTTAGTCCTAAAAGGGGATCCTTGGTTTATGGGAAGAGTAGGTTTCTTCCTTACCCATTAGTATGAAGGCTTTGCATCTAAAAATGTAAATCTATTCCTAGCACCAATCTGGGTTAGGATGTATGGGTTACCCATTAAATTATAGGAAATGAATACTTTCAAGGTAATATGCAACACTTTGGGAGAATTCCTTACAATTTTAGGAACTATACAAGATGGATTCATGGCTATTTATTCTCGGATACTGGTCATGATTGATATAAGTAAACCTTTACCATAATAAATATTTCTTAAGTATGGGGGTAACTTGTGGAACCAAACGAAAAGGGGCGCTACTTGGGGGAGATGTCGATGGGCGGGAAGTCATCTGTAGGGGAGCTTGGGAGCGGCTATGGTTCGATCCTTGGGCGCAGTGGAGCAGTCGGAGGGCTAGGAGTCCGAAGGTACGGAAGCGTCCGTGCCCATTGAAGAAGATCGGGCTGACGATGGTGTCAGTCGGGGTAAGGACCCACCAGACAAAGTGATGCAGGAGCATCCGGCGGCACCAGCAACCGAGGTGTCAAGTGTCGGGAAAAATAGTGCTGAAGAGTCGGCACAGGAAGAAAAAGCGGCAAAGACAGAAAACCGTCGCGATTTCGCGACGTGTCGCGAAATCGCGACAAAAATTGGCAAGGAGGAAGTGCAGCAGAAGGGGCCGCGATTTCGCGACGTGTCGCGAAATCGCGACAGTTTGCCGGAGAGGGACGAAGGCGCAGAAGGGGGCGCGATTTCACGACATGTCACGAAATCACGAACCGCGATTTTGCTACATGTCGTGAAATCGTGACAGGTTTCGGAGCAGAGGAGAGAGCGACAAAACGGTCGCGATATCGCGACGTCGCGATATCGCGACGAGTTTCTCAGCGGAGGGGCAGGAGGCAAAATGGTCGCGATATCGCGACCAAAATGAGAAGCAAGTGCAGAGAGCCAGAAACGTCGTGATATCGCGACATGTCGCAATATCACGACGTTTCTGGCTCTCTGCACTTGCTTCTCATTTTGGTCGCGATATCGTGACATGTCGCGATATCGCGACCAAAATGAGAAGCAAGTGCAGAGAGCCAGAAACGTCGCGATATCGCGACATGTCGCGATATCACGATGGAGAGAGAAAATGGCACGGGAAGAGAAAAAGATGGCGGGAATGGTTATTTCGAGGACTGTTCAAATTTGACACGTGGCAGAAGCTGAAGATAAAGCGGGGAATTCCAGGAGCGTGAAATACGAGAAGCAAGGGGCGCGTAGGGTTTACTGACCAAGTCAGCAGTGGCGAGGACCGTGCGGAGTGCGGGAATTTAATCGGGTTGGTGTCCCGATTTACGTGAAGAATGTATTGGAGGGAAATTTAATTTGGGTTGGTGAACCCATTTTCAAAAGTTGTTTGAGAGGGTCGGGGCCTCTATAAAAACCCATTTTATTGTATTTGTCGGACGGTGGATCGGGAAATAGATGCAGAGTGTGGAAGTGAGACGACCAAGCCGAGCGCTGGTCATTTGTAAGCCTGCGGGCCATTTGTAATGTGATTTTCCAAATTAATGCAAAGAGAAAAATCTGGGAAATCGGGAGTGTGAGTCTGTGTCTGTTTTTCGGTGCCCCGTCAGTGGTATCAGAGCAGTAGTTCTTGAGTGTGCAGCAGATCCGCCGAAGGTGAGGCAGTTGCACCAGGACCTGCGAAAGGGTTTGAGAGAGAGTTGAGATTCTCGAGCGTGTTAGCAGACCGTCGGACGTGAGGCAGCTACACCGGGATCAGTTAACGTTTGTGAGAAAAGCAAGCAAGAATAATGCATTCCCGAAGGAGACGGGACAAGGAGGAAGATGTGGTTACGGAAGAAGAATACATGGCTTTGCAACGACAATTAAAGGCCTTGCAAAAGGAATGGTCCGTAATGAAATTACGAGAGAAGGAAGAGCGACAAAGAAGGCGGGAAGAGCGACGGAGAAAAAAGGAAGAAAAGATGAAGGAGGCTGTAGAGGAAGAGAGCAACAGTCAGGACCTGCCCGAAAGAAAGCACAGATTATTCTGTGCAAGAGGAAGAGTTAAAGCCGGCTGCAGCAGAAGTTTGCAGTAGTGGAGAAATCTGTCCGATTGAAGACAGAAGTGTGGGCCCGGAGCCGAGGTCGAAGCAGTTTGTAGAGACGAAGAAGGGTTCGGAAGTGTTGCGGGAGGCAGCAACCAGACCCAACAGAAGTGAAGATCACTTCTTCACTTACCCCGGCTATCTGAT
The DNA here is from genome assembly GCA_028583015.1 of Wollemia nobilis. Classification (NCBI taxonomy): domain Eukaryota; kingdom Viridiplantae; phylum Streptophyta; class Pinopsida; order Araucariales; family Araucariaceae; genus Wollemia; species Wollemia nobilis. The sequence goes on along the minus strand of JAQPPZ010017031.1, from coordinate 6,853,729 downwards.
GCAGGAGCATCCGACAGCACCAGCAGCAGAAGCAGTAAGGTTCGAGAAAAACCGTGCTGAAGAGTCGGGAGAAGAAGAAGTAGGAAGCAAGGAGGAAGAAAAAATGGCCAAGTCTGAAAACCGTCACGATTTCGCGACGTGTCGCGAAATCACGACAGAAATTGGCAAGGAGGAAGTGCAGCAGAAGGGGCCGCGATTTCGCGACGTGTCGCGAAATCGCGACAGTTTGTCGAAGAGGGACGAAGGCGCAGAAGGGGGCGCAATTTCGCGACATGTCATGAAATCGCGACCCGCGATTTTGCTACATGTCGCGAAATCATGACAGGTTTCGGAGCAGAGGAGAGAGCGACAAAACGGTCGCGATATCGCGACGTCGCGAAATCGCGACGCAAATTGGACAAGCGGGTGCGGAGGAAAAATGGTCGCGATATCACGACCAAAATGGCAGAAAAGCACAAGGAGCCAGAAACGTCGCGATATCGCGACATGTCACGATATCGCGACGGAGAGAGAAAATGGCGCGGGAGGAAGAGAAAAAGATGGCGGGAACGGTGTTTTCGAGGACTGTTCGAATTTGACACGTGGCAGAAGCAGAAGTTAAAGCGGGGGATGACCAAGAAGCACAGAAGACGAGAAGGATGGGCCACGCAGGGATTTCTGACGGATTCTGCAGTGACAGAGACCGTGCGGGAATTAATTTCGGGTTGGTGAACCCATTTTCAAAATTTTAATTAATCGGGTGGTTGAACCCGTTTAGGCGGGAAATTGAAGTTTGAGAGGGTCGGGACCTCTATAAAAAAAACCCATTATTTTGTTTTAATCGGGACGGTGGACCCGAGAATACCCTTAGAGCCTAGGAGTGAGGAAGCGGAGAACCGAGCCGAGGGCCGATGATTGTAAGCCTGCGGGCTGTAATTTTTCTGCATGTATATTTTTTTTTAGTTGTTTTTAATGAAAAGGCAGGGTTTGTGTAGAAGGGTGTTTTCCGGTGCCCCGTCAGTGGTATCAGAGCCAGTGGTTCCTGAGTGTGCAGCAGATCCGTCGAAGGTGAGGCAGTTGCACCAGGACCTGCGGGAGAGTTCTGAGAGAGAGTGAGTTCGGTCTTTAAGTGCGTAAGCAGATTCGCCGAGCGGGAGGCAGTTTACGCCAAGACCCGGTAAAAAAAAAAAAAAAAAAAAAGAGAAGAATGCATTCCCGAAGAAGACGGGACAACATGGAGGATATGGTTTCGGAGGAAGAAGTAAAAGCATTGCAACGACAATTAAAAGCATTGCAAAAAGAATGGCTCGGGATAAAGTTACGGGAGCAAGAGGAAAGGCAAAGAAGACGGGAAGAAAGAAAGAGGAAGAAAGAAGAAAAATTAAAGAAAACCGCATGTGAGGAAGAGTACAACGGTACCGGGACCTGCCCGAAGAAGGCACAGATTTTTCTGTGCAAAAGGAGGAAATACAGCAGGCTGCAGAAGAAGTTTGCAGCAGTGGAGAAATCTGTCCGGTAGAAGACAGAAGTATGGACCGGGAGCCGAGGTTAAAGCAGGCTACTGAGGCAGAGATGAGTCCGGGAGTGTTGCAGGAGGCAGCAACCGGACCCAGCAGAAGTGAAGATCACTTCTTCACTTACCCCGGGTGTCCGATGCAGGAGCATCCGACGGCACCAGCAACCGAGGTGTCAAGTTTCGAGAAAAATAGTGCTGAAGAGTCGGCACAAGAAGAAAAAGCGGCAAAGATAGAAAATCGTCGTGATTTCGCGATGTGTCACGAAATCGCGACAGAAATTGGCAAGGAGGAAGTGCAGCAGAAGGGGTCACGATTTCGCGACGTGTCGTAAAATCGTGACAGTTTGCCGGAGAGGGACGAAGGCGCAGAAGGGGGCACGATTTCGCGACATGTCGCGAAATCACGACCCGCGATTTTGCTACATGTCACGAAATCGCGACAGGTTTCGGAGCAGAGGAGAGAGCGACAAAACGGTCGCGATATCGCGACGTCGCGAAATCGTGACGAGTTTCTCAGCGGAGGGGCAGGAGGCAAAATGGTCACGATATCGCGACATGTCGCGATATCGCGACCAAAATGAGAAGCAAGTGCAGAGAGCCAGAAACGTCGCAATATCACGACATGTCGCGATATCGCGATGGAGAGAGAAAATGGCGCGGGAAGAGAAAAAGATGGCGGGAACGGTTATTTCAAGGACTGTTCAAATTTGACACGTGGCAGAAGCTGAAGATAAAGCGGGGAATTCCAAGTCAGCAGTGGCAGGGACCGTGCGGAGTGCGGGAATTTAATCGGGTTGGTGTCCCGATTTACGTGAAGAATGTATTGGAGGGAAATTTAATTTGGGTTGGTGAACCCATTTTCGAAAGTTGTTTGAGAGGGTCGGGGCCTCTATAAAAACCCATTTTATTGTATTTGTCGGACGGTGGATCGGGAAATAGATGCAGAGTGTGGAAGTGAGACGACCAAGCCGAGCGCTGGTCATTTGTAAGCCTGCGGGCCGTTTGTAATGTGATTTTCCAGATTAATGCAAAGAGAAAAATTTGGGAAATTGGGAGTGTGAGTCTGTGTCTGTTTTCTGGTGCCCCGTCACAAAGGGGATGGGGGGGCTCAAAAGTCTTATGCTCAGGCAACGGCCTCAGAAACCCTAAACGGTTTTTCTACCAAAGAGTTGTTTTCGATTGGGGATGAGCTGGACATCCCGACGGAAGTCCTTTCAAGCTTCATGGAGTTTGAGAAATTTACCCTCATAGGCAAATTCATTGGCGGCCGTCCCGACATGGAAACCATCCGAAAGTGGGCAACAAGCAAATGGAGGACTTCTGGTCATATGGAGTTGGCGGCCCTATCCCGGGGTTTTTTTGCCATTAGACTGAACAATAAGGAGGATTACTATAAAATTATGGCTGGCGGGCCATGGTTTTTGGGCCGTAGAAGTTTATTCCTTAGGAAGTGGGGCATGGATTTCAATCCTGACACCCAGAACATCAACATCGCCCCAATATGGGTTAGGCTCCCGAGTCTTCCCCTCTTTGGTTGGCATGAAAATGTTATAAGGGGTATTGCACGCTCCATTGGGGAGTTGGTCACCATTGACCCTCCCACCCGAGCTCGAACAAGGTTCGTCCAAGCCCGTTTTTGTGTTTTGGCGGATCTGGAGGCGGAACTCCCAACTTCCATCACTCTTCGGTCTGGAGGTACCATTCTTCATAAACAAGCTATTGTCTATGAAAATAGACCAGCTTTCTGCCCCCAGTGTCGGTCCCAAGGGCACCTCCAGTCCCATTGTCCTCTTCAAAATTTGGGTAAGCAGAAGCGTGAAACCTGTAACCCCCTGGAGCATGGTGAAGGTCAGGTGAAGCAGTCAAATCTTCCAAACGCGAAGGGCCATGAATCTCCAGGCCCCTCCAGAGACCGCGTCGAATTCTCTCAGCCTGAAGAGAATCCCACTCTCCAATCGGACCCTGAGCAATTTGAAGCTGACAATCAGCAAGGAGCAGACTCCCACTTGGAAAGTGAATCGCAGGAGGAGAAGGAATGGACCCCATCCCAAAATATTACTCAGTCTGTTTCTCTGCTCCAAGATATGGGTCATCCCGATTTCAGCCAGTCGCAGACACTACTAGAAGATTACCTCCTAGGAAGGAGGGGTGAATAGTCCGGTCACATTAGCCCCCGAAACACGAGGAGCCGAAAGCAAAGTGTGGATTTTGGTAGTGAGAGGAAGCAGGGCCGTCCTCCTAACAAAGACAGGCGAGACAAAGAGACAACAACAGACGTTGCAAATGGAACCCAGCGTTTGCTGGTTCTGGATGACTGTGACGCTCAGACGAACGAAGCGCATGCATCAAAACCTCCCCCTCAACAAGGAAGGGGAGGCAAGAAAAACCTCAAACTGTCCAGATGAAAGTCCTCTCATGGAATGTGAGAGGACTGAACGGTGCAGCCAAACGAAGGTTAGTGGCTGATCTCCGTAGGAGGACTAACCCTTCCATCCTTATTTTGCAAGAGACCAAGATCGATGCTATCTCCTCTGATAAAGTTGCGAAGGCCATTTGGGCCAAGGCAAATTGTCTATCCAGACCCTGCAGTGGGAACAACGGGAGGACTCATGGTTCTGTGGGACCCATCGTGGTTTGTGGGAAGCCTACTGTCAACTTCCAATAGAATCATCAATGTGCTGTTCCAGTCCAAAACCACCAATTTTTCCTGGATTCTGTCCAACGTTTATGCTTCAAATTCTGCCACAGAGAGAGCAGAAATGTGGAAAGCTATCTCTCAAATGAGGGAGAATTTTAGTAATTTTCCTTGGGTCTTAGGGGGTGACTTCAATTGCCCCCTTCATCCTTCAAAAAAAAAAGGAGGGTCCGACCACTCCAACCGCAGCTTGGAGGACTTCAGAGATTTTGTCTCTACTAATGGCCTGCTTGACATCGAACTCAAAGGGGCTTCTTTCACATGGAGTAATAGAAGGATTGGGAGCGGTTTGATTCAAGTCAAGCTCGACAGATTTTTCATTTCCCAAGAAGCCATTCCCATCCTTGGCGGTGCTATCCTTTCGGCACTTCCAAGGATTGGGTCTGACCATAACCCTATTTTCTTGGAGGTGGACGATGGGCCTGTTTTTAAGACCCCTTCAGATTCGAATCCATGTGGATTTCTCACAAGGACTTCAAAGGATTGGTTTCAGCGTGGTGGCAATTGAAGGTGGAAGGAAGCGCTCCTAAGAGGGTGGCTTTAAAGCTCAAAATGGTCAAAGAAAAGTTGAAGGTTTGGAATAAAGAGGTTTTCGACAACATTTTTGAGTCCAAAAAATCCATCTCGGAGAACCTGAAGGTTTTGGAGGAAAGGATGGAACTCGAAGGTTACACTGAGGGTCTCAGGGAGGAAGAGCGGAGCCTTTTGGTGGACTTTCATTCTATTCTCGCTAGGGAGGAAATTTTTTGGCGCCAAAAATCTCGTGACCTTTGGTTGAAGAATGGAGACTCCAACACGAGGTTCTTCCATGCGTCTACTATGAGGCACAGAGGGGTCAACAAGATCAGAGAAGTGGCTTGTAAGGATGGACGCATTACCAGGGAGATTGAGGAAATCAGGAGCGAAGCGGTTGACTTTTTTTAGGATTTGCTTGGCACTCCTCCGGACAGCAACTTTCAGGTCCAAAAATCTTTGCTTGCCAATTTTTTGACTAAAGTTCCCCATGAGGTAAGCATTAAGCTTCTGGAACCTTTTTCCTCGTCCGAGATTAAGGAAGCATTGTTCTCCATGCAACCAGATAAGGCCCCTGGCCCCGATGGTTTCCCCCCCGATTCTTCCAAGTCATGTGGGAGGTCGTGGGTCCGGATGTGTGCGATGCTATTCGGGTTATTCAAGCTTCCAGATCCATCCACCCGAAACTCAATTCCACCTTTCTTGCCCTCATTCCTAAGTCTCCCACCTGCAAAAGTTTCTCTGACTATCGACCCATCAGCCTGTGCAATGTTTTCTACAAGATTCTCACCAAGTCTATAGCCAATAGACTCAAAACCGTCCTCCCCCTCCTGATTGATCCTTGTCAGGGAAGCACTGTTAAAGGCAAAAACATTCTTGATGGTGTCATCACTATCCATGAGACCCTTCACTCTGCTTACCGCTCCAAGAATGCTACTCTTTTTCTTAAGCTCGACATGAACAAAGCCTTTGACCGGGTTGATCAAAAATTTTTGTGTGCAGTCCTCCTCAAGTTCGGCTTTCATCCCCACTGGATTGACCTTGTCTACAGTTGTATATCCACTCCCTTTTTTTTGTCCTGGTCAATGGGTCCCCAGCTGGGTATTTCCAAAGCGCCAGAGGCCTCAGACAGGGCGATCCTTTGTCTCCCATCCTTTTCATTCTTCTGGCGGAGGTTCTGAGCTGGTCCATGAAAGAGGCTCTTCGCCAAAACAAGATTTCTGGCATTTTGTCGACTTCTAGAGTTGATCCTGTCACTCATCAGCAATTTGTGGATGACACCCTCATCTCCACTAGGGCATCCGTTGCCCAAGCCAAATCGCTCAAGCGGATCCTGTCCCATTATGAGCAAGTTGCCGGGCAAAAGGTCAATTACATCAAGAGCAAAATCTACTTTATTAACACTCCCCTGCGTAGGCAACTTTGGATTGCTAGAATTCTTGAATGCACTATTGATTCCCTGCCTACGTCCTATCTAGGGTTGCCTCTGTCTTATAGTGGGTGGGCCAGTGGAGATATGTGGAACATGATTCTTGAGCGCCTTCACAGGAAACTCGACACTTGGAAGGGCAAACTCCTGTCGCAAGCCGGGAAAGCCACCCTTACCAAAGCTTGTCTTTAGGGGATCCCGACCTACTTTATGTCGGTGTTCATGCTTCCAATTGCAGTTCACTCCAAAATCGAGAAGATTTAGAGGACCTTTCTGTGGTCTGGCAACGAAGAGAAATCTAGACTCCCCCTTGTTGCCTGGGACAAGGTGTGCTCGAGGATAGACCAAGGCGGCTTGGGGTTGAGAAGATCAAGACTTATGAATTTGGCTCTGATCGCGAAGCATGCTTGGAGGATTCTATCTAGCGACCCGGTGGAGTGGGTTAAGCTGGTTAAAAAGAAGTATCTTGGCTCCAATTCCTTCTTGGATGTTGAGACCACCCCCGTGGCGTCGACTTTTTGGAAATCTATGCTTCAAACCCGACATTTGATCAGCCTGGGAGCCCGCTGGATTTTGGGTGATGGCAACCTCATTTTCTTTTGGAAGGACAGGTGGGCGTCTGAAGAAGCCCTTGGGTCGAGGGCGGACCTTGCTGGGCTGAGAGGGTTAACCGACCCAAACTCCCAACTCAGGGTGGCGGATTTCATAGACCGGAGCACCCATTTTCCTCGGTGGAAGCTTCCAGTTGTGGAGGGGTTTAATAATGAGGTTACCTTTCTTGCAAACATCCTCCAGTCGGTTTTAATTCCTTCTGCCAGGAGGAATGACAGAATCATCTGGAGTGGTACGGAGGATGGGCTTTTTTCTATTAAATCAGCATATGAGTTTCTTACCACCAAGACTGCTCTGGACTACAGGTGGAATACTATTTGGAGGAAAGGGGTCGTCCCTAAAATCAACTTCTTTGCATGGATTGCTTTCCACAACAAAGCCTTAACCATTGACAACCTTCACAAGAGAGGTTTTGCCTTCCCCAACAGGTGTTACATGTGTCTAGCAGATTGCGAGACGAGGGATCATTTATTCCTGCATTGCCCATTTTCCCACTCTGTTCTTAGCATTGTCCTATCCTCCTTCCAAATCCTTTGGTGCTCTCCCCGTTCCCTCAGAGATGCTTTCCACCAATGGCCTAATCCTTTCAAGAATCCTAAACTCCGCTTCCTCCTCGAGGCCTCCTTCCATCATTCAATTTGGCAAATTTGGTTAGAGAGGAATGCCAAAATCTTTGGCAGAGCTCCTAAAGGGCCTCCTTCTGTTGCTCAAAGGGCATTATCCTACGCCATTGAGAATTTTGTTGTTGTTCCCAGTCCCCGTCCCCACCTTCCGAGCGAAGAAGCGATTCTCAAAAAGATGAATCTCTGGTCGTTTCTGGATGTTGTTAAAGGGCCCTGTCGAAGGAGTGTTATTTGGACCAAGCCCCCCGTGGGGTGGATTAAATTAAACTTTGACGGAGCGGCTAAGGGTAATCCTAGGCCCGCTGGGTGCTCGGGGGTGTTGTTAGAGATCATGATGGGAATCTTGTGATGGCCTACTGTGAAGATTTGGGCTCCCGAGACGAATCACTATGCCGAAGCCCGAGGCGCTCTAAAAGGTATTCGGATCCTCTCTGAGGATCCTCGACCCCTAATTATTGAAGGTGACTCACTCAACATCGTAAATTACCTCCTTGGCACCAAAAATCCATCTTGGAGAGTCTACAACATCATCCTCGAGGCAAGAACGCTTCTCTCCCATCGTGGTAGGTGGAAAGCAAATCATATCTTGAGAGAAGGCAATCGCGTGGCTGACCACATGGCCAACAAAGGGCTCGCGACCACGTGTCCGGTCGTGTGGCGGTCTCGCTTCCCATCCGAGGTGGAAAGGTTGGCCAGAGCTGACATCCCTTCATGAGTTTTTCCTCGCGCAGTTTTTGGAAAGCCCCTTCCGACGAGTATCGGGGTGGCGTGGCAATTCTGTCTATTCCCTTGGACGAGTGTGGGTGCAAGTGTCTTGTGAAGCGCACCCCTATTTCCAAAGCTATTTGTTTTTCAAGTCTCCAGGATGCACCAGATTTGGTGCCTTGTAGGATCTCAACACATTTTTCTCCACCAAGGCGGTCTATCTGTTTTGTCCGATCCTGGCATTGGTTCGCGGTTGGCATTTCAAAGTACCCCTTTCCAACGATGCCCACGCGTGTGTGGATCATTGGCGGTGTGCGGGAATGTTTGGGCTTGGATCTTGCCAAATCCTTGCCTTGGATTTGGCACGCTCCTTCCAATCCGTCCCGTGCATGCAAGGTTGACGATTTTATGACTAAAGGGGTGGCGAGACCGGGATCTGTGATTAGATGTCCATGGTGTCTTGACTATTTTACTTTTGTTTTCCTTGTTTCAGTTCTTCGGCCTTGTGGGACTTGTTGTCCTCTCGGGTTTGTCCTATTTCATTTTTTCTTTGGGTTTCCAGGCCTAAAAGCCCTCTTTGCAGTTCCCAAGTCTTTAGCTTTAGGACGGATTTACTTGCAATTAGGCTTATTGTTACAGCCAAGAGGTATGAAGCATCATTAGAAATTTGGCTAATTTTGTACATAAGGTTTTGGGATCCTCTATAAAAACCCACTGTTAATATATTAAATAATTACCAAAAAAAAACTTGTGGAACCAAACCATAGATTATGAAAACATATCTTTTAGATGTAGAAAATATCATGAGGTTGGGTCTATTGAGAGATCATGCCCTAAGCAGAGTCCAAAAAAAACATATGTAGAAAATCGCAAGAGAAACTTACAAAAGGGTATGGATGAGGATAGTTTTCAAGTTCCAAAAAATAGGTCTAGACAAATAAAAGTAAATAAAGAGTGGAAACAAAAGGAAGGATATTGAAATAAATAACCAATTATTTTGAGGCTTTAACCTATGAAGAAAAAATATATCGTAGTTTATATGACACGGTACAACAAGATCAAAATAATAAGAAGGAACCTTTTATTTAGTATGATCCTAATTTAGGAATGAAAATTCTCATTAAACCTAAGGAATGTGCCTTATAAGATTTTGAATACTCTCTTAAAGTCCCATGCACCATTCAGGAAAATAAAGTGGCTGATAAAATGTAACGTTAGATGTTAATACCTTTATCGTTATTAAGGAAATATCAAAAAATAAGTAGGACAAGTCAAAAGATTTCATAGCAGATCCAAGAGAGGTGCAACAATTATAAACAATTAAACCATAGACTTCACGAATTAAATCTCATATGATGCAATAGAATAATGAATGACTAAATCAAAATAATAATGCGATGCCTCTTAAGGAGGGCAGATCACCACCACAATCGGGCAACACAGTGTGATAACGCAGATGATGAATGAAATTAGATGATAGATGATTTTCTACACTTGGATACTAATGTCTAAATATAAATTAAGATGACTTTAGTTCATATATCCAATGGCTATATTTGTAATGTAACATGACTCCCCTCCTTGGAAAGCTTTGACCTCAAAGCTGGAATTTTTTGGAAAATACTTTCAGGTTCCCATGTAGCATCTTTGTCTGGTAGGTCTTGCTATTTGATGAGAAATTCTTGGATGTGATGATATCTCAATATACATTTTTTGCTTTGTAGAATTGCTTTCAGTTGGAGATATATATGCCCTTATTCATCTAGTATTGGTAATTCTGACTGAGATTGCACTTTCTGGCCGATCACCTTCTTGAGACAAGAAACATGAAATATTGGATGTATACGTGAGGAAGGAGGCAACTCTAGTTGATATGCCACTTCTCCAATGCGATGCACAATTTTGTATGGACCATAAAATTGTGGAGTCAACTTCTGACTGGACTTGATCTTCAATGATAATTGTTTGTAGGGTTGTAGACGCAAGAACACCATATCACCAATATTGAATGGTCTTTTCGAATAGTGTGTCTTGTTATTGCTTCATACGATTTTGTGCTTGGACCAAAATATCTTTTAAAAGGTGAGCATTGACTGTCTTTGTTGAAGCCAATCATCTACTTGGGCCACTTTGGATGATCCTGGTACATAATCCGCTACTGTTGGTGGCTTAGTTCCATATAGTTCTTCAAAAGGAGACATCTTGATAGAGTAATGGTAAGAAGCGTTGTACCATGATTTTGCCAATGATAGCCACTGACTCCATTGATATTGTTTTTCCTAAAAAAAACATCTTAGGTAGGTACCCAAACATTTGTTAACTACCTCTATTTGACCATCTGTTTGTGGATGGTATGCAGATGACATATTTAATTTGGTACCACTAAGTCGAAATAATTCTGTCCAAAAATTGCTAGTAAATATGGGATTTCGATCACTTACAATATTTTTGGACATTCCATGCAATTTGAAAATTGAGTCCATAAATACCTTAGCCACTTTGCTTGCTGAAAATGGATGTTGTAGAGCCTGAAAGTGAGCATATTTGGAGAGGCGATCAACTGCCATGAAAATTACTATTTTACGACTTAGGAAGACCTTCAATAAAATCCATAGAAATGTGTTCCCATTGACGATCTGGAATGGGTAATGGTTGAAGCAACCCTGGTGATTTGAATGTTTCACCCTTATTGTGTTGACATACTTCACATTCAACTACCCATTGTTTGACCTCTGCTTTTAATCCTTTCCAAAAAAAATATTGTTTAACCCGCATATAAGTTTTCAAAAAAATTTAATGTCCCGTTGATGGAGAAGCATGTGACTCGTCTAAAATCCTTGATTTGATTTTCAAATTGTGTGGAATATAACTGTGATTCTTCTTTCTTAATATCTTGTCTTCATAGGAGAAAAGAGGGTGCTTGGATGAACCCAACGCCAACTCTTGAATTATTTGAGCAGTTTTACTATTGGAAAACCATTCTTCCTGTATCTGATACACCCATTGAGAACAAGGACCTGAAATAACATTAATGACCACTTCATCTTCATATTTTATGGATAATGCATATGTTTCTAAGTTTTCTTTCCCTTTCTTGTACTCAATAATGAAATCATATCCCAACAATTTAGTCAACCACTTGTCTTGTTCTGGGTAAGAAAACCTTTATTCTAAAAAATGCTTGAGACTATTATGATCTGTTTTTATAATGAAATGAATATTGATTAAGTAGTGTGTGCATTTCTCCACTGCATGTAGAATAACCAATATTTATTTCTTCCCAAATTCTTTTCCAAATTTTGTTTACTTTCGAATGCCAAGGGATGACCTTCCTACATTAATACTTCCCCAATACATGTTCCCGAAGCATCACATTCGATGATGAATGGTTTGTGAAAATTTGGAGTGTCCAAAACTGGAGTAGTACACATTGCTTCCTTGAGAGCCTCAAAGGCTTGAGTGGCTACTTATGACCAATGAAAAGCATCCTTCTTTGTGAGTGTTGTGAGAGTTGTAATTTTACCATAGTTACGCACAAATTTGTGATAGTAGCCAGTGAGACCCAAAAAACCATGAAGTTTCTTGATGGTTTTAGGTAAAGGCCAATCTTGAATTGCCTTAATCTTATTGGGATCCACTTTAACACCTTTCTGAGATACTATATGACCAAGGTACTCAACTTCTTGAACACTAAAATAGCATTTAGATCTTTTAACAAACACTTGTTCCTTATGTAGTATATGAAGAACCCTTCCCACATGCATCAAATGATCCTTCCAATATTTACTATATATGAGTATGTCATCGAAGAAGACTAGGACAAATTTGCGAAGGAATGGATGAAACACATGGTTCATGAGGCTTTGGAATGTAGATGGGGCATTAGTGAGACCAAAGGGCATGACCAAGAACTCATAATGACCTTCATGAGTGCGAAAAGTTGTTTTGGGGATATCCTCCTCCCTAAGTCTGATTTGGTGAAACCCTGAACGTAAGTCCAATTTGGTAAAAAAAATTGCACCATGTAGTTCATCTAATAAATCATCAATGACAAGTATAGGAAATTTATCTTTTATGGTGATTTTGTTGAGAGGACGAAAGTTTGGACACATATGCCAGGAATTGTCTTTTCGACGGGCCAAAACTACCGGTGAAGAATAGGGGCTAGTGCTGTGATGGATGACACCATGTTCTAATAGCTCTTCGACAATATTATCAATTTATGTTTTCTAGGGTTGGGGATATCGATAAGGACGACCATTAGGTGGAAGACTTCCTGGAACAAGGTGTATGGCATGGTCATGGGATCTTTTGGGAGGTTTGGTTATTGGAAAACCTCATCATAGTTGGCCACAATGTTTTGTAGATCTTTTGATTGGATGTCTGGTATATCTTGTGCTTGCATTTCCATACAATTAATTTTATAAATGAATCCATAACTACCTTTCCTTAATATTTTTCCATGTTGTGCAAACTTACTATCTTTGATGGAGGTGTTGGAATTCCTTGGAGGCGAATGGTCTTCCCATTTTCTTTCCATTCAACAAAGCACTGCTTGTAATTAAAACCGATCGTGGTTTCCATTTGTTCTAGCCATGCGACTCCCAAGATAACTTTTGAATTCCCTAAATTCACAACAAAATGAAGACCCTGCCAAGTATAACTTCTCATTTATAATGAAATTGAAGATGTTTTACCTATACATTGAGCACTACTCCTGCTTGCAGTTCTAATTTGAAATTTATCTTGATTGGAGGAGTGGATGTGGAAGTTTAATGCCTTGGTAAGCCTTGTGTCAATAAATTTGTGAGTACTACCTAAATCAATTAATACAGTTACCTTCCTTTGTCGAATGAATCCTACCACAATGATCATGTCAAATTGTTGATAACCCCATAAGAGCATGTACTAAAATTGCCATAGTATCTTCCTCAGCTACAACCTCCTCGTATTCAATATGGTCTTCATTTATGGGATCATCAGGAAAGTTGGTCTCCTCTATTTCTTCATCTTCCTTGTCAACGTATTCAATTTGAAAATTTGGTCATGGTACACATGCTTGATCTTTTGGATGATGATTGCAACATTTATAGCAAAAATATCTTGATGGTTGATCGTTTCTACAAAAAGAGTTGTTGTGGTATTGACCATATGAATCACATCGTGTGGATGTTGCCATTTGTGCCTTCTTTTCTGCTAACTTGGCAATCCTTATACACTCATCTATCTTGGATGGATCTTGTAGATCCACTTCGACTTTAATATTCTCTTTCAACCCATTTCTAAAAGCAGTTATCACTACCTCGATTTCCAAATTCTTTGCATAGGAAAGCAGGAGTGAATTCTGATATATAATCCCTTACTGATCTTGTTTGCTTAAGTGATAACAACCACACCACGTAAGAATATGTGGATCCTTCATCAAATATTTTAAGAAAATATTTGGTGAAATCATCCTAGTATATGTTACCTTGCTCGCATTTGAGCCATAAAAACCATTGATAAGCTTCAGTACCAAGTCTGGAGGTAGCAAAATGAACTTTTTTGAATCTCAAATTTTATATAAGTTTAAAATGCCTTCTATTTTGGCTATCCATCCATGTGGATCATGACCCTCAAAGGTGGGCATATCAATGCATGGCCAAATGACCCCACTAGGACCTCTAGGTTGTTGGTAAACTTCATTTCTATCTTGGTCTTCATTGTGCCTATGTTGATGGAAGTGATTTTGGGTAGGACCTCTTTGTTGTTCACAAACTTCCTCGTTTTCCAAATCCTAGTTATTTCTTTGTCCATTGAAGCAATTTGGGGAAGGACCATTATGACCTCTTTGGTGTGTATAGGCATCATACTACTTCTCAGTACTCCAATGGTTTGGGCTAGGAGGATTTGGTTGGGTTTGTCTATCCAATAGTTGGGACATTTTGTCATTCATGCTCTTAATACCCTCCATTAAGGATTCTAAGACTTTGGTAGTGGTCATGGGGCTTCCTATTTCTTCTTGTGTGAGGTTCTCATGGGAAGAATTTGGGGAGGGATTGGATGCCATTTTTTAAAATAATGCATGACCTAGGTTAAAGCTAGTAATTCCTAAAGGAGAAGAAAATTTTTGTGTACCTTTGCTTTTAGGAGGTCTTCTTTGTGATCTTAGGAGCCCTTAGTTTGGATTATCAGAGCTTGATAATTGATCGTTTGGTCCTTTGGTCCACATTTCACTCATGCACTTGTCAATAAGTCCTGCTTAACAAATTTTGCCTTTGATTTATGCAAAAAAAATTGGTTAAATTTGGCAAAAATTTGTTTAATTCTCTGCTCCAACTATCGCTCCAACTGTGACACGAATTTGAATTTGGATTTTTTCAACGGCTAGTTTTGAATTCGAATCTACCAATAACTAATTCCTTTTGAATTCCAATGGCTAAGACAGTATTACCCCCAATGGCTACTTCTGAATGCTAGTGGATGGTCATCAACTGCTATATGCGACAACGGTTAAGAGGACACAAATGACATTACATGACAAGTGAGAACTAACACGAAGGATGATACAACTTTAAAGGACATGACGAACAAGACTATCGATAGCTGGAGACACAACTAATAATATCCCCAACAACTGGACAAACCTGACAATGGAAACTAAGGACGTGAGATAACTGGACGTCATAAATAGAGGACAAGACATGATATGATGAGACTGACAATGAAAACAGAGGACACGAAGGATACAAGACCTAGAGACTAGAGTTACTATGGAACCCGAATGAAAGGACTGGACATGATGTGATAAAACTGACACGAAGACACAAGAACCTACACAACTAGACGCAACATGTGGGACCGGAAGAACCAAACGCAAGGATTGACACGCGTGCGGGAACAAGTTAGCATGTGTGTGACCTAAGTCACGACTTAATACATGCACCACCCAACTTATAAACACCACTACAATGCCTACCCTGTAAATGTGGGATAATTGTTTTCGGTAAAGAAAAAATAAAAGTTTAGTACCTTATGTTATAATGTTTAGGAGCTTTAATTCGGTGCTATGATTGGTTGTGATGTTTGCACTGGTGCACGGGCATATTGTGCATGATTTCTATAGTTTCTTGATGAGGTATTAGATTGATTTGATGCCTAGACACCCCTTGATATTCTTTGCTCGTTTGTGTTAGATGCTAACGTGTGTGTTTTCTTCGGATGAGGGCTACCACAGTTTTACGTCTCGAATATTGTGCGATTACTTCTACCTGTTGTGGTTGGAAACCACTAGTTCCCGTCGTTCACCCGAAATGGCTTAATGTAGTGTTTGTCTCTAATTTCCCCGGTGGAAGAATTATGTTTTTTCCTGCCTGTCTTATGGTGTTGTATGCAGTGTAACACTGCTGGAATAGCATCCTTCTCATTGGTTGCCTATAGTAGCATTCACTACGAGATGCACTGGGTAGATGAGTTGTCTTCCTATCCATAATTGAATGTCTCCTGATACCACATGCAAGGCACCTCCTTGCCTATCTCCAAAGTACAATAAATTATAAACAATTAAACCATAGACTTCACAAATTAAATCTCATATGATGTAGCAAAATAATGAATGACTAAATCAAAATAATAATGCGGTGCCTCTTAAGGAGGGCAGATCCTCGCCACAATTGGGCAACATAGTGCGATAATGCAAATGACAAATGAAATTAGATGATAGATGATTTTCTACACTTGGATACTAATGTATAAATATAAATTAAGATGACTTTAGTTCATATAGTCGATGACTATATTTGTAATGTAACAAGAGGATAAATATAATAAAAAGGAAAGTTATGAAATAATATTGAGGAATAGAATAAGAATACCTACTACTAATATAGGCAAGACAAAAAGAGAAAACTCCTCAAATTATCAAGTGAGAGTGAGGGAAGCAAGAGCAGACATAGAGAAAGGAATGCAATCTAATTTGGTTGAACTTATCTTTACCAAACAACAAAGTGATATTAGTAATTTGCAAGCATGGCCAGTAGCCCCTAGTGATACATAATTACCATCTCATGGAAGATAAGGGGTGCTAATTTTTCCTCAAATTAGAGGTGTATTAGGGACCTCTATTTAAGTAATAAACCTATTATTTTTTGTATCTAGAAAACTAAAATGACAAAGAAAGAAGTTTCCAAAACTATGAAAACAATATGGTCAAGATGTGAATGAGATGTTGTGGATTTTAAAGGAGTGGTAAGGGGAATTCTAACATGTTGGAATCATGTTAGAACCTCCTATGCAACCATTCATAAAACTAGGCATTGGATAGCCTCATTAGTCACATTCTACTTTGCAAATATTTGTTTCATCCTTATTAATATCTATGGATCTACAATTTAGTCAAGCAAATTAGAAGTATAGAGTGGAATTGAAACCTTTATGAGAAGTAAAGAGCAAAAAACTTAATTCATGATCATAGGAGATTAAATGTCATAGCCAAGTTGGATGAAAAAATGGGGAATTAGAAAAATAACCTAAAGTATGAGAGATTTCTCAGCTTCTATTCAAAACAATAATCTATGGGAGGTTGAGTTT
This sequence comes from Wollemia nobilis, assembly GCA_028583015.1. Taxonomy (NCBI): domain Eukaryota; kingdom Viridiplantae; phylum Streptophyta; class Pinopsida; order Araucariales; family Araucariaceae; genus Wollemia; species Wollemia nobilis. The sequence goes on along the minus strand of JAQPPZ010017031.1, from coordinate 6,837,089 downwards.
GAAGAGGACAACTATACATATACCAACAACAAGAGAGGCCAAAAACTAATAGCAAAAAAAATTAGATAGATGCATACTCTTGGATCATTGGTTGAATGAAGGGACATGTGCTAAAATTAATAATTTAACAATGATTGGTTTAGATCACTAGACAATAAGAGTTAAAATGGTGGTAAGTGAATTGAAAAAAGATCATATATGAGCATATGTGGAAAGACCATCCCCAATTTGTTGATATGATAGTGCAAAGGTGGAATTCTTTAGGAAAAAATGGGTTGTATACCCTTTTAAAACAAATTAAATCAATAACATCTATATTAAAAGAATGGAACAAGAACACTTTGGAAATATTTTTGAGAAGAAATAATAACTAAAAGAAAAACTTTAAAAAGTCCAAAAAGGTGAGCATAATAATCCAATCTTGGAGAAAAGGGATTTGCTTAGTGAATATCAAAATATTTTGAGTAAGGAAGAAAAATTTTGGAGATTAAAATTGAGATAAACTTGGTTAAAAGGAGATAAAAACATAAAGTTTTTTCATAGGATGGCAATAGTACAAAGATCAACATCCAAACTTAGAATAATTAAATCAATATAAGGGGTTTGGACTAGAAATCAAAGTGAAATTAGAAAGTAGGTAAGGTTTTTTTTACAAGAACATTATAGGATCAAAGGAGTTTGAAGTTCTTAATGAAAATTACTATAAGAAATACCTTTAGTTATAACTAATGAAGACAATAAGAAACTAATGGAGCTTGTTCCTTTGGAAGAAGTTTATTTAGCTCTTTTTTCTTTTGATAAGGATTAATCCCTAGGTCCGGATGGACTATTTGGAACATTCTATCAACATAATTGGGATATAGTGAAAGATTCTTTATTAGTGACAGTGGAACAATCTAGGATAAAATAATATATACCTTATAAAATAAATGCAACAATTTCTTACCTTAATTCCAAAAAATAAGGGTGCAAATTTGTTTGGTCCATCTAGGCCCATAAGCCTATGTAATATAGCATATAAGATAATCTCCAAAGTGATGGAAAATTGGTTAAGATAGTTTTTAGAAAAAATTATTTTAGAAGAGCAAGGAGGATTTGTGAAAGGGAGATAGATTTTGGATGGGATCATAGTAGCTCATGAAGTTATGTATTCAACAACTTCAAGAAAAAAGAGAGCAACTATCTTAAAACTTGATATGAGTAAAGCCTATGATAGGGTTAAAATTGATTTTTTTGTAGTATTAGAAAAATTTGGATTTAAGAATAAATGGGTCAGATGGAATAAACATTATGTCTCTACTGTATCATATTCAATGCTAGTTAATGGTTTAGTAATAGAATCATTTAAATTTAAGAGAGGTCTTAAACAAGGAGAACATCTATCTCCATATTTGTTCATTATTATGGCAAATATATTGGGTAGGAACTTGAAGAAGGCATGCAAATATGGGGTAATAAATGGACTTAAGGACAATAATGACAATGACATCACCCATCAACAATTTGTATATGATACAACCCTTTTTAAAAGGGTAGGGATAAAAGAGGCTAGAGCTTTGAATAACATACTAAAGGAATATGAAAGAGCATTAGGATAGAAAATGAATAGGATTAAATCCAAAATTTACTTTCTAAACACTCTAGCTAGAATCAAAGCGTGGATATGCAGGTTAATTTAAATAGAGAAGACAAACTTACCAACAACTTATCTAGGGATGTCCTTATTTGAGGGAAGAATGAGGATAGAATTATGGGATCCAATAACAAGTAAAGTTTAAAATAAACTACCAATATGGAAAGGAAGATGGTTATCATTAGTATGAATAGTGCAACTAATTAAATCAGTCTTACAAGCTATTCCAACATATTATATGTCCTTGTATATTATGCCAAAATCCATAGAAAAATGTTTAATTTATATTATGCAGTCATTTTTGTGGTTAGGATCGCATGATAAAAGGAAATTTCCTTTGGTTAAATGGACCAAGGTGTGTGATGATAAAACTAGGGGAGGTCTCAGTTTAAGAGTTCTTAAAAATGAAAACTTAGCTCTCAGGGAAAAAGGAATTTGGAGATTATACAAAAAGTGTCAAAGACAATGGGCAAGAATTCTTCTAAGTACATTGAGCCCAATGACCCAGGCTTAATATTTATTGCATTCTAATTACCAAATGGTTGTGCGCTATGAAACAGTTTAAAAAAAATCAATTCATCTAGTGATTAAAGGTCTAAGATGGGTGGTCGAACCCAAAAAAATAAATTCTATTTAGATGGATACTTGGTGTGATAAAAAACCACTCAATCTAGATCTAATTTCGAAACCATGGATGAGATTACTTCAAGAAAAATATGGTGATAGGGTTTCAAACATTGTATAAAAGGATCAAGAAGGAAGATATGAATGGAAAGAAGATTTTGTTTGTACAAGTATAGAAGGCATTGATGGTAGGAGGCAGTCAAGCAAAAATATAACAATAGTGATTATGTGAAGGGGATCTGAGGATAAGTTGATTTGGCAATTGAATGGATAATGAGAATACACAACAAGAAGTGAATATAAGTACCAACAAAATAGGAATACTACAAGAGTTTGGAAAGATAATTGGGATAGCTTAAGCAATCCTAAAGTCAAAATGTTTGTTTGGCTAGTAGGTCATAGAAGACATTTATCCTAGGTTAACATTATGAAAGGGGGTTTTAATGACCCCTCACACCGTATTCTATGTAAAAAAGAGGAGAGTATAGACCATCTCTTGGAACTTTGCTCAATAGTCTATAAATTATTGCAATGGATTCTTAATATGTTTGGCAAATGCATGGTGATGAATGACATAATCAAATAATGGTTAAAGCAACGACATAGCACTTTTAAAAGTGAGGCTTTACAAACAATATGGAATGTATTAAAAGATACAATAATTTGGATTGTATGGCTAGAAAGGAATAGATGAATATTTAAAGGAACATAAAATAATTTAAAGGTAATGGAAAGGAAGATTTTTTTAGCCATGGAGGAAGCTAAACTAGCCCTATTAACTCACCCAATCCCTAATCTTGAAGTAGAGCACATTGATAGATGGAGTCAAGTCATCAAATGGAATTATGATGTTGGGTTTAGGAGAAACAAAAAGAAGGCAACAAATATAAAGTGGAAACCACCAGAAATGGAGTTGGTCAAATTAAATTTTGATGGAGCATCTAAAGGAAATCCATGACCAACATGAGGAGGACTAATTAGAAATGATAGGGAAGAGATTTTATCTCATTATGCTTTCAATGGTGAATTTAAGACAAATAATGAAGTTGAAACTTAGGCAACTTTGAAAGGGTTAAAAATATGCAAACAAATGAAATGGAACAAAGTATGGATAGAGGGTGATTCACTAATAGTAATAAATGCAATTTTGAGGAAAGAAAAAGCTTCGTGCAACATACAAGATATAATTGGAGAAATACAAGATCTTACTACGAAGTTTTAAGAAATCAAGTTTTCACATACATTAAGGGAAGGAAACAAATGTGTAGATAAGCTAGCCAATAGAGGGGTTCTAATTGAGGATCATAAAATCAAATTCTCTTTTCCACGGTTAGAGGAAGTAGTAAGTTTAGCTAAAGCTGACAATAAAATGTTGATTGCCTTAATCAAATAATTATTAAGATTTATTTTAATATTTTCCATTGGTAATATTTCCTTTATTTTATAACATTAACATATTTTTATATAAACTATTTATTACAATTCTTATGGCTGCTCTTATGCTTTCGGAAGGAAACTAACAATCTAGCTCTAGTAAAGCTGATCATGTTAGTAAAAAGTTTTGGAAATATTACTCTACTAAGATGTAATGCATAGACAATAGAGGTGGAGTTTTGTTTTTGTGAAGGCTACTACAGGAAATTGTTAAGAAGAAGGATGTTGGATTTTGGAATATTTGTATTCACATAGAAAATTGAAGAATATCCAGAAAATGAAAATCAATAATTTAAACTTTGTATATGTAAGAATCTAGCTATAGCAACTCATTTAATATGAGAATTGAATTTGTTTATAAACTCTCAAGCTCTAAAGGAGAGAGTTATGATTTGTCAAGGGTAGGAGATTTGAGTACAACCCCTTGCTCTCCAACAAAAAACAAAATAGGATTATAACAACAAATGTATTTCTTAATGACTTTTTTGGGGGGTAAAACATATTCCAACATACCATTGTTGTTATTATTTGTATTCCTATTCATGGGATTAGACCTACTTTTTAGTAAAAATTATGATATTTATTTGTGATTTCCCAATCCAATCTTCTTTTGTCTTTTAGTTTCTCCTTGTTCATAATTTGTGTGTCTTCTTCTCATTTTCAATTCTCACCAATGCTTTCATCGGCATCACTCTTCTATTTTTTTGAATAGTTTATAATTTGACTTACCATCTATAACATTATATTGCATTGAGAATTTGAAGTACAAGGGATAACCTCCAAAATAAATTTATTTATTTTAACGTTGCAAGTGAAAACTTTAAAGTACAATGGGACAATCTCCACATTAAATTTTTTATGGTATCCTAGATATCGTAAAGTATTATGGATAAGCTCCATACTTGTTCCTTTATTATGTTACCTTTAAAACCCTATGTGAAAGGAAAACCTCCATGCTACTTTTATTTCTATTCCAAGGAATTAATTTTCTATTATTTGAAAAACAAATAATTTACTTGGGTCAAAGTTAAACTCTTTCACCTTCTCTATTTTGCGATGATGGCTTTTGAAGCCTTATACTACCACATAATATCACATGTTATATCTCACAATACCCAATATAATATAGCCACAATATATAAAGATCAAGAAAATAATAAGAGTAAAATAATATGAGAAAATTAATATGTATATCAAAGTTTATAATAAATCAAATGACATCCAATATTATATCAAAATACGAATGTAAATAGCCATAACCATTCATGTACTATGCATGAAGAAGAACTTACAATATTAATTGCTCAAAATGTATACACGCTTTATTACTCCTCTGCTTCTTACAATCAAATAACAATATCTATGAATACGATCTTTCTATATCTCACTATGGAGCATTACCTCCATAATATAGCCACAATAATATGACTCTTTGGATATTTGACTATTACTCTTCATATGCCAAGTCTCATGACTCTTGTCTTATTTTCCACTTGCATACGAGATGAACACTTGACTCTATAATACTTGCACACCTAACCTAGGACACTTGTGCACATTTACTCAACCTACACTTGCACTCTAACTCACATGACACTTGTGCATTTCCTGCACATTACAACTTTACATGACACGTGTATTTTCTGCACATTCACACTTACATAAAGAGGGAAATATAAATCACACTCTAAACTATAGACTCAACCCTAATATTTTATTTACAAATGTACCATGAAGGTACCATAGGGGTACATTAAGCATGTACCAAATAATATAATATACTTCAACACCCCTCGTATTACATTATTTTATTATTGAAGACTTTAGTCTTCAATCATAGTCTTTGTCTTTGTCTTCAATATTCAAATGATCTTGCATTATTCATGATTTTATGCTTCTCTTGAATATACTTCATCATCATGAACCTTGGATTCACCTAATTCTTACGTTTGTAGGAAAAATTTAGACTCTGTTGGATCCAATTTTTTGTATCCTGTCTTTCTGAACACTCAAGCAATTTATCATCATCTTCATCTTGAGATAGACATGTAACAAATTATTGAGAAAAACCAATTGAATCTAAAGCATATATTCTATTTTTTATTGATCTTGTAGCTTTTGTTATGTTTTAATTCTTGATAATGCATTTGTTATGTTTATTTACATATTTGAAATTGATTTTTTATTTTCCAACCAATTGAGTAACTGAAATAAGATTGGTTGATAGTCCTGGAACATATAAGACATTTTCTAGTACAAAATGTGAAAAATACATACTAGATATTACTTTACCAGTTCCATGAACTAGATATCTCCTATCATCTACAATATTTAGAAAGAATTATCTTTGACTTCTAAAGATTCAAACCAATGTAAGTTACCAGTCATATGATGACTAGCTCTTGAGTCTATATACCAAATATCTTTTTCTGTTTGAACCTTTTGATTAGACTCACATGAAATGATCTTGCATATTTGATAAGAGTTTTGAAGAACACTTTTATGATGTTGGCCATTGAATTCAATAAAATGTTATTGATATAGATTTTATTTTTAAAATTTTCCTTTCATAAAACATGGTTTTACATTTTGATAATGTCTCCTGTGTTGAAAAGTTCCTCTTGGCCATTTATCTATTTTAATACCTTTAATTGAAATCCTTTGAAGTAGAAATCCTTATGACTCCTTAAATTTAATTCTTATGGAGTAGTAAACCTTATGAATCCCTAGTTTAGAAAACAATAATAAATTTGCAAATTTTATTTTCTAACCTTTGATATAGAAAACCTTATAACTCCAAAATATTAAATTTGCAAAATTTCAAAAAACTAATAATAAAATTTTCAATTTCAATTGTTTTCAAAATTTGAAAATAACCAAATTAAAACATTCTATCAAAAAACAACTATACAAAAGCTTGAAATAACCAAAGTAGAAATCCTTATCACTCCACACTTTTTCAAAAATAAAACTCTAATAATTTTTAAAAAATTTAGAATAATCCTTTAACTCCTAAACTTTTCATTTATCAAATAACTTCACTAATTTGTTTTACCTCCTTATAAATCCTAAGCTTTAAATAAAAGTAATCAAATATGTGTACCTTTAATTCACGTGCTTAAAAACTTCCCTCCAATGTTTGAACTCCTTCGAAGGCGGTTCATTCTCAAACCCCTTGTTCTTAAATTTCTCTTTGACTGAATTAATGATTGCTCTTCCACTTTGAAAATATTAACGAATGCTTAGGGCAAATGCTCTACATAACCCTAACATTATTCTACACCAACTACTTCCTGAATATGCTTACTGAAACATTTAATTTGCATAAGTTTCAACTAAATATTCAGTCTATTACTCTAGACGTTACTTTTGATGCTTCATTGCTTCTTCCTATCGTTATATTGCTATGGGCATTGCTACCATTACACTGCTATGAATGTTGCTTATTCACTCCTTTTTGTAATGTTGCTTCCTTCATATGTGTTGCTTCTTATGCTTGTTACATTGCTTATTCCATGTACATTGATTCTACTGTGGATGTTATTGCATATTATCTCTTCACTTGACTCTTTAGACACTTGAGATTCTTTATGTGAATTCAATTTTTGAGTATTGTTGTTGCTCATACCTTAAGTTTGTAATTGCTATGGCACTGTTATGTTTTCAAACATCATATCTATTGTAAACACTACTTTACGTCTTTGATTTTTTGATCCTTTAAGTCTTTGATTATCCAAGCCTTTGATCGCTATGGTTCCTCTTATCTCTTTATCTCACAACTCATTTTTTCTTCAGCCCACTGCTAGACGATACTATGCTCCTCTAGACATTATTATACGTGATCGGGTCTCTATTATACTCTTCTGGTTTACTATAAAATGTTACTATGTTCATTGTTCATTGCTAAACCTCTGTTATGGCTCGACTATATTTCTTTAAACTCCTTTTAACTTGTTGTTGACCTTTTTATTTTGTTGCTAACATATAGGTGTGCAATTCGAGTGAAGATAAAATATTGTTGGCGTTCATATATCTTCACAAAGTGCTTTAACTCGTGATGCTTTTGTGTGATATTTTCTTCTTATATACTCTATATGCTCTTTCTTCGTTGTTTTTGCAATATTAAACTCTTCTTATTTTTTTACTTTCTTTCTCTTCTTGGCTTCTTGAGTCGAATCCTTATAAGAGCTCCTTCTCTTTTACTATAATGTCTTATTTATCTATATTTACTTCTTTGGCCAATGTCAAGGTTTTTATAACCTGAATCTTTTCTTCTTTCAATGATCTTCCAATGTTAAGGTCTATATGACCTAAATATATTTCTCTTGTAATTTCTTCCTATAATGATATCTTGGACCAATTTCAAGGTTAATATGACCTTTATCTCTTGTACTTTCTTTCTATAATGGTCTCTTGGACCAATGTCAAGGTCAATAGGACTTGAATCTCTTTCTCTTATCTTATAGCTCCTTTCTATAATGATCTCTTTATCTTATGTCAAGGTCAATAAGACCTGAATCTTATTTCTCTTATCTTATAGCTCCTTTCTATAATGATCTTTTTATCTTATATCAAGGTCAATAAGACATGAATCTTCTTTCTTATATGAATCTTCTTAATATCTTAATACCTTGCAACTCTTCAAAAAATATAGATTCTAATCCAATGCTTGAAGCTATATAAAGTAAGTTATGTGCTTCTCAATCTATTGCAACTTTTAATTCTTCTATACTCTACACTTAGAAGCTGAAACTCTTCTCTATCTATTGTAGGAAGCTTATCACACTTTTGTTGCTTTCTCTGCTATTCTTGAAATTTGATATCTTGAATCTTAATATACTTCTCTTCAAATATATTGTCAAGGTGACTTTGAATGTCCCTAAATATTTAATCTTTCTTCTGTAATTCTTCAATCTATAAATATTCAATGTTAAGGGTTGGCTATATCCTTGAATTATCAACTATCTCAAAGTTGATTCACCTTTCAATCAATATAGTTGAGTCCTAGTATTCACTAGTTATTCTTTAACCGTGGAAAGACTCTAGCATTCCACTCAATATGATCTTTAGAGTTTGAGTCTCACTATCTTTAAAGTAGACAAACTCTTAATCAACCTTGTCAAATGTGGATAAAGTCAATTTATAATAGTGTCTAAAAATTGAAATCTATTAATCTGGATAGAGTCTAGTGGTAGCTATGATACCATTGATGGCTTCTAAAGCCTTATACTACCATAAAATATCACAAGATCCAATATAAAATTGCCACGATATATAAAGATCAAGATAATAATAAGAGTAGAATAATATAAAAATAATAATATGTATATCAAGGCTTATAATAAATTAAATAACATTCAATAATATGCTAAAATATGAATGTAAATAGCCATAATCATTCATGTACTATGCATGAAGAACAACTTACAATATTAATTGCTCAAAATGTATACAAGCTTTATTACTCCACTTCTTACAATCAAATAATAATATCTATGAATATGATCTTTTCTATATGTCACTATGGAGCATTGCCTCCATAATATAGCCATAGTAATGTGACTCTTTGGATACTTGACTATTACTCTTCATATGCCAAGTCTCATGACTCTTGGCTTATCTACTTGCCACTTGCATACTTGATGAACACTTGACTCTATAATACTTGCACACCTTTACATGACTCTTACACTTCTACAACTTGCACACCTAACCTAAGACACTTGTGCACATATTTACATTACATATTTGCACTCTTGCATACAAGACACTTGTGCACATTTACTCAACCTACACTTGCACTCTAACTCACATGACACTTGTGCATTTCTTGCACATTCACACTTACATAAAGAGGGAAATATAAATCACACTCTAAACTATAGACTCAACCCTAATCTATTATTTACAAATGTACCATGAAGGTACCATGGGGGTACATTAAGCATGTACCAAATAATATAATATACTCCAACATGGAAATTGTTTATGTAACTTCCTTTGTAGCTTTTATTCTTATAACTTTGAGATTACAATTCCTCATTGATTTAGGAGCATCCAGTGTAATCCAAACAATTATGGGCGATGTAATTCAAAATGATTATAGGCAAAATATCTTAGGCAACCATTCTTTTAATCATAACTCATGTATAAATGGACACAAATCCCTCATTGGGGAGGAGAGAAGGACATGTTAGAGAGGACGAACAACATGTAGAGTGTGGAAGAAAATAGAAAAAAAGAGAAGAAGAGGAAAAAACAGAAAAGGGAAGATGGAACGATGAGTTTAGAGAGCTCATAGGAGACGAGGAAGGGAAGCAGACGATAAGAAAGAGAAGAGAGAGCAAAAGGTAAGAAGGAGAAAATAAGAAAAGAGAAGAAAAAGAAAGAGAGAATGACAATCATAAAAGGACATAGAATCATAAGCACAATGATATAGACAATAGGAGAGATGTCTAAAAAGAGCATTTATGCCGATGCTCAAGTGTTGTAATCTGTAGATGCCTTAAAGACTGATGATAATTATAAATTCATTTTCCCTCTATGAGTTAGATGTTTGTGTGTTGATTTATTGGACCTATGCATTCCCTAATTTTTTTGATTGTAGGTGATGAAAACATAAGTAGAAGTTGTAGATTGACACCATTTAGAGTGTAGTAGTCATCTAAAGGTCATGTTGTCATGCCATCTAGGAGTTGCCATTTAAAAGATATATTATTTGGAGGTTGTTTTCTTAAGGTAGTTCATATTGTTTGGATACTTCCATCATAAGATCATGATATATGTTGTTATACCACATACATCTAAGACCTACAATAGCAATTTTTGATGTTGCTTGCTTGTCATCATACTATCACCAACTTACCATCTTAAAGAATGTTTTCATGTAGGAATTCATCGAGATAGGAATATCGACATGCACCCTTATCATCTTGAGGTTTGTTGTCACTAAGCATGTTGTAATGTGAGTGCAGCTTTAGAAGCAACATCTGCATAGGAGAGTTGTTGATATAGTGAATAAAACACCTTTTAAGTAGTGTAAAAATAAGACTGTTATATCAGTAAATATCATCGTACTATGCACAAGCGGATGAAGAAAGTATTACCTTACCAAAGCACATGGACTAATTATTGAAAGGTTATAATACTAAGTTAAAGGAAGAAATGCTAGTATTGGAAGAAGTTGTAAAATAGGTGGAGGTAAAGGTAGAAACAAGTAAGAGAATTTAAATGGGGAAGAGACAGTTAGCCCAGGTCACCAATAGTAGTGACGATGAAGATGACAATGTAATAATTCATGCTTCTATTTTAAAATCATCATTGAGAGGTATTGTAGATAAGGAGAAGAAGGAAGAGAGGGAATTATAAGGAGATAGGAGAGGAAGATAAACATCGTGATGTCATTGAATGTTGTGATGGCCATGACAAAGACCGTATTGTTGAAGAACATAGTGGTGATGAAGATAATGGATGCTTTGAAAAGTACACCAAAGGTAGTGGATCCAAGTTAATGAAAATGAGATATAATGGTAAAGGATTGAGAAGATATGGACAAGGTGTGAATATGCCCATAATACTAGATATAAGGTCAAATAATGAAGGCCTTGGATATATAAGTCAAGTAAGAAGCAATAAGGATCACCTTGTTGTATTTCCAGGATCTCTATGGGATCCTCCTGGGGCTTTCCAGGACGTGCCTTCTTATTTTTGACATGATTTATAATTGCTTGGTTAGATCAACCTAAAGTTTCTTTTCTTGGTGGCCTTCGGTGTTTTCTGACATTCGAATGAGTAGGCTCAGGAGTTGGAGTTGCGAAGACTATCTTGACAAACCTTTTTGGTCTTCGAGGAGACCCTATGCGTTATCACTGTCCGTTGGAAGGGTTTCCTCTATTTCTCTCTGGAGCTTGGCTTTCGAAAGGGGGCTCCCACTTTCCTGTTTGCCCTTGATGTTGTAGCCTAGGGTTTGCTCTCTACGTTTTTTCTTGGTCTTTATAAGGGCCACAATTTTATCATTTGTAGTTGAGTGGCTCTTGTGGCTGTTGCTAGGATGGTACTTCAAAAGCGAGTTTGAGATCTACTGATCTTTAGAAGTGAGTTCGAGTTTTGCTTACTATGTTTTTCTTGGTCTCTAGGGTGGCCACATTTTTATCATCTGTAGTTGAGTGGCTCTTGTGACTATTTTTGGGATGAGCTTTTAGAAGATCCATTATTTACATGTCCAAGGTTTTCTATGGTACCTTTCTCTACTGTTTATTTTTTGTCTTTAGGATGGACCCTATGATTCTCGTATAGCTATAGGTGAAGGTGTCTATGGATCTCATCTTGGATGGGAAAATGGTTGGGATGGATGGTTATATAGAATGGGTGACTCTTTGAAAAAATTATTCTTCTATAATTTTTTTTATTCTAGGATGGGGGACCCTGTGTGTGCGTACCTGCTGCAAAAGATGGTCTCTTGATAACAGTCCCTATATAAGATGTTCCCTTCCAGCCATGAGGTGTCGTGGTGGACTGATTCTTCTCTAAGTTTTCTCACCTTTCGTTTGTGATCCTCGTTTCCATTAGAGTGATATTTTGTGGCCTGCGAAGATCTCCTTGTGCTATTGAACTATCTTCCAGGTCTTTAGAAGGCTCCTCTTTGCATGCTTTCCCTGTTTGTTATGATTCTCCTTTGGGGGAATTTAGTTTCACTTTTGAGCGAGATTTTAGTTTTAAATTTTATTTTTTTGTTTTAGTTTTGGTGGGACCTAGTGTTCCCCTATTCTCGCTCCAAGGTGCAAGCTTCATTTTTTGTGTGTTCGTTTTCTCTGGTTTTGTTGGGAAAATCTTTTTCAATATTTTGATCTCTTTATAGATGGTCCTATGGAGGACATCTTAATTGTCTTCCCTAGTTTTTATGATCTTTATTTTTCTTCTTAAGACTATATCTTTTATTGCAATATCTTATAAAAGGTTCGGGGATCCTTTCAAAACCCCTTCCAACCAATAAAAAAAATTAAGAAGCAATAAGACTAAATTTAAGAGAATAGAAATTAGTGTAGAAGATGGTTCGAGGATGGCTTGTTGCAGTCAATGTGGAAGATATGGACATGCAACACCTAGGTGTTAGAGCCTACATTCTTGTGAGATTTATGCAGGTCATAATCACTCCAAAGGAGCACCAAGAGAAAGTAGCCAATACAATATGTGTTGATTATGGCTGGTTGGACGTGAAAGAATGGGATAAAATGCAAAATATGTTGAGTGGATTCTACACGAGAAGGTTTTGTTACCAATGGAAAGTAAAGATAAAACATGAAAAATAGCCTTGTGAAGAAAGTCAATTTTAAATTACAATTACTTAGAAGAGCAATTCATGAGTTGGTGCTCATTAAGCATATCTCTTACTCGGCATGTATGATGCATGAGCTTTTGATGTATCCAAATGGTTATAGGTGATGACATAATTTAAAATGGTTATGGGCAAAATATTTCGGGTAACCATTCCTTTAACTGTCACTCGCATGTATAAATGGACACAAATCCTCTGTTGGAGGAGAGAACAACATGCTAGAGAGGAGTCACATGTAGAGTGGGGAAGAAAAGAGAAAAGGGAGAAGAAGAGGAATCAACATGAAAGGGAATATGGAATGAAGAGTATAGAGATATTAGAAGATAAGAGGAAGGGAATTAGAGGGTGAGAAGGAGAAGAGAGAGTGAAAGATGATAAGAAAAAAAGAAGAAAAGAGGAAAAAAAGAAAACGACAATGATAAGCATAAAAGGACATAAAATCATAAGCATAATGATATAGACAATAGGAGATATGCTTGGATAAAGTATTTGTGTATGTTCAAGTGTTGTAATTTGAAGATGCCTTACAGGAAAATGATGATTATAAACCCATTTTCCCTCTCAGAGTTGGATGTTTGTGTGTTGATTTATTGGACTTTGCATTACCCAATTGTGTTGATTGCAAGTGAAACAAATGTATTTAGGAGTTGTATGTTGAGTCTAGAGTGCAGTTGCCATCTAAAGATCATATCGTCATGTCATTTGGGAGTTGTCGTCTAGAGGCTACCATATTAAGGTCGTTTGTGTCATCTAGAGACTGGAGTTATAAGTTTGTGTCATATACCATCATCCCATATATCGTCTAAGACCTGTAATAGTGATTGTCAACATTGCTTGCTTGCATCATACTATCACCAACTTATCATCTTAAAGAACATCATCGCATAGGAAGTCATCGAGATAGGAATATCAACATGCACCCTTGTTGTACTAAGGTTTGTTGTCACTAAATGTACCATCATGCGAGTGTAGCTTTGGAAGCAACACTTGCATAGGAGAGTTGTTAAAATAGTGAACAAAACACCTTTCAAGCAGTGTAGAAATAAGACTACTATACCAATAAATGTCATACTACCGTACAAGTGAATGAATAATGAAGGTAAGACTATTCTAGCTACTAGGGGAGGTTGTTGTTCAGTTGAACCCCTTTGCCTAGACTGCATCACTCATCTTATGCATTTTTATTGGTTTCTTTTAATGTTTATTCCAAGTGAACCCTTATGGCCTTTTCCATTTGACGAGATATAAAGGATTTCTTTATGGCTTTTGATGAGTGGAAAATCCTTGATCTAAGCCATCTTATACTATAATCTAATACCCTTGCTTCAATTTTAGGTTTGTATCAATATTAAAACTTTTCATCTATTTCTCAATAATTTTTGTTTTTAAATTTCTTGTAATGTATTGGATCTCATGGCATATACAACACTGTTATAATGTTTTCATGATCTACTTGCTGAAATTATTATTTTAAATTAAATATCCATAAGATTTTATTTTTATTTTTTTGAGTAATACTTCTTATACACATCGACCATGGGGATTGAATCCGGGTCACAATTTTATTAACCATAAGATATTTTAACAAAAAATTTGAAATATTCATAGAAATATATATTTACATAGGTTTTGAAAAATCCATGAAAATACATATCCATATATATATATATATATTTAACAAAATATTGCTCGTTATATATTAATTCCTTTTGTATGAATTATTCTAAAGTTTTAGCCTTCTTATTCAAAACGTAATTTTAACAAAACTTACCCATATTGAAATCTTTTCAATATTTTCTATCATTAATTTTTTTTTTACTTCATGGTTGTAAGTATAATACAACCCTAAATTCCAACTATACATAAAAATAACAATGATAAATCATTTCAAAAGGGAATTTATTTATTTCAATTTATTTTAGTTTTTTACTTTCAAATAACAAAAGATTTAAAAAAACATTTCAAAAGAAACAATCAATCATTTGAAAAGGGATTTTAGTTTTTTACTTTCGAATAACAAAATATTTAAAAAAGCCTTTCAAAAGAAACAATCATCTTATCCATACTGAGTCTCCTTTCATTAATAATTTTTTTTGTTGAATTTAGATGTAATGTAAATATAATCTCCTTTCATCAATCATCATATCTAATGAATATTTGTTGAATCTCTTTCCATTAATCACATTATCTATCTAATATTTGTTGAGTTTATATATTAATTTAATAATATTAAAAAATATATTATATGAATAATGTGAATATAAATTTGGAAGCAACACTTGCATAGGAGAGTTGTTAAAATAGTGAACAAAACACCTTTCAAGCAGTGTAGAAATTAGACTACTATACCAATAAATGTCATACTACCATACAAGTAAATGAATAATGAAGGTAAGACTATTCTAGCTACTAGGGGAGGTTGTTGTTCAGTTGATCCCCTTTGCCTAGACTGCATCACTCATCTTATGCATTTTTATTGGTTTCTTTTAATGTTTATTCCAAGTGAACCTTGATGGCATTTTCCATTTGACGAGATATAAAGGATTTCTTTATGGCTTTTGATGAGTGGAAAATCCTTGATCTAAGCCATCTTATACTATAATCTAATACCCTTGCTTCAATTTTAGGTTTGTCTCAATATTAAAACTTTTCATCTATTTCTCAATAATTTTTGTTTTTCAATTTCTTGTAATGTATTGGATCTCATGACATATACAACATTGTCATAATGTTTTCATGATCTACTTGCTGAAGTTATTATTTTAAATTAAATATCCATAAAATTTTATTTTTATTTTTTTGAGTAATACTTCTTATACACATCAACCATGGGGATTGAATCCGGGTCACGATTTTATTAACCATAAGATATTTAAAAAAAAAATTGAAATATTCATAGAAATATATATTTACATAGGTTTTGAAAAATCCATGAAAATACATATCCATATATATATTTATATATTGAACACCATTTACAAATATTTACAAATATAAGCGCTCGTACGAGCAAACACAAGAGGAATCGACCTCACAACCACATGGATGATAATAACTAAGCAACTGCCATTACACCAAATGCCATTCGATATCCATATATATATTTAACAAAATCTTGCTCCTTATATATTAATTCCTTTTGTATGAATTATTCTAAAGTTATAGCCTTCTTATTCAAAACATAATTTCAACAAAAAATTACCCATATTGAAATCTTTTCAATATTTTCTATCATTATTTTTTTTTTTTTACTTCATGGTTGTAAGTATAATACAACACTGACTTCCAACTATACATAAAAATAGCAATGATAAATCATTTCAAAAGGGAATTTATTTATTTCAATTTATTTTAGTTTTTTACTTTCGAATAACAAAAGATTTAAAAAAGCCTTTCAAAAGAAACAATCATCTTATCCATACTGATTCTCCTTTCATAAATGAATATTTGTTGAATCACTTTCCATTAATCACCTTATCTATCTAATATTTGTTGAGTTTATATATTAATTTAATAATATTAAAAATTATTATATGAATAATGTGAATATAATCTTGTGATTTGACCCTGTGACCAGTTGTTCAAAAAGGAAAGGCAGTTGCCAATTCCCCTATGTATATAACAAAATTGTGAATATAATCTTCTTTCATTAATCACCTTTCAAAAGAAACAATTAAATAATGTAAATATAATCAATAATATTTCTTTAATTTTCTTTCATTTTTAAATAAGTATTGAATCTCCTTTCATTAATCACCTTATCTAAAATATTTGTTGAATTTAGATATTAAGGTAGTAATATTAAAAATTATTATATAAATAATGTAAATATAATTTTAATATTTTATTATTTTTTGTTATTGTGAGAAATTCCTATGACCAACGTACAGGTTGAGCTGTCTCCTTCCAACCATGACCCTTTATTAAAAATTATTATATGAATGTGAATATAACCTTGTGATTTGACCTTGTGATCAGTTGTTCAAAAAGGAAAGGCAGTTGCCAATTCCCCTATATAAAAAAAAATGTGAATATAATCTTCTTTCGTAAATCACCTTTCAAAAGAAACAATTAAATAATGTAAATAAGTATTGAATCTCATTAATCACCTTATTTAATGAATATTTGTTGAATTTAGATATTAAGGTAGTAATATTAAAAATTATTATATGAATAATGTAAATATAATTTTTTTTGTTATTGTGAGAAATTCCTATGACCAACTTACAGGTTGAGGAGTCTCCTTCCAACCATGACCCTTCCTAAAGTTAAGAGCTATACTTATCAATAGAAAATTTAACACAAAACCACCACACACTCACCCCCTCACACACTCACCATGCCGCAGTTTGAACCTTTGGAACTTGAACCTATCGAAGAAGAACCAAAGCCCGAACAATTGTGCTGCACCCCAGGTGCAATATAATCTCGGTTTTATTAGGTAATATTTGTTGAATTTACATATTTATTTATAATTCATAGGGGAATCGATAATTCATTACTTTTTTTTACATGGTGGAATATAGCTGCCACGATGATTTGGGCACGATGTTCATTTTTATGGCCGTCATTGTGCTGTCCACCTAGAAACATGGTGGAATATAGCTGCCATGACGATTTGGGCATGATGTCCGTTTTTATGGCCGTCATTGTGCTGTCCACCTAGAAACCGCCACATAGTACTCCACATAGTCTGTTCCTATAACCACCATGCCACATTTATTTTAAACCTTTTATGCCATTGAAAGCACTAGGAAATAGACAAGTGTTCAATCCAATGACTTGCGTGAAAGCACTAAGAAATGCACAAGTGGTCAGTTTGATGACTCCCCAAATTTGAACCTTGGGGTATGTTCCTTTACGAGGTTTTGTCACACCAATTGGTTTATACGTCGAACCTAATAGCACATATATATTGAATTTTGATATATTTTCTTTATTTTTTAATACATAGGAAAATTGATAACACTATTGGATGTTGTTATTATAAACCCTAGCTCGTGAGGTTAGAGGAAGTTAATGGAACCGTGATATATTTTTAATTGGTTATATGGGATTGAAATGAGTCTCGCCCATATTACATAATCACCAACATAATGGAATTACGGGTTAGAGGAAGTCAATGGGACTTTGATATATTTTTTACTTGATTATATAGGATTGAAATGAGTCTCGCCCATATTATATCATCACCACATAGTGGAATTACAACAAAACTTGAATATTATTCATGCATCACTTGGCAAGATTCGAACTCGTCTCTTCCTTAAATGTTGATAAATCTAACCGAATGCGGGGTTTTGCCACACTAATTGGTCTACACCTCAGACTTAATAGCACCAATTGGTCTACACCTCGCACTTAATAACACATCTGTGTTGAATTTAAAAACTTTTTTTTTTAATGTCGACGAATCTAATTGGATGTGGGGTTTTACCGCACCAATTGGTCTACACCTGGGACCTAATAACACATCTATGTGAATTTAGAAACTCCTTTTTTTTTTTAGTGTTGACGAATCTAACTGGTTTACACCTCGGACTTAATAGCACCAATTGGTCTACACCTCGGTCTTAATAACACATCTATGTTGAATTTTAAAACTTTTTTTTGAATGTTGACAAATCCAACTGGATGTGGGGTTTTACCGCACCAATTGGTCTACACCTCGGACCTAATAACACATCTATGTGAATTTAGAAACTCTTTTTTGAGTGTTGATGAATCTAACCGGATGTGGGGTTTTGCCGCACCAATTGGTTTACACCTTAGACCTACTAACACATCTATATTGAATTTATATATTTTTTAACACTATTGGATGTTTCCACTATAAATTCTAACATGTGGGGTTAAAAAGAAGTCAATGAGACCTGATATATTTTTTAATTGGTTATATAATCACCACATAATGGAATTATGACAAAACTTAAATATTATTCATGTATCACTTGGCAAGATTCGAACATTGGTCTTTTCCTTGAATGTTAATGAATCTAACCGATGAGCTAATGCCACTTGATGATGGGACTATGATATTTGTAGAATTTAAATATATTTTTTAAAAGATATAAGGGATATGACAACAATCTTCGTCATAATATCTCCACGGGCATGGTTTGAATATGGAAAGCTACTACTATAGCCTCCGCTCCACCTTGGTAATATTTTTACTTTAAGTGAAGGGAACCTGGGCTCGGGACTGAAGCCAATGACCTCAACCTTACAAACACTTTCACAAAACTGGTTGGTCTACTACCTCCGCCTGAATTATTTGATGATGCCATTATAAACCCTAACCCAATGGGTTAGAAGAAGTCAACATATTTGTTATGTTGAATTTAAATATTTTTTATTTATTTTAATACATAGGGAATCATAACATTATTGAATGCTACCACTATAAACCCTAGCTCGTTGGGTTAAACGAAGCCAATAGGACCCTATATTTGTTGAATTTAGATGTTTATTTATTTATTTATTTTTTCTGGGTTACATAAGAGAGTTGGTAAACCACATGGTTGTTCCAATCAAACCTATTCAGCCTCGCCTCGTTATTATTGACCTGACATGAAGGGACCATCGATCACTCGGGATTCATACCGTCATTGTCGGTCTAACGTGCATTCATAGGATTTAAATTAGACTATTATAAGAGAACTATAAACCCTAACTTGCTGGGGTTAGACGAAAGCAATGAGACCCTAATATTTGTTAAATTTAGATATTTTTTAATACAAAATAAAATCGATAACACTATTTGATGGTGCCACTATAAACCATGACCCATTGTAGACGAAGTCAACAAAACCCCAATCCTCCAAAACATCAAAATGAGGCAACCAACCAGTAACTTGCTGGGTTTAAACAAAGCCAAACAAGATGCTATTACCATAAACCCGAATCCATTGAATTAGATGTAGTCAATGGGACCCCAATCCTTCAACATATCTAAAATGAATTAAATGGGAACTCAACCCTCTAAAACATCAAAATGAGGCAACCACCCAATAACCTGTTGGGGTTAAACAAAGCCAAACCGGATGTTGTTACTATAAACCCTACACCATTGGATTAGACGAAGTCAACAGGACGTCAACCTTCCAAAACATCTAAATGAAGTAAATGGGAACTCAACCCTCTAAAACATCAAAATGAGGCAACCACCCGGTAACCTGTTGGGGTTAAACAAAGCCAAACCAGATGCTGTTACTATAAACCCTAAACCATTGGATTAGACGAAGTCAACAGGACGTCAACCTTCCAAAACATCTAAATGAAGTAATTGAGAACTCAACCCTCCAAAACATCAAAATGAGGCAACCAATCGGTAACCTGTTGGCGTTAAACAAAGCCAGACGAAGTTAACGAAACCTCAACCCTCCAAAACATCAAAATGGTCCCGTTGGGTTAGATGACCACCTTGAAAATTGGGGCAGCCAACTCGCAAACACTCAATTATTACCAACATTCAGTTATTATCATCTAGCTTATCCCCTTCTGAGTATGGGGTGGTTATCCCCCTTTGAAGTATGGGGTGGTTGGAACCTTAAACCTTCCCGAAGAAAGGCCAAAGCCCTAACCATTACCCTTCGGATGTTAAATATAGATAATAACCTAGTATTATTAAAAATCATTACATGCAACCATTATATTTTATTTGATCATTTAATATTTGTTAATCATTTTTAATGAATCATTTATCATTCAGATTAAATCAATTTATTCTCTAATTTTAGTTTACTTTTCCTTTGTTCGTGGCAAAACATCAAAATGTTAAAAATATTGGGCTTTGTTAATGGAAACCAAATGGTCGCCCTTTCAACATATTATTTCTTCTGGTAAAAGCAAAATTATTTCTTAATTAATTTCAATAGTTTCGTCGTAGTTCTATGGCATCTTGTTTTGCATAGCGAAGGTACATGACAAAAAACGACATAGTCTTTCGTCAAATTCACCATCAAGACGCTCGTTTTTACATCTCTGCATCAAATTCTGGCGGTAAGTCAGTTTAAGAGAAAACATGTAAATCCAGTCTTTCCAAAGTCAAAAGTAGAACAAATCCTCCGCGAAGGTTCCCAAGCACAACCAGCGTGCTTGCTAGGTCAATGTCACCTTCCCCTCGTAGTTGGTTGACCATCTACTCTATATTACATTGTAAGGCCAGGAAAAAGGATCGAAATTCATATCATCCAGAGCAGTTGAAACATCAACAGTATATTTTCCTTCTCTTGGATATTTCCGTCCGAATAGACTGTCTGTATGTATGAATGGGTGTAACCAGTCTTTAACTCGCCTAGATTTCCTCTTAGGGATAACATTCCTATATCTAGCTGCAGGCGGAGTAGAGATCCTACTCAGACCCTTGAGACGGTTTCTTTCTTTACCCTTTTTTCCTTTGGACAGAGGCGAGGTCCTTTCGTGGATCCGCGTGGGCGAGGATCCAGTTAATATAAATCTGTTACAGTTAAAATTAGGTAAGGGAAAGAATGCAAGGCTGATGCAGCGCGGGCAATGGCGTCGGAAATCGAAGTGGTGACGGAGGGGCAGGAGGAGCACGGTCATCAGCATCAGCATCACGAGGAGAATAATTTGACTGCAGTTAACGGAATAGAAGACGAGGAACGCCTGAGAAATGATGTGTACACGGCCTCGGCTTATGGCGATTTGGATAAATTCGAGAGATTAGTGGTAGGGGAAGGATGTTCTGTCTCAATCCCCGACGCCGGCGGTTACTACGCCTTGCAGTGGGCTGCCTTGAACAATCGGGCCGTAGCTGCCCAGTATTTAATCGAAGTGAGTTATAACATTCTAGGGTTATTGTTATTTTTATTTTTTTATTTATGGTAATTTTTGGATTGACACGGAACCTGGGACGAGAGGGCACACTGTTAAATGTCGAGGGACTATGTAGTTAAAATTTATCAACAGGTCAGGGGATCGATTCTCGTGGCCATGCTGTATTTAGATACCTACCTGCTTACATACAGAGTAAAATAGCCCTAATATTGAAAGCAGATGTACTGGATATGTGGGATTTCAGTATCTGCACCTTGGAGGGCTCGGGGACACCTAAGTGCTCTGCCTTTTTTCATTTGGAATGTCGTATGCTAACGCACGCTGCTATTTTGTAACAAGGGAAGAAATGAACTTATATGTATGATCGCTAAAAACAATTAAGGGCAAAGTAATTGTTAAATATGAAACAATTTTTAGAGTATGTTGTTTGTTATTCAATTATATTCTAATTATAGAAGCATGTACATAATCTTATCATATTCAACCATATTCTACTTATGAAAACATGGTATATAATTTTACTGTAAAATTTAAATCTTTATTTAGAATTTAAAAACTTTATTATTAGAACATGAGATTAAAACCCTAAAAACATGAATTAAAAAGGGGCGGTAACCCAATGTAAAAGAGATATTGGATATCATGCCCTGAGTATTGTCAATTGAGGCATTTGTTAGTAACTTTTCAACCCATCCTCTATTGAAGTAATAGCCTTGTACTTATGGATGGG
The DNA here is from genome assembly GCA_028583015.1 of Wollemia nobilis. Taxonomy (NCBI): domain Eukaryota; kingdom Viridiplantae; phylum Streptophyta; class Pinopsida; order Araucariales; family Araucariaceae; genus Wollemia; species Wollemia nobilis. Next base: position 6,814,535 of record JAQPPZ010017031.1, on the reverse strand, counting down.
GTATCTTACTAGAGAGGAGGGGAAAACAAACAAAGCAACCCAACCCCGGGGTGTTGTCAATGTACCTACTTTTTTATTTATTTGGATACACACCTCACAGCAAATGGAAGTTTGCTGATCACACTCATTAAATTCCAAGGTAGATAGTGGACATAGTTCACAGTCCATTTTAACTCCATGTCATTTTTTTCCGAAACAATTGAATTTTTGAGAACAACAAAGGTAAAGTGAAAGCTTCCTTTGGAATCACAAGGGATCTGATATATCTATTTAGCAAGCTAGCTGAACTGCATGGTTTCACCAATTTAGCAAGTTAGCTGAACTGCACAGTTTCACCAATTAAGCAAGGTAGCTAAGCTGCATGGAAAAAAATCCTCTATACTTTTTATCTATTATAAAATTTGAAGTTTTTAGTTCTATTTTTGTTCAAAGGAACCGGTGCAAAATGGTACCTTAGGCTTAATGGTTTGGCAAAATTCAGTTTCTCATGAGTTTGGTCAAACGGAAACTTAAAAAGGTACGCTATTGAATTAAAAAAATATAGGGGTACACTAAAGCGAAAACTTTTCCTTTTTCACACAAGAGACTCTGAAACATGCTGGCTTGGTTCTGACCTAAAAGAAATAACGTTTAAAAGAAAAGGGTCAAATAGCAAAGATAAATATAATTAATTAGAACATTTCGAACTCATTATCTAGATTCTTTCACTGTACATTTTTAAATTTTATGTGATTTACTTGGGAAGCATATTAGTTGTTCTTTACATTGATGATGTTCAAGTTGTCTACCTGCACGACCTTGGGGCTTCTGGCCTATTGACAAAATGCAGTTGTTATATGATGATCTTTAATATTGTATTTGACATGTTATAATTAGGAACTTCTTCTATTTATATACGAAGAAGAATTGGCCCAATGTTAATTTTCTCAGAAGAACACAATAATTCGTCTTCCTCATTACTTGTCCATCTTACCATTTTGGTAGCAGGATTTCAATTGTTATGTAATCTTAGACCATCTTCTTTACTCAAATTGAATAAATACTTCTCTCTCTTAATAAACTATCTTACCAGTTGTATTTTGTGATGTTGCGTTTGTGCAATCACTTTAGTGGATTGAAAACAAATTATGTTCTGCCAATGCAGAATTCTTATTCTATTATGTTTTAAATTAAAATAGTTGGCTTGCATCTTTACAAAGAGAAAAATTATATAATGTGTTTTTAAATACAGATAATAACATGTTCTTATAATGTTTACTTACTAAACTTTTGGATGGTTTTGTGATGGTGTTGATCATGCAAATTTTATGGACTTTATCAGCATGGGGCAGATGTGAATGCTGCTGATCACACTGGTCAGACTGCTTTGCACTGGACTGCTGTGCGTGGTGCATTGCAGGTTGCAGAATTGTTGCTTCAGGAAGGTGCTCGTGTGGATGCTGCAGATTCGCATGGATATTGTGTGAGTTATCTCATAAGAACTGCTAGCATTTTTTTTTCTTTTTTTTCTTTCAATTTTTGTGGTAATTCTCTCGATAGTTGTGGGGGTCATGAGCCCATTATTTTGAACCAGGATTCGTGGCAAACACACTGACCTACTACTAGATCACAGCTTGGGAGACATAAGTTGTGCTACTCATTTCGCATTGTAACAAGTCTTCTATATTTTTAGACTAGCTGCATAACCTAGGAAGATAAATCAAATTAATTGGAAAGTTATAGATAAATTCTGATTTATTCTTCTTCCACCGGAGTTGAAATTTTTTAGTTGCATCTGCTTCATATCCAATAATGTGCATACATACCTATACTGAAATTTTGAAACCTTCATCTTTTTTGTTGGTGGGAGTAATCTTTATAGTACAGCATTATGTATTCCACAAAGATAGAGCAGAAGTAACAATAAATACTAAACCAGTCTCAGCATATGTGCACAATCTTTCTGAACAATATGAACATACACAACTTAACCCTATGCTTCAACAAATGGATGCCTTCAGCCTATTTTGGAGGTGAATATATACAGCAAGGATAGTAAAGCAGTTGCACCTACGTAAGAGCTATACGACTGATGCATAACCGTGTACATGGAATTTTGAGAATACACACGCACAACATACTCTTTTACATATGTGGGTGTTGCCCACACGCGCAACAACCTGTGGCACATACGAAAAGAGGAATTTGTACGAGATGCAAATGTTTGATGAGACAACTCACTATGGTAGTGCCTGAGCTGGCACCATGGAAGTTTTGCTGCCTCCATTTGTCCCCTCTGCTAGAGTGCTTGGCATCCTTGTTGACTGTGTCACAAGAACCTCTGGGTGGGTAGACCAAGCCAGAGGAGGTATTGACTATTGCATAGAATGGTTGGCGAGGGCATCCTTCAACTGCTGGATCTCTTGGTAAGCATCCAAGTACTTGTGCTTCATATGCTTCCAGTACTTGTCGTGGGTGACCAAATTCTTCTTAGCTTTTTCCAATCACTGTTGCTTCTTGTCCAATTGCTAAGGAAGTGTTGTCACCTGCTTTCCCCTTGCACCCAACAATGGCTCCATATTCGTGTCTGAGCCTGCAAAGCAACAGGTTTTTGATCTTGCTCTCAAAGCTATGACTCCAAAGCTGCAATGTGCTCCTCTTGCTCCTCCTTGTGGCAACGTGTCTTCTCCATCTCCACACAATGTTGAGGAATAAATCCTCTTGCAGACACCATGCATGTTGTCTTTCAGAATTCGGTAGAATGTTTGTGCTGAATGCGTACATTAGCTATAAGTCATTGGATGAGGTAGGTGAGATAATTGAGTTGCTTAAAAGACAGTTGAATGTGATTTGAAATTGTGTACCTCTTGACTCTGGGCTTTGGCTGGACTTCTTTTTTGTAGGTTGGTGTAAGATACAGCATTAGTGGCTACCAACACATAATGAATGTACTGGCAATATTGGCAGTCCTAGTAATTCCTGTATTTTGCTCTTCCAATCTGCAATATCAGGCAAGTTGTCCAACAAGGCATCCCTGTTAACATTTTATGACTAATTATACAATTTGGCAATCTCGCAAGATAGCCAGATTGCTCATTATTCTTCATTCTGCAATGGGATTGGTCCAAACATCCTCCTTTGTGCTTGAAATGATGTTCATCATTTGGTTGAAAAACCCAGGTATCCTTGTCTCTTCAACGCCAAGCCAATCATCCTATTTGGTGAGCGTAGGCATGGCTATGGTCAATGCTATCAATATCTCATCTTCCTGTTTTTGGTCCTCTAGCGCTGGGCTACCCTCCTCATCAGAAACCACAACTTTTCCCTTTCATGTGTTTGTTTGCAAGGGCAACTGCTCCTCTTCAGATTCAGCCTTGGCTCCTACCTCCTGTTGAGGCTCTATTCTCATGTTTTGACATTGCTTCTCCTGCTGGGTCGATTGGTTTAGGCAAAGGACTTGCCTGCTGCATACCATGCTTGACCATTGTAGTCGCCATAGTTGGTTTGGTGTCCCCAACATATTTGTCAATTGCCTTTGGCAAGGGTGACTCCTAAGGCTCACTGAACTCATTAAGTTCGTTGACCTCCATTTCTAGGTCACTATCAAGATCAATAGGTCTGCTGTTGCTGTCCTCTTGATGGTGTGCTCCTATTTTTTGCATTTGCCTCGACTTTAGTTGACGATGCTTTTGTCATTGGGGGTGGTTCCTCTCCCTGTGGCAGAGAGGGTGGAATGATGGTGATTGAGCGCTTGGGAATGCTGTAGAAGTTGCTTGACTGCTTGGTTTCTCCTCTTCCCCATAGCCTTCATTGCTCTCATCTTGCATGGATTCTTCTTCTGAAGAATCCTGCTATGGCTTCTACGCCTTATGACGTGAGCCACCTAAAATTGTATCGGGAGAACTACTGCTACCATGCTGCTACCATGTTGTTGCTGTTGGTGCAAGGAAGGTGCAATGTACACCCAAAAAAACACTGTAGGTACCTCGTCTGTGGCATCACGTTTTTGTAGCTAGCCTGGCACATGTATGTCCTGCAACTACACTGCATCAGCATCAAAGGAATTGCATGAAATGCCATGGATGAATTCTTTGTCATTTGCTCCAGGAATGAGTATATCCTTCCTGACAAGTACGAAGTCTAGTCATAAAGAACTTCATTCATGATGCCTTGCATGTATGATATTAGAATATTTGGGGTTGGCTACTAGCTTGATAGTCATGATATCAACAGATTCATTGTGCACTTCTATGCTTCACGCTTTAGAAGTTGCATTTGGAATCCACAACTCTTGGTCATTGTTAGTATTGCCACTTTGTCTGGTGAAAGGGTGCTAGTGTTGTAGTACTGTTGAATGTACTCCTCCAGCCATCTATGCGTGCTAGTATTGCACTACCACTAAATTGTGCATAGCTGTCTATGCACGTTAGTGTTGCAGTACTACCAAATATACTCCTTTAACTGTCTATGCATGCTATTGTTGCAGTACTACCAAACATACATCTGCAGCCATCTCTGCTCACTAGTGTTGCATCAGTCCTAAATGTACTTATACAACTATCTCTGTGTAGGATTCTCCTGCATTGGTTTACGTGTTTTGCCTAGCACTGTATTTTGCCTACTGTGAAGCTTGCTTAGTCCATTGCACGCATCATATATCCACAACCTCTCTGCCAGGTGCTATTTGACTATTTCCTTGTCAAAAATAGCTATTCGGAAGATGCAACTGAAGCCTGTTTGAACTATTACTTTAGTTTATGGTTGTTATGATGTGATTCCCACCATTGCCGATATTTACATCCTGATGGTGAGGTCCAGGTGATATTGTTGAGACTGAACTTGGATTTATCTCGTCTGCCCTTTGCCTTCCCTTTTCCCTTGGTGGATGGTGACGCCTCCTCCTTGTGTCTACGTCGCCACTCTTGCTGCCTTGGAGATGAGTCTTAATGTCCCTGTTTTGATGCAAAGTGATTTCCACGCTCTATAAAGGAATGCATCCTCCCCCTAGCCAACTTATCCTTAAGCAGAACCTGAATGCCAGGATGTGGAGATGCCTTCGCTGCATGTGCTGGCATGCTGTCAGTGTCGCATGTCGGTCTTGGCTCAGCTGTGGTTTATGTTGTACCGACCGTCTCCCTTGTGTCTTTTGGTGCTGCATTAGCTCAATTTGACATTCATGATGCCGTCAATGTCAGTCAACTAAAGCGATGAGCCATGCCACTTAGAAGAGATGTTTCTATCACTTATCCTGAAGATCCACTTCTAGATTTTCAGCAACCCTTGACGGTAATACTTTGCTTAATGTTTGGATTCGCACCAATCACAAAAAGCAAACTGCTACTTACTTGACTTACTTGGTGGGCTGCAAAAGCACTTTGCCAACAAAGGCCAAGTGGTTTTCTGAGTCATCACTTGTAGCAAAGTTTCCTTATCAATTGTAGTTGGAGACAACTTCCATTGAGCAAGGAGATTTATGAGACTGGAATGTTTGACATTTTATAGTTGTATATTAGAATGTTTTCCTGCTTTGTAGCATTCTTTCTATCCATGTAAATTAGCATCTTTCTAGTTAGAACTTTCTCTTTCTAATTAGAACTTTGCATCTTTCTAATTAGAACTTTCCAGTTAGTATCTTTTGCATGTGCTTTGTTGCCTTATCCAGCAAGCACATTTTTATCCTTGTACATCTAGAGTGTAAATCATCAGCTTTAGCCAAGGTTCCACGAGCCTGGGGGACGGGTTTCCGGGGACGGTGGGGGACGGCAGGCTGATTTTAGGGGACGGCTCGGGGACGGCTAGTATAATACTATAAAAATTGATTTTTTTTAGAAATTTAGAATAATCTACACATTCAGAATTCTACACCCAACAAAAATGATATTTCATATTAGTTATTACTAATCAATTATGTAAGTGCAGCCATTCATATTCAGATTAGTTACTAACACATAAGTGCAGCCATTCATATTCAGATTAGTTACTAACACATAAGTGCAGTCATAATTGAGTCATTTAACATTTTCATATTCATATTAGTTACTAATTAGTAATATGCAGCCATTTAATTGTTTCAAGTTCAACAACTATAACTTGAAGGTTCAGCCAAGGATATCAAGTGCAAACAATGTTCAAAAAGTCATCATTTTAAGTAATAACAGTCATCATTTTTTCAGCCACCAATGTTCAAACAAAGACTGTCATTTTTAAAAAATTTCAGTCACTAACTGTCACTAACTGTTCAAATTTTCAGTCACTATACCAAAAGAATTGGTATTGTTTAAATAAACCTCCTTTTAGTCTTGTAATGATGGCATTATAGCATAATTCCAAAGACCCTTACCATAGGTCCTTGGGGATTAGACCCCACAAGTGAATTAGTTTAGTGTTGGCTTTGGTGGGGGAAATTTTGTAAGCATGAAAGTTTGATTTTAAGTAAGGGACAAGAACCAAATTAGGGCTAACCTTATACAAATCAATATAAAGCAACTCTTTTCTTGCACGCCTTCATATTGGAACCCTAAGTTTTGGTGAAAGAGAGAGTGGAGGTCTGAACCATCACTGCAAACTAGCAAGAGGATGCAATGACACTGCCTCATGGAAGCCATGCCCTAATCAAACCTCTGATTTTGCTGACTTCTTGCAAAACCCATTTGTGGATTCTGATTGAAATGAGAGGGGTACATGGAATGAGATGGATTTGGTGCTGGAAATGCACCATTTTTGGTCTTATAACAGTAAACCCTCGGAGGTTTGGGACACCGGCAAAAAAAAAGAGGAAGCGAGACAATGAATAGAGAAAGCTTGTGCAAATTTTGCCAAGAACATCTAGGGTTTTGTTGCAAATAGAACCAGGTACTATCCTTGGTTAAATTATTTGTTTACCATTCATGTTGAGATGGAAAAAACCTGTGTAGAAAGAGTTTTTCATGCTGCTGTGAAAATAAGTGAAGTCTTCTATTTTCACTCCTTGTTTTGTTAGGTTTAGGGTTTGATGGGGGTGAGACTCAAAATGGGTCCCACCCCTTACCATTTTTTAAGTTAATTTTTTTTTTTTTTCCCCCTTGGGTGAGGATGCCCAGCCGTGGGGGACGGTCGGGCCCCATGGGGGACGCTCAGACCGTCCCCGGGACGGCCTGAGCGTCCCCAGGGACGCCCCAAAAAGGGGGACGTCTCGGGGCGGACGGCCTGAGCGTCCCCAGGGACGCCCCAAAAAGGGGGACGTCTCAGGGACGAGAGGCCACAGGCCTCAGCCGTCTCGGGGACGTTTCCCAGCCGTCCCCCAAAAAGGGGGATGGGGGGAAATGTCCCCCCGTTTGGGGGACGGGGGGAAACGTCCCCCTTGCCGTCCCCCGTTCTGGGGGACGCGGGAAACGGGGGGACGTGTCCCCCAGGGGGGGGGGACACGTCCCCATGGAACACTGGATTTAGCAGATATTTTGTCTCATTTGCTCTTCGGTTTGCGTTTTTCTGCTGTTTGCATTCTAGTCAGTGCATGCTGCTGTTGTAATTTATCTGCAGGTACAAATCAGTGGCCTTGGCTCAGTTGTGGTTCATGTTGCGCCGACTGTCTCCCTTTTGTCCTTGGTGCTGCACTTGGTGACTTGTAGGTATATGCTGGTTTGGTGCTTGCAGCAACATAAACCATAGTTGAGAAAACCGGAATCGCCATGGAATTGGCAAATGATTGACTCGGAAAAAAATGGGAATTGACAAAAAATTCGGGGAAAGAATCGCCAAAAAAAACCTGAAGAAAATGCAATTTTTCATTGAGAAAAAAGTTCAATGAATTAACATTATGCAAATCAAATATTGCAATAAAAACAGTAATTCATGTCAGGACATCATATAAGGCTCAAGCTTTAACTACACATGAAAGTGACAAAATACAGATTGCTTATAATATGAAAAGGTACATATTACAAGGAGGAGGGATTAAACTTCGAAGTTCAAACATTAACAGCTGAAAAATGGGCTTGCATACATAGTTATCAAGCAGCTTTAAGCAATATTTAGTTATTTACTTGAAGGGAGAAAAAAACCCTAAACCCTAGACTAGGGTTTAGGGTTTAAAGTTTAACAAATATTGATAGCTAATAATTTGGCTTGCATATATCAATTTAGTATCTACTTAAAAGGAGGAGGGAAAAAAAACCTAAACTAGAAACCCTAGACTTTTAAAGTTTTAAATTTTAAAGTTCAAACACTATTTGCAAACAGCCCTAATCACAAAACTATTTGCAAACAACCCTAATCTAATTCTAAACCTTGTTTTAAGTTGGAGGAAAAAAAAAAGAGTTTTCAAAGAATTTCTTACCTCGGATGAATCTTTTGGGCGGTTGTTGCTGGCTGCCGGATTCCTTCACACCGCAATCGCTTGCTCCTAGGATGCCCTAGCGTGTTTGGGTCGGGGTGGTAGCAGGTAGGCAGAGTGTTTTCTCTGTTTGGAAGAGCTGAGGTGAAAAAATGAGGGTAAAAAAAGCTTTTCCCTTAAATTGGCCGTAGCCTCTACATGTGAGACTCTGACCGATTCTTTGGGGATTTTGCGATTCCGCTTTTTCAAAAAATCGACCAAAAATTGCCAAAGAATCATTGACTCGGTAATTCGGTGATTCCTGTTGCGATTCCGATTTTTGCGTCCTGCTTCTATAGCCAGCTATTCAAACCCTCATTAGATGTGTTGGTGTCAATATTCCATATTCTCTAGCTGACAGCGAATGCAATTCACATTGCAACACACACTTAAGCTTCAAACAACTCTTATCACTAGTGTTTTGATGCTATGTTGCTACTAGCTAACCTGAACTATCCTCGCAATCAGACAATAGCCCAATCCTCCTCCTAAATGATCTTAGCCCTGATAGTGGCTCTAGCCTGGGTGGCCTTTACCTGTCCACACAGTTTGTTGCTTGGCTAGAAAAGGTTTTCTTGGACTGTGAACAATCTCCCCAACTGGCTTGCCTTAACGGAAGATAACCTCCCAAATGACCTGCCTTGATAATAGAGGGCATCCCTGGACGACCTGTCTTGATGATATACAACCTCCCGGATGGTCTATCTCAATGAGAGATTGATGGCCTTAGATGTCCTGCCTTGACGATAGACAACTTTCCAAATGACCCATCCCTTTGATGATGTGCTCCTAGACTGCCTTAGACAACCATGACAAATTCTTAAACATCAAGGGAAGTTTCTTAGATGACTGGGAAGTCTCTTCCATGGCTTGGATAAAATATTGGAAGACATAAGCAATTCCTTGGACAAACACTCTTGACAAGATTTCAGATGACGAGGGTAACCCCTTAGATGGCCCTGCTGAGCTTTCAAACGTTGAAAGTAACCCCTTAGATGGCCTGAACAACTTGTGGAAAGCCTTAGACGACCTGCAAATTGTTTCAGACGAGGGGAAACCTCGAAGATGCAGAAACTGGAAATCAGTTGGATTAATCAAATAATGAAAGTTCAGCAGGCGACAAAGACACAGATTGCAGATATTTACACTAGTTCAACACTTTTGAAGCACTAGCCGGCCTAGTGAAGATCAATGAGGCTTTTTCTAGAGAGATTCTAGCTTTTGAGAAGTTGTTGCATGCCAATATAGCAGATCTGGGAGACCATCTTGAAACCAACCAGGGATGGGTCCCTTGCATTGAGGTTCAACAGGAGTACATGAATAAATAGTTCCGTTAGTTCGGTTATGTTTTTTTTAGTGGGATTTGAACTTTGACAAACAGTTATAGCTTGTTTTCTTGTGAGGGGACTGGTTCCCTCTACTTTGAGTATTGACCTTTGATATGTTTTGTTAGTTGTTCATGATATACTACTTTGATGCTTTGTATTTTCAGTTTTGAGTCTTGACACTTCATTTTCTCTATACCAACATTTGGAGGTGAGAAGTATAGTAGGTTATAAGAATGATAGTTATGCAATGGCTTTGGTAGGTTGGAAATCTTCTTAGGCTGCTTGGAAATGCTTTAAACAACTTGGATGGCTACTGATTTTTCTTTCAAAACGACCCTCACTTCCATGAATTCTTGTAATCCTTGAAATTCTTTTCTTCCATTGGAATGAGGCATTTGTGGTTTAGCGTACTTGTTTAATGCTGGTAAAAAGATTTTGTGAATCTTTTCTTCCTATTTACTGCCCATCATCTCCTCTTTCATTTGACTGAATGCAAATGACATCATTTATCAAGGCATAAGTTTCACATTTAAGGGTGAGAAATTGGAGGTGGTTCCTTCATATAAGTACTTGGGATATGCATTTGATTCTAGCTACAATTGGAACGCCTGTGTAGGGAAACACATAACAGGAGGTACAAAAGCTCTTTATGCTATGCTAAATAAATGTGGACTAATTCAGTTATGGAATTGGAATTTTTAAAACATCGATGCAAATAATATTTTTATATGGTTGTCCTTTGTGGGTCTTGGTCTATCAAAAGAATGTTGGAAAAAGGTAGAGAGAGTTGAGAACGCTTTTTACTAGAAGAAGTAGGGGTTAAGGTTCAAACTCTTTACCCCATGATATTAGCAGAAACATGAATATTACCATTAGAAGGAGAAGCATTGTGTCAATTTTTGATATATATAATCAAAATGAAACAGATAGATGGTAACAGTACAACATAAAATGGATTAAAAAAGAGGAAATTAATGAAATTGGTTTACCAAACGACTCATGAAGAATTGGAGACTTCATACAAGAAATAAAAATAGATGTTCTTTGGCAAAATCCTAGTGAAAGCAAATGAGGTTTTACAAATGTAAGATCAATCTAAAGGTTTCCTACAAAGAGCAAAATTACCACCAAGAGAGGATATACAAAAAGGATATAATATCAGTCAATTTAGACCAATTTCTCATCACCTTGCAATTGGAAGAGGAAGATGGAAAAATGTTATTAAAAAAGAACGCCTCCGTTTACTCTGCAAGCAAGGAGAAGTGGAGGATGAGAAACATGTGATGTTACATTGTCTTGCATACTAATATCCAAGATAAAAGCACTTGTTGCAACATGATGAATCAAGCAACTTATACAAGTGGATAAATTTGCCATCTACAAGAGTGGGTGGATATCTTAAGGTGGTTTTCAAACATTACAGAATAAACGTAGAAAGCTCCTTGTGGATTGATTCAGTGACAATGTTGAAGTGAATTGTAGCTGAGCTTTAGAGAAAAAGAAAAACTTATTTATGTAATCTATTTCTCTCTTTTTCTTTTTCGTCGAATAGGTCTTATTGGGTCTCCCATAATAGATGAAATTAGAAAATATTTTATTTCATATATGTGTGTAATTTATTTCTACTCGCTCTTCTTATGCAATTTTTTTAAAAATGGATTATATGGGATTGCAACATGCCCCACCTGTATTTCATCATGACCACCTAGTGATAATATAATAGCTTGGCAATTATGCAGTATCATTTGACAAGAGTTGAACCCAAGTCTTCTGAGGAATATAACCAGTTGAGCTAATGTCATTTTTTTCCCCCCTAATGCAATTATTCTCCCTATATATTTTAAAGCCCAAGTTGATGGACATCTCTCTCATTCCTTTGCCATGTACAAAAGTGGTCGTATACACTAATAGACTTTGTAAGTCTAATTCAACATGGTTAAAATTGTTATTGTTTGAAAATCAGTTACTTCCATTGTTCCTCCTTTCATATGCCCTTCTGTTGCCATCAAAGATTCTAAGTGCCAAGTGTCCTTGTTTAAGCTTTGTTGCACTTAAAATTCTAAATGTCTCCTTTCCATTTCGTCTTTGCTTGAGGAGTTTTCTGAACTTGTATAGGAACTGCATTTTTTAAAATTTTGCAAAATTTCAGATTAAGTCCATCCATGAACCGTTGCTTTTTCAATCCATTAGCAAATTGATGCTCCATCTTGTCGATCAACTAATTAAAATGATGGTTATAGGACTTGACGTATTCCTCCATATTTTGTTTCATAATGTAGATCTCTCTCGTATCAAATGGCATTAGATTCCTCAACTTTCAAGGAGGAGACCGAGGTTCGAATATTGCCAAACGATACATGCATAATTGCTAAACTGTTGTAATACCACTATGTAGTCATGATGTAATACGGGTGGGGCTTGTTTCAATCCCTTATAACCCATTGAAAGAAAAATGTAGATCTCTCTAGTGATTTTAGTGTCATCATGCAAAAGACAATTCTTCTTGAAGGCTTTCTGCAATGTACACCCCTTAACTGTTGTTCCGAATGTACTCTGTTTTACTCTCTCTTTTTTATTTTCTGATTTGTGTTTTTTCCTGATTTTTTTTTATGCTTTGAAAGGCAAATGCTATGCACGAAATAACTTCGAAAACACCACACTTGAACTGAAAAGGAACCCAAATGAAACTGCACACTAAATAACAATATTTTATTAAAATTTCTGACCTGAAATTGCAAGCACAGATCTGGTATTAAAGACTGAAATTGTACAATGCACAGCTGGAAATCATTAAAATGCTTGTAACTTCTTCAATCGGATTCCGAATTGCCTCCTGTAAAGTGCAATGAGCTCGTATTTACTTGCTGATCAGATCTGGGCAGTAATATCAGAATTTTATGACTGTTTTTCTGGTGCACGCTTCCCTAGGCAGATGTACGGTCTCCCTGGATGGTACGGTCAGCAAAAGAAATTAATGGCTGCACTTACAAACCCTGAAATCACCCCTAAAGGGGTCGCCCAAGCATGAGGAAGGTGTGATAAAAAACCCAAATTGAAACCCTTGCTGAATAATGAGTTATGAACCAAACACACTTTCCAAAGCCCTCCAAACAGCAGTTCGATCTGACCCAGAAATGCAAATTTACTCTTTAGGATGCGAAACTAACTTCTACCCAGATGAAAATGGCCAAAAACTGAAAAACCCAGATGATCACTTTGCCTGGAACCCAAACTTTGAAAATCCTCAAACCCTACTGTTGAATCTGTGATGCCCAATTGAGCCCTCTGTGTAAGAACTCCAATAATCTGACTAGGTGAGATCTTCCACCCACGAAATCAGAGCTACTCATGAAGGTTGTCGTCTCCACAAGCCTTAAGCTGCAATTTTCTCCATGAAAACTGGCAGAGTTTTTCCAAGATAGCAAAGATGTGAATGAATCCAAAAACCCCAAAAACTCCTCCTTTTATGAAAGCTACGCCCATCTTGGATTTGGAACCAAAAAGCATAAAATATAATATTGTTTTAATTCCTTATCTCTCCTTGGAATGGGGGGCCCAACTTATACCCCATCCTAGTTGATATAACGTTGTTTTTAAAAGAGGGCCCTTTTATGTCCCTTTTTAAAGTCACTTTATGACTTAATAATATAACTTGAATTTATTAATTTATTTACTCACCAAGGGGACGCCAACTTAATCTTGGGCAAATATTGCATCCACAAAATAAATGACTCTGCGAAATTGGAAGAACTGCATCGGGCCCACACTGCTAAAAATAGCAATATCTATAAATAGTAACCCCCATGAACGGATGAATCCCCTAGCAAAAGCACTGATCACCAGGGAACAACTCAAATAGGGTTCCCAATCACCTCAGTTTAGCCTATGGGAACCTAGGAATAGGCTAAATTACCACAACTGACTGACTACTCAGAAAGGGGACATTACACTTTCCTCCGATCTTTCAACATGCCAAACGAAATCTTCAGCTATAAGTTCCAATCCATTACTATGCCTCTGAGTGATGCAGGGACCTGTTGCATCCAGGTTGCTTTGTCATTCACTCCATTTGCTCTCTCCACATTGTGACATAGGTGCCAATATGATGGATAGGGTCTTCTTTTTTGTCTCTAAGAAATTTCAAGTACTTTTACATGCTTGCATATGTTGTAGCCATGGTCGGCTGTTTAGTTCTTGTGTTTACTGTTGGTGCAGCTGGTACACTAGTTGTTGGATTTTTTTGATTTGACCCAGTTGCTGTGACTGATACCCTTTTTGTGTTGATCATTTCTTCAAACTCGATTCCTAGATGTATTTCGTTGTCTAAATCTCATCCAAATTCGACACTTATACTCCTAAAGTCTGTGCTTAGGCTATGTGACCTTTGTTGTGAATAAACTATTGTTGGTTCTGGTCAATTGCTAAAAATCACCCACTTCTTAGCACACTCCTTTGCGGTTGTCTTCATGGTGGACTCCTATTGTGTACAACATTAGACACTCCCTTCCACAATTTTATTAGGTAGTAGAGTTACTTATTGATTGCCTTCTTTGTCTTTGCAAACAAGTTCATCGTGATCTTTGTCATGTCTTTTGTCATGACCTAGTCCGCATGACCTCCATTTGCATGCCTTTCTTTGTCTACACAACCTTCATCTTCTGTATGACCTTTGTCGTCTGCATGACCATTGTTGTCTGCATGACCATTGTCTAATGACTTTGTCATTGTCAACACGCCTTGATATTTGTCCTCTACTGACAACAACAGTGTTTCCAAGCTGGCTTTCACTTTGCACATTACATTTGGTTCCCTATTAGAGGCCATGAGGATTTCACTCTTATGGAGGAGGCCACACACAATGGATATTTGGCAATAAGGCTCCCTCTGTTACCCAAACAATCAGGATGGTGTTGTCACTAGTATCCTTGTGTTTTTGTCCAAAAACATGGACGAGAAGAGGTGTTTGTACACTTTTTTTTCTCATCATGTAGGGGCTCTGAAGAAGGTATGCTTTATGCACTAACTTTCACATGCGAGAGGGGCTCTGCCTGATGTATTGTGCATGCACTTCCTAGACAATTTTTTCCCTACCGTTTAGTAGCCTTTGAATCTCTAAAACGCTAGCTTTAAACTCTTTTATCTTGCAACCCTCTAAGCTGTTATTCACATGAGAGCTATATATGTGTGTGTAAATGTGTTCATATATGTGTATATGTGTACCTAGACATTATGTATGCATTGACATGCACATTCTATCTTTCTTTTCCTATATATAACATTGGCAAATTCTAGTATATGGATGCACGTATATGTACATGATATATCCACTCATGCATATAATTATGTGCTTAGTCTACAAGGAGTAACTAAAAAGAATATGAATTAAGTTAATCGAAACAGTGAGATTGTTTCATAAGAGAGCAAATAGAAACTGCTGCAAGTTTGAAACAATTTTTTTTTTTGTTGTGGCTATTATGTGAGAAGGTAATTCATAGTTTTCCATGTCTGGTGGAGTTGAAATTGCTATACAAAGTTTTTTGTTGAACAGGAAAACTATTGTTAACTTCAATAAGCTTCTGTTGAAATGCACATCTTTTAAAACCTGGTCAGAATAACTTTTTTGGTGGTTTTGTAGTTTAAAATCATGATGGGTAGTCTTGTTACTGTCTTGTATTCCATTTCAAAGTAACATGGTTTGCATCAGATTGGTGAGATGCTAGATTTGTATTGATTGAATCATCAGCTGAGATGAGTAGACACTTCATGTACATTATATAATATGGTTGTCTCTTTCTATCCTTTCAGATTTTATCTAATTGCATGGATTTGTTACAGCCAACACATGTTGCAGCTCAGTATGGACAAACAGCTCTTTTGTATCACTTGGTTACAAAATGGGGTGCTGAGGTTGATGTACCTGACAATGATGGGAGAAGTCCATTGCATTGGTGTGTTTTCTAAGCCCACGAACTTCACTTTGGGTTATAAAATGACATTTGAGAAAATATTAGTTCCCTATTTCAATCCTTGAATAGCATTCATCAAACTGAGTTAACATCCCAGATAGAGAATGTTTTGTACTTTTGTAGCACACTTTTTCAACAACTAATTTGTTTCTCATAGAGTATATTGGTTCAAGTCCTTTTGGTCCTTTTTTTAATAATTTGAATATAGGTTATGCTTCTTTTAAGTTTTCATGATATGGAAACTTATGCTTCTTCAATTCATAATCTAAGTTAAGACGGCACCACTTAGTGTTCAAAGTTGATCATGCAGTTCTCAAGTAGATAAGACTCGATTCATTTTATGCAAGCTGTTTTCTCTTCATACATGTTAGGGATAGATACATGCATCATTCAATTTATGCTTTGGCATGCAACTATTTTCCTACAGACATTGTAGCCTTAATAGATTGAGCTCGAAAGGTCTGGTTTTGTTAAGAGTCTTGGCCTTCAGATATTTGCTGAAAACATTTCTTTATGGGATTAAGTTCTATAGGGATTCACTTTTATAGTTATCAGTGTGACACGAAATGGACATTGACCTAATACATCCTTACCCTAGTACAGACTATTGTGGGATGCTGCATGAGTCCCATTTACCTTTATTGGTCATCTGTGGACAAATTTTTTTTCATTTAAAATTTCTGACAGAATTATATATTGCCTTGCATGGAATTTCTAGGAATTTTCAAGAGGACATTAAAAAAATGTCCATTTAATATTTCAATACTTCTCCATTTACAGATATCAATCTGACATTTGTCTACTTTTAGTTACATTCTTTTCAATAGTTATTTTGTCAATTTTAAGGATAAAAACATATTGAGAAAGTCTAATTAATAAGCATGTCTGCAATTGTGTCTTCTTAAAATTTCAGGGCTGCTTACAAGGGCTTTGCTGATTGTATTAGATTACTTCTGTTCATGGATGTTTATCAGGCACGGCAAGATAAAGAAGGTAGTGCAATTCAACTGAGCATTCTGATTGAGGTGGCCTTTTTTTCATGTTCTTATAATCAACGAAATTTTTGGCATGACTAAATCTTTTAATTACTCTCCATCTTTCATGAAATTTTGATTAAGTAGCTTCAGCTGTCATAGGATAAGTTATTTGCTTGATCTATATATTTACCTTCATATGTACATATGACCAGGATGCACTCCCCTGCACTGGGCTGCAATAAGAGGTAACCTAGAGGCTTGCACTGTGCTCGTACAATCTGGCACTAAAGAGGACTTAATGATGACTGATAATACAGGCAGTACTCCTGCCCAGGTTGCATCTGAGAAAGGCCATCGTCATGTTGCATTATTTCTTGTACGTATGCAATGCCTAACTAATGGATAATGAATTAAATCACTTTTCCTTCTTCCATAGGTCCTGAAGAGAGGGAAACCTTTGAAGCATAATGGTCTTTTAAAGACATTGTATTAAGACTGACTTGATTTGATAAGCTTTTGAAGCAGTCCTCTATACTATTATAGTGCGAAAGCATTTCTATTGACCAGCTCCCTCAAGATCTCTTGAATCATATCAAAATGTAGTCAACACTATTACATGATTAAAAAATGTTTGTTTTCTTTGAGAAATACTTATGACCAGTCTGCAGTGATGTATTGCTTCCTTTAAAATAATAACTTTCTTTTTGAATGGGTTCAATGAAGTCATCTTAGTTTTATATCAGAACCTTAGCTGATAAACCTTGGATATGTTGGTTTGGGCATTAGGGAAAAACTAAAAATCAGTCGTTTGGGAACAATAAATTTTGATAGAATTCATCTACTTGTCAACAAGTCTTATTGTTTGTACAATGGGCCAATATGTATGTTAATACAAAGACAGATTGTTGCATTGTAGATAGGTGCTATTCATACATACCTTGTTACTTAGTTACTTAGATCATGACTAGGTTCACAAAATCTTATGTAATGCATAAATACAATTTCATTGTTAAAACTCTTAAGTAAATATTGATTCTATCACCCCATTATAATGTTTACTTCATTAGGCATTCCCCCACGACCATTTTTGAAATGCTTAATTTTTTCACAAACAAGGAGTTTGGCCGAAATGTTTTACCAGTTGCTCATTTGTTTGCTTAGAAGCTAGACTAATTTGTCCATGATTTGTTCTTTTTAAGTGCTGATGCACCTCAGTCTACATGGTGTGGGCATGAAACTTAGGATTCTTGACACCTTCAATACACTCTGATTGTCGTAGTAAAAATTTGTTTGTACTGGTTGCTGAAGTCCAAGGTCCTTGAGAAACCCTCTCAACTAGATGGCCTCACAAACTGCTGCAATGGCTGCTTTGTATGCTGCCTCATTTGATAAAAGAGTGAGATTGGGTTGATTCTTACTATTTGTTAAAACAACTATAGATCAAAGGTTGAAACAAATACCTTGATGTTGATCTTCTATTTTCTCCACATCCTGCCCAATTGGAGTCTGAAAAGCCTTTGAGGACAAAGTTGTTGTTATGGACAAACTATCAACCATATTGCATTGTGCCTTGCAGTTATCTTAGTACTCTCATGGATCTTTCCAATGGCTTTTCCTAGGAATGCTCAGAAATTTGGATATCAGGTTGACCAAATAATACATGTTCAGTCTCTTTGTGGTCAGACAAATCATACTAAAACTAATTACCACAATAAGGTTCCACCTACCTGTTTCCCTTTATCAACTGATAGCGTTGTCTCTGTTTTCACTGTAGTTGTTGACAGCTTACAACTCTCCATCCTAAATTTTTGAAAGACTTTCCATGTGTATTTGGCTTGAAGATGAAAATTTTGCCAGGCTTCTTTCATAATTCTAAGCAATAGTAGAGTAGAACAAGATCTAACATATAAAAATGTTTCTTTAGATCATCCTCCAATTCTTCTATCATTTCATCATTGTTAACTATGACAATCAAGCAGAGTTACCATATCCAGCAGTCCTCTTGCCTGGATACTTGTATCCACGCATAAGATAGAGATACAGTTAGGATACTTCTTGGACACAGTTTCTCAACATATCAAACTATATACCCATATTTGGTCCATAAGTAACACATTAAGATATGTTCGAGGCATGTCTGGAGTTGTATCCATGACATGAGATTTAAAAACTACACAAATTTTAAAATGTAAATTTTAAACTTAACAAACATTGACAATCCCCTTCTTTGTTAATGAAAATAATAAATATTTAATTTAAAAGTCACATTTCTGCTGACATTTTTGTGTTCTATGCTTTTCTTTGAATATAAAGCATTTATATGCTTTTTATAATGATGTTTTCAGTCGTTTCCGTATTAGAGGGTCTTGAAAATTTGTCATATCTGTATCCAGTACCATATCTGTATCAGGTACCATATCTGTTTCCATGCAACATAGTAATCAAGTGAACAATCAAGGCAACCATAGACACTAATTGACCGTCGCAAACCTTGATGTGCAGGTTCTACTAAGGATTTCTGAAATCCATTTTGCACAAAATACTTGTCTATCTTTGCATACCAGACTTTGGAGGCTAATGCCAATCCATATAGTCTTTTATCTAGGCAATACACTAGATGTTCTTTGTCCTTTTCAACAGGTAGAGTTGACTACTCAATTCAGACTTTTCAATCAACTCTCCTTTAAGAAAGGTATTTTTAACATGTAATTGATGGACCGTCCATTCAAATTGTGCAGCCAAAACAAAAACACTAATAATGAACATCTTTTCCTTTTTTTTTTCTTAAATATATATTAAATTGGTTATATGGGTTGGAATGGGCCCCATTGTAGTATATCATGAATGGTATTTGGGAATTATGCTTATATTGTTTAGCAAAATTTGAACTTGTTTCTCTGCCTTGGAAGTCCACATTTTTAACTACTGAGCTCATACCATTTGATAATGGTGAGCATTTTTGCCATAGGTATGAAAATGATTTTCTTCTTTTTGCTTGTTTCCTTTAGCCACTAGCTTGGCCGTGTGTCTATCAACAGATCTACTGGACTCAGACTTGGTCTTGTAGAGCCATTATTTGAATCCTATAGCCTCTATACCCTGTGGTAACTCAACAAGATCCCAGTCTTCATCCATTGGCTTCTTCTACTTTAGCTTCTTCCTTGCCTCCTCAAAGATGGAATCCTATTCCATAATAAGCACCTCAACCATGAGCACATAATCCAAAGATTGAGTCCTCATTTTGGATTTCCTCTTTCCTTCGTGCTTTGCTATAATTGTCAATTACCATTTTGGAAATTTCTTCTCTGAGGTAATTTAATCTCATAGTCATCGCTATCATGTGTCAGTGTAATTTATCATCAGATGTATCATTTTGTTTATTTATGGTAGTTTCTAACTATTATTTTAGAAATTGAATTGTAATAGTGTTAACTTCGTTATTTCTTTGTCAAAGATGACATTTTGAGACACTTGTACTTCTTGCCTTGATGTCATACATTCTATAGGCTTTGCTGATTTCACTGTATCCAAAGAATATGCATTTGACACTTATGTCAATCAAATTTTTTGTTCTTAGGAACATGACTGTAATTAAAGATCCTAAGGTTACGTACTGGTAGCGTTTTCCCTGTCCAAGAGTCCTTAGGTGCAATATTTCTAACTGCTTTGGTTGCAACATCCTTGGCCTTCATCATTGACTTGCCCTTCTTATGAAAATTTTATTCTTTCTTTCTGCTACTTCGTTTGATAGTTAACTACCTCTTGATACCATTCCTCTTACAAGTCTGTCAAATTTCTCTAGATTTATATTGTACACAATTGTCAGACCTCATAATCTTGATCCTTTCAGCACTTCCCTTTTTGGTCTTCTTGAATTCTTTAAAACCTTCAACTGGGTGGGATTCGTTGTGGAGGAGAAATAATTTCATTTTTCTTGAAGAATCATTTATAAAAAAAGTGTTTGGCACCTCCACGTGAGGTGGCTGGCCAGGGCCTATGTATGTTATCTCTCCTTGTAAAATCTCTCCTCAAGCTGTTTTCCTATTAGATAAGCTTCATAAAGGCATCTATCGGCAACTATTTTTGGGAGTCTATGCAACATGTTCCATCTAAACACAAGTTTTAGACAAGTATAATTCAGGTGCCTAAACCATGTATGTAGTAAAACCCTGAATCTTCTTTTCATATGGCCACAGCTTGATTTTTGTTGTGTTTGATGATATGTTTCCCTTTTGTAAATAGGACCCTTGTGTCCTTACTCTCCATTTGGTTGACACAAAATTGAATCCTTTTTCAGTCCTGTGACATACAAGACATTGCCAGTAAAGTCATCTGTACCATAAAACATGCTAAAAGAAGCTTCTCTGATTCATTGACTTGTAATGCTGCATCACTTCCAAATGGAACCTGACCTCCTTTTGCTGTAATATTATTGTGTAGCCACTCTTCTTTGCTAGTCATAGTGTGTAAGTCTCCAAAATCTATTTACCAAGCATCCTCTTTATCTTCATCTGTTGTTTGGCATGCCGCTAAGATATCTTCTTTGGCTTTTTGCATAATTACCTGATTGTTTCTTAATATCATTTGACCTCTTCTTTGCATTTCTTCTGTGTATAGCCTTCTTCACCACACTAAAATAAAAGCAGTCTGCTTCTTGAACTTGCAAGAATACCCATGTTTTTTGGTCTATTCTTAATTTTTTTGGGTATTTTATTGACTAACCTGTTTCTTTCCTTTATTCATCATAGTATAAGCACCTTAGGTGTTTCTCAACTTTCTTAATAATCT
Organism: Wollemia nobilis; assembly: GCA_028583015.1. NCBI lineage: Eukaryota > Viridiplantae > Streptophyta > Pinopsida > Araucariales > Araucariaceae > Wollemia > Wollemia nobilis. The sequence continues at coordinate 6,793,147 of JAQPPZ010017031.1, read as the reverse complement.
GCTCATGTTGTAGTAGCATTCCTTGTAACTCGTCAAAGTAGATTGCACCCAATTTTCTAGTACTGTCTAATTTGTAATTAGACTCTTTTAGAGTTTGGGGTAGTCTGCAAAGTGGCAGAAACTAATTCCTTATTAGCTACTGTTTCATCCATTGTGCTCTGCTGATTCTTTAAGGCCTGGATTGTGTGCACGTCATCTGCCATATTTCTGGTCAGTCTGAGGCTTGGGAATGGGTTCCTTAACGTCAGAACAGTGATGAAAACTAATTGCTTACTAGCTACTGTTTCATCCATTGTGCTCTGCTGATTCTTTAAGTCCTGGACTTGTTAGGAAATTAAAAGCAAGCAAGCGAAAACAACAATAAACAGTACACAAGATTTTACGTGGAAACCCTGCAGTGTGCAGGTAAAACCATGGGGCAATGGCAGCTTTTCTCTTTTATTATTCTCAGCAAGCTTTCATACATTCGCACTATCATAATGCAAGGGGCATTCCCCTTTTTATAGAAATACAAAGGAAGATTCCAAAAAAGCCGTGGCACATTCCAGATAAAAGCGCTTTATTAAACGCGCGCTTTACTGCGTTTTAGTAACCGCATGGGTCCCGCGTCGTATGGATGTACGGATGCAAATTTTCGAGTCGGGGGTGGAGCCCCCGAACCCCCAGGCTGGGGGGATCCTGGCCGGTTCCCCCTTGCGACCCCCCTCAGCGCGCCTGGCTCATGTGAGCAGCGTGTGGGGATGGGTTACTATAAGCTGCACCACTATGCTCCACTTTGCTGAAGAACATCAAAGATCTGAATATTGACTTCACCTCCCAACAGGATTGTGTTTGCATCATCTGCCATATTGCTGGTCAGTTTGAGGCACAAGAATTGGTTCCTCAACATCAGGAAACTTGCCTTATTCTTTTGTTCATATAATGGGACAATTGCATCTCATACCAACATAACAAACATTCTCAATTATGTTGTTACTAACTGACAAATTTGTTGTGCAAGTGCAAGTCGACATTTAGCATTATAGCTGACTTGGGCTATAATGTCCATTGGGTGCCTAGTGGTAAAACCATCTACATAGCCCTTCGTCATTTAGTATCATTAATGTTTCATTTCATGCTGACATGAGCTAAAATTGTTTGCACACACTAGTTTTTATGTGAATGTATTGCTTATGTTTTCCATTTCACTCAAAAAGGTACAAAAAACAAGGGAAAGGTACAAAAAAGTACGAAGCTCCCTTCGTAAAAGCTGAAAATTATGATTTGAAAGCAACAATTTTTTGATCTTTAATCCGACAAATCTGTCATGTAGTTGAATGCCAGATTTGAAATGGATGCTTCATACTGAATGCTGTGATATTAGTTCTGCAATCCCTAGAATAAAACTTTAGAGCTTTGATACCCAATGTTGGATTGAGATTTAGCCAGACACACAAACAAAAACAAGAGAATGTGACAGAATTGGTCTGCCTTTCATTAGTTGTTCTCTATTGTTGTTTTTTTTCCAAAAAGTTATGTGTGGTTTCTATTGGGGGCCACTCCTATAAAAATAACAAAACATTACATTGCTCTTACCACATTGCTATCAGGTTAATTAAATCATATCTAACTTGCCTTTCTATCAAAGATATTCTTCATTTACCTTTCTATCAAAGATATTCTTCATCTTTTTCAAACTGTTATGTTTCCACAATCAACTCCTTGATATCATTTTTGTTAAGAGAGAAAATATCACTATAAATATCCTGGCTATAACAACCTGTCAATTCCCTCTTTTTTAAAGGGTCTTATTCATGCCCCTAATATTCCAAAATAACACTTTCACCATCACATTATGTTTTTATTTGTGGGCTTAGCTCCACTTCTTGTTAACACTCGTGATGTTTGCTTTTGTTTTTCCATATCAATATCCCTATGAGTTTCCCTTTCTCTTTGTTTTTACTTGGGTCTTTCTCTCCTTTTTTCATTCCCATCAACACTTTCATCTTCATCAATCTCTTTGATTTTTTCATACTGTTTATGGTGAGACTTATGATCTCTAGGTTTGTCTTCCTTTGAAGGTTCTTAAGTGCAAGGAATAGCCACAAAAGCACTTTCTTCTTTATGTTGCCCTAGAAACCCTAAAGTGCAAGGATGTTCCTTCATAGCAATTACCTTCTTATGCTGCCCAAAAAACCCTAAATTGCTATGGATATCCTTCATCCTCATTTCTTTATTATGTTGCTCTTGAAATCTTAAAGTGCAAGGGATAACCTCTACACTACTTTCATTTCTATTGCAAGGAGAGGATTTTATACTACTTGAGGAAAATAAAGATTTACCTGGAATAAACTTACCGGGATTTTATACTATTCATGGTGTGACTTATCATCTATAGATTTGTCTTGCTTTGAAGGTTTTGAAGTGCAAGGAATAACCTCAAAAGCACTTTCTTCTTTATGTTCCCTTGGAAAACCTAAAGTGCAAGGATGTTCCTCCATAGCAGTTACCTTCTTATGCTGCCCTAAAAACCCTAGTTGCTATGAATATCCTCCATCCTCATTTCCTTATTATGCTGCTCTTGAAACCGTAAAGTGCAAGGGATAACCTCTACACTACTTCCATTTCCCTTGCATCAAAATATTTTATGCTACTTGAGAAAAATGAAGAAGATTTACCTAGAATAAACTTGACCTCTTCTGCCTCCTTTGTTTTAAAATTTTCCTCCACATTTTCCTTTGCACCTTTAATTCCTTTTGAATTTGAACTTGCACATTGTACTTCCTCATCCCTTGTATCCTTCTTTTTTTTTCTAATGGTTGATCCAAGTGAACTATGATGGCCTTTGTCATTTGATGCTGCAAATAGGTTTTCTTTCTTTCTTTTTCTGGAGTGAAATATCCTTGATCTAATCCAACTTCTACTTCAGCAGGATCTTTTGCTTCATCTTGAAGTTTGTCTTATGAGTAATAATTTTTCTCTCTTTTTCCATTGTTTTCTCTTTGCAATCTCTTGTCATGCGTCTAGTCTCATAACAATTGCAACATCAGTATGCAGTGTTTTCATAATCCACTTGTTGATCACATTCGCTTGATTCATATTTAATCTTAATGGATTGTGGCAAAGGTTTGAAATATCCAAAGCGACACATATCTGGGTATATACAGCATGCTTTCGATTCTTAGTAGTTGGTCCTTCTTGGAAGAAATCCCCTAGGGTATTTCAAATATTCTTCAAAACATCCTTATTGATAAGCTGATATGGAAGTCCAGAAAGCCTAACCCAAACTGAAAGCTTTTTAATAGTTTCTATCTTGACCGAAATTTTTTCACTCCATGGTCTTAAATGTAAGGCATCTCTCCCCCTAAACCATGGGCCATCACCCATTATTTTATCCTTGATTTGAAGAAAAGTCATGGAATAATTTGAATTCAATTCCTCCTTCCACTTGATCCAATTTTGGATCTTTGAAAACCCTAGCCAGTATCCATCGAACTTGCATATTGATTTCCAAATTGGAAAAGATAATGAGGATAAAACCTCTGGGAAGAAAGTCATGGAGTAATTTGAATTCAATCCCCACTTCCACTTGATCCAATTTTGAATCTTTGAAAACCCTAGTGAGTATCCATCGAACTTGCATATTAACCCTTTGCTTCTAATAACCATTATATCATGTTTGATCATCTTATCCTTGATAATCACTTCTAATGTAACATCTGGTTCCTGGATCGGACTTGTCATATATTCATTCCTCTTTTCTCCAACTTTGACATCCATACTTCCAGCTAGGGCATCCTTCTAATTAGGGCTGTCAAATATGGCTTTCCCATCCATGCTACCTAGCTTTTCCGCATATGGATCCTTTATTTTTTGAATTTCCCCAAAGATTTGGAGCAAAAAAAGGAAGGTGAGTCTCGCTTCCGGCACTCTCTATTGTTGTTTTTACTATGAGCCATCACATATATTTATAAAAACTCAGGTTCCAGCAAGCCCCCTTTTTCCTTTTTGTGGAGGGGGAGGGCGAGATGGGATGGGAAAATTGGGAGACAGATGGGAGAACTGGAAGTTGCCCTCAATTTTTGGCCAAAAGAGACGACTATGAAAAAGAAATAAAAATATTAATTAAATGTTAAAATCTGTGTTGAAAGAAGCTTGAAAAATTCACGATTATCACATTCATCATGATTGTTTTCCAGCCCTCTGATTTATTGTCAAGTAGCGCTCTCACCTCCCCTCTAAAAGAAAAAAAAAGGTCAATTTTTTCAAAATTAATTAATTGTGAATCTATTTTTTTCCTGGGCCTTGTTAATATATTGCGATCATCATTTTTAACATTTTTAATTATCTTCTCAAATATTTAATCCTTTTGTTTAACACATTCTCAAGGTTATTATTTTGCACTCAGGCCTTCTTGTTTATGCTAAGCTAATTGATATTTGTGGCGTTAACATTTTTAATTATCTTCTCAATTGTTTAATCCTTTTGTTTAACACATTCTCAAGGTTATTATTTTGCACTTACGCCTTCTTGTTTATGCTAAGCTAATTGATATTTGTAGCGTTTGCATGCATGGAACATAAGGGCTTCTCTAATTTAAAATACTGATGCTTATGTAATTGTTTTACAGTTTAGGATCATATGATCCTTGTCTTGTTACCTGGTTGGCTGGGATATGTTTAGTAACTGCATTTTGTTAGGGATGTAGGACTCATTCCATGGTAAATTTTGTTGCCTGTTGGATGACTAAATATGTTGTCCTACACTGGAAAACTAAAACATTGAAAAGAAATATACAAATGAAAAGACACATTTAATGCATCTCTGCAGTTTCTCCTGTAATAATTAATCTGTTAACTTTAATAATTTTACATGGATTATGGCAGTGATGTCTGTAATACACAGAGTGTTGCAAAACCATGGACAGATAAGCTAGAGTGATCACAAATGGTACAAATAAAATAGAGCTATCAAGCATGGACCTTGTGAAAATAGTACGGCATGTCAGATTAAGTTCATCTGCTTTCTTTAGCTACGAAATAATAAGGCTAGATGTTGATAGCAGAAGTAAAGATTTAGTTGATGTTCCTGATACTCAGCAATGCTTAGTTGAAGGAGATAGTATCAAGCTTTTAGTAGAAGCATTTGAAAGAGAAATTACCTGAAATTTATGGTATAAACACCTGCCTAAGAATTTATTTCATACATCTCTATGTCAGATTAACTTCACCTGCATTCCTTAGTTATCAAATAATAAAGCTGGATGTCTACAGCAGAAGTAAAGATTTAATTGATGGTCCTGATACTCAGCAACACTTAGTCGAAGGAGATATTATGAAGCTTTTAGTAGAAGCTTCTGAAAAGGAAATTAGCTGAAATTGATGCTATAAACACCTGCCTAAGAATTTATATCAGACAACTCTATAATAAATGTTTTGGAGAATTTCATGAAGGATATCCCTTTGGTATGCCATCTGTGATTGCAAATGACAAATTTTATCGTACACACTTATTGGAATATGTTTTAAATTCTTTTGGACAACTGAAGTTTAACAGCTATTATGCAATCTGTAAGATCTTATTTTGAATTTTGACTTATTTACAGTTAGTTCTATCTCCAAGTTTGCTGCTGTAGCGTGTAACAGAGATTTGGAGTTATGTTGTGATATACCCTCAAGTTTTTATGATTATGACATGCTCATGAGTCCCATCCATCTTTTCCTTTATCCATGGTCATAGACAAACTCATATTTTACATCTGATAATGTATAACTAAATAGCTTGCCTAATGGTTTGCATCATTTTGGCAGGCAGTCTTTCAAGCAATGTGTTGATTTGTTTTGGTGCCTTCGCTATATACAATGTATAGATGGGGCAAGGATGCATTGAAAAAAAATCGTAAACTTCAAATAAACATTTATTGTTTCGTTTGTCAAACTGGAAATGCACACTAGTAGTAGGCCAAAGGCTCTAATGATGAATTGCTCCTAAAGAACATATAGTTTCAGAATATTCAATGAGTGATTTCTAACTTTTGAAAACAAATTACAATGTGACAATAACACAAACATTAAAATGCTTAACCTCTAGGTCAAGTGCCAATTACTTCATTTGGATTGAGAAATACTTATGTGTATCACTCATTACAGATTAAGTAGAAATCTTATAGGATTGGAATGCTATGCACTTTTTTATTATTGAGAAATACTTAACATGCATCCTTCATTACAGGCTTAAAAAGTAGAAATATTAAATCATATAGCACTAGAGAGCTTCCTAAGATGATTAAAGTAATTAGAGGGAAAGCTAATTTCATAGTAACATCATATGCTTCTCTATCATGGAATCTTATGAAATAAATTTTAATTGTCTAGCAATTGAGAGAGCAAACATATTTTCCTGGTCTTGTAAAATTCTTAAAATTAGCATAGGTCTGCTTATTCAATACCATACATTTCAATCATAATAGTTAGTTAAGAGGTCTCAAGTGTCTTATGCTAAGTACTTTGAATAGCATGATGATTCTTTGTTATTTGTCTGTCATGCTCGGTAATCTGGAGCATTGGTTCTTTGTCATGCATTTGAAATTCTCAAAATTTACTCATTTTTGGCCAATAAGGGATTTAACAATTGAAATATGTTATATTTTTGTTCCTAAACTAATACCATTTTATCAATCTGAATAGAGTCAAACTCCACGATGTTGAATGATTTGAAGTTTTGCTGCAGCATAAGGTGAAAATTAAAGAAGATGCTTCTTACTCTAGATCCAGCTTTTATAAAAAACTATTTAGAAAAAAATTAGTAGATTCTTAGCAGATTCTCCATGCATATGAAAACAAAGGCAGATATAGCAGAGTCCTCTTGTAATCATGTTTGGTAACAGACAACGTATCCATGCATGTTGAATGTATGAGTTCAGATTTCTCAGTGCATTAGAAAACAAACACAGATATAGCAGAATCTTCTTGTAATTATGTTTGGTATCAGAACAGTGTATCCATACATGCTGACTCTTTGAGTTGATATTTCTATAATGAGAATTCTTTTGTTGTTTTTCTTTCTAGTCAAATGCTCGAAGAGTATTCAATAACCGCTGGGATGAAAGAAGTCGCCTGGGAAAAATTGCTAAGCTGGGACTCGCTCCTCTCCTTTGGTCTATGATTATTGCCCTCCTCATCACATACATCAGCTCAGTTATCACATGTATGCAACTGGGATCCCCAGACAACTCGCTGCAGTTACTGTCTCTATGATAGGATATTAATATTAATAGGGTTTTTGGCATTAGGACGATTACGTGGTTGATTAATGACTTGTAAATGCAGCATCTACGCTCACGAAAGTCACAGCTGGAGTGGGACTCTGGGCTTGGTCTGCAGTTTTCCTTGCATCTGGTGGGCTTTTTGTGTTCTATAGATGCAGCAGGTAATAATTTAGAAGTTTAAATTTCTTTTTTGTTTGTGAGCCCAAGTACTTTCACAAAATCATGCTGAAATTTATGCTATTTTAGAACTAGTTATCTAAGATGGCATGCAACAAGCTGCAGCAAATTGTTACATATCAATACACTAGCAAGAAACATTCTGTACACAGGTGGCTTCAAGTGTGCATGATTGTTTGTTGGATGGGTTGTGATGTCTAATAAGGATGGTTTATAGATTCAATGACAGCTTTCTATGTTTTTTCCAAGGCTGTATTCCGCATATATGGAGAAATTTGTATATTTTTATTGCTTTTAGAGAAAATTTCATGGTGATGTTCTTGACTTATGTAACTCAATATGCTGATTCTTTTGTTTTCCATAAAGGGTTCTTTTATTAGAAGACATAAATCAGACTATGTGATAACTTTCTGTTTGTCTGCTTAAAGATGAGAGGTCTCCAAATAATCTAAGCTTATGTCGTCTGATATCTTAGAATTGAATAGAATTGCTCGTCTGAAGTATTTCACAAAGTGGCATGTGAAAACATAAAAGATGCCAAGAAAGGCAAGGGGAAAACCCATCTGAAGCATTAGGTCACAATGTCAAGGATTATCTGGGAAGGTGTTTGAATATTGTCGGTTTATTCAGCCAGTCATCAGTACAGTCATACAAGTTTTGCTATCAAAGCTTGTAAGAGTTGTTCATAAGCTGCCATTTTGTGATATTTCATACATTTTTTTTTTGCAGTTTTAAACATTTCTCTTTATTGCTTGGTTTTCTACGGAATCTTGTTTCTGTTTGTCATGACAAAACTCTATTATCTTAGAATCATTGAATCTATTCAAATCCTTTACAGTAAGAAGTTTATTTCTTCATCAAATGGCAGGAGCTCACCCTGTTAAATACCTCATACCTAGGTTTGAATCTTGGCAAATGATACATGCATAATTGCCAAGCTGTTGTAATACCCCTATGTGATCATGATGTAATACTGGTGGGGCTCATTTCAATCCCATATAACCGATTGGGGGAAAAGAAGTTTCTTTTTTCATTTAAGGATATGTTTTCTTCTTTGTATGCAAGTGTGTACAGTATTGATGATTTATTTGTGAACTTTAGAGAAATATGTATAATTTGGTCAATAGAAAAAGATGTATACTATTGTTGATTCAGTCACTAGCACATATTTATCAAGAAATAGCTTCTCAGAATTCCTACCTACCGAGGCTCCCTGCTGTTGCAGCCCCTGGTTGCAAACTATCTTTCTGAGAAAGTAAATTTGTACGATCTTATGCGGCAGGCAGCAGTTGAAATTTTTCTAAATACGCTGGCATGAGTTTGCTAGCTTGCTTACCAATAATTCGAGTTCTGTTCTGGACTAAGTTGCCAGGCATGTACCAAACAAAGGTAGATTCTCCATCCACCACATAAAACTTGATTCTTCATTTACCACTTCTATCGCTTATGTCTCATAGTTTCCCTTTATAAGAAAATGATATGCAAGTGTTCTTGATATAATATGACTTTCCATTAGTTGTGACACTGCGTTGCCACACTAGAGATCCAGGTCCAAACACTGATGGGCATGGAGACCTTGATATTTGTACAGTTGTAGTTTGGCAGGCCTATTTGTCCAGAAGAACTGTGTTGTTTTTCCCTTGGGAAATATCTAATGATATTTTACAATGGATGAGGCTAGGTACAAGTCCTGGGAAATTAGATGGAATAGTTACCCTTGGTACCTAAGCCAAAGGTGCTTAGGGACCCTCTGGCAAGCATTAATCCAAAAGACTTCCTTGATTATAAACATGGAACTCTTCATCTTTTTATCGGCGAGCAACCAACCTAATCATATTGGACTGGGAATTTCTCTCTTGGTTGTGGTGGTTCTGCGCTCCAGAATTTTATACAATTCTAGTGAATAATTTAATCCTTGATGCACTTTGTTGGTAGTCTGGTTATCTACTGGGACTTTGTTTAATCATTTTCTGACCTTGGTATTAACTTCTGGTCATAAAACAACTATTTCTCTTCACTTTCTTGATTCTCATGTCTGTCCTTTTGGGCATTTAATACATTTTGTAAATTTCTACATTGGTTATATATTGTTTCATTGCTTTTGTGCAAACATTAATGACTACAATACTGTAAAGGCAATTCCACTTTTATATTGAGCATTTATCGGAAGAAATTACGAAAAAATTGTCTGGTTTGTATGCAGTAAGGATCCAGGGTATATCAAAACGAATTCAAATGAATCAGAAAATCTTAAAGATACAGATGTAAGTAACCTACCTCAATTTCTTTGTGAAAACATTCCTTTTATAATTTGCAAAATTGTTGAAGTTTGAATATATGCAGGCAGTATTTTCTTTTCTAAGCATAGAATTTTCAAAGAGTTTTTTTTACATTTAACTAAAGCCTAAAATAATGTATTAAGAGACATGCTTGGGATTTTTTTATATGCTATTTTATTGGCTTTCTATTACATATCACATTCTCTAATGTCTAATTCAAGCAGTGGAAGGATTGAAAACTGCTGCTTGTCAATATGACTGATTTGAACATGTTTGCAGTATGCTTAATGCATGCGATTGCAATGTTATTGTTTGCAGTATGCTTAATGCATGCGATTGCAATGTTACTGCATTACTAACAAAGCTTATCAGCTACGTATATTTTTGTATTCTTGTGCTCCAAGATGTTTTATGCCAGAGGAATCTTGATGCTAGGCATGCTGTGTTCTTTTACATGTTACTTGTAATGTGAGGTTTCACTTCCATTTTTGTTCTAAATTGTACTAATCTTTCCTTGGATCATGAATATGTTTGGATCTTTCCATAGATTATTCTTGTTTGTATGTAATCATCAAAATTTTTATTCTCTATTTGTTTTCACTTAGAGAAAAGATGAGAATGGAGATAATGTTTTTCTCTTAGATTTACAAACCTGTGGATTAAATATCATAAGAAGAGTCCTTTATATAGAAAATCAGTCCCTTCTAGATATCTTCCACCTTTTCACAGAGTTGGAAATAAGTTGACTCCTGGTGTAGAAGTTAACGACATAGATTGCATAAAGAAACATTAATGCTATTGCAGCTTCTTTCTAATGGCCAAATCAATACTAAGATATGCAACAAATTGATGACTTATATTCCTCATCATTGCTTCTGATATTGAAAACATATTTTCCAGAAATATGTTGTTGTCAAGCGTGAAAAATGAACAGAGTAGGCTTGGAAAAAGCTAGCATTCTAGGTGTCATTAGAACATAGGATCTCAGATGGAGCTTTTTAGTATGCAAGCATGGGGGTTCTTAAACAATTATGCTAAGGCCTTCAAACTTACAAAACACAGTCAACTTCTTTCAAGTCTGGTCTGATGTGGGTCTGAGATGGAGCATGATGAAGAAATTTAAACAGAGATGCTATATACACACCCAGGAAGCACATTGAACATTCTAAGAGAAAACAATGTGGCACTGCCTCAACTTTGGGACATGTAATTTTCTTAGAAGCTGAATGGTAAGATCCAGTTTGAACTGATATGTTCAATGATGGACAGTTCCACTTGCTGAGAGGACACAATGTAGTGTTTGCTCAGCTCTGGATTATGTGCTGAAACTGTTGTGTAGAAAATGATGTTGCGCTCTCTTTGCAAACAAAAATGTCTGGTCAGCAGCTAAAAAACCAGATGACAATAAGACATTTTTTAACCGTATAACAGTTTGACCGTGAAGATGTATGTAGAACTAAGTGAAAACCTTAGTCAAAGCCCTTCTAGTACAACCAAAGTTCTGAATGGTGAGGAAACGCTAAACCCTGAATAGTGCAGAATCTGTCATAAATGTGGCTGTTCTTGGCCTAGAGGAGTCTCCTAGTTTAATAATAATCCATTTTATACTGTCTAATTTGTGCATGCCCGTTTTTACTTAGTGAGTTATTATTGAACATAGAAATCGTCAAGTGCGATTTGCGCTTGTGACCGCAGTTCAACAAATGGATGGAGAGGGTTTTACTCTCCCCAACCTCTGGATCTTGGGCTGGTTCCCTTTTAACTTTGCTAAAAATGTGAAAAGAAACTAATCTAATTGTGCAGAAAATGAAATCTAATTTAAGTGCATAAAAGTAAATCTAATCTACTTTGTGAGGAAAAGAGTGTGAGAAAGAGAAGAAATACGGCTGAAGCCATAGTGAGATTTTGAAATGGTGCAATCAGCAAAAACCAGCATGGACTGAATAACTTCAATGCGATCAAATCTTCAAAGAAATCATCAATATCATGAAGAAAGGACTAATAGAGGGAAAGAGAGCAGGGCTACTAGTTCCACACATCCATGAATCAAAAGTTGTAGACACAATCACTCATGAATGTCAAGCACAATTCTTCACTTTATTGATCTTGAAATTGCTAAGTACAATGATCTCTAGAGAGTAGCTTTGGTATGTTGGGTAGCCAAAGGACCCTTACAATGAGAATTGATCTCTTATTTATACTTGTAAAGTAAAAACCTAATCTAATTTTAAACTGGTAGTTCAAAATCTCACGCAAGCATAATGCCCCAAAATAGATGCGCAATTGGAGTGAGGTGTCAATCGCTCCAAGCAAGGTGCTTCGAAAACTTGCTCCGAGTGGGGCACTTCCTGGGAATTGACTTTGAGCGGGACACTCTTGGAAGAGGTGCGCACTCGAGTGGATTGCATTGTCTGGAGTGAGGCACCTTTGTAACTCTAATTCGGTCTATCTTTTCTTTCTCTGCCTCGTTTTGTGCGGTGGGTGTTTGCTTGGAGGCGATTGCAGGAGTTTACTACTACAATTGCTCCCATGAGTATGTGATCAATGTAATCACCTAGTATGCAATAACCTCATACGTCATCGTTAAAATGTAATTACCATAGGTGCATTTTTAAATCATTGGTAAAGACATGCATGGGAAATTTTGTGATGAGCATTAAATGTAAATAGTAATTTGTTTGGTGGTTGAACAATTTTGCTCAAAGTTTCATGTCTAGTTGCACCTCCAATCTAGAGGACTTACTATTGTGCATCACTTCCACTTTATGATCACCTGTTATGTTCTTCCTATGTTAATGAGAAGATCATTCCATATTATTCATGGTTGTGTACTTTCACCTATAGTTGAGAAAATCGGAATTGACATTTTTAAAATTAGGAAAAAAACAGGAATTGGCAAAAATCGGGGAAAGAATTTGCAAAAAAATAAAAACCTGAAGAAAACGAAAATTTTCATTGAAAAAAAAAGTTTTTTCATGATATTACAATGAATTAACATTATGCAAATCAAATATTGCAATAAAAGCAACAATTCAAGTCAAGACATCATACAAGGCTCAAGCTTTAAGTACATATGAAAGTGACAAAACACATCCTGTATTGCTTATAATATGAAAAGGTACAAATTACAAAATGTGTCAAAATGCCTCAATAGGCCCACACACTAATGTCTTGCAACTCCTTTGCCCCTTGTCCTAGCATAAGCCCTAGTCTCTCTTTGTTGGTGTGTGCTTGTAGTTGCTGGTGCCACTTCTTGTGCTAAGGCCTCTTGTTGGTCCCTTGTTGCCATCTCCTCTGCTAGGTTCTCATAGTTTTGTAAATCTTCCATGGTGAATAGAGGCTCTTGCTGTTCCTGCTGCTCCTGTGCTGCATCCATGATCCATTCAGAGGATGGATCAATGTCACTTAGGTCAATGGGCTTAGTATTTGTTTTTTCAAAACTTTTTTGGTGGAGACAAAAGTTGTAATGCACAAACACAAGATCGTTTAAATTTTCTTGTGTAAGTCTATTGCGCTTCTTGGAGTGTATGTGCTCAAACATACTCCAATTGCGCTCACAACCTGAAGAGCTACATGGTTGAGATAAGATTCTAATGGCCATGTGCTGCAAATTGGGCGTAAAATCACCAAAGTCCTCCCACCATAAATCTAGAAACAACAACAAAAAAAAATTAATATTTCACATGTAACAACTTAAAAGTTTAATTTTTAAAACAAAATCAAAAGACAATAAATAATAATTCGATGAGATTTACCTGGCCTCAATATCTCAATAGCATTTATGCATTGCTCAGATGGGAATTGGCGACCACAGTGTGCCTTATACTCTTGTATTTCTGCATGCGTTTTATCGCTCGATTGTTTACTCACTGAGAACACACGGTCAATTCAATCTTGAAGGCCAATCTTGACTTCATAATCAACATGGAATGTAGCAGTATAAAAGAATTTGGGGTTGAAATAGTAACCCACAGCATGAAGAGGGCTATGGAGTTGTGATGTCCATCGGTTATCAATGATATTCCAAATGGCATCATATTTGGTGCAGACATGTTCATAAAATGCAGCAATTACCTCTTTTGCCCTGTCCATAGCCTCATATACAAATCCCATTGGAAATTCTTCTCCATCAACAAGACGAAGAATCTTCACCAATGGCTCTGAGACCTGAAAAAGAAGAAAAAATAATTTAAAGAAAAATATTTTATAACATCAAAAAAATAAAATAAATTAATAAGCGTAGTCTTGTACCTTGATGGCCTCATCCATGGCCATCCAAAAGTCCACAAACAAATAAGTATAGACATTCTGCCCCTCAAGTGATGTTCGGTATTTTGCAGCTAGTTCAGCATTCCACACGTCACTCAAAAACATTTGCTTTAGTGACCCTCTTGCATCATAAATGCTCTGCAGTTGTCACAAAGTTTGTGGCGAAGCGTGTAATTCCAGGCCGCACTAGCTCCCTCCCATTAGTAAATCACTTCATGAGGCTAAGGACCCATCAATGGTTGTAAATGAATTTTGTGATGGCCTTAGCCTTCCTTACAACCTCTGCCACCCAAGATAATTTCCCAATGTCCTTGAGGAGAAAATCGAGACAATGGGCTGCACATGGGGTTCAAAAAATGGTGGGGAATCTCTCCTCCACAATCCTCCTGGCTGCGTTGTCCGTGATGATTTGGACAACATTCTCCTCCCCAACCTCCAACACAACCTCCTTCAACAACCTTGCAAGCATTTCAACATTCTTAACATGTGTCGATGCATCTACTATCCTAAGGAATGTAGTTCCTTTTGCAGATGCAACCAAAAAATTAAGCATGGTTCTTCCCTTCCCATTTGTCCAACCATCAGACAGTATAGTGCAACCCTTGCTCCTCCACACCCTACACTGGTTGACAAGCACAACCTAAAGTATTAGTCATGCACATTGCATATTGATTTTATCATATTAATATATATAAAAAAAATTAGTCATGCCATATATATATGAATTTAGTCAAGTACAATGACACAACTTGAATGTTGTCCACAGATTGTCGAAGGAGAGGGCCCTTAAGGTCATCATAAGTTGGCGCCTTAAATCTTGTGCCGCAACTTGTGACATCTATCATGCGCGGCCAGTATGGAGACCTTGCCACATTGAAGGGAATGTCAAAATAGCACCAAAATGTGGCAATGGCTGTCCTCGCAACATTGTGCTTCTCTTGGTTCCACGTGGCCATACCCTCAAGCGTGGATTGTGCCCCTGGCACGAATGGTCTACAAAATAGGACACTCCCGTCCCACTAGCTGCTTGTGCACTTGAAGGACTCAAAATACTCTATTGAAACTGGCTAAAGTTGCCACTAGTACGAGCAACTCGGGGGGGGGGAGATGAAATGGCATCGCTATGACTTCTTTTGAGACTAGTGTTTTCATTTGCCGCAGTGATCATGGCATTTACTTTGTTTTTAATTTTTTCTGGCACCTTATCACATATCTTGACATTATTTTTATGTATCT
Source organism: Wollemia nobilis (assembly GCA_028583015.1). Classification (NCBI taxonomy): domain Eukaryota; kingdom Viridiplantae; phylum Streptophyta; class Pinopsida; order Araucariales; family Araucariaceae; genus Wollemia; species Wollemia nobilis. The sequence continues at coordinate 6,777,940 of JAQPPZ010017031.1, read as the reverse complement.
GTGCCAAACGGAATTTGAGGTGATAAACGCCTCCAGTAAAATTAAAGCCACAAAAATTGCATTTAAAATTCCCTTTTCTTGGCCCTGGCGTTCCATACACCCATGCTAGATCCAATGGTTTCATTTTTTATATGTGTGCGCATGGAAACAAGTAAGTTAGTAACAACAAAGTTACAATCACTGAAAAAAAGGAAAAATAAAACCTAAACCCTAAACCAAAAGGCTAGGGTTTAGGCCCTTTAGGGTTTAAAATTTAAACATTGACAGCAGAAAAATGGGCTTGCATACATAGTTATTAGGCAGCAATATTTACTTAAAAAGAGAAGAAAAAAAAAACCTAAACCCTAAAAAAAACCCCTAAACCCTAGACTAGGGTTTAGGGTTTAATGTTTAACAAATATTGATAGGCAGCAATATTTACTAAGTACTTAAAAAGAGGAAAAAAAATCCTAAACCCTTACAAAAAAAACCCTAAACCCTAGACTAGGGTTTAGGGTTTAATGTTTAACAAATATTGATAGGATAGCTAATAATTTGGCTTGCATATATCAATTTAGTATCTACTTAAAAGGAGGAGAAAAAAAACCCCTAAACCCAAAACCCTAGACTGTTCTTCAGCAGAGAGGTGCATGGTGGTGCAGTTTATAGTTATCCCTCCCCACGCCATCCGTACAACCTCTGTGTTATTATTTTTTGCTTGCTCGTAACATTTATTCTAACATAGACTAGGGTTTTGGGTTTTAAAGTTGAGAACAACCCTAACCTAATTTCAAACTGTCCTAATCTAATTTCAAGCAGCCCTAATCTATTTAAAAAAAAAGAGTTTTCAAAGAATTTCTTACCTTGAATGAATCTTTTGGGCGGTTGTTGTTGGCTACCGGATTCCTTCACACCACAATCGCTCGCGCTCCTAGGATGCCTTGGCGTATTTGGTCGGGGTGGTAGCAAGGTGGAAGAGTTTGTTTTTTTTGTTTGCAAGAGGTCAGGAGAAACAATGAAAAAGAAAAAGTTCTTTTTTCTTTTTATCGGCAGCAGCCTCCCCCGCGCGGCTGCGGCTGAATTTTTGAAAAAATTGGCAAAGAATTAGCGCATCGCCGATACTATGGCGATTGCATCGCCGGCAAAAAAATATCGAGAGTCCGCCGATTTTCTCAACTATGCTTTCACCAGATGTCATTGCCTTTATTTATTTATTTATTTTTTTAAGCGAAAAACCCCTTGCAGGGCCGCCTTGGTATGAGAGACCACGATAAGGGGATTCCACATCGTCAAAGTCACCCGGGAGTCGCACCCGGCTTTGCCCGCACCAACATTATCAATTGGATTTTGGGTACCCAATTCAACTTTTTGGTAGGGTGAAGATTTGAACCTGGGACCTCCTTTGGAGGATTACCCTCTCCTCTCCAACTCACCTACAACACCTGGGTGCCTTTATTTATTTTTTGATGTATCTATGCAATTCATGATTGCCAATACTGTTAAACATGGACCGGGAAACTGTTAAAGAGTCTCACAAACCTTAATTTTATAGAAATGGTCATATATGACTTGTCTAATTTGGTATAATAAGGGACCTCCTAGGAGTTGTGTGAGGAACAATATTTATGTCTGCCTTGAATGAGGCACAGATGTGTGAGTTGTTACACTTTTTTGTTGATATCCATCTATTATGCACTGCAACTGTTCTGTAATGCCATTTAAGATTACGGAGGCTATTTTGGAGTGGTTCCAACATTTTACCTATTAGGCAAAGTACGTGCACCCAATGTTGGGCCTAAAAGGTTAATATCTAGTTTTTAAACAGGATTCTTTGTATTCAGGAGAATCCTTATAGTTTTTAAACAAAATTCTTTGTATTCAGGAGATTCCTTTTATAATTTTGAGTGCATAATTGACCTTCTACTATCACCTTCAGTAACTGAGAATTTATTTACAGGGCGTTTATAATTTGACACACTTATACAAATGGTTTATAATTTAAACAGTGGGAATCGCAATTAATAAGGGAATATATCCCATAGGGTACACCACTTCCGATTATTTTTAAAAGACTAAGGTCGAAACCATAGCACTTTTCTTCTACAATCACCTTCTTATGAGAATTTATTTGCAGGCCATTTATAATGACACATAGAAATGGTTTAATTTAAACAGCGGGAATTGCAACTAATAAGGGAATATATCCCATAGGGTACACCAGTTTTGATTATTTTTAAAACACTAAGGTTGAAACCATAGCACTTTTGGGAGCATAGTGACTCAATGACTGCAAACTGTGGTTTTACGTCGCTACAACTTGTCCAGACATGCAACTCTGAGATGAAAGTTTATACAATTTGGTGACTCTTTTCTATGCTTTTGGTAGATCTTTTTTCTGGTTTATATTTGTTTCCTCCAATGAAATAGTATGAGAAAATGGCTTCACCAAGTGATTCATTACTTGCTTGATTAGTTTTTTGATATAAGAATAAATGTTTTAAGATGTCTGACAAGCATTCTTGAAGCAGGGTTTTTTGTTGAAACCTGAATTGAGCAACCCTGCTCTCTTGGCAGGCCATTGGTCGCAGCTTTGCCCAACCTGCAAGGTGTTCTATTTTATATCATGCCATTAATACAGAGTTTTGGTTTTTCAAAAGACATGCATTCTTACATCTTTAAGATAGGTATTTATCCTTTTGTTTGCAATGCTAACCTTATTCCTGCATTATTCAGATAGTCAGACCTTTGCGCTCCAAGCATTGCTCTACTTGCAACCGCTGTGTCGAGCAATTTGATCACCATTGCCCTTGGATATCCAATTGTGTTGGAAAGGTAAGATGCATATAATTGTACATATAACGGCAGGTTGTTGCTTTGGTTAAAAAATTCATTAGATTTTGTGATATAATATTTAAAGATTGCATATGCTGTAAGGACAAGGTGTCAACATGTGTTACAGAATTTTCTTTAGGCAACAACTGATCTTCAAGTTGGTTATTTTGTTAATGTTTGCAGAGGAATAAGTGGGACTTTTTCATGTTTCTCTGTCTGGAAACTTCTGCAATGCTGATTAGTGCCATTGTTACTTTTCAGCGTATGTATTCTGTACAAAACACAGGACTGAATTACATTTCTTCTTGACAATTTCTTTTGATGTTTGAGATTCTTTCCAAATGAAATATTTGTGTGGAAACACAGGATTAGTGACAGATCGAGGTGCTCCGTCCTCCTTCGGGCCATGGATGAATTATTTAGCAGCTCATCATCCTGGAGCCTTAGTATTTTTCATCGTGGACATGCTCCTTATGTTTGGAGTTGCAATGTTGACTGGCATGCAGGCATCGCAAGTAAGTGATGATTAATAATAGAGCAAAAATTGAATGAAATAAACAAATTCTCCTCAGTTTAAAAAAAAATGATTCAATCATGTAACCTTCCAAAATGGGGGATCAATATTCATGTGGCTAACACAAAAGTTTTTGGCACGGTTAGGTCTCTTTAACATTGCACATGCATGGATATTAAAATTTAAGACAACTACTGATGTGTTAGCATTTAAATCCAAGGTTAATGCATACACGTGACCTCCTTTTGTGTTCTTATTATGAAGATGATTTTATGAAAAGTGACAGTCATGGTACAAAAAGGGTCTTATATAACGACTTGCATTGAATGATCTTAATTAGGGAATCATATAGTAATGATAATGTTAATGCAAGTCATTATGTAATTTGGTCAGCTTTGATCAGTTAATTTGAAGGCCAATTCTATGCTAACTCTATAAGAAAATTCTCCAATGTCAATGTAAGGATTTGTTCTTTCACCATAATGAAAATAATCTCTCTTGTCATTTCACCTATCAGATGTCATGTAGAACACAGTGACACCTAACAGTATAGCATTGAAAATAAGGAAATTGTTGCAACTCAATATACTCTTGGTCTAGGGGCACAGCCAAAATATGTGCAATACAAATTCATAATTGTCATATGTAAGGTCCATTCAAGTATGAAGGCTAAATATGAGATGTCTCTTAAGGTCAAGCTTGAAATTCCTAGCATCAAGGGGATTAAACATAGTACGCTATACAGTAAGTAGCATAGTTGAGAAAATTGGAACCGGTTCGGAATCGACATAGAAAAAGAATAGGAAAAAATTGAGAATTGGCGAAAAATTTGGGAAAAAATCCTAAAATAATAGGAAGAAAATGCAGTTTTTCGTTGAAAAAAAGTTTTTTTCATACATATCACAATGAATTAACATTATGCAAATCAAACATTAATATTGTAAGTGATACAAGCTTAAACTACACATGAAAGTGGCAAGTGATACAAGCTTAAAGACTTAAACTACACATGAAAGTGACAAAACTCATCTTAAATAAAGAAATTTTAGTGCTTCCAAGATTCAAATATTCCTGTATTGCTTATAATATAAAAAAGGTGCAAATTACAAATATGTCATAAGTCATGACAAATACAATGCCTCTAAGATCTTTGAATGCCTTTGCCCTTTCCTCTAGCAGAAGCTCTAGTCTCTCTTTGTCGATGTGCCTTGGTTGCTAATGCTTGTCACCACCTATGTCGGGGATCAAGGGGGTGGGATCCCTCTTGTGGGGTCAGGGGCAGCGTCCTTTGCACGTACCCTATCGTGATACAAGGCGGGGTCAAGGGGCAATGTCCCTGCAGGGTTTGGGGCAGCGCCCCAAAACCTCAATGGCAAAACCATAAATACCTTCATTGTTTGAATTGAATTTTTATCTTTGTTTGCATTTTGGTGTAGAAAGGATGCTGCAATTACTAATTTGGGACTTCAACAACTCATAGGCTGAATAAAACACCAACAAATTAACTTAAATGATGATTGCGATTGGTTTTAACTTTTTACTCTCTCTTAAGACCCAGGTGGTCTAATGAACCTACAAAACAAATAATGACTCGTGGTATTAAATATTACTCCTATATACAGCATATTGAAAAATGAAATCCCCAACCTTCTTTTAGATCTCAAACAAATTTTACATAGTAATGTTACAAAAATCTGTAAAGGTGTTTTTGATATTAGGCTTCCAAATTTGTCTTTCGCAAGGTGTTTTAGGCTTTGTGTAACAGTTAGTTTCACTCTGCCCATTAGTTCCAATGTTTGCAACACCTATTTTTTTCTTTCTAGGATAACAAAAATTAAGCAATAAGTTTGGACTGATAGTTCAACATATTTTTATGGAGAATTTCATCAGTTAATAATTTATAGCATTGCTGTTGGTGGCTATTGGTGGCTGCTAGATTCCTTCAAACTGCGCTAGATTCCTTCAAACTGCAAAAAAATCCGTTGTTAGGATGCATTTTAGAGTTTTGTTTGGCGTTGTAGCAGGTAGGTAGAGTTCTCTCTCTAGTTGGAACAAGCAAAATGAGGGAAAATGGAAAAACAAGCAATTTATGCCGTTTCCCCAACTTGTGCTGTCGTGACCGATTTTTTGCTGCAAAAATTGCGATTCTTGATTTTTTCTGTGATTTTCGATGTTGATTGACTTGGCAAGGCCGAATTGGAATTGGAATCAGCAAAAATTGCAACTTTTTGCAGATTTTCTCAACTATGGTATGTAGTGAAGGTTGTATTGAATTTGAAGGCACATGCTATACTCTAATAGATCTTTTCTGAATATATTTTCTAATTCTGGTCTTAAAGAGCTTGCTGATATTGCCAGACTCAATACTACAAATGAAAAAGGACAAGGCAAGCATACAATTTTGGTTGTATAGTAGTGTATGTATACACCCTAAATCATTGAGTCACTTACCCCAAGGCACTACAAGTTGGTCATCCATGGGCTGCTATACAATATGGATCAACATGATGTCCCATTAAATAAACCATAAAGGGCCTTGAAAGTTTGTTTATCACAAACATGTTCTAACATCCCCTTTTTAGGCTAGAGTGGAGGGCCAACAGGTGGTTTAATCTTTCATGACCCCTTAATGCCAACTTTGTGCAGTTTGAGCATTGATCTTAGCCGTATGAACTTGGCTTTTGGTAGTGGCTTGATGAATATAGCGGCAATATTTGATCATTTATTTTCTAGAACTCCATGGAAATGATGCCCTTTGAATCAATTTCTGAATTTAGTGACAACGGATTCTGATATGCTTTTTATAAAAGTTTATTATGTTATTTGGTACCTCGCAAATAGTTTGTAAATATTTTGTAAATACTTAGTAAATAGTTGGATTCTAAAGTCTTGTAAAGATTTGTCATTTAGTGTTTGTCATCATTAGAAAGTTAATAAACATATCTCCCTTGAGTTCGAGGAGATAAGTGTTAGTTGAAGTTGAAATGTCAAGAGTCTTTGTAAAGGCTATTTATAAAGATGTCATGTGAGGATGTATGAAAGAGAGTATGAGATTGCAATACATTATTTTATACTGTAATACATTTATTCATGTGGATATATTGAGAGTTTTGTTATTGCTTGAACATATGTGAATGCTCCATTGTTGATACTTTGTTTGAGATCCTCGTGAATGGTTTTTTGCTTAAGATTTGAATAATATAATACTGGTTATTTGCTAACAGTGGTATCAAAGCCACATTTGAGAGAAACTGGGTTGAAAAGTGCACCCATGTTTGTGAGAAGTCTAGGATTGAGAGAAGTGAAGTTTGAGAAAAAACCATGAGTGCACTCGAGTTCAAATTGAATTTTAGGGCTAAATAGAGCACCCAAGTTTAAGACGGGAATTATATACCTGAGTTAAGGGCTGAATAGTGTGCCCAAGTTTAAGACGGGGATTATATACCCGAGTTAAGGGCTGAATAGTGCGCCCAAGTCCAGAGAAGGACGCGAAAGGAGGAGTTAAAGAAGCCATTGAAAGATTATTTGAGTTGGATGTTGGAGAAGACAAGCCTTCAAGAGTAAAATGGATTATTAGAGTTGGATGCGGGAGAAGGCAAGCCTGCGAAAGCAAGAGGATTGGAGCAATATTGTAGTGTACATGTACACCAAACGTTGGCAGAAGCAGCAGGTTGAAAAGAACATGCATAGACAGGTATTGGATTGGCAAAAGGTGAATGAAGAGAAGGAAGTTTGGACTTAACACATAACATGCAAGAAGAAGAGAGTGTAACTCCAAAGGTGTAACGGTCAAAGGTTGGTGCCAATACCCAAGGAGATGACAAACTGAGAGCGTCGGAGGACAAAGAGCATTATAGAGGTTAGAGTGCATTCAAATGAGCGTGAGATAAGAACGTTAGAAAGCTGTGAGAAATATTTAAGGAAGAGCGCGTGAAAGTCGTTTGAAGAATTAGAGGACTACGAAGAAAAATATTTAAGGAAAGCCCGCGATTTATTCAAGAGATTTGCTGTATTGAGGTATGTACGGGAAAGCTTGCTATTATTCAAGTGAATAAGAGATTTATTCATAAGAGGGAAGTTATAAGGATATTGAGATACTAATTAAAATTATTGGGGTGATAACTAAAGGAGAATTATTGGAGTATTGTAGTGATAATAAGGTGATGATATTTTATTTCAGAACTAATAAGGTTGGCCTATTTGTGAATACTTTGGAACTCTAAATAGGACATCCAAGGTTCAAATCCTGTAGGGATTAGGGTTGTACACTGTGCTTAGGTAACTAAATTATGGTTGGATAACCATATATTGGGTAAACAACATCCTCCATGAAGATTGTCCCATATGGCCTATGGCCTCGTGGATATTAAAATCTTCTTTACCTTTATGCCATCAATTTTGGGAAACTTCCCTCAACAGCATAGTCCACATGATTTCCTCCAAAGGAATCTTCTTTTCCTTCCCCTTTGCTTTTTGTTGGGGAGATGCCACCTTCTCCTTTCCCTTCATTCTGCGCTTCTTGTTTAGCATTTGCGTTTAGGAACTCGACCTTGACTCTGAGCCTTCTCCTTGGTTTTGCGAGCTTTTGTGCTCCTCTTCCATATCACGATTTTCTTCTCTCTCATGATGGCATGCCCATTGTGCATGGATTTCGTTGAAGCTTGCACCTCCACATGACACTAGGTTTGGGGAGAAATTGGAAGGGTATCTATGTGTCTTTCAGTCTCCTTTTCTCTTTGCAATTCATGGTCTTTATTGCTGCATTCCACCTGCACTCACTTTTGAGGTGTCTAAATTTGAAATTCTTTGGCATTTTATCCCAATTGTTGCAATTGTACTCCAATAGGTGAGTCAACCATACATGGCTCCAAGTGTCGATTACCTCCTCACACCTCCACATGGCATAGTTCTCATGTTTCATGCCACTCTCCTCGTTTTGCATTCCCTAATTGATTTCTAACAAGGTTTTGCAGACCCAGACGACATGTATTTAAGGCTGGACGACTTGTCTCCAAAGCTGGATGGCCTAGGGCCAGAATACCTTCTCCTTAGGCTTGATAGCCCTATCTTGGGTCCTAACGACCTTCAATTGCCATGTTCGGATGACTAGACGACCTAGCATGTCAGTCGAATGACATGACTTGAATTGGAAAGCCCGATGTGCAAGTTGTATGATCTTCGACTACAGATGCGTAGCCTTGCACTTCCTTCCTATTGGTCGGATGACTCCTCTCTTTTGCAAGTGTAAGAATTTCCCTTAGTGGACAACCTTCCCTTGTCGGTGTGCTCTTGTGCCCAACTCGGTCTCTACCAAAATGCGAACTTCTATTGCACCTTCTATCTTCATTGCTGAAATGCCGAGTTTTGTTGTTGCTTGGTAACTTTTCCTCTTGACATGTAGATTCCGTTGAAATCCTTAGCTGTTTTTGTTGGGTAGCGTTTGAATTTTTGTTTCTTCTCTTTGTGACTATGTTCTTTAGCTGAATTCGATTCAGCCGCATTGGACTTCTGATTTTTATCCTCGTTCGGTGAGGCTTTTTGCTGCAACTTTGGCATGCCCTAGGTCTGGTTTGCTAGTGAAATGTGCTCTCCTCATATGATTTGTCTTTCCTCCTTGTTGCCGTTGATTTCTTTGCAGTGAAAAACCCTCGATTCTCCTTTTTTCATCCTAGACCGTGCCCTCGGTCGTGTTGGTTGACTGGCAATTTCTTCCCGTTGGTTGGCTCTATTGCTTGTTGCTCCTTGGCTCTCTTGTGTGTGAGAATAGTGAAATGAGAGCACTTTTCCCCCTTTTATACATCGAGGGAATTAGATGACACTTGGCTTGCGTGCGCTAGGTTTGGCACCACTCCCCCAACTGCCAGTTCAATTGCTCCAAATGTCCATGCAACTACTTGATTTGCATGTTGTCTTTGTCTTATATGTGCTCAAATTTTTATTTAGGGAATGGTGGGCTCGCCTAAAGGGTGTGTATGCTTTGATTGTCTTGTTTTAATTGCAAATTTGTATGTGCTTCTTCTTTGTCTTGTTCCACTTGCAATTTTTCTTGGCCTAAAAGGCCTCCTAGCCGTCCTAAAAACTTAACTCTTTGGCCTCAATGGCCTAGGGGGCTAGACGGTCTTCTTGGTCATCCTGAAGATCCTCTTTATAGGCCCAAAAGGCCTAGGGAGCTAGATGACCTCCTTGGCCGTCTTGACGACCTTCTCTGTGGGCCAGGATGACCTAGGGAGCCAAACAACCTCCCAAGTTGTCTATTGTTCGACCGACCTCCCTAGACTATCGAGGAATGGCCTAGCTGGCCCTCCCCTCAGGCTTAACCGCCCAAGGGCCGTTTGATGGCCTCTTTCTTTGTCCAAATGACTAGGGGTTGGCCCTAATGGCCCTCCCCCTAGCTAGACGACCTAGGGATTGTTTGGGGTCAAATTCTCTCTCCTAGAGGTTGGGGAGAAGCCTTGACGACCTCCCCCCTTGGTTGGGTCATCCTAAACGACCCACCTAGACGTCTTGAGCGGCCTTGTTTGCAAGCCCACTTTGAATGGCTTGGCAACTTGCCCAGACTAATCAAAAAATCATTCAAATTTGACTGGTGATGATAGTTAGCACTTGTCCCAGTGCTAACTTCCCAACACTTGGTCAAAATTTGACCTGTTTTGCTCCTTCGTTGACTTGGGCTCTCCAACTGATCCTGAATGTATTTGTTCTCCTTAGTCTACTTGCATGCCATGTTGCAATTGCTTCCTCATTGTTGGAGATGCTTCTGAGCCAATTTTCCATTTCTTCCTAACCTTCATGCTACACTGTGTTATTTGGTGACAAATTTTCACTATTTGGCAAACATATTACCACTTGATCGTTGACAAAACTCAATGATGTTGTGCTTGGCACTCTACGATTGAAGTAGTTATGTAATTGCCTTTGACGGTTATCATAACTACCCCAAATGTTCGCTCTTTGTCTACTCAAGCCCAATTTGGAGTTGGCAATACTCCAACTTTCTTCCTCACTACTTGGACTTGTCAAAGACACACTGTTGCTCTTCGTCAATGACGGGTTGTTGCCGTGGAAGGTACCATTTGGCAGCTGCCTCCCAAGTGCATTGCTGTCATAGTCAATAGGTTCCACTGACACTTCATTCACATCTCTACATTTAGTTCTTGCCAAACACTTGCTTATCAAGTTGCTTGTCATTGAACTGTTTTGCCAAGCTGGTTGTCATCAAGTTAATCGTCAAATTGGTGCTTCCAACAGTTTTCTTCCGAATTTTAGCTTTTGACATGCAGTGGTCAACATTACCCAACTTCCTCATTGATCGTGGATATCAAAAAATGTCTACCAGACTTGTTTCTTCACTAGATAGTCTATTATGAAAATTCCTTCACTAGATAAGCCATTTGCTTGCATGTCTTGTTGTAGCTATCGCGATCCTTGCACACATTGCGTTTGCAACTCACCAATTCGAATATTCAATTGTTCACTCTGCTCATGTAGTTGTTGAGTTTCTTTCACGCATTCTCTATTGTGCACACCCAATGGCTGCCAACAGACTCATTCCTTCATTCCGACTCTCTTGGTTTCTCCAACAATATTCTTTTGGTGGCATTTCTTGCTCAACACGCCTTGTTGCCAAATGCATGTTTTTCTCCTCCAGTGAGCTTTGATTGCCTTTGCCATCAGGGAAACTGGCATGCACATGCAATATTTTCCACTTAGTTTGTTCAAGCTCCAACTCTTCTTATTCCACAATTGGCCGCCAACTATGTTGTATGTCGTCTTCCCGACTTCTTGTGGTTCCTTTTTCCTACAACCACGTCCATTGCTCTACAAGTTTACTATCCGCAAAGTCATCTCTACATTGTGCACCATCTTCACATGCTCAACTACACTCTCCAACTTCATGAATAGTGATCCCTTTAAAGGACCCTAAAGATTGACGTGGTGCACTTGTCAGTATGCCCAACCTTTGACTCTTTGCCGCATAGTTCGTGATTGACAAGGTCACTTGTGCCCAAACCTTGTATGGCTTCAACTTCGAACCATTCACTTTTTCAATACATTGTATCTAATTGCACCATTCTTCAACACTTACTCAACTTGGAAGGGACCAAGCCATAGGGTCATCAATCTCCTTAGCTTGATTTCTCTCTTCCCATTTAGCTTCAACATGAGGTTGCCTACCTTCAACCGACGCTAATGCCTATTAGCCATACATCAGTTGAAATGATGTGTGATTTGGCGTTGGCTTAAATGTCATCATGTATGCCCATAGGACAATTGGTAATTTCTTTTCCTAGTCAACAGTTTCAATTCTACATCTTGTACATTATCAAGACTAGAACTTTGTTCATTTACCTTTTCCTTCCCATTTCCACCTGGGTAGTATGGACTTGAAAATGAATGGAAAATTTTGAACTCCGTGGTCAGTTTCTACCCCAAATTGTCCTTGCGCCAATCCTCACCCAATTTTGAAGTTTGACACATCGATGTGGATGGGAAACTCCTTTTCCCAATTTGAAAACACCAAAACCAGCTTCGCCTTCAACTGCTTGAAGGCTCTCTAATGCTTCTTTGTCCATTTGAAAGGATCACCTTTGCGTGTCAACATATCCAACAGATGGGACATCTATGCGAAATTTTTGATAAAGTATTTGACAATACTTGACATCTCCTAGAAATGATTACAATGAGCTTACATCATATGGCTCTTCCATCCTCATGACGACTCAAATTTTGTTGGGGTTGGTCTTCAATCTTCTCTGCACACCACATGTCCTAGTAGTTTTTTGTATGGTACCAACAATTTGCAATTCTTTATATTTGAGGAAAATTGAGTATTCATGCATAGCCTCATGTATTCCTCCAATGCCTTCAAATGCCTATCAGGGACTTCTTTAGCTCCAATTCTTCGGCCTCGATTGTTAGGAGAGTTTGGTTTCTAGGGGTCCTTGGAGCTTGCCCCTCCTGGGCGGCTCCCTACCCCTCCTCCTCTCTCTCCGTTCTTCTTGGCGTGCACTCCTCTCTTCTGGACTACAACCCTCCCCCCTCTTCTCTCCCTTTCCATTTCATTTGTTTGGCTCGGTTGTCGGGTTTTGTCATGTATTTATCTTAGTTCTTTTCTTTGTTGGGCTTTATAGCCTGCTAGCTGGCAGTCATTATTGTCCTCCTTATAGTCCATTGGGTCTTATTTTGGCCCACTGCGGACATTAATAATGTTTCATTTCATTTCTTCCTTCTTCCTATACAATGACCAATCATCCAAGAACTCCTTGAACCTTCTTGTCGACATTTGCTCAAATATGTACAAGATGATCCTTTGAAACATGGCGGGAGCATTGCATAAACTGAAGGGCATTTGATTATACAGGTATATGCCATTCTCCACAACAAAAGTTGTTTTCAACCTACCTTCCTTGGCAATACCGATTTGGTTGTAGCTTGAAAATCCATCCAAGAAGGAATAGATTTCATGCCCTGCTACTTCCTCCAAGATCGAATTGGTGAATGGGATTAGAAATATATCCTTAATCGTCACTGCATTCAAGCTTCAAAAATCAAAACAAATGCAGATCTAATTGCTCTTCTTCAAATTCACGAGGATGAGAGACACCCATTCACTCACTATCACCTTGAAGGTTATGCTGGCAAACATCTTTCCGATCTCTACATTGATCAACGTTGTATATTTGGGATTCATCCTGTATGGCCTCCTCCTTTTAGGTTGTGCAACTGGAACCAAAGGAATTTGGTGTATGCACAACTCCGGTGGAATCCCTTGTAGATCCTTGTATGTCCATGCGAAGACTTTCTTGTACTGCATGAAAATTTTAGAAGTTGTCGCTTTTAAAACTTGATCCCAACAATCTCCACAGTGGATCTTCTCTTCGTCACCTTTGCCAATGTTTACTTGCACCATCTTTGGACCTTCATACTTGATGGTGTTAGGCTCTTTGGTTGTCCGTGCTACATCAAAGGAATGTGTTGGTCTTTCATTAATATACGTATTGTCAACATCGTATTCTACAAAGTCTAATGGAAAAGACATGTCCTCCTCGACTGGCATGGTTGGTTTTGAAACATGATTGCATTCACGTACTTAGTAATGCTACGAAGTCTTGCATCTTGGTCTTCATCTTCCGTGCTGATGTATAGACAGGTGAGTTGGAAGACTTGATAGTCTTCCATCTACTAATAAAGCAACTTGTTATTTGAGTGCCCTTCAACTTCTATTCACTCTCCCAACTCCAACACTTCTTCGTTTGGTTCTCCTTTGCTTGTTCGATCTTCATGTGACAAAGACTTGCTAGACTCATCTCATGATCCTAATTCTTCATTGACGGACTGGTTTTCCATGTTGATGATCTACTTTTGATGGCCCTTTTTGAATCTCAGTCGGTCCTTCTAGTTATGATTAATTTTCGTTATGCATAAGCATCTCTACCCCAACAATGCATCGTAGGCTGGTTTTTGCATGGCAATTACCACAAAGTCCAAAATAGATTTTTGGTTGGCGAGCTTTAATTTATGTGCAGTCAACACACCCTTCATTTCAAAGCCATATTGGTCTATGTCATATAGTCGAAAGTTGGGCAACCACAAAAATGGTGCTTCATAGTCTTTCCATGTTTCTTTATCAGGCAATATATTTAGGCTTGAACCCCATCGATGTCACTTGCATCCGCTTATGTTCAAACAATTCTAAAGGGATCAATATTGGCTTCTTCTAGGTCATCAACATCGTCAGGTCTATGTATTGATCCTTGTTCATCTGCTTTGCTTTAGGTTGGTGATGCGTCTCCATCACCTTCTTTGTTTGCATCAACTCTCCTACCATCGCATAGAGCTCTGGGACTATGCCAAATAAGCTAGACATTCTGGTTGCAACATTTGCATCTAGCATTTGAGTCGTTGACTGCTTTGCTGATGGCTCCTCTTTAATCATAATGAGGTCCTTCAGTTTTTGTTTTTCATTGTTGTTCTTCAACATTTCTTTCTCAACTTGCGCACATGCCTTCTACCATCTCATCTTCTCCTTGGCAGGGTTTGGATATTGTTCCAACTGTTGGAATAATACATTAATGTAAGGGCATATTAGTTAATTAGATAATATGAAAGGGTACGTCCCTTCATATGTCATTGTATAAATACTCATTATGAATAATATGAAATGTGTGCTTGGTTCTACATTGCTAAATCTGATATGGTATCAGAGCACTAGGGTAAAAAAAAAAAAAAAAAAGCTTCCTTGTCTGCTATCATACCTGTGAAGGAGGTTTGGTGCATCCAATGCCCAAAACCAAAATGTTTTTAAAACACAGCCAGTTGCTGTTAGAGCCCACCCAGCGGCACAACCCCTCACAAAGAAAATAAATGAATAAATAAATAAAAAAACTTTGTTTGAGTCACCAACGCCTGACGTGAAGATTGAAGTAATATTATAATATATTAGCAGATGGCATCCAAATATCTGCTCAAATCCTTCTACACATTATTAAATTAAACCCTCAAAACACAGGAATCTCTTCGCAGAAGCTAAGACCATTCTAATTCTTCAGTAAACAAATGAATTGTTGTCGAGTTTCTGTTCAATTGGATTCAAGATCAGGCACATTATTTGTCATTTAAAGACCTCGATTACGTGAGGTCTTTCTGCGGATTGGGGAATGCAATTCCATATGAGCTGACGCCACCAACAACTACTTTGCCAGAACAAAGCAGAAAAACCTCATTGATTCCAGAAAAGCCATTCGGATTATTGATCATGCCATCCACGATTACAATCAAAATGGTGCGCTCCGTTAAACATGTCGGATTATTGATCGTGCCATACACGATCACCATCCCAAAGAGGTTGGATAGGTTGGAATGGTGTGAGTCATTTCGTTGCTGACCGTCAACGTCATTGTCCATACGGCGCAATATAATATAACGTCACTTTTGAGATGTTTCTGTGATCTCAACGCGGCCACCTTTTATAATACGTTTCCTGCATCATAATGGCTAAAAGTTGGAAGGGATCATAAACCATTACATTCTACCACGTACCTACAATTTACAGATTCCCCCAACGAAGTCATCTAGTGCAAAGCGCACAGGACTTCGGGATAGACAACTATCACGCAGACTGATTGGAAGAACGGTCATTGAGGTCCACGTGGCCAAGGAGAACAGTGATAGAAACCGCCAGATAGCCGAGTGCGATTACCACATGAAATTGGACTGTTATTGAGTGCGATAGCCGAGTGAACTACGAGGAAGAAGTCTTGATCGTAGAAGCATAACACTGCATCTAAGTCACACTGTATAACAAATCCGTGCGAAGGGCACAAACCTTCGCACAAGCTTGATCTCAATACACCAAGGGCGAACGTCAATAAAAAGGGACTCGACAACCCATTAAACGAGCCACAACCTAATTTCAGTGCACGCGCGAAGGTTTTATATAAAGTTACTGCAAGGAACTATATAAAGTTATAATATTGACGTTATAAATAAAGTTAAGGGACTTTATATGAAAAAAAAAAAAAAAAAACTGCGCACATAGACAGAGCTAAAGAGTAAGGTTGCCCTCTTTTGCCTTGCTGTAATTTGTGTTTTCCTGTGACCAAATCCATGGCAGTTTCGGTGCAGGAAGGAGGGAAGCCCACCATCGTGACCAACGCAGAGGGATAGCGGACCAAACCGTTTGTTGTGGCCTACACTAAAAATGGCGACCGTCTCGTCGGCCAGATTGCCAAGCAATAGGCCGTCGTTAACCCCGAAAACACCTTCTCCATCAAGCGCTTTATTGGTCGAAAAATATCGGAGGTAGACGAGGAATCGAAGGTGGTCTCTTATAACGTCATTTGTGATGAGAACGACAACGTCAAGCTCGATTGTCCTGCCATTGGCAAACTGTTTGCCGTTGAAGAGATTTTCGCCCAAGTCTTGAGAAAGCTTGTGGAGCCAAGTCTGGACCTCGGCGAAGCAGTTGGCCATGACTTACAGTAATGCACCTGGTCGAGCTACTCGACTAACAAATCGAGACCGGGAGAGAGCGTGACAGAGATGGAGACTGAGAAAGAGATAAAGAAAGCAAGAGCAAGCCTTCTTGTTCGCGGTCGAGGTCATATTCAATGGAGAGGGAGGTCGAAACGCAGGCGCTCCATATGCCAGTTTAAATCACGCTCCCATGCCCATTGTCCTTCAAAGAGTAGAAGAAAACATTTTTCAAGTCGAAATCGATACGTAGCCTTTAGCATTGGAATGATCAAGCTGAGTTCGACTGACGGTTTAATTTTTGGAAAGAAGTAGAATTCTACATAAAACATTGATAACTAAAATGTAAATAGTATTAACAAATAATGCTTAATACTATTGTCCCATTTGTTAGAAATAACTAATTATAAAAAGAATAACGAATCTAAGCAAAACACTCGTGGATTAATTGTTGAAGCAAAAATGAAGTGTCCATACTCAATAGAGGAGAAATGGCAACTGCCAACGGTATAGTGGAGTAAAAGTTATCTTGGAGATGATCCATCTCAAGCTCAAGCTGTGCAGTTTGTTTCCAGGACTTGGAAGAAGATAACTGGAGCATTCGTAAAATAGTTTGAGATTGTTGATAGAATTTATTGGATACAAGCTAAGAATTCCAATATTCTTGGTTATACATGTCACCTAAGAGGTCAGGAGTGACAAAGCCACATGATTGGCCATGATGAACAGGAAAAACAAATCACTTTAAATGGCTGACAAAGCCCTTTCGGCCCACATGGCCCGATTTGCATTTCAAGATGCATTTAAAAAAAAAAAATTACCTCCACTAATGCATATTAATATGTTTTTTTCTCCCACTAATGCATTTTAATATGTTTTTTTCTCCCACGTGGGGAGTGGGAAGGCTAAATTGCCTTTAAAAATCACATTGTATTCCATATGAAAAAAAGTAAAGGTGGAAGGGCAACACATGTCCATGAGAAATATATATATATTTTTTAAATCATTGCAATTATTCTCCATTGAGGGAAAATTGTAAAAGCGGAATTGCTTAGAGACCTATCCTCTCTAAGTGGCTATGTAGTATTTGTTCCAACAATGCTTGTAAAGATGCAATTTCGTCGTAGACCGACACCATCGTCATGAGACGAGTTTCACCTTGAGGGGGAAACATACCTAACAACAGAGTGAACCTCGTATGTAGTGATCTACTCTATCACACCTGGTGGTTGTAGCGGCTGGTTACCCATGCAAACCGGTAGGATGAGAAGATTACAATAAGGACATTCATAGTTGTTAAAGCAAAGTGAGGGATGACCCACTTTTGCTTAAGTACTCAAGAAGTACTTATTTTGCTTAGACCTAAAGGACGACCCAGAGGCAAAACGACCCAGAGACAGACCTAGAGGTCAAATGACCCAGAGACAGACCCAGAGGTGATAGCCCCAGAGGCAGACCTAGAGGTATTTACCTAAGCAAGAGCCAAGAGCCAAGAGCCAAGAACCAGAGCCAAGAGCCAAGAACCAGAGCCAAGAGCCAAGAGCCAAGAGCTAGAGCCAAGAGCCTAAGACATTATCCCACCTAATGTATTATGGGGGGAATGTTGGAATAATACATTAATGTAAGGGCATATTAGTTAATTAGATAATATGAAAGGGTATGTCCCTTCATATGTCATTATAGAAATACTCATTATGAATAATTTGAAATGTGTGCTTGTTTCTACATTGGTAAATCTGATACCAACTTCTTTGCTTGTGTATGTGTTATTGCAAGCACATGTTTCTCTTTCTCCTTCTACTGGTCCACTTGAGGCTCTTCAATGTCAATAGTTACTGGTACTTTCCTTTTGTGGAAAATTAGCCTCCTTGCGGTTGCTAGGATTGCACCGCCTACACATCATTGTTGTCTTGTTTCCACTTCCAGCACTTGGTGCATTCGTGCAGTTGCATGCGAAATGTCCCCATTCTTGACGTCCTCAACATTGAATGCTCAATCTATTTCTAGATTGCGGTTGTCTTCTTCCTTGGCAATTATTATGATAACCACGACTTGTTGTACCTTGCCCCGCTTTTAGAAGTGTTGGGTTTCTGCTCAATCTCCTCCTACATCGTCATTGTCTAGTGCCATGCACTTCTTAGGTTAAATAGACATTTTACAATCTATGTAAAGTTGATGTATGTAGCATGCCTTCTTTGGGAAATTGATGTTTGTATGTCCTTTCGACTTGCATTCCAAACACCAGTGTTCTTTTTCTCCTTTTTCTCAACTTTGACATCATTGATCATTCTCTCTAGGTCCATCCACGTTTCTTGGATTGTTGTATTGAGATCGTCACAAACATTGTTTGAGTCATTCTCTCTCTCCTGGCTTGTACTTTCGCCACCCGTTGCTGTTGTCTTCATTTCGTTTTCTAGGTTTAGCGTGTGATCAAATGCCTCTTGGTAGGTTGTTGGCAGACAACCTTCATCTTCTTATATTGTGGCAACAATTTGTCTAGAAACCGCCTTTTCTACAGTTTGTTGGCTAGTTTCACCTCCATCTTCTCGATCATCTCCTTAAGATGGTGGTTGTATTATTTTATGTTTCCTCTTTTGCTTCATGGCATAAATTTCCCCAATAAATTGTGTTGTCACGAAGCAATTTGAATTCTTATTTCAAGTTGCCCTAGTCAGTAAATGTTTCCTTTCTCTCCAAATGCCAATCAATTGCAACTCCTCGTATTGTTGTTGGGAACAGTCATAGCCATGCATTTTTTTTTGTAACTCCATTTGCTCGCTATATCGTCTCGTATGTCCCAATATGATGCTCAAGATCCTCCTTCCCCTCTCTAGTGAATTTTGGGCACTTTTGCTTGCCCACTATTGCAACCATGAGTGGTGGTGGTGGTTTGTTGGATTCCTTCTCGCTTAACGAACATTCTTCTTATGACTAGTCTTCTATAAACAATCGTTGACCGCTTCCTATTGCACTTGTACTCTGCGATCTTCTTCGTGTATACATAAGCATCGAATTTGGTCTTTTGAGCACACTTTCTTGCGGTTGCCCTTGTGCTTGAATCTCTTCCTCCACACCTCTAGGCACTCTCCCTTGCATTTGTGCTGGAGTCACCATTTGTTCCATCTCGTGTTGTAGTGTGCGATTCTCTCTGTCACATTCCATGTTGGCGCTATCTTCACAACTTGCGTGAACATCTACGTTGGCTTGATTTTGGTTTGCTTGTTGCGCGTCCACTTGCATGTCTTCCTCCGTCATCAAAAATGTCTAACACCGCCCACTTTGTTCTCACTCTGAACTTCACTCCTCCCGATGGTTCCACACGTGCTCTACTTCTAGCGACGAAACTCCAACTTCATTGCCGTCTTCTACCCGTACTTATTTGTCGACAAGTTGTTCTCTTAGCATGTCTGTAGTTTGCACATTGCCAAAATTATTGTCATGGATTTTGTCATCATGCACTTGTTGTCGTTGTTTTTGCACATGATGATGCTTTGATGATTTCCTTCATTGATTTGAGATTATTTAAATACATAAGGTTTTCCCAATATGGCATAATGATTTGTAATAGGAGAGCAACTAACTACAACTACTCATAACTAACAATAAACACATGAACCCTACATTGAGTGGTTGCAACAACTCAAATTATTATGATGCTAACAAACTACTATGATAATAATTTTCTAACATTCCCACCTTATTACATCATAGTATAGAGTTTCTTGGAGAGGAAATCTCGAAATGACTCAAACTCAACACATGTAAGTGACTTGGTGAAGATGTTTGCACGTTGTTCTTGATTAGGGAAAAATTTGAGCTGAATATTGTGTTGTTGAACATGTTTGCTTATGAAGTGGCACTAAACTTCAATGTGTTTGGTGTGCTCATGGAACACTAGATTACGAACAAGTTTCAAAACACCTTGATTGTCGTAGTACATGGTTGTTGGTTCAGTTTGTGGTACTCCCATGCTTGCTAACATATGTTTCAACCATATTGCCTTGCAGACAACTCCTCTTGTAGCACAATATTCTGCTTCCGTGGAAGATCGAACAACTGTTTGTTGTTTCTTACTTCCCCATGATATAGGTCCAGATCCTAGAAAGAATACATAACCAAAAGTGGATCTTTGATCATCAATACATCTTGCATAATCTGCATCTGTGTAGCCAGTTAAGAAGAACTGATCGCTCTTCTTATATTCCAGACCATACTCAATGGTACCATGAACATACCTTAATACCCTCTTTGCTCCCTTCCAATAAGATACTTTTGGTTCTTGCATGAATTGTGAGAGGTAACTTACTACAAAGCTGATATATGGCCTAGTGTATGCTAGGTAAATGAGACTTCCAACCGGTTGTCGATAGAAAGTTGCATTCACTAGTGGAGAGGAGTCAGATCGTGAGAGTTGTAGCCTTGGTTCCATAGGAGTCGTCATGGGCTTACAATCATTCATGCAATATTTCTCAAGAAGTGTCTTGGCATATTTTATTTGTGAGACAAATATGCGGTGATATGTTTGCCACACCTATAATCCTAGACAATAGTGCAATAGTCCAAGATCGGTCATGTCAAATGAGTTTTTCAAGTCATCCTTTGCTGTAAGAATCATTTTTTCACAACTGCTTGTGATGATCAAATCATCTACATATACAATGATGATCACAACTTCTCCCCCTTTTACATATATAATGATTATTACAACTTTTCCCCCTTCTACATATATATAGACTTCTCTTCAAACCATGTTTTTCAAATTGTTCATCTATTGTTATATACCAAGCTTGAGGAGCTTGTTTGAGGCCATAGAGATTTAATTAATTTACACACCTTTGTTTCTTATCCAGAGGTAACAAATATTTTTGGTTGAATCATGTAGACTTCTTCCTTTGGGTCTCCATTGAGGAAGGCACTTTTGACGTCCAGTTGATGAATCCTCCATCCAAATTGTGCAGCTAGAGCAAAGATCATTTTGATGGTTTTTATTTTAGCTGTAGGTGCAAATGTTTCCTCATAATCGATGTCCTCTTGCGCGTAGCCGTTGGCTGCAAATCACTCCTTGAATTTATCAATACTACCATTTGACTTATATTTAGTCTTGAAGATCCATTTGCATCCAATGGCCTTCTTCCTTGGTGGAAGATCAACAAGCTACCAAGTCTTGTTCTTCATTAATGCTTAATATTTAATGTCCATAGCATTCTTCTAAGATTTAGACTGAAGAGCTTCTTGCACTGCAGATGATTTAAAAGTATGTACAATAATACTCATTAGGGTCATATTTACCTCATCACAAGCCATGCTACGTGTCCTCAATCCTGTAGTATATGTGTCTAGAACTCTATCTATCCTTGAGTAAAATCTTCTTGCCTTGATGATGAACTAATAAAATTTGACAAAGCATATAGGAAGGTTTAGTTGATCATCATGTTTAGAGTCTTTGATGAAGTTAAACCATTCATTCATGACTCAACCATAGCCAAACACGCATGGGACAAGCTCTAGACAATATTTGAGGCAAATAACAAGAACCAAATCTTGTTCCTTCAAAGCCAACTTCAAGGATAGATAGTTTTAGACACATATACCATAGGATCGAGGACACATAGCATGGATCTAGAACTCTATTGTCAAACTCAAGTAGAGTTTTGAGTCTAGTTATCCAAGTAGAATAATTATTCCCTCGCAATAGCTGGGAATTGGGTAACAGAAACTTTCGTGCACTACTAGCCATGTTCAATTTCACAAAACTGGAAAATTTCAATTTCATTGGATCAGCCTCTAAAAGTACTTTTGAATGAGTATATATAAGCCTATACTTGCAAATTGATTAATGCCTCAAACTGCAAGAAATCAATAATGTCTCGTTGGGCAAAAAAAAAGGGGTGCAGGGGATTGAGGTCTTTTCCTCCAACCAAAGTCTCCAAGGAATATTCTTGAAATATTCCTTCAATGTTCTAGTGCTTTAAAATATTAGGTGAATCTCCTTGCTTTTCACATGCAGTTAATGAAAACAAAGGACAAAATTTTCTTTTTATGCCTCAATCAGCCCTCCCACAGTGCATGTGGGTTAAAAGTGCAAACTGCATGGCGTTCCAAGGCTCACGCTGCATGTCGCAGGCAAGCACTTCCAGTCTGTCGATGGCCGCCGCACAACTCGTGATGGCAATGGTATTGCAGAGGTGGCAAAGAGTAGTCCCGCTTGCTTTTTTTGCCAACTCGGTGTTGGTGTTGTCATGCCCTGTCACATTGGCGATCTTATCGATGTCGATCTTATGGTCCATGGACGATGCAATGCTGTCCGATTTCTTGGCTTAAATTATGTATGATGTGGTGTTTTGCTGCGGTTGTACGAGCTGCAAAAGAAGAACCGCCTCAAGGCATGAATATTTTACTGTGCCACTGAGCAATTTAATGTTTCCTCTGTCTGCGTCAAGGCCAACATCGTCGATCAGAGGTTTGTGGACGCGTTGAACAGGCTGTTGAAACTCAAACCTTGCAGAAGCAAATCATAAAATTCCCAAAATAACAATGAAATCCTTTAGATTTTGTTGATTAAGGAGTCGAGTTTCATGCTTGGAGATAACTATTTTAGATGGTTGCATGGTCCTGTTATGTGGGAACAGGATGCTTCTTTTGACAGATTGCTCTGTATGGATTCTATCCTCTGCTAGCAAAAGAGACCAGGGGTTGCTGTGGCCCATGTAAAGAGGTGAGCGACGATGAGGACCTACAAGGAGGAATGTTTGGTGTGGCTGCTAATGCAGACGGAGTCGGTGTCAGCCTAATTCCAACAAGTTTATGCAAGACCTGGTTCATGGGCAACCTCCATGACCCGTAAGGATTTCCTCTTCACAACCTCTGATTTATTAACGGAGTGCTTTGGAGCCCCTCCGTGTCGAAGCAAGAGGAAGGCTTGGTGCTCTTCCTCACAAAGGTATCAAGACCCAATGGTTCAGAAGGACAGCTGGCTCTCCCTTTAATAACCTGCTCTGATACCACTGATGGGTAATGCTTCGATGATTTCCTTCATTGATCTGAGATTATTTCAATACATAAGGTTTGGCCAATATGGCTTAACAACCTGTAATAGAACAGCAACTACTTGCAACTACCCATAATTAACAGTGAACACATAACTACTCAACTTATTATGATGCTAACAAACTATGATGAATAGTTTTATAACAGCACAAGTATCCGACTTCTTCTCGTTGGTTCTTCTCTTGTTCTTCCACTTGTCCATCCACGTCCATGTCTCCCATGTCCTTGTGGCAGATTATCTGTTATTCATGTCTTTCCTTCTTCAAATGTCACTGTGTTCACTGGTTGGAACTTCAGATGACGACGATGCCAAATGCAGCAGAGGGAGAGTTTTCCACTTTTGAAGGAACATGAAAGAGCAAATGACAGCAATTATGAACAGCAAACAACATTCAACATAGTAAATGAGAGAAGAGATTCAAAGATAAGACAATTCAAAACTGCACATTGCCATAATGCTTAGGTATGAACAACAAAATATACACACTAAATACTGCAGCAGTGTCACAATATTAATCACAGCATGTATTCTCCACAAACAAGATGACAGTATGGTTTTAGATAATCTGAAATGATGAACGTTGAGTTGTATGGGATTCATATATACTACTCCCGGGCAGGGGAGTTAGTTGCTAACTTGTGCAACCACCTCGTATCTGCCCCTATCTACCCTTACATGACAATGCATGAAATTATCCTATTCACATGCTAACAGTGTTCTGCCATTCAAGACCATATGGTGACATTCGAACAAACACTTAGTGCACAAACTATCCAAAATGACAAAACATATTAACAATTCAAAATTGCTTTTACATACTCGTGTCCATATCCACTCATTGATGCTTGAGGTGGCGCCGTGTCAGAACTGACTCCTACAAGAAGACACCCTCAAATTTTGGCAAAACATGGACGACTATATTAATATATTAAAAAATTTAAAATATTTAAAAAAGACAAATTATAAATGAAAATGCCATCGACTGGTCGTCAATAGGGATGACTGTTTGCAGTTTCGTTGCTTGATTATCTGCTGCTGATACAGACTATCAGCTGGCTGCAAATCTTCTGTCCAACTAACACATTGAATCTAATGTGAGTCGCCTTTTGCTCATTTGTATTGGGGTTTCCTTTGGAGAGTATCGTCATCCAACAAAAAGAGGAGTTAAGGTAAATGCTTGGGTTTTTAGTTGTACTTTAGGGTTATGATTGAGGATAAAGTTATAGGATCTCTTTTTCTCTCTTTTTAAAACTGTGCTGTAAGGATCACATAAGGTGATGGTTACATGTCCTTGATGTGTCCCTACCACCATGAGAAAGAGGAGGACATGATGGGGACGTCCCTCAGGCGAGACCCTTATCAAAGGGTCTGTCTGGGGGATATCCCTTCGTCCCCATCCTTGAAGGGATGCATACCCTTTTGAGTGTCAAGGCCTGAGGACATGTTCCCATGGAACACAACATTTTTTTCACCATTTTCTTAATATAATTAGGGTAGGGTAAAGGTATAGCTTACTAGAGTTAGCCTAAATGAGAGCTTAGATTATTGACCACACATGAATATTCATTGAATGACTCCTAGTATATTCTTAGAGTAAGCAGGCAAGCATGTTTAGGAGAAAGTCTTCTATATTGATCACATTGTTACTGTTTGGGCTATTAGTTAGGAGTCTTGTTATTGCTCTTCTAAATTCTTCCATTGGTTATCAATTTTAGGAAGGGTTTTGGCATTGTTTCAAGGAATCTACTTTTGCAGAAGTTGCGGTCCATTTGAATCTCTGAATCATTCATAGCTTCCATCATGAATGTCAAATACACTCCATTATGTTAGAATATATTTCAATATTTCTTTCATTAGTTAATTCAATCCTAACGATCTTATATTGTTAGAATTGATTAATTTAGGCTAGTTGTTATTTTGTTACAATTGCGCCTATATTGGTCTCGGGTGGTTCCACAACCTCCGGACTAATCCTGGCCCTAATGTATTATTTATACTTCATCAAATAATTGAATTGTTGTTCCGCTTCTCACATGGTATCAGAGCGTGACCTCCGCCACTCTCATTTCTCTCGAAGTGATCTCGTAGTAGCGGAGCTCTAGATGAGCGGAGATTTTTAAATCTCGATTGGAAATTATGAATTTTTTTTTTTGATCGAGTTAGAGAATTTTTTTTTTGAGTTGGATTGGATTTCTCGAAAAATTGGTTTTTAGATCGGAAGAAGTGATCAACGAACAACTTAAGGAGCGTCCGACCATACGATCGACATAACAAAGGAGCGTCGACCATACGGTCGAAAGAACAAAGGAGAAATCGACCATACGGTCAAAAGGGGCTAAGCGTGGCGACCAACATGTCGTGGGAGCCAACACCGAGGCTTACCCACGACCCTCTTGGGAGAGAGCCTCTCCCCGAGAGGCTATACTCCTTTGTGGAGTAAAGGTTCTTTTAAAACCTTATACGCCTCACTATCCCATCAATGTGGGATAAACCTTTTATCTACCTCGATATTGAAGAAATCAACCGTGCCTGTCACCTGCAACTATTCGCGTCACCGGCGTCAAAACTGTGACACAAGGAGAAAACGATCCGAAAGGATCCTTGCAGAGCGATTTTGGTGGCAGTTTTGGCTGTCTGTGAGCCAGCCACCCCGTCGCCACCCACGCGCCGCCCGTGCTTCGCCCGAGCGGTGGCTGAGGAGGGAGCGCCGCCGTGAGGGCATTTTGGCTCGTGGAGGCTCTTGAAATAAGAGCGGAGCGCGATCAGCCCCTCGGCTCACCGGAGGGAGCGCCGCCGCGAGGGCCTTTTGGCTCGTGGAGGCTCTTGAAATAAGAGCGGAGCCTGATCTATTACAGATCAGCCCACTGGCTCACCTGGCGGTGAGCCGAGTGGTTAAGGCTCCGGGAGCCTGAGGTCGCGGGTTCGAATCCCGCCGACCCCCCCAAAGCAAAGGTAAAACGTTTTTTTTAAGTTATTTTTTAATATTTTTTTTCTAAAGTTAAAAATTAATATTTTATATTATTTCTTTTATAGTTTAAAATTTTTTTTTTTTAATAAGATAATTTTTACTATATGGGATAATAATATATATATATTTTTAACTTTAGATATAAAAAAAATGTTTAAAAATGCTTTATAAGAAGAAGTTTTAAAAGGGGGGGTATTTTTTTTTTCGAAAAATCAAGGGGGGAAAGAGAGTAATTTTTTGAGAAAAAGCAAATTTTGGCATTATTGTAAAGGTGCATTTTCGGCTACGCCCGACACCTAGTGGTTTATTTCTGTGGGCACTTTTATGTTGTATGTTGCATTTTTACTTGCTTTGCACTACATCATTAAAAGTTAAAATCAAATTCACTCCCTAAGTCCCCGAAATAATTAAAACCCATCCGTGCAATTTATTGCACTGCAGCGTTTTGTATTTGTGATACCTCTGGCCA
This sequence comes from Wollemia nobilis, assembly GCA_028583015.1. Taxonomy (NCBI): domain Eukaryota; kingdom Viridiplantae; phylum Streptophyta; class Pinopsida; order Araucariales; family Araucariaceae; genus Wollemia; species Wollemia nobilis. The sequence continues at coordinate 6,751,158 of JAQPPZ010017031.1, read as the reverse complement.
GCACTTACAGGTAAAGTTGTCGTGATTGCGCTACTGTATCCGCCGCCTAATATAGCTGCCAAAAACGACGTCTGAGCTTGTTCTCTATTAATCGTCGGGGAGAGATAAGTTTGCCATTTTGCTATTTTTTTTACTCCATCCACTACCCCAATCACTCTCGTGTTTAGGCTTAAATCCAGACGAAAGTTCGGATATCCAAAGTGTATAGGGGAAGTTATGCCCCACGCATGCGGATTGAAGGCTTTCTAAGGTCGGTGCCATCAACGAGGTGATTCCCTTTCAATACCGCCTAAGTACCACGTATCGTATAATCATTAAAATTACCTATAGTCTCCCTCATGTAAGGGCGGGTAATTTTTCTGGTTTTTCAAAATACCTATAGTCTCCCTCACGTAAGGGCGGGTATTTTGTACGGTATAACGGCCTGGCATTAAGGTATATCGAAGGGGGGACCATTTGGTGTTATAAGGAACCTTCACAATGTCTGCAAAACTAATGACTGATGCTCATCAATTGTTGAAAGGTCCAAACTATACACCATGGAAAAACAAAATGAAGGCTATCCTAGAGATGGATGATCTTTGGGATGTTGTGTCTGGAACAACAAAAAGACCTTCATCTGCAGCTGGAGCCACAACTCTCACTGCTGGTCAGAAAGACTTTGATAAGATAGATAGCAAAGCAAAAGTGCTCATTTTGCTTGCTGTTTCTGATGAAGTTCAACCTCATATTGCTGATTGTCAAAATAGTAAAGCGGCATGGGATGCCCTTAAAACTATATATGAAGGAAAGAATGATTCCACCATTCTATTTCTTCAGTCTCAATTACACGTCTAAGCATGAAACAGGGAGAGACAGTTGAAAACTTTCTTTGCAGAGTGTCTGAGTTGAAAGGAAAATTGAATTCCTTGGCAGCACTAGTTGATGATAAGCTCCTTACCTCAGTGGTAATGAGAACTCTCCCGGATTATTTTAGAGTGTTGATCACCTCACTTCATGTATCACAGAGACAAGTTACCTTTGTTGAGTTGGTAAATTTGCTTCAAGAAGAGGAGGCACGCCAACTACAACGAGATGATTCTTCTAACACTGCCCTATACACCAACAGGAAGGGGCAGAACAAGAAGAAGGGTAATTTTCAGAAGGGAGGAAGTTCTCAAAAGGATTCAAAAGGGAAACAAACTCAACAACCTCAACAGAAAAAGAGATATTGCAAGATCTGTGACAAAGAAGGTCATGATACAAACAGATGTTGGCATAAGAATAAACAATCAAAACAGAAAGGCCAGAACAAACCACAAAAGAACAAACAACAAGTGAATGTTGTTGTTGAGGAATCTAACACGGATTCTGAGAGAGCACACAAAGTGCTCATGACTACCACAGTATCCAAGCAGACGGATCCTATTTGGTATGTCGATTCTGGAGCCAGTAAGCACATGACTGGCGACAAATCATGGTTTGAGTCTTTTGAGGCCAAAGAGGGCAAACCTGTCACTATTGCCGATGATAAAACCTACAAGGTTCAGGGAGAAGGTACAGTTTTTGTTACTCTTCCTGATGGCAAGTGCCAGATTGAGAAGGTTCTCTATGTTCCAGGATTGGCGAACAACTTGTTGTCAATCACACAAATTCTGGACAAGGATATGGTTGTAAACTTTAGGGTTGAGGGGGGCAAGAAGTGTTGTTCTATTACCAGGAGAGGTAGGAACATTGCAACCGCTTCATATAAGCATGGCTTATTTGCCCTAGATGCTATCTCTACTCCAGATGTGGCCATGACTGTCTCTACAAAGGAGGCAACTTCCCTATGGCACAAGAGATATGGACATATGAGTTATGGTTACTTACTTGAGTTAAGTATGAGATGGTAAAGGGTCTTCCTTCCCTTTCTACCACATTGCCAGTTTGCTTTGACTGCTTGGCAGGAAAGCAGCATAGAGTACCGTTCGAAAGGAGCTCTACAAGAGCAAAGAAACCTCTGGAGTTGGTTCACACCGATCTGTGCGGTCCTTTGACACCCAACAGTTGTGGGGGTAAAAGGTATTTTCAGTTATTCGTGGATGATTACTCACGAAAGATGTGGGTATTCTTTCTTCAACTGAAATTTGAAGCATTTGGCTTCTTTCAGCAATTCAAGAAATCTCTTTCAGCAATTCAAGAAATCTGTTGAAAGGAGTCAGGGACTTCTATAAAGACCCTCCGCTCAGATCGAGGGGGGGAGTTCACCTCTAAAGAATTTTCTGCATTCTTGACTGAAAATGGGATCACACGACAGCTTGACTCATTGCTTATACTCCTCAAAAAAATGGAGTTGCTGAAAGGAGGAACCGTTCCATCATGGAAATGGTTCGTTGCATGCTCACAGGAGCTAGAATTGGGCAACAATATTGGGCAAAAGCTGTCACCACAGCAATATATCTGTTGAATAGGGCACCCACTAAGGCCCTACAAGGAATGACTCCACAGGAAGCATGGAGTGGCAGAAAACCCTCCATCTCTCATCTACGCATTTTTGGTTGTAAAGCATTCATGCACATACCGAAAGAAAAGAGAAAGAAGCTAGATGAGAAAACATTGAAGTGCATTCTTCTTGGGTATGATGAGCACTCTAAGGGTTATCGATTGATTGATCCCTTAACCAAGAAGATTCACATCAGTAGAGATGTAGTTTTTGATGAGGCTTTCACATCATAAAACACATCGATGTATACCTAGACCTTGTGGAAACTAAGGTTGAGAAGTCTCCTTCATCCAAGGTTGGAGGTCCTTCTTCATCTTCTTCATCACCACAGAAGAAGAATCCAAAGTGGTATACAAGTACAATTAGAGACTCTAAGCTATCCACTCCATCGGATTTGACATTGGATAGGCCTCGTACTTGCAACATGGCTCGACAGGAGAAAGTTGCAGCAGAGATTATTGGGGTTGATGATTTGTGTCAATCTTTTGAGGAACTTTCTGTAGATCCAGTGAGAGATACAGAAGATATGGATATTGATGATGACAGGGTGTTTATGTCCTCAATAGACGAACTTGAACCTGCGTCAGTGCAAGATGCCCTTGGTGAGCCTCAGTGGAAGGTCGCTATGGATGCAGAGTACAAGTCTCTGATGAAAAATAAAACTTGGAAGCTTGTGGATCTGCCATACGGAAAGAAGCCCATAGGCTGCAAATGGGTGTACAAAATCAAGTACAAGGCAGATGGAACAATAGATAAGCATAAGGCCCGACTTGTTGCAAAGGGCTATGCTCAAAGAGAAGGTATTGACTACGAGGAAACTTTTGCACCTACTGCTCGGATGACAACCATTCGAGTTCTTTGTGCTATGGCAGCACAATATGGGTGGAAAGTGCACCAAATGGATGTCAAGAGTGCCTTTCTAAATGGTGATCTCCAAGAGGAAGTTTATATGACTCAACCAGAAGGATTTGAAGTGGAAGGCCAACAGCAGAAAGTTTGCAAATTGGTAAAATCCTTATATGGTTTGAAACAGGCCCCTCGGGCTTGGTATATAAAAATGGATAATCACCTACTGCAGCATGGATTCAAGAGATGTCCGTCTGATGCAAACCTCTATTTCAAGAAGCAAGGCTCTAAATAGTGTTGCTTGTACTCTATGTTGATGATCTCGCTCATAACAGGGAGTTCGAAACAATGATCTCTATTGTCAAACAGGATTTGAGCAAATCTTTTGAAATGACAGATCTCGGACTTCTCCATTACTCGTCTTGGTCCGGAAGTGAACCAGAAGGAGCACTACATCAAAGTGTCCCAAAAAAATATGCCAAGACACTACTAGAAAAATATTACATGACTGACTGCAAGCCGATGGCAACACCAATGGAAACAGGACTTTAGTTATCGCGATATGACAAATCACCTCAGGTAGATGCTACTCTCTATCGTCAGCTGATTGGGAGTCTCATATATCTGACCAACACTAGGCCGGATATCGTATTTGTTGTCAACTATCTTTCGAGGTTCATGCAGGAACCTAAGACTACACATTGGAAAGCAAAAAAGCGAGTTCTTCACTATGTCCGTGGCACAATGGAATATGGCCTAGAATACAAGAAGAACAACAAATTCTTCTTACAGGGATACACGGACTCCGACTATGCCGGATCATATGATGATCGTAAATCAACTTCAGGATATTTGTTTCATCTTGGATCTGGTCCTATCTCTTGGCACAACAAGAAGCAATAGGTGGTTGCTATCTCATCAACAGAGGCAAAATATCGCGCCGCACATGAAAACGTGTGCGAAGTGATATGGTTGCGTCGCATCCCGACAAGTATGGGTCTTCCATCAAAATCTCCAATACACTTGTTCTGCGACAACATGGGTGTTTTGAATCTTGTTAAGAATCCAGTGCATCATGAGAAAACGAAGCACATTGATACACAATGCCACTTCATTCGAGACGAAGTACCAAAGCACCGAATCCAGCTTCAATACATCTCCACCAATGCTCAAGTTGCAGACATATTCACTAAGGCACTTGCACGTGTCAAATTTGAATTGTTTCGCAGCTCTCTATGTATTTCAAAATAATGGGGGGATGATAGTATAGCTAGTAGTTATATGTTTCCTGAAATATTGTAATATGGGGGGATGTTAGAATATATTTCAATATTTCTTTCATTAGTTAATTCAATCCTAACGATCTTATATTGTTAGAATTGATTAATTTAGGCTAGTTGTTATTTTGTTACAACTGCGCCTATATTGGTCTCGGGTGGTTCCACAACCTCCGGACTAATCCTGGCCCTAATGTATTATTTATACTTCATCAAATAATTGAATTGTTGTTTCGCTTCTCACACATTACAATTCATAACCAACCATAATACATTCTTAGGTGTGCAGTTGAGAGATATTTCTTCTTGAATAGCTTTTTGATCAATAATCCCTTTAGGATTCTAAAGGCATTTGAAGTCTTTACTTATGTGGGTGCACTTCCATCACACCTAAATAACCTTCACCTTGCCCAAATGCATTAGTGATTAATGCCAATTGGGTTGCTTGAGTGTGTGCTTCCTTCAGACACCAAACAAGTGGTGGTGCAAGTACAAACGTTTGATCAATCCAACCCTAAGTCAGTTATGGCTTTGATGGAAACTAGATAGATAGATAGAGAACTAATCATGAAAATCAATATCATCGATATAATCATTACTTCATCAAAATTCCAATTTTGCATGTCCTTATAATAAAAATAAATCATAATCTCTAATTGTAATGCATGATAATAGAACTAGTACATAAACCAGCAGACTGGCTGGCGAACTTTGGTGCCATTAAAGAAGAGGATACGAGATGGATCCCCCTTGGGGTGGTCCATGAGGACTTAGAAAAGTTCACGACGGAGGACTGCAGCTAATTGGGGTCTAGGATGGATACTGTTTGTCTTGCGTCCAGGGGATCTCTGGCTATTTGCCCTTGGCAGCTGTGTAATTGATGGGCTGACTTTGTGTTGTAAAAGGGTTCGGGCCCTTTCAAAATCTTGTTTTTACCCTAATAAAAAAAAAAGAACAAGTACATAAATAAGAAATCTCACTACACTACCATTGGAAGTGTAAATATACTTCATTTAAACATGTTAAGCTAATATTTGAGACAGATAAACCAAGTGTCTTTACCAATTCCCTTCTGTTCCTAAAAAGAGAAAAGCTCATATGCACAATGCTCGTCATCTTTAAATGAACAGTTCACTTCAAATATCTAAATAGACTATTAGTGCTGGCCATTTTTGAATACCTCGTGTTCTCCTCTGCTTTATCAAGCGAATTCATTTGAAACTCATTTGTCTATTACTAACTGTATCCTACATGTTTGAGGGTGCATAAATCACTGAGGGAACTGATTCACATATATTATGACTTATATGTTGCTTAATTGGAAAAATGGAGAACTTTTGAGTAACAAGTCCTTTTGTACTTTAGATGTTTGCAATTTTTCCCAATCTGCATGAGTGTACAAGAAAAATATGAAATTGCTTGCTAGTCATTTGTAGCAAAGATTTTTTGATGTGATTGTGATAAGCTGTAGGCTACAAGGTTGTTTATATATTAATGTTACATATGAAGTATGAGGGCAAGTTTATGGTTTACATAAATAAAGTAGGGGCATGCATACGAAAGTGGTTCTAGGGAATTTGGCCTACGTAGTAACAATAACTGATTATTACTGTGCCTAGTCAACCAAAAATGTTCGATGAGATTATTGCATAATGCACATATATATAGAATTATTTTCATTTAGGTTCCCATTTGAGGATTTTGCGTTGGACATTGGAAATTGGACCTGCTCAAAGTGATCTACAAATATTTTGGAAGTTATGCTTCCCTTTATTATTATTTTTAATTGACTTTATGGGATTGAAACAGGCCCCACCCGTATAACATCATGATTACATAGTGGTATTACAACAGCTTGGCAATTATGCATATATCTTTTGACAACATATGAACGTGGGTCTCCTTTGTGAAAGTTGAGGAATTTAACCAAATGAGCTCATGCCATTTGGTGCTTCCCTTTATTATTATTATTAATATTAATTGGTTATATGGGATTCAAATGGGTCCCACCCATATTGCATTGAGACTCATAGTGGTATTGCAACAACTTGGCAATTGTGCACAAATCTCTTGGCAAGATTTGAACTTGGGTCTCCTCCTTTAAAGTTAAGGAATTTAACTGGTTGGGCTCAACTCATGCATTTTGATTAATGTTAAGGTTCACCCATGAGATTGGGACCTTGGTTTTAGTGTGAAACTCATCATTCCTAACCACTTGTCCCAAGCCCCATGGGTATAAATGTTGAGGTTCACCCATGAGATTTAAACCTCAGTTTTTGGTTTGAAACTCTTCATGCCCAACCAATTGCTCCAAATTCCAAGGGCATGCTCCCTTTTATTACTTTTTTAATTGGTTGTATGGGATTGAAAAAGGCCCCACTTGTATTACATCATGACTACATAGAGGCATCACAACTGTTTGGCAAATATTCATATACCATTTGGCAAGATTTGAACATGAATCTGCTCCATGGAAGTTGAGGAATTTAACCAGTTGAGCTTATGCCATTTGATGCTTCTATTTATTATTAATTGAAGTATTGTTCTTCATTACTCATTTGCTGTAGAATTACAAAAGTACATAACAACTAATATGCCCGAGGATAATTAAATTGTATGAGAATATGTGGTTAATTATGACGACTTTTAAGGTGGAGATCCAAGTTCAAATATTGCTAGGCGATATGTGCATAATTGCCAAAAATGTTGTTGTACTACTATTAACCATATTAACCAATATAAAAAAAAATGCTTGAGGATAATATTTTTAATTGTGTTTTCACCCTAATTAAGTAGTGTTTCTAGCTACTAGCAGTGGTCTTAAAAAAATATTTCACATGTTTGCCAAATGAATATTTTAATTCAGACCTTAAAAAATGCATCCCCTAAAAAATATACCCTAGAGCAATAGACAAAACTTGCAAAATGTCATTATGCAATAAAAAAGCAAGAGAACCTCTGCTAATAGAAAGAGTGCTCCTCGTAAACCATTTCCATCACAAACTGTAATATTTAACTTGTTCAGCCATTGATATTTATGCCAAGAGTGGGAATAAATAGAAAATAAAAGTTTTGAGGTTTGCGGTTAGGAGAAAGGATGGGTCTTTCTAGCTGCCATGTTTATTCTTGGATATTCTATGGAGTTAGAGATTCAATGCTGATGTGTCTAATCTAGGCCTCTTTGATGAGGAGTCAAACTCAAAAATAATCTATCACTCCCAATTTGATCTACCAAAGTTGAACCCAAATTTTCTTACCATCATTTATATTTTTTCTAACCTCAATAAAATATCTTGAAGATTTGGTGTAAATTTAATTAACCTACCAAATTACATAAATGGCATAACTGAGATGTTAGCTCTGGTCCTCTCTCCCCAACATTGTTGTTGTTTTAACCATATAAACGTGTTGATCTAATATATATAATGTTGCCTCTTTTTTCCATATTCAGTTGTACTTTAAAGTAAACCAAAGACCATAACACCTTTTTTACTTCTTTTGAAGTATTTGGTAAGGGCTGCTATCAGTCCATGATTCTCAGTCTGTCCATAATCCAATTTTCTCATTGTGAAATATATTGGTTCTCAACCTAAAAAGCGTATTATTCCTTTATATTAAACTTTTTCCCTGTCAAGTTCTTGCAGTACTGCAGCCCACACCTATCTGCTTCAACTTAATGCTGTAACATAAACCTACCTCGTGAGTTTTGAACCTTAACCAGGTGCAAAATTTGAATGGAGTACTTACCAAGCTCTTCTGTTTGGAACAGAACTTTCACCTGGTGAGGCTGTAAATTCAACTGCTTTGCCTGCGTGTCCTGCTGCTTCTGCTAGGACTTGGATAAATGAGAGATCAGTTTCAGAAATTTCACAGATTTTTCGCAAGATTCAAGAATTTGGTACCAGGGTTTAAACTGAACTCATAGGTTTTAGAGTGCTGTGTTCCCAGAAACTTGTCTCCAGCAGTGCAGACTGCTTCTTGGAGAGCCTTATCCTCTTCTGTGTAGACCTGATTTTCTCCTTGTCGCTGGTCCACGAGATCAGGTTGCAGGTTTGATTCTGCTTATAAGGCCTTGCTGATCTAACCCCAACCTTCTTGTTGCCCTCGACAACTATGCAGATGTGGCAGCAAACATCCATGCAGAAGTCCATATGCCAACAGCTGTCTTGTATTAAGATCCCTTCTTTGACATTGGAAGGCAGTCCCATCTTGACAAAAACGTAGTAATAAATGAAAGTCCGAACAGCTGTTGGATGATTCCGATGGGAGATTATTCTCCCAGTAAACACCCAATGCTCTCTTCTGAATAAAGGTCCTCAAGAAGCTTGAAACATTATTTTTTCTGTGGATGCTTTGATTGCCAGCTTATAGATTAATAGTTTATCTAAAAGTCATCTTATCAAATTGGTTTAATTTAGCAGTTTGCTAGCCAATGCTGTGAAACAGGTTGATTGTCGTTTGTTTAATTACATGCATACTTGACAAGAAAATGACTCCAATAGCACAATTTGTGTTCAAGAAATTATGCTCTTAAAACATCTCCAAGAAGACCTTGATTTCATAAGTTTTGCAAGAGGCATGCTGCTGTTTCTTGCTTCCCTTATATCCAGTTGTAGAAAATATCAGGGAGATTGTACACTGGTGATATGCTTCTGGGAAATAACAGGATGCTTTAATTTATGGTTTTGTTTACAAGGTGCAACTGAAAGAACTTATGCCATTCTTCAATTGCCAATGTTGGTTATGCTGGTTACTGTTGAGCTAGTAGACTATGATCTCAAACATACACATACACACTGGGTAGGGGGGCAGGGTTGTCTAAGATACATTTCAAGAGGAGGCTTGAACTGTTTGTGATCACATCTTAATTTGTGCCCAAAGATTCTATATTAAAATAAAGCAGCATCTCACATTGTCCTGAAAAATGGCTTCACCTTCTATAAGGGGGTATAGTGATTCGCTTCAATCCTTAGTGCATAGGATATGCAACACAAGGAGTCTTAATTCATTTATTGTAGCTCAAAGATATAATGGGTATGTATACTTTTGTTTGCTAGTGTCATGCCTAATCAAGACAAGGCCATTTACCAAATCTCTAAAGATATTCATCTCTAAGGATAGTCAGCCATATTACATGTTAATAGCTCATTTCTTAATTTTAATCTCTTTTAAGACTGTTCTATGTAAGCAAACAAATGTTGGAAGATGCCTTACTAGTCTCTTGTGTACTCTAAAATTCTTAGGATTTAAACCCACTGCTCCTAATATAGGTTTAATAGAACCTGGTCCTTTGGATCTAAATTTTGTTTTTCTATTGTTAGCTTCTGCCATATTAGCTGAACAAATGCAAAAAGGTTTTGTAGCATCTTTTTGTCAAGAATTTTGTTTATACTCGGTGTTTATGTGTGTCTGGAAAGCCAGTACTCTTGTTGTTCTAGCTGTAGATGTGGTTCTATTGAAAAATAGAGATTAGTTGTGTATAAGAACAAATAATGCAGTTAGAAGTACAAGAGCATTCGTACAATCACTAATCCTTCATTTGACCATTGTGAGCTGTTTTGTTATGCCTTGCCTTTGGGTACAATCTGTGTTGTATTGGCCAGCCTTATATGCATTTCTCCCACTAATAAAGTAAAAGGAGACTATTTCAAATATCAATGCTTTTTACATGCTGAGATTAATTGTACTTGTCCTAATTTGCTTTCATAAAAATGGTATTTTTTGCTTTTCCTACCATTCTGAAGTTTTTTCTATGTGATTTGTAGATTGCACGAAATATAACAACGAATGAAATGGCGAATGCTGTTCGTTACAGTTATCTCAAAGGGCCTGGTGGCCACTTTCGGAACCCTTATGACCATGGTTTCCGAAAGAATTGCACAGATTTCCTTATCAATGGATATAATGATGATATGGAGATTCCTTGGCAGCCTTTGCAACAAGATGGAATTGGAATGGTTCAGTTGAACAAGCGTTCAACAACTTCAAATGGAGTAGGTTTTGTGAAGAGTTTAGAAGGCGAGGGTCAGACTTCTGTTGATATAAGCTCTGGAAACTCCAAGGTCAATGGTCACTCCTCTCAATGTAATCATATTCATGGTCAGATTGAGTCAGTTCCTCTGGGCCTTGGGCTTGGGTTGGGACGTGGAAATTTGGGTCATGGGCATCATAATGTTCGTGCTATGTAAAATATGTTATAAATTATGACTTCTGACAAGAGTATTACAGGGAGATTGGTAGCTATTTCGTGATCTTGTGTGTTTACAATCAAATGCCTAGAATCTTCAGAAGATCATTATTTTTTTGCCTAGCCATCCAAGTGCATAAAGTTGAAAGTGTTTTAAATGGTCTATGTAAGGATTATGGTTCTTGGATTCAAGAACTGTGTACATTGCTATTCAGAAAAATTCTTTTTCTTGTTGCAAAGCAATTGTTTCAAAACATTCATATTTGGGTGCCAGGCACCACCAGAAATTTTATGATGAGCTAGTTTGACAAGTTTAATTGCTAGTTCCGATCCAACTATGAATATATAGGTAGTGGTATTTGGCGGGCCTTAGCACATTTTGTATTGCTTGAACTTTGTAGTGTGGTTTCATAATACATTTATTTTGTGTAGTAACTTAAAATGAATAAAAAGGTGTGCTTGCAAACTTGTGCAGGGCATGTAGAAGTGCTGGTTTTCAATGGCAACATTGTTCATCTGTCCCTTATTATTGTTAGATGTAAATATGAGTAAATAGTATCATATTTAACTAACAGGTTTCTTTGTGTGTGTAAGCAGGTATTCATGCTTTTTTCTTTTTGTAAGGGTCTGTCAGTCTATTACGGTGCTGAAATTCAGAGCCACGTTTTGCATTTTAATTTATCATTGTTGGAAATACTCTTGATAAATTTGCTAACTTTTCAGTATTTTGTTCCATGTAGATTAACATACTAATTATACATTCTGCTATACAAGCTTTTATTTTTGGTATATGATCACACTTGTTTTCCATTTTTGGAAACTATTCAACCAACTCGAAATATTAGATTAATGGGTTATTTGGTTTTCCTGTTAATGCCTAAAAAAGGAAACATGGGAAAAGATAAATGAGTATTACACAAAGAATAAGCAAAATTCTAGGGATATATTTATTTAAGAAAAAAAAATGCAAATGATGTCCCACTCTAATAGCAACATTTAATGTTTGTTAGTTTTGGATCCACACACAAATTAATAGATGTCTTTTTCAGCCCATGATATTTAGGGCAAGTGGTTGGGAGTTGAGAGTTGAGAGTTTCACACGATAAACCAGGGGTCAAATTCTACGGGTGAATTGTAACATCTATTAATATAGTATAAGCTCAACTAGTTCAATACCTTCTCTTTCATGGGGCCAAAAAAAGGATAAAATTTTACTGAAAACTGGACCTTGGAACCTATCCCTACCAATGGGGTCAGGAATAAAGGGAAAAATAGGGATATAGTAAAATGGAACCCACCCAAGGAAGGCTGGGTCAAATTAAATTTTGACAGGGCCTCAAAGGCAACTTGGGGTGAGTCGAAGAAGGGGTATTTTTTGACCATAAGGGGATTCTCCTTGGTGCTTATGCCGATTTTTATGAGACCACAACCAATACGGTGGCAAGGGTGGTTTTAGCCGGAATTAAGAAAGCTCAATCACTTGGTTTTAACCTAATCCATGTGGAAGGTGATTTGTTGGCTGTCATCATTAGTCTTAAAGGGGAATACTCTTTAGGGGTTTTTCTTCAAGATATTATTGGTCACCAATAGGCTCCTAGGTTATTTTACGGAGGTGGAATTATCCCATATTTATAGGGAAGTAATAATTTGGTTGATTGAGCAATGAGCCAAAGAATAATTAGGAAAGGGGATATGGACCAACAACAAATTCCCTTGTATCCTTCTAGATTGAAGAGCTAGCCCACATTCCAATGATTATAAGGAAGGAAGAGGAAAGCCTTAATGAGGAGGTTTTATGCTTGATGGATATTGATGCTAGTATATTTAGGGGAGCGATTTCATGGCATATAAGTTGATGGAAGATAGATCCTTGCTGGCTTTGAATCTAATTCCGAAGGTGATGATTAGTGAGATGATGTGTATGTTTTATGGTTTCCTATTTGTTGCTTTGTCTAAAGTTTTATTTTCAATATTGGTAGTGTAGAAAATGTTTTTATGACAACATTGATTGATATAGTTTGTAGATGATTAAATTTTGGTTTTGACAACTTATAGCCATTAATAACACGGGCATTTTTGTAAGTGTAACGGGGACATAATTGGCAAGCTGTAGTAATACCACTGTATGGTTAATTGAATATATGAGTTCCGTGTTAATCCTATATAGCTAATTAAAATAAATAAGTGCTTTTTTCAGTTTTTCAAAAAAAAAAAAAAATGATTATTTTTAAAATAAAGGGGTTCATAGGAATTACACTATTGTTATTATTTGATATTATATTTTTTAATTGGTTATTCATTAAAAATCCAAGGACATCTATTTGAAAGGAAATGATCTTACTTACATTCACAAGACCAAAATAGCCTATGGAACCAAGAGATTTAATACAAGATGGGGTATACAACCCTACTCCCTTTTGGATTCAAACCTTGAACCTCCTATTGAGAGTTCTAAAGTTTAACAACATCCAGGAAAAAAATTGTTCACCAAAGTAAAAATGCTCAACATCATCTTATCATCTTTTGGAGTGTTTCTCTTCTGTTGTCGATTTTTATGAGAGGTTTCCTTCTTTTTTCTATTTTCAAAATTTCAAAAAGTTTCATTAATGAGTTTACTTTGAGTGTCCTCGTATGCAATCTTGATGTTCTTATAGGCTTCACATTCCATAACAATTTTTTTTTTGGTGTCCACTACTGTTGTACAAAAGACATTTGTTTTGACCATGCCTCTTGAGGAATTGTCATCAAGTGGTCTCTTCCACCCTTTGGATGGATTAAGTTCAACTTTGATGGTGCAGCCAAAGGCAACCACGGACCGATTGGTGCAGGAGGTGTCTTCAAAAATCATACAGGGAAGATCATACTTGCCTTTGCATAAAATCTTGGGGTCCAAACAAATCACTTCACGGAAGCTCGGTCCCTCTTCCAAGGTCTGTCTCTTTTGTTTCGTCTAAACTGCTCTAATATTATTGTTGAAGGTGATTCGATGAACATCATTAAAAGCCTTGCAGGAACCCAGGCAGTCTCATGGAACATATCTAGTTTAATCTGAGGCCAAAAATTTTCGGAGCCCTTACCCTAATGTCACCATTCAACATGTCTACATGGAAGGAAACCAAGTTGCTGATTTTCTAGCCAACTTGGGTGTTTCTATGCCCAACCTCACCATTTGGACAGATAGCTTTCGCCCTCCCCTGGTTGATGGTAATCCTACATCTGTGTATCTTATGTGATCTTTCATAGGGTTCGTGGTTCTTGGCCAGTATTATCCTCCCAATATTGTGGTTTGCACTTTTGACAAATTCGTCTCCATATTTAGGCAAATGTAGGAATTTTGCTCTAAAGAAAACTCCACAAATGTCACAATCTAGCGGATCTGCATCAGTGTGGATGACATCGTTAGACTTCATGGTTGGAGGATTTGCCGAAGCATGGAATTCATCCATGTCCAAAGGATCTGCTACCACCATCCATTGTTATGAGTGGCTTCACTACGACAGGATAAATGTTCGAGGTACGTGGAACTTGTGGCACAAAGTGGAACCTGTATCCATGAGTCATGTGGAGGCCTCACTGCAAGGTGACCCTCATTACTTTCAATGATCACCACTTGTGGGTAATTCACCACAGGGCATTTGACACAATGAAGTTAACTATAACCTTTCCTAGCCATGTGAGAGGGCTTTGCTTTGGAATAAATTTGAGAAATATTTCTAGTGGTTACACTTGGTGAACTAGGTACGAAAAGAAACTTAGAAGCACCATAGGACTCCAGTGCAACCTTTTGTTTCTATCTTTCGATTGCACGTGAGCTTGCTAGAAATCCTTGGTGGAACGATTATTATCCATCACGAGCGGAGCATCATTAAGAATGGAAATGATTGAGACATCATTTCTTCCACCAATGACACATGATCTTGTGAGAAGTGCCAGCAAAGATATGAATCAACATCAAGATCATAGTTTTCTTCCTATGATTGGATGACGATTGGACTTCCTTGTTCGTGAGTGAATATTTTGCTTTGTGTTGGCTTTTGATTCATGCCCCTTTCCTTGGCTGATTCATTTCCCTTGAAACTTGATTTCTAGAATCAGGTACTTCTTAATTAGGCTTATCATGAACCAGTCTTCTCCTTGGTTTAATGGCAACTTTCCAAAGGCAATAATGTTGGCTCTTCTCCATGCATGGGAAAAATGTCCTTTTTCGATATCCCTTGGATTGCGGTCCGCTTGGGCATCTTCAAAATCCTCCTCCCCTTTATATCCACTTTCGATTCGCCTCTGCCTTCACTCATCACCTTGTATCCAGTCCTTGAGCCTTTGTTCTCTTTCGTCGCCCATTATCCGAGCTTGTGTCCCAAGCCAATGGTTGAGAACAAACCCGCTTCCCTTCATATGAATACCCTCATCGAAGACATCTTTAGGGACCATGGCCTATTTTATTTTTTGTAAAAGTTCAGTGGTTGCAACATAGAATTGTCCATGGAACTTGCTCGAATGTGGAACGATGGCCATGTCACCATTTGTGGCCTGAGTTTCACTGTTATTGTTTGTTGGAAATTTAAGTTAGTTTTGTTGTCATTGATGTCAAGAGGTTTGATGACCAGTTTTGTTATCATTAAGGTCAAAAGGTTGATTTATCCAAAAGGCAAGGAAGTTGTTAAAAGGAAAAGGGTATAATATTTATTTTAAATATTATATGCCTAAAGAGGCTAAAAAGGTGGAAGACCCAAGAAAAGAGAAGCCAGTTTGAAAAGAAATAATAATATTATAATATTTAATATTATAATATCTGGGCATAAGGAAGAGGTGAAAAATAATAGGGTCCAAGGAATCATTAAAAAATATATCCCCGACAAAGTCCATTGAGCAAGGTTGGCAAAGGTTTTAATTTAATTTATTTAAATTAAAATATTTTAACCTAAGGTTAAAATTTTAATTTAAATAATTAAAGGCGCCAAGTTTAAAGTTTTATTTCGAATTCAAAATTTGAAAGGGTCGACGTGTTTCAAATGCAAAGGAAGAGTATTAATAGGAATTGTTTTTTCATTTCCTAAGTCTAACACCAATGCAATATTCGAATGCCCAAGTCGTGTGATAAATCATGCACTCCATATGCGAAAGGAAGAAGCTTGTGAGTTGTTTTAAATAAGGAGGTAAACTTGTATTGATATTTGTGTGATGCGACAGGATAATCTCATAGTGTTGGGTAGCGCAGACGGTGGTCAAAGGCCTGGCTAAAGCGTTCGCAAAGGGAAGGTTGTGGTTTTGAATCCCATGCGATTTGTTTTGGCAAATGAGGAGAGGAGTTTCATTTTCACCGAAATTCGTGCGAAAGCTTTAATAAGGAAGCGTGGACCTTTGGTTCATGTGTGGACGTGTAGCCCAGACGGTAGCTTAGTCTTGGGCTAAGGCACTGCGACGGAATAGGTCGCGAGTTCGAGTTTTATCGTTGGTCGTTGGACGCTGGTCGTCGAAGACATGTGCAATATTTTTGGTGACGTGGGCCAACATTAAGGTATGCATTTTTAATTTAATTATTGCCAAAGTTTGGAATGCGAGAAAGTGTTTGAGGCCACGTGAAAATTAAAGGGCATGTGTTAAATGTCTAGGGAGTCATAAGGATTGTTGAAATAAATATTTTATTTTTGATGCTTAGAAAATAAATAAAATATTGGAGATTATAAGGTGTTAACAAAGGAACTTCATTTTTATGTATTGAATATTATTTTGAGAAGATTGGAGATTATAAGGTGTTAACAAAGGAACTTTATTTTTATGTGTTGAATATTATTTTGAGAGTATTGGAGAGAAAATTTATTTTGATATATGTTGAATATATTTTTAAAGGAGTAATAAGGTGTATTTGTGACTTGACATTTTATTGTATTACTTGTATGGTGAAATATTTGTTGAGAAAAATATTCTTGTGGAGATTTTGAGATAGACTGTTGCTATCTAACCTAGAATTTGCAAAAGGATTTGGTTGTGAGTAAAATAGGTTTTGAAGACATATCTCCATCAAAGCAAAGAGGTATGGGCACATCATCTTTTGGTTGAAATGTTGGAATGAATGTTGTGAAATATAAGGTGGAGTGAAAAGGATTTTTTGATAAGCATTGTTGGAAATATTTGAGTGAATTCTTATATGCTTCATTGGTGAATATTTAGAGAACATTTGAGATAGAGATTGAATACTATTTGAGTTAGGGTTTGAGACCCACATTGTGCTCTTTGTTTGAAGAAGTTTGAAAATGCTTGTTTAGGGGTAGTGAGCAAGTTGTGTTTCATTGATTGAATGATTGAGTGAAATTCTTGAGCATTGGATTTGGGTGATTTTGAAAGTGAATGTGCAAACATTAGAAACCAGATTTGTGAAAGCGACAAACTTAATGATTGAGTAGAACATATTAAGTTTTTGATAGAGTACATCATTCTCTATATGTTCCAGAGGTTAACGAATTCTAAATAGAATATGTCTAAACTACTTCAAGTTAAAGGAATTACTTTGAATATTAGACAAAGCATTTGATAACATTGTGTGCAAGATTTGAGATTGTTTGAGTATGTTTTGTGAGTTGTTTTGAGTTTGTATTAAGGCAAATTTGAGGTAAGTCTTTGTGAAGACTTGAGAGCAGATTTGAGGTAAGTCTTAGTGAAGACTTGAGAGCAGATTTGAGGTAAGTCTTAGTGAAGACTTGAGAGCAGATTTGAGGTAAGTCTTGGTGAAGACTTGAGAGCAGATTTGAGGTAAGTCTTAGTGAAGACTTGAGAGAAGATTTGAGGCAAGTCTTAGTGAAGACTTGAGAGCAGATTTGAGGCAAGTATTAGTGAAGACTTGAGAGCAGATTTGAGGTAAGTCTTGGTGAATACTTGAGAACATATTTGAGGTAAGTATTTGTGAAGACTTGAGAGCAGAGTTGATTGATTGATTTGTTCAAACTTTGTGTTAAGGCTTGGAGAAAATCTGAGCAGAGTTGATTTGTGATTTGTTCAAGCTTTGTGTTAAGGCTTGGGATAAATTTGAGCAGAGTTGATTTGTGATTGGATCAAGATTTGTGTTAAGGCTTGATGACATATTTGAGAGTAGATTTATGCTAGATCTTAGACAAATTTAGAGCATATTTGTACTAGATCGAGGACAATGTTTAGTGCAAATTTGAGACAAATATTGAGCAAATTTGAGAGCAAGCTTTGAGGTGACAAAGCAAAATATATCAGTCTCCAGTGGATAGATATCTATTAGCCAGGGCAGTGAGGATAAAGGTCTTTTGAGTGAGGACAAAGGTCTTTTGTGGAGAGAGATCCACAAGCCAGAGTAGTGGGGGCAGTAGTCTTCTAGAAAATCACCAGCCAAAGCAAAGGAGAAAGAGTTCTCTTGTGGATAGAGTTCCACAAACTAGAGCAGAGGAGAAAGAGTTCTCCTGTGGTAGAGATCCACAAACCAAAGTAAGGGGAAAGAGTTCTCCTGTGGAGTGTGATCCACGAACTAGCTAGGAAGATAGAGTTCTTTTGTGGAGAGATATCCATGAACCAGTTGAGGAGATAGAGGTCTCCTGGATCAAGTTCCATGAACCAAAGAAAAGGGAAAAGAGTTCTCCTGTGGAGAGAGATCCACAAATCAAAGCATAGGGGATTGGTGTCTCCTTTGGATAGAGGTCCATAAACATTGTAATAGGGAAGTGATTCCCAAGAGATTTGTTGAGAAAATTTTAGTGAAATATTTTCTTCGTGGAGTAGCCCACATTGGGTGAACCACATTAAATTGATGTCTCTATTGTGTGTGATTATTTGTGCATTGCTTTGATTATTGCTATTGATATTACCATTGATTATATTGGATATTATTGCTTGGGAAAGAAAAATAAAATTTGATCTTATACTGTTCACCCCCCTATCAGTATAAGCTTGTATTATTCACTGTTGACCTCATGGCAAAAATCATTGGTTTACTCAATGATAGAGAGATAATTCATAGGGAAAATCACTCTCTATAGAGTGAGTTCTCCCTATTCAATAATAAGGAGGAGAAATTGAGCTAGGAGAAATATAGAATCCTCAGAGAAACTCTGCCTAAGTCGTGGGATGTCGTCATGATAACAATGTTGCAATACTTCACTATGGATGGCCCTGGTGCCATTTTGAGGAGCTTTCACCTAGCCTTCCTCAACCACCTCAAGGGCAAGAAGACTATCAATATTCCATAATATCTCTATAGATCTATTGAATGGTCGATGCTGAATGTCAAGAATGGTGTCTCTTCCTTTCCCCTTCACTAGGGGTTTCACTTGGTAATCTATTGGCATGTGTTGGAGAGAGAAACAAAAAGAGTTGTGGTAGCGGCCTCTGCTCTTGTTAAAGGCAATGATGATTTTGGACCATCGTCCTCAAAATTTAATTGCTTGCTCGACTACGAAGTGAAGTTGGAAGGAACCTCAAGCTCTCTCAAGTTCGATCCTCGATGCTATTCAACCAAAAGCAAATATGCTAGTGGGAAGCGCATGACACCCATTGTAATCGATAATAATGAGCTTTCGGATGATTTGCTGTCTCTGCAGGTCAAGGTAGAGAACATCCTAACATTTAAGAGAGGTCACCCTATGGAAGGGTCTTCCAAAAAACCTCCATTGCTGGCTTCTTGAATGTCATGCTAGCCTTCCCTTTATGAGAAAGGACACCTCCAGGACCTCCATGACATTATGAAGGCCCTCTCTAGAGCTTCCCAACTGACATCTTCTCTGCTATCTCAAGCGAATGCTATTTTGGTGGAGTACAACTACCAATATGAAATGCTGGCTAAGTTCAAGGGCCTAATGGGTGATGAAGGACATCCTAACGTAGGTCAAGATGGTATGTAACTTTGCGGTTCATCTTGTGAAACTTTTTATTTTTTGAATGTAAAGGCCTAAATTTTAATTAATTTAAAAATACAAGTCTTTACAACAAAAAAGGGTGGATAGGCACACCCCAATAGGTAGTCACACTAACTCAAGTTGAGTTAGGAAGCGGTTACTCAAAATCAAAAACAAAGTTAAACCCGTCACGAAATACAATACCAAAAAGCATGCATTAAATCATGTCAATCATGGGGGGTATGCTCACAAGGTGAATGTGCCTCATCCTCCATATGCTGCCAACTGGTATTAGAAGGAATGGAAATGAGCCATCCATCCTCCCCATGCGTGCAAACATTATCACCTGTATTGGATGATGATATAAGGATAATCCTAGCGGTGATCTAAGTATGGTAAGAAAGTAGGTGACAAGTATGGGAAGATGTGTATGGTATAGGTAAAACAAATAATCTAGTGTTCTGTGCAAAATAATCAACCATAAGAAAATAAGAGCAATTGGCCAATGCCAATTGACTCAATATGCAAGTAAAGTAAATAAATAACAAATATGAAAGAAATTTTTTTTAGTAACCTTGGAGGGTGCTAATATTGTTTATAAACGTTTGATGAAGACTTCTTGATCTTTATCATTAAGTTCCTTGATGCTTCTCCTTAGATGATCCTTGTCCTTGACTGCCTTGTGTTCCTTCTTGATTAATAATTTCCAACCATGATCTTTATGGGTGAAAATTTTGCATCCTTTCACCCACTCTTCTCTGCAAGATGAAATGCCTAATTTTGAAGCATCTAGTGACTGGGTAGATGATTAGATCCAGGAGCATTGACGGGTGATTGTTAGCGTATATTCGTTATTTATTACATTATTATATGCTAACTATATTTGTTAGCATATTTTATTATTAGGCATATTTTATTGTTAGCCTAATTGTTATTACGGGTGCTAAGTTGTTTTGCAATCCTATTATCCCGGGCTAATTGCAGTATTGTAACTTATATTACTTTGGCATATTAATTGAATCATTGCTTGTTCGCTATTATGGTATCAGAGCGGTATTGGTCTGCTGGCTCGTATTTCATTTCGTAGTCACTGACCTAGTGATTGGGCCACCTGAGCATTTTTCTCGAGGTTAGACTATAGTTGACAATTGGATTCGTGCAGCTGGACCTGTGGGACCTCGAGCACGATTCTCAATACGTCAAACTCAGGGGTGATAATTGACAAACACCAGACATAGATCGATTGGAAATGCACCTTGGGTACGTTTATCGAGGCCATACTAGCTTGGTTTTGATGCAAACTTGGATTTGATTGAGACCTGAATCTGTGCATGGATCTGACTAGAAGAAAAGACTCTTAAGATGGCATGTGGTGGACAACAGGATCGACACAGAATCTTAGGAAGACACATGGTGGATGGCGGGACCGATACACAGACCGAGGGACAACTCGGATCTTCCTGATGCAAGTACTGAGGGACAAAACTATCATGTGCACAAGAGACTGATGCCCCAACCGTCCAGTTGGGCAAAGTCTCCTAGAAGGAAGACATCCTTCAAAGGGGGTGTTTTTCTTTTTATAGCATCATTTGAGCCACCTCATGGCCCATGTCGGATATATATCCCCTTTTTTTTACACACTCAGTTACCACCAACAATTTGTGAGCGGTCCAGTTTTTTTGCAGAAGATCGAGATTGCGATCAAATTTTTATTACTGCTTCAAATATTTGCAGACAAACCTGTTGCAAATCCCAGGTGAAAGCTAGCATCTGGTTGTTTCTTTGCTGTGGGAAGTGCAACGTGAGTTTCCTTGAGGACACACGTAGCAGATGATCGCATAAACACAGCTATTCTGAATCCCATAGCCAAAATGCAATGGATAAATCTTATCCACCTGTTCGCGTAGTGGAATTTGGTGGCTATCACGTTGCATATAGGGGGAAGAACCGACTGCTACTACGAAGGATCATATGCATGTGTTGCAGATGCTTATATATGGATTTGGAAGATAATTTGCATGTGTCACAGATTCAGGAAGGAGATATAAAATAAAGAAAAATTTTCTCACATGACATTCGTCATGCTGCCCACAGTACGCAACATCGCTCGAAGTAATCATTGCCACTCAAAGTGCGTAGAGCCACCACCAAAAAGGAGTCGCACCGTCGCTGTGGAGGTGTCTCTGCCATGGTGAGAAGTGCTACTCATCGGACGTGTTGCTGGTGGTAGCAGCGAGAAACACTACAAATAAGGGATATTTCCCTTTTATCCTCGTCAAGCCAAGCAATGTGGTCGGTTGGTGGCCGAGTGCTAAGGCGTTCGTGGAAGCTAGTCGGGGGTTCAAACCCCACCGACGCTACAATCAAAGGTAATTTTTTTTATTAATTATTATTTTTTAAGCAAACTTGTTTAATGTCAATTTTTTTCTATTAATTAAATATACTTGTTTCTTAATTATGTTTTATTCAATTTAATTAAGAAATTTGTTTTTAATCTAATTAGTATAATTTTTTTCATTAAACATTTATTATTGCTTTCTAGATAACAATTTAAAAAAATAAAAATAAAAATAAAAATAAAAATAAACCTTTGAAGCAAACACTCAATTTTCATCCTATTTTTGCAAACAAAAGGGGGACATTTTTTTTTGTCCTATTATTGCAATTTTTTCAAAACAAGGATGAAAAGGGGGGAATAGAGAGTGAATTTTCCAATTTGAAAAGGCAATTTTGGCATTGTAATTAGGTGCATTTTTGGTGGAAACCGACACCTAAACTTTCATTTTTTGTGGGCACTTTTTGTTGTTAGTTGCATTTCCATTTTTTGCACTACATCATTAAGTCTAAAAATCAAGCACATTTAAGTCCCCAAAAATTGAACCCATCCGTGCAATTCATTTGCATCGTAATGTTCGGTATTAATGGTACCTCTGGCCCACACTTACAGGTAATGTTGTCGTGCTTTGGGCTACTATATCTATCGCCTAACATAGCTACAATAATGACGTCTGAGCTTGTTCTATAAATTGTCGGGGAGATATAAGTTTACCATTTTGTTATTTTTTCACTCCA
The DNA here is from genome assembly GCA_028583015.1 of Wollemia nobilis. Taxonomy (NCBI): domain Eukaryota; kingdom Viridiplantae; phylum Streptophyta; class Pinopsida; order Araucariales; family Araucariaceae; genus Wollemia; species Wollemia nobilis. The sequence goes on along the minus strand of JAQPPZ010017031.1, from coordinate 6,728,460 downwards.
TTCCACTACCCTAATCGTTATTGTTGTTAGAATTAAATCTTGACGAAGTGCTTTCCAAAGTGTTTAAGGGAAGTTACACCCCACACATGAGCAAATACCTTCTATGGTAGGTATCATAAACAAAATGATTTCCTTTCAATACCGCCTATGTACCACTTATAGTTATGCTCTCATGTACTTATAGTCTTCCTCACGTAAGGGTGGGTATATCGAGAGGTTCAGTATAAAGGCCTGGCAAAGGTATAAAGAAAGGTGGACTTTTTGGTGTTATAAGGAACCCTCATTATGGCTTCTATCCACAAGTACTTGACAGATTCTCAGTTACTCAAAGGTTCTAATTACACACCATGGAAAACAAAAATGAAGGCTATTCTACAAATAGAAGAATTGTGGGATGTTGTTTCTGGCATGAAAACAAGACCTTCACCATCACCATCACCAAACACAACTCAACCTACTCGACCAACTACAGATCAGATTGTATTTGACAAGAAAGATAGTAAGGCAAGAGTGCTCATCTTACTTGTTGTTTCAAATGAAGTTCAACCTCACATAGTTGACACAGAACATGGTAAAGAGGCATGGGATGCCCTTACAACCATATATGAGGGTAAGAATGAGTCCACCATTCTTCACCTTCAATCTCAACTTCATAGTTTGAGTATGAAGCATGGAGAGATAGTTGAACTATTTCTTTGCAGAGTGGCTGAGTTGAAGTCAAATATGAATTCTATGGGTGAGACTATAGAAGATAAGCTCCTTTAGTAATTATGAGAGCTTTACCTGGTTCATAAAGAATGTTGATAACTTCTCTTTAAGTGTCACAAAGAAAATTTACCTTTGTTGGGTTGGTCAATATGTTTCAGGAAGAAAAGGCCCGAAAACTTCAAAAAGATGAAGCTTCTAATACAACCCTCTATTCCAACAAGAAGGGTTATAAGAAGAAAGGTAATTTTTAGAAGGGATGAAATTATTCCAAGGATTCCAAGGAAAAAAAACCTCAACAATCGAAGATATATTGCAAGATATGTGATAAGGATACCCATGACACAAATAGGTGTTGGCACAAAAATAAACAACCTAAGAACAAGGGCCATAACAAACCCTAGAAAAAAAACAAGCAACCCAAGGTGAATGTTGCTATTGAAAAATATGATTTTGATTTTGAGTGGGCACACAAGGTGCTCATGACTAACACAACCTCCAAATTAAAGGATCCTATGTGGTATGTTGATTCTAGCGCCAGTAAGCACATGACTGCAACAAGTTGAAGGGAAACTCATCAATATTGCTGATGATAAAACCTACAAGGTTTAGGGTGAGGGTACAGTTTAAGTCAATATTCCAAATGGTAAATGTCATATTGATAGTTCATCTATGTTCCAGTATTGGTGAACAATTTTTTGTTAGTCACTCAAATTCTGGATAAGGATATGGTTGTTGATTTTCATGTTGAGGATGGAAATAAGTGTTGCTTTATCACCAAGAGAGGTAAACACATCGCAACAGCTTCATACAAGCATGGCTTGTTTGCATTAGATGCTATCTCCACCCCTCATGTTGCCATAACAGTCTCTATAAAGGAGGCAAATTCACTTTGGCACAAGAGATACGAGCATCTAAGTTCTGGATATTTACTTGAGCTAAGTAAATATGAGATGGTAAAGGAAATTCCCTCCCTTTCATCTACATTTCCAATGTCCTCTGATTGCTTAGCATGGAAGAAACATAGAGTACCATTTGAAAAAAACTCTTCATGAGCAAAGAAACCTATGGAGTTAATTCACACCGATCTATGTGGTCCTTTCACACCAAATAGTTGTGGAGGAAGAGGTAATTTTAGTTGTTTATAGATGACTACTCATAAAAGATGTGGGTTTTCTTTCTTCATCTAAAATCAGAAGCTTTTAGTCACTTCCAACAATTCAAGAAATCTGTTGAGGAGTCAAGGACTTCTATAAATACCCTCCGCTCAGATCGAGGGGGGAGTTCACCTCTAAGGATTTTTCTGCATATTTGACTACACATGAGATCAAGATACAACTCATTACTACCTATAATCCGTAGCAAAATGGAGTTTTTGAATAGAGGAACCATTCCATCATGGAAATTGTTTTTTGTATGCTCACAGGAGCTCATATAGAGCAATAGTTTTGGGAAAAAGCTATCACAAAAACATTGTACTTGCTAAATAGGGCACCCAAAAAGGCCCTAAAGGGAATAACTCCACAAGAAGTATGGAGTGGTCGAAAACCCTCCATCTCTCATCTACGCATTTTTAGATGTAAGGCTTTTATGCACATACCAAAATAGAAAAAGAAGAAGCTAGATGAGAAGACCTTGCAATGTGTTCTTCTTGGTTATGATGATAACTCTAAGGGTTATCGATTGATTGATACTTTGACCAAGAAGATTCATATTAGTAGAGATGTTTTTGATGAAGCTTTCACATCACAGAACACATCCGATGTATACCTAGAGTTTGCGAAATCTAAAGTTGAGAAGTCTCCTTCTTCACCATAGAAGGGAGGATTTCCTTCTTACTCTTCATAGAAAAAGATTCCTAAGTGGTATACAAGTACTATAAGAGACAAAGATATCCACACCACAGGATAGAGCAGTCGTAGAGACTACTAAGGTTGATGATATTTGTCAATCCTTTGAGGAACTTTCTATAGATACAGAGAGAGAAATAGAGGATATGGAAGTGGATGATGATAGGGTTTTATATCTTCACTTGATGAGCATGAACCCACCACAGTACAATATGCTCTTAGTGAGCCACAATGGAAGGCTGCTATGGATGCATAGTACATGTCTCTGAAGAAAAATAAGACTTGGAAGCTTGTTGATATGTTGCATGGAAAGAAGCCCATTGGCTGCAAATGGGTATACAAATTCAAGTACAAGGTAGATGGAACAATTGATAAGAATAAGACCCATCTTGTTGCAAAGGGATATGCACAAAAGGAAGGCATCAACTATGAGGAAAAGTTTGCACCTAATACTCGGATGACTACCATTCAAGTTCTTTGTGCTATGACAAAACATTTCAAGAAAAAAGTACATTAGATGGATGTCAAGAGTGCCTTCTTGAATGGTGATATCCAATAAGAAGTATATATGTCACAACCTAAAGGATTTGAAGTGGAAGGCCAAGAGCAGAAAGTGTGCAAACTGGTCAAGTCCTTGTACAATTTTAAATAAGCTCCACAAGATTGGTACATTAAGATGGATGATCACCTACTGCAATATGGATTTGAGAAGTCCTTCAGATGCAAAACTATATTTCAAGAAAAAAGGTTTTGAAATAGTGTTACTTGTACTCTACGTGGATGATTTTATTATCATAGGTAGCTCATAACCTTTGATAATTACCATCAAGAGTGACTTGTATAAATATTTTGAGATGACAGATCTTGGAATTCTCCACTATTGTATTGGCTTGGAAGTGAACCATAAGAAGCACCACAAGGTGTCACAGAAAAAGTATGCCAAGATATTGTTAGAAAAGTATCACATGATTGATTGTAAGCCAATGGCAACTTCGATAGAATCAGGGATTCAGTTATCGTGGTATGATGATTCACCTCAGGTAAATGGTACTCTCTATTGCCAGATTATCAGGAGTCTCATATATATGAAAAATACTAGGCCAGATATCATGTTTGCTGTCAACTATCTTTTGAGGTTCATGTAAGAGCCTAAGATCACTCATTGGAAAGTAGCAAAACATGTTCTTCACTATGTCCGTGGTACTATTGAGTATGGCCTAGAGTACAAGAAGAATGATAAATTCTTCTTGTAAGGATACATAGACTCTGACTATGTTGGATCATATGATGATCGTAAGTCAACCTCAGGATATATTTTTCATATTGGATCCGATCATGTCTCTTGGCATAGCAAGAAGCAATATGTGGTTGCTATTTCATCTATAAAGGCAAAATATCACACCGCATGTGAAGCAGTGTGTGAGGTGATATGGTTGCATCACATCTTGACAAGTATGGGTATTCCATAAAAATCTCCAATACACTTGTTCTACGACAACTAGGGTGTTTTTAAACTTGTTAAGAATACAATGCATCATGAATGAACCAAACACATTGACACACAATGTCACTTCATTCGAGATAAAGTTCCAAGGCACATAATTCAGCTTCAATACGTTCCCACCAATGCTCAAGTTGCGGACATCTTTACTAAGGCACTTGCACGTGTCAAATTTGATTTGTTTCACAACTCCTTTTGTATTGAAAATAATGTAATAAGGGGGATGTTAGCGTATATTCATTATTTATTACATTATTATATGCTAACTATATTTTTTAGTATATTTTATTGTTAGGCATATTTTATTGTTAGCCTAATTGTTATTACGGGTGCTAAGTTGTTAGGCGATCCTATTGTCCCGGGCTAATTGTAGCCTATTGTAACCTATATTACTTTGGAATCTTAATTGAATCATTTCTTGTTCGCTAGTAGTGATAACACATAGCAGGCGGGCAAAAGATTCAGGATGGCCAAGAAAGTTTAATTATGCAAATTAGCCAAGAAACTGAGTACTACTCAAAAGGCAGGGTAGAAAATCGGTTGGGCAGATCTTTAGGCCTCGCCTGAGGGTGGATGTATCCTAAAATATTGCCCACTATCTAGGTGGGAAATTCGGCCAGCAAGAGGGAGGGCCCACCACTAATCCATGTCCACAGGCTAGGCAAAAAATTTCACCCATACAAGGGTGAAACTTTGGGACACATTCAAGGTGAAATAATTGCAAAACCTTGCCTGGTCATAAATGACCCACCAAACATAGTCCTCTCACGTCAAATCCATAGCCTATAAAAATAAGCATCGGGATCTCCCACCTAGATCTTTAATGGTCATAATTGCCATAGTACGAAGGGACAATGGATGCGAAGGTAGAAATTCAAATCACATAGTTCCATAGGTGATCCACCAATTGGATTGAAGGGGCAGAGTGGATTAGAATTAATTATCTGGGTAGAAATGATAGAATCGATGGCTTAGATTGATGCAAAAGAACCTACCTCCATTTCAAAATATCACCGTTATACCGAGAAGGGTAACAACTGGGCGTCTATCCACTTCAGTGATATCTTCCCGCCTAACACCATTAATATTTGTATTTTGAATTTACTGTAAATTTTTTATAAATAGCAGAATGCTAGCCATTACAAAGCATAACTCTTTAGCCATTACAATTCATATGTAATACTTCTCATAATTTGTAAATAGAATGGTACTACCGTTTGGTCTCTAATTTGGTCTTCATGCTTTGTGTTTGAGTTAATGTGCTTATTTCTACTTTGGCTATCTAAGTAGATCTCATTTGATTATGCTATCTAGATTTTGCGGGTTTTACTTAGTGGTTCTAGAATTTTCATAATTCTCAGGTTGGGGATTTATTTCTACTAAATCTATTTGAGCAGGAATTCTCTAATTCGAAATCCTAGATTTCATGCACCTAATCATTGGTTTTAGAATTCTCCTTTTGTCTCGTCGCACCGAAGTGTTGAGTGAGGGCTAGGTTAGCTGATCTGTTAGGTGGTGCCCCTATGTTTCCATCGGTAGGGTCAGGTGAGAGTATTTCTTGATGTGGCCATAACCCATATTTGTGAGTTCTGTCTATGACCTTATTTTATTCTCTTTCCCTCTTCTCTTTTCCCTTTCCCCTTTTGTGGCGTAGGTAGCTAGGAATTCCATCAAGGAACCGATATTCTTCAGATATTTACCATCTTGCGGTGGTCATCTGATGTTGGCTAAGGATCATCGGGTGCACCACCTGCTCGTCCCTAAATATTATAACATAAAACACAGATAAAAACTAAGCAGATTTCAAAACTGGAAAACATAGTAAAAACGAAGAAGTTTCAGTTTTTAGAAGATGAAATGAAGGCCTTCCACTTATCAAAATCACATGAAATTTATAAAACTTAGAGATCTAAATAATGTCAACAATTTTCCAAAAAGCAGTAGAAAAGGATTTTTAAATCAAAAGTTATAGCCTATCAAAATAGGCTACTAACCACTTTTTCCAGAAATAGGACTGCGCAGAAAATATTAATACTGGAGCTGCGGTTTTTCATTTTTCACACTTCCATTCAACTTATCCTTCCACCAAAATGTTACAATGATATGTTTTTACCCTATTCTACCCTAATACAAAGATTCTAAAGCTGTTACAAGAAGTGTAACAGTCTACAGCTGTTACAAAACTAAAATCTTCCTACAATGACACATTCTTTTATTCTATAGTTACAAAATAGGGGACATATTTGTTTTGCTTCATTTTTCTGACTTGGAAAAACCACATGGTCAAAATCATATTCCAACATTCTCCCCCTTGATGTTGAGAGGGCCAATGACCATGTCTCTCAGCATAAAAAATCAAGTATTTGCAACTGGTTTTGTGAATATGTCTGTAATTTGGTCTTTGGTGTTGCAATAGCTCAGTTTGATCATCTTCTTCTCCAATACATCCCTGATGAAATGGTACTTTATGTTAAAGTGTTTTGACCAGATATGGTAGATAGGATTTTGTGCCAACTTAATAGCACTTGTGTTGTCACAAAAAAGTGTATTAGGAGTTCCTTGCTTCTCCCCAATATATCCAAGAATTTTCCTAAGACACAAGGCTTGTGCACTTGCTGATGTGAGTGCAATGTATTCAGATTCTGTAGAAAACAATGCAACAATAGCTTATTTTTTGGAACTCCAAGTAATCAATATTGAACCAAGGGAGAAACAATTTCCACTAGTGGACTTTCGATCATCAAGATTACTTCCCCAATCACTATCACTAAAACCAATCAACTTCAAATTTTGATATTAGGAATAATGAATGTCAAAATAAATTATACCTTGTACATACCTCAGTATTCTCTTGGCTTCCTTCAAATGCAATGTAGAAGGATCAACCATGTACCTTGAACAAAGTGATACTGCATAACAAATATAAGGTCTTGTATTGCAAATAAACATTAAACTCTCAACAATGCTTCTATATTCAATTTTATTTGCATGATCAGCCCCATCATCCAAACACAAAAGCTCTCCATGTGCAATTTGAGTAGCTACAGGCTTGCAATCAATCATACCAAACTTCTTCAACATGTCCTTTGCATACTTTGTTTGACAAATAAAAATCTCATTACCAGTTTGATGTACTTCCATGCCTAGAAAGTAACTCATCAAACCAAGATCAGTCATATCAAATTCTTTTTTCATGTCCTCCTTAAAATCATCATTAATTGAAGGACTACTTCCCATAAACAATAAATAATCAACATACAAGCACACAATGAGAATGCCATTACCTTGTGTTTGATAGTACAATGTAAGCTCACTCTTGCTTATTTGAAAGCCACACCTTTGGAAGTATTCATGAATTCTTTGGTATCAAGCTCTTGGAGCTTGCTTCAACCCATACAAAACCTTCTTCAATATATAGACCTGATCTTCTTTGGCATGGACCTAAAAACCTTGAGGTTGTGTCACATACACCTCTTCATCAAGATACCCATTGAGGAAAGCACTTTTTACATCCATGTGGTGCACACTCCAGCATTTGTGAGCATCCAAAGATAACACCATTCTCACTGTATCTTGCCTTGCTACGGGAGCAAAAGTCTCCTCATAGTCTATGCCAAACTTTTGTGTAAATCCTTTGGCAACCAATCTAGCCTTGTATCTCTCAATGGAACCATCACTATGCCTTTTGATCTTGTAGACCCATTTGTAGCCAACACATTTTCTATATTTGGGAAGTTCACACATTCCCAAGTGTAATTATTTTCAATAGAATGCATTTATTTATTCATTGCCTTCATCCACAACTTGTTAGAAGCATCATGTTCATAACGAGAAGGTTCCAAATCATCAAAAATTTTTGAAACAAGAGCATAATTAACAATATCTCCTTTGGGGCCTCCATTGTCTTCATCTCCATACAAGTGCAAATTATCAAGCCTTTGCAAGACTTGGTTCATTTCTTGATGTTGGCCTCTTGTCAATCTTCTATTGAAGTTGGTGTCAATTATTTGATATGGTGGATTATTCTTCAAAAATACTTTTTCTCTTCACATTTGCAGATGGTGATGGAGGTGCATAAAAGCTTGTAGGAACTTCTTCTTGGCTTGCTCTTGGACATGAAGATGAACTTGTGGATCCCATGTGAGATGGTGACCCAAAAGAAGTGCTTCTGTACAAAGAATTATTAGTAGAAACATGGCTGGGCTGAACACTTTCTTGGCTACTTGGAATAATCTTTTCAAACACATCATCATCAAAACATAATTTTTGAGACTTCCAATTTCCCCCTTCATCAAAAATTGCATCTCTAGATACAATAATTTTTCTAGAATGAGAATTGAATAATCTATAGGCCTTAGAATGCTCACTATAACCAATGAAAATCATCTTCTCACTCTTAGCATCAAGATTTTTTCTCTTCTCATCATTCACATGCACAAAAACAACACTCCCAAAAGCTCTAAAGTGCTGTACATTTGGCTTCTTTCCAAACCAACATTCATAAGGAGTACTATGCTCTAGACTCCTAGTAGGACTTCTATTAAGAATATAATTAGCAGTCCTAGTTGATTCAGCCCAATAAAATGAACTCAAACCTTTAGTTTACATCATACATCTTGTCATCTCCACCAAAGTCCTATTCTTTCTTTCAGCCACCCCATTTTGTTGAGGTGTGTAGGGGTTGGTATTTTGCATCTTTATGCCAAACTCCCTACAAAACTCTTCAAATTCCTTAGAAAAAAATTCACCTCCTCTATCACTCTTAAAACATTTGATGGTATGCCCACTTTCATTATCAACAAGTGATTTAAAATTTTTGAAGCAAACAAAAGCCTCATCTTTATGTTTAAGGAAATAAACCCAACAATATCTTGAAAAATCATCAATGAAAGTGAGAAAATAGGAAGCTTTACCAATACTTTGTGTTGGCATTGGTCCAAAAATGTCACTATGAACCAGCTGAAGTGGATATTGGGACCTCCATGCTTCACCTTTGGGAAATAGCCTCCTTGTTTGTTTACCAAGACCGCACCCATCACAAATATCCTTGGTGTCTTCTACTTTTGGAAAACCATACACAAGTGGTGAAAGCATCCTCAAACTATGAAAATTAAAATACCCAAATCTCAAATGCCATAGCCTCATTTTATCTTTAATACCCATACAAGCAAGTTATCCCCCTTGCTCAAAAAACCTCAATAGAAACAATTTGTTCTTAGTCATTTACACTTTTGTGATCAACCTTCTATTATTATCATAAATCTTGCACATTTTATCCTCAAAAACCAATTTGTAATATTTTTCTAACATTTACCCAATGCTCATCAAATAATGCTTCAAATCAGGTGCATAATAAATATCTTTTACCTTCAATTTACCTCTTTTTGTAGGAACCTCCATGTCCCCTTTTGCAACCACCTCCAAGCTCTTCTCATCTCCAAGCTTGATACTTGAATGATAAGAATGGTCAAGAGAAGAAAAGAACTCCTTGCTAGTCATGTGGTTTGTGCACCCACTATCAAGGATCCATGTCTCATTGGTGAAACTTTTTGGTCTATCATAGGAGAGAAATGCTTGCTCTTCATGGAGTGCTCCATATTCATTTGAGTAGAACAATGTCTCATATTCAAAGAAGTATTCCTCTCCATAATTTTTTGATCTATTAGAGGATTGTTTCAGCCTATAATCCTTCTCAAAATGGCCATATTTGTTACAATGATAACATTGAACATTTCTCATGTCTCTACCTCTACCTCTTCCTCTTGCATTTGATCCTCCTCTTGAAGCATGGGATTGATGATCACCTTAAGAATTTTGATCTCTGTCTCTTCCTCTACCAAAGGAGTCTCTTCTTCCTCCTCTTCCATTTCTGCCTCTTCCTCTAGAGCATCTTCCTTGTCCTCTTCCATGTGCATCATTTCCTTCGATAGAAAATGCTTGTTCTTCACTAGAATTGGCTTGCTTTTTATTTTCTTCTCTCTTACGAATTATTTCTTCATGAGATGTAAGAGTACCAATTAATTGGTCAAGGTCCATGGTGGAAAAATCCTTGGATTATTCAAGCATAAGGGCAGAATTATCCCATTTATCTGTCAAATTTCTAAGAACTTTCTTAATTACAACTGGTTTCTCCACATTTTCACCAAGAGTGGATATTTTATTTACCACTACCTTTACTCTCATGCAATTGTCTCCTACATCTTCATTATATTGCTTCCAAAGGTTCTCAAATTCTCTTCTCAAGGTCTGAAGCTTGACCTCTTTCACTTTATCATTTCCTTGATAATTTTATTTCAAGGCTTTCCAAGCCTCTTATGCAAAAACACAATTTGCAATCCTTGGAAAAAATGCTCCTAGAAAGAGCAGATTACAAATGGTACAAAGCAAGACAATTATTGCTCTCTTTCTCCCTCATATCTTTAGTTTCATCTGATGTTAACACAGTCCAATATGATGGTTCTGTATAACCTTCATCAATAATTCTCCACAAATATTTTCATTTCAACAAAGTCCTCATTTTTATGCTCCAATATTCATATTTTGATCCATGAAACTCTGGAAGTGGAAGTGAGTTTGAATTGCTTGCCATTACAACAATATGTAACAATGAACTTCTCTCTCGAAGAAATTTTAAATTAAAACTTCAAGAACAACCCACAAAATTCAAACCCAACAACTCAATCTACCAAGCTCTGATTCCAAATGAATATTATAACATAAACACAGATAAAAACTAAGCAGATTTCAAAACTGGAAAATACAGTAAAAAAAAAAGTTGTAGTTTTTAGAAGATGAAATGAAGGCCTTCCAGTTATAAAAATTACATGAAATTTATACATACAAGAGAGATAAATAATTTCAACAAACTATCCAAAAATTAGCAGAAAAGGATTTGTAAATCAAAAGTTATAGCCTCTCAAAGTAGGCTAATAACCACTTTTTCCAGAACATGACCATAGAAAATATCAATACTAGAGTTGCGTTTTTCATTTTTCACACTTCCATTCAACTTCTCCTTCCACAAAAGTGTTACAATGATATGTTTTTATCCTATTCTACCCTAATACAAAGATTCTAAAGATGTTACAAGAAGTGTAACAGTTTATAGCTGTTACAAAACTAAAATATTCCTACAATGACAAATTCTTTTATTCTATAGTTACAAAATAGGGGGCATATTTGTTTTTCTTCATTTTTGCTGACTTTGAAATTCCACATGGTCAACATCATATTCCAACAGTCCCGTGTTGGTTTTTTCTCCAATAATTTTTGGCAACTTTGCTGGGTACTCATAAAGTCTCTGTTTTTGAGGAAATTAGATCTCGATGATGCTTTGGTTTACCCATATATAGTAAAATAACCTAGTGACTCCTCTGAGAAAAAAATATCTAGATCCAAATATTCGTAGCTGCTTCTATTCCCTGAAATACCCAAACATCCTGGAGGACTCAAGATTTAATGAGCAGTCTTGACCTCATAGGGGAGAGAGTATGCTCATATGGTGACTCCATCTTGGTAGCAGTATCTAGAGGGTCTGAGGAACTAGTAGTTCAATGGATCAGTTTAGTCTTACTTCCTGGATTGATGCAGGGTACCTCAATCTCCTTGACTTGCATGATATCCTAAAGGCTACTTTTGATGCCTTGCCAAAATATGATGGCATTAGAGGGGCCGTGAATGAGCACCTTGAAAATATGGTTTCCATGGCCACCCTTCACAATATCATGCATGAAGATGTGATGATCAGGTTGCTTGTCACTTATCTCGAAGGCAGAGTATTACTCGGGTACAAAACCTTACAGCGTGGGAGCATCTCTACATGGGTAGACTTGGCTTTAGGAAGAAGCTTAATTGTAGCAAAAGATGCAACCTTGATTAAAGAAATTCGGCCAACATCATCTTTAGATATAATTACTCATCATCAGTTCATTGATGATACCATAATATTATCAGAGTCATCAATTGTAGAAGTGAAGAATATTAGGAAAATTCTCAAAACCTATGAAAAAAATTTAGACCAGAAAATTAATTTATTGAAAAGTAGGTTGTTCTTTGTTAACACTCCCCAACTTATACATAATAAAATTACAAGAAATTCTGGCTATAGAGTGGATATCTTCCCCACTATATATTTGGGAATACCCCTTTTTATAGGTAGAATGAAAGGAGAATACTGGAATTCAGTGCTTGAGAGATTTAATAGAAAGCTTGTAGGATGAAAAGGCTCTTCCCTTAAGAAAGGAAATTACAACTATTGAGGGCAACCCTTCTAAACTTGCCCATTTTCATGATGCCTTTATTTGAAATCCCAAAATTTGTGGCTAAGAAATTGGAGCGAATGTAGAGGAATTTTTTTTGGATTGGTGCAGAAGAGAAACATAGGATTAGTTTGGTGGCATGGGAGAAATTTTGCAAGCCTAAGCGAGAAGGTGGTCTGGGCATTAGAAAAGTGAAGCAGATGAATAGAGCTTTAATGGAAAAATGATTGAATATGATCAATTTTAGGCTCAAATATTATCTATAAAATATCTTGAGAACAAAATCCCCTTTGCTTATAGCTTAAATCCACCTTTAAGAATATATTTGTGCAATGAGTTGATTAAAACAAAAATCTCTTATGGAAAGGTTTAAGATGGCAAGTGGGAATAGGTGATAAGATATGCTTTTGGGAGGATGTATGGGTCACAGAGAGACCTTTAATTTTTAATGATTATTGGAAGCACATCATTTGGCCTTTAAAGCAAAAATATAGAAATATGGTTCAGGAGTACATCAAGGAGGAAGATAATTACAGAGTGTGGCACATGCTGCAGTTGGAAGGAGCAGATGCTATTATGAAAAGCATACTTAATTATCTCAATCTCAGTTTACAAAATTACTATTTGCAACTCAATATAGGAGAGAATAGGTTCTTTTGGGGTCCTAATACTAAAGGAATATTTACTATTAACTCAACTTTTACCTTTGAAAGGGATAAAGAGAATCAAAATTTTACCTCACATAGAGTTTGGATTAAATATCTCTTACCGAAGGTGTCTTTCGTTCTTTGGCTGACATTGTAAAATCAGATATTAATAGTGGACAATCTTAATAAGAGGGATGATCATTCATAATAGGTATTATTTATGCTATGGGGATGGGGATACAATTGATCATACTTTTGTCCATTGCCCCCTTTCTTTGGAGGTCTGGCATGCCATTCTTCAGGCGCTTAAAATTTAATGGACGACAACAAAGTCTTTGAAGGACTTATGGGAAAGTTGGGTTAACCCTTATCATATCCCACAATTGAAGAAAATTTGGATTTGTGTCTTACCTCATTTAATTTGGAATATGCAGAGGGAGAGGAATAAATGAGTGTTTCAAAATAAGGCTAATAGTGTAGAGGTCATTATTATGAGCATCAAAGCTATCGTTATTGAAAATACGGTTGTTAATATGGATAACCAAATCTATGAAAATGAGTTGAAGGAAGAATTAACATTGGACTAGGAACTACTGAGACCTACAGGGAATTAGATTAGTTGGCCAAACAGAAAGGTGATATGGACTCCCCCTAGAGTGGGTAAAATTGAATTTTGATGGAGCCTCTAAAGGTAATCCAGGAAAGGTTGGAGGGGGAGGGTTATAATATTTAGCTTTGGGGTAGTGATATCTTGCTACGTAGTGAAATTTGGCCATACATCAAACCATGTAACAGAGGTGAGAGCCATGATTACAAAATTAAGGGTTAAAAAAATGATGAATGTTAAGAAGCTTATAGTGGAAGGGAATTCTAAAAATATTATTAACATTTTGAATGACAAACAAATTGCTAGTTGGCACATTGAAAGTATTATTCAGGATGTAATGAATATATTATCAGGTATGGAGGCATTTGTGATCGAGCACATCTACAGGGAAGGTAATGTTGCGGTTGATGTTATGGCAAACATGGGAGTTCATATGAAGGGATCCAAGGTATGGAATGATTTTTACTTGGAGGCTTTGATGATTATAACTCTGAAAGAGAAAAAAAATCCTGATGATGCTGAGTTAGAAGTTTCAAAGCCTTAAGAAAGTTGATAACTACAAAATATATATTAGCATGGGGCCATTTTTAAAGGAAACTAAACTAAAATAAGATTCAAGAGCTAATTAATAAAGGCTGCATATTGAATGAAGACTAGGCAAAAGCTTCTGAAGTCCTCAGGAAAGGCATAATTAGAAATTTGATATGAAGCTAACATAAAATTGATTTGAAGATTCTAAGGAAACCAAATGGATTGAATTTAAGAGATACTAAATCTCCATGGGATAGAGTTAAATCAAAATTGTTGTATTTTAGACCAAATTTTGTAATATGTAGATGTTGGAAGTGATTTTTCTCTTCGACAAATGTAAAATATTTGGGGCCCTTTCAAAACCCCTTCATTTACCATAATAATAAAACAAAAAGTATAAAAATATATATTTATATATTGAAATTATTATTTTAATATTAAATATATTTATTTTCATTTCTTTAAATAACATCTAATAGTAAATGTATAATAATCATGTTCAAAAAGGACAACATAGTTGTTAGGGCCTTGGCCTCTCTTTGAGGAGGTCCAAGGTTCAAACCATGATATACCCAAAATGGGATAGGCTAGCTTGTAGTGGTTGAGTGTTTTCTTATTGGCTATTCCAGTTTGATGTCCTCAAAGGTTAGGGATCCTATTGAGTTCGTCTAACACAATGGGCTAAAATTTATAGTGGCAACACCCAATGGTGTTACCGATTCCCTATGTTTAAAAAGAAAAAAGAAAAAAATCCAATAACCATGTTTAATTATTGTGTCCTAATGGTTAAGGGAAATGCTATAAGAAGGATGGTTAATATCTTGTACCTTATTTAAAAACAAGCATTTGTAAAGCATAATATGATAGTTTTTCTATTACATATAGAAATCTATTTTTTTTAAATATTTTAAAAGTAGGATTTTGATAGGGTTGTTCTTTTTTCTTAATCGCCTTGATTTGATCTACCTAAAACTTGTTACTGATATGTTGTTTGGTACATAGGTGTGTAATTTTATTAACATTGACAGGAAGCGCTAGAAAAACTTTTCTCTTGGTGATCTGAATGAGGAAAAAAGAAGAACTAATCTTGTTTTGTCTAATATTTTGTGTCTTTGTATAATTTCCATATTTTCAATGGAAGATAAACACCTTTGGGTGCCCAGTGAGAATGACCCCTTTACTATCAAGTTTGCCTACCTCCTTACTAAAAATCCAGGTTAGCCCTGGTCCCCTTCAAATATCATCTGGAACAAGCACCTTATTCCCAAAGTTTATTTATTTTTTGGCTTGTTCAAGAAAAAAATCTTTCTGTTCCAAATCTCTAGAATCGTTGGCTCCCTATTCCCAATTGCTACTACCTTTGTAATCATGCTTGAAAATCCACTCAACATATCTTTCTCTCCTGCCATTTTCCCTCAAAATTATTTACTCCTTATTTTCCACTGTTGGTATTGCCTAGGTCCCACCCTTTTCTTTGAATGACCTATGTTTACAGTGGCCAAATCCCTTTATAAGATTTAATGTAAAAACCTTTTGGACCTTCTATCTCCCCCATTTCCTATGGTAATTTTGGCATGAACATAATTCCAAAGCCTTCAAAAATGATATCAATGATTCCCACTATGTGCTCTCAAGAGTTATCCATGCAACGACTGAGAACCTCTTTGTCACTCTAAGCGTTGGATGCCAAAAACCCCTGGGTGAAGCTTGATTAGCCAAGTCCCTTTAGCTCCCTTCCTATAATATTTTCCCTCCTATTTCTATGGTTGATCACTCACTCATCAAGTGGTCTCCTCCACCCTCTGAATGGATTAAGTTCAACTTTTATGGTGTAGCCAAAGGCAACCACAGACCGACTGGTGTAGGAGGCATATTCAAAAATCATACAGGGAATATCATACTTACCTTTGCAAAAAAATTTGGGGTCCAAACAAATCACTTCATAGAATCTCAAGCCCTCTTCCAAGGTCTGTCTCTTATGTCTCATCTAAACTACTCTAATATTATTGTGTAAAGTGATTCAATGAACATCATTAAAAGCCTTGAAAGAACCCACATAGTCTCATGGAACATATCCGATTTAATATTTGAGGCTAAAAATTTCTTGAGCCCTTACTCCTAATGTCACCATTCAATATGTGTATAGGGAAGGAAACCAAGTCACTAATTATCTAGCCAACCTAGGTGTTTCTACGCCCAACCTCACCATTTGGACAGATAGCTTTCCCCCTCCCCTGGTTGATGGTAATCCTACATTTGTGTCTCTTATGTGATATTTCATAGGGTTCATGGTTCTTGGCTAGTATTATCCTCTCCATATTGTGGTTTGCACTTTTGAAAATTCGTCTCCATATTTAGGAAAATGTAGGAATTTTACTCCAAAGAAGACTCCATAGGTGTCACAATCTAGTAGATCTGCATCAGTGTGGATGGTGCCATTAGAATTCATGGTTGGAGGATTTTCTGAAGGATGGGATTTATCCATGTCCAAAGGATCTGCTACCAACATCCATTGTTATTGAGTGGCTTCACTACAACAAGATAAATATTTGAGGTATGTGGAACTTGTGGATAAAGTGGAACCTGTATCTATGAGTCATATGTGGAGTCCTCACTGCAAGGTGACCCTCATTAATTTTAATGATCACCACTTGTGGGAAATTCTCCAAATGGAGGATAACACAATGAAGCTAACTATAACCTTTCCTAGCCATGTGAGAGGGCTTTGATCTAGAATAAACTTGAGAAACATTTCTATTGGTTACACTTGGTGAACTGGGTATGAAAAGAAACTTAGAAGCACCATAGGACATTGTGAGCCTCTAGTGTAACCTTTTATTTCTATCTTTTGATTGCATGTGAGCTTGCTAAAAATCCTTTGTGGAACAATTATTATCCACCACAAGTGGAGTGACATTAAGAATGGAAATGATATAGACATCACTTCTTCCACCAATGACACATGATCTTGTAAGAAGTGTCAGCAAAGGTATGAATCAACATCTAGATCATAGTTTTATTCTTATGATTGGATGATAATTGGACTTCCTTGTTCATGAGTGAAAATTTTTCTTTGCATTGGCTTTTGAATCATGCCCCTTTCCTTGGCTGATTCATTTCCATTGGACCTTGATTTATAGAATCAGGTACAACTTCTTAATTGGGCTTATCATGAACTAGTCATCTTATCCTTGGTTTAATGGTAACTTTCCAAAGGTAATAATGTTGGCTCTTCTTCATGCATGGGAAAAATATCCTATTTTGATTTCCCTTGGATTGTGGTCCCCTTGGGCATTTTCAAAATACTCCTCCCCCTTTATATCCACTTTTGATTCACCTCTTCCTTGAATCATTTCCCTGTATCTAGTTCCTAAACCTCTATTCTATTTTTTTGCCCATTATTTGAGCCTGTATGCCAAGCCAATGGTTGAGAACAAATCCACTTCTCTTTGTCTGAATACCTTCATCGAAGACATATTTAAGGACCATGGCCTATTTCTTTTTTTACAAAAGTTTAGTGGTTGCAACATAAAATTGTCCATGGAATTTGCTTGAATGTGGAATGATGGCCATGTCACCATTTGTAGCCTGAGTTTCACTATTACTATTGACCTCATGGTAGAAATCATTGGTTTACCCAATGATAGAGAGATAATTCATAGGGAAAATCACTCTCTATAGAGTGAGCTCTCCCTGTTCAAGAATAAGGAGGAGAAATTGGGCCAGGAAAAAGATGGAATCCTTAGAGAAACTTTATCTAAGTTGTGGGATGTTGTCATGATAACAGTGTTGCAATACTTCACTATGGATGGCCCTGGTGCCATTTTGAAGAGCTTTCAAGTAGCCTTCCTCAACCACCTCAAGGGCAAGAAGACTATCAACATTTGATAATATCTCTATAGATCTATTGAATGATCGATGTTGAATGTCAAGAAGGGTGTCTCTTCCTTTCCCCTTCACTAGGGGCTTCACTTGGTAATATATTGGCACATGTTGGAGAGAGAAACTAAAAGAGTTGTGGTAATGACCTATGATCCTATGGAAGGAAATGACGATGCAGGGCCATAATCCTCAAAATTTAATCACCTTCTTGACTACGAAGTGAAGCTGGAAGGAACCTCAAGCTCTCTCAAGTCTGAGCCTCGATGCTATTCAACCAAAAGCAAATATACAAAAGCACAAGACACCTATTGTCATCGATAATAATGAGATTTTGGATAATTCATTGTCTCTCTAGGTCAAGGCAGAGAACAGCCCAACCTCTAAGAGAGGCCATCCTATGGAAGGGTCTTCCAAACAACCTCCATTGATGGCTTCCTAAATGTCATGTTGGCCTTCCATTTCCAAGAAAGGACACCTCCAAGACCTCCATGAAATTATGAAGGCCCTCTCTAGAGCTGCCCAATTGGCATCTTCTTTGATGTATCAAGAAAACTCTCTTCTGGAGGAGTACAAGTACTAGTATGAAATGTTGGATTAGTTCAAGAGCCTAGTGGGTGATGAAGGGCATCCTGACGTAGGTCGATATGGTAAGTAACTTTGCAGTTCATTGCGTGGAACTTTTTATTTTTTGCTAAGGTGTCTGTGGTCTTTGCTCTTTCTATCTTGTTCGCCCCTGCAAGGGCTTATCTTTTCACCCCTTGAGGTTTCCTCTTTTGCCCCTGCATGGGCCTCTCCTTCCTTTTCTATCTTTCTTCTTGTTGATCTATAGAAGGTGCTTCCTTTTTGCTTCAGTTTTTTGGAAGGACATATCCTAACACTCACTTTTTTGTAAAAGGTTATGAAATCCTTTCAAAACCCCTCTTACCAATAATAATAAAAAAATTATTAGTCTTATCAACATGTAATATTTTTTTACATCTTTATTATTTAAGAACTATGCAATCCAAGTGCATATGGAATCTCATTGTCAAATTTTAAGAAATAAAATAATTTTTAAAACATAATTTATAATATAAATTAAAATTATATTATATGTTATTATAACTTAAATAATATTTAATTTTATTTTTTATTTATTTATCAAGTTTTAGGTCTTTTTTTATTATTATTCTTTGTATGGTTAATAATAATTAAACTATATAATGTTATTTTTTAAAATTTATAATATGGTTATATAGAATTGAAATAAAACTTATATTTTTTATTTGAACTCATGCCATTTAATAATTGAGCTACACAATGGTATTAAAAGAAATTTTATTATCATAGGTTGATTTATCATGAGAGTGTCCATAACAATGTGGGGATTTAAAGTTGGGTTTCATTCATAGATTGGCATGCCATCTATCCTTTATTTCACAATTCCTTAGGATTTTGTACTACAATTATATTATCAAATAAAGCTACAAAAATACCTTCAAGTTTACAGACCTAATCTCATTGTAACAATTTTACTTTAAAGTAATCCCTCGTACAAAATAAATGCCATAGTTATATTAATTAATGTATATTTTTTTAAAAACTATATGTGGCTTGTAATAGGGGCACTCCCATTAATATATCCAAAAATTATATTTGTTATTACATCAATTAAACCATATGCAACTTGTCTTTCTATCAAATATATTCTTCATCTCCCTCAAACTGTGTCATATATCAACTTCTAGGTATCATTTTTGTTATAAAGTAGAATCTCCCTTGGCTAGATACCTTCTAAAATTTGAATTATATTAAGACAAAGCTCAACATTGTAATTAAACCAAATATTTTTTGAATACATCCTTACTTTCATCACAACTTAATTTTATTTTATCTTAAAAGAAATTTAAGACCTATTAATTTTGTGACAACGTATTTTTTGATCTTATTCATACCCCAAATATTCCAATGTACCATCTATTTTAAGTAGGTTTGGATAAAACAAGGAAGACACTATACCATATGATTGAAGGTGACACAAGATCACATCTAACCTAGATAAAACCCCAAAATAATATGGTGAAACATGGAGAAGGTTAGGTTGGATGATGATATAAGGATAATCCTAGGGGTGATCTAAGTATGGTAATAAAGTAGGTGATAAGTATGGGAATATGTGTATGGTATAGGTAAAACAAATAATCTTGTGTTCTATGCAAAATAATCAACCATAAAAAAATAAGAGCAATTGGTCAATGCTAATTGACTCAATATGCAAGTAAAGTAAATAAATAACAAAGATGAAAGAAAGATTTTGTACTAACATTGGAGGGTGCTAACATTGTTTATAAATGTTTGATGAAGACTTCTTGATATTTATCCTTAAGTTCCTTTATGCTTCTCCTTAGATGATCCTTGTCCTTGACTACCTTGTGTTCCTTCTTGATTAATAATTTCCAACCATGATCTTTGTGGGTGAAATTTTTGCATCCTTTCACCCACTCTTCTCTGCAAGATGAAATGCCTAATTTTGAAGCATCTAGTGACCAACCATATGATTAGATCTAGGAGAATTAATGGGCAGCAATAGATAGTGGGCGTGCAGTGGATTCAAGGTAATCAAGAAAGTTTAATTCCGCAAGTTAGCCAAGAAACTGAGTACTATTCAAAAGACAAGACATAAAATTGGTTGGGAAGATCTTTAGGACCTGCATCATGGCAGATGTATCCTAAAATCCCATACACTAGCTATGTAGAAACTTCAGCCAACAATAGGGTGGACTTACCACTAATCCCTACCCACAAGCTGGGTGAAAACTTTCACCCATACAAGGGTAAAACTTTAGGATGCCTGGGAAAAATAATTGCAAAACCCTACCCGATCATAAATGACCCACCAAACGTAGTCCTCTCATGTCAAATATGTAGCCCATAAAAATAAGCATCAGGATCTCCCACCTAGACCTTTAATGGCTATAGTTTCCATAGTACGAAGGTACAATGGGTGTAAAGGTAAAAATTTAAATCACACAGTTCTAGAGGTGACCCATCGACTGGATTGAAGGGGTAGAGTAGATTAAAATTAATGATCTAGGCAAAAATGATAGAAGAATCAAGGGCTTAGATTGACAATGAAGAACCTACCTCCCTTTCCAAAGATCACTGCTATCTCGAGGATTAGGGTACCAGCTAGGTTCCTATCCACTTCAACGATATCTTCCTGCCTAACACCATTAATGCTTGTATTTTGAATTTACAATAATTTTATTTATAAATAGCAGAATGCTAGCCATTCCAAAGCGTAGCTCTTTGGCTATTACAATTCATAAGTAATACTTCTCACCATTTGTAAATAGAAGAATACTATTGTCTGGTCTCTCATTTGGGCTTCATGCTTTGTGTTTGAGTTAATGTGCTTATTTCTGCTTTGGATATTTAAGGTCTCATTTAATTATGCTGTATGGATTTTTTGGCTTTTACTTAGTGGTTCTAGAATTTGCATCATTATCGGGTTGGGAAATTATTTTTGCTAAAGCTGTTCAGGTAGGAGCACTCTAATTCTGAATCCTAAATTTCATGCACATACCCGTTGGTTCTAGAATTCACATTTTGACCCATCGTACCAAAGTGTTGAGTGAGGGCTAGGTTAGATGATTTTTTAGGTGGTACCCTTATATTTTCATCAATGGGGTTGAGTGAGCGTATGTCTTGATGTGGCCATAACTTGTCCTTGTGAGTTCTAGCTATGAACTCCTTTTATTCCCTTTCCATCTTCTCTTTTCCCTTTCCCCTTGTGTGGAATAGGTAGTTAGGACTTCCATCAAGGAATTGATCTTCTTCAGAGATCAACCACATTGCAATAGCCATTCGTTGTTGGTCGAGGATCTCTGGTATGCCACCCGATCATCCCGTGTTAGTTTTTACCCCAACAATTTTTGGTGACTCTACTGGGGAATCATAAAGTCTCTGTGTTTGAGGAAATTAGAGCTCGATGATGCTCTAGTTTACCCATATATAGTAAAATCACCTAGTGAAACCTCTAAGCAAACAAGATCTAGATTTGAAGATCAATAGCCACTTCTATGCCTCGAAAGACCCAAATATCCCAAAGGACTCAAGATTTAATGAGTAGTATTGACCTCACAAGTAGAGAATTTTTGCTCATCTGGTGACTTCATTCTGGCAACAATATCGAGAGGGTCTAAGGAACTGATAGTTCAATGGCTCAGTTTAGTCTTCCTTCTCGAAATGGTGCAGGCCCCCTAAATCTCCCTAAATTTCATTATATCCCATAGTCTTCTTTTAATGCCTTACCAAAATATGATGGTTTTAGAGGGTCTGTGAATAAGCACCTTGAAAATGTGGCTTTCTGGACCACCCTTCATAATATCATACATGAAGATATGATGATTAGGCTGCTTGTTACTTCTCTTGAAAGCAGAGCATTGCTATGGTACAAAACCTTGCAGCATGGGAGTATCTCCACATGGGAAACTTGGCTAAACCTCTCCTGGATGCATTTAGCTTATTTGAGGATCTTTACCAAATCTTGACTTAGTTCACATTTATCAAGAGGAACCCTCTTGAAAGTGTAGTGGACTTCAATGTTCGTTTTGATAGGAGTTGAAAAATAATTTCTTGTTTACTCCTCCTATCATCTACCCAAGCGTATCTGTACTACATTTGGGTCTTCAACCTTGATATTGCTCTCCTCTTATGGCAATCCAAAAAAAAAAAATTCTCAAATTTATGAGGAATCTATTAGAGCTGAGCGGGTGCTAGTAGGAATATTGTGGTCATTATAGCCCTGTAGAAGTGTTAACACTCCAGCGCTTGTGACATGTCATGTCATACACCCACCTCAAAAGGAAGAGCATCACTACATCCATATGCTCGAGACCAAATTAGTAGATCAATCCTAGGTCCAAGTTGACTCATGGGTTGATTGCATGGTAGGATACAGTAAATACCAAGACCCAATGATGATGGAAAATCAAATGGTGGTACTAGTACAATAAATCAGTCTCAAGGAGCAGCATCAGAGTTAGTCTCCTGATATTCCAACAAGAGTCAGGCAAAAGAATCTGGTAAAATTAATTATCACTTTGTTTTTTCAATGTGTAGGATTATTCTTGTTGGGACTGAAACTGAAGGGGTTGATTTTATTGATGCAAATGGTTACAATATATAGGCATAAGCCTATATTCAACACATGACACTTGTCAAGTGAAACTGACAAGTGTCAAGGTGAAGACATAGTGCACTTTAACTCTAACATTCCCCCTTAAAGTGCATTATCCTAACTAAAGAAGAAACAAAACAAGTCAACATTAGGTAACATTCCCCCTTAATGTTGACTTCTGGAAAACAACCTATCATCCTCTCTTATTGCTGATTTGGTCTAGGCTCGTGCTCTTTGCGCTTGGCTCTCCAACTATGAATAATGCTAGATTCACTATGTATACATCTCGGTCTGTTGCCTCAGGGTCAGCCACTTCCACGGGTCTGTTGCCACTGGGTCAGCCATCTAAGTGCCTTAGGGTCATCATGGGTGCCTCAGGGTCAGCCACTTTTGGGTCTGTTGCCTCTGCAGGTCATCCTCAGAGGATGTTGCCTCTCATAGGTCACTGAATAGATTCACCATAAATATCAAATCTCTCTTTATGGTGAACTCAATCATCCTCCTGTGAATAATGCTAGATTCACTATGTATACATCTCGGTCTGTTGCCTCAGGGTCAGCCACTTCCACGGGTCTGTTGCCACTGGGTCAGTCGTCTAAGTGCCTCGGGGTCATCATGGGTGCCTTAGGGTCAGCAACTTCTGGGTCTGTTGCCTCTGCAGGTCATCCTCAGAGGATGTTGCCTCTCGTAGGTCACTGACTAGATTCACCATGAGTATGAAATCCCTCCTCATGGTGAACTCAATCTAGAAGGTGTCGATCTCTGCCAAAAATGCACCTAATACAAAAGAAAAATGAGCCATATAAGAGTGTCGGTCTCTATCAAAAATGCACTCAATACAATAAAATGAGCCATAGATCAAAATAGGAGAGAAGAAGAAAAGAAGAGAATCTTCTGAAGTGTCTTCATTTGTAGTCTTTAGAAGTAGATCCGGAAAAAACCTCGAATAGAGTCTAGGGTGTCTTTGTCTATAGTCCCTAGTATAAGTGTCCTTATGGTGACCATGTCATCCCACCGAAATGCATGGGTAACCAGCCACTGCATTCACCAAGTGTATAGAAAAGATCACTAGGTACAAGGATCACATATGAAATTACCTTGGGAGTGTCGGGTACAACCGAGAGTGCACTCCAAGGTATAAAACTTTGAGGCTGAAAAACTCAAATGAAAAAGCCTCAAAATTACAATATGACACCACCATTGTGTCCGTCGTGGAAAAATGTTTCCAACGACTATAAATACCCCTATATTCCACCATCAAAGGGGCCTTCATCATGTGAAAGAATCATAATGCCTATCTAAGGCAACAAAATAAACCTCAGGAATATCATATTCCTGGCATCGCACTGTGGCGGAATAAAAAAAACAGACTCAATTTTCCCTCGCAGGGGAATTACATTTCCACTCTCTATGTGGATAACAACATTTAAAAAAAAAATTACTGTAAAGTGCCCAACAACATTTTCCATGTGAATTAATCAATAAAGTGCCCCCTCATTAAAATAAATGCCCCCCACATTAAATAAAAACTTAATTTAGTCTTCATTTTTTAGTTGAATACAAAACAATTTCCTGCGTTTCATTCGCACAGCCACCCAACCTTTCATTTCAAAAGATGCCAGCTGCACCCACCCTGCCGGAATCACCGGATCTAAAAGACTTTCGTGATTAGCAGAGTGAACAGCTATGCTGTTCCACTCCACTTGTGGAAAATACCTTAATAATCAAAGGAAAAACAAAATGTCTTTGTCGTAGTTGAAATCACAATCCACGGACAAACCCTCTGACATATACGTGATCGGGTTCCAAGAAATCGTGCCGTTGAAGGCGGGAAAAGTATTCGGCTCGGAGGACATGGTCGGCCCCGCGGTAAAGTGGGATGCCTTGATACGCAAAACATTGAACAAGATGCCTATGCCTCAGAATCTCGGATCGACCGCCATATCCAGAAGCTCTAGCGCTTTCTTCAATGTTTCTCAGCGCGCTGAATTCCCTGGCAGTCGTGCAGCAGAGCTGCAGACAAGCCCCCAGCATTTACTTGGCATCGCTGAAGTCCAGAAGATCACAAAACGTCGTCAAAAAAATTCACCGATGCTCACAACAAAAAAACAAAAGACAAAAGACACTTCTAATATTCGTAGCAATTCACGAAATGACCTCCCAATTTCCAGACACCATCAATCAATTTGCTGGGTGGGAAGGGAACCATGCTTGCAATCATGGATTTCAAAACTCCACTGTCGTGTCTCTGAAACTCACGAGCTACAAATTAGAAGGTGTTATTTCTCCAGCCATTCAGAATTTGACAAGCTTGGTTCCAGCTCCTTTTCATTTCTCCAACTGCACGTAGTGGGGGTGCCGGTTGCAGTGGAGATTCATGCATTCTGTACTCGCTTGACATCGTCTCTCACATCAAGACATCCCCAATGCACTTGGAGGAAAATCCCCAACGACGAGATCGACGCTGCCCCGAAGGAGCGCGCTTGTGGAATCACCATCAACACCACCACCACCCATGGAAGCCCCTCTACCAGAAATCACCAAGCTAAAATGGTGAAGATCTACTGCATCGGATCTGACAGATTTCAAAAAACTTCTGTCAGGTCGTAGGTTTGAACCTTGTAGGCGACGAAACCCTGCTGGAACAACTTTATACAGCTGGCCTTGGGATCAAAAGGCATTTTCTTCAAAGGACCTCGAAGGCTCATAAAATCTCTGCTTTTGCAGAGTGATATAAAAAATACTGGCAGGCAAAGGAATGCTATGACATCAAGATTTACAGCACATGCAGTTTCCAGTGTGCATATAGGGCAAGACTTGTTGGAGTCATTCCATGATGGATTTGATGATGTTAATGGAAAAAATGATATGGCAGAATCAGCCCATAAGTCTCTCGAGGGAGTATGCTCTGCGACGAGGACGACAACCTCCCGGACTGCAACACCGAAAAATCCAAAGCCTACATATGGTAGTTTAACTTCCGAGAGTTTGATCCCCGGGAATTGAAGTTTTTTTTTATTCTACTCATTACAACCACCGCTCCAATGTCGAGTTGTGGTCGCAATCAGAATATGGCGATGACGGACAAATTTGAACTAGATCTGCTCGGATTCCTTGATCTAATGTCGTAGCCGTCAACATAAAAAAAATCTCATCAATCCGCTGCCGTTGCTCCCTTCGGTAAACTCGTCAACAACACCATTAAATCAATATCTGGAATCTTTGCAGAAAAAATACTGCTCAACACCATAACAGATCTGACCATTGCAGAAAAAAATACTGCTCAACACCATCTGGAAAAAAATTTAAAAAAATTTCCCAAACTTTAAAAATTTTTACCATCTGGTTTCTGATCCATCAAATGATGGAGAGCATACTCCCTCGGTAAAAAATTAAAAAAATAGGGAAAAAAAATTGAGGGGGAGGAGGGTCATGGAAATCCCTCCTCAAACTCACAAGCTCAGGAGACCGCCTGGAGCTCTGATACCAAATGTTAGGAGTGAAACTGAAGGGGTTGATTTTATTGATACAAATGGTTACAATATATAGGCATAAGCCTATATTCAACACATGACACTTGTCAAGTGAAACTGACAAGTGTTAAGGTGAAGGCATAGTGCACTTTAACTCTAACAATTCCTAGGGTTCTCATAAGGTTCCTAGGTTATTCTAGTTGGTCCTAGGTGATAGAATTAGATAGTTCCTAATCTATGGCTTAGTCAAGGGAAGAAAATCCTAAGGGGCCAACTAAGATTTTGTAACTCAAGGACTACTTACCCTTCCCTAGGATCCAATAATCAAGAAGGACATTAAGTCTATGATTTGATTTTGTTGATATGTGTTGATTTTACACTTTGAAATTTTCTCTAGTATACATTTTGTTCCTACATCATTTAGATTCCATCATAAAGAAACAAAGATGAAGCATCTTGGGAAATATGTATAAACCTACAAATGGAAACAAAAAAACTTGTTGAAAGTGTAATCTAACTTATGGCCAAGACCAACATTGTATGATATAATCTTGTGTAGGCCTACGTGCAATCATTGTACAAAAGTATTTAATTATTTATTTATAAATTTAGTTATTGATTTAATGTAAGAATTATGGGTCCATAGATAACCTTGTTATGATTAAAGCTATCTTATATTTATAATTAATGTATCCCATTTATTATCTTGGATTAGGTTAACTTTGATTATGTAATTGCGTTTTTTGGTATTGGTATAAATACCCCACCATTCCATCCATTATAATAGAATGGTGTGATCCTTATGCTTGGATAATACAATGATTAATTATGGTGCTCAAGGGAACCAATCAATTTTATGTATTTCATTTTCTCTTTCATCCTTTTTATTTTCTATATAAGATTTGAGTGACTGGATTGCAATTGTTTGTTACTACAAATAGGTGTGAAATTTAACATGGTATTAGAGCAGGTGTGGAGTAGTGTCACTTGGTCACATGGAAAGTTAGATATGAACCTTCGATTCTTATTTCAAGTTGTAGGACAAATTATTCATTAAAGCTTCATAAGCATTTTTGGCATAAGAGGCAAAGAGAATATCTTTGATTCATATTCATTCGTTCTTGCAGTTATTCCAAAAATCTTGTGTCTTCTCCACTCTCTACTCCATTATTTTCATGGTTTATATCTATATTTAAATTCCACATTGCATGTTGAGCATCCTCTTTCTTACTCACAGAAAGTCCACAACATCATGTTTGTAAAAATAGGAGGGTTTTGTTTATTTGAATTTGAATTTGAGTTTGTGGGGTTTAAAAATATTGTGAGTGCCTTTTTTTGAGACATGGGTATTCTCCTTTCGTGTTGAACATGACGTCCCTCTATAATAAGAGGACATGTGCATATCCATGAATTCAAGAGGAACTAAGAAAAATAGATATATACTCTTAAAAGTTTTTACTTAAGATAGTCATGGGTTCAGTTTGGAGCCTTTTGTTTTTAATTTCTCTTTATTGAACAAGTATAAAATTGACAAGTTACTTGGCAACTTTTGGACCAAATGGAAGGGTTGGCAATCCAGTCATGTGAGTGATGGCTTGTGCATGTGGGGAAGCAGGTGGTAGGTTTATAACCTACACCTCATTTTAGCCAATAGTCTTTGAATTTATTGGGTTGGACGACGTACTTCAAGGAGGCATCAACAACCTCATCACAATAATATCTGCACCTTTGTTGGCCAACTAAAGCACTTTAGATGTGACCTATTATGTGTTTGATTCTTCTCATGGAATGCTTTTTACTAGATATTTGTGTATAGGTTGTGGAGACTATGCTATTATTTTGAACAAAAATGCCCTTCATACCTCAATACAAGCATTGGCCGATTAACTTGCACGAAGGTTTTATCTCCCAATCTATTGAGGTTTGAATTATCTCGAAAATGGAAGATATTTGGTTGATGTAGTGGTTGAAATGACCATATTTCATGCTACTTAATATTCTATTTTATATACGTATACCCCTTCGACTAGTTATATCTTGCCATGTGTCAAAATTGTAGTGGTTCCAACAATCCAATGTCAAACAGGTAACACAAAAGTAGTGATAGTCATCAGTGAACTATTGGACACCTAGTGGAAAATTGTAATTGGATACATTGTTTCTAAGTTTTAAAAGGTAAATTTTTTACTTGTTGAGGAATATTAGGTCAAAAATCGTAGAGGCCATAACTTTTTTATACAAAAGCATTTTCAAACTATTTTGTTTTTTTAAATTGAATGATTTTTTGAGATCTTTGCATTGATAATACTAGTTTAAGGACTTGTCATAGTGTTGGAGACTAAGTTATGTATGCTAGTCATAAAAGGTTATTAATCTATTTAAAAAAGGATAATTTAGAGTATGTTATGTAATAAGAGCCTTTGGTCCACATTAATGGGAGAGACAATTAGATTTGTGAGAGTAAAAGTAGTTATTGGGTGTGATGGAGGCATATAGACAAATAATTTAGAATATGCTCTAGTCAATTCTTCCCCTTCCTATAAGATGCTTGGGCTTTTTATTAATTTTATACATGAATATTTGAACCTTCATGATATCTTCTCTCATATATATATTTTCTAGGTACTCTTGGAATTTTGTAATGGTTCTTATCATAAACAATTTCAAGCAAAGACTCTTTTGGCAATGGAAATTAGGTGGCCCAAGGGCAAGACAAAGTTTGATGTAAAAGGGAAAGTCATACTTCCAAGTCTTGTCTTATGCAACTATAGAATATTGGAGTAGCTTCTAAGGGAGGGTATTCTTGGCTTGTATCCCTCATATAGAGTTATAGAGTATGTGTTTGTATTTATGTTGGAGTATACAATATTGGTATTGGTGACTATGGTCTAGCCTAAGGAGATTCTTGTCTATGGACATATTTTCTTAAGTAGACTTTCAATTGATGAAGGGGTTCTCTTGAGACTTCCTTAAGTATGGAGGCCCATTAGAGAATCCTCATGGAGGGGAAGGAATTATTATAACTAATGTATTCTTTCCTTATCCCCTCAATTCATATTATGAAGGGTGTTGAAAGTGTAATATGAATAATGATCAAGGATGACATTGTATGATGTAATATTGTATAGGCCTATGGTTAATCATTGTAAAAATGTATTTAATTATTCATTTAATATAATCCAAATTATTATTAAATCCATATTATATTTTATAAAAAACTTAAATCCCACTTATTATGTCATCTTAGTTTAACTTTATTATGTAACTGGGTTTTTGGTATTGGTATTAAATACCCCCACCACTCCATCCATTACATCAGAGTGTTGTGATCCTTATCTAGAGATAATATAATCATTAATTATGGTGCTAAAGGGCACCCACCAATTTTTTATCTTTTGCTTTATCTTTTATTATCTCATGCCTTCTATATAATATTTGAGTGAATGGATTGCTTTTATTTGTTATTGAAAATATATTTAAAATACAAAAAAACATTATCAAGTGCAAATGGGTACATAAGGGCTATCATAATCATATAGAAATAAAAACATGTAAATTAAAATGAGTGCATGTAAAGCATGTTAGACATGCAAAAGATCGATTTTCTCATTTGATTATACTTAAATGAGGTTTTTTGGAGAGTATTTTATAAAATTTGCAAGTCAAAGGATGAATATAAGGAAGTGATGTCATATAGAATATCTGAACATGAAGGAATATAAAATGACCAAGGATGGAGTGAGTTGGTGAAAAATCAAGAAGTGACTAAGCAAGGAAATAAGAAACATATACATTGATAAGGTTAGGTGTATGTATATTTTAACACAAGCATAATATGATCTTCTACTCTCATGCAGGCATCTAAATAGATACGTTGTTAGCTTCTAGTTAGCTTCTCCTAGTTGTTAGCTTATGTTAGTTGTTGGATAAATTTGCTAAAAATAACTACAGTTAGCTATTCGTTATCAAATATGTTTTGCATTCTTTCAATTCTTGTATCCATTGAGATTTGGAAGATATTCTTCTATTGTAATTGGGTATATTGCTTGTCTATTTAAAATTTTCTTATGAATAAAATACAATATGGGATTCTTTCCCATATCATACATTGAAGAAGAAACTCATTATTCATAAAATTCTAGAATTAAGTAGGCAATGATGGAAATAATGAACAAGGAGCATTTCCATGTGATAGGGAACTTGACCAAATATGAAAAATATATACGCATAGAAAATCAAAGGCAGATATCACTAAAAAATAGAAAATGGAATGGCGGGATGGTATGAAATGAGTATATTGGAAAATACCCCAAGTCCTAGTTCTGGAAGTATTTGTCTTACCTTTGCTTTGTATTTCCTTTCTCTTTTTTGTTTTTTTTTTCCTTTTGTTTTTCAACTTATAGTGTTCTATTTATTTTCATACACTTTTATTACATCTCCTCATTTGTTTTTGTTAGAATATTATTATTGTTATAATGTGCACTATGCCTATAGTTGACATGTTGACATTTGTCTTTTGCCACTTGTCCCTGTCTTCAGTTTGAGTTGGAGTGGTGTCTTATGAAAGACACTTGGAGTGGAGCTTATGACACTTGTCATATCTCCCTCCTAAGCTTGATGCTTATATATTGTAAGATAACTTGTAAATAAAGAGTGCCTTATTTTTCAGTCCTATCATTTGGTATCAGAGCGGTGAGATCCGCCTGTAGAATATGGAGTTAGGGAGTATGCTCTCCACTCATTGAGTGGATCAGAAACCAAAAACTCCATAGAGGACAATCCTCGCCATCCGAGGACATGCCTCTTTCCAAATTTTTTTTTCAGGGGTAGCAGTGAAACAAGTTCATCATAAGTGCTGAACGGAGCTCTCAAAAGCAACAAACACATTGGAAAAGCGGTGCTCTCATAAGTTCACTTGCATGCTCTCAAAGTTCATCATAAGTTCGTCATAGTTGTGCACGCTTGCATGCCAATGGAGGTGTCTACCTGGAATTTTGCTAGTTGCTGATGACTATTGAGTTTCTCCAGCATTAACTGCTGCTCTTGAACTGCCAACTTCCCATTGTGTTGAAGTTGACAAGTTCTTTACTGCTTCATATTCATCTCGTACCTTGCAAGCTATCCTTATTTGTTTACTGGCTGGATTAGTAGGCTGTCCCTCTCCGTGCAAAGCGGCAAAAAGATCATACATCTCTGTTTCAATTTCTATCCTCCAAGTTGTATTCCTAATTTTATAACATGAACTCTATTTCTCTTTGGGACACATTTCGATAGGTGAAAACAAAAGGCTAAAATTGTCATATTTGGTGCTACATGAATCTCAGGTGGACATGAATCATTAAGCGGTGATTTGATGCAGGTAAATGCAGGACATGTTTGATGGTGTGTTGCTATCTCACCAAACCCTCACACACATCTCTGAGATTCACGGATAGCCCCTAAGTCCCATAGCCGCTTAGAAAATTTCTTCTATCCGGATCGTAAGCTTCAAAATTCGTCCAGCCATTCCTGAGTTTGTTGCATTCAAAAGTTTCTATGTATGGATTTTTGTTAACCCTTTTACTAGGGCTCTGAATGCTGTAAATACTATAATTCTTGTGTTTTGAGTGGGTCTGTGGTGTGGGGAGGAACGATCACTGTGGGGCGTTCAACCTGTTAACGCCCAACATTCCCTCAGAAGATATGGGAACCCCAAAAGCGTCAAGAATTCAAGTTTGGGAATAATGAAGTCCCGTAATGCTACAAAAATCAATGGGCAATGCTAAAATGTGGGAAGAAACAGGGCGGGGTTCATGAAATGGGGCCACAGTATTGTGTTTTTTAATTTTGGAGCCTCCAATATTTTATGTTTTTTTGTGAAGTTGGGCATGCCAAGCAAAAAACCTCATAACCAAGAAGCATTTTTTTAATGCCATTTGATTGTTGTTTTATACCCACCTTCGCAGCTGTTACTGTTGGGTATAATTGTTATTGTATTTTTGAAAAACCTCCTCTATAGCCTGTTCAAAATTCATCGAAGGAGAACTCTCATCATCGCTATCAGAATTCGAAATAATTATGAAACACGAATGACGAAGCCCCCTGTTCAGAGCTTGATGCAGACGATGTCACCACCTCTTTAGCTGTAAAGGGTATTCTTCCCTGTAAACTGTATGTGATTTCTAGATCTGGGTGCTTGCTGCAGATTTTGTATGCAAGTGAAGACGCCATAGTCCTGAGAAGCAAAATGACCGCATTGCCATAGCGAATACATTTGACCGCATTGCCTGTGTTTGGTCGCACACTCCTTAAGTTGTATCTCTGTTGAAACTTTTGACCTGTGTTTAAACTAACGAAACCCTCTTTGTAGAAACATTGGCAAGCATAGGTTTTTTCAACTTGAGGAGCCGCGGAGTGCATTGTACGAGTGGTTGTGTACCTCCTTCAGCGGATTTAACGGCAAAAAAATTGCATGGACGACGGCCAGCGACGTTACTGGAGGAATTGTCATACACGAAGTTACCGTGGAATGTAGCTATCATAGATATTGGCGAAGACTTCAACTTCCTTCAAGCTCTAAACTCATTGTTATGATGGCTGCTTCAATGTCAAAAAGGACAAAACATTTAAAAATATCTTCTTCGATATTTTAATTTTAACTTTGAAGCCTGCTTTGCTAGTAGCAAAATTTTATAAAAACTCCCAAGTTAAGCATTTTTTTGGAGAATAGCACTCGGATGGGTGACCACTTGGGAATGTCCCGGAGCTGCACACATTTAGAAGGTCTTTGTTTATTACCTTCTTAAAGCATCAAATTATACCCAACTATAGGCTTATTTATAGTCGTTGGAAAGAGAATTTTGAGGGGGATCCATTGGTGCAATTATTTTTTAGTTTTGAGACCTTTTACTCAGCTAAATTTTGACTTGAAGTTGATATTGTAAAATAGAGTGCATTTTCGGTTGCATCCGACACTCTTGGTTGATAATTTGGTAAAATTGTGAAGGATCAATTTCTAAGTCTTTAGGGAGGACATTATGCCAAGTCATTTATTGAATTTGGGGGCAATCTTGTAAAAGGAGGCATTGATATTATCTCATATTTTTTAGGCACATTTGGGGCTAATTTTTTTTAGCCAAGTTTTTAATACAAATCATCAACTTAAGGGGTGATTTAGGGCCCCTTGTCCCTTGTCGGTGGATTCATTTTGTGGCACTCTCTTGGCCACTAGGTGTTTGTTGCTTGCATCTTCTATTTGGGCTTTGTCTATATTTTATGCTTGCTATTACCCTTGCATGACTATGGGTTTTATAATTGTAATCAAGTGTAGTTCCATTTCAAACACACTTGTCACTAAGCCATATACAAGCAAGCAAACACATACAGACAAATTCTTATAAAGCAATAATACATTGACACATCTATTGTAACAATTTTACAAAAAGCAAGCATCGCATTTTTTTATAACCGCCTATGTTCCATGTATCAAATGCTCAAATACTTATAGTCTCCCTCACGTAAGGGTGGGTATATTGAGTAGTTTTGTATAAAGGTCTAGCAAGTTATTCCCTTTCAGAATCAACTATGTTCCACGTATCAACTACTCAAATGCTTATAGTCTCCCTCACGTAAGGGCGGGTATCTTGAGAATTTTGGTATAAAGGTTTAGAAAAATTCTAATTATTACTCTCTTTGGATAGAAAAAGGCACTTATGTTCAACTTAACCCTCCCACTATTGGAATCTCTTGAAGATTCAGAGTGGAAAAACTAGGCGAACCCTCCTATAGATCTTCAACGGTGTACCATAGATATTTTTTTGAGGGCTCTAATATGTTATTTGTCATTCTTACTTTATCCTTTGTTGATCTCACTTTTATTTTTATCCTTTTCTAAATCATGGCTACTACAAATCTATTAAGTGGACTTACAAACAAACTTGAAGGAACACAAAATTTTGCAAATTGGAAGTATGAGATGGAATCAATATTGATGATGAATGACATGGGTGACTTTGTGAAAGATAGGCAGGCTAATGAAGACTCACTCACTGCACCTACAGACCCTAAAGAAAAATCACAATTTGAGAAGAATTCCAATATAGCTTTAAGTCTAATCAAGCTAGCTACATAAATTCAATGCAGAGAAACTATAAGGGCTGCAAAAACACCAAAACAAGCATGGTATGCTCTCAATAGATTGTTTGATAGGCCAAGTCAAGATAATATTTTGGATCTCAAACAAAAATTGCACAATATATGTATGAAAGGCTCACTTACCAATTATCTTATGGAAGTGAAGTCCATTAAGAATGATTTCTTAGCTGCTGGTAAAACCCTAGATGATAATGAGTTAATTCCAATAATGTTGAATGGTCTTCCTTCAAAGTTTCACTCCTATGCTACCATGCTAGACTTGAGTGGTAAAACAATGAATTCCACACTTGAGGATATTGAGATCCTACTTAAGAAACATGAGCAAGCCCTAATCAAAGATGAAGAAATTGAAGCCACATCAACAACTTTTACCACTAAGGCAACTTTATAGCCTAAACAAAACAAGGGTCAAAATAAGCATAATCAGAATCCAAGGGGTAGACAAAATTAGAGATACACACAATACCAACAACAGCCAAATCAATAGTACCAGCAGCAACCACGTCAGCAATAGTACAAGCAACAACCAAATCAATAGTACCATCAGCAACCACATCAACAACAGTACCAACAACAACCAAGATGGCAAACAAGACCTCAAGGGGGTCAAAACAATAATCAACAAGGGTGTGAATATTGTGGAAAATGGAATCATAATGTTGCTAATTGCTATAAAAGGCAAAGAGAATAGAGAGAACCACAAAATAATAATCTAAACACATTGTATGCAACCAACCAAGTCAATATTGAAGATAAAGAATGTTGGTATATTGATTATGGAGTAGCAAAGAACATGATAGGAAGGCAAGATTGGTTGACCAAGGTTAAGCCTACATCAAATCAATTCATTACTTTTGGTGATGAAAGTGCTCTACCCATTTAAGGTGTTGGGGAGGCACCACTTACTTTGCATGATGTTAATAATGTCCCTGCAACATATATTTTGTATGTGCCTGGTCTTAAAAGGAGTCTTCTTTCTATTGGACAACTTATAGATAAGGGCTATAATGTCTATTTTGAAAAAGACAAATGCTACATTAAGGAACCCAATGGCAATGTCAAGGCCATGGGAGTGAAAAAGGATGGTGTTTACTACCTCCTTACAAAATCTGTAACACAAACATCTTTGCATACAACTAATTTCTCTTTGGAGTACATGTGGCATGAAATATTGGGACATTTAAATTTTAATAATCTTCAAATGATGGCTAAAAAAGGATTAGTTAAGGGACTTCCACATATTAAGGAGTCAAAATGTTTTTGTGAGCCATGTGTAATAGCCAAACACCATAGGCAACCATTTGAAATAGGAAATGCATGGAGAGCCAATAGACCTTTGCAATTGGTTCATTCAGACATTTGTGGGCCAATGTCTGTTCAATCTTATACTGGGGCTAAATACTACATCACTTTCATTGATGATTATGGCAGAAAGGTATGGATCTACCTAATTCAATATAAATGACAAGCCCTTAATAAGTTCAAAGAATTCATCGCACTTGTTGAAAGAGAAAGTGGTTATCAAATCTCCACCTTAAGATCAGATAATGGTGGAGAATATGTCTTCAATGAATTCTTTAATTTTTGTAAGTATCATGGGATAAGGAGGCAATTCATAACCCCTTATACCCCGCAACAAAATGGAGTTGCTGAGAGGATGAATCAAATAATCACAAATAGGGCAAAATCAAATTTACATGCTGCTATATTACCTAACTCATTTTTGGGAGAAGTTGTTCTTACTGCTGCATACTTAACTAATAGGTCATACACAAAGGCCTTACATGAAAGAACACCTAAAGAAGCATGGAGTGGAAGTACACCCTATGTGGGCCATTTGAGAATCTTTGGATGTGATGCCTATGCTCATATTCCTCATAAGAAAAGGAAGAAGTTTGATGATAAGAGCCAAAAATGCATCTTTGTTGGCTATAGTGATAGTGCCAATGCATATAAATTATATGAACCTATTTCCAAGAAAATCATTTTATCTAGGGATGTTACCTTTCATGAGTATTCTCCATATAATCCTCCTAAGACCCCCACTTTAGAAATAACTAATGAAATAGTTGCTCCATTCATACATACAATATCATCTACTCCTTATCCTTCACTCATAAATCAAGAAATTCATCCACAAGAAGAACTTCCTACAAATGATCCATGTCCTCCATCTCCTCCTCATAATGATCAAGTAACATCATCCAATCCTTTACCCAAGTGGGTTCAAGCCACAATAGATGAAGCCCAAAATCATTTGCCCACCTATATAGGTAAAAGGCCTTCAGCACTAAGACACCAAGTGAATTATGCCCTAATGGCCAAAGTCCTTAGCCAACTTGAACCTTCTAATGTCAAATAAGCACTTGGTGATCCTAAATGGGTTCATGCCATAGATCAAGAATTGGATTCCATTGAAAGGAATCACACTTGGGAGTTAGTTGATTTACCCAAAGGAAAAAATACCATTGGCACAAAATGGGTATACAAAGCAAAATATAAAGCAGATGGCTCACTAGATTGCTACAAGGTTCACCTAGTAGCTCAAGGATATAAGCAACAAGAGGGAATTGATTATGAGGAGACCTTTGGTCCTGTGGCTAAGATGACTACAATCGGAGACGATTATTGCTATGGCAGCTCAAAAACATTGGCCAATATATCAAATGGATGTCAAAAATTCATTTCTCAATGGTCATTTGAAGGAGGAAGTGTATGTGAAACAACCACCAGGGTACACAGTTGAAGGCCAAAACAACAAAGTTCTCATATTAAATAAAGGTCTTTATGGGTTGAAGCAAGCACCCTGAGCTTGGTATGCAAAGATTGACTCCTATTTTCTCAACCTTGGTTTCACTAGATCTGCAGCATAATCTACTCTCTATGTGAAACATTGGAGGAACCACATCATTTTGGTTACATTGTATGTGGATGATATTCTCATTATAGGTGATGACATAGAAGGAATAAAATTGCTCAAGGAGGACTTATGCAAGAACTTTGAAATGACAAATTTAGACCTCCTCCACTATTGCTTAGGAATAGAGGTATGGCAACAGTCTGGTAGGATTTTTATCTCACGGGCTAAGTACATTTAGTCTATTTTGGAGAGGTTTCACATGGAAGAGTGTAAGCCCTCTCTAACTCCCATGGAAACTAGATTGAAATTGGTAAACAATGATGAAGAAGAAAGGGTTGATGGTACACTTTACAGGCAACTAGTTAGAAGTTTGATCTACTTAACTTCAACTAGACCAGATATTTGCTATTCAGTTGGCCTTATTTCTAGATTCATGCAGGATCCTAAGAACAACCATTGGATAGCAACGAAGAGGATTGTGAGATTCCTAAAGGCCACACCTCATCATGGCGTTATGTACAAATCAAGTGATAATTTTTCTTTGATTGGATACACATATTCAAATTGGGCCAGTTGTCTTGAAACTAGAATATCTACATCAGGTTATTACCTTCAATTAGGTCAAGCCTCTATTTCATAGAGCACAAAGAAGCATAACACAGTTTCACTATATTCAGCAGAAGCAGAATATAGAGCAAAAGTTGAGGCAACTAAGGAGGCAATATGGTTGAGGCAATTAATTCAGGATATTGGGCTATTCATACATGGTCCAACATATATATACTGTGACAATAAAAGTACCATCAAGATGACCAAGAATCCAATTTTCCATGATAGAACAAAGCACATTGAAATACATCATCACTTTATTAGAGAAATGGTACAAGAAGACATTATACATATGGAGTATGTACCAACTCAATATCAAGTAGCATACATCTTTACCAAGTCACTTGGGAAAGACAAGTTTTCTCAGTTTAGCAATTTGCTATATCTATGTAAAAGAAGTCAACATTAAGGGGGAATGTTATGTAATGTTGACTTATCATTTTAGGATAGTGCACATTAAGGGGGAATGTTAGAATATTATTATTGTTATAATGTGCACTATGCCTATAATTGAGAGGTTGAAATTTGTCTTCTGCCACTTGTCCCTGTCTTCAGTTTGAGTTGGAGTGGTTTCTTCTGAAAGATACTTGGAGTGGAGCTTATGACACTTGTCATATCTCCCTCCTAATCTTGATGCTTATATATTGTAAGATAAATTGTAAATAAAGAGTGCCTTATTTTTAAGTCCTTATAGTTTTATGATATGGAATTTTATTTATAAAATATTCTTGAAAGCTTCTATTATTACACATAAGAATGTTTGTCATTGTGCTTGTAATTTACTTTATAAAGTGCTAGACTCAACCACATGAAAGGTTAGACTTGTTATTAAAAAATCAGCATGCCCTTTAAATGAACTCTATATCTTGGATCCATAATATAATAAAAGCAAAGAGTGATGAAAATGGATGAAAACCTAGGGCTTAATGGCTTAATAAGTCTAGTTATTTAGAAATCCAAGAAAACTCTATTGAGCAAGGTGCAGCAACGGTATTGTCATTGTTGTCAACACAGTCAGATAGATCTGGTGTTTCAGTGGACAGGAAGTTCAAAAGCTATTCAGATGCAGAAGACAGGAGTTCAAAGGTTATTCAGAGTATGGACAGTGAGTTTCCAAGAAGACCGAAGTGGACCACTTGCAAAAGATCAAAGAAAAAGACAAGTAAGAAAAGTGTCGCGATATCGCGACATATTCAGCAGGCAAGAAAAATTGTCACGATTTCGCGACATGT
This sequence comes from Wollemia nobilis, assembly GCA_028583015.1. Lineage (NCBI taxonomy): Eukaryota > Viridiplantae > Streptophyta > Pinopsida > Araucariales > Araucariaceae > Wollemia > Wollemia nobilis. The sequence continues at coordinate 6,689,011 of JAQPPZ010017031.1, read as the reverse complement.
TGGAAGAGAGAAAAAGAAAGAAAAACTGTCGCGATATCGCGACATGTTGAGAAGAAAGAAAAACTATCACGATTTCGTGACATGTTGGAAGAGAGAGAAGAAGAAAGAAAAACTGTCGCGATATCGTGACATGTTGAGAAGAAAGAAAAACTGTCACGATTTCGTGACATGTTCGAAGAGAAAGCGCAAGCAAGAAAAATTGTCACGATTTCGTGACATGCTGGAAGAGAAAAAGGCAAGACGAAAAAGTGTCGCGATTTCGCGACATATTGCAAGGAAGGTTGTACGGTCGAAAAAGTGTCACGATTTCATGACATATTGCAAGGAAGGTCGTACGGACGAAAAAGTGTCACGATTTCGTGACATATTGCAAGGAAGGTTGTACGGACGAAAAAGTGTCACGATTTCATGACATATTGCAAGGAAGGTCGTACGGATGAAAAAGTGTCACAATTTCATGACATATTGCAAGAGAGATTGTACGGATGAAAAAGTGTCACGATTTCGTGACATATTGCAGGAGAGAGAGTCCAAAAGAAAAAGTGTCACGATATCGTGACATGTCGGGTTTTCACGACCCGAAGGCAAGAAAAAGTGCTAAGGAGAAAAAGTGTCATGATATCGCGACATGTCGGGTTTTCGTGACCCAAAGGCAAGAAAAAGCGCTAAGGAGAAAAAGTGTCACGATATCGCGACATGTCGGGTTTTCGTGACCCGAAGGCAAGAAAAAGCGCTAAGGAGAAAAAGTGTCGCGATATCGCGACATGTCGGGTTTTCGTGACCCAAAGGCAAGAGAAAGCGCTAAGGAGAAAAAGTGTCACGATATCGCGACATGTCGCATTTTCGTGACTCGAAAGCGCAGGAAGGAAGAGAAAGAAAAAGTGTCACGATTTCGCGACATGTATTTTCGTGGGCCAAAGCAAAGAGAAAGAGGAGAGAGAAAATAGTGTCGCGATATCGCGACATGTGTTTTCATGGCAACAACAACAGAAGAGTTACAAGGGCAGTTGAAGCCGACGAAGACCGATGTAAGCCGACGAAGATTAGGGTTTGCAGCCGATGAAGTCTAGGGTTTGCAGTCGACTAAGAGTAGGGTTTACAACCGACTAAGATTAAGGTTTTTCTTCATGAAAATATTGTTATAAAAGGAGGGCTGTTTGGAGAATTGAGGTGTGTTGAACATATCGTCGAATGCGTGTTGAAGGGTGAGTGTCGAAGGGCGTGAAGTTCGGTCGTAGAGCGTAGAGTGCAAGTCGTATCGAATCATGCTAAGTGCAAAATTCGCAAAGGAAGCAGAGTGCACAAAAGGGAGAAGATGATCGTTCGACTGTGACGCAGCAGATTGTGCGAAGTAATTTCGTAGAGAGAGCAGAGTGCGTAGAGATCGCTAAGGTGAAGCAGACTTGTCGAGATCTTGTAAAAGTGGAGGTATCTTTCTGTTAATCTTCTAGATTCATAATTCAAGTCCAGGTTGTAGCTTGGCATCAGGGGTTGGTGCTCCTTCCAGTAGGTGCTTGTAAATCAGGGGTTGGTGCTCCTTTCTGTTGGTACAGATAAGTAAGGGGTTGGTGCTCCTTCCAGTGGGTGCTGGTAAAGTGATTGTAAAGTTGTTGCTTTGCAAAGGCTGGATTTGGATGGTAGTCCAAGCAGTCATTCTTGAGGAGTAGCCACATTGGTGAACCTCGTTAAATCTTGTGTTGTGTGATGCTCTTCTGTTATTCTTGCTATATCTTGTTATAAGTTTTAATTGCTTCTATTTTAAGAGCTATGAATTCAAGATTAAAAGAGCTACACTGATTCACCCCCCTCTCAGTGTCATTGTAAGACTAACAATTGGTATCAGAGCTAAGTCCCTATACAAGCTTAACCAGCTAGGGTGATCTTGGAAATAACACAATGGCAGGTGGTGAAGGCTTCTCATCAAACAAAGCACCATTGTTTGATGGATCTAATTATGCATTCTGGAGAGTCAGGATGCAGACATATCTCTGTGCTTTGGGATACGACATCTGGGATTTAGTAGTCAGTGGATACACAATTCCCACCTCTCCTCCAAAAGAAGCGAATGAAAAGAAACCATTTGAGAATAATTTGAAAGCAACGAATGCCATCTTGTGTGGATTAGCAGATAGTGAACTAGTAAAGGTCATGAACTGTAAATCGACAAAAGAAATATGGGACAAATTGAAGAGTGTTCATGAAGGAGATGATAAGATCAAAGAAGCCAAGTTACGAGACACATCGAGCTCAGTTCGAAGCATTGAAAATGAATGACGATGAAAACATTGAGGCATTCATGTTGAGAGTTAATGGAATCATCAATGCGATCAGAGGACTCGGCGAGGATATCGATGACTCTATTGTCGTGAAAAAGGTATTAAGATCTCTTCCTCAAAGGTTTGATTCCAAAGTCTCAGCGATAGAAGAAGCTAAAAATCTAAATTATTTCAGTATAGATGAGATGTATGGTTCTTTAACTGCATATGAAATGAGGATAGGAAGAACTAAACCCACAGACAGAGAAGCAGCTTTTAAAGCTCTTAAAAATAAAAACACTAATCAAAAGTCCGAGGAAGAAGGGACTTCAGATGAAATGGAAGCAAACTTTGTTAGAAAGCAAAAAAAAGGAAAAGGGAAATACAGAGGGAAGCTACCATTTAAATGTTTCAACTGTGGAGGCATCGGGCATTTTGTGACTAAATGTCCACTTAAAGAGCAAAACAAAAATGATGAAGGATCGCACCATGAAAAAAGTGACTGGAAGAAAATGAACTTCAGAAAAGGCAACTTCAAGAAGAGAAGTTTCATCTCCAAGAATGTCAGTTCATCAAAAGACAACTCCGAAGAAGAGTCTGAAGAGGAAAAAGGTGAAGCTCTCTTTATGGCATTTGAAGAAGCAAAATCATAAAAGGAAGAAGGAGTGATCTCTGAAGTGTGTGGTGAAAACCATGAGGCTGAAGTAGATCTAGAAGGTGAGTTGATCTCTGCACTTGAAGAGTGGGAGATAGAAAAGAAAAATAATAAGAAACTTTCAGAAAAGCTTGCGGATGCAAATGAAATCATAACCAGTTTGAAAGTACAGATAGAAGAATCCAAGAAAATCTCCGAAGATCTCGAAGTACAAATAACCATGAGAATAGACTATTGCAGCAAGCTAGAAGAAGAGACTGTTGGTTTGAGAATGCAGCTAGAAGAGATGAGCAAGAAAATTAGTTGTTATCACAAACGTGAAGAAAGTTCTATGAAGCTGGATAAGATCATAAATGACCAAAGACCTGTAGGCATCAAGTTTGGTCTGGGTTTCATCGAAGGAGAATCATCAAGTGGATCAAAGGCCAGAAATGAAGAATCCACAAAGAATGAAGATAAGAAACAGGTTGATCAAGGCAAAATGCCTCATGCAAAAGAAAGCAATAATGCCAGGTTCGAAAGGAGAACTGACAATGATGGATTCACCAATGTCACACATCAAAGAAGAAGAAGACCTATGGCTCCTACGGCAACATGGCAAAGACCATCTCCCAGGTTCAATTATCCCTTCTCTCGGTTTCTGTTTTAAATGCAATGGCTATGGACATAAAATCTCAGACTGCAAATATAATGTTAGACCAAGGAATTTCACCGAGTAGAAATGCTTTTTCTCCTCCGATGAATTATACAGTAGAATGTTATAAGCTATCACAATTTTGGGCACATTGCAAGAAACTGTAGAAGCACATTTTCATCAAATCAGTTTCAGGGAAGAAAAGTTCAACCAAACAGGATGAGACAAAATAGAAAACTTTCTGTAAAACATGCACAAGTTGTTGATAAGGGAAAAGCAAAACAAGAACCCAAAACCACTACCAAGACGGAGTGGAAAGAAAAGGAACAACTTAAGGAAGAAAAGGAATCCTTAATTGTTCAAACAACATTTAAAGCACAGAATAAATATGTACCATGGATACTTGATAGTGGATGCTCCAGTCATATGACAGGTAACAAACAAAAATTTGAGAAGTCTGCAGAAATATGAAGGTGGTTCAGGAAAGTTTGGAAACAATGATGGAGCTAAGATAGTTGGCAAAGGTTCAGTCAAAATTATTAACGAAAAAATTAAGTCGGAAGAAGTCTTGTTTGTAGATGGTTTGAAACATAACTCTGTTGAGCGTAAGTCAGATTTGTGATAAAGGTCATGAGGTAGTTTTTAAGAAGCAGGGTTGTGAAGTCAGAAAGACAAACAGTGGAAAATTGATAGCAACTGGATCAAGAACATCTAGAAACCTGTACACGCTCTCAGAAACTTCAGAAGGAGCTTGTTTTATTGGACAGGAAGAAGAAAATTGGTTGTGGCACAAGAGACTCGGTCATATCAGTTTTGATAACCTAGTAAAAATCACCTCAAAAGGAGCAGTGAGAGACATTCCCACCATCAGCAAACTCTGCAAACAACATTTGTGCTTCATGCCAAAAGGGGAAACAAACTAGAGTCTCTTTCAAAACAAAAGAATACTACACAAGCAAGCCTTTGGAACTAATACACACTGATTTATGTGGACCCATGAGAACACAAAGCATAAATGGTGACAAATATTTCATGTTGTGCATTGATGACTATTCTAGAATGACATGGATATTTTTCTTGAAGCATAAATCAGAAGCTTTTGATATGTTCAAAATTTTCAAAAACCAGGTTGAGAATGAAACAGGAAAGAGGATCAAATGTTTAAGATCAGACAGAGGAGGAGAATTCATTTCAGAGGAGTTTGCAGAATACTTTGAAAAATACGGTATTAGGAGACAGTTCTCAGAAGCCAGGACACCTCAGCAAAATGGAGTGGTGGAAAGAAAGAACAGGACAGTGCAGGAAATGGCACGGACTATGTTGGTTGAAAGCAAAGTAGCAGACAGATTTTGGAAAGAAGCAGTCCATACTACGGTGTATATCCAAAATAGGTACATGCTGAGAACACATGAAAGCAAAACTCCTTATGAATTGTGGTTCGGTAAAAGGGCAACAACAAAATACCTCAGAGTGTTTGGCAGCAAGTGCTATATCAAAAGAACTAAAGATAATCTTGGTAAGTTTGAAGATAGAGCGGATGAAGGTATTTTTGTTGGTTATTCGTCTAGAAGCAAAGCTTACAAATGCTACAACAAAAGGCTCAAGAAAATTGTTGACAGTGCTGATGTTAAGTTTGATGAAGGTAAAGAATGAGTAATTAGCTATGAAACGAACTACCCAATCTATGAAGAGGTTATTGAAGGAGATGAGGAAAACGAAATTGAAAAGATACAAAAAATTGACTCAGATGATGTAAGTTGTGATTCGAAGCGGAAGAGAATAAGAAATTCAAAACAGGCAGCTAGCAGAAAAATCATCCTAGAGATCAAATAATTGGAGACCCCAAAGTTGGTGTTCAAACAAGAAGAAGAGTAGCAAGTAACTACTCTCTATTATCCAGCATTGAGCCCAAGAATGTTGCTGAAGCAAGCAAAGATGAAGGTTGGATGAAAGCAATAAATGAAGAATTAGACCAGATTGAGAAAAACAAAACTTGGGAGTTAGTACCTAGACCTACGAACAAAAATATAATCGGGACTAAATGGATCTTTCGTAACAAATTGAATGAAGACGGACAGGTAGTCAGAAATAAAGCAAGATTGGTATGCAAGGGGTATGCACAAGTAGAAGGCATTGACTTTGAGGAAACGTTTGCACCAGTAGCTAGACTAGAGGCAATCAGAATGTTTCTGGCTTTAGCAGTCTACAAGAATTTCAAAGTTTATCAAATGGATGTGAAATCAGCATTTTTGAATGGGAAACTTGAAGAAGAGGTTTATATTGAGCAACCTGATGGGTTCCAACTTGGTGATAATCCCAACTTCGTTTGTAAGTTGAAGAAAGCTTTATATGGCTTAAAACAGGCACCCCGAGCATGGTATGCAAGACTAGACAACTATCTCACTCAACAAAGGTTTAAGAAAGGTATGGTGGATAGCAACCTATATGTCAAAACAAAAAATGGGCATCTTATTGTTCTTGTTGTGTATGTAGATGATATCATATTTGGCAGCAGCAAAGATGAGTCATGTAAAGATTTAGCAAATAAGATGCAAAAAGAATTTGAAATGTCAATGATTGGTGAACTGTCATATTTCCTCGGCTTGCAAGTTAATCAAAGTAAGAAGGGCATATTTATTTCTCAAGTTAAATATGTAAAAGAGATGCTAAAGAAATTCACAATGGAGGATTGTAAGCCAGTTAGCACTCCCATGACGACGGGCTGCAAGTTGAGCAAAGATGACAAATCTCCACTGTTGATCAAACCATGTACAGATCTATGATTGGAAGCCTCATCGTATCCGACGACTACTGGACCAGATATTTTGTAGGCAGTATGCATGGTAGCACGTTTTCAGGCCAATCCCAAGGAGACTCATGTGACAGCAGTAAAGAGGATTCTTCGGTATCTCAAGGGTACTATGGAGTATGGGTTGTGGTATCCAAAAGGTAAAGACTTCACCCTTATATCATATTCAGATGCAGATTGGGCAGGATGTGTAGATGACAAAAAGAGTACCAGTGGAGGTGCATTCTATCTCAGAGATAGATTGGTTGCATGGCACAGTAAGAAGCAAGAGTCAGTTTCTTTATCAACAGCAGAGGCAGAATATATTGCAGCGACAACATGTTGTACGCAGGTACTATGGATGAAACAAACCCTGAAAGATCTTGGTATCTGCTTTAGTGAACCAATATCAGTTAAGTGTGATAACACCAGTGCCATTAACATCTCCAAGAATCCAGTTATGCATTCACGCACAAAACACATCGCTATCAGGTATCACTTCTTGAAGGAGAAAGTTGCCGAAGGTGAGGTTAAATTGGATTTTGTTCCAACTACAGAGCAAGTAGCAGATATCTTCACAAAACCATTGCCCAAGGAAGTTTTTGAGTACCTTCACAATAAATTGGGAGTGGTCACACTTCCCAAAGATTGACTAGCTACAGGGATCACATTCTCAGGGGGAGCATCTAAGCATTTGATTATCTTGTTGCTCATGTTCATGATTTTTGCTAAGTATAATCAATTTTGCTTGAGAATGTTGTGCATGGACTCAGGGGGAGTCCGTAGTAGCCCTTTGGTATTATTGTCAAAGGGGGAGAAGAGTTACAGGAAATTGCACATGTGTTGCCAACAATTCCAAAGGGGGAGATTGTTGAGCAAGGTGCAGCAACAGTATTGTCATTGTTGTCAACACAGTCAGATAGATCTGGTGTTTCAATGGATAGGAAGTTCAAAAGCTATTCAGATGCAGAAGATAGGAGTTCAAAGGTTATTCAGAGTATGGACAGTGAGTTTCCAAGAAGACCGAAGTGGACCACTTGCAAAAGATCAAAGAAAAAGACAAGTAAGAAAAGTGTCACGATATCGCGACATATTCAGCAGGCAAGAAAAATTGTCACGATTTCGTGACATGTTGGAAGAGAGAGAAAAAGAAAGAAAAACTATCGCGATATCGCGACATGTTGAGAAGAAAGAAAAACTATCACGATTTCGTGACATGTTGGAAGAGAGAGAAGAAGAAAGAAAAACTGTTGCGATATCGCGACATGTTGAGAAGAAAGAAAAACGTCGTGATATCGCGACATGTTGAGAAGAAAGAAAAACTGTCACGATTTCGCGACATGTTCGAAGAGAAAGCGCAAGCAAGAAAAACTGTCACGATTTCGCGACATGCTGGAAGAGAAAAAGGCAAGACGAAAAAGTGTCACGATTTCGCGACATATTGCAAGGAAGGTTGTACGGTCGAAAAAGTGTCGCGATTTCATGACATATTGCAAGGAAGGTCGTATGGACGAAAAAGTGTCACGATTTCATGACATATTGCAAGGAAGGTTGTACGGACGAAAAAGTGTCACGATTTTGTGACATATTGCAAGGAAGGTTGTACGGACGAAAAAGTGTCACGATTTCATGACATATTGCAAGAGAGATTGTACGGACGAAAAAGTGTCACGATTTCGTGACATATTGCAGGAGAGAGAGTCCGAAAGAAAAAGTGTCACGATATCGCGACATGTCGGGTTTTCGTGACCCGAAGGCAAGAAAAAGTGCTAAGGAGAAAAAGTGTCACGATATCGCGACATGTCGGGTTTTCATGACCCGAAGGCAAGAAAAAGCGCTAAGGAGAAAAAGTGTCGCGATATCACGACATGTCGAGTTTTCGCGACCCGAAGGCAAGAAAAAGTGCTAAGGAGAAAAAGTGTCGCGATATCGCGACATGTCGGGTTTTCGTGACCCGAAGGCAAGAAAAAGTGCTAAGGAGAAAAAGTGTCATGATATCGCGACATGTCGGGTTTTCATGACTCGAAGGCAAGAGAAAGCGCTAAGGAGAAAAAGTGTCACGATATCGTGACATGTCACATTTTTGCGACTCGAAAGCACAGGAAGGAAGAGAAAGAAAAAGTGTCACGATTTCGTGACATGTATTTTCGTGGGCCAAAGCAAAGAGAAAGAGGAGAGAGAAAATAGTGTCGTGATATCGCGACATGTTGTGTTTTCACGGCAACAACAACAGAAGAGTTACAGGGGCAGTTGAAGCCGACGAAGACCGATGTAAGCCGATGAAGATTAGGGTTTGTAGCCGATGAAGTCTAGGGTTTGCAGCCGACTAAGAGTAGGGTTTACAGCCGACTAAGATTAAGGTTTTTCTTCATGAAAATATTGTTATAAAAGGAGGGCTGTTTGGAGAATTGAGGTGTGTTGAACATATCGTCGAATGCATGTTGAAGGGTGAGTGTCGAAGGGCGTGAAGTTCGGTCACAGAGCGTAGAGTGCAAGTCGTATCGAATCGTGCTAAGTGCAAAATTCGCAAAGGAAGCAGAGTGCACAAAAGGGAGAAGATGATCGTTCGACTGTGACGCAATAGATTGTGCGAAGTAATTTCGTAGAGAGAGCAGAGTGCACAGAGATCGCTAAGGTGAAGCAGACTTGTCGGGATCTTGTAAAAGTGGAGGTATCTTTCTGTTAATCTTCTAGATTCATAATTCAAGTCCAGGTTGTAGCTTGGCATCAGGGGTTGGTGCTCCTTCCAGTAGGTGCTTGTAAATCAGGGGTTGGTGCTCCTTTCTATTGGTACAGATAAGTAAGGGGTTGGTGCTCCTTCTAGTGGGTGCTGGTAAAGTGATTGTAAAGTTGTTGCTTTGCAAAGGCTGGATTTGGATGGTAGTCCAAGTAGTCATTCTTGAGGAGTAGCCACATTGGTGAACCTCATTAAATCTTGTGTTGTGTGATGCTCTTCTGTTATTCTTGCTATATCTTGTTATAAGTTTTAATTGCTTCTGTTTTAAGAGCTGTGAATTCAAGATTAAAAGAGCTACACTGATTCACCCCCCTCTCAATGTCATTGTAAGACTAACAAACTCAAGCATAATTACATGGATACTTGTCGATCAAGGAGAAAAATAGATTATGGATGGATCAAGTTACCTAAAATAAAGTGTACATTGGTTTGGAGATCCATTACTTCATCTTATTTACTTGCATTTTTTCTTTATAATCCACTTGAATTATTTGCCATTATGTTGTACATAAGTTATATAATGAAATATCTAATGTAGATGCTTAAGTAAATGATCCATATAGGATACATACAAGAATGCTCAAATATATCCATGAAGGATGAATGATATAATATAAGAATGAATGAGCTCTTTTGATGTATGTAAGATAGGTACTATGTTTTTATGATGAGGAATTACATATGAAAAGATGCCAAGGGATAAGATGTTGTTTAGGTATGAATGATCTTTAGCACAATGCCATGTAAAATATGCAAGTAATTGTATGTTGACTTCCAACATTGGTTTTCCCCCTATTTCCTTTTTTCTTTTATTTTAATTGTGTGCTCTTTGTTTCCACATAATTTTACATACACCTATTTTTTGTATTTTAATGCATTTTTTTTTGTTTTTTGAATGGAAATTCTAAATTTTATTTTAAAGGTCTAAGGTTCTAATAGAGTTGTGATTCCAACTCCAAGGCTAGTTCCTTAACCACTATGGGGGAGTTTCTTTGAAAAATATAACCTTATAATAATAATAATATTATTATTTTAATAAAAAAGACACAAAACGTAGAAAAACACAACATATGTAAGCATTTTGATGATGCAAATCATAAAATGATTTATTTTTCTAAAAAATACATGAAGATAATTTTGGCATTTTCTATGTAATTATTTTTCTTTTGAGAGTAATATTGGCTTTGAATTATCAATATTTTTCTTATCATTTTCCTTTGATTTTATTTTGTCTTCATTTTTTTTTTGAAAATAGATATAATTTACTTTTACAAGAAAGGAAAGGCCTCATAAGTTCACCTTATACCTTAGTAACACTTACTATCAAGACAAAAAAATATGGAATATTTCTGAACTATGTAGGGAGGAAAATATATGATTGTATAATGATGGGAAAAAAAAGAGATACAATATGCTATGATATATGTAATGTGATAATATATATGATTTTCACTATGTTAACCCTTTATATGAGGGAGGAGTTGGGATGGACCCAATAGGTATAACTAGACATAAATCTCTTAATATACGTGCAATTGACTTATTCATCAAGATCATCTTCATTAAGTGTTTTGAGCTTAAAATCTCTAGATCCATAAGCTTTTGAAATAATGTAAGGGCTATGTTATTTCTTCAAAAACTTACCTATATTCTTATAAATATTTTCTAATCTGGTCATCAATTTGGAATTCTCTTAATTTCACTTTATTATTGTAAGATCTTGTTATTATTTGTTTGTAAGCTATGTTCAAAGGTTTGTAATATTTTCTCATCTAACCAAGCTAGTCGACATGATCTTACCTCTCTAAAATATTCTTCACCTATGATATCACACAAACAGACACAAAGAGAGGAAATTTCAAAATTTAAAGGTATTATAGCTTCTTCACCATATACAAGAGAGAATGGGATTCCCCCGTGGCAATTATTTAACTTGCACAATAATCCCATGAAGCAAAACATAACTTAATGTTGAAATATTTCTTATTTTCTTATACTATTGTTTACAAAATGTTAACTACGATTTTGTTAGAAGATTTCACATATCCATTACATTGCAGGAAGTATGGTGAAGAAAATATTTGTTGTATATGAAAATGTTTGCATAAAAATTTGACATCCTTATTTTTATAAAATGTGCCATTATCTGAAATGATAGTATAAGGAATGACAAACCTACAAGTATTATGATGGAATATGGATATAGAGACAGTAACTAATATATAAAAAATCAAAGGTGTTGCCACTCCCCATTTTGTGAAATGACAAACTTATGACATTGAGATGATAAGGGTAAAATTTTACCAACAAAATCAAGTTCTCATATGGTCGAAGTCCATGGTCTATGTATGTCATTAAGGGCTTTTGTGGAATCATGCAAAATATTTGTATTTGTTTGCTGATAAGGCTCATATTTAAACACAACTTCATAGGAATATTATTCCATGGAAATCCAATAATATCCCATACTAATAAGCTTATGAGATGTATAATGACCACTAAATAACCCTCCATGAATTCCAAAATGGGATTCTTGTAAGGCTATTGGTACTTCATATTCAAGTAAGCATCTAAGTAAAGTGCCATAATGATTCTTAAAATGTATCTCCCAAGATGATCCGCGTAATAGTATTATTGCAATTATGGGTTCTTTCCTCAGTATTAGTTCCTTTTAGATATGTTTAATACTTAAGATATTGAATGATGTCTTTGTACTAAATAGAGGATTTACTAGTATTTATAGGATTGACTTCTATGACATAAGCAATATGCCCTTCAGGTTGAGGATTATGGGTGATAGAATCATCATTGAATTTTTAAAATAAAATTCTTATCATCATGTGTCTTTAGGATGTCAAATGAGGTGGAAAATGAGGCTAAAGTACCAATGACTTGGTTTTATAAATTACACATTTTATACTACAAAAAATCAAAGGATTGAAAAATATCTTTTAAGTTGTCATGATATTTTTTAAGATGCTCACTTTTAACTTGATATTTACCTTTGTCTTGTTTAAGTATTAATTGTAAATTCCAATTTCATGGATATGTTTTACACGTTTTTTGGTTGCTAAAAGTCCTAAAATTAGACCTTTAAATTCACCACCATTGTTTGAACAATCAAGTTTATGTCTAATGGCAATGGGAATCAAATATTCATTAGGATATCCCAAAGCTTCCCTTACATTTTAATTTGGTTTTTAACCCCATTATAGTGTAAGATCCAAGTATCAAGACATAAAAATAGACACGGTCAATCAATGCAATAGCAAATTAATAAATATAGTCCATCAAATAGAAGGATCTACTAAAATTGAATGTGTAGGATTATTCCTAGGGTTCTCATAAGGTTCCTAGGTTATTCTAGTTCCAATAGACCTTTGCAATTGGTTCATTCAAACATTTGTGGGCCAATGTCTGTTCAATATTATATTGGGGCTAAATACTACATCACTTTCATTGATGATTACAACAAAAAGGTATGGATCTACCTAATTCAATATAAGTGGCAAGCCCTTGATAAGTTCAAAGAATTCATTGCACTTGTTGAAAGAGAAAGTGGCTATCAAATCTCCACCTTAAGATCATATAATGGTGGAGAATATGTCTCCAATGAATTATTTAATTTTTGTAAGTATCATGGGATAAGGAGGCAATTCACAACCCCTTATACCCTACAAAAAAATGGAGTTGCTGAGAGGATGAATCAAACAATCACAAATAGGGCAAAATCAATGTTACATGTTGCTATATTACCTAACTCATTTTTGGGAGAAGTTGTTCTTACTGCTCTATACTTAACTAATAGGTCACACACAAAGGCCTTATATGAAAGAACACCTAAAGAAGCATGGAGTGGAAGGACGCCCTATGTGGGCCATTTGAGAATCTTTGGATGTGATGCCTATGCTCATATTCCTCATAAGAAAAGGAAGAAGTTTGATGATAAGAGCCAAAAATGCATCTTTGTTGGCTATAGTGATAGTGCCAATGCATATAAATTATATGAACCTATTTCCAAGAAAATAATTTTATCTAGGGATGTTACCTTTCATGAGTATTCTCCATATAATCCTCCTAAGACCCCCACTTTAGAAATAACTAATGAAATAGTTGATCCATTCATACATACAATATCATCTACTCCTTCTACTTCACTCATAAATCAAGAAATTCACCCACAAGAAGAACTTCCTACAAATGATCCATGTCCTCCATCTCCTCCTCATAATGATAAAGTAACATCATCCAATCCTTTACCCAAGTGGGTTCAAGCCACAATAGATGAAGCCCAAAATCATTTGCCCACCTATACAGGTAAAGGGCCTTCAGCCCTAAAACACCAAGTGAATTATGCCCTAATGGCCAAAGTCCTTAGCCAACCTGAACCTTCTAATTTCAAAGAAGCACTTGGTGATCCTAAATGGGTTCATGCCATAGATCAAGAATTGGATTCCATTTAAAGGAATCACACTTGGGAGTTAGTTGATTTACCAAAAGGAAAAAATACCATTGGCACAAAATGGGTATACAAAGCAAAATATAAAGCATATGGCTCACTAGATCGCTACAAGGCTCACCTAGTAGCTCAAGGATATAAGCAACAAGAGGGAATTGATTATGAGGAGACCTTTGCTCCTGTGGCTAAGATGACTACAATCGGGACAATTATTGCTATGGCAGCTCAAAAACATTGGCCAATATATCAAATGGATGTCAAAAGTGCATTTCTCAATGGTCATTTGAAGGAGGAAGTGTATGTGAAACAACCACCAGGGTACACAGTTGAAGGCCAAAATACCAAAGTTATCAGATTAAAGAAAGCTCTTTATGGGTTGAAGCAAGCACCCTGAGCTTGGTATGCAAAGATTGACTCCTATTTTCTCAACCTTGGTTTCACTAGATCTGCAGCATAATCTACTCTCTATGTGAAACATTGGAGGAATCACATCATTTTGGTTACATTGTATGTGGATGATATTCTCATTATAGGTGATGACATAGAAGGAATAAAATTTCTCAAGGAGGACTTATGCAAGAACTTTGAAATGACAGATTTAGGCCTCCTCCACTATTGCTTAGGAATAGAGGTATGGCAACAGTCTGGTAGGAATTTTATCTCATAGGCTAAGTACATTTAGTCTATTTTGGAGAGGTTTCACATGGAGGAGTGTAAGCCCTCTCTAACTCCCATGGAAACTAGATTGAAATTGGTAAATAATGATGAAGAAGAAAGGGTTGATGGTACACTTTACAGGAAACTAGTTGGAAGTTTGATCTACTTAACTTCAACTAGACCAGATATTTGCTATTTAGTTGGCCTTATTTCTAGATTCATGCAGGATCCTAAGAACAACCATTGGATAGCAGCGAAGAGGATTGTGAGATTCCTAAAGGCCACACCTCATCATGGCCTTATGTACAAATCAAGTGATAATTTTTCTTTGATTGGATACACATATTCAGATTGGGCCAATTGTCCTGAAACTAGAATATCTACATCAGGTTATTGCTTTCAATTAGTCCAAGCCTCTATTTCATGGAGCACAAAGAAGCAGAACACAGTTTCACTATATTCAACAGAAGCAGAATATAGAGCAGTAGTTGAGGCAACTAAGGAGGCAATATGGTTGAGGCAATTAATTCAGGATATTGGGCTATTCATACATGGTCCAACATATATATAATGTGACAATAAAAGTACCATCAAGATGACCAAGAATCCAGTTTTCCATGATAGAACAAAGCACATTGAAATACATCATCACTTTATTAGAGAAATGGTCCAAGAAGACATTATACATATGGAGTATGTACCAACTCAATATCAAGTAGCAGACATCTTTACCAAGTCACTTGGGAAAGACAAGTTTTCTCAGTTTAGCAATTTGCTATATCTATGTAAAAGAAGTCAACATTAAAGGGGAATGTTATCTAATGTTGACTTATCATTTTAGGATAGTGCACATTAAGGGGGAATGTTAGAATATTATTATTGTTATAATGTGCACTATGCCTATAATTGACAGGTTGAAATTTGTCTTCTGCCACTTGTCCCTGTCTTCAGTTTGAGTTGGAGTGGTTTCTTCTGAAAGACACTTGGAGTGGAGCTTATGACACTTGTCATATCTCCCTCCTAAGCTTGATGCTTATATATTGTAAGATAAATTGTAAATAAAGAGTGCCTTATTTTAAGTCCTTACAGTTTTATGATATGGAATTTTATTTATAAAATATTCTTGAAAGCTTCTATTATTACACATAAGAATGATTGTCATTTTGCTTGTAATTTACTTTATAAAGTATTAGACTCAACCACATGAAAGGTTAGGCTTGTTATTAAAAAATCAGCATGCCCTTTAAATGAACTATAAATCTTGGATCCATAATATAATAAAAGCAAAGAGTGATGAAAATGGATGAAAACCTAGGGCTTAATGGCTTAATAAGTCTAGTTATTTAAAAATCCAAGAAAACTCAAGCATAATTACATGGATACATGTCGATCAAGGAGAAAAATAGATTATGGATGGATCAAGTTACCTAAAATAAAGTGTACATTGGTTTGGAGATCCATTACTTCATCTTATTTACTTGCATTTATTCTTTATAATCCACTTGAATTATTTGCCATTATGCTGTACATAAGTTATATAATGAAATATCTAATGTAGATGCTTAAGTAAATGATCCATATAGGATACATACAAGAATGCTCAAATATATCCATGAAGGATGAATGATAGAATATAAGAATGAATGAGCTATTTTGATGTATGTAAGATAGGTACTATTTTTTTATGATGAGGAATTACATATGAAAATATGCCAAGGGATAAGATGTTGTTTAGGTATGAATGATCTTTAGCACAATGCCATGTAAAATATGCAAGTAATTGTATGTTGACTTCCCACATTGGTTTTCTCCCTATTTCCTTTTTTCTTTTATTTTAATTGTGTGCTCTTTG
This sequence comes from Wollemia nobilis, assembly GCA_028583015.1. Taxonomy (NCBI): domain Eukaryota; kingdom Viridiplantae; phylum Streptophyta; class Pinopsida; order Araucariales; family Araucariaceae; genus Wollemia; species Wollemia nobilis. Next base: position 6,672,974 of record JAQPPZ010017031.1, on the reverse strand, counting down.
TTTCCACATAATTTTACATACACCTATTTTTTGTATTTTAATGCATTTTTTTTTGTTTTTTGAATGGAAATTCTAAATTTTATTTTAAAGGTCTAAGGTTCTAATAGAGTTGTGATTCCAACTCCAAGGCTAGTTCCTTAACCACTATGGGGGAGTTTCTTTGACAAATATAACCTTATAATAATAATAATATTATTATTTTAATAAAAAAGACACAAAACATAGAAAAACACAACATATGTAAGCATTTTGATGATGCAAATCCTAAAATGATTTATTTTTCTAAAAAATACATGAAGATAACTTTGGCATTTTCTATGTAATTATTTTTCTTTTGAGAGTAATATTGGCCTTGAATTATGAATATTTTTCTTATCATTTTCCTTTGATTTTATTTTGTCTTGATTTTTATTTTGAAAATAGATATAATTTACTTTTGCAAGAAAGGAAAGGCCTCATAAGTTCACCTTATACCTTAGTAACACTTACTATCAAGACAAAAAAATATGGAATATTTTTGAACTATGTAGGGAGGAAAATATATGATTGTATAATGATGGGAAAATAAAGAGATTCAATATGCTATGATATATGTAATGTGATAATATATATGATTTTAACTATGTTAACCCTTTATATGAGGGAGGAGTTGGGATGGACCCAATAGGTATAACTAGACATAAATCTCTTAATATACGTGCAATTGATTTATTCATCAAGATCCTCTTCATTAAGTGTTTTCAGCTTAAAATCTCTAGATACATAAGCTTTTGAAATAATGTAAGGGATATGTTATTTCTTCAAAAACTTACCTATATTCTTATAAATATTTTCTAATCTGGTCATCAATTTGGAATTCTCTTAATTTCACTTTATTATTGTAAGATCTTGTTATTATTTGTTTGTAAGCTATGTTCAAAGGTTTGTAATATTTTCTCATCTAACCAAGCTAGTCGACATGATATTACCTCTCTAAAATATTCTTCACCTATGATATCACACAAACAGACACAAAGAGAGGAAATTTCAAAATTTAAAGGTATTATAGCTTCTTCACCATATACAAGAGAGAATGGGATTCCCCCGTGGCAATTATTTAACTTGCACAATAATCCCATGAAGCAAAACATAACTTAATGTTGAAATATTTCTTATTTTCTTATACTATTGTTTACAAAATGTTAACTACGATTTTGTTAGAAGATTTCACATATCCATTACATTGCAGGAAGTATGGTGAAGAAAATATTTGTTGTATATGAAAATGTTTGCATAAAAATTTGACATCCTTATTTTTATAACATGTGCCATTATATGAAATGATAGTATAAGGAATGACAAACCTACAAGTATTATGATGGAATATGGATATAGAGACAATAACTAATATATAACAAATCAAAGGTATTGCCACTACCCATTTTGTGAAATGACAAACTTATGACATTGAGATGATAAGGATAAAAATTTTCCAACAAAATCAAGTTCCCATATGGTCGAAGTCCATGGTCTATGTATGTCATTAAGGGCTTTTGTGGAATCATGCAAAATATTTGTATTTGTTTTCTGATAAGGCTCATATTTAAACACAACTTCATAGGAATATTATTCCATGGCAAGCCAATAATATCCCATACTAATAAGATTATGAGATGTATAATGACCACTAAAGAACCCTCCATGAATTCCAAAATGGGATTCTTGTAAGGCTATTGGTACTTCATATTCAAGTAAGCATCTAAGTAAAGTGCCATAATGATTCTTAAAGGGTATCTCCAAAGATGATCCACGTAATAGTATTATTGCAATTATGGGTTCTTTCCTCAGTATTAGTTCCTTTTAGATATGTTTAATACTTAAGATATTGAATGATGTCTTTGTACTAAATAGAGGATTTACTAGTATTTATAGGATTGACTTCTATGACATAAGCAATATGCCCTTCAGGTTGAGGATTATGGGTGATAGAATCATCATTGACTTTTTATAATAAAATTCTTATCATCATGTGTCTTTATGATGTCAAATGAGGTAGAAAATGAGGCTAAAGTACAAATGGATTGGTTTTCTAAATTACACATTTTCTACTAAAAAAAATCAAAGGATTGAAAAATATCTTTTAAGTTGTCATGATATTTTTTAAGATGCTCACTTTTAACTTGATATTTACCTTTGTCTTGTTTAAGTATTAATTGTAAATTCCAATTTCATGGATATGTTTTACACCTTGTTTTTTGGTTGCTAAAAGTCCTAAAATTAGACCTTTAAATTCACCACCATTGTTTGAACAATCAAGTTTATGTCTAATGGCAATGGGAATCATCCCAAAGCTTCCCTTCCATTTTAATTTTGTTTTTAGCCCCATTATAGTGTAAGATCCATGTATCAAGACATAAAAATATTTTTTTCTTGGGGATAATCTAACTCACTCTAAAATATATAATTATTAGTCTTAAATCTTAGAAGGATCAAGATTTTGGATTTCATATTTTAATTTATCTTAATGTTATTGATATGCAAAATTTGGTCATCTGGAAAGACTTAAATGAGATAAGTAGAGTTAGAAAAGGGTGTGATTGCTAAGTTGTTTCCTATAACTTGTCCCTTGATTTATATAGAACACATTATTATAAAGTTATATCCTTGAAAGAATTATATCCATTTTAAAAATTCTACCCAAAACACTTCTTGAAGATAGTATCTCAAAGGATTAGACTTAATGTCCACATAAGTTGTTTAATAAGCATATGATGTATTAGCTTTGGGTCACAAAGTATATTATAGGAAAATATTTCTCAATTAGTGTATATATAATTTGCTTATCTAAACAAGTTTGAATAATATAATAAATGGCATATTGCCATATTCTTGGACCAAAACTACCCCAAATTTTTTTTATGGCACAAGTATAAAGGTATATCTTGCATGAATGGATTAAGGGTGGGATATTTAGGTAACATTTAATTAAGTTAATCAAAATATTCTTTACAGTCCTTGGTCCATTATATGGAAATATACTTCTTGAGCATTTATAGTGATAGAGTAGGTCTTACAAGAAACAAAGTCAACCACAAACCTACTTATGACATTTAGTTTTCCCATAAATTATCAATTTTGCTTGATTGTAGTAATGGATGGTATGTTAGTAATGGATTTTATCTTTGAAGGATCTATATCAATGCTATTTTTTGGGTGTCATATCCTAGCAATTCATATGACCTTATATACAAAAAAATCATATCATGGATTTTTTTTAAATGATTTAAAAATATAAATTTGTAAGTTAAATGTATGCCATATTCTCAAGTTGTCCACTTTGTCCAAAATACTATAATTTTATATTATGCAATGTATGCAAATATTATGATGTATCTAATGTATGTGCAATCTAGTTTGGATACCATGAGACTTAGGATGCTAATCAAAAAGTGCATCCTTTATCCATGTATTTATCTATGTATTATTAATTTTAAGACATAAACTGATGGTATGCCACTTGATATATCAACCAATAGGTCCTTACTCATAAGGTATCCAAGCCTCTCCATATCATTAATATCATCAACATGTCGAGGAGGAACCACTAAAGTAACATTTAGCATATGTAACATCTTCTCATCTATAACATCAAAGTTAAATGAGGTAGACCTCAACATAGTATGTTGATGACTATATAAAATATATCACTCAACTTGACATGATGTTATGTATATCCTTTGTAATTTACATTATGGTATCATATAAATACTTCTAACTATGATCTCCATAAATTTTTTTATGCTTTGGTCAAATATAGAAACAAAAACACTCTTCAAACCTCTCCTAATAATCACATATTTTCATAATGGGGTAATTTAATTGTGTTATATTAATGCCTATCAAATTCATCTATAGAGATGACCACTACCCTAGTAAAAAACCCAAGGAAGATTAATATAGTCTACGTTAATTTATTTATGTACCTCTACTATCAATTGGTTGACAAAAGTAAAGTGGCATCTCATCCTTATTTAGCCATTAGGTACATCTTACTAAGAACCATAAGTAGATCATAGGTTGAATAAGGTCATCTATACATTTTATGACTCTATATCCATGATTTAGAGGCTAGGTTCATAGGTGGCCTTCCTCACCAAATGCATCTATAAACTCCCCCCTTTATAAAAATCTGGTTGACAAAGTCATATTTAGCATCATCAATAATGTCCTATCTGAATACATCTTTAAGCTACTCTATGACACAAATGGATTAATATTATCTATGGGTTAATTATAGATAATTGATATTAAAGTAATATAAATTTATCATGGTAAGGGTAATGGACATTGCTCTATAAATCCATAGCAAAATCTCTAAGAGAATTGTCCAAATATTCATGAATTTTCTTATTTTGATCCATCTATGATTGTTAAAAATAACTTAAATATTACTTTTTTGCAAATTAAATCTGATTATCACTCTAAATAATTATATTTATTATCATGTACATTTCTAATTATGTCAATAAATTATATTATTATCTATAAACCTAACAAAATAAACTTTATTCTATTAAAGTTTTCATTAATGTTTAACTCCTTATTCCATATTAAATTGCTATTTATCTTTTAAAATAATATAGAGAACCCAAGAAAAATTCTATTTACCAAAACAAATAGCAAATAAAATCTAATAAGGTTCAACATCAATTTAACATTTAATTATCATGTATATTATAAATAAAAGCAAGTTAAAAATTCTTAGTCATTTATTTTACATGAGATAGGTGGTTTGAAAATTAAGTTAATAATGAATTTGAGTACAAAATTGATACAAAATATAAGAGAAATAATTTTTTGGTAATAATTTTCTAAGAAGATTGAATATTTAATTTATAGTCAACTTTCAAATGACAAAAGTTATCATAATAATTGTTTTCTTTTCAAAAATATAAAAAATATAACAAAAGAACATGTGTAAACTATGCTAATTTACTTTTCAAAATAAGTCCTATCTACTAAAGCCTACAATCTTGATACATTTTATCTTGAATAATGACTTGCAAGGAGAAGTTACAATTCATACAAGTCTCATAGTTTTGCTCACATTAAAGTTGGAAAATAAGTGTAATTTTTTTTTGAATATTCTAGCAACTAAAGGAAACTTTTAATGCCAAATAGAAATTTTTGAGCCCCACAAGATAGATTGCTATACCATTGAATATTTTAATCATAGTAAAGTCCTAGAAGGTTTTTGACACTTCTATAATAAGATAGAAAACTATTATTGAGAAAACATTTTCATAATTTGAAAGGTTCTTTCCTTTTGTGAAAATATGTCTATGGTTTGAGCCATAAAACATATAGTAACCATATTTTAGTCTTACTATTCCTTATTTATATCATTTGAATACTTTTGTAACTTTTATTTGTGGTTTGGAAATTTTGATGTCAAGATAATATGCTTATAAGTGCATACATGAGATGTAGTTTATGCATATGTCTATAGATGTATGTAAATAAAGCTTGATATTTATGTTATTAGGTTATGGATCATTTGAAACTTAATTCGATTTGTTTAAGCTTGTAAGGATTGATATTAAAAGCTTTTGTTGACTAAAGGATTCTTTTTTAAAGGACATTTGATAATTGTTATTTTTTTTAATAAGTTGTGTGGCTTCTATTGGGGGCCACTCCCATTACAAAAATAAAAGAGTACATTATTCTCATTACATTTATAACAAGTTATTTAAAGCATTATTCTCCATATTCCTCAAACTAAAAAAATTTCATAATCAACTCTTTTTTTTTGAAGGAACTAACAACAAGAACAACCCTTACATGACACATAACTCCAACATATAGAAAAATAAACCTAAAAGTCATCCATCATAGAGAAAATCAATTTGATTATTTTCTTCTGTAGCATTGGTTCTTCTTACTTTAGAGTGGAAAGATATGAGAATGCATTTTTGCATTTCAAGTTCCTAAGGTAATATCTAGTTGTAACACATTTTTTAGGATCTTCATTTTGAAAAAATTGATTATCATCGATTATTTTATTATTAGCTTCAAGAATACCATCTGAGGTGTTAATATTTTCCATGAAACTATCTAGATGGTATTTAGTAACCATTTATCTTTTATCCATGATCTGATTTAAATTCTCATTTTGGGGTTGAGTATTTTGTTGCTTGCATAATTCCTGTTGGACAATTGGTGTATTTGTAGGATGCAATTCTTTCTTTTGAACTGGGACATTTGAATATATTGAGTCATTCGCATGCAAGGCCTTCTCATCCAAGGAGGAATCAAAGCATGATCTAATGATAGGCAATCTCTTCTTCAGGTGGCCATATTGCTGACAACCATAACATCTTAGGGAGAAGTTTTCATCTTCAATATTTTGGATCAATTCCCCTTTTCTTAAGGATATAGTAATGGATTGAGACATAGGAAGTGAAACATTCATCCAAACAACCAATATTTATTTACTCATATTAATTTTACTGGAAAACATTTTCTTTGTTTGGGCATCCATATATTGGAATGCACCAATGATATTACCAATTTTTATGAATATCTTCTATCCCTAAAAATCCATAGGGAGAGCATAAAGATTCACCCAGACTAGGAAACCATTAACTTCTTCTGTAAAGGGGTTGAAACTAGGAGTCCAAGGTTCTAAATAGACACCTCTTTGTTCGAAAAAATAAATATATCTATAATCCATTACCCTATCTCTATTTTCAAAATTAGAAAAGGAAACATATTTTTTTTTTTAGGTAGGAGAGTTACTTGGAATTCTGTATTGGTCCGTCAATATTTAATGTATCCTTTGAGCTCCTCCAGGCCTGGTATTTTGCCCTGGAGTTTGTAGATAACTATTCAGGTTTCATAATCAATCAGATCCAATCCAAATTCATCCTTTGAGATCTTAATAAAGGGTAAAGTTTCATCCACCTGCGAACCCAAAGATCCCTAAGAGATATTTCTTTTGACTGAAGAGGCTTTCTCACAAACTGAAGAGATAGTCTATGAAAAACCCTCTTTCTTCAACACTTGACTACACCTAGGGTTTGCATCCCTTTCAATACAGTCTATGAACAACCTTCTTCCTTCAACCCTTGACTACACATAGGATTTGCATCCCTTTCACGAATATTATAGCCAAATTTATCACTTTCTTCCATCTCTTGACCTCACCTAGGGTTTTGAAATTCTTTTGATAACTGTTAGTTATCTTCTATGTGATTGTTTGATTTAAGTTTGGATTGAGTATATTATTTTAATTTATTTATCATCAAATATTTTCATCTTCTTTATGATTGTTTTTCATTGATGATCATAGCTTTGTTCCGACTTATTTATTTGTATCCAATTCATCTTTATCATTTTGGAATTTTGGGAAAGAGAGGGCTAAATTCCTATATGTAAATCCATTTTGACATTTAATTGATAAATTATTATAGTACGATGGTTTTTATTACATGTAATTGATTGGTTGAAGTAAAATAAAATATTAGAAATTCCTACAGTACAATGGGTTTCTCATAAGTAGTATATTGGTTTAAGAAAAAATAATTGCTACATATGACACAAATATTCCAATAATATTTAGTTTACTACAATGCTAGTTGGTGCACCTATATGTTCAATAGGAAGGACCATCATCAAAAGGATGAAACCATATTATCAAGAGGCTGCACTTTGTCCCTTTTTTCACAAATTTATTACTACACTCTCATTCTTTGCTTCATCTTGGTTTAGTGTGGAAAGTTTTCCTTCAAATCTGATTTGTTAAAAAATTCATTCTTGTAAGTTTGTCCTTTGGAATCTTAACTTTAAAATTTCCCTCCTATTTTTTAAAATAGAAATAAGATAGTTGATCTCTCTTAGAACCCTAATTAGTTACTCAATAAAATATAGAGGAATAAAAAAATAAAATTAAATACACATATAGGTGCATAAAAGTAGACTTTACTACAAATGAATGCATACAAAAGCATAATTTAGTAGTGTTTTCAAACCCTACCTTGGTAGACCAATTGGTTGATAGAGTAGTTGGCTAGTGCTAAAGACTATATAATTTCTAGTCCTTGTTCTTCAAGCATAGGTGGACTCATATTTATTTGACCAAATAGGACCTTGTATCCCCTAATAGTGATGCCTTCATGGGCAAGTGGTATGGTGGTAATATAGTTGTGGCAAAGTAATGTGTACATTTTTTATTATTTTCATTGTATTCAATTGAAAAAAACTACTCAACTAGACATATTTTAGAATATTTGCATGGAAGAATAATATTTGATCATAAAAAATATAAATCAAACATAATAATATTTCAACCAAACATGCTGATGTAAAAATAAAAATGGTACAAAAATAGGATCACTCACCTATGAGGCAAGGATTATGGCTAAGGGTTCCTATAAAAAAGAGAAATGTTTGTGGATAAATATTTAATCCAATTTCCAAAATCACCACTATCATAATGGTCATTATACAAAAGCTTATCGTAAATTGAAGATTAATTAAATGGATGTGAAGAGTACTTTTCTTAATATCGAGATAGGGCAATAAATATATGGATCATATTTAAGAATTTATAGAAAAATGATAAGATTAATTCATATGGATATTAACGAATTTATTATATGTGTTGAAGAATATCCTAAGGAATTTATATGTAATATTGATGAATGATGTAAGATTCAAGGGTTTAATTATAATCTCTATGACCATAAATTATAAGTGTAGGCCTTCAATAAAGGAATCATTGTATTCTATGTAGATAATATCATAACCCTGAGTGATAGTCGAGAGAATATTTTTGAAACAAAGTTATGGTTAAGGTATAAGTTTGAAATAATAAAATTAAAATTCTTCATTACTTTAATGGATTTGATGTATGTCATAGTGAACGTGTGTATCCTCCTTTCATGGACAATATATGCTAATGACTTGTTAGTAATTTTCAAGATGCAATATTGTACAAAGGCACTACACAATTATAGTAGGTATAAATCTAAGTAAGGATATGGAAGATGTAGGTCAACACAACACTTTGTGAATAATTTGCTAGTGGCTTGATATACTAGATTCATATATGACCATATATATTTTATGTTGTATGTGTCATATCCATATTTATAACTTTTTTGAAGGTTTTACAATGAAAATTTGCAAAGAGGGTAGTGAGATACGTGCATGGAATTCTAAATATGGACATTTAACATTAATTTTCTAGACAAATAATTCTTATATAATATTTAGATTTAGATTGAAAGGGTTGTGTAGATGATAAGAAATCCACCATAAGATATGATTTTTTACTTCGTTCTATTCCAAGTTATTGGTATAGCATGAAATAAAGTATGATTGTCTTGTTCATAGAAGAAGTAAAATATGCAATAACTCATAAAGAAACTAAAGAATTCAAGTGTTTAAGATTCACTCTCTCTAAGTTACAAAAAACATCAATCAAGACTTGCCATATTTGATTGTGATAATAAGAGTATGATTTAGCTTTCTACAAATCCAATGTTTGATGCAAGGACTAAACATATTAAGATATACCTCGCTATATAAAAAAACTTCTTTGTATAGTAGGTTTTTTAACTTGTGCATAATAAAATTAAAGCTCAAATTGTATGTATTTTCATCAAAGCCTTAAGTGAGAGTAAATTTTTTCATATTATAAGTTGTTGTTTGGGGTTTGAGAAATATTACATGAGTCTTGTAGTAGATATTTTGTTATAACCCAAAATTTTTGATGTAACCTTTATATTCTTTAAATCTTAATCTTTGATTATTGATAAAACAAATTTACGAAGGTGTTAGAGATAAATAATCTTATATGTAGCTATTTAACGTAAGTAGTTATAATAATTTCTCTTCTAAATTTGGCATAAAATTTTATCTATCAAAATAATAGAATTTTTTTATCACATGGTATTTTCAATAGTCATTATTTATTGTTATAAATAAACTACTACTCATTGAGCATAACATAATTTTTATACCTATTTTCGGTTTGTGATCCATAAAATATGTAATAGTTTTTGTTTGTGTATCCATGATGGAATTTAAATAGTTTTCTTCTCATTATAATTACTATTGTTTGTGTTTATAAATTACTTAGTATTCAAACATTGGATATATCAGTTATGAATTCCTCAGTGTTTAGCTTTTTTAATAATTAAATCATATTTTTTAAAATTGGTTACATGGGATTGAAATGGGTCTCACTCATATTACATCATGACATCATGACCACATAGTGGTATTACAACAATTTTACAATTATGCATTTATATTTTGGCAAGATTTAAACCTAGGTCTCCTCCCTAAAAGTTGAGGAATATAATTGGTTGAGCTAATGCCATTTGATATAATTTTTTTTACTAGATGAAAGAAGGGGTTTTGAAAGGCTCCCCAAACCTTTTACATATTTACAAAAATGACATGAAGAAAAAATCCTATCACAAAATAAATATGGAATAAGTCCAAAGGGATGAAAAGGGCAAGGCCTAACAAAGCTACAAAACAAAAGAAAGAATTGAGAAAATAGAAGAAACCAGAAGACCATAGTCAAACATGTTACTTTAGTTTTTCTTTGGAAGGTCCACCTCCTCCTCTGAGTTGGTCTAGTTGTTCTAAAAGTACCTCATCATATAGGTGACCTTTTTAGTGTACATCACAATTATTTTAACAGATATTTGAAGAGATCTATGAAGAACACAAGCTTATACTAAGAGGGGGGTGAACAGTATAAGACCACTTTTTACTTTTCTTTCCCAAACAATATTATGCAATATATCAATGGCAATATCAACAATAGTAATCAAAGCAATGCACAAATCACCACACACAATAGAGACACCAATTTAACATGGTTCACCCAATGTGGGCTACTCCATGGAGAAAATATTTCACTAAAATTTTCTCAACAAATATCTTGGGAATCCTTTCCCTATTACAATATTTATGGACCTCTGTCCAAAGGAGACACCAATCCCCTAATCAAGTTCATGGATATCTATCCATAGGAGACACCAATCCCCTCAGCTAGTTCATGGATCTCTATCCATAGGAGAACTCCTTCTCCTCTGCTCTGGTTGGTGATCCTCTAGAAGACTACTACCTCCACTACACTGGCTTGTGGATCTCTATCCACAGAAGACTCTATCCTCACTCAGAATATCTCTGTCCTCACTACCCTAGCTAATGGATCTCTATCCACTGGAGACTATTGTCCTCTGCTCTATCACCTCCAAAGCTTACTCTCAGCTCTATCTTAAATTTATACTAAACACAGTCCTTCGGTCTAGCACAAATCTGCTCAATATCTATCTCTGATCTGCACTAAACATAGTCCTTCGATCTAGCACAAATCTTCTCAATATCTATCTCTGATATGGCACAAACCTATCCTCAAATATGCACCAAAATATATCCTCAAATCTATCCTCAAGCCTTAACACAAATCTTGACTCAATCACAAATCAACTCTTCTAGATCTACCCCAAACCTTAACTCAAGGTTTGAACAAATCAATCAATCAATTCTTCTCTCAAGTCTTCTCAAAGACTTACCTCAAATCTATCCACAAGTCCTCTCTAGAACTTGTTCAATTTTCTCAACAAGTTCCTACTTGTCATTTTCCATCTTCGACTTACTTCTCAACAAGTCCTCACTAGAACTTGTCCAATCTGCTCAACAAGTCTTCACCAAGACTTACCTCAAATCTGCTCAACAAGTCCTCACTAGAACTTGTCCAATCTGCTCAACAAGTCTTCACCAAGACTTACCTCAAATCTACTTTGTAAGCTTCCACAAAAGCTTACTCAAATCTGTCCTTAAGTCCACTCTAGGACTTACTTAAATCATCTCATAAGCTTTTACAAAATCTTATTCAACTCAACTCAATCTATCACAGAAAACTTCTTCAATCACACAAACAAGCTTCACATAGATTCTTGTTTAATCTCATAGAAACATATAGAGAATTGTTAGAGACTCAATATGCTTCACACTCACAATAATGCTCAATCACTTTCAATATCTCTCTTGTTTTACCATAGAAACATATAGAGAATTGTTAGAGACTCAATATGTTTCACTCACAACAATGCTTAATCACTTTCAATATTTCCTTCAACTCAATCCAGAAATAAAGAACAATTTGTTTCATAGAACTTGAACTATCACTCCAACACTTCCAATCAATTAAGCTCAATCAACTCCACTCAACCAATCACTCAATGAAAGCTTATTCAACAATGCTTATCAAACAAACCTCACATAACAATGATACTCATGATCTTTCACAAACCCTAATCATGCATATGAAGGCTCACTCAATATTTCCAACAATGCTTATCAAACAAGGTTTCTAGCATCAACCTTCATTCCAAAAAACCTTCATCAATCAATATTGGATATCTCAAAACCAAACTCAACAATGCTTATCAAACAATCCTTTTCACTCCAACTTAGCATTCACAACATCCAATCCAACAATATTTTACTCACAAGGAAGATGTACCCATACCTTTTATTTTTATGGAGATATGTCTTCAAAACCTGTCTTAACCACAATCAAATTTTCTTTGCCAACACTAGGGTTAGGTAGCCACAACCTATCTCAAGATCTCCACAAAATAATTTTCTCAAAAATTATTTTTCATACAAAATATCAAATCCTTTTGTACACCTTATAATCTCCAAACTCACAATATTTAACTCAATAATTTCATTATAACAAAATACACAACAATCTCCCTTATACACCTTATAATATCCAAATTACACAATTTAACTCAATAATTCCCTTATAACAAAATGCACAACAATATCCCTTATACACCTTATAATCTCCACACTTTATAAAATAAATTTCAATCACCAAAAATCAAAATAAAATATTTTAATTTTTCCTTTACCTTATAACTCCCCCAAGCACTTAGAACTCATGACAATCTCTAAGCAATTTTAATTTTCAACACCTTGGAGAATAAAATTGAATAGCATACCTTTAATTTATTCTGCCCACTAAAAACTATCTTCGATGAATTCAAACATGTGACCTTGCACTCCCAACACCCTAGCTCCAAGCTAGGCCACCAAGTGGGTTGCGTGCCCACATGAGACAAATGGTGCACGCTGTCCTAAAAACTACCTCACAAAAATGCTGATCAAATCAAAACGAAGGCCTCTTCCTCTAAAATATCAATTGCATGGATCAAACCATGATCTCCTCCTTGCAAGCCTTAACACTTTTCCAACTACCACCTACGCTACCGCCATCGGTGGGATGTCAAATCACTTCATTGCCTTTATTGCCTCGTTTCCCTCCAATCTCTTCAAAATGCAAATCTTCTTCTTCCTAGGATGCAATGCTTGATTTTCTCTTCTCTCTCGCATTCGAAGGTGTAAGTTCAACTTTAGGAAATGGAATTTATTTCCTATATAAATGCACATTATCTTTTGACTTCTCACATCGGCCCATTTTGAATTTAAAAATTTGAATTTAGTTTTTAAATATTAAATTTAAAAACCTTTGCCTCCATTATTAATTTAAATTAAAACTTTTGTAAATTTCTCATGGGTCTTTTCAATTTGAACTTCGTTTTTCTTCACCTTGTTATTTGGCCCGAAATATTATAATAATATAATATTATTATTTAATTTAAACTTGCTTCTCCTTCCTCGGGTCTTCATCCTTTGGGCCCTTTTTAGGCATATAATATTAAAAATAAATATTATATCCTATTCCTTTCCAAGACCTTCTTGCTTTTGGAAAAACCACTTGATGTCCTTAATGATGATGAAATTAAACCAATATTCTTTTGACATCAATGACAACAAAACTACTCAAAATTTCCAACAATCTCCCCCTTTGTCATTGATGGCAACCCCTTTATTTTTACCATTCCTTTTTCTTTTTCAAAAGCTGCTTTCCTTGAGAAACTGCTCCCCCTAACTGAATGCTCTCCCCTAACTCAAATCTCTCCCCCTTTGTCATCAATGGCAAAGGGCCACCTTTGGGGCTTGGGGCTAAGAATGAGACTCTTAGCTTAGCCCCTCCCCCACCTCCTCTTGAGGTGATTAATTTTGGGGTGGGAGTATCTCTACTCCCAGCATACACTAATATTTACCTTTGTCCACCTTCTTCCTCAATTGATCCTTTTGATTCCTCTGACTATTCCTGTTCCTGCTTGTCTCTGGAAGTTTTGCTCTACACCACTTTGCTGTATGCCCAACATTATTGCACTTATAACACTTAATGTTGTTATTCCTTAAAGGTGCAAATATCTTGGGGTTTCTCTTGGTGAAGCCATATCCATTCCTATTATGAACCCTGCAATTCACCGCCTTGTGACCAAACCGATTACAAGAGTAGCAATACCCTTGAAAAAGATGCCTATTTATTGAAACTTCCATATTCCTATCTTTCATGTGTCCTGCATCTGTGTAGCCTTGTGCCCAAACCTATGACATGAGAAGCATCATCCATTGAAACTACCTTGCCTTGACCCCATTGGTCTCTTAGTCTCTTTTACCCTATGTTGGTTCCTGTTCCATCTGTTCCTCATTTGTGCATTGTTCCTTTCCTTGTTGAACTTTCTATTATCCAACTCATCCTCAGAAGTCTCACTCTCTCTTACACTCTCTTCTTCTAAAGCTTCTTCTTCTTCGAAGCTTGATATTGACTCCTCTCCTTGTTTTCTTTGTACCTGTTCAAAACCAAGTCCTATTTTGTTTGATGAAGATCTTTGTACCTTGATAATCTTATCCAAGTTCTTTGAGCTTCTCCCAAACCTGTGTAACTTATCCTTAGACTCTTTTACTTCCTTCCTTAGTGAAGCTACCTCATGCTCTAACTTTTCACATTCTAAAACCTTTGCTTCTAACTTCTCTTTGAATCTCCTTGTCTTAGCTATTGAGTTAGTTAGATCCTCTATAAGCTTTCCTTTCTCTTCATCACATTCTTGAAATTTAAGCTTGAGTTTTGAGTTTTGCTTTCTTACCTCCCTTAATGCATCAAGGGCATGAATAAGCTCACCCTCAAGATCAACTTCTCCTTTCTCTGATTCTTCCTCTATTTGTTTGCCTTTGGGATCATCTTCATTCCTTTCTGATTTATCTTCAATAGGATCACCTCCTTCTTCTATTGCCAAAAGTAGATTTTCTTCTGGTCCCTTCAAGTGTATCTTCATATTCATCATCACTAAAACTAAATCCATTCCTTGTACAACTATCTTCAAGATGACCAAAGTTACCACATCTAAAACACTTGAGAATCATTGGTGCCCTTTTTCTAACATCATCTTTTTATTTTTCTAGAAATAGTACTTCATCTTTATCATTATTTGAGGAACTTTCATCACTATCACTTGAGCTCTTACTTGCCTTGTCTACATAGAAACTCTTCTTATGCCTTTGGAAAAACTTATTTCCTTGCTTGCCTTGTCCATCCCTACTTTTCTTTTGGTACCTGTGTTTTCCTGTTTCCCTGTTCTTATGATCCTATTTTTCTTCATCATTGTTATTTCTAGCCTCTGGATAATCAGATGCATAGTGACCATATTTTCCATAATTGAAACATCTAACTAATTTTGTACCTTTATATTTTCTTGAGTCCTTGTTCCTTCTACCATAATTTGCTTCTTCATCACTGGATGACTCATTGCTTGAATCTACTTCTTACCCTTTGTCTTCTTAGTAACTTTGAAGGCTGCTTCCTTCTAGGGAATAGGTTCCTCTTTTATTCTCATCTCAAAAGTTATGAGAATGCCATGTAATTCATCCCTTGTCAAAATTTCAATATCTTTTGACTCTTCTATAGCTGAAATATTTTCACTAAACCTTTTTGGAAGTGACCTTAAAATCTTATCACAAACATCTGTTTCCTCAACTTTAAGTCCAAGTCCTTGCATGGAGTTAACAACCTCATCCACATGAAGTAGATATGCCACAATATTTTCCTCATCCTTCATCTTTAGGTCTTCAAATGCTCTCTTGAAGTTTTGCAACTTTACCCTTTTGACCTTTTTATCTCCTTCATATATGCCTTGCAACTTATCCCAAATTTCCTTTGTTGATGTGCAATGCATAACCTTTATAAACTCTGTTTCATGCAAACCTCTCAAAATTCCATTCATTGCTTTTGAATTGTGATGATGTAGAAGCTTACCATCTTTATCTATAGGTGGAGTTGTTGGTGGTGTGTATCCATTTTCAACTACTTCCCATATTTCATTTCCAAGTGCCATTAGATGAAACTTCATCCTTGTGCTCCATAGTGCATAATTGTTCCCATCGAACAATGGTGTTGAATTCCCTAAAGATCCATTCTGAGAATCCATCTATGTTCTTGTAAGATTTTCCTTCAAGTTGTTAAACTCTTCCGAAGGAACCTACTCTGATACCAATTGAAGAACACAAGCTTATACTGAGAGGGGGGGTGAATAGTATAAGACCACTTTTTACTTTTCTTTCCCAAATAATATTATGCAATATATCAATGGCAATATCAATAATAGTAATCAAAGTAATGCATAAATCACCACACACAATAGAGACACCAATTTAACATGGTTCACCCAATGTGGGCTACTCCACGGAGAAAATATTTCACTAAAATTTTCTCAATAAATATCTTGGGAATCCTTTCCCTATTACAATGTTTATGGACCTCTGTCCAAAGGAGACACCAATACCCTAATCAAGTTCATGGATATCTATCCATAGGAGACACCAATCCCCTTATCTGGTTCATGGATCTCTATCCATAGGAGAACTCCTTCTCCTCTACTCTGGCTGGTGATCCTCTAGAAGACTACTGCCTCCATTGCACTAGCTTGTGGATCTCTATCCACTTAAGACTCTATCCTCACTCTAAAGATCTCCAATGGATCTCTATCCACTAGAGACTATTGTCCTCTACTCTATCACCTCCAAAGCTTACTCTCAACTCTATCTCAAATCTATACTAAACATAGTCCTTCGATCTAGCACAAATCTGCTCAATATCTATCTCTGATATGCACTAAACATAGTCCTTCGATCTAGCACAAATCTTCTCAATATCTATCTCTGATCTGTATAAAACATGTCCTCAAATCTGCACAAAAATCTATCCTCAAATCTATCCTCAAGCCTTAACACAAATCTTGACTCAATCACAAATCAACTCTGCTAGATCTGCCCCAAACCTTAACTCAAGGTTTGAACAAATAAATCAATCAACTCTGCTCTCAAGTCTTCTCAAAGACTTACCTCAAATCTAATAAGTCCTCCTAGAATTTCATATATTTTTCAACTTCCTCAACTAAATCCTCACTAGAACTTGTCCAATCTGCTCAACAAGTCTTCACCAAGACTTACCTCAAATCTCTCAACAAGTCCTCACTAGAACTTGTCCAATATGCTCAACAAGTCTTCACAAGATTCAAACCTACTTTGTAACTTCCACAAAAGCTTACTCAAATTTGTCCTTAAGTCCACTCTAGGACTTACTCAAATCATCTCATAAGCTTTTACAAAATCTTATTCAACTCAACTCAATCTATCATAGAAAACTTCTTCAATCACACAAACAAGCTTCACATAGATTCTTGTTTAATCTCACAAAAACATATAGAGAATTGTTAGAGACTCAATATGCTTCACACTCACAATAATGCTTAATCACTTTCAATATCTCTCTTGTTTTACCATAGAAACATATAGAGAATTGTTAGAGACTCAATATGTTTCACTCACAATAATGCTTAATCACTTTCAATATTTCCTTCAACTCAATCTAGAAATAAAGAACAATTTGTTTCATAGAACTTGAACTATCACTCCAACACTTCCAATCAACTAAGCTCAATCAACTCCACTCAACCAATCACTCAATGAAAGCTTATTCAACAATGCTTATCAAACAAACCTCACATAACAATGATACTCATGATATTTCACAAACCCTAATCATGCATATGAAGGCTCACTCAATATTTCCAATAATGCTTATCAAACAAGGTTTCTATCATCAACCTTTATTCTATAAAAACCTTCATCAATCAATATTGGATATCTCAAAACCAAACTCAACAATGCTTATCAAACAATCCTTTTCACTCCAACTTAGCATTCACAACATCCAATCCAACAATATTTTACTCACAAGGAAGATGTACCCATACCTTTTATTTTTATGGAGATATGTCTTCAAAACCTGTCTTAACCACAATCAAATTTTCTTTGCCAACACTAGGGTTAGGTAGCCACAACCTATCTCAAGATCTCCACAAAATAATTTTCTCAAAAATTATTTTCCATACAAAATATCAAATCCTTTTGTACACCTTATAATATCCAAACTCACAATATCTAACTCAATAATTTCATTATAACAAAATACACAACAATCTCCCTTATACACCTTATAATATCCAAACTTACACAATTTAACTCAATAATTCCTTAAAAAAATGGACATAAAATATCCCTTATACACCTTATAATTATATAAATTTCAATCACCAAAAATCAAAATAAAATATTTTAATTTTTCCTTTACCTTATAACTCCCCCAAGCACTTAGCACTCATGATAATCTCAAAGCAATTTCAATTTTCAACACCTTGGAGAATAAAATTGAATAGCATACCTTTAATTCGTTCTACCCACAAAAATGTTTTCGATGAATTCGACCATGTGACCTTGCACTCCCAACACCCTAGCTCCAAGCTAGGCCACCAAGTGGGTTGCGTGCCCACATGAGACAAATGGTGCACGCTCTCCTAAAACCACCTCACAAAAATGTCGAGCAAGTCAAAACGAAGGCCTCTTCCTCTAAAATGTCAATCGCATGGATCGAACCATGATCTCCTCCTTGCAAGCCTTAGCACTCTCCCAACTACCACCTACGCTACCACCATCGGTGGGATGTCAAATCACTTCGCTGCCTTTATTGCCTCGTTTCCCTCCAATCTCTTCGAAATGCAAATCGTCTTCTTCCTAGGGTGCAACGCTTTGATTTTCTCTTCTTTCTCGCATTCGAAGGTGTAATTTCAACTTTAGGAAATGGAATTCATTTCCTATATAAATACACATTATCTTTTGACTTCTCACATCGGCCCATTTCGAATTTAAAAATTCGAATTTAATTTTTAAATATTAAATTTAAAAACCTTTGCCTCCATTATTAATTTAAATTAAAATTTTTGAAAATTGCTCATGGGTCTTTTCAATTTGAACTTCATTTTTCTTCACCTTGTTATTTGGCCCAAAATATTATAATAATATAATATTATTATTTAATTTAAACTTGCTTCTCCTTCCTCGGGTCTTCATCCTTTGGGCCCTTTTTAGGCATATAATATTAAAAATAAATATTATATCCTATTCCTTTCCAAGACCTTCTTGCTTTTGGAAAAACCACTTGATGTCCTTAATGATGATGAAATTAAACCAATATTCTTTTGACATCAATGACAACAAAACTACTCAAAATTTCCAACAATCTCCCCCTTTGTCATTGATGGCAACCCCTTTATTTTTACCATTCCTTTTTCTTTTTCAAAAGTTACTTTCCTTGAGAAACTGCTCCCCCTAATTGAATGCTCTCCCCCTAACTCAAATCTCTCCCCCTTTGTCATCAATGGCAAAGGGTCACCTTTGGGGCTCGGGGCTAAGAATGAGACTCTTAGCTTAGCCCCTCCCCCACCTCCTCTTGAGGTGATTAATTCTGGGGTGGGAGTATTTCTACTCCCAGCATACACTGATCTTTACCTTTGTCCACTTTCTTCCTCAACTGATCCTTTTAATTCCTCTGACTATTCTTGTTCCTGCTTGTCTCTGGGATTTCTGCTCTACACCACTTTGTTGTATGCCCATAATTATTGCACTTATAACACTTAATGTTGTTATTCCTTAAAGGTGCAAATATCTTGGGGTTTCTCTTGGTGAAGCCATATCCATTCCTATTATGAACCCTACAATTTATTGCCTTGTGACCAAACTGATTACAAGAGTAGCAATACCCTTGAAAAATCTGCCTATTTCTTGAAACTTCCATATTCTTATCTTTCATGTGTCCTGCACTGTGTAGCCTTGTGCCCAAACCTATGACATGAGAAGCATCATCCATTGAAACTACCTTGCCTTGACCCCATTGGTCTCTTAGTCTCTTTTACCCTGTGCTGGTTCCTGTTCCATCTGTTCCTCATTTGTGCATTGTTCCTTTCCTTTTTGAACTTTCTATTGTCCAACTCATCCTCAGAAGTCTCACTCTCTCTTACACTCTCTTCTTCTGAAGCTTCTTCTTCTTCGAAGCTTGATATTGACTCCTCTCCTTGTTTTCTTTGTACCTATTCAAAACCAAGTCCTATTTTGTTTGATGAAGATCTTTGTACCTTGATAATCTTATCCAATTTCTTTGAGCTTCTCCCAAACCTGTGTAACTTGTCCTTAGACTCTTTTACTTCCTTCCTTAGTGAAGCTACCTCATGCTCTAACTTTTCACATTCTAAAACCTTTGCTTCTAACTTCTCTTTGAATCTCCTTGTCTTAGCTATTGAGTTAGTTAGATCCTCTATAAGCTTTCCTTTCTCTTCATCACATTCTTGAAATTTAAGCTTGAGTTTTAAGTTTTGCTTTCTTACCTCCCTTAATGCATCAAGGGCATGAATAAGCTCACCCTCAAGATCAACTTCTCCTTTCTCTGATTCTTCCTCTATTTGTTTGCCTTTGGGATCATCTTCATTCCTTTCTAATTTATCTTCAATAGGATCACCTCCTTCTTCTTCTATTACCAAAAGTAAATTTTCTTCTGGTCCTTCAAGTGTATCTTCATATTCATCATCACTAAAACTGAATCCATTCCTTGTACAACTATCTTCAAGATGACCAAAGTTACCACATCTAAAACACTTGAGAATCATTGGTGCCCTTTTTCTAACATCATCTTTTTCTTTTTCTAGAAATAGTACTTCATCTTTATCATTATCTGAGGAACTTTCATCACTATCACTTGAGCTCTTACTTACCTTGTCTACATAGAAACTCTTCTTATGCCTTTGGAAAAACTTCTTTCCTTGCTTACCTTGTCCATCCCTACTTTTATTTTGGTACTTGTGTTTTCTTGTTTCCCTGTTCTTATGATCCTATTTTTCTTCATCATTGCTATTTCTAGCCTCTGGATAATCAGATGCATAGTGACCATATTTTCCATAATTGAAACATCTAACTGATTTTGTACCTTTATATTTTCTTGAGTCCTTGTTCCTTCTACCATAATTTGCTTCTTCATCACTGGATGACTCATTGCTTGAATCTGACTTCTTACCCTTTGTCTTCTTAGTAACTTTGAAGGTTGCTTCCTTCTGGGGAATAGGTTCCTCTTTTATTCTCATCTCAAAAGTTATGAGAATGCCATGTAATTCATCCCTTGTCAAAATTTCAATATCTTTTGCCTCTTCTATAGCTGAAATATTTTCACTAAACCTTTTTGGAAGTGACCTTAAAATCTTATCACAAACATCTATTTCCTCAACTTTAAGCCCAAGTCCTTGCATGGAGTTAACAACCTCATCCACATGAAGTAGATATGCCACAATATTTTCCTCATCCTTCATCTTTAGGTCTTCAAATGCTCTCTTGAAATTTTGCAACTTTACCCTTTTGACCTTTTTATCTCCTTCATATATGCCTTGCAACTTATCCCAAATTTCCTTTGTTGATGTGCAATGCATAACCTTTATAAACTCTATTTCATGCAAACCTCTCAAAATTCCATTCATTGCTTTTGAATTGTGATGATGTAGAAGCTTACCATATTTATCTGTAGGTGGAGTTGTTGGTGGTGTGTATCCATTTTCAACTTCTTCCCATATTTCATTTCCAAGTGCCATTAGATGAAACTTCATCCTTGTGCTCCATAGTGCATAATTGTTCCCATCGAACAATGGTGCTGAATTCCCTGAAGATCCATTCTGAGAATCCATCTGTGTTCTTGTAAGATTTTCCTTCAAGTTGTTAAACTCTTTCGAAGGAACCCACTCTGATACCAATTGAAGAACACAAGCTTATATTGAGAGGGGGGTGAATAGTATAAGACCACTTTTTACTTTTCTTTCCCAAATAATATTATGCAATATATCAATGGCAATATCAATAGTAGTAATCAAAGCAATGCACAAATCACCACACACAATAGAGACACCAATTTAATGTGGTTCACCCAATGTGGGCTACTCCATGGAGAAAATATTTCACTAAAATTTTCTCAACAAATATCTTGGGAATCCTTTCCCTATTACAATGTTTATGGACCTCTATCCAAAGGAGACACCAATACCCTAATCAAGTTCATGGATCTCTATCCATAGGAGACACCAATCCCCTTAGCTGGTTCATGGATCTCTATCCATAGGAGAACTCCTTCTCCTCTACTCTAGCTGGTGATCCTCTAGAAGACTACTGCCTCCACTGCACTAGCTTGTGGATCTCTCTCCATTGAAGACTCTATCCTCACTCAGAAGATCTCTGTCCTCACTACCCTGGCTAATGGATCTCTATCCACTAGAGACTACTATCCTCTACTCTATCACCTCCAAAGCTTACTCTCAGCTCTATCTCAAATCTGTACTAAACATAGTCCTTCGATCTAGCACAAATATGCTCAATATCTATCTCTGATCTGCACTAAACATAGTCCTTCGGTCTAGCACAAATATTCTCAATATCTATCTTTGATCTGGTATAAACCTGTCCTCAAATCTGCACAAATCTTATCCTCAAATCTATCCTCAAGCCTTAACACAAAGCTTGACTCAATCATAAATCAACTCTGCTAGATCTGCCCCAAACCTTAACTCAAGGTTTGAACAAATCAATCAATCAACTCTGCTCTCAAGTCTTCTCAAAGACTTCCTCAAATTTTCACAAGTTTTAGAATTTTATGCTTTTTCTTTTTTCCTTCTTTACGTTTCTAATTCCACTTCAACAAGTCTTCACCAAGACTTACCTCAAATCTTCTCAACAAGTCCTCACTAGAACTTGTCCAATATGCTCAACAAGTCTTCACCAAGACTTACCTCAAATCTACTTTGTAAGCTTCCACAAAATCTTACTCAACTATAAGTCCACTCTAGGACTTACTCAAATCATCATAAATTCATAAAATCTTATTCAACTCAACTCAATCTATCATAGAAAACTTCTTCAATCACACAAACAAGCTTCACATAGATTCTTGTTTAATCTCACATAAATATATAGAGAATTGTTAGAGACTCAATATGCTTCACACTCATAACAATGCTCAATCACTTTCAATCTCTTTTTTTTTACCATAGAAACATATAGATAATTGTTAGAGACTCAATATGTTTCACTCACAATAATGCTTAATCACTTTCAATATTTCCTTCAACTCAATCTAGAAATAAAGAACAATTTGTTTCATAGAACTTGAACTATCACTCCAACACTTCCAATCAATTATGCTCAATCAACTCCACTCAACCAATCACTCAATGAAAGCTTATTCAACAATGCTTATCAAACAAACCTCACATAACAATGATACTCATGATATTTCACAAACCCTAATCATGCATATGAAGGCTCACTCAATATTTCCAACAATGCTTATCAAACAAGGTTTCTATCATCAACCTTCATTCCAGAAAAACCTTCATCAATCAATATTGGATATCTCAAAACCAAACTCAACAATGCTTATCAAACAATCCTTTTCACTCCAACTTAGCATTCACAACATCCAATCCAACAATATTTTACTCACAAGGAAGATGTACCCATACCTTTTATTTTTATGGAGATATATCTTCAAAACCTGTCTTAACCACAATCAAATTTTCTTTGCCAACACTAGGGTTAGGTAACCACAACCTATCTCAAGATCTCCACAAAATAATTTTCTCAAAAATTATTTTTCATACAAAATATCAAATCCTTTTGTACACCTTATAATCTCCAAACTCACAATATTTAACTCAATAATTTTATTATAACAACATCACTTAACAATTTCCCTTGCACACCTTATAATCTCCAAACTCACAATATTTAACTCAATAATTTCATTATAACAAAATGCATAACAATCTCCCTTATACACCTTATAATCTCCACACTTTATAAAATAAATTTCAATCACCAAAAATCAAAATAAAATATTTTAATTTTTCCTTTACCTTATAACTCCCCCAAGCACTTAGCACTCACGACAATCTCTAAGCAATTTCAATTTTCAACACCTTGGAGAATAAAATTGAATAGCATACCTTTAATTCATTCTGCCCACTAAAAACTGTCTTCAATGAATTCGACCACGTGACCTTGCACTCCCAACACCCTAGCTCCAAGCTAGGCCACCAAGTGGGTTGCGTGCCCACATGAGACAAATGATGCACACTGTCCTAAAAATTACCTCACAAAAATTCCGAGCAAGTCAAAATGAAGGCCTCTTCCTCTAAAAATATCAATCACATGGATCAAACCCATGATCTCCTCCTTGCAAGCCTTAGCACTCTCCCAACTACCACCTACGCTACCGCCATCGGTGGGATTTCAAATCACTTCACTGCCTTTATTGCCTCATTTCCCTCCAAGCTCTTTGAAATGTAAATTTTCTTCTTCCTAGGATGCAACGCTTTTATATTCTCTTATATCTCGCATTTGAAGGTGTAATTTTTACTTTAGGAAATGGAGTTCATTTCCTGTATAAATGCACATTATATTTTGACTTCTCACGTCGGCCCATTTTCGAATTTAAAAATTTGAATTTAGTTTTTAAATATTAAATTTAAAAACCTTTGCCTCCATTATTAATTTAAATTAAACCTTTTGAAAATTGCTCATGGGTCTTTTCAATTTGAACTTCATTTTTCTTCACCTTGTTATTTGGCCCGAAATATTATAATAATATAATATTATTATTTAATTTAAACTTGCTTCTCCTTCCTCGGGTCTTCATCCTTTGGGCCCTTTTTAGGCATATAATATTAAAAATAAATATTATATCCTATTCCTTTCCAAGACCTTCTTGCTTTTGGAAAAACCACTTGATGTCCTTAATGATGATGAAATTAAACCAATATTCTTTTGACATCAATGACAACAAAACTACTCAAAATTTCCAACAATCTCCCCCTTTGTCATTGATGGCAACCCCTTTATTTTTACCATTCCTTTTTCTTTTTCAAAAGTTGCTTTCCCTGAGAAACTTCTCCCCCTAACTGAATGCTCTCCCCCTAACTCAAATCTCTCCCCCTTTGTCATCAATGGCAAAGGGCCACCTTTGGGGCTCGGGGCTAAGAATGAGACTCTTAGCTTAGCCCCTCCCCCACCTCCTCTTGAGGTGATTAATTCTGGGGTGGGAGTATTTCTACTCCTAGCATACATTGATCTTTACCTTTGTCCACTTTCTTCCTCAACTGATCCTTTTGATTCCTCTCGACTATTCATGTTCCTTGCTTGTCTCTAGGATTTTTGCTCTACACCACTTTGTTGTATGCCCATAATTATTGCACTTATAACACTTAATGTTGTTATTCCTTAAAGGTGCAAATATCTTGGGGTTTCTCCTAGTGAAGCCATATCCATTCCTATCATGAACCCTACAATTTATTGCCTTGTGACCAAACTGATTACAAGAGTAGCAATACCCTTGAAAAATATGCTTGTTTCTGAAACTTCCATATTCTTATCTTTCATGTGTCCTGCACTGTGTAGCCTTGTACCCAAACCTATGACATGAGAAGCATCATCCATTGAAACTACCTTGCCTTGACCCCATTGATCTCTTAGTTTCTTTTACCTTGTGTTGGTTCTTGTTCCATCTGTTCCTCATTTGTGCATTGTTCCTTTCCTTTTTGAACTTTCTATTATCCAACTCATCCTCAGAAGTCTCACTCTCTCTTACACTCTCTTCTTCTAAAGCTTCTTCTTCTTCGAAGCTTGAGATTGACTCCTCTCCTTGTTTTCTTTGTACCTATTCAAAACCAAGACCTATCTTGTTTGATGTAGATTTTTGTATCTTGATAATCTTATCCAATTTCTTTGAGCTTCTCCCAAACCTGTGTAACTTGTCCTTAGACTCTTTTACTTCCTTCCTTAGTGAAGCTACCTCATGCTCTAACTTTTCACATTCTAAAACCTTTGCTTCTAACTTCTCTTTGAATCTCCTTGTCTTAGCTATTGAGTTAGTTAGATCCTCTATAAGCTTTCCTTTCTCTTCATCACATTCTTGAAATTTAAGCTTGAGTTTTGAGTTTTGCTTTCTTACCTCCCTTAATGCATCAAGGGCATGAATAAGCTCACCCTCAAGATCAACTTCTCCTTTCTCTGATTCTTCCTCTATTTTTTTGCCTTTGGGATCATCTTCATTCCTTTCTGATTTATCTTCAATAGGATCACCTCCTTCTTCTTCTATTGCCAAAAGTAAATTTTCTTCTGGTCCTTCAAGTGTATCTTCATATTCATCATCACTAAAATTGAATCCATTCCTTGTACAACTATCTTCAAGATGACCAAAGTTACCACATCTAAAACACTTGAGAATCATTGGTGCCCTTTTTCTAACATCATCTTTTTCTTTTTCTAGAAATAGTACTTCATCTTTATCATTATCTGAGGAACTTTCATCACTATCACTTGAGCTCTTACTTACCTTGTCTGCATAGAAACTCTTCTTATGCCTTTGGAAAAACTTCTTTCCTTGCTTACCTTGTCCATCCCTACTTTTCTTTTGGTACCTTTATTTTCCTGTTTCCCTATTCTTATGATCCTATTTTTCTTCATCATTGCTATTTCCATCCTCTGGACAATCAGATGCATAGTGACCATATTTTCCACAATTGAAACATCTAACTGATTTTGTACCTTTATATTTTCTTGAGTCCTTGTTCCTTCTACCATAATTTGCTTCTTCATCACTGGATGACTCATTTCTTGAATCTGACTTCTTACCCTTTGTCTTCTTAGTAACTTTGAAGGTTGCTTCCTTCTAGGGAATAGGTTCCTCTTTTATTCTCATCTCAAAATTTATGAGAATGCCATGTAATTCATCCCTTGTCAAAATTTCAATATATTTTACCTCTTCTATAGCTGAAATATTTTCACTAAACCTTTTTGGAAGTGACCTTAAAATCTTATCACAAACATCTGTTTCCTCAACTTTAAGCCCAAGTCCTTGCATGGAGTTAACAACCTCATCCACACGAAGTAGATATGCCACAATGTTTTCCTCATCCTTCATATTTAGGTCTTCAAATGCTCTCTTGAAGTTTTGCAACTTTACCCTTTTGACCTTTTTATCTCCTTCATATATGCCTTGCAACTTATCCCAAATTTCCTTTGCTGATGTGCAATGCATAACCTTTATAAACTCTATTTCATGCAAACCTCTCAAAATTCCATTCATTGCTTTTGAATTGTGATGATGTAGAAGCTTACCATATTTATCTGTAGGTGGAGTTGTTGGTGGTATGTATCCATTTTCAACTGCTTCCCATATTTCATTTCCAAGTGCCATTAGATGAAACTTCATCCTTGTGCTCCATAGTGCATAATTGTTCCCATCGAACAATGGTGTTGAATTCCCTAAAGATCCATTCTGAGAATCCATCTGTGTTCTTGTAAGCTTTTCCTTCAAGTTGTTAAACTCTTTCGAAGGAACCCACTCTGATACCAATTGAAGAACACAAGCTTATACTGAGAGGGGGGTGAATAGTATAAGACCACTTTTTACTTTTCTTTCCCAAATAATATTATACAATATATCAATGGTAATATCAATAGTAGTAATCAAAGCAATGCACAAATCACCACACACAATAGAGACACCAATTTAATGTGGTTCACCCAATGTGGGCTACTCCACGGAGAAAATATTTCACTAAAATTTTCTCAACAAATCTCTTGGGAATCCTTTCCCTATTACAATGTTTATGGACCTCTGTCCAAAGGAGACACCAATACCCTAATCAAGTTCATGGATCTCTATCCACAAGAGACACCAATCCCCTTAGATGGTTTATGGATCTCTATCCATAGGAGAACTCCTTCTCCTCTACTCTGGCTAGTGATCCTCTAGAAGACTACTGCCTCCACTACACTAGCTTGTGGATCTCTCTCCATTGAAGACTCTATCCTCACTCAAAATATCTCTGTCCTCACTACCCTAGCTAATGGATCTCTATCCACTAGAGACTACTATCCTCTACTCTATCACCTCCAAAGCTTACTCTCAACTCTATCTCAAATCTACACTAAACATAGTCCTTCGGTCTAGCATAAATCTGCTCAATCTCTATATCTGATCTACACTAAACATAATCCTTCGATCTAGCACAAATCTACTCAATATCTATCTCTAATATGGTATAAACCTATCCTCAAATTTGTACCAAAATCTATCCTCAAATCTATCCTCAAGCCTTAACACAAATCTTGACTCAATCATAAATCAACTCTGCTAGATCTGCCCCAAACCTTAACTCAAGGTTTGAACAAATCAATCAATCAATTCTGCTCTCAAGTCTTCTCAAATACTTACCTCAAATCTATCCATAAGTCTTCTTGAACTTTTTAATTTTTATAAGTCTTAAGACTTACTCTAATTCTCAACAAGTCCTTACTAGAACTTGTCCAATCTGCTCAACAAGTCTTCACCAAGACTTACCTCTAATCTGCTCAACAAGTCCTCACTAGAACTTGTCCAATCTGCTCAACAAGTCTTCACCAAGACTTACCTCAAATCTGCTTTGTAAGCTTCCACAAAAGCTTACTCAACTCTGTCCTTAAGTCCACTCTAGGACTTACTCAAATTATCTCATAATATTTTACAAAAGCTTATTCAACTCAACTCAATCTATCATATAAAACTTCTTCAATCACACAATAAGCTTCACATAGATTCTTGTTTAATCTCATAGAAATATATAGAGAATTGTTAGAGACTCAATATGCTTCACACTCACAACAATGCTCAATCACTTTCAATCTCTCTCTTGTTTTACCACATAAACATATAGAGAATTGTTAGAGACTCAATATGTTTCACTCACAATAATGCTTAATCACTTTCAATCTTTCCTTCAACTCAATCTAGAAATAAAGAACAATTTGTTTCATAGAACTTGAACTATCACTCCAACACTTCCAATCAATTATGCTCAATCAACTCCACTCAACCAATCACTCAATGAAAGCTTATTCAACAATGCTTATCAAACAAACCTCACATAACAATGATACTCATGATCTTTCACAAACCCTAATCATGCATATGAAGGCTCACTCAATATTTCCAACAATGCTTATCAAATAAGGTTTCTAGCATCAACCTTTATTCCAGAAAAACCTTCATCAATCAATATTGGATATCTCAAAACCAAACTCAACAATTCTTATCAAACAATCCTTTTCACTCCAACTTAGCATTCACAACATCCAATCCAACAATATTTTACTCACAAGGAAGATGTACCCATACCTTTTATTTTTATGGAGATATATCTTCAAAACCTGTCTTAACCACAATCAAATTTTCTTTGCCAACACTAGGGTTAGGTAGCCACAACCTATCTCAAGATCTCCACAAAATAATTTTCTCAAAAATTATTTTTCATACAAAATATCAAATCCTTTTGTACACCTTATAATCTCCAAACTCACAATATTTAACTCAATAATTTCATTATAACAAAATGCATAACAATTTCCCTTATACACCTTATAATCTCCAAACTCACAATATCTAACTCAATAATTTCATTAAAACAACATGCACAACAATCTCCCTTATACACCTTATAATCTCCACACTTTATAAAATAAATTTCAATCACCAAAAATCAAAATAAAATATTTTAATTTTTCCTTTACCTTATAACTCCCCTAAGCACTTAGAACTCACGACAATCTCTAAGCAATTTCAATTTTCAACACCTTGGAGAATAAAAATTGAATAGCATACCTTTAATTCATTCTACCCACTAAAAAACTGTCTTTAATGAATTCGACCATGTGACCTTGCACTCCCAACACCCTAGCTCCAAGCTAGGCCACCAAGTGGGCTGCATGCCCACATGAGACAAATGGTGCACACTGCCCCAAAAATGCCTCACGAAAATGCTAAGCAAATCAAGACGAAGGCCTCTTCCTCTAAAAATATCAATCGCGTGGATCGAACCCACGATCTCCTCCTTGCAAGCCTTAACACTCTCCCAACTACCACTTGCGCTACCACCATCGGTGGGATGTCAAATCACTTCACTACCTTTATTGCCTCGTTTCCCTCCAAGCTCTTTGAAATGCAAATCATCTTCTTCCTAGGGTGCAACGCTTTGATTTTCTCTTATATCTCGCATTCGAAGGTGTAAAATTAACTTTAGGAAATGGAATTCATTTCCTATATAAATGCACATTATCTTTTGACTTCTCACGTCGGCCCATTTCGAATTTAAAAATTTGAATTTAGTTTTTAAATATTAAATTTAAAAACCTTTGCCTCCATTATTAATTTAAATTAAAATTTTAATCAAAGATTAAAATATTTTAATTTAAATTAAACCTTTTGTAAATTGCTCATGGGTCTTTTCAATTTGAACTTCGTTTTTCTTCACCTTGTTATTTGGCCCGAAATATTATAATAATATAATATTATTATTTAATTTAAACTTGCTTCTCCTTCCTCGGGTCTTCATCCTTTGGGCCCTTTTTAGGCATATAATATTAAAAATAAATATTATATCCTATTCCTTTCCAAGACCTTCTTGCTTTTGGAAAAACCACTTGATGTCCTTAATGATGACGAAATTAAACCAATATTCTTTTGACATCAATGACAACAAAACTACTCAAAATTTCCAATAATATAAGAAGATACTTAATGGTATTCATTGCATTTTTAGGGGTTCTATGAGGATCCTGGGTCCTCATTGGTCTTTTAACTTTAATTAATAATTCTCCTGCTTGAGTCTTTGGCTTCTTTATTTTTGAGGTAGGAGTTGACTCTCCATAACTCTTTGAGTCTAGGATTACATGCATAAATTTATCTACTTTTATCGCCTTTGACTTTAGATATTTCAATCATCTTGTTATTTTATCTTTACCTTTAGGAGTCCTCTGGTTCTCAACTTTCACCATAGACTCATTTTTTAATTCTCCCTCCTCCTTGTTAGGAGAATCTTTATCCTCCTCATACATACGCTTGAAAGAGTCCATGGAGGGGTTTTTGTGCTCCTTGCTCTTAATTTTCTCAGGGGATTTGTCTTTTTTCTCCATTTCAGTTGGGTTCCCAAGGTCAATTACCAAACTTACCATTTCCACCCTATCCCTTTTCTTGACAACATGCTTGAATAACAACTTCATTAGACCTTCATGAATAGGACTTGTAAAGTTACCTTTATGAACTTGCAACACCGTTCTTTTGATCGATTTGAACAAAAAAGTTAACACATTCATATTTTTTTGGCACAAATATTTTAAGAATACAAGATGAAAACTCCTCACAATTACAAAATTCTTGTTGATATTGAAATATTCCATAATCACCAGAGCCACACTGTCCTATGGTGCCTTGAGAGACTCACAAAATTTAATTTTGATACCTTTTTAGGTATTCTCCTTTACCCTTAAAGAGCTTGATCTCCTTGGCTAGGGGGTGTTTCTCTCTATTAACACACTTTCCTACAATAGGAAACTAGAAGTCTCTAAAATAAGAGGGATTGTGATGGTGAAATCCATACCATTTCCCTTGATTTTCCTATCATCTTAGGTAAAAGCAATATGCTTGGAGAGTTCCAGATCAAATCCATTGAATTTTTTATGATACTAAGTAGCTCTCCTTTTACAAATATTTGTAACACTCATTGTCAAGGTTCAGAGTCACATGCTCCACTTTTTTTAGGTATTCCTCCATATTCTGCAAATTCCTTCTACTATTGGTGGGGCAAAAGCTAAAAATCAATTAAAGTTCCTTGAACAAAATTAGACTTTCAAAAATACAAAGTGGGAGACTAACTAGAATGGTTCTAAAAATCCTCACTCCAATACAAATTTCAATGTGAGGCTAATGACTAGAATTATTCCCAATCAAGGAGGGATACACATCCTAATCCCACCATTTTTCCTAAGAAGATCTTTGCAGTTTATTTGAAGGAGGCTACGATCTGACATGCGACAAGCACCACCAATGGGAAAGGAGAGATGAACTAATATGAAGCAAGTAATGATGAAGAAATATGGTTATTACATAATTACAAAGAATATTGGGATTTAGATGTGGTAAAATGAATAACACAAATGGAGCGAAACAAAAATATTCATTAACCAAACATTAGCATAAGGGCTAATGTTAAATAGGAAATAAAATAGTATGCCCAACTTAATATCCTTAACCCATGCTAACAAACGTGTTGTAGGAGAAGTAGAGTTAGGTTAGGATTTGATAAACTACTCATGATTCAAAAAATATCAACATGGGAAGTAAGGGGACACACTTTCCTAAGAGGCTCTTCCCTAAGGAGTTACCACATGAGGACCAAAGGGTTCAAAGGATTCTAATTCAACAAAATATTTAGAATGTACTAGGAAGTTGGTGGCCATGTTAGACTAGGAAAATAAGTCCATAATTCCATTTCCACGGGGTCAGAGGGGGATAAGATAGACTTCACACTATCTACCTGACCATTGATTTGGAAAGTAGGGAGGCTTGCCAACCTTGTTCACAACTCCTTCCACAAGTTAGAAATTAATACACCAGTTCTTTTCCTACAAAAAATATTTGAATCAAATTCGAAGGGGTTCCTCACAATGCACCCAAGCCAATTATCTTTCATATCACTGGACCAAAGTTGATTATTCTTACTAATATAGAGAAAAAAGAAGAAAAAGGAATATTCCACACCTAAAAATATCCCCAAAAATTTCCACATGGGACTGAAGAAATTATAATTCATCACTAGTGGCATCAAATTCTTTCAAGGCTTCCTGAGTAAGAACTTGGGGGAATATTTCCCTCTAAATAGGTAGACCTTCTTTATGAACCCCTAAATTAGCCAAGGAATCTACAACAATATTTCCTTCCCTAAAGATGTGTTTACATTGAGAATTTTCAAGGGTTATGATATTCTTTTTTCATTTCTACCATCACATTTTCAATATACCAACTAGGAGTGTGATGGCCAATTAATATATTGATGATGTCTAAAGAGTCTCCCTCTATGATCACCTTCCTACACTCTAGGGATTCAAGAAGGGTAGTTCCTTGAAAAATGGCTCTAGCCTCTATGAAGTGGTTGGTTTGAATCCCTAATTTTTTAGCAAAGGTTAGAATGATTTCATATTTATCATTTCTAAACACTCCTATAGATCAAACTATCCTTGGGTTTTATTTATAAGCCCCATAAAAGTTTAATTATGTCCATATCGAAGGAGGGACCCATCTAATCTATGATCTATTCAATATTCCTAGGATCTCCACCAGGAAAATCGACCAACTTCCATGTTTTATTTTTAATGAGGGATTTATGTTACAACATCCATAGTTGCCTTCCACTGAGGTTGACTAAGTGCTTCATCAAATATAGAAGGTTCATTTTCATCATATGATGACATATAAACCCTCTCCTCATCAAATTCCATATCTTCTCCACTTTCTAACTCTTTATTAATAGAAAACTCTTAAAAATCTACTCAAAGATCATCAACTAAAGTAGATGCTTCTGTCGTTCTCTGTCGAGACATGCTTCATGTCTTTGGACGATTAAGAGTGAGATATGGTGGTGAAGTGAGTTTGGAATCTCTCATAGTACTTGTATACCATTTAGGAGGCTTTTTTTATTGTGGAGGAGGAAGTGGCTGTTGCTCCTCATCATCCAGGTATACTAATGTAGTGTTAGATGTGAAAGCCTCATAAAACACTACATCTCTACTAACATGTATTTTCTTGGTGAATGGATATATCAATCGATAGCCTTTTGAGAATTCATCATATCCAAGAAAAACACATTGTAGGGTCTTCTCATCTAACTTCTTTCTTTTCTCCATAGGTATATGCATAAAAGCCTTACACATACTCATAGATGAGATATGGAGGGTTTCCTTCCACTCCATGCTTCTTGAGGAGTCATACCTTCAAGAGCCTGTGTGGGTGCCCTATTTAGAAGATATACTGTAGTTGTTACAACTTCAACCCAGTAAATGTGCTTAATATTGGCTCCCTTAAGCATACATCGAACCATTTCCATAATGGAACGATTTATTCTCTCAGCAACTCCATTTGAATGAGGAGAATAGGTTGTTGTTAACTGTCTTTTTATCCCATGTTTCTGCAAAAATGAGGAAAATTATTTTGATGTGTATTCCCTCCTCGATTTGACGGAGGGTCTTTATGAAACATCCTGATTCTTTCTCGACAAGTTTCTTGAACTGTTAAAAATAGTCAAATGCTTCAGACTTCAACTGCAAGAAGAAGATCCAATTTTTTTGTGAGTGATCATCTACAAACAATTTAAAATACCTTTTTCCTCCACAACTAGTAGACATAGGACCACACAAATATGTGTGAACTTACTCCAAAGGTACCTTAAGGAGCTAGGTTCAAAAAGTACTCTATGTTGCTTTCCTGACAAGAAATCTGAGCACACTAGCAAAGTAGATGAAAGAGTAGGCAGTCCTTTCACCATTTTATATTTATTGATTTCTAGTAAATACCCTAAACTTAGATGCCCAAATATCTTATGCCATAGAGAAGTGGCCTCTTTTGTGGTTACTTCCATTGCAGTATGTGTAGAGGTAATTGCATCTAAGATAAACAAACCATGTTTGTATGAACCTATTACTATCTGTTTTCCTTTTTGAGTGATAAAGCGACATTTTTTTTCTTTTTCCACTTTGAAATTGACATTCATGTTATTGTCCAGGATTTATGGAACTGACAAGAGATTATTTTTTAATCCTAGTACATAAAGAACTTTTTTGAATCTTACATTCTCCATTTGGAAGGGAGACATAAATACTTCCTTCTCCATGAACTCGATAAGTTTGATCATCAACAATGGTTACCGGTATACCTTCTCGAGCCTCATATGTGTCAAACTAGGACTTATCGCCAGTCATATGTTTACTAGCGCTTGAATCTATGTACCAAATAGTATACTTGTGAGAGGATTATGTATGTGTCATGAGCACTTTGTTTGCGCATTTAGAGTCCGAACTAGAATCTTCAGTGGCAATATGTCCCTGTTGCTTTTTATTCTTGTTCTTTGGTTTACCTTTGCCCTTATTTTGTCCTTGTTCATTGGGTAGTTTGTTCTTAAACCAACATATTTTGGTTTCATGAGTGTATTTATCACAAATTTTACAATATTGCTTCTTCTTTTGAATATTTTTGCCTTTACCCTTGTCTTTGTTAGAAGAAGATCCTTTTTTTTTATTCCACTTTTTCTTTCCACTTTGCTTGTTTGAGAAAAGTGCATTTTTGGATGCCTCATCTATTTGGAGTTGATTAGCTTCTTCAGTTTGAAGTAAATTTACCAACTCTACAAAAATCACTATCCTTCCAGAGACTTGTAGTGAAGTTATAAACATTATATAGGAGTCTGGAAGAGCCCTTAAAAATATTGAGGTCAAGATATTGTCTTCTACTTTTTGTCCTAAGGCTTGCAATTTTGTTTTAATATCTACGACTCTATAGAGGAATAGCTCTACTGTATTTCCAGATTTCATATGAAGAGTATGAAGCTATGTTTGAAGGTTAATAATTGTTGATTTATTCTTTCCTTCAAAAATGGTTGCTAAGGCATTCCATACCTCCTTACCATTTTTAGCTTCACTTATATGAGGTTGTATGTCATCAGTAATAGCTAGAAAGATCAATAAGGAAAGTCTTTTATCCTTTTTATCATATGTTGTCTGATCTGCTCCTGCTGATGTGGGTCTGGAATTAGTGCCATCTATTATTCCCCACATATCCTCTACATTTAAAATGGCTTTCATATTAGTTTTCTAGGCAGAATAATTTGAACCTTTGAGCAGTTGGCTCTCAATGAGATACTTGTTGATCATGGCCATGATTAAGGTTTCAAATTGATATGACTAAGATGACTTTATCTTGTAGTATACCCTCAAAATAGTATATGAAAGATTTTAATTTTATCTTTAAGATATTTAATGGAACCTGCCTTAACACCCTTAACAAGGGATGACAAGTTTGAGGAAATTAAGCCAAACAAATAGAGCAAATTAAAGGGGTAGGTTTTGAAAGACTTATGATTGTGCTCTCTAGGATATTTAATGGCACCTACCTTAACACCCTTTAAGAAGGATGGAGATTTTAAGGAAATTAAGCCAAACAAAGAGATTTTATCAAGGTGTTTGGATTTTGACCTTTGATGGGGAGCAAAAAAAATTGACTTCATTTTAACCTGTGCAAGGTGTAGCACAATTTGGAGTGAAGTTTGGGTTTTGTGAAATGCTTCTTGAATGTTCTATCTGATTGTTTAATTGCACATAAAAAGCATGATTATTAGTGTAATAATCAAAACAAGAGAGCAACCGAAATTATTATCACTCTAGGTGTCAGATGCAACAAAAAATGCACCTAGTATAGTCAATTTTTAAGAAAAGGTGTCAAGTACAATCAAGAATGCACCTTTCTTGGTTTGAAATATCCCCCTTTCTCATTAAAATTTTGCAAAAAATCGAATCACAAAATATGACTTCTATCCCCCCTTAATGTTTACAAAATTAAAAAATTCGAGCACTCCTTTCAAGACAAGTCGACACACGACCTGCGTTTGAAAGGCTTCTAGACCAGTCGACACACGACTTTGGTTTTTGTCTTCAACACTCAAGCATGAGGATAAAAAATGAGGTTCAAAAAGATGTCTCAAGTTTACAACAAGAAAAAAATTGCAATTTTATGTCTTATATCTCCTTTTGTGAAGGAGAAAACAAAAGCAAAGTTTGGATTTTGTTGCAAATGAAATGACCTATGTGCTACCTCAATGTTTGAAAATATCTTTGGTTTGCAATATAAATTTGAGTTTCTATGTATTTTTATCTCCAAAATGTGTGAAGAAAACTATAGAACTTTTGAGGATTTTATTGCAAAAATGTGTTGAAGAAGGCTTTCGGATTTTGCAAAAAAAATGTTCCTATGTCTCTTTATCTCCAATTTGGAGAAAACACAAATTTTCTTGGGAACTTTGAGTGCAAAAATAATTTGGTTGAATTTGAAATATTTCTAAGTTGAAAAAAGCTAAAAATTAGTTTTAGAGATAAAAGTTCTTTATAATGAAGCAAAATTGTAAAAAAAAATCAATTTTTAAAAAAAATGTTAAAAATTGACTTTAATTTAACAATTTTTGGCTAAATTATAAAAAAAATATCAAAAAAAAATTAAAGAGCTTTTACAACTTTAGAAAAAATTTAAA
This sequence comes from Wollemia nobilis, assembly GCA_028583015.1. Lineage (NCBI taxonomy): Eukaryota > Viridiplantae > Streptophyta > Pinopsida > Araucariales > Araucariaceae > Wollemia > Wollemia nobilis. The sequence continues at coordinate 6,635,523 of JAQPPZ010017031.1, read as the reverse complement.
ATTTTCATAAAAAAAACTAAATTGTATAAAAAACCTGTTTTTGGCGTCTTGCGAGCTTGAACTCATGACCCAGTACGCACAAGGCATCCACCTTGGCCAACCAAGCTACCGACTAGCTTGGAAACTAAGCTGCGACTCTTGGTTTTAAATTGGCTGACCGCTCTTGTTGGGAATTCATGGGATTTATCCCACATGCATCCCATAATGGGATGCAGGAGTCTTTATAATCCTCGATGCTCCACTTAAGTCTCGATTGCCTATGGGTAATCGCAGTCAGTTCGTCCACCCTTTTGGTCACTGCCATGTGGTGACAGAGGATTTGTAAGTCGAGTCAAAATCTATCCTATGGCTATCCACCATGTATCAGGTCTGAGTCAGCATCTATCCTTTGGCTGTCCACCACATGTCAATTTCGAATCAGCTTCCAGGTGGTGCATGGTCTGTGAGCCACGTGTCACCTAGTTAGCTGTCCAGGTGGCACCTCAAGGTACGTGTAGGCCAGATCAATGGTCCAGGTGGTACATTGGGGTGCATGTAGTCTAGAGATATTTGGATCTCACTAGGTGTTAGAGATCAAAGTTAGGATGTGTGTCAGAGATTGAAGGGTTTCCTGCCCTCGCAGATCCTGAGGTGGTCGAGGATTGAAGGGCGCTCCTGCCCTCTTGTATCCCAAATTGGTTGCCTCGTGTGCATCCAAATGGGAGGGGAGGGTGCTCCTACCCTCTCGGATCTCCCAAGTTGTAGATGCCACATGGATCTATGGGCTCAGGCCTTGTGAGTGGGAGTCGAGGCTCTTGCCTCCTCAGGCATCGACTACAGAGCCCGATTGACAGTGGAGTGCTATCAATCGAAGGGCTCGGTAGGCGATCGATCACAGAGGTCGATCGACAGTAGAGTGTTGTTGATCGAGAGGCTCATGAGGGTGTTCAATCACCTCCCTAATGAGTAGCATGGGATTAGGGTCAAGTAGGCCCTGGTTAATTCAAGGTTGAGCCTGATCCCACCAGCAAGCTCACCTGTTTAGGTGGGTTGGTGGTGCCAATTGTCACTAGATCGACCTCTGGGTGAGCCAAAAAAAAATGGCTTTGATACCAATGTGGTAAAATGAATAACACAAATGGAGCAAAATAAAAATATTCATTAACCAAATATTAGCATAAGGGCTAATGTTAAATAGGAAATAAAATAGTATGCCCAACTTAATCTCCTTAACACATGCTAACAAACACACTATAGGAGAAGTAGAGTTAGGTTAGGATTTGTTAACCTAGGATATTTAGGAATTAACCTATCTACCATCAGATATTTAAATCAATAAATATCTGCATGGTAATTAGTACAAAGTAAAATGTAATAATCTACTAAACTAGTGTAATGCAATATACTAGCTTATTGCACCCTAACTTTAGAGGAATGGAGGATATTGTTGAGGTATGATTCACAAGCACATGGAAGAGACAAAGATTATTTAAAAACTACCACCTCATCTTAAGAGTCCAAAAAAAAAAATTCAATGGACAAAAAACCATGAAAAGAGGAGAAAAACTACTCATGATTCAAAAAATATCAACATGGGAAGTAAGGGGACACACTTTCCTAAGAGGCTCTTCCCTAAGGAGTTACCACATGAGGACCAAAGGGTTCAAAGGATTCTAATTCAACAAAAGATTTAGAATGTACTAGGAAGTTGGTGGCCATATTATACTAGGACAATAAGTCCATCATTCCATTTCCACAGGGTTAGAGGGGGATAAGATAGAATTCACACTATCTACCTTACCATTGATTTGGAAAGTAGGGAGGCTTGCCAAACTTGTTCACAACTCCTTCCACAAGTTAGAAATTAATACACCAGTTCTTTTCCTACAAAAAATATTTGAATCAAATTTGAAGGGGTTCCTCACAATGCACCCAAGCCAATTATCTTTCATATCACTGGACCAAAGTTGATTATTCTTATTGATACAGAGAAAAAGAACAACAAGGAATCTTCCACACCTAAAAATATCGCCAAAAATTTCCACATGGGACTGAAGAAATTATAATTCATCACTAGTGGCATCAAATTATTTCAAGGCTTCCTGAGTAAGAACTTGGGGGAATATTTCCCTCTAAATAGTTAGACCTTCTTTATGAACCCCTAAATTAGCCAAGGAATCTACAACAATATTTCCTTCCCTAAAGATGTGTTTACATTGAGAATTTTCAAGGGTTATGATATTCCTTTTTCATTTCTACCATCACATTTTCAATATACCAACTAGGAGTGTGATGGCAAATTAAAATATATTTATGATGTCTAAAGAGTGTCCCTCTATGATCACCTTCCTACACTCTAGGGATTCAAGAAGGGTAGTTCCTTGAAAAATGGCTCTAGCCTCTATGAAGTGGTTGGTTTGAATCCCTAATTTTTTAGCAAAGGCTAGAATGATTTCATATTTATCATTTATAAACACTCCTATAGATCAACCTATCCTTGGGTTTTATTTATAAGCCCCATAAAAGTTTAATTTTGTCCATATCGAAGGAGGGACCCATCTAATCTATGATCTATTCAATATTCCTAGGATCTCCACCAGGCAAATCGACCAGCTTCCATGTTTTATTTTTAATGAGGGATTTATGTTACAGCATCCATAACTACCTTCCACTGAGGCTAACTAAGTGCTTCATCAAATATAGAAGGTTCATTTTCATCATATGATGACATATAAACCCTCTCCTCATCAACTTCCATATCTTCTCCACTTTCTAACTCTTTATTAATAGAAAACTCTTAAAAATCTACTCAAAGATCATCAATTGAAGTAGATGCTTCTGTCGTTCTCTGTTGAGAAATGCTTTGTGCCTTTGGACGATTAAGAGTGAGATATGGTGGTGAAGTGAGTTTGGAATCTCTCATAGTACTTGTATACCATTTAGGAGGCTTTTTCTATTATGGAGGAGGAAGTGGCTATTGCTCCTCATCATCCAGGTATACTGATGTAGTGTTAGATGTGAAAGCCTCATCAAACACTACATCTCTACTAACATGTATTTTCTTGGTGAATGGATATATCAATCGATAGCCTTTTGAGAATTCATCATATCCAATAAAAACACATTGTAGGGTATTCTCATCTAAATTCTTTCTTTTCTCCATAGGTATATGCATAAAAGCCTTACACCCAAATACTCGTAGATGAGATATGGAGGGTTTCCTTCCATTCCATGCTTCCTGAGGAGTCATACCTTCAAGAGCCTGTGTGGGTGCCCTATTTAGAAGATATACTATAGTTGTTACAGCTTCAACCTAGTAAATGTGCTCAATATTGGCTCCCTTAAGCATACATCGAACCATTTCCATAATGGAACGATTTATTCTCTCAGCAACTCCATTTGACTAAGGAGAATAGGTTGTTGTTAACTATCTTTTTATCCCATGTTTTTACAAAAATGAGGAAAATTATTTTGATGTGTATTCCCTCCTCGATTTGACAGAGGGTATTTATGAAACATCCTGATTCTTTCTCAACAAGTTTCTTGAACTGTTAAAAATAGTCAAATGCTTCAGACTTCAACTGCAAGAAGAAGATCCAATTTTTTCGTGAGTGATCATCTACAAACAATTGAAAATACCTTTTTCCTCCACAACTAGTAGACATAGGACCACACAAATATGTGTGAACTAACTCCAAAGGTACCTTAGCTCGAAAGGAGCTAGGTTCAAAAAGTACTCTATGTTGCTTTCCTGACAAGAAATCTGAGCACACTAGCAAAGTAGATGAAAGAGTAGGTAGTCCTTTCACCATTTGATATTTATTGATTTCTAGTAAATACCCTAAACTTAGATGCCCAAATCTCTTATGCCATAGAGAAGTGGCCTATTTTGTGGTTACTTCCATTGCAGTATGTGTAGAGGTAATTGCATCTAAGATAAACAAACCATGTTTGTATGAACCTATTACTATCTGTTTTCCTTTTTGAGTGATAAAGCAACATTTTTTTTCTTTGTCCACTTTGAAATTGACATTCATGTTATTGTCCAGGATTTGTGGAACTGACAAGAGATTATTTTTTAATCCTAGTACATAAAGAAATTTTTTGAATCTTACATTCTCCATCTGGAAGGGAGACATAAATACTTCCTTCTCCCTGACCTCGATAAGTTTGATCATCAACAATGGTTATCGGTATACCTTGTCAAGCCTCATATGTGTCAAACTAGGACTTATCGCCAGTCATATGTTTACTAGCGCTTGAATCTATGTACCAAATAGTATACTTGTGAGAGGATTCTGTATGTGTCATGAACACTTTGTGTGCTCGTTTAGAGTTTGAACTAGAATCTTCAGTGGCAATATGTCCCTGTTGCTTTTTATTCTTGTTCTTTGGTTTACCTTTGCCCTTATTTTGTCCTTGTTCATTGGGTAGTTTGTTCTTAAACCAACATATTTTGGTTTCATGAGTGTATTTATCACAAATTTTACAATATTGCTTCTTCTTTTGAATCTCTTTGCCTTTACCCTTGTATTTGTTAGAAGAAGATCCTTTTTGTTGATTCCACTTTTTCTTTCCACTTTGCTTGTTTGAGAAAAATGCATTTTTGGATGCCTCATCTATTTGGAGTTGATTAGCTTCTTCAGTTTGAAGTAAATTTACCAACTCTACAAAAATAACTATTCTTCTAGAGACTTGTAGTGAAGTTATAAACATTATATAGGAGTCTGGAAGAGCCCTTAAAATGATTGAGGTCAGGACATTGTCTTCTACTTTTTGTCCTAAGGCTTGCAGTTTTGTTTTTATATCTGCAACTCTATAGAGGAATAGCTCTACTGTATTTCTAGATTTCATATGAAGAGTATGAAGCTGTGTTTGAAGGTTAATAATTGTTGATTGATTCTTTCCTTCAAAAATTATTGCTAAGGCATTCCATTCCTCCTTACCATTTTTAGCTTCACTTATATGAGGTTGTATGTCATCAGTAATAGCTAGCAAGATCAATAAGGAAAGTCTTTTATCCTTTTTATCATATGTTGTCTGATCTGCTCCTGCTGATGTGGGTATAGAATCAGTGCCATCTATTATTACCCACATATCCTCTACATTTAAAATGGCTTTCATCTTAGTTTCCCAAGCAAAATAATTTGAATCTTTGAGCAGTTGGCTCTCAATGAGATACTTGTTGATCATGGCCATGATTAAGGTTTCAAATTGATATGACTAAGATGACTTTATCTTGTAGTATACCCTCAAAATAGTATATGAAAGATTTTAATTTTATCTTTAAGATATTTAATGGAACCTGCCTTAACACCCTTAACAAGGGATGAAAAGTTTGAGGAAATTAAGCCAAACAAATAGAGCAAATTAAAGGGGTAGGTTTTGAAAGACTTATGATTGTGCTCTCTAGGATATTTAATGGCACCTACCTTAACACCCTTCAAGAAGGATGGAAATTTTGAGGAAATTAAGCCAAACAAAGAGATTTTATCAAGGTGTTTGGATTTTGACCTTTGATGGGGAGCAAAAAATATTGACTTCATTTTAACCTGTGCAAGGTGTAGCACGATTTGGAGTGAAGTTTGGGTTTTGTGAAATGCTTCTTGAATGTTCTATCTGATTGTTTAATTGCACATAAAAAGCATGATTATTAGTGTAATAATCAAAACAAGAGAGCAACCCAAATTATTATCACTCTAGGTGTCGGATGCAACCGAAAATGCACCTAGTATAGTCAATTTTTAATAAAAGGTGTCTAGTACAATCAAGAATGCACCTTTCTTGGTTTGAAATATCCCCCTTTCTCATTAAAATTTTGCAAAAAATAGAATCACAAAATATGACTTCTATCCCCCCTTAATGTTTACAAAATTAAAAAATTCGAGCACTCCTTTCAAGACAAGTCGACACACGACCTGCGTTTGAAAGGCTTCTAAACCAATCGACACACGGATTTGGTTTTTGTCTTCAACACTCAAGCATGAGGATAAAAAATGAGGTTCAAAAAGATGTCTCAAGTTTACAACAAGAAAAAAATTGCAATTTTATGTCTTATATCTCCTTTTGTGAAGGAGAAAACAAAAGCAAAGTTTGGATTTTGTTGCAAATGAAATGACCTATGTGCTACCTCAATGTTTGAAAATCTCTTTGGTTTGCAATATAAATTTGAGTTTCTATGTCTTTTTATCTCCAAAATGTGTGAAGAAAACTATAGAACTTTTGAGGATTTTATTGCAAAAATGTGTTGAAGAAGGCTTTTGGATTTTGCAAAAAAAATGTTCCTATGTCTCTTTATCTCCAATTTGGAGAAAACACAAATTTTCTTGGGAACTTTGAGTGCAAAAATAATTTGGTTGAATTTGAAATATTTCTAAGTTGAAAAAAGCTAAAAATTAGTTTTAGAGATAAAATTTCTTTATAATGAAGCAAAATTGTAAAAAAAAAATGTTAAAAATTGACTTTAATTTAACAATTTTTGGCTAAATTATAAAAAAATATATATCAAAAAAAAAAAATTAAAGAGCTTTTACAACTTTAGAAAAAATTTAAAAATTTCATAAAAAAACCAAATTGTATAAAAAACCTGTTTTTGGCGTCTCGCGAGCTCGAACTCATGACCCGGTAGGCACAAGGCATCCGCCTTGGCCAACCAAGCTACCGACTGGCTTGGAAACTAAGCCGTGACTCTTGGTTTTAAATTGGCTGACCGCTCCTGTTGGGAATTCATGGGATTTATCCCACATGCATCCCACAGGGGGATGCAGGAGGCTTTATAAGCCTCGATGCTCCACTTGAGTCTCGATTGCCTATGGGTAATCATAGTCAGTCTGTCCACCCTTTTGGTCACTGCCATGTGGTGACAAAGGATTTGTAAGTCAAGTCAACATATGTCCTATGGCTATCCACCATGTATCAGGTATGAGTCGATGTCTATCCTATGGCTATCCACCACATGTCATGTCCGAATCAGCTTCCAGGTGGCGCATGGTCTGTGAGCCACGTGTCACCTAGTTAGTGGTCCAGGTGGCACCTTAAGGTACGTGTAGGCCAGATCAATGGTCTAGATGGTACATTGGGGTGTGTGTAGTATAGAGATCTTTGGATCTCACTAGGTGTTAGAGATTAGAGTTAGGCTATGTGTCAGAGATCGGAGGGCCTCCTACCCTCGTAGATCCTGATGTGGTCGATGATCGAAGGGTGCTCCTGCCATCTTGTATTCCAAATTGGTTGCCTCATGTGTATCCAAATGGGAGGGGAGGGTGCTCCTACCCTCTCAGATCTCCCAAGTTATAGAGGCCACATGGATATATGGGATCGGGCCTTATGAGTGGGAGTTGAGGCTCCTGCCTCCTCGGGCATCGACCGTAGAGCCCAATCGACAGTGGAGTGCTATCGATCGAAGGGCTCGATAGGCGATCGATCATGGAGCTCGATCGACAGTAGAGCGTTGTTGATTGAGAGGCTCATGAGGGTGTTTGATCACCTCCCTCATGAGTAGTGTGGGCCTAGGGTCAAGTAGGCCCTGGTTAATTCAAGGTTAAGCTTGATCCCACCAGCAAGCTCACCTGTTCAGGTGGGTTGTGTTGGGTCGGCTTTCATACGCACCCCACGAAAGGATGGGTAAGAAGTCCCAGAGACACCCATGGGATGAATCCCACTCACTTTAGGATCTAGCTGGTTATCCAAGGTGCGAGTTACAGAGTTGGGTCGAATGGCTATTCACTCTTTTCCACTTCTGGAATAGATTTCAATATGGACTGCTCTGTTACCTTATAGGGGGTTCTTGAACTTGTTCAGTAGTTGTCACTTGTTTATCAGATTTAACTTGAATTCTTGATCTAGCTCTCATGGGTCAGCAGATTCAAATAAAAGGCAAATAAAGAAAATAAAAATGGATCATTTCATCGAAAACAAAGAGAGGGTAGGGTAGGGCAGAAAGAGAAGTTTATCAGACTTTAAACTGTAAAACCCTAAACTATCAATCTTATCTATGCTATCAGCTTCACAACAGAACAAATCAAAGAAGAAAGTGTCCAGTCAGTCTAAGATCACTTTCAACTAAGAGCACAAGGCAGAGTGGAACAGATCTAGTAGAAAATTATAAATCCAAGGGCAGCTGGTTAAAATTGGTATCTTTCATCGGCAGCCTAGCTCACACAGTGAAGACAGAGCAATTAGAACAAACGTAACCTCAAATCTATAATTTCCCCTAGCAGACAAGAGAACAACTGAAGCCTAACAACATATTTAAACTTGATAAAACAGATTCACAACATATATCTAACAAAATTTAATGGAACGGATAACAAAAGAAGATACACTTATCACACTGCAAAAGATCAGGCTCCTGGCCATGCTATCACAAAAAAGCTAAAGCACATCAACTCCAAGTCTAGAAACAAAGGATTTCACAAGATTTTCAAGAAATTGCTTATAAGCCTTTTATTTCTAAGTCTCCGTCTCCTGCGATTACATTTAGAATCTGTATTTATAGACTCGGGACGGACCTCGATCTTTTCAAAATATCTTGCTCAAACCCTAAATCTTATCGCACTTAAACCCTAGGACCCGGGTTTTACAATAAAAATCCATTTAAAATCAAAGTCCAGATAGAACTTAACCCTTCTGCAAATCAGGGGAGTCAACTGCCATAAATGGAGAAGATAAAATCTAAAGCCACTTGCATTCATTCGCAGTTGCAAATAAATGCCTCCATTAATTCTGCTGGTGAGCCGGATGAGTCACCACTTCTCCATCAATTTGATCTCCGCAAAGCCATCCCTGAGTTGAAATGGTCTTCATGCTATTAATTCTGCCATAAATTTGTCATTGAATGCCCTCACCGACATCTTCTCTTCTAGCATGGCGGTCCTTGACTAAATCCGCACTTTAACTTTGCCTTTATGGCCTTTCCCGGTTGTCCCACAAATGGCAGATGGAATCCTGCATGAAAGACAAAAAGATTAAATTAGCACTTTAATAAACATTAAATTAAAGCATTTAAACATTAAAAATAGATTAAAAACCGCAAAATAAGCTTGCATGTCGGCTTCTACTTGTCTACCTCACGCTTTGACACGTGTCGCTACCCCAGGAAGCCTTCTGTTTATAGCTGGAATGCACTTCTGGCCCTTTGGGCAACTTTCTCTCTCCTATCACGATTCTGCGACATGTCGCGATTTCGCGACATGTCGCGAAATCGCGACGTCCCCAGCGCTGCGCTGCTTCTTTCCCTATCGGCCGCGAAAACGCGACATGTCGCGATTTCGCGACATGTCGCGAAATCGCGCCTCCTACTAGCTGTCGCACAACTTTGCTCCAGCATGTCGCAATTTTGAGACATGTTAGCGACGTGCTGCACCTTTTGTACTTAAGCGTTTTTCCATAAACAACCCGCGAAAATAGAACACGTCGCGATATCGCGACAGTTTCCATAGCTGCATGCGTTGACCGCGTTGACCGGGATTTTGCGACACATTTGCGACTTAGCCGATTTTCATTCTGCAGCCCACTTTCTCTCTCCTGCCACGAAAATGCGACATGTCGCGATTTCGTGACATGTCACAAAATCGTGCCCTTTCGTACGTTTTCTTTCTCTCTCCTTCGACCGACAGCGATTTTGCGACACTTTCCAAAAATGGAAATGTCGCGATATCGCGACATGGAAATGTCGCGATATCGCGACACTTCCAAAAATGGAAATGTCGCGATATCGCGACACTTCCAAAAATGGAAAGTGTCGCGATTTCGCTACACAAAAATGACTTGGCGGATTTTTGATTTACCTGTCGCGATTTCGCGACATTTCCATAAATGGAAGTGTCGCGATTTCGTGACATTGCCTAAAAAGGAAAGTTAGATTTTTCATGAATTTTCTATCTGTTTTCAGCATTTTTCTCGGTACCGGTGCAGGATTTGGCTTAAGCATGAATGATTTCTAGCATGTAAAAGTTAAGTCCAAGAAAACACAAGCTAGAAAGACAGGAAAAGCACAACTTAAAAAGGAAACAAGCAAAACTGGATTAAGACTGGAAAGGATCAAGAGGGTCCCTACTGCAAAAATGAAAGTTCAGGGCTTTCTAAGGATGGAATCTCATTTTTCAGTGGGGGTGTGTTGCTTCTCAACAGGTTGGTGGCGCCAATTGTCACTAGATCGACCTTTGGGTGAGCCAAAAAAAATTAGCTCTGATACCAATGTGGTAAAATGAATAACACAAATGGAGCAAAACAAAAATATTCATTAACCAAACATTAGCATAAGGGCTAATGTTAAATAGGAAATAAAATAGTATGCCCAAATTAATCTCCTTAACACACGCTAACAAACATGCTATAGGAGAAGTAGAGTTAGGTTAGGATTTGTTAACCTAGGATATTTAGGAATTAACCTATCTACCATCAGATATTTAAATCAATAAATATCTGCATGGTAATTAGTACAAAGTAAAATGTAATAATCTACTAAACTAGTGTAATGCAATATACTAGCTTATTGTACCCTAACTTTAGAGGAATGGAGGATATTGTTGAGGTATGATTCACAAGCACATGGAAGAGACAAAGCTTATTTAAAAACTACCACCTCATATCAAGAGTCCAAAAACAAAATTCAATGGACAAAAAACCATGAAAAGAGGAGAAAAACTACTCATGATTCAAAAAATATCAACATGGGAAGTAAGGGGACACACTTTCCTAAGAGGATTTTCCCTAAGGAGTTACCACATGAGGACCAAAGGGTTTAAATGATTCTAATTCAACAAAATATTTAGAATGTACTAGGAAGTTGGTGGCCATGTTAGAATGGGACAATAAGTCCATCATTCCATTTCCATGGGGTCAGAGGGGGATAAGATAGAATTCACACTATCTACCTTACCATTGATTTGGAAAGTAGGGAGGCTTGCCAACCTTGTTCACAACTCCTTCCACAAGTTAGAAATTAATACACCAGTTCTTTTCCTACTAAAATTATTTGAATCAAATTTGAAGGGGTTCCTCACAATGCACCCAAGCCAATTATCTTTCATATCACTGGACCAAAGTTGATTATTCTTACTAATACAGAGAAAAAAGAACAACAAGGAATCTTCCACACCTAAAAATATCCCCAAAAATTTCCACATGGGACTGAAGAAATTATAATTCATCACTAGTGGCATCAAATTATTTCAAGGCTTCTTGAGTAAGAACTTGGGGGAATATTTCCCTCTAAATAGTTAGACCTTATTTATGAACCCCTAAATTAGCCAAGGAATCTACAACAATATTTCCTTCCCTAAAGATGTGTTTACATTGAGAATTTTCAAGGGTTATGATATTCCTTTTTCATTTCTACCATCACATTTTCAATATACCAACTAGGAGTGTGATGGCCAATTAATATATTGATGATGTCTAAAGAGTCTCCCTCTATGATCACCTTCCTACACTCCAGGGAATCAAGAAGGGTAGTTCCTTGAAAAATGGCTCTAGCCTCCATGAAGTGGTTGGTTTGAATCCCTAATTTTTTAGAAAAGGCTAGAATGATTTCATATTTATCATTTCTAAACACTCCTATAGATCAAACTATCCTTGGGTTTCATTTATAAGCCCCATCAAAGTTTAATTTTGTCCATATCGAAGGAGGGACCCATCTAATCTATGATCTATTCAATATTCCTAGGATCTCCACCTAAGCAATTCCTATGGGAAGGCCCAACATTTATGCTAACATGGTTTCATAAAATTTCCCTATATTTTATGAAAGCTAAACTTAAGATATTTTTAATTAGATCATTTAGAGTTTTTATTCCTATTGAGGTAGAGTGCCTAATATGATTATTAAATGCTTTACTATTTCTTTCCTTCCACACCACTCAAAATAAATGGGAAAGACTCAAGGACCAAATGGTGCATCATATTTTATTAGAGAAGGATGAGATCCATTGCTCAAATAACTCTATCAAGGAATTCAAGGCCACCCAAAAAACCCCAAGGATTCTTAGTAGGGAGAAGGAACACTCCAAGAAAATATGTTGAGTATTTTTCTCTTTCTTCCCACATAGATAACATCTATTTAGGATTTTTATCCCCCTTTTCCTGAGATTCTTAATAGTAAGAATCTTATTCTAAAGAGCTAACTAGAGGAAAAAGTTGATTTTAAGGATGAGAGGCTTGAGACATACCTACTTACAAGGGAACCAACTTTGAACCTCACCATCCACAAGGAAATACACTGCTTTTATACAGAAGAGCCCACTTTACTCCACTTTCTAGAACAAGGAGTCTTCACTTTTGGTGTTCTTGATAACCTGAGTTCTCAAATTGTTTGATAGATATCTTAAGGCTTCCTTCTCTCCTTGACTCAGATAAGGAACAACTAATGCTTTCACTTTTTTCTTACCCTCATCTACTTCTATATAATCATCTACTTTAAATCCATAGATTTAGGTGATTTTGGACTTTAGAATAGCAAGATAGGGGTTATCGATAAGAGGGTATTCCATCAACCATGGATCCTTCCAAAAATCTATTTTCAAACCGTTGCCCAAATTTTATTTGATACATTTCTAGATAAACATTTTTATTTTGACAAGATTGTTCCAAAAGGCAAATCCTGAAGGGAGATTTGAATCTTCCAAGAATGCCAATCCCCTATTTAAGTACTTGGTATTAAGAATATGGGTCCATCCTATGTTTCCTTGCTTAAGGATTTTACAAATTTATTTGGCTAATAAGGCCTTATTTATCTATTTTATCTTCCTTAGCCCTATACCTCCTACATATTGTTTGGAATAGGCTTGCTCCCAGGAGACAATATGAAACCTCTTTTTTTCTTTAGACCCAAACTAGAGGGAATATTTTTGAATGTGTTCAATTTTTTGAGATATTTTTACCAAGATTTTGAAAAGTGACATGAAGAAAACTAGAATGCTTTGAAGAGTAGACATAACCAGTTGGTCTTTGCCAAATTGGCTGTGAATAACTCCTTTCCAACCTGCCAAATTCTTTTGAATTCTTTCCAAAAATTAGGATCCAAATATTATCCTTGGTTCTACCTTTGAATAGGGACATTCCCAAGTAAACTGAGGGGAACTTAGCTATAACAAAACCAAGGATCTGGGCTACAATTCTACGCCTTTTAAGAGGAGTTAAGAAAGAAAATTTTTCTCTTGAAAAAATATATTTTTTGTCTCGCTGCTAACTCATAGGAAAAAAATATTTTTTTATTTCTCTCGCTTGTGGGATGGAAGAAAATGTGGTTGATGAGTAACTGAATCAATGGAAGAAACTAGCCTAATTCCTTTAATAATATTAAGGGTTGAGGCAAATTTAAGGGATCTTCCTAAGGCTTCTTCTAGAATAATGAAAATATAAGGAGAAAGAGGGTATCCCTATTGCAAGCCTCTAGAGCTTATAAAGTACCCTGAGGCAGCTCCATTCATGATAACCAAGAACATAGGTGAAGAGAAATATTCCTTGGAGAGATTTATCTAGCTTTGATGGAATCCAAAGTTATATATAACTTTTGCTAGAAAATCTAAAGAGACTCTATCATAAGATTTGTTCATGTCCAACTTTATAAACATACTTGCTCTTCCACTCTTATTCATTGAGTGGATAAGTTCATGAACTGTTATGATTCAATACAAGATCTATCTCCCTTACACAAAACCTCCTTGGATGGAATCAATAATAACGGGAAGAAATATTTTGATTCTATTAGCCATAACTTTAGTTAGAATATTGTAGATGGTGTTGCAAATACTAATGGGTCTAAAATATTTAAACTTCTTGGCTCCAACAGTCTTGGGAATGAGGACCAAGAAAGTAGAATTCACATCTTTTGGGATATGACAAGTTCTTTGAATCTTGCATATAGCTTCCACCACTTATTTTCCTAGAATATGCCAATATTTTTGAAAAAATAGGGCTAGGAAGCCATCCTAACCTGATGCTTTTTCTCCAGCCATAGAGAAGATTGCTTTCTCAATATCATCCTCTCTAAATGGGATAATGAGAAGGGAGTTCATCTCATCAGAGATTAAAGGGAGATATTGGCAAGAAGCTTTCTTTCCTAATGCTCCTCTCCCTGATATTTGGAGCCCAACATGTTTTCAAAAAATGTTACTACTTTAACCTAGATTTACAAGGTGTCCACTATTCTAGATCCATCTACCTGTTGGATCCTCAAAATCCAACCTAAGGTATACCCCTAAAATTTTCCATGGACATTCTTTTTAATTTGTTTGTCAAAATATTCATATTAATTAGGTCTCGCTCAGTTTAATTTTTCTTAGTCATGCCCATTGGTCTTTAAATTCACATTTTTAGGTTTAATACACTTGTTTAGCCCATTATTAGTCAAATTTTCCATTATAGGTGTTTATAAGCAGTTTAAATCCTATTAGTTGTTTTAGAGGTTAATCTATATTTATAGTCAATCGTAATGTATTCATCTGCAATTTCTTCCATATTTTAGCTGAGTCCACATATTACTTTATCCATAACCACAATGCCTTCAAATTTCCTAAGGTTTGAGGATCATCTATACATAGGCTAAATTCCCCCCTTTCGAACTGTTTCATACCAAAAATAATAATGTCGTCATGAGCTTCATGCCACTCTATAGCCTAAATTTTGACCATATCTCTCTAATATGGATGACCCGTAAGTGTCTCGAGAATATAAAAGTAATCCAAACCACCTCATATCTTTGATCATCAATATTTTTTTTAAAGGGTCACATTGATATTGAATAAATATTTCCTCTCATTTCTTTTCCACACCTATAAGACCTAAACTAGTGTCCATAATTAATAAGGTACATGCATATTTCACCAAAATCCATGATCCATATTAATCCATAACTTAGAAAGCATCCACACCATAGATAATCTTGGAATATTCCCTGTTGACTAGTCGAACCCCTAGTTTCCTTCCTAATCTATGGTCTACATCATCTTTTCTTTCCTCGATTAATATCGATCATACAAATTTATTAAAGTCCTATTCCTAATATTTTCAATCAAAATTGTGTGCCCCACGTTTATCCATACTAGAACTAGCGAATACAAACCATAAGTTATAATTGCTCTTTGAAAAGGAAGTCAAAATCCTTTGAAAAATTGTACAACCCGCATCTATCTGAAAAAGTGTAATACTTCAATCTAATTGGTCAACAAATGAATGGCACCGATTCACCCAAAAGAAACATATTAGTAGCTTAGAAGTGCTTTGTTTTAATTGGCCATAAATGAATGGCCCAAGTTTGTCTGAAATAATCTAATGGGTCGGATTAGTCAACAAGTCAAAGTCTTCTACCAAAACATATGGCCTGGGTTACCCTTCTACCAAATAATTGTGTGGCCCGTGTTCCCCAAAAAATGTAGATTAATGACCCACATGTGATGACATATACCAAATAAGAACTATAATATTATTGACCAACAAATAAATGATGGGGATTGCCTAGAAAGATCTAATAGTTTTGATTAGTCAGCATAATAGGTCTAATAAAATATGGTTTGTAAATGTATCAAGATCTATGACCTGGATTGCCTCATTACCAATTAATAGAATTAACCATGTTAGCTAACATAGAGATCTATGGCTAGAATGAATGCTAAGATAAACTAATCAAATTCACCAAAAAATGGATGGCCCATGTTGAATCACGTAAACAAGTGATGGATGACCTAGATCAAAGGAAGTATAATACAAATATGTTGGACCCTGATGGATATTAATAAAGAGCATGTGTATTTAGGAAAAAAATGAATGGTCCAAAATTGTTTGAAAGTAGAGATGAGCGACCCATGTTTATTTACAAAAATCTAACGACTCGGATTGGTTCGAGTGATGAAGATAAAATATCAATAGCTGTAGCTTATAAGCCAAGTTCTATGGCTAAATTTTTCTTTATTTTAATTTATTTTGCTAACCAATGAGAATTGTTTTGTCCTAAGAAAAATCTAAGGTCCATATGGTTGGAAGAAGATTATTTTAAACGATGCAAAATATGGTAAAACATCAATAGTATGATTAATGACAAAGGTTAGTAGTAGACTTAGAAGACTTCTAATGGATAGTGAGATAGATAATGGTAAAAAGATAAAAGTGATAGATATTTGGCACACGATATTAAAAAGAGACTTTTATGACTAAAAAGCACACAAGCCTAAGCAAATCCATGACTTAGATTTGAACACCTAAGATGAATATTTTCCTTCAATATTTTATCAATTTAATTGGGCACATGCCTTAAGACACCTTATATTGGAGTAAGGGTCCAAATCAAAATGACCACATAGACCAATGACTATAGAAATGATAGAAAATTAGGAGAAAGCTACTCTATGATAGGTTATACCATTATAAAAGGTAAGGTGGCAACTTTGGAGTGGCATGCAACTGGAAAAAATTAAAGTTGAGCATGTGAATGGCATATCCTGAATCATTATAAATCCCTGATTAAGTCATCAGTCACACTTACATTGAACACACACAAATCTAATACACCGAGGTATATTGTATAGAGAAAGAGTTTAAAGAGAGAGTATTAGAGCATTTTCAAGATTTTTTTAGTAGTTGCTATGACCTCTTCAAGCATATCCTCTAGAATGCCTAAGGGTATTGCAACTAAAATTGTAAGTCTGATTGAAGCTCAACCATACCAGGCATTATGGGGAAAACCCATTGCTAAGGATGCAAAAGAATTTGCAAAAAAATTAGGGTTGGATAGGGAAATTACCCCTATACAACAATGGGAGATAGAAAATATTGCTATTTTTAGAGTTGAACACCTAATATGAATATCTCCTTTCAAGATTATATCAATTTAATTTGGCACATGACTTAAGACACCTCAAATTAGATCAAAAATCCAAATCAAAATGACCACACAGACCAATAACTAGAGAAATAGTAGTGAATCTGGAGAAAGCTACTCTATGACAGATTATACCATTATAGAAGGTAAGGTGGCAGCTTTGGAGTGGTAGAAAAACAATGCAGTTGGAAACAATTAAAATCGAGCATGCAAATGACATATCCTAAATCATTATATATCCTTGATTAAGTTATCAATCATACTTGCACTAAATACATACAAAGTTAATACATCGAGGTATATTGTACAAAGAAAAAGTTTAAAGAGAGAGTATTAAAGCATTTCCAAGAGTTTTTTAGTAGTTTTTATGGCCTCTTCAAGTGTCTCCTCTGGCATGCCTAAGGGTAATGTAGCTAAAATTACAAGTTTGACTAAAGCTCAACCATACTAGGAATTATGGGGAAAGCCCATTGCTAAGGATATGAAAGAATTTGCAAAAAAATTAGGGTCAAATATGGAAATTACCCATACACAACAGTGGGATATAGAAGATACTACTATTTTTAGAGTTGAACACCTAAGATGAATATCTCCCTTTAAGATTTTATCAATTTAGTTTGGCACATTCCTTAAGACACCTTAGATTAGATCCATGACTTAGAGTTGAACACCTAATATGAATCTAACTTCAATATTTTATCAATTTAATTTGGCACATGCTTTAAGCAACCTCAAATTAGATTAAGGGTCTAGATCAAAACAACCACACAAACCAACGACTATAGAAATAATAGTGAATCTGGAAAAAGCTACTCTATGACAAATTATACTGTTATAGAAGGTAAGGTGGTAGCTTTGTAGTGGTATAAAAACAATGCAATTAGAAAAAATGAAAGTTGAGCATGTGAATGGCATGTCATGAATCATTATAGATCCTTTATTAAGTTATCAATCACACTTACATTGAACACATACATAGTTAATACGTTGAGGTAGATTATACATAGTAGCAAGAGTTTAAATAAAGAGTATTAGAGCATTTGCAAGAGTGTTTTAGTAGTTGCTATGGTATCTTCAAGCATCTCCTCTAGCATACCTAAGGGTAATGTGGCTAAAATTACAAGTCTGACTAAAGCTTAGCCATACCAGGAATTATGAGGAAATCCCATTGCTAAGGATGCAAAATAATTTATAAAACAAGTAGGGTTGAATAGGGAAATTACCCCTACATAGTAGTGGAAGATAGAAAATATTGCTATTTTTAGCTATGAGTCAACAAAGGAAGCTTACCAATGTCACCCACCATTTTTGAAAGGAGTTTTCAAAAGGGCATATAGGGCTCAAAATATGATCAACCACTACTATAATAAATAGACAAGTAATTTGGAGAAACTGATCTGCCCTAAGGTCTATTATTCTTTGGATGTTTTATCTTGATTGGTGGTAGCTTATGACCCCAAGACTAAAAAATTAAAATATAACAAAAATTAATTTTTTTTTGGATTATGCTCTATAAAATCAAAAGCATCTTCCAGTTAAGTGAGGCTACACTAGCTTTAAATAAAAAGGTAATATTCATGTAATCCAATCATATGCTGAATACATCTTTCTATGCAAAGCTTTTTGATCATGATCAAACCGTATCATATGACTTCCTCATCAATAAGTCTACACTCCACCCTTGGGAAAGGGATTATGTTGACATGATAAATATTGTATTGGGGATTAAGAATTTGAATTGACTTAGTAGGAAGGTTATGTATTTAATTACTCAGTGTAATAGAAAAAGGCAAACATTATTGTATAAATGAGAGGATATAATAAGTGATACTATGGATAAAGAATTAATTAAAATTTAGAAAGCTATTAGAGAAAGATGGGAAATAATGTCCCCTTTATTGTATTATTCATTTCTAGTTCACTTGATAGTAGGGAATATGAATAAAAAATTATTTAATTAATGGGAAGGAGTAGATGTTTTTTATGTCTAGGATAGGCTTCCTTGGATTTAGGAAGTTTGGTCTAGCTATGTTCAATTCTTTGGAGAATTTCTCTCAGCTATTCGTTCGAAGCTTTGTGGGCACTTTCCTAGCAGAATTGGTTTTGGGGTAGCTACGTTCCTACATGAGAAAAATGTAGGATACTACTTCTTTGTTGAAGAGTTTTCTTATATAATACTGTATGGATCAAAAATACCCCAAAAGACAGTGCCTAAGTATTGTCCAATATCTATAGCTACTTTATTAATTACCAGAAAAGTAGCATAATAATCTAAGATGAGAGCAGAGAAGAAACAAGCAAAAGTGGACATATTTTATACAAAAGATACTTTAGCTTGCTAAGAGCTATATGGAAAATGGACTTGTATGGTTTTTTAGAAATCACTTGACGACCATATGATCCTTTCAGCTATTATCAAAATTTTGTTCAAAAAATGTCATATGCCTAGGTAAATCACTGAAAGGATATCTTTGAGGATGAAATGCATGTAGCCATAAGAAAAGGAGCACCTCTAGAGCTCATATGGAAGGAGTATATGAAAAATATATCCCATACTCAAATAAAAATGGTAGAAAATTACCGAAGTGAGTTGAAGGTGTTAAGAAGTGTTTCAATAGAGGCAATAGCTCCATTGGTCCTTTTTATGCACCTTGAAGAGCACCAAGATCCCATTTTTGAAGCTATAAATCAAGAACCTAAATAGGTTGAGGTGTTGGTAGAAGTTGTTGATACAACTGAAATGAAAGCAAGGGATTATTCAATTACTCAGCCTACTCATGATACTATTGTAGATACAAGTAAAAGCAAAGAAATCATCCTTGCCTCTTCTATGCAAATACAACCACTATCCCTAGACCATTCTCTAATAGGATGGAATCCAAAAATTAAGCTTGAGTTAGCAATAAATTTACCTAAGTTAATTCCCAGAACAATGGTGATAAAAAATAAAGATATCAAGATATCTTCAATAATATAAAAGAGGATTCAAGTTATTGGGGGATTATCTAATCTACTCAAGGACATAAAATCAAAGTTTCAAGCCCATCAAAATCCCTAGTGCAAAAGGGCTAGACATGAAATAGTCTCTTCTTCAGAAGATTCAAAAAGCATTACTCTGGTCAGGGCAGAAGAGGTGATTCCTTTTGACACCAAATATAAAAAACAACTTCAGGACATTGAAGAAGGAAAATATCCTAGAGAAATCCAATATATAGTTGAAGAGCCAAGTGCTCAACCTCCATTAGCATCAATTACAACTGTGACAACCACCATGCCCAAAAACATAAAATAAGTTTAAATCATCCCAAATGTAGGGGAACCACAGGTTACAGGGGACCCAGTGGCCATGTTGAAATCAGGAAGTCAACTCCAAGTACAAGCTACAATAGTTATAGAAAAGAAAATTAACAGTTAAAGGTAAAGGTAGGGTAGTTACAAGCTAAAAAGGGAGAACTACAAGTTGATATAGAAAGGCTTAAAGGATAGATAACAAGTCCCCAAGTTATCATTTAGAGGGCTAATCCTTAAGACCTCATCAAATGCATTGATTGTAGAGGCTTTATTGCTATATATAAGAAAGAAATGTGTGATAAAATAGAAAGTTAACTAGAATCCTTAGTTAGGATATTAAAAAATAATAATGTGCTTAATATCTTAGTAGAAGGTATGAAAAAAAAAACAATAGAATGACCACAATGCTCCCTATTTTCCAATAGTTTGAGCAGATCTATGAAGAGATGAGTGAAAGCCAAGTAGCCCTGAACGATGGTGTTGTACTAGATTGCACTCAAGAATTTATGAAAGTCTCACTGTACCTAAAAGGAAGACTAGAATGGGATGAATATATCAAAGAAGTGGTAGCTTGGGAAGAAAATATGGATAATGAGCTAAATAACATCGGGCTAGCACTACAAGACTATAGAGACGTGGTAGATTTTGGAAATTTTATTCTTAATAAATTCAAGACTTTGACTGTGATAAAGATAATGAATTCGAGTTGGCTAAGACTAGCATTCTAGCCTAGATGTTCAACTCACTATGCAAAATTTATTAGGAGAAGAAAACATTGCTAGAAAGTCAAAAGAATAAAGCCATGCAGGCCTTAAATGTAATAATATTCACTATGTTTTTATGATGAAGCATGGGTCAACATTGGAAAACAAATAATAGAGGGCCAAGAAAGGAAAAATAAAGGAAAATATGTAGCAAAAAGGAACACAAGAATATCCCAAGATGAACTAAGGTCTTATACTTAGAAAAGGACAATGAAGAAAGGGTAAGGATCAGGTAAAGATGTGATAACAGGGGATTATAATCCAAGGGACCAAAAAAAACTAGGTGGGAACTCATGATTAAATCTAGTGTGATACATGAGGAGTCCTATAATTTAGAAATAGCCAAGTGTGGGGCTCATATTCAAGATAATTGTATTCCACCAGAAAGATCCAATGGCCAAAAAGTGTCCAGATGGTAGGACCAAATTCAAATAGATCAAAAAACTATAAAATAGCTATCAACCACAAATTAATCAATGGTGTCGATGCAACCAATTGAAGGGACCAAATGCACATAACTGCAATCTAATAGGACATATTCAATCTATAAAAGGAGTTGTAACAACCAAGTACAAGAGAGTTTTATACATAGCCAAATTTTACCAAAGGTATAGCTGAGTTCCCTTGTATCTTTGGGGTTTCCTTACCCTACTTGATTTATCAAGAGTCTTAGGATAATTATTTCTTGAGTTAAAGAGGTGGATTAAATAGAGTCCACAATGTCGATTAGTTTCAGAAAGTTTTACGATGTGACAATATTTGAGGGATGCAAGAATTTTCTCCAACACCACCTTAACTATCCTTTTGATTTTACTATGACTTCCTTATCTTAGGGTAGTCACATGAAATAATTGTGTGTTATGATCTCCATATTTCAACCAAAGAGCTCTTGATATTTACCTCCAAAAAATTCCTCTTTAGCTAGAGTATTATGAAAATCAACCAGGAGCACTTTATCCTTTTCTTTGAGATCTGCAGTCTGGACTCTTGCTTCTGGAGAGGACTCAATCTCTTTTAATTATTTTTTAGCTCCTCTTTTTTTGGAAGAGGTGTCCAAAAATAGTTTTATTCCACTCTTTTATATCAACTTTTATGAATATGAGTTTTTTTCTATTTGGGAAACAATAGGCCCAAAAAACTTGTGGGACCACCACTATATAATTTTAGACTCAAGATCAATATGCTGAGTCCACATAGTTTCAAATTTAAAGGATCTTGTGAAATTTTTGGAGATAAAAAATACTCCAAGAGGCAATGGATTATGATAAAAACCAATCTTGGGAAGGGTGCTTAAAGTAGAATCACCAAAGGATTCCAACCCTTCCTTGGAAACCAAAACTCTATCCAATTTGACTTGGATCAATTGACTTTCTACTCTTCTATTACTCCAAGTATATTTAGCCTCTCAAATTTAGGTCCATCTATTAATTAAGGTTTACAAAATTAGCAAAATCCTCAACTCTTTTGGACAAAAGTGGATTACCTATTTTTTTATTTAATAGAAATTAAATCATGTAAATTTATATTGATGTAATTTTTTAAAAATTATTTTCTTTCAACATTTAAAATATCCTATAATTAATAATATTTAACACAAAATTCTACTAACTATTTTTAGCATAATTTCATAAGTCATACAAATAATACATTAGAGAAAAAATGAGAGGAGCATGGTGGAACCATAGAAAAGGCTAGAAAACTAGATTTCAAACTACAAAAACTAAATTTCACCAGAGGAGGCCTATGAGTATCAGAGGGTAGATAGCAAATATTTGAGATCAAAAATAAAGAAGACAAAATAGGTAATATATAAATAATTTAGATTCTCAAAAATGGCTATCTAGCGATCTTCATATTTAGGGTCTGATTCTAAAAGAAAACCTACTGAAATAATACTAGCAATGAATGAATCTAAGAAGAGAAAATGGAGATTTCTTCTTTCCCTAAAAAGTATGGATTTGAAAAAAGAAAAAAATAAATTCCACAAGTAAAGTTTGATGAACATAACCCTATAGAGGATTATAACAAGTTAGATGAATGTGGACTGATATGTCAGTTATTTAACCTATGGCCATTTCCCAAGGGTATTAAAATTTGGGTTTAAAATAACTGGTTCCCATTGATCTTGCAAGAATTGAAGATAGTAAATACAATAAGAAGGTTTTTTTTGGATAACATTTAACAATTCTAAAGGTTTTGAGAGAGGTCCATGGTTCATAGTAAGAAGTAGACTATTTATAAAGTATTGGGATGATAATTTTGATCCGAGAGAAGAAATTCCAAACTCCATTTCAAAATGGGTTAATATACCTTTTTTTCCATATTAGTTTTGGCAACAAGAATATTTATAAGAAACATGAGTCTCTTTAGGGTAGTTCATTAAAACAATTGAGATGACAAAACAATAAAAATTAATCACATATTCTAGAATATGTGTGGATATGGACATAATGTAAGGTTTACCAAAGAATATTGAAATTGAGTTATAGGGTCAAGTATGGAAGCAAGATCTAGACTATGAGGAGATCCCATTAAATGCACCCCATGCCACAAATTTAGATATTATGTCCATAATTACCCAAGAAAAGCAATATAAGTAGTAAAAGAATAGGGAAAAGAGAATGATAATAAAGGATTTATGAATGTATCAAAAAAAAAATCAAACTAAAGGAAAGTGGGTTCCAACAATGAAAGAGAAATCAATAAATAATTAATTCAAGGCCTTGGAGAAGGAAAAACCATAATAAGAGATTACAATGAGAGAAAATAATTTAGAAATGAACAGTAAGGAGTTTAAATCGATTGAAGATGATCAAAAAGAAAAAGAGAAAAAAATAGAAAATTAAGAAGAATATCAAGGAATAGAAGGTGAAAAAGTGGAAGATACGGTAATAATGTAGGGTTGTATACTATACCTAAGTCAAATATAATCAAAAGTAAGGTAGGAAGACCCACATGGTTAGAGATATTGCAAACATATTCGTAAAAATCCATTTAGGAGGGATCTCAAAAGAAAATCACTATAGAGAAGAATATAGAAGAATTAAATCCCCTAAGTCTATAGGGAAGAAAAAGTAAGAAGGTTGTACCATGTAGTAAAAAAAAAAATTCTCTTTGAATATAAAAAGTATAGGTTCTACCTTAACCACATTAAAGGGAAAGATTCAATAATATGGTCCCGATATAATTTTTCTTTAGGAAACTAAGATAGCAAAAAATGAATGGACAACTATGGAAGGAATATGAAATACAAATATATACCAAAGTGAATATATTGGAGAGGCTAGGTAAGAGGTATTGCTACAATATGGAACAAAATAAAATAGAAATTCATAGAAATGGTTAAATATGCACATTGGATATGAATATCATTGGAATGCTAGAGATCTAGGAAAACATATCATCTTACAAATGTGTATGGACCCACTCATCAATCTTTGGCAAAAGAATGCTAGCAAAGAATATGGCAAGATGGATCATCAAATAGCCTTAAAAATTGGATAATAGAAGGAGACTTTAATTTAATTCTCAAATTAGAGGAGAATAAAGGAGGAATTATGAGTCTAAACTAGAATTCAATAATGGTATCAAATATGATGAAAGAGAGGAACTTGGTAGATATCATTCCAAAAATGGCATTTTCACATGGTCAAATACAAGAGGAGTAGCAACCTTAGTTCGAGAAATATTAGATAGGTTTTTAGTGGATGAATCCATCCTAGGAATAAACGTATTAGTGGATTATTTTAAACTATCTAGAGAGAGATCAATCCGTGCACCAATACTGTTGAAGATACAAGACTTTGAACCTCCAAAAAATGTACCATTCAAATTTAATCCTCAACTAATGGAACATGAGTTTTAGAAAAATATAAAAAAATTGTGGAATTAGATTGAGGTTAAAGGAACAACAATGTTCAAATTATATAGCAAAATTAATCATATCAAAAATAAAATTAAAGGATGGTAGAGAAGCATATTGAAATCTTAAGCTAAAAAGAAAGAAATATGTGATAAACTGGAAGAATTAAACAAATTGACACAAAATAGAATAGATATAAATTTGAGTAGAGATGAGGAAGCTAAGTTGATTGCACAAATGGAAAGGATTGAGAAGGAGGAGAGTGATCTATTAAGGTTAAGATCAAGAGTGCTTTGGGCATAGAAAGGGGATGCAAATTCTAAGTTTTTTCATAAAGCACTGATTGCCTATAGAATGAAGAATCACATATCATGTATCAAACAAGACAATGGGGAGGAGATGGTAGAGGATAATAAAATATGAAATTCTATGAGGAATTATTTTCAAACCACATTATCAGATGATAACATTGATAGAGAAGAAATCCAAAGATAAGTGGTTGAAATAATACTAGAATTAGTCACTGTAGACAGAATTTTAAACCTTAAGTCATAATACTTCCCCTCCCCTAGCACACATAATCCATGTACTCATCAAGCCCCACCTTTTTTCTTGCACTCGACAACCTCCACTACAATTTACCTCATTTCTCATGAATTCACGATCCTAAAATTTAGGCTGTGAATTCGCTAAAATAGGAAGCCAAATAACCATCGAACGATCGTTTGGGATTTTTCCTATGGCCTATTTTCCCACGGTCCACAAATTCACGACCTCTAATTTTAGGCCACGAATTTGGCCAGATTGAATTTTTTTCCAAATTACTTAACCTCCTCAAACTACCAGCTCAAATATCTTGATTTTCTATTTAACCTACATCGATCCAAGTTAAAAATAAATATTTTGTTTCTCAAATGGGGCTAATGAACAATTGTGTTGAGAATTTGGCAAAGGAGAAACCAATAGAGATTAGAATCGATGAATGCAAGATTTAACTAAGGAATGAATGAATGTAGGTACTAGGAAAGGAATGAGCAATTGAAGAATGAAGGAGGTGAAGGTTTGACTCATACGATAAAATTTACAACATACTCTCTCGAATTGAATTTTATGGTATCTATTTTTGTGCTACTAATTTATTTTTGCTTTACAATTTCATATTTTGCATTCGTAGCAAATTCGCAAGAAGACCCACAAATTTTCTTACACGCTATGAATTCACCTTTCATCCTGTGAATTCGCTCCCTTAGGAACTTGGGGGAAAATTGTATTTCCAAAAGCACTGCTTCACTTTGTATATTACATCTATATTATTTTTCTTCTGATATTATTTTGCTTTCTACACTGTTCACAACATTTAGTTTTAGTTGTTGCATTTATTTCCAAAAGACCAACAATTTTTGTCATTTAGAACCAAGGGGACTGGACTATCGTGTCACTAAGATCAGCCACACAGTGGCCTAAGAATGTCCCCAAACACAAATCACAATTTCTAGTGTTTTATGCAACTATTTGCATGTTTTCAGTGAATTCACTCTCAATTCTGTGAATGAAGAACACAAGCTTATACTAAGAGAGGGGGGTGAACAGTATAAGACCACTTTTTACTTTCTTTCCAAACCAATATCAATTAATGTCCTTAATTGCAATAACCAAATATAGCAGTGTGCATTAATAAATCAGATAGAAATAGTAAGCAAGAGCACAAGTCACCACACACAATTGAGACACAAGATTTAACGTGGTTCCCCTAATGTGAGGTACTCCACGGAGAAAATATTTTACTAAAACTTTCTCAATCAATCTCTTTGGGAATCACTCCCAATTAAAATGTTTATGGATCTCTGTCCAAAGGAGATGTTGATCCCCTAATATCAAGTTCATGGATATCTTCCATAGGATAACTCTTTCCCCTTCTACTCTAGCTATGTGATCTTCTAGAAGACTCTGTCTCTCTGCTGCACTGACTGGTGGACCTCTCTCCACTTGAAGACTCCTCACTCAGATCTATTTTCAACTGTGTTGGCTGCTATATTTATATCCACTAATACTCTGTCCTCTATACTCTATCACCTCCAAAGCTCTATCAGTAGGTTCACTAAGAATCTGCTCAATAGGCTCACATAGAACCTGCTTAACAAGCTCACACAAAACTTGTTAAATGATGAATAACAAGCTCACATAGAACTTGTCCAAATTTGCTCTAGCAAGCTTACCAAGAACTTGCCCAAATCTGCTCTAGCAAGTTGTAGACACCTAAAATGCATCATGTCGAGGGTGACTACTCATATGGACATGCTACAAGACCATATGGAAGATCTTGGATAGATTCCAAGATAGAGCAGTGGTTCTAACCACTCAATTTGGGCTCCTTGGCCTAATCAGTCTAAATCATAGCCCAAACCTATGGTTTATAGCTGAACCATGGTTGAGACCTGTGGTTTGTAGTCTAGACCATAGCTATGACCTGTGGTCTTAACTGGAGTTTAGTTGGCCTTCAATCCAAGCCAAATCGGTTGGAACGACCATTTGATCTAGAAGAAGGCGGTTAATGGATGAAATATTCTAGAGGCTTCCATTCCAACTATCCTAACCACCTCTTCTTGATCTTGGCTTCTCCAAGAAGCCACCCCTAGTCCTAGGGCATCCTATAAATACCCCATCCAAATGGGGAGAAGGATATAGATGATTTGTATAGCGAAGCACTGATGAATTATTGAGAGAGAGTGAATTGATCAAGTGAGCAGCAAAGCCCTATCGAATTGCATACTGAATTCATGCATTTGAGAAGGCCACTTTGCTATTCACCCAAATATCAATTTACCATGGAAGTTCTAGGAGCCTAGAAGGACCAAGAAATGCAAATATGGGCAAACGAAGGCCCATCACAGTGATTCAACTGCCAAACCTGTTAGAAGGACACCAAAGGCGACCCTTGAACATCAATTGGATAAGGAGGTCAATCCCACCACCCTTGGAATTGAGGGTAAGCCTATCAGAGTGCTAACCATGGCTTTTAGCCATGGTTTACATTGTAGATCGCTCACCAGAGCTGCTATTTGTAGCAGAGGTATAACCACCTTCCTATTTTCATTTTTGTATGTTTAACTAGCTTAGATTAGTTGTTTTCATGGTTTAAATACATTTTAGTAGACTTTTGATTGTAGAATTAGGTTAGATTAGCTTCTTTATGTTTATGCTTCAATTAGGACTTAAATGGTTTCTTTATGAATTTTTATGCTTCATTTTACACATTTGATCCATGCATAGTGTAGTTGATACTTTTCTTTACGCTATTATATGAATCTTGATTCGATTTGCATAGCTTAGAAGCACTTTTCATGTTTTATTGATTATGCATGTTTAATGGTGTCATTATGCAATTTTCCTAAAAGGGCCTCATCATGAGAGGCTGCCTATATTTTTAAAATTCTTGTGTTGTTTCTTGATCGTAGGGAATAGTTTCAAAGGAGAACCAACTATCAAGTTCCTTCCCCATCGCGAAGAAGAGGGCACCTCCACCCTAGATCAGTTCGTGTCATCCTGAAAGGCATTTGGAAATCACACCTACCCTTAAGAGGGAACAATTGTACACTCCTATTGTAATATTGTATCAAAATGATTATCCCTAAGAGGGATGTACTTGTAATTTGATTTTGACTTAAAATACAATGGAATAAAGTGCATTTCTTCTTGATTCATTTGTTGTCAATTTCTTGTTCTTGTATGCATGCTATACTTTTATCATTTATTGCAATAGGATTCACCATCGGGTGTGAGCCTTTTTGGTGGTTACAGAAGGTAATCATGGTGGAACCCTACATTTTTAGGATCTAACTATGTTGTACTTGTTTTTGCACTTGTAGGTACAGACCATAGCTATCAGCTATGGCCCAAAAACTAAACCATAGGTACAAGGTGCGGTTTACAGTCAGAACCACAGATCAGACCTACGGTCTCCTATTGATAACATAGACAGTTAGATTTAGAATATCAAACAATGCAGGACTTGAGGTAGGTCCTATTTTTAGGCCTCTATTACTTTTCTACTCTCTATGTTTTTACAGTAAGGTTAATTCGAATGCAAATTAGGAAAATAATTAAGAAAATGGTAAATCAATTGTCCTAGTTTGCTTTCATGTTTTGCTTCCAATAGAAAGGCATT
Source organism: Wollemia nobilis (assembly GCA_028583015.1). NCBI lineage: Eukaryota > Viridiplantae > Streptophyta > Pinopsida > Araucariales > Araucariaceae > Wollemia > Wollemia nobilis. Next base: position 6,606,646 of record JAQPPZ010017031.1, on the reverse strand, counting down.
GCTAGGAACAACGGACCTCTGATTGTAGTCTACCCTAGGCTACAGTGTGCTTGATAGAGATGTGTGGATGGTTTGCATGTGTGAGGCCCAATTAGTGGCCATTTAGCATCGTAATGTGCATAGTATTAAAGAGCATCTAGAATAGCTTGCATTTTCTAAATTTGAAATGTCTTTCACTTGCATAGCATTTAGAAAATGAGCATGTGTGCTATATGATGCATTTCTTTTATGTACATTAAAAGGAACCACACACACCACTTGGCACTTAAACACTAGTGATTTGGGCTTGACATCCAACCACTAGTAGGGTTCAACGATGATGGGCGTAACTTCCATATGTTGGCCCAAATCCTATGAACCCTTGATATATAGACCAATACCAGATCCAAGAACCTTTCGTGCCCTAGAAAATTTGCATGTATTCTCTTCATAGGGTATAACGTTGACTGGGGGAAAATGGGTGAGGATCTGGGAGGACCTGTGCTCCTTATATAGGTGTGGGCTTCATTACCACACACAAGGGATTTACGCGACTTGGAGTTCATAGCCAATTTGTCGAGCTGCGAGTGTATAGGTGAAATCCATTAAAATGAGAATAAAATCCAACAAGTTTTGCAAAACATGATAAGAGTTTCTACACTGATACAAAAAATCTTGAAAACACATCAAATAGTTTAGGACTCACTTTTAAAATTTAAAACAAGATAATAATTATTGTATACCTTGTTTGCTTAATAATAATACATTTAGACTCTAGGTACACAATGGTGGATACACAGGGTGGTTGGAAAAGGTCCAAAGCCAATGCCGATGACCAACCCCTAACCAATTCACAATAGTACGTGTCAATTCCTCAACCACATGAGCGAACCGAATGTCGTTCAACTAGAATTCGAGGAGATAACTCGACACAAGGGGAGTCAGTAGAGAAAAAACTAGATAGAGGAGCTTTAGTACACTCCTCTAGGCATAAGATAGAATAGGAAACCTTCCAGCATGAGGGTGTTCCACTTGAGAGCCATTATCGAGACCGCAATGCACGTGCGTCCATTGGATCGATCGAAGAGTTTGTTATGTAGGGGACCAGGTTGGTGCCCCTACGTACTAAGTCCACTGGAGGATCTATGGCTCCACCTTCTGAGTATAGAAGGACTAGAGACCTACCCATTTAGGGGTAGGCATATAGGCTCACTATCGAGCATAGGTCTAACCATACTCCCATGCATGGTCCACCACGCAAGATCACCATTGATATATCAAAGGTGGGAGATAATGGCACACCATCGCATGAGCAATGGTGGTCTAGGTAGCTAGAGGGTCTAGGTAGTGTTCTAGAGCAGCTAGGCTAGAAGACTTCCGCTCCACCCACTCGAGCCCCGAGTGAGCATAGCATGAGTGTCATCCATACTACTAGAGAACATGGGGAGGCTTCTAAGCACCCTCATGTCACACACCCACTATCTGCACATGGTGGTTCACAGTATAGGACACAGCAAGAGGCCAATGCCATCTTCACAGATAGAGGCAAAGGCACAACACATCAGTCCAATGGGTACAAAACCCATAAGGTCACTCGTATAGAGCAGGGATACCAGAGGCCTCCCACGGTCGACCAGATCGATAGATCACATCGACTGGCATCAGAGCAGAAATGCCAACTCCTCCAAGATCAATTGGAGGATGCTCACCTAGAGAGGCAGCATATTGAAGATGAAAATATTCAAGCATAGAGGCTCATGAGACAAAGGTTATATGAGCAGTGCATGCATGAAGAGCATATCCTTGCCCAAAAGGAATGCGTGGAGCAGGAGGACCGTATAGCTAGGGCTCACCTATATCCTCAAGATGAGCATAGAGAGCATGTACATAGAAAGGCTTTATCTCAAGTCAATATGCATAAAGAGCATAGAGATGCTCATACTCATGCTAGTGCCAAATAGAGGGAGCGGCCATCACCACTCGATAATCAAAGGTAGAGGCAGCATGAAGTAGCAATAGGAGATGGATACGAGCAAGAATATCCTAAGAGCTCCCAAGCTAAGGAGGAGGAAGAGCAATGACCTCCATCTCATACAAGGAATATAGTACCTCCTAAGCCACCTACACGTCAACTTAGGGAGGAGGACTTTCTATCTTCAGAGGCCTATAAGGCCTTAGCCGAGAAGATTAAAGCCATTGAGAGACAAGGCATGGCTATTCAAAATTTGACATTGAGAAAAATCCATAACGAGCCTTTGGATCCTTCGGTGCCTACTCCGGCTTACCCTAAGCATTTTGATATGCCTAGGTTGGACAAGTTTAAGGGTGATGAAGATGCACAGGAACATGTCATGAGCTTTTTGGATGCTTGTTTTTAGATAGCAAGCAATGATGCATTATTGTTGTGCACGTTCATCATGACACTTTTAGGGCTGGCCCGAGAGTGGTTTAATCAGCTAAAGAAACATAGCATAACAAGTTTCGAGCAATTAGTTGATGCATTTCTTGAATGCTATTCCTTTGGCATCAAGAAATAGGCCAATATTTCTGATCTAGCTGCGCTAGCTCAACGTGATGATGAGCCAATAGAGCAATACAAAAAGAGATGGAGGAGACTAATGGTGAAGTTGCCATTCCCTATTCCTACCATAGAGTTAACCTGAATGTTTACAAAGAGTTGTGCCAAGCACATCTCGTTACTAGTACAACTGCAAAAATATCCTACATTCGAAGAGGCTTTGGCGCAAGCCAAGGTGATCGAGGACATCAAGTTTTAGGAAGGCAACTTGAAGCTCAAAAATAGGAGAGGGGACAAAAATAAGAGTGCCACAAAACAACAAGGCAAGCAGGCCCACGTAAATCAAGTGGTATTGAATCTCCAACGGGAGGACAAGGGGCAACAAAAATAGAATTATCAGGCCCAACCTCCCCCTGCATAGTATGACAAGTGCAACAACAATTACAAGGGCAAGAACAAAGATCAACACCCACCTCGCTAGTTCACACCATTGACAAAATTACTGATGTCAATTTTCCATCAGTTATGCGAGGCCAAGGCAATCAGATTACCCGAAGTCAAGATGATAGACCCCAATCAACCCAAACCAAAGGGGTTCCAAGATGATCTATTTTGCATCTTTCATCGAACAAAAGGCCATGACATCGAGGTGTGTTGGTATTTCAAACACCTGGTGCAAAATATGATTGACAAATGTGAGCTTGTAGTGCCACACAACCCGTAGGCGCCCGATAATCAGAATATGGGGATTTACAAGAATCCCTTACCAAATCATGAGGTACCTCGAAACAATGTTGGTCAAGTTAACCAGGTGTGAGTCGAACCACCTACCTAGGGGTTCATAGGCATGGTCAACATTGTCACTAGGCATGGGAGATACGAACAATAGAATCAACCTCATGCTCCCATTCAAATACAAGCCATGCCAAATCAACGGTCGACACAAAATATTCCAGGCCCACCGACAAGACCGATGGTGACCATAAGGAGCAGGTTGGTCCAAAACCTATAGACAACTCCTGCAATTTTTTTCAATATATGAATTAATATAGTAGTCCCCAAGGCACAGGGAGACTCTTATGGATATTTTGAGGTCCATTGAAGTACAGGCCCAGGATGCGCAAGCATTTACTAATTTTGTGGGACATGTACAATAGTTTTAGGAATCGATGATCCAATTTTACGATCATGAGATAAGGACGATTTCTACAACTACGACCGACCCACCGTTGCACATAATCATGTGTGTGAATCACATGCCATTTAAAAGGGTCTTGATCGATACTAGCTCATCGATCAACATAATAATGACCAAGGCACTGAGTCATTTAAAGCTACCTAAATCACACATTGTGCCAACTACATTTACATTGAGAGCATTTAACGACGCACTATGTTCGACTATCGACACAATTATCCTACCCATGTAGGTAGGTCTAAAGACCATTTCAATAATGTGTCATGTGATAGAAGGGGCCATGCAGTACAAAATTTTACTCGATAGGCCTTGGATTCATGAAATGCATTGTGTCCCCTCGATACTACATCAGTGTGTGAAATATATTCATGAGGGACTGGTTCACGTAGTGGCTTCGAATGAGGAGCCATTTAAGTTTGTGAACCTAGCAGATTTTCCTAGGGGTTTCATACTCCCATAAACACACCTGGATGTTCAACCATCATTTCCAATAAAGAAACCAGGAGGTAAACCAACAGTGCATGCTCAACCAATGCCATATGTGTCACATAGATTAGAGCACACCACTGCCACTTCCTTGAAACCATCAACATCAGTCATGCATCGGGATGATAGGAAATTGAAGGTAAATATGGGAAATAAAGAGAAAGAGCGTGAGCCCAAGCCAATCATCGAGGATGTTTCCATTCCCATGGAAGTTGAGGAACCCCAAGACAAAGCCGAGGAGGCACCTCAGCCTGCCTCTCCTGCATCTTCAGCAGGGTCATCCACACCATGGGTGATGGTACATCTCGCTAATACTAGATTAGGTGAGTACCTTGTGTAAAATGTGACCTTTAGACCAATTCTAAAGATTGCACAAGATATGGGCCAACCATCTGCTCATCGTTATTCGGTTGGATCAGTGGTTCCATTAGGAGAGCCACCTAACCAAACTAACTTCATCTATGTGGGGCTAGATCAACTTCCAATACGAGAGCCCATGGATGAAGATGATGAGGAACCTTTCATGGTAAACATTTGTTATTTGTCTAATCTAGAGTATGCCATGCATATTTTTGAGCTATATCATTGGCATGGATACGACCTTGGTATCTTTGAACAAGGACGAAGGACTCTACTGGAACCTCATTATCAGTTAGTCACTGATAGATTCGGTCTAGGGTTACAAATACAAGGGTAGGATGATTTGCTCATAGCATCCCTAGATCATCTGTACCTCAGTATGGTGGACGATGTGGATTTTAATCCATATCATCCAGATCCTTCCAAATTTTGGAGGAATCACCCTATGATATCTGTCATCATTGCTGAGCCACTCGAAGATCATCGTGAGGGGCTCCTTGAGCATATTGAGGCAAAAATGAACCCTAGAGATCAACTGGGACACCAAACCCATGATGTAGTCGATGACACAGATGTGCAGGGGTGCAACCCCATTACTGCAAGTGATCTCGAGCTAGGAGATCTTTGTAATGAAGATGGAGCAGAGTCCACCTCCGATATGAGTGGACCAGGCTATGACGCAGATGAGGAATCCTCAAACGATGATGAATCTAAGGATGAAGTCGAAGGCACTTATGTAAGGCCTTTGTATGTATGTCATCTATTGCCTATTGAGTCGGTATAGGATACCAAAGTGATCCTTCCCAATGTTGATCATTCAAGGGAAGAGACCGAGCCAGTTTTCTTGGTAGCATCGTACATGAGGTATAATTATCCAGTTTTTTGGATAGCGACGATAGCATGCAAGAAGTAAGATTCATGGGGACTTATTTGGAGGAGCACCCTCCAGGAGTGGGGGAAAATGAAGGATTATATTATGATAGTGATGAAGAATATGAGCTAGAGAGGGCCTACCTTGGTCCTCCTTATTTGTGTTACCATCATCAACCCATCGACATCGATGAGGTCTATTAATAGCTACATGTTGGTCCGCATTTGAGAGCAAGATGGTTAAACTTGGATCAAATCCATTGGTTGGTTAATCCCCTTCCACCGACCTACATGGATCTCCATGAGCCAAATGATCCTATTTTGCATTCAGTGCATAGGGAGGATCCGATTATTCGTAATCCTCATAGGGAAGACCCTTTTGTGCCTGTGCCATTAGAGCCAGATCATGGGTATGAGGACTATGTAGATTTCATAGAGGTCAGTCCATGTGGTCTTGGAGATCAATTCCATTCCATAAACATGGTCTCCATTGATTTGACCACTCCACTCTGCAATCCAACAGATCCGTCTAAACCGTTGTATCTTAACAAAGATGCTATCGACTGGGATTGCACTGATTCACCCGTTGAGCCTGAGGATTTCTTCCCCAATGAAGAAATGTTGCAACCTTTCCATTTTGCACCAGGATATGCATATGATGTTTATCATGCCAAAAATGCTTCCAATGTGGAACCAATCAACCCGACTGATGACATCCATCTGATTCCTATGCCTCACCAGCTTGAGGAGGGATCGCATATGTCGATAGAGGAAACCTTTGAGGTGGATATCAGTGATGATCCTGCTAGTGCAAAGAAGGTTAAATTTAGAGAGAGTCTCACTCTATATGAGTGGGCCACCCTCATCCCTCTACTGAAAGAGAGACCAAATTTGTTTGCTTGGTCATACAAGGATATGCTAGGTCTAGACCCAAAATTGGTTACTCATAACCTTTCGCTAGATCTGATGAAGAAGCAAGTCAAGAAAAATCTTAGGAAAATGCACCCAAAAATAGTATGACCTTGATGGTGAAATATGAGCTACAAAAGTTGTTGGAAGTGGAGTTTGTGATTTCCATTGATTATCCATCAACATGATCAGTGTATAACCATAAGAAAAATGGTTCTACAAAGCTAAATACTTTCTTAAGAAGGCACCCTAGGGGTCATTAACCTCTCAGAGTCCCATGGGGAGTGGTACTACCATTCACCATAGGGTTGTTTTTGAGTCTGCATTTACAAAAGTAAATATGCAGGGGGAGCAAGTCGTCTTAGCAATCGAAGTTGAGATTTATCAAAATTGGATGTCACAAATTAAAGACTTCCTAAAGCTTAGTATAATCCCAGAGGGATTGTTGTGTGCCGTGAAGCGCACATTTAAATAGAAAGCAGACAAATATATCTTAATAGGAGACATCTTGTACCAAAGAAGCTACGATGGAGTTCTCCTTCGTTGCTTAGAGCCCCAAGAGGCATCATGGGCAATTTTGCAAGCCCATGATGGTACATGCGGTGGCCATTTCAGCAACATGGCCATCGTCAAGTGCATCCTTCGAATGGGTTACTATTGGCCCACTATGGAGAAGGAGTGCAATGCGTATGTCAAGAAATGCGTTAAATGCCAGCATCATGCTAATCTTACGCACTTGCCATCGCAGGCCTTACAGCCCATTCAAGCGGCTTGGCCATTTGCTCAGTGGGGATTAGATCTTATAGGCAAGATCTCTCCTCCATCATTGGGCCGACATACATTCATAATCATGGCTACCGAGTATTTTACAAAGTGGGTGGAAGCAATACCCTTAACAACGACAACTGGAGCTCGTATAGCGTAGTTTATACTGGAGCATATCATAAGTCATTTTGGGATTCCATCCAAAATAATATCGGATAATGGAACGTCTTTCAAGAACAAAATTGTGAGAGCTTTGACATCTAAATATAGAATCAAACATAATTTTGTGACTCCATACTATCCGTAAGCAAACGGGTAGGTTGAAGCTTCAAATAAGATAGTGGTGGCCATCTTGAAAAATATGGTACAAGAAAACCACAAATACTGGCACATCCAACTTCCCCTTGCGCTATGGGCTTATAGGACTAGTATTCGGATGCCCACTGGGGCAACACCATTCTCACTAGTATATGGTGCTGAGGCCATTATGCCCTTGGAATTAGAAATTCCAATGCTGTGCATCGCATTGAAAGAGTTCATCGATGATGACACTACATGGAAAGCTCGACTGGATCAACTGACGCTACTCGATGAACGTCATGTGAATGCCCTAGAGCATCTCCACGTTTATCAAGAGCGACTAAAATGAGCTTACAATGTCAAAGTCCACTAGAGAGACTTTGAAGTTGGGGATCTTGTCTTGAAAGAAAACCAACAGAACTCTAATTTACCGCCAGATATGTGAGACAAATTCATGGCTAATTGGCTAGGACCCTACATCATATCTAAAAATATTGGTCTAGGTACCTATCGCCTAACATCGCTAGGGGGTGTTGAAGAGCCCGAACCTCTCAACATCATCCATATTAAGGCGTTTTATGCTTGAAGAGCATAGTAAAAGGCTCTGAGAGTTGCTTGTAACTGCTCGGTCATCCTAAAAAGCTCCAAACACTCTCATCAGTGGTTTGGTCAAGTCAAAAAGCTCCAAAGGCATCTGTAATCCCTTCCCTTAAAAATATCCCAAAGGCATTTGTAAGCCCTTTGGTCAACCTCAAAAGCTCCGAGGGTTTGGTCAAAACCGCTTGGTCATCCCAAAAGGCTCCAAGGGTCCCTGAAACCACTTGGTCATGTCAGTTAAAAGCCTCGAGGATTTGCTTATAATCGCTCGGTCATCCTAAAAATCTCCAAAGGCATCTGTAAGCCCTTTGGTCAAACCCAAAAGGCACCAAGAGTTTCTGAAAAACTGCTTGGTCAACCCCAAAGGCTCCAAGGATTCTCAAAATTGCTTGGTCATCCCAAAACGCCCCAAAGGTACCCATAATCCCTTTGGTCAATCCTAAAAGCTCCAAGGATTCTTAAAAATTGCTTGGTCAATCTAAAGGCTCCAGAGGCATGTACTCACCGTTTGGTCAATTATGAGGCTCAAAACCCATAAAAATTATAAAATCAATAAAATCCAAAAAAATTGGTAAAGCATAAAATCCAAAAACATTTGCATTTGCATTTGAATTTTGCATATTTTGCATTTACACATGCATTCGCTGCATTACTGCATTGCATATAGGCATTCGTCATCCATTGCATTCCATAATAGAAGGCATTGTGTTTGTCAGTCTTACAAACGATGCCACGTTTGTGTTTAAATCATGCATCTCTACATTTATCATAATCCATCATTCATGTGAGTAATTGTGTTTTTCAACACAACCTATAATGTTGCTATGGAGATATACTAGGGTTTTCTAGTCACTCAACCATACCTAGTGGTCTTATCAAGAGTTGGTAGAAAGCTTGCTTTACTTTTGTAGCTAAGGTTCAGTTAGTATAGCCCTTAGCATATCAGAAGCCTATCACTAATAAAAAAATTTAAACAATCCTAACAAGGACTAGGGGAAGATGAAAGCCATGAAGTAGGACCGGGTATCCTGAAGCAAAAAGAGTTATTCTTGCTTATCCCTCTGTGCGGACGGTATGGGAAATATTGGCAGTTGGAAAAAGGATAGGTTAGTTCCCTATTCAGAATCCCTTGCTTACGATAAAATGAGCAATATCCCAAAGAGATATCCCACATCAATCCTCATGATTGATACCCTAGATCGATATCATAGATCGACTCCCTAGAGTGATATCCCATATTGATATCATAAGATCGATATTCTCAATCGATATACCAAAAACAATTTTTCCAAGTAAATCCCCCCAAAGGAAAGTTTCTGAAGAAAATTATCAAATGTAAATGCCAAAAAGTGAAGATCAAAAAATAGGCTTAAATCAAAGTTCAAAGTGAAGTTCAAAAGTGAAGATCAAATGAAGATCATAAATCAAAAGTTCGAGCGGAGATCAAATGAAGATCCAAAATCTAGTTCGAAGAGAGATCAAATGAAGATCCAAAGATAGTTCAGAAAGAATATGGAATTGACTCCCTTGCTTCACTACATATGAGCAAGTATCCCAAAAATTGAAGGATAGAAAGGAATGAGCCTGAATCCCTAGAATTGTCAGCACTACTATACCTTACGCATGATGATATGTCTGATGCATTAGCATCTCGCTTATGAACAAGACCAATGTTTGAATGTGGAAGAGCTAGCTTTAGGTGTCCTACATTGCCTAGTGGCTTAGTCCAACTAAAATCTAAACTTGATATTGGATAAGACATTTGTGGAACCCCTATCTTAGAAATGGGCTGAAATAATCCCGCCTGACATCGGGGAACGCTCGTGTCTTATCTTAAAATAATCATTTGCACACACAGGGATAATGAATAGTTAGGGTCTATCCTAGCAAAAGCCTTTTATCTCAAAGTCTAGTGTGGTTAGTATGCAACTTTTGATAAGTCTATTAGGGTGTTTGAGTCTCATGGAAAACCTCAAAATTTTCTCCCATAGCAACAAAATGTCAAATATTGCAACCATATAAATCATCAAATTGCAAAGTATCGAATCCATGATACATCTTTATATAAAGCACAATCAACATATAGGATAGATACTAGATGGATATTAGAAATAATATTTAGACGACCACTGACTATATCGTGCACATTTTTCAAAATTTCAAAATAAAATCGAATGGCACATTATATCATTCGCATCATAAACATCGCATACCATTGCATTTCATATATGGGTGATTAATTGATTAAATTATTATCTTAAGGATTTTCAATTACATTCATGATTTTTATACATTCTATGGTGTCATCCATTAGATTGATAAACATATTTGCATTCATTCCTTATGTTTTAAGTGATTAAAGCATACAGGTTCATTTACATTAGATTAGCATCGTGTAAATAAATCATTACATACATTAATGCATAAAAGAAAGCAATATCAAATATGCGTTAAGAAAATAACATCGCATCCATATGCATCCATCACAAAAAGCACATCTAAGCATCTAGATCATTGCATATCATCATCATAAATCAAATAGCTATCTAGTGCATGTCATCCATACATCACATCATATAGCATCAACATAACATAAGCATTGCATCCATGTGCATCACATAAACATAAAATAAAAAATAAATGAGTACACAATAATGAGCCATAAAATAATGATCAGTCATATCATATATAAATGTGTCTTAGAGTACATCGAGAGTACAAAAATACCCATAGGCTACAAATGTGTAGGTCCTCGACCTTACACCAAAAATGATATATATAAAAAATGTATCCTACAATAGTAGAGCTCTAGCTCTAATCTACTCCCCCTGTACTGGAGCTCTCACCACCTCCCTTAGTACCTACTCTGCCTGCTACCCTATTATCTGCTACGGATCCTACTGAGAGCCCTGAGTACCACCTAGCCCGAAGAGGCCTAGCACTCATCCAACTACCACCTGTGTAATGGGAACCTCTATGCATCGGGACCTATGGTTGGATGCTATAGTAGACTACCCTGCCTCCCTAGTCCTGGTGTGACTATTGCCACCATGTGTACTAGAGGACCTGTGTGTCCTCTCACTCTGATGGGTGTGATGGCTCGAGCTAGCAGTAGACTATATTGTAGTCCTAGATCTAGTCCGTTGGGACTCTAGAGCATATGGATCCTTAGGAACCTCTGCACCTAGCATCTATATATACCCAACTAGCTGGTCCACCCAAGCAACCCTGGATGTGTGCCTATCATTGGCACTCATCAACAAACCCTACAAGTGCTAGATCTCTGCCATAGGATCCTGACCACCTAGTAGTGCTACTACTGGTGCCATTAGAGGCCCCATAATCACCTGAGAGGATGGAGGATCCCCCCTCTGTGCCCTGAGCAGATCCCACTCTACTACTGTTGCATCCCTCTGTGCTAGTGCCAAGTCATGAGCATGGGTGAGCTCACCAACCTGGGTCTCTATTGTTGTAGCCCATGCTATCAGGCTAGCAATATGCTACTCTTCCTATGTCAATTGATGATCTTTTTTAGTCAACTATGCCTACAGAGTAGCAATAGTAGTGTCCCACTCCCTCTGTTGTGTCTAGAATCACCCTAGCTAACTCTATAGGTTAGCCACCTATGCCAAGAGTAGTCCCTCTACACTTTCAGGAGGGACCTCACCCTCCTCGAGAGCCTCCTCATTAGGGTCAACCTTAAGAGCCTCCTCAACTGTAGCCTCTATGCCCTAGCCACCCTCTATCTATTGGTGCACATTGCACCCATCAAGATCCACCTCTGCCCTTGCCTGATCTATAGCTCGACCTAGAGGCCCTATCCCATACCAACGGAACATAGACCACCATCCATCGTACTCTGGAGTGGTCATAGCTCTATCAACTCCAGTCTCCTGGAAGTCATCTAGAGCGTCCCCTAGAGCCGGAGGCTGGATCCATGACAGATCCCTCTCCAAATCTAGGCACCTATAGGCAAATGGGATCTTCGGGATGTCCTACACCATGTCGAACTGATAGGACATGAGAGAAAAATTGGTACTCTCTGATCTCGGCCTTCTAGTCGAGTAACCATCTATCCCAGTGAGCCTATCGAAGTCGCTCGCCGGCCTCAGGCTAGTTAGGACACTCCATGTAGGGCCACCACTCGATATCATCTGGCCCGAGTCCTACAAACCATGTAATATAATGTTGGACATCACCAGCATGGGTCCTACTCTAGAAGCCCTCCTCCTCAGAGGCCAGTAGGCAACATAACACTGATGGGCATCATCGATCTCTGTAATGTGTAGTGGCAGCTCCCTAGGATGCTCTATCTTGATATGCTACCAGCCCCAAATCTAAAGAAGTAGACTGCAACTGATCCCCCGATGGCTCCTATCAGTAATCTGGTAGAGCTCTCGATACAACTGGCACAGTAGAGTGCTCCCCTAGGCTAGGAGTAGTGGCTGTCAGATGGAGCTCTGGATAACTCTATGCATAGTAGCTAGAAGGTTCTAAGGAATCCTCACTCTCGAGGAGTCTGGAAGCACAACTTGCACCACCAGGTGCATGAAAACTGCCTCACACATGGAGAAGACATTCTTCCCTAGCCAATAGCCAATGTGGACCCCTCCATGGTCAATGGCGCGTTGAGCCTCCTCGCTCAGGGCGCCAAATATGGCATCAAAGATGGACTCCTTAGCGCTAGAAGTCGAAGAGACGATGGCCTCACCATCAATGGGGATCCTAAAGATCCTGTATACGTCCTCTAAGGTAACTATCATTTCACCTGTAGGTAGGTGAAATGTGTTGGTCCATGCATTCTAGCACCAGGCCAACGTAGTCAAATAGGCCTGATCTACCCGGATAGTGGGTAGATCCAGTACGTAGCCAAAGCCGACAACTTCGAACCACTCTCACTCACCAGCAGTGAGCTCTCCATGGAGAGCCTTAAGAATGTCAGGCTCTCGAGCTCTAGAGGTCAACCTCTAAAAATAAACAACATGATATAAGGAAAAAGCTAACTAAAACAAGAAAAAACATTTAAAAATGATCTAAAAATCATCAAAAATAGTTAAAAACTGATAAAATTGCAAAAACATGTCATCATGCAGATCTACAAATCAAATTTGTCAATCAGACAGGTCAAAAATGCATTAAATGATATTAATTGCCTCTTAAAACTTAGAAAAATTAAAAATTTTATAATTTTTTTCTAAAGTTGGTGAACCGCGAGTCAACCCTACGGTTCGCATGCGGTCAAAAATTGATCGTTGGGATTTTGAATGCTGATCACAGCTAGCAACTGTGGTCCCCAATTGACCAATTGGGAACCACAGTTGGTACCTACGATCTCCAATTGAGATCCCACCGAGTGCGATACCACGACCAAAATGAAAAAAAAAATTAAATCCTAAGCTACCCTAGCCTAAGGTGAGGTTCATTGCCAATATTTTAATGATATTGATTTACCAATTACTTAATTGGGTTCATTTTTAGTGGTAATGGATGCGAGGTCTTGGTTTTTGAGTTACCTTGCCCTCACCTCATCCGTCGTGGCTAGAAGAAGCTTGCCCATGCTCTACCATCGTGCTATGAGTAGGTGTGTGGGTAAAGTTTGGTAGATTTTAGGTGAGTTCTCAGCTGTCACTGTCAGAGCTCCAGATTTGCAAGTCGCTATTAGGGAATAATGAGAGACATTTGAAAATTGGACTTTTTATAGGCCTCTCATGTTTCGCATGGACCGCAGGCCCTAGCCACGGTTCCCAAATTTACAAATGGGAACCATAGACCCTAGCCATGGTTTGCAATTGGTAAGCAATTTAGAAAAATCCCACCATGGGAAGGGCCAAAAAGATAAATTAATGCCTCCCATTGGGTCAAAACTCAATAAAAGTAAATTAATTTGGAAATTTGGTGATAATCAAGCACCGGGATCCAATTAAAAATAAAAAATATGGTTGAGATTATAAAGTACATTCAACCGAGGTCGTCGCTATGACAATCCTTTCATGGAGCGATGCACCTCCCAACCAAATAAATAAACTCAATTCATAATTCAAAACATTCAAAAAAATCAAATAATTAAAAACACCAAATGCACCTCGTATTCAGTAATTTACCCTATACACTTGGCGGTTGTAGTGACTTGCGATCCATGCAAATCCGGAAGGATGAGTAAATTACCATAAGGACATTTGGGGTAAAATTGTCATCGTTGATCTGATATGCTTCTTTTCAATCCTTAATAAGGCCTTCGTGGCTGGACTGCTCCACGGGAATGAGGCATTGCATGTCATTTCTTCTATGACCTCTTTTCAACAAATCATCGATAATTTGATTCAACACAAATCTGATTGGATTTGTATCAATTCGATTCCCTAAGATGGCTATTGTAGCCCGACTGCTCCATGGGATAGAAATGTGCAAATACTATTAACAGTTGGAATCAAAAGCTGAACTAGGCCTAGCCAATGCATTAATTTGCTCAAATCTAAATTTGTTCAGATCATCCATGGTGGTCAAGAGACATCATCGCTTTATTCATTGTCATTACTCTCATCGACTCGTCACTTGAGGGGTTAGTCATAATATCAAATCATAATCAAAATCAACAGAAGATCCCTGAAATTGTAGATCCCTTGATCTTGTCAAAATTGTGTTCATCCTTATGAATCATTGTCAAACAACTATCATAAGCTTACCCATTTGCTTGGGGAAAATAGCAAATATGATAATTAGTTTGTAACTCTCATCCTTTCGGTTATATATGCCTAACTCCTATTGTAGCACCAAAGCTACTCGAATGTCTGATGATGAGTGCAAACTCTTTCAAGTTTAAGCCTCCAAAGAGTTGGAAGCAATGATTCCAGGATGCACATCCTTTTGTAGGACCTAGGGCATCTAATGTTGATCTAACTAATGATCATCATAGAACCTTCGAAATCATTTTAGGAGGTCTATTTTTTCTCAGCGTTGTTCTATCTCACAATGCATCTCAAAATGGGCATCTGTAGACACCTAAAATGTGTCATGTTGAGGGCGACTACTCATATGGACATGCTACAAGACCATATGGAAGATCTTGGATAGATTCCAAGATAGAGAAGTGGTTCTAACCACTCAATTTGAGTTCCTTGGCCTAATCAGTCTGAATCGCAGTCCAAACCTATGGTTTACAACTAAACCACGGCTAAGACCTATGATTTACAGTCTAGACCGCAATTGTGACCTACGGTCTTAATTAGAGTTCAGTTGGCCTTCAATCCAAGCCAAATCGGTTGGAACGGCCATTTGATCTAGAAGAAGGTGGTTAATGAATGGAATATTCCATAGGCTTCCATTCCAACTGTCCTAACCACCTCTTCTTGATCTTGGCTTCTCCAGGAAGCCACCCCCAGTCCTAGGGCATCCTATAAATACCCCCTCCAAAGGGGGAGAAGAAGATAGATGATTTGTATAGTAAAGCACTGACGAATTATCAAGAGAGAGTGAATTGATCAAGTGAGCAATGAAGCCCTATCGAATTGCATACTGAATTCATGCATTTGAGAAGGCCACTTTGCTATTCACCCAAAGATCAATTTGCCATGGAAGTTCTAGGAGCCTAGAAGAACCAAGAAACACAAATCCGGGAAAATGAAGGCCCATCATAGTGATTCAACTACCAAAACTATTAGAAGGACATCGAAGGTGACCCTTGAACATCAATTGGACAAGGAGGTCAAGCCCACCACCCTTGGAATTGAGGGTAAGCCTATCAGAGTGCTAACCATGGCTTTCAGCCATGGTTTATAGTGTAGACCGCTCACCAGAGCTATGGTTTATAGCAGAGGTATAACCACCTTCCTATTTTCATTTTTGTATGGTTAACTAGCTTAGATTAGTTATTTTCATGGTTTAAATATATTTTAGCAGACTTCTAACTGTAGAATTAGGTTAGATTAGCTTCTTTATGTTTATGCTTCAATTAGGATATTAATGGTTCTTTATGCACCTTTATTCCTTGTTTTACACATTTAATCCATGCATAGTGTAGCTGCTACTTATCTTTACGCTATTATATGAATCTTGATTCGATTTGCATAGCTTAGAAGCACTTTTCATGTTTTCTTGATTATGCATGTTTAATGGTGTCATTATGCAATTTTACTAAAATGGCCTCATCATGAGAGGTTACCTATATTTTTAACATTCTTGTGTTGTTTCTTGACCGTAGGGAATAGTTTCAAAGGAGAACAAATTATCAAGTTCCTTCCCCATCGCGAAGAAGAGGGCACCTCCACCCTAGATTAGTTCATGTCATCTTGAAAGGCATTTGGAAATCACACCTACCCTTGAGAGGGAAAAATTACACACTCCTATTGTAATATTGTATCAAAATGATTATCCCTAAGAGGGATGTACTTGTAATTTGATGTTGACTTCGAATACAATGGAATAAAGTGCATTTCTTCTTGATTCATTTGTTGTCAATTTCTTGTTCTTGTATGCATGTTATACTTTTATCAATTATTGCAATAGGATTCCATCGGGTGTGAGCCTTTTTGGTGGTTACACAAGCTCACCAATAACTTGCCCAAATATGCTCTAGCAAGCTCACCAAGAACTTGCCCAATACTGCTCTAGCAAGCTCACCAAGAACTTACCCAAAACTATCCACAAATCTGTCCCAATACTGTCCTCAAATCTATGTCAACACTATTCTCAAATCTATCCCAAAGGTTTTCTCAAAGGCTCAATCAATCATGCTCAAGTAGTACTCAAAATGAGCTCAACAATGAGTGGCAATCTCAACTCAAATTAACTTCATAGAAGCATAAAGAGAATTTTTAGAGACTCAAGATGTTCTAATCTCACTTTCAACCCAAATCAATCTCAACTCAACTCAATATCATAGAAGCATAAAGAGAATTGTTAGAGACTCAATATGTTCTAATCTCACTCTCAACTCAAATCAACCTCAAATCAATTCAAGTCTTATAGAACCATATAGAGAATTATTAGAGACTCAATATGTTATAACCTCAATCTCAACTCAACATAGAATGATGGAATAGTTTGTTTTATATAACTTGAATAATCACTTCACATATCACTTGACTAGGCTCAATCAACTCAACTCAACCAATCCTCACAAGGGACAACTATTTCTCACACAACCCTAGTCCAAGTATGTATCAACCACCTCAAATGTTTCCAACAATTCTCAACCACAAAAATCTCACATAAAAATGATACTCATGTTCTTTTATAACTCAAGTTATTTCACAACCAATGGGCTTCAATAACAATGCTTATAAAACAAGGTTTAACCTCAAATATCAAACTAGAAAACCTTGAAGCATTAAACCAACCACTTTTGAAAAGGAAACCACAAACAATCCTTTTCCCTCCAATGATATTTTAGAAATCAACCACCGTAAACAATCAATAGGAGAATGTGACCATACTTTTTATGAAGATGAAAAAACCTCTTTGTAAATCTGCCACAATCACAAAATTCTTTTGCCAATCTTCACAAGGGTTAGTAGATCACAAAATAATCAACATTACTCCACTTTTCAATAATCATCACCAAGGCATTTAATTGCACAACTTCATTTTCTCTCCTAAAACCACTTGTACCATAAAATAAAATAAATCAAAACATTGCATAATATTTTCACTCCGAAAACCACTTATACCATAAAATAAAATAAATCACAATATTGCATACCTTATCACCTCGTGAAAGAATTAATCCTCTTGAAAGAGAACAAGGCAAACTTCATTTTTGTAACCCCTTTGCAAAATTAGAAATATCTCTTTACACACACCTTATTTCTCCTTCTAAATAAGTTATTCAAATAGCCCTCGAAATAAGCTTTTCGACGATATATAATATGCCCAATTTCCAAAATAAATTGAAACCTCTACATACATACATACATACATACATACATACATACATACATATATATATATATATATATATATATATATATATATATATATATATATATATATATATATGCCAACCTCCATTAATTGCACATAGGTCGGCCCTCCATTAATTTAAACTTAAACTTTAAACTTTAATATCTTCATCATCGGAGGTCCTTTTTCGATGAAACAAAATTCTACCTTGTATTTTAAGAAAATATCTTTCCACATAAGCCCACATTGGTTTTAAATAAAACCTTTTATTTTACCTACCTTGGTTTTAATAAAAACCTTGTAAATATCCATGCTCTCCAAAATATCATAAATGCTTATTTATGAATTATTTTGGCCACCAAAACCAAATGTGATCCATGTGATATCAATGATCCATGTGACATCAATGAAAACACAAAATGCATCAAATTAACTCAAATTTACAACTGCAAATTCGCTTACAAGCTACAAATTCACTCCAAGAAGACATCTAGAATAGGTAGGTGCTCTGCCCAACTTATTTCAGTTTCATATTTTTATTTTCTACAGTGCCATACTTGTTATATTCTTAAATTTTTGAAAAATGAATTCAAAATATAAAAAATATGAAGAATTAAATGCATGTAGCATAGAAGTTTCTTGTTGTATGTTCTATTCTCAAGGAAAGTTAAAGTCCATATAGTTTAGCTCCTAGTTACATTTTGGCCCAAAATTAGGTGTTTGAAATAAAATAATACAAATATACAACACCTTGGCTAGACGTAGAAGTAGTCTTTAAATACTTCTTGGTGAACCCAAATTCATTCAACCATCACCAAAGGATGTACACCACCAAGTACCTCTCAAATCAAGGTGTAGGTTTCAAATGACTCATCCCCGTTCTAGGTACAGATCCATTTGCCTAGAGGGAAAGGGGTACGAACTTTGTCACCTACATTCTTTGGTGAACCCAACGTGAAATTTATGTATTAAGGGTTCAAAACATTACAATATTTCCTTTCACAATTCTCTTCTTGTTCATCATCCATTCTTCTTTCATCATCTATTATTCCTTCCCATTAATCAAGGTTGCATTAATAAATTGTTCGAAAGAATTTAGTCGCATGAAGAAGACTAATAATGAAAAAATCTAGTTTTAATCAATAGTTCTTTGTGTGATATTGTATATAAGTGTTTATTTTCTATCCTTTTCAAAATATGACCATGAATATTAGGAACATAAAATAGATTATAGGTCCTTTAGAGGACCAAATTGATAGATAAAACCCCAATGTTGAGGCCATAGAACCTAAATAAAACAAATAATTTGACCTAGATCCTATGAAAAATTGGGATGGAACTATTTCATTCACATATCTTGACCATTTTTGGAAATTTATAAAGAGTAATCATGAGACCTTCAATTGATCCATGGAATAGGAGGTTCACCTTGTGAGGGGTGAGCCTTATCACCCTTGCCCTACTATTCCTACAACCTCCTTGGTTGAGGTGTCAATCGACCTCACTCAACCATCCCATACAACTTACTTAAACCCATTGTTCAATATTTCATCTCCTATTTAATATACAATGCTTCATGATACTTCCCTGCTCATCAATGCCCAAGGAATATCACAACACAAACCTATTTATGTAACTTTCCTGATTGTTAATATTGGGGAAATTCCACAAGTTCCTTTGACTGATGGAAATCAACCCCCTCCACAATTCAATTTACCAACTACTGCTTTGTCACAACCTCTTCATTCTTCATCTTTCCCCTTTCAATTGATTCCTCTACAAACCTCTATTCCATATTATGTTTCACTATTATTGCAATCACCACTTCCACATTCTTATTTCAACATGACATATCCATATTTGCAAGGCAATACTTCTTTTTCCAATCCTTGTTGGAAATTTTGAGTTAGCTGTGTTGTCATTGATGACAAGAGTAAGTGTCAATGATCAGTGAAGGACTTGGCAAAATAAGGGTTAAAATATTTATATTTTAAGAGCAAGAGATTTGGTCTAAGGGCTTCACATGATTGGTCAAAATAATGGTTAAATAGCTTGAAGGAAAGACCTAAAGGAAATAATATTATAATATTTATTATTATAATATTAAAGGAAGTCAGAAAAGGTCTAAGGATGAAAGAGAAAAATTCCTAGGCCCAAAAGAAATAATATTATAATATTAAAAGGTTAAAATTAAGCCTAAGGTATTTTGAAATTATTTATAATATTTATATTATAAATTAATTTATAAAATAATATTATTAAAATCCAAAGTTGGGTTGGGCACAAAATTTGATTTAAATTTTATTCCTCCTCTGACGTTCGAAGGAAAGGAACATATGTTATAAATACCACAAGGTTTACCTCACAAAGGCAAGTCTCCGAATATTAAGCACATGTGATTTGTTAAAGGAAATGCAAAATATTCGTGAGCAAATAAAGACGAGTTTTTTTTATTTTTAATTTTCTCTAAAAAATGTGAAGGACAAAATGACCAAGGCATAAAGCTTTGACACCAACCAATCGGTTGGGCTAGTGGTAAGTTTGAGGAGTGTAAGGCATAGGGTATGCAGAGGTTCTACGTTTGAGTCTCAACAACTGCGAAAGGACAAAGCCTTTTTGGCTTTGGTGCGAGAGGAAGAGACAAAGTGCTCAAAGCACTTTTACCTCCCATGTGAGCACTTAGCTCATGCGGTAGGGTAGCCGCGGCTAAGGTGTAGGTGGTAGTTTGACTTGGGATTGAATCCCACCGAGGTTTTTGCTAAGGTACTTTAATTTTTGATAATGTGCATGTGGTCTAAGGTTGTATTGTGAGTGCATGTGGTCTAAGGTTGTATTGTGAGCACCTAGGGAGATATAAGGTGATTAAAGAAAATTTTAATTAAATGTTGTGAAGGATTTAAGTGTGGTTTAAAAGTGATTGAATTATTTATAGAAAGGTGTGTTGATTATTTGATAAATGCATTTTTTAGTAGGGAGTTATTTTGATTATTTTTATGCATTAAAATTCTGAAGTGGATTATTGTGAAAGTGTGTTAATTGAATCTTTGCTAGGTGTAGTTTGAAAATATTGGAGATTATAAGGTGTACTTGGGACTTGTTATTTTTTGCATGGTGAAATAAAATTTTGAGTGGAGATTTTGAGATATATTGTTGCTACCTAGCCTTGAGATTGGAAAACAAGATTTGATTGTGATTCAGACAGGTTTTGAAGATATATCTCCATCTTCCTTGTGAGTGAAATATTGTTGGGTTGAATGTTGTGAATTCTAAGTTGGAGTGAAAAGGTTGTTTGATAAGCGTTGTTGAGTGAGCTTTCATGTGTATGATTGGTGAGAATATTTGAGTGTGAATTTGAGAACTATATTGAACTAGGGTTTGTGAAAAGATCATGAGTATCATTGTTATGTGAGATTTTTTGATAAGCATAGTTGGAAATATTTGAGTAAAATATCATGTGCATGATTAGGATTTGTAAAAATATCATGAGTATCATTGTTATGTGAATGTGAAATCATCTTGAGTCAAGGGGTGAGATAAATAGTGTGAGTTGTTGGAAGTATAGTGAAACACTTGGTTAGGATTTGTAAGCAAGTTGTGTTTCATTGAGTGAATGGTTGAGTGAAATTGGATGAGAATTATTAAGTGAATGCTTTGGAGTGATAGTTCAAGTTTTGTGATTTTTTTTTTTAATTCTAAATTGATTTGAAAAGGAGTTTGAAAGTGATAGAGTGATTTGTGAGTGTGAAACATATTGATTCTCTTACCATTCTCTATATGTTTCTGTGGTTAAAAAAAATTCTGAGTGAAATTTATTTGTGTGATTGAAGAGGTTTTTTGAAAGAGATTAAGTTGAGTTTTGTGAGTGTGAAACATATTGAGTCTCTAACCATTCTCTATATGTTTATGAGGTTAAACAAAATTCTGAGTGAATTTTATTTGTGTGATTGAAGAGGTTTTCTAAAAGAGATTAAGTTGAGTTTTGTGAGTGTGAAACATATTGAGTCTCTAACCATTCTCTATATATTTTTGAGATTAAACAAGATTATGAGTGAAACTTGTTTGAGTGATTGAAGAAGTTTTATGAAAGAAATTGAGTTGAGTTTTGTATGCAAGTTTTGCAATTGATTAGAATAAGCTTTTGGGAAATCTTGTGAGCTGATTTTAGTAAGTCCTATAGTAGACTTAAGAACAAAGTTGAGTAATATTTTGTGAAAATATAAGGATAGATTTGTGTGAGCTTTTGTGGAAGCTGACAATCAGATTTGAGGTAAGTTTTGGTGAGGACTTGTTGAGAATATTTGAGGTAAGTCTTGGTGAAAATTTGTTGAGAAGATTGAGAAAAGTTCTAGTAAGGACTTGTTGAGAATATTTGAGGCAAGTATTTGAGAAGACTTGAGAGTAGAGTTGATTGATTGATTTGTTAAAACCTTGAGTTATGGTTTGGGAAAAATCTAGCAGAGTTGATTTGTAATTAGATCAAGCTTTGTGTCAAGGCTTGAGGATAGATTTGAGGATAGAGTTTGGTGCAGGTTTGAGAGAATATTTGTACCAGACTAGAGATAGATATTGATAGTAAATTAATACTAGACCAGAGATAGATATTAAACAAATTTGTGCTAGATTGAAGGACTATGCTTAGTATAGAATTCAGACAGAGATTGAGCAGATTTGTGCTAGACTGAAGGAATGTGTTTAGTACAAATTTAAGATAGATATTGAGTAGATTTGTGCTAGATCGAAGGACTATATTTAGTGTAGATTTGACATAGAGATTGAGTAGATTTGTGCTAGACCGAAGGACTATGTTTAGTACAAATTTGAGACAGAGATTGAGTAGATTTGTGCTAGATCGAAGGACTGTATTTAGTGTAGATTTGAGATAGAGATTGAGTAGAGCTGAGAGCAATATTTGAAGGTTACAGAGCATATGACAGTAGTCTCTAGTGGATAGATATCCATTAGCTAGGGTAGTTAGGATAGAGGTATCCTAAGTAAGGATAGGAGTCTTCAGTGGAGAGATCCATAAGCCAGTGCAGTGGAGGCAGTAGTCTTCTAGAGGATCACCAGCCAGAGCAGAGGAGAAGGAATAGATACAAAATACCAAATATGCAACTACAGAAGCAAAGGAGAATGATAGCAATAATAGCAAACGTGCCTAAATAATGGATTCAAATAACAAACAAGAGAAATGCAGTAGATTTAATGATTGATTTTAACTTTATCATGCGGTTATGCTAAATGAGGTGAACTCCAAGATGCATAAACATAATAACTAAGATAATGTATAAAGAAATGCAAAAAAATGACAAAGAGATGCAAACTCTAGACTCTGATTGCCCCCAATCTGGACTACAGTCGGGATCGCCTCCAATCGTACGAGATCATCTGCGCTCCTCGACAAGATCATCCGAAATCGTTCGAAATCGCTTGCGACGATCCGAGCTAGCTTCGACTGAAAAACAATAAAGTTCCTGCAAGAAAACATGAAATACAAAATGCAAACAAAAGTATGAAGGTGTTCTAAGGCATAAGGAACCAAATTTGTAGGGAAATCCGTCAGCTAGGAGGTTCAGGGGGATAAACTAAGAAAATCCCAGTTTATATAGGATTAGGGAGAGGTTAGGAGGTTGGGGATCATCCCAATATGGGATATCTCCAACGGGGATCTGCCAAAGTTGGAGAGGTTGTTGAAACAGAAGCTAATTATGAAAATTCGGTTTTGGGACAAAATCGTCCGGACGTTCTGTCCATGACGAATTCGTCAGATCTGGGACGATCTCGTCTAATCTGCGATGATATCGTCCAACGGTCAAAACAAATCCTAAAAATGGCATGAAAAATGAGGAAAGCGGGTAACAGGCGGTTAACGGGCGGTTTGAGGTTAAAATTTGAATTTTTATCTTTTTACTAAGGTTTAACCGTGCCAATTTTAGGGTGCTACATTTTGCCCCCTCTTTAGCGAATTTTCCGAAGAAAATGCGTTAAAGACGAGTTTTTCCCATTTTACGAGAAAGCAAAAATGTACTCAATTTTTTAGACGACGATTCTAGGTCGAATCGTACGACTGCTGACTATGGTGCCCCCTCCATGTTTTTACCCAAATCGAACGTTTGAGGTAAAAACATGAAAAAACAAAAATTAAAAAAATGTTGTTGATTTTGAATAAAATTAAGAAAAATAGGGAAAACCCTAATTCATTTTTTTTACTATTCATTTTTACTGTTCCAGAGCTCTGCAGAGAGAAACAATGGTGGAGACAGTGCACAGAGCGACAGAGGTCCGACGCGGGCTACGGGTAAGGATCTAATCCTAGTAGATTAGGTTTGATTTTACTTTGTGCAATTTTTTTTATTTAAATGTTGATTGTTTGGGGCATCGCGGCCGTTTTTAGGCCGTCGACGACGTCGGGACGAAATCGTCCCGATTTCATCGAAATCGTCCCTATATCGTCGATTTCATCGGAGGGCAAAATCGGCGAACTAGGGGCGATCCCGTTCAACAAGGGGCGATCCCCAAGTTTGCAAAATCGAAGACGATTTCATCCTAAAAAGGATGACTTTGCCCAATTTGGGACGATATCATCCAATGGTGGACGATATCATCTTTAAGCTTGATTGAAATGTGTTTAATTTGATTGCAATGATTGGTGTATTAATAAATTTTATTGTTTTATTGTTTGTTTTGCAGAAAGGATTACTAAAGAGCCGAGAATGGAAATACGATGGGCTGAGAGACGACTTGGCTGAGCAGGCAGAGTGCGACCAACTAGCACAGGTCGGGCTACGACATGTGGCAGAGATGCCACAAGTATCGACGGACATGGGGCTACTGATAGCCCTAGCAGAGAGGTGGTATCCGGGGTCATCCTATTTTTGGCTACCGACAGGGGAGATGGCTCCCACTCTAGAGGACGTATGGAGGATCATGAGGATCCCCATACAAGGACGGTTGATGACGCCTGTGGCCAATCAGGGCCAGGCTATGATGAGATTGATTGGAGACCCGAGCTTCACCCTGGAGAAGGGCGGGGTGAACATCGAGTCTCTGAGGCAGATGCCTGGGGCATCCAGGCTGACTCGGGTTTTGGCAAGGGTGGTAGGTGGCTTACTATTGTGCCACCAGAGCGGGTGCAGGCTACCATGGCTCCTCTCAGATATAGTTTGTGACATGAGAGACCACGGGTACAGGTTTGCATGGGGCAGCTTTGTACTATGTCGCTTGTATAGGATCCTGCATGGGGTCGTATACAAGGGAGGTCGATGTCTGGTCTTGACATCGCTACTACGAGTTTGGTGCTTGGGAGCACATCATGGTGCGGAGGCCGGTAGGGCTCCCATTGATAGGGGTTGACCGGGAGAGGCCCTAGGTTTTCTATTGGTGGCTACAGAGGGGGTCACAATGGCGGATAGATCTTCATGATGTCCCAGAGGTTGTTGGACGACCTCATCCCCGACCAGATCACCTGGAGGCCATGGCGAGAGCACCCCGGGTGGGCAGAGGATGGGCGAGGAGCTGGCTCGCATCAGGTGAGTCTGTTGGCTGAGGATGGAGCAGGGAGAGGTAGAGCTCCACCGCTATGACCGGGTGCTACGACAGTTCGGTCTACAGCAGGGGATCCCTTCTCTCAGGGATTATGAGTACTCCTAGACTATCCGAGATAGTACCACACTGAGCGGGGCTCCAGACATGCAGCGGTTCTGGAGTCAGGACACAGACGATGCCCCCATCCAGCCAGTGGATGGTGACGATGCTGGGGTCACGGATGGATATGATGCCTGGTACGCAGGCATCCACCCTCCTCGGATGATGAGGGCGCAGGGTCCAGTGCATGCCATGGTGCACCGGATGGGGAGGCGATGCCAGGCTACTATTGAGGCAACGCGGGGTCACGGTGGGAGAGAGCAATGACGGTCTCCATAGGAGAGATGCCAGAGGATGGCACGGGCTCCCCAGAGACCACAACAACCAGGGAGGAGGGAGGAGGGACTTCCTTCTTAGTAGGGGGAGAGACCACCATCGCCCGATAAGGGCAAGGGTGTCGAGGTAGGGGAGAGCAGCGAGACAGCGGCTCTCCGGGCTGAGGTTGCCCGCCTCCGGGCTCAGGTGCAGACACTATAGGATGAGGCTACACGGCTCAGAGCTCGAGGCGAGGGAGCGAGCACTCAGGATCTAGTGCGGTCTATTGCTCAGACCGCATTCTACCAGGGGTTGTACTATCATGCGGTCCCAGAGGGATAGAGGATACCATTGCCAGCCCCCATTGCAGAGCCGGTCATGATGGGATCGTCGAGGACATCCTCACGATCGACGATGAGGACCCGGGACACAGCCCGGACCTCTATGGGACCACCTCCTCCACGTCAGGGTGGGGGAGGAGATGAGGCTGAGAGCTCGAGGGCTTCTCGAGGCTAGTCGCTACGTGAGTGCAGATTGTATTATTATTACTTTTTGAGGGGATTGAGTATGCCAGGGTATTGATTGTGGCATACCAATCCAGATGATGTACATAATTGATTGATGATATATATAGATTGTCTTTTTGATGATATGACTTGTGTATATGTTGTATTATGATGCTTTAAGTTTTGAATTGTTGATTCATGTAATTATGTCGTTGGAAATAAATTATAATGTTATGTCATGCCATAAAATTGTAAATGAAATAATCTGATGTGCATAAATTGGTTGTTTTGTGGGGTGTGATTTGATAAAAAATAAAAGGGGCTTCTAACAATAATTTCAAAGGACATTGTCGTTGTTATAGACCGTTTCATGGAGTCGCCGCTCGCTAGGTCGTCAAGCTAATCCCAGTATAGAAATATTGCTAAAAGTAAAAGAGTGCTTAAGAGACTGTCTTAAGACTTGGTGTTGTGATGATGAAAATGATGATGGTGATGATTTGTTTTCAGAGTTTCATAAAAAAATATTATGCATGACATATTAAAGAAATATGATTTTTTTTTGCTAGGCATAAATTCCTAAGTGTGATAAATTTTTTGAATAAGTCCCTAGGAACTATACCATCATTGCAAAATTGAATGTTTGACATAATGACATAAAATAGAAAAAGCGTTCGTTCTTTTTAAAGCACAATTGTGTAACATAATGATGTAAGCCATATGTTTTGATGAATTAAAATAAATGGGAAAATAAAATTAGAACAATGGTTTGCGCTAGGCATAGAATTATAGATATAGACTTATACCATCATCGCGAAATCCAAAGAAGAAATTGATATTTTAGTTTTATTGCATGATTGATTTTTGATTTTTGATAAACAGAAAATAATAATATGAACATGACTTTATTTGCTAGATTTTGTAATAGGTTGTTTAAAAATACTTTTGGATTTGTGAAAACAATGTATGTAATTGTGTGTATACTAAACAGATATTCTGAAAATAAGAATAAAATTTATTCCAAAAGAGTTGCAAAAATATTTTAACTTATCTCAAAGACAAATGTAGATTTGTAAGGAACCCTCATGTGCATATGTGAGTTCATTGCCGATCTTGATTTATCATAATGATAAAGAATCTCTCAAATACAAATGTGTGTGCAATTGTATTGTTCATTCACCAATTTTGAGCAAGATACTTTGATACAAGTAATTTGACTTAACCAAATGAATGTTCGTTAACCATGATTTGTATGCATGTAACCGTACCAGACTACTGTGTAAGTTAGGTTATCAAGAGCTAGCTAATCCATAAGCCGACATAGGTCTATACAAAAGAAGGTCGCTAATGTGACAGACATATCACCACGCTAGGGATTACCCAAGGCCAAGCGGGTTGGGCACAAACCCCTTGTTATGGGGCTTACCTCACAGTTTTCGAATAATTGAGAATTCCAGGGATTCAAGCTCATTCACCCTTCTTTTCTTTTCAAGGGGTAGGGAAAAGGATTTTATTGCTTTTTGCTTTTTATTTTCTCTTCTTTTCTCCTTTTTTTTTTTGTATTTTTGCTTGGAACTGAGATAATGCTGAAATATTACTGCGATGGTACAAAATGATATTTTTCTTTTTCTCATTTTCTTTGACTTTTCTTTTTCTTCCTATACTAGGGATACTTGCTCGGATTGGGGCTGTAGAGCAAGGGATTTTTATTCTGGGTAGGGGTGAGCTTGTCCTTTTGTCAATTCTCAAAGATTCTAGACCATGTGCATGATAGGATAGCAGGGGAAACTTTTCGCTCAAGAAACCATTTCTACTATGTAGCATCATATCGAATTTGCAATGAAATCATTTTAATGTGAAAAGATATACTTGGTTCAAGTAAATAACAAGATCAATTCTCTATGCTCAAAACTTTATTTAATTCAACTGTGGACTTTGATATAAGAGAGATTAATAATCAAACATAAAATCAAGATATTTATTCATGTGAATGTGAAAGTGCGGGTTTCCAAATAAATGCTAATTTGTCCAAAATAACTGAAAATATAACTGCAACACTTCAAGAATTGACAGGTATGAAAATAAAATATGTTTTTGAAGATTTTGACGATTTTGATGTTTTTATATTTTTATATTTTGATTTTGATTGATGAATTGCAAGAAGAAATACTATTACTGTTCTTTGAAAAATATTTTGATAGAAATGGCTAAAATGAAACAATATGCAAAATACAATATATACAAATGATGAAATGACCCAATGTTATGCATAATAACGCTTAAGATGCATAATGTTCATAGGTTCTTTAAGATCTTTACCGTCTAAGGTAGCTAATCGATATGCTCCCGATCCAAATTTAGCAGTGATGACATATGGTCCAAGCCAGTTGGGCTCAAATTTACCTTTAAGGTCTGTAATTGCATTAGTATTTTTTTGATTTTCTTTTAAGACAAGGTCACCGATCTCAAAGGATCGCGGATGAACTTTCTTGAGGTATGCTCTCTTAAGCTTGTTTTGGTAGGCACGAAGATGCTCCAAAGCATTGATGCGCTTTTCATCTAGGAGTTCCAGCTGACTAAGTCTGCCAGCACGATATTCATCTCCTACTTCAGTATCTTGAAGTAGAAGAGCTAAAGAAGGAACTTCTAATTCAAAGGGAAAAATGGCTTCAGCACCATAAACCAAAACAAAGGGGGAAGTGCCTGTGGGAGTACGAACGCTAGTTCGATAAGCCCACAAAGCAAGGATATAATTGGATGTGCCAATCGCGGCCAGATTTATTGACCAGTATTTTGAGGATTTTGATTAATGTTTTATTAGATGCTTCTACTTGGCCATTACCCTGAGGATAATAGGGAGTGGACCAACGATGTTGAATTTTATACTTTTGACATAATTTTTTGACATCTTTATTTTTGAAACAAGTTCCATTATCTGAAATGAGATTTGCAGGGATTCCGAACCTACAAATAATTTGATTAAAAATAAACTTGGAAACTTGGGTTCCAGTACAAGAAGCTAATGGCATAGCTTCAACCCACTTCGTGAAATACTCAGTGGTGGTTATGATAAATTTGTGTCCATCAGATGACACAGGGTTGATTTTTCCAATGATGTCTAAGCCCCATTTTGAAAAGGGCCAAGGAGATGAAATAGCCTGCAGTTCTTGTGCAGGCGCATGGACAAGGTCAGCATGTTTCTGGCACTTGTCGCAATGTCGCACATAAGCATGTGCATCATTCTCCATGGTAGGCCAAAAATATCCTATCCTGAGGAGTTTTTTAGCAATGGCGCTACCACTAAAATGCCCCCCACAAGATCCATTGTGGGCTTCATTCAAAGCTGATCTAGATTCTTCTAGATTCAAACATCTCAGTAAGATGCCTTCAAAATATCTCCTATACAAGGTATTACCAATAATCATGAAGCGACTTGCTCGTCTACGTAATAACCTACGTTGGTTGCTAGTACAACCATCAGGGAAGGTCCCATTTTGAAGAAAATTAAATATATCAGTGTACCATGGTTCAGGAGTAGTTTCGTTGATTAGAAACACATCCAAAGGTTCTAAGCATGATTTTCTTGAAGCGGGCTCCTGGAGTCGACGAATAATGATGGTAGCATATTCATCATCTAACTCCAAGGGCAAAAGAGATGCAACTACAGCCATAGCGTCAGCCGCACGATTGCTAGTTCGAGGAATAGCTTCCAAGGTAACTTGATCAAATAAAGATAATAATTGTAAGACATATGCTTTGTATGGACGCAATTTGTCATCTCGGGTTTGATAAACATCATTGATTTGATTTATGACAAGTTGAGAATCACCAAAAACCAATAAATTTTTAATTTTTAGTGCTAAAGCAACTCGTAATCCAAGGATAAGAGCTTCATATTCAGCAGTGTTATTAGTACAAGCAAATGTTAATTTGAAGGACAGAGGTATAAGATGTTTTTGTGGAGATATTAAAATAATACCTGCACCAGCCCCACTCATACATCGGGCTCCGTCAAAGTATAGGGACCATTGCTCTGGATGGTCCGCCTCTAGTTTAAGGCATTCATCGGGAAACTCAATGATGAGGGGATGGGTAGACTCTAAGGGTGCAACAACTAATTGATCTGCTATGATTTGACCCTTAACAAACTTTTGTCCTATAAACGTGAGTTCAAACTCGCTTAGCGCAAGAACCCACTTTGTTGTGCGACCAGATAAGTACGGTCGACTCATGAGATATCGCAAAGGGTCGAATTTGGCAATAACATACGTTTTCTGATCGAGCATATAATGTCGTAGTTTCTATGTAGAAAATACGACTGCTAGACATAACTTCTCTAATATGGTATAGCGAGTTTCATAACTGATTAAGGTCCTGCTAATGTAATAATTAGCACGTTCTTTCTTCTCATCGTCAAGCTGAGCTAACATAGCTCCTAAGGCAAAATCTGAAGCAAAAATGTACAAGATAAATGGACGATCAGATCTAGGTGGTGAAAGCATCGGTGGTTTAAGGAGATATTGCTTAAGGAGTTCAAATGCTTCCTGACATTCGTCGTCCCACTGAAAAGAGACATCTTTCTTAAGAAGCTTAAGAAAGGGTCCGGTTTTTTCTGCCAACTTATCGATGAAGCGACGAATAGCCTGAAGCTTACCTTGTAAACTTCGTAATTCAGATATATTTGTGGGTGCGGGCATATCAGTGATAGCCGCGATCTTGAGAGGGTCAATTTCAATGCCACGTAAAGAAACTATAACCCCCAATAATTTATCGGACTTAACTCCGAATATACATTTGGCTGGATTTAGTCGGATAAGATACTCCCTTAATCGATCAAATACTTTTCTCAAGTCATCTAAATGATCATCTTCTTTGATGGAACGAGCTATAATATCATCTACATAATCATGTAAAATATCATGCATCATATCATGAAAGATATAAGTCATGGCTCGTTGATATGTTGCACTTGCATTCTTTAAACCGAATGGCATCACTTTCCAACAAAAGGTCCCCCAAGGGGTAATAAAGGTTGTTTTAGCCTGATCTTCAGGAGCTATCCTGATCTGATTATAACCAAAAAATCCATCCATTAGGGATATCATTCCACTCCCAACAGTAAAATCAATGATCTGATCCATGTTGGGAAGAGGAAAATCATCTTTAGGGCATGCAACATTAATATCTCTAAAGTCTATGCAAACCCTAACTTTAGTGGCTTCTTTCTTAGTTACTGGAACTACATTTGAGATCCATTCAGCATAATCAATGGCTTGTATAAAAATAACATTTAAGAGTTTTTCTAATTCTCCTTTGACTAGTAAGGCCACTTTGGGATGCATTTTTCTAAGTTTCTATTTGTTAAGTTTAGCATCCGGATGGACTACTAGGTGATGCATAACTACAGAAGGGTCTAATCCTGGCATATCTTCATATGTCCAAGCAAAGACGTCCTCATATTGTTTAATGAAGGCAATGTATTTATCTTGTTTTTCTTGACTCAATTCTGATCCAATGTTGATTATGTGAGGGTTATCTTTGGTTCCAATGTTAATTTTTATGATGTTTTCTACTTCCATATGTAGATCTCTCTCAAAATTAGGTGGGGCGGGTGAAACGCCTAATTCTTGTAATTCTTCCAAGGTTAGCTTGGATAATTCATCTTGAGGAGTCGTGGCCTCAAGCCGGGCTATACTAGGTATAGAGCCATCGAAATAAAACCCGTTATGTAACAATTCCTCAATGGAGACATCATGAAAGATATCCCCCTCCAACTCATCGTCGGATTCAGCAATCATCTCAGGGTAAGCTATGGATAACATATTACATGTAAGAGGCTTAAAATGCAAGACATCCCGTTTATCCAGATAATCTTGGTAACATATGAGATGGTCATCATCCTCAAATGGGAAGGGCTGACCTTTACTAGGAAATAGGCCCACACCACATCGGGCAGGCCACGGTTCTACCTCAAAAGGTTCTTTCATACCATTCTGGAAAGGTCCCAAACCTTTCCCTTTATATCCCAATTTAAGCATTATGGGCTTAGCTTTAATATACTCATTAGCAAAATAGCATCTAGCATATCCATCACAAGGTGTCTTGATGTTTCTAGGTATTCTTCCCCAGTCATATCCCTTATAAATAAAAGCACAACTCCCGACTTGGTAAATACTGCCCATAGGTTGTGGGAGGCCCAAGGTACGAGGAGAGGGTGGGAGTTTATTTAAAATAAGGGCATCTTGCATGGCAGTGTTGGTTTCTTCTGATATAAGAATTTTAGATAAATCGGGTAAGAGCTCATCAGTAAGAGCATAAGAGGTAGAAGGAACATTTCCTACATCGTCGGATGTGGAAAGGATGCCTGTAGTGGATGTAGATGTTATAGAGATATCGATGGGTGAGTCTATAGGTATGGAAGTTATAGGAGTAAAACAAGAAGCATTGGTTGTAGTTTTAGGATCTTTTCGAGATCCTAATGTGGTTTGTTCGAAAGATGGTTGAGCTATATGTAGAGGTGTAGTTGATGGGGAGAAAGTAGATGATGTTATGGGTGTGTGTTTCACACGTTTAGATGGTTGATGAGAATTAGGATGTGTGGATGACAGAGCAGGGCAAAATTGAACTCCAACAGGTTCTGCCAAAGCACACATATCAAAGGGTCTAGGATCACCATGAATGGTAACCAACTGATTTTTAAATTCGAATTTAACACACTGATGTAAAGTTGAGGGAACAACTCGCATTGCGTTGATCCAAGGGTGACCCAAAAGTATATTGTACGATGCAGGGCAATGTACAATGAACACGGTCGTGTCTAAGGTTCTAGGACCAACTTGCAAGGGGATAGTAATAACTCCACATGTTTCTTGTGTTTCGTCATTGAATGCTTTTATGATCATATCAGTTCTTTTCATTTCGTCACTTCTAAAGCCAAATATTTGGTAGAAGTCAAAAGTGCATATGTTTAAAGATGAACCATTATCAATCAAGACTCGTTTAACGGCTACATCCCCAATTAGGGTAGTAATATATAAGGGGTTATCTTTATGTAAACTATGTTGTGGTATATCTCTATCCCGAAAGTCAATACAATCGACTTCTCGAGTTATGATAGTATTGGACATGGCTTCGAGTTGAATATTTTGTGGTACCATCATTTGGCTTAATGTGAGCATTAATTCATCCCTATGGGTAGGAGAAGATCTTAAAAGGTCCAAAAGGGAAATTCTATCTGTAGTATTTGATAATTGTTCATTAATATTATAAGGAGGCTTAGGTTGAACATTAGGCGCATAATTCCCTTTATTAGGATTTTTCAAAACGAATGGAGCTGATCCATCGTTCTGAGTTTGATCCTGTTGAGAGTTTTGAGCCTGTTGTCTGGTAACGGCTCCGATGGTACCTACAATATTATTTTGAGGATGATGAATGGGCCTTGGTCTAGCGTTTATGGCTTGTTCATTAGAAAGTAATTGGTGAGAAGATGGTCTAGTAGTGACTCTTCTAGGAAATGGTTCTTCTGGAACCATAGAACTTGTGATAGGTTGAATAGGATCTGATTCATCTTCAGAACTATTTGATTGATTTGAGGTGATTTCCATGTCACTTTCAGTCTCATATTCTGTATCACTAAGATCAGGTGTCCGAATATTATGTAGAGGTCTAGCCGTAACCATGGATAAAGTTGTGTCAAAGACTTCCGGATCATGAGTAGGTGAATGTACACTAATAGTTACCACATATCGGGTAGGAGGGGGAACATTATGATGCTCAATTTGATTAGCCACCTCTTTACCATGCTTTGGTAAAGGATGTTGAAATATGTCCAATGACTGATTGGCATTCTGATTCTGATTTTGGGGGATGTTCTTTTGGGCATTATTAGAAGGATTTGGTTTAGGTTGAAAGGCTTGCACCTCCATCTCATTGTTATCAATCAGGTCTTGTATTTTATGTTTTAATATTTTACAAGAGTTGGTAGCGTGTCCAGGTCCTCTATGGAAGTCACAATGTAAATCAGCTCTGTATCCGGGTATAGTTGGATCAGGTTCCCGGATATTTGGTAATTGAATCAAACCTCGTGCTAATAGTTGCGGGAGAATGGTTGATAAAGGTTGATTTAACCTAGTAAATTCTCGGGGTGGTTTATCAGGAGGTTTCAATATGAACTTCTCTGTTGTTTTCGTAGTATTAACATTGGCAATGTTTCTGCTATCAATGACTCCATCACCCACAACTTGTTTATTTTTATATTGATTTCTGGATGTTTTCTCATCATCTTTCTTTTTGAGCTGACCTCTTCTAATGAGAGCATCTTCCACCCTTCGAGCTAAATCTATAGCTTGATCGAAGGTGGTCAAGGTAGCAGTTGATAATTCATAGGATAGTTGTTCTTGTAAATTATTGATAAAAATATCCAACATTTCTCGATAAGGTAACACAAAGTGTAATTTTCCTATCAACTGCCTCCATCGAGCTAAGAAGTCAGCAAAACACTCATCTTTGTCTTGTTTTAGGTTGTACAAATATTTAATGGTTACATGCCTTTCAATATAGGCACTAAATTGATGCACAAAAGACTCGGCGGTCTCTTCGAAATTTCTCAAAGAATGAGTGGGCAATTGATAATACCACTCCAATGCCATCCCCCCTAAACTTTTTGGGAACATTTTTAGTAATAACAAGTCATCATGTGATATATCATGACATGCTATCCTAAACATACGAAGATGCTCTATGGGATCTTCGGTTCCTTTATATATAGGTAGGACAGGCATAGGAAAGTGTTTAGGATATGGTTGTGCTACAACTATAGGATCTAGAGGCTGACTACACATCTCTCGATAATTGTACGAGGGACGGTAGGGATCTATCTGGTCCATGCGAGAGACTAACTGTTTCACCATGGCTTCCAGATTACCATTTTGTCCACCATATTGGTTCGGTGGTACATGAGTATGGGATTTGTAAGCGTAGGATGGCATGACGTAAGGATTAGATGCTATATTGTTGTTATGTAAATGGTTGGTAGGAAGAGTATTATGAAGAAGATTTGTTGTAGCATTATGTTGTATCCCAGATTGTTGGAAATTGGCATTTGGTTTTGTTTTAGGCTTTTGTTGATTTGAGGTATATTGATCAATAGCTTGGCGAAATAGAGCAGTGAATGAAGGTTTCTTTTGTGTGGGAATAACTCTAGGCTTAGTAACAGGCACTCTAGGTGGTTGGGTAATCTGTTGTTGTTGCGTGTTTTGAATTATAGCGGCCATATCCAAATTGGATGGTCCAGCTTGATCACTTTCTTGATCAACGAAGGACAAAGGATTAGTGCGTGTGTGATATATGTCTTCTAGGGTTGCTTGAGTGTCACTAATTTGATCTTTGTCCATATGGACTGCTCTATTAAGAGTGCCAATATTAGTACTGAGGAACTTCCAAAAATGTTCCATGTTCTCAAAAGTAATAGCTCCTTCTGGAGATATTTTAGGGGATGAGGATCCTTCCTCTCTATCATTTTCTTTTTGTTCATTTCCTACAACAAATTCTTCTTCTTGTTGGTCGAAGGTTCCTTCTTCCTGAATTGGGTCTTCAGGAAGGACATCCGGGTTATTTTCTGGTTTTCTTAACCAATCTTCTTCTACTTCGATCTGTTTTCCATTCCTGAGTCTAGTCATTATGTCTAAATTTAGATTTTAGCAAATATATATTAATATATTTGCAACAGATTTGGGAGGTATATATTTTAATTATATACCTACTATAATGCTAAAAATAAAATGTTTTGATTTTTGTTATGATTTTGTTTTGTTTTTATTTATTTATTTATTTTTTTTATTATGCTTTATAAAGACAATGAACAACACACTGAATGCAAGAAATAACAATAATAAAAGAATAGCTTAGTTTTCTATAAATAGTTTATAGATGTCATTGATAGGATCAAGTTCATCAGGAGTCATGAAATGCTCCTCTTCAAATTGGAAATGGTTTTTCAAGAACTTGATAAAATGTGCTATAGTGATATTATCTGTTTCATACCTTGACTGGTAGAAATAAAGTTCATGGCAATACTCTCGATATAACACAGCTCTAGGAACTCTATTCCATATTTTTCTATCCGTAAAAACAACTTCTTGATCCTCTATATGAGATAGAAATTTATGTACTACAACTGCATTCTCAAGATATTCCTCAAAGGTGTACAACTCTGAAGACACATGGGCTCTTTTATCTGCTAACCATCTATGGCAAGCTCTCTGAAGTTCATGATATAAGGTCACTTGATCAGGATCCAGGATTCTATCTAGGACAAACCTCTTAATTTGCCTAAGTTCTGTTGCCCTAGATCCAATGATACCCAATCTCCTATCAAGTTCGTCCCACAAAGGTTGAACCCTATTTGTTTGAGGTACTCTAAGCACAAAAGTAACCTCTATAGCTGCTAATTGATTCTCAACATTAATGGTGACAACTCGTCTTTTATTATAATCTACCATCTAAATATGATATGCAATCTTTGGTTCTAAATGCATTTATGTTTTGTTTTTTTGGATTGTTTTCAAAAGGTTTTTAGTTTTCACGTCGGGTTCACCAAAATGTATCGCTCCAAATTTTTTGCATCCTTACCCTCAGGCTATAGGATCCATGCCCGAAAGGGGGATGCGAGAAGGATGGGACAATACCTCGGACTGAGAGGCCCTTTGAAGGTCCCGCCTCTCGGGGGAAGGGTATAAAGGTGAATTTTCGATGGATGGTGGGTTCACCAGGAAACTTTTGAGTGGCAGTTTCCACACCTAGGTTGATAGTGAGTTTGATGTGTTCATTTTGTACTTTAATCATTCAACTCCTAGGTTTGGCCAAGATGAATCTAAACTATTCTATATGCCAATGCTGATTTAGATGAATACAAAAAATAGGAATGCATGCTAAACACAGAGAATATGCTAACTAGAATAGTACATACCTGATTCCGGATGTTTGATGAAGGTTCTGAGTTTTGTAGCAGTCCAAATCATCTCAACCTGCACGTAATCATCTGATATTTCACATAATCATCTCGAATCACAGTCGGTCATCTGAGATCAGACGAAATCATCTGAGATCTGACGAATTCGTCAGAAACCTGCAATCACAAAAATAGGTACAAAATACCAAATATGCAACTACAGAAGCAAAGGAGAATGATAGCAATAACAGCAAACGTGCCTAAATAATGGATTCAAATAACAAACAAGAGAAATGCAGTAGATTTAATGATTGATTTTAACTTTATCATGCGGTTATGCTAAATGAGGTGAACTCCAAGATGCATAAACATAATAACTAAGATAATGTATAAAGAAATGCAAAAAAATGATAAAGAGATGCAAACTCTAGACTCTGATTGCCCCCAATCTGGACTACAGTCGGGATCACCTCCAATCGTACGAGATCGTCTGCGCTCCTCGACAAGATCGTCCGAAATCATCCGGAATCGCTTGCGACGATCCGAGCTAGCTTCGACTGAAAAATAGTAAAGTTCCTGCAAGAAAACATGAAATACAAAATGCAAACAAAAGTATGAAGGTGTTCTAAGGCATAAGGAACCAAATTTGTAGGGAAATCCATCAGCTAGGAGGTTCAGGGGGATAAACTGAGAAAATCCTAGTTTATATAGGATTAGGGAGAGGTTAGGAGGTTGGGGATCATCCCAATCTGGGAGATCTCCAACGGGGAGACTCCCAACTGCGCAGACGCGCTTCTGCCCAAGTTGGAGAGGTTGTTGAAACAGAAGCTAATTATGAAAATTTGGTTTTGGGACAAAATCGTCTGGACGTTCTGTCCATGACGAATTCGTCAGATCTGGGATGATTTCGTCTAATCTGCGATGATATCGTCCAACGGTCAAAACAAATCCTAAAAATGGCACGAAAAATGAGGAAAGCGGGTAACGGGCGGTTAACGGGCGGTTTGAGGTTAAAATTTGAATTTTTATCTTTTTACTAAGGTTTAACTGTGCCAATTTTAGGGTGCTACAATGGCAAGTAGTTGAGGATGGGTACATACCACCAACTACTCCTATAGATAAATATGGTAAGTTACTATAACTGAATAATTCAAAGGCAATGAATGGAATTTTAAATGATTTACATGAAACAAAGTTTGTAAAAGTTATGCATTGCACATCAACAAAAGAGATTTGGGATAAGATGAAAGGTATATATGAGGGAGACAAAAAGGTCAAGATGGCAAAATTTCTAAATCACAAGAAAAAATTTGAATACCTAAAGATAAAGGATGAGAAAAAAATTGTTGCATATCTACTTCATGTAGATGAGGTTGTTAACTCCATGCAAGGGCTTGGGTTTAGAGTTTAAGAAATAGATGTTTGTCACAATATTTTAAGCTCACTCCCTAAGAGGTATAGTGAAAATATTTCAGCCATAGAAGAGTCAAAAGATATTAAATTTTTGACAAGGAATGAATTACAAGGAATTATCATAGCCTTTGAGATGAGAATAAAAGAGGAACCGATTCCTCAAAAATAAGCAGCTTTCAAAGTTACAAATAAGTCAAAGGGTAAGAAGTAAGATTTAAGCAATGAGGTATCCAATGATGAAGAAGCAAACTATGGTAGAAGGAACAAGGACTCAAGAAAGTATAAAGGTAGAAAATCAGTTAGGTATTTTAATTGTGGTAAATATGATCACTATGCAACTGATTGTACAGAGGCTGAAAGTAGAAATGATGAAGAAAAATAGGATCATAAGAACAAGGAAATAGGTAAACATAGGTACCAAAAGAAAAGTAGGGATGGACAAGGCAAGAAAGAAAATAAGTTTTTCCAAAGGCATAAGAAGAGTTTTTATGCAGATAAGGCAAGCGAGTTTTCAAGTGATAGTGATTACAGGTCCTCAGAGAATGTAGAAGATGAAATTCTATTTCTAAAAGTAGAAAAAGAAGATGTTAGAAAAATGGCACCAATAATTCTCAAGTGTTTTAGGTGTGGTAACTTTGGTCATCTTGAGGATAGTTGTACAAAGAATGGATTCAATTTCAGTGAATATGAATATGAAGATGCTCTTGAAGGACCAAAAGAAGAAAGTCTTCTTATGGCAATAGAAGAAGAAGGAAATGCTTCTAGTAAAAATGAATAAAAAAAGAATGAAGATTATATTGAAGATAAAAGAGTAGACAAAGAATAAGAAAATTCAAAGGAAGGAGAAGTTGATCTTGAGGGTGAGTTTATTTCAGTTCTTAAGGAATTAAGAAGGGTAAGAAAGTCTAACTTAAAACTCAAGATTCAATTTTAGGAATGTGATGAAGAGAAAGGAAATATTATAGAGGATCTAACCAACTCAATAGCTAAGACAAAAAGATTTAAAGAGAGGTTAGAGGCAAAGGTCTTGGAATATGAAAGGTTAGAGCATGAGCTAGCTTCACTATGGAAGGAAGTAAAAGAGTCTAAAGACAAGCTACACAGGTTGAGGAGAAGCTCAAAGAACTTGGATAAGATTATCAAGGTACAAAGATCTTCATAAAACAAGACAGGACTTGGTTTTGAATAGGTACACAGTAAACAAGGAGAGGAGTCAATATCAAGCTCCAAAGAAGAAGAAGCTTC
Organism: Wollemia nobilis; assembly: GCA_028583015.1. NCBI lineage: Eukaryota > Viridiplantae > Streptophyta > Pinopsida > Araucariales > Araucariaceae > Wollemia > Wollemia nobilis. The sequence goes on along the minus strand of JAQPPZ010017031.1, from coordinate 6,566,762 downwards.
AGAAGAAGAGAGTGTAAGAGAGAGTGAGACTTCTAAGGATAAGTTTGATAATAGAAAGTTCAAAAAGCAAAGAAAAAATGCACAAATGAGGAATAGATGGAACATGAAACAACACAGGGTAGAAGAGACTAAGAGACCAATGGGTTCAAGGTAAGGTTTATTCAATGGACGATGCTTCTCATGTCATAGGTTTGAGCACAAGGTTACACAGTGTAGGACACATGAAAGACAAGAATATGGAAATTTCAAAAATAGGCATCTCTTTCAAGGGTATTGCTACTCTTGTAATTAGTTTGGTCATAAGGTAGTTAATTGTAGGGTTCATGACAGGAATGGATATGGCTTCACCAAAGGGAATTACAAGACATTTATACCTTCAAGGAATCACAATATTAATTATTATAAATACAATAATGTTGGGAATTTGGCTAAGTGGTGTAGAGCAAAAATTCTAGAAATAAGCAGGAATAGGAACATTCAAAGGAATAAAAAATACCAGTTGAGGAAGAAGGTGGGAAAAGGTAAAGAGCAGTATATGCTGGGAGTAGAGATACTCCCTCCCCAAAATTAAGCACATCAAGAAAGGAGGTGGGGGAGGGGCTAAGCTAAGAGTCTCATTCTTAGCCCCAAGCCCCAAAGGTGGTCCTTTGCCATTGATGACAAAGGGGAAGATATTTGAGTTAGGGGGAGAGCATTAAGTTAGGAGCAGTTTCTCAGAGGCAGCAGTTTTGGAAAAAGGAAAAAAGGTTTGGTTATAGAAAAAGGGTTGCCATCAATGACAAAGGGGGAGATTGTTGGAAATTTTGAGTTAGTTGTGTTGTCATTGATGTCAATAGTAAGTGTCAGTTATCAGTGAAGGACTTGGCAAAATAAGGGTTAAAATATTTATATTTTAAGGCCAAGAGATTTGGTCTAAGGGCTTCACATGATTGGTCGAAAGGATGGTTAAATACCATAAAGGAAAGACCTAAAGGAAATAATATTATAATATTTATTATTATAATTTTAAATAAAGTCCAAAAATGTCTAAGGGTGAAAGAGAAAAATTCCTAGGCCCAAAGGAAATAATATTATAATATTTTTATTATAATATTAAAAGGTTAAAATTAAAGCCTAAGGTATTTATAAATTATTTATAATATTTATATTATAAATTAATTTATACAATAATATTATTAAAATACAAAGTTGGGTTGGGTGCAAAATCTGATTTAAATTTTATTCCCCGCCTACGTTCAAAGGAAAGGAACATATGGTATAAATACAGGTTTACCTCACAAAGGCAAGTCTTCGAATATTAAGCACATGTGATTTGTTAAAGGAAATATGAAATATTCATGAGCAAATAAATACAAGAAATTTTTTATTTTTAATTGCCCAAAAAAAATGTGAAGGACAAAGTGACCAAGTCGTAAAGCTTTAACACCAACCAATCGGTTGGGCTATCGGTAAGTTTGAGGAGTGTAAGGCGTAGGGTACGCAGAGGTTCTACATTCGACTCTCAACGATTGCAAAAGGACAAAACATTTTTGGCTTTGGCATAGTAGGAAGAGACAAAGTGCTCAAAGTGCTTTTACCTCCCACGTGAGTGCTTAGCTCATGCGGTAGGGTAGTTGCGACTAAGACGCAGACGAAAGTTTGACTTGGGATCGAATCCCACCGAGGTGTTTGCTAAGGTACTTTAATTTTTGATAATGTGCATGTGGTCTAAGGTTGTATTGTGAGTGCATGTGGTCTAAGGTTGTATTGTGAGTGCCTAGGGAGATATAAGGTGATTAAAGAAAATTTTAATTAAAGGTTGTGAAGGATTAATTGTGGTTTAAAAGTGATTGAATTATTTTTGGAAAGATGTGTTGATTATTTGATAAATGCATTTTTGAGTAGGGAGATATAAGGGAGTTATTTTGATTATTTTTATGCATTAAAATTTTGAAGTGGATTATTGTGAAAGTGTGTTAATTGAACCTTTGCTAGGTGTAGTTTGAAAATATTGGAGATTATAAGGTGTACTTGAGACTTGTTATTTTTCATATGGTGAAATAAAATTCTGAGTGGATATTTTGAGATAGATTGTTGCTACCTAACCTTGAGATTGGCAAAGAAGATTTGATTGTGATTGATATAGGTTTTGAAGACATATATCCATAAAAAAAAATGTATTGGTAAATATTCCTTATGAGTGAAATATTGTTGGGTTGAATGTTGTGAATGCTAAGTTGAGGTGAAAAGGTTGTTTGATAAGCATTATTGAGTGATATTTCATGTGTATGATTGGTGAATGTTTGTGAGAACATTTGAGTGTGAAGTTGAGAACTATATTGAACTAGGGTTTATGAAAAGATCATGAGTATCATTGTTATGTGAGATTGTTTGATAAGCATTGTTGGAAATATTTGAGTAAAATCTCATGTGCATGATTAGGATTTGTGAAAATATCATGAGTATCATTGTTATGTGAATGTGGAATCATATTGAGTCAAGGGTTAAGATTTATAGTGTGAGTTATTGGAAGTATAGTGAAACACTTGGTTAGGATTTGTAAGTAAGTTGTGTTTCATTGAGTGAATGGTTGAGTGAAATTGGATGAGCATCATTGAGTGAATGGTTGAGTAAAATTAGATGAGCATCATTGAGTGAATGCTTTGGAGTGATAGTTCAAGTTCTATGAAACAAATTGTTCTTTATTCTAAATTTATTTGAAAAGGAGTTTGAAAGTGATAGAGTGATTTGTGAGTGTGAAACATATTGAGTCTCTTACCATTCTCTATATGTTTCTATGGTTAAACAAAATTTTGAGTGAAATTTGTTTGTGTGATTGAAGAGGTTTTCTAAAAGATATTAAGTTGAGTTTTGTGAGTGTGAAACATATTGAGTCTCTAACCATTCTCTATATGTTTATGAGGTTAAACAAAATTCTGAGTGAAATTTGTTTGTGTGATTGAAGAGGTTTTTTGAGAGAGATTAAGTTGAGTTTTATGAGTGTGAAACTGTTGGCATTTTTGCCACATTGTTTTTGTTGTTACTGTTCATGCAAAAGAAGGCACAAATTGTAGAGATGCTCACTCCTCTGTTTGTCCCTCCAAGCACTTTGAAAGGGAAAATACAAAAATCTCTACAAGTTTTGTGTTCAAGCAAAGTAAGTGTAAGATGTCGCGATATCATGACCTGTTGCAGTTTTGCGGTGTCCGATGAAGAAAAGAGCTAAGCATAGAAAATGTCACGATATCGCGACATGTCGCATTTTCGTGACCTGTCACGTTTTCGCACTAGGAAACAGCAAAGGAAGTAGTAACGGAAAAATTGTCGCGACATCGCGACATGTCGCATTTTTGTGACTTGTTGTGGTGAGGGAGCAGTAAAGTGAAAGTTGTCGCGATTTCGTGACATGTCGCATTTTTGCGACTTGCAGTGGCAACTAAGCAAAGTGATAGGAAAATGTCACGATATCGTGACATACAACAGCAAAGAGGAGCGCTAAGGAAAAATGTCACGATATCGCGACATGTCACGTTTTCGTGAAAGCAACAAAAGATCCAAGTGAGAGGAGGATGTCGTGATTTCGCGACATGGCACATTTTCATGGAAATGTTGAAGATAAACACAAGGCGGGAGAAAGATGTCATGATTTTGTGACATTTTTGGAAATGAAGCCAAGAAACAAAAAATTGTCACAATTTCGCGACATGTCATGATTTCGCGAGGAGAAAGCATGCGAAAGCAGCCAGATAGTATGGAATGTCACGATTTCATGACATGTCAAGTTTTTGCGGCCAAAAGCAGCAAAGGACAAGAGGACAGAAGATTGTCACGATTTCGCGACATGGTGCGTTTTCACGAGGCAAACGCGAAAACAAAGGGGAAGATAGAAACATGTCACGATTTCGTGACTTGTTGAAGATGAAAGAACAAAACAGAGAAAATTGTCGCATTTTCGTGACCTGTTGCATTTTCACGAAATGAAAGCTAAAAAGTACAAGGTAGAAGGAAAGTGTCGCGATATCGTGACATGTCACGTTTTCATGGTGAACAAGCGGGAAGGACAGTGCCAAGTACGAAATGTCACGATTTCGCGACATGTCCCATTTTTGCCACTTGCAAGAAGATGAAGGCCAAGAAAGAGGAAGATGTCGCGATTTCATGACATGGTGCGTTTTCATGGGTATAAAGCGAAAAGGAGCTAGAAGGAAGAAATTGTCACGATTTCATGACATGTCATGATTTCATGGTGAGAAAGCGGACAAGACAATGCCAAGAGAAAGATGTCGCGATTTCGTGACATGTTACATTTTCGCGACAAGGAGCAGCGAAAAAGCCAAAACAGAGGAGAATGTCATGATTTCGCGACATGTCATGGGGACAAAGCTAAATGAAGAGAAGATGTCACGATTTCGTGACATGTCACATTTTTGTGACTAGTGGCAACAGGAGAAAGCATTAAGTTGAAAATGTCATGATTTCGTGACATGTCGCATTTTTGCGACCTGTCACATTTTCACGACAGAAGCAATAACAAAGGCCCGATAAAGTTTTGTCCGCATTTTCCTTCAAAATTGCATAGGAGAACGTGAGGAGAAGATAAGGATCAAACAAAGTAATGTTTTAAAAGCTCTCCAACTAATTTTGAGATCATGGTCAAAGAGGCTCCAAAATTAAATGTTTTGTTGCTTACCTATGTGCGCAAGATGGGAGAACGTGTTGAATCAGTTTGTTCTCAAAGCCACCAAAATTAAAGATGCCTCCGGTATTAAAAGCTCTTGTTCGTGATCTCCTAACAACTTCAAGCATGCCCCGAGAATAGTCATTTAATGAAGAAATATGGTCCCTTGTTTCTGTTCAATTTTTAGTTTTGATCCATAAAAACAGGGAATGTCATTTCTCCGAGGCAGATTAAGGGGGATTGTTTTCTCTTTTCAAGTGCATATTTTGTGGACCTCTTCTTAAAAATATGTTTTATGTTTTAAATGTTGTGATGCGAAAGGGAGAGGGAAGGCCTCTATAAATACTAATGTATATCTCAAGAAAAGGGGGAGGACCTTCTTGCAAAAATTGAAGCAGAAATCCTAAGTGCATTTTGCTCTATTCTTAGTGTCTTTTGAGTTGGTAATCCAAACTGTTGTTCATGTGATGCTTTCTGTGTGATTCACTTCTGTTTAGTCCAGTGTTAAAATATAAGTTGAATTCTACTGTTCTGAATTTGATTATGTTTTCATTTGAACATTTGAAGTATAATTGAAGGCGACCTTATGGTCAATGTTTGATCCAATATCTGTATATGCATTCTAAGAATTAGTTGTTGCTTATCTTCAGGATCTTGTTGAGGTTATTTGCTATCTAAGGTTGTTCTCCCTATCGACTTTCGGCTTTGGCCATATTTCCATCTCTTTCTATTATTTCCCTTTCTTTTCCTTTCTTTCCCGCACCCTTATCTTCAAACAAGTTTAGATTAGTTTGGGAGCCAGCCCTCTCTGGAGATTGGCCCGGGAGACTTCTCTTTCTCTCGGCCTTTCAATGTTGGCCGGGTCTAGGGCGCATTTTATATGACTAGGCGGATTCGTGACCAACAGTTTTTGGCATGCTCGGTGGGACCCTGAAAGTTTCACTTTCAATAGTATTGAGGTTTAATGTTCACCTTCATGTTGTATAGTTAGAACATTTGGTGACTCAGCACTACCTAGAAGCCTCCGAACGTGGAGACAGTGAGAGTTGTACTTCATGATCACAAGATCGAAGGCCAAAAAATCTGAAAATCTCGTTGAGTTTTTTGAACTTGACAACCAAAAATTAAGTGGACACCCTAAGTTGGTCTCCCCACCACTTACGTCCTCTGCAACATCCTCACAAATTGTTGGTGTATTTTCTGTTCCTTCAAGTTCATCTAGTACTGCTACTAGTTTTCCACCTCTTCAGCCACACGCACTAGTCCAAATGGCCCAACATCCTCCACCAAGGTAGTTCTCGACATGGAATAGTTCGGGAGCCTTGAATTTACTGGCACAAAATCTAGTCCCTCAAGCTGCTTTGAAAGCTTTTCCGACCTATGATGGTACTGGTAAAACTGCTTATGAGCATATTCAAGATGTAGCCTCTTTGGCGACCATCCATGACATAACGGATGAAGACGTGATGATAAAATTGTTGGTGTTGTCATTGAGAGGGAAATTGTTGTATTGGTACCGATCATTGCAACCAGGCACTATTGCATCATGGGATCAATTAGGAGAGCTGTTAATCAAAAACTTTCATGAACAAGCTGATCCATTTTCCTTGTTGCATCAATTTAATGCAATTCAAAGGCACCCGTAGGAGGAGATAGCGGACTTCAATGTCAGATTTACCAGAAGCTGGTAGAGAGTTCTTGAAGGTCTTCGGCCCACTCATGAGCAAGTTGCATTCTATTATCTCAGATATTTTAACACAGACATTGGCTTGGCTATCCGATAGTCCAACGTGACTACATTCCCAGAGCTATTCGAACAAGCGCAAAAGGTGGAAGCAGACTTGATTGCCATAGGTAGGCTTCCCCCAAAGGTAACAATGCCTATCTTACCTGATCTTCCTAAGCATTTGTATTCTGGTTCATTTTCATAGCCTATGCCTTCCATGTATCCTATTCCATCATGGAGCTCAAGTGCGCCTCAGATCGCACCCATTCCAGTTCCCCAGCTCCCTGCTCCAACTATTCCACAATTGCCTGCACCAAGCATTCCGCAATTACCAGCTCCCACTTCATTCCCAGCATTGCCTGCACCGCCAGCACCTCTACCTATACCGGCACCTCCTGCGCCCTCAAATCCTGATCCTTACACAATGCTATTACAAGAGGTAAAATCTGCTAATTCAGCTATAAGAGCGATGGGAAATAAAATCACAATTATTGAAAGAAAGCAGGCTAAGAGAGATTTCCAACCCAGGAGATTTCAACCTCTGTCGATCACTAGAGAACAAGCGGCTTCAACAAGCAAAGTGCCTGAAAAGAACCCGACTGTGTTGATGAATGAGGAAGCTGGCCCTATAGAAAGAACATATTGGTGCTCTACATGTAATGATCCACACGGTGAGGAGACTTGTATGGTTCATTTGAACTATGTACAAACATTGGCCGCAAGCTCTTCTGGAGGACAAGTTAATATGATTACCGAGGTAGATCATAATTTTATGGTTCCATCTGAAGAACAAGTCTCGGTTCTCACGAGAACTAGGAAGAAGCCGATCATGGTAGATCCTAGCAGAGATGGAACCATTAAGGGTACCGGCTGATCCGAAGATGCAAAATGAGAAGAAACAAGTACAAGTGAAAGCTCATGTTTCAATACCAAAGCCAGATTCACCTGTTCTATTAAAAGATCTTTTGCCACCACGAGCAAAGGAAAGATTGCAAGAAAAAGCCTCAGCTTCACAGGCAAGAGCTGAAACAGAGGAACGAGCCAGAGAAAAGCTCAAGTACCCATATTTGACTAAAATACTGAGGGTAGAAGCCACTCAACAATATCGAAGCAAATATGAAGACACTATTGAAAAGAGGGAGTCTGGTGCATCTACATACAATATTGTTGAAGAATTGAAGAAGATTCCAGCCAAGGTTAGTCTCTATGATGCATTACAATTACCCGGGCAAGTTGATTTGTTACAAGAATCATTGAAGTCTATGAAAGATAATGAGAAGAATCCTACCCAGACGATTTTTGCTCAAACATTAACTACTTCAGCCACTGGAAAAAATAGACCACCCCCATTTTATTTGTCACTCAGGATGGAGGGTTGGATAGTGCACACCTGCATGATTGATTCTGGTGCTGCGACAACTGTCATGCCAAAGGCAGTTTGTGAAGTCATGGGTATGGAGTATACAAGAAGTAGCCCTGGTGTCTTGCAGTTGGATGGGACTCCCATGAAAATAGTGGGTGTAATCAAGGATATTCCTATTGTTCTACATAGTATGCCTCAAATTACAGTAATTCAGGAGGTAGTTGTGGTTGATTTGGAACCATATTTCAGTATGTGTTTGTCGAGAGAATTCACTGCCAAGCTGGGAGGCTACCTTTCTCTGGATTATTCTCACTTGGAGATTCCTTTCAAAGGAAGAAGAATCCGTATTTACAATGAGAAGCCTTCTACTTTTCATATAGAGAAGATGGAAGAAGAAGAAAAGTCCACACATTCTTTCAACATGATAACTGAAGAATTGGAAAATCTTGATTTGATGGATGAAGTCCTGGATGAGCTTCGCTTAGAGGATGAGTTTTCAATGCTCGATTTTAATGCCATGATGGAAACTAAAATTGGTTGTTACTCCATTACAAAGCCTGAAGAGGTTGAAGTAAAGATGCCTCCTGATCAAGTTGGTCAAGACTCTATGCCAGATCAGCTCTGGAAGCTCTATTTTGATGGAGCACGATGTAAAAATGGCATTGGAGCTGGGATTGTTCTAGTATTACCTTCTGGGATTCAATGATCCTATTCATATCGTTTGACCTGGAGCTGCACAAATAATGCGGCAGAATATGAGGCTTTATGCCTAGGCCTCAAGAAGGCTAAAAAACTTGGAGCATGACAGTTGCAAATCTTTGGTGACTCCGAGCTGATTGTTAATCAGGTAACCAATAAGTGTGTGTCCAAGCACCACTATCTCAAGAACTATCGCAACAAGGTCTGGGACCTGTTCGAATCGTTCTCTGCTCTCAGCATGCGTTTCATCCCACGAGAACAAAATAGACATGCTGACCTACTGGCTTCCTTGGGAGAAAATTTCTCACCAATTGAATAGGTAGTAAGAAGGCCAAAAATAGTAAGAATGGTGTATAGGCCCTCTGTCCCAGACAAGGATACCTTTTGGCAAGTCTTCGATAGCGATGAGAAAATTGTTAATTTTTTGGTTCAAGAAGCTGCCACCATCAAGGGAAGGACCTTGGAGCATGAAGAAACTAAAGGCCTGATTTGGTTGTGGAATAACCACATTCCTAAAGGCCTCATTACTCTAGAAAGCTTGTTTGATCAGAATGATCGGTCCAAGAAGCATCGGATCGAGGTCGATGAGAAAGAATACATGGAGCTTCAGTTGGAGGATGATAAGGTCATCAAAATTGGGACTGATTCTACTCCTGCTGAATTGCAAGAGATCAGAAAATTGTGTCAAGAGTTTTTTGACATCGTGGCCTGGAGCTACGAGGATCTGAGGGGATATGATAAAGAGATCATTCAGCACACTATCGAGCTGGAAGAAGGAGTCAAACCCTTCAGGCAGAAGCAGAGACCGGTGAACCCAAATATTGAAGCCCTCATGAAGGTGGAACTTGTGAAAATGTTGTAGGCCCAGATTATATATCCGATCAAGCACTCGACTTGGGTTGCTAATTTGGTTTCGGTCCATAAGAAAAATGGAGATATACGGTTGTGTGTGGATTTTCGAAACTTGAACCGAGCATCCTTGAAGGACCACTACCCATTGCCTCGCATTGATCAGATCCTTCACGTTGTTGTTGGGGCTCAACACTTTTCATTGCTAGATGGATTCTTTGGATACAATCAAATTTGGGTCAGGGATGAGGATCAACACAAAACTGCATTCACAACCAAGTGGGGTACCTTTGCCTATCAGTGCATGCCCTTCGGATTGTCCAATGCTGGGGCTACATTTCAAAGGGCCATGGACATCACATTTGGGGAGCTTTTAAATAAGATCATTGTCATCTATCTCGATGATATGACTATCTTTTCGCACAAACGAGAAGAACATTGTTCTCACTTGAGGAAGATATTTGAGAAATGTCGGGAGTTTGGCATTTCCATCAACCCAAAGAAGTCCATTTTTGTAGTAAAGGAAGGTAAGCTCTTGGGACATGTCATCTCAGAGAACGGTTTGGCAATTGATCCATCGAGAGCTGAAGCTTTGAAGAAACTATCACTCCCTGCCAATAAGAAAGAGTTGCAATCTTTCTTCGGGAAAATCAATTTTGTCAAAAAATTTATTTTCGACTTTGCTCGAGTAGTCAAGCCCATGACTGAGCTATTAAAGAAAGATGCAGAGTTCAAGTGGACAACTCAGAGGAAAGATGCATTTCAGGAGATTAAAGATAGAATTGCACAAGCCCCTATATTGATCAATCCAGATTATTCTAAAGACTTCATTCTATACGTAGTTGGAGAGGATGAAAGCTATGCTGCAGTGCTTACACAGAAAGGAGACGATGGGGATGAAAGACCTATTGCTTTCCTTAGCCAGGTTATCTTACCCCATGAGGAGAGATACAATTTCATTGAGAAGTAGGTTTATGCCATTATGAAGTCTCTCAAAAATTTTAGGCACTTCGTATCTCAGAGCAAGACGATCGTCTATGTCATCCACCCCGATGTAAGGAACTTCATCATTCAGGGTGAGATGGGTGATAAGCGTGCTGGTTGGATCACCAAAATTCAAGAGTTTGATGTTGAGATCCATCCAACCAAGTTGGTGCGGGGTAAGGCCTTATGCCAGCAATTAGCAAAAACTACGGCCTCTCAGATAGTTGATCATCAAGTGAACAATCCTGCTGAAGAAAGGAATCTAGTGAATGTCTTTGCACAGGGCCAAGATTGGGCAGACGACCTTGTTGACTATTTTTCTATGGGTAGATGTCCCTCACAATTAAATGCTTCACAAAGGAGAAGGTTTCACCTACAAGCTCTTAGGTATGTATTGTTTCCCGAGGGATTGTTCTTCAAAAACATTGATGGAGTTCTCCTAAGGTGTGTTAAGGAACCCGAGAAGGCTAGACTCCTGGAGGAGTTTCATTCTGGCATGTCGGGAGGACATTACGTTGGTAGGCCTATGGCCTTAAAGATTATTCGGGCTGGTTACTATTGGCCAACTTTGTTCGCGGATACTTTCAAGATTGCTCAAGCTTACGACAAATGCCAAAGGTATACGAGACGGATCAGAAATGCACCATTGCCCCTACATCCAATTCAAGTAGAAGCACCTTTTCAATAGTGGGGGCTAGACTTTATTGGGATCATTGATCCAAACTCTTTAGACGGACACAGGTACATCTTGACGGCTACTGATTACTTTACAAGATGGTCTGAGGCCATTCCAACCAAGGCTACAAATCAGGATGTGGTAATCACTTTCATTGAAGGACTGATCATGCATTTTGGCATTCCTGATGCCATTATCATAGACAATGAAACTCCATTCATTGGAGCCAAGCTAGGTGAATTTGCAAACAAGTACGGTATTTTTTTGAAGACATCCTCCAATTATTACCCTCAGGGTAATGGCTTGGCAGAGTCCACAAACAAGAACTTGTTGAGGATTTTAAAGAGATCCTTGGGGGATAATAAGAGATCTTGGCACCTTCTGTTGAATCAGGCATTATGGGCAGATAGAATTTCAATCAAGAAGTCTATCAAGACTTCACCATACACCCTGGTATATGGGAAAGAGGCAAGATTGCCTATTCATTTAGAACTGCCTACCTTGCAGCAATTGAAGGAATTCTCGGACGATGAAGAAAATATGGATCCCATGAACATACGATTGGCCCAGTTGTTGCAGCTGGAAGAGCAACGTTCTTTGGCCTATGATGAGTTTGCTAAGCATTCACAGGTGGTATCAAAATGGTTTCACAAAGGTTCTACTGACCGCACATTCAAAGTGGGTGACTTAGTCTTAAAGTGGAATGAAAAGAAGGCCAAGCCAGGGATGCACCAAAAATTTGACGCTCTGTGGGAGGGTCCATTCCAGATTGCCAGTACAAGTTCGGAAAATTCATTTTATCTTGAAGACTTGGAAGGTAATCCACTTCCTATCTTAGTGAACGGATTTCATTTGAAAGCCTACATTTCTTGATGGAAAACATAGTGTTACCTTGTACATAAATAAATAAAAAAAAGAAAAAAAGAAGAAAAAAGAAAAACAACAAAATTCATCAACTTCGGCTCCTTTTGCACACGAGCCCGCAGGTATGTTTATTTCTCTTTCTTTTTCTTTTCCTTCCCAGCAGGAAGTGGCTTCCCCTCTACTTCTTTCTTCCACTCCCACTCCTTCTTCCACTATACATAATCAAGCCACTACTGTTGTTTCTACTCCCCTCTCTGATGTTCCCTTTTCTTCACTTCCCCTTTCTTCTAATCCTTTGTCTTTTGAGCACTTCTCCACAGTTCCTACCACTTTCTCCATCCCATCCACTCCCATTTCATTATCTATTTTCATAGAATCCCAGCAACTGGTAGCACAATAGCACCCTCTTCAGTTGTTGTATCTACCACTTCTACTCCTCCATCTTCCACCATTCCATCATTCACCATTCCCGTTCCACGGCCTGCACATCTACCGGTCATCACTCCATTCATTCCTATTTTTTCAATTCAGGTGCTTCTCACTACTGCCATGGAGATCCTTGCACAGCACCTGGTGATTACCCAGCTCAACCGAGCTAGGCAAAATGCAGTAGTTCAAGGAATAAGGGAAGTTCTGCTATTCCACAAATTTCTATTGAAGGTCCTATTTTTAAGTGCCGAGCGCCAGCAAGAGCTTGTTGCAGCAGCCCATAGAAACGTCCAGCATCAACCAGCACTCACTTCTTCTACTCCTCTAGCTTCTTGACTCTGTTGCCCAATGGATAAAGGCCTGAGGTTCGTGCATACAATAGAACTGTATACCCCAAGAGCCGCCAAGAATGTTGGCATTTTTGCCACATTGTTTTTGTTGTTATTGTTCATGCAAAAGAATGCACAAATTGTAGAGATACTCACTCCTCTGTTTGTCCCTCCAAGCACTTCGAAAGGGAAAATACAAAAATCTCTACAAGTTTTGTGTTCAAGCAAAGTAAGTGTAAGATGTCGTGATATCGTGACCTGTTGCAGTTTTGCGGTGTCCGATGCAGAAAAGAGCTAAGTATAGAAAATGTCATGATATCGTGACATGTCACATTTTTCACGACCTATCACATTTTTGTGCTAGGAAATAGCAAAGGAAGTAGTAATGGCAAAATTGTCGTGACATCGACATGTCGCATTTTCGCGACTTGTTGCGATGAGGGAGCAGTAAAGTGAAAGTTGTCACGATTTCGCGACATGTCACATTTTCGTGACTTGCAGTGGCAACTAAGCAAAGTGATAGGAAAATGTCATGATATCGCGACATAAAGCAGCAAAGAGGAGCGCTAAGGAAAAATGTCGTGATATCGTGACATGTCACATTTTCGTGGAAATGCAAGAAGAGAGAGGGATGGATATATGACATAATTTTTGTGGAAATGCTGAAGGTAAACTCAAGGTGGGAGAAAGATGTCATGATTTCATGACATTTTTGGAAATGAAGCCAAGCAACAGAAAATTATCATGATTTCGTGACATGTCATGATTTCACGAGGAGAAAGTGCGAAAGCAGCCAGATAGTATGGAATGTCACGATTTCATGACATGTCAAGTTTTCGTGGCCAAAAGTAGCAAAGGACAAGAGGATAGAAGATTGTCACGATTTCACGACATGGTGCATTTCTCGCAGGGCAAACGAGCGAAAAAAAGGGGAAGATAGAAACATGTCACGATTTTGCGACTTGTTGAAGATGAAAGAACAAAATAGAAGGAAAGTTGTCACGATATCACGACATGTCATGTTTTCACGATGAAAAAGCGAGAAGGACAATGCCAAGTACGAAATGTCATGATTTCGCGACATGTCCCATTTTTGCCACTTGCAAGAAGATGAAAGCCAAGAAAGAGGAAGATGTCACGATTTCATGACATGGTGCATTTTTGCGGGTATAAAGAAAAAGGAGCCAAAAGGAAGAAATTGTCACGATTTCGTGACATGTCAAGATTTCATGGTGAGAAAGCAGACAAGACAACGCCAAGAGAAAGATGTCACGATTTCACGACATGTTACATTTTCGCGACAAGGAGCAATGAAAAATCCAAAATAGAGGAGAATGTCATGATTTCGTGACATGTCATGGGGACAAAACAAAATGAAGAGAAAATGTCATGATTTCGTGACATGTCACATTTTCGTGACTAGTGGCAACAAGAGAAAGCAGTAAGGTGAAAATGTCACGATTTCGTGACATGTCGCATTTTCGCGACCTGTCACATTTTCGCGACAGAAGCAATAACAAAGGCCCGATAAAGTTCTGTCCGCATTTTCCTTCAAAATTGCATAGGAGAACGTGAGGAGAAGATAAGGATCAAACGAAGTAATGTTTTAAAAGCTCTCCAACTGATTTTGAGATCGTGGTCAAAGAGGCTCCCAAATTAAATGTTTTGTTGCTTACCTATGTGCGCAAGATGGGAGAACGTGTTAAATCATTTTGCTCTCGAAGCCACCAAAATTAAAGATGCCTCCTGTATTAAAAGCTCTTGTTCGTGATCTCCTAACAACTTCAAGCTTGCCCCGAGAATGGTCATTTAATGAAGAAATATGGTCCCTTGTTTCCATTCAATTTTTAGTTTTGATCCATAAAAATAGGGAATGTCATTTCTCCAAGGGATAGGGGGATTGTTTCTCTTTTCAAGTGCATATTTTGTGGACCTCTTCTTAAAAATCTGTTTTATGTTTTAAATGTTGTGATGCGAAAGGGAGAGGGAAGGCCTCTATAAATACTAATGTATATCTCAAGAAAAGGAGGAGGACCTTTTTGCAAAAATTGAAGCAGAAATCCTAAGTGCATTTTGCTCTGTTCTTAGTGTCTTTTGAGTTGGTAATCCAAACTATTGTTCATGTGATGCTTTCTATGTGATTCACTTCTGCTTAGTCCAGTGTTAAAATATAAGTTGAATTTTGTTGTTCTGAATTTGATTATGTTTTCATTTGAACATTTGAAGTATAATTGAAGGCGACTTATGATCAATGTTTGGTCCAGTTTCTGTATGTGCTTTCTAAGAATTAGTTGCTGCTTATCTTCAGGATCTTGTTGAGGTTATTTGCTATCTGAGGTTGTTCTCCCTATCAACTTTCGGCTTCGGCCATATTTCCATCTCTTTATGTTATTTCCTTTTTTTTTTCATTTTCCATTTCTTTCCCGCACCCTTATCTTCAAACAAGTTTAGATTAGTTTGGGAGCCAACCCTCTCTAGAGATTGGCCCGGGAGACTTCTCTTTCTCTCGGCCTTTCAATGTTGGCCGGGTCTAGGGCACATTTTATATGACTAGGCAGATTCGTGACCAACAAAAACATATTGAGTCTCTAACCATTCTCTATATATTTTTAAGGTTAAAAAAGATTCTGAGTGAAACTTGTTTGAGTTATTGAAGAAGTTTTCTGAAATAAATTGAGTTGAGTTTCGTATGCAAGTTTTGTAATTGATTTGAATAAGCTTTTGTGAAATCTTGAGGGCTAATTTGAGTAAGTTCTATAGTAGAATTAAGAAAATATTTGAGTAAGATTTTATGAAAGCTTAAGGATAGATTTTTGTGAGCTTTTATGGAAGCTTACAATCAGATTTGAGGTAAGTCTTGGTGAGGAATTGTTGAGCAGATTTGAGACAAGTATTGGTGAAGACTTGTTGAGTAGAGCAAATTTCTAGTGAAGACATATTGAGAAGTTTTGAGGCAAGTATTTGACAATACTTGAGAGCAGAGTTGATTGATTGATTTGTTAAAACCTTGATTTAAGGTCAAAATTTGAGTTAAGGTTTGGGGTAGATATATCAGAGTTGATTTATGATTAGATCAAGCTTTGTGTTAAGGCTTGATAGATTTAAGGGTGGATTTTGGTGCAGATTTGAGAGCATATTTGTACTAGACCAGAGATAGAGATTGAGAGCAGATTTGTACCAGACCAAAGATAGATATTGAGCAGATTTGTGCTAGATGGAAGGACTGTATTTAGTACAGATTTGAGATAGAGATTGAGAAGATTTGTGCTAGACTGAAGGACTATGTTTAGTGTATTGAGACAGATATTGAGCAGATTTGTGCTAGACAGAAGGACTATTTTTAGTACAGATTTGAGATAGATATTGAGCAAATTTGTGCTAGACCGAAGGACTATGTTTATTACAGATTTGAGATAGAGATTAAGCAAATTTGTGCTAGATTGAAGGACTCTTTTTAGTGCATATTTAAGATATATATTGAGCAAAGTTGAGAGCAAGCTTTGGAGGTGACAGAGTAGAGGACAATAGTCTCAATGGATAGAGATCCATTAGCCAGGGTAGTGAGGATAAAGGTCTTCTAAGTGAGGATAGGAGTCTTCAGTGGAGAGAGATACACAAGCCAATGCAGTGGAGGTAGTAGTATTCTAGAGTATCACCAGACAATAGAGGAGAAGGATTTCTCCTATGGATAGAGATCCAAAAACTAGCTGAGGGAATTGGTGTCTCCTGTAGATAGGGATCCATGAAATTGATTAGGATATTGATGTCTTCTTTGTAAAATGGTCCATAAAAATTGTAATAGGGAAGGATTCCCAAGAGATTTGTTGAGAAAATTTTAGTGAAATATTTTCTCTATTGATGTAGCCCACATTGGATTAACCATGTTAAATTGGTGTCTCTATTGTGTGTGGTGATTTGTGCATTGCTTTGATTATTGTTTTTGATATTGCAATTGATATATTGTATAATATTGTTTGGGAAAGAAAAGTAAAAAGTGGTATTATACTGTTCACCCCCCCTCTCAGTATAAGCTTGTGTTCTTCAATCCTTTTCATAATAATGTCAAAGTTCCCACCATGCATCCATATCACACCTCTAAATCTAACTATTATACCACTTTTAGGAATATAGGAGCACCATATATCAAAAATCCTTAAACACACCATCTAGAAGAAATAGTGAAACTATTGACCACATGATTGGATCATATTGACCCATATCACCCAAATTATAGTTACAAAGAGATGTGAAATTAGCCAATGGATCCTATTATTTCTACTAGGCCACACCCCAAGCACTTTATCATGCCTATTTTACCCATCTACGAGGAGACTAAGGATCCCATAAACATCTAAGAATATTCATGATAACATGTCATGACATCACTTATGATGAAATGTTACTATTGAATATGTTTCCAAAAAGTATTGAGGGCATGGCCCTAGAGTGGTATTATCAACTACCTACACATTATTTGAGTAACTTCAAGGAAATAACTGAGCTACTCGTGTATCAATTTGGTCCATACATTGAAAGGCATGTGATCATTAAAGATTTGTATAGTTTAAACAAGGAAAATAAGAGAGCTTTTTAGAATTCCTAGCATCGAGAAAGATCATAGGGAAATTTTACTTCACCTTACCTCCTGGAGAAATGTTGGAAATATTCATTGGAAACATACAAGAACAAATTTCCTATGAACTAGTGACTGCTACTATGACTATTTTGATAAAGCCATTGATGTAGTAAGAAGAGTGGAGTAGGCTCTTATTAGAAGAGGTTAGTTGAAAAATAAATAAGAATACAGAACCTCCAAAAATCAATATAAAAACAAAAATGTGGTGGGATATGAAGTCATAGATAGTAGACCTTCCACAAACGTTAATGATACCAACCTCTTGAAGAAAATGATATTGAAGGCTCCTAAAAAACCTCTACTATGCAATTTTACCAAGATTAACAAACCATTATCAGTGGTCCTAAAATAACTATTGGATATAGGCATGATAGAGTTGCCTAAAATTTGGCAACCCGATACCACTACTAAGTGGTATAAGCTTGAACAACACTATGATTTCCAAAGGGTTGCTAGACACTTGAAAAATTCTTGAAGAAGGTTGAAACATCTAGTACAAGACTTAATCAACAATGGTAAATTAGTTATAGAGAGTTCCTACATGGATTCTGACCCTCCTACAACTAATCAACCTCTTGCACAATAGGCACCAACTACAAATCAAGATCTAGAGATATTTCAATGTTTATTACCTAATATTGGAAAACAATCGGTACATCAAGTAAAATATCAAGATGTACCTCATCCAAAATATTATATAGGCATGATAAATAGGATTCCTAAACAAAAATCTCCATAAAATTCATGTGTGCCTTCACATTCTATTTTTATAGTCGAGAAAGACCACGAAGAATTTCAACAATATTTTTCTTTCAATATTTTTGAAGGTGATTCAGACACCCAATACAATAATATTTCAATCATATCCAATAGTTTGAAGGAGGACTCTACTCTTGTGATGCCTATCATGAATATTTTTGAGCCAAATGGTCCATATGTAAATCTCTTACTAATACACCCTCCCATGCATCATTTGCTTCCACTATAACAACCAACACATGATAGAGCCCATCCTATTTAACCCAGTTCATCTTCTCCTCCCATTCTTCTCCATATTCTTCCATTTCATGATTATATAGTTAGTATAATTGGATCTATGAATCGATAATAGGCTCAAGCCCAACCCTCATAGCAAGCTACATAATCAACAACCTCACCCCAATCACCTTCATCACAACCAAGTGACCCTTCTAAGCCTCCTTTGGTTTTAAAGGCAGCACAAAAGAGCAATAGTGCAACAAGATCTAAAAAAAATCTGACTTTTGATATAAAGCACCAACTTGCCCATACACTTGCCAAATTTTCTCTCGTGGATCTTCTTCGATCTTTGCCCATTCATAGGGATGAATTAATGAACTCTTTGAGTCAAATGATGGTACCTCAAGATGTTAACCCCTCCTTTATAATTAATGTTGTGGCATCTCATAGGTTTGATCACATAGATTTTTATTATGAGGATATTTATCCTCATAACTTACAGAGTGATAATCCTATTTACATCACAATGATGATTGAAGATGTTCTTATCAAGCAGGTGTTAATAGACAATGGGTCCTCTCTCAACATTTGCATATATGACTTATTTAAAAAGTTTAGTTTTAAATATGTGGACCTAAGAAAATTACACTTGATCATCAAAGCCTTTAATGCTGAATCCTAGGAAGCCTATGACATGATATCTTTCCCACTTCAAGTTGGTCCTCAAATTATAGACATGTGTATTTATTTTGTACCTTGTACTACATCATACATCCTTTTGGGGCACCCATGGATTCATGCTATGAGGGAAATCTCATCCACGTTGCACTAGTGTATTAAATTTGAATTCAAGAATCAACTTGTCACCATTCATGGTGACCCAAGACAATTTGAATACTGTGCAATGGTTGAGCCATCCAATTCTCTATTTTAGTCTTCCTTGTCATCATTAGTCCCTTCTATCCGTTGTCCCTCTTCATCCACATCTGAGAAACCTTTTTCATCCCATCCTCTTGCTTCCAATCATCATTCATATTCTTCTAATTCTACAACCAACCCTTCACCTTCCACATATTATCCTCTTATGGAACAATCGTTGGCCAATTTTTCTATCACATAACCATCACCTAACCATGAAGATTTTTTCATCCATGATTCTTGCATTCTTTCTCAACTACCACCATCTTCACGTACTATGGGATTACCTCACAAGAAAGAAGATGTTTAAAATGTCAGTAGTTGTACTTTTATATATGTTGGATATACCATAGATGAGATCATCATTGGAAAAAACCTAATTATTGAAGAGAATACTTTTGCCCATTTCTACTTGTCCAATGAATTTCCACTCCCTAAAAAAATTATGTGTAGCATAGACTATAAAGGTAAAGGTTTGGATTATCTACAAAATGACATATGAGAGCCAATTGAAAATGATACTTGGCCTAGATGATGTGGCCTTGGCTACATACCTATTGAAATTGAATGCATAAGGATGGTGTACCAGATGTGATGCAAACAAAATAGATATGGTGTAGATGCTAAGTCCTACGAATGCGATGAACAAATGCATGAAAGAAATGATACAAAAATGAGATGTAAGCAAAAATAAAGTGGTGCCTCTTTTATTAATGTTGCTTTTAATCCAGTTACAATACATCACCCCTATATGGTTCAGAATGTTTGATACAGTTCGTTACATCAATGGATGGTATGCTTCCAGTGTCTTTCGCATGCCCACATTTGAAATGGGCGGGCCAAAAGTTGCCGCCACTTGTGTCCATGTGTTCTTCTTTCCTTGATGCCCCTCTAGTGTTCCTAGCAGTGAGATCCTACATGCATAAAAACAAAAAATGGTTAATAGCATATGCGGATATAGGAAAACATGCAATCCCCAAAGCCTCCGGCTAGTTAATATGTAAAAGAATGAAACGATGGTAAAAACATGTCATAATGAATTCAAACTTGGAAAAAGGCATGGAGAAATCATCAAGGACACATTGCAAAAAGAATAGTCAATAAATCAAGCACATATTTCTAATCGCTTCGGGGTGGGACGTTGGGGATTATCACAAAATGTGCAAGAGCGACCTTGCAAATGTCCTACCTAGAGGCCTCCAAAACTCTTGAAAACTTGGGGTTAGACTAAAAGGGTGTTGGCAATTTTGGGTACCTTGAGTACATTGCCTTTGCCTAAGTTTAGTTGTTGTCATTGATGTCAAGGAGCTCTTGGTAGTTGTTGTTTTTGATGTCAAGGAGTTCTTGGAGAAATTTGTTTTTATGTCTAAGTATGTGTTTTGATGAAGGTTTCAACTGGTCAGTAAGTCTTCCAGAAAATTAGAGTAGCCCAGTTACAAAAGATCAAGAAAAAAATAAGTTAGAAAAAGTTCGTAGGCGGCTGGAAAAACTATCGCGATTTCACAACATGTTTTAGGAGAGAGAAAGTTTAGGCAAAACTGTCATGATTTTGTGACAAGTTGAGTTGGCAGTGTTGAGTTGTAGAAAGTGTCACGATTTCGTGACAAGTTGAGTTGGTAGTGTTGAGTTGTAGGAAGTGTCACGATTTCGCAACAAGTTGAGTTGGCAGTGTTGAGTTGCAGGAAGTGTCATGATTTCGTGACAAGTTTGAGTTGGCAGGGTTGAGTTGCAGAAAGTGTCACAATTTCATGATAGGTTGAGGTGGCAGCTTGTAGTTGGCAAAAGCATCGTGATTTCATGACAAGTTTCAAAGAAGTTGTACGAATGCAGAAAGTGTCATGATTTTGCGACAGGTTGAGTTGGTAGCTTGCAGTTGGCAAAAGCGTCACGATTTCACGACAAGGTTCCAATTTCGTGACATGTTCCAATTTTGTGAGCAGTTGGCAGAAAAGAGCTTAAGGCAGCGAAAGTGTCGTGATTTCGTGACATGTTCCAATTTTGTGAGCAGTTGGCAGAAAAGAGCTTAAGGCAGCGAAAGTGTCACGATTTTAGGGCATGCTCCAGTTTTGCGAGCAGTTGGCAGAAAAGAGCTTAAGGCAGCAAAAGCATCACAATTTCATGACATGTTCCATTTTTGCTAGTGCAAACCGAGAAAAGGTTTCAGAAGCAAGAAGTGTCGCAATTTCATGACAAAGTTACAGATGATGTCAGCAAGAGGCAAAGGTGTCACGATTTCACGACAGAAGTTGAGAAGAAGACTTTGAAGTCTAAAGCATCGTGATTTCACAACAGAGTTGCTGATGACATCAGCAAGAGGCAAAGGTGTCACGATTTCGTGACAGAAGCGAAGAAGAAGGCTTTGAAGTCTAAAGCATCATGATTTTGTGACAGAAGTGAGATGACATCAGCAAAAGGCAAAAGTGTCACGATTTCGTGACAAAAGTGCCAAGGGAAGCAGACAAAACCAAAAGCATCATGATATCGCTACAGCAAGCTATAGATGGTGTACGATAGGCAAAGGTGTCACGATATCACGACATGTTGAAGGTTCGCGCCAGAAGCTACAGGGAGGCGGTTGAGGACAGAGTTAACTTTGAGCTGACAAAGTTAAAATTTGGGCCGACGCAGCACAGGGTTTTGCAGCCAATGCAGTGGAAGTATAACAGCCGACTAAGTTTGGATGTAATGACCATGGATCTTACTCTATAAAAGGAGGGATGTTTTGATAGTTTGGGCATCGATTAAGTGTGCGTTTGAAGTGTAAATTGCATAGAGAGAGTGCGAGGAGAAGATCAATCATAGAAGTGCATAAGTAGAAGCATGAGCATCTACTGTGTTTAGACAGAGGTTGCAAACACAGTGCTATCGTGACTTAGACAAAAAGTGAAAAGGAAGTGTTGCTGTATTTGCAAAGATAGTGCTGTTGTATTTTTGCGAAGACTGTATTGCTATGTATGCATAGAATACATGAAATTTGTGCTACTATTTTTTTGATCAAGAACTGCAGTATTTGCGTAGACAGTAAAATATTGGTTTCAACCAAGCACAAAAAAAGAACAGAGGAAGAGGAACAGTATTATGCCAGACCGAAGGACTATGTTTAGTATAGAGAAGAGGGCCAGCTTTGCTATGATAGAATTGAGGATAGAGATCTCCAACCAGAGCAGGGAAGACATGTGTCTTCTATGGACAAAATTCCACTTGCTAAGGGTAGAGGAGGTAGAGGTCTTCTAGAGGATCACCAGCCAAAGTAGAATTAGGGGAAGGTGTCTCCTTTGAGCTGAGGCTCATAAACATTGTAATAGGGAAGGATTCCCAGAGGACTTTGATACAAATTTTAGAAGAAAATTTTTATCCGTGGAGTAGCCCACCTTGGGTGAACCACAAAAATTGCTGTGTCTCTTTGTGGATTGCATTTTGTGCATTGTTTTACTGCTATTATTATTGCTATCTTTATTCTGCATGTTAATGGTTTGAAAGTTTGTATTGATAGATAAAGTTAAAAGTGGTCTTATACTGTTCACCCCCCCTCTCAGTATAAGCTTGTGTTCTTCATTTGGTATCAGAGCTGGTTCCTTCGAAAAGGTCTTACAGCCAGAAGGAAGAACTGATTAAGAACGCAATGGATTTTTTAGGTGGCAATGCAGCACCTATTCTGGATGGATCAGATTTCAATTTGTGGAGTGCTAGAATGAAAGTCTATCTTATGGCTCTTGGTAATGAGGTATGGGAAGTTATTGAAGATGGGTACACCATTCCTATAAATGGTCCTTATACAAAATAAGATAGGCTCCTACATCATAGCAACTCAAAAGCCATGAATGCAATTTTGAAGGGTTTACAAAAGGCTGATCTTACCAAAGTTATTCACTGCAAGATAGCCAGTGAAATGTGGAAACAATTGCAAGTTGTTCATATAGGTGATGCAAATGTGTGAAAGGCCAAATTGAGACATTTTAAAGGTATGTTTGAACAACTCAAGATGAATGACGATGAAAATATTAGTGACTACATGCTTCGGATGGATGATATTGTGAACTCCATGAAAGACTTAGGTCTTGAACTTGCTGAAAATGATGTGTGTGATAAGATTTTAAGATCTCTTCCTAATAGATTTAGTGAAAAGATTTCTGCTATTGAGGAAGCCAAAGATTTAGATAAGTTGAAAAAGGATGAGCTCCATAGTATTCTTGTAGCTTTTGAGCTGAGAACTCAAGTGAATGTCGATATAAAGAAAGAGGTAGCTTTCAAAGCTACCAAGAAATCAAAAGGCAAACAGATTCAAGAAAGTGATGAGTCTTCTAGTGAGGAAGAAGCATATTACAGCAAGAAAGGCAAATTCTCTAGAAAGCACAAAAGCAAGAAAAATATAAGATGTTTCAACTGTGGAAAGTATGGTCATTATGCTACTAACTGTAATGTTTCCAAAGATGAAAGTGATGAAAATTTATAGGATGTCAAAAGCAAGGATTCTGAAAATCACAGGTATTACAGAAAGAACAAAGATGATCACAACAATCAAGAAAAGAGGTATTCACTCAAGAACAAGAAGAGCTTCTATTTGGACAAAGTAAGTAAGTGTTCTAGCAGTGATAGTGAAAGCTATTCCAGTGATAATGAAAATGAGATGTTGTTTATTTTAGAAAAATAGGAAGAACCAAAACATAAATTCACGGCCATGAAATGCTTTAGATGTGGAAATTTTGGGCACCTTGAGGATGATTGCACAAATAATGAATTGGTTGCTAGTATGTATGAGGATGCTTCAGAAAATGATAAGGAAGATGCATGTATGGTTTTTGAAAAGGGTAGCACATCTAGTAATAAGAAATCAGAAAAGGTCTTGATAATTCAAAGTGCAATAAAATAGAGAATCTTGAATGTGAACTCAATAATGCTCTCAATGTTTTGGAAAATGAAAGAAATAAGAATGATAGACTCAAGGTTAAGTTAGATGAATGTTGTATGGAGAGAGACGATCTTATCGAAAGTCTCGACTTCTCTATAGCCAAAACACGGGAACTCAAGGATGAGTTAGAGTCTAAGATTCTTGAGTATAATGAGTTAGAGCAGAAAATGGTTTCTTTGAAAGAAGAAAATAAATATTACAAGGATAAACTCTACAAATTTTAGGATAGCTCCAAGAAGGTTAAGTCTCTCATCAAAATTCAAAGAAATCCAACAGATAAAACAGGTCTTGGTTTTGTTAAGCCGCACAAGAAACAGATTGGGGAACCTAGCAAGAGATTTCAAAAAGAAGAAAGTTCTGATGAATAAAGTACTTCAGATCATGAGTCTGTGAGTGATGAATCCGCATAAATAGAAAATAGATTTCTGGATATGAAACAGAAGTTCTCGGGACCCAAGAAATCGTTTAAAAGAAATTTTTTTGGTAGATGTTTTGCGTGTTACAGGTTTGGACACATGGCTGCACATTGCATGTCTCAAATGAAGAAGGTTAACAATAATTTTAGAAGTCATAATTTATTACAAGGGTATTTCTACTCTTGTAATCAGTTTGGGCACAAGGCAATTTTTTGCAATTCAAATAACAGGAACCGGGTTAGTCAGTACAGGCGAATTCAAAGAACAGCTATGACTGAAAGAAATAATGCTATTTGTTACAAGTGCAACAATACAGGTCACTCAACCATAAAATGCAGAGCTGATCTTATAAGGTACAGGAACAAAAAAAGTGGTATAAACAGGTCCAAGGATCAAGGTGTGGACAAGAAAAAATATAAGAACAAGAACAAGAAAAGTGCCAAGAACAAAAACATTAACAAAGAGCTCAAGAAAAGGCCCGAAAAAGAAATTGTAGACACTGATGATGATGAGTGTCTAATGGGAGTTTCACTCCCAAATCTATTTTAAATCACCTCATTAGGAAGTGGGAGAGGGACTAAGCTAAGAGACTCATTTTTACTCCCAAGCCCCAAAGGTGACCCTTTGCCATTGATGACAAAGGGGGAGAGTTTTGAGTAAGGGGGAGAGATATGAGTAAGGGGGAGAGTTTCAAGTGAAGAGGAAAGCTTCAAGTCAGGGGGAGCAAAACTTCAAAGAGATTTATTTTAGTTTTGGCTCTTTAAGATGTGTTTTTAGTAAAGGGTTGCCATCAATGACAAAGGGGGAGATTGTTGGAAATTTTGGGTACCTTGAGTACATTGTCTTTGCCTAAGTTTAGTTGTTGTCATTGATGTCAAGGAGCTCTTGGTAGTTGTTGTTTTTGATGTCAAGGAGTTCTTGGAGCAATTTTTTTTTATGTCTAAGTATGTGTTTTGATGAAGGTTTCAACTGGTCAGTAAGTCTCCTAGAAAATCAGAGTAGCCCAGTTACAAAAGATCAAGAAAAAGATAAGTTAGAAAAAGTTTGCAGGCGGCTGGAAAAATTGCCACGATTTCGCGACATGGTTTAGGAGAGAGAAAGTTCAGGCAAAACTGTCATGATTTTGCGACAAGTTGAGTTGGTAGTGTTGAGTTGCAGAAAGTGTCATGATTTCACGACAAGTTGAGTTGGCAGTGTTGAGTTGCAGGAAGTGTCGCGATTTCGCAACAAGTTGAGTTGGCAGCGTTGAGTTGCAGGAAGTGTCACGATTTCATGACAAGTTTGAGTTGGCAGGGTTGAGTTGCAGAAAGTGTCACGATTTTGCGACAGGTTGAGGTGGCAGCTTGCATTTGGGAAAAGCATCACGATTTCATGACAAGTTTCAAAGAAGTTGTATGGATGCAGAAAGTGTCACGATTTCGTGACAGGTTGAGTTGGCAGCTTGTAGTTGGCAAAAACATCATGATTTTGCGACAAGGTTCAAAGAAGTTGTACGGATGTAGAAAGTGTCATGATTTCATGACAGGTTGAGCTGGCAGCCTACAGTTATCGAAAGTGTCATGATTTCATGACATGTTCCAGTTTCGTGAGTAGTTGGCAGAAAAGAGCTTAAGGCAGTGAAAGTGTCACGATTTCGTGACATGTTCCAATTTCGCGAGTAGTTGACAGAAAAGAGCTTAAGGCAGCGAAAGTGTCACGATTTCGTGACATGCTCCAGTTTCATGAGCAGTTGGCAGAAAAGAGCTTAAGGCAATGAAAGCGTCGTGATTTCATGACATGTTCCATTTTCGCTAGTGTAAACCGAGAAAAGGTTGCAGAAGCAAGAAGTGTCACGATTTTGTGACAAAGTTGCAGATGACATCAACAAGAGGCAAAGGTGTCACGATTTCATGATAGAAGCTGAGAAGAAGACTTTGAAGTCTAAAGCATCGCGATTTCACGACAGAGTTGTTGATGACGTCAGCAAGAGGCAAAGGTGTCACGATTTCGTGATAGAAGCGGAGAAGAAGGCTTTGAAGTCTAAAGCATCGCGATTTCATGACAGAAGTGAGATGACATCAGTGAAAGGCAAAAGTTTCATGATTTCATGATAGAAGTTCCAAGGGAAGCAGACAAAAGCAAAAGCATCGCGATATCGCTACAGCAAGCTACAGATGGTGTACAACAGGCAAAGGTGTCGCGATATCACAACATGTTGAAGGTTCGCGCTAGAAGCTACAGGGAGGCGGTTGAGGACAGAGTTAACTTTGAGCCGACAAAGTTAAAATCTGGGTTGATGCAGCACAAGGTTTTGCAGTCGATGCAGTGGAAGTATAACAGTCGACTAAGTTTGGATGTAATGACCATGGATCTTACTATATAAAAGGAGGGATGTTTTGATATTTTGGGCATCGATTAAGTGTGCGTTCGAAGTGCGAATTGTGTAGAGAGAGTGCGAGGAGAAGATCAATCACAGAAGTGCATAAGTAGAAGCCTGAGCGTCTACTGTGTTTAGACAGAGGTTGCGAAGACAGTGCTATCATGACTTAGACAAAAAGTGAAAAGGAAGTGCTGCTGTATTTGCAAAGATAGTGCTACTATATTTTTGCAAAGAATGTATTTTTGTGTATGCGTAGAATACGCGAAATCTGTGCTACTATGTTTTTGATCGAGAACTACCGTATTTGCATAGACAGTAAAATATTGGTTTCAAATAAGCACAAAAAAGGAACAGAGGAAGAGGAACAGTATTGTGTCAGACCGAAGGATTGTGTTTGGTACAGAGAAGAGGACCAGCTTTGTTGTGACAGAATTGAGGACAGATATCTCCAGCCAGAGTAGGGAAGACAGGTGTCTTCTGTGGAAAAAATTCCACTTGCTAAGGGCAGAGGAGGTAGAGGTCTTCTAGAGGATCACCAGCCAAAGCAGAATTAGGGGAAGGTGTCTCCTTTGAGATGAGGCTCATAAACATTGTAATAGGGAATGATTCCCAGAGGACTTTGATACAAATTTTAGAAGAAAAGTTTTATCCATGGAGTAGCCCACCTTGGGTGAACCACGTAAATTGTTGTGTCTCTTTGTGGATTGCATTTTGTGCATTGTTTTACTCACTGTTATTACTGTTATCTTTATTCTGCATGTTAATGGTTTGAAAGTTGTATTGATAGATAAAGTTAAAAGTGGTCTTATACTGTTCACCCCCCTCTCAGTATAAGCTTGTGTTCTTCAAAGGGGAATTTTAAGATGACCTAGAAGGTCAGATTTTGCAGATTTTGCCCAGATTGTCCTGTATCCGAAGGTGCTCCCTATAGGTTAGTAAATGCATAAAATGATAAAAACAAGGTCAAATCATGTCAGAAAGAAATGAAACTTGGACAACAACATAAGTACATCAGATAAAACATAATGCAAAAATAATAGTAAAGAAATCATGCATAGGTTTCTAATCACTTCGGGGTGGGACGATTAGGACTATAGCAGTGCAGGGGGCGCCTAGGGGTAGGACGCCCACCGTTTGGGGCTTAATTTTGGCACCAATCCAAGTGGGATGGGTAAAAAACCTCCTAGGGAGTTGTGTCAATGAGTTTTGTGTGGGATTGTGGCTGATTTCTTGGGTTTTGGTTTTGGATTGTGTTCCTAGTGCTCACCTGATAACCTCCCTTCCAAAAGAGAAATTAGGGATGTAGGAAGCACAAAGAGGAATGGGGGTACAATTTGGCAGCACTTCCTCCAAATGCTCCAACTCTCTTATTTTTTTGGGGTGAGGAGGCTCACCTTTTTATATACCTAAGGGTCTCCTTTGCATGCACATGCGAGGGCACCACTTGGTTCATCATTGCTTTTGGAGGGAGAGAAGATTCCTCCTTAATTTAGAGCCTCCATGATCAGGGCATGCTTGACTGAAGTCTCTCTCTGATTTGAAACCATTCCTCGCAATTGCATGCCTTGAATGTGATGTTGGGTGGTGGATCTAGGCTGCCATTTTTCAAGGCTTGACTTTTTTTGAGTCAAACCTGCGAATCATCCCACCCTAGAATGATTGCTGCTAATCATCCTGGGGTGAGACGAATAGTATTCTAATCGTCCCAGGGTGGGACAAATAGGGAGAAAAGTGCTTAAAAGGTGCCAAATTGACCTCTAACATTCCAAAACTGATTTGGTAGTGGTTATGACCATTTTTTAACCTCTAGAGGCTGCCCTAGGGGGTATGTATGCCAATTCGGTTAGTGCTTGTAGTCACATAATCTGATTGGTGTTGTTTTGGTGTCTATAGATGCCCCTTTTTGGGATGCGTTGTGTGTGGTGTAGTGTTGAGAAAAAATAGATGAACAAAGCAATTAATAATTAGGGTTTCTCAGTAACATAACCAAATTTTGATGCCCCAAGTATGGAAAGGGCACGCATTCTTGAATCCTTGATTCTGATGAGTTAAGGAGCTTGACTCAAGTGTAACCTTTTTCAGTGAGATGTACTTGATCTTGGACATTGTTCAGTCATGAATAGGCAAAGGGTGCAACCTTTTGTCCAAGGAACCTTGTATTCATGCTTACAAAATACCAAGTGTTTATTTAGCCTGTGATTATTGCTTGTTTGCTACCCCAAGTAGGAGCATGATTGTCTTTGTCAATGATTCTTTGAATGCATGCCATTTCCTTGATTGGGTGTGTATTTGTTGATTGGTGACTAAGAGTGACTACCCTCTCAAGCGACGAATCGATGAGGGAATGACCAAGATGAGAAAAGTGATGAGTCACTTGACCCAGGATGACATTTGTAAGGGTGCCTTCAATTGTTTTTTGTTGAACGCTTATTACAGCTTTCCAACAATAGGACCTATTTTTGGTGGGTTTTGACCCTTTTTTTGATGCTTATTAGGGTAAATTATCGAAAATCCTCCTTCCTGTAGAGTGGTTCGGCTATGGTAGCCTTCTTAGGAAGTTTGGATAGTGAGTATTTGTGACCCTGATGATGGTTTTTCATGCCATGAATTTCAGGTGCAGAGGCACCTTTGTTCGGTAGATTTATTGCTATTTTTGGTGCATTTTTTGGATGCAGTTTTTGTTGCTTTATTTCTTGCTCTGTAATCGTCCCAGGGTGGGACGAGTACCAATTTGGAAATCATCCCAGGGTGGGATTAGTACTAACTAGAGCACTCATCCTAGGGTGGAACGATTACAGGCTTAACAACCTATAAAGGACCAAAACTAGGTTTTGGGCTCATTTGCAATATTTTTTTCTTGGTGATTTGGAGCAGTGAGGAGGAGTGCGAGTGTGCGTAGTGGAGCGCTATCAAAATTTCATGGACATCATGAGTGCAAGAACCGAATATTCGAGTGGAGGAGCCGAGGTGAGACCGGTATGATATTCCTTCCTTCTACTTGTTTATTCATTTTTGGTTTATATGAAGTTAAAAACTCACATATAAATGTTTGTTTTCGTTATTTTGTTTTTATTCGTATATCAAGTTGAAAACCTAATATATGATTTTTTTATTATTTTTTTGTTTTGTTTTGTGTTAATATTAAGGTTGAAACCCTAGTATTAATTTTTATATTTTTGTATTGTTTTTATTTTTTATTTTTTTGTTCACATTAAGGTGGAAACCTTAGTACGATTTTTTGTTTGTACAATTTTATTTTAATGCACTTCTCATGTTGTACTTTTGTTGTACAATTGTAAATTACAGTCTGTACTTCTGCTGTACAGTTTTATTTTATTTTTTTGGTTTATATTAAGTATGTACTTAATATATTTTGCCTTTTATTGTTTTTTAGGTTGTGAATATTCAGTACCGCCAGCCGACTATTTTCTTTGATGCCCAAGATGCCCTGATAGTTGGGGATTAGGAGTGGATTGATGCCCTTGGGCTCAAGCAGGTGATGCGTTTGGAGCATGTGGTGGGGGATCAGACATATTTGACTGCCCTAATCAATCTATGGGATCCCCACACCAACACTTTTCATTTCCCAACAGGAGATATGACTGTGACTCTGGAGGATGTGTATTAGATTTTGCAGATTTTGATAGATGGACTGCCCATCCGGATGACCCATCGTGACCAATGGACGATGGTACTAACATGGTGTTTTGGTTCGATAGTGGAGAGGGGGGTAGATAGGGCTATGGAGAGGGTAGCTGCTGACTGCTAGATAGGCAGTATTCTGGTGCGGTGGTGGTTGGAGAAGGGCGTATTAGGGGTGAGGCATGCTTTGATCATGACCCTCATCTTCAATATGCTGCTTCTTGACTCCTCAGGTGTGAGGTTCCTGTTGATAAGCAACACACCCCCACTGAAAAATGAGATTCCATCCTTAGAAAATTATGAACTTCCATTTTTGCAGCAGGGACCCTCTTGGTCATTTTCAGTTTTAAATCCATATTTTGCTTGCCTCCTTTTTAAAGTTGTGCTTTTTCTTGCATTCTAGCTGTGTTATCCAAGAATTCACTTTTTACATGCTAGAATCATTCATGCACAAGAAAATCTTGCACCATTACCGAGAAAAATCCGAAAAACGACTTGCATAAATTCACCGAAAAATCAAACTTTCCATTTTTGGTAGTGTCGCGATATCGCGACACTTCCATTTTCGGAAATGTCGCGATATCGCGACGGGTAAGTCAAAATGCGGCTAAGTGGCAGAAAGGTCGCGATTTCGCGACATGTCGCGAAATCGCGACAGTTTTTGGGAGAGAGACGCGAGGCTGTACGGAGGGCGCGATTTTGCGACATGTCGCGAAATCGCGACATGTCGCATTTTCGCGGAAGGAGAGAGAAAATGGGCTGCAGGATGAAAAATCGGTTAAGTCAGAAACATGTTCCAAAATCGCGGTCAACGCGGTCAACGCATGCAGGTAGAGGAACTGTCGCGATATCGCGACGTGTTCTAAAATCGCGGCTGAAAATCAAGAAGCGTACGGAGGCCAGGAAGGGTCACGATTTCGCGACATGTCGCGAAATCGCGACATGTCGTGTTTTCGCGGCCGACGAGGGAGGAATTTGCTGATGAGTCGGCAGGGTCACGATTTCGCGACATGTCGCGAAATCGCGACATGTCGCAGAATCGCGGCAGGAGAGAGAAAGTCATAGTTGACCTGAAAGTGCATTCCGACGGGAAACATAAGGCTTCCTGGGGTAGCGACACGTGTCAAAGCGTGAATGGGACAAAAGAAGCCGACATGCAAGCTTATTTTGCGGATTTAATCTGTTTTTAATGTTTTAAGCTTCTGATTTAATTAAAGTGCTAATCTAATGCATCTTTTTGTCTTTCATGCAGGATTCCACCTGGCACTTACGGGACAACCGGGAAAGACCATAAAGGCGAAGATGAAGTGCGGATTTAGTCAAGGACCGCCATGCTAGGAGAGAAGCTGCCGGTGAGAGCATTCAACGACAAATTTATTGCAGACTTGATAGCATGAAGACCATTTCAACTTCGGGATGGAATTGCAGAGATCGAATTGATGGAGAAGTGGTGACTCATCCGGCTCACCAGCAAAATTAATGAAAGCATTTATTTGCAGCTGCGGATGAATGAAAATTGCATTTGATTTATCTTCTCCATTTATGGCAGCTAACTGCACAGTTTTGCCGAAGGGTTAAGTTCTATCCGGACTTTGATTTTTAAATGGATTTTTATTGTAAAACCCGGGTCCTAGGGTTTAAGTGCGATAAGATTTAGGGTTTGAGCAAGATATTTTGGAAAAGATCAGGGTCTGTCCTGAGTCTATAAATACAAATTCTAAATGTAATCGCAGGAAGGCGGAGACTTAGAAAAAAAGGCTTATAAGCAATTTCTTGCAAATTTTGTGAAATCCTTTGTTTCTGGACTTGGAGTTGATGTGCTTTAGCTTTTCTGTGATAGCATGGCCAGGAGCCTAATCTTTTGCAGAGTGTGATAAGTGTATTTTCTTTTGTTATCCGTTCCATTTAAAGTTTGTTAGATATATCTCGTAAATCTGCCATTGTCAAGATTAAATATGTCTGTTAGGCTTCAGTTGTTCTATTGTCTGCTAGGGGAAATTACAGATTTCAGGTGTAAGTTTGTTCTAATTGCTCTGTCTTCATCAGTGCGAGCTAGGGTCGCCGGTGAAAGATACCGCTTTTAACCAATTGCCCCTTGGATTTATAATTTTCTCGCTAGATCCGTTTCACTCGCCTTGTGCTCTTAGTTGAAAGTGATCTTAGACTGACTGGACACTTTCTTCTGGGATTTGTTCTGTTGTGAAGCTGATAGCATAGATAAGATTGATAGTTTAGAGTTTTACAGTTTAAAGTCTGATAAACTTCTCTTTTCTGCCTTACCCTACCCTCTCTTTGCTTTCCGTGAATGATCCATTTTTATTTTCTTTATTTGCATTTTATTTAAATCTGCTGACCCATGAGAGCTAGATCAAGAATTCAAGTTAAATCTGATTGTCAACAACTTTTGCAACTACTGAACAAGTTCAGGAACCCCCTGTAAGGTAACAGAGCAGTCCATATCGAAATCTATTCCCGAAGTGGAAAAGAGTGAATTGCCATTCGACCCAACTCTGTAACTCGCACCTTGGATAACCAGACTAGATCCTAAAGATGAGTGGGATCAGTCCCGTGGGTGTCTCCGGAGCTTTCCTTGCCTTCATCCCTTTTTTCCCGGGGTGTGCATGAAAGCCGGACCAACACCTAATTGGCGCTAGAAGGAGGGCCAAACATCTGTTCTTAGTGCACTTGTGTTGAGAAATCCGACTGTATGTGGAACTGTAAAACTGTATTTTATCCAAAGTCTGGTAGCCAATTTTCCCCTCCTCCTCAACCAACACCTAATTGGCGCTAGAAGGAGGGCCTGAACTCAGTTCAAGTATTGTAAGGGCATAACAGCAACATTTGAAGGACCCACAGTGAACTCCGGACAGTTTTTAAATTGTCAGTGCAGTTTTTTAAATTGTCAGTGCAGTTTTTTAAATTGTCAGTGCAGTTTTTAAATTGTCAATGCAGTGTTGTCAGTGCAGTTGTCAGTACAGTGTTTCAACTTGCTAAAATACAGAACCTGTTCAGAACTGTAAATTGTTAATGCAGTTTTTAAATTGTCAATGCAGTTTTTAAATTGTCAGTGCAGTTTTTAAATTGTCAGTGCAGGTTTTAAATTGTCAGTGCAGTGTTGTCAGTGCAGTTGTCAGTACAGTATTTCAACTTGCTAAAATACAGAACCTGTTCAGAACTGCAGAGTTTGTCAGTACCTGTGAAAACTGGATTCTACATACAGGGTAACAAGGTCCCACCCCAGAGCTGGAGAGCTCCTTGTCCCTGAATTAGAAACTCCGAGAAGAAGTAGCCACAGAAGAGCCACATCTCTATCACAGACAGTTTTATCACCATTGATAGTCACTCCAACCAAGCTCGAATATCCTCGTTAATCCATTAGCTATGGCAAATTGGTTGGGCTCCACAGACTTTGAACATTCCGGGTATAGCCCATGACTTGCCCAGAAATCCAGAAAGATACCTCCCTAGGTATAAACATGATGGGACAAGAACTGCAGAAGAACATCTGCTAGCTTTTAAAAATGCTTTAAAATTGTTAAATATACAGCATGAAGATGTTGCCTGCAGATTGTTCCCGTTCACTCTCCAGGAGGGAGCTTATGACTGGTTTTTAAACCTCACAAGCAATTCCATTACTAGTTGGGATGATCTAGAGAAAGCTTTTATATCACAGTTCGGTGAAGTGATAGATCCCGACATTTTATATCAGCAATTTTCCAAGCATCAAGAAAGAGTCGGGAGAAACTGTCAGGTCTTTCAATATGAGGTTCCAAAGAGCTTACGGTAGAATGACTGGCCATTACATCCCAAATGCAAATCTGGCCTTAGAAATCTACAAGAATGCATTGGATTCGGTGACCTCTATTTTCCTCAAGAGAGACATTAATATCACAACCTTGGCAGAGGCTTATAAAGAAGCCTTAATTCTTGAAAGACAGTTAGGGCCTCAAATTTTGAGCAGTCCTTTGATATCCTATGTTACACATAACATGCCTGTTCCAGACCCCATGCCTGTTCCAGACCCCATTCCACATCATGAGTTAATGCCAACATGTTATGCTCTACCCAAGGAGACTACGTTAACTGTCACATCCACTCAGCATGTGCAAAATACAGAGAAAAGTTTTGACAAATTCAAAGTGCAGGTGCTTGAACTGAACAGTTGTGATCTGGCACCACCCAAATCTGAAGTTTTTCCTGGTGAGTTAAATTTTCCTGGAAATCAAAGAAATATTGATATTTCTAGTTCACCCAAAAATAGTACAACCAGGGTTTCAGATTCTGTCACTTTTCCCGAAGAGACAGAAAGTCTTATACAGACTCCTGTGGATGAAATACAAGATTTTCAACAGTTCAAAATGGACAGTTATAATTTGAGATGTCAGAGTCCAGAACTTAACAATGATCCTTCCTCATCAGAGGATGATGAAAGTGAGATTCAATCTCACTATGCAGAAGTAACCGAGGAGGATAGCATCATTG
The DNA here is from genome assembly GCA_028583015.1 of Wollemia nobilis. NCBI lineage: Eukaryota > Viridiplantae > Streptophyta > Pinopsida > Araucariales > Araucariaceae > Wollemia > Wollemia nobilis. The sequence goes on along the minus strand of JAQPPZ010017031.1, from coordinate 6,531,846 downwards.
AGGATATGAGGGAACTTAAAGTCGACATCACCCTCTATGAACCGCCTCGATTGTTGGACAAAACATTAACTTGATTGAGGCTTACTCTGGACCACCTGTTGAATTTCAAGAAAAGGAGGAAAAGATGGTAAATATGAATGTGGTCAACCAACTTGGAATTGATGAACTGTCTCAACATAAGCCTGCAACTTCTGAACATAATGTCAAAGAGGAGGCTATAAACTGTGTTGATGCAGATATTGGAGTTTATGATTTGGCAACTGAAAAGGTGAGAACAGTTACAGTCCTAATCAATAACAACAATGATGTTTGGACATTGCACATTGATGAGGTTAAGTCTAAGCAAGGCTCAGGTGAAAAGGAAAATTGTAAACACTCTTCTAGAGGGATAAAAATTGAAGTCCTGGATATTGAAGCAGTACAGCAACCACAAAATGTTCAAGTTGTTAAGAACCAGGGCATACAGATAAAACATGATTTATTTCAGTTGTCACATCAATTTGAAAATGTGGTGGTCTGGGTCTGTCAAGGTTTTAAAGTATTTGATCCTGGGGGTTTTTTACATTCAGTCCTTTTGAAAGAACTCTGCAAACCCTTTAATTAGAAGCATAAACATGTTATCATATGATTTGTTATTATATGATTTGTTTAATTTGAAGGAGTTGCAGATTTGTTTTTCAAATGGGACGGGAAGACAGTAAACCCAAGTCTTTCCCAGATAGCAAATTTTTGAAGCACAGTCTGGAGTGCATTTCGTCAACAGGACCTGAAAGGTAATTTTTTTTAAATTACTTGCATGGTCAAAATTTTTTAAAAGCACCATTTCTCTGCTTTCCCAACTGCTGCATTTTTTGAGTATGAAGGGAAGTTGTAACATATGTATGCATTGTAAATAAGCTTTGATTTTTTTTCAGTTTTTTTTCTTTGTCAGTGCAGTTTTATTTCTTTGTCAGTGCAGTTTTTTATCTGTTTCAGTTTAATTTTAATGCTCTGCAGTTTTAATTTATTTGTTTTTCAGTTTATTTCTTTGTCAGTGCAGTTTTATTTTTAAATGTCTGTACAGTCTTCAGTTTTAGTTTTAGTCTTAGTTGCTTGTGCAGTTTTATTTGCAGTCTGTGCAGTTTTTATTCTTTCTTGCTTTAGAAGCCTGTGCCTGTCCTTGGAAGCCTGTGCAAAGTCCTTTGGCTTCTGAAATTTTCTGTCCTTTGCCTCTGCCTGAGCAATCAATGAAAAGTCAGCCTGCTGAAAATTGTTTTATTCCTAGCTGATAAATCCTCAATCCAGTGCCTCCCCATTCTGCTCATTATTCTAATGAGATAGTCTGCTTGCACTAAACTGTGGAACTATTTTGTTATCCAGGATGAAGGTAGAGAGATGATTGGATCTTGTGTCTTACTTGCCACGATTGTTTTAATGATAGAAAAGCTCGCTATGTTTGTTTTGTTGGAGGAACTCCCGGGGAATCCAAGAAAAGTCTGGTTATAAGAGGGGACTATGGTTCATGCAATTATTTGGGTGTCACCAGAGGCTATCAATGCCTAGACTGAAACAGTTCCAGATTGATCAAATATTAAAAGAAAATTGTAATTTCTCTAAGGTCTTCCAGATAGTGATATATTTCAAAAAGAAGAGAGATAAAAAAAAGAGAGATAAGAAAAAAAAGAAAAAGAAAAAAAAAAAAGAGTTATATGATCAAAAGAGGCAGCCAATATTAGATTCTGCCCTACAGTTGTAAATTGGGTCGTGTAAATCTAAAGGGTAACTCTGTCTAGGCTGTAAAAGCTAAACTAGTAAACAGAGCTCTACTCGGTTTCCCCATTTACAATCTAGAAAAGTTGATTAATCCAAGTTTATCATTCAATTCAGTCATCCTTGAAGAAAGTTCTATACCTTTGTAATTGCACATCAGAAATCTTCCTTGAAGTAATCCAGCCTAGTATGTCCTTGGAAAATTTTAACAGCTGGCAGTTAACAGTCAATTTATTGTGAAGAATGTCTGTGGCAAGGCATGATGCATGGTCTTTTTGTTTTGAAACCCGAGTCTTGGGTTCTAAAATAGTGCTACTATTTTACCCGCAGATATCGCCATTTGTTGATAAGCAACACACCCCCATTGAAAAATGAGATTCCATCCTTAGAAAATTATGAACTTCCATTTTTGGCAAGCAGGGACCCTCTTGGTCATTTTCAGTTTTAAATCCATATTTTGCTTGCCTCCTTTTTAAAGTTGTGCTTTTTCTTGCATTCTAGCCGTGTTATCCAAGAATTCACTTTTTACATGCTAGAATCATTCATGCACAAGAAAATCTTGCACCATTACCGAGAAAAATCCGAAAACAGATTGCATAAATTCACCTGAAAAATCAAACTTTCCATTTTTGGTAGTGTCGCGATATCGCGACACTTCCATTTTCGGAAATGTCGCGATATCGCGACAGGTAAGTCAAAATGCGGCTAAGTGGCGGAAAGGTCGCGATTTCGCGACATGTCGCGAAATCGCGACAGTTTTGGGAGAGAGACGCAAGCTGTACGGAGGGCGCGATTTTGCGACATGTCGCGAAATCGCGACATGTCGCATTTTCGCGGAAGGAGAGAGAAAGTGGGCGCAGAATGAAAAATCGGCTAAGTCAGAAACATGTTCCAAAATCGCGGTCAACGCGGTCAACGCATGCAGGTAGAGGAACTGTCGCGATATCGCGACGTGTTCTAAAATCGCGGCTGAAAATCAAGAAGCGTACGGAGGCCAGGAAGGGTCGCGATTTCGCGACATGTCGCGAAATCGCGACATGTCGTGTTTTCGCGGCCGACGAGGGAGGAATTTGCTGATGAGCTGGCGGGTCGCGATTTCGCGACATGTCGCGAAATCGCGACATGTCGCAGAATCGCGGCAGGAGAGAGAAAGTCATAGTTGACCTGAAAGTGCATTCCGGCGGGAAACAGAAGGCTTCCTGGGGTAGCGACACGTGTCAAAGCGTGAATGGGACAAACAGAAGCCGACATGCAAGCTTATTTTGCGGATTTAATCTGTTTTTAATGTTTTAAGCTTCGATTTAATTAAAGTGCTAATCTAATGCATCTTTTTGTCTTTCATGCTGGATTCCACCTGGCACTTACGGGACAACCGGGAAAGACCATAAAGGCGAAGATGAAGTGCGGATTTAGTCAAGGACCGCCATGCTAGGAGAGAAGCTGCCGGTGAGAGCATTCAACGACAAATTTATTGCAGACTTGATAGCATGAAGACCATTTCAACTTCGGGATGGAATTGCAGAGATCGAATTGATGGAGAAGTGGTGACTCATTCGGCTCACCAACCGAAATTAATGAAAGCATTTATTTGCAGCTGCGGATGAATGAAAATTGCATTTGATTTATCTTCTCCATTTATGGCAGCTAACTGCACAGATTTGCCGAAGGGTTAAGTTCTATCCGGACTTTGATTTTTAAATGGATTTTTATTGTAAAACCCGGGTCCTAGGGTTTAAGTGCGATAAGATTTAGGGTTTGAGCAAGATATTTTGGAAAAGATCGGGGTCTCGTCCCGAGTCTATAAATACAAATTCTAAATGTAATCGCAGGAGGCGGAGACTTAGAAAAAAGGCTTATAAGCAATTTCTTGCAAATTTTGTGAAATCCTTTGTTTCGGACTTGGAGTTGATGTGCTTTAGCTTTTCCGTGATAGCATGGCCGGGAGCCTAATCTTTTGCAGAGTGTGATAAGTGTATTTTCTTTTGTTATCCGTTCCATTTAAAGTTTGTTAGATATATGTCTGTAAATCTGCCATTGTCAAGATTAAATATGTCGTTAGGCTTCGGGTTGTTCTATTGTCTGCTAGGGGAAATTACAGATTTCAGGTGTAAGTTTGTTCTAATTGCTCTGTCTTCACTGTGCGAGCTAGGCTGCCGGTGAAAGATACCAGTTTTAACCAGCTGCCCCTTGGATTTATAATTTTCTGCTAGATCCGTTTCACTCTGCCTTGTGCTCTTAGTTGAAAGTGATCTTAGACTGACTGGACACTTTCTTCTGGGATTTGTTCTGTTGTGAAGCTGATAGCATAGATAAGATTGATAGTTTAGAGTTTTACAGTTTAAAGTCTGATAAACTTCTCTTTCTCGCCTTACCCTACCCTCTCTTTGCTTTCCGTGAATGATCCATTTTTATTTTCTTTATTTGCATTTTATTTAAATCTGCTGACCCATGAGAGCTAGATCAAGAATTCAAGTTAAATCTGATTGTCAACAACTTTTGCAACTACTGAACAAGTTCAGGAACCCCCTGTAAGGTAACAGAGCAGTCCATATCGAAATCTATTCCAGAAGTGGAAAAGAGTGAATTGCCATTCGACCCAACTCTGTAACTCGCACCTTGGATAACCAGCTAGATCCTAAAGATGAGTGGGATCAGTCCCGTGGGTGTCTCCGGAGCTTTCCTTGCCTTCATCCCTTTTTTCCCGGGGTGTGCATGAAAGCCGGACCAACAGTTCCCTTGGAACCTACTTGAGTTGGTGTTTAGATTAGTGGAGTTTCCTACATTAGCTCCACTTATTATGATATGGGGTCAGATGTTGTTGGCGCAGCTGTACGATGAGTTGTACAAGGTCCGTTGTCAAAGGCGAAAGGGGATCGCTTGTAGCTATCTCTTACAATGTTGGGGGTGGTAGCACATAGCTGTGGAGTGGCCGTAGGGTTTGCCTTGGACCAACAAAGGTGATATGGTGGATTAGGAGATTGGGTATGTTGCTTTATGGCAGAGGTTAGAGGAGCATGGGTAGGTAACGTAGGTCACTATACTGATGCCTTCTCTCGTCTAGCGCTAGGGTAGGTGTTCTGGTGGCTATACCACGACTTTCCAGTCTAGATTGAGGCTGGAAAGTGGCTCTGGCATGTGTGTAGGGTTAGGTGGCTGATTGGGTGGCATGGGACAGAGAAGGATTTCTTTCCATATGTTTGGGTGATGTGGCAGTTTGGGATGCACCAGGGATTTCCTGGTGATCCCTTGATCTATCAAAATCGTGATGATGAAAGGACCCTCGTCTGGCCTATCATTGAGCCATTGGATGAGGGGTCTGATATAGTTATTAATGTACCTGACATGGATGATTTTAGGGAAACTACAGAGTATGAGCGATGGTGGATTATACGATGATGGCATGGTGAGGGGCCTCTAGGAGGCATGGATACGGTAGTAGTAGGAGGTGGGGGTGAAGAGGCACCTATGGAGGGTTGGGGGGCTCTGCTTGATGATGTTGACATGGTTGAGGTTGATGAATCCATCAGCAATGGAGATGATTTGGGGGTTCTAGAGCAATCAAATGTACAAGATGTCCCAGATCAATGGGTGCCAAAGCAGCAGGCCGTCTCGGAGGTGCCCATGCCTCAAGTCATCTCAGGGGATGTGGATGTTGGGTGTCATGCTAAGATAGCATGATTTGAGGGTCTCTTATAGAGATGGGAGGAGGAGCATAAATAAGTTTTGTAGGAGAGGGATCTCCTACGGACTCAGTTAGCACAATGAGACAACGCATTGGCTGTGTATCACTAATGAGATGTGGAGTGGGGGTGGTACCATGTAGAGTTAGATATAGAGGTTGTCTGCCTCGATGGACAATTGCCTAAGCTCAATCGAGGTGGTTCGTCACACCGTACGAGAGGCAGTGAGACTGAGCAGTCCACATCCTCTCATTATAGGTAGCTGGATGAGGGCAGCGTTGGTGGGCAGGATGCACGGGCTGGCAGCAATTGCCCTGAGAGGTCCCATAGGACCCATACTACTGGGGGTAGTTCCAGTCACATCGATCTTGCATGATCATGGTGGCTGACTCCCTAGGCTTTGGGGATTTTGAGTTTTTGGTTTTTTTGTGAGGTCAGAGGACCTTATTATTATAGACTAAGGGCATTTTGACTTGATATATATACATGACTCATTTTTGGTTTGATGATATTCTTGTCATGGTTTATTTTTCTTTATGCACGTTTATTTATGTTGATGTATGCATATGCTATTATGACTACAGATGATGTTAGCTTATATGATATAGATGTATGCATATGGAATGGATGGAATGATTTTTTGGTATACAGGCCATGGCACCATGGACTGTATAGTATTTACTAGCTTTCTATACTATGTGATTGCTTTATGGAATAACTTTGCATTTGTAATTTTTGTTTTGTATTTTCTGATGGTTATGTAAGTAATGAAATGTATAACAATTATTTTGGAATGTAGTTAAGGTTTTTCTGAGACCCAAATGCTTTAACTAACTAGTCAAGACTGTAAATTATCTTACAAGACTTTCAAATGAGGTACGAATCAGACTTGAGTTTGACCAAGTTATTTCACATCCTTGTGTGTGTGATTGAGTTCGTTTATGTGGTATTCGTAAGGATACCACCAGTGCCAGGTAGGCTGTCCACCAAACCCGTACTGAGGATCACCTAATTAGCTCCACTAATTACTTTGTTGCATTTAGTAAGATTAATCCATGGGGCAATCTAGGATACCATAAGCTAGCTCATCCACATGCAAACATTGGTCTACATACACCCAAAGCTAATGTGATAGACATATCATCATGCATTTAGGATACCGCCATTGCTAGGTAGGCTATCCACCAAACCCATAATGAGGATCACCTAAATGGTTTTTCAAATGCTAAGAATTCTAGGGATTCAAGCTCAGGCATCTTTTAGTTGTTCAATTTGTTGGGATACTTACTCTCGTATATAGCGATGAAAATCACTGTTTATTTTTCTCTCTTGAGCAAGGGGTTTGAGTAGTGGTGATAACCACTGTTCTAGGGATTCAAGCTCAGGCATATTTTAGTTGTTCAATTTTTTGGGATACTTGCTATCGTATATAGAGATGAAAATCATTGTTTATTTTTCTCTCTTGAGCAAGGGGTTTGAGTAGTGGTGATAACCACTGTTTATTTTTTACTGTTGCCTTTTAGATTTTGACTTTTGATTTCAAAGTTGAGCTTGTGGGATTTTTGGCTTGTGAATGGCATTGATCCTTTAGGCCTTGAGGATGACTACCCATCCTTATTAGGGGCATGTAGTACTAATCCTTATGAATTTGGGGATCAAAGGTTTTTGGGAATTTTGATGGTGAACTTTTGGGAGTTTTCTTTGGAATGGCATTGATATTTTAGGCCTTGGGGATGACTACCCATCCTTCGTAGGGGTGTGTAGTACAAATCCTTACAACTTTGGGGATCAAATGTGTTTGGGATTTTTGATAGTGAACTTTTGGGAGTTTTCTTTGGAAAGGCATTGATCCTTTTAGACCTTGGGGATGACTACCCATCCTTCTCAGGGGTGTGTAGTACGAATCCTTACGACTTTGGGGACCAAAGGTGTTTGGAATTTTTGATAATGGTGAAAACCATTATTTATTTTTGGGAATTGGATGGGGAAGAGCTTTTTCTTTTGTCAATTCTCAGCATTATTGAACCATTTGCATAGGGGGATGAGCAAGATAACATTTTTGCTTAAGGTACCCTAGACCGCTCGTAGGTTTCATCTTTCGTTCACACAACTTGGGAATTTTTGTGTGCTTTAAGCTTGTATTGGGATGCTATGTAACAAGGCATGATCCAAGTAAAACTCTACCTTGTAAAAATTGGTCTGACTTTGTATAGCATTTGACTAGAAATATAAATACCGTTGAATGACGAAACCCTAGTGACATTTATAATACAACTGACTATAATATGGCGAAAATGCGAAGGGCGATTGTTTGTTGGATCTTTTGCAAAATGGACTAAATGTGAAAAATGATGTTTTTGTCGAGTAATTACAGTCGATGGTGCGTTTGACATGTATGACCAGCAAATATGCAATGGATGTATGCGATGCCTAATGCAACTTTTTGTGTTTTGATTTTTAAGATTATGCATGAAAGTGAAATGCAAGTTTTTTTTTTTGTTATTTCTGATTATCTATTGTTTTTAAATATTTGTTATGGATAGTTTAACCTAAATGGGTTTGGACCAAGTGATTCTTATGGATCCTTGGAGGTTTTGACCAAAGGGATTATAGATACCTTTGGGGTATTTTGGGTGACCAAGCGATTGTGGGAACCCTTGGAGCTTTTGGTTTGACCAAAGGGATTATGGATACCTTTGGGGCGTTTTGGGTGACCAAGCAATTGTGGGAACCCTTGGAGCTTTTGGTTTGACCAAAGGGATTATGGATACCTTTGGGGTGTTTTAGGTTGACCAAGCGATTATGGGAATCCTTGGTGCTTTTGGTTTGACCAAAGGGATTATAGATACCTTTGGGGAATTTTAGGTGGACCAAGCGATTATGGAAATCCTTGGGGCTTTTGGCTTGAAAAAAGAGATTATAGATACATTTGGGGCATTTTAGGTTGACCAAGGGATTGTGGGAACCCTTGGAGCTTTTGGAGTGGTCCCTAGCTCTCTAAATGTTGAATGGCCTCAAATGACTGATGTTCAAGGGTTCGAGTTCCTTGATTCCTTCAAGAGAGGTGAGTCGGTATGTTCCAGGTCCTATTTTACTATCAATTACATAAGGACCTAACCAATTTATCATGAACTTATCCCTTAAATGGGGTGGTAAGTTAGAATTTTTTTGGTTCTTTTTTAAGACTAGGTCACCAACCTGAAAGTCCCTCAGGTGAACTTTCATGTTGTATGCTTTCTTAAGTCGCTCTTGATAGATACGTAAATTCTCAAGAGCATTGAAGCGTCATTCGTCAAGTAACGTAATCTAGTCTAACCAGGCCTACCATGTAGTGTCATCATCGATAAAATCTTGCATTGATATGCGCAAGGAGGGTATTTCCAACTCGAGAGGCATGACCGCCTCAAAGCCATACACTAGCAAAAATGGAGTTGCCCTAGTGGGCGTCCAAATGCTAGTACGATAAGCCCACAGTGAAAGTGGTATTTGGATGTGCCAATCCTTATGATTATTTGTGACTGTATTTTTAAGGATGGTGACTAGCATTTTGTTTGATGCCTCTGCTTGCCCATTTTCCTATGGATAATAGGGTGTCAAAAAATTGTGTTGAATTTTGTACTTTTTTGTCAAAGCATGCACATATTTGTTCTTAAATGACATCCCATTATCCAAGATGATCTTGGATGGAATACCAAAATGACATATGATGTTATGTAAAATGAATTTTGCAATGAAGGGCCTAGTCGTAGAGGTAAGAGAAATTGCTTCCACCCACTTAGTGAAGTACTCTGTGGCCGTTATGATAAATGTGTGACAACTTGATGATGCAGGGGAGATCTTTCCGATGAGATCTAAGCCCCACTGCAAAAATGGCCAAGCCAATTGGATCGACTACAAGGCCTAAGATGGTATGTGTGTCAAGTTAGCATGGTGTTGACACTTGATGCACTTTCACACATATGCACAACAATCTCGCTCTAAAGATGGCCAATAATAGCCCATGCAAAGAATGCACTTTGTGATGGCCATCCCATGAAGTGGCCATCACATGTACTGTCATGCACTTGGGTGATCACCTAAGTGGACTACTGCTAGTCCAAGAAATAGAGGAGGATTCCTTCGTAGCTTCGACGATATAAAATATCTCCTAGCAAGATGTGTTTTGCCACTCTCTATTTGAATGATATTTTCACGGCATGCAACAATCCAAGTGGGAGGCTACCTAACTTGAGATAGTCTCTTATGGGTGTGTACCAATCTTGCTGATCATAAACCTCGGTGGTATGAACAACCGATCCCTCTTGAAGTTCATCCCTAATAAAAGTTGAGTGGGAAAGAACTTGTAAAAATAGCATTGTGTTGCTATTAAGAGGGGTTGGGGGGAACAAAGACCCCTAGTTGGCATGATTCAGACTATCATGGATTTGAGAGAACCTATCTTGAGATGGTTCAATATGGATCAGGTGGATTTTTGATGTTATGTTAGAGCTTGCACGCTCCATCATGGATTGCGATAACTTTTTGACTTGAATGGTTGTCATATCACCATAAGGGTCTTGCAAGATTAGTGATCCCAAGGAGGCCATAGTATCCCCAAAATTATTCGATGATCAAGGGAGTGCCTCGATGTCATACCATTTAATATTTGCCAAGAATTTATCCACAAGGGCTTTGTAGGCCTACAGAATTGGGCATTTGCATTGGAATACCCCTTTCACTTGGTTGACAATTAACAACAAATCACCAAAGATATTCAAGTGTTTGATGTTCATGGTGATGGTTGTCTAAAGACCTATGAGCAAGGCTTCATATTCAATATTGTTATTGGTGCATGAAAAATCAAGTTTAAATGATAAAGGCATTGGAGCCCCTCGTGGTGTGAAAAACATGATTCTTATGCCACCCCCTTGCTCACATTTAGAACCATTAAAAAATAAGGTTATGTTGGCCTGTGACTCAGGTTCATAAAAATATGGCAATTCTGAGACATGGAAGACCCCATCATTGGGTAGCTCTATGGTCAGAGGTTGATCATCTTCGAGAGGAGCCTTTGCTAGTTGATCGATGATGACTTGAACTTTGATGGACTTTTGTCCAATGAATTTGATGTCAAACTCCATCAACAACATGATCCATTTCACCGTGCGACTACTGTGATAAGTATGACTCATCATGTACCATAATGGATTCTCCTTAGACACAACATACGTTGTATTGCTCAGCATGTAATGGCATAGCTTTTTGGTGGCAAATACCATCACCAAGCATAGCTTCTCAATGTATGCATAGTTAATTTCATAACTGACCAAGGTGCGACTAAGATAGCAATTAGCTTGTTCTTTATGTAATTCATTTTTATGGGCTAACATGGCACCCAATGCCACCTCAGTAGCTGAGATGTATAAATAGAATGACACTCCTGGTCTAGGTGGTGCCAATACTAGCGATGAAGCCAAGTACTATTTGATGTCGTCGAAGGCTGACTGGCACTCGTCATCCCAATGAAATGCTACCCCCTTGTGTAATAATTTATTCAATGGGTCGACACTTGTTAGATAACTATGCTATGAAGTGCTTCATTAATGTGACCTTACCTTGCAAGCTTCTAAGCTGCCTGATGGTGGTTGGGGGAAGCATTTCAAGGATTGCCTTGAATGTATTTGGATCTACCTCGATGCCTCATTTTGAGACTATGAAACCCAAGAGTTTTCTAGATGTGACACCTAATACATACTTCTTGGGGTTTAGCCTAACCTTGTGTTTGATAAGGCGATCAAGGATCTTGCATAAGTCATTGAGATGATTTTGGTTCAAAAGATATTTGGCCAAAAAATCATCCATATAATCTTCCAAATTTTTATGCATGTGATCATGGAAGATGTATGTCATAGCACGTTGGTAGGTGGCGCCAGTGTTTTTAAGACCAAAGGGCATGACCTTATAACAAAATTTCCCCCAAGGCATCATGAATGCTATTTTTAGTTGATCATTGGGATTGATACAAATCTGGTTGTATCTCAAAAATCCATCCATGAGGGAAAGCATTTCATGGGTTGCTGTAGTGTCTACCAATGCATCGATGCTAGGCAAGGGGAAATCATCCTTGGGAATCGCTTTGTTTAAATCTCAAAAATTAGTGCATATGTGAATCCTCTTGTTGGGATTTTTGATAGGTACCATGTTGGACAGCCATGGTGGATAATCTATGCAGATGACAAACTATGCATTGAACAACTTTTGTAGCTTGTATTTTACCATTAAGGCCACTATTGGGTGCATCTTACGTAGCTTTTTCTTGATTGGCTTGACTATCGGATCAAGTGTTAGATTATGCATGACTAGCTATGGGTCTAGCCCCGACATGTCTTTGTAGGACCATGCAAAAACCTCCTTCTTCTCTTTGATAAGGGCAATGTAATTGGCTTGCTCTTCGAGGGATAGAATTACCCCCAGCTTGATGATTTATAGATTCATTGGATCAGATCCGATGTCTATGTCAATCATCTCTTTGAATAACATGTGGGATCCATCCTCCAACTGGTGTGGAGTTGGGATCAGGTGGATATAATTTGCTAAACTTAGATCTGCGTTGGGAATGTCGGGTTCCTCTTCAACATGGAAGATATCTCGAGTCTATCCTGGGGTGAAATGGAACATCTCACCACAAAGCCAGTACTCTGATGGGGATGGTGATGATTTAGCACGATCCCAGTCTATGGCATCTAGGTCTAGATACAATGGCCGTGTTGGATCGGTGGATTATGTATGGGGGTGGTTAAATCAATGGAGATCATGTTGATGGAATGAATTTGGTCTCCATTACCACATGGGTGTTTGTTCAGACATCCTTGGTGATCCTTATACCCCATATCTGGCTCTATGGGTATTGGAAAAAAAGGATCAGCCCTATGTGTAGACAGAAGGACAGGGTCTACCCTAGGCACTGATGGCCCTATAGGGTCTCTAGGTGGGAGGTGCTCCCTGTATGCCCAAAGTGGTGAATGAAACACTTAATTTAACTGTACTTGGTTTAAATACCACCTATGCCTTGGTCCCATATTAAGATGTTAAAACATACCTTCAATGTCTATGGGGTATTCCTGTTGCCTCATATGGTTGAGATATGCCATCTCAGTCACATCCTCATAGTCACTATAAGAGATCCATAGGCCTTAATTGACTCCAAATATTATGTGCTCTTCTAGCTGGTATAGGCCCTCACTAGGCATTTCCTGATATTCTTCCTTCGGTGGATCACTTGGCCTTATGGCTAATGTGGGAGGCTCATTTTGTTTGAGCATGTTGATTTGATCCCTTCTGGGTTGTTTCGCTCTTTGTGGGAGGGCTGGATTATCTGGAGGTAGCAATTGCCCGATTGGAACATTAAAGGGGAACATTGCCATGAAGTCCTCTTGATAGTCGTCAATGGGTGTCACCTGCGAGTGATTGCTATCAGACTCAAAAGGGTCCCAAGGCGCTACCTCATAATTTGACTCATATTTAGAAGACCCCCCTTGATCTTGTTCATATCCCTCTCGGAGGTTACTTATTGAACTTTCCCCTTCCTCGATCAAAGAGGAGGGGTTGTTGAGGTCAACAAGGTTTGTTGTTAACAATGGGAAATAGTCCCCTAATGTGTATGTTGTGTTGGGATTGGCATATGGATCTTATGCCAACCCATCCCTGTTGCCTAGACCTAATCCTTGCATGGGTTCTACTAAGATGTCGAGGGGCAAAGAGTGGTTGAACCCTACTCCTAATTTATCATATTGCATCTGGTATCTTGGTTGAAAAAGAATGTGCATTCCTTGTTCATATCTGCCCAATCCATATCCATGCCAATTACATTGGTCTAGGTATTTCAAGGTGAAGTTTGGGTTGGACAGATAGTCAAAGTTCTTAGCAAATGACTCTTCATCATCTTCCTCTTGTAGGTAGGGTTCAAGGTTGTTCTCAAGGCCCCCATATACAAAATTGGTCTGATTTGGTGGGTAACCTAAAGGGACGATAGTGTCGATGGGGAGGTAAGGTCTCCCCATGTCTTGCATGGATTCAAGCATGGGTGTTACCACAATGTCCACACAAGGTACTCCCCTAGGCCCGTATTGGCCATCTCAATGGTAATCATCGATAGTTGAGGGGGAGGGAATGGGAGTTCTCCCTAAGTCCACTCCATGTTGGGTGAACCAGGTGTCTCGACTTCCATTCAACTAGGCACCTCTTTGGTAGATATGGTTGAGACTAATGGTGGTACCTCCTCTAGGGGCTTCTTCCTATTGTCCTTTGGTGTGGCCACCATAGGTGGCATTGTTGGTGAAGGAATAGATGACAAAGATGAGTCGGGTTGGTGAGTTGAGGGATTCAATAGCGGGGATGTAGGCAGAATCAGACCTTGCATGGATGGATTCAATTGAAAGTCCAAGTGTGTCGATGGGAGGGTTGATTGTGGCATTAGTTGCACCGCATTGCAAAAATTAAAGGCTCTAAGTCCATTGGGACTACATGTACTTGCCCTTCGTATGTGTATTTGATGCACTGATGGGCTATCGAAGGGACACACTTCATGTCTCTGATCCAAGGCCTGCCTATCAAGATATTGTAGGCCATCTCACCCTCAAGGATGTGACACAATGTAGGAATGGTATTTTGTCCTACTTGGATGGGTAGGACAATTGTGCCAACCATCAAGCATAACGTGTCGTTGAATGCTCAAAGAGTGTAAGTGGATGCCACAATGTGGGATGCTGGAAGCTTAAGGTGTTTTAATGCCACTATCATGATTATGTTTCTAGACAAGCTAGTGTCCACCAACACCCTCTTGAATGGAATCCCATTGACCCGTGTGATGACGTGCAGGGGTGGATCCACCATATCACCAGTCATAAATTTTAGTTTGTCTTGCCTGAAGGTTATGACTGGTTCTGTGCATTGTCTCACATGTCCCAAAAAATTGTTGAAAGAATTGGGTTCATGGGGCTGTAGTTCAATGGCTTTGAGTATCTCCATCAGAGCCTCCTGATGGGGCAATGATTATTGGATGAGCTCATAAATGGAGAGCCTAGACGACATGGTCCTTAAACTTTGAGTAAGCTTAGTTTGAATCATGGCCACTGGTCTAAGCAGGGGAGGTTGCGTAGGGTGTTGTGGAGGTTGTGATGTTGATGGAACATATCCTGTAGCTGTAGTGGGTGCAGCCATGTTTGGGTATTTTGTTCCATGTCACGATGCTTATCATCCCCATGTATCCTTGCATGGGGTAATTTTGTGTTACCTCATTCACTTGTAAAGTTTTTTCCTATGGATCATGGGTAGGCAAGGGATCTTTAAAGACTTCCATTTGTTGGTTGCTCAGCGCTACAAGATTATCTACCACAAACGTTTTTTTGTCTATCAAGTCTTGCACTAAGTTTTTGAATTTCCAACAAGTGAAGATGTTGAGTCCTTTATGCCGATGAAATCTACAATATAAGTCTTCCCTATAGCCCTTGGATTTTGGCACATTGGGATCTATGGGTCAACTTTTTAGCAAGTTTATCAGGTTTACCACGAACAAGTGGTCAAACAAGGAGTCTCTAGATTCCATGAATTATGTGAATTGTTGCCTAGGGTGACACTACTAATTTTGCTCTTGTTTATGATTTTATTTTTCATAGTTATCAAGAGGAACTACCTGATAATTAGCCTTTGGGGGCTGTTTCATTTATGCAGGCTTTGGTATAATTATGGCAACCTGATTGACCATGGCGGGTTTCGATTGCGTGGGCCCAGTTTTGGCATTTTTGGTCCACTTTTTCTTGCGTGGCTTGGCAATCTCACCGTCTTGAATTTTGGTATCCTTAATTATCCTAGCTTGTGCCAAGGATTCTTCGAGGGTGGCATATTGCTGCAACTGCAATAGCATGAAGATCAACCTTAAGCAACTCTTTGAAAATATTTGAGTCATGTTGGCCATGGGAGGGAGGTAAGGCAGCTTTGAAAGCAGTGTCCTCCATCGATTCCCATAAGCAGCTATGGTCTCATCATCATACTGCTTAAGTCCATCTAGGTCACTTAAGGATGCCTTCTTATTGGTGTTGAAGGGAAAACGTTCAAGGAACACATCCACTAGCTGGTCTAGATTATTGATGCTATGCTTCGACAACTGGGTAAACCAATCCGAGGCAGGGCCTGTGAACGTGGTTATAAATGTTCTCAGAAGCAATGCATCATTGTCCTAAATTCCAAATCATTGACTCAGGAACCTTGTTACATGCTCTTGGGCATCCTCATCCCCTCTAAAAATTGATAATTGAGGCATTTTGAAGTGGTCGGGGTATGGGGGTGCTGAAACTGAAGGATGCACAGGGTGACTGCAGAGCTGGTGTAAGATGGGCTTTTGGGGTCCCGAAGTCTTAGTCTCCATAGACTCTAAGCACTCTAGCAGTGCTTTGTATGCATAAGAGGATTTAATTTCCTCTTCTTTTTTTTGTTCCCATTGTGAATTGTGAGGAACTTGAGGCCTATGGAGGGGTATTCGGATAGCGCCCCCCTGCCTTGGTAAGGTGTTTTAGCCTGTTCTTATTCTTGCTCAAATTCCTCATAGACTTATTGAGGAGTTTTTGGGTGTGACCTATAAAAATGGATGGGTGACCGAGGAAAATTCCTGTCATTGGTTCTAGGAGTGGCATCCCGCTCAGGTCTAGGAGGTCTTGGAGGCAACGCTTGATAAGGTCGTGGAGACCTGTCCCATACTAAGGGGTTGTGCCTCTCATAAATTTATGTCTTATGAATTCGAGGGGTTGGAATCCTCTCATGCATGGTGTTCTGGAGAAACTCATCTATCTGGCACTGAATGTGCTCTTTGTTAAGATGATACAGTTGCTCTAACTACTGCTGATCTTGCCTAAGCTAAATGATTTACGCTTGGTGGGTGAAATTTTTGGAAAATGCCAAGTCAATTTGTTCCATCGTCCTAGGTCTAGGAGGCCTGGATGCCTCACCTACACATCTATCTTGGTCATGGTGATTTGAGATCTCTATGGGTCACTTTCCTCTATCAAGGTTAGCAACATTCACTCGAGGCTGTAGCCTCAACAAGTGATCTTGATAATTAGCAGGTGCGGAGGTGCATTGCTCCCATGCAGTGTATTTCTCTTGAGGGATATACTAGTTTTCCCCATGTCCCATTTCATACATGTGAAGGGGATGGGCAGAGTTGGCTCACCCTATCTGAAGAGCCCTATGCTCTAGATTTGGCCTATTATTTATAATAGTAATGAGAGGTGCAAGAGGAATGATATAATCATGTGGGCCCTCCTTATGAATCCTATGTTGCTCTAGTGCTTCATCGCATAGTGGCCACTCATAATGAGTGTCTAAAGGGTCCTTCCCATGTGTGTACTCCTCCTGAGAGGATCTATGTTGAATGGGAGTGCCCCTCAAAGGGGTGCCTCTATAGTCCTTTTTTGTAGTGGCATAGTGTGGACTATGTTGTGGGTCAGGCTACCAAGGTGGTATAACCAAGTCCTTGGGGCTATAACGGAGGCGACTTGTGCCTCCTTGTATACTTTCCATAGCTTCTACCCATGATTGGGCTTGAAACACGGGTATACACCATGGTGGTGATTTTCCTAAAAATATATGAATATTTTTATCTCCTTTACAATTTTTATGCTATACAAAACAAAATGGGACCACACAAACAAAGAAATGATTATCTTGTTTATAGATTAAATGTGTGTCTTAGGTCTGGTTCAATGTGTTTGATTTTTGTTATGTGAATCTTGTAAAGGAAACTTTGTTATAAATGCATAATGAGGGCTCTTGTATCTCCAAAATGGTCACCCCTTCAATATACCATTGCCAGGCCGTTATAATGAACCTCTCAATATACCCACCTTTACATGATGGAAACTATTGGTACGCGAGAGCATAACAGTATGTGGAACATAGGCGGTATGGAAGGGGGATCACTCTATTTTTGACACCTACCATAGAAGACTTATCCTCATACATGGGTAATCACCCCCGCTACAGCTTTTGTCAAGATTTACATCTAGTAACAGTCACGATCAGGGTATATGTATGCAAAATCCAAGCCAAGGTGGTGATGAAATCCATCGTTGGTCTTGATCAAGTGTTGGGGTATTAAGACCAACTCATTGATGTTAATTTTATTAGGTGGTGTGTGTGTGGTTCCTTTTAATCATGTAAAGAAAGAAAACATACAACAAAAGATGATTTTCACTAATGCAATGCTTTAAAGTATGTTTTATCTTTCAGAAACAATTAGTAGCAAAAAGGAAATCACAAAACCTACCTAGAACTGAAACCTATGATGAGGACTTGCCATTGGTGCAAGTATCATGCAAGAAAACCAGAGAAGAATGCATTCCTAATCAAGTTCCTTCCATTTAATTTACCCTATGTTTTTTTATTGTTATTTTTATTGTAAGAAAGGAAAGCAAACTACTTAACCTTTCTATGCGAGTGAAAATAAAGCAAAGAAAGCAAAAATTTGTAGAAATAGAAAGTAAAAAAAAACACAAAGGATGTTCAGAAGGCCTATCTCTTCTCTATACAAACTAGATGCCTCTAATTTTCTGCTAAAAAAATTCATAGAGTTCTAATCGTCCTGGGGTGGGACGAATAGCAGGTCTATATTCATCGTAGGGTGGGATGAATGCATATTCGTCCCAGGGTGGCACAAGTAGTAGTCCAGTGCTTGAATGCATAACACCTACAAAGAAAAACCACAAATTCGGATCAAAAACCTGATCTTAACAGTAGGGGATAGGGTCCCACCGTGATCGCCACTGAAAGCGAATGTAGAAGGATGGCATACCAGATGTGATGCAAACAAAATAGATATGGTGTAGATGCTAAGTCCTACGAATGCGATGAACAAATGCATGAAAGAAATGATGCAAAAATGAGATGTAAGCAAAAAAAAATTGGGGCCTATTTTATTAATGTTGCTTTTAATCCAGTTACAATATGTCCCCCCTCTAGGGCTCAGAATTTTTGATACAGTTCATTACATCAATGGATGGTATGCTTCTAGTGTCTTCTGCATGCCCACATTCAAAATTGGTAGGCCAAAAGTTGTCACCACTTGCATCCATGTGTTCGTAATTCCTTGCTTCCCCTTTGGTGTTCTTGGCAATGAGATCCTACATGCAAAAAAATAACAAATGGTTAATAGCATATGCGGATATAGGAAAACATGCAATCCCCAAAGCCTCTGGCTAGTTAATATGTAAAAGAATGAAACAATGGTCAAAATATGTCATGATGAATTAAAACTTGGAAAAAGGCATGGAGACATCATCAGGGACACATTGCAAAAATAACAATTAGGAAATCATGCATATATTTCTAATCTCTTCGAGGTGGGACGTTGGGGACTGTCACAAAATGTGCAAGAGCGACCTTGCAAATGTCCTACACAAAGTTATCCAAAACTCCTACAAACTTGGGGTTAGAATAAAAGGGGAATTTTTAGATGACCCAAAAGGTAATATTTTGCATATTCTACCCAGATTGTCCTATATCTGAATGCGCTCCTTGGAGGTTAGTAAACACATAAAATGATAAAAATAAGGTCAAATCATGTCAGAAAGCAATGAAACTTGGACAGCAGCATAAGTACATCAGATACAACATAATGCAAAAAGAATAGTAAATAAATCATGCACACATTTCTAATCACTCTAGGGTGGGATGATTAGGACTATAGTAATGCGAGGGCACCCGGGGGCAGGACGCCCACCTTTTGGGGCTTAATTTTGGCACCAATCCAAGTGGGATGGTTCAAAAACCTTCTAGGGGTTGTGTCAACGAGTTTGGTGTGGGATTGTGGCTGATTTCTTGGGTTTTGGGTCTAGATTGCATTCCTAGTGCTCACCTAATAACCTCCCTTCCAAAAGAGAAATTAGGGATGTAGGAAGCACAAAGAGGAATGGGGGTACAATTTGGCAGCACTTTGTTGCTCCAAATGCTCTAGCTCTCTTATTTTTTTGGGGTGAGGAGGCTCACATTTTTATAGACCTAAGGGTCTCCTTTGCATGCACATGGGAGGGTTCCACTTGGCTCACCATGCCTTTTGGAGGGAGAGAAGATTCCTCCCTAATTTAGAGCCTCCATGATCAGGGCATGGTTGACTGAAGTCTCTCTCTGATTTGAAACTGTTCCTCACAATTGCATGCCTTTAAGGTGAAGTTGGGTGGTAGATTTGGGCTGCCATTTGTCAAGGCTTGAATTTTTTCCAAACAAACCTGCTAATCGTCCCACCTTGGAATGATTGTTGCTAATCATCCCGGGGTGAGACGAATAGTATTATAATCATCCCAGGGTGGGACGAATAGGGAGCAAAGTGCTTAAAAGGTGCCAAATTGATCTTTGACCTTCCAAAAATGATTTGGGAGTGGTTAGGACCATTTTTTAACCTCTGTAGTTTGCCCTAGGGGGTATGTATGCCAATTCGGTCAGTTCTTGTAGTCACATAATCATATTGGTGTTGTTTTGGTGTCTACACCTATAAAGAACCAATATTTACCCTTTGATAATGATAACCATCTGATCACTTATGATGAATTTTTATAAAGTCATCAAAATTTGGAGTGGATAGAATAATATGAGGGACCCCCTTCTCCCTCTAATATTTATTGCAACATGCTTTCTATGATACATCTAAAACTGATCATGATTTCAGATGATGTGTGGAAGAGGAGGTCTTTTGTGACATCACACATGATGATATCATACATAATGGTTTATTTTTTGATGGATTCATCCCATGTGTGGCACATGTTCAAGAATCCACCTCACAAGATGAATGTGAGAATTTTTCTTTAGAAGAACTCTAGCAAATGGGTGTCTCATATTCTCCTCTAAATTTTGAAAGAGATTTCCACATCTTAATCAAGGACACTTTCAAGGTCAAAGTTGGCACTGATGCCAATCCATATAATATTAAGGTAGGAACTACCCTAGATGAATATAAGCAAGCAAAATTCATAAATTTATTGAATGAGTATTAAGATGTCTTCACTTGGACCTACGTAGGTATGCCTGGTCTTGATTCATCTATCATCATGCATCACTTAGTCGTTCGATCTAATGTGAAACCTGTCAAACAAAAGCTCATAAATATGCATCCCAAAGTTGCTCTTATGGTTAAGAAAGAGCTCCAAAAACTCTTAGATATGGATTATATCCAAGCTATTTATTACTCTGATTGGATCTCCAACATAGTTCCTATAGCCAAAAAGGAAGGCAAAATCAGAATATGCATAGACTTTGGGGACATCAATGCAGCTTGTCCTAAATATGAATTCCTCCTCCCCAACATGGATCAAATAGTTGATTTTATAGCGAGGAGTGGGATGTTTTCCCTTATGGATGGTTTTTTAGGTTATAATAAAATGTACATCGTATTAGAGGATCAAGCTAAGACTACATTTACTACACCATGGGGCACCTTTTGTTGGAAAGTGATACCTTTTGGATTAAATAATGTAGGCACCATGTATCAATGCACTATGACCTACATATTCCATGATATGATGCATGATATTCTGAAAGACTATGTGGATGACATTATAGGATGTTCCATCAAGCTTGAGGATCATATCCTAGATTTAATATGTATATTTGATAGACTTTGTGACTATAAAGTTTGTTTGAATCTCAACAAATGTGTCTTTAGAGTCACATATGGGAAATTACTGGGGTTCATTGTATCTATACGGGGTATCAAGATATATCCCTTTAAAATATCCACCATTTTAGATATGTCACTACCTACTAACATCACTGAGATTCTATAGTTTACAATGTAAACTCCAAGCTATCTGTCGATTCATCACTCAACTAGTTGATAAATATCAACCCTTTCTTAAAATCCTTAAGGCACACATTTATATTAGGATGAAGAGTTCCAAAAGGCCTTTGATACCCTTAAGCACTATCTTATTACACCATTGGTACTCATTCTACCCATGCTATATCGATCCTTTATCCTTTATATATCAGCTATGACTCACCTTGGTGATATTGCTCGCTCAACATGATGATGACAAGAGAGAGTGAGCCATCTACTACATTAGTAAAATTTTTGTGATTTATGAAACTCATTACACCCCCTTGAAAAGCTTTGTCTCACCATTGTGTTCTCCATATAGAAGCTATGTCATTACATGCTTAATCAGAAGACTTTCATCATTACTCAATTTGACCCACTTCGTTACTTGATAAGCAGACCTTACCTATCAGGATGAGATGACAAATGGGTCCTTGCCCTTATTGAGTTCAATTTAATGTTCATCATCCAAAAATCCATTCAAGGACAAGTCATATCCGATCAACTTATTGTTGCTCCTCTTCAGTTTTCTCACCCCCTTGTAGTAGAATTTTTTAACAAATTTCTTAACCTAGAGATCAACCATTATGACTCTTGGTATTTATTCTTTGATGGAGCTCATTGTATGAGTGGTGCTAGCACTAGAATTATCCTGGTGTCACCACAAAATCAATTGATTCCTTTATCATTCAAACATCAATTTGCTTGCATCAACAACACAATAAAATACAAAGCTTTGATTGTAGGTCTTTGTGCAACCTTAACATTACAAATTAAGATCCTATCTATATTTGGGCATTCCTAATTGATGGTTAAAAATATAAAAAATATTTATCAAACTCATGATAAGAAGCTTCATCTCTATAAGGATTTTGTCCTCAAACTTTTGTCTTTGTTTGAAAAAGTCACTATCGAGTCCATTCCAAAATTCTAGAAATTTTTCTATGGATGCTATGGCAGTAGTTGCCTCATTGATCCCATTGGAGTTAGAAGATAATCATGATACCATAATAATATGACAAATCTAAGAATATACTTCATTAGAATCTAGTATTACACCATTAGATGTATTATCCATCGAAGACACACCATTCGAGCCATGGTACACATATATTTAAAGCTTCCTCCAAAGCGGCTCAACTCCAAATAGCTTGGACCGTAATCAACATAGGCTTTTACATAAAAGAGCTGCTCATTTTATTATCTTGGGTAATACCCTATATCAGTGCTCTTTTGAAGGAATTATTTAAATATTACATAATATTGGAGAGTCCAAGCTTACTCTTAGAAAAGCACATGAAGGATCAGGTAGAGGTTATTTTAGTGGCAACACTATTTCTAGGAAGCTCTTTTGAATGGGCTACTATTGACCTTCCATGGAGAAGGATGAAAATTATTTTATTCATTGAAGTGAAAAATACCAACACCACACCAACCTTATCCATGCTCCTTTCCAAGAGCTTTGGGCCCTCTCCTCTCCTTGACCCTTCTCTATGTGGGACCTTGATATTATAGGAAATGTTAACCCTATTTCTTTGGATGGCCATAAGTTTATCATAATGACAATCAAAAATTTTACTAAGTGGGTTAAGACCATACCTCTAGCTTCCTACACAAGGGTACAAGTCTCCAAGTTCATCTTTAACCAAATCATATGTATATTTGGGATCCCTTCAACCATCATTCCAGACAATGGAACTTGTTTTAAAAACAAGGACATATACAACCTTTGTGCAAAGTAAAAGATCCAACATAGATGGTCTACTCCATACTACTTGTAAAGTAATGGACAAGTAGAAGCATCCAACAAAACTTTAATAAAAATCTTAAAAAGGTTGGTTAACAAGTTTGGTCGATATTGAAAAATTCAATTGTACCTTGCCTTATGGGCTTACAAGACCAATGTGTGAACCCCTACGGGTGCTTCTCCTTTTGTCTTGGTATATGGTGCAGAAGTAGTATTCCATTTTGAGCTTGAAGTACATTATTTGGAAATTTTTCTACAAGATGCTAAGGTAGGAGAGGAGTATCATGTGGGACATTTGAGTTAGTTGGAACTATTAGATAAAAAGTGCATCAATGCCTTAGATAACCTTCATGCTTATCAAGAAAAACTCAAGAGATCATATTCAAAAAAGGTTCATACCCATTCTTTCAAGGTTGGTGGTCTTGTCATTAAAGAAAATAAAAAAATACTAATGCTCGAACAAATATTAAAGGAAAATTCAAACCTAATTGGTTAGGACCTTTTGTTATAACCGAGAAGTTTGGATCAGGTGCATATCATTTGGCCACATTGGAAGGAAAATATCTTAAAGAGCTAATAATGCACCTCAATAGGTACTATGCATAAAATCATTGTACATATTGTACATAGAACATATAACACAATTCATCTTGTACATAACCCATCTTGCATAGTCATTACTTCTATATTGCATTGCATAAGCATAATCATACATTTTATAGCTTGCATATTGCATCTCCTAAATTAGTTCAATTAAGTATGACATATGGTCATACCTATTCATCATAATATTAGACAAAGGCTATCATATTCATAGGTAATCTTGATCTCCTTGATTGATTAAGAGTCCATATTGAACCAATCACATGATTCATATTTTAATAAAATCTTGATGCTTGATGTTGATCAAAAATCTCTCTTGAACCAAGATACAATTTTCACTAAGAAAATTTTTGAGTTTATGGGAACCGAATCTGCCATTTTTGAACCAAACACATTTCACATTTATTAATAAAATTTTGTGTAAGGATAGATGACACCGTGATTGGATTAAACCTTGAAGCGAATAATTTTCTTGTTTGTCCTATTACGCACATAGTCCAACAATAGAAATAAATATATTATTTACAAAATCATCCAAAAAATAAAAATTAAAAGAGTGAGTAGTAAGGATAGGGTAAAATTCTCATCAGGACTTGATTTGAGTGGTTGAGAATTAAATTCCCCAAAGCTCCAACTCTTTTCATAAATACATAATAATAATAGAGTAGTAAGGATAGGGTAAAATTCTCATTAGAACTCAATTCGAGTGGTTGAGAATATGATTCCCCAAAGATCTAACTCTCCTACAAATACATAATAATTATGGGGCTCAAGTAGTAAGTATAGGGTAAAATTCTCATGAGGACTCAATTTGAGTGGTTGAGAATCTGATTCCACAAAGCTTTGAGTTCCTATTATTGGACTATGGAGCTATATGCTCAAAGCATGGTGACACATCTATCTTAAAGAGACATATGAACACACATAAGGACACACTAGATTTTTGGTTCTCCCCATGACTAGTTTAATCTTACCTTATCCAAGATTGCTAAATGAATTCACCATCTCACACACAATGGTTCTTGATTGTCTTATACCATTACCTTACTCAAAATTGGTAAATGAACTTCACAAGCACACATATTGGTTATTTATTTATTTGCATCATAATAAATCTCAATATAGGAAATGAACTCACAAATCACACACCAGTTCTTGATAGACTTGAATTCATCTTGAGGATAACTAAGATTTCTGATGAGCCTTGATCAACTAATGTTATAATATCGTCATTGAACATGTATGACCATTTTCATAGCTAATTGATGTCAAATAAATAATTAGCTTTGTACTTCACATCCATTCACCTTTGCATAATCCATTTTCATCATTGCTTAAATCACATAGGAAAATTTGCATCTTTCATGACTAGCCATTTGTGCCATTTTCATATCTTTTATTTTTTGAATGCATAAGAACTAGTTTCTTACACATAAAAATGGTATGGACCATTTTTAATTCACTTTATTTGAATAATCATTTTGACCATAAAATTCAACCATTATGGGTTTTATACCTTCAAATTTAGCATGATAATATACCTCACATAAGATATACTTCATGACCATACGTGAGGGGTAGTATCCATTTTGGTCATACACAAGCACACACCCTCGCTAGATATTACCTAAAAACTATTGTTGTAAGGACATACCCAAGGTATTTTGATAATATTTTGATCATATTGTCTTCCATTTCTTCTTATAAATCATTGTTTGTCAATCACACTCCATATTTTCACAAACCACATATTGACTCGCATGATAGGTGTGCATTAAAACCAACAAGATTATATGCATCATAATACATTATCATTTAGATCATTCACAACAATACATTAGAATAAAGCATCAAACAATAAATCATTCACATACATGTATCATCATAACACAATTAAAATACAAAATATAATATGGTATATATCTCGAGAGTAAATACATATGCATAGGTGTACTGATATACCACAATAAAAAATATTGACATACTCAGTCATCAAGGAAGCATGCCACAAAAATAAAAACCTGACATATCATCCCCTATATCCTTGATCCTAAACCATCTCTAGTGGTGGCCTTGGTAGGGGTATATTCATGGAGCGAGTCACTATCCATGAACTCGATCATGTATGACTCTGACTCCTCAGTGACTCTGGTATAGCCACTCTTTACCATTTTGAAACTACCTAGAAGTAGAGAACTTGGTAAAATATCTCTCATTATGAGTCCATCATCACCTCTACCAATGCCATCCAAAGCTCCTCTTGTAGAAAATGATAACCTTCACTACTCATAGAAGGCATTGCCCTACTTGTAGAGGATGATACCCTGGTCTGCTACTACACCTGAGCTTGCAACTATGATAGATCGGTCTCCAATGATTGAAAGTACTCCACTTGAGTAGATATCTGCATGCTCTAAGTTGTTATAGGCTTTGCCTGAGTAGCTAACTCTACTATTTGAGTTGCTATCTTTACCTCTAACTCCTCCACTTATTGACTTTTCCCTCAACCTCCCTCTCCATTGGAATCACCCGTTCCTACCTCACCAACAACATTTACCTCATCACATGGCTACTAAGATACATCCTAATATCTAGGTACCTCCTCCTATCTAGGTCTAGGCACCTCACCCTATCGAGGTCCATATGCATCCCTCCATCGAGCAACTTCTTTAACCACTAACTACATCCTGCGATCCACTATTGGTTGTGTGGGTCGTGAAAACTTAGGAGTAATCCTCTAAGGTTTAAGATCTTGATACCATCTATGGTATCCATCCTCCACTTCTACATCATCCACCTCAAGGATTATCAAAATAGGGTCATCCTCATTAGGCTCTAAAAACCATGTAACATAAGGGTCATCACACATACCGAGTGGATCTCTCATCACGCATCATAACTAGAGGTCACCCAAATATAGTATTCCCTACACCAATCCAAACTACCACTATACCTGATTAAAATGGTATAGCTCCACCTCTCCCTTATTTAACTGAAACCATCGAATCCTTTGTACATGAGCTAACTCTATACCATCTTCAACCAACCTAGATGCATCCACTAAGACCTCCATGTAATATGATGAGGATGCAAGTCATCTATCACCTACCTAGATACATCCATCCCACCATATCACCCTTTCTTCCCTCCCCTTAAGGGATCCCATCGGTATACATATGGGTACCTCACATATACCTATCTTCGAGGTAAACCATCAGGTCTACATACTGCCAAATACTCCCAACTCCATATCTAGTGCAAAGTGGTGAGGAAAATTCAACTATGTAATTTATACATGACATTATATAATATCCTATACAAATGGTACAACATAAAAGGGCCCTACACAAAAGACATCCCTATCTCTCTCATCTTGGCCACAACTCTAACCAAAACCCATGGTAGATATTGCCTGCTCATGTTACAGGCCAACCATCCAAAAACCACTCCACTCAACACAACTATAAGTGTAGAGATACCCTATATCCCTACCATACCCTCTATGCTAATGCTGCTCTAGTTGACCAAATAGTTTGGATTCTCGATTAGTTGCTCTAAGACCCTTTTATGTACCATAGACTGGTACAACACCTATCCTCTGATCATAATCTATAGAATCCACCATACATCCTCTAGAGTCACTATCATCTCCCTTGTAGGCAACTAGAATATTGATAATTTTGGGTACCATATCTCTACCAATTCTATCAAAAGGGAGTAATCAATGTCCACCCTAGGCATATCTGCTACATCAAGAAGCCCCACCTGCTCCATAAAATCCCTCTCTACCCCAGTGAGCTCCCTCACCCTCTCCTTAAAACCTTTATAATGCCACTCTTGATTCTTGAGAGTACCATACTATAATAAAAAACATCAACATAAAACATCATCAGTTCATCATTATCATAAAATCATTTAAATCAATGCAAATCACAAAATGCCATGTAAAAAAGTATGAATTTGTGAATTCGCTAGGGCATCACGAATTATTTAAAACTTGCTAATTATGTGAATTTTATAGGGTTTTGAAAATTTGTGAAACGCTAATGAATTAACAAATTTGTAGGGTGTGAATTCGTCATGCAGTCATAAATTCTTGATGATGGTTGCATGAAGAAAAATCCTCCCTAAAATCTGGATAAACTTGAAAAAAATCAAAAGCAAATCACAAATTTAAAGCACAAATTGAAAAATCCTCCCTAAAATCTGGATAAATTTAACAGTTACCTAAATCATTCAAACTGCTCCATTGTTGCCTCTATGCACGAATTCCACTTTGTGAGTAGGAAGGACCATTTTATCTAGAGTTCCAAACTAGAAAGTTGCACAACAAAAATGAATTAGGTTTTTACCCCACCCTCCATTTTAACCCACCCATTTTTTTTCATTTTTCTAAATTTTTCTTTGGGTTTCCATTAGGAATCTAGTATTCCTCATGAAACTTGAGGGGAGCCTTGACCAAAAAAGTCATCAAGCATTTTTATGCATTGATTTACGTGTAAAATAAAAATAAAAAATTTAACTAAATTTTCACATGAACCATTCATCCTAAACCATCTACCCCTTTTTTTCCCACATCACCTATTATCACCTCCACTCAATTGTCTACATATTTCTTTGATGCATTTATTATTCATAAATGCGCCAAAGAGGAGGCAAAATGTAGACAAGGAATTTTGACCTTAATTCATAATCCTTCCCCTCCCCTAGTAGACGTAACCCATGTACTCATCAAGCTCCACCTTTTTTCTCGCACTCGCAAACCTCCACTACATTTTACCTATTTTTTTATGAATTCATGGCCCCCAAATTTAGGCCACAAATTTGCTAAAATAGACAGCCGCATAACCACCAAACAGTTGTTTCAGATTTTTCCTAGAATTGGCCTATTTTCCCACGATCAGCGAATTTGTGACCTCTAATTTTATACCGTGAATTCATATATATTGGAAATTTTCCCAAATGACTTAACCTCATTGAAAAACCAGCCCAAATATGATGATATTTTGTTTAACTCACATCGATCCAAGTTACAAAAAGGAGCATTCTGTTTCTCAAAGGGGGCTAATGAACAATTATGTTGAGAATTTGGCAAAGGAGCAACTAAAAGAGATTAGAATTGATGAATGTAAGATTGAACTAAGGAATGAATGAATGCATGATTAAACTAAGGAATGAATGAATGCAGGTACTAAGGAAAAAATGAGCAATTGAAGCACGAAGGGGGTGAAGTTTTGACTCAGACGATCAAATTTGAAACATACTCTCTTGAATTGAATTATTTGGTATCTATTTCTATGATGCTAATTCATTTCTACTTTACAATTTTATATTTTGCATTCATAGAAAATTTTCAAGTAGGTGAATTCATAGCCTGTACACAAATTTGCATTCGTATTCTGTATCTATTTTGCATTCATAGTGAATTCATGACCATAGTTTGCATTAATAGGGATTGTTGAGGGTATTCATATTTCATTTTCAGAGGTGAAATTATTGGATTTATGGAAGACAAACCACTACAAAAGTATTTGTAAAGGCTATTATCATTAATCAAGAACAAAATTTAGGGGCTCAAAGATGATCAGATATCATCCTAGTCTAAACCATAAACGATGCCAACCAGGGATCGATGGATGTTGATCTAAGGACTTTGCCAACATCGTCTGAGAAATCTGAGTGTTTGGGTTCTAGGGGGAGTATGATTGCAAGGCTAAAAAGTTAAAGGAATTAATGAAAGGGCACTACCAGGAGTGGAGCCTATGACTTAATTTGACTCAAAATGAGGAAACTTACCAGGTCTAAACATAGTAAGGATTGATAGATTGACAACTTTTCTTGATTATATGGGTGGTGGTGCATGGTCATTCTTAGTTGGTGGAGATATTTATCTAGTAAATTCCAATAATGAACAAGATCTCAACTTGCTAACTAGCTACATGGAGGTTCCCCTTCATGACCAGCTTCTTAGAGAGACTATGGCCATTTAGGCCATGGAAGTTTGAGGTAATAATAGGTCTGTGATGCACTTATATGGTTTGGACCGCACATGTGCTACACTAATGTAATCCATGAGATTAAACCCTATTTCAATAGGCCCAAGAAATTTTGTGAAATTACATCATGATGGGGATACACCATTGCAATTATTGATCTTCAATAAGGAATTCCTAGTAAACATGAGTCATCATATCATGTTGACTATATTCCTACCCTTTGTACACACTGCCCATAGCTCCTACTAATTGAATGGTGTGGTGAAGTGTTTTGATCATGATGATGGTGGTCCTCTACTGATGACATCATGAGAAGTTCATTGAAAATTATCATTTAGAGATCACCAATAGAGGACCGCCATCATCATCATGATTGTAACACTTCATCAGACCATTCAATTAGTAGGAGCAATAGGAGGTGTGTACATAGGGTAGGGACATAGTCAACACAAGCTGATGACTCACATTTAATAGGAATTCCTCATTGAAGATCAATAATTGCAATGGTCTATCCCCATCACGATGCAATTTCACAATATTTCCTGGGCCTATCAAAACAAGGAATAAATCTCATTGATTACATCAGTGTAGCATGCGTGTAGCCCAAAATATCTAAGGGAATCACAGACATGTTATTGCCTCAAAATTCCATGGCCTAAATGACCATTGTCCCTCTAAGAAGCTGGTCATGAAGGGGAACCTTTGCATAGCTAGTTAGCAGACTAAGATCTCGTTCATTATAAAAATTAACCAAAAAAATCACTCTACCAACTAAGAATGACCATGCACCACCACCCATAGAATAAAGAAAGAGCTGTTAATTTATCAATCCTTACTATATTTGGACCTAGTAAGTTTTCTTGTGTTGAGTCAAATTAAGCCACAAGATCCATTCTTGGTGGTTCTCTTCTATCAATTCCTTTAAGTTTCAATGTTGTGACCATACTCCCCCTTGAACCCAAACACTCTGATTTCTCAAAAGGTGTTGGTGGAGTCCTTAGAGCAACATCCATTGATCCCTAGTCAACATTATTTTATTGTTGAGATTAGGACGGTATCTGATCATCTTCGATCCCTAAAATTTTGTTCTTGATTAATGAAAACATCCTTGGAAAATGCTTTCATAGTGGTTCATCTTCCATAAATCCAAGAATTTCACCTCTAACAATGAAATATGAATGTCCCCGATAGTCCCTATTAATGCAAAATATGGTTGTAAGTTCGCTATGAATGCAAAATAGATACAAGTTATGAATACAAATTTTCTTACAGGCCACGAATTCACTTATAGGTTGTGAATTCACCTTTCAAGTCATGAATTTGCTTACAGGTTGTGAATTCACCTTTTAGGCTGCAAATTCACTCACTTAGGAACTTGGAGGTAAATTTTATTTCCAAAACCATTATTTCACTTTGCATATTGCATCTAGATCATTCTACTTCTGATAGTATTTTGCTTTCTACATTGTTCATAACATTTCATTCTAGTTGTTGCATTTATTTCCAAAAGGCCAAATTTTTTTATTGTTTATGCACAGCTTTCTAAAATAACCAAGGGGACTTGACTACTGTATCACTAAGATTAGTCACACAGTGACCTAAGTAGGTCTCCAAAAATTAATCACAATTTCTAGTGTTCTATGCAACTGTTTGCAAGTTTTCAACAAGTTTTCTCTTATATTCATGAATTTTCTTACAGGTCATGATTTTTTCGTACAAGCCATGAATTCACTCTGAGCAGACATCCAAAATAGGTAGGTGCGCTGCCCAATTTATTTCAGTTTAATATTTCTATTTTCTTCAGTGTCATACCTATTCTATTCTTAAATTTTTGAAAAAGGAATTCAAAATATCAAAAATATGAAGAATGATATGCATGTAGCGTAGAAATTTCTTGTTGTATGTTCTATTCTCAAGAAAAGTTAAAGTCCATATAGTTTAGCTCCTAGTTGCATTTTGACCAAAACTTAGGTGTTTGCAAGAAAATAACACATCTATACAACACCTTTGGCTAGATGTAGAGGTAGTCTTTAAATACTTCTTGGTGAACCCAAATACATTCATCCGTATGCCACTAGGTACCTCTCACATCGAGGTGTAGGTTTCAAATGTCTCATCCCCCTTCTAGATATAGATCCATTTGCCCAAAGGGAAAGGGGTGCAAATTTTATCACTTACAGTCATAAAAAATGAAGGAAGTCAACATGGAGGAATTAAGAGAGGTAGTATATTCATTTAAATTATAAAAATCTCCAATTCTAGATGAATTTCAATATTTAAAAAAAAAAGGAGCATGGGAAATTATAGCTGAGGATCTACTATCAATGGTGGAAGAAGCAAGAACAATAGGAAAATTTTTAAAGTCAATAAATTCAACATTCTTGGCACTTATCCCAAAAGAGGAGAAGGCAAGTAAGTTTGATATATTTAGACCCATTTCTCTATGCAACTTTTATTATAAAGTAACATAAAAAATAATGGCTAGTAGATTGAAAAATGTCTGCCTATGATCATATCAGAAGAACAAGGGAGATAAGTTAGACGAAGATAAATTTTAGATGAAGTCATAATTATGCAAAAAGCAATTCATTTTGTAATTAAATCAAGGAGAAGAACAACGATGATCAAAACTAACTTTGTTATAGTCTATATCAGACTCAACAAAATATTTCTCTTAATGGTCCTTTGCAAAATGGGGTTCTATGAGTAGTGGATAAAATGGATGGAAGGTTGCATCAACTCTAGCACATTCTTAGTTTTAGTCAATGGAGGACCGTCTAGTTTTTTCAACTCTTCTAGAGGCATAATACAAGGGTGCTTATTATTACTAGCTTTATATGTCATTAGGGTTGAGGTATTGAGCTATCTTATCAAGCAAGCAAGAATATAGGGAAAAATTGAAGGAGCATCAATTTCTTCAAATGTAGTAAACACCACCCACCTATAATTTATAGATGACTCTATGTTAATGGGACAAGCATCTATTAAGGAAACCAAGAACATGAAAAATTCTACATAGCAACATGAATTACTATTAATTGTGGTAAGTTTATCCTTTATGCATATAATTACAGAGTACATTTTAGGAGTAAACTTGCCAATTTTTTTGGCTTCAAACCAGGAAAATCCAAATATTAATTGTGTATCTCGGGGTGTTGGCCCATGTAGACATGATAGAAAGTAATGGTAGAATGTACTCAAAAAATTAATATAGATATTGAATGTGGTCATATATATGGCTGAATCTAGTTGGGAGAGTGATTCTAATAAATCAATTTTATCTTCCATCCTATTATATTTAATGACATCTATTCATGCACTGGTAGGGGCAATTAAGAACTTTGAGAAGATAATAAGGATATTTATATGAAAAGTTTCAATAAAACAAGAAAGAAAGAAGTTCAAGTTGGTTAAGTAGGATATTATATGTTTATCCCAAAAATGGGCGGATTAAGAATACATATGTCCTTATTGCTAGAGGTGTATGGAGTTAAAATAATATGGAGATAAATTTAGGAAAGCAACTCACTATGGATAAATTTCATGGTGAATAAGCATTTTGGAGTCAAACCATCAAAATATATACTAACAATGAATGTAAATTTAGATTAGGGATCTTATACATGGTCAAATATGTGTATAATGTTATCTTTTTTTAGAAAATGTTATTCATGGCTCATCGATGATGGGAAAAAAAATAGATATATAGACATATATAATCAACGACATGGCACCAATAGGAATATATCTATAAATTATTTAACCAAGAGATGGCTTTAGAAGCAAAGGTATGGAAAAAAATTCATTTAAAAAAAAATTGATAATCCTCAAAGTGAATGTCCAGAATCTAGAATTAAAGATTGTGGGAATGGGATATTGAATCAACAAAATTTAAGAATGAATATAAAGAAGTTTCCAACTCGATAAGAGAAAAAATTGGTAGACTTAGAGATGAACCAAACCAAATAATATGGAGACCAATAAATAAAATAGTTAAACAACATGTCAAATAAGGATACAAATGGCTATTTTTTTTTTAAGAAAAAAACCTCTTGTGGGGCCGCCTTGGTCTAAGAGACCATGAACAGGGGGTTCTACACCATCAAAGTCACCCGGGAGTCGCACCCAGCCCTTCCCGCACCAACATTATCAATTGGATTTTGGGTACCCAATTCAAATTTTTGGTAGGGTGGAGATTCGAACCTAGGACCTCCCTTGGAGGATTTCCCTCTCCTCTCCAACTCACCTACAACACCTAGGTAATACAAATGGCTATTGGCTAATAAATATGGTTACTTAATTCCAAATGGTAGGTGTTGGAAAAAATTATGGAGTGTAAGATTCATTCCAATTTTTTTTCATTTTATGTGGATATTAAATCACGAAGTGATTCTTACTGCTAAAACTTTAAGTAGAAGGGGTATACATGGATCGTTTGTATGCATGTTATGTAAGAAATATGAATAAAATATTGAACACTTGTTAATTCAATGTGAAGTCTTGAACCAAGTTTGGAACTTCATGTGGTAGGCATTGGGATTCAAGGTTGACATCCATTCGAGAATTAAGGAGTGTGAGGAATTTTTAAACAAATGGGACATTAATTATCATTTTTGCAAAGATGAAAAATCAATAGTAAATTTAATTTTGGAAGTACTACCATGATTTGTACTATGGTAGATATGGAAATCTCAAAATATTGTAATATTTAGAGATAGAAAGATGTAACTTTTTGGAGAAAATTTACATAGCATAGATATCCTCAAAATCTTAATTAAAGCCAATAAAAATGGGATTGAGAATGAAAAATCATTCATGGAAGTGAAAGAATGAACACTTAAGCTTTTGGAAATACCATTTGTAACCAAACATGTAAGTAAGAAATATGAGCCAATAAGATTTAGTACTGGAGCATACCATCTATATTTTGATGGTGGATTAAAAAAGACTTTGTAAGCAATGAGAGAAAGAGATATTATAATAAATAACTTTGGAAGAGTATTGGTAGAATTTGCAAAAGGATTAGGAGCAAATTTGGATAATTTAATGGGGCTGCTAACTTTGAATAGAGGATTATTAAAAATTACTAGGAGGAAAGAGTGGTTAGCACTAATAGTATATGGAGATTCATAATTGGTCATGAAGTAATGAGAAAATAGTTGGAAGTATAAAATCTATAATAGATGTGATTCTATAGGAGAATAAATAAATATGCAGCTATTTCAAATCCATAAATTTTTCACATGTGAGTAGAAGTTTTACCTAAAAGGATGATCAACTTACTAATGAAGGATTTCAAATGGAGAATTTTAAAGACCAAAATAAGAGATTTTGGTATTGCTGAAAAAGGAGTTATTGGTGAAGGAGCAGGGCCATTCACATGAGCTACAAAATAGTACAAGAGTGATTAATAAAAGTGTAACAAATTTTGATGCTACATATGATTGGAGATATTTTTCTAGTGCTACATTTCAATAGGGCTACATGTCACTTGTGATACACATAACTAGAACCACACATCATTGATACTACACATCATTGGTGCTGCACATCAAGGGTGCTACACATCATTGGTGCCACACAGTGATGCTACACATAATTGGTACTCTACACCAATGGTACTACATAAAAAGGATGGTATAAGTAATACTAAAGCTATAGATGATATAGATCATGGATGCTACACATCTCACAACTACTACAAGCTACATACATCAATGGTGTTACATAGGTCATTGGAGACATAAGTGCTAAAGGTGATATATTTGTAATTAGTGTTATGTGTGGATCAAAATATTTAGTTTTTAACTAGTATTTCATATTATATGTTACTTATATCACTAGGTATAGGATAGTCCAGATCAAGAGAGGACTTAATTTAGATAAACAATGGCTTGATCATATCTTTTGATTTTATCCAAGGGAATTGGGTAGTAATTTTGTATCATAAATTTCTCTTTGTTTAAAAGGAAAAATAAAAATAAGATATTTTTAGCATGAATTCAAAAAATAAAATTAAAATTAGAGTGCATCTAAATATTAAATTTCAACATGCTACTATGCTTGTACCACAATGTGTAGTATAACATTAATATACCTTTAATGCATAATAAATCTATCAATGTGCTTATAGTTAAAATCAAAGAAATATTTTTTGTAAAGGTAATTACATATATGTAATAAAATATATGTAAGTCATCAAAGTTGGAAGTATTATCAACAATTAACCATGTATTATTTCTATTTAAGGTGAATAAAGCTTTATCAGTCTAAATATGTGCATTATAATACATACTTAGAAAATAATAATAACAATTTAATATATTTAATATATATGAAATACAATTAAATATTAAAAGAAAAATTAATATACCTAAAAAAACCATTACATATTATCAAATATCATGAGCTCAACTAGTTAAGTTCCGTAACTTTCAAGGAAATATTTACGTTAGAATCTTTCCAAGTGATACATGGATTATTTCCATTATAATATATCTATGTAGTCATGATATAATGTGTTTGGAGCCATTTTAATACCATATAACTTAAATATGTAATATATTAAGCTCATGTCTTAATTATCATGAGGGGAAGGAGTGTGATCCAAGAATAAATGCGAGCTAGGAATAAGAAGGAAGCATACAATCTAGGAGAGAGTGTGAGCCAAGAGTGGGTAGGAAGGATGAATAACAACTAGGAAGCAAAGTATGATCAAGGAGCGAGCACCACTTCTTATTAGATATCTATGAAAAAACCCAAAAACCAAATGATTCATATGAAGAAAATCTAGGTAACATGGTAGGAAAGTCATTTTTGAAAGTCCTTATTGGAAGTAAGGATGCCCTAGTTGGAAGTATGGATGGCATAATTAGTCATAAGAGGAAGGGTGAAATTATGGAAAACCCCATCCATGTAGCATATAATATACTAAGGATGATATGATCAAGCATGATATAATGGTTTTTAAAACTAGAGGATTAATATGTAAGTTCCATGGATACTCGCTATGTTTTTTTGACATTCAATATTGGATCAAGTGGGTTAGTTCAATTCATCATGGTCTTAGGATTTTAAAATATCATGGTTCAAGCTCAAGAGGTTTGAATCTTTCAAGTAGGGATTAAATTCAAATTACTCCATGACTTTTCTTTCAAAAGGATTTTTCCTCATTATCTTCTCCAATTCATAAATAAGGGATCAAATAATGGATGGTGACCCTTGGTTTAGGGGTAAAGATACATTATATTTAAGAACATGGAGTGATATTTTTTCAATGGATATAATTACTATTAAAAGAATTACATTGTGGATTAGAATTTTTTGGACTTCCTTATCAACTTGTCAATAAGGAGGTTTTGAAGAATATTGACAATATTCCAGGGGAGTTCACCCAAGAGGTACCAACTACTAAGGAGAGAAGGCATGTTGAATACACTCAAATATATGTTCCATGATGATGAAAATAATATAATAAAATATTAAGGGTATGAATAAGACACCTAAAAAAAATTATTAAGGAATTTCTAGGTTTTTGTAGTCCTGAATTTATTTTATTACAAGTAGTAAGGAATGTAAGGATGCATTTAAAAAGATTTAGAAGATGGATGATTTGCTAGTGTTTCTTCTATATGATCTTAAGGTGGTATTTAAACAATATGGGACAAACAAAAATGGGGTGGATATTTAAAAGCAAAAAGTAAATGGTTTTCTAGACTATTTTGCAGGAAAGAGCAAAACATCAAAGTTGGGGTTATAAATGTATATGCTTCAACTATACTATTTCCTTGTGAAAGATGTTGGAAGAACCTCAATATATTTTTTTCAAACATAATTATGATTCATAATTGTGATCTATAGGTTATTTAGGGTAACTTAAACATAGTTCTATCTCCTTTGAAAAAGAAGGACGGTACTCTAGAATGATCTAAATAAATGCAAGATTTTGCTTCATTTGTCAATTTAAATGGCCTTTGCGATGTTAGTCTGTCAAGTTTTTAATGTACATAAAATAATAGATGCATTTGAAAAACTCATATAGTAAAATTATTGGATAGATTCTTGTTATCCAATACATAGTTGCAAACAAAGTATACAATATCTTCAGATATTTTATTGTGAGTAGGATCAAATCATAAACCCATTCTTTTGACTTATTATTTACCTAATAATGGTCATCTAAATCCATTTTTATTCTAGTCTATGTGGCTACAATACCTCAATTTATTTCAAATGGCATGTTATGGTAGGATGAAGCAAATTATAAAGGATCATTTATGTACAAGTTTGTTAAAAAAAAATTGTTTTGGAGTAAATGAAGATTCGGAATGCCAAATATTTTGGTAAAATTTTTAAAGAGGATAAGTAAATTGAATCCAAGCCAAAAAACTTACAAGGGATAGTAGAAATTAATGGAATGGACTAGGATTATTATGTGAAAGAAAAATAATTACTTTTTAGTTATCATAATTCATTGAAAAATGAGTCATATTGGTTTTAGAAATCTAGGGTGAAATGGCTCAAGGAAGGAGATAGAAATACAAAATTTTCATGCTATAGATTGTTTTTATTTTCATCACATAAAAAATATTTTAACACTAGATGGAAGAAATATTGAAGAAGAAGAAGATATAAGAAAACAATTAATTATTTGAAAATATTTTATCAAATACTAGGTAGGATAAGGAGGCACAAGATAATATTTTTCAAAATATTCCATCAATTACCTTACAGGTACACATGAAATCTTGGTGAAGAAGACATATCGAGGAGCTACATGAAGCGATTTTATCTTTTCATCCTAATAATCCACCTAGCATCGATGGATTTCCTATAATTTTCTTTCATTTGTTTTGGATTTATTGCAGAGTGATATATTGGTTGTGATTGAAGAGTCCCCAAAAAGGAAGGCTACAATAAATGAGATTTATACCACTTTTATTACATTGGTTTCCAAGAAAAGCAAGACAAAATATTTTGATAATTTTCTAGTAAGCCTTTGTAATATGATTTATAATATTATTTCAAAAATTATAGAAAATGGGTTAAAAGGCATTCTAGATTTTGTTATGTTAGAGGAACAAGGTAATTGTGGTAAACCAATTCTTGAAGGGGTAATCATTACACAAGAGACCATACATTCTCTTTATTCCATAAAAAAACTAGTTATTCTTATGCAATTAGATATGAACAAAGCATATGATAAGGTTTCCTATGTGATATTCTTAAAAACTTTGGTTTTTATTACAATTGGTATGAATGGATTAAATGTTGTCATAGCATTGCAAACTATTCTATTTTGATCAATGGTTCTCCTATTGGTTGCTTTAAGTCATTTATGGAATCTTCCAAGGTGATACACTATCTCCTTATCTATTCATTATTATTACAAAGGCATTAGGGAGAGCTCTCTCAAAGGAAAAATGGAAGGAAAAATCAAAGGTATTTAGGTTACAAAAAATGGTCCCTTCAAATATCATTTACAATTAATTGATGATACTTTTATTTTAGGCCATCCCTAAGTCAATGAGACCGTGGATTTTAAATCAATATTATAATGCTATGATAAGGGTACTAGAAAATTGTTAATGCCATAAAATTTAGGATCTTTTCATTAACACTACCCTATATTTACAATTAATTATTGTGGATATTTTAGGCTTTAAAGTTGAAAAATTTTCATCAACCTAATTGGGTATTTATTTGTTTCATAAAGGAAATAAAAAGGAATTTTGGGTATCTTATTTGGATAGAATTATATATTTTTTGGTAGGTTGGAAAGGTATGTTCTTAACAATAGAAAAAAGGTTACAACTCATAAAGACTACATTGCAATCCATCCTTATTTATATGATGTCACTTTCAATATTGCTAGTAGGTATAGTATCAAAAATTGATAAAATTCAAAGAGGATTTCTTTGGAAAGGATGCAAGGAAAAAATTAGGTATCCTCTTTGTAAGTGAAAAATGTTTGTAAAGGAAATAATTGTGGAGAAGTAGGCTTACAAAATTGTAGACTTGTGAGTTTGGCCTTAGGGGAAAAACTTGGGTGGTAATTATTCGAATATTAAGGAAAGAATTAGACAATACTATTACTTGAAAAAAATATAGGTTTTCTTGATGCAATGAAATTATTTAGGAAAATACCCCTACTCATAGGATCCTCAACATGAAACTTCATAACAAATACTTTTATATTTGATCAATAAACATATTATATGGTTAGTCAATGGGCGAATTATATAGGTTTTTAGTCGAATTCTTGGTTGAAGCCTTATCCTCATATATTTAATTCAAAATTATAACCATTGGATTGGGCATAACTAGTGTTAGGAACCTATAGTTAAAAATAAGCATAATCCACAATCGTAATACAAAATTAGTGAAAATGCAAAAATAAATAACACAAGTGCTATGAAAACAACTAAAATAAAATATAACTTATATTATCATTGGCCTCTTTGAGGGTGTAACCTCCTTAGAATTAGAGCTTTGTTACAATATGACTATGATATGATACATTCTATTTTTACCCCTACCTTTATAAAAATTTGTATTTATAAATAACTACTACATTATTGAAATATCTCCTACTTATACAAAGTAAATGTTACATCATTCTCCTACTTACATCATTACTAATTCCTATAGTAGAGGTTACATCATAATGGGTCCATACACAATAGGCACACATGATGGACATAACATAATAATAGTTATGTTAGGATGAGATTATAATATAATATCCTCCTTCAAGAATATTTGTCCTCAAAGATTGAGGTGAGGAAACTACTGTTGAAGCTGATGGAGTGACTTCTAGGTAACATATTGTAGATGTAATCCCTACCATTGTACTAAACATCAATGAGCGTATGGTTGTGAAGTGTCAGCATTCATTGGTACAAAATACTATTGGGTTCCAAGATTACTCAACCCTCATTATTAAACTATGGTAGTGGTGATTGAATCTAAGTTAAACTACCAATGACCTTCTTTAAGGAGGAGATATAAAAAACTACATGTATGGAGGATATTTACAATTAAAGCATGTAGGCTATGGGACTAGTACATTGTAGTACCTTATGTAGTCCATAGAATTTATTTTCTGGATTTTTAAGCCCACAAAGTCTCAAGGATGATTGTTTTTATGGATATAGGGGTAGGAACACCATATTTTCTATATTAAAACTATGCTCTAAGCAATGATTGGTCTATTGTCTCATATGATTATATGCCATAGCCAAATTTTCTTTGAGACATTGGAGGAGTTGTGTATGTTCCCTAAGAGTGGAATCTATAGCTTAAACCTTGTGCATGTTGTATGCCATGTTCCCTAAGAGAGAAAGCATGTTCCATAAGATTGGAATCTATAGCTTAAACCTTAGAACTTTCTAGAATGTACAATAGAAGAAATGTAAGAGGACATCCATAAACCACTTCATATTGCATCATATTGGTGTTGGAGTGAGAGAAAGTATTAAATTATAATTCAAACAATGGAATAATTTGACCCACTAAGTTGGTTTCCCAATTGCAAAAAAATGAAGATATGTTTCTATGCACTTGTTAACAATTTCCATTTGCTTATCCATCCAAGGATGATATACTGAGATCTTCTTGAGATGTGTTCCTTGTAGCTTGAACAATTCCTCCCAAAAACGACTAGTGAAGGTGGGATCATGATTAGGATCAATGGATTGTGGCATGCCATGAAGGTAGGATTCAAGGAATATTTATACAACTATTGAAGCTTTGTAGGGGTGGTCTAGAGGATGGAAATGAGCATGCTTAGAGAAATACTCCATCACCACAAGAATGACTATTTTTCCTCCATAATTGGAGATCCATTTAATTAAATCTATAAAAATATCTATCCAAATAGTCTTTAGGATACTATGAGGATGAAGTGTTCCAGGTGTACCTATAGTTTTTCCCTTCATACATTAATAAACATCACATTCTTCCATAAAATTTTGAGTATCCCCTTTCATTCCTACCCTTGAAAATGTGTTTTTGGATTACTTATAAGTCTTTAAGAGACCAAAGTGTCCTACTATCAAGGAAGCATGCATTTATTGTAGTATAGTATTATAAAATTGTGAATTTATAGGAACAACAAGGCAATGTTGATATCTCAAATATTTCCCATCCCATATATATCCTAACCGAGAGTTAGGATTATGTTGAAGTTGTTCAATTATGGCTTGCAAGGTAGAGTCTTGGATCACTTCTTCCTTAAGCTAGTTTATCCATTAAGGAAGTGGAGTTAAGATAGCACACAATGTGCCTTGGTCCTCATTTTGACAAGATGGGTCATCAACAACTACATTCTCCTTTTATTTTCTTATAAAGTATTTTTGAGTCATACCCCTATAGTTTGGTGACCCATTTTTGTTATTTAGGAATAGAGACATGCTACTCAAGAAAGCATTTTAGGTTGTGATTGTCTATATTGACTGAAAAATATCACCCAATGAGATAAGGCCCCTAGTGGTTAAAAAAATTTAATATTGCCATAATATCCTCATATGTCAATTTATCCAAGTTTTTACTTGATAATGCCTTGCTAGCTATTTTCATCTCTAAATGCACCCATTTGTCTTGGTCAAAAAGGCCCATTGAGATAGGGGCACCCATACCTTGTGTAGAGTGGAACAATGAGAATTTCCATGGATGAAATACCACCTACGAGGCAACCTTTGGGGTTTTTAATCGAGGCTAGCTAGTCTTCTGGATTAATTTTTGATGCATAGTGACCTCCATGAGTTGAGGTTAATGGGGCTTATAGGGAAAGGAATTGTAGTAAAAATAAAAAATGAGAATAGTAAATAATTTTCATAAATTAAAACTTAAGCTACAAGGGGTGATGCACCAAGAAATAAAACCCCTACTTTCAACTATAATTAGTGGCCATAAATGAATACAAAATCCATCGAACTATGGTTAAAATGAACACAACCAAACAAACACACTGCCAAGAATTAAAAATATGTTAAAGAAATGAGGATAGAGAAAAATTAGTCATTTCTTCCATTAACATGCCAAAAATAATTACAAGATAATAAGACCTAGAGGGTTTGATGCTCCTTAGGTACAGAGCCAAGGTTCGAGCTTTGCTTGTTACAATAAAAAATATGGTGGAAGGAAGAGCCCATAAGGCCAGGTATTAGGCATGAGTAGACAACTCTTAATATATTTACAATTAATTTTTGGCCCATTTATAAGCTGATAAGAGGGTTCCTTCCCCATAAATTTTTGTGTAGAAGGCCTATAAAGTATCCTCTTTTCTACATACAAAATCCTCCTATAGCTAGAAGAAATAGCTTTCAGGTATTTAAATCCTAGGCCCATAAATACTAAGAGATTTTGGGTCTTTAGATGATGAAATATCACTGAATTATCTCTTTGTTGTTGTGTTGGTGTGGCTATGACATTAAATCTTTCTTGTGTTTCTCCTTGAATGCATAACCTTGTTGATGTGATGAGCATGGCCTCCATGATTGGTGCATATTGGTATAGTAGGCTTATGTGTATGGTGGGTGGTTACTATAGATGAAACATGATTGGTTATAATAGGATAGACCACAAAATTCAATACTTGTGGCCAATGGTGGGTGGTTTTTATAAATAATCTTTTTTCTACATCCTTTGCATGCATGATTTCCATGTATCCTTGAATAATATGGAACCTCATTCAACTAATGGTAGGCCTTCATTATTGAAGTGTTAGTACATTTATTCTTAGGATTTTTACTGGTCACTATGTGTTCTTCTTTGAGATCCATTAGATCCTTTTATTATTTTTCACACTTTGCCTCATCAAAAGGACCATGTAGACTATTGGATTAAAATCAACAACTTGTAGGCCTTAGCATCTTTTTAGGCATATGATTCTGGGTGAAAGATGAGTGATGACCATAGATGGAAGATCTAATAGTTGGTGTAGCTTCTAATTTTATCCACTCATCTATTTAAGTTATTTACTTTTTATTGAATGCAAGAATCACCTTTCGACCATCGTCTTTCAACTTGTCCCACTTTCAACTATCTTATTCAAGGGAAGCAAGGGTTATAGGAAAAAGTTCCCTATAGCTTTGGCAGCTCCCAAGGACTTTTAGCCTACTAAAAATGGAGTGATCCCAAATAACTTACCTTATCATTAGGCACATAGTCAATATTAGAAGTTATAAATAACATACATAAAACAACAAAAATCAAAGCAAAATGACATAAAAATCATAAGGGACAAGGCAAAAAAAATG
This sequence comes from Wollemia nobilis, assembly GCA_028583015.1. Classification (NCBI taxonomy): domain Eukaryota; kingdom Viridiplantae; phylum Streptophyta; class Pinopsida; order Araucariales; family Araucariaceae; genus Wollemia; species Wollemia nobilis. The sequence continues at coordinate 6,487,969 of JAQPPZ010017031.1, read as the reverse complement.
AAGGAAATGTGGGAAGGTTAGTGAGATGGGAGCTTGCTCATCTGAGCTCTCACTTCTTTCCATTCTTCTTAAAAGAATTATCTAGATTCTTAGAAACAATGGTAGATCCTCAAGAACTGAACTTGGTATATGCATGAGAAACCCATTACTCCATGCATAACTTATCACACTTATGCCTCAAGCTCTACCAGATACCCAATATTTTTTATAGCATCCTTGGCTGTTAGGACCTATGATTACTTCTAGAAATTTAACCCTCTTTCCTTTCAATATTCCAAGGCCTATGCATATTCTTTATTTAATAGGAGGTTATGTCCATCTACCCATGGGGATGGTAGACCCTTTTGAATTAGAGAATTCAGAGGGTCAGGTAAACTATTGATCACCTTGTTTAGGGATTATTCTTGGGCCATACATTCATGTGTTAATTTTCCTTGGTTTATGGTTCCCCATACTCTCTTGAAAATTACCTCTTGATATTGGATCCCAACAATTTACAACTCCTATTTGCTTGTAGTGACTATTTGAATCTAGAATTTTTCTACTTTGCTCATCCTCACTAATTTTTCCATGAAAGACCATTTTATTTCTTGAGTGATTTTTGCACTTATTTAGGATGTCAAGCTAATGAATTTAATGATCCAAGACATAAAATACATGGTATTAACTATGCCATCCCAATATGTAGTATAAATATCCTGAATTAACTTGATGATGGTCTATTGTAGGATTTCCAAGATTCTCTTTCTTCTTCTATCTCCATCTCAAAATCAGCCCTATATGAATTGAGTTGACTCTCTACAATGAACAACCGGTCTAGTAGTTCTTGAATCTTCCTTTACTCTTCTTCCAAGAGAGCATCCTTTTCTCGAGAACTCACGGTTTGTCCCATTTGATTTTGGTGCCCTTTAAATTTGGTTTGTGAGTCTTTAAGGGTAGCCTTGACCTCCTAGAGTTTTTTTCTCTTTTCTATATTCTCTCTAGGGTCATCAAATCATGTTTTACAAGCTTGCTCATGTTTTCATCAATTTGGATATGTCCCTATATCTAGTGTCTTTTAGAATATTAGCCATCCTGCTTCTATGGTAATCTTGAGGCTACATCTACCCTTCTAGTTTGGAGACCTTTGGGTCCAAGTAGGCAAAGTAGAGAACTCTTATTAGTAGCTCAATATAGCTCTTGAGCTTACTCTCCATCAACAAGGCCACTTTTTTAGTCTCATTTTTTTTTATACTTGAAGACCCTTTTATGGAGTTCTCTAAAGTACGGTAATGCATTTTGAGAATGTTGGAAATTTTGAGTCAAGGTTGTCATTGATGTCAAGGAATGAAGTCATCATTGATGTCAAGGAATATGTCAAGGAAAAATGCACAGGTTAATGGCAAAAAGCTTCATAATATTTTTAATATTATGTGGAAGCATATGAAGGATTTTTATTAAAACCATGGGTGAGCAAAAATAAAAGGTTTTTCCTTAAAACCAATGGTGGCACAAGTAAAAGGTTTTTCTTAAAATTGATGGTGGTAGAAAATAAAAGGTTTTTCCATTAAAATCATGTGAGTAAGTTGTAAGGTTTTTCTAAAAACCTAAAGAGGCCCTTAATTTTGGTTTAAGGCCAAAATACCATGTTAATAATTAAATTAAAATAATTAAATTCTTAAATAATTTAATTTATTATATTTAATAAATTGCCAAAGCTAAAGTTTGGGCACATTTCATAAAGTTTGGGCACTGCATGCAAAGTTGCCCCCCTTTCACCTATGTTACCGCTTGCTAGACGACATCCTCACCGTTGATGTGGAGCAATGAAGGTGTATGGTATATAAATACCATAGCCTTATGAAATGCAAGGATCCACTTACATCCGCCAAAAATAATTAACACCGATTTTTATGCGTAATTCCCTCATGACAGCATTTCGTGCAAAGTTTTTGGACAACATGAGTGAAGGAGCCAATTCATGGCTTGTACGAATAGTGGAAGTCAAATGACATAAGGTAGTGGAGGTTCCAAAGGGAGAACGTGGCTCCACGGTGTTGGGAGCCATGGTGAAAGTGCTTTTGGAGAGAAGCGCTCAGTTTGAATCTTCGTGCAATGCAAAGTGGTAACACTCTTTTAAATTAAAATATTTTGATTTTTGACTTAGGCTAAGGTTAGTCTTAGGAGAAATAAGGAGGTAAATTATTTTGGATTTTTGCCTAAGTTAAAAAGGAAGTTTTGTGGGTTTTATAAAGTGTTTGCTGAAAAATTAAGTGGTGGGTAAAAATTCTTTTACCTTAGAAAAGGAAAGATTAGTTGTTGCATTATTTTTCAAAAGTATTATATTTAAAAATGCAATGTTAAAGTAGGGAGTCATAAGTATAAATTGGATTGATTTTTGAAGAATAAAATTTTGAAGTGGCTTATGTCAAATATGATTGACTGATATAAATTTGTGATGAGTTAGGGTTTTTGAGAAGTGAATATTCAAACTATTGTGGTGTTGGATATTATTTTAAGAAAGGAGTAATAAGGTGTATTTGTGAGTGATTATATGATTTGTATTGTTTGTCTAACTTCCTTGAGATTTGCAAAGTGATGTTTATGGTTGTGACAAATTTGTGTGGTCTAATTCTCATCAAGCAAAAAGGTATGGGCACATTATTCCATAGTTGAGTTGATTGGTTGATTTTCTAGAAAATAAGTTTGGAGTGAAAAAGACTTGATTAGGGTTTATTTATTGAGTGTGTTGAGTTAATGCTTCAAGGTTTTTTGGAATAAATAATTGTTGTTAAAACCTTGTTTTATAAGCATTTTTGTTGAAGCCATTGGTTGTGTGAAGAACTTGAACTAGGGTTTGAAAATAACATGAGTATCATTATTATGTGAAGATTGTATTATAAGCTTTTTTTTTAAGTAAGTTGTGTGTGAAGGACTTGAACTAGGGTTTGAAAAGAACATGAATATCATTATTATGTGAATATTGTGTTATATATTTTTTTTTGAAGTGAGTTGTTGTGTGATGAACTTGAACTAGGGTTTGAAAAGAACATGAATATCATTATTATGTGAATATTGTGTTATATATTTGTTTTTGAAGTGAGTTGTTGTGTGAGGAACTTGAACTAGGGTTTGAAAAGAACATAAGTGTCATTGTTATGTGAGAATGGTTGATAAGCATTGTTGGGAACATTTTGAGTGAATATCATATGCTTGGAAAAGGGTTTGTAAGGAAATATTGTTTCATTGAGTGATTGGTTGAGTAGAGTTGGTTGAGCCTAGTCAAGTGGGTGTGTGAAGTGATTTTTCAAGTTCCATAAAACAAAACTATTCTATATTCTAAATTGAATTGAGAAAGTGACTAAGTATTGAGTTGAATCATATTGAGTCTCTAACAATTCTCTATATGTTTCTAAAAGAGTTATTGAAAGTTATTGAGCATTGTGATTAGTATAGAACATATTGAGTCTCTAAAAATTCTCTTTATATTTCTATGATATTGGACAAGTTCTAGTGTGGACTTGTTATGCAGATTTGAGATAAGTATTTGAGAATACTTGTGGATAGATTTGGGTAATCTTTTGTGGAAGCTTACAATAAAAATTGAGAGTATATTTAGATAAGTTCTTGTGGGAACTTATTGAGAATATTGGACAAGTTCTAGAGAGAACTTGTGGACAGATTGGTGTGAGTTTTTGTGGAAGCTTACAAGGCATATTTAAGACAAGTCTTTGAGAAGACTTGAGAATAGATTTGATTGATTGATTTGTTCAAACCTTGAGTTAAGGTTTGGGGTAGATCCAACAGAGTTGATTTGAGATTGAGTCAAGCTTTCAGTTAAGGCTTTAGGACAAATATTGAGAAAATGTTTATGCTTGATCGAAGGACTATGTTTAGTACAAAATTAAAAATAGGTTTTGGTTCAAATTTGAGGATAGGTTTGTGCCAAACCAGAGACAAATATTGAGGAAAAATTTGTGATATATCAATGGACTATGTTTAGTGCATATTTGAGAAAGAGCTTTGGAGGTGATAGAGTTAAGGACAAATATCTCCAACCAGAGTAGGGAAGACAGGTGTCTTATGTGGATAGAGTTCCATTTGTTAAGGGTAGTGGAGGCAAAGGTATTCTAGAGGATCACCAACCAAAGCAGAGATTAGGATATTGGTGTCTCCTATGGATAGAGATCCATGAACTTGATTAGGGGATTGGTGTATCCTTTGGATAGAGGTCCATAAATATTATAATAGGGAAAGGATTCCAAAGAGATTGATTGAGAAAATTTTAGTGAAATATTTTCTTCGTGGAGTAGCCCACATTGGGTGAACCACGTAAATTTTGGTGTCTCAATTGTATGTGGTGATTTGTACATTGCTTTAATTACTACTATTTATATTGTTATATTTACATTTCATAATATTGATTGGGAAAGAAAAAGTAAAAAGTGGTCTTATACTATTCACACCCCCCCTCTCAGTATAAGATTGTGTTCTTCAATTGGTATCAGAGTGGGTTCCTTCGAAAGAGTTTAACAACTTGAAGGAAAAGCTAAAAAGAACACAATGGATTCTAATAATGGACCTTAAGATAATTTAGTACTAGTATTTGATGGAAGTGATTATGTATATTGGAGTTTAATAATGAAGATCTACCTAAAGGAACTTGGCAATGAAGTATGGAAAGCATTTGAAAATGAATACATATCACCAGTTGATCCACCTATAGATTAGGAAGGTAAGCCTCTACAACAGTACAATTCAAAAGCAATGAATGCACTTTTGAGAGGTTTGCATAGAACAGAGTCCATAAAAGTTATGCATTATCAAGATACAAAAGGAATGTGGGATAAGTTACAAAATATATATGAAGGAGATAAAGGTGCCAAGAAAGCAAAGATACAAAATATCAAAGGACAATTTAAAGAGTTAATAATGAAATATGAGAATATTAGTACCTATATACTTTGAATCGATGAGTTTATTAATGCTATGCAAGGACTTGGAATGAAGTTTGATGAATCATATGTCTGTGATAAGGTCTTAAGATCTCTTCCAAAAAGATTTAGTGAAAATATTTATGCTATAGAAGAGTCAAAGGATGATGATTATTTAACAAGAGATATGTTGCTTGGTATTCTTATAGCTTTTGAGTTAAGAATAAAAGAGCCTATTCCCTACAAGGAAGAAACCTTCAAATAAATCAAGAAGATAAATGGTAAGAAGTCAGAATCAAGCAATGAGTGATGCAGTGATGAAGAAGCTAATTATGGCAGAAGAAATAAAGATTCAACAAGATCCAAAGATAAAAAACCTGTTAGATGTTTCAATTGTGGAAAGTATGGTCATTATGCAACTGATTTTCAAGAAGCAAAGAATAATAATGATGAAGAAAAACATGATCATAGGAACAAGGAATCAAAAAGATACAAGCACCAAAAGAAAAGCAAGGATGGACAAAGCAAACAAGGAAATAAGTTCTTTCAAAGATAAAATAGGAGCTACTATGCGGATAAGGCAAGTAAGTACTCAAGTGATAGTGATGCTAGTCTTTTAGATAATGATAGCTATGAAGTCCTATTTATGATTGAAGAAAAAGAACCAGTTAAGAATAGGACCTCAGTAATTCTCAAGTATTTTAGATGTGGTAACTTTAGACATATTGAAAATATTTTTACAAGAAATGGTTATAGTTTTAGTTATGATGAATATGAGGATGCACATGAAGGACTAGATGAAAAACTTCTAATGGCACTAGAAGAAGGAGAAGGTGATTCTATAGAAGACAAGTCAAAAGAAAATGTAGATGTCAAAAAATGCAAACAAATAGAGGAAAAATCAGATAAATAAGGATATGATCTTAAGGGAGAACTTATCTATGCTCTTGAAATAGTAAAGAAGGTAAGAAAGCAAAACTCTAAATTAGAAGCTCAATTTCAAGAATGTGATGAAGAGAGAAGAATTATTATAGAGGATATAGAAAAATCAAATGCTAAGACAAAGAAATTCAAGGATAAGCTAGAAGCAAAGGTCTTAGAATGTGAAAGGTTAGAACAAGAAGTAGCCCTACTAAGGGAAGATTTATAAGAATCCAAATTCAAGATAAAAGGGTTCAAAAATAGCTCAAATAATTTAGATAAGTTCATCAAGATACAAAAGCCTACATCAAGCAAAACATGTATTGGTTTTGAATAGGTTCAAAAGAAACAAGAAGAAAAGTCAACCTCAAGTTCTAGAGGAGAAGAAACTTTAGATGAAGACACTTCAGAAGATGATAGCATAAGAGGAAGTGAGACATATGAGGATGAGTTGGACAATAGAAATCTTAACAAGGATAGGAACAATGCACAAAGAAGAAACAGATGGAACAACAATTAGAATAGGAGACCAATGAGGTCAAGATAAGGAAGTTTTAATGGAAGATATTTTTCATGTCACAAGTTTGGGAACATTGCTTCACAGTTTAGGACACATGAAAGATAGGTATATGGGAATAGACAACCTTTCAATGGGTATTGTTACTCATGTATTCTATTTGGTCACAAGGCAATGAATTGCAAGGTTCATGACAGAAGAGGATATGGCTTCACTAGGAGAAATACTAAGATATTTTTAGCTCCAAGGAATAACATTAAGTGTTATAAGTGTAATAATGATGGTCACATAGTAAAGTTTTGTAGAGCATACATTCCAGAATCAAGTATGAATAGGAACAAGAACAGGAACAAGAACATGAATAGGAACAAGAATAGGAATAGGAACAGGAACAAGAACAAGAACATGGATCTGAACAAGAATAGGAACATGGATATGAATAGGAATAGGAAAAGGAACAAGAATAGGAATGTGGACATAGACAAGAACATGGACATGGAAAGGAATAGTCAGAGGAATCAAAATGATCAGATAAGAAGCAAAGAGGATAAAGGTAAAGAAAATTACTTTCTAGGAGTAGAAATACTCCCACCTCAAAATTAACTCAAAAGGAGGTGGGAGAGGGGCTAAGCTAAGAAGCTCATTCTTAGCCCCGAGCCCCAAAGGTGACCCTTTGCCATTGATGTCAAAGTGGGAGAGATTTGAGTAAGGGAGAGAGATTTGGTATTTGAGTAAAGAGGAGAGATTTGAAAATAGTATTGAGCCAGGGGGAGCAAAACCAAGAAAAAGGTTAAGTTTCTAGTAAAAAGAATTTGGGTTGCCATCAATGACAAAGGGGGAGATTGTTGGACATTTTGAGTCAAAGTTATCATTGATGTCAAGGAATAAAGTCATCATTGATGTCAAGGAACAATGCAAAGGTTAATGGAAAAAATCTTCATAATATTTTTAATATTATGTGGAAGCATATGAAGGTTTTTTATTAAAACCATAGGTGAGCAAAAATAAAAGGTTTTTCCTTGAAACCAATGGTAGCACAAGTAAAAGGTTTTTCTTAAAACCGATTGTGGCAGAAAATAAAAGGCTTTTCCATTAAAACCATGTGAGCAAGTTGTGAGGTTTTTCTAAAAACCTAAAGAGGCCCTTAAGTTTGGTTTAAGGACAAAATACCATGTTAATTATTAAATTATAATAATTACATTCTTAAAGAATTTAGTTTATTATAATTAATAAATTGCCAAAGCTAAAGTTTTGGTGCCAGTTTATTCACATGCAAAGTTGCCCCCCTGCCGCCGACATCACCACTTTCTAGACGATGTCCTCACCATCGACGTGGAGCAAGGAAGGTATATGTTTTATAAATACCATATCCTTCTCAAATGCAAGGATCCACTCACATACGCCGAAATAAATTAATACTGGTTTTCATGCGTAATTCTCTCATGACAACCATTCGTGCAAAGTTTTTGGATAGCATGAGTGAAGGAGCCAATTCGTGGCTCATGTGAATAGTGGAATTCAAATGGCGTAAGGTAGTGGAGGTTCCAAAGGGAGCATGTGGCTCCACGACATTGGAAGACACGGTAAAAGCGCTTGTGGAGAGAAGCGCTTAGTTCGAATCTTCGTGCAATGCAAAGTGGTAACACTCTCTTCAATTAAAATATTTTTATTTTTGACTTAGGCTAAGGTTAGTCTTAGGATAAATAAGTAGGTAAATAATTTTGAATTTTTGCCTAAGTTAAAAAGGAAGTTTTGTGGGTTTTATAAAGTGTTTGCTGAAAATTTAAGTGGTGGGTAAAAATTCTTTTACCTTAGAAAAGGAAATATTAGTTGTTGCATTATTTTTCAAAAGAATTATATTTAAAAATGCAATGTTAAAGTAGGGAGTCATAAGTAGAAATTGGATTGATTTTTGAAGAACAAAATTCTGAAGTGGCCAATGTCAAATATGATTGATTGAGATAAATTTGTATTGAGTTAGGGTTTTTGAGAAGTGAATATTCAAACTATTATGGTGTTGGATATTATTTTAAGAAAGGAGTAATAAGGTGTATTTGTGAGTGATTATATGATTTGTATTGTTTGTCTAACTTCCTTGAGATTTGAAAAGTGATGTTTATGGTTGTGGTAGATTTGTGTGATCTACTTCTCAGCAAGAAAAAAGGTATGGGCACATTCTTCCGTAGTTGAGTTGATTGGTTGATTTTTTGGAAAATAAGTTTGGAGTGAAAAGGACTTGATTAGGGTTTCCTTATTGAGTGTGTTGAGTTAATGCTTCAAGGTTTTATGGAATAAATAATTGTTGTTAAAATATTGTTTCATAAGCATTGTTGTTGAAGCCATTTGTTGTGTGAAGAACTTGAACTAGGGTTTGAAAATAACATGAGTATCATTGTTATGTGAATATTGTTTTATAAGCATTGTTGTTGAAGTGAGTTGTTGTGTGAAGAACTTGAACTAGGGTTTGAAAAGAACGATTATCATTATTATGTGAAGATTGTATTATAAGAATTGTTGTTGAAGTGAGTTTTTGTGTGACGAACTTCAAATAGGGTTTGAAAAGAACATGAGTATCATTGTTATGTGAGAGTGGTTGATAAGCATTGTTGGGAACATTTTGATTGAATGTCATACACTTGGAATAGGGTTTGTAAGGAATGATTGTTTCATTGAGTGATTGGTTGAGTAGATTTGGTTAAGCCTAGTCAAGTAGGTGTGTGAAGTGATTGTTCAAGTTCCATAAAATAAAACTATTCTATATTCTGAATTGAATTAAGAAAGTTACTGAGTATTGAGTTGATGCATATTGAGTCTCTAACAAATATTTGTATGTTTCTAAAAGAGTGATTGAAAGTGATTGAGCATTGTGATGAGTATAGAACATATTGAGTCTCTAACAATTCTCTTTATATTTCTATGAGATTGGACAAGTTCTAGTGTGGACTTGTTGTATATATTTGAGACAAATCTTTGAGAAGACTTGTGGACAGATTTGGGTAAGCTTTTGTGGAAGATTACAATACATATTGAGAGTAGATTTGGATAAGTTCTTACGGGAACTTATTGAGCAGATTGTACAAGTTCTAGAGAGGACTTGTAGATAAATTTAGGTAAGCTTTTGTGGAAGATTACAATACATATTGAGAGTAGATTTGGATAAGTTCTTATGGGAACTTATTGAGCAGATTGGACAAGTTACAAAGAGGACTTGTGGATAGATTGGTGTGAGCTTTTGTGGAAGCTTACAAGGTAGATTTGAGAAAAGTCTTTGAGAAGACTTGAGAACAAATTTGATTGATTGATTTGTTCAAACCTTGAGTTAATGTTTGGGGCAAATCCAACAAATTTTATTTGATATTGAGTCAAGCTTTGAGTTAAGGCTTGAGGATAGATATTGAGAAAAAAATTGTGCTTGATCGAAGTACTGTGTTTAGTATAGATTTGAGGACAGATTTTGGTGCAGATTTGAGGACAGGTTTATTCCAAACCAGAGACAAATATTGAGGACAGATTTGTGCTAGAACAACGAACTATTTTTAGTGTAGATTTGAGAAAGAAATTTGGAGGTGATAGAGTTGAGGACAAAGATATCTAGCTAGAGTAGGTAAGACAGGTGCCTTATGCGGATAGATTTCCATTTGCTAATGGTAGTGGAGGCAGAGGTCTTATAGAGGATCACCATCCAGAGTAAAGATTGGGATATTAGTGTTATAATCACAATGACACTGAGAGGGGGGGTGAATCAGTGTGTTCTTTAAAAACTTAAAAGCAATTTAGACTTTTAAATAAACTACAACAGATTAAAACAAAAATAATAAAAGTACTAAGAGAATCACACATAACACGGCATTTTAACGAGGTTCACCGATGTGGCTACTCCTCAAAAAGATTGCTTGGACTACCATCCAAATCCAGTTAAATGCAAAGCTACAACTTTACATAATCATTCACCAGCACCAACTGGTAAGAGGCACCAACCTCTAAATTTTATCTGCTACAACAGAATGGAGCACCAACTCCAATTTTTCCAGCTCCAACTGGAAAGAGGCACCAACCCCTTTTACCAAGCTACAACTTGGAGATAGTAATAAAAATTGCAGAATTAAACTGTCACCTCAATTTGCACGATCTACTGTTTCTCTTGCGTTCTGCTGCTTGTCGACATTCGACTGCTGCTATGAAAAATGATTCACACTTTTTCAACCACTCCTCTATATCTCTCTGCATTCTCTGCTGCAACTTCACAGAAATATTACTTCTATAGCCAGCACACTGTCATTTCACACTCGGAACACGACTTCTGCATACCATGTTCTTATCTTCTCTTTGCACCACTCACTCTGCTGCACCTTCTATGAAATCTCACTTCTACCATCTGCATATTTTTGCCTCGGACTTTAAACACGCCGTCTGCATATCGCTCTCTTTGTTCTCGATCAGTCGATACGCACTCACTCACTATCTCATCGCTGCGATCTCTTTTCTTTAACTCCAAAGAACTATCACCGACTTACACTCTGCTGCACATGAACTTCATTTGCATATATCGCATCACACCCACTCTTCAACCTTGCAATAGTCCCACATTTTTATAGAAGAGAATATCCCATAAAAACATTCTCAAACACGTCGGCTGCAACCCTAATTAGGTCAACATGAAACCCTAGAATTTTTTGGTTGCTTAACCTTGCTTTGTCAGCAAGAAACCCTAATTGATCCGTTGCAAAACCCTAGCAACGTCGGCTTTGAAAACAAGCCGATGAACAGCTTTAATTTAATTTTAAAATATTAATTTAAATTTTAAATAAATAAATAAAATTTAAACTAGATATTTAAAATTAAATATCTTCATCATCGGAGCACCTTTTTCAATAAAATGAAGAGCTAACTTGGGTTTTAAGAAAAACCCATTTCAAAACTGCTGACCATGGATTTAAACAAAACCTATAATTTAGTCTGCCTTGGTTTTCACAAAAACCCTTCCGCTCTTTGACATCAATGACAACATCAACACTTGAGCAAGGGAAATGTACCCAAGGTACCCAAAATTGCCAACAATATCCCCCTTTGTCATTGATGGCAACCCTTTACTAAAAACACATCTTCAAGAGCCAAAACTGAAATCAATCTCTTTGAAGTTTTGCTCCCCCTGACTTGAAGCTTTCCTCTTCACTTGAAGCTCTCCCCCTTACTCATATCTCTCCCCCTTTGTCATCAATGGCAAAGGGCCACCTTTGGGTCTCGGAACTAAGAATGAGCCTCTTAGCTTAGTCCCTCCCCCACCTCCTGATGAGGTGATTAATTCTGGGGTGGGAGTAAAACTCCCATTAGGCACTGATCAACATCAACGTCTATAACTTCCTTGCCGGGTCTTCTCTTGAACTCTTTGACCATATTCTTGTTCCTGTCATTGTTCTGATCCTTGGACCTGATCATGCCACTGTTCCTGTTCCTATATCCTAGAATTTCAACTCTGCACTGTCTGACAGTGTGACTTTTATTATTGCACTTATAACAAGTAATAGTGTTGTTTATTTTAGGCATACCTGTTCTTTGAATCCACATGTTATGACTAAGCCAGTTTTGACTAAACCTGTTTTGACCAAGCCTGTTAGTGTGATGTTCTTTTGTTTTAAATGAAACTCTGGTCTGTTTACCCTTCTGACATGAAGCACACATACTATTTGCAAGTTTTTTAATGATTGGAATATCTCTCACTGCTTGTTTAGCGCTAATTCTTACCAGATTATCAAAACTTATGTGTCCAAGCCTCTTATGCCACAACCAATTCTCTTATTATTGTCCCATGAAGCACATACCTTATGAAAACTCTGAGAGTGTGTACAGATTGCCAGACATCCTTGAGCCGGTTGCTATTAATTTCCTGTTGTTTATTTTTTTGACTTCACAACCATGCTTCTTGAAAACTACTTCATGTCCTTTGTCACAGATTTGACTCACACTCAATAGATTATGTTTCAAACCATCCACATATAAAACTTCCTCTTACTTGATCTTTCCTTCACTAATTTTGACCGTTCCTTTACCTATTATTTTGGCTCCATCATTGTTGCCGAATTTTATAGAACCACCCTCATACTTTTGTAGATTTTTGAATTTCTATTTGTCACCTGTCATATGACTTGAGCAACCACTATCAAGAATCCAAGGAACATGTTTATTCTGAGCTCTAAAAGTTGTCTGCACTATTAAAGAATCTTGTTCTTTCCTGAGCTGTTCTTTTTGTTTCCATTCTGTTTTAACTGTGGTATTGGGTTCTAGCTGTGACTTCCCCTTTTTAGAATTTTGCACATATCCTTTAGTATAAATTCTATTTTGTTTTGCTCTATACGGTTGAAATCTGCTTTCATGAGGTTGATATGAAACAGACATACTACGACAATTTCTGGCAATATGACCAAAGTTGTGACACTTAAAACACTCTCTTGCATAACTCATTAAAGGAGAAAACACATTTCTACTAGTGAAACTTCTTGGACCTACGTTGTATTTGCAGTCAACAATTTTATGCCCATAAACATTACACTTGAAACAAAAACCATAGAAATAATGATTAAACCTGAAATATGGTCTTGGCCAGGTTGTTGTTGGAGCCTTGGATCTTCTATTCTTTTGATGTGTGACCTTAGTAAAGCCATCATTGTCAGCTGCTATTTCAGGTCTGGCATTATATCTTTCTTTTGCCTGATTCTTGTCTTTGTTCTTTTCACTTTCAACATTGCTTGCTTTTGGTCCAGTTGATGATTCTCCTTCAGAAAATCCAAGACCAAATTTGATACCTGTGGATCTTTGATCGCTCAAAATTTTGTCCAATTTCATCGAGTTTTCTTCACGTTTTACATGACAGTTGATTTTTCGATCCAGATCTTGTATCTGTATTCGAAGACTCACATTTTCTTCTTCCAATTTGCTGCAGTGGTCTATCTTCATGGATACCTGTATTTCCAGATCTTCAGACATTTTCTTGTATTCTTCAGTCTGTATTTTTAAACTGGAAATAATGTTGTTTGCATCCTTAAGTTTCCTTGACAATTTTTCATTCTTATTTTTCTTCGATTCCCATTCCGTAAGGGCAGACACTAGCTCACCCTCTAAATCAACTTCAGCCTCAACTTCTTCAACTTCAGAGTTCATTCCTTCTGCCATTTCTAGTTCAATTTTCTCAACCATAGGAACTGAAACTGGCTAGGATGCCTTTTTGGATGAGGATCTATTCTTCTTAGCCATTGTGTACTAATCCAAGATCAACCCTGACTAATTTAGCCAAAATTGGGAACCTGGCTCTGATACCAATTGTTATAATCACAATGACACTGAGAGGGGGGGTGAATCAGTGTGTTCTTTAAAAACTTAAAAGCAATTTAGACTTTTAAATAAACTACATCAGATTAAAACATAAATAATAAAAGTACTAAGAGCATCACACATAACACGGCATTTTAACGAGGTTCACCGATGTGGCTACTCCTCAAAAAGATTGCTTGGACTACCATCCAAATCCAGTCAAATGCAAAGCTACAACTTTACATAATCATTCACCAGCACCAACTGGTAAGAGGCACCAACCTCTAAAATTTATCTGCTACAACAGAATGGAGCACCAACTCCAATTTTTCTAGCTCCAACTGGAAAGAGGCACCAACCCATTTTACCAAGCTACAACTTGGAGATAGTAATAAAAATTGCAGAATTAAACTGTCACCTCAATTTGCACGATCTGTTATTTTTCTTGCGTTTTGCTGCTTGTCGGCATTCGGCTGCTGCTATGAAAAATGATTCGCACTTTTTCAACCACTCTTCTATATCTCTCCACGTTCTCTGCTGCAACTTCACAGAAATATTACTTCTACAGCCTGCACACTATCATTTCACACTCGAAACACGACTTCTGCATACCGCGTTCTTATCTTCTCTTTGCATCACTCACTCTGCTGCACCTTCCATGAAATCTCACTTCTACCATCTACGTATTTTTGCCTCGGACTTTAAACACACCGTCTGCATATCGCTCTCTTTGTTCTCGATCAGTCGATACGCACTCACTCACTATCTCATCGCTGCGATCTCTTTTCTTTAACTCCAAAGAACTATCACCGACTTACACTCTGCTGCACACGAACTTCATTTGCATATATCGCATCACACCCACTCTTCAACCTTGCAACAGTCCCACCTTTTTATAGAAGAGAATATCCCATCAAAACATTCTCAAACACGTCGGCTGCAACCCTAATTAGGTCAACATGAAACCCTAGAATTTTTTGGTTGCTTAACCTTGCTTTATCAGTAGGAAACCCTAATTGATCCATTGCAAAACCCTAGAAACGTCGGATTTGAAAACAAGCCGATGAACAACTTTAATTTAATTTTAAAATATTAATTTAAATTTTAAATAAATAAATAAAATTTAAACTGGATATTTAAAATTAAATATCTTCATCATCGGAGCACCTTTTTCAACAAAACGAAGAGCTAACTTGGGTTTTAAGCAAAACCCATTTCAAAACTGCTGACCATGGATTTAAACAAAACCTATAATTTAGTCTGCCTTGGTTTTCACAAAAACCCTTCCGCTCTTTGACATCAATGACAACATCAACACTTGAGCAAGGGCAATGTACCCAAGGTACCCAAAATTGCCAACAATTAGTGTCTCCTTTGGATAGATATCCATGAAATTGATTAGGGGATTGGTGTCTCTATTGGATAGAGGTCCATAAATATTGTAATAGGGAAAGGATTCCCAAGAGATTGATTGAGAAAATTTTAGTGAAATATTTTCTCTGCAGAGTAGCCCACATTGGGTGAACCACGTAAATTCTGGTGTCTTAATTGTGTGTGGTGATTTATGCATTTCTTTGATTATTACTATTGATATTGCTATATTTACATTGCATAATATTGATTGGGAAATAAAAAGTAAAAAGTGATCTTATACTTTTCACCCCCCTCTCAATATAAGCTTGTGTTCTTCAGAGAAGTGATAAAGCTAATCGCTAATTTTCCTGGTGATAGAGGTGGCAATATTGGATGAAAAATGGGCAAGATGGGATTAGTTGGTAATGGAAGGGAAATGAAAAATTCTCCCTACAATGATTGGTTAGAGATATTTTTATGGGGTGGTGGGAGCGATAGCCAATGGGTGAGATTATTAGGGTTTTGAAGCACAAGCCCCATGTAGAGGGTAGGTGCTATGGAAGTTTCTAGGGAAGGGGTCACTACTGAGATGAATGGGATATGAGTTTGTGTTGGTAGGAATAAAGGTGATGGGGTTCTTATGTTCGATATAGAAAGGGGAGGGGTATAGGGTGCCTCTCCAATTGCTAGGTCCAAGGTGGCTTGGGGATTTACCTTGGAGGGATTTTTCTTCTTCTTGGATGGTAGGGATCTAGTGTCATGAGACAATTCATTCTTCTATTTATGTTGTGTTGATGTCAATTTTTAGGGACATTGAATCTTGAGCTGGTGAGTGTTGTTCATGCATTATAGCTTTTGTGTCCCATAGGGGGAATATTCCATTGGAATGACTTTCTTTGACTCTACTTTTATATCCACCATTGATTGGGTGATGGCTTCTATGACCATTTCTTAACTTTCCTTGACTATGCTAGATATTTCTTCTTTGACATGTTCCTTGTCCCAATATTTTTTAAATTATGCATCCTCATCTATCTGACCAAAATTTGGTGCCATATAACTGGTTTCTTATCACATTTCCCACCAAGCATTGATCTTTTCCATCTTCCATTTTTATTTTAACAAGAATTTTATCTTGGGCACATGGATCTTATAGTTTGGGTCCTCCTTCTTGGTTACCTTATAGAAGTATGGTATGGTGTCCTCCCTAATGGTGATAGTGGAACTTGTTTCCAAAATTGTTTTAGCAAGAGTGTGCCTTCCTTGCCCATGGGATTCTAGAGAGCTTCCAAGTATGACTTGGACTCATGTATAAAATCTATCAAGTTCTAAAATTTAACTAGCCACTCCATAAATATTTCCTTTGGGTCAAATGTCCACTCCCCTAGAGATTTTTATAGTTTGAATTTCTTATGTTCCTTTTTTAGGAGCTCGTAAGCCTTGCATTTTATTAGGCTAACATTACCAAAAGCAAAGGGTAGATTGAAAAGGTTGGTTTTGTTCCTTTCACTATCATATAATGTGTCAAAAATATCCAATAAAAAGAGGGCCTCAATTGCAAATATCCACTCACTCACATGCTTTTACAACCAATATACTTACTTTTTAAATCCATGCATCTTGATGAGAGTATGATCTTTGGCATAAAACTAGTCCCTAGGGTGTTAGTGATGGAACCAAGAAATTTTTAACAAAATCATAATAATAAGAGGAGGAAGACTTTCTGAAACCTTTTATCTAGGAGGAGATAGGTAGTGGATGGCTTGAACCATCCTTAGCCTTGATGGCTAGTTTGGAGTATATTCCTAGGTTTTAGAACAATATTAGATGAGCCAAGTATGCAAAAAAATGAAAAATACAACTAGTTTTTTAAAATCTATCTAATCCTTCATGGATGCTATCAACAATGTAGTCAAAAAAATCAAAGATCACCCTTTCTCTACTAGAGGCATGTCTCATATAGTATAAGACCTTGATTTGAGCTTGGAACAACTCCTTCTCTTCCTTTAGGTTGAATATGAATGCCAACATACTTACTGCATATCTAGTGCTATCTTTCAAAAAATTAATGTCTAGAAGGAATGTTGAAAACTCCTTTCCCTTGCATTGCACTCATATTGAAGAGAGGCTATCTTATCAAGAATGGTATTATAAAACTTGGTGATATTTTCAAAATTAATCTTGGTCTTGTCTGTTTCTACCATTAAAATTATTCAAATCATGTGGGAATTAATGATGATGCTAAAACCCCTATCAAGAGCCCGAATATCCTAAGTATCAGGGTTATATAACTTGGTGCATTGGGAAATTATTTTTAAGTAGATCTATACTTTGGGTACCATGTATTGTGCTAATGTACTACTCTAGATTCAAGCATCAAAATTTTTAAAATAACTTTACTTGAAGTGCTCTAGTACTCCATCCCTTAAGCTCTTATTTTTTCTAGATAGCTTGGGATCCACTACCTCTTATGATATATATTTTAAGAAGTTAGATTCCAAGAACTACAAGAAGGAATAGGAATTAATATGTGCAAACATTATTCATGTGAGAGTGCAAAAATTCAAATTTCTAGAGGCTAGGAGGACGGTCATGGGGTCAGAAAGGATGGGGATCCTTATGAGGATACTGACGATGGTTAGATTTTTTGTAAAAAGGCCTTTGAAAAGGTTGCTTGGTTCTAGGGATATGAACCACCTGACAAAGGAATCAAATCTAGGACCCCCTCGATCTAGGGGCCCACTAATGAAAAGCATTCCTTCGCTAAAGTCCTTAGTGGATGAAGGAACAATCCTAGAGAATCCTCCTCTTCTCTCAAGATCATTGGAAAAAAACTCAGAGTCCCTAAAAGAATTATTTCAAATTACCTCTCAATGAAAACTTTCTTTCTAGTCATAAAGCTCATTGGAGGAAGACATGACCTTGAAACCATTAGCATATGGGCACATGCCAAATGGAAGCTTGTGGGTAGCATGGAATGTTTTGGTCTATCTAGAGGATTTTTTGGCATAAGGATAAGCAATCATTATGATTCTAGTCAAATTATTACATGGGGAACTTGGTTCCTGGGAAGACGTAGTTTGTTCTTGCATATATGGACAAAATATTTTGACCCTGAAAACTAGAGCATTAATCATGCTCCTATTTGGGTTCATTTTCCAAACATTCCCTAGCAATTTTGGCATGAGGATATCCTCAAAGATATTGATAAAATCATTGGTGAATTGGTGGCCATTAATCATGCCACATTGGCTAGGTCAAGAATGATAACTGCTAGAATATGTGTCAATGTAAACTTGGATTCATAGCTTCCCGTATTTGTTGAACTAAAATATGAGACTTACTACTAGAAGAAAGCACTAGAATATGAAAATAGGCTAGTTTTCTATGTGCAATGTCGTACATAGGAACACTTGAGATCTCAATGCCTATCCTTGAAACTGCAGGCCAAACCTAAGATCCCAAAAAAGTAGTGCCCCATTCATCAAGAATGAAATAAGGAAGCATCCATATTCAAAGGGAGTTGTTTTCAGATAAATAAGAAATCATATCCCAAAAACAATGGAATGAATGTCCACAATATGATGCTCCTAAAGAACCTCAAGCTCCTCCTCAACCTGCTAACAAGGGTAAACAAATATTTGTTGCAAATTCATAAACACACAAGGAAGAGGTAAGCTCTCTCTTTTATTTTCCAAAAAAGTATCAAATACTTTATAAAATTTCCTTACTTGAAAATAAAAATGATAAAGCCCCTCATAGTCCAAAACCAACTCATAAAACTTCTTCTATATCCAATGATGATATTCGGCTTGAAACAAATCATAATATTTCCTCTTGTCCCATTGATAATATTGGGTTTCCCCATCCTTATCCTCAACCCCTGAGAATCCCTAACTTCTCAGGGAACTCATGCCCGCCCCTTGAGTCTTTTTCAAATAGTTCAGGTGGGACTCAAATTGAAGAACTTGCAATCCCAGAACCATCCTTGGATCATCTAGTCCCATGGTTCAAAGAATTAACTCTCAAAATTTTAGCCCAAAACAAACCAAAAGTTCCAAAAAATCCCCTATTTATTATGAAGGAGATAAGAATAAATGTAGAACTTTAGCAAATTATAAATATATGTAGGGATTAGTTGAGGAAATAGCAAGTGGAATCCAAAAGATCATGTTCTCTACAAGGATAAGTAAAAAAAAATATGAGTTCAAATGCATCAAACCTCCCCAACCTCAAGTAAAGGGGGGTAAAAGGAATGTGAAACCTTCTAAATGAGAATCCTCTCTTGGAATGTGATATGAATTAATGGACTAGCAAAGCAAAGGCTTGCTATATAATTAATAAAAGAAGTCAATCCTACAATATTTTTATTGCAAGAAACCAAACTTAGAGAAAATTCAGCTACTACCTTGAGTAAAAAACTATGGAAAAATGGAGAAGCTATCTCCTGTAATGCTAGGGGAGCATAAGGGTGTCTTATGTGCATTTGGAATCCGAAGAAGCTTGAGGACATATTGATTCATTCAAAGGACACATAAACTAGAATTCTATTTTTTGATAAAGACATAAATTTCCCATGGATACTCACCAATGTATACACACCCAACTCAATTCTTGGTAGGTCTAGGTTATGGGAAATATTAACCAAACTTAGAAGAGAAATCACTAATTTTCCTTGGATCCTAGATGGGGACTTCCACACTCCCCTCTATCCTTCAAAAAAAAGAGGTGGTTCTGGGTGAATCTAAAAAAGTATGGAAGACTTCCACGATTTTATCAACTCTAATGATATTATGGATGTTAACCTAAAAGATAACCAATTTACTTGGACCAACAGGAGGAGTGGTAGCCATTTAATTAAGGTCAAACTAGATAGAATACTTTTTTTCCTAGGAGGCTACATAAAATTTGGGAGATGCCAACCTTCAATCACTACTCAAAATTGGTTCAGACCATAGCCCACTTGTCTTGGAAATAAGTAACCCACAAACCTTCAAAACACCCTTTAGGTTTGAAGCCATGTGGACTCACCATCTATACTTCAGGGACATAATCATTTAGTGGTGGTAATAAAATTTCCATGGATCACCCTCATTCAAATTGGGGTAAAAATTGAAATTGGTCAAAGAAAATCTCAAGATTTAGAATAGGGACATTTTTGGAAACCTTTTTGAGAATAAGCAAGCAATCAAGAACCGTATTGCAATAATTGAGAACAATATCTTGAATGGAAAAAATTATGATGTTGCATTGAGAGCCAAAGAAAATATCCTTTTGTCAGAGTATCACAATGTTCTTGCCTATGAGGAGACTTTTTTGAGGTAGAAATCTTGAGCAATCTGGCTCAAGAAAGGAGATTCCAATACAATTGTTTTTCACATTTCTACTCTAAGAAATATGAGAAAAAATATAATCAAGGAATTTCGTAGGAATAATGGGAGTGTTACTATAGATATCAAGGAAATTAGGTCTGAAGCAGTCTCCCATTTTATGCAATTGCTTGAAAATTCAAATTCAGCCTCTGAATTTTCCAAAGAATATTTACTTAAACACATTCCCCATTTCATATTAGAGGACATCAACTCCAAGTTAATTGCAATTCTCTCAAATGACGAAATTAAGCAAACCATTTTTTCCATGAAACCTGACAAGGCTCCTGGCCCTGATGGGTTTCCTCCTAGATTTTTCTAGGCTTTGTAGGATTTTTTTGGTCTTGATGTGTGTGTTGCTATCAGAGAATTTTAGTCATCCAAGGTCATACCTCATAGTTTTAATTCCACATTTATAGCTTTGATTCATAAAATCCAAAATGCTAGATCCTTTAATGATTTTAGACTAGTGATCCTTTGTAATATCGTGTACAAAATTCTCACCAAATATTTAGCCAAAAGGATGAGAGATGTTTTTCCTATGATAATTGACCACTACCAAGGGAGCTTGATGTAAGGAAGACCTATATCAGATGGGATCATTACTATCCATGAAACCCTACATTCCACTTCTCAAACCAAGAAGGTTGCCTTCCTTCTAAAGGTTGACATGAATAAAGCATATGAAAGAACGAACTAGGAATTTTTAATTGAAATTCTAATCAAATTCAGATTCCATATTGATTAGGTTAAATTGATTAAAGGATGCATTTCCTTAGCCTATTTATCTATCATAATAAATAGATCTCCCACTGGATACTTTCCAAGTGGTAGAGGCCTAAGACAGGGGATCCTTTATCCCCTCTTCTCTTCATCATTGTTGCTAAAGCATTTGGAAGATCTATTCATGCATCCAGAAGCTCAGGTCTAATCTCTAGGATTAAAGTTACTTCTGAAACTAATCCTATCACCCATCAACAATTTGTTGATTACACTCTCTTGTCCACCTCTGCTTCTGTCATTGAAGCCAAAGTTATAAAGAATATCCTCCTTCTCTATGAAGAAGCAGTAGGACATAAAGTGAATTTCTAGAAGAGCAAATTATACTTCCTCAACACCCCACATAGGTGATAAATAAAAATTAAAAATATTTTGGAGTGTGCAATTTCCACATTACCAACAACCTATTTAGAGCTGCTCTTATTTACTGAAAATGTTATGGAAGAAATGTGAAATAGTGTTATCGAAATAATAAAAAAAACTCATATGATGGAAAGTCAACCTTCTATCTTAGGCAGGAATAGCGGTTCTAACCATGGCTTATCTGTAGAGTATTCCTATCTATTTTTTATCGATCTTCAAGGCTCCAATTAAGGTTTTTAACAAAATTGAGAAAATCCAAAAATAGTTCTTATGGACTGGGGCCGAGAATAAAAATAGATTTCACCTTGTTGCATATGACAAAGTGTGAAGACCAAAATACCAAGGAGGAATTGGATTGAGAAGAATTAACCATTTAAATATGATAATTGCTTGCAAAACAAGCTTGGATAATAGTGTCAAAAGAATAGGTGGAATGGGTCACTCTAGAAAAAAATAAATATCTATAGAGATCCAATTTTTATCTAACCTGGCCCCTTCTGTTGGGTCAGCCTTTTGGAAATCCATCAACCTAAAAAAACAACTCCTGAGAAAGGGCCTCAGATGGCAAGTTGGAGATGGAAAAATTATAAATTTTTGGGAAGACAAATGGATAGGAAACTAGCCACTTATAGCATTTTCTACTTTCAGAGCTATAAAGGATTTTACTGATCCATTATTTTGGCTACTAAGTAGCTAACTTTTTGACTGTATCCAATAAATCACATATATGGAAAATAATACAATGCCCCAATTTATTAGAATAAATCAAATATTTGGAGGCCTTACTATCTTCTTATGTTATACCTTCAAGGAATGCTAAAGATCATCCTATTTGGGAACCTTCTAACATTGGAGAATTCATTGTTAAATTGGCTTATCAACTCCTCCTGGTTCCTAAGGAAATTCATATTCCTTACAACTTGGTATGAATAAAACACTTAATTCCAAAATTTTCCTTTTTTTCTTGTTTAGCCATTCAAAATAGAATCCTTACTGTTGAAAATCTCATTAAGAATAGAATCCCATTGTCCAATAGGTGTTTTTTATGTCTTGCTAATTGGTAATCAACTAGCCACATTTTCCTAACCTATCCTTTTCCTATTCCATCCTTGAAAAATTATTTCAAAGGTTCTAGATCAGTTGGGCCAAACCTCCTTCTATTGTTGATTTTTTTTACCAATGGCCTAATCCTTTTTATAATCCTTACCTTTGGGTGATTTGGAATACCTTCACCATTTTCTTTGGAAAATTTGGCTCGAAAGGAATAGAAGAGTTTTTTCTAGCTTGGATAAGGATATTACTTCCACTACCAATAGAATCATATGATTTGCTAAAAATGTACTCATGAACCCAAATTATTCTCATCCAATCCCTAGGTTTGAAGCCTCCTTACTTCAGTCTTTGCACATTTCTCTAGAGAATCCCAATTCCAAATCTTCCCAAATCTCTAGGAGCAATATCAAATGGATTCTTCCACCTCAAGAATGGGTTAAACTTAATTTTCATGGGGCGACTAAAGGCAACCCCGATCGAGCTGGTTTTGGGGGGATCCTCAGGGACTGTAAAGGAAATTCTATCTTTACCATCATTGAGTGTTTGGGTGAACAATATAATAACATGGATAAAGAAAGAGCCCTATGGAGGGGTATTCTATTGATCAACCAGTTTCCAGGTAAAGTCATCATTGAAGGGGACTCCTTAAACATGGTCAATTATTTAAATAATTTAAAAACTCTTGCTTGGAAAGTCAAAAACATTATTGAAGAAGCCAGAGGTTTGATCCTTTATTAGCATGAGGCCATCATATAGCATACCTTTAGGGAAGAAAATAGAGTGGTAGCAAGGTTGGAAACCCTCAAATTTAATACCTCTGGTATGATGATGTGGATTGACACCCTCCCAGGTGAGGTCGAAGAAATTGCCAATTCAGAGAAAATTCAAAATGCCTAACAATTTTCTATTCATTTTTTGTGCACAATTATTAGTTTGAAAAGTTTACTTTCCCTAGGTCTTAAATCCATAAGTACCTTTTTCTTCATAAGGATTCTTCTCTGCAATCCTATTGTTTCCATGATGATTTTTAGTCTCTCGAGGCAATTAATGATTGGTGTACTTAGTGCATTTGAGAGCTTATGGTGCACCTCCCCTATGTCTTCCCTAGGCCTCATTTTCATTAATATTGGTAATTCCAATGTTCCTCTTTTTAATGGTCCCAAGGTTACCATATTTTGTCATACCAACCATCATATTTTCCCCATTATCTACTTTCCACCGAGTCTCATAGACTAATCCTTCCCAAACCCCTCCCACGTGTATTTTATTTGTGTGTTGCTTCATCATCCCTTTTCATTGCCTTTCTTCTTATTATAACTTATCACTTATTTCCTCCTTCTAAAGCCTCTACCCACTTCTAATTTTCATCGTTTCTCTATGCTTCAAGTATCTAATTTTCATTGTTGGAATAACACTGCCTTAATTTTTTTTTTTGTTTTGTCAAAAGTTCCTAAGAGTGGCACAATTTTCCACTTTTGAAGGTGCTAGGAGCTATTGGAATTCCCAGTTCACCAAGGCCTTCTTCTTTGTTATTCGAGATAGGGTGGATTTAATTTTCTCAAGGACTTGTATCAACCCAAGGTGGTGGCATAGAAGGTTACAAAAGCACCCAAATATCTCTTGTATTACTAAAGCACAACTCCATGCCAAAGTCTTCATCTAGATTGATTGCATCCCAAGGATTCATACACACTCTATTTTCTTCTTCCTCAATCAATTCTACATCCTAATCATCATGGGTTTCATCGAGCTTGAGACTCTTGAGATCGATCCGATGGCTGAAGCAATCATGAGTGCACGTGACTTCCTACCTTTTTGAAGTAATTCTATGGGATGTACTAGGATGTCAATACTACCTCTACATCCACCTAGGATAAATGTGTAATTATCATTCATGGAGTGGATTTTTAGGTCGACATCCATATCCTGGCAAAAATAACTGGCCAACGACTGGTGGGAAGAATTATCTGAAGAGATAAGCATAACTGGGATATGGAGCTCAAGGAGTTCAAGCTGAAATCAAACATATGCAATATCATTAAACCATGAATGGTCAAAGAGGATTTAACCACCCCCTGGAAGGAGGTCATGAAATTGGTTATGGAATACATTACAATCGATGACCCAAGTTCCCCGCTAAGGGGTTTTCACATTGCCTTTCTGAATCATTTTAGGGAGGTGAAACATCTCAATATCCCTAAATTTCTATATTTGTCTATGAATTATTCCATCAAGGAAACCCGATCAAAGAAGGATGGGGCTTGGCCCTCATATCAAGGGCTATTCAAGGTAACCTACATTCATTTTTTGGAGAAATTTCCCAAAGGAAATGTGGTTTCGTTGGAGCAGCAAGCTGATTTAAAGTAGATGATAAAGGAGGATACGTCCTTTATCCCATCCTCAAGTGTTTATGGGTCAAATAAAAGGAAAGTAGATGATCTCAAGAAATAGGTAAGGAAGAAGGATAAGGTGGAGGATCGACCCACCATGACAAGAAGCTCCCAATGCTTAAAAAACAAATTTATTCAGAATTAAGGAAAAATGCATGGTTCTACTGAGGATGAGTTTGAGGATCCTATGGTTAAGATACTTTAGGAATACATTATAAAACCACTACAACTATAATAGCCTAGATGGAATGTGTTATTACCATGAGTATGGAAGCTACATCTCAAATGAAAGAGCACAAAAACACACTAAATTTGTTATTTTTCTACGATAATTTCTTTGAGGATCATCCAGAAAAGAACACCACTAGATCTAGCACTAGTTTCAAGGAGGATGACATTATGGAAATCACCAAGGATGTGTTCAAGAAAACTCCTACGGATGTCAAAAATAATGACACTAAGGATATTGTTGTAGCACCCTAAAATTGGTGCAGTTAAACCCTTAGTAAAAATATAAAATTTGAATTTTAACCTTGAAACCGCCTGTTAACTGCTCACCCCATTTTTTGTACCATTTTTAGGAGTTGTTTTGACCGTTGGATGATATCGTCGCCGATCAGACAAAATCATCCTAGATTGGACGAATTCATCTGGAATAGAACGTCCAGATGTTTTTGTCCCAAAATTGAATTTTCATAATTAGCTTATGTTTCAACAGCCTCTCCAACTTGGGTAGAAGTGTGTCTACGCAGTTGGAGATTCCTCCATTGGAGATCTCCCATATTGGGATGATCCCCAACCTCCTAACCTCCCCCTAATCCTATATAAACTAGGATTTTCTTAGTTTATCCCCTTGACTCTTTGGATCCCCTGCCTGGCTTTCCTCCTAACCCTTTCCCTGATTGGTTTTCCCTACCATTGAAGTTTTGCACTCGTAGTTTTAGGTTTTCATTGCAGGTTTTCAATGTGCTTCAGCGAGAGGAAGCTCGGATCATCGAAGGTGATTCCAGATGATTTTGGATGATCCTGTCATAGATTGGTGATGATCACGTACGATTGGAGGCGATCTCAACTACAGTTCATATTAGGGGCAATCAGAGCCCTGAGTTTGCATTTCTCATCTTTCTTCCTTATTTTATTATGCATTAGCTTGATTATTTTTATTCTGCATCTTGGAGTTCACCTCATTTTAGAATAACTTCATGATAAAGTTAAAATAAGTCATTAAAACAATGCATTTCCTTTAATTTTCTATCCATATTTATCAGTTAGGCATTTATACTATCATTTCTATCATTTTGTATTATTCTTGCAGTTGCATTTTTGGTTTTTGGTGTTTGCTTTTGTGATTGCAGGTTTCTGATGAATTTGTCTAGTGAATTCGTCAGATCGACGATGATCTTGTCTGATATCAGATGATCGACTGTAATTTGGGATGATTCTATACAATTACAGATGATCCTATCATTTTTGGGATGATCTGGACTCCTACAAGCTTCAGAATCTTCATCAGACATCCGAAATTAGGTGCATTCTTTCTTATTTAAGTATATTCCTGGTATTTAGGATTCATTCATGCTTTTTGTATTCATATAAATCAACATTTCATATAGAATAGCTTAGATTCATTCTGTCCAACCTAGGATTATGAATGATCGAGTATAAAATGAACACATAAAAACCATTCTCAACCTAGGCATGGAAACTGCCACTCAAAGTTTCTTGGTGAACCCCACCATCCGTCGAAAATTCACCCTTATACCCCTCCCCCGAGAGGTGTGACCTTCAAAGGGCCTCTCAGTCCGAGGTATTGTTCCATCCTTCTCACATCCCCCTTTCGGGAACGGATCCTTTAGCCTGAAGGTAAGGGCACAAAAAATTTGGGTTAGTACATTTTGGTGAACCCGACGTGAAACTAAAAACCTTTTGAAAACAATCAAAAAAAAAATTATTATTAAGTAACATTTAGAATCATCAGACAAAAAATTAAAGTTGCATATCATATGTAGATGGTAGATTATAATACAAGACGAGCTGTCACCATAAATGTTGAAAATCAATTAATGGCCATAGAGATTACTTCTATACTTAGAGTACCTCAAACAAATAGTGTCCAACCTTTGTGGGATGAACTTGATAGGAGATTGGGTATCATTAAATCCAGATCTATAGAACTTAGGCAAATTAAGAGGTTTTTCCTAGATAGAATCTTGGATCCTGATCAGGTAACATTATATCATGAACTTCAAAGAGCTTGCCATAGGTGGTTAGCAGATAAAAGAGCACTTGTGTCTTCAAAATTGTACACCTTTGAGGAATACCTTGAGAATGAAGTTGTAGTACATACGTTTCTATATTGTATAGAGGATCAAGAATTCATTCTTACAGATATAAAAATATGGAATAGAGTTCCTAGATCTGTGTTATATCGAGAGTATTGCCATAAGCTTTATTTCTATAGGTCAAAATCTGAGACAGATCATATGACCATAGCATACTTTGTCAAATTTTTGAAAAACCATTTCCAATTTGAAGAGGAGCATTTCATGACTCCTGACGAACTTGATCCTATCAATGATATACATAAACTATTTATAGAAAATTAAATCATTATTCTTATTATTTTTATTACTTTTGTAACTAGAATGCTATTTTTTATCTTTATAGTAATATTATAAAACACAAAAACAATAAAAAAAAAAAAAAAAACAAGACAAAAAAATCAAAACATTTCCTTTTTATAGTAGGTATATAATTAAAATATATACCTATCAAACCTAGTGCATATATATATATATATATATATATATATATATATATATATATATATATATATATATATATATATTTTATATAAGTTATATATTTGCTAAGATCTAAGTTTAAGCACAATGCCTAGATTTAGGAACGAAAAACAAACTGAAGAAGAAGAAGATTGGTTAGGAAAACCATTAAATAACCCAGATATCCTTCCTGAAGAACAAGTCTAGGAAGAAGAAATCCTAGACCAGCAAGAAGAAGAGCTTGCTATAAGAAATAAACAAGAAGAAAATATTAGGGAGGAAGGATCCTCATCCCCTAAAATGTCTTCGGGAGGAGCTGTTACTTTTGAAAAAATGGAACAATTCTGGAAGTTCATTAATACTAATATTGGTGTTCTTAATAGAGCAGTCCATATGGACAAGGATCAAATTAGTGACACTCAAGCAACTCTAGAAGACGTATTTCACACATGCACTAATCCCTTGTCCTTTATCGATCAAGAGAGTGATCAAGTTGGACCATCCAATTTGGATATGGCAGCTATAATCTAGAACATGCAACAACAACAACAGGTTACCCAACCATCTAAAGTGCCTATTAGAAAGCCTAGATTCATTCCTGCACAAAAGAAACCATCATTCACTGCTCTATTTTGCCAAGCTATTGAGCAATATGCCTCAAATCAGCAAAAACCCAAAACAAAACCAAACATCAATTACCAACAATCTAGGATACAATATAATACTACTACAAATCCTCTTCATAATACTCTTCCTACCAATGCTTTGCATAATAGCAATATAACATCTAATCCTTATTTCACACCGTCATACACTCATAAATCCCATGCTTATGTCCCACCGAACCAATATGGTGGACAAACTAGTAATCTTGAAACTGTGGTGAAACAGTTAGTTTCCTGCATGGACCAGATAGATCCCTACCGTTCCTCATACAATTATTGAGAGATGTGTAGTCAGATGTTAGATCCTATAGTTGTAGCATAGCCATATCCTACACATTTTCCTATGCCTATCTTTCCCATATATAAAGGAACCAAAGATACCATAGAGCATCTTCGTATGTTTAGGATAGCATGTCATGATATATCACATGATGACTTGTTATTACTAAAAATGTTCCCAAAATTTTTAGGAGGAATGGCATTAGAGTGGTATTATCAATTACCCACTAATTCTTTGAGGAAATTCGAAGAAACTGCTGAGTCTTTTGTTCATCAGTTTAGTGCCTACATCGAAAGGCATGTGACCATTAAAGACTTGTACAACTTAAAACAATACAAATATGAATGCTTTGCCGATTTCCTAGCTAGGTGGAGACAATTGCTAGGAAAATTGCACTTTGTGTTGCCTTATAGGGAGATGTTGAACATATTTATTAATAATTTACAAGAACAACTATCCTACGAATTATCAACTACTACCTTGACCACCTTCGATCAGGCTATAGACCTAGCCAGATGAGTGGAAGATGCTCTCATTTGGAGAGGACAACTTAAAAAGAAAGACGATGAGAAAACATCTAGAAATCAATATAAAAATAAACAAGTTATGGGTGATGGAGTCACTGATAGTAGAAATATCACTAATGTTAATGCTACGAAGACAACGGAGAAGTTTATACTGAAACATCCTGATAAACCTCCTTGAGAATTTACTAAGTTAAATCAACCTTTATCAACCATTCTACCACAATAATTAGAACGAGGTTTGATTCAATTACCAACTATCCGAGAACCTGATCCAACTATACCCAGATACAGAGTTGATTTACACTGTGACTTCCATAGAGGACTTGGACACACTACCAACTCTTGTAAAAGATTAAAACATAAAATACAAGACTTGATTGATAACAATGAGATGGAGGTGCAAGCCTTTCAACCTAAGAAAAATCCTCTTAATAATGCTCAAAAGAACATCCCCCAAAACCGGAATTAGAATTCCAATCAGTCATTGGACATATTTCAACATCCTTTACCAAAACATGGCAAGGAAGTGGCTAATAAAATTGAACATCATAATGTTCCCCCTCCTACCCGATATGTAGGAACTATTAGTGGGCATTTACCTGCTCATGAGCCAAAAATATTTGACACAACCTTATCCGTGGTTACGACTAGGCCTCTATACAATATCCAGATGCTTGATATCAGTGGTATAGAATACAAGACTGAGAGTGATATGGAAATCACATCAAATCAATCGAATAGCTCTGAGGATGAGTTAGATCCTATTCTCCCTATCACAAGTTATATGGTTCCAGAAGAACCATTTCCAAGAAGAGTCGCTACTATACCATCATATCACCAATTACTTTCTAATGAGAAAGCCATAAATGCTAGACCAAGACCCATTCATCATCCACAGAATAATATTGTGGGTACCATCAGAGTTGTTACTAGACAATAGGATCAAAACTCTCAATAAGATCAAATCCATAATGATGGATCAACCCCATTTGTTTTGAAAGTTCCTAATAAATGGAATCAGGCACCTAATGTTCAACCTAAACCACCTTATAATATTAATGAGCAACTATCAAATATTACAGCTAGAATTTCTCTTTTGGACCTTTTAATATCTTCCCCTACACATAGAGATGAATTAATGCTCACATTAAGCCAGATGATGGTACCACAAGAAATTCAATCTGAAACCATGGCCAATACTATAATAACTCGTGAAGTTGATTGTATTGAATTTTGGGATAGATACATACCTCAACATAGTTTACATAAGGATAACCCCTTATATATTACTGCCTTAATCGGAGATGTAGCAGTTAAACGAGTCTTGATTGATAATGGTTCATCTTTAAACATATGCACTTTTGACTTCTACCAAATATTTGGGTTTAGAAGCGATGAAATGAAAAGAACTGATATGATCATAAAAGCCTTCAATGACGAAACACAAGAAACGTGTGGAGTTATTACCATTCCGTTGTAGGTTGGTCCGAGAACCTTGGATACGACCGTGTTTATTGTACATTGCCCTACATAATACAATATACTCTTGGGTCACCCTTAGATCAACGTGATGCGAGCCGTTCCCTCAACTTTACATCAATGTGTTAAATTCAAATTTAAGAATCAGTTGGTTACCATCCATGGTGATCCTAGACCCTTTGATATGTGTGCTTTTGCAAAACCTATCAGAGTTCAATTTTACCCTGTGCTATCATCCACACGTCCTAATTCTCATTACCCATCTAAATGTGTGAAACACACACCCACAATGCCATATACTTCTTCTCCATTAGTTCCACCTCTACATACAGCTCAACCATCCTCTAAACAAACCACATTAGGACCTCAAAAAGATCCTAATCCCACAACCAATGTCTTTTGTTCTACTCCTATCACTTCTATACCTATAAAAGACTCATCCATTGATATATCTACAACATCTACATCCACCAAAGGCATAGTTTCCACATCAGAAGATGTAGGAAATGTTCCTTCTACCTCTTATGCTCTTACTGATGACCTTTTTCCTGATTTATCTAAAATTCTTATATCAGAGAAAATGAATGTTGCTATGCAAGCCCTTATTTTAAATAATTTACCACCATCTCCTCATACCTTGGGCCTCCCATAGCCTATGGGAAGTATTTACCAAGTTGGGAGCTATGCTTTTATTTACAAGGGATATGACTAGGGTAGAATACCCAAAAACATCAAGACTCATTATGATGGATATGCTCGATGTTATTTTACTAATGAGTATATTAAAGCCAAATCTATAATGCTTAAATTGGGATATAAAGGGAAAGGTTTGGAACCTTTCCAAAATGGTATGAAAGAAACTTTTGAGGTAGAAACATGGCCTGACCGATGTGGTGTGGGCCTATTTCCTAGTAAGGGTCAGCCTTTCCCATTTAAGGACGATGACCATCTCATATGTTACCAAGATTATTTGGATCAATGTGATGCTTTGTGTTTAATGAATAAGCCATTTACATGTAATATGCTATCTATAGCCTACCCTGAGATGATCATCGAATCCGACGATGAGTTGGAGGGAGATATCTTCCATGATGTCTCCATTGAGGAATTATTACATCATGAATTTTATTTTGATGGCTCTATACCTAGTATAGCCTGGCTTGAGGCCACGACTTCTCAAGACAAATTATCCAAGCTAACCTTGGAAGAATTACAATAATTGGGTGTTTCACCCACCCCACCTAATTTTGATAAAAATATACACATGGAAGTAGAGAATGTCATAAAAATTAACATTGGAATTGAGGATAATCCTCACATAATCAACATTGGATCAGAATTGAGTCAAGAAAAATAGGATAAATATATTGCATTTCTTAAAGAATATGAAGATGTCTTTGCTTGGAAATATGAAGATATGCCAGGATTAGACCCTTATGTAGTTATGCATCACCTAGTAGTCCATCCGGATGCTAAACCTGTTAAACATAAACTTAGAAAAATGCATCCTAAAGTGGCCTTACTGGTCAAAGGGGAGTTAGAAAAACTCCTGAATGTCATTTTTATACAAGCCATTTATTATGCTGAATGGATCTCAAATGTAGTTCCAATAACTAAGAAAGAAGCTACTAAGGTTAGGGTTTGCACAGAATTTAGAGATATTAATGTTGCATGCCCTAAAGATGATTTTCCTCTTCCCAATATGGATCAAATCATTGATTTTACTGTTGGGAGTGGAATGATATCCTTAATGGATGGATTTTCTGGTTATAAT
Organism: Wollemia nobilis; assembly: GCA_028583015.1. NCBI lineage: Eukaryota > Viridiplantae > Streptophyta > Pinopsida > Araucariales > Araucariaceae > Wollemia > Wollemia nobilis. Next base: position 6,455,497 of record JAQPPZ010017031.1, on the reverse strand, counting down.
CATATCAGGATAGCTCCTGAAGATCAGGCTAAAATAGCCTTTATTACCCCTTGGGGAACCTTTTGTTGGAAAGTGATGCCATTCGGTTTGAAGAATGCAGGTGCAACCTATCAATGAGCCATGAATTATACTACATGATTATGTAGATGACATTATAGCTCATTCTACTGACAAAGATGACCATTTAGATGATTTGAGAAAAGTATTTAATTAGTTAAGGGAATATCTTATCCAATTGAATCCAGCTAAATGTATATTTGGAGTTAAGTCTGGTAAATTATTGGGGGTTATAGTTTCTTTACGTGGCATCAAAATTGACCCTCTCAAGATTACGGCTATCACTGATATGCCCACACCCATAAACATATCTGAATTACAGAGTTTACAAGGTAAAATTCAAGCCATTTGTCGCTTCATCGATAAGCTGGCAGATAAAATCGGACCCTTTCTTAAGATTCTTAAGAAGGATGTCTTTTTCCATTGGGACAACGAATGTCAGGAAGCATTTGAACTCCTTAAAAAATATCTTCGTAACCCGCCTGTGCTTTCACCGCCTTGACCTGATCGCCCATTTATCTTGTATATTTCTGCTTTAGATTTTGCCTTAGGAGCTATGCTAGCTCAACTTGATGATGAGAAAAGAGAGTGTGCTAATTATTACATTAGCAAAAAATTAATTAGTTATGAAACCCACTACACAGTATTAGAGAAGTTATGTCTAGAAGTCATATTTTCTACATAGAAATTATGCCATTACATGCTCATTCATAAAACCTATGTTATTGCTAAATCCGATCCTTTGCAGTATCTCATGAGTCGACCTTATTTATCTGGTCACACAACAAAGTGGGTTCTTGTGCTAAGCAATTTTGAACTCACGTTTATAAGACAGAAGTCTGTTAAGTGGAAAATCATAGCATATCAATTAGTTGTTGCACCCTTAGAGTCTACCCATCTCCTCATTATTGAGTTTCTTGATGAATGCCTTAAACTAGAGGCAGACCATCTAGAGCAATGGTCCTTATACTTTGATGGAGCCCGATGCATGAGTGGGGCTAGTGCAGGTATTATTTTAATATCTCCATAGAAACATCTTATACCTATATCCTTTAAATTAACGTTTGATTGTACTAATAACATTGTTGAATATGAGGCTCTAATCCTTGGATTATGAGCTACCTTGGCACTAAAAATTAAAAATCTATTAGTTTTTGATGATTCTCAACTTGTCATAAATCAAATTAATGATGTTTATTAGACCAAAGATGATAAATTGTGTCCATATAAAGCATATGTATTACAATTATTATCTTTATTTGATCAAGTTACCTTGGAAGCTATTCCTTGAACTAGCAATCGTGTGGCTGATGCTATGGCTGGAGTTGCATCTCTTTTACCCTTGGAGTTAGATGATGAATATGCTACCATAATTATTCATCGACTCTAGGAACCTGCTTCAAATAAATCATGCTTAGAACATTTGGATGTGTTTCTAATCAATGAAACTACTTCTAAACTTTGGTACACTGATATATTCAATTTTCTTCAAAATGGGACCTTCCTGAAGATTTTAGCAGAAACCAACGCCGGTTATTGTGTAGATGAGCAAGTCACTTCGTAATAATTGGAAATACCTTATATAGGAGATATTTTGAAGGTATCCTACTGAGATGTTTGAATCTAGAAGAATCTAGATCAGCTTTGAGTGAATCCCACGATGGATCTTGTGGGGGACACTTCAGTGGTAGTTCCATTTCTAAGAAGCTCCTTAGGATAGGATATTTTTGGCCTACCATGGAGAATGATGCATATGATTATGTGTGCCATTGCAACAAGTGCCAGAAACATGCTGACCTTGTCCATGTGCCTACACAAGAGCTACAGGCTATTTCATCCCCTTGGCCCTTTTCAAAATGGGGCTTAGACATCATTGGAAAAATCAATCTTGTGTTATCTGATGGACACAAATTCATCATAACCACCATCGAGTATTTCACGAAGTGGGTTGAAGCTATGCCCTTAGCTTCTTGCATTGGAACCCAAATTTCCAAATTGATTTTTAATCAAATTATTTGTAGGTTCGAAATTCTTGCAAATCTCATCTCAGATAATGGAACTTGTTTCAAAAATAAAGATGTCAAGAAATTATGTCAAAAATATAAAATTCAACATCGTTGGTCCACTCCCTATTATCCTCGAGGTAATGGCCAAGCAGAAGCATCTAATAAAACATTAATTAAAATCCTCAAAATACTGGTCAATACATCTAGCCGAGATTGGCACATTCAATTATATCCTGCTTTGTGGGCTTATCGAACTAGTGTTCGTGTATCGCTCCAAATTTTTCGCATCCCTACCTTCAGGCTATTGGATCTACGCCCGGAAGGAGGATGGGAAAAGGATGGTGTGGTACCTCGGACGAGAGGGCTTCACGAAGGTCCCGCCTCTTAAGGGAGGTGTATTTTGGTGATTTTTCGACGGATGGTGGGTTCACCGAGAAACATTTTGGCGAAAGTTTCCACGCCTAGGTTTTGGGAATGAGTTTTGATGAGTTCGTTTTATTTTTAAACATTCATCCTAGGTTTGGCCGAATGATTCTAACTTAAACTACATGAAAATGCAATTTAAATGAATACAACAAACGAAAAGAAAGCAGAAACGAGAGAATTTGTAGGAGGCCAATGAAGATTACCTGATCCCGAAGTCTGATGAAGTTTCTGATTACTTGTAGCAGTCCGGATCGTCTGCAATTCAATAGAATCGCCTTCAATTTGATAAAATCATCTAAACTAACAAGATCGTCTGCAATCTGATGAATTCGTTAGACGAATTCATCAGAGACCTGCAAAACAAGAAACAGATGCAAAATACAAGAAATTCTATTTTGTAAATAGGGGAAAACTAGTATAAAAAAGTAATATGAGTATTGAACAATATACAATAAAAAAAGTAAATGCAAATAAATGTGTTTAGATAGCAGAATTATGATCTTAATATGCAAACTAGACAAAATGGGTGAACTCCGGATGCAATATAGTATAAAAACTGAATAGACAATCTAATTTATAGCATAAAATGGCAGATAAAAGGGAAAGAAGACCAAACTCCGAGCATCGATTGCCTCGATGTGTGTCTGCGATCGAAATCGTCTCGCATCGGAATGAGATCGTCCCTAATTTGATGAGATCGCCTTCGATCTTGACAGGTTCAGTCGACTGCAATAGGTGTTGGCTCCGACTGAAAACCAGTGGTGTACCTACAATAAAATTAATATAGGACTAGTGCAAGAGCAAATTTGAAGTGTTTTAGCGCATAGGGAGTTGATTTACATAAAAATTTAGCCAGGGGTTGGGGAAGGAAAATTTTTAGAGTTAAATAGGCATAGGATAGTTTTTGGGAGGTTGGAGATCATCCCAATTTGGGAGATCTCCAATGGGGGAAGGGTCCCAACGACGCAGACACGCTTCTGCTTGGATTGGAGACCCGTTGGAACAGATTCCAACTATGCAAATTCAGTTTTGCGACAAAATCATCTGGACGTTCTAGTCCAGACGAAATCGTCAAATATGGGGCGATATCGTCTGATCGGAGATGATATCGTCAAACGGTCAAAACAACTGCTAAAAATGGCATGGAAAAAGAGGAAACGGGTTTCTCGATGGTTAACGGGCGGTTTGGGAGGTTAAATTTGATTTTAAATTTATTTACTAAGGTGAATGTAATTATTCCAATTTTACTACGCCAATTTTAGGGTGCTACATTTTGCCCCCTCTTTAGCAAATTTTCCGAAGAAAATGCGTTAAAGATGAGTTCTTCTCGATCTACGAGAAAGCAAAAAATTATTCCCATTTTTAGGCGACGATTCTTGGTCGAATCGTACGACAACTTACTATGGTGCCCCCTCCGTGTTTTTACCCAAATCGAACGTTTGAGGTAAAAACACGAAAAAGCAAAAATTATTTGTGAATTATTTTGAATAAAATTAAGAAAAATAGGGTAAAACCCTAATTCATTGTTACTGTTCATTTTACTATTTTTAGAGCTCTGGAGCAAAAATGGTAGAGACAGTGCACAGATCTGCAGAGGTCCGCCGCGGTCTACGGGTAGGGGTTTAAACTTAGTTTAGATTGATTTAATTTGAATTTACATGCTTTGTAAATGAATTTTAGGATGAATTTTGAGCATCGCGGCCATTTTTGGCCATCGACGTCGTTCGGACGAAATCGTCCCTAGTTCGACGAAATCGTCTCAAGTTCGTCAATTTCGCCCAAGGGCGAAATCGATGAAAAAGGGACGATTTCGTCAAATTAGAGACGATTTCAACACGTGAAATCGGAGACGATTTTGCTCAAATTTCGGACGATATCGGCCAATAGTGGGCGATATCATCAATTGCAAAAATTTGATCTTTAAGTTGCATTATTGATTACTTGAAATTGTTATTAATGATTGTTTGTTGTTTTGATTGTTTATGCTTGCAGAGAGGATTACTAAAGAGCAGGGAGTGGAAATACGGCGGGCTGAGAGACGACTTGGCCACTCTCACCCAGGCAGAGCGGGATCTGCTGGCACAGGCCGGCTTGCAGCATGTGGCAGAGATGCCGTAGGTTTCTACTTATATGGGGCTATTGACAGCCCTAGCAGAGAGGTGGTACCCGGGCTCTTCATGCTTTCGATTATCGACAGGGGAGATGACTCCCACACTAGAGGATGTATGAAGGATTCTTAGAATCCCCATACAAGGGAGGATGATCACACCTGCGGCCAATCATGGCCATGCGATGGGACGACTCTGCGGTGACCCAAGCTTCACCCTGGAGAAGGGCGAAGTGAACATTGAGGCACTACGCCAGATGCCTGGGGCATCTACACTGACACGAGTTTTGGTTGGGGTGGTTGGTGGACTTCTGATGTGCCACCAGAGCGGATGCAGGGTACCATGGATGTTGGCAGATGTGATCTGCGACATGCGCGACCATGGCTACAGATTTTCTTGGGGCAACTTTGTTCTATGCCGACTATACAGGATCCTTTATGGGGTCGTGTACAAGGGCGGGCAATGTCTGGTCATGACATCACTCCTATAGGTTTGGTGCTAGGAGCACATTGCGGTGCGGAGGCCGGTAGGGCTTCCACTAACAGGGGTTGACGGGGAGAGGCCCCGAGTCTTCTACTGGTGGCTCCGGAGAGGGGCACAACGACGGATTGACCTGCCGGTGTCCCGAAGACTACTGGATGACTTGGTCCCAGACCAGATCACCTGGAGGCCATGGAGGCAGCATCCAGGGTGGGCAGAGGATGCACAGGAGCTGGCTCGCATCAGGCGAGTCTACTGGCTATGGATGGAGAGGGGAGAGGTGGAGCTCCATCGCTACGATCGAGTTTTGCAATAGTTCGGTCTACAGCAGGGGATCCCATCTCTCAGGGATTATGAGTTTTCCCAGACTGTCTGGGATAACACCACAGTTAGCGGGGCTCCAGATATCTAGCAATTTTAGAGTCAGGACATGGACGATGCCCCCATTCAGCCAGTGGATGGGGACGACGTAGGGGTAGCCGATGGCTACGATGCCTGGTACGCAGGCATTCGCCCTCCTTGGATGACGAGGGCTCAGGGACCGATCCATGCAGTTGTGCGTCGGATAGGGAGGCGGTGCCAGGCGGTGGTAGAGGCAGCCCGGGGTCATAGCAGAGGAGAGCAGAGGAGGCCACAGGCACAGGAGAGGCCGCGACAGAGGGAGAGGGAGAGGATGGATGCGAGACCCCCATCTCCATAGAGGCCACCATCACCCGATAAGGGCAAGGGCGTGGACATAGGTGAGAGTAGCAAGATGGCTACTCTCTGGGAAGAGAGAGATCATCTACGAGCTCAGGTGCAGACGTTACATGATGCAGCTACATAGCACCAGGCTAAGGTATCGTAGCTACAAGACAAGAATGCTTGTCTCAGGGCACGAGGCGGAGGGGTGAGCACTCAGGAGCTGATGCGGTCGGTTTCTCAGACCGCATTCTATCAGGCGCTATACTACCGAGGCGGTGCCAGAGGGCCAGAGGATACAGGTGCCACCTGCCATAGTAGATCCTATCAGGATAGGGTCGACGAGGAGCTCATCCCGATCGACGACGAGGACTCGCAGTACCACACATACTATGATGGGACCACCTCGTCCTCCGTAGGGCGGGGGAGGAGATGAGGCCGAGAGCTCTAGAGGCTCTCGAGGCTAGAGGGCGGGATACTGCCACTAATATTGTATTATACTTGTATTGATAGAGGATTGAGTATGCCGAGGTACAGATTGTGGCATACCAATCCAATTTTGGATGATGTATATATTCTGTTGATATATATAGATGAGATATTTTTGATCATATGACTTGTCTTATGTGATGCTTATGATGCTTTTTATGTTTGATTGATTGATTGAGTTGATTGATGTAATGATTTTATTGATGATTCATGTAATTATGTCATTTTGGAAAATATTATAACTTGGATGTCATGCTATAAATATTTTAAATGAAATAATCTGATGTAACAAATTGATTGGTTGTAATGAAATGTGATAAAAATAAAAAGAGATTTCTAACAATAATTTCAAAGGACATTGTCGCTATTATAGACCATTTCATGGAGTCGCTGCTCACTCGGTCGTCAAGCTAGTCCCAGGATAGAAATATTGTTAAAAAGAAAAAAGTGCTTAAGAGACTGTCTTAAGACTTTGTTGTGATGATGCAAATGATGATGATGATGGTTTGCTTTCAGATTTCCATGAAAATATTATGCATGAAATATTGTAAAATAATTTTTGCTAGGCATAAATTCCTAAGTGTGATAAAAATTGTTGAATAATTCCTTAAGAATTATACCATCATTGCAAAATACAAAGGTTGACATAATGATATGAAATAATAAAAATGTGTTTGCTTTGTGAAAAGCATAATTTGTAAAAAAAATGAAGTCATATGTTTTGTATGATCTTTGATAAATCAAGAAATAAAAATTGTTACAATGGTTTGCGCTAGGCATAGAATATGTAGGTATAGACTTATACCATCATCGCGAAGATCAAAGAAAGAAGATAGTTTTATTGCATGATTGATTTTTTATGAACAGAAAATATGATAATGAGGACTTGCGCTAAGCATAAAATTCCAATTTTGGTTTTGAAACTATACCATCGTTACGAAAGTCGATAAGATATATATGATATGTTTTGATTGAAATTTTTGATTTTTTCTATTATATAGTTGTCTTTGTGGTAAATAATTGTACTTGGTTTATTCCAAACAAGTTTGCAAAAATAATATTTCAAAGTATTTTGAAGACAAAAAGTTAGATTTATAAGGAATCCCATGTGCATAAGTGAATTCATTGCCAATCTTGATTTATCATAATGATAGACAAAATCTCTCAAATACAAAATGTGTGTGCAATTGCATTGTTCATTTACCAGTTTTGAGCAAGATACTATGATACAAGTGATTTGAAGAAACCAAATAAGTGTTCATTAACCATGATGTAGATGCATATAACCATACTAGGCTACTATGTAGATCGGATTATCAAGAGCTAGCTAATCCATAAGCGGACATAGGTCCGTACAAAATAAGATCGCTAATGTGACGGACATATCGCCACGCTAGGAGTTACCCAAGGCCAAGCAGGTTGGGCACAAACCACCTGTTATGGGGCTTACCTCACAGTTTTCGAATAATTGAGAATTCCGGGGATTCAAGCTCATTCACCCTTCTTTTCTTTTCAAAGGGTAGGGAAAGGTATTTTATTGCTTTTCTTGCTTTCTTTTGAACTTTGCTTATTTTTCTTTTTGTATTTCTTTTGCTTGATAATGCTTGGAACATTGCTATAATGATATAAGAACATTTTTTTCTTTTCTCTTTTTCTTGAATTTTTCTTTTCTTTTTCTTTTTCTAGGGATACTTGCTCAGATTAGTCGTAGAGCGAGGGATTTTTATTCTGGGTAGGGGTGAGCTTGTCCTTTTGCCAATTCTCAAAGATTCTAGACCATGTGCATGATAGGATAGCAAGGGAAACTTTTCACTCAAGAAATCAGTTCTACTATGTAGCAAAACATGGAAATTACAAATATAATCATTTTATTGTGAAAATATGTGCTTGGTTTAAGTAAATAACAAGATCAATTCTCTATGCTCAAACTTTATTTAATTGAATTTTGTGAACTTTGATATAAGAGAGATTAGTAATCATGCTAGATAAAATCAAGATATTTATTGTGTGAGTGTGCAAGTGAGGGATTCAAAATAAATGCTAATTTATCCAAAATAAGTTGAAACATATAACTGCAATAATTGTAAGAAAAAATAATTTTGAGAAAGTTTTGAGAATGTTGACTCTCTCTTTATTCTGTATATTGTTTTGGTTTTGAAAGAGTCAAGCATATAGCTGTTTTTGGATTTTTATGTTGATTTTTGTTTTGGAGCAAAAGGAACTTTACAAGTGCTTTAAATAAATGCAATAAATATTTTTGAAGATTTTTGAAGATTTTATGAATGTTTTTGAGGTTTTTGAATAAATTGAAAGAAATACAAGATAATGATTTTGAACAAATATATACATGGATGAAATAATCAAATTTATGCATAATAACGTTTGAGATGCAAAATATTCATGGGTTCTTTAAGTTCTTTACCATCTAAGGTAGATAATTTATATGCTCCTGATTCAAATTTAGCAGTAATGATGTATGGTCCAAGCCAATTGGGCTCAAATTTACCTTTAAGGTCCTTAGTTGCATTTGTATTTTTTTTGATGATTTTGAGGATTTTGATTTTTTTTTTTTTTGTATTTTGATTTTAATTTATGAATTGAAATTGGTGGTATATACAAATGATCTATATACACTATACAAGGTTTTTTGAGTATAACATGTTTAAGGTTGCTTCAAAATCAAAGGAGGTTTTGAAGGATAATCTGTTTGAGGTGAAGGTAAGAACAAAAGATGATGAATGAAAGGTAGTGATAACAAAAGCTTTGTTATAATGTAGAATAATGTAGCAAAAGATTTGACTGTTATATGTGTAAAATTGATCATGTTACAAAATAAAATATTAGAAATATAAGAAAGTTCTTCATTCTTATCACTGTCTTCCAAGTTTTGATAAGATGGAGAAAGTATATGTGAAAGATATGCATGAGTGTTATTTGGTAAACAAGAATGATCATATATGGATGAAGAAAAGTGATGGATAGAAGATAATTGTGACAATAGAGAATGTATAGAACTTGATGTTTCAACCGTTAAATATTCTTCAAATGGTGTTGGGTCACCATGTATGGTAACAATTTTATTTACAATTTCAAACTTCAAACATTGGTGAAGAGTGGAAGGGACAACTCTCATCGTATGAATCCAAGGACTTCTGAGAAGTAGGTTGTAAGGTGAAGGGCAATATCCTACATAGAATAAAGTATCCAGGATCTTGGTTCCAATATTAAGGGGAAGAATTATAGTACCTTGACAATCTTGAATTTCATTGCTAAAAGATTTTATAATAACATTTGATTCATTAAGATCTTGTTCCTTTGTTTTGAAATTTTGGAATAATTGATAAGTGTATAAATTAAGAGAGAAGCCATTATCTTCCATGATAGTTTTAACATGTGTTTCTTTACTAGATCCTGTAATGTAAAGATAGGAGTCTTCTTGTGGAGTAGAGGAAGGAATCTCCTCATCATAGAATGAAATATGGGTAACCTCAAGAGGGTTTATACCATTAATTATGTTCTTAGAGAAAATATGATGAGGAACAAATTGTTGGCTAGGTATTTTGAACAAAATTTCCTTGTGATAAATTTGTAATACTTCTAAAAGGGATATCTTTGCTTGAGGATTAATCACTTGTTGTTGGTTATCAAAGTGGATTTCAGATTGAGATTTTGATTCTAAAGATGAGCTTTCTATGCTCACATTCCATTTTGGGTCATTCTCTAGAGTCAAATATAGTTTTGAAGGTTGGTCAAATGAGCAATCCATATCTTGAATATCTGATTGAGTTGATTGAACTTGAGGTTGCTCATTTGTAGTTTTTGTTACAATATTAATAATATCATCATGATGGGACACATTAACATGCAATATTTGATTGGTTTTTTGTTTTTGATAATTGAATAGGAGTTCTTGGGAGATCTCCATGTCTTGATTGATTATTGGTATTTGTTGTGTAGGAGTTTGATTGTTTACTGGAGGTTTATCATCAGTTGTAGATTGTAATTCCTTTATATTAAAAATACCCTTATCAAGCAAATCTTGAATTGCACATCTTAAATCTTTACAATTTTGTGTCATATGTCCATCTACTCTATGATATTCACAATGTAGCTCAGGTTTAAACCAATCTACTGTGGTATCAGGTTGCCTTATGGAAGGGAGTTCAATCTTATTTGTGTCAAGTAAATACTTGAGAATTATATCCATTGGTTGATTGAGATTTGTAAATGTACGTGATGAAGGTTTTTGAGAGGTTTTTGATAAATGCTTTAGGAATTTCGTCATAAAAGGGCCTAATGGTTTCTCACCTCTACTTTCTTTATGATGACAGGAAGATTGCGAAGTGGGAGGTGAATACATGGTAGAATTGGAAGAATAAGTATTGTCTTGTTGAATTGAATGTGTTGTATTGAAAGAAGAATATTGAAAGGATGAAGAAGGATTATATGTGGGTTGATAGACATAATATGGATATATGGGAGAATAGATAATATCGTTATGAAGAGGATTGGAAAAGGGATTGTCCTGTTGGGTTATGGATGAAAAATGAGAAAAGTGTGATGGAGGTGATGTTGAATAGGGATGAGGTTGGTCATAATCAACAAATGTATTTGGCTGAATTCTTCCAACATTACTAATGGGCTCATATTGATTTGAGTAAAAACTCATGGTTTCTTTAGTACTTCTAAAAGTAATATTTAGCATCTACTATTTAGAATTGAATCTAAAAACATACAAACTTGAAATGATAATAATTTTTTTTTTTTTTCTTGTATACATATATATATTTTTTGTTTTATTTTCAAAAGGTTTTAAATGCATTCACGTCGAGTTCACCAAAATGTATCGCTCCAATTTTTTCGCATCCCTACCTTCAGGCTATTGGATCCGCACCCGGAAGGAGGATGGGAAAAGGATGGTGCGGTACCTCGGACGAGAGGGCTTCACGAAGGTCTCGCCTCTCAAGGGAGGTGTATTTTGGTGATTTTTTTATGGATGGTGGGTTCACCAGGAAACATTTGGTGGCAGTTTCCATGCCTAGGTTTTGGGAATGAGTTTTGATGAGTTCGTTTTATTTTTAAACATTCATCCTAGGTTTGGCCGAATGATTCTAACTTAAACTACATGAAAATGCAATTTAAATGAATACAGCAAATAGAAAAGAAAGCAGAAATAGAGAATTTGCAGGAGGCCAATGAAGATTACCTGATCCAGAAGTCTGATGAAGTTTTTGATTACTTGTAGCAGTATGGATCGTCTGCAATTCAATAGAATTGCCTTCAATTTGATAAAATCATCTAAACTGACAGGATCGTCTGTAATCTGACGAATTCGTCGAGCGAATTCATCAGAGACCTGCAAAATAGCAAACAGATGCGAAATACAAGAAATTCTATTTTGTAAACAGGGGCAAACTATATGAAAAAGTAATATGAGTATTGAACAATATACAAGAACAAAAGTAAATGCAAATCATTGTGTTTAGATAGTAGAATATGATCTTAATATGCAAACTAGACAAAATGGGTGAACTCCAGATGCAATATAGTATAAAAATTGAATAGACAATCTAATTTATAGCATAAAATGATAGATAAAAGAGAAATAAGAGCAAACTCCAGGCACTGATTGCCTCGATGTGTGTTGTAGTCGAAATCGTCTCGCATCAGAACGAGATCGTCCCTAATTTGACGAGATCGCCTCCGATCTTGACAGGTTCGTCGGCTGCGATAGGTGCTGGCTTCGGCTAAAAACTAGTGGTGTACCTGCAATAAAATTAATATAGGACTAGTGCAAGAGAAAATTTGAAGTGTTTTAGCGCACAGGGAGTTGATTTACATAAAAATTTAGCCAGGGGTTGGGGAAGGAAAAGTTTTAGAGTTAAATAGGCATAGGATAGTTGTTGGGAGGTTGGAGATCATCCCAATTTGGGAGATCTCCAACGGGGGAAGGGTCCCAATGGTGCAGACATGCTTCTTCCCGGATTGGAGACCCGTTGGAACGGATTCCAACTATGCAAATTTAGTTTTGCGACAAAATCGTCTGGATGTTCTAGTCCAGACGAAATCGTCAAATCTAGGGCGATATTGTCTGATCGGAGACGATATCGTCAAACGGTCAAAACAACTGCTAAAAATGGCATGGAAAAAGAGGAAACGGGTTTCTCGATGGTTAACGGGTGGTTTGGGAGGTTAAATTTGATTTTAAATTTATTTACTAAGGTGAATGTAATTATTCCAATTTTACTGTGCCAATTTTAGGGTGCTACAGTTCGTAATCCCACGGGCACTTCACCTTTTGTTTTGGTTTATGGCACTGAAGCTATTTTTCCCTTTGAATTAGAAGTTCCTTCATTGGCTCTGCTACTTCAAGATACTGAAGTAGAATATGAATATCATGCTGGTAGATTTAGTCAGCTGGAACTCCTAGATGAGAAGCGCATCAATGCTTTGGAACATCTTTGAGCCTATCAAAACAAGCTTAAACGAGCATATCGTAAGAAAGTTTATCATCGATCCTTTGAGATCGGCAACCTTGTCTTAAAAGAAAATAAAAAAATACTAATGCAACTAAAGATCTTAAAGGTAAATTCGAGCCCAACTGGCTTGGACCGTATATTATCACTGCCAAATTCAACTCGGGAGCATACATATTAGCTACCTTAGATGGTAAATATCTTAAAGAACCTATGAACATTATGCATCTTAAATGCTATTATGCATAAAATCTGGTCATTTCATCATTGTATATATTGTTATTTTGCATATTGTTTCATTTTAGTCATCCATATAAAAATTTCAAAAAAACAGTAATATTATTTATTTTTTCAATTCATAAATTAAAACCAAAATATAAAAAACATAAAAAACATCAAAATCATCAAAATATTCAAAAACATCTTTTATTTTTGCACCTGTCAATTCTTGAAGTATCGCAGTTATATTTTCAGTTGTTTTGGATAAATTAGTATTTATTTGGAATCCCTCACTTTCACACTCACATGAATAAATATCTTGAGTTTATTTGGTATGATTATTAATCTCTCTTATATCAAAGTCCACAGTTGAATTAAATAAATTTTTGAGCATAGAGAATTGATCTTGTTATTTACTTGAACCAAGTATATCTCTTCACATTAAAATGATTTCATTGCAAATTCAATATGATGCTACATAGTAGAAGTGGTTTCTTGAGCAAAAAGTTTCCCCTACTATCCTATCATGCACATGGTCTAGAATCTTTGATAATTGACAAAAGGACAAGCTCACCCCTACCCAGAATAAAATTCCCTTGCTCTATAGCCAATCCGAGCAAGTATCCCTAGTATATAAAAAAAAAATCAAAAAAAAAAATGAGAAAAAGAAAAATATCATTTTGTACCATCGCAGCAATATTTCAGCATTATCTCAAGTTCCAAGCAAGAATACAAAAAAATAGAGAGAAAAAGAAAAGCAAAACCAAAAGCAACAAAATCCCTTCCCTACCCCTTGAAAATAAAATAAGGGTGAATGAGCTTGAATCCCTGGAATTCTCAATTATTCGAACACCGTGAGGTAAGCCCCATAACAGGTGGTTTGTGCCCAACCCGCTTGGCCTTGGGTAACTCCTAGCGTGGTGATATGTTTGTCACATTAGCGACCTTCTTTTGTATAGACCTATGTCTACTTATGGATCAGATAGCTCTTGATGACCCGACTTACATAGTAGTCTGGTACGGTTACATGCATATAAATCATGGACAACGAACACTTATTTGGTTAATTCAAATTACTTGTATCCAATTATCTTGCTCAAAATTGGTAAATGAACAATACAATTGCACACACATTTTTATTTGAGAGATTTTGTATCATTATGATAAATCAAGATTGGCAATGAACTCACATATGCACATGAGGGTTCCTTATAAATCTATATTTTGTCTTTGAGATAATTTAAAATATTTCTACAACTCTTTTAATTTTTATTTTTTTTTTTTTGAACAACTGTTTAGTTAAAAACAATTACATTTTTCAAAAATCCAAAATTTCTTTCAACAACATATTCAAAGATCTAGCAATAAAGTCACGTTTATATATATTTTTTGTTTATCTCAAAATTAAAAATCAACTATGCAATACAATTATTATATCAATTTCTTCTTTGGATTTCGCGATGATGGTATAAGTCTATACCTATAATTCTATGCCTAGCGCAAACCATTGTTTTAAATTTTAAATTCATAAAAACATATGGCTTACATCATTATTTTACACAATTGTGCTTTAAAAAGAACACAAAGTTTTCTATATTCATTTCATTATGTCACCCATTAAATTTTGCAACGATGGTATAATTTCTAAGGAATTGTTCAAAATTTTATCATACTTAGGAATTTTATGCCTAGAAAAAATCATATTTTTAATATTTCATGCATAATATTTTCATGAAAATATGAAAACAAATCATCACCATCATCATTTTTTTCATCATCACAACACAGTCTTAAGACAGTCTCTTAAGCACTCTTACTTTTAGCAATATTTCTATACTGGGATTAGCTTGACGACCTAGCGAGCGGTGACTCCATGAAATGGTATAACAGCGACAATGTCCTTTCAAATTATTGTTAGAAGTCCCTTTATTTTTTATCAAATCATACCACAACAACCAATTTGTTTACATCAGATTATTTCATTTAAATTTTACAGCATGACCTAAACTTATACTATTTCCAACAACATAATTACATGAATAATCAATCAACAATTCAAAACTTAAAGCATCATAAAACATGTAGACAAGTCATATCATAAAAATATCATATATATATATATCAAAAATATATGTACATCATATCAAACTGGATTGGTATGCCATAATATATACCCTAGCATACTCAATCCTCTCAAACATATACAGTCCAACCAAAGAGCAGCTAGTCTCAAGAAGCCGTCGAGTTCTCAGCCTCATCTCCTCTCTCGCCCTGACATGGAGGAGGTTGTCCCATTAAGGTTTGTGTTGTATCGTGGGTCCTCAACGTCGATCGTGATGATGTCCTTAATGACACCATCATGACTGACTCTGAAATGCTAGCTGGCAGCAGTATCCTCTGCCCCTCTAGAACCACGTGATAGTATAATCCCTGGTCGAACATGACCTGAGCAATAGACCACACTAGATCCTGAGTGATCACCCCTCCAGTCTGAGCCCTGAGTCATGTAGCCTCATCCTGTAGCATCTGCACCTAAGCTTGAAGGTGGGCATTATCAACTTGAAGAGCTACCATCTTGCTGCTCTCACCCACCTCGATACCCTTGCCCTTATCAAGCGATGATGGCCTCTCCCTCTGCTAAGAAGGGAGCCCCTCCTCCCTCATCTCTAGCTACTACGGTCTCTCTAGATCTTATGGCACTTTCTAGTGTCTCTCCTGAGGATAACGTCGCTTCTCCCTCCCCCCGTGACCCCTTGCTGCATCAATAGTAGCCTGGCACCACCTCCCCATCCGTCGCACCATGACATGCATTAGACCCTATGCCCTCATCATCCAAGGAGGGTGGATGCCTACGAACCAAGAATCATATCCATATGTCATACTCATCCACTGGCTGAATGGGGGCATCATCCGCTCAATGTAGTACTATCTTGAACAATTCGAGAGTACTCGTAATCCCTGAGAGAAGGGATCCCCTGTTGTAGACCGAACTGCCACAAAAATTGGTCATAGCAGTGAAGCTCTACCTCTCCCTACTCCATCCTCAGCTAGAAGACTCGCCTGATGTGAGCCAACTCATGTCCATCCTCTCCCCACCCTAGGTGCTCTCTCTACGACCTCCAAGTGATCTGGTCAGGGATGAGGTCGTCTATCAACCTCCAAGACATTGACAGATCTATCCACCGCTGTGACCCTCTTTGGAGCCACCAATAGAAAACCCGGGGTCTCTCCCGCTCAACCCCTATCAATGGAAGCCCTACCGGCCTTTGCACCATAATGTGCTCCCAGCACCAAACTTGTAGTAGCGATGTCAAAACCAGACATCGACCTCCCTTGTATACAACCCCATGTAGGATCCTATACAAGAAGCATAGCACAAAACTACCCCAATAAAATTTGTAGCCATGGTCTCTCATATCGTAGACCACATCTAAGATTATCTAGGGTAACCTGCATCTTCTTTGGTGGCATAGCAGTAAGCCACCCACTACCCCTGCCAAAACTTGAGTCAATCGAGATGCCCTAGGCATCTACCGTAATGTCTCGATGTTCACTCCGCCCTTCTCTAGGGTGAAGCTACGGTCTTCGCACAGTCGCATCATGGCATGGCCCTGATTGGATGTAGGAGTCATCAATCGTTTGTGTATGGGGATCCTCAAAATACTCCATAAATCCTCTAGAGTGGGATCCATCTCCCCTATCGGTAACAGGAAACATGACGACCCTATATATCACCTCTTTGCTAGGTCTATCAGTATCCCCATGTCTATAGGTATTTATGGCATCTCTGCCACATGCTATAGCCCAACCTCTGATAGTTGGTCTTGCTTTGCCTAATCGAGTGCGGCTGCGTCATCTCTTAGCCCCCCGTATTTCCACTCCCAACTTTTTAGTAATTCCCTCTGCAATATAAACAATCAAACAAAAAAAATCATTAATAGATAGTCATTAAAATCAATTTCATATTATAAAAAAATGATGATATCGTCCACTATTGGATGATATCATACTAAATTGAGTCAAGTCATCCTTTGTAGGACGAGATCGCCCCTATTTCACAGATTTTGCCCTTAGACGAAATCGACGATCTAAGGACGATTTCGACGAAATTGGGATGATTTCATCTCGACATCATCGATGGCCTAAAAACGGTCACGATGTCTTAAAACAGTCAAAATTTAAATTAAAAACCACACAAATCAAATTAAAAACATAATTCATAAATTTTAGATCCTTACCCGCAACCCACGTCGAACCTCTATCGATCTATGCGATGTTTCTATAATTTTGCCTGCAGAGCTCTAAAAATAGTGAAAGTGAACAGTAACAATGAATTAGGGTTTTACCCTATTTTTTTTAATTTTATTTAAAAAAAAACAACTTTTTTTAAATTTTGCTTTTTCGTGCTTTTACCTCAAACGTTCGATTTGGGTAAAAATACGGAGGGGGGACCATAGAAACCAGTTGTACGATTCGACCTAGAATCGTCGTCTAGAAAATTGAGTAAATTTTTGCTTTCTCGTAAAGCGTGAAGAACTCGTCTTTAACACATTTTCTTTGGAAAATTCACTAAAGAGGGGGGAAAATGTAGCACCCTAAAATTGGCATAGTTAAACCCTTAGTAAAAAGATAAAATTTGAATTTTAACCCCGAAACCACCCGTTAACCGCTCATCCCATTTTTCGCACCATTTTGAGGAGTTGTTTTGACTGTTGGATGTATCGTCGCCAATAAAAAAAAATCGTCCCAGATCGGACAAATTTGTCTGGAACAAAACATCCAGATGATTTTGTCCCAAAACCAAATTTTCATAATTAGCTTATGTTTCAACAACCTCTCCAACTTGGGTAGAAGCATGTCTACATAGTTGGATATTCCTCCATTGGAGATCTCCCAGATTGGGATGATCCCCAACCTCATAACCTCCCCATAATCCTATATAAATTGGGATTTTCTTAGTTTATCCCCCTGAATCTTTGGATCCCCTACCTAGATTTCCTCCTAACCCTTTCCCTGATTGGTTTTCCCTACCATTGAAGTTTTGCACTCGTAGTTTTAGGTTTTCATTGTAGGTTTTCACTGTGCTTCAGCAGGAGGAAGCTCGAATCGTCGCAGGAAATTCCAGATGATTTCAGACGATCCTATCGCAGATCGACAATGATCACATACGATTGGAGGTGATCTCGACTGCAGTTCATATTGGGGGCAATTAGAGCCCTGAGTTTGCATTTCTCATCTTTCTTCCTTATTTTATTATGCATTAGCTTGATTATTTTTATTATGCATCCTGGAGTTCATCTCATTTTAGAATAAATGCATGATAAAGTTAAAATAAGTCATTAAAATAATGCATTTCCTTTAATTTGCTATCTAGATTTATCATTTAGGTATTTATACTGTTATTTCTATCATTTTGTATTATTCTTGCAGTTGCATTTTTGGTTTTTGGTGTCTACTTTTGTGATTGTAGGTGTCTGACGAATTCGTCTGACAAATTTATCAGATCGACAATGATCTTGTCTGATCTTAGATGATCGACTGTAATCTGGGATGATTCTATACAATTGCAGATGATCCTATCATTTTTATGATGATCTGGACTCCTACAAGCTTCAGAATCTTCATCAGACATCCAGAAGCAGGTGCATTCTTTCTTATTTAAGTATATTCCTAGTATTTAGGATTCATTCATGCTTTTTGTATTCATATAAATTGGCATTTTCATATAGAATAGCTTAGATTCATTTTGGCCAACCTAGGATTATGAATGATCAAGTATAAAATGAACACATCAAAACCATTCTCAACCTAGGCATGGAAACTGCCACTCAAAGTTTCTTGGTGAACCCCACCATTTGTCAAAAATTCACCCTTATACCCCTCCCCCGAGAGGCGTGACCTTCAAAGGGCCTCTCAGTCCAAGGTATTGTTCCATACTTCTCGCATCCCCCTTCCGGGCACCGATCCTTTAGCCTGAAAGTAAGGGCGCAAAAAATTTGGGTCAGTACAATTGCTAATGTATAACTATTTGTAGTTTACTTGCTATTTTTGGGCTCTATCTTGTTGGGATGTTTTATTTTTTGTTTCATCCTTTTTGTCTATTTTTGGTTTGTCTAAAATTCTTAGGCTTTATATGGATGCCATGAGGTTTTTTGTGGATGATGCATCCTTTAATCCTTTTTTTGTATTAAGGCATTAGGGTGCCTTTCAAATGTCCTCATAAATATAATTTTTGTTAACTTACAAAAAAAAGAACTACAAGAAGGAGATCATTACCTCTTGGCTAGAATTGGTTGGGGAAGGATCCGATGAAATAAGCATGTGTTCTTCCCTTGGCACATGGATTATGGTGTTGCTTATTCTTTTTTACATTACTTCTTGGACACTTTTACATAGCTAAGCTTTTATCAACTTAGGTTGTATCTTGACTTTTTAGTTTAACACCCTAGTTCTATCCCAAATATCATGATTACAAGAAGACTTTTGAAGGTTGTTGTTTCCCTTATTATAGATATGTCTTTGGGGTGTTAGCACATGGAACAACTTTAATTACTCCATACAAAATCTTATTTTATAAGGAGGCAACAAGAATCTTTCGTTATCTTCTTGGATTGAGTCTAATTTAATTTATTGAAAGTATTATCTTCTATTTGAGCCTTGAAACCCCTCACTCTATAAGATTCACCCTCTCATCCCCCATGAATGCATAATATGGTTATGACTCCCAATAGCTATGGCACTCACCCTAAAGCAACAAAATTTCAACCACTATTTTAGTGAGAAATTGATAACATGGTGCTACTACCACTTGATTCAAATTTGGTCAATGATAATTTGAGGGTGTGCATGATTGCCAAAATGGGGAAGTGTGTCACTTTTCAATGATACCTATAGCAATTATGATCTATCAGATAAATACACTTGTGAAAAATTTATATTTTGGTTCTTGGGTTTATCATGCAATTTTCCAGGTGTCAATCTTCGTGTCCAATGAATCCCCTCATGGTGGATGTCTAGGCACACTCCCATTGGCATGAATTGAGATTTAGTATTTTTTTAGTTGAGATTAGGTTGAGTGCAACCTCTATAGCCATTGATGGTTTTTAAATTAAATGGTCAATTTATGTAGATATTCCTCTCCTTTAATCATATTGATGGTCAAGACTGTTGTATATTTTTGTCTTTGCAAGCCTTCAATCCCTTTACATAAAATATCTTTCTTGATCATTATTCAATATATATTTTTACTATATACAATATTTAGACTATGTACAACAGGTAGAATACCTAGTGACAAATCATCCTATGCTAGTTGGATTGAATGTCTTGTCAAGATTTTACCCCCATGTCTTATATATCCTTTGCTCTAGATAAACATCAGATATGTTTGAATGCACCTTATCCAAGAAGTAGTCAGAGTCTGAAAACTCCTATTATACCAAGTAGACATGCTCTTCTCCACTCCCTTTAGAGAGGATTTTCTCAAAGTGGTACATGTGGAGAGGCTTCAATGAGATTGTGAACTTGGTATTGAATCTAGTTTGGAGTAGCATGTGAGTCTAATCTAGTGATAGGTATCCTTTGATCTTAGTGATGAAGTCTCTTGAAATGCAAATTGCAAATGTTGTCAAGGGGTTAATCACCTCTATGTCTTGATAGACTATCAATTCATGGCATGCTTAGAGTTCTAAAGAAAGGTAATAAATTAGCCCAAAGACTAGCATTGGAGGTCCATCTAATTACACCATCCTATTATTGGTATTCTCAAGGGATAAGACAAATCCCTTTGCTACATTTTTTTGTATAACCAACATGTTGGACCTTGAATCAACTATGCAATTATGTATCAACCGATATCAAAAAATTAGGATTAGGTAGAATGGCATAGGCTTAGGCCTTCTAGAATTTGGTCTTCTAATTTATAGTGTGATGTGCACCCATTATCCACTCAAATATTTCTACTTCTTTAGGGCCTCATCCAAGTTCATCTATTTTAGAATAGAGAGGTTGTACCAAAGAGGCATGACTATAGTCAAATTCCTTAGTAGATCCACCACATTGAAGGACTAGACAAAAATACTCTTGAAATTATTGACTATATCTAAAGCTTGGTCCTTTTCTATTGTTAGATGTGACCTTGGTAGATTTGTAACAATTTGCCTTGGAGGTTTAGAGATAGATCTAATCATATTTAGGACTACTCAAACCTAATTCTTTGGTGCAAATTGTGTTGGAGGGATCCTTCATTTTTTTACTTCTCTCATTTGAGGTCTAGCCTCTATTAGGTTTGGTACCACTTGTTCTTAAATAGCCCTCCTTTTGGCTTGAGTGTTATAATATGATTGGACTTGTGGTCCTAGGTGATAAAAGTATACTCTGGGATTAGGGAGTTGGTATTTTATGGCATGCTTAAATACTAAGTGATAAGTTCTAGACTCAGAATTGAGACTTATAATAAGGATAATATGCAATATTATGGTCAGAATGGGATGCCCCAATAACTTGAGATTTTGTTTTGAATGATAAGGCCTTGAAATGCCTCATTGTGTGCAACAAATTAACACTATATTACTCCTCTTATGCATGTCTAACTATGGACTAGGTCATAATTTGGATCCAACTAGAAATAGTGAAAAGGTAAAACACATTGCCAAGTGATTTTAGATAGGTTTTTATGTGATTTTAAGCTTAGTTTTGACATTGAATTAATAATATTTGAATATTGTACAACAAAGTTATGATGGATTAAAGATCATATTAGATTTTTTAGCCTTTTTGAGCTAACCTATAGCTTTCTAGAGCCAAATTATAGTTTTCCATAACATTTCCATTGCAGACTATAAG
Source organism: Wollemia nobilis (assembly GCA_028583015.1). Classification (NCBI taxonomy): domain Eukaryota; kingdom Viridiplantae; phylum Streptophyta; class Pinopsida; order Araucariales; family Araucariaceae; genus Wollemia; species Wollemia nobilis. The sequence continues at coordinate 6,433,711 of JAQPPZ010017031.1, read as the reverse complement.
TGCTCTAGAAACATGTAAGTGCTACAAAAATGCATAGGAAAATTATGTTGAAACATAAGAACATAGGATAAGAGAATGGGGCATGGCATAAATAGTGCAATATGTGGTAGGATGAAATTTTTGAAAATGCTTAAGGCACCACATGAATGCATACTATTGTTTCGTCATTTTCCTCCATGTGGGAGAAGCTTATTTCTATTTTTAGCTTGGCAAGTAAAGACAAAAATGCTTATTCTATTTCCAACAACTATTCCCATGTGGCAAATAAATATGGAAATGCTAGAGGAGAACCATTACTGTAAAATCAAGTTGTTATATAGAAATCAAAATTGTTGAATATTGATCTTATTAAAAATAATAATAATGATTGGGGAAGAAAGTAGAGAGGGGAGGGCTCTGGTCCCTCCCCTGCTCCCCCTCCCATGGCTTCTGGTTCCTGCCCAGTCCCTGGCTCAACCCAGGTCATCCCTCCCGGGGAGTGGTTGTTTGCAGATGATCTCCTGGGGGGAGATCCTTCTCCACTATCTGTGCCCCTCCCGACCGGCTAGGGTTTCTTTGGTTGTTTTTTTGGATTGGTGCTTCCCAGGGATCCCTGTTTGGTTGGGGATCCCTTCCCTTTTTCCCTCAGGCTTCCCCCTGGGGTTTTTGCGGAGTTATTCGCGTGGATCTGGTCCCCTGCGTTTCTCGATGCGGTGGAGGTGACGATTTAGGGTTTGGACAGCTTCCCCCTTTTCTTGTGAATCCTCGACGGGCTCTGTGCTCGGACAAGATTCTTGGTCCCTGCTGCTGGGATCCTCTTCTATTTTCCCGGGGCGGGTTCCTTGTGGTGCAACTCTCTGGTCACTTCCTGATGGGATGGATCCTCTCTGTGCTAGCTGTCGGCTTCCTGTAGGATGGCTCTCACTGAACGAATGTTTTCCCAATGGGCGGGATGGTTTCTCCACAGGGCGAGATCCGCAAAATCCGTCGGTTTTCCCACGAGGCGGGATCCTTTATTTTCTGTTGGTTTCTCGGATGGTAGGATTTCCCTGTTGCTTCTCGCTAGGCGGGACTGTTTGTGGTGGTTTTGACTGCTTCCCGCGAGGCAGGATTTTATTGTAACGGTTTTTCTTTGCTTCTCTCGGGCGGGATCTTCTCGATGGTGGTTTTTGGCTACTCCCGCAGGGCGGGATCTCCAAAAATACTTTATTTCTTATTTGTTTGTTTCCCGCTTAGAGGGATTGTTTCATGCTTACTGTTATCGCTGGGCGAGATTTCTGTTTTGGTGTTCAGTTTCAAGGGATTGATGCCCTAGGCCCATTGCTTATGTAATCAGGTTTTGGGATCCTTGTTAAAACCCGCTGTAAATACAAACACTACTTACCAAAAAAAAATTGTTGAATATTAGATTCCAACTACTTTGATTGGATCTAAGACAATTAAATAAAGGTTGATTTGTTGAGATTGGTTTCTCTAATTTGGATAGATACAAATTAGTTAGAATCCTCATCAACCTATTTTAGTTTATCATATTATTTGTAGATTTAGTTGGGTTTGTTTCCAACTAACTTGATTGTTATTTGATTGGGTTTGTTTTCAGCTAACTTGGTCATTATGTTCTCTAGATAGAGTTGGTTGGGTTTATTTCCAACTAACTTGGTTGTTATGTTCTCTAGACAGAGTTGGTTGGACACGTTTCCAATTAACTTGGTTGTTATGTTATCTAGATAGAAGTGGTTGGATTTTTTTCCAAATAGCTTGGTTGTTATGTTTTATAGGTATAATTGGTTGGATTTTTTTCCAACGAATTTATATTGGGAATATTTTATGTTAGCAAGTTGGGTTCTTTCATATGATCTCTCTATAAAAGAGGAGGTATAATGCATTGTAGAGGTTAGAACAATATGGGAGATGAAAATGAAGAAGAGGAAGAGGATGGATGTAGGAGTTGAAGATTATTGTAAAAGAGTAATTTCATCCCTTTCTTAATAAAATATGTTTACATCCTTTTCTCACTTGTATATATGTTTAATGTTATTTTGAATTAAGATTTACTTTCCATTGGGCTAAGGAGTAAGGACCCACTCTATTAGCACAATGGAAAGTATTATCTTTGTAAGATATGTTCATAGACTAATCAATGAATTTTTATTTTATTTATTTTAATGTATTTTATATATTGTTCTAATTTTTAAATAATAACTTTGTATATTACTTTATTTATTTTCCTGGGATAGTTTTATGCAATTTATAGATTATATTTCCTTTCTTGCAAGTGTGTTATTTAATTTTTTGTAAGAGTGATTTAATTTTTTCAAGTGTGATTTACTTTTATGCAAGAGTGATATTTCATTTTCTACAAGTGTATTTTAATTAGGAGCTTAGAAATTTGTCTCCCAAAATATCTCTTATAGTAATTAGTTCATATAGCCAAGGACACCACCTAGGTTTGACAATTAAAGTGAATGGAATTAATGACACCCATCACTTTTTGGTGCCATTGTTAGGGACATTGGTATTTATAAGGACCTAGTGAGGTATCATACCAAACTAGTTTATGATGCAATAGCGAAACAAAGATAGAAGGACTTATAAGTGTGGTACTTCACATTTTTATTTCAACACTTTTTTTTTTCGAATGCTTACATTTTGCTAAAAAATACCTCCCCTTTTAAATGCATAGACATAGAGATATAAAGGGGTAGATTCACTAGTCAAATCCCTCAACAAACCATAGGTTGGAGACCATCATACCTAGATGTTGTTTCAACTAACAAATTGCTTGCAATAAATGTGCCCACCCATGTATTACACATAATTAAAGGGGAAGTAAGTGAAGGGAAAGGAAGTTTTGGTGCACTATCTTTATCAACATAAGGATTGTTAAGATTCTTTGAAGATTCTATAGAACAATCCAATAGCCTTTCACCTAACCTTTACTTATTTGCAATCTAAAGGAAATATAAGGAAATCTATAATATTTGTTGAGGAGATTCTAATATGGTGGATAGGAAAATTAATATGGATGAAAACCATAATACCAATGGAAGAAATGAAAATATATCCCTCACATATCCTATCAAGTTCAATTCGAATGAGGAATCCCCCATGAAAAACATTGCACCAAAAATACTACCAATATTTAGGGGGATTGCATCCAAGGATCCTATTCAATTCTCATTTAAATTCAAGGTATTATGTTAAACATATGATTATACGTGAGATAACAAGAAACTTAAACTATTTTAAACCATCTTAAAACATTCAACCATGAGGTTTTTTATGTGATAAAACCCATATTCAATACATACAGGGTTAAAATGGAAAAAAGTATTTCTGGACAAGTACCAAGAATATTGTAAGGTCAAGGATCAAAGGAAAGAAATATTCCAAATGAAACAATAGGATGAGAAAAATATAGAAGATCATCTAGGTAGATTCCTCTTCAGTCAAAGGTAATATGGAAAAGGGTTTGATCGAGAATTAGCAAAACCCTATTCATGAGGGGATTTCAAGATGAATCTTGTGATGCTTTAAAACTCATGCAAAGAGGTGACATAAATAAAATTTAATTCCCAAAAATCACTAATCTTTGTATAAATTACTTTCACACTAGGGTTGGAAAATGTTCTTATAAGGGAAAATGAAAAGCTGATAATGGCATAGGAGAGATAATAGAGGAATTAGAAAATATTATATCTTAGTGTATCTTAACACTACACTAGATGGAATGCAAGCTAAGAATAAATCTAATGAAATCCTATCAATACATTGTCATAGATGTAGAAGAAAACATGCTCTCCATGTTGGAGTATATTACATTATTTGGTATATGCTAATGTACCCCCATGGTACCTTCATGGTACATCTTGTAAATATTATATTAGGGTTGAGTCATAGTTTAGAATGTGATTATTATTCCCTTTTTTATGTAAGTGTGTATGTGCAAGAAATACACAAGTGTTATGTAAAGTTGTAATATGTAGAAAATGCACAAGTGTCATGTGAGTGAGTGTGCAAATGTAAGTTGATTCTATGTGCACAAGTGTCTTATATATAAAAGTGCAAATATGTAATGTAAAAATATGCACAAGTATCTTAGATTAGAGTGTGCAAAGTGAAGGTCAAGAATCGTGTCTAGGTGTGCATACAATATATAGTCATGTGTTCATCAAGTATAGTGTTCAATAAAGAAGCCAAGAGTCATGAGACTTGGAATATGGAAAGGAATAGTTAAGTATCCAAAGATTCATACTACTATGGATATATACTCCATAAGGATGCAACATATTGTGATAATATTAATCAATCACTATCAGTCACTATCATATTTGTAAGAGGAAAAGGAGTAATAAAGATTGCATACATTTTGAGCAATTAATATTGTAAGTTGTGCTACATGCTTTGTACATGTATGATTTAGGCTATCTACATTCATATTATTGTTTATTATTGAATTTTAGTTGATATATTAAAAGCCTTGATATACATATTAATTTGCTCATATTATTCTACTCATATTATTATCTTGATCTTATTGTATTGTGGCTATATTATATTTGATCCTGTGATATTTAACCTGTGCATTTTATGGTAGTATTAAGGTTTTAAAAGCCATCACTCCATGAATTCTCATTGAACAAAAATATTATATGTAGCATTTGTGAAAAAGAGTATTCCATTGATCAATTCCACTTTTCTCCAAAAATTAAGAACAACATCTCCATGAATCAACAACCAATGAAGGAAATCAACTTCGTAGGGAAAATAATTGATTAAAACCCTTACTATTTTACCCCATGATACCACATAAATTGGATTAACAACCCTTAGAACATACTTTAGACAATGCCTTCTCCTTCGCCTTGGGCCCAACATTCCTAGCCATCGACACAAGAATGGTCAAACTCACCATGTAGATCTCAACCACCACAACAACAATGGGGACCCTATCTACAAAAAAATAAACTATACAAAGGACAATGAAGATTATAAAACAATAATAAGCCTTGCTACCTAGTCCAACACACCCTTTAAAAGAAAATCAACCACAACATGTGAAGCAACCTCTACTTCTTATGCAACCTACGACCAACCCAAATAAAAATAGATAGGAAAATCCTATCTATACTAATGAGATAGTAGATATAGTTTCACTGAACACCATTGATCTCTAATGGGATGAACACCAAGAGAATATTATTATACCCACTAGAAAAACCCTCAATGGTTTTTTTATCACCTATGGATAGATGAGTTAGAAATCTCATCCTTCGCAACCATCACTATAAAAGGACACATTAAGGAATTTGAGTTTTTAGGAGAAATGTTTTCTGAAGATGAGACAATTTTGGTAGAAACATCTTGAGGGTTCTATCCTAAAAATGAAAAAATTCATGACCTTTTTGGGAATATAAAAGTAAAAAATGTACCTTTTCAAGAGAGTCCATTTAACATGGCACATAACTAGCAAGGATACCTTCTCCCATAATAAGCATTTTTTTATTATTTGTGAAGACTTGTGCTAGACCACATATTTCCAATTGGTTATCTTACCCTATAGTTGATCCACATAGTCATAGACAAATTATGATCCTAAAATTATGATTACATGATTAAATATCTTGGGAGTTAAAGCACTAAACTACATTTCCATGATTCTTAGCCCAAATTAATTTTAGTTGATTTGTTGTTACCTCTATTTCTAATTTTTACATTAAAATTTAGAATAAATAGACTATGAATAACTATCATTGTGAGGTGGTCATAAGATTAGGTTATAACTGGTCTATCAATTTATGACATCGAGGATCCTATTTTTTCTAAAATAATGGAAGAATAATTGGTTAAAACCTAACAAAATATGATATTGTGAAGCAATAGATAGGCACCACTTATATACATCTCTAAAACTTGGAAACACGTATATTTGCACATTGGGGAAGAATCCTTCCCTTTCCATACATGTGTTCTATAAAAATAAATTTGCAGGCCAAACATTCAGGACAAGTCTAGCTTTTGATGACTTTTGAAATTTGCTTTTCAACGATGGACATATAAAAGATATTCTAACACATTAAGATATGCATTTCACTCTTTATTGTTGATTATTTTTAATACTATGCATAACCCAAATAAATGCCATGTTTGTCTTTCTGGTGTATAAAATGTAGACCCATAAGTAAAAGGAAGCAAGCATGCAGTCCATGATGTTTAAATAGTATTCTAGTGCTAGAAAATGCTTTGGAAAGGCATATAAAAATACTTTGAAAATGTGTAGAAATGTGCTAAAAAAGACAGGAAAATCCTACATCATGAAAATATATAGGAAAATATTGCATCAAAAAATGCTTAAAAAATGTTGTTTGGAAAATGCTCTGGAAAAACCTATTTAAAAAATACACAAGAGAATGCACTAAAAAATATTGCATTAAGAATGAGCTAAAAAAAGCTCTGAAAACGATGCAAGAAAATACTAGCACCTATGTCATAATACCAAATGAAAAAAAATGTGAATGCATAGAAGAAAAAAAGTGAGAAATTATTATGCAAAAGAAAGAAATAAATATTCTTAGTTTTTAGCATTAGGCCATGTACCCCTTCAAGTTGGGGGGAGGCATGTCAATCATCAACATGCCATATTAATAATGGCATGTCATCACATACATGGCCATCAAATAAGGATGCATGAGAGCATTCATCTATTTCAATTGCATGTCAATCATCAACATGCCACATTAATAAGGGTATGTCATCACATACATGGCCATCAAATAAGGATGCATGATTATATGAATTGATTTTAGTTGAGAGGAGTGATGAGGCCAATGTCGCATGCTAAAGAAACAATGGAGGAAATCTTATTTGTAGGTTTTTGGATCAAATTCAAGGCCATAATATGCATTGGTACCATTATGTAGTAGACTGTAGTGTATAGGAAACTACGTGGGCCACATTAACAACTAAAATTTATATTGGAATATACATAAAAAAATCAAAATCTACATTGCAATCTGTACAAGATAAGACTTGAAAATTTGTGCAAGAATGTACATAGAGAAAAAAGAAAAGAATAGAAAATAAAAAAAAATACACATGAATGTGTGCAAAAAATTTCAAAAATAAAAAGAAGAAGAAGAAGAAAAACTAAAGTTTGGAGACACCATTGAAGAAATCCAAAGAGAAGATAGACAACTCAAAGTAGAAATGGCTCAACTCAAAGTAGACTTCAACATAAGAAGGGAAGGAAATGAGATTAAAGTTGAAGAAAAATAATAGACTAATTTATATGATGACAAAATTGTCAAATAAATAGAACAATGCTATGACCAAGAAGTAAGAATCAGTAGCTTGCATTGCAAAGGATCAACCTATATCAAGGTAACTATTTTGGGATTGATGAACATCCTATTGATTTAATTGCATTTGTTGACTCGGGCAGATTTTGATGTTATTCATCTAATATTTATTAATCCATCCATATGGAAATTGGATAAGCATCAGGTATGGATGGCTAACTTAGAAGTCAAGCCTATAAAATGGAAATATAGAAATATCCCTATAATCATAAAACAAGGATAAATTTTTGTTGATATTCTTGTACGAAAAAATATTAATTATGATATGATGCTCAGTAATAGATTTTTGTAACGATGTTTTCCATACACATTTACCAATACACACATCTGTATAATTATGGGAGAATATTTAGTAAAAGATCCCCCAACCTATGTCAGATGCATCTGTTTGAATAATTTTCTTAGCTTCTATGGGAATATGAAGAACCAAAGTTTTTTAACCTTTTCTTTGATTTTTCTGACATCCATGGTATGTTCTTCTGAGCAAGGGTTTGTGTTGCATTTCTTGAGTCTCTTAGTAAGAAGAGCTCAATCTTGAGCAATATTTTTGTAGAAATTTTTAATGTAGTTCAAGCAATCTAGGAACCTTTGAAGCTATTTCTTATTAGTAGTTTTATCTAGGAAATTATCTATAAATCTGATTGCTTGAGGTTGAAGTTCTATATTTCCCTTGAAGATTTTTTATTAAGGAATTATATTTCTATCTAAAATAAGCTTAATATGTGTTGAAAACTAGGTTGAAAAACACTACACAAGAAACTATGTTGGAGAAGACTAAAAAACCAAAATCTAATTAGAAAATGTGCACTAGAATGGCAGATCCCTTCTTCAAAATGAAAAAAAGAGAATAAATTCAATGGTGAAAACCTCTTTGAGGTGCTACTAGACCAAGGTTCACATGAAAACCAATATATAGCATTCTTGTATTGAAAAAGAAGTAGAGGGAACTCGATTATGAAAATATCTTGTGGAAGTAGTCAAGGCAGAAGATGGTTGAAAACAAAAAATGATGATCTTTTTATTATTAAAAAAATGTAGGATTACACAACAAGGGCAAAGATGATAGTTGTATTATGGCCAACTTCATGACAACAATGTTTAAACCTACCTTGAAGGAACATTGAGCCATATGCGAGAATAAGGTAAGCATTTTTTGTTCACAATTACATAGTTTTGATATTATACATAATTACATCTAGTCCACATTTAATTTAGAGTTTCAAAAGGTCATCCATTAATTTTGCTACTTTAAATGTAATCAACTAGCATAAAAATTTGTTTACACTATTGAAAAATATCTAACACCCAGTCTAACATTTGATGCCTTGGCAACACTTTTATAGCCCCTACAATTTCTCTTTTTCTCAAAAAAAAAAAAGAGAGAAGAGATGAAAATGAAGAACCCACTAAGGATGCATGAGCTCATGCATCAATTTAAGTTGGGAGAAAAATTCTAGTAGAAAAAAAAGGTTCATCATTTGTTTTTCGAAGATCCCCTTAAAGCATATCACTTTAAAAATCAGCAAGATGTTATTTAAAAACTAATCTAAAAAAATCAGTAGGCAAAATCAACAACTAAGATGAAAAAAAGTAGCTAAGCTAGAAAAATTAGCAACAAAGTCAGAAAAATATAGCATCTAAGCTGAAAAAATAATTAGTTAAGCTAGAAAAATCAACAACAAAGCTAGGAGAAAAATTAGTAGCTAAGCTAGAAAAATCAACAACAAATCCAAAAGAAAAATCAATAGGTAATATGGAAAAATTAGCAGGATGTTGTTCAACAGTTAAGCTGGAAAAAAATTAGCAAACTAAAAAAAAAATCAATAGCCAATATTTTATACCACGCAATTACCTCAACATAGAAAATAAATAAAGGGATGCATGAGGACATGCATCAATTTAATTTGGGGGGGGGAATTCAACAATCAAGATGGAAAAAGTTATCATCGATATTGGGAAGAGAAAACATACCAATATAATGATTCTACACCTTGTCATTCCCTTAACATAAAAATTAAAGAAAGGTATGCATGAGGACATGCATTAGCTTAAATTGGGGGGAATTATGAGGCCTTGAAATAACTCATTATGTGTAACAAAGTAACACTATTACTTCTCCAATGTATGTGTAAATGTGGACTAGGTCATAATTTGTATTAATATTTTGACTAAAAATAGTAAAAATGTAAAATGCATTGCCAAGTGATTTTTGATAGGGTTTTATGTGATATTAAATTTAATTTTGACATTGAATTAATAATATTTAAATTTTATACAACAAAAGGAATGATGGATTGCAAATAATCCTAGAGTTTTTAGCATTTTGGAGTCAGCCTGTAGATTTCTAGATCCAAATGATAGTTTTTTGTAGCATTTTTGTAGCAGACTCTAAGTGCTATGAAAATAGGAACTGTGTTGAAATATGGGAACATGGGATAAGAACATATGACATGGAAAAAATAGTGTAAGACATGGCAAGATGAAATGTTTGAATATGCTTAAGGTGCCATGTGAATGCATACTATTGTTTCGTTATTTTCCTTGATGTGAGAGAAACTTATTTCTATTTTTAGCTTGGCAAGTAAAGATAAGAATGTTTATTATATTTCTAGCAAGTATTTCCATATGGCAAATAAAAATAGAAATTCTAGAGGAGAACAATTGTTGTAAAATCAATTTGTTATATAGAAATTAGAATTGTTGAATATTAGTTTCCAACTACTTCGATTATATCTAAGGTAGTTAAATAAAGGTTGATTTGTTGAGATTAGTTTCCAACTAATTTGGATAGATATAAATTAGTTATAATCCTCATCAACCTATTTTAGTTTCTCATCTTATTCATATAGATTTGGTTGGGTTTATTTTCAACTAACTTGGTTTTTATGCTCTCTAGATATAGTTGGTTGGATTTGTTTCTAACTTGGTTGTTATGTTCTCTAGATAGAAGTGGTTAGATTTATTTCCAACTAACTTGGTTGTTATCTTCTCTAGATAGAGTTGGTTGGATTTGTTTCCAACCAATTAAGAATATTTTATGTTAGTAAGTTGTTTCATATGACCTCTTTATAAAATATAATATATAATGCATTGTAAAGGTTGGAATAGGATGAGAGATAAAAATGAAGAAGAGAAAGAGGATGGGTGTAGGAATTGAAGATTATTGTAAAAGAGTAATTTCATCCCTTTCTTAATAAAATATGTTTACATCCTTTTTCTCACTTGTATATATGTTTAATGTTATTTTGAATTAAGGTTTACTTTCCATTGGGCTAAGTAAGGTACCACTCTATTAGCACAATGGAAAGTATTATCTTTGTAAGATATGTTCATAGACTAATCAATGAATTTTTATTTTATTGCCTTTTATATATTGTTCTAATTTGTAAATAATAACTTTGTATATTAATTTGTTTATTTATTTTCTAGGGATAGTTTCATGCAACTTCTATATTAGATTTCCTTTCTTGCAAGTGTGTTATTTACTTTTATACAAGAATGATTGAAATCTTGCAAGTGTGTTATTTACTTTTCTACAAGAGTGATTAAAATTTTGCAAGTGCTATTTTTTATTAGGTTGAAAATAAGGGATTTTGAAAGGATCCCAAACCTTTTACAACAAGATATGCAACAAAATTAAGGACACTATAGAGCTAAAAATACGATACCAAGCAATGCTAAATAAAAAAGAATTCAAATAAACTAGATATTGCACAAAAAATAGAATTTATATTAAGTGAGGGGGGAGCCTAAAAACTTCGTTGTTACAATAGCAAATTTAAGAATCCTCTTTCATAAAATTTTTACATATATTGCTAGGGTTCTCTGAAACCCTAACTACAACAAATGGTGGTATCTTCAATTGCATCTTTGTTCCCAACATGTGTGAGTGGGCTTCTACGTATCCAATATCGAGCCACTCCAACTTAATAAGTTGTCAAATACTTCTGATAACTGTCCAATATGTACATAAATAAACACTAGAGATTTAGTAATAATAATGAGGGCTCCATTGTGTGAGCCCTTAGAAATCACAACTAAAAACCTAGCTATAATAATATAAAATACGAACAAGGATTAAACAATATGAAAATATAACAAAATTAAATAGATTTACCTTGCTTCTTGCTTGTTTTCTATTGATGGTTGGATCAATTGTAGGTCTATGATGAAGGTGTGCCCTAAAATTGCTCAAAGGCTAAGGGGATATCATAAAGGCTTACATAAAATACTCGAGGGTGCCTAGTAGCTACAAGAAATGCTCGTGGGTGCTTGGGACTGGTAGGGAGGCACTTAGAGGTGCTTGGAAATGATAGAAAATACCTAGAGGTGCTTTGTAGCTAATAAAATATGTTGCAGGAGAAGATCTAATGAAGGCAAGAGATGCGGATATGGCTATGGATATTAAGGGAACCATGAATATGATGGATGGAGTGGGGTTAGGGTACAAAGGTTGGGTTGGAACTTTAGGGCACTTTGAAAGCTCGGGGAACCTCAAGGGACTTTGGTACTCAATACCTTTAGAAAAATCTAGGGACTCAGGGGTTGATCCATCAAAGTGGTTCCTATTTATAATTCAACCTAGGGCATGCTAGGGTTTCAACGACACTAATCGTGTGGTTGATATTAAAGCATATCCAAGGGTAGATATTAAATTTAGGGTGTGGCATGGATTGATGTTGATGGACAAACATGATTAAATGAAATTGGATGGTTGGAATTGATTTATTTATATAAATATATATTTATTAAATATATATAAAATATTATTATTTAAAAATATATATATATAATAAATATATATAAATAATAGGCAAAAATGGTGGGAAATCTAGGATGGAGGGCAAATGTCTATGTTTTTGTGGTGGAAATAGTGGTAAAGCATGGGTGGAGTACAAGTGGATAGATTTTGGTATCTACAAATTCCTCTTTTTGTACCATGTTGCATGAAACACAATATGGTGCAAAAATACAAGATACTTGATCGGGTTAGGTACAATAGTAGCATCTCTCTCTTGTTGGAATGTGAAGATGAAATCAAAGGCAAAAGAATAAATAATTTGGAGTTATTGTGTAGCTTACCCCCTCAATTGGCAAATGAGGTTGCAGATGAATCTCATGAGCCAATTAAAAAATTTGTGCAAATGGAATGTGGACGATATGAATGATATAAAATGTGATACCATTTTACCCAACGGTAGGAAGGGGATTGGTGATAATGTGATATGATGTGTCTATTTTTGCCCCAATAGATGAAGGTATTTGTGAAATTTGTGATGATAAATGTGTATGTTTATGCCCCAACAGATGAAGGTATGTGTGAAGAAAATTGCCAATTAATCACAAATTTATATGCTCTCGAAAGGTTTATGAAGATGTCACATCGACTCAAAAATTGAACTCAAATATCTTCCATAACATTGGTGCCCAAACCTTTGGGTTATAATATTTGAATTAAATATTATAACTTTAAATCTTAGGGCCTTGTAATAATTTATATTTTGATTTAATATTGTACAATTATGTCCCAACCTTGGTCCTTCTCTTTTATAGACCTTTGTCCTCATGCCATTAAATATTTATTTAAATCCTTTATCTCAAGCCTTGAACCTTTATAACATTTTTAAAACTTTGTCCAAGCATCCTTAAACCTTTGTATTTTCACCCTTAAACCTTTTAAACCTTTATCCTCTATTTTTAAAACTTTCGTCCAAGCATCCTTTGATGAAATTGATGTAATGTATTATTTAAGGGTATGGAGGTTTTACCATACATGCTTATGTAATAAATGATTAATGATGGAAGATGCACTTTTATATTCCATTTGATTTATTATGTTTGTATTTAAATCTTTCTAGTTCATGTTTATCGTTAAGTATTGCTCTTTGTTTCTAGTTATCTTTGTATGCTTTATGGTTATGTTTTGTTAGATTTAGTATCTAGATCTATCTTGTATTTTCATGCTTGAATAATATTTTATGGAATTTAGTGGCAAGTTCTAGGGTGAACTTAGAGGATAACCTAAGGGCTTGAGACCCCCTTAGGGATAATGGTAACTAGGTTTATGGAATACTATACCTGAGTTAAGATAGCTTGTCGAAATATGAGATTGATAGCTTAACTTGCAATACACGTAGCATACCTATGCATAATGGCTTACATATAGTATGGAGATGTGTGTACACCTTCTAATGATCAAAGGTGATAAGTCTAGCTCATCGAGGATTGATGATATTGATAGACTTATGTGCATAACATGAGATATGCCTATGCAAAATGGACTTGCGTGAAGGAAATATTGTGAGGTAAAGTTCTTGAGAAACTGAGGGTTTTTGTTAAACATTAAGTTAATGTAAGGTTGTTTAGGGGTTTATGAATCCCTCTCCTTAGTCAAAAAAATTCTCTTTCTGTGTGTGTTTTCTTGTTTCTTGTTTTTAGGATTGTTACAGTAACTTAAGGGAAATTAAAATTGGAGCTATGCATATTCACTAAAAAAAAATATTATATTAATTGTAGTATACATGTGTGTTAAAATTTAAAAAAATTGCTCATTCTTTTATAACAAAATTATGTGATGTATTTGGCTTAGCGTTGTTGCTTTGAATTTTTGGTTGTGTAATATTTTTAGCTATGTAAAATATTTTAATGTTGAAAATGATTGTAAAATTTTTGACCGTGTAAAATTGACATACAATTTTTTTTTACTATGTTAAATTTTTTTGTGTTTTGTAAAAGACCGGATTTCACAAAAATATTGTTAGTGCATAACTAGAACCTATACAAGTTATTAATTTCTAGTGCTACCTATTATGGGAAGAATATATAAATAAATATCAAAATTTGAAGAAATTTTGTACTTCTTTCCTTTGATTAATTAATAATTTTTTGTATAATAAATAAATTCCTAAGTTTCTAATATAATCTAAGACCATATTATAATGAATCAAGAGCAGATTCAATAAAAATGATCATAATTTTATATGGTTGTATTATTTCTATGGTAGTATCACTCATACTCATTCCATACATGTTCTAGATAAGCCAATCTTCAAGAAAGAACCTTCTAGTGTAAGAATAGGTTTAACAAAAGCGAGACACAAAATAACATGTGTTTTCCCACATTATTTGTACATGTTGTATATAGCCTTAGAGACATGAGATATGTTTATAAGAAGGTAGGATATATTAAAATATACATCTTTAAATTTGGCACTAAATTATTTTATGATCAAGAAATTTTATGTTGATTTTGTAATGGTTATTTGTGCCTTACACCCTAAAAATATTTGAATAAAATATTATCAATTGATCAACCTTTGGAGAGGGTCAAATTCCTATTTATTTCTATCTACTCTATCAAGAATTGTTAATAAAAGAGTTAGAATAAAACTAAAAGTAATGCAAAAATAAAAATGAAAAATAATGATCAATTTTGAGTGATCACCATGGGCTTCATAAAAACTCTATAGCTACAAAATACCATTAAATTAAACAAATTTGCAGTAAATATTCAAGAAAAAGACTAGCAAGAATGAAAAGAAAGTTTCATATTTCATTTGCATTCAAAGAGGTGAGAGATAAAAACACATAGTTTGAAATTAAAATATATGTACATTCGATAAATATTCATTGCATAAGTTTCTCCAACTTATATTACAATAAAAAGAGCAATCTAGGTTCCTATATTATAAAAATAATCCTTTACAAGTAAGCCTCAACTCTTATTTATAGATAAAAAGTATTAATGTGAGCCCTAACTTATCAAAATAAATCCTAACTTCTATTTTTAAATTTTTAATAACAACTTGGATCCTATTCTAACACTTGGTGGTAAATCATTACTCTAGCAAAAACTATATCTAAAATCATTTCTATCATTCAACTAGTGGTTGTTTTCCCCTTTACCTTCAATTTACTGATTATTTTGTCTTTATAAATTTTCTTAACTACTGGATGCATCTTGAGTATATTATAACCTTAAATTAGTGAATAAACATATTTTTTAGCTTTTTCTATGTCTAATTAACAAATGGACAAAAACAATAGCCCAATTAGTCAAATTTGTGTCTTATAAATAAATTGATATTTTTAGTAGATTGGTGGTCCTAGGTCTTAACCATTTTTACAATTTTATCTTGTTGGTGGATCAACAATTGATATTGTGAGTCTACATCCAAGATAATATATCAACATTGTTTTATGGAATGATGTTAGTGTATGGATAGATTCTAGACAACAAAATTTTGTTTTTTACACTTTCTTCTTTATGAATCTTGTTATCTTTGTTATTTTTACTTTCTTCCAATTTAGTCATCTTGTTTGACTTATCTATAATTTTTTTTGTCAACCCTTACTTTTCTAGTATGATGTAATTGATTTGTGACTCAATACCCAATGACATTGATAAAAACTACTATAGTTTTGGTGTCTTCTAGGGTGACCATGCTTGATTGGTGCAAGATCCTAGTGTGCATTACTTGTAATGCATAAAGTCTTCAAATATTTTGGAATACAAAGAATGAAGAAATATTTAAAAAATTAATAAGGATTGTTTGTTTAGGATGTGATACCTAGTTGGCATGGCAATAGAGTTAATAATATGTTCTAGTCAACTTCTAAAGGGACTTACATCTTATTTAGTGCTTCAAATACTATACCAACTCTTCATACTTCTTTCTAGGGAATCCTTCCTTGTTGTTTGACATTCTATTTACATTTTCCAATATCCTACTTAGATGGATGACTATCTTTGAAACTAAAATAACTACTCGATTTAGAAAAATTCTCTATAGATTAGGCATATGCCTATAAACACCTAAAATACATCATGTTTAGGAGACTACCTATATGGGCACATCCATCGACCATATAATTAGTCTTGGACCTTTACAAGAGTTAGAAGTGGTACTAACCACTCAAAAAGTGCAGTTCTAACCCATCCAGGCTTAACTTCTCTCAAGCAGTGTGGCCACCACATTTGGTCATTGAAGCCTACAACGGTCACACCTAGCTGCTAAACCTGATAGCGGCTAGCACCATGCATAGTTTGGTCATGAATACAGTCCCAGATCACATAGTTTGACTACACCTTGTATTATTTGCAAGCAAATTTTGGTGAGGAACTCCCTGAGTTCCTCCTAACTACCCCTTCAATGCCAATTTGTGACTGATGCTTTCCACCTAGGATAGACAGTCGTATATAATTTGTATTGAAGCTTCTCCAGGAAGCCAAGGTCCAGATCTAAAAGAGAGGGAAGTCTACATATGGACTCTCCCACAAAGAGCAAAAGATCCACAATTTTTAGATTTTATGTAGTGAAGCCCTATCAAATTAGAGAGTGAGCTATGCATCAATGAGGAGCGACGAAGTGTTATTCTACTGAGAAGAGACTACACATCCACTATTCAAAACTATCATTATTCACCACCCATAAGTGTACCAAGGTACAACTGGTGACCCTTGAACATCAATTAGAGTGAGGAACCTAGTACTATAGCCCTTGGATCGAGAGGAAAAAGGTTTCTTTAATGACATCTATCTTGAATAATGGCCCATAGGCATAACCTAGGGTTTAGACATTAGTTTCCTTTGCTTTAGCATTAGATCTGATCACTTTCCATTTTAGTATTTATTTCTAGTATAGATCTGATTCATTTATGCATTTACATAATTATTCCCTAAGATATGCACACATTTTTTATTAGTTCCATTGCATATAATCATATTATGCTTATTTACCTTGCTTATCAGATTTGATATTAACAACCTCATCTGTGAAGGCAACTCAAACTACTGATTGTGCTCTGTTGTTTCCATACCCGTAAATACAAGTTCACAAGATCAGTTCAAAGTATCAAGAGGACTAGATCCCTCTAGGACAAAATCAGGAGGAGGCATCAATAAGCCCTCAGATAGTTTGGTGTACGAGACTAGGAGGCCTATGAAGGCACACCATCCCCTTGTAGGGGATACATTCACCTTTGCCCCACTTGTAATATATTGTATAAAAAAAATGAGTATCCCTCAAAGGGGTGTACATGTAACCAAGATCTGGAAGCATTAATAAAATAATATTTCTTTTCAATTTAATTTTGCGTTATATGTGCTTGTGTGCTTCCTTTAATTATGAATTTGATATAATAGAAACATTGTGAGTAGGTTCAATTGTGGTGCATTCCTGAGGTCTCATAGATGATGATCATGGTGGGACCCCATCAGGTTTTATTTTTTTTTGATTTACTAACATTTATGGGTTTTTTGTGTGCAGTTTCGATCGCTCTAGTCGACAGCAACCATAAGGTCTTGGCTGCTCTGGTCAACAAAAACCAATAGATCTTAGACACTCCTACAGTCAACATCCAGTAGCAGCCACTATGTTCTACAACATCCAGTAGAAAAGTGTGGTAGAAGGTAGAATTTCCATCATTAGATCGATATTCAAGGTTGGTAGTATTCTATGTTTCTCTGTGTTTTTCTATCTACAACTTTTTTTCAAAAAAAATAGCAACTAAAATTATGTTTTTTATTGAGGAAAATATAAAGAAAATGGAAAAAGAAAATTCATTATATGTTTCTTAGAGTTTTCTTGAGTTTCCTCTAGGCACTTCTAGGAACAACAAGCCTTTGCTTTTAAGGTTTGCCCTAGTATCCAGTGTGCTAGGCTTCTATGTGTTTATTTTTCTTACATGCGAATGAGCTAGTGGCCATTAATTCATAAAGTAGAATGCATTATTTGAAGATCATATAGGCTTAATATGCATATTTTTGAAAAAAAAGGTCTTTTATCTTAGGTATATAAGAAATATCATGTTTTCTTGGTGATGCATTTGGTTTACATGCAAGGTTAAAATAAACCCCACACACATCATGTCTTATTTTTAACATCAATGACATTGGTCTTTCACATCCAACCCGTTGATCAAGACCAATAGTGGAAATCATTACCACTTGGTTGGCTCATGAGAAAGAGTATCATCAAGACCCATCCGTGGTAAAGGCCAATCCAAAAAAATTTCTAACCATGTAAAATAGCATGCACTCCTCCTTAAGGGGTGTATCACTACACAAAGGGTGCTGGGTGAGGGTTGGTAGTCCCTATGCTACCTCGTTGAGTATGGAATTCACTACCATATTCGGCTTGTACGAGTATATAGGTGAAATCCATTAAAAAATTTAAGTATACCATCCAAAAAAAAGTGCAAAATATGATGAGAGTTAGCTTATATATCCAATGAATCAAAACACA
Organism: Wollemia nobilis; assembly: GCA_028583015.1. Classification (NCBI taxonomy): domain Eukaryota; kingdom Viridiplantae; phylum Streptophyta; class Pinopsida; order Araucariales; family Araucariaceae; genus Wollemia; species Wollemia nobilis. Next base: position 6,415,128 of record JAQPPZ010017031.1, on the reverse strand, counting down.
CCAAATAGTTTAGGGAACACACACATAAATCCTTAAACGATATAAAAATCTACTTGTTTTGTATATGTGGTTTGAAATTCACCTAAGAAGATAACTCATAAGTCACCATGGTATACACATGAAGCAACCACCCTCGGTCCACTACCGAGGTAGAAACAAATTCTCCACACACTCACAATCACATGGGTGTTGAGCCACCCACCCATAGTGTCATCGAATAAAGTTTGGCAAGTCTTAGGGGTGACAACTCAACCCTTGGGGGGACTCCTAGAGAAACCCCAATGAGAGAGCCACATCCTGGTTCTTCATAACATAGACATGAGGAGGCCTCAAGGCCTTATTCATTATATAGACATGAGGAGACCTCATGGCCTCTCTCATCACTCAAACACATGAAGGCATTATGGCCTACCTTGTTACATAGATATGAGGAGACCTCAAGGTCTTCCTCATCGCATAGACATGTGGAGGCATCACTACCTCCCTCATCACATAAATATGCAAAGGTATCACGACCTCCCTCGATGCATAGATATGTGAAAGCCTCAAGGAATCTATCATTACATCGAAATTAGGAGGCATCAAAACCTCCATCATCGCATAGGCATGCAGGTGTTGCAAGACCCCAATCTTCACATGATACACATATGATAGATCAACCCACTAAGGGGTAAGACATTAGGGTTGCACCCAGTCGTAGACCCAGGATATCCTATAGCCTCCCTAAAAATGGGAGGGTGCCCTTGGATTATGAGCTCATTAGTGCTAATGGGACACCACGAGATCATTTGTGGAGAATCCAAAAACTTTATGAGTTGGATCTAGTTCCCTTGATAATAGCTCCAAGAAGCATTGCTATCGAATATTATGCTTTAGGAAGTTCATGTAGCATAACTACTAGACGCACCAATGAACCAGGGGAAGCTTCAAAGTGACCCCATAGCACATACACTGCTTTCGACCATGGGGGTACTAAATAGATAACATAGTACATAGAATAAGTCACCCTAGTGGATAAGGGTAAGAACACAGCAAGAGCCTCCTTGAGGGGCCTAAACATTAAAACTCCTTACACGAGTTAAAAAGGAATGAAACTTTAGTAGCAGGTGAGTCTGACTGTATACATAGGTTAGAGGAAGCACTGTGCATCGAGCGAGAGCATGTAGAGAATCTTGAACAAGAAGATAAAATTAAGAGGCACCTACGCCTACAAGAACAACACTCAAGAGAAGAAAGAGCTAAGCACAAAGAGCTAGCAGAGAGGCTAGTTCAAGCTGATGTACACATAGATGGTGAGAGATACCAACATGAGAGATGTGTTGATTATCAGTAGGAGAGAAGCATTATATAAATAAATGAGCGTACTCACCATGCCTCACAACATCAACAACACCTGGACCTCAAAAAAATATGATTCAATGAGGAACAGGTAGGGATGGAAGATCAAGAATAGATATATCCTGAACCTCCATCCATGGTTATGGGGGGTGAGTATATACACCCAAATCGAGCGAACATAGGGTTACCCCCCTTACCACTGTGAGTGAACCTTCAAGAGTAAGAGATTATTTCTTCTAAGGCATATCATATACTCGTTGAGAGGGTCAAATCTCTCAAAAAATAGGACACATGTGGGTAGAATACAACGTTGAGCAAGATACACAACCATCCTCTGTGCCTCTTAGTCCTGAGTCATGCATATCCTAGGCACTTTGATATGCCTAGGCTAATAATTTTAAGGTAGAGGAAGACGTGCAAGAACATGTTACCAACTTCATGAACACGTGCTTCCATATTGAATAGAACGATGCCCTGATGTTGAGAATGTTCATCATGACATTCTCGAATATAGTAACTCAATGGTTCAATTAGTTGCCCAAGCATAGCATCACCAATTTTGAGCAATTTGTAAATGTGTTCCTTGAATTCTTCTCCTTCGATGCCAAGAAGAAGGTGAACTTGTCTAATCTAGCTAATTTAAAGCAGTATGACAATAAGCTAGTGATGGACTATGGGGACAGGTGGAGAAAAAATATGGTGAAACTATCGTTCTCCATCCCCACTGAAGACCTCATTTGAATGTTCATAAAGATTTGTACAAAACACATCTCTCTATTATTACAACTATAGTAGTATGAATAATTCAAAGAAGTCTTAGCTCAAGCCAAGCTTATTAAGGACATAAATATTGATGAGGGAGACCTCAAGCTTCGGAACAAGAAATAGTGGAGTAAGAACAATCAGAATGATAAAAATAAATAGAAGTGGGTCAATCCTGCTCAGATCAATCAAGTTGTATTGGCCACGCCAAAGGAGTGGAATGAAAAAAAATCCCAAAATTATTAGGCTCTCCCCCCACCAGCCAACTACGATCCTAAGAAAAACTAGGGCCAAAACAAGGAATGTTGGTCGCCTCATTATTACATGCCTCTAAACAAATCAATGCAATCAATATTTAATCAGTTGAGTGAGGCATAGAGGATAATATTTCTTGATGTACAACTTCTTGATCCTAACCATCCCAAACCAAGGGGATATAGGTAATATGAATACTACCCATATCATAGGATACAAGGGCAAGACATCAAAAATTGTATTGGATTCAAGAATATTGTGTAGAACATTATTGAAAAGGGAGAGCTAAAATTTGACAACCTTCTAGCTCCCGATAATAGAGACATGGGTATATTCAGGAACCCATTGCCAAAACATGAGGTCCCTAGATTTCAGGGTGCCTAAGTCAACTAGGTCTGGTTCAAGCCACTTATTCAAGGATGCATCAGAATAGTTGAGATAGTTAATGTGGCAACTAGGATTCGGTGATATGGGCAACCATAGCCTCTAGTGGCTCCCATTAACATCCTGGTTGCACCTCATCAGAGATAGGTGATAAAAAATCCTCTAGGTCTACCAGCATGACTTATGGTAACTGTTTGGAGTAGACTAGAACAAAATTTACAAATGACTCTAGCCAAGTTGTCAATTTATAAGCTCATACAACAATCTCCTAGGCACAGGAAGAATTTTATGGAGATTTTGAGATCAATCGAGCTCCAACACTAGAACCTAGATGTATTCACACACTTTGTGGGGCAAGTGCAGTAGTTCCAAGAGCTCGTGATCTATTTTTATGATCACAAAATTAAGGAAGTACCAACTACTATAGTAGACCCGCCTTTGCACAACATTGCATCTATCAATGACATACCCTTCAAGGAGGTTCTAGTTGATATGGGCTCATTGATCAATATTATAAAAACAAATGCTATAGGGCACTTGAAGATCCCTAAGTCCAACATTATCTCGACCTCATACACACTAAGGACTTTCAACGATTTGTTGTGCTCCATAGTGGGTACAGTCATTTTACCTATAAATATAGGACATAAGACCATACCCATGATGTATCATGTGTTGGAAGGGGTGATGCAATACGACATACTTCTAGGGAGTCCCTATATAAGGTACATGTAGTGTGTACCTTAAATATTGCACCAATGCATCAAGTATGTGCATGAAGGACAAGTTCATGTGGTTCCATCCGATGAAGAGTCGTTCAAGTACGTGCATCAGGTCAACTTTCCAAGGGACTTTTTCCTTTCATAAAAACACCTGTACATAAGGCCTTCATCCCTGACCACACATCCAGGAAGCAAGAGCAAGCACCACCTCCCACATCCAAAGCTATTGGCACTTATGAGCAGCCTTCAACATCCAAAGCAAAAGATACTTAGAAGCTAAAAAAGGACCCAAGGAAATTCCAACCATAGCAGTTACAAGAATTCTAACTCTTATGGAGAAGTAATATCCTTAGGATATAGTCAAAGAGGTACCTCAACTTGCCTCACTTGCATCATCAACAACATCATCTACACTGCAGGTGAAAATTCACCTATCCAACATAGGGTTAGATGAATATCTTATGTAGAACGTGACTTTCAAGGTAATTGTTGAGTCTGTGCAAGACATGGTATAGAAAAGAGTTCCAAATATGCCAAGGGATGGTGGTTCCCTTAGGGGTTCCACTGAACCAAACTAACTTCATATATGCTAGTTTAGATTAAGCCCATAGTGCTCCTAATATGGAAAGGGATGAGGATGAACCATTCACCATGAATGTTCACTACTTATCAAATCTTGAGTTTGCACTAAGATACTTTGATTACTGCCATTGGCATGGCTATGGCTTAGGTGTATATGAGCAAGGGTGGTGGCTTCCATTTTATCCACAACATCAACTACCAACTGACAAGTTTGTACTTGGCTATTACATTAAAAGAAATGATGACTCACTAGCAGCATCTCTAGATAGGCTAAGCGTGAGGTGTAGGGAAGACATTGACTGAAATGCCTATCGACCCCCTAGCAAAAACTACTTGGGTGATGAATGTGTTTTTATGGTCAATATCACACCACTTTATGAGTATCACATTGAATCCTCTCTTGAAGCACCCCCATCAAGAGCCATCCTATGGGAAGAAGAGCCAATGCATGGATATGAGCAAGAGGAGTATGATTATATCCCAAGTGAGAAAAAATATGAAGCCGGATTGGCCTACCATGGGCCTTGGTATGTGCAAAACCTTACCTAGAAAGGCCACATAGAGAGTGGATACCTCTTGGATGAGAGTGGATACATCTTGGATGAGGGTGGATACATGTCAGATGAAAGTGTCTATGAGTTAGAGGACTCAACAAAGATGGCCTACCTAGGGCCTAGACACGAATGCCCCATCATAGGTTTGGAGGTTAATGCCAATGGTTTCTTCATAAGTGACAATGATAATGAGGATGAAACTAAGATGGCCCACATTGTGCCAAGATAGGTGCACCTCATCCTAGGGCTAGAGACAAATTCTAATATATTCTTCATAAGCGATGATGACTTTGAGGATGAAAAAAATATGGCTTATCTTGGGCTTCACCACTTGCATCTAGTTGATATTCTTATGGAAAAATAAGTGGAGCTTCATGCCATAGATCCATACCTTTGCTTCCTAGGAAGACCACAAAACCCAAACATCATCTATCACATGGTCTTCTCGAATTCGCAAACATTTAGAAAGCTTTTGTTGCCTAGTGATCCCATCATCTCATCTATCCACAGATTAGATCCTGAGATACCTATGGCCTCAGAGCCTCATCGTAAGTATGGAGGGTGAGCCATTGATGTAGATCTTCACCTGCATGGTCTTTTATATTTCATTCCATCCATCAACATGATCTTCATCGATTTGACCAGTCCACTTCATAATCCAGTAGATCCTTCAAAGCCATTATGTCTTAACTTATATACTATTGATCTTCCCTAATTAAGAGATGCTACAACTGTTCCATTTTGCAGTAGGCTGCACACATGATGTCTATCACATTGGTCTTGACCCTGAGTCAGTGGAAACTATAAATCTAGCAGACAAAATATATTTAATCCCCACTCCTCACCATCTTGAGGAAGGATCACATATGGCAATATAAAACACTTTCAATGTGGACATCAATGATTATCCTTCTCAACCAAATAAAGTCAAGTTAAAAGAAATATTATCTCCAAAAGAACAGACCATCATAATTCCTATATTGAAAGAGAGACCAAATATCTTTGCTTGGACCTACAAAGACATGTTGGGACTCGACATGAAATTGGTTGTCCACAACCTTTTGCTAGACCCCATGAAGAAACCAGTCAAGAAGAAGCTTAGAAATATGCATCCAACCGTCACTTTGATGGTTAAGAATGAGTTGTAGAAACTTTAGTATGTAGTATTTATTGTTTCCATCGACTATACAGAGTGGGTATCAAACATGGTGCCCATAGAAAAACCTGATGGAAGAATATGCATTTGCATGGATTTCAAGGATCTCAATAAGGCAACACCGAAGGATTTATTCTCGTTGCCCAACATAGATGCTCTTGTAAATGCAACTGTAGGTCATGAGATGCTCTCCCTAATGGATTTTTTTTCTAGTTACAATAAGATTCGGATTAAACCCGAAGACCAACATAAAACCATGTTCACCACACCATAGGGTACATTTTGTTACAAAGTGATGCTATTCATTCTTAAAAATATTGGTGCTACATATTATCGGGCTATGACATACATTTTCCATGACTATATGCACAAGATCTTGGAAGACTATATTGATGACTTATTTTCCAAGTTATTACTATGAGAAGAGCATGCTGATACCCTTAGAAAGGTCTTAGATCATATTATTGAGCATAATGTCAGGTTGTGTAGACACCTAAATCATGTAAATTAGATAATACTATCAGTGCATTACATATGACTTCTTATAGACAACATATGGCCCTATTGGGCACCCCTTTAGGCTAGCAAAAGACTCCCAAAAGGCTCCAAAACTCATTTTGGAGGGTTCCTAGCAGTATGGCATAGTTTTGGGGCTCCTATTGGTGACCGTCCCACCTAGGGATGACCATCCATAATCGTACCTGGGTGGGACAACCCCTAACTGGACCCTTGAAAAAGTCAAGGTATGCACTAAAAGGCAATAAAAGACTACCATTAGCACATCCAATCACCCCAAATTTATTTTGGACCTACTAATTGATAATGAGGTAGTTTATTGGGAGCCCCAAAGGGGAAACCTTCCCCTCATCAATCAATGACACGATTAGGACACATGGTGCCACCTGCCTCACATGGAAAAACATGCCATGTTGCCCTAAATGCCCTTTTGGGATACAAAAGGAGTGCCAAGCACCCATTTCAAATGAGGAGAACTTGAAATTTGAGCAATGAATTGTTGCATAAATTAAACCCCACCTTTTGCAAACCAAAAACCCGCCTTACCTAGGCCTTGAAACCCTCTTCATTTGAAAGCGATTTTAGGGGTAATAGGCTCGATCCATTGATTCTAAACCATCCAAATTGAAGCATTCTTTTGCCCCATATGTGGAAAACACCCTTACCCAATTTTTATACCAATTTCCATAGGCCTACGTGACAAAACTAAGGTAGTTTTATGACCATCCCACCTAGGGATGGTTAGTAGTCTTTGCATGTCACACCTAGGGATGGCCACCAAATTGATTGAAATTTTAGATAAATTCCTCCATAGACCCCTTGGTAATATCTAGAGGAACCCCTGGTCCAAATTTAAGGCCATTTGGAGGAGTTTTGATGTAGGATTCAAGGTCCCCAATGTTGCAGGTTTATCTGGCTCACACAGGAATGGTCACTATTTATGCACTGTTTCACCTTTGATCTTGCTTCCAAATTTCTTTGTTTGCATTTATAATATCTTAAAATATGTTTATGCTTAATGTATATTAGTTTTCATGCATATAGATCACTTTTTATGGTTGTAGAATATGCTCCTTAGCTTTATTCTATAACGCGGATGCTTTTAATCCCCTTTCAATCCCTTGTATTTAGGAATAAGAATGCTAGGCAAGAGGAGGAGCTAAGGAGGCACAAGCTTATCAGCCCAATAATAGCTCTCGAGTGTGGGAAGCAAGAATTCACAAAACTATTATTTATCACCTAAAAGGCTTCCTTCCAAGGGACTAGATCCCTTGGAAAATTATAACGAAATGTATTAAATTTGTAAAGCCCTCAAGGTGATATCTTATAATCTGGTTTTAAATCTATAGATGAATGAATAGACAGAGAATTTAATTATATTTATTGTCTATATTGTCTCATTTCAATATATTACATGCATGTGCCATCTTTCTTTTTTAATGCTTTATAACTGATATACATTGCAAGTAAATGTCCTTAATGAAATATCGTGAATTTCACTTCTTCAGTGGTGATCATGGTATATAGGTTTTATTTCAATCTCCCCTTGGATTGTGCTAATTTGGACCTTTATTTTTGGTTTTATTTGTTGCAGTTACTGACCGTTATGTGTAGAAACGACCCCTTTGCTGCTAGGTGGCACTGGGTGAGACGACCAGCTACATGGCACTGGGTGGGATGTCCCCCAATCTGCCACCATCCTTAATAGGGGTGGCCACAAAACTAGAGGGTTTCTACAAAAATTTACAAAAACAACTTTCAGGTTCCATTTTACACCTTTCTACACTAAAAATTTGACTTTTTACTGTTAAAAATTACCAAATTTCATGTTTTTCTTGCTTATTCTTTGCATAGAAAGGTTAGAATTTATCTTTCCAAAAATTTGCATTAATTAGTTCAGAAAAATAGAGGAAAATACAGTAGAAGTTGCTATTTTGTCTGGTTTACCTATTGGAACCTTGCCCACGAAGGTTAAGGTCATATAGGCTTTGCATTTTTCTGGATTTCCTTTTATGCTACTAACGCTTCTTAAAGAAAAACGTCATTACACCATTTAGTGAATCATCATTGAGTTCTCTATTGTTTTCTTTAAATACTTAAAATGAACCACACACACCATGAGGTATTTTAACATCAGTGACAACAGTGGATGTAATTACCACTTGACTGGATAGCTTAAAAGAGTTTCATCAGGGCCCGAGATAACTGGCCAATACCCACTCCAAGATCTATCCTAACCATGCAAAATAGCATGCATTTATCTTCAAATGGGTGTATTACTCTACATGGGGTGTTGGGTGAGGATCGGTAGGACCTATGCTCCCTGATCGGGATATGGAATTAATCACTGTATCTTAGATTAGTTTACATGACCGAAATAATATGGAATTTATCACCATACCGGTTGTCAAGCTGTGAGTATATAGGTGAAATCCCTTAAAATTTGAGAATATCATCCAACGAAATATCAAACATGAGAAAAGGATTTTCTTTACAAAGCAACACATAATTGAACCACAACAAATAGTGTAGGGATTCATATTTAAAATATTTAAAATGAGATAATCACTTCTATGCTTATGTGTCTCTATTGTTTGTTTTTTCTAGATTCATAGAAATTGTAAAGAAGATAAACACATAGTATTTCAAGTACATAGCTATGGTACGTACCCATAGCCAAGCCTATTCAGGGTCAGAAGCTATGGGTAATAGATAAGAGGATATATGACATCCTCATGTCGATCCTAGGGATAGGATCATTCCTCCCTAGAAATCAACTACTCTACCTAGTCGTTTATTGACATATGATTGGATGGTTAGTCCTAGAGTATCAACTAGAAGGCTTAGCTTATAGGGTACTCCTTCACAGGGTACCTCTGCAGGGCATAGTCCTAGTTTGGGAAAATATCTCCTTAATTCACATGCTACAAATACCTTCTTTAGAGAAGAGTCACCGCACAATGAGGCACCTCCACATAGAGCAATACCACATGTTCACATGCCTACTCAATCTTCTACTCTTGTTCATACACAAGAGCAAGAGCTCACACCTCGAGTAGGGTTGAACGATCATCTCAAGATTTCAATTCACCCTACTCCAAGGTATCAAAAACATGATGAGTATGATACTCATCAAATTAGGTGACCTTATTCTGCCTTATATTTCCTTTTTTTATAAGGGAAGACCTGAGGAACATCTATATTATCCTCATGAACATGTGTTAACACAAGCGTGTTGTGCCTCTATGCTAGTAGTCTCTCAGAAAGAATTATTTAGGAGAGAACCTCAAGTCAATGGGACTGCCCTCGATCGAGGGAAGCACGTAATTTATCTCACAGACCCTCCTGAACATGATAGACAACAAGGAAATAGTGCTAAGGCACTTAGACCTCATACATCTGATCAAATTAATAATTTGGTCCAGATATATGTTGACCACCAGGCTGAGTTTAATCGACTTAGGTCGGATAAACATCGCCTAGATCTCTTAGAGTAGTGGTAGCAAATAGAGAAAGAAAATCTTGAATGAAAAATTCAAGAAACTTTGTGTCATGGAGCTGTAACTCCAAGCACGTGTAGATAAGAGGCTCACCCGAGGTAACCAAATTTCCAAAAAAATAGATCTCCTAGAACTAATCCTGTGTTGCCTCCTAGACCTCATAGGCCTGAACATAATGCATATGATAGGCCAAACATAGATCGCCTTCAACAGGTATTTGTTCCTCCTTGTAGGCCCATACCTAAAACATCTTATGGGGCTTACAATGATTTGGAATAGAATGAGGATTATGTAGAATCACCTTATGGATGCATGGATGATGTCAATCAACCACCCAACCTAGGCTTAATATTCCTCATCCACCTCTATGAGTTCAAAACAAGGAAGAGGAGATCAAATCCTTAGATGTGTATCAAGATTTTCTTGCACACTTTGAAACTGTATAAGGTAATACAGCTGGCAATGGGTTTCAAAAGCGTACCTTGTATCAACTAAAGAACCAACTGTTACACCCATCCATTCCTTATTCGTTCTATCATGAGCATTTTAAAATGCCAAAATTTGATAGATTTAAGGGCAAATAAGATGCTCAAGAGCACGTCACTAGATTTCTAAATTTGTGCTTCAACATACAGGACAATGATGCATTGATCCTAAGAACTTTATTGCGTACCCTCTTTGGTCCTACCATTGAGTGGTTCAACCAACTTCCAAAACACAACATCTACACTTTTGAACAATTCACTGGTGCATTTTTGAAATGTTTCACCTTCAACACCAAAAGGAAGGCGACATTAACCGACATCATAGGCATGAAACAAACTAAGTATGAGTTGATTACTGACTATGGAAATAGGTGGCGAACACTTTTGGCTAAGCTACCCTATCTATTTCCAGTGATTGAATTAAATCATTTGTTTTCAAAGAGTTTCTTGAAACCCATCTCTTTGACATTGCAATTACATCAATACCCTACCTTGGAAGAATATCTAGCATAGGCTGGAAACATAAAGGAAATCAAAATCCAAGAGGTAGAAATAACAAAACCTCATAAGGAGTGGACAAAGAATCCTAAGAATAGCTTGGTACCAGCAAAGCCAGCTACGATCAATCAAGTGGTCATAAATTTCCTCGTGCCTCCTCAAGTTACACCTCCCCAAAAGGCAAAATATCAGGCCCAACCTCCTCGTGTGAGTTCTAACAATAATGGTATAGTGAACCAGGGAGAAAAACAACGTCGTCCTCAACGACAATTTACTCCCATTGCTGAATCCATGGATTCTATTTTTCATCGATTGTGGGCTGCAAATATGGTTAATTTACCAGATATTAAACCCAATGATCTAGAAATAGGCAAACCAAAGCCTATGGGATACTGAGAGGATCAAAATTATAAATTTCATCGATAAGGTGGCCATGATTTACAATCGTGCTATGGTTTTAAACACATGGTACAAGACATGATTGAGAGGAATGAGCTTCAAATGTATTCTTCATTAGATCCTACCAATCAACAAATGGGTATTTACAAAGCTCGTTTACCAACTCACAAGGTACAAGCAGAACCTTCTAAACTGATGAATGAGGTAAAGCAATAACACCCTGTGCAAGGGTATGTTGGGATGGTGAATATTGTGACCAGGAAAAACAGATATCCAAGTCAAGTTGCACAACCTGCAGCTTCAAATTATGTTCCAACTATGTTTCAAACTACACCACCTGTAGTATAGGGCCTTCCTTCTAGGCCAACAATGACAATTAAGAGAAATCTTACACAAATCTTGAGGAGCACATCAGCATGATTTTCCATCTATGATTTGATCCAACAATCACCTCCACATTGAGATGCCTTGATGGACATTTTTAAGTCAATAGAGTTGCAACCACAAGAGTCCAAATCTCTCATATATTTTGTGGGTCATGTGCAACAGTGCAAGGAACCAGTCATACAATTTCATGAGCATGAGATTAAGAAAATAGCTAGCGATGTGGTAGATCCTCCTTTATACATCAGTGCATGTATAAATAAGATACCATACAAGAGAGTGCTCATAGACACTGGTTCTTCAAGCAACATCATAACAACTAAAGCACTAAAGCACCTTAAATTGCTAGTATCTCATGTTGTGGCATCAACTTACACTCTTCATGCTTTCAATGACACAATATGCTCTATTGTCGGTACCATAGTTTTACCCATTGGCAAAAGACTATATCAACATTGTGCCATGTGCTAGAAGGTGAGATGGCCTATAAAATTTTGCTAGGTAGACCTTGGATACGGGATATGAAGTGTGTCCCCTCTATTGCACATCAATGTCTTAAATACACTCATGAAGGGCAAGTACATGATGTCTTAAATTAAACCCCACCTTTTTTTGTGTTTTTTAGGGTTTTTAGGGCAATTTTTAAGGGTCAAACTGACCCTATTTTACCCATTTTTGGGGACTGTCCCTGTAAGGGATGGTCACTGGTGGCCTTCCCTAGGTGGGATGATTATCAAATTGGGGGCCATCCCTGGCTGGGACAGCCAAAAACTGGGCCAAAAAGGGCCCATTTCTATGCATTTTTTTGGTGTCTTTAGAGCAAAATTTTGCATTTTTAGGGCATTTTTGACACCCTACTTTGCATGAGCAGATAGTTAGGAGTTGGTACAGGGTATCAAGTCTCTTTCAGGTCACTAGAAAATATTTTACTAGTGTAGACTAGCATTGTATTGATGCCATCGATCTGAAGCAAGTTATGCGGTTAGATCCCGTGGTGGGAGATCGTGCCTATCTGACTGCACTTATAGACCTATGGGACCCTCGTACTAATACTTTCCATTTAGCTATAGGGGAGATGAAAGTGATACTAGAGGACGTATATTAGATACTACATATTCTAATAGAGGGGTGCTCGAGGTGCTCGATAGTATCTTCTTCGACAAAGTGATGAGAGGTCATAGTGCGGAGGTACTTCAAAGCACACTTGGAGGATGTATTGATTGATATTCTCAGCAGAGGGATTCTAGTGGCAAGATGGTACCAAGATGGTGTGGTTGGAATTAGCTACACTTTTTTGATGACCTTGATCAACAACATACTGCTACCTGACTCTTTAGGAGCTAGGTTCCCATGGAACCTAATAGAGCTAGTTTTTACTCTAGTGGATTGCATGGAGGATGAACCCATAGTTATGGCTTCAGGTCCTAATATATTGGCACAACTATATGATGAGCTGTATGAGATCCACTCTCATGGGTAGAAGCATTTGGGTTGTAGCTTCCTACTATAAGCTTGGGCTTGACAACACATTATAGCAGAGAGACCATGGGGACTACCATGGACTTCTCGAGTAGAGCTACCAGATAGGGTGATTGGCTATGGGGAGCTATGGAAGAGGTCATGTGAGTCAGGGCATAGCTGATGATATGCTAGGGATGTAGAGCACTATGTAGAGGCTTTTGCATGGCTCAGGGCAATAGACATTAAGTGGAGACCCTATAGGTATTGTCCTGATTGGGAGGAGGCTGAGACACATCTACGCTAATTTTGGTGAGGTAGATGGTTGATAGGGCAACATGGGATAGAGTGAGAGTACTTCCATTATAATCATGTAATATGATAGTTTGAGCTACACCAGGGATTACCTAGGGAGTTGATGGTCTACCGTCATCGTAGGGATAAGATGACTCTATCATGGTCTGTGGTAAAGGACTTGGGAGATGAGTCAGATGCTGAGGTGGTAGTTTTTGATTTAGATGATGCTAGCACTAAAGAGGAGTATGACACATGGTGGGTCATACAGAAGTGGTGAGGGGAAGGATAACTAGGAGGGGATGCAACTACTAGGGTAGAAGATGTAGCTAGGGGTGCTTTGGATGAGGAGGGCTTTGGTGAGTCTCCTGATGATGAGGAGATAGATACAGGTGAGTGAGTCATGCATCAGTGTGTGTTAGTGGATAGGGTAGAGCTTATAGATGTATAGGATCTAGTGGGATTTTATAAGGGATACTTGGGGGATTAGGGTATGCAAGCATAACTAGTAGCACGGGATGTTATGATTGTTGAGCTATAGAGTGATCAAGCATAACTATAGGTACAGGTGCAGAGTGTACAAGTTGAGATGGAGAGGTAGGCAGTAGTGATAGCTATACTTTAGGTATAGGTAAATGGATAGGACCTTAACCATGGGGATTCTAGTAGTGGTGATCTAGCCAGGATGCAATAGGAGATAGCACATATTTAGAGTTTTGTGGTGACCTATAAAACTAGGTGTTGAGAGGAGCACACCTACATGGATATTATGGAGGATGAGATAATGCACTATAAGGGGCATATACCACATCAGGTATTATCCATTAGATCATAGCGTAGCTAGGGGAGAGGGATAGGAGAGTCGTCTACTTGGATGAGAGCTCTGAGCACTTCTTAAAGGATGGAGGTATTTGGATGCAGCAAATCAAAGGGTAGCAAGTCTAGGAGCTCATGACAGACTCATACTGAGAGCAGAGTAGAGATTCAAGGTACCGGTCCTACGTGACCATGGTCAGCAGACTCTGATGGTTCTTTTTGGATTTTTTTTTTGGGGTTGCAAAGTTGGATGACTCGCTTTTATTGTAGCCTATGGGCAGTTTATGGACTATGATGTAGCTTTTAGGCTTTTACATATATGGACATATATATATATATATATATATATATATATATATATATATATGACTTAGATTTTATCATTATGTCATCTTTACTGCTTTATGATATGAATGCAATGCTTATATTTGCTTTATGATGTGATGATGTAAGTCTAACATGGATGCATGTATTTATCCTATGATGTGATTTGATGATATATAGATGTGGATGCTTTATTTATATGCTTTTGTAAATTAAAATATATGCATAAAATAGTCAGTGGTCGTCTAAATATTATTGCTAATATTTATCCGGTATCTATCCTAGATCATGAACATCACTTAATAAACAAAAGTTTAAATATGTATGATGGAAAGTAATGATTGATTGGATTTAATTTTGTATGATGGATTTGTGATGCATGCTAGCACCATAGACTTTACAAAATGTATCTTTGCTATTTTTTTGATATTTAATATACAAAATGGGTTTTTTAAGAGGATCCCAAAACCTTATAACATGAGAGGTCGTAACCCTTAGTAACAAAAGGAACCCCTTGGGATAGTACAGGAGAAACCATAGTAAACCTTACCAAAAAAAAAAACATAGTAATGCCTAGGAGGGCTACATCATAAACCTCAAACTGGAGGTAAAATATTCTAAAAAAACAACAAAAAGAAATAGATGCATCCATTCTAAAAACCTAAATATCCTCTCCTCGCTCCCCATGCCCGTCTGCCCAATCCTGATCCTCTCTTCATGCTTATATGGAATCATTAGTGATATCTTGGCTGGTGACCTTCTCCATGTCCACCAGAAACAAACGCCACCACACCATGAGACATGTGGATAGTAATCCCTTATTTTCCAAGTGGTCGGCTAAACCATTGCCCTCCCTGTAGGTGTGCTTGACTTGGACCAGGTTCCTCTAGAGGAGGAGGTTCCTGGCCTTAGAAATGACATTGAAAACCTTCCATGCTAGATCTTGGGAATTCATCATGTAGTTAATGATGTTCAGTGAGTCCCCTTCAAATACCAAGGGTCGAGGATCCTCCGAAATGAGCTCGAGTCCTCTCAGAAGTCCTCTAGCCTTCGCAACATGATTGGTTTGAAACCCCAAGTTTTCATAGAAATCCAGGATGAGTTATCCATTATGGTCTCTAACTGATCCACCCTTAGTGTCCGCCCCTGGGTTACCCCGAGAGGCCCATCAAAATTTAACTTCAAACATCCTTGAGGAGGCCTGACCCACCTGATGTCCTTCCTGGATAACCGTGTATCCTACCATCCTTGATCTCCCCTGATAACTTCAAGGATTTGAACAAACCCTCTTCAAACACATGCTTGGGCCATGGGCTAGGGATAACCTTGGATTTCTCAATGGCAAAGGTGATGGCCCTATGAGCGACTGAGGGAGGATCCCTGGGAGGATTACCGAAAACCCGACCATTGTGTTCCAACCATATATACCACAAAAAATGGTGGAAGTAAGCATTCCAAAGGAAACGGATCTTGGGATTTTTAAAAGGATTGGGCCATTGGAAGAAAGCCTCCTTAATGGTCTTGGGGGGAATTCATTGGATCTAAATGGTAGAGAGGATGGAGCCAAGGACCGATCCATTGAAAATACAGTGTAGGAATAGGTGGTCAGAGGACTCACAGGCAGACTCACATAGATAGCACCTATTGGGAATAGAAAACCCCCTCTTGTGAAGATTTTCAATTATGAGAGATTTATTATGAAAGGTAATCCACAAGAAGAAATTTACCTTTGGTATCAAACATTTCCTCCAGATTACGTTGCAAGGAAAGTTTGATTTTAGCCATTTGCATTGGAATTCATAGGCAAATTTGATAGAGAACCCACCATCATCGGTCCCCCTCCAAATCATTCGACCTAGACCTCTACTAGTGGGTATGATGATGTACTTAAGGATGGAGGATAGGAAGTTGACATTACTATCTAGCCCCTCTACATCAATGACTTTCCACTTTAGGGAGCCATTTCTCCATTCAATGAAATTGGCCACCCTCTGCCCAAAGTTGTTATCAAGAAAATTTTTAAGGTGAACTAGCCCAGTCTGCTCAGAGAGAGAGTCCTTTAGGGCCCACCTATCCTTCCAAATATCTATGCTCCAGCCATACCCAAGGATCCACCTGATTCCATCTTGGATCAGCTACCTGTATTGGATAATGGCTTTCCAAAAAGCTGACCCCCTCGTAGGAATTCGATCCTCAAGAAGGGAAGTGTTAGTGAGGTATTTCCTCCTAAAAATTCTAACCCATTATGCCAGTTCATTTTCCAAGATCCTCCATATGTGTTTGGAAATGAGTGCTAGGTTCATCTTGGCCATTCTACTAAACCCTAATACTCCTTGCTTCTTGCTTCTACAAACTTTATCCCAGGCCACCAAAGGAAACTTGGACTTGTCTTATGTTCCTAACCAAAGAAATTTTCATTGGGTCTACTCAATATTGTGAAGAACCGAGGTAGGCAAACTCAAAATAGACATGAAAAAGGTTGGAATCCCTTGGAGGCATTCCATAGTGAGGGTTGCCTTGGAAACTTGGGATAAGAACTTGCATTTCCATGATGATAGCTTTTTGTGGATTCTCTCGAGCACTATGTTCCACATCCCTTCCTTAGCATGCCTACATAAGAGAGGGAGGCCAATATAGGTAGTGGGGAGGGAATCAATAGAGAACCCCATGATCATTGTAATCTGAACTTGATGCCTAATAGGGGTGTTGAGAAAAAATATATTGCTTTTGATGTAGTTAACTTTTTAACCGGTAGCACTCTCATAGAGTCCTAGGATTCATTTTATGGATCTGGCTTGAGCTATTGATGCTATGGTGGATAGGAGCATGCCATCCACAAAATTTTTATGGATGATCACCTCAATCGTTGAGGCAAGGAGGATGTCGATAACCTTCTTTCAATGTTGGTAATCCTTTAGGGATCTTCCCAAATCTTCTATGAGGATGATGAAAAGGATGGGGGACAAAGGATCCCCTTGACACAGACCTCTTGAGCTTTGAAAGAAACTGATAGGAGAGCCATTGACTAAGATATAGAACCAGGGGGAGCAAATACAACCCTGGATGAGGTCAACCCATAGGGGATGGAAGCTAAACTTGAGGAGGATCTCCTGAAGGAAACCTCTGTCAACCTTATCAAAGGCCTTGTTCATATCAAGCTTGAGAAAAAGAGTAGCCTTCTTAGTCATTGAGGCAGAATGTAGGGTTTCATGGATCGATATGACCCCATCTAGGATGTTTCTCCCTTTTATCAAACTACATTGAGACTGATAAATGATAAGGGGGAGAATGGGCTTCAGCTTGTTGGCCATAACCTTGGTAAACACTTTGTAGATGGCATTGCACAGGTTGATAGGCCTATAATTAGAGATGGATTTGCAATTAGAGGCTTTCAATATGAGGGCCAAGAAGGTGGAGTTCAAACTATGAGGGACAACTTTGGTTGACTGGATATCTCTAATGGCCTCACAAACATCGTTCCCCACCACATACCATAGGGTTTGGAAAAACCTCAGAGAGAAACCATCTGGCCCAAGGGCTTTATCATGTTGTATTAAAAACAAGGCCTCTTTAATATCATCATGGGATAAAGGTTCCACCATTCTGAGGTTCACATCTTGAGGAACGATGCAAGGAATATTAGATAGGAGAGCATCCTAAGCTTGGCTGTCACCCTCCAGGGAACTTCCCAAGAGGTTATAGAAAAAGGACACCACTTCAGCCTTGATCTCAACTATGTCCTTGGTGGATGATCCATTACTGAAAACAATTTCCCTAATCTTGTTGGATGCCTTGTGCCACATAGTGGAGGCATGAAAGAACCTGGTGTTAGCATCGCCTTACTTGACCCATAGGTCTCTTGACTTCTACCTCAAGAAGGTTTCCTCTCTAGCTAGGATATTATGGAACTCTACTAGGAGGTTCTTTTCCTCCTCCCTAGTGGGTCTATTATGGTTCCAATATTTGATTCTTCCAGCTTTTATTCTCCTTTCCATCTCCTGAAGCTTCTCAGTAATGGCCTTTTTACTAGAAAAAAGGTTGCCAAAAACCTCCCTGTTCCAGATTTTCAATTTTTCTTTGACCATATTTAGTTTCTGAGCCAGCCAAGTAGTGGCGGATCCTCCAAAATTTTGATGCCACCATGAGGATACTTGATCTTTGAAATCCTTGTGGAGAGTCCACATGGCTTCGAAACAAAAAGGAGTTTTTAAGGAGGGAGGCCTACCAGTTTCAAGGAGGATGGGACTATGGTATGATCCAATCTGAGGTAAGGCTAACAGGGTGGCATCACCAAATAGAAGGATAGCTTCTTGAGAGATAAGGAACCTATCCAAATTCACCTAGATGAGCCCGCTATCAATCCTCCTATTGCTCCAAGTGAAAGAGGACCCCTTGAGCTTAAAATCCATGAGCTCATTGGTATTTATAAAACCTCTAAAATCCTTCATGCTTTTGCTAAAATATTTGTTACCTCCTTCTCAGATAGATGCAATAGGCTATTGAAGTCTCCTCCTATGATCCATGGAAAGGTGTTGAATGTGGTCCTCATTTGAGTTATAGTTTCCCACATTTTGGCCCACTTGATGGGGGAATTTGGAGCGTAAATGTTGGACAAGATCCAAGACTGATTGTTGGTCTTGGAGTGAAACAAAATGTTTAGGATCCTACTCGAGGATGACAAAAGCCTTCCTTCAACTAGGGTAGGGTCCCAAAGGCACATGAGACCACCTGACGTGCCTTGAGATGGACTGATAAGGCACTCTCCTTTGGCCCAAATGGCCTTGGTAGACTTTTGAGAAGAGAGCTCATCGATTTTGGTTTCTTGCATAATGAATATGGAAGGATTGATACTTTTCCTTAGGTCAGCCACCAGCCACTACTTGGTTGCCCCATTGAGGCCCCTCACATTCTATGAGAGGATCTTCATTTCAAGGGTTTAGGGTTTTTCTTGCCTCCCTTCACCAGCTGGAAGGGGGGTTTGGTTCCTTTATTTTCATTCTAGTTGTCGAAATCATTAGAGAAAAGCATCAACTGGGTTCCATTTGTGATGTCCTCCATTGTTTCTTTGTGTCTCTTTTCATTGACAGAGGGTCTCCCTCTTTTTATTTTGTTGCCATAGTCAATGGCATGTTTCCTACTCCTGGTGTTTTTTGGACTAATTCTCCCAGATATGGATGGGCCTTATTTTTAAGAGAAAGGAGAAATGGGTACCTCACCCTTATTCGAGCGGTTTGGGAATTTCCTATTGCCCGCTAGGTACTCATCCATAAAATAATTTGGAACAACAATTTTGGGAAGGGTCTGTACCTGGGTAACTAGATCCTCTATGCTAGGACTAGTGTGAAGCAAATATTTTGAGAGCACCTCATACTCCTTTTGGGCTAACGAGGATGCTTCTCCTTGCTCATGATTTTTCTTGCCTTGATCTGGAACATCACTTTGACCTTCCTCCTGAGGTTCTTGGTGGGTGAGATTATGCATGATGTGTTTCAGACATAGCACCAACTCCTTGTTGATAGGGGGAATACCCTGGTTCCTTTGCATGCCCTTGTTTGGACCTATCACCTTTTGATTTTGGGCCCTCAAGATAGGGCACTGATTTAGGAGGTGACCTTGAGTGAGACAGTAAGTACAAAATGTTGGCTTGTTTTTGTACTCGATGGGCTACCTCTTGATGATGTGTGATCCTTTATATAAGTTTATGAAATTGGGTAACTCTATTTCCAGGTTAACAAAGACATAGAAGAAGGCATGGACCATCCTGGATCAGACCTTGGTGGAAGAATCAATGGCAATGAGCTCACCTATGGACCGGGCTATCCCTCTGATGACATTCTTGTGCCAACATTGGAAAGGGAGGTTGGGAAACCTAACCCATAGAGGAGCTACATTTATATTTTGGATTTTAGGGTTGAAATACTCTCCCCAATTTTGGATAAAAAGGCTCCTGTGCCCTAGGAACCATGGTCCCCTAGCCAAGATGTTGCAACAGTCCTCCTGAGTGTTGATCCTGATGGCAAAAAATCCTCGAGAGAGAGAAACAATTTCCATGTTGCCGCTGGTCTTCCACTTGGAAAAAGCCCATTTTTGAATGGTCTCCATGTCTGGTCACCCTCCTACAAACTTGCCAATCAGAATGAAATTCTCAAGCTCCAGGTAGTTTTCTATTAGGTCTTCAGGGATGACCAAATATGCTCCACAAGGAAGCAGTTTCTAGGTGGGTTGATTTGTTGGGGATCCTGGACTTAGTGAGAAACAATGGTGAAATTGTTCTATTGATCAACAATGCATTACATAGTTTTATAGTTCTTGAAAGAACTAAAAATAGACATGGTGGTTGAGAGAAATCCTCTTAAACTTATTACAACAAACTAACTTAAAGATAGCTCTTATCCTAACAACATGCTAATCTTGGACTATGGTCAAACATTGATCAACCAAGCCAAAACCTCAACGTATGCTAATCAAATTAACTAGAAATATGTAAATCAAAACATTAAACTAAAACTAAATACTAGGACTTAATACTTAGGACTAAGGAGGCAATGTTGAAAATATTCCAACATTCTCCCCCTTGATGCTAAAGACACTCATGCAAGAGTTCTTTAAGCATCACAGAGTTGGAAGAAAATATTTCTCTTACGTTTCCTCCAATATTGAATCAAGAAATCAGAATTTACAAAATACTTATGGTGGCACTCCTTCCACTCTTCATGTGGAATTTCCTGCAAATGCTTGAGTGCCTTCTTTTGTTGATTAGCTCCCCCTTCAACAAAAGTATCTCCTCTTGTGGTTTTCAGCAACCACTCTCTTACATATTTATCATTATGGTCTTTAAACCATGCTCTCACATTTTGATCTTCTTTTACATCTTCAACACTAAACAATACTCCACATGAGTATTTACAATTAATCATCTCACATAGATGATTATACCATACAACTCTTTCACATATTTCCACACAAAATATCACAATAAATATGGCCATATAATGACCAACTACATATGCAACATAAAGTTGCTCCTCACACAAATATTCTCTCAAAACAATGACTTTACAAGAATCCTTCTCCCAAGGAATTTTGAACACATCATTTTGATCCATGTGACCCAAGTTCTCCATCATTGTCTTCTCTCCAAGAAGACTCTTCATCAAAGTTGTCTCAATGAGACAATCACCTCTCAATAATGCCTTTGGAAGACATTCTCCTTTCTTTTCATTCCTGCTCACAAAAAACAAATCATTAATCATAAAAACATTACCTTTAGTATGAGTAGATTTGGTGCTTCCCATAAAGCTATTTTGTAGCAGTTCTCCTTTAGGGTATGGTGCTTCAAGATCAACCATCAAATCTTCACTAATAGTTCTCCTCCTTTGTTCAATCCATGTTGGTGTGTTGAAACACCATTCATTCAAGCAATCATACATAGTTGCCTTTTCAAGACAACTCTCTTTCTGCAATGTAGTCACTCCAAGTGAGTGATCATCATCCATGAGTGATGTTTTCTTTGCCATTATGACAAGAAAATCAGCAATCTCATTTCCATTTTTTGTTTCTATCCCATTTTCCCTCTCACTTTCCATATCCCAAATGAGAGAGTCTTGTGTGTTATTTTCTTCACACAACACATCCTTCACCCTTGATGAGTGATCTTCAAACAAGAAGCCTATCGCTTCCATCTCCTCTTCATCAAACTTTTCTTGTGGATCAACATCCCACATCACTTCATTTGTTCTTTCAAGAGAGCACACATCCATTCCAATTGAATGGTCTTCAAGCCAATGATCATCCATGAACATTGCTTCTCCATCATCATCTTCTTTATTCTCCTTCATGAGAATTGTAGGTGCATTCTCCATAATACACTCTTCATTTATCTCCTCCAAGAGACATTCTTCATCATACATTTCACTTTGATGGTCTTCAAGCAAGGAACACTCCAATGTGAGTGTTTCTCTTCCTTCATCTTCAAAGTCTTCTTCCACTTTTGAGTGGTCTTCACTACAAGGTCCTTGAGCAATTGTCTCTCCATTGAGACATCCATCCTCTTTGCTATCAATGCGAATGCTTTCCAAGCATGCCATTCCTGCAAAAAAATTATTAGTACAATTTTTCTTTTCATATTTTTCTCCTCCTAAAAGAAATAATTGACTATTACAATTTTCCATGCCATTACAAGACATGTCTGCAACTATGGGTGTCTCACAATAACTCTCTCCAATGAGAGCTATACAAGGCTTCTTCGCCTTCTCATCCTCTTCTCCATGAAGGGATTCCTCATCTTCATCTCTCTTCTCTTCAAGAATTTCATCATCACTCTTTTCTTCAAACATGTCTTCCTCTTCAAGGAAGAATTCACCATCATAAGAATGTATGTCTTCATATGAGTCTTGAAAAGACTCTTCAAAAACTCCTTCAAAAGGATCTAATTCAGAAACTTCTTCAAGGAAGCAAGGCTCCTCCTTGCTTAAACAATATTCATGATTGTCACACATGGCTTTATGGGTGTCCTCATCAAACCCATAAGCATCCTTCAACACTTTCCATGCCATTGTAGCTGATCTACAATTAGCTATGAGAGGGAAAACATTCTTTTCCATTCCTCTCCTCAAATCCATAAGAGCTAAGCAATTTGCATATTGTTGCTCCTTCTTCTCTTTTCTCTCCTCACCTTGTAGCTTGCTCCAAGAGGGTTCCTCATAGCCTTCTTGAACTATATCCCATAAGTCTTGAGCCTTCAAGAAGGTCTTCATCATTATGCTCCAAATAGCATAATTATCTCCATCGAATTTTGGTACATCCAATTCTTTATACATGGCTGCCTTTATTTACCAAATCTCAAGCACCCATTTATCATAAATCTTCCACCTATGATCTGAACCAAACTCAAATTTTTCCTGTAGACTTCTGATATACTTATCTAAAAATCCACTAAATTTCAGAAGCAAATTCACACAAATGAGAAATATGTGATCAATTTACTTTTGCCCTTTCTAGATCTTAGAGTGTTTTTGAGACAACCTCAATGTTTTCACATAAATCAATCCATACAACTCCAAAATTTCTAAAAATTAAACTCTGTATTCCTGAGATAATAATCTGAAAACCCTCTAAATTTTAGAAGAAAATTCGCAAAGGTGAAAAATATGTGATCATTTACTTTTTCCCTTTTTATCACAATTTCGGATCTAGGATTTTTGAAGAAAAAAATAAATATTCACACAAATCAATCAATACAGATCCAAATGACCTAAAATTTTTTCTGAATTATTATTTTATCTAAATAATATTTCTCCCAAAATTTGAGAAGCAAATACCCTGTATTCCACCTTATACAACCATTTTATTGAAAAACTAAAAATGCTAATAAAATAAGCAAATTAGCTCCAAATCACCTAAAATTTTGACAGCATCCTCTTGATACAATTATCTAACAACCCTAAAAATTTCATAATCAAATACCTCAGGATGCATGATATATTAATGATTTACTCGAGCTCTTCCTTGCAAATCTGCTGAGTGTTGGCCACTTGAGTTTCTCTAACAAAGTGTGTGCTTCAGATCTCTTCACGCCACTCTCCATAGGTTTTGATCCGTCTGAGAAAACCTGATCTGATACCAAATGAGAAACAATGGTGAAATTGTTCTATTGATCAACAATGCATTACATAGTTTTATAGTTCTTGAAAGAACTAAAAATAGACACGGTGGTTGAGAGAAATCCTCTTAAACTTATTACAACAAACTAACTTAAAGATAGCTCTTATCCTAACAACATGCTAATCTTGGACTATGGTCAAACATTGATCAACCAAGCCAAAACCTCAACGTATGCTAATCAAATTAACTAGAAATATGTAAATCAAAACATTAAACTAAAACTAAATACTAGGACTTAATACTTAGGACTAAGGAGGCAATGTTGAAAATATTCCAAAATTCTCCCCATTGATGCTTAAGAAACTCATGCAATAGTTCTTTATGCATCACAAAGTTGGAAGAAAATATTTCTCTTACGTTTCCTCCAATATCAAATCAAAAAATCAGAATTTACAAAATACTTATGGTGGCACTCCTTCCACTCTTCATGTGAAATTTCCTGCAAATGCTTGAGTGCCTTCTTTTTTTGATTAGCTCCCCCTTCAACAAAAGTATCTCTTCTTATGGTTTTCAGCAAGCACTCTCTTACATCTTTATCATTATGGTCTCTAAACCATGCTCTCACATTTTTATCTTCTTTTACATCTTCAACACTAAACAATACTCCACATGAGTATTTACAATTAATCATCTCACATAGATGATTATACCATACAACTCTTTCACATATTTCCACATAAAATATCACAATAAATATGGCCATATAATGACCAACTACATATGCAACATAAATTTGCTCCTCACACAAATATTCTCTCAAAATAATGACTTTACAATAATCCTTCTTCCAAGGAATTTTGAACACATCATTTTGATCCATGTGACCCAAGTTCTCCATCACTGTCTTCTCTCCAAGAAGACTCTTCATCAAAGTTGTCTCAATGAGACAATCACCTCTCAATAATGCCTTTGGAAGACATTCTCCTTTATTTTCATTCCTACTCACAAAAAACAAATCATTAATCATAAAAACATTACCTTTAGTATGAGTAGATTTGGTGCTTCCCATAAAGCTATTTTGTAGCAGTTCTCCTTCAGGGTATGGTGCTTCAAGATCAACCATCAAATATTCACTAATAGTTCTCCTCCTTTATTCAATCCATGTTGGTGTGTTGAAACACCATTCATTCAAGCAATCATACATAGTTGTCTTTTCAATACAACTCTATTTCTACAATGTATTCACTCCAAGTGAGTGATCATCATTCATGAGTGATGTTTTCTTTGCCATTATGACAAGAAAATCAGCAATCTCATTTCTATTTTTTGTATCTATCCCATTTGCCCTCTCACTTTCCATATCCCAAATGAGAGAGTCTTGTGTGTTCTTTTATTCACACAACACATCCTTCACCCTTGATTAGTTATCTTCAAACAAGAAGTCTATCACTTCCATCTCCTCTTCATCAAACTTTTCTTTTGGATCAACATCCCACATCACTTCATTTGTTCTTTCAAGAGAGCACACATCCATTCCAATTGAATGGTCTTTAGGCCAATGATCATCCATGAACATTGCTTCTCCATCATCATCTTCTTTATTCTCCTTCATGAGAATTGTAGGTGCATTCTCCATAATACACTCTTCATTTATCTCCTCCAGGAGACATTCTTCATCATACATTTCACTTTGATGGTCTTCAAGCAAGGAACACTCCAATGTGAGTGTTTCTTTTCCTTCATCTTCAAAGTCTTATTACACTTTTAAGTGGTCTTAGAAATTCTCCTCCCACATTTCTTAATTAAAATTTTTATTTTAATTAACTTCAAAAATTACATTTCAAACTGCATGCAAACCTTAGAATTTATAGGGAGTAGGGAATTATGGAGGAAGAGGAGGTGGAGGGATATGGTGCATGGAGGGAGAAGGAAGGAGGTGGTGGATAATGTTGATGAGGGGAGATGAGGAGGAATAAGGGATGAGGAGGAAGTGAGAAAGGTGGCGGGAAAGGTGGAAGGAGAGAATTTCAGAGAGCATTTAGGCGAGGGAGTTCAAAAATTAAAAAAATCATGCCGACAAAACTTTGGCAACAAATTCCTGATGTGTTCACACTTGGGCCTAGAAATATCTATATATTTTTGGTCCTAAACCCTTTTCATACTTGCAAAACTTAGTACCTGGGTGTAGGATCCTTTTTGGTTTAGTTTTACCTTGCCTCTCGGTCCCTCTTTATCAAGAGGGTCTTTTTCACTCCTATCTGACCCATCCACCTGGGCCCCTATTGCATTGGCCCCTGTCCTGTCATCACTGCCATGGATTTTCCCTCCAATAACCTCACCTAACCATCCTACCTCCTTTATACCACATCCTCCTGATCACTCTCCATCCGCCACTCACTCACCTACATTCCCACTCTCCATCATCCAAGAGGTCTAGAATTTTTTTTCATCCCAGTATCATGTTTCTATATTTTCTATTTTCATGTTATTATAACACTTTATTTAATGGACTTTTATAATTTTTACAAACATGTGGTAGCATGATGTAAAATGAAATGGATATTGTAATGTGATATGATATTATTTGATAGTTTTGAAGAGACTCAAACACTCTAGTTACCTAATCAAAATTCATATACTAACTATACAAGATCTTTTGACAAAGTATGCACCTACTAAGATAACCAAGATAATAAATATCCC
Organism: Wollemia nobilis; assembly: GCA_028583015.1. Taxonomy (NCBI): domain Eukaryota; kingdom Viridiplantae; phylum Streptophyta; class Pinopsida; order Araucariales; family Araucariaceae; genus Wollemia; species Wollemia nobilis. The sequence goes on along the minus strand of JAQPPZ010017031.1, from coordinate 6,388,395 downwards.
TATGTGTGCACGTGAGTTCATTACCATGATAACACATAATATTACCCTAGCGAAAATGGGATTCACTTAGCCCATTAGTATTAGAGATCATTCTATGAGTCTCATTATCCTGAGTTTTGTACTTAGTTGGATTAAACTACTAGGTAATCTAGGTTACAATAAGCTAGCTCATCCACATTCAAATATTGGTCTATACCTAAGCAAGTTGCTTAAGTGATAGACATATCATCATGTGGGAGGATACTGTCATTGAAAAGTATGATATCCACCAAACCTGTAATGAGGATCACCTTATGGTTCTCTAATGCTGAGAATTCCAAGGATTCAAGTTCAAGACTCCCTTATTTTCTTTTAAATTTGACTTTATCAATGGAGTTGCTCATTCTTATTTGGTGAGTAAGGGATTTTTTTAGTGGTGAGAACCACTATTTCTTTGTGATTTTCTTAGTGATGATAATCATTATTTCTTTTGCATCTTTTGAAGTGATAATAATCACTGTTTCTTATTGGAGTACTTTGAAGGGATAATAATCACTATTGAATTTTCTCTTTGAGATACTTGCCCCAGTGTAGGGCAAAGAATTTTTGGGTAAGGAGGAACTTTTCCTTTTGTCAATTCTCAGCATCTTTGAACCATTCACACAGGGGGATGAGAAGGATAACCATTTCTCTTAAAGGAACCTAGACCACTTCATAGTTTTCATATTTCCTTGCATTATAATTGGATTTATTAATGTGAAAATGTGTTGGGATTTTGATGTATACCAAGCATTATCAAAGTAGGATTCTACCTTCTAAATATCATGATAGCTTTCCACAATTTTGAGAAGACAACTAAATATGGTTGAGTGACCAAAACATTTAACTATGTTTTACTAACAATGGCTAAGTGACGGGAAACAGACATATAATATAAATGGCATATTTAATATAAATAGGTGGTAATATGGACTCATAATAACAATGATTTTAATAGATGCCTAGTGTACAGACCTAGTGCTAGACATGTATGATCAATTTGGAATGATACATAAGGCAATGATGAGAATGCCTAATGCAATTTATATGAAGTGCAATGAAGAATATTTTTGTATTTTGATGATTTTAATTATATTTTTATATTTTTTATATATATGTATATATACAGGTTGACCAATGGGCTTAGTGAATGCCATTGGAGTGTTTGGGTGACCAAAGGGCTTATAGACACCTTTGGATCATTTTGGGATGACCTAGGCGATCATAGACTACTTAGGAATGTTTTGGTTTGACCTAGATGATTATAGACCACCTAGGGATGTTTTATGGGGACAAAAGGGCTTATATATGCCTTTGGGACTTTTTGGATTGACATAGATGATCTTATATTATCTAGGGGCATTTTTTGTTTGACCTAGATAGTCAAATATCGTTAGGAGCATTTTGGGTTACCTAGGCAGGTAGTGACACTTAGAAAGTGTCTACGACTATCTAGGGGCATTTCATTATGACCAAAGAGCTTATGGATGCCTTTGGATCTTTTAAGGTTGACCTAGACAATCATAGATAGTCTAGGAGATTTTTTATTTGACCTAGATGGTCAAAGACCACTAGGAGCATTTAGGGTGACCTAGATGGTCAGTGACACTTAGAAAGTGTCTATGACTATCTAGGGGTATATGGTTATGACCAAAGGAATTATGGATGCCTTTGGAGATTTTAAGGTTGACCTAGATGATCATAGATAGTCTAGGAGATTTTTTATTTGACCTAGATGGTCAAAGACCACTAGGAGCATTTAGAGTGACCTAGATGGTCAGTGACACTTAGAAACAGTCTACGATTGCCTAGGGATATTTGGTTGTGACAAAAGGGCTTATGGATGCCTTTGGAGCTTTTAAGGTTGACCTAGATGATCATAGATAGTATAGGGAATTTTTATTTGACCTAGATGATCATAGACTACTAGGAGCCTTTAGGGTGACCTAGACGATTAGTGACACTTAGAAAGTGTCTATGACTACCTAGGGGCATTTGGTTGTGACCAAAGGGCTTATAGATGACTTTGGAGCTTTTAAGATTGACCTAGAGGATCGTAGATAGATTGAATTTGGTCAAAGACTGCTAGGAGCATTTAGGGTGACCTAGACGGTCAGTGACACTTAGAAAGTGTCTACGACTGCCTAGGGGTATTTGGTTGTGACCAAAGGGCTTATGGATGCCTTTGGAGCTTTTAAGGTTGACCTAGATGATTGTAGATAGTCTAGGGGATTTTTTATTTGACCTAGATGGTCAAAGACCAGTAGGAGCCTTTAGGGTGACCTAGACGGTCAACAAAACTTAGAAAGTGTCTGTGACTGCCTAGGGGCATTTGGTTGTGACAAAATGGCTTATGGATGCCTTTGGAGATTTTAAGGTTGAACTAGATGATCTTAGATAGTCTAGGGGATTTTTTATTTGACCTAGATGATCAAAGACCGCTAGGAGCCTTTAGGGTGACCTAGATAGTCAACGACACTTAGAAAGTGTCTATGACTACCTAGGGGCATTTTTATGGTGCTCTAAGCATGAAATAGTTGCAAATGAATTACATTCATGGGTTCAGTCTCTTTACTTCCTTCTATGGACACTAGGTGATAAGTTCTAGGTCCAATCTGGCATGTAATGATGAATGGACCTGACCACTCACAAATTGGAGGGAAAATTTGAGTTTTGTTGGTTCTATTTTAGAACTAAATAACCTACTTGAAAGTATCTTTGATGTACTTTCAAGTTGTAAGCTCTCTTAAGATGTTCTTGATAAACACGTAGATTCTCGAGGGCATTTACACATCGTTCATCAAGCAATGTTAACTGATCTAAACAAGCTTGCCTAGTTGTATCATCGTCGATGAATTCCTACATGGAAATACATAGCAATGGAATCTTTAACTCCAGAGGCATGATGGCTTCAGCACCATACACTAGCAAAAATAGAGTTGCTTCAGTGGGTGTCCAAATGCTAGTGCGATAGGCCCAAAGGGTAAGAGGTAATTGATTATGCCAATATTTATGATTTTCCTTGACAGTTTTCTTCAAGATGGTTACTACTATTTTATTTTATGCCTCTGCTTGCCCATTGGCCTTTGGATAATAAGGTGTGGAAAAGCTATGCTTTATGTTATACTTTGTTTTTAACGCACGCACATCCTTATTTTTAAAGGGTGTTCCATTATCCGATATTATTTTGGATGGAATACCAAAATGACATATGATATTATGTAACATGAACTCTGTAATGCGAGGTCTAGTCGTTGTGGTAAGGGGAATTGCTTCCACCCATTTTGTGAAGTACTCGATTGCCATTATGATAAATGTGTGATGGCCCAAAGAGGTAGGTGAGATTTTTCCAATTAAATCAAACCCCTATTGTGCAAATGGCCAGATCGATTGAATCGGTTGTAAGGCCTATGAAGGTACATGTGTCAAATTTACATGGTGTTAACACTTCATGCACTTCTTAACATAAGTGCAACAATATTGCTATAAATTTGGCCAATAATAGCCCATGTGAAGAATGTGCTTAGTGATGGCCAAGCTGCAAAAGTAACCACCACATGTACCATCGTGTTCTTGGGAAATTGCCCAAGCTTACTCCTGTGAGTCTAAGAAATGAAGGGGGATACTTTCATAACTCTGACGATACATTATGTCTCCTAATAAGACATATTTTGCCACCTTTTGTTTGAATGCTCACTTTGCAACATGTGACAATCTAAGTGGAGTATTACCCAAATTAAGATAATCTTTAATCTAGATGGCCTAATATTGCTTTGAAGAAGCCTTAATTTATGAATTGTGCTATCATTTTTATGTTTGTCTCATGTGAATGTTGATTGAGAGTGAACTTGGAGATATAGTGTTGTGCTAGTATCAAAAGGATTATGAGGGAACAAAGCCCCCCAGTTAGTGTTATCCAAATATTGGTGTAGTTGATAGAACCTTTCATGGGAAGGCTCAATATGAATCATGTGAACAACTGGTATAGCATTATGCTCATCACACTTAGTCACAGATTATGCTAGAATTTTTACTTGGATAGTTGTGATATCATCTGAAGTTTCATGTGGTATTTGTGACTCTAAGGAAGCCATTGTATCTAAAAAATGATTAGATGAGTGAGGGAGTGCCTCTATATCATACCATTCAAATTTGACCAGGAGTTTGTCCACTAGGGCTTTGTAGGCTTGCAAGATGGGACATCGACATTGGAAAATTCCTTTAACCTGATTAACTATGAGAAAGGAATCATCGAAAATGTTTAACTTTGTTATTTTCATGGTGATCTTCGTTTGAAGGCCTATAATGAGGGCTTCATACTTGGCATTGTTTTCGGTGCACAAGAAATCGAATTTAAATGAAAGAGGTATGGGAACCCCTTATGGTGTGAAAAAAATGATACCTACAAAAACACCTTGCTTGCATTTAGAACCATCGAAGAATAGAGTTATGTCCGCATGTGACTCAGGCTCTGCAGAATAAGGTGATTATGATATATGAAACACTCCATCATCGAGAAGTTCTACATTTATAGGCTGATCATCCTATAGAGGAGCCTCTACTAGTTGATCGGCTATGACCTGTCCTTTGATAGATTTTTGTCCAATGAACTCTAGGTCAAATTTTGTCAACAAGATTATCCATTTTGTTGTGTGACTATTATGATATGTTCTACTCATCATGTAGCACAATGGATTTTCTTTAGATACAACATACGTGGTATGATTGAGCATATAATGGCATAGCTTTTTGGTGGCAAATACCATTGCTAAGCATAGCTTCTCATCGTATGCATATCTAATTTCATAGCTAACCAGTGTGCGGCTAATGTAATAAGTATCCCGTTCTTTATGAAATTTGTTCTTTTAGGACAACATGGTACCCAAAGCTAACTCAGTAGCTGAGATGTATAAATAGAACAACACTTCTGGTTGCGATGGAGCCAATACAGGAAACGAAGCCAAGTATTGTTTTATTTCATCAAAGGTATTTTGACATTCTTCATCCCAATGAAATGAGACCCCCTTGTGTAGCAACCTATTCATGGGTCGACACTTATCCGATAACTACATTATGAAGTGTTTTATCAATGTGACCTTGCCTTGCAAACTGTGTAGTTGCTTAATGGTTTTGGGGGGAGGCATTTCTAATATTTCCTTGACCTTGTTTGGATCTACCTCTATGCCTCATTTGGAGACTATGAATCCCAAAATTTTACTATATGTGACACCAAAGACACACTTTTTGGGATTAAGCCTAACATTGTGCTCAATGAGGCAATCTAAGACCTTACATAGTACACTGATATGCTCATGATGTTCTAAATATTTTTCCAATAAATCATCCATGTAATATTCCAAAATCTTATGCATATAGTCATGGAATATGTACATCATGGCTCGTTGATAGGTGGCACCAACATTCTTAAGGCCAAAAGGTATGACCTTATAATAGAATATTCCCCAAGGAATTTTGGACGCCATTTTGATCTGGTCTTCTGGATTAATATGAATCTTATTATATCTAGATAAACCATCCATAAGGAATAGAATTTCATGTCTTTTTGTGGCATCTACCAATGCATCAATGCTAGGTAAGGGAAATTCATCCTTAGGACTCGCTTTGTTAAGATATCTGAAGTCGGTGCAAATGCAAATCCTCCCATCAGGCTTCTTGATGGGAACCATGTTTGAAACCCATGGTGGATAATCTACTAAGATGATGAATTTTGTGTCCAACAACTTTTGTAATTCATATTTCTCCATTAAGGCTACTGTTGGGTGTATTTTACGTAAATTTTACTTGATTGGCTTGATATTTGGGTCCAATGTTAGATTATGCATGACTAGATTTGGGTCTAGTCCTAGCATGTCTTTATATGACCAAGAAAAAGCTTTCATCCTTTCTTTTAGTACTCTTGTGAAATCATCTCTTTCAACTAGGGATAAACCTTCCCCTAGTTTGATAAAGCAAGGATTATCGAGATCTGTATCGATATCCTTGTCAATTATTGGATCAATTGACATATGAGACCCATCTTCCAACTGATGTGGAGTGGGAATCAAATGAATGTCATTAGCGAGGTTTGCTTCATCCATAGGAAATTTAGGATCAACCTCAGCTTGATAAAAATACAGAGTAGTACTTGGAGAAAATTAAAATAGTTATAACATTTTCTCGCAAGGCCAGTACTCTGAGGGTGATGGGGGTTAATCTCCTCGATCAAAGTCAATTGCCTCAATGTCGAGACATAAATACTTTAATGGGTTATTCAGATCTATCAGTGGTGTATTTAAATCTATGGAAATCATGTTTATGGATACATGATCTCCTTCTCTAGGGTGAGTGGGTCTAGAGACCTGATGTTGCCTCGTGACTCGTAGGTGTGGCTTGGGTGGAAATGGAATGAATGGCAGTGGCCTATGCGAAAGAGGGCAAACCTGCTCTTAATGCGGCAATAGCTGGCATCAGATGGATCCTTGTATAGGGAATAAAATATGAAGATAATATTCATCCTCATCATCCAAAGGGAATACACACTCATGTTCATCATATGAGCTAGGGTAATTAATAGGTACGATGCCATAGTCATCATCATCATCACTCATCCATTCATGATGAGGACCTTGGTCTTGTTCCTCACTATCATATTACAAGGTTTGTGAGCTCTCCCCTACTTCATGGGGTTGGACGAAATCACTAGAAATACCTTGATCTATCATTTATATGGGGAAATTATCTCCCAAGAAAGGAACATGATTCGGATTAGTATATGGTTCATGGACGAGTTTATACTGATAACCTAGACATATGTGTTCAAGACTCTCAATGAAGACATCCAATGGTATCGGTTTATTGTGTCCCAACATAGATCTATCATACAAATTTTGATATTGGGTCTAACATGGAACATGATTACCCTACTCATATAAGTCAAGACCAAACCCATGCCAATTGCAGTGATCTAAGTACTGCAATGCATAGTCTGGATTCGACAAATAGTTTACATCCTCAAAAAAAGGTTCATCATCATATTCCTTTTGAGGGACGGGCAGAGCTCCATACTCTAAACCTCCATATATGAAATTTTTTTGATTAGGAGGTATAAAAAGAGGTACAATGATACCTATGGGAATACAAGGTCTCCCCATGTCTTGCACTATCTCCAATGATGGAACTGTCATGATATTTATCACCAAATATTCCCCTATCCCTGTACTAGACATCTAGACTATGACCTGGGATGGTGAAGATGAATGATATGGAATGGAGGTTTGAGGTGATTCAGTATTCACCTCTGGAGATAATTCCTAATTAATTACACAAGGAACCTCCTCTGCATATATAGTGGAAACTAATGGTGGGCTCTCATCAATGGGCTTCTTTGACGTGTTCCTCGATGGAGGGTTTGATGATGTTGAAGCCTTATCTGAAGGTGGTGATGATGAGGATGGAGTGAATGACGATGAAGGTTATGGAATGGGTAGACTCTAAATAAGTGTATTCAATCAAAATTCTACGTGATTTGAAGGTAATGTTGACTCTGCCATTTGCTGCAACATGTTGTAGTATTTGAAGGTCTCTAGATCGGTATACACTACGTGTACTTGCACTTCATGAGTGTATTTAAGACATTGATACACAATGGAGGGGACACACTTCATATCCTGTATCCAAGGTCTACCTAGAAAAATTTTATAGGCCATCTCACCTTATAGCACATGGCACAACATCGATATAGTCTTTTGCCCTACCTGAATGGGTAAAAATATGGTACCTATAGTAGAGCATATTATGTCATTGAAAGCATAAAGAGTGTAAGTTGATGTCACAACATGAGATACTGGTAATTTAAGGTGCTTTATTTGTTATGATATTACTTGATGAACCAATGTATATGAGCACTCTCTTGTATGGTATCTCATTTATACATGCAATGATGTGTAAAGTAGGATCTAACATGTCGCTAGCTATTTCCTTAAGCTCATGCTCATGAAATTGTATGACCGGTTCCTTGCACTGTTGCACATGACCCACAAAATCTATGAAAGATTTGGACTCTTGTGGTTGCAACTCTATTGACTTTAAAATGTCCATCAAGGCATCCCAATGTGGAGGTTATTTTTGGATCAACTCATATATGGACAATCGTATTGATGTGGTCCTCAATATTTGTGTAAGCTTGCTCTTAATTGTCACTATTGGCCTAGAAGGAAGGCCTTTTACTATAGGTGGTGTAGTTTATGATGTATTTGGAACATAATTCGAAGTTGTAGGTTGTGCAACTTGACTTGGATATCTCTTATTCCTGGTCACAATACTCACCATCCCAACATACCCTTGCACAGGGTGTTGTTGCTTTACCTCATTCATTGGTTTAGCAGGTATTTCTTGTACCTTGTGAGTTGGTAAAGGGTATTTTTAAATACCCATTTGTTTATTTGTAGGAGCTAATAGAGCATCCAATTGAAGCTCATTCATCTTAATTATGTTTTGTACTACATATTTAAAACCATAGCATGATTGTAAATCATGGCCACCTTACCGATGAAATTTACAATATTGATCCTCTCGGTGTCCCATAGGCTTGGGTTTGCCTATTTTTGGATCGTTGGGTTTAATATCTAGTAAATTAACCATCTTTGCAGCCCATAATTGATTGAAAAGAGAATCCATGGATTCAACGATGGGATTAAATTGTTGCTAAGGGCAACATTGTTTTTTTTGTCCTTGGTTTGTTGTACCATTATTGTTATAACTCACAAGAGGAGGTTGGGCCTGATAGTTCAACTTTTGAGGTGTAACTTGAGGTGGCATAGGGACATTTATGGCCACTTGATTGACCATAGCTGGATTTGTAGGTGCCAAGCTATTCTTAGGATTATTTGTCCACTCCTTCTTATGAGTTTTTGTTATTTCTTCCTCTTGGATTTTTATTTCCTCTATATTTCTATCTTGTGCTAGAGCTTCTTCCAAGGTGGGGTATTGATGTAATTGCAATTTCAAAGAGATGGGTTTCAAGCAACTCTTTGAAAATAAATGAGTTAATTCAGTCATTGGCAATAGATAGGGTATCTTAGCTAAAAAAATTTGCCACCTATTTCCATAGTCAGTAATCGACTCATCCTCGATTTTTTTCATGCTTGTGAGGTCGGTTAATGGTGCCTTCCTTTTTGTGTTGAAGGCGAAACGTTCCAAAAAAACATCAGTGAATTGTTCAAAATTGTAGATGCTATGTTTTGGAAGTTGGTTGAACCACTCAATGGTAGGACCAGAGAGGGTACTCAAGAAATTTCTTAGCAGCAATGCATTATTTTCTTGTATGTTGAAGCACATATTTAGAAATCTAGTGACGTTCTCTTGAGCATCTTCTTCACCCTTGAATCTATCAAATTTGGGCATTGTGAAATGCTTAGGATAGACCTTCTACAATTTCTAAGCGTGTAAGCAAAGCTTGATACGCATATGAGGATTTGATCTCATATTCCTTGTTTTGAACTCGTAGAGGTGGACGAGGAATATTAAGCCTAGGTTGGGGTGGTTTATTGAAATCAACCATGTCTCCATAAGGTGCTTCTACATAATCCTCATTCTATTCCAAATCATCGTAAGCCCCATAAGGTGTTTTAGGTATGGGCCTACAAGGAGGAACAAATGCCTGTTGAAGGTGATCTATGTTTGGCCTATCATATGCATTTTGTTTAGGCCTAGGAGGTCTAGGATGAAACACAAGATTAGGTCTAGGAGACCTATCTTGTTGGAAATTTGGTTGCCTCGAGCGAGCCTCTTGTCTATGCATGCTTGGAGTTACAGCTCCATGACGTAAAGTTTCTTGAATTTGTCATTCAAGCTTTTCTCTCTTTATTTACTACTACTGCTCTAAGAGATATAGGCGATGTTTATCCAACCTAAGTCAATTAAACTCAGCCTGGTAGTTAGCATATCTCTAGACCAAATTATTAATTTTATTATTTGTATGAGGTCCAAGTGCCTTAGCACTATTGTCTTGTTGTCTATCATGTTCAGGAGGGTTTATGAGATCAATTATGTGCTTCCCTTGATCGATGGTAGTCGCATTGACTTGAGGTTCTCTCTTAAACAAGTCTTTCTAAGAGACTATTAGTGTAGAGGCACAATGTGCTTGCATTGACATATATTCATGAGGATAATCTAGATGTTCCTGAAGAACACAAGCTTATACTAAGAGGGGGGGTGAACAGTATAAGACCACTTTTTACTTTTTCCTTCAAATCAACTTTCAATTCAATATTATGCAGTGTATAGAAAGCAGTATTAATAGCAGTAATCAAAGCAATGCACAAAATACCATCCACAATAGAGACACAGCAATTTACGTGGTTCACCCAAAGCGGGCTACTCCATGGATAAAATCTCTCACTAAATTTTATCAACTCAAAATCTGGGAATACCTTTCCCGATTACAATATTTATAGGCATCAACCCAAAGGAGACACCAATCCCCTAGCTCTGTTCTAGCTGGTGATCCTCTAGAAGACCTCTGCCTCCGCTACCCTTAGAAAATGGAACTCTATCCATAGAAGATACCTGTCTTCCCTGCTCTAGCTGGAGACCTCTCGTCCTCAACTCTATCACCTCCAAAGCTGGTCCTCGAAATTGCACTAAAACACAGTCCTTCAGTCTAGCACAAATGTCCTCGATCTCTTTCTCTGATCTGCACCAAACATAGTCCTTTGGTCTTGCACAAATGTCTTTGTCCTATTTTTTTGTTCTGCTCAAAAACACAGTCCTTCGCTCTTTTTGTGCAATCATAGCTGCACTTGATCAAACTTTGACCTTTGCACCTCTATGCAATTACAGCCACATATTCTTCATGCACTCTTATTCCTTGCGATCTCTCTCACTTGGAAGATTCGACAGAATGTACTTTGCTCTCGACGATTGAACTCCTTCTCTTCGCACAGTCTATGAATGCCGCTCTTCGAACGCACGCTTCGATCGATTATATTTTTCTCTCCAAGTAGCCCTACTTTTATACTAATACTTTCAAGATCAAAAACCTTGATCTTAGTCGGTTGCTACCCTTAACTTCATCGGCTACAAAACCCTAAACTGCGTCGACTCAAATTCAACTTTGTCGACTTCAACTACCTCTGTGGTTCTGTAGCTTTTCTTGCAAAACTACAACATTTCGTGATATCACGACACCTTTGCAACTGAACACTATCTTATGGCTTTTATCACGATATTGCGACACTTTTTGCTTCTGCTAACGTCATCTTCACTCCTATCATGAAATCATGACCCTTCTGACTTCATGGCCTTCTTTTATGCTTTTGTCATGAAATCATGACACTACTGCCTCTTTTGACGTCATCTTCACTTCTGTCATGAAATCACGACCCTTCTTGCTTTCTCAACCTTTTCTCAGCTTGCACTAGCGAAAATGGAACATGTCACAAAATTGCGACACTTTCGCTACCTTGAGCTTCTCTCTGCCTTACTCTTGCGAAACTAGAACATGTCACAAAATTGTGATGCTTTTGTCTTCATAGCCTTTCTTTCTACTTTTGTCATGAAATCGTGACACTTCACCTATGGAAGACATGCTATCAGTTTCGATCACGAAATTGTGACACTTCTACTGTCGTCTGCTATCTTTTCTCCCTGTCATGAAATCGTGACACTTTTTGCATCCGTACGCTATCTTTTTTGCCTGTCATGAAATCGCAACACTTTCTGCATCCGTATGCTTTTCTTTCATCCTGTCACAAAATCATGACGCTTTCAGCTTTCGAAAGCTTTCTTTGCAACCTGTAGTGAAATCGCGACGCTTCTCATTTCAGACTCTTCCCTTTGCTGCATGTCACGAAATCATGACAGTTCTCACTTCGAGCTTTTTAGCATGTCACAAAATCATGACAGTCCTCACTTTATCTTTTGTAGCATGTCGCGAAATCGTGACTGTTCTCACTTCAAACTCTGTAGCATGTCACAAAATCATGAAACCTTTCGAGTAACTTTCTCTCTCTTCAAACTTGTCACAAAATTGTGACAGTTCACACTGTGGACTCTCTTTTCAGCATTATGTTGCGAAATCATGACATTTTTTCTTGCGGACTCCCTCTCCTGCAACATGTTGCAAAATCATGACACTTTTCCATCCGTACAATATTCTTTGCAATATGTCATGAAATTGCGACACTTTTCCTTCTCTGCCTTCCTGCACTTTCTGAGTCATAAAAATGTGACATGTCACGAAATCGTGACACTTTCCACCTTGCTCTTCTTCTTTTCCAACATGTCACGAAATCGTGATAGTTTTTCCTGCTTCTTCTCTCTCTTCCAACATGTCACGAAATTGTGACAGTTTTTCCAGCTCTTTCTCTCTCCTCAAACATGTCACGAAATCATGACAGTTTTTCTTGCCTGCTACATACCTTTTCTTACTTGTATTTTTCTTTGATCTTTTGTAAAAGGGCTACTCTGATCTTCCCAGAAACTCACTGTCCATACTCTGAATAATCTGACATTAAATCAAATTCCTTCAAGAGCTTCTTGACATCAATGACAACTTCTACACTTGACCAAAGGCAATGTACCCAAGGTACCCAAAATTGCCAACAATCTCCCCCTTTGTCATTGATGGCAAACCTTTACAAAAACACATCTCAAGAGCCAAAACTAAAAACAACTGAGCTAACAACTGAGCATCTGCCTTTGAAGTTTTTCTCCCCTTGACTTGAAGATTTTCTTCACTTTGAAGCTCTCCCCCTTACTCATATCTCTCCCCCTTTGTCATCAATGGCAAAGGGTCACCTTTGGGGCTCCGGACTAAGAATGAACCTCTTAGCTTAGTCCCTCCCCCACCTCCTGATGAGGTGATTAAAATAGGTATGGGAGTAAAACTCCCATTAGGCACTGATCATCATCATCATCTACAATTTCCTTGCCAGGCCTTCTTTTGAATTCTTTGTCAATATTCTTGTTCTTGTTCCTATCACTGTTCTTATCCATGCCTTGATCCTTGGACCTGTTCATACTACTGTTTCTATTCCTATACCTTGGAAGTTTAGCTCTACACTGTCTAGCTATGTGACCTACATTGTTGCACTTATAGCAAGTAACAATATTATTTCTTTTAGGCATACCTGTTCTTTGAAACCGCCTGTTCTGACTAACGATGTACCTATTATTTGCCTTGCAAAAAATTGCTTTATGCCCAAACTGATTACACGAGTAGCAATACCCATTAAAGAAATTACCACTTCTGAAACTGTCATTTACCTTCCTTACTTGAGTCATGCAATGCGAAGCCATGTGACTGAACTTGTGACACGCAAAACATCTGTTGTGAAATTTTCTTTTATTCAACCTCTTGGGTCTCGAAAACTTCTTCTTCTCAATCTGAATTTCATTTTTTGTTTTTGCACATCTATCACTCACGGACTCATGATCTGAAGTACTTTCTTCATCAGAACTCTCTTCCTTTTGAAATCTCTTGCTAGATTCCCCAACCTGTTCCTTGTGTGGCTTAACAAAATCGAGACCTGTTTTATCTATTGGTTTTCTTTGACCTTTGATGAGAGACTTAACCCTTTTGGAGCTATCTTGAAACCTGTATAGCTTATCCTTGTACTCTTTAGTTTCCACTTCCAAAGAAGCCATTTTTTGTTCCAACTCATTATACTAAAGAATCTTAGACTCTAACTCGTCCTTGAGTTCTTGTGTCTTAGCCATAGAGAAGTCAAGACTTTCTGTAAGATCATCTCTCTCCATATAACATTAATCTAACTTATCCTTGAGTCTGGCATTCTTCTTTCTTTCCTTTTTTAAAGCACTAATAGCATTGGTAAGTTCACTTTCAATATCCTTTATTTGTTTTCTTTTTGAATCATCCGAGTATTTTACAGATTTCTTATCACTAGATGTGCTACCCTTTTCAAAAACCATACAAGCATCTTCCTTATATTTTTCTGAAGCATCCTCATACATACTAGTAACCAATTCATTATTTGTGCAATCATCCTCAAGGTGACCAAAATTTCCACATCTAAAACATTTCATGATAATGAATCTATGTTTCGGTTCTTCCTCTTTTTTTGATATGAACAACATCTCATTTTCACTATCACTTGAAGAACTTTCACTATCACTACTAGAACACTTACTTGCTTTGTCTAGGTAGAAACTCTTCTTGTGCTTGTGAGAATACCTCTTTCCATGATTTTTGTGCTCATCTTTGTTTTTTCTGTGATGCTTGTACTTTTCAGAATCCTTGCTCTTAGAAACCTGTTTCTCTTCATCACTTTCATTCTTGGAAATAGTACAGTCAATAACATAATGACCAAACTTTCCACAATTGAAACATCTTATATTTTTCATGCTTTTGTGCTTTCTAGAGAACTTGCCTTTCTTATTGTAATATGCCTCTTCATCACTAGAAGACTCATCACTCTCTTGAAGTTGTTTACCCTTAGATTTCTTGGTAGCCTTGAAAGCTGTCTCTTTCTTGACATCAACCTTCACTTGAGTTATCAACTCAAATGCTGCAAGTATACTATGGAGCTCATCCTTTTTCAACTTATCCAAATATTTAGCTTCCTCAATAGCAGAAATCTTTTCACAAAATCTATTAGGAAGAGATCTTAAAATCTTATCACAAACATCATTTTCAGCAAGCTCAAGACCTAAGTCTTTCATGGAGTTAACAACCTCATCCATACGAAGCATGTAGTCACTAATATTTTCATCATCATTCATCTTGAGTTGTTCAAACATACCTTTGAAGTACCTCAACTTGGCCTTTCGGAAATTTACATCACCTATGTGAACCACCTGTAGTTGTTTCCACATTTCACTAGTTGTCTTGCAGTGAATTACTTTGGTGAGATCTGCTTTCTGTAAACCTTTCAAGATTGCATTCATTGCTTTTGAATTACTGTGATGTAGGAGCTTATCTTCTTTAGTATATGGACCATTTATAGGAATAGTGTACCCATCTTCAATCACTTCCCAAACCTCATTCCCAAAAGCCATTAGATGAACCTTCATCCTTGCACTCCAAAGACCAAAATCTGATCCATCAAGAATAGGTGCTGCATTGCAACTTGAATAATTCATTATGTTCTTTGCTAGCTTTTCCTTCAATATGTTAAACTTTTCAAAGACACCGGCTTTGATACCAATTGAATAACACTAGCTTATACTGAGAGGGGGGGTGAACAGTATAAGACCGCTTTTTACTTTTTCCTTCAAATCAACTTTCAATTCAATATTATGCAGTGTATAGAAAGCAGTATTAATAGCAGTAATCAAAGCAATGCACAAAACACCATCCACAATATAGACACAGCAATTTACGTGGTTCACCCAAAGCGGGCTACTCCACGGATAAAATCTCTCACTAAATTTTATCAACTCAATGTTGGCAATTTTGGGTACCTTGGGTACATTGCCTTTGCTCTAAGTGTAGATGTTGTCATTGATGTCAAGAAGGTCTTGAAGCAATTTGGTTTGATGTCAAAGAATGTGTTTTGATGAAGGTTTCAGTTTGGACAGTGAGTTTCCAAGAAGATCAAGGTAGCCCAGTTGCAAAAAGATCAAGAAAAAGACAAGTAAGAAAAAGTATGCAGGTGGCTAAAAAAACTGTCGCGATTTCGCGACATGTTTTAGGAGAGAGAAAATGCTGGCAAAACTGTCACGATTTCGTGACATGTTTGAGGAGAGAGAAATTTCAGGCAAAAGTGTCACATTTACATTAAACAGATTTCGTGACATGTTGGCAGAGAAGGAGAGCAAGTTGGAAAGTGTCACGATTTCGTGACATGTCGCATTTTCGTGACTCAAAAGTGCAGGAAGGTAGAGAAGGAAAAGTGTCATGATTTCGTGACAATTGCAAGGAAGGTGTATGGACGAAAAGGTGTCACGATTTCATGACATATTGCAAAAAAGAGAGTCCATAGTGTGAATTGTCACGATTTCGTGACAAGATCGAAGAGAGAGAAAGTTATTCAGGAACTGTCATGATTTTGCGACATGATGCAAAGTTCCAAGTGAGGACTGTTTTGCGACATGCTGTAGAGGTCAAGTTGAGGACTGTTGCGATTTTGTGACATGTTGAAAAGCTCAAAGTGAGAACTGTCATGATTTCGTGACATGCAAAGAAAGGGAAGAGTCTGAAATGAGAAGCGTCACGATTTTGTGATAGGCTACAAAGAAGTTGTACGGATGCAGGAAGTGTCACGATTTCGTGACAGGTTGAGATGGCAGCTTGCAGTTGGAGAAAGTGTCACGATTTCATGACAGAAATAGTTAGCAAGTCTTAAACAGAAGTAGCATCATGATTTCATGATGAATTGAAGAAGGAAGAGCTCGAAGGCGAAAGCATCATGATTTTGTGACATGTTCCATTTTTCTAGTGCAAGCAGAGAAGAAGGCCATGAAGTCATAAGGGTCATGATTTCATGATAGAGTTGGAGATGACGTCGAGAGGGGTTTGGTTTGGAGATGACGTAGGAGAAATAGTGTCATGATTTCATGACAAAAGTAGAGAAGAAGGCCATGAAGACTAAAGTGTCATGATTTCATGATAGGAGTGAAGATGACGTCAGCAAAAGAAAAAAGTGTCACGATTTCATGACAAGGACGTTGTCAAGGCAGACAAAAGCAAAAGTGTCACGATATCACGACAGTAGGCAAAAGAAGGTGTACGGCTGCAAAAATGTCATGATATCATGACATGTTGTAGTTTCATGGTAGAAGCTACAGGTGAGTTCCAGAGGCGGTTGAAGGACAGAGTTAACTTTGAGCCGACAGAGTTAAATCTGGGCCGACGCATAGCATAGGGTTTTGCAACCGATGGATTCTAGGGTTACAACCGACTAAGATTGAGTGTTTTGATCTTAGAATTTATGCTATAAAAGGAGGACTATTTTTGAGTTTCAAAGTATCGAATGTGAGTATCAAATTTGCACAAGTGAATTCTGTTGTGCATAAGAGAGTGAGTCGAGTCGAGTCGATTTGTGCGAAGTGTGCGAGATGCAGCCATAACAACGTAATTAGCACAGAAGTGGCGAGTTGATGCGCACTGTGAGAAGTTCGATCGTAGAGTGTTGTATGCTGCTGCGTTTGCATAGAGGTGCAAAGGTCGATGTTCGATCGAGTGCAGCTGTAATTGCGCAATAAGAGCGAAGGACTGTGTCTTGCAGAACAGAGGAAGAGGACAATTTGTACCAGACCGAAGGACTATGTTTTGGTGCAAATTCGAGGACCAGCTTTGAGGTGACAGAGTTGAGGACAGAGGTCTCCAGCCAGAGCAGGGAAGACAGGTGTCTTCTGTGGATAGAGTTCCACTTGCTAAGGGCAGAAGAGGCAGAGGTCTTCTAGAGGATCACCAGCCAAAGCAGAGTTAGGGGAAGGTATCTCCTTTGAGCAGAGGCTCATAAACATTGTAATTGGGAAGGTTTCCCAAAGAATTTGAAATAAACTTTTAGAGAAAAGTTTTGTGGACGTAGCCCAACCTTTCTGGGTGAACCACGTTAAAATGAGTCTTCTATGTGTGATGCTTTCTGTCTTGTTTAATATCATGTTGATGCCACTGCTATCTGAATTTAAAATTATTAAATGGTTAAGTCTTATACTGTTCACCCCCCTCTCAGTATAAGTTCATGTTCTTCAATTGGTATCAGAGCCAGTCACTCCAGAAAGAGCCTAACAGCTTGGAGAAGGATCTATCAGAGGAACATATAAATTCAGAAAGAAATGAAGAGGTTGAGTTCGATCTCAAAAGTGAATTCTTCTTGGCCTTGAGAAAGCTTGAGAAACTCAGGGAAGAGAATTCTGTTCTCAAGCATAAATGTCAGGAAGAAGAGATAGCAAGATCAGAATTGTCTCAAAGTGTTATAGATTTCAAAATTCTAGTTGAAGAAGGGAAGAAGGTTGAACAGGTTCTAACAGAGGCTCTAAAAGGAAAGGAAGTTGATTGTGAGAAACTAGAAGAAGAAATTATGTCTCTTAGAGTGAAGTTGGAACATTTGACTCTCAGACAGAATACTCCATGTGAAAAGAAGGATGGTATCACCATTCATGAAACAGGGTCTTCGAGCAAGATCAATCTTCATCCTGAAGAACAGTGGATTCCAGTTGATCGCAAGAAGAACAATCATCCAAGGCATCAAAACAGGTTACATAATACCTTCCATGGCTATTGTTTTTCCTGTAAGAAATTTGGTCACATAGCTATGCATTGCAATAAATCTCTGAATAGCCATAGTAAGGAAAATGTTAACTCATTTGCACCTCTTATGAACAAAAATATCATGTGTTACAAGTGCAAGAATTTTGGGCATATAGCAAGGATGTGCAGTTTGAATAGATTTAGCTTTGAGTTCACTAAAAAGAGGAATGAGATCAAATCTAAGTCAATGATAGTTCAAACTGCTTTTCATGCTCAAGACAAAGTAGAAAAATGGTATCTTGATAGTGGTTGTTCAAAACATATGACTGGTGAAAAAGAAAAGTTTTTGGTTTTCAAAGAAACAAACAGAGGAACAGTCAGTTTTGGAGATAACAGGTCCGCAAAAATCTGTGGTAAAGGGACTCTTAGTTTGGATGGGAAATCCAAAACAGAGAATGTGCTCTATGTAGAAGGCCTAAGACATAATCTTCTTAGTGTGAGTCAACTTTGTGATCAAGGGCACATAGTATCTTTCTTTTCAGATAGATGTGAGATAAGTAAAGAAAAAAATGGAAAACTCATTGCTAGTGCTACAAGGACTCCAAACAATCTTTACATGCTAAGTGAGATAAAAAGGGAAAAGTGTTTTATAACTCAAGAAGATGAGAGTTGGTTATGGCATAAAATATTGGGACATTTGAGTTTTGATAATCTTGTCAGTATTAGTAACAAGGAAGCAATCGAGAGACTTGCCTAAAATAAAAAGGCCCCATAACATCATTTGCGGTCCTTGTCAACATGGTAAACAGACCAGAACCAGTTTCAAATCAAAAGGGTATACTTCTTCCAAACCATTGGATCTTATTCATACTGATTTGTGTGGCCCCACCAGAACTCAGAGCATTCAGGGAGATAGCTACTTCATGTTGTTTATAGATGATTATTCTAGAATGACTTGGGTTACTTTTCTCAAAGAAAAATCTGAAGCTTTTGAAAAATTTAAAGCTTTTAAAGAAATGATTGAAAATGAGACTGACAAGAGAATCAAATGCTTAAGATCAGATAGAGGAGGAGAGTTCACTTCAAATGAATTTGTGGAATACTATGAGCAACACGGAATCAAAAGAGAATATTCAGCAGCAAGAACTCCTCAACAAAATGGAGTAGTTGAAAGGAAAAATAGAACTGTTGAAAATATGGCTAGAGCTATGTTAAATGAGTCAAAACTTTCAGATGGCTTTTGGAGAGAAGCAGTCAACACAATAGTTTACATCATCACCAGGGCTCAACTCAGAGTCAATCATCATAAAACTCCCTATGAGTTGTGGAAAGGAAGACCAGCTACAGTAAAACACTTCAAAGTGTTCGGGAGTAAGTGCTTCATCAGAAGGGAAGATCAGAATTTGGGAAAATTTGATCCTAGGTGTGATGAGGGAATTTTTCTTGGATATTCCAGCAGAAGCAAGGCCTACAGATGTTTCAACAAAAGAACTCATACTGTTGTAGAAAGCATAAATGTAACAGTAGATGAAAAGACAGGGATAAAAGAACCAGTCAAGGAACTGGGTGATGAAATCTGTCAAGAAGAATTCAGAGAGGCTTCAGATGAAGAAGAGGAAAGACAACAACTGCTTCCCAAAACTCCTTCACGGTATGTTCAGAAACATCATCCCAAAGACTTGATCATTGGTGATCCAAACAACAGGCAAACAAGAAGAAGAGTCATTCCTTCACATGATTCTACGAATGTTGCTTTATTGTCTCAGATTGAGCCAAAAGATTTCAGTGAAGCATGTGCAGATAAATTTTGGATAAAAGCAATGGATGAAGAGCTAAATCAAATAGAGAAAAGTGAAACTTGGGATTTGGTTCCTAGACCTAAGGACAAGAATGTCATTGGCACAAAATGGATATTCAGAAATAAACTCAATGAGGACGGAAAGATTGTCAGAAACAAAGCTAGGTTAGTTTGTAAAGGTTATTCTCAAGTAGAAGGTGTTGATTTCGAGGAGACGTTTGCGCTTGTTGCTCGTCTTGAAGCTATCAAAATGTTTTTGGCCCTTTCTAGTTTCAAATATTTCAAGGTATTTCAAATGGATGTAAAGTCAGCCTTTCTAAATGGGGTGTTGAATGAAGAAGTCTACATAGAACAGCCAGAAGGAGTGTCTCTCTCAAAACAGCCAGACTATGTATGTAAACTAAAAAAGGCCTTGTACGGGTTAAAGCAAGCACCCAGGGCTTGGTACTTAAGACTTGACGGGTATCTTCATGAGCAAGGTTTCAGGAAAGGCATGGCAGATAGCAACTTGTATATTAAGAATGAAGGTGATGATATGTTGATCATAGTTGTCTATGTTGATGATATTATTTTTGGGGGAAATAATACTCAGATGTGCAAAGTTTTTGCCAACACCATGCAGAAGGAATTCGAGATGTCTATGATTGGAGAGCTGTCATTCTTTTTAGGGCTTCAGATTGCGCAATCAAAAGATGGTATATTTCTCTCTCAGGAAAAGTATATCAAAGAAATGTTGAAGAAATTTGGGATGATGGACAACAAACCCGTGTGTACTCCTATGATTACAGGGTGCAATCTGAGTAAAGATGATGAATCTCCAGTGGCAGATCAGAAGTTGTACAGATCTATGATTGGCAGTTTACTATACAGTACAGCTACCAGACCGGATATCATGCAGGCCGTTGGATTAGTTGCAAGATTTCAGGCAGCTCCAAAAGAATCTCATGTTATAGCAGTCAAGAGGATATTCAGATATTTGAAGGGCACTATGGACTTTGGGCTTTGGTATCCCAAAGGTGATGATTTCACCCTCACAACCTATACAGATGCAGATTGGGCAGGCAGTATTGATGACAGGAAAAGCACTAGTGGTGGAGCATTCTTTCCGGGAAAGAGTCCGGTTTCTTGGTTAAGTAAGAAACAACCTTCGGTTTCCTTATCTACAGCAGAAGCTGAATACATAGCAGCGGATGGTTGGGTGCACACAGGTTTTATGGATGAAAACCACCTTGGAGGATTTCAAAGTCAAGCATGAACAACCCATCTCCATTCTCTGTGATAATACAAGTGCCATAAGTATTTCTAAAAATCCGGTAATGCACTCAAGGACGAAGCACATTTCCATCAAATATCATTTTCTAAGGGAGAAAGTGCAAGAGAAGCAAGTCAAGCTAGAGTATGTGCCTACTAAAGAGCAGATTGCAGATATCTTCACCAAACCTCTTCCAAGAGATACGTTTGAGTATCTAAGGGAGAAATTGGGAGTTGTACTCTCACCTCAGAATTAATCACCTCATCGGGAGGTGGGGGAGGGACCAAGCCAAGAGGCTCTTTCTTAGTCCCGAGTCCCAAAGGTGGCCCTTTGCCATTGATGACAAAGGGGGAGAGATATGAGTAAGGGGGAGAGCTTCATAGTGAAGAAGAGAGCTTCAAGTTAGGGGAGCAAAAACTTCAAAGGAAGATTCTCGGTTGATGGATCAGGTTGGTTTCAGTTTTGGCTCTTGACTAGTGTTTTCAGTTAAGGTTTGCCATCAATGACAAAGGGGGAGATTGTTGGCAATTTTGGGTACCTTGGGTACATTGCCTTTGCTCTAAGTGTAGATGTTGTCATTGATGTCAAGAAGGTCTTGAAGCAATTTGGTTTGATGTCAAAGAATGTGTTTTGATGAAGGTTTCAGTTTGGACAGTGAGTTTCCAAGAAGATCAAGGTAGCCCAATTGCAAAAGATCAAGAAAAAGACAAGTAAGAAAAAGTATGCAGAGCGGTTGAAAAACTATCACGATTTCGTGACATGTTTTAGGAGAGAGAAAGTTCAGGCAAAACTATCATGATTTCGTGACATGTTTGAGGAGAGAGAAAGTTTGGGCAAAAGTGTCACGATTTTGCGACATGTTGGCAGAGAAGAAGAGCAAGTTGGAAAGTGTCACGATTTCGTGACATGTCGCATTTTTGTGACTCGAAAAGTGTAGGAAGGTAGAGAAGGAAAAGTGTCACGATTTCGTGACAATTGAAAGGAAAGTTGTATGGATGAAAAAGTGTCACGATTTCATGACATATTGTAGAAGAGAGAGTCCGTAGTGTGAACTGTCACGATTTCGCGACAAGATCGAAGAGAGAGAAAGTTATTCAGGAACTGTCATGATTTTGCGACATGATGCAAAGTTCCAAGTGAGGATTTTCGTGTATTTTGTGACATGCTACAGAGGTCAAGTGAGGACTGTCATGATTTTGTGACATGCTGAAAAGCTCGAAGTGAGAACTGTCATGATTTCATGACATGCAGCAAAGAGGAAGAGTCTGAAATGAGAAGCGTCATGATTTCGTGATAGGCTACAAAGAAGTTGTATGGATGCAGGAAGTGTCACGATTTCATGACAGGTTGAGATGGTAGCTTGTAGTTGGAGAAAGTGTCACGATTTCATGACAGAAATAGTTAGCAAGTCTTCAATAGAAGTAGCATCATGATTTTATGATGAATTGAAGAAGGAAGAGCTCGAAGGCGAAAGCGTCACGATTTCGTGACATGTTTCGTTTTCGCTAGTGCAAGCAGAGAAGAAGGCCATGAAGTCATAAGGGTCATGATTTCATGACAGAGTTGGAGATGACGTCAGAAGAAGCAGATGTGTCATGATTTCATGATAGAGTTGGAGATGACGTCAGTAGAAGCAGATATGTCATGATTTTGTGACAAAAGCTGAGAAGAAGGCCATGAAGACTAAAGTGTCACGATTTCATGATAGGAGTGAAGATGACGTCAGCAAAAGCAAAAAGTGTCACGATTTTGTGACAAGGACGTTGTCAAGGCAGACAAAAGCAAAAGTGTCACGATTTCGTGACAACAGGCTATAGAAGGTGTACGGTTGCAAAAATGTCATGATATCGTGACATGTTGTAGTTTCATGGTAGAAGCTACAGGTGAGTTCCAGAGGCGGTTGAAGGACAGAGTTAACTTTGAGCCGACAGAGTTAAATCTGGGCCGACGTAGCATAGGGTTTTGCAGTCGACGGATTCTAGGGTTACAACCGACTAAGATTGAGTGTTTTGATCTTAGAATTTATGCTATAAAAGGAGGGCTATTTTGAGTTTCAAAGTATCGAATGTGAGTATCAAATTTGTGCAAGTGAATTCTATTGTGCACAAGAGAGTGAGTCGAGTCGAATCGATTTGTGCGAAGTGTGCGAGATGCAGCCATAATAACGCAATTAGCGTAGAAGTGGCGAGTTGATGCGCACTGTGAGAAGTTCGATCGTAGAGTGTTGTATGCTGCTGTGTTTGCACAGAGGTGCAAAGGTCGATGTTCGATCGAGTGCAGCTGTAATTGCGCAATAAGAGCGAAGGACTGTGTCTTGCAGAACAGAGGAAGAGGACAATTTGTACCAGATCGAAGGACTATGTTTTGGTGCAAATTCGAGGACCAGCTTTGAGGTGACAGAGTTGAGGACAGAGGTCTCCAACTAGAGCAGGGAAGACAGGTGTCTTCTGTGGATAGAGTTCCACTTGCTAAGGGCGAGAAGAGGCAGAGGTCTTCTAGAGGATCACCAGCCAGAGCAGAGTTAGGGGAAGGTATCTCCTTTGAGCAGAGGCTCATAAACATTGTAATTGGGAAGGTTTCCCAAAGAATTTGAAATAAACTTTTAGAGAAAAGTTTTGTGGACGTAGCCCAGCCTTTCTGGGTGAACCACGTTAAAATGAGTCTTCTATGTGTGATGCTTTCTGTCTTGTTTAATATCATGTTGATGCCACTGCTATCTGAATTTAAAATTATTAAATGGTTAAGTCTTATACTGTTCACCCCCCCTCTCAGTATAAGTTCATGTTCTTCACTCAAAATCTAGGAATACCTTTCTCGATTACAATATTTATGGGCATCAACCCAAATGAGACACCAATCCCCTAGCTCTGTTCTGGCTGGTGATCCTCTAGAAGACCTCTACCTCCTATGCCCTTAGCAAATGGAACTCTATCCATAGAAGACACCTGTCTTCCCTGCTCTGGCTGGAGACCTCTGTCCTCAACTCTATCACCTCCAAATTTGGTCCTCAAAATTGCACTAAAACACAGTCCTTCGGTCTAGTACAAATGCCCTTGATCTCTTTCTCTGATTTGCACCAAACACAGTCCTTTGGTTTGGCACAAATGTCTTTGTCCTATTTTTTTGGTCTGCTCAAAAACACAGTCCTTCGCTCTCTTTGTGCAATCATACCTGCACTTGATCAAACTTTGACCTTTGCACCTCTGCAATTACAGCTGCATATTATTTGTGCACTCTTCTTCCTTGTGATCTCTCTCACTTGGAAGATTCAATAGAATGTACTTTGCTCTCGGTGATCAAACTTCTTCTCTTTGCATAGTCTATGAATGCCGCTCTTCGAACGCACACTTCGATCGATTATATTTTTCTCTCCAAGCAGCCCTACTTTTATACTAATACTTTCAAGATCAAAACCTTGATCTTAGTTGGCTGCTACCCTTAAATTCATTGGCTACAAAACCCTAAACTGTGTCAGCTCAAATTCAACTTTGTCGGCTTCAACCACCTCTGTGGTTTTGTAGCTTTTTTCATGAAACTACAACATGTCATGATATCACAACACCTTTGCAACTGAACACTATATTATGGCTTTTGTCATGATATCGTGACACTTTCTACTTCTGCTGATGTCATCTTCACTCCTATCACAAAATCGTGACCCTTCTGACTTCATGGCCTTCTTTTCTGCTTTTATCATGAAATCGTGACACTACTGCCTCTGCTGACATCATCTTCACTCTTGTCACGAAATCATGACCCTTCTCGCTTTCTCAACCTTTTCTTGGCTTGCACTAGCGAAAACGGAACATGTCACAAAATCATGACACTTTCGCTGCCTTGAGCTTCTCTTTGCCTTACTCCCGCAAAACTGGAACATGTCATGAAATCACGACGCTTTTGTCTTCATAGCCTTCCTTTCTGCTTTTGTCGCGAAATCGTGAAACTTCACCTATGGAAGACATGCTATCAGTTTCTGTTGCGAAATCGTGACACTTCTACTGTCGTCTGCTATATTTTCTCCTTGTCACAAAATTGTGACACTTTCTACATCTGTACGCTATCTTTTTTTCCTGTCGTGAAATCGCAACACTTTTTGCATCCATACGCTTTTCTTTCATCCTATCGCAAAATCGTGATGCTTTCAGCTTCTGAAAGATTTCTTTGCAACCTGTAGTGAAATCGCAATGCTTCTCATTTCAGAATCTTCCCTTTGCTGCATGTTGTGAAATCACAACAGTTATCACTTCGAGCTTTTCAGCATGTCGCGAAATCGCGACAGTCCTCACTTCATCTTTTGCAGCATGTCGCAAAATCATGACTGTTCTCACTTCAAACTCTGTAGCATGTCACGAAATCGTGTCACCTTTCGAGTAACTTTCTCTCTCTTCAAACTTGCCGTGAAATCACGACAGTTCACACTGTGGACTCTCTTTTCAGCATTATGTCACAAAATCATGACATTTTTTCTTGCAGACTCCCTCTCTTGCAACATGTCACGAAATCGCGACACTTTTTCGTCCATACAATCTTCTTTGCAATATGTCACAAAATCGTGACACTTTTCCTTCTCTGTCTTCCTGCACTTTCTGAGTCCCAAAAATGCGACATGTCGTGAAATCACGACACTTTCCACCTTGCTCTTCTTCTTTGCCAACATGTCACGAAATCGTGACAGTTTTTCCTGCTTCTTTTCTCTCTTCCAACATGTCGTGAAATCGTGACAGTTTTGCCAGCTCTTTCTCTCTCCTCAAACATGTCACGAAATCGTGACAATTTTTCTTGCCTGCTACATACCTTTTCTTACTTGTCTTTTTCTTTGATCTTTTGCAAAAGGGCTACTCTGATATTCTTGGAAACTCGCTGTCCATACTCTGAATAATATGACATTAAATCAAATTCCTTCAAGAGCTTCTTGACATCAATGACAAATTCTACACTTGAGCAAAGGCAATGTACCCAAGGTACCCAAAATTGGCAATAGTTCCTTAGGTCTTCCCTCATAAACAAGGAAAGGTAAGGTGGAATAAGGTTGCCTAATTTGATGAGTATCATACTCATCATGATTTTGATACCTTGGAGTAGGGTGACTTGAAATATTGAGATGATTGTTCAACCCTACTCGAGGTGTGAGCTCTTACTCCTGTGTATGAACACGAGTATAAGATTGAGCAATAATGTGTGGTATTGTTCTATGTGGAGGTGCCTCATTGCTTGGTGACTCTTATCTAAAGAAGGTATTTGTAGCATGTGAATTAGGGAGATATTTTTCCAAACTAGGACTATGCCCTATAGGGATACCCTACGAAGGAGTCCCCTATAAGCTAAGCCTTCTATTTGACACTCTAGGACTAACCATCCACTCATCTGCTGGTCTATGATTAGGTAGAGCAACTGATTGATAGGGAGGAATGATCCTATCCCTAGGCTCAACACGAGGACGCCATATATCCTCTTCTCTATTACCCATAGCTTATGCCCTTGAATGGGCTTGGATATGTGTACGTACCATAGCTATGTACTCTAACTACTATGTGTTTATCTTCTTTAAAATTTCTATGAATTTGAAACAAAAAAACAATAGAGACACACAATCATAGAAGTGATTATCTCATTTTAAATATTTTAAATATGAATCCCTAAATTGTTTGTTGTGTTTATGATGTGTTGCTTTGTAAAGAAAATCCTTTTATCATGTTTGATTTTTTGTTGGATGATATTCTCAAATTTTAAGGGATTTCACCTATATACTCGCAGCTCGACAATCGGTATGGTGATAAATTCTATATTATTCAAGTCATGTAAATCAATCTAAGATACATTGATTAATTCCATATCTCGATCAAGGAGCATAGGTCCTGACGATCCTCACCCAGCACCCCATGTGCAACAATACACCCCTCCAAAGAGGAATTCATGCTATTTTTCATGGTTAGAACAGATCTTGGAGTCAGTATTGGCCAGTTATCTTAGGTACCTATGAAACTCTTTCAAGCTAGCCAGTCAAGTGGTAATTACATCCACTAATGTTGTTGATGTTAAAATACCTCATGGTATGTATGATTCCTTTTAAATATTGAAATAAAACAATATATCACTCAATCATGATTCACTAAATGCATGTAATGACATTTTTCTTTCAGAAACATTAGTAGCATAAAAGGAAATCCAAAAAAATGCAAAGCCTATATGACCTTAACCTTCGTGGGCAAGGTTCCAACAGGTAAACCAGAAAAAATAGTGAATTATATTGTATTTTCCTCTATTTTTCTGAACTAATTAATGTGTTATTTTGGAAAGAGAAATTCTAACCTTTCTATGCAAAGAATAACCAAGAAAAACATGAAATTTGGCAATTTTTAATAGTAAAAGGTAAAATTTTCAGTGCAGAAATGTGTAAAATGGGACCTAAAAGTTGTTGTTTCTAAATTTTTTTGAAGAAACCCTCTAGTTTTGTGGCCATACCTATCAGGGATGATGGCATATTGGGGGATGTCCCACCCAGTGCCATATAGTCGGCCGTCTCACCCAATGTCGCCTAGCAACAAAGGGGTCGTTTCTGCACAGAACGATCAATACCTACAACAAATAGAACCATAAATAAAGGTCCACATTAGCAAAATCCAAGGGGATATTGAAATAAAACCTATATATCATGATAACCATTGAATAATTTAAATTCACGATATTGCCTTAAGGGCATTTACTTGCAATGTATATCAGTTATAAAGCATTAAAAAGGAAAGATGGCACAAGCATGTAATCTACTGAAATGAGACAATATAGACAATAAATATAATAAAATTCTCTATCTATTCATTCATCCATAGCTTTAAAACCATATTACAAGACATCCCCTTGAGGGCTTTACAAATTTGATACATTTCATTACAATTTTCCAAGGGATCTAGTCCCTTGGAAGGAAGCCTTTAAGGCGATAAATAATAGTTTTGTGAAATCCTACTTACCACACTCAAGAGCTATTGTTGGGCTGATAATCTTGTGCCTCCTTAGCCCCTCCACTTTCCTAGAATTCCTATTCCTAAATTCAAGGTATTGAAAGGGGATTAAAAGCATCTGCATTATAGAATAAAGCCATTAAACCATGAAAAATGAGCATATTCTGCAACCATAAAAAGTGATCTATATGCATGAAAACTGATCTACATTAAGCATAAACATATTTTAAGCTATTATAAATGCAAACAAAGAAATTTGGAAGCAAGATAAAAGGTGAAATAATGCATAAATAGTGACCATTCATGTGTGAGCCAGATAAACCTACAACATTGGGGACCTTGAATCCTGCATCAAAACTCCTCCAAATGGCCTCAATTTGGACCAAGGGTTCCTCTAGACATTCCCAAGGGGTATATGGAGGAATTTATCTAAAATTCCATCCTATTTGGTGGTCGTCCATAGGTGTGACATGCATAGACTACTAACCATCCCTAGGTGGGACGATCACAAAACTACCTTAGTTTTGTCATCTAGGCCAATGGAAATTGGTCTAAAACTTGGGTAGGGGTGTTTTCAATAGATGGTTCCAAAGAATACTTCAATTTGGCAGGTTTGAAATCAGTGGATCAAGCCTATTGCCCCTAAAATTGCCTTCGAATGAAGAGGGTTTCAAGGCCTAGGTAAGGCAAGTTTTTGGTTTGCAAAAGGTGGGGTTTAATTTGTGCAGCACTTCGTTGCTCAAATGTCAAGTTCTCTTATTTTGAAATGGGTGATTTGAACTCCTTTTATAGCCCAAAAGATCATCTAGGGCAACATGGCATGTTTTGGCCATGTGAGGCAGGTGACGCCATGTGTCCTAATCACATCATTGATTGATGAGGGGAAGGTTACCCCTTTGGGGATCCCAATCAACTACCTCATTGTCTATTAGCAAGTCCTCAATCAATTTGGGATGATTGGATGCACTAATGGTAGTCTTTGATTGTCTTTTAGCACATCCCTTGAATTTTTCAAGGGTCCAGTTAGGGGTCGTCCCACCTAGGGATGGTTATGGATGGCCATCCATGGGTGGGACGATCACCAACTATGATCTTCCCTGGGTGGGACGATCACTAGTAGGAGCCCCAAAACTGCTCTAGACTGCTAGGAACCCTCCAAACTGAGTTTTGGATCCTTTTGGGAGCCTTTTTTTAGCCTATAAGGGTGCACAATAGGGCCATATGTTGTCGATAAGAAGGCATATGTAATGCATTGATAGTATTATTTGATTTACACAATTTAGGTATCTATAGAAGGATCAATGAGCCTCTTTGACGTTCCACAATGGAGGTTTTGACGATGTCAAAGTCTTATTTGAAGGTGGCAATGATGAGGATGGAGTGAATGACTTGGTTAATAAATTGGAGGGTTTGAATGTGGATGAGCTAGCTTATTGTAACCCAGATTACCTAGTAGTTTAATCCAACTAAGTACAAAACTTAGGATAATGAGACTCGTAGAATGATCTCTAATGTTGATGGGCTAAGTGAATTCCATTTGCACTAGGATAATCTTGTGTTATCATGGTAATGAACTCACATGCACACACAAGGATATTTATTATCTTGGTTATCTTAGTAGGTTCATACTTTGTCAAAATATCTTGTATAGTTAGTATATGACTTTTTATTAGGTAACTAGAGTGTTTGAGTCTCTTCAAAACTATCAAATAATATCATATCACATTACAATATCCATTTCATTTTACATCATGCTACCACATGTTTGTCAAAATTATAAAATTCCATTAAATAAAGTGTTATAATAACATGAAAATAGCAAAGATATGTTTTGTACAGTCTATGGTGCTAGCATGTAATGCATCAAAATAGTCATCACAAATCCATCATACAAAATTAAATCCAATCAATCATTACTTCCAATCATACATATTTAAAATTTTGTTTATTAAGTGATGTTCATGAGCTAGGATAGATATCGGATAAATATTAGCAATAATATTTAGACGACCACTGACTATTTTATGCATATATTTTAATTTACAAAATCATATAAATAAAGCATCCACATCTATATATCATCAAATCACATCATAGGATAAATACATGCATCCATGTTAGACTTACATCATCACATCTTAAAGCAAATATAAGCATTGCATTCATACCATAAAGCAGTAAAAGATGACATAATGATAAAAGCTAAGTCATATATATATATATATATATATGTCCATATATGTAAAATATGGAAAGCTACATCATAGCACTTAAACTTTCTATAGGCTACAATAAAAGTGAGTCCTATGACTTTGCAACCCAAACAAAAATTCCAAAAAAAACCATTAGAGTCTTCTGACCATGATCACACATAAATGGTATCTTGACTCTCTCCTTTGCTCTCAGTATGAATCCATCATGAGCTCCCATACTTGCTACCCCTTGATCTACTACCTCCAAATACCTCCATCCTCCAAGAAGTACTCGAAGCCCTCATCTGAGAAGATGACTGTCATGTCCTACTCCCATAGCTACATTGTGATCCAATGGCTAATTCCCAATATAGTATGTGCCCCTTATGACACATTATCTCATCCTCCATCATATCCATGTAGGTGCACTCCTATCAACATGTAGTTTGATAGGTCGCCATAAAACTCTGAATATGTGCTATCTCCTCCTACATCCAAGATATATCGCCACTACTAGAATCCCCATGGATAAGGCCCTATCCACTGACCTATGCCTAAAGTATAGCTATCAATATTTTCTGCCTCTCCATCTCAACCTGTGCACTTTACACCTATGCTTGTAGTAATACCTGATCACTCTACAGCTCAAAAATCATAGCATACCATGTTTCTAGCTATGCCTGCATACCCTGATCCCCCAAGTCTCTCTCATAAAATCCCACTGGATCCTGTACATCTATCATCTCCACCCTATCCACTAACACACTCTGATGCATGGCTCACTCACCTATATCTATCTCCTCATCGTTAGGAGACTCAATAAAGCCCTCCTCATTTGTAGAACCCCTAGTTGCATCCATTGACCTGGCAACTACATCCCCTCCTAGTGGTCCTTCCCCTCATCACTATCATATGACCCACCATGCATCATACTCATTTGTAGTGCCAGCATCATCTGAATCAAAAATTGCCACCTTAGAATTTGACTCATCTCCCAAGTCCTCTACCATAGGCCATACTAGAGTCCTCTCATCCCCATGATGATGGTATACCATCAGCTACCAAGGTAATCCCTAGCATAGCCCAAACTATCATAGTACACGATCATAAGGGAAGTACTCTCACTCTATCCCATGTCACCCTATCAACCATCTACCTTGTTGAACTTAGCATAAATGTGTCTTAGCCTCCTCCCAATCAAGATAATACATGTAGGATCTCCACTCGATGTCCACTACCCTCCATGAAAAATCCTCTACATAGTGCTCTACCTCCTTAGCATATCATTGGATATGCTCTCACTTGCATGACATCTTTCATAGCTCTTCATAGCCAATCTCCTTGTTTGGTAGCTCTACTCGAGAAGTCCATGGTAGTCCCCATGGTCTCTCTACTGCAATATGCTACCAAGACCAAGCTTGTAGTAGGAAGCTGCAACCCAAACCCTTTTTCCCATGAGAGTATATCTCATGCAGCTCGTCATATAGTTGTGCCAATAAAGTAGGATCCCAAGCAATAACTATGGGCTCGTCCTCCGTGCAATCCACTAGAGTAAAAACTAGATCTATTAGGTTCCATGGGAACATAGATCCTAAAGAGTCAAGTAGTAGCATGTTGTTGATCAAGGTCATCAACAAAGTGTATCTAATGCCAAGCACACCATCTCGATACCATCTTGCCACTAGAATCCCTCCACTAAGAATATCAATGAATACATCCTCCCAGCACACTCCAAAGTACCTTTGCACTATGACCTCTCGTCACTCTATCGAAGAAGATACTATTGGGCGTCCCTCTATCAAAATATGCAAAATCTGATATACGTCCTATAGTGTCACTATTATCTCCCCCATAACTAAATGGAAAGTATTAGTACAAGGGTCCCATAGGTCTATAAGTGCAGTCAGATAGGCGTGATCTCCCACCATGAGATCTAACCGTGTAACTTGCTTCAGACTGATGGCATCGAGCCAACACCAGTCTACAATAGTAAAATGGTTTATATTGACCTAAAAGAGACTCAGTATCCTTTATTGACTCCTATCTTCTCATGCAAAGTAGGGTGTCAAAAATGCCCTAAAAATGCAAAATTTTTCTCTAAAAACACCAAACAAATGCATAGAAATGGTCCCTTTTTGGCCCAGTTTTTGGCCATTCAATCCAGGGATGACCCCCAATTTGATAGCCTTCCCACCTAAGGATGTCCACCAGTGATCGTCCCTATTGAGTGGTATTTTCACCCAGTTGTGAAAACACACTCTCCGATAGGATTTGGGTTCTAAATCCTCTGCTTGCAAAGAAATTAAACAAGTAACTTCTCCAAGGTTCCTGTTATGTTAGCATTTTGCATCTGTGTATTAATGATCTCAAATGAAGATATTCATTTTAAATGCTTGGAACACCTTAGTGGTTGCAAGTAACTGAAAACAAGGGGCACTGTGGTTTATTTTACTCGTGAAAATTTAGTGATTGTTCATTGAACCCGAATAAAGCAAATATGATTTGATCTTTATATGACCATGCAGTAACTTCAAAATGAAATTTGATGAAATGCCATAAATGATGGAATTATTTATGGATTTTGAAGTTTTTTAATTTTTTTATTTTATTTTAATGCTTGAAAAATAAAGTTGGAACTTCTGAAAAATAAAGTGAAGCAAAAAGAAAATAAAATGCAAAAGAAAAGAAATTAAAATTGCATTCAGTTTGATGCTATCCCGTCCTGGCAAAACCGAAGATGTGAGGTTTCCATGCATGCAACCTAACCTATGGGACCTGCAAACACGCACAATCCTTGATAAGCTAAGTGCTGATTCAAAGGGTTTTGAAATAAAATTCAAATTTCGAACATTCGCCTAATGCAACCCACAAAAGTGGCATTTAACATTATCTATAAATCCGAAATCTGAAAAATGAAAGAATAAACATTAAATCTATAGCATGCACAGAAGATCTCCTTCTTTCTTGCCCACAAGATGCAAATTTTTGAACACTCCTGCATTAAAAATAAATCATGTTACAATAGCAGAATCTGTTGGTTTCCCCAAAACCCAGTCTATGGAAGGAAAACAGCCTCAAAGCAAGCCCAGAATGACCCTCTGGCCTTTAGCACTGCAACTCTGCTCACAACGGTTTCCGACCCCTATACCAATCTGCTCTTCTAATTTTATACCATCTGATACGGCTCTCTGTTTTGCCCTACGTCGCTTCGTTTCACCTCCCAGAATGCATCGCTTCGTATTCCCACCTTTTCGTTGCTTTTGAATTTATGTTCGATGCCGAAACGTTCGATATTTTTTGTTGACATGTAACGCTTCTGTAACCCTGACACCTGTATGCCACGTGTTTCACGCTTCCTCTGCATGTTCTGTAATGGCCCCATGTAAATCATGACATTTTTATGCATGCAGCTTTGCTCCTTTGCTTTCACCGCGAAAATGCGACATGTCGCGATATCGCGACATTTTCCTGCCAGCAACCTTGCCAATGCAACTTGTCACGAAATCATGACGTTTTTCTATTTTGAGCTGTGAGGGCGCAACTTGTCATGAAATCGTGACGTTTTTCATCTCCGTACGCTTTGCTCTTCGTCTTTCTTTTTGTCATGAAATGAGAGCTTTTTCATTTGGAGCTATCTTGCGGCTTTCTATCGTGAAATCGTGACGCTTTTTCATTTGTACCACTTTGCCAGCTTTTCATCGTGAAATCGCGATGCTTTTCTATTTCGGGCCCCTTTGCTGCTTCTTGTCGTGATATCGCGACGCTTTTCTGCTTCATGCCCCTTTGCTGCTTTTTGTCACGATATCGCTACGCTTTTCTGCTTCGTGCCCCGTTTGACTGTCTTGACCACATGTATTTTGTGACATGTCACGATTTCGCTACGCTTTTCTGCTTCGTGCCTCGTTTGACTGTCTTGACCATGATTTTGTGACATGTCACGATTTCGCTACAATTTTCCATTCTGTCTTTCTCTCTCCTCTCTGGACCGCGACGGAGCAACATGTCACGATTTCGTGACACTTTTTCATTTTCGGTCGCGATGGAGCAACATGTCACGATTTCGCGACACTTTTCATTTTCGGTCGCGACGGAGCAACATGTCGTGATTTCGCGACACTTTTTCATTTTCGGCCGCGACGGAGCAACATGTCGCGATTTCGTGACACTTTTTCATTTTCGGCCGCGACGGAGCAACATGTCACGATTTCGCGACACTTTTTCATTTTCGGCCGCGACGGAGCAACATGTCGCGATTTCGCGACACTTTTCCATTCTTGTGCAATTTTGCCTTTTTCTTGATTTTTAGCATCTGGGTCACTGAGATCTTCTTTGAAAGCATGCAAAAAAGGTGGGTCCCCAATTTTGGGGTGTGTTGTGGATCAGCCACAACAAATGGTGACTCTGCTGTCAAATGCTCCTGAGCATTTTGGTGAGAACCCAACCTGGAAGTATACAAACTTGGAAACCAGCATTAGCACATAAGAAATATAAACAAATGCCCATAGATCAAAAATACATGAATCATCAAAATCATTAAGTATCAGCTCGGTGTGTGCAATGTGTTTCATTCCCTATCGTTTGAAATTGATCAACATTCCATCGTCAGTTTTACATGAATGCATATGTGAGATTGTGAATGATTTGTGTAACCTAATAAATATGCTAAGAGATTTTGCTTTTATAAAAGGCATAGTCTTTCTTCTAGTATCATACACAAACATTCAAGATTATCAAACCCTCTTAGGATCAACTATATGTATAATGAATTGCTTTATTAGATCCCAAAGTTGGTTATGAGTCCCTACTATCTTGAACCCATGTGTAAGTGAAAGTGAAATCGGAGCTTTGGGAAATCAGACTCCCAACCTAATCGAGATGGGAGTTTAACCCTATTCTTACTACTCTGATTTGGAATTCATTACCTCACTTTGAGCAAAATAATTTAACCAATTATGGAAGAAATGGTCATGCTAGTCTAACCCTTTGGACAATCAGTGGTCTTGTTTTTTAGACAAGACATGTTGCCATGCATGGGCATACTTAACCCCATAATCCAAGACTTACCCTCATTTCTTTGGACCTTGGGGATGACTACCCATCCTTTGCGGAGGACAAGTAGTACGATCCTTCCAATCCAATATAAATATGAGATGGGAAAAATTTATTTTTTACTTCTTGAACCTTGGGGATGACTACCCATCCTTGCTAGGGACATGTAGTACGATCCTTCCAATCCAAGCTTTGGATAAAAATGGAAAATATTAATTTTATTGCTTAGACCTTGGGGATGACTACCCATCCTTGCTAGAGGACAAGTAGTACGATCCTTCCAATCCAAGATTTATCATGAAATGAGACATAGGAGCTTTGGGGAATCAGATTCTCAACCTAAGCGAGATGAGAATTTATGCCCTATCCTTACTACTCCATGTAGGTCAAATCAAAGCTTTGGGGAGTTGGATCCTCAACCTAAGTTCGATGAGGATTTAGCCCTATCCTTACTACTCTGATTTTAGGCTTTAAGCTTTATGGAAGTGGTCAAAACCACTGTTTTAAGGATCATGTTGCATAATAGGATAGACATGAAATACTTCTTTCGCCCAACCTTTTCTTCCAAGCAAGGTTTTGATCATTTTGCTCAAGATCCTTTTTAATGTGTATAAAATGTGCTTGGTTCTAGATATCTCAAGACTCAGTTCCCAACCTTAGGATTTTCTTCTTATTTATGTGATAGCATAACCTTAAGAGGATTTGACACACTTTAATGATTTGTATTTGAAATGCATTTGCAACTAAGATGGCATGTATGTGCAAAGTGAGATGTAATATGAATGCATTGTCTTTTGAAATGCGAGATGAAATATTGCCATATAAAACTGACTACTTCATGCATCACAAGTTTCAAACGATACTATTAAAATTGTTTGTATTTCTTGCGGAGCTTTCTACCACATAATTCCAATGTTCCATATTTCCCCGATCTAGAACATAAGTTAGCATCTCAAGGCAACTTTTTCATCATTTTTTTTTTTTATATAGACAAACAAAACATGTCAAATAAACACACAACTTTAAATTAAAACTTATTCAATCCAAAACCAAACTGCAATCCCAAAAATGAAAATTTGAAAACACAAACCAAAAACCAAAAACCAAAATCTATATACAAATGTACACTATAATACAAGATGATGCAAAGCTTGGATTATCACTTTCCTGGATCCCAAACATGATTAGAACATTTCAACAAAAATATAACATGATATGCATGCCAAATGTTGTGGGAATCCAACAAAAACAAGACAAGACCAAACAATGCAACAAATTTCCACTTGCCATGCTCACCATACCAATTTGATTTAGTTCCAATAATACTCCCATAGGTGAGCATCAAATTACCAAATTGATTAGACAATAAATGATTTTCAATTTTATCATGTCTATTCTCTAAAACTTCCATTTCAAAACTCAATCTTTGATTTAGAATTAGGCTATCTTCTTCCAATATGCAATTTTGTAAGTAGGAGCCTATTTCTACAAATTTCAAAGCCAAATCATTTTCCAAATTTGTAGGCCAATCAAATTTGTGTAACAATTTACAAGCATCTAGGATATTTACTAAATTAGGATCATTAATAGTTTTTACCCTAGATTCAATTAGTAATTGTTGATGAATTTGGTTTAACAATTCAAGTGCATCAACTTCTTTTCCATTCATTAAAACAATGTTATTAAAGGTGTGATTAAAAATTATACCTTGTTTTTCATTTACCTTTAATGACATTTCACCATAAACATTATTTAAATTCAAAATATGGTCATCCTTTTCAATCCTCAAACATTCTTGGTCAAAGTGTATGTCCCATGACTCATCTTGATGATCCTTCATTTGAGTTGCTTCCAATTGATCAATCTCTTTGTCATTTGGTTCTAATTATTTGTTCACTATCCATGGTATCTCTTCATTTGACCCCCCCCACCCACCCCACACTCCCCCCCCCCCCCCCCCTGAATTTATATTCAACATGAGCAAATTTTTTCCCCTTTTCAAATCTTGTGAATATGAGATCTTCGTATGATGTGGAAGGTTCAACATCTTGCATATCAAGTGAAATATGAGTTTCATCTATAGGGATGTGAGAAAAGAATGCATCATCATATCTCCCCCAACCATTGTAAAAATCGTCATCCAAATCCATGATGTTTGTGACATGATTTCTTGATTCATTCATAGATTTTTTTCTTTCTTTGTCCTTGGCAATAGGATCATTATAATCTTCCAAAATTTGATGAGATTTGAAACCCTCTTCCAAAACATCCTCAAATTGTACAGGAGTTGTAAGGTCTTCCTTTGAGTAGGCGATCATGTTGTCCTCGTATATCAATTGGCACACAAGTTTCATTAGTAGTTTTGGATTGAGTGTAGTCTTCCCACTTCTTCCAAGCATCATAATAATCATCTTCCAAAATCAAGTGGTGACGTTCAACTACTTCTTCAACATCTTCCAATTCATCAATGTGTTTCTCATCAAATTCATCTTCACCTTCCTTAGATGGTTCAATTATTTCCAAAAGTGGGTTATTTCTTGAATTCAAATTTATAAGGCTATCATCGTCCAAATTAGTAACCCATGATTCAATTTTATCATAATTTGGAGGGTGAAGAATTTCTTGATCTTTAATTTTACACATCTCATCAATAGTATCTTCCAAGAACAAGTGGTGAAACTCTATCATGTCTTCAAATTCATTTATTGATTTTCTCTTCCATTTCACTTTCAACCACTTCATTTAATTCTATGGTGGGTTCCATCCTATCACATATATCAAACATTGTTGAATTTAGAACCCCTTCATCCAGATAATCGTGTATCTCTATGAATGAGATCATTTCTGCATAATCCTCACTAGTGGATGTTGGCTTAGCAATTTGCACCTCCTCTTGAACTACATCTAAGGTGGTTGTAAGATTTGGATATTCAAATTCATCCCCTTGATCATTTACCTTAGATATCATTGGAGTGGAGGGTGCTATGTTTGATGGTTGGTGTAGGTTGGCATCAAATGAGAACAATCTCTCATGTGAACATGTTGTGCCTTTTCTTCTTCAAGACCTTGTCGTTCTATCTCTTCTAAGACCTCATGGATTTTCTCTAGAGACAAACCACTCAGTTTTTCCTCAATGAGTGAAGCAAGTGTGGGGTGTATGGCTCCTAGGTATACTTCCATGGCTTCCTCTTCTAATGTGTTAAAATTTTCCCACATTTGGGAGTGCAACTCACGAAATCTTCCATTGAATTGACTCAAGGATTCATTAGGCTCTTTACATATGGAGGTAAACTGATTTTTCAAGATTTCTAAGTCAA
The DNA here is from genome assembly GCA_028583015.1 of Wollemia nobilis. Taxonomy (NCBI): domain Eukaryota; kingdom Viridiplantae; phylum Streptophyta; class Pinopsida; order Araucariales; family Araucariaceae; genus Wollemia; species Wollemia nobilis. The sequence goes on along the minus strand of JAQPPZ010017031.1, from coordinate 6,349,656 downwards.
CCCGATTACCAAAATGATAAAGATAGGCTGCTTCTAGTTGTATCCAAGAAGTCCTAACCTCCATGGGTAGTTGGCTATACCAAAAGAATGGTTTATCATCCAAAATGTATGCAAATAACTTACAAGCCACCTCCTCATAGAAAATCTGGAATTTACATAATGTATCCTTGTAGACATGCAGTTTTTGCAAGTATCCTAGTGGCACCTCTTGATTAAAACACCGTAAAAAATCCAATAACATTTTAGGAATTTGATAGGGTACCACAGGTATAGATAAACCCTTATAATGATCCTCTATCATTGATACCATTCTCTCTCTTAGAGACACTATTTCAGCTCTCAGGGATACCATTTGCTCCTCAAGTGTTGCCATTAGTGAAACTTAAAATGTAATTTTAGAACCAAATCTGTTGAATATTCAACTTGCAAGGTAAAAAAAAAATCAAGTTAGCATCAACCAAGAGATGTACTTATTAAAATCAAATGTCAAGTAATTGCATGAGACCAAAATTTTCAAAATTAAATCAAATCACATATTTCTGTATGAACAATCAGAAAAGTGTTAGAATAATATACAGCATACCTGAATTGCTTAAAATAGAACAAGTAAATAAATTCAGGCCGTCCTTTTTACAATCTGCTGAGTGTTAGAGGACTAAAGCATAAAAAATTTAAATTTAAATAACACTAAAATAAACCCGTTCGGCCCTTCTAGCACCAATCCGTTGAGTGGTGTTAGAGGGGGCCGAAGATGCTAATCAAATGGACTTGAAATATTTAGCAATGTAAAGCTCTTAAACAATTATAAACCCGTAGCATCTAAAATCACGATAAAATAAACCTCATCATGCCCTCCTTCTAGCGCCAATCTGTTGAGTGGTATTTTCACCCGATTGTGAAAACACACTCTCCGATAGGATTTGGGTTCTAAATCCTCTGCTTGCAAAGAAATTAAACAAGTAACTTCTCCAAGGTTCCTGTTATGTTAGCATTTTGCATCTGTGTATTAATGATCTCAAATGAAGATATTCATTTTAAATGCTTGGAACACCTTAGTGGTTGCAAGTAACTGAAAACAAGGGGCACTGTGGTTTATTTTACTCGTGAAAATTTAGTGATTGTTCATTGAACCCGAATAAAGCAAATATGATTTGATCTTTATATGACCATGTTTGTAACTTCAAAATGAAATTTGATGAAATGCCATAAATGATGGAATTATTTATGGATTTTGAAGTTTTTTAATTTTTTTATTTTATTTTAATGCTTGAAAAATAAAGTTGGAACTTCTAAAAAATAAAGTGCAACAAAAAGAAAATAAAATGCAAAAGAAAAGAAATTAAAATTGCATTCAGCTTGATGCTATCCCGTCCTGGCAAAACCGAAGATGTGAGGTTTCCATGCATGCAACCTAACCTATGGGACCTGCAAACACGCACAATCCTGATAAGCTAAGTGCTGATTCAAAGGGTTTTGAAATAAAATTCAAATTTTGAACATTCGCCTAATGCAACCCACAAAAGTGGCATTTAACATTATCTATAAATCCAAAATCTGAAAAATAAAAGAATAAACATTAAATCTATAGCATGCACAGAAGATCTCCTTCTTTCTTGCCCACAAGATGCAAATTTTTGAACACTCCTGCATTAAAAATAAATCATGTTACAATAGCAGAATCTGCTGGTTTCCCCAAACCCAGTCTGTGGAAGGAAAACAGCCTCAAAGCAGGCCCAGAATGACCCTCTGGCCTTTAGCACTGCAACTCTACTCATAGCGGTTTTCGACCCTTGTACCAATCTGCTCTTCTAATTTTATACTATCTGATACGGCTCTCTGTTTCGCCCTGCATCGCTTCGTTTCACCTCCTAGAATGCATCGCTTCGTATTCCCGCCTTTTCGTTGCTTTTGAATTTATGTTCGATGCCAAAACGTTCGATATTTTTTGTTGACATGTAACACTTCTGTAACCCTGACACCTGTATGCCACGTGTTTCATGCTTCCTCTGCATGTTCTGTAATGGCCCCATGTAAATCATGACATTTTTATGCATGCAGCTTTGCTCCTTTACTTTCATCATGAAAACGTGACATGTCACGATATCGTGACATTTTCTTGCCAGCAGCCTTGCCAATGCAACCTATCACGAAATCATGACATTTTTTGTTTCGAGCTGTGAGGGCACAACCTGTCATGAAATCATGACGTTTTTCATCTCCGTACGCCTCGGCTGCTTCCTATCGTGAAATCGTGACGTTTTTCATTTGGAGCTATCTTGCGGCTTTCTGTCGTGAAATCGTGACGTTTTTCACTTGGAGCTATCTTGCGGCTTTTTGTCGTGAAATCGTGATGCTTTTTCACTTCGTACCACTTTGCCAGCTTTTCGTCATGAAATCACGACGCTTTTCTATTTCGGGCCCCTTTGCTGCTTCCTGTCGCGATATCGCGACGCTTTTCTACTTCATGCCCCTTTGCTGCTTTTTGTCACAAAATTCGCTATGCTTTTCTGCTTCGTGCCCCGTTTGACTGTCTTGACCGCGATTTTGCGACATGTCACGATTTCGCTACGCTTTTCTGCTTCGTGCCCCGTTTGACTGTCTTGACCGTGATTTTGCGACATGTCACGATTTCGCTACACTTTTCCATTCTGTCTTTCTCTCTCCTCTCTGGACCGCGATGGAGCAACATGTCACGATTTCGTGACACTTTTTCATTTTCGGCCGCGACGGAGCAACATGTCGCGATTTCGCGACACTTTTTCATTTTCGGCCGCGACGGAGCAACATGTCGCGATTTCGCGACACTTTTTCATTTTCGGCCGCGACGGAGCAACATGTCGCGATTTCGCGACACTTTTTCATTTTCGGCCGCGACGGAGCAACATGTCGCGATTTCGTGACACTTTTTCATTTTCGGCCGCGACGGAGCAACATGTCGCGATTTCGTGACACTTTTTCATTTTCGGCCTCTTTCGACCTTTTTCATTTCGCGACGGAGCAACATGTCACGATTTCGCGACACTTTTTCATTTTCGGCCGCGACGGAGCAACATGTCGCGATTTCGCGACACTTTTCCATTCTTGTGCAATTTTGCCTTTTTCTTGATTTTTAGCATCTGGGTCACTGAGATCTTCTTTGAAAGCATGCAAAAAATGTGGGTCCCCAATTTTGGGGTGTGTTGTGGATCAGCCACAATATTCCCTTACAAGGACAGTCTCCAAAAATGGGTAAAATAGGGTCATTTTGACCCTTAAAAATTGCCCTAAAAACCCTAAAAAACATAAAAAATAGGCATTTGCTCCTAATTTTTTGCAAATAAAAGATAAATTTCATGCATTTTAATCTTCCTAGGGTTTATTAACCTTGGGTATGGCTGTAGTCATGAAATTATAGCAAAAATTACAAAAACATAATAAAATAGGGTAGAGAAAAGCATGTAATCCATACTTGTTTCGCATCGGCTCCACCACCTGACACGTTCGCTAGGTGGATCATGTTGTATATTGATATTTTTACAACACCCTACTTTATAACTCCTTCTCATACTCCTCTCCTCTCCAACTTCTCCAAGTAGCATGAACAAATGAGCTCAAATGGCCCTTTTTGGCCTTTTGTAGCTCTACAAGAAGCCAACTGCCCCTGGGTGGGATGAGCACACTGTTGGCTGGCTATACCACCTTGGGATTGTCATAAATTCTTTCCTCATCCCCCCAAGTATGGCCACAAGAAAATTTCATTAAAAAACATTAAAAAACTCAAAAAATGGGCCAAAAACCCACCAAAAACAAGGCAGAATGGGCAAGAAAATTGGAGGTATCGATGACTTATTGGCCAAGTAATTACTATGAGAAGAGCATGCTGATACCCTTAGAAATGTCTTTGATCACCTTATTAAGAACAATGTCAAGTTGAATCCCAAAAAATACGTCTTTAGCATAACTTCCAAAAAACTCTTGGGATTCATCGTTTCTAAATGAGGCATCAAGGTAGACCCAGTAAAGGTAAAGGTTATCCTAGAAATGGCCCCACACATGAACATAAAAGAACTAAGAAGCTTATAGGGCAAGGTAGCATCCATAAAGCAATTTATCACACAACTATCAAATAAATATTGATCCATGAATTGACTGCTACACAAGGGGGTCCCATTCTAATGGGATGAAGAATTTTAGCAAGCCTTTGCTAAAATAAAGGAGTACCTGGAAACATCACCAATTCTAGCTCCACAAAGGCTAGATGTGTCATTTTTTCTATATATATCTACTACCAATTTTTCTTTGGGCACCATGTTGGCTCAAAATAATGTGCAAAACAAGGAACAAGCGATATATTACATCAATCGCACTTTGGTGAACTACAAAATAGGTTATGCATACGTAGAAATTTTGTGCTTAGTAGTGGTCTTTGCAACCAATAAATTATGCCACTACATGTTGAACCATACAAAATATGTAATATCCAAAAAAAATCATTTGTAGTATATGATGAGCAAGACATATCATAATACACATACTATAAAGTGGATCATGCTATTGATATAATTCGACTTGGAATTCATAATCCAAAATTCCATCAAGGGACAAGTCATAGCTGATTAGCTGGTTGAGGTACCTCTTCATAATAGTAGACCTCTCACCATAGAACTTCCTGATGATGCAGTCTTCTCATTATCAGAAGCACCCAAACCTAAAGACCAAAAAATGAAGTTGACATGACTTTGTTCTTTGATGGTTCAAAGTGTGAGCAAGGAGGTGGTGTAGGGATTGTCTTTTTCATGCCACAAGGTGCTCAAATTCCCTTGTCATTTAAGCTAGACTTAACTTGCACCAATAACAACACCAAATACAAGGCCCTAATCTTAGGTCTCCAAACAGCCATCGCCATAAAAATTAAGAGGCTAAATATCTTCGATGACTCCCTCCTCATAGTCAATCAATTCAAGGGACTATTTCAATGTTAGGATCTAATCCTGAAAGATTACAATGAGCTTTTTGACACCTATCTAGCCAAACTAGAATGGTACGACATCGAGGCAATCCCTTGTTTGTCAAACAAATTCACAGACACCATGGTATCTTTAGGATCCTTGATCCCTTAGAATCCATTTGCTGATTTCACTACCATTCATGTGAAAATACTCTTGCACTTAACGATGCAGTGTGAGGCTTTTGATAACAAATAATCAGTCAACATGATTCATATAGAGCCAGACCATGAATGGTTCTGTAAATACAAAGACTTCTTAGAGAAGGTGCCTAAGGGGTCCTTGATCTTGCAAGGTCCTATGGAGAATGGTACCACTATTTATCACAAGTTTGTTTCTCAATCTACATTTGTGCAAATCAAATTGCAGGAGGAACAAGTCGTATTATTTGTTGAGGATGTAGCCTATCAGGATTGGCTATCCTAGTTACAAGATTTCTTGAGGCTTGGACATGGACTATCGCATGCCAAAATATGAGCATTTAAGCAAAAAGTTACAAGATATGTCTTTCTAGGAGGTATATTGTATTGTCAAAGCTACGATGGAGTCCTCCTTCATTGCTTAGAGCCCCAATAATTAGCTTAGGAAAATTTGCAAGCTCATGATGGTACATACGATGGCCACTTTAGTGGCATGGCCATTGCCAAGCGCATCCTTTGAATGGGTTATTACTGACCCATCATGGAAAAATATTATTGTGAGTATGTCAGGAAATGCGTTTAAATATCAACAACATGCAAATCTAATGCACTTACCATCTCAGGCCATACAACCCATTTTGATGGCTTGGCCATTTTCTCAGTGGGCTTTCGATCTAATAGAAAATATTTCTCCCCTATCTTTGGGCTGACATACATTTATCTTAATGGCCATTTAGTACTTCACCAAATGGGTGGAAGTGATCCCCTTAACCTTTATAATTGGACCTTGAATTACGAAGTTCATACTTCATAACATCATCTATCATTTTGGGGTACCCTTTAAGATAATCTTGAATAATGGTCCGTCATTCAAAAAAAAATATACGAGCTTTAACGACCAAGTACAAAATTCAGCATAGTTTTGTGACACCATACTATCCATAGGCAAATGGGCAAGTAGAGGCCTCAAAAAATACAATAGTAGCCATCTTAAATAATATGGTGAAAGAAAATCATAAGGATTGGTATTTGCAGTTGTCCCTTTTATTGTGGGCTTACAGGACTAGTGTAAGGATACCTACTAGGGCAACCCTATTTTTACTTGTATATGGCACTGAGGCCATTATGCCCTTAGAGTTGGGAATTTTTACATTGCACATCACATTGAAAGAGTTCACAATGACAACACTGCACGACAAGCTCGCTTAGATCAGTTGACCCTGTTGGATGAACACTGCATTAATGCTCTTGAGCATCTTCATGTTTACCAAGACCGTCTAACACGAGCTTATAATAATAAAGTCCACTTGAGAGACTTTAAGGTTGGGTATCTTGTGCTTAAATAAAACCAACATAACTCAAATCTTTCGTCGCATCTACAAGACAAATTTATGGTCAATTGGATAGGTCCCTATATCATCTCTGAGAAGATTGGACCTAGGGCATATCACCTAACAATGCTAGAATGTGTTGAGGAGCCAAAGCCTCTCAATATTATTCATCTAAGGGTGTTTGACACATAAACCAAAAAAATATAAAAAATATTCAAATAAATTTCAAAATCACAAAAACAATAGAAAAATTTAAAAGCAAAAAGGCCCAAAGGCATCTCCAAGCCCTTTGGTCAAATCACAAAAATCTCCAAAGGCATCTTAGAGCCCTTTTATCAATTCACAAAAGCTCCAAAGGCATATTAAAGTCCTTTGGTCAACTCACAAAAAGCTCCAAAGGTATCTTAAATCCCTTTGGTCAATTCACAAAAGCCCCAAAGGTATCTTAAAGTCCTTTGGTCAACTCACAAAAGGCCCCAAAGGCATCTTAAAGCCCTTTGGTCAATTCACAAAAGCCCCAAAGGCATCTTAAAGCCCTTTGGTCAATTCATAAAAGGCCCTAAAGGCATCTTAAATTCCTTTGGTCAATTCACAAAAGCCCCAAAGGAATCTTAAAGCCCTTTGGTCAAAAGCAAAATATAAAAGCACAAAAATAATTTAAAATTAAAATTTCAAAAAATTCATATCAATAAAAACTCAAAAACATTACAAAGCATCAAAAATACAAAAATAGTTACATTATGCATTCGCACTTTCATCCAGATAAATGTATTGCATATAGGCATTTTCATCCATTGCATTTGCATTAGGGTAGATTATGTTTATAATATTACAAACGACACCATGTTTGTACCTCAATCATGCATCTTAAAAATCCATCATCATCCATAACCCATGTGAGTAATTATGTTTTTCAACACAACCCCTCCTATTGCTATAAGGAATATACTAGGTTTTTCCAGTCACTCAGCCATACCTAGTGGTTTTATCAAAATTTGTGGAAATTTATCTTTGCTTTTGATAGATGAGGTTTGGTTTTGATAGCACCTGGTATATTTCAAAATCCCATCACACTAAAATCCTATTTGGAACAATGGAAATATGAACGTTGTGAAGTGGTACTAGGTATATTTAAGTGAAAAGTTTATCTTGCTCATCCCCCTATGCGACCTGTTTGAAAATGCTAAGAATTGGCAAAAGTACAAGTTCCCCCTACCCAAAGAAATCCCTTGATTTAATCAAAACAAGCAAAAATCCTAAACAAAGCAAAATTCAAAAAATAAAATAAATAGTGATTATCATCACTACATAAATCCCTTGCTCAAAAGAAAACAAAAATTCAAAATAAACAGTGATTTTCATCACTAAGCATGAGCAAGTATCCCAAACAAGTATGAAGAAAAAAAGGGAGTATTTAACTTGAATCCCTAGAATTCTTAGCATGGATGAACTGTAAGGTGAACCTTACGCACGATGATATATCTGTCACATTAGCATCTTGCTTTTATACAAACCAATATTTACATGTGGAAGGGCTAGCTTTAGGTGTCCTGTATCGCCTAGTGGTCTAATCCAACTGAGTCCAACTTTAGATCAGGATAAACATTTGAGGATCCCCAATATAGCAATGGACTGCATGAATCTCGCCTGGCATTGGGGCATGCTTATGTTTTATCTAATATATTCATTTGCACACATAGGGATAATAAGTATATAGGTCTTCATAACAAAACTTTATCCTTATGAAGCTTTGTATGATCAGTTTACAACTTTTTATGGAGCAACTAGGGTGTTTGAGTCTCAGGAAAAACCTCAAAATACCCTCATAGCAACAACTCATAACATCACTCACATCATCAACTTTATTTAGGAGGTTTTTTTCATTAAAGGGCGTTCATGAAATAGGATAGATACCGGATGAATGTCATCAATGATATTTAGATGGCCACTGATTATTTTGGGAATATATTTTAATTTACAAAAGCTTAAAGAAAGTACATACATATCACATCATCTCATATCACATTTGGATGTTTAAATGAGTAATTCTTATTATAAGAGTTATTATTTATACATGATTTTTATACATTCTATGGTTTCATCCATTAGACTTTCAAAACTCATATTATATAATACCATATGTTTTAAGTGATTAAAGCATATAGGTTCATTCAAATTAGATCATCATCATAATGCATTACATACATTTCATTCACCATAAGTTAGATGCATACAACTAAATCAAAGTTAAAACATGCATTTAAAAATAAGCACTGCATCCATATATGCATACATCATAAGTAGTCCATTTAAACATCCATATCATGGCATTTAAACATCTAAGCATCACATACATCTATCATCTAGCTAATGCATGTCATACATCCATCATGTAGCACAAAAGCATAAGTAGTCCATTTACACATCCATATCATGGCATTTAAACATCTAAGCATCACATACATCTATCATCTAGATAATGCACGTCATACATCACATCATATAGCATAAAATCATATCTACATCACATAAACATAAAAACATAATCATAAAAGACACACATAATGAGTCTCAAAGTCTAGATATCATATATGTGTGTGTGTGTGTGTGTGTGTGTGTGTGTCAAATAAGTACATGAAGGTACAAAATTTCCATAAGGCTATAATTGTGTAGGTCACCCAACCTTACACTAAAAAATGAAACAAGTACAATAAAACCATCAACCTAGGCCTGCACCCCCTGCCTCACCTCTATCCTTAGCTTTGTACCTGTGTTAACGGTGAGAGCTAGTCCCCACAGTCCTCTCAGTATGGGTCTTGGTCCTCTAGCTAGGCTAGACTGAAGACTACCCTGATGTAGTCTACATGTTGTGATGTGATCCCCTATCATTGATCTCTCCCTAGGAGTGGCACCTAGTAGCTAAACCTAAGACCTCATAGTAATGATGTAGGTAGCATATGATGCCATCTAGTCCTCATTCTCCTCTATGATCCCCTGTAGCCATCTTACCTTAGTCCCTACATCCAAACTCGTAGACCCTTGTATAGTAGGAGTGTCTAGTTCAATCTGGATCTACGTAGTATATCGCTTGGTAGTGAGTTGTGCAACCTATTCTTGAAGCGAGGCAATAGTAGAATCCTACTACTATACCAAAATCTTAGCTAACTAAAACTCAACCTCTACCTGGTGTAGCTAATCCTAAAGAGGGTACTCCTACTCCTCAAGAGCTAACTCCTCATCCTTCTTCGAGGTGACCTGCTCCTTTACCACCTACTGCTCTACCTACCCCTAGTCCTCTATTCAAGCCTGCACTCGATGCCCATTAAGATAATTGCATAAACCACCATTGGGTATATGCCTCAGTCACCCCAGCATCAAAAATGCTCACATCAACTATGGGAGGATCATCCTATAAAACTACTAAAACTTAGGGTGGTGGAAGGTTCTTCTCAACAACAATTCATTTGTACACCACTAGCTCAAGAGGCACATCCTATTATATGCCAAATTGTCAAAGAACCCTGGAATAGTAGAAAAACTCCCTTATGTCATCCTTATAGCTGATAACCCATAAATCGCATTGATTCTAGGATATGAATCTATCTACCTCCTCCTAGTTGGGGTAATCATGATAAGGCTACCAAATGCTTTCCTGGACCTGCAAGCCAATTATAGTAGTCATGTAGTTGGAAATATTCCCTGCAAAGTGCTGACTCTTGTGCTCCTTGCACTCTCAAGCCCATATAGATCCATAGCACTACGCAACCTCTACTATGTTAGTGAACTCGATAGGTAAACCTCTTTGATAGTCCACCACAATATGCTCCCAATCCCAGATGTATAGGAGTAGGCTACAAGTGATGCTAGCTCATCCTCGTCGCTAGATACAATACATCTCATCATAGCACTTCACCAACAAAGCACTCCCCAGAGCATAAATGATAGGTGCCTTGCTATCAATTAGATCATGAACCATTTCCAAGATATTCCATAGGAACCTCACTCCAAAGTAGTCAAGATGAAGGATTTTATAAATAATCATCAATAGGACATGTCTCCAATAAAAGACACACTCTCGGTACCATCGAACAATGAAAATCCCACCAGAATGGGTATCCTAAAACACAACAATGACATGCCTCACAAATACTCTCATGAATACTGCCTCCCTAGCTTTCATAGGGGAAGACACAATGGGAACTCCATAAAAGGGGATCCTAAATATCTTATACATGTCCTCCAGTGTAATGGTCATCTCACCGGTAGGGAGGTGGAATGTGTAAGTCTTGGAGTCCCACCTATGGGCCAGGACTGTAATATAAGCCTGATCCAACATGATCATTAGAAGCTTGGTGACATACTAGAGGCTACAAGCATCAAGACAACCCTAGTTCATATTATCCATGTGGGGTAGGATATCCACAAGCAACTTTGGGTCCCGAGCCCGTGCAAACAAAATCTAGAAGTATAAAATAAATGCCTAAATCAATGCACTCGTAAACTAATAAATGGTGCAATATAATCTAATGTGAACTTAAGGCTATAAAACAATAGCTAAATCCACCTAAATATCTAAAAAATTCAAAAACTACACTTCAAAACTATAGAAAAATCAATAAAATTTCTTAAAATTTCAAAAATATGAGATAAATCTAAAGCCTGGTGACCACTTGTGTCAGGATCAGCCACGAAGCGGTCGCTGAAGAGGACAATGGCTAGTTTCCAACAGTAAAAAAATTGACCTTTGGATTTTAAACTAGTCACTAATGACAACAACGGCCAGCCTCGGGCTAGGTAAGCTGCTCTGAGTGGTAGTGGCTAGTGGGTGACATGCCAACGATGCTCCACTCTAGCCAAAAATCATAAAAAAATGAAAAAATCATAAAACTAGCCTAGACCCACTAAAACTAACCCTAGCCTAGACCTATTGATGGTTTCGGTTCATTTCCAATAGGTTTAGTGAGGTTCATTTACCAAATTAATTAATTAGGTTTATTTTATCGAATTAAATAAGCACATCAGGGTTGGCAGAGTACTTGTGAAGCTTCAGATCCTCTACTCTTAGATGCCTCCCCCTACTCAGCAATCACATACAATTAGCTAGAAATTTGATAGCACTCCATGTCACAATTGCACTCTCACCTTAGAGCTCAAAAGTGCAATTGACAGCTAGAAATAATGAAGGGTAAAACCCTAAAATTTACTTTTGTATTTTCAAATCATGTCTCAGTCACTGCTGGCATCAACGGCCTGCACTTTTTGGCCGTTGGACCTGACAGCGACCACGAGGCAATAATTAAGGGTCGTTGGACATCACAACAACTAAGAAACAAGGATAAATTCACTCAATTTCTCACCATAAAGCACCTCAAATTGTGATATTAAGCATACATATTGGTTCAAAATAACCAAAATGTGCACAAATACCAAAAAATTTACATAAATCAAATCCAAAAACATCACAAAAATAAAATTAACATAAATAAATCAAATAACAATAAAATAGCAAGTGAGCCTCGTATTCAGTAATTTGCTCTATACACTTGGTGATTGCAGCGACTAGTGCTCCATGCAATTCAAAAAGATGAGTAAATTGCCATAAGGCCACTTGGGGCAAATTGGTTATAGGCAAATTGAAACACATCATTTCAATCCTGAAGAAGGCCATGGTGGCTAGACTGCCCCATGGGAGTGAAGATTCATCTCAATTTCCCTATAACATCTGCACCAAATCAACAACCTAGTGATTCAACATAAGCTAGAAAGGAATTGCTATCACTTTGATTCCCTAAGAAGGTCATTGCGGTTGGACCGTCCCATGGGATACAAGTGTACAATTAAAAAAAATGGTGAAATCAAACCTGAATGGGACTTGCCCTATAACAACAAAGCAACCCTCTAAAGAGGTTCAAATCATTCATCTTGGTCAAGCGACTTGTCACTTTATTCATTGTCCTTCCCTCATCAAATCATAGTTTGATGGGATAGTCAAAACAATTCAAAAATCATAATCAAAATCAACAAAATATCACTCAATCATGTCAAATTGAATTTGTCTTATGGATCATTACCAACAAATATCATAAGCTTACCCTTTTCTAGGGCAAAAATCAAACATGATAGTTATTTTTTTAGCTCTCCTCCTTTTGAATCTATAGTTGCACTGAAGCCTATAGTAGCAATCAAGCTACCTGATTGTTTGATGAATGAGTGCAAGATTTTGTAAAATTTAAGCCTTCCATCCTATTGGAAGCAATGATTCTAGGATGTGCACCCTTTCTCATGACTGGGACATCCAATATTGATCAGATCAATGATCATCACACAACCTACAATGTGACCCTAGGTGGTCTATTTTTGCTCTGCATTATGTTTTCCCATAGTGCATCCCACAAAGGGGCATATCTAAAAACCATATTACTAGTCTTGGACCTTTCCAAGAGTTAGCAGTGGTCCTAACCACTCAAAAGGATAGTTCTAGCCCATTCAAGCTTGGTCGCTCTCAAGCAGAGCGATCACCACATCTGGCCGCTAAATCCTACATCGGCCACACCTAGCCTTTTAACCTGATAGCAGATAGCACCATGCATAGTCTAGTTATGAATATGGTCCCAGATCATGTAGTCTGACTGCACCTTGCATTATTTGTGAGTAAATTTTTTTGAGGAACTCCCTGAGTTCCTCTTAACTGCTCCTTCAATGCCAATTTATGATTGATGCTTTCCACCTGGGATGATCAGTCGTATCCAATTTGGATTGAAGCTTCTCCAGGAAGCCAAGGTCCAATATGAAATAGAGGTAAGTCGACATATGGACTCTCCCACAAAAAGTAAAAGATCCATGATTTTCATATTTTATGCATTGAAGCCCTATCAAATTGGAGAGCGATTTGCGCACCCTTGAGGAGCAACGAAGTGTTATTCAACTAAGAAGAGACTACACATCCATTATTTATAACCATCATTATTCACCACCCATTAGTATACCAAGGCACAATCGATGACCCTTGAACATCAATTGGAGCAATGAACCTAGTACTATAACCCTTAGATCAAGAGGAAAATGGTTTACTTCATGGCCTCTATCTTGGACAGTGGACCGTAGGCATAACCTAGGTTTTAGACATTAGTTTTCTTTACTTTAGCATTAGATACAATTGCTTTATATTTTAGTATTTATTTCTAGTATAAATCTGATTCATTTATGCATTTACATTATTGTTCCCTGACATATGCACACGTTTTTCATTAGTTCCATTGCATTTAATCATATTATGTTTATTTACCTTGCTTATCAGATTTGATACTAACAACCTCATCTAGGGAGGCAACCTGGACTACTAATTGTGTTCTATTGTTTCCACTATCGCAGATACATGTTCACATGATCAGTTCAAAGTATCCAGAGTACAAGATCCCTCCAGGATGAAATCAAGAGGAGGCATCAGTAAGCCCTCGAATAGTTTGGTGTGCGATATCGGGAGGCTTGTGAAGGTGCACCATCCCCTTGTGAGGGATACATTCACTGTCACCCCACTTGTAATATATTGTATCAAAAAAATAAGTATCCCTTAGAGGGACGTACATGTAACCAATATTCAGAAGCATTAATAAAAGAATATTTCTTTGCTTTTTACTTTCGCGTTATATGTGCTTGTGTGCTTCCTTTAATTTTGTATTTGATATAATAGCAAAATTACGAGTAGGGTCAGCTGTGGTACATGATTTTTGGGATCACACAATTCCACTCTCTTTTTAATTGGATTCATGTATTATTTGTTGGATATATGTTCCCTTTTTTTGGAAAAGCCTCAATTCACCTCTTAAGTGACTTAATATTTTATTTTATCCATTGGTTTTTTATGTTAACTTTGTCTTGAGCATTGTTTTCAAGTTTCTTCTACTTTTATTGGAGGTTCTAAAGTTGTACCATTATATCCCATTTATTTGAGATGCTAATTTGCTAAAGCTCAAGATTAAATTTTTCATAAACCTGGGCAGGTTCAACTTTAAGACCAAACTAGATTTTCTATTTAACTTGATTCTTATTCCATTCACTATAGCATTAATCTATTTGATAATATCTTCACACTCCTTCATATACTATAAGAATATATTTATATTTCTCACCTCCATATTTATCTAGACCCATAAAATATCTAAATAATTTTAATGAATTCTAAGTAAAAAACTATCCTAGGGATTTTACTCCACCAACCTCCCTTTTTAGCTCTTATTCTTAGGCCTCGAGGTTGGCTATTTATTTTCCTTTAGTTGCTTTATTGCTTTAGCATCCTTTTACATTGGCTCTAATTATTGCTTTAATTCTTCTACATCCTTTATTTTTCTTCCAACTACTATATTAATTGACTAATGTAATCCTCCTTAGACTTGATGTCTATATCTTTCTTTCCAATGAATCTTTAGTTATTTTTGAAGTCCTTTTATTTGTCTACTTTCTTTCACAATCATAGGTAATCAATAAACACAACCTTAGTAGTTTATTATGATATATATATCATCTTCCTTAATATGGCTAACTTAGATTCAGTGTTAACTTACTCATATAGTCCTAAGAAGGAACAATTGCTACTTGACTTGGATTAATATAAATAGTTTCAACAAATAGTAGCTTCTTACCCTTACTACCCATTTGTGTATACATTCATGTGATAGAAATAAACAATGTTATAAACTTACTAAAAGTGTAGTATTTTATATTGTCTTTCACCTTCTAAAACCATATTTCTACTTTCTCCATGCTTTTTTCTCCTAAGTGAATTATCAATTGGAAGGGAGACTATACAAAATCAGCAAGTATTCCTAACACAAGTCCTTTAGTGAGGATTATGGGTGTCTCCATTACAACACTAGAAACCATGGTTTCCATAAAAATAGCTAGTATTGAGAACAAATAATATATTGAAGATAACTCTAATGTGTTGACCAAATAATTAGAGTTATGAAGGAAGGTAACATGGACAACGAGGTGTCCAATTGATTTTTTTATCTATAGGATGATTTGATTCAATATAGCTAGGGTGAAAAAGTATTGGATTATATGGATTATGGTATATTTTGTTATTAGTGCTTGTTTAATAGGTGGAGTAGCAATTTGGTAGAGTTAATGTAAAAGTGCATGATGTAGGTGTCATAGTGGATAAAACAATCAATATTGTGGAGGAGGAAATGGTGGATAAACCCATAGGCATAACTAATAGAATTACCATATTGAAATAAAGTGGGATTATAAAATATGGGATGTAAGAAGTAGTGGATAATGAGATAGAAGAAACATAAGTAGAAATGGAGATAAAAATATATGAAGTGGGAGTGACGGCCTCAAATATGATGATCTATTCAATAATTAACTCTTTATTAGAAGATGATTTATTTGAAATTGTCTTTGTGAGGGTCTTTAAATCTGTATCTTCTCCTGGTTGTTTTTTTTCTTCAATAATATATCCTTATCTATCAGTCCTTCTTTCGATAGTTCTCCTTGACATTTTTGTCTTATTTCTCTTCAAAGGTAAATACTATCTATAAATATACCTTATAGTGATTATCCCATATATGAGAGAATGTTTTATCTAGTTTATGTCTCATAAATTTGCACCTATGGTGTTGGTTTTGACTCTCATACACCACCATCGAATAATTTTATCAAGAATATACTTATGTTTTTCCTTCATGGTAAGAAATTTTTACTTTTATTTTTCTACCATTTAAATTTTAAAAATCTTAACATCTAAAAATTTATATTTTCTAGAGCATTAATACTATTTGTTATAATCCTTGTTTGTATTTATTTTGAGACAAGGAAAAATTGAGTCTTACTTGAGTTACTCTAAAGGGAGAATCACTAATAATTTGCTCTATGCATATGGAGAGGCTTATCAAATAAATACACTTTTAAAGGACAACCTAGTGAAAATAGATTATCACAATACCATAAGTATATAAAGGATATCATTTTTTCCTTTTGGCTAAGTGTTTTCCCTCTTTGAGTGGGAATCTCCTCTTGCAATGAAATTATTTCCTTCAACCCTCCTAAAGTATTATCCACTACACTTTCCTTTCTCTATATGCTTAGGAATCCTTAAAATATTCTAGTTGTTGCCTCCCTCAATGGAAATAGAGGATCCAAAGTAAACCTACCTTTCAAATCATGCCAAAGAGTCCATGAGTCTATAGTTCTATTGAATTATAATTGTTTTCCACATAAGACCCATGATGTCAATTATTTATTTTCCATTATATTGGTATCGTATGTTACTCTCTTTGATACTTTATTTTTCCGTTACATCACCTAGTTGTGTATAGCACATCCATTAACAATGTCAAAAGTTAAAAAAAGAAGAGAACAAGGCAACATCAAGGCCATTGATGGAAACTTTATATCATATTAATTATCATTAATAAATTCATTTTTAAACCTCAAATATTTATTTTATCCATCATGCCAGTGTATCCTTTGAATTTTCCTCTACAATTGGTTTAGTAACCCATAGTTGACTTCCACATAGGACCCCCATAAATCATTTGATCATTGTCCATTCAATTGGTGTCATATTAATTATTTTTTATTCTTATTTTTCCATTAGCTTGTCACGCAACCTAGTTGTTAGTTTCATGTTAGTCACTATAGACACTAATTTTGAGCATATCATCAAGTCTCTAAACTTATGAACCTCTTTACCAACTAACTAAAAAAGCATCCAAATCAAGTCAATTATCTCAAAGCTCAATCAAGGAGCATTTATTGCCCCAAAAGTGAAAGCATTGGGACCTAAGAAATAATGTCAATGGTGTTTTTTCTTCTTGGTAATACTTCTAAAAAACCTTCAAAGTGTCATAATTTCCTGACCAATCTACCCAACAACAATAATATCAGCACTAGTATCAAGATCATTAGTGTTGCCAATGCTATTGCTTCTAGTGATATTGCATATCAAACATAAAAATGAAAGGTAGGTAGATAGTAGCTACCAAGCCACCCACTAAATACAAATTTGTTCACAGTAGTTTGATTTACCACATCAATAGAAACTTGGTTGATAATCCAAAGCCTCTAAAAATTTATTTTTTTATCTTTCATCCTTAATTACATGTTGAGACCTTTGGAAACTTACCTTCAACTAGTCCCATCAACTTTAATGTAACCATCCTCCAAGAAGCCATGCATTCCTATAAAGCCAACCCTTGGGATCTCAAACCATTGTTATATTTTAAGGATATATGATTTGGTAGAGATCTAACATAGGTCCTAATAATATGCAAAAAATATGAGAGAAAGTGATTCTACAATATGACTAAAATATACTATAAATAGAAAGTGGTGAAAATACAATGTAGTATGGAGGTGATGGTCACTCCATTAATATAAGCTAAAGAACTACATTGTACTCTAAACAATAGTTCTACCACTATCTAATACTCTCTACTATAATGCACTTGATATGCTTGATATGTACTTGATATCTCTATGAGGCCCTTTATATAGGAAGATAGATTCATTGGCCAACACTCTACCTAGTTGTACAAGGGGACACCTTGCACATTACATCTTGCACATTGATACTTGTGCATTTATTACATTTCTTGAATTAAGTAGATAACTTCCTCCTAAAGTAATCTCCTACTCTAACTATGTACCAAAGGTGGAACATTTACATGACCCAAATGATGTAATATACTCTAACTTCCTGTATTACATTATTTGGGTATTAATGATTTCAATATTAAATTTGGATCTTCTTATTGGTCTTGGAGTTTGTATTCTCCTCAGTTTTTTGTAACTTGTTCAAGCAAGTAGTTAGTGTCTTCATAACTTATTTTTCGTGCTAAAAGAGCTTTTACTTAATAACCATCTGTAGGTTCTTCTAGTTCTTAGATTTCTTCTATCCTTTGAGCTAGGTGTCCATCCTGATTCTATTTTCGATACTCCAATTGGGGATAATTGGTTGGATGCTGAAATTACTGCTAATGAGGATTATTTTGATATTATCGTGGTTGAAATCTACTTCTATTATTCATCTAATATCCTTGATTCTGATTTCTAGGATTGAATATATAATAGTTAGTACTATGGCCTTTTCTTTTGCATATTTGACAATACGTATTATACCATGGTATTCATCATTTTGATGATGAAGCAATGTTCCTCTATGTATTATCTTTTGATTCCAATGAAGTGTTAGTCATTTCATATTTAACTATATTCTCTACCTCATATTATTGAATAATATTGATTACATCATCAAAAGAAGTATCTTTACTTAGGATTTGTAAAGATGTAACCAAATGTTTGTAACTATTTGGAAGTGCTCTCATGGTTACTTGAGTAAGAAATTCATCTTTAGTCTCTTCTCCTAGGGTTAATAATTTCCCTTTAATATATGCTACCTTCCTTAGGAATAGTTCTATGCTCTTGCCACTGTTCATTTTTAGGAAATATAGTTGAGTTTGAATATGAAGGATAGTGGCTTTATTTTTCCCTTAGAATATCTTCTCTAAGATTTTCCATGTTTCTTTAGATGTCTTTACTGAACTGATATAAGATTGTATTTTATTAGTGATAGCAAAGATTATTATAATTAGGGCCTTTTGCATATATTATAATTAGGGACTTTTGCATATTTTCTTCAAACTTTTGAATCTCAGTATCACCTGTGCTTGGTCTTTTTGTTGTTCCTTGAGCTATCTCCCAAATTTTTTCATATACAAATATTACTTTTACCTTATTTTCTAGGAGAAATAATTTGGACCTTTAAGTAATTGGGATTATGTAGAAATAATTTATTTGATGCCATGATGATCCTTGTGGTCCTCTTTTAAATTCTCTAGTATTGATTTGATGATACCTTTGTGAAATTTATGTTTTGTAGAATGCCTTATGTCTCCCTAGTGATTTTAGATATTCTATATGATTTATAAAGTGCTCTTTGAGAATAGTAGTTCAATTTTTATTTGATTTTTTAATGTTTTGTAAATAGAAAAAATCAACTTTATTACACCTTATTACTCCTATTGAACTTAAGAACTTTCTAATTTGATGAGGTTCTAATGGTTGGATTTTTTTTGTTCCTTTAATGTGGTTTTGAGACAAGTATACCAATTAATTTCTAACTCTTTATAATCCTTAATGAACCTCATTTTAAAGCCTTTTATATTTGATAGTTTAGTATTTCTCAATTCCAATTTGGTGTAGTATTCCTTATAACTCCCTAATTTGGAATATTAGAAAACAATAATATTTGCAATAATAGGGTTTTAATTTCCAAGTTGAAACCCTTATACCTCCTACTTTATTATTTGTAAATATAAATATTCTTGAAATATGCTTGCTTAATATATTACTAATGCTAAATGGATTATTGCAATAGTAAATATAATGTAGCCTTATAACTCCAATATTACTTTAGTTTATAGTGAGCAATAAATAATATCAAATTTTACCTTAATAACCCTTCTGGATTATCTTTCCTTGATGTTGTGAGGTGGTGGATTTGAAACCTTATGGAATGTGGTGCTCATGGGTAGTAAATGCCTTATTTGATCGGCGCTAGTTTCTCCCTTGAGTAGCGCTTCTCTCCTCTATAAATGGTGTTGATATTATCCTTAAGGAATGCTTGGTCTATGACAAATATCTTCCACAAATGGGGTGAGGGTATTTTTGGTCTATGATAGCTTCTTAAATATAGACTTACACCTTTGAATTTCATACAGGCTTGAATTAGCCTCCTTCCTAGGAACGTGCTTCACATCATTCAATGCTTGACTGCCTTTGACCTCATTCTTTGCTCCTTCTCTAAAATGGATGCCTTAAATAGGACTATTTCCTTATAGATTGCAGATTATTTTCACTTGGGTATTACTAAGTAGGTGATGATATCCTCCAATGTACCTTTATGCAATGATGAGTTTAGTGGTAACCTCCCAAATATTTGTAACTACTTTTTAGGTGAGCGTTGGATTATTCATAAACGTTGGGGCACTTAGAATTATTGTGCCAAGTGGTACTCAAGGCTTGTGCATGTAAATATTTATTCTAATGCTCCAAGGATGAGCATTGTAACCCTATCTTTACCTATATCTTTGTATTGTACGTTGGCTTGATATGTTTCTTAGAATGCAAGCATTTCCTCTTCTCCTTTTTCACCTTGTCTTTATGAGGATAATGGGTGGCTCCAGCTATAATATTCCAAGGCTCTGTGGCACTCCTGTCTTGTGGTAGCTTTTTGTGTTCCTTTTTGGTGGTCATTCTCTCCAATTAATGGCCTTGGGTATATAACTTTTTCCCTTATACCTTGATGCTTGTAATATGTTGTTTGTGTACCTTTTGTAACTTGTTTGAATGCTGATTTATATCCTTTGTAGTATACCCTTGTGCTTAGCTTAATAGATTTATTCCATGTAGATAATATCCTTCTGTATGCTATCCTTTCTCTATGTATACTCAAATGATAATAGCCTCTTGTAATGACTCCAATATTGCATGTGAAATGCTTGCTTCTAGGGCTGGATTGTATGTGGAGAAATGGTGTTTTAAAAACCTTGATTTTGAGAAGTGCGAGCTCTTCAATGGCTCTTTCCTCTTGCTTGAACCCTACCCTAAAACTTGTTGAGATAATGGTCATGCTATTTCCTATAATGAGAGATTCGTTTATCCTTTTTTTGAAGGAATAAAAGAGGTGTTTTGTAATAGTTATATTTGCACCAATATAAGGACCTTTTTTATGAAATAATTTTTTATTTTTATGAGGTAGCTCCTTGCTTTCACTAATCCTCTTCCTTGGATGATGTAATAAGAGTTAATACAAGCTAATAAGATACTCTTAATATGCTTATTTTAAGGTAAGTATTTATGCACTTTGCACTTAAATGAAACCCTTATATATTCCTTGAATATTGAGACTCACTAAGCTCTATTTGAAACTTCCTTCAAGGACTTTAATGGTGGCTTTCTTCTCCATATTTTGACTTATATTGGTGGCTTCTTTTGGCCATAAAATGTTGTAGGTTTTTTGCACCAAATAGTGTTTCTAGACACTTTGATAATATGTTGGTTTTGTGCCCTTGATCTTTAATAATCAACAAACACAAACTAATATTTTTGAGAGTAACTAGTTAAAGATCAACTAGCATAGTGCTAATGGATTAATAATACACTTTAATGGTAACAATAATCTCATACTATTTCTCCTATAAATAAAATATCAAAGTAATTTCAAATGCACTTAATAACTTCTTCAACTTTTAAGAGTAATCTGTAAAGAAACCTTAATGAATAATCTACAATTCTCACTACAATCAATCTTGTAGGATGTGGTCTTATTGATTTCTAGATAGATAATAGGTAGGTGATAATTTTATTTCTTTTGAAAAATATCTGACTCCTATTTAATGTGAAAATATATCTTAAAATAAACTCTCCTTTTTACACTTTCTTGAAAACTATAATATGAGCCCTTCTCCAATTTTTTTACTTTTAAACAACTTTGGAGGGATTGGCCTAATCAAGAAGGTGTTGATAATTTTATTAGGCAGTTAGTTTGGATGGGTTCTACCATTCTTCTTTGGAATATTTGGAATGAAAGGAACAATAAAAATTTTAATCAAGATAGGAAGGATATTCACTATATTTGGCAAAATACCATAGCCAACTTAGTTGAATCAGTCCATAAACTCCTTAATCACCCCCAAAACTCCCACAAAATATGGGATCAAGTGATGCAAATATTGAAGATTAAATATTCTAAGGGAAACCAACTTAAATGGAATGTGAGTATTAGTAATATGGATAGGACTAGAAATTGGCAACCTCCTCCTAAGGATTTTGGAAAAGTCAATACTAATGGAGCCTCTAGAGGGAACCCTGGAAAAGCCAGTGTGGGAGGAATTGGTAGAATTTCAGATGGCTCCTTGGTTTTTACTTTTTCTGAGAATTTGGGTATTCTTTCCAATAAACTTGTTGAGGGGTATGGTATCCTCAGAGGCCTTCAAGAGGATACTAAGGTTGTATGGGAAAAGGTGTTAGTTCAGTCTGACTCTCAACTTATGATTAATCTCTTGAAGAATCCTTCTAAGAATCATAAGGTGGATTGGAGGATAAAAAGAATTATTAAGAATATTCAATTAATCCAGATGAGATTTTTGAAAGTTGATTACAATCATGTGGTCAGATATCAAAACAAGAGTGTTGATGCTTTAGCTAATTGGGATTTGGACAAAGGTAATATTAATTGTTATGGCCACCCTCCTATATGGTGGGCTTCTCAAATTAGGGAAGCTCTTCTTTCTATCATTTCTTTGGATGGCTTCAGTTTTGAAGGTACCTAGTTTCTTCTTGTTTTTTTTTTTTCCTTCTCTTTGGTTCATTCAGTTTTTTTTAGTTCCCTAGCTCATTCTATTCTTTATTTTGTTTCCCCTGTTGATTCTTGCCTTAACAGTCTTCTGGTCTAGATAAGTCATTGTTATGTTCAATTTTTTTTTTTTTTTCTTTTTTTGTTTTTTTTGTTTAGTTTTTTAATGTGGGTGGGTTCTTTTGTTTTGTTTTGTTTTTGTGTTCTTTGTGTTGTTTTTTGTTGTTCATGTGTTTTTGTTGTTTTTTTTTTTTTTTTTTAAATGTTTTTTGTTATTGTTCTTGTGTTTTTTCCGTTCTTGTTCTTGGGTTTTTTTTTGTTTGTGTTATTTTGTGTTTTTATGTGTGAGTGTTTTCTATGTTTTTTGTTTTTGTTTATTTTATGTTGTTGGCTGTTTTTTATTTTTATTTTTATTTTTATTTTTTAATTTTTATTTTTATAATTTTTTAGGTTTTGGTTGTGTTTATTTTTCATGTTTTTTTTGGGTTGTCTTTGTAGTGTTATGTTGTTTTTGTCTTGTTTGTGTTTTGTTATGTGGTTCTTGTGTTTTTCTATGTGGTTTGTGTTGTGATTTCTTTTATCTTATTATGTGTGTTTGGTTGTGCTTTTGTTTTTCACACACTCAAGAAGCATATTTTTTATTTTATTTTATTATTTTATTTGTTATTTACTTATTTTTAAATTAGTTTTGTGTGTTTGTTTGCTCCTTGAGTATGTCAAAGGTGGTAGGCTAGGTCCGAGTCCTGGGCATTTTTGGCGGAATGGATACCCCTGCCTCCTTGGGTCTTACTCGAAAGTGGCATCCCTTTTGGGATGTTTTCCACAAATAAAAAAAAATATGAGTCCTTCTCCTTGCAACTTTAATCCAAATATAGTGCTTAATGGAATTTGATAATAAACCCTAATTTAAAGTTCAAATAATTGCACCCTAGTTGCTTACCTTTAATGGCTTATGTAGTATGTAGATCTTGGTTTTTTATTCACCAAGTTGTTGTCATGTAATGGATGAATTCGCATCTTCTTGTTGGTTGTCCAAAATAGCTTCTTGCTTCACCAACTTGTGGTCTTGAACTTTTTGTCTTGAGCCTAGGGTTGGTGGTTTGATCCTTCTGGTGGTCTTCAATTTTTTGTAGTAGGTTTATAAAGTCCTTGCTTCTAAAATGTGCCTTCTTGCTATGAGAGGTAATCTCCAAATATTTTGGATTTGGTAGGCTTATTCTATCTAAATATTCCTTCAATATTCTTGTTGAATTCTAACTTCAAATAGGATCTTCTTCTTCTCAATATTTTGAATGTCTTGAGGTCTTCATTGGATTCTTCTTTGGTATTTGGCACTCTTTACCAAATTCTTCTTTTCTTGGGCTTGTTGTTGAATGGTGAAAATTGTCCCAAGTCCTTCACTATCGGGAGCTTCTCATTGGTAGTAAATTTCTCCAATGAGTTCTCCTAGGAACTCTTTTGATGATGCTTCTATGATCTCTACAATAAGGCTCTCCAAGCCTTCTTCTTTTCCTCCTTGAGACCTCTCCAAGGTCTTCTATCATGTAGCTTTTTTGGTCTTCCAACTGAGACTTTTTCTTCAACCTTCTACTTTTGGAAGTGTTTTTGATGATATCTTCTTCTCAGATCTTTGAAATCTACTACTTCTAGATTATGGAATGGGACCTTGTTGGTCCTTATTTTATTCTATAATTTGTAGGCTTTAATGGAGATAACCAATCTCCTATTTTGTAGACACTTCTCTAGATTCTTATTTAGTAAATCTTCTCTAGAGTCTTATTCAAAATTAGGAACTCTTCTTTAGAATCAAAAACACTTCTCTGGAGTCTCTTCTTCCTTGAGTCTACTACAAGACTAATGTGGCCTTTTCTTCACTTCTACAATCTGTAGGATTGCAACTCTTGTAATGAGACATTTTTTTAAGGTCTTTGAAATATTCAGTCTTCTTCTTGTTGTTGCAAGTGCTATAATGATTCTAAGAAGATATTATTTCTAGTTATCTTGTAGGAATCTTCTCAACCTTTTTCTAAATCTCCTTTTCCTACAACAAATCGTTAGAAATTGGAACAGAAGAATTTATAATTCTAGAGATAATAATCTTCACTAGTTGATTTATCAATCTAGTGGTATGAATGCTAAGTCCTAGTCTTCACAAGTTTTTTTCAACTCTGTGGAAAGACTCTAGCCAAATGTAATCTCAAAATTTCTATAACTAAGATTTATTTTAGTCCTTACTTGTGATTCTTTCTAATCCTATTGACAACTATGGCTTTTTCTATCAATTGATTCTTAATGGCAGTGCTTACATGCAGTGATGCACAATGGTAGATCTGATTTATAAATATGCAGACCAAAAGTAGCAATATTGACTCTCCCTATTCCTATTGACCTATTGGACTTCTCTTATGATAACTTTTACAAGTGGCGATGCATAATGGTGAGTCTAGTTTGTAAAAATACAAAGAGGAATTACGATGGATGTAGGTCCTCCTATTCGTGATGCACCATGGATTTGATACCACTATTATATTTTGAGGATATATGCAATGGGAGAGATCTAAAACATGTCCTAATAAGATACAAAAAAATATGAGAGAAAATGATTTTGCAGTATGACTAAAATATACTTAAGTGGAAAAAATACAATACAGTATGGAGGTGATGGTCACTCCATTAATATAATCTAAATACTACATTGTACTCCATATATGAGTTCTACCACTATCTACTACTCTCTAATATAATGCACTTGATATGCTTTATATGTACTTGATATCTCTATGAGGCCCTTTATATAGGAAGATAGATTCCTTGGCCAACACTCTACCTAGTTGTACAAGGGGATGCCTTGCACATTAAAACTTACACATTGACACTTGTGCATTTATTATATTTCTTGAAGTAAGTAGCTAACTTCCCCCTAATGTAATCTCCTACCCTAACTATGTACCAAATGTGGTACATTTACATGACCCAAATGATGTAATATACTCTAACTCTAACAACCATAAGGAACAAATTTTTACAATGAATGTTAGGACCCCATCCTAAAATTATGATGTAATGTTCCTTGTTGAATGTGGGAAACACCCATAGTAATATTTTGTAATGATTTGTAAACATGGGAAATGATAATGTTTTAAAATATTTTGTACTAGTTGTAGCTCTAGAAGTGCCTAGACAAGTGGCACCATTATATGTAACTGTTATCAAGAATGTAACTATTTTATAGGTAGGATATTCTAGATCAGGTGGCATTTTTCATGTAAGCCAACCTTGAGAGTTAGGTGGTATATAAAGTATTTAATATTGTTAAGAGAAATAATGTATGTATATTTTTCATAATTGAAAGAAAGTATTGAAGTAGGTTTCCCCTCGAAGTGGCCTATGATTCTATGTTATTTTATGAGATTGTTCATTATGCATTTATATTCAGTGTTACAATAGTTTTTGTTTTGAGCATTTATGTTTACTTGTAATATTTGTATGAGTGAATTTATTTTAATAGTAGGTTACTAACAAGTGGTATCAAAGTATTTTTTAGGATCGTTTTCTACTACAACTGTGATAGGTCCTACCATTCCAACTATTAGGTATAAGATTTCATGTTTCTATTTTTCTCTAGTGTTCTTATTAAAAAATCCAGCCTTTGTTTTTTTGCATTAGTTATTTAGGTTAGAAACCTTGTGTCAAGGGTTTTAAAATATCACAAAGGAGTTTTAATTATTTGCTAAGCTTGATTGCTTGTAAAGCATCTAGTGAAGTGATGGGTGATTAGGCTCCAAAACCTAGGCCTCAGACAACACCCATCTATAGAATTTAGCTCTCATGTATTTTTGGGTATATTAGGAGATACCCTAAATTTAGGAGAGACCATTAGCTCTTAGGAATATTTTTGAAATTGTATTATCTAGAGTACAATAGACACAACATCTAGAATGATTACCCTCCCATACTGATAGAGAGGCAGGCAGTGTTCTCAAGGATATGTATGGAATCCTCCTTGATTAGTGGCCTAAAATATTGGTCCAAGCACTATCATTCATAATTGTGGTATAAAAAACATCCTATGGGTAGTACATACACCCTAGCTTAGCATACCCTATTGTGTTGAATATCAAACCTGCAATAAAAATTCTATTTTGTAAATATTGAATCTGTTACCATAACCTTGTCACAAAAATTGAGCATACAAATAATACATACCTATCCCAAAATTCTTGCATAAAAAATAGTAAAAAAAACATAGAAGAATATAACAGGTAGATAAAAACCACCAGATTCAAAAATAGTGGGAATAGGAGGGTTAGTTTCAGTAACAGTCAAGAAATTCAATTAGTAGCAGCTAATATAGGGTCATAAATAATTAGTGTCAAAAAAGTTACCTATGATAGTCAAATTTTAAATAGAAATGGAATATCTATGATAGTGTCTACTCACTCACTTTGGTCCTAGTGAATTTGAAGATTTTACAAAAGTTTTTTTAAACTTAGACAAATCTCAATCATTCAAGAGTATCAAAATCAATTTGAAAAATTGACCAATCATACCACCGGTCTAACTGTTGACCCCTTTCAAAGTTTTTTTGTGATTGGTTTGAAGGATGACATTAGGGTTGAGGTTAAACTTTTGAGATGCCAAAATTTACCACAGACAATACAATTTGCTAACTTGGTAGAAGAGAAATTCAAGGCTCTAGGACACACCTCTAAATTTCCTCAATATTGACCATATTTTCTATCCAAGCCTATGACAAGTCCTACCACTAAATATCCAACTATAAAAAATTTTAATTGTGAAGATATGGAGACCAGAAGGGAAAAAGGACTATATCATAATTGTGATGAAAAGTATTCCCAAGGACACAAGTGTGTGCAAAAAATATTGTACCTGTTAGATATGGATGAAGCACCAACTGTAGAATCTTTAGAGGAAGAGAAGGATCCTCAAAAATGAGAAACCATATATTAGGCAATAGATCCAGTGGACTCCCAATTAATAAACTTTGTGCATGCTTTAGAAGGAGTATCCATTATTCAAATAATGAATATGATTGGCTAATTCAAAGGATAATGGATCATCATTCTCATTGACTCTATTAGTACACATAAATTCATTGATCCATGTGTGGCCAAATAAGGAAACTATTACATTACTATATGCAATTCCTTTGAAGTCATGATTTCTAATTGAGGCACCCTACCATGCAAAGGAAAATGTCATAATGTCAAAATTTAAATTAGGGAGTATTATCTCAAGATAGATATGTTTACCCTAGGTGGGTGTAATATAGTTTTGGGAGCACAATGGTTGCAAATTTTAGGAGTATTTTTATGGGATTTTGTTGAGTTGTGGATGAATTTTAGTCCAGACAAGTAGGAATATACTACATGGCATGAAGGCTGGTGCATCTTAGTTTATTTCTATCCATAATATGGAAAAATTGTTAAAAAAAAATTATCATGGAGTGGTGGTACAAATTTGCTATCAATGATCCTACGAAAGAGAAACAAGACAATCCAATGTAATTACAAGGATTATTAAACAAATATGCTCAAGTATTTGAGGAACCTAAGGGACTCCCTCCTCATCGCTTACATGACCATGCAATACATACTCTTCTTGGTAGTCTTCCTCCTAATATCCATCCATATAAGTATCCTTATGCTCAAAAATTAGAGATTGATAAAATACTACAAGAGCTTCATGTTGTCGGGATTATCCATTCTAGTGTTAGCCCCTATTCTTCACCAATGTTATTAGTACAAAAAAAGTATGGAACTTAGCACTTGTGTGTGGATTATCGATACCTCAATAAGATCACTATTAAAGATAAATTCTTAATTCCAATTATTGATGAACTCCTTGAAGAGTTGCATTGGGCTTAATATTTTTCCAGTTTGGATTTGTGGTCAAGGTATCATCAAATTTTAATAAAGGATGAGGACATTCTACAAACAACTTTTAGAACTCATGAAGGACATTATAAATTCTTGGTTATACCATTTGGATTAACCAATGCACCTTCTACCTCTTATATTTTCATGAATTTCATTTTTCTTCCCTTTTCTTTGTAAATTCATTCTAGTCCTTTTTGATGATATATTGATCTACAATCATTCATGGGAAGAGTATATTTAGCACTTAGTTCAAACACTCAAACTTTTGTGTAACCATAAAATCTATACAAATATATCCAAATGTTCTTTTGGATAGCAAGAGGTTGAATACTTGGGTCACATCGTCACTAAGGATGGATTTTATGTTGATACCAAGAAAATTTAGGCTATCCAAGATTGGCCTAAGCCTCATACCCTAAAGGGACTTTGTGACTTCTTGGGACTTATGGGTTATTAAAGAAAATTTGTGAAGAATTATGGAAAGATAGTGGCTCCCTTAATAGCCATGCAAAAGAAAAATAAATTATGGATAGAACCTACCGAAAAGGCTTTTATCAATTTGAAGTATACCATGACCACCACCCCCATGTTAGTAATGTCAAATTTCTCTAAATTGTTTTTCATTGAAAGTGGTGCATTGAGAACTAGTATTGGGGTAGTTTAATGCAATAAGGTATACCTTTGGCCTTCATTAGTAAGGCACTCTCAAGATGGAATTTGGGTAAGTCTACTTATGAGAAGGAAATTATTACCATTTTACATGTGGTCAATCATTGGTGACTATATATCATTGAGAGATATTTTTCCATCCAGACTAACCATAAGAGTCTCAAATATTTCTTAGAACAAAGAGTGGCCACACTAGAACAACAAAAATGGGTTTCAATATTATTGGGTTATGACTATGACATCACTTATAATAAGGGTAAGGATAACATGGTGGTGGATGCTTTGTCTTGACTATAGTGAAACCCTATCAAATTAAATATGGATCTCTTGCAATATTGAAGCCCTATATCAATTCTTGGTTATACCATTTGGATTAACCAATGCACCTTCTACCTTCTAAAGTATGATGAATTTTATTTTTTCCCTTTTCTTTGTAAATTCACTCTAATATTTTTGATGACATATTTATTTACAATTATTCATGGGAAGAGCATCTTCAGCACTTAGATCAAATACTCAAACTTTTATCTGACCATCATCTCTATGTAAATATATCCAAATGTTATTCTGGCTAGCAATAAGTTTAATACTTGGGTCACATTATCACTAAGGATGTATTTTAAGTCGATCCCAAGAAAATTTAGGTTGTCCAAGATTGACCTAAGCCTCGTACCCTAAAGGGACTTTATGGCTTCCTGGGACTCACAGGTTATTATAGGAAATTTGTGAAAATTTATGGCAAGATAGTGGCTCCTTTGATAGCCATGTAGAGGAAAAGTTCTTTTGTGGATAGAACCTATTGAAAATAATTTTACCGATTTGAAGTATACCATGACCACCACCCCCATGTTAGCAATTCTAGACTTCTCTAAACCATTTGTCATTGAAATTTATGCATTGATAACTGATATTGGATAATTTTTAATGCAAGAAGGTATACCTTTGGCCTTCATTAGCAAGGCACTCTCAGGCTAGAAATTAGGTAAGTCTACTTATGATAAGGAAATGATTACCATTTTACATGTGGTCAATCATTGGTGACTATATCTCATTGGGAGATATTTTTCCATCAATACTAGTCATTAGAGTCTCAAATATTTCTTAGAATAAAGGGTGGTCACACTAGAACAAAAAAAATGGGTTTCAAATTTTTTGGGTTATGACTATGTCATCACCTATAAGAAGGGTAAGAAGAACATGGTAGCAGATGCTTTGTCCTAACTACATGAAGAACTGACTATGCTACATGATATATACACACCATATATTTAGTGGATTCATATTATCTATGATGAATTTATCAAGAACTCCTCTTTGCAAACTCTCATATGCAAACTTCAAGTAGATCCTTATTAGCCTTTGAAGGCATCTCCCCCTTTATTTTTTTGCTTTTTATTTTTCCCCTTTTTTCTAAGGGTGCACAAGGTGGTACACCCAAACCCAAGTCCATGTAATCCACTCTCCAGTGGAACGCACTAATATTCTAAGGGTGCACAATCTTGTGCACCCCAGTTCAAGTCCATGTGCTCCACAAGTGGAGCGCAAGATGGTTTCCTCGAGCGCACAAAGTTGTGTGCCCAAATTTAGGTCTATGCACTTCACTGGAGAGTGGAGCACACAAGATTTTCTAAGGGAACATGAGTCCATGCACCTTGGTTTGGATCCATGTGCTCCATAATAGAGTGGAGCATGTGAAGTTTATAAGGGTGCACAATTTCATGTACCCTGAGTCGAGCCTACATGCTCCACTTTGATGGAGCACATGGGGGTTTGTCTAGGTGCACAAGGTTGTGTTCCCTACTTAGATTCTATGTGCTCCACTAGATAATGGAGTGCATAAATGTCTTAAGGGCACATGAGTCCATGTGCCCCACTCCCATCCATGCATTACACTCTAATGGAGCGCAAGAGAGTTCTTTGGGTGCTCCATTTCATGTGTATGACTCCCAATCCATGCACTCCACTCCCAAGTGGAGCGTATGAAGTTCCTAATATTGCACAAGTCCATGCACCCTGAGTTGCATCTATGTGCTCCAATTCTTTGAAGTGTGCAACGGTCCTTTTAGGTGCACAAAGTCATGCACTCATCTCCAAGTTCATGCACTCCATTGGAGAGTGGAGCACACAATATTATTAAGGGTACATGAGTCCATGCACCCCAATCCCATCTGTGAGCTCCACTCCCTTGGAGCATGCAAAAATTTTACAAGTGCACAAGGTCATGCACCTGACTCAGGGTCCATGTGCTCCACTCCCAAATAGAGTGTACAAAAGTTTTGTTCATGCACCCAATCCTGTTTGAGGTACACACAAGTATTAATGGCACACAAATTTCATGCACCCCCTCCAAAAACCCTCACGCTTCACCCGAGTGTGCTCCACCTGAGCCAATAAAAAATGGCCAAGTGGATAGTAAGATCTTATTCGTAGCTGATGAGAATATTGGCATTGTGCTCTCATATCCATGGCATGGTAGGTCAAAGATTTTTGGTGAATGAAAAAGTATGTGTCCCACCTAATTAAATTAATGTAGACCCTTTAAATAGAAGGTGATGGACCTCCCCCATGGCATTAACGTAAAGGTGCATGTAGAGTACATTTTCAATGAGGTCGAGCATAGCCATTTGAAATCCCCTTTCTTTCCCCCATGGCTTCCACCGACGTGGATGTAGCTGGAGTGCCAAATATTAATACTAGGATTGGGAAAATTACAGGGGTTATGGTTGGTGATGAAGATAGTAAGGAGAGCCAAATATCCAAAAGCATTGGTTGACCCACTAGATACAGGCAGAGATATCACACTAAACTAGTAGTAGAAAATTGAGAGTATAATAATTTACATTTTTAACCCTACTAAGGAGGATAACCAACACCACCCTACTTTGTTGAGGAGTATGTTTATGAGGGTGCAATGGGATAGTAGTGAACCAAGCCCAATATATAACAAATGGAACACCAACATGGGCTAGTTAACTTTCCTAAGATTTTATCACTCCTCAGACCTCCTAGCATGGTTGGTAGTGGCATACGATTCTAGGAATAGAACCATCCATGATCACATAAATACGATCATTGCTAGGTTGATAGCCGATATAATTAGGTGGGTGTTCAAACTTACTATGGTCTTGCAAGTCCTATATTTCCATACGCTGGCCCTTCAAACCAATTTCATGCTAAACACTTCATTCCTAGAAATGCTCTTGAAAAGGGATAAGTATAGATATCCTGTCTTCCTAGTCTATAAGTTTCTCCTCTGGCACTAGGAGAAAGATTATGTGGACATGATCAACCTGTTGTTGGGCACTAAATATCTAGAGCATATTACAAAGGAGGTTATGTTCCTGATTATCTAGTGCAATAGGATGGATAATACACTTCTCTTTCTATGGGATGATATCATAAGTGACAACATAGATAGGTAATTGGTGAAATTACAAGAAGCCATACTGGCTGATAAGGAAGAGCTTCCCCCATTCTCCTACTATTCATTTTTTATTCATTTGGTTATAGGATAGTTTGACCAATCCTTGGTGGCTCAATTGGGAGGAGTAAATACCACCATAATTTAGGATAGACTATTTTGTGTGCAAGAAGGATGCTTGAGCTACAAAGTTTTCTTTGAAAATATCCTCCTAGTAGTACATGCTCATTTGTGCGAAGAAGAACCTGATAGGTTTGGGGTCAGGGTGAGGACATTTTTGCATGAATCTAGGTTAGGATATTTCTTATATACGAAGGAGTTTTCTTATATTAGAATATATGGGTCTAAGCTACCTCTAAAGGCATTACCAAAGTACTTCCTGACCTCAATAGCTATCCTAGAAATAACCTGGTAGA
This sequence comes from Wollemia nobilis, assembly GCA_028583015.1. Lineage (NCBI taxonomy): Eukaryota > Viridiplantae > Streptophyta > Pinopsida > Araucariales > Araucariaceae > Wollemia > Wollemia nobilis. Next base: position 6,316,431 of record JAQPPZ010017031.1, on the reverse strand, counting down.
TCATCGAGGAGGTCAAAATTAGATTCCTCAAGAAGAAGGGGAGTGTGTTGTGGCTACCTATTTCTTGCTCAATGGGCCCTTATATGTATCTAGGTCATTTTTATATGTTGTGGGCCATATAGAACATAGATACATACCGCTTCCTTGAAGTTACCTAGAGAACCTATGACCCCGACGGCCATCATAGGTGGGCTATTGCTAACAAGATCACTCTCTTGCAAGTCAGTCATAGGGGGGATGACTTCAAATATGATATGCAAAAGGCCATCAAGTAAAAATGATCATTAGAATTGGTGTGTAAAATGGATAGCAAACCTCATAGAAAATTAGAAGTAGTTGGAGATTATGGTTCCAATTTAATATTGTACAGGAAATTATTGGTGGACAAGGTGGTGTCATTAGTCCTAACTACTCCCCCAAATGAATTCCAGGACCCCACTTTTTATGTCATCCACCAAAACATAGATCTACTCGAGGTCATGATGAGGATAGTGTACAAAGCACAATAGGAGCAATCAAAAATTCCCTCTTCCTCCAGTTCTCCCATTACCACTTTGAAGGGGAAAGTTTTTGTCACTTACTCCTCACAGCAAACACAAAGTCTCACTTCATTGGCTCAGATATTTATGTGTCCACCCAAGCATGTTGATGTGTCAGTGGGCCAGCCCTAATTATTCACTGCCATCTTGTTGATCAACCAATAAGAATGTCTCATTCTCCCCAAGGCTCTAAATAAAATACAAGAATCAATGGGATTATCCAGCATACTCAAATAGTATGAGATCCAAGAAATAAGGTCCCCATAGTCCCCCACAAATAAAAAGTCTATACCTGAGTCTTCTACCTTGGACACTAAAAATATCACATTGGAAATGGTAAGGGACACACTCTAGTTCATTGTAGATGAAGGAGACCAAATATAGGATATAGAAAAGCAAAGGTCCCCTAGTAAAGGAGTGAGCATGCCTCTGGAAATAGTTGGGTAGGAAACATGCGATATATCCATTACTATGTTTGACATCCCTCTACCGTCGAGCCTAAAGGAGGCCACCATTGATATCAGCATGGGTATAATAAGAGCATAAGTTGGTCTAGTGGACATGATGAAGTCCCACATGGCCTCCCAAGTGCAGGTTGCAGCAACAGTAGAAAAGGAGGTGGAATTTTTGAAGACTAAGGCTATAGAAGCAGGATAAATATAACTTAAAGTATAGTAACTTTAGGCCAAGATTGATCAATTTAAATAGATGCCAACTCCATTCATTTTTGCATAGGACGGTGACCGCTTTAGGTCTATCAACAAATTTAAATAAGATATGAAATAAAATATATAGGAGAAGATGGAGGATTTTGCATTGATATTTTATAACATTTACACCATGAGACACACCATCGGCCTCCTACGTGATCGGTTGCAACAAGCTAACTAGAGGGTAAATTCTATATATCTTGTATATAAAAGGTTTAGATAAACCTACATGGAAATCAATGGAGGAGTAGTTACATTGGGGGATGGATCTATCTATTTCTTTGTAGAAGAATACTCTAAAGTTTTTGTATATCTATAGAATATATCCAATTGGCTCCTCCAGGACTAGGAAGTTGTCAACATTTAGTAGGAGGTTGAAGATAAACTAAATCATTATGGTTTCACACTAAATGAATTCATCCAAACTCCTTGTGAAGATAAACTAAATCATTATGGTTTCACACTAAATGAATTCATCCAAACTCCTGACATCAAGGAGTTCATGTTCAATAGGATACAAAGCTTTGACTTGGGCTAGGATGTAAAGTTATCAAAGCAATTGATAGCTTTAGTGCAGATGGTGTATCACTTATGTATCTTCATTGAAAAAACCATAGAATGGTACAAATAACAGGTAAACAAAGTCACATAGGATCTTAACATGCTGATATTTACCTTAACCTTCCATGATGAAGCATGGAGGTACATTGACCAAAGTTTACAAGATCTCAAAAGAGAGCGAGTGGGTCCTAGCTCACCAAAATAATCCCACGAGCAAAGTGTAACATAGTTGCCTACCCAGGATAGTGGGAAAGATAGCATCCAACAAAAACCACCATCCATCTAGGTAGAAGGATGTGGGCCATGTGTCCATTTTTTATTTTATCATGCTTTTTATCAGGCCATCTAGAAGGCCGAGGAGGAAACGATTACAACCCTGCTCGAGCGACCTGCATTATATAAAGGAGATCATTATGGTAGTAGATTTTTTATCAAACCTCTAAGAGAGAAAACTTAAGTCCATGTATAGTTGTATTTCAAGTGTTAGTCGTATTTCCTATTCTGTGTTAATTCCTTTGTCTCTTACATCATATTTTCTTCTGCCATTTATTCGAAGATTGTATAGGAAGCTTTATTTATCGAGATCATTTCTTATGTACAATATAGAGTTGGATACTCTTACATAATTGCAATTAGGATGGAGAGAAATAACCTCATGTTATGACATTCGGACTGGGATTTTATTGTAACTACTATCATATAAGATCCAAGTATTTTGTCGGTCTTCTCATATGTAAATATTTTTATATTAATATAAACTCTAACTTTGTTTCTAGATTTCCTTGCATGTATGGTTTATGTGTCTTGCTCATTTGCATATTACAGTAATATAAATGTGTAAATGATGCCTTCTTTTGCTAGTTTAATCATTTCCATTTATTACATCATTTGAATGAATGTGGATGAACTAGTTTCTCTTCACTACTCTTTTCTTGGTTCATAAAATTTAAACCTACTATGACTACCCAATGGACATGGCACCAGTCTAGTCTTAATGTGTTTTAACAATGCTTGGTTTGGTCATAAAATAACAAAGAAAACATAATATCATCGAATTTGGTAGAACACGGGTAATCATGGTAAATATTTGCACCCATTGTCTAGGGGTTTCCTTACCCAACCTAGTTTTTTTAGAGCCCCGTAGGTAATCTATTCCTGGTTAAAGAGGTAAATCCACCAGAGTATACAATACTCATTATGATTTATGGGATTCAGGTGATGTGACAAAGCTTAAGGAGGTAAGCAGGAAATCCCCACAACAATCCTCATTCATGCCCTTGCTATATTTGGGATGGTCACTATTTATGGTACCATGACCATATTGTTGCACCTAATAAATCATAAATAAAGTACTTCATTCTTCAATAAACGCATGCTTCCCCAACAATTGGCCATTCGAGGTTTCTCAAAACTTATACAAGGACCAAGCATACATTTTTTAGTGGGGAATGAAAAAATATATTCATACTTTTATGACTAAATGTGATCTTTTCCAACGTATGAAAGGTGAATCTATGATTTCCCCTATTACCCTTCAACCCTTTTTGATTCCTAAGTATATTTGGATAGATATCTCTATGGATTTCATTGAAGGGTTGCCTAAATATGAGGTAAATAAATTATTCTGGTGATTGTGGATCATCTTATGAAGTATGCTCATTTTTTTCCCTATCCCACCCCTACATCACATATATTGTTGCTCAAACTTTCTTAGACTCTATATTTTGTCTCCATGGAATGCCTAAATCCATTGTCCCTAATAGGTGTCCTACCTTCACCAATCATTTTTGGCAAGAATTGTTCAAGTTGCAAGGAACACAGGTCAATATGAGTTCAGCCTATCACCCTCAAACTGATGGTCAAACTAAAATTATGAATAAATTCTCAGAAACATATATTTTTTTGCTTCACATTTGAACATCCTACACATTGGGCCAAGTGGATTCCTTTAGCTGAATGGTGGTATAACACAACATATCACATTACCACTAAGTTGAGTCCCTTTGAATTAGTCTATGGTTAGCCTCCACCAGCACCATATTCTTATATTATAGGCAGTTCCAAATTTCAAGCTATGGATTCCACTCTTTTCCAACGTGATTTCATTCTTCACCAACTCAAGGTCAATCTGGAAGTGGCTTAAAATCATATGAAATAAGTTGATCAACATTGCACTAAATGTGTCTTTGACATTAAATATATGGTTTTTATTTACTTGTAATTGTACAAAAAATACTCTCTCTAAATTTATGGTTGTCAAAAACTTACTACAAAATATTATGGACCTTATCAGGTATTGCAAAGGATCGGGTCGACAACATACAAACTAGCCCTTTCGACTAGTTCCAAAATTTATCTAGTCTTCCATGTATCTTATCTCAAGCAAGTTGTTGGCAATAGGGTCTAGGTAAAATCTACACTTATAGAGTTGGATGAGGAAGGTTCCATGATTCTTGAACCTAAATATATTCTAGACTGCAAATCATGTATCCTTCACTGATGTGTCATCACCGATATTCTTGTCCAATGGCATGACTTACAACCTGAAGATTCTATGTGGGAACCTCTTCAATAGCTTCAGTAGTAGTTTCCTCATCTTCATATTTGAGGTCAAAACTTTTTGAAATGGAAGGGCATGTTAGGACCCCATATTAATACTATGATGCAATGTTCCTTGTTGAATTTGGGGTACACCCATAGTAATATTTTGCAAACATGGGGAACATCCATGATAATATTTTGAAATATTTTATAATAGTTGTGACTCTAGAAGCACCTAGACAAGTGGTGCCATTATATGTAGCTATTATCAAGAATGTAACTATTTTGTAGATAGGATATTCTAGCTCGGGTAACGTTTTACATATAAGCCAACCTTGAGAGTTAGGTGGTAGATGAAATCTTTAAAATTGTGAGGAGTAGGAATGTATGTATATTTTTGCATAATTGAATGAAAGTATTGAAGGAGTTTTTCCCATCGAAGTGGTCCATGATTCTATGTTATTTTGTAATATTATTTGTTTCTACATTTATATTATGTATTGTAATAGTTTGTGTTTGGAGCATTTATGTTTATTTGTAATATTTGTGAGTGAGCTTATTTTTAATAGTAGGTTTCTAATAGTGAATTCCTATCAAACTAAATATGGATCTATTGAAATATTGAAGCCCTATATCAATCATATCAAGCAATAGCAATCTCATATACTTCATCACAATAAGGGGATATCAACCAATGCTCTTGTATATACAAGCTTGCTTATATTTGATTGATTGTATTCTTTCATCTCTTATCTTTATCATTATCTTTTTTTTTGCTTTGTAATTAGTTGATTATTGCATAATAATCTTGCTTATTTATCAAATAATGTATCTACTTACTACTTTACATTAGTTGTATTTTTTATCATTAACTAGATTATCTTGTTATCTCCATTAGGAACCCTACAACTCTTCATCAAGGATCGTCATTGAATAATTTTAAAGTCAAAATGTCTTTTGTACAAAACTCATTCTACTATAGTTACAGGCAAAAATGTTACCAAATTATAGTCTCAATGGTGCTACTATGCTCAATTTCTACTATAGAAAATTTAGAATTCCATAGTTACAATTTGCTATATAAATAAAAAGCATCATTGATGCCATCACGCCTCTAGTGGCACTTTCACCATTAAAATTATAATTATTATTTTGTTCCTTTATATCCATTTATTTTCATCTTCTAGATAGGGGTCTAGAACTAGTCAAGGGAACCACACATTCTCCATTGATCTAGATAGACACATTTACAACTGACTCCATATAATTTCTATTTATTTTATATATTTCTAAAAGGTAAGAGTCCTAATCAAAAGCACCACTAGATAACAATAGTGCCAATGCTGCTTTCATGGGCCAATAGTGCTTTTGCTATGCAAGATTCATCAACAAAAATTTCATGAGACAAAAATTGTGTCAACAATGCTTCTACATCCCTCTAGCACTTATACCACTAAGGGAAAAACTAGATCAAAGGTTCTAATTACTATTTTTGTCATTTTATATTAGATAATTGTATGTTTTATGTTTGCATATATTATTCTCTACTTATTTATTTTCATCCATTCAAGGATAAAAGGAAAAAGAATAAATAAATCATCAGTAAATAGAATTATGGGACCAACTATATTATTGCATCTTATCAAAATAGAATCAAATATAGTCATATTAGGACTTGTTTGATTGCATCATATTCTTGAACATTTTCCTTGAAAGTAAATTGTCTTTTACATTCATAATTGAAATAAAAAAGCATATAGTTTATAGGACCTATATGCTACATTGGTTGATGCATTTGTAGTTAGTATGGGACAAAATTAAAGTTAATATATCAAAGTCAAATATTAAAGAGAAATATAGGTGTTCTCTAACTTGAATCCATTAAACCTTAGGCTTAGGCTCACAACTACCCCTGTCCTCAAAATGAGAGGTGAGACATCCTAGATATAATAAATTAGATACCCGTCATGATATTTTTCCCTTTCTAACATTTTAATAAACCCAATGAACACCACTATGGGTCCCAATATTTTATTTTACCAAGCAAAAACTTAATCAAAACTAAAATTTATCAAACTTTAATCAAGATAAATAAATCTATTTATGTTATTGGAACACATTATACTCTATTGAATGTTACTATTACACATCCATATATTCTAGGAGGGCTTGAACTAGCTGACTATCATTAGCTTCACCTATCACTGTGGCTACTGTCATATCTACATCCTTCTCCATAGATAGACTCAATATAGTTTGTTACATCATAGAGATTTCATGGATAAATTATGATATATTGTCTAAGTCATTATCTTTACCTATGCTTCATCCCTCTCTCCTCCAGAGACACATCCCTCTCTAACTATACCACTATCAATGTATCCTAAATACTATCCATCTATTAGGCTAGTGCATCTATATTTACCATTATAGTATACTGAGATGACTTGCAAGGTCTTGCCTTACCCATCATGGTCATCAACACAACCATTGATTCTCCTATTGCTTCTACTACCATCACCATTTTCCTCATATGATATTACTCATGATACCTCCTTAGAAATTATGGGACCACCTACTATGGTCCTTTAGGTTACCTCCTTGGTTGCATGCACTCACCCATTATCAAACCAATTATAATCACCTTAAGGGACAGATGGTCCGGTACCACCCTAGTAATTGACACTAACTCTAGGGTCATTTCTCCTTAGGTTAGGGATCATTGGATCATCTACATTAAAATATAGATAGGTATTAGATTTTGGTTATGGCCTAAACCCTTACTCTTATGTGGATCGTTAGTACTATATTGGTCCTCCTATAATCACATATTGAAGTCTAAACTATCATACCACTCTATCAAAATGGTAAAACTTGTGCTCTCCCTATGATTTGACCAACCATATAACCCTCCTTACTTTGGGTAACTTTTAGGCATCCTCCACCAATCCCAAATACTACCTATGAGTATTCCATCTCACCTACTCCTTCTATAGGTCCTCTAGACTCTCCCTAAAATTCCTTTATGAGACCTCTCCTAACCTACCTCTAAATTATAGGCCTAGTGATAAGCTATTGGTTCCTCTTGGTCCCCACCTACTTTAGAAATCTTGATGACTATAGTACAACATTGTGATCCCATACCCAAACCTAGAGCAAAGTGCAAGATGATAAGCCTCTACCACCTTGGTAACTACCTAGTGTAGCAAGTTGTAAAGCCTTGCTAAAATAGTGAGCCCCTAAGAAAACACTATCTAACTCTCAAGCATGTCTACCACTATCTATCCCCAACCCTAATGTATCACTCTCTAACTGTAATTGCTATTATCACTTTAGATATTGGTACACATAGTAAAGTCATCAACCTATCTAATTTATCTCCAAAATGGGTATCAGTGATGTCAATGTTAGACCTCACAACTAAGAAGTTAGTAGCTCATATAAGCCACCTTCGTATCTACCTCTGATCTTGGATCATATATACTAGTGCCCTTCTGATCAACACCCTTAGAATCTACCACACATCCTCTAATGTGATGGTCATCTCTCCATAGGGCAACTAAAAGATATTCATCTTTGAATACCATACCTTTTCTAAGCATATTAGCAATGCCCAATCAAACTAAACCTTTGGCATCAAAACCACATGGTATACCCCTGTCATTTCTAAAAATGCGTTATTTTTAATATCTATGAGGTCAATGATAGTGTCCAAAGCATGGGGCCTTATTTACTATAAGTACAAGATCTATAGTCTCTCCTACAACCAACCAAAGCAAGCACCCATCAATATCCTTGAAATTAGAAAAATTAACAAAAAATCAAAGCTAGTGAAAGCTCCACCAAGTGACAAAAGTGCTACCTAGAAGCAAAAGTACCATTAGGGTTATGGTAGCACCACCAAATGGAAAATACCATCAACATACAAAAGCAATATCGACTGATGCTAACACTAGCATAGTAGTGCTACCAATGCACAAAAGTTTCACCCTTTTATTTAGGTATGTTTTTTAGGATAAAAATTACACAAAAGCAAATTTTTGAGCATATTACCTAGACTTGTCCTCCTCCTACTCAAAGTTGTCTCACTCTACCAACATGGTGTTTTAGTCTCTTCTACTACATCATTGAATTTTACTATAAAATAATGGATCTAGAGCTCTTGATCCTCCTTATCCATGGTGAAAATAATTTTTTTTTACACCCTATCTATTTTACCCCCAACTCATTCTAGCCAATTTGTGTGGATTGTCCTCAATATTTTATCATTGCACCATTGTGTATCATGGTCAAGTTGATTTTCCTCAATAAAACTTTATTCTTCCACCAAATCTTGATCAGACACACTAGGGTATGATAGCATTCAATGTTGTTTAACAAGACAAAATTAACATAATTGACAATCAAAAAATTAAAAATGGTAGTCTTTTTAAAAAAATCCTAAGAAAAATTAAATTTATTTGTATAAAAAAGGGCATGAATGTCACTATTTGATGCATCTATAATTTGATAAATTTCTCAAAAATAGGTAAATGTAGACACCAAATTTTGAGCAAATCATCAAGTCTCTAAAACGTATCAGCATCTTCATCAACTAATCAATCGATCATCTAGATCAAGTCAATTATCTTAAAGCTTAATCTAGGAGCATTGATTGCTCCAAAAGCAAAAGTTTTAAGACCTGAGTGATAGCACCAACAATGCTTTTGCTTCCTAGAAATGGTTTTGTAAAAGCTTCAAATTTTCATTATTTTTTTCCTAATCTATTTGGCAATGGTCATATCAATACTATTATTAGGATATTAGCACCACCAATGCTATTGCTTCCAACACTATTGATTGTCATATACAAAAAAGGAAAGGAAATGTAGGTAGCTAGTAGCTTCCAAGCCTCCCACCAAATATGGATATGTTTACACTAGTCTAATATGTTGCCTCAAAAAATTGGCTGATAATATAAAGTCCTATATTTTCCATTTTATATATTTATCTTTAATTACATGTTGAGCCTTTTCAAAACTTATCTTCAACTAGTCACATCAACTTCAATGCAACCATTATCCAAGGATCCATGTCTTCCTATGAAGCTATATCTTAGGAATCCCAAATCATAAGAAAATTTTGAGGATATCAAAGACTTGTCAAATTGAATATGGATTAGTAGAAATAGTGAAGTCCTATATGTTGGTTTTAAGCATAAGTATCTCAAAAAATCACATGTTCTAATATAAATAAGCCACAATATTATAGGTCAAAATATCAATAATCAAGAATATAATTATATATGTGAGCAATCAAATATATATCTAGGCCAATATAATAATGAAATAACATTCACTTATAATATAAAATATGAATGTAAATGACCAAAATCATTCATGTACATGCATGAAGAATACTTAAAATAATAAATTGCTCAAAATATATATACAAGCTTTATTATCAATGCTTGCTATGTGGTGATTGCTACAGACCATTTTCCCTTACATTGTATGGAGCTTTATCTCCATAATATAGCCATAGTAATGTGACTCTTCAATACTTGTCTATTGCACTCCTCACATATCTAGGAGATGCAACCTTTCCTATTCTTGACCTTTGGCTTCTTATCTTGCCACTTGTATACTAGACTCTTCACTCTCTTCTTACATGCATACTTGACTCTATGACACTTGCACACTTCTACATGCACTCCTAATACTAGATACTTGTGCACATCCTCACTTTACATATTTGCATGCTTACATACATGACACACAAGCACATTATCTCAATACACACTTTCACTCTTACTTACATGACACATGCATATCCTACACATTGACACTTATATGAAAGGTAAAATATAAATCACTCATCTAAAGACTCAAAACCTAATCTATTACATATCTACATTTGTACCATGCAGGTACCATGGGGGTACATTTATATGTACCAAATAATGTAATATTCTTGAACATTATATTAATCATTTCAAGCAATAGCAAGCTCATCTACTTCATCACAACATAGGGATATCAACCAAGGCTCTTGTGGCTACAAGCTCACTTGTATTCAATTGGTTGTGTTCTCTCATATTTTAGCTTGTATTTATTTCATTTTTATTCTTTTATGTACAGTCATACGCACACCCAACCCCTCACACACTCACCCATGTCGTGGTTTGAACTTTAGACCCCCAAAGAAGAGGTAAAGTCCAAACCATTGCATTGTCCTCCTAGGATCATATTTATTTTATCGCTTTATAATCATTTAATAATTACATGCAAACCTTGCTCATTTATCAAATAGTTTATCTACTTACCACTTTGTTTGTATTCCATCATTATTTGCATCATATATCATCAACTAGATTATCTTTCTATCTCCATTAGGACCCTACACTCCTTGGTTAGGGATCCTTGTTGATCATTTTAAAGTTAAAATATTTTTTTTCCAAAAACTTATTCTATTATAGTTATAGAAAAAAATTATTCCAAATGATAGTCTTAGTAGCACTACTACATTCTCTTTCTTCCACAACAAAAACTTGGACTCCACAAATATGGTCTACTATATAAAGCAAAAGCACCATGAGCTAGCAAAATTATTAGTGATGTTATTGCTCCTCAATTGGTACTTTCACCACTAAAAGTATAGTCATCACTTTATTATTTTATATCTTTTTATTTTATCTTTTGAATATAGGTCTAAAATTTATTGAGGGAGAAACTATTCTCCATTCATCTAAGTAGACTCATTTACTTTTTTTTTAAAGCAAAAAACCCCTTGTGGGGCCACCTTGGTTTGAGATACCATGAACAGGGGGTTCTACACCATCAAAGTCACCCGGAGTCACACCCGACCCTACCCGCACCAACATTATCAATTGGATTTTGGATACCCAATTCAGCTTTTTGGTAGGGTGGATATTTGAACCTGGGACCTCCCTTGGAGGATTGCCCTCTCCTCTCCCAGAATCATTTACTATTGAATTTGTCTATTTTCTATCTCTTTTGTAGGTTAAAAAGAGTATAAGACTTAATAAAAAGCACCACCATATAGAAATAGCACCAACAATGCTTCATAGATTGGTAATACTTCTGCTAAGTAGGAGTCATTAGCAAAATTACCACTAGACAATAATAGATCTAGCAAAATTTTTGTATCCTCCAACACTTCTATCACTTAGGAAAAAATAAGGTTAGATATTCTAGTTACTATTTCTATTACTTTAGATTACATAAACTTTTTATTCTATTTTTGTATATATTGGTTTGTATTTTCTATTTTTTTATTCATTAAAGAATAAAAAAGAAGGAATAAGTCTTCATTATATAGCACTAGGGGACCAACTATAGTCTCTTATCTCATAAAAATAGAATCACATATAGTAATATTAGGACTTTTTTTTTATTGCATCATATTTTGTAATCCTTGCCTTGAATGGAAAGTGTTCTGTACATTCATCATTAAATTCACAAAGTATATAGTTTATAGGACATATTTGTTGCAAGTGTGAACACTCCACTTCCTATGGTTGTCGGAAATTTCTTTGTCGGCAATTTCTACCCTAACTCCCTCCTATATTCCCTCTCCTTTTTTCCTCCATGTTTCATAACTCCCTTATCCCTCCATCTCATCTTCGTTTCCTTATCCCTCCATTTCCTCTTCTCCCCTTATCCCTCCTTCGCCGACTTCTCCCCTCTATCTCTCCAACCACCCACCTTATCCCTCCGACTTCTTTCCCACCGACTTCTTTCCCACCTTCTCTATATAATATTTGATATTCATTATGTTGTAAGTTAGATGGTGCTTTGAATAAATAATATTTTATTTTCTCCTTCACATTTTTTGTATGTTTGATTGACTGCGTGACCGGCTGTTTGTTTGACTGAATTCGACATCTGGTATCAGAGCCAGAGTGTGCCAGTTCGGGCATAGATCCCGAGGCACGAGGCAGCCGAGGTCTGACCTGTCGAGCATAGTTCTCGAGGTGGGCACGGTTTTCAAGGTAGGCGTAGCAGTCGAGGAGGATCAGTTCGGCATGGATCCCGAGGTGGATCACTGACTGGACGCGACACGTGGCGGCACGAGGATGCGACACGTGGCGTCAGAGCAGACGTAGCAGCTGAGCTGGCAGAGGGGCTAGCGAAGACATGTGGCAGCATCTGATTGGCTGACAAGTCAGCACGTGGATCGAGGAGGTGACATGGAAGCCTAGGTGGCAGTGGTCGATTGGTCAAAATTATGCCACGTGGCAGAGCACGATTGGCTGACAGCGTGGCAATTTTTAATTGGTTGGATTCGGCAAAACAGGGCGAAGACTGATTGCCCGAAGGCAATCGGTTAAGAAGCTGCGTGTTTGGGATTAAAAATCCCTCTTTTGTCTCCCACACGGTGAATGTGGGACAAAAGGATATTTTTTTCTTTTTTAAAAACATGTGGCCCATTGATTTCATTACGGCCGACGTTCATTTGAATACACGTCCGACCGCCTAGCAGAGTTGGCTAGGGCGGACGTTTGATCGGCGGAGGTGCAGGGGTCGAATCCCACCGCAGGCCGTCAATCAAATTTTTTTTTTTGAAAAATCGTGCCGCCAGAGGTTTAAAGGGAAGGTGCTGCGCCTTTGGTTCAAGCGCAGCCGCGTAGTGTAGCGGTCGGAGAGCTCGCCTGTATCCGCGAGGTCGCGGGATCAAGTCGCGGCAAGGTAAAAAAAAATTAAAATTTTTATAAGGTTTTAGTTTTTTAAAGTTTTAAAAATTATTTAATAAATTTCAATTTTATATTTATTTAATATTATCTTTTTAATAATAAATTTAAAAGATAATTTAAATAAAATATAAAAATTTATTAAATATATTTAAAAAAACTTTAGAAAAATTTTAAAGCCTTATTTGAAGAGTTTTTTGTGGTCAATTAAAACTCGCCCAAGGGGGCTTGAAAATTTGCATATTGTGAATCTGGAAAAGTGACGGGAAGTCTTCCGGAGCACCCGTTTAGCACCTCCAAAATTTTTTGGACTGCCCCTTGGAACCCCGTTTAAGGGTTCAATATTGAAGTGGAGCCAAAGCCAGTAAATCCAGAGCTAGTAGAGCCAGAGCCAGCAGAGTCAGAGCCAGTGGAGCCAGAGCAGAGCCAGAGCTAGAGCTAAAGCCAGTATTGGGAGTCTCATAACAAGCAATCAGTAAGAGAATTACTTTGCTTTGTAATTGCTTATTTTAGTGAAATCAAAGTTTGTTTTTTGAAATGGCTGCAAGTAATAGTCTACCAATCCCTGAATTTAATGGTAGTGACTATGAATACTGGTCTATAAAAATGAAGACTTTGTTGATAGGAAAAGGTCTTTGGGATGTAGTTGAAGAAGGTTATACAGAACCAACTATCTGCTGAATGGGCAGACATTTTCTAATGCTGATAAAAAGACAAGAAAAGAAGCACAAAAGAATAATGCTTTTGCCCTATATCATATTCATGCTGCCTTAGATAAAACTATCTTCCCTAGGGTTGCATCTTATGTAATTGCACAAGATGCATGGAATGCCCTAAAAGAAAGCTATAGAGGTAGTGACCAAGTGAAGCGAGTAAAGCGCAAACTTTGAAATGAGATTTTGAGAATCTCAAGATGCAAGAGAATGAAAGAGTCAGAGATTACTGCATGCGAGTGAAAGCAGTAGTCGACAAAATGGTCACACTAGGGGAGGATATTAAGCCAGAGATGATGGTGAAGAAAGTTTTGAGAACACTTCTTCCAAAATGGAATTCTGTTGCAATAATTATTGAAGAATCAAAAGACTTAACCACATTGTCTTTTGATGCATTAACTGGTTCACTTCTCTCACATGAAGAGAGGTTACGGGAAACTCCTACCACCAGCTATGGAGGAGATGACAAATCTTTTGCCACACATGAAGGAAGAGGTATAGGCCGATGGCAAAGGTCAACAAAGAGGCAAAGGCAGGGAATAATCAAAGAGGGGGAACTCCTAACGAGAGGAGGATCATCCAACAGAGGTGGAAATCAGAATAGAGGAGGACAACAGCAATACAGAGGGAAACAATCTGGCAAAGGAAAAGGAGGAGACAAATCAAAACAAGTTTGCTACAATTGTGGCAAACCTGGCCATTATGCTCGAGATTGTTGGTCAAAGACTTCGCAAGGAAGCAAGCAACAACCAGAGCAGTCAGTTTGGGAATTTTGGAGAAGAGGAAGAGTCCTCAAATCTCTTTCTTTCTTATGGCAGACAAAGAAAAATATGAATGATACATGGATTTTGGACACTGGGTGTTCAAATCACATGAGTGGCAAAGAAGAACTCTTTGCTAAGTTAGACTCCTCATACAAATCAAGCATCCGGTTGGGAGATGACAAGTCATTGGCAGTTGAAGGCATTGGAGCCATGGAGGTTCCAACAAAAGAAGGCATCAAGCACGTAAGTGATATCTATTACACTCCTCATCTTCAACACAATATCTTAAGTGTTGGTCAAATGCTTGAAAAGAATTATAAGTTGATTTTTGATGAGGGTAAATGCACCATTTTTGACAAAAACAATAGTAATAGAATCATTACACAAGTGCCAATGTCAAAGAATAGATTATTCCCTTTGAAGTTTGGCCACCAGGAGGAAATAAGTTAGCAAATGTTGCAATTACCAATCCAAGTGTCCTATGGCACTTGAGATATGGTCACTTGATCCTTTGATGGGACTGAGATATGGTCACTTGAATTCAGCAAGTTTGAAATTGCTAACTTCACAAGCAATGGTGACTGGACTTCCCAAAGTTCAAGACAGTAAGGAAGTCTGTGAAGGGTGTGCCTTGGGCAAGCATGCCAGATCGAAATTTCCTCATGGACAAGCATGGAGGGCCAGCTATCCTCTTCAGTTGGTACATTCAGACATCTGTGGTCCGATGCAGACCAAGAGTCTAGGTAACCACTCCTACTTCCTACTTTTCATTGATGATTGCACAAGAATGTGTTGGATATACTTTTTGAAGCATAAGGATGAAGCATTTGCATGCTTTGTTGATTTTAAAGCAAAAGTTGAAAGTGAGAGTGGATATTCTGTAAAATGTCTTAGATCAGATAGAGGAGGAGAATACTCCTCTAATCAATTTTTGAATTTTTGTAAACATCATGGCATCAAGAGGCAGTTCACAACTGCCTACACTCCATAGCAAAATGGTGTAGCAGAAAGAAAGAATCGCACCATTGTGGAGATGGCAAGATCAATGCTTCAGACAAAGCATTTGAGTAATGCATATTGGGGAGATGCAACAAGGACTAGTGTTCACATCTTGAACAGAAGTCCTACTTCAAGTTTGAAAGGGAAGACACCTTACCAAGCCTGGTATGGTAAGAAACCAAATGTGAAGTATTTCAGAGTATTTGGTTCATTGGCATATGCTCACATTCCTGATGAGCTGAGAAAGAAGTTGGATCCAAAGAGTCAGGCTTGCATTTTTGTAGGATACTGTGAAAACACAAAAGGGTATAGACTCTACAATCCTACAACTCGAAAGATAGTGGTTTCAAGGGATGTGATTTTTGATGAAGGGGGAGAGTGGGGTAAGCCCCAAATATTCAGTGATGTTGAAGCCACTGATGTAGTTGCTCAGCAGGTGCAACCGCAGCTCCCACAGAAAGGAAAGCAGTCTCCACCCACACATCCACCAAGTCCATCTTCAGATTCAACTGCTTCTCCAAGTCCTTCTCCACAGCGATCAGTAAGTTCCTCACCAATGGATATTGATGTTCCATCCAAAGGTAAGAGAACTTTACAATATCATCCATCATCTCAGATGTTGGATAAAAAATTTTCAAGAAGATATACTAGAAGTCAAGCTAGTGAAATGGAATCTATTTTACACAGATTAGAAAGTATGCACTTGTATGGTGATGATGAATCCCAGCAAGAACCTAGAGGAGATCAAGTTAACTATGCTTTGTTAACTAGTGCACAGCTTGAACCTTCTAGTTATGAGAAGGCATGTACTCAAAAGATTTGGCAAGATGCCATGAAAGAGGAGATAACCTCTATAAAAAACAACGACACTTGGGAGCTCATGAAGCTTTCGAAAGGAAAGAAATGTGTTGGCTGTAAATGGATCTTCAAGACCAAGTTTAATGCTGATGGAAGCATTGAGAAGCATAAGGCAATATTAGTGGCAAAGGGTTTTACTCAGAAATATGGAATAGATTATGAAGAGACTTTTGCTCCTGTAGCCAGACAGGAGACAATTAGAACAGTTCTTGCCTTAGCTGCACATAAAGGATGGAAAGTCCAACACATGGATGTCAAGAGTGCTTTTCTCAATGGTTACTTGACAGAAGAAGTGTATGTTGAGCAGCCACAGGGATTTGAAGTGCAAGGTAAGGAACACCTTGTTTACAGATTGAAGAAGGCACTCTATGGTCTTAAACAGGCACCAAGAGCTTGGTACTCACGCATTGATGGGTACTTCAAAGATTATGGGTTCACCAAGAGCAAAAATGAACCCACACTCTACTACCTAAAGCAAGGTAATGACATCCTCATAGTTTGTTTGTATGTGGATGATCTCATTTTTATGGGTAGTAATGAAAAAATGAATAAGGAGTTCAAACACTCCATGATGACACAGTTTGAGATGAAAGATCTTGGATTAATGCACTATTACCTTGGAATGGAGGTTCATCAATCAGATACGGGGATCTTCATCTGTCAACATAAGTATGCTCGGGACATGATCAAGAAGTTTGCTATGGAGCATTGCAAACCAGTTGCAACTCGAGTTGGACATGGGATCCAATTAAGCAAAGATGATGGAGCACCAAAAGTTGATGTGACCACTTTCAGAAGCATGGTTGGGAGTTTGATGTTTCTCGCCAACACCAGACCAGATATTCAGTATGCTGTATCTCTTGTTTCTAGATTTATGTCTAACCCCTCTGAGTTGCATTTGTAGGCAGCTAAAAGAATTTTGAGATATGTGAAGGGTACATTGGATTTTGGAATCCAGTACCATAAATGTAACACTATCAAGCTTGTAGGCTTCAGTGATAGTGATTGGGGTAGTAATATTGATGACAGGAAGTCAACATCAGGAAACTGTTTTAGTCTTGGATCAGGACTAATAACTTGGAGTTCAAAAAAGTAGACAGTAGTAGCGCTATCCTCAATAGAATCATAGTATATAGCGGTTACTTATGCAAGTACTCAAGCCTTGTGGCTAAGGAAAGTACTAGAAGAGATTGGAGAACAGCAAAGTGGTCCGACCAGAATCTACTACGACAACATCAGTGCCATTCAGTTGGCATATAATCATGTCCACCATAGTAGAACGAAACATTTTGATATGAAGTATCACTTCATCAGAGATATGGTGGAACATGAAATTGTTGAGCTTCAATACTGTCACACTTTGGAGAATGTTGCAGACATCTTCACCAAGGCGATGACTAAAGCTCAATTTGTAAAGCTGAGAGACTGTGTAGTCAGTCCTCTCAACTTTAAGGGGGAGAATGTTGCAAGTGTGAACAGGGGTTCACCTAAAGAGGCTTAGAAAAATCCCTTTCCTAAGCCTAAGTGTGAACACTCCACTTCCTATGGTTGTCGGCAATTTCTTTGTCGGCAATTTCTACCCTAACTCCCTCCTATATTCCCTCTCCTTTTTCCTCCACGTTTCATAACTCCCTTATCCCTCCATCTCATCTCCGTTTCCTTATCCCTCCATTTCCTCTTCTCCCCTTATCCCTCCTTCATCGACTTCTCCCCTCTATCTCTCCAACCACCCACCTTATCCCTCCGACTTCTTTCCCACCGACTTCCTTCCCACCTTCTCTATATAATATTTGATATTCATTATGTTGTAAGTTAGATGGTGCTTTGAATAAATAATATTTTATTTTCTCCTTTGCATTTTTTGTATGTTTGATTGACTGCGTGACCGGCTGTTTGTTTGACTGAATTCGACAATATTTGCTTCATTGATTGATGCATTTATATTTAGGATAAGATGATATTAAGGTTGGGTTATCACATATAATATGAGGGATAAATGTAGGTGTTATATAACTTGTGTAGCAACCCTGGGAATGCACGCATCAACCCCCTTTTTAATCCTACTTGTAATGTTATTTAAAAACCCAAGATAAAATGGAAGACAAGATGAAAAAGCATATAACACGAAATAACAAATATGAATCTCTTTATTGATATTGAAGCTCGGTTACATGTCGGTCCCTCTTAGGGATACCTACTTTGATACTATAAGTTACAAATATGCAAGGAGTGCCCCTTCTACGAAGAGGTTGTGCGCATATAAAAGCTTCTCGATTTCGCACACAAAAATGTATGAGGACTTACAAATGCCTCCTTCTCTAGGTTTGTTTTCTATAGGGATCCCCTTTGCTCTCGTATGTTGCAAACTTTGTTCGATGTACCTGTGGCCCTACAAGCAATGAAACAACAATACACATTTAGGCATCCGAGATTGCCTCCCCGGATGAGGTTGTTAGTGATCAAAGAATGTAATGAAAATATGATGAAACTATTCCATGAAATCATGTAAATAGATGCTAATGATATGAAAACATAAAGAAAAAAATAATAATCTATGTCTAAAACCTAAGCTAAGCCTGCGGGCCACTGTCCAAGACAGCGATCGCTAAAGTAAACCTTACCCTCTTTGCCCCAAAGATATGGGTCAAATCTTGTATCTGATGTTGAAATAGTAGGTGTTATGCTCTTCAATCTGTTAGAGCTTTGTCGTACACATGATCTCAAAGAGAACTCTCCAAGTCTTGAAATATCTCCTAAAAAATATCTCTTTCTGATATGATAAAATATGGATTCGATGTCTTAGTGCTCTTAGGCTTGCATCTTTTATAGTGTGAAACCCTAGGTCTATGTTCAAACCCTAGAAATAAATTTCTCATGCGTAGTGCAAGTTAGCATGAGAAGCTTTTGTCCATTTTCTATATTTGAAGGCTAGTTAACTAAAATCTAACTGCCCACTTGAGTCTTCTATGTGAACTGGTCATTAGCATGAGAAGTTTTTATCCCTTATTTATGCTTGGGGGTTAGTTGACTTAAGTTTAAAATGCAAACTTAAATCTCCTATGTGAACTGGTCATGAAAAGAAATGCAAAGTCACTCCCGCTCACCTTTATTGCATGCAGATTGCCACTTTCACCTATGATTAGGCATGTTTGTCGACAAACAGCTTCTTATGGCTTAGTCGTTGTCATATGTAGTGGCTAATATCTGGTTTCTATTATCTACAGTGACTAATATTTGGCTATTGTCATCTGTAGTGGCTAAGTTTTTGCCACTCTAGGCTTGAGCGGCTAAGATCTAGCCACACTTGGCTTGAGCGACTAAACTTGGATGGCTTGAAAATACCCCAAATGAGTGGTGATAACCACTGTTGATGCTTGTAAAGTCCAATATTATGTCTTATGATCTTATGAATGTTTCTATGTGAGCAGATCCCCTAAGCATGACACAATGTAGGTGTCTATAGATGCCCCTTTTTGTGATGCACTGTGTGGAAAACACAACAATGAGCAAAAACGTAGACTGATCTGTTTCTAGGGTGTTATGGTGTTCAATGGTCTGATCAACACCGGATGGCCCAATCATGCAATATGGCATGCATCCCTTGAATCATTGCCTCAATGTTCAAAGAACTTAGCTTAGTGGCTTTTGCATGTTAAATTTCACTCATTCCTCAAACTCAATCGAGTAGCTTTAGCTGCTACAACAATTCCAATCGGTAGGAGAGCTACAATTGAAGATATCATGTCTACTTATGTTCCCAACAAACAAGGGAAATTTGTGATTGTTGTATGCAATGATTCGTAGGATGAACACGATTTTGCTATGATCGAGTGATATTTTGTTGATTTTGATTATGATTATGTTGAAGTTTTGAACTACTTCCTCACACAATGAATTGGTGAAGAAATGACAATGAATGAAGCGACAAGTTGCTTGACCAATATGAATAATTTGGTTCCTTTATAGCATTTATTGCTTTTAATGGGCAATCCCACATCCAAGTGTGATTCCAATTATTTATGATAATCATCCATCCCGATCTCGAGGAGCAGTCTAGCTATCAATAGCCTTCTTAGGGAGTTAGGATGAGTGATTCTATTTGTCTAGATTGTATCACTTTGACTTAATATTTTTGATGTCATAATGGAATTAGAGTGATCCTTTCACACCCATGGATCAGTCCGACCATCTTGGTCTTCTTCGGGATTGAAGGGTGGAACATCGTAATTCTAAAATGAGTTGTTTTTGCCCCAAGTGGCCTTATGGTTGTCTACTCATCTCACCAAAATACATGGAGCACAAATCGTTGCAATCATCGAGTGGATAGAGTAGATAACTGGATACGGGACCTACATGAGATTGTGATTTTATGTAATTTTTTTGTTATTTTGAACATTCTAATGATCTAAAACCACCAAAGTGTGTTTATTTGTTGTTTTTGTGGGATCCCTCAAGGAGAAAATCCCTTATTCTGACCTGTGGATCTAGCCGTTGTCAAGTGTAGTGGCTTATGAGTTCCTACTTGTGGTTGTTGTCACCTTGAGCAACCAAGAATTTTGGGCCACTGATGTCAGCAGTGGCCAAAGCATAATTAAGGAAATATAAAAATTTACTTTTCTAGGGTTTGACCTATCACTTTCACTATTGAAGATTCATTTTGGGAGCTCTGGTGCAACAGTGATTGTTGTGACTTTGAGACTCGCTGGTGCTGAGGACATGGCTACGCAGGGTGATACATCAACTATTGTAGGAGCTGAAGCTTCTCGGGTATTTCTCTCTTCAAAACCCTAGCTCTATTTTCTTTTGTTTGTGTAAAATTAAACCTCACTAAGTAATGGGTAAAACGAACCTCACTAAACACATTGGAAACGAACAAACTTTGTAATTTGGCTTAGCATCCTCTTTGTTATGGTGGGTTAGTCTCCAATTTTGCTTTCCATTAGTGGCTTCATTCTAGAGTTTTTTTAATTCTTCAGTTATTTACCTGTTGCCACCATTTTGGGTGTTTTGAACTTAGCCTAGTTTTGATGCTTGGGTGGGAAATTTTGCTTTCCAATTTATTTTTTTCCCTCCCTATGCTATTTTGTTTAAGTCATTTTGTTATTTTGTAATTTTTTTTATTTTCTAGCCAAGGGCTCATGGGTTTGTCGTGCCGCCCCTTGGCCGCTGTCACTCAGGGTGGCCAGATCTGAGTCGTTGTCGCTCAGATTGGCCAAGCTTGAAATCCAACGATAAGTAATTTTATTGTTGGGTCTTGGATGCTACTGCCTCTAGTGGCCAGGTTTCGACTGTTGTAGGTGACAATGGCTAAACCCTAAGCCTTGTTTTTTTGTATTTTTATTGATTTTTATGACATTTTTTTTGGATTTTTGAATTTTGATTTGCTTTATTAGGTGCAATCTTATCCTTATTTGCTTAGAATTAGAATAGTCCATTCTCTTTTGCACCATTTTCATATTTTTTGTGAATTATGCCTTAGATGCACTGTAGTTATATTTTGTTTTTCTTATGCTTTTGATTAGATCCTTATTGCTCAAGCTCGAGACCCGAAGTTCCTACTTGACTTACTTCCTATCTTTGATGATACGGACTGGGCATGGTTTAAAGCTCGCAGGTTGCAGTATGTCATTAGATTTCCTTATATCATGGTAGAAGAGGCTTACCTTACTACTTTGGCCCATAATTGGGACCCATAGACTAAGACCTTCGACCTCTTGATCAGAGAGATGACAATTACATCGGAGGATGTATATAGGATCTTTCATATTCCATTCGATGGGGTGGCCATTGTCTCTTCGACCACTAATGATCAAGTGGTTGTCTTTACTCGGGTGTTTAGAGAGCATTCTATAGATGCTCTCAAGGATACCAAGTTTGAAGGAGTGTCCATCAGCCACTGGTATGGGGAGGGTGTATTTACAGCAAGACATGTCATATTGTTGATGGTGATCAGCAATGTTCTTATCCTGAACCGCTCGAGTTTGAGGTTCCCGTGGAACCTTATAGTGATGGTGTAGGATTTATTAGATAGTGAGGAGGTTATAATATATGCATGGGGTAGATCACTATTGGCTCAATGCTATGATGATTTGTACCACATTTGTTAGTGTGGATTTGTCAGCATTACCTATAGCTTACTCCTATAGGTTTGTAAATGGGAGCACATTGTGGTAGATCGCACTAAGGGGCTCTCGATTGAGATTACAGTGATCTATGCTCAAACATAGTGCTATACTACCAGATGGTCTTGAGAGCATGAGGAGTGTAAGAGCCACACTTTTGCAGGGGAGCTATCCCACTACACTGATGCTTTCACTAGACTATTGGCCAAAGATGTCATGTGGCAACCTTATTATGAGTGCCCTACTTGAGATGATCTAGTTAGATTTACTGCTAGGACACGACACGAGTGATGTTATATTGGCCATAATATTACCATCTGGGAGTATTTCTTCTACTCTTGGGTTCTTCATCAGTACAAATTATAGTAGGATGTGCCCTTGATACCATTATTGTACAAGCACCTCGTAGTATAGAAGGACCTACCTCCATGATAGATCATGGAGCTTTCAGATTAGTAGGATGCCCCAGTAATTGATCCTACAGTTGTTGGGGGAGTTATAGAGGCCTACACTCAGTGGTGGGGTGATCTTATGTGGCATGGCATAGGCAGCCTAGGGTGCAAGGATGATGGTGGGGGTGATGGTGTAGATCCAATAGGATGTAGAGTCTAAGCCAGGACCGAGGTATGGGGCCAGCCAACATAGTAGGTGGTAGCAGAGGATCCTGATGCTCCTGAGGAGGAGTTAGAGCCAGAGGAGAGAGACTCTCCTTTGAGAGCATAGCTACATGAGGTTGAGGTTGAGCTTCAAGTCACTAAGATCTAGGTATAGTAGTAGATGCTACCATTGAGTAGCTCTCAACATATATATAGGCTCTACAGGCTACTATTATGGGTAGCAATGTCAATATGTAGTTTTTTGTTCCTCCTTCTACACCATAGGAGGCTCCAATAATAGGTTTAGAAGTAGATGTGAGACATCTCCAATATTTTTTGGATGAGCATGAGGTACGAATCCAGGGACTTATGGATCACGTTACCCTTATCCAGGTGCAGCTCAGGAGGTACGCAATTTTCCCTAAGGATCCAGTAGGTGCGAGTGGTTTGCAGGTCAGTGGGCGCTCCACCTTAGGGCAGTCTTCTGCCCATCCTATCCAGAGGACCTGAACTCAGATAGAGAACCGATAGGCTTGCATCACTCGACTCACAACACTACCACAGGGGGAGGTGGCACTGAAGGAGGTTATGCAAGGGGCTTAGGCCTGGTATTTAAATGATGCTCTACTTGGTCCTTGTTCCATTTTTGAGATCGATGGACCTATATGACTATAGCCCACGAGAATTTTTGTATATCCATTGGACTTGACACACATACTTTTATGATAGCTTTGCATTATGACTTATTATGTGTATCATTATTACTCATGGTTTTGTTGTTATTTTATTTTATGCTATGATGCAATGATGGTATTATGATGATTTGATGAATATGTTAGATGGATGTGTAGATTCTTATATGATGCGATGTATTTTGATGATGAATGATGAATTTATGACTGTATGTAAATGGATATTGCCTGTTTTTTATGATGTGCTTTATGGATTTAATGACTTGTTTTTGTGGATATGATGTTATTGCTAAATGCATGTTTTAAAGTTGATTTAATTGTATGCATCTAACTTATGTGATGGAATGGTATAAATGAACCTGTATGCTCTAATCACTTAAAACATACGGAATGCATATGACATTGACAATCTTAATGGGTGGTACCACAAAAAGTAAAAAATAATCACTCTTATCATAAGAATAGATTAAGTATTCATATATGATATGTAATGGTGTGTAATGTATTTTCTTAATAAGTTTCTGTAAATTAAAAGATATAAAGTAGTCAGTGGTCATCTATATACTATTTCTAATATTATGTGGTATATGTCCTACTATGTTGATACCCCCTAATTTATAGAATATTATAAATAATGTGATGGTGTGAATGATGTTATGATTTGTTGCTATGTAAGAATTTTTGGGGCTTTTTGAAGATTCAAACACTCTAGTTACCCTATCAACAACTGTCTACTTACCACTTAGACTTTTGAAAAGTAATTCTTTTACCATGGACCTGGTTTTTCATGATCTCTGTGTGTGCAAGTGATTGTATATTTTAGTATAGAATTCAAGCATTTCCTCCGATGTCAGGCATGATTCTTTCAGCCCATTTCTCATATCAGGGATCCTCAAGTGTTCATCTCATCCTTATGTTGGACTTAGTTGGACTATACCACAAGGAAATATTGGGCTACCTAAGCTAGCTCATCCACATTCAAAAATTGGTCTACACAAATGCATGAAGCACTTGTGGTAGACATATCATCATGCGTAAGGATTTCTCCTTCCAGTTTTGTATGATGCTAAGAATTCCAGGGATTCAAGCTTTATTCCCTTCTTTGGCTTCTTTTTGGCTTTGTATTTTTGCTCATATGTAGTGATGAAAATCACTTTTTATTTTGATTGATTTTTTTCTTTGAGCGGGGATTTTTGTAGTGATGATAATCACTGTTTATTTTGCTCATACATAGTGATGAAAATCATTGTTTATTTTTTATTGATTTTTTCTTTGAGCTATGATTTTTTTTTAATTTTGAAATTATGATTTGTGTATCAGATTATTGATTTGAAATATGGACTGTATGCTTTGCATTTTGAATATGTACTTTGCTCTGGGATTTTGCTTTTTTTTATGTAAGCAAGGGATTTGGATAGGGTAAAGCTTGTCCTTTTGCCAATTCTCAGCACCTTTAAACTAGTTGCACAAGGGGATAAGCAAGGATAATCCTTTTTGCTTAAGGTAATCTAGATCGCTTTGCAGCTTTCATCTTTTCCTTGTACCAGATAGGATTTTAGTTTTTTAATTAGTGACGGGATCTTGAATATCTAAGGCTTTATCACAGCTAGACCTTACTATCTACTAATCAAAGTTGTTTTCATAGAAGTTGATAAGATCACTAGTTGTGGTTGATTAACTAAAAAAATCTTAGTATATTATGTATAGCAACAAATAATGATTGTGTTGAAAAATACAATTACACACGTGTTAATGGAGGTATGAATTTGAATGACTTGTGTGAAAAAATTTGGTATCACTTTTGAGGCTCTCATGACATATGCAATTGTAGTGGAAATGAAAATGCAATGCAATTATGTGGACATGAAATGTGAGATGCAATTATTTTTGTTATTTTGATTTTTATGTTGTTTTTGTATTTTTAATTAATTTGACCAAAGGGCTTATGTGCCTTTGGGGCTTTTGTTTGATTCTGACCAAGCGGTTTGAATTACCCTTGGAGCATTGAATTGATGTTGACCAAGCAGTTTGAATTA
Organism: Wollemia nobilis; assembly: GCA_028583015.1. Taxonomy (NCBI): domain Eukaryota; kingdom Viridiplantae; phylum Streptophyta; class Pinopsida; order Araucariales; family Araucariaceae; genus Wollemia; species Wollemia nobilis. The sequence goes on along the minus strand of JAQPPZ010017031.1, from coordinate 6,290,608 downwards.
CCCCTGAAGCCTTTGATTTTGACCAAGCGGTATGAATTACCCTTGGAGATTTTTTTTGTATTGGATTTGACCAAGCGGTTTGAATTACCCTTGGAGCCTTTTTGAATTTATTTTGACCAAGCATCTTGAATTACCCTTGGAGCCTTTGATTGTTTGATTTTGACCAAGCGGCTTGAATTACCCTTGGAGCCTTTGATTGATTTTTTTTTTGTGAATTATATGTTTTTATGCTTTATTTTGTGTTTTTGACATATTTGAATATTTTTGAATTTTATGGAATATTTGAATGTTTTTGTGTTTTATGAAATATTTGAATGTTTTTGTTTTTATGAAATATTTGAATGTTTTTGTTTTTATGAAATATTTGAATGTTTTTGTTTTTATGAAATATTTGAATGTTTTTTTTTTTATGTGTAAAATGTCTTTAAGTGAATGATATTGAGAGGTTCAGGCTCTTCAACACCATATAATGATATAAGGTGATATTCTTCGAGCCCAAATCTCTATGAAATCGTGTATGGACCTATCCAATTTATCATGAACTTATCTCGCAGATGCGGTGGCAAATTCGAATTATGCTGGTTTTCTTTGAGCACTAGATCTCCAACCTTGAATTCCCTTAGATGGACTTTGCTATTGTAAGCTCGCACAAGGCAATCCTAGTAAACACGAAGATGCTCTAAAGCATTGACTCGATGTTCATCAAGAAGCATCAACTGATCAAGGTGGCCTTACCGCGCGGCATCATCATCTATGAAGTCCTTTAATGCTATGCGTAGAGTCAAAATTTCTAACTCTAGAGGCATGATGGCCTCAATGCCATATACTAGTGAAAATGGTGTTGCCCCAATGGGCGTCCATATACTAGTCCTGTATGCCCATAGTGTAAGAGGAAACTGTATGTGCCAATCCTTGTGATTTTCTTGCACTGTCTTCCTTAAAATGTATACTATTGTTTTGTTTGAGGCTTCTGCTTGCCCGTTTGCTTGTGGATAATAAGGCATTGAAAAATATGCTGAATATGGTATTTTTTCATTAAATCATGCACATTTTTGTTCTTGAAATATAGCCCATTATCCGATACTATCTTAGAACAGACCCCAAAATGACTTATTATATTGTGGAGTTTAAAATCCGTAATCCTTGGTCCAGTCATTGATGATAATGGGGTCGCTTCTACCCATTTAGTGAAGTATTATGTGGTTGTTATGATGAACATGTGTCAGCTTAAGGACGGGGGTGAGATCTTTCGAATCAATTCTACTCCCCATTGTGATAATGGTCATGCTTCCTGGATGGGCTGCAAAGCTTGCGATGGTAAGTGCGTTAGATTTACATGATTTTGGCACTTACTACATTTCTTGATATACTCATAGCAGTCCTTTTCCATGGTGGTCCAATAGTAACCCATTCTCAAGATGCACTTAATGATTGCCATGCCACTGAAATGGCCTCCACATGTACCATCCTAAGCTTACGAAATTTCCCAAGATGCTTCTTGGGGCTCAAGACAATGGAGTAATACTCCATCATATCCTCATTTGTAGAGGATTTATCCTAGCAATATGTATCTTGTTTCTCTCTGCTTGAACGTTCACCTTTCAGTAAGTGACAAACCTTGAGGTACTATTCCAAGCTTCAAGAATTCTTGCAGTTGGGAAAGCCAATCCTGATAAGCCAAAGCTTCTATAGAATAGACAGCTTGCTCTTCCTACATTTTTGAGGTAGTGAACATGAATTGAGGAATAAATATATGGCATATGGTTGCACCACACTCCATAGGTCCTTGGGAGATCAAATATCCCCAAGAGGCTATTTGCAATAAATATCTAGTTGTGAAGGACCAATCCTGATTTAGCTCGATGTTGATCATGTTGACTGATTCTTGATTATCAAAAGCTTCACAATGTATTTCTGAGTGTGAAAGCACTTTCACATGAATGGTTTTAAAATTAGTAGATGGATTTTAAGGGATTAAGTATCCCAAAGAGGCCATGGTGTCTGCAAATCTATTTGACATACGAGGTATTGCTTCGATGTCATACCATTCCAACTGGGCTAGGTAGGTATCAACAAGTTCCTTGTAAGTCTTCAAGAGTGGGCACCTGCATTGGAATAGTCCTTTGACCTGATTTACTATGATCAAGGAGTCACCAAAGATATTCAATATTTTAATGCCCATTGCTATGGTTGTTTGGAGTCCCAAGATCAATGCTTCATATTATGTGTTGTTGTTTGTGCATGGAAAGTCTAGTTTGAATGATAAGGGAAGTGGAGTTCCCTATGGTGTGATAAATACAATCCCTTCTCCACCTCCTTGTTCACACTTTGAACCGTTGAAGAACAATTACATGTCTCTTTATTTCTTAGGTTCTTCAAGCTCTGGTGGATCTGATAATGCAAAGACCGCATCATCAGGCAATTCTATAGTGAGAGGCTTGTTATCCTGAAGAGGCACCTCTGCTAATTGATCTGCTATGACTTGTCCCTTGATGGACTTTTGGCTTATGAACTCTAGATCAAATTTTGTCAATAGCATGATCCACTTTGTGGTATGTGTATTGTGATATGTCTTGCTCATCATGTACTGCAAAGGATTTTGTTTTGATATGACGTAGGTCGTATGGCTCAACATGTAATGTCATAACTTTCAAGTTGTAAATACCACTACTAAACATAACTTTTTGACATACGAATACCCTAGCTCATAACTCACCAAGGTGGGACTAATGTAATATATGGCTTACTTTTTATCGTGTGCATTCTTTTGGGCTAACATGGTGCCCAATGCAAAATTAGTAGTAGATATATATAGTAAAAATGGTATGTCTGACCTTGGTGGAGCCAATACTGGCGATGTTTCTAGATAAGTTTTGATCTCTGCAAAGGCTTGATGGCATTCTTCATCCCAATGAAATGGGACTTCCTTGCATAGCAACCTATTCATAGGTCTACATTTGTCTGATAATTACACGATGAATATTTTGATGGATGTTATCTTGCCTTGTAGGCTCTGCAACTCCCTAATGTTGGTAGGGGCAGATATTTCTAGTATAGCCTTTACCTTTGCAAGATATACTTAAATGCCTCTCTTAGATACGATAAATCCCAAAATATTTCCATAAGATACACCAAACACACACTTCTTAGGATTCAATCGAACATTGTGTTCTATGAGGTGATCAAAGACTTGCTTAAGGACTTCGGTGTGCTCTTGTTGCAATAGGGACTTGGTTAGTAAGTCATCCTTGTAATCCTCCAAGATCTTATGCATATAGTCATGGAATATATATTTCATGGCCCGCTTATATGTGGCACCAGCATTTTTGAGACCGAATGGCATAAATTTGTAATAGAATGTTCCCCATGGAGTAATGAAAGCAGTTTTATGTTGATCTTCGGGCTTAATCCGGATCTAGTTATATCTGGAAAAACCATCCATTAGGGAGAGCATTTCATGACCTGTGGTTGCATCTAAAAGAGCATCTATGTTTGGCAATGAGAATGAATCCTTTGGTGTTGCCCTGATTAAATCCTTGAAATCCATGCAGATACGGACTCTTATATCAGGTTTCCCCATGGGTGACATGTTCGACACCCACTCAGGATAGTCGATGGGAACTATGAATACTACATCTAGTAGTTTTTGTAATTTGTTCTTCACCATCAAAGTGATGGTTGGATGTATTTTCCTCAATTTTTGCTTGACTGGCTTCTTCATGGGATCCAATGAAAGGTTGTGAATGACTAACTTTGGATCTATCCCTGGCATATATTTGTAAGTCCAAGCAAAAAATTTTGGCCTCTCTTTGAGGAGAGGAATTAGAATGGCTTGTTCCTCTAGATTAGACTTTATCCAAACTTGACTTTCCTTGGTTGGGTAGGATCCTCATTGATGTCCACCTTGAAAGTCACTTCTATAGACATATGTGACCCATCCTCTAGTTTATTAGGCATGGGTATCAAATGAATGTCATCCATAGGATTTACAAGACCTAGTGACTCAGGTTCCAAACCAACATGGCAGACATCATATGCACAACCTAATGCAAAATTGAATGGTTGTAACATCTATCCATTGGGAAAGAGATCTTCTAGCTCTATGCGCGAATTAGCATGATCCCAATCAATAGCCTCTACATCAAGATGCAATTATTTGGTAGGATCTACTGGATTATGAAGTGGAGTGGTCAAATAAATGGAGATCATGTTGATAGATGGGATGAAATCTCCAGGACCACATGGGTGCAATCTTATCTCAGGGGCTTCCCTTCCATACTCGTGATAAGGTTTTGGAGGAATGGGAATTTCTAGATATGGACCATGGGTAGGGCGGACAATAGGATCATTGGGCTCTAATTGCTCTTTGAATATAGGTGGAGGGAGATTGACCATCTTATGAATTGCAACTAGGTCAACAAGTCTCCCAAAAATTGGAGATGAGGGTCTATGGCATAGAGTGTCGCCTCTCTCTCTACTAGCTCGTTGACTTGTCGTAAGTGGTGATGACCAAGATAAGCCATCTCGGTCTCATCCTTAAAGTCATAATTACTTATCCAGAAACTATTAGCATTGTTATGCGATACTAATACAAGGGGCTCATGTCTTGGCCCCAAGTAGGCCATCTCTATTTCATCTTCATATTCTTTGTCACTTATGAAGAATCCATTTGCATTTGTCTCTTGCCCCAAAGTCGGGTATTGATGGCTTAGGCCTAAGTAGGCTCTTTTTGTTGAGTCTTCTAATTCATAGTCACTTTCATCTGATGTATATCCACTCTCATCATGGATGGACCATGTGAATCTTTGTAAATAGCGAGGCCCTTGATAGGCTAAGTCGAGTTGTGCCTCATCATCACTTGCTTCATATCCATATTTCTCATCCCACAATTTTTACCCTATTGGGGTGGAATTAATTGAGGTGTTTGGATGATAAGTTTATAGAGGCGGTATGTTTACCATGGCCACTTGTCTATTTTTCAAATTTTATATTCTTATGGGGTGATAAGGAATGAAATCAATGTCTTCTCCTAACCCTATGCTTAATCTTTCCAATGTTTTTGCAAGAGAGTCTTGACCTCTACTATAATAGCCTAAGCCAAATATGTCGAAGCTGATATAGTGGCTCATAGGGCCACCTATGCCCCTGCTCATATATGCCAAGGCCATAGTCGTACCAGTGGCAATGCTCAAAGTATCTTAGAGCAAAATCGAGGTTAGATAGGTAATGAAAATTTATCATGAATAATTCATCACCATCCTCTTCTATATCTGAAGACTTATGAGCGTAGTCCAGGCCGACATAGACAAAATTGGTTTGGTTGGGAGGGATTCCAAGTGGAACCACTATTCCTATTGGTGGCCTCAAGTCCTTAGGCCTTCCTACATCTTGGGCAGACTCAATGATAGGCATAAAGGTGATGTTCTACACAAGGTACTCCCCTATGCCTATGCTTGCCAAGTGTATTGATGCATGCAATGTGGATGATCCCATGGATGATACTGGTGAAGCAAGGTGATAATCACTATCTTCATCTTGATCTTGAGGATATTCCTCTTCCATGGGACTTGGCATTTTAGCAATGGCTATAGTTGGCACTTCTTTGGGCATTTATTCCTTAACTAAGGGTGCCTTTAGCTTCTGATTATCTTTTAGTTTTTATGTTGATGGTACTTTAGAAGCATTGACTGTCTTGAGAGCACCAATAGGTGTTGATGTGAATGGGTCTTTTATTACCCCTTTGTCTTCGTTATCCACTTGTGTGGTCGGGGATGAAGGTTCCACGTAAAGGCAAGTAGAAGGGATTACGAATTCTCCTAGAATGTCCACCTGATTGATGTATTTAAAAGACTCTTCATCGACCAGAACCACATAGACTTTGTTCTCATGCACATACTTGACACACTGGTGCAATATCAAAGGTACACAATTCATGGCCCTTATCCAAGGGTGCCCTAAGAGGATGTTGTATTGCATAGCTCCTTCAACATGACACATCATAGGGATGGTCTTGTGCCCCACCTTGATGGGTAGGACTATTGTTCCCATAGTATTGCATAAAGCATCATTAAAAGCTCTCAATGTGTAAGCTCCTGGAACGATATTTGACTTGGGGATTTTGAGGTGCTCTATTGCAGTTGTTGTGATGATGTTTATTGATGAACCTATATCAACCAAAACCCTCTTGAAATGTAAGTCATTTATTGTTGCTATAATGTTCAACGGAGGGTCTGGTAAGGCAACAAGAACTATCTTAATCTCATGATCATAGAATTGTATTATAGGTTCCTGGCATTCTTGTACTTATCCAACAAAGTGAGTGAATGCATTTGCATCTTGCAGTTGGGGTTCAATAATTCTTAAAATCTCCATTAGAGTCTCCCTATGCTTTGGGGACTATTGTATGAGCTCATAGATGGATAACTTAGTTGGACTGTAGGTTTTGCTCCAATATACTCTGAGTATTTACCACAGGTCGAATTCGTGGACCTGGAAGGTTGTCTTACCTTTGCCTAGGAGTGGCTGGGATGTTCATGGGAGCTGCAGGTGGTTGCGGTTGACCATACCACCTAGTCCTTGTTTCTATGTTAACAATCTCAACCATCCCAATGCATTCATGGGTAGGTATGTTAGCTCAAACCTGATTGACTTGGACCCCTTGATCTCAAGGGGTCTCATGATTGGGCAATGGATTTTAGTATATGTCCATGTATCTATTATTAGGAGCCAATGGGTTGTCAAATTTGAGCTCTCCCACCTTAATCATGTTTTGCACTTGATGTTTAAACCTGATGCAAGCCTCAATGTCATACCCCGATATCCTATGATAAGGGTAAAATTTATCTTCGCTATATCCTTTTGGTTTAGGATGGTTGGGATCTATAAGAGGTATATCAGGATCCTCCTGGCCTCACTCAACTAATTAAATATTGATTGCATTGATTCTATCAAATGCGTGAAATAACGAGGTGCCTTGCATTCTCTGTTTCTTCCCTGATTGTTCTTTTGGTTGTAGTTGGATGGCAGGGGATGTGCTTGATAGTTCTATGGTTTTTGTGCACCCCCATCCTTGGGTGTAACCAACACGACTTGATTTACTATAGTAGGGTTGCCCTACTTCTACTTATACTTGTCATTCTTACCATTCTTTTTCCACTCATTTTTTTTTCAGAGCTTAATGGTTCCCTCATCTACTTTTATTTCCTTGATGAGCTTAGCCTGTTCCAAAGCTTCCTCAAATGAAGGATACTACTGAAGTTATAGTAAGAGGGATATGTGTTTAGAACAACTTTTGGTGAACATGTGAATAATATCTTTTGTGGGAATGGAGAATGATAATTTTACCATGACTTGTCTCCATTTATTCCCATAATCCATTACTAGCTCATCATCATACTATTTCAAGTTGGCCATGTCTAAAAGGTTCACCTTATTCTTAACACCAAAGGAGAAATGCTTCAAAAATGTGTTTAGTAGTTGTTCAAAGTTGGTTATGCTATGCTTAGATAGTTGGTTAAACCACTGAGTGGCAGCACCTGAAAATATCATTATGAATGTTCTTAGCATAAGAGTGTCATTGTCTTCAAGATGAAAATAGGCATTGATAAAATTGATGACATGCTCTTGTGCATCCTCTTCACCCTTAAAATTTTCTAACCTAGGCATCTTAAAGTGCTTAGGATATGGAGGGCTAGGGATTGATGGGCACAATGGTTGGTTTTGTATCTTGCTCAATGTTGGTGAGTTCCCAGCTGCCTCTTGTTTCTCAAATATTTTCATCTTTTTAGAAATCTCTTGAAATGCCTTTGATGCACGGATTTCCTCCTCTTGTAAGCCTACTCATAGTGGCAATGGAGGTAACTCTTTATCCATTTGATTTATTCTATTTTCCTCCCTCCTACAAGGGGACTTAGGATTGTGATCCTAGTTTGTTATGTTTACCCTTTCCCATTAGTTGGATTTCATTCATGATTTGGTGGGGGATCTCGTTGTGGGCTATCTTGTCTAGTGTGCCTCTCCTTAGGTGAGTCAACACATCTTGTTCTTTGGTGGTCACCACCATTTGTCTATAAATTGTTAAGAGCTAGCTACTTAGCTTGCTCTCTTAAATGTTGCTCATGTTGGCACAAGAGTCTTTCTCTTTGTTTCTCTTGTTCGAGAGCTTACACTAGCTCTCACTCCTTACATAATGCATTTTCTAACCACCTCATTTTGTCAATTTGTGTTGTCATATAAGACTCATGTTTATTTGACTCTTTTCTTATTGTCTTAACTCATAGATTCCTCAAGGAGGTTTCTATTGTATCTGCACTCTTGCTAGCTAATATGACTTGTTTAGTGTACTGTTGAGTATCTCTATAATCAGACTCCACGTGTCTACTATGGGGTCACTCTGAAGTACCCCCAGACTAGGAGGTGTGTTTAGAAGTCATATTTCATGAGCTTCCAGATGCAAATTTATCAATAGCTATAGTTCTTTGAGTTGGTCAAGTAGGAAATCGATCCAACCCATCTAACTGTCTTGTTTTCCATGGTTGGTCCTGTGGGGTACCATTCACTCCTATGAGTTCATATTCTATGAGAATATTTCCTTTTGTGTGAATGGTTTCTTCTATTTGATTCCCATGGCTATATGTATCTCTAGATTCCTGTCCTTTAGTGGGTAGACCCATTTCATATGTTTCTTGTGAGTCTTGAGGTGTTGCAATTCCTGTTTGCCTTCGTGATGAAGAGGGCTTGGTGGTAACATGTTTTCTCCATGTGGATGGAGATGTAGAAGTATCGTCATCCCTATGTGAAGAATGATTCTTAGAACTTTATTTATGTCCATGTGAGGAGAAAGCCCTTGAATCTTCCTCACATATTTCAGATGTTTTTGTGTGTTTAGAGGAGGCCTTTGAGGTATCCTCATGTCATCTTGATGAGGATGGTTATGAAGCCTATTTTTTTTTATGTAATTTTGTTCCATGATGTGGATCCTTACTTGGGGTTTCTCGAGGAGATCCCCCAAGGGTTGAATTATCACCTCTTAGGCTCATAGAGCTACGTCTCATGGTCTAACGGGTAGGTCGTGCAATGTTACTATGACTTTTCCTATGGGTATGAGTTGCTTTTGTCTCTCCCTTGGTATCAGACTGAGGGTGCTTGCTTCTTGTCTTGACCATGTTGTCTTATGAATTGATCTTTTGAGTTGTAATTTAGGAATAACCACACAATACCAAACAAATTTTTATCTTTATTATCGATTTAAGTGTGCCCTAAACTATTTGGTGTGTTTTGATGTTTTGTTCTTTCGATTTCTTGCTCTTGCCTTTGTATTAATAATGAGAAGACTCATCCATAGTGACAATCAAGTACACTCATGCCAAACATGATTTTCTCAAAAGAAGCTAGGGTACACCATTGAAGACCCAATGGAGGGTTTTCCTAGCTCTTCCACTTAGAACCAATGATTATTCCAACAGTGGGAGACAATTTGAACACAAGTAACTTAGTGTCACTATAAGTAAGTTTCTCAATCCATTTCTAGGAAGCTCTAGGGGGAAAACCAGTGGAAGGAGATAAATTCCAATGTCACTGGATTGAATTGAAGGTTGGTAATGAAATCCAACTCTCCAATGTTTAAATGATACGTGCGTGTGTGGTGTTCATTTTAAGCTTGCATAACATAAAGTGCATCATATAGCAGCAATGAATATTTCCTATATTCCTAAGTGCAAAAATACGTTTCAATATTTAGAAAGATGCATGAACTACTATGATTTGTATGAGTGCACTTTATTTCGTGCAACTATGGCCTCTAGCAGGGCCTCAAAGCAAGAAAACAACATACAATGTCTAGCACGTTGGATTCTAGGGCAAAATTTTTAGGCATAATCTGATGTTCCTAGCAATGCCTAGTGGAAAATTTAAAAGAAGATCTAAGATATATGAAATGCTTAATTCTTTCTTCTTTTATTCCTTCAATTTCCAAACATAAATGTGCTTTAAGTTCTTTGTTTTAGACACACAAAAGCAGACAAAAATCTATAAAATATCATAGAAGGTATACCAAACTTTGATCCAACTCAGAGATTCAATTTTTTGACATCTACTGCACTCCAGTTTCGGCCACTGTTGACTAGAGCGACTGGTTCTTGGCCGCTGTAGCTCAGATTGGCAAAGCTCTATTGGCCATTGTAGCTCAGAGTGGCTACTTTTTGGCTATTGTAGCTCAGAGCGGCTAGACCTACACACAAAATTAAGTTAGTATCCCGACAAAAAATGGAAAATTAGTGGTGGTCCCATCATGATCACCATCTGTAGCGACCCCGGGAATGCACGCACCAGCCCCCTTTTTAACCCTACTTGCAATGTTATTTAAAAACCCAAGATGAAATGGAAGACAAGATGAAAAATTATATAACATGAAATAACAAATATGGATCTCTTTATTGATATTTAAGCTCGGTTACATGTCGGTCCCTCTTAGGGATACACATTTTGATACTATAAGTTACAAATAGGCAAGAAGTGCCCATTTCGTGAAGAGGTGGTACGCTTATAAAATCTTCCCTATTCTACACACAAAAATGTATGAGGGCTTACAAATGCCTCCTTCTCTAGGTCTATTTCCTAGAGGGATCCTCTTTTCTCTTGTACGTTGCAAACTTCATCCGATGTACCTGTGGACCTACAAGCAATGAAACAATAACACATGTTTAGGCATCTAATATTGCCTCCCCATATGAGGTTGTTAGTAATAAAATAATGTAACAGAAATTTGATGAAACTATGCCATGAAATTATGTAAATCTATGCTAATGATATGAAAAATATAAAGAAACAGAATAAAATAACTTATGTCTAAAACCTAAGCTAAGCTTGTGGGCCACTGTCTTAACCTAAGCTAATCCTACGGGCCACTGTCCAAGACAACGGCCGCTAAAGTAAACCTTGCCCTCTTTGCCCCAAAGTTATGGGTCAAAGCCTGTATCTGATGTTGAAATAGTAGGTGTTATGCTCTTCAATCCGTCAGAGCTTTGTCATACACATGATCTCAAAGAGAACTCTCCAAGTCTCGAAAGCTCTCCTCAAAAATATGTCTCCCTCTTTCTGATATGATAAAATATGGATTTGATGTCTTGGTGCTTTTAGTATTGCACCTTTTATAGTGTGAAACCCTAGGTCTCTGTTCAAACCCTATAAATGAATTTCTCATGCGTAGCACAAGTTAGCATGATAATATTTTGTCCATTGTCTATATTTAAAGGCCAGTTAACTAAAATCTAACTACCCACTTGAGTATTCTATGCAAACTGGTCATTAGCATGAGAAGCTTTTGTCCCTTTTTTATGCTTGGAGGTCAGTTGACTTAATTCTAAAATGCAAAATCAAATCTTCTATATGAACTGGTCATGAAAATGAATGCAAAGTCACTCCCACTCACCTTTATTGCATGCAAACTACCACTTTCACCTGTGATTAGGCATGTTTATCGATAAACTACTTCTTATGGCTTAGCTGTTGTCATCTACAGTGACTAAGATCTGGCCGCTATCATCTATAGTGGCTAAGGTCTGGCTGCTCTAGGCTTGAGAAGCTAAGATCTAGCTGCTCTTGGCTTGAGCGACTAAGCTTGGATGTCTTGAAAAGGCACCAAATGAGTGGTGAGAACCATTTTTAATGCTTGGAAAGTCCAAGATTATGTCTTATGATCTTATGAATGTGTCTGTGTGAGAAGCTCCCCTAAGCATGACACGATTTAGGTGTCTACAATTTTAATCCATTAAATCTTGGACTTAGGCTCACAATTGCCCTAATCCTCAAAGTGAGAGGTGAGATGTCGCAGATCATATAAATCAAAGACCCTTTGTGATATTTTTTCCCTACTCACAATTACTAATAAAAATGAAATTTTGAAAGAAAAATATGGAAATAATCACCATTAATACCATTATTAGCAATTTTTAACCATATTAATTACTATTACAAGATTAGTTTTTAAACATAAAATAATTATCTTACCACATTATGTCATTTCATCCTCTAAATTTTCCTCTATAATTGGTTCAACTTTCTCACCCATATTGCAATCTAACACTATCAAATTTTAAATATCCATCTTACTTAACAACAAAGCATCATCTATCTAGTAATGGTTGACTTATATATTTTCAATGTTCCAATTTTAAGATACATTCATCTAAATAACTAGTTAACTAGGTGTAAGATTCTTTGCTAATTTATGTGTTTGTAAGTTAATTGTAATGTATTATAAATATGGTGTTTTTTCCCATTCTTCTATTTTTTTTATGCATTTTGTGCTTGATAATATCTGAATGAAAATTTTTAATGGTTTAGTGTTCTAGATAGCATATATTTATTCTTGTTAACATTTGAGTTGTGGTTTAAAATAAAAATTAATCTTAAATTTGAGTTAGTGTCAAAATTATAGATCCATATAACATATGAATTAGTTAAAAAATATATCTTTTTGAATAAATTTCTTTCCTATATCATACCAAAATAAAATTGACTTTTCTCTATGTTTTGCAAGTCTTTATAATATGGACTATATCCATTTATATCTATGAATTGGTGTATCAAAATAATTTTCTAATTTGGATGCCTTGTTAGTCTCTAAGTCATTATTCTTCTTTGGTTGAGTCATTGATGATCTACAAATATGTTTTTTTAGCATTTAATTATATGGAATATAATCCCGTAAAACCATTTAGTTTGATCTTAATTTATGTATGTTTCTTGTTGCTTTGTTACTCATAGAAAATTGTTTTTCTAAAAATGTTATTTTCCCCCCTTGGTAGAATTCAAACATCCTTGAAACAAATTTGATAGAGGGAAAAAGTGTTTTAGAAGCCACTTTAGTCCTATTGTTTGCATAACCTCCTATCTCCTTGGAAATAAATTAAGTGTTGATCTCTCTAGGAATGCATGGAAACTAGAGGTAAGATAGTTCAATGAAGAGTGCATAGTTTTTGGTGATATTGCAATATACATATTTTACAATTTCTTAAGCATTCTCTCTATGGTTGTAGAATATTTATCTTCATTATTTACTTTTGTTATATCCTCCAAACCACTTTATTTTCACTTCCCACCATTTCAAAATCCAAAAAAGCAAAGCATGGTACCTTGTCCAAAAGTGGAACCACGTATGCCAACATAGCTTTTGTTTTAGTCCCTTCATGCATGTTGTATTCCCACACTCTGAAGGCCTAAAATTGACTAGTTGTCTCCTCTTATGTGGGTTTAAATATCTCCAATTTTCCTTAGCTTGGTTTAATATTATGTTATATTTATTTCATTGCAACCTACAACACTTGATAATTTGACCAAGATTCATGTTTGCAAAATGTCTCCACATGTCCTATATCCACATATTATAGAACTTAGGCATTCCTATGAATACTTAAGTCTATTTTTTTGTAAAAGGGTAGATGTATTGAAGACCCTACTTAGAAAATTTTATTTACAATGAATTTTTGTGTTATAAATTACTCAATTAGTCCTTCATAGGTAAGAAATCCATAAATATGGAGCATCTAGGGATTGGAAATTTCATAAGTAAAAGGATAAAATTACAAAGCATAAAGTCCTTGTATATGATGGAAAAGAAAAAGGAGACTATGTAACAAACTATAGGAGCTAAAATTCCTAGACATGAAGGATATGGTAAGGAAATAAAAGAGGAGGAAAAAGAGCACATGACTCCTCAAGTTCTTCCCCAAGAAATACAAACAACAAAGACAAATATGAGGATGAAAACTTTATCTCTCATCCCTATCCTAGCTAAGATGAAAAATATGTGAGGAAATACTATAGGAGAGGAATATCTATTGATATAAGAGACCCAAATAGGATTCCTTACAAAAAAACAATATCATGATGGATAGATATCATGCGTGTGTCTAAAGACCTAGATAATTTCTTTAACAAGTTATTAGAAATAGAGAAGCAAAAGTGACAAATTGAATTAAAACGGATATTTTTTTCTCATTTTTCCCAACCCAATGCAAAGGAAGAGAAAAGGAAGATCTAAAATCAAATGACTAGTTGATAATATTGAGAATAAGCTACTAATAAAAATTGCATAATGTAATATTGGTGTATCTCCTAGGAAGGAGCCCATCCAGGAAGACTATGAATTTATAGCCACCTCTCTTTCCAGCATATATGTAGAAGGGGCCATAAGCATGATCAATATAAACTTAATGGTATCCAAAGTATCCATTTATTAATTAAAATAAAAATGTTAGTCTTAGGCAATAGGTTTAATATTTAAAGGAATTAGTAAAAAAAAATTGAGAATTTTAGATATTCCTAGAATTGCCAAATCTTCTTTAGAGGATATCTAACAAGAATATGTTCAAATTTTAAGTCAATATATAAAAAACAAGAATATATAGAAATATCTATAATATTATGAAAGGGAAATATATTTCACCAAGGTAGATAATGGTACAAGACTTGGTAGACTATTTGTTGAATAGGTCAAGATGTAGTGGGATGAAGCCATTCAATGGGGGAAACTAGCTAGGAAATATTATTGTCAATTATACCAATTAAAAGAGTAATTTAGTTTTAATGAAGACAATATGCAATAAAAATTATATACCTATTTATATGAGCTAAATAAAGAGTGGTCACAATAATGGCAAGCAAGGAATACAAGGCAACCACCTAACTAGACTTCAAGCAGGTGCAAGGGAACCTAATGGAGTGGATCCTCTTGGCCAAAAGAAGGGGATAATGATAAAGAATATAAAGTTATTCTATGAAGAAAAATAAAATAAAATAATCTCATTTAATATCAAACTGACATCATATTTTGTATCCATGGGCATGGATATGGGCATCCCAAGCAAGAGAAGTTTGAGGTTATATAAAGTTACTAGAGCAATAATATCCTCAACTTCCATGACTACATAGAGAATAGAATCATGGCCTTCATCTAAATTTATAATCATCTTTATGATATAAAGGAATAGCTAAAGCATACTATGAGTATTTGACTCACTAAAGAAGTCTCAATTAGCTCTATTAACTATCTACAAATCATCAATGTTGGATATCAAATTAATTGATGAACAACTTTGTTATTAAAACATGTTTGTGGGAAAAGGAATTCCAAGGCTATAAAATAATATATTATGTAAAAAACAAGGTATAAAAATAATCAATCAACCTCACAAATTCCCCATAAGGATCTAAAATACATTTTATGTTATCCTTGTTTATTTACTTTTATAAAGTTATAATATCAAATGAGCCTCATAAAATCATTATTGATAGCCCAATTATATTATAACAGATATAGAACCATCATGATAGTTACAATAAAGTGTCTTAAAATATTAGTAATAAAATTAATTCTTACCATGCATACTAAAATATACCTTAATATTCTCTATAAATTGAGAGTGACTTCTAAAATATAGTCACTTATTTTTGTATTGCAAGAAGTGTATGTCATCCATCTAGCATTGTAGAAGTTAATTGTAAGGAGACAAGGTTTTTAGTTACAAATGCAATATAAATTTCTAAGCCTCTTTTGCAATATTTTGTGGTTGTATGTGTTAAAGCTATCATGCATGAATGGTACTTATTTTAGTTATTATCTCTCTATATTGTTTTTCTTTAAAATCTTAAAGATAGTCGATAGAAAAATCTTATAGAATTTTTATCAATGGGGTCCTTATGAGATTTTTGTAATTTCATTATATCTATCATTTGCATGTGAATATGCAATTTATCTATAGATATATTACTATGAATATCTCTATGAGTGGATAATAGGCTGAGGAGTGAAAACAATTTTTGCCTTAATATATATTTTTACTAGATGGTACCTTTTAGATCAAATTTTATTTCATTGTTTGTACATAAATTATCTTTGTACAATGGAAAATACCCCCACATGATCATTTGTAGATATTATATATATTTTACTTTTTCTTATTTTTGCATGTTAACAGTTTGTTATGTGTGTTAAATCCTAAAAGTTTTAGTTTATCTCGCTATGCTATCTTAGGTTTTTATGAAGTTAACTCAAGTTTAGATATTTTAAAAATAAAAATAGTGAATAAAACCATTCCTCTTATGAGAAAAAAAAAGAATATTCTTATTGAATCTTCTAAACTATGCCCATAAATCTAATTTATAGGACAATAGTCCTATATTGTCTTGATCCTTTGATAGTTATTCATGTATTATCTAGATTATATAGCTATTATCTAGTGTAAAAGGATAACTAGGGAGGAAGCTCTAGTTGCATTCTCCTATATTCATCCTCTAATGTGGGAATAAAATTGAGCTTCATGTTGGTAGCATTCTTACCCAAGTTATTTTATTTTCAAAAGTAGGTTGATATTTTCAAATATAAATTATATTAATATAGATATCAACTAGGTTTTGTACAAAGATATTTTTTGGATAATAGGATGAAAATACAATAATATCTCAAGCCAAACTCCATAAACATCATTTCTACCTATCAATGACACCTCTAGTCAGTATCAATGAGTGACATACTTCTCATTCACTATGTAAAATCATTCCCTTCTTTTATCCCCCTTAGTATGTTTAGTCAATATGGTATAATTTTCACATATATTAATGATCTACGAGGTGATTAGGAACATGAGTTAACAATATGGAAGGATTTACCTAAAATCCATAAATTTAGATAAAAGACTTTATGTTTCCCAAATACCAGTCTTCATTATGAAGGAACCCTTTAATCATCAAGTGACTCATTGTAGACATGGAAAATTGATCCACTTCAGTGGGCAATCTTCCTTGAGATCTTTAGGGGATACCTTAGACTTACCTAGGGCAAGGGTAAGTTTCCTTCCCCTCTTTTGTGCCTTTTTTCCCTCTCTATGTGAAGTCGCATCCAATCCTTGACAGGGCGCAACTTTGCATTACAAAATTGTGGCCAACCCTAAAAGGCCACGATTTCACCTTTTAGGGTTTGACACATTGAAACCCTAATTTTTTGTGCTTGGCATGTTTTACATTGGTCCTCCTTGGTTTTTCCACTCTTTTTGCCTTCAAATATGCTATATAATAAGGTTTTTAATTCATTTTCACAAGCACACAAGTTATTATAATTTCATATGCATGATTACTAATGATTATATTTCTTGCAAAGTGTTTTATTTGATCTACATCCTTCTTCTTCATTTGCAAGCAACTTTGAAGTGTGATGTTTGATTGATTGTTTGCTGCATTTGATTGTTGGTGCTTGCTCTTGGTGGATTGTTGTTGAAGACCTAAGGAGATATCGACTACCTGGGAAGTCTCAAACCTTTCTGCTTTCTTCTATTAGAATATTAATATTTCATATCCTAAATTGCTACTAGGATAATCTATGTGGCTAATATTAGCTTAGTTAGTTATGATCTGATGGATCAGATTGTACATCTTTGCTATTTAAGCAAAGACACTTCCTTTGAATAATATCAAGTGTTTTACTTTTCCAACATGGTATCAAAGCAGGCTTTCCTTGCCCTATGAGCCTGAGGAGCTTTTTCCTCATGGGGGATTTCCCTCATGGAAATCCCCCCTTTTTTCTTTCCTTTGGCAATGTTTTTTTCTTAGAAAACTGAGGGAGTATGCTCTCCATATTTGATGGATCAGAAACCAGAAGTTTTAAGAAAAATTTATGGCTGCCCTTTTTTTATGGGGAATTTTTTTTCAGTTTGAGTTTTTTATATGAGGTGTTGTGAATCTCAATGCAAAGCAATTCCCTATTGTGAATCTGATGCTACTTCCTAGTAGCCCAAATGTGGTGTCCTCTACCTCCACTATGGTAGTAGAGGATATTTTGGATTTTTGCGGACCATCCCGGAGCAACAACTCCACTAGGAAAACTTCCTGTTGTGGAAGCCACACTCACTGAAATGGTATTGAATAACGTAGTTCAACCCATTAATTTTTTCTATCGGGACTCACTGTGGGTTGGAGGTAGAGGAGAGTATATGGGCGAAAGAGGAGAATAAAAACATGTGAATTTTTTTTGGTGTAGATATTGGCGGGTGCTAGTGTAGCACGTATTTTTGTGATTGTTGTTAAAGGTCAAGCATCGAGCCCGTTAACAACCTACATTGCCTATGTATGCGCCTGTGTGGGTGTGATATCTTGGAGATAGAGATTGGTGTCTCTTCATGTATTGGCATCACGATGGGTATTTCTTGTTGCCAGTTCTAGCCATAATATTCTATTTTTTAATGATAATTGTGCGCTAGTGTAAGCATTATTTTTTCTTTGTTCTTGAGGTGTTGTGGAGGATGTTGTCTCCATGGGTGGAGAAACAATGTTTCTTGGCTTCACTCATTGTGTTGCATTGGATGTGGATGGGCACTGCTATACGTGGGGTCATAATGATAAGAGATAAGTCATATTTTAGTTTATAGTGTTTGAATATGAGTAGAAAACCTAGTGGAATAAAAACATGGGCAAACTCCAAAGGAAATCAACTAGCGGGAGTCGGGTGACGAGATCGCGTGAAGAATGTTGTGAGCACCAATTTTCCCATTTCCATGGTAGTTTGTCATTTATGGATTTGTTGCATGCACTCATATTCTGAAGTTCAAAGCTTTCTATTATTAAAAAAAATGGTCCTCAAGAAATTAGATCTGGAAATAGCTATTCGGCTGTAATCTAACCAAACAACTTTCTATAGATCTGGAGATGACCTATTATTTTTTTAATGTGTAATTGTGGTGATTTCACTCCTTGTACTCATGATTTTTTGTGCTCAAATACACGTGAATTTTTTTTTTTTATGGTGTTGTTTTGCCAAAAATAGTTTCACCCTTTTTTTAGAGTGTTTTCCATCCACCATCGATCTGTCGCGCCACTCTGATCGAAGAGGAAGTTTTGGTCGAAGTGGAATTTTTTTGTTTGAAACTTGTGGAGGAGATTGGTGTGGATTTGTGGTGATTTAAAACTCATCCAAGAATGCATGTTGATCAGCCACATCTTTTTGGCATCATCTATGGAGCTTTATTGGCCATTGTGGCTATCATTCAAAGAAGGTTGTTTCTATTGGCGTTATTTTTCCATTGAACCCATAGAGGAGTAGATGTTTGGTCGACGATGTTTAGAGAGATGACGAAGAATTTTTTCCTGGATGCACTTTTTTTTGGGCAATTTGTGATGAGAATGGATGTCGACTGGATGAATTGGCTTTAGATTTTACTGTGCTCAGTTGTTTGTAGTGGTATCCTTGACTTCTTGAGTCCTTTTGGCCATATTTTTGAGGAGATCAAGTGAAAATTTAAGGGTGATTAACTACTGGAAATGCATCTATATTCAAGGCCGACTACATATTCTCTTTATGAATGACAGTGTGTGCACACCAATTTCAAGGTTGGGTATGATTTTTTGGTTGCTGACGTGATCTCAATTTCCATAGAAAATTTTTGATATCGATGAGTCAGAGTAATGCAGGCACACAGTTTATGGAGTAGATGCTCATGATTTTGAAGTGGAGTGCCATGAACATCGGGAGTAGATGCTCGAGATCCTAGTACCTTATCAGGCCTTGTTTTCGGGACTCATTTTTATGGATATGCCACTAGTTTGGTTATGTTGTTTTTCACTACCTCCTAGTACCACTTAAGGGGGGGTGTTAGTATATCCTAGTACCACTTAAGGGGGGTGTTAGAATATTAATATTTTATATCCTAAGTTGCTACTAGGATAATCTGTGTGGCTGAGATTAGCTTAGTTAGTTATAATTTGATGGATCAAATTGTACATCTTTGTTATTTAAGCAAAGCCACTTCCTTTGAATAATATCAATTATTTTACTTTTCCAACAACTTCCTTGCTCTCTACCAGGTGAAATTGTTCTATTGTATGTTTTATTTCATTCCATGCATCGTATTTTCATCATTTTTCTTCAATTTGAGATGTTTCATCTCACTTCTATGAAATCATGCCCAATCTTTTGTGGGGTGTGACTTCACCTTGTGTTATCATGGTCGCCTGTTATGGGGTACAATTTCACTTGAGCTAAATCTGGGGGTAATATATTGTTCCAATTTTCATCATTGCATTCTAGAACACATTTAGAGCATAGTGGTGTATTATGTTTCTATGATTTTATCATTCTTTTCTACTATATTGTATTATGTTTGTTTTTCTCCAAAGGTCAATTTTTGCTTTTAATTATCAAAGGTCAGCTAAAAGGACCTAGGGGGCTTGAATTATGCACCTCCAAGTATTATTATACAGTAGCCTAAGTAGATCCCCTAACGCTAATCATATTCTTCAAGTGTTAAGTTATCTTGCGAGAATAGGAATTATTGATAGCATTTGGACAAAGGAACAAAAGCATGTTTAAATCACCATATAAGATAAATGTTTTAATTAGTCTTTAATTTGTTTGTTGAATGCTTTATATTTCTATTTTAAACCCTAGATCTGATTTTATATAAATATATATTTAATTATTTTCTAGGAATTTAAAAGATAAAACAACATATAGTGTGCACTTAGGGATAATTTTTTTATGCATTATTTCTTGAGACCTCACTTAAAATATTTTTCTATTTGAAACCCTAGGTTAGGAAGCATTCAAAAGAGAGAATCATTATAGGATTAGCTCTTGTATTTTTGCATTGTCCTTTATATTTTATAGCATAGATCTAGAAAGGCCAAATCTAAGTGTTTTTCTTGAATATCATACATCAAAATTTCTTGAAAACCAAAGGATTTGGAGTAAGTCCTAAAACTGTTCCTGGTTAACCCTTCCCCCCTAGAACCCAGTGTAGAGAACAACATACCCCCATGGTTCACCCCAAAGGCTTCTCTATTGTGAATCAAACTTTTATAAATTGTACACGGTAAGGCATTTTTCTCCCTCTACATCTTTGGTGAACCTGACGTGAACACATCCTTTATTTTTACAACCTTTTTTAAGCAATATCATTAAATTTATTTGTGTGGTTGAATAACCTTAATAACATCTTTAAAAATATTTTTATTTATATTGTTAGCATTCTCTTCTATCCTTTTGCTTTTCTAATGGCTCCTGTCCTTAGAATTCAGTGAAAGCATCTTGAATCTGATTGTATTCCTTCATAATGTGATTATATTGAGAGAGAGGATCCTAACATAGATCTATAAGAACAAGATAACATGGATACTAATATGAGTTTTTATCCTTATGAGGGACCTAATGGTAGCTTTGTTTTTTCATCATTTGAGCATATTTGGGGCTTTATGAAAGCTAATAGGGATAGGATATTGGGGGGTATGTATCGAGAAGCTCACCTTGAAAGATATGAGACTCCTCCACATCCTCCAATAAGCTCCCCTATGCTTAACGAGGAAAACCTCCTACCTAAATCAGTGCATATTGATAATTTGAACTCAGTTGTTAATACTACTACAAACACCAACATTGGAAGAAATATGTAAGCTCCTCCAATTAGTAGTGTCACTCAAAAGAGTTTTCAATTTCTTCCTCAATATTCTAATATCAACAATTTTACTTCTATCCCACCAAATTTTAGCTATCCATTTTCATAAATACCACATATAATAGTAGTATCCATGCATCCAATCTGAATCACGCATTGGTCCCTCAAAACACATATGTTCCATCTTTAGAAAATGTGGGAACAATGCATAACAGTAATCCAGAAGTGCAAAATTTAATAAATATGGTGAAGTAGTTGGTTTCAAAAGCTGATATGATTCAGCCCTCAAGTTTTACTTATAGTTATAATAAAATGTGTAATCAGCCATCGGATCCTATTGTTGTGGCTAGGCCTTATCCTAAATATTTTCCTACGCCAGTTTTACCCATTTATAAGGGGACAAAATATCCAATTGATAATTTAAGAATATTTAGAATAGCTTTCCATGATATCATTTATGATGATATGTTGCTACCTAAAACATTTCTTAATAATCTTGGTGGCATGGCAGTAGAGTGGTACTAGCAGTTACCTAATTATTCCTTGAAGAGCTTTGAAGAAACAATAGAATTATTTGTTCAACAATTTGGTGCTTACATTGAGAAAGAAGTGACAATGAAATATGTCTATAATTTAAAACAAAAATAAAGAAGAAAGCTTTTCAGAATTTTTGGCCCGTTGGAGAAATTTAGTTGGACTTTTGAGATATACTTTACCTCCTAAATATATGCTTGAGATATTTATTGGTAATTTACAAGAATAGTTATCTTTTTTTTTTTTTTTGGTAAATAAAAGTCTTCATTAATTATCGGGTTTTGCAGGTTAACCCAAAACCTATTACAATATCCAGCCTTCTACTGAGATTGTAGATCCTAGTCATCCTTGAAACTTTCTTACCAGAACTTGTGTTGAATCCCCTACAACACCTTACTAACAAGGCACACCCATACCTAAACATAACTGTAAATATTACTTACATTGACAGGAAATTGAAGTTTGAAACTTTACACTTGTGAAACCTATTGCTTGACCATTTCCTATTCTATGTCAGAATCCTCCAAGGATTACACCCTGTTACCTTCATTTCCAATTTGGTATGATTTAGAGGGAAACCCCATAGTTATTACCAACTCCATGGGGAAATAACACCCATTCATCTTTCTCCTTAACAAGTAGGTTTCTTTTCATGACTAATAATTTTTTCCACTTCTCGTGGCACACCTTGTGTCCATGTCACCAAACTACCAACATCAACACCTATGTTGGCTAATTTTTTAGTTGACCTGTTGGCCTCATGGTACACGTGACGAGCCATCCTATTCTGTCTTGCCACAAAAAGGATCCTCACTTCATGGATGACTCCCTCAATTCTCCATGGAGGTTTTTTGTCATTGGTTAATAGGTTTATGTTGTTCATCAAATCACCTTCAATCATCAAGTTACCTTGAGTTTCTTGGGCTACTTGCAATCCTCTCCAAAGGGCTCTAGCTTTTGCTTCGTTATTAGTTCTAATTCCCAATGGTTCAGCGAAGGCCTTGACCAAATTTCCTTGATGATCCCTGATTATTCCTCTAGCTCCAGCTCTTCTCGGGTTCTCCTTGGCTGCACCATCAAAATTTAGTTTAAACCAACCCTAGGGGGGTGGCTCCCAAGAAATCCCATTTCTAGGATTGGGAAAAGGAATGGAAGTTTTGTCCTCAATACCTAAGGCCCGAGCTAATTGTTTTTCTTTGGGAGGAATTGAGTGGTTCTCATCCACTAAGGTGCTAAGTTTTTCTTTCGCAAAGACAATAATCCTGTTGACAATGGTTTTTGGGTTGTGAATGGTATCCTTAAAGGCTCTATGGTTCCTTTCTAGCCAAATATTCTAGAGAAAATGATGCCAACAAATTTTCCATAGGTACTTAAGTTTTAGGCTAACAAAGGGTTGAGGCCATTGATGGAACACTTTGGATATAAGAGCAGGCTTAACCCACGAGATCCTAAAGTCTTGGAAAAGTTCATCCAGGATGGACTCCGCTACCGGACACTCCAGAAACAAGTGTTGGGTTGTCTCCCATCCTACCCTACACATGTAGCAATGGTTAGCAATAACCATACCTTTGGATAACATATTTTCCATGATGAGGATTTTTCCTTGAATCACCAACCATGAAAAAAATGATATTTTAGGAATTAAGCCTTTGATCCAAACCAAACTCAGTTGAAATTGTTGACCTTCCACATTGAGAAGCAAATTATAGGCAGACTTAACTATGAAGTCACCACTTTTAGTCTCAGCCCAAACAATGTGATCTTCATCCTCTCCAAGGGGAATAATTTGTTAAGTTAAAATGTTATAAAGCTCTTTAGACTCCGCTTCAAAACCCTGTACTCTGATGTGTTTCCACCTGTTGATATTTATATCCCGCCACATATAATTTGCAACCTTCTTCCCAATATGCTGCTCCATATGCTCTTGAATCCTAGCCAAACGAGGATTCTGGAATAACTCCTCAGCTCTCACCCATCGATCCTTCCAAAAGTCTATTGTTTACCCATTTCCTAGAATCCATCTAAGACCTTTCTTGATAAGATCCTTGCTCGTGAGGATTGCCTTCCAAAAACCAAACCCCATGCTTGCTAAGTTATCACTAAGGAAGTTCATACCTTGGAGGTATTTCCTCCTAACTATGGCAGTCCATTCATTATCGACCTTAGTCAATAATCGCCACGCTTGTTTGGCTAATAGAGTTGTATTGAGATGAGCAACTCTCCTCAATCCTAACCCCCCATCAACTTTAGGTTTGCAAACCTTGTTCCAACCTACTAAATGGATCCTTTTCTTATCCTCAGTCACTAACCAGAGAAAAAAATTTTGAAGCTGCTCAATTTTGTGATACACCTTACTAAGAGTTCTGAACACTAATAGGAAGTAAATGGGTATACTTTGAAGTGAAGCCATAGTTAAAACTGCTTTGCCTGCTTGAGATAACAGATGTCCTTTCCAACCTGCTAGATTTTTTTGGATCCTCTCCAAAACTATGTTCCACATTGATCCTTCATGTTTCCCCGTAAATAGGGGAAGACCTAAATAGGAGATGGGAAGGGATACAATCTGACATTCCATGATCCTTGCTATGTTGTTTTGCCTAGGAATGGGGGTATTGATGAAATAAATTTTGCTCTTATCAAAATTCACTTTCTGTCCAGTCGCTTCTTCATACATTATGAGAATATTTTTAATCCTTCTTACATCAACCACAGAATCCAAAGTCAGTAGCAATGTATCATCAACAAATTGCTGATGTGTCATTGGGGTAGTTAGCGACGTGGCCTTGATACCTGATATGAGTCTAGCTACCACTGCTGCCTTAATGATTCTTCCCAAGGCCTCAGCTATGATGATGAATAGCATAGGACTTATGGAATCTCCTTTTCTTATACCACATTTGCTTTGAAAAAAACCTACAGTAGACCCATTAACCAAAACTGAAAAACAAGGCTTAGAAATACACTCTCTTATTAACTTGACCCATTTCATGTTAAAGCCAAATTTTAATAAAACTACCTCTAGGAATTCCCAATTTATCCTGTCATAAGCTTTGTTCATGTCTAACTTTAAATCCATGACTGCTTTTTTGGTTTGAGTGGATGTATGAAGAGCCTCATGAACAACAATAACTCCATCTAAGATTGATCTTCCTTGTACAGAACTTCCTTGACTTGGATCAATGATAACCGGTAGAACTTTCTTCAAACGGTTGGCTAAAACTTTGGATAGAATTTTATAGGATATATTACACAGGCTAACGGGACTAAATTTAGCCATAGTCTTGGGGTTGGGGCCTTTAGGGAGCAAAGCAATGAAATTTGAATTGAAACCCCTTGGAATATGATTTGAACTTTGGAACTCCTTGATTGCAGCAATAACTTTTGCTCCAACAATATCCCAACAAACTTGGAAAAACCATGATGAAAACCCATCCGACCCAGGAGCTTTGTCAGGATCCATGTTAAACAAAGCCTCCTTGATCTCTTCGTCTAAAAAAGTTGTTGTAAGAGACTCGTTAATCATTTCATCAATGAGTTATGGAATGAATTGAAGGAGAGAGTCCTTTGCTTGGGCATTACAGGCCCGTTATTCACCCAATAATGAACTGAAAAAATTAACAACCTCATCCCTGATCTCTTAAATGTTTTGAGTTGAGGATCCATCCACCTTAGTTAAATTTCTAATATTATTGTTGCTTCTATTGCTCAATGTGGTAGCATGGAAAAACTTTGAATTAGAGTCCCCTTCCTTTAGCGATAATGCCCTTTATTTTTGCCTCCAATACATCTCCTCACAAGCTAAAATATTATAAAACTCACAAAGGGTTTCCTTCTCTTCAGTCCTTGTCGCCTCATCATAGGTTCCATTTTGGATTTTGCTTTCTATTATTCTCAGTTTTTCCCCCACTTGCTCTCTTATTCTCAAAAATATTTCCAAAGACTTCTTTATTCCATATTCTAAGGTTGTTTTTCACCATCTTAAGTTTTTGAGATAGTTTGAAGGAAGCATTTCCCTGGATAGGCTGCTGCCACCATTCCTCTATTCATTTCTTGAAGTCCGGATGTTTAACCCACATTGACAAAAATCTGAATGGTTTTTTAAAGGAGTTAGCCTAAAATGCCTCCCATAGAATAATATTATGGTCTGAAGCGCATTTAGGAAGGGCTTGTAATGCTGAATCACCAAACATTGTTGTAGCTTCCTTGGATTAAAAAAACTTGTCCAACCTTTCTTGAATTAGCTGACTTCCTATCCTCTTGTTACTCCATGTAAATTTGGCTCCTTTTAGTCTTACATCCATCAATTCATTTGTGTTAATGAATTCATTGAAGTCCTCCATGCTCCTTAATGGTAACCCAGATTCTCCCTTCTTATTAGATGGGTAAATGAGGGTATTGAAATCTCCCCCAATCACCCAAGGAATGTCTTTAAAAGCTTGGCTCAAATGCCCCAAAAACTCCCACGGCTCGGACCGCCCTTGGACAGAGGTGGGGGCATAAACATTTGACATAATCCAATTCTTATTAGTATCAAAATCATGAAATAATACGCTTAAGACTCTTTCATTTGCCTTAATAATACTTCTTTCTATTTTAATAGGATCCCATAAGATCATGAGGCCCCCAGATGCTCCTCTCGTCTGTTGAAAGGGCACTTACCCTTGCTTCCAAATCCTTCTAGCTATAAGTGTTGATTGTGTCGCATCTGTTTTGGTTTCTTGAAGAAAAATGATAGTAGGATTCCAATACTTCCTTATAGACTTCACCATCCTTTGTTTTGGTGGGCCGTTTAGGCCTCTCACATTCCATGAGAGAACCTTCATTTAGACTATTTGATATTTTTTCCCCGCCCCCTTTCCTGAGCCAAAGGGGGTTTGTCAATTTTGCTATTATCTTGGCTAGGAATAGCTTGCTATAACAATGTTCTTTGCTTTTCGTTTGCAATTTCTTCATTGATTATCATTCTATAGTGCTATGTTGTAGATATTCTCCCTTTCTTTCTTTCACTTCCATAATCTATTAGAGGCTTGGTGGTGCTTCTAGTTTGTTTTGGACTGAAATGAGTGGGCATATACTGTGATAGTCTAGGGCTTGAACCTTCTTCCTCATTTTAGGGGTTTTTAATTCCCTCTTCATCCTCAACCTTGTTTCAATTCACCTCTCCTATTTGGTTCCTAAATAGGGGGCTTTCCTTCAAGGAACCTTTTACTATTGGGCTCGTCTGATAAGGGATAATTTGCTCCACTACTAGATTAGGAGCTACATTCCTGCCTCTTATTTCCACAACTTCGACTCTTGACTTTATTTTTTCCATGTTTAAACTAAAATGACCTGGCAATTTTTCTTCATTTTTAGCATATCTTTTGGGGCTTTTGTCATAACTGTGGATGGCCTCGATTTGGATGGGGAGTCTAGGGTTTTAGGAAACTTGACACTGATGGTATCATCCTTATTGTTTTCTTTTTCAACTTCTATATTTGCTAGGATATCAAACATGTTCAAGCTAGGATCTTTATTACATACCTTATGATTTTTGCCTCCCTCATTATGTTGCTTTCCTTTCTCCTAGATTTTTTCTAGTTTTGTGTTGGCTTGGTCAGCCTAGTTATTCTTAACTTGTATGTATCCTTCCAAGTTAATACGTGGTCCTTGAAACTTTGGGATCCCTCTCCCATTAGCTTTCCCCATAAAACCTTCACTCGTGGCTTCCTTTTTTGCAGTTATTGTCAGACATTGGGCTTGAAGGTGGCCCTGGGTTTTGCACACATTACAAAATGTAGGCTTGTTCTCATACTCCATAGGTTGAATCCTTAGAAACTCTCCATATGCTAGTTCCACCTGAGAAGGTAGATCAAAATCCAAGTTTGCATTTACACAGATCCTGGCATACATCAGTCTAGTCCTTGCCCAGGTTGAATGGTCTATTTCCACGAGCTCTCCTATCATCTTTGCTATGCCACTAAGCCAGTACTCATTAACAAACTGGGCTTAGAGTTTTGGTAAGTAGACCCAAATGGGTGCTATATTAATGTTCTAGTTCTCAGGGTTTAAATCCTCCCCCCACTTCCTCATAAAGATGCTACGCCTTCCTAGAAACCAGGGTCCTCTTGTCAAGATGTGCTCTGCATCATCTTTGTTGTTGAGTCTTATCATAAAAAAACCTCTTGACATGGCTATGATTTCTAAGCTTCCTGAAGTTTTCCACTTTTTTGCGGCCCATGAGCGAATATTCTCAATGTCTGGACTTCCTCCCAAAAACTTTCCAACTAAGGATGATGCCTCCATATCCAAGAATATTTCCATAATATCCATTGGCACAGTTAACCTGTTATTGTTTGGTATTAGGGGCGGTAGTTCACTAACTGGATACTTTTTCCCTTTTAGCATTTCCAAAAAGGTTGGGTCCTTTTTGCCAGCTCCCAAACCTCAGTGGGACCCTTTGTCTGAGGGTTTATCTGGAGGATATGTACCTTTAGCATTTTTGAACTGAGTTGACATGGAATCCTTTTCCTTTCCAGCTACAGCATTCTACCCTACCTCTGGATCTTCTCCTTTCGTTGGTTCAAAATTCTTGCCTGCCATTTTTGCTCCTCCTCCGCTTCCTCTATCGCTCCTCATCTCTATTTCTTCGGCAAGGATGCCACTTGCATTATAATATAGTACTATTTCATATTTTGATCAAGTAATTGATTTAGCAAGAAAAGTAGAATAGTCTCTCATCAGGAGAGGCCAACTCAAGGTTAAAGAAGAGAAACCTACCAAGTCTCAACACAAGAATAAACACATAGAAGGTGATAGTGGAATGTATAGTAGGTTTGTTAACAATGTTACTAATAACCTACAAAATATAGTACTTCAAAAACCT
The DNA here is from genome assembly GCA_028583015.1 of Wollemia nobilis. Classification (NCBI taxonomy): domain Eukaryota; kingdom Viridiplantae; phylum Streptophyta; class Pinopsida; order Araucariales; family Araucariaceae; genus Wollemia; species Wollemia nobilis. The sequence continues at coordinate 6,261,772 of JAQPPZ010017031.1, read as the reverse complement.
CCACAAAGGAACTTTATGAGGTTTAACATGTCTATGGAAGTAGTTTTAAAACAAAATTTAGAAGCTAATGCAATTGAGTTACATCCTATTAGACAACCATATACTACAACTCATTGATATAAGGTAGGTCAGCATTGTGCATATCATAGAATTGAAGGACATTGGACAAATTCTTGCAATAAGTTGAAACATGTAGTTCAAAATTTAATTGATGGAGGATGTATTGACTTAAGCAATTCTCAAGTAGAAAATAATCAAGTACCTATCCAACAAAATGTGACTACTAATCAAGATATGGGAATATTTAAATATCCATTACCAAAACATAACTAACAAATAGCAAATCAGGTGGATCATCAGAATGAGCCTCCTCTCTATGGTAATATGGTCAACATGGTTGGGATAACTACAAGAAGGCAAGCTCAAAATCAGCATCCTCAATAAGGATAGAATTTTGTATTACAACCCAATTCAGTACTAAATAATAATAAAGGAAAATTTACAGATGTGGGAATTCCTCCTATTGTATTGAGACCATAGCCTAAGGTCTCATTCGATCTCCAGAAGCAATTAGCTAGTACTCCAACAAAGATTTTAGTTTTAGAGCTTTTACAAACTTCTCCTAATCATAGATAGGCTTTGATGGAATTTTTAAAGCAACAATCATTTCCCTCAGATATTTCACCTAATTCTATAGTTGATGTTGTAGGTTCTCTTGAGATACATCATATTTCATTTTCGAATGATGATAAACCTTCCTCAAACTTGCAAGAAGAATCTTCACTTTACATCACTGCACTTATTGGGAATACTTTTATCAAAATAATTTTAATTGATAATGATTCTTCCCTCAATTTTTGTACATATCAATTCTTTCAAAATTTTGGATTAAAAGAGGAAGACTTAAAAAAAATTGATATCATTATAAAGGCTTTCAATAATGCGTTCCAAGAGGCCTGTGGTGTCATATATCTTCCTCTCAATGTTGGACCTAAAATATTGGATACTTTGTTCTATGTGGTACATTTTCCTGCATCTTTTAATCTTCTCCTTGGACATCCTTGGATTCATGCAATGAAGGTCATCCCTTCTAATCTTCATCAATGTCTCAAGTTTGAGTTTAAGAATCAAGTTATCACCATTTCGGGTGACCCTCGACCATTTGAATTTTGTTCAAATGTAGAGCGAGCTCAATCTGAGTTTAAACTATGTCTCTTAATCTCTTCAATGGTTTCTTCGCGTTTCTCATCTCAAATATCAGAGCAATTTCAAAATTCAAAAATGAGTGAGGAACATATCTTAAATTATTTATCTTAGAAGCATGATAATTAGTTTCTTCAAGAACCTCTTCTGGATCTAGCCAAGCTACCACTATCACCAATAAACATGGGCTTACCCCATAAGAAAGGTGATGTTTTACACATTGGCATGTGTACATTTATCTTCACAGGGACAACCTTTGAGGAAAATATACGTAGCATCAAACCCTCTTCTATTGAGTGTTCTTTTGCTCATTGTTACCTTTCCAATGACTACCCACTTCCTAAACATATCCTATCTAGTATGGGATATGATGGTAAAGGCTTGGGACCACAATAGAAGGGCATTCAAGAGCCTTTGTATGTTGAGATCTAGCCTGGGAGATGTGGCATAGGTTTTATACCTATAAAAGACCAACCTTTACCATTTGACAATGATGATCATCTTAAGACTTATGCTGAATATATGGATTATCAAAATTCTAGAATGGGTAATGAGGATGATGGTCCCTCTTATTCTTTTGAGATATTTTTTTGTAATATGATTGATTCTATATGTTCTAAAAATAATTTTTCTATTTTAAAATAAGATATTGCTTGGTTGTCTTATGTTAAAAATAATGGTTTTGTTCACAAGTGTATTTATTATTGCACCATGACTGATAAAGGAAAAACTTCAAAGAAAATTTTTTGTGATTTTCATTACCGAGATGACCCACCTTCTAGAGATTTATTTTATAATAAATTTCATGGCACGCTTGTTTCTTATTTTAAGAAAGGCAACACACTTAGATATTGTGTCGACTTTCATCCTACTTGCTTAAATTAATTAATCTCAAAGAAATAATAATAAGAAAAATAAAATATTAGAAGCTGCATTAAATCAATCAATTATCATTTAGCTATGCATTTGCATTTTTTATTGCATCCTTCTGCTTGTTCATATTGAATTTTTTCTTGTCATCCTTTTGCATTGTCTACCTAACATTTAATTGAACTTGCATGCTTGAGAGTCATATTTTGCATGACTATTTATTCATGATTGCTTGATCATATAGATTTCAGGGATTTTGTGACAATGGTGTGTGATGATACCTAGTTAGATCATAGCTCATATGCATTGCACTCTCTCTAGGGTTTTGATGCCTAGTGATATCCCCACCTAGGGATTCTTCCTTTGTCACTCTTTCTTTTGTTGCTCTAGGTTTTGTCTTCCTTGGCCTCAGGGATTGTTAAAGACATATCTTAATTCAAGGATGACAATTTGTTAATATTTCTGTGTCACCTTCTTGATTGCCTTTACCTTTTATTTGTCTTCCTTTGCCCTTGACAATGAGATATGTGTATTTTATTTTCTTTCTTTGTCCTTTTTAAGTTGTCTTCTTAGCACAATTACACACACTTATTGCCTTGTTTTATTCTCTAAACCCCTATCGGGGGTAGCACTCACCTAATATATATATTTTATCCTTATATTACACCCCACATGGTATAGTTATACATCCTAGTAGGTATATTATTGGATATGATCTTCTATCGGGATATACTCCCTTTTGACTCAGTGGGCTCAACACCCCATTATAGGATAAACTCCTTGGCCATTTTCAGCAGGCCTTGGCATACATCCTAGTGGGTAATCACCCCATAGTAGTTAATTAGTGAGCAATATCCCATAGAAAATTTAGCTCCCTCTTCTTTTGGTATGATTCATAGTATTTAGTCACATTGGTCCCTTGTGACCTATACTGATTTCAATACTATGTTTCACCCATCCTTATCTGTTTTATATGATTGACCTTTGGATTTTTCTTGTTCTTTGTCTTCTTCTTCATTTTCCTCTTCGTCTTCTCTCTCTTATTCTCCTCTATTTTTTTGGTATTCTTTCTTATTTTTGTCTCATGTTTTATTTCTTTCTTCCATCCATTTCATATAGCCTTGCATTAAAATAGATTGCATGCATAAAACATCAAATTAAAGAACATATAAATAAAAATTGAATCACATGCACACATTCACAAAATATAAAATAAGTGGATATGTATTACTCGATGAAAAATAGAGATACATTAGTGTCTAGTTGGTGTACCACAATCTAGTTTTGGTACACTCAACCAATCCCTAGGGATGCATACGACAAGTAAAAATTGGCATGTCATCCTGATCCCTAGTCTAGCTTTGACAGCCTATCTCCTCTACTTTGCCCAGTGGACGAGGTGGTGTAGGAAGTCACATACCAATGGATGGTGATATCAACAATGTTTGTGATTAATATTGTAACCTGCTAGTTGATCGAAGAGACGAGAAAGTGTCATTCTCTGCTCTGTTGGTACTACCTGGCAGTACATGATCTCATAAAATATAGCCTATTGAATGGCCATCTCTAGCCTCTACCCTACCCTTTATAGTTCCACCTATATAAGGTGTATCCCATCGCTATCCTAACTTCTCACGATGATAGCCATCCCCTTGGGCCAAGCCCTCTAATGCTATGTGTCTAGTTAGCTCACCTCTCCTTAGAGATAATCATCCTCTACTCAAGTAGCATCCCTCTCCCTCTATATGGTTCTTAATGAGCCTCAAAGTCTCTCGATCCTCTTGGACCTATCCTCCTAGATTAGGTCCACCTACCTCTACATAGTCACCACCTGTACCTGTAGTGTCTTTGCATCCTCCCTTGGATCCCCTCATCCTGAAGCCTAACCTTGGATGGCTACCACGGATGTGGAGGCCTCTCTTGATCCTCTACATAGTGGTACCTTGGCCTCTATGGGGGCAACTCCAGATACCCTTACCTCCCTGGTCCCTATAGTACTGGTGTCCTCCATCACTAGCTCAATCCTGACGTAAGCCTATCTCTATCTTAGAGCTATTGGTCCCTATTGTACCCTCTCTATGGCCCTATAAGATACCTCTCAAAATGCTCACTACATGCCTAGGCCCATCACCTAGTACCTTTGTATCAAAATTGGTGGGGATACCCTATGGGGTATGACTCCTCTATACCATACCACTATCGATAGTCGAAAGCCACTCCCCGCATCATCCACCCTAGGATCCATGTAAGGAGGATCATCTAAGTCCTCCTCGACCCAGCCGGTTAGGTTAGGTCTATCTTCTACCCCTATTAGGTCTCGATAGACTCTCTAGTACCAATAATCCCCCAGGTTCAGGATGCCCTACAAGATCCCAAACTACCTCAAGACTTGATCAAATCAAAATATCTCTAGCTTCCCCTTTTTTATCATCAGCCACTTTATCCTCATTAGCTTTGTCTTATCCTCAACCCATCCGGGGTGTAGACACCAGGGTTGCCATACTGTCTTGGCCTCCTCCATCTCATCTACTATCTACCTTGCTAATGGAAAATTCTTGGTGTAGGTCCTTGTGACCTACTCTAGGGATATAGACCATCTATATGTTGTTGGTCACTCTAGGTTGGGAAATGGTCCTGGTAGCACATCCAGTCTCCACATCACTATGTTATCCCAGCTCTATACCTAGATCAAAGTTGTGCATACTATACCTATATGGTTCTTGTACACAATGTTGTACGACGTCCTGTACAAACAGGCCAACACATATGGACCCCATTCAAACCTAACTATCTAGTCTTGCATGTCTACCACTACATCCACCATCATCCATGGTAGATATTACCTACTAGTATGGCACATCATCATACCCACAACCATCCCACAAAGCATAGTCATCAATGGGTCCACCCCATACCACCCCACAAGGTCATCTACAACTATGTTGCTCTCATGCACCTGGTGGATACAACCTCTCAAAAATTGTTGCAAGGTCATTGGTCTCCCTCACACTATATAAACTATTTTTCCTTTGATAGGGATGTGTAATATGCACCACACATTCTCTAGTGTGATGGTCATCTCTCCCATGGATAATTGAAAGATAGATGACTTCGAGTACCATATTTCTACTAGTGTTGTCAACAAATCCTTGTCTGCCTCTACTCGAGGTAGTCTAGATAGGTGGTCTAGCCCCACCATCTCCTGTGTGTCCCTCTCCACCGATCTGAATACCTCTAGCTCCACCTTCAAGTAGCCTGCTCACCACTCATGACTCTCAAGTACCCTAAGCTGCAATAACAACAAAATAAACTTATTCCATCAGTAAATTTGATTAAAAACTTAAAAATTAAAATTAATTAATTAATTACATTAAATTCAATCAAAAATATTAATCATTGCCAAAATTAAATTTCACATCTCCAAAGTTGGTTGCTTGCATTCTCCTTTCTTCTTTTTTTCTTTTGTTCTTTTTGTGTGTGTTTTTCTTCTTTTTACCCTTTTTGGCAAAATTGTGCCTGGTTTTCCAGGGGCACAATTTTGCCAAAGCGAAGTCACACCCCGTGTCCACTAGGCATGATTTTTTCTTCTTTTTACCCTTTTTGGCAAAATTGTGCCTGGTTTTCCAGGGGCACAATTTTGCCAAAGCGAAGTCACACCCCGTGTCCACTAGGCATGATTTCATGAAATCATGCCTAGTTATTTTTGCTAGGTGTGATTTCACCGCTACTGCCTAGGACAAAATCATGGTCAGGCCGTGAGATCGTTCCTGGGTTGTATGCAGCAAAACTGCAAATTTTTATGGAAAACTACCCAAAAATTGCAAAAAAAGATGAAAATTTCAAAATTGCAAGTGTGATTTTTGATCCTACTTGTGCTCGCTCCACTTCTATGTTGGCTTCGCCCCTCACAATCGTTGAACAATGTATCAGTAGCACCATCTGCCCCATTTCTCTAGAGCTTATTTTCTACTTTCTCATGCGGTTAAAATGAATTAGGGTTTTCCTCCTTTTCATTTTTAACCTAATTTTTGCATGCTTTTTCTCTTTTTGTTTCTTCCCGCTTCTTCTTTTGAGTTTGCATTTTAGTTTTTATGAGGAAAGCGTCCCTCATAAAACTCAAGGGGGCACCCTGGTCTTAGAGGTATTAATGTCCCTAATGCTTCAATTTACATGTAAAATATGAAATTGTTTGGAATAACATCATTTTTACACCATCCCTTTCTTCTAAACTAGCCACCCTATTTTTGCTTATATTTTGTTTACAAGTGTTTACACCTTTTCTTTGACACATTTATTAGGCCATAAATACGTCAAAGAGGGGGTAATATGCAGACACAAAAAATTGATCCACTTTAGTGGGAAATCTTCCCTAAGCCCTTTAGGGGACCCCTTAGACTTACCTAGGGCAAGGGTAAGGCTCCTTCCCCTCTTCGTGCCTTTTTTCCCTCTTTATGCGAAATCACGTCTGGTCCTTGACGGGGCATGACTTCACATTGTGAAATCATGGTCGGTCCTAATGGGGCATGATTTCACCTTTTTAGGGTTTGACACATTGAAACCCTAATTTTTTGGGCTTGGCATATTTTACGTCGGCCCTCCTTGGTTTTCTTGCTCTTTTTGCCTTCAAATACGCTATATAAGAAGGGTTTGAATTCACTTTCACAAGCACACAAGTTATCATGATTTCATATGCATGATTACTAACAATTTTATTTCTCATAAAGTGTTTTATTTGGTCTGCATCCTTCTTCATTTGCAAGCAAATTGAAGTGTGAAGTTTGATTAATTGTTTGTTGCATTGGATTGCTATTGCTCACTCTTAGTGGATTGTTGTTGAAGCCCTCAGGAGAGATCGACTACCTGGGAGGTCTCAAATATTTCTACTTGCTTCCTTGCTCTCTTCTAGGTTAAATCATTATTTTTCATGTTTGATTTCATTCACTACATTGTATTTTTATTATTTTGCTTCAATCTAATATGTTTTGTGTCACTTCTGTGAAATCATGCCCAGTCTTCTATGGGGCACTATTTTACCTTGCGTTATTGTGGTTGCCTATTATGGGGTATGATTTTGCCTGAGCTAAATCTAGGGGTAATATTCTATTCCATTTTTTATCATTGCATTCTAGAATGCATTTAAAGCATAGTGGTGTATAATGTTTTTATTATTTCATCATTCTTTTCTACTATATTGTATTATGTATATTTTTCTCCAAAGGTCAATTTCTTCTTTTAATTATCAAAGGTCAGCTAAAAGGACCTAGGGGGCTTGAATATTGTGCCTCCAAGTATTTTTATATAGTGGCCTAAGTAGGACCCCTAATGCTAATCACATTTTTCAAGTGTTTGTTAAGTTATCTTGTAGGAACATGAATTGTTGATAGCATTTGGACAAAGGAACAAAAGCAGGTATAAATCACCATATAAGATAAGTGTTATGATTATTCTTTAGGTTTTTTTTTGAATGCTTTATAATTTTGTTATAAACCCTAAATTTGATTTTATAGAAATATATATCTAATTATTTTCTAGGTATTTAAAATATAAATAAACATATAGTGTGCACTTAGGGATAATTATGTTTAAGCATTATTTCTTGAGCCCTTGATTAAAATATTTTTCTATTGAAACCCTAGGTTAGGAAGAATTCAAAAGAGATAATAATTCTAGTATTAGCTCTTGTATTCTTGCATTTTGTATTTCTAGATTTTTCATTATCTTTTATAGCATAGATCTAGAAAGTCCAAATCTAGGTGTTTGTCTTGAATCTCATACATCAAACATTCTTGAAAACTAGAGGACTTGGAGAGAGTCCTAAAACCATTCTTTTGTGAACCCTTCACCCCTAGAATCAGTGTAGAGAACAACATGCCCCCATGGTTCACCCCAAAGGCTTCTCTCTTGTAAATCCAGCTTTTGGGAATTGTACATAGTTTGAATTTAAACTATATTCCTCATCATGTGTTTATATATGTTGATAAAATCATAGATGGTAAAGGTTTCCATCATTTGAGGAACTTTATTGTAGTCCACCACTAAAGCATATTCCATGTCTAGTCCCAACTAGTCAACTATAAGTGTATGCAACCAAGTAATATTATAGTGGATAATCAACCACACTAGGAAGTATAATTTAATACAACCTTGATCTTATAATTCTATAGCTAATTCTAGATTATGACCATGATGAATTTAATATAATTATTTTTTTGTTGGTAGTGGTGGTTATGGTTCTACAAGGCAAAAAGCATGGAAATGTGATGCTTCTACTCATATTCATAATCTATTTTTCAAAAAATAAATGCAAATCCAAATATATAATCTTAACTGTATGGATTGAACTTCCTTATGGATAGTGAAAATTAGAAATCTTAGGCATCTTCAAGATCTATCAAATATTATCAAAGAAAGTCTACCTAGTCAACAATCTTATATTTTTTAGAATAGTCAATTTGAGACTAGGTATTAAAATATGGGGGAATTAAAATCCCCAACCAACATCTAAGCAAGGTTAGGGAAAGCATTTCTATTTATGCTCAACTCCTCCCATATTCTTCCTCTTCTCGCAACTAAATTTGCAACATAACTTAACATGCGATTTTGATTTTAGACATTGATTAAATCTTTATTTTTTTATAGCACTTACAATGTTTGTTAGTGATGAGGATTGATAAAAATTTGTGATGTTAAAATTTAATATTATGTGTTGTCTAGATTTAAAGTTTATCAAAAAAAATATTAATCAATGATTATTATATGAAATGCACTAATATCCCGAGAGAAAGGCATTTTTTTGTATTGTGATGAAGTTTACTAATCAGTGATTATTATATGAAATGCACTAACATTGATTCCAAAAGAAATTCATTATTTTCTATTATGATTCCAAGTTTGTCAAAGGCCACTATTTGGAAAATATTTTAGGTCATGTATTAAAGTAGTGATGCATTAATTTTGTCATAAATCATGTTGTTAAATATCTATTATATGATTGGTGTTATTAGAATGTGTCTAAAATGATACCATGTGATTCTTTGTCAACTACCATGTTGTTGTGGTTGTAAATTATCTTTTAGAATGTCAAACATATTGTTTAATAAAAAGAAAAAAATTTGAATTTATTGAAGGAAAAATGGGATGAAAGATGGGTGTGTTTAGCACGGGCAATTGAGAGGTGGCAATGAATTTTTTAAGGTGGCAGTGGAGTAAATTGGGATGAAGAGTAGTGGTGAAGAAATCAAGGGGAGGAGTAGTTGCATAAAAATGAGAATAGGAGGAAGGAAAAGGGAGTCCTTTTAGATGGTGTTAATTATACAAAGGAAATAAAATATATATTAAATATTAAGAGTTACTATGTTGAATGAGGACTAGGGTAGGAAGAAGAGGAACAACTGCATGACTATGGTAGCAATAAACCTAGGTAGCCTTAATTGAATTAAAAAAAAAGTTAATTTAATAAATACTTTGTGATGCTTGTGGATTTCTATAATTCTATATGCATAAGCTTGTCCTACTTGCTTGTTCAAGTGTATGTTTAGTGTACATATAATTTTATCTAGTAAGTGTGTATAATGTGTGATGGTGTTACACATTTCTATGACTTGAAAAATATATCCCTAGGATACAAAACAAAAATATATGATTTATACCTTGATTAGATATTTCTATGTAGGGAAAATAATATTGAACTTTGTGTTGGAGAGATGAAGGAATAAGGGGATGAACAAATTTAGATCTAGGAGTTCTAGGAGTAGCATAATCCATTGTTAAATATGATGTTTCATCCATTTCATGTCTTGTTATTTCTACTTATGTTAATTTCCAAAAAATATAATCAGGTAATAAGTCATTATTTAAGCATCCAATATTGTGTTAAGCCAATATCCATGTCAATCCAATTTTTAGGTAGAAATTGATTGGAGGAATAGTGGTACAAGCCCCTCACTCAAGGTGGTGGTTCCTCATGAGGATTTGTGTCATTGGGATCTATGTAAGGATGGATGATATGTTCCATGATTTTAAAAAGTAAGCATTTTATGATATTGTAACCCCTATGTGCACTACGATATCCTCAAGTGATTGAGAAGTAATTGACCAATCTATTATTGGAGAACGATGCTAGAAAATTTTATATTTTATAGATGAGTGTTGAGTTATATTGTAAGAAGATATAAATTTTAGTTCTATTGTGTATATTAAAAATTGGCAAAAAAATAAATTCAAATATAGATGTATCATATTTGCTTTTGTAAGTATTAAATGTTGATAAAACAATATTTGAAATGATAAAAGGTCTAAAATTCCCTTCTTTTCTTGTTCATTAAATGATTAAATGTTGAACCTTGGATAAACTTCATTTCATAGTTTTCTATCAGCTAGGATTCATGTTGGCTTGATATATATGAAATATATTATTAAGTGTTTAATGCCAAATTCTCACTCCTCCCAAAATAACTATTTATATATATATATATATATATATATATATATATATATATATATATTCAAAACTAATTATTACTTTGTTAGATATATTGGGACAATGATATGAATTCTTGCTAAGTAGCAACCAAATATGAGCATGAAAGTACTATACTTATGTTTGTCAAAGTTATAAGCATCAATTAAATTCAAACTAGTATTAGATGTTTGGCCTCCAAGTAATATTGCTTACATAAAAACATCATAAGAGTTATATGTTAATTATAGCCAATCCATGCAAACTTTAATGTAAAGTAGACAAATATGGATCTGAAGCACACCAAATTCCTTCTTTTGAGTGGAACTCAAAGTATTGAGGCATGGTCAATGAGTTTTGAACTTGCAACATGAGCTATGATGAAATGATTGGTTATGTGATCCAATCATTTCAAGTAGTCTTTGATCCATGTAGGCCTCGATGATGTTTCTCTCCAACTACATTCACAAGTTGTAAATAAATAATATATAATCTTAAAATTGGATCCATACTCAAATGAAGAGTTTCTCCTCTTATTTATTTATTAGATTATAATCTATTTATATGTATACGCTAACGTGGACTATGTTTCATCCCATGTTGGATCTATTTTAGGTTTTTGGTTGTGAGTGTAATTGTACCACATCATTTTTATGTTAGAAAAGAGACATACACTATCAAAATTGAAAGGCCATATGAAAGGCATCTCTTTGTTGAGAGGCATGTTTGCAAATTCTCCATCAAACGTTATTCTTGGCCTATACAATATGAATGATGTCTCTTTTGCTTTAATTGAATTTAGAGATCCCAAAATAAAATGTAGAGTTAATCATGCCTTAATATTTTAAATTTTTCTATTCATAATTAGAGAATATTTTTTTTTTATTTGACTTAAAATTTTGATGAAATATTGGATTTCTAGTAGTCTATCGTATATCGATGATAATAAGGAAAAAACTCAATAGAATTAACCATTATTAAGAGATAACCTATCTAACTTATAGATAAGAAGGTGAAGTATAGTTGAGATGTATATTTTCTTTCCTCTGATTATTATTCTACTCTCTAAAGCTTAAAGAAAGATTTAAACTTGCATAGGTAATGGTAAAATAACACTATATATATTTTGGATCTTTCATGGAGTTTATAGGTTGTGCATGCCACAATTGCACTCTCTCTCAATCAATCGTAAGTTGGGTATATTAATGCGATTGAACTTAAGTAACCTCAAAGAAAATATTTATTTTCATTCCTTGTGGCACAAAATACATTACCCATCTCAAGAGTCCCTATATTTTTTTATGATTTGATTAAACCATTTGTACAATCATATGCTTATGTGGACCATTACGTAGTATTTTCTATGATGGCTATATAATTTTTTTGTTAAAGCAAATTCTACATAGGCATTGAAGCAAATTTAGTCTTCAATGTGCCTTTTAATATCTTAAAAGAAGTTATGACTATGACAGGAAGTGAAACTAATTTTAGACCCATATTCCTCATGCATGTATGTGTATTATCAATTTTTTTCTGAGTCACTAAGTATAATTAGAAACTACTAAAAAATTAGCATGTCCATGCAAATTCTAATGTAGGCTTTGAATAAGAGTTTCAAAGCTACAAAATTGATTGAACTCAATTTATCCATAGGACAAATGTTAAAATATAATATTTATATGGAATTATAAATTTAAAGACAATAATTACACGTTGGTAGATCTGTTACTTGTATGGATAAAAGAACATGAATTATAAAACTTATGACAAGTCATAAACCATCTTCTATTCTATAGATAAAGTTTTGTAAGATTGATATTTAAATCATTTCAAACAAATTGTTATATAGTTTATCTTGAGAACAATCCTCCTATATTTCATGACATAATTTCAAATGATATCAAGATGACATTGCCATTTTAAATTATTTTCAATTGCCTAATAAGGATATCTCAACTAGATCTTAAGTTGTATATTACTTAGGTCATAAGATGTGAAATTAAGCTTGTGACAAGAGTGATGTTAAAAATTTAATAGATGGATTTATGAAAATTTGGATTTTCATCAAACAAAGAGTGTATCATTATGAAACCTTGGGAAAGTATAGATGAAAAAATTAACATTCAACATGTTGTCACCATCAAAAGCATAATTGGATCTTACCAATAAGAAATTTGTCTCTTACATTCTATAAGAACCACTTTTTGACATCAAAATTGAAATGATATCCTAGTCAAAATCTATTTTTGGATGGATTCAAATTCTTGTCTTAAATATACTAGATTCAAATAATAGGTTTCAACTAAATATTAGGAACTACTCAAAATGTCTTGAAAAGCTTATTTAGGTAGATCATGTTTGGTTATCAATTTATAATTTTATGATAGTCCTAAATTATTTATATGCTTAAACAAATTATTAGATTTTTTCAAATATTTAGTTTTAGTTTGGTGTAAAAGAGACACCAATTATTAAAAAAAAAAAAAATTATATGTCGATTAGAGGTAGTGAGGACAATGGCATGGTGTTCTTTAATGGATACTAACTCTTAATAATTAGGATTTGCATCAAGAGGCCACTCATCCTAATGAGATATATCAATGGGTGAAGCATTATAATCCTTTTTATGAGGAGAAACCACCTGATTAGATGATACATGTGTTAGAAGCACTTTAGAATTTGGAAAATGAGATAATGTATCTATCATGACCCACCTTGGCCAAGATTTTCAATGATATGGACTTTGTATTGATTGATGATGATTAATACTTAGTTTTGTATGCATTGTGTTGATTATATGCAATTATGTTATGATGTAAGGATATGGTACTACTGATATGGTTTGTGTTTGTAGGACCAGGTGCTCTCATGGGTGGGCGAGGAAGTCATCCACCAAGAATGAGGTACCAAAAGAGAAATGATGCAACAAATGACTCCATGGTAAGATGTACCTAGGGTAACAAGTGGTTACCACATGTAGTTTACATTCATGCAATTGTGCTTGTGGGTAGTCATCATCATCTAAAAAAATCCATCCACTACAAAAGTAGATAACCTTGAAGTTATCGTAATAGTCTTTTGCACACTGGATAGGAGAAGGAATGTTGGTGTATTACCCTGTCTTGTTTTGATTTATGTATTTTCCTTCCTTGCACTTGTCATTGTTTGCTTCATGTGATGAGGATACCTTTGTTTTGGAAGTTAACTCATTAAAAGTACCTTATGATTTCCAATGTTATATTGATAAGGGGGATTTATTAAGGCGGTAATTTTAATGAGCATTAGCTAAATGTGGAATTAATATTAATAAGGTGGAATTATTAAAATTTGGCTTTATATATTAATAAGGTGGACTTATTAATATTTATAATTATATTTTATAATTTATATTGTATTTCTAATGTTGTGGATTTATTAATATTTATACATTATAAACATTAGAAAATTTAAAAGTATTAAAGAAAATAAAAATAATAGCAATTACAAAAAGAATTTGCATTGTTTAAATTAAAATTGAAATTAAAAAGTAAAAATAAAATTGTGTACAAGTGGTTGCAAAGTAGTTTGAAAAATTGGTCGAACTATCTCCTTGCACCTTAAGAACCCTGTTGAGTAAAACAAAGGAGGATAGTGTTGTTGTTTTTGGAAGAACAAGAAGACCAGAGACTTCATTGAGGTATAACAAGAGGGATTGCACCAGCATATTCATGTTTGATTTTTTTTCATCCAAATAACTTCAAAAAAATCTAAGGTAATTTGTATTATTATCTTTCTGTATGAATTAATTATTTGATTTTGAGATAACATTGTGGAATGATTTCATGTTGTGATGTTTTTATTGGAATGTAAATTTATGTATGTGAAATACTTTATATTCCTCTAAGCTCATTCCAAACAACTTTATACTCTTTAAATTTTTGTTTTGACGTCATCTATTAAGAACCATAAATTTTTGATGCTTGGGTGAACACTGGTTTGTGTGTTCATTTTTTGTCCATGGGAAGCCCAACACTTCCTTAAACCACCAAAGACATTACTAGAACTTATAAAAATTTACATATAATAAATCAAGAAAACAAGTAGACTTTCAAAACCTAACCTTGTTGTTAGGCCACGTAGGCATGTAAGTCGTGTGCTAGAAATTCAAAGGAGGGGAACTACATTACTTTATTTTTTTACCTAGATTGTTTTATGGAAGGTTTTCACCTTTAGAGACATTCAAATTACATATATGAACATATATTATGCATTAACGGGGAGGGGAGGTTGAATATTTTTAAACGTTGAATTATAAAAGTGTGAAGACAAAGACACGACACTTAAATAATAACAAGAAATCAAATAACATAAGGAAATACAAAGATTGCACAAATGGACGTATTCAATAAAATGGGAGGAGCCAATGAACTCCTTTGTTACAATCAGTACTCAATGTGAGTATTTGATACAATGATTTTACAATGGCACTAGGGTTCTCCTAAACCCTAGTAATAACAATGAAGTATCTTCAAATTTAGTGTGTCCTTACTTCCAACAGGTTGAGTGGGCTTCGAATATCTAGTGTGGGGCCACTCCAGCTTCAACATCCATTCAACAATGTGTAGAACTTACAAATTTGCATACACAAAAATAGAACAAGGGAGTTAGTAATACCTATGAGGGCTCCACAGTGTGAGATCCTCAAACATCAATAAAACCCTAGTTAACAATGAAGTCATAAAGTATGCCAAATCAACAAATTATGAGATAAAATACATTCAAATTAGATATACCTTGCTTTCATTTTGTTGTTGCAGATGGCGTGGTATAGCAAGCTCAGATTCACATTTTTGTAGTTGCAGTAGGCTTAGACGTGCACTTGGCAGGCTTTGACACGAGCTTCGTAGTCTCTAGTGTGCACCTACAAGATACAACAAGCTCTAGAGAGTGCCTACGATATATAGCAAGCTCTAGTGAGCATTTTATAGGCTTTGTAGTGAGCCTCACAAGCTCTGTAGGGCACCTACGGGTTAGGGCAAAATCTACAAAAGCAGATATAGGGTATGGCGATGAATGCGGTGGATGGATGGGGGTTCTGACGATGATGGAGGATGAATGGGTGATGACTAGAATGAAGTCTTATTAGTGAGCTAGGGCTTCAAATTTTTAGGATTCTATGCTAGGACTTCACCAATAATTCCTCCAGGATGCAAATGTCTAATTCTCAAGGTTCTAGGGTTTAGGTATTTGCAAAATACCCTTATTTATAATCCAACCTAGGGTTTTAGCTTTACACTTTTGATCATGTGGATAAGATTAAATTATATCCTAAGGTTGATATTACTTTTTGAATGTGACATGGATTAATGAATATGGACGATGTAGATTAGAATGGATCGGACGGTTGTTGTTAATTGAGTTTATAAATATATATTTTATAATAAATATATTATAATATAATATAATATATTATATTAAATATTAAATAATATAAAATAATATTAAAATAATCCCAATTAGGCTAGGAAATGGCGAAAAAGGGCTAAAATGGTGAAATGGATGGCAAAAAAGGTGGAATTGGACCAAATGATTTATGGGAAGGTGTATGGTGGACAACTGAGTGGTGGGAAGGTTAGGATGGAGGATTAGTGGCTGTAATTTGGTGTCTACAAAAATAAAGGATTAAAACTTTGTGCTAGGTGTGATAGGGCCACGTGTCGTTGACTGTGTACCCATAGTCAAAAACCAATGTTATTCTACCTTGTTATATTTATCCTATGTGGAAGTTGCTCAGATTCATAGGTACATGATTTCATTTTGTTTTGGAATCGCATAGCGTATTTTGGAGATGTTTGAATAACATTTTTTTGACTAGCCAAGATGGGGTTAATTCAGTTGAGGCTTAGCTAAATGAATTGGAGATCTATTTCTCCATTAAAAATTGCTCCTCAATGTCCCAAATAGTTTGGTCCACAATCCACTTACAGGAGGTAGGATTGGAATGGTGGAAAATTTTTAAATTCAAAAACAAAATTGAGGCTATAAATCTAACATGGGAAGGTTTTGTAAAAGCCTTTAAGAAGAGGTTTCTCATAGAGCAGTATTATATGGAGAAATTTGAGGAATTCTCCACACTTCTTCAAGGAATGAAGATAGTGGAAGTCTACCACCATAAATTTGTTAAATTTCTAAAGTATGTACCACTCTATGAGCAGGATGAGAGTATGAAGGTACACAAAATGCCTTAGGACTAGACCCTAAGCTTTGATCTTTAGTAAATATGAATAAGCCTAAAAATTTACAAAAATCCTATGACTTAGCTTGATAAATAGAGTCTAATCTTGTTGGAATATATTACATTATTTTGTTCATGCTAATGTACCATCCTTGGTACATCCTTAGATTAGGAAAGTGTGTTCTATATTAGGAGTTATGATTTACTTTATGCAATGTAATAAATGCACAAGTATTATTAAAGTGTGCAAAGTATTTTGGTATTGTAAATGTGTATAGTTGTCCATGTGCACATGAGTCCATAGAATAGGAAGTGGAAGAGTCTAGAAGAGTGAATACCAAGAGTGCTCCATATGAAGAGTCACATTACATTATATATGTAGAGTGATGTGAATATGTAAAGTGACATGACACTACTTGATACTTACAAAGCTATGGCACCATTTTTATGAGCTTTTGTTAATGGTATATTTATGAGTTATTGTGATAGTTATTTCTGAACTTTATACTTGCATAATATTATCATTATCATATATATTGAATTGTAAATTTATTTGATATCTTGTGGTTAATTTATCTTAAGTATATAGCTTCAAAATCTAACAGTGGTATCAGAGCCACAAGGGAGATTGACAAGAGATAGGGAGAGCTATTGCAAGGACTGGACTTGCACAATTTTTAAAGTTGCGAAGGAGATTACCTTTGGAAGGAGAAACTAGAGAAGACTGGAGATTTATCTATTCCAAGATTAAATTTAGAGTAGAAGAAGATTTTGGATCTTGAAGGTAGACCTTGACATTGAGAAGATTGAGGAGATTAAGAGACCCAAGAATGAGGTCCTATTGGATAATTTGATAGATTTAAGGAGACTACATATTGCAAATTGTCTTTCCACAAGGTTTAAGGATAACTTGTGAAGACCAATACTCAACACAAAATTCTTTCCACTAGTTTTAAGGATAACTAGTGAAGTTTGTTTATTTTAGAATTATAGAAATTCTAAGATATTTGGTATTACTATCTAAGTTTCTTTATTGCATAAAAGTAGATATTGAGGATTGAGGAGGTATAATAATAATAACCATTGTATATTTAATATTAAATATTAAGGGGACTCGATAAGGAAGTCCCCCTAGAAGATTGCAGACTGGATAAAAATAGTTGCAGATTGGAGAAGTTGAAGAGACATGAAAGAGGTAAAATTGAAGAACTTATAATTCTAGAAGATAGAAGATTTTAGATTGAATATTATAGATTGTATATTGAAGAGATCCACACAAGAGTTTCTCGTTAAAGAGTGAAGATTGAAGATAGAGAAGGACTAACAAAAGGTCCTATTGTATATTTGATTTGCAACAAATTTTTGAGATCCAGGAAAGAGATCTCGTTATAAAATTCTCATAGTTGGAATATTTAGAAGACCAATAATAGGTCTCATTGAATCTTTGAGGAGAGGTTGAAGAGTTGCAGAATTAGAATACCCAAGAGAAGAGGTATTAAGAAATTTGGAGAAGAGGAATAAGGCTAAAGAAAGCCTTATTGTAGAATTGGAGAAATGGTCATTGAAGGGTACTTAAAGAAAGCTAGAAGAATAATATTGTAATAAATAATAAGTTTTGATAAGAAGGATTTGGTACAAGTGTCGTCATCCGATAACAATCCCAAGAGGGAGAAGGTTTTGGCAAGAAGTTTGCCAAAATTTTGAGAAGAGATTTGAGGATCTCAAGACATTCAGATTCTTGAGGAAGAAGATAGTGTAGGAGATCAGACTTGAAGTCAAAATTTAACAAAGGAGATTGCAGGAGAAGAGAAGATTGAAGAGCCCATAGTTTTGGGAAATCAATAGACATCCATAGTAGTTTTGAAGGCTGATTTGATAGGACAATATTGCAGGTTTTAAGGTAGATATTGAAGGGTTGCAGGGTAGTAGATTGAAGGTCATATAGAGCTGTGATTTGGAGAATATTTGGATAGTTTTGAAGTGCCCTTGAACAAGATATTGAAGGATATTGATACAGTGATAGAAGGTAGTATTTTGGAGACTTTCATTGCAGGTTTTGGATAGTGAAAGAAGAAAGGAATTGATTTCATAGTTGCAAATTTTTGGATAATATTTGGGGTAACATTAATAGCTTCTAACTACAAATTTCAATAATAATAGATTCGGAGGAGACTTGAAGCCACAAAATTAGATTTGTGGATAGCATTATCAGAAGGAAGAAATTTTTGAGTTTGGAGAATCTCATGGTAGATTTGAGAAGTGTTTTTGGGATAGCAAACAAATAAGAAGTTGAGTAGCAACTAGAGCTACAAATTTGGTAAGTTTGGGAGTAGCAAATAGAAGGAGAGTAAAGGTGTAAAAACCTATACAATTGAGATATCAAAAGGGTGAATCAATCACCAAATAAATTAGCTACAAAAGGAGACCATAAGGTATGCATTGTAGGTGCTATATAAGTTCATTATTGGAGTATTAAAACCAGTCTACATTGAGCATTCAAGAGCACCATATTAGCATTATTTAAATTTGAATAAGGAGGCTAGAAAAGAGTCTTCAAGCAAAAGGAGATAATAGTATTTATATTCTAAAACAAAACAACAAACATCTAAGCTAAAATTTCATTTGAAAAGGAGAAATAAGGAGAATTTTGCATGTTGTTTTTAGCTCTTGAAAATGTAGATTTATTAGTAAAAAGAAAATATAGCCAAAGCATTTGTTTAAATAAATTGAAGACCACGAAAGGACTAAAGGAAATTAAATTTTTCTAGTGTCTAAAGACACTAAGTAGCTGTAGTTTGAAATGATAAGTGGTAGTATCCATAATGAAGTAGAAATTATGACTATTACTCAAGGGAGAGCTAGCCACCATCGTTCAAAGGAGAGCACTACTATTGCTCAAGAGAAAGCATCTTTATTGCTCAATATATCAATGCTATTGCTCAAGAGAGACCATTGTTACTGCTCAAGAGGAGCCACCACCATCTAAGGAAAAGTGAGCCACCACTAAATATGTAAAACAAAGTGGTAGAAGTTGAAAATAATTGCTCATCTCATCCAAGGAGCCCAAGCAAATTTTTTCCTACAAAATAAGGCAAAAGAGCATACATACAGGAAATAAAATGATTGGAAAGTTAGGGTAGATTCCAAGTGTTAAAAATTGAATAATATGTTAAATGCAATGGACAAGTGTTAAACATTCAAAAGATAAATTACACTAGGGTGAAAGGAGACATTAAATCTACATTGTATTTAAGACACCTAAAAGGAGTAACACTCACAATCTCATAATAATGTCAACCAACTCAAATCTACATTATACAGGTGTGAAAAGAGTAAGAAAATATTTTATGAGAGTTGTAAGCATTTGAGTGCCATTTGGCACGTTCACAGTGGAAGGTAAATAGGTTGGGAGGATTTCAAATATTCATCTCAAGGAGAACATATATTAAGAAGTTAAATATAGAGGAGTGCAGAGATAGTTTTTTTGAGAGAAGAACTGGTGATTGAAGAACGTGCTAATAGAGTTATAGATTGAAGGTAGAGTAAATGCAAACGAGACATCACACTTGGCATTACATCCAAGTTGTATATAGCAAAGCAGTCAAGGGTCAAATTCTGTTGCAGCAGTGAAAGTAAAGTGCAATGTTGAAGATAAAGGGAAAGTTATTAATATTTCCAAGAAGGTTGAATAATAACTAAGGTTCATACGTATGTAAAAGCACCAATTTGGAACATACGTGCATAAGAGCATCAACCAGGGATATACATGCAAATGAGTGCCAATTTGAATATGTACATTGAGAGGAGCACCAATCAAAATTTGTTCAAGTTCCATTGACCAAGGGATTACTGATTGTAAAGTTTAAGGTAATTCACTTTATTCAAAGTTATTCATAAGCTTAAGATAGGAGAAATAAGGTTGGATATAATTATCATTCTCTAAGGTTAGAGGTGAAACTATTTTGGAGGGATAAGATTTGATATTTGAAACCTTAGACATAATATTAAAATTTATTTGAAATTCATTTGAAGGATGGAAATTTCGGTTGAAGAAATTAAAGTAATAAGCTTAAAGTTTTGTCATTTAATTATTTGAATTTGCAAAACACTTTTGAAATATTTGTAATATAATTAGATTGGATTAATGAGAGTTTATACATCAAATTAGATTTATAAATTTGTAAATATATTTTATGGAATTTCTAAATTTCTAATTTTGGAATTATAAGGTATTCAACATCAACGTATAGTTAAGAAATTTAGAGTTAAAATATATTATATTCTTGTGACTTAAGAGATGAAAGGTTGTCAATTTTTAAGATTAACGATTTGAAAGTTGTTCTTATTTTATCAATCAAAACCAAGGTAGAACAAAAGTAGAGTTTTTTAAATTCGATCTTTGCGTACTAGGGAGTCATCAGGAAGTCAACTACAAGATTTTACAAAATTGAAAGATTTAAAGCAAGATGGATGAAATAATTAGAAATACATTTAATGAAAATAATGAAGAGTTATTTCATGAACTTAGGTTTTATTCACAAAACCTAATAGATACCTTTGATAGATTCAAACATTTATCTACATATGACAATAATTAGATATCTTCATGAAACACTATTCAAGACTTGGTGGAATACTCAAAACATGATTGTTGTTTCATCAGAAGAATATTTAATAATTTATCTGACACTTATTACTTTTGAGTTCTTTCAAGGAGTGAAACATAAGGAAGAAAAGAATGATAAATATGAATTATTGAATCCAAGTAATTTTTATTGTGATGATCTACTAACTCATCACATTGAAGATATTTCACTGGTAAAAGTACAAAAACAAAGAAGAAAGAGAACCAAGAAAAGGTTTAAGATCAAGCAAGTCAAAAGGAATATTAAATCAGAAGCTAAAGAAGACGTCTACATAATTATCCAGTTCTTAACCTACAAGAAGTAGATTGAAGAATCAATATGAAGATTGTGTTGAAGAGTAAAGTATTCAATAACCAAATAATGCAATACAAGGGGTGTTGGAATATATTACATTATTTGGTTCATGCTAATGTACCATCCTTGGTACATCCTTAGATTAGGAAAGTGTGTTCTAGATTAGGAGTTATGATTTACTTTATGCAATGTAATAAATGCACAAGTATTATTAAAGTGTGCAAAGTATTTTGGTATTGTAAATGTGCATAGATGTATCTGTGCACATGAGTCCATAAAATAGGAAGTGGAATAGTCTAGAAGAGTGAAGGCCAAGAGTGCTCCATATGAAGAGTCACATTACATTATATGTATAGTAATGTAAATATGTAAAGTGACATGACTTGATATGACACTACTTGATACTTATAGAGCTATGGCACCATTTTCATGAGCATTTGTTAATGGTATGTTTATGAGTTATTGTGATAGTTATTTTTTAGTTTTATACTTGTAAAATAATGTCATTATCATATATATTGAATTGTAACTTTAGTTAATATCTTGTGGTTAATTTATCTTAAGTATATAGCTTCAAAATATAACAAACCTATAGTGAAATAGGACTCCCTTCGATTACTCAATGTTGTCTGAAGTAGATCATTAAGAACTAAGGAAAATAAATAGTGATGGATTTATAAAATAGGAGAAAGATCATAATAAGAAATGCAAAGAAAACCCAAAGTTTGAAAGGAAAAACAATGGGAAACAAGGGAAATTCAATAATAAATTCCAAAATAGGAGTAACAATAACAATCCTCAACCTCGTAGGTAGCCCAACACAACTCTAACAGAAATACCAAAGGAGCAAAACCAAGAAAAATACCCAGGTCCCAAGGATGGTTTCTACAAATGTGGGGGTCCACACTATGAAACCCAATTTCCAAATCAATCAGGACTGAGTAAAAGAGTAAAGGAACCCAACCACAATATTTATGCAACCACTTATAACCAGAACCTTGATGGACAAGCCACACATTTGCTCCTAAATGGTAAGTTATTTGATAAATATATCAATATTTTATAGATAGTGGAGTGATTGATAGTTTCATATCTTCTAGTATAGTAGGGTATATGCTAGAAAGACCAATATTTTTGGCACAAGGGTGGAAATTTGAGTATAATTTTGGATAAACCTACTCAATGGATTAGAGTTTTCCCATAGCCAAGATCACCCTATCAAATGGCTCTACCTTATGGCACCTATATGTAGCCCTACTACATGCCTTCAACATCATCTTGGGGATGGACTGGTTAAAGGCTCATGAGGACCTAATTAATTTCCAAGATAGATGGATTGATTATATTGACAAAGATAGTACAAGATTGTAGAATCATTAGTGAACAAGGGTCATTTTGACCCCAATTTTTATCATCCATGCAACTAAAAAATACCATGAGAAAAGGGGTAATGGTTTTCATTGTAAATCTAAATGAGGTTGCGAAAGATAAAAAGGAGAGGTGTTTCAAAAACACCCAATCTTGCAAGAATTTATGAATGTGTTCCCTAAAGATCTTCCAGGACTTTTGATAAAGCAAGAGTTCAATTTCACCAATGAACTAATCCCAAGAAATGAACCTATCCATAGAAATCCATATAATATGAATCCTATTAAATTTTAAGAGTTGAAAGTGCAACTTCAAGGGTTGATCAAACCCAGTGTGTCATCATGGGGTGCATCCATTCTTTTTGTGAAAAAAAATATGGTTCGCTCAAATTTTGTATTGATTACTGAATGTTGAACAAAGTAACCGTTGAAAATAGATATCCTTTGCCTAGGATTGAAGATATGTTTGATCAATTGAAGGGTGCAACAATACTTTTCAAGGTTGACTTGAAATTAGGTTATCACCAATTGAGAATTTGAGGACACTCATAAAACTTCTTTTAAGACTCGGTATGGGCATTATGAGTTCACAGTGTTACCTTTTGGGCTAACCAATGCACTGGTAACATTCATGAATTTAATGAACAATGTATTTAGAAAGTAGCTGGATTGATTTGTATTGACCTTTCTGGATGATATCTTGATATATTCTAGGAATAAGGAAGAACATGACAAGCACTTGAGGATAGTACTAGATCTACTAAAAAATAATCAGATCTATGGCAACTTGTCAAAATGTGACTTCTATATCCTAAAGATGCAATATCTAGGGCATATTATATATATAGAAAGAACTATAGTAGACCCCAAGAATATTGAGGTCATTTTGAGTTGGTCATAACCTACTAATGTGTCTAAAGTATGGAGCTTCATGGAAATTACGAGTTATTATAGATGATTTATAAAGGACTACTCCAAGACTGCCTACCCAATAACCAGTCTTCAAAGGAAATGAAAGGAATATAAATGGACAGATAATTATGAGGCTACTTTTGAGTTGCTAAAATAGAATATCACTATAGCACGTATACTAAAGATTCCAAATCCTTAGGAAAAAAATTTAGTTTGTACTTATGCATCAATGGAAATTCTAGGAGGAGTATTATCCCAATATGAATCAGTTGTAGCATATGAGTCAAGGAAAATCAAGAAGCATGAGGTGAATTATGCTACACATGATTTGGAACTAGTAGTGGTTGTGCACATGCTTAAGATGTGGCGGTATTATCTGCTAGAAAAATCCTTTGATTTAATAATCAACCATCAGAGTTTGAAGTACATCTTCACTCAACCTATGCTCAATGCTAGACAAAGAAGGTGGATCGAGTTCTTAGTTGAGTATGACTTTGGTATATAGTATATCAAAGGTAATGATAATAAGGTCATTGATACCTTAAGTAGAAGAGGGAATATAGTTTCTCTAACCTATATTCATGCAAACTTGATGGACCAAGTCAGTAAGAAGCAATCATAGGATCAATATTGCATTGATATATGGGCAAAACTGGCAAGAAATATTAAAGAAAATAAATATTTTGGCATAAAATATGGGCTAATATGCTTTAAAGAAAGGGTTATCATACAAAAAATTGGTGATTTAAGAAGACTGATCATGCAAGAGGTGTATATATCTCCTTACTCTACTCATATTAGAAGGGTTAAGATGAGGGATAATATTAAAAGGCTTTCTATTGGTCAGGTATGAATAAAGATATCATCAATTTTTTTGTTGGATGCATGGAATTTCGAAAAGTGAAATTTGAGCATAGGCATCTAATAGGATATTTATACCCACATGATATACCTAAACAAAAATGGTAGGTCATATCCATGGACTTTATTATGGTATTACCTAAGAATAGGCACCAGCATGATGCAATCCTTGTGATGGTCAATAACTTGACAAAGGTTGTGCACTTTATACTAGGAAGAACCAAGGATGATGCTCTAGTGGTGGTTAATAGATTTACGAAATATATGTCCAGATTACATGGGTTTTCTAAAGTGATTATCGTAGATAGAGACTCCAGATTTACATCTACATTTTTGCAAGCTCTTAATTGTGTAGTTGGCTCAAATTTGAACATAAGTTTTACATAATATTCAAATATAGATGGTCAAACAAAAAGGATAAAATAGGTCTTGGAAGACATGCTTCTCATGTACTACATGGACCAAAAGTCTTGGTGGGAAGACTTCTTACATCTGGTGGAATTTTCATATAATAATGGTCATCATTCTTCCTTGGGTATGGCCCATTTGAAGCCTTGTATGGCAGGAGATGTAGTACTCCTCTATCTTGGGATAATCCAAAGGATCGAGTTGTCATCAAATTGAACATGGTTTGAGTGATAGAGGAACAACTTAGGATGATCATACAAGGACCTAAAGAAGTTGTCGATTGTCAAAATAGCTATGTCTATCTAAAAATAACACCTAGGTAATTCTCTATGGGAGACAGAGTGTTCTTAAGAGTTAATCCCATGAAAAGCATCATCAATTCTACTAATTTGGATCCATGATATGTTCAGCCCTTTGAGATTAATTTGAAGATAATTCCAATAGCCTATCGTCTCACCTTGCCATCCAACCTATCAAAAATCCACAACGCTTTCCATGTATCCCTACTTAGGAGATATATTTTTTATCCTGACCATGTGTGGAATGTTTCTAATTTGCAGATAGTTGACCCCTTGGTGATTGAGGTAAAACCTATGAATATTTTGGAGTTTCATTTCGAAATGATGAGGAAATGAACTCTAGAATAGTGTAAGGTCTAGTGGGACCAATATTATGAGAAAAAATCCACTTGGAAAAAAGTGGATGACAAAAAGATATTTTTCTTATCTATCTAAAAATGCAAATGATTTATGATTTTTACTGCAGGAAAAACACAGAGGATTGTGTTTAGTCCAAGGGATTAGTATGTCATGACCCACCTTGGCCAAAATTTTTAATGAGATGGACTTTGTATTGATAGATGATGATTAATACTTAGTTTTGGATGCATTTAGTTGATTATATGCAATTGTGTTATGATGTAAGGATATGGTACTACTGATATGGTTTGTGTTTGTAGGACTAGGTGCTCTCATAGGTGGGTAAGGAAGTCACCCACCAAGAATGAGGTACTAAAATGGAAATGATGCGACAAACTGATCCAAGGTAAGATGCACCCAAGGTAACAAGTGGTTACCATATTTAGTTTGCATTCATGCATTCATGCAATTGTGCTTGTGGGTAGTCATCATTATTTAATGTCCATTACAAAAGTACATAACTTTGAAGTTATTGTAATAGTTTTTTGCACACTGGATAGGAGAAGTAAGGAATATTGATGCATTACCCCATCTTGTTTTGATTTGTGTATTTTCCTTCCCTCCACTTGTCATTGTTTGCTTCGTGTGATAAGAATGCCTTTGTTTTGGAAATTAACTCATTAAAAGTACTTTATGATTTCCAGTATTATATTGATGAGGATTTATTAAGGTGGTACTTTTAATGAGCATTAGCTAAATGTGGAATTAATATTAATAAGGTGGACTTATTAATATGCATAATTATTAAAATATGGCTTTATATATTAATAAGGTAGACTTATTAATACTTATAATTAATAACTTTATATTCCTCTAAGTTTTCTCCAAAAAACTTTATACCATTTTTATTTTGGTTTTGATGTCACCTGTTAAGCACCCTAAAGTTTCTATGCCTAGGTGAACACTGGTTCGTGTGTTCATTTTTTATCCATGGGAATTCCAACGCTTCCTTAAACCACCAAAGACATTACTAGCACTTATGAAAATTTTCATATAATAAATAATAATCCAAGGGGACGAGCAGGTTTTCAAGCTCTAACCCTGATGTCAAGCCACGTAGGCACATGGGTTGTGTGCTAGAAATTCAAAGGGGAGGACCTGCATTGCTTTATGTTTTTTCCTAGATTATTTTGTGGAAGACACTCACCTTTCAAGACATTCATCTTAAGTATATGAACATATAATATGCATTAACATGGAGGGGGTGTTGAATATTTTACCTTGAATTATAAAAGAGAATATTAAACCTTTGTGCTAGGTGTGATAGGGCCACACGTCGTTGATTGTGCACCCATAGTCAAAAACCAATGGTTTTCTATCTTGTCAAACTTGTCCTATGTGGAAGTCTCTTCATATTCCTAGGCATATGATTTCATTTTGTTTTAGGACCAAATAGTGTGTTTTGGATATTTTTGAATAAGGTAAGGGTTCATTTTTAAGCAATTTATTATTGGTAAATAAGGGTGTAAAGTTGGTAAAGTTTTTATTTTAAATGGTTGTTAAAATACTTTTTCTTTAAATAAAATCATTTATATTATTTTGAACTTTGTTAGTGTATTCTCTTTGAAGGGAAAATAATGTGTTCTCATAAGTGGATAAATACTTAGAGAACTTTAGGATTATTCTTGGTTATTAAGACCATAATGGTGAATTATTGTTTGGTAAATGAAGTTATTTTGTTTTAAAATAGAAATATTGAAAGGATTGGAATAATTTGTATTTTGGTATTATTATTAGTTTATGATAATTTTATAGTTTAGGAATAAAATTAATAAAAGATATATGTTTCTTTTATGATAAATAAGTCTTTTTATATTATGGAAATTATGATTTTATGTTTGGATGTGGAGTCCAAAGGTTATTATGGAACTTATGGGGGTTTCATTTAAATGCATTTAGAGGAATACTTATGGGAGTATTTTATTTACACTAAATGAAATGTGTATTCTTGAGGAAAACTTATGGGGGTTTTCTACCTTGCTCTCAAAAGAATGAAAGAAAATATTTTGTAAACATTTGAAATATTTGAAATGTTTCTCTTGTTATGACTTGTATGTTTGAAAGTTATGTACATATTTTGATTAAGTAGGTGTTATACTTTATTTCATGCATATAAATTGAAGAATGTTATAATGAGAGAGAGAGAGAGAGAAAAAAAAGGAATGAATGGTTTCATATTTTATTTTGGATTTAGATTTTGTATCTTTGAGGGAAAACACCTTAGTTAGCCAAATATAGAAGAACCTAAAGGATGGATCCAACCTGAGGTGGTTGCGGTGTAGCAACACCTAAGGGTTTTGCAATGGGTACTTCGATAATGGACCTTCAAAGTGAACCTAAATATGGAGGTCTTTCGAAAAGATTTAGGTGGTGTAGCATGAATCCTATCTTCCAACCATGGAGGTTTGAATCCCAATTAGAAATTTGGATTTGGTGATGGAACCTCCAATGATTGGTGGTTTTCCATGTGAGGGATTTCACACAGAGTGATAGTCACCTCAATTGTACCATCATGGAGATGGGGTAATTGAGCACCATAATTTATGCATGTGTAATGTGTAAATAAAAAGGTCTTACACATAAGTACTAGAATAGAAATATCTACACTAGTAAAGGAATTGGCATCCCTTTTCCTCAAAATGCTAAGATAGGGTTAATCCCTATGCCATGGTTAAGGTATTCAACATTTGCAAAGGGTGTTAGGAAATGGGGGGACCATGTGAAGGTATCCTTTAAGCCATGGAGGTGTACAAGGTTAACCCCAATGATTTATGGGAGAGTGATCACTCATATCCACTCGAGGGATGTCTGCAACATCTTGAACTCAAAATGTGGTGAAACCTCTATGATTGTAATCCTATTTGGTACATCTTTTGTGAACCTTAACCGTGTTAAAAAAATTCTCTCTCGGGTTGGTTAGATTTGGGTTGTTACAATTGGTATCAAAGCTCTAAGTCATAGGACTAGTAGCTTCCATGGAGTGAAACATAGGATTGGTCGGACTTGATAAGCAAATTTTGGAAGAATAGATCTTCCATTGGGGATGGCACCTTATGTGGAGTAAGAGCAACCATTAATATCATCTATAGATGATAATACTATGTCGTTATTTTACATGAAGGATGTAACTAACTAGGGGTTAGTAGTGCAATTTAAATAATAAATTGTAACCTAAATTAATTCTTCCTTTGTGTGGCCAGGAACTATGGCACCAAGAATGTGAAGAGGAGGACAAGGATCTTCTCAAATTCCAAGGCAACCTAAATAGGACAGTGTCAAGGCTTGACCTCGAGGAGAAAGCTTAATAAATTCAAATAAAGAGGTGGAGAACCTTACTACTATTGTCTCACTATTTCAAGAGAAAATTAGTCAAGAGAAGTAGATGTTAGAGACAATAATGAGTCAAACCTCATAGACTAGAAACCTTGAGTATAGGCAAGATGGAACTATTGTTACTAAAGAACAATAAGTAATGACTCTTATTGAGGTTGACTTAGAAAAGGATTTAAAAAAATGTGAAAACCTCCAAATTCACTATCCGAGTTGGGGGTGATTCAACTAAGGATTGGTTGAATGAATTGGAGACCTATTTCTCCATTAAAAATTACTTCTCAATATCTTGAACAGTTTGGGCTACAATCCACTTCCAAGAGGTAGGGTTGGAATGGTGGATAACTTTTGAATTTAGATACAAAATTGAGGCTATAAATATAACATGGGAAGGTTTTGTAAAAGCCTTTATGAAGAGGTTCCTCATGGAGTATTATTATATGGATAAATTTGAGGAATTCTCCACACTTTTTCAAGGAACAAAGATGGTGGAAGTCTACCACCAAAAATTTGTCAAATTGTTTAAGTATGTACCACTCTATGAGAAGGATGAGAGTATGAAGATACACAAATTTATCTTAGAACTAGACCCTAAGCTTCGATCTTTAGTAAATATGCATAAGCCTAAAAATTTGTAGAAATATTATGGCTTAGCTTGGCAAGAAGAGTCCAACCTAAAGTTAAATAGGACTCCCTTAGATTACTCGATGTTGTCTAAAGAAAAGCATTAGGTACTAAGGAAAATAAATAGTGATGGACTTATGAAATGGGAGCAAAAGTAAAACAAGAAATGTAAAAAATCAAAGTTTGAAATTAAAAATAATGGAAATTCAAGAAGTTCCAAAAGAGGAGTAAAAATAACAATCCTCAACCTTGCAGGTATCCCAACATGGCTCAGATAGAAAGGACAAAGGAGTAGAACCAGGAAAATCATCTAGGTCCCAAGGAAGGTTGTTACAAAAATGGGGGTCCACACTATGCAAACCGACATCCAAATCAGTTAGGACCAAGTAAAATAGTAGAGGAACCCAACCACATGATTCATGCAACCACTGGTAACCAGAACCATGATGGGTAAGCCACACCTTTTCTCATAAATTGTAAGTTATTTGATAAATATGACAATATTTTGATAGATAGTGGAGCAAATGATAGTTTCATCTCTTCTAGTATAGTTAGGGATATGCTATAAAGACCAGGATTTTTGGCATAAGGGTGAAAATTCAAGTATGGTTATGGACAAATCTACTTAGTGGATCGGTGTTTTCCCATAGCCAAGATCACCCTACCCAATGAATCTACTTTATGGAACCTATAGTAGCCCCACTACATGCCTTAAATATCATCTTGGGTTTGGGTTATTTAAAGGCTCATGAGGCCCTAATTATTTTCCATGATAGATGAATTGACTATATTGATAAAGATATTAGAATATTGAGAATCATTAGTGAACAAGGGTCATTTTGACCCCAGTTGTTATCAACCATGCAACTAAATAACACCATGAGAAAAGGAGGAATGGTTTTTTTTGTAAAGCTAAACAAGGTTGAGAAGGATAAAAATAAATAGATTTTTGGAAATACCCAATCTTGCAAGAATTTATGGATGCATTCCCTAAAGATCTTCCTGGACTTTCACCAAAATGAGAGTTTGATTTCACCATTGAACTAATGTTAGGAACTGAACCTATCCATATAACTCCATATAGGATGAATCCTATTAAAATGTAAGACTTGAAAGTGCAACTTCAAGGGTTTCTCAAAAAGAAATTTATCAAACCCAGTGTGTCACTGTGGGGTGTACCCATTCTTTTTATGAAAAATAAATATGGTGTGCTCAAATTATGCATTGATTACCAAATGTTGAACAAAGCAACCATACAAAATATAGATCCTTTGCCTTGGATTGAATATATGTTTGATCAACTTAAGGGTGCAACAATATTTTCTAAGATTGACTTGATATCAGGTTATCACCAATTTAGAATCTACATGGAGGACAATCATAAAACTAATTTTAAGACCTAGTATGGGCATTATGATTTCATGATATTACCTTTTGGGCTCCAATGCACTGGTAGCATTCATGAATTTGATGAGCAGTGTATTTAGGAAGCAACTAGATTGATTTGTATTGATATTTTTGGATGATATCTTGATATATTCTAGGAATAAGGAAGAACATGACAGGAACTTGAGGATAGTACTAGAGTTTCTAAGGAAGAATCGGCTCTATAGCAACTTGTCAAAATGTGATTTTTATGTCCCAGAGGTGCAATATCTAGGGCATATTATATCTATAGAAGTAATTGTAGTAGACCTTAAGAATATTAAGGCCATTTTGAGTTGGCTACCACCCACTAACATGAATAAATTATAGATCTTCATGGGCATTACATGTTATTATAGATGATTTGTGAAGGACTACTCCAAGATCACCTATCCAATAACCAATCTTCAAAGGAAAGGAAAGGAATTTAAATGGATAGATAAATGTGAGGCTGCTTTTGAGTTGCTAAATTAGAATCTCACTGAAGCACCTATACTGAATATTCCAAATCCTTAGGGGAACTTTTTAGTTTGTATTGATGCATCAATGGAAGGGCTAGGAGGAGTGCTATCCCAAGATGAATTAGTTGTAGAGTCAAGGAAACTCAAGAAGCATGAGGTGAATTATGCTACACATGATTTAGAACTAGCAACGGTTGTGCACGTGCTTAAGATGTGGTGGTATTATCTACTAGGAAAATCCTTTGAGTTAAGAATTTACCATCAAATTTTGAAGTATATCTTCACTCAACCTATGCTCAATGCTAGAAAAAGATGGTAGATCGAGTTATTAGATGAGTATGACTTTTGTATAGAGTATATCAAAGATAAGGAGAATAAGATCATTGATGCTTAAGTAGAAGAAGACATATAGCTGCTCTGACCCATAGTCATGTAGACTTGATGGACCAAGTCAAGAAGGAAAAATCACAAGATTAGTATTGCATTGACATACAAGCAAAAATGGTAAGAAATCCTAGAGAAAACAAGGATTTTGGTATAAAATATGGGCTAATATGCTTTAAATATAGTTTTTTCATACCAAAAATTGGTATTTAAAAATATTGATCATGCAATATGTGCATAGATCTCCTTACTATGCTCATCCTAGAGGGACTAAGATGAGGGATAATATTAAAAAAGTCTTCTATTGGTTACATATGAATAAATATATCACTAATTTTATTGCTATATGTATGGAATGCTAGAAAGTGAAAGTTGAGCATAGGTATCCGGTAGAATATTTATACCCACATGATATACCTATACAAACATGGTAGGTCATATCCATGGAATTTATTATGGGATTACCTAATAATAGGTACCAACATAATGCAATCCTTGTGGTGGTCGATAAATTGACAAAATTTGTGCACTTTATACTAGGGAGCACCAAGGATGATGCTCTAATGGTGGTTAAGGAATTTTTAAAAGAGATATTCAGGTTATAAGGGTCTCCTAAAGTGATTATCTCAGATAGAGACTCTAGATTTACATCTATATTTTTGCAAGCTCTTCATCGTGCAGTTGATACAAAGCTAAACATAAGTTCTGCATACCATCCAAAAATAAATGATCAAATGGAAATGGTAAACCAATTCTTGGAATACATGCTTCGCATGTACTACATGGACCAAAATTCTTGATGGGAATCATGTGGAATTTACATATAATAATGGTATTCATGCTTCCTTGGGTATGGCCCCATTTGAAGCCTTATATGGTAGGAGATGTAGGACTCCTCTATCTTAGGATAATCCAAAGGATCGATTTGTCATCAACTTAGACATAGATCAAGTGATGGAGGGAAAACTTAGGATAATCAAGCAAAGGCTTCAATAATTCATCGATCGTCAGAAGACCTATGTCAATCTAAAAATAACATCTAGAGAATTCTTTGTGGGAGATAGAGTGTTCTTAAGAGTTATGCTCATGAAAATCACCATCAAGTCTACTAAGTTGGATCCTTGATATGTTGGGTCCTTTGATATCAGTGAGAATATAGGTCCCATAGCTTATTGTCTCACCTTGCAACCCAACCTATCAAAAATCCATGACACTTTCCATGTATCCCTACTTAGGAGATATATTGTTGATCCTGACCATGTGTGGAATGTTTCTAATTTGTAGATATTTGACCCCTCAATGATTGAGGTAAATCCTGTAAAGATTCTGGAGTTTCATTCCAAAATGATGAGGAAATGAACTCTAGAATAGTGTAAGGTCCAGTGGGGCCAATATTCTGAGAAAAACTCCACTTGGAAAAAAGTGGATGACATAAAAAGATATTTTTTTTATTTATTTTAAAATGCAAATGATTTATGATGTTTATTGCATGAAAAACACATAGGATTGTGTTTAGTCCAAGGGGGGTAGTATGTCATGACCCACCTTGGTCAAAAATTTTAATGATATGGACTTTGTATTGATAGATGATGATTAATACTTAGTTTTGGATGCATTTAGTTGATTATATGCAATTGTGTTATGATGTAAGGATATGGTACTACTGATATGGTTTGTGTTTGCAGGACCAGGTGCTCTCATAGGTGGGAAAGGAAGTCACCCACCAAGAACAAGGTACCGAAATGGAAATGATGCGATAAACGACTCCAAGGTAAGATGCACCCAGGGTAAAAAGTGGTTACCATATGTAGTTTGCATTCATTCAATTGTACTTGTGGGTAATCATCATCATCTGAAAAAAATTATCCACTACAAAAGTAGATAACATTGAAGTTATCGTAATAGTCTTTTGTGCACTAGATAGGAGAAGGAATATTGGTGTATTACCCCATCTTGTTTTGATTTACGTATTTTTCTTCCCTACATTTCTCACTATTTGCTTTGTGTGATAAGGATATCTTTTTTTTGGAAGTTAACTCATTAAAAGTACTTTATGATTTTTAATTTTATATTGATAAGCAAGATTTATTAAGGTAGTACTTTTAATGAGCATTAGCTAAATGTGAAATTAATATTAATAAGGTGGACTTATTAATATGTATAATTATTATAATGTGACTATATATTAATAAAGTGGACTTTACATTGTATTTCTAATGTTGTGGTTTTATTAATATTTATATATTATAAACATTAGAAAATTTGAAAGTATTAAAGAAAATAAAACCAATAGCAATTATGAAAAGACTTTGCATTGTTTAAATTAAAATTTAAATTTAAAAGGAAAAATAAAATTTTGTGCGGGTGATTGCAAATTAGTTTGAAAAGTTAGTCGAACTATATCCTTGCACCTTAAGAACCCTGCTAAGTAAAACAAAGCAGGATAGTCTTGTTGTTTTTGGAAGAACAAGAAGACAAAAGACTTCGTTGAGGTATAGCAAGAGGGATTGCACCAGCATATTCATGTTTGTTTTTTTTTCAACCAAATAACTTCAAAATAAATCAAAGTTAATTTGTATTATTGTCTTTCTGTATGAAGTAATTGTTTGGTTTTGAGATAACATTGTGGAATGAGTTCATGTTGTGATGTTTTCTTGGAATGTAAATTTATGCTTATGAAATACTTTATATTCCTTTATGTTTTATCTAAATAACTTTATACCCTTTTTATTTTGGTTTTGGCGTCACTTGTTAAGCACCCTAAAGTTTCTATGCCTGGGCGAACACTAGTTCGTGTGTTTATTTTTCATCCATGGGAATCATAGCACTTCCTTAAACCACCAAAGACATTACCAGCACCTATGAAACTTTGCATATAATAACTAATAATCTAGGTGGACGAGCGGGCTTTCAAAACCTAACCCTGCTGTCAAGCCATGTAAGCACAAGGGTCATACATTGGAAAATAAAAGGGGGGGCCACATTGGTTTTTTTTTTCCTAGATTGTTTTGTGGAATGTGCTCGTCTTTTGAGTCGTTCGTATTATGAGGAAGGGAGAACCAACCTTTCTATACTTTATTTCTTCTTCTTAACCTGCCTAAAGTTGGGGAGCAGAATAGAGAGCCAGAGATTCCAATTTTAGTCTATGGATTCAATTATCCAGTAGAACCAAAAAAAGGAAAGGGCACTTCGAATGGTTGGATGGAAGGGGAGCTCTTAAAATAGAATTGCTTCTAGGTTAGACGAATGTATACTATACTTTAATGGAGGGATTTGAATGTTTGTAGACCTTGAATTATAAAATAAAATATTAAACCTTTGTTTTAAGCATGATAGGGCCATGTATCGTTGATTGTGTACCCATAGTCAAAAACCAATGTTATTCTACCTTGTCAGACTTGTCTTATGTGGAAGTTGGCTTGATTCCTAAGCACATGATTTCATTTTGTTTTGGGATCAGGTAGAGTGTTTTGGAGATGTTTGAATAACATAAGGGGGTTCATTATTAAGCAATTTATTATTGGTAAAGAAGGGTGTTAGACCCATCCTTTTATTGTGTGTGTTTGAATTTGGTAAAGTTTTTATTTTAAATGGTTGTTAAAATAATTTTTCTTTAAAGAAAATCGTTTATATTCTTTTGAACATTATTAGTGTATGCTCTTTGAAGGAAAAATAATGTGTTCTCATAAGTGGCTAAACACATAGAGAACTTTAGGATTATTCTTAGTTATTAAGGCCATAATGGTGAATTATTGTTTGGTAAATGAAGTGTTTTTGTTTTAAAATGGAAATATTGAAAGGATTGGAATAATTTATATTTTGGGATTATTATTAATTTATGATCATTTTATAGTTTAGGAATAAAATGAATAAAAGTTATATGTTTCTTTTATGATAAATAAGTCTTTTTATATTATGGAAATTATGATTTGATGTTTGGACATGGAGTCCAAAGGTTATTATGGAACTTATGGGGGTTTCATTTAAATGCATTTAGAGGAATACTTATGGGAGTATTTTGTTTACACTAAATGAAATGTGTATGCTTGAGGAAAACTTATGGGGGTTTTCCTCCTTGCTTTCAAAAGAATGAAAGAAAATATTTTGTAAACATTGTTTAAGGATGCATTGAAAAGAAATATGCATATAGGTTTACATTATCATAAAGGAGTTGTCTTGATCCCTTACCTATCCACTCCTCGGAGGAAATCAAGAAGGACGTGACCAAGGAGGGCTTCATTATGACTTTCATTGAGAAACTTTGTACTTATGAAGCTATTTTTAAATGACTCAATAAGTAGTTTATATTCTATTTGAGAAGAAAGATTGTAAATTTGAGATGTACTCGAATATGAAGTAGGAATCTATTGCCTTAATATGGATGGATGAAATTTAAGCAATTGATATTATGCTTTCGTTGATTTTAAGCTTTAGTATTTGAAATGTTTCTCTTATTATGACATGTATGTTTGAAATTTATGTACATATTTTGATTAAGTAGGTGTTATACTTTATTTCATGCATATAAATTGAAGAATGTTATAATGAGAGAGAAAAAGGAAGAAGGAATGAATGGTTTCATAATTCATTTTTTTTTAGACTTTGTATCTTTGGGGGAAAATACCTTATTTATCTAAACATATATAACCTAAAGGATGAATCCAAATCTAAGGTGGTTGTGGTGTAGCAACACCTAAGGGTTTTACAATGGGTACTTTGATGATGGACCTTCAAAGTACAGCTAAATACGGAGAAGTCTTTGGGAAATATTCGGGTGGTGTAGCCTAAATCTTATATTCCAACCATGGAGGTTTGAATCCCAATTAGCAATTTGGATTTGGTGATGGAACCTCCAATGATTGGTGGTTGTCCATGTGAGGGATGTCACACGAGTGATAGTCACCTCAATTATACCATCATGGATATGGGATAATTGAGCACCATAGTTTATACATGGTGTAATGTGTAAACTAAGAGATCTTATGCCTAAGTACTAGAATAGAAATACTTACACTAGTAGGAATTAGTGTCCCTTTTCCTTGAAATGCTTAGATAGGGTTAATCCCTACACCATGGTCAAGTTGTCCAACATTCACGAAGGGTGTTAAGAAATAGGGTGACCATATGAAGGCATCCTTTAAGCCACAAAGGTGTACAAGGTTAACCCTAGTGATTTATGGGAGAGTGATCACTCTTGTCCACTCGAGGGATGTATGCAACATCCTAAAATTGAAATGTGATGTAGCCTCTTGTAGACACTAAAATGTGGTAAACATGATTAAGCATCCACAAGCAATGATCAAATTGACATCACATGGCCCCTTGGGCAGCCCTCAGGAGGCTCACAGTGGTTCTAGCCACTCTGAAAAGGGTTTTAGAGGCTACTGACCACATTTTGGGAGGTTTTGGCCCAAAATTCACCACTGTCCCACCCTAGGATGGTGTTAGATTCCCATAATCCCACCCTAGTATGGTGGTTAGCCCTCATCCTAGGGTGGGACGATGGTGAAGTTTGACCCACAAAAAGTCAAATTTTGACAAAATGGCACCCAGAAATAGCCATTTGACCACCCAAACAAAGCATGTGAGGTATAGGAAAGGGAATACTTATGAAATCCATATTTATGATTGCCAAATTGGGATATTCTCTTCCACACCTTGTGCATGCCTCCCATTTGACAAGTGGCACCTCCTGCCAGGCATGCCCTTGCATGCCCTTTTGCACATGAGCCCCTTTGGTCTATAAAATGGATACATGGTCTACAAAAAATCATGTATAGGAGTTCTAGGATATGAAATGTGTTGGCAATTTTGGGTACTTTGGGTACATTGCCTTTGCTCAAGTATATAATTTGTCATTGATGTCAAGAAGCTTTTGAAGGAATTTGATTTGATGTCAAATAATTTGTTTTGATGAAGGTTACGGCAAGAAAGCAAGTTAGAAAAGTGTCGTGATATCGCAACATGTCGCATTTTTGCGACTTAAGCAGGCGAGAGAAAGCAAGTTAGAAAAGTGTCGTGATATCGCGACATGTCACAATTTCATGACTAAAAGAGCAAAGAAAACGTACGAAAGCTGAAAGCATCATGATTTCACAATAAGTTGCAAATAAAACGTACAAAAAGTTGATAGCGTCACAATTTTGTGATGGGTTACAAGGAAAGCGTACAAAAGCTGAAAGTGTCATGATTTCGCGACGGGTTGCAAAGAATGCGTACGAATGCAAAGTGTCATAATTTTGTGACAAGAAGAAAAGAAATCAAATGGAAGTAGAAGTGTCATGATTTTGTGACAGAAACTAAAAGTAGGTCTTCTATAGGAGAAGTGTCATGATTTCGCGACAAAAGCAGAGAGGAAGGCTATGAAGACAGAAGTGTCGCGATATCATGACAAAAGTGAAGACGAATTCTGCAGAGGCAGAAGTGTCACGATATCATGACAAAATCCAAAAGAAAGTGTATGGTTGCAAAGGTGTCACGATATCGCGACATGTTGTAGTTTCACGACAAAAGCTACAGAAGAGTTACAGAGGCATTTGAAGTCGACAAAGTTAAATGTGAGCCGATGAAGATTAGGGTTTGTAGCCAATGAAGTTTAGGGTTGTGCAACCGACTAAATATCAGGGTTATAGCCGACTAAGATTAATATTTTGATCTTGAAAGTGTTATTATAAAAGGTAGGCTATTTTGAAGAGTTGGTGGTGTTGTTGGTTGTGACGTTCACAAATAGAGCGTAGAGTGAGAAGTTTGATCGCCAAGAGCAGAGTGCAAAATTTGATCGAAGTGTGCAAAGTGAGTGAAGAGTCATGGTAGATTTTTCTAAGTGCCACTGTGATTGCGTAGAGAGTGCAAAGGTTGAAGTTTGACCAAGTGTAGCTGCGATTGTGCAAAGAGAGCAGAGGGCATAGAGAGCACAAAGGGCAAAGACGAACGTGAAGTGCTGCTGTATGAGGATAGAGGTGCACTGGTTCTTTGAGAAGAACTTGAGGATAGATTTGGCAAGTCTTTGAGAAGGCTTTTGTGCAGAGGATTGATTTGTTCAAGTGTTGGATAGATCTGACAAACAGAGGAAGACTTGTACTAGACAGACTGACTATGTTTGGTATAGGTTGTTGAGCTACTGTGGACGTGATCATAGAAGGTAGAGGTCTCTTAGGCTAAGCATTGTGGTAAGACCTCAAGGTCTTACTATAAATGTAATCGCAGGCCACTCAAAGGGGGCTCCCTTGTAATCGCTTTGCCACTATAGGGGGCTCCCTCCTTGGAATCTATGATTCTTATTATTATTATTCATGGATGATTTGATATGGATGGCCAACCTAATATATATATCTACCCTAAAGCTACGTTGGTGAAGAGACATGATGGTTCACATATGAAGAGACGTGATGGTTCACGTTATGAAGGGTTGTGATGGTTCACTTTATAAGTTAATAATATAATAATTAAATGATTAATAATACTAACTAATAACGTTAGGATTGAGGATCCTAACATGCCACCCTCCTTAAAAAGAGCTTTGTCCTCAAAGCTCAAAGTGAGAAGCTTTGTCCTTTGTTTTCCAAGAAGGATTTGTGTAAGTTCTTGGACTCTTTTAATGGCATCCTTTCATAGGCAAGGATATCGAGAAGGATGAAGCATTAGCGGGGGACTGCCAGAAATATTAGTAACTATGTGATGATGAGGGAAGGGCAATCCTTCGGGTTCTTCATACACCTTAGAATGATGCATAAAAAAAGGTGATAAAACTTCTACATTCTCTTGTTGTTCCCTGGGAGAGGCAACGGAGGAGTGTGTAGTCACTTTTTTGCCTTGTTTTTGAATAGGTTTGACCCTATGGTGATAACTCACTATTGGAGAGGAATTTGAGTGTAGTTCTTGTAAATTGCATGTTTGGACATAATGAGTCACTTTGGGAATGTCTTGAGATATTTCTTGCTCATTGTCCTTGTTTTCCACATATTCCTTTTCTTTTTTATCTTTTGTGGCTTCCTCATATTCCTTACCTTCCTCATTGTTACCATATTTAGTGCTATCTTCATGTGTATCCATCACTATGTCTACCTCTATATCATTTTCTTCTTCTATTGCCTTATCGAGGTTAGCATTATGCATCGTCTTGGGAGTGATGTAAGTGGTTGATGAATTCTCCAGAGGTGGTTTCCATAATCGATGTTGTCCGTTGATTTTGTCTTCGAATAATTTGGCCAGTCCATAGGTTTGCATCATGGTATAGGGATTGAACCTTGTCACCTCCATTATAATTTCTTCTTTCAATCCACTAATGAAGTTATTGATGAGAATTGATTCATCCAACCCTGTGTTGTGTTTGGTGATATCCTCAAACCGATTTTGATACTCATACACGGAAGTGATTTGACGAAGTTCCTTGAGCAAATCCCACATGGTTGGGTTCCACATGGCTCTGATACCAAATGGTAAGACCTCAAGGTCTTACTATAAATGTAATCACAGGCCACTCAAAGGGGGCTCCCTTGTAATCGCTTTGCCACTATAGGGGGCTCCTTCCTTGGAATCTATGATTCTTATTATTATTATTCATGGATGATTTGATATGGATGGCCAACCTAATATATATATCTACCCTAAAGCTACGTTGGTGAAGAGACATGATGGTTCACATATGAAGAGACGTGATGGTTCACGTTATGAAGGGTTGTTATGGTTCACTTTATAAGTTAATAATATAATAATTAAATGATTAATAATACTAACTAATAACGTTAGGATTGAGGATCCTAACATGCCACCCTCCTTAAAAAGAGCTTTGTCCTCAAAGCTCAAAGTGAGAAGCTTTGTCCTTTGTTTTCCAAGAAGGATTTGTGTAAGTTCTTGGACTCTTTTAATGGCATCCTTTCGTAGGCAAGGATATCGAGAAGGATGAAGCATTAGCGGGGGACTGCCAGAAATATTAGTAACTATGTGATGATGAGGGAAGGGAAATCCTTCGGGTTCTTCATACACCTTAGAATGATGCATAAAAAGAGGTGATAAAACTTCTACATTCTCTTGTTGTTCCCTGGGAGAGGCAACGGAGGAGTGTGTAGTCACTTTTTTGCCTTGTTTTTGAATAGGTTTGACCCTATGGTGATAACTCACTATTGGAGAGGAATTTGAGTGTAGTTCTTGTAAAGTGCATGTTTGGACATAATGAGTCACTTTGGGAATGTCTTGAGATATTTCTTGCTCATTTTCCTTGTTTTCCACATATTCATTTTCTTTTTTATCTTTTGTGGCTTCCTCATATTCCTTACCTTCCTCATTGTTACCATATTTAGTGCTATCTTCATGTGTATCCATCACTATGTCTACCTCTATATCATTTTTTTCTTCTATTGCCTTATCGAGGTTAGCATTATGCATTGGCTTGGGAGTGATGTAAGTGGTTGATGAATTCTCCAGAGGTGGTTTCCATAATCGATGTTGTCCGTTGATTTTGTCTTCGGCTAATTTGGCCAGTCCATAGGTTTGCATCATGGTATAGGGATTGAACCTTGTCACCTCCATTCTAATTTCTTCTTTCAATCCACTAATGAAGTTATTGATGAGAATTGATTCATCCAACCCTGTGTTGTGTTTGGTGATATCCTCAAACCGATTTTGATACTCATACACGGAAGTGATTTGACGAAGTTCCTTGAGCAAATCCCACATGGTTGGGTTCCACATGGCTCTGATACCAAATGGTAAGACCTCAAGGTCTTACTATAAATGTAATCGTAGGCCACTCAAAGGGGGCTCCCTTGTAATCTCTTTGCCACTATAGGGGGCTCCCTCCTTGGAATCTATGATTCTTATTATTATTATTCATGGATGATTTGATATGGATGGCCAACCTAATATATATATCTACCCTAAAGCTACGTTGGTGAAGAGACATGATGGTTCACATATGAAGAGACGTGATGGTTCACGTTATGAAGGGTTGTGATGGTTCACTTTATAAGTTAATAATATAATAATTAAATGATTAATAATACTAACTAATAACGTTAGGATTGAGGATCCTAACACATTGAGGACAGGAGGTCTTCGGTGGAAAGGAGTTCCACATGTTTGCAAGAGGTAGAGGCGGTTGATCTTCTGAGGGATCATTTCCAGAGCAGAGGGGAAGGTATCTCCTTTGAGCAGAGGCTCATAAATCCAGAGCAAAGGGAAAGGTATCTCCTTTGAGTAGAGGCTCATAAATTATGTTTGGGGGAAGGTATCTCCTTTGGGCCGAGGCTCATAAACATTGTAATTGGGAAGGATTCCCAAATAACTTTGAGATAACTTTTAGAGAAATTTTTTGTGGACGTAGCCCAGACATTATGGGTGAACCATGTTAAAATTGGTGTCACTTTGTGGATGATATTGTGCATTGCTTTGATATTGCTTTGGGTATATTGCTTTACTGTTTTGAAGTATAAAGGAAAAAGTAAAAAGAGGTTTTATACTATTCACCCCCCCTCTCAGTATAAGCTTGTGTTCTTCAAAATGGAGTGCTTCCAATATTTCCCCTCACCTTATTGCACCTTTTTGCCCTCGTAATCTCCCTTTTGCCAAGGAGGTTACTGGGTGACTTCAAGAAGGTAATCCGAGCATAACTTTTCCATCCGGGTGAATTTCTTCACCAAATTCGATGAAAACACACCTTAGGTTGTTTAGGAACATATTATAGTGGTTTTGTAACAAAAAGTGACCGGATTTTGTGGGTATCCCCTCCTAGGGTGCCCCCAAATAGTTGTAGTCACCATCGCCCCCCCCGAGATGAGGGTAAATTATTAAGAAATTTCTTTACTATTTTTAATTTTTTATTTTCTAAATTATTCCATGATGCTACAGTCCAAATTTCAGGTCATTTGGAGTTAAAATGAATTAGTTATGCTATTTTTAAGTTTCCGTAGGCTCGTAGGGCCCATCCGGGCACCCCAGTTTGATGCAGGTGGATCCGG
The DNA here is from genome assembly GCA_028583015.1 of Wollemia nobilis. Classification (NCBI taxonomy): domain Eukaryota; kingdom Viridiplantae; phylum Streptophyta; class Pinopsida; order Araucariales; family Araucariaceae; genus Wollemia; species Wollemia nobilis. The sequence goes on along the minus strand of JAQPPZ010017031.1, from coordinate 6,218,662 downwards.
GATCCAATTTGAAAATATGATCATATGGGTTGTCTTGAAATGCCAATTTATGCATACTGACAAAATTTCATGAGTTTTGGATGAGTGCAGGTTCGATATTTTGTTGTCCTCCTTTTCGCAGGTTGTAGGCGGGTGGCGCTAAATCGAGGGGTCTACGGGTGCAATTTCTGATATTTTTTGGGTGATATCCTCCCAAAACATCCTATTTAACATCTCTAAAAATTTTCAAGTCATTTGGATATCATTTGATGCACTTTTAATTCATATGCCATTTTGCCCCTATGGGGATTGCATGTTTTCACCATACACCCTTGCTATTTGACCCCTTTTTGCTTCCTTGTGTGTAGGTGCAGGTCCTCAGAAGGATTTGGGAAGCAATATCAGACATCATAGAACCTAGATACAAGCAGCAGTGGCATTGGCTCGCCCACCTCGATTGTGGGTACGCGGAGAAACATTGGATGTGCACCCGAATTCCGTGAAAGACTTGGTCTTTGGGCACCCAATATTGTAAAAATTGTATCACATTTTGAGCCCTCAAGGGGACTACTATGTAACCTTGGATCTGATCCAACAAATTAATGAGAAGAGACTTGCTTTGATTCATTTCCTTTTGTTTGGTATTCTTTCCTTTTCACATGCATGCTTCCTTTTTTATGCTCATGAGCGATATGGGGTAGATACGCATATTTTTTTACATAATTTGGTGCACCATTTTTCCCTAATTCAGTGGTGATCATGGTGGGACCCTTGTCCCTTTTGATTTGGGTGAAAATTTGACTTCTTTCTTGCATTTTTGCCCTTTTTGTGTTGTAGGTGCTCCCCTCCCCACCCTGGAACGGTGGCAGAGGATTTATCTGGCACACCCTAGGATGGTGGCTTCACCATCCCACCCTGGGATGGTGGTGGAGCTTCTACTCGCCCCACCCTAGAGCGGTGGTGAAACAGAGAGATTTTTGCCCAAAATTTTAGAATTTGGAGGCTTCAAAATGGACAAGGTAAGTGCCTAAACCCTCTGATTTTCTGCTATATTTTTAGAGACTATCAAAATTAGTTTTCTTTATTCACTTGCTTGCATAGAAAGGTTAAAATTTGAGTTTTTTATTTTCTTATAACATCACATAGCAAAATGAAGAAAAAAAATAAAAAGAACTTGTAGTAGCAATGCATCTGTTTGGCTTGATTGCTTGTGGCTTACCCATTGGGTAGGTTAGCATGTAGGATTTGCATTCATAAAGTCAATTTGTAGGTTCCTTATCTTATTATTCTGAAATTAAAATGCACCTATTGCATGCATTTAGTGAATAGTCATTGATTGCTTCTTTGCTTACTTTCTTGGATAATAATGAACCACACACACCATGATTCATGTAAACGCTAGTGAGGTGGACTTCATTACCATCCACTAGTAGAGTTCAAGTGATGGTGGGTTTCATCTCCATCCACTTGGCTCAAATCCCATGAACCTGATCCATCTTGCCAAGGTTGGTTCCAAGATCCATCATAGCCCATGGGTTATAGCACGCATCACCCTTCGGGGAGGTGTATCGCAGACTACGGGTGAACTGGGTGAGGAACTGGTAGGACCTGTGCTCCCTGGCCATGTGTGGACCTCATCACCACACATTATAGGTGGGATAACGCAACCTGGAGTTCATAGCTGGGTTGTTGAGCTACGAGTATATAGGTGAAATCCAATTGAACATGAGATTACAATCCAACAATATTTCAAACACGTGACACAAGGTCATTCTTTACAAAACAACACATCTGAAACACACGAAATAGTTTAGGGATTCACACTTAAAACTTAAAAGAGATAATCATCTATCTTATTGAGTGTTTCTTTCTTGTATACTATTTCATTAAGAATTTGTAAAGAAGATAATCACTTGGGGTACTAATAGAGGAGCGCAATGGTGCGCACCCACAACCAAGCCCAATCATGGGCGAAAGCTATGGAGAGTGGATTAGGAGACATGAATCATCTTCGATATAGCCCTAGGGACTTGGTTATACCTCCCTGGTGAGCTTCCACTCCACCTAGCCCCAAGATAGTAGGGCATGAGCCTCATCTCCAAAGGGATCCTCTCTAGGACACCCCGAGGGATGATGAGCATTACTTGGGAGAGTGTTCCTGGTATGTAGATATCTCATAGGCCTTCCTTGGTGAAAGGCAACTATGCGCTGAGGCGCTAATAGATAGAGTGGTGCCACGCATCCATGTACCCACTAGGGCTGACACACCTAAGCAGAGGTAGGAGTATGACTTCACACACTGGCCGGAGCAAGTCGACATGACTCTACCTCCACGTCACCTTGATAGGATACAACAGCTCTTGCAGCCCGATGGGAATGACACCCATCGGTCTGGGTGAGCCAACTCAGCCCTACCTTTCCTCGTCCAGGAGGGAAGACATGAGGAGATCCTAAATTTTCCTTAGGAACAATATATCATGCATGCCCGATGTGCCTCTACGCCAGTTGAGTGTAATGAACACATGTTCCATCCTGAGCCTCAAGTCAATGCGATGAACCTCGAGAGAGGCAAGCACCCTATGGAGAACACAGAGTACCTTGGACAAGGTCGACCCTAGGGTGAGACTCCTAGGCCTCCTAGGCCTCACACTATGGATCAAATTAGGCAAGCGGTTGTGAGATATACAGAATGCCAAGCTCAGTTCAAGCAGCTTCGATGGGATAAAGAGCAACTAGATCGCTTGCACCAGCTTGAGAAAGAAAGGATCAAACAGTAGACCAACGAGCTATTCCAAAAAACTTTGAGAGAGAGGGTCCCTACCCCTAAGACACATAGGTAGGAGGTCCATCTGAGGCAACCCATGCTCATTCGAGAGAGGTCCCCGAGACCTTATCAAATGTTGCTTCCATGACCTCCTAGGCCAGATCGGGAGATGCCTCCCAGGCCAAACATAGGGTGCCCACCATGGGTAGATACCCCCATTCATAGGCCGGCTCGAGAGATGCCTTACGGGGCTTATACTGAGCATGAGCTAGAAGTAGAATATGTTGAGATGCCTTACCGAGGTAGGGGGGTGACTTACCACCACCTCACCCTAGGTTGGAGGAGCCTAGACCTCCACCACAAGATGTGAACAAAGATGAGGAGATCAAGTCCTCAGGTCCTTACAAAGCATTGTTAGAATGCCTAGAGTCAGTAGAGAACAAGACCTCTGGGTCGGGATCTCAAAAGCCCACTATGCATCAATTGCATAGTCAACCTATCCATCCATCAGTACCTATGCCTCCCTATCTAGAACAATTTAAGTTGCCTCAGTTGGCTACCTTTAAGGGAGAAGAGGATGCGCAAGAACATGTCACTAGGTTCTTAGGCCAATGCTTCGGCATTCATGATGATGATGCTTTGCTTTTGAGGATATTTGTGACTACCCTCACCGGCCCTACCTTCGAGTGGTTTTACCAACTCCCTAAGCATAGCATCCATAATTTGGACCAACTTGCGGATGCATTCCTGGAGCGCTTTGCCTTCAATACCAAGAGGAAGGCAACGTTGGCCGATGTAGCTGGGTTAAAACAATATGATGATGAGTCAATAACAAATTATGGCAATAGATGGTGAACCTTGCTCACCAAGCTACCTTATCTTCTCCCCATGTCGGAGTTGACTCAGATGTTCTCCAAAAGTTGCTTAAAGCCAATCTCTTTGTTGCTACAGTTGCAACAATACCCCACTCTTGAAGATGCCTTAGCACAGGCTAGGATCATCGAAGAAATCAAGATTCAAGAGGGTGAGATTGTGAAGCCTCGCAAGAAGGAGTGGAGCAAGAACACTAAGAACACCCCAATGCAACCTAAGTCAGCAGTAGTAAATCAGGTTGCCATTAGTGTCCCAGGGCCAGCGCCAGCCATGCCACCTCAAAAGCCTAATTATCAGGCCACCCCTGGGAACTATGCCAAGGATAACCATAATGGTCAAGGGCAAAATCAATAGCGTCACCCCAAGCGACAATTCATGCCCATTGTAGAGTCTATGGATTCAGTGTTTGATCACCTCTTGGTGGCTAATGTGATCCATCTACCTGACAGTCGACCTATCGACCCTAATGCACCTAAGCCCAAAGGATACAGAGAAGACCTATATTACAAATTTCATAGGCAAAATGGGCATGATGTGCAAATGTGCTATAAATTCAAACATCTGGTGCAAGACCTGATTGATAGGAATGCCCTCTAGGTAGATAACCCTATCACACCAAACAACCAATAGATGGGGGTCTTTAAGGACCCCTTGCCTACCCATGTATAGTAGGCCAAACTAGTGCCCCAAGTGAATGAGGTTCACCATGCCCCTCCTAAGCAAGGATATGTTGGCATGGTCAGTATTATGACAAGAAATAGGTGGTATCCAAGTCCAGCCACACCACCTATGGCTCAAAGTGATGTCCCTTCGACATCATAGCCTATACCACCTCCTGGACCGAGCCTCCCACCTAGGCCTATAGTCACCATTAAGAGCAAGCTCACTCAGAGCTTAAGAACAACATCTACCCGGCTCTCCATCTATGAGCTCATCCAACAATCACAACCTCATAGAGAAGCCTTGATGGAGATCCTTAAGGCAATTGAGCTTCAGCCCTAGGAGTCTAACTCCTTCAACAACTTTGTGGGGCATGTGCGGCAATGCATGAAACCGGTAATTACTTTTTGAGAAGATGAACTTAAACCGGTTCCACATGATATGGTGGATCCCCCTTTACACATTGTCACACGTGTGAATGGAACACCATACAAAAGAGTCTTGATAGATACTGGGTCTTTGAGCAACATCATAACTACAATAGCTCTGAAGCACCTGAAGCTTCTAGCATCTCATATTGTCACATCTACCTACACCCTCCGAGCATTCAATGATGCCATATGCTCAATGGTTGGTACAATCATCCTACCTATTCAAGTAGGGGAAATATCATCTCGATGATGTGCCACATCCTGGAGGGTGAGATGGAGTACAACATTTTGTTAGGAAGACCATGGATCAGGGACATGAAGTGCATCCCTTCCATCACTCACCAATGCCTCAAGTACACTCACGAAGGGCAAGTTCATGTCATCCCCATGGACCTAGAGCCCTTCAAGTACTGCAACATGGTGCAGCAATTACCCGAGTCGACCTTGCCATCGATACATCTAGATTTTCAACCGAATAAATCTAGCCGAGGTTTGACCCCACCGCTACAGCATACCATGCCCTCCTCATCGTCGGCCCCACCCTAGATGCCTAATACATTAGTGGATCCTTTGCCTAGGAACCCAGAGAAGTGGCCCATTGAGGAGGACCAACCAATCATATCCACTATCTCTACAGAGGAGATACTTAGCCCGAATGATGAAGAGACACCACACGAGGCAAACAATGAGCCGGATCAAGTCTCACTCTCATCCCTCTTCTATCCATAGCCCTAGGTTATAGTACATCTGGCTTCTACCGGATTGGGAGAGTACATGGTTAGGAATGTTACCACTACTCCTGCTTTAGAGTCGATGCAAGACATGGGTAGACCTCATCTTCCCATAGGCACTATCGTGCCTCTTGGTATTCCCCCTAATCAAATGAACTTTATCTATGGGGGCCTTGACTATGGCATCAAACCTTACCAATAGTAGGAGGAAGATGAGGAACCTTTTGGAGAGGATATTAACTACTTGTCTAACCCTAACTTCACCTTGAAGTACCTTGACCTATGCAACTGGCATGGTTATGGGTTAGGCCTGTATGAGTAGGGCACTAGAATCCCTTGTCAACCACAATATCAAATGCCCTATGACAAGTCTAGGAGTGGGACTGCAACAATCCATTGCCTCTAGATGTCCTCTTAGATAGCCTAAATCGCTTGAATATAGGCTACGAGGGCGGGTTGGCCCAAGACCCTTATGCCAATCCCAATACAGTCTACTCCTTGGGAGATTACTTTCCATGGCTAGATGGGAACCCCATGATCCCCAGTGACATTCCCCCACATTTTGAGAGAGGGGAAGGTTCATGGAGTTGTCCCCATGTCTGTGATGAGTCAGATCTAGGCACCTCATATGAGTGGACCTCAGAGGATGAGTCGGGTTATGAGGTAGCGCCATATGACCCTTTTGAGTCGGACAGTGATCATTCACAAATTGTCCCCATTAATGACCAATAGGAAAGCCTCATACATTTGTTCCCTTTCCTTGATCCTATTTGGTGGTAGCTCCTTCCTCCTGAAGAGTCGGTTCACCCATAGGAAGATAGACCTCTTAGGGGGAGCAGTTAATTTACTTGAGCAGTTGGGCCCTCGGGAGCCTGAGGCACTACAAGATGAGAATGAAGGAATCCTCATCCATGATGATGATTATGAGGAATTAGCATATATGGGACCACACCTACCTGATCGCCCGATCCCAAGGGGCAACAATGAGGTTCCCATATATGACAGTGACTATGAGGATGACACAGAGAGGGCATACCTGGGTCCTCATTATTTATGACATCATCATGAGAATATTGACATAGATGAAGTCTATCATCAGTTACATGTTGGCCCATGCTTGAGGGCAAGGCCTATCAATCTAGGCCAGATTCATCATGAGGTCTTCCCTGACCCACCCACACACATGGAGCTCCTTGAGCCTAATGATCCCATCCTACAGTCTATTCCCAGATAGGATCCAGAGATCCCCATTCCCCCAGAGCCACATCTGGGGGTGAGAGATGACACCAATACATAGTCACATGCACGTGGTCCTGGAGAGCAGACACATTTCATCAATATGATCTCCATTGATTTGACCACACCACTCCACAACCCAATCGATCCTTCCAAACCACTCCATCTAGACCTAGATGCGATTGATTGGGATCACGCTGATTCACCCCCATCACCCTCTGAGTATTGGGCTTGCGGTGGATTGTTTCACTTCTCCATAGGACCAACTCATGATGTCTTCCATGCTGAGGAGGAACCCGAGGTTCCCATCAAGGATTTAAATCTAGCTAATGACATCCATTTGATACCTACTCCCCATCAGTTGGAGGAGGGGTCTCATATGTCAATCGAGCCTACGGTTGACAGAGATATCGGCTCAGATCCTGAAAACCCATAATATATCAAGCTAGGGGAAAGCCTATCCCCCGAAGAGCAAGCCGATTATATAGCCCTTCTCACAAAAAAGAAGGCAGCTTTTGCATGGTCTTACAAAGACATGTCGGGACTAGATCCAAATCTGGTCACCCATAATCTCATGCTTGACCCCACAGTCAAACCTGTCAAGCAAAAGCTAAGAAAGATGCACCCAACAATGGCCTTGATGGTCAAAGATGAGCTACAAAAACTATTGGATGCCAAGTTTGTCATTTTTGTAGACTATCCACCATGGTTGTCCAACATGGTTCCCATCAAGAAGCCTGATGGGAGGATTCACATTTGCACCGATTTTTGAGACCTAAACAAAGCGAGTCCTAAGGATGATTTTCCTTTGCCAAGCATAGATGCCTTGGTAGATGCCACCATAGGACATGAAATGCTCTCCCTTATGGATGGCTTCTCTGGGTATAATCAGATTCGTATCAACCTGGAAGACCAGCTCAAAATGGCATTCACAATGCCTTGGGGGACATTTTGTTACAAGGTCATGCCATTTGGCCTTAAGAATGTCGGTGCCACCTACCAGCGTGCCATGACATATATCTTCCATGACTACATGCATAAAATTTTGGAAGATTACATGGATGACTTATTGGCAAAATCTTTATTACGTCATGAGCACCTAGATGTCTTGCGCAAAGTCCTCGATCGCCTTATTGAACATAATGTGAGACTGAATCCCAAGAAGTGCATCTTTGGCATCACATCTGGAAAGCTCTTGGGATTTATAGTTTCCAAATGAGGCATCGAAGTGGACCCTAACAAAGTCAAGGCAATCCTTGAAATGCCTCCCTCGACTACCATCAAGCAGCTTCGTAGCTTGTAGGGGAGGATTGCATCCATCAAACACTTTATAGCACAATTTTCGGACAAGTGTAGACCCATGAACAAACTTTTACACAAGGGGGTCACATTCCACTGGGACAATGAATGTCAGGATGCCTTTGACACAATTAAACAATACCTAGCTTCGCCACTAGTGTTAGCTCCACCTAGACTAGGGGTGTCATTCCGATTATATATCTCAGCTACTGAGGTCGCATTGGGTGCCATGTTAGCCCAAAATAATGAATTTCATAAGGAACAGACCACATATTATCTCGGTCGCACCCTGGTGAGCTATGAGATTAAGTACGCATACATTGAAAAGTTATGTCTAGCGGTGGTTTTTGCTACCAAGAAGCTATGACACTATATGCTCAGCCACACTACGTATGTTGTATCTAAAGAGAATCCATTGTGATACATGATGAGTCATACTTATCATAGTAGTCGCATGGTGAAATGGATCATGTTGTTGATAGAATTTGACCTAGAGTTCATAGGACAAAAGTCAATCAAAGGACAGGTCATTATTGATCAACTTGTAGAGGCTCCTCTCCAGGAGGACCAACCTCTTAGCATGGAGCTTCCCGATGATGGAGTCTTCCAAATATCAGAATCACCTGATTCTGATGAGCCTGAGTCACAGGCGGATATGACTCTCTTCTTTGATGGCTCCAAATGCGAGCAAGGGGGTGGCATGGGAATCATGTTTTTCACACCGCATGGGGCTCCCATACCCCTATCATTTAAACTCGATTTCCCCTACACCAACAATAATGTCGAGTATGAAGCCTTACTCATAGGGCTTAAAATGGCTATCACCATGAAAATCACCAAGCTCAATATTTTTGATGACTCCTTGCTCATTGTCAACCAGGTCAAGGGAATCTTCCAGTGCAAGTACCCAGTTTTGCAAGCCTACAAAGCCCTTGTGGACAAATCCCTGGAAAATTTTGAATGGTATGACATCGAGGCACTCCCTCGATCATCTAATCATTTTGTGGATACAATGGCCTCTTTAGGATCCTTGATTCCACAAGACCCCATAGGGGAGATGACAACCATTCAAGTCAAGATGCTATCACAATCAATGATTGAGCGTGAGAGCACTCAAGCCATGCCAGAAGTCCACTTGATTCAAATAGAACCTCATCAAGAGAGATTCTCACACATTCATGAGCACTTGAATCATGCCGCTTGGGGGACTCTATTCCCCCAAACCCCTTTTGATAGCAGCACAATGCTATTCTTACAAGTTCTATCCCAATCTACATTTTCTCGGGATGAACTTCATGAGGGACAAGCAATTCATGCAATCGAGGCTTCCACATAGCAAGACTGGTCCACACCAATTAGAGAGTACCTAAAGCTTGGTAACCTCCCTCCTAGATTATCGCACATTACCAAAAGGACATTTAAATGAAAGGCAACAAAGTTTGTCTTGTTAGGAGACATCCTATACCATCGGAGCTATGAAGGAATCCTCCTTCATTGCTTAGAATATCAAGAATCGACTTGGGCAATGGCCCAAGCACATGATGGTACTTGTGGTGGCCATTTTAGTGGCATGGCCATCGCAAAGCGCATTCTTCGCATGGGCTATTATTGGCCAACTTTAGAGCGAGATTGTTGCGCATATGTGAGGAAGTGCATGAAATGTCAACACCATGCTAACTTGACACATGTACCTTCCTAGGCCTTACAACCGATCCAAGCGGCTTGGCCATTTTTGCAATGGGGGTTGGATTTAATCAAGAAAATCTCCCCTGCATCCTCGGGCCACCACACATTTATCATCATGGCTACCGAGTATTTTACAAAGTGGGTGGAAGCAATTCCCCTTACCACTACGATAGGACCCCGCATAGCGGAGTTCATATTGCATAATATCATTTGTCATTTTGGTATTCCATCCAAGATCATTTTGGATAATGGGACATCATTCAAGAATAAATATGTGCGTGCTTTGACAGCAAAGTATAATATCCAGCATAACTTTTTGACACCCTATTATCCACAAGCAAATGGGCAAGCAGAAGCATCAAACAAGACATTAATTGCCATATTGAAGAAAATAGTCAAAGAGAATCATACCGATTGGCATACGCAAATGCCGCTTGCCCTTTGGGCTTACCGCACTAGCATTCGGACGCCCACTGGGGCAACTCCATTTTCACTAGTGTATGGTGTTGAGGCGGTCATGCCTCTAGAGTTAGAAATCCCATCACTACGCATATCCATGCAGGAGTTTATTGATGATGATACTGCATGACAAGCTCACCTAGATCAACTTATGTTGTTGGATGAGCATCGCATTAATGCACTTGAGCATCTACGTGTGTATCAAGAGCGGCTCAAAAGAGCCTACAATATGAAAGTCCATCTCAGAGACTTTCAGGTTGGTGATCTCATCCTAAAAGAGAACCAACAGAATTCTAGCTTGCCGCCCCACCTACGGGACAAATTTATGGTAAACTGGTTAGGTCCCTTTGTCATCACTAGTCAAATAGGGCCTAGAACTTATCACCTAGCTTCACTTGAAGGTGTCGAGGATCCTGAACCCTTGAACATCCTTCACTTGTGGCCATTTCATGCTTAGAGAGCACCCAAAAGGCTCCTAGCGGGTTCTCACCATCTAGGTCAAGTAAAAATGCTCCTAGACTATCTACGATCATCTAGGTCAACCCTAAAATCCCAAAGGCATCCCTAAGCCCTTTTAGTCCATCCCATGGGTTCTCTCCATCTAGGTCAAGTAAAACTGCTAGATATCTATGATCATCTAGGTCAACCCTAAAATCCCCAAAGGCATCCCTAAGCCCTTTGGTCATAGCCAAATACCCCTAGGTAGTCGTAGACACTTTTTAAGTGTCACTGCACGTCTAGGTCACCCAAAAGGCTCCTAGGGGGTTCTCACCATCTAGGTCAAGTCTCGTAGAATCTAGATCATCTAGGTCACCCTAAAGCCCCAAAGGCATCCCTAAGCCCTTTCGTCATCCCTAGGTAGACTTTCCTTCCAAAGCTCCTAGGGTTCTCACCATCTAGGTCAAGTAAAAATGCTCCTAGACTATCTACGATCATCTAGGTCAACCTAAAATCCCAAAGGCATCCTAAGCTTTTTCCCTTGCCTTTGTAATTGTAAAAATTAGATAATAATATAGGTCAACCCTAAAATCCCCAAAGGCATCCCTAAGCCCTTTGGTCATACCAAATACCCCTAGGTAGTCGTAGACACTTTTTAAGTGTCGTTGCATGTCTAGGTCACCCAAAAGGCTCCTAGCGGGTTCTCACCATCTAGGTCAAGTAAAAATGCTCTTGGACTATCTACGATCATCTAGGTCAAACCTAAAAGCCCCAAAGGCATCCATAAGCCCTTTGGTCCCCCCAAATGCCCCAATGGCTCCCAAGTAAGCCCGTTGGTCACATGTGTATACATATCAATCAAAAATTCAAAAAAATCATCAAAACATCAAAATACAAAAACATTGCATCGCATTGCACTTTCATACATACATATCCATCAAAATTTCAAAAATTCAAAAATATTGCATCACACCACATTGCATTTTATCATCACTTGCATTTAGGCATATTCATCATTAGCACTTTACATTTTAGAGTTGCTCATACATGTCTAGCACCATGATGGTACATTACTTACCGCTCAAAATCAATGTCATGAAAGTACTCATAGTTCAAATACCGCAATTAGCATTTTCACCCACATTTTTCACATTTTCATAATCGTGTCTATTCCCTTCACTTAGCCATTTGTTTTAGAATGTCAATAGGGTTTTTGGTCACTCAACCATATCTAGTCTCTACTCAGATTTTGTAGAAGGCTAGCTTGATTTTTAGGAGGTAGAGTCTTGCATTGATTATGCCTTGCGTACATCATATCCCAAACACAATTAATCATTAAAAATCTAAGTTTTGCACAAAGATAGATGAAATCCATGAAGTGGTCTAGGTTACCTTAAGCGAAAAGGTCATCCTGCTCATCCCCCTGTGTGAATGGTTCAAGAATGCTGAGAGTTGGCAAAAGGACAAGCTCTTCCCCACCCAATTCCCCAAAATCAACAATGGTTTTCACCACTATCAAAATTTCCAAACACCCTTGATCCCTAAAGTCATAAGGATTCATACTACACGTCCCTGTGAAGGATGGGTAGTCATCCCCAAGGCCTAAAATATCAACACCATTCCACAAAAAAATCCCAAAAGCTTCCCATCAACATTTCCAAACACCTTTGATCCCTAAAGTCATAAGGATTCATACTACACGTCCCTATGAAGGATGGGTAGTCATCCCCAAGGCCTAAAGGATCAATGCCATCCACAAGCCAAAAATCCCACAAGTTCAACTTTGAAATCAAAATCCTCAAAAAGCAACAATAAAAAATAACAGTGGTTATCACCACTACTCAAACCCCTTGCTCAAGAGAAAAAAGAAAAAACTCAAAATAAATAGTGATTATAGTCACTAAAAAGAGAAAAATAAATAGTGATTTTCATCACTATATATGAGAGCAAGTAATCCCAATCAATTGAATAACCAAAAGACACCTGAGCTTGAATCCTTAGAACTCTCAGCATTTGGAAAACCATCAGGTGATCCTCATTACGGGTTTGGTGGATATCCTATCCGTCAATGGCGGTAGCCTCATGCATGATGATATGTCTATCACATTAGCTTTCGGGCGTATGTGTAGACCAATGTTTGCATGTGGATGAGCTAGCTTTGGTAACCTAGATTGCCTAGTGGTCTAGTCATACTTAGTACAAAACCTACGATGGTGGCATTCATTTGGTGATCCTCAGTATAGGTTTGGTTGAGAGCCTACTTGGCACTGGCGGTATCCTTATGCATCTCACAGGAATGAACTCACTTGCACACACAGGGATATGAAGTACCTTGGTCATCCTAGCAGATTCATACCTTGTCAAAAAGTCTTGCACGGTTAGTATACAACTTTTGATAAGTTGACTAGAGTGTTTGAGTCTCATGAAAACCTAATGGGCATTTCCTAAACAACATGTCATTCATATCACTTCACCACATTCATTTCAATTACATTATTCACAAATCCATTATATAAAGTCTCATGACAACATTACATATGAGTTGGTGCAAAATACATCATCTATGGTGCTAGCATAATACAACATGTAGTCTACACATTGCATCCTCTAGATCAAGAAATCATCCATCTCAATATACATCCATGCATGTACAAAATAAAATCAAATCACAATCACAAAATATGCATACATAGGCATTCATCATCATTACATAAATCAAATTGCATACATTTGCATACATTTCATAAAACAATAAACACATGATGATAAACCACATAAAAAGCTCATATATATGTGTATATGTATGGGACAAAAAGATACATCATGTTGCCCATCGGCTACAATAAAGTGAGTCCTCAGACTTCACACTGCTAAAACATCCAAAAACACAAAAAGAGTCACGCGAGCCACTACCATGGTCACGCAAGATCGGTACTACGACTCGCACTCCCACCTACAGTAGGAGTCCTCTGTGAACTCCCATATCTGCTACCACCTACCCTATCAGCTCTCCACCTAGACCCTGGTGCCTCCCGCCTAGAGGAGGACTACCCTGTCCTACTATGGTGACTCTGGTATGACCCACTAGCACCTCCATCATCCCGTATATGCCCACCAAGGCGTACTACCTCAGTCTCCAGCTCATTCGCATAAGCCTACCCTCATCGGCACCATGCTTGGTAAGTCTCCACCATAGAATGGAGTCATGTCACCTCTACCTATAGCCTAGTCACCTCCCCACTATTGGAATCCTCTCGTGTAGGGCTTCGAGATCATAGCTGTGCCCAAAGAGATGCTATCTCGGCCTGAGCCACCTATACCTCGGCTCGCTCTGCTGCTAGCTCTACCTGTACATCATGCACCTATGTCCATAGGAGATCTCTCTCCTACCTCACCTTGAGTAGCTCATCTCGTAGCTCTACCTCTGTATCCCTCGGTGCCATCGATGGTGCTTGCACCTCCTCATCCCCAACATCATCATCCCCCAAGTCACCTCGATCTCCTAAGTCCAGGAGATCCACATGCTCCCCTACCCTGTGTCCCTGCCAATCACCTGCCTCACCCTGGTCCTCACTAGAAATATCTTGATGTGCCTCCCTAGCTGCACCCCTCCTCAGTGGCCCCTCTCCATGCCCCTGGCCTATCACCCACCAAGCATCATACTCCATTGTAGTCCCGACATCATCCACATCTAGAATGTCCACTACAGGATCTGTATCCCATGCCACTACCTCTACCATCGGCCATGCCAATGTCCTCTCATCCCCATGATGTCGATAAGGCACTAGCTCACTAGGCACCCCCTGGCATAGCCCAAACTATCGCATCACCCAAGCAAAAGGGAAGTACTCCCACTCCGTGCCATGTCATCCAACTAACCATCTACCTCATCGCACCCTACGGAGCTGTACAGTAGCATCTGCCCACTCTAGACAATCTCTGTATGGCCTCTAGAATACCTGACCTACCCTGAGTTGGGCAAATAGATCTGCATAGTAGGCCACCTCACCTATGAATCATCGACTCTGTCCCCTCTCCTGAGCCCTCTGCCATAGGATATCGTATCCTATCTCCCTATCTGCTAGCTATGCCCGAGTCATCCAGGGTAGCCCCTGTGGTCACCCCATAGCTATGTGCTACCATCCCCAGCACTATAGCAAAAAGCTACACCCAATACCCTTCTACCGATGGTAGCGGATCTCGTACAACTCATCATAGAGTTGTGCCAATAGTGTAGTACCCCATGCCATCACCAGTGGCTCCACCATAGTAGACCTCACCAACACAAACACTATCTCCACTAGGTTCCATGGGAACCTCACTCTAGAAGAATCTGGTAGTAGCATATTGGAGATGAGCATCATGAGTAGTGTATGCCTCACCCCAAATACCTTCACCTCATGCCATAATCCTACCAGCATACCACCCTTCAAGCAGTCCAGCTCTGTCATCTCTAGATCATAACTGAAGTACCTCTCGAGCACTGCCTGTCTTCGGTCTCGTGGTGTCGTGCGGATCGGCCACCCTTCTATCAAAATCTAAAGAATCTGATAGACATCCTCCAGCATCACCATCATCTCCCCAGTGGGTAGGTGGAAGGTATTGGTGCATGGATCCCATAGATCAATCAGGGCAGTCAGATATGCACGGTCTCCTATGACAACCTCTAATCGGGTCACCTGCTTGAGGCCGATGGCATCCAACCACTCCCAGTCCTCTATGGTCAAGGCATCCCTCATGGAATCAAAGAGATTAGGTACTCGATACCGACTCCTCACCACCTGACAGGGATAAGCAACTCAATAATACACCACCAAAATGGCCTCGCATGGCCCCAAAAACATTCAAAAGAAAAGACTCAAAATGGCCCCTCTTTGAGGCCGGTTTGTGGCCATTCCTCCTAGGAATGGCCCCCAACCCTATGGCCAACCCATCAAGGGATGGCCTATGACCAGCCCACACTAGCCATCCCACCTAGGGATGACTCCAAAAAATTGGGCTCAAAAAGGCCTTTCAGGCCATCAAAAATAGCAAAAACAATGCAAAATTGATCTACAAAATGCAATCTAATTGCACAAAAACATGGGTAAAACACAAAATTTGGTACATATCTCATAAATTAGGTTTAATTACCTACAATATAGTGTGATATGCTTCCAATCCAAAAACATACCATAAAAGCAAGAAAATCAACTCCTAACACTAGGAAAATGCAATAAGAGAGACTTGGCATACCTGTCTCGCACCGGCTCCTCCACTGGCTGAGTCTACCCACTGACTCATGGTGATTATGGGATGAATTTTATAGTTCTCCACTACTCATAATCACTCTCCTACTCCTCACCTCTCAAACTGCCAAAGAAAGCATGCAAAAATGAGCCTAACCTTCATATTTTGGGTTTATATAAAGATGCAGGGGTCACCACCATCCCAGGGTGGGACGAGCACACATTTGGCCGACTGTGCCACCCTAGGATGGTGGTAGAACATGCCCTCATCCCACCCTAGGATGGTGGTAGCAAAAATAGGCCAAAACAGCCCAAAATGACCCAAAACAGGTCCAAAACTGCACCAAAACAGCTCAAATTGGGTCCAAATTTCACATAGATCAAAATGCAACCCCGAGGATCCTAGGAGGGATGGAAAAGTTGTTAATTCATGCCCTAAGAAGGCCATTGTGGCTGTACCACCCCCAGGACATGCAGTTTTCAGCTCCTTTCCTCCAGGAAAACTCAACAAAGTCACCAAAATCCTCTCCAAATTGCCCTATTTTTCAAGGGACAAAGCTGAAGGTAAGCATAACACAAGTCAATTGGGTCAAGCGACTCATCACTTTTCTCACTGGTCATTCCCTCATCGACTCATCGCTTGAGGGGGTAGTCATACTCAGTCCAAATCAGCAAGCACACACTCAATTATGCGAATGGCGTTCGTTCAACGAATCTTCGATAAAGACAATCATGCTCCTGCTTGGGGCAGCAAACAAGCACACAAAATCACATTATAACGCTTGAAATTACTGGCATCATGAATTCATAGGCCCTAACCCTTCATGACAGACAATGTTCAAGCATAAGCACGCTCATTCAATGAGTCAAAAGCAAGGATTCAAGAACACACGCCCTTTTCATGATTGGGGCATCTAAAGTTGGTTAGGTTATCGAGTAACCTTAATCATTCTACATTTTGGTCATCTATTTTTGCTCAGCATTGTGCTGCACACAATGCATCTCAAAAAGGGGCATCTGTAGACACTAAAATGTGGTAAACCCGATTAAGCATCCACAAGCAATGATCAAATTGACATCATATGGCCCCTTGGGCAGCCCTCAGGAGGCTCACAATGGTTCTAGCCACTCCGAAAAGGGTTTTGGAGGCTACCGACCCAATTTTGGGAGGTTTTGGCCCAAAATTCACCACCGTCCCACCCTGGGATGATGGTAGATTCCCATCATCCCACCCTGGGATGGTGGTGAGCCCTCGTCCCAGGGTGGGACGGTGGTGAAGTTTGACCCAAAAAAAGTCAAAATTTGGCCAAATGGCACCCAAAAACTGCCATTTGACCACCCAAACAGAGCATGCAAGGTAGAGGATAGGGAATCCTTATGACATCCATCTTTATGAGGGCCAAATTGGGATATTCTCTTCCACACCCTGTGCATGCCTCCCATTTGACAAGTGGCACCTCCTGCCATGCATGCCCTTGCATGCCTTTTTGCACATGAGCCCCTTTGGGCTATAAAATGGGTACATGGTCCACAAAAATATGGAGAGGAGTTCTAGGATATGCAATGGAGTGCTTCCGATATTTCCCCTCACCTTATTGCACCTTTTTGCCCTCGTAATCTCCCTTTTGCCAAGGAGGTTACCGGGTGACTTCAAGAAGGTAATCCGAGCGTAACTTTTCCATCCGGGTGAATTTCTTCACCAAATTCGATGAAAACACACCTTAGGTTGTTTAGGAACATCTTCTAGTGGTTTGGTAACAAAAAGTGGCCGGATTTGGTGGGTATCCCCTCCTAGGGTGCCCCCAAATAGTTGCAGTCACCATCGCCCCCTGGGATGAGGGTAAATTATTAAGAAATTTCTTTACTATTTTTAATTTGTAATTTTCTATATTATTCCATGATTCTACAGTTCAAATTTCAGGTCATTTGGAGTTAAAATGAATGAGTTATGCTATTTTTAAGTTTTGACAGGCTCGTAGGGCCCATCCGGGCACCCCAGTTTGATGCAGGTGGATCCGGGATCCAATTGGAAAATATGATCATATGGGTTGTCTTGAAATGCCAATTTATGCATACTGACCAAATTTCATGAGTTTTGGATGAGTGCAGGTTTGATATTTTGTTGTCTTCCTTTTCGTAGGTTGCAGGTGGGCGACGCTAAATCGAGGGGTCTACGGGTGCAATTTCTGATATTTTTTGGGTGATATCCTCCCAAAACCTCCTCTTTAACATCTCTGAAAATTTTCAAGTCATTTGGATATCATTTGATGCACTTTTAATTCATATGCCATTTTGCCCCTGTGGGGATTGCATGTTTTCACCATACACCCTTGCTATTTGACCCCTTTTTGCTTCCTTGTGTGCAGGTGCAGGTCCTCAGAAGGATTTGGGAAGCAATATCAGACATCATAGAACCTAGATACAAGCAGCGGCAGCATTGGCTCGCCCACCTCGATTGTGGGTACGCGGAGAAACATTGGATGTGCACCCGGATTCCGTGAAAGACTTGGTCTTTGGGCACCCAATATTGTAACAATTGTATCACCATTTTGAGCCCTCAAGGGGACTTCTATGTAACCTTGGATCTGATCCAACAAATTAATGAGAAGAGACTTGCTTTGATTCATTTACTTTGTTTTGGTATTCTTTCCTTTTCACATGCATGCTTCCTTTTTGATGCTCATGAGCGAGATGGGGTAGATACGCATATTGTTCCACATAATTTGGTGCACCATTTTTCCCTACTTCACCTCTATGATTTTAATCCTATCTTGTATATATTTTGTAAACCTAAACTATATAAGAAATAACAATAATCTTTCTCCCGAGTAGGTTAGATTTGGGTTGTTACAGTATCATCTCTCGACCGGATCCAAGAATGAGAGGTGTGGCCTAGAAGTTGAGAAATAGATACAATATTTTTGTTTGTATGGGGATTCAACCCTACAAATATACTCATAGAGGATTAGAGGAACAGTTTCTAGAATATGAAGAAAATAGAACCCCCAAAGCTTTTAGTGTTAAGATCCTACTATAAAATATACTAAACAACACACTCTCAACTCAAATAAACACACTCTCACACATTTTCTTGGAAATAAACTCACAGAAACATTATAACAATATTCAGAATTAAATGCATATGATAACAAAAATTACTTAAAAGGAACAATCTCACAATAGATAGAATCGCAGGCCTCTTCGAGGGGGCAACCTCCTTCAACACTTCATTAATTTGCAAAAATAGGATTACATTGGTGCCTCTTCGGGTATTTAAAGAGTTTCCTTCCAAGATTGGCTTACATGCAAAATGCCACCTGGATTACATGCATAATGCCACCCGAATTACATGCATAGTGCCACTTTGAATTACATGCACAATGCCACTCGAATTACATGCATAATGCCACACGAATTACATGCACAATGCCACTCGAATTACATGCACAAGGCCACCTTACCTAACCTATCTACCATGTGTTACATAGAAAAGGGTGCCATTTGTCATAGGCACTACCTAAGCTAAAACTTAGAAAATTACAAAATATTAATCATGGGTACTACCCACGTTCACTAGGAATTATTACATCAAGGAAGTTATTACATTAAGGATTAGGATGAGATCCTAACATGCCCTTCTCCTTGAAGAAGCTTTTTCCTCAAAGCTGAAAATGAGGAAACTATTGTTGGATTTGATGGAGAGACTCCCATGTAGCATCCTCAAGTTGAAGCCCATGCCACTGAACAAGGACCTCTGTAATGGTACGGTTGCGCAGAGTGCGAGTTCGACGATCCAACAGCTGCTCAGGTGCAAGTAATATGGAGCCTTCTTCATCCAATTCAAAGAGTGTTGATTGAACCTATACCTTTGTGCCCACAACTTTCTTGAGAAGGGAAACATGAAAAATAGGGTGGAGCTTGGAAGTGGGGGGAAGAGCCAATTTTTAAGCTGTAGGGCCAATCCGTTGTAGAACCTGATAAGGACCATAGAATTTTGGAGCGATCTTCTGACACTTGCGAATTTGTAGGGAAGATTGTTTGTATGGCTGTAAGTGAAGGAAGACCATATCACCCACATCAAAACTACACTCAGAACGATGTTGATCAGCTTGTTGGCACATCCAATTATGGGCCATGTTCAAATTTTGCTTGAGTTGGTGGAGGACCTCGGTGTGTTGACTCAGAGCATTGTCAACGGCCTGGATCTTGGAGCTGCCCGGAATGTAGGAGGAAGGCATGAGTGGAGGGCACCCGTAAACTGCCTCAAACGGTATGATTTTTGTGGCGATATGATAGGAAGTGTTGTACCACCATTCGACCAAGGGAAGCCATTTTTCCCAATTAGTAGGATGATCAGAGGCAAAGCAGCGAAGGTAGGTTTCCAAGCATTTATTAACTTCTGTTTGACCATCCGTTTGAGGATGGTAGGCTGAACTCATTTTGAGTTGAGTCCCCTGCAACTTAAACAACTCTTGCCAAAAATTGCTAGTAAAGGTGGGATCACGATCAGATACAATGGAGGTTGGCATGCCATGAAGGCGAAAGATGGAGTCAAGAAAATTTTGGACAATAGTGGATGTTGTGTAAGGATGGGTTAGGGCACAAAAGTGAGCATACTTTGAAAGGCGGTCCACTACCACAAAAATAATTGACTTGCCTCCAGATTTAGGTAGCCCTTCTATGAAGTCCATGGAGATGTTAGTCCACACCTGCTCTGGGATCGACAATGGTTGAAGAGTTCCCAAAGAGCGCATTGTTTTCCCTTTCATCCTTTGACATGTGTCGCAGTCAGCTACTACAAAAGAGCGAATGTCTTGTTTCATACCTTTCCAAAAGAAGGTGTGATTGAGTCGCTCATAAGTTTTTAGGAACCCTGAATGGCCAGTAGATGGAGTAGCATGTGATTCCCTCATGAGGAGCTCTCGAAGTGGGGACTTAGGAGGAAGAACCAAGCATTGATGGTAACGTAGATCCTAGCCATCCCAACTATATCCTGGTGTAGACTCTGGATCATCCATAAGTGAAGCAACCAAGTCTTTCAAATCTACATCCTGAAGTATTTCTTGACGTAAGGGCTCAATCCATTGGGGCAATGGTGTATAAATGTCACACAACATACTAAAGGTCTCAAATAGGCAAGAGAGAGCATCCGCCACAAGATTCTCCTTTCCTTTTTTGTATGTGATTTCATAATTGTAGCCCATGAGTTTTGATACCCACTTTTGTTGCTCGGGGGTGGCAACCCGTTGTTCTAGAAAGTATTTTAGATTCTGGTGGTCAGTTTTGATGGAGAAATGGCGCCCAATGAGGTAAGGTCGCCAATGCAGGACTGCATGCAATATTTCCAACATTTCCTTGGCATATGTGGATTTCCCTAAATTGTGATCAGATAGGGCTTTGTTGGTGAAAGCCAAAGGGCGTCCTTCTTGCATCAATATCGCCCCAATACCACAACTAGAAGCGTCACTTTCAATGACAATTTTTTTAGAGAAGTCTGGCATGGCTAAAACTGGAGTGGTGGTCATGGCATGCTTGAGTTCCAAGAATGCTTGCTCAGCCGGCCCTATCCAAGTAAAAGAATCCTTCTTCAACATGGAGGTGAGGGGGCGGCTATCTTTCCATAATTACAGACAAATTTATGGTAATAGCCTGGAAGCCCTAAAACTCCTTGAAGTCCCTTGAGAGTGTGAGGTTTTGGCCATTCTTGGATTGCTTGGATCTTCTTAGGGTCAACTTTGACACCATCCTTTGAGACAATGTGTCCCAGATACTCCACTTCAATCAAACCAAAGGAACACTTGGACCTTTTTGCAAATAGTTGATGGTCGGCCAATAGTTGTAGGGTTTGATCTACATGCTTGAGATTCTCTTCCCATGTGTGACTATAAATCAAGATGTCATCGAAGAACACAAGGATGAACTTCCGCAAAAAATGGTGAAAGATGTTGTTCATCAGGCTTTGAAATGTGGAAGGAGCATTTGTGAGACCAAATGGCATTACCAAGAATTCATAATGACCTTCATGAGTGCAAAAAGTAGTTTTAGGAATATCTTCATCCCTGAGCCGCATCTGATGGTACCCAGAGCAAAGGTCTAGCTTGGTGAAGTACATGGTCCCATGTAATTCATCTAGTAATTCATCAACCATAGGGATAGGAAATTTATCCTTGACAGTTATCTTATTGAGTTCCCGGTAGTCAATACACAATCGCCAAGAGCCATCCTTCTTGAGGACCAGTAAGACTAGTGTAGAGTAGGGACTAGTACTAGGTCGAATGATACCCGCCTTGAGTAATTCCTGTATCATTGTCTCAATCTCTGAATTCATGGCATGAGGGTACTTGTATGGTCTGATATTGGGAGGTGCACTATCTAGCAATAATAGAATGGCATCGTCATGAGAGCGATGCGATGGTAGTGTAATTGGTTCCACAAAGATGGCCTCATGTTTGTGGAGAATCTGTT
This sequence comes from Wollemia nobilis, assembly GCA_028583015.1. Classification (NCBI taxonomy): domain Eukaryota; kingdom Viridiplantae; phylum Streptophyta; class Pinopsida; order Araucariales; family Araucariaceae; genus Wollemia; species Wollemia nobilis. Next base: position 6,196,413 of record JAQPPZ010017031.1, on the reverse strand, counting down.
GCAGGTTTGATGGGGTTTCACCCATTTGAGAGGTGGATGGTTGGATGGAGAATAGTTGTGCAATGACCCCACGTGATGATTTCTTTAGCAATTTCTCCATGCCATTTGAACTAATAATTTGAGGTGTTCCTACTGGGGAGCCCTTGATGATGTGTGTTTGTCCATTTTGGGAGAACTGCATCCAGAGTTCGGCAAATTTCCAACTGATAGTGCCCAATGTACTCAACCATTGAGATCCCAAAACAATATCACATTCGCCCAACTGGAGGGCAAACATGTCCTGCTTGAGTTCATAGTCCCCTATCTTGATTTTAACATTACGACATTTTCATTTACAAGGTAAGGTTCCCCCATTGGCTACCATGACCTCAAAGGAATTACAAGTGTGGATATAGCAATTTTCCCACTGAGCTACTCTAGGGTCAATGAAGTTGTGCGTGCTTCCCGAATCCATAAGGATGGAAATACGTTGGCCCTTGAAAAATCTTGCAACCTTCATGGTTTGTGGAGTAGTGATTCCAGCAAGAGCATGGACTATAATTGTTGTCTCAGGTTCCTATTTCACTTCTTCTTATGGAGAAGGTGTTTTCAGAGGGTCCTCATCCTCATCACTCTGGTCATAGTTATCAGGTTCTTCAACATCTATCAAGAACAATTTTTTGTGTGCACACTTATGCCCTTTAAAAAAAATTCATCACAATTGTAGCATAATCCTTGGGCATGACATGCATCCATCTCTTCTGTTGTTAGGCGCTTAGGTGCAACAGGTTTATTATCAACTGGGTGTTGGGATCGAGAAGGAAATGAAGGTCTATTTTGAAGAAACTTTGATGGGAACCTTTGGGCAAAGAGTTTAGATTCCACCTCAAGAAAATTTTATGGGCACAATGAAGGTCTATTTTGAGGAAACTTTGATGGGCGCCTTTGGCTCAACACTACTTTTTTTTTATTTTTTGTATCTCCTATTTTGTTGAGTCTAACGATGTTTACAATTTTTGATTCTGAGCTACAGAGCAAAAGTTGGGTACTGGAGCACTATCTATAACTGGCCTCGTGTCATGCTCTCACTGGTTGGCCCAGTCTTGATAGTCTCTCTAACACTACTAACCTCACTAGCCCCAAGATTCTCTGTATTTTGTAGGTGACTATTATGACAGTTCTGTTCTGACCCTAAAAGCTGTAAATTCTGACCTGACTATGCTGACCTCTCTGACCTGACTGACCTAACTGTGACTGACACTATAAATTTAATTTTTATTCTCCAGACTGTCAGCTTAAGTGTCACCCTCATGGTCTATCCCGAATACATGTATTTTTTGTTATTTTTTTAGTAGAGGACTCCTTTCTCATATGCTCACTTTTGGGGATTTGAAATGCAGGTTTACGAATAGGGAGGTTTGGTTTTCTTTTCTTTTTTATATTTTCATTTTTTATAGGTTGAAGTTTTAACAAAACCAAGGAATGCTAGGTAGAGGAGTATGTACCACCCATAGGCCCTCTATTATACCAACAGTGACGAACAATAGTGCTCGGACCAATATTTTAGGCCACTACTCAAGGAGGATTCCACACATACCCTTGAGCACACTACCTACCTCTCTGACAATACGGGAGGGTAATCATCCAGGATGTTGTGTCCCATAGACTATGAGTAATACAAGGTCGAAAAGCTTCCTAATGGCTAAAAGTTTGTTTAAACCTAGATGGTCTCCCGATATACCCAAAGATACGTGGGAGCTCAAGTCCGTGCGTGAGTTCTGTCTGAGGCCTGGGTATTGGAGCCTGATCGCCCCTCACTTCACTAGATGCTTTATGGGCTATCTAGCTTAGCCTATAACGACAGATCCTTCGTGATATTTTAAAACCCCTGACACGGGGTTTCTACCTACTCAACTAAAAATATATTTTTTATTTTTGTCTGGAAAAAAATGCACTGTATTTTTTGGATTTTTTTTTTAATAAATAAAAATAGGAATAGAAAAAACACACAGAATTTATACCTAACAGGTGGATTGGATGGCAAGAATCATTGCAGTTGCAGCAGAACTTGGCCCTGGAAAGCTCTCTGATACTACTTGTTAAGATCCTACTATAAAATATACTAAACAACACACTCTCAACTCAAATAAACACACTCTCACACATTTGCTTGGAAATAAACTCACAAAAACATTATAACAGTATTCAGAATTAAATGCATATGATAACAGAAATTACTTAAAAGGAACAATCTCACAATAGATAGAATCGCAGGCCTCTTCGAGGGGGCAACCTCCTTCAACACTTCATTAATTTGCAAAAAGATGATTACATTGGTGCCTCTTCGGGTATTTAAAGAGTTTCCTTCCAAGATTGGCTTACATGCAAAATGCCACCTGGATTACATGCATAATGCCACCCGAATTACATGAATAGTGCCACTTTGAATTACATGCACAATGCCACTCGAATTACATGCACAATGCCACACGAATTACATGCACAATGCCACTCGAATTACATGCACAAGGCCACCTTACCTAACCTATCTACCATGTGTTACATAGAAAAGGGTGTCATTTGTCATAGGCACTACCTAAGCTAAAACTTAGAACATTACAAAATATTAATCATGGGTACTACCCACGTCCACTAGGAATTATTACATCAAGGAAGTTATTACATTAAGGGTTAGGATGAGATCCTAACATTTAGGGACAATAGAAGGAAATGTGGCCTATGAGTGGTTAATAGAGATGCAAAAATATTTTAAGATAGATGACTTATCTAGTCATGATAAGGAGAATATTGTTATATTTTACCTAGAGGGAGCAGTTGTAGTATGGTGGTACAATGAGGAGGTCATATTGGGATATGACCATACAAATTTGACTTGCAAGCAACTTGAGGAACACTTCTAGTTAAAGTATTTATAGTTCTATATTTAGATAACAATTTCAGAGATCTATCAATTATACTAGGGGTCTAGGACAATTATGAAATATGAGCAGTAGTTTGAAAAGCTCCTCAGTGATATACCCTCCACTAGAGATGAGATCATGCTCATAAATAGATTAGCCCTATTAGCAAAGGATGGATGAGGGGGACCTTTGGAGTAGAGGGGTCAAGTTTTAAAATGTAATAAAACTTAAATATTAAATTAAGGTTTTTTTTTTGTTAACATATATAAAAAAATAGGTCTAAGTGTTTGGTCAGTTGGTAAAGTGCCTCGTTTAGCGTGTGTAACCTTGGTTCAAATCTCAGGGCCTCGTAAAACTGGAGGGTGTGTTGCGCTAACGCCACCGACTACATTAAAAAGTTTACCTGTCGTAACTGGAGGTTATAGTGACAACAAGGAGTAGGATTCAAACCCACGAAGAGGCAATGAAAAGTGTAACTAGTTACCGATTCCTCTAGTATACGCAAAAAATAAAAACATGTATACAAACTAAAAATAAAACAAATTGATCATGGAAGGAATCTTTGCCTTCATTATGAATGTATATTTTTGCTTTGTTATAAATATCAAATTTTATTCAAGCATATATTTGTCATATTTTATTTATTAAAATTAAATTAATTAATTAATTATTCAAGCTATATGTCTCCTCTTTGCATTCAATTTAAAAATGGTTGATCATAAATTTGTTCCTTGAAGTGAAATTTAATCAAGTTTAAGTGTTTATTGAGGTTAAGCTAATATTAACCATAATTACATTTGAGTTAGAAGTTAAAAATAACAATTTATTCAAAGCTTTAATTATTTCATATGAATGAAGTAAGTTTTAGTGAAGAAGAAAACAAAAATTCCATAGTTATGAAGCAACATCAGTATAGTTGGAAAAAAATGGATAAGCTTCTCATATTAATTAGTTTCCTTGTTACTAAAATGATTAGTCATAGTAGTTATTAAAAGACTATATTTGAAAGTCTATTTAATCTCGAAGGATGTAGACTTGAAATTTTGAACAATATTGTGAGAAAAATATATGTTTTAATTTTTTATTTATTTTAGTTTATTTTAAAAAAATTGTTTATATTTTTTTAATAAAATGGATGGAAGAAACAGTTTATTTACTAAGGACTTTGACTAATATAAATCCCCTAACTTCTTCCATAGCTCCTTAGCACTATTTTCTCTAAAGACATTAATAAAAACTAAGTCTACAAGGCACAAATGAATAATACTCTTTGTCTTCCTGCCCAGTTTCTCCTAGTCTTATTGTGTCATACCCATGGATTGTTTTCCTAACACAGCAACCCATTGATTTCTATCCACAAGGATATTTTCTATGTGCACCTAAACTTGTTACTTATGTTAAATTTAGTGTAAGTTTTGAATGTTCAAAATTACTCTTGCTTTTTTCTATTAGATTTAGATTAGTTAAATATGATCTTATTCAAATCCCATTAAATATGGTTTTAGTGCTTTAATTTATATATGTTTTAGTTTTTTATAAATTTTATTTTAAATAAAACTTCCTTCACGTCATTTTTAATAAAATGGATGGTGATTTTATTCAATCTATGCACTTGAAGTTGTTACTTATGTTCAATTTAGTAAGTTTTAAATGTCCAAAGTTATTCTTGCTTTTTCCTATTAGATTTAAGTTAGTTGAAGATGCTCTTATTCAAATCCCATTAAATATGATTTTAGGGCTTTAATTTATATATATGCTTGAATTAAATGCACTTTCCTTCAAAAATTAATGATTTTTTATATTTATTCACATTTTACATTTTTTTACCATAACTAGATTTTATAACCTTAGTAATCTATCTATGAGATGTGCATATCAACTTGTAAATTTAGTTTGAGTGTTTGAATATTTTTTTGGTAAGTAGTGTTTGTATTTACAATGGGTTTTAACAAGGATCCCAAAACCTGATTACATAAGCAATGGGCCTAGGGCATCAATCCCTTGAAACCGAACACCAAAATGCAAATCCCGCCAGTGCAATCAGTAAGCATGAAACAATCCCTCTCAGCGGGAAACAAACAAATAAGAAAGAAAGTATTTTTGGAGATCCCGCCCAGCGGGGAGTAGCCAAAAACCACCATCGAGAAGATCCCGCCCAGCAGGAAGCAAAGAAAAACCGTTACAATAAAATCCCGCCTCGTGGGAAGCAGTCAAAACCACCACAAACAGTCCCGCCTAGCGGGAAGCAATAGGGAAATCTCGCCATCCGGGAAACCAGCAGAAAATAAAGGATCCCGCCTCACAGGAAAACCGACAGATTTGGCAGATCCCGCCTTATGGAGAAACCAGCCTCCCACCAGGAAAACATTCCGTTCAGCGAGAGCCATCCTGTAGGAAGCCGACAGCCAGCACAGAGAGGATCCAGCCCACAGGAAGTGACCAAAGAGTTGTACCACAAGGAACCCACCCCGGGAAAATAGAAGAGGATCCCAGCAGCAGGGACCAAGAATCTCATCCAAGCATAGAGCCCGTCGAGGATTCACAAGAAAAAAGGGGAAGCTGTCCAAACCCTAAACCGTCACCTCCACCGCACCGAGAAACGCAGGGGACCAGATCCACGCGAATAACCTGCAAAAAACCCCAGGGGGAAGCCTGAGGGAAAAAGGGAAAGGATCCCCAACCAAACAGGGATCCCAAGCACCAGTCCAAAAAAACAACCAAGGAAACCCTAGCCGGCCGGGAGGGGCGCAGATAGTGGAGAAGGATCTCCCCCTAGGAGATCATCTGCAAACAACCACTCCCCGGGAGGGATGACCTGGGTTGAGCCAGGGACTGGGCAGGAACTAGGAACCATGGGAGGGGGAGCAGGGGAGGGACCAGAGCCCTCCCCTCTCTACTTTCTTCCCTCTTCCATCAATATCCCTCGAACCATATATTTTAAAGCTTGGAGTGTTTGAATATTTGATTCAAGGTTTATAGTTCGATTTTTTTTTTAATTAGTTATATGGGATTGAAACTGGCCCTACCTATATTACATCATGATCACATATTGGTATTACAATAGCTTGGAAATCATGTATGTATCACTTGGCAAGATTCAAACTGTGTGCCTACTTGAAAGTTGAGTTGTTTAATCAATTGAGCTCATGTCATTTGATAAAATTTTAAGATTCATCCCTGACATTTGAACCTTGGTTAAATGTATGAATCTCTTCATTCTCCATCGATTGCTTTAAACTTCATGAGAAAAATAGTTTTGTGTTTAATTATCAAACTTCTATAGATAGTTTTAACATGTTTATTGATACTATACCTTTTGGGATAGTATTTTAAAATAAATCATGCTTCTATATGTATTTGGCCTAAAATAAGTTCTGCATGCCTAAGGTTTAAAATAAGATACTAATAATGTGTTCATATGTTGTATTCTTTCATACTTAATTTAGAAATTAAGGATATTTTTGAGATACCTGTGTTTCAGTTTGAGAAACATCTATTCTTTGACCAACCATGAATGCATAAGGTTATCTAAAATACAAATATTGTTAGATTCCCATACTAAGTTATGAGAATAGAATTACTCTTGATCTAATGAGCTCTTATTTGGGTTAGATTTTCGAGTTTACCCTTCCAGTTCTGGTATAAGGAAGTGTTGATAGGTATTACTAAAGAGGTTAGTAGTCTAGTTGTGATCGATCCTGCAATGTTAGCAAAATAAAGGCTGGTGTATGGTAGGATATGTGTGAATGTCAATATGGAAAAGGAACTCCCTAACTCAATAGAACTCGTTTTTAAACATGGAATTTGGGTGCAGTCTATCGAATATGAGAATAGTCCCTCAAGATGTAATTCTTGCAAGAAACTAGGGCATTCAAGAAATTTATGCCCTAATAGGAAGGAGAGAAACCCTCAAAAATTTTGGCAAAGAAAGGAGGATTCAGATTCAAGATCCAAAAATGGTGGAAGACACAATAATTCCAATGGAGAAGAAATAAAATAAGGTTGATGTCCAATAAACCCCTATCGTAGAGTAGGAGACCCAGATGGCAAAGGTAGGGGAAATTTTGAAAGAAGCGATTCAGAGGATCTCATAGATCAAAATCCCTCTATCATTGAGAAAGAAATTTTTTAAGAACCGTCTTATGACAAAGCTGAATTTATGAACCAAAACTCCTTTGCAAGTCTTCATAATTCAATGGTTGAAGTAGATTATGACATCCAAAGTAAGGAAACTAATCAGGAAAACATGGGCAAGCATTAGAGGTAAAAATATGATAACAAGGATGAGAGTTCGCTAGGGTAAATGCCTCACTAGAAGAAAAAAATTAGAATGCAGAGAGATTTAATAATAGACTAGAAAGTTGTAAGCTTACTGCAATGGTAAGGGCTTTGGCCTCTCTTTGAGAGGTCCAAGGTTCAAACCCCACTCAATATGAGAATATTGGGATCCCTCATAAAAACCTATGTAAACTCATTGAAAAAAGAATAGACCAAAAGAGGAAATGGATATAGAGGAGTGAAAGTCTTAAGAGGATACATATATAGAAAAATATAAAGAAATTTTGAATTTATTGGCTTTCTTAAAGCATGCCAAGAAAAGAGTGGATGTGCGATCTTTTATTTCTAGAGGAAGGAAAAAAACTAGAGTGGTTATATCCAGAGAGGCAGCAAAAAAAGTTATAGACAGTACTCAAAAGGTTTTAGATTTGGGTGGGGGGAAGAACCCACCAAAATCTAAGAAATTAATTTACTATCTTGGAACATCATGGGTATGAATACCTTTGCAAAACACCGGGTACTTTGGAAGATGAGAAAAGAATATAAACCTGGTATCTTCTTGATTCAAGAGACTAAGATTGATGAGCAAAATTTTCAATCGATTAAAAACACTATTTGGAAGGAAGCGGATATGGTGGGAAGTTCAGCGGTGGGAGCCTTTGGAGGTGTATGGACTTTATGGGACCCTAGAATATTTTATGGTCAATGTATTCAAATAAATGAAAGGTGCATGTTTGTCCTCTTGACTTGTAAAATTACAAAATTTTCTTGGGTTGTTTCCAATGTGTATGCCCCAAACACTAGGGAAGGAAGAAAAAGGGTTTGGGAGCTCCTTAGTAATCTTCATGAGGTATCTTAGTGACCATGGATAGTTTTTGGGGATTTTAACACACCCTTGTATCCTAATGGAGGTAGTTTGGGTTATTCTAATAGTATAGAGGAATTTAATGATTTTATCTCTAAATATGAATTGATGGATTTGGATATGAAAGAGGCTAAATACACCTAGTCTAATAGGAGGTTAGGAAGCAACTACATTCAAATTAGATTGGACAAAGTATTAGCATCCTAGTCTTGGTTAACTCACTATGATAACTATTCTCTCAAAGCCCTCCCGAAGATTACCTCTGATCATTCACCACTACTTTTGGAAGTTTTGGAGGGGGGAATAGTTAAAGGTAGACCCTTCAAATTTGAATTAATGTGGATGTCACATCCTTGTTTAGCTCAAAAGCTTTCATAATGGTGGAACATTGATATTAGAGGATTCAAAATATTCCAAGTCTCTCAGAAGATAAAAAATGTAAAGGTTTGAAACAAGGAGGTTTCTGGTCCTTTTAAACAAATAAAAAGTAATATAAATGCTAGCTTTGAAGAGGTGAAAGAGCAAATTTAGAATTGAGGGCACACGGAGGAACTAGATAAAAAATAAAAGGTGCTTCTATTTGGTCTCCACACTTTATAACCTAGGAATAAGTCCATTGGAGACAAAAATCTAGGGCTTTATGGCTCAAAGGAGATTGAAACACAGTTTTTTCATCTCACAACTATTAGATACAGGGCATATAATAGAATAATAATATTGAAGACAGAAGAGCGAAAGAAAATAAGAGGAAGAGGATATTAAAAAGGAAGAAGCTTCTTTTTTTCAAAATTTCCTCAACATGGAAGGTGTAACATATGTTGAATCAATTAACAAATTGTTGAAGAATATTTTCCAAGTGGTGAGTAGTGAAATAAAAAAAACAAATTGAACAGTCCTTTCTTAGAGGAGGTGTGTAAGGAAGTTTTTAGCATGCAGAAGGATAAAGCCCTAGGTCCATATAGTTTTCCAAATGGTTTATTTTAGACTTATTGGGAGATTATCAAGAACGATATGTTAGAGGCTATGTTGGAATTTTAGCAAGAAAAAACAATTCTTAAGGAATGGAATTCTACATTTCTGATGTTGATTCCAAAAGAGAAAGAAGCAGACATGCTAAAATATTTTGGCCCGATCAACCTTTGCAATTCTATTTATAGGATTTTGACAAAGGTTCTAGCCAATAGATTGAAGAGTATTTTACCTAAGATTATCTCCCCCCAACAGAGTGGTTTTGTTAAACAAAGGCAAATATTGGATGGGATAATCATTGTTCATGAGGCTCTACACTCTATGAGGATGAGAAGATTAGAATGCATGATGTTGAACATGGATATAAATAAATCCTACAATAGTCTCTTGGGAGTTTCAGGATAAAGTGCTATAGTTTTTTGGTTTTGGGGCAAATTGGAGGCTTTGGATCATGGTTTGCATCTCCACTCCTCGGTAGTCAATGATTGTAAATGTATAACCAGTAGGTTTCTTTCCAAGTAAAATAGGGTTGAGACAAGGTGATCCCATATCACCTTATTTGTTCATAATAGTGGTTGAGGCTCTAGGAAGGAGTTTAACAATAGCAAAAGATGCAACCTTGATTAAAAAATTTTGGCCAACATCATATTTTTTTTTTTAAGCGAAAAATCCCTTGTGGGGCCACCTTGGTATGAGAGACCACGAACAGGGGGTTCTACACCGTCAAAGTCACCCGAGAGTCGCACCCGACCTTGCCCGCACCAACATTATCAATTGGATTTTGGGTACCCAATTCAGCTTTTTGGTAGGGTGGAGATTCGAACCTGGGACCTCCCTTGGAGGATTGCCCTCTCCTCTCCAACTCACCTACAACACCTCAATAACATCATATTCAAATATAATTACTCATCAACATTTCATTGATGATACCATTATATTATCAGAGTCATCAGTTGTGGAAGTTGAAAATATTAGGCAAATTCTCAAAACCTATGAAACAACTTCATGTCAAAAAAATAATTTCTTGAAAAGTAGGTTGTTCTTTGTTAACATTCCCCAACCTAGAAAAAATAAAATTGCAAGAACTTTTGGTTGCATAGTGGATAGCTTCTCCACTGTATATTTGGGAATGTCCTTTTTGTAGGTAGAATGAAAGGAGAATACTAGAATTTAGTGTTGAGAGATTCAATAGAAAGCTTGTAGGATGGAAAGGATCTTCCCTTAATCAAGCAAGGAAATTACGCCTATTGAGGGCAACCCTCCAAAACCTACCCATTTTCATGATGTATTTATTTGAAATCCCAGTATTAGTGACTGATAAATTGGACCAAGTGCAAAGGAACTTTCTTTGGATTTTTGCAAAAGAGAAATAGATGATTAGTTTGGTGGCATGGGATAAAGTTTGTAGGACTAAACGAGAAGGTGGTATGGGCATCAAAAAATTGAAGCAGATGAACAAGGATTTAATGGATAAAGTGGGGTGGCAGCAAATGATTGAATATGATCAATGTTGGGCTTAAATCCTCTCTACAAAATATATTGAGAATACAATCCCCTTTGCTAATATCTTAAATCCACCTTTAGGATCATCTTTGTGGAATGATTTGATCAAAACAAGAAATCTTTTATGGAAATTTTTAATATGGTAGGTGGGAAGAGGTGATAAGATACACTTTTGGGAGGATGCATGGGTCATGGAGAGGCCTTTAATTTTTAATGATTACTAGAAGTGCATCATTCGGCCTTTAAAGCAAAAATATGGAAACATGGTTTAGGAGTACATCAAGGAGGAAGATAATTGCAGAGTGTGGCACATGTTGTAGTTGGAAGGAGTTGATGCAATTATGCAAAGTAGGCTTATTTCTCTCAATACCAGTTTATAGCATTACTATCTGCAGCTCAATAAATGAGAGGATAAGTTCTTTACTGTTAACTCAACTTTTATCTTTGAAAGGGATAAGGAGAATCAAAATTTTCCCTCACATAGAATTTGGTTTAAAGATCTCTTATCAAAGATGTCTTTTTTCTGTGGTTGGCATTGCAAAACTAGATATTGGCAATGGATATTCTTAAAAGGAGAGGGATGATCATTCCTAATAGGTGTTATTTATGTTTTGGGGATGAGGAGACGATCATCTTTTTTCCATTGCCCCCTTTCTTTGGAGGTCTACCATATGCTTCTTCAATTGCGTAAAATTGAATGGGTGACAACAAAGTCTTTGGAGGCCTTATGGGAAATTGGGGTTAACCCTTATCATAGCCCCCTATTGAAGAAAATTTGGATCTTTGTCTTACCTCATTTCATTTGGCATATATGGAGGGAGAGGAATAAATGAGTGTTCTAGAATAAGTCTAATAGTGTAGATGTCGTTATCAGGAGTACCAAAGCTACCATTTTTGAAAATGTGGTTATTAATATGGAAACCTAAATCTATGAAAATGAGTTGGAGAAAGAAATAGTAGCGGACTGGGGATTGTTGACAGCTATAGGGAATCAGATTAGTTGGCCAAAGGTAATCCAGGGAAGGCTGGAGGAGGGATTTTGAGATCTAGCTTAGGGGTAGTGATATCTTGTTATGCAATGAACTTTGGTCATACATCAAACCATGTAGTAGAAGCGAGAGCCATGATTACAAGAATAAGGCTCGCAAAAAAGATGAATTCTAAGAAGCTTATAGTGGAAGGGGATTCTATGAATATCATTAATAATTTGAATGCCAAGCAAATTGCTAGTTGGAGCATTGAAAGTATTATTCAGGATGTAATGAATATTCTATCAGGAATAAAGTCATTTATGATCCAGCACATCTACAAGGAAGTTAATGTTGTGGTTGATGTTATGGCAAACATGAGAGTTCATATGGATGGATCCAAGGTATGGAATGATGTTTTCCCAAAGGATTTGATGATTTTAACTCTGAAAGAGGTTACTGAGTTGGAAGTTTCAAAGCCTTAGGGGAATTGATCACTACAAAAGATCTAGTAGCATGGGATCAGTTTTTAAGGAAAGTAAACTGAGATTCAAGAGCTAATTAAAAAGGTTGCATATTGAATGAAGACTAGGCGAAATATTCCTTCTCAAGAAAGGTAAAATTAGATATTTTATTTGAATCTAATAGAGAATTTATTAAAGCTCCTAAATATTTTAAAGAAATCAAATGGATTAAATTTAAGAAATATTGAATCCCCATGGGATAGAGTTAAATCAAAATTGTTATATTTAAGTATGTAAAATGCTCCTTTTTAGTCCAAATTTTGTTATATGTAGGTGTTGGAAGTGATTGTTCTCTTCAGAAAATATAAAATGTTTGGGACCCTTTCAAAATCCCTTCATTTACCATAATTAAAAAAAATGTTTTAGTTGTTGTTGTATTGCCCTTTTTTATAGAAAGAGTAAGTTTTCATATTGAGGGTGATGTTGAAATTTGAGTGATTCTTGAATTGATTTTAGATGAGTTGGTACTAAACTACTACTAATATTAAAAATATTAACACTCAATCATCATAAAAGTACATATGAAGGGATTATTTACTCTATTTGATAAGATGGATTCACTGCTCTTACATGTCTAATTATATAGATTGTTGGCATCTTTAACAATGAAGTAAAAATTAGCAATATTGATTTTAAACCTTATACTTACATAGCATGGGTTATTTAAACTATCACTCACAAATAAGTAACATGAGAACTCTTTTACCCATCAATATACTTCAAAATAAATAATGACCATATCTAAGATTGAGAATTGAGCATTGTCTTACTAATTTTTACCACAATAATACTCTAAATTTTATGAATTGGCATGTTGATACTAATGTGTACTTATCTAATTAAAAAATATAAAGCTATTAATATAGTGATTAGTTGTTCCACCCTTGGATAGGAGATGCCACCATTGATATGATGAATTCTTGGTTCTAAATTTGATATGGATGATCTTTGTTGCATGTTGTTAGGCACTGCATCTATTTTTTGATCAAAAAGCAATAATGGTTAATGAAATGTAATGTTGAATGAATTGATTTAAGAATTTGTTTACAGTTGTATAGATGAAATGGTTGGCTTGTAAGGTGCCCTTGGGATCAAGTTTTGAGTTATCAAAATTCTTAAATTATTAGTATTTGACCTCAACTAGTTAATTGATTATTTTCATAGGCCTATCGAAATATATAAGAATGTGTATTGAATTCCCAAGGAACTTTATCACTATAAGGTCAAACCTTAACTAGACAAAAAAATTGTTTCCACCTTGATGTAGGGGGAAATATCATCATGTTGATCATTAGGTAATATATAATAGATTCTTGGGATTTAAGATAAGATACAAAGCCTTAACAATGAGTCTCCATATGTATAAATGGTAATCTACAATAGTGAAGGCTCCTCCATGAAATAGTTTTTTTCTTTTTCCTATAAAGGGGAAACTTGAGGAGAAAATAAGTAATACGTTACCTTGTTTGACAAGAGGAAAGGAATGTTTTATTAGGTACGACTTCTTGGTTGAGCACCAAGTCTTGAGAAGAAAGTAGTGTTATAGATAAGTTTTGATATATAGATAAACTTTTGCTATGTAATTGGATTAAATCCTATACTTGAAAATTCATGATTATCCAAATTAGTAAGTTTTTATTTTAATTATAATAAAGCTACTATGTATGGAAAGGAACTTGTGAAAAATAAGAGTACTATGGATTAACCTATGGAGGTAAAACTCTCTCTCTCAAATATTCGTAAATCTTAGCAAGGACCAGATTGATGAGGAAGGCCTTAAGGAAGTCAAATTCCTAGATTACTACCGAAAAGAAGGTTGAAATAGACAATGACTAAAGGTTTGAATCGTCTACCCATATGTCCAACGACATAAAGTGGACACATAACCAACATGTCCTGGTATCAAAAACTGAAAGAAAATTATAATCAACAAACTCAAGATAATCAAATATAGAGGTTAAAGATACTCACGATGAGATTGTACATCAATCCATTGATCATCTGAATTTTGCAAATGCAGTAAACAATCCTTAGCAAATGCATTAGCATTTACATCAATACGTTAGCAAATACGAGAGTTTGACGATATTAGCAAATAAATGTTTATAAAAAAAGCCTAGTAAAATAGTTTTTCATAGGATGGATAATGTAGATATTTATATATTAGATTGTCTATTGTTATCATATACTTCTAGATCACATACTATGACATACTTGGATTTCTAATCCTCCTAGTTTTTCATAGGATGGATAATGTAGATATTTATATATTAGATTGTCTATTGTTATCATATACTTCTAGATCACATACTATGACATACTTGGATTTTGAATCCTCCTTGGACTGGCTAGTCATGTAACCTTTTGAATTACTTTTAGATGCATTTTATATAAAGATCAATAATATTGTTAATTAGGATTAATGTTTTTAGCTCTCACAATGAGGTCAAAATGTGAGGATAGAGGATGATTGATGTCGACAGGTATACCATATGCTTCTAAACCCCATGGCATGTCATACTTGGATTTTGAGTCTACTTGGACTAGCTATAAGTATAGCCTTTTGGATTAATTTAAGATGCATTTTCTATAGAGATTGATATATTGTTAATTAGGATTAATGCTTTTAGTTCTTACTTTGAAAATACCATCTTTGCCAACTTTTCCTATAGATCCTTTAAAAACATGATCAAATTTGTTTTTTATGAACCCAGCTTTTGGATGTTTATATGGTATTTTACTATAGAATGACAAAATTCCTTGTGTTAGCCCATTGTTGTAGATGACCCTTGTATGTATAGATCCTACAACCAAAATTCATCGTCTCCTTCGCAACATACGAGACTTTCCATGGTGAGTACCATGTCTATTAACATTTTGTAAAAGAGGCAACAATGTATTTCACACTAGAACATAATTTTAACATTTGTTTTTGGAAATTCTGTTATTCCCTTCAACCCACAGATTCCAACAAATAATGACAGGACCAATCCTCCACATAATGCATAATATTTTAGGGCATTTTTCTGGTAGAATATCTCATTTAACATTTATTTTATTTTCTAAGGTTTTGTATCTATGTAATATAATAGTGTAAGCTTTGCACTTTTCTTGGAAAACGCTTTTGTGTTGCTTTCTTAAGTGACACATGCTTCAGGCCCTCTTTTTTATGGTGGGTTACTCTTTGAGTTCCATTGACCTATGTCTTTGTACTTTCAAAGTATGGCATAAGAAAAAGATGAACATAATTCAAACAAGGGCAAATCAAAGGGAGATACTATCTGACAGCAAATAAAGGTAGTGGAAACTGTTATTGATATTTTGAAAGAGAGGCAACAATATATTGCAAACTCGGACATGATTTTGATATTTGTTTTTAGAAATTCTATTTTTTTACAATCTCATAAAACATGATATCCAAACATAAGGTTATAAGAGTTACAGAACAACTAAATCCTGCCTGTCTCTATTTATATTCCAGGGTGAGATTGCTAAGCTCTTTATTTTAATCCAAATTTCCAAGATGAATCTCATGCATGATTCACTCTTGCTTGTTTCTATAATTTTAAAAAATGCAGAGTTCAAATCCAAATTTTGCTGTCAAGAATCAGAAATTAGTTTCATGTCCAGACTGCAAGCTACCCAGATTCACAGATGAAACCAGCGAATCTGGTGCACTTTCAGAATGTGTACAATAATTTTCAGAGTGAGGCTATGTCATTATCCGGTTCTCCTCTTGCAAGTTTTTCTGCTTTGTCTTCTGAATACGCCTTTAAGGATTAAACATCCCTAGGACCTGAGCCAAACATGCAATATTGTCATTATTACTTAGTGGAAAGAAATAGCAGACTAGTAGATGTACCAACATTAGTGCACTTCACTTTACATTAATCTATAATTTTCCCACTGTATCACCGGAATTACAATCAACATTAACACAAGGAACTCCAAAGATGGCTATTTGTTGAATTTTCATGATTTGTTTTTGTGCTTATATGCACTTTTCAGTTTTGCAAATGCAGTCAAAAATAAAAACATATAAAACGTAATACCATTCAAGCAAAGGAGAAAGGATGCAAACATTAACTATTTTTACATCATATACTTGCACCTATGCACATGAGAGGATGCAACCATTAACTATTTTTACATAATATACTTGTTCCTATGTGCATCTGTGCTGGTAATTGGAATGCACTGATATCATTCTGGTAATTAAATCTTGAGGATCACAAGTTTGCTTGCTTCTCCCATTTCACTTTCTCAGTATTTTGAATTTCCATTTCCTTCCCATGACTCTTAAGGTTAGTTTCCAGTACTTGCATATTTTAACCTTTTTGGTTGCTTGATTTAGGCATGTCCAGGAAAACATATGGTCATTCAACTATACTATTGACAGTCCAATTACCATTGTTACCCAGTAAGATTTAGCGAGATAATTCTCTGCATTGCAAATGGAATGCATAGAAGAATACATTACAGCATCAAAGTTTGTGATGAATTAGTTTGTGCTTATCACAACAGGATTTGAGTGAACGCAGATCTTGAGAAGCTGCTATCTAATCGTTCACTTGGAACTAACTGAAATAATAAAGAAGCAACCACCTGACTACAAAGATAAGCATGGCCACCTGCTGATGCCTACTGATTCCAGGCCCCGGAATCCCAATATCCCTTAACAATAACAATCGTAAAAAGAACCAACTGAAAAAGCAAAAAATACAACATAAGAGAAAACACCGCAATCATATTCAATAAGGGGAAAGACAAGGACAAGCTTTGAATTTAGATTCCCTAGATTAGTCAAAACTCATTTACAATCCTAAACTCTTTAAAAGTTGAGGGAGAGTTTGGCAGAAATCTGAACCATACACATCATGATCCAGGAAGCATGAATCTACTGAATACAACTAAGAACATAGCTCCATATATTGGAGAAATGTCTATGGAAAATCTTAAGGCAAGAGGACAGAACAGATAAGAGGCACCAGAAGAAGGTAGGCAAGCGGTGAAAAACAAAGGAAAAATTAAAAGCACAAGAAGAGGAAGCTCACTATTGGCTCAGAGAAAAACAGACAAAACAATCTTCAAAAAGTGCTGCTACATCTGAACCTAAAGTGCTGCTACATCTGAACAGAAAAACCCGGTCTACTGATCTTTTCGGATCAGCCCGCTGGCTCACGTGGTCGTGAGCCGTGCGGTAAGGCTCAGGGAGCCTGCAGGTCGGGGGTTCAAATCCCGCCGACCCCCCAAGGTATATTTTTTTTTCAAAGTTTTTTTTTTAATTATTAATTTTTAATTAAAATTTTTAATTTTAATTTATTTTTAATAGTTTTAAACTTTATAAATTATAATTTAATTATAATTTATTTTTCCTAAAGTTTTAAAACTATATAAATTAAAATTATTTATTTTAATTTTAAATATATAATAGTTATTAAAAATGCTTTGTTAAAAGAATTTTTTTAAGGGGGGATATTTTTTCAAAAAATTAAAGGGGGATTGAGAGTAATTTTATGAAAAATAGCAATTTGGCATTGTAAAAGGTGCATTTTCGGCTGTGACCGACACCTTGTGGGTTATTCTTGTGGGCAGTTTTTTTTTATGTTGTATGTTGCATATTTCATTTTTGCACTATAACATTAAAAACTTAAAAACAAACACTCCCTAAGTCCCCGGAATATAAAACCCATCTGTGCAATTTATTTGCACTGCAGCGTTCGGTATTTGCGATACCTCTGGCCAGCACTTACAGGTAAAGCTGTCGTGATTTGGCTACTGTATCCGCCGCCTAATATAGCTGCTATAACGACGTCTGAGCTTGTTCTCTATAAATCGTCGGGGAGGAATAAGTACGCCATTTTTGCATTTTTTACTCCATCCACTACCCTTTATCGCACTTGTGTTTAGACGTAAATCCTGACGAAGTATTCTTCATAGTGTTTAGGGGAAGTTACGCCCCACGCATGAGAAGAATCTTCTATGGTAGGTGCCATCAACAAGGCGATTCCCTTTCGGTACCGCTTATGTTCCACGTATCGTATGATCTCTAAAATTCACCTATAGTCTCCCTCACGTAAGGGCGGGTGATTTTTTGTTGATCTTTCTAAATACCTATAGTTTCCCTCACGTAAGGGCGGGTATTTTGTATGGTATATTGGCCTAGCAAAAGGTATATAGAAAGGGGGACCAATTTGGTGATATAAGGAACCTTCACTATGGCCGTTGTTGCAAAATTGATGACTGATCCACATCAGTTATTGAAAGGTCCAAATTATACACCATGGAAACATAAGATGAAGGCAATTCTCCAAATGGAAGATTTGTGGGATATTGTTACTGGAGTAGCAACCAGGCCTTCACCAACAGCAGGATCCACGGGTCCTTCGACGGATCAGATTGCTTTTGACAAGAAAGACAGGTAGAGCAAAGGTGCTCATTTTGTTTGCTGTTTCAGATGAAGTGCAACCTCATATAGCTGATAAAGCAAGTGGTAAAGAGGCATGGGATGCCCTTAGAACCATCTATGAGGGGAAGAATGAATCCACCATTCTTCATCTTCAACAACAACTTCATAACCTGAGTTTGAGGCAGGGTGAAACAGTTGAAATCTTTCTGTGCAGAGTGTCTGAGTTGAAAGAGAAATTGAGTTCTCTCGGAGATATTGTGGACGAAAAGCTTCTCATTTCACTTGTGATGAGAGCTTTACCTTCTTCATTTGATATGTTGATAACCTCCATCCAGGTGTCCCAACGACAAATTACCTACATCGAGTTGGTCAATCTGCTCCAACAACAGGAGGCACGCCAACTTCACAAGGATGATTCTTCCAACACAGCCCTATACACCAACAAGCAGGGTTCTAGGAAGAAAGGTAATGGGCAAAAAAGAGGCAACTTTCAGAAAGGAGGAAATTCTCAACAAGATACGAAAGGAAAAGGCAAGCAACCTCAACAGAAGAAGAGGTGGTGCAAGATCTGTGAGAAAGACAACCATGACACCAACAGGTGTTGGCATAAGAACAAGCAAAAAGGCCAAAACAAACCACAAAATAAAAACAAGCAACCCCAGGTGAATGTTGTTGTTGAACCCCAGGTGAATGTTGTTGTTGAAGAATCTGACTCAGATTCTGAATGGGCACACAAGGTGCTCATGACTACCACAGATTCCACTCAGAGGGATCCTATTTGGTATGTCGATTCCGGAGCTAGTAAACATATGATCGGCGACGGATCGTGGTTTGAATCATTTGTGGCCAAGGAGGGCAAACCTGTCACCATTGCTGATGATAAAACCTACGGGGTTTAGGGAGAGGGTACAATTTCAGTCACTCTTCCTGATGGCAAGTGTCAGATTGACAAGGTCCTCTATGTTTCGGGATTGGCCAACAATTTGTTGTCAGTGACACAAATCCTTGACAGAAATATGGTTGTCAACTTTCGTGTTGAGAATGGAAAGAAGTGTTGTACAATTACCAGGAAGGGTAAGCAGATTGCAACAGCTTCATATAAGCATGGCTTATTTGCACTAGATGCTATCTCTACTCCACATGTTGCCATGACTTGTCTCTACCAAGGAGGCAACTTCCCTATGGCACAAGAGATATGGGCATCTTAGTTCCGGCTACTTACTTGAGCTCAGCAAGTATGAGATGGTAAAGGGTCTTCCTTCCCTTTCTGCCACATTGCCAATGTGCTCTGACTGCTTAGCAGGAAAGCGACGATAGAGTACCATTTGAGAAGAGCTCTACAAGAGCAAGAAAACCTCTGGAGCTAATTCACACCGATCTATGCGGTCCTTTCACACCCAACAGTGTTGGAGGGAAGAGGTACTTTCAGTTATTCGTAGATGACTACTCACGAAAGATGTGGGTTTTCTTTCTCAAACTGAAATCTGAAGCTTTTACATTCTTCCAGCAGTTCAAGAAATCCGTTGAGAAGGAGTCAGGGGCTTCTATCAAAACCCTCCGCTCAGATCGAGGGGGAGAGTTTACCTCTAATGAATTTTTTGCATTCCTAGATAAGCATGGGATCAAGAGACAGTTAACAACTGCCTATACTCCTCAGCAGAATGGAGTTGCTGAGAGAAGGAACCGTTCTATCATGGAAATGGTTCGTTGTATGCTCACAGGTGCAACTCTTGGGCAACAATATTGGGCAGAAGCTGTCACCACTGCAGTGTATCTTTTGAATAGGGCACCCACAAAGGCCCTAAAAGGAATGACTCCACAGGAAGCATGGAGTGGTCGAAAACCCTCCATATCTCATCTACGTATTTTCGGGTGTCAAGCTTTCATGCACATACCGAAAGAGAAAAGGAAGAAGCTAGATGAGAAAACACTGAGATGTATTTTTCTTGGATATTCTGAGCACTCTAAAGGATATCGGTTGATAGATCCTTTGACCAAGAAAATTCATATCAGCGAGAGATGTCTTTGATGAAGCTTTCACATCACAGAGCACATCTACGAGTACACCGAGGATATTGTGGAACCAAAGGAAGAGGAGATTCCTTCGTCAACACGAGACAGGAGGTCCTTCTACATCTTCTTCACCACCACCGAGCAGAATCCTAAATGGTGTACAAATACAATCAGAGATGCAAATTTATCCACTCCTCCCAATTTGAATTTGGATAGACCTCGTACACGCAGTATGGCTCAAAAGGAAAGAGAAGCCAGAGAAACTGGTGAGGTTGATGATCTTTGTCAATCTTTTGAGGAACTTTTTGTGACTCCAAGTAGAGAAGTTGAGGATATGGATATTGATGATGACAGGGCATTCATGTCTACCATAGATAGTCTTGAACCTGCATCAGTGCAAGATGCTCTTAGTGAGCCTCGGTGGAAGGCCGCTATGGATACAGAGTATGAGTCTCCGATGAAGAATAAAACTTGGAAGCTTGTTGATCCGCCGCATGGAAAGAAACCTATTGGCTGCAAATGGGTATACAAAGTCAAGTACAAGGCGAGATGGAACAATTGATAAGCATAAGGCCCGTCTTGTTGCAAAGGGCTATGCTCAAAAGGAAGGCATCAACTATGAAGAAACTTTTGCACCTACTGCTCGGATGACCACAATTCGGGTTATGTGTGCTATGGCAGCACAATATGGGTGGAAAGTTCACCAAATGGATGTCAAAAGTGCCTTTCTTAATGGTGATCTCCAAGAAGAAGTCTATATGACTCAGCCTGAAGGATTTGAAGTGGAAGGCCAACAGCAGAAAGTTTGCAAATTGGTCAAATCCTTGTATAGTCTGAAACAAGCTCCTCGAGCTTGGTATATAAAAATGGACAATCACCTAATGCAAGCATAGATTTAAGAGATGTCCGTCGGATGCAAACCTCTATTTCAAGAAACAGGGTTTCGAGATAGTGTTGCTTGTACTCTATGTGGATGATCCGCTCATTACGGGGAGTTCAGAAGATATGATCTCTACTGTCAAAAGAAACTTGTGCAAATCTTTTGAGATGACAGATCTTGGACTTCTCCATTACTGTCTTGGTCTGGAATTCAGCCAGAAGGAGCACACCATCAAAGTGTCTCAGAAAAAGTATGCCAAGACATTGCTCGATAAATATCGCATGACTGACTGCAAGCCAATGGCAACTCCTATGGAGAATGGACTTCGCTTATCGCGATATGATGACTCACCTCGGGTAGATGGCACTCTCTATCGACGGTTGATTGGGAGTCTCATATATCCGACCAATACTAGGCCAGATCTCGTATTTGCTGTAAACTATCTTTCGAGGTTCATGCAGGAGCCTAAGATTACTCATTGGAAAGCAACAAAACGTGTTCTTCACTATGTCCGTGGTACTATAGAATATGGCCTAGAATACAAGAGGAACAACAAATTCTTCTTGCAAGGATACACGGACTCCGACTATGCCGGATCATTTGATGATCGCAAGTCAACTTCCGGATACATTTTTCATCTGGGATCCGGTCCTGTCTCTTGGCACGACAAGAAGCAACAGGTGGTTGTTATTTCTTCAACAGAGGCAGAATATCGCGCCGCACGTGAAGCTGTGTGCGAAGTGATATGGTTACGTCGCATTCTGACAAGTATGGGCCATCCATCAAAATCTCCAATACACTTGTTCTGCGACAATCAGGGTGTTCTGAACCTCGTCAAGAATCCAGTCCATCATGAAAAAACAAAGCACATTGACACACAATGTCATTTCATTCGAGAGGAAGTTCCAAAGCACCGAATTCAGCTTCAGCACATTCCCACGGATGCTCAAGTTGCAGACATTTTCACTAAGGCACTTGGACGTGTCAAATTTGAATTGTTTCGCAGCTCACTTTGTATTGCAAAATAATGTAAGGGGATGTTAGTAGTCTAGTATAGCTATTAGTTATTACATTACCCAAATAATGTAATAAAGGGGGATGTTAGCGTACTGTTCTGTTAGCGTAGCTATTCTACTTTGTTTGCATTATATTCTTTAGAAAACTGTTGCAACCATGTAACAGCTCCGGTGTTCTATTCCCGGCTGTTACTGATGTATTTAAACAATGCTGCGTAATACAATTATTGTTGCTGAGTTTTACAATTTTGTCCTACAATATGAGGGGACTGCAAGCAGCGAACAAACAAAGATTTCTCAAAGAATTAATACAAAAAAGGAAACCAAATATGGTTTTCCTCCAATAAACAAGGTTGAAGAAAGAAAAACTTCAGACTAGCATGCAATGGATAAGGTCAGCAGCAGAGTTTCAACCCATGACGTAGATAGGTAAAGAAGGTCGCAAAGATACACTTTGGAATCCATCTAAGCGTCTCTCTCTCCAATCCTTCACTCGTCATGGGGCGTGCTAGGAGAATATGATTCATATGAGTTAAGATTCACTGATGGCTTTTAAAACCTTAATATTAATATAAAATCACAGGATCAAATATTAGATAGCCACAATATAGTAAGATCAAGATAATGATGTAAGCAAAATAATATGAGCAAACTAATATGTATATCAAGGCTTATAATATATTAACTAACATTCATTAATATGCAGAAATATGAATGTAAATAGCCTGAATCATACACGTAGAGAGCATGTAGCACAACTTACAATATTAGTTGCTCAAATGTATGCAAACTTTATTACTCCTCTCTCTTACAAATATAGCACTTGTCTCTCTACACTTGATGATATTGATAACTTCTTCTATATCTCTAATGATCCTCCATGGAGTAATATATAGCCATTGTAGAATGACTCTTTGGATACTTGACTATTCCTTTCCTTATGCCAAGTCTCATGACTCTTGGCTTCTCTACTTGACACTTGCATACACATGACTCTATCTTGTATGCACACCTAGACATGACTCTTCACTTAGCACACTCTAATCTAAAGACACTTGTGCACATAAACTCACATTACACTTGCACACTTACTCACATGACACTTGTGCATTTCCTGCACATACACACTTACATAACACTTGTGCATTTTCTACACATTATTACATTACATAAAATATTACTCACACTCTAAACTAAGACTCAACCCTAGTCTAATATTTACAAGATGTACCATAGGGGTACATTAGCATGTACCAAATAATGCAATATTCTCCAACACCCCCTGTATTACATTATTTTGTTATTGAAGACTTTAGTCTTCAATCATAGTCTTCATCCTTCAAGTGACTTTGCAATGGATTTGATCTTTGTCTTGATCTTCATCTAGTTTTTCTTCTTTCTTGACTTTATCTTTGAATTCACCTTCATGTATTTCAGTCTTTGTAGCTTCAAGATTACAAGTCTCTTGAACTTTCTCATTGTCATCAGATTCTTGCATAAAAAACTTTCCTTTGCCTTTGTCCTTAGAATCACATGACCCCTTTTCTTGTATAGAGACTTCTAAGCATTCACTTAAAGCATCAGAAAAGGTTCTTGAGTTAGATGAATTTGGAATATTCTAATGATTCATCTACTTTTGCTTTCTTCTTGAGAGATTCAATTAACTCCTTTTGTTTCACATTTTCTTCTTTATGAAACTTGAGTATAAGTAATGCCATATACATTATGCTGCCAATGTCTAAAGGTATCATAATACTATTCATTTCATCATCAATTGTATCAACAATTCTTGCATGTAGATAGTATTCAAATGTTTCAAAATTTTCATCTATAGCTTCACTATAGATTAACTTTGAGACTAGATCTATCTTTCCTTCATATTTTTCAATCAAATTTTTTATCCCAAATTTTATGACATTTACTTTTTCTTTTCTAATCATGAACTCCATCTTGTTATCTTTTGAAGTAGACATCCTTGTGACTCCCTAGATTTAAAATAATTAAAGTTTCTAAATTACAAAAACCTATGAAGTAGAAATCCTTGTCTCCCAAATATTAGAAACTAAGAAATATGAATTTTACAAATTTAATTTTCCTAAGTTTGAAGTTGAATTCCTTTTCACTCCCAAATTACTCCCAAAAAAATTGATTGTTGTGTTTCCTCTTCCGACATTGACTCTTGGATATTGACTGATGCGCTTCACCTTCCGACGTTGGCTCTTGGAGATTGACTGATGCGCTTCACCTTCCGACGTTGGCTCTTGGAGATCGACTGCTGCATTTCCTTTGCACTTGGATCCAATGT
The DNA here is from genome assembly GCA_028583015.1 of Wollemia nobilis. NCBI lineage: Eukaryota > Viridiplantae > Streptophyta > Pinopsida > Araucariales > Araucariaceae > Wollemia > Wollemia nobilis. The sequence goes on along the minus strand of JAQPPZ010017031.1, from coordinate 6,171,783 downwards.
GTATTCCACCTTTACACACTGTATTTCTTTGATTCAAGCTTGTGTATTGTTGCTTCTCCTTTTAATTTGTTGTTTCCCAAGTCAAACGACGCTCATCTTCATGTTAACTCTTCATTCGACGATGGTTGCTCTACATCTTCCTCATTGAATAACTTGAAATATTTCAGCTCGCTCTTTAACGTTGATCCTTCAACCTACAGTCCTACGTCGAATTACATCGTTGTCTTCTTGGTGCACTAACATACTAAGTTTGACTGTGTTCAACAAGCCGAATGGCTTATTCTTTTACTTGCACCTGCTCAAGCCAAATGGCTTATTCTTTTGGTTGCACCTTCTTTACTCCTGCATTGAGTAGATTGACATTGTCCTTCTGTTTTGTCTATGCTTTGAGTTGAATAACACTATTCTTTTTTAGCTTAGCTATGAGCCGAAAAACCCTATCCTGTTCAGCTCCTTTCAAATGTTTGAGACCTCAAACTACATCTCTAATTTTGGGCATCTCTGATGTATTAAAAACACGATCCTAGAGTATCTTAGACCTTGAGTTTTTTTATTTCTTCTTCTAATGACTGCTTGTCTTGCTAGAACTCAGGCCTGCATGCTTTTCCTCCAAGCTTAGTGAATGACATACCTATCTTGAGACTGATCTTTTTTCTCAAGACTTGCTATAGCAACCTTCTTTCTCTTAACTCAAAACCAGATCTTTTTCTTTTGTTCTATATCTTTATATGGCTGCCTCTGTCAAGCCTCTTAAATATTTATCAAGGTCAATATTAATGACCTGCAACTTACTTCTATATCAAGGTCTCTCTTCAAGACCTAAATCTATCCTTATGTCAAGATCTCTTTCCAAGACCTAAAACTTGCTGAATCTTATTCTCTGTCAAGGTCTGTCTTCAAGACCTAAATCCTTTTATCTATGTCAAGGTCTGCCTTCAAGACCTAAATCCACCATTCCTTATGTCAAGGTCTGCCTTCTAGACCTGAATCTTCAATAGCCTGCAACTTAAATCAATCTTTGCTTGATGAAAGCTTTTTTCTTTCTTCTTGCACTTAGAAGATGAAATTCTTCTCTATCCATTGTAGGAAGCTTCTTGCTCTTCTGACGATCAATCTCCGCTGCAAATCTGTCTAGGTTGCACCTAAGAACTCCAATGATGTCAAGGGTTGGTTATTTCCCTATAATGATCAACTATCTTAAAGTTGATTTGCCCCAATAGTTGAGTCCTTGTCTTCACTCGTTATAACTGTGAAAAGATCCTATAGATGAGTCCTAGTCTTCACTAGTTATTCTGCAACCATGGAAAGACTCTATAGTTGAGTCCTAGTCTTCACTAGTTATTCTGCAACCATGGAAAGACTCTATAGTTGAGTCCTAGTCTTCACTAGTTGTTCTTGCAACCATGGAAAGACTCTATAGCTAAGTCCTAGTCTTCACTAGTTCTTCTTGCAACTGTGGAAAGACTCTAGCCTTTTTGCTTACTTTGATCTTACAATAGAGTCCAGGTCTATCTCCCTTTAAAGTAGACAGACTCTAAATCAATTTTATCAAACTGGACAAAATCAATTTTATATGCAACTAAATAAATTCAACCTGTGCAAGAAACTACTTGTTGTAGCTTTGATATCACTAATGGCTTTTGAAGCCTTAATATTAATATAAACTCACAAGATAAATTTCACAAGATCAAATATTAGATAGCCACAATATAGTAAGATCAAGATAATGATGTAAGAAAAATAATATGAGCAAACTAATATGTATATCAAGGCTTATAATATATTAACTAACATTCATTAATATGCAGAAATATGAATGTAAATAGCCTGAATCATACATGTACAAAGCATGTAGCACAACTTACAATATTAGTTGCTCAAATATATGCAAACTTTATTACTCCTCTTTCTCTTACATATATAGCACTTGTCTCTCTACACTTGATGATATTGATAACTTTGTCTATATCTCTAATGATCCTCCATGGAGTAATATACAGCCATTGTAGAACAACTCTTTGGATACTTGACTATTCCTTTCCTTATGCCAAGTCATGACTCTTGGCTTCTCTACTTGACACTTGCATACACGACTCTATCTTGTATGACTCTTCACTTAGCACACTCTAATATAACGACAATTGTGCACATAGACTCACATTACACTTTCACACTTACTCACATGACACTTGTGCATTTCTTGCACATACACACTTACATAACACTTGTGCATTTCCTGCACATTATTACATTACATAAAATATTACTCTCACTCTAAACTAAGACTCAACCCTAGACTAAGCATAGCAAATGCCTATATGCCACCAGCCCCAGCCCCTCCCCAAAGGTAACACAGGTAGCATAGTTACACTCTAAAATCCATCTAAGTTTTTCTCTCGCCAATCCTTCACTCATCATAGGGCATGCTAGGAGAATAAGATTCATACGAGTTAGGAAGGAAAAGAAGCATAGCGAATGACCCCTCCCCAAGGGTAACACAGGTAGCATAGTGTTGTGGTTGATCCACAACACACCCCAAAATTGGGGACCCACCTTTTGGCAGGCTTGCAGAGAAGAATCTCGGTGACCCAGATGCTAAAATTGAAGAAAAGAGAAAAAATGCATGTGTTGAAAGTGTCGCGAAATCGCGACTTGTCGCGCCATCGCTGCCGGAAACAGGAAAGTGTCGCGAAATCGCGACATGTAGCTCCATCGCTGCCGAAAAGGAGAAAGAAAAGAAAAATTGAAAGTTGTCGCGAAATCGCGACATATCGCTGGAAAAGAGTGAAAGGGTGTCGCGAAATCGCGACATGCCGCTGAGAAGAAAAGAGAAGGTGTCGCGAAATCGCAACATGTCGCTGAGAAGAAAAGAGAAGGTGTCGCGAAATCGCAACATGCCGCTGAGAAGAAAAGAGAAGGTGTCGCGAAATCGCGACATGCCGCTGGAAAAGAATGAAAATGGTCGCGATTTCGCGACGTGTTTTGCCGAAGCGTACGGATGATGAAAAGTGTCGCGATTTCGCGACGTGTTTTGGCAAAGTGTACGGAAGCGGAAAAACGTCGCGATATCGCGACAGGAAACAGCGAAGGGACTCGAAGCGGAAAGGCGTCGCGATTTCGCGACCGATTGCAGCTAAAGTGTACGGACGAAGAAATGGTCGCGATTTCGCGACGTAAAGTTGCCGAAGAGGTCCGAAGGGGAAGCGGTAGCGATATCGCGACAGCTTGTTGAAAGAAGGCAAGAGAGTGATAATGGTCGCGATTTCGCGACTTAAGGTTGCCAAAGAGGTCCGAAGGGGAAGCGGTAGCGATATCGCGACAGTTTGCGGCGAGAGAGCCCGAAGGTGAAAAACGTCGCGATATCGCGACAGAAAGCGACAAAGGTCCGAAGGCAAAAGCGGTAGCGATATCGCGACAGTTTGCGGCAAGAAGGTCCGAAGGCAAAAGCGGTAGCGATTTCGCTACAGTTTGTGGAAGGAAGGCTCAAAATAGAAAACGGTAGCGATTTCGCTACAGTTTGTGGAAGGAAGGCTCAGAATAGAAGCGGTAGCGATTTCGCTACAAGTAGCTGCCGAGGGCGCACGGGCGAGGAAGGTGTCGCGATTTCGCGACATGTCGCGTTTTCGCGGCTAAGAAGGTGAACAGGCCGCTTGCAGTTTTTGTCGTGATTTGCACAGGAAAACGTTACAGAAGGCGCAGAAAACGCAGGACACGTGGCGTACAGGTGTCGGAATTGCAAGAACGTTACATGCAATGGAAGATTTCGCACGTTTTGGCATCCAACATGAATTGAAAGTAAGGAAAAAGCGGGAATTTGAAAGGTCACTTGCAGGAAGGTGAAACGAAGCGACAAAGGGAATCGAAGAGCCATTTCAGTTAGTATAAAATCAAAAGCGCAGATTGAAAGAAGGGGGTTGGAAATTGCTGCTTGCAAGTTGCGAGACAAAGGCTTTATGCCATTCCGGGCCTGCACTTGGGCAATTTCCTTCTTTTTGTTCCGGAACATTTATGCCTGGAACAATCAGTAAATGTAATTGATACATCATTTAATACAGAAATACAGAGTATTGGCATCTCATTGATGAGAAAGAAGGAGTCATTTTGTGCATGCATGATTTAATGTTTTATCATTCATTCCAGATTTCTAAGGCTTTTAGGTGAAGTTTAATGCAAGTGTGCTTGGTTGCTTCATGCGAATGCCTAAATCTGGAATTACAGTAGAAACCCTAGAAACCAGCACCTAATTTATTTGGATTGTGCGAATTTGCAGGTTCATTAGGTTAGGTTGCATGCATAAAACCTCAATATCTTCGGTTTCATCGAGTTGATGACAGCATTCTGACTGTAGTTAGTTTTATTTCCATTTACTTTGTTTTATTTTTCAAACCCTTACTTTATTTCATGCAGTTTAATTACTGTATTTGAATAAGCAACTGAAAATCCATCAGAACTGAAGATTAGAATAGGTTTGTTCACTTTGAGTCCACTAGAAATTCAAATTAAATAAACCATCAGTGCCCCTTGTTAACATCCACTTGCAAACCCTAAGACATTCCTGGCATTTCATTTGAACAGCATCATTTAAACATAACAGGAACCTTGGAGAAAGTTATTTTCTTTGCAAGCAGAGGATTTTGGGACTCAGATCCTACCGGAGAGTGTGCTTTCACAACTGGGTGAAAACACCACTCAACACATAGTTACACTCTAAAATCCATCTAAGTTTTTCTCTCGCCAATCCTTCACTCATCATAGGGCATGCTAGGAGAATAAGATTCATACGAGTTAGGAAGGAAAAGAAGCATAGCGAATGGCTATATGCCACCAGCATCAGCATTCCAAACCTACAAAAGAAGTATGTCACAGCAAACAGCACCCTTTGCTGTTAAGATGAATTTTTAATAGCTTTAAATCAATGGCTGTAAAAGAACAAAAGTCTATTATACTAAGGATTCCATTTCACCCCACCCCTCATTTGCTTTATAGTCTATTATGTAAAATAGCTTCTTGCAATGATTGTTGTTAGCTCCAAGACCTGTTATCAAGATCAGAGATAAAAAAAAAAGGATCAAGCAGGAATCCTACCTCAATCTAAGGGTTAAAATGCCAATCTATCGTTAGTCTAATGGGTGGCATGCTCATCTATCATTAATATACTGGTTAACATGAAGATATATCGAAGTAAGGTGCAGATGGTGCAGCACAAACCTCATCATACATGTCATAGGCAACAATGAATCTTTACTTCTAATCAGAATTTCAGTAAAATGTCCTACATTAGTTCATTCTCTGTATGCATGTCCAACCCGTCTTAGCAAACACTAGTTATCAAGTACTAGCTTTCAACAGAGTTATCAATACCTAACCAATCAATGGCATAATTTGACCAACTGTTCTCTAATCTCCCTTCTAAGATGCTTATCTGTTTCTTTACAAGCACTCCCAAAATCAAAATGGAATAACTTCCTTCGTTTTCCATGCATCTCTCCCACCATAATAGCATGTTCTCAAGCTTGTTTGCCTTTAATGGCACCACTGAGAAAATATAACCTTGCAAACAACATATTGGGCGCATCTCTAAGCGGAAAAATCCAAACATATCAAAGAGCGCAAAAGGGCAAAGGAGACTGACTAGAAGCTCTCTGCTAGAGAAGACCACAACACCATACAGGATAGTTTGCACGTCTCCTCAAAGTGAGAAAAACCAATCAAAATTACATCAAATGGGAAAACAAATTTAAGCAGACTTGAGAAAAAGAGCAACTTGGAAATATAACTATTCCAAACAAATGCTATTCGTAGCCTTACAAAATTTTTATTTCAATCACTCATAAAGCATAAATCATGAAAACTAATAATTCAAAAGGAGCGAATTTTTCTTGTTATCTCTCTACACTCAGGAAGCAAAAGTAGTTGATTGAAATTACCTCACAAAGTGGTGAATATTTGCTAAATTACTCCCATGTTTCTACAACCCACTTGATAAATCAAGTACTACAGAATAATGAGAGTACAAGGAAGCAGAAGACCGCATCAATTAATCAAAGGCTTATGGACTCCATTTGTCAGGGTTGATTCACTATGGTCTATGGACTCCATTTGTAAGGGCTGATTCACTATGGTCTGACACTCTAGTTTTCATATCCTCTTTTCATTAGTCTAGTATTTATTTTTCTAAACAAGCCTAAGCTTGTCATCAGGATAATCCTAGGGAACAAATATAGAAAAAGCCTTTCTGTAATAAAAAGAACAACCATAGACAATATACTCATTAAAGAAAAAGGAGGTCTACCTGCACACAATCCTACTCAAGAATGAGGTCCTCCTGCCTGCCACAATCCTACTCAAGAATGGTGGATGTTTTAATGAACAAAAAATGTTTTATGACATTCCTGTGACTCACACCAATAGAGATTGTGTTACGACCATTCCCAAAACTTACACCGGAGACCCCAATTGCACAATCATCACTACAAAATGACCATCACAAACCATTAGTCCGAAGAATAGGACATTGATGGCTCCAATTGTCCATCATAACTCTACAAGGTTATATGAGTGATTCTATGCATGAACTAAGATGTTCTTCATATGTTAAATGCACAACCTTTGCACAAAGGTCAGAATAACCATGGTTCTCATGCATTATGGCATAGAAGCTAATCCCACATTCCCAACAGAATTTATCCTATTACCTAAGCCTCCAATACACATATAAGGAAATATGCATTGCAAGTATGTACATTTCCAGTTCAACTAATTAGAATAGATGATTGTATTGAATCTCTCCATCATGATTCACACCAAAAATGAATCAATAATGCTTCCATGCCTCTCTACAGTGCAAATTCACCATGTACTGGAGAATTTACCTAATAAATTCACATGTAATAGAGAATTTAAGGATTCGTAACCTGATAACTTCAAAATGTTTTGAAGTCTTAACATCCTAAGGTACAAGATAAGGTATTCCTACTATTGCCATCCATCCAAACTAGAAAAACCAGTTGAGATTAGAGTCACACACAACATTGTGATGGCTTCTTTCCAAGCATACATAAAGAGCTTGCAACATCAGAACACATGGATAGAAAATTCTGTGTCACTGATGAAAGTGCTATCAGCTAGCCTTAAGAACATATCATCTGGTGAATTAAGTGCGATTAAATGCCTTGACAAATGCCAAGTGGCACAGCTTATAGAAATTAGTGAATCCCCCCCTCTTTAAGGTTTAGATACCAAAGGGAAAATAGGAGCAATGTAGAACCTCCCGCATAGAGGGCAAAATAGCCCGTCCAATCTGCAGGACTAAGTTTCTCCATAGCAATTCCCCACAACATGAGCATGGCTGCAGAAGGCATTCCAATGAATGTGAGTTGGACCTGTTATGGCATCAACTTTAAATTTTATTGTCAAAGTTGAGTATTTTAAATGGCATTGTGTCAGCAAGCAAATTTTGGCTTGAGTGGATGCGGCTGATGGGGACGAAGATGATGTTTTCATCTGCAGACTGATGGCCAAACGAAGAGGGTGAACGTAGTCTTGGAGGCCTATCTACGGCACTATGTCAAAGTGATCAACTGAACTGGCCAGACTTGCTCGATGCAGCACAATTTAGTTATAACAGTCAAAAGTGTTCTGCTAGCCAGTACACATCATTCGAATTGGCTACAGGCCAATAACCGCTAATTCCCCACACGATAATGGCGGGGTATTTGGGAGGTAGTCATGCTAATGTCGTGGACCAAGTTGAACTTGAGTTGGACCGCATCTGGGATGTCAAGATTGTTGGTTGGGGGAACAAGGATCACAAAGAGTAGCTTGTAAGCTCGAAAGGTAGAGCTTTTGGCAACTAGGAGAGAGAAGTGTTGTGGAAGTGCAAGTCCAAGATAGAGGCCTTCTTCAAACGAAAGGCTTCGAGGGGCAGTGCTATCCCATAACACTTCGTGATTTGAGGTTCCCATGTTGAGCTTGGTGGTGGCGACGGGTTGCGACGCCGAGGACGGCATCGAGTTTGGTGGGGGAGATTGTAGAGGATAGGTGAGCCAACCTACCCCTACATTGTCCATGCTTGGGCGGATTGTGTTAGGTTGTGCCAAGTGTGCCAACCTTGGGGTTGTTGGGAGTTGGACCAGCCTGCCCACATCTCGGTAGTTAGACGGGTAGGGGTCATAGTTGCCAAATGGTAAAGTGTGAGTCCTTTGCATTGTAAAACGTGTTGCAGCGGAGGTAGGTAGGGGTCATAGTTGCCAAATGGTAAAGTGTGAGTCCTTTGCATTGTAAAACGTGTTGCAGCGGAGGAGGGCACGGGGTAACTTGGGTACCCAGGGTAAAATGTTGGCAAATTAAATGATAGTGGCCAATGGTGGCAAGGGTCCCTTGTCACCTTGAATTATTGGATCATGTGCGCTATGTTGGATCCGTCTATGTAAAGTGCCATGACCATGCATTGTAAGATGGAGAAAGTTTGCATGATTTTAATAATAAAAACTTGCACGTTTTTGGATCCAAAATAATATGGAGTTGGCCATGAAACTTGTTAACTGTGGAATGAGTTGAATGGACGGCGAAGAAAATTAATCTAACTTTCAAAGAATTTCTATGTGACGAAACTAAACGTTGTGTTTGTTTTTTCTGTGAGTGCACAACTGAGGAGGCGTAGTATGTGGTCGCCGAGTTTATCTTGGGACGTTGCGGTTCACCCGATGATCAATCCAAAACACACGCAGCACCGCACATCCCAAGCTAAACTTGACGACCACAGACTACGCCTCCTCAGTTGTGCACTCGTGGAAAACACAAATACAGCGTTCAATTTTGTCAAATATAAAGTCTTTGGTAGTTAGATTAATTTTACGTACATTTCACAGTTAACAAAGAAGCATGGCCAACTCTATATTATTTTGGATCCAAAAGCGTGTAATTTTTTTATTAAAATCGTGCAAACTTTCTCCCCTCTTACAATGCATGGTTGCGGCGCTTTACATAAACGAGTCCCTTCAATGCGACAAGGGACCCTTGCCACCATTGGCCACTATTATTTAATTTACCTCCATTTTGCCCTAAGTACCTAGGTTACCCCCGTGTGCCCCCCCTTGGCAACACGTTTTACAATGCAAAAGACTCACACTTTGCCATTTGGCAACTATGACCCCTACCCATCTAACTACCTAGACGTGGGCAAACTGGCCCAACTCCCAACAACCCCAAGGATAGCACACTTGGCACAGCCTGACACAATTTGCTCAAGCATGGACAACGTAGGGGATAGGTGAGCGTAAACTGGCCCAACTCCCAACAACCCCAAGGGTAGCACACTTGGCACAGCCTGACACAATATGCTCAAGCATGGACAACGTAGGGGGTAGGTCAGATCACCTATCCCCTACACCATCACTGGTGGTGGTGGTACTTGCTCGTCAGATTTTTTTCTACTCAACGAACCTCCTTCTAACAACTAGACTTCTTCAAATAATTAACAATCGCCTCCTACTGCACTTGTACTTCATGATCTTCTTTCACATATACACGAGCATCAACTCTAGTCTATTAAGCACACTCCCTTGTGTTTGCTCTTTTGCTTGACTCTCATCCCCTTCACCTCTAGATACTCTCCCCCTCGTTTGTTTTGGAGACACCAGCTACTTCATCTCGTCTTGTGTTGTGCAATCCTCTCTATCAAACTCTATGTTGGCGCCTTCTTCACTACTTACGCGAGTGTCTCCGTTAGCTCGATTCTTGTTTACTTTTTTTGAATCTTCTTCCATTGTCAAAAACGACGTTTGCCACCACTCACTTTATTCTCTGTCAGGACTTCCCTCCTTTCGAAGGTTCCACACGCACTCCAATTTTGTCGATGGAACTCCTCCCACATCACTCTCTTCTACACATACTTCTACATTGACAAGTTGGCCTTCTAGCATGTCTGCATTTTGTATGTTTCCAAGTTCGTCGTCACGTACTTGTGCTTGTTGCACGAGACTCTGGCTTCTTTGCATTGGTCCTCCTCTCATCCTTCCACTTGCTTGTCCACATCCACATCTCCCATGTCCTCGTGTCTAATTATCTATCATTTACATTTTTCCTTCTTTAAATGTCTATGTAGTCACTGGTTTTAACTTCAAACATCAACAATGCCAAATGTGGCACAATGAGAGTTTTCCACTTTTGAAGGAACATGAAAGAGTAAATGACAACAAATATTAACAGCATTCAGCATTCAACATAATATACAAGAAAAGAGATTTAGAGACAGAATGATGCAAAACTGAACATTGCCATTATATTCAGGTATGAACAGCAAGATATACACATCAATATACTGCAACAATATCACAATATCATTCACAGCATGTATTTTTCACAATCTAATGATATGACAATGATGATTCAAGATGATGAACTCTAAATTTTAAGGGATCTAAGTAAACTTCTTTAGGCAAGGGAGGTTGCTGCATAACTTTTTGTAATGTCCCCAAAATTATCCAGCAATGTAAATATTATCTTTTTGTGTTTTGTATGTGTTTAGGTGTCATTTAGGGTGTTTTGTTATATTTTGTTGTTAAAATGGGAGTTATATGGGTTAATAAGTGTGTTTTGACAAGTCTTATGGTTGACATATGTGTTGAGGGAGTTATTTAAGTATTTGGGAAAGTTTTGGGATAGAAAAAGACATTATTTAATGCCTTTAGCTTGGTATACGTTTTTGAAATATGTCTAAGTGTTGAGAGAGTCTTTTCCTTCATTGTGTGGACCCCAGCATCACTTAAGTGATCTCAACGTAAGATTATATCACAGCCCTTAGATCTTAAGTGAATGAGATCTAATCTCAGCCATCCATGGCCATATCTAAGGCTAAGATTCATTCTCACATTAGGGTGTGATTATAAAAGAGCATTAGGGTTTCATTTGGTGTACGGTGGAATTGTGATTGAAGGATTGGAGAATACTATTGTATTCTTGGGCTCTTAGAGTTTGCTGGAAGTATCTCTTGGAAATTTGGGGTTCCCATTGGATTCATCCATTGGAGGCTAGACCAGCTAGCTATCTACCCAATAGATCTGACAAATCCATCTCAGGGTTTGTGGTTTGTGCTTGATTTGTGAGAGAACTGGAGCTGAAGTGAAGACCAGCCATTGAGGGTAAATTGGAGAACATTTTGAGTAGGGTTTTACCCTAATCTCTCCCTTAGAGTGTGACGTCAGCCCTAGGAGGGCAGTTTTGGAGCATTTTGTGTACCTTATCAGCCTAGGAGAGGCAACGTGCAGCCTTAGGAGGGCTAATTTGATGTTTTTTGAGGGTTTGAAGATCATTTTGGTGCATCAAGTCTGAGATTCAGCCTCCCACAGCCAGACGTCCAGTTTGGAAGAGAATAAATTGCAGATCAAAATTGTTTGGGACAGTTTTGGACATCTCAGCCCGACATCAGCCCTTGGGAAGACCTGGTTTGCCAGCTGAAAGGTGTTTTGAGGTGCATTTGTGTTTGAAATATCTCCTTTTCCTGTTGTTTATCTGTTGTAGGTAGTAATTAGGGTTAGTTTGAAGAAAATAAATAAAAAATCAGAGTTTAGATTTGTTGTCTGTTTGTTATTTGCCTACATTTTTGTATATTTGTATTTGGTCTATTTCACTTGTCCAACTGCCGCATACCTGTTAGCCAACTGCCCTTACATGACATTAACTTATTGTGCACATACTAACAATACTCCGCCATTTAACACAATATGGCAACGCTCCATAGTTTAAAACAATATGGCAACACTACATCGTTTAACACAATATGACGACATTCTAACAAACACTTATTGCACAAACTATCATTCTATGCAAAATGATAAAACATATGTGCAATTAAAATTGCTTGTGCATACTCGTTTCCCTACACGCTCGTTTATGCTTGGCACCACATCAGAATTGGCCCCTACACTATATATTCTCCAAGTATAAAAGAAGTTGTTGGAAAGCATTCACTTGGAGATGGAGCTTACTACTCTCAAATTAAGACTATATTGCTAAATTCAAGGCTTTAAGGACATATATTGTGGCTTTTGTTGGCACGATCAAGATAGATCTAGAATATGTCAAGATTGTCCTAGCCGTTTTTTCTTCTCCATGTCAAATTCTTTGTTTGACATATTGTATTGTTCCTGTGTACATTAAGGAACATAAAGAACTAACCCTTAATGAATTTGTTTCTCTTCTCATGAGTTTTTAGGAGGCTTTAAGCATAATGAGTGATCCACCTATTGAACATGTTCCTACAAAAGCTTTTTCAAAATCTAAGGAGAATAAGAAGGAGAAGCTTGAGCAAAAAGTTAGAATCTTCAAAAAAGAATCCTACTTGTGAATTCCATAAAAGAAAAGGCGATAGTTCCAAAATTTGCATTGTGAGGCTTTAAAAGTTTGAAGTTGAGCTTAAGAAGGCCAAGCTTGATGAGCGTCTTCTAGATAAATCTCATCATAACAAGGAAGTTACTTCTCATAATAAACATATTGCAATGCACTCTGCATATTGGCCATCCTCTTCATCTCAAGCATGGATCCCAGATTCTAGAAGTACTAGGCATATGACTAAGCATTGATGTCTCCTTTTCAATTACAGCCACCAATAGAGTGGAGAGCTAATTGATATCAGTGATAATTCAACCTTCTGGGTTCAGGGTTTTGATGAGATCATTGTTGGTGACACTCTTGGAGAGGGGCTCCAAGTTCCTAGAGTTGGACCTAATCTCATTTTATTTATCACATCACTCACATCAATAAAAGGTTGGAGTTCTGTCAAAATAAATGAGTTGTTAAGGACATGAATAATGGTTTCAAGGTTGTTGCTGAGAGATATTTCAATGAGACAAATTATACATACAAACTTAGTTTTGCTTCAACTTCCTTCAATAGGAAGTATTTTGTTGACATGTTGGCTCAGGTTGATGCTCCTAGTTATCTTTGTCTTCAGAGGATGGGGTAAACCAATTATGAACCCCTATGGCACACAACTTGTCTTAACATAGTTTGTGGTCTTCCATCAACTAATCCAACTTCATTACTTTGAGAGGGATGTGTTAAGGAAACACCATGGAGATTCCCTTTCAAGCGACAATGCTCAACAAGCATCTCAGACTTTGGAGTTTATTCATATTAATATTTTTGGTCCTATGGCTATTCGGTCTCATGTAAAATAAGAGATACTTTCACACTTTGGTTGAAGGTTTCACCAGCATTCTTTCGGTATATACCATCAAATCCAAGGATGAGACATTTTCCAAGATCAAGTATTTCAAAGCACTTGAGGAGAAACAAATTGAGAGAAAGATCAAATGTTTGAGGATTGATTGTGGTGAGTTCATAAAAGATCCAATGTTTAAGTATTGATCATGGTGTGTTCTTCAACAATTAGTTCAAATATTTTTTGACTGCTTATGGTATTTCCTAGCAACACACTATTCCATATAAACCCAAATAAAATGGGAAAGCTAAAGTGAAAAATAGGAAAATTATAGAAATGGTTTGTTGTATGATCCACGCAAGGGAAGTGGATCTCGGGCCTTGGGATGAGGCAACACACTATGTAGCTTATATTATCATCAAGACACCTACTTTTGTTATCAAAGGCATGACACCTTTTGATAAATGGACAAATAAGAAGCCTTTGGTTTTATATTTTTATAGTGTTTGAACATTTGCTTGGACTTATGTTCATATTCGGTTGCAAAACAAGCTTCCACCAATAAGTCATAGATGCATTTTTATTGGATATGACATGAGGCCAAAAACATATCAACATGTTTAAAGCAATGTTGAGTTTGATGAGGCTCCTTCTTGCAAACCTAACAGCCCGATGAGTACAACTTGAGTGGGCCTAACAATGAAGACTTTGGAACTCTAAATAGGAAGTCCAAGCTTCGAAGCCAAAAGGCACACCATGCTCCTACAACAAGAATCCAAATCGAAGTCTGGTTTGATGAGACTCCTCGTGGGAAACCTTATAGCCCAATGAGTATGGATTGAGTGGGCCTAATGTTGAAGAGTTTAGAACTCTGTATAACAGGTCCAAGGTTCAAATCCAAAAGGGGTAGGGTTATACACCATTCTCTGGTAATCAAAACCAGAGTCTAGATGGATAAACACATATTGGCAAACCAACATCATTGCATATGGCCTTAGCCCCATGAATGTTACTACTTTACTTTACTCCATCCGATCATGTTCTTGTTGATCTTGGCTCTCAATCAACTTCACCTAATACCCACTTTTCTACATCTTCTAGTTAGCCAGATACTTAGGATAATGTTATTGCTTACTTGTGTACTAGTTTAGAAATGGAATGCAACACACTACAATACAATTCCATTACCACATATACAAACAAAAGTACATAATGGGAATAATTTATAGCTACAAATGGATGCACTATGCACATACCATGTATCCTGCAAAATGATTATCTACAATACATCATACTTTAATAAACAATCTACCAACAAGCATTTCTGACCAAATAATACACTTAGGCCAACAACAATAAACACTCTTGCATCTGTCACATACATTTGTACTTATAGATGTAACAAGTCAAATGGGCAGTTGGCAACTACCCAACTACATCCAAACTACCCGTTTACATAAAACATTAAAATTACCCCATTACATTACATTGTTACAAAAATTTTGCCACATGTGCATTATTACAAACATTGTGTGCACACATTTGTGCATCTATTCATAGGCTCAAACATGCATTCATGCAAACACGTCAAATCATCCGCCTATTATAAATATTACATCATAGGACGATAATATTAAGGGAGTGGTTATATTATTAGTTATTCCCTTAATTATAGTCTATTTATTATTCACTTCTGAAAAATATTTGTTATGGGAGTTACAATTGGATGATAAATTTAGCCATTGTTATAACTAAATAGGTTGTTCATAACAATCGATTTACTGTATAAATAATATCCCATTATGAATAAAATTATTGAAGCATTCTGACCAGTGGTATCAGAGCAGGATGATAAGAAAATAATTAGTTGTAGGCATGGAAAAGAGAGGCGATGCTAGAGAAAAGAAATTATGAGCAGATGTTGTATATTTGCAAAGAGAAGGAAGGCTTGACTGAAGATGGCATTTCAGCAAAAACTTTTTGGACTAAAGATGGTGGAAGGTGATGATATCGTCCAACACATAAGTTTTGCTCTTTGATGAATCAACTAGCTGGAATTAATGCCAAGGTAGAAAGTGATGATGCCAAAGCTATTTTGTTAAATAGCATGCCTTCTAGTTATGCTAATATTGTGTTCACATTGAACAAAATTAATCCCACTTTGGAAGATGTAATTTCATCTTTGATTGACAAAGAAAATTGAGTTAAGAAAAATGACTCAATTAATGAAGAAAATGTATATTTTTCAAGAAGCAACAAAATAGTAGGGGCCCTTTGTGTGCTTCTACTGCAAACAACGGGGGCCATATAGTGATGAACTGCATCCAACAAGCCAAGGACCTGATAAATGGAAAGCTGAAAACAAACAAGGCAATGGTTGCAAACGAAGACAATAATGAAGAATGCAGACTTGTAACACATGACGAAGACCCTCCCCATGAGGAAAATGAGGAGGAATATGTTTATTGAATTGTTTAAGGATTGATCCTTGTGAATAGATATGTGTGTCCCTATTCACAAGGGATGTTCAGTGTGGTTGTAATTCCCACAGAAATTTTGTTTGATATATTAAGTGGAAGCCCATGCCACACTTGTCGCGAATGGTTGAATTTGTCCCAATTTACAACATAATGTAAATCAATAAGGCCCAATCCGACTGATTGTTTGTGATTGGTTGTGTGTGTCCCCAGTCACAATTGTTGTGAATAGTAGTGTGTCCCTATTTGCAATTTTGATGTTGGATAGAGTGTGTCCCTATTGGTTAAGAGTCCAGTGAAGCCATTCCCACTGAAGAATCATAGTGAGGTCATTCCTGCTATTGCTTGTTGCGAATAGTTGTGTGTCCCTATTCGTACCCTAAGTGTACTTGGTGAACTATTGAGTGTGTCCTAGTTCATCATATGGTTATTTGGACTATTGTGTTTGTCCTAGTCTAGTTATTAGTATACCTACCCAAGTTTGGCTCATGATGTAATAAGGGGGGAATGTTAGGAATATTACATCATAGGATGATAATATTAAGGGAGTGGTTATATTATTAGTTATTCCCTTAATTATAGTCTTTTTGTTATGGGAGTTACAACTCGCAGATAAATTTAGCTATTGTTAAAACTAAATAGGTTGTTCATAACAACCTATGTATTGTATAACTAATATCCCATTATGAATAAATTATCGAAGCATTTTGATCACTGCTTAATTCTATCCCCTCCTCTAGACTTGTTGACATCCTCGTCAACACATGAATTAAATATTATGGATAAAAGCACTAAACAATGTAATCAATCTCTTATCGCTTTCCCTCTGCTTTCTCCTGTTCCAAACATCTACAACTAGCATTACTTCATATTGATACCAACAAAACATCCTTTGTCCTTAATTATAGTCTATTTGTTATGGGAGTTACAACTGGCCGTTAAATTTAGCTATTGTTAAAACTAAATAGGTTGCTCATAACAACCTACGTATTGTATAACTAATATCCCATTATGAATAAAATTATCGAAGCATTTTGATCATTGCCTACTTCTATCCCCTCCTCTAGCCTTGTCGACATCCTCGTAGACACATGAACTAAATATTGGGGATAAAAGCACTAAAAAATGTACTCAATCTCTTATCGCTTTCCCTCTGCTTTCTCCTGTTCCAAACATCTACAACTAGCATTACTTCATATTGATACCAACAAAACATACTTTGTTGATTGCTTGCTCCACTTCATGCAACTAATCACATCACAACATTATAGGCAACACCCATCGTTGCCTATGTCAGAGGTCAAGGGGCCAAGAGCCCTCTTGTAGGGTCAAAGGGCAAAGCCCCTTGTGGGGTTGAGGTGTAGCATCCTTCACGCATACCTCCAATGGCTATACCATTGAAACCTTGGCAAAGCCCCTTGCAGGGTTGAGGTGCAGCGTCCTTCACACATACCTCCAATGGCTAAATTATTCTCCCTGTATGCCTTTTGATTGCCTCTGCACGACCCACTTTTCACATCTAAATCACTACTCCAATAGCCCCAATGACACTCCTCAAACACTTCCCTCAAATGGCATACTTCAAACAACTAGCTCAGATGGCTAATCTTGCACAACAGAACCTGTCGGTCAATTCCACACAACTAGGTTAGATGGCCTTATCAGCCAGCCAGATGGTTGGCCCTAATGACCTGCTCTAAACAGTCGTTGGATGACCCAAACAACCCTGTACATGACTTCTCATCCACTCCTGACAACAACCGACTCTTCCCAAATGGTCGCATTCTTGCAAATGGCCTCTTCTTACCAAACGACAATTTTTCTTTTCTTGCAGTTAAAATCCTGAAAATTATTCTCTTGTAACGTATGTCCTTATTAGTTACAAATTCTGTAATAATATAGGAAAAAAATATCAAAAATCATCAATTTGAGATTTCCATATTATTAGGTGTTGGTTTTGGTTGTAGTATCAAGTTCAGATATCCAGTTTTGGGGCTGGAACATGATAGTGGTATCAAATCTTACTTCCAGATTTTCAGCGCAGATTCTGTTTGTATTTCAAATCTAGTTTTCAAGTTCAAGATTGCTAACCAACTTTTATATGAGGAACACAAAATGGTGCAACTACATTAGGCTACATTGACTCTGATTGGCCTAGATGCCTTGATTCATGGAAGTCTACTTCCAAATTCTGCTTGTATTTCATCTTCAGTTTCAAGTTCAATATTTCTAGCCGAATTTTATGAGGAATCCAAAATGATGCAATTACATTAGGCTACACTGACTCTGATTGGCCTGGATGCCTTGATTCATGGAAGTCTACTTTAAGATATGTCTTCAATGTTGGATTGGGACCTGACGCTTTGTTGTGTAAAAAGAACAAGATGTGATGTGGATCTGGAACCTGCTTGATGAGATTAGACTCCCAAAAAAGGACCCAAAAACCATCTATTGTGACAATATGAGCCCTATAAAGGAAACAAACAACCTTGTCACGCATAGCAAGAATATGCATTGACATCCATGCTAACTATTTGGGACCAAAAGTTGCATCAAAAAATCATTATCTATTGCAGGACTGATGACCAAGCAGCAGACCTTTGTTTTGGTGCATATAGGAAAATTAGGGCCTATGTTGTCATTTGTAAGATAGGAACCACATATAATTGTTTAAAATAATTGTTCCAAGTGCTCAAGTCAATCTATGGGAATTCCATAGCTTTTTTAAGGTAAATTTTGTTTCCAAAACTTCCTTGGGTTAAGTCTGTAAAGATATAAGTGTTTTCCTTTGGTTCCCTTGGTAACAAAATTGTTAATAATTAATTCAAGGACTTACCATTAAAGATTCTTTATCATCCTCTACTTGCAAGATATTCTACCTATAGCCTTGCATTATGGGTAACATTTGCTGATTTCCAATCCTTTTCAACCCTTTGATCTCTTTAAACAGCAACTCATTACATCCCCCATGCAAGAATTTTTTAATTCTTTCAAAACCGAAACACCCGGTCCCCATGGATCATAAAGCCAAACTTACAGAAGTGATTCTCTCTAGAGTTTTTATCTATATAGCAACAGGCAAAAGTGCAAATTCACAACCCACTCCTACCCTTCCCCCTTTAGACAATGATCAATGATCTTTAATAAAATCATAAAGTCAACATAAAAATTAATACCAAACCAATATGTAAAGAAATATTAGCATGCCATGAGAAAAAGAAATGCTATTCTTTTTTTTTCTTTTATTCATTTTATTTTTATATTTTTATTTTTATTCTTATTTGCTTTTTTTTTGTTTTTTTGTTTTTCTTCTATTTTTATTTTCTTTTCTTTATTTATTTAAATTTTACTTGTTTTCTCTCTTTTTTTTAATTTTAAATTTGATTTAATTAATTTCAAATGTTTGAATTGGTTTAATTCAAAACATTAAAACTAACCAAAACAATAAAATAACAAAAATAAGAAAGAAACTAACCAACGCACTAGACAACTTAAAAGAAACCAAAAGGAGACACTAGTCAACACGCCAACTTATCAAATTATCATGCAAAGAAACTATAATTCAACAAAAATTCCAAAAATTAAAGGTGGGTCCCCAAATTTGGGGCTAGTTGTGGAATGACCACAACAGTACCCTTGTAGGACAAGGGTGCTATTGCATCCTATTGGAACCTTGATGTTTCTGCACACTATGTCTGTTATAGCATCATAAATCACCATGATGCACATACGAAATATCAAATTTCACAAAAGCTTCACTTAAATTGCATATCATGAGCTTATTCAAATACTATGCAAAACAAGCCTCTCCTTTGCCAAAAGGCCTACTTCTAAATGAAATAATGAAAGTTAAACAAATGCAAGGATGGTATTTAGAAGATTGACCAGGCCCAGGTGCAAGATCTCAACCAGCATGATGTATGTTTTCTTTTCATTGGTTATATTGGATTGAAGCGGGGCCCACCTTTATTACATCTTGACCACATAGTGGTATTAATACAACTTGGCAATTATGCATGTATAGTTTGACAAGATGCGAACCTTCATCTCCTACTTGACAGTCGAGGTATTTAACTAGTTGAGCTCATGCCATTTCATACCACCATGAAGTATGTTGTTAACAAACACATTTACAAATTAATCCTCAGTTTCCTCATGATAAAAGGGAACTATTTTGAGTATGGACTAAGGTAAGCATTCACCTAGAGGATTAAGTTTTGGTGCCTCATTGTCATGACACTTTATTTGTATGGAAAAGGCAAGGTTTATTAAATTTTGTTTATATATCCTCACCTTTCCTCTTGTTGTGACCTTTGTCAAGGTCTTCAAAATAAGCAAGGGCAGACATATTTTCCCAGATCCTTTACTCACCATTATGTCTGTATTTGCAAATCATGATTATAGATGCTCCTTGGTAAAGCATGATGGCAGGTAGATCCCATATGAACCTTCTCTAAACAATAATGGTAGATTGTGGCAGAATTGAGGTATATATTTCAATCTTATCTTTCCCTCTGCATTTGACCAGTCAGCTCCAACTGACTAGAGTATTGCCGCACTTACTTTGAGCAGTGAGGTTACTGAGAACATGGGGCTTTCCAGTACTGTGTCCTTTTGTAGCCACTATTCTGAGCAAGTGAGACTGAATTTCTTTTTGTTTAATCTTATTACTGTAGATTTTACTATGTTGGGTTTCTCAGTTTTTCCTGTTACGCACTTTTATGTAATCTTTCAGTGTTTTGTGAATGTCCATTGGGGTTCAGGGCTTCTACGACACAGCAAAATACTATTTATATACCCTACTGTCTTGTTGCAATGAGCCAACTCCAAGGCAAAATGAATGGGGATGAGAAGGATAAGCCCTCAAACTATTTCTCAGGGAATACTGCTTTCACTTACCCAAGCAGCTTAAAAATGACTGCCTAACTAAGCTTAATGCTGATTTCCTAAAAACCTGCATTGGTCAAAGGCAAAGCAATACTTCTAATAAGACTGTAGGTCCAAAGAAATTGTCTGCATTAGGCCTTATGACCCATTTAATACATAGAACAGCCATGGAAATTTAGGATATGACCAAAACTTTGGTGGATGGATGCTTTCAGGTAATGACAGACAAGGTGGAAGAAGGAAAGGAGGATATTTGAGGGCAGTCAAAATATTGGGAAGGAGTCAGCAGACACTTCCACAGTTAGCTGCTACCGTCGCTTGGATAGGTGAATCTGTTCGTGACTGCCACTGGTGAGACCCCTCTCCTTCCATTTATTGATCTTGTTGTTTCTTTGGATGATACTGACAGGGTCTTTAAAATTCATGATGATAATTCAGAAGATAATCCTTAAAACCAATTCAGGAAAAAGATGACCCTCTCAGACCTCTACCATCTCGGTACTCTCCCTGTACCTTGCCTACTTGTCCTTTTGGTTGTTTGGGTCCTCAATCTACAATTTCAAATGCTTAATCAGCCATTTGGATCCAAAAACTAAAAGTAACTATGTCAACCAATTTTTAAACCCTAAAATCCCTATTTGCTAAAGTAAAGCTACTAGAATCAGCCTAGACAGAATTCTCTTGTTAGCATGCTTCTAAGAAGAGAACGGTAGGCAGTAAAAATCACCAACCTGTTTTTTATTAGTGCTAGCACTATCACAAAGTTGGAAGACAAAAAAGATTTTGTCCAGATGTTTGGATACCCATTTCAGCAGCAAGAAAACCATCTACATGAAGATAAAATCAAACCTGGCTCCACGGCACCTCCACAGCAGCTATGTGAAGAGAAAAAATGAGTGTGGTTTGCTGTTAATTTTTAGAGCCTCCATTTGATGTTTTTGGTTTACAAGATAACCGTTTTCCATGATACTGCTACAATGATTGGTATCCTGGTTTTCGTCTTTGGTAGAAGCAATGGGAACAGTTATGCAGATAAACATGGGAAGTAGTTTTTTTAACTTTAAGTTACACCTAAAAGGATAGCTGATTGGTGCCTTTTCCATTTTGTCACTGAAGCTTCTCTTCTGCAAAATGGATGCTATACAGTCCAGCTGATCCAGCTAAGGACATGTGCGGCAGTTTTAACAGGGATTTATCTTTTTGCCAGGTTTTTGAAACTAAGATTTATATTTTCTTCTACAACAAGAAGATTAACCGTAGTTTAACTTTGGACTGCTTGTATTATCATGGTAATCTGGATACTGTTCACTCTCAATTGGTTGGAGGACCATCAAAACCCATCTGCATAATCATACCTTTTAAAACTCTATGTGGTTTGAGATATTGCAATGCTGATGAATTTAATATTGAGCTGGAGTTAGTGCTTTGCTTTTCTTTTATTGAATTAATTTAAATTGGTTTAGTTTATCATATTTATCCCCAAAGAAACCATCCAACGTTGAGAAATCCATCCCTTAGCATATTTTCTTCCTCTTCACATTCATATTGACTCTTTCTTAGCCTCCAAAATTAGGAATTCTGTGCTTTACATAATTTTTGTAGCGGCATATTCCTATGATAAAATTTCCCATCTTAACTCTTTAAAATGTTTTCTGGATGCCCACACCATCGTTTTGAGTGTACCCAACATTTTTGAGGCCAGAGATGCATACCCTGTTGGAGTGCTGTAGTGGATGTACCTTACCCTAATGTGGTATCATGCACCCACTACATCAATGGGACATAAATGCATTTTGGAAATGATAGGAACTTTTAACATGTACCTTAACATCCGCATATTGTCATCCTCTTGCACTATACATTCCCCTGTACCATACACCAACTTTGGAGGTCCGCCTCAGTCACAGAATCCACATCCTGTATATCCTCCCACCCATGGAACCTTGTTCTTAAGCTTCTAATCCATGCTCTTCTATTAACGAGTTATTCTTTTTATAAAAAGAGCATCCCTGAAAATATTGCTACTTCTTTGAACTCCCCATAATAAAGAATTAGCTGGCACATACATTGCAAGTTGCCCAGAAGTATATCCCTTTCGATTTTACCCAAAACCTAATTCTGGCCATGAAGTCATAAAGTTTGTCTTCCAAAACAATTAACCTACAATTAAACGCAAGTCCCATCCAGCTTCAAGCATTTACAATCATACTACATTGACTTATCACTTTGATGGCAATGCAACCCCAGAGCACCTTATTTGGCTCCTGTATTTAGATATCATTTTGATCTAGAGCTAAATTTTACTTTTGTCTCTAATTATTCCCTATTACCAACCATTTAGCAGATTTCTGGGAATTAAAAAAGTATGGGCAGATCTCAAATTGAAAATGCCCATGTCCAAAATCCGTCACACACAAGCTATCTATAACAATTTTAAAGTTTAAACTGATGTCGATTGTTGTTTCTGGTAGCCAAAAAATTTTAAAAATTAAAAATAAAACAAGATATGAATTTTACCTTGTCCGTGAAACTTTCGCCGGTTAGATGTATTACATCGGCATTGGTTGAATATATGCCCGATTCCATGAAGAAAAAGGAAAGAAATCACCATTTGCATTTAATGGTCGAGTTGAAATGGAGTGCAGAGAAGTAACGAAGAGACGAAAAGCCAATAAATGACGGATCAACCAATAACGTATAGCAGGCGGATCTCGGGCCTCGAACCTCCAACCTCCCTCGAAATGCTTTTAAATCTGCGCATTAAAACTTGAGGACGAAGAAATAGGCGACATTCTAGTTTATATTCAAATACAGACGATTCGTTTTATGGCAGGGGTACGTACACCATTTCCTCAATTCCTATGTACTCGGCCTGTAGCCTTTGCTCGAACTTCTGATCAGTACAGATTAAAAACCACGCGAGGCTGCATTTTATACCCTTCTTAGACAATTTCCGAAACCTGGGCTTGATTCTGGTTTCCAAACTATAAGTAAAAAAGGCAGGAAATTCTACCAACTCCCGCAAGGACCCACTCATTTCGTCCCTGAAATAATAAAAGCTAAGCTGCATAACATCCAAATTAAGCGCAAGCAACTGAGGGCAAGAGACCACCATCTCGTCCATATCCTTCCTGGAAAATCCCCATTCCCCCAAAATCTCAGTTCGCTTCAACACCGCCTCTCGACTAAGCGACACAACGTGCGGCATTTTCTCCACAATCCTCGCAAACCCTACAGACCCCATCCCCAATTTCAGCTCCAAAAAAATCCCTTTGCGCCCCCAGTTTTTCCCCCAAATCCAGCCCCAAAATCTCCGGGTACTGCGCTATAACCGAACTGAGTGCCTCCTTCCTCACCCCAAATGTGACCAGCCTCTCCACATTTTCCTTGACTTGGTTCTCTAATCCAAACCCTAGAATGTAGGGTTTCTTCTCCAGGACCCCGGCCAGCACCTGTTTTCGAAACCCCAAGCTGTGGACATAATCTACAAAGGGTTTGATAACCCTTCCGACACGCATGGAAAGAATGTGGGGATACTGCGCCAGCATGGACCCGATGGCCCGAGGGTTCACCCCGATGCTGACGAGGTACGCCACGGAGGTGCTCATTGTGCCCTCAAGCTTAAACCCTAACAGCTCCGGGTAGCTCTCGATGACACGTGGGATGTCGTTCACCTTAATGTCGAGGCCGCACAGATAGTTAATTACGGGCTGGAGGTCTATGACCACGCTGGCATGGAGGACCTGCGGGTAGCGCCTCAGCATGTCAGCCAGGGCGGCTTTGTGGACGCCCAGTTTCTGTAAGTAATCGAGAACGGGCACCATGTTCTTCTTGACGCTGCACGCCACCATTAACGGGTACTCGTTTATGTCTTCGATTGTCATGCCCAGTTTTTGCAGGAATTCCACTCGCTCTTTCATCACCTCTACTGCCGTGGGAAGCTCCAGTTCCTGGACCTCCGCGATGTCGATCCCGCGACCTGCAAGGTAATTGAGGACTGCAGATTTGGGGTCGTGGAGGGGTTTGTAATCGTAGGCCGTGGTCCATAGCTTTCTCTCTGATAAAGTGGGAATTGTCGAAGCTTCATAGGAGAGGTGGAGGCAATTGATATTGATATTGGCATTCGTACAATGCGGTCTCTTCTTGTTTGGTTTCAGTGAGATGCCAATGTCCTGCTCTGCTCTCCGATTGTCAAGAACAGAGCTAAATGGATGTAACAGAGCTGTGGCTGAGTGGGATAAAGCAGGCAACTTGACGGAGGCTGCCATGGCCATAACAATTGCTGGGGCTAGAGCGGCAGAAGCCTATCTTGTTAATGTCTTTTTAAAGCAGAGGTGTATTAGAAGTGAATCAGGAACCTCTGTTTAACTGATAAGCTTCATATTCTTGGTTTCTAAAGGAGCTTCCAGGAAGAAGTATTTAAAATTATGAAAACCGTTTGAGCAAATTGTGAATAAGATAAACGGCATGAGGAATTCTAACATGTTAAAATTCAGTTAAAACTTTTTGTGAAATTATTAAGCATTGAATAGTTTGATTAGTATTTGTTTCATATTTGTTAATATATATCAACTTACAATTCAGTTAGGATGGGATTAAAGTTTTTATGAGAAATACAGAAATTTAATTTTTGATTAGGGAAGATTTTAATTTTATTGACAGAAAAAAAATTAAGAAGAATTAGGAAAATAAGTTAAAGTATGAAAATTTTATCAGCTTTTATTTAAAACAATAATTTATAAAAGTTTGAGTTTGAAAAGGACAACTATACATGGACCAACAAGAAGCCAAAACCATTTACCAACAAATTAAACAAATACATGCTCTAGATAGATAAAGGGACTTGTGCTAAAATTAATACCTTGCTAAAGATTGATGCTAAAATTAATATATTGATAAAGGATTGGTTCATATCACTGACAAAAAAAAGTTAAAATGGTGGTAAGTAAAAAAAAATCATATTTTAAATATGAGTCATCTTCAATTTATTTATATAATCTAGATGTAGAATTCTTGAGGAAGGGTTGTATACACTTCCAAAACAATTTAAATCAATGAAACAAGAACAATTAAAAAAAAAAATCGAAAAAAAAAAAAAAAAATTAAAAACTTTCAAAATTCAAAAAATATATTAAATTTAAAAAAAACTTTCAAAATTCAAAAAATATATTAAATTGAAATATGTCCCATTTATATTATATAATTGGGTCCCAAGTAACCACGGTACCACCATTTTCAAGAAATACATGGTATTTGGAAAATATGTATCTATCATACAAGATACCATGTTACCACCATTTTCAAGAAATACATAGTATTTGGAAAAAATATGCATTTATGATACGGGATTTGAAATTAGGTTTTTGCCTTCAATCTAATTTTATGAATGAATGAAAGATTTTAATTACGTCCGCGAGACCCAAATATGGTCTATGGGACCTCAAATATGGAAGTACAATTACTCAAATCATATCAAATGATCTTTAATATCTTTGAGAAGGTTGTTCCTTCTCCTGCTGATTTGTGTTAGCAATTCTCCAACTTTTTTTATTTTCCTGTCTTCAAATAAATTTGTAATAAACTCGTTCCCAAGTGTTTCTTTGTATTTGTCACGGATATCCGAAAAACTCGAGCATTTATAGATGAAGTGTTCCTCTGTCTCTCACCGCCTCCGTGTCGCATAGAGTACATATTCTTTCTTCCCATTGTTCTTTGGGCGTTGTCCATCTCCCTGTTTCACATCTAAGCCTATGAGAGCTAGTCCTTATCTCGAGCAATGAGTATTTTTTCCTTCCACTTGATTTCAGCGCCTATATACGCTTTTTCCTTGTGGTCATACGTTGGGTTAAAATTTGCAATATAATATTGTCTTTTCCTCGCTTGCATTTTTCCACATTCCACTTCCGAACTTTTCATTCACATAATTTTTAATGTCTTTGTTGACATTTGGGCATTCATTTATGTTGATTTCCCAACGTTTTATCCATTTCTGATTTTGTTTCATCCACGTATTCTTTCGCCTATGTAACTCTTCGTCCCTAACTGCTCTAGGCCATCTATCATTTGTCACATTTTCTGTTTTTTTCAAGTAACATAACGACTTGGTCATAGCAATTGCTTCTAAAGGGAACATTCCAGTTTCTACTAGAATAATTTCATAAGGGGTTGTGGCCTTAATTTTGAGAAAGTTTGTGATTAGATATTTTTGAATCCTTTCTATTTGCCTCCATTTTGCATTTGTTGTGCCACTAGCCCACACCTCGCAACCATACAACGGAACCGGTGTAACAAGTAGGCCAAATAAGACCTTGGTGGTCTTCCGGTCCCACAACTCGGCATTCCTACACTCGTTTTGAAGTGCATATAGTGCTCTCCAGCCACTTTGAGTTCTTTTCATCCTACATGTATTCCAATTAAGTTTGTCATGAAAGTCTATGCCCCGGTATTTGTATTCTACTACTACATCAAGCGGTTCTCCCGCAAACTGAAATTTGAGTTGTTGCTTCTTCTTTTTTGCTGAAAAAATCATAATTTTTGTTTTGCTCGTGTTCACCTGCATCCCAACTTCTTTACAAAAGAGTTCTAGAGCTTGAAGGTGATCTTTTAGATCTTTGGTCTGTTTTGGCAACAAGAATTACATCATCTGCATACATGAGGAGTTTTACCACATATGTGGCTAAATGCACACCCTCTCCCCCAAATTTGTTTATCCATTCTTCTAACTTGTCAATGTACAGCCCAAATAAGGTTGGAGATAGAGGGCAACCTTGTTTGACACCTATGTCACTACCAAAACATTCGGATAACCCTTCCCGTGTTCCGATTCTAGCTTTTACATGCTCATATAGTCCGTGAACTCGCTGCCTCGTAGTGAATTGGAACCTCTAGCTCTTCCATTCTGCTCCATAATTTTTTCCTAGGCACTGTGTCAAATGCCTTTTTGAAGTCTACAAAACAGCAAAAAGCCTCCTCTTTTTTGTCCCATATTTTTTCCACTATGTGTCTGGGCGTGATACAATGATCAATAGTTGAGTGTTTGGGCCTAAAACCTGCTTGCCCCTTTGCTCTTTTATAACTACTTGAACTCATACCATTTATTATTTTTGTAATCTATTTTCTTCCATGTTCCACGAAGTTTAAAGACAGGAATAGCGGGACAGCTTTTTGGGATGGTGGAACTCATTTTGAGAACAAGAAGACACGATTTAGGGATATAGAGGCGACCCCCCAATTCCAGGACAAGTTCCCATGAAACATAGATTTTCTTCCCTTATTCGTCATTACGAGCTTGTAGGGTCTCCCACGGTCAAAATTTTATTTAAAAATAAAAAATAAAAAACATTTTCATTTTTGTTTTTACCAGGTTGGCAACCATCTCACTCCTAGATGGAAGCAGTTTCATACTCAAGTATATGTTTATTCAATGTTTACAGATGTAGTTAGAGGCCATTCATCTTCCATGAGCAGACTTGCTTCCAAATGAATAGTTGCTTTGTTCTATACTTTCGTAATTATAATTCCATGGGATTTTTACGTTGAAGTTGTTTAATACATTGAACTAGAAACTTGCTTATGGAGTTAAGATTAGGAGTTAAGATTAGGGTATTATAAATTAAGCTTACATAGTTATAACACGAAATGTGATGAAGATTAATTTAACATTGACAGGTTTTACACATTGGTTCAATTATCCACCATGTTTGTTTTAAGAGGGAGTTTTAGGATAGATTCATTCTTTCCTTGAAGACAAATGGAAGCTTTTATGTTCAAGTCTTCATTATATTCCTTGTAAGATTTATGAGTCATTTTTGCCTACCCACACTTATTTTACAGAAAAGATGCACAGTGAGTGGACAACTTCAGTGTTTCCTCTACTTGGATTGAAAGAGAAATCAGATTTGATATGAAAAATATTATGATACACAACCAAACAGTAAAAAAATAAATTTATTGATTGTTTCATATTTTGCATCATGGCAGAAGAGCTTAATAAGCTCTGGTTCACAGTTTAAAACTTCAAATTGACTTCTATGTACTCTAATGATTAAGAAAACCTGAAACACCAAGTGAGGGAAAACATTCTTGCTACAATATTCCTGTATTTGTATGTCAACATTCTGATGCCTAGTTACATCCTTTCTTGGCAACCATTTTAAGAGACTTTGTGTTTAAGGGCTATCATAACTACACAAGTATTTAGTAAAAGCCACAATAGAGAAGGCAGAAAACCATTATTTTTTGTTTCTTCAAGTTCAAGCGTGGCTCACTCAAAAAAGTATTTTGCCACAAGTGTGAAAGTAATATGTTTCATAGTACAAGGTTACATCCTCAACAAATAGCTCAAGTCCAAAAGTGCAGACTAAAGGGGTATGGTGTAGCATAAACTTTCATACCTTGTCTATGACTTTGAGAAATACACAAAAACCATGTCATCCAACAGATATACATCAGTCCCGTTATATTTGCATCTATTGTCACTCAAAAAGTATTTTGCCACGAGTGTGACAATAATATGTTCCATAGTACAAGGTTACATCCTCAACAAATGGCTCGAGTCCAAAAGTGCAGACTAAAGGGGTATGGTGTGGCATAAACTTTCATACCCTGTCTATAACTCCGAGAAATACTCAAAAACCATGTCATCCAACAGATATACATCAGTCTTGTTATATTTGCATCTATTGTCACTGAAATACAACTTCGAAAACCAAATCTGAAAACTTTTCACAATTATAGTGTGAAATACATATTAGATTGCATCTTTAACAATAAGGGGTTTAGTAGAAAAGGTAACAGACTAATGGCTTCGTTGATCTGACAAGTCTAACGTTGGCTACTGTTTCGGCTTGACATCAATACAATGAACTTCTAAGAAACTGTAGCATATACTTTTGTCTGATGCATTCAGATGCTCTCTCAGACCTTGCTAACCTTCTTCCACGACCAAATATTAGTTTCCAGCTATGCTGTTATTCAATTCAACAATCTGCATACGTATTCTTATTGGGCATTTTTGGTATTTGTGTTAGTGTGTCTTCCTTATGCATACAGAATATACTGACTAGACTTGGAATCAGCTCAGGCTTGGAAAGATCGATACCTCCAGCCAACTTATACTTGGCAAGAACGTCTCATCCAGCCAACGTTTACTTGAAAAGGAAATTGGTTAGAACTTAACAGAAGACTTTGCTACTTTAAATTGGTACTGCACCTTTTGGTGCAACCATGCCAGTGAAGCTGATAGAATATCTGTAAGTGAACATGTATTGCAAGCAAATGAACTTGAAATAACTAACCACAATCACCTACATTTGGCATAAGATGTTAAAGAACCTCAAATTGGCATCAAACGCATAAACAAAAATATTGAAACTCAGCTGCTATAAAATAAAGGATTTACTCAATCTTTCCACTCTGTGTTTTATGCTATAAAATCATAGATATAAGAACATCAGAGTTGAAGATGTATAGCATTTATCAGCAAAAAAAAAAAAAAGCATGTGAAAACTTTTATATACATAAAAATTAAAAAACTAACGTGCTACAAACACCAAAAGATTATATCAATTGCACTTCAGTAGATATTGTTGTTTATACACTGACAATTTAGCTTATTTGAATATCAAATTATATTTAACAAAAGTACAGTGACAACAATGATAGTTAAGAAATGTTGATAGTTTCCAGTTCCACTTATCGTCCTTGACATTGTAATGACCCTCTCCAAATTGAGTTTTCAAACCCTTGTTGTAGATATGGTAATATTCCTGACTAAAATTCTGAACCATGCAATAAAAATCAGATCTCTAAATAACCCAGAAAAATACACCATAAAACCCTAAGATTGTCACAAACACACCACAATATTTTATATTATCTTTTATGGAACCACAATTACATAGATCACACCTGAAACATTAATATAAACCCTGGATGCTGAACAAACAACACAACCTCTCGCTAAATTATTGAATGAAAACAACTCACAAATGCCCACCACAAAACTGCTAAACTCTGCTGCAAAAATCTGAAACTATAATGCCACACCAAATCTGAAATACCACACCAAGAAGGGTTCCCAAAACCCCAAATCCGATCTCCCCAAATCTGATATGAATGCTGCCGAAGAAATCCTCAATAAATGATGTGGAATGTCTCAATAAACCCAATTGTAAACCCCGGTTGGATTTACCTCAAAGAAACTCTAGGGTTTTCGTCCTAGGTTTCTAGCCAAGAGGGTTTTCGTCCTCAAAGCTATCCCTTGTAGGGTTTCGTCCGCAAGAGAGAATTCTCTCGTAGGGTTTCGTCCACAAGAGAAAAGTGTATTAGCTGCAAAGCCAAATACAACAATGTAGAAGAGATAAAATGATCCCAGCTCCTCAAATGAGCCCCCTACTCCTCTTTATATAGACATTCCTTTAATTCTTTATTGAGGTTGCACTTTTTGATTTCACTTAATAATACCTTAGAAAATAATAATAAAAAGATATTTATTCTCCTAATGGGGCATACACCCTCATTTCCCCCTTTTTATTAATTAATTGCCAAATTTCACCAAAAATACTCTTAACACACCAAAACACATCAAGACTCCACTCCACAACTATGTATAATAAAAATATGAAAAATGGGGACATTACAGGTACATGGTCAAAAACAACTCAACAATATTACAGAAAATTTCAGCTTCATTTCATGTTAGGATGCATCCAGTATTTGAGCAATGTACGGATGTCTAAATTATACCTGAATGGCCAGTGTTGCTCAGGAAAGAGAAAAATACAGAATAAAAGTATACATGAGAAAAGTACAGAATAATATGGTTCGGCTCTATTTCATATATAGATGTGTCCAGTAGTTGAGCAAAGTTCGAAAACCAAACTTATACCTGAGAGGCCGAAAAAAGTACAAAATAAAAGTCTACTGGCTTTGCATGTTCTTTTCCAATAAGTCCATTCCAGAAGAACTGTTACAAATAATGTTCCTTAATTCTTTGTATTCCCAATCTCTGCCATGAAAATGAAACATAAAAGAACTGCATTTCTATCAGCTAAGAGGAGTAGGTGACCTTGCTGAAACACTACCTTCCCAAAGTGATGATAGTTTAACATGTAAAATAAGTTTGACATCAATGATAATCTTGTGGATACAAGTCCTTAATCAAAAGCCCAAACTATAGCAATCTATTTTTTTTTAAGAAGATTGATCCATTTGTAAGCACTAGAAGTATAGAAAGGAATTTAACTAGATTGGGGATTCAACCATATCAATCAAAGAAATGATATTCGAATGGTATCATCTAAATTAGATTTTCTCATGGTACCAACAACTCAACAGTCCATTTGACAAATTGGACGTGACGTAGACACAAGGTTTTTTTTAATAAAAATCTACTGAATTTCCTCCTCTTATGTGTCATCGTAATTAAGGATATCATCGTCACCACAATAGCTAGTTTGCTTCAGTTTTAATGTGTTATTCTTGAGTTATTTAAGACAAGGTGTCTAGTGGTATTAATTTAACTTGTTAGATTCTTCAACTTTCTAAGGAGGAGACCAAGGTTTGAATCTTGTCAAGGGATACATGGTTAATATATAAGCTTTGTATACCAATATATGGTGGTGATGTAATAGAGATGGGGCGGTTTCAATCCCACATAATCAATTGAAAAAAAGTAATATAAGACAAGGTCTTCTCTAGGTCTAATCCTTAGAATATAAGCAAACTTCTTGATAAGATCAAGATGGAAATGTGTGTTGTGAATAAGAAGTATTACTCCAACAAAAAAAAAATGAAAATGTGTGATGGCATCCATATTTGAAGTTCGAACTTTTGATTCATAAATATCATTAGATGCCTTAAGTTTCAATTATGCATGGTCTTTATTCATTGAAATTCTAGATGCCTTGAGAACCTTTCTCATTTAATAGCAAGCTAGGCACCTAGTTTGAAGCCACATACGTTAGCAAATACGAGAGTTTGACGATATTAGCAAATAAATGTTTATAAAAAGAGCCTAGTAAAATATTTTTTCATAGGATGGAAAATGTAGATATTTATATATTAGATTGTCTATTGTTATCATATACTTCTAGATCACATGGTATGTCATACTTGGATTTTGAATCCTCCTTGGACTGGCTAGTCGTGTAGCCTTTTGAATTATTTTTAGATGCATTTAATATAAAGATTGATAATATTGTTAATTAGGATTAATGTTTTTAGTTCTCATAGTGAGGTCAAAATGTGAGGATAGAGGATGATTGATATGGAAAGGTATACCATATGCTTCTAGACCCCATGGCATGTCATACTTGGATTTTTAGTCTCCTTGGACTAGCTAGTAGTGTAGCCTTTTGGATTAATTTTGGACTAGCTAGTAGTGTAGCCTTTTGGATTAATTTAAGATGCATTTTATTGTTAGTTAGGATTAATGCTTTTAGTTTTCACTTTGAAAATACCATCTTTGCCAACTTTCCCTATAGATCCTTTAAAAACATGATCAAGTTTGTTTATTATAAACCCATATTTTGGATGTTTATATGGTACTTTACTATAGAATGACAAGATTCCTTGTGTTAACCCATTGTTGTAGATGACCCTTGCATGTATAGATCCTACAACCAAAATTCATCACCTCCTTCCCAACATATGAAACTTTCCATTGTGAGTACCATGTCTATTAACATTTTGTAAAAGAGGCAACAATGTATTTCACACTTGGATGTTTATATGGCATTTTACTATAGAATGACAAGATTCCTTGTGTTAACCCATTGTTGTAGATGACCCTTGTATGTATAGATCCTACAACCGAAATTCATCACCTTCTTCCCAACATACGAAACTTCCATGGTGAGTACCACGTCTATTAACATTTTGTAAAAGAGGCAACAATGTATTTCACACTTGGACATGATTTTAACATTTGTTTTTGGAAATTCTGTTATTCCATTCAACCCACAGATTCCAACAAATAATAGCAGGACCAATCCTCCACAAAATGCATAATGTGTTGGGATATTTTTTACTTCATCTATTCTGCTTCATTCTTGCTTCTGGCAGAATATCTCATTTAATATTTATTTTATTTTCTAAGGTTTTGTATCTATGTAATGTAATATTGTAAGCTTTGCACTTTTCTTAAAAAAAGCTTTTTTTTGTTGCTTCTTAAGTGGCACATGCTTCAGGCCCTCTTTTTTATCGTGGGGTACTCTTTGAGTTCCATTGACCTATGTCTTTGTACTTTCAAAGTGTGGCATAAGAAAAAGATGAACATAATTCAAACAAGAGCAAATAAAAGAGAGACACTATCTGACAGCAAATAAAGGTAGTGGAAACTATTAACATATCTATTGATATTTTGAAAGAGAGGCAATAATGTATTTCAAATTTGGACATGATTTTGATATTTGTTTTTGGAAATTCTATTATTTTTTTCAAACCACAGATTCCAACAAATAATACCAAGATCAATCCTTCACAGAATGTATAATGTCTTTAAGGCATTTTTAACTTCATCCATTCTGCTTCATTCTTGCTTCTAGCAGACTATTTCATTTAACATTTATTTTATTTTCCAAGGATTTGTATTTATGTAATGTAATCTTGTAAGCTTTGCACTTTTCCTAGTAAACGCTTTTTTGTTGCTTTCTTGAATGACACGTGCTTCAGGCCCTTTTTTAATCTTGGTGGTACTCTTTGAGTCACATTGACCTGTGTCTTTGTCCTTTCAAATTGTGGCATGCAGCAAATGATGAACATAATTCAAACAATGACAAATAAAAGAAAGGTAGTGGAAACTGCTAATTATGGGATCATGACTACTGATTCAACGTTAAATTTTATTAAAAACAAGAATTAATTATATCCAGCTGGACAAATCACCAGTGAATCCGGAGTTCATTCAGAATTGCGGAAGAGTAAAATATTTATATTACAAGATTAAAAAAATCTCAAATTCCAAAGGGGCAGTTTATGCTATATACTGTGGGTTAAACAATTTACCCCATATGCAACGATAACCTTAAGATTTGTATTTACAATCTCATAAAACATGATATCCAAACATAAGGTTATAAGAGTTACAGAACAACTAAATCCTGCCTGTCTCTATTTATATTCCAGGGTGAGATTGCTAAGCTCTTTATTTTAATCCAAATTTTCAAGATAAATCTCATGCATGATTCGCTCTTGCTTGTTTCTATAATAATTTTTATAAAAGTACAAAATTCAAATCCAAATTTTGCTGTCAAGAATCAGACATTAGTTCTCATGTCCAGACTGCAAGCTACCCAGATTCACAGATAAAACCAGCGAATCTGATGCACTTTCAGAATGTGTACAATATTTTTCAGAGTGAGGCTACGTCATTATCTAGTTCTCCTCTTGCAAGTTTTTCTTCTTTGTCTTCTACATACGCCTTTAAGGATTCAACATCCCTGGTACCTGAGCCAAACATGCAATATTGTCAATATTACTTATGTGGAAAGAAAGAGCAGACTAGTAGGTGTACCAACATTAGTGCACTTCACTTCACATTAATCTATAATTTTCCCACTGTATCACCAGAATTACAATCAACACTAACACAAGGAACTCCAAAGATGGCTATTTGTTGAGTTTTCATGATTTGTTTTTGTGCTTATATGCACTTTTCAGTTTTGCAAATGCAGTCAACAATAAAAAATAGAAAACGTAATACCATTGAAGCAAAGGAGAAAGGATGCAAACATCAACCATTTTTACATCATATACTTGTACCTATGCACATCAGAAAGATGGAACCATTAACTATTTTTACATAATATACTTGTTCCTACGTGCATCTGCACTGGTAATTGAAATGCACTGACACCATTTTGGCGAGTATGTGCAATTAAATCTTGAGGATCAAAAGTTCCTTTTAAGATTACATGTTCTCCTCTCACTGAATTTTGCTCACAAGTTTGCTTACTTCTCCCATTTCATTTTCTCATTATTTTGAATTTCCATTTCCTTCCCATGACTCTTAAGGTTAGTTGTGTGCTTCCAGTACTTGCATATTTTAACCTTTTTGGTTGCTTGATTTAGGCATGTCCAGGAAAACGTATGGTCATTCAATTATACTACTGACAGCCCAATTACCATTGTTACCCAATAAGTTTTAGCAAGAAAATTCTCTGCATTGCAAATGGAATGCATAGAAGAATATATTACAGCATCAAAGCTTGTGAATTAGTTTGTGCTTATCACAACAGGATTTGAGTGAACACGGATCTTGAGAAGCTGCTATCAAATCATTCACTTGGAACTAGCTAAAATAACAGAGAAGCAACCACCTGCCTACAAAGATAAGCATGGCACCTGCTGATGCCTGCTGATTCCAGGCCCTGGAATCCCACTAAATATCTCCTTTGCAAAAGAAAGGTGGCATTCTAGGATCGTCTAAATCAATGCTGGATTTTTGTTCATTTGTCAATTCAAATGACCTTTGGGATATTAGTCCCTCAAGCTTTCAATACACATGGGATAACAGACGCATTAGGAAAAATCATATAGCAGAAAGACTGGATAGATTCTTGTTATCCAATAATTGGTTGCAAACAAAGTATACAATCTCTTCAAATATTTTATTGCGAGCAGGATCAGATCACAAACCCATTCTTTTGACTTGTGAGTCACCTAACAATGGTCATCCAAAGCCATTTTGCTTCCAGTCTGTGTGGCTCCAAGACCCTGATTTTTTCCATATGGTTATGTTATGGTGGGATGAATAAGAATTTGAAGGATCAGGTATGTACAGGTTTGTTCAAAAGTTGAAACATTTAAAGGAGCAAATGAAGATATGGAATGTCAAATATTTTGGTAACATTTAAAAGAAAAAAAGAAATTGAATCCAAGCTCCAAAATTTACAAGAGATAGTAGAAATTAATGGAATGGACCAGGATTCTTATGTGAAAGAAAAACAATTACTTTCTGATTATCATAATGCATTGAAAAAGGAGTCATATTGGTTCCAAAAATCTAGAGAGAAATGGCTCAAGGAAGGAGATAGAAATACAAAGTTTTTTCATGCTACAGCAAAAACAAACTTTTCTGTTCGTCATATCAAAAATATTATAACTCCAGATGGAAGAAAAATATTGAGGATGAAGAAGATATAAGGAAGGAAACAGTAAATTATTTCAAAAATATTTTGTCAGATTCTAGGCAAGATAAGGAGGCACAAGAAAAACTTCTGCAAAATATTCCATCAACTATCACTCAGAGACAAAACAAAAGCTTGATGAAGAAGATATCTATGGAGGAGCTTCATGAAGCAGTTTTCTATTTCCATCCTAACAAGGCACCTGGCCCCGACAGATTTCCTACAATTTTCTTTCAAAAATTTTGGGATTTATTGAAGAGTGATATGTTAGATGCAGTGGAAGAGGCCCGAAAAAGGAAGGCTATAATAAGTGAGACCAATGCTACTTTTATTACCTTGGTTCCCAAGAAAAAACCAGGTATGCTTTTGAAATTAGGGTTTCCTGGAATTTTTTACATGCTATTCTCAGAAAGTTTGGCTTTGATTATAGTTGGTGTAAGTGGATTAAATGTTGTTATAGCAATGCAAAATTTTCTGTTTTGATCAATGGTTCTCCTGTTGGGTACTTCAAGTCATCTTGTGGACTTCGTCAAGGTGATCCTCTTTCTCCTTATCTATTCATTATTCTGGCAGAAGCATTAGGGAGAGCATTTTCAAGGGCAAAAATGGAAGGAAAAATCAAGGGTATTCAAGTTGCAAAAAAATGATCCCTTTGAATCTCACCTCCAATTTGTTGATGATACTTTTCTTTTGGGTCATCCCTCAGTCAGTGAGGCCATGGAGTTTAAATCAATATTGTCATGTTATGAGAAGGCTACTGGACAGTTGGTAAAAAATTCAAAATCCAGGATTTTTTTCATTAATACTGCCCTAGATTTACAACAAATTATTGTGAATATTTTGGAGTTTAAAAATGAAAAAATTCCATCAATCTACCTGGGTATTCCTTTGTCTGATAAAGGAAATAAAAAGGAGCTTTGGATCTCTTTTTTGGATAGAATGAAAGCTTGCTTGGCAGGTTGGAAATGTAAGTTCTTATCCATGGCAGGAAGGCTACAACTCATAAAAACTACTTTGCAATCCATTCCTATTTATATGATGTCACTTTCAAGACTGCCAACAGGTATTGCATCAAAAATTGATAAAATTCAAAGAGAATTTCTATGGAAAGGTTGTGAGGAAAAATTTAGGTTTCCTCTTTGTAAGTGGGAAAGGGTTTGCAAAGGAAAGAATATTGGAGGAGCAGGCTTGCGGAATTGCAAACTTATGAATTTGGCATTAGGAGAAAAGCTTGGGTGGAGACTATTCAGAGATCAAGGAAAGAATTGGGCAAAAATATTACTTCAAAAATATATAGGTTCTCTTGATGCAATGAAATTGTTTAGGAAAAGAACTCTACCCAAAGGATCATCAACATGGAACTTCATATCAGAGAATTTGCAATTGATAAAGAAACATATTATATGGTCAATCAATGAGCGGAGTTATGCAAATTTTTGGTTTGATGCTTGGTTGAAGCCTTATCCTCTCATCTCTGACTCAAAATGTAAACCATTGGCTCAAGAGTGCCTAGCATGTAAAGGTCCAAAGGTCAAAGATTATATTATTATGAGCAAAAACTCCAGATCATGGATTTCTTTTAGTGACCTGGTTGAAGGAGAGGAACTCAAACAAATTGCAGATGAACTTCAAAATATGCTTCTAGAGTTTTATTTGCCAATTTTTACACAAAAAGATTTAGTTTGGAACTTATCAAAGGATGGTGGATACTCAAAGTTGGGATATGAGGATTTAGAACAATCAAAATTTCCATCTCCCAAAGATTTTCCTTGGAAGAATGTTTGGTCATTAGAGGCTCTCCCTAAGGCCTCAACATTTCTTTGGTTAGCAGTTCAAAGTAAGATTCTATCGGGAAAGAGTCTACAAAGAAGAGGATATTATGGACCCTTCAGATGTGCCTAGAGTGAAAAGGACTTAGAAACTCAGACCATTTACTTCTTCATTGTCCATTTGCTCATACCATTTGGGGTTAGTTTTTAAAAGATATGAAATTATATTGGGTATCTCCATCAACATTGAAAGAGTAAATAAAATGTTGGATAAATTATTTCAAAGCTAAAGCATTATGTATTCTTTGGAGGATTGGCCCCGCCATTATTTGTTGGAATTTATGGCTTGAAAGGAATAATAGAATTTTTAAAAATAAATATCAAAATCATGCCCAAGTTTGGAACCGTATCAGTGCCTCTCTTGCAGAATGTCTACAAATATGGTGCTCATGACAGGAAGTCTCAATTGCAGAAAATCTGAAAATAGGAGGGAACTTCAATATTGTAGAGTGGTAGGGAGACAAATTGGGGGGTGGCACTCCACTCGAACAATCAGAAGAGGCTAGATCATGGTCTAGGTTTAGAAGGGCCTGGAATCTTTATGATCCCAATTGAAACAAAAGTGCTGAAAATCATGGCACTTGGTTTACTTGGAGCAATGCACGATGTGGGGATGCTCTCAGAATGGTAATATTGGACTGCTTGTATGTAGCAAAAAATATTGATATCCTCCAATATGATTTGTCGCATCCAATCTATTCAGTGGTAATTGGGTGTGCCCCCATAAGGAAACCTAAAAACAGTTTGCCTTTCAAGTCAAACACTTCCTTGCTCAAGCGCAAAGATTGTGTTAATGGAATCTAGAAAGCGTGGAATCTCTTGCTAAGATCCTCGGAAGGGAGAGGGTGGATTATGTCGTGGAAGGAAACCATCAAAAGAACAGTGGATTACCTTCGAGGTTTTGAAAAAATCCTAGCCTCTCTTTGCAAGAAAAAAGAGAAAGAATTGGAGCAGGAAGTTGACCAACTCAGCCAGAATATTAGTAGCATTCCTTCTCAAAAGTAGTTGGGTGAAAAACAGACAGATTTAAGATAACTCCAAGCTTATAAATCCCACGGGGCACAAATCAGGGCACATCTTCAGTGGATTCGTGAGGGTGATAAAAATTCTAAATTTTTCTTTAATGCCATTAAGAAGAAGAATAGATCAAAGAGGATAAAGGTTATTAAAAATCCTATATCTGGCCTACAAATTCCGATGGAGGACTTCCCATCCTTCATCCAAGAGCATTTTGCAACCCTTTTCAAAAGTAAAGGGCCCAACATAAAAGTTGATTTTTTTAGAGAATGTTGCAAAAAATGCATATCTCCCAAAGTATCTGAAGAAGATAGAGCATTGCTAGGCAAACCTCTTTCACAGGATGAACTTCATTCTGCCCTCCTCTCTTTGGTGAATGAAAAAGCCCCAGGCATTGATGGGCTTCCAAGTGAATTTTTTAAGACCATGTGGGAGACTATAGGAGCTGATTTTCTAAAAATGTGTGAGAAGGTTATTATTGTTGGAGGCCTTGGGGAGGCCACTAATCAAAGATTGATCAGGCTCATTCCCAAAAAGTATAAGCCAGATCTACTTGTTGATTGGCGTCCCATTACTTTACTCAATTTTTCTTATAAAATTTTGACCAAGGCTTTGGCCAGAAGACTCCTCCTAGTGTCTACAAAAATTGTTCGCCCAGAGCAAACATGATTCCTTAAAGATCGCTACATTTTGGATAATCTTTTTACAGCTTGGGAAGGGATGGCATGGGCTCGAGCATAGGGGCTCAAGGGCCTTTACCTTAAGCTTGATTTTGACAAATCTTATAATCGATTAGAGTGGCTCTTCATCTTAAGCATGCTCCACTAGCCTGGTTTTGACAACAGATTCATCGATATGGTAGCTTCCCTCTTATTAATACAAAATTATCTAATAGCATTCCTATGCATAGATCAGTTAGGCAAGACTGCCCATTGGCCCCCTATCTATTTGTAATTGAAATTGATGCCCTTAGTTATCTATTAGAATTTGCAATTAAAAAGGGGAGGATAAGAGGTATCCCCCTTTTGGATGGCTCCCAGCTTATCAACTCTCACTTCACAGATGATTCTATGCCTTTTTCTTTGGCAGATCAACAAAATCTTGCGAACATCCTTGAGACAGTTCACATCTTCTGTAGGGCCTCTGGTGAAAGAATCCAAGAATATAAGAACTATGTTATTCCCTTTGGATTTGATGATAAGCTAGATTGGATACCCGCAACATGGAAGTGGGTGCAAAGAGGAGAAATCTCTAAGCATTTGGGCTTTCCTTTTGGTTTTGACCTTTCACCCAAATCTATGTGGGATTGGTGTATGGACAAATTTACCAAAAAAATGGAATACTGAAAATCTCTAGAAATGTCTCAAGCAGCCAAAATCCAGATTACTGGAAAACTTTTAGCCCCCTTCCATGTTTACTTCTCTTCTCTTTTGACTCCTAGCAAGGTTGGGTATGATAAGATGAACAATATGCTTTGGGAGTTTTTTTGGGCAAAAAACCTAGCCAAACGAGGCCTCCCAATGGTCTCCTGGAGCAATTGTTGCAAACTAGTTTCATGCGGTGGGCTAGGAATCCCCAACCTTCAAGCACAGGGCTATGCACTTGTGGCTAAATGGATGCAAAGGACGATCATAGGAAATGATCCATGGAAGGTGTTGGTGAGGGAGTGTTTGAAAAACCCCCGGGTGGATGGTAAAATTTGGATAAATATGTCATACACTAACGTTCTTTTACAAGCCCCTTATTTCTCTATAGAAGCTCGTAATATTCTCAAAAGGATTTAGAAAGCCTGGTAACAAGTACATCAATTTATTTCATGGCAGACACCTCTAGAGCAAGGCCCCACAAATTTCCTCCAACACAACTTATGGTGGTCACCCCTCCTCACCCTTGATGCATAGCCTCTTGGCATGAGTCCCTGGTTTCCTGCTAGGCATCTCTTCAAAAGGAGAATAATTCTAGTGGGTGACATTTGGGATTTTTCTTAGTCCTCATGGAAAAATTGGAAGCAAATTCAGTCAGAATTTGGCCTTTATCCTATTGATAAAGCAGTGATTATGCAGATCCTTTCCATCGCCTCCCAAGCGCCCCAACCTCTATCTTCTCCACTAGAAGCTAGTCCCCGTTGGTCTCATTGGAAATGGTTTTACAACCATGACTTTGAGCAGCCTATCCTTAAGTTTTGGTACCAAGCCTTACTTCCTATGAACTATTAACAGTTTGCAGATATGCTTAATAAAAAATGGAACTTAGAGCTTAGTTGGACCACTTGGGCAAGAACCTTCAAGCTTATCAATTCTTCCCCAATTCAAGAAAAGTTCCAGATTCTTCTTTGGAATGTAGTCCTTCAAGGTCTACCTACTCGGAGTAGGTTGAAACGGATGGGCCAAGGGTAAGGTGATTTCTCTTTTTGTGGTTTGGAAGAGATAATACAACATATGTTTTGGAGTTGTGCTCGTGCCCACCGTATTTGGTGTGAAGCGCAACAACTACTTTATCCCTTACCACTGCCTATGACAAAGGATCAAGCCTTATTGGGGATCAATCTGATGTCCAATCAAAAATTCCTTCTCTCCATTACCAAGGCAGTTGTCATCTTCCATATATGGAAGACTCGATGCAAATCTATTTTTGAAACTCATCAAGAAGATATCTCTAATATCTATCATTAATAAAATGGTTAACATGAAGATCTATCGATGTAAGGTGCAGATAGTGCAGCACAAACCTCATCGTACATGTCATAGGCAACAACTTTACTTCTAATCAGATTTTTCAGTAAAATGTCCTCCATTAGTTCAAGCAGGAATCCTACCTCAATCTAAGGGTTAAAATGCCAATCTATCATTAGTCTAATGGGTAGCATGCTGATCTATCATTAATATAATGGTAACATAAAGATCTATCAAAGTAACATGTACCAAATAATATAATATACTCCAAAATTCACAATAAGCATAGCAAATGCCTATATGCCACCAGCCCCAGCCCCAGCCCCTCCCCAAGGGTAACACAGGTAGCATAGTTACACTCTAGAATCCATCTAAATTTTTCTCTAGCCTATCCTTCACTCGTCATGGGGCATGCTAGGAGAATATGATTCATATGAGTTAGGAAGGAAAAGAAGCATAGCGAATGACTGTATGCCACCGGCATCAGCATTCCAAGACCTACAAAAGAAGTATGTCACAGCAAACAGCACCCTTTTCTGCTAGGAGGAATATTTAATAGCTTTAAATCAATGGCTGGAAAAGGACAAAAGTTTATTATACTAAGGATTCCATTTTTTCCCCCTCCCTTGCTTTATAGTATATTCTGTAAAATAGCTTGTTGCAATGATTGTTGTTAGCTCCAAGACCTGTTATCAAGATCAGAGATAAATCAAGGATCAAGCAGGAATCCTACCTCAATCTAAGGGTTAAAATGCCAATCTATCGTTAGTCTAATGTGTGGCATGCTCATCTATCATTAATATAATGGTTAACATGAAGATCTATCGAAGTAAGGTGCAGATGGTGCAGCACAAACCTCATCATACATGTCATAGGCAACAATGAATCTTTACTTCTAATCAGATTTTTCAGTAAAATGTCCTCCATTAGTTCATTCTCTGTATGCATATCCAACCAGTCTTAGCAAACACTAGTTATCAAGTACTAGCTTTCGACAGAGTTATCAATACCTAACCAATCAATGGCATAATTTGACCAACTGTTCTCTAATCTCCCTTATAAGATGCTTATCTGTTTCTTTACAAGCACTTCCAAAATCAAAATGGAATAACTTCATGTTCCATGCTTCTCTCCCACCATAATAGAATGTTCTCAAGCTTGTTTGCCTTTAATGGTGCCACTGAGAAAATATAACCTCGCAAACAACATACTGGGGGAATCCCTAAGTGGAAAAATCCAAACATATCAAAGAGCACAAAAGGGCAAAGGAGACTAACTAGAAGCTCTCTGCTAGAGAAGGCCACAACACCATACAGTATAGTCTGCACGTCTCCTCAAAGTGACAAAAACCAATCAAAATTACGTCAAATGGGAAAAAAAATAAGCAGACTTGAGAAAAAGAGCAACTTGGAAGTATAATTATTCCAAACAAATGATATTTGTAGCCTTACAAAAATTTTATTTCAATCACTGATAAAGCATAAATCATGAAAACTAATAATTCAAAAGGAGCAATTGTTTCTTGTTATCTCTCTTCACTCAGGAAGCAAAAGTAGTTAAT
The DNA here is from genome assembly GCA_028583015.1 of Wollemia nobilis. Classification (NCBI taxonomy): domain Eukaryota; kingdom Viridiplantae; phylum Streptophyta; class Pinopsida; order Araucariales; family Araucariaceae; genus Wollemia; species Wollemia nobilis. The sequence continues at coordinate 6,128,048 of JAQPPZ010017031.1, read as the reverse complement.
TAAAATTCCCTCACAAAGTGGTGAATATTTGCTATAGTACTCCCATGTTTCTCAAACCCACTTGATAAATCAAGTACTACAGAATGATGAGAGTACAAGGAAGCAGAAGACCACATCAATGGACTCCATTTGTAAGGGCTGATTCACTTTTGGTCTGACACTCTAGTTTCCATGTCCTCTTTTTACTGAGTCTAGTATTTATTTTTCTAAAAAAGCCTAAGCATGTCATCAGTATAATCCTAGGGAACAAATATAGAAAATATATCTTTCTGTAATAAAAAGAACAACCATAGACAATATACCCATTAAAGAAAAAGGAGGTCTGCCTGCACACAATCCTACTCAAGAATGAGGTCCTCCTGCCTGCCACAATCCTACTCAATAATGGTGGATGTTTTAATGAACAAAAAATGTTTTATGACATTCCTATGACTTGCACCAATAGAGAATGTGTTACGACCATTCCCAAACCTTACACCGGAGACCCCACTTGCACAATCATCACTATAAAATGTCCATTACAAACCATTAGTCTGAGGAATAGGACATTGATGGCTCCAATTGTTCATCATAACTCTACAAGGTTATATGAGTGATTCTATGCATGAACTAAGATGTTCTTCATATGTTAAATGCAAAACCTTTGCACAAAGGTCAGAATAACCATGGTTCTCATGCATTGTGACATAGAAGCTAATCCCACATTGCCCAACAGAATTTATCCTATTACCTAAGCCTCCAACACACATATAAGGAAATATGCATTGCAAGTATGTACATTTCCAGTTCAACAAATTAAAGTAGTAGATGATTGTTATGAATCTCTCCATCATGATTCACACCAAAAATGAATCACTAAGGCTTCCTGTAAATTTTCCCAACCCTAGATAACTGCTGTCCTATGTTATTTTAAAATAAATCAGATCTGAAAATAATTTATTCAAACATGCAACAGTCACACAGATGGCTGGAAAAATAAACAGCGTGAACAGCAGAAGTTAAATATATTTCTGAACCTGAAATATTACAAATAAAGGAGGCTACAACTACAGTAGAACACCCTGCTCTCTTGCTGCCTTTCTAGCCAGCAATTTCACTGTTCTTCTCCTCCTAAGCTTGTAGTTTTCCTTCAACAATCTGTTCTCCTTCTCTTCTTTTCTGTGTATAAAACACTCTTGACCTTCTCCTTTTATCCTTGAAAAAGGTAACCCTAATCTCTCTAACCCTAAGATTAGATCTCATCTCATCTTGAGATGTAAGGTTAAAAATAGAAAATCACTTAAGTGAATTTCAAAATAGAATCACTTAAGTGAACTTAAAAATAGAAAATCACTTAAGTGAATTTCAAAATAGAATTAGAAATGTCTCGAACCACTTCTAGCACGTTCATACTGAAGCCTGTGCAAGAAGTTCCTGTCCGAGCTACATTTCTCAACACTCCCTCTTAGCGAGGAAGGAATTCTGCACCAATCCAAGTTTGTCTCTGAATGCTTCAAACTTCCCTTTCACTAAGGGCTTGGTCAGAATATCAGCTACCTGCTGATCTGTGGGAATATATTGGAGCTTTACGGCTCCCTTCTGAATCTTGTCTCGTATGAAGTGATATTTGATGTCTATGTGTTTGGACTTGTCATGAAATACTGGATTCTCAGAGAGTTTGATACAACTTTGATTATCACAATATATCACCGTGGGATCCAACTCCTGATCAATCAATATTGTAAGCAACTTGCGAAGCCATATGGCCTCACAACTAGCAATATTGGCTGCCATGTATTCGGCCTCTGTTGAGCTAAGTGCCACATAAGTCTGCTTCTTGCTGAACCAGGATATCATGCCTGATCCCAAGCTAAAGCAACACCCCGAGGTGCTCTTCCTATCTGCTACATTGCCTGCCCAATCTGAGTCCGTATACCCCTGCAACCTCACTTCACCATCTCCAAGATATCTTAGACCATACTCCACCGTGCCCCTCAAGTATCTGAGCACATGTTTTGTTGCTACCCAATGCTCCTACCTTGGCTCCACCATGAACTGACTCAAGGTGTTCACTACAAAACATATATCTGGTCGAGTGTTGACCAAATACATCAAGGATCCTATCATCTGCCTGTACAACGTAGGGTCCACCAATTCTGAATCTGAAGTTGTCACCTTCTTCATATTAGTGATCATGGGTGTGGCCATAGGTTTGCAGTCCTCCATCCGAAACCTCTTCAGGATCTCAACTGCATACTTACCCTGCCCAAGGAATATCTTCCCTGGTCTCTCGCCAAACCTCCAAACCCAAGAAGTAATGCATCATGCCAATGTCCTTCATCTCAAACTCAGCTGCCATATCTCGCTTTGCACCCTGCAATGAGCTTCTCTGCACCTGTAAGAAACAAGTCATCTACATATAGCACCAAAATGAGTAGATCAGTCCCAACAAATATGTAATATAGATTAGGATCTGCATCACTTTTGGCGAAGCCCACACTCGCAAGTATCCATCTATCCTGGAATACCATGCTCTCGGTGTTTGTTTGAGTCCATATAAGGCTTTCTTCAGCCTACAAACATGGGACTCCTTCCCATTTACCTCAAAGCCCCGAGGCTGCTCTATGTACACTTCTTCCTCAATGATCCCATTAAGGAAAGTTGTCTTCACATCCATTTGATGAATCCGCCATCCCATAGATGAAGCTAAAGACATAACCGCTCTAATGGAAGTGTATCTGGCGATTGGAGCAAAAGTCTCCTCATAGTCCACTCCCTCTTTTTTGGGAGAACCCTCTCGCCACAAACCTTGCCTTGAACTTCTCGATGCTGCCATCTGAAGCATGCTTAATTTTGTAGAGCCACTTGGAACTCACAACCGACTTCCCCTCCGGTCTTGGCACTATGTCCCAAACATCATTCTTCATGATGGAGGTGTACTCCTCCACCATGGCATCCCGCCAAACCTGCTGGTCTGTTGCCTCCTGAAAACTGGAAGGCTCTGAATTTATGATGTTACTCATCAATGCCATGTAGTTTGAAAACTTCCTTGGAGGTCTGCTCTCCCTAATCATGCTGCTAGGAGCCTCAACATACTCCTCGGCATCCCTCAATGTCTGTGTAAGCCATCGAGGTCTCCTGATAGAACTGGAAGGGGCTAATGTCTCCACCTCCTCATCCGAAGGTTGTTGTCCTGAACTGGAAACCACCGGTGTCTTTGGTGACCCTGGCTCAACCTTCGGAGCTTCTTGCTCCTCATTCTCTATCACTGGAATAGGCTCATGGGACTTCCTGGATGCAACGTCCTCCTCAAACTTTACATCCCTGCTCACTACTGTCTTCCTCTTCTCTGGAATATAAACCTTGTAAGCTTTTGAAGTCTCACTGTATCCTACAAATAAACCCTTCCTACTGGAGGGCTCCAACTTGGTCCTCTTCTCTACCGGAACATGGATATAAACTGGACATCCAAAGATGCGGAAATGACTCACCTCTGGTTTCACACCAGTGAATGCCTCCTCTGGTGTCTTGTCCTCCAAGATCCCGTGAGGACACCTGTTCTGGATGTAGATTGTTGTGTTGCATGCTTCTGCCCAAAGAAACATCGACAAGCCCTGGTCATGAATCATGGCCCTAGCAACCCCTATGATGGATCGATTCTTTCGCTCTGCAACCCCATTCTGTTGTGGGTTGTATGGAACAGTCAACTCCCTCTTGATTCCCGCCTGCTTGCAGAAACCATCGAACTCCTTGGAGGTATATTCACCCCCATTGTCTGATCTCAAGACCTTGATCTTCTTCTCTGTCTGGTTCTCAACTAGAGCTTTGAACTCCTGAAACCTCGCTAAAGACTTCATCCTTGGTCTTTAAGAAGTAGATCCATGTCTTGCGAGAGAAATCATCAATAAAGGAAACATAGTACATGCTACCTGAAATTGATGCTACCGACATCGGTCCACAAACATCCGAATGTACTAGATCTAGTATCTCCTTAGACCTATGCTCGTTGTTTGGGAAAACAACCTTGGCATGCTTGCCAAGCGTGCACCCTCTGCATACTCCCTGTTGCTCAATGCTGAACTCTGGAAGACCTGTGACTATCTCCCTCAGAATAGGCAACGCTCTATGATGCAGGTGCCCCATCCTCTTGTGCCACAACTCACACAAGTTGTTACTGCTATGAACTAGGGCTCGAATAGGTTCACCTTGCAACTTGTATAGATTGCCTTCTCTAACCCCTATCACTTGTGTTGTTTCTGGGCTAGATTCTTTTGGTCTAATAAGGACATGTTGGTTCTTGAACTCCACTGCATAACCCTTATCCTCCATAACCGAAATTGAAAGCAAGTTCTTCCTGAGACCTGGAACAAACAAAACATCATCAAAGTCTAAAGAGTTCCCTGATCTGAGTCGAAAAGGAATGGTACCAATTCCTTCAATTGGATATTTGGTATCATCACCAAGCTCAACCTGAACCCCTGAGTCCTGCTCTTGTAGACTGGTAAAACATTGTCGGGTTGATGTCATGTGCCGAGATGCCCCACTATCCACATACCAAGCATCTCTTGGAACCGTGTTGGTAGAAAGGCAAGAGACCAATGAGAAATCCTTCTCGAATTTGGCAGCAAACTCGCTCATCTGAGTTTCTGCAGAGGTTGCTACCTGCGTCTGCTACTGCTTCCCTTTGCCCTTCTTGTCTGGACACCGTGATGCATAATGGTCATGCTTATGACAAATGAAGCACTTGATCTTGCTCAAGTCCTTCTTCCTTGACTATGAGGTTGACTCCTCACTCTTTACCTTACCCTTGCTGGGTCCTTTACCTTTGCCCTTCTTGGTTTGCCCAAAGAGAGCTAGGTTATCGTCACCACCTTTCTTGCTGGCCTTTGACTCCATCCGAGTCTCCTCCTGGATGAAATCATCCCACAGTTTCTCAAAGGTGGGAAGGTTCTCACGAGCACAGATGCCTTTGACAAATGGTTCCCATGAAGCTGAGAAACCATTAAGTGCCACGTTCACCAACTCTGTGTCTTCAACCTTCTCCCCAATCGCTGCCAGTTGATCACGAATCTGCGTGATCTTCATCAGTAATCGGTAACGGTGTCGATCTGGTCATCTCCATAGATCTGAGTTTGTTCCGCAATATCATCTTCCTGTTTATGTTCTCGCTCTGGTAGAGGCTAACCAGGGCATCGAACATCTCCTTTGCCTTAGTCTTCTCGGATATGTGAGGAATCAGGTGATCCTTCACCGCATCCAAGATCATCCGCTTGGCCTTCACTTCCTTCTTTTTGTGAGCTGCCAATTGCTGCGGATCTGTAGGCAAAGTCACATCATCCTTGACAATATCCCAGAGATCATTCTCTTCCAATAAGAACATTACCCTAACTTTCCAGGGCAAGAAATTGGAGGCACCTTCCAATCTATCCTCATATCTGAGGCTAGCTGCTGCCATCTCTGAGATCTACTGTACAAACTTTCAGATCTGATATGAATGACTCAAAAAAATGTCCTGCAAATAAGCTTAGTCCTTCAAGCAAAAAATATGAAACCCTCTAACTGCTGTTTTTTTTTTAATATCCAGCAGTGATCTACTCTGTAAACCCTTGAGGATCTCAATCACAAAACCTAGCTCTAATACCATGTAAATTTTCCTAACCCTAGATAACTGTTGTCCTATGTTATTTTAAAATAAATCAGATCTGAAATTAATTTATTTAAACATGCAACAGTCACACAGATGGCTGGAAAAATAAACAGCGTGAACAGCGGAAGTTAAATATATTTCTGAACCTGAAATATTACAAAATAAAGGAGGCTACAGCTACAGCAGGACACCCTGCTCTCTTGCTGCCTTTCTGGCCAGCAATTTCACTGTTCTTCTCCTCCTAAGCTTGCAGTTTTCCTTCAGCAATCTGTTCTCCTTCTCTTCTTTCTGTGTATAAAACACTCTTGACCTTCTCCTTTTATCCTTGAAAAGGTAACCCTAATCTCTCTAACCCTAAGATTAGATCTCATCTCATCTTGAGATGTAAGGTTAAAAATAGAAAATCACTTAAGTGAATTTCAAAATAGAATCACTTAAGTGAACTTAAAAATAGAAAATCACTTAAGTGAATTTCAAAATAGAATCACTTAAGTGAATTACAAAATAGAATCACTTAAGTGAACTTAAAAATAGAAAATCACTTAAGTGAATTTCAAAATAGAATTAGAAATGTCTCGAACCACTTCTAGCACGTTCATACTGAAGCCTGTGCAAGAAGTTCCTGTCCGAGCTACATTTCTCAACACTTCCATGCCTCTCTACAGTGCAAATTCACCATGTAATGGAGAATTTACCTAATAAATTCACATGTAATAGAGAATTTAAGGATTCGTAACCTGATAACTTCAAAATGTTTTGAAGTCTTAACATCCTAAGGTACAAGATAAGGTATTCCTCCTATTGCCATCCATCCAAACTAGAAAAACCAGTTGAGATTAGAGAGTCACACACAACATTGTTATGGTCTCTTTCCAAGCATACATAAAGAGCTTGCAACATTAGAACATATGGATAGAAAATTCTGTGTCACTGTTGAAAGTGCTATCAGCTAGCCTTAAGAACATATCATCTGGTGGATTAAGTGCGATTAAATGCTTTGACAAATGCCAAGCGGCACAGCTTATAGAAATTGATGATTCCCTCCCCCTAAGGTTTAGATACCAAAGGGGAAATAGGAGCAAGAGCTCATAGTGTAGAACCTCCCGCATAGAGGGCAAAACAGCCCGTCCAATCTGCAGGACTAAGTTTCTCCATAGCAATTCCCCACAGCATGAGCATGGATGCAGAAGGCATTCCAATGAATGTGAGTTGGACCCGTTATGGCATCAACTTTATTGTCAAAGTTAAATACTCTTAGGGTAATGAGGATGTCAATAGACTTCAAACTTTAAGTATTCTTTGCTTGAAATTTCATTTGTTTTGCCGAGGACTTGATTCTTGTTGAGTAGTATCCTCAACAACTAGTTTTGAGTTGATATTTTGATTAACGTATAAAGATTCATCTTGGACTCTGTTGTTAAGTTGGGAAATTCAAATTGAATTGCTTTGTTAAAATTTAAATTTGTCGCCTCAATAGAAGAATTTTTTGACATACTAGTTCTTTTACTGTAATAAAACATTTATGAGTGCACAATCATTGAATTTCATTACCTTTTTGTGATATAACTTTCCTCAATATATCTTTCCAATGTCCATGCAAACAACAGATTCACTCTCAAAGTTAACTTGATGCAAATTTGTGCTTAATTTAGGGAAATGCAAAAGTTATTCTTGCACAAGCTTTTTTTTCTCTTTCAAAAAACTCTAAAAGAGACTTATTTTTTGTAATTATTGTCTTATACTTTTAAATATATTTTTTTCCTTTTTTAAACTTTTTAACAAATTTTAATTGTCATTATCAAGTCAAGGTTTATAACCTCAATTATCGTGACCTTCACACAAGCTTAATGTGGCTTTATTACAACTTAGAACATGCATGCCCATACAGCCTTCTAGACACAAGGATATTTTTACCAGGTTGCACATGGATGGCTTCAATATCATACTCTTCTGCCTGCAGGTGCATGAACAAACCTTCACACTGTATTTCCATATTTTATGTGCTATTACTTTCGGTTTTGCTCTTTGTTCTTACTGGCAATCAAAATGATAAGTAGAAACTAGAAAGAGATACCAACTAAAACAACAGTGATCAGATATGACGAGAATGATGGAAAAACTGAATGTGGTTTAGAAAGATTTCTTATGTCCTCAAGTTGTGAAGAACAATATGCACAACCCTAATCAAAAAATTAAAAATTTCATCCAAGAGGTACAAATGAATATGACTGAAGAGCTAGCAATATCTGGTAGAAATATTCACGACATGACACTGCAATCAGCCACGGTAATTTGAATATTGCTCAGTGCTTAGAATATATTAATAGACTGATTGTAATAAGATGTTGCTTTCTTCCAGCTTGTTACTCATATATGACAGCAGCTCCCAAAGATTCCCCACTTACCATAATATTTGAATGGAATGAGAATTCATAAAATGAATGTTTGGACGAGAAAGCTGAAGATTACATTGAGGATAATGAAAGCAGGAATAATTTCAAGTTTTGATGTTTTTAATGCTTCATTGGTTTGATAACATGAAAATGCTGTTTATTTCCTTTCTTACAGCAACATCAACTCACAGCCCCTGTTTTGAAAGCACAATTCCTTTAAAAAGTTGAATTCAAAAAAGACAGTCCACAGGCCTAGAAGGGATGAACCATAGGCCACAAATGACCCACAAATATGTAATTTAAGAGGCTAAGAGCCATTATGACTATGAAGCTGCATGGAATATGCATACAAGGAATATGCACTAAAAATATTTATGTAATGATAAACATAAAAGATACCATATACAGAAAGTCTATATTTAAATTATACAAAAAATAGAGCTCGCTACACTAACCCATTGTTATACTTAACAGAAGATTGGTACATAACTATAAAATAAGACAATTCTATTAATGTCCACAATGACCAAAATAGGCCAATGGGAGTCATCCGAAATATGTTAAAAGGCATTGCAGCAGCCAAAAAAGAATTAACAAGACAAAACAAGATAGAGTTTTAAAGAAACTAAAGAAAACTAAACTAACAAAATAATTGCTGTACAACATCACATCTCAGCATTCTGAACTGGACCCAAAAAAGGGTAAACGCCAAAAATGGAAGAACCAACAACCAAGGAAGAAAAGCCCAAGTGGATCCAAGCACCAACTCAAAATGGTAATGGAGTGCAAAGTAGAAACTGAGTCATCACTCACCAATTGTCTCGAAGGAGACAACAGAGGACCTAATAATACTATCAAGAACATAGACAAGACTGGAGGGACGTGACTGAATACTCTTGGGAAAGCATAGAGTCTGACCCCTCAAAAACTCTCCTGACATCCATGACTGAGGAACTAGTACAAGAAAACAAGAAGCCAGTAAGCAATGTTTATCTGCACCTCCTGGGCAAGTGAGCAGCAACAAAAAGACACTCGTGTTCAATCTCTTGCAAAAAGGAGGCGGCACTACAGTCCTAATAGCATCCTTAGAGATCAGCCTATGTCATCTTTGGTTTGCTTGGTTTACTTTTGTATCTACAATTATATTTAAGGTCCAATACCCTTAATTTCAAGATCATTTCCCCTAAAGAATTATCATGTCAAATATTATGTGGTACAGGCTTACATATTACAAGCCGCATATGTAGAATAATAACAGTGATGAAAATGCAATATAAAGAAATATATAGCAATTTAATATTTGACTCAGAGCAATAACCACTGCATGTCATTATCTCTAGAAAAGGAGTATGTCAAGTTGTCAACAACCCAGCCTCATCAAGCATGACACCAACACTCTGCAGACACTTGAACTCGGACAGCATAGCCAGCATAGCCCTAACAACACGCAACAAGTTTGACAGGTGCCACAACAGCACCCTTCGTTTAATCAACAATCTTCTGGACAGCAATCTCCTTGTCCACAGCCCTGCTTCCAATGGTGACAGCTAACAGAACAAGTTCTTCCTTGACAATGTTCAAAACCTTGACAGGGAGATGCTTGCCAATGCATTCTCTTCCAAACAACAACACTATCCAACAGCAGTTGTATGAACAAGAGGAGCATGGATGGCAACACTCACAAGGATGGCGGTGCAAACAATGACAAGGATATGGACATGGATAGCAGCACTCACAAGGACAGTTGTACGGATTGCGACAAGGTCATGAATGGCAACACTCGTGAGGATGACCATATGGACGTTGTTGGGGATATAAAAATTTCCTCCTCCCTAGTTGGATGGCGACAAGGGCACGGACTACAGCACACAAGGGAACAATTGAACAAATGGCATCAAGGACTCATAAAAGTTTCTCCTCCTCGCCTAGACAAAAAATATGCTTGCCTTCTGGGTCTAAAGCGACAAAAAGATGATGGGCAATGTCCTTCTATAGAATGAGGGCATCCAATAGGATGGCATTTAAATTAGCAAAGGGAAAAGAAATCTTTGCCATACTCAATTCCCCAAACTGCTTTCACACTTCATCTTTCTCTTTCTTCCTCCTAATGAATAATTTGCTTGCCTAAATTTTGAAAGTTGGACATTATAACAAAACCTGGACCTTTGAATTCTTTAAAGTGTATCTAGAATCAGAAAATGGAAGGGCATACAGCCTGCATCTGGCTGGTTTTCCTTCACATTCCTATGACAGCATCTCACTGTACTGATTGCAGTAATAGTGCCTCAAACTCATCCAACTCTACCCTAGTTCAACTTCCTATGCCTACACACTCTTTATGAAGTGTAATGGTGTTACAACCATATTCAAAGACCAACTCTAAGTTCTTTTTCCTTTCTCAGCATTTGGAAGCTTTTACCCGTTTCCATGGCATTCTCTAGTGAGGATGGCAGACTATTTCCTTCTCTTTCTTCAAAAATGATCATTAACTCTGTTAATGACTTTTGTAACATCATCTAAACAATTAAACCTTACCATTAACAAATGGTTTGTCTGTCAACGTGGGTTCCTGCATCACCCAATTTAAATGCCAGGGGCCCCCAGACGAACCCCAAGCCACTTGAAAAATTTAATTGACAACGTTTGACCATGTGTGACCCACATTCATTAAAACAATTAAAAACTTTAGTGCCATAGTTCTGCTTTTGTGTTCCACCTTTCATCTTCTACACCCCTCCTTTCATCCAAATGTTGTTGGAATGACCCTTGGAGCTCTTATATTCCAACACATTACTCTCTAAGTTCATCCAATTGATGGTTCAATTGTTCACTCTCATGTTCGGTCTTCAATTGTTGTATAGATTCAATCCCCAAGAGTGTACCACGCCAACCAAATCCGTCATTAGTCCCTTCTTCACTCTGTTGTTGTCCAGGAAGCTCATCCATCAAATGGCACAACCTCCGAACTTCAAGACGCTTAGTAGTCCCACCAAGTTTGTTCTTTGTTTTGTTCTATCCAACATCATTATCCACCTCAATTGCTTTGAAGTTATGCCCCTTCACATCATAGCACACATTGAAACGGGCATAATTTTATCCTTCAAAGACTACACATGCACATGCAGTCTCCACTGGCCGAAGTAGTGGGTCTGATTTCACCTTATCTCTGCTCCCTCTGCAAGTGGGAACAGCAAAAGTAAGGCCAGCCTGGGAAAAAAAAGATATTTTTGCCATTTTCCTATCAATCACCTGCCGCAGCCGAGTTTTTTTCTTGGACTCGCAAGTCAAAAAAAACTTGGCAAGTCCACAAAAACTCGCCAAGCCAAGTCAAAAAAAAACTGGGAGGGCAGACTGGGGCATGGCCTCGGCAAGATTTTGAAACCTCACCAAGTTCGTAACTATGCTAAAATCAAGTGCAAGTTATGGTTAGCATCATGGCTGATTCAGAACTCCCAAGACATAAATAGATCAAGGACACCCAATATGCATAGAATGATATTTGAGCCCTGGATCATGCCAACTAAAAGTTAAAAACATTAAAAATCTTAAATATAAAAAAATGACCACCTTCTAGTGACAGTTCTTGCAGACTCCACATTCCAAGGCAGCTTTGCTTAATTGGCAAGCATCAATCAGCTCAAATCAGATGAAGAACAGGTAACAGGTCATGGCAGATGGCAACCAAGCCACTGAAACAGTTAACTGAAAAGGTTTTAAGAACTAGCATCTCCTGCAATTAAAGAATAAAAGAGCCTGTTAGGGTGTGTTCACTGTGTTGACACATGGATCTACATGTTTTGTCACTACATATGTTTAGACATACTCGTTAAATGTGCATCAATTGTAGGCAAAATTTACCTGGTTCATTTATTTAGTCAAATATTCCACGTAGATATCCACACATAAATATGTCAAACGCATCTCATGTACAATGAATGTGGTTGTTCTGCAACTGACATTCTTTAGTGGTTTCTAGGATGCTTTAGATGACTCATCTTATCCATGTACCCTACCTAGAATTCTTCTTTAATATTGTCTCTTTGAGTCTATACATTTAAAGCACAGGTAGAGTATCAGATTAATACCGTCAAGTGTTGTAATCATCTTGCTATTGCTAAGGCTATAAATAAATAAGGATAGCTAGTACCCATTCATGTGTGTGCTCTCTTGTTAACATAATGCTTGGCTTGTCCCGACAGGGACACCACAATGGCAAAAGTCATTGGGCTCTCTTAACGGAGACCCAAGTTCAATTCACGGGAAGGGTGGCCCCTGATATGCCCCCACTTTTCAACCTCTTCAAAAAAAAAACACATAATGCTTGGCTTCATACTGCTCTATTGATCCTGGTATCATCCTTTCACAGATCCTCCAAAGGCACCCTTGCAATGCATGTGGAGAGACCTAATAAGAAATACCAATGGGGACCATCAATTTACACATTACTTGCAGGCTTCAAGCAATGACCATCAGCTTAGAGGTTGTCACTGAGTATAATAGTTCCCATCTAGGGATTCTATATTATGCAATAATGATAGGCATTTGAAAATTTTGGAAGCTCTCATATATTTTAAATCCCTAAAACAAAGCAACAGACTTTCTTCCCAATAAATATTTTGGTCTAATCAGGGGCTCGCACTTGAGGAAATATGTGGGTGCATAATGATTATTTCAACTCTCTAATGGATAATATGTTATTACGTCCAATGCAAAATCTCACCTGAGGGTCCTCAGCAACCTTTCCAAAGGGCTATAAATCATGAAGGAAGAATGCTCTCCCAATCGCACAACCATAAAAACAACTCATTGTGGATTCATTATGGAAATATTGCATATAAATAATGAATTTCTCAGCACCAGTACACCTTTTGATCAATTTAAATCCTTGTTTAGGCCAGATAGGGGGCACATAGCCATATAAATTCTATTCTATGACTCGTCATCCATGATGAATTCATTAATAACTCCAGTTGGAATTATTCATTAAGCTTGTTTCCATCCTGTGGTCTGAATTTAGTCACAGCCACTCTGTTTCTCCATGTATGTATTGTATCCCCTATCGATGATAATAGGCACACATCCGAGCATATTTAAGACAAGAATCACATGGTGGAACTTAATGAGCCCTCAACCGAGGAAACTCCTGAAAACAAACATATCTTGCAGATCTTGTGGAGTACAGAGAAAATAAAAGCAAAACAATTCTCACAGCATGAACTTGCAGGCCAGGTAAATGATCTGAAAGCAGGCAATTTCATGTTACATGCTCATGGTAAGTTGTTGGACTTTGGCTGTTAATTCATTTGACATAGATGCAATTATAGAGGATCCTCTACCGCCCTCCTCCTTCCCAAACTCATTACTGAACATTTTTTAAATAGAAAAGTCTAAAAGCTCTACAGATGAGAACAAATACCATTCCAACAAGACACTTTGGAGCTAAAGGAAAATACAAGCATTAACTTCAATAAGCTGATTGAGTGCATCAATTATCAAACACTTCAGCTCATCTCCATGTCAGAACCAGCAGAACAGTTCTGAACTTTTTTTCATGCTAGCCAAGAAGATAAACCATGGACATCCCAGGAACTAGAAGTATGCACAAAGACCCTCAAGTTTAATGTATTTTGGTTAATCAGATGTTTGAATTCACAGCTTCTTCCTTCTTGTCATGCTTTGAGGTGTAACATGTTTTTCTGCATTCTAGAGGCTTATATCTATTTCTGTGCCTCTGTTTTGCTCATAGTATCAAGACTAGGAACTGTCTCAGACTCGGAAAGCCTGTATTTTTTAACCCAGACTCGGGCTTGGTGCACAACTCGGAAGAAAACTCGGAAATGACTTGCAAATAAGAAAATATATAACACATACTGCATTTTATAGAAAGAGACTCACCCAGGATCAAAAGGACCAGCCCAAGGTTTTGACCCACAGACTCGCAAGTTTTAGCAGACTCAGGGAGAGTCTGAAGAATAAGGTTCTGCTGTTTAACTATATGTAGCAATTCTCAATTCCTCAGATGAACTAATTTTTTTATCATCTGAGGAATTGATAAGGCTTATATCCATTTTGAATTTTATATGTTTTAAAACTATATGTAGCAGTTCTCGATTCCTTTGCTGATCTAATTTGCAAGGCTCTAACCTGATTTCTATGGATATTTTGCTATTCACTGATCAAAAGTAAAAGGGAAGGGGAAAAAAGGACACAATCATAGGTATCCTCCTCTTTTGTAGATTCTAATTACAAAATAGGATTATCAAACATCTCAATATTAATGGGCTGAATGAGGGCATTGTAGATTGTCAAATCTGTACAGGTTGCGCACATCTTTTGGTACTGGTCTCAAAAGAACTTCATCTTCTCTTAATCAGGCCTTCTACACTGGAAGGGTACAATTTTGGGGAATCAAGGATGATCAGCCAGCTTGGCATGAAATGTCGGAACATGGAAAACTATCCAGCTAAAGGGAATTTCTTTTCTTTCATGACATGGATGTAAGTTCACTTTTAGTGACAAGGCTTCTAACCTTTACTAAGGAGACTTTTTCAGCTTGTAGAGCAAGTTCTCAAAACTGGCGGCACCCATAAAAGACAATACTCTTAATGCTGGAACTAGAGCTGTATATTATTAATCCTCAGCTGTGTTGATAGGTCATCCAGCATTGTGTTTCCCAGGCTATCTAATATAATCTCAATTGTGATGCAAGCTTTCTGCAAAGAAAAATGAATGCTTTCCGCAAAGAAAAAGAATATCTGAATTTAGTAAATGCAAATCAAAGCGGTTGGATATTAAAACCACAAAGAAACAACTTCCTAACAAGCAACTGTACCTCTGTTAGCTACTCATAAGTGATCATATGATAACATCTTCTTCAAATGAAGATAAATAGAACAGTAAACAAATAATATTGACATTGTCAAAAAGAAATACCTGTATACTTCTCATATTCTTCTCCATTGTAAAATAGTTTAAATGTTGGATAAGAATGAATATCAGCTTTTGCACAAACTGGTTTACTTGTGCTGCAATCCACCTTTGCTATCTCCACTGCGTCCTCACCTTCAACTGCCCTCCCTAATTCTTCCCACAAAAGTTCTATCTTCTTACTGTAAATACCAAAAGCATTGACCTTCTATCAATTTAAGAAGTGGATCTAAGAAAAACTGAAATACTCCAAAAGCAAAAAGAAAACAGAATGGAAAACTAACAAGATTTCTCTATGAAAAATCAGGGATGCTATGTGGAATTTCTAATAAGACAAGATTTTAGAATGTACCAATGTTTGCACCATGGAACACAGAACTGGACAAACCATAGTGTATCCTTCTCTTTTATCTGGATCAAAATGAAATAGATATGTTACAAAACCATATAGTAAGAAAAATGGAAAATCAAATGGCATCATTGATCTAACAAAATGTGTTTTATACCAGCTCAAAAAAAAATTCGCACATTCCAATGTAGATAATCTTACTATATGGACAATTATCTCTGCATGATAAATCTACCTAACGAGGCTTATCTCTGCATAATTATTAATCAGTTCAAAAAAGTAGACACTCTAATATGGACAATTTAAAATGCTTAGTTCAAATTATTGTTTTCACCATCACATATATATATATAGACATTTTGGGATTGAATATGTATTACATTAGAACCAGTTATCACAGTATTTCAATAAACCACATAACAGTATTACAGCAACTGCCTTATAACCACACTCATGGGCATTGAATCGTGGGAGGCTCTTTGTGAGAAAAACATTCTAACCAGTCAGACTTTAACCCCATGGGTATTGCTTTCAGCTTTTTATCACTTCAACATTTCCTTACAGGTTTACATATTTGCTGCTAATGTTAATAACATTGGGAATAAAATCACATTAAGAAGAACTGAATCACATGCAGAATATTTTCATAAGAAGGCTCTGTTGCATAACAAAAACATCACAAATCATGTTGATGGAAATTATAAACAATCTTCACAAGACCTCCCATACTTGACACTGTGACAGAATGAGCATTACACATATTTTAAAATTAAGTCGTTAGCTTACAGTTCAAACTTCCATTCATCGATTATCTATTGAGCATTTATAAATTTTCATTAGAAATAAAATGCATTTCAAAGGAATTTTATTAGAATGGAGAAAGAAAGAGACGACAATGATGTCTGTGAGTGACTAAAGTAAGTCAAAGGGACTCAAAAGGTGCACCTGATCACAATGGCGGGGGAAACAAAAAAGTAGTGCTCCAAAGTCAATATATCAAATATTTCGTAGCCCAACTGGGTGTAACATGTGACACAATTACATCATGAATATAATATTCTAATGCACATGTGAAACAAGCATTAGACAACAGAATCTCAATTAGGTGACACAATTACATCATGAATATAATATTCTAATGCACATGTGAAACAAGCATTAGACAACAGAATCTCAATTAGGCAACAAGCCAATGCTAGTCCTAATGATGCCTGAGGAGGAATAATCTGGGTTGGAAGAGCCAATCTAGTTACTGAAAGGATTTTATCCAGTTATTCCATTATAGTGTAGTCTACACAAGTTTCTTTTCACTGGTTCAGTTTCTTTTCATATTACTTGTTGGTGACAGCAGTACATTGTAACAGCTCTTTCCAACAAGTCCCATTGGCCTACTTTGGGAATCTGGGGACATTGATAAAATTATCTTATTTCCTACCAAGGCCAAAGACCCTCCATGAATAAACATGAATCCCGAAGTGCTTGGCTATAGGTGTGAGCAATTCTGAGAGATAGGTCAGCCTCATTATATGTGCAAAGAAGGTCCCTTTAGTAATTAACCCATAAGAAAGGTGGGGGGAGGGCGGGATGGCTCCAGTGTCAGGTTCCCTGGGACTGTCCAGTCCCACTTTTCCATTTCCCTGCCCCCCTCCCTGGGCTGTTCTTCGACCTAGTTTTCAGGATCCCTGGGTTTCTCAGGTTTCCCGTTTTTGATTGGTTTGTTGTTCTGCAAGGAGGGTGTTGTGGTTTCTGGCCCTGAGTACCCTGGTTTGGCGAGTTTCCAACTAGCTTGGGGGTGGCTGCTGGAAGAGGGTTGGCTCTGGTTTCCTGTTCGTTGCTCGGGATCCTCATCTGCGCTCTTGTTGGCTTCGGGGGGGGGCCTGTTCCCGCAGATGATGTTCTTTCCCAGTCGTTCCAAGAACTCTTTGCCTTCGGGATCTCCTTGTAGATCCAGTGGCTGCTTGTTTTTTTGGATGGATCCTCTGTTTCCTCTTGCAGTCTGCCCTTTTGGTCCAAGAGCGGACCCCAAGCATGCAACTGCGACTTTCCCTGGATCCATCCTCCGGCAGGCAAGGGTGGGGCTGGAAGATTTCTTGTTGGTTGTTTCAGTGGTTTGTTTCTTTGCAGGTTTATTGATCTTGGGATGGGGGCTCATGATCATCTAATGCAAAGGCAGTGCCGCGGTTTTCAACCTGATCACGAAATCCTCTCCAGTCACGGGCGCTCATGGGATAGTTTCCATGTCTCTCCTCTACAGTTTGCATCCTAGATCTGGTTACAGGGGAGATCCAATGGTCTTGGGGATCTCTCATTTGTGTTGTTCCATTTCCAGACCCTACCCCAGCCTGGTTACCTCGTACTCCTGTTGGCGGGATACCAGTGTTGCGGTTCTTCAAACCATTTTTCTATTGGGTTTCCCATTGGGCGGGATCCTCCAAACCTGCTGGTTTTCCCGCTGGGCGGGTTTCTCAAATAGGGTTTTTTGCTGGTTTTCCTGTTGGGCAGGTTTTGTTCATCTGTTGGTTTTCCCGCTGGGCGGGATCCTTCACATCTGCTATTTTTCCTGTTGGACGAGATTGTCCAAATCTGGTTTTCTGACGGTTTTCCCGCGAGGCGGGGTTTAGTTTTTGTTGTTGTTTTTCCCGCTGGGCGGGATTTTCCGAATCTGTTGGTTTTTCCCGCTGGGTGGGATTTCCATTTTGGTGGTTTTCGACTGCTTCCCATTGGGCGGGACTTCTCAAATCTCTTGTTTTTCCCGCTAGGCGGGATTTTTCAGATCTGGTTTCTGCTGGTTGTCCCACGGGACGGTTTCTTGTTTTTTGCTAGGTTTCTCGTTGGGCAAGATTTTCCAAATCTGTTGGTTTTTCCCGTTGGGCGGGATTTCCATTTTGGTGGTTTTCGATTGCTTCCTGCTGGGTGGGATTTTCAACTTCATCATCCTGTTCGTTTTCCCACTGGGTGGGATTTGCCAAATTGGTTGTTTTAACCCTTGGTTTGGTCAGTTGACCTGTTGTAAAAAGGTTTTGGGATCCTTTCAAAACCCGCTCGTAATATAATTTTAACTTACCAAAAAAAAGAGGAAAATAAACCCATAAGAAAAACAGTGTCTCATGTTAGAGTATGTAAACCCATTTGTCTGGACCATCGGCATGTTACAAAGTTTACTGATAGTTGGCTTCCATCTGAACCATTGAGAATATTTTGTTATAATTCCATTATGTCTGATTGAAGCCTACATTTTTATTCCTCACCACTACATGCCTTTATAAAGGCATCGCATTTATTCATTTCAATAATCTTATCATCACTTGTTTTATTCATTTCTCTTTACCGAAGTTCTCCTTATCTCATATGTTCTCTCTTCTTTCAAATGTTTTGTACATTTGAGTGTGAAATTTCTAACATAATCAAGGGCTAAGGTAATGAGCCTTAGGACTTGGAATTCGTCTATTTTCAATAATGGATAACTTTAAAAAAGAAAGAAGATCATGACATTGCTCTCTCTCTCTCTCAAAGGAATCATATGAAAAAGGTTGGCTTCACTTATGACTTGGAGAAGTGTTTCAATGCATCAAAAGGAAAAATAGGGGCAAGCTCTGAGTTTTTTTTCCCAAGATCACTACATCTTACCACATATAGCAAGTGCACAAGATTGTAGTAGCCTGTGGTGCAAACAACAACCAAATTATTGTTTTGACATTTTTCATGAAATGCAAATATCTCACAAACCAAATGGAAGTTTCAACATCAGGTTGTAAATCTAGAATCTAAATGAAAATTTAGGTTGAGGATTTCAAGCATATTTATATGGTTCTGAACCGTATTTGAACAGTTTCAAAAATTGTTTTTTGCACTTCACAATGGTTTCATATTTGTGCCCATTGTCAAAGAACCACCCTTCAGAATCAGGCATTCCCATTGCTTTACTCAACCGACTAATTAGGCTTGTTAAGTATCTTAGGAAAAGGAGGTCCCAAGTTCAATCCCAAGATGTCCCTACAATTCCCACACATAATAAACTAAAAGGGGCAGTTTGAATAACTTTAATGCATTTTACCTTGTCAATAGATTTATATGGACCATAACCCCTTTGCAACCCATTTGAGCAACTAGTAGATCCCTATGCAATGAGAAGCAAACCATGTGGTGAACCCAAACCCTTATGTCAATCTTTCCACCTGGATACTAACACATGCACAATTGACTCATCGATGCAAATCCGAACCTCATAGGTGGCAACGTTCAAGGGGTGCAATCCCTATTAGTAACCTCTCACCCAAACCTATGGCAATAATACGAGGGGTTCACCTTAATTGATAATGGAACCCAAGTGGTCAATAGCGTACTTCAATGACAACCAATCACCAAGTAAACTAATATATAAAACTCAACCCCGTCAACGTCCAATGGCATCCAAACAAATTTGAGTCAAATCCACTTTCGCATCCCAGCATCAACACATGCAAACAAGAGGCAATAAGTGGCATCGAAAGCCCTATTCTAGTCATTAAAAAATTTAAATGTGAAATTTCAAAAATTCAAATTCAATTATTCCGAGCTAAAATTTGGGAATTTGAAGGCAAACTTCCAAAGCTCATAAATTTGCCATACAACATCATTTTTCAGCCTTTTTCCTTCTCGGGATCAACTTTTAAGTCGTTGTTGATGACAAACAATCTATGGGTCATTTGTTAACTCATGAAGGCAAACACCTGATGAAAAGGGGTGCACATATATATTGTGGAAGTCCAAGCATGACCAATATTGGACTGATTTTCAAGAAAATTGATTGAGATCATTTGTTTCATGTTTCCAAGTTGATGTAGGAAAAGAAAGTTTAGACCACGTTGAAGGAGGGAGACCTTTGATAAGTCTAATGGTTCACCTTAATTGAAAATGGAACCCAAGTGGTCAATAAGGCACTTCAGTGACAACGAATCACCAAGTAAACTAATATATAAAACTCAACCCCGTCAACGTCCAATGGCATCCAAACAAATTTGAGTCAAATCCACTTTCGCATCCCAGCATCAGCACATGCAAACAAGAGGCAATAAGGGGCATCAAAAGCCCTCTTCTAGTCATTACAAAATTTAAATGTGAAATTTCAAAAATTCAAATTCAATTATTCCGAGCTAAAATTTGGGAATTTGAAAGCAAACTTCCAAAGCTCATAAATTTGCCATACAACATCATTTTTCAACCTTTTTCCTTCTCGGGATCAACTTTTAAGTCCTTGTTGATAACAAACAATCTATGGGTCATTTGTTAACTCATGAAGCTAGACACCTGATGAAAAGGGGTGCACATATATATTGTGGAAGGCCAAGCATGACCAATATTGGACTGATTTTCAAGAAAATTGATTGAGATCATTTGTTTCATGTTTCCAAGTTGATGTATGAAAAGAAAGTTTGGACAACGTTGAAGGAGGAGGGAGACCTTTGATAAGTCTAATGGTACCTAGGTCGCACCTCTATGCAATGAGCTCACCTCGACCCATAAAATTTTGACAAGGTTAAGGAATGTTTGGATCAAGCAACTAAGATCGAAAGAAGTTTGATGGAGTACAACAAGGAATACAAAATCAAGTACTCCTAATCAACTAAAATTTCAATGGTCTCCAAGAGGCCTTTCCTTCAATTTTAACATGTCTGATAATCTTCCTCAAACAAGAATGGATGAGAAGAAGATCAATTTCTACATCCAAGGTTTCTCTAACCTCCTCCTTAAGGAGTAGGATCATCTGATTCAAAGAGGAATATGTGGTCTACATGCCCAAGCCCACTTCTCTAAAGGCAAGGATAAGGACAAGCCTTTCCATGATATCCCCAATAAAGGGGCTCTAAAGGAAGACAAAGAAGGCAACAATCAAAGGGGTCTAAGAAAGAAGGATCATCTGATTCAAAGAGGAATATGTGGTCTACATGCCCAAGCCCAGTTCTCTAAAGGCAAGGATAAGGAAAAGCCTTTCCATGATATCCCCAATAAAGGGGCTCTAAAGGAAGACAAAGAAGGCAACAATCAAAGGGGTCTAAGAAAGAAGGCAGACAACAACAAGGCAAAGGACATGAAGGCAATCAAGGTTCTAAACAAAGTATGCAATGGAGAAAAAACACAATTACTATGACAAGCCAAACCACCTGGAGTGCAAGTGCTTCAAGAAGCTAAAAGATCTTCATAAGAAGTATGATGAAGACCAAATATGAGCAAAAACATTTCCAAGTCAATAATCTCTAGTGAGACCTCTAAAGCCTTGCTTGCTAGCAATCGAACAAAGGAATGGATTGCGGATTTTGGTTCTACTCACGATGACCAACCATGACATTTTGCTTTCTTTCATAGGGAAGGCTAACAAGAAAGAGATTGTTGTTACCAATGAATCATCTATGCATGTTTTGAGATGTGCTCAGGTAGAAAGCAATGTTATTTATGATGTTTATCATGTTCTGAACTTGATTGCTAACCTCTTATCTATATCAAAATTCGTTCTATGGGAAGAAAGTTGAGTTTTGCTCTAATAAGTATTTGGTGAAGGATATTAAGAAGGCTTTCCCAATTATTTCCATATATGCCTCTAATCAACAAGGATCTAGTTTCACCAATGTATAGCACCTGAAACAAGCAAGGAATTATATAGACACCTTTATATGGTTTCATATCTACTCTATATTTCACTCCATCTAGCATTCCTCCCAATATCATAATAGGTTTAAAACTTTGTGTTTGAAACCCTAATTAGTTTTTTTTTTAATATAAATTTTTATTTTTATGTTAAACTCTCATGTTGTTATTGTTGTTCTTATTATTTTTTCATTCATTTTTATTTTGATAAAGATAACAAAAACCGTAATCTTAGAATTTTAATTTTAAATTTATTTTATTTTAACTTTTAGGTTTACTAATACAATGAAGGTCGACTATTGATCAAGTGGCATTATCTCAACCAGTTAGATTCCTCAATATTTAAAAGAGGAGACCAAGGTTCAAATCTTGCCAAGCGATACATGGATAACATCCAAGCTATGTTGTAATACGGCTATGTGGTGATGATGTAATATGGGTGGGACCCGTTTCAATCCCATATAACCAATTAAAAAAAAACAAGAGATATTTTCCAATTAAGGGCTTCAAGCTTCAAGATGATGGGGTTGAGTTTTACCCTAATAAATGTTTGGTGAAAGACATTAGAAGGATTTCCCAATTATTTCCATACGTGCCTCTAACCAACAAGAGAAATTGTCTAGGGCTTTGGCCTCTCTTTGAGAGGTCCAAGGTTCAAACCCCACTCAATATGAGGAGACCGGGACCTCTCATAAAAACCTGTGTATACTCATTGAAAAAACAAGAGAAATTGTCTAATTATGGGCTTTATTCTTCATGAGAAGGGAATAAGTCCTTTGCTTTTATTCTCAAGATTGACATTATGAGTAAATTGAGTAAATTGGGGCATGAAAAGTCGAGGCACCTCAATTTTAAGAGTTTACAACTAATGCATAGGCATCAAATGATCAAATGGCCTACATTTACTGAAAACTTGTGAAGATGTTTGTAGAAATGGAATACAACATATTGCAACACAATTTCATTACCACTTAAATGAACAAATAATACAATGTGAATAACTTTAAGTACAATGGATACACTGTGCACACAACATATATCAGACAGCCTATAAGTACAAATAATACACATGTTTGATTACAGCCAACTTCTACTACCACAAGCAATGTCGACATACAACACCTACCTGGATACCAACCCTCAATACCATGCCAACCCGAAATGAATGAGAGAGGGGTCTTATTCACACAACTAAGGAGGTAGTTGCTTCCTCCCACTAAATACCCACCCAACACCTTATCATTTTCTTAAATTACATTTGACTTACATTTACATTTCATTTCATGACTCTCACTTTATGACTATTAATTACACACGCATATTTTGTCAAACACTTAGCGTACGAATTACAAAATAACACAAAATGACAAAATTTATCCAATGTTTATGCAAACATATCAATTTTCCTGCCTACATCTATCCCCTCTAGACTTGTTGGCGTCCTTGACAACACATGAGCTAAACACTAGGGATAGAAGCATTGAACACCATATTGGAATCTCTTGTCACACTCCTTCCGCTTTCTTCTATTCTAGACATATTTCACAACTAGCATCACTTCAAACTATTGCTAACAAAACATTATTCTCTGATTGCTCATCTCACTTCCTACAATCGACCGTATCACCAACGTGACCACGCTTGTTGCCACCTTTGTTGAGGGTCAAGGGGGTGAAAGCCCCCTTGTAGGGTGAAGGGGCAATGCCCTTCGCACATACCATTGAAGCCCTTAATGTCTAAATTGAATTTTTATCTTCGTCTACATTTTGGTAACCTTCACTCAAACCTCTTAAACAACTTCCCCTCAACTAAGAATAATTTCTCTCTAGCTCCAAAATATTTCTTCTTGGCCTCAGACAACCAACATCTTGGGTCAATGGCCAACCTCTTCCTAGCCTGGACGACCCACTTTCTGCGTCAAATGGTCCAACTCTGGACAGTCCTATTTTAAACAACCCTACCTCTAGACAATTTGGCTCCTCTGCAATCAAACAACATGTACGCCATCCTCTTTCGCTCAAATGGCCTATACGGACATCTATACAATCTTCTTATCCTATTAGATGACACGCCAAACGATCCATACCACGTACTCTTCCAATCAAACAAACTCCTTGCCTCGAACTTTGTGCCACTCCATCCTAATGATCTCTTCGCTCCAAACAATGCTCCTTATGGTTTGTGCGGCGTTGCTCAAGCTTTGGATAGCCTTCTCCAGCCCTTGGACAGTCTGAATCCTCTTGTGCAAGTTTCTCCTTCGTGAAACACGTCCTCCTTATTGTCACATGTCCCTTCCTTCATTACGTCATGCTTTCAACATGCAAATTCCTCCAAAACTCTCGTTGGTATTGTCGGCAGAGGTTTGAAATTGTACCTCCCTCCTCAGAAAGTACGTTTCTTCGTTGCAAATGTCTCACTTGCACAGAAACTTGAAATTTTTTGGTTGTCAAACAAGATTTTTTAGCAAACTCTTGTTTTTGCTTTTGTCCCACCATGCCATAGCTTCAACGCTCCAGTGCAATCCTCTTCTTTGCAGTTGTTCCCTTCTCCTCGGTTGCCTTTGCATTTTGCACAGTGGAATGGGTTTGTTTGCCTACAAGATGTCCCGATGCATGTCCCATGTCATACCCTAGCTAGTTCAAGTTCAACTAACTAGTGCAATCTTCTTTAGCTCCTCCTTGCTGCTCCTTGGCCCTGTGCGTATGAATGAACAAGTGAGAGCACCTCTTTTTATAAGTTGATTGTGGTAGGGGGGCACTTGGCTTGCATACAACAAGTGCCCCTCCAGTCCCTTAACTACCCTTTCAACACCAATAACTGCTTTACATGCAACTGCTCGTTCCATGTATGGTGGGCCCATTGTAAAAGCATGTGCACCCCATCCCAGAATGCACCAACAATTCGGCCTAGATGGCCCAAGCAACCAAACAACCTGCCTAGATGTCCAAACAGCCTGGTGTGTCTTTGGTCCAAACAGCCTACCTGATCATGTAGATGACTTTGTCACTTTGTCCTCTTATGCTGTCATGAATTCCACCCTGTTCATGTCTCTCTTTAGACAACCCCACTTGTTCTCCTAACAACCCGTTTTCATCACTCGAATGACTTTGTATGATCTCTAGATGGCCTGGGATCATCTTCCTCCCAAACTTGGGCTATACACAACTCTGTATAACTACCAAACGATCGTGATGTCTTCAAACAACTCAAGGTATTTATCTGACAACTCGGGGGTAGTCTGAGGCTCAAACAACTTAAGCCCTAACAATCGAGTCTTGGGTTCAAACAGCCCTAGCAAATAATCAGACACCAAACAACATTTTTCTTTGTCGTGTACATCATTTACTTCGTCGTCTGCATCACGCACTTCACCATCTACATTACCCACTTGTGCAACGCCTCTTCTTGTTCAGTCTCTGCCTCCTCAATTGCAATCAGGTTTCTCAAGTTCTCCTCTATTTTCTGGCTAAGGCTGTAACTCTTCTCCGACGCTTCGAACTCTCTACCCATCATTGGTTTGTCTTAACTGACAACACTTTGACCTTCAAATGCAAAGTGCCTCCACAAATGGCATCACCAACATTGCATAATGGGTCTGCCCTCATTGTCATACTCAATTCGGTTGTTTTATGGCGGTTTTCATAGGCCACATTAATGGCATCCCCCCTTGGTACAATCTTCCTTTGTGTTGCATATTCCAGTAGCAATGATCTTGCGCTCTCTAAGCCACTCTCATCCTCAAAGTCATTATTCTTCTCTTCAGAGTCACTTCCTTCACTGACTTCTCGACCCCAACACTTGGATGATGAACATCTCTCATTCTCAAAACCATCACTCTTACTATCAGAGTCACTCTCAATATCAAAGTCACTTTCATCTTCAAGGTCACTCTCATCCACATAACATGACCCCAACATTTTAATGGTGTCTTTGCACCATTTTCTAAGTTCAAAGCCCACTCCAAGGCCTCTTGATATGACATCGAAGGGACCACCCTGAACTTCTTTCTATAAGTTGGAAGAAGTCCCTACATGAACCATTCTATGAATTTCAACAATGACCTCATCGTCATTGTGGAACAACTGAAATTCCTCCACACATGCTTCGCGCAACTCATCCCAAGTTTGGTACTTGCCCTCTAGCAATCCTATGTACCAATCCGTTGCAATTTCACAAAATGTCGCAAGGAATAACCTCCTCCAATCTTCATTATTATTCTACCCATTCGCTTTCCACATCATGAGGTAGATTTTCCGATGCCTAATCGGGTCTTCTATTTCCCCTCCACGACACATTGGACACTTAAACAATATGCCAAAATTGGTCTTTAATGTGATAGGTTGACTTGACATTGGCAATGGTTGTTTGTGTCTCACCTTCATGCACATCATCAAGCACACCCCACCGCAACTGCTCTCGTGTCGAACGCCTATCCCGTGTACCATGAAACGTGCCAACCTGCAATTGCTTTGATGTCAAACTCCCATCCCACTCACCATCAAGCACACCAACCTACAATTGCTCTAGTGTTGGACACTTGTATTTTGCACTATTGTACACGCCATCTTGCATTTGCATTGATGTTGGACTCCCATCTCGTTGACCATCGGACACATCAACTTGCAAGTGCTCCAATGCCATACATACTTCTTCAT
Organism: Wollemia nobilis; assembly: GCA_028583015.1. Classification (NCBI taxonomy): domain Eukaryota; kingdom Viridiplantae; phylum Streptophyta; class Pinopsida; order Araucariales; family Araucariaceae; genus Wollemia; species Wollemia nobilis. Next base: position 6,101,477 of record JAQPPZ010017031.1, on the reverse strand, counting down.
CATGCAATTCCTCACCACTACATAATTCACCATCTCGTGATTCTAAGTCGTTGTCAGGTAACTCTCCATCATCATCACATAAATTCACCCTCGCCGATATACAACTTTGTCGTCATCACACAACTCTCCATTGCTAACGCGCAACTCTCCGCCACCGACATGCAACTCTCTACCACCATCACAAAACTCTACGTTGCCGACATGCAACTCTCCGTCGTCGTCACGCAGCTCTTTGCGCACAAACTCTCGCGTGTCTCCTCCATGCGTGTCCATTTGCATGTCTGGTTACGCATCCACTTGCATGTTTGCTTCATGCATTGGCCCTTTGTCAACGTCAACAAACAAGTCTGAGTCTTCATCTATTTCGTCGACTACATTGTAATCATTCCATTGTTGTCATTGTGCACCTTCCCGAGTGATTTGCTCGTCACAACTCCATGTCACCAAGCTTGACCCAACTTTGAACAAGCAACGACACCAAAATGTAGAAATGGAATACAACATATTGCAACACAATTCCATTACCACTTAAATGAACAAAATATAAAATGTGAATAACTTACAATTACAATGGATACACTACGCACACAACATATATCAAAGGCCTAGTCCAAGAACCAAACAGCCTTGCACAACAGTTCAAATTGCCTGGCACAGCAGTTCAAACAGCCCCACAAAATGGTTCAAACGACCCCACACAACAGTCAAATGGCCTGGCACAAGTATTTCACAAATACATGTTTGCTTATAGCCAACTACTACCACATACAATGCCAACATACAACACCAACCTCGATACCAACCCTCAATATCATGCCAACCCCAAATGAATTAGGAAGGGGTCTTATTTATACAACTAAGGAGGTAGTTGCATCCTCTAACTACCTACCTACCCAACACCTCATCATTTTCTTAAATTACATTTGACATGCATTTGACTTACATTTACATTTACATTTCATTTCATGACTCACTTTATGACTTTATTAATTACACATGCACATTTTGTCAAACACTTTGCATACGAACTACAAAATAACACAAAAGAAGAAACTTTATTCACTGTTTATGCAGACATATCAATTTGCCTGCCTATAATGTTTGTGAGAGTTTTATTATTGAGAAGCATCACTACAAACCATTTGAGAAGGGAAACAACATAGAGAGTTCAATTTCAACTTGAGTTTGTGCATGGTGACTATTGGCAATTTTGCCACATTAATTTTTTTGATAAACTTTGGCCTAAGTATGGAGCTTTAAAGCGGCAAGGAGCATGCGGAGGTGTTAGGTTTTCGCGGGCCATAAACGGGGGCGATAAAATGGATGAAAAGAGCTTTGGATATTTTATCATTGTAGATCTTTTCGCTAGATTTCCGATGATATATTATAATAGGCGATCGGGTCAGCGGATCAAAAGTTATGGCCCCGGTAAGCAGGACCAAGAAGCTCAATTTCGGGCCAGAAAATTGATGAAGTGTTGGGCCCGCCCGACTGCGCTCATCCTCCCGACTGCGCTCATCCGCCCGACTGCGCTCATCCATTTGTGCGCAATAGGGCAGAAAGACAGGAAGAAGCAGCCAAAAATATTCTAAGTGTCGGGCCCCGCCCGACTGCGCTCATCCATTTGTGCGCAATAGGGCAGAAAGACAGGAAGAAGCAGCCAAAAATATTCTAAGTGTCGGGCCCCGCCCGACTGCGCTCATACAAAGGCTGAGCTTAAAGACGATTTCTTCCCCCTCCATCAGATGCTGACAGGTGTCCAGCCTCGAGATTCGAGTCAAAGATGTGACAGAAGGTGTGCCGCCAGGGTACCGGACAGATGAGCATGAACTGACATATTGTACCGCATCTGCCCCCATTCAAACTAACTCAACTTCCCACCTACCGGATTTCCACGGAGCTGCCACGTTTCAGGAGGACCTTGTTGCAAGTACATTCTTTACCCGCAGAGGTCAACATCAGCCGCTTTTGTCAGCTTTTGCAGCTTTTGTCAAGTCTGGGATTCTGTGCCCAAAATGTAATCGGGGGGAAAATTGCGCTATAAATAGCAGCCTCATTTCATTGTACAAGGGTGGAGGGGGAACATATTGCTAGAGGACTCTGTTGTGACGGATCACCTTCTAATTAATTCAAAGCATCCTTGGCTCTGCTTCTTGTCTCTGTCTTTTATGCTGCCTTCTGTTAGTATTTCTGCTTCATGTCCATTTATATTTCTGTCTGTTTGAATTTTGAATCCTGGATTTGAGCATTGGTGATTATTTGGATCTGGAATACAAAACAGGAGGATACATAGGATAGAATCGCAGTTGCAATTTCTGTTACATGCTTTGTTTTAATTGTTGTTGGTTTGGATGCAAATTTGCGATCGTTCTGCTTGTTCTCCCCCCACCCGAAACACATGATATTTACATCTCTTTCCTGTTCCCTTATCTTTTTCAATCTCTTTCCAATTCCCTTTTCCCCTTTTTTTTAATCTCTTTCCTGCACCCTTATCTAAAAACCCCCTCAAGTAGGTTAGGAAAGGAGCCGGCCTTCTCCGGAGATCGACACGGGGGCATCCCTTCCTCCCGGCCTTTCAATGTTGGTCTGCGGGTCTAGGGCGCATTGACACACCAAGTCCTTCCCAGGTGGTGGATCCGTGGCCAACAGTGACCTATGTGATACAAGTAGTACTTCTATTGAAAGTAATAAGCATGTGTAGACTTTCATTGCTAACTACTCAAGAAAGATGTGGGGTCTTTCTCCTAAGGAACAAAAACTCCGTCTTCAAAATATTCAAAGAATTCAAGGCATGGGTTGAGAATCAAAGTGACCACAACATCAAGTGTTAATAGTCCGATGCTGATGGTGAATATGTCAACAATGCCCTTAAGGGATTCTGGTAAGACCCCAAGGTCTTACTATAAAATTATTAGCAAATTAATGTCAATGTAATATATATATCTACCCTAAAGCTACGTTGGTGAAGAGACATGATGGTTCACGTATGAAGAGACGTGATGGTTCATGTTATGAAGGGTTGTGATGGTTCACTTTATAAGTTAATAATATAATAATTAAATGATTAATAATACTAACTAATAATGTTAGGATTGAGGATCCTAACAGATTCCCAAGGAAAAATAGAATATATTGGCAAGCAGAGTTATCCCTACATGTGTTAATAAAACAATGGTGTCAAAAGGAAAAACAAGACTTTGATCAAGATGGCAAGATGCATGTTCCAACACTAAAAGCTAAAAGGCAATCTTTGGAGAGAAGCCATCACTTGTGCTAATCATATTCTCAATAGGGTTCCACGAAAGTAATCAAAGATTTTACACCCCAAGTCCTATGGGAAAAAACCTACGGTTGTTTACTTCAACATCTATGGATGCTTCTAGATGCCAAATTTCTATGATGGAAAAAGGAAGATGTTGGATGTGAAATATGATCCAATGATTATGATAGACTCAGAAAATATTAAAACCTATCACCTCAATGATCTGAAAAATGGATGATGTTATCATCAATCAAGGTGTGAATTTGAGGGGAATGTTTCAGGAGCTAAATTGTTGAAGACTCCCTCTACTAGTTTTATTCATCTCTTCTAGTCAAGGAAGGTCATCTATGGTTGATAATGAGGATCATAAGAATAAGAATGAGAATAGTTCCAGTAATGGAGAACACAATACTTCTTCTATAGTGATGGGTGTACTTTTCAATCACTATGATAGTGGATGTGCAAGTCTTCCAATTGGAGGATAGGATTTTCATTCCTCAACCCAAGTATGTTGTAGACATGCCAAAGCATTTTTCAAATTAAGAATTTTCATCACCCACCACAACATATCAGTCAAATGCCAACTTGACCTAAGATTGCACAACTAGAAAAGTGAATTCAATACTTTCAGTCAACTAGTATGAAACTTGATTTATCTAACCCATAATTGTCTTGATATTACGTTTGTTGTCAGTAGTGTATAAACTTTATGCAAGACCTGATGTATAGTCCTTGGAAATTAGTGAAACGGACAGTGAAGTGCCTGACGAGTACTCCAACATTAGGGGTGATGTATACTAGAGGTGATATGTTATGAACCTTTTGATCTATTTTTATCATTTATTTCCCTATGAGATTGCTAGTGGCACCCCCAGTCCACCTTTGAAAACAACAGATCCATTAGAAAGTTACTCTGAAATTTGTTTGTTGATGCATTGGGCCCACTTGGATTTGTGTCATTACATAGAAAACTAATAATCATGCAGCACACAGCAAACAGCAAACAGATTTCACATGGAAAATAGTTATAAATATAAAGAGACAGTTAGTGAAGGTGGGGAGTACTTTTTAAGGGTTTCTTTGCAGGTAGTCTGTGAAAGACTAATTGGTTTGGCTAAGTGCAGCACCCATCCTGCCGTTGTAGACTTTATGACTAGGTTGGAGCTCCATACCTACACGAAAACTAATCCTTTTATTTTATGTGCTATAAGTTGATGTTCAAATTCAAGTTCCAAATTCCTTTCCTTTTAATTAAAGATTTGAAAATTGCTTGGATGTGATGTGTTTCATTTCTAGTTTCTGGTTTTATAATTGAAGCATGAACCAAAAAAATAAAATGAAAATTAAAATATCAAATTTGTCACTTTCAGATTTTCAGGTTTTTCTATTCAAGTTTCAGTTGTAGTTTTAAGTTCATAATTTGGGATTCAGTGGTGGAACAAAATAGTGGTACTAGATTTTATTTCTAAAATATCATATCCAAATCATGTTGAGATGTGTCATCTTACACTTATTGGTCACGACCAACGTTGTATGATGTAATATAGAGTATAAGCATACGGGCCCATTTGACACTTTCTAAGATGACCCATGTGATATTATATTAACTAATAATATGTCAGTTTGAAATTTATTGGGATATGTTTTCATTATCTTAAAAGAAGTATTGATATTTATATTCCACCTCCAACCATCCATTAATCCTTTCATTGTCAGTGAAGTAGATTATTGCAGTCTAAGAGGACCATCCATCTTTCATGTCTTTCTCTTCTTTTCATGTTCCATCTATCTTTCTGAGGTTATCTAGGTAATGTGTTGATTCCTTTCTTTCTTCTTGAAGTATTGTGAATTTCTACATGGTATCAAAGCATGTGTGAATCGCCATTACTTGTCCCAAAGTTCAGTTCCTGATCTCTTGCAACAATGATTTCAAAGTAGCTATGTTTTCCAAAGGAGTGGCTGTAAAGTTGGGTTTTTGGTTGGACAAACATTTTTTCGGGGAGTCTCTTAAAACCCTAGGCATTTCTTAGGGTTTTCTAAAAACCCTAGTTTTCCTTTCAAAATTTTTGAACATCTTGTGCCATTGGTTTAGAAGATTTGTTTTCAAAGATGTGGCTATGAAAGGAGGGTTTTGAACAAATTTTGTTTTTAGAATTTTGTAAACTCCCTAAATATTTTTAGGGTTTTCTAAAAAAACTAGTTTTCTTCATCTAAGGGCTTCATAAGTTGCTTCATATTGGATCCATGCTCCACAGAAAGCAATAACAAGGAGATACTTTCACAAGAGTTATAATGGATAGATACTCTGTCTCCCTTAAGATCACCTATTACGTTCAATCCTTATAGACAACCGCAATGCATAAATAGGTCCCTGAGCAGCATCTTCAATGCCACAAATGATAGTTCTCTAAATTAGGCTAAAAGAATGTAGAGAATTTTTCATAGGTTTCTTCTTCCAACAGCATCAATCAAAGGAAGTGTCGCCATGATTTTGGAATCCAATAAACAATCACAGGAGATAAATTATTAGGAATCCTTGGGAAACGAGCACATTTTTGGAATCTATGGAGGATCCCAATTCAGTACTTTCATCTATTCTCCAACTTTAGATTTTGCTTTCCTGGTCGAAGATGAATCAACCAATGTCGCGCTCAATGAAGAAAATCAATTCTCCCTATAAGAGAAACAATTTTCCCAAAAAATTCAAATCAAGTCTTTTTTTCGTTGTTCTAAGCAACAGATGGCGAGACACATTGGCAATGTTTACCCCTTTTTGGCTAGTTTCAATACACTACATGGCAGGATCAGATTTTTAGAGAAAAATGAGGTTAGATCCTTTTCAAAAACATCACCTAGGGGTTTGTTTTTAAGTCTTGCTTTCGATGCCATATCTTATCCCTATAAAAGCATGTTAAGTACATTTTTTCACCCGCTCTACACAATCGTGGCCTTCACTTTTTGTTGTTCTATAGGAATGCAAGTACATTTGCGTAGATTCGCCAAGGACCCCAAGTCATATGTTGTTTACTTGAATGGGTGATCTTACAATACCTAGTTTATCCAGATGGTTGATTTACCATGAAGTACAAAATTATGGAGCATCTTTACAGCAATGGTTCTTTTATGATAAAGCTCTCCAAGACAATAAACAAGAAGCTCTTGGTTTTTCTCCTTCTTGGTTGATCTACATGTGGCACAATGAGAATTTTCCACTTTTGAAGGAACATGAAAGAGTAAATGACAACAAATATTAACAGAATTCAACATTAATGTACAAGAAAAGAGATCCAGAGACAATGATGCAAGACTGAATATTGCCATTATATTCAGGTACAAACAACAAGATATACACATCAATATAATGCAGCAATATCAAAATATCATTCACAGCATGTGTTCTTCACAATATGACAATGATGATACAACATGATGAACTTCAAATTGTAAGGGATCTATGCATACTGCTTTGGGTAGGGGAGGTAGTTGCGTAACTTGTACAACAACCTCGTACCTGTTCGCCAACTACCCTTACATGACAAGCTAGATGACATTAACTTATTGTGCACATACTAACAATACTCTACAATTTAACACAATATGAAAACACTCCGCCATTTAACACACTATGGCAACACTCAACCACTTAACACAATATGGCGACATTCTAACAAACATATAATTGTTTACAATAATTTGTTCCAAGTGCTCAAGTCATATATGCATATAGGAAAATTGGGGTTTATGTTGTAATTTGTAGGATAGGAACCAATATAATTGTTTACAATAATTGTTCCAAGTGCTCAAGTCAATCTATGGGAATTCCATAAAGTTTTTAAGGTAAATTCTGTTTCCAAAACTTCCTTGGATTAAGTCTGTAAAGATTTAAGTGTTTTCTTTTGGTTCCCTTGGTGACAAAATTATTTATGATTACTTCAAGGAATTATCATTAAAGATTCTTTATCATCCTCTACTTGCAAGATATTCTACCTATAGCCTTGCATTATGGGTAGCATTTGCTGATTTCCAATCCTTTTCAACCCTTTGATCTCTTTAAACAAAAACTCATTACATCCCCCATGCAAAAAATTTTAAATTCTTTCAAAACCCAAACACCTGGTCCCCATGGATCATAAAGCCAAACTTACAACAGTGATTCTCTCTAGATTTTTTTTCTATATAGCAACAGGCAAAAGTGCAAATTCACAACCCACTCCTACCCTTCCCCCTTTAGACAATGATCAATGTTTGAGTTTAACTCTTCATATTAGTACCTTCTCTTATAATTTAATATTTATAAAAAACTTGTGTTCTCAAAAGTTAGAACATAATCTACAAAGTTCAATGGTACAATATTTTTTGGTATTAGCTCCTGCCTCTCACATTGCTAGATTTTCTGCACCCACTTTGTCCTAAATTACATTTTCAAGTTGAATGACAAAAATAATCGATAAATCAATTGATCTTTGTTAATCTGTTTGACATATATCCTTGGTTGCAGCAAACCTACATCTATGTGTTGATGAACCTACAGTTCCAACATGGACCTCCTCTTGGACCAGTCTATAAACATACAAGCTCACAGTGCTTAACTTCTTTCAGACCAAGGTTTTTAAATTGCTATTAATATATTGTCACTGTTGAATTAATGAATTGTCAACCTTTTTGATTATTCAATGCCATTTCAAATACTATACTTCATCTCATGATGTTTGTAAAATGTTTATTTCAGATGTGTAAAAAGTTAAATCTTGTATTTGATTTTTTTTCATTTTCTTAATTTGTTATGTGGGATTGAAATGGGTCCCACTTATATTACATCATGACCAAATAATGGTATTACAACAGCTTGGCTATTACAAATGTATCACTTGGCAAGATTTGAGCCTGGGTCTCCTCCTTGAAAGTCAAAAAATTTAACCGGTTGAATTAATACCATTTGATATATTACTGACTGATTTGCAGATTGTAAGGGTTAAATTTGTTACCATCCCAGAGTACTTGACATGAAAAGGAATCACATGAGAATGATTAACTTGCTCATGACTAATAAAGCAAATATGCAATGGATGAACCATCCTACCCTAAAAAAGATGAATGTTGTTAAGCAAATCACAGTGACAATTTGCCATAACCCTCTTAAATAAAGGTAGTATGTCACCCTTGGAACTTTGATGGTCCTCCACAAGGTCACTTAAAATATCTTCAAATAAGAATCCATTATCAGCAATATGTTGGTGTAACCTTGTAGGACAACACGAAATATCAAATTTAACAAAAGCTTCACTTAAATTGCATATCATGAGCTTATTCAAATACTATGCAAAAAAACCCTCTCCTTTGCCAAAAGGCCTACTTCTAAACGAAATAATGAAAATTAAACAAATGCAAGGATGGTATTGAGAAGATTGACCAGGCCCAGGTGCAAGATCTCAACCAGCATGATGTATGTTTTCTTTTCATTGGTTACATGGGATTGAAGCGGGCCCCACCTTTATTACATTGTGACCACATAGTGGTATTAATACAGCTTGGCAATTATGCATGTATCGTTTGACAAGATTCGAACCTTGGTCTCCTAATTGACAGTCGAGGTATTTAACTCGTTGAGCTCATGCCATTTAATACCAGCATGAAGTATGTTGTTAACAAGAACATTTACAAATAAATCCTCAGTTTCCTCATGATAAAAGGGAACTATTTTGAGTATGGGCTAAGGTAGGCATTCACCTAGAGGATTAAATTTTGGTGCCTCGGGCAAGGTTTATTAAATTTGTTTATATATCCTCACCTTTCCTCTTGTTGTGACCTTTGCCAAGGTCTTCAAAATCAGCAAGGGCAGAGATATTTTCCCAGATCCTTCCCTCACCATCATGACTGTATTTGCAAATCATGATTATAGATGCTCCTTGGTAAGGCATGATGGCAGGTCGATGCCATATGAACCTTCACTAGACAATAATGAAGGATTGTGGCAGAATTGAGGTATAAATTCCCTCTGCATTTGACCAGTCAGCTCCAAATGACCAGAGTATTGCTGCACTTGCTTTGAGCAGTGAGGTTACTGAGAACATGGGGCTTTCCAGTCCTGTGTCCTTTTGTAGCCACTACTCTGAGCAAGCGAGACTGAATTTCTTTTTGTTAAATCTTACTATAGATTTTACTATGTTGGGTTTCTCAGTTTTTCCTGTTACTCACTTATATGTAATCTTTCAGTGTTTTGTGGATGTTCATTGGGGTTCAGAGCTTCTACGACACAGCAAAATACTATTTATATATCCTACTGTCTTGTCGCAATGAGCCAACCCCATAACAAAATGAATGGGGATGATAAGGATAAGAGTGTTTTGTGGATGTCCATTGGGGTTCAGAGCTTCTACGACACAGCAAAATACTATTTATATATCCTACTGTCTTGTCGCAATGAGCCAACCCCATAACAAAATGAATGGGGATGATAAGGATAAGAGTGTTTTGTGGATGTCCATTGGGGTTCAGAGCTTCTAGGACACAGCAAAACACTATTTATATATCCTACTGTCTTGTCGCAATGAGCCAACCCCAAGACAAAATGAATGGGGATGATAAGGATAAGCCCTCAAACCATTTCTCTAGGAATACTGCTTTCATTTACCCAAGCAGCATAAAAATGACTGCCTAACTAAGCTTAATGCTGATTTCCTAAAAACCTGCATTGGTCAAAGGCAAAGCAATACTTTTAATAAGACTGTAGGTCCAAAGAAATTGTCTGCATTAGGCCTTATGACCCAGTTATAGAACAGCCATGGAAATTTATGAGATGACCAAAACTTTGGTGGTTGGATGTTTTCAGGTAATGACAGACAAGGTGGAATAAGGAGATTAGGATATTTAGGGGCAGTCAAAATATTGGGAAGGAGCCAGCAGACACTTCCAAAGTTAGTTGCTACTGTCGCTTGAGAGGTGAATCTGTTCCTGACTGCCACAGGTGAGAACCCTCTCCTTCCATCTATTGATCTTGTTGTTTCTTTGGATAATACTGACAGGGTCTTTAAAATTCATAATGATATTTCAGAAGATAATCCTTAAAACCAATTCAGGAAAAAGACAACCCTCTCAGACTTCTACCATGTCAGTACTCTCTTTGTACCTTACCTACTTGTCCTTTTGGTTGTTTGGGTCCTCAATCTACAATTTCAAATGCTTAATCAGCCAATTGGATCCAAAAACTAAAAGTAACTATGTCAACCAAATAAAACCCTAAAATCCCTATTTGCTAAAGTAAAGCTACTAGAATCAGCCTAGACAAAATTCTCTTTCTAGCAATGCTTCTAATTAGAGAACGTTAAGCAGTAAAATTCACCAACCTGTTCTTTATTAGTGCTAGCTCTATCACAAAGTTGGAAGGCAAAAAAGGTTTTGTCCAGATGTTTGGATACACATTTCAGCAGCAAGAAAACTATCTACTTAATTGTATGAAGATAAAATCAAATCTGGATCCACAGCACCTCCACAGCAGCTATATGAAGAGAAAAAATGAGTGTGGTTTGCTGTTATTTTTTAGAACCTCCATTTTGATTCCTTTGGTTTACAAGATAATCGTTTTCCATGATACTGCTATAATGATTGGTATCCTGGGTTTCATCTTTGGTAGAAACAATGGGAACGCAGATAAACATGGGAAGTTGTTTTTTTAACGATGAGTTACACCTTCTAGAAGGATAGCTGATTGGTGCCTTTTCCATTTTGTCACTGAAGCTTCTCCTCTGCAAAATGGATGGAATACAGTCCAGCTGATCCAGCTCAGAATGAGTGCGGCAGTTTTTACAGGGATTTATTTTTTTGTGAGGCTTCTGAAAGTAGGATTTATATTTTCCTGTACCACAGGAAGATGAACCGTAGTTTAACTTTAGACTGATTGTATTATCGTGGTAATCTGGATACTGTTCATACTGATTATTAGAACACTTTTCAAACTCAATTGGTTGGAGGACCATTAAAACCCATCTGCATAATCATACCTTTTAAAACTCTATGTGGTTTGAGAAATTGCAATGCTGACGAATTTAATATTGAGCTGGAGTTAGTGCTTTGCTTTTCTTTTATTGAATTAATTTAGATTGGTTAAGTTTATTATCTTTATCCCCAAAGAAACCATCCAACGTTGAGAAATCCATCCTTAAGCATATTTTCTTCCTCTTCACATTCATATTGACTATTTCTTAGCCTCCAAAATTAGGAATTCCGTGCCTTCAATAATTTTTGTAGTGGCATATTCCTATGATAAAATTTCCCATCTTAACTCTTTAAAATGTTTTCTGGATGCCCACACCATTGTTTTAAGTGTACCAACATTTTTGAGGTCAGAGATGCTGTAGTGGATGCACCTTACCCTAATGTGGATGTACCTTACCCTAATGTAGTGCTGTAGTGGATGTACCTTACCCTAATGTAGTGCTGTAGTGGATGTACCTTACCCTAATGCGGCATCATGCACCCACTACATCAATGGGACATAAATGCATTTTGGAAATGGATAAGAACTTTTAACATTTATCTTAACATCCGCATACTGTCACCCTCTTTCACTATGCGTTCCCCTGTACCATACACCAACTTTGGCGGTCCGCCTCAGACACAGAATCCACACCCTGTATATCCACCCACCCATAGAACCTTGTTCTTAAGCTTCTAATCCATGCTGTTCTATTAACGAGTTATTTTGTTTATAAAAAGAGCATCCATGAAAATATTGCTACTTCTTTGAACTCCCCGTACTAAAGAATTAGCTAGCACATACACTACAAATTGCCCAGAAGTATATCCCTTTCAATTTTACCCAAAACCTAATTCTGGCTATGAAGTCAGAAAATTTGTCTTCCAAAACAATTAAACGCAAGTCCCATCCAGCTTCAAACATTTACAAACATACTACATTGACTTATCACTTTGATGGCATGCAACCCCAGAGTACCTTATTTGGCTCCTGTATTTAGATCGCATTTTGATCGAGAGCTAATTTCTAATTTTGTCTCTAATTATTCCCTATTACAAACCATATAGAAGATTTCTGGGAATGAAAAAAGTATGGGCAGATCTCAAATTGAAAATGCCATGTCCTGAATCCGTCACGCACAAGCTATCTATAACAATTTTAAATGTTTAAACTGATGTCGATTGCTGTTTCTGCTAGCCAAAAAAATTTAAAAATTAAAAATAAAACAAGATATGAATTTTACCTTGTCCGTGAAAGTATCGCCTGTTAGATGTATTACATCGGCACTGGTTGAATATATGCCCAATATAATGAAGAAAAAGGAAAGAAACAACCATTTGCATTTCATGGTCGAGTTGAAATGGAGTGCAGTGCAGTAACGAAGAGACGAAAAGCCAATAAATGCCGGATCAACCAATAACTTATAGCAGGCGGATCTCGGGCCTCGAACCTCCAACTTCCCTCGAAATGCTTTTAAGTCTGCGCATTAAAACTTGAGGACGAAGAAATAGGCCAGATTCTAGTATATGTGCAAAGGTATGTACTTTTTCAAATTTTTATAAATTTTAATATGAAATGAAATAGAAGATTTTAATTACATGTTCGCGAGACTCAAATATAGTTTATGGGACCTCAAATATGGAAGTACAATTACTCAAATCATATAATCTTTAATATATTTGAGAAGGTTGTTCCTTCTTTGCTTATTTGTGTTCAATTTCTCAATTTTTTTTATTTTACTCTCTTCAAATAAATCTGCCATAAACTCATTCTCAAGTGTTTTTTTGTATTTGTCATAGATATCTGAAAAACTCGGGCATTTATAGATGAGTGTTCCTCTGTCTCTACTGCCCTTGTGCTGCATAGAGTACATATCCTTTCTTCCCATTGTTCTTTGGGCATTGTCCATCTCCCTGTTTCACATCTAAGTCTATGAGAGCTAGTCCTTATTTGAGCAATGAATATTTTTTTCTTCCACTTGATTTCGGCGCCTATATACGTTTTTTCTTTGTGGTCATACGTTGGGTTAAAATTTGCAATATAATATTGTCTTTTCCTGCTTGCATTTTTTCACATTCCACTTCTGAACTTTTCATTCACATAATCTTTTATGTCTTTGTTGACATTTGGGCATTCATTTATGTTGATTTCCCAACGTTTCATCCATTTTTTATTTTGTTTCATCCATGTATTCTTTCCCCTATGCAACTCTTCGTCCCTAGCTGACCTAGGCCATCTATCATTTGTCATGTTTTTTGTTTTTTTCAAGTAACATAACACTAAACACTAAGTCAATAAAACATTCTTCAATTTTAATCTATAAGTAAACACTATGTCAATAGAACCTTCTTAGAGAATTAAACCCAAAGTAACCTACCCATTACCAACCAAAGACACGTAGAAATGAGACTTACATATTTATATTTATATTCATATTTATATATATTTTAAATAATGGGAAGTATAAGAAGTGGTATACGGCATACACCTTTTCTATATGATATGAAAATGTCACTGAAATAAAACACCAACAACATACGTGAGGTGTCCTTGTATGGATTTTTTTTATAATAAGTTATATGTGGTTTTTATTGGAGCCACTTCCATTACAAAAATAAAACATTATATTGCTCTCATTACATTTCTAACAAGTTAATTAAAGCATATTCAATGTTTGCCTTTTTATCAAATATATTATTCACTTGACTTTCTATAAAAAATATATATATACTCTCCATTTTCTTCAAAGTGTTAAGTTTTCACAATCCAACTCCTTTTATAATAGATGCTTAATATTTGCCTTTCTATCAAAATATTATTCTTTTGATCCCCAAGGGCTAGGTGGATTGGTAAGTGCATTTTCTTCAAAGTGTTAAGTTTTCACAATCCAACTCCTTTTATAATAGATGCTTAACATTTGCCTTTCTATCAAAATATTATTCTTTTGATCCCCAAGGGCTAGGTGGATTGGTAAGTGCAGGTGTGGCTGGGCACTTACCAAGAAGAGACGTAGGTTCAAACCTTGGGAGAAAGCCAACCCTTTGCAAAGGTAGTAGTTTATTCTGAATCTTTTGAGTGCACGCCAGATCGACGACGGTAGTATGAATCTCGAGCGATCGATGGATCCCATCTCACGTCGGGTCAAAAATAATGGGACGGATAGGTTTGTTGAAAGCAATCCCTGTGGTTTGAACCTTGCACTGCCAGTTACTACAAATAGTGGCTCTAACCAACTCTCCTATGTAATAAAATATATATATATATTATTCATTTGTTTTTCTTTCAAATAAAAATATTCTCCATTTTCTTCAAAGTGTCAAATTTCCAACTCCTTTTATAATATATGTCTTCCAAAATTTAAATTCTATCGAGATGAAATTCAACACCGCAAATGGTTACAATATTTGTTGCCCAACTTCTATATCTATTAATATTTGTCTATAACAACGTCACAATTTCTTAAGAACTTTTTTTTAGGGTTCTTATTCATTCCCCTAATATTCCAAGATATTATTTTCATTGTTATTTTTTTTATTTGTGATTTTAGTCCCACTTTTTGTTTGTTAGCACTTGCAACATTTGTAAAAGTAATAGTCTGCTCTGAATCCTCTGAGTGCATGCCAAATCGATGACGACGGTACAAACCTCGAGCAACCGGTTTGTTAGGAGCAGTCCCCGTGGTTTGAACCCTGCACTTAAAAATAGTGGTTGTAACCAACTCTCCTATGTAATTAAAAAATAACATTTGCTTTTGTTTCCCATATCAATATTCTCTTAGTCCTTTCATGTCCTTCTTTCATGAAATTCTCTAAGGTATTTCCAATATTCTTCAAAACATTATTATTTATATGTTGATATGAAAGTCCAAAAAGCCTAAACCATTATGGAAGCTTCTTAGTAGTTTTTATTTCAATAAGAAAAAAATTTATTCCATGGTCTCAAATAAAGTGCATCTCTTCTTCTAAACCATAGACCACCAACCATTATTTTATCCCTAATTTTTGAACTTGAAAAGATAATGAGAAAAAACCTTTAGGAAGAAAAGTCTCAAAATAGTTTGAATTTAATCCCCACTTCCACTTGATCCAATTTTGAATCTCCAAAAACCTTAGCCATGATTTATGGAACTTACATATTAACCCTCTACTTTTAAGAAACCATTATATCATGCTCAATCATCTCATCCTTGATACTCACTTCTTGTGTAACATCTACTACATGCTACCTGAATAGAACTTGTCATGTATTCGCTTTTCTACTTATCTCCAACTTGGGCCTCCATACTTCTAACTAGGGCATCCTAACTTCCTATTAGGACTTTCAAATATAACTTTCCTTCTATACTAACTAATAAGGCTCGCTTTTGGTGTACACTCCCTCTCGATTTACACTTGCTCCTAGCTTGCACTTGTTCATGCCTCGCACTCACTCCTAGCTTGCACTTCCTCTTGGCTTGCAATAGTCCCTGTCTTTTCTTTTTTCCAGTGTTTCTTCACTTCAATAATTTTCTAAAAACAATGTTCCACGCATTAGTGGTAAGGGTTTGAAGCATCGATGCACTCAATATGAACCCACAACTCTTCTACTATAATTGAATCTCAACTCACAATCCCTCTTAGCTTGCACTTCCTCCTGACTCTCACTCCCTCTTAGCTCGCACTTTCTCCCGACTCTTCCTCCTTACATTAAACCACATATTTTTAATGTATTAAATGTATTATAAATTTAAAAAACTTACTGTTTTAAATAAATTTTCATTTTCGTGACACTGCCTTCTATTTTGGCTGAGAGACCGTGTTGTTTTGTTGAAGACTTTGATATTCTTGCTTGGGGCCATAATTTGAAAGGGAAATACACTGTTGCTTTGGGTTATCAAACCCTTATTATGCAGAGAAGAGAGGAGATTGTGTCCCCCTGGTGGAAGAAGATTTAGAATAAGTTTGGTTGGCCCAAATGTAATTTTTTCTTTGGCTTATGTGTTAGAAGAAATGTTCAACTTGGGATAATATTCAAAAAAGAGGTTTTTAGGGTCCTTCACTATGTTTTATTTGTGGAAAGAATGAGGAAACCATTCCCCATATTTTCTTTCAATGCTCATATTCCCTAGAGGTCTGGAACTTGTGGTGGCAGATTTGGAAAAGGCCCATCATCCATGCTACTTATGTTTTTGAGTTTTGGGAAAGCTTAGGTAGACCTCCTACCTCAGCTTCATGTCTTCAAACTGCCTATAATATTGGTCCTTCCTTCATCTTTTGGTAGATTTGGTTGGAACACAACTGAATAATTTTTTAGGGTTGTCAACTTGGAGCCTTCCAGGTATGGCTTAGAGTCAAAAGGATGGTTAAGGAGATTATTGAGGCCAAGTGTGTTCTGAGTTTTCCTCTTACTTCCTTCGACTGGCAGATTATCAATAGATTAGAGATTTCTTTATCATCATCAGCTGCAAGCAGAGACCCTGTTAGGGGGATTGGTTCATTGAAGGTCAATAGATCTGGGAAGTGGAGTCCCCCCTAGGGGTGTTATCAAAATAAACACGAATGGTTCTTATAAGGGCACCCTAGATAATGTTGGTATAGAAGGAATTGGTCGTGATAGTGAGGGTGTGGCCCACCTCTTTTTCTCTGTGTACAAGGAAATTCATTCGAATAATAATATGGAAGCGTTGGCAATTCTCCATGCGTTGGGAATAACTTTTTCTTTGGGATGGAGAAGGGTTATTTGTGAATTTGATTCCATGATAGTGATGTCTCTTCTGAACAACAAGCATTTTCATGATGCTTCCTGGTTTATGGCTAGAATAGTGAAACAAATTTTGAGTTTGGCTGGGAATTTTGTTGAAATTTATTTTGTTCATATCCCAAGAGAATGGAATAGAGTGGTTGATTGTTTTGCGAAGTGGGCCTCTGAAGTATTTCCTTACTGGAAAGTTGATAGTTGGAATGATCTTGATTAGGAGAAATCCAGACTCCTTAATCATTTAATTCATGAGGACCAAGAAAGATAATTTCAAGGTGGAGGAACTCGATTGTCATGGGTTGTGTCCTGTCGAAGTTGTCAGAATGATCCATGAATATCCTTGGTGGATTTATTATATTTCGTATGATGTGTTGGCTTGGATCACTTGGAAATCCTTATGGAATGTATTGTTTTAGATTATGAATGAAAACAAAATTTCCCCCCCAAAAAAAAAAAAATTGTTTAATTTGAAGAAGAAAATCCATGCAGTTGCAAGCTTACTCTAATGGTAAGGGCTTTAGTCTTCCTTTAAGGAGTTTAAGATTCAAACCCCACTCAATATGAGGAGACTCGGATCCCTCATAAAAACCTATGCAAACTCATTTAAAAAAAGAAGAAAATCCATTTCAACAATCCAAATCATAAAGAAGATTATTTTTATTTATTCAAATTAAAAAAAAAAAATTATTTATTTTTTTATAAATATATATATATATATAATATTTTTATTAAAATATATCAAAAAATAATAATTATTCAAGTGACATTATCTCAACTAGTTAGATTCCTCGATATTTAAGGAGAGAACCGAGGTTCAAATATTGTCAAATGTTACATGATAATATCCAAGTTTTGTTGTAACATGGTGATGATGTAATACGAGTGCGGCCTATTTCAATCTCATATAACCAATTAGAAAATAATATTTAAATTAATATAATTGTCTTAGCAGACAACGCAACCGTTTGGGCTTTGAGAGGTCCAAGGTTTAAAACACGGTGTGGATGAGTGTGTGAGAGGGTAGGTGTGTGTTTAGCCCTTATTGATAAGCTTAGCTCTCGACCTTACGAGGGGTCATGGTTGGGATGGGAATGCCCAGCCTTAAGCATTGATCGTAGGGGTCTCTAACACTACCCTAACCAAAAATAAATAAATTAATATAATATAATTATTATAAAAAATATGAAGATATTAAGAGAAAGACCCTTAAAGTAGCAATAAAAGGAATAAGAGAAATTTTGGTTTAGGGAACTAAAAATAAATATTACAAGTACTAAGTTGCAAGCTTACTGTGCAGTGATAAAGGCTTTGGCCTCTCTTTGAGAGGTCCAAGGTTCAAACCCTCTTCAATATGAGGGGACTGGGATCTCTCATAAAAACTTATGTGAAGTCATTGAAAAAATTATCACAAGTACTAACAAGAAGTGGGACTAATCCCATATAAAAAAATTAAATTGATAATGAAGATGATATCTTAGAATATTATGGGTATGAATATGACTAAAAAAGAGTTATCAAAAATTAATATATTGCCATTGTCTCAAACTTTATTTAACACATAAAACAAAAATATGCAATGAAGAATGTAGAGAATTATTTTAAAATATTTTTGAAAGATGGAAGATTATTTAGTGATTTTTATTATGGAAGTTTTAAGAGATATTGCAATGGTATGGGATAATCTCAAATAGGATGGACAAATGTTAGAAGTAAAATGTAATTTAATTGTTGATCTTTTTCTTATAAGAAAGCGAAAAATATAAACATTATCAAGTCGTAAATTTATATGATAGACCTCCTATAAGAGACTAAAATAGTATGGCATCAACCAAAGGTGTGGTAAAATTAACCCATAATTTTAGACCTAAAGCAAAAGGGATCAAAGCAAGCTTACACTCCATCCTAAACCACTAAAGAAGATCCAAAGCATACTTAGGTTGAGAGATAATAATGCCAAAGTATGACTGATTAATCTAGATTTCCAAAAAATAGTGTAAGAGCCCCAAATATTTCATCTCAAAGTTGAAACAAAGTCATGACTTCATCCTCTAAATTAGAGTAGTTGTTCTATTGTGATAAGAAGGTCATCAAGATACAATACAATCACCACAATTTTCTTATCATGATGTTTAATGTAAAAATCATGCTCAACCTCCTATCATTGAAATCCATAACTAAGGAAGAAATAATGTATTTTCTCATACTAAGCCTAAGGAGCTTGCTTAAGACCATACAAAGATTGTGTCCAACAACATAGCAATGAAGTAGGGCCCTCTATATCAAATCCAATTAGTTGTTGCATATAGATCTCCTCTTGAAGTTCTCCATAGAGAAAATAACAATTCATGCCCACCTAATGCACCTTCCATCCATAGGATGTTGTAATGGAAAGAATAATTCTAATAGAGTCTATCTTGGCTATAGGTGCAAATATCTCTAAGTAGTCCACTCACTCCTATTGAGAGAATAACTTGGTAACAAGGAATACCTTGTGCTTTTTAATGGTCATTTGATGTGTACTTGGTCTTGTAGACCCACTTACACCCCACAACATTCTTCCCTACTAGAAGAGGAACCAACTCCCATGTTTTGTTCTTCATCAATACCTCATATTCTATTATCATGGCATCTTCTCATTTTGGCTTCCCCTTAGCTTAGGAATAGGTGACGAGATCCTATGAATGGGTTACCTTCAAAGCTCAAGAAGGAGCCTTATGATGCCACTCAAATGATAAATGGATTTCGTGCATCCTTTAAAAGCATATTAACCCATTTGGGGGTATTATGTTTGGAAAAAACACGATTATCTTGCACCATCTCAACATCAAAAACTAAAATAGAAGAATCCAACTCATCACCACTCACCATGTCATACATAATTGGAGCATTCTAAACTAAACCATCTTGCTCACCTAAGAAACTATAAAACTATAAAAGGATGCTACCTACTCTAGGGAAGAGGATAATACTTGAAAAATTGTGTGTGATAGACTCAAATTGATAGGTAGTGAACAACTACTAAAAGAGGAAGATGTTCTAAGAGGGATGGGACCAAGTCATATAAATAACCTACTAGGTTTGGAACATGTAGAGGATTAGAAGAATCAAAATCTAAGAGATCAAGAGGGGAGTGGAAGAAATACCTAGAAGAACCTCATCAAAATGACATCCCCCCTAATCAAAACCTCATGCCTCTAAGGATCGTGGAAATGATATACATTTAAGTTATCAAAATATCCCACAAATATACATTTATGGCTTTTATATACCTCTTTTTTTCTAAGATCCTTATGGTAAGACCCCAAGGTCTTACTATAAAATTATTAACAAATTAATGTAAATGTAATCGTAGGCCACTCAAAGGGGGCTCCCTTGTAATCGCTTTGCCACTATAGGGGGCTCCCTTGTAATCGCTTTGCCACTATAGGGGGCTCCCTCCTTTAGAATCTATATTATTATTCTTCTTCTTGGATGATTTGATATGGATGGCCAACCTAATATATATATCTACCCTAAAGCTACGTTGGTGAAGAGACATGATGGTTCACGTATGAAGAGACGTGATGGTTCACGTTATGAAGGGTTGTGATGGTTCACTTTATAAGTTAATAATATAATAATTAAATGATTAATAATACTAACTAATACTAACTAATAATGTTAGGATTGAGGATCCTAACACCTTAGGTATATAAGACCATGTTGAAGACCCAAAGATTTGAAACATAGACATAATTGATTTATCCCCTATTAATTTTTCAAAAGGTGTCATCCCTTGAACAACCCTAGTAGACACCCTATTGATAATATACCCTACACAAGTGATTGCCTCGTTCCAAAACTTGTGATCTAGTTACTTGGCATGAATCATATAGCGAGCCATCTCTATAATTACCCTACTTTTTATTTTTCTGCACCATTCTATTTAGGAGTGTAGTGAACAGTCCTTTGGTATACTATTCTATGAGTGGCTAAGAAAGCATCAAAAATATGACTAACATATTCGTTCCCCTATCTATCCTTAGATACTTTATCTTCTTATTTAACTAGTTTTCAACAAGAGCCTTGAAATTTTTGAACCTCTCAAATACTTCATCCTTGGTATGAATGGTATATACCCACACATATCTAGAAAAGTCATCAATGAAAAGAAGAAAGTACCTATTTCCTGAAAGAGAACGTGTAACCATAGGTCCATAAATATCACTATGAATGATATCCAAAGGGTGAGATGCCCTCCTAATAACTCCTTTTGGAAAGGTCTCCCTATGATGCTTTCCCAAAATGCATCCCTCACATACACCACTTAGAGGGGATATGCATGGAATTCCAATAGCCATCTCATGCTGACTCATGTACCTTAAGGAACCATAGCTAATAGGTCCAAGCTTATGATTCTATTTTTGAATCTCATTAGCAACATGTGTAGCCATTATAACAAAGTTCTTCTTGCTAGAAGAGGAAGTGGGTATTTCACCCAACTTATACATATGATCATATTCATCACAATATCCATAAGTGATAGTCCTAAATCCATTGTTTATATCCTTAATCACTCATATATCAAGCTATAATTCTACTTTCTTGTTTGTATGAGTAATGTAATAAGTAGACAAAAGATTAGGACCAACATTAGGAACATGAAGTACTTCATCTAATGAAAAATATCCAATAGTTATGTATCCACTTTCTACAACCTATAATGAATATTAATTTCAATCACAACATGTTCCTCTGCATGAGTTTTGTTATAGCCTTGAAGGAGGTTCTCGTGCTTTGTCATATGCTTGGTAGCCCCTGAATCAACTATCCACTCATTTGAAGAAGTGGATGTCCAATATGTAGAATGAATTACAACATGTGCCTATGAGGTTTCTTCATCAAAACTATCCTCACCTTGTGCATAGAAGAGAGTAGCATCAACACCCCTTTTTCTTATTGCTTCCTCCAATTTCTTGATCTAAATTCTACAAAACTCTACGTTATGTCCTTCCTTTTTATAGAAACCACAAGTAGGCTTCTTGAAAAGCTTATTAAGCTTCTAGGTAACATAGTTAGGAGTATTCCACAAGGGTGCATGATGATCTATAACTATTCTACAAAAATTCAAAAACTTGCATGTATTTGTAACTAGAAACAACAATGCCAATGTAGAGAGCTCAAAAAAATATACAATTTGAAAAAATAAGCTTAAAATATTTTTGTATGCAAAAGTTATGGCCCTTAGAAGTTTGGCAAAAATGACCTCTAAAAACTTTTAAAATTTGAAAAAAATTCAATTCCTATTGCAAATGGGAAGCCACCACCTATTGCTATGTAAGTGGTTAAGAGGGTGCATATCATGTGTTGTCTATGTAGTATACTGATGAAACATGTGATACCACTTATCACAATCTAATTTTCTACCTTTTCTACAAACCATGTCATGCCACTTGTCATTTTATGATTGGCTCCTAAAGTTATATTTCGAGTTTTTTGTTGACTATGTAAGTTATTTATCAAGTTTGATAAGATGGCAAAATGTTATTGGCTGATCCTATTTTTATAGGTACCAAATGGTGTACGAATTACCATGTCGACCCAATTAAAGCATACCACATGTCACCTCAACATGTGTGCCACACTAATGCCCTTAAAAACTACCATTTATCACTTTGTATCATTTTTTTGGACTACCACCTTAACTACCATATGTTACCTTAAGATTTATTTATTTTTTGCCAAGTCACCTATATGGATTGCCATGTGTTACCTTGGGATGCATGCACTTGGTGCTACATTGACTATACAGATTGCCACATGTTGCCTCAAGATGTATGTACCTACCAACTCAACTATATCGACTATCGTGTCACCTTGAGATTCATCCCACCTTAATTGTATAGATTACCATATATCACCTGAGGATGTGTGCACCTACTAACTTAGTTATACAAATAACCACATGTTGCCTTGGAATTCATGTCATCTTAGTTGTACAAATTACCATGTATTTGCCTCAAGATATGTGCATTTTGTTCCACCTAAGTTGTATTTAGCATCACCTTAGCTATATGGATTGCCATATCATGTGCCACATCATTAGCCACATTGCCTACCATGTTAGGTGCCATGCCATCTGCCACATTGGGTGATAAATCATTTGCCACATTAGGTGTTATACCATCTTCCATGTCAAGTGTCATGTCACTGCATGCAAAAGTATGGGGGTTGTTGACATCATAAAAATTAGAGGAGGGTTTAAATTCGTGATCTCCCATAGTCAATACCTTGGCTAGCCTCTTGCTAGCCACCTCTCCAAGTGCCCAACTTGGGAGGATAACATCAAAAGTTAAGGTTGACATAACCTTCATTGCTACTTGCCCCCCCTTTTTATGTGCATGATGTAACCCTATATCAACACGAAGCAAACATGCCCAATTGCATGCCTTCTTGCAAAAATCACAAAATATTTTCCAAAATATTCTAAATTTAGAGGGAAATGAATAATTTTTCAAACACAATTTTGAGGTACCTAGAGGCAAAACAACAAAAAGCATTGAACTATGACCCCTCTAAATTTTTTTGAAGAATATAAAAATGTTGATGGTTTATCCATATTTGTTATAATTTAGCCTACACAACCATTTTGTTGAATGCAACCAATCAATTCCTCCTCTCATGCATATGTGGCAAAAATGTTGTCAGATCATTTTTGTAACTTTGTCAAGTGGCTTATAGGTCTTTACTAAGCATGGGAACCTACCCATAACTTCTCTATAAACAAGGGTCTATCTAAAATTTTTAGCAACTTATTTTCTTCTTTCACAAAGGCTAAGTAGTCTCTCCTCATTAATGTTGCTATTGGCCATCAAAAGCTATAAGAGAAAAGAAAATGATTTTTTTTTTAAATCTATAAAAGACAAATGAGGTTTTCAAAAAACTCAATCCTAAAACTAGGGTATCCCTTCAGTAAAAAATATTAATAAAACAAGATTGAGTTCCAATGAGAGGAAAAAATAAACCTATCGATGAATATTTCTCCTGAAGCAAATTTGTTGTTTCCAATGAAATCCTCACGATCTAAGTCCACTAGAGTTTTCTATCATAAAACCTTCTTTAAATTACACAATCAACTTAAAAAATCTTCTCCATAAGCCCCTATGAAAATTGCCCTCAAGAGAAGCTAGAAGATAAATCTACCATCAACAGAAGCAAGAAAATAATAAAGATTCACACAGACTCTGATACCGTGTTAGATTTACCAATAGTTTCCATAAAAAAATGGAATCAAACATTACCAAGTATTCTTGACAAAAGAAATATGCAACATATGACAAACATAGTATATTATGGGGTGCTTGTAGACACCAAAATATCTTCACTCAAAGAGAATCAAAATTACATTAAAACCATTAGTCAAATGATTAGTAAGAAGGGGTGTTTATATCTAAGTACATATTGCCTTTAGGTCAATGTTATGAGACTGACCCTTACGAATAAAATATAAAAATACCCTTTTCAAGGTTTACATGGGCCCAAAGGGAAAACATAACAAAAAGTTGATTGTGGCCTCAAGAGAAGCTTAAACACCATATATTCCAATAAATTAATGAATCCCCCTCAATTGAATTGTATTTCCATCCTTTTTCTATTGTAATTTTAATCCTTGTAAAAAGTGCCCTAGCCTTTGCATAATTGTTAGTTGAAGTCTTATATTACATTGAGTAAGTGAGGAGAATTTTTCCTTCATTATTTCAAAAAACACCACTGCCACTGGCTTTTCCTAGATTTCCTTTAGAAGTACCATCAAAATTAATATTGATAAACCCAATTTCTAGACATTGCCATTTTACCCTAGAACAAAGTAGATTCTTTGTTTTAATCCCATTATTGCAGATGACTCTTCCATATATATTCAAATTTTATAACCAAGTTGTTGCCACATCTTTTTCCACACTTGAGACTTCCTATGATGGGTATCATATCTATAAACATTATCCAAGAGAAGCAATAATATGATTTCAAACTTGGGAATGATTTTGAGATTTATTTTTAAAAATTTTGTTATTCCTTTTAAGCCATAAATTCCAACAAATAATGACAAGACCAATCCTCTACATAATAAATAATGCTTTAGCTTCAAAATAATTAATCCAATACTTAATGAACTCTTTCAATGTTGATAAATTTACCCAATATATTTTCATATTTTTAAAAAAGTAACCCAAAATGTTGTGAACAAGACATGAATAAGTAAATGGTATGATGTTTCTAAATACTTCTCACACAAGGCACATCTGAAAGGTCCATGATATCCTCTTTTTTGTATATTCTCTCTTGTAAGAATCTTACTTTGAATTGCTAACCAAAGGAATGTTGAGGCCTTAGGGAGAGCCTCTAGTGACCAAACATTCTTCCCAGGAAAATATTTGGGAGTATCCTCATATCCCAACTTGACTGAGTATCCATTATATTTTGATAGAATCTAAACCAATTCATCATTTAATGTAAAAATTAAAAAATAAAACTCTTAAAGCATTTTTTGAAGTTCATCTATAATTTGCTTGAGTTCCTCTCCTTCAACCAGGTTACTAAAAGAAACCCATAATCTAGAGTTGTTATTCATATTAATATACTCTTTGACCTTTGGACCTTTACAAACTAGGCATGCCCAAATCATGTTGGAGATATTACATTATTTGGTCACGTAATAGTTAGATTAGGGAGTGTGATTTATATTTTGTCTAATGTATGTGTCAACATGTGAGGAGGGTCCATGTGTTATGTAATAAAGTGTGCAAGTGTACAAAATGTGAGAGTGTGCAAAGTGTCAAGTAAGTAAGTCAAGATTCATAGGTGTTAGGTGTCGATTATACAAACAAAGAGTCACATGATATGTGGTAAGATGTAAAGTAAAGACTCGTGAGAGTTTTGTCATATGTGTAGAATATGAAAGGACGCATCTCCCAAATGTTTGAGGAGATCAATAGTTGAGTGTTGAAGAGTCATCTTGTAAGGTTATATTATGGATACAAAGCTCCATGCATTGTATTTACGTTTAAATACAGGTGAATTGATCTCGAACTTGATGATTTAACAATGATAATGTGAGATTTTATATTGTAAAATATTATTGCGATTATGTGAATGAGATTTATTGATATTGATGACATGTGAATAGATTTTATTGTGATTAATATTTGATCCTAGATACGAGACACGTGAGATTATCCAAGATAATTCCCAATAATGGTATTAGAGTTGCACTTAGGCCATTAGATATTGTTGAAGATATTGGATTGAGAGAAGACGAGTTGATTTCACTTGAAGATTGAAGAAAAAGAGGGTTGAGATCACACAAAATTAAGATAGCCTGATGAAAAGATCATTGGAAATTATAGAAGAGAAAATATTATGGAGAGAAGATAGAAGGAGATTGATTGGATGATTGTTGGAAGATTGCAGAGAAATTGAAGAAAGTTAGGACTAGAATTTGGTGTGAATATTGGAAAACTGGTCCACATAGATTGAATATTGGTTGTAAAGAAGACTTAAGAAGATATTGTGAGTGACATAAGAAATAATGAAGATTGAAGGGCTGAGGTCGCCCAAATTGTAGAGAAATTTTTGAAAAGGTAAGGCAAATTTGATTTAAAGAATTGAGATTAAATTGATTAGATTGATTTGAAAAGAAATTTGAAAAGAAGAAATATTGTTGTAAGATGATATACTATTGGAGAGATAAGAAGACTATTTTGTTAAGGAGAAAATTTGTGAGAGTTTTTTAATTTTTGGAAGAAGGGATTTTTAATAGAAATAAAAATTTGTGAAGAGAGGTATAAGAAGATTAAAATTTGAAATTAATATTTATTGGAGTGATAAGAAGAAATTGAAGGAAGAAAGAATTTAAATTTTGTGAAGAAAGAAGTTGGAGATTGAAAATTGATTAAAAAAGAAAGATATTTTACTAAAAGGAGAATTAAAAAATTAAAAGGACAAAAGAAGGAATAGAGTGGAGAATATAAGAGGAATTGTAGAAGCATAAAGAAGCCATCAAAAAAGAGGAGCAACCTATTTTCGAGGAAGATAACATAAGGAAATTTGCATTGAAGACCACAACATTGAAGACATTGATTTGAGACGGATGTGGAGATCGCTGTGAAAAAGAAGGAAGGTTGAAGCCTGCTAAAAAAGTGAGAGCATCTACGGATTGTGGCTTGATAAAACTGAAGAACAATATTTATGAAGTGAAGATGTTATTGATGCATGTTGTAGATAGCTTACTAGAATGAATATTGAATTCCTAAGATTCGAACTAGAGAATCACCGAACGTTGATACAATTTCATTAGAGATAATGCTTGACATTTGCTAAAAAAAATTGTAACGCTTGGTAATTGTAGTTGGCAATTTCGTAATACTTGACTTCTTTATATAAACATTTTGTAATACTTGATATTTGTAGAAATATTTGTTGGAATGTTAATCTAAAATGGAAATATAGGATCTGGAAGGTAAAATAATGATAAAGTATTAGCACTGGAAGAAAACATGTTTAAATTTATTGCACAACAAAATATTTTTTAGAATGGAAAATCTTAGAAATTGAAGCATATTTTTTTTGGTACCATTAAATAAAAGAGGGTTTTGAAAGTCCACCCACAACCTTTTAGAACAACTCCAAGGAGGAGCACATCGCTTAACAAATGAAGGAGGGTTTTGAAATGTGTCCCACAAACTTATACATTAGCTCCAAGAAGGAGCACAACGCAATTACTACAATCAATAGCTCCAAATGGAGAACAACCCACATCCTCCAAACAAGAATAAAAAATTCCACACACCGGCCAATTTGTCCAACCAAAAAACAATAGCTCCTACTAAAGAAAAATCAACGCCATAAAACACTTCCAAACACTGGTAGGTCCCAACAATAGATAACAACGCCAACCACAACTAACCACTGCCAAACAAAATAAAAAACAATACCAATTACCAACAATTCCAAACAACAAAGGACCAAGAGCGACAAAAAATTAAAATTTGAAATTTAAACATCCAAACCCTTAACAGACAAAAGAATCCACTATTACACAGTGAAAAACTAGTAGGAAAAGGGGCTGAAAGGAGAAAACCAAATATGAACTCCAAAAGCAACAATGAAAGGGAGATTCAACAACAACCAGAAGCACTGGTCTCGACCTCCAAGACCACCCAATAGAGAAAATAATCAATGAAGACCTTCCACTTCTTGGGGAGCCCAAAAAACCACCAGAAGAACTGGTTTTGGCCACCAATACCACCACCCGATCAAAGGCAACAAAACCAAAAACAGGGGAAGAAAGACTCCAAATAAACACTCAACTCTGGACCCGGAGCCCAAGGATCCAAAGGAGAGAAAGTCCCACAAAAAACCTTCTAAACTATTTGAACAAATCCACTGCCAAAGAGGTCAAGTATGCAAACTAACGTCACAATAGCTCCACCCGAGCTAAACCTAGAAGCCACGTGAGCCCCAACATCGAAAACACCCAGCTAGACTGGGAAAAAGCCCCAACAAAATGGAGCATGAGCGAACACGAAAAAATGTAAAAGGAGACGCCCACTTAAAGTATAAAACCTTCCAAACAATATCTAGAAACTAAGACCCCACAACTGAACCACTCCACAACACTAAGGGTCTCTGTAACTCTTCTGAACACCGCCCAAAATCTGCCCTAAAATCACTAAACCACAGGGAAAACCTGGGACCAAGAAATCTATCAAGAAACCAGAACCTTGAAACCTGTGGGCCAAAACCCTACAAGCAAACAAAAAAATAGAAATCCCAACTCCAATGGGTTCCAAATCCATAGGCAAGTAGAAGAAAAGAAAACCCTCTAGAGGTAGAAATCAATCTCTATCAACAAACCAAACTTTGCCCTCCAAAGAAACATGGGTTCGAATAAGACCACCACCCAACCACCCGTTCACCACATAAATTGGAATAGGGGACTCACCTAACCCCAAACCAGCACAAGCACAAACTGGAGCACCACCACCCAAAAAGCACAGGTTAAAGTCTCTAGGGGACTCTGGCACCAACATAGAGTCACCATCAAGCACAACTTTGCCACCACCAACAACAGGACCAACGAAAAAAGACCACTCTTGCCAAGGTCTTGCCCCTTTGAGATCCTCTACTACTCGCTCCTCAACCAGTGGACTCTACACCCAAAACCCATAAGGTTCAAATTTTTCCAACTTAGAGTGCAACCTGGATCATGCAACCTTCATCTTCTCCTCCCTTCTGGTGGTCTCCAAGCAGACCACCACCCAACCACCCATTCACCACCATGGAAATTGAAGAACATTTGAAAATATAGAACAATGAAATATAATTGAAGTTTTATTATATTGAAGTCCTCAGATTTGTTCTTTATAATTAATTGCAGTGGGGTAAACTAAAAATGCATCATTAAAAGCCTTTGGATTTTTTTTGTTTGTTGAAAGGAAACATGCATTGTATTGTTTTAAATTAAAGGAAAGATAAATCACTTTTGGAAGATATAAGGGATAAATGTTTTAATGAAGAATAAGGTTTTTTTTTTTAAGTGGGTTATTGGGAGATATAAGGGAATATTAATAAATTGATTTTTGTTGAGTAAGTGGGAAGTATTAACTAAAAATTATTATTTTTTAATTAATAGGAAGTTATAAAGTGGAAAAATAATTCAAACTAATTTGGGAAGATTAATTGAGGAATTAATAAATTGTTGGAGTTGTAAGGAAAAAGGGAAAATAAATTAAATTGATGTTTTTTAGGAGATATAAGAAGCAAAAATTAAATTGATGAGTTAATTATTTAAAGGGAAAATTGATAAGGAAGGTGAAAATTGAATTTTTTTTTTGGAGTTATAAGGTTGTCAACAACAAAATAAATTGGAAAATTGAAAAACTTGAACACAACATGGCACTTAAAAGAAGAAAGTAAACAAAAAAGACAAACACTGAAACATAAGAAATTGGTATAGAAATACAAGAACCTAAGGTATCAAAAACAAATGAAGAAGAGAAACAAAATTCATATTTTCAAGAAGTTGAAAAATTCTTAAAAGATGAAGATTTTACATCACCACAATTGGTGATTTAATTACAAAAATTTCTTGAAGAAGCTAAAGATGAAGATTTTTTAACACTCAAGAACTACTTCTATACTATTATCAATGAAGCTAATTATCGCCCTATCACATTATCTATTGATAGGGAAAAGATGGTATATATAACATTTCTCTCTAGAAGACAAGACTAAATGACAAGATGAAGTAATTAAATATTTAAAGGACAAGCCTATAATGAAGGATGTCACCAATGGTACAAATGATTTAAGGCCTATGGTAATAAATGTATGTTGTGATACCATAGAATTAAAACCAATGATGACATATGCATGTTGTGATACTAGTGATCTTCATCAAAATGAAAAAGAGAATTGTGATGCAAATTGTGATACTTGTGATTTGGGACCCATGATAAATATATAAAACTTGTTCCAAGATCAGATGTTGCATATGAGTCAAAGGATTATGGCTTGTGAAGAAAAATAGTGTGCAAACAATATATGTGAAAAAAAACATTGTAACATTGTAAGGCAAAATAATGAAGACCTCAAAAAATCAGATAACAAATGTGAACATTATGGCAAGCATGGACACAAGATAGAAAGATGTTGAAATCTTCATTGTTGTAAAATTTGTGGAGGTAACAATCACTCTTAAAGATATTATTGGTGCAAAGAAAATAATAATATGAATTATGAATGGATAAGCATGCACAATCGAGACAAGATAAAAGAAATGATAATAAGGATAACATTAAATAAATTTCTTCAATTTTTTTTGGCAATTCTAGATATGGCCAAAAAAAGGATATAAACTTCTACAATTGACTCAAAAGGAAATCAATACCAACAACAATGCCAAAGTTAGAGCCAAAGGATGAAGACAAGACAAAGATAAGAGACAGATATTGAAGACTATAAGTCTTCATACTATATAATATGATATGCGAGGTGTTGGGGATATTACATTATTTGGTCATGTAATAGTTAGATTAGGGAGTGTGATTTATATTTTGTCTAATGTATGTGCCAATGTGTGAAGAGGTTCCATTTGTTTTGTAATAAAATGTGCAAGTGTTCAAAGTGTGAGAGTGTAAGTGTCAAGTGAGTAAGTCAAGAGTCATAGGTGTTAGGTGTCAAATACACAAGTGAAGAGTCACATGATATGTGGCAAGATGTAAAGTGAAGAGTCATGAGAGTTTTGTCATATGTGTAGAATGTGCAAGGATGCATCTCTCGGATGTTTGAGGAGATCAATAGTTGAGTATTAAAGAGTCATCTTGTAAGGTTATATTATGGAGACAAAGCTTCATGCATTTTATTGAAGTTTGAATCAAGGTGAACTAATATTGAACTTGATGATTTATGAATGATATTGTGAAATATTTTTGTGATTATGTGAATGAGATTTATTGATATTGATGATATGTGAATGCATTTTATTGTGATTAATATTTGATCCTAGATAAGAGACCTATGAGATACTATGGAAGGATTCCCAACAAGTCAATGATTGCCATTTTGAGTCAGAGATAAAAGGATTAGGCTTCAACCAATCATCAAACAAAAAAATTACATTATTTTCATAACTGAATGACCATGTAATATATTTCTTGATCCAGTGCAAACTATCTTATATGAAGTTTCATGTTGATAATTCTTTGGGCAGGGTTCTTTTCCTAGATAATTTCATTGCATCAAGAGAACTATATAGCCTAAGGTTTATAGTATTGGGATATTGGTTTGGTAATAATGAGTAATGTCAGGTATTTAGGCTTTTGTAAAACTAGGATTTTATAAAAAGTACAACATAGGTCTTCTACTTGTCAATTCTAATCCAAGATATTGTATAAATAAGTAGACCTAAAATTTCCCTTCAAAACATAAAAATAACATTGGTTTTCTTGAATTTAAAGATATCTTCTTTTTTTTCAAAATCATGATTTAAAAAATTCACTAGAATTGTTCCTGGCAAGTAAGTTCATTGGGTTATAAGTCACTTAATATTTGCTCATATTTCTTTATCTAACTATTTATTTTGAAGCTTTAAAATTATAAAGATACGGTGCAGTAATCATCTAAACTTGTTATCCTTATGCAAAGATATAACTCCTACAAGTTGAGGATTTCTAATAAAAAGTTGATTTAGATTATCTAGATCTATAGAAATAAGTTCTTCCACTTTGCTTATTTCATCGATTTGATACCACTTGTTAATAACCCTAATACTCAAGAACCTATACAAATAACAAATATATTATACACCATGCAATCAATCAATACAATAGATGAAAATGGAGAATATCCTTAATTAGAAAAATACAAATCAATACTCCTTAAGGAAGGAATGAGATCTCTTGATATGAGAGTGTTACTTTGAAGGTAATTGCCTCCAAGATGAATGCAATGTCAATATTTCGTATCTAATAACTCCACAATTACAAAAATAGTTACTCACACTTTATAACACCATGGGAGGTTATAACCCTTCCTTGACTAATTATTACCAAAACAATATTCCAATACAATAAACATCATGTTACGTGTGGCCCATACCAACTATCATATAACTTGATTATGGAATACAATATCATAACACTAATACCTAACACTAACCTTTCACAAAATTTAGTGAAGTTACAAGAATTTTACCAAGTTGGAAGGAAAATGAGTATTTCTAAATATGGAAACCATTACTAGATTGTTTTTCTAAACTAGGTACCTTTAGGCTATTTTAAAGGGTTTAATATCTCAAATACATATTGAGGCCTGGATCTAGATCTAGTTTATATTTTTCCATCCTATAATGTTTTTATTATTGTTGATTTTTGTATGACATTTAATTAATTATGCAAAAACTACATCCAGAGTAGCAATAAGGCACTTACCATTTTTTACCCTTAGCAATCAAACCTTGAAGCTTTTACGTAATCCTTGTTGCTAAATTTTCCTAGTTTCCTCAAAGATGTACCAAAATTGGAAAAATAGAAGTTTTCTTTCATTTCTCCTTTTTAAACTAATTTTATTTTGGACAAAGTTCTCCATAAAGAATTAAAATATTTGCTTTTAAAGAGCTTTTACATCTCCTTTGTGACCATTTCTCTTAATTTAGGCTTTAATATTTCTTATTAACTTAAATATTTTTAAATATTTATTTAACTAAATATATTTTCCTATGTGAGTCTGAGTTGGGAGCAAGTGCTAGTTAGGAACGAGCCTCACTTTTCTTGCTCCAAATATTTGGGAAAATAGATGTTTGTTCTAGGGAGTAAATGTTATACCAAAGATGATTATCAAGGATGAGATGATTGAGCATGATAGCAAGGTTCTTAAAAATAAACGGTTAATATGTGAATTCCATGGATATTGGTTAGGGTTTTTGGAGATTCAAAATTGTGTCAAGTAGAAGTGGAGATTGAATTCAAATTACTCCATGACTTTCCTTCCTAAATATTTTTTTCTCATTATATTTTCTAGTTTGGAAATCATGGATAAAATAATGAGTGGTGGTCCATAGTGTAGGGGAGAGATCTCTTATATTTAAAACCATGAAGTGAGAATTTTCTATTGGAAAATATATATTTAAAAGCTTTTGGTGTGGGTTAGGCTTTTTGGATTTCCATATCAACTTATCAATAAGGATGTTTTGAAGAATATTGGATATACCCTAAGGGAATTCATCGAACATGGAATAACTATAAAGGAGAAAAAGCATGTTATATATTACCCAAATATGTGTTGCTATGGATATTTCAAAACCTTGGCCATAATCCATTAAGATTAAATTTGAATGAAGAGAATGAGATCAACAAGTGGACTGTGAAAACATTCCATTTTTATGTTGCAAGTGTTATGAGATGAGACACAAGACAAGAGATTGCAAAGTGAAAATGATGGAGAAATTGAAAACAATTTGGTCATGAGACAAACTTTAAGATGAAGCAAGGAAATTATACTATAGTAGAAGCTAGATTATATCAAGGATATTCCACACCAAAAAATAGGCAAAGAAAGCCTATCTGAAGCATTAGATGGCAATGGCCATCATAGTTCACTTGGATCAATTGTTAGAAGTAGCAAAGAAGGATACAATGGATGGGAAAGAATAATGTACAAGATCAAATTCATAAGAAATTAAAGGTGAAACTGAAGATGTGGAGGAAATTTTAAAACAAAGGAGGTAGAAGAAGTTAAGTTTATTCTAGGTAAATTATCTTTATTTTCTTCAAGTAGTCAAGCAGTAGAAAGTCCTCTCATTGCAATATAATAATAGTATAGAGGTTATCCATTATACTCCAGGGTTTCAATAGCAACATAATAAAGAAATAAGGATGAGGATGTCCATAGCAATTTAGGGCTTTTAGGGTAACATTAGAAGGTATTGGTATGAAGAAAAATCCTTGCACTTTAGGGTCTTAGGAAAACATAAAGAAGAAAGTGCTTTTGAGGTTATTCATTGTCCTTTAGATCCTTCAAAGCAAGACAAACCTATAGATGAAAAGTATCACTATAAAAATTATAAAAAATTAAAGAGATTGATGAATATGAAAGTGTTAGTGGGGATGAAAAAAGAAGAGAAAGACCCAAGAAGTAAAAACAAAGAGAAAGGAAAACTTAGAGGGATATTAAAATGGGAAAAAAAATCGAATATCACAAGTGTTAACAAGAAGTGGGAGTAAGCCCACAAATAAAAATAAAAAGTGATGATAAAAATGACATATTGAAATATTAGGGGAATGAATAAGACCCCTAAGAAGAGAGGTATTATGGATTTGACAGGTTGTTATAGCCAACATATTTATAGATATGGAAATAAGGGATTAGATAGTTTAGCCCTTCACAATGTTGATCTTTGTCTTGGCAAAATTTGAATTTTAGAATGCAACAAACTGAGTGAGATTTAATCTCTTAATATAAATGATATCAAGGAGTCAACTTTGAAAACATAGGAGATTGAGAAAGATGAAGATCATTTTTGAGAGAGGCAAATGAATAATATATTTGATAAAAAAGCAAATTGGTTATCGTTTAATTAACTTGATAGCAATGTAATGTGTTGTTATTTTAATGGGATACACACACATACACGTACACACACATAAAAATTGTGTACACCTAAATGATCAAATGTCATGAGATCAACCTGTTAGATTCCTTGAATTTTAGGAAGGAGAACCAGGTTATAACCTTGCAAAGAGATACATCCATAATTGCCAAGTTGTTATATGACCTATATGTGACCATAATGTAATATGGACGGGGCCTATTTCAATTCCATGCAACCAATTAATTTTTTTTCATACATATATGACTTCTCATTCCAATTTTCCTATTATATATTAATTCAAAATTAATTAATCATTTTAAGTAATTTATTTCTAAGGTTTACATCTAATCAGCCTCTAGTAATGGGGTTGACAAGTTCGAAGAGAATGATTACCTTTTGAAGTGACCTCATCTAAGCAACATAAAAATAAATGTTAATAGAGTTTCAGGAAGAAATTTAGGTATATATCATGGTAGGAATTTAGCAAAATGCTAGTGGTAAGTTTATTACTTGATTTGTAGGCATCCTTAAGATAGACACCAATAACTATGTAGAAGCCATGACTACCTATCATGTTATAATTAAATCTTGTCTAGTATTTTTATCAAATTAGATTTGAAAATTCTTATGTAGTGTCTTAATTTAGATTCCTTTTGTAATGCCAAGTACCGAATTATATAGGAACGTCTAAAAGATATCATGACAATCATGAGCATAATATCCACTTCTAGTTGAAATTATTTTTTTGGGGGGATTTTTTTATTATTCAGAATCTAAAACAATACATTCCACAAGGATTTCCAAGTGATCCAAGCCAGCACATCATACGAAATACAATAAATCCACCAAGGAAATCCATGGATCATTCTGACAACAACTTCGACAGGACACAACAACCCATGACAATCGGGTTCCTCCACCTTGAAATTATCTTTCCTGGTCCTCATGAATTAACTGATTAAGGAGTCTGGATTTCTCCTGATCAAGATCATTCCAGCTATCAACTTTCCAGTAAGGGAATCCTTCAGAAGCCCACTTCGCCAAACAATCAACCACTCTATTCCATTCTCTTGGGATATGAACAAAAGAAATTTCAACAAAATTCCCAGCCAAGCTCAAAATCTGTTTCACTATTCTAGCCATAAACCAGGAAGCATCCTGAAAATGCTTGTTGTTCAGAAGAGACACCACTATCATGGAATCAGATTCACAAATAACCCTTCTCCATCCCAAAGAAAAAGTTGTTTCCAATGCATGGAGAATTGCCAACGCTTCCATATGATTATTCGAATGA
The DNA here is from genome assembly GCA_028583015.1 of Wollemia nobilis. Lineage (NCBI taxonomy): Eukaryota > Viridiplantae > Streptophyta > Pinopsida > Araucariales > Araucariaceae > Wollemia > Wollemia nobilis. The sequence continues at coordinate 6,065,086 of JAQPPZ010017031.1, read as the reverse complement.
ATTCCCTTGTACACAGAGAAAAAGAGGTGGGCCACACCCTCACTATCACGACCAATTCCTCCTATACCAACATTACCTGGGTTACCCCTGGAAGAACCATCCGTGTTTATTTTGATAACACCCCTAGGGGGGACTCCACTTCCCAGATCTATTGACCTTCAACGAACCAATCCCCCTAACAGGGCCTCTATTTGCAGCTGGTGATGATAAAGAAATCTCCAATCTATTGATAATCTACCAGTCGGAGGAAGTAAGAGGAGAACTCAGAACACACTTGGCCTCAATAGTCTCCTTAACCATCCTTTTGACTCTGAGCCATACCTGTAAGGCTCCAAGTTGACATCCCTAAAAAATTCTTCGGTTGCGTTCCAACCAAATCTGCCAAAATATGAAGGAAGGACCAATATCCCAGGCAGTTTGAAGACATGAAGCAGAGGTAGGGGGTCTACCCAAGCTTTCCCAAAACTCAAAAATAGAAGTAGCATGGATGATGGGCCTTTTCCAGATCTGCCACCACAAGTTCCAGACCTCCAGGGAATATGAGCATTGGAAGAAAATATGGGGAATGGTTTCCTCATTCTTTCCACAAAGAAAACATAGTGAAGGACCCTGAAAACCTCTTTTCTGAATATTATCCCAAGTTGAACATTTCTTCTGACATAGAAGCCAAAGAAAAAAATTACATTTGGGCCAACCAAACTTATTCCAAATCTTCTTCCACTAGGGGGACACAATCTCCTCTCTTCTCTGCATAATAAGGGTTTGATAACCTAGAGCAATAATGTATTTCCATTTCGAATTATGGCCCCAAGCAAGAATATCAGAGTCTTCAATAGAACAACATGGTCTCTCAACCAAAATAGAAGCTAGAGTGTCACGATCCTCAGGACAACCACCCTCTGGCCAGCCCTATGAATCCCACCAATAGTGAGTAAAAGAACTACCAAGAGGACTTTATCGCTTGAAGTCAACCACCTTAGACCAACCCGCATCAAAAAAATATCTCAAAGAAGATGAAGGTGGGGGAAAGAAGAAAGGATAGGAGGATGATTATCCCAAGAATATTCCCAAAATAAGGCATTGTTTCCCTTATTAACAATCCAAAAGAGACCCTGCTTAATAAGCATGGCACCTTTTTTGAGAGTGTCCCAAACAATGGAACCTTTCCCCCTCAGCTCCAATCTCGGAATCTCATCAGTTGGAGCACCACCAAAATATTTGAGGCTAAGAATTTTAGCCCAAAGTTGATCAGGATTACTGCACCACCTCCAATAAAGTTTAGCAGCCAAAGCGAGACTATTCAAATCGGATTACCTCAAACCAAGACCCCCCATCTCTTTAGGGCAACACATAGTATCCCAACTGACCAGGCTCCATTTATTATAGTCCAGGTTTCCTGCCCATAAAAATTTTCTAGAAAGAGAATCAAATTCTTTGAGAAAGCACTTAGGAGCAGCCAAGATAGAAAACCTGTAAATAGGCAAAGCATGAAGGACAAACTTCAAAAGCGTTAATCTACCAGCAAAGGATAGCCATCAAAAAGTCCAATGATTAACCCTTGATCGAAATCTATCCAAAATACTTTTCCAGTAAGCCCTTCCAAGATTTTTAGAAGAAATAGGAATCCCTAGATACTCCACTGGCAAACAACCCACCTAAAAATGTAGAATATTAGCAATCCTACGTTGAATCCGACCATCCGTATTGAAGAAGATCTTTGATTTCTCTTCATTAATCATTTGACTAGAGGTAGATAAGTAAATATCTAAAGCCTTCCTAAAATTCATTACTTCCTCAATTTTTGCCCTCCCCATCAGAGCAGTATCATCGACAAACTGAATATGAGACTAGGATAAAGAATTCTCCACCCAAGACCATCCCTGGATAGCACCACGATTCTGAAAACTCTTGAGAAGTCTACCCAAACCTTCAACCATAAGGATGAAAAGATAGGGGGACAAGGGATCTCCTTGATGAATCCCCCTAGAGGCCGAGAAGAAAGTGGATGGTAAACCATTGATTAAAACTGCAAAGGAGGCCGAAGTCACACAACTCATGACCCATTCAATCCAATTATACGAGAACCCAAAAGCTTGAAGGATGTTCTACAAAAAAGGCCAGCTAACCCTATCATAAGCCTTGGACATATCAAGCTTAATGAACATAGCCTTTTCCTTAGAGATATCCATAGAGTGAATAGCTTCAACAACAACCACCACACCATCTAAAATCTGATGACCCTTAACAAACCCACCTTGCTCAGGAGAAATAAGAAAACCAAGAACTTTCTTCAACCGATCCACAATAATCTTGGTAATAATTTTGTAAGTAACATTGCATAGGAAAATAGGATGGAAAGACCCCAATGAGCTAGCATTTTCAGATTTGGGAATAAGAGCAAGGAAGGTTGAATTAATAGCTTTAAGCATTTGCTTATTGACTTGGGATTCCTGAACAACTTTTAGCAGATCAAAAGATAACACTTCCCAAAATTCTTGGAAAAATTCTATAGGGAAACCATCAGGTCCAGGTGCTTTACCTTTTTTCATTTGAAAAACCACCGCTTTAAGTTCCTCCATCGAGATGGGGTCCATTAGCATCTTATTCATATCATTAGAGACCAGCCTAGGAATACAATCCAAAATAAGCCTCATATTAACAACATCATGAGGACCCTGCTCGAAGAAAAGAGAGGAGAAGAACCTGACTGCTTCATTAGAGATATCCTCAAAGGATGAGAGAGTTTCCCCTGATCAGAAGTAAGTGAGACTATAGCATTACCATTCCTATGGTCTTTAACTAAATTGTGAAAAAATAGGTGTTTCCATCCCCTTCCAACAACCAGTCAATCCGAGATTTTTGCTTCCAAAAAATCTCCTCACGAAGCTCCCATTCAACAAGCTGACTAGAAAGGGAAGCTTCCATTTCCAATAGATCCTTTGTCAATCCTTCATATTTAATTTGAAAAGTGATCTCCTCTAGGCTATCCTGTAGTTGCTTTTTCTTCTGAAAAATATTTCCAAAAGAAAATTTGTTCCATTGCTTGAGTTTGAATTTGACAAACTGGAGGCTTTTGAAAAAAGTAAACATAGCAGTGCCAAATTTGGGTTTCCCTTTGACCCACCACCTCTCCACATATTCATACAAATCCTTATCCCTGAGCCACATAAGTTGAAATTTGAAAGGTAGATTTCTTGGCAATGAGAATCTCGAGGACTGAAAGAGAATGGGCCAGTGATCAGAGCCCCTCCAACCTAGAATATCTGAGAATGAAGTCCAACTATCATCAAACCAACTATCTGAAGTAAGGAACCGATCCAATATTTTAGAAATAAAATCTGTTCCACATCTTCTATTAGTCCAAGTAAAGAGCCCATTTCGAGGCTTCACATCAACAAGATTAAGGAAAGAAATATTGTCCCACATCAAAGTAGAAGAAGGGCCCAAACACTCCACACCACCATTCTTCTCCTCTAGGGACATGATAGAATTAAAATCCCCAACCACAATCCAAGGAGAATTGGGAGCAAGAGATCGAATGAATCTAAGATGATTCCATAAGAGGATTTTACCTGATAAATCATTGGGGTATACACATTAGATAGAAGAATAGAAGATCTAGATGAAAAGTAGGTAGCAACCATAGAGAGACAGTTCCTGCTACCCACCCACCAAGAGGGAGTTAAGCTTCATGGATCCCACAAACATGCAACACCACCCATCGAACCCTGGGCTCCAATAGCAAGATAGTGACCACCTTTCCATATCTTAGAAGCAATTCTAACCATATCTTCACAAGATAATTTTATTTCCTGGATGAAAATAATATCAGGTCTATGATCTCTGATCAAATTCTGAGTAGCTTTTTGTCTAGGGCTGCTACCCAAACCCCTAACATTCCAAGATATCACTTTCATTTTGGGGGAATAGAGAAGTGAGAATCTAATGTCTTAACAACACCAGACTCAACTAAGGATTCCCCTATCAATTTCACTTTTTCTTGATCCTTCTTTCTTCCTGCTTTTACCACCTTCTCCACCCCACCTTTTTTGATAGTTTTTGGGTGAATACCTAACACAGAAGAAACTTTCTTTTTCCCTTCCTCTCTGACAATCCTGTCCTGGGAGGGTTCAAACCTAGTCTCATCCTCATTTCCCTCAATCAAGTTTTCAGCCAAAGGGGAATGATCAAGAACTTTATCAAGACAATCTGACACCTCTTTGGACTTATCTTCATTTCCTACAAGAGGGTTATTAGGCACCACCCCTTCCTTATCAAAATTTTGCATTTCAAAAGAAGGATTTAGGAAAGAACAAGTACCTGGCTCTTGAATACAAGCATCCATATCACCTCCATTCCAGACTTGCTCCTCAACATGCGGCTCCTCAAAAGTCTCAAGCACATCAAATATGTTACCAGAACCTCCCTTCCCAACACCTTTATTCTGATGAACAAAAGGCCTAGATCTTGAACGAGACTTAACAGGAATAAATCCATCAGAACCGGGCATCTCATTAACCATAGGAGCTTTTCCTTTTGCCTTTGTAGATGCATCTTGAAAGTCATATGAAGAGGATGAAGGCTGAGAATTCACTTTCTTACAGTTTCTCTGAAGATGCCCATATTCATGGCATATGCGACATCAAAATGGGAGAGCTTCATAATCTAACTATTGGACCCAAGACATGTTTCCCAGTTTAATCTCCAATGATTCAGGCAATGGATTATTCAGATCTACTTCAACATAGAGCCATGCAAAAGAAGCAAATTTCCTATCCAAAGTTTGGCGAGATGGACCAACCGGTTTCCCAATAATCTCTACAATAGAATGAAGAATATTCGACCTCCAATATTCCATAGGGAGTCATGGCAAATGGACCCACACAGGAATCCTAGAAGGCCTCTCCTCCACCGGATCAAATCCTAAATGCCAGGGTTTGATAAATAATCCATACTGATTGTGAAAGTAAGGACCCCCTCGAACACTTTACTACGATCTGCCATATGGGAGAACACCACAATAAAATACCCATTAGCTGCAAGAATAATCTCCAGATCACCTTCAGGGCTCCAATTTCTCCTAACCTAGTTTTCTAAAAAAGGCATAGAAATTTTGAGACCCATGAATTTGTAGATGAGCGCATGCTCAGACAAATATAAAACATCATCCACAATAGAATCAGGACTGATAACCAAGACAGGACGATCTTTGCTTTTCTCCAAACATCCATTATTCTTCGGCTTCGAAGTCGAAGAGGAATTAGAAACAGGATCAAGGGTTGCATGCAGCAAAAAATTCATGGCATTTGCATGATCAGAAGAAGAGGCATCCTTATTCAAAACAACATCCTTAAAAGACAAATATCGAGGGTCACCAGGACCCCCCGAAGCTGCCATATCTAAAGCCAAACTACAACACACCTTTCACCAGCCAACACGCTGGTTTTCACAAAAATTTTCAGCACCGACCTGAAACCCTAGATGTTGCTCCTCCGAAGTATCTCATTACTTCCTCTAGTTGAAATTATACTCTCAAGGAAGACAATAATTTTTTCACACAAATCACTTCCAACTAAGAAGAGAGCAAGGTGAAATTTAGCAACAAAGAAAACTTTTTATCTATAGATAAAATGAATCTTATTGTTTTCTTACTCAATGGAGATAGTGCATTATATCAAACATAGTACATAAAAAAGAAATCAATGTAAAATATTGGCTAGGTGAACCTCTCGGTAATTTAAATTTTCTTCTCTAGAATACTAATGGGATTCCATTTTTGTTTTAGTTTATTATGTTTTGTTAATCAACAATTTTATCTTTTTCTATATTCTTGGCATCATGAAAATGTAAATTAAGTTTAATAGTATAATATTTGTCGATGTGGTCTATAATTGTTGGAAGTATATCTAAGTTTTGGTGGGATAAAAGACTCTTAAAACCCTTGGAAAATAATTTCTTTTTAGGAATGAAGATTACAATAGAGAGATGAGTCAACAGTAACTATTCAAGACACGTTTCTCATATTATTTTTTTTATGAGTGAGTAGGTGATGAACAAGTGAATCAATGGAGAGACTTTTAAAATAGTTAGAGTTGTAATAAGATCCTCTCAATATCATATGAATTTCTAAAAAAAAAGTTGAAACCATGTTAATAATCTTGATAATATCTCTAATTGCATTGATAGGGAATGAGAAACTCATGTTGGAGACGTTATTCTTAAGAATGGATATATATTTGAAGAGGACATACTCCATACCTACAATTTAAAATTTCTTTGCAAAAGTATAATTGTCTACACGATGTTACAAAGGGCTTAAATTTGGATGACATAAAAAAAGTTTATGAAAAAGTTGAAAGTTACAATAAAGATATCTTAGGTGGTCTTTTAACTAGAAAGCTTGTAGTATTTATGATGAAAGGAAAATATATATGTTGTAGGATCTTGTATATAGAGTTTAAATAAAAGAATTCTTAACAAGAATAACAAGGGTCTAGAGGTGGACATTACCAAGTAACAATTCATAAAATGGAACATTGACTATACTAAGATTTGGGAATGTTCAATTATAATACTATGGAACATGATCCAACATACTAATGACCAATGATACAATGTTTAATGAACTTATCCATATTATTTCCTCTGCTTGATCAAACTCCTTGGAGAGCAAGGTAAGGGAATTAGTTACAATATTTGAAGTCCAAATTTTTTCATTTTTTTACTTCAATTTATACTTAGATTTTTTTCAATAAGTTATATATGACTTCTAATAACAAAATATTACATTTTTTGTTAAGTCAACTAAACCATATCCATCTTGTATTTTTATTTAAGATATTCTTTGTCTACATTTCTATAAAGATATTCTTCATCTTTCTCAAACTTCTATATTTCCATAGTAAAACCCTTGACTTTATTTCCATTTAAATATCACACTCACTTGGCTAGTTGTCTTCTAAAATTTAAAAATTTCCAAGACAAAGACCAATACCATGATTAGCTAAATTATATGCTATCTATTTTTGTTCTTTATTGATACACTAACATTTCCAAGATACTACCTCTAACAATAATTGATCAATAAATATAAAGTTATTTTTTATCCAATCCCCACATCCTGTAATGTCCCCTTTTCTAGGCAGTCAGTGTGCAGAGCAGGTTAGCCTATACACGAGCTCCCGTAGGCTAAGTTAGACGTTGGGGAGCCATGTGGAGGTGTCAGAATCTTCATCAGTTGGTAGAGAGCTCCTGTTTGGTGGTCGTTCAGACTTGTTCGGAGATCACTTGATCGAACTTGCTATTTTTAGCAGTGTCCATTTTTAGGGTTTTGGATGACGACTGGCAGCTCAGTGATATTCTCCGACGTACTGGGTGTCAGGAAACCTTCACTGATGGTTGTTCGAAGGAGCAGTGAACAATATTTTGATGGATGAAGATAACTTAAGTGATGTATTATTTAATAACATTAAGATCACTTACGGGATGTTATAAGGGGAGTCAGCTTTATTGATGTTCCCTTCTCGTCAATAGCCGGAGCAGAGACTCGTAGCCTAGTCACAGGAGTCCCCTAGGCTGGACAGTTCAGGTAGGGACTCATATTGGTGGAACTTTGGTAGTTTCCAGGTGATAATTCAATGACTTCAAGTGTTGACCTAGGGAGCCGACGCTAGGAAGGCAAAAGGGGCCACTTTATAACATTATGTTATAAAGTTAAGTTATAAACTTTGAAAACAACTTAAAGTTGCACGTCTAGGCTAAGGGGGGATTGTGGCCCTCTTTTATGAAGAAAAGGACATAATTTAGAATTAAAATAAAATAAAGTACGTGCAACCCTAAGGGCACCCCAAACCCTAATTTTGCCCTAATTGTTATGCAACGTTATATTATGGTGTTGAGGCTTCATTTTGGGATATGGAGGATTTAGTTTTTTTTTAGGAGACTGTCAAATTTCACAGAGAAATTCACAGGGCTTGTTGAGACGGATTTACTCGACAAGAATATCATAGTTTCAGGTGTGAAAGATCACCTCTAGCTGGATCAGGGATTGGATACTTCCATACAAGAGGTTCATCTGTGCTTCATCAACAGACTACTGGAGCTGGGTTTTCCACACAGGGTCATTTTCTTGGTGCCTGTCTGAAGGCCATCGTTGCTGAGCTTTATACATCGGTTCTGGAGCTGGAGTCCACACAGGATCGACAGATCTGAAGTTTCATACAGAGGTATTCATATTATTGCTGATTTAATATCAAGGGTTTGCAAATATTGTAAGTTGTGTGCTATTAATTAAATACATTTGGAAAATGAGTTGTGAGATGAATGTTTATTTCTGCAAAACAATATTGCAATGATTATTTATTTCAGTCCAGTAAATTAAGAAATAGATCAAAAAAATTGGAAAAAATTGCAGAAGGGGGTGGCCATTATAGTGGTATCAGAGCTGGTTTTTCTTGCCAGCCTGTTCAGGGTTTGTACTTGTTTTCCTACAAAGATTCACAGAGGTTCAAATTTGCAAGAATTAAAGATATTGTATTTGGGGAGTATAGATAAATCATATTTAAATCATTAATCCGTCAGCGGCGCCAACCTGTGGGTTTGTAGAGTTTTCAGAGATCAAGTATTCTTTGGAAAAAATGCTGAAATAAGAAGATTAAAGGCATGACTCTTAGAAAGGGCATCGCAGAAGGAGTACCCAACAAATATTATAATTCTGAATGGAAATCGTGCCAAGAATATATTCGGTTTTCTCTGTCGCAGTTGTCGAAAGGATTTATATCAAAGCAAAAATCAATGAAAATAGTTTTGGGTGATTAATTTAATGTCAGCGACATCTTCTTCCTTGAAGGCAATAAAGAATCTTGGGAATAATATGTTTAAAGAAGCCTATAATGTTGATACGCATCCACTCTTGAGGGAAACCATCGATCATTGAATTTCATGCCATGAAGACACCTGTCGTTAGCATATACATTCACCGCCATTATCTTTTGAGAGTGGCGGATGTTATTGGTGTCATGGTTCGACGTGAGTCATGCAGACTTAAGCACTGATCGTGTATCTTCTTTGCTCCGAGATTTCTCTTTGTCAGTTGTCGATGATTCCTATTTAATTTTGGGAGTCAATGTTTTTGCATGAAACTATAAAGGAGCACCGTAAGATTTGAAGGATTTTTGGAGACAAAGGAAATTAAATCTTTCGCTAATATCAAATTACCTCTATGGAAAACTAGCGATGAATACCATTTTTTAAGGAACCAAAGATTAAAAAAAAGGAATCATCATGCTACGTAATAAATGCATTGAGGAGTCATTGTTTAATGTCTATCATGAGTCAGAGTAATACCATTACCATTTGCTGTGGAGGTCAAAGAGGTGCTATAGATCCCATTGCGAGAAGAAATCAAAGTCATGTTCGGCTTCCCTTTTAGGTTGTTTGTCTGAGTCGATTTATTGTCTCTATCATCAACTTGTGTGAACGGGCCATATTCCTTGGATTTGCGGGTGCTCTGGCATGACGGCTAGAGGTCTGAAATATTTGACTATTGTTATTCCTGTTTAAGGTGGTTCAGATAATTTAATCATTGATGTTGAGATTTAATACTTCCAGCGCTATATTAAGTTTGGGTGGTTGGACATATAATTTTCAACAATAGTCACCAGTTCTGGGCAGCGTTGAAGAATTTTGACTCTATCGATACCTTCTAGTCAGTAATTTGAGGTCAAAAATTTAATTATCTCATTTTTGATATTTAAATATGACATCTACTTTAAATTTTATATCTGAGATAAAATATTGCTCTATGTTGGCAAGTGTATACTACATTTAATTAATGCATGGGATTTCAATTTTTAAATATTCTTGCATGAAACCAAATCCGCTATGAAAACTTGCAACTTATTTCAAATAAAAAACAAGGAGACCGAATATTAGAAGGGATAGTGAAGTTGCATCAGAATATCAGCAACAAACTATTTGTTGAAATATATCTGAGGAAAGGACTGCAAAAATTTTGAATAAATTTTGTGGCAAAGTCAAACCATAGCATCAATCAAAAAATAGCAAGTGATCTGTTTATAGAAGAGACCTGCAGTTGTTGGCATCAGCAAAAGAGAATGGTTCTACTTTGACATAGATCTGTATCCATCATTATTTGTCATAGTAGAATGTCAAGATTAACAGGGACAATACAACAGTATTGGAAGTAAGCAGATTGCAAGGCATAAATAATCACAGCAGAACATTAACATCAGATCTTTAATGTCAGCAGATAGCAAAAATAAGAAAACAACAAGGGAATAACCAGTCGAAATCAACAATTGAGCAAGGTTTTCAAGAGTTTGGCACTTTTCTTTTTGGAGACTCTTCAGCTGATAGCAGTTTGTATTCAACAAATCTGAGTATATATATTCAACCTAAACAAACCCTCAGACATAGCCTTTGCATTTCAAAAGAGAACTTGGGCAAACTATTTGACATAATGCCAATGATGAGTTATGCAAAACATTGGGTGAATCAATCAGAAGAGAATATGGACCCCCTCAAGGAATTTGCTAAGAATCAACAAAATATTTTGCGTGAGCTACAGAAGATCCATGACAGTATGAATGATCAGGGGTACGCAATGGGGTTCACTCAATTGGTGACCAAAATTCATCATAAAATATCAAGGATAGGGAAAGAGTTAGTTAAGGCCAAAAATCCAGTGGCATTTGTAGAAAGGGGAAGCAAATCTGAAACTGGTGATGAAAAAGAAACCTTACCCCATGAGGTAGGTGTGTCAGAATCACGGGTTAACCTAGTGGACAGGGACGTACATACAGATGATGAGATTGTACTTCATGAGAACATCCGATCAACACCAGAGGATATTCACCCATCACACCTTGGTGGTGATAGTACAGGTGAACAGGGGTTGCATTCTGCAATCGAATCCATTATGATGCAGGTTCCTGATAGTTACATCTACTTTGGGGATCTGCCAAGTGAGTTGCAATTGGAGTCACAAGGGGATCATGCACATGATGATGACATAAGGCACGTAGCAGCCCTCTTCAATGAGCAAATGCATGTTTTTTCTGACCATAACACACTTGAGGGTGGTGTTGATCACAAATCAGACTATCGGGATGGTTCATCTCCTCAGTATAACGACAGGGAGGCTCAGGAAGCATGGAAAGGCTTGGAAAACACTACTGATACGCATGGGGTTAGTTCTGATTTTTGCTTGAATTTTGGTAGCAACCAACTTAGTTTTGATGATTATGACAGTTTGGGCAAAAATTGGAAGAGCCAGCTAACAGTGTCTGTCAAAAATGAAGGGAGATACAGAGAGACTAATCAGTTGGTAGCAGGGATTGCAAAATGTCAGCGGGATTCTTTGTTTGAGTCGAGAGATTCATGCTACCCTCAGATTGTGCATGATGACTATGAGTCTAACCTTGTGGACACATCGCAAGGTGAGGAGACAGTTGATGACTCAGTAGAGGCTAAGGTGGCATGGTCGTGTGTTATACCGACATGCATCCCTTACTACTATCCAGTTGACATTCATACTCTTCTTGGTGGGATGCAGTTTCCATCTGATAGGGCCACTTTGGAGTTGAGTTCACTCACCCAGGATCGTAGGCTTGCATCTATGAGCCTTGAGGACGATGGTAGGAGCATGTTTTGGGTGAGGGTTGATCACGATTTGGAGTGGTATTTTGTTGTTCACTCTTTGGGCAGCAGGGATATTGATCCAACTATGTCTATTCAGGTGAATTGGAGAGAGGTACTGAGCCGAGCTTGGAGACTGGTGGACTTGTGGATGGTCAGGGAGCACTCGTACTCAGGTGATGTCCTATTTGACCCAGGGAGTCAGAGTATCAGTATGGGGTATTCAGATTCTGGTAGCAGATACATTTTTTGGGTGGCCAGTTACATGACAGAGGATGGGCAACTTCCTGGTTGGCATTCTTTGGAGAGGTTTATTGAGTATCCTGTTTCAGTATCGAGCATGACATTTTCTCAGGAGCTCAGTACTCATATGCGCCGTGAGTTGCAGGAGTGGAGTATGGGTGAGTCTCCAGGTATCATACAGATTTATCTACACCCAACTTGGTTGAGTCTGATGATGGACGACATCCTTCTAGAGGGTGTTTTGTTTGCGGTAGTTGATTGGGTGACATGGGATCATCCGAGTCACTTTCGGAGTGTGAGTGTTGGGGTATGCTGGTCAGTTGAGGATTATAGAGGCACTTCTAGCATCATTGTTGCAGTGGCCTATGATGATTATCTCTTGGATCAGTTGTGGCATGAGATGTTTTGGTTCAGATTAGACTGGCATGCTGATGTCGGTTGGGAGAGGGATCATGTCATACTATTTCAGTTGGGGCTTCTGTCGTTCCATCGTGTCAGAGGGGTAGTGGTGATCAGTGTGTTGCAACGTCAGCACGACGGGTTGTTTCTGAGGTTGTTATGGGATCCGGGTATTCTGTGAGACCTCATCTGGGATGCAGATCACTGACTGGGATATGTCTAGGAATTGCTTGAGGACAAGCAATATTTGGGAAGGGTGGACTGTAATGTCCCCTTTTCTAGGCAGTCAGTGTGCAGAGCAGGTTAGCCTATACACGAGCTCCCGTAGGCTAAGTTAGACGTTGGGGAGCCATGTGGAGGTGTCAGAATCTTCATCAGTTGGCAGAGAGCTCCTGTTTGGCGGTCGTTCGGACTTGTTCGGAGATCACTTGACCGGACTTGCTATTTTTAGCAGTGTCCATTTTTAGGGTTTCGGATGACGACTGGCAGCTCAGTGATATTCTCCGGCGTACTGGGTGTCAGGAAACCTTCACTGATGGTTGTTCGGAGGAGCAGTGAACAATATTTTGATGGATGAAGATAACTTAAGTGATGTATTATTTAATAACATTAAGATCACTTACGGGATGTTATAAGGGGAGTCAGCTTTATTGATGTTCCCTTCTCGTCAATAGTCGGAGCAGAGACTCGTAGCCTAGTCACAGGAGTCCCCTAGGCTGGACAGTTCAGGTAGGGACTCAGATTGGTGGAACTTTGGCAGTTTCCAGGTGATAATTCAACGACTTCAAGTGTTGACCTAGGGAGCCGACGCTAGGAAGGCAAAAGGGGCCACTTTATAACATTATGTTATAAAGTTAAGTTATAAACTTTGAAAACAACTTAAAGTTGCACGTCTAGGCTAAGGGGGGATTGTGGCCCTCTTTTATGAAGAAAAGGACATAATTTAGAATTAAAAGAAAATAAAGTACGTGCAACCCTAAGGGCGCCCCAAACCCTAATTTTGCCCTAATTGTTATGCAACGTTATATTATGGTGTTGAGGCTTCATTTTGGGATATGGAGGATTTAGTTTTTTTTTTAGGAGACTATCGGATTTCACAGAGAAATTCATAGGGCTTGTTGAGACGGATTTACTCGACAAGAATATCACAGTTTCAGGTGTGAAAGATCACCTCTAGCTGGATCAGGGATTGGATACTTCCATACAGGAGGTTCATCTGTGCTTCATCAACAGACTGTTGGAGTTGGGTTTTCCACACAGGGTCATTTTCTTGGTGCCTGTCTGAAGGCCATCGTTGCTGAGCTTTATACATCGGTTCTAGAGCTGGAGTCCACACAGGATCGACAGATCTGAAGTTTCATACTAGAGGTATTCATATTATTGCTGATTTAATATCAAGGGTTTGCAAATATTGTAAGTTGTGTGCTATTAATTAAATACATTTGGAAAATGAGTTGTGAGATGAATGTTTATTTCTGCAAAACAATATTGCAATGATTATTTATTTCAGTCCAGTAAATTAAGAAATAGATCAGAAAAATTGGAAAAAATCGCAGAAGGGGGTGGCCATTATACATCCAATTTTGTTGATATCATTAATAATAATATATGAACCACCCTAAATCATGTTGGAATATGTGGTGATTAATATTCTCTTGAGGCCACAACCAACTATTTGCACTTGTATTTGTTATATTTTCCCTTTGGGCCCATGTAAACCTTGTAAAAGGTTTGTTTGTAAAAAAAATTAATATTTTATTCATAAGGATCAATCTCACAACCTTAACCTAAAGATATAATGTACTTGGTATAAATACCCATTCTTATTGATAATTTCTTTATCGGTTAGAGTGTAATTTAATTTTCTCTAGTGAAGATTATTTGGTTTTCATAGACACCCCATCATATTCTATGTTCTTTATTCATGTTGTGTACTTTGTTTGTTAAGCAATACTAGGCAATGATTCATTCCATTTATTTCTAAAAACTACTATGAAATTTAACATGATATCAAAGCAAGTGTAAATCTTCATTATTTGATTGCTTCTATCAACAAAAGTTTTTCCTTCCAATTCTTTTGAGGGTATTTTTGTAGGAGCTAGCAAAGAAGATTTTTGAAGGTTGACAACATAATCTAAAGAAGGGTTTCTAATAAAAATCCTAGGTGGACTTGGATCGCAAGGGTCTCACTAGAATTAGTAGACTTGATTTAAGAGAAATATTCACCGACAAGTTCATCTTCCCTCTGATTGACACTCGATATTATTTTATTTCAAAATTTCTAACCAAATGAATGCCTTAGTTTCAAGATTACGTTTTTTGACATTTTTTGAAAATCTTATTTTTCCTTTATGGATTAAACAAAAATCATTTCCTTTTCTCTTTTGGATTTTTTTGTCCAATAGTAGTACTATTGAGATGGTAGACTGTTTTGGTGATATTAAAGATAAAAAGAAAAGACTAAATTTCTTAAGATAAACCCTTCATGCTAGGGAAGTCATGGGTAGGATTCCATGCTTAGAAAAGACCTTTGAGCCACTTGATAAAGTTACAAAAATGGTTCAACAATTTTCTACTTCATATGTATGAGAGGATGACTTGATTGGTTACCTTTAGTATGTTGGAAATTTTGAGTAGTTATGTTGTCATTGATGTCAAATGTCGGTTCATCTTAGTACAAGGAATTGACAAAAGGAGGATTAAAATATTTATATTTAAGCCCAAGAGATTTTGTTTAAAGCTTCATATGATTGGTCAAAATATTGTATAAATACCCCAAAGGAAGGAAATACCTAGGTCCAAAGGAAATAATATTATAATATTTATTATTATAATATTAAAGTTGTTAAGATAAGACCTAAGGTTAAGGAAAGAAACACCTAGGCCCAAAGGAAATAATATTATAATATTTATTATTATAATATTAAAGTTATTAAGATAAGACCTAAGGTTAAGGAAGGAAACACCTAGGCCCAAAGGAAATAATATTATAATATTAAAGTGTTAAAAGAAAGCCCAAGGTTAAGGAAAGAAACACTTAGGCCCAAAGGAAATAATATTATAATATTTATTATTATAATATTAAAGTTGTTAAGATAAGGCCTAAGGTTAAGGAAGGAAACACCTAGGCCCAAAGGAAATAATATTATAATATTAAAGTGTTAAAAGAAAAGCCTAAGGTTATTTATAAAATAATTATAATATTTATATTATAATAATTTTATAATCCTAAGTAGGGTTTTGCACCAAAGTTAAGGTTTAAATATTTTAATTTCTGTCGACGTCCAAGCAAGGAGGAAACATGGTATTTATACCATAAAGTTTGGAACCAAAAGGTAAGTCTCCAAATGCATATGCGAATGTTTAATTAAATTGGTTGATACGATTTTTGTGAGCAAAAGAGGACAAAGGTTTTTATTTTAAAAGGCATAGAAGAGCACATGCAAGAATAAGGAGGCAAGGGTGCATGCCCCTATCACCAACCACGCGGTTGGCCTAGTGGCAAGGCTTGGCAGCGTAAGGCTTTGGAAAACGGTAGGTCTCGTGTTCAATTCTCGATGGCAGCATAGGGAAGTGTTTTTGTTTTAAATGCCTTTTGGCACCATCAAAAGGATAAAGGAAAGAGGGCGCATTGTTGGTTTCAAGTGAATGCTTAGCTCATGCAGCGACTAGGCCATGACTAAGGCATATGCAACAGGCGCAATGGGGGTTTGATTCTCATGGAGGCAGCATGCAAGGTATTTATTTTTGCTTTAATAAAAATTGCCTCATAAGGTTCTAAGTTGCATGGTATGCACTAATGTGGGAGGTATAAGATGTTAAAATTAATTTTTATTGTTGCTATAAAAAGGGTTTTAATTATTTTGGATTTTGATATAGTGAAGATTGTCAAGTGCCTTGGAATATTATTTTGAAAGGTGGTTATATTTCTATTGGAAATACATTTATGATAAGTGGGAGATATAAGGGAATAATTTTTATTATTCCATGCATTTAATTATTTGAAGGAAGTTATAGTGAATTAATTTGAAAGTGAATTTTTGGAGTAATAAGAATCATTGTTGATTTTATTTTGAATGTGTTAAGAGGGAGTTAAAAGGTGTATGAGGTATTTTGATCATTTGTATGTTTTGCTAAAATATTTCGAAGGGTTTGATTATTTGAGAAACCAAGATAATTGGACACATTTTGGAAGGTATACTTTTGTGGATGTTTTGAAATAGATTGTTGCTATCTAACCTTTGGAGTGGCACAAGGAGGATTGATTGTGAAATAGATTTTGAAGATATATCTCCATAAGAACAAGCAAGAGGTATGGGCATTTATCTCTTCATTTGATGTGTATTATTGAGCAAGGTTTTTTGAAATATAAGGTGGAGTGAAAATGACTATTTTGGTAGAACATTGTTGGAAAGTTTTGAGGTTGAGATCTATTTGATGAGTTAGGGTTTGAGATCTACATTAAGCATCTTTGTTGAAATGAGTTGAAACACATATACTAGGGTTTTGTTGTGGCCATTCCACAACTAGCCCCAAACTTGGGGACCCACCTTTAATTTTTGGAATTTTTGTTGAATTTTAGTTTATTTGCGTGATAATTTTGATAGGCTAAATGTGTTGACTAGTGTCTCCTTTTGGTTTCTTTTAAGTTGTCTAGTGCTTTGGTTAGGTTCTTTCTTATTTTTCTTATTTTATTTTTTTAGTTAGTTTTAATGTTTTGAATTAAACCAATTTAAACATTTGAAATTAATTAAAACAATTTTAAAATTAAAAAAAGGAGAGAAAGCAAGTAAAATTTAAATAAAGAAAGAAAATAAAATAAAAATAGAAGAAAAACTAAAAAACAAAATAAAACAAATAAGAATAAAAATATATAATATAAAAATAAAATGAATAAAATAAAACTAAAGAATAACATTTATTTTTCTCATGGAACACTAATATTTCTTTACCTATTGGTTTGGTATTAATTTCTATGTTGAATTTATGATTTTATTAAAGTTAGTTTGAATTAATGCTTTATATTGATGTTGGCAGGTTTCTAAATAAAAGAAAAGAATTATTTAATTCATTGTTGGCAAAAAAACGTTATGGAAGAAGCGTTTCATTTAGAAGATACTTGCCAATTTGTTATTGGAAAAAAACATTATGGAAGAAGCATTTCGTTTAGAAGATATTTACCAATTTATTGTTGGTAAAAATTATGATGGAAGAAGCGTTTCATTTAAAAGATATTGCAGTTACAAAGAAGTTACGTGACTAAGCCAAAGGAAAAGGGGGGAAAATGAAATGAAGAGCTTTTTAGGGTTGGAAAGCTTTAAAAGGCCATGGAAGCAAAGGAAATGGAGGCTAGGTTTTTTGGAACAGGATGCATGGAAGGAGATTGGAAGCTTATTCAAACTACTGTGGAGCTGATTTTGTTCAACTTTTGAATAAAAATTTGTGTTTATTGAATATCTTTCTCACATGCACTAATTGTGTTTAATGGTGTTTATGAATGGATATGGTTGCACCATTTCAATATTTTTATTGTATGTTTTTTTTTTTGTTTTTGTTCACCATTGTTTGCAGAAAATAAACTTTTGAATACAAATTTGTGTTTATTGAATATCTTTTCTCACATGCACTAATTCTGTTTAATGGTGTTTATTCATGGATATGGTTGCACCATTTCAATATTTTTATTGAATGTTTTTTTTTTACTCAGACTCTCGCCATAACTGGATTTCAGATTGTGTGGATGCAGGTCTAAGCTGGTTGTGTTTTGTGTTCGGAATATAACCTTTTTTTGTAGCATATATTGGATTTTGTTTGCAGTAGTTTTCTTTGGTCTTCTCCATATTCTGGTCCATATTCTAGAATTTCATGTTATCTTATTTTTATTTTCTAACCCTGTCTTTTTCATTTTTTTTAAGTTTTCAAAATAAAATAAAAAATGAAAAAAATATAAAATTCCAAAAAAAGTTACATAGGTTGAAAGAATAAGCTTTAATGTTCCATTTAAAGCACGTACGTTTTTGTTTTAACTTAAATTCAAAATCCTAAAATTATTTGAAGTTCACACTTTTAGCAGGAATTTTTATTTCAGTTTTGCATGATTTCACAGTTTAAAAGAAAATAGAATTTTTAGGCTTTGCATTTCGTTTTTCAAGCAATAAATTGACTCCCTTTATGAAAATTACCATTTCATTAAAATGGGGTAATTTATATGGCATACAAAGGCTATTATACTTTCAAAGTTAGTCATTTACATTATTTTCTCTCATGTTCAAAGCAAAGCAAGGCAAGATAAAATCCATTCAAAGCAGATAAAATGAATTGAAGCATCATTCAGGATTCACATTTCACATTTAGATTCAGTCACTTTATTTTCTTGCCTAGATAGAGCTTAACCATCCAAGATAAAATCCATTTGCATTCAAGGGAGGGATTTACTAAGTCCAATCTCACATTAAGGCAAAGATAAAATGAAGTGGTTTTCCACAACACTTGCTAATAACAATATTTTAATCTGAAGATAAAAAGAATCTGCTAATAGCAAGTACTGACTTCTATTTCACATTAATGCAAAGATAAAAAATGAAGTGGCTTGCCACAACACTTGCTAATAGCACATGTTAATCTTAAGTAAAATGAATCTGCTAACAACAAGTACTAACTCCAAATTTCACATTAAATCAAAGATAAAATTAAGTGGTTCACCATAGTACCTGCTAATAGAACATTTTAATTGAAGATAAAATGTATCTGCTAACAGGGATTCAGGGTTAATTTACTTTAAAAAATCAAAAATAAAATATGTTAAGATCAACTTTAGGCATTCATTCATCATTTTATTTATGCACATAAGGGAACTCAATCCCTTTTAATTAATGAACAATAATAGCATGGCAAAATCAAAGTAAGATCAACACAGGCCCCTTGTTAACAGTTGTTTGTAGGTCACTAAGGTATTCCTAGCATTTATTTTGATACATCTTCACAAGAACACAAGTCTACATTAAATAAAAGGAACTTTGGAGAGATTTCGATTTCTTTGCAAGAGAGGGTTTTCTAATCAAAATCTTAACTGTGAGTGTGGTTTTGCAATAGGGCAAAATTACCACTCAACAGGTTTGTAAGTGGATTGTGTTTTCATTAGTTGATTGATTGATTTGTTCAAGCTTTGTGTTAAGACTTGGGGCATATCTAAGCAGAGTTTATTGGTAATTTGTTTAAGTTTGTGTTAAGGATTGGGGTAAATTTGAGCAAATTTTATTGGTGATTTGATCAAGCCTTATGTTAAGGCTTGAGTACAGATTTGAGGACAGAGGTTGGTGCAGATTTATGAGTAGATTTATGCTAGAATTGAGATAGAGTTAGAGCAACTTTGTACTACACTTGGGATAGAATTTGGTATAGATTTGAGATAGAGTTGAGAGCAAGCTTTGGAGGTGATAGGGTAGAGAACAATAGTCTCTAGTGGATAGAGATCCATTAGCTAGGGTAGTAAGGATAGAGGTCTTCCATGGAGAGAGATCCATAAGCCAGTGCAATGGGGGAAAAAGTCTTCTAGAAGATCACCATCCAGAGCAAAGGAGAAAGAGTTCTCGTGTTGATAGAGTTCCACAAACCAGAGTAAGGATATTGGTGTCTCCTTTGGACAGGGGTCCATAAATATTATAATAGGGAATTGATTCCCAAAAGAATTTATTGAGAAAATTTATTGTAGGTCTAAAATTCGCACACTCCTTTCCTCCAAGCTAATGGATCCATGCCTCGAAGGGGAATGTGAGAATGATAGGTCTACACCTCAAAGAGACACTTGATCATGCCTTCTTATGGTGATTTTTTGATGAATTGGTTTAGGGTTCACCAGGAAATATTTTATGGTAGTTTTCACGCCTAGGTTTTAGAGTTTGTTTTGATGTGTTCCTTTTATCAAATCTCACATACACCTAGTTTGACCAATATGCAACTACGCTAACCTATATGTAATTTTTATTTACATGTAGACAACAAACAACAAAAAACAATGTCTAGATGGACAATGTAGTGCTTAAAAAGTAATTTAAAACTCTTACCTGTATCTAAAAGTCTAAAGAAGATTCTGATTTTTTCTTACAATCCAGATTGTACGCAGCATAGTGATATCGTATGAATAGAGCAAGATTGTACAAATACGATCAGATATCGACGAATCAGATCTTGACAAAACCTACAGTTTCATGGATAGAGTGCAGAAAATAGAAAATAGATAATTCTAATGTTTTTTTAAGCAAAATGAGACTTAATATCGAATATTTGAATGTTGTAATTGGAAGCAAATAACAAATAAGTATTTTAAACTGCATGCAGTATGCGATTATATGCAAATCGATGAACTCTAGGAATGCAAATGATTGAATTTTATATTCTATATGATGTAAATGATAAGTGAAATGACATATCTAAAAATAAGCAGAGCTAAAACATGTAAACTAGCACTCGAAGTTGCCTCCAAGTAATCTCAAAGTAAGATAATACAGTCTAAGCAAGATTGTACAATCTAAGCAAGATCGTACGCCTCCAATGCAGGATCGTATCGATTCGATATCGACTGTATCCTTCGATCCTACAAGCAACAACAAAATATCCAAAGCTAAAATGTAAAATTCTATCGATGCATTAGGAGTGCCAGGAGGAATTTGAGGGGAAGGGTGTCTGATTAAATAATCTGAGCAAATCAACCAAAATAGGCTAAAAACCAACTTAGTTGGAACTCCTTCCAAGCTGGGACTTATGAGGAAAATCTGATCTCGTAACTGTCTCACGGTTGCACAGGTAGAGACAAAAAGTGTTACAATTGATTTTGTCGCTTTGCTAAGTTGAGATTTTCTATTTTGAGCAAGATTGTATCATACGATCCGAGATTGTATCGTACGATCTCGTCCAGATTACTCGATCTTGCCAGGAGGGCACAAAAATCGAGGCAACTAGTTAGAGGCTCATTTTTACAAGTTGTTTGTCCTTAGTGCAAATTATAATGAGTTATTTTTAGGGTGTTACATTTTGCCCCCTCTTTAGTGCAATTTCAAAGGAAAATGCGTTAAAGAAAAGTACGACATGCTTTATGAGAAAGCAAAAATTTATTGTAAATTTTGTTGATGATTTCAAGTTTTTATGCAAGTTGTTTTAAGATATGCTACTAATGATACCCCCTTCGTTTTTTTACACCAAATTTGATGTTTGGGTAAAAACACAAAAATTATGAGTAAAATGAATAAATAGTAAAAAGAAAATACAAGACTAACTCATTTGCCTTTATTATTTACCTATTTAGAGCTTTGCAGAAAACATGGCAGATGTTCCACATCATGTTGATTTGGTCCGAGCGAAAGACGGAGCACTTCGGGTATGGATTTCTTACTCATTTAGTTTAGAATTTTCTTGTGTTTTATTCAATTTAGCTTTAAATCTATATTTTTAGGGCACGACTGCCGCACATGGCCCTAAATGCGAAATCGTATCAATTTTGTGAAATCATATTGATCTCACGATATCGTACAATACGATATCGATCGAAATCGATATGATTAGTAGATATCGTATCAATGTGATATCGTGAAAATCTATACAATTTGAGATATTTTTTAGTACGATTTTAAACAAATTGCTATGATTTTGCACTTTTTATCCGATTTTAAATTTTTGATACGATTTACTGACAAAAAATTTATTCCTTTGTTTTTATTGACAAATGGCAGAATTAAAGAACCGTGAGTGGAGACATGCTACACTCAGGACAAATTTGGATGCTCTCACAAACATTGAGAGAACCTGCTTAGAGATGGTGGGATTGAGACACATGGTAGAAATGCCATAAATTCCAGTAGACATGAGGGTACTGACAGCTCTGGCGAAGGGATGGTATCTAGAGTCGTCCTACTTCAGACTGTCCACACGGGAGATGACTCCCACTTTAGAGGATGTTTAGAGGATTTTGAGGTTACCATTGAGGGGGTGCATATATCTACGTCTGGAAACCAAGGCCAAACAATGAGGAGGTTGACTGAAGACCCTAACTTCTTATCGAAGAAGGGTGGGGTTGTTATTGACATACTAGGGGAGATAGAGGGTATATCCCGACTAACAGTTCTACTGAGTGACATTTTGGGTGGCTTACTGGTGAGCCATCTTAGTAGACAATATCTGCCCTAGACTTTGGTAGAGGTGGTGTGTTATATGTGCAACCAGGAGGTACGCTTTGCTTGGGGACCTTTCTTTCTTTGTAGACTATACCGATTCTTGCATCGGGTAGTCTACAAGGGTGGAAAGGGATTGATTTTGACTTCATTTCTATAGGTGTGGTGCTGGGAGAAAATTGCTATCCGATGACTTGTAGACTTCCTCTGGTTCGAGTTGTAGACGGTCAACCCGGGGTAGAGGATGATAGGCTCAGGGTCTTCTATTGGCCACTACTGAGAGGGTGCAGGAAATGAGTTAGCCTCAATGTGGCGAGGTGACTCATATATGAGCTACTGCCATAGGACATCACATGGAGACCTTGGAGGGGTCTACCAGGGTGGGATGAGGATGCTTTTGAGTTGGCCCATGTCAGGCAGACCATTTGGCTATGTATGGACTAGAGAGAGATAGAGTTGCATCATTTTGATCGGGTTCAATGCCAGTTTGGATTACAGTAGGACCTCCTTGAGTGGAGGGATATTACATACCCTCATGTGACTCAGAATCACATCACTATCAGTGGTGCATCGAGTATGGCTACATTTTTGGATCCAACATCAGATGATGCACCAGTGCAGGCAGTATATGGGGATGATGCTGATATAACGAATAGGTACTGTTAGTGGTATGTTGGGATCTACCCAGCTAGATTGACCCAACCACGAAGTGCTATAGAGCAGGCGGTCCATCTGGTCAATAAATAGTTACATAGGACACAGGTACCCCCTAGATGAGGAGGGCCTCACACTAGGAGTGGCCACATGACTCAAAGGATACGGGATCAACTAGAGAGGAGTCATAAGGAGGAGAGGAGAGAGTCACCCCAACATGAGGGGAGGGCATCTCCTCAGTAGGAGGGGAGACCTGACTCACCCAGGAAGGGCAAGGGAGCTATGGAGGAGGGGGAGAGCAGTGAAATGGTTGCTCTACGGACACATGTTACTAGTTTTAGGGAGAAGGATACCGCCCAAAAGACTAAGATTGAGACTCTAGAGGCACAAGAGCTAGGCTTGAGAACTAGGATTCAGTATCTAGAGAGGGAGTTGGCATAGGTTAGGGCCTAGGCAGGACAGGGGGTTAGGACTCAGGGAGCTATAGTTTTAGTCCCTACACCTTCATAGATGAGGAGCAGCTCATAATATAAGTTGGCTAGGGCTATTGGGTTAACCACTTTCTACTAGACCCTATACTTTATAGTAGTTCCTAAGGGATAGAGACAATCACTGCCTGCGATGTACGAGCCTTTGACTCCTTTGAGTCATTAAAGATTGCACTCGACCACCAAGATGACCACTAATATCGGAGCAGGAGGATTTTGAGCACCCCGACCCCCTGGTGGAGTCGACGATGCCCAGAGCTCTAGAGGTTCTAGGGGGTGACCTTAGTCATTTTTGTGACACTTTGTGTTTAGTGACTGAGTATACCAATTTTTGAGGATTATGGCATACCAGTCGATGCCATTTTGTATATATACTTTTTGAGATATATATATATATATATATATATATATATATATATATATATATATATATATATATTCTTATTTTATGTGATTTTGTATGATTTGGCTATATTTGATTGAATGTTAATGGTGTTTAAATTTATTATAGTCATGCTTTTGATTTGAATGTTTTGATCATGCTTAAAATAAAAATTGACTTTTGTAAATGTGTTTTTGAAAAAGATGTTTTTGTAAAGTGATGAAATAAGTGGATTAGCAATGTTCCTCGAAGGATGTTGTGTTGTTATATGACCATTGGTGGAGATCTTTGCTCGTTAGGTCATGAAGCGGATCCTATTGTGAGGAATTTTTGTATTGCTAATAATAGAAATGTTTTTGTGGTGCTCAAGCATTATCTTGAGGCTTATAATGATGAAAGATGATGTTTGATTTTGTTGATGAGAAAGTTTAATTTTATAAAATATTTTGATAAGGTTTGTAAAAATAATGTGAATTAATCATGAAAATTTGGGAAAGATGAATTCCACTAGGCATAGAATTCTTAGTGTAAAAATTTTGAGGAGAAGGTTTACTAAGAATTATACCATCATCACGAAGTCGAGAAATGCAATGCATGATAATATGAAATTATTTATTCTGCTTGAAGCTTGATTAATATGGAGCAAATCATTGTATCACTTTTTTAAGAAGATTGATATGGGATGTTTTAGACCTAAAAATTGAGAGAGATGACTTGCGCTAGGCATAGAATTCCTAGTGTGAAATTTTGAGAAGAATAATTTCTAGGAATTATACCATCATCGCGAAGTCAAAATGTAATGCATGATAAATGATTTTGTACTATGAGTTCTTTTGGAAATAAATTATTTTTAATAATTTGATTTTTTTTTTGAAAATGAACTAATGTTGTCTAACAAGTTTCAAAGGAATATTTTATCTTATTTCTAAGACAAGATCAAATTTATCAAGAACCAGTGTGTGATAAATGAATTCATTATCCATCTTGATTTGACACAATGATACAAAATATCTCAATGATCAAATGTGTGTGCTTGTAAAATTGATTTACCAATTTTAAGTAAGGTAGTGATACAAGTAAAATTTTTATGAACCAATGTGTGTGCAAATGAAATATTTTGTGCATGCCATTGTACCGAACTACTCTGTAATTCAAGTTACCAAAAGCTAGCTAATCCACAAGCGGATATTGGTCTGTACAAAAGAAGGTCGCTAATGTGACAGACATGTTGCCATGCGAAAGGGATTACCCAAGGCCAAGTGGGTTGGGCACAAACCACATGTTATGGGGCTTACCTCATGGCTTTCAAATAACTGAGGAATTCCAGGGATTCAAGCTCACTACCCCCTTATTTTCTTCAAATTTTTTGAGTAGGGATTTCTTGTCCATTTTTGAACAAGGGGATTTTATTTCTTTTGCTTTTTCTTTTTATTTTTATTTTTCTTTTTCTTTTTTGGGATACTTGCCCAGATTAGTGTTGTGCAAGGTGCAGAAATAGTATTGTCAACACAGACAGATAGATCAATTGATGATGCAGTGGACAAGAGTTCAGAGGTCAGTCAGAGCATGTACAGTGAATTTCTAAGAAGATAGAAGTGGCCCAGATTCAAAGGATCAAAGAAAAAGACAAGTAAGAAAACGTCGTGATTTCGCGACATATCGGAGGAGAGAGAAAAAGTTGGAAAAGCTGTCGCGATTTTGTGACATATCGAAGGAGAGAGAAAAAGCTAGAAAAGCTATCACGATTTCGTGACATATCGGAGGAGAGAGAAAAAGTTGGAAAAGCTGTCGCGATTTCGTGACATATCGAAGGAGAGAGAAAAAGCTGGAAAAGTTGTCGCGATTTCGCGACATGTTGGAGGAGAGAGAAAAAGCTAGAAAAACTATCGCGATTTCGCGACATGTTGGAAGGAGAGAGAAAAAGCTAGAAAAACTGTCGTGATTTCGTGACATGTTTGGAAAGAAGGCGTAGGCAAAGAAAACTGTCATGATTTCGTGACATGTTTGGAGAGAAGGCGCAAGCAAAGAAAACTGTCATGATTTCGTGACATGTTCGGAGAAACGGAGCAAGCAAAGAAAACTGTCACGATTTCACGACATGTTTGAGAGAAGGAGCTCGCAAAGAAAAGTGTCACGATTTCACGACAATTTGCAAGAGAGATAGTACGGACAAAAATGTGTCACGATTTCATGACAGGTTCAAAGAGGAAGAGCTCGAGAGAAAATATGTCATGATATCGCGACATGTCGGGTTTTCGCGACCCGATGAGAAGAAAAGTGCTAAGGAGGAAAAATGTCATGATATCGTGACATGTCGCATTTTCATGACTAAGAGAGGAGAGAGAATGTACGAAGATAGAAATGTCGCGATATCGCGACAACAAGAGAGGAAGACTCTGAAGGATGAAGTGTCACGATTTCGTGACAGAAGCAAAACGAAAGAGCATGGAAGCAGAAGCATCACGATTTCATGACAAATTCAAGGAGGAAGAGCTCAAAGGCGAAAGTGTCACGATTTCGTGACATGTTTCGTTTTCGTGGGTGTAAGGCAGAGAAAAGCACAAGGTAGCGAAAGTGTCACGATTTCGTGACATGTTTCATTTTCGCTGGTGCATGCAAAGAAGAGTGTACGACAGCGAAAAGTGTCATGATTTTGTGACATGTCATGTTTTCGCTGGTGCATGCAAAGAAGAGTGTACGAAGCAAAAAGTGTCATGATTTCGTGACATGTCTTGTTTTCGCTAGTGCTTGCAGAGAAGAGTGTACGGAAGTGAAAGGTGTCATGATTTCGTGACATGTCATGTTTTCGCTAGTGCATGCGAGAGAAGAGTGCAAGGAAGCGAAAGTGTCACGATTTTACGACATGTTATGTTTCGTGGTCAAGAGAAGAGAAGAGTGCAAGGGTGAAAGTGTCACGATTTTGTGACATGTCATGTTTTCGCAGGTGCAAGCCAAGTAGAGTGTACGGAGGCTAAAAGTGTCACGATTTCGTGACATGTTGTGTTTTCACGCATACAGGCCGAGAAGAAGACAAAAATGTTGTCAAAGTAGTGGATCTACTTTCAGAGCTGTAAGAGAATTGAAAAGAGTGCCACCGTAAAAGAGTAAATGTGCCGCTAGGGTAGTTGCGTGTAGAAGTAAAGTTTGGCTCAAAATTGAATAGAGTGCCATCGTAAAAGAGTTAAAGTGCCGCTGCTAAAAGAGTAAATGTACTGTGAGGGCAGTTGCATGCAAAAGTAAAGTGTGGCTCAGAATTGAATAGAGTGCCACCGTAAAAAGTTAAAGTGCCTCTGTTGAAAGAGTAAATGCACCGCGAGGGCAGTTGCATGTAGATGTGTGCTGTAAGAGAGTGACAAGCAGAGCCGAAAGAATGTTTTCATGTATAGTAAGTTAGGGTTAGGGTTGAGCTCTACACGAGGCATGAGTGTTGTGGATTGCCGAATAAAAGAATAAATGTGCTGAGAAAAGTATGTTGTTATAAAGTGCTATGAAAAAGGATGAATATAAAGGCACGGCTGAGATAGAGTGAAAAATATAGAGTGCAACAGATAGAGTGCAGTAGAGAGAGTGCAGCTGTAAGTGCGTAGAAGGAATATGTGTTTCCTGGATTGAAAGAGAGGTTGGGTGAGCAATAGACCAGTGAGGGTCTTGTAAAAGTGAAGGCATATTTATGTCAATCTAAGATTCAAAATAGAAATCCAAGTTGGTGCTTGGAATCAGGGGTTGGTGCTCCTTCCAGTTGGTGCTGGTAAATTAGGGGTTGGTGCTCCTTTCTTGTTGGTGTAGATAAATTAGGGTGCTCCTTGGGAAATTAGGGGTTGGTGCTCCTTTCTGATTGGTGCAGATAAATTAGGGGTTGGTGCTCCTTCCAATGGGTGCTGGTAAATTGTTTGTAAAGTTGGTGCTTTGCAAAGGCTGGATTTGGATGGAAGTCCAAGCAGTCTAATTTTTGAGGAGTAGCCAAAATTGGTGAACCTCGTTAAATCGTGTGTTGTGGATTGCTCTCTTGTTTAAATTGCTTTATCTATTTTTAAGTTCTCCCTGCTTAAGTTTTAAAAGAGTTGTAGATCTGAATTTAAATAGCTACACTGATTCACCCCCCCTCTCAGTGTCATTGTGAGAATATCAATTGGTATCAGAGCAAGGTTCCTGAACAAGCTCAATCAGCTAAGGTGATCTTAGAAGAAACACAATGGTTGATGGTGAAGGATTTTCATCCAACAAAGCTCCCTTGTTCGATGGAACTAATTACTCTTTCTGGAGACTCGGGATGCGAGACTTATCTGTGTGCTTTGGGATATGACATTTGGGAGTCAGTAGATAGTGGATACACAATATCCTCTACTCCTCCAACAGATGTTGCTGAGAAGAAAATTTTTGAGAATAACTCTAAAGCAAAGAATGCTATAATGTGTGGGTTAGTAGACAATGAACTGATAAGGATCATGAGCTATAAAATGGCAAAAGACATGTGGGACAAACTACAGAGCATTCATGAAGGAGACGACAAGATCAAGGAAGCCAAGCTACAAACGCATCGAGCTCAGTTTGAAGCATTAAAAATGAATGACGATGAGAACATAGAGGCCTATATGTTGAGAGTCAATGGAATCATTAATGCGATTAGAGGACTCGATGAGGAAATGGAAGATGCGGTCATCATGAAAAAGGTACTAAGAACTCTTCACAAAAGATTTGATTCTAAAGTTTCTGCTATAGAAGAAGCTAAAGATCTAAATACTTTTAGCATGGATGAAATGCATGGTTCTTTAACTGCATACGAAATGAGAATAGGACAAACTAAGCCCTCAGACAGAGAAGCTACTTTTAAAGCACACAAAAATATAAAAGCTAAACAAGAATCTGAGGAAGAAGAGTCTTCAGATGAAACAGAAGCAAACTTTGTTAGGAAACTAATAAAGGGAAAAGGAAAGTATAGAGGAAAGTTACCGCTTAAGTGCTTCAACTGTGGAGGCATCGGGCACTTTGCAGCTAATTGTCCAATGAATGAGAAAAACAAAAATAATGAAGGGTCACACCAAGAAAGAAGTGACTGGAAGAAGAAACCACATTTTAGAAAAAGCAACTTCAAGAAGAAAAGTTTCATATCCAAGAATGTCAGCTCTTCTAAAGACTGCTTCGGTGAGGACTCTGAAGAAGAAGCGGATGAAGCTCTGTTCATGGCATTTGAAGAAAGAAAACAGAGGAAAAATAGGAATGTAATGAAAAACCTGAGGATGAGGCTGAAGTATATCTGGAAGGTGAGTTGGTTGCTGCACTTAAAGAGCTGAGCATAGAAAGGAAAAATAATAAAAAGGTTTCAAGAAAGCTTGAGGATGCCAGTGAAAGAATAAACAGCTTGAAAGTACAGAAAAACGAATTTAAGAAAATGTCTGAAGTTCTCAAAGTACAATTAACCATAAAGATAGATGAATGCAGCAAGCTAGAAGAAGACATTGTTAGGTTAAGGATGCAGCTAGAGGAGATGAATCAGAAATTGAGTTGTTTTCATAAGTTTGAAGAAAGTTCTGTAAAGTTGGATAAAATTTTAAATAACCAAAGGCCTTCAGGCATCAAATTTGGTTTGGGCTTCGATGAAGGAGAATCATCAAAGGGATCAAAGGCCATAAATGTAGAACCCATAAAGAAAGAAGATAAGATCAGGGTTGATCAAGAAAAAACAAATCATGCCAAAGAAAGCAATAATGCCAGACTCAAGAGGAGTACTGACAAAGATGGATTCACAAAAGTCACACATTCAAGAAGGAGAAGATTCATGGCTCCTACTTCAAAATGGCAAAGACCTTCACCCAGGTTTAATCATTCCTTTTCTGGTTATTGTTTTAAATGCAATGCTTATGGTCATAAGATTTCAGATTGTAGTTATAATGTAGCACAAAGGAATTTCACCAGTAGAAATGTCTTTTCTCCATTGATGGATTATGTAGTAGAATGTTATAACTGTCATAATTTTGGACACATTGCAAGAAACTGTAGAAGCACTTTTGCAACAAATAAATATCAGGGTAGAAAATCTCAACCAAATGGATTGAAACAAATCAAAAAATTTCTTGAAAAACAGGCACAAGCTAATGAAAGGGGAAAGGCAAAACAAGTAGCCAAAACTGCCATCAAACCAGAATGGAAAGAAAAGGAGAAACTCCAAAAAAAAAGGAGAAACTCCAGGAAGAAAAGGAATCTTTGATTGTTCAGACTGCTTTTAAAGCACAGAACAAATCTGCACCATGGATACTTGATAGTGGATGCTCCAGTCACATGACAGGTGACAAGCTAAAATTTGAGAAGTTACGAATTACGAAGGTGGTTCTGTGAAATTTGGAAATAATGATGGAGCAAAGATAGTTGGCAAAGGATCGGTCAAGATCAATGATGGAAAGATCAAATCAAAAGAAGTCTTGTTTGTGATTGGTCTGAAGCATAACTTGCTCAGCGTAAGTCAAATCTGTGACAGAGATCATGAAGTAATTTTTAAGAAGCAGGGTTGTGAAGTGAGAAAAGCTAACAGTGGGAAGTTGATTGCTACTTGGATCAAGGACTTCTGGAAACCTGTATACTCTCTCAGAGACTTCGGAAGGAGCATGCTTGATTGGATAGGAAGATGAAAATTGGTTGTGGCACAAGAGGCTCGGTCATATCAGCTTTGACAATTTGGTAAAAATAAGCTCAAAAAGGGCAATAAGAGATATACCCTCCATTGGCAAACCACTAAATAGTATTTGTGCTTCATGCCAAAAAGGGAAGCAAACTAGAGCCACATTTAAATCAAAGGAGTACTTTACCAGAAAACCTTTAGAACTAATACATACTGATTTATGTGGACCCATGAGAACACAAAGTATAAATGGTGACAAATACTTTATCTTGTGCATAGATGACTATTCCAGAATGACCTGGATATTCTTTTTGAAGCAAAAATCTAAAGCTTTTGAAATGTTCAAGACTTTCAAAAACCAAGTTGAGAATGAAACAGGAAAGAGGATCAAATGCTTAAGATCAGATAGAGGAGGAGAGTTCATCTCAGAGGAGTTTGCGAGAATACTGTCAAAAATATGGGATCGAAAGACGATTTTTAGTAGCAAGGACACCTCAGCCGAATGGTGTTGTAGAAAGAAAGAACAAAACTATGTGCAGGAAATGGCATGGACGATGTTGACTGAGAGCAAAATTGCAGACAAATTTTGGAAAGAGGCAGTCCATACTGTAGTTTATATCCAAAATAGGTGCATGTTGAGGACGCATGAAAGCAAAACCCCTTATGAGCTATGGTTCGGCAAGAAGGCAACAACAAAATACTTCAAAGTCTTTGGCAGCAAGTGTTACATCAAAAGAACTGAAGATAATCTTGGTAAGTTTGAAGATAGAGCTGATGAAGGTATTTTCGTTGGCTATTCATCAAAAAGCAAAGCTTACAAATGCTACAACAAAAGGCTAAAGAAAATTGTAGACAGTGTCGATGTTAAATTTGATGAAGATAGGAAACGTGCAGTCAGCTGTGAAGAAAACTACCCTATTTATGAAGAAGTTATTGAAGGA
Source organism: Wollemia nobilis (assembly GCA_028583015.1). Classification (NCBI taxonomy): domain Eukaryota; kingdom Viridiplantae; phylum Streptophyta; class Pinopsida; order Araucariales; family Araucariaceae; genus Wollemia; species Wollemia nobilis. The sequence goes on along the minus strand of JAQPPZ010017031.1, from coordinate 6,033,545 downwards.
GATGAAGAAAAGGAAACAGAAGAGAATCAAAAAATTGACCCAGATGATTTAAGTATTGATTCAGAAGTAGAAGAAAACAATAAATTCAAAACAGGAAGCTGGCAGAAAAATCATCCCAGAGAGCAAATTATTGGGGACCCCACAGTTGGTGTTAAGACAAGAAGAAGAGTAGTAAGTAACTACTCCCTATTATCCAACATTGAGCCCAAAAATATTGTTGAAGCAAGCACAGATGAGAGTTGGATGAAGGCAATAAACGAAGAACTAGATCAGATTGAGAAAAACAAAACCTGGGAGTTAGTACCACGGCCTGTAAATAAAAACATAATCGATACTAAATGGATTTTTCGAAACAAATTGAATGAAGATGGACAGGTTGTAAGGAATAAAGCAAGATTGGTGCCAGTAAAGGCTATGCTCAAGTTGAAGGTATTGATTTTGAGGAAAATTTTGCACCAGTGGCTAGACTCGAGGCAATTAGAATGTTTTTGGCTTTAGCGATCCACAGGAATTTCAAAGTTTATCGGATGGACGTGAAATCAGCATTTCTGAATGGAAATCTTGAAGAAGAAGTTTATATTGAGCAGCCAGATGGTTTTCAACTCGGTGATAATCCCAACTTTGTTTGCAAGTTGAAGAAAGCTTTGTATGGCTTGAAACAGGCACCTAGAGCATGGTATGCAAGACTAGACAACTATCTCACTGAACAAGGGTTCAAGAAAGGTATGGTGGATAGTAACTTGTATGTCAAAATAGACAATGGCCAACTTATTGTCCTTGTTGTTTATGTTGATGATATAATTTTTGGCAATAGCAATGATGAGTCATGTAGAGACATAGCAAATAAAATGCAAAAAGAATTTGAAATGTCTATGATTGGTGAACTTTCATATTTCCTCGGATCGCAAGTTAACCAAAGTGAAAAGGGCATTTTTATTTCTCAAGTTAAATATGTGAAAGAAATGCTGAAAAAGTTCACAATGGAGGATTGTAAACCTGTTAGCACTCCCATGACAACAAGTTGCAAGTTGAGCAAGGATGACAAATCTCCAGATGTAGATCAAACCATGTACGAGATCTATTTTTTGGAAGCTTGCTGTATTTGATAGCTACCAGACCGGATATCTTATAGGTAGTATGCATGGTAGCAAGATTTCGAGCTAGTCCCAAAGAGACTCATGTGACAATTTGTGAAGAGGATCTTTAGGTACCTCAAGGGTACTATGGAGTATGGGTTATGGTACCCAAAAGGTAAGGACTTCACTCTTATTGCATATTCTGATGCAGATTGGGCAGGATGTATAGATGACAGAAAGAGTACCAGTGGAGGTGCATTCTATCTTGGAGACAGGTTGGTAGCATGGCACAACAAGAAACAAGAATCAGTCTCTCTATCCACAGTAGAGGCAGAATACATTGCAACAACAACATGTTGTACACAGATTTTATGGATGAGACAAACCCTGAAAGATCTTGGTATTAACTTCAAAGAGCCAATTTCAGTTAAATGTGATAATACCAGTGCTATTAACATCTCAAAGAATCCGGTTATGCATTCTCGCACCAAACATATTGCAATCCGGTATCACTTTTTGAAGGATAAAGTTGCAGAAGGTGAGGTTAAATTGGATTTTGTTCCAACTACAGAGCAAGTAGCGGATATCTTCACTAAACTGTTGCCCAAGGAAGTTTTTGAATACCTTCGCGAGTAAGTTGGGAGTGGTCACACTACCCAAGAACTGACTAGCTATCGGGAACACATTCTCAGGGGGAGCATTTATATATTTGATTATCTGTTTGCTCATGTTTGTAATTTTTGCTAACTGTAATATTGTGTGCCTGAGAATGTTGTGCATGGACTCAGGGGGAGTCTGCAGCAGCCCTTTGGTATTATTGTCAAAGGGGGAGAAGAATTACAGGAAATTGCACATGTGTTGCCAACAATTCCAAAGGGGGAGATTGTTGTGCAAGGTGCAGAAACAGTATTGTCATTGTTGTCAACACGGACAGATAGATCAATTGATGATGCAGTGGATAGGAGTTCAGAGGTCAGTCAGAGCATGTACAGTGAATTTCCAAGAAGACAGAAGTGGCCCAGATTCAAAGGATCAAAGAAAAAGACAAGTAAGAAAACTGTCGCGATATCGCGACATGTTTTTTGTCGTGATTTCGCGACATATCGGAGGAGAGAGAAAAAGCTGGAAAAGTTGTCACGATTTCGTGACATATCGGAGGAGAGAGAAAAAGCTGGAAAAAGTTGTCACGATTTCGCGACATATCGAAGGAGAGAGAAAAAGTTGGAAAAGCTATCATGATTTCACGACATATCGGAGGAGAGAAAAAGTAGGAAAAATCGTCGCGATATCGCGACATGTCGAAAGAGAGAGAAAAATTTGGAAAAGCTGTCGTGATTTCACGACATGTTGAGAAGAGAGAAAAAGTGGAAAAACTGTCACGATTTCGTGACATGTTGGAAGAGAGAAAGAGCTGGAAAACTATCGCGATTTCACGACATGTTTGGAAAGAAGGCGCAAGCAAAGAAAAACATCGCGATTTCGTGACATGTTTGGAGAGAAGGCGCAAGTAAAGAAAATCGTCACGATTTCGTGACATGTTTGGAGAAGGAGCAAGCAAAGAAAACTGTCGCGATTTCGTGACATGTTTGAGAGAAAGAGCTCGCAAAGAAAAGTGTCACGATTTCGTGACAATTTGCAAGAGAGATAGTACGGACGAAAATGTGTCACGATTTCGTGACAGGTTCGAAGAGGAAGAGCTCGAGAGAAAATATGTCATGATATCGCGACATGTCGGGTTTTCATGACCCGATGAGAAGAAAAGTGCTAAGGAGGAAAAATGTCGCGATATCGCGACATGTCGCATTTTCGTGACTAAGAGAGGAGAGAGAATGTACGGAGATAGAAATGTCACGATATCATGACAACAGTAGAGAGGAAGACTCTGAAGGATGAAGTGTCGCGATTTCGTGACAAAAGCAAAATGAAAGAGCATGGAAGCAGAAGCGTCATGATTTCATGACAAATTCAAGGAGGAAGAGCTCAAAGGCGAAAGCGTCACGATTTCATGACATGTTTCATTTTCGCAGGTGTAAGGCAGAGAAAAGCACAAGGCAGTAAAAGTGTCACGATTTCGTGACATGTTCCATTTTCGTTGGTGCATGCAAAGAAGAGTGTATGACAGCGAAAAGTGTCATGATTTCGTGACATGTCATGTTTTCACTGGTGCATGCAAAGAAGAGTGTATGACAGTGAAAAGTGTCACGATTTCGTGACATGTCTTGTTTTCGCTGGTGCTTGCAGAGAAGAGTGTACGGAAGCAAAAAGTGTCACGATTTCGTGACATGTCTTGTTTTCGCTAGTGCAAGCAGAGAAGAGTGCAAGGAAGCGAAAGTGTCACGATTTCGTGACATGTCATGTTTTCGGATAAGAGACAAAGAAGAGCTACGAAGCAGACGAAAGTGTCACGATTTTGTGACATGTCATGTTTTCGTTGGTGCAAGCCAAGTAGAGTGTACGGAGGCTAAAAGTGTCACGATTTCGTGACATGTGTTTTCGTGCATACAGGCTGAGAAGAAGACAAAAATGCTGTCAGAGCGACGAATCTACTTTTAGAGCTGTAAGAGAATTGAAAAGAGTGTTGTCGTAAAAGAGTAAATGTGCCGCTAGGGCAGTTGTGTGCAGAATTAAAGTTTGGCTTAGAATTGAACAGAGTGCTGTCGTAAAAGAGTTAAAGTGCTACTGCTAAAAGAGTAAATGTGCCATGAGGGCAGTTGTGTAGAAGTAAAGTGCGGCTCAAAATTGAAAAGAGTGCCATCGTAAAAAGTTAAAGTGCCTTTGCTGAAAGAGTAAATGCATCGTGAGGGCAGTTGCATGTAGATGTGTGCTGTAAGAGAGTGACAAGCAGAGCCGAAAGAATGTTTTCATGTATAGGAAGTTAGGGTTAGGGTTGAGCTCTGCACGAGGCATGAGTGTTGTGGATTGTCGAATAAAAGAATAAATGTGTTGAGAAAAGTAGTTGTTATAGAGTGCTGTGAAAAAGGATGTATAAAAAGGCATGACTGAGATAGAGTGATAGATATAGAGTGCAACAGATAGAGTGTAGTAGAGAGAGTGCGGCTATAAGTGCGCATAAGGAATATGTGTTTCCTGGATTGAAAGTGAGGTTGGGTGAGCAATAGACCAGTGAGGGTCTTGTAAAAGTGAAGGCATATTTATGTCAATCTAAGATTCAAAATAGAAATCCAAGTTGGTGCTTGGAATCAGGGGTTGGTGCTCCTTCCAGTTGGTGCTGGTAAATTAGGGGTTGGTGCTCCTTTCTGTTGGTGCGGATAAATTAGGGGTTGGTGCTCCTTTCGTTGGTCTAATTGTTCCTTTGATAAATTAGGGTTGGTGCTCCTTTCGTTGGTGCAGATAAATTAGGGGTTGGTGCTCCTTCCAGGTGGGTCCCTGGTAAATTGTTTGTAAAGTTGGTGCTTTGCAAAGGCTGGATTTGGATGGAAGTCCAAGCAATCTAATTTTTGAGGAGTAGCCAAAACTGGTGAACCTCGTTAAATCGTGTGTTGTGGATTTCTCTCTTGTTTAAATTGCTTTATCTATTTTTAAGTTCTCCCTGCTTAAGTTTTAAAAGAGTTGTAGATCTGAATTTAAATAGCTACACTGATTCACCCCCCCTCTCAGTGTCATTGTGAGAATATCAATTAGGTGTAGAGCAAGTGATTTATTTGGGTAGGGGGAGATTTTCCTTTTGCCAATTCTCAATATTCTAGACCATGCGCATAATAGGATAGAAAGGGAAACTTTTTGCTTAAGGAACTAAGACTACTATGTAGTATCTTTTTCGAAGTTTACAACAAATCATATTTAAGATGTGAGAATGTGTTCTTGGTTCAATAAGTAGCAAGATCGGTTCCCAAAACTCAAAATTTATTTAATGAAGTAATAGTGCATTTTGATACAAAAGAGATTTATAATCAAAGTGATAAAATCAAAATTTATGAAAAATGTGAATTAAGTGCATGGTTCAAGATAACTTTTAAATTTATCTAAAATAAAATAAATATAACTTGATTTTTGGAGAACAAGACATATTGATGCAAAAAACAATTTGAAATATTTTTGGAAACTTTCATATTTTTCAAATTTTTTTATTATTTTTATAATATGAGGATTGCAAATTATATGATGAAGAAATTTATTTACAAGTATGTACAAAGATAGAATTTTTGTTTTATGCATAATACTTTTTGAGATTCATAATTTTCATTGGCTCCTTAAGTTATTTTCCTTCTAAGGTGGCCAAGCGATATGCGCTTGATCCATATTTAGCAGTGATAACAAATGGTCCAAGCCAATTAGGTTGAAATTTACCTTTTAAATATTTTCTAGCATTTGTATTTTTTTGATTTTATTTAAGTACTAAATAACCTAATTCAAAATATTGACGATGGGCTTTCTTAGCATATGATCTTTTGAGTTTGTCTTGGTAAGAGCAAAGATGCTCTAGGGCATGAATATGTTTTTCATATAGAAGTTCTAACTGACTTAGTTTGCCAACATGATATTCATCCCCAACTTCAGCATCATGAAGTAAGAGAGCTAGACAAGGAACTTCTAACTCAAATGGAAAAGCTGCTTCAACACCATAAACCAAGACAAAAGGTGAGGCACCTGTAGGAGTACGAACACTAGTTCGATAGGCCCACATGGTAGGATACAATTGCATGTGCCAGTCATGACCTGTTTTATCAACCAATAGTTTTAAGATTTTGATTAAGGTTTTATTTGATACTTCAGCTTGGCCATTTCCTTGTGGATAATAAGGAGTAGAGCATCTATGTTGAATTGTATATTTTTGACATAATTTCTTAACATATTTATTCTTGAAACATGTTCCATTATCTAAGATGAGAGTTGATGGGATTCCAAATCTACATATGATTTGATTAAAGATAAACTTAGAAACTTGGACTCCCATGCAAGAAGCTAATGACATAGCTTATACCCACTTTGTGAAATAGTCTATTGAAGTTATTATGAATTTATGACCATTAGATAAAATAGGATTGATTTTACCAATAATATCTAAATCCCATTATGGAATGGGCCAAGGGGATGCAATAGCTTGAAGTTCCTAGGCAGGATCATGAACAAGGTCTGTGTGTCTTTGATACTTATCATAATGATGCACATAATCATTAGCATCTTTTTCCATGGAAGGCCAAAAATACCCCATTTGAAGGAGTTTCTTAGCAATGGTTCTTCCACTAAATTGTCCTCCATATGATCCATCATGGGCTTCACTTAAGGCTTTCTTGGACTCTTCTAAATTAAGACATCTTAATATGATCCCTTCAAAGGATCTTTTGTATAAGGTATTACCAACAATTACGAAGCGAAAAGCTCGCTTATGCAATAACCTACGTTGGTTTCTATCTAACCCTTCTAGGAAGGTTACATTTTGGAGAAAGTTAAAGACATTTGTATACCAAGGTTTTGGGGTTGTTTCACTAATCATAAATACATCTAATGGCTCTATATATGATCTAGAAGAAGCAGGATCTCAGAGTTGGTGAATAATGATAGTAGTATACTCGTCATTCAACTCCAAGGCTAACAGGGAAGCAGCTGCGACCATGGCATCAACGATATGGTTGCTAGTGTGAGGGATGGCTTCTAAAGTTAGTTTCTCAAATAATGAAATAAGTTTTATAACATACTCCTTATAAGGGTGGAGCTTCTCATATCATGTCTAGTAAACTTCATTGATTTGATTTATAACAAACTGAGAATCTCCAAAGACTAATAGTATTTTAGTTCTTAAGTCTAGAGTGGCTCATAACCCTAGGATTAGAGCCTCATCCTCTGCAGTATTGTTAGTACAAGAAAATTATAACTTGAAAGATAATGGGATAAGATACTTTTGTGGAGATATTAATATAATACCGGTACCTGCACCACTCATGCATCTAGCTCCATCAAAATATAAAGAACATGACTCAGACAAATCTTCTTCCAAATTAAGGCACTCATCAAGAAATTCTATAATTATAGGGTGAGTAGACTCTAAAGGTGCAACAACTAACTGATCAGCTATAACTTGACCTTTAATATATTTTTGGCCATTAAATGTAAGATCAAACTCACTTAGAATAAGAACCCACTTAGTTGTGCAACCTAAAAAGTAAGGTCTACTCATCAAGTACCTTAAAGGATCAGATTAGCTATAACAAATGTTTTCTGACTGAGCATATAATGATGCAAATTTTGCATAGAAAACACAACCGCTAAACAAATGTTTTCTACTAGAGTATAGTGGGTTTCATAATTTATTAGTGTTCTGCTTATATAATATGTGGCTCGTTATTTATTTTCATCATCAATTTGAGCCAACATAGCTCCAAGTGCAAGTTCTAAGGTAAAAATATATAAAATAAATGGATGATCTGGTATAGGAGGAACAAGCACTGGAGGAGTAAGAAGATATTGTTTAAGACTCTCAAAATCTTATTGACATTCATCATCCCATTGAAATGTAATTTTTTCTTAAGAAATTTAAGAAAATATCCTATTTTATTCGCCAATTTATCAATGAAATGGCGGATAGATTGTAATTTACCTTGTAAAATTCTTAAATCTGATATATTTTTAGGTGGTGGCATATCAAGGATAACTTTAATTTTGAGAGGATCTACTTCTATACCACACATGGAAACAATAAACCCCAACAATTTTCCTGATTTGACCCCGAATACACATTTGTCAGGATTTAATCGAATTAAATATTCTCTTAATATATCAAACACTTTTCTTAAATCATTTATATGCTCTTCCTATTTAGCTGAACGAGGTATAATATTGTCTACATAATCATGTAAAATATCATACATCATGTCATGGAAGATGTATGTCATAGCTCTTCGATATGTTGCTCCTGCATTCTCTAAGCCAAAATGCATTACTTTATAGCAAAAGGTACCCCAAGGTGTAATAAAAGTTGTTTTAGGTTGATCTTCAGGAGCATTGTATCTTGAAAAACCATCCATGAGGGATAACATACCACTACCAATTGTAAAATCTATGATTTGATCCATATTAGGGAGAGAGAAATCATCCTTAGGGCAAGTGCAAATCCTAACTTTAGTGGCTTATTTTTTAGCTACTGGGACAACATTTGATATCCACTCAACATAGTCAATAGCTTGGATAAAAGTTACATTCAAAAGTTTTTCTAACTCATTTTTAACTACTAGTGCTACTTTGGGATGCATTTTCCTAAGTTTATGCTTTACAGGTTTTGCATCAAGGCACACTACTAGATGGTGCATTACCATAGAAGGGTCTAGGCTTGGCATATCTGCATATGTACAAGCAAAAACATCAACATATTTTGTGAGAAATGTGATATATTCTTTATGTCTTTCTTCACTTGATTCTTCTCCAATTTTGACCATGTGAGGATTTTCCTCTATCCCAATGTTAGCTTGTAGAACATTTTCTATCACAATATCTTATTCTCTTTCAAAGTTGGGTGGTGCCGAGGACATCCCCATTTCTAGTAATTCTTCTAGGGTTAAGTTTGCTAACTCTTCTTGAGGTGTAGTTGCTTCTACATGAGCTATACATTGGATAGACCCATCAAAATAGAATTTATTCTATAAAACTTCATCAACAAAAATATCATGAAAAAAATATCCCTCTAAATATTCATCTAGTTCAACAATCATATATGGGTATGCTATGGATAACATATTATAAGAAGATATCCATTTTTGTGATTTGAACAATTCCTTTTGTGTTAAATATTCTTCATATGTTATAAGGTGATCATCATACTTACATGGGAATGGTTGGGTCTTTGTAGGAATGTAACCAATGCCACATCGGGCAGGCCATTCCCCAACTTCCAAAGGCTCTTGTATTATATTTTCAAGAGGTCCTAAATATTTACCTCTATAACCCATATCACACATCATTTATTTTGATTTTATGTATCCATTAGAGAAATAACAATTAGAAAAACCATTTTGATCAATTATGATATTCACAACATTAATTTTACCATAATTATACCCTGCATAAACAAAGGCACAACTTCTAACATGATAGATATTTCCCAATGGTCATGGCAAGCCCATCGTTTGAGGAGATGGTGGTAGCTTAGCTAACACTAGGGAATATTGAGTGGCAAAGTTATCATATTCTGAAGTTGTTATTATCGAAGATAAGTCCAGTAATATTTCATCCATAGTAGGATATGAAGTAGAAGGACTATCTTCTTTAATTATAGATTTATATGATGTAGTTTTTGATGGTGACGATGTTGATGATAAAGGTGTTGATGATGATGTAAGTTTTGGTGATGAAGTTGTTGATGATGGAGGTGTACTAGGATATGCTAATGATATAGCTGGACAAAATGGAACTCTTATCGGTTCTGCCATGGTACACATATCAAATGGTCTAGGATCACCATGTATAGTAACTAGTTGATTTTTAAATTCAAACTTAACACACTGATGTAATGTAGAGGGTATCGCTCGCATGGCATTGATCCAAGGTCGACCTAAAAGTAAGTTATACGATGCAGGATAATGTACAACAAATACAATCGTATCTAAAATCCTTGGACCAACTGGGAATAGAATCGATAACACTCCACATGTTTCTTGAGTGTCATTATTAAATGCTTTAATAATCATTTCAGCCCTTTTTAGATCTTCTTTTCTAAACCCAAATATTTAGAAAAAGTCATATATGCATATATTTAATGATGATCCATTATAAATTAAAACTCTTTTAACACCTACATCTCCAATTAATGTTGTGATGTATAGAGAATTGTCTCTATACATGCTTTGAGGAGGAATATCCTTATCAGAGAAATCTATGTAATTTTTTGCATTTGAGCTTACAATATTAACCACAACATTAGGTTCTATGTTATGTGGTACCATCGTTTTACTTAAGGTACTCATTAATTCTTATCTATGGATAGATGAAGTTCTCAAAATATCCAAAAGAGATATTCTTGTTGTGATGTTTGCTAGTTGTTCATTAATATCATATGGAGGTTTCTATTGTGAACCTAATATATTATTTCCTTTCATAGGTGGTTTTAATATAAAAGGAGTTGATTTCTTATTTTGAGTTTGATTTTGTGGTTGAGAGCTTTGAGTTTGAGCTTGCTTTCTAGTAATGGCTCCAATAGTACCTATACTATTATTATGACCAAAGCAAAATCTAGCACTTTTTGCTTGTTGATTTGAAAGCATTTTTTGAGATGAGGGTCAAGTGGTTATTCTTCTAGGACTGATAAATCTGTAATGGGAGTAACTCGATCTGATTCATACTCAGAACTATTTGAGGCAATATCTAGTTCACTTCTTGTTTCACTTTTTGTGTCACTTTTAGTATCTTCTGAAGATGAAATTTGAAAATATTGTATTGGTCTAGTTGTGACTACAGGAAAAGTAGGTACATAGGAGGTTTGCAAACCTTGTCATGGCATGAAACTACGAATGCTTCCCATATATCGAGTTGGATGAGGAACATTGTGATGATCTACTTGATTTACTGCTTCTTTCCCATGGTTAGGTAAGGGATGTTGAAAATATCTAGATTTTGATTTGTTTGTTTTTGAGTATTATTTTGGGTATTATTGTTTGCAGGAAATTGTTGAACTTCCATATTACCTTTATCAATCAAGTCTTGTATCATGTGTTTCAACCTTTTACAAGAATTTTTAGAATTTCCATCTACTTGGTGAAAATTACAATGTAAATCAGATCTAAATCCAGCTACGGTTGTATCTGGTTGTCTTACCTCAGGTAACCGTATCAAGCCTTGTTCCAATAATTGAGGTAAAATAATAGTTAAGGGTTGATTTAATCTTGTAAATTCTCTTGGTGGCTTATCAGGGATTTTCAATACAAATTTCTTTATAGTTTCAACAAGATTGACATTTGAGTTGTTTCTGATATCAGTGACCCCATCACCCACTACTTGCTTATTATTATATTGATTTTTAGGAGTCTTATCTTCATCTTTCTTCTTAAATTATCCTCTCCTAATGAGACCATATTCTACCCTCCTAGCTAGATCAATGGCTTGACCATGTCTTCTAGGCCTTGTGGTTGTCCACCAAACTGATTATGTTGCACCATGTTGTTGTGTCTTTGATAAGTTGATGTTGTATAAGGATTTCCAACTAAAATATTGTTGTGCAAAGTGTTGGTAGGAGGATTGTTATGAAGCTGTTGTGGAATTGTGTTTTGTTGAATTTTTTGTGGATGATTGGTATTTTGCACTTGTTTAGCCTTTTGTTGGTTTACCATTTGTTGGTTAAGAGCTTGAGAGAAAATAGTTGTAGATGGTTGTTTTTGTTGTTTAGGATTTTTAGGGTTGCTAGCAACAATCTTGGATGATTGTGCCACTATTTTTTGAACATTTTGATTTAAAGGTATCATGTTTTGATTAGATGGTCCTACTTGATCATTATCTTGGTATGTTGAATTCATTTATGATAATGGATTTGTATGTATCTAAAATACATATGCTAAGGCTGATTCCATATCACCTTCTCCTGAACTATCCATTTGTACTGCTTGATTAAACTCTTCTATGTGATTTTTTATGAATTGGGTAAATTTGCTAAGAGATTCAAATTTAACATTTCCTTTTTTATCAAATGTAGGCTCATCAAGATCCGTTATTTCATCTTCATTATTATTCTCTTCACCTGGTTTTTAAGATACATAATCTTCAATGAGTATTCTATCATCAATGTTTTCTTGGTCTTGTTCTTCCATATGACCAGATTCTACTTGTTTACCACTTCTTAATTTAGGCATTTTGATTTTAGGATTTTTATCTTGCAAATATATATATATATATATATGCTTTAAAATTTTAGGGTATATATGCTATATATATACCTAAATAATATATTATATTATGTTTTGGATTTTTGTAGTTTTTTAGATTGCAAACAATACAAACAAAATAAAATCTATAATATTATAGATATTATACTTTAATTTTCTTGGAAAAGCCTATAGATATCATTAACAGGTTCAAGTTCTGCAGGGGTCATATAGTGTTCTTCTTCAAACTGGAAGTTGACCTTTAAGAATTTTATGAAATGGGCTATAGTGATGCAATCAATTTCATAGTTTGACATATAAATGTATAATTCATGATAGTATTCTCATTAAAGCACATTCCTAGGAACTTTATTGAATCTTCTCTTATCGTCTAAGACAACTTATTGATTTTACACATGTCATTAAAAAATTATGTACCTTTATTGCATTCTCAAGATAATCTTCAAAGGAGTAAAGACTTGGGGAAATAACAAATTTCTTATCCGATAGCCACCTATCACATGCTCTTTGAAGGTCAAAGTAAAAAGGTGCACTTTCGAGATTCAAGATTCTAGACAAGTCAAACCTTATGATTTTTTTAAGTTCAGGTTCTTTGGCTCTTATTGAAGAACACAAGCTTATACTAAGAGGGGGGGTGAATAGTATAAACCACTTTTTAACTTTTTCCTTTTACTTCAGAAAGTAATGCAATGAACCAATAGAAAAATCAAAGCAGTAATCAAACCAGTGTACAAGTCATCACACAATTGAGACACCAATATAACGTGGTTCACCCAAGGTGGGCTACTCCACAGAAAATATTTCACTAAATTTTCTCAATCAAATCCTTTGGGAATTCTTCCCAATTACAATATTTATGGACTTCCTATCCAAAGGAGAATCCTTCCTCTAATCAAATATTTATGAGCCTTCTACCCAAAGGAGATGTCCTATCCCCAAAAGAAGTATTTATGAGCCTCCTGCTCAAAGGAGATGTCCTATCCTCTAAAGCTCTGGAAATGATACTTCTAAATATCACTACCTCTTCTTTCGCTAGCAGGTGGAACTCCTTTCCACAGAAGACATCATGTCCTACTTGGTCTAGTTCTAGATACTTCTATCTTCACTGATCACCTCCATAGCTGCTCATCAACACCTGTATTAAACACAATCAGTTAGTCCAGCACAAGTCCTCTCAAACTCTATCACAAATCTGCACCAAACTCAGTCCTCTGGTCCAACACAAATCTGCTCTCAAATATCTGTCAGATCTATCCCAATATTAAGCCAAAAGCTTGAACAAATCAATCACAATGGCATAAGCTTCTCACTCAAAAACCCTAAAGCAAACTTCAAATGCTTCCACTCTCATAAACCAGAATTATGCAATAACTCATAAACTCATCATGATCTCATAATGCATAATCAATACTTCCACTTTCAGAAAATAAGATCCACTCCAAATAAGGAAACTTAATTTAATCCTTTTCACTCCAAACTTATTTTAAGAAAGCCATCAATCAATAATAACCATGGAAGAATGTGCCCATACCTTTACTTTGATGAAGAAGGAGAACTCAAAATATGTCACAACACTAACACTCAATTTGCCACAAATTAGAGTTAGCAACAATGGAATAATGCACAATGATAAGAGTCCTAATAACACCTTATCACTCCAACTCATCAATAATCAAAACTCACAAATATACATATCAACAATATTCCTTTACACCTTATAACTCCTACTTAATATATCACAAAATAACTTCAACCTCAAAAATAATTACAAGAGATTATCCACTCAATAACTCCAAAGGCTTTCTAACCCCAATATGACATTAAGCACAATTATTCCTTAAACACTTATAACTCCTAAAATACATTTACTTCTAAATGCATTTACCATATAAACATTAAGCATCAATAATAACAATGTCAAAGCAATATTTCTATTTAACCTTATACCTCCATCCAATTACCAACAATAATTGCCAAGTCAAATCAAATATTCCACATTATCAACAAAAGATCTACCTTGGCCAAAAATCAATTCTCCAACCTTAGGAGAAGTGTGGAGACACCAACATAAGCGCAAAAGTGCTTCCTCCTCCAAACTCATGGCCCAAAGCAACCACCGTACCACGTGCACAATAACCATGACCAAGAAAAAACTGAAACATGCCTGTCGTGAATCGAACTTGGCACCTCTACTTAGTGAGCGCCTTCGCTCCACTGCCTCCACCGTTGGAGCACAAGTGCCCAATGAAACTCTCAAGCACTACTCATCGTTTTACCTTCCCTTTTCTTGCAAAAGACAACCAAAATTTCCTTCCTCACAGGTGCACGAAATCTGAATTTAACACAGACCAGATTTGTCTTCCTCACTACGCACAAAATCAAAATTTAACATAGACCAGATTTGTCTTCCTCATTGGCGCACAAAATCAGAAATTAACACAGAGCAATATGAGACTCAAAAATCACAGAGCAATCTAAAATTGAAGGTCACATAGCAATACAAAATCGAAGGTCATAGAGCAATACAAATTCGAAGGTAATCGTGCAAATCGAAGGTGTATTGAACCTTAGGAATTAATGCCCTTTAATAGTCTTTTGCATCCCATGCAAGTTGACGTCGGTGCTCCTTCCAAACAAACGATGTCGACGAGGTAAGTCTTCTACATTGGCGTCACTAAGGGTTTAGAAACCCTTTCAATAATAATTATTAAATTAATAATTATTATTTTATTAATAATAAACTTAACTTAAAACCTTTTCAAAGGTTTGAGTTAATTTATTTATTAATAATCAAAATGGACTTTTAAGGTTTTTTCAAGGAGCAAAACCTTTTCATTAAGCCAAGATGGTTTTAATAAAAACCCTTAATGAGTCCAGATGGTTTTAAGAAAAACCTTTAACCTTGTCACCATGGTTTTAATAAAAACCCTTAAACAAACATCATGGAACTTTCAAGATATTTTTGGCACCAAACTCTTTTTGACATCAACACAAATTCCTTTTGACATCAACACAAACTCCTTTTGACATCAATGACAACTCACAAACATGAAGCTAGGCAACATACCCAAAATTGCCAACAATCTCCCCCTTTGTCATTGATGGCAAACCACTACTGAAACCACTACCAACTGTCAAAATTGAAACCAACTGAAAACCATCCTCTGAAGCTTTGCTCCCCCTGACTCAAGGCTCTCCCCCTTACTCAAATATCTCCCCCTTTGTCATCAATGGCAAAGGGTCACCTTTGGGGCTCAGGGCTAAGAATGAGCCTCTTAGCTTAGCCCCTCCCCCACCTCCTGTTGAGGTGATTAATTATGGGGTGGGAGTAAAACTCCCATTAGGCACTGATCATCATCAGTGTCCATAGCTACCTTTCCATGATTTTTCTTGATATCCTTGTCCATGTTCCTGTTCCTGTTCTTGTTCATATCCTTGTTCTTGTTCCTGTTCAAAACCCTGTTCCTGTTCATGTTCTCATCCCTATTTTTGTCCAAGCCATTATTCCTATTCCTATCATTATTCCTGTTCCTACCATTATTCCTATTCCTATTCATAGCCCTGAACCTGTACCTTGGAACTTCTGCTCTACACCATCTGGTTGTATGTCCTTCATTATTGCACTTATAACATTTGACAATGTTATTCCTTTGAGATGTACCTATTTTTTGAATCCTCTCTGTTGGACCAAACATGTTCCTGTTGTTAACCCTACAATTAACTACCTTGTGCCCAAACTGATTACAAGAGTAGCAATACCCTTGAAAGAAATTACCATTTCTAAAATTTCCATTAACCTATCTTGCTTGAGCCCTGCACTGTGAAGCCATGTGTCCAAACCTGTGACATGCAAAACATCTTCCATTGAACTTTCCTTGCCTTGACCTCATAGGTCCTTTAGTATTTCTCCCCTTATGTTGATTCCTATTTTCTGATTTTGTGCTATCTGAATTACCATCTGAAAACTTACTCTCTGAAGTACTCTCTTCATCTGAACCATCTTCTTCTTGGGAGCTCATACTAGATTCCTCAACCTGTTCCTTTTGTTTCTTTCCAAAACCAAGACCTGTTTTATCTGTTGTCCTTCTTTGATCCTTGATGATTGATTTTACCTTCTTGGAACTTTCTTCAAACCTGTAAAGCTTCTCCTTGTACTCTTTAGTTTCCTTTTTCAAGGAAGCTACTTCATGTTTTAACTCTTTACACTCAAGAGACCTAGCTGCCAACTCTTCTTTGAGTTCCTGTGTCTTTGCTATAGAGATATCAAGATTCCCTATAAGCTCATCTCTTTCATAATGACATTCATCAAACCTATCAATGAGTCTAGCATATTTCTTTCTTTCTTTCTTTAACACATCAAGAGCATTAACAAGTTCAGCCTCAAGATCTACTTCTCCCTTTTCTGAAACATCCTCTATTTGTTTACCTTTTGAAACATCAATATCCTTTTCTGATTTCTTACCACTAGAGGTGCTACCTTCATCTAAAGCCATAAGAAGATCTTCCTCATAATTTTCTGAAGCATCCTCATACATAGTATTACCAGAATTCAAACCATCATTTGTACAATCATCCTCAAGGTGACCAAAATTTCCACATCTAAAGCACTTAAGCACAACAAATCTATTCCTCTTTTCTTTTCCTTCCTTTTCTGTTAGAAACAACATCTCATTTCTATCATCACTTGAAGAACTTCCATCATCACTACTAGAACACTTA
The DNA here is from genome assembly GCA_028583015.1 of Wollemia nobilis. Classification (NCBI taxonomy): domain Eukaryota; kingdom Viridiplantae; phylum Streptophyta; class Pinopsida; order Araucariales; family Araucariaceae; genus Wollemia; species Wollemia nobilis. The sequence continues at coordinate 6,016,927 of JAQPPZ010017031.1, read as the reverse complement.
CTTGCTTTGTCTGTGTAGAAAATTTTCTTGTGTTTTTGGAAGTACCTCTTCCCTTGACTGTTTTGCTCATTTCTGTTCTTCCTTTGATACCTGTGCTTCTCAGATTCCCTGTGCTTATAATCCTATTTTTCTTCATCACAATCATCCTTGGGTTTTGGACAATCAGTAGCATAGTGACCAAACTTTCCACAATTGAAACATTTAACAGATTTCATACCTTTGTGCTTTCTTGAGAACTTGCCTTTCCTATTGTAGTTTGCTTCTTCATCACTAGAAGACTCATCACTATCTTCTTGTTGTTTACCCTTGGACTTCTTGGTAGCTTTGAAAGCTACCTCCTTCTTAGGATCAGGTACCACTTTAGTTCTTAACTCAAAAGCTGCAAGTATACTATGAAGCTCATCCTTTTTCAATTTATCCAAATCCTTGGCTTCCTCAATAGCTGAAATATTTTCACTAAATCTATTTGGAAGAGACCTCAAAATTTTATCACAAACATCATTTTCAGCAAGCTCAAGACCTAGTTCCTTCATGGAATTAACAATCTCATCCATACGAAGCATATAGTCACTAATATTTTCTTCATCATTCATCTTGAGTTGTTCAAACATACCTTTGTAATATCTCAATTTTGCTTTTCTGACATTTGCATCACCTGTATGAACCACTTGCAATTGATCCCACATTTCCTTTGTTGTATTACAATGAATCACCTTTGTAAGATCTGCCTTTTGTAGACCTTTCAGAATTGCATTCATTGCCCTTGAATTGCTTGTGATGTAGAAGTTTCTCATCTTTAGTAGTAGGAGGGAGATTTGGAATAGTGTACCCAAACTCAACTGCTTCCCAAACTTCATTTCCAAGAGCCATTAGATGAACCTTCATCTTTATGCTCCATAGACCAAAATCTGTCCCATCAAGAATAGGTGTTGAATTACCACTTGTAAAATCCATTGTGTTCTTTTCAAGATTTTCCTTCAAGCTGTGAAACTCTTTCGAAGGAACCTGCTCTGATACCAATTGAAGAACACAAGCTTATACTGAGAGGGGGGGTGAATAGTATAAGACCACTTTTTAACTTTTTCCTTTTACTTCATAAAGCAATGCAATGAACCAATAGCAAAATCAAAGCAGTAATCAAACCAGTGTACAAGTCATCACACAATTGAGACACCAATATAATGTGGTTCACCCAAGGTGGGCTACTCCACAGAGAAAATATTTCACTAAATTTTCTCAATCAAATCCTTTGGGAATCCTTCCCAATTACAATGTTTATGGACTTCCTGTCCAAAGGAGAATCCTTCCCCTAATCAAATATTTATGAGCCTCCTCCCCAAAGGAGATGTCCTATCCCCCAAAGAAGTATTTATGAGCCTCCTACCCAAAGGAGATGTCCTATCCCCCAAAGCTCTAGAAATGATACTTCAGAAGATCACTGCCTCTTCTACCGCTAGCAGGTGGAACTCCTTTCCATAGAAGACGTCCTGTCCTCCTTGCTCTGGCTCTAGAGACTTCTGTCCTCACTGATCACCTCCATAGCTGCTCATCAACACCTGTACTAAACACATTCAATCGGTCCAACACAAGTCCTCTCAAACTCTATCACAAATCTGCACCAAACTCAGTCCTCTAGTCCAACACAAATCTGCTCTCAAATCTCTATCAGATCTGTCCCAAGCTTAAGCCAAAATCTTGAACAAATCAATCACAACTGCTCACAAGTCTTCACCAAGACTTCATCAAATCTGTCCACAAGTTCTTCAACAAGAACCTATCCAAATCAGTCCACAAGTTCTCCACAAGAACCTATCCAAATCAGTCCACAAGTTCTCCACAAGAACCTATCCAAATCAGTCCACAAGTTCTCCACAAGAACCTATCCAAATCTGTCCTAGCAAGCTCACCAAGAACTTGCCCAAATCAGCTCAAGCAAGTTTACCAAGAAACTTGCCCAATGTGAACACACAAAGAGAATTGTTAGAGACCCAATGTGTTTCATCCAATCATATCAAATCAATCTCATAGAAGCATAAAGAGAATTGTTAGAGACTCAATATGTTCTATCCTTCAACTTTCAATCTCAACTCAAATCAATCTCATAGAAGCATAAAGAGAATTGTTAGAGACTCAATATGTTCTATCCTTCAACTCTCAATCTCAACTCAAATCAATCTCATAGAAGCATAAAGAGAATTGTTAGAGACTCAATATGTTCTATCCTTCAACTTTCAATCTCAACTCAAATCAATCTCATAGGAGCATAAAGAGAATTGTTAGAGACTCAATATGTTCTATCCTTCAACTCAAAAACAAACTCTTTCTCAAATCAGAATAAAGATAGAAGTAGTATACTTTCACAAGATCTTGAACCACAACCCAACAATTGTCAATAATGCAATATCAAGGAATCAACTCCTCCAACATAGAACCATAACTTGCTATCAAACCCTAGCCAAGTTAGTTTTCAAGAACTCAAAGCAATCTCTCTCTAAGCATCAAAAAGGGGTTCAAGATATTTCCAACTTCTCTCAAATGGGAATGCTCAACTTAACCACACAACCAAGTTTATCAAGCAAAGTACAACTTGATAAAATCAAATCTCAAAGGAGCAAGCCCAACTCATGTATCAAGTAAAGCATAACTTGATCAACTCAATCTCAATGGAAGCAATCTCAAAACCAAACTCTCAACAACCAAACAACTCAATTAGGGTTTCAACAACTTATAGCAATGGCATAAGCTTCTCACTCAAAAACCCTAAAGCAAACTTCAAATGCTTCCACTCTCATAAACCAGAATTATGCAATAACTCATAAACTCATCATGATCTCATAATGCATAATCAATACTTCCACTTTCAGAAAATAAGATCCACTCCAAATAAGGAAACTTAATTTAATCCTTTTCACTCCAAACTTATTTTTAGAAAACCATCAATCAATAATAACCATGGAAGAATGTGCCCATACCTTTACTTTGATGAAGAAGGAGAACTCAAAATCTGTCACAACACTAACTCTCAATTTGCCACAAATTAGAGTTAGCAACAATGGAATAATGCACAATGATAAGAGTCCTAATAACACCTTATCACTCCAACTCATCAATAATCAAAACTCACAAATATACATATCAACAATATTCCTTTACACCTTATAACTCCTACTTAATATATCACAAAATAACTTCAACCTCAAAAATAATTACAAGAGAATATCCACTCAATAACTCCAAAGGCTTTCTAACCCCAATATGACATTAAGCACAATTATTCCTTAAACCCTTATAACTCCTAAAATACATTTACTTCTAAATGCATTTACCACATAAACATTAAGCATCAATAATAACAATGTCAAAGCAATATTTCTATTTAACCTTATACCTCCATCCAATTACCAACAATAATTGCCAAGTCAAATCAAATATTCCACATTATCAACAAAAGATCTACCTTGGCCAAAAATCAATTCTCCAACCTTAGGAGAAGTGTGGAGACACCAACATAAGCGCCAAAGTGCTTCCTCCTCCAAACTCGTGGCCCAAAGCAACTGTTGTACCACGTGCACAATAATCGCGACCAAGAAAAATTGAAACACGCCTATCGCGAATCGAACTCGACACCTCTGCTTAGCGAGCGCCTTCGCTCCACTACCTCCACCGTTGGAGCACAAGTGCCCAATGAAACTCTCAACTTCGTTTTACCTTCCCTTTGCTCATAAAAGACAACCAAAATTTCCTTCCTCACAGGCGCACAAAATTCGAATTTAACACAGACCAGATTTGTCTTCCTCACTGTGCACAAAATCAGAATTTAACATAGACTAGATTTGTCTTCCTCACTGGCGCACGAAATCGGAAATTAACACAGAGCAATACGAGACTCGAAAATCATAGAGCAATCCAAAATCGAAGGTCACAGAGCAATATGAAATCAAAGGTCACAGAGCAATACAAATTCGAAGGTAATCGCACAAATCGAAGGTGCATTGAACCTTAGGAATTAATGCCCTTTAATAGTCTTTTGCATCCCATGCAAGTTGACGTCGGCGCTCCTTCCAAACAAAGTTGACGTCGATGAGGTAAGTCTTTTACATGAGCGCCGCTAAGGGTTTAGAAACCCTTTCAATAATAATTATTAAATTAATAATTATTATTTTATTAATAATAAACTTAACTTAAAACCTTTTCAAAGGTTTGAGTTAATTTATTTATTAATAATCAAAATGGACTTTTAAGGTTTTTTCAAGGAGCAAAACCTTTTCATTAAGCCAAGATGGTTTTAATAAAAACCCTTAATGAGTCGAGATGGTTTTAAGAAAAACCTTTAACCTTGTCACCATGGTTTTAATAAAAACCCTTAAACAAACATCATGGAACTTTCAAGATCTTTTTGGCACCAAACTCTTTTTGACATCAACACAAATTCCTTTTGACATCAACACAAACTCCTTTTGACATCAATGACAACTCACAAACATGAAGCTAGGCAACATACCCAAAATTGCCAACACTTATAATTTCTAATATTCTCCAAATCTCAAGGTATGGCACACTACCTAATGAAGAAAATTCTTGGGTTGAAAATACTGTACTAACATCAATTCGGATAACTCTCCTTATGTTGTAATATACCATATATGAAATTCACTAAAGATGTACAAATTTGACTAATGACTTTGTTGGATCCTTCAGTTTTTGTTTTGTTTTTATGTTTTAATTTTTTTTTGTGTGTTTTTTTATGTTTTATGAATCACGTCGGGTTCACCAAAGATTATAGGTCTAAAATTTGCACACTCCTTTCCTCTAGGCTAATGTATCCATGCCTTGAATGGGAATGTGGGAATTATAGGTCTACACCTCAGAAAGAGACAATTGATCGTGCCTTCTTATGGTGATTTTTTGACAAATTGGTTTAGGGTTCATTAGGAAATATTTTATGGTAGTTTCCACGCCTAGGTTTTGGAGTTTGTTTTGATGTGTTCCTTTTATCAAATCTCACATACACCTAGTTTGGCCAATATGCAACTACGCTAACCTATATGCAATTTTGATTTACATGTAGATAGAAAACAACAGAAAAGAATGTCTAGATGGACAATGTAGTGCTTAAAAAATAATTTAGAAATCTTACTTGTATTCGAAAGTCTGAAGAAGATTTTGATTTTTTATTATAGTCCAGACCATATGCAATATAGCAATATCATACGAATAGAGCAAGATCATATGAATACGATCAGATATCGGCAGATCCGATCTTGACAAAAACCTATAGTTTCATGGATAGAGTGCAAAAAACAAAAAATAATCAATTCTAATGTTTATTTTAAGCAAAATGAGACTTAATGTCGGCTATTTGAATATTGTAATTGGAAGTAAACAACAGATAAGTATTTTAAACTGCATGCAATATGCGATTATATGCAAATAGGTGAACTTTGGGAATGCAAATGATTGAATTCTATATTCTATATGATGTAAATGATAAGTGAAATAACATATCTAAAAAGAAGCGAAGCTAAAACACATAAACCAACACTCAAAAATACCCTCAAGTAATCTCAGAGCAAGATCATACAGTTTGAGCAAGATTGTACAATCTGAGCAAGATCGTATGCCTCCGATGCAAGACTGTATCGATCTGATATCGACTATATCCTATGATCTTGCAAGCAACAACAAAATATCTAGAGCTAAAATACAAAATTCTATTGATGTGTTAGGAGTGCCAGGAGGAATCTGAGGGGAAGGGTGTTTGATTAAATAATTTGGGCAAATCAACCAAAATAGGCTAAAAAACAACTTAGTTGCAACTCCTTCCAAGCTAGGACTGATCGGGCGAATCTGATCCCATAATCATCGCACGGTTGCACAAGTAGAGATAAAAAGTGTTACAGCTAATTTTGTCGCTTTGCTAAGTTGAGATTTTTTATTTTGAGCAAGATCGTACGCATAAGATCAGGGATTATATCGTACGATCTCATACAGATTACTCGATATTGCTAGGAGGGCTTGAAAATCGAGGCAACCAGTTAGAGGCTCATTTTTACAAGTTGTTTGTCCTTAGTGCAAATTATAATGAGTCATTTTTAGGGTGTTACATTTATAAGGAATATTTTCTTTGTGGAGTAGCCCACATTGGGTGAACCATGTTAAATCATGTCTCTCATGTGTGTGATGATTTGTGGAATGCTTACTAATTTAATATTATCGATGTTATCATATGGATTAAAAAGTAAAAAGTTTTATCTTATACTATTCATTCCCCCTCTCAGTATAAGCTCATGTTATTCAATTGGTATCAGAGCAGGCTCCTTTATGAAAAGCCTAACAACTTGGAGGAAGATCCCACAAGAACATACATGACCTTAGAAAATTAATAAGAGGCCATAATTGACATAAAAGAAAAAAAAATTTTGCTCTCAGAAATTTGAAAAATATCAGAAGGAAGAACTCAAGATTGAAGGATCAAATTCAAAAGGATGAAGAAGCAAAGATGGAACTTCTACAAAATCTTACAAAACTATGACAAACGGTAAAAGTGGAAGAGGGAAAGAAAATTGAACAGGATATGACAAAACTATTAAGGGCAAGAGAGGAAGAGTGTGAAATATTAGAATAAAAAATTATCTCTCTAAGGAATGAAGTTGAAAAGACTAAGTTACGACAAGATATAAAGTTAGGGAAATAGAAAGAGGAGTCAAGCTCTCAAGAAATAGATACATCAAACAAATATGAGCTCATAAATCATGCTAATACTCTGGAAGGAAAAGACATGAGGAAAGAAGAGGGTAAAGAAGATCCATGGACAAACGTCAATCACAAGAACAACAAAAGAAGAAGCACTCGACCATATCATTCAAGGTACTCCAACAGGTTACAAAATCTCTTCCATGGCTATTTTTTTTCATGTAACAAATACGGTCATAGAGTTGCACATTGCATTGGTTATGTGAAAAATAATATTGATAGAAATTTTTATTCTTTTGCACCTCTTATGAATGATTATGTCATATGTTATAAACGCAATAATTTTGGGCACAAGGCTAAATGGTGCAAAATGGTATTTCTTGAGTCAAGTAGAAATAATACAACTTCAACAATTAGGAGGGAGGGAAAAGAGCATGAGAAAGTTAGATCAATGTTAGTACAAACAACCCTTCATGTTCAAGATAAGGGAAAACAGTGGTTGTTCTAGTCATATGATAGGAGATAAAAGTAAATTTCTTGTACTCAAAGAAATTGATGGAGGATCAGTAAAATTTGGTGACAATGGTTCAGAAAAAATTTGTGGAAAGGGAACTTTGAGTTTAGATAATGAAAAAACAAAGATGGAGAATGTATTGTATGTCAAGGGGTTAAGGTAGAATCTACTAAGTGTAAGCCAACTTTGTGATCAGGGGCACACAGTTACATTTCATCCAAATAGATGTGAGATCAAAAAGTCTAAAACTGAAAAGCTTATTGCAGATGCATATAGAACTACAAACAAACTCTACATGCTAAGTGATATTAAAAGAGAAAAGTGTTTTCTATCACAAGAAGATGAGAGTTTTTTGTGGCATAAAAGAATGGGTCATTTGAACTTTGACAACATAGTGAAAATAAGCAACAAGCAGGCTGTCAGAGATTTACCCAAGATAAAAAGGCTACAAAACACAATTTGTGCATAATGTCAGCATGGCAAGCAAACTAGAACAAGTTTCAAGTCAAAAGGATTTATGTCATTTGAGCCATTGAAACTAGTGCACACTGACCTATGTGGTCCTACAAGGACAAAGAGTCTACAAGGTGAAAGTTACTTTATATTATTTATAGATGATTATTCCAGAATGATTTGGGTAGCCTTCTTGAAAGAAAAGTCAGAAGCTCTTGATAAGTTTAAAGCTTTTAAAGAATTAGTGGAAAATGAAACAAGTAGAAGGATTAAGGATTTAAGATCGGATAGAGGAGGAGAATTTACCTCAAATAAATTCATAGACATCTATGAACAACATGGGATCAAAATAGGATATTCAGCAGAAAGAACTCCTCAACAAAATGGGGTAGTTGAAATGAAAAACAGGACTATTAAAAATATGGCCAGAGCCATGTTAAATTACTCTAAGATTTTAGATGGTTTTTGGAAAGAGGTAGTACATACAATAGTGTATATCATCAATAGAGCTAAAATAAGAGTAAATCACCACAAAACCCCATATGAGCTATGGAAAGGAAGACCAACCATAGTAAAATATTTCAAAATATTTGGAAGCAAATTTTACATAAGACGAGAAGAGAAAAATCTGGGTAAGTTTGACTCAAGATATGATGAGGGTATTTTTCTTGGATATTCCACCAAGAGCAAAGCATATAGATGCTATAACAAAAGGACACATACTATTATAGAAAGTATAAATGTGACAGTTGATGAGCATATAGGGTCAAGAGAACCAGCTCGAGAAATTGTGTATTAGGAAGAAGAAAGTTACCAAGAAGAGTTAGGTGAAGAATCAGAAGAAGAAGAAACACAAAGACTACTACCCAAAACTCCATCCAGGTATGTGCAGAAAAATCATCCAGGAGATCTAATAATTGGAATTCCAAATGAGAGACAGACAAGAAGAAAGATAATAGGAACAAGTGAGCATGCAAATTTTTCTTTGTTATCCAAAATTGAGCCCAAATATTTTAATGAGGCAAGAGAATATAAGTTTTGGATCAAGGCAATGGATGAGGAACTAGTTCAAATAGAAAAAAGTGAGACTTGGTAACTTGTCCCACGACCAAAAGGTAAGAATGTGATTGGAACTAAATGGGTTTTTGGAAACAAGTTAAATGAAGATGGTCAGGTAGTCAGAAACAAAGCAAGATTAGTATGCAAAGGTTATGCACAGGTTGAGGGGATTGATTTTAAAGAGACGTTTGCTCTAGTTGCATGACTTGAAGCTATAAGAATATTTTTAGCCTTCTTAAGTTTCAAAATTTTTAAAGTATATCATATGGATGTTAAATCAACTTTTCTAAATGGTGTCCAGGAAGAAGAGGTTTACATTGAGCAACCTAAGGGTTTCAACCTAATTGATAAAATAGACTATGTATGCAGATTAAAGAAGGCACTTTATGGACTAAAGCAAGCTCCTAGATCTTGGTATTCAAGATTGGATAATTATCTTCAGGAATAGGGTTTCAAAAAAGGAATAATGGACAGTAACTTATACATCAAAAATGAAGGAAATGACACTAATTGTGGTTGTTTATGTGGATGATATCATTTTTGGAGGTAATAATGATAAGATGTGTTGAAATTTACAAAGAGCATGCAAAGTGAATTTGAAATGTCAATGCTTGGTGAGTTGTCCTTCTTTATTGGACTTTAGATTTCATAATGAGATAAAGATGTATTTCTCTCACAAAACAAGTATATAAAAGATATGCTAAAGAAATTCAAGTTAAAATATTGCAAACCAGTAAGTACCACCATGGTTACAGGATGCCAGTTAAGTAAAGATGATGAATCTCCTCAGGAAAATAAAAAATTGTACAGATCTATGATTGGCAGCTTACTATACGTCATAGCTACAAGACCATATATAATGCAGGTAGTGGGACTAGTGACAATGTTTCAAGCAACACCAAAGGAAACACATGTAGTAGCAGTAAAAAGGATTCTCATATATTTAAAAGGGACTATGTATTTTGGGCTCTGGTATCCCAAAAGCGATAACTTCACTCTTATAGCATATACATATGCAGATTGGGTAGGTAGTATTGATGACAAAAAAACACAAGTGGAGGAGCATTCTTTCTTGGAGATTGTTTAGTATCTCAGCTAATCAAGAAAAAGGCATCAATATCCTTATCCACAATAGAGGTAGAGTATATTGCAGTGGTTACTTGTTGTACACATGTGTTATGGATGAAGTGAACTTTAAAGGACTTCAATATAGAGCATGAACACCCTATCCCCATACTGTGTGATAATACAAGTGCTATAAATATCTCAAAGAATTCGATGATGCACTCCAGGACCAAGCACATCCTGATCAAATATCATTTTCTGATATAGTAGGTGACAGATAAGCAAGTCAGGTTGGAATATGTTACTACAAAGGAACATATTGTGGACATTTTCACTAAACCACTTCCAAAAAAACTTTTGAGTATCTCAGAAGAAAATTGGGAGTAGTTTTACTCCCATCCCAAAATTAATCACCTAAAGGAGAGGAGGTGGGGAGAGGGCTAAGCGAAGAGTCATATCTTTAGCCCTAAATGAGTCCCTTTTCTATTGATTTCAAAGGGGGAGAGATTTGAGTTAGGGGAAAAGCATTCAGTCAGGGGGGTAGTTTCTCAAGAGGAGCAAAATTGGAAAAAGGAAAAAGGAATGGTTAAGGAAAAATGGTTGCCATCAATGAAAAATGGGGAGATTGTTGGAATTTTTGAGTAGTTATATTGTCATTGATGTCAAAAGTTAGTTCATCTCAGTACAAGGAATTTACAATCATGATTTTGCCTCTCCTCCATCGACTCATCGCTTGAGAGGGTAGATAACACATGCAAATTTTCATCTCAAATCAAGTCAATAATAAAACACTCGAAAGTGGAAATTGTGTTCATTTAGGAATCATTGCAAAAAACTATCATACACCCTCCCTGTTGGGGCAAAAGCAAAATTCTCAATAAAAAAAATACTTGGTATGTTTGAAGCCTAAATCCTGTAGATTAAAAATATCTACCTACGACTGAAAGGTTTACCAAGTTCAAATCAAATCCATCAAATTTTTGGAAGCAATGATTCAACAACGTGCATCCTTTCTATGATTAGGGCATCACACATTGAATTTTTTTAAACCATATCACACTGCTCCTCTTCAAGATCACTTTTCATCCATTAACATCATTCATAATCATTTTAACTATTTTAGATCATCTATTTTTGCTTCGCATTGTGCTTATGTGCAAAGTGTTCCAAAAAGGGGTATATATAGACACCTAAAAAGTGTTATCTTGAGGATACTCCCAAAGAGACTTTTGTCCAACCTATGAAATTTACTTTAGGTAGCCTTAGGGTTAATTCCATGAATTTCTCCCACAACAGGCAATTTTATCCATAAGAGACATTGTATCGACCCGAGATGATCTCATATTTGCCACAATCTCAACTCAATATGATTGTGCAAAATAAAAAAAAATAAATAAATAGGCAGTTAAACTACCTGTTAGCACTCGCGGGCAAGCTGGAACGCCATGCCCGACTTTGCACCGATGCCAATCAACCTGCAAGTAGTAGTTTACCAACCACCTACAATCACCTGCTGGAAATAAATTAGGCTACCCCTGATTGCCATTATTTCTACACTACCTCTTTCCAGGAGGCCTATAAAATAACACTCCTCCCTCTGCATTTTGATCCATGAATTTTGAATATTGCTCTCTATGAAGTGCTATCAAAAATCTACTTGGTCTTCCTATTGCTAACAAGATTTTATCAAATTACCTCTTAGAATTTGAAACTACACCTACTATCCTTCTTGCATAAGTTCTTCTAGTTGCCTCACTAGTTTTCAACACCCATCTCATCATCCTTCCATGCATCTCGATCATAAAAAACCTTCACACTCCACCTAGAATTCAACTTGGACCTGTTCACACCAAAACGTAGATCTACGATAGCGACTATATCACCCTGAGACAATCCATAGATGAAAACCTTCTAAACCCAAGATGGTCATAGTCAGGTGACCAATTTCCAAGTTTTAATTACATTTTAACCTAGATCTTGCATGTTTGTTGTATTCTAGATTAATATTTACATTACATACATCATTTTTCCTATTTTTCTTAAGCATAACTTGATTTGATATGGGTCCCACTTTTGGTGGACCTTGCATATGCTATTGATCCATTGTTACTTCCTTTGTGTGTAGGTTATAGGATTTGAGGACTACGAAAGGTTCCATATCTAACCCTACGGGGCGATCGTAGAAAAACTCACTCCTCCAAATGACATGTTGGCACGAAAATATCAAGAATTACACCCAAAAACATTCTATGTTGAGAAAAAGGGGAATCATACCCCCTTGTAATCTTATGTATCATTTGTAAAGATCCTCCCAAGAGGACTCTCTGTAATGCTGAAAATGAGAATATATATAAATATACATTTTTATTGCTCTAAGCATTATGTTCAATTGTATGGTGCAAATTTTTGTCCTTCAGGAATAATGAGGGATAAACTTGTGATAGAAATTTGAAAGTCCTAGAAAACTCCTCAACTCAGTGAGAGTAGGAGGCCATTTAATTAGAACTTCTACTTTGGTAGGATCTACTTGAATTCCACTCTCATTAATCACAAAGCCAAGATAAAATATGGAAGATTAGCCAAAAGAGCACTTGGCAAGGTTGGCAAATAAGCTATTCTTTTGAAGGGTTTGAAGAACTTGCTTGATATGCACAAGGTGATCCTCCAAAGTGGATGAGAATACAAGAATATAATAGAGATAGATGATTAAAAATTTGTAAAGGACATCACTAAAAACCTCATTCATCAATCTCATGAAGGTCATAGATATATTGGTAAGACCAAAGGGCATGACCAACAATTCAAAAATTCCCATTTTGGTCTTAAAAGTTGTTTTCCATATCTTCTACATAAATTTGCACTTGGTGATATCCACTTTTAAAATCAATATTAGAAAAGAATTTGGCTCCTTGGAGCTGATCTAAGAGATCGTCAATGCGAGGGATTGAATATCTATTCTTTATAGAAATTTTGTTTAAAGCCCTAAAATTTATACACAACTATCAAGTTCCATATTTTTTAAGCATCAAAAAAATTGGAGATGCGCTAGGAGATGTACTTGGTTTTAGAAATTCCTTAGACAAAGAATCTTCTATTTTACTTTTTATCTCTTCATTTTGCAAAATAAAATGTCTATACGTGGGAGCATTTGGAAGTGATACAACAAGAATGATTTCAATGTTGTGATTAATAGTGTGAATGGGAGGAAGTGACTTGGGCTCTTGAAAAATATGAAAAAATTCTTTCAATAGTTTATCTAATGAAACATGTATATGATGAAATGGAGTAGAAGAATGAGTGTGCTATGGATGAATGAATATGAGTGCAATATTTGGTGCTTGCTTAATTGCTTTTGTTACTTGCTTGCAATTTAAAACCAAATTTGTGTGTTTGATGCATTTTATGAGATATGTATTATCATTTTGTTGTAATGTGTATGTTTATGATAGGCATCATATATTTCTTTCCTATCATACTGGTAAGGTTGACTAAGCAAGAGACCATAGCAATCCATAGGTGTCACATCACAGGTGATATTATCCACAAATTTAATACCAAAAGCAAAACTCATAATGCAAGTGTGATTAATTTTGGAGCTAGTTCCACTATCCTTCCATCCCAAATAATAGGGATGAGCATTAGGCTCCATTGACAAATACAACTTGTCGACTATGAATCTCGTAATTATTATTTTTTGTAAGCCATTGTCTATAATACAATCTATTAAAAATTATAAGTCAAATGTGCTCAAGTGACAAACAAAGAATCACAAGCGCTCATAGATGAATTTTGGTTCATCAAGGTGACTTGATTTAGTCTATATTTGAGTTCATCATATTCTTGGTCTTCTCCTAAGTCTCAATGGGACTTGGCACTTTGTCTTCCACTTGAGACTTTACAAGTAAGATCTTCTTTTTCAACGTAAAACAATCAAACTTTTCATGTACTTTTTTCTTATAATAGATACAAAACTTCTTAGAAGAAAAAGAAGGCTTAGAAGGAGGAGGAGTAGGAGAAGGAGATAAAGAGAAAGAAGAAATTTTCTTTGGTATGAAACTCTTCTTTTGAAAAAAATAACGTATACCCTTTGATGATACTCTAGAAGAAGTAGAATTTTGAAACCCCTTTGAGTGTGCCATAAACTTGTCTTCTGCTAGCTGATCATGGTTGAAAGCAATATCTAAGGTTGCAAGGGAAACATACATTATCTCTTGGTGCATGTGTTCCAAAATTTCCCTCTTGAATTTGATGATAAGGGTGGTTGCATCATCAGTCACATCAAGAAGGATGTGAAACCTGTTGAAATGAAAGATATAGTCTTGAACAAACATGTTAGCTCCCTATCGAAACCAAAACCACTTAATGATAAAATCTTGTTTAGAATTTGAAGGGTAAAATTTTTATTTGAGTGCCTTAACAAGATTGTCCCAAGCGATTATAACATCTTGACCTTCTTTTTGTTCTACCAATATTTTGGCTAATATTGAAAGCTTAAGCTTAGCAAATGGAATCTTTTCTTCATCTAGAGTTTGGGTAGGAAAACCATGTTTCCATATCCAATATCCAACTATTCAATATGTCAATATTCCTTGATCCATCATAATAGAAGATATCACATTTGATTTTTGAGCATGAGTCATTGTTGTAGATATTGACATCAAGAGGAACAACTTGTTTAATTATATCATTTAATTTATTAGCAAGGTTGCTTACATTTTGGGCCAAATCGACCACTTGGGCCACTAGTTCCAAAGCCATATTTGAACAAGTATAAAGAGCAAGAGAATTTGGGAAAAAAGCAATATTAATGAACTCCCTTGATTACAAACGGATTCCCTTAAAATTTTGGCTTCTTGCTAAATTTTCAAAGCAGTGAACTTTTAGTTTTGCACCTTATTCCAATATTCAAAATAAGTAACCCAAATTCACCAATTTGTTGAAAGCATACTATATGGTTTTTGTTTTGAAGCAAATATTTTGATGAAATGCTTTGAAAAATAAATATCCAAGTAATCCTTTTCTTAAATCATTCAATTAAATGTTCTCATCAACTTATCCAAAAACATAGTCCTCAAAAAATGTGCCAAAAAAGGATGTAATACACTACAAATGGGATTTCCAACTACTAAAACGTAAACGTATTTTTCAAAATGGTTTTTGAAACCTGCTAATTATCAAAATCTTATTGTGTCACCATGAAAAACAATTTTGGCATCCTCCAAAATGGCATCCACCAAGATTTGGTTGATCGTGCTAAAAAAAATAAGTTTGATTAAATTTTTGAAAGTTCTCTTAATGTCCATTGTACCATATATTTTTTTACGTCACCCCAAACTCGGAAGGCCAATGTTTCACTCAACAATATTTTTTCTGGGGAAGTCTTACATCATCAAAGACAAAAATAGCTCAATAGTGATATTTGTCATTGAATGACGATGAGAGAAGATGAGGCCTTATGTTGCTTGAAGGGCGATGAGCCTCTCGTCGTAGCCTACTGACGATGAGCCCTGGTCATTGGGAGCTTTGACCATGTGGACAATGATGGTGACATTCTATCACCAAACAATGTCGACGTCAATGTTAGAGGATGGAAATAAAATTATCATCTATTTATAGTGAAAAGACAACACCACACACGAATAAGCAAAAATAGTTAGGCATAAATTGAAATCTCACTTGCAAGTGACGAGCAAATACAGAAACAATAAATATGGTAAACTAGTCAACACATGGCTGGTACCACTAACCAAGAATAGAAATGCACAATTATACTCAAACACCCAGTAGATCCATGCTCAAGTTATCTCTTGCTAATGGATTTTTATAGAACAACATGCAGGGTTAGCTCTTCCTATATTGTCGAAGCATGTGAAGTTGGAATGAGAGGTTTGATGTCAGAGAGCCTTCCTTTGATGTATGGTCCTTAGATAACAAAGCATCTTATGTATCCAAGGTCAAGCCCTCATGAGAAGAAACTAATTTTCAGCAAAAACTAAATATCAATGATCTCTTTCTCTCCCTCACAACTCACAAGTTCAGTGAAACACAACTAGAGCTCTAATACCAATAAAAAGGATTGAAAAAATCCAATTGAAGTATATTTCCAATACAAGAAATGTATGGGCAATAATATGTCTAATTTACAAACAACAAATCTCATCCATATCTCCAACGAAGTCTAAAATGCAGTGTAGAATAATGTTGTTCAAGATTGACATGAATTATTTTGGAAGATTCTGCAACTACAAGAGAAGTTACTTAAATTTGTAAAATTAACCTAGTAATCCTAGAAGATGCTCAAAGTAACAAAGCATCTAGAACTACACCTAAGCAGCTAAAAATGCATGTGAAAATAATAAAATAATCTAAGCCTAAGCCTGGATAAAGAAAGAGAATAGAAAGAGGGATCATGATGTATTCCTCATCCATATCAACAAAGTATTTCTCACTAGAAAGAATGGCGGAAGGGGAGGGCCTTTCACCCAACTTATGCATGTCATCAGTTTCATCACAATAACCAAAAATAATAATTTTAAAAATATTGTTTATATCCTTAATCACCCATCTATTACATCAAAATTCTACTTAGGTTAGGGCCAACATTAGGAACATGAAGCACCTCATCAAATGACAAATATCCAATAGTGGTATCTCCACTTCTTGCAACCTCTAATGAAGAGTCATTTCTATTCACAACACGTTCCCTGCATAAGTTTCATTGTAGCCTTGAAGAAGGATTTTGTGCTTTGTAATGTACCTAGTAGCCCCTAAATTTTCTATCCACTCATTTGAAGAGGTGGATGTACAATATGTGAAATGAAGTACAACATGAACCAATGAAGTTTCTCCATCAAAACTATCCTCACTTTGTGCATAGAAGAGAACAACATCAACACCCCCTTTCTTGTTGCTTCCTCTAGTTTCTTGATCTAAATTCTATAAAAAAATTACTTGTGTCCTTCCTTTTTGTAAAATTCACAAGTTGGATTCTTGAAAGGCTTCTTAGGGTTTTTATCATTCTTTTGGGATTTTTATCATTTTGAAATTTAGTAATAGGTTCTTTTAGATGTGTTTGATTTTTCTATACTGATGGTGCAAAAAGTACTTAAATACCTCATCAATAGGTGGTGTAGGAGAATCTGCAAAGTACACATGAAGCATCTCAAAAATCATAGCAACTATCTCATTTATTTTTGACACATTGTTCAAGATAATATTGAGCAGTTTAGCATTTATTTCTTTCTCCAATACTTCTTGTTCTTCTCTTCTCTCCTTAGGCAATCGTATTGTAATTTATTGAATCAATTGATATACTCATCAATAGTATTAAAATATTCCATGGACAAGGATTCAATCCTAGCCTCCAATATGTTGATTAGAGTGGAATTAATTTGATCACACAACCCCTAAAATTTCTCAAGTAGTACTTTAGGATTTGTGGTGTTGCTAACATGAGTGTTATATACATTGTCAACATAAACAATAATGATAGCATGAGACTCATCCTTCTTATCCTTATAAATTTGCTTTACTTTTATAATTAGTGTCATGAGGTTCCTCATTTACATATTTGAGAAACCCCTTGCTTTGAAGTAAAAATTCAATATTCATCTTCCAGGTTGCATAGTTAGGACCACTTAACAAAGGTACATGATGATCAATAGTTATTATGTCAAAATTCAGACAACGATGTGTTGTTTAACTAAAAATAATGCCACCAATGCAAAAATCCTAGAAAACCATATGATATATAAAAAGGGCTTGAAATAATTCTATATGTAAAAGTTTAACTAGAAGAGAAATAAAGAGCCCCAATAAACTAAAACTAGAAAAGCAATAATTACATAATCAAAAGAAGAAGATAGCAGATTCACACATTACACAATATTTATCCTGGAAACCCTCAACCAGGAAAACCAACACAATATTATCTTATTATTGCATTAACTTGACCATCTCCAATACAATAATATTCTCCTTCTGTCTCTCCTCAAACCCTAATGCAAGTGCGATATATATAACAAAGGCACATGCACGAATTTTACAATATCATGGGCAAAAAAGCAAGGGTTCAAATATAGTAACCCTAAAAGCCCATATGGGTCTAAAAATAACTTAAAACCCTAAAAATTTGGCTGAGGGCTGCCACCCTCAGACCCCTGCTTTTCGAGGGCTACCACCCTCGAACCCCTGTTCGGGGTACTGCCCAAACCCCGACGAGTATATCGTACACATGGAAAATATTCAACATATTTCCAACATTCTCCCACTTGTTGAATACTTTCCATAGGGGCTAACAACTGCCATTGTCAACTATCAAGGGCAACCATGCCCATAGATCTTCTACACCAAGAAAATTTTTGAGCAGGTACAACCTTTGTTAATGAATCAACAATATTCTTCTCTGTATCAACTTTCTCCAATATCACTCGGTTCTCTTCAACCATCTCTCTCACAAAATGGTACTTGATATCAATATGTTTTGATCGATCATGAAAACCAGGATTATTTGCCAAAAATATTGCACTCTGACTATCACTGTTAATTCTCATAACCTTCTGTTTAATACCAACTATTGAACACAACCTTTGTAGCCACACTACTTCTTTACTGGCATGAGTTGCTGCAATGTACTCTACTTCTGTAGTGGATAAAGCAACAACTGATTACTTTTTACTCATCCAACTTACTGCCCCTCCAAATAGCCTGAACACATAAGCACTTATGGATCTTCTCTTGTCAAGATCTCCAGCCCAATCAGCATCCACAAACCCTTGTAGATTTACAATATCATTACCTCCAAAATTTCCTCCATAACAGATAGCATAATCTGTAGTTCCATGCAAGTATCTGAAGATCCTCTTCACAACAGTCCAATGTTCCTTTCCTAGATTTGACATATATCTGCTAACTACTCCCACTACATGTGCAATATCAGGTCTAGTACAGACCATTGCATACATCAAACTACCCACAACACTAGCATAAGGAACATGATGCATTTCTTCAATTTCCTCATCTATTTTAGGACATTGTTCAACAGATAACTTTTGACCAATCGGATATGGAGTACATACTGGTTTACAATCATGCATTCTAAACTTTTGTAGTATCAAATCAACATATTTCCTTTGATTTAACCATAAATTTCTATTTGCATGATCCCTTATTATTTCCATACCCAAAATAAATTTTGTAGCACCCAAATCCTTCATGTCAAATTCAGAAGATAACTGAGATTTTAGTAACTTTATCATCTCCTTATTGTTACCAATTAACAACATGTCATCCACATACAATACAATGATAACAAAATTTTCACCTTCCTTTTTGAAATATACACATGGATCTGCTTTGCTTTTTCCAAGCCCAAGTGTCAAGACAAACCTATCAAATTTTTGGTTCCACATCCTTGGAGACTACTTCAACCCATAAAGAGACTTCTTCAACTTGCATACCAAGTCCTCCTTACCTTTTACCTTAAAGCATTCTGGTTGTGACATATATATATATATATATCTTCATCAAGTTCACCATGTAGAAAAGTTATCTTTACATCCATCTGTTCTATTTCAAAATCAAAAGTAGCAAAAATAGCCAACAAAAATCTGATTGAAGTTAGTTTAGCCATAGGAGAAAAAATCTCACCAAATTCAATTCCCTCAACCTGAGAAAATCCTTTTGCTACCAAGCGAGCCTTGTACTTCTCCAACTTTCCTTCTACATTGTACTTCTTCTTGAATAACCACTTACAACCAATAGGTTTTCTACCAAGAGGTAATTTCACCAAGTCCCATGTCTTATTTTTATCCAAGGACTCCATTTCTTCTTCCATAGCCCTTTTCCAAGACTTATTCTCACTTGACTGAAGTGCCTCCTTTATAGTCTTGGGTTCTTCATCAATAACTGATAAATTAAATGTAGAATAAAAATTTGAAGGACTATACCTGTCTGGAAGTCTTCTCTCTCGATCTGATCTCCTCAAAATTGGAGTTCTAGGTTCTGCATCTTCAGCTTCCTCCTCACCTTCTTCCTCTGAATATTCCTCTTCAGAATCTCTCTGTAATTCAGGTTCTACCACTGGTTCTTCCTCCTGTTCCAATTTTACCTGCACTATTTTTGGTTCTTTGCTTGGTTGCATTTCCTATTTTAAAACCCTTTTTGTTTCTCTAAAGATCACATTACGATTGTAAACAACCTTCTGTGTTTTTGGGTTCCACAACTTATATCCTTTAACACTAGTACTATAACCCACAAATATGCATTTTTTATATTTATAGTCTAGCTTAGTCCTTTTCTCTTTTGGGACATACATATAAGCATCACAACCAAAAACCCTTATATGTCTGAGAGAGGGTTTCTTACCAGTCCATACTTCTTGTGGAGTCTTGTCCACCAAAGTTGAGGTAGGAGATCTATTGATGAGATAACAAGTTGTTAACACAACTTCTACCTAAAACTTCTTTTCTAACCCTACACCACTTAGCATGCTTCTAGCCTTATCCATCAATGTCTTGTTCATCCATTCTACAACCCCATTCTGTTGTGGAGTATACGGAGTTGTTCTCTACCTTTCTATTCCATAGTCCTTGCAAAATTGCTCAAATTCATTAGAGCAATACTCACCACCATTATCACTTCTCAAAACCTTTATCTTTTTCTCTATCTGATTTTCTACAAGAGCCTTAAACTCTTTAAATTTATTAAAAACCTCATATTTGTTTCATAGAAAATATACCCATGTCTTTCTTGAGAAGTCATCTATAAATGTAACAAAATAGATAGATTTACCTAATGATGGTACTTTTGTAGGTCCAAACACATCACTGTGAACTAGATGTAGAATTCCTTCAGACCTTGTAGCACTACTTGGAAACTTGACTCTAGTTTGTTTCCCAAAAACATAGTGCTCACAAAAATCAAAATTTAATGGGCAATCAGAAATTCCTTCAGCCATACCTTTCATTTTCAATGTTCGAAGTCCTTTCTCACCAATATGCCCCATGCATTGATGCCACAACATTGTCTTCATTGTAGGAATACTCGAAGCCATTTCAACCATATTATTTTCCTGTACAACTGAAGAGTTATTGCAATTAATACTTACAATGCTAGCCTCAAGTCTAAACAAAGTTCCTATGCGAACTCCTCTTGCCAACACCAAGGATCCATGAACCATCTTGCAACTATCCTTATTGAATACCACATTCACACCTGCATCATTCATCTTACTCATAGATATCAGATTCCTTGCCAAACCCAGAATATGCAACACACCAAGAAGGGTTTTAATTCTTCCATATTTTAGCATCAACTTGACTCTTCCTCGACCTATTATTTTATATGTCGAATTGTCTCCCAAGAAGACTTTACCTCCATCTATATTTTCATATTCATAGAACCCCTCCCTATGAGGAGTCATATGAAAAGAAGCACCTGATTCAATCAACCATGAGTCATGGCATTCACTTGAGCATGTTGCAGCTAAGAATAAGTCCCCTGAATCTTCATTTGTGGTCTTCATTTCTGTAGAAGTTCCTTCATCAGATGATCGATTATTATCAACCTTTTTAGATCTACAGTCTCTTTTATAATGCCCTGCTTTACCACAATTCCAACATTTCCTCTTTTTTGGGGCAACAGATTTACCCCTAGATTTTGATTTCTTTTCTCCTGATTTATTTTTGCTTCTTTCTTGAGAATGACCTCTCACAACCAAGGCTTCCTTTTGATGATAATCCTCAGAATATTTTCGTCTCATCTCCTCAGACAACAAAGTTCCTACTATATCCTCTACTTTCAATGTAGATGTAGTATTGGTGATAGCCATAACAAGGTTATCCCATGAATCAGGTAATGAACAAAGTAAAGTAATACATTTTTCCTCTTCATCCATTTTTACTTCTACAGAGGTTAATTGACTTACCATAGTGTTAAAAGCATTCAGATGTTCAGCCATAGAGTCACCATCATTCATCCAAAGTGAATACAACTTCTTTCGAAGAAAGAGTTTATTTACCAGTGACTTTGTCTGATACAATGTTCCCAGCTTCTCCCATAACAACTTTGTCGTGGTCTCTGTAGATACATTCAACAATACCAAATCAGATAAGCACAATCTGATAGAGCTCCTTGCCTTCCTATCGATTTTTAGCCAATCCTCATCTGTCATCGATGTTGGTTTTGTTCTCGAGACCACAATCCACTGATCTCTATCAACCAACAGATCCTCCATCTTGAGTTTCCACAACTCAAAATTCTATCCATTAAATTTCTCAATCTCTATCCGTGTGCTTCCCATATTTCTCCTTTGCCTGGATCCTTTCGCGTATGGCTCCCACTCAAGAATTAATTTATCACAGGGTTGAAACCCTTACTCCTCGAACAAAGCTAAAACCTAGCTCTGATACCAAATGAAGAGAAATAAAGAGCCCCAATAAACTAAAACTAGAAAAGCAGTAATAACAGAATCAAAAGAAGAAGATAGCAGATTCACACATTACACAATATTTATCCTAGAAACCCTCAACCGGGAAAACCAACACAATATTATCTTATTATTGCATTAACTTGACCGTCTCCAATACAATAATATTCTCCTTCTATCTCTCCTCAAACCCTAATGCAAGTGCGATATATATAACAAAGGCACATGCACGGATTTTACAATATCATGGGCAAAAAAGCAAGGGTTCAAATATAGTAACCCTAAAAGCCCATATGGGTCTAAAAATAACTTAAAACCCTAAAATTTGGCCGGGGCTTCCACCCCTAGACCCCTACTTTTCGGAGGGCTACCACCCCCGAACCCTTGTTCGGGGCCCGCCCGACCCCGAACCCCGATGAGTATATCGTACACAGTGTCCAGTACCTTTTAGTGTTAACCCCACCAGAATAACATGGAAAATATTCAACATATTTCCAACATTAACCCTAAAATCACAAAAATTACCTTCAAAACCTTTTAAAAAGTTTTAAAATTTAATATTTACATGAATGAGAGTCCAACATGTATAATTGCAAGTGGTTGAGGGAGTGATAAGTGTGTTGACTATGTAGCATGCCAACGAATCGCATGATACCAACTATCATGATCTAATTTATTTTCTAATTTGTAAACCATGTTGTGCCACTTGTCACTTTCTATTTTGTGCTAAAATTCATACATTGCCAAGTCTACTACTAATTGTACAAGCTATTATCAAGTTTTATGAGTGGAAATAATGTGATTGGTCAAACCTATATTTATAGATGCCAAGTGATGTATGATCTACCACATTGACACCTACGCTTATACTTGCATCATATGTCACATGTTTCCTTAGAATTGATGCCATGTCAACACTTTTGTTAGCCACCACATGTCATGCCACATCACTTGTATGGACTATCATATTGGTTGCCATGTGTCACCTTAGGATTCATGCACATATTTCCAAGTCACTTATACAGACTTCCACATAAACCATACAAACTACCACATGTTGCCTTGAGATTTACATGCTTACTGTCATCTCAACTATGTGGAATACCATGCCATTCATATGGAATACTTTGTGGTATCTATGTGGTCCTACTATATCATCACTACTCCATAAAGGGGTGCCATTCCATCATTAAGCGCCACTTCATAGAAAATTTCCATGTCATCTTGTGGTGCTACATCATCATAGATGCTAACACCATCATGGGCTATCAATGTAAGGTTATTAACATCATCAAAAGAATTAAAGGGATGGGGTTTGAACTTGGTACCTCCCATGGATGAGGGTTATAAATCCTTCTAGCTAGCCATCTCTACAAGCATCAAGTTTTGGAGGAATAAAAATAACTAAACGTAAAACAAATGCTTTCTTCCTTCTTACATGTCTCTGATGCAAGCCTATGTCAGGATAACACAGATGCATTCGTACACATAATTTTGGCACCCTTCTACAAGATATTCTCAATAATATTCTATTTTTAAAATTCAACTATTCAAATTTTAGAGGGAATGAAAAGAGATTTTCAAATGCAATTTGGGAGTACTTAGAGGAAAATGGTAAAACAAATGTTGAACTATAACCCCTTGAAATTTCACATAGAATATAAAAATACTGACAGTTTATCTATATCTATTACAGTTGGCCCTACATAACCATTTTATTGTGAGGAACATAAGCTTATACTGAGAGGGGGGGTGAACAGTATAAGATAAGAATTTTTACTTTTCAATCCATATGATAACATCAACAATATTAAAGGAGTAAGCATTCCACAAATCATCACATACATGAGAGACATGATTTAACGTGGTTCACCCAATGTGGGCTACTTCATGGATAAAATATTCCTTATAAATTTTCTCAATAAATTATTTTGGGAATCAATTCCCTATTACAATGTTTATGGACCCCTATCCAAAGGAGACACCAATCCCCTTACTCTGGTTTGTGGAACTCTATCCATAGGAGAACTCTTTCTCCTCTGCTTTGGATGGTGATCTTCTAGAAGACTTCTGCCCCCACTGCACTAGCTTGTGGATCTCTCTCCACAAGAAAACCTCTATTCTTTCTACCCTAGCTAATGGATATCTATAAACTAGATACTATTGTCCTCTACTTTGTCACCTCCAAAGCTTACTCTCAGCTCTGTCTCAAATCTGCACCAGACTCTATCCCAAGTGTAGTACAAATATACTCTAACTCTATCTCAGGTCTAGCATGAATCTGCGCACAAATCTGCACCAACCTTTGTCCTCAGATATGCCCTCAAGCCTTAACACAGAGCTTGATAAATTCACCAATCAACTCTGCTCAGATTTACCCCAAGCCTTAACATAAAGCTTGAACAAATCACCAATCAACTCTGCTCAGATCTACCCCAAACCTTAACACAAATCTTGAACATATCAATCAATCAACTAATGAAAACACAATCCACTCACAAACCCTAGTATATGTTTTTCAACTCATTTCAACAAAGATGCTTAATGTAGATCCCAAACCCTAACTCATCGAATACATCTCAACCTCAAAAATTTCCAACAATGTACTACCAAAATAGTCCTTTTCACTCCACCTTATATTTCATAAAACCTTGCTCAATAACACACATCAAATGAAGAGAAAAATGCCCATACCTCTTGCTTGTTCTTATGGAGATATGTCTTCAAAAATTTCTCACAATCAATCCTCCTTGTGCCACTCCAAAGGTTAGATAGCAACAATCTATTTCAAAACATCCACAAAAGTATACCTTCCAAAATGTGCCCAGTTAAATTTCAAACCACTCTCTTGGTTTCTCAAATAATCAAACCCTTCAAAATATTTTAGCAAAACATACAAATGATCAAAATACCTCATACACCTTTTAACTCCCTCTTAACACATTCAAAACAAAATCAACAAGGATTCTTATTACTCCAAAAATTCACTATCCAATTAATTCACTATAACTTCCTTCAAATAATTAAATGCATCGAATAATAAAAAGTATTTACTATATCTCCCAATTATTATAAATGTATTTCCAACAAAAATATAACCACCTTTCAAAATAATATTCCAAGGCACTTGACTATCTTCATTTTATCAAAATCTAAAATAATTAAAACCCTTTTTATAGCAACAATAAAAATTAATTTTAACACCTTATACCTCCCACGTTAGCGCATACCATGCAACTTAGAACCTTGGAGGCAATTTTTATTAAAGCAAAAATAAATACCTTGCACGTTGCCTTCGCGGGAATCGAACCTCCGCTGCGCTTTCCGCCTGCGCCTTAGCCGTGGCCTAACCGCCGCGTTGGCCAAGTGCTCACTTAAAACCAACAATGCACCCTCTTTCCTTTATCCTTTTGTTGGTCCAAAACATGTTTAAAACAAAAACACTTGCCTCTGCTGCCACCAAGAATTGAACGTGAGACCTGTCATCCGCCAAAGCCTTATACTGCTAAGCTTTGCCACTAGGCCAACCACGTGGTTGGTGATAGGGGCATGCACCCTTGCCTCCTCATCCTTCCACGTGCTCTTCTTTGCCTTATAAAAATAAAAACCTTTGTCCTCTTTTGCTCACGAAAATTGCATCAATCAATTTAATTAAACATTTGCATATGCATTTGGAGACTTACCTTTTGTCTCCAAACTTTATGGTATAAATACCATGTTTCCTCCTTGCTCAGACATCGATAGAAATTAAAATATTTAAACCTTAATTTTAGCACCAAACCCTACTTAGGGTTATAAAATTATTATAATATAAATATTATAATTATTTTATAAATAACCTTAGGCTTTCTCTTAACACTTTAATATTATAATATTATTTCCTTTGGGCCTAGGTGTTTCCTTCCTTAACCTTAGGCCTTATCTTAACAACTTTAATATTATAATAATAAATATTATAATATTATTTCCTTTGGGCCTAGGTATTTCCTTCCTTCGGGGTATTTAGACAATCTTTTGACCAATCATGTACAACTTTAAACCAAATATCTTGGGCTTAAAATATAAATATTTTAACCCTAGAGTAGAGTCATCAACAAATTGAAGATGAGAAATAGGCCTAGCTCGATGAGCAATGGGTAATCCCTCAAGGGTTCTATTTTCTTTGTTTTTTGTTATAGTGTTGCCCAAGCATTCAACAAGAGTAATGAATAAATAAGGGGAAAGGGGGTCACCTTGCCTAATACCTCTGGAAGCAGGTAACAACTGAGAAGGCCTACCATTAATAAGAATAGAGTAAGACACCGAAGAGTACATTCCATAATTCAGTCCATCCAATTATGAGAAAAGCCAAATTTCCTTAAAACTTTGACAAGGAAGTGCCAATCCACTCTGTCATAAGCTTTAGATAAGTCTAAATGAATGAACATAGAAGGAGATTTTTGCATTTCCATGGAATGGATGGTTTCCTGAGAAAGAATGATCTCATCCACTATTTGACGCCCTTCCACATAACCCCCTTGTTTAGGGGAAATAATATTTTGCAAAAGAGGCTTCAATATTTCTACCGTGATCTTTGTAATTATTTTTAGAAGAACATTACATAAAGCTATTGCTCTAAAAGATGAGATATGATCTACCTCTTGCGCTATTGGGAGAAGAGCAATATAAGTTTTATTGACCTGGCTTCTTCCACCACCTCTAATAAATCTACATAAAGAATATCCCAAAAATCTTGATAGAACTCAATGGGAAAACCATTAGGACTTGGGGTTTTTCCTTTTTGCATTTTAAAAACCACTTGTTGAAGCTCATTGATTGTAACTGGAGCAATCAAAACAAAATTCTCCTCAAAACTGATAACAATAGGGATCGCTTGAAAAATATTCTATTGAGAAGCCGAGTCAAGAGGTGTAGTAACAAAAATATTGGAAACGTAATTGACAACAATAAAGTTTATATTATCCCAAGTATAGACAACATCTCTAGAATCATATTTCAGGCAAGAAATAAAGTTGTGAGATCTTTAAACTAGAAGATATTTGTGGAAGAAATGTGTGTTTCGATCTTCGTCTTTGAGTCATTAGATCCTAAATTTTTGCTTCCATAAGAGTTCTTCTCTTTTTTCTTATTCCTCTAATTGAGCTATGAGTCTAATTTCATCTATACTTCTATTCTCTATAAGGCCATTTAAACAATTTTTTTTATTCAAATTTTCAAGTTGAACAATAACTTTATGTTTTTTTGGTGGACATCTCCAAACTCCTTCCAATTCGAAATCTTGATTTTGGATTTAATGTGTTGCAACCTTTTAGAAAAACAAAACATCTTAATCCCTTACCTTAATTTACCTTCTTTCACTATTACTGCACATATATAATAGCTCATATTTTTTTTTATATATATAAAATATCTTATTTGTTATTTTTCTTCATGTACTCATTTTAATACAACTACTCAATTAAATTTTTATAATATATTTGATTTTTTATTTTATTTATTTATTAATTTTTGGGTCTATGATTGTTACCAACCATTAAATTTTAGTTTAGTGTCACCCAATCGCCATCTTGCGCTGCAGCCTGACGGACCAATCGCTAACGAGCGGGCGCGCCAATCAAACCTTATTTCTTTTCCCGCTTTGCTCGTGCTACAACTTAGTTGTTTTTGTTCGTCGTGGTTCCATCTCCTTTGTTGTTTTGCGTCGGCCAATCGCCATCGTTCGTTATAATTGAGCGGACGAATCGCTGGTGGGCTTTTATCCAGCGGACCAATGGAAAATTTCTTTGACTTTAGGCGAAATAATATTTTGGGCTTCGGTTAGGCGGAATGGAATGAAGGTGGTCGTGGACTCGTTATGACATAAGGTTATGGATAGCGCGAATATTTTGGGGACGAAAGGGGTAGACTGTGTTAGCAAAATGAAGCTTCAAAGGGTTAGGTGGATTGATAAGTGTTAGCATGGATGGGCACTTGCTAAGAAGAGACCTGGGTTCAAACTTTGGTGGTGTCAGTTTGCAAATGAAGTAGTCTGCTTTGAATCCTTTGAGTGCGCATCAGATCGACGACGACAGAATGAAATGAGCGATCGACGATCCCCATTTTACATCGGGTCAACAATTAACGAGATAGATAGGTTTGGTGGTTGCAGTCCCTGGTTTGAACCCTGCGTTGCAGTTACTAAAAATAGTGGCTGTAGCCAACTCTCTTATATAACCAAAAAAAAAATCTCACGGGCATGCCCATGCATAGCCAGTAGCCCGATTCGACTCCTCTACATGTTGCACCTGACTGATGACGACGATGCTTGTTCGACGGTCCCCCTTTATGCCACATGTTGAACCAAATTGACGAAGACGGTACGAACCCTGTGCGTCCAATGGTCCCCACGCCAGGTTACCATTAACGAGAGAGAGACGGTGGGTGTGTTGGAAGCCTTCGCTAATAGTTTAAACCTTGGCAGGTACGCTGGCCGTTACTAAAAATTGTGATTATAACCAATTCATTTATGTAACCCAAAAAAAAAAACTATATCCACCCGGCTAAAAGAAGTATAATATTTGATACTTAAAAAAATAATTATAATAAAGATTCTTATAGAATATTCATTTCTATGTCTAATCTTTTAATAAAAGTCTTTATTGTGTTAACATTTTTTTTCCTTAGCTTTTTGGATTCCAATTACTCATTTACCATTTTAAAGGGTATTATTAAATATTAACTGATATTTAATATATGAAATATTTTAAAGGGTATTATTGAAATATTAATTGATATCTAATAACTTGAATATAATATGAAATAAAGTTTCATTACAATTTTTTTTGTATAGATCCTTATTCATAGAAATATATATATATATATATATATATATATATATATATATATATATATTTTTTTTTTTTTAATTTTTTAATTTTATTAGGTACAAACACAAGAACTTTTTGGAATCTATAATTTAATTGTTTCTTTAAAAAAATATATATTTTTAATTAAAAATATTATTTTATATATTTAAATTATTATTAGATTATAATTTGTAAATAATTAATTTTTAATATTAAAAATTTATATAAATTATAGTATTAAATATCATCTATACCAAAATTTCCTTAAACAAATTATAAAATTTCCTCAAACAAATTATAAAATTTCCTCAAACTACTCAATACTAAAAGCTAAGCAAATGATAACTTCGAATAAATATAAATGCAAAAGTATAATATATATAAATTATTTTTCAAAGAAATTAAATAATATTATTTTAGTTTCTTTTAAAATCTTATAAAATTATTTATTCATTTCTAAAGTTAATGGGTGAATACCATATATAATCAATTAATATTAATATAAATAATTTGTTAAATTTAAAAATAAAAAATAAAAAACTAAGGAACATTCACAAGCAAACAAGAAAATCTCGGCAAACTTACCCTGCTTTTGCTTCTGCAAATGCTTTTAAATGAAACTACTCTAAAACCATGACCGGAAACACGTCGGAAACTTAGAAAGTGTTCTAAAGCCATTACGTTATTGACAATGTAATTAGTAATTGAATTGCAACGAAATTGTGCTTTTGGTTTTTTTAATTTAACCATGCACCATGATTTTATTAGAAAAAATCTAATACAATTATTTAAGTTGATGCTAAATTAGAATGTTAAAATTAAAATACCACAATAATAAATTAAAGAAAATAATAAAAATTATTTTAATTTTGTATTAAAATTACCTATAATATAATATGATACAGGTTAGGAATGAGAATAGAAAGAACATCACGTTTCATGTTTAAAGCATCAAAGGATTAAAAGTGAAGTGGTTGCACACAACTATCAATAACTCTAATGATTGTGATACTGTTGTTTTCTTTTTTGCTTCAGTCAAGTCTTCGTGACCAGTGAACACAACCACAGCAAAGCCCCAGAAAGCCGAATACAAAAGCCTTGGTTTTACCAACAATTTTTTATGGAATCCCGTAAATTTTGGTTTTTAATGAAGTCACCCTACTCAATATAATTTTAATTGAGTTAATATTTTAACCTTTTAATTTGTAACTTTACTTTACTACTTATCTTGGAGCTCAATATAACTCTTTATTTTCAAGGTTATAATTTTACAAACAATTGGTTGGTTGATAGAGTCCCTTCAATTGGTTGGTTGAATTTGAATTTTGATAGTGCATTTAAAGGGAATCGGGGTCCTACAGGTATTTTAGGGATTGTAAGGAACCATGACGGCTTGATAATTTATCTTTACTTATAATCTGGGTCATCAAATCAGTCACTTTGCCAATCATTTAAGATTTGTTGATAATCAATTATGCTTTTGTACTTGCTGAACAAAACCTTGATGTTGGTGTATTATTAAAGATCCATGTCAATTGGGTGTTGTGAATATTTGATTCCTTATCATTCTTTCTTCTACAAAAGTCTCCAAGTTAAGGGATTTCTTCACCTGTTCAACTTTACATGCCACTATGTCTCTTTAAACTCTTTGTCTACCCCTTTTTTGTGACATTCTTACCTGCTACTAACCAAAATATTTTGTTTCCAAGAATGCAATGGAATGTTGTGAAAGATAACTTGTCATATGGTTCTTTCAAGAAGAAGTTTTAGTTTATGGTGCTGATCTATTTTTTAGTTTTCTATTTGCATCCATTCATACAACTCAAAGTTTAGTCACATTAGTTATGTTGAAGAGAATTCTTCTGATATATGCTTCACCTTAATTTTTTTAAGAGGATTTTTCTGATACATGCTCTTGTTGGCAGTCACTTGCAGATGCAGAGGGTGCTAATCATCAAAAAATGATGGATCTTTTGAAAGCACATGGTGGAGAATCTTTGGTAAGTCTGGAGATATAGTACAACCTTCCTTTTGTTTTTGAACTTGAGCTTTGTAGGTAGCATGATTCTCAGCTAATGTCTTCCATCCCTTCACAATCTTCATGGTTGTATTATTCTATTTTACATTTTACATCCAAAGGCACATACAACCAATTTTGGGTTGGATTTTGAAATGACTGCAAAATTTTGGTATAATTTTTAAATTCATATTCTAGTGACAAGAACTGAAAGTGGTATTTGGCTCAGAGTTATCTGCAAACAAAGTGTTTGGAATGCATCAAAATATACCATTTTAGCAAATGTTGAGAATAAACAATGACATTATTGGAAGCTTATGAATTATATATTTGGGACCAAACAATCATATGACAACATCAAAAACTAGAGTTTTTTATTAGTAACGGGTTTTATAAGGGACCCAAAACCTTATATACAAGTTGTAAGGAGGATCCCGTGAAGGTTCGACTCCCTACAGAACAAGCCAAAATTGGGCCAAACACATGGTCCATAAGCTAAAAAATAGCCTAGATTATTACAACACCGCCCATGGGCACAAACAGAAAGTGTGAGGTTCTACAACCTATCCTTCTTTTGCAAGTGCCAATGTGCCACCTTGGCATATCAGTGTAATAAGGTCCCACAATTCGCCTCGCATTGTGAGCCATCGTGATCCTTGACATCGTGGCACTATTCAACATTAGTAACTGCAAGTTCACTACAAGAATCAACGATGCATTGGGGAAGGTTGCCCTGCCACGTCACCAGGGATTGGACAGTTAACCCAAAGTTTGCCATTGTATCTGCCACCCGATTGCCTTCCCTATACACGTGTTGAATACACCTGTTGTTAATCACCCTTAACTGGATAATGGACTCTTCGATGATTGGCTGCACATTCCAAGGTGGATGTGAGACCTCTTTCAAATAATTTATAGTGTTTAACGAGTCTCCCTCGATTATCAGGTACTGGATATTGAGCTCGATAGCCATTTGGATGCCTCGAAAAGCTGCTCGAGCTTCTGCAAAATTGTTAGATTGGACTCCAAGTTTTTCCGCATAAGCCAGGATGAGACGACCTCTGTCATCCCTGATTACGCCTCCACAACTCGCGTCACCGGGGTTGCCTTTTGATGCACCATCAAAATTTAACTTGAACCATTGAGGGGGAGGGGGAATCCAAGAGACAAGGGATCTGTCCACAACAACCTAGGAATGACCAGAAACCTCAAAAGATAGGTTAGCATAACGTGCCACTTGAATCTCAAATGGTGATGAAGGACAATCCTCAGAAGACATGATATTGGCATTTTTGGAGGCAAAAGTCACAACTCTCAAATAGACCGACTCCGGATCTAGGGATGAAAATCAAAAAGCTCGATTATTCCTTTCCAACCAAATTTACCACATAAAGTGAGGAAGAATGATCGACCACCAAAACTTCAGGCGGGTGGACTTAAAGGGGTTTGGCCACTGGGTAATAAGATCACTGATAGACTGAGGAGCAACCCAAGAGATGGAAACATTTGACAGGATCATGGACAGGACAAGGCCAGAAAAGGGGCACTCTAGAAACAGATGATTAACTGACTCCCACACATATTTACATAAGTAACATCTATTGGGCAGGATCATACCACGGGTTATCAAGTTATCGGTGGTGAGGAGTCTATTTTTTGCTGCCAGCCAAAAAAATGGGTAATTTTGGGAATAAGGTTTTTGATCCAGATACTATTGGAAGGAAACCAATCATCTTCAGGTTCATTCATAGCCATATATGCGGTCTTAACTGAGAAATTCCTAGACTGACTAAATTGCCAAAAGAGAGTATCAGGTGGCCTGGTACTTGGGATCAAGTGAGTTCGAAGACGCTCGGCTAAATGAAGACGAGCTGAGCGAAGCTCAGGGGAATCCAGGTCAGCAGGGATGTCAACCCAACGGGGGACCACAACTTCATTATTGATGAAATTCTCAACTTTGGGACCAAAAATCAGATCGATGATAGGTTTAAGAATACTTACAGACTGATCTCGAATCAAGGGCTGAGTTGTAATCCATGAGTCTTCCTAGAATCTTATTCGTGATCCATCTCCAAGCTTCCAGCGTCCACCTCTTTGAATGATAGATCGGTTTCGGCACACCGAGTTCCAGAATGCAGACCCAACAGGCATGAGGGAATTGTCCATCAGTGACCATTGCTTGAGGTATTTGTTCTTAACAATGTCAACCCATTGGGTCGGGTAGTTAGACACTATCTTCCAGGCCTATTTTGAAATCATAGCCATATTCATTTGGTGAACCCTCCTCAGACCAAGTCCTCCCCTGCACTTTGGAAGGCAGACCTTATCCCAAGCAACAAGGGGAAATCTGCTTTTATTCTCTGCTCCCGACCATAGGAAATTTTGTTGAAGTTGTTCAAGCTTATTACATACAACAATCGAAGCTCAAAACAGGGACATAAAGTATATTGGCACACTCTGAAGACACGATTGGACTAGAGTGAACTTCCCTGCGCTGCTGAGCAGGGCTCCTTTCCAGCTAGCAAGCTTCTTCATAACCCTCTGAATGACATCATCCCACATCCTCACAGATGGTTGCCCTTGGAATAAAGGAAGGCCAAGGTAAGTTGTAGGCAGTTCAACAATGGCACATCCCAGGATCTGAGCTATTCTGACATGTCTATCAGTCAGAGTATTGATGAAATAAATGCTACTTTTCAAATAATTTACTCTTTGTTCGGCAGCCCTCTCATAAGCTTCCAATATAGATTTGATAACTCTGGCTTCAGGGATACTGGAGAGGTTGGCTAAAATTGTGTCATCAACAAATTGTTGATGGGACACTGGAGGTAGCCCGGTTGAAGCCTTGATCCCTGAGATGCCACCCTCGGAGCATGCTGCATTAAGCGCTCTTCCTAAGCTATCCGCCACAAGGATGAACAGGAAGGGTGACATCGGATCCCCTTGCCTTATTCCCCTTTTGCTCCTAAAATATCCTGCAGCTGCACCATTCACTATGATCAAAAACTAGGCAGAGGACATGCAGGCTTTAATCAATCTAATCCATCTATGGTGAAAACCAAACCGGGATAGGACAACAGTAAGAAACTCCCAAGAAACTCTATCAAAAGCTTTACTGATATCTAATTTTAAGAAGAAACTTGGGGACCTATTGACCGTGATAGTATGGATAAGCTCATGGACAGTGATCACACTATCCGTAATGACCCTTCCTTGGACAGAGCTGCCCTGACACTTATCAATGATTTTAGGCATAATGAGCTTCATTCTATTCGCCATGGCTTTAGTAAGGATTTTGTATAACACGTTGCACAAGTTGATAGGATGGAAATCGGACATGGATCGACATTCATGAGATTTCGGGATAAGAGCAAGGAATGTGGAGTTCAGCTCTCTAGGGACAAACTTGGTTCTTTGGATTTCTAAAATGGCTTCACAGACATCATCTCCAACGATATCCCAACAAGATTGAAAAAACTTAGGAGGGAAACCGTCAGGGCCAGGGGCTTTGTCAGCTGTCATTGAAAACAAAGCTTCTTTAATTTCATCACAAGAGAATGGCTGCAACAGGAGATCATTATCAGCTTGAGACACTAGGGACGGGATGTGTTGAAGAAGGGATTCCGACACCTCGATCGGGCAAGCCTGAGATGGGCCCAGGATATTACGAAAATGTTCCACTGCCTCATTCCAGATTTCTTCGGGGTCTTCAATCAGCGATCCATCTTCTCTATGGAGGCATCTGATCTTATTTGCTCCTCTATGTCTCATTGTGGTGGCGTGGAAAAACTTTGTGTTTCGATCGCCTTCCCTAAGCCACAAGGCTCTGGACTTTTACCGCCAGAATGTTTCTTCCCTGGCCAACAAGTTATGAAATTCACATAACAATACTTTTTCCTACCATCGAACTTCATCAGTAGCATTGCCATTCTGAACCAACTTTTCTATTTCTTTTAGCTGGGAGCAAATTACTTGTCGTGATTCAAAAATATTTCTAAAAACCTCCTTATTCCATTTCTTGAGCTGGAGCTTAAGGATTTTGAGCTTCGTACAGACTTTAAAGACACTCGTACCATCAACAGGTTGACTCCACCACTCAATGATTTTTGTCTTGAACTCCGGATGCTGAAGCCACATGGACTCAAACCTGAAAGGAGGTCTAAAATTCTTATCCGGCCTGGAAACTTCTAAGAGAAGCGGATTATGGTCAGAGGCTACCCTTGGCAATGACGACAAAGTAGCATCGCCAAAGATCGGGATTGCTTCTCTAGATATTAGAACTCTATCAAGTCTCATTTGTATGAGTTGGTCCCCTGCACGCTGGTTAGTCCAGGTAAACAGAGAATCCCGGAGCTCAACGTCCATGAGTTCATTACAATCGATGAATTCAACAAAATGCTCATAATTCCTGGGAGTAATTGGGGCACCTCCAGCTTTGTCAATGGGATACAATGGGTTATTAAAGTCGCCTGCCACCATCCATTCACGATAGGGGAAAGATGAACGCATCTGTGTGAGACTGTCCCACATTCCAAGCCTATCGCTGAAATTATTTGGAGCATAAACATTGGTTAGAACCCACTGTTTCTTGGTTTCATTACATTCAAAGAGGACATTGATTACTCTATCGCTCTTGGATATCAATTCTTCGGTAACTTTCATTGGATCCCATAGGCACAACAACCCCCTGAAGCACCATGGGTAGAACTGCCTATAAACTTGCAATTACTCCACACAGATTTGACCACCTTGTCTGTATTTGGGTCTTCCACCTTTGTTTCCTGGACAATGAATATTGAGGGTCTCATTTCCTTTCTTAGAGAAGAAAATACTCTCTGTTTTACCACCCCATTGAGCCCTCTGGCATTCCAGGATAGGACCTTCATTTGCATGGCTTAGAAGTGGATTTCTTCCCCCCTTTCACTTGTGGGGGTTTGGGTCTTTTACCTTCTTCCTTACTCATCTCTTTGGGTGGAGATAGTGAAGATAGCAATGTTGTTTGGATGCCACTAGCTATGTCATCCACCATCTGCTTTTTTCTAGAATCTATGTTGGGTGGCCGACCCCGTCTCCTCTCTACACCCACATCGCATTGGGGCTTCTTATGGCTTCTAGTGTTGTTCATGGGGGGGCTTGAAGGTTCACCACCGCCCGAAGAAACAACAACGAGAGAAGGGGAGCCATGAGAAAAGGCTTCAAAGGCAGGACGTCCCTCCCGCAAAGGGGAACAAATAGGGGAATGTGGCAAAGGGGAGGAAAGTTGAGACTGGTGGGGGGAAGCTGGCTTAGAAGGAGAAGCCAGTGGGGAAGAGAGCAGGGGTGGGCATGGGGAAGTTGGCCTTACAGGAGAAGCCAACGGAGCAAAGAGCAAGGGCGGGCGAGGGGAAGTTGGCTTTACAGGAGAAGCCAATGGGGAGGAGACAAGTTTGATTTTGGCCAAGGGTTTGAGGGGGGAGGGGAGGGGGGAGGTGAGAGTGGAGTCAACAATAGCTGTGGCCGAGAGCGGAGAGGGTTTAGATGGGACTGGGGAAGGGGCAGGGATAGTGGAGGAGGTGAGAGGCCGAGGGGAGGAGGGAGGAAGAGGTTCAAGAGGGTTTGGCATGGAAACTTGGGGAATAAAGGGTTCAGGAGGAACGCCTTGATTCGCAAGGGATGGATCAGGATGGGAAAGTTGTTCGACTACAGACCCTTCAAGAGGAAGTTCACTATCTTTATCTGTGAGAATTTCAAACTTATTAGCAAAGAGAGAAAATACCTCACGGGTACCACGAATTTGTCCTTCGGATGATGATTCAGGTGGAACTTCTTTTTGCTTTCCTTTCTCCTTCCACAGATGTAGACTATGGTCCTCTTTTCGATTGAAATTTTTAGGGCGTCTCCCACCAGGGCGAGCTCCACGGGCATCCTTCTTGAGGGACGGGCACAACTCCTTGGAATGGTCCTGACTCTTACAAACACTGCACATTGTCTCCCTTGGCTTCAAAATTTTCTTTTCCATGGGGCATTGAGACTTTAGATGCCCTTGCTTCTGGCATCCCACACAAAATGCGGGTTTATTCTCATACTCGAATGTCTGCCTCCAACGATATGACCCATAAGTTAAATCGATGTACATCGAGAGCTGAGAGTCCAAATTTACCATTACACAAAAATGGGCATAAGGCATTCGAGACTGTGCTTTAGTTGTCGGGTCAAAGGCTACCAGGTCACCAACAACACGTGCAATGCTTCTAATAAATTTCTCATCCCACAACTGAAAGGGGAGCTCGGGTAGTCTGACCCAAATAGGGGCCAGATTAATACTCTACGTCCCTGGGTTGAAACTAGGGTTCCATCGCATAACGAACAGGGGTCTTCGCCCGAAGAACCAGGGCCCTCCCATCAGTATTCGAGTTGTATCGTTCACGTTGTTCAGCCGTATGAGGAAAAACCCACGAGTCAAAACAACAAGTTCCATGTGGCCTTCAGGCTTCCACTTGGCCACTACCCAATGATGGATAGACTCGATGTCGGGTCTCGATCCTATGAAATTTCCAACTAAAGATAGGGATTTCTTGCTCAGAACCTCTGTCATGACGTCTTCAGGGAAGTTCAGCTCTTTGCAGTCGTCAGAGAGGGTATCGATGGTCGAAGAGTCTAAGAGGCCCTGATGGGTATTCCTTCTGACTTTATCTGCAAATGAAACATTTGGACCTTGAACTGGGCCCAGTCTCTCACATGGGGCCCCATGAAGGCTGAAACCGTCAGGGGGATCTCCGAGGAGTTCTTCTGCGACATCCTCATCAGCTGTCCCTTCCTGCCCATCGTCTTCCTCGGGAAGACCAGAATCGGACCCCCCATGACTTGACCCGTGACCACCACCAGAGCTACCTCCTTTCCCGCTTCGACCAGGTTCAAAAATATCTCGCTCTACTTCATTGTGCTCTGCTCCGTTACGCTCCATTCGCTTACCACATCAAAAACTAGAGTAACTATCTTATTGTGTTAGAAATTAATCATCTATTGCTTTTGAGTACCATTCCTTGAAAATTTTTACAGGTTTGCACTTATACTAAAAGAGTAGTTTTTCAGTTTATCTTCTTCTTTATGCAAGGTTTGGAAGTATCATTGCAAGAGGTTCTTGTTACCAAGCACCATAACATTTGTGATGAAGTATTTTGAAACATTTCAGCTTATACAATATTTGTGCAAATATTTATGATTTGGGTTTGGGAAGTGCTTTACAATGCTTTGAATTATAATTATCTTTTGCATAAGCTTTGTGCCTTGTGTAGAATTTGAATATTGTTATGTTTAAGGGATATCATGGTAATCATTTTGAGACCAAGGCAGTGACACCTCTTACAAGTCCTTGTTTATCATGACTGAAAACCATAGTTACCATGTTTGGTATGGTTCAAACTTTTTGGGTTGGACCTAATCGGTTTGGTTTGGTTCGTTCTTTTTATTTTTAATTCCATTTGCAAATATTTTTATATATTAAAAAAAATTACCTTATAAATTAACAAGGCATAAAATATACTAAAATTTCTAAAGAATATGGATTTTCCTTTTTTCATATATTTATACTTTTTATGAATATTTTGTGTGGGGTGTATATTTTATATATATAATCCAAACTTTTCTAGACCGAACCGAGCCAACCTGAAAAACTGAACCTCCAAACATGTTTGACCTTTGAAATCTACCAAATTGAACCATATTTGGTAACTATGCTAAAAATAATAAGCAAATGAACAAAATTTGAAAATGACAAGGAGAATAGATACAATTCTGCCCAAAAGAAGTTTTTCAGGATAAAATTTAGAGAATTATCTATTAATTAAGCAATAGAAAACTATAAATAGTGACTATGTAATAAAAATATAAAAAAATGTAAAAATAATAAGAAAAGTTAAATCCAAAGTGGGTAAGCCCTACTCCTCTTATTCTAGTCTAAAAACAAATAGTCATTTAAATAAAACAAGTAGCAAATGAAGGCCAAAGGAACTGAAACAATGACTATGTAATAAAACTCTAACACAATGCATAAATAATGAGAAGAGGTAAATTCAAAGTGGGTACACCTTGCTCATGTTATTTTAGTATAAAAACAAATAGCCATATAAGTAAAAGAAGTAGGAGATGAAGGCCAAATGTGGAGAATGAGGTTGTTGACCGGCACTGCCACATGTTTATCTCAATGCACACAACAAAAATAGAACCAACAACATTATCACCTAGCACAACAAGGATAATACAAGATATGCTAATGTTCATATGAGAATACCCTACTCTAAGGTGGTCAATATGGACAATTCAAGGAGGCAGGATGCTTGTATTTAAACCATTTAAAAACTTTTGGCCAAATTTATGACTACAAATAGAGATGATCACAAGCAAAGACTCTTTCCCAAATGACAAGAAAAAATAAAATAAAATATAGGTTCCTCCCACTGACATGAGGTGGGGAAACAATATCAGACACATAGTCTAGCATCTGCTACATTGCATATATAAGGTATTGTGTTAAACTTACATCTATCAAGCTTCTTTTACCAACATATTAAATTGCATAATGTGAAAAGAGACTCAATCTGTCCAAATTCTTATTTGACAATAATGACACATTGAACAATGGAAGGCTATGCAATGATCATAATGCTCGAGTTTTTTAAACTCTCAGTGCAATTACCCCAATGCTCAAGTATTTTTAAAACCCTCAAGCTCTATAAGAGTTAGTTCTTGTTGTTTTCGATTACAATAAGTAGGAGCTTAGATTTGAATACAAGAAATTTAAGATAGTGAATCGCAAGGAGTTTTCTTAACCTAGATCTGATTTCAAAATTCCAATTTGAAAAATGTTAAGAAGAGAAGCATTTAATACTAACATGCAACAAGTGGAGCTGATCTTCCAACACCTCCAATGCGTTTTGAATGTCGGTCAAACTCCTTGTCTCTGCCAAAACATCATCCTCATTATACTCTCTTTCTTCAACACCATTGTTAATCTGTTGTAGAAAACAGAGTCTGCAACTCTGAAAGGTGGATTTCAAGACAGAGTGGATGACATTGTTGATCTTGTTATGCAAATCCCAGGCCTTCTCGAGTACCGCTTTGACTTATTTTCCTTCCAATACCATTTTCATCAACATTATATTTTTCCTACTATCACAATAATCACAAATAGAAATAGCTCGATACGAACGACCAAGATGAGAGGATGAAATGTATGTTCCATAAAATCGAGTGTGAGAAAACAACAAACACACCAAGGCATGAAGCCTTTTTCTCTTTTTCTCATGAATCTAAAAAATCAAAAAATTGCTCGCAAATCTAAAAAATAAAAAATCCCGTCGAATCCTTCATAATTTTTTTATAGGGTGATTGTTAATAGGATGGTTTTAAACCGCCCTCTTAGACCCACCCTAAGAGGGTGGTTTAAAACCATCCTATTAGGCCTATTAGGAAAGTTTTTTACTGCCATATTTTAGGCACCGTTAATTTTTTTTTTTGGTGAGGGCGGTAAAAACCACCCTCTTAGGGTCTATTAGGATGATTTTTTATCGTCATATTTTAGCCAACCTTAAAAGCCTTTTTTTGGTGTAGTGTCTTTTTGGATGTGAGGTCCGAGGACCCACTATATTGTAGCCTATGGGTATTTTTGTACTATGTGATGTACTTATCATTTGATATATATATATATATATATATATATATATATATATATATATATATGAGATGATCTTATTGTGCTTATTGTGGTGTTGATTATGCATATGTGTGGATGAATGATTGTAGCGATAGATGAGTATAAATGTATAGTTAGAATTATAATTATGATGATGCATGTATGTTAGATGAATGCATAAAGTGAGATGGTAGAGACATTATATTATCATAGTAGTAGGTATGTATGTGATACATTGATGATACATGATAAATTAAATGATGCACAATATGAATGTATGTTTTTAACATAACAAAATGAATCCAAAGTGAACGAACAAACTAATTGTAAGCACTAAAGAATGTATGAGAGTCATAAACCAGGATCTAAATAATTTCATAAAGGGCATACACTCAAATGGAAGTCAAGCAAGGACATATATGGAATGGAGAAGCATGAAGGTAGCAGATGATGAGCAGTGAGAAGTCATAAGGAAACAATAAGACTTTCAAGAGACTCAAATACCCTAGTTGACCAGTTGTATACTAACCATGAAAGAATTTGAAAAATAAAATTTTGCTAGGAAGACCAAGAATATTCAATATCCTTGTGTGTGCATAGTGAAGTTCAGTATCCCTATTTTGCATGCGATTGGACTTAACCACTCTGAATGCATGCCATCAAAAGCTACCTCAACCATAAGCTAACATTGGTCTATACAAAAGAGGGTCACTAATATGACAGACATGTCACCATGTATGAGGCTACTCCATGTCCAGTTAGGCGTTTATAGCCCCGATGGAGATCGCACCATGGTTGTCAAAAACTGAGAATTCTAGGGATTCAAGCTCTTTATTTTTTATTTTATTTTTGAATTTTGCTCATTTTGTAGAGTAGCAAATGGATTTTTTTTTGGTAGGTAAATTTTTTTTATTTACTTGTTGGGTTGAAGGACCCAATCCCTGTTACAATAGGCATTTGGTATGCCAGTCATACAAAATCTGGCACAACCCGCCAACTTAGGGCTACACAACAAAATATATACAAGCAGGAGGTCCCTGCAACTAAAAACTACAAAAATTGATAGAGAAAAATAAACCAGATCCAAGGTCGGA
This sequence comes from Wollemia nobilis, assembly GCA_028583015.1. NCBI lineage: Eukaryota > Viridiplantae > Streptophyta > Pinopsida > Araucariales > Araucariaceae > Wollemia > Wollemia nobilis. The sequence goes on along the minus strand of JAQPPZ010017031.1, from coordinate 5,975,090 downwards.
ACCCCTAAAGAGGGTAAACAAAACATCAAGCACAAAATATGACAGACACAACTAGGCCATCTACCACAAACCACCAACTCCCAACTATTGGAACTCCTCCTCGTCCTCCTGCTTGACATCATTTTTCTAGTATTTTGCGAGCATGACGCTAATCACAGTCGAAAGCTCCTAGATGTCCTTGATAGTGTTGGAAAGGATGTCGCCCAAATCCTTGATCATATTAGCAACATACTGGAGATGCTCCATTGCTCTAGTGGTGTGATTGACAGTTGTGGTATGCAAAATATCTTTTGCACTATTGTTAGCTTCTTCTTCATCATCCATAATGATCTCGGGCTAGGGACAAGAACCGTTCTTGTTTTTATTCTCCAATCGGTACGATTTCTTGCTCTTTTGAGGGAGACAGACAACTTTCCTTTTGCACCTCAGGCTTGGAATGACGGGACGAAGCTTTAGAGGGACTGAGTTCGTAGGGTTGGGAGAAGGGGTCTCATCCCCATTACCACTGGGCTGAGAAGGGTTTATGGAGATTAGGGTATCGCTAGAAGGGGGAGCCAATTGCTAAGGGGTATCGATCGAGGGACATTGGGAATCCGTTCGGGAGGTAGGGATAGACAATTCGTCTTTATGAGTAGGTTCAGTGGGGCCTCTAGGATTGAGGGGGATAGAAAGGGCCACCACTAGGCTGAGCCATGAGGGTATTCTTATAAATGACTAGGAACATACCCTAGTGCAATGAGAATTTGGATGATTTCTTATCCCTAAAGTTCTCAATGGTGATGTTTATGGACCTAATGAGAAAATCGAGGATGTTTATGGATTTGATGTCTCAAAAATGGTTGATGAAGGCCAAGTGATAGGAGCGAAGGAGGCTACTGAGACTGTCAACAGTGATAAACTGAATGATGGGTATAATGGTGGTGTTCCAAGGACAGGGGAGGGAGGACTGGGTAGCTCCCCCTTTCTCCCAAACCATATCCTTATATTTTTTAGGGAAGTGCTCAGTTTCATCTTTGAAATTGTGTTTATCCCTTATAATAACCCTCCCCTTAGAAGCCAAACTATATCGTTCCAAATTTTTTGCACCCTTACCTTCAGGCTAAAGGATCCGCGCCCGAAAGGGGGATGCGAGAAGGATGGGACGGTACCTCGGACTGAGAGGCCCTTTGAAGGTCCCGCCTCTCGGGGGAGAGGTATTAAGGTGATTTTTTGACGGATGGTGGGGTTCACCAGGAAACGTTTAGTGGCAGTCTCCACGCCTAGGTTGGGAATGTGTTTGATGTGTTCAATTTTACATTTAATCATTCAAATCCTAGGTTTGGCCAAATGAATCTAAACTGTTCTACATGAAATGCAGGTTTAAATGAATACAAAAACAGAATTAAACAGAGAATACAGGAAATATACTAGATTAGAAAAAAGTCATACCTGATCCGGATGTCTGATGGAGGTTCTAATTTTTGAAGCAGTCAAGATCGCCTCTGATCTGACAGGATCGTCTGAAATCAGACAGATCATCCGAGATCCGACGAATTCGTCGTGAGACCTCGCAATCGAGAAATAGACACGGAACACAAAAAATGTGACAATACTAACAGAGGAAAATGGTGTAAAATGACAATATAGATACTAAAACGATAATTACGAATAGAAATTCAAGTAAATTATAGTATTCTAATGACAAATTATGATCTTATCATGCACTTAAGCTATATGGGTGAACTCCAAAATGCAGAATAGCAGAAAATAACAATAAACTGATCTAAATGCAGAATGAAACAACAGACAAAAAGAGAAAAGTGCAAACTCTGGGCACTAATTGCCCCCAATGTTGACTGCAATCGAAATCGTCTGTAGAGTGCGAAATCATCTCGAATTGGGGCGTGATCGTCCGAGATTGTACAAGATCATCTGTGACGATCTGAGCTTGCTCCGACTAAAAAATAATAGAGTTCCTGCAAGAAAACTTAGAAAGACACAAAATGCAAATAAGAATTCAGGGTATTCTAATGCACATAAAGATCAAACTACGAGAAAATTTCAGCCAGGGGTATGTCAAGGGGAGGGCCTAAGGTTTAAATAGGCTTAGGAAGGAGGTTAGGAGGTTGGGGATCATCCCAATTTGGGAGATCTCCAATGGGGGAGACTCTAACGGTGCAGACGCATCTCTGCCCGAGTTAGAGAAGTTGTTGGAACATAAGCTAATTTTGAAAAATTAGTTTTGGGACGAAATCGTCTGGACGTTCTGCTCCAGACGAATTCGTCCGATCTGAGGCGATATCGTCTGATCGGCGATGATATCATCCAACGGTCACAACAAATCCTAAAAATGGCATGAAAAACAAGGAAAGCGGTTTAACAGGTGGTTCGGGGTTAAAATTTGAATTTGAATTATTACTAAAGTAATTTTAATTATTTGCTAAGGTTTACTGTGCCAATTTTAGGGTGCTACATTTTGCCCCCTCTTTAGCGAATTTTTTGAAGAAAATGCGTTAAATATGAGTTCTTCTCGATCTACGAGAAAGCAAAAATTATTCCCATTTTTAGGCGACGATTCTAGGTCGAATCGTACGACAACTTACTATGATGCCCCCTCCGTGTTTTTACCCAAATCGAACGTTTGAGGTAAAAACGCGAAAAAGCAAAATTTTAAAATGTTGTTAAGTGTTTTTGAAGAAAATTAAGAAAAATAGGGTAAAACCCTAATTCATTGTTACTGTTCATTTTCCTGGTTTCTAGAGCTCTGCAGACAAGATGGTCGAGACAACGCATAGATCGACAGAGGTCCGACGCAGGCTACGGGTAAGGGTCCAAACTTAATTTAGAATGCTTTAATTTTGAATTTCATGCTTTTTAGATTAATTTTGAATGATTTTTGAGCATCGCGGCCATTTTTGGGCCGTCGACATCGTCGAGACGAAATCGTCTCAATTTCATCGAAATCATCTCGATATCACCGATTTCGTCCAAGGGCAAAATCGACGATATGGGGACGATTGCGTACAATAAGGGACGATTCCCTCTTACAAAATCAGAGATGAATTTGCTCAAATTTTGGACGATATCATCCAATAGTGGACGATATCATCATTTGTATGAAATTGAACTTGTTTTACTTGCATTTTTAATCACTGTTTTATTAATGATTTTTATTGTTTTGTTGTTTATGTTGCAGAGAGGATTACTAAAGAGCCGAGAATGGAAATACGATGGGTTGAGGGATGACTTGGCCACTCTATCTCAGGTAGAGCGAGATCAGTTGGCTCAAGTCGGCTTGCAACATGTGGCAGATATGCCACAGGTTTCTACAGATATGGGGCTATTGACAGCCCTAGCAGAGAGGTGGTATCCGGGTTCTTCCTATTTTCGGTTATCGACAGGGGAGATGACTCCCACATTGGAGGATGTATGGAGGATTTTGAGGATCCCCATACAAGGATGGCTAATAACTCCCATGGCCAATCAGGGCCACGTGATGATGCGACTATGCGAAGATCCGAGCTTCACCCTGGAGAAGGGCGGAGTGAACATCGAGTCGCTATGCCAGATGCCTGGGGCATCTAGACTGACACAGGTTTTGGCTGGGGTGGTAGGTGGTCTGCTGCTATGCCATCAGAGTGGATGCAGACTACCATGGCTACTGACAGATGTGGTCTACGACATGAGAGACCACGGGTACAGGTTTGCTTGGGGGAGCTTTGTACTATGTCGATTGTATAGGATCCTGCATGGGGTCGTATACAAGGGCGTCCGATGTCTGGTCATGACATCACTACTACAGGTTTGGTGCTGGGAGCACATCATGGTGCGAAGGCCGGTAGGGCTCCCACCGATAGGGATTGATGGGGAGAGGCCCCGAGTTTTCTACTCGGTGGCTCCGAAGAGGGTCACAACGGCGGATAGATCTGCCAATGTCCCGGAGACTACTTGACGACCTTGTCTCCGACTAAGATCACCTAGAGGCCTTGGAGAGATCATCCAGGGTGGGCCGAGGATGGACAGGAGCTGGCTCACGTTAGGCAAACCTATTGGCTAAGGATGGAGAGGAGAGAGGTGGAGCTCCACCGCTATGACCGAGTTTTGAGGTAGTTCGGTCTACAGCAGGGGATCCCATCTCTCAGGGACTACGAGTTTTCTTGGACCGTCCGGGATAACACTACAGTTAGCGGGGCTCCAGATATGCAGCACTTCTAGAGTGAGGACATGGATGATGCCCCCATTCAGCCAGTGGATGGGGATGACGTAGGGGTTGCTGATGGCTATGATGCCTGGTATGCAGGCATCCACCCTCCTCGGATGACGAGGGCTCAGGGTCCGATTCATGTAGTTGTGCATCGGATGGGGAGGCGATGCCAGGCGGCCATTGAGGTGGCACAGGGTCACGACGGGAGAGAGCAGAGGAGGCCACAGGCTCAGCAGAGGCCATGGTAGCGGGAGAGGAGGGAGGAGAGACCCCCTTCTCCATGGAGAGAGAGGCCACCATCACCCGATAAGGGCAAGGGTGTCGAGGTAGGAGAGAGTAGCGAGATGGCTACTCTCCGGGTGGAGACTATCTGTCTCCAGGCTCAGGTGCAGTCCTTGTAGGATGAGGCTGCACGACACCGAGAGGAGGCCACACAGCTCAGAGATGAGGTCGCACACCTCAGAGCACGGAGCGGAGGGGCGAGCACTCGAGACCTAGCATGGGCTATTGCCCAGATCACATTCTATCAGATGCTATACCACCATATGGTGCTAGAGGAGCAGAGGTTACCACTGTCGGCCCCCATTGCGGAGCCTATCATGATGAGGTCATCGAGGACATCATCACGATTAGAGTCCAGGACTCATAGCACCACATAGACTACGATGGGGCCACCTCGTCCACCTCAGGGCGGGGGAGGAGATGAGGTTGAGAGCTCGAGAGGTTCTCGAGGCTAGCTGCTATAGACTGCACTACATATTGATACATAGTGTTTATTATTTTTGATAGAGGATTGAGTATGCCGAGGTACAGATTGTGGCATACCGATCCAGTTTTGAGATGATGTATATATTGTTGATATATATATAGATGAGATATTTTTGATCATATGACTTGTCTTATGTGTTTGTATGATGCTTTAATGTTTTGATGTGATTGATTTGATGATTCATGTAATTATGTCGTTTGGAAATATTATGGTTTGAATGTCATGCTTTTAAAATTTAAATGAAATAATCTGATGTAAACAAATTGGTGGTTTGTGGGATAATTTGATAAAAATAAAAGGGACTTTTAACAATAATTTCAAAGGACATTGTCGCTATTATAGACCATTTCATGGAGTCACCGCTCACTCGGTCATCAAGCTAATCCCGGTATAGAAATATTGCTAAAAGTAAAAGAGTGCTTAAGAGACTGTCTTAAGACTTTGTTGTGATGATGCAAATGATGATGATGATGGTGATTTGTTTTCAGATTTCCATGAAAATATTATGCATGAAATATTTTTAAAAAAATGATTTTTGCTAGGCATAAATTCCTAAGTGTGATAAAATTTTTGAATAATTCCTTAGAATTTATACCATGGTTGCAAAAATTGAATTTGAACATAATGTCATGAAATAGAATAAGTGTTTGTTTGTTTGTAAAGCATAATTGTGTAACATAATGATGCAAGTCACATGTTTTGATGAATTTTGTTTTAAAATAAATGGAAAAGAAAATTAGAATGATGGTTTGCGCTAGGCATAGAATTATAGGTATAGACTTATACCATCATCGCGAAATCCAAAGAAGAAAATAGATTGTTGGTTTTATTGCAAGATGCATTTTTGACCTTTGATAAACAGAAAAATAATAATATGAAAACTTTTGTTTGAAATTATTTTTGAGATTTTGTGAGAAGATGTATGTAATTGCTCTTATAGAAAATAAGAATTCTGAAATAAAAGGATAAAATTATTCCAAAAAGAGTTACAGAAATATCTTAAATTATCTCAAAGAGAAATGTAGATTTATAAGGAATCCTCATGTGCAAATGTGAATTCATTACCGATCTTGATTTATCATAATGATACAAAATCTCTCAAATACAAATGTGTGTGCGATTGTATTGTTCATTTACCAATTTTGAGCAAGATAATTTGATACAAGTGATTTGAATTAACCAAATAAGTGTTCATTAACCATGATTTAGATGCATATAACCGTACCAGACTACTATGTAAGTCGGGTTATCAAGAGCTAGCTAATCCATAAGCGGACATAGGTCTGTACAAAAGAAGGTCGCTAATGTAACGGACATATCACCACGCTAGGAGTTACCCAAGGCCAAGCGGGTTGGGCACAAACCACCTGTTATGGGGCTTACCTCACAGTTTTTGAATAATTGAGAATTCCAGGGATTCAAGCTCATCAACCCTTCTTTTCTTTTCAATGGGTAGGGAAAGGGATTTTATTGCTTTTGCTTTTGCTTGTTTCGCTTTCTTTGCTTTCTTTTTCTTTTCTTTTTTTTTTTGTATTTTTCTTTTTCGTATCTTTTGCTTTGATATTTGAGATAATGCTGAAATAGTGCTAAGAGAGTACAAAATGATTCTGAAATAATGCTTCTTTTTCTCATGATTTTGCTTGATTTTTCTTTTTCTTCCTATGCTAGGGATACTTGCTCGGATTAGCTGTAGAGCAAGGGATTTTTATTCTGGGTAGGGGTGAGCTTGTCCTTTTGTCAATTCTCAAAGATTCTAGACCATGTGCATGATAGGATAGCAGGGGAAACTTTTCGCTCAAGAAACCACTTCTACTATGTAGCATAGCATGGACATTACAAATATAATCATTTTATTGTGAAAGGATATGCTTGGTTTAAGTAAATAACAAGATCAATTCTCTATGCTCAAACTTTATTTAATTGAATTTTGTGGACTTTGATATAAGAGAGATTAGTAATCATGCCAAATAAAATCAAGATATTTATTTTTGTGTTTGCAAAAGTGAGAGATTCCAAATAAATGCTAATTTATCCAAAATAATTTGAAAATATAATTGCAATACTTTAAGAAGAAATATATACAACAAATATTTTTGAGGAGTTTGATAATTTTGACTCTCTCTTTCTTCTCTTTATTTTTTATTTTTTGGTTTCGAAAGAGTCAATAATATTGTTGTTTGTTTTTGTTTAAATAGTTTTATACATTTTTAAAATGAGACAACATGCAAAATATATACAAATGATGAAATGACCAAATTTTATGCGTAATATCACTTAAGATGCATAATATTCATAGGTTCTTTTAAATATTTACCATCTAAGGTAGCTAATTTGTATGCTCCCGATTCAAATTTAGCAATGATAATATATGGTCCAAGCCATTTGGGTTCAAATTTACCTTTAAGGTCTTTAGTTGCATTAGTATTTTTTGATTTTCTTTTAAAACAAGGTCGCCGACCTCAAAGGATCGATGACGAACTTTCTTAGCATATGATCTTTTAAGCTTGTTTTGGTAGGCACGAAGATGCTCCAAAGCATTGATGCACTTTTCATCTAGGAGTTCCAACTGATTGAGTCTGCCAGCTCGATATTCATCTCCTACTTCGGTATCTTGAAGTAGTAGAGCCAAAGAAGGAACTTCTAATTCAAAGGGAAAAACAGCTTCAACGCCATAAACCAAAACAAAAGGTGAAGTACCTGTGGGAGTACGAACACTAGTGCGATATGCCCACAAAGCTGGATATAATTGAATGTGCCAGTCACGGCCAGATTTATTGACCAATATTTTAAGGATTTTAATTAATGTTTTATTAGATGCTTCTGCTTGGCCATTACCCTGAGGATAATAGGGAGTGGACCAACGATGTTGAATTTTATATTTTTGGCATAATTTCTTAACATCTTTATTTTTGAAACAAGTTCCATTGTCTGAGATGAGATTTGCAGGAATTTCGAACCTACAAATGATTTGATTAAAAATAAATTTAGAGACTTGTGTTCCAAGTGCAGGAAGCTAAAGGCATAGCTTCAACCCACTTCGTAAAATACTCAGTGGCGTTATGATGAATTTGTGTCCATCAGATGACACAGGATTAATTTTGCCAATAATGTCTAAGCCCCATTTTGAAAAGGGCCAAGGAGATGAAATAGCCTGTAGTTCTTGTGCAGGGGCATGGACAAGGTCAGCATGTTTCTGGCACTTGTCGCAATGGCGCACATAATCATGTGCATCAGTTTCCATGGTAGGCCAAAAGTAGCCTATCCTAAGGAGCTTTTTAGCAATGACACTACCATCGAAGTGTCCTCCACAAGATCCATCGTGGGCTTCACTCAAAGCTGATTTGGATTCTTCTAGATTCAAACATCTCAATAGGATACCTTCAAAAGATCTCCTATATAAAGTATTGCCAATTATTACAAATCGACTTGCTCGTCTACGTAATAACCGACGCTGGTTTCTATTAGAACTGGCAGGGAAAGTCCCATTGTGAAGAAAATCAAATATATCCGTATACCAAGGTTCAGGAGTAGTTTCATTGATTAGAAACACATCCAAAGGTTCTAAGCATGACTTATTTGAAGCGGGTTCCTGGAGTCGACGAATAATGATGGTGGCATATTCGTCATCTAACTCCAAGGGCAGAAGAGAGGCAGCTGCGGCCATAGCGTCAGCCGCATGGTTGCTAGTTCGAGGAATAGCTTCCAAGGTAACTTTATCAAACAAGGACAACAACTGCAAAACATATGCTTTATATGGGCGTAATTTATCATCTCTGGTCTGATAAACTTCATTAATTTGGTTTATAACAAGTTGAGAATCACCAAAAACTAGCAGATGTTTAATTTTTAGCGCCAAGGCAGCTCGTAATCCAAGGATTAGAGCTTCATATTCAGCAGTATTATTGGTGCAAGCAAATGTTAATTTAAAGGACAAAGGTATAATGTGTTTTTGTGGAGATATTAAAATAATACCTACACCAGCCCCACTCATGCATCGGGCTCCATCAAAGTATAAGGACCATTGTTCAACATGGTCTGCCTCTAATTGAAGGCATTCATCAGGAAACTCAATGATGAGGGGATGGGTAGACTCTAAGGGTGCAGCAACTAATTGATCTGCTATGATTTGACCCTTAACAGACTTTTGTCCTATGAACGTGAGTTCAAACTCGCTTAGAGCAAGAACCCACTTTGTTGTACGACCCGATAAATAAGGTCGACTCATGAGATACCGCAAGGGATCATATTTAGCAATGACATATGTTTTTTGATTGAGCATATAATGGCATAATTTTTGCATAGAAAATATGACTGCTAGACATAGTTTTTCTAATGTTGTGTAGCGGGTTTCATAACTAATTAAAGTTTGGCTAATATAATAATTAGCACGTTCTCTTTTCTCATCATCAAGTTGAGCTAACATAGCTCCTAAAGCAAAATCTGAAGCTAAAATATACAGGATAAATGGGCGATCAGGTCTAGGCGGTGAAAGCATAGGTGGGTTAAGGAGGTATTGTTTGAGAAGTTCAAAAGCTTCCTTACATTCATCATCCCAATTAAAAGGGACATCCTTCTTAAGGAGCTTAAGAAAGGGACTCGGTTTTGTCCGCCAACTTATCGATGAAGCGACGGATGGCTTGAAGCTTACCTTGTAAACTTCGTAACTCAGATATATTGGTAGGTGCGGGCATATCAGTGATAGCCGCAATCTTGAGAGGGTCGATTTTGATACCACGTAAAGAAACTAAAACCCCTAATAATTTACCGGACTTGACTCCGAATATACATTTGGCTAGATTTAATCGAATAAGATATTCTCTTAACCGATTAAATACTTTTCTCAAATCATCTAAATGATCATCTTCATTAATAGAGCGAGCTATAATATCATCTACATAATCATGTAGGATATCATGCATCATATCATGAAAGATATAAGTCATGGCTCGTTGATATGTTGCGCCTGCATTCTTTAAACCAAATGGCATCACTTTCCAACAAAAGGTACCCCAAGGGGTAATAAAGGTTGTTTTAGCCTGATCTTCAGGAGCTATCCTGATCTGATTATAACCAAAAAATCCATCCATTAGGGACATCATTCCACTCCCAGCAGTAAAATCAATGATTTGATCCATGTTTGGAAGAGGAAAATCATCTTTAGGGCATGCAACGTTAATATCTCTAAAGTCTGTGCAAACCCTAACTTTGGTAGCTTCTTTCTTGGTGACTGGAACTACATTCGAGATCCATTCAGCATAATCAATAGCTTGTATAAAAATAACATTCAAGAGTTTTTCTAACTCCCCTTTGACTAGCAAGGCCACTTTGGGATGCATTTTTCTAAGTTTTTGTTTAACAGGTTTAGCATCCGGATGGACTACTAGGTGATGCATGACTACGTAAGGGTCTAAACCTCGGCATATCTTCATATGTCCAAGCGAAGACATCTTCATATTCTTTAAGGAATGCAATGTATTGCTCTTGTTTTTCTTGACTTAATTCTGATCCAATACTGATGATGTGAGGATTATCCTCAGTTCCAATGTTAACCTTAATGACGTTTTCTACTTCCATGTGTAGATCTCTTTCAAAATTAGGTGGGGTAGGTGAAACACCCAATTCTTGTAATTCCTTTAAGGTTAACTTGGATAATTCATCTTGAGGAGTCGTGGCCTCAAGCTGGGCTATAGTAGGTATAGAACCATCAAAATAAAATCCATTGTGTAACAACTCTTCAATGGAGATATCATGGAAAATATCTCCTTCCAACTCATCATCGGATTCAACAATCATTTCAGGATAGGCAATGGATAGCATATTGCAGGTAGAAGAATTATTCTTGGGATACAAAGAATCTTGTTTATCTAGATAATCTTGATAACATATGAGATGGTCATCATCCTCAAATGGAAAGGGCTGACCTTTACTAGGAAATAGGCCCACACCACATCGGGCGGGCCACGGTTCTACCTCGAAAGGTTCTTTCATACCATTTTGGAAAGGTCCCAAACCTTTCCCTTTATAGCCCAATTTAAGCATTATGGGTTTAGCTTTAATATATTCATTAGCAAAATAGCATCGAGCATATCCATCACAATGCGTCTTGATGTTTCGGGGTATTCTTCCCCAATCATATCCTTTATAAACAAAAGCACAACTTTCGACTTGGTAGATACTTCCCATAGGTTGTGGGAGGCCCAAGGTACGAGGAGAAGGTGGGAGTTTATTTAAAAGGAGGGAAGTCTGCATGGCATTGTTGATCTCTTCTGATATAAGAATTTTAGATAAATCAGGTAAGAGCTCATCAGTGAGAGCATAAGAGGTAGAAGGAACATTTCCTTGATCTTCTGATGTGGGAAGAATGCCTGTAGTGGATGATGATGTTATAGGGATATCGATGGATGAGTCTATGGGTATGGAAGATATAGGAGTAAAACGAGAAGCATTGGGTGTAGGTTTAGGCTCTTTTCGAGGTCCTAATGTGGTTTGTTCAGAAGATGGTTGAGTTAAATGTATAGGTGTAGTTGATGGGGTAGATGATGTTATGGGTGTGTGTTTCACACGTTTGGATGGATGATAAGAACTAGGATGTGTGGATGACAGAGCGGGGCAAAATTGCACTCCAACGGGTTCAGCCAAAGCACACATATCAAAGGGTCTAGGATCACCATGAATGGTAACCAACTAGTTTTTAAATTCAAATTTAACACACTGATGTAAAGTGGAGGGAACCGCTCGCATCGCATTGATCCAAGGGTGACCCAAAAGTATATTGTACGATGCAGGGCAATGTACAATAAACACGGTTGTATCTAGGGTTCTAGGACCAACTTGCAAGGGTATAGTAATGACTCCACACGTTTCTTGTGTCTCGTCATTGAAGGCTTTGATAATCATATCCATTCTTTTCATCTCATCACTTCTAAAGCCAAATATTTGGTAGAAGTCAAAAGTGCATATGTTTAAAGATGAACCATTATCAATCAAGACTCGTTTAACAACTACATCTCCAATTAGGGTAGTAATATATAAGGGGTTATCCTTATGTAAACTATGTTGTGGGATATCTTTATCTCGAAAGTCAATACAATCGACTTCTCGAGTGATGATAGTATTGGACATGGCTTCAGAGTTGAATATTTTGAGGTACCATCATTTGGCTTAATGTGAGCATTAACTCATCCCTATGGGTAGGAGAAGATCTTAACAAGTCCAAAAGGGAAATTCTGGCTGTAGTATTGGATAATTGTTCATTAATATTGTAAGGAGGCTTAGGTTGAACATTAGACATATGATTCCCTTTATTGGGATTTTTCAAAATAAATGGAGCTGATCCATCATTCTGAGTTTGATCCTTTTGAGAGTTTTGAGCCTGTTGTCTGGTAACAACTCCGATGGTACCTACAATGTTATATTGAAGACGCTGAATTGGTCTCGGTCTAGCGTTTATGGCTTGTTCATTAGGAAGGAACTGATTAGAAGAGGGTCGAGTAGTAACTCTTCTAGGAAATGGTTCTTCCGGAACCATAGCATCTGTGATAGGTTGAATCGGATCTGATTCATTTTCAGAACTATTCGATTGGTTTGAGGTGATGTCTATTTCACTTTCAGTATCCGATTCTACATCACTAGGATCCGGTGTTTGAGTATTATATAGGGGTCTGGACGTAACCATGGAGAAAGTTGTGCCAAATATTTGAGGATCCTGAACAGATAATTGTCCGCTAATAGTCCCTACATATCGGGTAGGAGGGGGAACATTATGATGTTCGATTTGATTAGCCACCTCTTTGCCATGCTGCGGTAAAGGATGTTGAAATATGTCCAATGATTGATTGGCATTCTGATTCTGATTTTGGGGAATGTTCTTTTGAGCATTATTAGGAGGATTTTGTTTAGGTTGAAAGGCTTGCACCTCCATTTCATTATTATCAATCAAGTCTTGTATTTTATGTTTTAATATTTTGCAAGAGTTTGTAGCATGTCCAGGTCCTCTATGAAAATCACAATGTAAATCAGCTCCGTATCCGGGTATAGTTGGATCAGGTTCCCGGATAGCTGGTAATTGAATCAAGCCTCGTGCTAGTAATTGAGGAAGAATGGTTGATAAAGGTTGATTCAATCTAGTAAATTCTCGGGGTGGTTTATCAGGAGGTTTTAATATAAACTTCTTCGTTGTTTTCGTAGTATTAACATTAGCAATGTTTCTACTATCAGTGACTCCGTCACCCACAACTTGTTTATTTTTATACTGATTTTTGGATGTTTTCTCATCATCTTTCCTTTTGAGCTGACCTCTTCTAATGAGAGCATCTTCCACCCTTCGAGCTAAGTCTATAGCTTGATCGAAGGTGGTCAAGGTAGCAGTTGATAATTCATAGGATAGTTGTTCTTGCAAATTATTAATAAAAATGTCCAACATTTCCCTATAAGGTAGCACAAAGTGCAGTTTTCCTGTCAACTGCCTCCATCTAGCTAAGAAATCAGCAAAACATTCATCTTTGTCTTGTTTTAAGTTGTATAAATCTTTAATGGTCACGTGTCTCTCGATGTAGGCACTAAATTGATGGACAAAATATTCAGCTGTTTCTTCAAAATTCCTCAAAGAATGAGTGGGCAATTGATAGTACCACTCTAATGCCATTCCTCCTAAACTTTTCGGGAACATTTTTAGTAATAGCAAGTCATCATGTGATATATCATGACATGCTATCCTAAACATGCGAAGATGCTCTATGGGATCTTCAGTTCCTTTATATATAGGCAGGACGGGCATGGGAAAGTGCTTAGGGTATGGCTGTGCTACAACTATGGGATCCAAAGGCTGACTACACATCTCTCGATAATTATACGAGGGACGGTAGGGATCTATCTGGTCCATGCGGGAAGCTAACTGTTTCACCATGGCTTCCAGATTATTGGTTTGCCCACCATATTGGTTCGGTAGGGCATTAATATGGGATTTGTGAGCATATGATGGAGGGACATGAAGATTAGATGCTATATTGCTATTGTGTAAATTGTTGGTAGGAAGGGTGTTATGAAGAAGTTTTGAAGTTGTATTATGTTGTGATTGTTGAAAATTGGTGTTTGGCTTCATTTTAGGTTTTTGTCGATTTGAAGCATATTGATCAATAGTTTGGCGAAATAAAGCAGTGAATGAAGGTCTCTTTTGTGTGGGAATGATTTTAGGCTCAATAACAGGTTCCTTAGGGGGTTGGGTAACCTATTGTTGTTGCATGTTCTGAATCATAGTGACCATATCTCTATTGGATGGTCCAGCTTTATCACTTTCTTGATCGACAAAAGACAAAGGATTAGTGTGCATGTTAAATCCTTCTTCTAGGGTTGCTTGAGTTTCACTAATTTGTCCTCTATCAATACGAACTGCCATATTAAGAGCACCAATATTATTATTGAAAAATTTCTAGAAATGATCTATGTTATCAAAAGCAACAGTTCCATCTGGAGCCATTCTAGGGGATGAGGATCCTTCCTCTTTAACATTTTCTTCTTGTTCATCTACAACCAACTCATCTTCTGGTTGTTCTAGAGTTCCTCCTTCTAGAATTGAATCCTCAGGAAGGACATTTGATTTTTTTGTTTTCTTTCCTAACCAATCTTCTTCTTCTTCTTCTGTTTGTTTACCATTCCTAAGTCTAGGCATTGTGCTTAAATTTAGATTTCAGCAAATATATATATATATATATATATATATATATATATATATATGCAACAAGCTTAAGAGGTATATATTTTAATTATATACCTACTATAGTATTTAAAATAAAATGTTTTGGTTTTGTTATGTTTTTGGTTTTTCTTGTTTTTTTTTTTGTTTTTATAACAATATTATAAAGATAACAAACATCACACTAAATGCAAGAAATAATAATAATGAAAGCAATGATCTAGTTTTCTATAAACAATTTATAAATATCATTAATGGGCTCAAGTTCTTCAGAAGTCATGAAATGTTCTTCTTCAAATTGAAAATTTTCTTTCAAGAATTTGACAAAAAGTGCTATAGTGATATTATCTGTCTCAGACTCTGGTTGGTAGAAATAAAGTTCATGGCAATACTCTCGATATAACACAACTCTAGGAACTCTCCTCCACCTTTCCCTATCCGTAAGAATGACCTCTTGGTCTTCTACACGACCTAGGAATTGGTGTATAATAGTTGCGTTCTCGAGGTATTCCTCGAAGGTGAACAATTCTGAAGACACAAGAGCTCTCCTATAAGCTAACCACCTATGGCAAGCTCTCTGAAGTTCATGATAAAAAATGAGTTGATGAGGATCCAAGATTCTATCTAGGGCAAACCTCTTGATTTGTTTAAGTTGTATTGATCTAGATGAAATGATACCTAGTCTCCTATCAAGTTCGTCCCACAAAAGTTGGTTTCTATCTGTTTCAGGCACACTAAGCACATAATTAATTTCTATGGTTGCTAATTGGTTTTCAACATTTATAGTGACAACTAGTCTTTTCTTAGGAGCTACCATCTAAACATGATATGCAACTTAGTAGTTTTCTAATGATTTTAAATGCATCTATGTTTTTTGTTTTCAAAAGGTTTTAGTTTCACGTCGGGTTCACCAAAATGTATCGTTCCAAATTTTTTGCACCCTTACCTTCAGGCTAAAGGATCCGTGCCCGGAAGGGGGATGCGAGAAGGATGGGATGATACCTCGGACTGAGAGGCCCTTTGAAGGTCCCGCCTCTCAGGGGAGAGGTATTAAGGTGATTTTTCGATGGATGGTGGGGTTCACCAGGAAACGTTTAGTGGCAGTCTCCACGCCTAGGTTGGGAATGTGTTTGATGTGTTCAATTTTACATTTAATCATTCAAATCCTAGGTTTGGCCAAATGAATCTAAACTGTTCTACATGAAATGCAGGTTTAAATGAATATAGAAATAAAATTAAATAGAGAATACAAGAAATATACTAGATTAGAAAAAAGTCATACCTGATCCGGATGTCTGATGGAGGTTCTAATTTTTGAAGCAGTCAAGATCGCCTCTGATCTGACAGGATCATCTGAAATCAGACAGGATCATCTGAGATCTGATGAATTCATCAAACGAATTTGTCAGAGACCTGCAATCAGAGAAATAGACATAGAACATAGAAAATGCAGCAATACTAATAGAGGAAAATGGTGTAATATGACAATATAGATACTAAAACGATAATTATGAATAGAAATTCAAGTAAATTATAGTATTCTAATGACAAATTATGATCTTATCATGCACTTAAGCTATATGGGTGAACTCCAAAATGCAGAATAGCAGAAAATAACAATAAACTGATCTAAATGCAGAATGAAACAACAGACAAAAAGAGAAAAGTGCAAACTCTGGGCACTAATTGCCCCCAATGTTGACTACAGTCAAAATCGTCTGTAGAGTGCGAAATCATCTCGAATTGGGGCATGATCATCCGAGATTGTACAAGATCATCTGCGACGATCTGAGCTTGCTCCGGCTGAAGAATAACAGAGTTCCTGCAAGAAAACTTAGAAAGGCACAAATGCAAATAAGAATTTAGGGTATTCTAACGCACACAAAGATCAAACTACAGAAAATTTCAGCCAGGGGTAGGTCAAGGGGAGGTCCTAAGGTTTAAATAGGCTTAGGAGGGAGGTTAGGAGGTTGGGGATCATCCCAATTTGGGAGATCTCCAACGGGGAGACTCTAACGGTGCAGACACGTCTCTGCCCGAGTTAGAGAAGTTGTTGGAACAGAAGCTAATTTTGAAAAATCAGTTTTGGGACGAAATCGTCTGGACGTTCTGCTCCAGATGAATTCGTCCGATCTGAGGCGATATCGTCTGATCGACGACGATATCGTCCAACGGTCACAACAAATCCTAAAAATGGCACGGAAAATAAGGAAAGCGGTTTAACAGGTGGTTCGGGGTTAAAATTTGAATTTGAATTATTACTAAAGTAATTTTAATTATTTGCTAAGGTTTACTATGCCAATTTTAGGGTGCTACACAAACCAAAAATTTGAGCAATCAAATGAACATTTACCTCAACAAACCAAAAATTTGAGCAATCAAATGAACATTTACCTCAATAAGAAGCCCTCCGACTTGGACCACCTCATTGTACCACGAACTGACAAAGTTGCTGGCGACTTTCTCATCCACTCCGCTAAAAAGATTAAAGGAAGGGTTGAACCCTTTGGCTCCAAGAATATCTTTGGCTATTGGATCGAGTTGGAGCTTCGTTGGTTCGAGGGTGACCATATTGATAGAAAACCTGAAGGTGTTCACACAATTGAACTAGAGATCACCAACCTGAAGACCACACCATAATAGAGGATGCACAAGAGGGAGAGAGTAGGATAAAAAGGGTCTAGGACTTAGGCACAACAAAAAACTAGATGAAGGGCCCTTTTCGAAGTGAGTGGGGCAAAGGCAAAGGTACAAACCAACCTTGTCACCTGTAAAAGGCAGGGAGGCAACTCGAACATGCATGGGGTTTGAATGGGTGCCAGAGTGGAAGGAGCTAACCATTTGAACGAAGCTTGAGGTGCCAAAAGTGGGATGGGTGTGGAAATGTACGGGGAAGTGGGTAGATAACAAGGAGAGGAGGAAAATATGGATGGTGAGGCAACATCACGGGGTGTCAAAATGGGCACAGTGATGACTCAGGGCTTTATCATGATAAAATGACTTGTATGGTTAGGGGTACAATCGAATTTATGGGAAACAATGATGATTTGGAGAGGGGAATAAAATTCCTTGGTGTTGAAAGAAACATCGTTGGTGTTAATAAAAATACCATTGTGGAGCCACTTGCTATTAGTGGAATATGTGCTCTACATAATTATGAGCCATGTCAATGACCTCTTGAGGGAAAGACTCTTCCTAGATGGTAAGGTTGTTTTGATTGGCTACTCTATTAGCTAGAAGGTCAACCACAATATTTGCCTCTCTGAACACATGTTGGATTTTGCTGAGAGGGCATTGTCTGAGAGTAAGTTGACACTCTTGGATAATATTTTGAATGTTCCATCCATTGGTGGTATTGTTTTTGATGTGGTTGACCACATTTAAAGAGTCCCCTTAAAAAATAATGGGGTTTAACATACCATTGCTGACTTCAATGCTTCTCCATAGAGCTCGGGCTTTAGCATAGTTGTTTGACTAAACTCCAATATTTTTGGTGAAGGCTTTGGTGATTTGACCTTCATGATCCCTAATGACTCCTCCAGCCCTCGTGTCCCTAGGGTTTCCTTTAGATGACTCGTTGAAGTTTGCCTTGAGCCATCCTAGGGGGGTCTCCACTTGGCATTTGATCTGCAGTTGGAAGGTTTTTGGGATCAGAAGCACTCAGTGGATATGCCCAAGGACTTAAATAGGGAAGATTCCAGTCCAAACGTAGGCATGTCCAAATAGGGGACTAAATTTACATTTTCAATTGCAAAGCACAGGGCTTTGTTGGCCACAACTTCAAGGTCCCTTGAGTGATCATTGAAGATTATGCTATTACACTCAAGCCATATTTGCCACATTGTGTGGTGTAGTAGAGTTTCCCAAAAGAACTTGAGCCTGAGATTCTAAAATATTTTGGGCCACTAAACAAACAAGTCAGAGGTTGACTGAGGCCACGCCCATTTGACTTGGAACAAGCTTACCAGTGTGGAAAAAACTTTATAGGTGAAGGGACACTCTACTAAGAGATGCTGAGTGGACTCCCATGCTTGTAAGCACAAATAACACCTGTTGGGGACTATGATGCCTCTCTTAATCATATTGTTAGTGGTGAGAATCCTTTTTTGGGAAGCTAGCCAGCAAAAATAGGCCACCTTTGGAATGAGGTGCTTGAGCCAAATTATTTTAATTGCAGTAGGGGCATCCTTGTTGTTGGGCATCTTTTACGAAGTATCTGCCAAAAGAAACACGAACTTAACCAAAAAGTACCCATCATTAGTACCTTTCCAAAAAGGTTTGTCTTTCTTCTGGGTCTTAGGAATACAAATTGCCTTGAGAATTATTTGTAAATATGAGATGGCTTTATCTAGAACTACGTTGCTAACCCTAAAGTGAAGTTTCTTCCATTTACGATAATCTTGGTTTTGCACAATGAAATATGCAACTTTGGTCTCAAACATATTGTCGGTGAGCTGTTTTAGTGTAGTGATGTTGGTGTCCCTGATGAGGGGCTCATCCCTTGCCCATGGATCATGTCAAAAATTGATGTCTTTCCCATATCCAAGCTACCACCTGGTACCTTACTGTAGCAGATGTCTATTTTGGATTATAGATCATCACAAATGGGACCTTACATGGTGAATCCCTTCATCCCTTAAGGAATGGTGTTGTGGGAATTTTATCTTAATTATGGAAAATCACTCATGGTTTTCACTAGTGAACACCTTCTAAGCCCATTTTGCGAGGAGGGCCTGATTCATCTTATTGATCCTGCGAAATCCAAGCCCATCCTTGTCTTTAGGAGTACAAACTTTATACCAGGCAACTAAATGGAAATTTTTTTGGTTGTCAACTTCAGCCCATAAGAAACACTTTTGAATTTTCTCAATAGCTACCCCTACTCCTGTTGGGATTTTGAAAACAAATAAGAAATACATAGGGATATTTTGTAGAACATACATGACTAAGGTGGCTTTACCTGCTTGAGATAGAAGAGCCCCTTTCCACCCAACCAAATTCTTGTAAAATATCTTAGTTATATTATTTCATATTTTCTTGGTTGGTCTTCCTTGAAACATTGGGAGGTGAAGGTAGGTGGCTGGGAACGTTGCGATGGAACAACCCAGGATATTCGTAATTTTGGCTTGCCTAGTTAGTGAGGTATTGGTAAAGTAGATCTTACTCTTGGTGAAGTTGATATTTTGCCCTGTAGCTTCCTTGTAGAGGTTGAGGATTTTTTTTTATGACTCTTGCTCCAGTGACAGAGGCAAAAGTAGCCAATAGGATGTCATCCACGAACTGCTAGTGAGTGGATGGTTGGAAGTTGGAAGCTACTTTAATTCTAGAGATCAACCATCTAGAGAATGTGGCTTTGATGGCTCTACCAAGACTCTCAGCCAGAATGATGAAAAGGATAAGGGAGAGGGGGTCCCCTTGGCTCAACCCTCTAGTGCTAGGGAAATAACATGTCGTAGAACCATTAACCAACATAGAAATCCATGATGAGGAGATGCACTACGAAATCAACTGAACCCAAGAATCGTGAAACCAAAATTTTTGAAGGACCTTGGCCATAAAATCCGTGTCCACTTTGTCGAAGGCTTTTTCATGATGAGCTTGAGGAAGAAAGTTGATTTGTGATAAATAAGGGTAGAATGAATGAGTTCATGAATGGTTATGACCCCATCCACTATATTTTAGCCCTTAATAGAACTTCCCTAGCAGAGGTCGATCAGAGATGGGAGGATGTATTTAAGTTTATTGGCCATGGCTTTGGACAAAATATTGTATATGATATTACACAAACTAATCGACTGATAGCCATACATATATTTGGAGCTAGGGCCTTCAGGAATGAGGGCGAGAAAGGTGGAATTCATGTACATTGGAATAACTCTAGATTTTTGCATTTCTAAAATGGCTTGACAGAGATCGGGGTCGATGATTTCCTAGAATGCTTGGAAAAACCTTGGGGAGAACCCGTCAGGGCCTGGGACTTTGTATGGCTGCATGGAGAATAGAGCTTGGTGGATCTCCTTAGGAATTAAAGGCCTGAGCAGGTAGGCATTCATGCTTTCAGAGATAGTATTGGGGATGTGCTCAATAAGGGAGTCCATAAATTGCATAGAGAGGAAGGGGCAGGAGCCAAGGGGGGACTGAAAGTGGTAGACCGCTTCATCACGGATCTCATGAATGTCTAAGGTAAAAGTGCCATATTTCCTGATTAGGCCCTTAATACTGTTAGCTTATCTGTGTCTGAGAATGGAAATATGGAAAAACTTAGAGTTGGAGTCCCCTTATTTGAGCCAAAAATACCATAATTTTGGTACCAAAACATCTCTTCCTTTCGTAAAATATTATGATATTCTAACAACAAAATTTATTCTTCAGCTCTCAGGTTGTCATCCCTATGACCCTGTTGAAACTAGTTTTCAATCCTTTGGAGCCTATATTTAACATTCTACTTATTTTCAAAGATGTTTCCAAAGGTTTATTTGTTCCACACCTTCATTTTGGCTTTAATAAATTGTAATTTATGAGTAACCTGATTTGTGATAGTTCCAGGAAAGCTTTCCCCCCATAATTTAGCTATGCGATCTTTAAGTTCAGGATGCTGGATCCACATTGCTTCAAAATAAAGACGTTTTGAACTGGGGTTTGTTGACTGTCTCAAATATATGGGGACTATGGTTAGACCCGATATTAGGAAAAGACTATAAAATTGCATCTCCAAATAGGGGGAGTGCATCCTGAGACAACAAGAAATGGTCAAGCCTTTCTTGAATGAGGTCCCCCCACCCTTCTGTTGCTCCAAGTGAACTGAGACCCTCTCAATTGAACATCCATTAGTTCATTTGTATCTATGAAGTGGTTGAAGTCCTCTATGATTTAAGGAGTGATATCTTTCCCACATCTCTTTTTTGAGGGGTATAATGGGGCATTGAAATCTCTGACAAGGATCTAGGGGATGTTGCTGAATGCTTCTCTCATCTGAGTGAGATTGTTCTACAATTCTAGTCTATCCTACGTGATATTTGGGGCGTAAATATTTGTTAGAACCCAGGAGATCTGGATGATAGAGTCATGGAAAAAAATGTTGGAGATATGACCCTTACCTGAAACTACTCTTCCTTCCACCTTGGTTGGGTCCCAAAGACAAAGGAGCCTGCCAGATGTTCTCGAGGTTGGGGTAAAGGAAAAATCACAATTTCTCCAAATAATCTTGCTAACTTTAGCTGAACATTGCATGCCTAATTTGGTTTCTTGAATTAGAAATATTGTGGGATTTGAATCCTTCCACATGGAGGCAACCAATATTTGTTTTGCTACCCCATTTAACCCTCTTGCATTCCAAGAGAGGATTCTAATTTGAAACTTTTTGAGGGTTTTTTGCCTCCTTTGCCTTGATGCACAAGAAGTTTGGATCTCTTAGGTTATTATTTTTTGGGAATTCTAAGTTCCTGAAAGAGAGGTTTTTGGGTGCCATTGGCTATGTCCTATGTTGCATCTCTAATCCTTAGGTCTGCATTAGAGAGTCTACCATTTTTTTGTCCCCTCCAACATCTATTTGGGATTTTTTGAAGCTTCTAGTATATTTAGGGCTCCAAGCCTCAAGGGAATCATGGGGTGACTCAACACTATCAGTCTCATCACCATGGGTTTTGGGAGGGGAATGGGTCGAACCCGACCTATTGGGTGGGGAGGGATTGGGCAAAAGAGTGGGTGACTAGGGGGGATTGGGTTTTGGGCCCAGGGGCTCGAGGGCACTAGTCGACAAAGAATTAGGGCACAAATATAGGGATGAATATTGGGTTTGGTGGGGAAGTCTCACCTTCAGATAAGGTTGGTCTGAGTGGTTTGTTCTAGGGATTTCCTCACAGGGACATTCCTCGACATTATTTTTTGCAATGAGACTGATATTATTAAGCAAATTGAATCTATTGGACAATGTAAATAGATAACTTGCCTTGCTCGATTTACAAATTGGAGATGAGGAAATATGCTGATTGCCTTTAAGGTTATAGCATGGGTTTGCTTTGGCTTTCATCTTCTGGGCTTCTCCGTTGGATGGGCAAGACAATTTCTAAAAGTCATTATGTACAATCTTTAGTGTCGGGCATTAGGTTTAGAGATGCCCATGGGATTGGCATTTAGAATAGAACAAGGGCTTATTCTCATACTCCACTGGTTGACAATGATGGTAGGACCCGTAGATTAGATTCACATGGTCCAAGAGCTGGGTCTCCAAATTTGCATTAATGCAGATGCGAACCTGCGTAAGACGAGATCGGGCATGCGTTGTTGGGTCGATCATGATGAGTTCCCAAATCACTCGATAAATCCCTTGAAGCACATCCTTGTACTAGAAATGGGGAGGCAAATTTGGGAGTTGGATCCAAATGGAGGTAAAATTGATATTCTAGATCTTTGGATCAAAATCCACTCCCCACCTGCGAAGGAAAAGACTCCATCTAAAGAACCATGGGATCCCCAACATAATTCAATTCGCATCCTCCTGGGTGTTGAGATGTATAATGAAGAACCCTCTAGACATGGCTAACAGTTCCAGGTAACCCTTGGTTTTCTATTTAATCGCCACCCATTGACGAATAGCGACCATATCAGGTCTTCGGCCTACGAACTTCCCAACTAAGAAAAAAGAGTCTAGGGTAAAGTACCCTCCCATGACTTCATCCGGGAGAATGACATCGTAACTCTGTGTAATAAAGGTTCGTGGTGCAATTGGCAAGGGTTTGAGATTTCCCTTGAGTGCTTCAACGAATGATGTTGTGTGAGATTTGTTGCTTCCCGCAAATGCTTTGTTTGGTGGGTCCTTCCTCCCCCAAGCATCGTTCGCATATTCTAGGGCCTCCAAATTTGATTTAGCTCCCATTTAATTTCCATTCTCATGGGTGGCCGATCCATTGTTGATGTCGATTATGCGCACTCCTGATCCGCTTCCTGGTACCCTATTGTCGTCTTTCTGCTTTTCGCTTGTTGTATATTAAAATTTCAAAAATTCACTCGCCATCTCTTCCTCTTGCTCCCAATGATCACTCGGAGCGAATGGATTTTTTGCTTTTTTGTATTTTGCTCATTTTATAGAGGAGTAAGGGTATTTTTTTTGATTTTGCTCGTTTTGTAGAGGAGCAAAGGAATTATTTTCTTTTTGGGATTTTGCTCATTTTATAGAGGAGAAGGATTTTTTTTGGATTTTGCTCATTTTGTAGATGGGCAAAGGGATTTTTTTTAGGGGGGAGAGCTTGTTCTTTTGTCAATTCTCAGCTTTTTAGACCATGCACATGATAGGAGGAGTAAGGAAAACTATTTGCTTAAGAGGCAATACCTACTTTGTAGTGACATATTTCCTTGTTCAAAATCATAATTATGATTGTGAGAATGTGTTGGAATTTTGAGATAAAAAAAACATGAACAAAGTGAGACCCTACTGTCAGAGATCAAGATGGCATACAAAAAAGTTTAAAAGAAAAAATAGAAATGGCTAAGTTATCGAAAGACCATATTAGACACCTTACAACAACTACTTAGGAGTGAGCAAGAGGTGGGTAAACAAACATGGAGAAAGGGGAATGTGGATGGAAAATAAAAAATGGAATGGGGTGTATGTATAAGATAAAAGAGATTACATCAAGCCAAGTGACCTTCGTACAAATGTGATGCTACGCTAGTGTTCAATGAAAAAAAATATGGATGCAAGTATAACAGATAAAATGCCTAATTAATGCAATAAAATATGTGACTAGACTATATGAGATGTAAGAGCAAATATGATCAAATGCATAGTACAATACATGGTAATATGCAATGCAATGGTGATGTGGAATGAACATGTGGTGGATGGCAAAATGAAAATGTGTTATGTTTTTGTTATTTTATTTTATTTTATTTAATGCATAAAATTCTCGTAGGTGGAGAATATTAAGGGGCTCAGTTTCCTCAACACCCTCAAGTGTAGCTAGGTGATAAGTTTTCGGTCCTAGCTTGTGTGTGATGATAAATGGATCTATCCAATTTGTCATGCAAGTAGGTAGGCAAGTTAGAATTTTGCTGGTTCTCATTTAACACAAGATACTCAAATTGAAATTCCCTAAGATGAACTTTAATATCATAGGCTCATTTAATATGATCTTGATAGGCCCATTGATCACCATTTGAAGGATGAAAATTTGCACCATACAATTGAACACAATGCTTAAAGCAATAAAAATGGATTTTATATATATTTGTATTTTCAACATTACTGAGAGTCCTGATGAGAGGATCTTTACAAATGATATATAAGATTACAAGGGGGGTATGATTCCCCTTTTTCTCAACAAAGAATGTCTTTGGGTGTAATTCTTGATATTTTTGTACTAGCACATCATTTGGAGGAACGAGTTTTTTACGACCACCACGTAGGGTCAGATCTGGAACCTTTCGCTATCCTCAAATCCTGTAAGCTCCACACAAAGGAAGTAACAATGAATTAGTAGCATATGTAGGGTCCAATAGAAGTGGGACCCGTAGCAAATCAAGTTATGCTTAAGAAAAATAGGAAATATGATGCATGAAATGTAAATATTAATCTAGAATGCAATAAATATGCAAGCATGGTTATGCATAAGGGGTAGTACCAAAAAAGTATTTATCAAATCGGGGTGAATCAACGTGAAAAGTGTATAAACTTTGGGGCAAATTTTTCAAATTTTCGAAGAAATTTTTTCAAAACATGGCGATTTTTTCTTTTTTTCCACTAAAATTATCAATAAAATTTTATAGCTACTGGTAGAAGGCGACTTGCAGAGGGTGAGTGGCATAAGGTGAGTGGCACAAGGTGAGTGGCACAAGGCGAGTGGCACAAGGTGAGTGGCACAAGGTGAGTGGCACAAGGTGAGTGGCATAAGGTGAGTGGCACAAGGCGAGTGGCATAAGGTGAGTGGCATAAGGCGAGTGGCATAAGGCAAGTGGCATAAGGTGAGTGGTAGAAGGTGAGTGGCATAAGGCAAGTGGCATAAGGCGAGTGATATAAGGTGAGTGGCATAAGGTGAGTGGTAGATGGTGAGTGGTATAAGGTGAGTGGTAGATGGCGAGTGGCATAAGGTGACTAGCAAATGGTGAGTGGTATAAGGTGACTGGCAGATGGTGAGTGGCATAAGGCGAGTGGGATGGTGAGTGGCATAAGGTGATTGGTAGATGGTGAGTGGCATAAGGTGAGGATGGTGAGTGGCATAAGGTGACTGGTAGATGGTGAGTGGCATAAGGTGACCATCATAATTCATCAATTAGATGATGCCACGTGTCCTCTCTTCTACCATGTGTCATGCATCTATTAACTTCTACCATGCATAATTCTATAAATTCATTTGCAGGGTCATTTTTTGCCTCTTCCACAACGTTTTCCAGAGCAATTTTAAACCTTTTTCCAATATTTTTAGAGCATTTTGGCACCATTTTGGTAGCATTTTTAGAGCATTTTGGCAGCATTTTGAGAAGGTTTTGGCAGCATTTCTAGAAGGTTTTGGCAGTGTTTTCCAGGGCATTTCTGAGTGTTTTCCTAGTTTTTCAAAATATTTTCCTACATCTTTTCAGAGATGGCTAGCTCTTCCTCTCCTCTTCCCTCTAAAGTGTATTTCAAGAACATATTCTACCCCAACCTCAAGAGCATTTTCAACACTCCTAGAAGAGATTCCCAATGGGTTTACACCATTGGACTTGTTGGTGTGTTGAAGATGCCACAATTGAACATTAACGTTCAGTTGATGCAACAGATCATTTCTTGTTACAACCATGACGTGTCCACTATTTCGATCCGAGTGGATAACAAGGACATTGTTTTTTGTTAAACCCTCTGATGTGCAGCGACTAATAGGGCTACCATTTTTGGATGGTGTACTGGTGAACAACCAGTACGCCTTAACCGACGATGATAAATCCACCCTAGGAACCGTTTACTCTGTTCATTCTGACAATTTGAAAGGTATAATTTGAAAATTTATTTTTTATTTAACATTAAATATTGTTGTGTTGTAGTTTCATTTCTCTAATAACGTTCTCCTTGTTGTACTTTTTGTTTTCTAATAATGTTGTCTCTTTTTTTAGTTAATTCTTCTAAGTCCAAAAGGGGCTTAAACATTTCCAATGTTGGAGATAAATTTCTATATGCTTGCATTGAATTTTTTTAGGCAAGGCTTATTCTGTAGGGGTGACCTACAGAAATGCCTTTTTGGGCACTTTATTTATTGATTCGTTGTATTGGTGGTGGTAGATTTGACTGGTCCACGCACATTTCCAACCGCTTGAAACACGACCTTTTGAGTGCCCAAAAAATTCAATCTACTTATACAGTGACTACCAACAATTTTATTCTTTGTTTATTTCAGGAAGCTTATTTCAACCTTCAACAAAGCAGTCCTCCCACTGCATTGCACCCCAGTTTGTTGTCTATTGGCATGTCTGATGATGAGATACAGGTAAACATATTTGTTGGAATATCTTTGTTTTTTTTTTTCATTCTATCTTGTTATTCTCTAATTTTGTTTTGAAAATAGAGAAGAGCATCTCAGTCTTCAAGTAAAAGGGATGTCGCATTTAGGGTTCAGGAAGTATCTACTGATTCTGATACGTAGTCGTAGTCATCACCAATAACTCCCACCAAATGTGCGAGGTCTCATGGTGATCGGATTCAGCATACACCTGCGACACCTTTTACTTCTGAAATTGTTAATGTCGACGTGGAAGAGGTTACCTCTAGCCCACAAGGTAACCTTACTCTTCAAAAATACTATTTTAAATGATTTATTTTAATGACTTAAAATTATGTTTTTTAATGTGTTTTAAATATTTTTTAGATAAAGGGCAAATGGTTGAATCATCAATGGTTGCAGAGTCTGAGTCTGGTATGTATGGTTTAAATAAATATTTTTTAAATGCTATTGTTATTTACACAAGATTAAATTTATGTTTTTGTGTGAAATTTAATAGAGGGACCTGCTAGATTCAAAAGGCTAAAAAAAATATGGCTCCATCATCTGTCCAGCCACAACAATACCAAAATACAAAAACAACACAACAACACAACCATAAAAAGTTCCACTATCTGTCCATTCAAAGCAAGTTCCTGTCCATCCACAACAGGTTCCACCTATGAGGAACCAATCACGCATGCATGGTAAAATGTTCCTCACACCGCCACCTCATCATGCAAGAAGTGCTATAGAGACACAAAATGTGTCATCATCTAATGTTTCTATTTTATCGATATTAACCTTAGAGAATTTTTCAAATGTTGAGAGTGCATCTCAAATGCCCTCGGGAACTCTAGAATGTGACTTTCTTTATCAGGGTATGAATCCTAAAAATTACCCTTTAAAGGCAAGTGATATTCTTGAGGATGAAGAGGGCATTGATGGAGAAGAGGATGTCAATGTAGATGCCACCGAAGTTTCCCCCTCCGCCCCACAACAAGTCATCGCCCATAGTGTAACAGATGATGATATCCTAAACTTTTCTGAAAATGTGTTATTAGTCGATAGATGTAAAGTTGTAGTTCATAATACTCTTCTTTCGGATATTGATAAATTGAAAGAATGGGAATATCGGGCCAAGGTTTTGATTAAAGCAATCAATGGCCGATATAAGAATTTTTCAAAGAGAAAAGAGTTGTTTTTAAAGGTTGAGAATGAGCCCCAAAAGCTCGATGCTTTGCTACATAAAGCTGAATCTGGCACTATGGAGGCCGAGTCTACATACAGAGATGAAATTCTGGCCATTGTTTTGAATCATTTGGAAAACCTCAATGTAGAAGCCCAAGCATATTTCAATGAATGGGCACTAGATCAGAATAAAGTAGCAGTTGCAGAAATAACACGACTTACAACTGATGTAAGTTTTACATCTAACTAAAAAATCATTTTTTGTTAAATATGTTTTGTTTATAAATATTAACCTTTTTTCATTTCTGTTTTGTAGTCTAATTTCCAGCACCTAAAGCAACAAGTCGGTGCCATGAAAATTTTGATCAAGACTGCCAAAATTAGCATTAATAATGCTATTGAATTGAAGAAGAGGTTACAACAGACGGTTAGAGAAAATAATTTGCTGAAGAATATTATCAGAGATAGGGGCCTGGATGTCGAGGCTAAACTGAAAGAAAATGAGAAGGAGCTGAATGCACCTTTCAAAGAAGATCCAACGAAGGAAGAGAGTGCCTTGTTATCGGGGATCAACACTACAACAGAAAGTTTGGTTAGGGCTGGGGCATTAGAAGAAAAGGATATTGAGGTAGATGTGGGTGGACCTTCAGGAAACATTGAAAAAGAATAGAAGTTTGTTGTGTTGCATTTGAAGTGAAACAAAAACTCTTTATATTTTTATAAATTATTTAAGACTGGTATTTTTTTTTAAAATTGAAATCAATGATAGAGGCAATTTCTGAAAAATTCGTATTATCATTTTGAAATTTTGTTTTTAATTATTGTTATGTTTTAATTTGAAGTGGAAGAAATAATGTTTGATATGTTTTGTAAATTGTGAATGAATGGTATCCTTTTTGAAAATTGAAATCAATGAATGAGACTATTTCCAAAAAATGTGTTATCTATTGGAAATTTTGTTTTGAATGTTGTTATGTTATGATTATATGTGTTGATGTATTAAGTAATTTGAAGTGGAAGAAATAATGTTTGATATGTTTTGTAAATTGTGAATGAATGGTATCTTCTTTAAAAATTGAATTCAATGAAAGAGACTATTTGCAAAAAATATGTATTATCTCTTGGAAATTTTGTTTTAATTATTACTATGTTTTGATTATTTATGATGATGTAGAAGTTTGTTGTTTTTAATTTGAAGTGGAAGAAATAATGTTTGATATGTTTTGTAAATTGTGAATGAATGGTAAATTTTTTGAAAATTGAAATCAATGAAAGAGAATATTTCCAAAAAAATGTGTTATCTCTAGGAAACTTTGTTTTGAATGTTGTTATGTTTTGATTGTTTGTGTTGATATATTAAGTAATTTTGAAGTATGTGGATGCAGTAAGATGTTCTTTTATGTTATATGAATTAATTTGAAATGACATAAAATGCAGCATAGACAATTACTTTCACAAATTGCCTATAATGATTTATACATTACAAATCTACAAGAAAAATAGAAACTTTAGACTAATACTTCAATAACAAGGCTAATGTAAAATGATATACAAAATATCCAGTAACACATTTCTAATAATCCAATAATCAAATCATGTGTAATCAAAGAATATGTGTAACACATGTGTAATCAAATAATACATAATCAAATCATAGGGCTATGCTATACAGAGTATCCAATGGCATCCTTTCATTCTGATATGTGAAATCAAATCAAATGATAATATGTGAAATCAAATCAAATAATAATATGTGAACTCAAATCAAATCAAATGAAAGCATCCTTTCATTTGATATGTGAAATCAAATCAAATGATAATATGTGAAATCAAATCAAATGATAATATGTGAACTCAAATCAAATCAAATGAAAGCATCCTTTCATTCTGATATGTGAAATCAAATCAAATGATAATATGTGAAATCAAATCAAATGAATGCATCCTTGCATCATAATGTTGGAAGCTGGAACAAACTCTTTTCAGATTGTACAAAATATTCTGCACTCATTCCCAAAATTTTTGTCATCACAATCTGACCAGTGTTACCATCATCCTCATCATCATCAATATTCGTTACACCTCTTCTCTCTGCCAAAGAATTCCAATGTGACAATGCTCTTTCATAAGGAAACTCCTCCACCTCATAGGTCGACACATATACTCTCAAACAATTCTTCAAATTTTTGTCCAACCTATTTCGAACTTTAGATTTTACATATGATAGTGCACTGAACACCCTTTCATCTTCCACGGATCCCAAAATCATCGTTTGACATAATTCATATAAATGAAAATATTCACTCATAGTATGTTGTAAGATAGTACTTGGTTGTAATATTCTCCACAAACGTGAAATAGAACCTGCTTCATGATGGTTAGAGAGTTGTGAAACTTGAGTAGACATTGTTGTTCCAAAATAGTTTGATTGTTTTGTCAAAAGATCTCTGTTGAGAATGCCATTGATTTCAATACCATTGACTACAACACTTTTACTGAAATGGCCAACAAGACTGCCCATGTATTTGAGAAACAAAGAATTTATAGTCTGGTATTCATTACAAGGATCCCAAAACATCGGATTAACCACACCCATAGCCTCTAGCAATTCATCTCTTTGAAAATGGTCTCTTATTTCTTTTGTCAATGATTCTGCTATTTGTTTTAGTTTAAGTTTTGTATCATCTACAACTACATGAAATCTATTGTAGGTTATGGGCATTTTCTCAACTTCATTTGTAGCTATATCCATTCGCACACCATAACAATATAAAGGTATTTCCTTTCCACGGACATTAATACATAGATGATCATTTATATTGAACTTCAGAAAGCTCTGAGGATCATTCACGTTTGTTAATGCTCTCCAACTCTCAAACATGGGATCCATAAAATTTTGACCAGATGCGTACATCATATCAATATGCATGCAAATTTGTATTCTCGCCCTGATGAAATCCACAATATAAATTGATCTTTCTTGTGCAATTTTGATCAAAGTATTCATTTTTTCCAACATTGGAAGAATTCCACACAATGTGAGAAGAGTTTCAAAGTCACTCATTCGAAAAAGTAAATCTTTAGCCTTATCAACTGCCCTACGATTTGCATACATAAACCCTATCAAGGATTGATATTCTTTGAAAACTCTTAATGTCGGTTGATACATCGAAATCCACCTA
Source organism: Wollemia nobilis (assembly GCA_028583015.1). Classification (NCBI taxonomy): domain Eukaryota; kingdom Viridiplantae; phylum Streptophyta; class Pinopsida; order Araucariales; family Araucariaceae; genus Wollemia; species Wollemia nobilis. The sequence continues at coordinate 5,943,628 of JAQPPZ010017031.1, read as the reverse complement.
GTATCCACATCTTTCAACAATTTTTTACCTTCGGTAACTCCTAGTGCAAACTGTTGAAACTCTAAAAATATTTTTGGACTACGTGAAAAATATTCATGAATTTCATGGACAAGCTCTTCCACTCTCGCAACATTTGTAAATGTATCCACAATTTTGTATGCAAGATTCATTCTATGAGCCATGCAATGAATAGGGATCAAATATGGGGCAACCGATGTTTGTAGTCTAACACAAAGACCATTCCTGTGTCCTTGCATTGTAGCAGCACCATCAACTCCTACACATATTAACTTAGTGGCTATTTCAATTTCATTCATTCCTGCTTCTTCTTTTAAACTAGTTACAACAACATTGTAAATATTTTCTGCATTACAATTTTCCACCATTTTGCGTATTCCAAGTAAATGAGGTTGCCTTAAATGATTTTCCAATGTGTAAACATGCATGCAAATCCAAGATGTATTGTCAACAATAGTCACCTCATCAATTGAAAGTGAAATGAATTTTACCTTTTTTACTTTCTCTCTGAGGTCATCTTGCTCAACCAATGAGAGACATTTTACCATTTCCCAACCACTTCGATCTGACCAATGGGCGTTGGGTAAGTTCTGCACATCAGCTAGTCGAAATAGAGATTTATAATCCATGAAATCAGACATAGGTCTACCCTTCTTAAGAATAGAGAATACAACAACAAACTATAAACTTTTTGAAGCTAAAGTTAACTTATTCATTTTTGAAATTGGGCTTGAATCATTGCACCTTTCTCAACCAATGTTTGCTTTTGTTTCATTTCTTTATCATATTCTTGCACATATCTTATATGTGCGCACTCTGATGCATCCTTCCACCTATAAGTTTTTGGTGTTGGTCGATCACCTTCTTTTGTTTTGATATAAACCTTTCCACAATGTTTTTCTATTGTATCTTTCTTAAGTTGCAATCTATGCTCCTTTTCATGTTTCCAACTACAAATTACGCATCTCAATTCTGTTATATCATCACTACTATTCTCTGGAAGCACTGGCTCAATAAATGGAAATTTTGATATCCAATCAAGCTGAAATGATCTGTTAATTGTCCACCTAGATAACCTTGCACGTTTATTTTTTTAGATGAAGATTCTCCGAAAGTAGGGACTGCATAAGAACTATTAGTTTCTTTTCCACTTGGCGTGTTAGATTCAGGAATCTCTTCATGTTGTTGTTCGATTTGATTGAGAATATTTTCATCTGTGGACTGTTCATTAACTTGGATATGTGGAAGTGGAGGCATACCAGGGTTAATAGTGTTTTCTGTAGAGATAATACTAGTGTCAATAGTAGGTTCATTATCACTATGGCATTTAAAAGCATACCTTCTATAGATAAAAATGGACAAAGCCATCAACCAAAAAGCACACTTCTTTATGAATGAAGACATTATATTTAAAATTAACAAAGTAAAAAAATTAACTGGTGAGTAAAGGTGTTCATACCTTCAGTTTGTGTAGATGTTGATGGTTGATCGGGTTTTGAAATATTATGAAAGTATTTGAGGATACTCCTTTTATTGGAAGACTGGCCTCCCTTATTTCCACTGCCTGTAGTTGACATTTTACCTGTATGAATAGAAGAATAACATGAACAAAGAACATCATTTTTAAAAATGAAAATAATTGGTATAAAAGAGAACTACTGCTAGAGATAGTAGAATATCTATCCCAAGAATATCGTTCGCAAGCAGAATAAACCTCCTTATTGAGTGTCCATGAATAAAATGTTAAATGAAATTTAATGGTAAAAGAAACTTACCGATAAATTGAGTCACCTTATGCCACTCGCCTTCTACCACTCACCTTATGCCACTCGCCTTATGCCACTCGCCTTATGCCACTCACCTTATGCCACTCGCCTTATACCACTCGCCTTATGCCAATCACCTTATGCCACTCGCCTTATGCCACTCACCTTATGCCACTCACCTTATGCCACTCACCTTATGCCACTCGCCTTATGCCACTCGCCTTATGCCACTTCTCATCGCCTTATGCCAGTCACCTTATGCCACTCGCTTACTTGCCACTCACCTTATGCCACTCGCCTTATGTTAGTCACTTTATGCCACTCACCTTATGCCACTCACCTTATGCCACTCACCTTATGTCGGTCGCCTTATGCCAATCGCCTTATGTCGGTCACCTTATGCCAGTCGCCTTCTGCCAGTCGCCTTATGCTAGTCGCCTTATGCCAGTCACCTTATGCCACTCGCCTTATGCCACTCGCCTTATGCTAATCGCCTCCTACCAGTCGCCTTCTGCTTTGTATCGCTCGCTATCCAAAAAAATGTTGTAATTGTATGGGAGTCGTTGTCAGGGTTAGCTATATATAATGGGGTACAAGGGGCGATTTGGGTGGGATATTTCTTATTTTTAATAAATTTAGGGCAAAAATTAGGCAGGAAACCTTATGACAATGGGGTGAATTTACCCTTAAAAAAATTAGATCCCAAAATTTTTGGGCGAACGGGCCGACCTCTATGGTCCCAAAATTCGCAAAATTAACATTGTGAAAATCTGAATATTCATGCTAAATTGCGAAATTCGCCACTATGCAAAACCTTGTATGCAAGATCTAGGATAAAATACAATTAAAAATTGGAAATTGGTCACTTGAATATGACTATCTCATGGTGAGACAATCACTTTTGTGGATCTATGTTTCGGTGTGAATAGGTCCAAGCCAAATTCTAGGTGGAGTGTGAAGGTTTTATGATGATCGAGTTGCATGGCAGGATGATGAGACAGGTGTTGAAAACCAGCAAGGCAACAAGAAGAAATTATGCAAGAAGGATAGTAGGTACGGTTTTGAATCCAAGGAGGTAATCCAACAACATCTCGTTAGTAGCAAGAAGACCTAGTAAATTTTTAGTAACACTTCATGGTGAGCAATATTCAGAATTCATGGCTCAAAATATAGAGGGGGGAGTACCATTTTATAGGCTTCTTGGCAAGAGGTAGGTGAGGAAATGGTGGCAATCAAGGGAAGCTTAATTTATTGCCAACAAGTGACTATAGGTGGTAGATAAACTGCTGCCTATAGGTTGATTGGAATTGGCACGAAGCCAGGCATGATGTTTCAGATCAAGACGATGGAGAATAATTGCTTGTTTTTTTTTAATTTTTAATTTTGCACGACCATCTCAGATCGAGATGATGGAGAATATGAGATCATCTCGGGTCGAGATGGTTACACCTCTCATGGAGAAATTTACCTGTTGCTAGAGAAATTTATGAAATTAGCCTTGAGGCTTCCCAAATTGGATTTCACAGGTTGGAAATAAGGGTCTTTGGGAGTCTCCTTGAGATAACGCATTTTAGGTGTCTACAATTCCACTATTACAACTTCATTGCACCACTTAACCAAAGCTAATATTCCCTTTTAATGGGGGAAGAAATAATAAGTTCCCTTTGAGAAATTGAAAAAGAAACTTTGTACAACACCAATGCTTGCTTTACCTAATCTCTCTCAACCCTTTGAGATTGAGATAGATGCTTCTCAAGTTTCCTTAGGTGTTATCCTCAAATAATATGGTCATCCAATGGCTTACCTTTTTGAAATGTTTTCTGCTACTAAGATAAACTATTTGACATATGACGAGTTATATGCCTTAGTTCAAGCCATTAAATACTAGAGACACTACCCCTTAGGAAAATAATCAATTGTATACAATAATATTATTCTGCTTAAGTTTATTTAGTCACAAAACAAAATTAAAGAATCTCAATACATGAAGTGGGTATCATATCTACAACAATTTCATTTAGTTATTAAGTAAATAAAAGGAAATAACAATTATGTGGTAGATTGTTTGAGTTGATCTCCCACCACTCATGCCTTGACAATTATGACCACTTCACATTTATGGTTTCAATATTGGCCATCTCATTATGCTCATGATCCTAATTTTGGAAAGATGTACTAGAAATAGTGTCATCCTACCTTTTCCAATTTGCATCCTTTCCAATATTTTCACATTAAGGATGGATTGCTGTACAAATTGGACAAAGTTTGTGTACCTCATTAGCATAGGGTGTCTCTTCTCAAAGTGGCACATTTCACACTCTATGGTGGTAAAATTTGGTAAACACAAAACACTTCATCATTTGTAGTGCTTTTTATATTAGCCACACATGGAGAGAGATGTTCTAAGATTCTTGTGATAGTGTATTGTTTGTTGTCGTTCCAAGAATGCTAGTAGAAATCTAGGCTTAAGCATTCCTTTGCATATTCCTTCTTGTTCTTGGGAAAGCATTTCCATGGACTTAATTAGCGATTTTCCCATGACAATGCGACAACATAATTGTGTATTTATTGTTGTTGATAGATTTAGAAAAATAACTAAGTTTATTCCTTGCCACAAGACTTTTTCTATGCCAAACTTAGCCCAACATTTCTTTGACTACATATGGCAATCCTTTGGTTTATCAACAAATATTATTTCTGATTGTGATTCACACTTTGTGGGCCACTTTTGACACTATTTATATAAACTTTTAGGGGTATCCCTTAACTTTTCCACCGCCTATCATCCTCAGTCCAATGGATAGACTAAAGTGGTAAACCATACCTTTGTGTAGAGTTTGTGAATCTATCACAATGCTTCACAAGACAAGTAGAACTTGAGTCTCACTCATATTGAGCATGCATACAATAGGGCAGTGCATTCTTCCAAAAGGTATTCTCCTTTTGATGTTTGTTTGGGTTCAACTATTGGCTTCTTATGAGTTACCCTTGTCTTTGCCTTCTCCATCCACCACTCATATTCAAAAAGAACAAGATAATAGCCACTCCTTTTTTAATATTTGTAGAATATTCAATCCATGGTAATTCAAATTTTGCAAAACACACAACAACAACAAAAGTAGGCCATGGATAAAAATAAAATTCCTCATCATTTTTAGATTGGTGACAAAGTTTGGTTCTACTTGAATAAGTGATATTTTCTAGAGAAGGTACATAGCAAATTCAAACCTCTTCACTATGGGCCTTATACTATCCTTCAACAAGTGTCCAAGAATACTTTATAGATTGATATTCTTGCACACCTTAGGACTCATAATTTCATCAATATAAACCTTCTGAAGCTATACCATGATTCTACATTAAAGACCAAACCTTCCATCAACCATCTTGTTGATGTGGTTCTTGATACTTAGTCACCGTTGGATTTTGATAAATTTTATGACACTAAGACTTGTCAGAATAGCTCCAGATATTCCATTTCCTATATTATGGCTTAGCATGGTTGGTTTTCACATCAGGCTTGTTGGATTTCTTCTCATAAGATATCCCATAAATTTCCTTCTCTTATGAAAGCATTGCAATCCAATGCTTCTATTGTGGGGAGGCATGATGAGGAATAAATCATGACCCCTCTTTTTATTCTCTTTCTTTAGCTAGGCTTAGGATTAGATTATTTTATTACTTGCAAATAATTGTACCCATATGAGAATAGATTCCATGTTCATTTTTAGCTGCTTAGGTGTAGTTCTAGATGCTTGGTTACTTTGAGCATGTTCTAGAATTACTAAGTTAAGTTTACAACTTTTAGTAACTTATCTTGTAGTTGCAGATTCTTCCAAGATAAGCCATGCCAATCTTGGGCAACATTATTTTGCACTGCACTTTTAGACTTTGTTGGACATATGGTGGAGGTTTGTTGTTTATAAATTAGGTATATTCTTGCCTATATATTTCCTGCATTGGAAATAAATTTTAGTTGGAATTTTTAAATCGTTTTAAGTTGCAAAGGTTGATAATGGGAGTTAGAAGTGGCATCATAGGCTTGGGAATTTTAGACATGATTCTTTGAGATACATGAGTCAACATAAAATGGCTATTGGGATTCCATGCATATCTCCTCCAAGTGGTGCATGTGAGGGGTGCATTTTGGAAAAACATCATAGGGAGACCTTTCTAAAAGGGTGAAGAACATGTGCTTATACTAAGAGGGGGGTGAACATTATAACATAATTTTTTTTTTCCAAATAGAAGCATCAGCATAAATGAAACCATAAACATCACACAAAGCATCACACACATAAGAGACACCATTTTAACGTGGTTCACCCAATGTGGGCTACCTCCATAGAGAAAATATTTCTTCTAAATATTTCTCAAATGATCTTTGGGAATCCTTCCCAAATTACAATGTTTATGGACCTCGGTCCAAAGGAGATGCTGATCCTGGCTACTGAATCTCTACCCACTAAGACTCTGTTCTCTATACTTTGTCACCTCCAAAGCTCTGTTTCAATACTATACCAAAAATAATTCAGTCGATTTGGCACAGTTCTGCTCAATCTCTTGCACTAAACCCAGTACAGTCGATCTAGTACAATTTTTCTCAATAGGTTCACTCAGAACCTATTCAAATATGCTCAATAGGTTCACACAAAACCTGTCCAAATCTGCTCAACAGATTCACACAAAACTTGTCTAAATCTGCTCAACAAATCCTCTCTAGGACTTGCTCAAATCTATTGGAATATGTAATGCAACATTGTGTAAATTATTCTTAGACTAAAATATAAAGTCTAAAGAATAATATTTGAATTAGAAAATAATTCTATTTTATGTAAAAATATTCCCACCCAATTAATAAATAAAATAAGGGTGCTAGGAATATTTAATTTGTGGAAAAAAGTTATTTCCCCTTTTCTAGCAAATATTAAAAAGTAACCAATCACTTTTTAATATTTGATAGATGCCACTTGTCACACATCTCAAGATAAGATTGTGATAAGATTTGTCACACATCTCAAGATAAGATTGTGATAAGATTTGTCACACATCTCAAGATAAGATTGTGATAAGATTAGGGTAATTTTAGGGTTGTAGTAGAAAAGCTTCTCTTTAAATAGGGGTGTTGTCTACTACATCTTGTCATATCATGTTGATGCATATTGTTGCATAACATTGAAGCATTCTTGTATTGTTGAATCATTGAGTAATATAGTGAGCTTCATAGTGGATGTTTCCCTTCTTCATTTGAAGTAGGGTTTTACCACTTAATATTGGTGTTGTGGGTTTTCCTCTTTTGTGTGTGATTGATCTTGTGGAGCATTCTTCGATCTTGGGGAGACTTTGCTTGTCTCACATTTGGTATCAGAGCGGTTGGGATCTCCATCAAGTGTCTTCAATCCTTTGAGGTGAAAAACCCATTAAGGTATATATTTTTGTTTTAATGCATGCATTTGATATTTGGGTATTTTATGCATTTGATATTTGGGCAAACTTATTTTGCAAATCTGCCATTAGGGTTTATAGATTTATTGTGTTTTTTTTATCTAGTTGTTAGATCTTTTGCAAATGGTGTTTTCATTTTAAATCTATAAATTTTTGGCATTGAGCTTTTGTTGGAAGGGTTTTGGAGCCAAACGGACCCCATGGTTGCGTCCGAAAGGCCCAAAAACCCTATTTCCATATATTATTTGCCCTATTTTGGTGAAAAATAAATCTGAGGCAATTTTTTTATTTGGGGGCCAAATGGCCCCCCACCCATTTTGTTGTACAATCTGAATTTTTTTATTATTATTTTTTTTAATAAAAAATAATCATTTAATAAAAAAATAATCATTTTTTATTATTCTATTTTTTAATAAAAAAAAGTCATTTAATAAAAAACAGTCATTTATTATTCTGTTTTTTAATAAAAAAATAGTCATTTATTTTATTTTAAGACCTAATAGTCATTTTTTTTTGCATAAATTGAAATGCATTTTTTATTATTGTATAATGCAACTAGAATCCTTTTATGCAATTTTTGGCAAATTTTTAGTCAAATTGTCAAATAATTTAGACCTTATAGTCATTTTTTTCTCACATTAACAATGGTTGTTTGTGAGTTTGCTTGTTTTGCAAGGTTATCCAAGTATGTTTTGGAGTATACAAGGCAATTTCGGATCAACTTTTTCACTCTCTTCCCCCTATTTTTATTAATTTCTTCTAATCTCTCTCAAGCATTTGCTTGAAGCATAATGTAAATTAATGTAACTTGTATCTCTCATAATGAAAGTAAAAGAGAATGAAAGTGAGAGAGAGAGAGAGAGAGAGAGAGAGTGTATTTGTGTTTTGCCTATTTTGCATCTCAACTAATCTAACTACTAACTTACTAACTTGCTACTAAACAATCTACTAACCAACTAACTTGCAATTTACTAATTTTCATATTAATCAAGAAGGTTAAAAATGAATCAACTTACTAACCACAACTTTAGTATTTGATTAAAATTTACTTAATCTTGCAACACAGTTTATATTTTCTAAACACCTATTGAATCCAAAAGAATCCGCTCTATCGGTAGCAAGTCCTTTTTGGGTCCTCGTACCTGTACCCTTTTGGGTAGCTTGGTTGACCTTGGGTGAGATGAATTGGCAATTCATTAGGCTATAGCAAAACCTTAAAATGAACACTAACTTACTAACTTATTGACTATCTAACATTTAACAAATGTTTTATGGTTCAATTCAAGTTAGTTTATTTTGTTGCAAGATGATTGTTATGGTTAGTTACCTTCTTATTGCAAGTTAATCTATTGCAAGTTGATCTTGGTTTATTTCCTTTATTCAATTGCAATATGGTTATAGTTGTTTATTGCAAGATGGTTATAGTAGTTCATGATGATGTTGATTATCTTTCATGATGATGCTTATCTCTCTTGATGATGCTTAATTTTGATTATCTTTCATGATGATTATCTTTGATGATTGAAAAGTAGATTACTTGAAAGTTATGTTTTTTTTATATATGCAAGTATGTTTATCTACTTTCTTATTGCATCATTTATTTCCTTTGTCAATGCATCTTATGTTTTGATTATGTTCACTTTCTAGAATGGCTGATCATGGAATCTCCTTCACACCTAAGCACATCCTTGATGGATCAAATTTTGGAATATGGGAACCAAGGATGAGGGCTGAATTTCAAGCAAGAAAGTTATGGCCCATTGTGAATGGAGATGAAGCAATCCCAACCCAGGCAAGGGCACTTGAGACATACAACAACAAGAGTCACCTTGCACTTTCCATGATTATCAATAGTGTGAGTGATGAGATATTGCTCACTATAAGCCATTGTGAGCATGCTAAAGATGCATGGGATTTGCTAAAACAAGTCCATCTAGGGTCCAACACATCAAGGAAATTCACTTTATTGTCCAAAATTCTTAGCACTATGCAAGGTGAAGAAGAAAGTGCCTTGATCTTCCTCTCAAAGATGAAAGACATGAGAACTCAACTATTGGCTTGTAATTGTGATTGGATAAGTGAGAAGCTCTTAAGCTTTATCATTTTGAGGAACTTGTCAAGCAAGTTCAAGAATTTTGTCACCATTATTGAGACTAGGCTAGAGCAAGAAGAGGATGGCATTCCTCTCAACACTCTTTCACAATTATTGATTCAACATGAAGAGTCTCTTAATAGAGACAAAGTGAATGGTCAAGTTGTCAAGGAGAAGAATGTTGCCTTGAGTGCCACTAAGGCTTCCTTCAAGAAGAAATACAAGGGAAGGAAAAATCAAAATTTCCAACCCAACAAGCCTAGAGTTGATTTCACTTGCAACTTTTGTGGCAAGAAAGGCCACAAGGAACAAAATTGTTTCAAGAAGAAGAAGATTGCAGAAAAGGAAGAGCAAGAAAAGGCTAAGGGACAAGGACCTAAGAAATGGTTTGGCAAGGGAAAGAAAAAGAACAACAATGTAAAGCAAAATTCTAATAAAAATGCCTTTGTTTGTGCCCTCTACTCCATTGACTCATCTACTTCTAATGAATGGGTGTTAGATTCTGGATGCACTAACCATATGTGTTTTGAAAAGGATAAGTTTGTGGACTTTCATAAGCACTCTTCAGATTCAGTTGTCATTGGTGATAATACTAGACTTCAAGTAGAAGGTGTTGGCAATGTTGTAATTGAAGGGAAATTACTTGATAATGTCCTATATGTGCCTAACCTTAGGAGAAATTTAATTTCAGTTTTGCAAGTTGCTAGAAGTGGTCACACTATTGAGTTCAATGCAACTTCATGGAGCATTAGGAAAGGCATGCTACCAATCATTACAGGTTATGTGAAGAATAATATTTATGTGTTAGGTGATGCTCCTCCTAAAGTGTGTTTAGCAACTAATGTTTCTCCTAGTAGCAAGCTTTGGCACTTAAGGTTAGGCCATACAAACTATCAAAATATTCAAATGATGAAGTCCAAAAATTTGGTTGAAGGCTTGCCTAACATTTCACCTATTCATGGTTTGTGTGAAACATGCATCTTAGGCAAGATGAGCAAACAAAAGTTTGCAAAGGACAAGTCAACAAGGGCCACACAAATTCTTCAACTCATTCATACAGATATTATGGGTCCATTACATGTTAGATCACTTGGTGGTGCATCCTATATTCTCACCTTTATAGATGATTATTCAAGAATGATCTTTGGGTATCTACTTAAGAATAAATCAGATTGTTTTGAGACATTCAAGGAGTTCAAAGCTTTGGTAGAAAATCAAAAGGGAGCAAAGATCAAAATGATTAGAAGTGACAATGGAGGGGAGTACAATAGCAATGATTTCAATGAGTTTTGTTCTTCTCATGGGATCAAAAGGCAGTTTACTTGTCCATACACTCCTCAACAAAATGGTGTTGCAGAGAGGAAAAATAGGACAATCATGGAGATGGTAAGATGCATGCTTGGTGACCACTTACCTCAATTTCTTTGGGGTGAAGCAGCAAGTACAACAATCTACATTCTTAACAGGTGTCCTTCAAAATCAGTTGAGGGGAAGACTCCTTATGAGGTTTGGAATGGTAAGAAGCCAAATTTGTCACACTTAAGAGTGTTTGGATGTGATGCATTTTCATATATTCCTTCAGAAAAGAGGAAGAAATTGGACAAAAAGTCTCAAAAATGCATCTTTGTTGGCTATGATGCAGAACATAGGGGCTACGGGTTATACTCACCTTCTTCACGCATTGTATTTGTTTCAAGAGATGTCAAATTCAATGAAGACCTTCTTGAGTTAGAAAAGGGTGGGCCTTGTGTCAAAAGGACCAAGTGGTTGGATCATTCTAGGGGTCCTAAAGAGCAGAATTCAGTTAGCCAAAGGATAACTAGAAGTATGACCCTTAACATGTCTCTTCTAGCTAAGATAGAGAATGATCATGAGCCTACTTCTTACCAAGAAGCTTCACAACACTCTTGTTGGGTTGATGCCATGAAGGTTGAGATGGATTCTCTTCTAAAGAATAAAACTTGGGATCTAGTGCCTTATCCTAATAAGAGAAATGTTATTGGGAACAAGTGGGTCTATAGAATCAAGTACAATTCTAATGGAGAGATAGAAAAGTATAAGGCTAGATTGGTTGCTAAGGGTTATGCTCAAAAATATGGCATTGACTATGATGAAACCTTTGCACCAGTTGCCAAAATGCCCACCATTCGGCTTCTCATTGCTATTGTTGCTTGCTCAAGGTTGGCAGATTTTTTAGCTTGATGTGAAAAGTGCCTTTCTAAATGGTGATTTGGATGTGGATATCTACATGAGTCAACCACAAGGATTTGTTGTACAAGGTAAGGAAACACTTGTGTGTAAACTAAAGAAAACCTTGTACGGTCTGAAGCAAGCACCTAGAGCATGGTACATGAAGATTTCAGGTTACTTCTTGTCTCTTGGTTTTGATAAATGCTATTCAGATACATATCTCTATGTGCTTAGGAAGGATAACTTGGTCATTTTAATTGCTCTATTTGTTGATGACCTTGTTATGACTGGAAATGAGAATGAGGCCATTTTTGATTTCATCTCCAAATTAAAGTCAGAGTATGAAATGACTGACCTTGGTCTTCTACACTACTATCTTGGCATGCAAGTTTATCAGCATGAGGATTGTACCTTTTTGAGTCAATCCAAGTATATTGAAGATCTTCTTAAGAGGTTTGATTTGGAGGATGGCAATCCTACTTCCATTCCTATTTCTATAGGGGTTAAGTTGGAAGTAAGTACAAAATCTCAGTTGGTTGATGCTACATTGTATAGGCAGCTCATTGGTAGTCTTCTTTATGTTACCATCACAAGGCCAGATATTGCTTTTGCAGTTGGTATGATGGCTAGGTTCATGCAAAAACCTTATATTGAGCACTTACAAGCTACCAAGAAGATTCTGAAGTACCTTTCAGGTACTAGAGATTTGGCACTCAAGTATTCTAGGCTTCCTTCCTTTGCTCTTTTTGGCTATGCTGATTCTGATTTTGGAGGGGATAGAATAGATATAAAGTCTACCACAACATATGTTTTTAGTATTGGGTCTGTAACTATCTCTTGGTCTTCCAAGAAGCAAGATACAATTGCTCTTTCTACAATGGAAGTGGAGTATAAGGCTACGACAACAGCTGCATAGGAAGCGGTTTGGCTTCGTACCCTCATGAAGGAAATTGGCTTTGAGCAATTTGGTCCTTCACGTTTGCTCTCTGATAATCAATCAGCTATTGCCTTGGCTAAAAATCTTGTAATGCATCAAAGGACAAAGCATGTTGAAATCCAAGCCCACTTTATCGAGAGAAGGTATTGGATGGGACTATTCAATTGGAGTATTGCCCATCATCTTCTAATTCTGCTGATTTGTTCACCAAACCTCTTCCCAAGGAGCAGTTTTGTAAGCTGAGGGACTCACTTGGTTTGGTGAAGTTGTCCTCAAGGGGGAATGAAGTGTAGTTACACTTGTGTGATGACAACTTCATCCTTATGAGGTGTTTTGTGCTATATATATGAGTTGATCTTTGGTGGTATAATTGCTTTTTGCATCTCTTTTGAACATGGTACTTTCTTGTTTGCCTTGTGCAACTTTTGTACATGTTACTTTGTAGATGGCATTGTGCAATTATGGTATATGATGCAATTGCTTTATGCGACTCTTTTACATGGTACTTTCTTGTTGCCTTGTGCAACTTTGTACATGTTTTTATGTAGTTGGCATTATGCAATTGGTTTATCATGGTACTTTCTTGTTAGCATTTATGCTACTTTTGTACATGATATTTTATGGTTGGCTTTATGCAACCGGTGTGCACACTTTATTATTTTCATATACCTTATGCAACTCTTGTACATGGTACTTTTTTGTTAGCCTTGTGCTACTTTTGTACATGGTACTTTAGAGTTTGCATTATCATGGTACTCCTTGTTTGCTTTATGCAACTTTGTACATGATATTTTTTGATCAACTATATAGCACGTGACTATAAGTATGGCTTGGCATATTTTTGTGATGACTTATAGTTCACTATTTGTTAGATCAGTTTTGTTATCATCTTTGGATATTCATATATGTTGTGGTGAATATATTTATGATGATGTATCTAACTGATCTTATGTTGAGCTGCTTGTAGCTTGCAGGTACTTCCGTTTGGGGTTTTGCAGGCTTACTGAAGACACCCTTGTGATGTTTTCTTCTTGTCATTTGCAACCACTTGTGGTTGATGGATGGCTTTGTAAGTTGCTTGTATCTCAAGCTACTCCGTTGGGGGCTTGCAGTCTCATTTTGGCCCATTTTGTATTGGTGCCTTATTGTAGACCATTCTTGGTCATAGAAGCTCATTGTAACTATATTACTCATTTGATTCTCATCCCCGTTTGTATCTTTAGGGGGAGAATGTTTCTTTGTTTCATAATTCCTTTCCCCAATATTGCATTAAGGGGGAGTGTTGGAATATGTAATGCAACATTGTGTAAATTATTCTTAGACTAAAATATAAAGTCTAAAGAATAATATTTGAATTAGAAAATAATTCTATTTTATGTAAAAATATTCCCACCCAATTAATAAATAAAATAAGGGTGCTAGGAATATTTAATTTGTGGGAAAAAGTTATTTCCCCTTTTCTAGCAAATATTAAAAAGTAACCAATCACTTTTTAATATTTGATAGATGCCACTTGTCACACATCTCAAGATAATATTGTGATAAGATTTGTCACACATCTCAAGATAATATTGTGATAAGATTTGTCACACATCTCAAGATAATATTGTGATAATATTAGGGTAATTTTAGGGTTGTAGTAGAAAAGCTTCTCTTTAAATAGGGGTGTTGTCTACTACATCTTGTCATATCATGTTGATGCATATTGTTGCATAACATTGAAGCATTCTTGTATTGTTGAATCATTGAGTAATATAGTGAGCTTCATAGTGGATGTTTCCCTTCTTCATTTGAAGTAGGGTTTTACCACTTAATATTGGTGTTGTGGGTTTTCCTCTTTTGTGTGTGATTGATCTTGTGGAGCATTCTTCGATCTTGGGGAGACTTTGCTTGTCTCACAAAATCTGCTCAATAAGTCCTCTCTTGGACTTGCTCAAATCTGCTCAATAAGTCCTCTCTTGGACTTGCTCAAATATGCTCAATAAGTCATCTCTTGGACTTGCTCAAATCTTCTCAATAAGTCCTCTCTTGGACTTGCTCAAATCTTCTCAATAAGTCCTCTCTTGGACTTGCTCAAATCTGTTTAGCAAGATTTCACAAAATCTTAACTCAAAATAGTCCACAAGCCTTCTCAAAGACTTGTCTCAAATATACTTAACAAGCTCACACAAAACTTGTTCAATATCATAGAATCATAAAGAGAATTGTTAGAGACTCAATATGTTCTAAGCTCAAAGTACAATCAATATCTCAATTCAATCTCATAGAAACATAAAGAGAATTGTTAGAGACTCTATATGTTCTATACTTAAATCCCAATCTCAACTTAATAGAAGCATAAAGAGAATTGTTAGAGATTCAATATGTCCTATTCTTAAATCTCAATCTCAACTCAAATCAATCTCATAGAAGCATACAAATAATTGTTAGAGATTTTATATGTTCTATATTAAAATCCCAATCTCAACTCAATAGAAGCATAAAGAGAATTGTTAGAGACTCAATATGTCCTATTCTTCAATCTCAATCTCAACTTAAATCAGAATATAGAATAGTTTGTTTTATGGAACTTGAACAACCATTTCACACATCCACTTGACTAGGCTTAACCAACTCAACTCAACCAATCACATTAAGGAACAATCCTTTCTCACAAACCCTAGTCCAATCATGTATCAACCAACTCAAAATGTTTCCAGAAATTCTTTATCTCAAGTCTCACATAAAAATGATACTCATGTTCTTTTCTAGCTCATGTTCAAGTTCATTTCATCATCAATGGGCTTCAACAAAAATGCTAATGAAATAAGGTTTAAATACAACTCACAAATAAAAAAACCTTGAAGCATTCAACCAACCATCTTCACAAAGGAAAATTCAATTAATCCTTTTCACTCCAATGATATTTCAGAAATCAACCACCACAAAAAATCAATAGGAGAATGTGCCCATACCTTTTTTATGCCAATAAGTTGTCCACAAAATCTGCCACACTTAATCATAACTTTCCTTTTCAGTATTAATAAGGGTTAGTGGTCTTTTAAATAATCCACCAAAGTTTATTTTAATAAAAACCCTTATTAAAAATAACCCACAATAAATATCTCAAAATCATTTTAACAACTCCTTATTTCTCCTAAAATCAATTCTCCATTTCCATCAAAATAAAACATAAATCAAATATGCTTTTGTAATAATAATCACAACCCTAATGATAAAATTTAATTCCCATTAAATACCTTATAACTCAAAAATTTAGGGCTAATAAAAATTATTAAAGGCAAAAACGTAAATACCTCTCAAGGGGATTCGAACCCCTGTCCACCACACACCGTGAGCATCTTAGTCGCGGCTAAGATTCCAACCAAGCCAAAGTGTTCATTGAAAAAGCAAAGGCCAAAAGGGCCTTTAATATTCCTATGCTTGCCACAAAGGACAAAGCGCCAAAGCGCTTCCAACACGCTGCCATAAATGGGATTCGATCCTTAACATTTGCGCTGCCCATAGTCTTAGCAAAATCGATACGCCAATGCGCCATGCCTCATACCACGTTTGAGATTTCCAAATCGCTGTGCTTTCTTCGTTGCTTTCTTTTCAACAATTCACACGAGCTCTTTCGAATTCCAAGGCAATTAACACATGAGAGCAAGGATGATTATTTGGTTTAATTGCCACCCCTTTATATAGTGTTTAATAACACTTTAAAGACATTGGCAGAAATATTAAAATTGTATTTGCATGATGATGTCGATGGGAAACTTTCCATTTAAATTTGAATTTAAATTTTAAATAATTAAAATTTAAACCAAACATTAAAACTCAAATAACTCCATCATCGGGGTACCTTTTTCGACGAAATGAAAGCCCAATGTGGGTTTTAAGAAAAATCCATATCAAATATGTTGTCCATGGTTTTAAATAAAATCTTTTATTTTCCCTGCCTTGGTTTTCACAAAAAACCTTCATAGATCCTTTTGACATTTGTTGCTCTATTGACATCAATGATAACATTTCAGCTTAGGGACTCAAAATGTCCAAAAAAGGGGTTACTATGAGGGCATATATCCTTTGGAGATCATACATAGTGATATTTGTGGACCTATGGGTACACCATATCTTTCAAGAAATATGTATCTCTTTTTCATCAAAGATTTTTCTAGGTATGTGTGGTTGTACACTATTCATACTAAGGTTAAGGTTTTTGATATTTAAGACCCTTCTTGAAAATCAACTAGGTAGGAAAAATAAATGTCTAAGAATAAATGGGATGGTGAATATGCTAGCTATATTTTTCATGATTTCTTAGCTTCTCATGGGATTGCATATCAAAGAACTATTTACTATACTCCTTAATAGAATGGTGTGGTTGAAAATAAAAATAATGTAATAATGGATATGGCACAATGTATGACTCATGCCAAGGGATAAACCCATAAGTTTTGGGGTGAGGCTATCACTTGTGTAGCATACATAATCAATAGGGTTCCTACTAGGGTAGTCTAGGGTATGGCACCTCTTGAGAGATTGATAAGGGATAAGCCAAATGTGTCCCAATTTTGTATCTTTGTGTCTTCAAAACGGGCTCACATACCCAATGATATTTATAAAAAGGAGGCACCAAAGAGCCATACATGTATCTTTATGGGGTATTCCTAAACTTCAAAGTAATATCATCTTTGTGATCATCAATGACATGAGTTCTTGATTAGGAGATATGCCATATTTGATGAAGTTATTTTAGGTACTTCTTTGAGTTCCCCACTAGAAAATTTAATTATTGATCCTTATTATTCTTTGCCTATTCTAGATTCAATTGGTTCTTTAGAGATTGGTTGGTTCTTTTCCTATTATAGCATATTCCTCTTCATCTTTCTTGAGTCGTTGTTCCTTGCCTATATATTTGACCCCTTTAGAGGAAGCTTCTTATTTTCCAAGAGTATGGTAGCATGAGTAGGATATATAAATTTAGAATACTTTAGCCTTGTATGATGAGGTGAGTGGCGATGAGTTGGATTTTTTAGTTCAAATTTTGATGTTGAGATAGTCTAAGATTCACATAATTCTTCCATTTGTCCTACATAAAAGCGGGTTAAGATGCTTCTAAAGGAGACTCAACCTATTATTTCTCTCCAGTGACATCAAAAGGCTCCTTTCAAAGCATTGCTTTTAATGATTATCCATTATTAGGATCCCCTCACACATTCTCAGGTTAAGGGCAAGCTTGAATGGGAAGATACTATGGCAAAAAAGTATGAGATATTGATGAAGAACAAGACTTGGAAGTTGGTCCCTCTTCTAGAATGGAAGAATGTTATGGGGTGTAAATAGGTTTATAAGACCAAATACACATTGAATGGTTAGGTAGGAAAGCATAGGGCACACCCTTTTGCTAAGGGGTTCTCTCAACAAGAGGGAGTGGAGTATTTTAAGACTTTGACACTTGTGACCAAGATGGACTCAATAAAATATTATCTTGTATGGATGGAAATTTTATTATATGGATGTGAAGACTTCATTTATACATGGTGAGCTTCAAGAGGAAATCTATATATAGAAGCCATATCATTTTGAGCTTGAGGAACCTAATCCATTGGTGTGTTACTTAACTAGGTCCTTGTATGGACTTAAATAATCTCCTTTTGCATGATATGAGAAGATCCATTATTTTTTCTTAGTTATGGATTTAAGTGATGTGAGGCTAAACATGATTTTTACATCAAACATCAATATGAGAGAACTTTGGTTATTGCATTGCATGTTGACAATATTCTCACCACTGGTAGCTCCTCTACTTTGATTTAGGATATAAATTCATGAATTTATTCCACCTTTAGGATGATAGATTTAGGTCTTTTGCATTATTTTCTAGGGATCTATATTGATCATGGAGACTTTGGCATTGCTATCTCTTAGCCCAAGTATTCTTTGAATAATATTTAGTGGCTTAGGGTAGAGGAGTGTAAGCCTACTCAAACTTCCTTTACTATAGGTGTACAACTTTAGGTTGATTGCACCACATATTTAGTTGATGCCATCCTAGACCAATCTCTTGTGGAAGGACTTCTATATCCCACTCACACTAGATAGGATACATCCTTTACTGTCGGCTACTATTCCTAGTACATGTAAACACTCTAGGAGTGTCACTGGCTAATAGCTAAGAGGATTATTAGATACATTAGAGGTATCTATTAGATGGGCATTCACTATTCCATTGGTTTCCCTTTGATTTTGATAGGCTTTTTATATGTTTATTGGGTAGGTTGTTTTTATGAGTGATAATCCACCATAGGCTTTGTGTTATGCTTGAGATCCAACCTAGTTTTATAGTGTTATAGATGCCAATCCATCATTTCTTCATAGAGGTTGAATATTGTGTTGCTAATGAAGCAACTAAGCATCCTAGGTGGATGCTAATGATTATGGAGAAAATTGACATTCCTAAGATCTTTCTTGTTCCTCTTTTGATGTGATAATAAAAGCACTATCCAAATTTTCCACAATCTAGTGTTTTATCAATAGACAAAGAAAATTGAGATATGGATGAATTTTGTGACATGGCTTCATGCTTGTGGGATGTTAGATCCAATATTTGTGCATTTGTTATAGTAAGAAAATGTATTGACCAAGATCATGCCCAAGGTCACTTTTGTGTGCATGCAAGAGCTTCTTGGAGTTGAAGAGTATCCCTTAAGGGGAAACAAAGTAAGAGATTATCTATGTGTTCCTTATTCAAATTAAGGGGGGATGTTGGAATGTATGGTGGTTAAGCTTCTCTTGAGGCCACAATTGACTATTGTAATTGTATTTGTTATATTTTTCCTTTGGCCCCATGTAAACCTTATAAAAGGTTCTTTTGTAATTCTTTGTAATATTTATTCCCAGTCTCACAACCTTGACCTAAAGGTATATCATGTACTTGGGTATAGATACATTTTCTTATAGAACATTTTTTTATCGGTTGGAGTGTAATTTCATTTCCTTTAGTGAAGATTATTTGGTGTCCATAAACAACCCATCATAATTTGTATTCTTCTTTTTCATGTTGTGTATTTCTTTTGCTAAGCAATACTAGATAATGATTGATTCCATCCATTTTTGGAGACTCCTATGAAATTTGAAAAAAAAATATTTCCATATTTTTTCAATGGCAATTATGATCCATGTAAGAAGTGCCTTAGCCTTTGTATAATTTCTAATTGAAGTTCTATATGATTTTGAGTAAATGAAGAGAATTTGACCTTTATTATTTCAAAAATATCACCTCCATCAACTTTTCTCATAATTCTTTTAGAGATACCATGGACATTAATTTTGATTAACCCAACTTATGGAAATTTCCATTTTATGATAGATTGAGATAGATCCTTTGTATTAACTCCATTGTCACATTGTCCCTTCCATGAATATTAAAATAATGTAACCAAGAGGCTACCACCTCTCTTTTTATGTAGTTGAGACTTTCTATGATAAACATCATGTATGTAAGCATTATACAAGAGAGGTAATAGCTTGATTACAAACTTAGGTATGATTTTGAGATTTATTTTTAAAATTTCTATTATTCTTTTCAAGCCTGATTTTCCAACAAATAATGGCAAAAATAGTTGTCTACAAAAATGCATAGTGCTAATATTTGTTCATGTAGAGGATTTGGAGAGCAAGTGGATAATTAAAACTTTTCAAGTTGAAATCGAGAGACCCATGTTCAAATCTCTCCCCTCACATGTTGTGGATATGCAATCACATAATAATATTTACCCCTTCAAAAACAAAATTACGTGTAAGGTCCGAGGTGTAGACCAATTGGTTCATCCAAACCCCATAAGGGGGTGGAGGTCCAAGGTTCAAATCTTGGGCCTCACCGGACTGAACGCTTATCCCTTTTCTGGTGCTTTCAACGGCGGTAAAGGTTTAAAATGATTGTGGCATGGTGGTTATAGGGGTGGACTGTGCGAAGATCTGTGTGGCGGCTTCTGGGGCAGACAACGTAGAATACTGTGGTGGCCATAAAAGCTGGTAATCCTGCCCGGATTTGTGGCGGCTACCGATTCCACCATGTAAATTCAAAAAAAAAAAAAAAAAAAAAATGCATAGTGTTTTATCTTTAAAACAATCAATCCAACATTTTATCAACTCTTTCAATGTTGATGGATTTACCCAATATATTCTCATATTTTAAAAAATAAACCCTAAATGGTATAAGCAAAGGGGCAATGAAGAGGTAAACAATTTGATATTTCTAGATTCTTCTCACAAAAGGTACACCTGAAAGGTCCATGCCATCCTCTTCTTTGCAAGCCCTCTCCTACACAAATCTTGTTTTAGACTGTAAATAAAAGAAATGTTGAGGTCTTAGAGGGGTCCTCAAGTAAAAAAATACTCTTGTATGGGAATATTTAAGAGTAGGAAATTCAAATTGCTCTAATTCATTATATCCTAACTTGATCATGTATCTGCCATTTTTTAATAGATTCAAAATCAACTCATCCTTATATGTAAAAATAGGTAAATAGGATCATATTTTTCTATATAGGGAGCAACAATGTTAGAGAGTTTCTATGGAAAACATCTGAGCAGTGGCATTCAAGGATTTTATGGAAAAATCTGAGCAGCGGTGTAAGAGGATTTTTGTGGAAAAACTTGAGCAACAATGCTAGAGGGTTTATATGGAAAACATCTGAGTAGTGGCATCCAAGGGTTTTGTGGAAAAAACTAAGCAACGACATAAGAGGATTTTTGTGGAAAAAATTTGAGCAACAGTGTTAGAGGGTTTATATGGAAAAAATCTGAGTAGCGACATCCGAGGGTTTTGTGCATTAACATTATTTAACTATATTTTTGTGGAAAAAAATTGTGGAAAAAACCTGGCAATAGTGTAAGAGGAAATTTCATGGAAAAAATTTGATGAGCAACATTAGAGGGTTTTTGTGGAAAACATCTAAGCAACGACATTTGAGGGTTTTGTGGAAAAAACTAAGCAATGACATAAGAGGATTTTTATGGAAGAAATGTGAGTAGAAATGTTAGAGGGTTTCTATGGAAAACATCTGAGTAGCGATACCAGAGGGTTTTATAGAAAAAACTGAGCAGCGATGTAAGAGAATTTTCATGGAAAAACTTAAGCGACAACGTTAGAAGGTTTCTATGGAAAACATCTAAGCAGTGGATCCAAGGGTTTTGTGGGAAAAATTGAGTAGTAGCGTAAGAGAATTTCCATGGAAAAAAATTGAGCAACAATGTTAGAGGGTTTCTATTGAAAACATATGAGCAACGACATCCAAGAGTTTTGTGGAAAAAATTGAGCAACAACGTAAGAGGATTTTATGAAAATAACTGAGCAGCGATGTAAGAGGATTTTCGTGGAAAATTTGAGCAACAATGTTAGAGGGTTTATGTGGAAAAAATCTAAGCAACAACATCCAAGGGCTTTGTGGAAAAACTAAATAGCAGTGTAAGAGGGTTTCTATGGGAAAATATGAACAACAACATTAAAGGGTTTTATGGGAAAAACTGAGTAGTAGTGTAAGAGAATTTTTGTGGAAAAATTTGAAATAATCAGTAGCTAATATAAATAAAAATATAAGTAGTGGAATCAAAGGGTTTTGTGGAAAAAATTGAGAGAGGATTTTTGTGGAAAACATTGAGCATTAGAGTAAGAGGGTTTCTGTGGAAAAATCAAAATCTGAGCAGTAGCATTCGAGGGTTTTGTGGAAAAAATTGAATAGCAATGTAAGAGGGTTTCTGTGGAAAAATTTGAGTAGCGACATCAAAGGGTTTTTTGGAAGGGTTTTGAAAAAAAAATTTGAGTAGCAACATCAAAGGGTTTCTGTGAAAAATCTGAGCAACGGTGTGAGAGGGTTTTGCAGGAAAAAAATTATATATTTTTATATTGTAGGACAAGAATCACAATGTGATGGCGAGTGCGAGCGATGGTGATGGTGATGACACATAGGGTGTGTGTGTCGAGAGTAAAACTTGTGATCCCTGATGGAGGTGGGGGTCCCTCAGAGCAAGGTGGAGAGAGAAATATAACTTCAGTTGTTGACACATCACAAGGTCAAAATGGATCCAAGCATGTTTCCTCTTCCCGCTCCTTTGTAGCCCTTTTCAAAAATACAGTTTCTTCTAGGCCTCCCCCTCACCCCAAGGTTGATCTGCACCCTTCTCAAGGTGCCCTTCGAATTCCATCAGAGCTTGTATCCTCCCTCATGGACCAAGATTCTCATTCTCTTGTGGGAAAATTTTTAGGGCCTCATCCTAACATGGAGTCGATCTATAAATGGGCCATTACCCATTGGCACCCTCAAGGATCCATGGACCTGGTTGCCTTTCCCAAGGGGTTTTTTCTCATCTGTTTGAATAACCCCATTGATTCAAGCAGAATCTTGTCAGGTGGATCATGGTTCTACAATTAAAGAGGGATTTTTCTTAGGAAATGGAGCATGGATTTTGACCTAGAGACCCAAAATATCAACCTAGCTCCGATTTGGGTTCACCTTCCGGGTCTTCCTCTCCATTTTTGGGATGAGGAAATTTTATGGGGGATTTCCCGAGATATTGGTGAGTTCATCGGTCTTGATCCACCTACCAAAGCCAAGACCCGCATGGTCCATGCTCGCATGTGCATCAATGCTAACCTTGATTCCTCTCTTCCTTCTTCCATTGAGCTGATTTCAGATGAGATCTCCAGGACTCAGATCATAGAATATGAGAACAAGCTAGCCTTTTGTTCCAGGTGCTCTAAGAAAGGTCACCTCAACTCTTAGTGTTGGATGTCTAAGGTTTCTAAGGTGCCTTCCACCAAAAAACCTTCAAGAGAAAGGTTATGGTAGCAACAACATTCCCATAATCAATCTAAATATTCTTCTTTTACAGGCTCTAGACCCCCTCCTTCTAGTACTGAAGTTGTTTCAAATTAGGAGATTCCTTCTCAAGGTCCATCAGGGGAGGCTTTGAATGATCTGGTCCAAGATTTACCGTTTGTTGCTCAAATTTTGTTGGGGGATCCTCTGAATGCACCATCCTTTGTAGATCAAGCTCTCCAAGATGTTCCCCTAGCTCAAGTCGATATCTCATCCTCCTTTAAGGTATGCCCTCTAGCTTCTATTTCTAATCCTTCTTCTTCTTTGTTTGTTCCTAAAGTTCTTCCTTCTATTGAGAATGATGCTCCTCAAAGCCCTCCTCCATAGAGCCCTCCTTCCCCTAAAGGCCTTCTTGGCCCTTCCCCATGTAAAAATATTCCTAGCAATATTTTTTCCCCGAGCCCCCCCTTCACCAAAAATAAAAAAGGCTCCATGCTGATGTCAATTTAGAGAAGAAACGAGGTCATCCTTCCTCTCAGCTCATTAGAAATAGAGAATATTTTGAGGACATTGCCAATGGAACTCAACTCACTTTGAGTCTCTCCTCCAAGCTAAACCTTCTTTCAGATCCACTTGAAAATGATACCTGATCCAAATTCCCCTCTTCACAAGGAAGAGGGAAAATATCTTCTTCCAAAATTTCCAAATGAAGATCCTCTCATGGAATGTGAGAGGCCTCAATGGACACAACAAATAATGTTTGGTTAATTCCATGAGGAAATACCTAAAACCAACCATTTTCCTCTTGCAATAATCCAAATTGGATACCCAAAATGCTTCATGCATTTCCAAATACATATGGAAAAATTGTGAATTCCTCATAAGCCCTGCCAATGGAGCCCCTCGAGGGATGTTATATTTGTGGGATCCAAATGTTGGGGGGGTGTTTTTGTTTTTTTTTTTTTTTTTGTTTTTTTTTTTTTTTTCTTTTTTTTTGGGTTTTTTTTGTTTTTTTGTGTTTTTTTGAAGAAAGGAGGATGAAGATTTTGCTTCTTTTGTGGATGAGAATGAACTCATGGATATCCAACTCAAAGGTCCAAAATTCACTTGGAGCAATCGTAGAAAGGGTGACCAGCTTATTCAAATAAGGCTTGACAGATTCCTAATATCCATTAACGACATCTATCCCTTTGGAGATGTTGTCCTTCATTCTCTACCCCGAATAGGATCTGATCACAACCCCCTTCTCCTTGATTATTCATTCTAGGTCTCCCCATTCAGATCCCCTTTTAGATTTGAGGCTATGTGGCTTCAGGATCCGGATCTCAAGGCACTCATTGCAAATTGGTGGTCTTGTAGTTTTTCTGGGTCCCTAGCCTCTCGGGTCAGCAATAAGCTTCGGTTTGTGAAAGCACAACTCAAGAAGTGGAATAGAGATATTTTTGGCAATATTTTTTTCAAAAAATAGAATATCCAATCCTAGCTCACAAACATTGAGCTTCTTGCCCAACAGGGAGAATTGGACACAAATATTATTGAGGCTGAAAGGAAGCTTCTGTCTGAATACCACAATATTCTTAAAAGTGAAGAAGTTTTTTGGAAGTAGAAGTCTAGAGTTACCTGGTTGAAAGAAGGAGACTCTAATACTAAATTTTTCCATGCCACCACAATGAGGCACAGGGGCTCTAACAAGATCAGGGAACTCACTAGAGTTGATGGGACCATTATTTCAAAAATTATAGATATCAGAGATGAGGCAATGGCTTTCTTTGAAGATCTACTTGGACCCAGTCTAGAGTGCAATATGCAAATGTTAGAGACCCTCCTGAACAATATCCCCAAGTTGGTATCCCAGGAGCATAACAATTGTTTTCTTAAACCATTTTTCGTTGAGGAAATCCGTAACACAGTTTTTTCAATGCAAGGTGGGAAGGCTCCAGGCCCAAATGGTTTTCCCCCAATTTTCTTTCAAAAATATTGGGACATTGTGGGGCTTGACATCATTTTAGTTGTCCAACAAATGCAACAGACTAAGAACATTCCTAAAGATGTAAACTCCACCTTTTTGGCCCTCATCCCTAAGTCCAATAATGCCAAATATTTATCTAATTTTATCCAATCAGTCTGTGCAATGTTTTTTATAAAATCCTCACCAAAGTGATTACCACGAGGTTGAAACCTATTCTCCCTTTCATCATCAATTCCTATCAAGGTAGTTCTATTCTAGGGAGGCTAATTACTAACAACATAATTACAATCCATGAGCTTATACATTATGTTTCTAAAAGTGGTAAATCTAGCCTTTTCCTCAAATTGGACATGAACAAGGCTTTTGATAGAGTGTCTTGGAGTTTCCTCTTCTCTGTCTTGTCCAGATTTGGTTTCCATCCTGATTGGATCAACCTAGTCAAGGCATGCATCTCAGGAGCTAGCTTCTCTATCTTAGTTAATGGCTCTACTGCTGGTTATTTCTAGAGCACCAAAGGTTTGAGATAGGGTGACCCTTTGTCCCCTTTTCTATTTATCATTGTGGTGGAAGCCCTAGGGATAACTCTACGATATTCCTATTCCAAAGGAGAAATATCTGGTATTAAACCTACCTCATCTCTCATGCCCATATCCCACCAATAGTTTGTGGATGACACTATTCTGGCCACTCATGCCTCTGTTCCCCAAGCCAAAATCATCAAGTCCATTCTTCTCTCCTTTGAGTCTACTACTGGCCAAAAATTCAACTTCTCCAAAAGTAAACTATATTTTCTCAATACACCCCCAAATGGTAAACCAGCATAGCTAATATCCTTGGTTGTACCATTGTTGACCTTCCTGCTACCTACCTTGGTTTTCCACTTTTTGTTGGTTCTACCAAAAAATCTCTTTGGCTTCCACTCATTGAGAGAATTCACAAAAAAATGGTAGGATGGAAAGGAGGGCTCCTTAGTCAGGCGAGAAAGGCCACCTTAGTCAAAGCCACTCTCCAGAGCATCCCTGTTTTCTTTTTGTCCATATTTCACATTCTGGTTGAAGTTTGTAATAATATTGAACAACTCCAGAGGAATTTTCTTTGGTCAAGCTCAAAACACAAATAGAGATTCCATTTAGTTGCATGGGACCAAGTCTACTCAAAGAAATAATATGGTGGTATCGGGCTTAGGAAGG
This sequence comes from Wollemia nobilis, assembly GCA_028583015.1. NCBI lineage: Eukaryota > Viridiplantae > Streptophyta > Pinopsida > Araucariales > Araucariaceae > Wollemia > Wollemia nobilis. The sequence goes on along the minus strand of JAQPPZ010017031.1, from coordinate 5,917,216 downwards.
TCAGACAGATGAACCTAGCCCTCATTGCCAAGCAAGGATGGTGGATCCTTCAAAATGAAAAGTCATTGTGGGTTGATATCATCAAGGCTAAATACCTCTGGCATCAACCAAATTTTTTGGATGATCCTTCACCTATTCAAGGTTCTACCACCTAGAATTCCATCTTGTGTATGAGGGAGATCATAAAAAAGGAATCCATTGGAAACTTGGAAATGGCCAGAAGATAAGTTTTTGGGAGGACAAGTGGTTGTGTAACAACCCTCTTCAGAACCACCTTGATCTGATATGCCTCAAACCCATGACTGATATGTTGTTTGGTACACAGGTTTGCAATTTTATTGACTTTGACAGGAAGTGTTGGAAAACCCTTCCTCATGGTGATCTGAACGAGGACAAAAAAAGAGCTAATCTTGTTTTATCTAACATTTTGCATCTTTGTGTTATTCCCAGCTATTTGGTTGAAGATAAGCTCCTATGGGCACCCAATGAGAATGAGATTTTCTCTATCAAATCTACCTACTTCCTTTCTGAAAACCTAGGACAGCCATGGTTTCCTTCAAAGATCATTTGGAACAAACACCTTATTCCCAAAGTCTATTTTTTCTTTTGGCTTGTTGTTCAGGACAAAATTCTCTCCATTCCAAATCTCCAGGTTTGAGGGCTCCCCATTCCTAACTATTGTTACCTTTGCAAACAGGATTGTGAATCCACCCAACATATTTTCCTCTCCTATCAGTTCTCCCTCAAAGTTCTTTGCTCATTATTTTCCACTATGGGTATTGCCTGGGCTCCTCCCTCCTCTCTGAATGACCTTTGTTTACAGTGGCCAAATCCCTTCAAGAGCTTCCATGTCAAAACATTTTGGACCTTCTATCTTCCCCATTTCCTATGGGAAGTTTGGCATGAATGAAATTCCAGAGCTTTCAATAACTCTATCCATGATTCCAACTATGTTCTTTCCAGAGTTATCCATGCGACAGTTGAAAACCTCTCTATTGCTCAGGAAGATGGGTGGTCGGAGTCCCTGAGTGAAGCTCGGTTAGCCAAGTCCCTCCAGCTCCCTTCCTGTAATATTTTCCCTCCCACTTCTGTGGTTGATCGATCGCTTGTCAAGTGGTCTCCTCCACCTTTGGGATGGATCAAGTACAATTTTGATGGTGCAGCCAAAGGCAACCCGGGACCGGCTGGTGCAGGTGGTATCTTCAGAGATCATTCAGGGAAGATCTTGTTGGCCTTTGCAAAAAATCTTAGAGTCCAAACCAATCATTTTGTTGAAGCTCGAGCCCTCTTCCAAGGTCTGTCTCTTCTATCCAGCCTAAATTTCCCTAACCTTATTGTTGAAGGTGACTCCATGAACATTGTTAGAAGCCTTCTAGGCACCTAGTCAACATCTTGGAATATCTCTAGCTTAATCTCTGAGGCAAATTTTTTTCTGAGCTCTTCCCCTAATGTCACCATTCAACATGTCTTTAGGGAAGGAAACCAAGTTGTTGATGCTCTAGCTAACTTGGGTGTTGCTTTGCCTAACTTTACCATTTGGAATGAAAGTTCTCCCCCACCCCTGGTTGATGGTAATCCCACACCTATTTCCTTTTTGTGAGCTCTCTCAGAGTTCGGGTTTCTTGGTTAGATGCATCTTCTCCATGTTGTGGGTCACTTTCTTGCCCAATTTGTTTCCTTCAAACAAATGGTGGAATTTTTCTCCCATGCCAAAATATGCTCCAATTAAGACTTCACAGGTGTCTCAATCCAGGGATTCCACCTCTAATTGGATAGCGATTCCAGAAGTTATGTTTGGAGGTTTCATTGGTCTATGGGATTTTTCTAAGTTTAGAGATTCTATTTCTACCATCTATTCTCATGAGTGGCTTCACCTTGATAGAATGAATGCTCGAGGCACGTGGAGCTTGTGGTTCAACATGGAGATTGTCTTTGCAAGCCATATGTGGAGACATTGTAATCACATCACATTCACTGATTACCACCTATGGGATTTTTATCACTTGGTAGATGACACACTGGAGCTAATTGTTGCCTCCCCCAGACACGTGAGCAGATGCCCTTCTGGAGGAGTACAAGTACTGGCTATAATATCTTGTGGTTTCTTTTCCATTTCATGTTACCCCTGTGAGGGCTTCTTTTATTATCTATTGAGGCTTCCTCTTTTACCCCTACGAGGGCTTCTCTATCTATTTTTGTCTCTTCTTGTTTTTGAAGAAGGTGCCTCCTTTTTGTTTCTAATGGTTGGGAGAATTGTTCCTAACTAGAACATTTTTGTAAAAGGTTATGGCAACCTTTCAAAACCCCTCTTACTAATAAAAAAATTGTAAATAGAAGCCATAAGCTTACTACAGTGGTAAGGGCTTTGGCCTCTCTTTGGGAGGTCCAAGTTTCAAACCCCACTCAGTATGAGGGGACCAAGACCCCTCATAAAAACATGTGTAAACTCATTGAAAGAAAAAAGGCAAATAAAACTCTTAAATCATCTTATTAATATTATTTTGAAGTCCTCTCCTTCAACTAGTTTTCTAATAGAATTCCACGATCTAAGTTGTTTCTCATAGTAATATAAGTTTGACCTCTAAAAATTTATAATTTGAATATGCCCAAGCCAATGGTTTGTATTTTGGATAAAAATAAAAGAGCAATACTTCAACTAGGCATTGGACCAAAAATTTGTAGAGTCACCCTCATTTGCTAACTATATGATATGCTTTTTGATCAAGTGTAGACTACCTAATATGAAGTTCCATATTTCCAATCCTCTAAGAAGGATTTATTTTTTAAATAATTTTATTGCCTCAAGAGAACCTATATGTTTTTGAGGTAATATTTTTGCTCAACTCTTTCCTTCATCTTTGAATAATATCTAGCCAAGTTTTTTTCCAATGAGAAACTTTTAAGTCTGTAGTTTTTAAGCATACCTCTTAAATATTATTTCCTTTGCAAACCCTGTCCCACTTATAAAGAGGAAGCCTAATTTTTATTCACATCATTTTCAAAGAAAGTCTCTTCAATTTTTATTAAATTCAAATACTATATTTAATGCTAGTCTTGAAAGACATTGCATATAGGTATAGATTGCAATGTATTATTTATGAGTTGTAGCCTTCTAGCCATGGTTAAGAACTTATCGTTCCAACCTTCCACACAAGATTTATTTCTATTCAAATTTGAGTTCTAAATATTTTACTCATTCCTTTATCAAACAAGGAAACACCCATATATGTTGATGGTAAATTTATAACTTTAAACCCTAAAATATCTATAATAATTTGTTGTTAATATAGGGTAGTGTTAATGAGAAATATTGAATTTTGTAGTTTTAATCAACTATCCAACGACCTTCTCATAGCGTGACATTATTGATTTAAATTTAATGGCCTCGTTGAATAAGGGATGACCCAAAAGAAAAGTATCATTAACAAATTGAATATAAATTCAAAGGGACCATTTGTTTTTCAATGGATTATATGGTATTGAAATAGGTCCCACTCATATTACATCATGACCACATAGTGGTATTACAACAACTTGGAAATTATACATGCATTGCTTGGTAATATTTATACCTTGGTCCTCTCCTTGATAGTTGAGAAATCAAACCACTTGAACTAATACCATTTGAATGAAGGACCATTTGCTTTTTTAAATGGGTTATATTGGATTGAAATTGGCCCCACCCATATTACATCACGACCACGTGGTGATATTACAACTTGACAATTATTCATGTATCTTTTGACAAGATTTGAACCTCTATCTCCTCCTTGAAAGTTGAGGAATCAAATTGGTTGAACTAATGTCATTTGATATAAAAGGGTCCATTTGTTACAACTTGAATACCTTTGGTTTTGCCTTCCATTTTTTCCTTAAAGAAATCTCTCCTTAGTGCCTCAACAAGAATAATAATTATATAAGGAGATAATGGGTCATACTAGCAAAGTCCAATGGATGATTCAAAGTATATAAAAGGGGATCCATTGATCAAAATAAAGTATTTGGAGTGTTATAACAACATTTAATCCATTCCCACCAACTTTGATGTAAACAATTTTTTTTAAGAATATATTAGAAACTCCAACAAACCTTATCATATACCTCACTCAAAATAACATTTACCTTCATATCTCATTTTTCATGGAATGAAGAGAATGTATAGCCTCTTGTAAAATGATTATACCACCAAGAATATGATTACCACTAAAAAAACCACCTTGTTTATTTGATATAACACAACCTAAAATGATTCTTAATCTATTTGTCATAGTTTTTTATATTATCTTATAAATCATATTATAAAGGTTTATTGGGTGAAAATTGTTAAATTTTTGTTGCTATTTTTCTTTAGAACCAATGCAATAAAGATGACATTGATATTTTTAATACATAGGCACTACCTTGATATTTTATAAATTTTGAAGGAGAATGTGATAGAGAAATCAGATAGCAGATACCTCATAAAACCCTTAAAAATTGACCAAGTATGGAACAAATATTGATTTGCTTGTAAAATACTAGCAATTGGCTCCAAGTATTAATTTTATTGCTAAAGAGGACTGATTGGTTCCAAGGAGTGATTTGCTCAACAAAAGGTTCCAATCCACTTGCTAATGTGAGTGCTTTTCTTGCAAAAAGTGAGAGTTTTGCTTTTTAAAATGGAATAAATCGGTTGGATTATCATAAAGGTAAATTGAAGGTGTGGATCCTACGGTGAATCTTCTTGAAAGTGATAATTTGGTATGTTTTGACACACTAAGTCATTTTGGAATCCTTCTAATCCTGTTAGAGGTATATTTAGAGGTATGTAATATTTGGTGGTGCATCATTTTGTAAAGATGCCCCTAAATATTTACTTTTACCAAGATTAGTTGTTTCTCACCTTAGATAACTTAGGGGTATATGTTTACTATAAATAGGGGCCTAGGGTCCTCATTATATTCATATTTTGACCATAAGAATTCAAAGCTACACTTTGTGAAACCCACATTGTGCTTTGACCTCATGAGATTGTAAGAAATTGGAAAGTCCTTAGGTATTCCATTAGTGGCATCACCCTCCTAGTTTGCTAAGTGTGTGAGAGCTATGGCATAGCCCTTGATGCCCATATTGTCATTCACTTATCAATTTCATAATATAATAAATTGATGGACTTTGATATTATTTGACTTCTTATATGTTGATTAATCACATGCTTTCCTTCTACAATATAAAATTTGCATTTACTTGAGTCACTCACATCCTTAAACATTAATGCATTTTTATTTCCACACTTTATTTTTACATATTTTACTCTTTGAATTTTTTCAATGCAAGTTAGTGTAGGTTACCATAGGAGCATTCCATGAGGAATAGTGGGGAGCTAACCTAAATTTGGAGGTTGGGAGAAACCATTGAAAATCCCTTCTAACTTTTTTGAAACCTCAAATTGGGGCATAAATCTTAATTAGAAGTCAAGATAATTCCCTAGTTCAACATAGTTTCTAGCACACTTGGTTAGACTAACCCTCTTCTTTTTTTCAAATTGTACTTAGCATCTCAATTTTCATGCCAAAATCACATTCAACACAAATGAAGAGGTTTGGTCAAAATTGAGATTTTTTTACTAAGTCTAGTTTTAGGAAGTGATACACTTTAGAATTTAGAGTGATTTTCTCTAGTTTGATCAAAGCATATACAATTTTACTAAGGTAATTGAACAAGTGATTTGCTCAAAATTTAAAAGCAATTTACCTATATTTGTAAGCCATTCACTTAAAAAAATCTATACTTTCATAGGTTGAATCCATAAAAAATTACTAATTCCAAGGGCTTAATTTTTTAGTTCAAGTCTTAAATTGACCTTGAAATTCATTATTTTGCATTAATTGTGTTCAAATTTTGTAGGTACTTTATGAATAGTAACTCTGACACAAGCTCCATATTTATTATTTTTTACAAAAATGACAACTTCAAGGGAATTAAAGCATTATTAAAATTAGAATCTTATCTCGTATGTGTATTTGTCATTGATGGAAAGCACTTAAGGTAGATTCTGAGTCATTCTACAAAAATATTGAATTAGTAAGTGATTTTCTCAAAATAATAAAACAATTCGCTCCAAAATAGTAAAATATCTCTAAGATGGATTTGATGAGCGATTTGTCCCAAATTTGAGAAGCAATTCATTGGGAAATACAAGCTTCTTCCTCCATATCTTATAGGAATGTGTTTAGCTCAAGTTTTGAGAATGATTTGCTTTGAATGATTTGCTTGGATCCTTGCTTGCTGAAAATATTTTCAAGTCCATAATTAATGACCAAATGTCTCAAAAATAACAAGCAAATTGCTTGTATTTTTGGAGCGAAGCACTCTGCATGTGAGGTATTCAAAGTTATATTTTGCTAGTAAATCACTCTAAAATTATTAGTGAATGATTCTAATTTTATAAGTAAATTGCTCCATAGGTAGACTTTTGAAATGTTTACAAATTTTGATCCCAAAAATCTATCCATACAGGTACATACATGATCCATGACTCAAGAAAAGGAAAAGAACATCATATGGAAAATATTATTGTGTATCATCAAAGAAACACAAAAGGAAAGAGAAAGGAGCAAACTACCATGTGAGTGCATCTAGAAGATTAGTTTGGAGAGATTCTAATTTCTAATACTACCCTATAAAAAGGTAAAAGCCCCATGACCAACCCAATTAGTCATGACCTCATGCCACCGTAAATCAATTACTTGAGACAAAAAATGAGTTATTCATCTAATTTAGCTAATCAAACTTGGTCTAATATGATTTTGACTTTAACACATACTAATTTTATTTATGGGATACCCGTTGATGTAAATAACCTCATAAATAACTCTCTCTTTGTAGGTCAATTTTATGTTAGTAATCCACCACTGACCTCTAATACATAAAAAATCCCTCTTACAAGTGCTTATTTGACCAAAGTCCACTTGGCTCAATTTTTCAAACATCCCTCTTACATAGCTTTCAATATAGGTTCACCAAGGTTAAAAGTAAACCTTGCTCAAAATACTCAAGTTATGGTTGAAAAAATGGGGTTGTAGGTGTCCTAGGGAAATAACTAGGGACTAAAACCACTTCCAACTCATCAAACATAACAGAATGTGCAAGGTCCACCTTCCTAAAACCAAAAAATCTCAAAAATAGGTCTAAATCATCCTCCTTTGCAACTAAATATTCAGCCCCTCCAAATCAATAATGGATTTACTAGAATTTGCCACCTTAGTGCCCTCCATCTTATTATCCTTCATATTTGTACCATCCATATCATTCACACCCATATTGTGGCTATAAAATATATCTATATCTACCATCTCAACAACAATATTGTCAACCTCCTCCATAACAAAATAATCCAAAAGTTCCCGAGGTCACAAAATCAACTTCTAGATTGGACCTACTAGAGACCACTAAATTTGATGGTATAATCTACCATTTCCTTGGTAGTTATGAAAGCATTACCTACCTTTGACAAGAAGGGAACAAGACAACACTAGATCATCTTAACAAACCAGTGACAATCAAGTTGATCCACCACACCTGGGAGGAAGACTTAATGGTATGCCTACTAATATACTCTCTTCATGATAATGCTACTTTATGGTATAGGTATTTACTAGATAATTTATTTATAAACTTGGCATAAATAATGTAACCATTTATGTATAGATTTAGTAGTATGGGAAATGTGTACTCTATTTTGTTTCAATTAAACACAATATAAATACATCGTTAAGAAATTATATATAATTTCAATACTAGATTCGTGATGATTTTGAACTTAATCCCAAAAAACCTTAGGCCAAATTAAGAATAAGCATTACCATATTATATCAAATATTAATAGTATAACTTAGATTAATGGTATGTACTACTAATCATCAAACATTAGTTGCAACTTTCAAAGAAGAAACTAGAGGAGAAGATGTTTTTATTTGAGTAGGGAAAATGCAATCCAAATAACCCAGAATATGCCTATATCCTTACCCCAAATAAATTACTCCACTTTTCCTTCTACATAACCATACATAATTACATACCCTAGCCAAAATGCATCATCCATTGTAGCCTTTCAATCAAAATATCCCTTATTGCTCCATCCAACTTAAACATTGAGTCAAAGAACAATTTTGTGATAAGAAAAATGATGGAAGTGATTGAAATATTATTGAATCAAAATAATTATACAAAGCAATAGTGGAAATAATAGAATTAGGAACTCCAAGAGACTCCATATCTCACAAAATATTAGGTGCCTTGGCAAGGTTCTAATAAAGGAGCAAATCAAACTCACAATCACATGGTTAACACTAATACAAAAGTATATCCAACATGGTGTCTTCCTTGTAATGATAGACATGATCCCATAGAATGCATTGGAGCCATAAATATTCTTAGATCGTTAAGTATAATAAAAAATAACAAGCTCAATAAGACACCATCATGGGTCAACTGGTCCTTGTAGCCAATCAAATCATGCATAAACAACCCTAGGCTCCATAATTAGTACTTGCCATATCCAACCACAATAAGCTATTCTAAAAAATTTTAATGCTATGGAAAAAAATGAAGAGTTAATATTTGAAGATAATGTTGTATGCGCTAATTAGAAAGTAGGGGAAAGATAAAATCTTTTGAAGAGAAACTATTTATAAAATAAATTGATAATAGAAAATGTATAAAAGTCCTTAGAAGAGGGATACTACCTTTGAAATTGAAAGATAAAGGGCCTATTGTGGCACAAAAACAGAAATAGAAGGATAAGGAGAGCATAGAAATGAAGGCCATAGGTATACCTCAAAAATAAAATGAAGAGACACAAACTGACAAAGACAAGAGGATAGATAAAGGAAAAGGACTTATAATGGATAAATGAGATAGAAGAGTGACTAATAAATCCACTAATATGGAGGGCAATAAATTAAGGGGTTAGTTTCAAAAGGACTCTGAATGATGAATAAAATATCTCACAAGCAAAGGATATGCAACAACCATAAGATACTATAAAAAGTTCACAACACAAAGTGATAGAGCCTTTATGAAATTCAAATTCAAAATTATAGAAGAAATGAAAAGGACACCAGATAAGATCAGTATCCTAGAAGCATTAACCCTACCAAGATAGTGAGATCTACTCTAGAGGGTTTGAAAGATAAAAAATATGTTATACTAGGGGTAACCAACTCAAAGCAACTCGAACTAATATAGCTAATCAACACAATTAGATGGTAGAGAATCCCATAAACATTTAGGTTGACATGCCAAATATACTAAATACCCAAAAACAAAATATTTTTAGGCCACCTCCATTTTATGTGACACTCAAGATTGAAAACTACATATTCAAAAGTTGCATAGTTGATCTAGGTGCAACATTCAGAATTATTCCTAAAAATATTTGCAAAGAAATGGGGTTTCCTTACAACAAGACATCTAGAAACCCAATCCAAATTGATGGTACAAGGTTCAACATAGTAGGGGTACTAGAAGACATAGTCATGACTATAGCTAGGCATCTATATTTTTTAGTAGTGCAGGAGGTGATAGTCATGGATCTACCTTTATACTTTGGTCTGCTTTTGTCCAAAGAGTTGATACATAAGTTGTTAGGAGATGGTTACCTGGAAGTGGATCATACTCAAATAAACATAATCGATTATGGGAAGGTAACCAGGATTGGAAATGAGCCACCTTGCAACTACCTTCTACTTAAAATCAATGATGAAAGTATGACAAAATAGAGCAAGCTACTAGAATTCGAATATGATGAATATTTTGAGGTCAACCAAGATCTTTTGGTTGACATGATAACTAACTTTTTACAAGATGAAGAATATAATAAAGTTGAATACAAAGAGAATGAATTGGGAAACTATATCATCATTGAAATACCTTCTAACCTTTTAACCCTAACAACTTAAGGGGAAAATAAAATTTGGATGATGTATGTTGATGAAACTAAAACTTGGAATGGGGTAGGTGATAATGTTTAATTAATTAACCCATACGGTGTACAAAATTATTTTATATGTAGGTTACTATTCAATTGTACCAAAAATTTAACAAAATACAAAGCACTCTATAGTAGTTTGAGAAAGGCTAAGAAGATGGGAATTAATAAACTAAGAATATATGACATCTCTAAACTAATTATAAATAAGGATAATTCCTAATGCACTACAAATAGAAAGCACCTAAGATCATAAAATATCATGTTGTACTGACCCAAATTTTTTGTGCCCTTACCTTCAGGCTAAAGGATCCATGCCCGAAAGGGGGATGCGAGAAGGATGGAACAATACCTCGGACTGAGAGGCCCTTTGAAGGTCGCGCCTCTCGGGGGAGGGGTATAAGGGTGAATTTTTGATGGATGGTGGGGTTCACCGAGGAAACTTTGAGTGGCGGTTTCCACGCCTAGGTTGAGAATGGTTTTGATGTGTTCATTTTATACTCGATCATTCATAATCCTAGGTTGGCCAGAATGAATCTAAGCTATTCTATATGAAAATGCCGATTTATATGAATACAGAAAGCATGAATGAATCCTAAATACCAGGAATATACTAAATAAGAAAGAATGCACCTGATTTCGGATGTCTGATGAAGATTCTGAAGCTTGTAGGAGTCCAGATCATCCCGAATATGATAGGATCATCTGCAATTGTACAGAATCATCCCAGATTATAGGCGATCATCTGAGATCAGACAAGATCATCGTCGATCTGACGAATTCGTCAGACGAATTCGTCAAAAACCTGCAATCACAGAAACAGACACCAAAAACCAAAAATGCTACTGCAAGAATAATGCAAAATGATAGAAATGATAGTATAAATGCCTAACTGATAAATCTGGATAGCAGATTAAAGGAAATGCATTGTTTTAATAACTTATTTTAACTTTATCATGCATTTATGTTAAAATGAGGTGAACTCCAGGATGCGGGAATGAAAATAATCAAGCTAATGCATAATAAAATAAAGAAGGAAGATGAGAAATGCAAACTCAGGGCTCTGATTGCCCCCAATATGATCTACAATCGAGATCACCTCCAATCGTACGAGATCATCATCGATCTACGATAGGATCATCCGAAATCATCTGGAATCGCTTGCGACGATCCGAGCTTCCTCCAGCTGAAGCATAGTGAAAACCTACAATGAAAACTTAAAACTACGAGTGCAAAGCTTAAATGGTAGGGAAAATCAACCAGGGAAAGAGTTAGGAGGAGAGCTAGGCAGGGGATCCAGGGAGTCAGGGGATAAACTAAGAAAATCCTAGTTTATATAGGATTAGGGGGAGGTTAGGAGGTTGGGGATCATCCCAATCTGGGAGATCTCCAATGGAGGAATCTCCAACTATGACACGCTTCTGCCCAAGTTGGAGAGGTTGTTGAAATAGAAGCTAATTATGAAAATTTGGTTTTGGGATGAAATCGTCTGGACGTTCTGTTCTAGATGAATTCGTCCGATCTGGGATGATTTCGTCTGATCGACGATGATATCGTCCAATGGTCAAAACAACTCCTAAAAATGGCATGAAAAATGGGGTGAGCGGTTAACGAGGCGGTTTCGGGGTTAAAATTCAAATTTTTATCTTTTTACTAAGGGTTTAACTGTGCCAATTTTAGGGTGCTACATTTTGCCCCCTCTTTAGTAAATTTTTTGAAGAAAATGCGTTAAAGATGAGTTCTTCACGCTTTATGAGAAAGCAAAAATTTACTCAATTTTTTAGACGACGATTCTAGGTCGAATCGTACAACTATTTGCTATGGTGCCCCCTCCGTGTTTTTACCCAAATCGAACGTTTGAGGTAAAAGCACGAAAAAGCAAAATTTTAAAAGAAAAAGTTGTTTTTTTTAAATAAAATTAAAAAAAATAGGGTAAAACCCTAATTCATTGTTACTGTTCATTTTTGTTGTTTTAGAGCTCTACAGGCAAAATGGTGGAAACAACGCACAGATCGACAGAGGTCCGACGCGGATTGCGGGTAAGGATCTAAACTTGATGAATTATGTTTTTAATTTGATTTGTGTGATTTTTAATTTAAATTTTGACTATTTTTGGGGCATCACGGCCATTTTTAGGCCGTCGACGACGTCGGGATGAAATCGTCCCAATTTCGTCGAAATCGTCCCTAGATCGCCGATTTCGTCTAGGGGTAAAATCGATGAAATAGGGGCGATCCCGTCCAACAAGGGGCGATCCCCAAGTTGAGAAATAGGAGATGATTTCATCCTACCAAGGATGATTTGACTCAATTTAGTATGATATCATCCAATAGTGGACGATATCATTTTTTTTATAAGATGAAATTGATTTAACTGATTTTAATGATTATCTATTAATGATTTTTGTTGTTTTATTGTTTATTTTGTAGAGGGGATTACTAAAAATTCGAGAGTGGAAATACGGGGGCTAAGAGACGATGTAGCCATGCTCGATCAGGCAGAGCGAGACCGACTATCAGAGGTTGGGCTACAACATGTGGCAGAGATGCCATAAATACCTATAGACATGGGGCTACTGACAACCCTAGCAGAGAGGTGGTATCCGGGGTCATCCTATTTTTGACTATCGATAAGGGAGATGGCTCCCACTCTAGAGGATGTATGGAGGATTTTGAGGATCCCCATACATGGACGATTGATGACTCCTATGGCCAATCAGGGCCATGCCATGATGCGACTGTGCGGAGACCCTAGCTTCGCCCTAGAGAAGGGCAGAGTGAACATCGAGACATTGAGGCAGATGCCTAGGGCATCTCGATTGACTCAAGTTTTGGTAGGGGTAGTGGGTGGCTTATTGCTATGCCACCAGAGTAGATGCAGGTTACCATGGCTACTCTCAGATGTGGTCTACGATATGAGAGACCATGACTACAGATTTGCTTGGGGCAGCTTTGTGCTATGCCGCTTGTATAGGATCCTACACGGGGTCGTATACAAGGGAGGTCGATGTCTGGTTTTGACATCACTACTATAGGTTTGGTGTTGGGAGCACATTGTGGTGCGGAGGCTGATAGGGCTTCCACTGATAGGGGTTGATCGAGAGAGACCCTAAGTTTTCTATTGGTGGCTCCAGAGAGGGTCACAATGGTGGATAGATCTATCGATGTCTCGAAGGTTGCTAGACGACCTCATCCCTGACCAGATCACCTGGAGGCCATGGAGAGAGCATCCAGGGTGGGGAGAGGATGGACAGGAGTTGGCTCACATCAGGCGAGTCTTCTGGCTGAGGATGGAGTGAGGAGAGGTAGAGCTCCATCGCTATGACCGAGTTTTGAGGTAGTTCGGTCTACAATAGGGGATCCCTTCTCTCAGAGACTACGAGTACTCTCGGACTATCCGGGATAGTACTACACTGAGCGGGGCTCCAGATATGCAGCGATTCTGGAGTCAGGATGTGGATGATGCCCCCATTCAGCCAGTGGATGGGGATGATGCTGGGGTCACAGATGGATATGATGCCTGGTATGCAGGCATCCACCCTCCTCGGATGATGAGGGCATAGGGTTCGATGCACGCCATGGTGCGATGGATGGGGAGGCGGTGCTAGGCTGCTATCGATGCAGCGAGGGGTCACGGAGGGAGGGAGCAATGATGGTCTCCTTAGGAGAGACGTTAGAGAGTGCCATAGGCTCTAGAGAGACCATAGCAATGAGAGAGGAGGGAGGAGGCTCCCTTCTCAGTAGAGGGAGAGGCCACCATCGCTCGATAAGGGCAAGGGTATCGAGGTGGGGGAGAGCAGCGAGATGGTGGCTCTCTAGGCTGAGAATGCCCACCTCCGGGCTCAGGTGCAGATGCTATAGGATGAGGCTACATGACTCAGGGCTCAGAGTGGAGGGGTGAGCACTCGGGATCTAGCATGGTCTATTGCTCAGACCACATTCTACCAGGGATTATACTATCATGTGGTTCCAGAGGGGTAGAGGATACCATTGCCAGCTAGCATTGCGGAGCCGGTCATGATGGGATCATCGAGGACATCCTCACGATCGACGTCGAGGACCCACGATACAACATGGACCTCGATGGGACCACCTCCTCCATGCTAGGGTGGGAGAGGAGATGAGGCTGAGAGCTCGAGGGCTTCTCGAGACTAGCTGCTCTTTGGTTGGACTATATATTTGAGAGGATTGAGTATGCCAGGGTATAGATTGTGGCATACCAATCCAGTTTTGATATGATGTACATATATTTTTGATATATATATATATATATGATATTTTTGTGATATGACTTGTCCATATGTTTTATGATGCTTTAAGTTTTGAATTGTTGATTGATTATTCATGTAATTATGTCATTTGGAAATAGTATAATTTTATGTCATGCCATAAAATTTAAATGAAATAATCTGATGTAAACAAATTGGTTGTTTGTGGTGTGATTTGATGAAAAATAAAGGGACTTCTAACAATAATTTCAAAGGACATTGTCATTGTTATATGACCATTTCATGGAGTCGCCGCTCGCTAGGTCGTCAAGCTAATCCCAGTATAGAAATATTGCTAAAAGTAAAAGAGTGCTTAAGAGATTGTCTTAAGACTTTGTGTTGTGATGATGAAAAATGATGATGGTGATGATTTGTTTTCAGATTTTCATGAAAATATTATGCATGAAATATTAAAAATATGATTTTTGCTAGGCATAAAATTCCTAAGTGTGATAATATTTTGAACAATTCCTTAGGAATTATACCATCGTTGCAAAATTGAATGTTGACATAATGAAATGAAAATAGAAAAAGGTTTGCATTCTTTTTAAAGCACAATTGTGTAACATAATGATGTAAGCCATATGTTTTTATGAATTAAAATGAATGGGAAATAAAATTAGAACAATGGTTTGCGCTAGGCATAGAATTATAGGTATAGACTTATACCATCATCGCGAAATCCAAAAAATAATTTTATTGCATAATTGATTTTTGATTTTGAGATAAACAGAAAAAAAATATATAAACGTGACTTTATTGCTAGATTTTTGAATATGTTTTTGAAAGAAATTTTGGATTTTTGAAAAAAAGTATGTAATTGTTTTTATACTAAACAGATGTTCTTTAAATAAGAAGATGAAATTATTCCAAAATGATTTGCAAAAATATTTTAAATTATCTCAAAGACAAAATGTAGATTTATAAGGAACCCTCATGTGCATATGTGAGTTCATTGCCGATCTTGATTTATCATAATGATACAAAATCTCTCAAATACAAATGTGTGTGCAATTGTATTGTTCATTTACCAATTTTGAGCAAGATAATTTGATACAAGTAATTTGAATTAACCAAATAAGTGTTCGTTGACCATGATTTATATGCATGTAACCGTACCAGACTACTATGTAAGTCGGGTCATCAAGAGCTAGCTGATCCATAAGCAGACATAGGTCTATACAAAAGAAGGTCGCTAATGTGATAGACATATCACCACGCTAGGAGTTACCCAAGGCCAAGCGGGTTGGGCACAAACCACCTGTTATGGGGCTTACCTCACGGTTTTCGAATAATTGAGAATTCCAAGGATTCAAGCTCATTCACCCTTCTTTTCTTTTCAAGGGGTAGGGAAAGGGATTTATTGCATTTTGCTTTTGCTTTTCTTTTTCTCTTCTTTTCTCTCTTTTTTTTTTTGTATTTTTGCTTGGAACTTGAGATAATGTTGAAATATTGTTGCGATGGTACAAAATGATATTTTTCTTTTTCTCATTTTCTTTGACTTTTCTTTTTCTTCCTATACTAGGGATACTTGCTCGGATTGGTTGTAGAGCAAGGGATTTCTATTCCAGGCAGGGGTGAGCTTGTCCTTTTGTCAATTCTCAAAGATTCTAGACCATGTGCATGATAGGATAGCAGGGGAAACTTTTCGCTCAAGAAACCACTTCTACTATGTAGCATCATATTGAATTTGCAATGAAATCATTTTAATGTGAAGAGATATACTTGGTTCAAGTAAATAACAAGATCAATTCTCTATGCTCAAAACTTTATTTAATTCAACTGTGGACTTTGATATAAGAGAGATTAATAATCATACCAAATAAAATCAAGATATTTATTCATGTGAGTGTGAAAGTGCGGGATTCCAAATAAATGCTAATTTATCCAAAATAATTGAAAATATGACTGCAATACTTCAAGAATTGATGGGTGCAAAAATAGAAAATGTTTTTTGAAGATTTTGATGATTTTGATGTTTTTTATATTTTGGTTTTAATTTATGAATTGAAAGAATAAATAATATTATTGTTTTTTGAAATTTTTATATGGATGACTAAAATGAAACAATATGCAAAATAACAATATATACAATGATGAAATGACCAGATTTATGCATAATAGCGTTTAAGATGCATAATGTTCATAGGTTCTTTAAGATCTTTACCATCTAAGGTAGCTAATCTGTATGCTCCCGATCCGAATTTGGCAGTGATAATATATGGTCCAAGCCAATTGGGCTCGAATTTACCTTTAAGATCTTTAGTTGCATTAGTATTTTTTTATTTTCTTTTAAGACAAGGTCGTCGATCTCAAAGGATCGATGATGAAATTTCTTGAGGTATGCTCGTTTAAGCTTGTTCTGATAGGCTCGAAGATGCTCCAAAGCATTGATGCGCTTCTCATCTAGGAGTTCTAGTTGACTAAATCTGCTAGCATGATATTCATCTCCTACTTCAGTATCTTGAAGTAGTAGAGCCAAAGAAGGAACTTCTAATTCAAAGGGAAAAACAGCTTCAATGCCATAAACCAAAACAAAAGGTGAAGTGCCCGTGGGAGTACGAACGCTAGTACGATAAGCCCACAAAGCAGGATATAATTGAATGTGCCAATCTCGGCTAGATTTATTGACCAGTATTTTGAGGATTTTAATTAATGTTTTATTAGATGCTTACCTTGGCCATTACCCTGAGGATAATAGGGAGTGGACCAACGATGTTGAATTTTATATTTTTGACATAATTTCTTGACATCTTTATTTTTGAAACAAGTTCCATTATCCGAGATGAGATTTGCAGGAATTCCGAACCTACAAATAATTTGATTAAAAATAAATTTGGAAACTTGGGTTCCAGTGCAAGAAGCTAAGGGCATAGCTTCAACCCACTTCATGAAATACTCGATGGTGGTTATGATGAATTTGTGTCCATCGGATGACACAGGATTGATTTTTCCAATGATGTCTAAGCCCCATTTTGAAAAGGGCCAAGGAGATGAAATAGCCTAGAGTTCTTGTGCAGGCGCATGGACAAGGTCAGCATGTTTCTGGCACTTGTCGCAATGGCGCACGTAATCATGTGCATCATTCTCCATGGTAGGCCAAAAATATCCTATCCTAAGGAGCTTCTTAGCAATGGCGCTACCACTAAAGTGTCCCCCACAAGATCCATCGTGGGCTTCACTCAAAGCTGATCTAGATTCTTCTAGATTCAAACATCTCAATAGGATACCTTCAAAAGATCTCCTATATAACGTATTGCCAATTATTACGAAGCGACTTGCTCGTCTACGTAATAATCGACATTGGTTTCTATTAAAACCTTTAGGGAAGGTCCCATTTTGAAGAAAATTGAATATATCAGTGTACCAAAGTTTAGGAGTAGTTTCGTTGATTAGAAACACATCCAAAGGTTCTAAGCATGATTTATTTGAAGCGGGTTCTTGGAGTCGATGAATAATGATGGTAGCATATTCGTCATCTAACTCCAAGGGTAAAAGAGATGCAGCTGTAGCCATAGCATCAGCCGCACGATTGCTAGTTCGAGGAATAGCTTCCAAGGTAACTTGATCAAATAAAGATAATAATTGTAATACATATGCTTTATATGGATGCAATTTATCATCTCTGGTCTGATAAACATCATTAATTTGATTTATAACAAGTTGAGAATCATCGAAAACTAATAGATTTTTAATTTTTAGTGCCAAGGCAGCTCGTAAGCCAAGGATTAGAGCTTCATATTCAGCAGTATTATTAGTACAAGCAAACGTTAATTTAAAGGATAGAGGGATAAGATGTTTCTATGGAGATATTAAAATAATACCTGCACCAGCCCCACTCATGCATCGGGCTCCATCAAAGTATAAGGACCATTGCTCTGGATGGTCTGCCTCTAGTTTAAGGCATTCATCAGGAAACTCAATGATGAGGGGATGGGTAGACTCTAAGGGTGCAGCAACTAATTGATCTGCTATGATTTGACCCTTAACAGACTTTTGTCCTATAAACATGAGTTCAAACTCGCTTAGAGCAAGAACCCACTTTGTTGTGCGACCAGATAAATAAGGTCGACTCATGAGATACCGCAAAGGATCGGATTTAGCAATAACATACGTTTTTTGACTGAGCATATAATGGCATAATTTTTGTGTAGAAAATATGACTGCTAGACATAACTTCTCTAATGTTGTGTAGCGGGTTTCATAACTAATTAATGTTCTGCTAATATAATAATTAGCACGCTCTCTCTTCTCATCATCAAGTTGAGCTAACATAGCTCCTAAGGCAAAATCTGAAGCAAAAATATACAAGATAAATGGGTGATCGAGTCTGAGGTGGTGAAAGCACAGTGGGTTAAGAAGATATTGTTTGAGGAGTTCAAATGCTTCCTGACATTCATTGTCCCAATGGAAAGAGACATCCTTCTTAAGAAGCTTAAGAAAGGGTCCGGTTTTATCCGCCAACTTATCGATGAAGCGACGGATAGCTTGAAGCTTACCTTGTAAACTCCGTAATTCAGATATATTTGTGGGTGCGGGCATATCAGTGATAGCCACAATCTTGAGAGGGTCAATTTTGATGCCACGTAAAGAAACTATAACCCCCAATAATTTATCGGACTTAACTCCGAATATACATTTAGCTGGATTCAATCGGATAAGATATTCCCTTAACCGATTAAATACTTTTCTCAAATCATCTAAATGGTCATCTTCTTCAGTAGAACGAGCTATAATGTCATCTACATAATCATGTAGTATATCATGCATCATATCATGAAAGATATAAGTCATGGCTCGTTGATATGTTGCACCTGCATTCTTCAAACCGAATGGCATCACTTTCCAACAAAAGGTCCCCCAAGGGGTAATAAAGGTTGTTTTAGCCTGATCTTCAGGAGCTATCTTGATCTGATTATAACCAGAAAATCCATCCATTAAGGATATCATTCCACTCCCAGTAGTAAAATCAATGATCTAATCCATATTGGGAAGAGGAAAATCATCTTTAGGGCATGCAACATTAATATCTCTAAAGTCTGTGCAAACCCTAACCTTAGTAGCTTCTTTCTTAGTTATTGGAACTACGTTCGAGATCCATTCAGCATAATCAATGGCTTGTATAAAAATAACATTTAAGAGTTTTTCTAACTCCCCTTTGACTGAGTAAGGCCACTTTAGGATGCATTTTTCTAAGTTTTTGTTTAACAGGTTTAGCATCCGGATGGACTACTAGGTGATGCATAACTACAGAAGGGTCTAATCCTGGCATATCTTCATATGTCCAAGCAAAGACATCTTCATATTCTTTAAGAAATGCAATGTATTTATCCTATTTTTCTTGACTCAATTCTGATCCAATGTTGATTATGTGAGGATTATCCTCAGTTCCAATGTTAATTTTTATGACATTTTCTACTTCCATGTGTAGATTTTTCTCAAAATTAGGTGGGGCGGGTGAAACGCCCAATTCTTGTAATTCTTCCAAGGTTAGCTTGGATAATTCATCTTGAGGAGTCGTGGCCTCAATCTGGGCTATACTAGGTATAGAGCCATCAAAATAAAATTCATGATGTAATAATTCCTCAATGGAGACATCATGGAAGATATCTCCCTCCAACTCATCGTCGGATTCAGCGATCATCTCAGGGTAAGCTATAGATAGCATATTACATGTAAATGGCTTATTCATTAAATGCAAAGCATCACGTTTATCCAAATAATCTTGGTAACATATGAGATGGTCATCATCCTCAAATGGGAAGGGCTGACCCTTACTAGGAAATAGGCCCACACCACATCGGGCAGGCCACGGTTCTACCTCAAAAGGTTCTTTCATACCATTTTGGAAAGGTCCTAAACCTTTCCCTTTATATCCCAATTTAAGCATTATAGATTTGGCTTTAATATACTCATTAGTAAAATAACATCGAGCATATCCATCATAATGAGTCTTGATGTTTCTGGGTATTCTACCCCAGTCATATCCCTTATAAATAAAAGCATAGCTCCCGACTTGGTAAATACTTCCCATAGGCTATGGGAGGCCCAAGGTATGAGGAGATGGTGGCAAATTATTTAAAATAAGGGAATCTTGCATAGCAGCATTCGTTTTCTCTGATATAAGAATTTTAGATAAATCGGGTAAAAGCTCGTCAGTAAGAGCATAAGAGGTAGAAGGAACATTTCCTACATCTTCTGATGTGGAAACTATGCCTTTGGTGGATGTAGATGTTGTAGAGATGTCGATGGATGAGTCTATTATAGGTATAGAAGTTATAGGAGTAGAACAAGAGACATTGGTTGTGGGATTAGGATCTTTCTGAGGTCCTAATGTGGTTTGTTTAGAGGATGGTTGAGCTGTATGTAGAGGTGGAACTGATGGAGAAGAAGTAGATGGCATTGTGGGTGTGTGTTTCACACGTTTATATGGGTAATGAGAATTAGGATGTGTGGATGACAGAGCAGGGCAAAATTGAACTCCAACAGGTTCTGCCAAAGCACACATATCAAAGGGTCTAGGATCACCATGAATGGTAACCAACTGATTCTTAAATTCGAATTTAACACATTGATGTAAAGTTGAGGGAATGGCTCGCATTGCGTTGATCCAAGGGTGACCCAAGAGTATATTGTATGATGCAGGGCAATGTACAATAAACACGGTCGTATCCAAGGTTCTCGGACCAACCTGCAATGGGATGGTAATAACTCCACACGTTTCTTGTGTTTCATCATTGAAGGCTTTTATGATCATATCAGTTCTTTTCATTTCATCACTTCTAAACCCAAATATTTGGTAGAAGTCAAAAGTGCAGATGTTTAAAGATGAACCATTATCAATCAAGACTCGTTTAACTGCTACATCTCCAATTAAGGCAGTAATATATAAGGGGTTATCCTTATGTAAACTATGTTGAGGTATGTCTCTATCTCGAAAGTCAATACAATCAACTTCACGAGTTATTATAGTATTAGCCATGGCTTCGAGGTTGAATGTCTTGTGGTACCATCATCTGGCTTAATGTGAGCATTAATTCATCTCTATGTGTAGGAGAAGATCTTAAAAGGTCCAAAAGAGAAATTCTAGCTGTAATATTTGATAGTTGCTCATTAATATTATAAGGAGGTTTAGGTTGAACATTAGGTGCCTGATTCCCTTTATTAGGAACTTTCAAAACAAATGGAGTTGATCCATCATTCTGCATTTGATCTTGTTGAGAGTTTTGAGCCTGTTGTCTAGTAACAGCTCCGATGGTACCCACAATATTATTCTGCGGATGATGAATGGGTCTTGGTCTAGCATTTATGGCTTGCTCATTAGAAAGTAATTGGTGAGACGATGGTCTAGTAGTGACTCTTCTTGGAAATGGTTCTTCTGGAACCATATAACTTGTGATAGGGAGAATAGGATCTGATTCATCTTCAGAGCTATTCGATTGATTTGATGTGATTTCCATATCACTCTCAGTCTCGTATTCTGTATCACTGAGATCAGGTGTCTGGATATTATATAGAGGCCTAGTTGTAACCATGGATAAGGTTGTGTCAAATATTTCCAAATCATGAGCAGGTAAATGCCCACTAATAGTTCCTACATATCGGGTAGGAGGGGGAACATTATGATGTTCAATTTGATTAGCCACTTCCTTGCCATGTTTTGGTAAAGGATGTTGAAATATGTCCAATGACTGATTGGCATTCTGATTCTGGTTTTGGGGGATGTTCTTTTGAGCATTATTAGGAGGATTTTGCTTAGGTTGAAAGGCTTGCACCTCCATCTCATTGTTATCAATCAGGTCCTGTATTTTATGTTTTAATATTTTACAAGAGTTGGTAGTGTGTCCAGGTCCTCTATGGAAGTCACAGTGTAAATCAGCTCTGTATCCGGGTATAGTTGGATCAGGTTCTTGGATAGTTGGTAATTGAATCAAACCTCGTTCTAATAATTGTGGTAGAATGGTTGATAAAGGTTGATTTAACCTAGTAAATTCTCGAGGAGGTTTATCAGGAGGTTTCAATATAAACTTCTCCGTTGTCTTCGCAGCATTAACATTAGCGATATTTCTACTATCAGTGACTCCATCACCCACAACTTGTTTATTTTTATATTGATTTCTGGATGTTTTCTCATCGTCTTTCTTTTTAAGCTGTCCTCTCCTAATGAGAGCATCTTCCACTCTTCGGGCTAAGTCTATAGCCTGATCGAAGGTGGTCAAGGTAGCAATTGATAATTCGTAGGATAGTTGGTCTTGTAAATTATTAATAAAGATGTCCAACATCTCCCTATAAGGTAACACAAAGTGCAATTTTCCTATCAACTGTCTCCACCTAGCTAGGAAATCAGCAAAACATTCATCTTTGTCTTGTTTTAAGTTGTACAAGTCTTTAATGGTCACATGTCTTTCGATGTAGGCACTAAATTGATGCACAAAAGACTCAGCAGTTTCTTCAAAATTCCTCAAAGAATTAGTGGGTAATTGATAATACCACTCTAATGCCATTCCTCCTAAACTTTTTGGGAACATTTTTAGCAATAATAAGTCATCATGTGATATATCATGACATGCTATCCTAAACATACGAAGATGCTCTATGGGATCTTCGGTTCCTTTATATATGGGCAAGACAGGCATAGGAAAATGTTTAGGATATGGTTGTGCTACAACTATAGGATCTAAAGGCTGACTACACATCTCTCGATAATTGTACGAGGGATGGTAGGGATCTATCTGGTCCATGCGGGAAACTAATTGTTTCACCACAGTTTCAAGATTACTAGTTTGTCCACCATGTTGGTTCGGTGGGACATAAGCATGGGATTTATGAGTGTATGACGGTGTGACATAAGGATTAGATGCTATATTGCTATTATGCAAAGCGTTGGTAGGAAGAGTATTATGAAGAGGATTTGTAATAGTATTATGTTGTATCCCAGATTGTTGGTAATTGGTGTTTGGTTTTGTTTTGGGTTTTTGCTGATTTGAGGTATATTGCTCAATAGCTTGGCGAAATAGAGCAGTAAATGATGGTTTCTTTTGTGCGGGAATGACCCTAGGCTTGCTAACAGGCACTTTAGATGGTTGGGTAACCTGTTGTTGTTGCATGTTCTGGATTATAGCTGCCATATCCAAATTGGATGGTCCAACTTGATCACTCTCTTGATCAATAAAGGACAAGGGATTAGTGCGTGTGTGAAATACGTCTTCTAGAGTTGCTTGAGTGTCACTAATTCGATCCTTGTCCATATGGACTACTCTATTAAGAACACCAATATTAGTATTAATGAACTTCCAGAATTGTTCCATGTTTTCAAAAGTAATAGCTCCTCCCGGAGACATTTTAGGGGATGAGGATCCTTCCTCTCTAACATTTTCTTCTTGTTCATTTCTTACAACAAGCTCTTCTTCTTGCTGGTCTAGGATTTCTTCTTCCTGAACTTGGTCTTCAGGAAGGACATCTGGGTTATTTAATGGTTTTCCTAACCAATCTTCTTCTTCTTCAGTTTGTTTTCCATTCCTAAGTCTAGGCATTGTGCTTAAACTTAGATTTCAGCAAATATATATATATATATATATATATATATATATATATATATATATGCGATAGGTTTGAGAGGTATATATTTTAATTATATACCTACTATAAAAAGGAAATGTTTTGATTTTTTGTTTTGTTTTGTTTTTTATGTTTTTGTGTTTTATAATATTATTATAAAGATAACAAATAACATTCTAGTTGCAAAAAGAATAACAATAGTAAAAATAATGACTTAGTTTTCTATAAATAGTTTATGGATATCATTGATAGGATCAAGTTCATCAGGAGTCATGAAATGCTCCTCTTCAAATTGGAAATGGTTTTTCAAAAATTTGACAAAGTGTGCTATAGTAATATGATCTACTTCAGATTCTGACTTGTAGAAATAAATTTCATGGCAATACTCTCGATATAACACAGCTCTAGGAACTCTATTCCATATTTTTCTATCCGTAAGAATGACTTCTTGATCCTCTATACGAGATAGAAACTTATGTACTACAACTGCATTCTCAAGGTATTCCTCAAAGGTGTACAATTCTGAAGACACAAGTGCTCTTTTATCGGCTAACCACCTATGGCAAGCTCTCTGAAGTTCATGGTACAAAGTTACCTGATCAGGATCCAGGATTCTATCTAGGACAAACCTCTTAATTTGCCTAAGTTCTGTTGATCTAGATTCAATGATACCCAATCTCCTATCAAGTTCGTCCCACAAAGGTTGGACTCTATTTGTTTGAGGTACTCTAAGTACAGAAGTAATCTCTATGGCCGTTAATTGATTTTCAACATTTATGGTGACAACTCGTCTTTTATTATAATCTACCATCTAAATATGATATGCAAATTTAATTGTTTGTCTAATGATTCTAGATGTTTTTAATAATAATTTTTTTTGGATTGTTTTCAAAAGGTTTTTAGTTTCACGTCGGGTTCACCAAAATGTATTGACCCAAATTTTTTGTGCCCTTACCTTCAGGCTAAAGGATCCATGCCCGAAAGGGGATGCGAGAAGGATGGAACAATACCTCGGACTGAGAGGCCCTTTGAAGGTCGCGCCTCTCGGGGAGGGGTATAAGGGTGAATTTTTGATGGATGGTGGGGTTCACCAGGAAACTTTGAGTGGCAGTTTCCATGCCTAGGTTGAGAATGGTCTTGATGTGTTCATTTTATACTCAATCATTCATATTCCTAGGTTGGCCAGAATGAATCTAAGCTATTCTATATGAAATGCTGATTTATATGAATACAGAAAGCATGAATGAATCCTAAATACTAGGAATATACTAAATAAGAAAGAATGCACCTGATTTCGGATGTCTGATGAAGATTCTGAAGCTTGTAGGAGTCCAGATCATCCCGAATATGATAGGATCATCTACAATTGTATAGAATCATCCCAGATTACAATCGATCATCTGAGATCAGACAAGATCATCGTCGATCTGATGAATTCGTCAGAAACCTGCAATCACAGAAACAGACACCAAAAACCAAAAATGCTACTGCAAGAATAATGCAAAATGATAGAAATGATAGTATAAATGCCTAACTGATAAATCTGGATAGCAGATTAAAGGAAATGCATTGTTTTAATAACTTATTTTAACTTTATCATGCATTTATGTTAAAATGAGGTGAACTCCGGGATGCGAGAATGAAAATAATCAAGCTAATGCATAATAAAATAAAGAAGGAAGATGAGAAATGCAAACTCAGGGCTCTGATTGCCCCCAATCTGAACTACAGTCGAGATCACCTCCAATCGTACGAGATCATCGCCGATCTACGACAGGATCATCCGAAATCATCTGGAATCGCCTGCGACGATCCGAGCTTCCTCCAGCTGAAGCACAGTGAAAACCTGCAATGAAAACTTAGAACTACGAGTGCAAAGCTTAAATGGTAGGGAAAATCAACCAAGGAAAGAGTTAGGAGGAGAGCCAAGCAGGGGATCCAGGGAGTCAGGGGGATAAACTGAGAAAATCCCAGTTTATATAGGATTAGGGGGAGGTTAGGAGGTTGGGGATCATCCCAATCTGGGAGATCTCCAACGGAGGAATCTCCAACTACGTGAGACACGCTTCTGCCCAAGTTGGAGAGGCTGTTGAAACAGAAGCTAATTATGAAAATTTGGTTTTGGGACGAAATCGTCTGGACGTTCTGTTCCAGACGAATTCGTCCGATCTGGGACGATTTCGTCTGATCGGCGACGATATCGTCCAACGGTCAAAACAACTCCTAAAAATGGCATGAAAAATGGGGTGAGCGGTTAACGGGCGGTTTCGGGGTTAAAATTCAAATTTTTATCTTTTTACTAAGGGTTTAACTGCGCCAATTTTAGGGTGCTACACATGTCTAATACTTGTTAAAATATTTTGATACATATGAAATCAAAGCAATTCTCATAGAGTTAAATATAAAAGCAAAAATAATGGTAGCCCAATTTGACCCCACCAATGATATGTGGGACATGCCTAAATAATTAGAGGTAGTTTTCAGACCAATTATTCTTAATAACTTGAATCATTGATAGATATTTAAAATGATGAGCAAATCATATATTTTTTTATCAAATAGTCCCAATACATTGAAGAAAAAAGGAGTACAAATATGACATCAGGGATGGAGTCATACAAAATAAGTTAAATCAGATACACAAGGGTCTGATCACTTTAGAAATTTTATTTAGTCTTGATGATAGTACAAGAAGGACATCTCAAAGTAAAATCATCTTTGCATCTATTAAGGTAGCTAAAGGGAAGAATCCATACTTGGGAAAGATTGACACTTAGTAAGAAAATGACCTTTTCAAAGAGCTTTGTGGAAAGTATGGATACATTTGGCTAGTCATATGAAGATCTTTAGTCTATGAATAGAAAATCATAGAGTATACTATTAAATTGGAATCTAATGCTAAACCTTTTAGGGAGAATTAATGACCTGTAAATCCAAAAATAAAGGTCATGATGAAGAAGAATTTGTTGAAACTCCTACAATATTAGATAATATTTTTGATCAAGCACTCTATATGGGTTGCAAATCTGGTTCTAGTATGTAATAAAAATGGTGATATAAGGCTATGTGTCAACTTTAGGAACTTGAACTGGGTATATTTAAAAGATCACTATCCTTTTTTCATCATTGATCTAATTTTGCAAAAGGTAGTTGGGTCACAAATGGTGTCTCTCCTTTATGGATTCTCAAGATACAACCAAATATGGGTTAAAGACAAAGACCAACATAAAATAGCTTTCACCACCAAGTGGAGGACCTTTGCAAATCAACAAATATTTTTGGTCTATCAATAATAGGGGAAATTTTATAGAGGGACATGGACATAGCTTTCTCTACGGTTGTAGGTGAGACCATTATTATATACCTTGATGATTTAACAATATTTTCACAAGATAGGAGTAAGCACATTTTGCATAAAGAGTTAGTCTTTTAGAGGTATAGGGAATTTGGTATCTCTCTTAACCCTAAGAAGTCTATTTTTATGGTCCAAGAAGGCAGATTATTAGTTCATATAGTATTAAAATAAGGTTTAGCCATATACCTCAATCATATAAAAGTTATCTAAGACATTCCATTGCCCTCATCAATCAAAGTGATCAGGTCCTTCCTAGGCCAAATCGAGTTTGTTGTTAAGTTCATTATAATTTTTCCCAAACGATTAGTCCCCTAATGAAGATGTTGAAAAAGTATATCTCCCTAGAATGGACTGAAAAATATTGATCAACCTAAATTTCTCCAAAGATATTAGGTTATATGTATTTGGCACAAATGAAAGCACTGTGGATACTCTAAAACAAAAGAATTATAAATATGAGGAAGATCCCATCTTCTTTATAGTCAAGCCATCCATAAGTACGAAGAGAAATATAGCCTCATTCAAAATTAGGTGTTCGCCATCATGAAGGCTTTAAAGAAATTAAAGTGTTTTCTATCATAGAGTAAGACTATTTATGGTACACCATTACATTTGATCTATTGTACTACATGGTGAGATAGAAGAAAAGAGGGTTGAGTGGATCAATAAATTCAAGAATTTGACATTGAGATTAAATCCACTAAACTAATCAAGAGAAGAGCCTTATATGAAAGGCTAGTAGTGATAATTTTTGAAGACCATATCACTCTAGTGGAGGAGACAAATATCAATAATAAAACTATTTGGATAAGCAACATATGCAGATATATGACTATAGAACAAGTACCATAAGGGTTGACAACCAAGGAGAGATCCTAAAGTAAATAGAAAACAAGACACTATCACTAGTTAGATGGTGCCTTATATAGAAAAGGATATGATGATGTCTTATTGCATTGCATAAAAGAAGAAAATATAGGGCTTTGATCAAGCAATACCATGATGAAGGAGGGCATTTTTCTATACCCATGACAACTCATAAGATCTTGAGAGTTGGATACCATTGGCATACCATTTTTTTATTTTCTAACAAGTTAAAAATTAAAAATCCCATTGCATATTCAAAGAATGAAAAGAAAAGCTCTAATGTCCATAAAGCCTATCATCATTGTTAAACCTTCTCAACAATGGGACCTAGACTTCATAGGCAAAATCAGCTTATCAATTGTGGGATATGAATGGACCTTCACTGCTACAAATTATATCACAAATTTATTTGAATCAATCCTTGCTAAAGCAATAGATCATGATATAGTGGCTTAATTACTAGAAGATATCATCACTATATTTGGAGCACCAAATTTCATAGTCATAGATAATACCACCTACTTCAAGGGGCTAAACTGATGAAGTTCACTCTAGAATATGGATTCTTGATCAAAAAATCATCCAATTATCATCCCTAGGGTAATGTCTTGGGAAAATAAACCAACAAAAATATCATGAGGATCTTGAAAAGAACCATTTTAGAGTCACAAAAGGACTAGCTTACCAATATATGTAAGGAATTATGGGCAAATATACCAAAAGCATCAATTGGATCATCCACTTACAAATTGGTATATGGTAAAGAGGTTGTGCTGCCAATCAATTTAGATCTCCCTTCTCTCCAAATATCATAACTTAAATTAGGATACGTTGACACCAAGATGATGCAAGTAAGGTTGAACGTGTTGTTGGCCCTAGAGAAGGAAAGAGAAAAGGCTTTCAAGAAGACAATGCAACATTAGGAAGCCATTAAAAGATAGTTTGACAAAAGAGCTACCAAGGTGAAGTATAAAGAAGGAGACCTCATATTCAAATTTTATGAGGATAGGGGTACGCCATAAGTTTTATTGCTTAGAGAGTGAGCCCCACTAAATTGTTAAGATTGTAGGTCCAAATACCCAAAAACTTACCTCCATGGAAATGGTATTGCTACCTATTTCTATAAATGAGTAGCATATTCATCCAATTTAATGACAAAAAATCTAACCAAAAAAGCATTTAAGTATGTATATTTTGTAGTGGCTAGTATTTTGACAAATATCCCTTCTTCTTACACCTATAAACACAGCTTCTATCATTCCCTTTCCTCTAAATTTTTTTGTCGATTTCACTTACATTTTATATTTTCCCTCTATCATCACATTGTGTTGATGTACATCATCATGTCATATTAATTGATGTTTCTTAATAATTTTGTAAAGAAAAAAGAAAAATAGAGAGAGAAGAAGAATGAGTGAGTCACTCACAAATGCAAGTGACAACTCGACCAGGCCTGTGCTACATGAGCAAACCACCTAGATAGGTAAATAGTCCCTCCATGGGATAATAGCTTACCCAAGGATGGGGTGAGGTCTCTAAAGCCCATTTTACCTCTTCCATTTTTAATTTTTTTTATCAAAGCAACCCTTTACACCAAAGCAACCTACATTTCCATAGCATTAGAGAAAACCACACCCCTCTTCATTGCTACTAGTGTACAATCTATATTTCTTCGGTTGATCTCAATAAGCTCCCCTTAAAGCATAACTTAATTAAAGTCCCAAGTGAACTAATTGGATCTCAAGAAAAACACTTCCTTACACCAACCCCTTTTCATCTATCAAACCACTTCAAACCATTGTTGATCAAAAACCAAGAAAATAAAATATCTAAGTCCTTTCTAAATAAGAGAATTGCTCGAGTTTGACAAGAAAATTGCTTAAAAAATTTGAGTCACCAAATCCCTCACCATGATAAAATTGCTTGAGTTTTATGAGAAAATTTCTCAAACATTCTAAGTCACCAAAGCCCACACTACATGCAAATCACTTGCTTTTTGCAAGTAAATCACTTGTTCTTCTTGAGTGAGTTGCTCATTCTCACCAACCCCTTTAATCACCCAAAAGTGAGTAAATCACTCAATTTTTGACTGGATCACTCCAAAATCATGATTGAATAACTCCATCTCACCAAATAGCCAAATTTTACCTCTTTTAGATTTTTACCATCAACCCCATTTTTTCCATCCTAAATCATCATGGATACTAGTTATGCATCCACCAGCCCTTCGTTATCCAAAGCACATCTTGTTTCACCACTTTCCACTATTGTTGCCCCACCCAATTATGTTCCAATTTTAGCCATTCTTGTAATATAAAGGGGCACTATGAATTTGTTGCACCACCTTTGTGTTTCCTACAAATAAGTCATTATGTATATATTACATTCAAATAAATATAGAATTGCTTCCTCTTTTCTTTAGCATCTTTCCAAGTGGCATATGTTTCAAAATATTGGTCCCATTGGACCTTACATTGATCTAAGGTTTATTTCCTCAACACCTTGGAATGAAAGCCTAGAATAATTTTTGGTCTCACTTCAATTGTTGAGGTATCTACCATCTGCAAATAAAAAATATTTCAAATATGGTTAGGATCAACAACATATTTCCTAAGTAGGTATATATGGAAAATATCATGGATCTTTAACAGGTTGGGTGGCAATGCAAGCCTATACACTATTGGACTAAACTTATAAATTATCTCAAAAGGTCCAACATAGTAAGGATCCAACCTAGTTGACTTGACAACAGTTTTAATGGATCTTACCCTAAAAAATAAACTATCCCCACAAAAAATTCTCTTGATGATCTTTTCAAATCAACATAGCTCTTCTTGCAATCAATAAATTCCTTGAGCCTTTGCCAAATCCTTTTTTCATGGATCTTACCCTAAAAAAAAACTCTCCCACAAAGAATTCTCTTGCTGATCTTTTCATATAAATATAGCTCTTTTGGCAATCGATAACTTCCTTGAGCCTTTGTCGAATCCTTTTGAGTTGTTCTTTCATCTCTTTTATAATGTCCAATCTGATCACCATGCGATATTCCAAATTATCCCATGATAGAGGTGTTTTGCATATTATACCATATAAGGCTTCATATGGAGCCATTCCCAAGGATGCATGGTATCAATTATTATATGCAAATTCAACTAGATGTAAAAATTCTTACCACTTAGACTTTTGATCAATGCAGTACATGCAAAGCATGTCTTCTAAAACTTGGTTCACCCTCTACATTTGACCATATGTTTATAGATGATATGTAGAAGTAATTTTTGGCTTAGTGTCCATTGTGTGATAAAAAACCTACCAAAATTTTGATGTGAACCTAGAATCCTTGTATGATATTATCACTTCACGAAACCCATGTAACCTGAAAATTTATTTTGCAAAATTATTTGCCATCATCGGTGCTTCATCCTTGATGTTCCTTGGTATAAAATGTGTAACCTTTGTCAACTTATCAACCACTAGCAGGATTGTATCATGCTAGTACCTAGTCTTAGGTAAACCTACAATAAAATCCATAGATATTACTTGCCAATTTTGTATAGGTATATATTGTGGGTGTAATTTCCCTATTGGGTGTTGATGTTCTGCCTTAACTTTTTAGCATTCTAAATATTTTGCAATGAAACTAGTGATATCCTACTTCATTCATGCCCAATAGAAGATATTTTTCATATTTCCCTCACTTTTGACCCTCATGGATGAGCATAATAGGGAGGATTATGCACCTCTTGCATAATCAATCTCCTTAGTTCACTAATTTTGGGTATAAAAACCCCATACTTGAAGCATGAAAGTTCATATTTTATGTTGAAATCCTTATTTTCTTCAAGATTTCTCCAAATTTTATCTTGGATTTCTATGCAATATGGATCCTGCATTGCATTTCTTTGAATTTATCCATCAATTATATATGACTCTGTGTCAGTGCTGCTATGTGCCTTCTCCTACTCAAGGTATCTGCAACCTTATTTTATTTTCCTTTGATATACTCAATACCAAAGTCGTATTTTGCTAAGAACTCTATCCATCTTCTTTGTCTTATGTTCAACATAGGTTGGGTAAAAATATACCTTAGACTTTGATGGTTTATCCTTAGCTCAAAAAGTTTTCTCAATAAATAATGTCTCTAGACCTTTAGTGCATGCACAACTGCTACCAATTTGAGGTCATGCATAGCATAATTTATCTCATGCTTCTTGAGTTTTATAGACTCATAGGCTACTGTAGCCTCTTCTTGGTACAATACCACACCCAAACATTCTAAGGAAGCATTTATACACACGTTAAAATTCCCAATAGGATCTGGCATTTTGATAATCTATGTCATAGTTAACTTATTCTTTAGAGCCTCAAAGGTGGCCTCACACTTATCCATCCATTTTAACTCTTTCCATTTTCTTTGAAGGTTGGTGACTAAATAGGCAACCTTGGAATAATCTTTCACAAAATATTTATAATAGCTAGTGAGTCCCATGAAACTTGTGACTTCTAACACATTTGTTAGTGCCTCCCAACTTAATATAGCCTCAATTTTCTTAGGATCTACAATAATTTCTTCTATTGAGATGATGTGTCCCAAATACTATACCTGTGAGGTATAAAACTCACACTTGGACAACTTTCTATATAGCTTGTTTTTCCTCAACACCTCTAACACTAACATCAAATGATGGTCATGTTCTTCTTTGGTGTGAGAATATATCAAGATATCATCTAAGAATACCAAAACAAATTGATCTAGATATTTTTTGAACACATTTTTTATCAAATTCATAAAGGTTGTCGGTGCATTCGTTAGCCCAAATAGTAATACTGTGAACTCATAGTGTTCATATTTGGTCTTGAAGGTTGTCTTATGAGTATCCTCTTCTCAAATTTTTAACTAATGATATCCAGATATTAGATCTATTTAAAAAAATATAATTGTAGACACCCAAAAGTCGTACATTGTCCCTCTCCTCATCTTCACGGTCAATCAATTTGCAAAACCGTTGAAAATTAAATAAATTGGCTTAAAACACTATTCATTTATTAAAATCACTATTCATCATCCTTAGCCCCTTGGGCTAGCTAAGCCCCTTCCTACACTTAACTATAGGTCCTCATGTGACCTCATTCACAACTCAACTAAGGTTGAATTCTCCACCATGGTCAAAAAACACTTTATGGGAAAAAAATCAATAACTTTAGTCAAAACTTGCTTTATGGCTAATCCTATGGTTAATTAGGTTAATCATGATAGATCTAAACCCTCCACCTCACCTAGTCTACTTTGACTACCTTAGACTCGTCACCTCTCACCCAGATATTTCATCCACCTCACACACTCTTGGACCATAAATGAGAAATGAAGAATTTTGCACATAAAAAACAATTCTAAATTAGAAGATATTTCCAAAAAGGTTTAAATAAATGACATTTGGAGACTTTCCTCCAGGTCATCATGACTAGTATATGGGTGAGATATTATCTCACCCAGTCTCATTTATGAACCAGGACACCTCTTAGGTGGACACCTCACCACATACACCTCACTCTCTCCCCTAGCCTTGGCCAAGTCTATAAGTAGAAGGCCATTTTCACCATTTTAGGGATTTCAACTTTAGCTTACAGAAACTCTGTAGAAATCATTCCATATTCATAACATCCATCACACGTCCATCACACCCACATAGCAATAGTGTTTTTTTCATATTGATAACATTCCTTGTGATCTAGATAGGTTATTGATAGCAAAACAGTGACTTTAGAAGGTGACCCATCGAAAAACCAAAGGAACAAAAATACCAGGTTAACTCAGAAATCAGATTTTGCAAGTTCGGTCAAAAAAAGTTAGGTTCACACACCCCCATGCAAAATTCTAGGCTCAAACCAGGTTCTCACCCACTTGTGTGAACCTCTGCTACACAAAATAGAACTTGCAGGACATGTGAGTATGGCTTAGTTTAAGGTTTTACATCATTTTATGTAGTTTTCTTCATATCTTGAGCTAGTTTAGAGAGTATTTTATCTTCATAAACATGGGGTTTGACTGAGGTAGGCCCATAAATATTCTAACTATATGGTTAAACAGGTAAAAAGAACACATCAAACCAGCGATGGCCCATGAGTAAGAAGCCCACCTGCATTGAGGAACATCAAGAAGACAAATCCTACTGCATTTGAGTACATCTAAGAGGGTTTCCTTAGGGAAGACCCAATTGTAGCCTTCAGGGCAAGAATTAAAAAATAGAATTCAATCTATAACCTCTCTTTTTATTTCAATAATAAAAGCAACAATATTTCTATAATTTTGAAAGAAGGTTGTAGCATCCTTTTTGTATGGTTTTATTCTAGCACGCCCAATGGGACTCCCAAATAACTGTCTAATACATCTTGTGGACTATTTTTTTTTGGTAGGTAGTTACCAAATTTGATGAATCCACACCAAATACCCTGAGACACAGTTCAAGCCATATCACAAAAGATTGTTGGTGCACCAGCGAGCTTATGAGGTTAGAGAGTACACATTTGGGTGTGTGAACTTCCCAATCTGCCTCAAAATTGGTCCCTGAAGCATAGGTATAGGTTTTAGACACCTCAACAACTGGTAAGGTAAGTTAGGGGAGGTTAAAAGCCTCATGTTCCTGAGGATTGTGTACCCCCATAACTAGACCCCAAACCGCCTCTCGCCACGATGTATGCAAGGTGAAATCATTCCTTGTATTTTTGTGCGACACCTAGTTAGTTTTTAAATTTCCAAGTATTTTGCTTATTCCAAGTGCATGCATTATATCTCGAGGTTTTGTGTATTCATTGATTGAATATTTGACTTTTGGCTATTTTTTATGCAGGAAACCATGTCAGGACCATCTAGAAGCTGAAAAACAGTCACCAAGACCACAAAACCAATCGATCCAATTTTTGGCACCAAGTTTGTATGGCCTCGTGCAAACTTCTAGTAGAAGACATCTTCACGCCTCAAGGTGTGAACTTACCAAACTAACACAATCTTGATGCACAGAGAGAGAGAGTACTCTACAATCACCTGGATGCAGGTATTTTGCTAGTAAGCAATCAATTTTTGCATTTCAAGGTTAAATTATTGCTTGGGTTACCATCTAACTACTCACATACACTTGGTTGTTTTAGTTAGTCTTTACAAACACTTTCTAGACTAGATTTTCTTTCAAAAGGCATTTCCATTCCTGTGATTCATTTCCAAAAGCATTAGCTTAGCTTGATTTTTTGAGAACGCATTTTAGATTAGATTTTATTTCAAAAGGTATTTCCATTATTGCATTTCATTTCCAAAAGCATTAGATTAATTTGGTTTTGTGAGGAAGTCTTTTAGTCTAGTTTCATTTCAAAGTGCATTTTCATTCCTGTCATTTATTTCCAAAATTCCTGTTGTGACTGTCGCACAACTAGCCCCAAAACTTGGGGACCCACCTTTTGTTTTGAGTTTGGTTGAGATTTTTGGGTTTGATTGACGATTTATAGGTGTCCTCCACAAATCTCATATGGGCTTCTTGATCGATATCCTTCGCATGCCAACCTTAACATTGGGTTGATTTCTCAAATCATTGTTTTACGATGATAGTTGTGGATTGGGTCACTTTGATAATTCAAATCCTTGTTTTCATTTATATTTTTTAGTTTGCTTTTTTGGGTGTGCAATGTTTGTTAATTATAATGCTTTAATTTAAGCATTTGAAATTAATGAACTAAATAAAAAAATAAAATAAAAAGTATATATATATATATAAATAAAAACAAAATAAAATAAATAAAAATAAAATAATATCTATATATATATATCTTTATATATACGATGTTATAAAAATAAACAAATAAAAAATAAAAAAATAAAAATAATATATATAATAAAATAAAAAAAGAAAATAATAAAAGAAACAAAAATTAATAAAATAAAAAAAAAAAAAAAAAAATATATATATATATATATATATATATATATATATATATAAGTGAAAGTTTAGTTTGGTTTTACATTTAAGTTGTATTTTATGTTGATTTTTATTTTTCAGGTTATTGATAGTTGTCATAATGTAAGTTCATTTAAATTAAAGTTTTGATTTAGTACGATTTCTCATGTACTAGTCACAGTGAAGCAGATCAGGTGAGCGCAGATGAAGCAGCGGTTACCATGGTAGAGTGAGCATGACGTGGAATGGTCGACATAAAATTCAAGGAGCATATTGGCTTGGTCAAGTGCCATGTCGTGGATGAGACTTGATGTGGATCCCACGAGAATTAGTTGGGACGCGTAGACCTAATTATATAGGAACATTTGTTAAGAAGAGGATGGGCTCACGCTTGTGTGAATCTAACACATATGATTTGGAGCTACGAATTGGTGGAGGTATAGCATTATCGAGTGATGTGGTCTATCGAGTTACCAAAATGTTGGCAACAGAGATGTTTTCAACTGAGCAGATCAATGACATGGCCAGTAGGTAGTTGATGAGGAGGTACTTGACATGGATGAATTCGAAGATATTGGGATGACATGGCCATAAATCTAAACAAGCCAACACAATATCAGTAACACAAGCAGACTCGATGACATGGATGCATGAACCAGAGTGAAGTCGACATGACATATTTGGTAAACCTTGATGAATGACACCACGACTGATTAGGAAGAGTGGGAAATCATGGTGAATGGGGTTGGTGAAGGGTTGGTCGTAGAAGAGCTACGAGTGGATACAGTAAAGCACTAGAACAATGGGAGTTTATAAAATTTATTGAAACCCACGGAGCTAGGGGGTGGACGCAATGGATTTCAATGTTAAACAGGATGTTGACCACAAAACGGACACAATGGATACATAAAATTTAGGCATGTAGCATCAAAAATAAGGAGGTAGTCGAATGGGTGACCCATGACGTGACCCAGTTTCGAATAATCTTTAGCAAATGCAGTGAGCCTCGTAGCTATCATAGTAGTCATCACCAATGGAAGAATGCTAAGAGAATAGTAGTTGTTAAGGGAGTACATATGTTGTACACCGCCCCTTACTATGAATAGGAAAACCTTGTTCAGATAAAGGCCAGAAGCACAATAAGGGGCAATAAAAATTTTATAAGGAGGTCCACTTTATTATATTGAAAGAATTCACCATGTGATATTTGTTGGATGGGTAACAATAATGTAAATGCGTTACCAAAGGACATGATTGGGTGGATGTTATCGAGTTCATCATGAATAAAAAAAGAGAAACACAAAGACAAAGTAGCCCACATGGAAATGTATGGAGGATGCCATGATGAGAATATATTTGAAGGAGTCATTTTGATAGAGCATTACAAAATGTTACGAAGGAAAGACAAAACGAGGAAAAGAAAAGAAATGAATCAAAATGAAGCCAATGTGGGGGAGAGGAAACATAAAGTTTCTTCTAAAATTTTAAATATAGCATTGAAACATGAACAAAGGGCTGGAAGTTTATCCAATGCCAAGGGGCTAGACCTTCTTGGAGGCCAGATGCTGGAGATTTTTTTGGAGAAAGCTGAAAATACTTTTTGTAAAACTAAATATTATTTTTAATGCAAAGAATCCAGAAACTTGCACTTTGTGAGCAAGATTGGAGGAGAAAATTTTAGTGGGTAGTTTTGTTTTACTATCAATATTTCTCTACGATTTTTCAGATTTCTATTTGGTGTTTAATACTGTAAAAATGTTGCACTACGTGAAGATCTTTGGTGTAGATTTCATTTATTTTCCTTAGAGGCTAGCACTTGGTCTAACTCAAATTGTGTTTTTGCAGGTTTGATTAGGTCAGGTTACCCTTTTGAAATTTCTCACTATCTCTGGTTGTGCTGTGTAGGGTGGCATTAGACTGAGAATATTTGCATGTTTACGTTTTTAGTTTTCAGTTTTATTTTTCATATTTTTATATTTATTTTTCTAACTCTTCATTTTGCATATTTTTTTAAAACTTCGGCGATTAAAATAAAAATAAAAAAAATTAAAATTTCAAAAATAAATGTATGGGTGTGAAGAATGAGCTTCAATATTTCATCCAAAACAATTTCGATCCCATTCTGAAGTCATTTCGAAATTATAAAAATTATTGAAAATTGTTGTTTTATGGGGATTTTTTTAATTTAGAATTTTATATTATTTCATATTTTGAAGGCAAATCTATATTTAAGCTTTGCATTTTTATTCGCAAGTAATAAATGAACTTCCCTTTATGAAAATCATAATTTTATAAAATGGGGGTAATTTATATGGCATCCCATAGACCATTGTTTTTAGAGCAATAAACTTGCTTATCTTTATGAGAATTCTGATTTCATTAAAGAGGTAATTTATATATTATATCAAAGACTATTTTTTTCAAAGCAATAAATTATTTCTTCTTCATGAAAACTATGGTTTCATTAAAGAGGAATAATTTATAATGACATTTTTTTTTTTATTGGTTAAAAGGGGTTTTGAAAGGGTCCCGTAACCTTTTACATTTCGAGTAAATTCGAAAAGGCCCTTGGAGGCTATCAAACCTCAAGGGTAAATCCTACTAACAACTAGGAGAAGCTTAGAAATAGAAACATGCAAGAGCCTGAACCATGAAAAAATAATGAAATAAAATATACATAGAAATATAGGCCTCAACATAGGCCAAACCACCAACCAACAAGATTCGGGACAAGAACCCTAAATGAAAAACTTCCAAAAACAAAGGAACAACAACCGAGAGTTCAAAAAAGATTGGGCCACTTCCTAGCCACTGCCTTGCCACTGGAAAGACTCCCCCGAACCAGCTTACATGGTGGGCTCACCACCATTTTTGATCAAAATTTCTCCCACCAAACTTTTGAAATCCTAGATAATCTCGAATTGGCTCTTGTATTCTTCTAGAAGTGCATCTGCCTGATCCAACAAAGATAAAATTGTTTTGGCCACCCTTGCAAGTGCCCTAAGAAGGTCCTAGATATCTTGTATGTGTCTGCGCTTAGTTATGCTTGGGAAATGAGTCATCCTCAAAGCTAACAAAGGAGCCTGCTTTGAAGTCCCTTCATTGTAGACTAAGAACCTAACAAGTCTATATTTTTTGTTTGGACGGATAAGGATTCATCCAACTCATCGTCGATAATTAGTGGAGCCTTCATCTTAGTGCTACCTCCTCTAACCCGAGCAGGGTAGTGGCGGGTTCAATATTCTGAGAAAGCAGGGTAATCTCCACCTTCACGACTCCACTCAAAGTATCACCAGATGGGGGAAGAGCCTCAACACTGATAGATTCACTAGGGTTTATCGAAACATCAAAGAGGAGGGTAGGCCCATTCAGACTGCCAGTCGGGGAGGATCATCCGGTTGTGCTGCAACATAATTTTGCATAAAAACTACAAACCTAAATAATATCCTGTATATCCCATTATGTAGATGGGAAGACAAAACTTCTCTTTTCACACTAAGGATAGACTGCTCCACCGATCTAAACATGTACTCTAGAATGTTAATACTTTTCTTACCCCTGAGGTGATTCAGGAAAGCAAGATGAAAGTTGTGGAGGATAGCCGAAGGGCTATCGAGGGTGAATTATTAGAGGACTATCACCATAATAGTATCCCCTAGTTTTGGTAAGTCTCCCTAACTATCCCTCCCTTATCCTTCCCTAGGGACTCCCCTTTGTCCCTAAATAGTTCCAGCTCACCTTGGAGGAAGTGCTTCTCCCTGTTGATGATTTCACCTTCATTAAGCAGCCCAATTATGGCTGCCAAAAGGTCAGTCATGATTATGAAGCCAAAACCTCTGATGACCACATGGCCTCCATTCTAGGACCAGATAAAATCCATGGAGATGTCCAAATAAGCCCCTAAGAATTGTTGCAAGAAGTGAAGGAGGCCATGGTCACAAAAAATGTCTTCCACCAAAGGGAACAACTATAGAGATGCAGGCTCAATCTCGACCATGGAAACAAAGCATATACAGGGGAGAAACCAGACAAAGCAAGGAAGATGAATATGTTAACATACGAGGATGGTGAAGCTATAATGAGAGTGAGGCATGAGAAAAATACCCCACAAAGATCTCTTCGTGCAAAAAATCCTTTGAAATGACTAACAAGCTGGTACCACGGGTGGCCTGTCATACCATACGATGATAGGAGCTAGGTGGAGCAAGATAGAGGCTCACAGTGAAAAGAGGAATCAAATTTCGAGGTGACCAAGCTAGCATGGTGGAAAATAGTGGCTTTGGTAACGTGGATGATAGCCATGAGGTATATTTTATGAACCACATCATCCTTGCTTGAGATGCCAACCCATCTTCCTAAAATAGAGGGGCAGGAATTCAAGAATATTTGCCTGATAGAATACTCAAAAGCTGCTATGTTGGACCAATAAGAGATCAATAGCTTGAAGGCCCATCCTCCCCATGCCCACGAAACTCGGTGATCATCGAATACGAGGATGCGGTGAGTACCAATACGATGAATTTTGATAAGGTGGTGGCTGAGGTTGAAAATTGGAGCGTGATTCCATCTCTCTTGGGACAAGTGGCCCTTGAGGCACCTATGCCCATGTGTTTCAATATGTGAAGGAGTCACGTGGAGCTTGTTCTACCACAGGGGAAACCCATGTGATACAAAAAGTGTATCCAAGTCCAAAATGGTGTTGGGAGGGAAAGCCTCATCACACCTGAGATAAAAGAGCAAGCAAAAAAGAGACGGACTAGAGAAAAGTCCACAACTGGCCACACTGGCCCAATCCATATCAATTTTTTTTTAGGTCAACATTGTTTACATCTATCACTGACTAAGGGAAAGATTCAGTCCATATTCGAAGCCTCGACTCTGAGATAGCAAGGTTGGCCAAATGATCGGCTATGCGGTTGCCTTCTCTTAGAGTGTGAGTGATTGAAGTGCGATGGAAGGACTGGAGAGTCTATCTTGCTTCTTCGACCAACATGGAGCTATTCTAGGATAATGAGATAGAGCCAGGAGCTATACTTGATATGATGTTCATGGAATTGCCTTCAATTACAAGGTTAGTGACCTAGAGCTTACTGCACAGAATGACTCCTTGGTAGAGGGCCCTTTCTTCCATAAAGTGGCTCGAGTTAAAACCTGAGTTCTCTGTATAGACTATAATTATGTTGTCTTTGTGATCTTGAATCACCTCCCAAATCCTGTAACTCTAATATTTCCTTTAACTACTCCATAAAAGTTGAGCTTAAGGAAGCCTGGAGATGGGGGAATCCACTTGACACTAGATTGGTCAATATTGGAGGGGGTCTTAGTGCAGGTTCCATGAGGGATACTTAGGGAAGAAGTAAGATATTCTTTTGACTTTGGTTCTAGGCCAACCTGCATAGGAGTGATAGACACATTCTCTGTAGCAATTGAGAGAATCCTAATGATGATATACCCTTCTTTGTCAGGAGAGTTGTTGAAAGCTCTAGCATTTATTTCTATCCAAACCTCCCAAAGGAATTGGGGGAGGAAAAATACTAGAAGGTTTTGAGTCGAAGACTTCTGAAAGGATTCAACCACTGAACATAGATATCATTGAACCATCAGATCTAGACCCAAGAGATACCAACAGTTGAAAAAAGGGATGATAGGATGGATTGGAAAAAGGAGCAGGAGGAGAACAGGTGTTGGGTAGACTCAGACTTGAAGCAACATGGGTAACACTAGTTAGGGAGATACAGGCCACGACACTGAAGGTTGGGTATGGAGACTATCTTATCTTGGACAACCAACCACATGAAGAAATTGACCTTTGGGGTGAGATGGGATCTCCAAACGAGGTTGTACGGGAACCACGAGGACCAAGATCAATAGAAAGGGCATATGCAGACTTAACAGTAAAGGAACCAGATTGGGAGGGAGCCAAAAGAATAGAGTCCTCACCAGGGGAGGAAGGAATGACACAGAGACAGAGGAGGTCAAAAAGGGTGCCAGAGGCACAAAGCTGAGTAGCATAAAGGCCACTAGTCGGGAGGGGCTTCCAATATGGAGAACCTAGGATAATGAAATAACTCACCTTAGGACCAAAAAGGGCATCAATTACTAGGTGAAGACACACCAGATCAAGCCTTTCCTGGAGGGGGCCACTTCCCAACCAACAATCACTCCAAAATTTGATGCTAGACCCATTGCCAAGTTTCCAATGAATGCCCTTTTAGATGATCTGTCTAGAATTCAAGATGGAATTCCATGTTGCAAAACCTTTGATAGAATTTGGATCATCAAGGAAGTTTGGGTTGGCCCAAATATACTTTACTCTAATGAGAGAAGCCCAAAGGGAATCTTCCTTGGTGAGAATGCACCATCCTTGCTTGGTGATGAGTGCCAAGTTCATGTTCCAGACTTTACATAGGCCAATGCCTCCGTGATCATTCCCTGAGCATACCTGATTCCAGCTTACCAAGTGAAACCTCCTTTTATCCTTTGATCTAGACCACAAGAAGTTCCTTTGTAGTTACTCAATACAATTGCACACATCCGTTGGAATCTAGAAGATGGACAAGAAAAACACCAGGATGCTTTGCAGTGTGGCATTTACCAAGGTGGCCTTCCCTTCTTGACTGAGCAGACTACCTTTCCAATTGGTCATATTCTTTTGGATGCACTCGATGATGGGATCCCACAGGGCTATCCTAGACTATCTACAAAAAAGGGGAAAGCCTAAGTAAGTAGCCGAGTGGGA
Source organism: Wollemia nobilis (assembly GCA_028583015.1). Taxonomy (NCBI): domain Eukaryota; kingdom Viridiplantae; phylum Streptophyta; class Pinopsida; order Araucariales; family Araucariaceae; genus Wollemia; species Wollemia nobilis. The sequence goes on along the minus strand of JAQPPZ010017031.1, from coordinate 5,874,517 downwards.
ACCAATGGAGCAACCAAGGACTATCGTGATGTGGGCTTGGCGCCTAGCTAGGGTGTTGAAAAAATAGAGCTTGCTTTTGATGAAGTTGACATTCTGGCTTGCAACCTCCTCAAAAGAGTGGAGGATTGACTTGATGCATCTAGCTTGGGGGACCGAGGCCCAGGTGGCCAGGATGGTGTCATAGATAAACTGCTGATGGGAGACAACCTAGATAGAAGAAGTAGGTTTGATGCCTAATATGGTACCATCGGTGCAAGCTTGGGAGATTGCTCTACCTAGGGCTTCAACCACAATGATGAAGAGGAAAGGGGATATGGGGTGTCCCTACCTGAGACCTCTAAAATTCTTGAAGTACCCTATGGGAGATCCATTCATGAGGATGAAGAAATTTGCAGAGGTGATGCATCCTTTGATAAGATTCACCTAGTCTGGGTGGAATCTATATTTATGGAGGACCACAAAAAGGAAGTCCCCAAGAGATCCTATCAAAAGCCTTATTCATGTCAATCTTGAGGAGGCCTGCTTGGCTACTAGAGGAGATGGAATGGATGAGCTTATGGATGACAATGATGTTATCTAAAATTTGTTTGCCATGGACAGAGATGCCCTAGTTGGGGGAGATGATGGAATGGAGGATGATATTAAGCCTAGAGACAAGGGATTTTGTGAGGATCTTGTACAAAATATTGCACAAGATGATGTGGTGGAAGTCGAAAAGGGAATAGGCTTGGTTGAATTTGGGGATGAGGGTGAGGAAGTGGAGTTTAAGTTGTTAGGAATAGACTTGTCCACCTATAACTATTGGATAGCAACAACTATATCTAGGCCAAGGATGTCCCAAAAATGCTGAAAGAAGATGGATGGAAATCCATCCGACCCTGGGGATTTCCCCCCCTGCATGGAGAAGAGAGCATAAATTATTTCTTCGACAGAGAGAGGAGCACATAACATACTATTTTGGGCCTATGAAACTAACCTAGGAATATGTTGTAAGAGAATTTCAGAAGTGAGGTGGTCGTAATTGGGAGAAGGCCCAAGAAGATATTCGAATAAATAAATTGCCATGTTTCTAATTTTTTAAATATCAGACACACCTTGACCATCTTTATTAATGAGTTCCTTGATCCGATTACTTCCCCTATGCCTCGTAGTTGTGGCATGGAAAAATTTGGTGTTTAGGTCACCTTCCTTAAGCAACATAATTTTGAACTTCTATTTTTAGAAGATCTCTTCCTCCTTCAAAGTGGTGGGGAAATCAGCCAAAAGAACTCTCTCCAAGTCAAGGAGGGCAGGTCCCATGTCGTTATATTGCATGGCGATCTCAATGTTCTTAAGTTGAGATTGGATCCTCTATTTTATTTTAAAAATATTCTTGAATATATCTTTATTCCACCTTTTAAGATTAAAATTGATGTGCCTGAGTTTGCTGCTAATTTGGGAAATCATGGGCCCTTGATAGGGCTTGGTGCACCACTGAGCAATAAGAGGCCTCAAAGTTGGATCCTGAAGCCACATTGCTTCAAACCTGAAGGGTGACTTAAAAGGCGAAGCTTGAGGGTGGTTGTCAAGGAAGAGGGGATTGTGGTCAGATCCAATCCTTGGGAGAGAACCCAAATGAGAATCGTCGAACATGGGAATGGCTTTGACTAAAATGAGAATCGAGTCTAGGCACATCTGGATCAGTTGTTCGCCCTTCCTACGGTTAGTCCAGGTGAACTTAGGTCCCTGAAGGTTTACATCCATGAACTCATTATTGTCCACAAAGTTGGAAAATTACTCATAGCATATTTCGGTGATGGGGTTTCCCCATTTATTATTAGAAGGGTAGATGGGGGAATTGAAATCCCCAACCAATATCCAAGCCTCTGCTAAAAATACCTCATGCAACTGACTTAGGGAGTCCCACAGAGAGGCTCTCCATAGGGGAGAGTTTGGAGCATAAAAATTTGATAGGACCCATTGAGACCCATCTATTTTGTTGGAGAAAATAATATTTGTATAGTTGTCTATTGCTGATAAGACTGTGCCATCAATCTCGATAGGATCCTAGAGACACAGGAGATCACCTGAAGCCCCATTTGTAGGACTGGAGTAGGAGGCTGAATTCTTCCAAATGCAGTTGGAGATAGTCAAAACATCGTGGGTATCTAGTTTTGGTTCCTGAAGGAGAAGAATAGTGGGATGGTGTTATTTCCTCATGGACTTTACCAAGTGCTACTTGCTACATCCATTGAGATCTCTCACATTCCATGAGAGGATCTTTATTTGGAAAATCTGGCTAAAATATGCTTCCCTCTCCTTGATGGAGGTGGAGATTGGTTCTATCGAGATCTTGAATATCTGATGGATGGGAGGACTCTAGGATTTATAATGATAATTTAATGCCATTACTTTTTATAGATAGTGATGCATATTTATTTCCTTTTATTTTCTTCATCAAAGAAATAATAAATGAATCTATTCATCGTTCAGATTCACATTCATAGATAGATTGTAATCTTTATTTTCATGTTCAAAGTAAGGTTTAATGAAGCTAAAGCTTACCTACAATATTCTTAACAAAATAATATAAAATCTACTTAAAACACTTCAAGACAAAAATAATTAAGGTTTACATCATGGTCATATGAGGGCAAATCACAAATCACATTTTTTTTTTTTTAAGTTTTATGAACAATCACTAGCATAGCATAATAAAATAACCAACACATGCCCCTTGTTAACAGTTACTTACAAATCACTAAGGTTCCTAGCACTTATCTTACACATAATCATAAGATTATAAATACATATGTGCAATGCTTATATAGTGGAACCTTAGAGAAGTTGTTTTTGTTTTTAACTTCTTTGCAAGAGAGGGTTTTATGATCAAAATCCTAAGTGTGAGTGTGGTTTTGCAATTGGATAAAATTACCACTCAACATTTTGGTGCTAGAAGGAGGGCCTGAATTGGTTTACTTTATTGCCATTTAAATGCTAAATTTGTTCATGTTACTTAAAAGAATTATTTAAAAGTATGGGTCTTGACTAACGAAGTGTTTTTTTCTTGTGATCACTTTCATTTATTCGAACATTTTCTAATTGATGATGCATTAATGCTAACCTTTGGCAAATTGGAAAATGTTCTCTAATGTTCATGATTTAATTGATGCATATATTTTGATTGATATAAATAATGATTTATGTGTTAAACATTTTTTTTTTAGCGAAAAACCCCTTGCGGAGCCGCCTTGGTCTGAGAGACCATGAACAGGGGGTTCTACACTGTCAAAGTCACCCGAGAGTGGCACCCGACCTTGTCCGCACCAACATTATCAATTGGATTTTGGATACCCATTTCAGCTTTTTGGTAGGGTGGATATTTGAACCTGGGACCTCCCTTGGAGGATTGCCCTATCCTCTCCAACTCACCTACAACACCTGAGTTATGTGTTAAGCATTTGAAGGTTGTTAGTTATTTCATGTTTCTTTGCAAGATATCTTTATTTGACTAACAAAATTATTTTGAAGTTATTCTTTGAGTTTCACTAATGGTGACATTTGATGAAATAAGAGTAAGAATGGTATTTGTGTTAGGTGACTATTATAGTCGTTTAAACATGCCTAGAATACCTCATTAAATTATTGAAAGTGTATTGGAGTTTGCACCACAATTTAGGCAAAATGTGACATTAGGACATATACAAAGATTGTATATCTACAAAAGCATGTTAATTTACTGGCAAATTTACCATGAGGATGTTGCTTATAGGTTATTATCATACACAATGGATGACATAGCATTGGGTTGGTATCTCCAATTACCTATGGATGTTATGACTTCTTGGATCCAACTAGAAACAACATTTCTTGACCATTTTGGAAATCAAGTTGACCCAGTTATGTTGCAAAATCAATTTACCTCTATACATAAACAACCTAATGAATCCATGAGATAATTCAATGATAGGTTCTATGGGTTGTACACTAAAGTGGTGGAACATTATGAAATAACAGAAGAAGAAGCCTTTCAAATTTACATGGGAGCCTTAGATCCCTTAATATCCAAATTTCTAAGGAAGCTTCTTGAAGATTCATCCTTGCCTAAGACCTACAAGGAGGCAATTATGGTAGAATGATGGTGGGCTTTGAGAAATTTTGATATGGGTAGATTATCATTACTTAATCCTAAGACCCAAAATTATATACCATCCACGAGTCAGGGTGAGACACAAATTTCTCCCATGATGAACTATTTTTCAGGAGCTTTGGATCCCAACCAACACCAACCATCCAATATAGCACCCTTGAATTCAGTGAGGTCTAATATGAGCAATCAATAGGATGAATTTGAATGTCCAAATGTTACAACCACCTTAGATATTATTTAAGAGGAGGTGCAAGTTTCAAAGCCAATATCCACCAATGAGGATTGTGTAGAGATGGGTTCATCTCTAGAAATGCATGAGTATTCATACAATGGAGGAGTTCTACATCTAACTAGTATTGAAATATGTGATAGGTTGGGACCTTCCATAGAATGGAGTGAAATGGTTGAAACAGATGATCAAGAAGGCCAATGTGTTCCAAATGATAACCTAGGCTTAGAGTTATTGTTTATGAAGGAGGATTGGGATGATCATAGAAAGAAGAATGTAAAAATTGACCCCATTATAGAAAACCCTAAGCCATCAAAAGGGGATGAAAGTGAATTTGAAAAGCAATTGATTTTTGAACCTAAATATGATGAAGAAGTGGTTGAGCATCACACCCTAGTTTTAGAAGATGATTATTGTTGGTGGAATAGATGGAAGTATTTTGTTGCTCTTTATAATGAAGCACCCGCTTCACCTGATATGTAGGACAAGTTGCAAAGGCTAGTTCTATAGATTAAAGAAAATATCGCTTAATTACAGGAAAAAACGCCTCAAGATGCATATCTTAACGATTCTACAAATCATCCTCATGAAATTGATGGTCAAGAAAACACACACCTTCAAAATTGTGTTAAAATTGAATCATGGGTTACAAATGTGGATTGTTATCTTGCAAGCTTGAATACAAAGAGTAGCCCACTTTTGGAAATAATTTAACCATCTAAGTAAGGTGAAGATGAATTTGATGAGAAACACATTGATGAATTGGAAGATGGTGAAGAAGTAGTTGAGCATCACAATTTGATTTTGGAAGATGATTACTATATTTTTTGGGAGAAAGGGGAAGAATATGCTCACTCCAAATATTCTAATGAAATTTTTGTGTCAATTGATATGTAGGATAATACAATTGCTTTCTCACATGAGGATATTACAAGTCTTGTAAAATCTGAGAATGTTTTGTAAGAAGGGTTGGAATCTCATCAAGTGTTAGAAAATGATAATGATTCTACTACCATGGATAAATAAGAAAAAGAATTGATAGATGAATAAAAATATCATGTCAAAGATACAATACAGTTTTATCCCACAAATTTAGATGACAATTTTTATAATGGTTGGGGAAGATATGAAGAATCATTGGTTTTTCACACCCCTATTGATGAAATTTATATTGACATGTAGGATGCAGAAAATGCTATCTCGTATGAAGATATTGTAATTCCTGTATAGCAGAAAGTGGCATGCCTATTTCAAAAATAGAGAAGGTTCCAAAACTTGATCATTTTGAATATGATTTTATGGAACACTTGGTCGAAATAGAATAGAAATAAATAGAAAATATTTCTTATGATTATGTTATTTGGGATAATGAATAAGTAAAATGTACTCTTTCATTCTGAAATACTGAAACCTTGGGTACAAATTCACATGATTGTCTTGAATATTCTAAGGAAGAAATACCATGGATGGTTAACAAGGAATGGGAACCGAATGACAAAAATGTTGCTTCATTCGAAACAACTCAAGTAATTGATCATGGAGATATGTTACTTGACACATCCCTTGGTAGACAAGAGTTGTGTTTTGAAAAGGATGGACATGCTTTTGATTGGGTGCCTAATATTGGTGTTTTTTATGAACAGGTAATTGATGAAGATAAAGACCATGAGGAAAAAGAGGAAATCACAAAGGTTCACCAAGTCTTGGTAAATGAAAGTGCACAAAAGGTAGAATCTCACGTTTTATGTTTGACCATGTGAACTCCAAGTGAAAACTTGCCCAATTATCTATGTGATTCAAATGTTATTATGATGAAATGCCATTGGAGGTGAATGAAGAACTAAAGTTGATTTCTACTCAAACCACTAATGACATTGCTTTGTTAAATGAAAGAGAAATTGATGTGTTGAATTTTTTTTTGAAAATTTTGAAAAAACTTGTATTAAAACAAAGATCAATTACAATTTGGGAAGAGAATTTTCCCAGCCGAAATCAGAGAGAACACATGCTTACAATAGTAAAAGAAGATTTGCAATGGAGCCAAATCTCTTGAACCATTAACTAGCTAACAGGGGGATCGGATTGGTCTGTTGATGCAACTTGTCGCGATATCGCGACACTCTTACCCTCTTCTCCTTTGGCCGCGAAAATGCAACATGTCGCGATATCGCGACACTTTTCTCCTTTGGCCGCGAAAATGCAACATGTCGCGATATCGCGACACTTTTCTCCTTTGGCCGCAAAAATGCAACATGTCGCGATATCGCGACACTTTTCTCCTTTGGCCATGAAAATGCAACATGTCACGATATCGCGACACTTTTTCCCCTTCTGTCCGTGACATTGCAACATGTCGCGATATCGCGACACTTTTTCCTCCTTTGGCCGCGACGAAGCAACATGTCGCGATATCGCGACACTTTTTCTCCTTGGGCAGCGGCATTGCAACATGTCATGAAATCGTGACACCTTTTCCTCCTTTGGCCGCGATGAAGCAACATGTCGCGATATCGCGACACTTTTTCTCTCTTGGCCGTGATGTTGCAACATGTCACGATATCGCGACACTTTTTCTTTCTCGCCGCGATGAAGCAACATGTCACGATATCGCGACACTTTTTCTCTTTCGGCCGTGATGAAGCAACATGTCGCGATATCGTGACACTTTTTCTCCTTGGCCGTGATGTTGCAACATGTCACGATATCGTGACACTTTTTCTCTTTGGCCGTGACGAAGCAACATGTCACGATATCGCGACACTTTTTCTCCTTTGGCCGTGATGATGAAACATGTCACGATATCATGACACTTTTCTCTCTTGGCCATGATGATGAAACATGTCGCGATATCATGACACTTTTTCTCTCTTGGTCGCGATGATGCAACATGTCGCGATATCGTGACACTTTTCTCCTTTGGCCGTGACGATGCAACATGTCACGATATCGTGACACTTCTTCTCCTTTGGCCGTGATGATGCAACATGTCACGATATCGTGACACCTTTCCTCCCTTGGCCGTGATGATGCAACATGTCACGAAATCATGACATCTTTCCTCCATTGACCATGATGAAGCAACATGTCATGAAATCATGACATCTTTCCTCCCTTGGCCATGATGAAGCAACATGTCACGATATCGTGACACCTTTCCTCCCTTGGCCGTGATGAAGCAACATGTCACGATATCGTGACACCTTTCCTCCCTTGGCCGTGATGAAGCAACATGTCACGATATCGTGACACCTTTCCTCCCATGGCCGCGATGAAGCAACATGTCACGATATCGTGACACCTTTCCTCCAGTGACCATGACGGTGCAACATGTCACGAAATCATGACACCTTTCCTCCCTTGGCCGCGATGAAGCAACATGTCATGAAATCGTGACACCTTTCCTCCCTTGGCCATGATGAAGCAACATGTCATGATATCGCGACACCTTTCCACCCTTTGCTTTTTCTTTGATCATTAGCTCAGGGACCTTTCAAGACCCTGCCTAATCACCTCATCCTCAATAGCCATGTCACTGTGCAACTGAACCCCTACCTCCTTCTCAGCACCCATCTTAGCCAGGAAGTCGACCGCTTTGTTTAAATCTCTACTCACGTAAACTGGAATCACATCATCTAATTCCCTCCATAATTCCTTAATTTGAGTGACAAGAATCCTCAACCTCCATGCTTTCAAGGCAAAGTTCCTCATGCAATCTAGAGCTCCAACCATTATCTGAGAATCTGATTCAAGTATTATCCTCCCGTGGCCCTGTTTAACTGCCCAAATAGAAGCAGATTTGATAGCTATGGCTTCTGCTTCATTGTTTGTAGCTCTTCCCAAGCCTTGCAGTTCCCAATAGAGCACTGTTCCAACATGATTCCGGCAAACCACTCCAATTCCGGCTCTACCCGGGTTGCCTTTTGCAGCTCCATCAGTATTAATTTTAATCCAACCTTCTGGGGGTGGTTTCCAACTAGCTCTGTCCTGTCCCTCTTGCACTTCAACTCCCTCTTCCATTGCCCCAATAACAACCTGAGTTTCCTCTTTAGCATAGACGGCCACAGTTTCTGTGACTTTGCTCCAAATGACCTGCCAAACTCCATCTAACGAAGAAAAGGTTTCTCTAAAAATTCTAGCATTTCTCTCCAACCACACTTGCCACCAAATAAAGTTTAATCCAAGCTCCCAACCAATACGAAGAGCTTTAGATTTAAATCTACCCCTCTTCCATCTTTCCCAGATATTAATCCGATTCAAGTCACCATTAACTTGAATTTTATAATATGAAAACCATCTCTTCCAAATCTGGCACGTGAAAGGGCACTCAAACATCAAGTGATCAGCTGTTTCCTCGCTCTTGTAGCATAAGACACATTGAGAAGGACCGATGATTCCTTTACATCTGAGATTATCAAAAGTGAGAATTCCATTGTGCATGAACTGCCAGGCAAAAAAGTTTACTTTCAACCAACCTTTGGAGTGCCAAATCTTTCTCCAATCCTCAACCTGATAAGTATGAGGGGGAGGCTCTGGAAGGATCTTGTCATATCCATCCTTCACCGTGTAGACACCAAGGCTCCCATAGCCCCAAGCTAATTCATCCTCCTCATCTCTACCTGTGAGAAATATTTCTGTCAAGATTTTAGTCATGATGGGTGCCAAATCTGGAGGGATTGAAATTGGCCACTCATCCAACTTCTTAAACTGCTTAAACTTATACTCCCCCAGCTGACTAGTGGTGAAATAACTTTCAATTTGGACCCATCCCTTGGTTTCAATGGCTGCTTTAATTGGTTGCAATTCAAGAAATTCAACAATGATAGGTGGGTATTGATCCCATGAATCTGTCCAAAATCGTGCCTTCTCCCCTCTCCCCACTTTCCAAAATAATCGATCTTTTACTACCTGGGATCCTAACTTGAGAGCCTGCCACACTAAGGATCCAGTACCATCCAAAGGGAAATGGCCCACCTCATTTGGGTTAACATGTCCCACATATTTACTAGTTAGGATTCTACTGAATAAGGAAGTTGGTTGGGAAATCCACCTCCAAGAAAGCTTTCCAGCCAAAGCTTTATTATTTATCTTGGATCTTCTCAGACCCAAACCTCCTTTTACCTTGGGCTAGGTTACTTTGTCCCAACCTACTAAGGCCCATTTCCTCTCTCCTTTTACTCCTTCCCATAAAAATTTTCTAGCCATCTTGTCCAACTCTTTCCATATAGTATGTGGGGCAGCCAGGATAGAGAATTTATAAATTGGCATGGCCTGAATGACTTGACTGTAAAAAAGTTAATCTACCCCCATAGCTTAACCATTTGTGAGACCAATGATTAATTCTATCCTTGATACAATCCAAAAGATTCCTCCAGATATCTATTTTTAGTTTTTTAAAGTGCAAAGGGACCCCCAAGTAAACCACTGGGAGAGAAGTCCTTGTGAATCCCAAGATCTCTAAAACTCTGTCCTGAAGCCTTTGATCAAGATTGAAAAAGACCACTTTGGATTTTTTATCATTGATGACTTGGTTTGTAGCCCTAAGGTAGACACTAAGAGTATCTCTCGATCATTCTTGCTTCCCCGAAGCCGGCCACTCCCACCAATCCAATATCATCCACAAACTGTAGGTGAGTCAAAACTTCCTCACCCACCTTGATACCCGTTAGCAAACCTTGTTGTCTTCTCCTCAAGAAAAGTCTACCTAGTCCTTCAGCCAATATGAGAAAAATATAGGGAGAGCAAGGATCCCCTTGACGAAGGCCTCGAGTGGCTCCAAATGGTTGCGAGGGAAGACCCTTGATTAACATAGAGTATGTCGGAGTAGAGACACAACTCATGACCCATTCTATCCAATCCTGAGAGAAACCAAAGGCTGCCATCATCTTTGCCAAGAAGCTCCACTCCACCCTATCATAAGCCTTTGACATATCTAATTTTATGAACATTCCTTTATTACCAGATGTTTGCATTGAATGGATTGCCTCCTGGGCTAGAACCACCCCATCCAGGATCTGCCTACCCTCTACAAAACCCCCTTGCTCTGAGGAGATAATGTTATGTAAAAGAGGTTTTAGCCGCTCAACCATTACCTTTGTGATTATTTTATATATCACATTGCATAAGGCAATAGGTCTATAATCTGAAATATGTACCCCCTCCTCCCCTTTTGGAATTAAGGTAATGAAAGTATGATTTAATGCTTTAAGCATTCTTTTACTACCTCTGGACTCCTCTATAACAACCATTACATCCTCCTCCAAGTTATCCCAAAAGGCCTAAAAAACTCAATTGGAAAGCCATCTGGACCTGGAGTTTTTTCGGTGCTCATTCCAAAGACCACATTCTTCAGTTCCTCTCTATCAATGGGTTTAAGAAGGGTCTGATTTTCTTCTTCAGAGATAACGGAAGGTATGACAACAATAACCTCGTTTTGAGCCTCTTCATCTTGCACCATACTTTCCTTAAAAAGTTTAGAAAAATAATCCATTGAATGGGAATGCATACCTGGAAGTGTATCAAAGGAGTGTCCGTTCTCATCTTGAAGAGCTTCCATGTTATTCATCTGTCTCCTAGCACAAGCAGATCCGATGGAAAAATTTGGTATTTCTATCACCTTCTAATAACCAAGTGGTTCTTGCTCTCTGTTTCCAGTAGGTCTCCTCTTGGTTGTCAATGTCCTCAACCGCTTTACGCAAGGCATCATCCTCGGCTTTGAGCTGCTCAGTAATTGTCCCTTCCCTAAAGTGTTTTTGAACCTCATCCCATCTGGCCACCAAAGGAGCTCTTTGGACCTCGAAGTCTGTCTTGTTAGCTCGCCTCCAATGTTTCAGTTGAGCTTTGACATAATGAAGTTGTTTGTGGAATCTAAACATTGTTGTCCCATATGTCGGGCGGCCTTCTTCCCACCACTGTGGAATTTTCTTTCGAAGTTCCTCTTTTTGTAACCAAAAATTCTCAAATTTAAATGGTTTGTGATGCTGCCCTGTCTTAGTCCCTCCTTCCAACAAAATGGGAAAGTGATCTGAAATAGGACCCTCCAAAATCTGAAATTTTGTATTCCATTTTACAAATGCCTCCTCTGAAACCAAAAAATGGTCTAACTTAACCTTCCTGCTATGTGGCTCCCTCCTCTTATTAGTCCAAGTATAGTTGGTTCCAGCGCATTTAATATCCACTAAGTGTAAAGCCTGGACTTGGGCAATCAAAAGTCGGTCCCCTGGGTCCAAAATTGGGGTTCCCCCTTCCGGATCTCTAGAGGATAATTTAGCATTAAAATCCCCAACAATAATCCAGTCTAAATCTTCCCTTGAGATTCTCATGTTATGCACAACTTTCCATTGAAGCCTCTGACCATCAAGGTTTTGAGCCCCATAAAAATTTGTGATTAAAACATGTTCAACCGTGACATTATTCCTAAAATGTGATGTGAGAACACCCCTCCAAGCTAGATGTTCTATTGCAGTCCATTCAAGAGAGTTCCAAAGAGTAACAATCCCCCCGAGGCACCTTGGGCAGCCACTTCCATATGACCAGCACCCCTCCAAATCTTGTTAACTGTTTTACACATAAGATCTAACGACATTTTTGTCTCCTGAATAAGCAAAAAATCTGTTTTACATTTTTCTAAGAGTCTTCGAACAACAGATTGATGGGTTCTACTGTTTAAACCCCTAACATTCCATGATTGTATAATCATTGGTTACCTTGAGAGCAAGTAAGAATCTATTGGCCTCACCGATCCTCCAGTGATCAGTTTGTCTCCTTGAACTGCTAGCAATTCCTTATTTGATTTTCTACCCACTCCTTGAGAGTTGCTATTTTTTTATCTCTTTTCCACCCGAGTTATCCCTAAAGTTGGCCTTTCTCTATTCTTTTCTGCTATTCCCATGCTGACATCCTTAATTATTGGTTGCTCTTGGTTATGCACTATCAATGCCCCTACACTCTCTGACTGCGGTAACTCACTGTGGTCAATTACCTGCTCTATGACGGGGGGAGATGAAAGAGGAGCTTGAACGTGGATGTTATTATTTTCACTATTACCATCCACTCCTTCCATGAATTGTTCCTCTTGGTCCACTAGTGTCTTAAATATCTCATACCTATTGGCGGGCTTGAGTTGGGTTTGCTCTTTACCATCTTTTTTCTTTTGCCTTCTCCTTCTTTTGGGCTGTTCAAAACCATCTCTCTGAGCTTCTTTACCCTGAGAAGTATTGGTTGGTTCTTTGTTTATTGTTGACTTACCCTCCTTAGGAAGATTTGACATTCCTAGAGGAGCCTCCATTTTTGTGTTCATATTATTTGGGCAAAATCGGGCCAAATGCCCGTATTTGTGGCAAACTCTGCATCTAAAGGGCAGAGCCTCATAATCCAGCTGTTGAATCCAAGATAGTCCTGCAAGTTCAAGTTCCACCTCTATCGGTAGAGGCTGGCTAAGATCCATTTCCACACATATTCTTGCATAAACAACTGTGTTCCCTTCTATTGTGTCTTTGGAGACACCCAAATGTCTTCCAAGGGAATTACCGATCATCTCCAAAACCTGCTCACTCCAAAACTCCATTGGAAGTGCATACAAACGGATCCAAACCGGGACAACAATGGGTTCAATTCGAGGATCGAATCCCACTCTCCAGGGTTGAACAAATAATCCTCTCGGACCATGATTCCTCTTTTCTGATTCGAAAGCCCTATTTCTATCGGCCAAAGAAGAAAAACTAACAATAAAATACCCATTGCTAATAAACCATAAAGAGTACTCACCATGAGGCTCCCAGTTTTGTCGGACCCAGGAGTGCAAAAAATTTAGGGTAGGGCGAATACCCATGAATTTACAGATCAAATCGTGATTGGCTCTGTATAAGACTGTTTCTTCGACCATCCTTGGCTCAATGACAATCTTGGGCCTTGATTCGGACTGTGGCAGGCATCCATTAACTCGATGAGCTGTTGATCTGTTTCCAACAGTCGTAAAGAGCATTTTAAATGCAGTTCTTTGAGCTTCGTCAGTCTTGGAAGGAGATTTATCTTTTAACAAATCTGCATAAGAGCTATTTCTCCCTAGGAGAGGATCCGGAGAAGTCCCCATTGGACCCTCCTGGGGCAGCAATCTTGCCTTCAGATCCACAGCAACCAAAAATCTCTTCGGCAACCCAACAGATGCCCTAGATTTTCCTTAGCTCCAGAAACCCTAGTTCATCACTTCCCGCCTCCCGATCCAATTGAAACAAGTGGTCCCGTTCTTAATGTGTTGAATTATTAAATCAAATTCATAAAAAATTGATAATGGAATCTAGGATAAAAACCTATAATGATCATCATTTAATATGTTGGACATTTTGAGTCCCTAAGCTGAAATGTTGTCATTGATGTCAATAGAGCAATAAATGTCAAAAGGATCTATGAAGGGTTTTTGTGAAAACCAAGGCAGGGAAAATAAAAGGTTTTATTTAAAACCATGGACAGACATATTTGATCTGGGTTTTTCTTAAAACCCACATTGGGCTTTCGTTTCATCGAAAAAGGTGCCCCGATGATGGAGTTATTTGAGTTTTAATGTTTGGTTTAAATTTTAATTATTTAAAATTTAAATTCAAATTTAAATGGAAAGTTTCCTGCCGACGTCATCATGCAAATACAATTTTAATATTTCCATCGACGTCTTCAAAGTGTTATTAAACACTATATAAAGGGGTGGCAATTAAACCAAATAATCATCCTTGCTCTCGTGTGTTAATTGCCTTGGAATTCGAAAGAGCTCGTGCGAATTGTTGAAAAGGAAGCAGAGAAGAAAGCGCAGTGATTTGGAAATCTCAAACATGGTATGAGGCATGGTGCATTGGCGTATCGATTTTGCTAAGACTGTGGGCAGCACAAATATCAGGGATCGAATCCCCTTGACGGCAGCATGTGGGAAGCGCTTTGGCGCTTTGTCCTTTGCGGCAGGCGAAGGAAGATTAAAGGCCCTTTTGGCCTTTGCTTTTCCAATGAGCGCTTTGGCTCGGTTGGAATCTTAGCCATGGCTAAGATGCTCACGGTGTGTGGCGGACAGGGGTTCGAATCCCCTTGAGAGGTATTTACGTTTTTGCCTTTAATAATTTTTATTAGCCCTAAAGTTTGGAGTTATAAGGTATTTAATGGGAATTAAATTTTATCATTAGGGCTGTGATTATTATTGCAAAAGCATATTTGATTTATGTTTTATTTTGATGGAAATGGAGAATTGATTTTAGGAGAAATAAGGAGTTGTTGTTAAAGTGATTTTGAGAGATTTATTGTGGGTTATTCTTAATAAGGGTTTTTATTAAAATAGACTTTGGTGGATGTGTTTATGAAGTTGGAGTGAAAAGGGTGTAAATTAAGTTATGCTTTTATTGTGATTATTTAAAAGACCACTAACCCTTATTAATATTGAAAAGGAAAGTTGTGATTAAGTGTGGCAGATTTTGTGGACAACTTATTGGCATCAAAAAGGTATGGGCACATTCTCCTATTGATTGTTTGTGGTGGTTGATTTCTGAAATATCATTGGAGTGAAAAGGATTAATTGAAGGTTTCCTTTGTGAAGATGGTTGGTTGAATGCTTCAAGGTTTTTCTGATTTGTGAGTTGTATTTAAACCTTGTTTCATTAGCATTGTTGTTGAAGCCCATTGATGATGAAATGAACTTGAACATGATCTAGAAAAGAACATGAGTATCATTGTTATGTGAGACTTGAGATAAAGCATTGTTGGAAACATTTTGAGTTGGTTGATACATGCTTGAACTAGGGTTTGTGAGAAAGGGTTGTTCCTTGATGTGATTGGTTGAGTTGAGTTGGTTAAGCCTAGTCAAGTGGATGTGTGAAATGGTTGTTCAAGTTCCATAAAACAAACTATTCTATATTCTGATTTGAGTTGAGATTGAGATTGAAGAATAGGACATATTGAGTCTCTAACAATTCTCTTTATGCTTCTATTGAGTTGAGATTGGGATTTGAGTATAGAACATATAGAGTCTCTAACAATTCTCTTTATGCTTCTATGAGATTGATTTGAGTTGAGATTGAGATTTAAGAATAGGACATATTGAGTCTCTAACAATTCTCTTTATGCTTCTATTGAGTTGAGATTGGGATTTGAGTATAGAACATATAGAGTCTCTAACAATTCTCTTTATGCTTCTATGATATTGAATTGAGATATTGATTGTACTTTGAGCTTAGAACATATTGAGTCTCTAACAATTCTCTTTATGATTCTATGAGATTGAACAAGTTCTGTGTGAGCTTGTTAAGCAGATTTGAGACAAGTCTTTGAGAAGGCTTGTGGACTGTTTTGAGTTAAGCTTTTGTGAAAGCTTGCTTGAGAAGATTTGAGCAAGTCCAAGAGAGGACTTATTGAGCAGATTTGAGCAAGTCCAAGAGAGGACTTATTGAGCAGATTTGAGCAAGTCCAAGAGAGGACTTATTGAGCAGATTTGAGCAAGTCCTAGAGAGGATTTGTTGAGCAGATTTAGACAGGTTTTGTGTGAACCTGTTGAGCAGATTTAGACAGGTTTTGTGTGAACTTGTTGAGCAGATTTAGACAGGTTTTGTGTGAACCTATTGAGCATATTTGAGCAGGTTCTGAGTGAACCTATTGAGCAGAATTGTACTAGACCGATTGTACTATGTTTAGTGCAAGAGATTGAGCAGAACTATGCTAGACCGACTGAACTGTGTTTGGTATAGTATTGAGATAGAGCTTTGGAGGTGACAGAGTATAGAGGATAGAGTCTCAGTGGATAGAGATCCAACAACCAGGACAATTGAAGACAATATCTGAGTGAGAAGTCTTCAAGTGGAGAGAGATCCACCAGTCAATGCAGCATAGAGACAAAGTCTTCTAGAAGATCACTAGCCAGAGCAGAAGGGGAAAGAGTTCTCCTGTGGAAGAGATCCATGAACTTGAGATTAGGGGATCAACATCTCCTTTGGACCGAGGTCCATAAACATTGTAATTTGGGAAGGATTCCCAAGAGATCATTTGAGAAATATTTAGAAGAAATATTTTCTCTGTGGAGGTAGCCCACATTGGGTGAACCACGTTAAATATGTGTCTCTATTGTGTGTGGTGTTTTGTGCATTGCTTTGATTACTGCTATTGATACTGCTATCTATACACTGCATAATATTGATTTGAGAAGAAAAGTAAAAAGTGGTCTTATACTTGTTCACCCCCCTCTCAGTATAAGCTTGTGTTCTTCAATTGGTATCAGAGCGGGTTCCTTCAGAAGAGTTTGACAGCTTGAAGGAAAAGCGGTCTAAGAACACAATGGATCAAAAGGATCAAAAGAATGAGGCCTTCAATAATACAATACCAGTATTTGATGGAAGTGACTTCCTATATTGGTGTGTGCTGATGAGATTTCACTTGATGGCACTTGGCAATGAAGTTTGGGATGCAGTGGAATTTGGGTACAATTCAAAAATTAATCCTCCTACAGATAAGGAAGGTAGGTTTCTCATGCATGCAAATTCAAGAGCTATGAATGCAATTATAAGAGGATTACGTAGATCAGAATCTATGAAGGTGATGGAATGCAAAACAACAAAAGATATGTGGGAACTCTTGCAAACCATATATGAAGGAGATAAAAGTGTCAGGAAAGCAAAGATCAGAAATCTCAAAGGAGAATTTGAGAATCTAAGAATGAGGGATGATGAAAGCATTCATGACTATCTCAACAAGGTTGATGAACTTATACATGAGATGAAAGGTCTTGGAATGAAGGTTGATGAATCTGATGCTTGCGACAAGATCTTGAGGACTCTTCCAAAAAGGTATAGTGAAAAAGTTTTTGCCATAGAAACATCAATTGATAGTGATAATCTAACAAGAAATGCTTTGCTTGGTATGCTTACAAATTTTGAGATAAGAACAAAAGATCCTATTCCTCCAAAAGAAGTTGCATTCAAAGTGGATAGTAAGAAAAAGGGTAAGAAGACAGAATCAAGCAATGAATCTTCTAGTGATGAAGAAGCTAACTATGGTAGAAGAGATAAAGGGTTCAAAAGACCAATAGATATGAGATCTGTCAAATGCTTTAATTGTGGCAAGTTTGGACATTTTGCAATAGAATGCAAAGAGCCAAAGATCAACAATGATGAAGAAAAATAGGATCACAGGTACAGGGAATCTAAAAATTATAGGTACCAAAAGAAAAATAGGGATGGACAAAACAAACAAGGGAAGAAGTTTTTCCAAAGGCAAAAGAGAAGCTACTATGCGGATAATCCAAGTAAGTACCAAATTGATAGTGATGCTAGCTTTTCAGACAATGATAGAGATGAAGTCTTGTTCATGGTTAAGGAAAAATATCAAGTTAAGAAAAAGACTCCAGTTATTCTCAAGTGTTTTAGATGTGGTAAATTTGGACACCTTGAAGATGATTGCACAAGATATGGTTATAGTTTCAGTGATGATGATTTTGAATATGCACTTGATAGATCAAATGAGAATATTCTAATGGCTTTAGAAGATAAATAATTGAGTGATCCTATAGAAATCAAGTCAAAATAAAGAAATGATATGGACAAAGGCAAACAAATAGAGGACTACTCAATAGAGAATGGTTATGATCTCAAAGGTGAACTTATATATGCTCTTGACACAATGAAGAAGGTAAGAAAGCAACACTCTAAGCTTGAAAGTCAGTTTCAAGAATGTGATGAAGAAATATTATTGCTCATAGAGGACTTAGAGAAGTCAAAGGCCAAGGCAAGTAAGTTTAGAGAAAAGTTAGAAGCAAAAATCTTGGAATGTGAGAAGTTAGCACAAGAAGTGGCTACTCTAAATAAATATTTACAGGACTCCAATATCAAGATGAAGAGTTTCACAAATAGCTCTAAGAACTTGGATAAGTTCATTCGTGGACAACAAAGAACATCATGTTCAACAGGTCTAGGTTTTGGAAAGAAACAGGAAAAGGCAAAGTCTACTTCAAGTCTTGAAGAAGAAGAAACAACATCAGAAGAAGATACTTTAGAAGAGGGATTCTCAGATGTAAGTGAAAGTGAAACTTCTAAGGATGAGTCGATTGCAGTGGGTCCAACAGGGACAATGGGAAAATAAGATACATATGGAACAACAATCAGAATAGGAGACCAATGAGGTCTAGGCAAGGAATATTCAATGGGAGATGCTTCTCATGTCATAGGTTTGGGCACATGGCTTCACAATGCAGGATACATGAAAGACAGGTATATGGAAGAGAACAACTTTTCCAAGGATATTGTTATTCATGTAATGAGTTTGGTCATAAGGCAATAAATTGTAGGATTCATGATAGAAGAGGATATGGCTTCACTAGGAGAAATCCTAAGACTATTGCACATCCAAGGAATAATAACATTAAGTGTTATAAGTGCAATAATGATGGTCACATAGCAAGATGGTGTAGAGTAAATATTCCAAAAATATGTATGAACAGGAACAAAAACAAGAACATGAACAAAAATAGGAACATGAACAGAAACAAGAAGATGAATAGGAACAAAGACTCAGAAAAGAAAAGAGACTCAAAAAATAATGAGAACAAGAATAGGTACAAGAACAGGAACATGGATGAAAACAAGAACAAGAACATGAACATGGATGATGACTCAGAAAGAAACAGTGAGAGAATTCAACAAAAAGAAAAAGGGAAATACAAAGGCAGAGAATAATGCTTTTGGGGAGTAGAAATACTCCCACCCTAGAATTAACCACCTCATGTGGAGGTAGGGGAGGGGCTAAGCTAAGAGGCTTATTTATTAGCCCCAAGCCCCAAAGGTGATCCTTTGCCATTGATGTCAAAGGGGGAGAGATTTGTGTATTATGGGGAGAGTTTTTGGATATGAGGAGAGATTTGATATCTAAGAGAGCATTGAGCCAGGGGGAGCAAAAAAGAAGGTCAGAATTCAGTAAAATGATTTGGGTTGCCATCAATGACAAAGGGGGAGATTGTTGGACATTTTGAGTCCCTAAGCTGAAATGTTCTCATTGATGTCAATAGAGCAATAAACCCTGATATTTGAGTTTTAATGTTTGGTTTAAATTTTAGTTATTTAAAATTTAAATTCAAATTTAAGTGGAAAGTTTCCCACCAACGTCATCATGCAAATACAATTTTAATATTTCCACCGACGTCTTCAAAGTGTTATTAAACACTATATAAAGGGGTGGAAATTAAACCAAATATTATCCTTGCTCTCGTGTGTTAATTGCCTTGGAATTCAAAAGAGCTCGTGCGAATTGTTGAAAAGGAAGCAGCGAAGAAAGAACAATGATTTGGAAATCTCAAATGTGGTATGAGGCATGGTGCATTGGCATATCAATTTTGCTAAGACTGTGGGCAGCGCAAATATCAGGGATCGAATCCCCTTGACGGCAGCGTGTGGGAAGTGCTTTGGTGCTTTGTCCTTTGCGGTAGGTGGATGAAGATTAAAGGCCCTTTTGGCCTTTGCTTTTCCAATGAGCGCTCTAGCTCAGTTGGAATATTAGTCACAGATAATACGCTCGCAGTGTGTGGCAAACAAGGGTTCGAATCCCCTTGAGAGGTATTTATGTTTTTGCCTTTAATAATTTTTATTAGCCCTAAAGTTTGGAGTTATAAGGTATTTAATGGGAATTAAATTTTATCATTAGGGCTGTGATTATTATTGCAAAAGCATATTTGATTTATGTTTTATTTTGATGGAAATGAAGATTTGATTTTAGGAGAAATAAGAAGTTGTTAAAGTGATTTTGAGAGATTTATTGTGTGTTATTTTTAATAAGGGTTTTTATTAAAATAGACTTTGATGGATGTGTTTATGAAGTTGGAGTGAAAAGGGTGTAAATTAAGTTATGTTTTTATTGTGATTATTTAAAAGACCACTAACCCTTATTAATATTGAAAAGGAAAGTTGTGATTAAGTGTGGCAGATTTTGTGGACAACTTATTGGCATAAAAAAGGTATGGGCACATTCTCCTATTGATTGTTTGTGGTGGTTGATTTCTGAAATATCATTGGAGAGAAAAGGATTGATTATGATTTCCTTTGTGAAGATGGTTGGTTGAATGCTTCAAGGTTTTTCTGATTTGTGAGTTGTATTTAAACCTTGTTTCATTAGCATTGTTGTTGAAGCCCATTGATGATGAAATGAACTTGAACATGATCTAGAAAAGAACATGAGTATCATTGTTATGTGAGACTTGAGATAAAGCATTGTTGGAAACATTTTGAGTTGGTTGATACATGCTTGGACTAGGGTTTGTGAGAAAGGATTGTTCCTTGATGTGATTGGTTGAGTTGAGTTGGTTAAGCCTAGTCAAGTGGATGTGTGAAATGGTTGTTCAAGTTCCATAAAACAAACTATTCTATATTATTATTTGAGTTGAGATTGATATTTAATAATAGGACATATTGAGTCTCTAACAATTCTCTTTATGCTTCTATTGAGTTGATATTGGGATTTGAGTATAGAACATATAGAGTCTCTAACAATTCTCTTTATGCTTCTCTAAGATTGATTTGAGTTGAGATTGAGATTTAAGAATAGGACATATCGAGTCTAACAATTCTCTTTATGCTTCTATTGAGTTGATATTGGGATTTGAGTATAGAACAATTAGAGTCTCTAACAATTATCTTTATGCTTCTATGATATTGAATTGAGATATTGATTGTACTTTGATATTAGAACATATTGAGTCTCTAATAATTCTCTTTATGATTCTATGAGATTGAACAAGTTTTGTGTAAGCTTGTTAAGCAGATTTGAGACAAGTCTTTGAGAAGGCTTGTGGATTGTTTTGAGTTAAGCTTTTGTGAAAGCTTGCTTGAGCAGATTTGAGCAAGTCCAAGAGAGGACTTATTGAGTAGATTTGAGAAAGTCCAAGAGAGTATTTATTGAGAATATTTGAGCAAGTCCAAGAGAGGACTTATTGAGAAAATTTGAGCAAGTCCTAGAGAGGATTTGTTGAGCATATTTAGACAGGTTTTATGTGAACCTGTTGAGAAGATTTAGATAGGTTTTGTGTGAACCTATTGAGCAGATTTGAGTAGGTTCTGAGTGAATCTATTGAGAAAAATTGTACTAGACCGACTGTACTGTGTTTAGTGCAAGATATTGAGCATAATTGTGCTAGACCTACTGAACTATGTTTGGTACGGTATTGAGATAGAGCTTTGGAGGTGATAGAGTATATAGGAGAGTCTCAGTGGATAGAGATCCAGCAACTAGGATAATTTAAGACAAATCTGAGTGAGAAGTCTTCAAGTGGAGAGATATCCACCAGTCAGAGCAGCATAGAGATAGAGTCTTCTAGAAGATCACTAGCCAGAGCAGAAGGGGAAATAGTTCTCCTGTGGAAGAGATCCATGAACTTGATATTAGGGGATCAACATCTCCTTTGGACCAAGGTCCATAAACATTGTAATTTGGGAAGGATTCCCAAGAGATCATTTGAGAAATATTTAGAAGAAATATTTTCTCTGTGGAGGTAGCCCACATTGGGTGAACCACGTTAAAATATGTGTCTCTATTGTGTGTGGTGTTTTGTACAATGCTTTGATTACTGCTATTGATACTGCTATTTATACACTATATAATATTGATTTGAGAAGAAATTTAAAAAGTGGTCTTATATTGTTCACCCCCCCTCTTAGTTAAGCTTGTGTTCTTCATAATAGATATCCTAGATGCTTGTAAATTGTTGTGTAAGTTTGATTGGCCTAAAAACATGCATAATGATGTGGCTTCAATTTTTTTAGAAATAGGCTCCTACTTGAAAGATTTCATATTTGAAAAGAAAAGCCTAATTCTAAATCATAAATCGAATTATGAAATTGACATCTTAAGGAATAGATAAGAAAGAATTTAAAATCAGTTATTGTCTAATCAATTTAACAATTTGAAGCTTACATATAATATTGTTAATAGAACTAAATCAAATTGGTGGGGTGAGAGAGGCAAGATGAAAATTACTGCATTTTTTGGCCTAATCTTATTGTCATTGGATTATTGCAAAGCTTGGCATGCGTATGATGTTATATGTCTTTTGAAATATGCTAGTCATGTTTGGGATCCAAGGAAGTGATAGCCTATTTTGTGCACCACCTTGTACATTAGTGTATATTATTGTATATAGTTTTCATTTTCATGGATTTGTTTAGCTTTTAGGTTTTGTGCTTTGTCCTTAATTTTTGGTTTTGTTTTATTTTCTTGTTAGTTTGCATGAGGTTAGGTTTTGGTTTGTGTTTTGGGGTTGTTCCCTTGTTTTGAGGTGATGTTTCGTGGTCGCTAATTTATGGCCTCTTGCTCATTTTTTGTGTTCCTTTATTAAGTAGGTTGGAATACCAAATCTGAAATCAAGTGAACCTAAGAAAATGGGGATGAGTTATTTTGTGATCATGCTCATATTTTGGGATTAAAATGGTGGAGAGTTGAACAATGAAACATTTTGCTAAAGCTCCACTTGTAACTCACATATTAAAGGGTATTTTTGGAATTCCTAAAGGATGAAGTTATCTTGATTTGCAAATTAAGGTAAAAATTCAATATGCTCCATATCTATGCTTCCTAATCCTTGTGATACATAAATTGTTGCAAAGCTATAAATAAATAAATACAAATAAAAAATAAGCATTGAAAATCTTGATAAAATTTGTCACAAAGTCTAGATAAACTCTACCGAGGCTATAGACGCTTGACCGACAATAGGGCTTTGTATAGACACAACTTGTTTATAAGGAAAGGCTTTGTAAATTATCAAGCAAACACAAGGGTGAGTTAGATAACCCTAGCGGGACTATAGACGCCTAACTGGAAGTAGGGCTCTATCTGTAAAATTTTATTTATGAGTCATGCTTCATAGCCTAAGTGCAAACTAGATGATGAAATCTAGAAGGTTTTCAGAGGTGCAAAATGAATCATTTTTCACACACTGAGCAAAGGCAAATGGATCAGTTGTTGTTATTCAAAGATGTCTACCCCCATCTTCTCGGGACATCACTAAATAATTCGTATTTCGTTGATATTTTGTGTTCTCATTTTAGATTGGGTTCTTCACTCAAAATTCTTAGGAGCATTTCCCAACAGAGTCGTCATTTGTTGTGACTATCGCACAACTAGCCCATAAACTTGGGAACCCACCTTTTATTTTGAGTTTTATTGGGATTTTTGGGCTTGATTAACGGTTTATAAGTGTCCTCCAAAAATCTCATATGGGCTTCTTGATCGATATCCTTCGCATGTGAACCTTAACGTTAGGTTGATTTCTCAAATCATTATTTTGTGATGATAGTTGTGGATTGGGTCACTTTGATCATTCAAATCCTTGTTTTCATTTGTATTTTTTAGTTTGCTTATTTGGGTGTGCAATGTTTGTTAATTGTAATGCTTTAATTTAAGCATTTGAAATTAATGAACTAAATAAAAAATAAAATAAAAATTATATATATATATATATATTTATATAATATATATATATATATATAAATAAAATTAAAAAATAAATAAAATAATATCTATATATATATGATGTTATAAAATAAACAAATAAAAATTAAAAAATTATATATATATATATATATATATATATATATATATATATATATATATATTATATAATAAAATAATAAAAGAAAATAATAAAAGAAATAGAAAGTAATAAAATAAGAATATATATATATATATAAACATATATATATATATATATATATATATATATATATAGTATATATTTAAGTGAAAGTTTAGTTTGGTTTTACATTTAAGTTGTGTTTTATGTTGATTGTTATTTTTCAGTATATTGATAGTAATGTAAGTTCATTAAAATTAAAGTTTTGATTTAGTGTGATTTCTCGTAGTGAAGTGGATTAGGTGAGCTCGAACAAAGCAATGGTTACCATGGCAGAGTGAGCATGATGTGGAATGGTTGATGTAACCTTCAAGGTGCATATTGGATTGGTCAGGTACTACGTTGTGGATGAGACTTGGTGTGGACCCCGCGAGAACGAGCTGGGACACATAGACCTATTGATATAGGAATATTTGCTGAGAAGAGGATGGGCTCGCACTTGTGTGAATCTGACGTAGATGATTTAGAGTCATGGCCTAGTGGAGGTATAACACTATCGAGCAACGTCGTCTATCAAGTGACCAACGCGTTGGCAGCAAAGACATTTTCAACTACATCGATCGATGACGTGATTGGTAGGTAGCTGATGAGGAGGTACTTGACATGGATGAATTTGAAGATACCGAAACAACGTGGACATAAATCTAAACAACCCAGCACAACATTAGCAACATAGGCAGGCTCAATTACATGGAGGCATGAATCAAAGTGAAGTTGATGCAGAATCTTTGGCAAAACTTGATGAACGATGCCATGGCATATTAGGCAGAGTGGGAAATCATGATGAATGAGATCGATGAAGGGTTGACCACAAAAGAGCTGTGAGTGAATACACTAAAGCACCAAGACACGAGAATTTTATAAAATTTATTGAAACCTACGGAGCCAGGGGGTGGATGCAATGGATTTCAATGTTAACCAGGATGTTGACCACAAAGCAGATGTTGTTAATACATAAAATCCAGGCATGTAGCATCAAAAACAAGGAGGTAGTCGAATGGATGACCCATGGCATGAGCATTCTTGGGAGAGACAAGGCCAGGTCATTCGGGGCTATGAGCTCAGGTGGTTTTAAGATAGGTGCATTGCTCTCTTCGAAGTAAATGGATCTTATCCAACATATGGCTAAGGGGGACATGGTGATGCAAACTAAATAATAAAAAATTATATAACGGGGTAAGATTGTGATCATGAGGGCTATTCAACATTTACATGAATGTTGTGAATGTCGAGAGAGAATTGGCCAATAATGGGAGTGGCTCCTCACATTGAATAAATCAAAAGCATATTGATTAGATGATAATATTCTCAACATCGAGGTGTATAAAATGAGTAACATGTGCAGCAGGGCCTTTCAACAATGGACTGTGAGGTTCCAAAAGTACACGGTATACTAGAGCCAAATTTGACGATGGGGATAGATTTTACTACTTTGAAGGATCGATCAGAACATAATACAATAGGTTATAGTGTGGACATGAGTTCAGGCTATTGTGTACAGGGAATTCACCAGGCTCACGACATCAACGCAGAAGGACATCATAGTGGAGAATGCATGTTAGCTATATTTAGACATGATGATGAAATCGACAGTGGCAAAGCAAGTGTAGTAGGTGATGAGGTAGTTAGAGTTTCAAAGAATCTTTAGCAAAGGCAGTGAGCCCCATGGCTGTCACAGTAGTCATCACCAGAGGGATAATGCTAAGAGAATAGTAGTTTTTAATGGAGTATGTATGTTGTACACCACCCCTTATTGCGAATAGGGAAACCCTATTCGTATAAAGGCAAGGGACACAATAAGGGGTAATAAAAATTTCATAAGGAGGTCCACTTTATTATGTTGAAAGAATTCACCATGTGATATTTGTTGGATGGGTAACAATAATGTAAATGCGTTACCAAAGGACATGATTAGGTGGATGTTATCGAGTTTATCATGAATAAAAAAAGAGAAACACAAAGACAAAGTAGCCCACATGGAAGCGTATGGAGGATGCCATGATGAGAATATACTTGAAGGAGTCGTTTTGGTAGAGCATTACAAAATGTTACGAAGGAAAGCCAAAACGAGGAAAAGAAATGAAATGAAATAAAATGAAGCCAACATAGGGGAGAGGAAACATAAAGTTTCTTCTGAAATTTTAAATATAGCATTGAAACGTGAATGAAGGGCTAGAATTTTATCCAATGCCAAGGTTCTAGACCTTCTTGGAGGCCAGATGCTGGAGATTTTTTTGGAGAAAGTTGAAAATACTTTTGTAAAACTAAATATTATGTTTAATGCAAAGAATCCAGAAACTAGCACTTTGTGAGCAAGATTGGAGGAGAAAATTTTAGTGGGTAGTTTTTTTTACTATAAATATTTCTCTATGCTTTCCCATATTTCTATCTGGTGTTTAATATTGTAAAAAGTTTGCACTACGTGAAGATCTGTGGGTGTAGATTTTATTTATTTTCCTTAGAGGCTAGCACTTGGTCTAACTCAAATTGTGTTTTTGTAGGTTTGATTAGGTCAAGTTACCCTTTTGAAATTTCTCACTATTTCTAGTTGTGTTGTGTAGGGTGTCATTAGACTAAGAATATTTGCATGTTTATGTTTTCAGTTTTTTGTTCTATTTTTCAGATTTTTATATTTATTTTTCTAACTCTTCATTTTACATATTTTTTTAAAACTTCGACGATTAAAATAAAAATAAATAAAAAAATTCCAAAAATAAATGTATGGGTGTGAAGAATGAGCTTCAATATTTCATCCAAAATAATTTTGATCCCATTCTGAAGCCATTTTGAAATTATAAAAATTATTGAAAATTGTTGTTTTATGGGGATTTTTATAATTTCATAATTTTACATTATTTCATATTTTGAAGGCAAATTGATTTTTAAGCTTTGCATTTTTATTTGCAAGTAATAAATGAACTTCCCTTTATGAAAATTGCAATTTTATAAAAGGGAGGTAATTTATATGGCATCCCATAAACCATTGTTTTTAGAGCAATAAACTTGCTTCTCTTTATGAAAATTTTGATTTCATTAAAGAGAGGTAATTTATATATTATATCAAAGGCTATTGTTTTCAAAGCAATAAATTATTTCTTCTTCATGAAAACTATGATTTCATTAAAGAGAGATAATTTATAATGACAATTTAAGGCCATTACTTTTTATAGTTAGTGATGCATATTTATTTCCTTTTATTTTCTTCATCAAAGCAATAATAAATGAATCTATTCATCATTTCATATTCACATTCATAGATAGATTTTAATCTTTATTTTCATGTTCAAAGCAAGGTTTAAGGAAGTTAAAGCTTATTTACAACCTGCTTAACAAAAGAAGATAAAATCTACCTAAAACACTTCAAGACAAAAAGAACTAAGGTTTACATCGTGGTCATATGAGGGCCAATCACAAATCACATTTTCCTTTTTTTAAGTTTCATGAACAATCACTAGCATAGCATAATAAAATAAACCAACATAGGCCCCTTGTTAATAGTTACTTGCAAATCACTAAGGTATTTCTAGCACTTATTTTACACATATTCATAAGATTACAAATACATATGTGCAATGCTTATATAGCAAAACCTTGGAGAAGTCATTTTTATTTTTAACTTCTTTGCAATAGAGGGTTTTGTGATCAAAATCCTAAGTGTGAGTGTGGTTTTGCAATTGGGAAAAATTACCACTCAACAAGTCCTAGCGTAGGTTTTATTTTGTGAGGAAGCATATAATTTAGTTTCCATTTTCAAAGGTATCTTAGGCTAGATTTCAATTCGAAAAAGCATCTGAGGTTAGATTTATTTCGAAAAGGTATTTAGGGTAGCTTTGCTTCTAAAATTTTCTACGTAAAACACACACCCACACACTTACATGACATCAATAGTGTAAGGATTGGATTTCATCACCAATCCCCACTCGAGATTGGTGATGTTGGATTTCTTCTCCTCCATCAGCTCACCCCCCATCTAGTCACCATAGTAGCCCCCTAGGAATGATCGATCGACCTTAATACCTCAGTAATCCCCCACTATCGAGTGTTGGTTATCCAGATTTGATCACTGGAAGGTACCTTTGAAGTGGGTAGTTTTAGAAAGCTCCTTTATCATAGGGCTTTTAAAAATACTTAGTGGGTGCAGCTGATTGTTACTGTGTATGCCTTAAACATGAGGGTTAAGTGAAAGCATGGGTATGTCGATAGCAACACATTGATAGCATGACCTCTCTTTGTGAGAGTATATTGAATCATTTGAGCATCTTGAGTCTCCCCCTTTTGGATACCATTTTACTGTACTACAGTTCATTTAGGTTGTCATTCACCTATTGGAAACATAGTTCTATTTTGTGCATATTTGGGTGTTGTAGGAGGTTCTATGCTATGAAATACATATTTCAAGTAGAATTCACCCATTCATATGGTTTATTCTTAGGTCAGATACAGTACTCTCATCAAAAATACAAAAATCCAAAAACATTTGCTTATTTTTGAGTCACAAAATATGGTTACAACAACATATCAAAATTGGTCACAACTCGCTTGATTGTTCCACAATTTCATTTTCATGCAGCACTACACAGTCTGTTTTCGGGTGGTTCACACTCCCACATGCAAACTTCTCAGATACAGATAAATTTACATCTCTTCTTGTAAACTAAGCTTTCAGGATATAAAACTACATAGATATTGACACACAACACACAGAGGTTCATCACAGCACAAATCCATCCTTTGTCTTTGTTTTCTCGAGGTTTGCACTCCCTCGTGCAAACTTCTAGGTACAGAGACATTTGCACACTATCGTGCAAACTTTTCTTATAGGTCATAGAATAACACAAAAACTTCCACATAGTACAGATAAGACCCATATAGCACAAATCCATCCTATGTTTCTATTTTCTCAAGGTTTGCACCCTAGTACAAACTTTTGATTACGAAAAAGTATGCACCTCGACATGTGAACCTATGTTTTCTAGAACAAGTGTTAGAATTAGTCACACAACTTTCTAAAGCCCAAATTCCATACCTTTTGATTATTCCTTCAATATAACACACATTGTCATGCTAGTTATGTGTAGTCAAACATGTGAGGCTCTCCGTCGTTCCATTAAGGCTGCTCATTGAAAAGTCATGATTGCTACTACCTCCTCCTCCCAGACCAATGATCCACATTTTGAGTCTGAGAGATTTACCTTTGTAGCTCCACTATATTTTCTAACTAGGATACTCGCACCCAAGGCAAGTCCCATATCCTATGTCACATATTTTACTCCATCCTAGAAGGAGGATGAGACCTATGAGGACACATATCCTCTAGATGATCTCTCACACTCAAATCTACCATAAAATTATTGCTAGCATGTCATATACACTACACCAGGTAGGTATCTCCCCACCATCCTTACTGATGATCCCACTCCACCTCCATTCCCATATTCCAATCACCCCTTACTAGAGTATTCCTCTCATCTACTCTTGGGTGACGAATATAACATTGTCATCTCTTAAATCATCCCTAATGTTGTTACTATTGTCCAAACAGTAGGTATGATTTCCATTCCACCTTATTCTGCACCAGTCTCTTCCTCTTCTTCATCCCAAATACCATACCCACAATAAGCTCCACAAAATTCACAACCCCCATATTATCCATCATCATCACTTCCACCATAATATTTCCAAATTCCACCTCAATACTATTAGGTACCACAACAAAATCAACAACCTTCATCTCAACAATTCTAACAACATCAAGTCATTTCATCACAACATCCACACTCATTCATTCCATAGTTCTCTACTAAATTTACATATACCTTCACACCACCATCATCATACGGTCCTCCATTGGCATCATCCTCCTCTTTCCACTTACCTTCACCCCTTCCTTTTTGACCATCACCATCCACCCCTCTTTCTTCATATGCTTTGACTCACCCTCATATATCACCAATCCACCATGCTACTCGGCCTACCCTGAATCTTCCTTTTTTGCTCCTTACATGCCACATTAGCTATCATCAATTACCGCTCCATCTTCTAGCCAATTTTATTTCACTACACCCTCATCTCTCCCACCACCATCCTCGACACCACCTACTTTCTTCACTTCATCGTATACTTGGTCCTCCACTACCACAGCCCAATCACAACCAAATTTCTAGCATGCACACCAATATCACATATCCATACCTGATCAACAGATTTTTGTGTACCATGATCAGCAATAACAGGTCATAGCATAGTACTCATACACTTCACCACATCCATCTCAGATCCCTCCCCCACAATATCAAGCCATGTCAACACCTGATCCACAACAAGCTGTTTACTACAATAAATGAGAAGAATCATAGCTGTAATACCCACCCCATTTGGATTATTCATAGGCATCATCACAACCACTTCCTCCACCTTCTTATTCACATTCATTCCCATTTCCACTAGATACTACAATGGTGCTCTCTAGTGAACTTCAAGCTATGCAAGAACAAATCAAAAATTTGGATTTGCACACGATTGGTTATGGGTCCCAAAAGATGACATATGACAACTTGTGTAATGAATCCATTCATCTGTCTATTCCTATGCATCCTTATCCTTACCATCTTGAGATCCCTAAATTTGACAAATTTAAAATTAAGGAAGATACTAGAGAGCACCTTAATAATTATTTCTTTGCTTGTTACCAACTTCATGGTAGCGATCTCCTCATGCTTTGCACATTTGCATTTTCTCTTGGGGGACAAGCGTTAGATTGGTACAAACATTTACCTTATCATAGCCTCTTCAAGTTTGAATAGTTGGTCAATATCTTTCTCGAATATTTTTCCATCAATATCAAAACCAAGATGATATTATCAGATGTATATGCTTTACACTAGTTCGATGATGAGCCCATTACTGATTTTATCTCTCGATGGATGGTGATCATTCATGATATTGCTTTTACCCTTCCACCTATAGAACTCGTCAAATTCTTTGCTAAGAGTTGCCATAAGAAAATCTCTCAAAATTTGAAAATCCATTAGAGTCACACATTCGAGGAGGCTATTGCTCAAGCCAAGATTATCGAGGACATCAAGGTCCATACGAATAAGATAAAGATTCATCCAAAATAACCTTATCCATCCAATTTTTACTACAATCAAAATCCATACGTACCACCCACTTCCAAACCATCTCAAACCAATCAGGTGCTACTCACTTCTCCATCCTCACCACCATAATTAGCACTACCTCAATCATCATAGCCTGCATACCACACCACTCCACTGCCACCTCCCAATCCATTCCAAGGGTGTAACCCTCACCCTCCTCATCCACTACACAGTTTGACACCATTCTTTGAATCCATACCTACTTTATTCCATCATTTACTTGATGGGGGCCTTATCCCTTTGCTTGATATCAGACCTGATGATCCTAATAATTCCCTCCCACGAGACCATAATCCATAGGCATTCCATGATTTTCATTGCCAATGCAGTCATACAATTGATTCTTGTCATATATTTTAATATCTCATTGATCGTGACACCATTCAGGTATCTAATCCCATTGCATCTCAAAATAAAAACTTGGGGATATATCAAAATCTATCGCTCAAACATGGGGGTCCTAATGCTCAACCCAATCCCAGATAAGTCAATCATGTCAATCATAGTCCTTCCCAACAAGGGTTTGTGGATATGATTAACATTTCTACCCGTAACCAACACTATACACCTCCTGCTGAAGCATAATGCCCTTCTACTTCTCTTCCACTACCTTCTTATAATCCTCCAATTACTCTACCAGCTCCTACTATCATACCGCGTAATATCATCACTATTCATGGTAGCCTTTCACATCAACTCCTCACTATCCTTGCAAGGTTATCCATATTTGACCTTCTGCAGCAATCCCAACCTCATCGCGAGGCCCTCAATTCCATTCTTTGTTATCTTGATATTGAAACCCATGATACTGATGCCTTTGCCAATTTTTTTTGCAATGTTCGAAGATTCTTGTAACCTTCTATCAACTTCCATGACCATGAGATCACCGAAGTTGTAGGTGAGAGAGCGTATCCCCCTCTGCATATCCAAGCTTCCATAAATTTTATTACTTATAAGTGTATTCTTATTGATACAGGATCCACCATCAACATCATTTCTACCATCACCCTTGGCCATCTTCACCTCCCTCCTAATCATATCGTTACTCCTATGGACCTTCGAGCCTTTGATGGATCTATGCACCCTACCATAGGCACCATTGTCATCCCTATTCAGGTCGGTGCCAAAATCATTTCCACCCTCTTCCACTTCATTGAAGGGGATATGCAGTACAATATCCTTTTGGGATGTCCATAGATTCAAGATATTCAATGTGTCCCTTCCACGCTACATCATTGTATCAAATATTTTCACAATGGGTTGGTCCACTGCATCCCTACTGATGGTGATCCATTTGAATTCTATAACATTATCGTCCTTCCACTGGGTCCATCCATATCATCCACATAGTTCGCTCCCACTCTACAACGTTCCCTTGATACCACCTTTCCATAATCCTCGTATTCACATCTCACACCCAATTTGAGTGACATACATTCATCTTCATCACATCCTCATCCAGTTACTGGTGCTTCCACTACCCCCATATTTTCACACCTTCCTTCATCTTCTTCTATGTCATATTCTTCCCATGCATCATTTCTCCCATTCACCTCTTCAGTTATGCCATCACCAACTTCATCTTCCACCACACCTCTTATTATTCCTATCGTATATACATCTTTCCACCACTTTGTGCCACATTTTGCACGATCACAAGTCATCCCTACCACACCAGCCATATTTTCTATTCCAACCTCTTAGTTCACACATGCAAATCATCCTATCACCAAAACACATGCTAAATTCTATGATTGGATACATCATACCGCTTGGCTTGACAACCAATTGGCTCAATCAGATCCTCCTGATTAATTCACTTCAACTTCTCCTCCACCTACATCAATACCATTGCCATCTTCACCACTTAGGGGTCCTCCCCCCAACCCGACCATCACGCCCCTCCTCACGTCTCTATACTCATGACCACACCGGGTCTCAGTGAGTATGACATATGCAATGCTCAGGTTATATCACCCACCATCCAGTACACCCATGACTTTGGTCAATCCCATGAAGTGCCCATGATTTTTGGGGTAGTTATTCTTCGTGGTCCACCCGATAATTGCAAAAATTTCATATATGGGGGACTTGACTCATTTGTGGAGCCTCCAACGCCTCCACCACCACAAACCAAATTTTGTGGCAATATTTATCATATGTCAAATAGTACATTTACCTGGCACTATCTTCGTATGTACAACTAGTATGGTTACAAACTAGGGAGATACGAATAAGGGTGTCACA
This sequence comes from Wollemia nobilis, assembly GCA_028583015.1. Classification (NCBI taxonomy): domain Eukaryota; kingdom Viridiplantae; phylum Streptophyta; class Pinopsida; order Araucariales; family Araucariaceae; genus Wollemia; species Wollemia nobilis. The sequence goes on along the minus strand of JAQPPZ010017031.1, from coordinate 5,841,125 downwards.
CCCTTATCCATACTCCTTTACGGAAGCCTATAGATCGATGATCTAGAATTGGTCACCATTCTGCAACAATCAACACCCTCGAGGATGATTTTTATCATCTCAATATTGAACCCCTTGAGGTCCTTTCTGATGATGAATTTAAGCTCAATTTTACTATGGACTGTTTGTCCCCTCATTCTACAGTTGATATTCCATCAAATTTCTTTTATTCCTCTCCATCGCATGAGGATACTTATCTTCCTATGAGGTTGAAGCTCTTGTCAATCAATTTACTTATTTATAACTCCATCCACCCTTACCAATGGACAGGTCTTCTTGACCTCCACTAGCTATTTTTTATCCCTTTCTGCATGTGATCACATGTCCACTGCTCCTACTCTTGTTCTCCTTCCATGTCCATCATTTTGCTTCCTAGCCACCACCAACCATTTCTTGATTTATCACTATCCTCTTCTAATTCTTCACCACCATCATCTTCGACATCTACTATATCCAGCGTGTCTGTTAACATGATTTCTGTTGACTTATATGACCCACTTCACTATCCACATCATCCCAATTACATCCCCTCACCTATTATCGATTTTGTCTATTTCAATAATATTTCATCCACACCATCGCCCGCTGAGTTCCTCTCGTCACCTTAATTACTGTAATCTACTAATGCACCTTTGCCTTCTATTCCACTCCATCTACCTTGGATTAACCATGCAAATTTTTATCTAGATGATGAATTCCAACTTCTTGACATCATTGATTGACCTTCACCTCATCCCAACACCTGCTCAACTTCATGATGATTCTCACATGCTTGTCGAGGACACCATTGATGTTGACATCGATGATGATCCTGATTACCCCCACATTGTCCACCTTGCAGCTAGTCTTTCTACTGATGAATACATTATTTTCACTACTTTCTTTTAGAAGTGCATAAAGGTGTTTGCATGGTCCTACACAGACATGTCTGGCCTTGATCCATAATTAGTTATCGATAAATTAATCTTGGATGATAATGTCAAACTTGTTAGACAAATTTTGCATCGAATGCATCCCATCATTGCTCTAATGGTTAAAGAGGAGTTACAAAAAATTCTCAATGTCAAGTTCATACAACCAATCAATTACCCTGAATGGGTTTCAAACATGGTTTCCATAAAAAAATCCAAGGGGGGTATCTACATATGCATTGATTTTAGGGATATTAACAAAGCTTATCCCAAGGACAATTTTCCACTCCCTAATATCACTCATTGGTCGATGCCACAGTAGGGCACAAAATGCTATCACTCATGGATGGTTTTTTGGTTATAATAAAATTTATGTAAAACCAAATGACTAGTATAAAACATCTTTCACGATCCCTTGGGGGACATTTTGTTACAAGGTTATGCCCTTCGGTCTAAATAATGTTGGGGTAATCTATCAACGTGTAATGACATACATATTTCACAACTTCATGCACAAAACTATCAAATATTATGTTGATGATATTATTGCCAAATCCAAAATACATGGTCAACATCTCAAGGACCTACGCTAAATCTTTGATTACCTCATGGAACACAACGTGCGATTAAATCCAAAAAAATATGTCTTTGGGGCTACCTCAGGTAAAATCTTGGGTTTCATTGTCTCACAATGCAACATCGAGGTTGATCCTAAAAATGTCAAGGCTATAATTGATATGCCTCCCCCTTTGAACCTCAAACATATATGCATATTTTATGGAAATATCCAATCCTTTTGGTGATTTATCACCCAAATCTTTGACAAGTGTCAACTGTTCAATCATCTCCTTCAAAAGGGGGTCCCTTTCAAATGGGATAGTCATTGTCAAGTGGCTTTTGATGCCATAAAATCTTACCTCACATCTCCATAGATTCTATTACTACCCCATCCTGACCGACCTTTTCATATGTACATATCCACTATTGACTTTGCATTGGACACACTTCTTGCCCAGAAGAATGAGATGAACCATGAATAATATGTATACTATATTGGTCACACATTGGTTAGTTACGAGACAGTATCCTTACATGAAAAAGCTTTACCTTACCATTGTCTTTTCCACACAAAAGTTGTGATATTATATGATCAATCACACTACTTATGTAGTTGCCCATGATAATCCACTCCATTACATGATGGGTAAGAGCTACCACAACAGTCGCATGGCCAAAAGGATTATACTTCTCACAAAATTTAACCTTGAGTTCATTAGTCAAAAATCCATCAAAGGCCAAGTCATTGTTGATCAACTAGTCGAAGCATCTTTATCGAGCGATACACCACTCCTCATTCAACTTTCTAATGATTCTATGTTTCATAATACTAAAGCTGAGGAACTTGTAGAACCTGTGTCAACTACTGATTTAACCCTCTTCTTCTATAGCTCTCACTACGAGCATGGAGGGGTGCAAGCATAGTATTCTTTACACCGCAAGGGGAGCCCCTCCCCTTTTATTTTAAGTTAGGCTTTCCTTGCACCAACAACAATGCTGAATACAAATATTTTATCTTCATTCTTAAGCAATAAATTTCCATGCACATTCGGTTTCTGGATATTTTTTGGTTATTCCCTTCTCATTGTGAATCAAATTAAGGGAGAATGGCAATGTTGTTATCTCATCCTTCAGCAATATAAGCAAGTCACCAAACACTTACTTGTTCAATTTAAGTGGTATGATATCACTGTTATTTTGTGTTCCACCAATCATTTTATCGATCCTATGGCTTCCTTAGGTTTAATCAAAATCTACATTTTGACACAACTCAAGTATCCATTCACACCCTCTTCCATTTGACCATTTCCTCTGTTCCACCTTCTCATGATAATGGCATTAGTATTATGCAAACTGAACCGCATGATCCATGGTTCTACTAGGTCAAATATTACATCAAGCTCGGTATCCTCCTGTTGGATCTTAATCACACTCAAAAGTGAGCTTTCAAGCAGTGAGCCATTTGCTATACATTGTTAAGAGATATCCTTTACAAGCATAGTCATGACGACATCCTACTGTGCTATCTTAAACCACATGAGGCCCAATGCATTATCTAAGAAGCTCATGATGGTACTTGTGGTGGTAATTTCAGTGGTATAGCTATTACCAAATGCATTCTATGGATGGGCTATTATTGACCCATAATGGAGCATGACTACTATGAATATATCAAAAAGTGTGTCAAATACCAACACCATGCTAATATTACGTATTTGCCTTCTCAGTATTTGCAACCAATTCAATCAATGTGACCCTTTTCACAATGGGATTTGGATCTTATTTGTAAAATCACCCTCACCTCATCTAACAATTACAAATTCATCATCACGGCCATAGAATACTTCACAAAATGGGTTAAAGCCATCCCTCTAGTCCAAATGATAGGTCCTAATATTATCAATTTTATCACTCCACACATCATTTGTTGCTTTGGAATTTTGTCCAAGCTCATATTTGACAATGGTACACCATTCAAGAACAATAATGTTCACACATTATGTGAGAAATTCCATATTCAACATAGCTTTTCTACCCATACTACCCACAGGGTAATGGACAAGCTGAAGCTACAAACAAAACCATTTGTACCATTCTTCCAAGACCATTGTAGAATCACACCACGACTAGCACAATAAAATGCCACTGGCCTTATGGGTCTATATCACTAGCATTCGTAATCCAAATAGGGAAATCCCATTTTTGTTGTATATGGCATTGAAGCCATCATGCCCTTGGAGCTTTAAATTCCCTCATTATGGGTCTCTATGCAAGAATTCATTGATGACGACACTGCTCGTCAAGCCAGATTAGACCAATTGACCCTTCTATATGAGCGTTGCATCCATGCTATTGAACATACATGTATCTATCAATATTGTCTCCATCATACCTATAATTCTAAGGTACATCAACATGAATTTCAAATCAAGGACTTGGTCCTTAAGGAGAACCAATATATTACCATCCAACGATGCCATCTTCATGATAAATTTACACCTACTTGTTTGGGTCCTTACATTGTTACCAACAAATTTAATTTTGGGGCATATCACCTTCTCAATCTTGAATGTATTGCTAACCTTGATCCCATTAACATGTGACTAGGAGATCGAGTTTGACTAATTAAAATAATAATTTGCATTAACAAAAACATTAGCAATGAGGCTAATGTTAAATAGATTACAAAATAGGAATAATAACAACTACTCCTGCATCTACGCTAACTAACATGCCATAGAAGGTAGAGTGTTAGGTTTAGGATTCTTAACCTAAGATATTTAGGAACTTACCATTAGATATTTGGAACAGTAAATATCTACATGGTAGAAAGTAGAAAAGTAAATACTAGTGGTAAAAAGTAACAAACTACTTTTTACCATGCGGTAAATAAAATCTACCTAATGTAGGAAATGGGGTAAATATCCCAAATGATGAAATATTACTCTAACATCCCCCCTTATTACATTATTTGGGTAATGTATACCTATCCTCCTATACAACAATATTTGGGTAAAGTATATAACTGCCCCAATATAGTGGAAGAAAATGTCGATCTGCTGGTTCTTGCTCTGTCACAGTGCTCTGGCTGCTTCTAAGCAAAAAATGGGTCATTCCTCACTTTGTCTTCACATCAACGAATGTCCTTATAGTAATCTCATCATCCAACCAAATTGCATGGGTAACCAACTGCTGCAATCGCTAGGTGTAGTAGAATAGATCACTTCATACGAGGTTCATTCATTTACAATATGAGTTTGCAAAAGATAAGGTAGCTAAGGTGTCGGTCGCTGCCGAAAATGCACCCTTATAAGTTCCCCCTTCTTGTTGCAAAACATGTTGTAATTAATTTCTGAAAGAAGTATGACTAAGGTGTCGGTCGTTGTCGAAAATGCACCCTTATAAGTCTTCTTCCCTTTTTACAAAAAATTGTGAAGAAAAGAAAGTATATCCCCCCTTAATTGCAAAAATATGTGCAACTTAAGAAGCTTTGTGAAATATTTTACAAATATTGCCTCCTAGGCAATTTTACACCAGAAAAATTCCCTCCTTTTGTTACAAGGACTTCAAACAATGAGAATTTGCTATTTATGAAGCCTAAAAGAGGTACAAACACCCCTTTATTACAAGTACTTCAAACAAAAAACTTATGCTATTTATGAAGCCTAAAAAAAGAGAGAGGAAATGGTGTTTGCTCAAGGTGACACAATGTGTTTTCCCTCTACAATATTGTCTGAGCCATGAGCACTCTGTGTGCTCTCTTTGAACCAGAATCAGAATCAGAATTAGACACTTCACTAGAAATATTGCCTTTGTTTTGCTTCTGTGATGTGCCTTTGCCATTTTAGTTTTGCTTGTTTGGAAACCAACACTGAATGGTGTCATGGTTGTCCTTTGTACAATTTGTGCAAAACTTTGTCTCTTAGGCAATTTTATCAAAAAAGTTTACCAAATAATCCTTCCTTATTGCAAGTACTTCAAGCATGGTTGCTATTATGAAGTCTAAAATAAAAGGTATAATTTTATGATGACTTCTACTTTTCTGATTGCCTTTACAAGTTTTATCTCCCTCTTGTCAAAATCTGTGTTTGAAGGAATAAAGGAATTATCCCCCCTTAGTGCAAAGGATTGCAACTTTTTAAGGTTCCTTTTTTTTCAAAAACTTGTTCTTTCTTTTGATATACCCTAAAAGAGTACCAAAAGATAATTCACTCAAACAGATATTTAATGGCCCCTGCCTAAACACCCTTGAATAAGGATGATCAGTTTGAGGAGTTTAAGCCAAACAAATAAGAGTGAATTAGGGGTTTTGTTGTTTTAGGAGAGAATATCAAGTGAAATTGGCTTTAAAACTGTGCAAGGATTTACACAAATTTGTGAAATTTTGGGGTTTAGTGTGTTCTTGATTCTATGACTTATAATTGCAAAAGAAATAATGCAATAATCAAACAAGAATGCCCACAAAATTCTTATCACCTAGGTGTCGGATGCAACCAAAAATGCACCTAATTTGCCAATGAAGGTGTCGAGTAAAATAGAAAATGCACCTTTTAATTTTTGCAACAAAATGTGGATTTGTGTTGTGCAAAAAATTGATATTTTTATGTCTCCTACTTGTCTTCCAATTTTGCAAAAGAAGTACAATGTTGTCTTCCCCCCTTTATTTTGCAAAATTAACAATATGAGCACTCCTTTCAAGACAAGTCGACACACGACCCGCATTTGAAAGGCTTCCAGACCAGTCGACAAACGACTTGGTTTTGATGGACCCAAGGTTTCAAGTTCTTCTCAAGTTTGCAAAAAAAATATGTGCAATTTTATGTCTTATATCCCCATTTTGAGAAAACAAATGCACACTTTCAATTTTGATGTTTTGCAATTTTGGAGTCTCCTTGTCTTTAAAATTTGCAAAAAGAATTCAAGTTTGATCCTTTCTTGTATGCTAAATTAACAAGGTTGAGAAGAGTTTTAGGTTGCCTAATTTTGCAAGAAAATTCTGCTTTTAAATGTCTTATATCTCCTTGTTGAGGAGAAAACAAAAAAACATTATGTCATTTGATTTGCAAAAAAAATTAGGTCTTTACCTTTTTTTTTTTTAATTTTCAATTTCATTGCATTTATTCTAATTAATTTAAGTATCATTTAATTAATAATAAAAATTATTCTTATTTAAAAAATCACTTTATTATAAAAATAAAAATGATTTTATAAACAAAAAACATTAAATTATTAAAAAAAATACTAAAAAATTAATAAAAAAATACAAAGAAAAAAATAAAAAAAATTACCTTTTAATGTTGATGCTCCTTTGAGCAAAAAAGAGGCGTGATTGCCCCGACGGGAGTCGAACTCCCGACCTCCCATCGGGCAACGCCTTAAGGCTGGCCCTCTCTCCAGTCGGGCTAGCTAGCCCGACGGGAGGAGTAGCCCATTGCCTTCTCCTTGAAGGCTTCCCCGTCGACTAGCGGGGAATCTAGTGGGATTTATCCCACATCGCCCCTACGGGCGATCTTAAGTTGCTTAAAAGCAACAGAGCACCTAGTGCTCTTTGATTGCCTACGGGCAATCAGGGTCTAGTCGGACCCCTTTTGCTGCCGCCCACGTGGCACGGTCGGAGGGGTCCACGTGTCCGGTGGCACACGTGGCTATCCACCACATGGCCACCACGTGTCCAGTCCGCATCGGGTGCCACATGGCCAGTCCGCCACGTGTCGCCCTATGTCTGGTTTGGACCGCGTCAGTAGCTTAGTCAGCTGCCACGTCAGCCTCATCTAGTCAAGGTCTGTCCAGTCAGCGTCTATAGTCCACGTGTCCGCAACATCAGATCTAGGGTCTAGGTGGCAGTGCCACGTGTCTACTTTAGATTCGTCCATGTCAGTTGTGTCGTCAGCACCGCCTCGGGGTGCATGCAGGTCTACGAGAAATGTGAGGGCGCTCCTGCCCTCGATGCATTCCCACCTCGAGATCCATGCTATGGGAAACATGAGGGCGCTCCTGCCCTCGATGCGTTCCCACCTTGGTCTCGGGATGTGGGCCCAACGGGGGAGCTAATAAAGCTCTCCTCATGCCACGGGGAGGGTGAGGGCCACCTGCCCTCGGACGCTCCCGTGGGCTATCTACGGGCCCGCAGGGTGGATCATCGATGGGGAGATCCTCGGTGGTCGCTATCCACGATGGGGAAAAAAATTCCCCGTGGGTGGTGATCACCATCGGGGTCAAATGATCCCTGCGTCGGGATCCGTGCCCAAAGCTACGGGCTTTCCTATGGGAGCTTTCCACAGAAATTAAGATGCACAATAAACTAATCAAACTTAGGGAGAATTAAAGAGATATTAGGAGCAATAATGAAATTAATTAAAGGTCACCGATGGTGCCGTAATTCCAACGCTCCAGCTCAACTCCCTTGCTCCAGCTCTGGTACCAATGTGACCAGGAGATCGAGTTTGACTAATTAAAATAATAATTTGCATTAACAAAAACATTAGCAATGAGGCTAATGTTAAATAGATTACAAAATAGGAATAATAACAACTACTCTTGCATCTACGCTAACTAACACGCCATAGAAGGTAGAGTGTTAGGTTTAGGATTCTTAACCTAAGATATTTAGGAACTTACCATTAGATATTTGGAATAGTAAATATCTACATGGTAGAAAGTAGAAAAGTAAATACTAGTGGTAAAAAGTAACAAACTACTTTTTACCATGCGGTAAATAAAATCTACCTAATGTAGGAAATGGGGTAAATATCCCAAATGATGAAATATTACTCTAACATAACATTATTCATCTTCGAGCATTTTACGCCTAAGCATTGGCATTATGTCTCATCATTATTTGTATATATTATCGTGATTACACAAAAACAAAACAAACAAACAAAAAAAATACAGAATTGACACTTTGCGGTGTTTTCTCAAATTGCATTTAATCAAAATCTACTTTACATCATTTCTTCTTCTTCTTCTTCTCCTTCCTCTTTGATGAATGTTGTATGGTCATGCTTTGAGCGATTACATACCTTCCATTTTCCCTTTCCCTTTTCTTCTTGTTACTTGTCAATGTTGTATGGTCACGCTTTGAGCGGCTACATACCTTTGATTAGTTTCATCCCCTCCCCTTCTCCCCCTTATTTTTATTTTTCTTCTCTTCTGTATTCATATCATATCCCCTTCACTAATTCCATCACCCCATTCCATTGGATTTTATCCTGGGGTAACCTTGTACAAAATCTTACATACTTCATCCATTGCAACATCATACCATTCACTGCATATTCACACATTTTTGTATGCATATAGATTATGTTCACATCCATATATGTAAATATACATTGTGAATACCATTCATGGAGAATTAAAATTGCACTTTCTAGCACAACAGTTTCAGTGCCCAATCTCATTTTCATGAGACAGGATTATTGAACGCTTTGTGAGCTTTTCCCATCTACAATTATTTCAATCAACCACCATCTAAAGTTGGTAGTTTCTAAAGCACTTCAAAGCTTCCCTTGGTTTTCTTGTCCTCTTTCATGGATCAACTCGCACATCCTACACCAGGGTTATGCACAACAATGAATATTCACCATTTGGGCTAATATTTGAATTTTTGAAAACTCAAATTGATGAGTTTGGGGGACTTGGAGGTCGGTCCTTTTGCTCTAAATTTCAAAAAAAAATTATAAGGTGTCGGTTCGCTGTCCATTGATAATAGTATTATGTATAAAAGTTTACCACCATTTTTTGCCATAATGAGGACACTTTTTGCCCAAAAAATTTAAAATTTTAAAATTATCCCGCAAAGTTTTCCAAGTATACCACTATATATAACTAACACGCCAATGATACTTTTCCACTTAAAACATTCAAACTATTAGAGAATCGAGAATTCCATCGAACTTCGATCGTGTGCAGAAACTAGTTGATCAAAAACAAAATTCTAAGCGGACCCAAACTAGACCTTGATCTGCATCAGATCGACATCTGAATTATGTTCTACAACAGATTGATATCCAAACCTAGTTTTACAACAGATCAATATCCAAACCCTGTTTTGTAGAAAACTGGACCCAATTTCGCAACAAACCTAATCTGGATCTAGTATTGCAACAAACTGATATTTGGACCCTATTCTAAGAAAACCCGCTATTCGAACCCTGTTCTACAATAGACTGAACCCGGTTCTACAATAGACCAGATCCAATTCTATAATAGATCGAACCCTATTCTAAGACAATCCAGACCTTGTTCTACAATAGTTCAAACCCTATTTTGTAAAATATTGATGTATCAAACCGAACCCAGTTTTACACAAGAGCGAACATCAGATCCTGTTATGCACCAGTCCAAACACTAGAACCAGTTTTGCATAAGGCTGGCACAAGCTCTCAATTTTCATAATGCTGGCACAAGCTCTCGATTTGCACAAGGTCAACACTGGATCCCGATTTGCACAAGGCTGACACTAAAATCCAATTTCCACAAGGCCAATTTTTGGACCCTATTTTTCACTATGATTGACTGTTGGATCATGTTCTACACTAGGTTCTCTATTTCTTTTAAGACATTTGAATATAAGTTGAAGCACTTATAGTAATAATATTTGTATTTCTGTCAGCTCAATACAGGTATTTCTTCTGCTATTTTTCTATCATTTATTGAAAATATGTCAATGCTCTATTTTTCTACTATTTTTTTGTACTATAATATGTCAATGCTTTATTTTTCTGCTATTGCAAGTTTTCTTCTGCTATTTTTCTGTACTATAATATGATATTGTTCCATATATGTATCTCTAGTTATTTTTTGCATAGAAAACTTATTTTTTGAATTTAATTTGAATTTGTATATTGCATATTTTTGTGCTCTTATCAATTACAAGTGTTATCAAAAAATGTAGTAGTGGCATACACTAACAAAATCACAATAAAATATGGCAGGAAACAAGTATTCATTTTCTAGCAATTGATCATATGTTTATTCTAATTACAATATTATCTTGAGACCTAAAAGAAGTAAAATCTCTTTAACATTTTATTACTTTTTTAAAATGAAAAACATTTTCTTTACAAGTAAAATGTCACCAACCGACAATGGAAATAAGGGGGCCAAATCTTCTACTGAAAAGAGTATCCTCAAATATTTTAGCCATACGCCAAAAACAAACAAGCCATCGACATTCGTACAAATTTGAGGTACAAATGATTTTTGACTTATAAACAGTTAGTTGTATATTTTTTTATTTTTTCAATACTGCTTTCTTCTTCAAATAGTTAGTTGTCATTATATTTTGTAATTATTTTCAATATGAAGTTTTTTTTCTGTCTGTAAGTTAATTTTTTAAAATCCAAAAATGGTAAAGAATATTATTCTATGCTACTATGTTGAATGCCCTGTTGATAATGAAATGCATTCACTTGAAGATATTCCTCACCAAGAGATGTCTTATAAAGAAAATTCTCTTACCAATGACATCCAACAATCACTTGAAAATATTCCTAACCAAGATATGCAAGTTGAAAATGAAAGCGATAAATCAAATACACTACAAACTTCTTATGAATATTTAAGTAAAAATCTAAAAAGAGGAAGACAGATTCTAACTAGATTATTGGAAGATCATTTAAGAACGAATGGGTAGAAAAATTTCCCTGGATTGAGATGGTCTTGATTGCAGATAACCAATTCAATAAAAAAGAATGTAGATGTAAAAATTTGTAGTTAGAAACTACGTAAGGATCACAGGCTGTAAACTAAGAAAGATACAATATAAAAACATGTTGGCAAAGTATATTTAAAAGTTATAGGAAGTGATTGTAAAATTACAAAAGATGTTAGGGGGAAGGATGCATTAGAATGTATGCATTTCAGATATGCAATAGATTATGAGAATCACTTAAAGAAACAACAATCCCTTGTTGAGAAATGTGGAATGATTGAAACCCAATTTCATAAAATGCATAAGATCATTTTAACTTCAAAAAGTTTGCAGTTTGCTATTGTATTTAGTATTCTCAAAAAGGGTAGACCCATGTCCAATTTTATTGATTATAAGCACCTTTATCAACTAGATGATGTGCAAAACCTTCCTAGTTCCCATTGGTCAGATCAAAGTGGTTGGAAAATGGTAAAATGTCTATCTTTAGTTGAGAAGGAGGACCTAAGGGAGAAAGTATAACTTTCTAGATTCATTTCACTTTCTATTGATGAGGTGATGGCTATGGACAACACATCTTGGATTTGCATGCATGTGTACACATTTCAAAATCATGTGAGGCAACCTAGTTTTCTAGGATTACATAAGATGGTGGAAAGTTCAAATGCAAAAAACATCTATAATGTTGTTTCGACCAATTTAAAGGAAATTACGGGAATGAATGATATTGACATAGCCACCAAGTAAAATTGCATTGGATTTGATGGTGTTGCTATAATGCAAGGGTACAAAAATGGCCTGTGTGTTCGACTCCAAACCTCATTTACCCTATATATGATACCCATTCATTGCATGGCTCATAGAGTGAATCTTGCATATAAAATCATGAGAATTTTTGAAAATGTTGCTAGAGTGGAAGACCTCATTTGTGAAATACATTCTTATTTTTCTTGCAGTCCTAAAAGGTTTGTAGCATTTCAACAGTTTGCACTAGGAGTTATAGAAGGAAAAAAATGTTGAAATATGTGGATACAAGGTGGATTTCATTATACCAACCTGCACTCAAAGTTTTTACAAAATATAAATATTTAATAGGGTTTATGTATGCAAATAGTAGGGCAATTGATAAGTCAAATGATATGTTGTTCTATTTGACTAACTTGGAAACTCTTTTAACATTATGTGGTATTCTTCCAATGTTACAAGAAATGAACAGATTAACTAAACTTGCACAAGAGAGATCCATCTATATCATTGATTTCATGAGGATGAGAAAGAAAATATGTTTGATTATTGACAGGTTATATGTGTTCAAACCAGATTTTATAGATCTCTTATTTGAAAGTGGGAAAATATTGACAAACGTGAAAGATGCAAATAGTTTTTTGAAGTTTGACATTAATGATAATATTTATATTAATGTTCATGAAAATATGTTACCCCTATATTATTATGAAATACAGTCAAGTATAGTTACTGATGATGTTGAAAAAGTTTGTGTAACATACAATAGATGCGAAGTTGTTTTACACAATACAAAGAAAAAATTGTTCAACATAGCAAAATCATTGACAAAAGAGATAAGAGAGATTTCAAATACATGAATTGCTTGAGGCCATGGGTGTTGTTAACCCTTTGTTTTGGGGTTCTTGCAATGATAAAAAATTTACACAAGAGTTGTTTATTAAATATATGGGTAAACTTATTGAGCATTTCAGTAAAAGTGTGGAATTCAATGGTGTTGAAATGAAATTATACTCAACAAAGATCTTTTAAGACAACAGTCACAACATTTTGGAAGAACAGTGGTTCATCAAGCATCACTTTTGATTAATATCCATGAGACTGGTTCCATTGCACGTTTGTGGCAAAATTTGTATCCAAGTAGTATCTTACAAGATACGATTAGTGAATACTTTTGTTTATATGAATTATGTCAAACAATGATTTTGGAATCTGTGGAAGATAAAAGGGTTTTTAGTGCACTATCTTTTGTTAAATATAAGCTCCGCAATAGGCTAGACAAAAATCTAGAAAATTATTTAAGAATTTATGTGTCATCATATCAACTGGACAAATTTCCATATGACAGAGCATTAGCATACTAGAATTCAATTGTAGATAGAAGGGGTATCACGAATACGATCGATAAGGAGGATAATGATGCTTTTAGTGATCAAATGGTGGCTTTATAGATTGATTTTGGACAAGTTGAAAATTGTTCATTTCAGCTACCTAAATTTTGATTTTTCCAGTATTTCACAATAATGTAATATTTGACTTTCTTTGTTATCATATTTCACAATATTTGTTTCGAAATGTTCTATGCTGAATATTTTTTTCACAAGTTGAGAACTGTTCATTCCATATTTCACAACTATTCATTCCAGATTTTACAATGTTGTTTCAGATGTACAAGATTTAAAAATTTTACTTTTTCATAAATTGTATATTTTACATCACATAATGCTTTTAAATATTGTACATTTTATCACATTGCGCTTTTAAATATTGTATGTTTTATATCATACAATTTCAACTACCTTGCTAAATTATTGTCTTATATTTTATGTTATAGTATTGGTATTGTATCATTAATGTATGAATTTTGATCAACAAAAATATTATTTTGTTGATATTGATGAGTAATAGTAGAAAAGCAACACAAAGTTATAAATGCAAAAAATCTTTGAATGACTGAAGACACAAATTTTGAAAATATATTTTTAATTATTACGATTGGAAATATGATACATTGTACAAAATTGTTGATAGTTGCATCAGATTCGCTTGCAACAACGACTTATTTTTCTTTACATTATAAAATATTTTATTCTGGGATAGCTACATCAGATTCTCTTGCAACAATGACTTCTTTTTTTTTATCTCCATGCTTGACACCTTGTTCCGACAGTGCATCAAGTTTGACTAGGTTTTCTTAAACTTTCATAATACTCCCCAACAATGCACTTTCTTACTGGTTTGGATCTTCGAGTATTGTTGGAAGTTTTTATTTTTCTTTCTAGTGATGTAGTACGACGTTCGGATCTTCATGGAGCTTCTCCCTTATATATCTTCATAAATGATTATTATCCGCCACTTTTAATTGCATTTTTTTCTTCATTTCCATTGTATTTTGCCAAAAAAAAAATTGTCACATTGACATTAAGCTGTATGTTGTTAACTTGTATTTTTAGGTTTTCAAAATTTGACTACAAAAAATAAAATGAAAACATCATTCAAAATAGTTATATAAAAAATTATTACTTGTTTTAAAGAAAATTAAAATATGAAAAATAAACTGCAAAAGAAAATTAAAACAGAAATAAACATTTTCTTACCTTAGCCGCATCCTTGGAAAACTCAAAAAGTATAAATTTTTCCTTATTGAAAGCCCATTGGTTATAAAATATTGGGCTTCAACATTAATATTCTCTAACCTACTGACAATAATATTCAGAATTCATTGTTCCTATTGTGGCTTGCTTCAGCAGGACGCTAAGATTTTCTAGTTCATACTAAACCAAAGAATAAATTGAATATTTTTTTGCATAATTTTCATATCGGGCATTTATTTGCTTTATTAGGACCTTGTCTTGATATTCCCAATCCTTCATTTATTGCAAATATTGAAGCACAATTTGTTTCATTGTTGCTTCCATATTTTCACCTATTAAAATATTTTCATCAAAATTAATAATGTCATCCTCAATTTGAGGATGAGGTTCATTTCCTTCAGGAGCTGGGAATGATCTCTGCTTAGGTGCAGGGGCTTCCCATTGTTGTTCTTGACCTAGTGGATCGTGAAGCACATATGTTGCCTTAAAGCCTAAAATGTTGCCCTATAATAGAAAATCATCATCAAGTTGGATATTATCCAATCCAATGGATGAAACTTCTCATTCCTCTAAAGAAGTGTGAAATGAAAAAGACGAGAAACTAGGCCTGAAACTTTGTGCTAGCTATGGTCTCTGTGAAAAAAATTATTTTTCACCTCGAAACCCGTGTTTTACCTCTCATTTGTGTAGGTTGTACCTGTCATTGATGTTGTGAATATGGATGTTGCGGTGGAACCTATTTTTGTTGTTGTGGAAACTATTGTTTTTGTTGTGGAAACTTTTGCTGCTATTGTAGAAACTGCAGCTGTGGTGGAAGCAGTGGTGCCATGTGGCCTCTAATTGTCGTAGTTTGTCGTTCAGAGGCGGTTGAAAACATAAAAAAGTTTTATGGGTATTATTCTGAAAATTAAATAGAAAAAACCATAATTCAAAGTAAATAAACATTGTTTTACTTGAAGACGATGAACTATGTTGAATTTGGGCATCAATGGGGTACCGGGAGGGGGTGGCCACACTAGATTCAACCTGCACTTTTTTTGCATATCTAAGCGTATGAGATCCACCAGGTGAAGGAGCTTGCCTCGAACATTTTGGTGGCCTCTATAATGGTGATATTTATGATCCAATGTTCTCAGAATCATCAGTTTGCTCTATCGTATGAATCCTATTGGCAATACCTTGCTTAGTCCTTATTATGACTTCCCTACCTTGCATTTAGATGAAAAGAAAAATTTAAAAACAAAAATATTCTAAAATATAAAATACTTTTTTATTGTTAAATATGGATTGATTATCTTCAATTCCTCTAGTGTCAAGGCAATGGCTTATAGTGTTGCATGCACTACAGTAGGTATAGGAGTATCTTGCAAATCATGAAAAAATTCAAAATAAAGTGCTAAAATATAATTAACTATACCCACAATGGGTTGTGTCTTGATGGTTTGCAATTGCATTGCATGCAACTCGACCCTAATGCGATCTACAATATAGGTGCACCAATCAAACCTCTCATGATGCTCACAACGAATAACATATGATAGTGCCCAAAACAAAATTTCTAATCTTCCAAGCAAAATTAGTATTACCTAGAAGACCTCAATAATGGTCTTCAGATTTTTATGCTTAACATCGGTGATTGTTAACCCCCTTTTTGACTTGGCAGTGGAAGCTGAAAAAAAAAATTAGATAACAATTTACAAATTTGAAATTTTGGCATTAACAAATTCTAAGACACAAGAATTATACCTGTAAAATATTTTGTGGTGAGTTGGTATGTTTTCTTGAGGTAGCCTTTCTCTTCTACAAAGAGTTGGTACTTCGCTTGAATTGGAGGACAATCACCAAAAGAAAGATTTATCAATCTGTGAATATCTGCAGTTGTGATGGTGAATGAAAATTTTATATTTTGTATTTTTATTTTGACAATGGCCTTGTCATGGCTATAACCGGTAATAATATGTTGCAAGAGGACTTTATCAATTTTGAAATGTGGCATTGACACCAAGGTTTTCAAACCTACATCTTCTAACCATGATAATTTTTTACCTAGGGTTATTAGCAAATCTAAAATTAAAGTGCAAGAAGGGTTCTTGAACTTTGGAATAGGGATGGAAGCGATGGGCATTGCTAGAAGTTGAAAACTTGGAAATAGGAGAAACAAGAGAAATTGGTTGCTCGATAACGGTTTGCTCTGGTTGGGTGCAGTCGCGGAAATGAACTCGAAAAATGATAGTTGATGCCTTTTTATAGATAGAATGGACGGAGTGGACATGTGGCATAATTGTATTGGACATGCAGTATGGGTGACCGATTGTGTGACACATGGTAGGTGGTCAACGATAGACCATTTTTTGCATACACATCGTATTCTGCATCAGGCCTAATACTGGATCATTTTCTAGCATCAGGCCACTTTTTGGACCATATTATGCATCAAATCGGACCCCTCGAACCTTATTATGCAATCAAACCTGAAACCCAGACCTTGTTATGCATCAGATCTAACACCTGGACCTTATTATGCATCAAAATTGACCCTCAAATATTATTATGCATCATATCCAAGACCTGAACCTTACTATGCATCAGACTCAACCCTTGGACCTTATTATGCATCAAAATCAACCCTTGGACCTTATTATGCATCAGACCTGACACTTGAATCTTATTATGCATTAGACCCGACCCTAAACCTTATTATGAATTAGGCCAGATCCTCGAACCTTATTATGCATCAGACCAGACCTTGAAACTTATTATGCATTAGACCAGATCCTCGGACCATATTATGCATTAGATCGGACCATTGATCCTTATTATGCATCAGATCAGATCCCTAGATCTTATTATGCATCAGGCCAGATCTCTGGACCTTATTATGCATCAGACCGAATCCCAAACCTTATTATGCATCAGGGCATATCCCCAAACCATATTATGCATTAGAATGAGCCTCAAACCTTAGTATGCATCATACCAGATCCCGGACCTTAGTATGTATCCAATCAGATTCAAAACGTGTTTTCTACCCGGTTTGACCAAAACTGTCAAATTTACCATTTTTTCCCAAAAAAAATCAAAAACCAAAGTAATTCTTCATTTCCTTCGACTTGAGGTTGGCCAAGATTCGCCACAGTTTCAAAACGGATTCACTCATTTTTTACAAGTACGTTTTGGGTCTGACCTCTTACTCATAACCCTGTAAAGGATGTTGTAGATGTGTTAGAACTTTGAAAAAATGAGTAATGTATTGACTTTAACATAGTTGGAGACTAATGGAGTGCACCTATAAGAGAGAAATACGTGGTGAAATAATGCTAGGAAATTCATAGGCATTAAAAATATATTAGAGCATAATTGTATTCAAAATCTTGAGTGTGGAGGTGAAGTGAAAATTCTATCGACAAGATATTTCTAATTTGTATGGAATGAGTGCCTAGATAAAGGTAACTTTTTAACCTTTATATTTGATATATTAGGTTTCAATTAAATTTAAATTTATTTTGGGATTTATAAGGTTAATTTGATTATTTTGATTTTTGGAAGTTATAAGAAGGAGAATAATTAATTAAATTGAATGATATTGGGGAGTCATAAGAAGAATGAATTAATTATTTGATGAAATTAATTGATTGGAGGAATTAATTTTATGAAGGAGATTTAAATTCATGATCGATAAATTTGATTGATAATTAAAAGGGATAAGAATTAAATTATTAGAGATATAATAAGAATTTTATTAAAATTGAATAAATGATTGATTGAAATTGGGAGATATAAGAAGGATTGTTAAATTTATTTGATAATTGATTTAATTAAAGATTTGAAGAATTGAAATATTGTGAAATTGATTGATTTATTTGGAGACATAAGAAGAGAATTTGATATTGAATTAATTGGAAAATTTGATTGAAGATTGATTGAAATTTGATAATTGAAGAAAATTTGAAATTAAAAAGAAAATTGGGTCGGAGGGCTTGGTTCAACAGTCAAAACGCTTTTGTAGGAGCACAGAGACCAGGGTTCCAATCCCTCGGGCCCCGTAGTATTGGTGGGTGTGTCACGTCAGCATCGTTGACTATGTAAAGGTTTACCCTAATGCAACTGGAGGTTATAGTGGTGACAAGGAGTGATATTTGAACCCACAAAGAGGTATAGAAAACTATAACATGTTATCGATTCCTCTAGTATAATAAAAAAAATAAAAAAGAAAAAGAAAATTTGAATTTTGGAGCAATAAGGCATCAAAATGAGTAAATCAAGATCATACAAATTTAAAGGAACATGATTCATGAAAAGAAACTATCAAAGACAAATATTTTTCCATAGACATAGACCAAGATATAATAAGCCATAGAAAACACAATCAAAATAAAATATAGAATATGGAGAAGATTCATGGTACATTAAGCCATCACATGATAGGAAATATTTATTGGTTTGATTCAATTCAAGTTAAAACAAATATACCAATGAAGATAGTAGATGACAAGATCTATCATGTTCAGGGATCTAGAAATATGACACTTAACCTACCATATTTTGAATGCACTTTAGATGTATTGTATATTTTGAGTATAGCAAATAATATCATCTTAGTATCTCAATTGTTTAACAAGGGAATAATTATATATTAATGGCAATAAGAAATGTCTCATTAAGAGATAAAATAAAATTGAAGCCATGGGATCTCACAAGAGTGGGATATTTGCATTGGATGTGATAGGGATATCACAAAAAACTTTTAAATCAATTTTTGCCACAAGAGCAACATAAAAAATAAATAAATAATTATATTGAACATAAAACCTTTATGGTAAAAAAATATAACTTCTTAAAAGGAATAGGGAACAGGTCAATGAAGTTGAACCAACATCATAGCCAAAACTGGAGGAAAAGAATAATAAGAGATTGAAGGCAAGAAGCCTTCATACCAAATAATGTAATATGGGGGTGTTAGAGGTATTACATTATTTGGTCCCATTGTAAATATTTAGTTTAGGGTGTGAGTTTGATTTTATGTATAAAGTATGTGTCAAGTTTGTAGGAGTGTGCAAGTGTCATGTATTTAAGTGTGTGAGGTGTCTAGTTAGGAAGTGAAGAGTCTTTGAGTGATGTGTCTAGTTTAGAAGTAGGAGTTATATGCAATCATGATATACTTTTTCTTTATGTAATATGTGGGACTTATTGTGTAAGAAAGACATATGAAGAGTCAATTTCTCCCATGAGTTTGAGGAAAATTGTATCGCTCCAAATTTTTCGCACCCTTACCTTCAGGCTAAAGGATCCGCGCCCGAAAGGGGGATGCGAGAAGGATGGGACAATACCTCGGACTGAGAGGCCCTTTGAAGGTCCCGCCTCTCGGGGGAGGGGTATTAAGGTGATTTTTTGATGGATGGTGGGGTTCACCAGGAAACTTTTGAGTGGCAGTCTCCACGCCTAGGTTGGGAATGTGTTTGATGTGTTCAATTTTATCTTTAATCATTCAAATCCTAGGTTTGGCCAAATGAATCTAAACTGTTCTATATGAAATGCAGGTTTAAATGAATACAAAAACAAAATTAAACAGAGAATACAAGAAATATACTAGATTAGAAAAAGTCATACCTGATCCGGATGTCTGATGGAGGTTCTGATTTTTGAAGCAGTCAAGATCGCCTCTGATCTGACAGGATCATCTGAAATCAGACAAGATCGTCTGAGATCTGACGAATTCGTCAGACGAATTCATCAAAGACCTGCAATCAGAGAAATAGACACAGAATACAAAAAATGCAGCAATACTAACAGAGGAAAATGATGTAAAATGACAATATAGATACTAAAACGATAATTACGAATAGAAATTCAAGTAAATTATAGTATTCTAATGACAAATTATGATCTTATCATGCACTTAAGCTATATGGGTGAACTCCAAGATGCAGAATAGCAGAAAATAACAATAAAACTAATCTAAATGCAGAATGAAACAACAAACAAGAAGAGAAAAGTGCAAACTCTGGGCACTAATTGCCCCCAATGTTGACTACAGTCGAAATCATCTATAGAGTACGAAATCGTCTCGAATTGGGGCGTGATCGTCCGAGATTGTACAGGATCATCTGCGACGATCTGAGCTTGCTCCGACTGAAGAATGACAAAGTTCCTGCAAGAAAATTCGAAAAGGGACAAAGGCAAATAGTAGTCTAAGACATTCTAATGCAAATAAAACTCGAAGTACAGAAAAATTCAGCCAGGGGAATGTCAAGGGGAGGGCCTAAGATTAAATAGGCATAGGAAGGAGGTTGGGAGGTTGGAGATCATCCCAATTTGGGAGATCTCCAATGGGGAAGTCTCTAACCGTGCAGACACGCTTTTGCCCAGGTTAGAGACGCCGTTGAAACAGAAGCTAATTATGAAAAATTAGTTTTGGGACGAAATCGTCTGGACGTTCTGCTCCAGACGAATTCGTCCGATCTGAGGCGATATCGTCTGATCGACGACGATATCGTCCAACGGACAAAACAAATCCTAAAAATGGCACGAAAAACGAGGAAAGCGGTTTAACAGGTGGTTCGGGGTTAAAATTTGAATTTGAATTATTACTAAAGTAATTTTAATTATTTGCTAAGGTTTACTACGCCAATTTTAGGGTGCTACATTTTGCCCCCTCTTTAGCGAATTTTTCAAAGAAAATGCGTTAAAGATGAGTTCTTCTCGATCTACGAGAAAGCAAAAATTATTCCCATTTTTAGGCGACGATTCTAGGTCGAATCGTACGACAACTTACTATGGTGCCCCCTCCGTGTTTTTACCCAAATCGAACGTTTGAGGTAAAAACGTGAAAAAGCAAAATTTTAAAATGTTTTTAATTGTTTTTGAATAAAATTAAGAAAAATAGGGTAAAACCCTAATTCATTTTTACTGTTCATTTTCCTGGTTTCTAGAGCTCTGCAGACAAGATGGTCGAGACAACGCACAGATCGACAGAGGTCCGACGCGGGCTACGGGTAAGGGTCCAAACTTAATTTAGAATGCTTTAATTTTGAATTTCATGCTTTTTAGATTAATTTTGAATGATTTTTGAGCATCGCGGCCATTTTTGGGCCGTCGACGTCGTCGGGACGAAATCGTCTCAATTTCGTCGAAATCGTCTCGATATCGCCGATTTCGTCCAAGGGCGAAATCGACGATATGGGGACGATTTCGTACAATAAGGGACGATTCCCTCTTGCAAAATCGGAGACGAATTTGCTCAAATTTTGGACGATATCGTCCAATAGTGGACGATATCATCATTTGTATGAAATTGAACTTGTTTTACTTGCATTTTTAATCACTGTTTTATTAATGATTTTTATTGTTTTGTTGTTTATGTTGCGGAGAGGATTACTAAAGAGCCGGGAATGGAAATACGATGGGTTGAGGGATGACTTGGCCACTCTATCTCAGGCAGAGCGAGATCAGTTGGCTCAAGTCGGCTTGCAGCATGTGGCAGATATGCCACAGGTTTCTACAGATATGGGGCTATTGACAGCCCTAGCAGAGAGGTGGTATCCGGGTTCTTCTTGTTTTTGGTTACCGACAGGGGAGATGACTCCCACATTGGAGGATGTATGGAGGATTTTGAGGATCCCCATACAAGGATGGCTAATAACTCCCATGGCCAATCAGGGCCACGCGATGATGCGACTATGCGGAGATCCGAGCTTCGCCCTGGAGAAGGGCGGAGTGAACATCGAGTCGCTACGCCAGATGCCTGGGGCATCTAGACTGACACAGGTTTTGGCTGGGGTGGTAGGTGGTCTGCTTCTATGCCATCAGAGTGGATGCAGACTACCATGGCTACTGACAGATGTGGTCTACGACATGAGAGACCACGGGTACAGGTTTGCTTGGGGGAGCTTTGTACTATGCCGATTGTATAGGATCCTGCATGGGGTCGTATACAAGGGCGGCCGATGTCTGGTCATGACATCACTACTGCAGGTTTGGTGCTGGGAGCACATCACGATGCGGAGGCCGATAGGGCTCCCACTGATAGGGATTGACGGGGAGAGGCCCCGAGTTTTCTACTGGTGGCTCCGAAGAGGGTCACAGTGGCGGATAGATCTGCCAATGTCCCGGAGACTACTTGATGACCTTGTCTCCGACCAGATCACCTGGAGGCCTTGGAGAGATCATCCAGGGTGGGCCGAGGATGGACAGGAGCTGGCTCACGTTAGGCGAACCTGTTGGCTGAGGATGGAGAGGAGAGAGGTGGAGCTCCACCGCTATGACCGAGTTTTGAGGTAGTTCGGTCTACAGCAAGGGATCCCATCTCTTAGGGACTACGAGTTTTCTCGGACCATCTGGGATAACACTATAGTCAATGGGGCTCCAGATATGCAGCGCTTCTGGAGTGAGGACGT
This sequence comes from Wollemia nobilis, assembly GCA_028583015.1. Taxonomy (NCBI): domain Eukaryota; kingdom Viridiplantae; phylum Streptophyta; class Pinopsida; order Araucariales; family Araucariaceae; genus Wollemia; species Wollemia nobilis. Next base: position 5,818,231 of record JAQPPZ010017031.1, on the reverse strand, counting down.
GGATGATGCCCCCATTCAGCCAGTGGATGGGGACGACGTAGGGGTTGCTGATGGCTATGATGCCTGGTATGCAGGCATCCGCCCTCCTCGGATGACGAGGGCTCAGGGTCCGATTCATGTAGTTGTGCGTCGGATGGGGAGGCGATGCTAGGCGGCCATTGAGGCGGCACAGGGTCATGACGGGAGAGAGTAGAGGAGGCCACAGGCTCAGCAGAGGCCATGACAGCGGGAGAGGAGGGAGGAGAGACCCCCTTCTCCATGGAGAGAGAGGCCACCATCGCCCGATAAGGGCAAGGGTGTCGAGGTAGGAGAGAGTAGCGAGATGGCTACTCTCCGGGCGAAGACTGTCCGTCTCCAGGCTCAGGTGCAGTCCTTGCAGGATGAGGCTGCACGACATCGAGAGGAGGCCACACGGCTCAGAGATGAGGTCGCACGCCTCAGAGCACGGAGCGGAGGGGCGAGCACTCGAGACCTAGCATGGGCTATTGCCCAGATCACATTCTATCAGATGCTATACCACCATATGGTGCCAGAGGAGCAGAGGTTACCACTGTCGGCCCCCATTGCGGAGCCTATCGTGATGAGGTCATCGAGGACATCATCACGATCAGAGTCTAGGACTCATAGCACCACACGGACTACGATGGGGCCACCTCGTCCACCTCAGGGCAGGGGAGGAGATGAGGCTGAGAGCTCGAGAGGTTCTCGAGGCTAGCCGCTACTGATCGCACTGCATGATTGATACATAGTGTTTATTATTTTTGATAGAGGATTGAGTATGCCGAGGTACAGATTGTGGCATACCGATCCAGTTTTGAGATGATGTATATATTGTTGATATATATATAGATGAGATATTTTTGATCATATGACTTGTCTTATGTGTTTGTATGATGCTTTAATGTTTTGATGTGATTGATTTGATGATTCATGTAATTATGTCGTTTGGAAATATTATGGTTTGAATGTCATGCTTTTAAAATTTAAATGAAATAATCTGATGTAAACAAATTGGTTGTTTGTGGTGTGATTTGATAAAAAATAAAAGGGACTTTTAACAATAATTTCAAAGGACATTGTCGCTATTATATGACCATTTCATGGAGTCGCCGCTCACTCGGTCGTCAAGCTAATCCTAGTATAGAAATATTGCTAAAAGTAAAAGAGTGCTTAAGAGACTGTCTTAAGACTTTGTTGTGATGATGCAAATGATGATGATGATGGTGATTTGTTTTCAGATTTCCATGAAAATATTATGCATGAAATATTTTTTTAAAAATGATTTTTGCTAGGCATAAATTCCTAAGTGTGATAAAATTTTGAACAATTCCTTAGAATTTATACCATGGTTGCAAAAATTGAAGTTTGACATAATGACATGAAATAGAATAAGTGTTTGTTTGTTTGTAAAGCATAATTGTGTAACATAATGATGTAAGTCACATGTTTTGATGAATTTTGTTTTAAAATAAATGGAAAAGAAAATTAGAATGATGGTTTGCGCTAGGCATAGAATTATAGGTATAGACTTATACCATCATCATGAAATCCAAAGAAGAAAATAGATTGTTGGTTTTATTGCAAGATGCATTTTTGATCTTTGATAAACAGAAAAATAATAATATGAAAACTTTTGTTTGAAATTATTTTTGAGATTTTGATGAGAAGATGTATGTAATTGCTTTTATACAAAACAAAAATTCTGAAATAAAAGGATAAAATTATTCCGAAAAGAGTTACAGAAATATTTTAAATTATCTCAAAGAGAAATGTAGATTTATAAGGAATCCTCATGTGCAAATGTGAGTTCATTACCGATCTTGATTTATCATAATGATACAAAATCTCTCAAATACAAATGTGTGTGCGATTGTATTGTTCATTTACCAATTTTGAGCAAGATAATTTGATACAAGTGATTTGAATTAACCAAATAAATGTTCATTGACCATGATTTAGATGCATATAACCGTACCAGACTACTATGTAAGTCAGGTTATCAAGAGCTAGCTAATCCATAAGCTGACATAGGTCTGTACAAAAGAAGGTCGCTAATGTGACAGACATATCACCACGCTAGGAGTTACCCAAGGCCAAGCGGGTTGGGCACAAACCACCTGTTATGGGGCTTACCTCACAGTTTTTGAATAATTGAGAATTCCAGGGATTCAAGCTCATCAACCCTTCTTTTCTTTTCAATGGGTAGGGAAAGGGATTTTATTGCATTTTGCTTTTGCTTGTTTTGCTTTCTTTTTCTTTTTCTTTTTTTTTGTATTTTTCTTTTGTATCTTTTGCTTTGATATTTGAGATAATGCTGAAATATTGCTGTAATGATTCAAAATAACTTTTTCTTTTTCTCTTTTTTCTTGAACTTTTCTTTTCTTCCTATTCTAGGGATACTTGCTCGGATTAGCTGTAGAGCAAGGGATTTTTATTCTGGGTAGGGGTGAGCTTGTCCTTTTGTCAATTCTCAAAGATTCTAGACCATGTGCATGATAGGATAGCAGGGGAAACTTTTCGCTCAAGAAACCACTTCTACTATGTAGCATCATATCGAATTTACAATTATAATCATTTTATTGTGAAAGGATATGCTTGGTTTAAGTAAATAACAAGATCAGTTCTCTATGCTCAAAACTTTATTTAATTCAATGTGGACTTTGATATAAGAGAGATTAATAATCATAACAAATAAAATCAAGATATTTATTCATGTGAATGTGAAAGTGCGGGATTCCAAATAAATACTAATTTATCCAAAATAATTTGAAAATATAACTGCAATACTTCACAAATTGAGAGGTACAAAGATAAAAGATGTTTTTGAAGATTTTGATGATTTTGATGTTTTTGTATTTTTATTTTAATTTATGAATTGAAAGAAATACAATGTGATTGTTTTTTTGAAATTTTTTATTTTTATATGAATTTTTAGATGATGGAATTGGTGGTATATACAAGATGATCTATATACACTATACAAGGTTATTTGAGTATAGCATGTCTAAGGTTGCTTCAAAATCAAAGGAGGTTTTGAAGGATAATTTGGTTGTGTTGAAGGTAAGAACAAAAGGTGATGAATAAAAGGTAGTGATAACAAAAGCTTTGTTATAATGTAGAATAATGTAGCAAAAGATTTGACTTTTATATGTGTAAAATTGATCATGTTACAAAATAAAATGTCAGAAGGATAAGAAAGTTCTTCATTCTTATCACTATATTCCAAGTCTTGATAAGATGGAGAAAGTATATGTGAAAGATATGCATGAGTGTTATTTGGTAAACAAGGATGATCATATATGGATGAAGAAAAGTGATGGATAGAAGGTAATTGTGACAATGGAGAATGTATAGAACTTGATGTTTCTTGAATTTCATTGTTAAAAGATTTTATAATAACATTTGATTCATTAAGATCTTCTTCCTTTATTTTGAGTTTTTGGAATAATTGATAAGTGCATAAATTAAGAGAGGAGCCATTATCTACCATGATAGTTTTAACAAGTATTTCTTTACTAGATCCTGTAATGTAAAGAGATGAGTCTTCTTGTGGAGTAGAGGAAGGAATATCCTCATCATAGAATGAAATATGATTAACCTCAAGAGGGTTTACACCATTAATTATGTCCTTAGGGAAAATATCATGAGGAACAAATTGTTGGCTAGGTATTTTGAACAACGTTTCCTTATGAGAACTTTGTGATACTTCTAAAAGGGATATCTTTGCTTGAGGGTTAATCACTTGTTGTTGGCTATCAAAGTGGACTTCAAATTGAGATTTTGATTCTAAAGATAAGCTTTCTATGCTTACATTCCATTTTGGATCATTCTCTAGAGCCAAAGATAGTTTTGAAGGTTGGTCAAATGAGGAATCCATATCTTGAATATCGGATTGAGTTGATTGAACTTGAGGTTGCTCATTTGTAGTTTTTGTTACAATATTAGTAATATCATCATGATGGGACACATTAACATGCAATATTTGATTGGTTTCTTGTTGTTGATAATTGAATAGGGGTTCTTGGGAGATCCCCATGTCTTGATTGATTATTGGTATTTGTTGTGTAGGAGTTTGATTGTTTACTTGGAGATTTATAATCAGTTGTAGATTGTAATTCCTTTATATTAAAAAGACCCTCATCAATCAAATCTTGAATTGCACATCTTAAATCTTTACAATTTTGTGTCATATGTCCATCCACTCTATGATATTCACAATGTAGCTCAGGTTTAAACCAATCTGTTGTGGTATCAAGTTGTCTTATGGAAGGGAGTTCAATCTTATTTGTATCAAGTAAATGCTTGAGAATTATATCCATTGGTTGATTGAGCTTAGTAAATTTACGTGATGAAGGTTTTCGAGAGGTTTTTGATACGTGCCTTAGGAATTCAGTCATAAAAGGGCCTAATGGTTTCTCACCTCTACTTTCTTTATTATGGGTAGAATGATGATAGGAAGATTGCGAAGTAGGAGGTGAGTGCATGGTAGAATTGGAAGAATAAGTATTTTCTTGTTGAAATGGATGTGTTGTATTGAAAGAAGAATATTGAAATGGTGGAGGAGGATTGTATGTGGATCGATAGACATAATATGGATATATGGGAGAATAGATAATATCGTTATGAAGAGGATTGGAAAAGGGATTGTCCTGTTGGGGTAAGGATGAAAAATGAGAAAAGTGTGATGGAGGTGGTGTTGAATAGGGATGAGGTTGGTCATAATCAACAAATGTATTTAGCTGAATTCTTCCAACATTACCGATGGGCTCATATTGATTTGAGTAAAAACTCATGGTTTCTTTAGTACTTCTAAAAGTAATATTTAGTATCTACTATTTAGAATTGAATCTAAAACATACAAACTTGAAATGATGATTTTGCTACTTTTTTTTTTGTATACATATATATATATTTTTTTGTTTTTTATATTTTTGAATCAGAAATATGCCTATGTTATTCACGTCGGGTTCACCAAAATGTATCGCTCCAAATTTTTCGCACCCTTACCTTCAAGCTAAAGGATCCGCGCCCGAAAGGGGGATGCGAGAAGGATGGGACAATACCTCGGACTGAGAGGCCCTTTGAAGGTCCCGCCTCTCGGGGGAGGGGTATTAAGGTGATTTTTTGACGGATGGTGGGGTTCACCAGGAAACGTTTAGTGGTAGTCTCCACGCCTAGGTTGGGAATGTGTTTGATGTGTTCAATTTTATCTTTAATCATTCAAATCCTAGGTTTGGCCAAATGAATCTAAACTGTTCTATATGAAATGCAGATTTAAATGAATACAAAAAAAGAATTAAACAGAGAATACAGGAAATATACTAGATTAGAAAAAGTCATACCTGATCCGGATGTCTGATGGAGGTTCTGATTTTTGAAGCAGTCAAGATCGCCTCTGATCTGACAGGATCGTCTGAAATCAGACAGGATCGTCAGAGACCTGCAATCAGAGAAATAGACACAGAATACAGAAAATGCAGCAATACTAACAGAGGAAAATGATGTAAAATGATAATATAGATACTAAAATGATAATTACGAATAGAAATTCAAGTAAATTATAGTATTCTAATGACAAATTATGATCTTATCATGCACTTAAGCTATATGGGTGAACTCCAAGATGCAAAATAGTAAAAAATAACAATAAACTGATCTAAATGCAGAATGAAACAACAAACAAGAAGAGAAAAGTGCAAACTCTGGGCACTAATTGCCCCCAATGTTGACTGCAGTCGAAATCGTCTGTAGAGTGCGAAATCGTCTCGAATTGGGGCATGATCGTCCGAGATTGTACAGGATCGTCTGCGACGATCTGAGCTTGCTCCGGCTAAAGAATGACAAAGTTCCTGCAAGAAAATTCGAAAAGGGACAAAGGCAAATAGTAATCTAAGATATTCTAATGCAAATAAAACTCGAAGTACAAAAAATTCAGCCAAGGGAATGTCAAGGGGAGGGCCTAAGATTAAATAGGCATAGGAAGGAGGTTGGGAGGTTGGAGATCATCCCAATTTGGGAGATCTCCAATGGGGGAGGTCTCTAACCGCGCAGACACGCTTTTGCCCCGGTTAGAGACGTCGTTGAAACAGAAGCTAATTATGAAAAATCAGTTTTGGGACGAAATCGTCTGGACGTTCTGCTCCAGACGAATTCATCCGATCTGAGGCGATATCGTCTGATCGGCGACGATATCGTCCAACGGTCAAAACAAATCCTAAAAATGGCACGAAAAATGAGGAAAGCGGTTTAACAGGCGGTTCGGGGTTAAAATTTGAATTTGAATTATTACTAAAGTAATTTTAATTATTTGCTAAGGTTTACTACGCCAATTTTAGGGTGCTACAAAAGTAAAATCCACAAGTCATGTAATGTGAAAGATCTCATGTATCTTTATATTGGAGACAAAGCTTTGTAAAATGTAACTCAAATAAGCTTTGATTTATGCATTGCTTGAGTTGATAAATAAATATTTTTGAATGATTTTATGTGATATTGATGTAATATTGATGGATGCATAATATTGAAGAGATTTGATATTGATATTGATATGATATTGATTTACTGAACCTAGAATTTGATTAACTCAAGAAGAATACCATCAAATTTCTAACATAACATCCCTTTGCCTTATTTTTCTCCATCTAAATAACTCTCATCTAGTCTCTTCCACTTCCAAATGTTGAAGTGAACTAATGTTTCCTGATTATTGAGGTTTTTCAAGTGTGGGTATGCATGTAGGTATATGTTATACTTACCTCTACACATATTCCCGTTTCCACTTACCTAGTCCATGTTTTGACCACCTTGTATATGCCAAATCAACCCATTCATAGTCAACTTGTTGGTTGGATTATTTTGTCCTTTTGAAGGTTCATACAAATGAATTTTGAGTTAAAATATAGTAAGCGCATGGAAAATAATGTAAATTAATTTTCATTATAACATATATAATATTTAAAGCTCTTATGGGAGAGAGAAAAGGATTACATAGTAGAATAAATTTTGTTATTTTAAAGGGTTCAACAATTATATTTTAGGATGATATTTATACCATGTGTAGCCAATAAGTTATCTTCCACATGGATAAATTAACCCTCAATTTAGACATCATTCTATATACTTATTCCCAAAATACAACTCACTCGTCTTGACTATTCTTTCCTATTTTTGGGGTCATATGAAGCATTTTGGACTCAAATAATTTTTAGTATTCCTATTGGTAGTGGGGACCTCTCTATGAAGTTTCATTGAAACATGACTTCATTTAAAAGAGTTGTGGCTACAAGATTATCTTGCCCTATTTTTTAGGCTTATCAAGTCACTATCACTTGGTCATTTTTCCTTGACACCATCTTGTCATACTTCTAAGTAACCTATCATGGATCCATTTGGATTAGAAATTAAAAAGAATAACTTTCAATTTAGAATTTTCTTATAGCCATTGTATAAAATTTTGATTTTTTGATTATGCAAGGAAGCTAATATTATTGTCAAATAATATCGAGATGAGGCATGTTGTGTGCTTGTAGGTATTAAAGTACCGCTACATAGAGGAAAGTGTTGGTCTAAGAAATACAAATATAATATTACAAATGTGTGATTCATATGTATCTCCAATAGATCATGTATTTTGTTACTAATTTTGATCTCAAACTGTCATAGAAGTGTCACTCTTGGTCATTCTTTAGAGCTTCTTAATTAAAAGTGATTTCATAAATTAGAAAAAAGGCAAGAAAAGAACTTTAAATAAAAAATAAATTTTGTTTTAAATGGTTAATAAATAAATTATATGGTTATATATTTAATAAAAATATTATTCTCAAGGAGAAATTGGAGAAAATATTGCAACAATGACAACTTAGAAGAAGAAAAGAAAAGTGGAAGAAATAAGGGTAGAGAGGAGTAAATGGGGTTATGGAGGCATAGAAATATAGAGAAAAGAAGCATGAAAATGTGAATAAGGGATTGCATAAAATAGAAAAAATATTATAAAGGGGGATGCACAAGTGAGTTACAAAATGTGCATAAGAGGTTTACCAGAGGTGTGTGTAGAGGGAAAACCACTCAAGAAATAGGGTTATGATCATACCCAAAAATTCTAAGCATTGTACACAAGTTAAAACAACAAATAATTATAGATTAAGAGTGGTATATAATTATATTTAAGTTTTCTATCAAAAATTTATGTAGATTTAGTATGGAAATTATAACTCACAACTTTAGGAAAAACATTAATAGTTATATTTTGTAAAATTTTCAATATTTTATAAATTTGTAATAAAAAACCTTTAGTATGGTATCTTATGTAAAGTAAGGATTTTTTATAGGTTATATGTGTAATTGGTAGAAGTTTTTATAGCCACCTAGAATGTCCTTGTATCTCTTATATGTTATACCCTTATAGCATAAAAAGTTGTAAGTGTATGACAAATAGAAGCTTTGGGTTTCATGAATGGGGATGACATTACAACAAGAAGTAACTACATCCTAATTTGACATAATTATTATGGTTAAGTGGTAATTTTCCCACAATTTTGTAAAAATATAATAAATATTGACTCCTCCCTAGAGTAAGTGGGTCTCTTGAATTATCATGGACTGATATCCTCTAATGATAATATGTTATATAGAGTAGATCTAGGATCATCCAAGAAATCATTGAAAATGTAGAGTGGAGCTAGGTTATTCCACCTTAGTCATCATCTCTGTAAGGATTCAAGGAGCCTCAAGTAAAATATTAGAATAAACTACAAAATAAATTAACTTGTTATAAATAAAATTAAGGTTAGTTGTGTAATGGTATATTATAATTGTGTACTAGTTTTTATGCTTAGATGACATGTGAGGATTAGATAAAGGTTGGGTATCCAATATCCTCTTCCTATGGTTGCTCTTCATTATACAATTGTAATAGTCTAGTTATATGATATTACATGAGAAAGAAACAAATGTTCTATATAAATATTTTAAAGCCTCTATAGTCATTTATTAAATTATTATAAGTTATTACATCATAGACCATGTGAATAGTCAAGTGGTATAACCACCCCTCACAAGGTACATGCATGTAGTATAGGACAAGGTATTTGCAAGTTTGTTTGAGGGTTTGTTATGCCTAAATTAGGCATCCTATGTACTTAAATACCCTTCACTACCATAATGTAAAATATTCAAAGCTTAAGTTCTAAAATTTGGTATCAAAGCACATAGAAGGAAGAAAGAATTATCCTTCTGATACACTCTATTTTTAGCCTAGAGAAAGCTAAGGTGCGCTTTGTTTTTTGAGAAAATATTCAAGTTTGAGATAAGAATTTTTCAAGGGTAAAAGTACCCTATGTAAAACTATGATCGTGAAGGAAAATTTTATAACTCATTTAAAATTTCAAGATGAAAAATTCCTACCAAAGGTAAAATATCCTTCAAGCTTAAAAAGCATTACAATCCCTTCATAGGACCAACAAAAGGTCATAAATCTTGTAGGAAAAAACTAGACAAATTCAAGTAATAAAATGAAATAAGTTATTGACATTTTAAGGCAATAAGAGGAATCCAAAAAGAAGCTCCTCATAGTTTCTTAAAAACATTGTAAAATAATATCTTCCTTTCAAAGGGTTGAAGCACATCCCAAGAGGGAAAATTATTGCATTCCAAAGGAACATAAAAGAGATTTGATTCACATAAGTTCAAAGGCCCAAGTCTTTTGTGAATCACCAAGGAGCACTAAAAACTCTCAAAATAATTGTAAGTGCCTTTATTATTACATTGGAATTGAAGGTAGAAAAGAAAATTCACCAAGGATAAAAGTATATATAAAAAAATGGAGCAAAGTGTAGAAGTCATACAATTTATGTTTGAAAAAAACTAAGACAAAATAACCTATAGCAATTCATGCATTAAAGTGGAACGATTAACCAAAAGCACTAACTTTAGAAAGTTAGACTTGGTGTGAACAAAATGACAAGAAATAAATTGTCTGAAAAAGAAGAAAATAAAGGTAGAAACCACATGAAATTGCATCAAGAAAAGTGGTTTTAAAAAGTACCAAGCCAAAACCTTGTGGAGCCAAACAATCACCAAGATAGAAACTTGTTACAACCATCATTCATAGGAACACTATGAACTTGTAGCTATAATAATGAAAGGAGAATAGAGGAGGTCTAAGAGTGCTTCAAGAGTACTTAGAGAGTGCTTTGAGAGTATGTATAGAGTTATTTAAGAGTTGTTAAGTGCTTTGAGATGCTAAAATCAAACGAGAAGAATACAAAAAAGAAGATAAGATAGAGGGATAATGCAACCTCAATGAATAGAGAACAAAAGATAAAGGGAGGAATGTAGCCTCAATGAACATGAAAGAGAAGATAAAGGAAGAACACAAAAGAGAAGAAAATATAGAAGGAGAACGTAGCCTAAAAAAACAAAGAAGAAAATATAAAGGTAGAACATAGTCTCTTTAAAATCTCACAAAAAGGAAACACAGTCCTTTCAAACGAAATTACATGTCAAATGAGAAGGAACGCATTCACAAGAGAGAAAATCCAAACACCATGACAAATATTTTTTCAATTGCAATATGAGCATGGACCCCAAAGGATAGGATATATTACCTAGACACCCAAACAACAAAGGTTACTGATGAAGCCATTCGAAAAGATATTTAGGACTAGTAAATCCCAAGATAGAGAAGAGCATCAAATAATTGTTTTGAATAAAATCAATTTGCATCAAATCATCCAAGATATTGCACGGTAAAATTAAAGGTACAAAGGTCTCAAAGAAGATCCATAGAAATTAAGCAAAGCACTTCTCAAAGAGGAAGGAGCACACATAAAAGTGAATAGTAGGAAAAAAATGAGGCTTTTATGTTGATTTAATTATCATCAAAAGATCAAAATTTTTGAAAAGGAATAATTTATTCCTTTAAAATATTTGGAAAAAAAATATTTGAAAAGTGAAAAAGGGAAATATAGAAACATTCCCTCATATCGATGAGACTCAATTCTCCCACATATTGAAATAGCAATTGAAATATGAGTATAGGTATATATATACTTGTTGAAAAGAGATTTTAGAGGAAGTCTCAATAAAAGAAGAAAATTTAGATTTTGTGAATATTTATCATGGTTAGTCGAGCACTAAAGTTTTTGTTGCTAGATTCCTAATTATTGAGAGGAAACAATTATACTAATAGAAGATCAAACTCATGATACAACTTGAGTTTGAGGAAGTTTGGCATGTAGTAGATGGAAGAACTTCCTATCCTACTATAGAAGGAGAATATCAAACAAAGTTTGATAAGGTAGATATAAAGGTGAGACTAATTATCATGTTTGGAGTAGTCCAAGCATACATTAGAATATGACCATAGCCAAGGATGCATGGGAGAAGTTGAAGAAAGTATTTGAAGCCAAGAATTAAAATTAGATTCTCTTTCTCCAAAGCCAACTCCATTGTCTAAATATGAAGAGTGGATAAAAGCTAAAAGCATTCATGAGGATAATTATATAATTACGAGCATCATTGTAAGCTCTAGGAACTTAAACATCTAATGAAATGTTAGTTCCTATTATATTGATATCACTCCCATCCAAGTACAATATTTTTGTGACTACATTAAATATTATTGAGCAAACACCAAAATTTGAGAAGCTCGTGAGCTTACTTCAAAAAGTAGAGGCCTCACATACTACAGAAGAAGAAGAATAACTACTAGTTACAAGTAAAAGAGAGAAGTAGCCATTCAAGAGAGGCATGAGGTCTCCATAGTGCTTCCAACAAAGATATATATTTTAGAGGTTTTAGAATCAAAGGAAATATTCTCAAAGGAGTACTTTCAAAATGTAAAAGACATGTGATCATTATATAATAAATGGACATACCATGAAATATCGTTAGCATATTCAATTCATAAATGCATGGCCTTCACAAGAGATGAACCGGTAGCAAAATAGGTCATCTTCATAACAAAAAAATCAAAGTTGGAGAAAGGCACATCAAAGTAATGTAGCCAAAGAGAATCAAGTCAAATAATAAAAGGATAAGTTCAATAAAAATAAGAACATGTGTTTGTCGCACAAGTAAATATACACAACACAACAATGGTTGGTATGATTCCAAATAGATGATAAGTCAAGAAATTTGGATGCATTCAAATCATCCAAATTATTATTGGTCCAATATAACTAGGAACATCAAGAACCAAGGATATAAGAGTGAAGATGTACATTTATAATGTGATTCTTCACCATCAATTGAATTTTTTGATGATACGAAAGAGAATATGGAATCAATGCAATAGGTATTAAAGATTCAACAATCAATAGCACACTTAAAAAAGTGTGAATACATTACATACAATAAACAACATCTCCTATATATTAAAATGCAAAGAATAAACATAAAATGATTGATCTCACTCCACTAGAAGATAGTCAAAGTTTGAAATGGAAATTAGTTTTAATAGAATATATGACAACACAAAAAGTATTGAAAATAAATCAATTATATGATTGATATAGGATGCAACGTAACACATTGCAATAAATAATAAAGACTTAATAAAATAATTGAAGCCATTAAAAGGAGGAAAGAAGTGATTTAACTAACCTCAATAGAATATTTTGATCATGACAAGATTTGGAAATAAGTCTACACGGTAAGAGAACACTTGATCTCATCAATACCAAATATACTTAATGTAGATCCCCCACATTGAATAAAAACACTTAAAACTTTAGAGTCTACAAGAATTAAATACATATTTGTATTTTGGAGTGCATTATTGGTAGAATATAACAATCCCAAGTATCTAAGTAGTGAGTTTACATTAAGGAAGGGGGAAAGTTTCTCTAAAATTCCTACATCATCCTACACATTATTGTTTGGTCATTAGTGAAATAGACATTTTGACTATGTTGTAATAAGAGGAGTATGTTAGGAAGCTTACGTTTTAAGATAAATGTTATCTCATTTAGAAAGTTTCACTAAGGTTATATAATTGCTAATTGTAGAGTTAACCATAGGATATTGTAAACTAACATATTTGAATTTATGAGGGGGGTCGTAGTAGATTGTTAAAAATGGATTTTGATTGAATCTATGCTTAAAAAACATATAAACTATTTAAATTCAAAAGAATTTAACAAATGTAATGTGTTCTTAATATATGCTAATTGTAATTAGGTGTAATTATAATTTATCATTATATGGTGTCCTTTTGGTACCATCTTAGGGAGGATCATTTATGATGTCCTACTACTCATAGTTGTATTTATTAGCAATGAGCTTGGGACAAGCTAGAGTTAGAAATTTACATTGACAAATCAAGTATTTTTGGAAAAGTTGGGATATATGAGGAGTGATGGCCCATTGCCATTGTCCTCATCCCAATATAGGTTGATTAAAGAGAGTATCATCATGGGATACCCTATCACACTGATAAAGGTGATCAAATTCTCCTTCACTATTGGAAGAAGAAGAAGAGAAAGGTTTATTATGGATGGGGATATAACCTATCCCATAGCATCCTAGCCAATATTTGGTCTATAGCGTCTCTTTGATACCCTATTCATACATGCCTATCCCTTTGTCTTGATATCCCATGTTAGATAACATATATTTTATGATGGAATATGAGTTTGACAAAAAGCATGAAATATATTGTCATTCAACTAGGAAAGGGTTGTTACCATGGATTTTCTCCTTGTTGGAAGTACCATCACAAATAAATAATCAACTTCCTATTTACATTATTTTTCCCTTATCGCTAGAGGGTGGACCTAAGGTTTGAGGAGACAAAGGGGACTTGGCTACGTCCAAGAAAAATTTAATATTATCTAGATTATTAATAGTGATTGGACCATGACTTTTAGAATCATTATTATTTAGATTGAGATACCTCAAAGAAGAAGAATATTCAAGGGATAAATTTAGAGAAGGAGAAAAATGAGCTTTGTGATTCCCAACCTCAGTTACCTGACAATAGTCAAAAGATTCAGGGTAAGCTAGAATATGATAAGCTTTTCTATTGTATTCATACTTAAGATACTAATGGAGAGTTGAAGGTATGACCTACATCTCATAGATCAAAAACCTCCAAAGAAGAATGTTGTATATCAAGTCACAAGGCATGACATAGAAGAGAGTGTTAAGAGCACAAAGTTTGACTCCAAGAGGTAAGACTATAGTGTCACTAGCCTTACATTTCCATTTTCAAATGCCCTAATAACAAGATCAGATATATCTAAATCTTATTTAGTTAGCCTAAAATGCTTGATGAACTTCAAGCTACATAAATTAAGACCACAACCATTGTCGACTCAAATTTGTTTGATGAACTTGTCATTGATATGGTCTATAATGTATAATGGCAAATCTCTAGCCAAAGAGGATTGGGGAATATCATATTCATAGAATGTTATGGTGGTGTGATTAACCCCAATAGATCCTACTATTAAAGTAAGATCACCACAGTTGAAGTATTGAGGAAGGATCTATTTGCTCAAAATTTTGATTAAGATGTCTTTGAGTGGGAGAAGAAACGAGAAGTTCAAGGAGGAAAATCTTGAATATGGTGTTCTCATGTTGCCAAATCAAATAAAAAGTATCCTTATCCTTGGTTCCCGATTAGATGATTAGAGGATGTCCTTTGGGTGGAGAATTTATTTTTACATGAAGGACAAGAGCAGGTCTTGAAGTCTAGTCATATGAGTAATTTTTTATATTGTTGTTTGGTCACAATACAAATTTGAGATATATGATTATATGGATGGAGTGTACCTACCACCTCTTGGTTCAGAGATGGTACATTCCTATAGTGAATGTTGTTAACTATATTTTGGTTTTGATTGTGATTATGTATAATATCCTAGAAGATTTATATATCTTGATTAAAAGGTTGAGGGTTGGAGTCATTGATAATAATTTAGCCATTGTTGATGAGTTATTTGATCACATTCTTGAGGTCCAAGCATCTACCTATCACATGACCATTTATGTGATAGAAGGAACATTGATCAATGGCATGAAACCATAGATCCATTTCCTTTATGGGTTTAATAGGCTTAATGGGATGAGCTCTACCATTCAGGCTTTTAAGATCTACTCTAGGATGGTTAAAAGGGATTCCTCTAGTTAGGAGTACCTCCTTTGTTATCTCTTGTTGAGGCTTCCCTAAGATAATATTTTGAAGGCTTGTCGAGGCATAAACATTATTAGCATAGCATGAGTCTGTGACTCCATCATCTACAATGTGTTTCTTTTTATATTACCCCTTTTAGTTAGAGGAAGAATTATCTTCCTCTTTATTGGACTTAATATTTACTTATCCTTATTTGACAAGGGTAATCTCTACTCTCTTGGCCATGTCAATTACATATTTGAAGGAGGACATGCTAGCCATCTCCAAGTATAAGGCTATTTGCTCGTTGTGATTTTCTATGAAGATGTCCAACATGGCCCTTGGTGGAGGAAAGTATTGTGGTCTCTCCACTTGGACTTTCTATCTTGCTAAGATGCTGGAAAAACTCTTTTCTTTGGATTGCTTGAGTTGGTATAGATCACTAATAGTGATATTTTTCTCAATGTAGATGAATAATTGCTTAATGAACATATCAACAAGGTCCCTAAAATATTTTAGGAAATGTAAGTATGTAGTCGTATCATTTAAGGTAGGGCCAATAAGACTCTCAAGGAAGGCTATTAGCAATGACATTCCATCATAAAAAATATTTCTACAAGTAGTTCTAAATAGCCTAAGATTCTTTGGGGGATCCTCTTTCCCCTTGTACATTTGAAACCTAGGTGTTTCAAAGTTAGGAGGACATTGGAAACTAGTTACAAAGGGATTGAAAGGTTGGTTACATGAGTAAATATATGAGTACTTGTGACTAGATGATGACCCTTGTATAATGGTCATTTGTAGTTTTAATTTTTCTAACCAAGTGGCTAAGGCTTAAAATAAATAGGATTTGATGCAATAAAAGGTAAATGCTATGAGATAGAAGGAATTTATTGATTATTTATGTCATGAGGTTAGTGTATTGGTTATACGATGTCAAATTTGGCATCGTATTATTTGAACCTAGGGAATATAAGATTAAAGGGTGGGAATATGGAGGATGAGACAATGTAGTGTTAGAGTCTTGTTCAAATACTAACTCTATACTTGTGATATTAGAATTAATACCATGGGAGAAATTGAGATGAGGATTAGGGATTGGGACACTTCATGGTACGCTCTGATTGGGAGTGTAATTCGTGCCTACATATTGAGATGTGAGGTAATTATCATTGCCTTATAATAATTTATCGAGGGTAGGTAAAAATAAATGATGCACCAATGGAGGTGAGAGAGATTATTTCCTGACATCCATTGATGTAGTGATAACAAGTGGAGTTGAATCAATTAAGTGAGAGGTTGATGTATTAAGGTTCATGTTTATGGACCTAAATGATGGGTTCAATTGACTTATGGACAAGGGGTTTGAGTTAGGTTATTGGAGGTAATCCAATAGTGAATAGTCCCCTATAGAATCACCTAGGGTTTCATGACCTTCTATAATAAAGGCTTTTATTACTCCCCTATGCTTCCACAAGAAATGGGTCATATTATTTGTAAATTTGAAGACCAATTACCCATCTTATTCATGGGTAAGGCTCAAAGAACCTTCAAATAACAAGATATCTTCTTCTTGATTGAATATGGGGTTCTCAAAGTCAAGGTGTTCATCATGACACCTCATAGGAGGATCAATATTAGTGGGTAATTAATGAGCAAGACTATAATCCAAGTAGAATTTCTTAGCCATAGGTTTAGGGTAGAAGAGAAAAGAGGATCACTTAATATTTTATTATTTAGAGCATTGATTAAAGAAGAAAGATAAGATAGTTTTGAAACCTTATATCTCCTTCCCTTGATATACCAATATGACCTATATAACTCAAGGGCCTTCAAATATACCCAAGATCCTGATATACCTAACCCCTCTCTATATTCCCATCAATACATGAGAGAAAGCCAATACCTGGTACAACAAAGATAAATGAAACTAACACCTTGAATATGTGGTCAATACAACATGTGAGGGGTAATAGTACAACTCCTTATGACTCCCACTAGCCCAAAATAATATACTTTGTACTAGGAATAAGTATGCACGAGACCTTATATGGGTGGTTGGTAGCCTAGGGTTGCTATATACATAATATAGCCTAGTAACTAATACAACAATTATATTACTGTAAAATATTTCTAATAGGACTAGCCCTTGGTTAGGGTCTTGGTTTTTGTATTTAGAGTGTGCTAGCTAGACAAGTAGATTTAATGATATTGATTAAGGCTTGATAAATTTTAGTTTTTGATTTAAATTTTGACTTGGTCAAGGAAGAATCTTGGGACTCGTAGTGTTCATGTCGAGTTCACAAAAAATGTGACATGGAGAAAATTGTAAAATACCTCTAACTTGGCCTATATGACAAGGTATGTTGGCTCCCTAGTTCTCATGGGGTATTGGATTTGCAACATCTCATCTTGAGAATAGGGGTAGCTATGAGCCTAAATCTATGTTTGATGGATTCAATTATAACACACCTATGATTTTTCCTTCATCATCGAGCCTTAATGTGATCCTATCTCAACTACAAATGCATCAATCAAATATAATAAACAAGACCTATGAACTATATTATTTTCATTTTTTGATGATGAATGTAAAATATGATTTAATTTTAAATACGAGGGTTCAATAATACAATGCAATCAAACAAACCCTAATGACTACATGGGATTTAATTTTAATGGTATACAAGACTATGATTAGTCCCCTAATATTTTCAAAGTTAATGACTTGTTCTCTTTTCCTTTTTATCTTTTAATGAGTAAAATAAAAATTATAGAATAGCAAATAGAGGCACAAAGTAAATAGAAGGTAGTTTTCCTAAACTAGAATGATATAAGTGACAACTATAACTTCTAAGCTAGTTTCTACCTTAGTGTAAAAAGTGCTAGAAAAAGGCCAAAGCGTTGCTAGCACCATCATTGTCTAGTGGCAAATTTTGCTTATAACTTTTAGCTTTACAAAAATAAACAAAAGCAAATTAAGTTAATGGTAGATGGGTCTACCTAGACCATGGAAAATGTATAGATCTCTTCATCTATATTACACCCCTATTCAAAAAATAAAGATAAATAGATGCAAAATTTGTAATTATGATTGTATGTTCAGTGGAAAAATACCATTAGAGAGTTATAGTGCCACTAGTCCTTTTCCTAATTATGGTGCTTTTTCTCTTAATGTCAAACTATAAATGCAAAGTCTCAAACTCTATTGTAGTAGAAACAAGATACAATAGCACTATTGAGACTATAGTCCTACATTGCTCTTACTTACAAGTACAACAAAATGAGTCTTTAAGGATACACTCTTTTGACTTACAAGTGATCCAATGAGAATCCTTGATGGGTAGGTGTAGGGATTCTGCTGAAGATGATAATTTATAATAAAATTATGTAATTATAATTAATTTGATGAAAAGAGAATAACAAAGAAGCTTCTCAATAGATAAAAATAGGATTAGTGTGTAGTGATAAAATGATTATGAAGATAACAAAACAAATAATATGATAAGTTTAAGGGATGGGAGGGCATAATCAGTCAACTACAAGCAATATTGTAGCCCCAAGAGCCTTGGCATATGCCCTTGCCATGATTATAATATGAGAACTTATTGTTGATTGAAATAAGATCATCGTCAAAACTTTATTATCACTAAAAGGTGTGTGGTTGATGATTTTATCAAAAATTAAGTGGAGCTTTGTTGTCCAAAAAACTACAAATGAAATATAATTTTATTAGAACTTTGTTGTCACAAAATACTTATATCATAAATGACTCCAGTAGAGCTTCACTATAAAAAAAATATCCATTTCCTTTGGCACCCTTGAGGGTTGGATTTATAGGAAGCCACAACTCCCTCAAAGGATCTAGAAAATCTTCCAAAATAAATATTTGGAGAGGTGGCATTGTTTTCATGGCTTGACGAGTTCTAATACCAAAGTACATTAAGATTGTAGGTACAGTTGGCATGACCCAATTTGGGTTTCATAGGTAGTGGGTGACTACTAACCATGTATTTATTTATTTTTAATGTTATTGGCAATCAATAGCGCTAGGATAATAAGCACTCATGGAACTAAATAGTTTGTACTAGTGCCAAATATCCATTTTTAGGGTTCACTAGGTGGGAAATGACAAATTTAAAAAATTTATTAAATGTTGTTGGGCAAGTAATAGCACTAGTGGCCCTATTGCTTGTCTTGATGCTTTTGCTTTTGGAGTAATAAATGCTCCTATATTGAGCTTTGAGATGATTTTTTTATTTTGGATATTTTATTAGTTGAGTGATGTAGTTGTTGGTAAGTTTTGGAGACTTGATAATGTGTTCAAACTTGTGTGTCTAAAATAATATTGCATCATACAATTTCAACCTTGGTCATAAGTCAAATTACACTTTCAACACCCCATCATAATTTGAATTGAGAGACAAAGGAGAGAAGAAATTAGTGATAATAATAGCTTCCCCCCATAATGGATGCTCTAGTAGGCCTCTACACTTGAGGAAAACTCATTTGGATCCCCAATCATATGGAAATCTATTGATGTAAAAATATCTCTTCAAAATAATCTCCTTAGGTTGTACCATATTTATAGACAAAAATATTAGATACTCATGCACATATCCAAATAATACCTTTGATATGACTCCACATAAGTAAGAGAAACCAAGAGTACTCCCTCTAAAAAATTGATTCATTCTTCTATAATAACATAAGGCAAGGCTTGGTAGCATAGATTTTCCTTTTACGATATACATCATCTTGTTTGAAAATTTTAACTTGCTCTTAGGCCACCTAATTTTCATCCTCAAAAGAGGATTTGCACGGACCTATTTATGATAATTTCCATTACAAAATTCCAAGAGTACCTGGACAAAAAATAAAGAAATAAGAGATAATGAAACTTAGATATTGATGAATAATATGAATCAATGGCCTAAAAGAGGAATAGGGATTAACTAGAGCATACTCTAAATTATTTTCCTATATTCATCCAAAAGACTCAAAAATTATTGCAACTATCAAAAATCCAATTGTATCTCCCATTAATGTAGACCAAAGATTCAGATTGCATAGCAAATTTAAAATTTCCCTTTAAAAATTGGGCAATAGGATTTGAAGACAATCACACAATGAGACATTCCTTAACTTGTAGTGTCCTTAAACAAATACTACCAATACAAATAGCTCAAAAAATCCTATGATTTGAAAAAAGAGGCTTAAAATGCTTCCATATGCAAAATTTATGGCCTCTAGAAGTTTGCCCTCCCAAATAGCCTTGGAGTGACATTTTTAAAAACATATATTTTTTAAATTCCTTCTGATTTTTCTATAGGAAAAATATTAAGAAATGTTTTTTTTCTTTTAATTCTTACATCAAAAGGTAGAATACCCTTATTCCATGCTCATTTAGCTTGACTGTCACCATCATTGCTTGGGTCCAAGTGTGTGCCCTCTTCATGAAGAATAGCATCATTATCCATAATAGTAAAGACTCCAACCATTTAAATAGACATGGTGCAAAAATTTGAATTGAGGTAAATGAATACACCTTCTCCTTATTTTATCTAAGGCACCAAAGCTCCCAAGTGGGGCAAAAACATCATAATTCTCTCTTATTAGAAACAACACCAAGTCTTCTTTGTGAGAAAACAATTTTGACTCTCTATGAAGAAGTCAACACACCCTTCAAAAATCAAAGAAATAATACGTCTACTACAAGTGGTTTGTATCTATGCATAATAGGTATAAAATATCCCAACAATAATGGAACGCAACTTGAAGTAGGCATAAATTCTCTAAAATATCAAAATATATAATGTCAGTCTTGGACATAAGTTAGATTACAATTTAAATAATAAGTTGGATTTATTAAAATTACTTTTGATGGTGTGTTTAAAAGAAATATAGAGAATCTAGTACAGGGGTGTTTTTTTAAATAATGAAGGAAAATTTCTATCACTTACTCAAGATCATAGAGAGTTTCATAATAACTATGCTGAGACTAGGTCACTTCTTACATGATCAAGATGGACATAGAAAAATGGAGACATACTTCAATTGAGGAAATTCACAAATTATTGTTAATACTACTAACAAAAATAAATTCAACAACATTATTTTATATATATGTTAACTATTGTTGGAGGCAATATCTTGGAATGTTAACATGTCCATAGAGAAGGAAAGAGGGTAGCTAATAATTTATCCATTTGTAGTGTTGACATTTATCTTGGCAAAAAAATAATTTTAAAAATTAATTGGTCATTTTATCTTAGTAAAATAATATTGATGATTTGATAGAGGAATATTATGAAGGATTTTTTAATAGAAAGGCAAGTTATATATGATCTAATAAACTAAACAACGGTAATATTTTGATGTTTTTATGGGGGTGGCCCAAATAAAAACCACATATAACTTATTCAAAATAAAAAATAATATGTTTTTAGTAAATAATATTATTATTAAAGACCTAGCATAGGTCAAACAACAATGTACAATGGTAGAGCCATAGAGAAGACTAGATGGAACCAATATTACAACCATAGATATTTAGTCACGATGAAAGAAAAATGAGTTCATTTGTTGTGCATCAATGATTCAAACCCTTACCATGAGTGCATCAAACATTATATTTTGGATAATCACCAAAGTAAAGGAATGCCAAGAGAAAGAAGATATATGAGTGTATCAAATCCATAGATCTTCAATCATGGTGGAAGAGAAGTGAATTCATTTGGAGTGCATCAATTCTTTAAACCCTTACCATTAATGCATCAAACATTATTTCCAAAAAATCACCAAAGTAAAGGAATGTCTTGAGAAAGAAGAGATGGAAGCAAGTGTGAGTTGGGGAGTGCAAGCCAAAACTAAGTACAAGTTGAGAGTAAGTGTGAGTTGGGAGGGACTACAAGCCAAGAAGGAGTGCAAGCAAGGAGCGAGACCCACTAGCTAGTATGGAAGGAAATTCATATTTGAAATCTCCACTGGGAAGTCAGGATGCCCTAGCTATAAATTGGGACACCCTAGCTAGAAGTATGGAGGCCTAAGTTGGAGATAAGTGGAAGAGTGAATACGTGGTACGTTTGATCCAGGTAACAGATGTTACACCAAAAGTTACTATCAAGGATGAGATGATTGAGCATGATATAATGGGTCTTAAAAGTAGAGGGTTAATATGTAAGTTTCATAGATCTTGGAAAGGGTTTTTGGAGATTTGATCCTTGGATCAAGTGGAAGTGGGGATTGAATTCAAATTACTCTATCACTTTTCTTCCTAAAGGTTTTTTCCTCATAATATTTTTGAATTCAAAAAATAGGGATAAAATAATGGGTGACATCCCATGGTTTAATGGGGAGATATGCCCTTTATTTATGACCATGAAATAAATTTCTTTTTTTTGAGATAAAAACTATTAAGAATATTTTGATGTGGTTTAAGATTTTTGGACTTCCATATCAACTTATCAGTAAGGATGTTTTGAAGAATATTGAAAATACCCTAGGGAAATTTATCAAGGAAGGACTAATTATTAAGGAGTCAAAGCATACTATATATACCAAAATATGTGTTGCTATGTATATTTTAAAACATATACCACAATCCATTAAGATTAATTTTTAATCAAGAGAACTAGATCAACAAGTGGATTATGAAAATATCACATTTTGATGCCACAATTGTTCTGATGCTAAACACATGGCAAGATTTTACAAAGTGAAAGCTATGAAGAAAGAGAAAAAAAGTTGGTTATGAGATATGAAGGAATTCATACAATAATATAAGCTATTAGATCAGATCAAAGATATTCCACTTCAAAAAAGAAGATATAAAGAAAGCTTATCTACAACATCATATGGAAAAGGCCACCATAGCTCACTTGGATCAACAGTTAGAAGAAACAAAGAAGGATATAAGGGATGATAAAGTACAATGTATAAGTTCAATTTTAGAAGGAATAGAGGTACAAAGGAATATGTGGAGGAAAACCCTAAAACAAAGACGTCAAAAGAGGTTAATTTTATTCTAGGTAAATCATTTTCATTTTCCTCAAGTTGTATAGAATATTCTTTTGGTAATAAAAGTGAAAGTGGTATAGCGGTTATCCCTTGCACTTTAGGGTTTCAAGAGTAGCATAATAAAAAAATTAGGATGAGGGAAGTCCATAACAATTTAGGGCCTTAAATAAGAAGGTAATTACTATGGAAAAGCATCCTTGCACTTTTAGGGTTTCTAAGGAAACATAAAGAAGAATGTGTTTTGAGGTTATTTCTTGCACTTTATATCCTTTAGAGCAAGACAAACCTAAATATGATAAGTTTTACTATGAGTAGTGTGAGAATATTGAAGAGATTGATGAAGATGAAAGTATTTGTGGGAATGAAAAAAAAAAGAGGAAGACCAAAGAAGCAAAAACAAAGAGAAAAATAACCCCAAAGGGATGTATATTTTCTATTATGAGGATAAATAATGGGTTTTGAAAGGTCCTTGATGCCTTGTACAACAAAAGTTCCCTATGTCTAGCAACTAATGGTTTCCCTCTTGACATGGTGGTAAACACTCTAGAAGCTATGGGCTAGACTTTTCCTACACATTCCTTTTGTACAAAATGTGATATAGATTTATGCAAGCACTTCTTACCATAAAAAACCTTGTACACAAGCTCATTTAAGAACTTGCTCATACTATCCATTGTATTTTTTCCAATTCTCAACTGCATTGGAATAACTTCCATAGTCTTTTGAGCCATACCTCTCTTAAATTTGATTAGTTCTTCCTCTATAATATTTGTTCACTCTATGGATTGCTTAACTGTTACTTGAGATATTTCTTGGTGAATAATTTCTTTTATTAGTTCTAAGATATTTTCTTTCCTATCTATTAGCTTGTTTGTTATGATACCTTCATTTTCCAATTTAACATCCACTCTTCCTTTCTCGCTAAACATGCAAGGAACTACAATGGGAAAAATCTAAAAATAACTATGAAACTTCTCTTAAGATTGATTGGATATTCTAGCTTGGCTCCACTTTCTCTTGGAGGCTCTTAATTATAAGTATGGAATTACCTTCCATATTAATTTTATGAAGATTGAGAAACTTTGCTTGCATCATCCCCTAAAGGACTACCTTACCTTCTACCACATTATTGGTAGTTGATTCATAATTTTTTGAGTATACCAGTAAGGATTTACCTGATGAATCTATAATGACCCCTCCACCCCTTGTTTCCCTTATATTCCATTTGGTGGCCCCATCAAAATTTAATTTTATCCATCCCTTCTTTAAAGGATTTCATTTGCAGTTTCTTCTCAAATTAAAATTATCTTTATCCTCCTTTTTATACAGTTTATGCTTGTCAAATCTCTCTCTTATTGTAAACATGATAATATTAAAGGTTTTTCTATGAGAAACTTCCTTATTGTTTAATATTCTATTATTCCTTTCCAACAAAAATGCCCACAAGCAATAAGCCTTAAAGATCTCTCAAAGCTTTGTGTTTTTTCTCTTTGGTTATATATCCCTTCCATTGGATCTAGAGATATCTACTTTACCTAGACAAGACCCAAGAAGTCTTGTTCTCTTTTAAAAATGTATTTCACACTTAAGCATAAGTGCACTTTAGGAGTAGATGATCAATATCCTCTTCACTTATTTGACATAAGGGGCATATGCTTGGACCATGGAATCCTCTTTCCCTAAGATTGTTCCAAATAATAATTCCATCCTAAAGTGTTAAACAAATAAAGATTATGATCTTAGCAACACAAGGATATTTCTAGATTGAGTTCTAGGGAAATTAATCCACTTCTTCTTAATAAAATTTATCATAATCACTCTTGACTATATAGTTACCTTTTGGGGTATGAGGCCATGAGGGAGCTTCCACATCCTAAGAGGAAATGGTATGGTAAGTTCTTCTAATATTATATAATATAATCTTCTCAATATTTAAAACCTCATTTATCCAATCATCTCATATCTCTCCAACAAGGTTTGTTATCTTTAGTTAAGAAGATATAGTCCTTTATCCTAACCTCTTGTTGGCATTTTTGCCACATTGTTTTTGTTGTTGTTGTTCATGCAAAATAACCAAGTTTGTGCAAAAGTGAAACTGTCACGATATCGTGACATGTCGTGATATCGCAACCTATCACATTTTCGTGGTGCCAAATGCAGAAAAGAGCTAAGTAAAGAAGTTGTCGCGATATCGCAACATGTCGCATTTTCGCGACCTGTCACGTTTTCACAGTCAAAACAGTCAACGAAAGCAAAGAAGCCAAACTGTCACGATATCGCGACATGTTGGAGTTTCGCGACTTGTTGCAGTGAGGGAGTATCAAAATGAAAAGTTTTCACGATATCGCGACGTGTTGCAGTTTCACGACTTGCAGTGGTCACAGAGCAGAGTAATGAAAAATGTCACGATATCGCGACATACTGCAACAAAGAAGAGCGTCAAGGAAACATGTCGCATTTTTGTGACCTGTCGCGTTTTTGCGGAACAAAAGTTGACAAGTACAAGGCAAACAGAAATTGTCGTGATATCATGACATGTCGCGTTTTCGTGATGAAGGAGCTTGAAAGACAATGCTAAGTATGGACTGTCATGATTTCGTGACATGTCCCATTTTTGCTCCTTGCAGGAAGATGAAGGCCACGGAAGAGAAAGATGTCACGATTTCGTGACATGTTGCAGTTTCGCGGGTATACAGAAGAAAAGGACATAGAAGGAAGAAGATGTCACGATTTCATGACATGGTGAAGTTTTCGTGACTTGGAGTAGCGAAGAAGGCAGGTGAAGGAAAATGTCATGATTTCGTGACATGTTGAGGAAAGAAGCCCAAACAAAGGAGAATGTCACGATTTCGTGACATGTCAGGAAGACAAAGCTAAACTAAGAGAAGATGTCACGATTTCGTGACATGTCGCATTTTCGCGACTGGTGGCGAAGAGAGAAGGCAGCAAGGTAAAAGTGTCATGATTTCGTGACATGTCGCATTTTTGCGACCTGTCACATTTTTGCGACCAAGGCAATAACAAAGGCCCGATACAGTTCTGTTTGCATTTTCCTTCAGGATTGCATAGGAGAATGTGAAGAGAAGATAAGGATCAAGTAAAGGCTCTCCAACGGATTGTGAGATCATGGTCAAAGAGGCTCAAAGATTAAATGTTGCTGATTACCGATGTGCGCAAGATAGAAGAACCTGAGGCAGTTTTTGATGCCACCAAAATTAAAGAGGCCTCCAACATTAAAAGTTATGTTCGTGATCTCCTAACAATTTTTGGCTTGCCCTGATAATGGTCATTTAATGTGTGATTTCTCCGAGGCATATTAAGGGGGATTGTTTCTCCTTTCAAGTGCACATTTTGTGGATCACCTCTTCGAAATCTGTTGTATGTTTTAAATGTTGTGATGCAAAAGAGAGAGGGAAGACCTCTATAAATATTCATGTATATCTAAAGCAAAGGAGGTTAGACATTTTGCAAGAAAACTCTCTAAGTTCTCTGCATCAATAGAAGAGACTCGGCTTCTGAGATTTGCAAGCATTCTTATGTGTATGGTTTCCTTCTGTTTTAAAGTCATTTTTGTTTATGCTCATGTTCTTGTTGTTAAGTCTTGAATTCTACATTCTGAATTCGAACGTTGCTGGTTAGTGAGTAGAGTTTGAAATGCGATCTGAAGGTTATCTCTACAAAGGTGTGAGTTCAATTCTATTGCTTTCTCTTTATTAGATGTTGTCATAAAATTTGGTGGAATTCTTGCTGTTAGTCTACCCCGAATTATACACTTTGGCCTGTGGCCATATTTCCATCTCTTTCTTGTTATTTCCCTTTCTTTCTATTATTTCCCATTTCTTTCCTGCATCTTTATCTTCAAAACCAGTTTAGATTAGTTTGGGAGCCAGCCCTCTCTGGAGATTGGCCCGGGAGACTTCTCTTTCTCTCGGCCTTTCAATGTTGGCCAAGTCTAGGGCGCATATACGTATAAAATCCTTTCCTGTGGCAGATTTGTGACCAACAATTTTTGGCACGCCCGGTGGGACACTAAAAGTTCCACTTCCAATAGTATTAAGGTTTAATGTTCACCTTCATGCTGTATAATTAGAACATTTGGCGACTCAGCATTACCCAGAAGCCTCCGAACGTGGATACAGTGAAAGTTGTACTTCATGATCACAAGATCGAAGGCCAAAAAATCTAAAAATCCCATTGAGTTTTTTGAACTTGACAATCAAAGATTAAGCGAACACCCTAAGTTGGTCTCCCCACCACTTATATCCTCTGCAACATCCTCACAAATTGTTGGTGTGTTCTCTGTTCCTTCAAATTCATCTAGTACTTGCTACTAGTTTTCCACCTCTACAGCCATACGCACCAGTCCAAATGGCCCAACATCCTCCACCAAGGAAGTTCTCGACATGGAATGATTCGGGAGCCTTGAATTTATCGACACAGAATCAAGTACCTCAAGCTGCTTTGAAAGCTTTGCCGACCTATGATGGTACTGGTAAAACTGCCTATGAGCATATTAATGATGTAGCCTCTTTGGCGGCTATCCATGACATAACTGACGAAGACGTGATGGTAAAATTGTTGGTGTTATCACTGAGAGGAAAATTGTTGTATTGGTACCGAACATTGCAACCAGGCACCATTGCATCATGGGATCAATTAGGAGAACTATTAGTCAAGAACTTTCATGAACAAGCTGATCCATACTCCTTGTTGCATCAATTTAATGCGATCCAAAGGCACCCGCAGGAGGAGATAGCTGACTTCAATGTCAGATTTACCAGAAGCTGGCAGAGAATTCTTGATGGTCTTCGGCCCGCTCATGAGCTAGCTGCATTCTATTATCTCAGAGCCTTCAACACAGACATCGGCTTGGCTGTCCGGCAGTCCAACGTGACTACATTTCCAGAACTATTCGAACAAGCGCAAAAGGCGAAAGCTGACTTGATTGCCATAGGTAGGCTTCCTCCAAAGGTAACAATGCCCATCTTACCTGATCTTCCTAAGCATTTGTATTCTAGTTCATTTTCATAGCCTATGCCTTCCATGTATCCTATTCCATCATGGAGCTCAAGTGCACCTCAGATCGCACCCATTCCAGTTCCCCAGCTCCCTACTCCAACTATTCCACAGTTGCCTGCACCAATCATTCCGCAATTACCAGCTCCCACTTCATTCCCAGCATTGCCTGCACCGCCAGCACCTCTACCTCTATCGGCACCTCCTGCGCCCTCAAATCTTGATCCTTTCACAATCCTATTACAAGAGGTACAATCGGCTAATTCAGCTATAAGAGCGATGGGAAATAAAATCACAGTTCTTGAAAGAAAGCAGGTCGAGAGAGATTTCCAACCCAGGAGATTTCAACCTCCACCAATCACTAGAGAACAAGCGGCTTCAACAAGTAAGGTGCCTAAAAAGAACCTGACTGTGTTGACGAATGAGGAAGCTGGCCCTGCAGAAAGAACATATTGGTGCTCTACATGTAATGATCCACACGGCGAAGACACTTGTATGGTTCATTTGAACTATGTGCAAACCTTGGCCGCAAGCTCTTCTGGAGGACAAGTTAATATGATTTTTGAGGTGGATCATAATTTTATGGTTCCATCTGAAGAACAAGTCTCAGTTCTCACGAGAACTGGGAAGAAGCCAATCACTGTAGATCCAATAGAGATGGAACCATTAAGGGTACCGACTGATCCAAAGATGCAGAATGAAAGAAGACAAGTACAAGTGAAAGCTCCTATTTCAGTACCAAAGCTAGATTCACCTGTTCTATTGAAAGATCTTTTGCCACCACGAGCAAAGGAAAGATTGCAAGAAAAAGCCTCAGCTTCGCAGGCAAGAGCTGAAACAGAGGACCGAGCCAGAGAAAAGCTCAAGTACCCATCTTTGACTAAAATACTGAGGGTAGAAGCCACTCAGCAATATCGGAGCAAATATGAAGACATTAATGAAAAGAGGGAGTCTGGTGCATCTGCATACAATATTGTCGAAGAATTGAAGAAGATTCCAGCCAAGGTTAGTCTCTATGATGCATTACAATTACCTGGGCAAGTTGATCTGTTACAAGAATCATTGAAGTCTATGAAAGATAGTGAGAAGAATCCTACCCAGACGATTTTTGCTCAAACATTAACTACTTCAGCCACTGGAAAAAATAGACCACCCCCATTTTATTTGTCACTCAGGATGGAGGGTTGGATAGTGCACAACTGCATGATTGACTCTGGTGCTGCAACAACTGTCATGCCAAAGGCAGTTTGTGAAGTCATGGGAATGGAGTATACAAGAAGTAGCCCTGGTGTCTTGCAGTTGGATGGGACTCCCATGAAAATAGTGGGTGTAATCAAGGATGTTCCTATTGTTTTACATAGTATGCCTCAGATTACAATAATTCAGGAGATAGTTGTGGTTGATTTGGAACCATATTTTAGTATGTGTTTGTCGAGAGAATTTACTGCCAAGCTGGGAGGTTACCTTTCTCTGGATTATTCTCACTTGGAGATTCCTTTCAAAGGAAGAAGAGTCCGGATCTACAATAAGAAGCCTTCTACTTTTCATGTAGAGAAGATGGGAGAAGAAGAAAGATCCAAACATTCTGTTCATATGATAACTGAGGAATTGGAAGATCCTGATTTGATGGGTGAAGTCCTGGATGAGCTTTGCTTGGAGGATGAGTTTTCAATGCTCGATTTTAATGCCATGGTGGAAACTGAGATTGGTTGTTATTCTATTCTCAAGACTAAAAAGGCTCAAGAACAGAATGATGGAAGTCAAGATCAGCTCTATTTCGATGGAGCACAATGCAGAAATGGCACTGGGACTGTTCTAGTATTACCTTCTTGTACTTTGACCTGGAGCTGTATAGATAATACTGTAGAGGATGAGGCTTTATGCTTAGGTTTCAAGACGGCTGAGACACTTGGAACGCGATAGTTGCAAATCTTTGGTGACTCCGAGCTGATTATCAATCAGGAGACCACTGAGTGTCTGTCCAAGGTCTGGGATCCAGGAGATCATAGAGCTATGTTTGGGTACGTGTCTCTCCCGAGAGTTCACAGCTAATTCGGGGGTTACCTTGTACATATAAAAAACAAAAAAAGAAGAAAAAAAAAAAAAATTACTTCGGCTCTTTTTGCACACGAGCCCGCAGGTATGTTTCTTTCTCTTTCTTTTTCTTTTCCTTCCCAGCAGTTAGTGGCTTTCCTCTACTTCTTTCTTCACTTCCTCATTTTCATTCCCTTCCCCTTTTACTCCTTGTTCCTCTATACATAATCAAGCCACTGCTGTTGTTTCTACTCCCCCCTCTGATGTTCCCATTTCTACTTTCCCTTTCTTCTAGACCTTTGTCTTGTGAGTACTTCGTCATAGCCACGGTTTCTACTACCATCTCCATTCCATCCACTTCCATTTCATTATCTGTTTCATAGCATCCCAGCAGCTGGTAGCACAGTAGCACCCTATTGTTGTATCTACTATTTCTACTCCATCTTCCACCCTTCCATCATTCACCATTCCCGTTCTATGGCCTGCACATCTGCTGGCCATCACTCCATTCATTTCCCTTTTTGTAGTTTAGGTGCTTTTCACTACTGCCATGGAGATCCTTGCACAACACCTGGTGATTACCCAGCTCATCCGAGCTAGGCAAAGTGCAGTAGTTCTAAAGAAATAAAGGAAGTTATGTTCTTCCACAAATTTTTGTTGAAGGTCCTATTTTTTAGAGCCGAGTACCAGCAAGAGCTTGTTGCAGTAGCCTGTAGAGACGTCCAGCATCAACCAGCACTAGTTCTTTCTGCTCCTCCAGTTGCTTGACTCTGTTGCCCAATGGATAAAGGCCTGAGGTTCATGCATACAGCAAAACTGTATACCCCGTGAGCCGCCAAGAATGTTGGCATTTTTGCCACATTGTTTTTTGTTGTTGTTGTTCATGCAAAATAACCAAGTTTGTGCAAAAGTGAAACTGTCGCGATATCGCGACCTGTCGTAGTTTCGCGGCACCAAATGCAGAAAAGAGCTAAGTAAAGAAATTGTCACGATATCGCGACATGTCACATTTTCGTGACCTATCACATTTTCACGGTCAAAACAGTCAACGGAAGCAAAGAAGCCAAACTGTCGCGATATCGCGACATGTTGGAGTTTCGCGACTTGTTGCGGTGAGGGAGCATCAAAATGAAAAGTTGTCGCGATATCGCGACATGTCGCAGTTTCGTGACTTGCGGTGGCCACAGAGCAGAGTAATGAAAAATGTCACGATATCGTGACATAAAGCAGCAAGGAAGAGCATGCCAAGGAAACATGTCATGATATCGCGACAGAGGGAAGGAAAAAGGCAAGTCCAAAGAAAATTGTCGCGATATCGCGACATGTCGCGTTATCGCGAAAAGGGCTGAAAGAAAAACACAAGGCAAGAAAGATGTCGCGATATCACGACATTTTTGAGGATGAAGCTAAGCAGGAGAAACTTGTCGCGATATCGCGACAGGAAGCGGCAACGAAGGCGAAGGTAGGAAAGTGTCACGATTTCGTGACATATTGGGGCGGAAGGACCAAGTGCGAAGAAATGTCACGATTTCGTGACATGTCACGTTTTCATGAAACGAAAGTTGACAAGTACAAGGCAAACAAAAATTGTCACGATATCGCGACATGTCGTATTTTCGCGATGAAGGAGCTTGAAAGACAATGCTAAGTACGGACTATCACGATTTCGCGACATGTCCCATTTTCGCTCCTTGTAGGAAGATGAAGGCCATGGAAGAGAAATATGTCACGATTTCGTGACATGTTGCAGTTTCACGGGTATACAGAAGAAAAGGACACAGAAGGAAGAAGATGTCACGATTTCGCGACATGGTGAAGTTTTCATGACTTGGAGTAGCGAAGAAGGCAGGCGAAGGAAAATGTCATGATTTCATGACATGTTGAGGAAAGAAGCCCAAACAAAGGAGAATGTCACGATTTCGTGACATGTCAGGAAGACAAAGCTAAACTAAGAGAAGATGTCATGATTTCGTGACATGTTGCATTTTCGCGACTAGTGGTGGAGAGAGAAGGCAGCAAGGTAAAAGTGTCACGATTTCGTGACATGTCACATTTTCGCGACCTATCACATTTTCGCGACCAAGGCAATAACAAAGGCCCGATACAATTCTGTTTGCATTTTCCTTCAGGATTGCATAGGAGAATGTGAAGAGAAGATAAGGATCAAGTAAAGGCTCTCCAATGGATTGTGAGATCGTGGTCAAAGAGGCTCAAAGATTAAATGTTGCTGATTACCGATGTGCGCAAGATAGAAGAACCTGAGGCAGTTTTCGACGCCACCAAAATTAAAGAGGCCTCCAGCATTAAAAGTTTTGTTCGTGATCTCCTAACAATTTTTGGCTTGCCCTGATAATGGTCATTTAATGTGTGATTTCTTCGAGGCAGATTAAGGGGGATTGTTTCTCCTTTCAAGTGCACATTTTGTGGATCACCTCTTCGAAATCTGTTGTATGTTTTAAATGTTGTGATGCAAAAGAGAGAGGGAAGACCTCTATAAATATTCATGTATATCTAAAGCAAAGGAGGTTAGACATTTTGCAAGAAAACTCTCTAAGTTCTCTACATCAATAGAAGAGACTCGACTTCTGAGATTTGCAAGCATTCTTCTGTGTATGGTTTCCTTCTATTTTAAAGTCATTTTTGTTTATGCTCATGTTCTTGTTGTTAAGTCTTGAATTCTGCATTCTAAATTCGAACGTTGTTGGTTAGTGAGTAGAGTTTGAAATGCGATCTGAAGGTTATCTCTACAAAGGTGTGAGTTCAATTCTATTGCTTTCCCTTTATTAGATGTTGTCATAAAATTTGGTGGAATTCTTGCTGTTAGTCTGCCCCAGATTATACACTTCGGCCTGTGGCCATATTTCCATCTCTTTCTTGTTATTTCCCTTTCTTTCTGTTATTTCCCATTTCTTTCCTGCATCTTTATCTTCAAAACCAGTTTAGATTAGTTTGGGAGCCAGCCCTCTCTGGAGATTGGCCCGGGAGACTTCTCTCTCTCTCGGCCTTTCAATGTTGGCCAAGTCTAGGGTGCATATACATATAAAATCCTTTCCTCTGGCAGATTTGTGACCAACACCTCCTATGTATCAATCAACACCTATTTTATTTTCTGCTAGTCTTGATAATTAGCTAGTGGAATATTTCCATCCACCATACCAAAAATTATAATTTCTATTCTTATTCACTTTATAGATTAACTCTATTCTTAGTAGAAGATTGATTTCTATCATTTGATTCTATATGGTTGAGCCAACGGGGTATTCATCCTCCTCAACAATAACCAAATTTAAATTATCTTTGAAATAATTATTTTTTAATAGTAGCACCCATGGTCTATTACTACATGTCAAAAAGTGCCACACAACTTTAGCCCCTAATGCCATGTTCAAATCCTTCATTTTTCTCATACCTAAACCACCACTTATTTTCTTATGACAAGGTTTATCCCATCTAATTAGTAAAAGCTTTTTTTTATCTTCAATTCTTGTTCATATGAATTTTTTTTGTATTGATTCATTGATATTTGCAATCTTCGCTAGCATTCTAAAAGAGACATGAAATTGATTGGGGTAAACTATAAAGAAGTTTTTAACAATAAGGCTTTACCTTTTTATGAGAAAATGTTTCCTTTCCAACCTGCTAATTTATATTGGATTATATCAATAAGAGCATTCCATAGGTTCTTCTTATTTTACCCACTACAAAGAGGTATTCCCAAGTTGGCATACGATCTATATTACATATTATGATCTCATTTATTTTTCTTTGTCCGAATGGAGTATTTAGGAAAAAGTCTTACATTTTTCATAATTTATAATTTGGTCAAAGGCTTTTGCGTACTTAGATAAAATGTTATTGAATGCCTTGGCTTCATTGATCGAGGAAGATCCAAAAATAATAGCATCATCCACAAATTGTTGGTGGGTGAAAGGAGGTAGAGAAGATGTTGCTTTCAGCCCTATGATGTTTCCTATTTCTTGTTCACTCTTAATATGGGAAAACAAAAGCAAATATCATAAGTGTTAACAAAAAGTGGGGCTAAAACCACAATAAAACAAAAAATAACGATAAAAATATAATCTTGGAATATTAGGGA
This sequence comes from Wollemia nobilis, assembly GCA_028583015.1. Lineage (NCBI taxonomy): Eukaryota > Viridiplantae > Streptophyta > Pinopsida > Araucariales > Araucariaceae > Wollemia > Wollemia nobilis. The sequence continues at coordinate 5,783,951 of JAQPPZ010017031.1, read as the reverse complement.
CATGAATAAGAACCCTAAACAAAGGTACCAACAAATTGTCATGTTGTTATAGACAAGATATTTGTAGATATGGAAACTAGACAACAAATATTTTAGCCATTTGTAGTGTCGAATTTCATCTTGAAAATTTGTAAATTTTAGAAGGTATCTATATGAGTGAAATTTTTTACTTTTAATAAAAATTATATAAAGGAGTTGATTGTGGAAATTTAGTAGTTTGAGAAATATGGTAAATATCTTTGATAGAAAGGAAAATGAATAATATCTTTGATAGAAATGCAAGTTGGATATGGTTAATTAACTTGATAGAAATGTAATGAGAGCAATGTAATGTTTTGTTTTTGTAATGGGAGCAACCCCAAATAGAAGCTACGCATAGCTTATTAAAAAATAATATTATTATAAAAAATAAAATATAATTTAGATAATTATAAAAATTACACGGGGGATTGGGTGAACCAATGTCAACTGCATATGGTGATGATCTCTCTTGGGGTGGCAGAATGGCATGAAGATAGAAGATAAGATTATCGACAAGAGAAGATTAAGGGCAAGAGAAGATTTGAAGAAGAGGAGATTACCAAAGGAGAAGATTACTAACAAGATTACCAACAAAGAGAAGTAATTTGAATATTTGTGATAAAGATAAGTGATTTGAGTTTTAGCTACAATATCCTATTTACCAGCAAAATAATTTTTTTGGTATTATCATCATTGTTATTGAGAATAACCACACTGCCATCAAAGTCATCCATGTTTCTTCACAAAAGCAACAACAATCTGTGTAACAGTGTTGAAACCTTTGGAGGAGAGGCTTGGTAATGGATTAATGCAAAGTCGTAATAGATGGTTGCATTCTTTTTTTATATCAATTATATTAAATTTAAATTGTTTTACTGGTGATAGTAATGATTAGAGGAGTTAAAAAAAAGGAGAAACTTTTGAAAAAACCTAGTTTTTTTTTCTTTCCAAAACCCTAGCTGCTTTTGGGATTTTTTTGGGTTGAGATCATGTATTACTAATTTTCATTGAAAAAGATGATAATGATGCTCGATAATGGTGGATGAATTTTGGATCTCTATATTCTGGTAATTTTTTTTGGAATTGCAAACTTTTTTATCTTTTAAAAGAGGAAGCTCATGATTGGTGGGATATTCTTACTAAGGAAATGCATGCTAAGAAAAGAACTTGGACATGGGATGAAATGGAGCATGCATTCTTGAGTCAATGGAACCCTTATAAAAATATCTAGTTTGAAGGTCACCATTAAAGGATATGAATAAGAAATAAAAAGGCTTTAGAGGTAATTGAAAGAAATGAATAAAGAGGATATAATAGAAGAAAAAATATAGATGACAAAGTGCAAGTTCATGGTCGCATTCAAAAAGAAAATCTTAAGAAGTAAGGATCAAGTAGAAGTACGAAGCAATTATGGTAAAGAACGAGTTGAAGAACCATTAGGAAACTCAAAATTTGAATTTAAAATAGCAACAACAATAGAGTCCATGGAAGAAGCAACAATAAAGTCTAAGAAAGCCTTATCAAAAGTGCACAAGGATGCACCAAAAGAAAGGTATAAGAGAGAATATTGTGAAGAAGAATCTAAAATATAACAAATTATTGAAGAATCAAAGGGAACAAAATCTTAGGTTAAGGTTGCAGCATATCTGCACATGCATAACCTTAATCGGCAACAATCTTGGAGGCATGGTATAAGGCATAAATATTTTAGATCTATATGGAGTCCAAAATGTTGGAATATGTAATGCAACATTGTGTAAATTATTTTTAGACTAAAATATAAAGTCTAAAGAATAATATTTGAATTAGAATATAATTCTATCTTATGTAAAATATTTCCACCCAATTAATAAATAAATTAAGGGTGCTAGGAATATTTAATTTCTTGGAAAAAATTTATTTCCCTTTTCTAGCAAATATTAGAAAGTAACTAATCACTTTCTAATATTTGATAGATGTCACTTATCACATATCTCAAAGATTAGATTGTGATAAAATTAGAAAGTGACTAAAGCACTTTTTAATATTTGATAGATTATGATAATATTAGATTGTGATGAGATTTAGGGTTGTAGTAGAAAAACTTCTCTTTAAATAGGAGTGTTTTCTACTACATATTATCATATCTTGTCATATTGACTTGTTTTGTAGTTTATGTTGATGCATATTGTTGCATAACATTGAAGCATTCTTGTACTGTTAGATCATTGAGTAATATAGTGAGCTTCATAGTGGATGTTTTCCTTCTTCATTTGAAGTAGGGTTTTACCACTCAATATTTGTGTTGTGGATTTATCTTTTTTATGTGTGATTGATCTTGTGGAGCATTCTTCGATCTTGGGGAGACTTTGTTTGTCTCACATTTGGTATCAGAGTGGTTGGGATCTCCATAAAGTGTCTTCAATCCTTTGAGGTGAAAAATCCATTAAGGTATATTTTTTTTTGCATGCATTTGATATTTGGGTATTTTATGTAAACTTATTTTGCAAATCTGCCATTAGGGTTTATATATTTATTATGTTTTTAGATCTAGTTGTTAGATCTTTTGCAAAGCGTATTTTCATTTTAAATCTATAAATTTGTTTTTGGCATTAAGATTTTTGCTGGAAAGGTTTTTGGAGCCAAACAGATCCCATGGTTGCGTCCGAAAGACCCAAAAACCCCTATTTCCATATATAGTCATTTTTTTTATTTATTTAAAAAAAACGGTTGACTATATATATATATATATATATATATATATATATATATATATATATGAGAAAAAAAAACAATTTTGCTTTATAAAAAAAAACAGTTTTGTTTTTAAAAAAAAAAAAACTGTTTTGTTTTAAAAAAAAAAAAAACAGTTTTGCTTTATGAAAAAAAAAAAAACAGTTTTGTTTTTAAAAAAATAATAATAATAATTTTGCTTTATAAAAAAAAATTAGTTTTGCTTTAAAAAAAAAAAACAGTTTTGTTTTTTGAAAAAGTTTTGCTTTATAAAAATCTTTAAACTTTTTCATGCCATTTTTTTTATTAATTTAATTGCATTTTTTTAAGCAATTTTTTGTATTAAAAATTATTATTATTCTCCTTAAAATGCAATATTTTTTTTGTCTCACATTAACAATGGTTTTTTGTGAGTTTGCTTGTTTTACAAGGTTATCCAAGTATGTTTTGGAGTATACAAGGCAATTTCGGATCAATTTTTCACTCTCTTCCCCTATTTTTATTAATTTCTTGTAATCTCTCTCTAGTTTTTGCTTGAAGCATACTTTAAATTAATGTAACTTGTATCTCTCATTATGAAAGTAAAAGAGAATGAAAGTGAGAGTGAGAGAGAGAGAGAGAGAGAGAAAGAGAGAGAGTGTGTGTGTATTTGTGTTTTGCTTTGTGTCTCCACTATCTCTTGTTCATCTTTCTTACATTTTGCATCTCAACTAATCTAACTACTAACTTACTAACTTGCTACTAAACAATCTACTAACCAACTAACTTGTAATTTACTAATTTTCATATTCATCAACAAGGTTAAAAAATCAAAAGCACCCGCCACTGTAGCAGCCGACACTGTAGAAGCCTGCAAACTGTAGCAGCCGCCACTGTAGCAGCCCGTGCACTATAGCGGCCGCAAAAATTTTGGCCCTAAAAAAAAAAATGGCAGATTTTGGAGGCAGCAAGTTGTGACGGATGGAGCAGCAAGGAGGAGCGGGAGGTCTAGGGGCAACAAACCCTAGGTGTGGGGCTTCGGAGGGCAGATCAACAGACGCGGCAGGTGGGGGCTCTGGTGAGATAGCAGGCCCCCAGGCGGAGGATGTGGACAAGGAAGTTCTATTGGAACCGGTCCAAGGGCGTTGGGCGGATGCGGTTGAAGATATCTCTGAGGGGGACCAGGACTCTGTGCATCAGGATCAAAGGAAGACCCAGGAAGGAGACAAAGAGAAACCTGGCAACTGGAGACCTTCATATCTTAATGCTCTTCACGGTAAGCAAAAATTATCCGACTCTTGTTTTAATCTAAAATCTGTCAATGGTAGGTTGCACGTCCCGGATACCTTAGCTCAACATGTGGCTATGGAGGGCAGAACATCTCTGGTGGCAAAATTTATGGGGGTGAGGCCGGACTTGGAAGTCATAAGGAGATGGGCCATCCAAAAATGGCAGCCAAGGGCCGGTATGATGATTAAGGCTTTACCCAAGAGTTTTCTTTTGGTGACATTTCAATGTGAACAGGACATGGAAAGGACTCTCCAAGGAGGTCCTTGGTTTTTTGGGAAAAGGGGCTTGTATCTGAAGCGTTGGTCCCCCGATTTCAACCCCCAGACTCAGGTGCTGGATTTGGCTCCTATTTGGGTTAAGATGCCAGGATTACCTCTGCTTTTTTGGAATGAACAAATCTTGGCTGGGATAGCTACAGAGATTGGAGAACTAATAGCTATTGATCCCGCAACCTTGAGCAAAACAAGACTCCTTTCTGCTCGCATGTGTGTGTTGGCGGACCTGAGTAAAGAGCTCCCTAAATCCATTATATTGTCGTCTATGTTTGGCCTTCATACTCAGGTCTTTGAATATGAAAATATGTCTTTTAAGTGTAGTGTTTGCGGGAAGGTAGGGCACCAGGGTATCCACTGCATTTCCAAGAACCATCCCCCACTCCAAAATACTGCTCCTCAAACCCAGAATAATATCCCTCCCCCGCAGATCTCCATTCCTACCCAACATGGGCCTCAAGGACGTGGAGCTCGAAATCCGAATATCAAAGACCCTGTTCGCCCTATTGTAAGCAAGAGGCAACGTTATAACCCTCCTCCCAAAAATACCTATGCCCCGAAACCCTCTCACAGGGGAGCTGGTCCCTTTGATGGGAACCCTCAAGCTCAACCTGCTCCTAAGATGATACAACAAGCCTCAGAGCCAAATCACAAAGGAAAGAACCCCATAGATCAATGCCCTGGGGCAAGTAAGTTTGATTGGGTAATACGGGAGGCCTATGGAGGCTCGGTGGAAGTGGTCCCATGTACTACAGAGGAATTTATGGGAAGAAATTCCAAGGAGATCAACATCCCAGTGGAGAATAGTTTTGATGCATTAAATCATCTGAAGGGAGATCAGATGGATAGCCAAGAAGTGGAATCTGAGGTAGAGGAGACTCAAGAGAAGGATTTAGAGGAGAAAAATCAGAGGAAGGAGCAGGAAACTAATAATACAGGCAAGGATACTCAGGAGGAAGAGGTGAACCACCAAGATCAGTGTAACCCCAAAGCAGGGAAAAAAGAATCTACTAATCAAGAAGCTAAGAGCACGGAATCATCTCCACTGTCAGAAAGACCAGTTAACCTGGAAAGCCAGATTGTTACCCCAAAGACCAAGACTGACCTATCCAAGATGGTTACTAGAAGCCAAGTGAATCCCAAGGAACCCCAGCCTAGAGCGGATGTATGGGGATATGGTTCGGTAGGAAGAGGGAAACCTAGCAATGTTGCCTTAAGGCATAAAGAAGCAGAGCGAGGAGTGGCTGATGGCACTCAAGCAGTATTGCTCTTTGGGGCGAAGGCTCGAGGATCCAAAGCCCATAAATGAAGATTCTTTCATGGAATATTCATGGGAGTAATCCTACAAAAATAAGAGCTTTGTATGCTCTTAGACAAGAACACAAACCGGATATGATTTTACTGCAAGAAACTAAAATGGAGGAGAGTAGAGTTATTCCTTTTAAGAATAGGACTTGGCGAGAAGTCGAAGTAGTAGGCCAAGAGGCCACTGGAATAGCAGGAGGGTTGTTGGTTATGTGGAACAAGAATGTGATTGATAGTAGAGTGATTCTGATGTCTAGTTGGTTTATTTGTCTCTTATGTGTGGATAAAACCACGCAGGAAGAGTGGATCTTAACGAATGTATATGCTCCAGTTAGATAGGGACTGAGAAGGGTTCTTTGGAGTCAACTAGCTGAATTGAGGGAGACGGTCCCCAACTACCCTTGGATTGTGGCGGGGGATTTCAATTGCTACCTTAATCCTGCAGATAAATTGGGGGCTCTCAAAGAATAACTGCTGATATCTACGAGTTTAGAGATTTTGTTGAGCAACATGAGCTGATGGATGTGGACCTGCGTAGATTCTCCTATACATGGTCTAACAAAATATTGAAGGAAAACCAAATTCAGATCAGATTAGATAGGTTTCTTCTTTCTCAAGAATGCCTGGAGAGGTTTGGGGACTCTTCATTAACGACACTCCCAAGAATCGGGTCTGATCACAACCCAATTCTATGGGAAACAGGGGAGGACTCTAAGAAAAGATACATCAGACCCTTTCGATTCGAACTTATGTGGTTCCAACATCAGGATCTCAAGGATCTGGTTGCCCAATGGTGGGACAAAAAGTATAATGGTTCGAAACTGGCCCAAGTGGCATGTAAACTAAGGAATGTGAAGGCTAACATTAGAGAGTGGAACAAAACTTCCTTTGGCAATATTTTTGTTAAAAAGGCAGAACTAAAAGACAAGATCAATGAACTACAGGAGAAGCTGAAGTCAGAGCAGCTTACAGAGGATCTGAGAAACCAGGAGAGGGAGCTGTTAGCCGAATACCACACGATGCTAGGATTTGAAGAAACCTTTTGGAGGCAGAAATCCAGACTGCGTTGGTTAAAGGAGGGTGACAGAAATACAAAGTTCTTCCATGTCTCTACTCTTCGCCACAGGAGTACTAACAAAATTAAGGAGATCAAGATGGCCGATGGGTCTAACACCAAAGATATGGAAGACATAAGGAGGGAAGCGGTTGAGTACTTTAAATCATTGCTAGAAGATGTAAATCCGACTATTGAAGAAGAGGACTCTCTGTTGGCAGCCATTCCACCCCTCGTAACTGAGAATCTTAATGGATTCTTACTTAGTCCTTTCACAAAGGAGGAAATCAAGAAGGTGGTTTTTGACATGGATGGTAACAGCTCCCCAGGACCGGATGGCTTCCCCGCAGCTTTCTTCCAGAAGTTTTGGGATATCCTAGGCAATGATGTAGTGGAAGCTATAATTGAGGCTCAAAAGGACATGGAAATCCCAGAAGGAGTTAATGCTACATTTTTAGTCCTCATCCCTAAACTAGTGGGAGCAATGGAATTTTCCAGTTTTTGCCCTATCAATTTATGTAACACTCTGATGAAGATTCTCACAAAAACAATCGCCAATAGGCTGAAGGTTATCCTTCCTTTCATCATTGATATGAACCAAGGAGGCTTTGTGAAAGGGCGACAAATACTGGATGGTATCATCACAATTCATGAGGTTATTCATTCAATGGTGGCTAGTAAGGAAGCAGGTATGTTACTAAAGCTTGATATGAATAAAGCCTACGACCGGGTCTCATGGCGGTTCCTCACCAAGATTTTGGGTAAGTTTGGTTTCTGTCCCCAGTGGATTAAGTTGATTTTTAGTTGTATCTCTACTACAAGATTTTCTGTCATGGTGAATGGGTCACCCTCCGGTTACTTTAAGAGTGAAAGGGGGTTGCGACAAGGAGATCCTTTGTCTCCATACTTGTTTATTATTTTAGCGGAAGCATTGGGTAGGAACATTTCAGCAGTGGTGGCAGATGGTCGATTGGAAGGTTTCAAACCAGCCTCAACAGCAGAGCCAGTGTCTCACCAACAGTTTGTGGATGATACAATCATTGTGTCCAAAGCCTCGGTGCCTCAGGCTAGGAAGCTGAAGAGAATTCTAACCAAGTATGAGACAGAAGCAGGACAATACATAAACTATAAGAAGAGTAGCATCTATTTCTTTAACACGCCTGGTGGGAGGGAGGAAAGAATAGCTAACCTCTTCGGTTGTGGAAAGGAGCTTCTACCAACAACTTATCTAGGCATGCCTATGTTCGAAGGAAGAATGAAGGCTACTTTGTGGAACTCAGTCATTGACAGGATCTCCAAAAAGTTAGCAGGGTGGAAGGGCAGCCTTCTCAGCTCCGCAGGAAAAGCCTTATTAGTTCAAACTACTTTACAGAGCATTCCAATTTACTGCATGTCTCTATTTAGAATGCCTGCAAAGGTCCGAGCTACATTGGAGCAAATTCAACGCAACTTCTTGTGGTCAGGTTCAGAGGAGAGAAAGAGAATTTCGTTGGTAGCATGGAATCAGGTGTGTGCAAGCAAGGATCAGGGGGCCTGGGGCTAAAGAGAATGAAAGAAATGAATCAAGCTCTGATTGGCAAATAGGTATGGAGATTTATCAATAATGATCAATTGGGATGGGTAAAACTTCTTAAGGCAAAATATATCAGAAATAATCAGGACTTCCTGAAAGCTGATAATCTCCCTAGAGGATCCTATTTCTGGAATTGTTTGCTCGAATGTCGGGAGGTAGTCAGGAAAGGCATCAGATGGAGAATTGGTAATGGAAGACAAGTGGACTTTTGGCAAGACCCGTGGTTGGAAGAGGCCCCTCTGAAAGATAACTTAGACCTTCAGGTCCTCCAACATAAACTTTCGAAGGAAATGGGAGGAAAAGTAGGGGATTTTATTGTTGTAGCACAGGAAACTTCCTCTTGGAAGAAAATCACAGTTCATAATCTGTCATAGCAAGAGAAGGTGGCCCTAACCAAACTCAATGATGCTTTAAGGGTGTTCCCGATCATTCCTGGGGAAGGAAGAGACAAGGCGATTTGGGGCAAAACTACAAGTGGGATCTATTCAAGAAAAACTGCCTATAAGTTAATCCACTCAGGATTCAATGGCTGGACTCCGACTTCTATTATTTGGTTAAATAATTTAACCCCAAAAATAGCTTTCTTCTTTTGGTTGGCAGTTCAAAATAAGATTCTGACAACAGATAATCTGCAAAGGAGAGGTTTCCAATTCATCAATCGATGTATCTTGTGTGAGAAAGCGATAGAATCTGTAAGTCATATATTTCTAACTTGTGAATTTTCTTGTACAGTCTTCCAAATGATCCTGTCCAAATTTCATATAGATTGGGTCTGTCCAAATAGCATGTCTGACTTCTGCATACAGTGGGCTTCCCCCTTTCGGGCGAAACTTTTGACTTGGCTCTGGAAGCTCAGCTTACCCCATTTTTTATGGGGGATATGGAATGAGAGAAATAAGAGAGTATTTAAAGGACGTAAGAAAGATCCCAGGTTATGTGGTAATAAAATAATCAGAGCTTTGAAAGAAAACTGGAAAACTTTCTTCTTCAAAAATGAGACCATGTCTCTAAGGGAAAGGAGGATTTTGCGGAACTGGGGAGAGGAACTTCCAGACCTAGACATTACAACCAACCCACGGGATGGTGTCAAGTGGATACCCCCCACACAAAAGTGGGTTAAGTTTAATTTTGACGGGGCAGCTAAAGGAAATCCGGGGGCTGCAGGAGCAGGAGGAGTTCTGAGAAATGAGGAAGGAAAAGTGGTCCTTGCCTTTGCAGAGCCTTTGGGAACTCAAACAAATCATTTTGCAGAAGCCCGAGCCTGCATGCAGGCAATGAGAATTGCCAGACTTGAGGGTTATAAGGAAGTTATCTTTGAAGGGGATTCGCTTAATATAATCAAGGCAATTAAGGAGGATAAAGACCCCAGCTGGACCATCTTGGAGCTTATCCTAGAAGCAAAGATTCATAAATCTCATTTGGTTAATGCCCGAATCCAACACACCTTCAGAGAAGGGAACCAGGCGATGGATCTAATGGCAAATATTGCAGTTTTTGTTGGGGAGATGCAAATTTGGAAGGATAACTTCCCTCAAGAACTATTGGTGTTGGCTTCTAGAGAAGAGCTAAGATCAAACCTGTTAGAGCATCAGGAGATCATAGGGGTTGATGATGAGTAATCCGACAGATGGAATTAGGCAAAGGTACAAAAGGCATCCCATTTGCTGGGGCCTGGGAGGTGACAAGTGTACAATACAACAACCTAGTGGTATTAGTAAGTGCTAGGTGTTGTTTGGTTTTTGTTTTATCCCTGAATAGTCAAGCGACAAGTATAGGACTGTGGACTCTAAGTATGGCTTAATGTGGGTCTTAGAAAGATCCATTTTGTATTTTGATTATACGGGCTTGATGCTAGAACCAGCCCATTTTGACTATGTAAAAGGTTTGTGGACCTTATAACCACCTCTACCTTATACCAAAAAAGAAGGTTAAAAATGAATCAACTTACTAACCACAACTTTAGTATTTGATTAAAATTTACTTAATCTTGCAACATAATTTATATTTGCTAAACACCTATTGAATCCAAAAAAATTCGCTCTATCAATAACAAGTCATTTTTGGGTCCTCGTACCTGTACCATTTTGGGTTGCTTGGTTGACCTTGGGTGAGATGAATTGGCAATTCATTATGCTATAGCAAAACCTTAAAATGAACACTAACTTACTAACTTATTGACTATTTAACATTTAACAAATATTTTATGGTTCAATTCCAATTAGTTTATTTTGTTGCAAGATGATTGTTATGGTTAGTTACCTTCTTATTGCAAGTTAATCTATTGCAAGTTGATCTTGGTTTATTCAATTGCAATATGGTTATAATTGTTTATTGCAAGATGGTTATTGTAGTTCATGATTATCTTTCATGATGATCAATCAACTATTGCCTTGGCTAAAATTCCTGTAATGCATCAAAGGACAAAGCATGTTGAAATCCAAGCCCACTTTATCAGAGAAAAGGTATTGGATGGGACTATTTAGTTGGAGTATTGCACATCATCTTCTAAATCTGGTGATTTGTTCACCAAACCTCTTCCCAAGGAGCAGTTTTGTAAGTTGAGGGACTCACTTGGTTAGGTGAAGTTGTCCTTAAGGGGGAATGAAGTGTAGTTACACTTGTGTGATGACAACTTCATCCTTATGAGGTGTTTTGTGCTATATATATGAGTTGATATTTGGTGGTATAATTGCTTTTTGCATCTCTTTTAAACATGGTACTTTCTTGTTTGCCTTGTGCAACTTTTGTACATGTTACTTTGTAGATGGCATTGTGCAATTATGGTATATGATGCAATTGCTTTATGCGACTCTTTTACATGGTACTTTCTTGTTGCCTTGTGCAACTTTGTACATGTTTTTTTATGCAGTTGGCATTATGCAATTGGTTTATCATGGTACTTTCTTGTTAGCATTTATGTTACTTTTGTACATGATATTTTATGGTTGGATTTATGCAACCGGTGTGCACACTTTATTATTTTCATATACCTTATTCAACTCTTGTACATGTTACTTTTTTGTTAGCCTTGTGCTACTTTTGTACATGGTACTTTAGAGTTTCCATTATCATGATACTCCATGTTTGCTTTATGCAAATTTGATCATGATATTTTTTGATCAACTATATAGCACATGACTATAAGTATGGCTTGGCATATTTTTTTGATGACTTATAGTTCACTATTTGTTAGATTGGTTTTGTTATCATCTTTGGATATTCATATATGTTGTGGTGAATATATTTATTATGATGTATCTAACTGATGTTATGTTGAGCTGCTTGTAGCTTGCAAGTACTTCCATTTGGGATTTTGTAGGCTTACTGAAGACACCCTTGTGATGTTTTCTTCTTGTCATTTGCAACCACTTGTGGTTTATGGATGGCTTTGTAAGTTGCTTGTATCTGAAGCTACTCTGTTTGGGGCTTGCAGTATCATTTTGGCCCATTTTGTATTGGTGCCTTATTGTAGACCATTCTTGGTCATAGAAGCTCATTGTAACTATATTACTCATTTGATTCACATTCCCATTTGTATCTTTAGGGGGAGAATGTTTCTTTGTCTCATAATTCATTTCCCCAATATTGCATTAAGGGGGAGTGTTGGAATATGTAATGCAACATTGTGTAAATTATTCTTAGACTAAAATATAAAGTCTAAAGAATAATATTTGAATTAGAATATAATTCTATCTTATGTAAAATATTCCCATCCAATTAATAAATAAATTAAGGGTGCTAGGAATATTTAATTTCTTGGAAAAAAATTATTTCCCTTTTCTAGCAAATATTAGAAAGTAACTAATCACTTTCTAATATTTGATAGATGTCACTTATCACATATCTCAAATATTAGATTGTGATAAAATTAGAAAGTAACTAAAGCACTTTATAATATTTGATAGATTGTGATAATATTTAGGGTTGTAGTAGAAAAGCTTCTCTTTAAATAGGGATGTTTTCTACTACATATTATCATATCTTGTCATATTGACTTGTGTTGTAGTTTATGTTGATGCATATTGTTGCATAACATTAAAGCATTCTTGTCCTGTTGAATCATTGAGTAATATAGTGAGCTTCATAGTGGATGTTTCCCTTCTTTATTTGAAGTAGGGTTTTACCACTCAATATTTGTGTTGTGGGTTTACCCCTTTTATGTGTGATTGATCTTGTGGAGCATTCTTCGATCTTGGGGAGACTTTGCTTGTCTCACACAAAAGGCAACAAGTATGGCAGTGTTTGGAAAAAAACATAATGTTTCTGGATTTCAAAGGGGTGTAGCAAAATCAATGAATAATAGGACCAATTGTTCAAAATATTAGAGTAGCACAGCAAAAGCTGGAGCCAACAAAGCAATTATGAATATTCAAGTGGCACAATGGCAGCTTGGCATCATAAAAAACCATCACTAATCAAGATTTCACTTGGATGGATGGATAAAAAATATTAGAAATTCTCAAGAAAAAGGATGTTGAATATTTATATTTAAAAAAACTGAAGAAGATTAAAAAATATGAATATCAAAAATTTAAACTTTTTGTGAAAAAAGATGTAGGTATCTAGTTATAGCATCTCATTTGAGGTGAGAAGTAAATATGTTTGTAAACTCTCAAGCTTTACAGAAGAGAGTTATGGTTTATCAAGGGCAGGGGACCTAAGTACAACCCCTTTTTCTCAAGCAAAAAAATTTATAAAAATTACATAATTGATATATTTTTAAAATATATTAAAAATAACAATATATAATTTCAAATATTATCAAAAGAATGAAAAGTAAATGGCATACAAACATTTATCAAGTGGAATTAGCTCAAAATGTTAGATTCCTTAAAATTTAAGGAGGATACCAAGGTTCAAATCTTGCCAAGTGATACATGGATAATATCCAAGCTTTTTTGTAATACCACTATGTGGTGATGATGTAATATGAGTGGGGCCCATTTCAATCCCATCTAACTAATTGAAACAAAAATGGCATACAAACATTTGTGTGTAATTGGAGTGAGTACAAGTTGGGAGTTAGTGTGATCCAAGAGCAAGTCCCACTAGGTAGCATGGAAGTAAAGTCATATTTGAAATCCCTAACGGGAAGTCAAGATGTCCTACCTAAAAGTATGGATATCTAAGTTGGAGATAAGAGGAAGAGTGAATATATGGCAAGTTAGATTCAATAAACAAATTTTACACCATAAGTGATTATTAAGGATGAGATGATAAAGGATGATGTAATGGATCTTAAAATTAGAGGTTTAATATGTAAGTTCCATGGATACTAGCTAGGGTTTTTGAAGATTGAAAACCAGATCAAGTGGAAGTGTAAATTGAATTCAAATTATATTATAACTTTTCTTCCTAAATTTTTTTTCCTCGTCATATTTTCTAGTTCATAAATTAGAGATAAAATAATGGGTGGTGGACCATGGTTTAGGGAGAGAACTACCCTTTATTTAAGACCATGGAGGGATAATTTTTTGTCAAGAAAAAAACTATTACAAAGGTTACTATGTGGGTTAGCCTTTTTGGAATTTCATATCAGCTTATAGATAAGGATGTTTTGAAGAATATTAGAAATACCCTAAGGAAATTCATCAAGGGTGGAACAACTACTAAGGAGAAAAAGCATGTTATATATACTCAATTTGTTATGGATATGTTAAATTCTTTGCCACAATCCATTAAGATTAAATCTGAATCAAGAGAATGGGATCAAGTGGATTATAAAAATATTGCATTCCGATGCCACAATTATTATGAGACTAGACATAGGGCAAGATATTGCAAAGTTAATACTATGAAGAAAGAGATAAAAAATTATGGTCATGATACAAACTTAAATATGAATCAAGGAAATCATATTGTAATAGAAGTTGGATTAGATCAAGGATATTCCACTCCAAATGAAGAGGTAAAGAAAGAAGAAACAAATAAGGATACAAGGGATAATAACATTGTGCAAGTTCAAATTTAGAAAGAATTAAAGGTGTAAAGGAAGATCTAGAGGAAAATTATAAACTAAAGATGACAAAATAGGTCAAGTTTATTCCAAGTAAATTGTCTTCATTTTTCTCAAGCAGTATAGGATCCTCTCCTGGAAATAGAAATAAATGTAGTATAGAGGTTATCCCTTGCACTTTAGGGTTTCAATAGTAGCATAATAAGGAAATAAGAATGGAGGAAATCCATAGCAATTTAGGGTTTTAAGGGTAGTATAAGAAGGTAATTTCTATGGAGGAGCATCCTTGCACTTTAGGATTTCTAGGGTAGCATAAAAAATAAAGAGATTGATGAATATGAAAGTGTTTGTGGGAATGAAAAAAGAGAGGAAAACCCAAGAAGCAAAAACAAATAGAAAAAAAAAACTCAAAGGGATATAGATATGGGAAAACAAAAGCAAATATTGCAAGTAGTAACAAGAAGTGGGGCGAAAACCATCAATAAAAAGTGATGACAAAAATCATATCCTAGATTATTAGGAGCAAGAATAAGACCCCTAAAAAAAGAGGTATTAGGGAATTAACAAGTTGTTAGAAACAACATATCTATAGAAATGGGAATCAAGTCACAAATATTTAGTCATTTGTATTGTTGATTTTCATCTTGGCAAAATTCAAATTTTAGAAGGCAATTGGATGAGTGAGATTTAATATTTTAATAAAAATGTTATCAAGGAGTTCTTTTATAGAAAGACAAATGAAGAATATATTTTATAAAATGGCAAGTTGGATATGATTTAATTAACCTTGTAGCAATATAATAAGAAAAATATAAATTTGTGTTGTTTTAATGGGAGTGGACCCCAATAGAAGCCACACATAGCTTATTAAAAATAATAATGACATACAAACATCAATGAGTACAAGTTGGGAATGAGTCCCACTAGATAACATGGAAGGAAAGCCATGTTTGAAATACCTAATGAGAAATCAAGATACCCTAAGCTCAAAGTATGGATTTCCAAATTGGGAAAAAGATGAAGAGTCAATATGTGGCAAGTTCAATCAAAGAAGAAAATGTTACACCAAAAGTGATTATCAAGGATGAGATGATCAAACATGATATAATGATTCTTAAATATAGAGGGTTATTATTTAGGTTCCATGGATACTGGCCAGGGTTTTTGGAGATTCAAAATTGGATTAAGTGGAAGTGGAGATTGAATCCAAATTACTCTATGACTTTGCATCCTAAAGTTTTTTTCCTTATCATGTTTTCTAGTTTAGAAACTAGGGATAAAATAACAAGTGTTGGTCCATGGTTTAGGGGGATAAATTTCCTTTATTTAAGACCATGGAGTGAGAATTTTTTTGTCAAGACATAAACTATATAAAGCTTCTAGTGTGGGTTAGGATTTTTGGACTTCCATATTAGTGTTAGTAATAATTATTACATTAAATTTTTGGCATCGCCATAGAAGACCTAAAATATCAAGATACATCCCATGTTATTCTTTGAAGCACAAAACGTATCTTAAAACAAAAATACACATATTTGTATAAATAAATATCTTATACTCTTGAACTGATTGATATAATAAATAAAAAAATTGTGCCTCTAGCTTTTGCTTATTTTTCAACATTTAGTATCAAAGCATGGAGGGTTTGTGTGTTTAGGGATAATTGTCGCCATCTAACGACATGCCCTATGTGTGTCTAGAAAGAGAGTGAGAAGGGAAAAATAATTTGATTTGTGGAGTTTGTGTATATAGAAAGATACAAGATGATTAGCAAGTATAACACTCAAATTCAAAAATAATTCCATGATCTGTGATATTTTTGGCAAGGCATTACAATCATTCCATTGTGTTTGCTTGTTACCCTATTTCTTGCTTATCTTTGTGAATTTACAAAAATCCCTATCTACATTTGAGTCCATCTATCACTCTAAGTCTCTTCCAAGGAACCTACCCTATGTCCCAAATACAAAGGAAATAACTTGTTCTATTTTTACAGAGCATTAGTAGTAATAAAAAAAGGAGAGTGCTTACTCGAAGGTAGAGCTAATGATTGATCATTATTCTAAGATAAGTGATAAATCATGCTACGAGGTTGAGGCTTATCAGGACAATGTTTCTAGATCATTTTCACCAATAGATACATGTAACAAGTTGTATTTCTTACTTGTTCAAGATAATTTTTAAAAATGCTCAAAAATTGATGAGCAATAAGCACTCAAAAACTCTACATAATAAGGTTCGAGGTGTAGACCAATTGGTTCATCCAAACCCCATAAGGGGGCGGAGGTCCAAGGTTCAAATCTCGGGCCTCGCCGGACTGAACGCTTGTCCCTTTCCTGGTGCTTTCAGTGGCGTAAAAGTTTTAAAACGATTATGGCATGGTGGTTATAGGGGCGGACTGCGCGAAGATCTGTGTGGCGGCTTCCAGGGCGGACAACACAGAATATTGTGGCGGCCATAAAAAGCTGGACAACCTGCCCGGATTCATGGCGGCTACCGATTCCACCATGTAAATACAAAAAAAAACAACTCTACATAATCGGGTCCGAGGTGTAGACCAATTGGTTCATCCAAACCCCATAAGGGGGCGAAGGTCCAAGGTTCAAATCTCGAGCCTCGTCAGAGTGAATGCTTGTCCCTTTCCTGGTGCTTTCAGCGGCGTAAAAGGTTTAAAATGATTGTGGCATGGTGGTTATAGTGCGGAAGGAGGAATCATTTTTATATTGAATTGCTTTTTTATTGTAAGGTAGAAAAACCCACAATAGACTTAATTAATATATTTTTTCGATGATGCCTTATTATCATATTTGGATTGCATTTAAATACCTAGTGTAATAGTTGTAATAGTGAAGGGTTGTGACCCTAAAATATAATTAATAAATAATATAAGTATTAGGGTATGTTAGGAGGATCCTAACATGCCACCCCCCTTAAAGGAGCTTTGTCCTCAAAGCTAGAAATTTGGAAATTGTTGCTGGATATCTTGAAAATTTTCCCACGTTGTGTCTTCTAAAGGTAGACCTTTCCAATGGATTAAAACTCCAGTGATATCGCGAGTAAGAAGGTGACGAGAGCGGCGATCCAAGATAGCTTCTAGCTCGACTAGAAGTACTCCATCATCGGAGAGTTCATGGAGAGTGGTTTGTGTCGTGATATGGGCTCCCACTGCGAGCTTAAGGCAAGATACATGAAATACGGGGTGAAGTTTGGAAGAGGGAGGAAGCTCTAGTTTGTAAGCAACATTCCCAATACGTTGGAGAACTTTATACGGCACGTAAAATTTGGGTGCTAACTTCTGAGAACCTTTTTGTTTAAGAGAGGATTGACGATAAGGTTGGAGACGTAATAAAACCATATCACCCTCGTGGAAACTACGTTCGCTTCTATGTTGATTGGCTTGCTACTTCATGCGATGTTGGGCGGTGTGTAGGTTCTCTTTTAGGATCCATAGTATGTCATCTCTATTAGCAAGTTCTATTTCCACTGCATGGACTTTTGTAGTCCCTAGAATATAGGAAGTGAGGGATGGTGGTGTTTGACCATATAGTGCTTCAAAAGGAGTCATTTTGATGGACATATGGTATGAAGTGTTATACCACCATTCCACTAGTGAAAGCCACTTTACCCAATGGAGTGGTTGACTGGAAAAAAAAACATCGAAGGTATGTTTCCAAGCATTTATTTACAACTTATGTTTGGCCATCGGTTTGAGGATGGTAAGCGGAGCTCATACGAAGTTGAGTACCTTGTAATTTGAACAATTCCTTCCAAAAGGTGCTAGTGAAAGTTGGGTCGCGATCACTAACAATTGTGGAGGGCATACCATGTAATTTAAAGATGTTATCTAGGAAGAGGTGGGCTATAGTGCTAGCGGTATAAGGATGAGCCACAAAACAAAAATGGGCATATTTAGATAAACGATCAACGACTACGAAAATGGTTGTTTTTCCTCCTAATTTTGGTAATCCTTCAATAAAGTCCATAGAAATATCTGCCCATGTTTTGGTGGGTATAGGAAGAGGTTGAAGTAATCCTGGAATAGCGAGGGTCTCCCCCTTTTGTCTTTGGCAAACTTCACATTCTTTTACAAATTTTTTGATGTAATTTTTCATTCTTACCCAATAGAAGGAGGTAGTGGCTCTTTTATAGGTTTTTAATAACCCTGAGTGGCCTGCAGTGGGTGAGGTATGTAACTCATGAATAATTTTTTCACGATAATTTGAATTGGGGGTGAGGACCATCCTCCCTTTGTATCTTAATATATTGTAACTCATGAAGAAGTTTTTCACAATACGTGTATGGAGGTTTGCTACTAGGATTATGTTGAAGTTTTTGAATTAAGGTGTGGATAGTAGGATCATTTATCCATTCTTCATGCACCTCATCTACCCATTTAGGAATAAGGGAGGAAAGAGCATGGACTTGAGGCATATCTTCAAATTTTCTAGAAAGTGCATCGGCTGCCATGTTGTCCTTTCCATTTTTATATGTAATTTCATAATCATAGCCAAGAAGTTTAGTAACCCATTTTTGTTGTTTTGGGGTATTAGTCCTTTGTTCCAAAAAATACTTCAAGCTATGATGGTCAGTGCGTATAATGAAATGTTGGCCAATAAGGTAAGGCCTCCAATGTTGAATAGCATGGACAATCGCCAACATCTCTTTTTCATACGTAGAGCGAGCTAAATTCTTAGGAGAAAATGCTTTGCTTATAAAAGCTAGTGGCCTTTCATCCTACATGAGTATGGCTCCCATTCCTATTCCTGAAGCGTCACTTTCAATGACGAACGGTTTAGAAAATTTGGGCATGGCTAGAACAGGGGTGGTACACATTGTAGTTTTCAAGGTGATAAAGGCCTCATCCACTTTAGATGACCATTTGAAAGCATTTTTCTTAAGTAATTTTGTTAGAGGAGCAGCGATTTTACCATAATTTTGGACAAATTTTCTATAATATCCCGTTAGTCCAAGAAACCCACATAGAGCTTTTAAGGTTTTTGGAATAGGCCAATTTTTCACCTCCTTGATTTTGGAAGGATCTACCATAACTCCTTCCTTTGAGACAATATGCCCTAAGTATTCAATTTCTTGTTTTCCAAAGGAACACTTTGATCTTTTTGCATAAAGTTGATTTTCCTTCAAGATTTGGAACGCTTGTCTAACATGGTCCAAATGTTCTTCCCATGTTTTGCTATAAATCAAAATGTCATCAAAGAAAACTAATATAAATTTACGAATAAAAGGGTGAAATACCTTATTCATTAGACTTTGAAAGGTAGAAGGAGCATTGGTCAGGCCAAATGGCATCACCAAGAATTCGTAGTGCCCTTCATGAGTGCGAAAGGCCGTCTTAGGAATATCCTTTTCATTGACTCATATTTGGTGGTAGCCTGACCGTAAGTCTAACTTGGAAAAATAAGCTGCCCCGTGGAGTTCATCTAATAGCTCGTCTATGATCGGAATAGGAAATTTATCTTTGATGGTCATTTTATTAAGCGCTCAAAAATTGACACATAAACGCCACGAGCCATCCTTTTTTCTAACTAAAATAATTGGAGAGGAGTAAGGGCTTTTGCTAGGTCTAATGACTCCCGCCTTAAGAAGCTCTTGTACTAATTTCTCTATTTCGGTCTTTTGGAGGTATGGATAACGATAAGGTCTAATATTAGGAGGTTGATGCCCCGAAAATAGTGGAATAGTGTGATCGTGACTTCGTTGTGGAGGTAGTCCTTTTGGTTCATTGAATACCGCCTTATGGTGGTCTAAAATATTTTGTAACTTCGGTGTCTCGTCTTCTTTGTGACTAGGTTGAATTGAAAATAATTGGGCGACCATTCCTTTGTTTCCTTTTCGGATAATTTTCTCCATTCTATGCGAGCCGACAATTTGGGAAGGTCCTGATTTTAGGCCTTGGATAATATAGGTTTGGTTCTTTGCTGTGAATTTCATCCATAGTTCATCAAATTCCCATTGGACTATGCCCAAGGTTCGTAACCATTATACGCCTAGTACAATGTCGCACCCACCTAGGGGTAGGACGTACATGTCGCCTTTCATGTTATAAACCCCCATAGTTAGTTTTATATTTCTGCATTTTCCTTTGCATGCAATTTTTTCGTCATTTCCAATCATCACTTCAAAGTTATTGCAAGGTTATATAAAATAATTTGCTTGTTTAGACACCTTTGGATCGATAAAATTATGTGTGCTACCAGAATCTAGGAGCATGGTAAGGGTTTGTTTCTTAAAATAACCTTTAACTCGCATTGTTTGAGGGGCAGAAAATCTGGCAAGGGCGTTGAAGGAAACCTTTGGTGCATTTTCTTCTTCACTTTCAAGTGTGTTGGATAATACCTCTACTTCGAGTTCAGGTTCCTCTTCAGTAGAATTCCCTTCCTCTATGGCATCTAGAATATATAATTTTTTTGAGGCACATTTATGATTTATGTTAAATTCCTCATTGCAATGGTAGCAAAGACCCTTAGCTTGTCTTTCCTTCATTTCCTCGAAACTCAAACGCTTAATTGGTAGAGTGGGGTTAATTTTGGGGGCTATGTAGGAGTTTTGGGTTCGTCCATTTTGCATTGGTTTGGGGTTGGTATAAGTGTTTGATGGTTTCCCCCAAGTTGGTTTTGTGAACAGATTTCGTGCCTTGATTTTGTCCTCTGCTAATTTCACCAAGCCGATGGTCTCTAACATGTTTGTAGGGTTATACATTTGCACCTCTATTCGAATTTCTTCTTTTAATCCACTGAAAAAACATTCTTGAAAGAATGCAATGTCTAATCCGGATGTTCGATTAGCTAGCCTTTCAAATTCTACTTGGTATTCGCTTACCGAATTGGTTTGGCATAATTTAGTGAGGGCCCCTATAAAGCTTTAAAACTTGCTAGGGCCGAATCACACTAATAGATTCTGTGTAAAGGTTGACCACGTCGGAGTGCCGTTAGTTTTCTCGAACCATTGGTACCATTGGATGGCATCGTTTTCCAAGTGGAAGGAGGCGATATGCACTTTTTGCATTTTCGGAATTTGATTTAGTGAGAAATATTGCTCTGCTCGGTAGATCCAGTTTGTAGGGTCTCCTCCTTCAAATTTTGGGAAGTCTAATTTGGTCAT
Organism: Wollemia nobilis; assembly: GCA_028583015.1. Lineage (NCBI taxonomy): Eukaryota > Viridiplantae > Streptophyta > Pinopsida > Araucariales > Araucariaceae > Wollemia > Wollemia nobilis. The sequence continues at coordinate 5,762,670 of JAQPPZ010017031.1, read as the reverse complement.
CCATGGTAGAATGGAAGTTTGTGGACCTCCTAACATTGCTCGGTTTGATGACTCGTTGTTGGTTGAATTTGCATGTGGTGTTGCTTAATTTTGATTGATGGCATCAAGTTTAACATCCATTGCAAATATTTTCTCGAAGAGTTCTCTTGTGTTATGGGTATTCTCCTCTCTTTCCTATTGAAATTCTTCAGCGAGTCTTTCGTGTTTCTCATGAATGGAATCCAGTGATCATCGTCCTTCAGCCATTGCGGTTGGTGTAGGTAACGATCAATATGACTTGGTACAGGTGAGCAAAAAAATAAATAAATAAATAAATAATTTGGTGGGCAATGCCCTATCAAATTTTTGAATTTGGTGCTCTCTGTTATTTAATAGGTAGCTTGTAGAGGCGTCAGGGTCGAGATCACATGGTGATCGGTAGGGCAGCAGGCAGAAGGCCAACTGACAGGGCAACAGGCGGGAAAGCAGACTGGTAGGGCAGCGGCAGCAGGTGACCGAGGCGGAGGCATGACCGAAGTCACGTTCTTCCTTGTGCCTTTTGGCGCTTATAAAGCGCTACAAAGATATAGCACCGTGAATGTGGGACTTTAGCCCTTAAAAAAAAAAAATTCTTTGCGTTTCGAACGTCGAAAACCTTGATGTTGCATTGAAGATTTTAGCTTTTTCAAAATAGCCACCAGTCACCACGCGAAAGGTCAAGCAATTTGGGTGTAAGACAACTTAATTCGTACCTTAGGAGAAGGTTTAATTTTTTGTGAGGATTATGGCACGGATCCGTGAAGCGTGAATGTTGTTTGCGTTCTCACGAATGTGGACTGGTTGAAATGAGCAGTGGGAAAAAAATTTAATGGTGAATTTGCTCCTTGATCTAGCTTTGATCCAGATGGTATGAAACTAAATAGTGCGAAAGGAGGAATCATTTTTATATTGAATCGCTTTTTGATTGTAAGGTAGAAAAACCCACAATAGACTTAATTAATATATTTGTTCGATGATGCCTTATTATCATATTTGGATTGCATTTAAATACCTAGTCTAATAGTTGTAAGAGTGAAGGGTTGTGACTCTAAAATATAATTAATAAATAATATAAGTATTAGGGTATGTTAGGATGATCCTAACAGATGGACTGCACGAATATCTATGTGGCGGCTTCTGGAGCGGACAGCACAGAATACTATGGCAGCCATAAAAAGCTGGACAGCCTGCCCGAATTCGTGGCGACTACTGATTCCACCATGTAAATTCAAAAAGAAGAAAAACAACTCTACATAATCTATTGATGCCATTAATTATTCTTAATGTCTTCTACAAAATATGTTATTTTAATCAAAGTGGAATTTTAACTCTATGTGAAAAAGTAATTAATAGGGTGTTATATTGCATGTTCTAAGTGGTTGAATGAGAAGGTGCCACGTGGTGATGAAGAAATTTTAGAAGATCAATCAAAAGCGGTTGATGAACCAATTATAGAACTAGTAGCAACAGTACCACCTCAATAAAAAAAAAAATTAAAATTGCTTATAAATTCTCTCAAAGATGCAAAGCTTGATACACCACGTAACCTAACTTCCACTAGACCTCATACTCATAGTAACACATATGAAGAAGCAAATTTGGGCCTGATGACTTTAGTAATGGAAAACACAAAACCAATTTCAATAAAGGATGAAATAAATTCACCTAAATATAAGCAAAATACACATCTTTGATGAAGAATGAACATGGAATCTACTCAAATTGCCTAAAGGAAAAAAACTTATAAGTTATAAGTGAATTTACAAAATTAAGTACAAGGAATATGGTTCCATTGATAAATATAAGGCTCAACTTGTTGCAAATGGGTTTTCATAAAGAGAAGGAATTGACCATGTACAAATATTTTCATCTACAACTAAGATGACTACTATTCATACAATATGTGCACTGATAGTACAATTTGGGTGGAAAATGCATCAAATGGATGTTAAAAATGTATTTCTCAATGGTGATCTCAAATAAGAGGTTCATATGACTCAACTAGAAGGATTTTTTATTGATGGGAAAGAAAAAAAATTGTAAATTAAAAAAAAAAATGCTATATGGGTTAAAATAGGCTCCCAAAGCCTGGCACATCAAGATCAATGACCACCTCTTGCACCATGGTTCTAAAAGGAGATATTCTAATCCAAATATCTATATTAAAAAGTTGATTCTGATGTAGTGATCCTTGTGGTATATGTTGATGATTTTCTTATCACAAGAAGTTCAAATGAATTGGTGGTTAGTGTGAAGAATGATTTGAAAAATGTATTTGAAATGATATACTTGGGACTCCTACACTAATGTCGTTGTTTAGAAGTTTGGTAGAAGAAGAATCACATTGTAATCACATAAACAAAAATATACCAAATTGTTACTAGAAAAATATAGGATGATAGATTGTAAACCTAAAGCAACACCCATTGAGAAAGGGTTACAATTGTCAAGGTATAATAAATCACCTCAAGTATTTACTACCTTGTATCATCAACCGATTGGGAGCCCTATATACCTAACAGATACGAAACCAAATATTGTTTTTATTAAAAATTATCTTTCCATATTCATGAAATATCCTAAGGAGAGTTGTTAGAAAGTTACAAAAAGTATATTCCATTATGTTTGCAATGCAGTAGAATATGGCCTGGATTATAAGAATAATAATTTCTACTTATAGGAATACACAGAATCAAACTATGTTGGATCTATTAATGACAAGAAGTCAACATCAGGATATGTATTTCATATTGGGTTTGAACTTGTCTCATGGTATAGCAAAAAACATGTAGTGACACTTTCATCCATAGAGGCAAATTATCATGTTGCACAAAATGCAACATGTGAGACACTATGGTTATAATTCATCCCATCATATATGGGTGTGTGAAAGGCTTCCAAAAGTATTGAAAATTGAAAATCAAGGTTTTCTTAAATTGGTGTAGACGAGAGAAGGGATTCCTTCTATGGATGGCCTTCTCAAGCAACAAATGATCAACGCATCCTAATACCACAAGTTGCATGATAAATTCCTTTCTATCGTACGACTACCATCATTTTACAGTCATGCTTTTCGTACAATAATATTTATTATATAATGGTTTAATGGTATGGTTTGTATAATATTCAAATGTATAGTGGTAACTCATTTGTATGGCAAGGGCATTGTATGATAGTCTATAAGACGATCATTTCCCCTTTGTTTGAACAACAGAGTCTTGCTTTCTTAATTGTAATCTTCCCTTGACAGAGGTGTGTTTTTCAATTGAATGACAATTCTAACGATGGTTTCCTTCAATACATGTTCATGACTTCATACAATTTTAATTTTTTGTCATATCCACTTGCTAATAAGACCTTCAGCCAACATTCATGCTCATATGTCATTTCCTCTTGAATTTTGTAACTCCCATTGAATTGCAGTAACTCTCCAAATCAAATTGCATAGTTATTAGTCTTGAAATAGAGTAACTCTTATCCATTTAGACAATAATTTGAATTGATAGGAATAGTAAGCACATATTCTGTGTTGAATGGTTTCCTATCTACCGATATCCTTATATTTCTTGGTTTCACAATCTCTCTCACTACAAGTTTTTTATTCAAACGACACCCACATTTTAGTTGAAAGGTGTTCTCATTTAAATGGCAACCATGCCCTCAATTATATGATCATACTTACACCAATACGGTGCCTTTTTTTGTATTGCAATCATACTTTGTATTCTCTATAATCCTACACAACAATAACTACAATCTACAACATGTTATTCTAGTAGCTCAAAAATTCATTGTTCAACATACACAGAGAATATCTAAATGGATGTATTTTATTAATCAATCAATAGAATGATATTTACAAATCAAATACACTCTATTCAATATCTCTCCTAAGTCATATCAAATCTACATATCCTCCTCTCCAAGGTCTACCATTCTCCTTTATTTTCTCTACATCTCTATACACATTTTGGTTCTTTTGGACTCTCTTCTCTTCTTCCCAAAATATTTCCTCTCCTCCCTTAATCCTTCCATCTGCCCCATCGTTTTTCATTCCTCCTCCCTGCTCATCATTTCATATACTCTTTCCCATATAATTCTAATTTTTTAACCAACCATTATCAACCCATTTCATTTTCCTAGAGGATACTCCATCATACTTGCCAGATAAGAGGAAATATTCCATGAGCTCCAGCTCATGAACATGAATTGTTCTTCCAAGCCATTATCATTTTAGCTTACCCATATTCATAAGGCTAACTTTGTTGTCTTTTCTTGGTATTCCTCTTATAGAATGCACTCAACATTCATTTCACTTTTTCCCATTCAATTGCATCCATCCAACCACAACCAACATGTATTTTGTTGGCTACTTTCTCATGGTACCAACACCTTGTTTGATTCTCAAAACTCCAACATAAAGTATACCCCTAGCTTCAAAATTCAATATTTCTCATGGGTTCATAAGCCTAGGTCATTTTATTACTATGTGTGTAGGTTAAAATATCCATATAGGTCTATAGTCTTTGAAAATTTAAATTTGCATATTTTACTTTCAAGTCTTTTAATAGTTCATAGGTTAGTCCTTATTTCTATCAAAAATCTGCGTTCAATACTTAGTTTCATTTTATTTGAAAGTTAAAGTTTGATAGGGCCACCATAATAGTTTTACCTTTGATCGACTCAATTATTTCCCATAAAATATCGCTAGTCTTAATTTTTCTCATACATTTATTAATCGTGATTAAATCCAAGTGTACCCCCATCTACCTAATGTCCATATTTTTCCTTCAATAATATCCTGACCAATAAAAATATCCTAATTTTAATCACGTATAAATTCAAAGTCCATTATTATCTCATTTGATGCCCTTTTCCTTTAAATCTCATGCACCTTCCCTCATCTTCTACGGTTCGCTTTAGCCCACACAATTAAAGCCCATCCAAGGCATTCCAATTTGCTTCCTTTAAATTACAAGTCAAAAACCCATCCTTTGTTAAAATATGTGCATTTTCTCTGTAATATTACGGCCCATGTCAACCCACATATCTCTAGTTAAATCTGAGTCATAAGAAATTCTTTGCACCATGTTTCCATTTACTTTTCAAAGAAGAAAATCCAATGGCCAATCTTTAATTGCGTCAAAAGAAACTAGCAAACCATAGTAATCAAAGTAGGGAGACTAAATCAATGGACCATATTTATTGATAAGAAAGAAGTTCAATAATTCACCATGAAAAGGCCAAAATATCCATGGTTCACAGTAAAGTCATGTGTCGATGAGTAGTACAGGTAGATGCAAGCTCTCATAAAGAAATCAATGATCTGAATTCAACCCCAAAAAATAACAAACTGCCAAGATCTCCTATGTAAGTCCATGTTGCTTAATTGATTTAATTGACTAACATGTTTGATGTCTTTTGGAAAATTAGACCATCCAAAGTAAGCCATGTAGAAAAAGACACGATTGAATGGATGGGATTATTTCAATAAGATCAAGCAAAAACATAGCTCGCATCAAATAGCAAAATAAAAAGAATAGTCGCATTGATCAACAAAAGGCATTTCAAATCTTAGGAGAATGGACGATTTACATTGCTCTAGGACCTCCAAATTAATGGTCATGGTTATTCAATAGTTTAGAAAAGACAATGGGCCTAGTGGATCTAAAAAGGTAAAAAGGAATTAACAAACCGTATTGCTCCATAAAGGAATGAAGGGTTCAAATTTAACAACAAAAGAAAGACAAAATTTTCCTTTTAAGAAAACCATTAACAATACCAAAAGGGTCTAACACTCAAGATTTAATTTTTAGAAAATATTGACTTAGATTAATAGCACATGATTTTATATTTTTCTCAATGGCTCATATTTAATCCCCAACAATCAACAGTTGTAATTTAAGTAGAGAGTGGCACACCAACCTATGCTCTTAAATGACATGTTCATGACTCAAATTGAATTAACAATTAGGATCAATGGCTTCAAATGGACAATAAATCAAGCAATTGTTACATTGCATCAGTTAATATCGTTATGGGCAATAAAGTGGTAGCCACGGGATGGCAAAGTAAAATGATGTAGTTGGTCATAATTAAGATTAAGCATGTGAAGCAACTAGCTCACTTACTTTTAATACACACCCTATTCATTAAGCTTTTCTTATGCTCATGTTTTGCAGATAGGTTACCCAAATATTAGGATTGAACCACAAAGAGCTACAGAGTATTTATAATGTGTTCATAGAATAATTACAAAAGTGGTTATGGCATCCACAAGCACCCCTTCAGGTACTCCCTCCGGTATGCCCATGGGCACTATAGCAAGAATCCAAAAACTGACAGATTGTAAGCCATATAAAACAATGCCAGGGAAAGCTATTGTTAAGGATGCATCAGAATTTACTAAAAAGTATGGGGTAAACAAGACAATTACCCATGCGCAACAATGGGAGTTGGAAGATATTGTTGTATTTAGTTTCAAAGCAACAAAAGAATATTATCAAAGACACTCAACACTACTGAAAGTATTATTTAGGAGGGCACAAAATGCATAGAATAAATATCACCTATATTGTAATAGATGGACCAACAACTTAGGAAGGATAGTATACCCCAAGTTTTATTATTCATCAAATATATTGTCTTGGCTAGCAGTGGCTTATGAACCAGAAAGTAGACCATTCAAGAATGTCAATAATCAGCCTATTTTCAAGATTACAATCGATAACTTCAAAAGAATTTTCTAGCTCAAGCTTGCCATATTGACTATAGAGAAAGAGGTACTAATCATGCAATCTCATCATATGTTGCACTCACATGCTTATGCAAATATCTTTGGACATGATCAGTTTATGTCATATAATTTCCCACTCAACAAGTTCACACTACAGCCTTGGGCAAAGGATTATGCAAACATGATCAACATTGTGTTAGGAAATAATAATTTGACTTGGTTTGATAGGAAAGTAATGTTATTAATAATTTAGTGTAATAGAACTTTCCAAACTCCAATGTATAGATGGGAAGACTTTATATGCAATAAAATGCACAAGGAACTGGTAGCACTCCAACAAGTAATTAGAGAAGAGTGGGAGCAAATGCCCCCTTTTTCATATTACTCAATTCCTATTCACTTATTAGTGGGACACATTGATAAGCAAATAATTGAAGAATAGGGAGGATTTGATGCCACAGATGAACAAGATGGACTTCCATGGATACATGAAGGTATGTCTAGCCATTCTCAGTTATTCAGGGATTTTCTCCCAACCATCCATAAAATACTTTGTGGGTACCTTCCAACCATAATAGGCACTAGAGTAGATATATTTTTGCATTAAAAAAAAATAGGGGATTACTTTCTCACCGAATAATTCTCCTACATAAGGTTTTACGGAGCAAAAATACATCCAAAAAATGCTTCCTAAATATTGTCCAATGTTAATAACGACCTTAGAAATCACTAGGCAAATAGCAAAAGAGGCTAATATGAGAGCAAGAAAGAAGCAAGCAAAAATTTTATGGCTGGAATTTCCTTGCAGATTTGATCACTATATATAAAGGATATCACGGTCTACTGAGAGCCATATGGAGGATGGATGAATATGGTTTTTAGAAATTACTTGGGGACTGTATGATCCTTAGGAGAACTACTAATGCTTAGTATAGAAAATACATTATGCTTGGATAAAACACAAAAAGGATCCTTTCAAATATGAAATACTAGACATTAAGAATGACACATATCTTGAGCATGTGTGGAATAAGTACCCATATATCCAAAGAAAAAATATCCATATTAAGCATATCAAATAGTATCTAAATACATTGGTAATTCTTAAGGAATCTTCAATGGAAGCGATTACCCCAATCATCCCAATAGTTCATCCAAAACAACTCGAGGACCCCATTCTTGAAGCTATCAACCAACAATTTGAACAGGTAGAAATTTTGGTAGACACTATAAATCTAGCTGAAGCAATGGCATAAAATCCTCAGCCAACTTAGCCTACTTAAGATAATATTGTTGATACGAGCAAAGGTAAATAAGTTGTCCCTATTTCATTTACACAAATACCATCAAAAGTTCCTTATGAGACTATGCTAAAATTGGTATTGCATCCATCCAAGGTCATACCTAAGGCTCTAGTAGAAAATAATAAAGAAATTAAGATATCCCTAATTAGGATTATAAATAAGGGGTCAGACCCGAAATGTAATTGTAAAAAAATGGCAAATCTGTTGCCAAAACCTGGCCAATCCTGACCAACTTCATGTAGGAGGACATGGCAAATTACCTTATTTTTTCATAAAAAATATAAAACATTGGTAAATTTCAAATTTTTAGCTGGACTGGGTGGAAAATGAGTTTTGAAGATGCATAGGGTACAAATCATGGTCCGATATTGGATCGGATGTAGAATGTGGTTTGATACCAGAAAGGATGAAGAATATGGTTTAGCCTAATGCAAAATGTGGTTCAGTATTATACCAAATGTAGAATATGGTTCGACCTGATGCAAAATGTGGTTCGATATCGGGCTTGATGTAGAATTTGGTCCGATATTATACCTGATGTAAAATATGGTTTGGTATCAAATCAAATACATAATGTGGTGCAGTATGAGGTCAAATGCAAAATATGGTTTGGCCTGATGCAGAATGTGATCCGATATCAGACCTAATGCAAAAATTTGATTTGATATCGAGCTTGATACATAATATGGTTTGGTAGCACATCGGATGTAAAATATGGTCTGGTATGGGACTAGATGCAGAATATGGTTCATCTTGATGTAGAATTTGGTCCAGTATCAGGCCTGATGCATATTATGATTTGGTATCAGGTCTCATGCAGTATAGATTTTTGTATCGAGCTTTATGTAGAATATGGTATGGTATCAGGTCTGATGTAATAATTGATTCGGTACCTGGCTTGATGGAGAAAATGGTTCAAAATTGAGCCTGATGCAGAATGTGGTTCAATATATTACATGATGCAGACTATGGTTCAGTATTGATCTTGATACATAATTTGGTCTAGTATCGAGCTTGATGTAATAATTGGTTCGATACTAGGCCTAATGCAGAAAATGGTTCGATATCGAGCCTAGTGTAGAATAAGGTTCAATACTGAGCCTCATGCAGAATATGGTTCGGATGTAAAAAAAGATTTGACTTTGAAAATGTTCCCCCCATTGATCAACTACCATGTGTCACATGATTGGTCATCAACATTGCATGTCTAATACAATGTTGCCACGTATCAACTCCATCTATTCTCTCTATAAATGGGTATCAACTATATTTTTTACAGTTTATTTCTGCTACTGCATCCAACCAGACCAAAACCATTACCAGCAACCTTCCATTTTCCAATCTAATTTCTCCTGCTTCCAACTTCTTACAATGGCCACTGCTTCCATCCCTACTCTAAAGTTCAAGAACCTTTCTTGTGTAGAAAAACACTGTAAGCAGTGTTGAAAGACAATCGATTAGATATGCAAAGCATTACTGAAATATCAAGAACTGATTGATTATTCCATGGGATCAACTTTGTATAAATAGCAAAGTTGATCAATGTGAGTCATTGGATTACAACAACTCAACAAATCTGAACTAGTCTAAACTAAGAGTTCACCTGACTCATGGAAGAGTGGTAACTCAAGTAAGACTATCCTAGTAGAACTTAAGAGAACAAATATTTATTCTAACACCCCCCTTAAGTGATACTAGGGGTGAAAGTAACAACAGGAGATGAGTCCCGACAACAAGGCCTGATGAGGTACTCATGTACAATGAATTTTAAGGGGGGGCGAAGATTGTCCTCTATTGAACACCAAAAAAAATGAGTCCCGACAATATGGCCTTATTAGGTACTCATGTACAATGTACTTACATATAGGAGAGATGGTGAAAAAACCACATGGGAAAAAACCATCTTCCAAGAAGAAAAAGAACAATAAGAAGAAGAGAGAGGTGAAAACCTCTGTGCACCCTTCTAATGCAACTGCCTAACCCCAAGTTTCTCTCGCAACTGAATGTAACACGGAGAAGGAAAGGATTTGGTGAAGATGTCTGCAATTTGATTTTCTGTGGGAATGTACTCCAAGTTTAGATCCCCTTGCTGAATATGTTGTCGAATGAAGTGCATGTGAATCTCAATGTGCTTGGTGCATTGATGCTCAACTGGATTATGAGCAATATGAATTGTGCTCTGATTGTCACACCAAAGGGTAATAGGTTGGTCATGGAAAAAACCAAATTCCCTTAGTATCTGACGAAGCCAAAGAGCTTCCTGACTGGCCAAAACTGTTGCCCTGTATTCTGCCTTTGTAGATGATAATGCTATTGCTTGTTTTTTTTGCATGACCAAGCAATAGGTGAAGAACCAAGACAAAAAACATAGCCATAAGTGGAACATCTATCTTCAACTGAACCTGCCCAATCAGAATCTATGTAACCAATGATATCCATGGATCCACCCTCATATAAGAGCCCAAAGTGAGTAGTTCCTTGCAAGTAGCGGAGGATTCTCTTTGTTGCTTGCCAATGGCTGAAATGAGGTTGATGTGAGAATCTAGATATTAAGCCAACAACATATGAAATATCTGGGTGAGTATGAGTGAGGTATAATAGACTTCCTACAAGTTGTCTGTAGAGAGTAGCATCACATAGAGGGGATTTGCAGGAAGTAGTTAGAGTGACTCTAGACTGAAAAGGTGTGGAAGAAGGCTTGCAATCAGTCATCTTAAACCATTGAAGAAGATCTAGAGTATATTTCTATTGACATAATGAAATTCTTGCATCTGTTTGAGTTATCTGAAACCCAAGGAAGTAATGAGCTAAACCTAGATCAACCATCTCAAATTTCTCAGAAAGGGAGTCTTTGATAGTCTGGATGTGAGAAATGGCACTACTAGTGAGTAGTAGATCATCAACATAGAGAACAAGTATGGTGATGTTTTCTTCATCTCTCCAAATGTAGACTGTTGCATCAGACTCACAATGAGAAAATCCTGAGGAAAGAAGGAAGGAGTCCATTTTTTCATACCAAGCTCTAGGAGCTTGTTTGAGACCATAGAGAGATTTCCTTAGTCTACAAACAAGGGAGGAGTCTTGAATAAATCCAGTAGGTTGTTCCATGAATATTTCCTCTTTTAAGTCACCATGTAAGAAAGCACTTTTAACATCCATCTGAAAAACTGGCCACTTTTGGGAAGCAACAAGTGCAAGTACCAACCTAATAGAATCCATTTTTGCAACTGGTGCAAAGGTTTCAGAATAATCAATGCCTTCAATTTGTGAAAAACCTTTAGCTACCAAGCGAGCTTTGTGTTTGTCAATTTTTCCATCAGGTCCATACTTAGTTCTGTAAATCCATTTACAGCGAACCAATTTTCTTCCTTTAGGTAGAGGGACTAGATCCCAAGTTTTGTTTTTTATTAAGGAAGAAAATTCATTCTCCATGGCATCATCCCATTCTTTTATACCAGTTGCTTCTTTGAAGGATTGAGGATCTATGGAAATGGACTGACAGACAAGACCAGAACCCATGGAGTTGCTTAATCTGGATGATGGAAGATTTTGGATGTAAGGAGTGGCCTCTTGAACTATGGTGCGGGCCCATTTTGGCATTGTGGAAGGAGTAATGGGTGTGGCAGGACTTTGAGTTGGAGTTTGAAGTATAGGATCCTCATTTTGGTCATCTATCTCAAGGATGGGATCTTCATTATATTGAGGCTCAAATATTGGAGATGGCTCAAGAGAATTAATGTTGGAAGAAGATGATTGAGGATCTTTATGAGGGAATGTTTCATCAAATTGAACATTTCTATGAAAAAAGACCTCATGAGTTGTGGGATCAAGGAGCCTGTAGGCTTTCATTTCCTCACAATAACCAACAAAGATGAGTTGCTTGCTTTTTTGTCTAGAGCCTTCCTCTTTTTCTTTGGGATATGTGCCCAAGCAGTACACCCAAAAACTTTGAAAAAAGAGACATCAGGTTTTGAGCCAGTCCATGCTTCCTCTGGAGTCAAATGGCCAAGAGCTTTATGAGGTGTGCGGTTTTGAATATAATTTGCACAGTTAATTGCCTCAGCCCAAAAAACTGTTGGAAGATCTCTTGAGTGGAGCATACAGTTTGCCATTTCTTTTAAAGTTCTATTTTTCCTTTCTGCAATGCCATTTTGTTGTGGATTATGGGAGACTGAATGTTGATGAATTATGCCATGAGTTGAGAGAAATATGGAGAACTCATTACTGAAGTATTCCCCCCATTATCTGTACGAATTTGCTTGATTTTGCAAGTGGCTTGATTTTCAACTAAGGCCTTGAAGATTTTGAAGTGGGATAGAACATCACTTTTGTATTTTAGAAAGTAGACCCAAGTTCTTCTTGAAAAATCATCAATGAAGGTTAAGGCATATTTTTCTCCTTTGAAAGAAGGCTCTGGGAAGACCATCAAGTCACTATGGATTAACTCTAGAGGGGATGAGGCTCTTTGAGAACCACTTGGGTGAAAAGGATCTTGATGTTGCTTTCCAAGAGCACATCCAGGACATACTCCATCAATAGAAGAGACTTTTGGCAACCCTGTTACCATTTCATGAGTATTCAACTCCTTTAGATAGCTATAACTGAGATGTCCAAACCTTTCATGCCAAATTTTGCTTTCAAGATCTCCATGTGCAACAAAACAGGAGGCCCCATCTAAATTTTTGAATCCCTTGAAGTGAAATAGGTGAGTGTTATGATCAATATCTCCTTTTTCTATGAGAGAGTGTGGTTCTTGAAAGTCTCTTATCTCAACTCCTGTTGGTGAAAATAGAACTATTTTACCCTTTGCAGAAGTACAAATCTGATAGATGGAGAGGATATTTGTAGCTATATTTGGGACATAGAGAACATTATTGATATAACCACCATCAATGGATATGTCACCTTTTCCTTTGATCGGGATAAAGGATGAGTCACCAACTTCTATGCTACAAGTTGAGCTTGAGGAGATTGAAGTGAATGACTCATGTGAAGAAGTCATATGATGAGTTGCCCCTGAATCTAGAACCCAGTATTTTGATGAAGTTTTTATAGCTTTACCTTGAACATTTAAGGCTTTTCCTATCTGCTTCTTAATGTCTATTTTGTGATCCTTCATTGCTGCCTCTAGTTGTTGTAGTCTTTTCCAACATTTGTTCACAGAATGACCATCCTTTTTGCAATGTGTACAAGTTATAGGGCCTCTTTATTTCTTTTTGAATTTTTCTTTAGTGGAGGTGGATGCTACTAATGCTTTTGAGGAAGAGGGAGAGATCTCATATTTTGCAAGTTTTGTTTCCTCTCTAGTTAGCCTATCACAAAACTCCTCTAAAGAGGGCATTTTAAAACTTGTACCAAGTGCATCTTTTGTAGACAAAAAGGTGGTTGCAAAAATTTGAAATACTCCATTTAACTTAGAAAGAATAAGATAGATGCATTCTTCTTTTATTTTATTCTTGCCACTACCTTTTAATTGAGTGAGGACTTCTTTAAATTTGGTGAGAAAGTCAACAATATTGTTGAAGTCTTCAGGAGATAATGTTGTTAACTCTGCCTCTAGCTGCATTGACCTTATTTGATCCACTTTACCAAACAAGTTCTTTAGTTTCTCCCAACTCTCAAATGGAGTTTTACATTCTGAAATGTGAAACCATAAGCTTTCATTTACATTTGTGCTTATAATACCCATTGTTTCATACATCTTCCCTTTATGAACAAATATTTCATATTCCTTTTCAAATTTAGGTTGCTTCTCTTCTAGCAAGTGTGTGAGCCCTTTTTGAGAAATGAGATTTAATATTTTTGGTTTCCATGTGTGATAGTTATGAGGGGTGAGTGGGTCAATTGTATTCATTTTCCAAAGAAAAATTGTAGTGAACCAATATTCCCCCTTTAACTGCAAGAATTTTTGGATAAGATGATGCAATAAGAAGCACCACCAAAAAAACCTTTTTGAATTAAGGTAGCAAAAGCTAGACCTTTATACCTAACTCTTCAATATACCCACCCTTACGTGAGGGAAACTATAAGTATATGAGGAGAGTGATACATGGAACATAGGTTTTTTGAAACAAGAATAATCTGCCAGACCTTTATACCGAATCTTCTCAATGACCCGCCCTTACGTGAGGGAGACTATAGGTATATGAGGAGATTGATACGTGGAACATAGGCGATTATTAAAAAGATGGTTTTCTTGCTTTTGAGAAAATAGTGCCAATGTTTGATGTGCTCTATGAGATTGTGGTTGCTTGCTTGTATTTAGAAACTCCAATTATATGCATTGGCCACCATAATATGTAGAAGGAGCTCAAAGAAGGAGATGCAAGCAACAACCATCAAGTGGCCAATATAGTGCCACAATAAAATGACTCCACTAGCAACATAGACACAAGAAGAAGCCTCCCCCTGTAGGAATCCAGCAAAAAAAAGGTGCAAGAATCAGCACCAATAACCCCCCCCAATTTTTTTTTCTTTTTTATACTTTTTCTTACAATTTTGAAGAAACCAGACCTTTGGAATAGGCTTGAAAGAAATGAGGACCTACAAACTAAAAAAAGGATTTTGTTTACAATGGAGGCCTTCTCACAAGTTCATAGGAACAACAAAAAAAAAATGGATTGCTTTTGCTTGCTGGAACAACTAGCAAAACACACTATAGCTATAAAGAGTCAAGATAACCTCATGTTCAGTGACAAAGGACTCAAAAAATGAGCCAACCATGAATAAAATATCTTGTAAAAACCTTATCACTGCTCTTTCCTTCCTGTAATTGGTTGATGTAGCTAGACGCACCTGCAGAAAAATATTGCTATGATGCACTAGACGATGCTACTTTTAGGTGAGGTACCGCTCCCCGCTTTCATTGCAATCATCTTGACACTTTTCTGCACAGATAAAATAATGTGCATGAGCAAACTATATATATAAAAAATTATGCGTTCGTTGCCAATGACATAGTATAGACCAAGGTAAAAATTATCTCAAAAAATAGTCACGTAGGAGCAATATTTAAGGATCCTGTGACGTAGGTTTTCCAGCACCATACTCCTTTCTTCTGAGGTGAAAAACATTATACCAAGTCAAACTTCACCATTACTTCACTGCGTTTAACCTACACAAGTCATCAGAAGGATGAGCAGAGAGCAAAAATCACACTGTTTGTGTATGAGTAGAGAGCATGTATTCTAAGGAGGTGATGGTGTAACTTTATAGGATGAATGATCGTTGGAGAGCACATAATGATTGACGAGCAATGTAGTCGTTCGAAGGATGGTCATTGGAGAGCACGGGATGATTGACAAACAATGTAGCGGTTCAAAGAGTGTCAATATTAACTACATGATTTTTGCCTTATTCCACGATTGCATAGGCATCACAATTGTTGAGATACCACATTATTTTTTTCTTATTCCACGATTGCACAGGCATCACAATTGTTGAGATACCACATATCATACGTGGCGATTTTCAAGAGCGTGGTAGTAGTTTTGGCCAGTCAGGAACAATTAGTCACCAACTAGAGAGGTTTTGTGATGAGATCATGGAGATTAATTGGCCTTCTCTAGGTGTTAATATTTTAACTATGTGTATCTATTATGCTCATCCACCCTCGCATGTAACGATAACAATGATGATTCATGAAATGGAAGGAAATCTGATTAATATTTTTTCTTCACCGAATTAGGTGGATGCCAATGTTCCTGTGCATGGTGTCAGTAAGATGTAGCTACCAATGATATCATTTAGAAGGACAGTCAGTCATTTGGTATCGTGATATCATAGTTTGAGCATGTGGAGATTCACCAAGATTGATTGAATCTTTGCCAACACAATGGTTTATCGCCAACAAGAAAATACCACCAAGTGACCAATAGGTGTTTTACTACCGTCGTAGTAGTCAGGTACATAATTCCATTAGCAGAATGATGCCACTATGAGAAAATATGCCAGCCTCATTGCCAACAGATACCATAATTTTGGCAATATATGATGTATACAATGAATGTCAAAATGAATCACATTCAAGTAATTTTAATGACATAGGAAACTTAAAAAAACCCAAAAATACTTCCAACTCATTAATAAAAACATAAATATGATATTGCTTGCCTAAAAAAATAAACAACTACAAAGAGAAATGTGCTTGAAATAGGAGCACAATTAGAAGTGCAGGAGAGAATTATCACGAAGATAATAGTGGTGCTTTCCCCTTTTTCTAGAAAAACTGATTTGGAATACAACTTTTCCTGACCACAATGAAGCACCAACATTTGATAGAAAATATGGCCAAGTGATGGCTAGAAATGGACTAGGCAAGTAGTAAATCTCACCAAAGAGTATCCAAAATAAACCACCAAAGTGACCAGACTGTCACTAATACAATGAATCAAATTCTAAAAAAAAATATGAGTGCATGCAAAATCTAGACTCGCTCTGGTACCATGTAGAAAAACACTATAAGCAATGTTGAAATACAATCAATTAGATATGCAAAGCACTACTGAAAGATCAAGAACTGATTGATTATTCCATGGGATCAACTTTGTATAAATAGCAAAGTTGATCAATGTGAGTCGTTGGATTACAACAACTCAAAAAATTTGAACTAGTATAAACTGAGAGTTCACCTGACTCATGGAAGAGTGGTAACTCACGTAAGACTATCCTAGTAGAACTTAAGAGAACAAATATTTATTCTAACATCTTGCACTTTAATTTTAGATTTTTTAACCCTAGGTTCGGACTTTTCATGGTTAGATGATGTAGGTTTGACAAACTTGGTTTCAATGCCATAATTCAAAACTGATAAAGTCCTCCTCCAACATATCATAGTCGGTTATGACCATGACAAGGCCATAGGTTAAAATAAAAATATGAAATAAAAATTTGTTGCTCACCATCACGCTTGCAGATATTAAGATATTGACAAATCCTCCTTTTAATGATTGTCCTCCAGTATCAACAAAGTTGTAGTTGTCTCCAAATGATAAAGGATACCTCGTATAGACACCAAATTGCAGCCATTCATCCACCTTCCTAGTCATCCCACCTTCCACTTGTCCTCCATCCCCCTTTCTCGCCTTCAAAAGGCCCATTTTCCCTTTCCCGCCTTCAAAAAGGCCCATTTTCCCCTTTCCCGCCAAAATAGGACTTATTTTAATATATATTATATTATTTTAATATTTTATATTATATTTAATTTATTTAATATTATATTATATAATTATAAGTTCATTTAACCTCCACCGTCCGATCAGATTAAATCCCTACCATCCATCCCACTCAATCCATGCCACTTCCATCATTTAATCTTAGCCCTAGGATATGACTTAATCTTAGCCACATGATCAAAAGTGTAAAGTTAAGAACCCTAAGTTAAACCCTAAAGCTAAGTTATAAATACAAGCCCCTCATATTGCCCAAAAGAGGCTAAAATATTGAAAGAATGGAATGTTGAAGAATCTTGAGGCCTCTCTGCTGAAGAATACCCTGAGCACCTTTAGCATACCCTAGGATAGATCTCCATTTCATCCTCCATTGTTGTCATAGCCCCCATCCATCCGTCGCATCTCTCGCACCCCCTCTACTTTTGTAGATTTACCCTCACCCACAGGCACCATCTCGAGCTTCGCAAGCTCATCGTAGAAGCTTCGAAGCGCTCTCCAGAGCCTACAGATCTGTAGGTGCACACCATAGCTTGCCAAGCTTTCTAAGCTTGCGAGGCACCACCGAGCCTTTGTATACAATAGGTGCACTCCAGAGCCTATGAAGCTCATGTCAGAGCCTACCAAGTGCACGTTCGAGCCTGCTGCAACCATATAAACATGAATCAGAGTCTATTGCACCATGCTATCTGACATCAGATCTACAACAATGGAGCAAAGAATCTTCACAAGCAAGGTAAATCTATATTTGGTTATCATTCATTGTTATTGCATTTTACATTTATAGCTTACATCAGATCTAGGGTTTTAGTATTCATTTTAGAGGGTTCACACGGTGGAACCCTCCTTTTGTTTACTAACAATTTTACTATTTGTTGTGTGTGTAGGATTGGGTAACATTGATCTAAAGAAGCATTGGAAGACTACTGCAGTCAGAATGGCCCGACATCGGATATCTCAAAAGCCCACTCACCCTGTTGGGATCAAAGGCACAATATTCGGAAGACACTATTTTATTTTATTGCTAGGGTTTCGGAGAACCCTAGCCCATTGTAATATTGTATCAAAATACTCTTGGAGAGTAGCATTGTATCAAAGAGTTCACTTGGCTCCCCCCATTGTCAATATTAAAATTGGAACATTTTGTGCAATATTTGTCTCTTTGTGTATTTACTTGTAATTTCATTTTTAGTGTCGCATATTTGCATCTACAAATGGTGATCATGGTGGGACCCCACAAGGGTTTCATTATTTAAATTGATCTACCTTGCTAACTTGATTTTATTTCTGTTTGTTATAGGATTTTCGAAAAGTAGAAGTCATCAATTTCATCGCTAGGGTTTCTATAGCATTCTGTAGCACTTTTTAGAGTTTATGCAAGCACTCTTCTATGCCTATGTGTTGATTAGAGGCGTTCGACTATTTTTCATAAACTACGATTTTTTGGCCATATATCACTCATCCGAAGTTGGATTGGGCTGAAATTTTGAGGGTAGATTCTTGACATGCCATAGCATGTCTCCACAAATTTTTAGGTCAATAAGAAACAAAGATCTTATAATGACTTCACCAAAATGCAGGCTTCCAAGTAAGTCCCATAACCCTAGTTTATGTATTCTATATTTTTTTGCAATTTTTCATTGTTTCTGGGTTATAAAAAGAGCTTAACACTAAGTAATCTGGGAAAGAATATTTATAAAATTACATTTAGGGTTTGTGTGCATCTGATTACATAAAATTCATTTCTTGTTCTAAATTTGTAGATCTAGGTGATTGTTTGCATTTTTGAGTGCATGTGAAGCAGAAAAGCATCCTAGATTTTGCATTTTAGGGTTAAATATCACTTAAATTTTGCATATCTAAATAGGAACAACATTTGGACACTTAAAGTAATCCTGCCCTAGGCTGGCCCCTTTGGTAGAGAGGTGGACGAACCCTCCGATGCTCTTTTGATATCTTTAGGTATCATTTGTAGGCAGGGATTTTAAGGGTGTACTCTACGCTCTTTAGATGAAATTTGCATCTTTGTGTTGGATTCTGATTTAGATTAGTGAAATTAGTCATCTTTAACATTGTCTGCACACCATAAAGAACAAGAAACATAAAATTAACATCACACACTGCACGCTCCACTTTTTAACAGTAGTAGTTGGATTTCATCACCAACTATTGCTTGAGGTTTGGTGACGGTGGCATTCATCTCCATCCATCAAATATCTGCCCTTAGACACCATAGGATTACCCCCGAGCAAACTTGTTGGAGGTCATTACCAACAAGAATCTCGCAGCCCTATCCAACCATAGATTTTTCCTTTATTTCATTTAACAAATATTAGGTAACATCAAACACACCAACCACACAATTTTAAAAGGAACCACACATTAATGAAGAAAATAATACGGAATGAGGTAAGCCACACAAGGTGAAACCTAGGACTGATTGTTTTCTTTTATCTTTAAATTCTTGTACAAGTTTTTACAGTTGGTTTTATTTTGATAAGCTTTAAATATTGGGTTTAAGTACTTTATGGTATTAACAAGACATCAGAAGAAAGTAATAAACCAAAATAACTTAATGGAAAATACATTTAACTTGGCTTTACGTTAACCATTTCATCATTAACATGGCTCAACCTTAGCCATTTCATCATTTCATCATTAACATGGCTCAACCTTAGCCATTTCATCATTAACATGGCTCAACCTTAGCCATTTCATCATTTCATCATTAACATGGCTCAACCTTAGCCATTTCATCATTTCATCATTAACATGGCTCAACCTTAGCCATTTCATCATTAACATGGCTCAACCTTAGCCATTTCATCATTTCATCATTAACATGGCTCAACCTTAGCCATTTCATCATTAACATGGCTTAACCTTAGCCATTTCATCATTTTATCATTAACATGGCTTAAC
The DNA here is from genome assembly GCA_028583015.1 of Wollemia nobilis. Classification (NCBI taxonomy): domain Eukaryota; kingdom Viridiplantae; phylum Streptophyta; class Pinopsida; order Araucariales; family Araucariaceae; genus Wollemia; species Wollemia nobilis. Next base: position 5,742,523 of record JAQPPZ010017031.1, on the reverse strand, counting down.
CTTAGCCATTTCATCATTAACATGGCTCAACCTTAGCCATTTCATCATTTCATCATTAACATGGCTTAACCTTAGCCATTTTATCATTTCATCATTAACATGGCTCAACCTTAGCCATTTCATCATTTCATCATTAACATGGCTCAACCTTAGCCATTTCATCATTAACATGGCTCAACCTTAGCCATTTCATCATTAACATGGCTCAACCTTAGCCATTTTATCATTTCATCATTAACATGGCTCAACCTTAGCCATTTCATCATTAACATGGCTCAACCTTAGCCATTTTATCATTTCATCATTAACATGGCTCAACCTTAGCCATTTCATCATTTTATCATTAACATGGCTTAACCTTAGCCATTTCATCATTAACATGGCTCAACCTTAGCCATTTCATCATTTCATCATTAACATGGCTCAACCTTAGCCATTTCATCATTAACATGGCTCAACCTTAGCCATTTCATCATTTCATCATTAACATGGCTCAACCTTAGCCATTTTATCATTTCATCATTAACATGGCTCAACCTTAGCCATTTCATCATTAACATGGCTCAACCTTAGCCATTTCATCATTTTATCATTAACATGGCTCAACCTTAGCCATTTCATCATTAACATGGCTTAACCTTAGCCATTTCATCATTAACATGGCTCAACCTTAGCCATTTTATCATTAACATGGCTCAACCTTAGCCATTTCATCATTAACATGGCTCAACCTTAGCCATTTCATCATTAACATGGCTCAACCTTAGCCATTTCATCATTAACATGGCTCAACCTTAGCCATTTCATCATTTACATGGCTTAACCAATAGCCCTTTCATCACTAACATGGCTTACACAATAGCCATTCCATCATTACGTAATAGGTGGATTTGATGTGTTTTCCATTAAGTTGTTTTGACTTATTACTTTTGTTTGATTTCGAGTTAGTACCATAACGTAAGTAAATCAAATAATAATAAAAAGGAATACATTTTAAATAATAATGAATGAGGTAAGCCACACAAGGTAAAACCTAGGACATTGTATTTTCTTTTACTTTTAAAAATTCCTACACAAGATTGTTTGGTTTGGTGTTATTTGGATTTAATTGCATATCTTTTGTTTACGCACTTCATAGTTCAAGCTAGAATGCAAAAGAAAACAAGTAACTTAAATTGTGTAATGGAAAACATACCCCACTCCCCGGTCACTTCGGTGGCTGATCAATTTCAAAAGGCTCCAAAGGTCTTAACCCCTTTGGTCACAATCAAACATGGTTCAAAAGGCTCCAAAGGTCTTAACCCCTTTGGTCACCATCAATTTCAAAAGGCTCAATTGTCTTAACCCCTTTGGTCACAAAAATTTTCAAAAAGCTCCAAAGGTCTTAACCCCTTTGGTCACAATCAATTTCAAAAGGCTCCAAAGGTCTTAACCCCTTTGGTCACACATCAATTTCAAAAGGCTCCAAAGGTCTTAACCCCTTTGGTCACACATCAATTTCAAAAGGCTCCAAAGGTCTTAACCCCTTTGGTCACACATCAATTTCAAAAGGCTCCAAAGGTCTCAATCCCTTTGGTCACATCAAATTTTCAAAAGGCCCCAAAGGTACCCAACTCCTTTGGTCATAAGCTTACTATGTTAGTGGGAGTAGACAAACCCGAGCTGATGAACATCATACACTTGAAAGCGTTCCATGCTTATTGTGATTACTATATATGTACATACATGGCTAAAAAAAAAATCAAAACAACAAAACAACAAAATCAAATTGCATTTTCATAAGCATGCATACATATAGGCATTTGCATATACACTTCCACATTCGCATTCATAAGCATTTTTCACATGCATTTCATTTTCGCTTGCATTCATACATCTAGATTCATACATTCATAATTGCACATTTCATATACATTCCGCTATAGTCATTCATAATTGCATTCATCCCATCCCATGTTCGAATGATCTTACTTAGTAATGATGATATGGCCACAAATACAAAGTCAAGTTATAACAATTGGGGGTACCTAGTTTGAAGAAATCATGCAACCCTCGCAAAAGCCATATGTCAAACCACATCCCGTGTCAAAAATCATAAAGCCTAGATTTTCAATCACTCAGCCATTACTAGTGTAGCAAGCAACCTCCAAATGAATGTCCGATTTTCTTTGGGACCAAAAATACACTTTACACATTAAGAAGGTCTTGAGTATTGCCAATTGATTCCGAATACAATCTTGAACCAATCACATTCCATCACATCTTAAAAACATTATGAGCCAAAGAGGGTTAGTACCATACTTGGGTAGTACCTTGAAGCGAAAAGGGATAATCCTCGCTTGTCCCATCATGCAACATAGTCCAAAGCAAAAATAGTGGTTTTCACCACTACCTCAATTACTCTTCAAACATAAGCATAAAAACATAGAGTAGTAAGGATAGGGTCAAAATTCTCATCACACTTCGGTTGAGAATCTGATTCCCCAAAGCTCTATACAAAATTAACAAATAAAATCCCAAACACCCTTGATCCCTCAAGTCGTAAGGATTCATACTTCATGTCCCTAGCACGGATGGGTAGTCATCCCCAAGGCCTAAAATATCAAATCCCATTGGACTATGGAGTGAATCTTCATCGGGGCTATAGACGCCTGGTTGGCAGTGGAGTAAGCTCATGCGGGGCGACATGTCTCCTTGGCAAATAGGAAGACCTCTGACCGCACATAAGGACAGGCTAGCTTCAGGTCATCTCCATAACAGGTCATGCCCAATTTACTCATAGTGGGTCAATGAACTTCACATGCACACACATTGGTTCTTGATTAGATAGGGTCATTGTCACACTCAAGATTTGGTAATTGAACCTCACTTGCACACACATTGGTCCTAAAGAAAGTTAGACAACCCAAGTGAGTTTGATTGATAATACTAGTATGTTTGAGTTTTTGAAAATGTTGCAGTACTCATTCCATATCAACATCCATATCTTCTTCCATATCAACATCCATATCTTCTTCCATGTCAACATTCATGCCTGCATCATACGTCAAGTTGCATAAAGTCGTTAAAATTGGGTACCCCTGATTACAAAACAATGGACATCAAACATGGCCAATAAAATTTTTGAACTATAAAAAGATCATTCGAACACCATGCATCCCTCTCATATAGCTTAGGTTCATTACACATTTACTTGCATCAATAATACATCATTTAGCTTGCATGAATCATCCATATAAGCATTAGGCACATACATCATTTAGCTTGCATTAATCATCCATAAGGTATTCCATAAAAACATTTTCATTAAACATGCATTGCATTCACATTAACACATTAACACAAAAGCATAACACAAACATAAAAGCCATGTATGTATATATATCAAACTCACATATGCAAAGATCGCTAGAAAGTTCAAACATCATCACAACTTGGGGGTGTTCAAGGTTTCACACCTTTCCCCCAATCAAGCAAGCAACATCACAACTAGGGGGTGCTCAAGGTTTCACACCTTTCCCCTAATCAATCAACATCACAGCTAGAACTTGGGGGTGTTCAAGGTTTCACACCTTCCCCACACTTGCAATAAACAATTCAATCATTCAATCACATCACATCATCAACAAGTCAATTGCTAGGTTCAAAAGACTACGTTCTTTTGTCAAAGGTTGCGCCCTTTGCCTTGCATTCACATCATCCAAATTGCAAAAATCCCTTCATCTATTGGGGCAAAAATAGATCACATTTACATTCTTTTATCATTATCCATTCATAAGTGAACCTTGTATTTAGTGGTTTATCCTATAAACCTGGCGGTTGCAGATATTGGTTATCCATGCAATCCGGTAGGATGGATAGACTACCATAAGGACACTTTCATCATAAAAAACCCCTTTATCTGTTAAGGGCAATGAATAGACACTTTTTCATATTTCATCATCAAAAACCCCTTTATCTGTTAAGGGCAATGAACAGACACTTTTTCATCTTACATCATCAAAAACCCTTTATCTATTAAGGGCAAAGAATAGATACAAATCATGTTATTTTCATTCATTTCTCAAAAATCCCTTCATCTATTGGGGCAAAAATAGATCACATTTACAAGTGAACCTTGTATTTAGTGGTTTATCCTATAAACTGGGTGGTTATGGTTATCCATGCAATCCGGTAGGATGGATAGACTACCATAAGGACACTTTCATCATCAAAAACCCCTTTATCTGTTAAGGGCAATGAACAGACACTTTTTCATATTATCAAAAACCTTTATCTGTTAAGGGCAATGAACATACACTTTTTCATCTTACATCATCAAAAACCCCTTTATCTATTAAGGGCAATGAATAGACACTTTTTCATCTTACATCATCAAAAACCCCTTTATCTATTAAGGGCAAAGAACATATACAAATCATGTTATTTTCATTCATTTCTCAAAAATCCCTTCATCTATTGGGGCAAAAATAGATCACATTTGCATTCCTATCAAGTGAACCTTGTATTTAGTGGTTTATCCTATAAACCTGGCGGTTGCAACAACTGGTTATCCATGCAATCCGATAGGATGGATAGACTACCATAAGAACACTTTCATCATCAAAAACCCCTTTATCTGTTAAGGGCAAAGAATAGACATAATCACTTCATTTTCACATCATCAAAACCCCTTTATCTATTAAGGGCAAAGAACATATACAAATCATTTTATTTCATCACATTTTCACATCATCAAAATCCCCTTTCTTCAACCGTTAGGGCAAAAATGGTATCTCATCAATCATCATTTATCAAAAATCATGGTATTATACACCAACCCCCTTTCTTCAACCGTTGGGGCAAAAATGGTATCTCATCAATCATCATTCTTCAAAAATCATGGTATTATACACCAACCCCATTTCTTCAACCGTTGGGGCAAAAATGGTATCTCATCGCTTGGCTCTAAGTGAACCTCGTATCCAATAAATTATTCTATAAACTTGGTGGTTGCAGTGATAGTAATCCATGCAATTCGGTAACATGAATAGTTTATAATAAGGACACTTAATCATGATCATCACCAATTATCTCATTGCCAAGAATCATAATCATATCAGTAACCTCAAATTCTAAGTGAAACACTGCCAAGAAGAATTCGCCAAACAGGAATCATTGACGTCCTTTTCCATGGGATGCGAAATCATGGATAACTAATATCAATCACTCATTCATCTGACTATAGTCACAAAGCAGACAAGCTCGCTAGGTTTGATTGGTTCCATTATGGAATTGATGAAGAATCTTCTACAGTCAATGGCCAGCCCTATGGTGACTCAGTCATTCTGCATTTTCATATCTTGCATACTCAATGATGCCTGTGAGGCATCTTTTTCAACAACATCGAATCACCCCCAAATTTGGGACAACCACGTTGATTTTGATTTCCCATGATGGGATACATCTTACATGATCATGGTTCATACACCAACCCCTTTCTTCAACCGTTGGGGCAAAAATGGTATCAAATCATCAGTCATCATTCTTCAAGCATCATGGTTCATACACCAACCCCATTTTCTTCAACCATTGGGGCAAAAATGGTATCAAATCATCAGTCATCATTCTTCAAGCATCATGGTTTATACACCAACCCCATTTTCTTCAACCGTTGGGGCAAAAATGGTATCAAATCATCAATCATCATTCTTCAAGCATCATGGTATTATACACCAACCCCCTTTCTGCAACCGTTGGGGCAAAAACGGTATCACATCGCATCATCATTCATCCTTCATCCATCGTTTGCACAAAATCCATGCTTTTTCAATTGGCTCATGAGAATTTTCTCATTCACCAATTGAGGGGGTAAGCTACGCAATGAACTCTAAAAATTCTTCATTCTTTTTGTCTTCAACGCCAATGTGCAATTCCAACGAGAGAAGTGGTTTATGTTGCCCATAGCCCATGCAAGTGTCTCATATTTTTGCACCATATTGTGTTTCACACAACATGGTACAAAAAGGGGCATCTGTAGACACCAAATTACAGCCATTCATCCACCTTCCTAGTCATCCCACCTTCCACTTGTCCTCCATCCCCCTTTCCCACCTTCAAAAGGCCCATTTTCCCTTTCCCACCTTCAAAAAGGCCCATTTTCCCCTTTCCCACCAAAATAGGACTTATTTTAATATATATTATATTATTTTAATATTTTATATTATATTTAATTTATTTAATATTATATTATATAATTATAAGTTCATTTTTTTTTTGGTAAGTTGGAATTATATTACAAGCGGGTTTTGAAAGGATCTCAAAAACCTTCTTACAACAGGTCAAAAGACCAAACCGAGGGTTAAAACCCAAATGACACATCCCACCCAGTGGAAGACTCATTACAAGGATGAAGATAAAATCTCGTCTAGCGAGAAACATCCGAAGACCACCACAAAGGAAATCCCGCCCAATGGGAAAAATCGGTAGTCAAAAAGGGAAAATCTCGCCCAGTGGGGACCCTAGCAAATTTAAAAACCTTACCAACAGGGAAAACAATAGAAAAAATTACAATCCCGCCTCATGGGGAAAAAACCGCACAATCTGGAAATCCTGCCACGTGGAGAAAACAAGCATGTTTAGGAATCCCGCCAAGCAAGAAAGGCACACAAACCCTAAACTAGCATGTTTGAGAAATCTCGCCTAGCGGGAAAACCAACAAAATTGAAAGATCCCGCCTACGGGAAAACCACCAAACCAACCCTAAATCGGGTGTGAAGGGTCCCGCCCAGCGGGGACAAAAAACCAGCAGCAAGGGAAGGTCCCACCCCGTGGGAAACCCAACAGCAACAGGAAATCCCGCCTTGCAGGAAAAAATAGCAGCATGCCCAGAATCCCGCCTTCAAAGAAACCAACAAGAGAAGGCGAAACCGCCCAACGGGAAAAACCAGCAATACGCCTAAGACCTGCAGATAAACCCATGACCCCCCATTGGTGAAAACCAGCACGCCCTGAACCTACAAAAAATCCCATGAACTTGTGGATCTCGCCCAGCGAGAAAACCAGCAACATGCCCAGAAGAACACAACCCCTGCCTAACAGGAACCTCGATCTGGGATGCAAGCTGCAGATGAGAGACAGGGAAGCTGTCTCGTGAGCGTCCATGAATGAGAAGGAATTTTATGGGTAGAAAAAATAGCGGATGCCATTGCATTGTAAGAACTTGAGCCCCCATCCCAAGATCAAACCCTCGGATCTACAAGGAGATCCCGAAGACAAGGGTTTCATGGGGCGACTGGGAAAACCATCTACGGGAAAAGGCGCCCCCCAAAGCCAAAAGAATGTAGATGAAGATCCCGAGCAGCAACCAAAAAACCAGAGCCAACCCTCTTCCAATAGCCCCGAAAGCACATTGGAAACCCGTCGAACCAGGAAACTCAGGGTAAGAAACCACCAAACCCTCCTTGCAGACCAGCAACCCCGTCAAGAGGGAAACCTGAGAAAACAGGGGAACCTAGAAACTAGGCCTGAGAGCCGACCCGAGAGGGGGGCAAGGAAAAGGAGAAGTGGGACTGGTCAGTCCAAGAGAACCTGGTGCTGGAGCCATCCCTCCCTTGCCCCCTCCCTCCCTAAGAGAGCATTGTTTAAAACTAATTTATAGTGGAAAACACCCCTTTCGAGGTGCCACTTTCAACAGGTTGGGCATAGGAGGAATGGAGCCTTGTCGGCCTCTACCAGCATATAGGACATTTTTAACTATACCATATATCTTGGAGACAAGGGAAATGGAACCTGGGTCGACCTCTACTAGCACCCAGGGCATTTACCACTGCACCACAACAAGCAGATGGTTATAAGTTCATTTAACCTCCACCATCCAATCAGATTAAATCCCTACCATCCATCCCACTCAATCCATGCCACTTCCATTATTTAATCTTAGCCCTAGGATATGACTTAATCTTAGCCACACGATCAAAAGTGTAAAGTTAAGAACCCTAAGTTAAACCCTAAATCTAAGTTATAAATACAAGCCCCTCATATTGCCCAAGGGTAGGGGCTAAAATATTGAAAGAATGGAATGTTGAATAATCTTGAGGCCTCTCTGCTGGAGAATACCCCGAGCACCTTTAGCATACCCTAGGATAGATCTCCATTTCATCCTCCATAGTCGTCTCAGCCCCCATCCATACATCGCATCTCTCACACCCCCCTGATCTACTTCTGCAGATTTACCCTCACCCACAGGCACCATCCTGAGCTTCGCAAGCTCGCTACATAAGCTTGTGAAGTGCTCTCCAGAGCCTGCAGATCTGCAGGTCCACACCATAGCTTGCCAAGCTTACTATAGAAGCTTTCTAGGCACCCACCAAAGCCTACTATATACAACAGGTGCACTCCAGAGCCTGCCAAGTGTGCGTCCGAGCCTGCTGCAACCATATAAACGCGAATTAGAGTCTGCTGCACCATGCTATCTGACATCATATCTACAACAATGGAACAAAGAATCTTCACAAGCAAGGTAAATCTATATTTGGTTATCATTCATTGTTATTGCATTTTACATTTACAGCTTACATCAGATCTAGGGTTTTTGTTGAGCAAAGTGCAGCAAATAGTATTGTCATTGTTGTCAACACAGTCAGACAGATTTATTGATGCAATGGACAAGAGTTTATTGAACAGCAAGGTGCAGCCAAAGTACAATGGATAGGAGTTCAGTGTTGAGCAAGGTGTTGCAGGAGGATTGTCATTGTTGTCAATACGGTCGGTTAGATCTAATGATGCAATGGACGAGGCGGTTCGAAGTCACTCGGATGCGAGAGGATAAAGTTCAAAAGTTAGTCAAATCATGAGTCCTTAAATGATAGATGCACGAAACGAGAAAACATAATTCGGAATGAGAAGAAGAAGTCTTCGAACCCGAGATGTCAAGAAGCGGAAAGGTTTTTTGTGAAAACCAAGGCAGTCAAAATAAAAAGTTTTATTTAAAATCATGGATAACAGATTTGAAATGGGTTTTTCTTAAAACCCAAGTTGGCTCTTCGTTTCATTGAAAAAGATGCCCTGGTGATGAAGATATTTAAATAGGCAGTCAAAATAAAAAGTTTTATTTAAAATCATGGATAACAGATTTGAAATGGGTTTTTCTTAAAACCCAAGTTGGCTCTTCGTTTCGTTGAAAAATATGCCCCGGTGATGAAGATATTTAATTTTAAATATTTAGTTTAAATTTTATTTTATTTAAAATTTAAATTAAAATATTAAATTAAATTAAAAGGGCCGACGTGTTACTATTTCGCGACAATAAGCTACAGGAAGGTGACGAAGGTGGAGAAGAGTTTGAGGCCGACAAAGTTAAATCTGGGCCGACGGATTTTAGGGTTTGGCAGCCGACAATTTCTAGGGTTTTGCAGCCGACATTCTTAGGGTTACAGTCGACGGATTTTAGGGTTTGGCAGCTGATAAATTCTAGGGTTTCTCAGTCGACGTTCTTCTAGGGTTTGTTCCTGAAATTTCTTCTATAAAAGGAGAGCTTCTTCGAGTTTGAAATATGGGGTGTTAAGATAAAGTGCAAATGTGAGCATAGTGTTTGTGAAAGTGAAGTTCGTGTTGAGCAGAGAGCAAGTCGTTTCGATTCAGAATGAGAGCGAAGTGATAGTTCTTTGGAGTTGCAGTAAGGTGTGCGTTGCGATGAGATAATGTGCGAAGAGCGAGTAGAGTGACTTGTGCGAAGATAAGAGTGAGATGTGCAGAAGTTGTGTTCTAAGTCTGAAGTGACAGTGCGCAGTTTATAGAAGTGATTGATCATCTGAATGCAGCGAGAGAGTGCAAAGAAGTACAGAGAAGAGGAGGAATAGTGTGACTCATTTTGCGCGAAGCGACGAGAATGCGAGAAAAACAGCAGACCGTGAAAATTGAGGTGAAAGTTTTATTTCGTAATTTTTATTATTGTCTTCCAAGTTGTTCCTTGGATTAAGGGGTTGGTGCCTCTTTCCGGTAGGTGCTTGGTAAAATAGGAGTTGGTGCTCCATTCCATTGAAGCGAGATAAAGTTAAGGGGTTGGTGCTCCTTCCAGTTGGTGCTTGGTAAAGGATTATGTAAAGTTGTAGCTTTGCATTGACTGGATTTGGATGGTAGTCCAAGCAGTATTTTTGAGGAGTAGCCACATTGGTGAACCTCGTTAAAATGTTGTGTTATGTGTGATGCTTTCTTGATGCATTTAGTATCTCTTTTATCTACTTTAAACTGCTACTAGGTTTAAAATCTAAATTTTTTAGAAGTTTTTAAAGAACACACTGATTCACCCCCCCTCTCAATGTCATTGTGATTACAACAATTGATATCAGAGCCAGGTTCCCAATTTTGGCTAAATCAGTCAGGGTTGATCTTGGATTAGTACACAATGGCTAAGAAGAATAGATCCTCATCCAAAAAGGCATCCCAATCGGTTTTAGTTCCTGTAGAAGAGAAATTTGAACCGAAAAAGGTAGAAGAAGTGAATCCTGAAGTCTGTGATGAAAATCTTGAGGCTGAAGTAGATTTTGAAGGAGAGTTGATATCTGCACTTGAAGAGTGGAGTATAGAAAAGAAAAAGAACAAAAGACTGTCCAAGAAATTAGAAGAATATGGGGATGAGATTGAAGATCTCTTCCTACAAGTTCAAAAGGCCAAGAAATCAGAAGAAGCCTTGAAGACACAGCTGGATAATAAGAATGATGTATACAGCACAAGTGAAGAGGAATATAAAAAGGTTATTGTTGATCTAAAGCCGCAAGTAGAACAGAACAAAAGGATTGAAGATATTCTTAGGTCTCGGATCAATGAGAAAGAGACCGTATGTCTGCCAACAAGAAGAAGAGATTGTTTCATTGAAGAAACAACTAAAAGAGGCCAATATAAATCTCAAATTTGAGAAGAGCACAGAGTTGCTAGATATAATGATAAATCAACAAAGAAGCTCCACAACTAAGTTTGGTCTTGGATATGAAGCTGAACAACATTCATCCTCCAAATATGTAGAGAAGAAGAAGTCCTCGATTGAAGGATTGAAACAAGAAAATTCTGAAGCTGAATCCTCAAAAGGAAGAAAATATCAAAGAAGATCTACAACAAAGCAACCACAGCAAAAGAGGTTCTCTCACTCTCACTCTTTTAATAATAATGCTTTTTATGGCTATTGTTCTAAATGCAACCACTTTGGTCACAAGGCAATTTATTGTGGACTGAACAATAGATCAAAGAGTTATGCTGATAAAAATACTTCTATTTTTTTGAGTGAACACCCTGTGCAATGTTTTAAATGTAATGGCCATGGGCACATAGCAAGGTTTTGTTCAAGCACTTCTGTATCTAATCTAAGGCAATACCATAGATTTCATCATACACATAGAATGCAATACAGACAGAGAATAAAACATGTGCAATGTTTTAAATGCAATGGTCAAGGGCACATAGCAAGGTTCTGTCCAAGCACTTCTATATCTAATCTAAGGCAAAACCCTAGATTTCATCAGACACAAAGAGGACAACACCGAAAAGGAACATATCATGTGCATAAAAGAAAAGAAAATAATCATCCATCAAGAATGCACAAGAGACAACCCCACAAGAGAAATGTTCAAGTTCATGAACAGGAGCAAAATAGGGATGTTGTTGAAAAACCCAAGCCCAAGTTCAGGAAAGTCTTGAGAAAGACAGAAGAAAGGAAATTGTGTCTCCTTGGACTGAAGGAGGCTACTATGCCATTGCTCTAAGCAACTCCAGGTGGCACATCCTCAGGAGGAGCAATATTAAAGTTTTATTTTAATGCTCCTATGTATTTGTCTAGGTATCTGAGGATGAAAGGTAAGCAATCGGGTTAATGTTGTATAGTTGTTAAAGTGTGTTTTTCAATTTATATAGTGGTTTGTGGAAATGCCGTGAAGTGTGGTGTTTAATTTGAGAGTTGTCACCATTGGTAGTTTTGAGATATGTCACGGTTGTACTGTTGATGATTCTTAATACCACTGTTCAAAATTATGAATCATAATAGTCCAGATAATTTTCTCAACGAAATAATGCTTGCCCTAGCTGTGTATTTGTGTTTCGAGTAGCATGTATTTGTTTTTACTCTTTGATGTGAAGATTGCCAGATCTTTCATGACACCTTGGTGAATATATTTAATTCACAGACAGTTTTGTTTTAACTATTGATTTAATGCTAGTCCAAGGATAAGAAGCTTGAGGCTGAGTAAGGTGCACTACGGTTGGCCATAAAGTGTTTGACAAAATGTCTTCTTCCGACATGCATAGTTGAAAGTAAGAGTTGGCAGTAAAATTGCAGTGCTGGACAAAAAATTGGTACAGATGTGAGTCACTTGTCAATTCTGTTGACAAAAGTGAAATCAGCATGTTGAATGGGAAGATTGAAGAAAAAGTTTTTAATGAGCAGCCAGATGATTTCTAGCCTGGTGATGAATAGTTGAGTTGCTTTCATAGTGGTTGTTTTGATCAAGTTAATGCTTTTCTTGATACATGATTTGGGCTTACTCCGTTGAGTTTGATTTGAGCAAGTTATTCTTTGCCTTGGTGATTAATGTTGGTGGCTGTCTTGTTCAAATACCTTTGGAAGGAAAAGGATGTCTACTAGTTTCCTTTTCATGTAGTGATTGGTTGAATGCTTCAAGGTTAATCTTGAGTTGAATGATGTTGGTTAAACCTTGTCTATAAGCATTGTTGCTAAAGCCCTAATTGGTTGAGAAAATATGTTGGTTGTGTTGTGGTACAGTGTTTGGTACTTGCACAGAGTTGAAAGTGGATTGAGGTAGCCTACTGGATTCTCACTACATAGAGAGACAAACAGTTGTCATTGGGTTCAAGCTTGTTGAGAATATATCCAAGATGCATGGTGAAGTTGTATGCAGATGTTGCTGGCATTGCAGAACAAAAAGTTGATTATTGTATGCCTTCACTAACAGTGGACAAGTTTGAGTTTGCAAGGTAATAGAGGGTAGTTGCACAGAAGACAGTGGTTCAGTCATGTTCTTACACATGTTATATTGGTGAAGTTGACGGTGATGGTGTCATTCATTGGTTATTGCTGCTATTCACATTGTTGATTTTATTGATGCCTATTATGCTTATCATGATGTTGTCAATAAGTGAAATGAAGTGGTCTTGGACTCAGGGGGAGCATTTGTGTATTTGTTTTTTCTTCTTGTTCATGCTTGGAATATTTGCTAATTGTAATAATTTGTGTCTAAGAATGTTGTGCATAGACTCAGGGGGAGTCTGCAGCAGCCCTTTGGTATTATTGTCAAAGGGGGAGAAGATTTACAGGAAAATTGCACGTGTTGCCAACAATTCCAAAGGGGGATATTGTTGAGCAAAGTGCAGAAAATAGTATTGTCATTGTTGTCAACACAGTCAGACAGATTTATTGATGCAATGGACAAGATTTTATTGAACAGCAAGGTGCAGCCAAAGTATAATGGATAGGAGTTCAGTGTTGAGCAAGGTGTTGCAGGAGGATTGTCATTGTTGTCAATACAGTCAGTTAGATCTAATGATGCAATGGACAGGCAGTTCAGAAGTCACTCAGATGCAGAGGATAAAGTTCAAAAGTTAGTCAAATCTGTTATCCATGATTTTAGTATTCATTTCATAGGGTTCACATGGTGGAACCCTCCTTTTGTTTACTAATAATTTTATTGTTTGTTGTGTGTGTAGGATTGGGTAACATTGATCTAAAGAAGCATTGGAAGACTACTGCAGTCAGAGTGGCCCGGCATCGGATATCTTAGAAGCCCACTCACCCTATTGGGATCAAAGGTGCAATCTTCGAAAGACATTATTTTATTTTATTACTAGGGTTTCAGAGAACCCTGACCCATTGTAATATTGTATCAAAATACTCTTGGAGAGTAGCATTGTATCAAAGAGTTCACTTGGCCCCCCCATTGTCAATATTAAAATTGGAACATTTTGTGCAATATTTGTCTCTTTGTGTATTTACTTGTAATTTCATTTTTAGTGTCGCTTCTTTGCATCTACACCTCGATACAATGTATTGTCTAGGATCAAATGATTTGGCGGGTATAATTCTTGTTACTTACATTCTATTTATGTTTAAAATTTCAAATTTATAATTTGTTATCTAATTTTTTTTCAGCTTACATCGCCAAGTCAAAAAGAGGGTTAACAATCACCGATGTTAACCATACAACTCTGAAAGCCATTATCGAGTTATTTCAAGCAAGACTGGTTTTGCTTGGAAGACTGGAAATTTCATTTTGGGCACTGGCCTATGTTGTTTGTTGTGAGAAGCATGAGAGGTTTGATTGGTGCACGTATATTTTGGATTGGATCAGGGTTGAGTTGCATGGCCTACAATTGCAAACTAGTAAGACACAACCCATTATGGGAAGCATTAATTACATTTTAGTACTCTATTATGAAATTTTTCATAATTTGCAAAATACTCCTGTACCAATTGTAGTGCATGCAACACTACAAGTCATTGCCATGACTCCAGAGGAATTGAAGGTAATAAGTCCATATTTGACCATGAAATAGTATTTTATAATTTATCATATTTTCTTTTTTTAAGTTTTCTTTTCATCTAAATGCAGGGTAGGGCAGCTACCACAAGGAATAAACAAGATGTTGCCATGAGGGGTTATAGGCCAAAACAAATTGGTGATTATGAAGACACTAGATCAGTTTTGACACCATTGTAGAGGTTGTACAAATGTTCGAGGTAAGCCACTTCTCTTGGGGGTTCTTGTACACCTAGGTTTGCACAAAATATGCAGGCTAAATATAGTGCAGTCATCCCCTCCCCCATTGGCACCCAAATTCAATACATTTCATCGTCTTCAGGTAAATCAATGTGTAATTACTTTGAATTAAGAATTTTTTCTATTATATTTTCTAAATAATTGTAACAAAAAAAATTACTTTTTTCAACCGACTCTCAAGTTCAATGACAACCTACAAAAATGAGAGGTCATATGCTACCACTGCCTCCACCACAACCACCGCTTCCACCACATCAACGACAGGTACAACCTACGTAAATGCGATGCCATATGTGCATTAGAGGTGGAAAATAACTTTTTTATAGAGATTGTGGGGGACAACAACAAGTTCTAGGTATGGGTTCTCACAGAGATCACGGGAGCCAGCACCAAGTTTTGGGTATGGGTGGTCGTCTTTTACATTTAACACAATTTCATAGGTACCAAAACTTTCAACCATGGGATTGGATAATATCCAACTCAATGATGATTTTCTGTTTTAGGGCAACATTTTAGGCTTTAAGGTAACGCATGTGCTTCATGAACCATAGGGTGAAGTAGAACAAAGAGAGGACCCTACAGTTGAGCAGACATCATTGTCATATGCTCAAGGAAACAACCCTCATCCTCAGGGTCCTCAAAATGAGGATGACATTGTAGATTTTGATGAAAATATTTTAATGATTGAAAATACTGAAGCAACTGTAAAACAAGTTGTGCTTAGATATTTGTAAGTGATGAAGGATTGGGAATATCGGGCCAAAGTCCTTATAAAGAAAATTAACGTTCAGTATAAGGCTTAGTATGAACCATAAAGGCTTGGTGGCCTACTACATCAGACCACATCAAGATCAGTGAAGTCAGATGTTGTGTATGATGATGATGTTTTAAATATTATGGTTGGTATATTAGAGAATATTAATTTTGAAGCCCAAGATTTTTATAACCAATGGGCTTTCGATAAGGACAAAGTTGCAGTTTCTAAGGTTGCAAGGGACTTGGCTAAGGTAAGAAAATATTTTTATGTTTCAATTTTCTTTTGCAGATAAATTTTTATATTTCATTAAAACAAGTAATATTTTTTTATATAACTCTTGAATTATGTTTTCAATTTCTTTATGTAGTCAAATTTTGATAACTTAAAAAGACAAGTTAAGAGCATGGATGTCAATATCAAAAGGACGAAGATATTTCTACAAAATGCAGTGGAAATGAAAAAGAAAATGCAAACAAAAATAGCAGATAATAATATTTTAAGAAAATATATCAAGGATAGGCTCAATGAAGATTTGAAATTCATACTAGAGCAACAAAAAGTAAAAGAAACACTTCCAACAATACTTGAAGATCCAAACAAAGAAGAAGCAACATTGGTGGGGAGTATTGTGAAAGTACATGAAAACCTAGTTAGAGTTGGAGCACTGCCAAAAGAGGGTGTCACGAAAGCATATAAAGGAAAATAAAAGGCAACTCTAAGCGAAATTGAGGCAGCAAACCCCCAACCAAATGTTTAAGAGTGTAAAATGCTTTCAAGTTGACAATAGTCAACAATTTTGTACGATGTAATATATTTCTATTTGAATTAATGAAAATTACATTTACTCATTTTGTGTCTTCCATCATTCAAATATTGTTTGCATTTATAATTTTGTATTGTTTTTTTAGTTTATTTCTAGCCAATATTGTTTGTTATGTTCATATCAAATAACAAAATAAATATTATTGTTGGTTAATATTCATACATTAATATTTTAACTATAGAAGAGATGTGGTGACTTTTGCTTAACAAAGAGAACCCACTGACAAATGCAAGCAGACCGACTGGAGCGAAGCGCATGAACTAGGGTTTCTGGAGCTAGGGAAAAACTAGGGCATCAGTTGGGTTGCCGAAGAGATTTCTGGTTACTGTGGATTTGAAGGCAAGATTGCTGCCCCAGGAGGGTCCAATGGGGACACCTCCGGATCCTCTTCTCGAGAGAAATAGCTCTTATGCAGATTTGCTAAAAGATAAATCTCCTTCCAAGACTGACGAAGCACAAAGAACTGCATTTAAAATGCTCTTCACGGCTGCTGGCAATAGATCAACATCTCATCGAGTCAATGGATGCTTGCCACAGTCAGAATCAAGGCCCAAGATTGTCATTGAGCCAAGGATGGTCGAAGAAATAGTCTTATACAGAGCAAATCATGATTTGATCTGTAAATTCATGGGTATTCGCCCTACCCTAAATTTTTTGCATTCCTGGGTCCGACAAAACTGGGAGCCTCATGGTGAGTACTCTTTATGGTTTATTAGCAATGGGTATTTTATTGTTAGTTTTTCTTCTCTGGCCGATAGAAATAGGGCTTTCGAATCAAAAAAGAGGAATCATGGTCCGACAGGATTATTTGTTCAACCCTGGAGAGTGGGATTCGATCCTCGAATTGAACCCACTGTTGTCCCGGTCTGGATCCATTTGTATGCACTTCCAATGGAGTTTTGGAGTGAGCAGGTTTTGGAAATTATCGGTAATTCCCTTGGAAGACATTTGGGTGTCTCCAAAGACACAATAGAAGGAAACACAACTGTTTATGCAAGAGTATGTGTGGAAATGGATCTTAGCCAGCCTCTACCGGTAGAGGTGGAACTTGAACTTGCAGGACTATCTTGGATTCAACAGCTGGATTATGAGGCTCTGCCCTTCAGATGCAGAGTTTGCCACAAATATGGGCATTTGGCCCGATCTTGCCCAAATAATATGAACACAAAAATGGAGGCTCCTCTAGGAATGTCAAATCTTCCTAAGGAGGGTAAATCAACAATAAACAAAGAACCAACCAATACTTCTCAGGGTAAAGAAGCACAGAGAGATGGTTTTGAACAACCCAAAAGAAGGAGAAGGCAAAAGAAAAAAGATGGTAAAGAGCAAACCCAACTCAAGCCCGCCAATAGGTATGAGATATTTAAGACACTAATGGACCAAGAAGAACAATTCATGGAAGGAGTGGATGGGAATAGTGAAAATAATAACATCCACGTTCAAGCTCCTCTTTCATCTCCCCCCGTCATAGAGCAGGTAATTGAGCACAGTGAGTTACCGCAGTCAGAGAGTGCAGGGGCATTGATAGTACATAACCAAGAGCAGCCAATAATTAAGGATGTCAGCATGGGAATAGCAGAAAAGAACAGAGAAAGGCCAACTTTAGGGATAACTCAGGTGGAAAAGAGATCAAAAAATAGCAACTCTCAAGGAGTGGGTAGAAAATCAAATAAGGAATTGCTAGCAGTTCAAGGAGACAAACTGATCACTGGAGGATCGGTGAGGCCAATAGATTCTTACTGCTCTCAAGGTAACCAATGATTATACAATCATGGAATGTTAGGGGTTTAAACAGTAGAACCCATCAATCTGCTGTTCGAAGACTCTTAGAAAAATGTAAAACAAATTTTTTGCTTATCCAGGAGACAAAAATGTCGTTAGATCTTATGTGTAAAACAGTTAACAGAATTTGGAGGGGTGTTGGTCATATGGAAGTGGCTGCCCAAGGTGCCTCAGGGGGGATTGTTACTCTTTGGAACTCTCTTGAATGGACTGCAATAGAACATATAGCTTGGAGGGGTGTTCTCACATCACATTTTAGAAATAATGTCACAGCTGAACATGTTTTAATCACAAATTTTTATGGGGCTCAAAACCTAGATGGTCAGAGGCTTCAATGGAAAGTTGTGCATAACATGAGAGTCTCAAGGGAAGATTTAGACTGGATTATTGTTGGGGATTTTAATGCTAAATTATCCTCTAGAGATCAGGAAGGGGGAACCCCAATTTTGGATCCAGGGGATCGACTTATGATTGCCCAAGTCCAGGCTTTACACTTGGTGGATATTAAATGCCCTGGAACCAACTATACTTGGACTAATAAGAGGAGGGAGCCACATAGCAGGAAGGTAAAGTTAGACCATTTTTTGGTTTCAGAGGAGGCATTTGTAAAATGGAATACAAAATTTCAGATTTTGGAGGGTCCAGTTTCAGATCACTTTCCCATTTTGTTGGAAGGAGGGATTAAGACAGGGCAGCATCACAAACCATTTAAATTTGAAAATTTTTGGTTACAAAAAGAGGAACTTCGAAAGAAAATTCCACAGTGGTGGGAAGAAGGTCGCCCAACATACGGGACAACAATGTTTAGATTCCACAAACAACTTCATTATGTCAAAGATCAACTGAAACAATGGAGGTGAGCTAACAAGATAGACTTCCAGGTCCAAAGAGCTCCTTTGGTGGCCGGATGGGATGAGGTTCAAAAACACTTTAGGGAAGGAACAATTACAGAGCAGCTCAAAGTCGAGGATGATGCCTTGCGTAAAGCGGTTGAGGACATTGACAACCAAGAGGAGACCTACTGGAAACAGAGAGCAAGAACCACTTGGTTATTAGAAGGTGATAGAAATACCAAATTTTTCCATCGGACTGCCTATGCTAGGAGACAGATGAACAACATGGAAGCTCTTCAAGATGAGAACGGACACTCCTTTGATACACTTCCAGGTATGCATGCCCATTCAATGGATTATTTTTCTAAACTATTTAAGGAAAGTATGGTGCAAGATGAAGAGGCTCAAAACGACGTTATTGCTGTCATACCTTCCGTTATCTCTGAAGAAGAAAATCAGACCCTTCTTAAACCCATTGATAGAGAGGAGCTGAAGAATGTGGTCTTTGGAATGAGCACCGAAAAAACTCCAGGTCCAGATGGCTTTCCAATTGAGTTTTTTAGGCCTTTTGGGATAACTTGGAGGAGGATGTAATGGTTGTTATAGAGGAGTCCAGAGGTAGTAAAAGAATGCTTAAAGCATTAAATCATACTTTCATTACCTTAATCCCAAAAGGGGAGGAGGGGGTACATATTTCAGATTATAGACCTATTGCCTTATGCAATGTTATATATAAAATAATCACAAAGGTAATGGCTGAGCGGCTAAAACCTCTTTTACATAACATTATCTCCTCAGAGCAAGGGGGCTTTGTAGAGGGTAGGCAGATCTTGGATGGGGTGGTTCTAGCTCAGGAGGCAATCCATTCAATGCAAACATCTGGTAATAAAGGAATGTTCATAAAATTAGATATGTCAAAGGCTTATGATAGGGTGGAGTGGAGCTTCTTGTCAAAGATGATGGCAGCCTTTGGTTTCTCTCAGGATTGGATAGAATGGGTCATGAGTTGTGTTTCTACTCCGACATACTCAGTGTTAATCAAGGGTCTTCCCTCGCCACCGTTTGGAGCCACTCGAGGCCTTCGTCAAGGAGATCCTTGCTCTCCCTATCTTTTTCTCATATTGGCTGAAGGATTAGGTAGACTTTTCTTGAGGAGACGACAACAAGGTTTGCTAACAGGTATCAAGGTGGGTGAGGAAGTTTTGACTCACCTACAGTTTGTGGATGACACAGGATTGGTGGGAGTGGCCAGCTTCAGGGAAGCAAGAATGATCAGAGATACTCTTAATGTCTACCTTAGGGCTACAAACCAAGTCATCAATGATAAAAAATCCAAAGTGGTCTTTTTCAATCTTGATCAAAGGCTTCAGGACAGAGTTTTAGAGATCTTGGGATTCACAAGGACTTCTCTCCCAGTGGTTTACTTGGGGGTCCCTTTGCATTTTAAAAAACTAAAAATAGATATCTGGAGGAATCTTTTGGATTGTATCAAGGATAGAATTAATCATTGGTCTCACAAATGGTTAAGCTATGGGGGTAGATTAACTTTTTTACAGTCAGTCATTCAAGCCATGCCAATTTATAAATTCTCTATCCTGGCTGCCCCACATACTATTTGGAAAGAGTTGGACAAGATGGCTAGAAAATTTTTATGGGAAGGAGTAAAAGGAGAGAGGAAATGGGCCTTAGTAGGTTGGGACAAAGTAACCCAGCCCAAGGTAAAAGGAGGTTTGGGACTGAGAAGATCCAAGTTAAATAATAGAGCTTTGGCTGGAAAGCTTTACTGGAGGTGGATTTCCCAACCAACTTCCTTATTCAGTAGAATCCTAACTAGTAAATATTTGGGACATGTAAACCCAAACGAGGTGGGTCATTTCCCTTTGGATGGTACTGGTTCCTTAGTGTGGCAGGCTCTCAAGTTAGGATCTCAGGTAGTAAAAGATCGATTATTTTGGAAAGTGGGGAGAGGGGAGAAGGCACGATTTTGGACAGATTCATGGGATCATTACCCACCTATCATTGTTGAATTTCTTGAATTGCAACCAATAAAAACAGCCATAGAATCCAAGGGTTGGGTCCAAATTGAAAGTTATTTCACCACTAGTCAGCTGGGGGATTATAAGTTTAAGCAGTTTAAGAAGTTGGATGAGTGGCCAATTTCAATCCCTCCGGATTTGGCACCCATCATGACTAAAATCTTGACAGAAAGATTTCTCACAGGTAGAGACGAGGAGGATGAATTAGCTTGGGGCTATGGGAGCCTTGGTGTCTACACAGTGAAGGACGGATATGACAAGATCCTTCCAGAGCCTCCCCCTCATACATATCAGGTTGAGGATTGGAGAAAGATTTGGCAGTCCAAGGGTTGGCCGAAAGTAAACTTTTTTGCCTGGCAGTTCATGCATAATGGAATTCTCACTTTTGATAATCTCAGATGTAAAGGAATCATCGGTCCATCTCAATGTGTCTTATGCTACAAGAGCGAGGAAACAACTGATCACTTGATGTTTGAGTGCCCATTCACGCGCCGATTTGGGAGAGATGGTTTTTATATTATAAAATTCAAGTTAATGGTGACTTGAATCGGATTAATATCCTGGGAAAGATGGAAGAGGGGTAGATTTAAATCTAAAGCTCTTTGTATTGGTTGGGAGCTTGGATTAAACTTTATTTGGTGGCAAGTGTGGTTGGAGAGAAATGCTAGAATTTTTAGAGAAACTTTTTCTTCTTTAGATGGAGTTTGGCAGGTCATTTGGAGCAAAGTCACAGAAACCGTGGCCGTCTATGCTAAAGAGGAAACTCAGGTTGTTATTGGGGCAATGGAAGAGGAAGTTGAAGTGCAAGAGGGATAGGACAGAGCTAGTTGGAAACCACCCCTAGAAGGTTGGATTAAAATTAATACTGATGGAGCTGCAAAAGGCAATCCGGGTAGAGCCGAAATTGGAGTGGTTTGCCGGAATCATGTTGGAACAAGTGCTCTATTGGGAACTGCAAGGCTTGGGAAGAGCCACAAACAATGAAGCAGAAGCCATAGCTATCAAATCTGCTTCTATTTGGGCAGTTAAACAGGGCCACAGGAGGATAATCCTTGAATCATATTCTCAAATAATGGTTGGAGCTCTAGATTGCATGAGGAACTTTGCTTTGAAAGCATGGAGGTTGAGGATTCTTGTCACTCAAATTAAGGAATTATGGAGGGAATTAGATGATGTGATTCCAGTTTATGTGAGTAGAGATTTAAACAAAGTGGCTGACTTCTTGGCTAAGATGGGTGTTGAGAAGGAGGTAGGGGTTCAGTTGCACAGTGACATGGCTATTGAGGATGAGGTGATTAGGCAGGGTCTTGAAAGGTCCCTGAGCTAATGATCAAAGAAAAAGCAAAGGGAGGAAAGGTGTCATGATTTCACGACATGTTGCTTCGTCACGGCCAAGGGAGGAAAGGTGTCACGATATCGCGACATGTTGCTTCATCGCGGCCAAGGGAGGAAAGGTGTCGCGATATCGCGACATGTTGCACCGTCGCGGTCACTGGAGGAAAGGTGTCACGATATCATGACATGTTGCATCATCGCGGTCATTGGAGGAAAGGTGTCACGATATCATGACATGTTGCACCATCGCGGAGGAAAGGTGTCATGATATCGTGACATGTTGCTGGAGGAAAGGTGTTATCGCGACATGTTGCACCGTCGGTCACTGGAGGAAAGGTGTCACGATATCGTGACATGTTGCTTCATCGTGGCCAAGGGAGGAAAGGTGTCATGATTTCACGACATGTTGCACCGTCACGGCCAAGGGAGGAAAGGTGTCACGATATCGCGACATGTTGCTTCGTCACGGCCAAGGGAGGAAAGGTGTCATGATTTCGTGACATGTTGCTTCATCGCGGCCAAGGGAGGAAAGGTGTCACGATTTCGTGACATGTTGCTTCGTCGCGGCCAAGGGAGGAAAGGTGTCACGATTTTGTGACATGTTGCTTCATCGCGGCCAAGGGAGGAAAGGTGTCACGATATCGTGACATGTTGCATCGTTGCGGCCAAAGGAGAAAAAGTGTCACGATATCGTGACATGTTGCATCGTCACGACCAAAGGAGAAAAATGTCACGATATCGTGACATGTTGCATCGTCACGGCCAAGAGAGAAAAAGTGTCACGATATCACGACATGTTTCATCATCGCGGCCAAAGGAGAAAAAGTGTCGCGATATCGCGACATGTTGCTTCGTCGCGGTCGAAAGAGGAAAAGTGTCACGATTTCGTGACATGTTGCAACATCGCGGCCAAGAGAGAAAAAGTGTCGCGATATCGCGACATGTTGCTTCGTCATGGCCGAAAGAGAAAAAGTGTCGCGATATCGCGACATGTTGCTTCGACGTGGCCGAAAGAGAAAAAGTGTCGTGATTTCGTGACATGTTGCAACATCGTGGCCAAGAGAGAAAAAGTGTCGCGATATCGCGACATGTTGCTTCGTCGCGGCCAAAGGAGGAAAAGGTGTCGCGATATCGCGACATGTTGCAACGCCGCTGCCCAAGGAGAAAAAGTGTCGCGATATCGCGACATGTTGCTTCGACGCGGCCAAAGGAGGAAAAAGTGTCACGATATCGCGACATGTTGCAACGTCACGGCCAGAAGAGGAAAAAGTGTCGCGATATCGCGACATGTTGCATTGTCGCGGCCAAAGGAGAAAAGTGTCGCGATATCGCGACATGTTGCATTTTCGCGGCCAAAGGAGAAAAGTGTCACGATATCGCGACATGTTGCATTTTCGCGGCCAAAGGAGAAGAAGGAAAAAGTGTCGCGATATCGCGACAAGTTGCATCAACAGACCAAACCGATCCCCCTGTTAGCTAGTTAATGGTTCAAGAGATTTGGCTCCATTGCAAATCTTTTTTTACTATTGTAAGCATGTGTTCTCTCTGACTGAGGCTGGGAAAAGTCTCTTCCCAAATTGTAATTGATCTTTGTTTTAATACAAGTTTTTTCAAATTTTTTCAAAAAAAATATTCATACATTAACAATAAAATACCAATACTATGATTTAAAACATAAAACATAACTATTTATCAATGAAGGCAGTTGAGACACTATGATATAAAACATACAATTTTTAAAACAACAATGTGATATAAAACATACAATTTATAGAACAATAGTGTGATATAAAACATACAATTTATGAATAAACAAATTTTTTGAAATCTTATAAATTTGAAACAATATTGTGAAATTTGCTATTAAATGAATTCATGTTTATCAATATCCACGAATTTATGGAAAAATTATAATTCAGGTAGCTGAAAAAAAACACATATCAGCTTGTCCAGAATCTGAAACAATATTGTGTAATCTGCTATCAAATGAATTTATGTTTATAAATACCCATGAAATCATGGAAAAATTACAATTCAGGTAGCTGAAACAAACACATATCAGCTTGTCCAGAATCATTATTAAGCATAGCGGATATTTGTGTCTCCACCATCTCATCACTGAAAGCATAATTATCATCCTTATCGATCGTATTCGTGGTACCGCTTCTACCTGCAAGGGAATTCTAGTATGCCAATGCTCTATCATACGAAAATTTTTCCAACTGATACGATGACACATAAATTCTTAAACAATTTTCTAAATTTTTGTCTAGTCTATTGTGGAGCTCAAATTTAACAAAATATAGTGCACTGAAAACTCTCTCATCTTCCATAGATCCCAAAATCATTGTTTCACATAATTCATATAAATAAAAGTATTCACTCATCGTATCTTGTAAGACACTACTTGGATACAATTTTTGCCACAAATGTGCAGTGGAACCAATCTCATGGATGTTACTCAAAAGTGATGTTTGCCCAACCATTGTTTCTCCAAAATGCGATGATTGTTGTTTTAAAATATCTTTGTTGAGTATACCTTTGATTTCAACACCATTGACTTCCACGCTTTTATTTAAATTCTTAGTAAGGATGCCCATATATTTAATAAATAACCTAGTGTAGAATTGTATTCAATACAAGGACCCCAAAACATAGGGTTAACCACACCCATGGCCTCAAGCAACTCATCTCTCTAAAATTGTTCTCTTATCTCACTTGTCAAATATTTTGCTATTTTTGACAAATTTGTCTTAGTTTTATGTAAAACAACATGAAATCTATTGTGTTATAGGAACTTCTTCAACATCATCCACAACTATACTTGATTGTCTTTCAAAATAATAAAGAGGTATCAACTTTCCATGAATATTAATACAAAGATGATCATCAATGTCAAACTTTAAAAAGCTTTTTGGATCGTTCATGTTTGTCAATGTATTCCAACTATCAAACAAGGGATCTTTAAAATCTGCTTTGGACACATATAACCTATCAATAATCATACATATTTGTTTTCTCATCCTCATGAAATCAATGATATAGATGGATCTCTCTTGTGCAAGTTTAATCAATATGTTCATTTCTTGTAACATTGGAAGAATACCACATAAGGTAAAAAGGATTTCCAAGTCAGTCAAACGGAACAACAAATATTTTGCCTTATCAAATACCCTATGATTTGCATGCATAAACCTCATTAATGATTTATATTCTGTAAAAACTCTGTGTGCAGGTTGATACAATGAAATCCACCTTGTATCCACATCTTTTAACAAATTTTTTTCCTTTGGTAACTCCTAGTGCAAACTGTTGAAACTCTGCAAACCTTTTTGGGCTGCAAGAAAAATAAGAATGTATTTCACAAATGAGGTCTTCCACTCTAGCAACATTTTCAAAGGTGCTCGTGATTTTATATACAATATTCACTCTATGATCCATACAATGAATGGGAATCATATATGGGGTAATTGAGGTTTGGATTCGAACACAAAGACCATTCTTGTGCCCTTGCATAATAGCAACACCATCAACTCCAATGTAAATTAACTTTGTGGCTATGTCTATATTATTCATTCCTGCAATATCCTTTAAACTAGTCACAACAACATTATAGATATTTTCTGCATTTGAACTTTCCACCATCTTATGTAATCTTAGAAAACTAGGCCTCCTTACATGATTTTGAAATGTGTACACATGCATGCAAATCCAGGATGTGTTGTCCATAACCATCACCTCATCAATAGAAATTGAAATGAATATGGTAAATTTTACTCTCTCTCAGGTCTTCCTCTCAACTAATGATAGACATTTTACCATTTTCCAAATACTTCGATCTGACCAATGGGAACTAGGAAGGTTTTGCATATCAGCTAGTTGAAATAGGTGCTTATAATCAATAAAATCAGACATGGGTCTACCTTTTTTGAGAATACTATATACAACAACAAACTGCAAACTTTTTGAAGCTAAAACAGTCTTCTGAATTTTATGAAATTGGGCTTCAATCGTTCCATATTTCTCAACAAGAGATTGTTGTTGTTTTAAGTGATTATCATATTCTATTGCATATCTAACATGCATACATTTTGATGCATCCTTCCACCTAACTTCTTTATTAATTTTACCATCACTTTCTGTGACTTTAACATAAGCTTTGCCAACATGTTTTTCTATTGTATCTATCTTATTTTGCAGCCTGTGATCCTTACCAAGTTTCCAACTGCAAATTTTGCATCTATATTTTTTTTGATCGACTTGGTTGTCCTTAATCAAGACAGACTCAATCTAAGGAAATTTTTCTGCCCATTCATTCTTAAATGCCCTTCCAATAGCCCAATTAGATGCCTTTCTCTTTTTAGAATTTTTGCTTGAATATTCAAAAGAAGTTTGTAATGTATTTGATTTATCACTTTTATTTTCAATTGATATGTCATTTTGGGGATTATCTTCAAGTGTTTGTTGGATGTCATTGTCAAGATATTTTTCTTTAGAAGACATATTTTGGTGGAGAATATCTTCAAGTTGAGGCATATCAGTATCAATAGGGTATTCTGCATATTAGCATACCATAATATTTTTTATCATTTTTGGATAATATAAAACAAACTTATAAACAAAAAAAATATTCATATCGTCATGCACATACTGAGAAGTAACTATTTGAGGAAGAAAGTTATATTTAAAATAATTACAGAATATACAACTAATTATTTAGAAGTCAAAAATTATTTGTACCTCGAATTTGCATGGATGTCGATGGCTTGTTGCATTTCGACATATGGCTAAAATATTTGAGGATACTCTTTTCAATAGAAGATTTGGCCCCCTTTTTTCCATTGCCAGTAGGTGACATTTTACTTATAAAGAAAAAGTTTTTCATTTTAGAAAAGTAATAAAATTTTGAAGAGGTCTTACTTCTATTAGGCCTCAAGATAACATTGTAACTATAATAAATAGATAGTTAGCTGGTAGAAAATACATACATGTTTCCTGCCATGCTTAAATGTAATTTTGTTAGTTTATGCCACCACTCCATTTTTTGGTGATAGCGCTTGTAACTAATAAGAGCACAAAAGTAATTAACATACAAATTCAATTCAATTTAATAAAAAACTTGTCTATGCAAAAAATAATTAGAGATATGTATGTCAAAAAATATCAGATTATAGTACAAAATAGACTAGAAATAGAGAATCACAATGTCTTCGGAGAAATAGAGCATCAC
This sequence comes from Wollemia nobilis, assembly GCA_028583015.1. Taxonomy (NCBI): domain Eukaryota; kingdom Viridiplantae; phylum Streptophyta; class Pinopsida; order Araucariales; family Araucariaceae; genus Wollemia; species Wollemia nobilis. Next base: position 5,714,968 of record JAQPPZ010017031.1, on the reverse strand, counting down.
AATGTCTTTAGAGAACCATAGTATTTACCTATTTATAATCTTATAACATAAAAGTAGATTTGAATAGAAACAGAGAATCAAAGAGTTTTAACAAAAAGAGAGAAAATAGATTTGGACCCCTTTTTTCCATCGCCAGTAGGTAACATTTTACTTGTAAAGAAAAAGTTTTTCATTTTAAAAAAGTAATAAAATGTTAAAGAGGTCTTACTTCTATTAGGCCTCAAGATAATACTGTAACTAGAATAAACAGATGGTTAGCTGGTAGAAAATACATACATGTTTCCTGTCATGCTTAATTGTGATTTTGTCAGTTTATGCCACCACTCCATTTTCTGGTGATAGCACTTATAACTAATAAGAGCACAAAAGTAATTAACATATAAATTCAAATCAATTTAAGAAAAAAACTTGTCTATGCAAAAAATAATTAGAGATATGTATGTCAAAAATATCATATTATAGTACAAAATATACTAGAAATAGAGAATCACAATGTCTTTGGAGAAACAGAGCATCATAATGTCTTTAGAGAACCAAAGCATTTACCTATTTATAATATTATAACATAAAAATGGATTTGAATAGAAACAGAGAATCAAAGAGTTTTAACAAAAAGAGATAAAATAGAGGACAACATGCAAAACAGGGTAAAATAGAAAAAAACATGGGAACAAAGTAATGACCATCTGAATGCAGAACATGATCCGGATATTAGTATGGTGTAGAACATGGTCAAAAAATAATTAGAGATACATGTTGAAAATTATCATATTATAGTACAAAATGGACTAGAAATAGAAAATCACAATGTCTTCGGAGAAATAGAGCATCACAATATCTTTAGAGAACCAAAGCGTTTACCTATTAATAATATTATAATAGAAAAGCAGATCTGAATAAAAATAGAGAATCAAAGAGTTTTAATAGAAAGAGAGAAAATAGGGGACAACATGCAAAATAGGGCAAAATAGAGAAAAATATGGCAAACAAAGTAGTCACAAAGAACCTGGTGTAGAACACGGTATGACAATTTATTTTGGTGCAGAATAGGGTATGATAGTCCATCCAAAAGTAAAATAGGTTCTGAAAATTGGCCTGGTGCAGAGAAGGGTTCGAAAATCAACCTGGTGTAGAATAGGGTTCAAAAATTGACCTGGTGCATAATAGGATCTGAAAATTGACCTGGTGTAGAATAGGGTTCAAAAATTGGCCTAGGGAAATTTTGAGGGTAGATGCCTGAAAAACCCTAGAACATCTCCACCAATTTTCATATCATTTGGAGCAACACAGATCCTAGCGCATCCCTATGTGTGAATGATATATTTGGCAAGCGGCTATGCGAGGGTTTCATCTGGGTTGAGTGCAAGCAGCTCCAGAGGTTGGTTTTTAGGGCCTTCGGGCCCTAGCGGCCAATATTTTTGTGGTTTATGCTCAATATTTTAGCAGGAAATGTTGCAGGGGATACAAGATGGGTTAGAAATTTGTCTTTCAACAGATCATACTGTGAACTTGAGTGACAACGGCTTCCAATTTGCTGCACAAAAGAAAAGTGAAAACCATACCTTTCCACGACGTCTAGGGCAAGGATTAAAGAGACCACGAAATAAGTTTCAAGCGGTTGATCAAAAAATGGCTCATATCTCAAGTGAATCCGGTGCTAAGGTGCACCCACAAAATAATTCTACTGTGAAAACCCCTATCAAGGGTAAGAATTTTGAAGACTCGGTCCCAAAAATGAATTTTAGGGATGCCCTTCGTGGTGGACAGCCTCAGCCCAATGCTAATATCAATATTAGGGCTTCTCATAAACCTCTAAGAATGCCTAAGATTGATCCCAGGAAAACGGAGTCAGGATGTCTTAAAGCAGCTGATGGAACTCCTATTGTTAAGCTTGATATGGGTAACATTCAGATTGGCATTGAAGATTTGGAAAAAAGAGGACTAATTTGTCGGTTCATGGGTTTTCGTCCAGAGTCTATCCGCTTTCAAAGTCTGGGCTGCAAAAAGCTGGAAAACTAAAGGTGAGTTACAAATCTCTATTTATCCAAATGGTTATTTTCTTGTTTTATTTGCTAATAATGAAGATAGAGAGAAAACTTTTCAAGGGGGTCCTTGGTTTTTTGGAAGGGCGGGGCTTTTCATGAAGCCCTGGCATACTAAATTTAAAGCCGAAGAAGAGATGCCTTCTATAGCTCCCGTGTGGGTTAGACTCTTTGGCCTCCCTATTGAATTTTGGAATCCTACTATTTTTTCTTCAATTGGAAACTCTTTAGGAACTTTTATGATGATTGCTGATTGTACTCAAAATTTTGAACATATTATTTATGCTCGAATTTGTGTTTTAATGGATTTTGACAAACCCCTACCTAAAAATATCACATTACAATTTGGGGAAGACACTTGGGAGCAAGTAGTGGACTATGAGAACATTCCTTTTCGTTGTAGAATTTGCCATGAATATGGTCATTTGGCCGGTGCTTGCCCAAATAAAATTCCTGATCAAAAGAAAGAAGATATAAACTCAGCAGGTTTCCAAATACCTAAGAAGAAGAACACTCAGAAAAAACCAGTAATGAAGGATCAATCAAAGTCATTTGCTAATATGTTTGAAATCCTTTCCACAAATGATGTCCCAAGTGAGGAAGAGGAAATAATGGAAACTAAAATCTTAGAAACACAATTTAAATATGAAGGAAAGAACTCGAGAGACAAACCAACAAATCAAAGGTTTTCAACGAGAAAAAAAGGAGAAAATTTACACAAGAAAAACAATATTTCAAATGTCAAAACTTCAAATAATGGAGGTCCCAATATAGACTCCATTGAACCATCTAGTAAAATTTTGGTTGTGTATGAGCATTCTTCAAGGTTAGAAGCCATCTCAGATTCAATTGGAATAAGTCAAGAAACAGGGAAAAAAAATTGAAGATGGATTCTAATAAAAAAGTAGGTCGCAAGACCAATCAATATCATATGGTAAAAGAAGGTGAAAAGCTTGTAGAGGAAGGTAAGATTAATGCCCTTCCCAACATTTTTAGCCCTGGTATTAATGAAGATCATCACTTGGAATATTAGAGGACTCAAAGGGAGTCTTTCAAAACAAAATGAAATTAGAAGAATGATTCGGATAAATCATCCACATCTTGTTTTCCTTCAAGAAACAAAGATGTCAATGGAGGATATGGACTTAATTGCCGATAAAATTTGGCCAGCTGGAAAAGTGGTTTCCCTCAGTTCCCAAGGGACTTCGGGTGGCATTGCTTGTCTTTGGGACCCAAAAGAGGTAGTTATTCACCATATGGTTGGCAGTTGGGGTTTGTTGGCTATAGCTATTCAAAGTAGACATTCCAACCAGATTATGCTCTGCATTCTTGTTTATGCCCCGACTTCTTTGGAGGAAAAAAGAAGACAGTGGAAGGATATTACTCATATTATCTCTCATTTTCCTAAAGCTTGGATCTTGATCGGAGGAGATTTCAATACCATCCTCTCTCTGGATGAGAAAAGGGGGGAAATAGAAATTTGGACAAAAGTATCGACCTCATGAGCGAATATATTGCAAACCTCCATCTTGTGGATATCCAACTAGATAATGGCCTTATGACTTGGTCTAACAGAAGGCAAGGCTTAGCTTGTATAATGGAGAGATTGGATAGGTTTTTGCTCTCTGAAAATTTCTTAATCCATGGTCACATTCCTAAAGTGAAGACTCTTAATAATGTTGGTTCGGATCATTGGCCGAGTCATGGTGGAAATGTGGAAAACCAATGTGAGTTTCTCTCCTTTTCGTTTTCAATTAATGTGGCTTAGAGACATTTCCTTTGGACCTCGTGTGCAACAATGGTGGAAGGAAGGTAAACCTAGGCATGGGACTAAGATGTTCTATTTTGCCAAAAGACTGCAATACATTAAATCCAAAATCAAGACTTGGAGCTGGAAAGAGTTTGGGGATGTTCATAAAAAAAAACATGAAGTTATTGCTCATCTTGAAAATTTGAATAAGAAAATCCGTTTAGATGGCCTCACGAGAGAAGAGAAGTGCGAGATGAAATTAAACTCACAACTCAGTTAGAGGAATGGGAAAAAAGAGAAGAAATCTTATGGAAGCAAAAATCTAGAATTCAATGGCTCAAAGAAGGAGATCGAAACACAAATTTCTTCCACAAATATCTTCTAGCTCAAAGATCTCACAACTTTATTTCTTCCTTAAAATCAGATTATGGAGATGTTGTTTATACTTGGGATGGCATGAACTCTATTGTTGTTGATTACTTTTCCAATATTTTTGTTGCTACTCCTCTTGACTCAGCTTCACAACAAAATGTTCTTCAAGCAATCCCTTCTCTTATCACTTACGAGGAGAACTCTATTTTGATTGCTCTTGTTACTATCAATGAGCTTCAACAAGTAGTTTTTAAAATGCAAAAAGGGAAAACCCGAGGTCTTGATGGTTTTCCTATTGAGTTCTACCAAGAGTTCTGGGATATCCTTCATGTTGATTTATTAGAGGTGGTGGAAGAAGCCAGGAAATCCAAAGAAATTTTGAAGGTTATCAATAAAACTTATATTACTCTTGTTCCAAAAGCTCAAGAGGTTGATCATATCTCAGCTTTTAGACCTATTGCTTTATGTAATGTTCTTCTCAAAATTATTACTAAAATCATGGCAGAAAGGTTGAAGCCTCTTTTGCATAAGATTATTTCCCCAGAGCAAGGGGGATATGTGGAAGGACGTCAAATAGTAGATGAGATAGTTCTTGCTCAGGAAGCCATCCATTCCATGGATATGCAAAATTCTCCTTCTATGTTCATCCGGTTAGACTTATCCAAAGCTTATGACAGAGTGGATTGGCACTTCCTTATCAAAGTTTTGAGGCAATTTGGTTTCTCTAAGGATTGGATGGATTGGATTATGGGATGTATCTCTTCAGTTTCCTACTTAGTTCTTATCAATGGCAGGCCTTCTCGGTCTTTCCCAGCTTCCAGAGGTATTAGGCAAGGTGACCCGCTATCCCCTTATTTATTCATCATTCTTGCTGAATGCTTGGGTAGGACTATAACCAAAAAGAGGGAAAACAAAACCCTTGAGGGAGTTACCATTGCTCATGGAGCTAGACCTATCTCTCATCTTCAATTTGTGGATGACTCTACCCTTTTAGGTAAAGCTACGGTTAAGGAAGCTTCTAATATTAAGCAAATCATTAGCTATTTTTCTAAGGCTATTGGGAGGTTGATCAATGAAGACAAATCTAAAGTTATTTTCTTTCACTGCTCTGCTAGAGAGGAATCCATGGTCTTGGATAAATTAAGATATAAGAAGACCTCTCTTCCAATCACTTATTTAGGTATTCCCATAAATATTCAAAGGCAGAAAAATAAAGATTGGAATTGGTTGTTGGACAAAGTCAAGAAGAAAATTGGAAAGTGGACCAACAAGTGGCTTTCTTCTAGGGGTAGAATCACCTTGGTAAAATCAGTCCTTCAAGCTATTCCTATTTATGTTTCTTCCATTTTGAATATCCCAAAGGTTGTTCTTCGAGAATTGGATCAAATCAGTCATCGTTTCCTTTGGAGTGGTACTAAGGAGAAAAGAAAATGGGCCTTGGTGAAATGGGATACTTTATGTCTTCCTAAGAGTGAAGGGGGTTAGGATTCCGGTCTTCAATTAATAACAACAAAGCTTTAGTCTGCTAAATTATATTGGAGGATGTTGCATAACCCCAATGCTCTTTGGGCCAATAATCTCCATGCTAAATATGCTTGAGAACAAAAGTCCTGAAGACCTTGTTCGCTATCAACTTCCTACCAAAGGTTCTCCCATTTTAGCAGTTCTTAAGACTGGTGAGGATTTGATAAAGAAAAAATTATTTTGGATCATTCATAATGGTCAACATGCAAATTTTTGGACAGATTCTTGGGATGGTCACAAGCCTTTGATAACTCGGTTTCCCGATTGGAGGCCTTGGATGGAGGAGCTTCACCGAGCTAATTGGATAAAGGTGGCTAATTACTGTCGGTACCATACTGGTAATTCAAAGGTTGGTAGATATTGGATCCCTATTGAGGACTGGCCTATTCAAATCCCAGAAAGGCAAAGACAAGATATCCAAGGCATCCTTCATATGAGATCCCTCTCTTGGTCCCATGAAAAATATTGTTTTGGATGGAACAACACTACTAAGGGTGAGTATTCGGTTGCTCAAGGTTATTTGACCTTATGCCATAATAATCCCAACCATTCTTCTAACATATTTTCTCAATTGTGGGCTCAAAAGCTCTGGCCTAAGGTGAGGTTCTTTAATTGGCTTTTATTGCATCGTAGGGTGCTTAGTTGGTGAGCAACTTATGAAGCGTGGTTTTCATGGCCCTTTTAGATGTGAAATGTGTGAAGAGAATGTAGAAAATATCAACCATATTTTTATTGAGTGTACTTTAGCCTCTGAGCTATGGAGGAGAATGGCAACTTTACTTGGCTTACAGTGGTCCAATTTTTTCACTTTTGAACAGACTTTGGAGGGATTGGCCTAATCAAGAGGGTGTTGATCATTTTATTTGGCGATTAGTTTGGATGGGTTCTACCATTCTTCTTTGGAATATTTGGAATGAAAGGAACAACCAAATTTTTAATCAAGATAGGAAGGATATTCACTATATTTGGCAAAAGACCATAGCCAACTTAGTTGAATCAGTCCATCAACTCCTTAATCACCCCCAAAACTCCCACCAAAGATGGGATCAAGTGATGCAAAGATTGAAGATTAAACCTTCTAAGGGCAACCAACTTAAAGGGAATGTGAGTATTAGTAAGATGGATAGGACTAGAAATTGGCAACCTCCTCCTAAGGATTTTGGAAAAGTCAATACTGATGGAGCCTCTAGAGGGAACCCTGGAAAAGCCGAGTGTGGGAGGAATTGGTAGAATTTCGGATGGCTCCCTGGTTTTTACTTTTGTTGAGAATTTGGGTATTCTTTCCAATAACCTTGTTGAGGGGTATGGTATCCTTAGAGGCCTTCAGGAGGCTACTAAGGTTGGATGGGAAAAGGTGTTAGTTGAGTCTGACTCTCAACTTATGATTAATCTCTTGAAGACTCCTTCTAAGAATCATAAGGTGGATTGGAGAATAAAAAGAATTATTGAGAAGATTTGGTTAATCCGGATGGGATTTTTGAAAGTTGATTACAATCATGTGGTCAGAGATCAAAACAAGAGTGTTGATGCTTTAGCTAATTGGGCTTTGGACAAAGGTGATCTTACTTGTTATGGCCACCCTCCTATATGGTGGGCTTCTCAAATTAGGGAAGCTCTTCTTTCTATCATTTCTTTGGATGGCTCCAGTTCTGAAGGTACCTAGTTTCTTCTTGTTTTTTTTTTTTTCTCTTTGGTTCATTCAGTTTTTTTAGTTCCCTAGCTCATTCTATTCTTTATTTTGTTTCCTCTGTTGATTCTTGCATTAATAGTCTTCTGGTCTAGATAGGTCATTGTTTTGTTCATTTTTTTTTCTTTTGTCTTCTTTGTTTTTTTGTTTAGTTTTTTAAGGTGGGTGGGTTCTTTTGTTTTGTTTTGTTTTTGTGTTCTTTGTGTTGTTTTTTGTTGTTCTTGTGTTTTTGTTGTTTTGTTTTTTTTTTTATGTTTTTTGTTATTGTTCTTGTGTTTTTTTCGTTCTTGTTCTTGGGTTTCTCTTTGTTTGTGTTATTTCATTTTTTTATGTGTGAGTGTTTTCTATGTTTTTTGTTTTTGTTTATTGTCTGTTGTTGGTTGTTTTTATTTTTATTTTTATTTTATTTATTTTATTTTTTAGGTTTTGGTTGTGTTTATTTTTCATGTTTTTTGGGTTATGTCTTTGTAGTGTTCTGTTGTTTTTGTCTTGTTTGTGTTTTGTTATGTGGTTCTTGTGTTTTTCTATGTGGTTTGTGTTGTGGTTTCTTTTATCTTATTGTGCGTGTTTGGTTGTGCTTTTGGTTTTGACACACTCAAGGAGCATGTTTTTTATTTTATTTTATTATTTTTGTTGTTATTTACTTTTTTTAATTTGGTTTTGTGTGTTTGTTTGCTCCTTGAGTATGTCAAAGGTGGTAGGCCGGGTCCGAGTCCTGGGCGTTTTTGGCGGAATGGATACCCCTGCCTCCTTGGGTCTTACCCGAAAGTGGCATCCCTTTTGGGATGTTTTCCACAAAAAAAAAAAAAAAAATTGGCCTATTGCACAACAAGATCCAGAATTTAGACTAGTGCGAAACATGGTTCGTAATTCAACCTGGTGTAGAATGGGGTTCAAATTTTGACTTGGTGCAGAACATGGTTCGTAGTTCGTCCTGGTGTAGAATGGGGTTCAATATTTGACCTGGTGCAAAACAGGGTATGAATATCGATCTTGTACAAAATAGAATTTGATATGGTGCAAAACAGATATTGATATGGTATGTTAATTATATATGGTGGTATACTTGGCAAATTTGGTAGGATAGTTTAGAAATTTTAAAATTTTATGGTGAAAAGGGTCCTCTATTTAGGTGTGATTGTCGATAAATTTTTAAAAATATTCGTGATAATATTATCAACGCACGATGAACCAACACCTAAAAATTTTTGTACCAAAAAATTTGAGCGAAAGGGTTAACGTCCAAGGTCCCCCAAATTTTCCAATTTGCATTTTCAAAAATGCAAATATTTGCCTAATTTCTGAATATTCACCATTGTGCATAACCCTATCCCTAATAATATAAAAAAAAATTTAGGTTGTTGGGGGATTAGCCAATCTTCCTAAAGGTCACCAAGTAAAGCTACCAAGCCTGACTAAATCCCCTGAGCATAAGAAGGCTAGGCTTGAAATGTCTTCATTATTAGAATTTATGGAAAGTCTTACTCTGGTGAGAGTAGAATAGGTCATCCCTTTTGGTCCTATTGAGGAAAAATAACTCAAGGTAATTGATGAAGGGAAATATCCCTGGGACATCCAATATATCGTTGAAGAATCGAACACATAGGTTCCAAAAGAGTCATTCAAAACTGTATCAATTCCTATGGTGAGAAAGATAAAATTAGTTCATATCAGTCAAGGAACAAGAGAAACAAGGGAAGCACGAGTACAAGTTATAAGGAACCTATTGGCCATGATGGAATCAAGAAATTAGCTTCAAATACAAGCAACAAGAAATATATATAGAAAACAAAGAGTTGTAAGTAAAAATAGAGATACTACAATCCAAAATCAATTAACTAGAAGCTCATGCTTAAATTATGAACATCCCTCAGTTACCTTCTTCACACATAGCTCAAGAAGTAGAGTCCTCCATGGTAGTCAAATAGTTTGACAGTGCAACATTTGTGAAGGGATATAAAGCAAGGGTATATTTTGGAATCAAAGTTGATATGGAGACAGTAAAAAAAGTACTCCAGAACATTACCGATATCATTATTACAATACAAAGTATACAAATTCTATTAGTACATACATACATCAAAGCAACATCAGTGTAACACATCTTTCAAAAATATGAAGAACAATATGCATAAATATGCAAAAAACAAGTGACCATCCAAGAAGGGACAACACATGAATGTAAGCAGGAATTCACTAAAGTAGCCATGTACCTTCATGAAATATCCCATTGTGAAGCCTTCATCAAGGAAATGGAGGCTTGGGAGGAATAAATCGATAACAGAAGAAGGTAGGCAGGAATTATACTTCAAGATTGTTTAGCTGTAAAATATTTTGATTGTTTAATAGCTAAAAGAATACAGGATTATAAATGTGATGAGAAATATGAACATATATTAGCTCAACAACTTAATGACTTGTCTAAAATGGCTAAGTCATTAACTAGATTCTCACAAGAGAACATTCATTCAATAGAAAGTCATAAGAATAAGGCATTGCAAGTAATGGGTATAATTTTATTTGTCGCTTCTTTTTGTAATAAGGCATGGGATGAAATGGACAACATAATTGGAATAAGTCAACAAGGACAAGAAGGGCAAGACAAGGAAAACATTTCCAATAAAGATAGTGTTGAGGTAATAGAGGGTGTGGGACCTACAACACAATATGATACTACAACAGAAGTGCTAAAATGTAAAGGCTAAGAATTAAATCAATGTAAAGTTCAAATCTAACACAATTGTACTCCACAAAGAAGATCTAAGGGCCACAAAACATCCAAGTGTCAAGACCATGTCTAAACAACTTGAGACAACAAAAAAATAGTTGTAACCATGACAATAATTAAATTATGTATATGCAGCCAGATGTAGGGACTAATTGAAGATGGTTGCAACAAAATGAACCAGATTCAAGCTATAAATAGTAGTTGCATCAGCCAAAGAAAGGATCAAGTTTTGCATAGCCAATTGTTGCTAGAGGTATACAAGGTTGTCCTTGTATTGTCAGTTGTATCTTATTTTGTGTCTTGTCTCCTATATCCATCCCTTATTCTCCCCCTTAATAGTGTAGGTCTTGCTAAGGAAGTACCCAGCTTGTTGAGATCATTTCCAATGGTTGGAGCAAAAGATAGGAGGCTCTTTGCTAGTACTCCTAGAACAAAGAGTTAAGTTTCTTTGTTACATAATTTGAATGGAGAAATATCTTTGTATTTGTTTTCTGGATCATTTTACTAGACTCTAATTGTAAAAAATTTCTAATATTAATACAAATCCTACTTCCTCCTTTGGGCATTTTCTTGTCTCAATTGTGTATTTGTTTCACATTTGCATATTACATTATTTGAATGTGTAAATGGTGATTCTCTCACTAGAAAATTAATTATGTTTGTTACATCATTTGAATGGATATAATTAACCCAATTTTTCTTTCTCTTTCTTTCTATCTCATTTAACTATTTAAAACTTTGCTACAATTGCACAATGGACAAGGCATCGATCTACTGATAGGATTTTAATTAATGGGTTTTGTAGATCTTGGTCAAATAATAAATATTTTACATTTATTTTGTTATCTAGTTGAGCACAATTGAATTATAGTATAAGCTCCATTTAGGGTTTTCTTACCTAACTCGGTCTGTCAAAAGTTGTCGTATAATTATTTCCTGAGTTAAAGAGGTGGATCCACCAAAGTCCATAGTGTTTATTGGATTCAAAAAAAATTGTGGCATGGCAATCTCTAAGGGACACATAAATTTTCTCCAACACTTCTCTTGGAGTGATTACATCCTCCAAAACTCTCACAAGGATGTAGGTTCCAGTACCTAGTTGCAATGTTTTCAAATATTCCACATTGACTACAAGAACCCATCCTAGGACCTTCATCCCCTGTACTGCTATCTCTTTTCATAAATTTAGTCTCACTACTTCCTACTTTACATATATATCCAATCCCTTCATTCCTTGGCCTTATTTTTTAAATTATGGGTATTTTTACACCTTACCCATATCTTCCTAATCCTTTGCCAATATACCCTAATTTTCTCATTAACTTGGAACCAATACCTTTGGCATACCTTTCAAAGAATCCAAATTCTACCTTATCACTTTGATCTCTATCATCATTGTTTAAATACCACATATTGTCACAACGTCCTTCACCATATTTTGAAGTACCATTGTTACTATCAACTCTAACAATATAGCATTTGTCTTTGTTGGAGTATATTACATTATTTGGTACATGCTAATGTACCCCCATGGTACCTTCATGGTACATATGTAAATATTATATTAGGGTTGAGTCATAGTTTAGAGTGTGAGTTATATTTCCCCTTTATGTAAGTGTGAATGTGCAAGAAATGCACAAGTGTCATGTAAAGTTGTAATGTACAGGAAATGCACAAGTGTCATGTGAGTTAGTGTGCAAGTGTAAGTTGAGTCTATGTGCACAAGTGTCTTATATGTATGAGATCAAATATGTAATGTAAATATGTGCACAAGTATCTTAGGTTAGAGTGTGCAAGTTATATAAGTGTAAGATTCATGTATAGGTGTGCATACAATATAGAGTCAAGTGTTCATCAAGTATGCAAGTGTCAAGTAGAGAAGCCAAGAGTCATGAGACTTGGCATATGGAAAGGAATAGTCAAGTATCCAAAGAGTCATACTACTATGGCTATATTATGGAGATAGTACTCCATAGAGAATGAAAGGAAGAAAAGAGAACATCTCTATCATATTTGTAAGAGAAAGAGGAGTAATAAAGATTGCATACATTTTGAGCAATTAATATTGTAAGTTGTTCTTCATGCATAGTACATGAATGATTAAGGCTATTACATTCATTTTGCTTATTATTATTGAATGTTATTTGAGTTATTATAAGCCTTACTCTACATATTAATTTGCTCATATTATTCTACTCATATCACTATCTTGAACTTTAATGTATTGTGGATATATTATATTTGATCCTATGATATTTGTGGTAGTGCTAAGGCTTAAAAACCATCAATCACAACCATCAATGACCTGATGAGGTTCATCTTTCTCTTTATCATTTATTTTCTATTTCTCCTTATCTACAACAAGAATCACTACATCGTCATCTTCATCATCACTACTACTTGTGACTTGGGCTAGCTGCCTCTTTTCTATTCTTATCCTTTTGCTTGTTTCTAGCTTTTTCTCCTCATTCTCCATCAATATCATCCTATAAGTTGGCTTATTATGTAAGCTTGATCTAAGACTGGAACCTATGTGATGACCAATGCTCCTCATGGGTGGCAAGCCATATTTTGAAATAATCTTTGCATATGTTTCCAATAAATCCTTCATGTCATGTGGGATTTCATACATCTTGTCCACTATCCCTTATTATGTGGCTTTAGCAATGAAAGTAAAACATGCTTCCTTCTTCATTCCCTTCAAGGATTATATTTCCATAACCAAGCATATTGTAATACCATTGGCCACCTTTTCTTATTTGTCCTTCAATGGACTTAATGTATACCTCTTGCCATCCTTCTCAATAGTGTAGGTATTTACCATAAAATACCTACAAAAATACACTATATTTTTGTCAAACTGCCATGGTCTACCCAAAAATACATGATAAGCATCCATATACATAACATCACATAGTATCTCATACTTAAAAGAACCAATTTGGAAGTCTACCATACATTGTTTAGTTACCAAAATTTGATGTCCTGCAACCATGAAGACCCTACATGGATTTGGATGTTCAATCTTCTTCAGCCCAAATCTTTCTACCATATCTATAGACACTCTATTGTCCATACTCCCATTCTCCACAATCACCTTACAACATTTATTTCTTGATTTATAACTTATCCTGAACAAGTTCCTTCTTTGCTTAGGTCCATGCATCTCCATTGATTTTAACCATAATCTGTCCATCATGAGTGATTCTCCTTGTTTTGGTTCCTCCATGTGCTTTGGCAAAGCAATATTTTCTTCATCTACTTGTGCAATCTGGTTACAGGTTTCCTTTCCATACCTACTAGTCTATTGTGCTTGAGGACACACTTATGCTCTATGTCTTTCTTCCAAGCATCTATAACACTTGCCAATAATACCATGTCCTCTCCCTCTACCAAATCCACCTCGTCCTCTTAACGATTCACTCTTTTCTCAAGTATTCTAGTTGAAATCACTTTGATAAGTATTAAATTCTCCTTATTGCGTATGTTGTCCTTTACTACTATTTGATTGTTCTCTTCCTTTGTAAGTGGTTTGTTGCTTGTGAGTCAACTTTTCTTTTGCCTTGAGCACATATTATTATGCCTCCTCAATTGTTCTAATTTGAAGCAAACTAATATCTTCTTATATGGAAAACCTTAGCCCATTTATGTATCTCAGAACTTTCTCCCCATCATATTCAATATGACTAGCCCTTATGGTCAATTAATATAATTCTTCAGTATATTCTTTCACCTACAACTCCTTTTGCTTGAGATTTTGGAGTCTTTTAAACAATCCAATCTAATAATAAGCAAGTAGAAATTTTGATTTTAATTTGGCTACAAACTTATCCCAAGTTTGGATTTTATCCTTCCCTTTTTGTTGTCTCTCAATTTGGACATGATCCCACCAAATCGAAGCATATCCCTTTAGCCTTGTACACGTAAATTTTACCTGCTTTCGATCCTCCATAGATTTTTAATTGAACAATATCTCCATATATGTTATTCAATCAATCAACTCTTTTGGATTTAAAATTCCATTAAAATTGGTAGTATTCATCTTTGGTCTAGATCCTATATATAAGATTGCTTGAATCAACCACTATTTTGGTTATTCTCCTTGCTCTTCATCTTGATATTTCGCATGACTAGTATTCTCCTCTTCACTATCACTAATACCTTGAAGATGAACACCGCTCCTTTAGGCAGTTTCGATTGCATCAAGTCAAGTGGTAATTCTTCTTAGCATTTTTGCTATATCCACGGGTTGAGGTCCTAAACCATGCAATTTTCTTCTTCCTTGTTGTTTTATCTTCCTCCAATATGTATCACAACCAGATTTGATATCCAATTATGTAGATAAGAGAAAGGAGTCCTCTTATGGATGACCTTCTCAAGCAGCAAATGATCACCTCATCCTACTAACATAAGTTGTACAATAAATTCCTTCCTAATGTACAACTATTGTCATTGTATGATCAATGCTCATTATACGACAGTATTCATTGTATGATGTTTTAATGGTATAGTTTGTACGACAACATTCAACTGTACAATGGCAAATCATTTGTATGATAAGGACATTTTACAATAGTTTAATTCATTGTATGATAGTCTACAAGACAAGCATTAACTCTTTGTTTGAATGGTAGTCTTAGTTTTTAAATTGTAATCTTCCATTGATGGAGGTGTCTCATTTAATTGAATGGTAGTTCTAATGGCTGTCTCCTTCAAGATAACCAATTAACTCCTTTCTTGCATGAATAGTAATCACACGTTCATGGATTCGTATAATTGCAATTTGTTGATGTCTCCACTTGCTAAAAATCACCTTCATCCAACATTCCTAATTGTATGTTGTTTCTTCTTGAATGGTGTAGCTCCCATTAAATGAAAAATAGTCTCTATATAAATGGTATAATTAATCATCTTGAATGACAATAACTCTTATTATTCATATGATAATTTAAATTAATAGGAACAATAATTACACATTTCATGTCAAACAATTTCCTATATGTCGATGTCCTTATATTTTTTGGTTCTACAATCTCTCTTGCATTGCAAGGTTTTTATCCAAATGACATCCATATTTCAATTGAAAGGTATTCCCATTTACATAGAAACCATACCCTCAATCATATGATTACCCTTGCATTAGGACAATGCCTTTTTTAGATTGAAATCATACTCAGTCTTCTCTACAATATTTCACATAACAATAACTGCAATCTACAACATGTTATTCCAGTAAGTCAAAAACTCATTGTTCAACATACACAAAGAATAACTAAATGGATGTATTTTATTAATCAACCAATAGAACAACCATTTATAGGACAAATAGACTCTGGTCAATCTCTCTCCTAAGTTGTCTCAGACCTACATATCCTCCTCTCCTAGGTCTACCATTATCCTTTATTTTCTTTGTGTCCCTATGCCTATTTTGGTTCTTTCAAACAATCTTCTCTTCCTACCAAACTCTTTCCTCTCCTTAGGAATTCCTTAATCCTTCCATATACCCCATCATTTCTCCTTCCTCCTCCTTGCTCATTATTCCAATTCTCTTTCCTATGCCATTCTCTCTTTTTAATTTTCTTTTTGTTCCCCAACTGTTTCCACTTTCTCTTCCCCATTTATGTGTTGGTTTGGGAAGTTAAAAGGTTTTCCAGTCATTATTGACCTATTTCATTTTTTTAGTGGATTCTCCTACATCATACTCACCAGGTAAGAGGAAATGTTTCATGATATCCAACTTATGAACAAGAATTGTTCTTCCAAGACATTATCATTTTAGCTTGGTCATCTTCATAAGGTTAACTTTGTTGTCTTGTATCGGTATTACTCTGAGAATCAAACCTCCTCTTATAGAATGCACTCAACCTTTGTTTCACTTTGTCCCATTCCATCACATCCATCCAACCACAACCAACATGTATTTTGTTAGCTACTTTTTCTTGGCGCCAACACCTTCTCTTGGAGTGATTAAATCCTCCAAAACTCTCACAAGGACGGAGGTTCCAGCACCTAGTTTGAATATATCCAAATATTCCACATTGACTGCAACAACCCATCCTAGAACCTTCATCCTCTATACTGCTCTCTCTTTTCACAAATTTAGTCTCATTACTTCTTTCTTGACCTATATATCCAAGGCCTTCATACCTTGGCATTATTTAAGAAATTACGAATATTTTTACACATTGCCCATATTTTCCTAATCCTTTTATAATATACCTCATTCTTCACATTAACTTGGAACCAATACCTTTGGTGCGTTTTTCAAAGCACCCAAATTATTCCTTGTCACTTTGATCTTTGTCATCATTGTTTAAATACCACACATTACCACAATGTCCTTCACCATAATCTAAAGTACCATTTTTAATATCAACTCTGGAAATATGGCCTTTGTCATAGCCATCAATGACCTGATGAGGTTCATATTTCTCTTTACCATATCTTTTCTCTTTCTTCTTATTTGTAGCAGAAATCGCTTGATTGTTGTCTTCATTGTTGCTACTACCAGTGACCTGTGTTATCTGCCTCTTTTCTATGCTTATTCTTTTACTCATTTCTATATTTTCCTCCTCATTCTTCATCAGTGTCATCCTATAAGTTGTCTTATTACATAAGCTCAATATGGGACTAGAATCTATGTGACTACCAATGCTCCTCAGGGGTGGCAACCCATATTTTGAAATAATATCTACATATTCTTCCAACAACTCCTTCACGTTATGTGGAATTTCATCCATCTTATCCATTATCCCTTCTTCTGTGGGTTCAGATATGAAAGCAAAACATGATTCCTTCTTCTTCATTTCCTTCAAGGATTGTTTTTCATACCCAATCACATTGTAGGATTTTTGTCCACTTTTTCTCCTTTATCCTTGAATCGACTTAATGTGTACCTCTTTTTAACCTTCTCAATAATATATGTGTTTACCTTACCATCATACATTATTTTTTTAATAAAACTACCATGGTCTACCCAACAATATATGATAAGCATCTATAGGCATAACATCACAAAATATCCCATCATTATAAGAACCAATTTGGAAGTCTACCATACATAGTTCAATTACCAAAATTTGATGTCCCCTTTGTAACTATGAGACTCGATATGGATTTAGACGTTTAATTTTATTCAACCTAAGCCTTTCTACAATATTTATAAACACTAGATTATCCATGCTCCCACGATCCACAATCACCTTATAATATTTCCCTCCTAATTTATAAATTATCCTAAATAAGTTCCTTCTTTGCTTAGGTTTATGCACCTCCCTTGTTGATTTTAACAATACCCTCTCCATCATGAGAGATTCTCCTTGTTCTGGTTCCTCCATGTGCTTTGGTGAAGCAATATTCTCTTCATCTACTTGTGCAATTTGGTTACGGGCTTCCTTTCCATACTTGCTAGTTTTTTGTGCTTGAGAACACTCATATGCTTTATGCCCTTCTTCTAAGCATCTATATCACTTGTAAATAAAATAACTTCCTCTCCCTCTACCAAATATAGCTCATCCTCTTGATGATCCACCCTTTTATTGAGTATTCTAGTTGAAATCACTTTGATAAGTACTAACTTCTCCTTCTTGCATATGTTGCCCTCTACCACTATTTGATTGTCCTCTTCCTTTGGAATTTTTTTTTGCTTGCAGTCAAATTTTCTTCTGCCTTGAGTGCATATTGATATCCCTCCTCAATTTTTATAATTTGAAGCAAACCAATATCTTCTTGTATAAACAACCTTAGTCCATTTACGTATCTCACAACTTTCTCCTCATCATATTCAATATGACTGGCTCTTATGATCAATTTATAGAATTCTTTAGTATATTCTTTCACCTATAACTCCTTTTGATTGAGGTTTTGGAGTCTTTTAAACAATAATTCTAATAATAAACAAGTATAAATTTTGATTTTAATTTGGCTACAAACTTATCCCTAGTTTAGATTTCTTCCTTCCCATTTCGTTGTCTCTTAGTTTAGATATGATCCCACCAAATTGAAGCATACCCCTTTAGCCTCATACACTTAAACTTGACCTAATTTAGATCCTCATTAGATTTGTAATTGAAGAATCTCTCCATATACATCGTTCAATCAATCAAATTTTTTGGGTTTAAACTTCCTAAAAAATTGGTAGTGTTCATCTTTGATTTACATCCCATATCTGAGATTTCTCAAGTCAACCACTGCTCTGGTTCTTCTCCTTTCTCTTCATTTTAAGCTTTCACATGACTAGTATCCTCCTCTTCACTATTACTAAATCCTCAATATGAATACCTCTCCTTTGGGTAGTTTTGATTTCATCAAGTCAAGCGGTAATTATTCTCAGTATTTTTGCTATATCCATGGGTTGAGATGCTAAACCATGTGGTCTTCCTCTTCCTCATTGCATCATCTTCCTCCAGTATATATAACAAGCAGCTCTGATACCAAATGATGTAGACAAGAGAAGAGAGTCCTCCTATGGATGACCTTCTCAAGTAACAATTGATCAAGTCATACTACTAACACAAGTTACATGGTAAATTCCTTTCTATCGTATGACTATCATCATTGTATGATTATGCTCATTGTATGAAAATATTTATTATATGATGGTTTAATGGTATGGTTTGTACAAAAACATTCAAATATACAATGGTAAATAATTCGTATGACAAAGGCATTGTACTATAGTTTAATTCATTATATGATAGTCTACAAGACAATCATTTCCTCTTTGTTTGAATGACAAATTTTATTTCTTAATCACAATCTTCCCTTGATGGAGGTGTGTTGTTCAATTGAACAATATTTTCAATTATGGTCTCCTTAAAGACCACCAATTCACTCCTTTCTCATATGAATGGTAATCACATGTTCATGGCTTCATACAATTTCAATTCATTGATGTCTCCACTTGCTAAACAAGGCCTTCAACCAACATTCCTACTTGTATGATGTTTCTTCTTGAATGGTGTAGATCCCATTGAAGAACAATAACTCTCCAGCTCAAATGGTATAGTTATTTGTCTTGAATAACAATATCTCTTATTCATTTAGATAACAATTTTAATTGATGGGAACAATAATTACAAATTTTATATCAAACGGTTTCCTATTCGTCAACATCCTTATATTTCTTGGCTCCCTAATCTCTCTTGCACTATAATGTTTTGATCAAAATAACACCCGCATTTTAGTTGAAAGGTGTTCCTATTTAAATAGTAACCATGCCCTCAATCATATGATCCTCCTTGCACTAGGACAACACCTGTGTTTAGATTACATTTATACTCAATCTTATCTATAATCCTACACATAAAAATAACCATAATCTACAACATGCTATTCTAGTAACTCAAAAATTAATTTCTCAACATACACATAGAGAATAGCTAAATGGATGTATTTTATTGATCAACCAGTATAACAACCATTTACAAAACAAATACACTCTGACCAATCTCTCTCATAAGTCATCTCAGACTTGCATATTCTCCTCTCCTAGGTTTGTCATTTTCTTTTATTTTCTTTGTGTCCCTTTGTCCATTTTGGTTCTTTAAAACTCTCTTCTCTTCCTCCCAAACTCTTCTCTCCATCTGCCCCATTGTTTCTCCTTCCTCATTTCTTGTTATTCCATATTTTCTTTCCTGTGTTGTTCTCTTTTTATTTTTATTTTGTTCTCCAATCATTTCCACTTTCTCTTCCCTATTTATGTGTTGAATTGGGTGGTTAAAAGGTTTACCAACCATTATTGATTTATTTCATTTTCTTTGTGGATGCTCCTGCATCGAAAACCTATTAAGAATCCAAAATTTCAAGAGAGGAAAAAACACATTGAAGCATAAAGTCATTTCATTCAAGAGCATGTTCAAAATCATCATATTTAGCTCAAATGCATTCCCACTAAATATCAACTTGTAGACATTTTCACAAAGGCACTAGGACAAGTCATGTTTAAATCTTTTCACAATTATCTTTGTATAAAAATGTAATAAGAGGGGATGTTAGGAATAATTATTAAATTATTTTTTTGGCATCACCATAAAATTCTTGTAATATCAAGAGATACCATGTTGGTCTTTGAAGCACCAAAAGTCTCTTGATACAAAGAGACACTGCTTTGTATAAGCAAATTATTTATGCTGTTGAACTGATTGATATAATGAAAAATACTTGTATGCCTCTAGTTTTCACTTTTTTCTAACAATCAACTCATCAATAAGGATATTTTGAAGAAAATTGGAAATTTATTAGGGGAATTCATCAAGGAGAGATCGATTATTAAGGAGCAAAAACATACTATGTATATCCAAATATGTGTTGTTATGGATATTTTAAATCCTTTTACATATGCATTAAGATTAAATTTGAATCAAGAGAATGGGATCAACAAGTGGATTATGAAAACATTACATTCCGATGTCATAATTGTTATGAGACTAGACACATGAAAAGAGATTGCAAAGTGAAAATGATGAAGAAAGAGAAAAAAATTTGGTCATGAGACAAACTTCAAGATAAAGCAAGAAAATCATATTGTAATAGAATTTGGGTTAGATAAAGGATATTCCACTCCAAACTAACACAAAAAAATCTATCTACAATATCATATGGAAAATGCCATCATAGTTCACTCAGATCAGCCATTATAAGAAACAAAGGACATAATGGATGAGAAAGTGCAATGTGCAAGTTTGAATTCATAAGGAAATAAATATGCAAAGGAAGATGTGGAGGAAAATTTTAAAGATGACAAAGGATTTCAAGTTTATTCTAAGTAAATTATCTTCATTTTTAGCAAGTAGTATGGAATCCTCTTCTGGAAATAGAAATGAAAGTAGTGTAGAGGTTATCTCTTTCACTTTAGGCTTTTTAGGGCAACATAAAGAAGATAATGTTTTTGAGGTTATTCCTTGCTCTTTGAATCCTTTAGAGCAAGACAAACCTATACATGAAGTATTACTATGAGCAGTGTGAAAAAATCGAAGAGACTGATGAAGATGAAGATGAAGATGAAGATGAAGATAAAAGTGTTTGTGGGAATGAAAAAATATAGGAAGACAAAGAAAAAGAAACTTAGAGGGATATTGATATGGCAAAACAAAAGCAAATATCACAAGTGTTAATAGGTAGGGATAAAATACAAGAAAAAGATGATGATGAAAATGATATATTGGAACATTAGAGGTATGAATAAGACTCCAAAAAAAAAGGTATTAGGAAATTGATATATTGTTAAGGATATCATTGTACTTTAGGCTTATCCATAAGCCTAATATGTCTCTTGTCTTGTATTCACATGAGGCATGGTATACCCACGTTAGGATTTGGCTTGTTAGTAGTTAGGATGCATTGGTTATGCTATTGAGGTTGTTCTTGTCTCTAGCATGATACTATTTTATTTGCATCTATGTTGTCACAGGCAGTTGTCCCTACATAGCATGTTGTTACAGTTGGTTGTAGCCCTTGTAACTCCTTTGATTATCTATTTTGTACTATTTAATCATTTTGCATAATGAATAATATAGCTTCACTTTGATTCCCATATCACTAGTATCAAATATACTGGATATTTAGCAAGAATATGAGGTAATTTTGCTAACTTTATTTGTTGCTTAGGTGCTTAGTTTGGGTCATTGCCAACTAGAGCACACGTTCCATGGCTAGGTGTTGTGTTGGATTAGTTTAGGCCAATTTGTAGCAACCTTTTGTGAAGCTCAAAAGGTTCTAGAGGGTTATCAATTACCATTGCACTAGGTAACCCTAAAATAAATGTCAAAGGGTAGCCTAAGTCCCATGACATTGCAGAGAACTAGACTTGCCCTAAGGTAGGCAAGAAAATTTTGAAGAACGGGCTTTGTCGTTCAAGAAAAGAGCCCCTAGTTTGAGAGGATCTCATAGCTAATTGAAGCTAACCGAAGGATTCAATTGCACAAGATATTGGCCAATTTGAGGTCATGAGAAAGGCTTGACACTCCTTGTCGAGAGAGAAACCGACCAATTGAAGGGTGCACAAGGTGGCAATGAAAAAATATTAGAAAATCAATCTATTATATTTGAGGTTTTGAAAGTTTTTCTTGGCTCGATTGACTTCCCTTGCTTGATTGGCCACCTCCCTACTCCCTCTGCTCCCCCCTTTTCCCCACCCCCTTTCTTGCTTGGTTGACCATCTTGTAGATCGACATCTTTACCTGACCAACCTTCGTTCCTAACTGATGGAGGTGTAGGTTACCCCTACCCCCTCTTTCCTGTCCCACCCCCTTCCCCCCGTGGCCCCTTGTAGTCTTGCGATCATCACCTACAAGTGAACGTAATAGCCATGGTAGGAGGCCACATATACCCACACAACTTGATCGATAGGTGGTCGATCTACATTAGAGCCTAACTCAAGCTCTACACAGGTGTGTTTGGAGGTAGAGATGAACGTAGTCCATAAGAAATTGAGAGAAAATCCACCCTGTAGTAGCTCAGACCTACGTAGAAACAGTTCGTGACCAAATGAAGAAAATTAAAATAATTTTTAAGGTTATAAATCTGACCAATCATAGTACAGATTCAAAACCTAAATAACTCCCCCAATCAACGCATGACATGTGGTGCCATTAGGGCCTCACGATTAGAATCAAATGATAACCAATAGTGAGGGAATAAGTTTTGAGTTGCTTTTTGAGGATTGCCACTATGCAGTTTCCATTGGAGGACATGATCACAGGGTTTGGCAATAAAGGACCCACGTAAATATTTTTTTATTTTTTTTTGAGCCTCATTATCACACATTGATTATGGGATGATCCAAAGGAGTGTTAAAAATAGGTGGAGGCTGCTTAGTGAGGTGACCACCAACCGATGGTCAGGCCAGCCTTTGCATCCCATGACTAAGAGGTAAAAAGTGCCAGTTATCGGGTGCTAACCCATTGGGCAGACCGTTGACCATCACATAGACTATTGACCAGTCCATCGTTGACCAAATTTTTTTTTGTGTAGCATGGTGAAATTATTTTTACCTCCATAAATTAGGTTTTTACAAATTTTAAGGGTCAAATTTTAAATTTAGTGCTCATTTTTCTTTTACCACTTCAAATTGAAGGGTAAATCCTTTGTAATTGCACAAATTGTGTAACTTTGAAAGCACTAAATTTTACCCTTTTTGTAATTTGGAAGGATTTGTACTCTAGGCAATTGTGCATTAGAAAACCCTCAAATTTATTTCTAATAGCTCCCTAGATGTTATTGATAAAGGTAGGGCACCATGTTGTCTATCTAGGATAACTATTTTGAAGAGATGGAGCAACGACTCAAAATGATCATTGTTAAACTCCAACAAATTTGAGATGCCCAACGACTAAAGAAATGGTAGCAAAAGAACAAGCATATATCGAAGCAAAAATTCTTTCCATTGGAATGAAAGAAATTACTAAAGAAAAAATTGAAGCAACACCTAGATTTGAACTAAGGTCTATGGATGAAAAGCCCATCCTCTTTTCGTTAGACAATGCTGCTCTTGAAGCATAATAATTTGTTAATATTTCTGAGGAACACTAAGAAATTGTTGAAATTCATGAAGTAGTAGTACTTGGAATTGGGTCAAGATCTACAAGCATGAAGCCCATTGTCCTTCCATTGGACTATACTACTGCTCACATTGAAAAGAAATTTATGCTATTGTTATTAAAGCAATGAAAAACCTGAAGTTCAAGAAGAAATATTTGAAGAAAACCCCATTAATGTATTTGAAGATAAAAAATTCTTACTACTATTGCTTTAACAGAATATTGTGAAGAAGAAGAGGCAAAACCTGCGTTGGAGCTTCCCATTCAATTTTCTCTACCATAATTGGTTGATTCGGTGACTTTGCACCCTAGCTTTGAAGTCATCCGATTTGTAGGATCTTGTTTATGCTCTCAAAGCTTCTCAAGCTAGATCACTCTCTCCCCTGACCACCATAAAAATACCATATTTTCCATGCCTAAATGGGGTGTATCAATGATCAATAAGGTCAATGGCCAAGGGAGGCTATCTCCTTGGCTGCCACTATTGCCCTCACTGCTCATCAACTTCCTCCTTCTTCTTAGGATTCTACTTTAAATACTAAGCTTGTCATCAGCCATCTAGCAGATGTGGTACATGACTTTCAGCTTTCGCTTGATATAGAGTTTTTGACACGAAGGCTCATCACACACAGTAAGGGTCTTCCACCTCATACCTTGTCGTCCATCGTGGTCAACTTCCACAAATGGCTCGTGACTTTCTAGATTTGTTGAGAGCATTGGGGTCCAATGCTTCTATGGTTGGGAGGAGTGATAAGGATATCATTGTACCTTAGGCTTATCCTTAAGCCTAAGATATTTCTTGCCTTGTATTCATGTATTAGGATTTGGCTTGTTAGTAGTTAGGATGCATTGGTTATGCTATTGAGGTTTTTATTGTCTCTAGCATAACACTATTTTATTTGTATCCATGTTGTTATAGGTGGTTGTCCCTACATAGCATGTTGTTGCAATTGGTTGTAACCCTTGTAACTCCTTTGATTCTCTATTTTGTACTATTTAAGAATTTTGCATAATGAATAATCTAGCTTCACTTTGATTTCCATATCACTAGTATCAGAGCTACATGAGAGTTAGCAAGAAGGTGTGGCAATGTTACCAATTTTATTTGTTGCTTAGGTGCTTAGTTTGGGTCATTGTCAACTATAACACACATTCCATGGCTAGGTGTTGTGTTGGATTAGTTTAGGTCGATTTGTAGCAACCTTTTATGAAGATCAAGATGTTCTAGAGAATTATTAATTACCCTTGAACTAGGTACCCCTAAAATAAATGTCAGGGGGTAGCCTAGGTCCTATGATATTGCAGAGAACTAAACTTGTACTAAGGTAAGCAAAAAAAAATTGAAGAATGAGCTTTACCATTCAAGAAAAGAGCCCCTGGTTTGAGAGGATATCATATCAAATTGAAACTGATAGGACTCAATTGCACAAGATATTGTCCAATTTGAGGTCGTGAGAAAGGCCTAGCACTCCTTGTTGAGAGAAGAACCAACTAATTGAAGGGTGCACAAGGTGGCGATGAAAAAAGATTAGAAAATCAATATGTTGTATTTGAGGTTTTGAAGGTTTATCTTAGCTTGATAAAATTCCCTTGCTTGATTGACCAACCCCTCCTCCCCCCTTTCCCCAACCCCCTTCCTTTCCTGGTTGGCCATTTTGTAGATTGACATCTTTACCCGACTGACCTTTGTGCCTGACCGATGGAGGTGCAGGTTACCCTAGCTCCCTCCTTCCCCCCTATGACCCCTTGCGGGCTTGCAATCGCCACCTACAAGTGAACGCCATAGCCATGGCAAGAGGCCATGTATACCCACATAACTTGATCGATAGGTGATCAATCCATATTAGAGCCTAACTCAGGATCCACATAGGTGTGTTTGGAGGTAGAGATGAACGTAGTCCATAAGAAATTGAGAGAAAATCCACCTTGTAGTAGCTCAGACCTACATAGAAATAGTTTGTGACCAATTGAAGAAAACCAAAATAATTTCTAAGGTTATAAATCTAACCAATCATAGCATAGATTCAAACCCTAAATGCCTCCCCCAATCAACGTATGATACATGGTGCCATTAGGGCCTCATGATTGGAATCAAATGATAGCCAATAGCGAGGTAATAAGTTTTGAGTTACCGTTAGAGGATTGTCACTATGCAGTTTCTATTGGAGGCCATGATCACAAGGTTTGGCAACAAAGGACCTATGTAAATATTTTTTATTTTTCTTTGTCTCATTATCCCACATTGATCGTGGGATGACCCAAAGGAGTGTTTAAAATAGGTGGAGGCTGCCTAGTGAGGTGACCACCAACTGGTGGTGAGGCTGGCCTCTGCACCTACATGAAAAAGAGGTAAAAAGTGCTAGTTGCTGGGCACTAACCCATTGCATAGACCGTTGACCATCATACATACTGTTGACTAGTCCACCGTTGACCAAATTTCTTTTGTATAGCATGGTGTAATTATTTTTGCCTCCACAAATTATATTTTTATAATTTGTAAGGGTTAAATTTTAAATTTAGTGCCCATTTTTATTTTACCACTTCAAATTGAAGGTAAGTCCTTTGTAATTGCACAAATTGTGTAACTTTGAAAGCACTAAATTTTACCCTTTTATAATTTGGAAGGTAAAATTTTGTACTCTAGGCAATTGTGCATTAGGAAACCCTCAAATTTGTTCCTAATAGTTGCCTAGACATTATTGATCAAGGTAGGGTACCATATTGTCTATCCAGGATAACTCTTTTGAAGAGATGAGGCAACGATTCAAAATGATCGTTGTTAAACTCCAACATATTTGAGATACCCAACTGGCTGAAGAAATGGCAACAAAAGAACAAGCATCTATTAGAGCAAAATTTCTTCCTACTGAAACAAAAGAAATTGCTAAAGAAAAATTTAAAGTAGCACCTAGATTCAAACCAAGGTCTATGGATGAAAAAACCATCGTCTTTCCGCTAGACTATGTTGCTCTATAGCAGAAGAATTTGCTAATCTTTCTGAGAAACACTAAGAAATTATTGAAATTCATGAAGTAGTAGTACCTAGAATTGAGCCAAAATCTACAAGCATGAAGCACATTGTCCTTCCATTGGACTATAATAATACTTATATTAAAAAATAAATTGATGCTCTTGCTATTGAAGTAATGAAAAAACCTAAAGAAGTTCATGAAGAAATATTTGAAGAAAAATGCAATTGAAGATACACAAATTATTACTATTGCTGCCCTCATAGAATATTGTGAAGAAGAAGAGGCAAAACCTATGTTGGAGCTTCCCATTCAATTTTCTCTACCATAACTAGTTGATTTAGTGACTTGGCACCCTAACTTTATAGTCATCCGATTTGTAGAATCTTATTTATGTTGTTAGATCTTCTTAGGCTAGATCACTCTCTCCCCTGGTTGCTAGAAATCATACCATGTTTTCCATGTCTGAATAGGGTGTATCAATGATCAATAAGGTTGATGGCCTAGGGAGGCCACCTCCTTAGCCGTCACTATTGCCCTCACTGCTCATCAACTTTCTCCTCCTCAAGATTCTACTTTGGATACTAAGCTTATCATTAGCCACCTAACAGATGTGGTACCTAACTTCCAGCTTTCGCTTCATACAAAGTTTTTGACACGAAGGCTTGTCACACACGGTAAGGGTCTTCCACCTCATATATTGTCGCTCGTCATGGTTAGCTTCCATAAATGGATCATGACTTTCTAGATTTTTTGAGAGCATTGGGGTCCAATTTTTCTATGGCTAGGAGTAATGAGGACATAGACTTATCCTTAAGCCTAAGATATTTCTTGCCTTGTATTCATGTGAGGCATAGTATGCCCACATTAGGATTTGGCTTGTTAGTAGTTAGGATGCATTGGTTATGTTGTTGAGGTTGTTCTTGTCTCTAGCATGATACTATTTTGTTTGCATCCATGTTGGTATAGGTGGTTGTCCCTGCATAACAAGTTATTGTAGTTGGTTGTAACCCTTTTAACTCATTTGATTCTTTGTTTTGTACTATTTAAGTATTTTGCATAATGAATAATCTAGCTTCACTTTGATTCCCATATCAAAAATATATTTATAGATATGGAAATCAGCTAGCAAGTATTTTAGTCATTCACGGTGTTGATTTTCATCTTGGCAACATTCAAATTTTACAAGGCAATTGAATGAGTGAGATTCTATCTCTTAATAAAAATGATATCAAGGAGTTGATTGTAGAAATATAAGAATTCAAAGAAGTTGATGAATATCTTTGATCAAAAGGCAGAGGAATCATATATATATATATATATATATTTATTGAGTAAATACTTCTTATACATATACATATCCGTCGTGGGGGTTGAACCCGGGTCACATCACCGATAATGCAAGTGGCGTCCTTGCCAGTAGACAAGGAAGAATAATTTTAATAAAAAACAAGTTGAATTTGGGTTGATTAACCTCATAGCAATGCAATGCGAACAATGTAATATATTGTTACTTTAATGGGAGTGGCCTCCAATAGAAGCCATACATGACTTATTAAAAAAATGACATACAAACATTGAATGAGTGTGAGATAGGAGCAAGCCTTGCTAGGTAGCATGGAAGGATAACCATACTTGAAAACTCTAATTGGAAGTTAGTATGCTCTAGTTGGAAGTATGGATGCCCAAGTTGGAGATAAGAGGAAGACCATATATATGTCAAGTTTGATCTAGGGAGGAAATGTTACACCATAAGTAATTACCAAGGATGAGATGATCAAGCATGATATAATGTTTCTTAAAAGTAGAGGATTAATATGTAAGTTGTATGGATATAGGTTAGGGTTTTCGATGATTTTAAATTGGATCAAGTGGAAGTGAAGATTGATTGCAAACTCCTTGTTGAATTTTCTTCATAAATATTTGTTCCTTGTCATATTTTCTATTTCAAAAATCAAGGATAAAAAAATGGGTGGTACCTCATGTTTAGGGGAGAGATACCTTTTCTTTAAACCTATGGAGGATTTTTTTCTTGCAACGACAAAAACTATTGAAAAGCTTCTAGTATTGGTTAGGCTTTTTGAACTTCTATATTAGCTTATCAATAAGGATATTTTGAAGAATATTAAAAATACCTTAGGCATTCATCAAGGAGGGACCAACTATGAAGGAACAAACACATGCTATATATACCCAAATATGTGTTGTTATAAATATTTCAAAGTCTTTGGCACAATCCATTAAGATTAAATCTAAATCAATAGAATGGGATCAACAGTTGCATTATGAAAATATTTCATTCCAATGCCACAATTGTTACGAGACTAAACACATGACAAAATACTACAAAGTAAAAACAATGAAGAAAGATAAAATTTTAGTCATCAAACAAACTTCAAGATGAAGCAAGGAAATCATGTTGTAGTAGAAGTTAAATTATATCTAGACTATTCCACTCCAAAATAAAAGATAAAGGAAACCTATCTACAACATTAGATGATAGATGCCACCACAGTTTACTTGGATCAACAATTAGAAGAAAGAAAGAAGGATACAAGGGATGAGAAAGTCCAATGTGCAAGTTCAAAGTAAAATATAATTAAAGATGCAAAGGAAGATGGGAAGGAAAATTTAAAAAAAAAAGGAGTGGAAGAGATTAAGTTTATTCAAAGTAAATTGTCTTCATTTTCCTCAAGCAGTATAAAATGTTCTCTTGGAAACATAAGTGAAAGTAGTGTAGAGGTAATCCCTTGGAAATATAAGTGAAAGTAGTGTAGAGGTAATCCCTTGCACATTAGGGTTTCAAGAGCAACATAATAAAAAAATGAGGATGGAAAAAGTCCATAACAATTTAAGGTTTTTCGAGTAGCATAAAAAGATAATTGCTATGGAGGAGCATCCTTGCACTTTAGGGTTTCCAAAGCAACATAAAGAATAAAGTTTTTTTGAGGTTATTCCTTGCACTTTAGATTCTTCAAAACAAGACAAACCTATAAATGATAAGTCTCACTATGAACAATGTGAAAAAATCAAAGAGATTGATGAAGACAAAAGTGTTGTTGGAAATGAAAAAAGAGAGGAAGACCAAAGAAGCAAAAACAAAGAGAAAATAAAGCTCAAAGGGATATTGATAGGAAAACAAAAAGAAATATTGGAAGTCTTAATAAGAAGTGGGGCTAAGTCCACAAATAAAAATAATAAAATATGATGAAAAGGATATCTTGGGGCATGAATAAGACTTCTAAAAAAAAGTACTAAGGAATTTGATAGGTTGTTATAACCAACATATATTTTTGGGTTACATAGGAGAGTTGGTCTCAACCACACTATTTTTAGTAATTGGCAAGCGCAGGGTTCAAACCACAAGGGCTGCTCCCATCAAACCTATTTCACCTCGTTATATAACCTACAAATTTATTTATATGAAAACTAAGTAGTAAATATTTTAGCCATTCGTAATGTTGATTTTCATCTTGACAAAATTTAAATTTTAAAAGGCAATCGATCAAGTGAGATTTTATCTCTTAATGAAAACAATATCAAGAAGTTGAATGTGAAAGCATAGTAATTTGAGAAAGATGACAAATATCTTTGATAGGAAGATAAATGAAGAATATAATTAATTAAACTCATAGTAATGTAATGTTTTGTTATTTTAATGGGAGTGGCCCCAATAGAAGCCATGCATAACTTATTTAAAAAAACAAAACATCAAATGACATGAAGACTATGATTCTAATCTTACCACATGAGATATGCATATTATATTTACATGATGATCATGATGTACTAGAAGACCCATTTCAATCCCATATAAACAATTTTTAAAAATAACATAAAAACAACCTAGACATATAAGGCATAATTATGGACATTTTATTTATTTTGCTTTTCCCTCTTATCTTATCTACTCAATATTATATATATGAATTTCAATCCTTTATATATATAATAGACACACTCACACATCCTTTATAAAAATTATAATAAATTATGAGTCTTATTATTTTTCAAAGCAAAATATTCTTTTAGTGCAACAAAACCACTTTCTAAGCTTATATAACCCTTTTATTAGTTCAACATTATACATTTACAAATTTTGATTCTTTACTTAGATTTTTTTTTTTTGTAATATTAAAAAATGAAGGTTTAAATTAAGATTATTATACCATACAAATCATATTAATTTATTTATAAGTATACATTTATTTTAAAATACTTTCAATAAATACATTTATATTAAAATAATTTTAAAATGCTTGACATGCCACATTGTTATAATATATTATTAGAATTATAACATGCTACTAATCTTACTGGGAAATTAGTTTAACATGCCCTTAAACTTATGCTAATAATATATTTTTGAATACCTTAGACTAATAATATCTTTTTGAATACCCTTAAGCTAATTATATGTTTTTGAAAAAGTAGATCGGCAAAATTCAAGTGCCTTTCATTTTAAGTGCATAATACTCAAATACCATGTACTATTGTTTTAATTGTTCTCTGAAACTTTGAGAATTTTTTTATTTTTAAATAATTATAATATTACAAATTTAATTTTTTGGTTAATATATACAATGTATATCATCATGTTGAAATTAGTGAGAATCAAAATTCAAACTACATAGAATCACACACATATATGGCGGTTTGAACCTTGAACCTCCCAAAAAGAGGCCAAAACCCTACTTATTGATATGTCTTTAGGTTCTTATCAAGAAAACCCACCTTATCAAGAAAACCCAAGTATTAAAAAAAATGTTTGTATAATTATAATTTTATTTAATACAACTTAAAATAATAAAAAATTAAAATTTTAAATAATAATTAACTTTTATTAATAATGAAATGATAGGAGTTTTACTTGTTAAATATTTTTGTTTTTAAAGAAAAGATTTATATTAAAAACTTCTTAATTAATACATATATAATTATCAAGTCATTATAATATCATTACATGATTATTATTTAATACAAATGATTTATTTGAGTCCTATTTAAGTATAATTGTCAAGTTGTTATGATACCACTCTTGTCACATTGTAGTTAAATTAAGTTGTTACAATATCACTATGTTACAATTAAAGTTGTTACAATACCATTGTGTTGTCACATTGCATTTAAATTGTTACAATATCATTGTATTGTCACAATGTAATGGGAATGAGACTATTTCAATCCTATTTAAACATAAATATCAAACAAATATAATACCTCTCTATTCACAAGATGTCAAGTTTCATTGCTATCTAACACAACTTAAAAAAAATAATAATCATCCCCAAGGGCTAGGCGGATTGGTAAGTGCTAGTTTGGTTGGACACTTACCAAAAAGAGACCCACATTCAAGGTGTTAAAAAAATAATAATCATCCCCAAGGGCTAGGTGGATTGGTAAGTGCTAGTTTGGTTGGGCACTTACCAAGAAGAGACCCAGATCCAAACCTTGGGATTCGAGTCCTTTAAATGCACGCAAAATTGTCGACGAAGTATGAACCCCGAGTACATGTGGTCCATTTTATGTCGGGCTATAAAACGACGAGGTGGAATAATTACTTAAAAAAAAAAAAACAAAAATGTGGTTGTGACCAACTCTCCTATATAAACCCCAAAAAAATTTGTTAAGCAAATCATAAACTATTGGGAATCTAAATTTCATGAAAGCATGCATGCACACCATTTAATTTAAAAAAAATCAATAAAATGCAATCATTACCTTTAAACGCATATTTCGGTTAGAACAGTGAATAACGTACCAAGCAAATTTTATTTTATTGATATAGATTGTCAACATAAACTATTAAATCATGTAAAGCATGATGCAATTTACTTAGAAAAAGAGACAAACGAACGTGACAAGACTTACAGGCGGGTTGGTTTCATGTAACACCTTATAACTTCCTCTGCCGAATGCTTGCTTGCAAGTTGAATCTCACCTGACCTGCACCAACAAGGTTGGTGAGAAGTATATGCCTTGTTTGCAACTCAAAGTCTAACAAATCAATGTTAATGTATGCACTTGCACTGCATATTCCTTGGCTCTAAAGACAAGAGAAGAGAAGAAAAAAAGGGTAAAGGAACGAAAAACATCACACATTCTTTAAAACATGGTTTTCAAGCACCAAATCGGTAGTTCAGTGGTCTCCCACGTCCCAATCCTAAAAATCATTAAAAAAAGGAAAAAAATTATATCTTGCTTTGCCAAATGAAAGTCTTAAGGGCATACTGCTTAAAATAGGGCGGACTCCAGCGTTTATGAAACGTAAGATAAAAGCCTTGGAAACCCATTAAAAAAAAGAAGACAACGCATGGAAAGAGAAGGGCAGTCCGCTGTTAGCTGCATTGACTCCGTCTTAAAATCCCGCGGGGATGCCCACTGAAAGCCCAGGCAGGAGAAGCATTTGATTCATGTGGGTATGTCGGGGATTAAAAGCTTACACTGCAAGCTGGTAGATGCAAGTCATTTCATAGAATTTGGTGGACTATATCTTCTCAACGCCTCGTCAGAGCTCAGAGAGGATCAACTCATGACAGTAATGCCTTAACGTATGTTTTTTTTCAGTTTGATATCATGCTGAGAAGATTTTGATGAATATAAGCCTTGTTTGCTTTCTTTTCTCCATATTGCCCGATGGAATCGTGTTGGAAGGGAATTAAACTCGACTGAATCTGGTGGGTTCTGTCCTTTGATTGAGGGGCTGCTTGCTATTGTAGATCTGAGATTTTGATTTTGTATCATGGGGACATCAACATCATCATCCAAGAAGAAGGTGCAGGTATGGAAGAGGGCATTGCTTCATTTTCTCCTGTGTTTTCTTCTGGGGGCTCTAACTGGGCTTACACCTATGAGTACAATGATTTTTTCTACAAATCTTGCGTACAACAGCAAACCCAAGACGAGGCAGGACTTTGCATTTGAATTAAAAAGCATACCCACAAATGCCCAACAAGATTTCAGTCAAGTTGGGAACCGAGGAAGATTGATTGAAACAATAAGGATCGAGGGTTCTCAGGTCAGGGAGAAAAGAGTGGAGTCAGAGGAGAAAGAAACAGAAAAAAATTCAACTCAAACAGATGCATTTAGCCTTTTCTCAACAGGAGTTAGGCCCTTGGATTTTGTCCCTAGAAAGCTGTTGATAATTGTGACGCCAACCTATAACCATCCGTTTCAGGCCATGTACTTGAATCGCCTGGCACACACTTTAAGGCTTGTGCCACCACCATTGTTGTGGATTGTAGTGGAAATGCCAATTCAGTCCATGGAAACTGCAGAGATTTTGCGAAAAACGGGAGTCATGTACAGGCATCTTGTTTGTGACAAGAATCTTACTGATGTGAATGATCGGAGTGCCCATCAAAGGAATGTAGCTCTTGGACACATTGAGCAGCATCAGCTTGAAGGCATTGTGTACTTTGCGGATGACAACAACGTCTACACCTTGGAGTTGTTTGAGCAGCTAAGAGAGATCAAGTATGGTTCTGTTCTTTTTCTCATTCTTTATCTTTTAAGTTTTTCTATTGACCGTAATCTTTGGTTGCAAGATTTTGCATAAGCTTTAGGGGATTTCTTGCAATGGGGAAATGGTCCTATGTTTGCCAATTTTACAAAATAGAATATATCAATTTGGTTGATTATTCTATACCTTAAGAATATGAACATTTCAGTAGTATTCTGTTAATCTTTCATAGGATAAAGATTCAATGAAAACTTCTGACTTTACCAGCTCAGTTAGTTCAAGCTCACCTAAAGCAATTTTTTATAGTATAAGGCCTTCTGTGTCGGCGTATTCTTGGGCCTGGATTTGGAAGTACATCAGCTGAATCAATTCAAGGTCACCTAGAAGACATTTATTATAGTATCAAGACTTCTTTGCTAACACATTTTTGGGTGTTGAATTGGTAGTAAATATATATATATATATATATATATATATATATATATATATATATATATATATTGGATTCTCTCATAGTTGTTTTGGGGAAAGCATTTGACATCCTGCTACGGAATTTCAACGTCATTCTCGGGGTTTCTGTGTGTCAGTCTGTTTGCCATCAATCATTGCTAGCAAGAGATAATTTCATGAAATACAAATAGAATTATAAATATATTGATAGCAAAAGAGGATCAGTTTCAAGTCAATAGAACAATAGAAAATGTCAGAGTTATAGCAATGCCCAGCAATGCCAAGAAGTGATCAATGGGGACTGTCGACTGTATTATGTTCAATACCTCAAGGAAAAGCCTAAGGCCTCTCCAAACTAAATACAAACAACTGCAGTATATAAACTTATAAGCATAAACAGGTAAGAAATATAAAACAGACACAGAAGAGATGCAGCAGAGAGATGATGGCATGGATTCTAAATATTCTTAAAGGAATGATAAGGGCTATGCTATAAGGGAAATAATCCTCAGGGAGTCAAGTCATGAATTGCAACTTTGTCCCAAAGGAGTGTAGGCAACACTAAAATATTTCTATCACTCATCATCCACAGCCAGAGTAGTTTGCTAAGAGCATGGAACATAGAGACCAAAAGCCACACTTGTGCTTATCTGATGCTGTAACATCATTTTGATTTGTTTAGTGTTTATATCTGCATAATTGCATAATAGTAATAGGTGCATGTAGCCTTCGAGAAGCTCCTCTTGGGATAATGAAAGATGTGATTTATTTAGATTCCAATGTGAAGGGATATTCCTCAAGAGGGAAAGGGAAACGTAAAGGCCAAGGTGATATTTTATATCAAAACCAAGCTTGCATGCCTCTTGTGGATATGAGACCCCCTTGTGGAAGCAAACGATTTTTTCCTCTTTACCTTATGTGTATTCGTTCAGTCGTGTACCTCTTTAGGTTTTGACCCTTTGGTCATCCTCCTGGTAATTGAGTCTTATCTGTGCATCTAAGACCAAGGTATTTAAGTAACAGGCCTTTTCCTTGCTGATCTGGTGATTGAGTATTCATGAGTTTATGAGCCAAGTGACTTCGACTGAGTCATTTTGACCCTGGCCGAGTCTCTTAATGTAAACTCTACTATATTTCATGTTTTATTCTTATTTCCCTAGTCTGCGAAGTTCTTCCCTTATTCTGAGTTCGGGCCAAAAACACAGGCTTGCTGAGTTTAATATGAGTCCAAGTGCTGATACTATGGTATTGATAGACAGCATGCCCTCCTCCTTGGGAAGGATTGTCCCCAAGCTTCTGGAGAATAATAGCTGCAAGAAAGGGGCCCATGCTAAAAATGCTAATTGCAGGCTGAAATGAAATCACATTTGTCTCTGCAATATAGTTCCAAACGTCCAGCCGAGACAATGGAATAATGTAATAAGCTTATGAAATGTAGGAAGATGTCTCTCAACTTGTATAAACTGTTGAATTGTCAAAATGTTTTTATTTAATCTGATATTGGGTTTCTAACATTTTGTCAGTAACGTATGAATATTAGTGCAGAGACTGGCCTCATGCCCCCCTCTTAGTCAAATTGTAAAAATTCTTCCATTTAATCTACTATTTGATCTCTCTTAATATTTTGTAACCCAACATGTCAAAATTTGTCATACATCTCTTAAATTATATAAAGTTTCAACTTGTGGAAATTCTCTCATTTAATCTGCTAGTTGGCCTCTTAACTTTTTTTAGCGTACTGATCCGTGAAGGTTGGTGTGGAGATTGGCCTTGCAAAAATAAGATACAGAGCAGTGTTAGAAGTTGTGAAACACTCAATCAAAATGCTATAACATGTAAAAACTTAAGGCAAAATGATTACAGCTAGAGAATGCACAACTTGAACCCAAATCTCTTCATTTGTAACAATGGTAATAAATGGGAAAGGCGCCCTTTTCTTACTCTGTGAGTGATTTATCACACTGATAAGAGACCAAAGGAAGCTTGTAAGACATGTAATAGTCAATAGACTGCAAACTTTTGGATCTTGCTTGAGGTGCCCAATTTCTACGTTTTCCAGGTTAAATTTCCTTCTGAGCTTGTTGCCTCTGCACCACTTGTTGGAGGCCCTCTCTTTATGTGTCTACATTTCATTCCCTAACATAAATCCAAATGGGTGTCTTGAGTTGTTCTTGTGATCAACATGATCGTTTTGAGATTGACTGTATCAATCATGATGGCCTTTGGTGGTGTATCATGAAATATTCAGCAAATCTGTAATGAATACAGCCATTGGATACTGAAGATTTTATCCACGCCTTCAATCGCTGTGAGATAGAAACCATCCCTGATTATGTAATCGTGTATCTGCAACTTGACCGAGGTCAAATGCTTCAATTCTGAAGGGCCAATGTATCATTTGCTTCTTGTCTAATATATTAAATGTATTGTCAGGATCAATACTATCAAGGTACCCTATACTTGATGGATGTTGAAGGTTTCTGTATGGCTATATATAAAACCATGCTTGCAAGAGATATGGAGGGTGCTTATGTTTCTTTCATTAAACAAGAATAGGAGATTGAAAGTCTGTATGGTAGAGCTGAGAATCTCCCTTGATGCTGCTTATGTGATGTCTATATAAACTTTTTCAGGGGCATAGACATGACCGTTTTACGATAGTTTGAAACATTTCTGAAGATTCTAGGATAAGAGAGTGGGGCTTTCCATTATGTCTTACTTTCCTGGCATCCTATAAATGTTACGTGGTATTCTCCCGGGGAAAAGAAACAAATACCTGAAGTTTTGCATTTTTATTTCAACTTTCCCTGAAGAATCCTATTTCAAGCTTTTTTGTTAATGCATGCTTGCCATTATACTGATATCTATGCAAAGATTTGATAGCATACATCATGAATGAAGTCATTGTCTTCATGAAGCTCTATCTTACACTCCAATAATTGAGTGTCCTGTGTATACACTTCCATTGTAGCATCCTTTTTACAAAGGTGCATGACCTGAACATCATAGTGTTCATTTCAGTTTTGATCAGCCTGTTTTAGCAGCTCCCATGTAAAATCACCATAAACATGATACTTTGCTTTTTTATTTAAAGTATTGCCCAATTGTGAGTTGATCCATCTAGGTTCTGTAGCACCTTCTCTCGCCGATCTAATGTATTTTTCTTGTGGTGTTTCTTCATGGTTGTTGAAGCTATGAAGTCAAATGTCTACATCAATCTTGAAGGATCTCTTAATCAGAAGGGTACAGGTGGCAATGAAAAGTCTCCTTCATATTCAGAAACCTTCTTTGTCCTCCTTTGAGTCAACAGATGGAAAGTATCTCCCAAATCGGGAGTTTTACAATGCTGGGGGTGCTGATTTGGCTCACGAGATTTTTGTGACGTAGGTGTTTGTAAAGTACATTTTCTGGAGGATACACTGATCTTAAGTAGTCATTTGTGTTTGTATTTGTCCTATGTGTGTTAGTCTTCCATACCATTAATTTCCTTCTTGCTACAACTTTCGGAAGCCATAGGCATAGGCTGGATTAGGAAAAGAAGTGAAGTGAAACTGAGGGACAAATGATCAAACTAAACAGCACACAACAGAGAGGTATAAGAGGAGAGTGGGTGGGAAAAATACCATAGCTAAACAGCCTGGCATGGGAAGTCTACTCTAGTACCAATTTTAACATGCTGCCTAATTAAATAGGCACTGCTATTACTAAATGTTACAAATAGTTTATGTTAAGGCTTCTGGCCGTAGCTCTAGAAGATAATAAAAACCTTCAAAGGAGGCTTCTGGTTGTAGCTCTACAAGATAATAAAAACCTTCAAAGGAGACAATTTGTTCAAAACATTTTGATGACAAAACTATAAAGCGAGAGATGAAAATTTACACAAAGGCTAAAGAGGCTGTGTCCTTCATAGGGTTGAAAACCAGCTGTGAAATATGTCATGAAAGTCTTGCATTCCCCATCATCCAAGCTTCTCCTCTAAAGGATTGCATCTTTATTGTTGAACTCCCAAAAAAGAGTTAAGAAGTATCCTTTTGGTAAGAACATAACCTGTTCACTTCTCTAAACTTTCCAGATTGCAGCCATCCATTACTTAATTGCTAATGTAGAAAGCTCAATTCCAACAAAATGGCATTCCAATGTTTTCTCATGAAAATTTTGACTACGTTTTGTCTTGGACTTCTGAAACATTCAGCAAGTCTGAGGCCATGAGGTTGACTTCTCTTTCTTTTTCCATTGGTGAGATAGATCCTCAATGTTGAAAGAAGAGGAATTTTTTCTTTCCTCATCGAACTCATGTCTTCCACATTCAATAAAGCTATCTACTATAAAAACATGGGATGCACTCCAACTATTTATCAATTCACCTTATGCCCTTTATGCAGGAGACACAAGATAAAAACATCCATACCTTAATTAATAAACAAAACAATAACAGGGGAGATATTTGTTGAGGTAACTGCTAGCAGTTGAAGTGATGTTTCAATTCGAAAAAGGTTGTCCAATGCATCACAATGTCCCCAGGACATCAATGTATTGGCAATGCAATATTGTTATAAAAGTGAATGAGTTTTGGTTTCTCACTTCTATATTACTTTTCTTCATCACTTCAGGAAAATAAAATGTCACCAGACCTCCAAAGTACTATCTACACAAAAATCTTCACTAGATGACTACAAAACAGAACCCAAATTCTTTCAAATAGAAGACGCCCACTGCATTCAAAGAATAGACCTCTAAGAAAGTGAGTCCACACAAGTTGATATGCAACCCTCAAGTTGTTTGAAGGCTACAGTCCATTAAAAACATGAACCAAAAAACATTTGGCTCCAAGATACCTCAGTCCCACAGTTTGGAAGCTGCTAGTGTTCTATGGAAAAAGATATTGTATCTGAGAGGGATATGGTTTTGGATATGGATACTACAGATTTTTCAAGAACCCTTGATATAGATGTGGCATTAATTTAAAAAAAAATTGTAGTGAAGAAAAACATGAAACAGAAAGATCATATAAAAGTTATGAAGAGGAGATTTTCAGTTATTGACAGGAGGTTTTTTCCTATGTTCCGTGGAGTTTTCGAAACTGTGGGACACGTCTTTGGGACGGTGGGGGTTTTGCCCCGAAATCCGGGTCAATGGCGGCATGGCTGGAGGATGACTTATATAAAACTACACATAAAAAATATATTTAAGCCTAAAATTGGATTTTTTAAGTAGAATTTATAGATATGTAACATAATGAACATCAAACATCCATCAAACAATGAAACATCCATCAAACAATAAAATGAAGACCATAGGCAATGAGGATTCTGAATTCATTGATTCAACTATAGTTCAAGTTCCAATTACATAAACAAAATGCCAAGGCCCAAAAACAGTAACACTGAAGCACTAAGCAGTGAAACACTGAATGTTTAATCATCCTCATCAGCGTCTTTGAGGAATCTGAATTCATTGATTCAACATTATTATGCAAAATAAGATGCTAGTTTCTAATTAAGATGAACTGGACATGCAAACTAAGTGTCTAGTTTCTTACTGAAATGAACTAGACATGCAAACTAACTCTCTAGTTTACTATTCCAAGTGCACAAGGTTAAATGTGGAGAATGAAAGAGATGATTACAAGGAAACTATTACCAATATCATCATGTATTCTTATATGTTGCAACTGGATGGGTAAATACATGCAAAACGAGCTACCTGCTAACATAGATGCAAACAAACCCATGTGTCATATGATGCAAAATATGCACGGCAGTTTCACAACAGAGTAAACAATCTGAATACTTGGGTAGCTTAGTTACCATCATCCTAGGGGGGCTGTAAATATGAAATGTACAGAAGCTCAAGAACGAGTTAAGGAGGACCTCTGTAATTCGCATCAACCAAAAGATAACCTTTAATGCCATTAATGCATATAGCATTCCAATTCATAATTATTTCACAGAAAAAAATCAGAAAAAATAGAGGAAAAATGGCGAAATTCTTGATGTCATTTCCAAATCTATTTTCTTTTTTTTGTTATGGTCATCAACATTATTATTTTTAAAAGCACTTTTTTTTGTTATATTAGTATGGTTATTTTTAAAATTTGCCAATTTTCCTGCTCAACTGATCTGATCTTGCTTGGGCCATGCCAATAAATCGCTGATCATGATCTTTCAACTTTGATGAGGAGTATGTGGCTCTATTTATTATTAAGGTGCCCTCTTCTAGTGCTGTCATTGACGTGTCTTGTTACTAAGATATTCTCGTTTAGTATCCTTTCCTGATTATATAGCCATATGTACTATTCTTGTCACTTGAAATTGCAGTTGATTGATAAAAATGGATTTTGAGACCATCAATATTTTAAAATGGGATTTTTCCCACAGGCTTCTTACAATCTTCTGGTAAAGAATGCACTATCGTATTCTCTTGAATTCTAATTACAAAATCTAATAATTCAAATTCTTTCCCATTAAACATCTTAAATATTGGATGTTACAGAGAGGGGTGCACTTTTTAGTGCCATAATGCAGAGAGCTCATGATCATTGCTCAATCAAATATAAATTTAAGATGAATCAGTTGTTCCTTATGCAGACTACAATATTCTTTTCTTCGGAATCTTATATGAGATGTATCCTAAATGGGCCTGACAACTCAAGGGGCTTTATTGATCATTTTAAAATATTAAATAAAATTGATACCATATTAATTTTTTTGAGCAACTATAGGCAGTCAGTGGTGGTATAAGGCATCAACATATATGGTACAACGAGGAAAATATCTCAACAAATAAGGAAACAACGGATAAAATAGCTATGTGGATAACTGTCTTGAAAAACTCTTTAGTTGTTTAAAAATCTGCATATTGGTATTAAAGTACCCTCAAGAGGGTAAGCAGTTGTGTATTGCCATTGTTACCTCCTCAATGCCAAAAATCTACAGAATTAACATGAAAAATTGCCGCTGCTCAAATCTCCAATACTCTACAAAAAGTAGTTTTTTTGGACTTTGTTCAACATCAAAGCATACAAATGTTTCTTCTTGTGGAAATATTAAGGGTTTGGCATATTTCTAGGGTGTTTCTCAAAGTAAATATGGAGAACCTTGAGAAATTTGAGCATGCCTTGAATACCCTTTCTGTTTTTTTTTTCCTTTCGTTCTGTTGTGAAAACTGGTAACTAAAGTTATGCCTCTCGTAACTAAGAACAGAATGAGAGTGTGAAAGACTGCGACTGGATAACAGCAAAATCTGTGCAGAAAATCATTTTTGGGAGGAAGGAATAAAACCTTTATGAGGTGGGTAAATATGGAATTAGCTATAAAGGGTTTTTCTTGATGTTGAACTTCTAGGTTAGGATTAAGCCCTCGACATTTATGTAAGTACTGAGATGCCAATGACAGCTAGACTGCTGCAGTAATGTTATTGGTAGCGGGGCATAATGCCATTTGTTATTTACTTAATTTTATCGTTAATTTTATTTTAATGTCTATAACCATAGGTATAAAGCCTTGCCTGATCTTAATTCTCCTTTTCTCATCCAGTGCCAGCATTTGAGAAGTTGATATTGCTGCTTGCATGACAAAAGATAGGCTACTATACTTACACCCAATATACAGTAGGGCCCCATGGAAGTGGATTTTTCACTAGCTGAAATCTTTAGAATTATGGGATGGTTATAACAGATTTTTTAGCAGTTAATGAGGATAAACAGGTCTCTTGTCGGGTGTATAGCACATGGTTTCTTTTCTATTGATCAACCGCTGTACTGTTTTTATTTTATTTTCTGTTGGGCAACTATTGTCCCACTCTTGAATCTTTTATATTTTATGCAACATGGCTGAATTAGGATGTACGTCTTCTATGTCATTTGTCCAATTTAGTCCAGGGATGCCTAAAGTAATCTCCTGATATATGCACCTGATATATAGTGTCCCATTGGCTGCTTATTATCACATGTAAACATTATTATATTTCCCTTCTTGCTTCTTGCATTCAAAGCTTACAGGCTATGTATAACAATAACATGATTTGAACACTTCCGAATGCTTGCTTGTCATATTCTTTGCATTTATATTTTGGTGATTCATAGTTGACTGGCCTTTGTTGATGAAGCCAATAAAGATTTGTTTTACTGCAGGCGCTTTGGTACATGGCCAGTTGGCATGCTTGCTCAAAACGAAAGCAGAACAGTTCTTGAAGGCCCAGTTTGTAATTCAACAAAAGTAATTGGGTGGCACACAAATGAAGGGAGCAAGAGACTTTGCAGATTCCACATTAACATGCCAGGGTTTGCCTTCAATAGCACTATTCTCTGGGACCCACAAAAATGGGGACGGCGTACTTTGGAACACATTAGGCAGTTAGATACTGGCAAAGATGGATTGCAGGTCAGTAGCACTGTTGTTTTTAGATCACTCCATGTAAGGATCCTTTGGGGACCACCTTTCCTTCTGTAGCTGCATGGTTAGAAATTTGGATTGAATATTGCTAGTTTTGCAGGCTTTGCTTGCTCACATCTACTTTGTACATAAGCTGTCATTATGCCTCATGCTCATATATGCCATCTAAAACTTGGGCACATTGTGGTTGCTTTGTATTGTTTTCTTTCAGAAGGCCTCTAGATGTTTGAATTTTGAATAACTAAGCATTGTAATTCTTCCTCCTGACAAAATGAAATCCCATAGATAATTTTGATAAAACAAACTGTTTTATGTATTCCTTGCAGGATACACAATTCATTGAGCAAGTGATTGAAGATGAGAGCCAGATGGAAGGATTGGCTTATGGTTGTTCAAAAATTATGGTTTGGGACTTGCATTTAGAAGCTTCTGGTCTTACATATCCTTCAGGATGGATTGTTGAGAAGTTGGATGTTATTTTATCTTTCAAGAAGCACAAATAGATTCACTTCATTTTGGTCATTGAGCTTTTTCAGGCATATCCTGAAAAGTATGTTAATTATTGATGATGTTCTTTCCTTTTTATTTAATTTATTAATAAATGTTTATTTATCTTTGACAAGAATGACCCATACAATGACCCCTCTAAATATTTTGCGTGTAACACTATTTTAATTAACTTCCTTTCTCTATTGTGTGTTATAGATCGTCAGGAAGGCTCCTATGATGCAGTGCATTGGTCTCTCATTTGCTGGTCAGAGTCTATTCTGCAAAAGATCACTTAGTATGGTTCTGGAATTGATGATTCTGTGATTCTCAGATGAGGTGCAGGACAATGCCTGTGAAATTTCATCCCTGATTATTGTTATCAGATTTATTTGTATCATGTAAAGTAAATGTCGTATATTTTGGCTCCTCCATTATGCTTTAGTCAAGTGCCTTGTAAGCTTTTTTTGGCTTGCTAAGTTGAATTCTGGTGCAGCAAATGCGGGTTATCTATTTGCCTGTGCAATTTTGTTGAAGTAATTTCAATGAAAGGCCTACTGCATTTGAGATGGGCAGAGAAAGCCTTCTTGCACATTTTTCATGTGAAGCAGAACAATCCATAAATTGGAAGTTTATATTGGGTACCTTCCCAATATTGTCTTCCCCCAATTATTGAGTGAATGGTGTTATGTGTCAAGCTGATGCTTATGTCTATGTATGCTTTTCCTTGGATAGCTTTAGAAACTGGCATAGGCTGTTTAAATTTTTTTTCCCCCATGTTTACAACACAATTATTTGTCCTTTGCTTTGTTTTGATTGATGGCAGGCTCCCTGGGTTATGTGAAGTAGCTCAAAACCTTACATTGGGAGACACACAAGAACTAACATTTTAAAACATTGATATCTTTATATTTGTAACTTAATCATAAAGAATTGCTAAGTAGATGGTGTAGGTCATGTCAAATTCAACAAAAATGTTACAACGATCATGAGAACTCAAT
Source organism: Wollemia nobilis (assembly GCA_028583015.1). Lineage (NCBI taxonomy): Eukaryota > Viridiplantae > Streptophyta > Pinopsida > Araucariales > Araucariaceae > Wollemia > Wollemia nobilis. The sequence goes on along the minus strand of JAQPPZ010017031.1, from coordinate 5,670,566 downwards.
CTGGAAATATACGACTTATACTCCAGGTCAGTAACAATGTGCAGACCACATTGACGTAAGTTCGATTATAAGACTCCTGTTTTTGTTCTAGCTATGGATTTTTTTCTGAAGAAAAAAGACACTGCCTGGGCTTTGGTCTGTTATAACTCCTGCATCAAAGTGCATTTCCTTTATTAATTACACTGAAGCCAAGCACAGAAATTTGTTCTAACAAGTAGTACATCTAATGCCCATATTATACATTACCCATTCAAAGTACAACTACAAATACTAAATATACAAGACATAAATATAAGTACATCTATGTTAGCAACCAAGCCATGACAACCATAAACAAACCATCAAAGAGCTATATAAACACAATAAAAATGGAAAATTTGATGAGTTAAACAGAAATAGAAAAAGGTCTCCCAGTTAAGGGGTTAGAAAAAGGGTCAACAGATCTGAAAAATGGCTAAAACTGGTTCCAATTATAATAAATTGAATACTGATAGCACTTCTAGAGGGACCCCGGACATGCCGGAGCAGGAGCGCTGCAGAGATCACGAGAGTCCCCACTTTTGGTTCCCACAATGATTTGGAATGCATTCAATAATGTGGTGGAGGCACTTGGAATAAGAGGCATATGGATGGCCAAAGAGGAGTCAATTTCATAGAAGCAGAATCAGATTTAGAAATCTGGGTCTTCTTCCTTCTAGGAAGAGGGTGCCAAGTAATTTATAACTTCAAGCCTTGGTGGAAGAAATCTGAATCATTTTGGGAAAGATTGGATTTAACAAACTTAACCATATCCCAAAGAGCAAAATAAAGCTGTGGATTTTCTAAACAAGGTGGTGTTGGCTAAAGGGTTGCCTGGGCTGAAATAAGATTCACCTCTTGTAAGCCTTAACAAAAGGACATGCTTAAATAGATTCAATATGAAGAGAGTTTGGAACAAGGAAGAAGTTAATATATCCTTCTATGGGACTCATGTGAGCCCCTCAATGTTTTTCTTTTTGTTCTACTTCTAATGGTTGTTTATACAAGATAATAAAGGGATTTGTGAATTTTGTGGCCTATTAGAAAATTATTTTGGGGATTTTCTTAAATCCCTCGCACCAATAATTCTTTAGTTAACAGTTTTATTTTAATTTTTTTCTTTTCTTTCTGGGAACTCAATTCCTAAAAATGATTAACAACTCATGCATGCTACCGGCTTAGGTGTATGAACTGTCAAGCAGATGACACATCAGTCATGCAGGGGTTTGAATAGGTCAATTCAAGGACTGCCACCATTTCAGACTGGTTGGCATGCACAGAGAATATTGGAGGCTATTATTTTGACGTATGTTTGTTCTAGCAGCGGTTTCCTCACTATGATATGGACCTAGTTGATTTAGAGGACCCATGGAATACACATGGAAGCAACAATGTTCTCTATGGCTACTGGGGTCATGAGGTGGCAAAACACTTGGTGATGGCCGATGGGGCTTCCTTGCCTCTTGGGAACCAAAATCAACAAATATCAGAATATCTTGCTCAAGAGGGCCGAGCTGAAGTGAGCACGGGATGTAACAGTAGGAATGCAACTAGTGATAACCATGGAGATGGGGATGCTGTAGCTAATTGTCTGTGATCTTGGACATCTCAACATGCAGGGAGATTGTTTTCTAAAACCTTTCTCTTGATCAGTATGATGGATACAGAATAGATTTTTCATTTTCTTTTCACTTACTTTTTGAATTGCTATTGGGCCTCATAGTATCTATTATGTTAGGAAATTAAAAGCAAGCAAGCTAAACAACAATAAACAGTACACGAGATTTTACGTGGAAACCCCTGCAGTGTGCAGGGAAAAACCACGGGGCAAAAGGCAGCTTTTCTCTTTTATTATTCTCAGCTAGCTTTCATACATTCGCACTGTCCAAAATGCAAGGGGCATTCCCCTTTTTATAGAAATACAAAGGAAGATTCCAAAAAAGCCGTGGCACATTCCAGATAAAAGCGCTTTATTAAAAAACTGCTTTTATCAACTAGTTGCTTTAAAGCAAAAACAACTTTAAAAGCAAAAGCAGCTTTTAAAAGCAAAAGCAGCTTTAAAAGCAAAAGCAGCTTTAAAAGCAAAAGCACTTTAAAAGCTGCACCACCATGCACCACTCTGCTGAAGAACATCGGAGATCTGGATATTGACTTCACCTCCTAACATTCTCCCACTTGAAGTCGATATACAGGAATTCTTTGCCTTTGTTTTCCATCCAAGTGCCAATTGCCCAATGCTGCCCTTATCACGTTTTCAGCAAGCCCAGAGAAGTTTTGCACCACTCAAACTTCTCTCTCTTGACCGGCTTTGTAAGCATATCTGCAGGATTCACTTCAGTATCAATCTTCTCCAACAGGATCCTACCTTCTTCCACCACATTTCTTATAAAATGGTACTGAACATCAATGTGTTTGGTGCGATCATGGAATGTTGGGTTCTTCACTAACTGAATAGCACTTTGACTATCGCAATGCAATGCAATCTTCCCTTGCATTATCTTGAAGTCACCCAACAATCGCTCTAGCCAAATTGCCTCTTTGCTAGCATGAGTCGTTGCAATATATTCTGCTTCAGTGGTTGATAAAGCCACCATAGACTGCAACTTAGAAGTCCAACTCACAACTCCACCAACAAGAGTGAAAGTATATCCTGTAGTGGACTTTCACCCATCTCTATCTCCTCCATAATCAGAATCCACAAAACCTTTAACTTGCAAATCTGCCGATCCAAAGTAAATGGCAACATCTGAAGTGCCTCTTAAATATCTAAATATCCACTTCATTGCATTCCAATGCTCCTTACCAGGATTCGCCATGTACCGGCTGACTACTCCCACTGCTTGGGCAATATCCGGTCTGGTGCTCACCATGGCGTACATGAGGCTTCCTACTGCTGATGAATACGGTACACGAGACATGCTTGTCTTCTCTGCTTCTGTTCTAGGACATTGTTCGGAAGACAATTTGAAGTGTGGAGGAAGTGGGGTACTGACTGGTTTTGCATTCTGCATATTGAAGCGCTGCAGAATCTTTTCTATATATGTCTTTTGACATAACCAGATCTTCCTTCCTGTTTTGTCCCTGTGTATCTTCATCCCTAAAATTTGGTTTGCTGCTCCTAAATCCTTCATATCAAACGTCCTAGCCATCTGAGCCTTAAGATCATTGATTTTCTTCATGCTAGGGCTTGCAACTAGCATATCATCAACATACAACAGCAAGATAATAAAACTGCCATCATCAAACCTCTTATAGTATGCACAATGGTCAGCTTCACTCCTACTGAAACCTTGGCTCTTCATGAAGGTGTCAAATTTTTTGTACCACATCCTTGGCGCCTGTTTCAATCCATACAGAGATTTCTTAAGTCTGCAAACCAAATGCTCTTTGCCTCTTTCTTCATAGCCCTCAGGCTGATCCATATAAATCTCCTCCTCGAGATCACCATGCAAGAAAGCAGTTTTTACATCAAGCTGCTCCAACTCTAAATCCTGTGCTGCCACAAGTGCAAGTAAAACTCTAACAGTAGTCAGCTTCACAACTGGAGAGAAGATTTCATTAAAGTCTATACCTGACTTCTGCACATAACCTTTTGCCACCAAGCGAGCTTTATATCGTTCCAACAGCCCATCATTGTTCTTCTTTACTTTGTACACCCACTTGTTACCAACAACCTTTCTTCCAGGTGGGAGATCCACAAGTTCCCACGTTTCATTCTTCCATAGTGATTCCATCTCCTCATCCATGGCTTTCCTCCACTTATCTGCATTCTCAGATTCTCCAGCTTCCTGAAACGAGCTAGGCTCACCATCATCAGTTAACAAAGCAAAAGAGGACTGAAAATCAGGAGAATACCTATCCGGATGTTTTTGTGAACGTGTAGATCTTCTAACCCAATGTTCTGTTGGTTGTGGCTCTTGGTCTTGTGACTGTTCAGGCTGCTGAACTTGCTGATCTACATGCTGATCAAAAACTTCAACAACCTTATCTTCATTTTCAGCTTTGTTCATATCTACTTCAACAGGTACAACTTCAGGTGTTTGTTGTACCTCCTTCCTTTGCATGGATTTTTCATTAAAAATAACATCCCGGCTAATAATTACCTTGTGGGCAGTAGGATCCCACAGTCTATACCCCTTCACTGTATCTCCATAGCCGAGAAAAACACATTTCCTTGACTTTGGGTCAAGTTTGGACCTGTTTTCTTTTGGCACATGGGCAAATGCATCACAGCCAAAGGTACGCAAATGAGAGTAATTAATTGGCTTACCACACCAAACCTCCTCCGGAATTTGTCCATCCAACGCAGTTGTAGGTGACCTGTTAATAAGGTAAGCAACTGTATTAACAACCTCTGCCCAGAACCTTTTCTCCAACCCAGATGTGTTGAGCATGCTTCTTGCACGTTCCATGATTGTGCGATTCATCCGCTCAGCCACACCATTTTGTTGTGGAGTATATGGCACAGTCTTCTGGTGCTTAATCCCTTCCTGCGTACAAAATTGATCAAACTCCTTGGAGCAATATTCTCCCCCATTATCTGACCTGAGGCATAAAATAGGTTTGCCCAAACTTTTCTCTACTCTTGCCTTGAACTCTTTGAATTTTTCCAAAGCTTCCGACTTCTTTGTCAGAAAATAAACCCACACTCTTCTAGAATAATCATCTATAAATGTCAAGAAATATCTAGTACCTTTTAAGGACTGAGTGGGGACCGGTCCAAATATATCAGAATGTATAAGCTGCAAAAAATCAGAACTCTTACCAGGACTTGCAGTAAATCGAACCCTCTTTTGTTTGCCAAAAATACAGTGCTCACACAAGTCTAAATTGCAAGACTTAATCCCAGACAACATACCTCGGTCATGCAGAATTTTCAATCCTTTTTCACTCATATGCCCTAGGCGTTGATGCCATAGCATTACTCCATCCTGAGCATTGCCTGAAGTTGTTGCTGCTGCATGGTTTGTCACCGTATCACCGCACAAACGATATAGGGTCCCATAAGGTTCTCCTTTTGCTACTACTAGGGATCCTCTGGTAATTTTGCAATAATTGTTACCAAAAGTAGTACAATACCCAAGCTTGTCCATCATCTTGATTGAGAGCAAATTCTTCCGCAAAGCAGGCACATGTCGTACATCACATAACATCCTTTCTCTACCATCGTCCAACCTGATCCTTATGTCCCCTCTTCCCACAATTTCTAAAGGATGATCATCACCCAAATAGACCATCCCTCCATTATAGGACTGATATTTGACAAACCAGTCTCTATGTGGAGACATGTGGAAAGATGCACCCGAGTCCAAAACCCAGGTATATAAAATAGATCTGCTGCTACTGGTACAAAAGGCCTCACATGTTGCCATCTCTACTGCATCTCCAGTATTGGCCTCAGCTGATGGTTGATTTTGCTTTTCACCATTCTTCTCCTTTTTCAGATGCCAACAGTCCTTCGAGTGCCCTGGCTTCCCACAATGCCAACACCTCCCTTTCAGCTTGCGTCCTTTTGACTTAGACCTGGATTGTGATCTACCTTGTTGACTCCTTTCGTTAGATCGACCTCTCACAGCTAGGGCTTCATTGGTTGAGGGTTCCAGAGACGATTTTCGCCTCAACTCTTCTGCCAACAAAGCGGCTACGACATCATCAACTCTTAGAGCTCCAGATGATGCATTGTTGATGGTCATCACCAAATGATCCCAGGTGTCCGAGAGAGAACAAAGTAGGGTGATTGCTTTATCTTCATCCTCCATCTTCACATCAACAGAGACCAACTTACTGATTAGAGTATTAAACTCATTCAGATGATCTGCCACAGATGAACCCTCCTTCATCCTCAGGCTATAAAGCTGCTTTTTCAAGAAGACCTTATTTGATTTAGTCTCATATAACTTCTCAAGCTTTTCCCAGAGGGCTTCTGCAGTCCTTTCTTCAGCAACATTGAACAAGACAGAGTCTGCTAGGCAAAGACGAATTGTAGACATCGCCTTCTTGTCCAGCTTTAACCACTCCTCATCTGTCATGCTGTCAGGTTTATCCGCGAGCCCTTCCAAGGCTAGGGCTTGGTCGTTCTGAACCAACAAATCCTCCACCTTCATCTTCCATAGGGCGAAGTTCTTACCATTAAACTTCTCAATCTCGAACTTGGTTACACCTCCTGTCATTGTTGCAGCTCCCACTCGCACAAAACCCTGACCAACGAGTTTTCAAAGAACCTCGCTCTGATACCAGATGTTAGGAAATTAAAAGCAAGCAAGCTAAACAACAATAAACAGTACACGAGATTTTACGTGGAAACCCTGCAGTGTGCAGGGAAAACCACGGGGCAAAAGGCAGCTTTTCTCTTTTATTATTCTCAGCTAGCTTTCATACATTCGCACTCGTCCATAATGCAAGGGGCATTCCCCTTTTTATAGAAATACAAAGGAAGATTCCAAAAAAGCCGTGGCACATTCCAGATAAAAGCGTTTTATTAAAAAACTGCTTTTATCAACTGCGTTTTATAACAAAAGCGCTTTAAAAGCAAAAGCAGCTTTAAAAGCAAAAGCGCTTTTAAAAGCTGCACCACCATGCACCACTCTGCTGAAGAACATCGGAGATCTGGATAATGACTTCACCTCCTAACATATTATAAATTTTACATAATAGAAATTGGTATAGAATCTGATTAGAAAAGTTGAGCATAGTTTGTTTGGCACACCTATTGAAAAGGATAGATATGGTAAGCAGGCAGGTACTGTCGCTAAATATAGTTTAATTTCTACCAGGGTGAAGAGACCTTGTTCAGTTGGGGGTCTTTAAAGCCTGGGTGGATTTTTAAGTGTCTTTTTCTATTGATTGCTATTTTTAAATGGGCAAACTGATGGGCTGTTGCAGAACCTAATCATTCAACACAATTTTCTCATTCAACACAATTTTCTCATTCTTGATGATGGGACACAAATAGTGTCCTGAAACATCAAGCTTAAATCCCCCATGCACAAATACTTACCCAAAAAAAGTGGTCTAGACTCTAGGTCACCAGGGAAGTTACTACATGCTACTAGTGCTTGATTACTAATTTATTATTTTTGGTTACTAATCAAACTCTATTACCAATGTAAAGTCATCACTCTTCACCTTTTTCTCTTACAGTTGTCTAAATATTACCGGAGAAGGATATTGTCTGGATTTGGAATCTTTCATTGTTTATATTTTATGTGCATCTGGTAACAGGCACAATCTATGTGGCATATTTGTCAAATTGAAGACAAACATTGGCTGTCAGCAGTTTGAATGCTGTACTCAGCAGACATTTAATGAATCAAACCAATCAATTTAAAATGGTAGATTAGTTGTTGCCCATGGTGTTGAAGTCTAACTGGTGAGAATGTTTGGCTGACAAAGAGCTCCCAGTGTTCAATTCCTATGGGTGCTGTGATAATATGGTTTGTTGTAATACAGCAGCAACATGGTCATAACATAATATGGGTAGGGCCTGTTTCAATCTTATATATACCAATTTAATTTTTAAAAGAAGGTAGATTAGTTGTCAAGATATCTCTCGAAGTAAAAGATATAACAAGGGTTGCAAGCATTATTAGAATCAATTTGTCACTGGCAAATCAGATAAGAAAACAAATAGTCAGCAGCAAATATGAGCTTTGAGAAGGATGATGATCAAATACGAACCAAAGGTATCCTTCAGATTGGCTGACAATCCTCATGTACCAAGGGTGTTTCAATTTTTCAAACTAATACTGGTAAATGGGGGAATTGAGCTTAACTGATTGTGGCAGTTGCAGACCCTTTTCTGCAGCTAGGGTTTTAGGCTTGCACTTTCATTTATGTTTTTGTGATTTATCAATTATATGAGGGTCAGGCCTCCTCCTGGTTCAGATCAGATTTTGTATTATATTCTCGTGAATATGGAGGAGATTTGCAGAGCAAGTTCTTGTATACTGCATCTTGAGCTCAAGTAAAATATTGTGCCGATTCTTGCTGCTATATTTGCTTAAATAAGCCAATTTGCAGCTACCTATGTTTTCATGTAGTTAGGAATAGTCGGTCCAAAAGGCCAAGATAATCGAAGTCCACAAAATTTATGTCATGCATATATTTTTGGATGCAATTTCAAGGCTTGCCATAAAGCATTTTGTTATTCCAAGAAGTGCTGGTCATCTTGTCAATGCATCTCTATTTCTTAAGCACAAATGTAAATCAGGATGGCATGATGGGAACAATGCTTATGATATGAATGTAATACTAGTTTGATGCGATGAAAAATATGGGCATGGATTTCTAGCCAGTCTAATGTGTTTTTTTTTACCTAGCCAAAGAAAGGGAAAAAAGAGAGCTTCAAATAAATCTAGGAATGTATGACAGAGTAAAAGGGTTTTAATAAGGTGCTTTAACTCTTCTCTTTCTTCTTGCTGCCACAATGTATAAAATGATTCAACACTTGTAGGAAAATACCTTGACCAAAGACCAAGACTAGGATAACTAGCAGTCCCAAAATTTTGATCAATCATCTTAGATTTTCAAGGAGAGGAAACACAATTATTGACCATTCAGACAGCTCCTATGAAGAGGTCCCTTACAGGTTGAGCATCGGTTATGGACAAACTTGCCATTTAAGAGTTGCAAAGAACATATTGAGCATTCAGCATGTAGGCTTATTAAGGACATGATTGCTTTCTTCTTTTCTATTGGAATTGAAGGTCATCAAAAGCAACACATTTATACCCTTGTCATTGTAGAAGTTTGTCTCTCTCCTGAAGATTAGGGGCATTGAAGCCACAGAAGAAGTTTAAAGTGAGGCACAAAAAAATGAAGAGATACATTATTTTCTACATCATAGCATGGTGACTAATTCAAATTAACTGCAAATACACAACATGAAGGGTTTTGGATAGAATTTCTGCTTAAAGTCAAATTACCATTTATTCAAAAGCTGCATTTGCAATTGCCTAAAACACATTTTAACAGCAAACATACTACCACAGCATACACAAAAATGTGGACTACATGAACATTTTAAGTAGACAACATCAAAATAAATTAGGAAAGAGAAACATAAAAATTAAATTCAAAGGACTCTTTGAAGTGATTAATTTTTTTTCCAATCCTCTTATTGGGGGTTCTCCCAACATGTCAGCTTGCACACCTGCATCCCGTTCTCTCATCTTCCAAGCTTTGGCCTCTTGCGGCCTCTTGTGTCCACATGGAATGGATGAGTTTTAATCAACAAACCTCTTGGTCTTGTGTAACAGAGTAGTTAAGTCATTAAGGCACCAGTCAGTGGGAGTAAAAGAGTAAACAAGTACAAGATAACTGGTATAGACTTGCAAAAAGTTATGAAATTTGATTGCATTTCACAAGATTTCATATATTCCTTCAACATTGCAAGTTATCTACATAGCTATGTCTTTGGGTTCATATTGTTTTTTGTATATAGTACAAATCTGGGTTTCATTGCACAATTTTAGCTACCAGAGCCTTTCTATCTATGCAGCTTTGAAGTGGAGCAAAGTCGCTGCCACTCTAATCGAGCTGGCTTAATTTAGATTTCCCAAGTACCTCAACCCTACAAAATTATTACGTATCTATCCCCTGGCCTTACATAACTCGAGAAATCTGTAATAGAAAATCTACTCTTTTCAACCTGGGTCATTGCTAGGGCAGGAATGTCATTTTGAAGTATAGAAAAGTAGATTTTAATTGAATGGACACATTGTCAAACTGACCAGCTGCCACAGTGGCACTAAAAGGGAGCCTATTTAAATTTTATGTTTCAACTATATCTGCAAGTTGTCAACATTGAAGGGCTTCTGGAATGAAATTTTCCGAAGGCAGTATCGATTGTAATACCCCACTTCTAGAAGCAAGTAAATGCAAAATTTGATCAACTAGGCTTGGTATAAATTTTAAGCATTAAAAATATGTCTAGTACCACTAATATGAATAAGGCTTGTGCCCGAAAAGGTGATTTTCTTAATAATTTGGTATAATTTCCCACAGTACAGAGATGACATTTGAAGGACTGTACAAGGTCTGCAATATGTGTTGTGCCAGTGCTCTACAGGAATTCCAATTCAAAAAAATTCAAAATTAAACGCCCTCAATATTTTGCTTGCACTTACCAGAAGAACAACGAATGCATTAGATCCCCTCACAAGTTTTCCTACGTCATATTTCATCTTATAAATTATAACTCGTATCCACCATTTCAAGACAGATTGCATCACAATGACCACTAGTATGAGCTGAATCAACACACCAAAACACAAGAAGAAGCTTAGCTTTAAAAAAGAATTAAAAGAAAAGAACCTGTATGGGCTTTTTATGTATGTCTCAACGTTTGCAGAAGTGTATGCCTCTCCTCCCATGTTATTCATCCCTCATCCTTAACAATTACAAGCAGAGCTGCTAAACTTTGACTGCTCAGTGGACAGGTATTGCTGAATCTATCTCAGAAATTCCAGCAAATCATTAATTTTACATGGCATAGTTGTTAAATTGTCGCGTCCTGGCGAATTTTAGTTTTGACGTGAGTTGGGACATCGACATAGAGGGATTGGATGGGAATTTGTTTGAATCTTGTCTTTCAAAAAAAGGTAAGAGGTTACTTTCTCTCAATTGCACATATCAATTGATAGCTGTTGCAAGGTGCCTCCCGAAGCTGGGTCACCTTCCTTGCGTTGAATTCGTCGACTGGAGCCTCATCATTGTTTTTGGTGGGGCTCTATCTGTAAATTGTAACCATTGATTATATTGTTAGCTTAGCTTAGGCTTATTTACTGAGGTCAAAAACAATTCATTGCCTTTTCAGCTTGTACTGCACTGGTCAAAAACAGATAATTCTTACGGAAACAACAGTTTCTTAAACAGAAATAACAGTTACAGTTTAGGCGAAATTTTTATAAGAAATAATGGTGTCTTTGGGTTTTTATTAAGGAGATTAAGTATTGATTAGAGGAAGGTGGCCTTCATTGTACTTTGATACTTTTAAATTTGACTAAGAACTTGAAACCGCGACCTCAAGCTGATAAACACTCAGCCGAAACCAGTCCATTGTTGCGCTTCCTATCTTACAACAGCAAAGAAAAAAGAGCGCGCCAGTAAATTATTATATATTTTTGTTCTTTATTAATATTTTAAATATTTATATTTTTATTAAATTGAATTATTTATAAAATAAAATTTATGATATTTTTAGAAAAATTGTTAATATAATGTTTTTAAAATGTCCTTTTTATTCGGTTGTTTTTAATGAAAGCAACAAAATATCATATTAGGTGGATTTTTTTTTAATTAATTTTTTGAAAATATGTTTATTATTTTAGAAAAGTTTCTTTAGCTAGTCCCTTTAATATTGCATTTTGGATTAGTTAAATTATTTCACTTTATTTCCTTTTTTTAGATATATTGACATTTTTCATTTTACTTCATTTTTTTGGATATATTGATATTTTTATGATACTATACCATCAATAATTGGACAGCTAAAATAATGTCATTATTGATTTAATCTTCACATCCTTTTTAAAATAATATTATTAATAATATGTGAATCTCCCTCAATTGAAATGTCTTCATCCTTTTCTCATGGCCATATTGATCCATGTAAGAAATGCCCTGGGCATTATACACTTGTTTGTTGAAATCCCATATGCTTTTGAGTAGATGTGAGGAGAATTTTGTCTTGATTATCCCCAAAAACGTTGCCTTCAATAAATTTTCAAAGGTTTCTTTTGGAAGCACCATCAAAATTAAGTTTAATTAACCCAACTTTTGAACATTTTTATTTTACCATGATTGAATGTTAAATCCTTCGTTAACTCTATTGTTGTGGGTTATCTTTACATTTATCTTTAAATCCTATAACCAAGTGGTTAGCACATTTTTTTCCATGACACTTCCAATGATGAACACCCTCCATGTAAACATTCTACATGAATCTAAACTTGGGGTGTGAATTTAATATTTGTTTTTGAAAATTTTATTAGTCCTTCAAGCCATAAATTCCAGCAAATAATGGTAGGACCAGCCATTGACATAATGCATAATGCTTTAGCTTTGAACCAAATTATCCATTCTTCTAATGTTGATGGTTCACCCCAATAATTTATTTTATCTATTTACTTATAAACCAAATGGTGGAAGCAAAGGAACAATGGAGAAGTAGATGATATGAAGTATCTACATCCTTCTTACATACACACACCTAAAAGGTTCACAATATTCTCTTCTTTACAAATTCTTGTAAGAAGTTTGTTTTCGAATTACTAGCCAAACAAATGTTGAGACTTTAGGGAGGGCCTCAAGTGGCCAAATACTCTTCCAACCAAAATCCTTGGGAGTAGGGAACTCTAATTATTCTAAAGCTATAACAAGTCCAATATAGCCACATCGATTATCTTTATTATTATTAGCTTGGGTCTTAGGATTAGGTTAGTCAACTCTTGAGCAATAGGGTTAAGGTTATTGTCTAATTTAGTCTATAAATAGAGGAGTTATATTGTAAGTTGGGACCATCCTTCATATTTGTAATCTTAAGTTGTTTCTATTATACGTATGAGACTTTGCCACTCTCTAAGTGGCTAGGATTTGTATTGATTTGAGATTTGGAAATTTGTTACATATATTATTGATTTTGGTTTTGTTACAAGTGGGATTTTGGCTTCCTATATTAGTATGAAAAAGCGATAGAAGGGTGTGCAAACCACTCTAGACCCTCAAATAACTACATCTGCTTCCTATCGTCTGAGTAATTATTGTCAATTTTTTAGGCTTTATCTTTTGACACATTTTTCTTTTGTAATATTGTAATTTAGCTATTATTTTCTTTTCTCAAACCCAATTTAAAGAGTATAAAGGGTATTGGGACCTTTGTGGGAGACCCCTCTCATTGCAATCATCTCTTCAAGCCGGTCATAATAAGGGGTATCTCTAGCAACAATTTTTGGAAGTGATCAAAAGGTATACTTTGTTTCTAGTGTATGAACGAACCCTTTGCTTATAGTAGCTAGTTGTGAGTCAATAGGTGTTTGCAGTGCATTGGTCAGCACAAGGATGTGTGCATGAGCAGAAAGAAAATTTAGTCTAGAAATTTCTATAAGCATCATAACATCCTTGCAAATATCAATAGCTTTGACCTGTGTCCTTTCTTCTTTAGGTGCCATGGCTTTGTCTCCTTCAACCACACCTCCTCCCACCATCCTTCCCACTCCTCTAATTAGTAGTACTCTACATACAATTGACACTGATCTGTGCACAAATCTTATGCTTGGGAAAACAAACATTCCAACGTAGTGAATTTGGTTTCCTCTAGTCAAAATGTAGATGACCCTAGATTACATCCAATGTCATTTGGATCTTGCCCCTACAAAGAGTTCCCTTTGACCAAGGGTTTCAACAAGTCTCTAGGTAGTGGCCACGCACAAAGTTCATGATATTTCTCGCCTATACCTATCAATTAGATCTACTGATAATGGTCTCATTTTTTCCTCATGGACTTAAGGATGAAATCCAACAAGAGGTTGATATGTATGATCTATACATCTAGTGGTAGAAAAGAAGCTCTAGTTGTCCCATCTCCAACCATGACATGATTTCAACTCTCTACAACCTTATTTCAATAACCAAAATAGTGAGCATCCCTAAGGATTCTTCTATTATAAATGTAGTTCATGCCATCCCCGATATTAGGCTCGAAGGGTTGTGTAACTTTGTAGTGGTAGCTAAGGAAGCAATAGTGCTAGAGGATGAAGATCAAGATTCTTCATAGTGGGAGTCACCAATCAAAGTAATAAATTTTTATCAAGAGGCTGATACCATGATTCTCTTCATCTTTTCCCTAATGAGGCTCTAGGCTTACCATACCATCAAGGTCTAAGGCTTCATCAAATGTCAACGCGTCAATGTGTTGATCAATTTAGGTAGCATGCATAACTTTATTGACATAAAAAATGAAATCCTTGGGACTATATATCAATATTATGATCTAGGACAAATTCCAAGTATTAATTATAAATGGGGAGATGCTTAGTGTGTGGGTCATATGAAGGTTAACATTCCAATGGGAGATTATACTTGGACTGACCATATTTTCGTCATGAATCTAGGTAGTGCAGATGTCATATTTGGAGCACAATTGCTCTTACAACTTAACAATGTTACTATTAATCTATAATGACTGTTTATCAAATGGGTGGAAAATGACAAGGTCATTTGTCTCTAGGGAATCCAACCTCCTAAAATGCTTAGTTCCTACAACAAGGAAAATATCCTAAAGAAAGGAGGTTGTGGATTCTTTGCCTAGGTCAATTGCATGGAACTTTGGTATTTTGAGCTTCTCCTTCCCGCTCTTCCTTCAATTTACACACTATTGTTGATTATTATGTGGATGTCTTTGGCAAACCCATGGATCTTCCTCCTAAGCGTACACATGATCATGTCATCCACCTAGTTGTAGGTAGTCATCCTCTGAATGTTCATCCTTATTGCTATCCCCAACCCTAGAAGTTTGAGATTGAGAAGCTGGTTTAGGGGATGTTGGAGCAAGGAATTATCCATTTAACAATCAATCCTTCTCTCTATGGTGGTTTGGTGCAGTGTAAGGATAACTCTTGGCACATGTGTCTTGATTTTGACTTCTCAACAAGATCACCATAAAAGATAAGTTTGCTATTCCTAATACAAATGATTTGTTGGATGAATTGCATGGTGCTAAATATTTTACCAAGCTTGATTTGTGCTCTAGGTTCCATAAAATTAGGGTTAAAGAAGAGGATATCCTCCAAACTACTTTTTTGACACATGAGGGTCTTTATGAGTTCTTATGTCCTTTGGTCTTACTAATGCTCCTCCCACTTTCCAAAGCCTCATGAATTTTTTCTTTCATCCTTTTCTTCACAAGTTTTTGTTAGTCTTCTTTGATGATATCTTAGTCTAAAATAAGTCCTAGGAAGCCCATATAGTTCATGTTGACCTAGTTCTCCACCTATTACAGAAGGAACAACTATTTGTGAGGTCCAAGTGTTTTTTGGTATCCATGAGGTAGAATATTTGGGACATATAATATCTCAAGAAGGGGTTAATATGGATCCTAACAAGATCAAATCCATGCAAGATTAGACTAGGCTTAAATCCCTCAAGTACCTTCATGGATTTTTGGGTTTAATTGGTATTATAGAAAATCTGTTTGCAACTATGAAAAGATTATAACCTTGCTCATTGCTCTCATTAAGAAGGAATCTTTTGTTTGTTTTGAAGTAGCTTTGCAATCCTTCAATGCCCTAAAGGAGGCTATGTGTACCACCATTGTTTTGGCTACTCTTGATTTCAATAAATTATCACTAAATGTGATGCTTTAGGCATAGGTATCAGAGTTGTTTTGTAGCCAGAGGCCTTTGAGAGCAAGTAACTCTTTGAAAAGAATATGGGTCAATCCACTTATGAGAAATAAATGCTATCCATTTTGCATTCCATAGAGAAAAGGATCCCTTATTTATTTAGACAACACTTCATTATCAAGACCAACCATAACAACATCAAACATCTTTTAGAATAATGTATCTATTGTCTTCAATAAAATAAATGGTTAACAAAGCTCTTGGGTGATGAATTTGCCATTAAATACAAGAAGGAAAAGGTAAATATAGTAGTTGATGCTCCATATTGCAAACATTAGGACATCATTGCTACCAATGAAATCTCTAGTCTGCTTCCACAATGGTTTTCACAACTTTGGGAGGAATGGCATTTTGACCTAGAGATTGCTCACATCATTCATGATATGGAGGCTAGCTCTTTGTCACCTTGCTTGTTATCCTATGCTAATGAGGTTCTTCACAATAATGATCACATTTATCTTTCTCCTTTTGGATGGATATTCAAGTTTCTTAAAAACATACTAGTAGTTGAAGTAATCATTTTATTGGAAAGGATTAAAAGAAAATGTCATGACATTTGTGGCCAGATGTGAGGTACATTAGTGAAACAAGGAAAAATTGTTAAATATCCTAGTTTGTTGTAGCCTTTGCTTATCCTTGATTACCAATTGGAGCATATCTCTATGGATTTCATTGAGGGCCTTTCCAAGTCAAAGTGCAAAACAATGATCTTTGTGGTGGTGTATTACATTTCAAACTATGCTTATTTTTATGCCTTGCAACATCTCTTCATAGTTAATAAGGTTGTAAAGGTGTTCCTTAATTCTATTTTCAAATTGCATGACATGCCCACATCCTTTGTCAATGGTCATGACCCTATTTTTACTAACAATGTTTGGAAGGAGTTGTTCACTCTTAGTGGTACTCACTTGAATAGATGCTTTTCTTATCAACCTTAGTTGAATGGCCAAACAAAGATTTTGAACAAATGTTTGGGTACTTATCTTCACTATTTCTCCCAATACAAATTTTATCACTAGGTTCATTGAATTTCCTTAGAAAAATGGTGGTATAACACTTCTTACAATTTTACCTCAAGATGTTCCCATTTGAGACATTGTATGGCCAAAAACCTCCATCAATGGAAGACTATATTCTAGGATCATCCAAGGTGGCCTAGGCATTAGGTTTATTGTATCAACATTGGATTGTGTTCTAGCTCCTTAATGATAATTTGCCCCAAGCTAAAAACTTCATGAAGCAACAACAAGACATGCATCACTTTGAGCAAAAATTTATAGTGGGAGATATGGTCTTTTGGTGACTCTATCCTTATAAGCAATTGTCTTTGAAAACCAAGTCTAGTAAGAAGTTGACCCCTCATTTATATGGCCCCCAGAAGTTGGTTCATTGGCATTGGAGAAGTGGTATATCAATTGGAGATTTTATTGAATTCCTGCATCTACCTTGTTTTTCATGTTTCTTGTCTTAAACAGGTTATTGGCCAAAAGGGGCAGTCCTAGAGGGAGTTTCCTATACTCAACAAAGAAGAATCACTCTCTATTTAGAAGTTGTGTTACAATCCAGTTCATAATCTATCATATTTTTAAATATAGTTCCTTATAAAATGGAAGAATTTTCCAAAAATGTGGGAGCCTGAGAGTATTTTCTAGTCATTTCCAACTTTGAGGACAAATATTTTTGAGGGTAAAGTCATGTAATGGATCCAATATAGTCATGTCAACTATCTTTATTATTGTAAAGCTTTGGTATTAGTATTAATTTAATCGATCCTTGAGCATTAGGGTTAGGGTTATTATTTGATTTAGTTTATAAATAGAGGAGTTAAATCTCAAGTTGAGACCATATTTCGTACTTGTAATATTAAGTCACCTTTGTTGCACATATTTTCCCCTCTCCAAGTGGCTATGGGGTTTTACCTTGTCTAATAGGTTAGGATTTGTACTATTTTGAAATCTAGAAATTTATTACTTGCATTATTGATTTTCTATTGTTTTATAACCAAAGCTTTATATCACAACTCCATGGAGTATCTATTTTTTTATAGGTTCAAATAAACTCAACTTCATGTGAAAAAATGGGTGTATAGAACTCTTGAAGCATATTATAGGGTTCACCCACTATTTTGTTTGAGGTCCTCTCCCTTAACCAATATGCTAATAGAAAGCCAAGAGTTGAAATTGTTACTCATATCAATATAAATTTTTACTTTTGAACCCTACAAGCCAAACAAATTTGAGCCAATGGTTGTTATTTGGGATAAAATACAAGAGGATAAGGCTTTGACCAAGCATCATGTAGGCAGCAAATCCACCTCCCAGAAGAAGAGAAAGTGACAAAAGGGATTTGCTCAATTTTGACAATTTTGATAGTTTGTACAAGTTTTGCAAATCGTACAGGTAGGAGTAAACCATACAACCAGGAGGGAAAACCATACAAGGCAAAGATAAACCGTACAAGGCACACTGAAATGCAGTGAAATGCATGGGAAATATAATTTCAGGTTGAAATTACGCATAGGTTTGATAATTAAGGTGTTAGACTTAGTAAAAGTCTTAATTAATGCATTATGTTATGCATGGGTGGTTGTAAATAACTAATTTCCTTAGGAACCACTTTGGAACAGCCTGGGAAATATTATATAAGGCCCCATTTTCAATTTTGTAGGTCTGGATATTTGTTGGTTGTAATCTGACTAAGTTATGCTATTATGCTCTGAGTTCTAGCTATAATTATTGTGGTTCAGCCATATTGTAAGTGATGTTATGATAGAATAATACTAAAAATGAGTACAATTATGTTTTCTCAGATTGTGTATGATTTTGGAATGGTTGAATGACAATTTGTGGCTTAATTGTGTTGCATGTGCTTTCTGGTGAATGTTTTGGTTAGTTTATGACTTATTGTGGTGGAATGGATTAATCTGGCATTGGAAGAGCTTTTTGGAATGATATATGATGATGGAAGCATCAAATAGGATGTATTGAACCCTATTATATGATTTTTGGGCGTTGCTATTGGATTTGCATCTCTCTCAAGCCTCGTTGATATGTTTTGCATGTTACAGGAAAAAGATTAATTGGCATATTAAACCCTTAAAAAACCTATCTAAGAGAGATTTTACCAGTAGAGTATCCAATTTAGCACTTGGATGTACCTTCTTTTCATACAAATCGTACACTAGAGTTCGTACAAATCGTACAAAGACAACTTACCCGATTTGGCAATTTAGGTGATTGAAGAAAACTTACCCGATTTGGCAGTTTTGGGAAATCGACTTGTTTGGTTATAAAACTATGTACGATAGCCTGCAAAACTGAATCTGAAGGATTGTTTGAGTGTAGAATCATACAATCCATGTCACTGTATGATTTTGGATCGTACAGTGTGTCGAATTGACTTTCGTACAAGTTGTTCATTGGGCATAAACTAGTAGTTTTAGGGATTGTACGGTTGTATGATTTGGTACACAAGTTGAGAATAGTACATTGATCATCCTAAGAATTATAAATCACCTCCCCACTAGGAATACTACACCCCTATGCTACATTTGGTATCATTGCCTTATCGAATCTGGCATTTTTGTTAAAATGGGTCAAATTGACAAAGTAAGAATACTACAAAATTGGAGGTGAATGATAGACACCAGTGTACAAAGGCGTAGGAGATGGGAAGTATGAGAGAAAATTATAGTAAGAAGGAGCATAAGGATTTATCAAAGAGAGAATGCAAGTAACTCAGACCATAGTACACATGAACAAAAAATAGAGCAAGTTTGGACATCTGAAGAAGGAGACTTTGAGGTGTTGTTGATAGAGATAGAAGACGAGGAAGTAGAACCACCTAGCGTAGAGGCACGAGTTGATAGAGAGGTAGTGCAAGAGGATGGAGAGTGGATGGTGACACCTGAGAAAGTTATGGAAGGGTTGCAAGGGAGTGTAGAGGATGGGAGTCAGGCACTAGAGCAATAAGGCATGAGGTCTCAGGAGGAAGGACCAAGACCATCTCCCTCACATCAGCGAAGGAGGTCACAGAGTGAAGATGCATGTGAGTTTGGTCAATGAGTGGTGGGATAGAACAAGATACCTTAGATAGAAACTTCTGATGATGATGGTAGTAAAACACCCCCAAGGAGGAATCAAATAGAGATTCCATGGGAGACCTCAAGTGATAGTGACGATTCTCCGAAGATGGCTAATAAGGCAGCCAAATAGAGATGTCCACCATTTTTAGGTGAGGGTAAGGAAGACCCCACAAGACATATCGGAACTTGTATAACCATTTAGAGAGAAAATGGTGTAGATAGACCAGATGACTGGGTAACTTTATTTCTTGCTACTTTGAGAGGATTGGCGATTGATTGGTATTTGAAGAGAGAAAATACCATAGATTTTTAGACTTGGAATCAGATAAAGGAGAAGTTCATTGAAGAATTTCAACCTTTGAAGGATGATGGAGACATTGTTACTGAAATTTGCATGACAAAGCAAAAATTTGATGAAGATGTAAAATCATACAACCATAGACTAAAGTAATTAGTCGATAAGATGCAAATGCCTTTGGTAGATGTATTGGTGAAGCGGTGGTTTGTATATGGATTGCTTCCAAAGTATAAGAAAAATATGAAGGTAGTACCATCAAAAACATATGAAGAAGTTGTGAAGCATGCAAAGAATTTTGAAAGTGAATCGAAATAGATATACATAGGAATTTTATCTCACCCCAAGTCTAATGATTCAGATAGTGGAGAAGATGACACTATACAGAGGATAGTAGCATCATTTCATCAGGAGTTTGATAAGATCATGAAAGAACAAAAGAGCAAACCTGATAGGAATGACATTTGGTGCACAAAATGCAAGACGAAAGGTCATACAAATGTGAAGTGTCCATGCAATGATTATTGCCACATCTGTAATGTGATGGGACACAAAGTATTGCTATGTCCGTATAATGCAAGAGTACATCCATAGGTCCTATCAATCCAAGAGCAGGAAGAGAAACCGAAGGCCCAAGGGAGCGGGCAACAAGCAACAAGTGGCAGTTATAGAAATAGCAAACAAGGTGGAAGGCCGAACCAGGGCAATCGATAAGGAGGACAAAGCCATTTGCAGTATGACTCGGAAGGGAGGCCGATCATACAATGTCGCAATTGCTAAGAATGGGGGCATTTTGTAAAAAATTATCCTTCACCTTAGAGGTAGGAAACACCGCAAGCAAGCACTACACATATGTGTAGATGGTGTGGTCCGGGAACCACAAAGAAGCAAATTACCCAAAGCAGGCGAGTTCAAGTAACCCGTAGAATGTCAATTATCTAGACATTGAGGTTCCTCAAGTTAAGGAGGAAACCCAAGAAGTATTAGCCATGATAAGGAATCAGGCTAAAAAGGATAAGTACCTAGAGCCAACAAAGGAAAAGCAACGCTGGCAAGTAGCAAAGAAAATACTACAGGATGAAGCACAAAAGGCTAAACAAGTGAAGTTAGCTAAAGAAAAGGAACCAAAAAAGCCATCATAAGAGAAGGTGATTGTGCAAAGTCTGGAAGCATAGGTCTTGGACACCATAGTAGAGATTAAAGTGTCGAACCTGTTGGAAGCTATTCCAACATTGCAGAAAGCAATGGTGGAAGAAATACAACCACATAAGGTGATGGAAGTGCAGAGCCAACCAATTCAGGAGAAGGAAAGGAAATATCAATTCATGGATCCGACTATATTGATGATTGATGTGGGAAAGAAACCCGCATTAGTTCATATGGAGATCCTAGGGCACAAATTGACACAAGTGATTATGGATGGAGGATCCAGTATCAATGTGCTACCTGAAAGAACCTAGCTAGAACTAGGCACTCCATCTCTATGGGCACCGAGCTTCCGATTATATGGTGCTGACTAGTATGGTATCGAGACAAAGGGAGTCTTGATAGCACAACAAGTGGTGATAGCTGACCAAGAGTTTGTCTTGGATTTCATTGTGATTACAATGTAGAAGCCTGCATACGATGCTCTCTTGGGGAGAGGATGGCTACGAGTAGCCAAAGTTAATCACAATTGGGGAAAGAATCAGATCACTTTCAAGAAGGGACAACATAAATATATGATTAATCTAGCTAATCAAAAAGTTAGTGAGGATGTAGCTACGACGGATGAATCAAAAAATTCCTCAGGAGATGAAGGGTATGAACCTGATGGAGAAGGAATGTTGTACCTAGATGAATGTAGTGAAGATGAAGCTAGATCTGATAGCGGACTTCTTCATTGGTAAATGGAGGAGTACAAAATTTTTCAGCCCAAATGCCTCTGTATTGAGTCAGAGGAGATCAAGGAAAAACAAGATGAACCAAAAGTTAGTCAAGAACCTAAGAAGGAGGTAGAAGAGAAATGGACATTCCCAAAATTTTTTGTAGAGTATACAGTAGGAGATGCGGAGATTGATACAAGACCGACACACCCAAAGAATGTAGAGAAAGCAACGAGTGAGCCAGAAAATATCAAATATGAAGGACCTCGGATAGTGGACATCAATCTAGGAATGGAGGAGGAACCTAGGATGATTCACTACGGCGATGATTGGAACCCTATACTGAAAGCGACGACTTTTAAGATATTCTTGGAATATAAGGATGTCTTTGCATGGACATATAAGGACCTGAAGGGAGTACCACCAGAGTTATGTGTCCACAAGATTACGCTAATGCCTGGAGCTCAACCCGTAAGGAGGAGACCATATAGAATGAACCCAAAGTATGCTGCATTAGTGAATGCAGAGATAGAAAAGATGTTGGAGGTAGGAATCATCTTCAGGGTGACAACCAGTGAATGGGTATCACCTATAGTGATCACCTTGAAGAAGGAAGTGGACAAGATCAGAATATGCGTGGACTTTAGGAGTCTAAATGCAGTAACTATTAAGGACCCCTTCCCTATTCCCTTCACAGATTCTATCCTGGAAGAAGTCATAGGACATGAGATCTATTCATTTTTGGATGGGTTTTCGGGTTACAATCAAATTAGTATAGCCAAGGAGGATAAGCTGAAGACCACATTTATTGTGGAGAATGGCATCTACGCGTATAATCGAATGCCATTCGGGCTCTGTAATGCCCCAACTACATTTTAGCGCATCATACTGTATATATTTGATCAGTTGGCAACAAGGAACTTTAAAGCATTTTTGGATGATTGGTCCATTTATGGGAAGATCAAGGAGCATCTTCCTGCCCTCAGTGAATGTATGAGTAGGTGCAAAAATGCACAGATATCATTAAATCCTGGGAAATGCTACCTGATGGTACCATATGGGAAATTTTTAGGACACATAGTGTGTAGTGAAGGATTAAAAATAGATCTTGATAAGATCCGTGTGATATTGCACATGGAAGAACCATATGATGTGAGTTCACTTAAAACATTCTTGGGATCGACGGGATATTATCGAAGGTTTATCAGGAATTATGCACATGTATCCTACCCATTGGATTCATTGATGAAGAAGAATGTTCCTTTCAGATGGATAGAGGAGCACCAAGGAGCCTTTGAGGAGTTGAAGGCTAAGCTCGTGAGTAGTCCAATTTTGGTGTTCCCAAACTGGGATAAGGAATTCCATGTCCATATTGATACTTCAAATTTTGCAATTGGATGTGCTTTGGCACAAGAAGGATAGTTTAGGCTGGATCAACCTATTTTCTTTGCTAGTCACCTATTGTCTAGGCCAGAGAGAAATTATAGTACAACAAAAAGAGAAGCTTTGGGAATGGTATATGCAGTACAAAAATTTAGGCATTACCTATTGGCGAATCCCTTTGCTTTCTATGTAGATCACCAAGCTCTATTGTACTTGATAAATAAACCAATGATACAAGGATGGGTCAGTAGGTGGCTCGTCACCCTACAAGAGTTCGTATTTTGAGTAGTAGTGAGACCTGGTAAGAAGCATGTCATTGCAGACCAGTTGTCTCGGATACGATCAAGAGAGCCTACAGGAACAGGAGTTCTAGATGAATTCTTGGATGCACAATTATTCACCATCAATGTTGTTCCATCATGGTACAAGTTGATTGACCAGTACCTATCCACAAGTGAGTTGCCACAAGAAATGATGGCAATCGAGAAAAAGAAAGTGATCATGAAGTCAACACCCTTCCAGTTGATAGCAGGATTGTTGTATAATATGGGAAGTGATGGTATCCTACGAAGATGTGTGATGGAAGAAGAAGTCAAAGTGGCATTGAAAGAAGCTCATGAAGGCTTAGCAGGAGGGCACATGGGACCAAATGCGATAGCTAGAAAAATATTACTAGTTGGACTATGGTGGCCCACACTGTATAATGATGCAAAAGAGTATGTGAAAGCATGCGATACTTGCCAAAGGGTAGGAAAGCCGGTAAAGAGGGACTTTATGCCTTTGCATCCATCACAACCCCAAGAATTATTTGAAAGATGGGGATTAGACTTCGTTGGACCATTGAAGACATATCGATGAAGGAAGTGCAGATACATCGTAGTAGCAATGGAATACTTAACAAAATGGGTTGAAGCAAGAGCATTACCTGATAACTCAACAAAAAGTACAATAAGATTCTTGTATGAGCAAGTAATCACAAGATTTGGTATTTCACTATAGATAATAAGTGACCGAGGAGGACACTTTATCAATGAAATCATCAAAATACTGACGACAGAGTTCGATATTTTACACTCATTGTCTAGTCCATATTATCCCAGAGCTAATGGGTAGGTGAAAGCAACGAATAAAGTCATGGTATCTACTCTGTATAAAACCTATGGAATAGAGGGAGCAGATTGGGAGGAAAGGCTACCATCTATTTTGTGGGTATATAGAACAACCTTTAAACCAAAAACAGAGCATACACCTTTCCAATTAATGTATGGATAGGAGGTAGTGGTGCCAGTTGAATTCTTGATACCAAGTTTGAGAGTCGCGGTAGAGCATCGCTTGGGTGATCAAGAAAGTTTGGAAGAGCGACTGACAACACTGATCAAATTAGATGAAAGAAGAGTCATGGCACAATGGGCGATTGAGGTAGCTCAAAAAATAAGGAAGGCATGGCATGACAAACATTTGAGAAAGTTAGAACTTAGTCCGGGTGACTTGGTTCTAAAGTTTAACGAAAAGAGGGAAATCAAGCTCGGTAAGTTGAAGACTTTATGGCTTGGCCCCTATAAAGTGGTTGAAGTAATGAATAATGGAGCAATCAAGTTATAGAACTTGAATGGGATGGAGGTACCCGACACTGTAAATGGCTCAAAGTTGAAGCCTTACAAGGTACAATGCTTATTCATTTCTTTAGAAGAGATTGAATGAAGAAGACGAGTAGAAGCTCAATGGAGAGCTCAAAGTGAGCTAGGTCCATCACAGGAGGAGCCTGACACAGGACTCACACACTTATTCATAGAAGGGGAGGAGACACGACCAACCATAGAATAGCAATATTTGGCACCTCGACCCAGAGAAAGAAGAAGATTGTGAGTGCATGTCAGATTTACGGATGGGACCGAATGAGTAGAAGAGGAAGATGAAGAATGGATTCCTCCAAATGAAAGAGGACATCAGGAGATAGTACTATTACCCAAAAATAGGGGAAGGCAAGAAGAAGCACCCCAAGTAAGTAGAAATATGATGTATCCTCAGGTAGAATGGAGGGAACTACCCCAACAAGTGGAAGGATGAAGAAGGATACGGTTAATAGTACGGTACGAGGATAGAGTGGACACCTTTGAAATGGAAGTTCTAGAAGAATATAGGAATGAGACCATCGATGAATAATTGGTTGGAATTACTCCATTGGCTTAGATAGGGCTATTACAGTAGAGAATGTGGTTATAGACTCAACAACTGCAAGAGGAATACCAGACGTTGTGAGGTCATAATGCAAGGTTGAGAGAACAAATCATCCAAGAATTGGATAGTACAATACAAAGACTAGATGAGCAAAGAAAAACTAGGCTACAAGAGCTAGAAGGAGAACCTGAGGATGATGAGGGGATAACTCCAAGGAGTAATGTAAGAAATTATGGAGCAAGCACAAGTTCACAAGTACCACCAAGTGATCCACCAATGATGAATGAAGATGCAAAAATGCTATGGCGAGACATTGAGGAAGCAACCACATCACCTGAATCACAAGGTAATGTACGATTGGATTTGAGTGACTCCAATAATGAAGGAATGCCTTGGATAGTAATGGAACCTAGTACAAAAAGCAATGATGAGGATGATTGCCCAAAGAACCCCCAGAATCCTTGAGATAATCGTGATCCCCCAGCATGTACAACAACACAACGACAACTAGGGAGATCACAAGGAAATCAAACCAACCTTGATCCACAAGCATATATAATAGCCTATCAACAATTGAGAAGACAAAGGAGAGAAGTATGAAGATTGGAGAGATTGATGAATTTACCAAAATATTGGATGGAATAGAGAGAAGAGAATCAGAATAACTCAAGTTCTAAGATAGACTTTTCTAATGCATATAGAGAGGTCTTGGCAACTTCATCTCCACAAAGAAGCTTCGAGGAAAGAATATGGAGATGTTGCCTAGCACATGCAGATCGTAGAATTAGAGCTCTATGAAAATTTTCACCAAGCACAAGAAGAAGTAGAAGTCCACTAGCCAACATTGAGTTGGTAGAGATAACTCCTGATAACCGAGCAATGGGAGGAAGGAACAGAGAAGGACCCCTAAGGCTTCATCCAGGAAGGGGAGGAGGTATTCGACTATGAAGTGAGAAAGGACAAGGTGATGTTACAATCAGAGGAGGAAGAGGATGAGGAAGGATTCGACCCCCTACTCCTAGATGGCTAGGAGATACACCTTTAGCTTGTATGAACTGGACAAGGAATCTATGAGGGTTACCACGGATGAGAGGAATCTTACCTAGCCCTGCAAGGTAGTATCCATTAGGACGACCACCACTAATCCAATGAGGACCTCAAAGAGTGGTAGGTGGTAGAGGATTACTCCAAGAAAGGGAGGAATCACCATTGGCATAGAGAAACCCGATTTCAAGAGGAATAGGATGGGGAAGACACTCACACGGGAGAGGCCTTGCTAGTAGAGGAAGAGTACATTTTGTAGATGAAAGGAACCAGGGACAACTAAGGATCCGATCACCAAGTCTGGAGCCAGAATTGATTCGAGGGGATAGGCAAAGAAGTCGCTCGAATGATAGTATAGTAGTAAGGACACCGCTACCAAGGGATCAATCACTTGTACGACAAGAGTAAAGGACACCAGGTGAAGATACTCCAGCTTGCAATTGTACAATTCCAAATTGTACACATGGTAGGGGAAGGCCAAGAAATTCAATAACATCACAAGTGGAGATGAATCGGTCTAGAGAGCAAGTACAGACAAGTGACACAACCACTCAAAATGTCACAGTCAAACCTCCAAGAGAAGAATATGATGGGTTCATACAAGTGAATGTCACTGTACGATTTCCACGACGGTAAGTTAAATAGGCTAGGAATGAAAAAAAAAGAAAAAGAAAAATAAAATAAAAACTAAAATGCCTTAATTATTTTTTTTTGAAAAAAATGAAAAACTTGTATTAAAACAAAGAACAGTTACAAAAGGGAGTAAACACATCCCAACCAAGAGCAAAGAAACAAGATTACAAGCGCAGAGCTCAAAAAGTCAACACTTTCCACCGCAGAGCGCAAAAGTCAATAGGGCGTGAAAACGCGACATGTCACGAAATCGCGACATGTCGCAATATCGCGACAATCAAACCCGCCTCGACCGCGCCAGAGCAACAAGTCACGAAATCACGACAGCTAGACCCCGCGACGCCCGATCACCAAAAGTGTCACGAAATCGTGATGGCTGCTCCCCTTGGCGCCCCATCACCAAAGGTGTCGCGATATCGCGACGAGAATTCCAAATGGCTCCTGATCTCCAAAAGTGTCACGAAATCGCGACGAGTTTTCTCCTAAGCGCCCAACCTGCAAAAGTGTCGCGATATCGCGACGAGTTTTCCACTTGGCGCCCAGTCTTCAAAAGTGTCGCGATATCGCGATGATTTTTCCCCAAGACTCCTATTCGCCAAAAGTGTCACGAAATCGCGACGAGTTTTCCTTTCGACGCCCAATCCTCAAAAGTGTCGCGATATCGCGACGAGTTTTCCACTTTGCGCCCAGTCTTCAAAAGTGTCGCGATATCGCGACGAGTTTTCCCCATGGCGCCTGTTCGCCAAAAGTGTCGTGATATCGCGACGAGTTTTCTCCTTGGCGCCCAATCTTCAAAAGTGTCGTGATATCGCGACGAGTTATCCCCTTGGTGCCCGTTCTTCAAAAGTGTCGCGATATCGCGACGATTTTTCCCCTTAGTGCCAATTGTCCAAAATTGTCACGATATCGCGACAAGTTTTCCCCTTGGCGCCCAATCTCCAAAAGTGTCGTGAAATCGTGACGACTTATCCCCTTGGCGCTCATTCTCCAAAAGTGTCGCGAAATCGCGACGTCTTTTCCCCAAGGTGCCAATTCTCCAAAAGTGTCGCGAAATCGCGACGATTTTTCCCTTTGGCTCCCAATCTTCAAAAATGTCGCGAAATCATGACGGATTTTCCCCTTGGCTCCAATTCACCAAAATTGTCGCGATATCGCGACGATTATCCTCCTTGGCGCCCTTGCTCCAAAAGCGTCGCGAAATCGCTGCAGCTTCCAGCCAAAGGCCGTGATGGCGCAACAGGTCACGAAATCGTGACAACTTCCCACCGAAGGCCACGACAGCGCAACAGGTCGCAAAATCATGACAACATCTCTCCAAGGGCCGCGACAGCACGACATGTCACGATATCATGACAGGTTCCCTCCAAAGGCCGCGACGGTGCAACCTATCACGATATCGTGACAGCTTCCCTCCAAAGGCCACGACGACGCTACAGGTCGCGATATCGCGACAAAAACCACCCTTAGCATAAACTTTGCTCATTGTCTCAAGGATCGTTCAAGACCCTGCCTAATCACTGCATCCTCCACAGGCATGTCACTGTGCAGCTGCACCCCTACCTCTTTCTCAGCACCCATATTTGCAAGGAAATCGGCCGCCTTATTTAAATCTCTACTCACATAGACGGGGATCACATCATCTAATTCCCTCCATAGTTCCTTGATTTGAGAGACCAGAATCCGCAACCTCCAAGCTTTTGAGGCAAAGTTCCTCATGCAGTCTAGAGCGCCAACCAGAATTTGGGAATCAGACTCGAGAATTATCTTCCTGTGTCCCTGATTAACAGCCTAGATGGAAGCCGATTTAATAGCAAAGGCTTCTGCTTCATTGTTTGTGGCTCGTCCCAGACCTTGCATTTCCCAATAGAGCACAGACCCAGCATGATCCCGACACACTACTCCAATTCCAGCACTACCCGGATTGCCTTTTGCAGCTCCATCAGTATTGATTTTGATCCAACCTTCTGGGGGAGGTTTCCAGCTACCTCTAACCTGTCTCTCTTGCTCTACAGCTCCCTCTTCCAGTGGCTCAGGACCAACCTGATTTTCCTCCTCAGCATAGATGGCAACCATTTCCGCGACTTTGCTCCAGATGACCTGCCAAATTCCATCTAGCGAGGAGAAGGTTTCTCTAAAAATATGAGCATTTCTCTCCAACCACACCTACCACCAGATGAAAAGTAAGCCAAGCTCCCAACCAATTCGAAGAGCTTTAGATTTAAATCTACCTCTCTTCCATCTTTCCCAAATATTGGTCCGAGTCAGATCACCATTAGCCTGGATTTTATAGTGAGAGAACCAACGCTTCCAAATCTAACGTGTGAAGGGGCACTCAAACATCAGATGATCAATTGTTTCCTCATTCTTGTGGCATAAAACACACTGAGATGGACCGATGATTCCTCTATTTCTGAGATTTTCAAAGGTGAGAATTCCATTGTGCATAAACTGCCAGGCAAAGAAGTTCACTTTCGGCCAGCCCTTGGAATGCCATATCTTCCTCCAATCTTGAATCAAAAATAAATGTGGGGGAGGCTCTGGGAGGATCTTATCGTATCCATCCTTCACAGTATATACCCCAAGGTTCCCATAGCCCCAAGCTAGTTCATCCTCCTCATCTCTCCCAGTGAGAAACCTTTCTGTCAAAATTTTGGTCAAGATGGGTGCCAGCTCCGGAGGGATTGTAATTGGCCACTCTTCCAACCGCTTAAACTTCTTGAACTTGTACTCCCCCAATTGGCTGGTGTTGAAATAACTCTCAATTTGAACCCAACCCTTGTCTTCTATGGCAGATTTAATTGGTTGCAATTCGAGAAACTCAGCAATGATGGGTGGGTGCTGGTCCCAAGAATCAGTCCAGAAACGTGCCTTCTCCCCTCTCCCCACTTTCCAAAACAATTGGTCTTTGATAACCTGAGATCCAAGCTTGAGAGCCTGCCACACTAAGGATCCATTACCATCCAGAGGGAAACGACCCACTTCATTGGGGTGAACATGACCCAAGTATTTACTGGATAGGATTCTGCTGAATAAGGATGTTGGCTGGGAAATCCACCTCCAGTATAGTTTTCCAGCCAAAGCTTTGTTGTTAAGCTTGGAGCTTCTCAGTCCCAGCCCTCCTTTTTCCTTGGGCTGGGTAACTTTATCCCAACCAACCAAGGCCCATTTCTTCTCCCCTTTTGCACCTTCCCATAAAAATCTTCTAGCCATTTTGTCCAGCTCTTTCCAAATAGAATGTGGGGCAGCTAGGATGGAGAATTTATATATTGGCATGGCCTGAATAACTGATCTGTAAGAAAGTTAATCGGCCCCCATAGCTTAACCATTTATGAGACCAATGATTCATTCTATCTTTGATGCCATCCAAAAGATCCTTCCAGATATCTATTTTCAATTTTTTGAAATGCAAAGGAACCCCCAAGTAAACTACTGGAAGAGAGGTCCTAGTGAATCCCAAGATCTCTATAACTCTGTCCTGTAACCTTTGGTCAAGATTGAAGAAGACCACTTTGGATTTTTTATCATTGATGACTTGGTTTGAGGCCCTGAGGTAGACATTTAGAGTATCTCTGATTCCTCTTGCTTCCCTGAGACTGGCCACTCCAACCAATCCTGTATCATCCACAAACTGTAAGTGAGTCAAAACTTCCTCACCCACCTTGATACCTGTTATCAGGCCTTGATGTCTTCTCCTCAAGAAGAGTCTACCTAATCCTTCAGCCAAGATGAGGAAGAGATAGGGAGAGCAAGGGTCCCCTTGACGAAGACCCCGTGTGGCTCCAAAAGGTGGCGAGGGAAGCCCCTTGATTAGAACAGAATAAGAAGGCGTAGAAACACAACTCATGACCCAATCTATCCAGTCCTGAGAGAAACCAAAGGCTGCCAACATCTTTGACAGGAAGCCCCACTCCACCCTATCATAAGCCTTGGACATATCCAGTTTAATGAACATTCCCTTGTTACCAGATTTTTGCATTGTATGGATTGCCTCCTGGGCGAGGACCACCCCATCCAAGATCTGTCTACCCTCTACAAAACCCCCTTGCTCTGAGGAAATGATATTATGAAGGAGAGGTTTTAGCCGTTCAGCCATTATCTTTGTGATTATTTTATAAATCACGTTGCATAAGGCAATAGGTCTGAAATCAGAGATATGAACCCCCTCCTCCCCTTTTGGAATTAAAGTGATGAAGGTGTGATTTAGTGCCTTGAGCATTCTTTTATTAGTTCTGGACTCCTCTGTGACAGCCAAAACATCCTCCTCCAAGGTATCCCAAAAGGCCTAAAAAAAATCAATAGGAAAACCATCTGGACCTGGAGATTTGTTGGTGCTCATCCCAAAGACCACATTCTTCAATTCATCTCTATCAATGGGTCTAAGAAGGGCCTGATTCTCTTCTTGAGAGATAATAGAGGGTATGACATCAATAACTTCATTTTGAGCCTCCACATCTTGCTCCATACTTTCCTTAAAAAGTTTAGAAAAATAATCCATTGAGTGGGAATGCATACCAGGAAGAGTATCAAAGGAGTGTCCATTCTCATCTTGAAGGACTTCCATGTTATTCATCTGTCTCCTAGCACAGGCTGATCGATGGAAAATTTTTGTATTTCTATCTCCTTCTAATAACCAAGTGTTTCTTCCTCTCTATTTCCAATAAGTCTCCTCTTGGTTATCAATGTCCTCAACCGCTTTGCGCAAGGCATCATCCTCGGTTTTAAGCTGCTCAGTAATTGTTCCTTCCCTGAAGTGTTTTTGCACCTCTTCCCATCTGGCCACCAAGGGAGCTCTTTGGAGCTGGAAATCTGACTTATTAGTTTGCCTCCACTGTTTCAATTTAACTTTGACAAAATGAAGCTGTTTGTGGAATTTAAACATTGCTGTCCCAAAAGGTAGGCGACCTTCTTCCCACCACTACGGAATTTTCTTTCGGAGATCCTCCTTTTGCAACCAAAAATTCTCAAATTTAAACGGTTTGTGGTGCTGCCCTGTCATAGTCCCTCCCTCCAACAAAATGGGAAAGTGATCTGAAACTGGGCCCTCCAAAATCTGGAATTTAATATTCCACTTAACAAATGCCTCCTCGGAGACCAAAAACGGTCTAGCTTTACCTTCCTGCTTGTGTGGCTCCCTCCTCTTGTTAGTCCAAGTAAAGTAGGTTCCAGGGCCTTTGATATCCACTAGGTGAAAGGCCTGGACTTGGGCAATCAGAAGCCGGTCCCCTGGATCCAAAACTGGGGTACCACCTTCCTGATCTCGAGCAGATAATTTGGCATTAAAATCCCCAGCAATAATCCAGTCTAAATCTTCCCGTGAGGACCTCATGTTGTGTACAGCTTTCCATTGGAGCCTCTGGCCATCAATGCTTTGAGCCCCATAGAAATTTGTAATTAAAACATGTTCAGCTGTGACATTATTCCTAAAATGAGATGTGAGAACACCCCTCCAAGCTATATGTTCTATTGCTATCCATTCCAGAGGGTTCCAAAGAGTAACAATCCCCCCAGAGGCACCTTGAGCAGCCACATCCATATAACCAGCGCCCCTCCATATTCTACTAACGGTTTTACACATAAGATCTAAAGACATTTTTGTCTCCTGGATGAGCAAAAAGTCTGTTTTACACTTTCCTAAGAGTCTTTGAACAACAGATTGATGGGTTCTACTGTTTAAACCCCTAACATTCCAAGATTGAATAATCATTGAAAACCTTGGGAGCAGTAAGAATCAATTGTCCTCACCGATCCTCCATTGATCAGCTTGTCTCCTTGCACTGCTAGTAGATCCTTATTGGACTTTCTGCCCGCTCCTTGAGAGTTACTATTTTTGGATCTCTTCTCCACCTGAGTAATCCCTAGGGCTGGCCTTTCTCTGTTCTTTTCTGCACTTCCCATGCTGACATCCTTAATAACTGGCTGTGCTGGGGAGTGTATTATCAATGCCCCTGGGTTCTCTGGCTGCAATATCTCAGTGGATTCAATCACCTGTTCTAAGACAGGAGGAGATGAAGGAGAAGCATGAGTGTGGATGTTATTATCCTCAGTATTCCCATCCACTCCTTCCATGACTTGGTCCTCTTGATCCACTAGTGACTTAAAGATTTCATACCTATTGGTTGGCTTGAGTTGTGCCTGCTCCTTGCCATTTTTCTTTTGCTTTCTCCTTCTTTTAGGCTGTTCAAAGCCATCTTTCTGAACATCATTACCCTGAGGAGTATTGGATGGTTCTTTGACAAGAGTAGACTTACCCTCTCTGGGGCGATTTGGCATTCCAAGCGGAGCCTCCGCTTTTGTGTTCAAAATATTTGGACAAAACCTTGCCAAATGGCCATGCTTATGGCAGACTCTGCATCTAAAGGGCAGGGCCTCATAATCTAACTGTTGGATCCAGGATAGTCCTGCCAACTCAAGTTCCACCTCTGTCGGTAGAGGCTGGCTAATATCCATTTCTATGCAAATTCTTGCAAAGACAGCTGTGTTTCCCTCTATGGTGTCCTTGGAGACGCCCAGATGTCTACCGAGGGAATTACCAATCATTTCCAGAACCTGCTCACCCCAAAACTCCATCGGGAGAGCGTACAGCTGGATCCAAATCGGGACAGCCATGGGTTCAATACGAGGATCGAAACCCACTCTCCAGGGTTGAACAAATAACCCTGCCGGTCCGTGGTTCCTCTTCTCTGATTCAAATGCTCTGTTTCTATCGGCTAAAGAAGAGAAACTAATAATGAAATACCCATTGCTTATAGACCATAAGGAGTACTCACCGTGTGGCTCCCAGTTCTGTCTGACCCAGGTATGCAAAAAATTTAGGGTAGGTCGGATACCCATGAATTTACAAATCAGATCATGGTTAGCATGGTAGATGATTGTGTCTTCGACCATCTTTGGTTCGATGACAATCTTAGGTCTGGAGGCGGATTGTGGGAGGCATCCATTAACTCGGTGTGCAGTTGAGCCCTTGCCAACATTCTTGAAGAGCGTTTGAAAAGCATTCCTCTGAGCTTCGTCATTGGAAGACGAAGCATTTTCTTTTAGCATCTCAGCATATGAGCTCTTTCTCCCAGAGAGAGGATCTGGAGGAGACCCCATTGGGCCCTCCCGGGGCAGCGGACGATCCTTCAGAGTAGCACTAAGTCAACCCACCAAAGTCCCTGGATTTTCCTTCACACCAGAAACCCTAGAACATCGCCTGTCGCCTGCTCAAAAATTTTCCCGCCAAATCGCCAGAGCTCCGTTTCGAAATCAGGTCCGTCAAAATGCCTTAATTGTGAAAATCCCTTGGGATGCAATTAGGAAGGAAGTGGGTTGAAAACCAGAAATGGTAGCCTCTTCAAGAGAATATTTAGACAAAAACTTCTCTAAGTGATAGATTGTACAAATCAAAGATGAAAAAGCACAAGTAATAGATCGTACAAGCCAGTTTTTGAAGTCAAAAAGCATAAAAGAGATATCGTACAAGTGAAATAGGAAAAAATACATGGGAAATCGTACAATAAGGTATGTTGTATGATTTAGGTCGTATAGTGTACGATTTTAGGCACAATGTATGATTTTCAACCGTCGCATTAAATGTCGCATGTGTGGATCGATGAGTTGTCGGAAAAGAGCGGGAAAAAGTTAAAAATCACATGAAAAGTGATGAGTTGTCAATCATCCTAGAAAGGAAGATGAAAAGAAATGTAAAATGGTGCAATTTAAAAATTTGAGCGGTTAGGGTTTGGAAATAGTTTAAATAGAAGGCTTACCTTGCAATTTTTTTAAATCGTACAAAAGAGAATTTGAATTTTTTTAGGAGGACGAAGGTGAAAAGCATGCAATTAAATGGAGAGGACTACATGTAAATTAAAACTCATTAGTAATATAAAAATAAATTGTGACCCATTTTTAATTCGCACCAAGGAAAACTTTTCACATTCAGAGAAAATTGAATCGAAGAAGAAAAGGGAGAAAAAGCAAGGGTTTGAATCCATCGAAGGGAGAATTCAAAGTTTAGCCAAAAATAAAGGAGGGTTAGTAGTAGAAGGCATCCAAGTGAGAATTGGGTGGTGGAGAAATGCACATTAGGGTTTGAAGAAGTGGTGGATTAGAGCCGAAGCGAAGAAATTGCAAAGAAAAGGAAGTACAAACCCTAAATCAGATAAAAGTGGCCAAAAGTGAAAGGGAGAAGATAGAGAAAAGGAAGAAGCAGTTAGTATGACAATATTTGATAGCCAAAAATTTTCATTTTTGGGGATAAATTGCACCAAGGGTGGAAGAATTGAGAAATTGCTCCCAAAAAGCATTGAAAAGGTAGATTGGGGCATTTCTGCAATTGGGTCGGAGAGAAATCATAGAAGTGCAAAATGCAATTTTTAGGTGGATAAGGGTTTGAAAATATGTACTATATGATTTGGTGGTGGAGTGTACGGTCTCAAGAAAAAGTTTGCACAATTTCAAGCAATTTTTAGGCCGTTTTAGTCATTTTTAAGTAAATCGTACGAAATTGTATGGATTCCATGAAGGGGGGCAGCCAAAGAAGGATATTGTATGAAGTAGTACATCCCTGTATGATTTCATGCTATAGTTATATGATTTGAGGGAGATGGAATAGTTTTAAGACTGAACAGTCTAAATATTGAATAGTGGAAGACTGAACAATGTACGATCTGAGGTAGTTGTTGGAGGAGAAACCATACAGGAACATAAGGAAAAGCATACTGTACAATTTATAATAGACTGTATGATTTCAAAAAAACTTATGATTGTGAATATGGTGATGTTCAAGTAGTGAGTTAACCGGGAGAATGACGAAAGAATGATCTCAATAGAAGAGTTTGGATACCGGTTAAGGAGGATTGCAGCAAATAGGGTGGAACGATCACTAGGACCTCTACATGAGAGAGAGTCATGACCATGGTAGTACCAAGGGTGACAGTATTAGTCCCATGATTGGCGTGGTACTCATCCTTAGAGAAGAGGAGGATACAGGCCGTGGAGAGGTCAGAGGTATTGGAGGGCTGATCAAAGAAGAAAACCACCAAGATACCGAGAGGAGATAATGGCACAAGAAAGGGTCCTAAGAAGGGAATTGAGGAGTGAGGTACATGTTCTAGATCCAAAAGAGGATCTGAGTAGTGGACCTGAGGAAGGTCAGGTGGAGATAATAAATATTTCATTTGTACAACATGGAGGAGAAACATGCAGGTGATGGTGGAATAATGAATGGAACAAGAACCATCTCTAGAGGGAACGATTAGAGGAGGTAGGTGTAGATGTAATAGCGCAAGTGCCACCACATCAGAAGACCTTCTTCTACAACTATATGTTGCAGATGATTAAGGCATATAATCCTATGACCAGAACTACCTTTGTCAATGTGTACAAGAGGTCAGTGAGAATAGAAGTTATGGTGGATGCATTCAGGAAGACATTCAGATTGCCAGCATACGACACAAAGATAGTTAAGAATTTGGTTGATCTAATTGAGACATATCGTATCATCACTTTGTTAACTGATGTGAAGTCATTGACTACTACAAAGATATTGGGTGTAGGGACTCGAGGAATTAAACATATTAAGCTAAAAGGGGATGATTGGCCATGTGCTATGAATACAATAATGGCTCGACTATCAGGGGGTACATGATTTACGGAGATACCAATCTATATGGCCCAATATGTAGGTATTACCAAGGGAATCAAGTATTATTGGGGTACCTATCTAGAAAGAAAAATGCATTAAGTACTAAAAAAGATCAAAGAATTTTGGAATGAATTTCCATGCCATTGGATTGTTATTAAATGCTATTATGAAATTGGGAGTTTGCTTTCCAGGTTTGATAGAACCTAGGAATGTGAGGGCAGGACAACCAACTAATGTGAGGGCAGGACAACCAAGAGGTGGGCAAAGTCAATACCTATTTAGAAGAAGACTCCAAATAAGTATCGAACAAAGGAGTAGCAATTCGTGGAGGTACTAGAGGATACTACTTCAGATGATGAGGATGTGCACCCCCAGAGAAAAAGGCCAAGGAGATTAGAACCTAAACTGGAACAATAAGCAATGCAACAATGGTAGCATTAGCAACCGTTAATTTAGGAAATGGAGGAAATAATGGAGAGAAAAATAAGCCCAATATGAATAAGAACGAGATGACAATGGAAAATAATGACAAAGAATCTCATTCCAAAAAAACAAGACGATCCTGCATAGAAGGATCAATAGGAGGAAGAACAATCAGATTCAAAGAAGACAAAACTGGATGAGTAGAGTTGCGCAAAAGCAGAGAAGATAGTGGTATCTCCAAAGATTTTCCAACATAATGAATTTGAAATCTTGGACTCTTCAAATTTTTTAAAGGATATAGAGGTGGGGTAGATAGCACAAGAAGTGGAAGCCACCACTTAGGAGGAAAAGGAGGAAACCAAAGTGAGAGTGGAAGCCTCAGAGTAAGAGTCTAGGAAAAAGAAGAAGCCCTATTTCAAATTTATGATGGGAGGAAGTTCAAAAAAAAATAACCCAAGTGATGTGCAAGAAGAGGCAAAAGCATCACAAGAACAAGAAGAACCTATTGTTGAAAAAGTCACAACAATGGAGACACAATAGAATCAGGAGGAAGAACAGGTGACTGAAGAGCAACAGGCGGGCTCCACTAAACAGAAAGAAGCATAGGAACAAATAGAGTAACAAAAATATTAGTAGGAGATTGTGAATATAAAAGACGATGTGGAGGTAGAGAAGACATAAGAACATGCTCCACATCAGGAAAATATAGACACAAAGAGAGCACTTTGAGAGCTTGGGGGAAGCTCTAGCCACCACGGGGAAGAGGAAGAAGAACAAACTCCTATAGAAGGGGAACTGTGAAGAATACAAACAAGCTATCTTCTGGAAGTACCATAGTTTGGTAGGATCAAAACTAAGGAGGATGCACGAGGAGTAGAAGATAAGGTGGAACACTTCTTCTCTCAGATAAGCAATGCCTTAGATAGCACCAGAGTACAATTTTATATTGGTTGCATGGGAGAATTAAAGTTGTGGGAGGAACAAGTGTCTCTCGAGTTAGAGAAGATAACATAATGAGTGAACAATGAGGATCGTACAAAGATAATTGTAGACATTCATGTACAACACCCATAAAAGTTACCCAAGGAAGAGGTAACAACAATGTTGGGAAGAGAAAACTTGCCAGAAGGAGTGAAAACCAACTACAGACAGTATCCAAGGTTGTACCTGGATACAACCAATCATCCAACTTGTCCCATGAATACGATAGAGTTGGAGTACAAGAGAGTTACTACAGGATTGGCTATCACTCTTAGGAAGTTTAACTTCCTAACACATTGGATAGAGTGGTTGAGCATAGGATTGGAACAAATATATCAGCTCAAGGAATCTTAGAAGGAGGAGACAAAAGCCACTCGAAAGGAAATGATTGCAATGGAGGAAGAATTGTAGAAGAGTAAGGCTATGACAAAGGAGAAAATAATGAAATTGGAGGAAGATCTGACAAGCATAAAGGCTGAGTCTAAAACCATACTTAATTCACTTGAAGAGGAGAAGCAACATATCTCACTAATAGCAGAGGATAGGATTAAGGATTTGGAGGTACAACTCAAGGCAAAGGATGAACAGATGACAACATAGTTGGATGAGAAAAATGAGCAAGTGGCGACATAGGCCAAGCAGATAGAAGAACTTCAAAAGGACAACAAGAGATATAATGATCTAGTCCTGGAGAAACAAGGGCAATTGAAAGCCAAAGAAGATACTGTTCATGCTCTGGAGGCTGATATTGATAACAACCTAAAGACCATTACAGACAAGAATGAAGAACTTCAGGCAGTAGCCCGAGTAGAATATCACTTGTAGGAGAACTTGAAGAGGAGTGCCACTGATCGTGAAAAGAAAATGATGGAATTCCTGAAGACTGCTGAAGAGAAGGCTAATTTCCATGGGGCGAAAGTAGTGGAAATGGGAAGCTATGCAGCCAAGTTGAAGAATGAACGTGCAGTTCTTCAATCCCAATTGAATGACTTGAAGGCGATAGTAGCGAGTTATGAGACATAGTGAAAGAAAAAAAGTGAGTTGGAGAGGACATCGACCAAAGTAAAAGGGAGGGCAAATGTAGGCAACAAATCCACCTCCTAGAAGAAGAGAAAGTGATAAAATGGATTTGCTCAATTTTGATAATTTTGATAGTTAGTACAAGTTTTACAAATAGTATAGGTAGGAGTAAACCATATAACCAGGAGGGCAAACTGTACAAGGCAAAGACAAACTATAAAAGGCACACTGAAATGTAGTGAAATGCATGGGAAATGTAATTTTAGGTTGAAATTGCGCATAGGTTTGATAATTAAGATGTTAGACTTAGTAAAAGTCTTAATTAATGCATTCCGTTATGCATGGGTGGTTGTAAATAACTAATTGCCTTAGGAACCACTTTGGAATGGCCTGGGCAATGTTATATAAGTCCCCATTTTCAATTTTGTAGGTCTGGATATTTACTGGTTGTAATATGACTAAGTTATGCTATTATGCTCTAATTTCTAGCTATAATTGTTGTGGTTCAACCATATTATAAATGATTTTATGACCTAATAATACTACAAATGAGTACAATTATGTTTTCTCACATTGTGTACAATTTTGGAATGGTTGAATGACAATTTGTGGCTTAATTGTGTTGCATGTGCTTTCTGGTGAATGTTTTGGTTAGTTTATGACTTATTGTGGTGGAATGGATTAATCTAGAACTGGAAGAGATTCTTGGAATGATCTGTTATTATAGAAGCATCAAAGATGATGTATTGAAACCTACTGTACAATTTTTGGGCATTGCTATTGGATTTGCATCTCTCTCAAGCCCCATTGATATGTTTTGCATGTTACAAGAAAATGATTACTTGGCATATTAAAACCTTAAAAAACCTATCTGAGAGAGATTGGCCTAGTGGAGTATCTGATTTAGAACTTTTATGTACCTTTTTTTTGTACAAATCATACACCAAAGTTTGTATATATCGTACAAAGACAAAATTCAGGTGATTGAATAAAACTTACCTGATTTGGCAATTTTGGGAAATCGACTGGTTTGGTTACAAAACTATGTACGAAAGCTTGTAAAACTAAATCTAAAGGGTTGGTTGAGTGTAGAATAATACAAGCCATGTCACTGTATGATTTTGTATCATATAATGTGTCGAATTGACTTTCGTACAAGCTGTTCATGGGCGTAAACTAGTAGTTTTAGGTTGTACAATTTGGCACACCAGTTGAGAATAGTACCTTGATCATCCTAAGAATTAGAAATCGCCTCCCCATCAGGGATACTACACCCCTGTGCTACACATAAAACCAAAAATTTAGAGAATCCTCCTCATTTGCTGACCATCTAATATGTTTTTTGATTAATTACAAACTATGATATGGATTTCCATGGTGTCAAATCCCTAGGCAAGGTTCACTTTAACAATATTATTACATCCATAAAACCTCTATTTTTTGAATTAAATTTTTTTTCCTAATGCTTTTCTTGATCTTTGAATAAAAACCATCCAACCTTTTTCTCTAATGCTAAACTCATAAAACTTACAAATTTTCAAGATTGCCCTTCAACCTATATTCTTTCCTCCACAAAACTTATCCCATTTGAAATAAAGAAAACTAAATTTTTCCTCACATTATTTCTAAATATAATATCTTTGAATTTCATATTAACTATTATTCTCACTAATAATCTTGAATGTGACATCATATATCTAGGGACAAATTGCAATGTAGGCTTTATGAGTTGAAGTTTTCCAACCATGGTTAGGAACTTATCTTTCCAATTAGTTATATGATATTTTAATCTATCAAAAATTGGGTTTCAAAGATTTTTCTTTGTTTTATTAGACAAGGGAATACCTAAATATATTAAAGGAAAATTTCCAAGTTTAAACTCTAAAATCTTTCTAATAATCCATTGCAAAACAAGTGGAACATTGATTAAAAAAAGATCTTGGATTTTGTCATATTAATTAATTGTCCAACAACCTTCACAAAGCATGGTAGTTTTGATTTAAATTCCATGGACTCATTAACTAAAGGATGATATAAAAGAAAAATTTCATCAATAAATTGAAAACAATATTTAAAAGGATTATTTTTTGTAACTTGAATACTTTAGATTCTACTTTCGAGAAAGTTCTTTCCAAAGCCTCAACAAGAATAATAAAAAGCTAAGGAGAAACATGGTCACCTTGATTGAGACAAAAAAAATTATTCAATGTATTGAGTGAGGGATCCATTGATCAAAATATAATATTTTGGAGTGTTTTTTTTTTTTTGAAAAAAATGAAAAACTTGTATTAATACAAAGAACAATTACAAGCGGGAGAGAACACATCCCAACCAAGAACAAAAAACAACACAACAAGAGAAGAGCACAAAGGCAACCCAACACAACACAAAGCAAAGAAGTCAACTGGGCGCGAAAAAATGACATGTCACGAAATCGCGACATGTCGCGAGATCGCGACAGTCAACCCCGGCTCCCCCACTGCGGTGCCAACAGTCGCGAAAACGCGACATGTTGCGAAATCGCGACATGTCGCGAAATCGCGACATGTCGCGGAATCGCGACATGTCGCAAAGTCGCGACGACAGCACCCACCAGCAACCCTTCGACAAAAGTGTCACGAAATCGCGACGAATTCACCATATGGCAACCAAATCGCAAAAGCGTCGCGAAATCGCGACGCTTTCGCCAATCCGCTGGAAAGCCAAAAATGTCGCGATTTCGCGACGAGTTTCCCTTATGACACCAGACCGCCAAAAGTGTCGCGATATCGCGACGGTTTTTCCTTTCGGCGCCCAGTTCTCAAAACTGTCACGAAATCGCGACGAAATATC
Organism: Wollemia nobilis; assembly: GCA_028583015.1. Taxonomy (NCBI): domain Eukaryota; kingdom Viridiplantae; phylum Streptophyta; class Pinopsida; order Araucariales; family Araucariaceae; genus Wollemia; species Wollemia nobilis. Next base: position 5,628,784 of record JAQPPZ010017031.1, on the reverse strand, counting down.
CTCTCGGCACCCAGTTCTCAAAACGTCGCGATATCGCGACGAATTTTCCACTTTGCTCTCCATCTGCAAAAGTGTCGCGATATCGCGACAATTTTACCAGTAAGCACCAAATTGCCAAAACTGTCGCGAAATCGCGACAACTTAACCAAGCGCCTTCCCCTAGGGCCGCGATGGCGCGACATGTCGCGATGGCGCGACATGTCGCGAAATCGCGACAAAAACCCGTCAAAGGCCGAGAGGGCACAACCTGTCGCGATATCGCGACAAAAACCCGGTAAAGGCCGAAAGGGCGCAACCTGTCGCGATATCGCGACATGTCGCGATATCGCGACAGAAACCTTCCTTAGCAAAAAAACACTGCACATCATTTCAGAAAACGTTCAAGGCCTTGTCGAATCTCTCGCATCCTCCACAGGCATGTCACTGTGCAACCGCATCCCAACCTCCCTTTCAAGACCCATCTTAGCAAGGAAATCGGCCGCCTTATTGAGATCTCGATTCACATAGACAGTATCACATCATCTAATTCCCTCCAAAGCTCTTTGATTTGGGAAACTAGGATCCGCAACCTCCAAGCTTTCGAGACAAAGTTTCTCATACAATCAAGAGCACCCACCAAAATTTGGGAGTCGACTCAATAATAATCTTCCCGTGTCCCTTTTTGGCTGCCCGTAAGGAGGCATATTTAATGGCAAAGGCCTCACCTTCATTGTTTGTGGCACATCCCGCACCCCGCAGCTCCCAATAGAGCAAAGACCCAACATGATCGCGACACACAACTCCAATTCCAAGGACTTCCCGGATTGCCTCTAGCCGCTCCATCGCATTGATTTTGATCCATCCTTCAGGAGGAGGTTTCCAACTACCACTCACCTGCCTTTGTTGAAAAACAACTCCCTCGTCCAAAGGCTCGAAGCATACCGAATTTCCCCTCGGTATGAATGGCAACCGTTTCCGCCACTTTGCTCCAAATGACTTGCCATATTCCTTCTAGAGAGGAGAAGGTTTCACGAAAAATACGGGCATTTCTCTCCAACCAAACCTGCCACCAGATAAAAAATAAACCAAGCTCCCAGCCAATTCGAAGAGCATTGGATTTAAATCTACCTTTCTTCCAGCTTTTCCCATATGTTGTTTCGAGACAAGACCCCATTAGCCTGAAGATTAAAGTGGGAGAACCAGCGCTTCCAGATCTGTCGTGTGAAAGAACATTCAAACATTAGATGATCCGCCGTTTCCTCCTGCTTATGGCATAACACACATTGGGAAGGGCCAATGATGCCTCTGAGTCTGAGATTGTCATAGGTGAGAATTCCATTATGCAAAAACTCGCCGAGCGAAGAAGTTCACTTTCGGCCAGCCCCGGGGATGCCATATCTTTCTCCACCCATGAACCAAAAAAAAGGGTGGAGGGGGCTCCGGGAGGATCTCACCATATCCTTCTTTCACAGTATAAACCCCAAGGCTTCCATAGCCCCAGGCCAGTTCATCCTCCTCATCTCTCCCAGTAAGAAACCGTTCTGCCAAGATTTTTCCCAAAGTAGGTACCAACTCCGGAGGGATAGGTATTGGCCACTCATCCAACCGCTTAAACTTTATGATCTTGTAGTCCCCCAATTGACTAGTGTTAAAGTAGCTCTCAATTTGAATCCATCCCTTATCTTCTAAAGCAGATTTTATCGGTTGCAATTCAGGAAAAACAACAATAATGGGAGGATTCTGGTCCCAAGAATCAGTCCAGAACCGAGCCTTATCCCCTCGCCCCACTTTCCAAAATAGTTGATCTTTGATGAGTTGAGCTCCAAGCTTGAGCGCCTGCCACACTGGAGATCCAAAACCTTCCAGTGGAAAGCGGCCCACATCATTAGGATGGACAGAACCCAGGTATTTGCTAGAGAGAATTCTGCTAAAGAGGGATGTTGGCTGAGAAATCCACCTCCAGTACAGTTTGCCAGCCAAAGCCTTGTTGTTAAACTTGGAGCTTCTTAGTCCCAAACCCCCTTTTTCCTTGGGTTGGGTAACCTTGTCCCAGCCAACCAAGGCCCATTTCCTCTCTCCCTTGGCACCTTCCCATAGAAATCTTCTAGCCATTTTATCCAGCTCTTTCCAAATAGACTGGGGAGCAGCCAGGACGGAGAATTTGTAAATTGGCATGGCCTGAATAATTGACTGCAGAAAAGTTAGACGACCCCCATAACTTAACCATCTATTAGACCAATGGTTCATTCTATCTTTGATGCCATCCAAAAGGTCCTTCCAAACATCAATTTTTAGTTTTTTGAAATGGAGAGGGACCCCTAGATAGACTCATCGGGAGAGAGGTCCGAGTGAAACCTAAAATCTCAATAACTCGTCTCCGTAACCGTTGATCAATATTGAAGAAGATCACTTTGGATTTATTGTCATTGATGACTTGATTAGAGGCCCGGAGGTAGACATTTAGAGTATCTCCGATTCTTCTTGCTTCCCTAAGGCCGGCCACTCCCACCAATCCAAAGATCATCTACAAACCGTAAATGAGTCAAAACTTCAGCCCCGACCTTAAAACCTGTTATCTGACCTTGAAGTCTTCTTCTCATAAAGAGTCTACCCAATCCTTCAGCCAAGATGAGGAAGAGATAAGGAGAGCAAGGATCTCCTTGCCGCAATCCTCGAGAGGCACCAAAAGGAGGCGAGGGAAGTCCCTTGATAAGAACAGAGTATGAAGGCGAAGAAATACAGCTCATGACCCAGTCTGTCCAGTCCTGAGAGAAACCAAAGGCAGTCAACATCTTTGCCAAGAAGCCCCACTCCACCCTGTCATAAGCCTTGGACATATCCAGCTTTAATGAACATTCCTTTGTTCCCGCTTGGTGCATTGTATGGATAGCCTCCTGAGCAAGAATCACTCCATCCAAAATTTGCCTCCCTTCAACAAAACCCCCTTGCTCCGGGGAAATTATATTATGCATAATAGGTTTTAACCTTTCAGCCATAATCTTCGTAATTATTTTATAGATCACATTGCATAAGGCAATAGGTCTAAAATCATATAAATGAACCCCCCTCGCTCCTTTTGGAATTAAAGTAATGAATGTATGATTTAGAGCCTTGAGCATTCTTTTATTGGTTCTGGACTCCTCAGGGATGACACCTTAACATCTTCCTCCGTGGGAATCCCAAAATGCCTGGAAGAACTCAATAGGGAAGCCATCAGGACCAGGCGATTTACCAGCACTCATCCCAAAGACCACCTTCTTAAGTTCATCTTTATCTATAGGTCTAAGTAGAGCCTAGTTTTCTTCAAGAGAGATTAAAGAAGGAATGACAACAATAACTTCATCTTGGGCTGCCCCATCTTGCTCCATACTTTCCGTAAAGAGTTTTGAGAAATATTCCATTGAGTGGGAGTGCATACCAGGAAGAGTGTCAAAAGAGTATCCATTCTCATCTTGAAGGAAATCCATAGTATTCATTTGTCTCCTAGCACAGGCAGAGCGCTGAAAAAATTTTGTATTTCTGTCTCCTTCTAATAACCAAGTATTTCTTGCTCTCTGTTTCCAAGAAATCTCTTCTTGGTTATCAATATCCTCAACCGCTTTGCGCAAAGCATCATCCTCGGATTTAAGGTGCTCGGAAATGTTTCCTTCCCCGAAATGTTTTTGCACCTCATCCCATCCGGCCAACAAGGGGGCCCGTTGGAGCCGGAAGTCCGATTTGTTAGTTTGCCTCCACCGTTTCAATTTACACTTGACAAATTGAAGCTGTTTGTGAAATTTGAACATTGCAGTCCCAAAAGGTGGGCGGCCATCTTCCCACCACTGAGGAATTTTTCTTCGGAGATCTTCTTTTTGCAACCAAAAATTTTCAAATTTAAAAGGTTTATGGTACTGCCCTGTCCTAGCCCCTCCCTCCAGAACAATGGGAAAGTGGTCTGAAACTGGGCCTTCCAAAATCTGAAATTTAATATTCCATTTCACAAATGCTTCCTCCGAGACCAGAAACCGGTCTAGTTTTACCTTCCTACTGTGTGGCTCTCTTCTCTTATTAGTCCACGTAAAATAAGTACCAGGACCTTTGATATCAACAAGGTGAAAGGCCTGGACTTGAGCAATCGTAAGCCTATCCCCTGGATCCAAAACCGGGAAACCACCTTCCCGATCACCGCGAGATAATTTGGCATTAAAATCCCCAAAGAACAATCCAATCGCAATCTTCCCGGAGGATCTCATTGAATGAACAACATTCCATTGAAGCCGCCGGCCATCAATGCTTTGAGCCCCATAGAAGTTTGTAATTAAAACCTGTTCAGCTGTAACAATATTCTTAAAGAGAGATGTGAGAACCCCCCTCCAAGCCGTATGTTCTATTGCTATCCACACCGAGAGGATTCCACAGAGTAACAATTTCCCCCGAAGCTCCTTGGGCCGCCACATCCATATATCCAGCGCCCCTCCATATTCTACTAGCAATTTTACACATAAGATCTGAAGACATTTTTGTTTCCTGAAGGAGCAAAAAGTCTGTTTTGTGTCTTCCTAAAAGTCTTTGAACAACAGATTGATGGGTTCTACTGTTTAAACCCCTTACATTCCAGGATTGTATAATCATTGGAAACCTTGGGAGCAATACGAGTCAATTGTTCTCACCGATCCTCCATTGATCAGCTTGTCCCCTTGCGCTACTATTAGATCCTTATTGGATTTTCTACCACCTCCTTGGGAATTACTATTCTTAGACCTCTTTTCCACCTGGGGTGATCCCCAACGCTGGTCTTTCTCTGTTCTTTTTTGCACTTCCCATGTGGACATCCTTAATAACTGGTTGTGCAGGGGAATGAATTACCATAGCCCCTAGGTTCTCTGACTGCAAAGTCTCAGGGGTTTCAATCACCTGTTCTAAGACAGGAGTAGATGATAGAGGAGCATGAGAGTGGGTGTTAGAATCCCCATCATTCCCAACCACTCCTTCCATGACTTGGTCTTCTTGGTCTACAAGGGATTTGAAGATTTCATATCGATTGGTTGGCTTGGTTTGGGTCTGCTCTTTGCCATTTCTCCTTTTGTTTTTCCTCCGCTTCTGCTGTTCAAAGCCATCTTTCTGGGCATCAGAACCCTGGGGGATATTGAGGGGTTCTTTGACCGAAGTGAACTTACCCTCTCTGGGGCGATTTGACGCTCCCGACGGAGCTTCCGCTTTTGTGGTCAGGCTATTTGGGCAGAACCTAGCCAAATGGCCATGCTTATGGCAGACTCTGCATCTGAAAGGTAAGGCTTCATAGTCTAGCTGTTGTATCCAGGTTAGTCCTGCCAACTCCAATTCCACCTCGACTGAAAGTGGTCGGCTAATGTCCATTTCTACACATATTCTAGCAAAGACAAGCATATTTCCTTCCATGGTATCTCTTGAAACTCCCAAAAATCTACCTAGAGAATTACCAATCAACTCAAGGATTTGCTCACCCCAAAACTCCATTGGGAGAGCATACAGCCGTATCCAGACCGGGACAGCCGTGGGCTCAATGCGAGGGTCAAAACCCACTCTCCACGGTTGGACAAATAATCCTGCCCGGCCGTGGCTCCTCTTCTCTGATTCAAATGCTCTGTTTCTATCTCGCTAGAGAAGAGAAACTAATAATAAAATACCCATTGCTTATAGGCCATAGAGAGTACTCACCAATGGGCTCCCAGCTCTGCCTCACCCGTGTGTAGAAAGTTCAGAGTGGGCCGAATACCCATGAATTTGCAGATCAGATCATGGGTAGCACGGTATATAATCGTATCCTCAACCAGTTTTGGTTCTATGACAATCTTTGGCCTGGACGCAGATTGTGGAAGGCAGCCGTTAACTCTGTTTGCAGATAAACCCTTTCCAGCATTCTTAAATAGCATTTGATAAACACTGCGTTGAGCTTCATCGGAAGAAGATGCAGGGTTTTCTTTTAATTTATCAGCATATGAGCTTTTCTGCCCATCGAAAGATCCTGGAGGAGACCCCATTGGGCCCTCCCAAGGCAACGAGCAATCCTTCAAAGAGGTGTAGAATCAATCCACAGGAGGATCTGGAAGAGACTTCCAACCAGAGACCCTGGAGTTTCGCCCGGTGCCTGCACAGACGGTTTCCCGCCAAAACGCCAGAGCTCAGAAAAAAAATGCTTTCATTAGTTGAATCATCCTAATATTTTGGAGTGTTGTAACAACATCTAATCCATTCACACCAACCTTCATTGGAACCTATTTTTTTGAGAAGATCATATAGAAAGCTCCATAAATCGTATCATTTAATTTTTTCATATCCTTTACAAGTATACCTAGTTTTTTATGGACTAAAGAGAAGTATAAACCCTTGTGAAATAATTATAACATAAAGGGATTTATTTCCATGTAGAAAACCACATTATTCCTTTGAGATAGTAGAATCTAGAATATTTTAATTCTATTTATCATAGTTTTTTAAATTAGCTTATAAATAATGTTACACAGGCTTATGGGATGAAAATTATCAAAATATTTTATCTAATATTTCTTGGGAATCAATATAATAAAGGTAGTATTGATTTCACTTATTATATATATTTTTTCTTAGCCTCTTAAACTACAACCAACATATCATTTTCAACATATCTCAAAATGCTTGAAAGAAAATTACATGTCCATCAAGACCCAATCCCTTGTCAAGGTGTAAAGAGAATTTTACCTTATGTAGCTCGTCCATCGAGATCTCTTTTATGAATATTTCATCTTATATTTGAATGATGACTAATGGAATTACAAAATCTCACCCTAAGCCTCTTTATCTTACCAAATTTTTGATAGAATATATTTGAAATAATTGATTGCTTCCTTACTAATATTTTCTTCTTCAATAGTTAATTTATCTAGATTTAAAATATATTTGATCCCATGAAGGGAGAAATTTGTTTTGCCAATAAGATAATTTTTTTTACTATTTCTACGACCCTTAATCCATCACTCCTTTGATTTTTAAGCCCAATACACTTTTTCCTTTTGTAGTATGTTATAATAAGAAGAAAACAATTATTTTCTTGCATATATGTATCTTTGTCTATTCGCTAATTTCCAATGTCTTTTGTAAAAATATGGTCTTGGATTTAAGTTCCTCCTTTCTTTAAAATAAGTTACCAAATTATTTAATATTATAAATCTTAATTTACCCCTTAAATACTTCATATTTTGAATAACCTACACATACATAGATCCTTCAAAATTTGCATCATCCCACCTCAGCATAACCATTTAAAAAAAGTGCGGTTTTGAAGCCAAATAGACTAAAAATGAAATGCCTTTGGATGACTATTATTGAGTAGATCACATATCAAAAGAATTGGTTTGTGATGTGATTCTATTTGTAAAATAATTTATGAAATCATACTTTATTTATATTCAAATTTTAGCAATCAACATATTCTCCAATCTTGCTACCACATGAGATTACTCAATATGTTATTAAACCATATTGTAGACACTAAAACCTAGCCATTTTTCCCCCACCCATGTTTTCCCATCATTTTCCACCATATATTTACATATATTTATTATATATATTTAATATTAATATTATATATATATTTAATAAATATATATTTATATAAGTGAATTAATCCCAACCATCCGATTTCATTTAATCCTATCCATTCATTTCCATCAATCCATGCCACACCCTAGATTTAATATCCACCCTCCGATATGCTTTTATCTCAGCCACACGATTAGTGTCGTTGAAACCCTAGCATGCCCTAGGTTGGATTATTAATAGGAGCTATTTTGATGGCTCAACCCCTGAGTTCCCTAAGCAATCCCTGAATCATAATTTATCCTGAACTTGAATCTTGCTTGAGTCTTCCTTGAGTTCCTTGGAGTATCTGAGCACACTTGTCTTCCACCCACATCTACCACAACCTCCACATCCATTACAACTTCCCTTTATTAGTCAAATATACTTCTACAGACTCCCTCATTAGCCGTCGAACGCCTTTGGGTGCTTCCTATCACTCCCGAGCACCTCTGGGTGCTTCCTTCCCTGCTGCCAAGTGTCTATGGGTGCCTTCTACCATCACCAAGTGCCCACGGGCATTTACTGCAACTTCCAAGTGGTCGTGGGTGTTTTACATTAGAGATCCTAAAGTCCCCCTAGCCTTTGGGCGATGTTAGGGCATCGTTGCATCAGTTCACTGCAACAAGCTACATCAAATCAAAAGACAACAAATACATAAGATAAATCCATTTGTTTGGTATTTCATTATATGCACTTTCATTTCTATCCATTTTATTTATAGAAAATAATTAGGATTTTATCATTTCTTATAGAAGGCCTCACATCATGGAGCCCTCATAGATGCTACTAATTTATTTGTTGTTTTAGTGTGTGTAGATCTGGAAGTGCGACATCAACATTGGACAACTACTTAAGCTGGAGTGGCTTGACATTGGATAACTAAAAGCCCACTCACTTATATTGGGAGTAAGGACGCGCCTGAAGACACCACCAACCTTGTTTGCTAGGGTTTCGGAGAACCCTAGCCATTGTAAATATGTATCAAAAGGATTCAAAGATCCACATTGTAACAATGGAGTTTTTAGGCTCCCCCATTAATATAATATCATTCATTGTGCAATTATGGGTTCTTTGTGTTCAATTTATTTAGCATTGTTTGGTGTTGCATTTTTGTCTCTTCAAATGGCGATCACGGTGGGACCCCCTAAGGGTTTATTTTTATGATTTACCTTACTAATTTATTTGCTATTTTATATCATCTTGCAAGGTTTTCAAAAGCACATATTTCACAGTTTTTGCTAGATCTAGGGTTTCTAAAAGTTTGTAGAAGGTTGCAAAAGGTATGCGAACGCTCGACAACAATCAAGGGCTATCTAGAAATTCCCAGGTGCATTTTAGAAATACCCAGGGGTATTTTACAAAGAGTTGGAGCAGAAGCATAAGCTATTTTGTAAGTCTACAACCAAAAACCTAGCTTTTTTGTTTACGTATTTTGGGTAGTTTATGTATTTTTTAGATTTTTAAGCTAAAAATAACATCATTAATTAATTTGAAAAATAAAATTCATATTATCTTGCATCTTAGGTTTCATATTAATCATTTGCATCCATCCACATATTTTATTTGAAAATTTTAACTTTCTACTGTGTGAATTAAAAAAATATTGCATTCTAATTTCATGTGAATTGAAATTTGTATAATTAGTTTGCATTATAGGGTTAGGGATTCCTATTTTTGTAGGTCTAAGTAGGAACATTGTTCATATACCAAGAGTATCCTCGTACTTGGGTGATTCCATACGGAGGAGTAGATGAACCCCCCATATGTCTAGAGCTGGTCTTAAGCGATGTACTCTACATCCTTTGGAAAAAATGGTATTGTGAGTAGTGGCTTCTGATTTAGACCAACAAAAATGGTTATATTTCTAACATTGTATGAACACCATAGAAAATTAGAAATTAAAAAAAAGAACCACACATTACATGATTCACATTTAACAATAGTGGTTGGATTTCATCACCAGCCATTGCTTGAGATTTGGTGACAGTGGCTTTCATCTCCATCCACCAATATCTGCCCTTAGAAACCTTAGGTCACCCCCGAGAAAACTTTTTGGATTTCATCACCAGCAAGAATATCTTTGTCCTAGCTTAGCCATAGTTTTTATCTTTCTTTGGATTAATTCAGATTATCACATTTGAAACACACAAGATTGAAACCTAAGAAAATGAACTCACATTAAAAGGAGATAATCAATGTATTCTGTAAGAAACACGTGTTAAACAAACTTAGCATTGATTGTTTATTTTTTTCTTTTGAAATTTAAATTTTGTGTTTCATCTTACTGCATAATTTGTATTTTGGTTTATTTGCTTTATGGTCTTAACAAGAAAACAAAAGAAAACATTAAATCAAGATAATACAATGGAACCTTCATCCACCTTCCCTACCATTTTTGTGGTAGATTATTTGAATGTGACACAGGCATATTTGTATGCAGGTCCCTCACATTCCTTGCCATCCACAACCTTTCATATGGCTATGCCCCAAGAAGAGTCAACCTCACCAACCATTGACCATCATATTACCCATATAGACATGGCATGAGTAGAATCTCTCATGAAGTCTTCTAACTATACCTTAGAGTCAGTCCCCACCTCACCTAGATAGGATTCTACTTTACAACAAGAACCTATTTATTCCCAGCCACCATCCAAATTTACCTAGGTATACACCAACCCCTTGTATGAAGCACATGTAAATGTTGCTTCAAAATTTTTAGCCTCATAGGTTACCATACCTACTGTAACTTGTTATCCAACCACATATTCCATACCATCCTCTTCCATACCCTCAGCTTCTAATAGAGAAATTAATAAAGCATGGAAACATTTGAACAAATTGCTTAGACATCATCAAATCACTCAACAACAAGTACATGTGAACCCTAAGCCTTTACCAAATGCTACTTAGACTATCCTTGTTAACCAACGTCCATCATGAGCACCACAATATTTTGTGGTTTCTATCCCTATCCCTCCACCAAGACATAACACCACCTATTTTATTTCCATTGACCAACCTAGCCATAATCCACATGCATCAACCTAATTTCATAATTCCCCATATTTTCATCATCAATATCCCATGCATCAATTTCCATCAAATTTGCCTAGTCATCATTACCAATCTCATCATGATTTAGTCACTCCACAACATTTTTCCACCCCACCTCAAAATCATCAGGTAATTCAAGGATTTCACATTCTTTAGGAAGACCCTCAAATTAAGGCCATGCAAAAATAGATCAATTGATACAATATACTCCTGGTTTGACAAACTAGAAAATAACCTTATGCCAATTGATTAATCAACCAATTCATATTTCAATACCATCACCACCATATTCAACAGATTTCATGGTACCTAAGTTTAAAAATTCAAGGGAATTTAGGATCCCAAAGAACATGTGAGCACGTTTGTACACACCTATTTTAGAATTCAAAATGACAATGCTCTCATGCTCAGAAATTTTCCTCAAATATTAGGAGGAGATGCCATAGAGTGGTATAATCAATTGCCTAGTCATAGTATTTATACTTTTGAGCAATTGATTAACCAATTATTTGAACATTTCATCCTAAAAATTAAAAATAAGATCTCATTATCTAATGTCTATACTTTAAGACAACATGATGATGAGTCTATCTACGATTTTGGAAACTATTGGAGGGTTGTCATCACCAAATTTCCATTCACCCTACCAATAGATGAGCTAACCAAATTATTCACCAAGATTTGTCTAAAACCTATATCTTGGATGCTTCAACTACAAACTTATCTATCATTTGAATAAGCTTTAGCTCAGGCTAGTGTCATCGAGGAAATAAAAATCCAAGAAGACATATTTAAGCCTAAGAAGAAAGAATAGAAAAATAAGGGCCAATATAAAAGCAACTATTATGGCCAACCAAAATCAACACAGGCTACACTATCAAATCAACCCAATCAAGTGGTCATGAGCCAGTCGGTAATGGATCAACAATAATCCATGCAACAAACATCACAATAAATTACTTATCATGCGGTACGCTCGACAACTCAAGCAATGCAAAAAATGGTGCCAACTATAGAAAACCATCCCTGATGATAGTATGTCTAAAAAATAATCAATATACCCCTTTATCCAAGTTATATTCTTCCATTTTTTGAAGGTTGTATGACACGAACAAACTTGCTTTACCTAAAATCAGACCTGATGATCCCGCAAAACATAGTAAAAAATATCGAGAACATCTATTTTGTCCTTATCATAGGTAAAATGAGCATGAAATTAAAAATTACCATTCATTTAAAGACATAGTGCAAGCCCTTATTGACTTGGGGGCAATCAAGCTTGACAATCCCCTTGCCTAAAAAAATTAAAACCTTGGTATTTTTCAAACACCGCTTCCTCATCATGAGGAGGTACAACCAAATGTTAGAGGGGCTAACACCAAAACTCCTCCTAATCAAGTCAATAATATCCAAAAATACCAAAGGTTTGTAGGGGCCATCCATATGGTCACTAGAGGTCAAAGAAACAATCAACAAAATGTAAGGCAACTACCTCAAGCAAGTGTGTCACAACCTCCTACACCACCCATTCAAGTTTCACCCAATCCTTCAGCACCCATCCACATTCTGAGCCAATAAAATCCATAAAATCCACCCATAAATCATCCATCCTGACCAAACATCTCATTGAGTAGCCAGTTAACCACAAGCCTAAAAATAGCTTCCACCAAATTGTCAATTTATGAGTTAATTCAACAATATCCCCCACATCATGAGGCATTAATGGATATTCTCAAATCCATTAAACTACAATCTCAAGATCCTAATGCCTTCAATAATTTTGTAGGGAGCATTAAAAAATTCATAGAGCCTTCCATCACATTATATGACTTTGAGATCAAACCAATATCATAGGAATAAATAGACTCTCCATTGCATGTCATGGCTCTAATTGACAAGAAGCCTTATAAAAGAGTCATAATTGATATTGATTCCTCCATAAATATCATCACCACATATACCCTTCATCATCTAAATATTCCTCCATATTATATCACTAAGTCATCATTTACCCTAAAAGCATTTAACGATGCTTTGTGTTCCACAGTTGACACAGTGGCCCTCTTGGTAAAAACCAAAGCTTTAAAAACTCTTAATCATGAAATTCCTAGTTCCTATCAACTATCTTGAGTGGCTTTAAAACATGGTACCCATTCGAAAACCTAATGAGGCAATACACGTTTGCACAAAATTTTGAGATCTTAATAAAGCATGTCCTAAGGATGATTTTCCTCTCCCAAACATCGATACTCTTGTTGACACCTGCGCTAGCCATGAAATGCTTTCACTCATGGACAATTTTTTAGGATACAATCAAATTCAAATAAATCTTGATGACCAACACAAAACAACATTCAATACACCTTGGGGAAATTTTTAGTACAAGGTGATGCCATTTGGCCTTAAAAATGCAGGAGCTACTTATCAATGTACCATGACATACATTTTCCACGACTACATGCATAAGATTATCGAAGATTATGTGGATGATCTCTTGGCTAAATCTAAAACTCGACAAGAACATATTGGTGTATTGGAGAAAGTTTTTGACCGAATCCTAGAGCATAATGTAAGGTTGAACCCCAAGAAATGTATCTTTAGTGTTACCTCAGGAAAACTTCTAGGATTCATTATCTCCAAAAGAGGTATTGAGGTGGACCCTAACAAGGTCAAGGCCATCATGGAGATGCCTCCCCCAACTAACTTAAAGGAATTGCGTAGTTTGCAAGGAATATTCAATCAATCCATCATTTTATTGTGCAATTTTTTGAAAAATGTAGGCTATTCAATCACCTACTACAAAAGGGGATGCCATTATCTTGGATAGATGAATGTCAAAAGCCTTCGATGATATTAAGAAAAACCTAGCTTCTCTACCAGTATTAGCTCCTCCTCATCTAGGGGTCCCATTTTATATTTATATCTCAGCAATAGACTTTGCATTAGGGACAATGCTTGCACAAAAGAATGAGGAAAATCAAGAACAAGCTATTTGCTACATTAGTCGAACATTGGTAAGATATGAAACTAGATACACTTATGTAGAGAAATTATGCTTAGCAGTGGTTTTTGCTACTAAGAAACTTCGATATTACATGCTTAGCCACACAACTTATGTCATAGCTAGAGAAAATACTCTATGGTATATGATGTATCACACTTACAATAATACATGAACTGCTAAATGGATAATGCTCCTTATTGAATTTGACTTAGAATTCATTAGCCAAAAATCCATTAAAGGTTAGGTAATAGCCGATCAACTTGTGGAAGCTCCACTACCTAGTGATCATCCTTTGATTATTGAGCTCCCAGATGATTCGGTATTTTCCATCATCGAACAAGAAGATGTCATTCTAGAGGAAGATGTCAATATCACACTATTATTTGATGGCTCTAAGTGCACAAAATGTCAAGGCACTGGAGTTGTGTTTCACAAACCCCAAGGGGTACCTATTCCCTTATAATTCAAACTTGACTTCCAATGTATAAGCAACATTGTAGAATATGAAGCCCTAATATTAGGTCTTCAATTAGCCATAGGTATGAGCATTAAGCGTATTAGGATATTTTGTGATTCTCAACTTATTGTAAAGAAAATCGATGGAGAATACCAATGCAAAGAACCTACCATTAAGATTTATCATGAAGTAGCAATGAAATCACTCTCTAAGTTTTATTGTTATGAAATTAATAGTTTGCCATGTTCGACTAATATATTTGCAGTTGCGATGGCTTCCCTTGGATCATTGATTCCAAAAGATTCTTTTGGAGAGGTATATCTCCTTATAGTTTCAATGATATCTAAATTTGCAATTGTCCGTGTTGAGTCTAAATATGAAAAGGATGTTTGCTTTATCCAGTCAGATCCATATGAGCCTTGATCAAGCCAAATAGTAGCCTTTCTCAAGTTTGGAACACTCCCATATGACATATCTCGAATTGCCAAATGCACATTCAAGTAAAAGGTAGCTCATTTTTTTCTCTTGGGGGACGTGTTGTATAAACATGGTTATGATGGAGTCCTCCTTCATTGTCTCGAGTCTAGTGAGGCAGAAAGAGCCATAGCTGAAGCCCATGATGGTACTTGTGGTGTTTATTTTAGTGGAATGGCCATTGCAAATTGTATTTTACACATGGGTTATTATTGGCCCACAATGGAACGTGATTGTTGCACATATGTTAAACATTGTAAGAAGTGACAAGAACATGCTAATCTAACTCATGTACCATCACAAGATTTACATCCCATTAAATGCCTTTGGCCATTTTCATAATGGGGCCTAGATATAATTGGTAAAATTTCACCTCCTTCTTCAAGACAACATACATTCATCATCACAACCACTAAATACTTCACAAAGTGGGTTGAGGCAATTCCTCTAACCAGTATGATAGGACCTAGAATTGTGGAGTTTATACTTCATCATATCATTTATCGTTTTGGTATACACTCAAAAATTACTTCGATAATGGTAAGTCCTTCAAGAACAAGTATGTCTAAGCACTTTGCGAGAAATATAACATTCAATATAGTTTCTCAAATCCTTATTACCCATAAGCAAATGGATAAGCTAAATCTTCTAACAAGACCTTAATTGCTATTCTCAAGAAACTTGTCAAAGAAAATCATAGAGATTGGAATACACAAATACCCTTGGGCTTATCGAACAAGCATCTGCATACCTACAAGGGCAACACCATTTTCATTGGTCTATGAATCCGAAGCAATCATGCCTCTTGAGCTTGAGATCCCATCGCAAATATTTTTGCAGGAATTCATAGATGACGACACTGCTAGATAAGCACATATTGACCAACTCATACTTCTTGATGAGAGGTGAGTCAATGCTTTAGAGCATTTATGAGTTTATCAAGACCACCTCAAATGTGCTTACAATACCAAAGTTCATCTATGTGAATTCCAAGTAGGAGATATTGTCCTCAACGAGAACCAACAAAATACCAATGCATTTCCGCATCTTCATTATAAATTCGCAGCTAATTGGTTAGGTCCATACATTTTTACTTAGAGAATGGGTAGTGGTGCTTATAGGCTTTCCAGTCTAGGGGAGATGAACCCAAATAACTTAATGTCATATACTTGAGAGCATTTTATGCATGATTTGATTTATATATATATGTATATATACATGGCTAATGTACAAAAAACAACATTTGCATACATTTCATTCATAACATTGCATTTCACTTGCATCTACATTCCAAAAACAATGCATTCACCCACATCTCATATTGCATGTCACAAATTGCATATCATACATTGCATTTACATCCACATTTTCACATTTCATATAGGGATCATTTATTAAGTTCAAGGTCTTAATTGGTCCAGCAAAAGTCATGTTGCCTTAATCAGGGGTACCTTCACAATGTGGAGTGAAGTGAGGTGGAGTGATTTGAGTGCGGAAGCTATGGTGGCGGAGGGAGTGGGTGTGGAGGTTGGGGCTGATGTTGGAGTGCGGGCTGCTGAGGTAATACCCTTGTTTATTGTATTGTGCAAAATTTATCAGATGTTTTTTTTAAGATAAAAAGAACATCATTAATTAATCTAGAAAATAACATTCATACTAGCTTGCATCTTAGGTTCTATATTACTCATTTGCATTCTTCCACATCTTTTATTTGAAATTTTTGATTTTCTATTGTGAAAAAAAATATTACATTCTAATTTCATGTGAATTGAAATTACATAATTAGTTTACATTATAGGGTTAGGGATTCCTATTTTTGTAGGTCTAAGTAGGAACATTATTCATATACCAATAGTATCCCCGTACTTGGGTGATTCCATATGAAGGAGTAGATGAACCCCCCAACTGTCTAGAGCGGGTCTTAAGTGGTGTACTATACATACTTTGGAAAAATTGGTATTGTGAGTAGTGGCTTCTGATTTAGACCATAAAAAGTGGTTATCTTTCTAACATTATATGAACACCATATTAAAAAAAAAAAAACCACACACTGCACGATTCCCATTTAACAGTAGTGGTTGGATTTCATCACCAGCCATTGCTTGAGATTTGGTGATGGTGGATTTCATATACATCCACCAATGTTTGCCCTTAGAAACCTTAGGTCATCCCCAAGAAAACTTGTTGGATTTCATCACCAACAAGAATCTCGCTGTCCCAACTTAGCCATAGTTTTTACCTTTCTTTGGATTAATTCAGATTATCACATTTTGAAACACAATATTGAAACCTACGAAAATGAACTCACATTAAAAGGAGATAATCAATGAATGAGGTAAGACACACATGTTAAACAAACTTAGCATTGATTGTTTATTTTTTTCTTGTGAAATTTAAATTTTGTGTTTCATTTTACTACATAATTTGTATTTTGGTTTATTTGCTTTATGGTCTTAACAAGAAACAAAATAAAGCATTAAATCAAGATAATCCAATGGAACCTTCATCCACCTTCCCCACCAATTTTGTGGTAGATTTCATGAATGTGATTTTTTTGGTGATTGCAACGATTTGCATCCATGCAATTTGGTAAGATAAAGAGCCTACCATAAAGACACTTAGTCATTTTCATCATTCCATATCTCGTACTTCAAAATCACAATCATATTTAGTACTTCACATTGAGTGAAACCTTGCCAAGAACAATTTGCACAAATGTTATCATTGATGACCTAGTTTGTGGGGCTTAAAGCATGGACATTATCACACTCCATCATTATGGTGACTGGCTTTAGCTAGGGTAATTGGTTTCGATCATAGAAATTATTTGACCGTCACTAGTTGGCACTCTAAAGTTGACTATTTTATCCTTGTATTTTCATATTTGCATATCAATGATGCCAAAAGGCATATTCTTCAACAACATCGAATCACCCAAAATTTGGAGCAACCATATTTGGTTCTGACTTTCCCACAATGGGATACATTTTACATGATCATGACATCTACACTCGGCAAAAAGATTCATCTATTGGGGTAAAAATAGACACATTCTCCATGAAACATTTTGACAAAACCCTTCATCTATTGGGGAAAAAATAGATGCATCATGTCACATATTTCATCAATCCCCTTCCCACCATTGGGGAAAAAATAGTATCACATTTTCATCATTCATTTGCATAGATTTTTCAATTGGCTCGTGAGATTCATCCATAAAATCATTCACCAATTGAGAGGGTAAGTTACACAAAATTCAAATTCTTTTATTATTTTGTCTTCAAGCTCGTGTTCCACATACCAAGAGAAGCTGCTTTTGCACCTAACCAAAATAGGTATCTTGTATTTTTGCACTGCATTGTGTTTCAACAACGCAGTACAAAAAGGAGCATCTATAGACATCAAAACCTAGCCATTTGTCCTCCACCCATGATTTCCCGCCATTTTCCACCATATATTTACATATATTTATTATATATATTTAATATTAATATTTTATATATTATATTATATATATATTTAATAAATATATATTTATATAAGTGAATTAATCCCAGCCATCCGATTTCATTTAATCCTATCCATCCATTTTCATCAATCCATGCCACATCCTAGATTTAATATCCACCATCCGATATGCATTTATCTCAGCCACACAATTAGTATAATTGAAACCCTAGCATGCCCTAGGTTGAATTATTAATAGGAGCCATTTTGATGGCTCAACCCCTAAGTTCCCTAAGCAATCCCTAAATTAGAATTTATCCTGAACCTGAATCTTACCTGAGTTCCTTGGAGTATTCGAGCACACTTGCCTTCCGCCCACATATACCACAACCCCCACATCCATTGCCACATCCATCGCTCAGTTAGATCTGCTTTTGCAGACTCTCTCCTTAGTTGTCAAATGCCTTCGAATGTTTCCTGTCACTCTCGAGTGCCTTTGGATGTTTTCTTCCTTGCTGCCAAGTGCCTTTTGGCACCTTCCACCATCACCAAGTGCCCACAGGCATTTATTATAGCCACCAAGTGCCCGTGGGCATTTTACATAAAAGATCCTAAAGTCCCCCTAGCCTCCAGGCGATGCTAGGGCATCGTCGCATCAGTTCACTACAACAAGCTACATCAAATTAGAAGACAAAAAATACATAAGGTAAATCCATTTGTTTGTTATTTCATTATATGCACTTTTATTTTTGTCCATTTTATTTATAGTAGATAGTTAGGGTTTTATCATTGCTTATAGAGGACCTCACATTGTGGAGCCCTCACTAATGCTACTAACTTATTTGTTGTTTTAGTGTGTGCAGATCTAGAAGTGTGACATCAACATTGGACAACTTCTTAAGTTGGAGTGGCCCAACATTGGATAACTAAAAGCCCACTCACTTCTATTGGGAGAAAGGACACGCATGAAGACACCACCAACCTTGTTTTCTAGGGTTTTGTTGAGTGGTATTTTCACCCAATTGTGAAAGTACACTCTCCCTTAGGATTTGGATTCCAAATCCCCTCTTGCAAAGAAGTTAAACAAACAACTTCTCCAAGGTCTCCGTTATATTAGCATTTGCATATGTGCATTAGTAATCTCAAATAAAGATATTCAATTTAAATGCTTGGAACACCTTAGTGATTGCAAGTAACTGTAAACAAGGGGCAATGTTGGTTTATTTTACCATGAAACTTTAGTGATTGTTCATTGAACCAAAATAAATCAAATGTGAGTTGGCCCTCATATGACCACGATGTAGTGCTTTAATTCCTTTTATCTTGATGGTTTTAAAATAGATTTTATCTTGCATTAAATCCTCAATGATGAATAGGGTCTTCACATGTAGCTTCAAAATGTCACTTTAACTTATCCCTCTTAAATGAAATCAAATTTTCATCAAGATGAACAATTAAGTGCTTTAAGGCAAAGACCTTCAATATAATACTCAAATTACCCCTCTTTCGCAAAATTAGAATTTTTATGAAGAAAGGGTAATTTTAGGCCCAAAATGGGAATTTGTGAAAATGCCATAAAACATAACTCCTTCAATGAAATTGGAATTTCCATGAAGGGAATGTCATCATAGGCTCATGAGTGCAAAATAAAACTGGAAAAATGAAATTTGACCTTAAAATAGAAATTTTCTATTTTCGGATTTTTAAAATCTGTGACAAAACAACAACTTCGATGAATTTTTAAAAATACTAAACAACTCCAAAAATGAAATTTCAAAGTGCGTATTGGAAGTCTGAACTATAACCTACGCAATGGTGAAATTATTTTTAGATTTTGAAATTTTTTAAATGTTTATTTTAATGCCTGAAAATAAGAAAAAATTCTGAAATTAAAATTTTTGGAAACAGAAAATTAAAATTTTGCATCAAAATAATTGTTGGAAATGCAGCAATGCAAAAGCTCCTTCGGTTTGATAGCACCCCGTCCTGCAAAACCGAATACGTGAGAGTTTCATACATGCAACCTAGCCTATTTGACCTGCAAACAAACACGATCAAAGTAAACTAGGTGCTGGCTCCTAGGGTTTAAAATAATTTCCAGATTGCAGACATTCACATGAAATAACCCAAAAACAATGGCATAAATTTCACATACAAATCTGAAATTTGGAAGGAGAAAGATAGAACAATTAAAATAGAGCATGCAGAAAATTTCTCATTCTTTCTTGCTAACAAGGCCTGAAATTTCTGAAGAGAAGCTTTCACATTCAAATTAAAATCCCTATTTTACAAATGCGGCCATGCCAAAATCCTCCCATTTGGCCATGCCAAAAAGTTCCCCCTTTTTGTGCATGCATTTCAATGGGTATTTAAAGATTTTCCTCCATGGCTTTTCGTTTCTCCTCCATGGCTTTTCGTTTCCTTCTTCCTTTCTTCCATACGCAATACCCTGCAAAAAAACCCACGTTAAAAAAAAACAAAAACTAAACTTTACTTAAACTAACATGGAAAAATTAAAAATTAAAAACTAAAAAAAACAAAAAAGCTAAAAAAAAACAATCCTACCACTACATACTACTTAAAGCTAAATAAAAAGTGCTTTAAAAGCTTTAAGAGTTATACGTGGCCACCATGAAGAATATATATATATATATATATATATATATATATATATATATATATCTTATCCCTTTTTATTTTTATTTTTTTGTTTTTATTTTATGTTCATTTGTTTATATATATATATATATATATATATATTTTATTTTTATTTATTTATCTTTTTTTTTTTGTTTTATTTATTTATTTATTTTTTTTTTTTTTTTTTTTTTAAACATGAATTAACCCAAAAGTTAATGTTTGAATTATAAACACTTTAATAAACCTATAAAAAAGAAAAAGACAAAAACCACACCAAAATTTATCAAAAAAATGTGGGTCCCCAAGCTTTGGGGCTAGTTGTGCAACAAGTCACAACAAATGGCGACTTCTATTGGGAAATGCTCCCGAGCATTTCGATGAGAACCCAAAAAAAAAACCTAAAAACACACTTCAAAACTTTAACACAAGCGTCAACAAATATCCAAAGAATGCCAATAGATCAGAAATACATGAAACATCAGAATCGCTAAGCATCAGCTCGGTGTGTGCAGTGTGCTTCATTCCCTACCGTTTGAAACTTGATCAACATTCCATTGTCAGTTTTACTTATGATTTGTATGCAAGGCTATGAATGATTTGTGTAGGATTTGATACATGATGAAGATGCTAGAGATGTAACAACCTTGCTTTATAAATGCTCAAACCTTCTAATATCATGGACAAACATATTAAAGATGTCAAACCCTCTTAGGACCAAATATATGTATACTTGAATTAATTTTACTAGATCCCAAAGTTGGTTATGTGTCACTACCATCTTGAACCCATGTGCAAGTGTGAGTGAAATCAGAACTTTGGGGAATAGGATTCCCAACCTAAGCGAGATGGGAATTTAACCCTATCCTTACTATTCTGATTTGGAGTTCATTACCTCATCTTGAACAGAATAATTTAACCTGTTATGGATGAAATGGTTAGGCTAGTCTATCCATATGAGCAATCAGTGGTCTTGCTTTTAGACAAGACATGATGCCACGCATGAGCATTTAACCCCATAATCCATGATTTGGCTTCATTCATTTTCTTATTTTTTTTTTTTGTGTTTTTTTTTTTAATTTCTTGGACCTTGGGGATGACTACCCATCCTTTGCAGAGGACACGTAGTACAATCCTTCCAATCCAAGATTGAGGTGAAATGGGAAAGATTAGTTTTACTTTTATTGCTTGGACCTTTGGGATGACTACCCATCCTTTGCAGAGGACATGTAGTACGATCCTTCCAATCCAAGCCTTATGATAAAATGAAAGATGGAAGCTTTGGGGACTCGGATTCTCAACCTAGGTAAGATGAGAATTATGCCCTATCCTTACTACTCCATGAAGGTCAAATCAGAGCTTTGGGGAATTGGATCCTCAACCTAAGCGAGATGAGGATTTAACCCTATCCTTACTACTTTGATTTTAGGCTTTAAGCATTATGGGAGTGGTAAGAACCACTGTTTCAAGGATTATGTTGCATGATAGGACAAACATGAAATATTCTTTTCACCTCACCTTTTCATCCAAGTATGGTTTTGACCATTTTGCTCAAGATTCTTTTTAATGTGCATGGAATGTGCTTGGTTCAAGATAGCTTGGGCAGCAGTTCCCAACCTTAGGATCCTTTTAATATATGTTATGTAATAATCCTAAGAGGCTTCAACACCTTCTCAATAATTGCCCATGGAATAAAAATGTAACTCAGATGACATGTATATGCAATGAGGAATGAGATATGAATGCACTACTTCTTTTGAAACAACTGACAACTTCATGCGTCACAAGATTCAAACGATATTATTTAAATGTTTGTGTTACTTGTGGAGCTTTCTACAACACAATTCCAATGTTTCATATTCTCCTGATCTTAGGCATAAGTTGACATCTCAAATTTATCAAAACATGTCAAATAAAATCAAACACACGACTTAAATCCTAATCCAAATAGCAATCCCAAAATGAAACTTGAAAACACAAACCAAAACCAAAATCAAAATATAATACAAGATGATGCAAAGCTTGGATTATCACTTTCCTGGATCCCAAACATGATTAGAACATTTCAAAAGACATATGTCACAATACACATGCCAAATGTTGTAGGAATCCAACAACAATAAGATCATACCAAGCAATGCAACAAATTTCAACTTCCCTCTCTCACCCCACCAATTAAATTTAGTTTCATTAGTATTCATATAGGTGAGATTCAAAATTTTAAATTGATCGGACAATGATTGATTTTCAATTTTATCATGTCTATTCTTTAAAGTGCAAATTTCATCATTCCATTCATAATTTAGAAGTAGGCTTTCCTTTTCAAATGTGAAATATTGCAAACAAGAGCCTATTTCTAAAAGTCTTGAATTCAAAATATTTTTCAAGATTTTAAAGCAATCCAAATCAATCAAGACTTGACAAACATCACCAAGATTTGACATTTCATCATTAATGACATTAGCATCCAAAGGGACATCATGTAATCCGTCACTTGAAATTTTGGTAGCTACTACCAAAGGTAAAGATTTCACCTTGTCATCCATACTCAACCCATCATGGTTAGAATTTACCACAACTTGATGAGTGTTAGTAGCCTTTTCTTCTTCCTCATTGTCTTCTTCATCATCCAACACCTGTTCAAAAACACCAAAGTTAGGCACCCAATCAAACATGCATCCATATTTTTCAAAACAAGAGCCTAGTTTTTCAAGATATGTGTCACGTGACACCTTTCCATGATCAATGGCTTGAGTTGCCTCAAAATCCATATTTTCATTAGGATCATCAATAGTATCAAACCCACACCACTTAGGTTTTGTAATTTCATCATTTTGAGATGGCATGGACATTGTAGAAACAATAGGTGGATCAAGATTTTCTATTTCTTGCCCCTCAAGGGGAACAAAAACAATTGATTCTCCTTCTTGATCCATGGTAGTAAAATCATTATCCTTCTCAAACCTTTGATGAGATTCCAATCCTTCTTCCAAAACATTTTCAGATTGCATAGGACTTGTAATATCCTCATGTGAAAGGGCAATTGTATCATCCTGCATATCAATAGGCACACAAATTTCATTAGCAGTTTTGGAGTGAGCATACTCTTCCCAAGAATCATAATGATCATCTTTCAAAATCAAATTGTGATGCTCAACTATTTCTTCTTCATCTTTTAATTCATCAACATGTTTCTCATCAAATTTATCTTCACCTTCCTTAGATGGTTCAATTACTTCCAAAATTGGGTTATTGCTTGTATTCAAATTGATAAGGCTATCATAATCCACATGTGTAACCCATGATTCAATTTTATCACAATTTGGAAGGTGTGGATCTTCTTGGTCATCATTTTCAACAATGTCATCCGAAACAGATTCATCCTCATAGAATTCATCTTTTGGTGAGTCAAGGGTTTCCAATTTGTCACATGTTTCAATACTAGTTGGATCTAGTACTCCTCCCTTGCCTAAAATCATATTCTTATGAAAATCATTAAAATTGATTTTAGAAGTATCTTTTGAATCAAGATGAGTATTTTGAAGTTGATTCATACTTAAGAAAGATGGTTGATCTTGCATAGTAGGTTGAGGATTTTGAAATTGATTGAAGCTTGGGAATGATTGTTGATTCTGAAATTGATTCACACTTGAACTTGGTTGAGGTGGATAAATCATTGGGTGGGTAAAGGAAGTATTAAATGATTGAAGATTACATGATCCAAAACCCACACCATAATTTTGACAACTCAATTGTTGCTCAATTGCCATTGCTTGAGTATAGGCTTGAGACAAAGATGTGATTAGGGGCATCCCTCGCAAATATGTGGAAATGAGTGGGTCAAGAGCATTGACATATATTTGGAGAGCCACTTCTTCTTGCAAAACATAACATGTCACTAATTGAGCATATAATCCAAAGAACCTTTCAGAAAATGACTTCACATTTTCACTTGGTCCTTTTTTGATGGTGAAAAATTGCTCATACATGCGGATTGGGTCAACTTGCTTTTTGTTGAATTGATTAAGAAATGTTGCCTCTAATTGAGCCCAAGAAGTGATAGACCCTAAAGGTAGACTTGTAAACCAATCATATGCCACTTTGTCCAAGGTGTAAGGGAACATTTTACAAACAACATCATCATACCAAATTGTTAAGTGATTCACAACAAATTTGAATGCTTGAATATGTTCTTGTGCAGTATTTGTCCCATTAGACGAAAATCGAGGAAGACATCTCTCAAAACCGACGGGCAAATAATGTTGAACTCCTGGTATGTTCAATGGGCTACCTGTCATCCATGGTGAAAACATAGCCATTAGTGAATCTTAAAGAATATAACTTTAATACCCAAAATTTTATTTTTATTTATTTATTTTTTATTTTATTTTTTAACATCAAATCAAATCCCATTATTCCTGTATGAACAATCAAAGCGTTAGAACAATGCATAGCAATTCATGTCCTCCTTTTAACAATACCAAGTTGTAATATTAAAAGAGGGCTACAGATAATAATCAATAGGGCATGAAATATTCAAAATTTAAATCCCTATAGCATTTAAATCATACTAAAATAAACCAATTCAGGCCCTCCTTCTAGCGCCAAAATGTTGAGTGGTATTTTCACCCAATTGTGAAAGTACACTCTCCCTTAGGATTTGGATTCCAAATCCCCTCTTGCAAAGAAGTTAAACAAACAACTTCTCCAAGGTCTCCGTTATATTAGCATTTGCATATGTGCATTAGTAATCTCAAATAAAGATATTCAATTTAAATGCTTGGAACACCTTAGTGATTGCAAGTATCTGTAAACAAGGGGCAATGTTGGTTTATTTTACCATGAAACTTTAGTGATTGTTCATTGAACCAAAATAAATCAAATGTGAGTTGGCCCTCATATGACCACGATGTAGTGCTTTAATTCCTTTTATCTTGATGGTTTTAAAATAGATTTTATCTTGCATTAAATCCTCAATGATGAATAGGGTCTTCACATGTAGCTTCAAAATGTCACTTTAACTTATCCCTCTTAAATGAAATCAAATTTTCATCAAGATGAACAATTAAGTGCTTTAAGGAAAAGACCTTCAATATAATACTCAAATTACCCCTCTTTCGCAAAATTAGAATTTTTATGAAGAAAGGGTAATTTTAGGCCCAAAATGGAAATTTGTGAAAATGCCATAAAACATAACTCCTTCAATGAAATTGGAATTTCCATGAAGGGAATGTCATCATAGGCTCATGAGTGCAAAATAAAACTGGAAAAATGAAATTTGACCTTAAAATAGAAATTTTCTATTTTCGGATTTTTAAAATCTGTGACAAAACAACAACTTCGATGAATTTTTAAAAATACTAAACAACTCCGAAAATGAAATTTCAAAGTGCGTATTGGAAGTCTGAACTATAACCTACGCAATGGTGAAATTATTTTTAGATTTTGAAATTTTTTAAATGTTTATTTTAATGCTTGAAAATAAGAAAAAATTCTGAAATTAAAATTTTTGGAAACAGAAAATTAAAATTTTGCATCAAAATAATTGCTGAAAATGCAGCAATGCAAAAGCTCCTTCAGTTTGATAGCACCCCGTCTTGCAAAACCGAATACGTGAGAGTTTCATACATGCAACCTCGCCTATTTGACTTGCAAACAAACACGATCAAAGTAAACTAGGTGTCGGCTCCTAGGGTTTAAAATAATTTCCAGATTGCGAGACATTCACATGAAATAACCCAAAACAATGGCGTAAATTCCACATACAAATCTGAAATTTGGAAGGAGAAAGATAGAACAATTAAAATAGAGCATGCAGAAAATTTCTCATTCTTTCTTGCTAACAAGGCCTGAAATTTCTGAAGAGAAGCTTTCACATTCAAATTAAAATCCCTGTTTTACAAATGCGGCCATGCCAAAATCCTCCCATTTGGCCATGCCAAAAGTTCCCCCCTTTTTGTACATGCATTTCGATGGGTATTTTAAGATTTTCCTCCATGGCTTTTCGTTTCTCCTCCATGGCTTTTCGTTTCCTTCTTCCTTTTTTCCATACGCAATACCCTGCAAACAATTAAAACCCACGTTAAAAAAAAACAAAAACTTAACTTTACTTAAACTAACATGGAAAAATTAAAAATTAAAAACTAAAAAAAAACAAAAAAGCTAAAAAAAACAATCCTACCACTACATACTACTTAAAGCTAAATAAAAAGTGCTTTAAAAGCTTTAAGAGTTATACGTGGCCACCATGAAGAATATATATATATATATATATATATATATATATATATATATATATATATATATGTATATATATATATATATATATATTATTTTTATTTATTTATCTTTTTTTATTTTTTATTTTATTTTTAATTCATTTTTTTTAGTTTATTTATTTTTTAAACATGAATTAACCCAAAAGTTAATGTTTGAATTATAAACACTTTAATAAACCTATAAAAAAAAGAAAAAGACAAAAACCACACCAAAATTTATCAAAAAAAATGTGGGTCCCCAAGCTTTGGGGCTAGTTGTGAAACAGTCACAACAGGTTTCAAAGAACCCTAGCCATTGTAAATCTGTATCAAAAGGATTCAAAGATCCACATTGTAACAATAGAGTTTTTAGGCTCCCTCATTAATATAAGATCATTCATTGTACAATTCTGGGTTCTTTGTGTTCAATTTATTTAGCATTGTTTGGTGTTGCATTTTTGTATCTTCACATATATATTGAACGCATGAAATATCAACATCCCAAAGATCATTTAAATTGGCGAAGGAAGAAAAATTTATTATTGATCTAGGACAAACTAGGAGTGCCTCCCTTATTTTCTTAAGATAATAGAACTATGTTCAAATCCTCTTCAAGAATCCAAGGATTCCAATTCATAATTTAAGTTGACATGAATAGACTTAGGTCCTTCCAACATCTATCTCGAAGAGTGATTGTGTTTGGAGCATATACATTTATGAATTTAACTTTCACATCTTCCTCTTCCCTAAAAAAAAGACTAGCAACTCAATCACTTATTTCTTCTAGCAATTATCTATTTCATTTGTGTTTATCCCATACTATTGCAATACGTTCTAAATATCCTCTATCATAAATTATTAGATAAGCCTCCATATTCCAAATCTAATGGTTTCTTATATTTCTCACTACATATTATTATTTTCTATATCAAAATAAATATAATACTATAACAATCTATAATAATTGATAGTATTTTTTTAAGGTACCTTATTCATACCCCAAATATTTCAAAGTAACATCTTGATCATTTTTGTTCTTATTTGTGGGCTTAGCCCCACTTTTTTTGAATAATCTATGTATGACTTCTATTGGGTGCCACTCCCATTACAAAAATAAAACATTACATTGATCTCATTATATTTCTATCAAATTAGTTTAATCATATCCAACTTGCATTTCTATCAAAAATATTCTTCATTTTCCTTTCTTATCAAAGAGATTTGCCATATTCCTCATTGCTAAGTTTCCACAATCAAATCATTTTTATCATTTCATACATATGCCTTCTGAAATTGAAATTTTGTCAAGATAAAATTCAAATGGATAAAATATTTGCTGCCCATTTTTCATAAATATAAGTATAAATACATTGTCTATAACAAGTTGAGAGTTTCTTAATACTTTTTTTAGGGTTCTTATTCATGCCCCTAATAGTCCAAGATATTTTTTCATTGTTAGTTTTTGTTTTCATTTGTGGATTTATCCCCACTTCTTGTTAACACTTGCAATATTTGATTTTGTTTTCCCATATCAATATCCCTTTGGGTTTCTTTTTCTCTTTGTTTTTGCTTCTTGGGTCTTCCTATATTTTTTCATTTCAACCAATACTTTGATCTTCGTCCATCTCTTCAATATTATCACATTTCTCAAAGTAAGACTTATCATCTATAGGTTTGTCTTGTTGTGTAGGATTTGTAGATCAAGGAATAACCTCAAAAGCACATTCTTCTTTATATTACCATAGAAACCCTAAAGTGCAAGGATGCTCTTCCAAAGCAATTACCTTATTATTCTGCCCTAGACATCCTACATTATTATAGATTTCCTCCATCCTTATTTCTTTATTATGCTGCTATTTAAACCCTAAAGTGCAAGGGATAACCTCTATACCACTTTCACTTTTATTACCAGGAGAAGATTCTATACTACTTGAGGAAAATGAAGATTTACTTAGAAAGATATTGACCTCTTATGTCATCTTTGTGTTTAGATTTTCCTTTATATTTACCTTTGCACCTTTAATTCCTTTTGAATTTGAAATTACATATTGTACTTTCTCATGCCTTATATCCTTCTTTGTTTCTTCTAACTGATGATACAAGTGAATTTTGGTGGCCTTTTCCATAAGATGTTGTAGATAGGTTTTATTTGTCCCTTCTTTAGGAGTGGAATATCCTTGATCTAATCTACCTTCTATTAATGTATGATTTTATTGCTTCACCTTGAATTTTTTCTTATGACCAAAATTTTCTCTCTTTCTTCATATTTTTCACTTTGTAAACTCTTGCCAAGTGGCCAATATCATAATAATTGTGACAATAAAATGTGATGCTTTCATAATCCACTTGTTGATCCCATTCTCTTGATTTAGATTTAATATAAATGAATTGTGGAAATTTTTTTGAAATATCCATAGCAACACATATTCTGGTATATATAGTATGCTTTTGCTCCTTAATAGTTAGTCCTTCCTTGATGAATTATCCTAGGGTATTTCCAATATTCTTCAAAACATCCTTATTGATAAGCTAATATGGAAGTCCAAAAATCCTAACCCAAATCAAAATCTTCTTAATAGTTTCTATCTCAAAATATTTTTCATTCCATGGTCTTAAATAAAGGGTATCTCTCCCTCTAAACCATGGGCCACCACTTGATATTTTATCATTAATTTTTGAATTAGAAAATATGACAAGGAAAAAATATTTAAGAAGAAAACTCATAGAGTAATTTGAATTCAATCCCCACTTTAACTTGATCTAATATTGAATCTCTAAAAACCCTAGCCAAGATCTATGGAACTTATATATTACCTCCTACTTTTCAAAACCATTATATCATGCTCAATCATCTCATCCTTTATGGTCACTTCTGGTGCAACATTTTCTACTTGGATTGAACTTTCCATATATTTGCTCTTCCACTTATCTTCAACTTGGGCATCCATATTTCTAGCTAGGGTATCGTCACTTTCGATTAGGGATTTCAAATATAAATTTCATTCCAAAATAGCTAGTGGGGTTGGATTTGGGGATCACTCTTAGGTTGCACTCCCTCATGGCTCACACTCCCTCATGGTTCACACACTTGCACTCCATCCCAACTTGCACTCCCTCCTGGATCACACTCACTTCTGTCTCTTCTTCTTCCTAGTGTTCCTTTGATTTGACATTTTTTAGAATTTTTTTTTCACCACATTCATGGTAAGGGTTTGAAGAATTGATACACTCTAAATGAATTCGTTGCTCTTTCACCATATCTAAAGATCTCAATATTGGCCCACATTCCATCTTAGCTCACACTCGCTCTTGGCTCACACTCGCTCTTGGATCACACTCGCTCTTGGCTTGCACTCGCTCTTATTTCTTCTTTCTCCCGATGTTCCTTTGTTCTAGTATTTTTTGGAAACAATATTCGCTAGGCTTAGCCCCATTTATTTTCAACACTTCTAATATTATTTATAGTTTTCTAAAACAATATCCCTTTGGAATTTTCTTTCCTCTTTGTTCTTGCTTTAAGATTATTCATTTTTTTTTAATTTTCTTGAATGCTTTCATCCTCCTCAATATCTCCCATTGTTCCATACTATTCACAACTTATCCATAGAATTAGACTGCCTTGGATAACCTAAAGTGTAAAATAACCTTGAAAATACTTTTTTTTATGCTCACTTGGAAAACCTAGAGAGCAAGGGGTAACCTCTATAGTACTTACTTTCTCATTCTACTATAAAAATGTTAAAGTATAATGCATATATTTTATATTAATTTCCTTATTATGCTTTCTTGAAACCCTAAAGTGCAAGGCATAACCTCTAAATACTTACATTTTTTTGGCAAGTAGATATTTTGCTACTATTTGAGAAGATTGGATATAATTTATGTGGATTAAACTTTCTCTTTTACCTTCTCAATTTTCAAAATTAACTTCATGTTTTCCCTTTTCACCTCTAATTCCTTCTATATTTGAACTTGCACATTGCATTTCTTCATCTTGTACATCTTTAGATTTTTCAAATGGGTGCTCTTAATGGACCATGATGACCTTTGCTATCTGATGACATGGAGAGGATTTGTTTACAACATTTTGGGGTTCAAAAATCCTTAATCTAAGTCATCTTCTAGAACAACATGATCTCCTTCATTTGAGTGTCTAATGACCATTTTATTTTCTCTTTCTCGATTATTTAAACTTTGTAATCCCTTGTCATATATATGATTTCAAAATATTGGGACATTGAATTGTAATATTTTCAAAATACACTTGTTGATTCCATTCTCTTGATTAATATTTAATCTCAGTAGATCATATAAAATATTATAAAATATCCATGGAAACACCTATTTGGGTTTATGTAACATGATTTTGCTCCTCATTAGTTGACCCATATTGGATGAGCTTCCCTAGAGTATTACCAACATTATTTAAAACCTCCTTATTTATTAGTTGATACAATAGTTCAAAAACCCTAAAACATATTGGAATCCTTTTGAAATATTTTTCCTCCATAAAATACCTTCACTTAGATGGACTTAAGTACAAGCAACCTCTCCCTCTAAACCATAGGATATCATCCATTATTTTATCCTTAAACGATTCATAACTTGCTATATGTTGAATATATAATAAATTATATGCCATAAATAGTTAACTTCCTAATCATAATAAATATCAAGCGATAGTTTAAATTGGACCTAAGTTTGTTATGCCATTATGCTGATTATATTGATATTCTTAAATTATTCTAACACATCCTTAATTAATAAATTGGATATATCACAAGGTTTACCCATTAACACACACACAAGCATACCACTCATAAGGACTTGCTTCTATTATAGAGGGATTACTATCATACTTAAACAAACATAATAATGAGACTAGAGACACAACTCAAAAACTCCTAAACCCAAAACAAAATTATGAAATACCTTTGATACTTTGATGAGAAGCAAGTTGTATTCAACTGTAGAACTTGGTAGACCTAAAAGTCAAACCAAAATCTAGATGCCATGAATATAATGTATGATCCTAAACCATCCAAGCAATACTAATATGATCAAAATATTGACCAAAATCACAAATTGGATGGATCTCCAGACTTTAAACTCCAAATAATCCAAGCAATGAGCTTCATCCAATATGATAAACCCAACTAAAGTCCTAATAAAAATTTGAAATATAGAGTAACAACACTTATGTATAATATCTATCAAGTGAAAGTGTGTTTCGTTGATGATGTTTAAGTTCTAAATTAATTATTGCATCACCTTCATAGCTTTAATTTAGATGTAACTTAAAATGGCATGCTCGATAATGACACTCAAATATAAAACGATATAAGTAACCTTGTGATACCATATATTAAAAATACATATTTCCAATCTCCTATAAGACCTCCTTGAAGGCATAAACTGATCCATATCCCTCCTCCATAGTAATTTATGACATAGATTATGTTATAGACATTGGCCAAGTCAAATAAATTTGCAATAATACTCATTAGATAACTTGACTTGACTACTACACGCAATGTCAAGCTATGCAGACTTGACTAAACTTGAAAAGAAAATATCAATATAACTAAGCTTAACATAATACTCTCTGAACTTGACTTGACCACTCAATAAAATATCAAGATACTCAAATGTAACCAAATTTGACCAAAACAAGTTTATAAACAATTAATTTACTCAAGATACTTTGACTGACAAATATCAATGTTGGACTCCATACCACTTTTCAAGACAACTAATTTAAATAGCACTTTTATGTTGACTAATTTAATTCATCCCTGTTTGAAATAAACTCACTTCCTCTCCATTTTTCTATGATGAAATATATTACATTAACCTTATATTTGATAAGCTAGCTATTCATAGAATAAAAAATCATTCCTAAATGAGGGTGGGTGTAACTTCCTAATCATAATAAATATCAAGCGATAGTTTAAATTGGACCTAAGTTTGTTATGCCATTATGCTGATTATATTGATATTCTTAAATTATTCTAACACATCCTTAATTAATAAATTGGATATATCACAAGGTTTACCCATTAACACACACACAAGCATACCACTCATAAGGACTTGCTTCTATTATAGAGGGATTACTATCATACTTAAACAAACATAATAATGAGACTAGAGACACAACTCAAAAACTCCTAAACCCAAAACAAAATTATGAAATACCTTTGATACTTTGATGAGAAGCAAGTTGTATTCAACTGTAGAACTTGGTAGACCTAAAAGTCAAACCAAAATCTAGATGCCATGAATATAATGTATGATCCTAAACCATCCAAGCAATACTAATATGATCAAAATATTGACCAAAATCACAAATTGGATGGATCTCCAGACTTTAAACTCCAAATAATCCAAGCAATGAGCTTCATCCAATATGATAAACCCAACTAAAGTCCTAATAAAAATTTGAAATATAGAGTAACAACACTTATGTATAATATCTATCAAGTGAAAGTGTGTTTCGTTGATGATGTTTAAGTTCTAAATTAATTATTGCATCACCTTCATAGCTTTAATTTAGATGTAACTTAAAATGGCATGCTCGATAATGACACTCAAATATAAAACGATATAAGTAACCTTGTGATACCATATATTAAAAATACATATTTCCAATCTCCTATAAGACCTCCTTGAAGGCATAAACTGATCCATATCCCTCCTCCATAGTAATTTATGACATAGATTATGTTATAGACATTGGCCAAGTCAAATAAATTTGCAATAATACTCATTAGATAACTTGACTTGACTACTACACGCAATGTCAAGCTATGCAGACTTGACTAAACTTGAAAAGAAAATATCAATATAACTAAGCTTAACATAATACTCTCTGAACTTGACTTGACCACTCAATAAAATATCAAGATACTCAAATGTAACCAAATTTGACCAAAACAAGTTTATAAACAATTAATTTACTCAAGATACTTTGACTGACAAATATCAATGTTGGACTCCATACCACTTTTCAAGACAACTAATTTAAATAGCACTTTTATGTTGACTAATTTAATTCATCCCTGTTTGAAATAAACTCACTTCCTCTCCATTTTTCTATGATGAAATATATTACATTAACCTTATATTTGATAAGCTAGCTATTCATAGAATAAAAAATCATTCCTAAATGAGGGTGGGTGTATTTCAAATATTAAACACATTATCTTCATTGTGTAAAACAATCAACTCAACTTTGTTGATGATAATTGAGGAGATGCCCTCTCTACCTTTGTCATGCAACCACAAAGTGAATACCCAATAAGGGACATGCCACACTCACACATGCATTTATTGTATGTAAACAAATGACCAATATCCACCCATGATAATTTTTTAGATGCCACCAAACTCCTCATTTGTGCATATCACACTATGGACCCAAATACCATTCAATGTGAAATACATGCACCTGGTCACTGGATCGAACTGCAAAATGAGAAAACCCTATATAAAATATTTCTAAATATATGTTCCTATTATGGTTGAGATTTGTATGGAAAGTTGACAAGTTGACAATAGAGTTGTTAAAAGCTTTGAACTCCAACTACAAAGTACATTATTTAGTAGAAAATATGCTTGGTTGATATCTAAGTCTTGGCAACTCTTTTTGTCATCTAGAATCAATGTTGAAGAATTATAGGTTGACCCACTTATATAGATAATGGATATATCGAATATAAATACCAAAGCAAATGCACTCTTCATGAGATAAAACCAACATGCCTCTTTGATACCTTGCATGGCACAAGGAATTTTTCTTTAAAAGACCAACACTAGATGATAAATATTATCACATGACCATAACTCCAAGAAGAGAGATTGCTAGTCTAGTTTCCCCATTACCTTTCAGTTGTGGAATAAATAAGACTTTTAAAACTTTTGTAGGGTTAGGCTTGGCATAACCTAGTTCTACAAAGAAGCAACTAGTGATAGTAAAAAAATTCCTCCAATTCAGTCTCTCTAGAATGACAACTTGGCCTTCCTTAGTGCTATCCATCTCCAAAAATCTGCCATTGACCATGTTATTCTTGTGATCCATCCCAATGCACACAATAAACTGAGATTGTCCCTCCATAGCCATGGCTCTATTTTGATGTCAAATTTTATTTGCATAAATTATACACCAAGACAAAGTCTCTCTTTATTTATTAGCTTAACCTCTTGGAGAGTCCTCTTTTCAAAAGGAGTCTCTAATAATGCATGAATTTCTTCCTGCATTTGATTCTACATGAGAATTATTTTTTAAGAGAATTGGAAAAATTTGGTGATTTATTTATCTTGTCAATTGTAGGAGATCCACACTTTTCTCAAGCCACACAAATATTTCCCTTGCCAATACCCAACCATAAGATGGGATCTTTGTGGTAGAAATTAGTGAAGTAGTTGTAAATGTTGTTTGCCTTCAAAACTTGTCAATCAAGTTTGATATTAAGCTAAGTTACAAATATTGACTTTCACCAAGGAATAGGGTGGAAGGATATTCTTAGATTCCTCACCATCCCTTCAACAAATCATCTTGCTCTTCCATCATTATGTGTCTTTGATACCATAAAAGTTTTAGAGCTTTTGATAAATTGAATTACATATGTTGTTGAATATATAGCAAATTACATGTCTTAAATAGTTAACTAACTAATCACAGTAAATATTAGCTGATAGTTTAACTTGGACCCAAATTTATTAATGTACTTATGCTAATCATATCTACATTTCTAAATTATTCCAACAATACATGATTTCTAAAGTAGAGAAGATGATGAGAAAAAAACTTTTCAAAAGGAAATCCATTGAAGAATTGGAATTAAATACCAACTTTCATTTAATCCACTTTTAAATATTTGAAAAACTTGGACAATATCTATTGAACTTGGATATTAATTCTCTATTTTTAAGAACCATTTTATCATGCTCCACTATCTCATATTCTATAACCACTTTTGGTATATCATCTATTGTCAGGAAAGATATTACTATCGATTCATTTTTTTGTTCTTGATTGGAAAATATTACTAACCCCAATTGGGGCATCCTTATTGCTAGCCAAGACTTCTTTAAGATATATTTATTTCTTATCACTCATCATTTTCTCATGAAAATATTTTATTTTTTTGAGTCTATCAAAAAATATAGACTAAGAAATTTGAAGGTAAGGTTCTCTCCCTTTTTACATGTGCTTCTTGATATTATTTAAAATATGAAGGATCACCTATGATAGTGGAACCTTGTTCTATCATGTGAAGCTTTTTTTTTAAACTAAGTTCTGTTTGATATGGGATTCAAATGCAAAAAATTAAAATAAATCCTAGATAATATTTTTTTATTAAATGTATAAACTTTATAGGCATTCAAGATGCCCAATTACAAAATATCTATCGACAATTAAAAATTGTAGACATTTAACAAGGTTTAATAATAAAAATCTATGCCTTTGTCGACCACTATCATTCCTCTCCACCATAGAAGCATTAGACTCCAATGATTTTGCAAGAAAGTGGGTGGGAACTTGGGAGTGTTGGGTACCACTGATCTTGCACTTCATATTACAAATCCACAAAAGAAATGGCTTACAAAGGCTACAAATACCCAAAGTATTACAAATGCAAAGGATAGGGACAAAATAGTTGAATCCAAAACCAAAGTCCAATGAGTACAAAAGGACTAAGATAATAATTAAAGCATTTAAGTGCATAACTTTGATTTATTATATGCACTTTATAAAATTAATAAGTTAATTTAAATTATTAACTATTGAAAGAGCACATGGTTAAAGTTGACCACACGCACCATGGAGTGCATGGCATGCTGGCCATGTGTGCCACGCATGGGTGTGCATGCATGAAGTACACACGCACATATGGATGCACACATAAGGCCTCCCACTCGCTTGTAGCATATGTGATCTCTTGCTCACATGTAGCACGTGTGGCCTCTTACTTTCATGGCATGTGGCACACGCATGGCCTCCCATAGGCATGTAGCGTGTATAGTGCATGAAGACCCATGCTAGCGAGCTACATGTAGGTGTGAGTAGCCTTGTGCGTGGCCTCCCATGAGGGCCATTCAAAAATATGTAAGGTAAAATAAAAATGGAGAATAGTAGAGTGACCCAACCTCCCTTTTTTCATTACGATTTTCAACGCAGCAGATCCACTAAAAACTCTCCCTCACATATTTGGAGAAAACAGATTGAATTTGGTATCCTTGTGTGCAAATTTTTTTGATGGGGTAGAAGAGGAAAATCTGCAACATCTTCCAACAAGACCAAATTGGTATAGCAAGACAAAATTTACTAGTCTTCACAACACGCAACAAGGAAAAGGGCCTAGAACCGACAAGTAGTAGGTAGTGGTGGAAACCAAGGAGGTGCATAGGGTATAGGGATGCATTGAGGAGGGAATAGGGGTCATAGATCCAGATCATCTTGCCTTAGGATCTCTAATACATAGCCCTTGTCATATTCTAGCCACACCTAGTCACAAAAATTGATGTTCCACCAAAAAATTGTAGTGTTTCTACTAGTTTCCTCAAAGGTGAGATGCAAGGAAGCTGTTGTAGAATAAGAACCCACAAACACATCTAGTGTCTATATAAAGAGGGTTGCCAGTTGTGGAAGCTTCTAGTGAACAACATATTAGCAAATAGAGAGGCATCTAAAATTTCTAGAGTCACAAAAATCAGTTTGGCAGAACATATTATCCCTAGCTATGATGTTTACCATGGAAATGGTCAAAAAAATATAACAACATTAACCAAAACAACATAAAAAACATTAGGAGATATCTAATCCTCCTCTTCTTTTTTCTTTTTCTTTATCATTTTTTTTTTCAATTTCTTCTGCTTCAACAACAACAAAGGGGTCTTCTTTAGAGAGACCTTCAATTTCTTTATCCTAAATAAGCTAGATGTTTTTAGGGTAGGAAATAATAGCAACATCATTTGATGGTAAGATGATGTGTTCTTGACCCATAGATCTTGGTTAGAATCTAGGTGATGCTTCATTAGAAAAAATTTCAAAAAAGTTTTTTCAACCTTATCAGGGAGGTTATTTTTGTCATATGTGTCTCTCATTTTTGACACAATGATAAACATCAAGCATAGATCTTTATGGTTTTTTCACTAACTCTTGCAAAGAAATATCATTTAGAGGATCTTGATTAGGTCTCATGGTGCCCTAACCAAACATAATCTAAGGATAAGACTGACTTAATTAACTGCACTCTTCCTACTAACGATAACCATCTACCTTTCCAAGCTAGAAGTTTATTTTAAACTTTACTAATAATTAGATTCCATAAATCTATCCTCATTCTCCCCTTAAATAAAGGCATCCTAGATAAGTTGGTAAATTTTCCTCCTCCATTTGAAGCAACCTGTAAATTCTTGCTTTGATATTAGTAGGAGTGTTAAGGAAGTAAATTTTGGATTTAGTCCTGTTAACTTTTTTCCCTGAAGCTCTTCCACACTCTTTTAAAAAGATTCAAATTTCTAGACTCATTTATCCTTGCCCTTCCAAAAATGGTTGTATCATCTACAAACTATTGATGGGTGATGTTATCAATGTTATTACTAACCTTAAGTCCACTTATAAGCCCATATTTTTAAGCCTTCTTTAAGTTCCTACTCAAAAAATCTGCCATAATAATGAACAAAAAAGGAGATAGAGGATCTCCTTGTCTAAGGCCTCTCTTGGATTTAAAATATTCTGTCACTAACCCATTGACCAACACTGAATAAGAAACTGTAGAAATGATTGTTATCTATAGATAATATAGTGATTATTTATGGTACCTATGGGTGCCTATAGTATATCTCTCCTTTTTATGCATTTTGTATAAGATTTGAGTGGATGGATTTCTTCTATTCATTTGTGGAAATATATGTAAAATTTGACATGGTAGCAGAGCATGTATGAAGATTCATCTTTTGGTAAAGCAAAAGTTTATTTAGAACCTTCGATATTTCTTCCAAATTCTAGGGAAAATTACTTCTCAAATATTTGTAAGCACCTTCGATAAAAGAGGCAAAGAGAAGATCTAATTATTTTCTTTCTCCATTTATTCTATTTTTTAGATAATTTTCACCTACTCCAATTTGTGTTCATTATTATTAGAATATTTTTATCTATTTTGCATGGATAAAAACCACCTATAGTAAAATAAGTTTTGTCATTTTGACTTTAGAAGGGTGTCTTGACTTCTTCATAGGGAGTCAAATATTATTTCCTCACAAAGAGGACTTGGTATTGTTGTAAAGGTGGGGGAATTGTGATATTTTCATCCCACTTGGGAGATTTCGTGCCTTGGCTAGAAGAAGGAAAATTAGGTATATTTATTTATTGTGTATTTTAAATATTGCACACCATGTCCATTTAAATGGTTGGGTCTATTTACTATTACGGATCATGATGCACTTCTTCATGGAGATACCACACCTTTGTACATGAGTAGTGATGGTGAATCTCAAGCTATATGGGCATGGGATAAGGGTTTTATACCTTTTTATGTAAGGAGAAAAAGGAAAAAAATATTTCTTATTATTTTTCCTTGTAGAAAAAATAAAAGGAATTTAAAAAAAAAAAATTATTTTTCAAAAATGTCACTCTAGGGTTATTTTGAATGGCAAACTTCCATTGGCCATAAATTTTTGTATGTAGAAGTATTTTGAGCTCATTTTTTAATTCACATGTTTTTTGAGGTCTTGCATTGGTAGTATTTGTTGAAGTACTTATTACAAGTTGAGGAACATTTCATTGTATGATCATCTTCAAAGCCTATTGCCCTATTTTAAAAGGACAAAATTACACTATGGTATGTAATTAGAATATTTGGTTTACATTTATGAAATATACAATTGGATTTGTGATAATTTTAGTAGTTTTTGAGTCTTTTGGAGGCATACAAGAAAAAAATTCTAAATATGCTTTAGTCTATCCCTCTTTCTCCTTGGGGCTATTGATTCATCTTGTTCATGAAGATCTAATATTTTATAATTTTTTATTTATTCTATTTTATATCTAGGTGTTGGAATTTTGTAATGGATATTATCATAGATAGGTATATGTAAAACCTCTTTAGTGATGAAAATTAGGTGGCCTAAGGAAAACTTGAAGTCTCTAAACAAGGTGGTGTATACTATAAAAGGGAAATCTATGCTTCTGAGCCTTATCTTATGTGACTATAAATGATTGAAGCAACTTTTAGAGGAAGTACTCTTGTATTATCTTCCTCACATGAAGTCATGGTGAAAGTGTTCTTCGGATATGTGCAAGATATCTGATATTGTTGGTGATGACTATAGTCTAGCCTAAGTGCAAAGGCATTTTTGCATAAGCAAATTTCTAGATGATGGGGGGATCCAAACGAGTCTTCCTCAAGTGTGGATTCCTAGTAGAGCATCCATTATGGGAGGAAGATAGCATTATCACTAATGTCTTCTCTCCTTATACCCTTATGAGGGGGTATTGACAATGTAATCTAACTTATATCCAAGGCCAACACTGTATGTTGCAATATTGTATAGGCCCATGGGAAATCATCATATAAGCGTATTTAGTTTATTATTTTATTTGGTCATGTAATCCCTATGGGCCAAAATTAACCTTGTTATGGTTAAACTCACCTTATAACTTGTAATTTACCTAAAAACCTCTTGTTATGTCAACATAAGTTAATGTAATTTATGTAATTGGGTTTTGGTATTGGTACAAATGCCTCCCACCACCCTAGCCATTGTATTGGATTGTTGTGATTCTTATCTATGGATATTATAGTGATTATTTATATATTCTATGGGTGCTCACTATATATTTATCTCTTTCATCCTTTTTATGCTTTTTGTATAAGATTTGAGTGGATGGATTGCTTTTGTTTGTTTCTTGAAATAAGTGTAAATTCCAACAAAATATAATATTCACCTGCTATTTTTAATACTCTATGTAAAAATATTTAAATATATTGTATGGTTACCACTAAATTACTATTGATCACAAGATTACATTTCTCTCTTTGAAATTTTTTAGGTGTCATGCAATTTCTAGCTCTCTTTGAAGTTTGTTAAGAATTTTGAAATCTCTTTATAGTCACTTCATAGAAGAGGTTCACCAAGATAAGCGAGTCATATGATTAGAAAAATAAAAGAAAAAACTCATTTTTAAAGCATTTGTAATATCAAA
Source organism: Wollemia nobilis (assembly GCA_028583015.1). Classification (NCBI taxonomy): domain Eukaryota; kingdom Viridiplantae; phylum Streptophyta; class Pinopsida; order Araucariales; family Araucariaceae; genus Wollemia; species Wollemia nobilis. The sequence continues at coordinate 5,587,685 of JAQPPZ010017031.1, read as the reverse complement.
ACATTTATTTAATTGAAATATTACAATATTTTAGACATAAAATGTACACTATCAAACATACCAACTTATCATAAAGCAAAGTTCTATACAAATTTATTTAAAATTAATAATGGAGGATACTAGTTTATATTTTGTTCAAGATTTTTAAAATAAAAACTAAAAAAACAATTCATCCAAATGAAAATTTATTGGGTGGAATACTAATGATTAATGTTTTTAGACAAAGAATGAATTATTGCTATATTTTATATTAAAATAAAATGTTTCTCCCCATTCCAAGTAACAAAGTATTTTTTCAATTGTTTATATGGGATTGAAATGCACCTCACCTGTATTACATCATCACCACATAGTGGTATTACAACAAATCTTGGATAGTATCTATATCGTTGGGAAATATTTGAACCTTGGTCTCCTATTTAAATATTGAGGAATCTAACCGGTTGAGCTAATGCCACTTGATACAAGTAACAAAGTATTATAATTTAAAATTTACATATTCAATCACTAGGCCTTAAGGTGATAATTGGAATCCAATATTTGAAGGGGCTTATCGATTATTAGGAAAATGCTCCTTCAAACATTAATAAACTATTACAAAATATCTTATTGATCCTTTCAATACTAAAGAGAGTATTTTTAACTCTGTATTATCATAACCACTTTTGTAGTAAGCCTCACTCTTCATGGTAGTTCTTTTATCAACCCTTATCTTATTTTCAAAAATATTCTTTTTATCAACTATTTTCTTATCATAAAAAAGATTCCATAGAAACACTTTTTACACTAAATAATATTTTTAAAAATTAGCTATATGTGGCTTTTATTAGGGACTACTCCCATCAAAATATCAAAACATTATATCTACCATTAGTTGAATTATACAATATCCAACTTGCATTTCTATAAAAAATATTTCTATATTTCTCAAACTACTATGTTTCCTCTATCAACTCCTTGATATTATTTTCATTAGGAGATAAAATATCCCTTGACTAGTGTTGGCAATTTTGGGTACTTTGAGTACTTTGCATTTGCTCAAGTGAATAAGTTGTCATTGATGTCAAAGAGCTTTTGAAAGAATTTGATTTGATGTAAAATAATGTGTTTTTGATGAAGGTTCGGCTTGACAGGTTCGAAATCAGTAAGTTGGAAAAATGTCGCGATATCGCGACATGTCGCATTTTCGCGACTTAGGCAGGAGAGAGAAAGATTTTTGAAAAAGTGTCGCGATATCGCGACATGTCGCATTTTCGTGACTTAGGCAGGAGAGAGAAAGCTTTTTGAAAAAGTGTCACGATTTCGCGACATGTTGGAAGAGAGAGAAGAAGCTGGCAAAACTGTCGTGATTTCGTGACATGTTGGCAGAGAAAGAAAGCAAGGTGGAAAGTGTCACGATTTTGTGACATGTCGGGTTTTCACGACCCAAAGAAAAGAAAAGCGCTAAGGAGGAAAAGTGTCACGATTTCGCGACATGCTACAGAAGGTGATTTAAGAAGCATCGCGATTTCGTGACATGCTGCAAAAGACTAAGTGAGGACTGTCACGATTTCGCGACATGCTAAAAAGCTCGAAGTGAGAACTGTCACGATTTCGTGACATGCAGCAAAGGGAAGAGTCTGAAATGAGAAGCGTCGTGATTTCGCGACAGGCTACAAAGAAGTTGTACGGATGCAGAAAGTGTCGCGATTTCGCGACAGGTTGAAGAGAAAGCTTGCGAATGCAGAAAGTGTCACGATTTCGTGATAGGTTGAGATGGCAGCATTGAGTTGGAGAAAGTGTCACGATTTCATGATAGAAATAGTAAGCAAGTCTTCAATAGAAGAAGCATCGCGATTTCACGATGAATTGAAGAAGGAAGAGCTCGAAGGCGAAAGCGTCACGATTTCGTGACATGTTCCAGTTTCGCTAGTGTATGCAGAGAAGAGTGTACGGAAGCGAAAGGCGTGAGCGGGCGTAAGGAGAGAAAAGCTTAAGGCAACGAAAGTGTCACGATTTCGTGACATGTTCCATTTTCGCTAGTGCAAGCCTAGAAGAAGGCCATGAAGTCAAAAGGGTCACGATTTCATGACATAAGTGAAGATGACGTCAGCAAAGGTAGGAGTGTCACGATTTTGCGACAAAAGCGAAGAAGAAGGCAATGAAGACTAAAGTGTCACGATTTCGTGACAGGAGTGAAGATGACATCAGCAAAGACAAAAGTGTCACGATATCATGACATGTTGTAGTTTCGCGACAGAAGCTACAGGAGAGTTGCAGAGGCGGTTGAAGCCGACAGAGTTAACTTTGAGCCGACAAAGTTAAATCTGGGCCGACGTAAATTAGGGCATGCAGCCGACGGAGTTAGGGTTTGCATTTGCATAACAACCGACTAAGATCAAAGTTTTGATCTTAAAAGTATTGCTATAAAAGGAGGGCTGTTTGGAGAGATTTGGCATCGATCGAAGTGTGCGTTCGAAGTGCGACTTTCGTAGAAGCAGAGTGCGGGGAGAAGTTCGATCGTCGAGGAGCAGAGTGTGCGAAGACAGTGCTGCTGTGTTTGCGTAGAGGTGCATAAGTGGATGTTTGATCGAGTGCTGTAATTGCACAGAGGTGCAAATTTTGAGGACATTAGTGCCAGACCGAAGGACTGTGTTTGGTGCAGATAAGAGGACCAACTTTGGAGGTGAAAGAGTTGAGGACAGAGGTCTCCAGCCAGAGCAGGGAAGACAGGTGTCTTCTATGGATAGAGTTCCACTTGCTAAGGGCAGAGGAGGCAGAGGTCTTCTAGAGGATCACCAGTTAGAGCAGAGCTAGGGGAAGGTATCTCCTTTGGGTTGGTGCCCATAAACTTTGTAATCGGGAAAGGTTTCCCAGAATTAGAGGTGATAAAATTTAGTGAAAATTTTTATCCGTGGAGTAGCCCGCGTTGGGTGAACCACGTAAATTGTTGTGTCTCTTTTGTGGATGGTGTTTTGTGCATTGCTTTGATTACTATTTTTGATACTGTTATCTATTCACTGCATAATATTAATTTGAAAGATTGAAAGAAAAAGTAAAAAGCGGTCTTATACTTGTTCACCCCCCTCTCAGTATAAGCTTGTGTTCTTCAATTGGTATCAGAGTGGGTTCCTTCGGAAAGGTTTAACAGCGTGAAGGAAGAACTGGTTAAGAACACAATGGATTATTCAAGTGGCAATGCAGCACCTATTCTTGATGGATCAGATTTCGGTCTGTGGAGTGCAAGAATGAAGGTTTATCTAATGGCACTTGGTAATGAGGTATGGGAAGTGATTGAAGACGAGTACACTATTCCTGAACATGGTCCTTATACTAAAGAAGATAGGCTCATGCTTCACAACAATTCAAAAGCCATGAATGCAATCCTGAAAGGCTTACAGAAAGCAGATCTCACCAAAGTTATTCACTGCAAGACAGCTAGTGAAATGTGGAAACAATTGCAGGTGGTTCATACAGGTGATGCAAATGTTCGAAAGGCCAAATTGAGACACTTTAAAGGTATGTTTGAACAACTCAAAATGAATGATGATGAAAATATTAGTGACTACATGCTTCGTATGGATGAGGTTGTTAACTCCATGAAAGACCTAGGACTTGAGCTTGCTGAAAATGATGTGTGTGATAAGATCTTAAGATCTCTTCCTAATAGATTTAGTGAAAATATTTCTGCCATTGAGGAAGCTAAAGATTTGGATAAATTGAAAAAGGATGAGCTCCATAGTATACTTGCAACATTTGAGCTGAGAACTCAAGTGAAAGTTGATGTCAAGAAAGAGGCAGCCTTCAAAGCTACCAAGAAATCAAAGGGCAAACAGATTCAAGAAAGTGATGAGTCTTCTAGTGATGAAGAAGCATACTACAGCAAGAAAGGCAAGTTCTCTAGGAAGAGCAAAAGCGTGAAAAATATAAGATGTTTTAATTGTGGAAAGTTTGGTCATTATGCTACTGACTGTACTATTTCAAAGAATGAAAGTGATGAAGAGAAACAGGATGTTAAGAGCAAGGATTCTAAAAAACACAGGTATTACAGAAAGAACAAAGATGATCACAGCAATCAAGGAAAGAGGCATTCTCACAAGCACAAGAAGAGCTTCTACCTAGACAAAGCAAGTAAGTGTTCTAGCAGTGATAGTGAAAGTTCTTCTAGTGATGATGAAAATGAGATGTTGTTCATTTCAGAAAAGGAGGAAGAACCGAAACATAAATTCATTATCATGAAATGTTTTAGATGTGGAAATTTTGGGCACCTTGAGGATGATTGCACAAATAATGAATTGGTTGCTAGTATGTATGAGGATGTTTCAGAAAATGATAAGGAAGATGCATGTATGGTTTTTGAAAAGGGTGGCACCTCTAGTGATAAGAAATCTGAAAAAGGCCTTGATGATTCAAAATGCATTCAAATAGAGGATCTTGAAAGTGAACTTACTAATGCTCTTAGTGTTTTGAAAAAGGAAAGAAAGAAGAATGCTAGACTCAAGGATAAGTTAGATGAATGTTGTATGGAGAGAGATGAACTTATAGAAAGTCTTGACGTCTCTATGGCTAAGACACAAGAACTCAAGAATAAGTTAGAATCTAAGGTGCTTGAGTATAGTGAATTAGAACAGAAAATGGCTTCCTTGAAAGAGGAAAATAAAGAGTACAAGGATAAGTTGTACAGAGTTTCAAGAAAGCTCCAAAAAGGTTAAATCTCTTATCAAAGGTCAAAGAAATACAACGAGATAAAACAGGTCTTGGTTTTGTTAAACCACACAAGGAACAGGTTGGGGAATCTAGTAAAAGATTTCAAAAAGAAGAGAGTTCTGATGAAGAGAGTGGTTCAGAGAAAGAGTCCATGAGTGATAAATGCGCAGAAATAGAAAACAAAATTCTGAATGCGAAGAAGAAGTATTCGGGACCCAAGAGGTCAAACAAAAGAATATTTCACGGTAGATGTTTTGCGTGTCAAAGGTTTGGTCACATGGCTTCACAGTGCATAGATCAAATGAAGAGGGTAAACAACAATTTCAGAAGTTTTAGTTTCTTTCAAGGGTATTTTTACTCTTGTCAACAGTTTGGGCACAAGGCGATTCATTGCAAGACAAATAACGAGAACAAATTTGGTCAGAACAGGCGATTCAAAGAACCAGTATGCCTAAAAGAAATAACTTTGTTACTTGTTATAAATGCAACAATGCAGGTCACACAACTAGACAGTGCAGAACTGAACTGCCAAGGTACAAGAATAGGAAAAGTGATATGAACAGGTCCGTGGATCAAGGCATGGATAAGAACAAGAATGAGAACAAGAACAAAAACAGTGACAAGAACAGAAATACGGACAAAGAATTCAAGAGAAGACTTGGCAAGGAAATTGTAGACACTGATGATGATGAGTGCCTAATGGGAGTTTTACTCCCACCCCTATTTTAAATCACCTCATCAGGAGGTGGGGGAGGGACTAAGCTAAGAAGCTCATTCTTAGTCCCGAGCCCCAAAGGTGACCCTTTGCCATTGATGACAAAGGGGGAGAGATATGAGTAAGGGGGAGAGCTTCAATCTGAAGAGGAAAGCTTCAAGTCAGGGGGAGCAAAAACTTCAAAGGCAGAGTCTCAGTTATGGGCGCAGTTTCTCAGCTGTTATCTCGGTTGGTTTCAGTTTTGGCTCTTAAGACGTGTTTTTAGTAAAGGGTTGCCATCAATGACAAAGGGGGAGATTGTTGGCAATTTTGGGTACTTTGAGTACTTTGCATTTGCTCAAGTGAATAAGTTGTCATTGATGTCAAAGAGCTTTTGAAAGAATTTGATTTGATGTAAAATAATGTGTTTTTGATGAAGGTTCGGCTTGACAGGTTCGAAATCAGTAAGTTGGAAAAATGTCGCGATATCGCGACATGTCGCAGTTTCGCGACTTAGGCAGGAGAGAGAAAGCTTTTTGAAAAAGTGTCACGATATCGCGACATGTCGCATTTTCGCGACTTAGGCAGGAGAGAGAAAGCTTTTTGAAAAAGTGTCACGATTTCGCGACATGTTGGAAGAGAGAGAAGAAGCTGGCAAAACTGTCGCGATTTCGCGACATGTTGGCAGAGAAAGAAAGCAAGGTGGAAAGTGTCACGATTTCGTGACATGTCGGGTTTTCATGACCCAAAGAAAAGAAAAGCGCTAAGGAGGAAAAGTGTCACGATTTCGTGACATGCTACAGAAGGTGATTTAAGAAGCGTCGCGATTTCGCGACATGCTGCAAAAGACTAAGTGAGGACTGTCATGATTTCGCGACATGCTAAAAAGCTCAAAGTGAGAACTGTCACGATTTCGCGACATGCAGCAAAGGGAAGAGTCTAAAATGAGAAGCGTCACGATTTTGCGACAGGCTACAAAGAAGTTGTACGGATGCAAAAAGTGTCGCGATTTTGCGACAGGTTGAAGAGAAAGCTTGCGAATGCAGAAAGTGTCGCGATTTCGCGATAGGTTGAGATGGCAGCATTGAGTTGGAGAAAGTGTCACGATTTCATGACAGAAACAGTAAGCAAGTCTTCAATAGAAGAAGCGTCACGATTTCGTGATGAATTGAAGAAGGAAGAGCTCGAAGGCGAAAGCGTCACGATTTCGCGACATGTTCCAGTTTCGCTAGTGTCTACAGAGAAGAGTGTACGAAAGTGAAAGGCATCGCGATTTCATGACGCAGGGTAAGGCAGAGAAAAGCTTAAGGCAGAAAGTGTCATGATTTCGTGACATGTTCCATTTTCGCTAGTGCAAGCCTAGAAGAAGGCCATGAAGACAAAAGGGTCACGATTTTGTGACATAAGTGAAGATGACGTCAGCAAAGGTAGGAGTGTCACGATTTCATGACAAAAGCGGAGAAGAAGGCAATGAAGACTAAAGTGTCACGATTTCGTGATAGGAGTGGAGATGACATCAGCAAAGACAAAAGTGTCACGATATCGCGACATGTTGTAGTTTTGCGACAGAAGCTACAGGAGAGTTGCAGAGGCGGTTGAAGGACAGAGTTAACTTTGAGCCGACAAAGTTAAATCTGGGCCAACGTAAATTAGGGCATGCAATCGACGGAGTTAGGGTTTGCATTTGCATAACAACCGACTAAGATCAAAGTTTTGATCTTAAAAGTATTGCTATAAAAGGAGGGCTGTTTGGAGAGATTTGACGATCGATCGAAGTGTGCGTTCGAAGTGTGACTTTCGCAGAAGTAGAGTGCGGGGAGAAGTTCGATCGTCGAGGAGCAGAGTGTGCGAAGATAGTGCTACTGTGTTTGCGCAGAGGTGCATAAGTGGATGTTTGATCGAGTGTTGTGATTGCACAGAGGTGCAATTTTGAGGACATTAGTGCCAGACCGAAGGACTGTGTTTGGTGCAGATAAGAGGACCAGCTTTGGAGGTGAAAGAGTTGAGGACAGAGGTCTCCAGCTAGAGCAGGGAAGATAGGTGTCTTCTGTGGATAGAGTTCCACTTGCTAAGGGCAGAGGAGGCAGAGGTCTTCTAGAGGATCACCAGTTAGAGCAGAGCTAGGGGAAGGTATCTCCTTTGGGTTGGTGCCCATAAACTTTGTAATCGGGAAAGGTTTCCCAAAATTAGAGGTGATAAAATTTAGTGAAAATTTTTATCCGTGGAGTAGCCCGCGTTGGGTGAACCACGTAAATTGTTGTGTCTCTTTTGTGGATGATATTTTGTGCATTGCTTTGATTTCTATTTTTGATACTGTTATCTATTCACTGCATAATATTAATTTGAAATATTGGAAGAAAAAGTAAAAAGCGGTCTTATACTGTTCACCCCCCCTCTCGGTATAAGCTTGTGTTCTTCAACTAGGTACATTCTAAAATTTGAATTTTGTCAAGACAAAGATAGCCACTATGATTGGCTAAGTTATTTGCTATCTTATTTTCTTCTTTATAGATATATTGACATTTCTAAGATATTTTCTATAATGACAGTTGATGCAACACTATTGTTGATCCAATAATTACATCTATTTTTTGGATAGCATTTATAATAATTTGTGAATCTCCTTCAATTGAAACATATCTCCATATTTTATTTGTGATTCTTTAGGATCCATTGTGCAGTAAGAGTTTTTACTCAATGTTTCAAAACAACATACGTGTCTCATCATAAGGAATGAGAAATTTTTGTAAGGTTGCATTTAAGGTTTAGTTTAATATTTTACAAATATACTTTTTCAAAACTTAATTAGCTATAGACATTAACTTGTTAATAGTTGATCTTAATTATTAGTAAACCTAAAAAATAAAATAAAATAAAATTAAAATTCTAAGATTAGGGTTTCATTTTTTATTTTGATAAATATAGAACTAAAATCCTAATATTATGATTTTATTTTTTAATTTTTAGATTTATTAAAACAATGAATCTCAACTATTAACAAGAAATTATCTACATCTAAGTAGATTTTGAAAAAAAAATCTATAAACAATTAAACTAAACCTTAAATACAACCTTAAATAATTTTCTCACTCTTGATGATGAACACATATGCTATCTCAAAATGTCAAGAAAAATATTCTATTTCATGATGGATCCCAAATAATCACAAAAAAATATATCACCTTGTAAAAATTTGAGGACATATATCTCAATCCTTTTTCAATGGCCATCTTTATCCTTGTAGGAAGTGAACTAGCCTCTACATAATTTTTGGCTAAGATTCCTTATAACTTTGTGTACATGAGGATAAAATTACCTTTAGCATTTTAAAATACATGACCTATACTATATTTCCATGGATTTTCTTTGGAAACACCCTTAGAATTAATTTTAATGAATCCAACTTTTGGACATTTCATTTTACTATATAATGGTGTAGATCTTGTGTGTTAATTCCATTATCACAATGATGTTGTTGTATATTCAAGTCCTATAACCAAGAGGTAAGAATATCATTTTTCACACTTGATACTTCTCATGATTTGTATAATGCATGTATATGTTTTACAAGAGAGACAATAATATGATTCCAAACTTTGGAATGATTTTGAGATTAAAATTTCTATCATTTATTTCAAGACATAGATTCTAATAAATTATGGTAGGATTAATCCTTCATGTCAAAATTATTAAATTTTTCCAAACATGAATGGAATTAATACATTACCAAAAAATTAAAGATATATCTTAGATAAGGACATGATATGAAGGATTTCCATAGAAACTAAAATATCAGCACTAAAGAAAGAATAGGAATCACATTGATTACTAAATTAATGGCCTCATATGGTATACATTCCCAAGTTAGAAGTGACCTTAGGTAAATATTAAAGAACTGAACTTAAGATTTATTATTAAAATATTACATTAAATTCACCTTTACAAGTGGACAAGGGTCCATAGGATATACAAATGGTTGCATTAAAATGATCAACTGTAGCCTCAAGTGAAGAGTAATCACCATAAATATATTTTAACACCCTCCTTAAGATTAATGAGGGACATCGAGAGAGATCCTATTTCATCCCCTTTAATTGACACTATCCTACTAAAATATAATCTATAATCACACCAAAGGTACCTTGAACATGACCTTGGTTAGGACATCTATTGTCTACTCTATTGATGATATATATACTAGTTCAAGCATCCAAAGGGTATGAAGCCATTTTATATAACATATCCAATTATCAGTGTGCTTAGTCCACTAATTAAAGACTAAATTATAGATAAGCTTGGTGGAACTTTGATTATTACAATGAAGGATTACTAGAATTTATCAAGGAAGATACAACTTCTCTATAATCATGAGCATCTATAGAAGATGCTTGGTAGTCTCATTGGTAGAACATTTCTTAGCTTTTATAAAATACTAATATATAGTGGAATGACATCTACAATACTAAGAGACTAGTAAAGAACCAAGATAAAAGGCAAAACCAATGGTAGAGTACCATTGGTCTAAATATCCAACCTAGTCTACATTAGAAAATCCTATCAATATTGAAGATACTCCAATTAAATACTAAATATAAATATGGAATATACCTATATGGTACTAAAGGATCTACTATCTAGTGATTATCATGGGGTGCTTGCATATACCTAGAGTAGTACTTGATAGCAAATGCAATGTTCAACTGAGTATATAGGTAAGATAGAGAAGTCCCCTAATAAGTGATCTATTCAAGGTGGCATCTAACAAAGGAGTTGTACAATTGTCTAGAAGATTAAATCTAGAAGTAAATGGAGTTTAGTTTGGCTTGCATTCCATCCTAAACTATATAATAAGATCCAAGGGATACTTATACTAAGAAATAGTGATATTAGAGGGTGAATGATTGATTTAAATCCCCAAGAAGTAGTGAAGAGGGTCCAAATTTATCATCTCAAAAGTGTCATTAAGTTATGACTTCATATCCTAGACCAATAATTTTGAGATTTCCATGACAAAAATATAATCAAAATACAACATAATCACAAAAATATGACCATATTGATACTTGATGTATACATCATGCTCTGCTTCACACTGTTTAAAGCCACAACTAAGGAAGAATGAGTGAATTCTCATACCAAACATAAGGAGTCTATTTAAACCCATACAAGGACTTTTTTAGATGAAAAATTAAGAGAATGATCCCATTAAGCTTAAAACTAGGTGGTTGTCATATGTAGATCTCCTATTGAAACTCCCCATAAAGAAAGGCTATTTTCATGTCCATTTAATGTGCTTCCCACTCATAGGAAGTGACAATAGAGAGAATCACTCATATAGAATCCATCCATGCAATAGGAGGAAAATATCCAAATAATCAATTTCCTCCTTTTGATAGAATCCATTAGTAATAAGACATCCCTTATACTTCTTCACCTAACCATAAAATGCATACTTGGCATTATAAAATCATTTATAGAAAATAATATTCTTGTCCTTAGGTGAACAAGTTCTTACGTCTATTCATCATTAATATCTCTTGCTCTACCAACATAGTATCCTCCCACTCTGGATAACACATGCAGTCTCAATATATAGCACCATTGCATAATGCATAGGAGGATCAAGCTCATCAAAAAGTAGGGTCCATAATAGAAATAGGTTCCAAGGGAGAATTTCAAATGAAAAAAACCATATTACTAGGACCCATGAAGGATTCAAACTAATAGGTTGAGAAGTTGGAATAACTAGATTAGAATCAATAAAAATATCTATAGGAGAAGAAGTAACATCAAGAACCTCTAGAAGAATAGGAAGATCTATAGATGAGAAGGTATCATATTCTAAAATATGAGGAAGTGGACCACAAAGGTGATGGAATCTCTTTATAAAAACAAGATATTATATTGAAATATGATCTATCACTTAATTCAATCATAAATATGATAAGCCTTAAAATCATTATAATACCCTTTTCAAATGAACTAATGATTCTTTGCATGAACTATTTTCTAAGTGTCATTGGGAATATGAACCCATGTAGATGAACCAAAGATATGACACTAGAAAACATCTAATTTATCTCCCATTAATGTATCAAGAAGTGTCATACCTTGGACTATCCAAGTTTGTATCCTATTGATGATCTGTGTGGTATAGGAAACTTCTTCACCCTAGAATTTAGGCTTCATTTGCTTATAATACAACATACATCTATCCATATCCACAATTTCCTTGTTCTTCCACTCTAAAACCCTATTTTACTTGGGGATGTAATTGTAGACACCAAAATCTAGCCACTTGTCCTCCATCCATAGCTTCCCACCACACATATCCATTATATATATATATTTTTTTAATATATATTTAAATAATAATATTTTATATATTATATTTATATATATTTAATAAATGTATATATATATATATGAATTAATCCCAGCCATCCATCATGTTTTAATCTTAGCCATCCATCCACCTTAATCCATGCCACTTACCCCACTTTAATCTCCACCCTTCCTCATGTTCTAATCTCAGCCACACATTTCGTGTCATTGAAACCCTAACATGTCTAAGGGAATATTATAAAGAGGAGTCATTTTGATGACTCAACCCCTAAGTTTTCCTAAGCCCTAAGTTTTTGAATTCCCTGAGTTCCTTGAGTGCCCAAGTTCCCTTAAGATATTTCTGGAGTTCAAACCCTATCTCCATCATACCCATCCTCGCATCCCCTCATTGTCGTTCGCATCCTCCATCATTGCCCACCTCATGTGAACTAGATCTGGTTTTGCAACTTTCTCCTCAGCCATTGAATACCCTCTAGAGCTTCTCGAGCACCCATCAGAGCCTACCGAGCGCCTCTAGGTATTTTTGGTCAGCACCAAGCACCCACATGTGTTTCCCATTCAGATCTATAGCCCTACGACCCTCGAGTGATCGTTAGGGCTTCTACGTAATCACTCCCTACATCAATGATGAAGATAGAAACAATGTTATTTGACAAGGTAAAATCTCATTGTTCTTATTTCATATTCTCATATTTGTTTACAACTTTATTTATGCAACTAGGGTTTAGTGATTTCATTTTTTGAGGGTCTCACATAGTGGAGCCCTCATAGATATTACTGACTCTTGTCATTATTTATTATGTGTAGGTCTAAGAATCACATTCATTGGTAGCTATTGAAGCTCGAGTGGCCCTACATAGGATACCAAAGCCCACTCACCACTCTGTTGGGATCGAATCAAGCAAGAAGACACCACCATTCATGTCTAACTAGGGTTTCAGAGAACCCTAGTGCTTTGTAACAATTGTATCAAAATAATAAGCATTGTAAACCCCCTATTTGGGGTACATTTGATTGTAATACAAGAGATCCACCAACAATAATAAAAGAGTTCATTTCTTTGTGCAATCATTTGTGTTATCTTGCTTATTCATTTATTTCATAGTTTATGTTTGGTGTTTCTTGATTTTTGTATTCACAAATGGTGATCATGATGGGATCCACAATGGGTTCTTTATGTTAAGTATATTTTCATTAACTCACTATTTTTGTTTTCTATCTTATAGGTTTTAGGAATTTTGTCATGCAATTTTTATTAAACTAGGGTTTTTGGAGCTATAGAAGTTGATCTAAGATTGTGTAGATGCCCTACGATGCTTGAGGGATGCCCCCTAGAGTTTAGAAGGTGCCCTGGTGCATTTCATAGACTCTAAAAGGTATTTCATAGAGTGGGAAAAGGATACATAGGCTTTTCTATAAGTCTACCTCAAAACCCTAACCCCTCTATTTCATTTTTGTTTTACATTTTTATAGATTAATTGTTAAAAAGAATATTATTCAATATCTATTAAAAACAATCATATTACATCTGCATTTTAGGAATTTGCATTCATTTATACATTGCATTTAGATTTACTTTGCATTCATACTCACATTAGTGCACATTTCAAATTTAAAATTTTGTTGCTTTCTGATGTGTTTTTCATTCAAAGATATGCATACTATTTTCATGTAAAGTAAGAATTGCATAAAATAGTTTGCACATTAGGGTCAAGAATTCCTCTTTTGCTTGTCTAAGTAGGAATAAAAATTAGGATAACTAAGTATACTCCCACATTTGGTGATTCAAGGTGAAAGAGTAAGCGAACCCTCCACTGTTCAGAGTGGGTCTTAAGTGGTGTACCTTACATATTTTGAGGAAATTAGTATCTCTATTGTTGGCTTCTGATTTAGACTTGCAAAATTGGTTACTATTGATATTGTATGAAAACACAATAGAGAACATAAAATTTTTAAAATGAATCACACACAACACATCTCACATTAAATAGTAATGAGTTGGATTTCATCACCAACCATTGCTTGAGATTTGGTGATGATGGGTTTCATCTCCATCCACCAATATCTACCCTTAGCCACCATAGGATACCCATGAGCAAACTTTTTGGACTTCATCACCAGAAAGAATCTCATTGCCCAGCCAAGCCATAGATTTCACCCTTCATAATTTAGATTAGTACATCAAAAACACACAAAACACAAAAAAAGAAAAATATTAAAACGAGATAAAAAAAGAAAGGAGGTAAGAAACATTGTTGCAAAACATAGAATTGAATTGCTTATTTTGTGAAGTTTTCTTCTACACTTTCTTTACTGCACATTGCATATTTGATTCAGTAGCTTATGGTATTAACTAGAAATCAAACTAAAGTATTGAATCAAACTTCCATCCACCAAGACAATTCATCCATGGATTGTTCATCATCATTCCCCACCACTTATGTGGTCAATCCCACTAGTGTGATACAGACAAGTTGTTCAGATTTTTCTGTGGGTCCCTCACACACTATGTCATCCACATAGTCATTTCACATGGCCATTCCACAAATAGAATCATCTTCACCTACCATTGACCACCACATAACCCATATAGACATGGCCAAAGTGGAGGCTCTTTGTAGATCCACTAACTATGTCTTGGAACCAGTCCATAGCCCACCTAGGCATGATCCTTCTTTCCAGTAGGAACTTATCTCCTCCCAGCCTTCAAGCCTTACCCAAGTGTATAACAACCCTCTTTTTGAGGCATCAACTGCACCTTCCCAACATTGGTCCATACCCCAATCATCATGTGCTCAAAGCACATCCATCCCATCATCTTACACCACTACCTATGGCAACCCTTTGTATGAAGCACATGTCAATGCTGCTTCATAGATGCCAACTTCTAGCTCATCCAATGTTACCCATTCAACTGTAACTACGGTTGCAACTTATCCTTCACATACCTCAACCATCCACATCCACACCTTCCACTTCAGATATGGAAATACATGAAGCATGGGAACACCTTAACAAATTGCTTAAGAAGTGATAGAATGCTCAGTCCTATCCTCAACAACAAGTTCATGTGGTCAATCCTAAGCCTCAACCTATTTCCACTCAACCCACCTTTGTCACCCAAGGTCCATCATGGGTACCACAATCTTCTATGGTTTCCATTCCAACACCGCCATCAACCCATGCCCATTCTATGGGTCAATTCATCCATAGTCCTCATGCATCTTCTCCGTTTCTTCATTCATAATCATTTCATCAACCTTATCATCATCAATTCCAATCCACTCCACCAAGTCATAATCATCTCATTACACCTCAACATATTTCCACTCCACCTTCACAGAATCATCAAGTGATTCAGGGTTTCCACATTCCTGGGGAGGACCCTAGAATTTAGGTTATGCAACAACATATTGATAGTTTGATACAACATACTCCTGGTATGATAAACCAGAAACCCACTTTACGTCAACTGATCAATCAACCAATCCATCCTTTGGTACCATCCCTACCATATCCGATAGACTTCATAGTATCAAAGTTTGATAAATTTAAAGGGACTGAGGACCCTAAAGAACATGTGAGCACATTTATCCATTCATGCTTTCGAATTCAAAGTAATGATGCTCTAATACTTTGAAAATTTCCTCAGACATTGGGGGAGATGTTGTAGAATGGTATAATCACTTGCCTCACCATAGTATTTATACTTTTGAGCAATTGATTGACCAATTTCTTGAAATATTTTCCCTTAATGTTAGAAATAAAGTCTCATTATCTGATATATATGGTCTAAAATAATATGATGATGAGTCTTTCTATGACTTTGGTAACTATTGGAGGGCCGTTATCACCAAATTGCCATTCTCCCTACCAATGGAGGAGCTGATACGATTATTTACTAAGAGTTTCTTAAAACCCATCTCTTGGTTATTACAATTACAACAATATAGATCATTTGATGAAGCTCTTGCCCAGGCTAGCACAATTGAGGAGATAAAAATCCAAGAAGGCATGCTTAAGCCTAAAAAGAAAGAATGGCAAAACAAGGGCCAATATAAAGGTAGTTATTCTGGCCAGTCAAAATCAAACCAGGCCAATCCGGCCAACCAAGCTAACCAAGTTAATCAAGTGGTCATGAGCCAATCGATAATGGCTCAACAACAACCTATGCAACAACAACCATGACAAATTGAATATCATGTGGTTCCCTCAACAACTCAATCAAGTCAAAACATAGTGCCAGCTATGGAAAATCGACCACATCGACAATCTATTTGATAGAACCATCAATACACCCCATTGGCTGAATCTTATGCTTCCATATTCTATAGGTTATATGACACCAACCAACTTCCCTTACCTAAGGTTAAACCAGATGATCCCACTAAATATGGTAAACACTACCGAGAGCATTTGTTTTTCCCTTATCATAGGTAAAATGGGTATGATATTAACAACTATCATGTATTTAAGGATAGAGTGCAAGATCTCATTGACTTAGGGGCAATCAAGCTTGATAGTCCCTTAGCTCAACAAAACCAAAACCTTGGAATTTATCAAACACCACTTCCTCATCATGAGGAGGTGCAACCAACAATAGGAGGGTCTAATACCAAAACCCCTCCTAATCAAGTCAATCATGTCCAACAATACCAAGGTTTTGTGGGTGCTATTCATGTAGTAACCCAAGGTCAACAACAATGCACTAATCAACAAAATGCTCAACAATAGTCTATTCAATCACCCATACCTCCACAAGCAAGTGTGTCTCAACCTACAAATTCATCATCACCCATCCAAATTTTTGCCAATCCTTCTCAACCCATCCATATTCCAAGTCATCCAAATCCCCCCATTCATCCCATCAATCATCCATCAAGGCCAATCATCTCCTTGAGTAGTCAGTTAACCACAAGTCTTAAAATGGCTTTGGCTAAACTATCTATATATGAGCTCATTCAACAATCTCCCCCACATCACGAGGCATTAATGGATATTCTAAAATCCATTGAATTCCAATCTCAAGATGCTAATGCCTTCAAAAATTTTGTGGGGAATATTCAAACATGTATGGAGCCTTCCATTACATTCTATGATTTTGAGATTAAACCAATATCATCAAAATTAGTGGACCCTCCATTACACATCATGGCTCAAATTGATAGGAAGCCATTCAAAAGAGTTTTAATTGATATTGGCTCCTCTATTAACATCATCACCACATCTGCTCTTCATCATCTCAATCTTCCTCCATCCCACATCACCAAATCCACTTTCACCTTGAAAGCATTTAACGATGCTCTCTGCTCCATAGTTGGCACTATCATTTTACCCATCGAAGTGGGGGTCAAAATGTTGCATACCATGTTCCACATCTTGGAAGGATCCATGGCATATAATGTACTCCTTGGATGACCTTGGATGAGGGAAATGAGATGTGTCCCTTCTATACTACATCAATGCTTGAAATACGTACATGAGGGACAAGTACATTGCATACCGATGGATGTTGAACCGTTTAAGTATTGCAATTTCATCTCCAATCCCTATGAATCCATGCTTCCTTCCACTCATCTATTTCTCACATCATCAACCACTTCATCATCCACCCAATCTGGATCATCATCTAAAGCTCCTATCCTTGAGGAGCTTCCCATCACCACATCACATCAAGCTTCCACTTCCATGCCCCCATATTCATCACCTTTGACTACATGCACATGTGGTCAAACTCAATCCACATCAGTTTCATCATCATCATCAGCATCATCCTCCACCATTCCTTCCACATCATTGCCAATTCAACAATCATCTCAGTCAAATCCACCACCATCCACATTAGCCAATGTCTCACAAGTCGAGTTAATGGATTGTGAGACACCATCTCAGTCCATACCCCAAGCCAATCATGAGTCATCCATTTCCACATCTGCATCCATGTCATCCCAAGTTGAGGTCCACCTCACTAATCCTGGTATTGGTGAATATGTGGTCCAAGACATTACAGTCACACCGCTCAACATCCAAACTACCAAGGATTACGATCACCCACGTGACCCACCCTTATCTATAGGAGTGGTGTATAATATGGGTTCCATGTCAAATAGCATAAATTTTGTGTATGGGGGAATTGAGTCATTGTCCAATCCTTCTCCTCCAGATGAACCCAAGCAACCAACAACTACCAATATACAACAAATGTCGGGTTTTCCATCCTATTATTTTCATCGATATAATTGGTAAAGAAATGGCCTAGGATGATATGAATAGGGAGTGCACGAGCTAATTGATACTCCATATCGAGAAGTGCATGACCATTCAGGTCTAGGCTACCATCCATTTTCTTCCATATCTTCTTTTGAACAAGCCTTTCAAAGGCTTAATTTGAATTCATAAGAAGATGACCATCACCCCGATGACTCTGAAGAAGAAATTTATGAAGAATTCGACCTTATATTGATAATTTTTGATGAATCTGAAGAGGAATCAAAGCCCATCATCCCACACACTAAACATGATGAGTTTTACCTTAGAATGTTCCCCATCCATCAACCCATCATTTTCTTGCTTCTTCCACAAGAGTGAGCTAAACCAACCAGTGAACCACCACCTCCATTCCATTGATCCACATCATTAACCATTTTTCTTGTAATATATGTACATAACTCAAATTTCAAAAAATAAAAATAAAAAAATATTTTGCATTACATGTATATTGCATTTATTTGTGTTGCTTTTATTGTTTAGGTTTACCAAGTTCTAGTATCGGTTCTAGCAAATAGGATCCACCCATCCATTCACCTTTGCCAACCATCCATTTTCCCCTTAAGTCAACATGAATCCTGTTGACTTATTCACCCCACTCCATAATCCATATGATTTGGCAAAGCCAATTCCAATTGACATGAGCCTTATTGATATGGACCGGATTTCCTTACCACCATCCTTTTTGAGTTTGTCCTTTTTAAGGAATTGTTAAGGGCTTCAACCAACTACATTCCTCCATCACCCCCACCTTCACCTTCACCTTCACCTTTATATCCTAAGGTTTTCTAGGAAGACATAGACGAGGTTGAGTTATAAGAGTTTGATAATGTCAGCCACTTAATGTTATACACTTGAGAGCATTCTATGCATAATGTGATTTATATATATGTATATATATATGGCTATTACACAAAAAATAGATTGCATTTTACACATTACATTACACAAATTTCATTTCATTTCATAAAATTGTATTTCATACTTTCCATTTCACAAATTGCATTCATTACATTGCATTCACAACCACATTTCACATTTCATATTAGGGATCATTTATTCAGTTTAGATAATAATTGGTCCAATAAAGTCATGTTGCCTTAATCAGGGGCACCTTCAAAGTCATCATCCATTTCATTGCACCATTCCATAAAGTCAAAATTGTCATTTGCAAAGCCACATGTCCATAATTCCTAGGTGTTTTTGGTCACTCAGCCACTCCTAGTGTTTTAAGCAACCTCCAAATACATGTTGAGTTTTCTTTAGGACCAAGACACATTTTCACTAAGAAAATATTGAGTTCTAGGAATTGACTCCAAAACATTCTTGAACCAAACACAATTACACATCTTAAAAACATCTTGTGTCAAAGAGGGATAACACCATCCTTGGGTTGTACCTTGAAGTAAAAAGGGTATTCCTTGCTTGTCCCATCATGCAACATAGTCCACAAAAATAGTGGTTTTCACCACTATCACAATTTTTAAAATAAAATAAAGAGTAGGGTAAAACCCCTAAAAACTCTAAATATTTTACACATCACACACCACTGATCCTCAAGTTGTAAGGATAGTACTACATTTCTAGTCAGATGGTTAGGTAGTCATCCCCAAAACTTAGAGATCAAAATTCTTGGACTATGGAGCTAATCTCCACCGGGGCTATAGATGCTTGACTGGTAGTGGAGTACACTCATGCATGGTGACACGTCTCTTTTAAAGAGACCTCTGACCACACATAAGGACAAGCTAGCTTCTTGGTCTTCTCCATAATAGGTTTCACCCAATTTACTCAAGATGAGTTAATGAACTCACTTGCACACACATTGGTTCTTGATTGCCTCGAGTCATTACCATGCTCATGATTCAGTAAATGAATTCACTACACACACATTTGGTCTTAGAGAAATTAGGTAGTATTTAGTGAGTTTATTTGATATCACTAGTATGTCTGAGTCTCTGCAAAATAATCAGTTTTCCATATCAACATCCATATCTTCTTCCATGTCAACATCCATGTCTTCTTCCATCCATAACATTACATGAGTCTTCCATTTTTACATACCACCAGTTTGGTGCCCCTGATTAAACAATAATGCTAAAACATGGCCAAGAAAAATCTAAACTATGAATGATCATTAGAACATTTGCATTCATACACATTATCACTTGCATTAATCATCCATATACACATGCATCCACACAAAATATTTACAAAAAACATTCACACAAAATCATAACACAAAAGTAAAAGCCATGTATATATATATATATATATATAAAACATGTACAATGAATACCCAAAGGCTATATACAATGGAGCACCAAGGCTCATATACAAAAAGTGCATCTAAGCACTAGCTAATGCCTATAAGAGGACCCCTATGACCCTGAAGGAGCCCTAGACCTAGAGCTATGCCTAGACTCACTAGGCCTAATAGACCCAGATATGGATGAGGAGGGTGGATCTGGAAGCCCAATGTCATGCTCCATCAATCGATCCTCCAACAACTGGATATATCCATCCTAAGCTTGAAGGTGATGTACATCATGTCTCTATCGATGACTCTTCTCTAGTAGCTCTACTTGGAGCCTCATGGTCCTATCCTCACCTCCACCTATAGTCGATCATACCTCTAGCTCCACCCATAATTGAGCTATCTTCACATCCCAAGCCACCATATCCACATCTTATAGTTGAGCTATCTCTACATCTCAAGTTACTACCATAGCATCTCGTTCTACCACCAGCTACTCCAACCTCACCCAATCCTCCTCACTCTGACTAGGAGGTCCATCTAGAATCTCCTCCCTATCCTCCATGCCACCTCCATCACCTCCAATCTTAGGTGCCTACTCAACTATACCCCTAGACCACCTCCTTTGACTACTAGATCGAAGGTGCCTCTGATGCTTAGGAGCCTCATCGACCTCCTTGGCCTCTACCTCATCCCCATCCCCATTCCCCCCATCCACTACCAGAATCGATACCCATGGTGGCTGTGTAGCAAACCATGCATTGTACTCCATAGTAGTCCTTACATCATCCATATTAAGGAGATCCATCTCCTCATCATCCTCATAGGTCATCCTCCATGCCTCAGCACAAGGTAGACCTATCTCATCTCGATGATGCTTGATAGAGCATTGGTGCCTCTGGAACTCCCTACCTTAGTCTGAACTACCATAACACCCATGAGAATTGGATCAATTCCACCTCACTCATGTGCCTCCCAACTACCCACCTAGCCTATCAAACCCTCTGTAGCTGCTCCCCATCACCTATCCACATGGCACCTCACCATGGCCTCCATATCACCTGAGTTGATGTCAATCCAACCCATAGATCCTTGTACCACTGACTCATCCAAATAGGATGACTCAGTTGCACCTCCTCTACCACTGGCCATCTCATAGCATAGGGCTACTCCCTATCCCATGCCATAGTAGGCAAGCCCATAGGTTGAGCCACACTGAAATGCTCCTAGTCCCAACATTATAGTAGCACACTACACCCTAGCCCCTTCCACCTCTACCTCCTCACCTCATACAACTCTTGGTACAATTACACCAATAATGTAGGAGCCCATGCATACACTCGAGGTGTGTCGATCATGTCACACACCAACCCGATAAGGTTCCATGGGAACCGACAACTAGTACTTTTTGGGGCCACTATGTTGGCCAACATGAACATCACCAAAGTAGGAAGGGCATCCAACTTCTTGTCCATATACATGGACAAGTATGTTATCCCTCCACCCATCACATCCACATCCCACCACCCATCTCCAAACAATCGTCTCATCTCATACCCCTTATCGTGTCCAACCTCGACATGTAAGCCCTCCACTAGCAACTTGAGGATGTGATATACATCCTCAAGTGTCACGATCATCTCTCCAGTAGGGAGCTAAAATGTCCCCCTATCTGGATCCCATATCTCTACTAAGGTAGAGAGATACCCCTCATCCACCCTCACCACATCTATTTGAGCTACCCCAGCCAGCCCCATAGCCTCTAGCCACTCCCACTGGTCCTCTTGCACCACCTTCCTCATCCTCGAGATGAGAGGTGAGAACCGATGTCGAGGCTCCAAAATCCTCAATTACAACATAATACATAAAGGCAAAACATTAATGTCACAAAAAAAAGAAAATTTTGCACAAAACAAAAAGCTTCAAAGGCATTTACCTTAGCAAAATGCACATCTACTCTCGCTACCGCATCCGCACCCTCCATCGCCATAGCTTTCGCAACACTTCACCCACTCACTCCACTCCACTCCACTCCCTTAGATGTAACTTTAGAAATTTGCAAATGCAAGAATGAACTTGTTTTCCCTTCTGTAGGCTATTTATAGTTATTTTAGGTGCATTGAAATGCCCATGGGTACTTCTAGGTGCATTGAAATGCCTTCCTACATTTGGAGAACAACAAACTCTAGCGAGCGTTTACACATGCAGTAGGCACCCATCGGCGTTTACCATCAAAGTTGACAAAAGACCAAAAATGATCCAAAAAGGTAGCTTACCTCCACAAAATCATTCCAAATTGCATCCATACATCAATTTCATCATAATATCATGTTTTGTGAAAACCAAAATTGATTTGGATTCATAATTTTTGCTTGCAACCAAAAGTCGTAAAATCACATTACAAGTTACAAAATGCTTCAAAATGGTCCAAATTTTCACAAAATGACCATTTTCATCATTCTCATCATCCATCCCATCATTGCATTCAATTTCGTGATAATATGAATTGATTTGGATGGCTAACTTTTATTTGCACCCAAAAGGTGCAAAATTATCCAAAATTGCTTCAAAATGCTCCAAATCAATACAAAATTTCACAAAATCGCTCAATTCAATCATCAATGCATTTCTCATCATCACATCTTCATTCCAACATCATTTTCATCCATCAATCATTGCATTTTCACATTTTCCAAGTTCATACACAATTTCAAGTGAACCTCGTATCTAGTGGTCTATTCTATCTCCTTGGTGATTGCAATGATTTGCATCCATGCAATTCGGTAAGATGAATAAATCACCATAAGGACACTTGGTCATCTTCATAATCAAATATCTCATTTTTCAAAAGCAAAATTATTTTTGGTCCCTCATTTTCTGAGTGAGACTATGCCACGACCAATTTGCTCAACAACTGTCATTGATGGCCTTGTTCGTGGGGCTTGAAACACGGATAAAATCATAACTCATCATTCCTTTTACATTGACAGTCATCACAGAGACAAGCTCTAGCTAGGGTGATTGGTTCCAATTGTGGGAATTATCCGACAGTCACTAGCAGGCCCTCCAAAGTTGACTCTTTTTCTTTTGTTGCATTTTCATCACTTTGCATTTCAATGACGCCAAAAGGTATTTTATTCAACAACATGGAATCACCCCAAACTTGGGGCAACCAAAAATTGATTTTGAATTCCCACAATGGGATACATATTACATGATCATGACATCTACACTTGGCAAAAACCCCTTTCTCTGTTAGGGCAAAAATAGACTCAATCATTTGCATTTTACAACAATCCCCTTCCACCATTGGGGCAAAAATGACATCACATTTTACATCATTCATATCATCCGCATTTACACCCTACATTTGCACTTGCACAATTCCATTACATTCTTCACCCCACAATTCTATCAATTGGCTCGTGAGACTCATTTTTCACTCATTCGCCAATTGAGGGGGTAAGCTACACACTCCAAATTCTTTTGTCTTCCAAGATCATTTTTGCATCCCAATGAAAGAAAGTTGCATCTTCATCCGGCCAAACTAGGTGTCTCGTATTTTTGCACCACATTGTGTTTCACACAACGTGGTACAAAAAGGGGTATCTGTAGACACCAAAATCTAGCCACTTGTCCTCCATCCATAGCTTCCCACCACAATTATCCATTATTTATATATATTTATATATTTGTTTAATATATATTTAAATAATAATATTTTATATATTATATTTATATATATTTAATAAATGTATATATATATATATGAATTAATCCCAGCCATCCATCATGTTTTAATCTTAGCCATCCATCCACCTTAATCCATGCCACTTACCCCGCTTTAATCTCCACCCTTCCTCATGTTCTAATCTCAGCCACACATTTCGTGTCGTTGAAACCCTAACATGTCTAAGGGAAGATTATAAAGAGGAGTCATTTTGATGACTCAACCCCTAAGTTTTCCTAAGTCCCTAAGTTTTTGAATTAGTACCTAAGTTCCTTAGATATTTTTGGAGTTCCAAACCCTATCTCCATCACACCCATCCTCGCATCCCCTCATCGTCATTCGCATCCTCCACATCCATCGTCGCCTACCTCGCGTGAACCAGATATGGTTCTGCAACCTTCTCCTCAGCCATCGAACACCCTCTGGAGCTTCCCAAGCACCCACCAGAGTCTATAGAGTGCCTCTAGGTATTTTTGGTCAGCACCAAGCACCCGTGGGTGTTTCCCATTTAGATCTATAGCCCTACGACCCTCGGGTGACCGTTAGGGCATCTACGTAATCATTCCCTACATCAGCGATGAAGATAGAAATAATGTTATTTGACAAGGTAAAATCTCATTGCTCTTATTTCATATTCTCATATTTGTTTATAGCTTTATTTCTACAACTAGGGTTTAGTGATTTCATTTTTTGAGGGTCTCACATAGTGGAGCCCTCACAGATATTATTGACTCTTATCATTATTTGTTGTGTAGGTATAAGAATCACATTCATTGGTAGTTATTGAAGCTCGAGTGGCCCTACATAGGATACCAAAGCCCACTCACCACTCTGTTGGGATCAAATCAAGCATGAAGACACCACCATTCATGTCTAACTAGGGTTTCGGAGAACCCTAGTGCTTTGTAACAAATTGTATCAAAATAATAAGCATTGTAAACCCCCATTTGGGGTAAATTGATTGTAATACAGGAGATCCACCGACAATAATAAAATAGTTCATTTCTTTGTGCAATCATTTGTGTTATTTTGCTTATTCATTTATTTCATAGTTTATGTTTGGTGTTGCTTGATTTTTGTATTCACAGTAATGAACAATCCTCTAAAAATAAATGATATAATAAACCAAAAAGTCACCAAATGCATGGATGGAAATTTTACCTCCTCCATTAGTTTGAAGAAAATTGATATTTCTCTCAAGCTAATTCTCCATAAGAAGTTTGAAATTCTTAAATATATGGAAAGCTCCATTCTTAGTGCAAATGGTTTAGATTTATGTGTACCTAGAGAAACTATTAATGTGTGAGGGACTACTTATTATTTACAAGATAAGGATAACCCATTGGCCTAAAAATATCTATGATTGAGTTCCAATGGTTGAGTAGCATGCTTAGGTTTATATTTTGTGAATAAATATTGATGATGCTTCTATAAAATACATGCCTCAAAAAAAATAATAGGAGTAATACAAAAAAGTCCACCTATCATCTTAGATCAACTCATGTACCTCAAGGATCCATAGTTGATGTATCCAAGCCTATGATGCCAATGCCTAGTAATGCCATCTTCATTGGATACCATATAAACACATCCTTTATTCTTGGATAAAGAAGAAATACACTCACCAAGATTATAAATTTGTTTAGATTCATCATATCACCCCAAGGTTACTATCTTAAAATCTTCATCAATATCCTTAGTCACTCATTTATTAGGTTAAATTTCCACCTTTTGTTGGTATAGGTGATACAATAAATAAAGAAAATGCTAGGACCCACACCTAGTACATGAAGGAATTTACCAAATGATGATGAACCAAGAGTTACCTTACTGCATTTTGCTATCGATAAATAATTATCATCATCAATGAATAGATTTTTCCAATGATGCTTCATCATTTTCCATATTACCTTTGAATTTGTGATCCATTCCTTTATAGATGTGGAGGTCTAATAGGTTGAATGACTAATAAAATATGCATGTAAAATCTCACATTCATGATTATTATTACTTTGTGCAAGGAAAATAGAAGAGTTACAACCCACCTTCTTGGTTACTTCCTCAAGCTTCTTGATGCAAAAATGATAAAATTCAACTTGGTACACCTCTTTCCTAAAAAAAGATAAATGGTTTTTTGATCAAGGAACAAACTTTACCAATTATTAGTGACAAGCATGACATATGGTCCATAAAGATCCTATAAAAATAAAATATATTGCTACCAAATTGAAGCAAAATAGACACAACCATTGTAAAGAGCTTAAAAAATTACATGATTTTAAAAAAGGGTTGAAAAATGCTTTCATATGCAAAAGTTGTGACCTTTGAAAATTTATCCCTAAAAAATGTTAAACATTTCCAAATATTTATTTTAAAAATACATTTAGCATGTCATATGGTGATATAGTAATGAAAAGACCTTGACTAGGATCCCCTTAGAATTTTGCAAAGAATCTAGAAAAGCTAATGGTTCATTTATATATTGTAACAACCCAGGTATATCTCACCTAGTTGTCCATTCCAGTCTTGATCCCTCGAATCACTAAGAGAAAATTTTGAATCAACAAATTTTTATATCGTAATAAGGTTACTACTCACCCAACATTTAATTAGTATGTAGGCATAAAGTTACTCGCTTTGAGATTTTTGATCGCTGCATACAGTCTCTCAAGTGGTCTATATTGGCCAGATCCTGTAAAATGTGCCATTTTGTGAACACATTCATCTCCTTTACTAGAGGTCTATGTTCACAGCATGGGGTTGTCCTTCTAGGGTCTATATCACCTAGAAGGGTGGATGCATAGTTCCCCGTCCCATAGCATGGAGGACATAGGTTTCTCTGACCTTTGATCTACTCTTAATTTTCATAATTTCTATATATACATATTTTATAAGCCATGCTAGGGTATAGCATTAGTATGCCTAATGTCTAATTGAGAGTCCAACGTTCTATTGGAGTCAATCAGGGCCCACCATTACTTTGGTACAAAACTAGGTACCTCAGGTCAAGTCTCGACTGACGAGGGGCTATCTCATTTTGTCTCATCACTCAACCTTCTAGCACTGGATTCTAGCAACTTCTATCACCAAATTCTAGTGACTTCTAGAACTGGTATATTTCTAGAATTCCCTAGATGAACATTTAATGTGAGACTCCTCATGGTACTACTCGTATAATAGCCAAGAGATAACATCCAATTCCATCCCTCATTACTTGTTCATGGTAGAAGGACCACTTGCCCTGTGCAAGTCTTTTAGAAAGCAGCTACCAGTTTGTAGTAATCACCACTTGTAGTTACTGGTGTTGGATGGATGTTCATTCACCTTGATGAATCATAAAAAATATTTGAATGAGTGTTCATCTATCTTGATGAAACACCAAGAAAGTTCGTCCCACCAAATGGATTTTCCATACTCGTTCTTCTTGAAATATCTAATAGGTTTTCTAGTGAGGTATTCATATTTAATGGTATGAGACTAAGATCATTATGTTCTTTTCTCTAAAACTAAATAGGCTCTTATTACTATTTAAGCAAAGAAATCTCTTTTGACATTAAATCACATATTATATAGAATTTTCAATGTCTTAAAGTAATCTCAAAAGTATCTGTTTACAATACTTTTAAAGTTATCAACATTTACTTCTCTATAAAAGTAAGTAACTATGTTAATAAATAATTTTCCATTGAGAAAACCAAAGTAAATACATTTAAGTTCTAAAAATATATTAATCTATACAAGCATCTTCCCTACATTAATTAAGTCTTATTTAATTATTTTAAATATATTGTTTTCAAATAATGCTTGAACCATTATCATAAACCTAAAAGATATATCTTTAATAACCTAAACTATAAAAGCATTACTTTTATGAATTTCACTTACTATATTTATAATAAGTTATGAATTAACATTGCAATTAAATACAAAAGAATAAAATACATAAAAGCACTAAATCCTTTATAATTTGCAACTTACTGTCTAAATGAGGGTGGAGGGTGGGGAGTTAACAACTGCAGCAGCTGCAATTGTTAACTCCCCACCCTCCACCCTCAAAGCAGCTGCAGTAATTGTTAACTCCCCACCCTCCACCCTCAAATGAGGGTGGATTTGAGGGTGGAGGGTGGGGAGTTAACAAGCGCAGCGATGAGGGTGGAGGGTGGGGAGTTAACAATTGCAGCAACTGCAGTTGTTAACTCCCCACCCTCCACCCTCAAATGAGGGCAGCTGCAGTTGTTAACTCCCCACCCTCCACCCTCGCTGCTGCAGTTTTTAACTCCCCACCCTCTGCAGTTGTTAACTCCCCCACCCTCCACCCTCAAATGAGGGCAGCTACAGTTGTTAACTCCCCACCCTCCACCCTCGCTGCTGTAGTTTTTAACTCCCCACCCTCCACCCTCAAATGAGGGTGGAGGGTGGGGAGTTAACAACTGCAGTAGTGAGGGTGGAGGGTGGGGAGTTAACAACTGTAGCTGGGTGGGGAGTTAACAACTGCAGCAGCGAGGGTGGAGGGTGGGGAGTAAACAACTCATGAGCTGGGTGGGGAGTTAACAACTGCAGCAGCGAGGGTGGAGGGTGGGGAGTTAACAACTGTAGCTGCTGCAGTTGTTAACTCCCCACCCTCTACAAAAGAATAAAATACATAAAAGCACTAAATCCTTTATAATTTGCAACTTACTGTCTAACATCAAGGATTCTACTTTTTAAAGGTAATTAAATGTACCTAAATTTTACCCTTTTAAAATCATAATACCTTTAATTATGTCTTCCTAATATCTACTAGTTTATGAACACTAAAAAGTCATTTTTCACTAAATTAAATGAATCATTTCATAAAACCTAACTATAAAAGCACTTTAAAATAACTTTTGCCTATACACTTAGAGTACCCTTTATGTGCATTCCCTTTCCAGAGTATCTTTTATAATCTAAACTCTAATAAAACAAATTATTGTAAGATATCCAAACTATCAAAATATACCTCTATTATGTCTAGAAGTTTCCATATTAAACAATTAACTAGTCAAATAATTAGACTACCCATTTTGGAGAAAAAGTCAACATTTTACTCATATAATAAAAAAGATGATCATATATCCAGGATTTATATAAATTATCTTTAAAACGTTTACACCCTATAAGAGATACCTAAAAATGATCTCTTAACGATACACATTAAACTTAAAATATTAAAGGTAATTCTGGACAACATAATTTAGACAAGTTTAAATACGAAGTTTTGGACAACATAATTTCTGCAAGTGGTTTATTTTTTAGTATCTGATGAAAATATATTCAATTTAAATCCTACTATAATCTTATATCATAGACTCTTAATATAATTTTGGATTATATTAAACTTTCACATAGATCTTTGTCATGACCCTACTTTTGGTAGACCTTCTATTTTGATGGATTTATGTTTGTTATATTGCTTATGGATGGAATGATTGATTAAATCAGTTTTATTATGCAAAATTACTTATTTTTATGAGAAATATGTGATGTGGATCCTTTGTGGGATGAAGGATAATTCCATGTTTGGATCTAAGAAACATACATTTGATGTGAGAACATGATGCTACTAATGAAAAGTACATTTTTATAGGAACAAGTTTCTTCACAGTGGCAGGAAAAGCAACCACTGAGAAAAGAATACCTTGGGGAAATGATGTGATGGGTAAATTGTCAAAATTATGAGAGGCAACACGAAATAATACCCCTTTTCATGAAGATGCATATCATGAAATTGCTTTGTTGCATTTGTGTGTTTCAGTAGTTCTTATAATGCAATCTTATAAAATAAAAGAACAATGGTTGATTGATAATTACCATAGTGAAAATATTAGGGAAATATCAACTTAGAGCAAAGTATAGTTTTATAAATGATTTTCTCTTTTAATGCTTCAATAAGTGCTTTACTTTCGTCTGTTTGAGAACCCATAGCATTTATGGTAAAAACATGGATCTGGTTATGTTATGTTCATTGGATTCCTTGTGGGGGAGTGCAATGGAGTGGGTTGTTAAGGAAACAAGGGAAGTTAATGCACTGGAGTCTAGTCTGGAGTGGACACCGGATGAAAGGAGGAAAAAGAAAAAAATAAACGAAAAAAGAGAAAGAAAAAGAGGAATCACATTTTGGAAAAAGCAGGGAGAGAGCAAGCTTGGAGGATGGGATATTTTGGATGCAACCGAGGCGTGAAGGTAGTGGGTGACTGGTTTAGTAAGTAAAGAGAAACCAAAGCTTCTACTATGTTAAAAATTCAAAGAACTTATGATTGAAAATGGGTTTTTGTGAATACAATTGTGTTTGGGTTATATTGTTGATAGTCCATCATATGAAAGAATTGATTTTGCTTTTTATCTGGTATGTTGATAGAGAAAATATTTTGTAGTATTTTTATGTTATAGGAGATTGGTTGTGTTCTAAACTCCAGCATTGCTATGCACGTATCCAAGAATCCCATTAGTAGTTGAAACTAATAGCGTGAGTTTTAGAACAGTGGAGGCCATTTCCATGTATCTTTTATTTACTCTTCTATCATGTCGTAAATGGTTGGGTAAATTTTAGCAGTTAGACTAGATACTTGGTGGATGCATAGACATTGGAAATGAGAACGATGGTCTTCGTTTGCATTTGATTATCCTAATTTCTATGTTATAGAGAATGTGTATTTTGAATGCATAATTTATATTTCATTGCTATGGATAGAAGAGATGATGACGATTGAATTGAAACTCGTCCCTTGAGCGAACGAATAAATATGTTATTGCTTGGTTCTATTTGTTATTGTGAAGATAGAAATGAATTAAACCTTAAAGGCTAGGTTGATGTGAATTCCTGAAGAATGGCAAATGATAGCCGTATTAGAGGAAGAATGAATATTTTTTGTTGTATTTGTTTATTCTGGAATTCTGTTCATTGAAAGGAATGTGTTAGTAAATGCATTGTTTTATCATTGCTTTTGTTAAAAGTTAGAGAGATCTGTTATTGCTTGAATGATTGTTGAGAATCCTCGAAGAGATTGGTTGGATTTTGAGGCTTAGTATGAATGATTTGTGAGCATTACTAAAGCCAAGGAGCTGTCTTTGATCCCTGGATAAAGGTAATATTTTCTCGGTTGGAACTGCTGCACTATTACCAAAGTATTATCTGGATGTCGGTGTGATGCAATCATAAGTGCAACTAGAGTTTGCATCGAGGAAGCTCTATGTTTGGATGCAAGCATGGGATGTTCCAACTGAAGATGAAGTAAAGCTTTGTAAGGAGCAGTTGGTGCTCAATGATCACTAGCTAGAGGATGAATCGGGTCTTAGTCAAGTGATGAACAATAGTAGAACTCTGACTGCTTAATGCAAATCCTTTGTAGAGATGGACATCTCATGATTTGAGTTGCTTGTATATACATCTCTAGGGGTTGTCTAGTGATGTACTGCCAAAAGTGTGATTTGGAATTTTTGTTTATAATTCGGATAAGATGTCAGACGATTCTTTATGTTAATCAAGATCATGCAGTTGAGTTAACTTGGCCTCATGTAAAGATATGCACATGTTAATATGGTGTTTTATGGATTTAAACCAGAATTACCTGGAACTATGCTTAATTGAATATTGCATTAGTTTATGTTCTATGATGCCGAGTTTTGGAGTATCTCCGGGAATAATGATGTGTCTTGAGTAAAGTAGATATTATAATTCTACCCTATAAATGTATATAGACGTTTGGATATTTAGAACCTTCAGGTGACGTCTTCAACCGACGGATGCTCATTACTCAATGACTAGTAATGAAATGCAAGTAAGCTTGTTAAATCAGATTAAAGGAAATTAAATGAAGAATTCTTCCATCTTGTACTCGTGTAATTGATTTCACCTTTGAAATAGTTGGGTAATGGGAACTAGAGGGAGCCCATTTGTATATTAGATACCGGGTAAGAGATCCTCTTAGGAAGAGATGTTGGTCATTTAATGTGGATGATGCTTAGTACTCCTACTCTAATGGAATTGGGTAGTGAGTAGAGATTAGCATATTCATGGAACTCTTTCACTAAAAGGCTTGTGATAAAGAGTAGTGAACTATGTCTATAGATATCTTACGCTAAAATATTTGTGTGAAGAGAATGACTAGTGGCCTAGAACCCTTGAGCTAAATGACTTGTGCAAGGGTAAGGACTAGGGCCTTTCATTTCAATGGAGTGAAAGGAGAACCAACTACATTGTTAGGAATTAGAGGTAGTTGGAGTGAAAGAGAGTTGCGCTAATGCTTCACACAAATGGAAGTGTGGTGGAGTAGGGATGGTAGCACAATAGGCTTGGATCGTAACTCTTAGTTGAGGGTTACGAGCTATACAACTCTAGGAAATATCTCTAGAGACTAGGTCTACCTTTCATTAGGATGAGAACTTTATCAACCCTTATGATGATTATTATTTATAATTATAAATATATATATATTAATAAGGGATTGAATTGGAGTAAACTAGGTTTAAGGAACTTTGGGTCATGATATTTGGTATCAAAGCATGGTTCATAGTGGAATTGGATCACTATGCAAGAATTAGTTTTTAGTATGAGATAGAAAACATATTAGATATTAATAATTTTAGAAAAAAATCTAATAGAAGCAAAATTTACCCAAAATGACTAGGATGTAGTGGGTAAACAATTATTAGTAGGAAGAGCAATTTGAAGGGCCAAATGCTAATGAATTCCTACTGTCTCTTCTATGAGTGGCTAGGGACAATGCCACCAAAAATAAGAAGAGGAGGTGTTGCCCCAATGACAAGGTAGACACGAGGAACCAATGCAGAGAATAGAGCACCTATTGATGGTTTGGAAAACCCCAATGAGGAAGAGAATCTTACCAAAACTGTGGCTCTACTTCGGGAACAGGTAGAAGCCCAAAAATAGTTGTTGGATGTTGTGCTAAGTTGAGAAACACAATCTGGTAATCCAAGAAGGGGACAAGAAAATGAACCTCTTACAGAGGCACAATTGGCAAGAGTTTGACTGGAGGTTGAGTTGGGCAAGGAGATGAAATATCTAAAATCTTCCAAGTTTAATGGAGAGGAAGATGGGGATAAGGCCAAGGCTTGGTTGAAGGAGATAGAGACATATTGTAATATGAATAACTTCTCCTCAGGCACTCAAACATCGTACACTACTTTACATTTGCAAGGAGATGGATTAGCTTGGTGGGAAACCCTTAGTGAAGAGCGAAAGCTAGCAGCTATAGTTGACTTAAAATGGGAAGAATTTGTGAAAGCTTTCAAAGAAATATTTCTCACGAAATATTTTTATTCCCAAAAATTTGATGAATTCACTAAACTTCATCAAGGAATTAGAATAGTGGAGAAATATTATCAAAAATTTATTAAGTTGGTGAAGTATGTGCCCACTTACACTGAGAAAATGAAGATCCACAAGTTCATACTTGGAGTAGATCCTAGAATAGGACAAGAAGTGGACATGAGAGAACCTGAGACATTGCAAAAGGCCTATGAGTTAGCAAGAAAAGCTGAAGCATATCTCAAACCTTACTTTGATTATGAGGGGTTAGATGATCAAGGCAAAGAGGCACTAAGGAAGAGGAACAATGCAGGTTTCATAAAGTGGGAGCATGAACAATCAATTAGAAGTATTACAGGGCAAGAAGAGAAAGAAGACAAGAAACAAGGAAAATTTAGAAGAAAGTTTTGAGGAAGGAACCGTAAACACTTTAATCAAGGCAATAATGGCAATAGATCACCCCAAAGATAGACTAACTTGCCAAAAGAAGAAGGAGCAGCAAGGGAGCCGAGATGGAAAGAACATCCAGGACCAAAAGAAGGATGTTACATATGTAAGGGATCACATTATGCTAACAACTATCCTCAAAAAGTAGGTATGGGTTCTAAAGGGAAGGAACCTATGTACAAGGAAACCATACCTAAGGAACCAACTCATCGAATTTATGCTACAATAGGAAATCAAAATCTGGATGGTCAAGCTACACCACTAGTGATAAGAGGTAAGATCTTTGGCAAAAGTGTTAAAATATTAATTGATAGTGGAGCTACATATAGTTTTATTTCCACTAGCTTAGTTAGATATATAACAAAAATATCGAGAATCTTGGAACACGGGTGGAAGGTTGAGTATGGTTCAGGACAAACCTACTCTGTGAACCAGTGCTACCCTATGGCTGAAATTACCTTACCCAGTGGAATGACCTTAGGATGTTTATATGTTGCACCATTGCATGCTTTTGACATAGTATTGGGAATGGATTGGCTACAAGAGCATAAAGCAGTGATTAATTTTTAGGATCGATGGATTGAATATTCAGATGATGATGGACTTGTTTGTAGAGTGAATAGTCTACAGGGAACCTTCCAACCTCAAATCCTTTCGGCTATGCAACTTAAGAAAGCCATAAAAAAAAGAGGAATGGTATATATTGTGAAGTTAAATGAGATAGAGGAAGGGAAGAAGGAAGAGGTGTTTGGGAAACACCCTATTCTCCAACAGTTTAGGGATATATTTTTAGAATATTTACCCGGATTACCACCTAAAAGAGAATTTGACTTCTCTATCGAGCTTGAACCTGGAACAAAGCCTATTCATAGGGCTCCTTATAGGATGAACTCCATAGAGATGCAAGAACTAAAAGTACAACTTCAAGGATTGTTGGAAAAAGGACTAATTAAACCAAGTGTGTCACCATGGGGTGCACCAGTGTTGTTTGTAAAGAAAAAGGATGGATCTTTAAGACTATGTATTGACTATCGAATGTTAAATAAGGCAACTATTAAAAATAGATATCCTTTACCTAGAATCGAAGATCTCTTCGATCAACTCAAGGATGCCTCAATATTTTCAAAGATTGATTTGAAATTAGGATATCACCAATTGAGAATTTGAGAGGAAGATACTCATAAGACAACTTTTAAAACTTGATATGGACATTATGAGTTTATTGTCTTGCCTTTTGGGCTGACGAATGCTCCAGTGACATTTATGAATATGATGAATAGTATCTTTAGAAAATACCTGGATAGATTTGTTCTGGTGTTTTTAGATGACATTTTGATATATTCCTGAAACAAGGAGGATCATGATAAACACCTCAGATTAGTGTTGGAATTGCTAAGGGAAAAGTAGTTGTATGGGAATTTATCCAAGTGTGAGTTTTATGTGTCAGAGGTGCAATATCTAGGGCACATTATTTTGGTTGAGGGAATTGTTGTAGATCCTAAGAAGATAGAAGCCATATTGAATTGGCCATCGCCAATGAATGTAACTGAGGTCTAAAGTTTCATGGGCTTAACTGGATACTATAAGCGATATGTGAAAGACTACGCCAAGATCACCTCACCGATAACTAACCTTCAAAGGAAAGGGAAGGAATTCAAGTGGATAGATAAATGTGAATTCACCTTTGATTTACTTAAGCAGAAGCTTACTACACCTCCTATACTTAGAATATTGGATCCGCAAGGAAGTTTTTTGGTATGTATAGATGCATCGCTAGAGGGACTGGGAGGAGTGCTCTCACAGGAAGAAGTGATGATAGCCTACGGATCAAGGAAGCTGAAAAAGCATGAAGTTAATTATGCAACTCATGATTTGGAGTTAGCAGTAGTAGTTTTTGCTCTCAAGAGTTGGTGATATTATCTAGTTGGAAGACCCTTTGAGCTAAAGATAGATCATCAGAGTCTTCAATACATGTTCACCCAACCTTTTCTCAATGCTAGATAGAGAATATGGATGGAATTTCTCGTGGAATATGACTTTGGCATTGAATACATTAAAGGAAAAGAGAATAAGGTCATAGATGCTCTGAGTAGAAGGAGGTACATTGCAGTCTTATCTCGTATTCATGTTGACTTGATGGAACAAGTCAAGGTAAAGCAAAGTCAAGATGATTATTGTAATCAAATCCAAGAAAATATGGAAAGGAAACCAGATGAAAACAAATATTTTAACATCAAGGATGGTTTTCTATGTTTTAAGGATAGAATAGTAATTCCTAGAAGTGGAGATCTGAGGAATATGATCATGAATGAAGCTCATAGATCCCCCTACTATGCTCATCCAGGAGGAGCAAAAATGAGAGAAAATGTGAAAAGGATATTCTTTTGGCCAGGAATGAAGAGAGACATAACTGAATTTGTTGCTCAATGCCTTGAGTGCCAAAAGGTTAAAGTAGAACATCGACATCCTGCTGGTTTGTTATACCCACATGATGTGCCGATACAAAAATGGCAAGTAATATCAATGGATTTCATAGTAGGGCTACCTAAGACCAAGTTCCAGCATGATGCGATCCTAGTAGTGGTTGACATATTGACCAAGGTTGCACACTTTATACCCAGGAGCACCAAGGATGATGTCGTGGTTGTGGCTAATAGATTTTCCAAGGAAATATTTTGGCTTCATGGTTTTCTAGAGGTAATTATATCAGATAGAGACTCGAGATTCACATCTGAGTTTTGGCAAGCCTTGCATCGAGCCATTGGCACTAGGTTGAACATCAGTTCATATTATCACTCTAAAACTGATGGAAAAACTGAAAGGGTGAATCAAGTGTTAGAAGACATGCTTCACATGTACTGTATGGATCAAAAAACCTGCTGGGAAGAGTACTTGCATCTAGTGGAATTTTCCTACAATAATGGTCATCATTTGACATTAGGCATGGCATCATTCGAAGCTTTGTATGGCAGAATATGCAGGACACCATTGTCTTGGGACAATCTAGAAGATTGGATTG
Organism: Wollemia nobilis; assembly: GCA_028583015.1. NCBI lineage: Eukaryota > Viridiplantae > Streptophyta > Pinopsida > Araucariales > Araucariaceae > Wollemia > Wollemia nobilis. Next base: position 5,550,951 of record JAQPPZ010017031.1, on the reverse strand, counting down.
CGCTTGGGCCAGACATGGTCAAAGAAATGGAGCAATAGTTAAGAACAATCAGAGAAAGGTTAAAGGAAGTTGCAGATCATCAGAAAATTTATGCTGATCTCAAGAGATCACCTAGAGAGTTTGTTGTTGGTGATAGGGTATTCTTGAGGGTGAGACCGAAGAAGAGTGCTATCAAGTCCACAAAGCTTGATCCTCATTTTGTAGGACCCTTTGAAATCTTAGAAAAGATCAGTCCTGTGGCATACCGACTTGCCTTACCACCTAATCTGTCCAAGATTCATAGCACATTTCATGTTTCTTTGCTTAAAAAGTATGTTGCTAACCCTGAACATGTGTGGAATTTATCTAATTTGTAGATGGTGAACCCCAAGGCTATAGAGGTTCGACCAGTAAAGATCCTTGAATACCGATCCAAATCAATGAGAAAAGGAACCTTGGAGCAATGCAAGGTCCAATGGGATATTTATTCTGAAAGAAATGCTACTTGGGAGAAAGTAGCAGACATGCAAAAACATTTTCCATTTTTGTTTGAGGATGCTTTGTAAATATTTGTTTAATGTTTATGTTATAATGACACATAGAGGACTATGTTAAGCCTAAGGGGGGAGGATGTCATGACCCTACTTTTGGTAGACCTTCTATTTTGATGGATTTATGTTTGTTATATTGCTTATGGATGGAATGATTGATTAAATCAGTTTTATTATGCAAAATTACTTGTTTTTATGAGAAATATGTGATGTGGATCCTTTGTGGGATGAAGGATAATTCCATGTTTGGATCTGAGAAACATACATTTGATGTGAGAACATGATGTTGCTAATGAAAAGTGCATTTTTGTAGGAACAGGTTTCTTCACAGTGGAAGGAAAAGCAACCACTGAGAAAAGAATACCTTGGGGAAATGATGTGATGGGTAAATTGTCAAAAATTATGAGAGGCAACACGAAAGAATACCCCTTTTCATGAAGATGCATATCATGAAATTGCTTTGTTGCATTTGTGTGTTTCAGTAGTTCTTATAATGCAATCTTATAAAATAAAAGAACAATGGTTGATTGATAATTACCATAGTGAAAATATTAGGGAAAGATCAACTTAGAGCAAAGTATAGTTTTATAAATGATTTTCTCTTTTAATGCTTCAGTAAGTGCTTTACTTTCATCTGTTTGAGAACCCATAGCATTTATGGTAAGAACGTGGATCTGGTTATGTTATGTTCATTGGATTCCTTGTGGGGGAGTGCAACAGAGTGGGTTGTTAAGGAAACAAGGGAAGTTAATGCACTAGAGTCTAGTCTAGAGTGGACATTAGATGAAAAGGAGGAAAAATAAAAAAAAAGAAACATAAAAAGATAAAGGAAAAGAGGAATCACATTTTGGAAAAAATAGGCAGAGAGCAAGCTTGGAGGACTAGATACTTTGGACGCAGCCGAGGCGTGAATGCAGTGGGCGACTGGTTTAGTAAGTAAAGAGAAACCAAAGCTTCTACTGTGTTAAAACTTCAAAGAACTTGTGATTGAAAATGGGTTTTTGTGAATACAATTGTGTCTGGGTTATATTGTTGATAGTCCATCATATGAAAGAATTGATTTTGCTTTTTATCTGGTATGTTGATAGAGAAAACATTCCACAATATTTTTATGTTATAGGAGATTGGTTGTGTTCTAAACTCCAACATTGCTACACACGTATCCAAGAATCCCATTAGTAGCTAAAACTGATAGCATGAGTTTTAGAACAGTGGAGGCCATTTCCATGTATCTTTTATTTACTCTTCTATCATGCCGTAAATGATTGGGTAAATTTTAGCAGTTAGACTAGATACTTGGTGGATGCGTAGACATTGGAAATGAGAATGATGGTCTTCATTTGCATTTGATTATCCTAATTTCTATGTTGTAGAGAATATGTATTTTGAATGCATTTTATATTTCGTTGCTATGGATAGAAGAGATGATGATGATTGAATTGAAACTCATCCCTTGAGCGAACGAATAAATATGTTATTGCTTGGTTCTATTTGTTATTGTGAAGATAGAAATGAATTAAACCTTAAAGGCTAGGTTGATGTGAATTCTTGAAGAATGGTAAATGATAGTCGTATTAGAGGAAGAATGAATATTTTCTATTGTATTTGTTTATTTTGGAATTCTATTCTTTGAAAGGAATGTGTTAGTGAATACATTGTTTTATCATTGCTTTTGTTAAAATTTAGAGAGATCTGTTATTTCTTGAATGATTGTTGAGAATCCTCGAAGAGATTGGTTGGATTTTGAGGCTTAGTATGAATGCTTTGTGAGCATTACTAAAGCCAAGGAGCCATCTCTGATCCCTAGATAAAGGTAATATTTTCTTGGTTGGAACTATTGCACTGCTACCAAAGTATTATCTGGACGCCGGTGTGATGCAATCACAGGTGCAACTGGAGTTTGCACCGAGGAAGCTCTACGTTTGGATGTAAGCGTGGGATGTTCCAGCTGAAGATGAAGTAAAGCTTTGCAAGGAGTAGTTGGTGCTCAATGATCACCAATTGGAGGACAAATCGGGTCTTAGTCAAGTGACGAACAACAGTAGAACTCCGACTGCCTTAATGCAAATCCTTTGTAGATATGGACATCTCATGATTTGAGTCACTTGTATATACATCTCTAGGGGTTGTCTAGTGTTGTATTGCCATAAGATGCCGGATGATTTTTTATGTTAATCAAGATCATGCAGTTGAGTTAACTTGGCCTCATGTAAAGATATGCATATGTTATTATGGTGCTTTATGGATTTAAACCGGAATTACCTGGAACTATGCTTAATTGAATATTGCATTAGTTTATGTTCTGTGATGCCGAGTTTCGGAGTATCTCCGGGAATAATGATGTGTCTTGAGTAAAGTAGATATTATAATTCTACCTTGTAAATGTATATAGACGTTTGGGTATTTAGAGCCTTCGGGTGACGTCTTTAACCGATGGATACTCATTACTCAATGACTAGTAATGAAATGTAAGTAAGTTGGTTAAATCAGATTAAAGGAAATTAAATGAAGAATTCTTCCATCTTGTACTCATGTAATTGATTTCACCTTTGAAATAGTTGGGTAATGGGAACTAGAGGGAGCCCATTTGTATATTAGATACTGGGTAAGAGATCCTCTTAGGAAGAGATGTTGGTCATTTAATGTGGATGATGCTTAGTACTCCTACTCTAATGAAATTGGGTAGTGAGTAGAGATTAGCATATTCATGGAACTCTTTCACTAAAAGGCTTGTGATAAAGAGTAGTGAACTATGTCTATAGATCTCTTACGCTAAAATATTTGCATGAAGAGAATGACTAGTGGCCTAGAACCCTTGAGCTAAATGACTTGTGCAAGGGTAAGGACTAGGGCCTTTCCTTTCAATGGAGCGAAAGGAGAACCAACTACATTGTTAGGAATTAGAGGTAGTTGGAGTGAAAGAGAGTTGCGCTAATGCTTCACACAAATGGAAGTGTGGTGGAGTAGGGATGGTAGCACAATAGGATTGGATCATAACTCTTATTTGAGGGTTACGAGCTATACAACTCTAGGAAAGATCTCTAGAGACTAGGTCTACCTTTCATTAGGATGAGAACTTTATCAACCCTTATGATGATTATTATTTATAATTATAAAAAATATATATATATAAGGGATTGAATTGGAGTAAACTAGGTTTAAGGAACTTTGGGTCACGATAATCTTTAATTGAACTTCATTATAGCACCGCCTAAGACCAGTTAAAAGAATTAATAATCTTAAGAACTACAATTTTTTTTTGTTATTTCATACCGAAGAGATGCTATTGAATTGTCTAAGGATACTAACATCAAAGGAATAAGAAAGCACACTTACTCTTACAATGTACAAGTCTCTTACAATTACTTTACTTCTCAACATTCACTAATTTTAGAATTTATCCAAGTTATTTATTTTTGCTTATAATTAAGTTTAATTAAACTCTATGACAGTGCTACTATCAAAGGTAACTCTGAATGTCTTTGATAACTCAACCATAATACAAGTGGTAGTAACCACTATAGTTTAAGAAGCCTAACATAGGAACTTAAGCACGGTGAAAACATAAAAATATGAGCTTCTTTTAATCCTTTTCATTAAATTACCGTGAAATAAGGTATTGCTGTAATGTGTGAACAAATGGTATCTTTAATTAATTTGATTCTAAACACTACAAAATTAAATACTAAATCATGGGAGATGGCTGATATTGCTACTTTCAATAGTATAATAAGGGTCGATTTGAGTTAAAGAAGGTTAATCAAATCTTAACTTCTTTTGTGATATTTGTTCATAGTTTGTTTTCCTACTAAAAAACCTAAAACTAAATTATTACATGTTTAACGTAATTGACAATGGTCACACCATGAATTAAGAACACAATATTTCATAATAAACATTATAAAATTATGTGTATAAATTTTTGTAGAAGTTTATATTATATTACTATCATACAAAATTCTAATTTATTTCGTTTGCAAAGGAATCAAAGTTTCTTCTACAATTGTCAGAAGGATGTGCATTCAAACATATACTAGTATGAGTGCTACAATAAACATATTCAAGAGTAAAGTACTATTACGAATCCAAATAAAATCTTACAAAGGAGCTTCAAAATCATAACTAAAAATATTAGGACAAAAAAATAAGAGGTTACGGAAATAAAATACTAGCAATCACCTTATCTATGATTAGACGACTCTATAATTCATCCACTAAACAATACAAGATAAATATGTACTGGAATGATACACTTTAATTTTAGTTCAGAAATACCATGGCTAAAACAACATCCACTATTAGGGCAGTCGAACAGAGCTTTAATTCGATACTGAACTCCAATTACAGTGACACATAAAATAACTTCACTTACCATCCTTGACGAAAATATTTTGGGAATTGAAAGTATGTTTGGATCAAATATGGCCCCTATGGATGCAACTGAACTATATGCTCCTTTTAGTACTTCCAATACTAGCATAAAAAACACTATTATTTCTAAAATAGGATAATTAAAAATTAAGAAGCATTCAAATAAATTTCACATCAATGTGGTATTGATCTAACCAAAAAGCGTGCACCTATCTACTGTATTAATCGAATTCAATCATCCAAGCATAAAATAATGATAAGATTGCATAGATTCAACAAAATAAGTTTTTATTGTATTAATATTTGCAAAGAATCCCCAATTATAATTATGCCCCTCTTAGGGTCACTCAAATAATAATACAGTTAATACAATGCCAAATTCCTCAACAGGGTAGGCACACTAATGTTTCTTTTCAACTAGTCACAAACTGCTCTAGGGTGGAGTTGCCCTCTTCTTCGCATTGGGGAAGGAACTTGATGGTTGAATATCCTTTGAATCTATTCCCTGTGATCAAGAAACAACATAAAAACATAAAAAATATAGAGAACCTCTCATGATGAGGCCCTTTTGGGAAAAATGTATAAAGATACTATTAAAAGTGTATATTCAAGAAAGTATGAAAAACATCTCTAAACTATGTTAATTGGATCAAGATTTATGGAATTGCATAAAGAAATATAGCAGCTAAATAATGAATGGACCAATCACATGAAATAAAGCATAAAATCACATAAAGAATCCATTAAATCCTACTTAATGCAAATGCAATGAAACTATTCTAAACCTAATTCTACCGATCAAAAATCTTCTAAACTACAACTGAACCATAGAAATGACTAATTTAAACTATATAGTCGGATAGAAATAGAAACATTAAGGTGGTGATACCTCTATTGCAAACCACAGATTTGATGAGCGGTCTGCACTGTAAACCATGATTGAAAGCCGCAATGAGCTCTCTAATAGGTTTGCCCTCAATTTCAAGGGCAATGGGCTTGGCCTCCTTGTCCAAATTGATGTTCAATGGTCGCCTTCGGTGTCCTCAGACTGATTTGGTGGTTGATTCGCTGTGAGGGGCCTTCATTTTCCTGGATATGTGCTTCTTAGCTCTCCTAGGCTCCTAGGGCATCCATAATATAATTCATCATGAATCTTGGCAAGTAGGCAGGGGATAAGTGCAATAGCTCTCTCTCAGTATACTCGATTGAGTGTACAAATTGACAAGGCTTCATTGCTAAAATCTCCAATGCTCTCTCTGATACAATATTTTGATAGCGCTTCACTATAAAAATTCTCTATATCATTGCTCTAATTTGAAGGGGTACTTATAGGATGTCCCAGAGCTAGGTGTGGCTTCATGGAGAAGCCAAGATCAAGAAGAGGTGGTTAGAATTATTGGAATGGAAGCCTCTGGAATATTCCGTCCATTAACTGCCTTCTTCTAGAACAAATGTCTATTCAAACCAATTTGGCTCGGATGAAGGCCAACTGAACTTCAGTTAAGACCATAGGTTACAACTATGGTCTAGACTATAAATCGCAGGTCTCAGCCATGGTTCAAACTGTAGATCACAAGTTTGGACTACGGTTCATACTGATTAAGCCTAGGATCCCAAATTGAGTGGTTAGAACCATTGCTCTATCTTGGAGTCTATCCAAGATCCTCCGTATGGTCTTGTAGCATGTCCATATGAGTAGTCACCATCGAAATAACGCATTTTAGGTGTTTACAAATGACCCTATTGAAATGCGTTGTGAGATTGAACAACGCTGAGCAAAAATATACCTCCTAAAATGATACTTAAGGTTCTATGATGATCATTAGTTAGACCAACGTTAGCTGCCTCTTGTTCAACAAAAGGATGTGCATCGTGGAATCATTGCTTCCAACTCTTTGGAGGCTTAAACTTGAAAAGTTTGTACTCATCATCAGACATTCGAATAATATCAATGCCAAGTAGGATTTCATGCCTGTCAATCCGAAGGGATGAGAGTTACAAAAAAATATCATATTTGCGATTTTACCCAAGCAAAGGGATAAGCTTATGATAGCTATTGACAATGATTCGCAAGGACAAACACAATTTTGACAAGATAAAGGGATCTACGATCTTCGAGATATTCTGTTGATTTTGATTATGATTTGATATTATGACTACCCCCTTAAGAAATGAATCGATGAGGGTAATGACAATGATTAAAGCGAAGATGTCACTTGACCACCATGGATGATCTGAATAAATTTATATTTGACCATATTAATGCCTTGGCTAGGCCTAGTTCAACTTTTGATTCCAACTATTAATAGTGATTGCATATTCCTATCCCATGGAGCAGTCGGGCTATAATAGTCATCTTAGGGAATCAAAATGATACAAATCCAATTATTTTTGTGTTGAATCAAGTTATCGATGATCTGCTAAAAAATGTCATAGAAGACATGCCATAAAATGCCTCATTCCCGTGAAGAAGTCCAACCGCGAAGGCCTTCTTAGGGATTGAAAAGAAGCAGGTCAAATCAACGATGACAGTTTTTCCCCAAATATCCTTATGGTAATTTACTCATCTTGTCAGATTGCATTGATCACAAGTCACTGCAACCACCAAGTGTATAGGGTAAATTACTAAATACGAGGCACATTTGGTTTTTTTAATTATTTGATTTTTTTTGTTTGTTAATTTTGAATTTTTGAATCGATCCTGGTGCTTGAACATCACCAAATTTGCAACATTTATTGCTCTTTTTAAAAATTTGATCCAATGGGAGTCATTAATTTACCTTTTAGACCTTCCCATGGTGGGTTTTGACTAAATTTTCTACCAGCTACAAAACGCGTCTAGGGTCTGTAGTTCCTTATTGTAATTTTGGGAACCACGGCTAGGGCCTACGGTCCACGCGAAATAAGAAAAGCTTATAAAATATTCAATTTTCAATTTTTTTTCATTATTACCTGACAACTGACAATTTTAGAGCTTTGACAATGATAAGCTAAACCTGACCTAAAATCCTAGAAAATTTTTACACCCACACCTTACACACCGCACGATGGCAGACCATGGACAAGCTTCATCTAGCTGAGGCAGAGGCGAGGGCAAGGTAATTTGAAACTGAGACATTGCATCCATTACCAGTAAAATTAACCTCATTAAGAAATGGGCTAATTGAACCTAATTAAACTATTGGTAATGAACCTCATGTTATATTAGGCTAATTTAGGTTTATTTTATATATTTTTTTGTTTTTTTGGTGGGGGAAATAACCCTGGCCAGATGTTAGTTGGAGATCGTAGGTACCAGTTGCGGTTCCCAATTGAGAAATTGGGGACTGCAGCTGCCAGCTGCGGTCCACATTTAAACTCCTAAAAGTTAATTTTTGACCGCATGCAGACCGCAGTGTTGACCTACGGTTCGTAGACTTTAGGAAAATTTTATCAAATTTTTAATTTTTCCAATGTTTTATAGGTAGTTAATGCTAATTAATGCATTTTTGACTTGTCTAAGCGACATTTTTTATTTTTATGACTGCCTGATGACATTTTTTAATATTTTTATTAGTTTTTAGATCTTTTTATCATTTTTTAGGTCATTTTAAAATGTTTTTCTTGTTTCTAGTTAGCTTTTTCCTTACACTATGCTTTTATTTCAGAGGTTGACCTCTAGAGCTCACGAGCTCAACATCCTTAAGAATCTTGATAGATAGCTTACCGCTGGAGAGTGTAGATGGTTTAGAGTCATTGGCTTTGGCTACGTCCTAGATCTACCCATGATTAGGGTGGATCAGGCTTACTTGACTACGTTGGCCCGACGCTAGAATGCGCAGACTAACACATTTCACCTGCCTATAGGTGAATTGACTATGAGCTTAGAGGACATTTATAGGATCTTCAGGATCCCCATTGATGGCGAGGCCATCATATCTTCTACTTATGGGGCTAAGGAGCCTATTTTTGATGCTATATTTGGCAACCGAAGCTAGGAGGCTCAACACAATATCGATCATGGAGGAGTCCACATCAGATACTGGTAGGGGAAGAACATTTTCTCTATGCGGGAGGCCGTATTTATGCACTTGGTGGTGCAAGTTGTTATTCCAGACTCCTCGGGCATGAGGATTCCTTGGAATCTCCTGGCCACTATCAGGAGAGTAGTTCAGAGCTTAGCGAATCAACTACTATGACTGGCCTGGAGGAGCACCCTACTATGCCAGTTATACAAAGACCTTTATCAAATTACTGATCGAAGCCACTGGGCCATCAGCTATAGCCTGCTACTTCAAATTTGGGGCTAGCAACACATAAGGATAGAGCATCTTAGAGAGCTACCACTGCACATCTCAGAGGTTGATGACGACCACTAGTGCTATGACGCATGTTGGCCTCGAAAGGAGGAGGAGTTCAGGAGGAAGATCCATGCTGGTGACACCCAATATTATATTACCCAATTCATAGCACTCAGCTTGAATGGTATTGAGTGGCAGCCGTACATGGGTTGAGGCAGGTGAGTGGCTTCGATAGGCTCACAAAGATAGGTGGCTACTCAGTCGAAAGGCCAAGATTAGAGAGTATCAGTTCTACTCTCACATCCTACATCAGTTCGACATAGTGCAGGAAACACTAAAGATCCCATTTGTGTACTGATGCTTGGCTTTAGAGCAAGGTCTGCCATGGATTCAATATTTGGCTCTAGGGGATGAGCCATATGATTTTTGAGAGTCTATAATTGATAGGGTTACTACCACCCTAGCATATTATGGATGGTGGTCCATGCTCCGACAACATGGATTGGGGAATTTAGGTAGAGTGCCAAACCAGGTAGAGGCAAAGGTGGATCTTGACAGGCGTAAGGTGCACCAGCAAATAGAGGACAGCTGGGGCATAGAGGCCACTATCGAGGAGGATCCTGAGGTCAACCCAGATGATGAGGCTCTAGAGGAGGGTGAGGTCACTCCTGATAGCATAGAGGGGCTGCTCCTAGCTTAGGTTGCTAACTTGCAAAGTCAGCTCGACAAATATGTTACTCAACAGATGGAATGAGAAACCACTATTGCCACTCTAAGGGTATAGTTGGCTAAAAGAGATCACAAACTGATTTAGGTAGAGCAGCAAATTACTAGCTCGACAACATGGGCCATAGTAGTAGAGGCCCAAGTCAAAGAGCTCACCAGTGCATGTGACTTAGCATAGGCACAACGAGGTGAGGTAGTGGTAGAGAGAGATCTGCTTAGGGCACAGAGTGGGGATCCTCTATCCTCTCAGATTATTATGGGATCTCCAACTGCTCCATCAGTTACCTTTCTAGGAGATGGTGATCCTTTAGTAGAGGCTAGGCGGTTCACTTCCATCATAGAGGAGGGAAATGACCTATGCGATGCGAGGGCAAATCACATCTCCCAGTTGGATGGCTACATTAGACTATGAGGCTTAGAGGTACCTGAGGACATACATGCTATTGGGTCTTAGAGGACCAGGTCTAGGACTTCAGGACAGTCCACAATGAGCTCCAGCCAATGGACACACAAGATAGAGAGGATGCATAGGTCCTCTAGCACTCATGGAGGCAGCTTGCACAATATTCACAAGGAGACAGGTGTGACCTATAGTCATCAATATATCCACTTAGATATTTTGGTATCCCGTGTGCTAGGCCTCTTTAGGTTAGGTGGTACACAGGTCCCTCAACAGGGTTAACAACAAGCACTAGAGCCGACTACAAAGTAGACTCAAGAGCATAGGGCTGAGGGAGGTGGAGAGAGCTCCAGTTTAGGGGATCAAGCTAGATCTAGGGCTCTACTAGAGCTGGGCTACATTTTTGCATATGTACCATTTTTGGTGTAAGGTCTAGGACCTACACGATTGTAGCCTATGGGCATTTTGTACTCCTGATGTACTCTAGACACACACACACACACACACACACACACACACACACACATATATATATATATATATATATATATATGATATGATCATTTATGGCTCATTATGTGTACTTGTGTATATATTTTAATTTTCTATTTATGTTATGCACATGGATGTAATGCTTATATTAATTTGATGCTATATGATGTGATGTATGGATGACATGCACTAGATAACTATTTGATTTATGATGATGATCATATGCAGTGATCTAGATGCTTAGATGTGCGATGTTTGATGGATGCATATGGATGCAATGTTTTCTCTTAACGCATATTTGATATTGCTTAATTGTATGCATTAATGTATGTAATGATTTATTTACATGATAGTGATCTAATGTAAATGAACTTTATGCTTTAATCACTTAAAACATAAGGAATGAATGCAAATATGTTTATCATTCTAATGGATGACACCACAGAATGTATAAAAATCATGAATGTAATTAAAAATCCTTAAGATAAGAATTTAATCAATTAATCACCCATATATGCAATGCAATGAATGCAATTGTATGATGCGAATGATATAATGTGTCATTCTATTTTCTTTTGCAAATTTAAAAAATATGCATGATATAGTCAGTGGTTGTCTAAATATTATTTCTAATATCCATCCGGTATCTATCCTATATTTTGATTGTGCTCTATATGATGATGTATCATGGACTCGATACTTTGCAATTTGATGATTTTATATGGTTTGCAATATTTGGTATTTTGTTGCTATGAGAGAAATTTTTGAGATTTTCCATGAGACTCAAACACCATAATAGACTTATCAAAATTCGCATACTAACCACACTAGAATTATTAGATAAAAGGCTTTTGCTAGGATAGGCTAACTGTTCATTATCCCTGTGTGTGCACATGAGTATATTAAGATAAGACACGAGTGTTCCTTGACGTCAGGCAGGATTCTTTCAGCCCATTTCTAAGATAGAGGTTCCACAAATGTCTTATCCAATATCAAGTTTAAATTTTAGTTGGACTAAGCCACTAGTCAATGCAGGACACCTGAAGCTAGCTCTTCCACATTCAAACATTGGTATACCCACAAGAAAAATGCAAGTGTATCAGACATATTGTCATGCGTAAGGTACAATAGTGTCGACAATTCCAGGGATTCAGGCTCATTCCTTTCTATCCTTCCATTTTCAGGATACTTGCTCATATGTAGTTAAGCAATGGAGTCGATTCCATATTTATTCTGAACTGTCTTTGGATCTTCATTTGATATCTCTTCAAATTGGATTTTGGATCTTCATTTGATCTCCACTCGAACTTTTATTTATGATATTCATTTGATCTTCACTTTTTGACATTTACATTTTATAATTTTCTTTAGAAACTTTCCTTTGGGGATTTACTTGGGAAAACTATTTCTGGTATATCGATTGAGAATATCGATCTTATGATATCAATATGGGATATCAATCTGGGAAGTCGATCTATGATATTGAACTAGGGTATCAATCATGAGGATTTATGTAGGATATCACTCTGGGATATTTCTCATTTTATCGTAAGAAAGGGATTTTGAATAGGGAACTAACTTGTCCTTTTGCCAACTGCCAATATTTTCCATACTGTTCGCACAAAGGGATAAGCAAGAATAACTCTTTTTGCTTCAAGATACCCGGTCATGTTTCACAGCTTTCATCTTCCCCTAGTCCTTGTCAGGATTGTTTAATTTGTTGATTAGTGATAGGCTTATGATATGCTAAGGGCTATACTAATTGAACCTTAGCTACAAAAGTAAAGCAAGCTTTCTACAAACTCTTGATAAGACCCCTAGGTATGGTTGAATGACCGAAAAACCCTAGTATATCTCCATAGCACCAAAATAGGTTGTGTTGAAAAACACAATTACCCACATGAATGATGGATTATGATAAATGCAGAGATGCATGATTTAGACACAAACATGGTATTATTTGTAAGACTAATAGATATAATTCCTCCTACTACATAATGCAATAGATGACAAGTGCCTATATGCAATGCAGTAATGTAGCGAATGCATGTGTGAATGAAAAATGAGAATACAAAATGCAAATATTTTTGGATTATTATGCTTTACCAATTTTTTTGGGTTTTATGGTTTTAATAATTTTTATGAGTTTTGAGCCTCATATCTGACCAAATGATGAGTACATGCCTCTGGAGCCTTTAGATTGACCAAGCAATTTTTCAAAAAAATCCTTGGAGCTTTTTAGGATGACCGAGTGGTTTTAAGAAAACCCTCGGAGCTTTTGGGGTTTGACCAAAGGGTTTAAGAGCACATTTGGGACTTTTTGGGATAACCAAGCGATATTTTAAGAATCCTTGGAGCTTTTGGGTTGACCAAGCAATTTTTCATAAACTCTTGGTACCTTTTAATTGACCAAACTACTCATAAATGAGCTTGGAGCCTTTTAGGATTACCGAGTGATTATAAGCAAATCCTCGAGACCTTTAACTAACATGACCAAGTAGTTTCTGGAACCCTTAGAGCCTTTTGGGATGACTGAGTGGTTATAAGCAAACCCTTGGAGCCTTTGACTGACATGACCAATCAATTTTAGGAACCCTTGGAGCCTTTTGGGAAGGGCATGCTGCCCTATGTACCCCTAGTGAGTGTGCCATTCGACGATGGTGAGGGAGGTGCAATACCTCTAGATTCCTCATTTTTCCTTATTGAATTTGGTGTGGCTGGTGGGAAAGGTATGCTACCTTGAAGACCCCCAGTGTGCATGTTATTCACTAAAAAGTAATCAGCTTGTTTAGGAAGAGTGACAAAAATCGACTCCCTAATGTGATTATCGGACCTCACCACTATACCTATGCCTTGACATGGGTGAATGAGAGAACCATCCTCATGGATCTTGTATTGTTCTACTAGGTCTTCCATGACCCTTTTAAATTAATGGCAACTTTGAATGTTGTGTCCATGCACTCGATGATACACACAAAAGGAGCCTGCATCAGGTGACCTAGTCTCAGATGCCTTATGCCTTACTTCAGGTAATATGAATGCCTGTGCCTCATGTAACTTTTGGAACAAAGTTAGAGTAGTCATCTGAAATGAAACTACTCATTTCACTGGCCTATCGGGCCTGCGAGGCGACTGACGACTCTGAGGTCACTCTTGAGGAGGCGTGACCTCCACTTCGGCATGTTGGGGCACTTTGAGAGAACCATATACATGATAGACCCCATTATCTATTATATTTTGCACCACACTCTTAAATTCACAATAATATTGGATACCATGACCTTCTATTCGATGATAGATATAGTAGTGATGCTCCCTGTAACCTGTAGGTTTAAATTTGCTTGGGCTTAAAGGGATGACATTAGGCAAGGTGATGACCTTAGCCTCTTAAAGCTTCTGAAGGATGTCTGACATAAACTATTTTAGTGGAGTCCCATTATGCTATGATTGTTTTGGGCTATTGCCCTGCATTGGTTTGCTTTTAGAATCCAATGGTTGGGTTGGTCGCATGGGCTTTTGCTTTTGCCAAGGCTTTTCCTGTACTTGCACATGAAGCGATTCATCCTCAGGAAAGGGTTGCTTTTGTAATTCTAGATTTTTAATTCGGTTCTTGATAAACTACAATGCCTTATCTTGCTCATCCATTCGATGCTCCATACATTCCAGATGACTTAAAATGGATCACAATACTGACAAAGAATTCATATGTATTTGCAATGACTAATTCAAAATACCTTTGTCATTTGAAGGAAATAGAAATGTGGATGCTATGGATCCATTAAGTAATTACAAATCACCTATTTCCTTCACTTGAGTTGATGTGGAATCTTCTTGATGATACACTTCATCAGTGTTACCCACATGCTCATGCCTATGACTCAACTCAAGTTGTTGTTTCACTTCATTGTGTTGAACTGTGTCACTTTCGATACCCTCAATATGATGTGAGGAACCTACTTGTTTGTGCTCTTGATATGGTGCCATGAGAAATGAGTCAGGAGTGACCAATTTCAAAATTTTTGGCCCTAGCAATGTGAAAACACCATTGGATTACCCTATCTCTGGATCTATGTGATTAGGAATCACTTGATCATCTGGCCTAATGTCGACCATTCCCACAAACTCATGAGAAGTCTCCACAACTACATATGTCATGGGTAATTTGTTAACATATCGAGGCTATCCTATTTTAGTCATGATAACTGAACCTTCCTCATGCTCATACGATGTCTCCAGGATAGGATCCGTAGGTGGAGACTCGATGAAAAGTTGACCTAGATCCTCAGTGGACTCTATGGTGGGCAGCATCATAATGATGGACTCTATAAGCTCTTCATATTCACCATCATCCTCGTGAGAAATATCTGGTGACATGATGGATGAAGAGGGTGTGATACACTCAGGTGCATCCATATCCATGCTAGGTTATTCATCTTTGATAGGAGTGTGAAGATCCTCTAATGATACCTCTAAAGCGACTGTGAGCAACTCCATAAGGGCATTCATCAATCCTTCCCTGATAAGCGGTGTCGATAGTGTAGGGGTCATAGGTGACTCCACAGGTGATAGCGGTGGGGATGGTAACTCCACCACAATCTGCGATGCTGCATCCACACTTTGGATACACTCATCCAATTTAACTTGCATATGCATAGGTGCCTCACCAGGTTCCTGTGGATGATCCTCAAGCTTATAATATTTGAAGGGATCTGGATCCACCTCAACTACATGAACTTCGCCTCCATAGATGTATTTAATGTATTGATGCACTATTGATGGCACGCACTCCATGGCTCTTATCCACGGTCTTCCAAGCAGTATATTATACTATCTTGATCCCTCTAAAATGTAGCACAATGCAGGAATAATCTTTTATCCCACCTTGATGGGGAGGACTATTGTGCCTACTATGGGGGATTCCACATCGGTAAAGGATTGCAATATGAAATTTGTTTCCTTGATGTGGGACGGTGGAATTTTGAGATGTTTGACCACTGAGGTGGTGACGATATTAATTGATGATCCTGTATCCACCAACACTCGCTTATACAAAATCTATTGTATCCTCGCTATGATATGCAATGGAGGATCAGACTCCTTTACAGGGACAGGTTTGATTTCTTGTTTATGAAAAGTAATCATAGGTTCCTTATATGGTGGAATATACTGTATATGCCCCAAGGATTGTGATGAATTTTGAGCATTGACACTGCTCACCTATCAAACTTGACTATTCTCGACCTCACTCTTACGCATGGTATCCCTAGATGTCTCTTTATGTTACTCTTTGATAACCCTAGGCATGTCTATCTACCTAGAAGAATGGCTATCTACTTGCTTAAGTGGCAACTCTTGACGATGCACTGGGTGCGTCGCATTGACTTGTTGCCTAAGCACTCTAGGTATGAGCTTCTTTTCAAAAATTACCTCACATGATTGCTCTTCACATGATTTTTGTTGGTAAATCCTCTCCTCACACCATTGGAGTTCATCCAACCTTTGTTGATGGGCTCTCTTTCTCTCTGTGGACTCACGCTCTAGATGCTTACACTGATGGTGCACCTCCTCCAATTGGACTTGGAGTAGTTGTATCTCATGGGCTATCGGAGACTCAGATTCCCTATAGGAATTACTCATGGAGTTCGATCCACAACTTTCTATCTCACTAGGTGGAGACATAATGATGTGGGTTCTCACCATATATGAATAAACCCCATGATCTGTATGGGTGAACTCCTACGTGATGAAGGGAGCTCATGATGACTCTTAGACTGTCGTGCTAGGAGGATTGGATCCTCAGATGCATGGTGAGTGTGTCACCTAGCAAGGAGGCATATGAGGTTTGAAAGCTCCTCAAGAGAACATCAAAAGTGTTTAGAGCCTCTCCATGAACTCTTTGACTCATTATATCGTGATTGAGCTCTATCATGCCTAGTCGTCATGATGAACCGACTAAACAAGACTTGAGAGGTTTCCTTTCTTACTAAAAATTGTGGCCTCAAGGAAGGCCTTATCTTGATTAAGCAATAAAAAAGCATACAAAGTAAACAATGTGATTATCTCCTTTACAAGTTGAGCCCTAAACTGTTTTATGTGTTTCAATGATTTTTTGCATCAGTGTAGAAACTCTTATCATGTTTTGTAAAACTTATTGGATTTTATTCTCAGTTTAATGGCTTTCACCTGTACGCTTGTAGCTTGACAACTTGGATATCAACTCCAAGTCGCGTAATACAACCTATAATGTGTGGTAATGAAGCCCACACATGGTCAGGGAGCACAGGTCCTCCCAGATCCTCACCCATTTTCCCCCAGTCAGTGTTATACCCTTCGAAGAGAATACATGCAAATTTTACAGGGTACGAAAGGTTCTCAAATTTGATATTGGTCTAGTATCCAAAAGGTTCACAGGATTTGGGCCAATGGATGGAAGTTATGCATACCATCATTGAACCCTACTAGTGGTTGGATGTCAAACCCAACTCATTAGCGTTTAAGTACCAAGTGGTGTGTGTTGTTTATTTTAATGTACATAAAAGAGATGCATCATATATCATTTATGCTTATTTTCTAAATTCTATGCAAATGAAAGAACGTTTCAAATTCAGAAAATGCAAGCTATTCTAGATGCTCTTTGAGACAATGTACATTACGATGATAATTGGCCACTAATTGGGCCTCACACACACAAAACAAACAAGACACTCTATCAAGCATGTTGTAGCCTAGGGCAGAATGCAATCCTAGGTCCTCTATTCCTAGAAGCGCCTTTCTACAAATGTAAATTGAAACGAACTAGGACATGATTGATTTCCTTTTTCTTTGTTTTCTTTTCTTAATTGCATTTCAAAATAAAGCATAAAATCACATAAATAATCCATTAAAGCCTAGTTAATGCAAATGCAATGAAACTATTATAAACCTAATTCTACCGGTCAAAAATATTTTAAACTACAACTGAACCATAGAAATGACTAATTTAAACTATCTAGGTGGACAAAAATAGAAAAAGTAAGGTGGCGATGCCTCTATTGCAAACTGTAGCTCTGGTGAGCAGTTTGCATTGTAAACCACGGTTGAAAGCTGCGGTGAGCTCTCTGATAGGTTTACCCTCAATTTCAAGGGTAGTAGGCTTGACCTCCTTGTCCAAATTGATGTTCAATGGTCGCCTTTGGTGTCCTCAGAATGATTTGGTGGTTGATTCACTGTGAGGGGCCTTCGTTTTCTTAGATATGTGCTTCTTGGCTCTCCTAGTCTCCTAGGGCATCCATAATTCAATTCATCATGAATATTGGTAAGTAGGTAGGGGATAAGTGTAATATCTCTCTCTTAGTATACTCGGTTGAGTGTACAATTTGATAGGGCTTCGCTGCTTAAATCTCTAATGCTCTCTTCAATACAATATTTTGATAATGCTTAGTTATCAAAATGCTCTATATCATTGCCCTAATTCGAAGGGGTACTTATAGGATGTCCTAGGGCTAAGGGTGGCTTCATGAAGAAGCCAAGATCAAGAAGAGGTGATTAGGACAGTTGGAATGGAAGCCCCTAGAATCTTCCATCCATTAACTACCTTCTTCTAGAACAAATGGCCATTCAAACCAATTTGGATCAGTTGAAGGCCAACTAAACTTCAGTTAAGACTGTAGGTTACAACTCTGGTCTAGAATGTAAACCAAAGGTATCAGTCGCAATTCAAACTGTAGACCATAGGTCTAGGCTACGATTTAGACTGATTAGGCCTAGGAGCCTAAATTGAGTGGTTAGAATCACTGCTCTATCTTGGAGTCTGTCCAAGATCCTCCTTATGGTCTTGTAGCATGTCCATATGAGTAGTCACCATCGACATGACGCATTTTAGGTGTCTATAGGTATATAAAACAACTATAAATATCCTATTATTCACTTCTCTGATTTTTTATTTTTATTTAGTTTTTAACACAATTTTATGTATATATTTAGTATATGATTCCCAAATGTTGGTTTAACATATTTAATAGAAAACTAACTTCCTCTCTCTCACACACACACACACACACATATATATAACCAATAATGTCAAAAAACTAGATGTTTATTAGTTTGATAGTAAAACACTTAGCTATTTTAAATTTCAACGAAGTCAATGGAATAGAAATTTTTATATTGCAGAAAGAGCATAACCCTTAATCTGAGAGAATTATTAGAACTTTTGAAAATCTTCCACCTCTGTGTAATAGCACAAGCTCTCTAATAAGCACCCCCATATACTGACTTGCATTTACATTATCTAGGAAATTAGGGTACTCTAATTCTCAAAATGTGGACGAACCCATGCAAGACCCTAGTTCGTCCAAGTGCCATATGGAGATGTAGGTTTAATATTAATATAAATATGAATAATCACTTTAATGTTCTCATTATGTACATATATATTTTTATGTAATAAACACCCCTATTTTTTTTTTAATATTATATATATAGAACAATATAAATATACAAGTTGGAAGGTAAACACTACCGCAGTAACTCAAAAACTAAACAATCTTATGCAAACTACTGTAACAACATATTTTGACTGATAAAAAAATTCATAACATTACTACATCAAGTAATAACTCATTGCATACCAAAAAAAGATGAAATACTAATTCTTTGAGAGAGGGAAGTGATGTTACTGGTCTAAAACACCAAATACATGGTTGCAAATTTTGCTATCCACCCAAAAATGTTGCACCAAGTTGTTCACCTCTCTATTGAGCGCTGTCTTAAGTCTAAAATCTCACCCAAAGACTTCTAAATGACAATACAGTCATAGGAAACCATAAATAACCAACACCCACAAGATACCATAGCTTTAGGATTTGCAAACAAGTTTGGCTACCTCTGAAAATCAGAAACAATCACTAAAATATGCAATGCTACAAAAAGAGGCTCCCAAGTCTACTGGAACCAAAGAAAATAATACCCACAACCAGATTTTACTTCCTCTGAAAGCTGCACACCAAAATATGGTTCGACTTCATGGCCAAAATGGTACGACCAGTCATGGCAGGCAATTCTACATTACAAAAAACCTCAATAACAATTTACCTAAATCACCAAAAATGAAGATCTCATGTAAAATACATCACATTGGAAACCAAACACACCAAACCCTAAAATTTGCAAATAAAAATACTGAAATCTTTGAAGCACCAATGTATTTCTTGGATGAAAATACCATATCCAACTAGGATAGGTCTTTTACCATTGAAACCTGAAGAGTTAAAGAGGTTTTCCATCCTCCACAACTTGCAAATTGAAATCCTAGATATTCTAGCAACATCTCCTTAAGTTGTCAATCCTCGGATAATGAAAATGGGAGCCAAAACCCACTTTTAAAGAGCTTGGAGAGGATTTAGATTTTTTCTCAATGAAAAATTAGGTTTTCAAAAATAAACATTACTTTATCTCCATAAAAGCTCACTTTTAAAATATTTCATTTTCCCCCTTAAGCTAGGCATCCCCCATTTTTGGTGCACTTTATTGAAATATTAAAATATAAAATTACACTTAAGTTACTTTATAACTTAAGTGAAATATTAAATTAATCAAATTCGCTCATTGAACACCAAAACAGAATGAATATTACCCAAAATCACCACAAACCTCTACAACTAACTGGATGCTGAAAACTGGAAATACCACTTACTAAAAATAGTATATTCTATAAATAGTACCAAAACCCAAAGATCATGGAATCGAAAACACGGGCTCTCCAAGCCAATGAGCTCCCTAACCATCATCGACTAGCCTACGGGAACTCCAAAATAGGCTAACGAGTGTCAAACTATCTAAGTGTAAGAAGGGGACATTACATTTTATTATTATTTATTTTATTTTATATTTTTATATCACATATATTATTACTATAATTATCATTTTTATTATTATTATTTTTTTAATATATATATTATATTAGTTAATTTACATATCATTTCTTTAAGCACTCATTATATAATTATTTTTAAGCATATTGTTTTGATTCCAACAAATAAAAAAGTATAAAATGTAGAGAATGCATGCAACTACATGAAAGTTTTTATATCTGTGATCTTCCATGTACTTATGGGACCATAGTTTTGCCATCATATCCATCCTTACCTCATGCAGACGATATCTATCTTTCTGCTTGAAGGAGGGTACCAAGCTTGACTAATCTACTACCTGAAGATGAACACCTATTCCTACAATCACAAAACCTATCAGTAGTACCTTGATCTTAAAGATAATAGCAAGTAGACTCATAGCTTAATGGAAGAGGATGTTATATTCTCCCCCACTAAGAATAAACATAGTCCTCTGTGTTAGCAACACACACACACACACATAAATTAAGCATTCACAAGTCATAACATATAACATATACCCATCAACATGCTATTTTATTTCAAATTCATATCCAAACATAATATATATATCAGTTTTCATTAAATAAGTATAATAATTGTTTCTATATAATTATCACATGCATAATAGTCACATCCAAAATTTTTATTCAAAATAAGGAACTTTTTTTTGCATAGTAGTCAAATTATCCTATGTGACATTGGTCCTACTAGACCCTATACTGGTCAATTATTTTTCTCAATAGTTTTTATTTGAAAACATAGGGTTTTACCTAGACAACCTTCAATATGCTGGAGATCAGACATCTGCAGGTAGACAATATTCCAGATATAATAAGGGTCAGTAAAATATCCATGGAGGAGGAACACATGAAAAGTATCATGAATGTTTGGTAGATTGGGTGGTAGGCCAACTTGTAGGTAGTAGGGCTAATTGAGATGATTAATGGTCAAGTTTTAATTAGAGTTGTTTAGAAAATTTCATTCTTGAGAAAACTCTATCTCTCATAGAGAATTTCCCCAGTGCCATCTTATGATTAACATAACTCTTATTGCTTCCTTTGGTATTTATCTTAATTATTCCTCTATCATTTTGTTAGTATCCATTATGATTGTTATATGATATTTGTATTCCACCCTTATGAAAACTATATCTTTCTTCAAAGGATTCCCACGGTGGTCTTCTTATGTATTCCACATTTACATGGTGGTCTTTACTCTTTTATAAAAGCACATTATTCCTTTTAGGAATTTGATCCTGTCTTATCTACTCCTGATTCTAATGATTTATATCTTCAAATGTTGGGTCAATACTCAATTGAAATTTTTATCCTTTTGATATAAGCTCGATACTTCTAGAAAAAATGAATAACTTGCTTTCTTTTGTGGATAATATGTGAGTGGAAACTACTTAGCCATATACTATTACTCAAAATGGTATCTCCTAACTTATTTTTAGCAAATTTTTCTTGGTCCTTACTTGACATAGTTTGGATATTTATCTAAGAAGTCATTTTACTACTATTAATATAGCTTTGAATTTCGGTATCTTGATGATATCTAAACATAAGTTCTATGGCAAATTCTCTTTGTGGGACAAATTTTCAGGATAGTCTTCTTAGACCTTAAATAAGCTACTAGAAAAATGAACTTAGGTTGATTTTGTAAAATCTAGGAAGGTTGTATATACTTTAGGCCAACCTTATACTTAACCTAAAATGATGATAAGGATAAAATAGAATTTAGTTTTATCTTGACTCAAATTCAACCTTCCACCCATTATCCAAATATCCTAGCCTTTTCGTTATGTCCCTCAAAGTACTAGCAAAAATAAAATATAAGCAATATTTGTATTACCTCTCAAGATT
Organism: Wollemia nobilis; assembly: GCA_028583015.1. Classification (NCBI taxonomy): domain Eukaryota; kingdom Viridiplantae; phylum Streptophyta; class Pinopsida; order Araucariales; family Araucariaceae; genus Wollemia; species Wollemia nobilis. The sequence goes on along the minus strand of JAQPPZ010017031.1, from coordinate 5,528,415 downwards.
ATGGAATAGTTAGCTCTTCTTGGTCTCCAAATTTTGTAAAAGGTTGCATTTTAAATGCTTCTCTAAGATCAAATTGTTGAGGACATTGAATTGCGAAATGGGGATTTCCACAAATGTAGCAACCACGTTCAGGTGCTTGAATTTTCTTCTTATCAGTTTAAGTACATACATAATCTATATTATTCTTATGTTTTTTAACCATTTTCTTTGTTTCCTGATAAGTCTTCTTCATGGATTTTATGAGCTTTGATATTTTTCTTGGCTTGTTCTTCTTTCTTCTACATCCTTAATCGACGAGAAGCTCTATCTTATTCTGCTATGATTCTGTATTTTCCATCAATATTTTAGTCATATTTTTAGATTGATCTAATAGTATTTGGAACAACTTAATCACTACTACAATATCCTCCATATGGTTATAAAAAAGCTATGTTAATAAATATTTTAGGTGTTCTCTTCCAAGCTTAAATATGACACAAAGAATCCTAAAACTTAAGGATATTATGGCTTAGGATTTCACAACCTAGAGCTTTGATACCAACTATAAAAACATAGGTATATCTCACCTGGTTGTCCATTCCAGTATTGCTCCCTAGAATCACTAAGAGAAAATTGTGACTCAACAAAGTTTTATATCACAATAATATTACTACAATATCCTCCATATGGTTATAAAAAATATATGTTAATAAATATTTTAGGTGTTCTCTTCCAAGCTTAAATATGACACAAAGAATCCTACAAATTAAGGATATTATGGCTTAGGATTTCACAACCCAAAGCTTTGATACCAACTATAACAACATAGGTATATCTCACTTGGTTGTCTATTCCAATTTTACTCCCTAGAATCACTAAGAGAAAATTTTGACTCAACATAATTTTATATCACAATAAGGTTACTACTCACCCAACATTTAACTAGTACATAGTAATAAAGTTAATTGCTTATGAAGAACATGTGCTTATACTGAGAGGGGGGTGAATAGTATAAGATAAAACTTTTTGCTTTTTAATCCAAATGATAACATCAATAGTATTAAAGCAGTAAACATCACACAAAGCATCACACACATGAGAGACATGATTTAATGTGGTTCACCCAATGTGGGCTACTCCACGAAGAAAATATTCCTTATAAATTTTTCTCAAATAAATTCTCTTGGGAATCCTTTCCCTACAATGTTTATGGATCTCTGTCCAAAGGAGACACCAATCCCCTAATCAAAGTTTGTGGATCTCTATCCACAGGAGACACCAATCTCCTAACTCTACTCTGGTTGGTGATCCTCTAGAAGACCTTTGCCTCCACTACCCTTAGAAAATGGAACTCTATCCACAGAAGACACCTGTCCTCCCTACTCTGGCTAGAGACCTTTGTCCTCAACTCTGTCACCTCCAAAGCTTGCTCTTAGCTCTATCTCAAATCTGTACTAACACAGTCCTTCGATTTAGCACAAATCTATCCTCAATCTTTGTCTCTAGTCTGGCACAAACCTATCCTCAAATATGCACCAAACTCTATCCTTTGATCTGTCCTCAATATCTGATCTCAAATCTATCCTCAATATGTATTGTAAGCTTCCACAAAAGCTCACACAAATCTGTCCACAAGTCTTCTCAAAGACTTGTCTCAAATTGTTCAACAAGTCAACACTAAAACTTGTCCAATCTCATAGAAACATAAAGAGAATTGTTAGAGACTCAATATATTTCATACTCATCAATACTCAACCTCTTTCTCAAATCAATTCAGAATATAGAATAATTTGTTTCATAGAACTTGAGCAATCACTTCACACATCCACTTGACTAGGCTCAACCAACTCTACTCAACCAATCACTCAATGAAACAATCCTTGCTTACAAACCCTAGTCCAAGCATATGAACACTCACTCAAAATTTTTCCAACAATTCTTATCAACCAATCTCACATAACAATGATACTCATGATCTTTGCAAACCCTAGTTCAAGTTCTTCACTCAATCAATCACTTCAACAACAATGCTTATAAACCAATCTCACATATAGCTCAACAACTCAATAAGGAAACCTAATTAAATCCTTTTCACTCCAAACTTGTTTTCCAAAAAATAATCAATCAACTCAACTATGGAAGAATGTGCCCATACCTTTTTCTTGATGAAGAATAGTCTTTAAAACCTGTCTCAAGTATAACCACTTTCCTTACCAAACACCAAGGTTAGATGACAAAAATATCATTCTAACTCTTCTTCAAAACTTTTCTTCAATACAAAAGTTAGCACTTAATTACTCCTTATAATCTCCAACTTGAAATAAATAATATTCAACATTCTTCAATTTCAAAATATAAAATTCAACCTTCCTTATAACTCCTTAGCCTCTAAAATTCCAACTCAGAAATTAAAGCTTTGCACTTCCTTTTAACTCCCCTAATAACTTACACACCAAATAACATGCAAAGTACTTTAATTAAAATTACTTTAGAAAAATAAAAACATTATTTTTCCCTTTAACTTTTCGTAGGCCAAGACAACCAAATTAAATCACATACCTCAATGCACTCAAAAGGGCCTTGGTGGGATTTGAACCCTCGTTGGTTCTTCCCCAAGCGCTTTCGTAGTGCTAGCACCCACCGCTTGGGCTGCATGGCTCCACAAGAGCCAAAAGGCACTTCGGTGCCTTTACCTTCTCCCCACGTTCGGTGCAAAAGACAAACACAAACCTTCTTCCAAAAAATCATGTGCACGGGTTTTGAACCTGCCTCAACTATCCCACCAATGTCTTACGCAGCCCTTGGCTGCCAACTAAGCTGCAAGCACTTCGTGTCTTTTTTGGAGGATGCCAAACTCTTGTCTTTTTCCCTTGCTCGATTTTCACATGCAAAATTTCCTTCTCTTTTCACGAGCCAACAATAAGTCGCATGGATAATTTCAAATGCCAATATTTTGGCATATTTATACATAGGGTTTTTCTTCCTTCAACGTCGACACATTTCGAATTTCCAATTCAAATTTGATTTGGAAAGTTAAAATTAAATATTAAATAAATATTTAACTTAACTTTAGCACCCAACATTAATAAATTAAAGTTTTAATCAATAATTAAAATACTTTAATTTAAAATAGATCTGTAGTAAAGTTAATTTTAAATATTAAATAAATATTTAAATTAACCTTAGCACTTATCAATATTTAAATTAAAATTTTAATCAGGGATTAAAATATTTTAATTTAAATTAACATGTGGGTCTTTTCAACTTTGTCCTTGATCTCCTTTAACTTGATCTTCATTTTCTGAGCTCTCCTAATGTCCTAAAAAATGATGAACATTGCTCAACAATGCTTTTGACATCAATGACAATAACATTCCTCAAAATGTCCAACAATCTCCCCCTTTGTCATTGATGGCAACCCAATTTATTTTTACTAAAAACTTAACCTTTTCTTTGTTCTACTCCCCCTAGGACATTGCTCCCCCTGGCTTAATGCTCTCTTCAAATCTCTCCTCTTTACTCAAATACCAAATCTCTCCCCCTTACTCAAATCTCTCCCCCTTTGACATCAATGGCAAAGGGTCACCTTTGGGGCTCGGGGCTAAGAATGAGTCTCTTAGCTTAGCCCCTCCCCCACCTCCTCTTGAGGTGGTTAATTATGGGGTGGGAGTCTTACTCCCAATTTTCCTCGAAGATACTCAAAGGTCTCTTTTGAAAGTGGCTTAGTGAAAATATCTACTATCTGTTCCTTTGTAGTAACATATTCCAACCTGACATGTTTATCTGTCACCTGTTCTCTCAGAAAATGATACTTAATCAGAATGTGCTTTGTCCTGGAGTGCATCATTAGATTTTTTGAGATACTTATAGCACTTGTATTATCACATAGTATGGGAATAGGATGATCATGTTTTATCTTGAAGTCTTCTAGAGTTCACTTCATCCATAATACCTATGTACAACTGGCTACTGCTGCAATATATTCTGCTTCTACTGTAGATAAGGATACTAAAACCTGCTTCTTACTTAGCCAAGAGACTAAAAAGTCTCCAAGAAAGAATGCTCCTCCACTTGTGTTTTTTTTTCATCAATATTGCCAACCCAATATACATTTGTATATGTTGTGAGTGTGAAACTGTCACTTTTGGGATACCAGAGCCCAAAATCCATAGTTCCTTTTAGATACCTGAGAATTCTCTTTACTATTGCCACATGTGTTTCCTTAGGTGCTGCCTGAAACCTTGCCACTAATCCCACTGATTGCACTATGTTTGGTCTTGTAGCTATAACATACAACAAGCTGCCAATCATAGATCTATATAATCTCTGGTCTACCTCTAGAGATTCATCATCCTTACTTAACTTGCATCTTGTGACCATGGGGGTACTTACCGGTTTGCAATATTCTAACCTAAATTTCTTTAGCATTTCTTTTATATACTTGGTTTGTGAAAGAAATACTCCTTTCTCTGATTGTGAGATCTGAAGTCCAAGAAAGAAAGACAACTCACCAAGCATAGACATCTCAAATTCATTCTACATGTTCTTAGCAAATTCTTTGCACATCTTATCATTGTTTCCCCAAAAATGATGTCATCAACATAAAAAACCACAATTAGTAGATTATTCCCTTCATTTTTGATGTATAAGTTGTTGTCTGCTATTCCTTTTCTGAATCCCTATTCTTGAAGATACTTATCCAATCTTGAGTACCATGCTCTCAGAGCCTGCTTTAGACCATACAATGCCTTTTTAAATCTGCATACATGATCTGGTTTATCTGCTAATATGAATCCCTCTGGCTGTTCAATATAAACTTCTTCTTCTAGAACACCATTTAGAAATGTTGACTTAACATCCATATGATATACCTTGAAGTTTTTGAAACTTGAAAAGGCTAAGAATATTCTTATGGCTTCAAGTCATGCAACTGGAGCAAATGTCTCATCAAAGTCAATTCCCTCTACCTGTGCATAACCTTTGCATACTAACCTCACTTTATTCCTGACCACCTGTCCATCTTCATTTAACTTGTTTCTGAATACCCATTTTGTGCCGATCACATTTTTGTCCTTTGGTCGAGGAAAAAGTTCCCAAGTCTTGCTTTTCTCTATCTGATCTAATTCCTCATTCATTGCCTTAATCCAAAACTTATCCTCACTTGCCTGGGTGAAGTCTTTTGGCTCAATATTAGATAGTAAAGAGAAATTTTCTTGTTGAGATGGTGTTATTATCCTTCTCCTTGTCTGTCTTTCATCTGGATTCCCAATGATTAAATATCTTGGATGATGCTTCTGTACATACCTGGATGGAGTTTTAGGAAGAAGTCTTTGTGTTTCTTCTTCTTCTTCATCTGATTCCTCACAAAACTCTTCTTGACAACTTCCATCTTCCTGATACACAATTTGCTGAACTGGTTCTCTTGAATCTATCTTCTCATCAATTGTTACATTTATACTTTCTACAATAGTACGTGTTCTCTTGTTGAAGCATCTATAGGCTTTACTCCTTGAGGAATAACCAAGAAAAATTCCCTCATCACATCTTGGGTCAAACTTGCCTAAGTTTTGATCTTCTCATCTTATGTAACACTTGCTTCCAAAAATCTTGAAGTGTTTTACAATGGTCGATCTTCCTTTCCAAAGCTCATATGGAGTCTTGTGATGGTTTACCCTCATTTGAGCCCTAGTGATTATGTATACTGCTATGTTGACTGCTTCTCTCCAAAATCCATCTGAGAGCTTAGAATCATTTAGCATAGCTCTAGCCATATTCTCAAAAGTCCTATTTTTCCTTTCAACTACCCCATTTTGTTGAGGAGTTCTTGTTGCTGAGTATTCTATTTTGATTCCATGTTGTTCACAAAACTCTACAAATTCATTTGAGGTAAATTCTCCTCCTCTGTCAGATCTCAAACACTTAATCCTTTTGCTAGTTTCATTTTCAACCAATTCCTTAAATGTTTTGAATTTTTCAAAGGCCTCTGACTTCTCTTTCAGGAAAGCTACCCAAACCATTCTGGAGTAATCATCTATAAACAATATAAAGTAACTCTCACCCTGAATACTTTATGTTCTGGTAGGACCACATAGATCAGTATGTATTAGACTCAATGGCTCAGATGACATATATCCTTTTGACTTAAAGCTTGTTCTAGTTTGCTTTCCATGTTGACAAGGTGCACAAATTGTGTTTTGTGGTCTTCTTATTTTGGGTAAATCTCTGACATCCTACTTATTGCTTATGTTGACTATGTTGTCAAAATTCAAGTGACCCAATATTCTATGCCACAACCAACTCTCATCTTCTTGTGATAGAAAGCACTTTTCCCCTTTGATCTCACTAAGCATGTATAGATTATTTGGAGTTCTTTTTGCATTGGCAATGACCTTTCCAATTTTTGATTTTCTTATCTCACATCTATCTAGGTGAAATGTAACCATATGCCCTTGATCACAAAGTTGGCTTACACTTAGTAGATTATGTTTTAACCCCTTAACATACAACACATTTTTTGTTCTTGTTTTTCCATTGTCTAAACTCAGAGTTCCTCTTCCACCAATCCTTGTTGATCCATTATCACCAAAACTTACTGATCCTCTATTGGTTTCTTTTAGTGCTATGAATTTGTCTTTGTCTCCTGTCATGTGACTAGAGCAACCACTATCAAGATACCATTGTTCTTCTTTATCCTGAGCATGAAGGGTTGTTTGAACTAACATTGATCTAGCCTTAACATTTTTCCTTTCATATTTCCTAGTTGTTGAAATTGTTTTTCTAGACTTAGGAAGTATCATTTTACACCATCTAGCCTTGTGCCCAAAATTATTGCATTTGTAACATATAATATCATCATCCATAAGAGGTGCAAAAGAATTGAAATTTCTATTGACATTGTTTCTTGCATGACTAATATAGTGTACAGCTCTATGACCATATTTATTACAAGAAAAACAATGACCATGGAAGAAATTATGTAACCTGTTTGGATGCCTTTGAGATTGTGGTGGAGTATTCTTCCTCTTGTGATTAACTCTCATCCAAGGTTCTTCTTTGCTTTCTTCCTTTCTGATATCCTTTGCTTGCTTATCCTTGTTTGAAGTTTCTACTTTTTGAAGACTTGATTCCCTTTGTGATTTCTTATCCTCTACATCTTGTAGTACCTTGGTCCTTTCAACTTCATTCCTTAGATAAACAATTTTTGCTTCTAATATTTCACATTCTATTTCTCTTGCTCTTAACAGATCTATCATATCCTGCTCAATTTTCTTTCCTTCTTCCACCCTTATCTTGAGTTATGTGAGATTTTGTAGAAGTTCCATCCTTGCTTCTTCATCCTCTTGAATTTGTTCCTTCAAGCTTGAATTCTTCTCTCTAATTCTTTCCAAATTTCTAAGAGCAGCAAAGAATTCCTCTTTTATGTCAAACATAGTCTCCTCTTCATTTTCTGAAGTCATGTGTGTTACTGATGGATCCTCCTCCAAGCTATTAGTCTTTTCATGGAGAGACCCGCTCTGATACCAATTGAAGAACATGTGCTTATACTGAGAGGGGGGTGAATAGTATAAGATAAAATTTTTTACTTTTTAATCCAAATGATAACATCAGTAGTATTAAAGTAGTAAAAATCACACAAAGCATCACACACATGAGAGACATGATTTAACGTGGTTCACCCAATGTGGGCTACTCCACGGAGAAAATATTCCTTATAATTTTTTCTCAAATAAATTCTCTTGGGAATCCTTTCCCTACAATGTTTATGGATCTCTGTCCAAAGGAGACACCAATCCCCTAATCAAATTTTATGGATCTCTATCCACAGGAGACACCAATCTCCTAACTCTGCTCTGGTTGGTGATCCTCTAGAAGACCTCTGCCTCCACTACCCTTAGCAAATGGAACTCTATCCATAGAAGACACCTGTCCTCCCTGCTCTGGCTGGAGACCTCTATCCTCAACTCTGTCACCTCCAAAGCTTGCTCTTAGCTCTATCTCAAATCTATACTAACATAGTCCTTCGGTTTAGCACAAATCTATCCTCAATCTCTGTCTCTGGTCTAGCACAAACCTATCCTCAAATCTGCACCAAACTCTATCCTCTGATCTGTCCTCAATATTTGATCTCAAATCTATCCTCAATTTGTATTGTAAGCTTCCACAAAAGCTCACACAAATCTGTCCACAAGTCTTCTCAAAGACTTGTCTCAAATCTGTTCAACAAGTCAACACTAAAACTTGTCCAATCTCATAGAAACATAAAGAGAATTGTTAGAGACTCAATATATTTCATACTCATCAATACTCAACCTCTTTCTCAAATCAATTCAGAATATAGAATAATTTATTTCATAGAACTTGAGCAATCACTTCACACATCCACTTGACTAGGCTCAACCAACTCTACTCAACCAATCACTCAATGAAACAATCCTTGCTTACAAACCCTAGTCCAAGCATATGAACACTCACTCAAAATATTTCCAACAATTCTTATCAACCAATCTCACATAACAATGATACTCATGATCTTTGCAAACCCTAGTTCAAGTTCTTCACTCAATCAATCACTTCAACAACAATGCTTATAAACCAATCTCACATATAGCTCAACAACTCAATAAGGAAACCTAATTAAATCATTTTCACTCCAAACTTGTTTTCCAGAAAATAATCAATCAACTCAACTATGGAAGAATGTGCCCATACCTTTTTCTTGATGAAGAATAGTCTTTAAAACCTATCTCAAGTATAACCACTTTCCTTACCAAACACCAAGGTTAGATGACAAAAATATCATTCTAACTCTTCTTCAAAACTTTTCTTCAATACAAAAGTTAGCACTTAATTACTCCTTATAATCTCCAACTTGAAATAAATAATATTCAACATTCTTCAATTTCAAAATATAAAATTCAACCTTCCTTATAACTCCTTAGCCTCTAAAATTCCAACTCAAAAATTAAAGCTTTGCACTTCCTTTTAACTCCCCTAATAACTTACACACCAAATAACATGCAAAGTACTTTAATTAAAATTACTTTAGAAAAATTAAAAACATTATTTTTCCCTTTAACTTTTCATAGGCCAAGACAACCAAATTAAATCACATACCTCAATGCACTCAAAAGGGCCTTGGTGGGATTTGAACCCTCGTTGGTTCTCCCCCAAGCGCTTTTGCAATGCTAGCACCCACCGCTTGGGCTGCATGGCTCCACAAGAGCCAAAAGGCACTTCGGTGCCTTTACCTTCTCCCCATGTTCGGTGCAAAAGACAAACACAGACCTTCTTCCCAAAAATCAGCGTGCGCGGGTTTCGAACCTGCCTCAACTATCCCACCGACGTCTTACGCAGCCCTTGGCTGCCAACTAAGCTGCAAGCACTTCGTGTCTTTTTTGGAGGATGCCAAACTCTTGTCTTTTTCCCTTGCTCGATTTTCACATGCGAAATTCCCTTCTCTTTTCACGAGCCAACAATAAGTCGCATGGATAATTTCAAATGCCAATATTTTGGCATATTTATACATAGGGTTTTGCTTCCTTCAACGTCGGCACATTTCGAATTTCCAATTCGAATTTGATTTGGAAAGTTAAAATTAAATATTAAATAAATATTTAACTTAACTTTAGCACCCAACATTAATAAATTAAAGTTTTAATCAATAATTAAAATACTTTAATTTAAATTAGATTTGTAGTAAAGTTAATTTTAAATATTAAATAAATATTTAAATTAACCTTAGCACTTATCAATATTTAAATTAAAATTTTAATCAGGGATTAAAATATTTTAATTTAAATTAACATGTGGGTCTTTTCAACTTTGTCCTTGATCTCCTTTAACTTGATCTTCATTTTCTGAGCTCTCCTAATGTCCTCAAAAATGACGAAAATTGCTCAACAATGCTTTTGACATCAATGACAATAACATTCCTCAAAATGTCCAACAACTTCGAGATTTTTGACCACTGCAGATGGTCTCTCAAGTGGTCGAGATTTGTCAGATCCTACAAAAGGTGCCATTTTGTGAATGCATTCATCTCCTTTATCGGAGGTCTATGTTCATAGTATGAGGTTGTCCTTCTAGGGCCCATATCACCTAGAAGGATGAACACATAGTTCTCCATCCCATAGCATGGAGGACATAGGTTTTTTTGACTTGTGATCTACCCTTAGTTTTCATCATTGCTAATATACATGTTTCATAAGCCATGCTAGGATATAACATTAGTATGTCTTGTACCTAATTGAGAGTCCAACGTTCCATTGGAGTCAATCAAGGAACACCATTACTCTGACTTGAGACTAGGTATCTCAAGTCAAGTCTCGACTGACAAGGATATGTCCCATTCCATCTCATCACTAAACCTTCTATCACCAGATTCTAGTGACTTCTAGAACTAGTATATTGCTAAAAATTCTCCTAAATGAACATTGAACGTGAGATCCCTCATGGTACTACTCGTATAACATACTAGATATGGAATCTCATTCTGCTTCTCATTACTTGTTCATGGTAGAAATACCACTTGCCATGTGCAAGTTTACTAGAAAGTAGTTGTTTACCGATTCACAGTAATCACCACTTGCGGTTACTGGTGTTGGGTGGATGTTTATCTGCTTTGATGAATCATAAAAAATGTTTGAATGGGTGTTCATCCATCTTGATGAAACACCAAGAAAGTTCATCCCACCAATGAATTTTGCATACTCATTCTTCTTGAAATATCTAATAGGTTTTCTAATAAGGTATTCATATTTAATGGTTTGAGACTAAGATCATTATATTCTTTTCTCTCAAACTAAATAGGCTCTTATTACTATTTAATCAAAGAAAGCTCTTTTGACATAAAATCACATTTTCTATAGAAAATAGTTTTCAATGTCTTAAAGTAATCTCAAAAGTATCTGTTTACAATACTTTTAAAGTTATCAATATTTACTTCTCTATAAAAGTAAATAACTATGTTAATAAATAATTTTCCATTGACAAAACCAAAGTAAATATATTTAAATTATAAAAAGCTATTAATATATACAAGCATCTTCCCTACATTAATTAAGTCTTAGTTTATTACTTTTAATATATTATTTTCAAAGAATGCTTGAACCATTATCATAAATCTAAAAGATATATCATTAATAATCCAAACTATAGAAGTATTACTTATATGAATTTCACTTACTATCTTTATAATAAGTTATGAAGTTGCAATTAAATCAAAATAATAAAATACATAAAAGCACTAAATCCTTTATAATTTGTAACTTACTAGGGTTCTACTTTTTAAAGGTAATTAAATGCACCTAATTTTTACCTTTTCAAAATTTTAATACCTTTAATTATGTCTTCCTAACATCTACTATTTTTTGAACACTAATTTTTATTTTTTTATATAGTAATACTTATTATACACAACTACAATGGGGATTGAACCCGGGTTATATCACCGATAATGCAAGTGGCGTCCTTTCTGGTAGGTCTCATATCTAAAAAAATATTTTTCACTAAATTAAATGAATCATTTCATAAAACCTAAATATAAAAGCACTTTCAAATAACTTTCGCCTATCCATTTAGAGTACCCTTTATGTACATTCCATTTCTAGAGTATCTTTAATATAAACTCTAATAAAACAAATTAATGTAAGATATCCAAACTATTAAAATATACCTCTATTATGTCTAGAAATTTTCGTATTAAACAATTAACCAGTCAAATAATTAGACTACCCATATTGGAGAAAAATTCAAAATTTTACTTATATAATAAAAACAAATGATCATATATCTAGGATTTATTTAAATCATATTTAAAATTTTTAAATGATCTCTTAACAAGAAACATTAAACTTAAAATATTAAAAGTAATTCTTTATACCTTAGACAAGTTTAGATACGAAGTTTTGGGCAACATAATTTTTGTAAGTGGTTTATTTTTAGTATCTAATGCAAACATATTCAATCTAAATCCTACTATAAGATTATATCATAGAATATTATTATAATTTTAGTTTATATTAAACTTTGGCAGAGATCTTTAATTGGAATTCATTATAGCACCGCTTAAGACCACTTGATAGAATTAATAATCTTAGGAAATGCAAAAAATTTCTATCATATCATACCGAAGAGATGCTATTGAATTGCCTGAGGACACAAACATCAAAGGTATAAGAAAGCATGCTTACTCTTACAATGTATAGGTCTCTTAAAATTAGTTTACTTCTCAACGTTCAATAATTTTATTTATCCAAGTTTTTAATTTTTGCTTATAATTAAGTTTAATGAAACTCTATGACAATGCTACTATCAAAGGTAACTCTGAACATCTTTGATAACTCGACCATAATACAAGTGGCAATAACCACCATAGTTTAAGAAGCCTAAAATAGGAACTTAAGCACGATGAAAACATAAAAAGATGAGTTTGTTTTAATCTTTTCATAAAATTACTATGAAATGAGGTATTGTTGTAATGTGTGAATATATGGTATATTTACTTAATTTGATGCTAAACACTGCAAAATTAAATACTAAATCATGAGATATGGCTGATATTTCTACTTTCAATAGTATAATAAGGGTCTATTTGAGTTAGAGAAGGTTACTCTAAATTTTTTGATTTGGTAGTAACCAAATAATGCTAAGGCCTTAAGGAGGGACTCAAGTGACTAAACATTATTCCAAGGGAAATATTTGGGAGTAGGAAATTATAGTTACTCCAAATTTTTCTATCCCAACTAGACCAAATATCTACCATCTTTTGATATATTCTAAGCCAACTCATGCTTCAATGTAAAGAAAAATAGAAATGTTGAAGCATAATTTGAAACTCATATGCTATTTGCTTTAGGCCCTCACCCCAACTAGTTTGCTATTATAAATTCATTATCTAGAATTTTTGCTCATATTAATATATATATTTTTAGCCTTTGAACCTCTATAAGCTAGTAGTTGCTATTACAAACAAGAGGATAAGGCTTAAACCAAACATCGAACTAGAAATATATAGAATTCCCTCATTGAATGACCACCCAATATATTGCTCGATTAATTACCAACTCTGTGATATAAGTCCCATGTTGTTGAGGCCCTAGGTAAGGTTCATTTTCTTAACAAACTTATTGCATCAATAGAACCAATATATTTAGAAGTAACATTATTGCCCAAATATTTCCTTTATTTTTTAATAATTTATAATAAAGTTTTTCCACTAATGCCTTAAACCTAAATTTATATTTTCACAATCATGCCTGTTCAATATTCTTTCCTTTGCAAACCCTATCCCAATTAAAAATACAATACCTAAATATTTATCCCATCCTTTTCAAAGAAAATACTTTGAAATCTATCAAATTTGGATGCTATACCTACTACCAACATTAAAAATGATATCCTACACATAGAGATAGATTGCAATATAATCTTCATGGATTCTAAACTTATTACCATGGTTAAGAACTTACCTTTATGATCAATCAATAAATATTTTATTCTACCCAAAATTGAGTCTCAATTCTTCTTATTCTTTCATTTATCACAAAAGAAATATCTAGATGCATTGGTGATAATTTATTGGAAATATTGGGCATGTTGAGTTGTCATTGATGTCAAAAGTTCATAAGGCAAGAATATTCTTCAAGGATGGAAAGATTATAAGGATGGAAAATATCCTTAAGGTCAAAGAGAATAGCATTTATCCAAGGCAAGCATGAAGAAAAGCAAAGACAATATTCAACAAAGGGTTATAATATTTAAATTTAAATTTAAATGTTATAAAGAAAGAGAAAGGTTTATTTAAGTTTGCTTGGGATAAAAGTTTAAAGAGAGAAAGGTTTATTCAAGGTTTAAAGGAGAAAAATATTTAAAATGCAATGGACCAAGGTTTAAGAGACATTGGAATAAAATATTCCAAGAGGAGAAAAAGATTTAAAATGCAATAGACCAAGGTTTTAGAATCAATATTATAATATTTTTAAATATTATAATATAAAGTTAAAAAAAAAGAGAAAGGCACCAAAATGCACATGGATAAAATAAATTTGAATTTCATATGCATCGATGTATGTTAATTTGAGAGAAGGCATATATAAAAGGGAAAACAATTCATAAGTTTCTTGACCACCACGAACATTATCCTTTGAAGGATTTCCATGTGATTTTTGATGTAGATAAATGAAAAGGGGAGAGCAAGACTTTGTGGCAGTGAGCATATTGTGTTCTCTTAAGTATGCTATAATTGGATACCCAACTGGGTGGCTAGTCCAGCTGGTCACCTAGCTGGCACTAAGGCGCTGCCAAACCAGTGGTTGTAGGGTCAAATCTTGTAGAGGTATTTTTTCTTGGCAGAGACATGGTTCATTTGGTAGTGAAACAGTGAAGAGGATATTTGGTTGTGCATGTGCATTGTAGATATCACCTATTGGGGTAGCCCAATTGGATGCCTACTTATTTCTAGGGCATTGCACAAGTAGAGGTTGTGAGTTTGAATCCCGTGCACTTGGTTGAGGTATGAATTTTTTTGAATAAGTATTAAATTGCAAAGGAAATAATGATCATCGTGTTCACTAGACTTGATTGATTAATTTGAAAAAGAAATAATTGCTGGATTCGTTGATTTAATTATATTAAGGGTAAAGTTTTTATGGGTAAAGGTTTATGTCCATGATTATTTTAGAATAGAAGTAATAATGTGTAGTGTGGATTATTTGGTATTTGTAAGGGCAAAGGTTTATGTGTATAATTATTTTAGAATAGGAGTAATAAGGTGTAGAGTGGACTATTTGATATTTGTAATTGTTGTGTGTTAAAGAGGAGAGATAAGGTGTGATATGGTTTATATTTAATTGTAATTTTGTCTTGTAGAAAAAGAAATTGTAAAGGTTTTTGAAAGCTTTATTGTGAGAAATTAAAAAGGGGGAACAAGGTATTATTTTCAGATTTATTGTGGACATCTTTGAAAAACTTTTTGTGGATGATTTGAAAAGAAAATTTTTCTAACCAAGTTTTTCTAGTAGCAAAATAAAGAAGATTATTCTTAGAAAGGTTTTTTAGGGCACATCTTCATCAAGGAAAATTTTAGAGGTATGTTATTTTGACTCCTTCTCAAGGTGCCTTGTTTGAAAGAAAATAGTTTCAAGTCACAAGGTGAAGATATAAGGATTAATTTTATGTGCATTGTTGGAAATATATGTGATAGGGTTTGTGAGCAAATTTGAGCATCATTGTTGAATGAAATTGGAAACATATGTGCTAGGGTTTGTGAACAAAGTTGTGCATCATTGTTGAATGAAATTAGAAACATATGTGCTAGGGTTTGTGAACAAGTTGTGCATTATTGTGGATTGTTCATAATTGACATTGTGAATAGATGAAAAATACTTGTGCATTATGATTGGTTTTGGAGTGAAGTTGCAAATCAACAAATACCAGGTTAGTTGTCAAGTGCTAGACTAGAGCTACCTTTAGAATACAATAAATGTGAGACATGTGAAAGCAACAAAATTAATGAATGTGAAGAACATATTGAGAATTTGTTAGTGCATATCATTCTCTATATTTTCAAGAGGTTAAATGAATTCTAGGTAGAATATGTCTAAACTACTTTAGTCAAAGAAAGCACTTTTGGGAAAGATATATGAAATTGTTTGTATGCAAGAATTGGGAATGTTTGAGCAGTTTATGAGAGTAGGATTGAGGTATATATGAGAAGGTTTTTTTGAGGTAGATTTGAGTTGGTTTGAGCAGTGATAGTAAGCTGATTTGAGCAAGCCTTGTAAGAAGGCTTGGAGTAGATTTAAGCAGGTTTTAAGAGTTGGTTTGAGCAGTGATTTAAGCAAGTTTTAAGATTTATATTGAGCATGATTTATTAGTAGGTTTGAGCATTTATTTGAGCTGGTTTTAAGAGCTAGATTGAGTAGGCATTATGAGCAGATTAGAGCAGGTTTTAAGAGCTAGATTGAGCAGGCCTTATGAGCATATTAGAGCAGGTTTTAGAGCAGAATTAAGCAGGTTTTGGTGATAATATTTGAGCAAGTCTTGTGTGTAGACTTGGAGTATATTTGAGCAAGTTTTGTGTGTAGAATTGGAGTATATATAAGCAGATTTGAGAGCAGCTTTTGCAGCAAATAGAGCAAGCCTTGTGAAAATGCTTGAACAGTATAGAGTAGAGGGGATAGAGGTCTCCTATGGATAGAGGTCCATGAACCAAACAAAGGGGATTGGTATCTCCTATGGATAGAGGTCCACAAAATTGAGCATAGGGGATTAGTGTCTCCTTTGGGTTGGTACCTATAAACATTATAATAGGAAATTGGTTACCAAGATATTGGTTGAGAAAATTTGTAAGAAATATTTTCTTTGTGGATGTAGCCCAAATTGGGTGAACCACATTAAATATGTGTCTCTCATGTGTATTATAATTTGTGCATTATTTCATTTACTACATTGATATTATTGTTGTGATCATTTATAAGAAAATTAAAAGTTTTGATCTTATATTGTTCACCCCCCCTCTCAATATAAGCTTGTGTTCTTCAATTGGTATTAGAGTGGGTTCCTTTAGGGAAGCCTAACAACTTGAAGAAATATCTTATAGGAACATAGATGGCTCATCAGGAAGGACGTTCAACACATAAATCTCCATTGTTTAATGTGTCTAACTATGTTTTTTGGGGTGTTAGGATGAAGACATTTTTGATGGCATAGGAAATTGATACATGACAATCAGTTGAGAATGGGTACGCATCACCTGCAACTCCTCCCACAGATATAAGTGGTAAGAAACTATATGAAAATAATGCCACGAAAATGAATGTAATTTTAAGTGGATTACAAGAAACAGAGTTTGTGAAGGTTATGCACTGCAAATTAGCAAAATAAATGTGGGATAAATTACATAATACATATGAAGGAGATGACAAGTTAAGATGGCAAAACTTCAAAATCACAAGAGGAATTTTGAGGAATTAACGATGAAATATGAGGAAGATATTGCTAGGTATCTACTTCATGTTGATGAGGTTGTTAACACCATCCGTGGACCTGGAGAAATATTGAGGATTATACTATTGTTCAAAAAAAATTTAAAGTCACTTCCCATGATATATGATGCAAAGGTTTGAACAATAGAAGAAATGAAGGATCTAGAAAATTTGAGGATATATGAACTACATGGAATTCTCACAGCTTATGAGATGAGTACAAAAAAATAACAAACATCTAAAAAGGAGGCAACATTCAAATATTCAAAGAAGACAAAGGATAAGGAACCAAAATTAAGTGATGAATCAAGTAGTGAAGAAGAGGCTAAATTTGTGAGAAGAAATAAAAAGGGTCCAATAAAACACAAAGATATGAAGACTGTGAAATGTTTTAGTTGTGGCAACATTGATCACTATGCAGCTTTTTATCCACAAAATGGATATAGTAGTAGTGAAGATGAAAAGGGATACAAGAAAATAAAGAAAGAAAATCTTATCATGAAAATAAAAATAGATATGGTCAAGGTAAACATGAGAAGAAGATATTTTAAAGGCATAAAAAGAGTTTTTATGTTTAAGAAGCAAGCAGTGCTTCAAGTGAGAGTGATGAAAGTATTTCAGATAGTGAAAAAGAAGAGATTCTATTTTTGGCTATATAATAGGAAGAAGGTACTCCCTTTGAAGACCAAGTAGAAGATACTCCTATTGAAGTTCAAGTAGAAGAGAAATAAAATGCTTTTGTTATTGTAGATCTAGAGATAGAGAAAAAATCGAAAAAGGAAGAAGAAGCTACAATTGATATGAAAAAGGAACTTGAAGAGTTAAAAAGATAAATTAATATTGAAGTCTCAAGTTCAAGAGGATGAGGATATAAAGGCAAGAATTCTACAAAATCTCGCCGAATTAAGATTTAGAGTTGAAGAGGCAAAGAAAATTGAAGAAAGTATGGCTAATAAATTAGAGGCAAAAGAGTTAGAGTGTGAAAAGCTAAAAAATGAAGTTATCTCTCTAAATAAAGGACTTGGAAAATATTTTGATAAGCTAACTAGGTTTAAGGAAAGCTCAAAAACCTTGGATGACATTCTCAAAGTACAAAGATATCCATTTATCAAGACAAGACTATGTTATGAAGAAGTCCAAGAGATACAAAAAGAGGAGTGAAGCTAAATTAAAAAGAATTTTCAAATGAAGTGATTGAAGAAGAACCAAAGACCTATGATGATGAGTTGAGAAATGGAAGAATCAAAGAGGAAGAAAACAATGCACAAAAAAGGAACATGTATCATCACAAAAAAGGCAAGAAAAGAACTAAGAGACCACTCTCCAAGACAAGACAAATATTTCTTCCAAGGACATTGTTACTCATGTAATCATTTTGGTCATAGAGCTATACATTGCAGGGTTCATAGTAGGAATGATTTTGGCTTCACCAAGAGGAACTTCAATTCATTTGCACCTTACAAGAACTACAACATCAAGTGTTACAATTGCAATAAGTTTGGGCATAGAGCAAAGTGGTGTAGAACAGAATTTCAAGAACTTCCAAAGGTAAGCAAGAAAAAGGACAACTAGAAGGTTCAAATAGGTATGACTACAAAGATATGGAAAGAGAATATTGAAAAAGAAGAGCATTATGAGCTGGGAGTAGTTTTACTCCCATCCCAAAATTGATCACCTCAAGGAAAGGAGGTGGTGAGGGGGCTATGATAAATGTCTTATTTTTAGACCCAAGGAGCCCTTTGCCATTGATGTCAAATGGGGAGATAATTCAGTGAGGAGGAGTAGCTTGTCAGGGGGAGTAATATTTGGAATCCAATTGCAAGTAAAAGAAGATTTTTTGGTAAGGGTTGCCATCAATGACAAAGGGGGAGATTTTTGGAAATATTAAGCATATTGAGTTGTCATTGATGTCAAAAGTTCATAAGGCAGGAATATTCTTCAAGGATGGAAAGATTATAAGGATGGACAATATCCTTAAGGTCAAAGAGAATAGCATTTATCCAAGGCAAGCATGAAGCAAAGCAAAGACAATATTCAGCAAAGGGTTATAATATTTAAATTTAAATTTAAATATTATAAAGAAAGAGAAAGGTTTATTTAAGTTTGCTTGGGACAAAAGTTTAAAGAGAGAAAGGTTTATTCAAGGTTTGGTTGAGACAGAAGTTTAAAGGATAAAAATATTTAAAATGCAATGGACCAAGGTTTAAGAGACATTGAAATAAAATATTCCAAGAGGAGAAAATTATTTAAAATGCAATAGACCAAGGTTTTAGAATCAGTTTTATAATATTTTTAAATATCATAATATAAATTTAAAAAAAAAGAGAAAGGTGCCAAAATGCACATGGAGAAAATAAATTCAAATTTCATATGCACCTACGTATGTTATCCTTTGAAGGCTTTCCATGCGATTTTTGATGCAAAAAAATGAAAATGGGAGAGCAAGACTTTGTGGTAGTGAGCATATCATGTTATCTTGAGCGTACTATGATTGGATATTCAATTGGGTGGCTAGTATAGTTGATCACCTAGCTAGCGCTAAGGTTCTTCCGAACCAGTAGTTGCAAGGTCAAATCTCATAGAAATATTTTTGCTTGGTAGAGATGTGGTTTGTTTGGCAGTGAAACAATGAAGAGGATATTTGGTTGTGCATGTCCATTATAGATATCACCTGTTGGGATAGCCCAGCTAGCTGCCTAGATGTTGCTAGGGAACTGCATAGGTAGAGGTTGTGAGTTTGACTCTCGTGCACTTGGTTGAGGTATGTAAGTTTTTGAATAAGTTTTAAATTGCAAAGGAAATTGTGATCATCGTGTTCGCTGGACTTGATTGATTAATTTGACAAAGAAATAATTGTTGGATTCATTGATTTAATTATTAAGGGCAAAGTTTTTGTGGGCAAAGGTTTATGTGCATGATTATTTTAGAATAGGAGTAATAAGGTGTAGTGTGGATTATTTGGTATTTGTAAGGGCAAAGGTTTATGTGTATAATTATTTTAGAATAGGAGTAATAAGGTGTAGAGTGGACTATTTGATATTTGTAATTGATGTGTGTTAAAGAGGAGAGATAAGGTGTGATGTGGTTTATATTTAATTGTAATTTTGTCTTGTAGAAAAAGAAATTGTAAGGTTTTTGAAAGCTTTATTGTGAGAAATTAAAAAGGAGGAACAAGGTATTATTTTCAGATTTTTTGTGGACATCTTTGAAAGATTTTTTGTGGATGATTTGAAAAGAAAAATTTGCTAACCAAGTTTTTTCTAGTGGAAAAATAAAGAAGATTATTCTTAGATAGGTTTTTGAGGGCACATCTTCATCAAGGAAAATTTTAGAGGTATGGTGTTTTAAATCCTTCTCAAGGTGCTTGATTGAAATAAAATAGTTTCAAGTCATAAGGTGGAGATATAAGGATTAATTTTATGTGCATTGTTGGAAATATATATGCTAGAGTTTGTGAGCAAAGTTGAGCATAATTATTGAATGAAATTAGAAACATATAAGCTAGGGTTTGTGAACAAAGTTGTGCATAATTATTGAATGAAATTGGAAACACATGTGCTAGGGTTTGTGAAAAAATTATGCATTATTGTGGATTGTTCATACTTGAAATTGTGAATAGATGAAAAAGACTTTTGCATTATGATTGATTTTGGAGTGAAGTTGCAAATCAACAAATACCAGGTTAGTTATCAAGTGCTAGACTAGAGCTACCTTTAGAATACAATAAATGTGAGACATGTGAAAGCAACAAACTTAATGAATGTGAAGAACATATTGAGCATTTTTTAGTGCATATCATTCTCTATATATTCAAGAGGTTAAATAAATTCTGGATAGAATATATCTAAACTAATTTAGTCAAAGAAAGCACTTTTGGAAAATATATATGAAATTGTTTTTATGCAAGAATTGGGAATGTTTGAGCAGTTTTTGAGAGCAGGATTGAGGCAGATCTGAGAAGGTTTATTTGAGGTAGATTTGATTTGGTTTGAGTAGTTATAGTAAGATAATTTGAGAAAGCCTTGTAAGAAGGCTTGGAGCAAATTTAAGTAGGTTTTAAGAGCTGGATTGAGCATGCTTTATGAGCAGGTTTGAGCAGTGATTTAAGTAGGTTTTAAGATATGGATTGAGCATGATTTATGAGCAGGTTTAAGCAATTATTTTAGTAGGTTTTAAGAGCTAGATTGAGCAGGCCTTATGAGCAAATTAGAGCAAGTTTTGGAGTAAAATTGATCAGGTTTTGGTGAGCATATTTGAGCAAATATTATGTGTAGACTTGGATCAGATTTGAGCAAGTTTTGTGGGTATACTTGTAGTAGATCTGAGCAGATTTGAGAGCAGGTTTTGTATCAAAATTGAGCAAGCCTTGTGCAAAGGATTAAAGTAGTGTAGAGAAGAGGGTATTGAGGTATCCTATGGATAGAGGTCCATGAACCGAACAAAGGGTATTAGTGTCTCCTATGGATAGAGTTCCATGAACTTAAGTATAGGGGATTGGTGTATCCTTTGGGTTGGTACCCATAAACATTGTAATAGTGAATTGGTTCCCAAGAGATTGGTTGAGAAAATTTATAAGAAATATTTTCTCCATGGACATAACCCACATTGGGTGAACCATGTTAAATCTGTGTCTCTCATGTGTATGATGATTTGTGCATTATTTCATTTACTGCATTGATATTATTGTTGTGATCATTTATAAGAAAAGTAAAAGTTTTGATCTTATACTATTCACCCCCTATCAATATAAGCTTGTGTTCTTCAAAATTTTCCAACTTTAACCATATGTCCATCAACCTTTTCACATATGATAATATTTATTTAAATGGATTGAATTTGTTGGTTGAAGGATGACCCAAAATAAAAGTATCATAATCAAATTAGAGATCATATTTGATTTTTTGTAGCCTCCAATATTTCTTTCCATTATTTTCTTTAGAAATATTTCTCCAATGCCTTAGTAGAATTATAAAGAGACAAGGAGATAGGGGGTCACCTTGGAGGATTTCATGGGGTGATTCAAAATATTTAATAGGGGTCTGTTGATCAAAATAAAATATTTTGGAATGTTATTATTACACCTAATCCATTCACATCAAATTTGATTAAAACCATTTTTTGAGAATATAATGTAGAAAACTCTATCAAACCTTATTATATGCTTTGTTTATACCTAAGTTTACAAGAATACCTACCATGTTTTTAGAGGAATGAAGAGAATACATGGCATCTTGTGCAATTACTACACCATGAAGAATTCATTTTCCACAAACAAAACCATTTTGTTTGTTTGATATAACACAATCCAGACTACTTTTCAATATATTTTTCATATTGCTTGAAATTATGTTATAAATCATAGTACAAAGGCCTATTAAAAAAAACATCAAAATATCATCTTTATTGGGAACCAATGAAATAAATATGGTATTTATTTCACATATTATAGGATCTTTTTCCTGGCCTCTTAAACCATAGCCACCCTATGGATCTTTAAGGAATCTCATTTTTGACAAGAAGTTTGTAAGAAATCCATTGGGGCTAGGTGCCTTATTAGGGTTGAAAGAGAAAACTACCTCTTGTAGCTCCTCCATAAAGGTCTTGCTCATTAAGCTTTCATTATATCTTTGTTTGATAATTAATGGAATATTTTTCATAAGCTTACCCTGAGTCTCCTTATCTTGTTCAACTTCTGACAAAAAGTATTTAAAATAATTAATTGTTTTCTAATATATTTTTCTTTATTAGTACTTCTTCCATATAGTATTGAAATATTTCTTATACAATAAAAATATATCTATTTTTGTACTAGCATAAAAAAAATTGGTATTTCTATCCCCTTTCTTAATCCATGTCTCCCTAGATTCTTGGGTCCAATATTATTCTTCCCTATCTAATACATTGTGATAGTAAAAAATTAAAATTTTTCTTGCATATAAGTATCTTGGTTCATTTCATTGATTTCTACTATCTCTTATAAATTGTTGAGCTTGGATTTAATTTCCTCTTTTATTTTAAATATGTCACCAAAATATTTGACATTCCAAATCATTATTATTTTTAAAGTATTTCATCTTTTGAATAATATTGTATATACATAATCCTTCATACCTCTTTTCATCCCATCATAACATAACCATATGGTAGAAATTAGGGCCTTAAAACCACATAGACAAAATTGAAATGGATTTGAATGACCAATATGAGTAGAGTACATCTCAAGAAGATGGTTTTGTGAATTTATTATTCACAATAAAATGTATCAAGAGATTGTATACTCAATTTTCAATCATGTATTAGATGACAAAAAGCTATCCAATTATTTTGCTATATAAATTTTCCCAATACATCTATTATCCTATGTATATTGAAATATTGAAGGAATAACATCCCAAAGACCATTTGAACTGAAAAAAGAAGCAAAATACTCCATTAGTTTAGATCATTATGGAGTACCACCCTTGTATTTTGAAGGAGATAGAACTATGTTGATTTCTCTTGCAAGAATCCATTGATTACAATTATCAATTATTATTGGATTTGATATAATAATGAAGAGTAACTATAGTTAAGCATATAATTTTATGATTACAATTTTGATACTTTTTTCTTTCCTATAAAAAAGGACCAACAACCCAATTACTTCTTGATTCCAACAAGTGTCTATACCATTTTTTATCTATCCCATATTGTTGCAACATCTCTTGTAACTCCTAAAAAAAATATACTAGACAATCCTATAGATTCCAAATATTTTTGAAAGCATCCTTATATTTCCCACTATTAGTTTTTGTTTCTTGTATTAAAATAATCTCAGGACTAAAACAAACTATTAAGTATTAGATAACTCTTTTTTAGGGTTTTATTCATACCTCTATTACAAGATAGAATATTTATTTTTTTATTTGTGGGCTTAGCCTCACTTCCTTTTAATACTCGAGATATTTATTTCTATTTTCAACTCAATATTCCTCTAAGTTTCTTTTTCTCTTTGTTCTTACTTTGAGGGTCTTACTCTCCTTTTTTTATTTTCATAATTTTTTAATTATAATCATTCTCTTCAAATTTTCTAGATTATTTTTTGCTCTTGAGGGCTAGGTGGATTGGTAAGTGCTTGTTTGGCTAGGAATTTACCAATAAGACACCCAGGTTCAAAATTCAAGGGTAGTCTATTTGCAAAGGTAGTAGTATGATCTGAATCCTTTGAGTGTGCACTATATTGACGATGGCAATGCGAATCCCAAGCGATCGGTGGTCCCCTTCATGTTGGGTCAACAATAATGAAGTGAAATAGGTTTGGTAGAAGCAGCCCCTGTGGTTTGAACTTTGCACTTGTCAATTACTAAAAATAGTGTAGTTGTGACCAACTCTTCTATGTAACCAAAAAAATATTATTCACAATGTGACATATCATCTATAGGTTTTATGTTGCCTTGGAAAACCTAAATTACAAGGAATAGCCTTAGACAAACTTTGTTTTTTTATATTACCCTCATAACTCTAAAGTGCAAGTTCCATCCTCCATAGTATTTTGACCTCTTCTACTTTATTTTTTACAAAATTTTCCTCCACATATTCTTCTCACAATTAATTCCTTCTATGTTTGAACATGTACATTGTAATTCCTCATCCGTTGGGTCCTTCCTAGTTTTATCTAGTGGTTGATATAAGTGAATTGTGAAGGCATTCATCATATCACGAGCCAAAGGGGATTTGATTACCATTTTTAGGAGTAAAAATTATTTATCTAATACAAATTGTACTATAATTTGATCTTCTCACTTTATATTAATATTGTCATTATTTCCAAAATTTTTGATCTCTTTCTCAATCATTTTCACTTTACACTCTATTGGCATATCCAACAACATGACAAATGCATTTGAATGTAATTTTTTCATAATTAGTTGTTTTATCCCATTCTATTGGTTTAGATTTAATATTAATGGATTTTGGAAAAGGTTTTGAAGTACCATGGAAACACACATTCAAGCATACATATCATACTTTTGTACCTTAGTAGTTGCTCCCTTGTGGATAAACTACCCTAGAGTATTCCCAATATTCTTCAAAATATTATTATTGATAAGCTAATATGGAAGTCCAAAAAGCCTAATCCACACTGTAACCCTTCTAATATTCTTTGTCTTCCTAAAAAAATCCTATCCATGGTTTTAAATATAGGCCATATCTCCCCCTAAACCAAGGGATACCACCCATTATTTTATTCCCAATTTTCAAACTAAAGAATATGCAAGGAATAATCCTTTGAGAAGGAAACTCATGGAATTATTTGAATTCAATCACCACTTCCATTTAATCCACTTCAAATATTTAAAAAACCTAGTGATATTCTTGGAACTTACACATTAACCCTCCAATTTTAAGAATCATTACATTATGTGCAATCATCTTATCCTTTCCAATCAATTCTAATAAAATGTTTGATTCCTAGATAGGGATTGCCATATATTTACTCTTCCTCTTGTACCCAATAAAATAATCATTACTTTTAACTATAGAATCCTTATGTCTAGTTAGGGATACGATAAACAACTTTTCTTCCTTTCTATATAGCTTTTTCTCTTATGATTCTTTCATTTTTTAAATTTATCTAAATATCTATAACAAGAAAAGTTGAGGCTTACTCCTTGATTGCACTATCTCATTTCTTACACTCAAATTAATAACAATTAATTTTGGATGTTTAAGTTAATTTTTAGTTCTAATTTAAAATTACTTATTCTAAAATTCTTGTAAAAGAAGACTATGTCTAGAGTTGTACCCCTCACTCTTCACCATGGTTTTTTTGTTGAACCTCCTCTCTTATCCTCAAATATTGTATAGGACTAAATTAGCATGACTATTAATTTGTGATGCTTAATTTAGTTTTTGTATGTTTGGGTATAAATTCCTTTATATTAATAGTTTCATATATGTATTAATTTGATGTAAAATATTTTACCTAAAACTAATATAACAAGGAAAGCCCAACATTAGTAATATTAATTTCTTTTTATTTATGAATAATTTTAGTTAAATATATATACTACATGTAATGAGATTTTCACCCTATATAGTTTCTCTTATGGAGTCATTCTTTAATGCAACTTTTCACCCTACGTATCATATTTTCTAGGAGCAATTATTTTATGATGTAATATATATATATATATATACATAAAATATTATTAAAATATTTAAAAATAAAACATAATTTCAAAACTTATTTTATATTAGAAGAAAAAAATGATATAAACTATTCAAACTTAGTTGAGGGTTATTAATGATTTTAAATGTTATATTTTAGATATTAACTAGAATTTTATAAATGCAATGTCAATGTTTTATATCATTTTGAAAGATGTCGTTATGTTCTAAAAAAATATAATTCTAAGGATGAATGAAATTGAAAGCAATTTAAAAATATAGAACTTTACTTTAGTAAAGAATAATTGTATTATTTGTCAGTTTTCAACAAACAATAGGAATTGAGGAGTTTCACATTATAAGTCAAGGTCTTCATTCCATTAATGAACCTTAATATTATAAGAGTACTCCTTATTCCTCCTAATAAATTAAATTTTATGACTTCTCCTTATAACTCCTACCTTAGAAAAATAAATAAATATTTTATTTTACCCCAAAGCTTCTTCTGAGTGCATGACGGTGGTCTTCTAATCAACGTCCTCCAACATCTCTCCAAACTCCTTGAGAGAGCATGATGTCTGTCTTCTAATAAGCATCCTTCAATATCTCTCCAAACTCCTTGAGAGTGCATGATGATTGTCTTCTACTTAGCATCCTCCAACAATTCTGCATGAGAGTGAGTTATTGTCTATAATCCCTGCTCCTATTACTGTGCTTTACCGAACTCTCCTTATGCCAAGTGGCTCTTTACAAGTGAATATTCTATAATTTGACCTTATTTGTAGGAAATAGTGAGAAAATACTTTATTCATGACAACTGATTTCGCTCTGTCTTCACTATCCCCACTAGTTAGTCCACATTCATTCTACACTCACTGCATTAGTTTCATATCTACCCTTCTATGCAATGGATTTTATTTTCACAAAGAAAAAATAAACTTGGATATGAGTTTCCTAAATTTTTACCTATGCAAATTGTCTTCTTCTTTGTTAGGTTCCTCGGCATCCACTAAAAATGTTCCTCAATGATTGCTATAATGTACAATTGTCCCTTACAACATCTTCTCTCTATGTGTAGTAGAATGGCTACAGTGATATCTACGTAAGTCTGCCCTCCAAACTTGTAATGTGCCTCTTGTTAATGCTTACGGATGTATGATATGATATTTTTAATATAGCTTTATCTCTTATCATGCATTCCAACTATCATTAGGTTTAGCTAGTACCATCAAAGCTAAATAGAAGCAACATTCAATCATGTAGCCTTCAAGAGAACTCTCCTCAACAAGTATCCAATAGTTTTCTTCACTGCGATCAATGTAATATTTAGTGAAGTTGTTGATGTCTTTATTGTGTGCAAGCCCACTTCGATGCCCCTCTGTGCTATCTGCTTCTATAGGTATTACACCAATGACTTCATGTTCCTCTCTTCAATGTCTCTGGCTCAAATCATATTTAATGTTGCTTGAATCAGTATTTTTGAGTCTCTCTTCTCAGTGATCTTGAGTCTAGAGTGCAATGCTTGATGTTCTCTTGTTCTCAAGCATTTCAATTTCTCCTTAGGTTCTCCATAATAGTTGTCCAATTTTTGTTCCTTAATGCACTGTAATGACCTTGTTTCCACCCTAACGCTTGCTTTTGGTTCACCACTACTTCAGATCCAAAGTGTTACTTTCACAAACCTTCTATTGCATCTTGGTTATGATGCTGTTCACTATTCCTCTGCTCCAATGATCAAATCACCACTGCTGCCCTTCTATTGCCCCTTCGTTCGGTACTTGTACTTCATAGATATTTCTCCTTCTCATCCGTTGCATCCTACCACCACTCCTTCACATTTTTTGGTTGTTCTGCTCCACGAGTAGCTTCACTCCTCACTTTCATCTTCAATTCTTGTGTAATATATACTTCAAATATAGCTGTGAGGATGTTCATAAAAAAAACTCTACCTTCCACTCAAAGCTTAAATTATTTATATAAACCTTTCACTTTTATTATTGACACCCAGATGGTCGGCCCATTTAAAAAATGAAACTTCACCTTTATAATATTTAAATCTGATATTTAAATATTAGAAAACCTTCACTTTAAAATATTCTTCACTTTATAATATTTAAATATAATACTTCATTTGAAATATATTTGCCTTGCTTCAATTGAAATATATTTACCTTG
This sequence comes from Wollemia nobilis, assembly GCA_028583015.1. Lineage (NCBI taxonomy): Eukaryota > Viridiplantae > Streptophyta > Pinopsida > Araucariales > Araucariaceae > Wollemia > Wollemia nobilis. Next base: position 5,500,126 of record JAQPPZ010017031.1, on the reverse strand, counting down.
CTTCACTTGAAATATATTTGCCTTGCTTCACTTGAAATATATTTGCCTTTTCACTTGAAATATATTTGCCTTGCTTCATTTGGAATATATTTGTCTTGCTTCACTTGAAATATATTTACCTTGGATAATTTACCCATTGTTTGTTATTCACCAAGTTGGCCTTATTTTCCTTGCTTCACTTGAAATATATTTACCTTGGATAAATTGCCCATTATTTGTTATTCACCAAGTCAGCCTTTGACATAAATGACAACTCAATAATTCTATCAGTTGGAAGTAATGATGCCCTAGTTGGGGGAAGAATTTTTGGTTATAAGTAAGAATAAAAAGATGAATCTATGTTTTTTTAATTAGATGGACAAAGGAGTTTTGAAAGGAGCTCCAACCCTTATACAAAAAGGATCCAATCAACCTTCCTGGAGAAACAAGGAAGGTGATAGTGCAAATCAAAAGCATATTGATAAACCTGGACACAAACTAGCTCTGAGCTGCAACAAGCAACCGACCTAGAAAGGAGCTATGAGAAATAGATTCAAATAAAAAAAAGAAACTAGAAATCCCACACAGAGAAAGAGAACAAACCAAATATTATAGAGGTAAACAAAATTCCCACACAAGGAAAGAGACCCAAGAAAATACAATAAAATCAATCTTTGGTTCTGTTGGGTTCAACACCATTATCCTATCTATGTGGTGGATTATTCATAGAAGTGATTATCAAGGATAATATGATCTAGCATGATGTAATGATTCTAAAAAATAACAAATTAATATGTAAGCTCAACAAATACTGGCCATGTTTTTTGGAGAAGCAAAGGGAGATTGAAAGGAAGTGATGATTAAGTTCATATTATTCAATAAATTTATCTTTAAAATAATATTTTAAGTTAACATATTTTCTAGTTTAGAAGTTAGGGATAGAATAATCAATGACCTATGGTCAATGGGAAGCTTTGGCTTGTGTTTATGACCATGGAGTGAGAATTTTTTAAGGAGACATGATTCTTTGAAGGATTCTAGTGTGGGCCAATATTTTAGGAGTTATTTCAACTTATTAATAAGGAGATGTTGAATACTATAGGTTATACTATTGGAAATTCATCTCTTGGAGACACCTACTTCTAGGAAGTGAAAACATGGTTTACATATATGGATATGTGTTGCTATGAATATTTCAAATTTTATAAAAATTCTTTATGATTAAATCATAATAAAAACAATGGATCCAACAAGTGGACTATGAAAATATTGTATTTTGATTCTGCGAACACCATGAGATTGAACATATGATAGGGAATTACAAAGTGAAAAAATGAAGAAAAGACAAAATTTTGGTCATGAGACAAACTCAAATTTGTAGTAAGGCTATAACATTTAGAATATAGATCAAGTTAAGTATCCTCTATTAAAAATGTGGTAAATTAATCCCCTCTACCTCATCACTAGATGAAAAAGGTAATCATAGTTTATTCAAATCAAACATTGGGAGAAACTAAGAAGTATGCAATGTATGAGGACTTAAAATATGTAAGTTCAAATTAAATTATAAATATGAAGAGGAATGTGTAAATTTAATTTTCAAAGTCGAGAAGGTGCAAAAGGTTAAGTTTGATCCACATAAGTAGTCTTTATTTTTCTAAAATAATAAAAAATCACCTCCTTAAAAATAATTAAAATTAGTATCTAGAGTTATTCCATATACCGAGGTTTCTAAGGCATTATAATAAGAAAACCATTGTGGATGATATCCATTGCACTTCACGGTTTTTAGGGAAGCATGAAAAATTAAGTACTATAGAAGTCATCTCTTGCACTATAGAAATTTTTCAAGGTAATTTTTTGTACTTCAAGTTATCCATGGTAGTATATACCTACATATAAGTCAAATTATAAAAAATATAGAAAATAAAATAAATTGATGATGATGAAAACATTGGTGGTAATGGAAAAAAGATAATAATCTCAAACAAGGAACAAAGAGAAAGGGAAATTCAAAGGGATATTTTTTTTTGGTAGATAGAAATATTCATTAGAATGTGGGTTTTGAAAGGGGCCCCAAAACCTTGTTACAAAAGGATCAGAGTTGCGAGAACAACAACAAAAAAACCTGAAGGCTTACAAACTGAGTAAATGGGACAAACCCCAAAAAAAGAAACAGTAGAAAGAGAAGGCACTAACTAGCCATCGTTCAAAACATCCCACAAAGTGAACTAGATAGAATCTGACATCATCAAAGTAGCTCCCTTGGATGAAACAAAATGAACAGGGTTGAGGTGAAGGGTTTCTGGCTCAGTTAGGGCCATGATTGTATCACAACCACTGGTATAAGGGGACAAAGTGGAGAAGTGACCAACCATATTTTTGATATTGGATTGAAAGCCACCACTTGAGCAAGAGGAAATAACATGTGAATGCTTCGACAACCAATCAAAGCAGCGATTTGTGGACATGGTTGAAACAAGGGTCTTGGCATTACAGATGCTGACAAAATGAGAAAGGTTCTGAAAGTAAAATTCATCATTAAAATTAAGGACAAAGGCCTCACATAAGGGGATATGAAAAGGGAAATAGGCATGGTATAAAGGAGAGGGCACATGAAGGGTTGGTTGCCAAACACATCATGCCTAGTGGACAAAGAGCAGAGGTTCATTGCAGTATGGGGGTGATGAGGGGGATGACAAAGCTGAATGAGGATGGGGAAGTGATTGGACATGTGAAAGGTAGATGAAAAATGGGGTTGGAGTAGTATGGAGGCCCAATCATAGTAGATATGAGGGAACAAAATCCTAAATATGAGTAAGATAACAATGGGGAACTTGGGAATCACACTTTGTAAAGAAAAAGGGATAAAACACGAGATACAACTTGACTTAAATCCCAACCAAGGTGGATTAAAAGAGAGCTAGCTAGACTTAAAAAGATTACCTATCATTGGGAAATTCACGGGCAACAATAGCAGATAAGGCCTAAGGAAAATCATTGTTCCAAATTGAAAGGTTTTCATCAGTGGTCCCCAAATTGATGAGAAAATTTGTTGCTTTGTTGGCCTCTTTGAAGACGTGCTGAACGTTGGATTCAGGAAGCTTATGATAAGCCTCTTGCCTTCTAAAATTATATTACCAAATTTCCATGTAGGAATTTTCTCCTTATTCAAATAGTTGATCACGTTTAGTGAATCTCCTTCTATGGTGATGTTACACTGGAAATTTTGGACGATGATTAGAATTTGAAGGAGGGCTTTAGCTTTAGCGATATGGTTAGATTGAGTGCCCAAGTTCTCCATGTAAGCAACTATAAATTTACCAATATGATCACAGATGACACCTCCTCAACTTGCTTCACCTGGGTTTCCTTTGGAATACCCATAAAAGTTGAGCTTGATCCAACCTTCAAGAGGAGGACTCCACCTGGCGTCGGCTATGGTGTTGGTTTGGATGGTGTGAACAGTGATATGGGGAATCAATTTGAGTGAGGTGGTGATGGTTGCCTCAAATCCAAGACTAGGGGCCTTGACATAGGGGATAAGTTGAGCATTTTTAGTGGTGAGACACAAGACTTTGATGCCAACATAAGTGATGTCTTTGGATAAGCTAGAGAAGGTCTTGTTATTGCATTCAAGCTAAACCTACCATAGAAAATGGTGAAGGCACATGGCCCACATGGATTTGAGTCTGTCATTGCAGAAAGGGTTAGGCCATTGGGTGAAAAAATTGAGAAGGGAGTTAGGACAAACCCACGACAAGCGGAAGGTGCTTAAAAAATAAATTGAGGATGCCTAAAGATAAATTGCACTCAGTAAATAGGTGTTTTGTTGACTCCCAATCAGATAGACAGAGATAGTAGCAATTGGGGATGGTGAGACCACATTTGAAAAAAAAATTGATCATGAGGATTTTATATTGGAGGGCAAGCTAAGAAAAAAATCCTACTTTAGGGATGATATTCTTTCACCAAATGAGATTAATAGGAACAAGAATTTGACTAGAAGGATCTTGTAGCGGGTAGGCGATTTTGATAGTAAAGAGGTTGCTTTAATACTATTTCTATATGAGTTGATCAGGAGGATGGTTGAATGGAATGAGATAGGAATTAAGCACTCCGGAAAAGGAAATGGTATCTTGACCAAACTCTGAATTGGTGATCATAGGAGGGAAAGGTTTCTAGGTAGGAGAACCATGAGCATAAGTTATGAAGTTGGCAATATTGCTTCCAAAGAACCCATCAGTTAGATGCTTAATGCTAGCGAGGATAGGATAATCGATGAGGGGATGATCATAGGCCCAAGTGTCCTTCCAAAAGTTGATAGCTTAGCCATCACCAAGTTACCATATATAACCTTGCTTAATGATATGTCTGGATTGGATGACAGAGTTTCAGAAGGTATATTCAAGTCAAGGTATTCCTTCATCCATGAAGTTGTGGTGATGAAGGTATTTTATTTTTATGATGGACACCCATTTCACGTTAGCATTTGTGAAGATTTTCTAGGCCTACTTAAGGGCCATGTTCATCTTCTGAACACGTTTGAAGCTAAGGCCTCCTTGTGCTTTGGTGGTGCAAACTTTGTCCCACACAACAAGATGGAATTTGTGTGTGTTTTCAAGGCTTGACTAAAGATTTTTTTTTTGGAGCTACTCTATTTTGGAATAAATAGATATTGGTGCTTTGAAAATGGATAGAGAGTACACCGAAATTCTCTAGAGGTAGGCTGATACTAAAGTGGCTTTGGCTTCTTGGCTGAGGAGAGCACATTTCCACCTGGTAAGCCTTTTTTGGAGTCTTTCAAGGACATTATTCCACATGGAAGCTTTGGGGTTGCCCACAAAGAGGGGAAGACCAAGATACATGGAGGGGAGATCAACAATGGTGCATTGAAGGACACTGGTAATATTAGCTTGACACGGTAGAGGAGTTTTCAGGAAGTAAATCTTGCTTTTAATGTAATTGATTTTTTGACCTGCAACATCTTCATAAAGGTTGAGGATGTATTTGATGCTTTTTGCTTCAGCCATAGATGCATAGGTAGCAATAATGGTATCATCAATGAATTATTTGTGGGTGACTAGACTTAGAGTGGAGGTAGCATGAATTCTAAAAATGATACCATGGGTACAAGCTACTTTGAGGGAATGCCCTAGAGATTCAACAAGGATAATGAACAACATGGGGGAAAGGGGATCACCTTGCCTTAGGCCTCTGGCACTAGGGAAATAACTAGCAGTAGACCCATTAACTAGAATAGAGAACCAGGTAGAAGTGATGCAGGCTTTGATGAGATTAATCCAATCCTAGTGGAAGCCAAATTTATTGAGTACAGCAAATAAGAAGTTCCAGGACACTATCAAATACTTTATTCATGTCCAACTTTAGGAAAAAAATGGCTTTTTTGCTCCGGTAAGCCGAGTGCATGGTTTCATGAATGCTTATGATCCCATAAGTAATGAATCTCTCTGGAATAGTATTGTCATGGCAAGAGTCAACAATGGATGAGAGGATTCCTTTCAACCTATTGGCAAGGGCTTTGGTTAGAATTTTGTAGAGCACATTATAGAGGTTGATGGGCCGAAATTCATGCATTGATCTGCACACAATAGTTTTGGGGACCAGGGAAAGGAAAGTAGAGTTCACATCCCTAGGAATGAATTTGGATTGTTGAGCATCCTTGATGGCATTGCACACATCATTACTGATAATGTCCCAAAATTTTTGAAAGAATCTAGGTGAGAAGCCATCGGGGCCAAGGGCTTTATCAGGTTGCATGGAGAAGAGAGTCTAGTTGATCTCATCATTGGAGAATGCTTTAGTGAGCTAAATTTTCATATCAAGGCTGATGATATTAGGAATATGGTTAAGCAAGGCTTCAGAGGAATGAGCTGATTGAGGGCTTTGAGAACCAAGGAGGGATTCAAAGTGACCAACAACCTCATTCCTAATTTCATGGATGCAAGAAGTGATAGAGTTATCATTTTTGATGAGCTCTTTAATTCTATTAGATCTTTTGTGCTTCATGGTAGAGGCATGAACAAATTTGGTATTTGCATCTCCAGCCTTGAGCAACAATGCTCTCAATTTTTACCTCCAAAACACTTCTTTTGCAAGAATGTTATGGAAATCTAACAATAATTTCTATTATTCAAGTATGATATGGGAATTTTAATGTCCTTGCTGAATTTAACTTTCAATGATTTGGAGCCTTTCTTTGATTGCCTACTTATTTTAAAAAATATTGTCAAAAACTTCTACATTCCACACCTTGAGATTATTCTTGATGAGCCAGAGTTTCTTTGCAACTTGAGCCATAGGAGGTCTTGAAAAAACTTGGCCCCACCATTCTACAATTCTATCCCTAATTTTTGGATGTTGAATCCACATGGCTTCAAATCAAAAGGGGCTTTTCAATATAGAGAAACAAAGGCCTTAAAATATTAGTGAATTGTGGTCTGATCAAATTCTAGGGAGAGCTTGAAGAGAAGCATCTCCCAAGAGTGGAACAACCTCCTTAGACAATAAAAAATGATCAAGCCATAGTTGGATGTGTTGCCCTCCTATTCTCCTATTGATCCAAGTGTACCTAGTGCCCTTTAGTTGAACATCCATTAGTTTGTTGCTATCAACAAAGTTGCTGAAATCTTCATAGTTTTGGGGTGAAATGGTAGTTCCTCCACTTTTGTCATACGGGTAGAGGGGTGAGTTGAATTCACCTACTAGAATCCATGGGTGATTAGCAAAGATGGTCCTCATATGACTTAATGTATCCCACAGGTTGCTTCTTCCTTGAGGGGTATTGGGTGCATAAATATTTGATAGAATCCAGCTTGCATTGGTATCTTTGCTAAAGAAAAAAATATTGGTGATTCTATTTTATGCCAAAATAAATCTTCCTTCCACTTTATATGGACCCCATAGACATAGGAGCCCACCTGAATAACCCTGAGCTAGGCTTAAAATGAACTCACAATCCTTCCATATGGTTTTGGCTATTTTTTCTATGACATTGTTATCAATTTTGGTTTCCTGCATTATGAAGATGGTTGGTTTTATTTCTTTCCTCATGGTAGCTGCCAGTATCTGCTTGGCATGACCATTGAGGCCTCTCACATTCCATGAGAGGATTTTCATTTAGATATTTTGATTGAATATTTTTACCCCCCTTTGCTCTGCTAAGAGGGAGGTTTGGTTCTTTTGGTTTCATCTTGTGCTTGGGTAAACATATATTCCAGAAGGGTTGATTGAGTGCCATTTGTGATTTTATATTCAATGGATTTTTTATTTTACTCAGAAATAGGGGATATCCCTCTCTTTTTTTCACTTCCAACATCAGCCACTAACCTTTTATAACTTATGGTTTGCTTAGGGTTGAAACCATTAGGGGAGTTGGGGGAGAAAAATGCATGGAAGGACTTGGAATGGTGGGGTTAGGGTTTGGGGAATGATGAGTAGGGTTGGGTGAAGTGGCTTTGAATATGGGGGATTTAGGGGTGCAAGGAAGGGGTGGGGGAAAGGAAGGACCTGATTTGGTTGGAGAGTTGGGGGTCAGGGATCTGGGGAGCAGAAATAGATTCAAGGAATAGGGCATCGTCTCTGTTGCCCAAGTCAAAAAAAAATTAATTGAGAAAGGACACTGAAGTGGTTAGGGTAAGAAAATAATGAACATACCTTTCTATGAGAGGATTACTATGAGGTATTTGAAATTTTCTTTCCTTTGAGGATAGCCTTAGGGTTCTGGCCATTCGAGGTAGGTTGGGGTTCCTTTGGAATATTTGGTTGGTGATGCTTGGAGTTGTTCAGAGCATGTCTAGGTCTGAAAAGCACCTTTTTGAAGGGAGGACCTTGCTTTTGGAAGCCCCCAAGAGGTTTGCCCTACTAAGCTATTTCCTTTATGATTGGTTCTCTGGATGAAGCTAAAAAGAAATATCATGGGTGTCAATAAAAAGTGAGGCTAACCTCATACATAAAAATAAAAGGTGATGAAGATGTTATCTTAGAATTTTTGAGGATGAACATTGCCCAACAATAAATAATTATTAAGGAATTAATATATTTTTATAATTATCACATTAATTTAATATAGTAAGCAAAATTAGGTAGTAAGAAATATAAGGGTGCATTAAAAAATATTTGGAGGATGAGGATTGTCTAGTAGTTTTTGTTATGGAGTATTTAGGAAGTATTCTAATAATATAGAGCAATCACAAATGGGATGGAAAATTTGTAAAATAAATAAGTAATTGGTTTGGTGGTTTTATTTAAAGAGAAAAATATAAAAGTTCAGACTTATAAAATTTTACATTGTTAGCAAAATAATGCTCTGCTCATAGTTTAAAAAATTTCTAGGATCATACAACAATTCAATAATTATGCATATATATCAAACACCAATAAAAAAAAAATGAAACACACTAAAATATTTATTGAAACTACTAAAGCAATGCATAAATGCAAAGCTTCCTCAAGTTACATATTACATGGCTTTGTATTCAATATATAGATACATGAGACTCTTCACATTACATGACTCTTGATATTTTCTCTCCTCAAACTCATAGGAGAACCAACTCTTCATATTTCCCTTTTACATAATAAATTTAATATATTACATAAAGATAAAGTCTCTAATGGTTGCACATAATCCCTACTTCTAAAATTGACACATCACTCTCATAACTCATACTTACTAACAAGACACCTCACACAAATAACTCCTTATATACATGACACACACACACACATAATAACTTGACACATACTCTAAAATCAAATATCAAACACACAACCTAATATAAATATTTACAAAAGCATAAAATAATGTAATACTTCCAACATAGACACCAAATATGGTTACTTCTTAGACATAGATGTTAGAAGGACCTCAATTTATTCATGTCAAATTCAATGATGATCTACAATTATAATCTCTAGATTCTTAGAGGGACCTTCAACATAGTTCTATTGGAGTTCATAGTATTTTCCAAAAAATAAAAAAATTAAACCTTTCACTCAAATGCTATACAAAAAGTGTAGATGGATGAAAGAAATAAAAGTGAGAGATATAGAAATTTGGGCTGCCATTGAGTACCATAAATAATTACTATGTTATTTGTTGATAAGGATAATAATACTCTAGTGCGACGGATGTAGTGGTAGGAGTGTTTATAAATATAACATCCTAATTATATAAATGATTTTAACTCAAACTGACATAACAAGAGGGATTTAAGGTTAATTAAAAGTTATAATATGAGTTTAATAATTACAAGGTTAACCCAACTTATGGATATTTTTATTTGGAAATAGATCAAAGCAGATCCTTTGTGTTAAATCCATTTTCATAGATGACCCTTTCATGTACATTCAAATCATGTCACTAAGAGGCTAGCTCCTCTTTTTTTGCACTTGATACTTTACATGACAAGCATTATATTTGAAAATATTATATAATAGAGGCAGTAATATAATTACAAAATTGGGTATGATTTTGAGATATGTTTAAAAAATTCTATTATTCCTTTCAAGACAAATTCCAACAAATAATGTTAGGACCAATCCTCAATAGAATACATTAGCTATGAAACAATTAATCTAGTATGTCATCAACTCTTTCAATATTGATGAAGCTACCTAATATATTATTATATATTTGGATAAGTGACACCAAATAACATAATCAAAGGGACAATACAAATATAAATGGTTGATGTTTCTAGATCCTTCTTACAAAAAAATACATAAAAATATCCATGATATAGTCTTTTTTGTAGACTCTCACTTGTATGAATATTGATTTAAAATGCAACCAAATTAATATTGAGTCCTTAGGGGAGAGCCTCAAGTGACCAAATATTCTTCCAAAAAAATTATTGGTAGTACAAAATTTTGATTGGTCTAAATCCTTATATCCCAGCTTGACTAAGTATCCACCATATTTTGATAGATTTTAAAATATTTCATCCTTATGCATAAAAATAGAAAATAAAAACTCTTGGATCATCTTTTGAATCTCATCCATTATTTGTTTAAGGTCCTCTCTTTCAATAATGTTGCTAATAAGAATATATAATCTAGAATTGGTGCTCATATATATATATATATATATATATATATATTATATATTTTAATATTTGGACCTTCACAATATGAATATGCCTTAATCAACAATTGCTATTTTTGATAGAAAATAAGAATATAAGGATTCAAAAAAGCATCAAACATACAATCTATAGAATAACCCTCATTGACTAACCATGTAATATGTTTCTTGATTAATTGAAAACTACTAAATATGAAGTTCCATGTTGTTGAGCCTCTAGGTAGGGTTTATTTCCTAAGCAATTTTATTGCATCAATGGAACCTATTTATTTTTGAAGTAACACTTTTTACCATTATACCAAAATTTCCCCCTAATTCCAAACTCATAAATCTATAATTTTGCAATCTTGCATTTCCAATATTTTTGCCTTCACAAACCCTATCTATCATACAAAGAGAATCTAATTTATTATTACTTCCTTTCCAAAGATATCTCTATGAACGTTATCAAATTTGGATGTTATACATATTTGTAATAATGAAAAAGATATCATTAATGGGTATATATTATGATGCAGTATTTATGAGTTGTAGTCTTCCATACAAGATGATGAGGAATAATTATGTTACCTTTCTTCTCTTCTCTTCTATTTCTTTAGCTAGTCTTAGGCTTAGTAAATTATTTATTTTCAATAATGTAAATGTGAGAATAGTATTTCCACATGAGTTTCTAGATGCTTAGGTGTCTTTCTAGATACTTAGGTTATTCTAGTAGTTTAGCTATGTTATCTAGTAATTGCTAATTCTACTAAGTTAAGTCTACTAAATTTGAATTCTATCTTGGTAGTATCAATTTGCTATGCATATTTAGCCTCTGATGGAGATATGGTGGATGGTTTATTGATGTATATTTGGCATCTCCAATGTCTATAAATAATTTGCATCATAATTCGTGATAAGTTGGAATTGTTCCTACATCACTGGTATCAGAGCTTCATGAGATTCATTGAGATCTATGATCTGAGAGTTTTCCATTGTATGTATGAAGTCTTACCTTGAATTTGTTGATATATAAGTGGTATCTCATAATGGTTTGATTATGTATTCAACATGGCCAACTATACCTTAGAGCTTTACATTAGAGTAGAGCTCTTTGACATCAAACTTTATGCTCCATTTTTCTTCAACTTTTGTGTCAATAGATAAGGTGTCTACCTCATTTACTATTTTGGAAAAACCTATTAGAGAATGATAACTTTAGCTTGCTTCTTATATAAACTTTGAGTTTTTATTTGAGTGCCCTGGAATCCTTGTTGAAATGAGCTATGGATCATTTAAATTGAAGTAGAGATCATGTTTGAGTGCCCTTGATTCCTTATTCTATAAACATCTTGCATTCACCAAAAGGATTGCATTTTGAGAGGATCTCATTCATTGAGTGCAAGATTGGATTGAGCTTGCTATTCATTTTTTATTGTCATCCAGTGACCCTCCCTAGAGTTTTTGGTTCATAGTTGTTGAAATATATTACATTATTTGGTACATGCTAATGTAACACCTTGAGTACATCGCTAGATTAGGAGTGTGTCTTAGATTAGAGTGTGATTATTTACTTTATGCAATGTAATAAATGTACAAGTATTATTAAAATGTGAAAAGTATTTAATAATATAAATGTGCATAATAGTCCATGTGCACATGTGTCCTTAGAACAGAAAAGTGAAGAGTATTAAGAAGAGTGAAGGCCAAGAGTGCTCCATATGAAGAGTCACATTCCATTATATGTGTCTCTATGTATGTGTGGAAGTAAGACAATGGAGAGACAATGAAACACAATGTAGAGTGAGAGTGTGTAGAAGTATGATGTACTTGAGATCTTTATTCTATATCAAATTACTATTTTCGTGAGAATTTGTTAATGGTAATTTTATGAGTTGTTGTAGAAGTTATTTATGAGTTTTATATGTTTAGAATATTACTATTATATTATATTTGATATAGTATCTTTATTTTATATCTTGAGGTTATTTTTCTTTAACTATTTAGCATCAAAAGCTAACAATGGTATCAAAGCTACAACAAGGTTTTATCTTGCAAAAGTTTTAAAAGTTGCAAAGGAGATTTCCACTGGTTAAGGAGAAACTAGTGAAGTTGAAGAAATTATCTCTGGAAAAGGAAAACTAGAGAAAATAGCATTTTACACTATGTTAAAGGAGAACCTATAAATATAGGATATTTAATTTACTTATTCCAAGAGAAAATTTGAAATAGAAGAAAATTTAAAGGTCTTGAAGATAGACCTTGACATTGATAAGATTAAGAGACCCAAGAAGGAGGTCCTATTGAGAAGTTTGATAGATTTGAAGAAGAATATTTCAAATTGATTTTTGGCTAGAGTATTTCCATAGGGTTGTAGAAAAACTCATGAATACTATGACTCAACATAGATTTATTTCCACTATATTAAAGGATAACTAGTGAAGTTTATTGATTTTAGAATTTTGGATATTTGGTTGATTTCTATTGTCTAAATTTTGTTGTAAAAAATTAGTTCTCAAAAGTTGAGAAGCTTCCTAAAACAGATAGAGAAGAATTTGATATTCGATTGCCTAAAAGTCTATGTGATTTTCTCATATAGGGATTAGTTTTGAGTTGCAACAAAAGAGTAGATGTTGAAGACTAAGGAGGTCCAAGAAAGAGGTCATATTGGAGATTGAATATTGAAGAAGAATAAGACCTGAGATAAAAGGTTACCATTGAATATTGAATATTGAGAAGAGAGAAAGAGGCCAAATAAGTCCTATTGATAATTGGAGAAAGAGGAGACCCAAGATAATAGGTCCCCATTTAATATTTGAAAAAGAAGATAGTAGAGGACTAAGAAAAATGTCCAAATGAAGAGTTACAAAATTTTAAGACCCAAGAGAAGAGGTATCAAGAAAATTTGGAAGGAGAAAGAAGGCTAGAGAAGCCTTATTGAATATATTAAAGAAGTGCAGGGTTATGCATAAGGTGTTGGACTCAAAATGTACTTGTAAAAAAATGGTGAATCCTAATCTAAATCAATGTGAATTTTAAGCAAATCAAATCAATCATCTTCACACCAAAATTTGGGGTATTTGAAACCCTAAAAAGTATGGTCATATTTAGGGAAAATTTTGATCTATTAAATCACCTTATAACTTCATAAAAACACCACCATTAGATTAGGATTAAAAAGATATTTCCAATGAGTACAAATATGCCTATGTTTGGATATATATTGTGGTGAATTGACCCTAAGAAAAAATTGGTCCTAAAAATTTCAAGCGAATGGGCTGACATCGAGGATCCTCATATTTTCCAATTTCCAATTTTGGAAATCCTAATATTCACCTTGTTTGTGAATATTCACCACAATGCATAACCTTGAAGAAGTGGCCATTGGAGAATATTTCAAGAAAGGTTGAGAAAGAATATTGCAAGTAGGATAAGCTCTTGGAAAGAGGAATTTGGGATAATTATCGCCATTCAACAACAAGCCCAAAAGGAAGAAGGATTTGGCAATAAATTTATCAAATTCTGGAAAGTATTTTTAAAAACCTCAAGATAATCATATTCTTGAGGAAGAGGCCAAATTTAAAGACAATATTAAGTGGAAGATGAGGAGAAAAAGGAAATAAGAGGCCACCAAATTAATATTTTTGGAGACAACCATTAAAGTCTTGAAGGCTGATTTATGGAGGAGAAGATTGCTGATTTTTGTGACAGAAGTTCAAGGGTCATAGGACAGAAAATTGAAGGTGACATAGAGCTACAAACTGATGATGATTTGGGCAGATTTTGAAGCACCCTTGAATAGTCGATTGAAGGAAGGTTTGACAACAAATTAAGGCAGCAAATTGGAATATTTAGATATTGTTTTAGGACAACAAGATAGAGGAGAAGAAGTCAAAATTTTGGAGTAGCATTTGAAGAGTTTTGGATTGCGAATTTGGGCAGCATTGGAAGGAGATAGAAGAGCTGTGAATTGGAGAAGTTTTGGAAAGATTTGGAAGTGATTTTGGATAGTTGTTTGAAGAAGAAATTGATTGCAATCTAAGGTAGCAAGTTGAAGGAGATAAAGTTGTATTTTGGATAGCATTTGAAGAAATATTTGAGCTGCAAATTTTAGAGTTTTTTGGCAGCCTTTTGGAAGGAGAAAGGAGAAGTTTTGAGGCAGCATATTGGGAGAAATTGGAGCTGCAAAATTACAACGTTATTGGATAGAGAAGAGGAAATATTTTGGATAGTGAAAATGCAACATTTGGTGCTACAAATTGCAAAGTCTTGGATAGTATTTTTGGAAGAAGATAGAAGCTGATCCTTGATAATATTTTGGAAGGAGATAGAATAGTTTTGGAGAGAAAGTTGAAGAAGAGGGTAAATCAGATTTTGGAGCATTAAAGTAAAAGAAAATGTTGGCAATTTTGGGTACCTTGGGTACATTGAATTTGCTCAAGTGAATAAGTTGTCATTGATGTCAAGAAGCTGTTGAAGGAATTTGATTTGATGTAAAATAATTTGTTTTGATGAAGGTTCGGCATGACAGGTTCGAAAGAAAGTAAGTTGGAAAAATGTCGCGATATCGCGACATGTCACATTTTCGCGACTTGAGCAGGAGAGAGAAATATTTTTAGAAAAGTGTCGCGATATCGCGACATGTCGCATTTTCATGACTTGAGAATGCGAGAAAGCTTTTTAGAAAAGTGTCGCAATATCGCGACATGTCACAGTTTTGTGACTCAAAGAGGAGAGAGAATGTTCGAAGTCAGGAATGTCACGATTTCGTGACATAATGGAAGGAAGGTTGTATAGACAAAAAAGTGTCATGATTTCGTGACATAATGCAGAAGAGACAGTCCGTAGTATGAACTGTCGTGATTTCACGATAGGTTCGAAGAGAGAGAAAGTAACTCAAAAAGTGTCACAATTTTGCGACATGCTGCAAAGTTCGAAGTGAGAGCTATCACGATTTTGTGACATGCTGCAGAGGTCGAAGTAAGAACCATCGCAATTTTGTGACATGCTTTAGAACTTGAAGTGAGAACTGTCATGATTTTGCAACATGTAGCAAAGGGAAGAGTCTGAAATGAGAAGCATCACGATTTTGCGACAGGTTGTAGAGAAGTCGTACGAAAGCTGAAAGCATCGTGATTTCATGACAGGCTGCAAAGAAAATGTATGGAAGCTAGAAGTGTCGCAATTTTGTGACAAATTCAAGGAGGAAGAGCTCAAAGGTGAAAGCGTCATGATTTTGTGACATGTTCCATTTTCGTGGGCATAAGGCAGAGAGAAACACAAGGCAATGAAAGTGTCACGATTTCGTGACATGTTCTATTTTCGCTAGTGCAAGCAGTCAAGAGTGTAAGGAAGAGAAAGTGTCACGATTTTGCGACAGATTGAGATAACAACGTTCGATTGGAGAAAGTGTCATGATTTCACGATAGAAATAGAATGCAGGCCTTCTATAGGAGAAATGTCATGATTTCACGACAAAAGCAGAGAGGAAGGCTATGAAGATAGAAGTGTCACATTTTTGTGACAAAAGCAGAAAGGAGGTCGACAAAGGGAGAAATGTTGCGATATCGTGACAAACACAAAGTTGATGCTGACTAAGTCATAAGTGTCGCGATATCGCGACAAGAGCTTAGTTGAAGTCGACAAAGGCTAAAATGTCATGATATCACGACAAAAGCCAAAAGACAGTATACGGTTGCAAAAGTGTCATGATATCATGACATGTAGTTTCGTGACAGAAGCTACAGAAGAGTTACAGAGGTAGTGAAGTTGACAAAGTTAAATTTGGGCCGATGAAGATTAGGGTTTGCAGCCGACGTAGTTTAGGGTTTACAGTCGACGTAGTTTAGGGTTGTGCAGCCAATTAAGATCAAGGTTTTGATCTTGAAAGTATTAGTATAAAAGGAGGGCTATTTTAAGATTTAAAGTATCAATTTTGTGTATGTGTTCGAAGTGCGACATTCACAAATAGAGTGCGGGGGAGAAGTCCAATCACTGTGAGCAGAGTGCAAATTTGATTATAGTGTGCAGAGTGCATTTCGTCAAATAATTCTGAGTGTGAAAGATCACAAAGGAAGAAGAGTGTGCACAGACTGTGCAAGGGTTGCAGTTCAACCAAGTGCGGGTGTGTTTGTGCAAAGAAAGCAAACGAGGACATTTGTGTTAGACTGAAGGAGTGTGTTTGGTGCAGATCAGAGAAAGCAAACAAGGAAATTTGTGCTAGACCGAAGGACTGTGTTTAGTACAAATTTGAGGACCAGCTTTGGAGGTGATAGAGTTGAGAACAAAGGTCTCCAGCCAGAGCAGGGAGGACAGGTGTTTTCTATGGACAGAGTTCCATTTGCTAAGGGCAACGAAGGTAGAGGTTTTCTAGAGGATCACCAGCCAGAGCAAAGCTAGGTTATTGGTGTCTCCTGTGGGTTTGTGCCCATGAAATCGAGGTTAGGGGATTGGTGTCTCCTTTGGTTTGGTGCCCATAAAAATTGTAATCAGGAAAGGTATTCCCAGATTTCGATTGATAAAATTTATTGAAAGATTTTATCCGTGGATGTAGCTTAGCCTTTCTGGGTGAACCACGTTAAGATTGTTGTCTCTTTGTGGATGTTTTTATGCATTGCTTTGATATTGTTGTGGGTATATCACTTTACTATTTTGTAATATAAAGGAAAAAGTAAAAAGTGGTCTTATACTGTTCACCCCACCCTCTCAGTATAAGATTGTGTTCTTCAAAAAACAACTAAAAAATTGATGTTTTTGGAATAGCAAGTGAAATGAAGAAGGAGCTGCAAGTTTCTACAAATTTGTATAGCAAAGAGGAAAGTCAAAATAGTCAAAAATCTAGCTACGAAGGAGGCTAATAAAGGTTTGAAAATTGATGCTATGAAAGTATTTTATCCAAGTATTATTTTAAGTTTTTGAAAGCACCATATTCGAGTTTCTAAAACAACAAAATAAAGGTCTAAAGTTTATCTTCAAAGTTGAAGAAGATATCATTCACACCAGATTACAATATGTAGTAAAAAGACGAATTTAGATATGATATAAGGAAAGAGATGAAGTAAAGATAAAATATCAAATCTTTACTATCTTTTTGGAAGTTAAATAAGTCAATATTTTATAGCAAATTTTGGAGGTAATATACTATCCAAAAAGGTAAAGGTTTTAGCAAAAATTAAGAAGCTTGGTTATTTGGTCAAAGTCACCAAAGGTGAAGTCACCAAGAGTAGAGCAAAGGTAGAGTTACCAAAGAAGAAGCCATCGCACATAGATCTAAAGAGAATCCATTGTAGAAGAGAAGCCAATGAGGAGGAGCCACCATGGATGAGAAGCCATTGTGGAAGAGAAGCCATCAAGTAAAGGTAAAGAAACCAAGAAAAGGAAACCATCGAAGAAGAGCTATCGTGTAAGAGGAAATGTCACCAAGGTTCAAAAATTGGAAAAGAAAGGGTTTCCATCACCAAATTTTGGAAAAGAAAGAGGCTTTACCAAGCATTTAAGAACCAAAATACCAAAAATTCTATGGATGAATGAAATATTTTTGAGGAGTGAAGGTTTGGAAGAAAAAATGACTAATTAGCAAGTGGTATTGTGGCAATCAGTGATTGATAAGGTGTAATGTTTTACTGCCATCCGAATGTTAAGGAAGAGCAATAATCTAGCACCAAAATAAGCTAGAACATTATAAAATCAATTGCAAGCATTGGGAAGAGCTTAGCAGCCATTTGTTACATCGGTTAAGAACTTGAAGAGTTTGGATACCACTTGGCATAGAGGAAAGGGAGCGCTAACAACCATCAAGGGACATAAAATGTTAAAAGAAGTGTCATTAAATGCATATGCGAGAAAATAGCAAAGCATATTCAAATTTTACATTCTAAGTGAGCAATTGGAGGTAAAAGAAACATCTCAAGCCCTCATAAATGCAAAGGAATTAAATCCATTTGCATAAATCAACATTGAACGTTAAGTATAGCATGATAGATTCATTTATTAGTACAAAAAAGTGGAGAGAAGCACTGTACATGCAAAAGAGGAAAGAGAACACCATTCAAGGGAAGGTCAAACATCGTTGATGAATTATTTCACACTTAAACATGAGGTAAAGCATTCTATTTGAAATTCAATTATTTGCCCAAGCTAGGAGTTATAAGGATAAAGGGTAATATTATTTTTTCTAAGGTTGAAGAAAGATTAATTACAATATTAATTTTATTATTGGAGATAAAATGTTAGAAGTGAAATTTAAAACCTTAGAAGTATTATTAATTATTTTTGGAAAGTTTTGAGAAGCCTTAAAATTATTTTGGGAAATTTTGGAAATCAATTTCATGATTTGAGAAGATTTAGTAACATTTTGTGAAGGATTATTATATTTGAAAATATTTTGAATTTTGGAGAAATAAGGTTTCCTACATCAAATTAGGAATATAAAATTTGCAAATATCCTTTTACTATAATTAAGAAATTATATTTTTGTAGTTTGGGAAATAAAAGGAATTCAACTTAGAATTTTGAAGAATGAAATTGTGTCAAAACTACTGATTGATAAATCAAACATGAAAGATAAAAGGTATTATTTTGTGAAGCATTCTTATATTTGCAAATATTTTGAATTTTGGAGAAATAAGGTTTCCTACATCAAATTAGGAATATAAAATTTGCAAATATATTTCTACTAGAATTGAGAAATTATATTTTGAGAAATTCTAAGGAATTCAACTTAAAATTTTGAATATTGAAATTGTGTCAAAAATATTGATTGATAAACCAAACAAGAAAGATACAAGGTATTCATATTAAAGTAGTAGAAGTTAAAAATATTTCTATAGAGAGGCATAAGATAGTCAACCTCAAAGTAGAGATTTGAAAAATCTTATCAAAGTTTTCTTTCATTGAGACTAGGGAGTTACAAGGAAGTCTACTTTAGAAGAACTATGGAAGAACTTATTAAGTATAAAGGATTCAAGGAATCAAAATGGTTTAGAAATATACTTGATTCAAGGGATAATAACAGTATGAAAAATGTGATTAGAAGAAAAGAACCAATATGGCTTAGAAAGATCCTTGAGGAATCACAAATTGATAGTATGACAAGAGTAGATTCTATAAAGACATCTTCTAACAATATGAAAGAAGAAATTAATGAAAATATTGAGAGTAAACTCAAACATTATTCTCAAAAGGATTTCTTACAAATTTATGAAAGAATAAAAGGTAGAATTACCTCAATTATACACAAATGGTTATTTTTTTTGATCGAGAAAATGGATGAACATGAATTTTTAAAAAGGAGTAATAAAGAAATAAATATATCTTTAAGATGTACTTATTACAATAAGATTGGTCATGAGAAAGCAAACTATTGGAATTTTCATCCATGTAAATATTGTGGAGGAAAATCTCACTCATCTATGTTTTGCTACTATAAAGACAAGTACTATAGAATATTTGAAAAAATATTAATATTCAGATTAGATTATCTTTTTCAAATTCTTATTTTTGAAGCTTCTATTAATGGATTCAAGTTTGAAATTTTTGAAGAACAAGAAGAAAGGTCATCCAAAGAACCAAAGCAAATAAAATGGATTGATTCTGATCCACTTATGACTTGTAAGATAATGAGATTTCTTGTTCATCAAGGCTACTTCGAAAAATTCAAGGATAAAGATCATATCAAAAACTTTGGAGTATAGAAAAGTAGCAGAATGAAGAAAACAAGAAAATACAGCAAGGGTTCTAGAATCAAGATTGAACCAAATGAAGATGTTAATTATTTACTTGACCAAGTTACAAATAGGGAGAAAAATAAATTAGAAAAGAAGAACACAAGTTCCAGAACCAAGATGAAGACCATATTGAAGACTGGAGTCTTCAATAACCAAATAATGTAATATAGGGGGGTGTTGTAATATATTATATTATTTGGTACATGCTAATGTACCACCTTGGGTACATATCTATATTAGGAGTGTGTCTTAGATTAGAGTGTGAGTATTTACTTTATGCAATGTAATAAATGCACAAGTATTATTAGAATGTGTAAAGTATTTAATAATGTAAATGTGCATAATAGTCCATGTGCACATGTGTCCTTAAATTAGAAAAGTGAAGAGTCTCAAGAAGAGTGAAGGCCAATAGTGCTCCATATGAAGAGTCACATTCTATTATATATGTGTCTCTATGTATGTGTGAAAGTAAGACAATGGAGAGACAATGAAACACAATGTAGAGTGAGAGTGTGTAGAAGTATGATGTAATTGAGATCTTTATTCTATATCAAATTACTATTTTCGTGAGCATTTGTTAATGGCAATTTTATGAGTTGTTGCAGAAGTTATTTATGAGTTTTATATGTTTAGAATATTGCCATTATCTTATATTTGATATAGTATCTTTATTTTAGATCTTGAGGTTATTTTTCTCTAAGTATTTAGCATCAAAAGCTAACAATAGTTTTCACTTAGTTTTGGTGATTGAATACACTACTTTTATGTGACATTAACTTTATGGTCATTGAAATAAGCATTAAAAAGCGATGATTTTTAATGTTGTCCAGTGATATCTTCATCATCATCAAGTGGTAAATTTACATTGCCTAATGAATTTTTCATCATCATCAAGTGGTGACTTTATGTTGCCCTCCAATGATATTTTAATTATAATTAAGTGATGAATTTACATCATCCTCTAGTGACATTTAAAATTACCATCGAGTGGATTGCTGCCTCTTTCAGGTGATGCAAGCCACCTTAGTTTGATGATGCTAAGGAAACCACTTTACGATGACATGAGATCATGCTCTTCTGGTGATACAGTGACAAGGATCACCTTTTTTCAATGACCTTAATTTTTCAAAGTGATGCATGAGGAATTTATGGAATTCAATGAGGCAAAATGATATTTTTGGTGAGGTGAAGAGATTTTCTTTTCTAGTGATGGGGGATTAATTAAGCTCACTTTTGATGATGCAATGAGTTGAATATCAAGTTGGTTCAACAAATTTGGCGAGACAACCAATATTGGCTTGTTTTTCATTTGTAGCACTCAAATTAGATCCATGCTAGAAAAGTTTGAGTTTAAATTGTTAGAGCGGGATAATTTTGCTAAGGTAAAACCTTAGAGAATTAAATAATTACTCGTAAATTATTTAAACTATTTAATTTAATTTCTTATATAAATTATTAATTTAATTTAACTAATTATTAATTATTTTTCAAAGGATTAGATAAGTTAATTAATTAATTTTTCTTTTTAAAGGAATTTTATTAATTTGTTTATTTAAATTAGCTAATTATTTTGCAAAGAAAAAATTGGAGCTCCACAATTGTGATTAAACAAAACAATCCAAAGGTTTTTCTATAGGCAACTGGTGACCTTTTACTCATTTTTGGATTGTAATTAAGGTGCAAACTTAAAGAAATTATTTGCTTTGTATTTAGCCAAAGAGCCGAACTAAATGATAAAATTGAAAATTAAGAGCAATTATCTTTTCTTATACCACATTGGTAAAAGAATTCCCTTTCTCTTGAACTATACCTGCTTGACTATGGCTTCATATATAGTGACACAAATAGCCAAATTAGCTAATGTTGTGAGTTCCCTAGCCAATAAGGTGAATGACATTAATATCCAAATTGTTTCTCCAGATGTAAAAATTTATAACAATGACCTATTATCCACAACAAAATATGAGATTCCATTGTATGATGGATCTAGGAATCTTGATATTTTGAATAGTTGGATTTTGGATATGAAAACATGGTTTTCATATAGTCAACACCCTAATGAAGAGAAGGTTCCATTTTCCCAGCTTAAGCTTTTAGGCTTAGCTAAAAGTTTGGTGGAATGTAGAGAAGGTCAAAATCTTCTCAAAACTTGGGAGGATTTTATTAAACCCTTGAAGCAAAGTTTTTATCCTTCTAACTATGAGCAAGACCTAATAATCAAATGGTTTCAATTTAGATAATGAAATAACATGTATGTGTAGGATTACATATTTAAATTTAAGAAGTTTTAAGTTCTCCTAGGCATGATTGATGAAGTAGATGCTCTTTTTCTCAAGTTCAAAATTAACCTTCAGGAGCACCTGTATATAGAGAATTGAAGTATGATCCTCTAAACATTTTGGATTCAACTTTCAATCATGCTCAATTGGTGGAAGAAAAATATGCTACAAAATTAAAGGGGCTTTGATATTCTTCTTATTTAGCAGAACCATCCAAGGGCATGAGTTATTCCTCACAACAAAAGGCCTTCAAACTAAAGAAGTGTTTGTCTTATTTCTCCTTATCCTTACTTTTTTTCTAAGCATGTTGGAGAATATTACATTATTTGGTACATGCTAATGTAACCCCATGGTACCTATGGTACAATGTAAATATTAGAATAAGGTTTGAGTCTATAGTTTAGGAGTGTGATTTATATTTCCCCTTTTATGTAAGTGTCTATGTGTAGGATATGCACAAGTGTCATGTAATTATGTGAGCAAGTGTGTAATGTGAGAAAGTGCACATGTCATGTATTAGGTGTGCATGTAGAATGTGCAAGTGTCATAGAGTTAAGTGTGCATGTAAATAGAGAAGCCAAAATAACATGTGAGGTTTATCCTATGTATGGAATAGGAAAGGTTGTAACTCACGTATGTGTGAGAGTGCAATATATAAAGAGTTCAAGAGTCACCTTTCTAAGTTTATATTATGGAGGTAAATCTCCATGAATGATATAGAAGAATATCTAGAAATATATGAAATATTCAAGTATTAAAATTGAAGCTTGTATGCATATTTTGAGCAATACTATTGTAAGTTTTCTTCATATTATTGCATGACCATTTATATTCATATTTTTATTTTCATGAATATTATTATTAGATATGTTGGCAATTTTATATATTGATTGCTCCTATATTTGAGACTATTCAAGATCCAAAATATTGGGACCTAAGATAATATGGCTTAAGATCCTTCAAATTGAAAAATAAGAGCTTGATTATAAAGCCTCAAGAGGAGGACAAAAGGACAAGTCCCATTGAGGCTATAGGAGAGGATCATGAGTATGATGAACTCAAAGTTGACTAAATATTATCATCTTGATGAACCGATTTTAATTTGTGAATGATTGTGACACTTTTTTTATCACAAGAGAACATCTTACTCACAACTTTTTAGGAGATTGTATAACCGATAATGGCTCATAGAAGAACCTAATTGCAAGATACATAGTTGAAAAATTGTACTTTCTAATGAAGACATATACATACCCTTATTATTTAGGGTGGAAGGATAAAAGTACTAGCTCCAAAATCACTCACACTTGCACCATGATTTTTTATTTTGGTCCTAAGTTTATGGATAAGGTCACTTGTGACATGATCCCTATATATTGTTGTGGTCTATTTCTTGGAAAAACATACCAATATGATAGGATGGAAACAATGATGCTTATAATAATACTTACACATTGCAACAAAATGATAAGACATCCATCATAAAATACACCAAACATACAAAGAATTTGGTATTAAGTTACAAGCAAGTAAATAAAGCAATCAAATAAGTACACAAGCTAGCACTCATTTTCATTCACACACAACAAGATCATCCACCAACACAACTTAATAATTGGTATATTTTATTTGATAAGTTGCTGAAAGCATATTATCATATGTTCCATGAGCCAAAACCACTTCCTCCAAATCACACTATAAATCATAACATTGAAATCATTCCTACTGCATCACTTCTAGATGCTCCTATATACAGGCAATTAGTTTTGTAAAATAAAAAAAAACCAAAAGATAAATTGAAGACTTATTATCTAAGGGGTTTATAGAACTAGACATCTCCATATGTATCTCCAAATATACTGGTGCTTAAGAAATATGGAACTTGAAAATTATACATTGATTTTAGGTCTTTGAACAAAACCATAATAAAGAATATATACCCACTACCCCATATTAATGATCTCTTAGACCAACTCCAAGAAGCAAAAATATTTTCCAATATTGATCTCAATAGTGGTTATCATCAAGTGCAAATTTATGTAGAAAATACATGGAATACCGTCTTTAAGATGAACAAGGGCATTTTTGAATGGTTTGTTATGCCCTTTGGTCTTGCAACTGCTCCTGCAACATTTATGAGACTGATGAATAAGGTTTTTAGAGTATTTATTGACAAGTTTGTGATCATCTATCTAGATGATATCATTGTATTTTATTCAACTTGGGATGATCATATTGAGCACATAAAGCAAGTTATCCACACTCTTCAAGAGAATAGCTTGCATGCTAACCTTACCAAGTGTTCTTTTGGTCAAACTTCCATCTCATATATTGGATTTATAATTAGTGTGGAATCTAGGTTGATCTAACCAAAGTAGATATTCTACTTAAATGGCCTCCTTCTACTCTCATAGAGTTAAGGAGTTTTTTGGGACTTTAAAATTTCTATCATAAGTTTATCCCTCACTATTCCACTATTAAAACTCATTTGCACCACTTAACTAAAGTCAAGACTCCCTTTAAATGGGGAAAAAAATAAGAAGTTGCCTTTGAAATATTGAAAAATAAATTATGTACAATATTTAAACTCACTCTACCTAATATCTCTTAGCCATTATAGATTGAGATAGATGCATCTCAATTTGATTTAGGTGCTATCCTCAAACAAAATGGTCATCTGGTGGCTTACCATTAAGAGACTTTTTTGCTACCAAAAAGAAAATTCTACATATGTATGCATTAGTTCAATCCATAAAATACTGGAGATATTACCTCTTAGAGAAAAATAATTATACACACTAATCACCTACCACTCAAGATTCTTTAGTATCAAAACAAAATTGAAGAGGCAAGACACATGAAGTGGGAATCCTATACAACAATTTCATCTGGTCATTAAATATAAAAAAGAGAAGAACAATTTAGTGGAAGATTATCTGAGTCAGTCTTCAACCACCCATGCTTTGACTATCATGACCAGTTCACACTCAGGTTTTTAAGATTGGCCATCATAATATGCTTATGATCCTAAATTTGAAAAAATGTACCAACACTTACACCATCCAACCTCTTCCACTATGCATCCTTTCCAATATTTCCACATCAAGGATGGCTTGCTCTATACGTTGGATGAGGTCTGTGTACCTTGTTAGCATAGAGTGTCTCTTCTCAAAGAGCACATTCCACACTCTTTGGTGGTCATTTTTGTAAGCATAAGACATTACATTATTTGTAGAATTTATTCTATTGTCCATAATGTAGAGATATATTTTAGGATTCCTGTAGTAGTGTGTTATTTGTTGCCAACAGGAAGCTATGCTTAAGCATACCATTGCCTATTCTTTCTTGTCATTGGAAAAATATTTCCATGGACTTGGCTAGTGGTTTTCCCATGACAATTTGACAACATGATTGTGTCTTTGTTTTTGTTGATATATTCAAAAAAATGGTCAAATTTCTTCCATGCTATAAGACTTGTTCTATGCCAGACTTAACACAACTTTTCTTTGACTATATATGGTGATACTTTGGTCTTCCAATTAGCATTATTTCTAATGATTATTCATGATTTGTGGGTCACTTTTGGTTCTATTTATGGAAAATATTAGTTGTCTCCCTTAATGTTTCCATTGCCTATCATACTTAATCAGATGAGCAAACCAGAGTGGTGAAAAATACATTTGTGTAGAGTATGTGAAACTACCACCATGCTTCTCCAACAAAGTGAGACTTGAGTCTCACTCACATAGAACATCCATACAACAGAGCAATGAATTTTTGTACAAGGTATTCTCCTTTGAAAGTTTATTTGGGTTTTCATCCATTGGATCCTTATGGGTTACCCTTGTACTTGCCTTCTATTAATACTACTCATGTTCAAAAATAGCAAGACAAGGCACACTCATTTATTCAACACTTGAAAAATCTTCAATCCAAGGTGATTTGAATTTTGCAAAAGATCCAAAAAAATAGAAGTAGACCATGGATCAACCTAGAATTCCTTCTCTTTTTTAGGTTGATGGTAAAGTTTGGTTGTAATTATATGAGTGACATTTCTCTAGAAGACACATAAAAAAATCAAGCCACTTTTCTATGGACCTTATACAACCCTTTAGTAGGTGTCCAAGAATGTTTTCTAGCTTCACCTTCCAACACACCTTAGGATTCATGACATCATCAATGTAGATTTTTTTAAAATTGTACCCTGACTCTACATTGGAGACCGAGAATGCCATCAACCATCCTATTGATTCGGTTCTTGATACATTGCCACCATTGTATTCTAATAAAGTCTACAACAAAAATATTCATTAGACGCACCATGGTTCTTCTAATTCATATCTTATGGCACGACATGACTAGTATCCACACCAAACTCATTGGATTTATTCTCAGTAGATGCCCCATAGTTTTCCTTCACTTTTGAAAGCATTAAAGTCTAATGATTATGTTGTGAGGAGGCATGATGAAGAATAATTGTCATATTTCTTCTCTTCTCTTCTCTTTATTTAGCTAGGCTTAGGCTTAGTTAATTATTTATTTTCAATAATTTAAACATGAGAATAGTATCCCCACACAAGTTTCTATATGCTTAGGTGTATTTCTATATACTTAGGTTATTTTAGTATTTTAGTTATGCTATTTGATAGTTGTTGATTCTACCATGTTATGTCTATTAAATTTGGATGCTATCTTGGCAGTATTGGTTTGCTATGTATCTTTAACCTCTGTTGGAGATATGGCAGATGTTTTGTTGATGTGTATTTGGCATCTTGAAAGCCTATAAATAATTTGCATCAAATAAATGATTAGTTGGAACTATTCCCACATCACAAGGTTAATAACTTATATTTCCAACCTACCAAATATGATTTTATTCTATCCAAATTGAGTCATAGATCTCCTTATTCTTTCCTTTATTAAAGAAATAAATACCTAGATATATTAATGAAACATTTCCAACTTTAAACCCAAAAATATCCATAATAATTTGTTGTAAATATAAAGAAGTGTTAATAAAAAGACCCCAATTTTGAAGTATCAATCAACTATCCAACAACCTTCTCATAGCATTATAATATTTATCTAAACTCTATGGCCTCATGATTAAACGGATGACCCAAAAGAAAATTATCATCAAAAAATTGGATATGATATTCAAAGTGACCTATAGTAGCCTATCTACAATCTTAAAATTCCAATCAATAATTAATCATAAAATACAAAGGAGTCAAAATTTTGCAACCTTGCAAACACCATTCCAAGCCCTTAAATTTTGAAGAATGTAAAAAAAATTGCTAAATATGAAGAGAGAGATATAATAAAAAGGAAATTTGGTCAAAGGCTCAATCTATTAGAGAGTGATTTATATTAAACTAACAAATCACCATATTACGGATTGGTGAATCACCATTTTTTGTGCCAAGTAGGATACGGGTAGCATAGAATTTGAGGAAACCTCCAAGAAATAATATTTTATCACCACATGAAATTCAATACAGTTTTAAGGCTACCAAATAGGTTTAACAATATTTTTAAAATAATGTAAACTTTAGAGGTACATCATTTTGCTAAAGACACCCCTAAACTAGAGATTTTTCTATAGGTAGAAATTTTTTTCTTTAGGTAACTCATAGGTAAATTTTTTGATAAAAATAGGATCTATGGGCTCCATTGTAAACATCCTTTGGACATTTGAGTAAATTAACGCTATACTTTGGGGACTCCACCATTGTACTCTTAAAATAATTTTAGAATAATGGAAAGATTGTGCATGACTTTTGCTTATCAATCATGGCATTGCCCTTTTGCTTTTTGTTACTCATTCCTTCTATTATTTTAAATTTCATGCTTATTAGGGTAGATTAATGTTTTTTTTATTTTCATCATATGCATTGAATGATCACACACTAATCCTACTATTGCTATGACCATATTTTATTTTCTACATTTTATTTCAATATCTCACACCCTTACCTCTTAAAAATTTATTCTAAACCTAGATTAGATTAGTTTAGCATGATTTTTAGGGATATAACCTAAATCCATAGCTTGGGGAGGACATACTTTCTCTCCTTACAATTATTGAAATATAACTATAGGTTCAATTAGAGTCATAAATTTACATAATTCAAAAGTTTTTAGAATGTCCAATGGGACCAAGTTCCTGGTTTCCATGTTAAAATCAAGCCTAGTCCCTTCCCTTAGAAATTATATCTACATATTTTACTTTAGGGGTGGTTTTATTACTTTGATTTACGTCTAATACAAAATAAATATTTTAGACTTAATTTTGTATGTCCTTATATTTACAAATATCTTCATGGAATGGAAACTTAGTTATGAACTTGGACATTTTTCTATGAATCATTGATCAAATCAAAATTACTAAAGGATTAAACAAGAAAGGCAAGAAATTTTATTACTTCAATATCTCATTTAAAGGTACAATAGATCAAGTTACATATATCCTAATATTTGTAACTAATCAAACTATAACATATCAAGATACTGTTAATAACTTTTCTAACCTCCATGTAACCTCCCATGAGGTGTAATAATGTAATAACTACCTAACATTCCCCTTATTACATTATTTGGTATACAAAGAGATTTGTGAAACAATTCAAATTTGATATGTGCAAGTGCCTTTGTGAAAATATCTACAAGCTATTATTTGGTGGGAATGTACTAGATATTAATCTAGTGATTCTAAACTTGTTCTCAAATTAAGTGACACTAAAATTCAATTTATTTTTTCTTTTATGAAATACTAGATTCTTGACCAATTTTAGAACACTTTGATTGCCACAATTCAATATTATTGGTTGATTTTTGTACACCCATATCTAATTGTATGTGAAAACCATATTGCTTCACACACAATTCATGTAGTGAGATATTCTACCTCTATGGATTCCAATACTACTACCTTTTATTTCTTCCTATGCCATGAGACTAGTCCATATCCTAGATGAAATATATATCCAAATGTTGACTTCTTGTATCCTTGTTGACTTCCAACATAATCTAAGTCTGTGTATCCTTGTAGAAATAATTTATCATTATTATTGTACTCTAGGCCATATTCCATTATACCATGGACATAATGTAGTATCATATTTGCACCTTCCAATGATTCACCTTAGGTTCCTACATGAACCTTGAAAGATAGCTTACAATAAAATTGATATCAGACCTGATATTTAATAGGTATATGCGACTCCAAATAAATTTATGATAAAAAGTACTAGATACTTGAGGTGATTTATTATATCTAGATAGTTTTAACCCTTGCTTAATTGGTGTTGCCTTAGGTTTATAATATGTCATATGATATTTTTCCAATAGTGTCTTGGCATACTTCACTTATGAGACCATCTTTGTCATACTTCTAAGTCGAGATAATAATGAAAAAGTCCCAAATTTGTCATGTCAAATGATTTTTTTAAGTCATTATCTACACTATTTACTAGACCATTTGAGCTTCCAGTTATGACTAGGTCACCAATATACAAGTATTACTATCTTAGATTCAATTTTTTAAATATAGATATTTGCATAAGAGATACTTCTAGTAAAACATGTTGTAATAGGTGATCATTCATTTTGATGTACAAGTATTTGAGAGCCTGCTTCACCCATATAATGAGTTTTTCAGTCTATGGAACTTTTGATGTTACCCATTTATAACAAATACTTTAGGTTGTGTTATGTACTTCTCTTCATTGAGATAACCATTAAGGAAGGCGCTCTTGATATCCGTATATTAAAGTTTCAAATCAAAGTATGCTATTGGTGCATAGAGTAAATGAATAGTTTTAATCTTCACTATGGATGCAAATATATCTTTATAGTTAGTTCCTTCCTTTTATGCATAACCCTTTGCAATGCATTATGGCTTATCAATGGATCCATCTCCCTTGTATTTGATTTTGAGGACCTACTTGTAGCCTATGGAATTCTTTCCTTTTGGTAGTTAAAAAAGATTCCATGTATTGCTCTTCATTATGTATTTTTGCATCCATAGTTACCTGTTGGAAATTTTGAGTGATAAGTTGTCATTGATGTCAAACATAAGTGGTCATTGATGTTGAACTAACATCACCAGTCAATGGCATTTTTAGTTGGTAGTATCCATTTCGGTTTTAGTTTCAAGACCCGGTTCCAGGAAGTCATATGAGGTCCAAAGTGCAAGAAAAAGCCCAAATAAATAATATTATAATATTATTTTATAATATTATACAAAGGAAGTTTAAAATTAATTTATTAGTTAATTTATTTAACTTATAAAGTTATTTAAGTTAATTATTAATTATTAATTAATTTAAGCTAAGGTTAAAAACCCTAAGGTGGGTTATTGAAAATAAAATTCAAAATTAGATTTTGAATGAAATAGCGCCGATGTGAAGTTCAAAAACGTGTATAAAAGGAGGAATTATCACACCACCAAAAATCACCATGCCTTGAAATATATTGCAAGCTTTGTAAATTGTGTTCCATCCAAGGAAGAGGGAAAGCATGTGAAATTCATAAAAAACAAGACGACGACAGAGGCATAAGAGGAAGGACCTTATCCTTCCTTCACGTGGGCATTAGTATCCCATGCGGTGGGCTCCAAAGCACTAAGGTACTTAGGATAGAGGAGATGGTGGATCAAATCTCACGGAATCCCATTTTGGGGAAGAAAGAGGTATGCTTTGATAATTTGGTTGCCGAAAATTTTGGAATATAGTTTGGGCTTTTAAAAATTAAGTTTTGCATATTTTTATTTGGTTCTAAGGTTGCAAGGGAGTTATAAGGGTTTTGCAAGATTAAAATTTTAATGTTATTTTCTCAAAGGTTTTGAAAGGGTTGTAAGGTGTTTGGTTGATATTTTATGGGGTTGGATATTATTTTAAGTTGGAGTTGATAAGGTGTATCAAAGAAATTATTTTTTATGTATGTTATGATGAGTGTTATTTTTAAAGGGAGAACTAAGGCATAAATTGAGTTGTGATTATTTTGTGTCTAAGGGAATATTTTTGAGAAAGCATTGAAGTGATATTGTTGTGTTTAACCATTGAAATTGGAAAGAAGGAAACTATGATTAAGACAGATTTTTCCAAAGGCACTTTGACATCCAACAAAAGGTATGGGCATATTCTTCCTAGTGAGTGATTAGTGAAAATTGTGAATGGAAAGTTGGAGTGAAAATGATTGTTTGGTTAGCATTGTTGAGAGTGTTTTGATTTATTGCTTCAAGGTTTTCTAGAATTAAGAGTTGTTGATAAAAACCTTGTTTATAAGCATTGTTGTTGAAGTGAGTTGTTGAGAGAAGAACTTGAACAAGGGTTTGGAAAGAACATGAGTATCATTGTTATGTGATATTGGTTGATAAAGCATTGTTGGAAATATTTGAGTGAGTATTCATATGCTTGGACTAGGGTTTGTGAGCAAGGATCATTTCATTGAGTAATTGGTTGAGTAAAGTTGGTTAAGCGTAGTCAAGTGAATGTGTGAAGTGATTGTTCAAGTTATGTAAAATAAATTATTCTATATTCTGAATTGTTTTGAGAAAGAGTTTGAGTATTGATGAGTGTGAAGCATATTGAGTCTCTAAAAATTCTCTATATGTTTATGTGATAAAAGAGTGATTGAAAGTGATTGAGTATTGAGGTGAATGTGAAGCATATTGAGTCTCTAACAATTCTCTATATGTTTCTAAGAGAGTGATTGTAAGTGATTGATTATTGAGGTGAATGTGAAGCATATTGAGTATCTAACAATTCTCTATATGTTTCTAAGAGAGTGATTGAAAGTGATTGAGCATTGTGATGAGTGTAGAGAATATTGAGTCTCTAGTAATTCTCTTTATGTTTCTATGAGATTGGACAAGTTCTTGTGTGGACTTGTTGAGCAAATTTGAAGTAAGTCTTTGAAAAGACTTGTGGATAGATTTAGGTAAGATTTTATGAAAGCTTACAATACAGATTGAGAGCAGATTTGGATAAGTTCTTGAGAGGACTTATTGAGAAGATTGGACAAGTTTTAGGGAGGACTTGAGGATAGATTGGTGTGAGATTTTATGGAAGATTACAAGGTAGATTTGAGATAAGTCTTTGAGAAGACTTGTGAGCGGAGTTGATTGATTGATTTGTTCAAACCGTGAGTTAAAGTTTGGGGTAGATCCAGTAGAGTTGATTTGAAATTGAGTGAAGCTTTTAGTTAAGGCTTGAGGACAAATATTGAGGATAGATTTGTGCTAGACCGAAGGATTGTATTTATTACAGATTCGAGGATAGAGTTTGGTGCATATTATTGCGGGCCAAACAAAGTTAACTTATTTCATACTTTTGTCACATGCTCGTGCATTTAATTTATCAACCCAGGGAGCTTCATAAACTTGCGAAGGGTCTTGAACAAGATTTCTTACAATACCACTTGAGATGAGTCCACTAGTTCTACTATTGTGGGGTGTTTCAATGGTCATCAATCATTCATACACTCCTCAATAATTTATGTAAAAACAATTAAATCTATAGAAAGAAAATATTCATGCATTCCTGGAGATAAACCTATTGCAATACTAGAAATGACAGTGCGATAAACAATATTATAAAAGTGGTAAACTAATCTAGAAAACACAAGAAAAATAGGGGAAGAAATACTAGCTTGGAGTGGGCCCAGGCTCCAGCAGCTTCCTCCTAGCTGAACGCATACTTAGAAACTCTTAGAACTCTATTATAATTATCAAAGTATTACAATGCTTCTTCTGTATATCTCTCTACATTTACTATCAAAATATTCTATATATCCTCAGAGAGGTCTACGTGTGTTTATATAGCACACCCATAGATCTTATGTTACAAAGAAGTTCTAACAGTCGATTCATTCCAGACTAAACTAAGATAGTATGGTAAATGTGATCGATGTATACTAAAATTGGCATTCATTTCTAATGGTGGCATGTTCACTAATTGGTTTGTGCTTCACTTGGCATTGGTAGGACATTCTCATACATCGGTGTTATCCCCAATTTAACTCTACATGACATAGAGTTGGAACTGCACTAGTCTCTATCATCCACGTCGTGCTTGTCTGGTCAACGAGTGAAGAACAGGGGAACCTTCCCTATGAGGAAGGTGCCTAAGTATGTTGGGCACCTTCTCTATGTAGAATGTGCCTTACTACCATTGGAACCTTTCTGGAAGAGGAAGGTGCTTATATTCTATTGGCGCCTTCTTATGAGAGGAAGGCGTTTGCCTTCTAGTGGGGCCTTCCTATCAGCGCCTTCCTTATGAGAGGAAGGCGCTTGCATTCTAGTGATGCCTTCTTGTCAGTGCCTTCCTTATGAGAGGAAGGTGCTTGCATTCTAGTGGCACCTTCCTATGAGATGAAGGTGCTTATTTTCCTTTGGCAGCTTCCTGGAAGAGGAAGGCGCTGGCCTTCTATTGGCACCTTCCTGGGAGAGGAAGGCGCCTACTTACACTTGGCATCTTACTGGAAGAGGAAGGTGCCTACCTTCTCTGCATTGATTCCAAAAGAAACAAAGTGCCAGGTCCATGAAAAGACCTCGATTGATCCAAATCTGACTAA
This sequence comes from Wollemia nobilis, assembly GCA_028583015.1. Taxonomy (NCBI): domain Eukaryota; kingdom Viridiplantae; phylum Streptophyta; class Pinopsida; order Araucariales; family Araucariaceae; genus Wollemia; species Wollemia nobilis. The sequence goes on along the minus strand of JAQPPZ010017031.1, from coordinate 5,466,479 downwards.
ATCAACTACAATTCCACAAAAACACACTAAAAATACACAAATTAGATAACACACATAATTTCATCAAATAATTATATAATCATTCATGAAAATATGCAATATTTATTATACAACCGCATAATAATCAAGAAAATGTATACAAAATATGAGCATTTTTGATGCTCATCATCCCTCCATTCCTAACATATGCCACACCCTCATGGCATAAAAACTGTAGGTAGCCCTGTTGAACCCTCATTGTTGTCATTTATTGGTGGATTTGGTTGTACCTACGGCCTGTGTTTGCCTCTTCTACACACTATCATATCAAGGTGTGGCTCCTCTTTTTCTATACAGGGCTGTGGGTGCTATTGTCGGCTTTGCTTTTCTCGTCCTGCTGCTATCAGAGGTGATCTAGCCAGCGTCATCTCTGCTTCCTAAAATGTAGCTTCTATAGCTTGCCATAGGTCAGCATCCAGAGGTATGACCACTGCAAGAGGGATATATGAATTATCCCTCTTGAGATAAACTACTTGGGCTTTGTATAATCAAGCTGCTTTAGGAGTAAGCCCTGCGTTCTCCTTTGCAATGGTAGTGGCTTCCAATTCGGGGCCATATACCCCCCATCATTCAAAATACCTTCTTATCTTGGAGGGTTGTCCCTGGGATGACCCATAAATCTCCTATATCTGGTTGTCCTCTTTCGGATTGATGCAGATACCAGAGTCCCCCTACATCCTTGAGATTGCCTTCCTGGTCTCCTTAGCTATTTTCATCTCTTTGAGTAGCCGTTCGAACTATTTTTACCTCTCGACGAATGACTACATATCCCACTCATCTTATTATAGCTCGATAAAGGTCACTTTCATCTTCTTTTGTGTCGTACTAGGCCCTTTTCCTTTGGCCTCTACAAAAAATGTGATAGCTCGAACAGGGGTTTTCCCTTTCTCCCTAGCGGATGTCTTCTCACTTCGAGGGGCCTACTTTGCGATCCCTGGAGTGTTGTCTTCACTCTAGGGGACCTATGCTACCATCCCTAGGGGTGCTTATTTGTCCCCCTGTCTGTCCTGTGCTGACCCCTCAGGTTATTTTCTTTCTTCCTTAGGTCTGGGGAGTTCTTCCTTATCCCTCAGTCCTATCTGTTGCTGTTGGCCCTCGTCCTACTATGTATCACTCAGGTCGATGATAGGGGGTGTTGTGGGACTTCTTTCCCTTTCAATACTAAAAATAAAGGAATTTTCCCCTACCTCTGGGATGCTTTGTCGACCATCTGATCAAAATTATCTCGAAGAGAATACTCGTTTTGCAAATGTGGGAGAATTTATCGGGACCTCTATTGCCTAGTAAGTTTGGGTTGATGCATCCCTTATTTCTATTCCCTTGTATTGGAGTTGCTGGTTCTCATCCCGTAACTGCTGGACCAGTTGCCCAAGCTAGGTGATTCATCTTTCTCATTCTTCCAATTCCCCTCTATGCTCATTTTGGTAATCCTCCAAAATTTGTTGGGCCATCCAGCAATTGGTCTGCCACTCCAACGCTTCCTCCAAGGCTGAGTCGACCTGATCATTGCTCCCAAAAGTACCTACATCTTGTGGGCTCCAGTTTGTTAATTCCTAAAGGGTTTGGGCTGCCACATTGACTTTTGAGTCATTCTCTTCTTCTTCTATCGAGAGGAGGAGTCACCGCAGGTGTTTCCTCCTAGGGACTACTTCTGGTAGCCATAACTCGGCCTCACTGCTAATAAGCGATGCTCCTTCCTCTTCATACTCAGGCACTAGGGAATGCCCTCTTTCCTTTGGGCATTCAGGAACTGGTTAATACCCTCTTTATTCTATGAAATTGGGCAATGCCAATTGCCTGATACTTGCCATATCCTATGCAGGACTTCCCTCTTCTTGCCCTATTTCGACAACAACATCCTGTTACATTTCTTGGCCACCATCTACCTATGTGTTGGGGTTCTGCCTCTTCGCTTATACATGGTAGACCAGTGCTGATATCAGCCCATGGTGGGCCAAGGCAGATGGTGTTCCCTTCTTGTACCTAGCCGCTTCTTCCTTCAGGGCATTTTCTAGGTAGAAGGACACATTCAACTTCCTTCCATGCACCAGGTGGTTCAGAAACTATACATGATTAGTGTGCAAATGGGTATACTTCTTGGTGCATGTAAAGAATTGAGCAACCTGCTCGAATATCTTTCATAGATTCATGGGAAGGCTAATTTTGGGTAGCCCTTCCTTATCTATCTGCACATTTTCTTTTAGCAGTAGCACTTCGATGTATGGCTTCAGCAGTCTGCCTTTGTATATGCATTCACCCGTGAGGGGCAATCTAGTCGCCTATGAGATGTATTCAGGGGTGACCAGAATTTCTACCCCTCACACCTGAGCTATGTCGTCCCTCAAGGAGGCAACAAATTTATTGGCTACCTCCATATCCTAGCCCTAACTAACTAGGGTACAATATTCAAACCATCCCTCATCCTCAAACTGTGTTTTTACTATCCTCCTAATTCCTTATGTATCACTCGGCTCATTATTTTTCACTACATGATTCTTCGACCTTCCTCCCATGGCGCCTTCCCTTACTAATACACTTCTTTTTTTTTCCTTACTTCTTTAGGAAGGCATCTTCTTATAGGGAAGGCACCTAACCTTAGCATTTAATTCTAGGATATGCCTTTCGAGCCATATCATTGGCACGTGGTTTCGGCCATGGGGGTATATGATTTTTTATGATGGCAATCTTTTTTCGGTACTTCATAATTTATGAATAATTATATAAAGATTTGAGTTAGTATGCACATACCTTATTTGGTGTTTCATGCATCATGAAGAGTATTGATTTGCTGATTTGTGACACGAGGGAGGGGTATTTCATTTGTGCAGATTATGCTGGACTTTGGTGTTGAGTTTTTTGATGGTTGGTGCTGAAGATAGAATCTCGATTTGCTCAAAAAAATTGTCTATCCATCATCTTTGGAACATGTGCACTGATCTCACCCCATAAGTCTCCAAGATTTTTTTTGATTGGGGCGGATTTCCATCACATGGGCGATGGTGGTAATCTGATGCCACTCATTTGTGTGGTGATTTCATTCCGATCGAGGCATCCATGAGACTTAAGTGTTGGATGTACATGGAAGGTGCTCTTTGGTACCTTCCTAATGTGGAATGTGCTTATGTGGTGCCTTACCGATGTGGAAGGCCCTTATATGGTGCCTTCTCGATGTTGTCGGTGCTCTTTGAATGGATGCACCTTTCGGTGGTGGAAGGCATCTCTAATTGGATGTGCCTTTTGGTGGTGGAAGGCACCCTTTTGATGATGGTGCCTTCTTGCTATGAAAGGTGCTTTTGAATGGGTGCACCTTCCTGATGTGGAAGGCGTTGTTGAATACCTGTGCCTTCCTGGGGTGGAAGGCACCGTTGTATACCTGCACCTTCCTGGGGTGGAAGGCGCCTCGGTCTATATGCGCCTTCCTAATGTGGAAGGCACCTCGATCTGTATGCGCCTTCCTGATGTGGAAGGCACCTCAGGATTTTTTTTTTGTGTGGCACCTTCCTGATGTGGAAGGTGCCTACTTTTTTCTCTTTTTTTTTGTGTTTGCCTTCTTTATAAGGAAGGCACATTTTTCTAGCGGGGCCTTATTCATAAGGAAGGCACCTTATTATGGTGGGGCGCCTTCTTCATAAGAAAGGCACCTTCTTCTGGCTGGGCACCTTATTTATAAGGAAGGTGCCTTATTCTGGTGGGGCACCTTCTTCATATGAAAGGTGCCTTCTTCTGGCTGGGCATCTTCTTTATAAGGAAGGTGCCTTATTCTAGCGGGGCACCTTCTTCATACGAAAGGTGCCTTCTTCTGGCTGGGCAGATTATTTATAAGGAAGACACCTTCTTCTGTGCCTTCTCGATGTGGAAGGTGCTTTATTATTGGAAATCATGTTATGATTAACTGGGAAAGGGTGATCAAGCCTTTTCAGTCTCGCTTCACACTACCTGAGCTTCTACGTACGAGTTCTGGTGTTGGAATGTTGAGCCGAATCATGCCTAGTTTCCCAGATACCTATTCCTCATGCTATCAGGTCCTCCACCTACAAAAATCAAATGAAAAGAAAGAAAAATAAAGGTATTTAGACGTATTCCATGCCTATTAGGCCCTAGATTAGGATGCTTGCAGCTTGCATGCGGGCGTCGTCCCTGCAAAACACACCATAAGAAAAAAAAAACTAAATTAACTAATTTTGGTAAGCACCTCCATGCCCACCGTTTCACCTGTTAAGAGTTTGGTCCGGATCTAACAAGATGGGGTCTCCCCCATGTCTATTCTGGATTCCACCTGTAAGATTTTGGATGTGTTATAGGGGCACAGTCGATGGCCATTGACCGTTAACATGATGTTGCTACCATCAATTGTTCTAACACGCACTGCCTTGTTCTTGATGAGCTCTACCACATCATACGGTCCCATCCATATTTACATTAATTTACCTTTTATTTCTTGGAACTGAGAATCATACAAAAACACCCATTCTCCTTCTTAGAATTGCTTCAGTTTAATGTGGTTATCATGCCATCGCTTTCTTTGATTTTGTATGATTTATGTTCTCTGCAAAGCATCCATTCAGATTTTGTCTAGATGATCTAGCTGTTGAATCCTTTCTTTTTGAGCGTCATCCAAGATCAAGTTCAATTATGAAGCTGTCCTCAATGTCTTGATTTCAAATTCAATGGGCTTCATCACACTCTTCCCATAGACCAGTTGGAAGGGTGTGAAGCTTGTGGTGGATTTCCATGTGGTATTATACACCCAAATTGTCTTTGACAATCGTGTAGCCCAATATTTTATGTGTTGCTACATGGTATTCGTTAGGATGTTCTCTATTTCTCTATTCATCACTTCCACTTGCCCATTTAACTATGGATGGTAGGGTGTAGTTTTATTGTACCAAACTCTATATTGCTCCATCAGCTCCTTGATCAACTTGGAGGTAAATTGAGGCCCTTTGTAGATGGTGAAGTCATCCATGTATATTTCGACCGTGTCTCCCATAATGTCTAAAAATATGCTAAGCATTGCCCTTTGAAAGGTGGCAGGTGCGTTACATAATCCGAAAGGTAATACCCGATAGGCAAATGTTCCTCATGGGCAGGTGAACATTGTCTTATCCTGATCCTCTTCTCCTATCTGGATCTAGTTTTATCCACTGAATCCATCCAGGAAGGAGAAATACTTCTTCCTGGAGAGTGTATCCAAGACTTGATCAATTAACGAGAGCAGGAAGTGGTCCTTGGTCACTTTGTTTAATGCTCTGTAGTCCACACAGATTCGCCACTTCCCATTCTTTTTAGAGACTACCACTAATGGTGATACCCACTCATTGTCAAAAATTAGATAGATGAATCTGACAATCAAGAGTTTTTGCAGTTCTTCCTTGATAATGTCTTTCATTGTCAAATTCATTCTTCTCTGTGGTTGCCTACTTGGAGTTGCTTGATCATCAAGGTATATACGATGGGTACATATATCTAGGCTAATACCCTTCATATCTGAGTAATCCCATGCAAATTCCTTCTGGTGTCTAACCAAGAGCTCTTCTACTTTCATCAATTGTGTGGGAGTCAACCCACTGCTGACATTCAACGTTCTTCCAAGCCCGACGTGTATCTATTGAACATGGTGATCTTGGGCACCAGCCAACGGTGATCTAGGTGCGAATATGGAGGACTCCCCATGGAGGAACTCCATAATAGCACCATCTTCATATCTTCTACCAACTCATCCAATGTCATCACTGGTTGGATCATGGATAGCTCAAGATTTTCATGCTCGATCAACATGGGTTCTCCTAATGAGTCGATGGACTACACTAGGGGTGAAATAGTCAACCTTTTAATGTTTTGTCCATCGGAGATGGTCATCAGCCCATCTCAGCAACTGATGTAAGCATCAACTGTTGCCAGCCATGGCATTCCCAAGATGAGTGGGTAATCGCCTAGCCTAGTTTTAAATTACAAGACTAAAAATTCAGTTGGGTATTCCCATGCACTGAATATCACTATTATGTTTTCCAACATTCCTTTCGGTGCCATAGTCGATCGATCGGCCAGCTGTAGCACTATCGTAGTGGGTTTCAGGTTTGTGAGTTGTAGCCTCTGTATGGTCTCCTAAGGCATTACATTGATGGCTGTTCCAAGATCAACCAACGTATTGGACAGGAAATGTCCCTCAATTTTTATAGTCAGCATTGGGATGTCCAGGTCTGCATACTTAGGATGGTACATTTTCCCATCATCAAATCTACTAGTTTACCCATGAAATTGATAGTCTGGGTTGCTCTTGATTCTAGCTTCCTTAGACACATATCTCTTATCGCCTTGGTATATATCAAAACATCTTGAATGGCTTGAAATAATGGAATTGTCATGGTGAGCTTCTTCAAGCTAGACAAGATATCAAAATCCGGTTGCATTACTTTCCTCTATTCTTGCAGCCAGTTGGGAAATGGAGCCTTTTCTCTCTTAGGCATTTCTTCTATCACCTCTTCTACAATAGGTGTTTCTCCTACCTCTTCCTCCTCTTCTACCAATGGAGGCGTTCCTACTCCTAGCTGTCTACCAGACCTAAGCTGAATATGGTACATCAGATACATCTCACCCTCCACATTGTATGCTGGCTGGTTCACCCTATTATTAGGATTTTCCATTGGTTGTGCGAGTAGTTGCGTAGGTCTCACTACTAGCAACATAGGTAAATTCTATTGGGGGCAAGCTGGTGCTACATTTTGTGGAGCCTGATTCCACGTAGTGTGGCCTCTCCACTGCTGCCCAGGATATGGATATGGCATCCATGGCTGCTGCTACTGGGGGTGCATTGGACCAGGGTGATGGCCCCCACCACCCCATGTTAGGTGGTTGAGGTGGGCATTGGGGCATGTATGGTCCTCCCCCATATGACAACATTTTGGTTGGCATAGTCCCCACAAGGGGTTGTGGCCAAATATTCTGATTGCCTATGAAATAGGCATCCACGCTTTTAGCATCATCCTGATTACCGGGTAGTTATGGGCACAATCAAGTTTTATGGTTCAACCTACAAACTGTGCATACTCTGACTTTGTTCTCTAGGCATGCATTCTTTGCATGCTTCCCTCTACATTTTGGACATAAATAAGCCAATGCTACTTCATTTTCTTGCTTCTTTTTCTCTAACAGTAGTGTATCCATATGCAATGCTAGATATGAGAGCATTTCACTCTTTAAATCTTCTAGCATGTTACCTATTTCTGTCTTCATGACTGAAGTAGTCACTTTCATGGTTCTAAAAGTGGTATTGCCTCTCCTTCTTGAGTATTTTTGACATAGTTTTCGGATGTATTCCATAGCATGCTAGTAAACATCACCTCCAAAAATCATGTTAAGAGCATCCAGTGATTCATTGGTAAGTCCTCTCAAAAATATGCTTTTGAGGGACTTATCAGATAGTTTCGTGTGAGGAGATCATTGAATATTGAAGTTTAATCTCTCCCAGTATTCCTCGAGAGACTCATATTATTTTTGCGTCATGCTCAGGACCTCTTCTCTGGAGTATTTTGCTCTCCCAAAATCTTGGTATTGCTCTAAAAAGAGCTTCTTCATTTGATACCAAGTGGCAATGTGTTTGTCTCCTAGACCAATGAACCATCACAGAGCTGCATCGTCCAATGTGGAAGGAAAGAGTTTCAGCTTCTACATATCATATTTGTAGTCCACAGACCTGCATAAGACATCAAACTTAAATAAAAATAGTTCAGGGTCCTCAGTTGGGTATCCTCTAAAGGTCGAAAGGTGAGCAGGGGATATGTTTTTCATTTTGGTATCTCCTACTCCTTCATCAATTGGGAAACTAAAGTCAGATGAGACTTCTTTGTTGTCAACCATTTTTTTAGGAAATGCAGTCTCTAATATAGTATTTATGGCCTTACAGTCATTTAATACTTTCTAAGTCAAGGCTCTAAGGTTGTCTGGTGTTATCATCTGATATTATACAAATTTCCACAATAGGGCTTCCTCTAAGGGTGTCCTATTAAATAGGGGATTTATGATGATTTGTTCTTCCCCAAGTTGATGGGATGAGGAGGCACTTTGCACAAAGTGCAAATCCTCACTCCAATGGATTGCTGGTGGTGGATTGGGTGAGTCTAATTAAAATTTAGAATGTTTGGCTGACTCAGGTTCTGGTGGACTGGTTTTTATAAACCGACCGTCAGGTCCTCTTCTTCTTGAAGAACTCATACAAGGTTAGATGGAAGGTTTTCAGGTATTGTAAATAATCTAGTTGAGACGCTTCATTGGCAATGGTGCCAAAATGTTGCGGGTCAAACAAGGTTAACTTCTTTCCTACTTTTGTCACATGCCCATGCCTTTAAATTATAAACCCAGGGAGCTTCATAAACTTGTGAAGTGTCTTGAACAAGATTGCTTACAATACCACTTGATATGAGTCCGCTAGTTCTACTATTGGGGGGTGTTTCAACGGTCATCAATCATTCATACACTCCTCAATAATTTATGTAAAAACAATTAAATCTACAGAAAGGAAATATTCACGCATTCCTGGAAATAAACCTATTGCAATACTAGAAATAACAATGTGATAAACAATATTATAAAAATGGTAAACTAATATAGAAAACATAAGAAAAAAGGGGAAGAAATACTGTCTTGGATTGGGCCCAGGCTCCAACAGCTTCCTCCCAGCTAAACACGCACTTAGAAACTCTTAGAATTGTATTATAATTATCAAAGTATTATAATGCTTCTTCTGTATATCTCTCTACATTTACTATCAAAATATTATATATATCCTCATAGAGATCTACGTGTGTTTATATAGCACACCCACAGATCTTCTGTTACAAAGAAGTTATAACAATCGATTCATTCTAGACTAAACTAAGACAGTCTGGTAAATGTGATCGATGTCTGCTAAAACTAGCATTTGTTTCTAATGATGGCGTGTTCACTTATTGGTTTGTGCTTCACCTGGCATTGGTAGGATGTTCTCATACATTAGTGCGATCCCCAATTTAACTCTACATGATGTAGAGTTGGAACTACACCAGTCTTTATTTTCCACGTCATGCTTGTCTGGTCAACGAGTGAAGAACAGGGGTGCCTTCCCTATGAGGAAGGTGCCTAAGTATGTTGGGTACCTTCTCTATGCAAAAGGTGCCTTACTGCCGTTGGTGCCTTCTTAGAAGAGGAAGGTGCTTATCTTCTATTGGAACCTTCCTGTGAGAGGAAGGCACTTGCCTTCTAGTGGCGCCTTCCTATCGGTGCCTTCCTTATGAGAGGAAGGCGCTTGCCTTCTAGTGGTGCCTTCCTATCGATGCCTTACTTATGAGAGGAAGGTGCTTGCATTATAGTGGCACCTTCCTATCAGTGCCTTCCTATGAAAGGAAGGTGCTTATTTTCCTTTGGCACCTTCCTGGAAGAGGAAGGCACTAGCCTTCTATTGGTGCCTTCCTGGGAGAGGAAGGTGCTTGTATTTATTTGGCACCTTCCTGGAAGAGGAAGGCGCCTACTTACGCTTGGCTCCTTCCAGGAAGAGGAAGGTTCCTACCTTCTCTGCATTGATTCCAAAAGAAACAAAGTGCCAAGTCAATGAAAAGATCTCAACTGATCCAAATCTGACTAAATCAACTACAATTCCACAAAAACACACTAAAAATACACAAATTAGATAACACTCATAATTTCATCAAATAATTATATAATCATTCATAAACATATGAAATCCTTATTATACATCCGCATAATAATCAAGAAAATATATTCAAAATATGAGCATTTCTGATGCTCATCACATATTTAAGGATAGGTTTGTACCAGAACAAAGATAGATATTGAGGACAAATTTGTGCTAGACCAAAGAAATGTGTTTAGTTCAGATTTGAGATAGATATTTAGAGGTGAAAGAGTTGAGGATAGAAGTCTCTATCCAGATCAAGGAGGATAGGTGTCTTCTATGGATAGAGTTCCATTTGCTAAGGGTAGTGGAGGTAGAGGTCTTTAAGAGGATCACCAGACAAAGCAGAGTTTGGAGATTGGTGTCTCTCGTGGATAGAGATCCATGAAATTTATTAGGAGATTGGTGTCTCCTTTGGACAGAGGTCAATAAACATTGTAATAGGTAAAGTATTCCCAAGATATTGATTAAGAAAATTTTAGTGAAATATTTTCTCCATGGAGTAGCCCACATTGGGTGAACCATGTAAATTTGATGTCTCTATTGTGTGTGGTGATTTATGTATTGCTTTGATTACTGATGTTGACTTCCTGTATCCTTGTTGACTTCCAACATAATCTAAGTCTGTGTATCCTTGTAGAAATAATTTATCATTATTATTGTACTCTAGGCATTATTCCATTATACCATGGACATAATGTAGTATCATATTTGCACCTTCCAATGATTCACCTTAGGTTCCTACATGAACCTTGAAAGATAGCTTACAATAAAATTGATATCAGACCTGATATTTAATAGGTATATGCGACTCCAAATAAATTTATGATAAAAAGTACTAGATACTTGAGGTGATTTATTATATCTAGATAGTTTTAACCCTTGCTTAATTGGTGTTGCATTAGGTTTATAATATGTCATATGATATTTTTCCAATAGTGTCTTGGCATACTTCACTTATGAGACCATCTTTGTCATACTTCTAAGTCGAGATAATAATGAAAAAGTCCCAAATTTGTCATGTCAAATGATTTTTTTAAGTCATTATCTACACTATTTACTAGACCATTTGAGCTTCCAGTTATGACTAGGTCACCAATATACAAGTATTACTATCTTAGATTCAATTTTTTAAATATAGATATTTGCATAAGAGATACTTCTAGTAAAACATGTTGTAATAGGTGATCATTAATTTTGATGTACAAGTATTTGAGAGCCTGCTTCACCCATATAATGAGTTTTTCAGTCTATGGAACTTTTGATGTTACCCATTTATAACAAATACTTTAGGTTGTGTTATGTACTTCTCTTCATTGAGATAACCATTAAGGAAGGCACTCTTGATATCCGTATATTAAAGTTTCAAATCAAAGTATGCTATTGGTGCATAGAGTAAATGAATAGTTTTAATCTTCACTATGGATGCAAATATATCTTTATAGTTAGTTCCTTCCTTTTATGCATAACCCTTTGCAATGCATTATGGCTTATCAATGGATCCATCTCCCTTGTATTTGATTTTGAGGACCTACTTGTAGCCTATGGAATTCTTTCCTTTTGGTAGTTAAACAAGATTCCATGTATTGCTATTCATTATGTATTTTTGCATCCATAGTTACCTGTTGGAAATTTTGAGTGATAAGTTTTCATTGATGTCAAACATAAGTGGTCATTGATGTTGAACTAACATCACCAGTCAATGGCAGTTTTAGTTGGTAGTATCCATTTCGGTTTTAGTTTCAAGACCCGGTTCCAAGAAGTCATATGAGGTCCAAAGTGCAAGAAAAAGCCCAAATAAATAATATTATAATATTATTTTATAATATTATACAAAGGAAGTTTAAAATTAATTTATTAGTTAATTTATTTAACTTATAAAGTTATTTAAGTTAATTATTAATTATAAATTAATTTAAGCTAAGGTTAAAAACCCTAAGGTGGGTTATTGAAAATAAAATTCAAAATTAGATTTTGAATGAAATAGCGCCGATGTGAGGAGAAGTTCAAAAACGTGTATAAAAGGAGGAATTATCACACCACCAAAAATCACCATGCCTTGAAATATATTGCAAGCTTTGTAAATTGTGTTCCATCCAAGGAAGAGGGAAAGCATGTGAAATTCATAAAAAACAAGACGACGACAGAGGCATAAGAGGAAGGACCTTATCCTTCCTTCACGTGGGCCTTAGTATCCCATGCTGTGGGCTCCAAAGCACTAAGGTACTTAGGATAGAGGAGACGGTGGATCAAATCTCGCGGAATCCCCTTTTGGGGAAGAAAGAGGTATGCTTTGATAATTTGGTTGCCAAAAAATTTGGAATATAGTTTGGGCTTTTAAAAATTAAGTTTTGCATATTTTTATTTGGTTCTAAGGTTGCAAGGGAGTTATAAGGTTTTTGCAAGATTAAAATTTTAATGTTATTTTCTCAAAGGTTTTGAAAGGGTTGTAAGGTGTTTGGTTGATATTTTATGGGGTTGGATATTATTTTAAGTTGGAGTTTATAAGGTGTATCAAAGAAATTATTTTTTATGTATGTTATGATGAGTGTTATTTTTAAAGGGAGAACTAAGGCATAAATTGAGTTGTGATTATTTTGTGTCTAAGGGAATATTTTTGAGAAAGCATTGAAGTGATATTGTTGTGTTTAACCATTGAAATTGGAAAGAAGGAAACTATGATTAAGACAGATTTTTCCAAAGGCACTTTGACATCCAACAAAAGGTATGGACATATTCTTCCTAGTGAGTGATTAGTGAAAATTGTGAATGGAAAGTTGGAGTGAAAATGATTGTTTGGTTAGCATTGTTGAGAGTGTTTTGATTTATTGCTTCAAGGTTTTCTAGAATTAAGAGTTGTTGATAAAACCTTGTTTATAAGCATTGTTGTTGAAGTGAGTTGTTGAGTGAAGAACTTGAACTAGGGTTTGGAAAGAACATGAGTATCATTGTTATGTGATATTGGTTGATAAAGCATTGTTGGAAATATTTGAGTGAGTATTCATATGCTTGGACTAGGGTTTGTGAGCAAGGATCATTTCATTGAGTAATTGGTTGAGTAAAGTTGGTTAAGCGTAGTCAAGTGAATGTGTGAAGTGATTGTTCAAGTTATGTAAAATAAATTATTCTATATTCTGAATTGTTTTGAGAAAGAGTTTGAGTATTGATGAGTGTGAAGCATATTGAGTCTCTAAAAATTCTCTATATGTTTATGTGATAAAAGAGTGATTGAAAGTGATTGAGTATTGAGGTGAATGTGAAGCATATTGAGTCTCTAACAATTCTCTATATGTTTCTAAGAGAGTGATTGAAAGTGATTGAGTATTGAGGTGAATGTGAAGCATATTGAGTATCTAACAATTCTCTATATGTTTCTAAGAGAGTGATTGAAAGCGATTGAGCATTGTGATGAGTGTAGAGAATATTGAGTCTCTAGTAATTCTCTTTATGTTTCTATGAGATTGGACAAGTTCTTGTGTGGACTTGTTGAGCAAATTTGAGGTAAGTCTTTGAAAAGACTTGTGGATAGATTTAGGTAAGATTTTATGAAAGCTTACAATACAGATTGAGAGCAGATTTGGATAAGTTCTTGAGAGGACTTATTGAGAAGATTGGACAAGTTTTAGAGAGGACTTGAGGACAGATTGGTGTGAGATTTTATGGAAGATTACAAGGTAGATTTGAGATAAGTCTTTGAGAAGACTTGTGAGCAGAGTTGATTGATTGATTTGTTCAAACCGTGAGTTAAAGTTTGGGGTAGATCCAGTAGAGTTGATTTGAAATTGAGTGAAGCTTTTTGTTAAGGCTTGAGGACAAATATTGAGGATAGATTTGTGCTATACCGAAGGATTGTATTTATTACAGATTTGAGGATAGATTTTGGTGCATATTATTGCGGGACAAACAAGTTTAACTTATTTCCTACTTTTGTCACATGCCCGTGCATTTAATTTATCAACCCAGGGAGCTTCATAAACTTGTGAAGGGTCTTGAACAAGATTTCTTACAATACCACTTGAGATGAGTCCACTAGTTCTACTATTGGGGGTGTTTCAATGGTCGTCAATCATTCATACACTCCTCAATAATTTACGTAAAACAATTAAATCTATAGAAAGAAAATATTCACGCATTCCTGGAAATAAACCTATTGCAATACTAGAAATAACAATGCGATAAACAATCTTATAAAAGTGGTAAACTAATCTAGAAAACACAAGAAAAATAGGGGAAGAAATACTAGCTTGGAGTGGGCCCAGGCTCCAGCAGCTTCCTCCTAGCTGAACGCATACTTAGAAACTCTTAGAACTCTATTATAATTATCAAAGTATTACAATGCTTCTTCTGTATCTCTCTACATTTACTATCAAAATATTCTATATATCCTCAGAGAGGTCTACGTGTGTTTATATAGCACACCCATAGATCTTCTATTACAAAGAAGTTATAACAGTCGATTCATTCCAGACTAAACTAAGATAGTATGGTAAATGTGATCGATGTCTACTAAAATTGGCATTCATTTCTAATGGTGGCATGCTCACTGATTGGTTTGTGCTTCACCTGGCATTGGTAGGACATTCTCATACGTCGATGCGATCCCCAATTTAACTCTACATGACGTAGAGTTGGAATTGCACTAGTCTCTATTGTCCACGTCGTGCTTGTCTAGTCAACGGGTGAAGAACAGGGGAACCTTCCCTATGAGGAAGGTGCCTAAGTATGTCGGGCACCTTCTCTATGTGGAAGGTGACTTACTACCATTGGCACCTTCTTGGAAGAGGAAGGCGCTTATCTTCTATTGGTGCCTTCTTATGAGAGGAAGGCATTTTCCTTCTAGTGGGGCCTTCCTATCGGCTCCTTCCTTATGAGAGGAAGGTGCTTGCCTTCTAGTGATGCCTTATTGTCAGTGCCTTCCTTATGAGAGGAAGGTGCTTGCCTTCTAGTGGCAATTTCCTATGAGAGGAAGGTGCTTATTTTCCTTTGGCGCCTTCCTGGAAGAGGAAGGCGCTGGCCTTCTATTGGCACCTTCCTAGGAGAGGAAGGCGCCTACTTACGCTTGGCGCCTTCCTGGAAGAGGAAGGCACCTACCTTCTTTGCATTGATTCCGAAAGAAACAAAGTGCCAGGTCCATGAAAAGACCTCGACTGATCCAAATCTAACTAAATCAACTACAATTCCACAAAAACACACTAAAAATACACAAATTAGATAACACGCATAATTTCATCAAATAATTATATAATCATTCATAAACATATGCAATCCTTATTATACAGCCGCATAATAATCAAGAAAATGTATACAAAATATGAGCATTTCTGATGCTCATCATCCCCCCATGCCTAACATATGCCACGCCCTCATGGCATAAAAACTGTAGGTAGCCCTGTTGACCCCTCATCGTTGTCATTTCTTGGTGGATCCGGTTGTACCTGCGGCCCGTGTTTGCCTCTTCTACACACTAGCATCTGGAGGTGTGGCTCCTCTTTTTCTATGCGGGGCTATGGGTGCTATTGTCGGCTTTGCTTTCCTCGTCCTGCCGCTATCGGAGGTGATCTAGCTAACGTCGTCTCTGCTTCCTAAAATGTAGCTTCTATAGCTTGCCATAGGTCAGCATCCGGAGGTCTAACCACTGCAAGAGGGATATCTAAATTATCCCTCTTGAGATGAACTACTTGGGCTTTGTACAATCAAGCTGCTTTAGGAGTAAGCCTTGCGTTCTCCTTTGCAATGGTAGTGGCTTCCAATTCGGGGCCATATACCCCCCATCATTCAAAATACCTTCTTATCTTGGAGGGTCGTCCCCGGGATGACCCATAAATCTCCCATAATTGGTTGTCCTCTATCGGATTGATGCAGATACCAGAGTCCCCCTACATCCTCGAGGTTGCCTTCCTGGTCTCCTTAGCTATTATCATCTCTTTGAGCAACCGTTCGAACTATTTTTGCCTCTCTATGAATGGCTGCATATCCCACTCATCTTCTTCTAGCTCGACGAAGGTCACCTTCACCTTCTTCCGAGCCATCCTGGGCCCTTTTCCTTTGGCCTCTACAAAAAATGTGACAATGGCTCGAATAGGGGTTTTCCATTTCTCCCTGGCAGACGTCTTCTCACTCCGAGGGGCCTACTCTGCGGTCCCTGGAGCGTTCTCTTCACTCTAGGGGACCTATGTTGCCATCCCTAGGGGTGCTTCTTTGTCCCCCTGTCTGTCCTGTGTTGACCCCTCAGGTTCTTCTCTTTCTTCCTTAGGTCCGGGAGTTCTTCCTTATCCCTCGGTCCTATCTATTGCTGTTGGCCCTCGTCCTGCTTTGTATCACTCAGGTCGATGACAGGGGGTGTTGTGGGACTTCTTTCCCTTTCACTCCCAAAAATAGAGGAATTCTCCCCTACCTCCGGGCTGCTCTGTCGGGCATCCGATCAAAATTCTCTCGAAGAGAATACTCGTTTTGTAGATGTGGGAGAATTCATCGGGACCTCTATTGCCTAGTCAGTTTGGGTCGATGCATCCCTTCTTTATGTTCCCCTGTCCTGGAGTTGTTGGTTCTCCTCCCGCAACTAGACCAGCTGCTCAAGCTGGGTGATTCGTCTTTCTCATTCTTCCAATTCCCCTCTATGCTCATTCTGGTAGTCCTCCAAAATTTGTTGGGCCATCCAACAATTGGTCTGCCACTCCAGTGCTTCCTCCAAGGCTGTGTCGACCTGATCATTGCTCCCAAAAGTCCCTGCATCTTGTGGGCTCCAGTTTGTCAATTCCCAAAGGGTTTGGGCTGCAACATCGACTTTTGGGTCATTCTCTTCTTCTTCTATCGAGAGGAGGAGTCACCGCAGGTGTTTCCTCCTAGGGA
This sequence comes from Wollemia nobilis, assembly GCA_028583015.1. Lineage (NCBI taxonomy): Eukaryota > Viridiplantae > Streptophyta > Pinopsida > Araucariales > Araucariaceae > Wollemia > Wollemia nobilis. The sequence continues at coordinate 5,449,924 of JAQPPZ010017031.1, read as the reverse complement.
CTAGTCTGCGGCCATAACTCGGCCTCACTTGCTAATAAGCGATGCTCCTTCCTCTTCATACTCAGGCACTAGGGAATGCCCTCTTTCCTCTATGCATTCGGGCACTGGTGAATGCCCTCTTTCTTCTATGAAATTGGGCAATGCCAATTTCCCGATACTTGCCATATCCTCTGCAGGGCTTCCCTCTTCTTGCCCTATTTTGGCAACAACATCCTGTTGCCTTTCTTGGCCACCATCTCCCTCTGTGTTGGGGTTCTGCCTCTACACTTCTGCATGGTGGACCAGTGCTTGATATCAGCCCATGGTGGGCCAAGGCAGATGGTGCTCCCTTCTGGTACCTAGCCACTTCTTCCTTCAGGGCATTTTCTAGGTAGAAGGGCACGTTCAACTTCCTTCCATGCACCAGGTGATTCAAAAACTGCACATGGTTAGTGTGCAAATGGGTATACTTCTTGGTGCATGTAAAGAATCGAGCAACCTGCTCGAATATCTTTCATAGATTCATGGGAAGGCTAATTTTGGGTAGCCCTTCCTTATCTATCTGCACATTTTCTCTTAGTAGTAGCACTTTTATGTATGGCTTCAGCAGTCTGCCTTTGTATATGCATTCACCTGTGAGGGGCAATCCAGTCGCCTACGAGATGTATTCGGGGGTGACCGGAATTTCTACCCCTCACACTTGAGCTACGTCGCCCCTCAAGGAGGCAACGAATTCCTTGGCTACCTCCATATCCTAGCCCTGACTGACCAGGGTATAGTATTCGAACCATCCCTCGGCCTCGAACTGTGTTTTTACCATCCCCCTAATTCCTTCTGTATCACTCGGCTCATTCTTTTTCACTGCATGATTCTTCGACCTTCCTCCCATGGCGCCTTCCCTTACTACTACGCTTTTTTTTTTTTGTCCTTACTTCTTTAGGAAGGCACCTTCTTATAGGGAAGGCGCCTAACCTTAGCATTTAATTCTAGGGTATGCCTTTCGAGCCATATCATTGGCACGTGGTTTCGGCCATGGGGGTATATGATTTTTATGATGGCAATATTTTTTCGGTACTGCATAATTTATGAATAATTATATAAATATTTGAGTTAGTATGCGCATACCTTATTTGGTGTTTCATGCATCATGAAGAGCATTGATTCGCTGATTTGTGACAGAGAGGAGGGGTATTTCATTTGTGCGGATTACTTTGGACTTTGGTGTTGAGTTGTTTGATGGTTGGTGTTGAAGATAGACTCTTGATTTGCTCAAAAAAACCGTCTATCCATCATCTTTGGAACATGTGCACTGATCTCGCCCCATAATTCTCCAAGATTTTTTTTGATTGGGGTGGATTTCCATCACATGGGCGATGGTGGTAATCTGATGCCACTCATTCGTGTGGTGATTTCATTCCGATCGAGGCATCCATGAGACTTAAGTGTTGGCTATACATGGAAGGTGCTCTTTGGTACCTTCCCAATGTGGAAGGCGCTTATGTGGTGCCTTCTCGATGTGGAAGGCACTTATATGGTGCCTTCTCGATGTTGTCGATGCTCTTTGAATGGATGCACCTTTCGGTGGTGGAAGGCATCTCTGATTGGATGTGCCTTTTGGTGGTGGAAGGCGCCCTTTTGATGATGGCGCCTTCCTGCTATGGAAGGTGCTTCTGAATGGGTGCGCCTTCCTGATGTGGAAGGCATTGTTGAATACCTGTGCCTTCCTAGGGTGGAAGGCACCGTTGTATACCTGCACCTTCCTGGGGTGGAAGGTGCCTCGGTCTGTATGCACCTTCCTGATGTGGAAGGCACCTCGGGCTCTTTTTTTTTGTGGCGCCTTCCCGATGTGGAAGGCGCCTATTTTTTTTGTGTGGTGCCTTCCCGATGTGGAAGGCGCCTACTTTTTTCTCTTTTTTTTGTGTGTGCCTTCTTTATAAGGAAGGCGCCTTCTTCTGGTGGGGTGCCTTATTCATAAGGAAGGCGCCTTATTATGGTGGGGCGCCTTCTTCATAAGGAAGGCACCTTCTTCTGGCTGGGCACCTTCTTTATAAGGAAGGTGCCTTATTCTAGTGGGGCACCTTCTTCATACAAAATGTGCCTTCTTTTGGCTGGGCTTCTTCTTTATAAGGAAGGTGCCTTATTCTAGCGGGGCACCTTCTTTATAAGGAAGGTGCCTTATTCTGGCTGGGCGCCTTCTTTATAAGGAAGGCACCTTCTTCTGTGCCTTCTCGATGTGGAAGGTGCTTTATTCTTGGCAATCATGTTGTGATTGACTGGGAAAGGGTGATCAAGCCTTCTCAGTATTGCTTCACACTACCTCAGCTTCTACCTACGAGTGCTGGTGTCGGAATGTTGAGCCGAATCAGGCTTGGTTTCCCAGATACCTATTCCTCGTGCTGTCAGGTCCTCCACCTACAAAAATCAAATGAAAAGAAAGAAAAATAAAGGTATTTAGACGCATTCCATGCCTATTAGGCCCTAGATTAGGATACCTACAACTTGCATGCGGGCGTCGTCCCTAGAAAATACACCATAAGAAAAAAAAAAACTAAATTAACTAATTTTGGTGAGCACCTCCATGCCCACCGTTTTGCCTGTTAAGAGTTTGGTCTGGATCTAACAAGATGGGGTCTCCCCCATGTCTATTATGGATTCCACCTGTAAGGTTTTGGATGTGTTATAGGGGCGCAATCGATGGCCATTGACCGTTAACACGATGTTGCTACCATCAATTGTTCTAACGTGCACTGCCCTGTTCTTGATGAGCTCTACCACCTCATACGGTCCCATCCATATTTGCATTAATTTACCTTTTCTTTCCTGGAACTTCGAATCGTACAATAGCACCCATTCTCCTTCTTGGAATTGCTTCAGTTTAATGTGGTGATCATGCCATCACTTTCTTTGCTTTTGTATGATTTTTGTTCTCTGCAAAGCGTCCATTCGGATTTTGTCCAGCTGATCTAGTTGTTGAATCCTTTCTTTTTGAGCGTCATCCAAGCTCAAGTTCAATTTTGAAGTCGTCCTCAATGTCTTGATTTCAAATTCAATGGGCATCATCACACTCTTCCCATAGACCAGTTGGAAGGGTGTGAAGCCTGTGGTGGATTTCCATGTGGTATTATACACCCAGACTGCCTTCGACAATCGTGTAGCCCAATATTTTTTGTGTTGCTACATGGTCTTCGTCAGGATGTTCTCTATTTCTCTGTTCATCACTTCCACTTGCCCATTTGCCTGTGGATGGTAGGGTGTAGTTTTATTGTACCAAACTCTATATTTCTCCATCAGCTCCTTGATCAACTTGGAGGTAAATTGAGGCCCTTTGTAGATGGTGAAGTCATCTATGTATACTTCTACCGTGTCTCCCATAATGTCTAAAAATATGCTAAGCATTGCCCTTTGAAAGGTGGCAGGTGCGTTACATAATCCAAGGTAATACCCGATAGGCAAACGTTCCTCATGGGCGGTGAACATTGTCTTATCTCGATCCTCTTATCCTATCTGGATCTGGTTGTATCCACTGAATCCATATAGGAAGGAGAAATACTTCTTCCTGGAGAGTGTATCCAAGACTTGATCAATGAACGAGAGCGGGAAGTGGTCCTTGGTCACTTTGTTTAATGCTCTGTAGTCCACACAGATTCGCCACTTCCCATTATTTTTAGGGACTACCACTAATGGTGATACCCACTCGCTATCAAAAATTAGATAGATGAATCTGACAATCAAGAGTTTTTGCAGTTCTTCCTTGATAATGTCTTTCATTGTCAAATTCATTCTTCTCTATGGTTGCTCTTGGAGTTGCTTGATCATCAAGGTATATACGATGGGTACATATCTCTAGGCTAATACCCTTCATATCTGAGTAATCCCATGCAAATGCCTGTTGGTGTCTAACCAGGAGCTCTTCTACTTTCATCAATTATGTGGGAGTCAACCCACTGCTGACATTCAACGTTCTTCCTAGCCCGACGTGTATCTATTGAACATGGTGATCTTGGGCACTAGCCAACGGTGATCTAGGTGTGGATATGGAGGACTCCCCATGGAGGAACTCCACAATAGCACCATCTTCATCTTCTTCTGCCAACTCATCCAATGTCATCATCGGCTGGATCATGGATAGCTCAAGATTTTCATGCTCGGTCAACATGGGTTCTCCTAATGAGTCGACGGACTGCACTAGGGGTGAAATAGTCAACCTTTTAACGTTTTGTCCATCGGAGATGGTCATCAACCCATCTCGACAGCTGATGTAAGCATCAGCTGTTGCTAGCCATGGCCTTCCCAAGATGAGCGGGTAATCGCCTAGCCTAGTTTTAGATTGCAAGACTAAAAAGTTAGTTGGGTATTCCCATGCACTGACTGTCACTATTACGTCTTCCAACATTCCTTTCGGTGCCATGGTCGATCGATCGGCCAGCTGTAGCACTATCGTAGTGGGTTTCAGGTTCATGAGTTGTAGCCTCTGCATGGTCTCCTAAGGCATTACGTTGATGGCTGCTCCAAGATCGACCAACGTATTGGACAGGGAATGTCCCTCGATTTTTACAGTCAACATCGGGTTGCCCGGTCTGCATACTTAGGATGGCACATTTTTCCCATCATCAAATCTGCTAGTTTACCCATGACATTGATAGTCTTGGTTGCTCTTCATCCTGGCTTCCTTAGACACATATCTCTTATCACCTTGGTATATATCGAAACATCTTGGATGGCTTGAAATAATGGAATTGTCATGGTGAGGTTCTTCAAGCTAGACAAGATATCAAACTCCGATTGCATTACTTTCCTCTGTTCTTGCAGCCGGTTGGGAAATGGAGCCTTTGCTCTCTTAGGCATTTCTTCTATCACCTCTTCTACAAGAGGTGTTTCTCCTACCTCTTCCTCATATTCTACCAATGGAGGCATTCCTACTCCTAGCTGTCTACCAGACCTAAGTTGAATATGGTACATCGGATACATCTCACCCTCCACGTTGTATGTTGGCTGGTTCACCCTATTATTAGGATTTGCCATTGGTTGTGTGGGTAGCTGCGTAGGTCTCACTACTAGCAACATCGGTAAATTCTATTGGGGGTGAGCTGGTGCTACATTCTGTGGAGCCTGATTCCACGTAGTGTGGCCTCTCCACTGCTGCCCAGGATATGGATATGGCATCCATGGCTGCTGGTTTGAGAATGCTGCTAGGGGTGCATTGGACCAGGGTGATGGCCCCCACCACCCCATGTTAGGTGGTTGAGGTGGGCCTTGGGGCATGTATGGTCCTCCCCCATATGAAAACATTTTGGTTGGCATATTCCCCGCAAGGGGTTGTGGCCAACTCTTTCGATTGCCTATGAAATAGGCATCCATGCTTTCAGCATCCTCCTGATTACTGGGTAGTTGTGGGCACAATCGAGTTTTATGGTTCAGCCTACAAACTGTGCATACTCTAACTTTGTTCTCTAGGAATGCATTCTTTGCATGCTTCCCTCTACATTTTGGATAGAAATAAGCCAATGCTGCTTCATTTTCTTGCTTCTTTTTCTCTAACATTAGAGTATCCATCTGCAATGCTAGAGATGAGAGCATTTCACTCTTTAAATCTTCTAGCATGTTACCTATTTCTGTCTTCGTGATTGAAGTAGTCACTTTCATGGTTCTAGAAGTGGTCTTGCCTCTCCTTCTTGAGTAGTTCCGACATAGTTTTCGGATGTCTTCCATAGCGTGCTGGTAGACATCACCTCCAAAGATCATGTTAAGAGCCTCCAGTGATTCATTGGTAAGTCCTCTCAAAAATATGCTTTTGAGGGACTTATCAGATAGTTTCGTGTGAGGAGATCATTGAATATTGAAGTTGAATCTCTCCTGGTATTCCTCGAGAGACTCATCTTCTTTCTGCGTCATGCTTAGGACCTCTTCTCTGGAGTCTCTTGCTCTCCCAAAATCTTGGTATTGCTCTAAAAAGAGCTTCTTCATTTGATCCCAAGTGGCAATGTGTTTGTCTCCTAGACCGATGAACCACCATAGAGCTGCATCGTCCAATGTGGAAGGAAAGAGTTTCAACTTCTACATATCATATTTGTAGTCCACAGACCTGCATAAGACATCAAACTTAAATAAAAATAGGTCAGGGTCCTCAGTTGGGTATCCTCTGAAGGTCGAAAGGTGAGCAAGGGATATGTTTTTCATTTTGGTATCTCCTACTCCTTCATCAATCGGGAAACTAAATCCAGATGAGACTTTTTCGTTGTCAGCCATTTTTTTAGGAAATGCGGTCTCTAATGTAGTATTTATGGCCTTACGGTCATTTAATACTTTCTAAGTCAAGGCTCTAAGGTTATCTGGTGTTATCATCCGATCTTCTACAACTTTCCACAATAGGGCTTCCTCTAAGGGTGTCCTATTAAATAGGGGATTTATGATGATTTGTTCTTCCCCAAGTTGATGGGATGAGGAGGCACTTTGCACAAAGTGCGGATCCTCACTCCAATGGATTGTTGGTGGTGGGTTGGGTGAGTCTAATTCAAATTTAGAATGTTTGGATGACTCAGGTTCTGGTGGATTGGTTTTTATAAACCGACCATCAGGTCCTCTTCTTCTTGAAGAACTCATACAAGGTCATATGGAAGGTTTCCAGGTATTGTAAATAATCTAGTTGAGACGCTTCCCTGGCAATGGTGCCAAAATGTTGCGGGCCAAACAAGGTTAAATTCTTTCCTACTTTTGTCACATGCCCATGCATTTAATTTATCAACCCAGGGAGCTTCGTAAACTTGCGAAGGGTCTTGAACAAGATTGCTTACAATACCACTTGAGATGAGTCCACTAGTTCTACTATTGGGGGGTGTTTCAACGGTCGTCAATCATTCATACACTCCTCAATAATTTATGTAAAAACAATTAAATCTACATAAAGGAAATATTCACGCATTCCTGGAAATAAACCTATTGCAATACTAGAAATAACAATGCGATAAACAATCTTATAAAAGTGGTAAACTAATCTAGAAAACACAAGAAAAATAGGGGAAGAAATATTGTCTTGGAGTGGGCCCAGGCTCCAATAGCTTCCTCCCAGCTGAACATGCACTTAGAAACTCTTAGAATTGTATTATAATTATCAAAGTATTACAATGCTTCTTATGTATATCTCTCTACATTTACTATCAAAAATATTCTATATATCCTCAAAGAGGTCTACGTGTGTTTATATAGCACACCCACAGATCTTCTATTACAAAGAAGTTATAACAGTCGATTCATTCCAGACTAAACTAAGACAGTCTAGTAAATGTGATCGATGTCTGCTAAAACTAGCATTCGTTTCTAATGATGGCATGCTCACTGATTGGTTTGTGCTTCACCTGGCATTGGTAGGACATTCTCATACATTAGTGCGATCCCCAATTTAACTCTACATGATGTAGAGTTGGAACTACACCAATCTCTATTGTCCACGTCATGCTTGTCTGGTCAACGAGTGAAGAACAGGGGTGCCTTCCCTATGAGGAAGGTGCCTAAGTATGTTGGGTACCTTCTCTATGCGAAATGTGCCTTACTGTCATTGGTGCCTTCTTAGAAGAGGAAGGTGCTTATCTTCTGTTGGCACCTTCCTGTGAGAGGAAGGCGCTTGCCTTCTAGTGGCGCCTTCCTGTCGGTGCCTTCCTTATGATAGGAAGGCGCTTGCCTTCTAGTGGTGCCTTCCTATCGGTGCCTTCCTTATGAGAGGAAGGTGCTTGCCTTCTAGTGGCACCTTCCTATCGGTGCCTTCCTATGAGAGGAAGGTGCTTATTTTCCTTTGGCACCTTCCTGGAAGAGGAAGGCACTAGCCTTCTATTGGTGCCTTCCTGGGAGAGGAAGGTGCTTGTATTTCCTTGGCACCTTCCTGGAAGAGGAAGGCGCCTACTTACGCTTGGCTCCTTCCAGGAAGAGGAAGGTGCCTACCTTCTCTGCGTTGATTCCGAAAGAAACAAAGTGCCAAGTCCATGAAAAGACCTCGAGCGATCCAAATCTGACTAAATCAACTACAATTCCACAAAAACACACCGAAAATACACGAATTAGATAACACACATAATTTCATCAAATAATTATATAATCATTCATAAACATATGCAATCCTTATTATACATCCACATAATAATCAAGAAAATGTATACAAAATATGAGCATTTCTGATGCTCATCACATATTTAAGGATAGGTTTGTACCAGAACAAAGATAGATATTGAGGAAAAATTTGTGCTAGACCAAAGAAATGTGTTTAGTTCAGATTTGAGATAGAGATTTAGAGGTGACAGAGTTGAGGATAGAAGTCTCTATCCAGATCAGGGAGGATAGGTGTCTTCTATGGATATAGTTCCATTTGCTAAGGGTAGTGGAGGTAGAGGTCTTTAAGAGGATCACCAGACAAAGCAGAGTTTGGAGATTGGTGTCTACTGTGGATAGAGATCCATGAAATTTATTAGGAGATTGGTGTCTCCTTTGGACAGAGGTCCATAAACATTGTAATAGGTAAAGTATTCCCAAGATATTGATTGAGAAAATTTTAGTGAAATATTTTCTCCATGGAGTAGCCCACATTGGGTGAACCATGTAAATTTGATGTCTCTATTGTGTGTGGTGATTTATGTATTGCTTTGATTATTGATGTTGACATTGCTATATATACATTGCATAATACTTATTGGGAAAGAAAATTAAAAAGTGGTCTTATACTGTTCACCCCCCCTCTCAGTATAAGCTTGTGTTCTTCAATTGGTATCAGACCGGGTTCCTTCAGAAGAGTTTAACAGCTTGAAGGAAAAGATTTCAAGGACAAAATAGATTCTAATAATTTGTCCTCAGATAATCCTACATCAGTATTTTATGGAAGTTATTATATATATTAGATTATGAGAATTAAGATTCACTTGACGACACTTGGCAATGAAATTTTGGAAGCAGTGGAAAATGGATACATACCCCCAGTTGATCCACCTATAGATAAGGAAGGTAAGCTTCTACAAAATTACAATTCAAAAACAATGAATGCAATTTTGAGAGGTTTGCATAGAACAAAGTCCATAAAAGTTATGCACTGTCAAGATGCAAAAGGAATTTAGGATAAGTTGAAAGGTATATATGAAGGAGATAAAGGTGTCAAGAAAGTAAAGATATGAAATCTCAAAGGATAATTTGAAGAGTTAATAATGAAGGATGAGGAAAACATTAGTACTTATCTACTTCGAGTTGATGAATTTGTTAATGCTATGCAAGGACTTGGACTTAATATAGAAGAATCATATGTTTGTGATAAGGTCTTAAGATCCCTTCCAAAATTATTTCGTGAAAATATTTTTGCTATAGAAGAATCAAATGATGGTGATTCTTTGACAAGATATATGTTGCTTGGTATTCTTACAACTTTTGAGTTAAGAACAAAATAACCTAATCCCCATAAGGAAGCAGCATTCAAAGCTACTAATAAGAGAAAGGGTAAGAAGTCAAAATCAAGCAATGAGTCATCCAGTGATGAAGAAGCTAATTATGGTAGAAGGAATAAGGATTCAAGAATATTTAAAGATACAAAATCTGTTAGATGTTTTAATTATGGAAAGTATGGTCACTATGCAACTAATTGTAAAGAATCTAAAAATAACAATGATGAAGAAAAATAGGATCACAGGAACAGGGAATCAGAAAGATATAGGTACCAAAAGAAAGGTAAGTATGGACAAAGCAAACAAGGGAAGAAGTTATTCCAAAGACAAAAGAGGAGCTACTATGTAGACAAGGCAATTAAGTACTCAAGTGATAGTGATGCTAGTTTTTCAGATAATGATAAAGATGAAGTCCTATTTATGATTGAAGAAAAGGAAGAAGTCAAGAAAAGATCACCAATAATTCTCAAGTGTTTTAGATGTGGTAAATTTGGATATATTGAAGATAGTTGTACAAGGAATGGTTATAGTTTTAGTGATGATGAATATGAGGATGCACTTGAAGGACCAGAAGAAAATATTCTAATGGCACTAGAAGAAGAAGAAGATGATCCTATAGAAGACAAGTCAAAATAAAATGAAGATGTAGACAAAGGCAAAAAAATAGAGGAGGAATCAGATAAAGAAGGATATGATATTAAGGCAAAACTTATTTATGCTCTTGACATAGTAAATAAGGTAAGAAAGCAAAACTCTAAACTTGAGTTTCAGTTTCAATAATACGATGAAGAGAGAAGAAAGCTTATAGAGGATATAAACAAGTCAATGGCTAAGAAAAATAAGTTCAAGGATAAGTTAGAAGCAAAGGTCTTAGAATGTAAAATGTTAGAATAAGAAGTAGCTCTACTAAGGGAAGATTTAGAAAAATCCAAGAGTAAGCTACACAAGTTTGAAAAGAGTTCAAAAATTATGGATAATATGATCAAGGTACAAAGAAGGTCAACAAAAAAAATAGGTCTTGGTTTTGAACAGGCTCAAAAGAAACAAGAAGAAGAGTCAACCTCAAGTTCTGAAGAAGAAGAAACTTTAGAAGAAGAAACTTTAGAAGAATACAGTGTAAGAGAAAGTGAGACATCTAAGGATGAGTTGGACAACATGAAGTTCAACAAGGAAAGGAACAATGTACATAGAAGAAACAGATGGAACAACAATCATAATAGGTTAAGAGATACTAAGATACCAATGAGGTCAAGACAAGGAAAATTTAATGGAATATGTTTCTCATGTCACGGGTTTGGACACATGGCTTCATAGTGCAGGACACATGAAATAAAGGAAATGGGAATTTTAGAAACAAGCAACTTTTCCATGGGTATTGCTACTCATGTAATTAGTCTGGTCACAAGGCAATGAATTGTAGGGTTCATGACAGAAAAGGATATGGCTTCACTAAGAAAAATCCAAAAACATTTACACCTCTAAGGAATAATGACTTTAAGTGTTTAAGTGTAATAATTATGGACATATAGCAAAATGGTATAGAGCAGACATTCCAGAATCAAGCATGAACAGGAAGAGGAAGAGGAATAAGAACAATAATATGGGTATGGATAGGAATAGGAATATGGGCATGGATAGGAAGAGGAATAGGAATATGGGAATGACAAGAATAGGAACAAGAATGTGGACATGGACAGGAACATAAACAGGAACAATCAAATAAATTAGAAGAATTATATGAGAAGGAAAGAAGATAAAGGTAAATACCAGTGCTTGTTGGGAGTAGAAATACTCCCATCCCAGAATTAATCACCTCAAGAGGAGGTTGGGGATGGGCTAAGCTAATATATTCATTCTTAGCATCGAAACCCAATGGTAACCCTTTGCCATTGATTTCAAATGGGGAGAGATTTGAGTAAGGGGGGAGATTTGCTTTAAGGAGAGAGCATTGAGTCAAGTGGAGCAGAACAGGAAAAAGGTCAAGATTTGGTAAAAATAATTTAGGTTGCCATCAATGACAAAGGAGGATATTTTTGGAAATTTTGAGTGATAAGTAGTAATTTATGTCAAAAGTAAGTGGTCATTGATGTCGAACTAACAACACCAGTTAGTGGCAATTTTAGTTGGCAACATCCGTTTCGGTTTTAGTTTCAAGACTTGGTTCCAGGAAGTCATATGAGGTCCAAAGTGCAAGAAAAAGCCCAAATAAATAATATTATAATATTATTTTATAATATTATACAAAGGAAGTTTAAAATTAATTATAAATTAATTTATTAGTTAATTTATTTAACTTATAAAGTTATTTAAGTTAATTATTAATTATAAATTAATTTAAGCTAAGGTTAAAAACCCTAAGGTGGGTTATTGAAAATAAAATTTGAAATTAGATTTTGAATGAAATAGTGCTGATGTGAGGAGAAGTTCAAAAATGTGTATAAAAGGAGGAATTCTCACACCACCAAAATCACCATGCCTTGAAATATATTGCGAGCTTTGTAATTTGCGCTATGTCCAAGGAAGAGAGAAAGCATGCAAAATTCATGAAAAAAAAGATGACGACGAAGGCATAAGAGGAAGGACCTTATCCTTCCTTCATGTGGGCCTTAGTAGCCCATGCGGTGGGCTCCCAAGTGCTAAGGTGCTTAGGATAGAGGAGACAACGGATCGAATCTCGCCGAATCCCCTTTTGGGGAAGAAAGAGGTATGCTTTGATAATTGGTCGCCAAAAATTTTGGAATATAGTTTGGGCATTTAAAAATTAATTTTTGCATATTTTTATTTGGTTCTAAGGTTGCAAGGGAGTTATAATGGTTTTGCAAGATTAAATTTTTAATGTTATTTGCTCAAATGTTTTGAAAGGGTTGTAAGGTGTTTGGTTGATATTTTATGGTGTTGGATATTATTTTAAGTTGGAGTTTATAAGGTGTATCAAAGAAATTATTTTTTATGTATGTTATGATGAGTGTTATTTTTAAAGGGAGAAATAAGGTATAAATTGAGTTGTGATTATTTTGTGTCTAAGGGAATATTTTTGAGAAAGTATTGAAGTGATATTGTTGTGTTTAACCATTGAAATTGGAAAGAAGGAAATTGTGATTAAGACAGGTTTTTCCAAAGGCACTTTGACATCCAAAAAAAGGTATGGGCATATTCTTCCTAGTGAGTGATTATTGAAAATTGTGAATGGAAAGTTGGAGTGAAAAGGATTGTTTGGTTAGCATTGTTGAGAGTGTTTTGATTTATTGCTTCAAGGTTTTCTGGAATTAAGAGTTGTTGATAAAACCTTGTTTATAAGCATTGTTGTTGAAGTGAGTTGTTGAGTGAAGAACTTGAACTAGGGTTTGGAAAGAACATGAGTATCATTGTTATGTGATATTGGTTGATAAAGCATTGTTGGAAATATTTGAGTGAGTATTCATATGCTTGGACTAGGGTTTGTGAGCAAGGATCATTTCATTGAGTAATTGGTTGAGTAAAGTTGGTTAAGCCTAGTCAAGTGAATGTGTGAAGTGATTGTTCAAGTTATGTGAAATAAATTATTCTATATTCTGAATTGTTTTGAAAAAGAGTTTTAGTATTGATGAGTGTGAAGCATATTGAGTCTCTAAAAATTCTCTATATGTTTCTGTGATAAAAGAGTGATTGAAAGTGATTGAGTATTGAGGTGAATATGAAGTATATTGCGTCTCTAACAATTCTCTATATGTTTCTAAGAGAGTGATTGTTAGTGATTGAGTATTGAGGTGAATGTGAAGCATATTGAGTATCTAACAATTCTCTATATGTTTCTAAGAGAGTGATTGAAATTTATTGAGCATTGTGATGAGTGTAGAGAATATTGAGTCTCTAGAAATTCTCTTTATGTTTCTATGAGATTGGACAAGTTCTTGTGTGGACTTGTTGAGAAGATTTGAGGTAAGTCTTTGAGAAGACTTGTGGAAATATTTGGGTAAGATTTTGTGGAAGCTTACAATACAGATTGAGAGCAGATTTGGATAAGTTCTTGAGAGGAATTATTGAGCATATTGGACAAGTTCTAGAGAGGACTTGAGGACAAATTGGTGTGATATTTTGTGGAAGCTTACAAGGTAGATTTGAGACAAGTATTTGAGAAGACTTGTGAGCAGAGTTGATTGATTGATTTTTTCAAACCTTGAGTTAAGGTTTTGGGCAGATCCAATAGAGTTGATTTGAGATTGATTCAAGCTTTGAGTTAAGGCTTGAGGACAGATATTGAGGAAATATTTGTGCTAGACCGAAGGACTATGTTTAGTAAAAATTTGAGGATAGATTTTGGTGCAGATTTGAGGATAGGTTTGTGCCAGACTAGAGATAGAGATTGAGGATAAATTTGTTCTAGACCGAAGGACTATGTTTAGTGTAGATTTGAGATAGAGCTTTGGAGGTGATAGAGTTGAGGATATAAGTCTCTAGCCATAGCAGGGAGGATAGGTATCTTCTATGGATAGAGTTCCATTTGATAAGGGTAGTGGAGGCAGAGGTCTTCTAGAGGATCACCAACCATAGCAGAGTTAGGAGATTAGTGTCTCCTGTGGATAGAGATCCACAAAATTGATTAGGGGATTGGTGTCTCCTTTGGACAGAGGTCCATAAAAATTTTAATATGGAAAGGATTCCCAAGAGATTGATTGAGAAAATTTTAGTGAAATATTTTCTCCGTGGAGTAGCCCACATTGGGTGAACCATATAAATTTGGTGTCTCTATTGTGTAGCCCTCTCAATAGAATACACATGAAATTATATAAGAATAGGGTGTGGGACCTAATGGAAATATTAAGTACCTATGAAATTAAGGCAATGCCTAGAAAATTTAACATGAAGGTAGATTAATTAGTCTTTTTATCCACTATATTTGACCTATCCATAGACATACAAGATAAACCAAAAGAACTAGGTTTTTACATGTACTATCATTGAAATATAGATTGTTAAAAATTGTTTAACAATGATAATTAGATCATAAAATTCTTAATCATAGAAGCTTATCACATAGAAATAAAGAATGAATATGTGGATAACATTAAACATTGGGTAATTTAGTTAAAAATTAAATAGTTACCAAGTGGTCTAATCACATTTCCTATTTAATTATAATGATATTATTAAGAAGGAAAGCATCAAAGTATAAACTTCATCATATCATATCATTGAGATTGCAAAAGGTAAGAGACTATTCATGGGAAATAAATGCATGGAGGAACATGTCCATATGTTCAAGGGGTGATGTAAAAAGCATGGAGATATCATTTCCTAGACATATGAAGACTTAAAGGTTTATGACATGAGCATCATCGAACATACCATTAAGATTGAGCTTGGAGCTAGACTCATTTGTTAAAAATATAATATTATTATCCCAAAAATTAAAGTGGTGACGAAAAAGGATATTTTAAAGTTAGTACAAACATATATCATTTTCCCCATCAAGCATGCTATATGGATAGCAAATTTTATCCTAGTGAGCAAGAAGAATGAATATATCTAGTTACATGTTGATTTTAGAAACTTAAATTGGGAATATCTAAAATACCATTACCCACTTCTATCAATTAATTATATATTGTAGAAAGTGGTAGGGTCTCAAATGTTTTAATTAATTTATGGTAACTTAGGATATAATTATAATTGGGTCAACTATGATGATAAATACAAGATGATATTCACTTAAAATGGGAAACCTCTTCCTATCAAAAGAATACCTTTCGATTTTTCTGATGTAGGGGTCCCTTTATAAAGGGATGTGGATATTTATTTTGCTATATTGATTAATAAAATCATACTCATATATCTTGATGACCTAACAATATTTTTAAAATAAAAGAGAAAGCATGTTGAATGTCTAGATTTAGTCTTCTAGAGGTGGAGTGAATATGGAATTTCATTAAATCCTAAGAAAATTATCTTTCTTGTATAAGAAGGAAAGCTTCTAGAACATGTGGTGTCAAAAAATGCTCTCACAATAGATTTTTCATATCAAGACAATCCAAGAACTACCACTTCCCTCATCAATCAAAGGTATCAAACATATTATAGGGAAAAATCTAAATTTAAAACTTTGTATAACTGGTTAGACCTATAATCACGATGCTAAAAAAGAAGCCATTTTTTCCTAGACTAAAGAAGGAAAATAAGATTTCCAAGGTATTAAAAATTCAATCACAAAAGGACCGATATTTATCAACACATACTTCAAAAATTTTAGGTTATATATTTTTGGTATAGATGAAAGTTTTGTAGCCATGCTGGCTTAACAAGATGATATAAATTATGAACATCCAATATCCTTCATGAGCCAAAAGATATATAACTATGAAGAGTGGTATATTTCTATAGAAGATCTATAATGAAACAACTTTAAGAAATATGGTTACGGTAGTAGCAATTAGATAATACACAATGAACAACATCCATTGTTAGCAAAAGATTTAGATTCAATGCTAGAAAATAAAAAATGCAAGTAATGGTATTCTAGATTCAAATCAATACAAATACTTAGCCACTTAGAGAGGGCAAAGTTTTTTAGCCACTTGGATAGGACAAAGTCCTATATGTTCAATAAAGGAAACTAAGATTCAATTATAAAAATTGGTTCCAACTTAACTCTTTTTATTTATAGAGTAAATTTACATTAACTCTAACCCTAATACTTAAGGGATGATTACCTTAACCTACAACTTGAGCTAGTAATATAAATATAGTTGATATGGTTATACTGGATCCATTACATGATACCCCTAGGAATATTTCTCCTCAAAACTAGAAAAAACTAGAAAATACTCTCAACATCCCACATAACATCTTCTGGAGGATTCTACCACTTGATGAGAAACTCTTGAATTTAGAAATACTAGAAAAGATAAACTTTGGACTACAACACTAATTATGGCTAAATAATGATTTGACCTTCTTCATCGAGTATTGGACACTTTGCCTTAGATTACACCTTCTAGCCAATAACTTATTTGAGATATAAACATGAAAGACAAGATGGATGTGGGAAGAAAATGGAAGCTCCAACTATTATACCACTTCAATGATGTGATGAATACCCTTGTAGGGCCCATAAAATTTAGGATCAGCTTCTAATTGGACTTAGTCTTCAAGAAAATTTTATTATAGGGATGTAGGCACAAAAAGACCATATCCCCCATGGTAAATTTTCATTCAAAATGCTACAAATATGGTTGCTACTTCATGTGGTTTTGGGCCTTGATCAAACTATATTTAAGAAGCTAAAGAACAAGACATCATTGCTATAACAAATAATCTATTTAGGTCAAATTGGAGTATCTTAGAATATAGTTTTCCATTGACAGAGGTTTTTGACCATATAAGGCCTCGAATGGGGACATTTTAAGGGAAGTTTGATAAGAAGTATTATACCACCATTTAGCTAAAGAGAGCTAATGAATCCAATGATTTTGCTTATCTTAAGAAAAATAATGAAGGTAAGTACCCAAAAATTTATTTACAATATTTGTTTGGCTATTTGATTGAGGGTGACAAGAAGAGAACTTATTCAACTTGGTACAACTAAGATGGAAAAATTCTTTCTAAAAATTATTAGTGAAGTCATTTTCATGATCAATAATAATGGACTTGGGCTATTATGAACCTCTATTCTCATTAATAATAAATCATTCACCAATAAGGGCTCTATAGGTGACTTCCTATGGAAGTCTTATTCCTCTTTCCTGCATCCCTATCCCAGGTCCTTGATCCTTTCCCATCTTCCCTGACACCTTCTTTTCACATTATTTTCAGCTGGAAGGTGTTGTAGATGATCTCCTTTGGGGGGGAAGATCAATGTTCTATTGTTCTACCCCTTTCATTACCCTATGGTGGTAAAACCGTTGTTACATTGTTTTGATTCATTGTCCTGCCCTTTTTCTTTAGTTTTTGGGTTTTGGGATGGGTTTAGGTTTTCCTTGGGAATTTTCCTATGTTTTTTGGATCTTTCAGGGTTTTTCTTTGAATTTTTCTTTTTTCTCAGGTTGTTTTTGGAAGTCTTCTTCACAATTGTTCTTAGGGGATCTTCAGTTGTGGTTTGCTGGGTCTGAGTATTTCTAGCTTCATGAGCTATTTTGCACAACATCCATTTGTTTTGGAGGACCATGCGCTTTATACTGTGGCTCTGCTCTTTGGGTTTGAAGTGGTGGCTCTTGTAGGTTTTTAGCTCCTTTCATGGCTTTTAGGGGGGCATCTATTATTATTGCTACTGAATCCTTTCAAGACTTTGTCTTATGTGTCCTTGAAGCTATTAACTGGTGGGTCTAAGGAATTCTAGCTTCATGAGCATTTTTACACAACATCCTTTCAGTTTTGGTAGAGGACCATGTGCTTTCTATTGTGACTCTGCTCTCTGGGTTCATGGTGGTGGTTCCTATAGGTTTTTAGTTCCTTTCATGGCTTCTGGGATGGCCTCTACTTTTATTACTGCTAAATTCTTATGAGACTTCCTTTTCTACATCCTTAAAGCTATGGTGTTAAAGTTTTTCTAGGATGCTTGGCTGCTTCCTTTCATTTTGGGTTCTAATGTCTGTAGCCGAGCCTCCTCATGACTCATTTTTGGGTTCCTATGGCACTTTCCCGCATTTTCCTTTAGATGTGTTGTTCCGTTGTTGTTGTTTCCTCCTTTGGGCTATTGTTTCTTGAAGACTTCATTTTTTCTACTTGAGGACTTCGTAGCTTGGGAAGTTCCTCTTGTTCCTGATCCACTACTGCACCATCCTTTAGGCTATTGTTCCATTACATGAGGATTTCCTGGCCTGCGATTTCCTCTTTCTCTTGCTTTATTTTTTAGGATTTCAGGGAGTGGTTTTTTCTAGTTTTCATAATTTTCACCATCCCTGTGTGATTCCCATCCCTTTTTTGGTAGTATTCATAGTTTTTCTAATCCACTGTTCCACCCTTTTGTTTAGGGTGGATTTTCAAACTCATTCTGGTTTTCCCTTGCATGGGAAGTAGTTTTTTCTTAGGTCCTGGTTTCCCAAGGGTGGTTTCTGGTTTTCCCGCCCTTGGGAGGATTCAAATTTTAAATTTTGGCTCTTGTCCTTTTCCTACCTTTGGGAAGTTTTTAATTTTTGTTGGCAGAATGGGTGGTTTGGCACTTTTCCCCATCCTTGGAAAGCTTCAAATTTCTAGTTTAGCGCCTAAAGTTTCAAATTTGCTTTTCTAGTGGGATTTCCTTTACTACATGTTTTTCCTCAGTAGGTTTCCTTGTTTCCATACTTTTCCTGCTTCCTTTGCACCTTCCTTTATGTTTTCCTACATCGGATCCTCGGGTGCTTTCCTTCCTTTATTCCTTTTGGTCTTCCTCAAGTTTGTCCAGTTGTCCTTCCTTGGACGTCTTCCTTTTGATGTATTCAAGATTCAATGTAATAAGGTTTTGGGATAATTTATTAAAACCCACTTTTAATTTAACCTACCAAAAAAAAAATCATTCACAAATATGCAAAAATATGAAACATGCATCCACAAATAAATTACACAATAACAATCCACACAATAAAATAAATATAGATAATAACTTTGACGTAGGGCAACACCAAGAATACTCATTAAGGAAGGAATCACTCCACAATATCTCTAGCTCCATGAGCGAATAATCCTATCAAGAATACTTCATATAGATTACTTTTACAATTGGGGGTACATATTTCTTTATACAAGAATGTGATGGTTCATCTTCCATGAGTTAGAAGGTCACCCATGTGGTGATTCACCTTCCATGAGTTACAAAGTGTATAATATTATAATATGGTACTATGTTATATATTATTATAATTTTATGTGTGACCTATGCCATAATACAATATTATATTATATCCCCATAAGCATATACTTAGGTACCTAAAATGGGCATACCATGAAATTTAAAAGTATAACCTTGCTCGCTGAATAGGGATGCTGCAATGCATAGAAATAAGCATATATATAAAGAAAATACACTACCACAAAGATCATAATTTTGAAGTCATATTTGGGAAGAACCTCAATGAAATCCATGAATATGTGCTTCCATTGGAAATTAGATATAGAAAGGGTTGCATTAGCCCAGTGTATTTAATAGTTTCCCCCTTTATGACATACCTTACATTCATCCACAAAGGTATTGGCATCTACTTTTAATACTTTCTAGAAAAAAATATTGCTTCACCCACTAATATATTTTCCATAACTTAGATTGTCCAACCAAAGAAGATGCATGCAATTATTAGAGGAGATTAGTCTTAACAACTGAGGATTGAAGAAGATAAATGAGATCCTTCTTGAAATAATCATATCCCAAGATCTTGGTCAACCATTTATTCTATTTAGGACATGAGAGACACTATTATAAGAAATGATTTTGGCTACTATGATTGGTCTTGATGATGAAATGACACCCCAACTCCATGACATGCTTAACAACTAATATTTCCTTCTTATAAGTGGATCATCCTAGATTTTTGTGAGAGAGTTGCTTACTTTTAAAGAATAAACTCCAATACCTATGCTTGAAGCATCACACTGAATGAAAAATGGTTTGCTAAAGTTAAGAGTGGCCAAAATAGGGTTCATATACATAGCATCCTTTATGGCCTAAAAAAATTAGGAAGCTACTTCAGACCAACCAAAGGCATCCTTCTTAGTGAGAGTAGTAAGAGGATCAATAATCTTACCATAGTTGTACATAAATTTCCTAGGATCCTATGAGACCTAAAAATCCACAGGTCTAGTTAAGGGATTTGGGAAAGGACCAATCTTGCATGACATTGATGTTGTTAGAATCTACCTTGACTCCTTCCTAAGATACTATATGTCCCAAGTATTCTACCTCATGTAAATCAAAGGAATATTTAGAACTTTTGACAAATATTTTTTCCTTCTACAAAAGGTGAAGAGCTTTGTCATAATGAAATAGATTATATTCCTAGGACTTGCTATAAGTTAAGCTATCATCAAAGAAGACTAGGAAAAACTTGAAAATAAAAGTGTGAAAGATAAAATCTATGAGACTTTGTAATGTGGAAGGAGTATTGGTGAGACCAAAAGTTATATCTCGAAACTCGCAATGAATCACATATATGCGAAAATTAGTAGGGATATCCTTTTCTCCAACTCTAATTTGATGGAACTTTGAACAAAAGTCTATTTTTATAAAATATTTAGCATCGTGCAATTCATCCATAAAATTACTTATAATAGATATAGAAAACTTATATTTTATGGTGACCTTGCTGAGTGGGCAAAAATTAGGACATAGGCACTAATAATTGTCCTTATGTCACACCATAACCACCAAAGAGGAATACATACTAATGCTTAGTTGTATGATCTAGTATTTCCTAAACAAACTTCTTAATTTTAGACTTTTGGGGCTAGGGATAATGGTAAGGATGCACATTATGAGGTTGAATTCCTAGAACTAGGTAGATGGAATGATCATGTATGTACTTAGGGGAAGACCCATGGGGATCACTATTGCAGAATTATTCTATCCTTTAGAATAAGCTATCATGCCACATAATACTTCTTGATCACAAGCAATATTGCAGACTCTAGTGGATATGCCTCTTTGATTTAGGAAAAGACTATCACACTAACTCTAAATAGACAAAATCAGGTTAGGATACCCTTGAAGTGAACTTATAATATTTATTTATATGTTCATGTTCATCCAGATAAAAGTGTAAAAATTGTTGTTCTTTGAACAAGATTTGCATAACTCTTAAATGTGCTTTATATTAGACCGATGCCTTATTCATTTCCCATTGTAGTAAAATTTTAAACACATTAATGTATTCAGAGAAAGAATATGCTAAATCAGTCATGTTCATTCGAATTAAGTAATAAGCATAACTTATTACCAATGAAGGAAAGCATCAATTATACATTCAAATGATGTAACATATAAAAGAGACACACACACAAGACTGAATACAAAGAATTGATCAGGGAAGAATCTTGGAATTGTATTAATATTAGTGATTGTTATAATGAGATCTGACTTGAATTTCCATAAAGCTCTTTTTATATTAATACAATAAGAATTCTTGTTCAAATGATGTAACAAGAATCCTTCACCCTCCCATTCCAATATGGTAATAGTAAGGCCTCCAAACCTCTGACTCAGTAGCTAGAAATGATCTCAGTTCTTGAATACTTCCATATCAAGAACTAAATAGAAATGAGAGGAATAAGAGATGAAAAATAAGGAGACAAAAGGGAATATAATGACAAGAGAAGGGCACTCTAGTATACCTCTAGCAAAATGACTATGCAAAGAGCTTGATCATTTTTTATGGCTATAGAAGTCCTTTTTATAGCTTTAGGGAGCCTTGTTTTGTTATTAATTGACCTCATATAAGCCCTCCACTTGTCACCATCCTATGACCTTAATTTTTTGAGTGTGCTACAACACAAAAATAGCTATCTTTATCTATTTTATAAAAAACTAGTAATTGGTTGTCTCTAGATTTTAGATTTTTAAAATGAGGTACAATTGTATGTCACTTATTGGCTAGCCTCTTGGTCAGTATCTTCTTTAGTGGTGGACCCAAAACTTACCTCTTTAGCCTTGTATTTTTGTGAACTTTATCCTTGCTCTAGGTTCTTATCTTGAGCATCTATGACTATGGAAACTTTAAGGCTGTTTTTCCTTATATATTTTCCTTTATTGATTTCATCTCGAATGTCCTTCACATCCTAATAAATATACTCCTATGCCTCATCACTAAAATTCATGGTAAATTTTAGCATGTTCATACTTTTTATGATCTTATTCTTAGTAGTTTTAGACCATTATTTACTATCCTAAGCAAATATGCATAAGTAATTTATAGTTTCTACTAGAAAGTTGGTCTGTCTGGCCAATTATTTTTTATTATTAGGATCATAGTTGAAGCTTTTTTTTTTGTCTATTATTAAGTATTTGACATTGGCCACTTGTAAGTAATATTCTAAAGTGAGTGCTTCAAACAACTATTCATTAATCCTATTTTTCCATTTGACCATATTTATATTCCAAGTCTACCATTCTGGCCTATCTGTTAGGAAATATTTGCAAATTATTTAGCATATAAGATGGCAGTGCCATCATCAATTAATATATATCCTTAAATCATCTCCTCATAGTATTATTCAAACATTTGAAATGTGGGGTATACTTTTCTCACTCTTTGGTCTATTTTTCTAAGAGACATTTTATATCATGTTTAGTGAGCTTGATCAATCTGATTTTATAAAATATCTATCTTAGATATCCCAACTTATCTTGGAATTTATTTTGCATCTCTATTGAATTTAAAAATAAAATTATAGAAATCAATATTCTTAATTACCATCTAGGGTTCCACCTACAAATCTATGACCCGTGAATCATATATCTTCTTCTTTAGGCTATCTATTTTAGCTTGCATTTTTTCCTTTTTTGTTTGAATTATTTGCACTTTTTTTTTAAATCCTCATTTTATTATAGAACAAGCTCTATTGCTTGCTCTTGAATGTGTTTCCCTATTTTAAATATATTTATGGGCTTTCCAAACATTTGCACATCCCCTGTTCTTTGATCGATCTGGACAACAATGATATTTTTTGCCCTAGGGATTGTTATTGATGCAACCTATGATGATGCAATTTGGGTATATTTTATTGAATGTGTGATACTCCTAGGATCTTTCCATTCCTCCTTGGCTTGCAACTATTTTTCATCAAAATCATCAATGGAGATCACATCCTCTACCCTGAATAAGCTAATGCATTTTGTAATAGGGTTGGCCTTAGTCCTTGCTTTCTTATATTCTGGAGATTTAAAAGGTTTGGGCATGCTAATATGATGTTACATTAGAAGAGTGATCAACCATCTAGCCTTTTCAATATTTTTTGTACAAAGAAAGATAGTTTTATTTCCTTGTTATCTATCACCATGGCTTTAGACACAAACTGTGGTCTTTGTATTACCATTTGGAGTTGGCCTCTTCAGACACTTGGCTCCCAAGGGATATTTGAATAAGGGATTGTTCTTACTGAGAAGAAGTAGAAATAATTTATTTACCTTTATCTATTGGCCTTTGTTATAGATTTTTGGTCTCAACAAATGTGATTTCAAGAGGCCCTGCATCAATAAGAGTTGTGGTGCTCTTTGGGCATGTTAGGGATGATTGGGCTATTTTAGCTATTGCTTCAGCTAAATGCACTATGCCCAAAATGATTTATACTTTTTGGGCATTAGTATTGACAACCTCTAACATTAGATCCTAAAACTCATCTAATTGCATGGTTGGAATTATAGGTGCACATGCCTCGACTAAATTCCTTCTTAAAGATATCAGGTTAGCAAAATAGTCTCCAAGGAATTCCATTTGAGTGTGACCCATATTATTAATTTCAAATTGATTCCACATGTCTTTTAGGGATTTTTTTCTTTAATAGCCTCTTGTAGGTAATATTCAAATGAATCAGGCCTATGGTTAACCCAAGCAAACTTCATGCATTCTACAGTTACTTGATAATGATCATGAGGATCATATGGCCTTCAACTAAGTTATAGAAAACCATACTCATCCATATTCCACATTGCTTTCAGCAAGCTAGGGTATCCTTTAAAAATATATGTACCCATTTTGCAAGGGAGCTTAAACTAGGGGACCCTTTTTGCCTTCTTATCGACCCTCATTTTGGCTTCTTCTACTATTTGTCTAGTAATATCTAAGCTAACTCTAGAAAAGGGCAATATGATGGGAGTATTTTGGGAGGAATCTTGATCCCCTCTAGGTATCCTACTAGGAGAGTAATCACATAGGTATTCATGGACTAGGGGTAGAAATTTCCCTATGAAATGGTAATGGCTAGATCCTCCTTCATGAATCCATGGTAGTCTATCTTGTACATCAGTTATTCTAGCACCCCTCTAAGCTTCTTTAATTTGCTCATTTTTAAATACTTGATAAGCAAATGGACTAGGATGGAGTAGTGTGTGAATCAAGTAATTACCTTATTTAATGGCTTTCTATAAGGCTTTTAGTTCCTCATGCATCCTTTCAATGATGATTTCTTCCTAGCAGTACATAAAAATTTGATATTCTTTATTGCATTGGATTATCATATAGACTACTTCAAATATTTTGGAAAAATTGGGGATGGCTAGTGCTATATTAAAAATATCTACATAATCCATAGCCCATGGTTGTAGAGAATTTTTTTAAGAGGTATTTCATAAGAGAATCCTACATCATAATTAAATAACTTGGGATAGAAGTCTATGAATAGTACCTGATTAGCTTGAGCCTTTAGAACTATCTTGTCCAATGTCAAATATGCTATTTCTAAGTTGAAGACCCTTTGGAAAATGTTAGGCATGATATTTATAGAGGGTTTGAAATCATGTTTTCAAAACTACTTCCTGTCTAGATCGTATGCCATTACTAGCCAAGATATCAAATCTGTAGAAAATAAACTTTGGGACAAGTTAGTCTACCCAAGTTGCTAG
Source organism: Wollemia nobilis (assembly GCA_028583015.1). Classification (NCBI taxonomy): domain Eukaryota; kingdom Viridiplantae; phylum Streptophyta; class Pinopsida; order Araucariales; family Araucariaceae; genus Wollemia; species Wollemia nobilis. The sequence continues at coordinate 5,425,039 of JAQPPZ010017031.1, read as the reverse complement.
TCCATCGATTGCAATATGACTTGTATTCTATCCTATACCTCTGAGCTCATTTGAAAAGTCCCATGATAAGGGTAGGATTTTTTTGTGAATCTTCTTCTACTAGCTCGTAAGAATCTACAACTGTGTTATTTGCCTCCCATCTCTAGGCTGAAGTAATTTATCTGTTAGGTCATGATCCTTGTATGTATTGCAACATTTGATTTATGCTAGCTAGCCCAAGGAGAGATTGATACAAGTTAATTTTATTGAGATTTCTAATACATGTGACAACACCTTCAGAGAATGTTTTTTGAGTGCTAGAAGAAGCCACACTCTTTTTCTTACTATGATATGTTTATCTTCTATTTTGAGACTAATGCTCTTTGCCTCTAATATTGCTTCTATAATTTAATCAGTCACTATGAAGATTTTTTGGTTTTCTCGTACATTCACTTATAGTGAGTCAAAGGGGTTTCTAACATGGACTAGCCTTTATGATACCCAACTATTGTCTTTCCTTTTTTCTACCTTGCATGCACCAACTTTTCATTCTCAATAGTTCTATCTTAGTACTGTGTTGTCATTATGTGATTGATCCATCTAATTTTAAAATGTGTGACATTGCTTTCCATAGTTGTATATGGTCACATGGTATCTAATTGTGTCATTTTTAGTCTCTGAAAGGGTTCTCTTATCGTTGCATGGGCTTTATAAAAATCTAAGCTCTTGTTAGTAAAAACAAAATCAAGCATGAATATTTTGGTTTGTCAAAACTTACAATCTCATAATAGGTGAAGATGTCTTCCTCATTATTTCCTATCATTTTCAAATAATTATTTCTACTATGGATCTAATTTAAAGCATTTTATTACTCTTTTTATCTTTGACAATTTTACCAGCTTTAAAAGTCTATAGTGGTGTTAGATTCACTAAGATCATGCAATAATAAGGTAAAATAATTTTGGCACCTTTGAGTTCACTGGATGTAGGTCTAAGCTATTGATCTGTTGGCTCTAATTTTGTATCGTAAGATCTAGGCACAAATAGGACAAAGCCCTTTTGAATTCAGTAGAGGCTACATTAATTCTTGGATGGTAGGCTAACCCTCCATGTTGTTGATTTATAGGATGCACTTACTAACCATAGTTATTTATGCAAATATGACAAAAGCATTTTTAAACTATATTTATCCTTTATATCATAGGCTACCCCTCCACATCGTATATTTCCTAGTCCTACCTCCTAATCGTTAGATCTGGCTAAAGTTGCTTGAGGCTTATTCCAAGGGTCACATGGACATAAGAAAGAGGGGGGTGAATTATTTATTTTCTTTTAAGGTATAACCTTAGGCTTGTTTAGGAAATATATATGACTTAAGGTATGTTACGTGAAGGACTAAGTTTTTAAGGGGGGGCAAAAATATGTCATTCTAGTCCTTAAAATTTGTGAGGGATCATGTGGTGAAAAGGATTAGGCCTTTGAAATACTTTATATTTTCTCATAGCTTAGGTTTATAACCTTAGGAAATGAATGTACATAAGATACTTGAATAATGTAGACTAATTTTGAGGTTCTTTTAATTAGGAATTAATTTTTGGGCTTCTTAGTTTTACCAGTCGTGGGTTTGAGATGTTGATATTTTAGTCTTATCTCCTAATTGTCATATCTAAGTGTGTAAAAGACTTTGATTTAGTTATGGTCATGAATATTCTTCCTTTTTTGTAGGCTACTCCTCCACATCATAGATTTTTAGGCTATGCCTCCTAACCATAGATATTTATGTAGATAAGACAAAGCACTTTGACCTTTATGGGCGAATACTATTATATTTTAGATCGTAGGTTTCCCCTCTATGCCATTGATTTCCTGGCCCTACCTCCTAGCTGTCAGATCTGAGGAAGGTAAGATAAAGCACTTTGAAACCATCATTATCCTTCAAACTATAGGCTCCCCCTCCATATAATATATTTCTAGTCTGCTCCTCCTAACTATCATATCTGTTTGAATAATATAAAGAACTTGTCCACTAGATAGGCTTCTAAACCATAGATATATAGGCCCTGCTTTCACACTGTTAGATTTGGGTATAGATAATACAATGCATCTTGAGACTATATTTAATCTCTATATCATAGGTTACCCTTTTACACCATTGATTTTTTGGTCTTGCATCTTAATTTTCCATATTAGTGCATATAAGACAAAGGACTTTTTAGTCAATCATTAAGTTTCAAACTGTAGGCTGCCAATCTACATCGTTGGATCTCCCGACCTTGCCTCCTAGCCATTGATATAGATGGAAATAAGACAAAAGCACTTTGATATTTATGGGAGAATATTGTTATCTTTCAGATCGTAGGTTGCTCCTTCGCACCGTTGATCTACCGGTCCTGCCTCCTAACTATCAGATATTTTGAATAAGACAAGAAACCTATGCAAACCATAAGGGGGGAGAATATTATCATTAAAAAATAATTAGTATCATACCTAAGGTTAGATCAATAAGGGGAGTGAAATATGTTGACTTAGACTTAAGACTTATGGAGCTAGACCTTAGAGAAATAAAATGCAAGGACATAAGGTGAAAGGGGGAAATATTTAATTCATGTGGTAATGTCTTATGAACCTTAGGTATTTGAGGGGTATGATTTTTTAGAAGGATTTTAAGGAATGACTTATTGTAATATAGGAGGCAGAGAAGGGAATATGATATATATATATTATATATATATATATATATATATATATTTTTTTTTTTTTTTTTTTTATAAGGGGCCTAAGGTCTAAGATTTATGACATAGGAAAAATATTTGGCGGACCTTAGGTTTAAGGGTTTATGAAAGGGGGATTATGAATGGAGGTCGATATTTGAATAATGGATTTTTTTCAGTGATGACCAATGAATGGGAAGTATTATATTTTGGAAGACTTAGGGTAATATAAAATATGAAAGGGGAAAATGATGGATGAATGACTTTAGAAAATATATGGGGACCTTAGACCTAGGGAAAAATTAATGGAAGGTGATGGCTATAAAATTTTCCAAGGTGACCTTAGGGACTATGGGGGAATAATGGATGGATGATGATGTTTGGGGATCTTTTTGGTGATGGTCTTAGGGACTAAAAAATTAACATTGAAGGACTAAGACTCATGACCTTTGCAAAAGAATAAAACCTTGAGGACCCTCTTGAGAACAGACATACTTTGACTAAGACAAAGAAATTCAAAGGACTTTTGGACATGACCATAACAAAGGAACACCTTGAAGTGTTTTTGACTACCCTTATTGCAAAAAATTGGTAGCCATTTTATTTTGACTCAAAAAAAATAACCTAAACCTAGGACTTTATAAGACCCTCCAAAATTTTGAAATTAGGGGTCAATCTTAAGTTGGATTTTGAGGATCCAACATAGGCTTCGATTGGGACAAGTGGTGAAAACTTGAAGCACTTGAGAACCCTAGAATATCTGGTTTAGAATTTCCCTAAAATCACCTAAAACAAACTATGAAAAGACAAAGATAAAAACAACTTTTTCCTACCTAATCACCTAAGGCTATAAAATGAAAAACTAAAATAAAGTTGCAACAGGTTGCTTTGAAAACATAAAAATACATTCCTCTACCTAATCACCTAAAATACAATGAAGGACTTGAAACATAATATATCTTATTTTTTGAAAGAGATGCAACTTCACTCTCTTCTAACCCCAAAGTAGGGTTGATATAGTTTCAGATGTTGGCCATTTATTGGAATTTGCATTTGTTCTCCTTCTAGAGTCTATAGCCTATAAGTGTGTTGCCCAACAATCTAAACTATCTGATATGGCCCAAGCCATTTGGGCTCTAATTTTCCCTTTTCACCATGCTTATCATTTTTGGGGTCCCAGTAGATCACAATATCTCCTTCCAAAAATGGTTTTCCTTTTGCCTTTCTTATTGAATAGCTACACTATTTTTTGAGTTTGTTCTATCATTTTGTTCAAGGCTTCTCTTCTTTCCTCCTATAATTGTGCAATATGATCTAATATTCTTTGTAGGGCATTTGGATTTTCATGATCTTGGAGAAGTAGAGATAAGGCATTTCTCTCTATCTGAGGAGGCAATAGAGCATTCTCTCCAAACACTAGTTCATATGGGGATTTTCCTGTATTTCTTTTGATAGATAACCTATCTACCCATAAAGCAAATTTTAGCTCACTGTCCCAACTTCTTTTGTTCTTGCCTAGTGACCTCTTGATCCTGGTAATCAAATTTTTATTTGAAGACTCAGCCAGACCATTTCCTTGAGGATAATAATTTACAGCATGTGAAAGTTCTATATTATATTTGGCATAAAATTCTATCATTTTAAATGAGGTGAAGTAGTTGCCATTGTCTATAACTATCTTCTTGGGGACCCCAAATCTTGTTAATATATTTTCTTCTAAGAATTTAATTACAACCTCTATGGTTGACTTCTTGAGATTAAAATGGAGAGTTTATATTTTATTTTTTTTATCTACTTCCACCCACTTAGTAAAGTAATCAGTAGCTATTATGATCCACCTATGACCTCTAGAAGAGTTTGGATTCATTTCACCAATAAGATCAATTCCCCACTATGTGAAGGGTGCTTCAATGACAACTGGCTTTAGAGGCATAGCTGCTAAATATTTCTTACCTACAAAAACCTGGTAGCTATGACAACTTCTGACCAATTGGTGAACATATTTAAAAAGTGTAGGCCAATAATAACCAACTCTCATTATTTTATTGGTAGTGGCCTTTGGTGCAAAATGACCACCACAAAATCCAGAATGATATTCTTTCAATACCTGATGGATTTCTTTTTCAAATAGATAGAGCAATAGTATACCATCTGGATGTCTCCAATACAGTTTACCTTCTTGCACATAGTATCTTTGGGCTTGTTATTTGACAGATCTCATATTGTTTTGAGATATACCTCTTGGGAAAGATAATGTTTGAAGATACATTAATATATCATCATACCATTTGCACTCAACATTGTCAATTCTTCTGATTTCATGCATTTCATCAACTATGATAGTATTGTTCATATCTTCCCCTTCTCTGTTAGCCAAGTATTTTTCCAAACCTTATCCTCTGATAATTTGAACTACTTTGAACTCTACATCATACTATAATAATTTTACCATCCACCTTGTAGCACTACCTGTTGGTTCAGATTGAGTAAGGATATCTTTTATGGCTATGTAAGGAATGCAGGCTATAACTTTGCTTGACCCAAATATACTTTTAAAATACTCCAATGCTCTTATTAGAGTGTAAGCATGTTTCTCTATCATGGAATATTTTAGTTGAGCTCCTTTCAATCCTATGCTCATAAAAGCTATAGGTCTTTCATTATTTTCATCATCTTTCTAAGATAGAACTACAACAATAGTGTGCTCTAATGCAAAAGAGTATATATTGAAGTCTTTGGAGTAGTTAGGATAGTTTAACATAGGGGTTGTAGTGATGGCATATTTAATATTTTGAAATGCTTTGATATTCTCTTCATTCCATCTTATATCTCCATATTTTTTAATCATATCATTAATAGGCTTTGCAATTTCAACAAAATTGGGGATAAACCTCCTTACAAAGTTAATCTTTCCAAAGAAAGATCTAACTCCTTTCAGATTTTTAGGAGGTGGGATTTTAGCTATTGCTTCAGTTCTTTGAGGGTCAATGTTAATCCCTTCTTTTGATACCACATGCCCTAATAATTTCCCTTGAGTTACCCCAAAAATGCACTTCTTTGGATTTAGAGATATTCCATATTCTTTACATCTAGAAAACACAGTGGCTAAGTGCTCAAAGTGGTCTTCTAGGTTCTTAGAAAACATTGTTATATCATCAAGGTATACAACAACAATTTCAAACATAAGACCCTTGAAAGCAAAATCCATAGCCCTCTAAAATGTAGCACCTGCATTCATTAGTCCAAATGGTATTCTGAGATATTCAAAGGTTCCCCAAGGTGTAGTAAAAGCAGTCTTATACCTGTCTTCTGGATTGACCAATATTTGATTATACCCTAAAAACCATCTAGTAAAGATATTCTTGATGATCCTACCACTGCTTGCAGCAACTGTTCCATGTTGGGGAGTGGATAGTTATCTTTAAGTGAGCTCTTGTTTAAATTTTTGAAATCAACATAGAGTCTGATATCTCCATTTTTCTTCCTAATTGGTACTAAATTTGCTATCTAGGAAGAAAATCTCACTTTTCTAATTATTTTGGCATCCAATAATTTTTGTACTTCTTTTTGCATTATTGGATGTAATGTGGGGTTAAATTTTCTCTGCTTCTATCTAAAAGTCTTTGCATATTCCTGTAGAGGTATAATATGAGTCATAACATCAGTGTTGAACATCCTCAAATCTTCATAGCTCCATGCAAAAATTTCTTTGTTCTTTTTTAGAAAGTTGATATATTATTCTCTTTCCTTCCCTAACAAAGCTTTATTTATCTTGACAAGCCTAGGCTCTTCCTCTATTCCAATGTTGACATCATCTGCTTCAGATTCTTGGAAGAGTGGTTTGTAAGCTTTATCAAAATAATCAAACAAGCTTTCTAGAGAGACAAACACCTTAGGGATTCTATTTGTTTTCAGTTGAATAACTTCAACTAGTTCTCCAATGACATATTGTAATTTCTCTTCATCTTCTTCCTCACATATTACATCAACAAATTGGTTTTGAAGAGTCATGAAGTCTTTGATGTCTATGTCATCCTAAAATACTTGAAGGTAGACTACATTATCAGGTACAAATGGCTTATAGATAGAAATAGTAGGGAACCTTTCCATATACTTTGTATCTATATCTGGACAATCTACACCAGATGCATTTATTACCAATAGATCTACAACATGATTCTTTTCTCTCGAAATATAAGATAAATTAAATGCCAAAAACTTATCTATCTCTTCTAGCACTGCTTGTCTATACTATTTCAGTCTTGGATGCTTGGCCTAGTATTTTCCTTTAACCTATTGAATGATTAATTTTGCATCTCCACTAACAGTCAAGTAGTTTATCCCTAACTCTTTGGCTTTTCTGAGTCCTAACAGTAAAGCTTCATATTCAACCACATTATTGGTGCATGGAAATTCAAGTCTATAGGGAATACCTAAGTAGTTACCCTTAATATCTATTAAATTTATTCTTGCACTAGCCCTAGACTATGATTTAGCCCCATCAAAAGTCATGGTCCACATTTCTAAGTTAGAATCCTAGTAGATTCTGCATCAACTTTTTCTCTTATTTTTGGATCCATATCTTTAGCATCAGGAACTTCCATTAGGAATGGAGTATGCCAAATTGAGTATACTCCCATTTCCTTCTCTTCAATAGAGTTAACCAAATTAATCATAGTATCATCATGATTTTCTCAATTCCATAGAATACTTGTTAAATGGTTCTCTCCTAAGAGTAGCATTTTCTTTTCTTGATAATGGGATGGTAGCATATGACCAATCTAGTTGAATAGAACCACCCAACTGTTCAGCCCAATGTCTACTCAAAAGCAAAGAGAAGAAGGGGTCTACATCCACAACTACTACATCCATCACAATGCCTTTCTTTGGATATTGGTCTAAGAATACCAACAAACCAGTTATTATTCCTACACATGGTATTTGTCTACTATCCATTACTAAAATAGGAGGAGAGTCTCTTGTGCAAATAAGTCCTAGCTGATCTGCTATCTGTTTAGGCATAATATTGTGTGAAGCACCACTATCAAGCATACAATTGTGAATTACATATTGATCCCCTAATTCTGATTTATATCTGAGGGACACATAAAAAGGCCTGACTAAAGAAGGTGTTCTAGTCTCATGATTTTCTGGTCTGATGGCATTACATGACTGATTTCTTATCTGTTCTATCAACCCAAAAGCTTTGCAGACTTGATCTCTATATTTTGGGACTATCATTAATTCACCAAAGGTTATGTTGACCTTTTGTCTGGTTATCTCTAAACCAACATCAAATTCAATTTTCTTGACATCTAATGTCTTTATATATTCCTCTTTTTGTAGTTCTTCACTCACTTCAACTACTTCAAGAATGACCTTTTTATCTTTTTGTTGTTTATCTTTATAGGTAAATTTATTTGGGCCTGTCTACCCTTTATTTTCACTAGTAGATGTTTTTTTTGCTTTTCCTAGCACTATTCTATTTCTCATATTTATGGCATGAATTCTTTCCAATTCCTCTATCTCTTTTGCTGTTGGGATTAATTTTCCTTGCTTCATTTTGTCATATCTAGAATCTTGTGACTTTTGCATGATATTTACATTATCAACAACTAGAATCTTAGGATGATGATTTGCAGCATATAAATCCATATTTTCTTCAAATAATTTTTCTCTAGATTCATCTTCTTGAGTCCAACAAACATTTATTCTTATATCTTCTTTAGATTCATCATCAAGATTGACATTATTATGCATACTTAAGTAAATTCCACAATCAACTGAATTATGTGGAGCATCACAAGTAGAGCAATAAAATAGAAAATTTGTTGTTACATTAATAGAAGGAATGGGATTTGGGACAACATCTACATCTTTCTCAGTTTCTCTCTTTTTCCAGCCATTTTCATTGTTCCTATTTCTATTACCTTCATCTGAGTTGTGGTTATTATTCCAACCCCTATTGAAATTTCTTCTAAATGGAGGTTTGTTATCTCCCTGTTGTTTTTCACCTTGAGAGTGTGAAGATTCTGCATTATTCTCTTTTCCCCTTTCTATTCTTGCTAATCTGTTATTCATTGTATTAAACATCTCAGTCATCTGATTTGCCAATTTTTCCATTGGATCCTGCTCTGTTTTCTTTAATACATTGAATCCTACTTTCTTGGGTTTCTTATCTGATTGATTTAGCTCTAAGGAATAAGGCTTCATCTTACCACTGTCTATCATATTTCTTTCAATATCTATTACTTTTTCCATGTATACATCAATAGTAGTGACTTGTTCTTGTCTTAACTCATAGTTAAAATCTCTTGGAAATTCATTCTTATAAAAGCATATAGATTTAATATCATTGGGTCTTAACCTAGTAGGGATTTTATTTCTAATCTTGATAAATCTCCTGTTAAAATCACTGACTGATCCATTTTATTTCTTTTTCATTATAGCTAATTTTGTTAATAGTGAATTTTTGTTCTTCCTTTCACCATATTTATTTAGAAATATTTCTTATATTTCTTGAAAGTTATGGATAGTGTCAACTATAATACTATTAAACCATTCTCTAGCATTGTTTTCCAATTTTTGTAAGAACAACCTAAGGACTACATCCTCTGGTAGAAATATTGACCCATGGGGATCGCTAAAGACCTAGGACTTACAAGAACTAGGTATATGGCATTATCATGTATGCACTTAGAGAAATACCCTTGGGGATCACCAAAGACCTATCTATAATGATCTACAACTTTTTGTAATTCTAAATAAAGAACTAGAAGTTTCTCTAAAGACTAAACTCTCATGCAATTAACTTGGGTGAAGAATCCATGATCATATTTCTTCAATATATTTTATATGCTATGGGAAATAACCAATTTGGAGGGAGGATGTTGGATTCATTATAAATAAATGATCCTTCCATTATTAGTCCATATTACATATAACTATTATAGATTAATATTAACATCACCAAGTTGAAATAGCCATTTTTCCCCCAAAATGACATTTGCACTAGTCAAATTTATGACAAAGATATTTTTTGACCAAATTTAATACCCCATTTGGATGTTAACTTTATCCATTAAACCTAGAAACTAAGGGGTACACCTATTTATAATCAATACTTGAAATTTGTTTTGATTTGAAGAATTGATATACAAGCACAAAGACTTTGCTAAAGCTATGAATTCTGCATGAATCAATCAACATATTAATGTGATGCCATTTGATGAATACTTGGAACTTTTTGGTTTGGTGAGCTTGGATATACATAAGGGAAAAGTTTAAAACATCCATGGTATTATCCTCATACTCAAACTCACCTATTTCAACTAGTTGCTCTTGCTATACTGAATATTCATCTTCTAACACCACTACTTCTTTAGCTTCCACTTGAAATTTATGAGATTTTTTATTGGAATAATCTAGGGAATGGTGAGAATGATATTTAAAATAGAATAATCCCTAAAAATTCTCATTATTATGGTTATTGAAGTCACATTGAGGTTGGGTACTAGGACCTTGGAGCTTTTATTTTACCACCAAAGCTATATGTTGAGCATCCTTGAGGGTTTAGGGATTGAACATGTTGATTTCCTATAAAATTTTATTTTTAATACCATGGAAAAAGGTTGAGTCCATTACTATTGGATCCAACTAATAGGTGTAGATGAGAAGACTTGTAAACAGTGCATAATACTATTCAAGCATTCTTGTTTACTTAGTTTGCATCAAATGGACCACATACAATGTGGAAAATACTTTATCAAACCTATGGAGGAATTGAACTCTAAAATCGAGCTACAAAAGAGAGATCCCTAGTTGGTGAAGCTTCCATATCAATTATTGATAAGCAAGATTCTACAACTTAGTAGAAACTAATATAATATGACCTTGTTTAGAAATATGGTATAGATAGATAATGCTATCCATATATGCCAACCTAACACATGGATTAACATCCTCAAATGTGGGGATATTGATGCATGGAATAAGAACATCATGAGGCTAGTACAATTAGTTAGAAGCACCTCCTGTAGAGGAATCTAGATTAAAATCAAATCCTAAGATATAACCACCCATATCTCAAAGACTACCTCTAGTAGAATTTGAAGCCATGTGACTATCATAGGAAACTAAAGGCCTATGACTAGATGGTGGCTATTGAAGAATGCTTGTATCCATTGGATTTGGTGCATGTTGCAAGACTAGTGGCTACTACCTCTGAATTTTTAAAACTTGTGGTCAAGTTATTTTATAGTAGAGAAAATATTTATGAAACATTGGTTGTTGACTAAGGTAGTACTAATTTTATTATAAGATACCATAATGGAATTAGCCATATTTTCTTGTTTTTAAGATAGGTATGCAAACTAAACCCAATATTATCAATAATAGTATTACCAATTGGATAGGTAATGGGAGAAGTGGAAAGGGAAAGATTATTGGGAGTAGGAGAGGAAGGAGGATTGGTATTGAGAGTGGGTGAAGCCATGGAATTTAAGGAAGAAAGAAGACACATATCAAAACTATTAATATTTGGAGGAGTTTTGTGATGCTTACCAAAATTTTTGGGTTGATGCTTCTTTCTACTCATGTACAGATCCTTTGAATAACAAATGCACTACAATCGACTGATGATCCATAAACAATAATAGGATTGGAAAGTTCATTCTTACACTAGGGGAAATTTGTAAAAACTTGAAAGAATCCTTTGGAGCACTTCTAAAAATGTATTATGATAAATACCCATTATTTTAATTAATTTGAAGAGATTATTGCAATATATAGGTCTCCTAAAAGGGTCTTTACACACTTAATTCCCAAAAAATGTTGTTAGAAACATCCCTTGTCTTGACTAGCTCAGAAAGACAATCACAAAGGGATAGGTCTCTTACAAGGGTTCTAGAACACACAAAACTTATTACTTTAATTAAGTTCTAAAAAAGGAGTTAAAAATAGTGAATTCACAATATTATGGAAGAAAAATTATGTCAAAATATGAGTTGAAAATTTTTAATGAAAAATTTGTTGGACCAACAAGGTGTTAGATAGAGTTTCATTAGTAAAAAATGTGAATATATATAATAAAGGTGAGATGGTTGGTTTGGATAACTAATTTTCATGCACCTATTTGGGTGTAACTCTCAAATATCTAACCCTAACTATATCACATGATATGATAAATTCTAAATATACCCCTTATTACATCATACTTCAAATAGGAATATGAATCAACAATTTACATTTTTCAAAAATATAATGGACTAGGACACACATAGTTATTATTTACATCATTGTGAATATGGAAAAAATCAATTTATCACTTCAATGGGAATGATCACATTGAACTCTATCAAGGATAGAGACAAACACAACTATACCAGCTTTTACACCAAAAGTGGATAGGACACACACACACACACACTCCATCTACACCATTACAAATAGGCACACCCTTAGCTATCTATGAACCTCTCTATTAGGGACACACTCAATCAATCACAACTACAATTATTTTCTTGTGAATAAGGACACACACAACCATTCAAAAAATCTAATGTGAATAGGGACACATATTACTATCTGCAAAACATAGGGTCTCCACTTTTATCAAATGATACATTGCCTCTAGTAGATAATTTAGTCCAATTCCATAATAAAAATGGATCACAACTAAGTCAACCATGTGACCCCCTCAAACTAAACAATGTATTTTTTGAACTTATGGTTCTCAAAAGTCCTCAACATTTTTATTTAATGGAGTGGTTGCAATAGGATCAAAAACTTCTTTGTAATGGGTATAAATATGCCTATATTACTCACTAGAAGAGCAGGAAAAAATAATAATTTTGTTTCTTGCCAAAGTATCCAAAATTTTCAAAAATAAATGTATCACCATTTAAACGTTTGATTTCATTAATATTCATTCACTCAATCAATATAAATATTTATCAACCTTCAAATAGTGATATCAAACCTCAATATCTATGCCAATAAGAATGTTCAAGCATCTTACTTCCATGTGAGCACAATCAATCCTTTCATGAAGTGTCATATAAAGGGCCAAATATTCCTTCTTACAAAGAGCGTGGGATACTAAAGGTGTTCTTCCAAAAAAAGTCTTAACCTATTATGACACAACATGACCCTGTGATGATAGACTACATAAAAATTGAACTACTCCTTATCACAAGGGTCTTTATGTCAAGTAATTAGAATCCACTATGAGAAATTGAAATATTATGGAAACAAATACATTCTCAACTAGTCAACTTGAACCAAAATATTTTGTTGCCATTCATTTTCAATTGGATGGTTCAAATTTGCATGCAACATGTATTATATTCTCCTATTGATTATCAGTTTAATCAAATAATTACAACTCTACTTCATCCTTAAATTATCAATTGTAAATAGTTGCATATCCCTCCAAAACAAACATGTCATGATAAAATTTGATACTCTGGATTAACAAGTTCAATGCTTTAACTTGAATCTTCATGGAATATTCTGTTAATGTTTTATGGTAATCAAAATGTCAAATCACCATCTTGTCACCTCCATTTAATAAAAATAAAAATAAAAATAAAAATAAAAATAAAAATAAATTTTAAAGGCTTATAAGATCCTTCCCACAAAGCATGTGGTATTTTTTATATTTAAATATGTTGGGGCCTCCTTTCTATTTTTTAATGACATGTTCTTTGCATGCAATAGATCACAAAAAACACTTTTCTTTGGGTAGATTGTAGGTAGCTAGTACTTCTTAATTTTTGGTTTTTATTTTTAATGCATGACACATACCTTCAATAAATAACACTTTACTAGAAGTTAAATTTCAAGTGCCCCATGCATTCATTAGATGAAAACTTCACAATAAACAATTCTTGTACATCTTCATATGATTTTATTTCTAGATGGCCTAGCCAATAGACGATAGTATTAAAGTTCACTTTAGATGATATTTTATTGAATGAAAATTTTAAATTGTTGGAATTATTACATTATTTGGCCCTCTTGTAAATATTAGTTTGGTAGTTGATTTATATTTTATATAATATATGTGTCAATATGAGAGAAAGTGCAAGGTTTCAAGAGAGAATGAAGAGTCACATTGATATGTGGTAAGATGAGAGTTTTGTCTTTATGAGGAATATTAAAGGATGAATCTCCTAGCTGTTATAGTAGAGCAATAGAAAAAGTACTAAAAAGTCATCTAAAATTATATATTGAAGAGATATCTCCAAGCAATGTAATCAAGATAGATCATTCTTGTAATATTTTGATATTGTGTAAATATGAGTTATATTTGTGAGATATTGTTGTTATTCCAATATTGAGATTCATTGTTAGTTTGATTAATGGTATATATTTGATTTATACTTGATCTTGGATAAATTTTTCTGTGAGTTAATCTATCTGGAAAGCTAATAGTGGTATCAAAGCCACTACGAGTAGTTACTTGCATATGTCAAAATTGGTTAGAGTCTGTCTACTTTAAAGGGAAGTTTATAGTCACCATGACATAGAGGTCTTGAAGGTAAACCTTAATAGAGATGAAATTCTAGAGAATAGAGAATTTTCAAAGAAATATCTCCATGTTGAAGATTTGAGACCCTTATTAGTGAAAGTGAAGAGGTCATATAGAATATATATAAATCCCATGTTAAAGGAGATAAATGAGGCTTGAATAAAGGGTCGTAGTTAGATAAGTGAATGTAAGCATTGGATAAGAAAGAAGGCTTGTAGAACTAGTGAAACAAGGTCCAAAGAATACTAGTGAAAGAAGACTCAGAAAAGAAGCCTGAGATACAAAGTGGTCAGCAAAGTAGGGCAATATTGAAGCTATGTAAATATTCAACAAGAAGAAGGTAAAATTCAAGAGAAAATTCATTTGAAGAAAAAGGTGAAATAAATCATCAAAGGAAGAATACAATAGTGGAAGCCACTTGAATGAAAAAGCTTTAGATAGAATAATAAAGCAAAGCTACTATAACATGTTAAGGAGAATGAATATTTGAAATATGAGTATGTCTGCACTGAAGAGAGAATTGATAAGTATTAAATTTTTGGTATTGCACCATGAAGGATGCAAAAAACTATATAGTATGAAAGCATTGGAATTAATTTTAATTGACACTAAGTATTGCCTAAGGGCGTGTTGGGATCCGAATTGTCATCAAGTTTTACTTGATACTGCAACTGTCTATCTTCCAATTTTTTGGCTAGGCTTGCACCCGATAGTCATAGCTCAAAACTCAACATTGGATGGACCAAAGATTGCTTCAGCCCAACCTCCAGAGTAGGTTGGTTCCTTGTCAACTAACAGAATGTTGACTCAATTAAGCTCAATAATGGTTTTTGGGAATAGGGTTAGAAAAGGGTTTAGGGTTAAGAAAATATGAATTAACAGTGGCCGGATAGGGCTAACAACATAGGCATCCATAGGGAAAACCTTTGGCAAACTATTTCTAGTGTCCCACACTCAGGATTAGCAACACCCAAAATAGAATAATCTTCATACAATAAAATAAAAATAGATATGTGCTTCAAGAAATAATTTCAATATCTAAGATACTAACAATCCAATTTAGCAGAATAGATCAATATTCAGACTTCATAGAAATAAACTTCTTGCCACACAGATCTAACTATGAATAGATTTCAATTGCCTTACAACTAGTAATCCAATACAGGTGGAATGAACTAACCATAACAACATTGATAGAAATGCAATTCACAGCTCGAACCTCTTAATGAAAGATATTGAAGATGATAAATCTTGAGTCAAAAATCTGAGTAATGCTCCTTCCATTAGTTTGCAAAATATATTACATAGTAGGGCAAGAAAACACTCTAGAGCTGACACTGAAATAGGGGGAGACATTACAAGGATTTAGAATATGATAGATCAGCAGAAAGCTATGCTGACATCATTTCATTCATTCATAGGGTCCGATAAATCCATTGGAAGTCACACGCCATGGCAGCTCGGCTCTACAACTTGCTGTTTAGAAATGGCAGTTAGACTTTAGGTCGTTAGAAACTAGATCTAAACCACTCATCCTTCTTGAAGACTTCACACCACCATAGATCTACAACTACCCTGGTTCTTGGTTCTTGGTACCATGACACTTCATCTACTTGCTCGAACTGATTGGCCTTCATCCACCAAGAATCTACCTTTGTATGCTCATAAAAATATCAGCATAATATCCATCATTGATGCCTTCAGTGGATGGCTATGATTAAACTCCAATAATACTCTATAAGTGAGAGGTAGAAAGAGTTGCCAATCTGCTCTAAAAAGAACGTTGACGTCAGCTTGGATGGCTTCGGCCAGTGGATTGGAGCTTACATGGAAAATACACTAAGTGTTGAGCGAAATACAACTCATCATCAATCCACTCGCTTAAGCCTTCAAAACATTTAATTCCTTTCTCGCATCCATGACTTAGAAAATAAGTTGCAATCCGCTCCTCGATTCTTGCTCCACCAACTTTGACTAGAGTTGACTATGGAGTAGAGTGCATCACCAATCCACTCAAAAAGTAATGGGAAATGATCTTTGCACTATTTTGCTACCTTATACTCCCTCTTAGGTGCTTTTAACCTTCTTACCGAGTGGCATGAAGCTTGTCGCCATTCCACTCAAAAATAGCCTTGGAACTCAGTGGAATGGGCATTCTCGACACTTAGTCGCTTGAGCGCATGGGATGAAGTGTTATCACCAATCCACACTTTGAAAGGTGCTGACATCATCTAAACTTGGTTGGATTATGGATTGGGACCTTCGTGCGAAGCCACTACAAAATACACTAAGTATTGGGTGGGGTGGAACACTTTGCTCATGTTTGCAAAAAATACTAAGTGTTGAGCGGATTGGAGCATCTTGCGTGGATCCGCTCTAAAATACTCTATATCTTCAGTGGATTGGAGCATCTTCATGCCTTAGAATAAATTTTCAAAATTTTCTAAGGATGTGGCCATTTTGGGCCTACATTCTAGCACCTCCCGGGTGGATTTTCTCGCAAAACCATCAAACTCAGAGTCTTATCCATTGGGCATCAGGAGTCAAAAATGCTAATCTTCAAACAATGCTTCATAGAATAATTTCTATATGACCATTACCCTCTAAAAACCTTGTGAATTCACCTAGAGGGTAATGGTTCATATCGAGATCATACTGGAAACACAAATATCTCCACCACTCCTTCAAAACTACTCCAATGTTAAGCAAAAATAGAACTATGTTCTCCCTTTTATGCTTCTTCAAAAATGACATGAATACCTTCACAAAACTTTCATTCTCTATCTTTTAGCTTCATGCTTTTATTATTGTCTTCTGACAGTGTTAGAGTCAAAATAAAACAAAATACAACACTTCTACATGACTACAAAATTGTACAACATAAAAAAAACTCTATGCTTGTGCCTCTTGAGGGTCTGTAGCAACCCTATTTGGTTCTTCACCTTCCTATTGAGCTTCTTCTACAACATTATCTTCCTGGTCTTGCTCAACTTCCTCTTCTTCAATAGGTGAATCTTGCTCTTTATCCTTTTCCCTAACATCATTACCAAACAACTACACCATCAGCTTCAGAGTCTGCAAGGCTTGTTTCTAGACTACTTCAGAAGGATTGGAAGTCTCCTTAAGCTACTTGTGAATGTACTCCAACTCAGCAGTATCTTCATAATTAGCAACACTTCCCTTATTTACCAAGTCTTCCATCAAGTCTCGGAGTCTGGTTAAATCAATTATCATTTGTGAAACCTACTCCTGATCAATTGGCTCTTCCAAGGCATCAATCTTAGATTCATCTTGGAGGCTCTAAGCTACACTCTTTTTAATTTCTTCTTCTGATAACAAAGTGTTATTCTCCAACCATAACCCTCTAAAGCCATTTTGAACCATCTCTTGATTGATGTCCATTACATCTTGAATTGTATTCTCCACTTTATCATACAATAGCCAAGCCTTTTGCAGTAATCTATTCTTCTTCACTATGACTCTGGTAGCTAATCTAGCAATATTCCATTCCTTATTGGGAATAGGCTTAGCAGTCTCACTGAGCCTGCTATCTACCAACTTATAAATCTGCTCTATTGGAATCACCATTGGTTGTAGCTCTTGAGTGAATTTATCTAGATCTTCTTGGGTATTCTGAAGTAGGTGGCTGGCATCATCCATATAGTCAATGATGGGTTGTAGCTCTGAGCATTTCTCCAAAACTTTAGACAATAGTTCTTTCCTTACCTTCTTTAGCCCTACTTTTGAGAAGCTTGAAGACTTGGCCTTTTCAATTTGAAGTTGGTGCTTCAAGCTCTGTATCTCTTTGGCTTGTTCTTCATTTTTCTTCTTTTTCTCCTCTACTTGCTCTTTGAGCTTATTGGCCTCTTGGAATTTGCTCTACCAGTTATTTGCTT
This sequence comes from Wollemia nobilis, assembly GCA_028583015.1. NCBI lineage: Eukaryota > Viridiplantae > Streptophyta > Pinopsida > Araucariales > Araucariaceae > Wollemia > Wollemia nobilis. The sequence goes on along the minus strand of JAQPPZ010017031.1, from coordinate 5,406,920 downwards.
CACTTCTGATAGCTTTCTCTATCTATTTTTGGTTATTGATTGTCTTCTCAAGTTTCTCTATCGTTCGCTCTAGCTTGTCAACCTTCTCTTTGTATATATCAACTTTGACATAGAAAGTGTCCAAGTGGGCTTTCACTATAACCAGCTCATCTTCAGTAGGTAACTACTCAATGTCCTCTGTATACTCTTCTAGATGATAGTCTTGAATAGTCATTTCTATTTTCAAGCTTACTCACTAGAGGAATAATGGATCTAGATGCTCTCTGCCTTGAAATAGGATCAATAGACATGGTACTTCTCTTTGTAGCCATCCTCTTTGAAGGCTTGGACAACTTCTCTACCCAAAAATATTGAATTTTCTATGAAGTTTCCTTCTCCTTTTGCAAAGTTGCTAGTGTGGGATAACTTGTAGGATGAGGAGAGGCTATAAGATAGGGAAGAGCAGACTCAATAGTTGATGATGAAATGGTGGTAGTGACTATAGTTGAGTCTGTGACTATTACTATTGTTACAATGGGAAAAGTCATGGAAACTAAAGTAAAACTCATAGAAGGGTGAGTGGGTGTGGATGAAACAACTTGTGTTTCAGATGATGTGGGAGGTTGCAATGGCAAAGATGGGATTATAGGGGATGATGAAGGAGGAATTTTAGATGATTGTGGAGGAGATGGATTGACTTGGCCCTCTATATTTGCTGGTGAAATAGGTGGTGAATTATGAGGGGGAGAGGGCACTTTTATTTCAACTTTTTCTTTAGAAGGGGAAGGAGCTTTCTTTGGGGAAAGAGGAGGAGAAGGAGAAGAGGGGATAGAAATCATACCTTCACCTACAGATGTAGGAAGTTCTGGAGCTACCTCTGTACTTTGTTGTTGTGTTGGTTGTATCGATTCTTCTACAACTGAGATAGAGGTCTTCTCAACAATATTTCCCTTATCCATATTTTATTTCTTACAGACCTCCTTCTGAGTTCTTTTTGATGCATTTTTGGCTTTTCTCTTAAAAACTTGAAATACTGTCGGCTTATCATTCTCTGTATCTTCCTCATAAAGTCCTTGCAATGGTTCCTCCTGCAATGGTTCTTCAGAAATAGGATTGAGCTCCACTGTAGCTGTAGTGGTGAAACTTACTGGTGTAAACATAAAGTTCTTATCTTTCTCATTCCAATATATTTCTATTTTAGGGGGCTCTCCACCTAGAGCTAGGTGCTTGGGCCTACTTACTATCTTGATGACTTATGTGCTTATGGCTCTATCATCAGAATAATGTATTTTACTCATTAATTGTGCCCCTTTAGGGAAATTCTCTAGTTGTTCTATCGAGGGCTCAAATGTTTTAAGAGCTTTAGTAGTAGTTAATTGAGTATCAGTCCCTTCTCCTTGAGTTTCTTCTTGTGAAGGTGGGGATGGAGAATCTGACCCTGGTTGTGGTTTCTTGTAAATCAACACTAGATTCTTTGGGTCTTTCACCTTCCAAGTTTTGATGTTCTTATCATATCTATTAGAAAAATCATTATCAATTACTCATCCAAACTTAGATTTCTCTATGTCGATTTCCACTCTCATCCTCCACTAGTCTACTATCTTACCTTCATCCCATTTCTTTTTATTCTCAACTTCTCTGATCGTAGACTCCTTCAACTGATGGCTTTCATTCTTATCTGAATCAAAATCAACTATCTACTCGTAGAAGTCTAGCCATGGGGGAAGTTGTTCCATCTTGGAAACATTCCAATCTAATGGGGCATTTTCCTTATTATTCCTACCCTTTTCAAAATGAGGCCTTGATGTCTTCTCAAACTTGTGGGCCTTCTCTCCATTAAGATCAATGTTCCTCTTATGGAATTTATCATCTGGGTCGTATCTCCACCTCTGAGGGATGTAAAATAGGCCCAACCTATCCAAATATTGGGTGATTTGTTCACCCTGGCCCTTTTTGGTGATAGTTATATCATCGACACTATGGTAGGTCAACAAACACTTTCTTTTCTTCCTAGAGCCATAGTTCATATTGATAAAATCTGCTTACCTCAAATATTCTAGAGCTAATAATCTATTTGTAATAAAATGAGGAAGTAGAAAAGGCTTACCAGTGAAGCCATACAGTCTAATAATTGTGCCTTCTATAAGGATGTACCAGTCTCCTTCTTCGACACCTTCTGTTCTCAATAATTCTCTGGCCAGTGGTGGTAACCTAGGGCATTTCCCATACATTATCTTCAAATATGGCCCTAGAAATTCTAGGTTAAATCTATAAACAGACTCAATGCTCCTCAAATGAGCAGTCCAATAGTATACAGGGATAGGGTCTCCCTTGTCATTCTTTTCTTTTACAGGAATCCAGGGCATCATCTTCCTCACAACAACAAAGAACATCCAAACCAAACTCGAACAATGTTGAAAAGAGGGTGTATCTGAATCCCTTTTCATTCTTACTAATTGCTCATGTATTCTTTTGGCTAGGAAAGTTGGCCAATCAAAGTAAATGGCCTTAATACCCTTTTCTCTACATCATGTTCATACATTTTCTCATTTGAAATGTAGTAAGTAGTGGCTATTTGCCAATCTCTCATGAATTGATCTGAATCCAAACCCTCCAAACAAGCTAGCATGGAATAGAGCTCTAGGTTAGAAAATTGGTCAATGGGGATTGGGACTTTAGGCATCTCATCTTCCTCCTTTATACGTCTAAATTGGAAATGAAGCCATTTTTCCATGACTTCCTTCTCATCAGAGGCCATTAATGAAGCATAAACCCTAGCTTGTTCTGCTATATCAAATTGTTTAGGTTCTAGGGGTGGGCTTACCCCTACGATAAATAAATCATGACAAGCTTCTTTGGTAATGGTAAATAATGTTATGCCATTAGCTATTTTCACTACCCTTCTCTTAGGATCATAAAATTTAATGATTGTAGAAATTAACTCAGGACAATGGTGAACGGAATCATAGATGTAAGAGAATAAGAAGGATTCTATAGCAATGATACCTTGAGGTCGAATTGGTCTCCCTTTAAAGTATCTAAACTTGAAATTTCTCCTCAAGAAGGTTCTCCTTACTTGAGTCATTACAGTATCTACCAACCACCTTGTCTGATTTACATAGCTGTCCAAATCTACCTCTCTTTTCTGCATATCTTTTGGTGCTTTCTTAGGAGCCATTTTCATAGAAATATTTAGAGTATTCTTTCTCTAGTGTTTGTAGATAATGCTTTGTTATTCTCCACTCTTTCCACTTGGTAGGCTTTGCTTTCGATAATTGAATGAGCTCTGTACTTTTTAGCACTTTTAAATGCCACTGCATGTACACCTTCCACCATTAATGTGATTATTGCAAGAACTATCCATTTGCACACTTTTCAAATTAAACTTATGCATCTTGGTGGCTTGGAGATGTTACGTCACTCTCTGATTGGCTAAAGCATGAAGCACTTTTTTAAACTTGTGATGTCTCTCATCATATTTCTTTCCTTTGGAGTAACATGGGAAGCTCATGAGATAATTTGTGAATATTTCTTTCTTCGAAAGTGGTGTGGCACAAGATTTCTTTCGCTCAAAAATAGTCATGAACTCTGGTGGATTGGAACATAGGTCATGATCCACTACCACCTTAGTCTTTTTAAGAGTGGTGAGGAACACATGCGACATTCCACTATTGTCTTAGTTCATTTGAGAGTGGATTGGGACCATGTTGCTTTCACTACACTTAGCTTATTTTGCAACTCATCACTTTATTTTTTGAAGCAAAATTTTCTCTTTTCTTTTTTTTTAGCATTTTATCAAAAATGAAAACTTTGAAATAAAATGGAAAAAAGGATATGATACAAAATATGTACATATATTACAATGAATCTTTATCTCAATCAAAATAGAGTTTAAGGTGAAAACCATTGACCGAAATCGGCTGTATGTTTCCTTCAAGATCTTCAAGCTGGAAAACATTGGTTTCCTTAACTTTTGCTATTTTGAAAGGACCATCCTAGAAGGAGTCAAACTTCTGATGGTGCCCTGGTTTAGCTCTTTCTACATTCCACCTGAGTACAGAATCTCCAACTTGGAACTTTTTGAATCTTGCCTTCTTATCAAACCATGCCTTGATGTCAAATGAATGCTTCTGAAAATCCTCATATGCCTGAGTTCTTTTCTCCTCTAGCTACAACAAGTGTGTCAACCTTGTTTCCACTAGATTTTTTTCAGATTCATCCTCAGTATTTACCAACTTGAGGGTTGGAATTTCCAAGTGCATAGGTAATACTACTTCCTTGCCATATACTAAGGCATAAGGGGAGGTCTTGATGGACTTTTTGATAGTGATTATTTCTGCCCATAGAGCTTGTTCCAGTAGTAGGTGCCAACTTCTCTTGTTACCCTTCAATGATCTTCTCAAAATTCTTAGTAGATTATAGTTAATTGATTATGCTAGTCCATTTCCTTGGGGGTAGTAGTTTGAAGTATTTTTTATGGTGATGCCATACTTGTTGGAAAACTCAATGTATTTGGCCCCTATGAATGCTGGTCCATTGTCACTCACTAAAGCTTCTGGAACACCAAACCTTGTGATCAAGCTTTCCATGAAATCTATCACCACCTCTTGGTCTGACTTCTTTGTAGGAATGGCTTCTACCCATCTGGTGAGGTAGTCTATTGCATTCATAATGTACTTGTGGTCAGCTAAGGAATTTGGATTGATAACCCCTATGAAGTCCAACCCCCATTGTTGAAAGGGTTCCTCAACTTGAATTGGCTTAAGGGGGAATGATGCATTCCTTGTTCTTCCCACATACCATTGGCATTCATCATAGGCTCTTGTAATTTTGAAGGTGTCAATAAATATGGTAGGCCAGTAATAGCCTACCCTGATGATATTTAATGTTGTAACTCTTCCTAAGAAGTTTCCTCTAGATAGTCCTCCATGGAACTCCTCTATGACATTTTGTTGTTTATCATATTTTAAGCATCTTAGGAGGACTCCATCAAGGTTTCTCTTGTATAGACCTTCTGGAAATAGAACATATTTCAAATCTTGAAGCCTATATCTTCTTCTCTATGATGGATTAATATTAGGAGGGCATACCCTAGTCTAAAAGTACTTAGTCATCTGATCTACCCAGTCTGATTCTCCTGACTGTAGATCTTCAGTCTGATCTTCTATTGTTGATTGACAGGCTATCACTTCTATTGAAACCACTGCTTCTATCAAACCTTGGCATAGGGCTCTACCTCTGACCAGCTTGGTAGGATGGATTTCCACATCATATTCTTGGATCTTAGTAATCCAACCAGCTCTCTTATCTCCTAGTTCACCTTGTAAAATAAAACTTCTCACATCCGGGTGAACCACATAAACTAGGGTCTTGCTTTGAACCAAGTATTACCTAAATTTTTTCAATGATTTCATTACTGCAAATACTTGTTTCTCAATAAAATTATACTTGACCTGATATTCATGAAGATTCTAGCTCCAAAATAATATGGGGTGCTCTTCTCCTTCATCATTCTTCTGGGTGAGCACTGATGCATAGCTTTCCTCAACTCCATAAGCATAAAGAATGAAGTCTTTGCTGAAGTCTGGATTGACTAGCACTGGAGCTGTAGCAATGGATTGCTTGATGATTTCAAAGGCTTGCTTTCTTACCTCAGTCCATTTGAAATCTGCATTCTTCTTCAGTAGTTCTGATATAGGCTTCACCTTCTGAGCAAAGTCAGAGATGAATTTCCTGACAAAGTTTATCTGACCAAAGAAAGACTACAAGGCTTTCTTATTCATGGGAAGTGGAAGGGCAAGGATGGATTTGATTCTATCTGGATCAATGGCCATACCTTCTTTGGAGACCACATGGCCTAGCAAATTTCCTTCATGAACTACAAAAAATGACTTCTTAGGATTAAGAGAGATTCCAAATTCTCTACACTTCTGAAAGACTTGTTCTAGATGTACCAGGTGGTCTTGCTTGTCATGGGAGAAAATAGTCATATCATCTAAGTATATTAGAATGACCTTGTTGATCAACTCCCCAAAAGCATAGTCCATTGCTCTTTGGAATGTGGCTCCTACATTAGATAGCCCAAAAGGCATTCTCTGATAGGTAAAAGTGCCCCATTTGGTGGTGAATGTTGTTTTAAATTGATCTTCATCCTTCACCCAAATCTGGTTATAGCTAGAGAAGCCATCTAGTAGTGAGAACATTTCTACTCCTACCATAATCTGCAAGATTTGATCAATCTGTGGGAGGGGGTAATGGTCCTTTAGTGATGCTTGATTGAGGTTTCTAAAATCTACACACAAGCGGATGTCACCATTCTTCTTCCTTATAGGTACCAAGTTGGCTACCCAGGTTGAATGCTTTATTGGATAAATGATCTTAGCCTTTAGCAACTTCAATAGTTCTTCTCTCATTATGGCTTCGATCCTAGGATTCACAGGCCTCTATTTCTTCCTGAATGGTTTTGCATTTGGCTCTAGCTCAATTGTGTGTTGGATGACCTTCTTGTCATATACTTTAAGATCTTCATATGACCAAGCTACAATGTCTTGGTACTTTAGGCATAAAGCTTTGATATCCTCCTCTTCTTCTAGAGAACATCAAACTCCAACCTTGAGCTTCTTTTCTTTTTCAATTTCAATTTCTTTATAGATCTTCTCATTGATTTCCATGGATCTGATCTTTTTCCTATCTTCATTGTCAAACAGGCTCTCTAGAGTAACCAACCCTCTAGGTATATGATTGTTCTTGAGTTGGATGACATCCTGTTGATCAATATCTTCTGGATTTTCCTCTTGAATAGTAGATAAACAGGCTTCTCTCACCAAAAAATCAATGATTTGTTCATCACTTTCAAAGACCTGCCAGAAAATCTGCTTATCTGGCACTACAGGCCTAAAAATCATTTTGATCCCTTTGTCCTTCATAACTCCTATGTCTACAAAAGGGTTGAAATTAGCTCCCCTCACTTCTAAGGAATCTACCAAGGTATTCTTTCTTCTGGGAATAAAATTAATGTTTAGGGCATCAAAGGATTCCATCAAATCCCATACCCTATTTCTATATGCTTTTAGGTAATGGTGCTTACTACTGCACCTCTCCCTTACCTGATTTACAATCAATTTAGAGTCACCATATATATTCAAGATCTTGATGCCCATGCTTTCAGCTTGCATTAGCCCAAGGCATAGAGCCTCATATTCTATAGCATTGTTAGTGCATGACCATGTTAGCCTATATGCGAAACTCTTTGTCCCTTCTGATTGGGATTGTAATAGCACACCGACACCAACACCATTTCTGCATCTTGCACCATCAAAGTGCATGGTCCAGGTTTCTATTTCTCTCAAGGACTGGTTAGATATAGTAGGAATTCTCTTCTCTATTTTTATGGAAATATTGTATGTACCCATACCTATCCCAAATTGACTATAATCCTCTCTGAAAGGCAGTTCATCTTCAATATCCAACTCTTCAAAGTTATCCATAAATTCAAATTCCTCTAGAGGAGTGAGATTGCACATGTCCTCTTCAATTTTTTCAATGTGATAAGACACAGGCTTCTCGGGTGTTATTCTTATCCTCTTTCCTTTGAAAGGAATCACCATGCTAGAATAGTCCATATACATGCATCCTCCCAAATTTGTAGTGAATTCTCTTGAAAGGCATAAGCCAAAATAAGGCTCTAGATCCACCACCACTATCTCTTGCACTATGGTTACCTCAGGTGCTCTATGTAGCCTCATAAAGACATATTTTATCACTCCCACTATCTTCATTGGTGTCCCATCTAACTACAGAACTCTAGGGCAGGATCTGGTATATTCCATACCCATCTCCTCGCAAACTGCTTTAGGCATAACTGTGGTGGATGCCCCTGAGTCAATCATACAATTGTGGATAATCCACCCCTCCATCCTTAGAGAAATGTAAAAAGGAGGGGGTTTGTTCTTTAAAGTGGCAGGGGATATTTCCTTCTTTTTAGAGGGTATGCTAAGGATTGTGGTGGCCTACTTTTCCTACGGATATTTGTTCAGAGAAGCTTTTAGCAGGTCTATTTGGCCGAGAATGAAGAGAGTATCATATAGGCTAGCTTTGGATGGTATCTTCTTCATTTCCTCCACAATGTTATATTCAGACTTGGCAGAGGTGGGTCTCTTAGGCCTTCTCTCTAGCTCACCATACTTTCTTTTATACTATTGTGTGGCCTCAATTCTCTACCTCTTGGTAATGGAAGGGAATCTAAGCCTCTCTTGGGATTCATTCTTGGACCTCATTCTATCTCCCTCAGTTTCTTTCTCAATTATCTTGGGAAAACTGATCACCTTTTCCTAGCCCTTAGGAGCCATGTCTCTTTTTTCATTGGCCTAGGGGATAGGGAATGTATCACTGCTTTGGGAAGGTGGATCCTTCTTCTTTTGAGAGGGGACCTAAAATTGACCCATATTTTGTGGATCAACCTGCAGTATTTTCTTGCCTGACCTTGTCATGACAGAAATGGGTCCATCCTCATCAAGATATTTTCCAACCATGATCTGATCTGGTTGCCAGAGCATGTTCACTCTTCCTTTTTTATTTCTCTCTACTTTCTCCATAGCCTGCTATACATGGTGTTGGTACATAACACAAGATTGTGAATCATGGGGATCATTGCACACTAAACACCATACATTCACCAGACTTGTCTTAGAAGAACATTCAGGCTCTTCTTGCACTGCATTTACTCTAACCCTAATGCTATTGCTAGGACCAGGTCTTTGATCCTTGTTAACATAAGGAAATATCCTTTGTTGAGATCTCTCCATATCTCTCTTTTCCATTGAATTCATCTTGTTGCTAAGAGTTTTTAAAGGTATTCTGGATATCAAGGAGGACAGAGGATTCTTGGGGAATCTGAGAAGGAAGGGGAGGGAAAGGAACTACAATAGGTGGTGCTTTTGAATGAGGAATGGGAGTCATATGTGGAAATGGGGATGACAAAGGAGGAGGGTCCATATAAGATGAAGCAGTTGTTTGACCTTGGACATTAGTGGTTTCCAAATTGTAGGGCAACACAAATTTTGGGGGTAATATTCCCACATTAATAAGGACATTCTCAGCATGAACAACTGCATTGTAAACCTGTGGAAAGGTCTCTACCCTTGATTGTTGGGTTTGTAGGCCTAACTCTGATCCAAGGGCTCTGATATAATACATATAAGCAAGGCTTGAATATGGTCTAGCTGTAGGGGAATCCTCTTCCAGGTCCTATTGAACCTCAAGTTGAAGTCTGAAATAGTTTCTTGTTGATGCTTTTGCATAGATGTGAACTGATTAAGGAGGAAAAAGGATCAGCAGATTCATTAAATTCTTCCACAAAGGGCTTAGCCAATGCTACCCATGAGGTAATGGTATTGTCTTCAAGGATCCTGAACCAATGCATAATATTTCCTCTAAAGGATAGGGCTAGGATCCTGATAATAACATCTTCATTTTTTATATTGTGGATTGCTGCCAGATTCAGAATATCTTGGCAGTGCTCATATGCAGTTTTACTAGATCCATCATAGGTGGGAATGGACTTAGACACAGCTTGGAGAATGTCATGCATTTGGGCTAGTCTAAGGGGGCCAGTTGTATTCTAGCTAGGATACTTTTGCAAGGGCTGATTTGGAACTGCATTTTGATTCTGATTTTGGGCCATATTCCTGTTGAGTGGTATTTTTTCCCAATTACAAAACCACACTCACCCTTAGGATTTTGATAACAAAACCCTCTCTTGCAAAGAATTTAAAAGCAAATACAACTTCTCCAAGGTTCCGCTATATAAGCATTGCACATGTGTATTAGTAATCTTGTAAAAATATATAAAATGAGTGCTAGGAATACCTTAGTGGTTTGCAAGTAACTATTAACAAGGGGCATGTGTTGGTTTATTTTATCTTGATATGCTAGTAACTATTCATGAAACTTAAAAGAAAAGAAAAATGTGATTGACCCTCATATGACCACGATGTAAAGCCTTAGTTCCTTTTATCTTGGAGTATTTTAGGTAGATTTTATCTTCCTTTGATTAATCTGATTTTAGACAAGTTTTACCTTGCTTAAACCTTGCTTTGAACAATAAAATAGAAGATTAAATCTATCTCTAAATTTGAAACTTAAATGATAAAAATGTTCACTTGATGTTGCTTTGAATACGAAAATGCCAATAGCCTTTAATATAATAAATAAATTACCCATCTTTGATGAAATTATTTTTCATAAAGAGACATCAATTTATTGTTTTAAAACAATGGCCTTAAAATGTCATTATAAATTATCTCTCTTTAATGAAATCATAATTTTCATAAATAAGAAATAATTTAATGCTTTCAAAACAATAGCCTTTGATATAATAATAAATTACCTCTCTTTAATAAAATCAAAATTTTCATAAAGAAAAGACAATTTATTGCTCTAAAAATGGTGGTCTATGGAATGCCATATAAATTACCTCCCTTTAATGAAATTGCAATTTCATAAAGGGAAGTTCATTTATTGCTTACAAATAAAAATGCAAAGCTTAAAAAATCGATTTGCCTTCAAAATATAAAAAAATGTGAAATTTCAAAATTATAAAAATTTGTATAAAACAACAATTTTAAATAATTTTTATAAATTCGAAATGACTTCAGAATGGGATCAAAATTATTTCGAATGAAATATTGAAGCTCATTCTTCACACCCATGCATTTATTTTTTGCATTTTAATTTTTTTCGATTTTATTTTAATCGTCAAAGTTTAAAAAAGAAAAATGTACAAAAGAGAAGTTAGAAAAATAAAAATAAAATCTGGAAATGTACCAGAATGCTGAAAATATAAACATGCAAAACCTTGAAATCTGATTTACCTTCGAAATATGAAATAATGTAAAAATTCAAAATTATAAAAATTCCCATAAAACAACAATTTTCAATGATTTTTATAAATTTGAAATGGCTTCAGAATGAGATCAAAATTGTTTTAGATGAAATATTGAAGTTAATTCTTCACATCCCTACATTTATTTTTGAAATTTTAAATTTTAATTTTATATTACCGACTTTTAAAAAAACTACAAAAAGAGAAGGTTAGAAAAAATTAAATAAACAAAAATAAAATCTAGAAATGTTTAAAACAAACTACTCTCAGTCTAATGCTACCCTATCCTACAAAACCGGAGATGTGAGACTTTTTGCATGTAACCAAATTTATTCGAATCTACATACACACGGTTCAAAATAAATTAGGTGCAATCTTCTAAGGAACAAAAATAAATTCCGTGCTTCTAAACATTCAATAATGCAACCATTAAAATACATTTAACACTATCTATAAGCCAAGAAAACATGGAAGAAAAGATAAATTGTTGGCTCAAACATGCAAAAAAAAATCTCCTCCCATCTTGCTAACAAAAAGCAAGTTTCTGAAATATTTGCATTAAAAATAATATTTTGTTTTACAACCAGTATTTCCAGCTTCTTCCAAAAAATCTCCAACCCTTGTTTATGAGCTTCAATGGGTTTTTAAAGATTTCCAACATTGGTTATTCATTTCTTTTTCCAACTCTTGGCTTTCCAACGCTGTCTTTTTCCAACTCTTGGCTTTCCAACACTTTCTTTTCTTCTTAAAATTTCCAACATTTGGCAATTTGTTTCTTTTTCCAACTTTTGACTTTCCAACATTTTCTTTTCCATTGGCATGATATGTGACATTTCTCCTTTTGAGTGTTGCCATTTTTTTTTCTTTTTTCTTTTTAATAGTAGCCTACAATAAAGAAAAACATATGAATTAAACTTTCTAAAATAAAACTATTAATAAAATTTAATTAAAACAAAACTAAAGATAAAATTAAATTAAACTTTTCCCAAAACAAAATCATTAATGAAATTAAATTAACTTAAAAAAAACACATTGATGGTTTTATTTTGATTGTTTTATTTTTATTTTATTTTCATGATTATTATTATTATTTTTTATCCTTTCTCTTTTTATTTTTATTTATTTATTTATTTTCTCCTTTTTTTATTTTACTTATTTTTTTTTTAATTTTTAATTTTTTTAATTAATTTCAAATGTTTGAATTGGTTTAATTCAAACATTAAAATTAACCAAAACAATAAAAACAATAAAGAAGCTAATCCACACACTAGATAGCTTAAAAGAAACTAAAATGAGACAATAATCCACACCCAAATCTTGGAACATATATTGATACCTAAACCAAAATATCCCCTAACATCTAAAAACTAAAAAATAAAAAGTGAAAACTGTAAGCTACAAGGATAACTTTATTGGATTCGCAAACCAAGGAGTCGCCAAGTGAATTTGTTGATCACCGCTTAGCAAGGTCAAGACAATTCACAAAATATTGATTCCTTTAGGAAAGGATACATACAATAAAGCATATGATGGGTTTTAGTGTTTCTTGCAAACAGGTCCCACTGGGCATGCCAAAACTGTTGGGATTCAAATTATCATCAAGTTTTACTTGATACTGTAACTGTATATCTTCCAATTTTTTGGCCAAGCTTGCACTCGATAGTCATAGCTCAGAACTCAACATTGGATGGACCAAATATTGCTTCAGCCCAACCTCTAGTGTAGGCTAGTTCCTTGTCAACTAACATAATGTTGACTCAATTAAGCTCAATAATGGTTTTTGGGAATAGGGTTAGAAAAAGGTTTAGGGTTAGAAAACATGAATTAACATTGGCCATATAGGGTTAACAACATAGGCATCCATAGGGAAAACCTTTGGCAAACTATTTCCAGTGTCCCACACTCAAGATTAGCAACACCCAAAACAGAATAATCTTCATACAATTAAAACAAAAATAGAGATGTGCTTCAAGTAGCAATTTCAATGTCTAAAATATTAACAATCCAATTTAGTAGAATAGATCAATATTTAGACTTCATAGAAATAAACTTCTTGCCACACAGATCTAACTATGAACATATTTCAATTGCTTTATAACTAGTAATCCAATACAGATGGAATAAACTAACCATAACAACATTGACAAAAATACAATTCATAGCTTAAACCTCTTAATGAAATATATTTAAGACGATAAATCTTGAGTAAAAAATCCAAGTAATGCTCCTTCCATTAGTTTGTAAAAGATATTACACAGTAGGGCAAGAAAACACTTTAGAGATAAACCTAAAATAGGGGAAGATATTACAAGTATTTAGAATCTAATAACTCAACATAAATCTATGCTGGCATCATTTCATTCATCCACAGGGTTCAAGAAATCTACTAGAAATAACACACCATAGCAGCTCAACTCTGTAACTTGTTGGTTTGACAATGGCAGTTGGGCTCCAGGTCATTAATAACTAGATATGAACCACTCATCCTTCTTGAAGACTTCACACTGTCGCAGATCTACAACTACTTTGGTTCTTGTTTCTTGGTTCTTGGCAATGGACGCTTCATCTACCCACTCAAATTGATTGACCTTCATCTGCCAAGAATTCACCTTTGTATGATCTTAAAAATATCAGCACAATATCCATCATTGATTCCTTCAGTGAATGTCTACGATTAAAATCAGTAATACTCTACAGGTGAGCGGGGTAGAAAGAGTTGCCAATCCACTCTAAAAAAAATGCTGATGTTAGCTTAGATGGCTTCAACCAACAAATTGTAGCTTATGTGGAAAATACACTGAGTATTGAGTGGAATACCACTCGTTGTCAATCCACTCACTTAAAAATTTGAAATGTTTAATTCCTTTCCTGCATTCGTGGCTTAGAAAATATGTTGCAATATACTCATCGATTCTCGCTCCACCAGCTTTGACTATAGTTAGATGCGGAGTAGAGTGCATCACCAATCTGCTCAAAAAATAATGGAGAATTATCTTTATGCTATTTCGCTATATTATACTCCCTCTTAGGCACTTTTGACCTTCTTACTGAGTGATACAGAGCTTGTCGCCATTCTACTAAAAAAATAGCCTTGGAACTCAGTGGAATGGGCATTCTCGACACTTAGTTGCTTGAGCGCACATGATGAAGACTTATCACCAATCCACACTTTGAAAGGTGCTGATGTCATCTCAACTCGGTTGGATTGCAGATTGAGATCTTCATGTGAATCCGCTACAAAATACACTAAGTATCGAGTGGGGTGGAACACTTTGCTCATGTTTGCAAAAAAGACTAAGTTTTGAGCGGATTGGAGCATTATGTGTGGATCCAACTTTGAAATAGTCTATATCCTCAATGGATTGGAGCATCCTCATGCCTTAGAATAAATTTTCAAAATTTTCTAAGGATGTGGCCATTTTAGGCCTATAGAAAGCAAGAAATCTCAAAGTTTTTTTAACCATCAACATCGAACTTCTAATGTGAGGAATGTATGAACCTGCACCTCTAAAAAGAGATGTAGCATATTAGAATAAACAAAATATTTAGTAGCTAAAATATTCAAGCAATAAGAGAGAAGATTACATCCATTCTAACCTAAATAAGAAGTAGTGAAAGTGTAACCAAATATGTAACAACAAAGCCTAGGAAGGAAGTGGAAACAAAGTGCCAAAGGAACACAAAAATGAGATGAAGCAATGCATATACAGAGATCAAGCACCAAAAGAACAACAAGAAAGTGAAGTGCCAAAGGACTAAGCAAGTGAAGTACAAAGGGATAAACAAGATATGCAACACCAAAGGAGTGAGCAAGTGAATAGAGAAATATAAAACATGGACAATCCTTCGAAAGCCAACACCAAGAAAACAAAATCCAACAATCATTCTTTGGCTAAATGTAACATAGCCAACTAGAGAAACATGTGTTAGTGGCATAATGTAATACAATATTTGTATTATTCTATCTAAAGTCTCAAGGGAAGAATTCCAAGCATTCAATCAAAGGTGAAACACCTAGTGCAAAATCTAAAGTGAAATGATCCAAGTTGCTAGCATAGAGCACCTACTAAAGTTATTCACATGAGTGGAAAGGAAGGAACATATTTATAGTTTAAATGCAATTTGAAACATCCAAAAAATGTCAAAGCATGCTTTATGAGGCATGCACGTTAGAAGAGCTAACTAGGATAAGCATAGGGAGGTAAGCTTCTCAAGTGTGGAGGCTTTTCATTATTGAAGGTCATTGCTTTACGTATTGATTCGCCTTGCCTTTAGTTATATGTTGGTTATGTTAGCTTTATCACCTTTGATTGAATATTTTATAGCAAAATCTTGCTTTGATGTTTTCTTAGAGAGTTGTCTTGGTTGAAATTTGATCTAGCTGTTGTTGGCATAGTCTTATATTTTCCTCGGTATACCTATTTTATTGATCTCTGAAGCAATGCTTATCATCTTAAGCTATGATTTAAGGGTGCTTTTGGGCATAGGATTTTTTTCTAGTTTGTGCAATGTATCACATGCATTTTTCTAGTGAGCCCTTGCTTCTTGAGGGTGTGTTTTGGTGTGGATGTTTTAGAACCAATCAATGGAGCCTTTTTTTGTTGAGATTTCTTCTATATAGCTTTATCGATGGGATATATGTGTAATATTTGCTCCAATAACCTTGAAATGTATCTTATTTTGTTAAAGCTAAGTTGGTATTACTGCCTATAATATTTGACTTATGTCTACTATATCTTGTTGATTATATTTCCTTAAGAGTCATGATTGGGAGGCTTGCTTGGAGGGTAGTGGATGCTTGTTATGTGGTTGTTTATTCATTGAAGCCATGGTTACTTTATCTCTAAATAATGAAACCATGGTTACAATAATCAATCGTAGGCATGAATGCATTAAGAAAACTTAGTCATGATTGCATTAAATATACATAGGCATGAATGCATTAAACAATGATGAATACTTTAAGCAAAAAGTTATATTAAAGTTTATGGAGGATGTAATTTCTAGTTAAAAATATTTTTCATGAATGCATGCCATTCTTTTTTGAAAATGTGCAAGAGTGGGAGTGTGGAGAACTAGGATTGTAGGTTGTTGGAGGTGGAGGATGGTAGCTTCCTAGATTGTGATCTGGTGGTAGTTTGGTCAAGGTATGATGCTGAAGGCTATTTGAGGTAAAGGGTCATTTGGTTCCTATGGAGTATTAGGAATAAGACCCTAGAAATTTAAAAGGTAGGTCCCATGCACTTTTAGAAAAGGTTGATAAGAATATTGGAGTTAAGCTCCCTACCCATGATAAATCCAACAAGGATGGTGGGTGCCACATGAATTTGGCTTCATATGCCAAAGTGGTGGTAAAATATAGCTATGTTTATGGGAAATATATTCAATTTTATCTCTCCTCGATCTTCCATCAACTACAAAATTTGAGTGAAATTATCAATATGGATAGAGAAGATAGAGCTTGGGACCTAATCGATAATTTTTAGGGTAGCTAACCAAATATGGAATCGATTCAAAAATAGGATCTAGAAAAATGGTGGCCTCTAGGATCCCTTGATATTGTGGCTATTCCCAAATCCTTCTTTCTTATCAAGCTTACCTATGAGGAGGATTCCAAGAATATTTTAGAATGTGGTTCCTAGTTTTTTGGGCAAAGGGGTCTATTTCTCTACAAATGGGGAACAAATTTCAACCCCTATAATCAGAAGGTTAATATCATGCTACTTTGTATAAGGCTTCCTAGCTTGCCTATGCACTTCTGGTATCATGATGTTCTTAGAGGTATAGTTAAAGATATTGTAGACCTAGTCTCCATTGATGCGATAACTATGGTTAAAACCTGAATGGTCTTTGCTAGGTTGTGCATCATGGCTAACCTAGAGGTAGATCTTCCTAACTCCATTGAACTCATATATGATCTGGGTACTTGGGTGTAGCAGGTAGAATATGAGAATAGTCCAGGGGTGTGTCAATGTTGTGGTAAACGTGGCCATGCTTCAGGTCAGTGCCCTTCTTGACATTCAGAGGTGGTAGTGAGGTCAAAGAAAATTAAAATAAAAGGTAAGCAAATTTAGGTTCTAAAGAACTCCAATTATATGAACGATTGTGAAAAATGGGTTTCATATCCCCTCCCAAAGAACTCTCTTTCTCTTCCACTGACAGATAAGGTTAGTGGAGCTTCTTCAAAAGAGGTATAAAATATTGCTCTTACTTTGTCAACATCTATAGGTAATGTTGTGGTAGGTGTTGAGATTGTCCAAGCAAAGATGGTTTCTAAGCCTAGTAAAGAAGATATCTTAAGAACTCTAGCATTGAAGACTAGAAGTCACTAAGGTCTTTCACTGGTAGAGGTAAGCCCAAAATACATTATCCTTCATAATACCTTTGAGGGGCTTGAACTGGAAGACCCTATAATTTAGTAAATATCTTTGATAGGATATTTCCAAGTCACTCCTAGAACTGCTATAGAAAATGGTTCATCAGAACCAAAAACTAGAAGCTACCACAAGAGACGCATCGACATAGGAGTTAAAAAAAAGTGGGTAAGCCCTCAAATGTTTCTTAGAATAAAATAGAAGCAAATTTTGAGATTGTGAATGGGTCACAGGTCCTTTTGAAGGTGGAAAAAAACAAAGAAGCTGGTAATAAGCAATTAAATCTTGAATCCTTCAGATCCTTTGTCCAACCATCGATTGGTAAAAAGAAATGTAGTTCAAATCCTTGTAAATGAAATTACTTTTGTGGAATATCATAGGGTTAAATGGATCCTCTAAGTGGTGTCTTATCTCCTACTTTAGGAAATATTCAACTCCTAATATAATATTTATCCAAGAATCTAAAATTGAGGTAGACAATTTTTATTTGGTTAAGTCTTCTATTTGGAAGCAAGCAGGTTTTGTGGCCATTTTGTGAATGGTTATTTAGGGGGTCTTATCTATTTTTGGGACCTTTCAAAGGTGGATGGTCATGTGATTTCATCATTTGATAGAGTAATTAATATTTTATTCTTTTGTAAATTCTCCAATCGGAGATGGGTTATGTCTAATATTTATGCTCCAAATTTAGACCCTAGTAGAAATCTATTTTGGTCCTCATTGATTGAGATGAGGGAGATTTTCAAGGAAGAGGTTTGGATTTTGGTTGGGGATTTTAACTACCCACTTTACCCTTTAGATAAAAAATGTGGGAATTACCCATGTGCAAAAAATATGGAAGATTTTGTTAGTTTTGTAAACTAGTGTGAGCTCATGGATATGGACTTGAAAGGCTCAAGGTTCACCTGGAGCAATAGATGAATAGGTGACCAACTCATCCTCATCAAGCTTGATAGAGTGTTGGTATCCAAGCAAGGCTTACCTCTTTTTGGTGATGCTTCTCTGATATATTTACCCAAAGTTGGGTCAAACCATAACCCACTCTGGTTTGAATCCCACCAGTAGGTTGAATTCTTTCCTAGACCTTTTCATTTTGAGGCTATGTGGTGTTCCCATTCAGATTTGGAAATGAAGATTACAAAATGGTGGTCTAAGTAGGTTCCAGATTCTAGAATGGCCAATGTTGCTAATAATATTAAGTTGGTTAAGGGTAAGCTGAATTCTTGGAACATGGAAGTCTTTGGTGATGTTTTTAAATCAAAAGAAGCCATTAAACACCAGCTAAAATATGTAGACTTAGATATTGAATCAGTTAACCTCTTATTTGTTACGATATGCAAGGAGAAGGAATAGTTGGTAATTTTGCATAATACATTAGCTAGGGAGGAGCTCCTATGGAAGCATAGAAGGTGATCACACCATCAAATATTTTTATTCCTCTACATTAAGGCATAGAAGCTTCAACATAATCCATGAGATTATTAAAGAGGATGGTTCAAGATCAGAGGATATTCATGACATCAGAGCTGAGGCAGTTTTCTTCTTTAGTTCTTTTCTAGATTCTATAAGATGCAAAGATAATGAGGTTGAAAACCTTCTTCTAATATACATTCCTAGAATGGTTACAAGAGATATGGATTTGAACCTTGAATCACCATTCACTGATGATGAGATCAAATATATGACTTTTGGTATGGGAGCCTTGAAAGTGCCAGTCTCGAATGGTTCTCCTCCCTATTATTCCAAAAAATTTGGAATGTAGTTGGGATGGATGCTTGTGATGCAGTGAGAAATGCCGAAAGCTCTAACTAGATTCCTTGTGGGGTGAATTCCACAATTTTAGTATTGATCCCTAAATATATAGATGCCAAGGATTTCAACAATTACCAACCAATCAAATTTTGTAACACTATATATAAAATCCTATCTAAGTCATTGGCCAATAGGTTGAAGCCACTGATGCCCCTTATTATTGATAAAGCCCAGAGTGGATTTGTAGTTAGAAGATAAATTTTGGATGGTGTTCTGGTGGTTCATGAAATTATTCACTCAAACCAAAAAATGGTAGACCAAGTCTCTTTCTCAAGCTGGATATGAACAAGGCGTACGATAGAGTGTCTTGGGAGTTTTTGGTGGAGGTCTTGCTGAAATTTAGCTTTAGTCTTACTTGGATTAATCTTTTAAGGTCTTGTTTCTCCTATGTTAAGTACTCCATTCTTATTAATGGATCACCTATAGGATAATTTTAGAGCTCCAAATATCTCCACCAAGGAGTCTTGCTCTCTTCATATTTATTCATTATTATGATCGAAGCTCTAAGTAGGTCCATTCTCATGGACCCCACTATTGAAGGTGTCAAGCCTACCCTCTCCATCAACCCAATCACACATCACCAGTTTACAAATGATATACTTATCTCCCTCTTTGCTTTGATGGTTCATGCCAACAAGATCAATAATATTCTAAATTTATTTGAAAGAGTGGTTGAGCAAAAGATAAACTATTTAAAAAGTATAATTTATTTTTTAACACTCCTCAATACAAACAAAATAAGATTACAAATTTTCTTGGTTGTGAAATAGCAAAATTCCTAAAAAATTACTTGGGTTTACCCCTATTCAAGGGTAGGATGCAAGATAATATTTGAGATATAGTGGTGGAAATGTTGTAGAGAAGACTCACCAGCTAGAAAGGTGCATTGTTGATGCAATAAGAAAAAAATTTGATGGTCAAGTCTATCCTCCAAAGTATTCCCATTTATTTTATATCTATTTTCAAACTCTCAATAATTTTTTTTTATCCAAATTGAAATGCATTCAAAAGACCTTTGTCTAGGCTGGTACTAAATATCATAGGGAAATCCATTTGGTTTCTTGGAATCATGTCTACTCTAGAAAGGGATGTGGAGGATTGGGATTCATAAATATCCATATTATGAATGAAACACTAGTTATCAAGCATGGTTGGAAGCTTTTGAAGAAGGAGGAATCAAAGTGGACCAATATTATTATGGCCAAATACCTAAACCAATAAAGGAGATTTATAGTACACCCTCTTCTTGAGGAAGGCTCTTTATTCTAGTATAATTTACATAGATCTAAAAATACTCTACTCAAAGGGTCTCACTGGATCTTGGGTAATGGGAGATCTATATATTTTGTAATGAATCATGGCTTTTAAACTCTCCTCTATTTGAAGATCTCAACCTTGCACTAGATGAAAGCCTTACCAAGAGATTTAGTTGGATTAAGGTGGTTGATCTTATTGATTATGTTAGGGATAAAATATTTTAGAAATAAATTCCTTCTTCTAGCCTTAATAGAGAAGATGGTTCTACCTAGAATTCTATTCAAAGTCTTCTCACATTATAGGTTTTGAAATCTCAAGAGGTGGAGGATTGCATTGTATGGAAGAGGTAGAGCAATGGGACCTTCTCGGTCAAATCAATGTATTCTATTCTTGATGACCACACTCCACTTTGGATTCCCTCTTGCAATGTTTGGTTTAAGAACCTAATTTTGAAGGTGAATATTTTCTACTAGTTAGCTATTTTGAATAAATGTCTCACAACAAAAAACTTACATAAAAGAGAGATGATACTTCTTAATAGGTACTATATTTATGGGTCTACGGAGGAAATGACCACCCATCTACTCGCTCAATTTCAAATTTTCTCTACTATCTTGAAGCTCATCACCCACTCCTTGGGGGTTCAATGGGTTTTTCCCTTTTCTATTCTAGATGTTTGCTCATAGTGGTTTTATCCTTTTAGGTCCCAACATCTTTCTTGGCTTTGGAATTTTTTGCTCCCTTACACCTTTTAGGGAATCTGGTAGGAGAAAAATCAAAGGGCCTTTAGGAAATCCAAAAGAGACATGGATGCAATATATTTGAAATTTATTGGGAGGATTGTGGAGAATGTTATCTCCTATTTTCCATACTTGGAGGTAGGTAGGTGTGAGGAAGAGAAGCTAGAGCTCCTTCTTAGATTTCCTCCTAAATTGAGACCTATGGATTCTCCACATTCGAGATAGATATATTTTGTGAAATGGTCCCTACCCCCTCTGGGGTGGGTTAAGCTTAATTTTGATGGGGCCTCGAAGGGGAACCCTAGCCCCGCTAGAGCTGGTGGAGTTATTCAGAATGAAAGAGGTGAGCTTATTGGAGCTTATGTAAAAAATATTTCAATTCAAACTTCTCACTTTGTGGAAGCTAGAGCTTTGCTTTAGGGGCTCCTTCTTATCAAGGCTATGGGCTTTCAAAAAATATTAGTGGAGGGTGATTCATTGAACATAATTAACCTTCTCAATTCCTCATCTCTATCAAGCTGGATGATTATAAATATGATATTCGAGGCTAATAGAATCCTTCTCTCTAGAGAGGAAGTGTAGATCCAACATATCTTCAAATAAGGGAACTCAATAGCAGACTTAATGGTAAACTTGGGCCTTTCCCAATAGGGGCTTAAGGTTTGGTGCTTAGATTTCCCTCAAAGTCTTTAGAGAGTGATAAGTGATGATAATGGTTGATCCCAATCCCTTGTGGTGTTGAGTTTCTAATAGTTTTTTACCTATTTTAATTCACACCTTGTTTGGCTTATTGTTAGGATTGGATTGCTTTGCTCTCAATTAATTAGAGGCCTAGGAGAAAGTATTTGTGCAAATGGTCCAAGGGAATTTTTTAATTTAAATCCTTTCCTACAACCTTTTTTGGTGCCCTATATTTTGAATTATTTCATATTGGGATGGGTAATCGTTACAAGGTGGGTGTTGTTTCAAATGCAATCAACTGCTATCATGGGCTAGGACCATCCCCAATGACTAGTGCTCTAGCTATAATTGTTTTAAGTGGTGATTGGATCACTAATATTTTTGAAATACCTAGGGCCAATTTTTATAGCCTTGTGGACTCGTGGTACCTCTTATTGGTAGTGGATCATTTTTGTTGGAGTCATGGGATCATGTGGACTCCTTTCAACCTACTTATTTGGATTCTAGTGTGCCACATAAAGGCTACTTTCAATGATATATTTTTTGCTTTTTAGGCCTAGTCCTATTTGGTAGTTCTCTCATCATTTTTCAAGGGTGTTTTTCCCTAGACAAATCAGGGATAGCGTTGCACAAGTTGATGGGATTGGAAACTACCACTCTATATCATGGCACTCATAGGGGAAGGCTCACCTCTGTCATGCTTAATTATGGTTTTATATTGTCAAGCTCGAAAGCCTCAGGATGGATAGAGAGTTCTGGATTGGACCCATCTTGCATAGTCATCATGGAAGGGTGACTCTTTTCTTTGTGGCTCCAAGTCCTCAAGAAAATACTTCAAATTATCATTGAATGTTGTTTCTAGGGACTACTTGGGTCTTTAAGCTCACTCATTTGGTTTGAGTTTGTTATCTCTAGTGCAATTTGTAGTCAGGGTGGGTTTTTAGAGCTATGTTTCCTCATTATTTGGAGAAGCATTATGGGTCAATGTTCTACTTAGAAATTTTGTAAGGTCCCAATCGAACCTAGTGCTTTGGTTATTGATGATGAAGTTTGGAAAATATTACATAAATAGGGTCTGTTAAATTGCATTCTATCCTTTCATGGATATCATAGAGGTCTTTCCAAAATTCTAGTGCATTCATGGAGAAAGGATTGGGTTCAATTCAATGGTATAAAATTCTAGTTTTTTATGGAATTGATAGGAGAGATGACGAGTTTACCAGTTGGAGCTACTCCTAACCAAAATAAAAACTCCATCAAGAGGAAACTAAGTTTGGGAAGGTGTGGAGTATCTATCAAAGTGGTAGAATGGGTATGATGCAAAAGCTCTTAGAGAACCATAGGATTAGGTCATCTTGGTTTTCATGGACTATTTCACCCTAGACACGAATAAGGAGGTGATTCAAAGTTTCCATATGATGTTTTTGAACCAATTGAGGAGGAAGCAACTCATGAATATTCCTTTGTTAATTTACCACTCTCTGATGAAATCCCTAATGGATGTGAGAGGCATAAAGGGATTGGATCCAATTCATCAAGGGTCGATCCTGTTAACCTTTGAGCATGTTGCAAAGTATAAAGGGGTAGCAATGGAGGAGGCTTTAGCAAGAATTGAGTTTCAAAAAATTCTACCATCCTTGGAACCGCGTCTAACGATACCTAAGGCCTCAAGTGATCCTTCTAAGTTAGACTCATAGGACTCATTGGATCTCTCTTCATATATGAAATGAAAGGCTAGCACTGGGAGCGATGTGGTAATGACCTCCAATAACATAAAATATGGTAGTTCTCATCATTATAAGTGGTTATATTCCAAGGTGGGAAATACAGTTAAGTATTTAATCTCTGTTGAGATGACAAATTTGGAAGATAGCTATCTAGTGAGTAAGAAACCAGAATTCTAAAAAGCTTTAGATGATGCCAAGGAGACCTACCCCTTTCTAGGATCTGAGCCCCCTACCCATCTACCCTTCATTAGTGACCTTGATGTGAAACACCAAGCTCTATTGGGCAATCTCCAAGTGGTGATCTCATATGTTCAAGACATTCATGGAATGGCTCTAGGATTATGCATAAGGGGTCGGACCCAAAATGTACTTGTAAAAAAATTGTGAATCCGTTTCGAAACCCTGGCGAATCTTGGCCAACTTCATGTAGGAGGAAATGGTGAATTACCTTATTTTTTCACCAAAAATTGTAAAAATTTGGTGAATTTGATAGTTTTGGCCAGATCGGGTGGAAAACACAATCTAATTTTAAAATCTCTTAAAATCTCTCCTTAAAATGGATCTGGATCGGGTGAAAAATATGGTTTGGGCTCGAACTGGGTGCAAAACATGATCCAAGCTCGGACTAGGTGCAAAACATGATCTGATCTTGAATTGGGTGAAAAACAAGGTCTAGGATTGAACCATGTGGAAAAAAGGTCTAGCTAAAAAAGTGCTTGGATAGGTTGGAAAAAGTCCTGGATGACGGACCGATTGTATATTAATTTTAGCCAAAACAAACAACCTAACGAAAATTTGGCTAATGGATCGGGTGTAAAAAAGGACCGGTTAACGGATCGGGTGGAAGAAAGATCTAGAAAATGGATGGGTGGATAACAAGCTCTGACCAATGGACCGGGTGCAAGATAAGTTTTGGCTAACGGATCGGGTGTAATATAGATCCGATTAATGGATCGGGTGAAGTAAAGGTCTGGCTGACTCACCGGGTGTATATAATGCTCCGACCTCATACCGGGTGTAAAAAATGATCCGACTTCACCCTACCATGCATCACACCACCAACTGCATGTCCACTAACATGCTACCACGTGTCCACCCCACTCAATTTTATCTATAAAAAGGCATCAATAGTTATTTTTTAGGATTTTTTTTGTTGCATGAGATCAGAGCGAAGCTGTGAACCCTTCCCTCCCCCAAGCGACCATTACCCCACACCTTTCTAGAGTGATGGCCACCATGTCCACAACCTCTCAAAAAATTTCATTCAAAAATCAAAGTTGCATCAGATTTTTAGAGTTCTTAACCACACCTAGGACCGACCATACATGGGTTCAGGATGCAGGTTTTGAGGCTTTGACTTCTATGCCCCAATTTAGAATAGATAAATTTATTCTATACAATATCATCGAAGGCTATGACAATGATCTTGGGGTGGTTACTCTATCTCTATAGAATAGAAAAATATATTTTACAATCAAACCCTCTGATATCTAGAGATTGACTGGTCTTCCATAGAAGGGTCTCGCTCCCATTTCATAGAAGTTAATTCTCTCTAAGAATGATAAGGCTTTCCTAGTGAGCAACTATGATATCTCTCTAGAATTATTGTCAGGTATAATTCTCTTCACTTGATTATCTTAAACTTCACAATTTAAAATTTGTTATGTCACCTAATTTTTTTTGCAGCATCTACGATGAAGTCCAAGAGAGGGTTAACTAATAACTCAGTTTCCAACAATGATTTCAAGGTAATTCTTGAATTTTTCCAAGCAAGATTATTTTTTCTTGGAAGAATGAAGATTCCATTCTGGTCATTGGCTTATATTATTCGTTGTCTAGAGTACCACAAAATATTTGAGTGGTGTACATATATTTTAGATCGAATCAGATCAGAGCTCTATACTATTCAAACAAAACAATCAGAAAAATCTCACATAATAACCTTGATAAATTATATTTTAGCACTTTACTATGAAAGTTTTCATAATTTGCAGGATATTGGTTCACCAACTGTAGTGCACACAAAATTACAAAGCATTGCTATGACTATCGAAGAGTTGAAGGTAATTATTCTATTTTTCACCATTAAATAATTTTTATATTTTAGCATGTTTTTTATTTATATTTTAACTTTTTTTTGCACCTAAATGCAGAGTAAGGCAGCCATCACATGAAAAAAAAGGATGTTGGTGTCAGAAGTCACATGCCAGAGGATGGTGCTGATTCAGAAGGCACAATGTGTGAATCACAACCACTATAGAGACCTCATAAATGCTAGAAGCTAGCTTCTTCTCCCATTTCTCATCAACATGTGCAAGCAAATATCATGGAATGTGAATCCAGTTATGTCACACCAATGATGGGTAAGTTTACTATTTTGAGTTTTCTTGATTCATTACCATTACTATTTAGTTGAAATTATATTTATTTTTTATTTTTTGTATGTTTTTAGTTTTATGCCCCACCCCCATGCACTCACACCTAGTTGTCTCCATAGGCTGAAGGGTAGTAAGAGATCTCTTCATCGGGTAAGTGTGTTTTTACTGTTATGTACTAATTTTATCCACTTTAATTTTGTTTAATAATATCTTGTTATAATGTATTTAGGTCCCTCCCATAATTTACTGAAAGAAGGAAGGAAATGATGTCACCACCACCACCACCACCAGGACAACCTCAACAATGACAATAATTAATGTGAGGTCACATTGGTGGAAAATAACTTGTTGGACCGAGATCACGGGTGGGACCCACACCATCCAAGACATAGAATTCTACATTTCCATCCTTGTCATTTTCAACTGGTTGTTCGTTGAAAGATGTTTCGACCTCCGGATTAGATGTGCCAAAATTAGATCAAGATTATATTTTATAGGGGAACATTGAAGGGTTTAAAGTGTTAGAGATGTTTCAAGGACTACAAGAACAAGAAATTCTTGTAGTTGAGCCAATTTCATCATCACCTTCTGACACCTCCGATCTTGGTCCTCAAACTGAGGATGAACAAGTTACTTTTTTTAAAAAGAATTTGGTTTCTGATAATTGTTATGCACTGATCCAGAACATTTGCTTAAAAATGTGAAGGAAATGAAGGATTGAGAATTTTGAGCAAAGATCCTTATCAAGGAAATAAATGCCCACTATAAAAATTATGATAAAAGGGAAGAAATTTTCTCCTCGATCAGAAACCAACCTGAGAAGCTTGTTGGGTTGTTACATCAAGCTCAATCAGGATCGGTGAACCCTTCTGTGTCTTATGATGATCAAATTTTAAAGATTATGTTGAATAGGTTAGAGAACCTGAATGTTGAAGCCCAAGCGTATTACAACCTATGGGCTTCTGATAAGAAGAAAGTTTTAATCGTTGATGTTGCAAGAGATGTTGTTGAGGTGAGACTTTAGATGCAATAAAATTTATCATTATATTTTGTAATATAACTCTTGACTAACTAAGGTTTTCTTTAATTTTTTTGTAGGTAAATTTTTAGAATTTATAGAAACAAGTTGATTTCATGGTTGTTAATCTCGAGGCTACAAAGAAATCAATCTTAAATGCAATAGCAATGAAGGAGACCTTACAGGCTAAGGTCAGGGATAATAATTATTTAAAAGCAATTATAGTGGAGCACAAAATGGATCCAAATATCTTGCTTAAGAAGAAGCTTAAACAAAATGAACATGTAGTCCTTGAGGATCCAACCAAAGAAGATAGATTGTTGATGGGGAGCTTACAGAAGGTAGAGGAAGGCCTCATCAGAATAGGAGCACTGAAAGGGCCTGCATAGGTTATTGGAACAGAATATAAGGGAAAAGAACCTACAACTTCAGGAGCATCTCAAACTCAAGGAGATGCAGATATACAAGGAGCATCTCAAACTCAAGGAGATGCAAATATACAAGGAGTGACTGAATCTCAAGCCCTAGGTGATCCATATGCACAAGGAGTGATTGAATCTGCCCTTGCTCACCCATGATAAAATTAATATATTGTAAAATATTTCATAGTTGACAACAAGTTCTATTGTATTTCTGTAAACAATTTTGTACAATGTAAATTTTCTATGCAAATAATGAAAAAGGCTTTTATTAATTTGTCTTCTATCACTCAGAGGTTGTTTCCATTTATATTCTTGTGCAATTTTTAAATTTAGAATGATTCAACTATATTCACAATTGCAATCTGAAATAATAAATGATTCAACTATATTCACGATTCAACTCAGTTGTGCCAATACATTAATATCAGTACACTAACAATACTATAACAAAAAACATATATTTTGAAAGACAATGTTGTAAATTGGTTATGAATGAACATAGTTTGGACACTCCAACTACAACATAAAACATATAATTTGAAAGACAATGTTGTGTTATAAATCATAAAGTTACAATTCAGATAGATGAAACAATCTTGTGATGACAAATAAACACAAATTTATAGATGAAAATGATAACTAACAAATTCATATTGATCAATGTTGTAAAATCTTGTAAAAATTACAATTTAGGTAACTGAAACAAACAAATACTATGATATGAAGGCAATTAAAACTATTTCAAAAACAACAAAGGGATATAAAACATTAAAATTTATGAAAAATCAATTTTTGTGAAATCTAATAAATCTTAACCAATATTGTGAAATCTGATATCAAATGAATTCAAATTTATTAATGTTGTGAAATACTAGAAAAATCACAATTCAAGTAGCTGAAACAAACACTTCTCAAGTTGTCCAGTATCACTATTAAGCATAACGAATATATGTGTCTCCACCATCTGATCATTGAAAGCATCATTATCCTCCTTATCATTCGTATTCCTGGTACCCCTTCTGCCTACAAGGGAATTCCAATATGCCAATGCTCTATCATAGGGAAATGTGTCCAACTGATATGATGACACATAAATTCTCAAACAATTTTCTAAATTTTTGTCCAACCTATTGTGGAGTTTAGATTTAACAAAATATAGTGCATTGAAAACCCTCTCATCTTCCACAGATCCCAAAATCATTGTTTGACATAATTCATATAAACAAAAGTATTCACTAATAGTATCTTGTAAGACACTACTTGGATACAATTTTTGCCACAAATATGCAATGGAACCAGTCTCATGGATGTTACTCAAAAGTGATGTTTTCTCAACCATTGTTCCACCAAAATGTGATGACTATTGTTTTAAAAGATCTTTGTTGAGTATACCTTTGATTTCAACACCATTGACTTCCACACTTTTACTGAAATGCTTAATAAGTATGAGCATATATTTAATAAACAACTCATGTGTAGAATTGTATTCAATACAAGGACCCCAAAACATGGGGTTAACCACACCCATGGCCTCAAGCAACTCATCTCTTTGAAACCGTTCTCTTATCTCACTTGTCAATGATTCTGCTATTTTAAACAAATTTGTCTTAGTTTTGTGTAAAACAACTTCAAATCTATTGTGTGTTATAGGAACTTGTTCAACATCATCCACAACTATACTTGACTACCTTTCAAAACAATACAAAGGTATCATCTTTCCATGAACATTAATACAAATATGATCATTGATGTCAAACTTCAAAAAGCTTTTTGGATCGTTCACGTTTGTCAATGTATTCCAACTATCAAACAAGGGATCTATAAAATCTGCTTTGGACACATATAACCTATCAATAATCATACATATTTGCTTTCTCATCCTCATGAAATCAATGATATAGATGGATCTCTCTTGTGCAAGTTTAATCAATCTATTCATTTCATGTAACATTGGAAGAATACCACATAACGTTAAAAGGGTTTCAAAGTCAATCAAATGGAACAACAAATATTTTGCCTTATCAACTACCCTACGATTTGCATACATAAACCCTGTTAATGATTGATATTCTTTAAAAACTCTGTGTGCAGGTTGATACAATGAAATCCACCTTGTATCCACATCTTTTAACATTTTTTCCTTCTGTAACTCCTAGTGCAAACTATTGAAACTCTGCAAACCTTTTTGGACTACAAGAAAAATAAGAATGTATTTCACGAATGAGGTCTTCCACTCTCACAACATTTTCAAAAGAGCTCATGATTTTATATGCTAGATTCACTCTATGAGCCATGCAATGAATGGGTATCATATATGGGGTAACTGAGGTTTGGAGATGAACACAAAGACCATTCTTGTGCCCTTGCATTATAGCAACACCATCAACTCCAATGCATATTAACTTTGTGGCTATCTCTATATCATTCATTCTCACAATATCCTTTAAACTACTCACAACAACATTATAGATGTTTTCTGCATTTGAAATTTCCACCATCTTATGTAATCCTAGAAAACTAGGTTGCCTTACATGATTTTGAAATGTGTACACATGCATGCAAATCCATGATGTGTTGTCCACAATCATCACCTCATCAATAGAAAGTGATATGAATCTAGAAAGTTTTACTTTCTCCCTCAGGTCCTCCTTCTCAACTAATGATAGATATTTTACCATTTTCCAACCACTTCGATCTGACCAATGGGAACTAGGAAGGTTTTGCACATCAACTATTTGAAATAGGTGCTTATAATCAATGAAATCGGACATGGGTCTACCCTTTTTGAGAATACTATATACAACAACAAACTACAAACTTTTTGAAGCTAAAGTGGTCTTATGAATTTTATGAAATTGGGCTTTAATCATTCCACATTTCTCAACAAGAGATTGTTGTTGCTTTAAGTGATTATCATATTCTATTGCATATCTAACATGCATACATTCTGATGCATCCTTCCACCTAACTTCTTTATTAATTTTACCATCACTTCCTGTAACTTTTACATAAACTTTGCCAACATGTTTTTCTATTGTATCTATCTTATTTTGTAGCCTATGATCCTTACCTAGTTTCCAACTACAAATTTTGCATCTACATTCTTTTTGATCGACTTGGTTGTCCTCGGTCAGGATAGGCTCTATCTAGGGAAATTTTTCTGCCCATTCATTCTTAAATGCCCTTCCAATAGCCCAGTTAGATGTCTTTCTCTTTTTAGTATTTTTGCTTGAAGATTCGAAAGAAGTTTGTAATGTATTTGATTTATCACTTTCATTTTCAACTGGCATGTCCTTTTGAGGAATATCTTCAAGTGTTTGTTGGATGTCATTGTTAAGAGAATTTTCATTAGAAGGCATCTCTTGGTGAGGAATATCTTCAAGTGGAGGCATATCAAGGTCAATAGGGTATTCTACATAGTAGCATACAATAATATTCTTTATCATTTTTGGATTTAACAAAAAAACTTACAAATAGGAATATGATTCATATCATCATGCAATATGGATAGAGGCACATACTGTGAGTTAACTATTTGAGGAAGAAAGCATTATTTAAAATAATCATGGAATATACAACTAATTATTTAGTAGTCAAAAATCATTTGTACCTTGAATTTGCTCGGATGTCGATGGCTCGTTGGATTTTGACATATGGCTAAAATAATTTAGGATACTCTTTTCAGTAGAAGATTTGGCCCCCTTCTTTGCATTGCCAGTAGGTGACATTTTACTTGTAAAGAAAATATTTTTCAATTTAGAAAAGTAATAAAATGTTGAAGAGATCTTAATTCTGTGAGGGCTCAAGATAATATAGTAATTAGAATAAACAGATGGTGGGTTGGTAGAAAATACATACCTGTTTCTAGACATGCTTTATTGTGATTTTTTTGCCACTACACTATTTTTTAGAGATAGCACTTGTAACTAATAAGAGCATAAAACTAATCAATATACAAATTCAAATCAATGTAAGAAAAAAACTTGTGTATGTGAAATATATAATTATAGATACAAATGTGGAAAAATATAATATTCTAGTACAAAATGGACAAGAAGCAGAGAATCACAATGTCTTTAGAGAAATAGAGCATCACAATGTCCTTAGAGAACCAAAGCATTTACCTATTTATAATATTGTAATAGAAAAGCAGATCTCAATAGAAATAAAGAATCAAAGAGTGTTAATAGAAAGAGAGAAAATAGGGGAAAACATGGAGAATAAGGTGAAATAGAGAATAACATGGGAAATAGAGCATTGAATTATTTTTAATAAATGATAAAAAAATAGCAAAATAAAAACCTATAATTAGATGATAGAAAAATAGATCTTATTACTACAACTGCTTCAACTCATATTCTCTAAAAAACCAAAAATACAGGATCACAGATTCACAATGTTTTAAAAGAAATAGAGTACCTAGTGCAGAAAAAGGTTCGAAGGTAGGTCTAGTTGGAAAAAGTCGTTGGGCTTTCTTGGTGAAAAAGAGGTCCAATAGTCAGTCCGGGTGAAGAACGGTGTCGGATGTCGATCGTTTTAGAATTGATGCGATCCGATTACAAAATAGATTTTGATGTTGTATTGTGGTTGTTTAGGTATAGAACTGTGTTAGGTCATTTGAATGTCGATTTGGGTATAGATTAGTGTTCGGATGGTGGTCCGAGTACATAATAGAGTTTGAATGTTGGTTTGGGTATAATATTGTATTAGGCTATCCTAATGTTGATCTAGGTACAAAATTGTGTTAGCCTATCTGAATGTTGGTATGGATATATATTAGTGTTCGAATGTCGTTTTAGGTACAAAACAAATTTTGGATGTTGGTCTAGGTATAGAACTGTGTCAGGCTATCTTGATGTCGATTTGGGTACACAATTATGTCAGGTTGATGGATGTCAGTTTGGGTGTAGAATAATGTTTGGATGTTGATCTGGGTAAAGAATTATGTTTGACTATCATTTTGAGTGTAGCAAAGTGTTCGAGTGGAAAATGAGAATCGGATCTCTCTGGGTGTAGATATGGGTTTGATTTTGATTCGAGTAGAGTTTTGATCTGGATCTACTGGTTTTTGGACATGACTGAAGTTTGATGGAATTCTGCAATAGATCGAATGTTTTAGTTTATATTTTTACTTGGAAGGTTTTACTTTTTGCTATGGCTGCTCGATTTTCTAATAGTTTGAATGTTTTAAATGAAAAAGTATCATTGGCGTGTTAGTTATATATAGTGTTATAGTTGGCGAATTTGGTGGGATAAGTTAAAAATTTTAGAAATTTAAGGTGAAAATGGTCCAGGATTTAGGTGGGAGTGTTGGCGAATTTAAAAAAAATCTGTAATACTATTATCAACGCATGGCGAACCGACACCTAAAAAAAATTCTCAAAAATTTTGGGTGAAAGGGTCGACGTCCAGGGTCCCCCAAATTCGCCAATTTGCATTTTCAAAAATGCTAATATTCACCCAATTTGTGAATATTCACCGCTATGCATAATTCTAAATGGCTCAATAGCAGAATAATGGCTTAGGATCTAAGTGAGTCAGGGCTTTCTCCTTCGTGGGTTTTTTCTATTTTTGCAGGATCTACATCCTTTTTCATTCTCTATTCTAGTTTCTTCCTTGTAGGATCTGGTTCCTTTGTTGGAATGTCTTATTTATTGTTTTCAAGGCATTTCCTATATATAGGTTTTAAACTTGTTGTAGTTGTGTCGCTTTCTTTTTTGGCAAGTACCTTTTAATGTGTTGTTATTATCACTTGAGTTTTAGGGTGGGCCCTTGATCTTTGGCAGTCTCATTTTGTAAAAAAATGTTGGGGTCCCTTTCAAAACCTCATATTTTATCCAATAAAAAAAACATTTATGAAGGATGTAGACCTAGATGTAGCTTGTATTTGGAGTAAGTAATTTGAATGCTCTAAATGGAAACATAGATTTATTTTAGGAAAAGAAACACTTATGTGAAAATTACCTTAGAATAGTAGAGAGTGTTCTTTTTATTTGATGTTTGGAATAAATGAAATAATATGGGTTTCCAAAAATAAGGATAAAGATGTTTAGGTTGTTCTTCTTTAAGTTGATGTTTTCTTTATATAATGTTAGTAGAAAAAAGTTGGTTTTGCTATGGTTAGTGCTTTCTTTTATGAGAGGTAGTATAGAAGATTTGTTTACTTGTTGCTTTGAGAAAGTTTTGGAAAATAATTATAATGATTTCCTAAGACTTGAGTAGGTAGGAAAACCATTATAGAGAGAAGTATGAGATTATCTCATTGGTTGCTTTTATTACTTGTATTGTGCATGGATGTTTGCAAATACATAGTGTAAATTAGTTGCATTGCATATTGAGTTGTCCTGATCCCTAAGTGTCCCTCAATATCATGGGTAATTCCCTTCATGAAGAGGATCATGGAAGGAATATGGTGCAAGGACTACTTAGGTAGAATGGCTTTGATGTACCTTGGAATGAAAAGTGGATTTGTAAATGAGCATTTTCTTAGTATGGTTTAAATAGAAATTTCCAATGTTGTTAGAAATTGGCAACTTTTGTAAAATGGGATAGTTTGTTTTGAAACAATAAGGCAAGGAAAGTGTTGTAATATGATAGTGATCATGCCAAAGTATTGTACAACTTGTGGTAGACAAATGATATTGTGATCTATGTTCAAATGGAATTTTATATGTTCTCTAAGTAAAGTTTTGAGAAGCTTTTATGATTACATGGTTGTATATTTTGAAGAGTTTTTCCTTTTAAAAAGCAAATGAATCTTGGAATGGTACTTTTATGTTGAAGCTTGTATGATGTAATGTTTCAATATATTTTCCCATGTTTAAGATAGGACTATAGCTTAATCATGTTTTGAAGCATTTGAGATATTTATATTATATGTTGATCATGGGTTAGTGTAAATGGGGTTCTTGGTTAAATTTAGAGTATCCTTTAGAACTTGTGTCAAAGAAATTATCCAATATCAAGGTTGTTATAACTAGGTAGAAGTGAGATCTAGAAGGAGTTGTGAGAATGCAATAGCTAGGCACTCACATATATGGAAGGAGTTCCAAGAATGCAATAGCCAAATTTCTTGTGATTTGGTTTTCCTTGAATGGTTAGGATAAATATTTTGGTAACCATGGAGTTAGCAAAATCATTCATAAGAAAGAAGTGGTGGTACCTTGAATGTGTAGGTTTCGGTGACCATGATAATTACCTATTAAAATAGGTAATGACCTTAGTTAGCCCAGGGAGGTGTGGTAACTAAGCACCAAGGCTTATACCTGAATAACCTACCTAGATGAACTTAGGTTAAGGTTAGGAAATAAACATCCCCCTTTAAGTGATATGGGTCTTAAAGGATAATCCCTATGTTGTGGTAAAATTATCCTATGTTTGTGAGGGTATAGAAAAGGTGGGGGGACCACTTTAGAATCCTTCTAAATGAAGAGGTTTATTAAGGTGAACTCTAAATACTACAATAAATTGGCTACTATTGTCCACTAAGTGTTGTCTATAATGACATTGAAATAAAAAGTGGTAAAGCCTTGAATGTTGAAAAGAAAAATATTGAGACATTAGTGAACCTTTATTGTGTAAAAAATAAATATAACTCTCTCTTTGGGTTGAGTTTTTGGGGTGTTACTATTGGTATCAGAGCCCTAGGTCGTAGGGCTAGAAGCTTCCATGGAGTGCACTTAGGATGGGCCTTGACTTGATATTCTACTTGGTGGAGACTTACTCTTTTGGGACCTTAACGTGGTCAAGGAAACAATAGATATTGCATGCCATTGAGACCAATCAAACCAAGGAGTTGATATTGATGCATAGATGAACAATGAACCCATATGAACCTAGAATCCATAGCTGATATGATCACCATTATAAATTTTATGAATAGTGTATTCATAAAATACTTATATTGGTTTAAATTAGTATTCTTAGATGATATATTAATATATTCTCATACCAAAGAAGAAAATGATCACCATTTGAGGATGGTGTTAGAGATGCTGAGGAAAAACCAGTTATATAGAAAGTTGTCCAAGTGTGAGTTTTATACCTCATAGGTATAGTATTTGGGATATATCATCTCGGTAGAAGGAATTGGTGTGGGTACATAGAAAATTGAGGCTAAATTAAGTTTTCCTACATCAACAAATGTGTTTGAACTCAAGATTTTCATTGCACTCAATGGTTATTATAGGCGTTTCATGAAGGATTACTCCAAGGTTGCCTATTCAATTACCAACCTTTAGAGAAAGGGGAGAGAGTTCAAATGAATGAATAAGTGTGAAGCCACCTTTTAGGCTCTAAAGAATAAGTTAACTATGACATTAATTATCAAGATACCAATTCCTCTTGGGAATTTGACTGTGTATAGATGCTTATTTATAAGGTTTGGGTGGGGTTTTGTCCTAAGAAGAGACTATTATAGCCTGAGTCTAGAAAACATAAGAAGCATGAGGTAAATTATGTTACACACAATTGGTAGTAGTTGTGCATGAATTAAAGGTATAGAGACATTATCTTTTATGAAAACCATTTGAGCTAAGGATAAACCGTCAAAGTATAAGGTATATTTTTACCCAGCCTATATTGAATGCAAGACAAAGAAGATGGATAAAGTTCTTAGCAAAATACAACTTTGGTATTGATTATATCAAAGGGAAATAAAATAAGGTTGTATATGCCTTGAGTAGGATGAGGCACATACCTACCCTGATCCAGATTCATATAGACTTGATGAATAGAGTTAGGTAAAAGTAACTATAGAACCCGTATTACATGGAAATAAATGATAGAACTAAGAAAAATCTTGAAGAGAGTAAGGATTTCAACAAAAAATATGGACTTTTATGCTTCAAGGATATGGTGGTTATACCTAAAATGGGTGTCTTAAGGAGATTTATTATGCAATAGGCACATAAATCTCCTTATTTTTCCCATACAGGAGGGTAAAAAATAAGGGAAAACATAAAAAAATCTTTTATTGGGGAGGAATGAAGCAGGATATCACTAGTTTTATTGCATAATTTTTAGAATACTATAAATTTAAGGCAAAACATCAAAATCCAATAGGGAAATTGTATCCACATGATATATTTTCACAAAATGGTAGGTAATATATATGGATTTTATTGTCGGTTTACCTAATACTAGGTACCAACATGATGCAATCTTGGTAGTTGTTGATAAGTTGACTAAGGTTGCACATTTCATACTAGAAAACTTCAAGGATGATGTACTGGTGGTGGTAAATAAGTTTACCAAAGAAATATTTAGGCAACACGGGTTTCCTTAAGTTATCATATCATACAAGGATTCTAGATTCACATCAAAATTATGGTAAGCTCTACATTGTGGAGTAGGCACTAAGTTGAATATGAGTTCTACATATCATCCAAAAACAAATGGTCAAACAGAGAGGGTAACTAAGTTTTAGAGGACATGCTATGCATGTATTGCATGGACCAAAATTCTAAATAGGAGGACTTTTTGCATCTTGTGGAATTTGCATATAATAATGTTTACCATGCATCATTGGAGATGGCCCCATTTGAAGCCTTATTGATATTTGAAGCAATGTTTATCATATTATGCTATGCTTTAAGGCCACTTTCAAGTGTCGGGTTTTTTTCTAGTTCATGCAATGTATCTCATGCATTTTTCTTGTGAGTCCTTATTACTTCTTGAGGGTGTGCTTTAGGGTGGAGGTTTTAAAATCAATCAATGTGGGACTTTGTTTTTTGTAACTTTTTCTTTGTAGCTTTATTGGGAAAGGGGATCTATGTATAATATTGGCTCTAGTCACCCTAAAATGTATTTTTATTTTTTTTTTAAATTTGGGTTGGTATTTGTAAGGAACCTACTATTGAAATAAAGCTCACACACACAAAATACTGAAAGATAACTGATATACATGCAATAAAAAAATAATACTATGCAAAAATTAATTGCAAAATTCAAACAATCTCACAAATAACTCAGAATCACAGGCCTCTTCGAGGGGAAGCCTCCTTCAATATTTCATTAACTTGCAAAAATGTACCTTCATACATGGCTTCATAGTTTTTTAAAGAAAGACTTCATGCAACCCTAACCCTAAGCTCAAGAGTTGGCTTACATGCAAAATGCCACTTGAGCTAGAATATTCTACCAAATGTCGGTTACAATCTTGATAATGGTTACATCAAATGGCCCCACTTGGCTAGGAGCCTAACATACCACATACATTACAAAATATTGTAAAATAACATTATATATGAGATCCTTCATGTTGGAAGTGGGTCATTACATAATAATGAGAATTACAAAATAATGTTAGGATGGGATCCTAACATGTCCTTCCCCTTCAAAAAGATTTTTCCTCAAAGATGAAGGTGAGGAAACTGGTGTTGGAGTTGATGGAGAGACTCCCATGTAGCATATTTAGGCTGGATTCCATGCCACTGAACAAGGACTTCAATAATTGTGCAATTGCAAAGAGTTTGATTTCGACAATCCAACAACTATTCGGGTTCAAGCAAGATAGAACATTCTTCATCTAACTCTGGAAGTGTAGATTGAACCTATACCTAATTACCCACTACCTTTTTGAGAGAGGAAATATGAAAAATAGTATGGAACTTGGATATAGGTGGAAGGGCCAATTTGTTGGTTGTGGCACCAATCCATTATAACACTTGATAGGGCCCATAGTGCTTTGCGGTAAGTTTTTGGCATCTACAAATTTAGAGGGAAAAATGTTTGTATGGTTTCAAGTGAAGAAAAACTATATCCCCCACATAAAAACTGCACTTATAATGGTGTTGGTTAGCCTATTGGTGCATCTAATTTTGGGCTGCATCCAAATTCATCTTCAGTTGACAGAGGACACCAAGATGCTAACTGAGAGTAGTTTCAAATACATGGACCTTGGAGCTACCAAGAATGTAGGAGGAAGGCATCAGTGGAGGACACCCATAAACTACCTTAAAAGGGGTAACCTTGGTTACTATGTGATAAGAAGTGTTGTACCACAACTTAGCCAAAGGAAGCCATCTCGCCCAGTGCGTAGGATGATTCGAGGTAAAGCAATGAAGGTAGGTTTACAAAAATTTGTTGACGATCTCCTTCTGGTCATCCATTTTTGGATGATAAGATAAACTCATTTTGAATTGAGTCCCCTACAACTTAAACAATTATTTCTAGAAGTGACTAGTAAAGGTTGGGTCATGATCAAACATGATGGAGGAGGGCAGACCATGAAGGCAAAAGATAGAATCAAGGAAAATTTGGGTAATGGTGGAGGTTGTATAAGGATGGGATAGGGAACAAAAGTGAGCATACTTTGAAAGATGATCCACTACCATGAAGATAACAGATTTGCCCCCATACTTAGGTAAGCCTTCAATAAAATCCATAGAAATATCCATCCAAACCTGGTTAGGAATGGGCAAGGGTTGAAGAGTTCCTGGAGAATGCATCATTTCATATTTCATCCATTGATAGGTATCACAAGCTACCACAAAATCTTGAATGTCCTTTTTCATACCCTTCCAAAAAAAAGTGTGCGTAAGTCATTCATATGTTTTGAGAAATCCTGAATAGCTAGTAGATGGGGCATCATGCAGTTCTATCATGAGAAGTCCCCATAGTGAGTAATTGTGGGGAACAACAAGGCATTGGTGGTAACACAAATAATGGTCATCCCAAGTATATAATAGACATAAAGTAGACTCAGTGTATAGGAAAGCAACCAAAGTCTGCAATTTATAATCCTAAAGTGCCTCCTAGAGTAATGAATCAATCCATTTGAGGATCGATAATCAAATGGCACACAATATACTAAGAGCTTCAAATTTGCAAGGGAGAGAGCATTGACCATACATTATCCTTGCCCTTCTTATAGGTGATATCATAATCATAGCCCTTGAGTTTAGAGATCCATTTTTGTTGTTCATGGCTGGTAACCTATTGCTCCAAAAAGTATTTGAGACTCTGATGATCTATTTTAATGGAGAAATGATGCCCTATGAGATACGGTCACCAATGGGTAACTGCATGTAAAATTATGGTTGGAGAGAGCTTTACTAGTGAATGTCAAGGGTCTCCCTTATTGTATCAACACTGCACCAATATCATGACCTGAAGCATCACTTTCAATGACAAATGGTTTGGAGAAATCCAGCATGGCCAAGATAGGCATAGTGGTCATAGCATGCTTCAATTCTTGAAAAGTCTATTCAGCATGTCCCTTCCAAGTAAAATAGTCCTTTAACATGGAAGTGAGGGGAGCTATAATTTTACCATAGTTATGAATAACTTTATGGTAATAACATATAAGC
Source organism: Wollemia nobilis (assembly GCA_028583015.1). Taxonomy (NCBI): domain Eukaryota; kingdom Viridiplantae; phylum Streptophyta; class Pinopsida; order Araucariales; family Araucariaceae; genus Wollemia; species Wollemia nobilis. The sequence goes on along the minus strand of JAQPPZ010017031.1, from coordinate 5,367,339 downwards.
CCTAAAAATACCCTATGATATTTGAGAGTATGAGGTTTTGACCATTCCTGAACTGCTTGGATCTTCTTAGGGTTAAATTTAATGCCCTCTTTAGTGATGATGTATCCCAAATATTCCACTTTTGTCAACCCAAAATAACACTTGGAAAACTTAGCGTAGAGTTGATGTTGTGCCAACAGTTGGAGAGTCTGATTCACATGAATAATATGCTCTTCCCATGAGTGACTATACACCAGAATATCATCAAAGAAGACTAGAATGAACTTTCTAAGGAATGGATGAAAAATATTGTTCATGAGACTCTAAAAAGTGAAAGGGGCATTAGTCAAGCTGAATGGCATTACCAAAAATGCATAGTGACCTTCATGAGTACAAAAAGTAGTCTTGGAAATATCCTCATCTGTGAGCCAGATTTGATGGTACCCCGAGCGAAGGTCAAGTTTAGAAAATACATAGTCCCATAAAGTTCATCTATAAATTCATCCACCACTAGAATAGGAAACTTATCCTTGATGGTGAGTTTATTGATCTCTCAATAATTGATACACAACCACTAGGACACATATTTTTTGCATACCAGTAAAACTAGAGAAGTGTAAGGACTATTGTTTGGCCAAATGACATCGAATTTTAATAATTCCTATAATAACTTCTCAATTTCTAACTTAAGAGCATGAGGATACCTGTACGGTCTAATATTGGATAGTGTATTACCAGGTAACAAGGGGATAACATGGTCATGAGAATGACGAGGCAGTAATTTTATTGGCTCAACAAAAATAGAGTTGTTCTTGGTTAAAATAAGTTGCAAATATTTAGGAACAGAATCCTCCTCTGAATGATGAGGTTGGATTACAAAAATCTGAGCTATGACACCCCAAGATGATTTTTTTAACAACTACTCCATCCGAATGGAACTGATAGTCTATGAAGGCCCTGATTTTAAGCCATGGAGAGTGTAGGACTATCCATTCTATGAAAATTGCATCCAAAGCTCAGAAAAGTGCCAAGAGATGACTCCCAATGTTCCCAACCATTGAGATCCCAACACAATATCACATCCCCCTACTTGAAATGCAAATATATCTTGTTTGAGCTCATAGTCCTCAATATTGACCTTAACATTATGACATTTACCTTTGTAAGGTAAAGTCCCACCATTTTCTATCATAACCTCAAAGGAATTACATGTGTGTACATAACAATTTTCCTGCTTAGCAATGTAGAGATCAATAAAATTGTATGTACTGTTAGAATCAATCAATATGGTAAGATGCAGGCCCTTGAAATAACCCATGAATTTCAAGGTTTGGGAAATAGTAATGCCAGCAAGAGCATGAGCATAAATTTTAGCCTATGGTTCATCTTGGTTTTCTTCCTCTCATTTAGGTGGTTCCTCTACTAATTCGGTGTCATCATCATTGTGGTCACTGGTGTCAGGCTCATCAACATCGATGAGGAACAACTTCTTTTGGATGCACCTATGCCCATGAGAAAAATTTTCATCACAATTATAGCACAACCCTTGGGCATGTCACGCATCCATTTTGGTAGTGGTTAGACGTTTGGGTGCAACAATGTGTTGGAAATATTGAACATATTGAGTTGTCATTGATGTCAAAGGATTGATGTCAAAAGGGTTGATGTCAAAGAGAGCTTGGTAATGCATACATATTTTTCTATGGTTGGATAATTAAGCAAGACAAGGTATATCTCAAAGCAAGGAAAATTATGAAAAAGAACAGGTTTATAATATTTATTTTTAAATATTATACATAGGGACAAAGGTTTGTAAACGAAATCAAAGCAAAGTCTTAAAAGAAAAGGCTAGGGTTAAAAAGAAGGTCCAAGAAGTTTTAAAGATGTTTGAAACAAAGGTAAGGTTCAAATATTAAGGAGGCCCAAAGGTTTAAGGTTTTAATATTAAAAAAAATAGGGAAGCCAAAGGTTCAAAATATAATATTATAATATTTTTTAAATATTATAATATAAATTTTATGCTTTGTGCCAACGTCTAGGAAGCAATTTTAAAAGACAAAATTTCATGAGCGTCGACATTGTTTGATGAGGGAGGAAAATGAATATAAATACCTTACCTAAAAGCATTTTATAACCGAAGTGAGAAAAATTTTGGGCAAAAAAACTAGGGCATCAGTAGAACCCATCAATCTGCTATTCGAAGACTCTTAGAAAAAAGTAAAACAGATTTTTTGCTTATCCAGGAGACAAAAATGTCGTTAGATCTTATGTGTAAAACAATTAACAAAATTTGGAGGGGTGCTGGTCATATGGAAGTGGCTGCCCAAGGTGCCTCAGGGGGGATAGTTACTCTTTGGAACTCTCTTGAATGGACTGCAATAGAACATATAGCTTGGAGGGGTGTTCTCACATCACTTTTTAGAAATAATGTCACAACTAAACATGTTTTAATCACACATTTTTATGGGGATCAAAACCTAGATGGTCAAATGCATCAATGGAAAGTTGTGCATAACATGAGAGTCTCAAGGGAAGATTTAGACTGGATTATTGCTGGGGATTTTAATGCTAAATTATCCTCTAGAGATCAGGAAGGGGGAACCCCAATTTTGGACCCAGGGGATCGACTTATGATTGCCCAAGTCCAGGCATTACACTTGGTGGATATTAAATGCCCTGGAACCAACTATACTTGGACTAATAAGAGGAGGGAGCCACATAGCAGGAAGGTGAAGTTAGACCATTTTTTGGTTTCAGAGGAGGCATTTGTAAAATGGAATATAAAATTTTAGATTTTGGAGGGTCCAGTTTCAGATCACTTTCCGATTTTGTTGGAAGGAGGGATCAAGACAGTGCAGCATCACAAACCATTTAAATTTGAAAACTTTTGGTTACAAAAAGATGAACTTCGAAAGAAAATTCCACAATGGTGGGAAGAAGGTCGCCCAACATATGGGACAACAATGTTTAGATTCCACAAACAACTTCATTATGTCAAAGTTCAACTGAAACAATGGAGGTGAGCTAACAAGACAGACTTCCAGGTCCAAAGAGCTCCATTGGTGGCCAATGGGATGAGGTTCAAAAACACTTTAGGGAAGGAACAATTATAGAGCAACTCAAAGAAGAGGATGATGCATTACGTAAAGCGGTTGAGGACATTGACAACCAAGAGGAGACCTACTGGAAACAGAGAGCAAGAACCACTTGGTTATTAGAAGGTGATAAAAATACCAAATTTTTCCATCGGACTGCTTGTGCTAGGAGACAGATGAACAACATGGAATCTCTTCAAGGTGAGAATGGACACTCCTTTGATACACTTCCAGGTATGCATTTCCATTCAATGGATTATTTTTCTAAACTATTTAAGGAAAGTATGGTGCAATATGAAGAGGCTCAAAAAGAAGTTATTGTTGTCATACCCTCTGTTATCTCTAAAGAAGAAAATCAGACCCTACTTAAACCCATTGATAGAGAGGAACTGAAGAATGTAGTCTTTGGAATGAGCACCGGAAAAACTCCAGGTCCAGATGGCTTTCCAATTGAGTTTTTTTAGGCCTTTTGGGATAACTTGGAGGAGGATGTAATGGTTGTTATAGAGGAGTCCAAAGGTAGTAAAAGAATGCTTAAAGCATTAAATCATACTTTCATTACCTTAATTCCAAAAGGGGAGGAGGGGGTACATATTTCAGATTATAGACCTATTTCCTTATGCAATGTCATATATAAAATAATCACAAAGGTAATGGCTGAGCGGCTAAAACCTCTTCTACATAACATTATCTCCTCGGAGCAAGGGGGTTTTGTAGAGGGTAGGCAGATCTTGGATGGTGTGGTTCTAGCTCAGGAGGCAATCCATTCAATGCAAACATCTGGTAATAGAGGAATTTTCATAAAATTAGATATGTCAAAGGCTTATGATAGGGTGGAGTGGAGCTTCTTGTCAAAGATGATGGCAGCCTTTGGTTTCTCTCAAGATTGGATAGAATGGGTCATGAGTTGTGTTTCTACTCTAACATACTCAGTGTTAATAAAGGGTCTTCCCTCACAACCGTTTGGAGCTACTCGAGGCCTTCGTCAAGGAGATCCTTGCTCTCCCTATATTTTTCTCATATTGGTTGAAGGATTGGGTAGACTTATCTTGAGGAGAAGACAACAAGGTTTGCTAACAGGTATCAAGGTGGGTGAGGAAGTTTTGACTCACCTACAGTTTGTGGATGACACAGGATTGGTGGGAGTGGCCAACTTTAGGGAAGCAAGAATGATTAGAGATACACTTAATGTCTACCTCAGGGCTACAAACCAAGTCATCAATGATAAAAAATCCAAAGTGGTCTTTTTCAATCTTGATCAAAGGCTTCAAGACAAAGTTTTAGAGATCTTGGGATTCACAAGGACTTATCTCCTAGTGGTATACTTGGGGGTCCCTTTGCATTTTAAAAAACTAAAAATAGATATCTGGAGGAATCTTTTGGATTGTATCAAGGATAGAATTAATCATTGGTCTCACAAATGGTTAAGCTATGGGGGTAGATTAACTTTTTTATAGTCAGTCATTCAAGCCATGCCAATTTATAAATTTTCTATCCTTGCTGCCCCACATACTATATGGAAAGAGTTGGACAAGATGGCTAGAAAATTTTTATGGGAAGGAGTAAAAGGAGAGAGGAAATGGGCCTTAGTTGGTTGGGATAAAGTAAGCCAGCCCAAGGTAAAAGGAGGTTTGGGACTGAGAAGATCAAAGTTAAATAATAAAGCTTTGGCTGGAAAGCTTTACTGGAGGTGGATTTCCCAACCAACTTCTTTATTCAGTAGAATATTAACTAGTAAATATTTGGGACATGTAAACCCAAATGAGGTGGGTCGTTTCCCTTTGGATGGTAATGGATCCTTAGTGTGGCAGGCTCTCAAGTTAGGATCTCAGGTAGTAAAAGATAGATTATTTTGGAAAGTGGGGAGAGGGGAGAAGGCACGATTTTGGACAGATTCATGGGATCAATACCCACCTATCATTGTTGAATTTCTTGAATTGCAACCAATAAAAATAGCCATAGAAACCAAGGGATGGGTCCAAATTGAAAGTTATTTCAACACTAGTCAGTTGGGGGATTATAAGTTTAAGCAGTTTAAGAAGTTGGATGAGTGGCCAATTTCAATCCCTCCGGATTTGACACCCATCATGACTAAAATCTTGGCAGAAAGATTTCTCACAGGTAGAGATGAGGAGGATGAATTAGCTTGGGGCTATGGGAGCCTTGGTGTCTACACAGTGAAGGACGGATATGATAAGATCCTTCCAGAGCCTCCTCCTCATACATATCAGGTTGAGGATTGGAGAAAGATTTGGCAGTCCAAGGGTTGGTCAAAAGTAAACTTTTTTTCCTAGCAGTTCATGCATAATGGAATTCTTACTTTTGATAATCTCAGATGTAAAGGAATCATTGGTCCATATCAATGTGTTTTATGCTACAAGAGCGAGGAAACAGCTGATCACTTGATGTTTGAGTGCCCATTCACGCGCCAGATTTGGGAGAGATGGTTTTTATATTATAAAATTCAAGTTAATGGTGATTTGAATCGGATTAATATTTGGGAAATATGGAAGAGGGGTAGATTTAAATCTAAATCTCTTTGTATTGGTTGGGAGCTTGGATTAAAATTTATTTGGTGGCAAGTGTGGTTGGAGAGAAATGCTAGAATTTTTAGAGAAACTTTTTCTTCTTTAGATGGAGTTTGGTAGGTCATTTGGAGCAAAGTCACAGAAACTGTGGCAGTCTATGCTAAAGAGGAAACTCAGGTTGTTATTGGGGCAATGGAAAAGGAAGTTGAAGTGCAATAGGGATAGGAAAAATATAGTTGGAAACCACCCCCAGAAGGTTGGATTAAAATTAATACTGATGGAGCTGCAAAAGGCAATCCGGGTAGAGCTGGAATTGGAGTGGTTTGCTGGAATCATGTTGGAACAGTGCTCTATTGGGAACTGCAAGGCTTGGGAAGAGCCACAAACAATGAAGTAGAAGCCTTAGCTATCAAATCTGCTTCTATTTGGGCAGTAAAACAAGGCCACAGGAGGATAATACTAGAATCAGATTCTCAAATAATGGTTGGAGCTCTAGATTGCATGAGGAACTTTGCTTTGAAAACATGGAGGTTGAGGATTCTTGTCACTCAAATTAAGGAATTATGGAGGGAATTAGATGATGTGATTCCAGTTTATGTGAGTAGAGATCTAAATAAAGTGGTAGACTTCTTGGCTAAGATGGGTGCTAAGAAGGAGGTAGGGGTTCAGTGGCACAGTGACATGGCTATTGAGGATGAGGTGATTAGGTAAGGGGTTGAAAGGTCCCTGAACCTTGTACAAAGTAGTCGTGGGCCTCCGAAGAGGGAGGCAAAGGGGAATAATGGTGGCAGTAGATCGAGATAGCCTGAAAATAGTAAGGGCCACCTAAGGTAAAGGTACCCAGAGGAACCAACTAGAAGAACTAACTTTTTTTGCATGTTTTCCAAGAAGACCGAAGAGGCCCATGAGCTAAAGATCAAAGAAAAATCAAAACACCACAAGGAGATTGGTGTCACGATATCGTGACATGTTGCATTTTTGTGGTCCAAAGCAAAGGGAGAAAGCAAGGAGGAAAAAGTGTCACGATATCGCGACATGTTGCAACGTCACGACCAAAGGAGGAAAAGGTGTCACGATATCACGACAAGATGCATCATCGTGGCCAAAGGAGAGAAAGTGTCACGATATCGTGACATGTTGCAACGTCGCTGCCAGAAGAGAAGAAGTGTCGCGATATCATGACATGTTGCATCATCACGGCCAAAGGAGGAAAGGTGTCGTGATATCGCGACATGTTGCATCGTCGCTGCCAAAGGAGAAAAGGTGTCACGATATCATGACATGTTGCATCGTCATGGCAAAAGGAGAAAAGGTGTCACGATATCATGATATGTTGCATCATCGAGGCCAAAGGAGAAAAGGTGTCACGATATCGCGACATGTTGCATCGTCACATGCCAAAGGAGAAAAAGTGTCGCGATATCGCGACATATTGCATCATCACGGCCAAAAGAGAAAAAGTGTCACGATATCACGACATGTTGCATCATCACGGCCAAAAGAGAAAAAGTATCACGATATCGTGACATGTTGCATCGTCGCGGCCAAGAGAGAAAAAGTGTCGCGATATCGTGACATGTTGCATCATCGTGGCCAAAGGAGAAAACATGTCGTGATATCGCGACATGTTGCATCGTCATGGCCAAAGGAGAAAAAGTGTCGCGATATCGTGACATGTTGCATCATCGCGACCAAAAGAGAAAAAGTGTCACGATATCATGACATGTTGCATCATCATGGCCAAAAGAGAAAAAGTGTCGCGATATCGCGACATGTTGCATCATCATGGCCAAAGGAGGAAAAGGTGTCGCGATATCGTGGCATGTTGCAACGTCACGGCCAAAGGAGAAAAAGTGTCACGATATCGTGACATGTTGCATTGCCACGGCCAATGGAGGAAAAAGTGTCACGATATCGCGACATGTTGCTTCATCGCGGCCAAAGAGAAAAAGTGTCGCGATATCACGACATGTTGCATCATCGCGGCCAAAAGAGAAAAAGTGTCGTGATATCGCGACATGTTGCATCATCGCGGCCAAAGGAGGAAAAAGTGTCGCGATATCACGACATGTTGCAACATCACGGCCAAAAGAGGAAAAAGTGTCGCGATATCATGACATGTTGCATTTTCGTGGCCAAAAGAGAAAAGTGTCGCGATATCGCGACATGTTGCATTTTTGTGGCCAAAGGAGAAGAAGGAAAAAGTGTCACGATTTCATGACAAGTTGCATCAATAGACCAAACCGATCCCCCTGGAAACATCTCACATTGTGCAAACATGGAAACTTGTAGGATCATGCCTTAGGCCAATGGGGAAGGAGTCTCTCCACACTTGAATGTCAGATTCGCCGACTCCCCTGTTAGCTAGGTAATGGTTTAAGAGATTTGGCTCCATTGCAAATCTTCTTTTACTGTTGTAATCTTGTGTTCTCTCTGACTAAGGCTAGGAAAAGTCTCATCCCAACTTGTAAATGTTCTTTGTTTTAATACAAGTTTTTTCAAATTTCTCAAAAAAAAAAAATCATTTGATAACCAAGGTTTTTCATGGTGGAATCAATTTCTCTTGTGCACCAAATTCTATGAATGATACTAGAGAGAGGACACATTTTTTAGAGGATAGTGATATACGAATAAAGAGGAAAGTGTTGTTGATATCCCAATGGGGTGGCTAGCCCAGTTGGTTACTAAGCTAGTGATAAGGCTCTAAGAGCTAGGATGTCACTGGTTCGATTTTGGGTAAGTATGTTTTGCATGGCAAAAAGAGAAGTTTTTGGTTGTTAAAGGAGTCTTCAAAGGTGATGTGTTACGTGAGGGTTCTTACTCATGGGGGTAGCCCAACTGCTTACCAAGATTTGGCTTGGGTGTTGAGTGGGCAAAGGTCATGGTTTTGATTATCCTACACTCACGTGACTTGTTGGTTGTGGTATGCATGCCAAAAATTTTGATTAAATTTTCATGTGGTAAAGTTGAAAATTAATTAGTTTCTGGCCTGATTATTAATTTCACATAAGGATAAATTTTTGAAAGTAAAGAGGATAGTGTGTAGGGCAAGGTGTATTTTATTTATAATAAGAAATAGATTTTATTTTGATAATAGGAGGCATAAGGTGTATAAATATTTATGTGATATAGTAATGTGTGCATGTTGAAAATTATTATATTGTGCTATGAGTATTGCTTGAAAGGAAAGGAGTCAAAAGGTGTAATGTGGTTTATTGTAATTGTATTATTTTGCATTGTAGAAAAAGGATTTTAAGGGTTTGAAAGTTTTATTTTTGAGGATTAGAAATGAGAAATAAGACCTTTAATTTTCACATATTTTGAGAGAGGTTTTTCACGTGGACAATGTGAATAGATGTTTTGCTAACTAACCCTTGAAGTGGCATAAGAAAGATAAATTATTTTGAGACAAGTTTTGAGGGCACATCTTCACAAGGCATTCTTGAGGTATGGTAATTTAAATTCTTCTCAAAGTGGTTGTGTAGTGAAGGAAACATTTTTGATGTCATATGTTTGGAGGAATAAGGATTGATTGGGTGAGCTTTGCTTTGTTTGAAATTGGAAAGACTATAGTTCATATTTTTGAGAGCAAACTTATGCATCATTATTGAATGAAATTGGAAACATATGTGCTAGTTTTTGAGAGTAAACTTATGTATCAATTTTGAATGAAATTGGAAACATATGTGCTAGGGTTTGAGAGCAAACTTATACATCATTGTTGAACAAAATTGGAAATATATGTGCTAGGTTTTGAGAACAAAGTTGTGCATCGTTATTGAATGAAATTGGAAACATATGTGATAGGGTTTGAGAGCATACTTATGCATCATTGTTGAATGAAATTGGAAACATATGTGCTAGGGTTTGAGAACAAATTTGTGCATCATTTTTGAATAAATTGAAATGTATGTGCTACGGTTTGTGAACAAATTGTGCATTATTGTGATTGATATTGAGAGTAAATTTGCAAGGATTAAAGACCAGTTTTGAAAGTAAATTTGTGCATATTCATAATTAATATTGTGAGTAGATGAGAAGGACTTGTGTATTGTGATTGGTCTTGAAGTAAAGGTGCAACTCAACAATAACAAGGTCAATTATTAAGTGCTAGACTAGAGATATCTTTAGAATGAAATAAATGTGAAAGTGAAAGACTTAATGAATTTGAATAGAGCATATTGAGTATTTGTATTACATATCATTCTCTTTATGTTAATTAAAAAATAATAATTTTGGGTATAATATGTCTGAATTACTTTAGTCAAAGAAAACACTTTTGAGAAATATATAAGCATTATTTGTATGCAATATTTGGGAATATTTGAGCAGATTTTTGAGTAGATTTAAGTAGGTTTTGGTGAGAAGACTTGAGCAAACCTTGTGTGTAGGATTTGAGAAGGCTCTGGTGAATAAATTTGAGCAAGCCTTATGTGTAGGCATGGAGAAAGGTTGAACAAGTGAGTGAGAAGATGTGTGTATGCTATGTGAGTAGGTTTGAGGCAGATTTGAGCAAGCTTTATAAGAAGTCTTGGAGCAGATTTGAGTAGGATTGATGAGCTATTTTGAGCAAGTCTTATAAGAAGTCTTGGAGCAGAGTTGAGTAGAAAGGAGAGGTGTCACCTATATATAGAGATACACAAACCATAGTAGTGAGTAGAGGTGTATCTTGTGGATAGATATCCATGAACCAAATAATACATGAGAGGTGTCTCCTATGGATAGAGTTCCACAAACCAGAGTAGAGAGGAGAAGTGTCTCCTGTGGATAGAGATCTATGAACCGATGTAGTGAGGAGAGGTGTCTCCTATGGATTGAGATCCATGAACCAGAGTAGTGAGGAGAGGTGTCTCCTATGGATAGAGATCCATAAACTAGATCAAAGAGGAGAGGTTTCTCCTATGGATAGAGTTCCACAAACCAGAGTAATGAGGAGAGGTGTCTCCTATGGATAAATATCCATGAACTAGAGTAGTGAGAAGAGGTGTCTCCTATGGATAGAGGTCCATGAACTTGAACATAGGTAATTGAGATCTCGTTTGGGTTGGTACCCATAAAAATTGTAATAAGGAATTGGTTCCCAAGAGATTGGTTGAGAAAATTTAGAAGAAATATTTTCTTTGTGGATGTAACCAACATTGGGTGAACCACATTAAATTTGTGTCTCATGTGTGTGATGATTTTTGCATTGTTTAATTTACTAATTTGATATTATTGTTGTTATAATTTGGAAAGAAAAGTAAAATTTTTGATCTTATATTGTTCACCCCCCTCTCAGTATAAGCTTGTGTTATTCAATTGGTATCAGAGTGGGTTCCTTTAGGGAAGCCTAACAGCTTGAAGGAAGATATTACAATAAAACACATGGACATGAAATGTAAAAGAAGAACCATGAGATCAAATCCTCCTAAGAAGGAAGGAACACACATAGCCATGAAAGAAAAGGAAGATGTTCCAGCAATTGAAATTCAAGAAAATGGATAGAAAGAGGAAACTATGGTGGACATAGAAGAAGAACTAAGAAAACATGAATGTTTTATTTATGGTAACCTTTGTCACTATGCAACTCATTTTCTTGAATGTGGATATAGTAGCAATGAATATGAAAAGGAATTTTATCATGAAAATAAAAATAGGCACAGTCAAGACAGGTATGAGAGGAAGATCTTTTTTGAAAGTAGTAGTCATGAAAATCTCTTCGATAGTGAAAAATAAGATGCTTATATTGAAGACCAAGTAAAAAATAAAGAAGATGCACCTATTTTCAAAGACCAAGTAGAAAATAAAGAAGATGATCCTATTATTGAAGATCTACAAAAAGAGAAAGATTAAAAAAAAGAAGCTACAGTTGAAATGAAAAAGGAACTTGAAGAGCTAAAAAGGGAGAACTTAGGATTTAAGACTCAAGTACAAAAAGAAGAGAAATAAAAGGTAAATCTTCTACAAGGTCTCACCAAATTAAAAGTTAATATTGAAGAGGCAAGAAGAATTGAAGAAGGAATGACTAAACAATTAAAGGCAAAAGAGCTAGAATGTGAAATATTAGAACATGAAGTGGTTTCTCTAAGGATGGAAGTGAAATATTCTAATGAAAAGTTACATAAGTTTGGGAGAAGCTCAAAAATATTGGATGATATTATCATGGTACAAAGATCTCCATTTATCAATATTGGACTTGGTTTTGAATAAGGACAAGGGAAACAAGAAGAAGAGTCAAGCTCAAGTTCAAAAGAAATAGAAGAACCAAAAGTGATTGAAGAAGAACCTAAGACATACATTGATGTGTTGAGAGGTGATAGTATCAAAGAGGAAGCAAAAAATGCACCATAAAGGAACAAAGATCATCACAGGAAAAGCAAATAAAGAATAATGAGATCAAGATAAGATGAATATTTCTTCCAGGGTTATTGTTACTCATGTAATCAATTTGGTCATAAAGTTGTGCATTGTAGGATTCATGGAAATAATAATTATGGCTTCACTAAGAGGAACTTAAATTCATTTGAAGATGGATATTTATTTCAAGGTCATTTCTACTCATGTAATCACTTTGGTCATAAATCTATATATTGCAGGGTTCATGGCAAAAATGATTATGGCTTCACCAAAAAGAACTTCAATTCATTTGCACCTTTCAATAACTACAACATCATGTGTTACAATTGTAATAATTTTGGGCATAGATCAAAGTGGTGTAGAAAAAAGTTTCTAGAACTTCCAAAGACAAGCAAGAATAGGGATGTTCAAAATAATAATAATGGTATGACTAAAAGGTATGGAAAAAGAAGATTGAAAAAGGAGAAGAGCATTGTAAGTTGGGAGTAGTTTTACTCCCATCCCAAACTTGATCACCTAAATAAGAGGAGGTGGTTAGGGGGCTATGCTAAATGTATTATTTTTATCCCTAAATATACCTTTGCCATTGATGTCAAAGGGGGAGAGAATTCAGTAAAGGGAGCAAATTCTCAAGGGGAGTAGTTTTGGAATCTAGTTGCAGTAAAATAATATTTTTTTTGTAAGGGTTTCCATCAATGAAAAAGAGGGATATCGTTGGAAATATTGAACATATTTATTTGTCATTGATGTCAAAGGATTGATGTCAAAAGGGTTGATGTCAAAGAGAGCTTGATAAGGCAGAAATATTTTTCTATGGTTGAATAATTAAGCAAGGCAAGGTATATCTCAAAGAAAGGATAATTATGGAAAAGAAAAGGTTTCTAATATTTATTTTTAAATATTATACATAGGGACAAAGGTTTGTAAAAAAAAGCAAATCAAAGGCTTAAAAGAAAAGGCTAGGGTTAAAAAGAAGGTCCAAGAATTTTTAAAGATGTTTGGAACAAATACAAGGTTCAAATATTAAAGAGGCCCAAAGGTTTAAGGTTTTAATATTAAAAAAAGAGGGAAGCCAAAGGTTCAAAAGATAATATCATAATATTTTTTAAATATTATAATATAAAATTTATGCTTGGCACCAACATATAGGAAGCAAGTTTAAAAGATAAAATTTCATGAGCGTCGACGTTGTTCGATGAGGGAGGAAAATGAATATAAACACCTTACCTACAATAATTTTATAACCAATGTTTTTCATGATGGAATAAATTTCTCTCGTGAAAAAAATTCTATGAATGATAATATAGAGAGGATACATTTTTTGAAGGACAAAAATCTACGAATAAAGAGGGAAGTAATGCTATTGATATCCCAATAGGGTGGCTAGTCCAGTTGGTTATTGAGCTAGCGATAAGGTGTTAGGAGCTAGGAGGTCACTGGTTCAATTTCGAGTAATTCTATTTTGCATGGTAGAAAGAGAAGTTTTTGGTTGTTAAAGGAGTCTTCAAAGGTGACATGTTGTGTGAGGGTTCTTACCCGTAGGGGTAGCCCAATTGGTTACCAAGATTTGGCTTGGGCACTAAGTGGGTAGAGGTCACGATTTTGATTCTCCTATGCTCGTGTAACTTGTTGGTTGAGGAATGCATGCCAAAATTTTTGATTAAATTTCCATGTGGTAAATTTTAAAATTTAATTAGTTGTTGGCATGATTATTAATTTCACATAAGGACAAATGTTTGAAAGTAAAGAGGATAGTGCGCAGGGAAAGGTGTATTTTGTTTATAATAAGAAGTAGATTTTATTTTGAGAATAGGAGGCATAAGGTGTATAAAAATTTATGTGATATTGTAATGTGTGCATGTTGAAAATAATTATATTGTGATATGAGTATTGCTTGAAAGGAAAGGAGTCAAAAGGTGTAATATGGTTTATTGTAATTGTATTATTTGGCATTGTAGAAAAAGGATTTTAAGGGTTTGAAAGTTTTATTTTTGAGGATTGGAAAGAAGAAATAAGACCTTTACTTTTCACATATTTTGAGAGAGGTTTTTCATGTGGAAAATTTGAAAAGGTGTTTTGCTAACTAACCCTTGAAGTGGCATAATAAAGATTAATTTTTTTGAGACAGGTTTTGAGGGCACATATTCATCAAGGCATTCTTGAGGTATGATAATATAAATTCTTCTCAAAGTGGTTTTGGAGTGAAGGAAACATTTTTTATGTCATATGTTTGGAGGAATAAGGATTGATTGGGTGAGCTTTGCTCTGTTTGAAATTGGGAAGACTATAGTTCAGAATTTTGAGAGCAAACTTATGCATCATTATTGAATGAAATTGGAAACATATGTGCTAGGGTTTGATAGTAAACTTATGCATCATTGTTGAATGAAATTGGAAACATATGTGCTAGGTTTTGAGAGCAAATTTATGCATCATTATTGAATAAAATTGGAAACATATGTGCTAGGGTTTGAGAATAAAGTTGTGCATCATTATTGAATGAAATTGGAAACATATGTGCTAGGGTTTGAGAATAAACTTATGCATCATTGTTGAATGAAATTGGAAACATATGTGCTAGGGTTTGAGAACAAAGTTATGCATCATTGTTGAATGAAATTGAAACATATGTGCTAGGGTTTGTGAACAAATTGTGCATTATTATGATTGATATTGAGAGCAAATTTGCAAGGATTAAAGACCAGTTTTGAAAGCAAATTTGTGCATATTCATAATTAATATTGTGAGTATATGAGAAGGAATTGTGTATTGTCATTGGTCTTGAATTAAAGGTGCAACTCAACAATAACAAGGTTAGTTATCAAGTGCTAGACTAGATCTACATTTAGAATGAAATAAATGTGAAAGAGAAAGACTTAATGAATGTGAAAAGAACATATTGAGTATTTGTATTGCATATCATTCTTTTTATGTTAATGAAGGAAAATAATTTTGGGTCGAATATGTCTGAATTACTTTAGTCAAATAAATCACTTTTAGGAAAGATATAAGTATTGTTTGTATGTAATATTTGGGAATATTTGAGTAGATTTTTGAGCAGGTTTTGGTGAGTAGATTTGAGAAAACATTTTGTGTAGGATTTGAGTAGGTTTTGGTGAATAGATTTGAGAAAACCTTGTGTGTAGGCTTGGATTAGGGTTGAGCAAGTGAGTGAGTAGATGTGAGTAGATTTAAGTAGCTTTTGGTGAGCAAAACTGTGTAAGCTGTGTGAGTAGTTTTGAGGCAGATTTGAGCAAGCCTTATAATAAGTCTTGGAGAAAATTTGAGTAGGATTGATAAGCTATTTTGAGAAAGCCTTGTGATAAGTCTTGGAGCATATTTGAGCAGGATTGATAAGCTATTTTGAGCATAGTTGAGCAGAGAGGAGAGGTATCTCCCATGGATAGATATCCATGAACCATAGCATTGAGGAGAGGTGTCTCCTATGGATAGAGATACACAAAATAGATTAGAGAGGAGAGGTATCTCTTATGGATAGAGTTCCATGAACCAAAGCAAAGAGGAGAAGTGTCTCCTATGGTTTGATATCTATGAACCAGAGCAGTGAGGAGAGGTATCTCCTATGGATTGATATCCAAAAACTAGAGTAGTGAGAAGAGGTTTCTCCTATGGATAGATATCCATGAACCAGATTAGATACGAGAGGTATCTATTGTGGATAGAGTTCCATGAACTAGAGTAGTGAGGAGAGGTGTCTCCTGTGGATAGAGATCCATTAACTAGAGTAGTGAGGAGAGGTGTATCTTGTGTATAGAGGTCCATGAACTTGAGCATAGGGGATTTAGATATCCTTAAACATTGTAATAGGGAATTTGTTTCCAAGAGATTGGTTGAGAAAATTTAAAAGAAATATTTTCTCTGTGGATGTAACCCATATTGGGTGAGCCACATTAAATTTGTGTCTCTCATGTGTGTGATGATTTGTGCATTGTTTCATTTACTACTTTGATATTATTGTTGTTATCATTATGGAAAGAAAAGTAATTGTTTTGATCATATACTGTTCACCCCCCTCTCAGTATAAGCTTATGTTATTCAATTGGTATTAGAGCGGGTTCCTTTAGGGAAGCCTAATAGCTTGAAGTAAGATCTTACAAGAACACACATAGATAGGAAAGGCAAAAGAAGAACCATGAGACCACATCCTCCTAAGAAGGAAGGAACACACATAGCCAGGAAAGAAAAGGAAGATGTTCCAACAATTAAAATTCAAGAAAATGGAGAGAAAGAGAAAACTATGGTGGACATAGAAGAAGAACTAAAAAAACACTAATGTTTTTTTGTGGTAACCCTAGTCATTATGCAACTCATTGTCCTAAACATGGGTATAGTAGCAATGAAGATGAAAAGGAATTTTATCATGAAAAGAAAAATAGGCACAATCAAGACAAGTATGAGAGAAAGATCTTTTTTGAAAGTAGCAGTGATGAAAATCTCTTTGATAGTGAAAAAGAAGATGCTCCTATTGAAGACCAAGTAAAAGAGAAATAAGATGCACCTGTTGTCAAAGACCAAGTAGAAAAGAAATAATATGATCCTATTATTGAAGATATATAAAAAAAAGATTAATAAAATGAAGAAGCTATAGTTGAAATGAAAAAGGAACTTGAAGAGCTAAATAAGGAGAACTTTGAATTGAAGACTCAAGTACAAGAAAAAGAGAAAGCAAAGGCAAATATTCTACAAGATATCACCAACTTAAAATTTAATATTGAAGAGGCATGAAGAATTGAAGAAGGAATGTCTGAATAGTTAAAGACAAAAGAGCTAGAATGTGAAATATTAGAACATGAAGTGGTTTCTCTAAGGATGGAAGTGAAATATTCTAATGAAAAGTTATATAAGTTTGGGATAAGATAAAAAATATTGGATGATATTATCATGGTACAAAGATCTCCATTTATCAATATTGGACTTGGTTTTGAAGAAGGACAAGGGAAACAAGAAGAAGAGTCAAGCTCAAGTTCAAAAGAAATAGAAGAACTAGAAGTAATTGAAGAACCTAAGACCTACGTTGATGTGTTGAGAGGTGATAGTATCAAAGAGGAAGAAAAATTGCACCATCAAAGAACATAGATCATCACAGGAAAATCAAAGAAAGAATAATGAGATCAAGACAAGATGAATATTTCTTCTAGGGTTATTGTTACTCATGTAATCAGTTTGATCATAAAGCTGTGCATTGCAAGATTCATGGAAATAATAATTATGGCTTCACTAAGAGGAAATTCAATTCATTTGAATATGGATATTTCTTTCAAGGTCATTGCTACTCATGTAATCACTTTGGTCATAGAGCTATACATTGCAGGGTTCATGGCATAAATGACTATGGCTTCACCAAAAAGAACTTCAATTCATTCATACCTTTCAAGAACTACAACATCAGGTGTTACAACTGCAATAATTTTGGGCATAGAGAAAAGTGGTGTAGAATATATTTTCTAGAACTTTCAAAGATAAGCAAGAACAGGGATGTTCAAAATAATAAAAAGTGTATGACTAAACAAGTATGGAAAAAGAAAATTGAAAAAGGAGAAGAGCATTGTAAGTTGGGAGTAGTTTTAATCCCATCCCAAAATTGATCACCTCAAGAAAATGATGTGGTGAGGGGGCTATGATAAATGTATTATTTTTAGCACCAAATATCCCTTTGCATTTGATGTCAAAGTGGGAGAGAATTCAGTAAGGGGGACCAACTTCTAAGGGGTGCAGTTTTGGAATCCAGTTGCAGTAAAAGAATATTTTTTTGTAAGGGTTGCCATCAATTAAAAAGGGGGATATTGTTATTGAACATATTGAGTTGTAATTGATGTCAAAGGATTGATCTCAAAAGGGTTGATGTAAGGAATAAATATTTTTCTATGGTTGGATAATAAAGCAAGGCAAGGTATACCTCAAAGCAAGGAAAATTGTGGAAAAGAAAAGGTTTATAATATATTTTAAAATATTATACAAAGCAACAAAGGTTTGTAAATGAAAGCAAAGAAAAGGCTTAAAAGAAAAGTCTAGGGTTCAAAATAAGGTCCAAGAAGTTTTAAAGATGTTTGGAATAAAGGCAAGGTTCAAATATTAAGGAGGCCCAAAGGTTTAAAGGTTTTAATATAAAAAAAGGAAACCAAAGGTTCAAAATATAATATTATAATATTTAAAAATATATATAAAACTTATGCTTGGCATCAACGTCTAGGAAGCAAGTTTAAAAGATAAAATTTCATGAGCATCAACGTTGTTCATTGAGGGAGGCAAACACATTACCTAAAATCATTTGATAACCAAGGTTTTTCATGGTGGAATCGATTTCTCTCATGCATCAAATTCTGCGAATGATAATAGAGAGAGGACACATTTTTTGGAGGACAACGATATACAAATAAATAGGGAAGTGCTGCTATTGATATCCCAAAGGGGTGACTAGCCCATTTTGTTACTGAGCTAGTGATAAGGTGCTAGGAGCTAGGAGGTCACTGGTTCAATTTTAGGTAAGTCTGTTTTGTGTGGTAGAAAGAGAAGTTTTTGGTTGTTAAAGGAGTCTTCAAATATGACATGATGCATGAGGGTTATTACTCGTGGGGGTAGCCCAACTAGTTACCAAGCTTTGGCTTGGGTGCTGAGTGGGCAGAGGTCACGGTTTTGATTCTCCTATTCTTGCATGAATTGTTGGTTGAGGTATGCATGCCAAATTTTTTGATTAAATTTGCATGTGGTAAAGTTGAAAATTAATAAGTTGTTGGCATGATTATTAATTTCACATAAGGATAAATTTTTGAAATTAAAGAGGATAGTGTGTAGGGCAAGGTGTATTTTTTTATAATAAGAAGTACATTTTATTTTGAGAATAGGAGGCATAAGGTGTATAAAGATTTATGTGATATAGTAATGTGTGCACGTTGAAAATAATTATATTGTGATATGAGTATTGCTTGAAAGGAAAGGAGTCAAAAGGTGTAATGTGGTTTATTGTAATTGTATTATTTTGCATTGTAGAAAATATATTTTAAGGGTTTGAAAGTTTTATTTTTGAGGATTGGAAAGGAGAAATAAGACCTTTAATTTGCACATATTTTGAGAGAGGTTTTTCATGTGGACAATGTGAAAAGGTGTTTTCTAACTAAACCTTGAAGTGGCATAAGAAAGATATTTTTTTTGAGACAGGTTTTTAGGGCACATCATCATCATGGCATTCTTGAGGTATGGTAATTTAACTTCTTCTCAAAGTTGTTGTGTAGTGAAGGAAACATTTTTAATGTCATATGTTTGGAGGAATAAGGATTGATTGGTTGAGTTTTGCTTTGTTTGAAATTGGGAAGATCATAGTTCAGATTTTTGAGAGCAAACTTATGCATCATTATTGAATAAAATTGGAAACATATGTGCTAAGGTTTGAGAGCAAACTTATACATCATTGTTGAATGAAATTGGAAACATATGTGCTAGGGTTTGAGAGTAAACTTATGCATCATTGTTGAATAAAATTGGAAACATATGTGCTAGGGTTTGAGAATAAATTTGTGCATCATTATTGAATGAAATTTGAAACATATGTGTTATGGTTTGAGAGTACACTTATGCATCATTGTTGAATAAAATTGGAAACATATATGCTAGGGTTTGAGAAAAAAGTTGTGCATCATTTTTGAATGAAATTGAAACATATGTGCTAGGGTTTATGAATAAATTGTGCATTATTTTGATTGATATTGAGAGCAAATTTGCAAGTATTAAAGACCAATTTTGAAAGAAAATTTGTGCATCTTCGTAATTAATATTGTGATTAGATTAGAAGGAGTTGTGTATTGTTATTTGTGTTGAAGTAAAGGTGCAACTCAACAATAACAAGGTTAGTTATCAAGTGCTAGACTAGAGCTACATTTAGAATGAAATAAATGTGAAAGCAACAAACTTAATGAATGTGAAAAGAACATATTGAGTATTTGTATTGCATATCATTCTCTTTATGTTCATGAAGAAAAATAATTATGGGTAGAATATGTCTGAATTACTTTAATCAAAGAAAGAACTTTTGGGAAAGATATAAGCATTGTTTGTATGCAATATTTGGGAATATTTGAGCAAAGTTTTGAGCAGGTTTTGGTGATCAAATTTGAGCAAACCTTTTGTGTAGTATTTGAGTAAGTTTTGGTGAAAATATTTGAGCAAGCCTTGTGTGTAGGGTTGGAGAAGCGTTGAGCAAGTGAGTGAGTAGATGTGAGCAGATTTAAGAAAATTTTGGTGAGTAGATTTGTGCAAGTTGTGTGAGTAGGTTTGAGGCAGATTTGAGCAAGCCTTGTGAGAAGGCTTGGAGCATATTTGAGTAGGATTGATGAGCTATTTTGAGAAAGCCTTATGAGAAGGCTTGGAGTAAAGTTGAGTAGAGAGGAGAGGTGTCTCCTATGGATAGAGATCCATAAACCAAAGCAATGAGTAGAGGTGTCTCCTTTGGATAGATATCCATGAACTATATCATATGTCTCTTATGGATAGAGATCCATGAGCCATGAGAGGTGTCTCTGTAGATAGAGTTCCACGAATGAGAGTAGAGAGGAGAAGTGTCTCATGTGGATAGATATCCATAAACTAGAGTAGTGAGGAGAGGTGTCTCCTATGGATTGAGATCCACAAACCTTAGCAGTGAGGAGAGGTGTCTCCTATGGATAGATATCCATGAACCAAATAAGAGAGGAGAGGTGTCTCCTATGGATAGAGTTCCATGAACCAAAGTAGTGAGGAGAGGTGTCTCCTATGGATAGATATCCATGAACCAGAGTAGTGAGGAGAGGTTTCTCCAATGGATAGAGGTCCACGAACTTGAGCATAAGGAATTGATATCTCTTTTCGGTGGGTACCCACATATATTGTAATAGGGAATTGGTTTCCAAGAGATTGGTTGAGAAAATTTAGAAGAAATATTTTCTCCGTGGATGTAACTCACATTGAGTGAACCACATTAAATTTGTGTCTCTCATGTGTGTGCTGATTTGTTCATTGTTTAATTTACTACTTTTATATTATTGTTGTTATAATTTGGAAAAAAAAGTAAAATTTTTGATCTTATACTATTCACCCCCCCTCTCAGCATAAGCTTGTGTTCTTCATAGTGGGTGCAACAAGTTTGTGTTCATTCTGATTTTGGAATCTAGGAGGGAAAGAGGGTTTAGTTTATGGAAATTTAGATATTCACCTCTGAGCTAAAAATTTGGACTCAGAAAAACAATCCAAATTGATAGCCTACATCATGGATTGTGGTTTAAACATCGTGACCTCATCTTGAAGATCCTCCCTCAACCTGCTAACAAAACAACTTATAAATAATCCTTTATTCATACCTATAGTTTTATTGGTCAATATCTCAAATTGTATTTGGTAATATCGAACTATCAAAGTTTGTCTCAACGTTTTTAACTATCCTATAAAATCATCATACTCACTAGGGCTAAAGCGAGTGAGTAATTGAGACTCAAAGTATGCCCAAGAAGGATCAAGAAAAGATTTTTGCAATCATTGGTACCACTGTAAAGCTTCATATTACAAATTTAAAGAAGCCATTTGAACTCGGTGATACATGGGGATATCGTGGAGTCTAAATAATTGAGCAACATGACATAACCATCCATCCACATCCTTCCAATTGAACTTAGGAAATTATAGTTTTGGCATCTTGAAGGTAGTATTACAATCAAAGCGAAGGTGAGAGTCATTTGTTCCCTTTCATTGACATCGGTAAAAATGTGAGTGTTCAGTATGATACTCAGATGCACTTGGAACACCTTGCATTTTGGACTCAACTTCTACAAGCTATTCTTCTAGGTGAATTCTTGAGGTCTCTTGTTCAGTTTTGAAAGTTTAAAATTCGGTCATCAAGTGTTGACTTGTTTTTTGCAAGCCAGTAATAGCACTTAGTATGGTCTCCATAATTATAGAGGTATTTTTCTCTACCTATTTTTGATGTCCATGAGTACCACTTGCCATTTGGGATAGCCTTGAACCCTTTTTGCTGAATTACTAAAAATAGAAGTGTGGTTGCAGAAGTTACTATTTTTAGTAAGGAGTCCAAAAAAGTGATTTGGTGTTATATATCAAGATGATCATATTTAAAAGACCGTAAAAATGATCTATATATCACAACATAGATTTTTGCGCACCCTAGACTCAGATTTTGTATTTGTGGAATATTTGGCCAAAAAGGACTAGTGGAAAAATGATAAATTTGAGGAATTTTGAAAAAAATGGGAGTTAAGACTCAAAAAATATGTTAGAGGTGTAGAAGGGGCTAACTAAAGCACAAAAAAAATTTGAGGATTTTTGGAGTTGGTTAGGGCCTGTTATGGCTTTGTTTAGTGTTATTTTTCCCTATTTATGGTTTAAAAATTACTGAAAATAGAGTAATACTAAAACCACTACAACTTCTTCGTTATAGCTCCAATTTGCATGATTTTTGATTTTTTTTTTGAGTATACTGGTGTATTCAATTTTTATTTTATTTGGAGCTATAGTTCACAAGTTGGGTACTAGATCAACTATCTTTGATCTATCAACTGATCACCTTGTCACTATCCTATCACCTATATTGTAGTTGCTGACACTAACGATTCTATTTTAGACCTTGACCACCTATATTTTTTGACTATTATAGTTGATTAGTACTGTTACTATTGTTGAGATGATTTTTACTATCATTGACCTGACTATTATTGTCACTGACCTGAATGGTACTATCATTGATCTGACTATTATTGCCACTAATCTGGATGGTACTAAAATATTTTAGACTATTAGAGACACTTGTGGACTCTATCCCAACTGCTAGTGCATCCAAGGTGTGTTCTTATATGATAGGGAAGTCCTTCTTCATATGCTCACTTTTTGGGATTATGAATGCAGATTTAGTAAAATAGGGAGATGTGTATTTTGTAGGTTGAAGTGTTTAACAGAACCATGATATGCTAGGTAGAGAAGTATGTAACACCCATAGGCACTCTGTTATACCATAGTGATGAATAATAGTGCTTGGATCAATATTTTAGGCCACTACCCAAGGAGGATTCCACACATACCCTTGAGCACACTATCTACCTCTCTAACAGTACGAGAGGGTAATCATTTGGGATGTTGTGTCCCATGGACTATGGATGATACAAGGCTAAAAATATTCCTACTGGATAAAATTTTGTTCAACCTAGAATGGTCTCCTAATACACCTAAAGATGTGTGGGAGCTTGATTCTATGCACGAGTGTTGTCTGAGGCCTAGGTATTAGAGCCTAATTACCCCTCACTTCACTAGATGCTTTATGGGCTATATAGCTTATCCAATAATGATAGCTCCATGATATTTTAAAACCCCCAGCACAGGGTTTCTAGCCTACTCAACTACAAAACAATAAACTATATTTTTTGGTTTTTGCAATTTTTTTTGGCTTTTTGAATAAAGAAAAACAAAATAAAAAAACATAGGAAAATTATACTTAACAAGTGGAAATGGCTCAACAAAAATTTTCATAGTAATAGTAGAAATCGGTCCTATAAAGTGCTCTGATACCACTTGTAAGGAACCTACTATTGAAATAAATCTCTCACACATAAAATACTAAAAGATAACTGAAATACATGCAATAATAGAATAATACTATGCATAAAGTAATTGTATAATTGAAACAATCTCACAAATAACTTAGAATCATAGGCCTCTTCGAAGGGGCAACCTCCTTCAATATTTCATTAAATTACAAAAATATACCTTCGTACATGGCTTCACAACTTTTTAAATAAAGACTTCATTCAACCCTAACCCTAAGCTCAAGATTTGACTTACATGTAAAATGCCACGTGAGCTAAAATCTTCTACCAAATATTGGTTAAAATCTTGATAACGGTTACATCAAATGGCCCCACTTGGCTAGGAGCCTAACATGCCATGTACATTAGAAAATATTACAAAATAACATTATATATGGGATCCCTCATGTTGAAAGTGGGTCATTACATAATAATGAACATTACAAAATAACATTAGGATGGGATCCTAACAATATTGCTGCATATGAGTTCAACCTATGTCTATATTATCCTATTGAGTATTTTTCCTTGAGAGTCATTCTTGGGAGGTATGCTTGGAGGGCAGTGGATGCGTGTTATGTAGTTGTTTATTCATTGGGGCTATGGTTAATTTCTCTCTATATAATGAAACCCTAAGTCCATTAATCAATCGTAGGCATGAATGCATTAAGAAAACTTAGGCATATTTACGTTAAATATACATGGTGTAACAACCCAAAAATACCAACCCAATTTTTTTTTGAAGAGCATTTACAAAACACAGGATCTCAAGGGAGAAAACCTTATAATAATTAATTCAACATACAAGGTTTTACCACATTTGAGTTCCAAGTCATTGTAGATGACACTTAGTGGATAGGAGAGGCCAACTCCCATAACTTTTGGGGTTAACCTTACTAATATTATGCATTTAGAAGGTTGACTTAAGTGGTCCCCCATATTTTCTATATCCTTCTCAATATAGGACCATGTGACCATGGCATAGGAATTATCCTTTAAGTCCTATAATACTTAAAGAGGAACACCAATTCCATAACCTGACTCTAGCTACTCCTATATAGGTTATTCAATGTAGAGCCTTGGTGCTTAGTTACCATGCATCCATAGCCTAACTAAGGTTATTGTCACTTTGACAAAAACTAACATGATCTTTGAATCCTACTTGATCAAGGAGTCACCACTGCTATCTTATGAATAGGTTTTCCCACACACTCGATCCTACTTAATCAAGGTGCAACTACTCACATGGCTATTGTATATACACAACTCCTTCCAGGTTCATGAGATCCTAGCTATTGTATTCTTGCAACTCCTTCTAGGATTCTCGACTACATGGCTATTGCATTCATGCAACTCCTTCTAGGATTGGATTTCATGGTTTACAAGAGGAAATTCTACCCACCCCAAGGATAGATAAAAACAACTAATCACCATAAAACTAAACCAAAGCATAAGCACATTGTAATATTCATCTCAAAGGTAAAGGATTATAAAAATAAAATTCCTCTTAACCATTAAATCAAATTAAGCTCTTAATAAAACTTAAATCTTAAAATCTTTCCATCAACATATATGCATTACAAGATAACCAATATCTCTAAAAATAGCATGCATTTCAAATAATTAATGGAACACCTTAATATCCATATTCAAAGGTTTACTCAGGAGTGCAACTCCAAATTAAAATAATTTCATTTGTACAATATTCAAATGCTTAACTTAAACAACACAAGATCTCAAAGTTCCACACTTAAAGCAATAATATTCAACAAGATTAAAGGATATCTTCATTGCATAATAAACCATATTTGGATACAAGAGTCAATATTACAATTCTTTCAAGAAAAACAAGCTTTTGCTATTTTACAACAATATCAATTGGTAGAGCTTATGATCATCTTCCAAGGTCTTCTTCCAACTAAGTCCATAAGCTTCTTTGATAGAAAACCACCCACCAATTATGAAGTTTACTTAGATATCAGAACAAATTTATATGCAATGCAATTTCACTTATGCCTTAATCTATTATGCAAACAACCATGCACATAAAATAGGCTATAAGAAACAAGCATCCATTTTTAAGCCATCAAAAGTAAAATAATTCGATAGAAATATAGAATAATCCCATACTTCTCTTTTACAATGATCCCTTAATCCACATAGATCTCAAGAATCATTATAAACATTTTCTTTCCAACCAAAATAATATTTTACCAAAAACTTAAAGCACACTACTACAATTATTTAATGTGCAAGCACCCAATTAAAAGCCTAATAAACATGTATACTTTTAAAATCTGCTCGAATCACAATGCTTTAATAAAACCCCAAAGCGTATTTGATATTAATTCAAATCAATTGCTTCAATTAAACATAAAAATCAAAGCACTATTAATATTAATCTAAACCTTATGCCTTAATTACCACAATAATAAGATAAATAATTATTAATATTAATCCAAACCTAATTATTTATTGCAAAAATAATAGTCAAAGTATCAATAATATTACTCCAACCCTAATGAATTATTACAACAACAATAATCCAAGCATTAATAATAATACAAATTACATTAATAAAACATTATAAAGCACATTAACAAGATTAAAAAACAAGCACAAGGAAGAACAAGACTCCAAATAAACCTCAACCAGGCTTAAACTACCAACATTGAAAATAGAACATATCCTATCTCATTGCCTATGAGATTCCTCTTCTCTTTCCAACCCAAACCTTTAGTTCTCCACCAGCTTTGAAATAAGGGTGAAGCCTCCCTAACATGCATGGTCTTCCATTGTAACGTCCAAGAAGGTATTACGTAAAATATCTTTGCCACCCTTATCACCCTTAGGGTGGCACACTCCTTAATGAGCCACCAACATGCTTATAAAACCATTTGCCTCTTGATTTAATTTAAAGGATTAATTTCTCCTTAAAGCCTTAATATTAGTAGGCTATATAATACTTTTTCTTACCTAAAGTATTAAATCCATCAATCGAGCAAATTAATTAAACCAAACTATAGGAATACCAAACAAATCTTAACAGAGCTTAAGTAAAACATGGAAAAACATAAATGCACTCATAAATGCTTCCCACCATTGTTTTATCCTCAAATGGATGATCTCCTTTAATATAGACTAATGCTATCATCGACCCATTTTAAGGAGGCTCATTGCAAGCAACTTCCTAGCCCAATGGTGTGAATCATGAGAACAAACAAAATGTAATGCATCTATATGAAGAGTAATTTTTCTTGTTACTCTAAGCTATCAATGAACAAGCCATCATCATCATTTCCCTAGGTATCCTTCATGGTAGGTGGTTTACCCATAGCCCCACCAAGGAGAAGGTACTTGATCCTACATCCATAGATACATTAGCAGTACCATGTTCCATGCTTAAAGAAAATAATAATTCTATTATTAAATCATATTGAAAGAACTATGCCATTACATAAACACATCAATATATAGTTCATTATCCATAAAATATTTGCCAAGGAGGGGTGTTACATACTTTGTCCCTTGGACTAAACATATTCCTTTGTGTTTCTTACAAAAAGTACCATACATAAATTTATTTAAATAAAAATGGAAATTGTTGTCTTATCTCATCAACATTTTTCCATGTAGCACAATTCTCTAAATATTGGTCCCACTGGACCTTACACTGATCTAGGGTTTGTTTCCTTAGCACTTTGGAATGAAACCCTAAAATATTAATTGGTCGCACCTCAATGGCTACAAAATTTGTCATCTACAATTTAGAAACATTCCACACATGAGTAGGATCAACAACATATTTCCTAAGAAAGGATATGTGGAAAGTGTCATGGATTTTTGATAGGTTGGGTGGCAAAGTGAGCCTATAATATACTGGGATAACCTTCCCAATGATATTAAAGGGACCAACATAGCAAGGATCCATCTTTGTTGACTTGATGGCACTTTTCATGTGTATAATCCTTAAGAAGACTCTATCTTCTATAGATAATTCCATTGATAATAATTTTAGATCCACATAGATATTTTGGTGATCAACCTCTTCCTTGAGCCTAAGACAAATTGCTCTAGGTTTTCCCACATTGTATCAAGTCTAATCGTCACCTGATCCTCTAGGTTGTACCACAATAGAGGAGTTCTACATATCCTGCCAACAAGGCTTCAAAGGGGGCCATCCCTAGTGATGCATGGTATCCATTATTGTAAGAAAAATCCATGAGATGCAATAAGTCCATCCAATTTGACTTTTGGTCCATGTAGTACATGCATAGCATATATTCCAAAACTTGGTTTACCCTCTTGGTTTGACCATCTATTTTGGGATGATATGCAAAAATAATGTTTAGTATAGTGCCCATTGCATGATATGTCACTTTCCAAAGTTCTAATGTGAATCTAGAATCCCTATCAAATATGATTACTTTTGGAAACCCATGTAATCTAAAAATTTCTTTGGAAAACTTATGTGCCACCATCAAAGAATCATCCTTGATGTTCCCTGGTATGAAGTATGCAAACTTTGTTAACTTATCAACCACTACCAGGATGACATCATGATGGAACCTATTCTTAGGTAATCCCACAATAAAGTTCATAGATATGACCTACCATTTTTTCATAGGTATCTCATGTGGGTATAATATTCCAATTGGGTGATGATGTTTTACCTTCATTTTCTAACATTCCAAATATCTTAATAATAATTCAATGATATTTGGCTTCATCCCAACCTAGTATAAGTATTTTTTTATATTTTCCCTCATTTTTGACCCTTTGAGATGAGTGAAATAGGGAGAATTATGTGCCTCCTACAAGATCATTCTCCTTAGATTAGATTTGGGTATGACTACCTGGTATTTAAATTATAAAAACCCATATTTTATATCGAAACCCTTGCTTTCTTTCAAAGTTTCTTCTACTTTATTTCAAATTTCCAAGCAATATGGGTCCTATAGTTGTATTTTATTCATCTTATCTATAAAATATACATGGATTTAGGTTAAGGAGGTTATGTGTCTTATCCTGCTCAAGGCATATACCACCTTATTTTATTTCCCTTTGATATAATCAAATACCAAAATTGTATTATGCTAAGAACTCTACCCATCTTCTCTATATTTCATTCAACAAAGGTTGGGTAAAAATATAACTCAGACTGTGATGGTCTATCCTTAACTCAAAAGGTTGACCCAACAAGTAGTGCCTTCAAATATTTAGGGTATGCACAATTGCTACCAATTCTATATCATGAGTGGCATAATTTACCTCATGCTTCTTGATTTTTCTAGACTCGTATATCACTATAACTTCCTCCTAAGACAAAACTCCACCCAAACCTTCTATAGAAACATTAGTACATACAATTAACTTTCCAAGAGGGTTTGAAATATTTAGAATTGGTTTCATTATCAACTTATTTTTTAGAGTCTCAAATGCGGCCTCACACTTATCTATCCACTTGAATTATTTTTCCTTTTTCTAAAGGTTGGTTATTGGATAGGCAATTTTTGAGTAATTTCTCATAAAACACCTATAATAGCTTGTGACTCCCATGAAACTCCTAAATTATATCACATTTGAATGAATATGCCAATTTAATATAGCCTTGATATTTTGTGGATCTATAACAATACCTTCTATTGA
Source organism: Wollemia nobilis (assembly GCA_028583015.1). NCBI lineage: Eukaryota > Viridiplantae > Streptophyta > Pinopsida > Araucariales > Araucariaceae > Wollemia > Wollemia nobilis. The sequence continues at coordinate 5,338,176 of JAQPPZ010017031.1, read as the reverse complement.
GATAATGTGCTCCAAATACTGTACTTGTAGAGTATAAAACTCACACTTGGATAGTTTCTCCAAAAGTCAATTCTTCCTTAGTACCTCCAATACCAATCTAATATTTTTATAATGCTCTTCATTATTTCAAGAATAGATTAGTATATCATCTAAGAATACCAAGATGAATTGGTCTAGATACCTCTTGAACACACTATTCATTAGATTCATGAAGGCAACCAATGCATTTGTTAACCCAAACGGTAACACCATAAACTCATAGTGTCCATACCAAGTTTTAAAGGTCATATTATGGGTATCTTCTTCTTTAATTATTAGCTGATGATAACCCGACCTCAGATCTATTTTTGAAAATATGGTAGCACCCTTTAGCTAATCAAGATATCATCTATCTACATTAGAGGATACTTGTTCTTAATGATTGCCTTATTCAACATTCTATAATCTATACATAGTCTCAAGGAACCATCATTTTTTTTTTCACAAATAACACTGGAGCACCACAAGATAACACACTTGGTCTAATCAGGCCCTTTCTCAACAACTCCAGAAGATGAACCTTTAGTTCCTACAACCCGATAGGGATCATTATATAAGTATCCTGATATTGACTCAATAGTGAAATTAAATTCCCTTCGAGGGTGTAAACTTGGAAGGTCTTCAAAAAAAACATCCCAAAATTCATGAATAATTGAATGCTTATGTAGACACCAAAATATAGCCACTTGTCCTCCATTCATAGCCTTCCACCATAATTATCCGTTATTTATATGTGTGAAATATATTTATATATATATATTTATATAAATTAATCCCATCCATCCATCATGATCTAATCCTAGCCATTTACACCCAGGTGTTGTAGGTGAGTTGGATAGGAGAGGGAAATCCTTCAAGAGAGGTCCCAGGTTCAAATCTCCACCCTACCAAAAAGTTGAATTGGGTATCCAAAATCCAATTAATAATGTTGGTGTGGGCAAGGTAGGGTGTGACTCCCGGGTGACTTTGATGGTGTAGAACCCCCTGTTCATGGTCTCTCAGACCAAGGTGGCCCCGCAAGGGATTTTTTGCTTAAGAAAATAAAATCCTAGCCATTCATCCGCCTTAATCTATGCCACCTACCCAAATTTAATCTCCACCCTCCATCATGTTTTAATATTGACCACACAAATTGTGTCATTGAAACCCTAACATGCCCTAGGGAATATTATAAAAAGTATTTATTTTGACGACTCAAACCCTAAGTTATGAAGTTCCAAAGTTTCCCTAAGTTTTTGAATTCTCTAAGTCATTTGGAGTTTCAAATCCATTTACCGCTATCATCCACCATAATCGCTCCTCGTCGCATCCTCCATATCTATCGTTACCCACTACACAAATTAGATATACTTTGTAGCTTTTGCTTCATACTTGAATGCCCACCAGAGCCTCATAAGTGTCTCTTGGAACTTCAAACCGTCATTGAGCACCCTTCAAAGTTCCATGAGTGTCCACCAGAGTTTCTCGAGTGCCCACCAGAGTTTCTCGAGTGCCTTTGGGCATTTTTGGTCATCACTAAGCTGAAACCCTATAATCGTCGAGTGCTACTAGGACACATATGCATACCCATCCTCTGCAACCACAATGAAGATAGAAGTGATAAGTTAGTATAAACAAGGTAAACTATTTATTGCATTCATTTTTAGTATTCTCATATCTGCTTACAGTTTATTTATGCAACTAGGGTTAGTGATTTATCTTTTTGAGGGTCTCACACAATGGAGCCCTCATATATAATATTAATCTTATTTTATTTGTTGTGTGCAGGTGTGAGAAGGATATTCATTGGTAGTTGCTTAAGCTAGAGTGGTCCGACATAGGATAACAAAAAGCCCACTCACTCTTTTGGGATCAAATATGAGTTTGAAGACACCATATTTTATTGACCTAGGGTTTCAGAGAACCCTAGATTTATAATAATTATAAAATTTGTATCAATATCATATTATGTTGTAACATTGGATATTTAAGGCTCCTCCATTTATATCAATAAAATACTTTCTCTTTTGTGCAACATATTGTGTATTGATTTTATTATCCATTATATTGGTGTTTCATTTTTGCATTCACAAATTGTGATCATGGTGGGACCTAAAAATGGTTCTACATTTTAAAATTATCTTGTTACTAACTTGTGGTTTTTAGTTTTCATGTTGCAGGTTTTTAGAAAAATAGATCGTGCAAATTTTGCAGAATCAAGGTTTCTAAAAAATTGCATAAGTTGTAGAAGTTACATAGACCCCCTGCGGTACTCGAGGGGTGCCCTAAAGAGTTTATAAGGTGCCCTAGTGCATTTTAGAAGTGCCCAAGGGTGTTTCATAGAGAGGAAGGAAAATACGTAGGCTTATTTGTAAGTCTGCCTAAAAACCCTAACCCCTTTGTTTTACATATTTTTATGTTTTTATAGATTTAGTGTTAAAAAGAACATCATTAAATATTTGTTAAAACAAGCATGTTTAATCTGCACATTAGGTATTAGAATAATTTTTGCATCCATCTTCATTCACACATCTCACATTTCCAATTAAATTTTCATTGTTTTTTGGTGTGCTGCACTTAAAACCATGCATCCTGTTTTCATATGAATTGTTAATCGCATGAAATAGTCTGCATTCTAGGGTTAGGAATTTCTCCTTTTTTTGGTCTAGGTAGGAATAAAATTAGTGTATTGAAAGTACCCCCACATTTGGTGATTCAAGGCTTAAGAGTAGACGAACCCTCATCTGTTTAGAGAGTGGTCTTAATTGGTATAATCTACTTCTTTTGGGAAAATTAATATTTCTAGTGTTGGCTTCTAATTTAGACTTGTGAAATTAGTTATTCTTGACATTGTGTGTACACCATAAAAAAATTGTAATTATTAAAAGGAATCAGACACAACACGTATCACTTTATTGATATTGAAGCTCGGTTACATGTCGGATCCTCTTAAGGATACCCATTTTGATACTATAAATTACAAATAGGCAAGGAGTGCCCCTTTTGCGAAGAGGTTGTGTGCTAATAAAAGCTTCCCATTTCCACACACGGAAATGTATGAGGGCTTACAGATGCCTCCTTCTCTAGGTCTATTTCCTAGAGGGATCCCTTTTGCTCTCATATGTTGTAATCTTCATTCGATGTACCTGTGGCCCTACAAGCAATGAAACAAAAACACACATTTAGGTGTCCGAGATTGCCTCCCTGGATGAGGTTGTTAGTAATCAAAGAATGTAACGAAAACATGATAAAATTATGCCATGAAATCATGTAAATCTATGCTAATGATATAATAAAATAGAATAAAATATGCTATGTCTATCTAAGCCAAGCCTACGAGCCACTGTCCAAGACAACGACCACTAAAGCAAACCTTACCCTCTTTGACCCAAAGCTATGGGTCAAAGACTGTAATCTGATGTTGAATATAGTAGGTGTTATGCTCTTCGATTCATCAAATCTTCGTCGTACACATGATATCAAAGAGAACTTTTTGAGTATTAAAAGCTCTCCTTAGGAATATGTCTAAAGATCTCTGGATATCTGATTATCTATCTCTTGGTGCTCTTAGGCTTGCACCTTTTATAGTGTGAAACCCTAGGTCTATGTCCAATCCCTAGAAATGAATTTCTCATGCGTAGTGCAAGTTAGAATGAGAAGCTTTTGTCTATTGTCTATATTTGAAGGCCAATTAACTAAATCTAACTGCCCACTTGAGTTTTCTATGCGAACTGGTCGTTAGTATGAGAAGCTTTTATCCTTTTTTTATGCTTGGAGTTCAGTTAACTTAATTATAAATGCAAACTCAAGTCTCCTATGTGAGCTGGTCATGAAAAGGAATGCAAAGTCACTCTTGCTCACCTTTATTACATGCATACTACCACTTCCAACCGATATTGGGCTTATTTATCGATAAACCACTTCTTTGTTGTAATCACAATGACACTGAGAGGGGGGGTGAATCAGTGTGTTCTTTAAAAACTTCTAAAACAATTAGATTATAAAACCAACAGCAGTTTAAAGCAGATAAAAGAGATACTAAATGCATCAAGAAAGCATCACACATAACACAGCATTTTAACGAGGTTCACCAATGTGGCTACTCCTCAAAAAGACTGCTTGGACTACCATCCAAATCTAGTCAATGCAAAGCTACAACTTTACATAATCCTTTACCAGCACCAACTAGAAGGAGCACCAACCCCTTAAATTTATCTGCTTCAACATAATGGAGCACCAACTCCTATTTTACCAGCACCTACTGGAAAGAGGCACCAACCCCTTAATTTGCCAGCACCAACTGGACAAATTATTTACTAGCACCAACTGGAAAGAGGCACCAACCCCTTAATTTGCCAGCACCAACTGGACTTCAATATTGAATAAAAAAATGTTTGACATATACCTTTGTTATTGCAAGACTCTAACTGGTCTACATCACCTTTGCAATCTCTGTGCACTCTGCTCTCTCTTGCACAATCACTTCACATAGTTTGCTACACTGCTACAGCCAGACTTTGCAATCAACTTTGCCCTTGGTGCTTCTCTGCACACTCTGCTTTCTCTGCGCACACACTTCGCACACTCTGTGTCGTTTCACATTCTGCTCTCTTTATCACCGAGGCATCTTTTTCAATGAAACGAAGAGCCAACTTGGGTTTTAAGAAAAACCCATTTCAAATCTGTTATCCATGGTTTTAAATAAAACTTTTTATTCTGACTGCCTTGGTTTTCACAAAAAACCTTTTCGCTTCTTGACATCTCAAGTTCTGAAGACTTCTTCTTCTCATTCTGAATTATGTTTTCTATTTTTGTGCATCTATCATTTAAGGACTCATGATCTGACTAACTTCTGAACTTTATCCTCTGCATCTGAGTGACTTCGAACTACTCGTCCATTGCATCATTAGATCTAACCGATTGTATTGACAACAATGACAATCCTCCTGCAACACCTTGCTCAACACTGAACTCCTATCCATTGTACTTTGGCTGCACCTTGCTGTTCAATAAAATCTTGTCCATTGCATCAATAAATTTGTCTAACTGTGTTGACAACAATGACAATACTATTTGCTCCACTTTGCTCAACAATCTCCCCCTTTGGAATTGTTGGCAACACATGTGCAATTTTCCTGTAAATCTTCTCCCCCTTTGACAATAATACCAAAGGGCTGCTGTAGACTCCCCCTGAGTCTATGCACAATATTCTTAGACACAAATTATTACAATTAGCAAATATTCCAAGCATGAACAAGAAGAAAAACAAGTACACAAATGCTCCCCCTGAGTCCAAGACCACTTCATTTCACTGATTGACAACATCATGATAAGCATAATAGGCATCAATAAAATCAACAATGTGAATAGCAGCAATAACCAAGTGAATGACACCATCACCGTCAACTTCACCAATATAGCATGTGTAAGAACATGATCGAACCACTTGTCTTCATGTGCAACTACCATCTGTTGCTTTGCAAACTCAAACTTGTCCCTTGTTAGTGAAGGCATACAATAATATTATATAGCCAACTTTTTGTTCCGCAATGCCGACAACATCCGCATACAACTTCACCATGCATCTTGGATATATTCTCAACAAGCTTGAACCCAATGACAGTTGTTTGTCTCTCTCTGTAGTGAGAATCCAGCAGGCTACCTCAATCCACTTTCAACTACGTGCAGGTACCAAACAACTGTACCACAAGCACAACCAACATCTTTTCTCAACCAATTAGGGCTTTAGCAACAATGCTTATAGACAAGGTTTAACCAACATCATTCAACTCAAGATTAACTTTGAAGCATTCAACAAATCACTACATAAAAAGGAAACTAGTAGACATCCTTTTCCTTCCAAAGGTATTTGAACAAGACAGCCACCAACATAAATCGCCAAGGCAAAGAATAACTTGCTCAAATCAAACTCAATGGAGTAAGCCCAAATCATGTATCAAGAAAAGCATTAACTTGATCAAAACAACCACTATGAAAGCAACTCAACTATTCATCACCAGGCTGGAAATCATCTGGCTGCTCATTAATTTTTTTTTTTTTTTTAATCTTCCCATTCAACATGCTGATTTCACTTTTGTCAACAAAATTGACAAGTGACTCACATCTGTACCAATTTTTGTCCAGCACTACAATTTTACTGCAAACTCTTACTTTCAACTATGCATGTCGAAAGAAGACATTTTGTCAAACACTTTATGGCCAACCGTAGTGCACCTTACTCGACCTCAAGCTTCTTATCCTTGGACTGGCATTAAATCAATAGTTAAAACAAAACTGTCTATGAATTAAATATATTCACCAAGGTGTCATGAAAGATCTGGCAATCTTCACATCAAAGAGTAAAAACAAATACATGTTGCTCGAAACACACATACACAGCTAGGGCAAGCATTCTTTCGTTGAGCAAATTATCTGGACTATTATGATTTGTAATTTTGAATAGTGGTATTAAGAATCATCAACAGTACAACAGTGACATATCTCAAAACTACCAATGGTGACAGCTCTCAAATTAAACACCACACTTCACGACATTTCCACAAACCACTATATAAACTAAAAAACACACTTTAAAAACTATACAACATTAACCCGACTGCTTACCTTTCATCCTCAGATACCTAGACAAATACATAGGAGCATTAAAATAAAACTTTAATATTGCTCCTCCTGAGGATGTGCCACCCGGAGTTGCTTAGAGCAATGGCGGAGTAGCCTCCTTCGAGTCCAAGGAGACACAATTTCCTTTCTTCTGTCTTTCTCCAGACTTTCCTGAACTTGGGCTTGGGTTTTTCAACAACATCCCTATTTTGCTCCTGTTTGTGAACTTGAACATTTCTCTTGTGGGGTTGTCTCTTGTGCATTCTTGATGGATGATTATTTTCTTTTCTTTTATGCACATGATATGTTCCTTGTTGGTGTTGTCCTCTTTGTGTCTGATGAAATCTAGGGTTTTGTCTTAGATTAGAAATAGAAGTGCTTGGACAGAACCTTGCTATGTGCCCTTGACCGTTGCATTTAAAACATTGCACATGTTTTATTCCCTGTATGTATTGCATTCTATGTGTATGATGAAATCTATGGTATTGCCTTAGATTGGATACAAAAGTGCTTGAAAAAAACCTTGCTATGTGCCCATGGCCATTACATTTAAAACATTGCACAGGGTGTTCACTCAAAAAAAGCAGTATTTTTATCGGCATAACTCTTTGATCTATTGTTCGAGTCCACAATAAATTGCCTTGTGACCAAAGTGGTTGCATTTAGAACAATAGCCATAAAAAGCATTATTATTAAAAGAGTGAGAGTGAGAGAACCTCTTTTCTTGTGGTTGCTTTGTTGTAGGTCTTCTTTGATATTTTATTCCTTTTGAGGATTCAGCTTTGGACTTTTCTTGTTTCAATCCTTCAACCGAGGACTTCTTCTTCTCCGCATATTTGGAGGATGAAGGTTGTTCAGCTTCATATCCAAGACCAAACTTAGCTGTGGGGCTTCTTTGTTGATTTATCATTGTATCTAGCAACTCTATGCTCTTCTCAAATTTGAGATTTATATTGGCCTCTTTTAGTTGTTTCTTCAATGAAACAATCTCTTCTTCTTGTTGGCGACATACGAGTCTCTTTCTCATTGATCCGAGACCTAAGAATATTTTCAATCCTTTTGTTCTGTTCTACTTGCGACTTTAGATCAACAATAACATTTTTATATTCCTCTTCACTTGTGCTGTATACATCATTCTTATTATCCAAGTGTGTCTTCAAGGCTTCTTCTGATTTATTGGCCTTTTGAACTTGTAGGAAGAGATCTTCAATCTCATCCTCATATTATTCTAACTTCTTGGACAATATTTTGTTCTTTTTCTTTTCTATACTCCACTATTCAAGTGCAGATATCAACTCTCCTTCAAAATCTACTTCAGCCTCAAGATTTTCATCACAAACTTCAGGATTCACTTCTTCTACCTTTTTCGGTTCAAATTTCTCTTCTACAGGAACTGAAACTGGCTGGGATGCCTTTTTGGATGAGGATCTATTCTTCTTAGCCATTGTGTATTAATCCAAGATCAACCCTGACTGATTTACCCAAAACTGGGAACCTGGATCTGATACCAATTGTTGTAATCACAATGACACTAAGAGGGGGGGTGAATCAGTGTGTTCTTTAAAAACTTCTAAAACAATTAGATTATAAAACCAGCAGCAGTTTAAAGCAGATAAAAGAGATACTAAATGCATCAAGAAAGCATCACACATAACACAACATTTTAACGAGGTTCACCAATGTGGCTACTCCTCAAAAAAACTGCTTGGACTACCATCCAAATCCGAGTCAATGCAAAGCTACAACTTTACATAATCCTTTACCAGCACCAACTAGAAGGAGCACCAACCCCTTAACTTTATCTGCTTCAACAGAATGGAGCACCAAATCCTATTTTACCAGCACCTACTGGAAAGAGGCACCAACCCCTTAATTTTCCAGCACCAACTGGAAAGAGGCACCAACCCCTTAATTTTCCAGCACCAACTGGACTTCAATATTGAATAAAAAAATGTTTGACATATACCTTTGTTATTGCAAGACTCTAACTGGTCTACATCACCTTTGCAATATCTGTGCACTCTGCTCTCTCTTGCACAATCACTTCACACAGTTTGTTGCACTGCTACAGCCAGACTTTGCAATCAACTTTGCCCTTTGCGCTTCTCTGCACACTCTGCTTTCTCTGCGCACACGCTTCGCACACTCTGTGTCATTTCACATTCTGCTCTCTGCTCAACACAAAATTCACTTTTGCAAACACTATGCTCGCATTCACACTTTATCTTTACACACCTCTTTTCAAACTCGAAGTACCCTTGCTTTTATAGAAGAAGTTTTAGGAACAAACCCTAAAAGAACGTCGATTGAGAAACCCTAGAATTTGTCAGCTGCCAAACCCTAAAATCCATCGGCCCAGATTTAACTTTGTCGGCCTCAAACACTTCTTCCACATTTGTCACTTTCCTGTAGCTTATTGCCGCGAAATAGTAACATGTTGGCCCTTTTAATTTAATTTAATATTTTAATTTAAATTTTAAATAAAATAAAATTTAAACTAAATATTTAAAATTAAATATCTTCATCACCGGGGCATATTTTTCAACGAAACGAAGAGCCAACTTGGGTTTTAAGAAAAACCCATTTCAAATATGTTATCCATGGTTTTAAATAAAACTTTTTATTTTGACTACCTTGGTTTTCACAAAAAACCTTTAAAATTTAAACTAAATATTTAAAATTAAATATCTTTATCACCGAGGCATCTTTTTCAACGAAACGAAGAGCCAACTTGGGTTTTAAGAAAAACCCATTTCAAATCTGTTATCCATGGTTTTAAATAAAAAAAATTATTCTGACTGCCTTGGTTTTCACAAAAAACCTTTCCACTTCTTGACATCTCAGGTTCTGAAGACTTCTTCTCATTCTGAATTATGTTTTCTGTTTCTGTGCATCTATCATTTAAGGACTCATGATCTGACTAACTTCTGAACTTTATCCTCTGCATCTGAGTGACTTTTGAACTGCCTATACATTGCATCATTAGATCTAACTGACTGTATTGACAACAATGACAATCCTCCTGCAACACCTTGCTCAACACTGAACTCCTATCCATTGTACTTTGGTTGCACCTTACTTTTCAATAAACTCTTGTCCATTGCATCAATAAATCTGTCTGACTGTGTTGACAACAATGACAATACTATTTGCTACACTTTTCTCAACATTCTTATGGCTTAGACATTGTCGTCTGTAGTAGCTATGATCTGGCTGCTATCATTTGCAGTGGCTAAGTTCTGGCCGCTCTAGGCTTGAGTGGATAGGATATGGTCGCTCTTGGCTTGAGCGGCCAAGCTTGGATGGCTTGAAAATGCCCCAAATGAGTGGTGAGAACCACTATTGATGCTTGGAAAGTCCAATATTATGTCTTATGATATTATGAGTGTGTCTATGTAAGTAGCTTCCCTAAGCATGACATGATTTAGGTGTCTACAGATGCCCCTTTTTGCAATGTGCTATGTGGAAAACACAACGTTGAGCAAAAACGTAGACTGATCTATTTGTAGGGTGTATGGTGATCAATGGTCTGATCAACACTGGATGGCCCAATCATGCAAGATGGCATGCATCCCTTGAATCATTGCCTCAATATTCGGAGGACTTAGCTCAATGGATTTTGCATGTTAAATTGCACTCATTCCTCAAACTCAATTGGGTAGCTTCAGCTGCTACAACAATTTTGATTGGTAGGAGAGCTACAATTGAAGATGTCATGTCTGCTTACGTTCCCAGAAAACAAGGGAAATTTGTGATTGTTGTATGCAATGATTCGAAGGACGAACATGATTTTTCTATGATCGAGTGATCTTTTGTTGATTTTTATTATGATTATGTTGAAGTTTTGAACTACCTCCTCACACAATGATTTGGTGAAGAAATGACAATGAATGAAGCGACAAGTCGCTTGACCAATATGACTAATCTAGTTCCTTTCTAGCATTTGCTGCTTTTAATGGGCAATCCCACATCCAAGTGTGATTCCAATTGCTTATGATAATCATCCATCCCTATCCCGAGGAGTGGTCCGACTATCAATAGCCTTCTTAGGGAGTTAGGATGAGTGATTCTGTTCATGCCTAAATTGTATCACTTTGACTTAATGTTTTTGATGTCATAGGGGAATTAGAATGACCCCTTCGCACCCATGGAGCAGTCCGACCATCTTGATCTTCTTCGGGTTTGAAGGGTGACATATCGTAATTCCAAAATGAGTTGTTTTTTCTCCAAGTGGCCTTATGGTTGCCTACTCATCTCACCGAAATACATGGAGTGCAGGTCGCTGCAATCGCCGAGTGGATAGAGTAGGTAACTGGATACGAGGCCTACTTGAGATTGTGATTTTATGTGATTCTTTTTGTTATTTTGAACATTCTGATGATCCTAAACCACCAAAGTGTGCTTATTTGTTGTTTTTTTATTCCCTCATGGAAGGAACTGCTTTACTTTGATTTGTGGGCCTGGCCGCTATCAGGTCCAGTGACCTCTAAGTTCTTGCTTGTGGCCACTATCGCCTTGAGCAGCCAAGAAGCTCGGGCCACTGACGTCAGCAGCGGCCAAGGCATAATTAAGGAAATATAAAATTTGCAATTCTAGGGTTTGACCTATCATTTTCACTATTGAAGATTCCATTTTTAGAGCTCTAGTGCAGTGGTGATGGTTGCGACTTCAAAACTTGTTGGTGCTGAGGACATGGCTACACGGGGTGAGACATCAGTTGTTGGAGGAGCCGGAGCTTCTTGGGTATTTCTCTTCAAAACCCTAGCTCTCTTTTCTTTGTCTAAGTAAAATTGAACTTCACTAAGAAATGAGCAAAATAAACCTCACTAAACCTGTTGGCAATGAACAAACTCCATAATTAGGCTTAGGTTCCCTTTTGTTATGGTGGGTTAGTCCCCAATTTTGCTATCTGTCAGTGGCTTCAACCTAGGGTTTTTTGAATTTTTTTTAATTATTCACCTGCTGCCGCCATTTGGGTGTTCTCAAACTTAGCTTAGTTTTGATGCTTGGGTAGGGGATTTGCTTTCCATTTTGTCTGCTTTCCCTCCCTATGTCATTTTTTTTGAATTATTTCATTAAATTTGTAATTTTTTTTATTTTCTAGCCAAGGGTTCATGGGTTTGTCGTGCCGCCCCTTGGCCGTTGTCGCTCAGAGTGGCCGGCTCTGAGCCGCTGTCACTCAGAGCGGCCAAGCTTGAATCCCAATGGTCAAAAATTTGACCGTTGGGCCTTGGCCGCTGTTGCCTCCAATGGACAGGGTTTCGACCGCTGTAGGCGACAACGGCTAAAGCTTAAGCCCTATTTTTTGCATTTCGTGTATTGATTTTTATGATTTTTTTTTACTTTTGAATTTTTGCTTTGCTTGATTAGGTGCAATTTATTCTTCCTTTGCTTAGATTTAGAGTAACTCGTACTCTTTTGCATCGTTTTCATGTTTATTGTGAATTATGCCTTAGATGCATTGTAGTTATGTTTTGTCTTTCTTCTGCTTTGTTTAGATCCTCACTGCTCGGGCTCGGGACCCGAAGCTCCTGCTTGACTTGCTTCCTGGATTTGATGACACTGACTGGGAGTGGTTTAAGGCCCGTGGGCTATAGTACGTTATCAGGTTGCCCCATATTATGGCCGACCAGGCTTATCTTACGGCTTTAGCCCACCGTTGGGACCCACGGACCAACACCTTCCACCTTCCACCCAGCGAGATGACTATCACGTCGGAGGACGTGTACAAGATCTTTCGGATCCCATTCGATGGGGTGCCCATTGTTTCATCGACCACTAATGATCAGGTGGTCGTCTATGCTCGGGTGTTTGGAGCACACTCTGCATAGGCCCTCCGAGAGACTGGGTCCGGAGGAGTATCTATCAAGGCTTGGTATGATGCTCATGTTTTCATAGTGAGGCATGTCATGTTGCTGATGGTGATCAACAACGTTCTTATCCTGGACTGCTCGTGTTTGAGGTTCCCTTGGAACCTCCTGGTGATGGTGCAGGACCTATTGGATAGTGAGGAGCCTATCATCTATGCATGGGGTAGATCACTATTGGCTCAGTGCTATGATGAGTTGTACCACATCCATCGATGGGGACATGTCAGCATTACCTGTAGCTTGCTCCTACAGGTTTGGGGATGGGAGCACATTAAGGTAGATCACCCTAAGGGGCTCTTAGTCGAGATTACAACTATTGAGGCTCGAACATAGTGCTATGCTGCCAGATGGGCTCGAGAGCACGAGGAGCGTAAGAGCCATACTTTTGTAGGGGAGTTATCCCACTATACTGATGCTTTCACTAGACTATTGGCCAGAGATGTCATGTGGTGGCCTTACTATGAGTGTCCTGCTTGGGATGATCCAACTAGTTTTACTTCCAGGACATGGCATGAGTGATGGCTCATTGGCCATAATATTGCCATCCGAGAGTATTTCTTCTACTCTTGGGTTCTTCGTCAGTATAGATTATAGCAGGATGTGCCCTTGATACCATTTTTGTATCGGTGCCTCATAGTAGAGAAGGACCTACCTCCACGATAGATCATAGAGCTTGCAGATGAGGAGGATGCCCTAGCCATAGACCCTATAGTGGTTGGGGAGTTATAGAGGCCTACTCTTAGTGGTGGGGTGATCAGATGTGGCATGGCATCGATAGCCTAGGATACGAGGATGATGGTAGGGGTGATGGCACAGATCCGATAGGATGTAGGGTTCGAGCCAGGATCGAGGTATGGGGCCAGTCGGTAGAGCAGGTGGTAGTAGAGGATCCTAACATTCCTGAGGAGGAGGAGGAGTTAGAGCTCGAGGAGAGAGACTCTCCTCTGAGAGCATAGTTGCATGAGGTCGAGGTTGAGCTTCAGGCCACTAAGATCTAGGTATAATGGTGAGATGCTACGATTGAGCAGCTCTCAACATAGATACAGGCTCTGTAGGCTACTATTGGGGGTGGCGATGTCAGGATGCAGTTTGTTGTTCCTCCTTCTACACCATAGGAGGTTCTAGTGGTAGGTTCAGGGGAAGATGTGGGATGGATTTAGTCTTTGTTGGATGAGCATGAGGAGCGGATCCGAGGACTTACGGATCATGTCACCATCCTTCAAATGTAGCTCAGGAGGCATGGGCTTGTCCCTAAGGATCCAGTAGGTGCAGGTGGTTCGTAGGTCAGTGGGCACTCTACCTCGGGGTAGTCTTCCACCCATCCTAGCCAGCGGACCCAGACTCGGACAGAGAGACTGATAGGCTCGCACCACTCGACTCATGACACCGCCATAGGGGGAGGTGGCACCAGAGGAGGTGGTGCAGGGGGCTCAAGCCCAGTATTTGATTGATGCTCTACTTGGTTCTTGATCCATTTTTGAGGTCGAATGACCTACATGACTATAGCCCATGGGAATTTTTGTATATCCATTGGACTTGACACACATACTTTTATGATAGATTTGCTTTTTATGACTCATTATGTGTATCATTTTTTGCTTATGTTTTTGTTATTATTTTATTTTATGATATGATGCGATGATGATATTTATGATGATTTGATGAATATGCTAGATGATAGATGATATTTGAAGATGCTTAGATGGATGTGTAGATGCTTATATGATTTGATGATATGATGCGATGTATTTTGATGATGAATGATGAATTTATGATTGTATGTAAATGGATATTGCCTATATGTTTTATGATGTGGTTTATGGATGATTAATGACTTGTTTTTGTGGATGCAAATGTTATTGTTAAATGCATGTTTAATTTTTGCTTTAATTGTATGCATCTAACTTATGTGATGGAATGGTATAAATGAACTTGTATGCTCTAATCACTTAAAACATACGAAATGCATATGACATTGACAATCTTAATGGGTGATACCACATAAAGTAAAAAAATAATCATGAATTTAAATAATCACTTTTATCATAAGAATTGATTAAGTATTCATATATATGAGATGTAATGGTGCGTAATGCATTTTCTTAATAAGTTTCTATAAATTAAAAGATATAAAGTAGTCAGTGGCCATCTATATACTATTTCTAATATATATGCGGTATCTGTCCTACTATGTTGATACCCCCTAATTTATAGAATCTTATAAAGAAAAGTGATGGTGTTAATGATGTTATGATTTGTTGCTATGTAAAAATTTTTGGGGCTTTTCGGAGATTCAAACACTCTAGTTCTCCTATCAACAATTGTCTACTTACCACTTAGACTTTTGAAAAGTAAGGCTTTTACCATGGACCTAGTTTTTCATGATCTCTGTGTGTGCATGTGATTGTATATTTTGAGGTAGAACTCAAGCATTTCCTCCGATGTCAGGCGGGATTCTTTCAGCCCATTGCTAAGATCAGGGATCCTCAAGTGTTCATCTCATCCTTATGTTGGACTTAGTTGGACTATACCACTAGGCAATATTTGGTTACCTAAGCTAGCTCATCCACATTCAAACATTGGTCTACACAAATGCATGAAGCAGTTGTGGTAGACATATCATCATGCGTAAGGATTTCTCCTTCCGATTTTGTACAATGCTAAGAATTCCAAGGATTCAAGCTTTATTCCCTTCTTTTTGGCTTTGGATTTTTGCTCATATGTAGTGATGAAAATCACTATTTATTTTGATTTGATTTTTTTCTTTGAGCAGGGATTTTTTTGTAGTGATGATAATCACTGTTTATTTTGCTCATACGTAGTGATGAAAATCACTGTTTATTTTGATTGATTTTTTTTAGCTTGATTTTTTTGTAATTTTTGAATTTATGCTTTGTGTATCGGATTTTTGCTTTTGAAATCTGGACTGTATGCTTGGCCTTTTGAATGTGTACTTTGCTTTGGGATTTTTGCTTATTTTTATTTAAGCAAGGGATTTGGATAGGGTAAAGCTTGTCCTTTTGCCAATTCTCAGCACCTTTAAACCGGTTGCATAGGGGGATAAGCAAGGATAATCCTTTTCGCTTAAGGTAACCTAGACCACTTTGCAACTTTCATATTTTCCTTGTACCAGCTAGGATTTTAGTGTTTCAATTAGTGATGGGATCTTGAATATCCAAGGCTTTATCACAGCTAGGCCTTACCTTCTACTAATCAAAGTTGTTTTCCTCAAAAGTTGATAAGATTACTAGGTGTGGTTGATTAACCGAAAAACCTTATTTTATTATGTATAGCAACAAATAATGGTTGTGTTGAAAAACACAATTACACACATTTGGATGGAGTTATGGATATGATTGACTTGTGCGACAAACTGTGGTATCACTTTTAAGGCTCTCATGACATATGCAATTGTAGTGGATATGAATATGTAATGCAATGATGTGGATGCAAGATGTGAGATGCAATTGTTTTTGTATTTTTGATTTTATGTTGTTTTTGTATTTTTTTGATTAATTTGACCAAAGGGCTTATTATGCCTTTGGGGCTTTTGGTATTGATTTTGACCAAGCGGTTTGAATTACCCTTGGAGCTTTTTATTTGATGGGATTTGACCAAGCGGTTTGAATTACCCTTGGAGCTTTTGAATTGATTTTTGACCAAGTGGCTTGAATTACCCTTGGAGCTTTTTGATTTGATGGGATTTGACCAAGCGGTTTGAATTACCCTTGGAGCTTTTTGAATTGATTTTGACCAAGCGGTTTGAATTACCCTTGGAGCTTTTGAATTGATTTTTGACCAAGTGGTTTGAATTACCCTTGGAGCCTTTTGAATTGATGGGATTTGACCAAGCGGTTTGAATTACCCTTGGAGCTTTTTGAATTGATTTTTGACCAAGTGGTTTGAATTACCCTTGGAGCATTTTGAATTGATGGGATTTGACCAAGCGGTTTGAATTACCCTTGGAGCCTTTTGAATTTATTTTTTGAATTTTATGTTTTTATGATTTATTTGTGTTTTTGACATATTTGAATGTTTTTGTGTTTTTATGACATATTTGAATGTTTTTGTGTTTATGTGTAAAATGCCTTTAAATGAATGATATTGAGAGGTTCAGGCTCTTCAACACCATCTAATGATATAAGGCGATATGCTCCAGGCCCAACTCTCTGTGAAATCATATATGGACCTATCCAGTTTACCATGAACTTATCTCGTAGATGCGATGACAGATTTGAATTCTTCTTGGTTTTCTTTGAGCACTAGATCTCCAACCTTGAATTCCCTTAGGTGGACTTTACTATTGTAAGCTCGTGCAAGGTGATCTTGGTAAACATGGAGATGCTCTAAAGCATTGACTCGACATTCATCAAGAAGCATCAATTGATCAAGGTGGCCTTGCCGCGTAGCTTCATCATCTATGAAGTCCTTTAATGCTATGCGTAGAGTCAGGATTTCCAACTCTAGAGGCATGATGGCTTCAGTGCCATATACTAATGAAAATGGTGTTGCCCTAGTGGGCATCCGTATACTAGTCCTGTATGCCCATAGTGCAAGAGGCAACTGCATGTGCCAATCCTTGTGATTTTCTTGCACTGTCTTCCTCAAAATGGAGACTATTGTTTTGTTTGAGGCTTCTGCTTGCCCGTTTGCTTGTGGATAATAAGGCATTGAAAAAATGTGCTGAATATGGTATTTGTTCATTAAAGCACACACATTTTTGTTCTTGAAATATGGCCCATTATCCGATATTATCTTAGAAGGGACCCCAAAATGACTTATGATATTATGGAGTATAAACTCCACAATCCTTGGTCCAGTTGTTGATGTTAAGGGGATCACTTCTACCCATTTAGTGAAGTATTCTGTGGTCGTTATGATGAATGTATGTCGGCATGAGGATGAGGGTGAGATCTTCCCAATCAAGTCTAGTCCCCATTGCGAGAATGGCCATGCTACTTGGATGGGCTGCAAAGCTTGCGATGGTAAGTGCGTTAGGTTTGCATGATGCTGGCACTTATTACATTTCTTGACATACTCACAGTAGTCCTTTTCCATTATGGGCCAATAGTAACCCATTCTCAAGATGCGCTTAATGATGGCCATGCCACTGAAATGGCCTCCACATGTTCCATCGTGAGCTTGCAAAATTGCCCAAGATGCTTCCTGGGGCTCAAGACAATGGAGTAATACTCCATCATATCCTCATCTGTAGAGGATTTCTCCTAGAAATATGTATCTTGTTGCTCTCTATTTGAATGTTCACCTTTCAGTATGCGACAAACCTTGAGGCATTATTCCAAGCTTCAGGAAGTCCCGTAGTTGGGAAAGCCAATCCTGATAGGCCACAACTTCTATAGAATAGACAACTTGCTCTTCTTGCATTTTTGAGGTAGTGAACATGGATTGAGGAACAACTCTATGGTATATGGTTGCACCACACTCTACAGGTCCTTGGGAGATCAAAGACCCCCAAGGTGCTATTTGCAAGAAATATCTGGCTGCGAAGGACCAATCCTGATTTGGTTCGATGTTGATCATGTTGACTGATTCTTGATTGTCAAAAGCCTCATGACGTATTGTTGAATGCGAAAGCACTTTTACATGAATGGTAGTAAAATCAGTAGATGGATTCTGAGGGATTAAGGATCCCAAAGAGGCCATGGTGTCTACAAATCTATTCGACGTATGAGGGATTGCCTCGATGTCGTACCATTCTAGCTAGGCTAAGTAATTGTCAACAAGTTCCTTGTAAGTCTTCAGGAGTGGGCACCTACATTGAAATAGTCCTTTGACCTGGTTTACTATGAGCAAGGAGTCACCAAAGATATTCAATATTTTAATGCCCATTGCTATGGCTGTTTGGAGTCCTAGGATCAATGCTTCATATTCTGTGTTGTTGTTTGTGCATGGGAAGTCTAGTTTGAATGATAAGGGTAATGGAGCGCCCTGCGGTGTGATAAAGACAATCCCTACTCTGCCTCCTTGTTCACACTTTGAACCATCGAAGAATAATGACATGTATTTTTCTTTCTTAGGTTCTTCGAGTTCTGGCGGATCTGATAATGCAAAGACCGCATCATCAGGCAACTCTATGGTGAGAGGCTTGTTATCTTGAAGAGGCGCCTCTTCTAATTGATCTGCTATGACTTGTCCCTTGATGGAATTTTGGCTTATGAACTCTAGATCAAATTCTATCAATAGCATGATCCACTTTGTGGTACGTGTATTGTGATATGTCTTGCTCATCATGTATTGCAAAGGATTTTGTTTTGATATGACGTAGGTCGTATGGCTCAACATGTAGTGTCGCAACTTTCGAGTTGCAAAGACCATTGCTAAACACAACTTTTTGACATACGCATATCCTAGCTCATAGCTCACCAAGGTGCGACTAATGTAATATATGGCTTGCTCTTTGTCTTGTGTATTCTTTTGGGCTAACATGGTGCCCAATGCAAAATCAGTAGCTGATATATAGTAAAAATGGTATGTCTGGCCTTGGTGGAGCCAATACTAGCGGTGTTGCCAAATAAGTTTTGATCTCTGCAAAGGCTTGATGGCATTCTTCATCCCAATGAAAGGGGACTTCCTTGCATAGCAACCTATTCATAGGTCTGCATTTGTCTGATAATTGCATGATGAATATTTTGATGGATGCTATCTTGCCTTGTAGGCTCCTCAACTCCCTAATGTTGGTAGGGGTGGCCATTTCTAGTATAGCCTTTACCTTTGCAGGATCTACTTCGATGCCTCTCTTGGATATGATGAATCCCAAAATCTTGCCAGAAGTTACACCAAATACACACTTCTTAGGATTCAATCGGACATTGTGTTCTATGAGGTGATCGAAGACTTGTCTAAGGACTTCGGCATGCTCTTGCCGCAATAGGGACTTGGCTAGTAAGTCATCCATGTAATCTTCCAAGATCTTATGCATATAGTCATGGAATATGTATGTCATGGCCCATTGATATGTGGCACCAATATTTTTGAGACCGAATGACATCACTTTGTAACAGAATGTTCCCCATGGAGTAATGAAAGCAGTTTTATGTTGATCTTCGGGCTTAATCCAAATTTGGTTGTATCCAGAAAAACCATCCATTAGGGAGAGCATTTCATGACCTACGGTTGCATCTACAAGAGCATCTATGTTTGGCAATGAGAATGAATCCTTTGGTGTTGCCCTATTTAAATCCCTAAAATCCATGCAGATACGAACTCTTCCATCAGGTTTCCCTATGGGTACCATGTTTGACACCCACTCAGGGTAGTCGATAGGAACTATGAATACTGCATCCAGTAGTTTTTGCAATTCATTCTTCACCATCAAAGCGATGGTTGGATGCATTTTCCTCAGTTTTTGCTTGACTGGCTTCTTCATGGGATCCAATGAAAGGTTGTGAATGACTAACTTTGGATCTATCCCTGGCATGTCTTTGTAAGTCCAAGCAAAAATATTTGGCCTCTCCTTGAGGAGAGGAATTAAGATGGCTTGTTCCTCTAGGAGATAGACTTTCTCCGAACTTGACTTTCCTTGGTTGGGTAGGATCATCACTGATGTCCACCTCGAAAGTTGCTTCTATAGCCATATGTGACCCATCCTCTAGCCGATGAGGCATGGGTATCAAATGAATGTCATCGACGAGATTCATAGGACCTACTGACTCAGGTTCCAAACCAACATGGAAGACATCATACGTACAACCTGATGCGAAATGGAATGGCTGTAACATCTCTTCATTGGGGAAGAGGTCTTCTAGGCTCTATGGGTGAATTAGCACGATCCCAATCAATAGCCTCTACATCAAGATGCAATGATTTGGTAGGATCTATTGGATTATGAAGTGGAGTGGTCAAATCGATGGAGATCATGTTGATGGATGGGATGAAATCTCCAGGACCACATGGGTGCAATCTTGTCTCAGGGGTTTTCCTTCCATACTCGTGATGAGGTTCTGGAGGAATGGGAATTTTTGGATCTGGCCCATGAGCAAGGCGGACAATAGGATCATTGGGCTCTAATTGCTCTCTGAATGTAGGCAGAGGGGGATTGACCATCCGATGAATGGCAGCTAGGTCAATAGGTCTCCCCAAAAATTAGATATGAGGGTCTATGGCATGGAGTGCCACCTCTCTCTCTACTAGCTCATTGACTTGCCGCAAGTGGTGAGGTCCAAGATAAGCCATCTCGGTCTCATCCTCAAAGTCATCATCACTTATCCAAAAATCGTTAGCATTGGTATGCGGCCCTAAGACAAGGGGCTCATGTCTTGGCCCCAAGTAGGCCATCTCTGTTTCATCTTCATATTCTTCGTCACTTATGAAGAATCCATTTGCATTTGTCTCTCACCCCAAAGTCAGGGGTTGATGGCTTAGGCCTAGGTAAGCTCTTTCTGTTGAGTCTTCTGATTCATAGTCACTTTCATCTGATGTATATCCAATCTCATCATGGATGGACCATGTGAACCTTTGTAAATAGTGAGGCCCTTGATAGGCTAAGCCAAGTTGCACCTCATCATCACTTGCTTCATATCCATTCTCCTCATCCCATGAGTTGTACCCTATTGGGGTGGAATCAATTGAGGTGTTTGGATGATAAGTTTTTGGAGGCGGTATGTTTACCATGGCCACTTGTCTATTGCTCAAATTTGCTATTCTTAAGGGGTGATAAGGAATGAAATCAATGTCTTCTCCCAACCCTATGCTTAATATTTCCAATGCTACTACAAGCGAGTCATCTCGACCTCCGCTATAATAGCCTAAGCCAAATCTATCAGAGGGAAGCTAATATAGTGGCTCGTAAGGCCTCCTGTGCCCCTGCTCATATACGCCAAGGCCATAGCCATGCCAATGGCAATACTCAAAGTATCTTAGAGAAAACTCAGGATTAGAGAGGTAATGAACATTGACTATGAATAATTCATCACCATCCTCTTCTATATCTGAAGACTTATGAGCATAGTCTAGGCCGACATAGACAAAATTGGTTTGGTTGGGAGGGATTCCAAGTGGAACCACTATTCCTACTGGTGGCCTCAAGTCTTTAGGCCTCCCTATGTCTTGTGCAGACTCAATGATAGGCGTAAAGGTAATGTTCTGCACAAGGTACTCCCCTATGCCTGTGCTTGCCAAGTGTATTGATGCATGCGATGTGGATGACCCCATGGATGATACTAGTGAAGCAGGGTGATAATCACTATCTTCATCTTGATCTTGAGGATCTTCCTCTTCCATAGGACTTGGCATTTCAGCAATGGCTATAGTTGGCACTTCTTTGGGCCTTTCTTCCTTAACTAAGGGTGCCTTTAGCTTCTGATTATCTTTTGGTTTTGACGTTGATGGTACTTTAGAAGCATTGATTATCTTGAGTGCACCAGGAGGTGTTGATGTGCATGGGTCTTTTCTTACCCCTTTGTCTTCGTTATCCACTTGTGTGGTTGGGGATGAAGGTGCCACGTATAGGTGAGTAGAAGGGATCATGAATTCTCCTAGAATGTCCACCTGATTAACGTATTTAAAAGGCTCTTCATCGGCTAGAACCACATAGACTTTGTTTTCATGCACATACTTGACACACTGGTGCAAGATCGAAGGCACACACTTCATGGCCCTTATCCAAGGGTGCCCTAAGAGGATGTTATATTGCATAGCTCCTTCCAAGACATGACACATCATGGGGATGGTCTTGTGCCCCACCTTGATGGGTAGGACTATCGTTCCCACAGTATTGCATAAAGCATCATTAAAAGCTCTCAATGTGTAAGCTCCTGGAATGATATTGGTCTTGGGTATCTTGAGGTGCTCTATTGCAGTTGTTGTAATGATGTTAATCGATGAACCTGTATCGACCAAAACCCTCTTGAAAGGTAAGTCATTGATGGCCACTACAATGTTTAGCGGAGGGTCTGGTAAGGCAGCAGAAACTATCTTAATCTCATGATCATAGAATCGGATTACAGGTTCCTGGCATTCTTGCACTTGTCCCACAAAGTGAGTGAATGCATTCGCATCTTGCGGTTGAAGCTCAATTGTTCTTAAAATCTCCATTAGAGTCTCCCTATGCTTTGGGGACTATTGTATGAGCTCATAGATGGATAACTTAGCTGGAGTCATCTATAGGTTTTGCTCCAATCTACTCCGAATAGTTACCATAGGTCTCGTCGGTGGACCTGGAAGGTTGTCTTGCCTTTGCCTAGGAGCGGCTGGGATGTTCATGGGAGCTACAAGCGGTTGTGGTTGACCATACCACCTAGTCCTTGTTGCTATGTTAACGATCTCAACCATCCCAATGCATCCATGGGTAGGTATGTCAGCTCGAACCTGATTGACTTGGGCCCCTTGCTCTCGAGGGGCCTCATGATTGGGCAATGGGTTTCTGTATATGCCCATGTCTCTATTATCGAGAGCTAGTGGGTTGTCAACTTTGAGTTCTCCCACCTCAATCATGTTTTGCACTTGATGCTTAAACCCGATGCAAGCCTCAATGTCATGCCCCGATATCCTATGATAAGGACAAAATTGATCTTCCCTATATCCTTTTGGCTTAGGATGGTTGGGATCTATAAGAGGTATATCAAGAAATCTGATCCTCCTGGCCTCGCTCAATTGATTAAATATTGATTGCATTGATTCTGTCAGAGGCATGAAATAATGAGGTGGCTTGCATTCTCGGTTTCTTCCCTGATTGTTCTTTTGGTCGTAGTTGGTTGGCGGGGGATGTGCTTGATAGTTCTATGGTTGTTGTGCACCCCCATCCTTGGGTGTAGCTAATACGACTTGATTGACTAGAGTAGGGTTGCCCTACTTCTACTTATACTTGTCATTCTTACCATTCTTGTTCCACTCCTTTTTGTTTCGGAGCTTAATGGTTCCCTCATCTACTTTTATCTCTTCGATGAGCTTGGCCTATGCCAAAGCTTCCTCAAATGAAGGATACTATTGGAGTTGTAGCAAGAGGGAGATATGTTTAGAACAAATTTTGGTAAACATGCGAATGATCTCTTCTGTGGGAATGGAGAATGATAATTTTACCATGATTTTTCTCCATCTATTCCCATAATCCATTACTGGCTCATCATCATATTATTTCAAGTTAGCCAGGTCTGAAAGGTTCACCTTCTTCTTAGCACCAAAGGAGAAATGCTTCAAGAATGCGTTTACTAGTTGTTCAAAATTGGTTATGCTATGCTTAGGTAGTTGGTTGAACCATTGAGTGGCAGCACCTAAAAATGTCATTATGAATGTTCTTAGCATGAGAGCATCATTGTCTTCAAGATGAAAATAGGCATTGATAAAATTGGTGACATGCTCTTGTGCATCCTCTTCACCTTTAAACTTTTCTAACCTAGGCATCTCAAAGTGCTTAGGATATGGAGGGCTAGGGATTGATGGGCACAATGGTTGATTGTGTATCTTGCTCAATGTTGGTGAGTTCCTAGCTGCCTCTTGTTTCTCAAAGGTTTTCATCTTTTCAGCAAGCTCTTGAAATACCTTTGATGCATAGATTTCCTCCTCTTGTAAGCCTATTCACATTGGCAATGGAGGTAACTCTCTATCCATTTGATTTGTTCCATTTTCCTCCCTCCTACGAGGGGACTCAAGATTGTGATCTTGGTTTGTTATGTTTGCCCTCCCCCCATTAGTTGGATTTCATTCATGATTTGGTGGGGGGTTTCATTGTGGGCTATCTTGTCTAGTGTGCCTCTCCTTAGGTGAGTCAGTGTGTCTTGTTCTTTGGTGGTCACCACTATTTGTTTGTAAATTGTTAAGAGCTAGCTGCTCAACTTGCTCTCTTAAATGTTGCTCATGTTGGCACAAGAGTCTTTCTCTTTGTTTCTCTTGTTCGAGAGCTTCCACTAGCTCTCGCTCTTTATGTAATGCATTTTATAACCACCTCATTCGGTCAGTTTGTGTTGTCATAGAAGACTCATGTTTATCTAACTCTGTTCTTGTTGTCTTGACTCATAGATTCCTCGAGGGGGTTTCTATTGTATCTGTACTCTTGCTAGTTAATGTGACTTGTTCAGTGTACTGTTGAGTATCCCTATGATCAGACTCCATGCATCTTCTATGGGGTCACTCTGAGGTACCCCTAGACTGGGAGGTATGTTTAGAAGTCATAGTTCATGAGCTTCCAGATGCAGAGTTCTCAGTAGCTACAGTTCTTTGAGTTGGTTGAGTAGGAAATCGATCCAACCCATCTAGTTGTCTTGTTTTCCATGGTTGATCCCGTGGGGTGCCATTTACTCCTATGAGGTCATAGTCTATGGGAATATTTCCTTTTGTGTGAAGGGTTTCTTCTATATGATTCCCATGACTAGATGTAGCTCTAGTTTCTTGCCCTTTAGTGGGCAGACCTATTTCATATGTTTCTTGTGAGTCTTGAGGTGTTGCAATTCTTGTTTGCCTTCTTGATGAAGAGGGCTTGGTGGTAACATGCTTCCTCCATGTGGATGGAGATGTGGCAGTCTCATCATCCCTATGTGAAGAATGAGTCTTAGAACCTTCTTTATGTCCATGTGAGGAGGAAGCCCTTGAAGCTTCCTCATGTCTTTGAGATGTTTCTATGTGTTTAGAGGAGGCCCTTGAGGTCTCCTCATGTCTCCTTGATGAGGATGGTTGTGAAGCCTCTTTTTGTTTATGTGACTTTGTTCCATGATGTGGTTCCTTACTTGGGGTTTCTCGAGGAGATCCCCCAAGGGTTGAATTATCACCCCTTAGGCTCATGGAACTACATCTCACGGTCTTACGGGTAGGTCATTCAATGTTACTATGACTCCACCTATGGGCATGAATTGCTTCTGTCTCTCCCTCGGTATCAGACCGAGGGTGTTTACTTCTTGTTTTGACCATGTTGTTTTATGACTTGATCTTTTGAGTTGCAAATTAGGAATGACCACACAATTCCAAACAAATGTTTATCTTGATTACCGATTTGAGTGTGCCCTAAACTGTTTGGTGTGTTTTGATGTGTTGTTCTTTCGATTTCTTTGCTCTTGTTCTTGGATTAAGAATGAGAAGACTCATCCATAGTGACAATCAAGTACACTCATGCCAAACATGATTTTCTCAAAAGAAGCTAGGGTACACCGTTGAAGACCCAATGGAGGGTTCGCCTAGCTCTTCCACTCTGAACCAATGATTGTTCCAATAGTGGGAGATAGTTTGAACACAAGTAACTTAGTGTCACTATAAGTAAGTTTCTCAATCCATTTCTAGGAAGCTCTAGGGGGTAAACCAGTGGAAGGAGATGAATTCCAACGTCACTAGACTGAATTGAAGGTTGGTGATGAAATCCAACTCTCCAATGTTTAAATGAGATGTGCATGTGTGGTGTTCATTTTAAGCTTGCGTAACATAAAGTGCATCATATAGCAGCAATGAGTCTTTCCTATATGCCTAAGTGCAAAAATACATTTCAATATTCAGAAATATGCATGAACTACTATGATTTGTATGAGCACACTTTATCTCATGCAACTATGGCCTCTAGCAGGGCCTCAAAGCAAGCAAACAACATACAATGTCTAGCACATTGGATTCTAGGGCAAAATTTTTAGGCATAAGCCATTGTTCCTAGCAACGCCTAGTGGAAAATTTAAAAGAAGATCTAAGATATGCGAAATGCTTAATTATTTCTTCTTTATTCTTTCAATTTCCAAACATAAATGTGCTTTAAGTTCTCTATTTTGAACACATAGAAGTAGATAGAAAGCTATAAAATATCAAGGAAGCTATACCAACCTTTGATCCAGCTCAGAGAGTCTATGTTTTGACCTCTACTGCACTCCAATTCTAGCCGTTGTTGACCAGAGTGGCTGGTTCTTGGCCGTTGTAGCTCAGAGCGGCTAGTTTTTGGCCATTGTAGCTCAGAGTGGCTAGTTTCTAGCCACTGTAGCTCAGAGCGGCTAGACCTGCACACAAAATTAAGTTAGTATTCTGATAGAAAATGAAAAATTAGTGGTGGTCCCACCGTGATCGCCATCTGTAGCGACCCCAGGAATGCACGCACCGGTCCCTTTTTTTCTAAAACCCTACTTGCAATGCTTATTTAAAATACCAAAGATAAAATGGAAAGACAAGAGGAAAAAGCATATAACACGAAATAACAAAATACGGATCTCTTTATTGATATTGAAGCTCGGTTACATGTCGGTCCCTCTTAGGGATACCCATTTTGATACTATAAATTACAAATAGGCAAGGAGTGCCCCTTCCATGAAGAGGTGGTGCGCTTATAAAAGCTTCCCGATTTCGCACATGAAAATGTATGAGGGCTTACAGATGCCTCCTTCTCCAGGTCTATTTCCTAGAGGGATCCCTTTTGCTCTCGTATGTTGTAATCTTCATCCGATGTACCTGTGGCCCTACAAGCAATGAAACAACAACACACATTTAGGTGTCCGAGATTGCCTCCTCGGATGAGGTTGTTAGTAATCAAAGAATGTAACGGAAATATGATAAAACTATGCCATGAAATCATGTAAATCTATGCTAATGATATAAGAAAATAGAATAAAAGATGCTATGTCTATCTAAGCTAAGCCTGCGGGCCACTGTCCAAGACAACGACCACTAAAGTAAACCTTACCCTCTTTGCCCCAAAGCTATGGGTCAAAGACTGTAATCTGATGTTGAAGATAGTAGGTGTTATGCTCTTCGATTCGTCAAAGCTCCATCGTACACGTGATCTCAAAGAGAACTCTTCGAGTCTCGAAAGCTCTCCTCAAGAAGATGTCTCAAATGATCTCCTGGATATCTGATTCTCTATCTCTTGGTGCTCTTAGGCTTGCACCTTTTATAGTGTGAAACCCTAGGTCTATGTCCAAGCCCTAGAAATGAATTTCTCATGCGTAGTGCAAGTTAGCATGAGAAGCTTTTGTCCATTGTCTATATTTGAAGGCCAGTTAACTAAATCTAACTGCCCACTTGAGTCTTCTATGTGAGCTGGTCATTAGCATGAGAAGCTTTTGTCCTTTGTTTATGCTTGGAGGTCAGTTAACTTAAGTCTAAATGCAAACTCAAGTCTCCTATGTGAACTGGTCATGAAAAGGAATGCAAAGTCACTCCCGCTCACCTTTATTGCATGCAGACTGCCACTTCCACCCGAGATTGGGCCTGTTTGTCGACAAACCACTTCTTATGGCTTAGCCATTGTCATCTACAGTGGCTATGATCTGGCCACTGTCATCTACAGTGGCTAAGGTCTGGCCGCTCTAGGCTTGAGCGGCTAGGATCTGGTCACTCTTGGCTTGAGCGGCCAAGCTTGGATGGCTTGAAAAGGCCCCAAATGAGTGGTGAGAACCACTGTTGATGCTTGGAAAGTCCAAGATTATGTCTTATGATCTTATGAGTGTGTCTATGTAAGTAGCTCCCCTAAGCATGACACGATTTAGGTGTCTACAACACGAAAAAAAAACATTAAAATGAGATAAAAAAAGAGGTAAGACACATTTTTTGTATAAACATAGGATTGGATTGCCTGTTTTATTTTATGAGTTTTTCATTCTGCATTTTATTTTCTAGCACATTTTATATTTGGTTCATTATTTTATGGTATTAACAATAAATCAAGCTAAAATAATGAATCGAATGTCCAAAAATCAAAACACCTGAGTAATGGAGTGTTCATCATCACCTTCCACCACCACTTCCATGATCAATCCCCCTAGTGTGATATAGGTAAGTCATTCATATTTGTCTGTGGGTCCATCACACACTATGTCACCCACACAGTCATTTCACATGGTTGTTCCACAAATAGAAGCATCTTCACCTACCATTGACCACCACATCACCCATATAGACATGGCACAAGTGGAAGCTCTTTTAAAATATGTTGTCTTAGAACTAGTTAGTAGCCCACCTATGCATGATCCTTATTTCCAATAGGAACTTGTCTCCTCCCAACCTTCAAGCCTTACCTAGGTGTAAAATAATTATCTTTTTGAGGTATCTTATGCACCTTCCAAATATTTGTCCATACCACAATCATCATGTGCTCAAAATACATCCATCCCATCATCATACACATCAGTCTATGGTAACCTCTTGTATGAAGCACATGTTAATGCTACTTCATAAGTGCCTGTGTCCCTGCCATCTAGTGTTTCCCATAAATTTGAAATTCCTATTTTAACTTACTCCCCACCTACCTCATCAATCCAATCCAAATCCACTCCATAAACCTTTGATATGGAAATATATGAAGCATGAGAACACCTAAACAAATTTCTTAAGAAGCAATAGAACGCTCGATAACAAGTTTAGGTGATCAACCCTAAACCTCAACCTATTTCTACTCAGCCCATATTTATCATTCAAAGTCCATATTGGGTACCACAATATTCTATGGTGTCCATTCCTACATTGCCATCAACTCATAATAATTCTATTCCCATCAGCCAACCCATCGAAAGCCCTCATACATCATCTCCATATCTTCAATTGTAATAATTTCTTCATCAACCTCATTATCATCAATATTAATCCACTCTACCAAGTCATCATCACCTCATTACACATCAATGTCTTTATACCTTACCATCACAAAATCATCAAGTGATTTAGTGTTTCCACATTCTTGGGGAGGACCCTAGAATCTAGGCTATGCAACAACAAATTGACAATTTGATGCAACATACTCCTAGCATGATAAGATAGAAGCCTACCCTATATAAAATGATCAATCAACCAATTCATACTTTGGTACCATCATTGCCATATCCGACAGACTTCACAGTACCAAAGTTTGATAAATTTAAAGGGATTAAGGATCCTAAAGAGCACATGCACTCATTTATTCATTCTTTCTTTAGAATTCAAAGCAATGACGCTCTAATGCTTAGAATATTTCCTCAGATATTAGGGGGAGATGTTGTAGAATGGTACAACCATTTTCCCAACCATAGTATTTATACTTTTGAGCAATTGGTTAACCAATTTCTTGAAAGATTTTCCCTCAATGTAAGAAATAAATTATCATTATCCGATATATATGGTCTAAAACAATATGATGATGAGTCTGTCTATGACTTTGGTAACTATTCGAGGGTTTTTATCACCAAATTGCCATTTACCCTACCAATGGAGGAGTTGATCCAAATTTTCACTAAGATTTTTCTAAAGACCATATCTTGGTTATTGCAATTACAGTAATATAGATCATTTGATGAAGCTCTTGCCCAGGCTAGCATAATTGAGGAGATAAAAATTCAAGAGGGTGTGCTTAAGCCTAAGAAGAAATAATTACAAAACAAAGGCCAATATAAAGGAAACTATTTTGGCCAAACCAAATCCAATCAGGCCAATCCGGCCAATTCATCCAATCAAGTAAATCAAGTTATCAAGAGCCAACTGGTAATGGCTCAACAAAAACATATGCAATAGCAACTGTGACAAAGTGAATATCATGCAATTCCCTCAACAACTCAATCAAGTCAAATCATAGTTCCAGTTGTGGGAAACTAACCACATCGACAATCTATTTGATAACCCCATCAATACACTTCATTGGACTAATCCTATGCCTCCATTTTTCATAGGTTATATGCCACAAATCAACTTCCCTTTCATGAGGTCAAACCTAATGATCCTGCTAAATATGGTAAATATTATAGGGAGCATTTGTTTTATCCTTATCATAGACAAAATGGGTATGATATCAATAGTTACCATCAATTCAAATAGAGTGCAAGAACTTATTGAGTTAGGGGCTATCAAGCTTGATGGTCCTCTAGCTCAACAAAATCAAAATCTTGGGATTTATCAAACACCACTTCCTCATCATGAGGAATAAAAACCAAAAATAGGAGGGTCAAAAACTAGGACTCCTCCTAATCAGGTTAATCATATTCAATAGTACCTAGGTTTTTTGTGTGCTATTCATGTAGTAACCTGAGGTCAACAACAACACACCAATCAAAAAAATGCTCAGTAGCAGTCTGTTTAACCACCCATACATCCATAAGCAAGTGTGTCTCAACCTACCACATCATCATATCCCATCCAATATTCTACTAATCCCTCACCACCAATCATATTCCTAGCCATAAAAATCAACCTATTCATCCTTCTAATCATCCATCTAAGCCAATCATCTCATTGAGTAGTAGGTTAACCACAAGCTTAAAAATGGCTTCAACCAAACTATCTATATATAAGCTAATTCAACAATCTCCTCCACATCATGAAGCATTAATGGATATTCTAAAGTCCATTGAACTTCAATCTCAAGACACTAATGCCTTCAAAATGTTTTTGGGGAATATTCAAACATGTATGGAGCCTTCCATTACATTCTACGATTTTGATATTAAACCAATATCATCGGAATCAGTGGACCCTCCATTACATATCATGGCTCAAATTGATAGGAAACTATTCAAAAGAGTTTTAATTGATACTGGATCCTCCATTAGCGTCATCATCACATCTGCTCTTAATCATCTCAATATTCCTCCAAATTACATTACCAAATCCACCTTCACCTTGAAAGCATTTAGCGATGTTCTCTGCTCTACAATTGGCATTATTGTTTTGCCTATAGATGTGGGGGTCAAAATATTGCATACCATATTCCACATATTGGAAGAGTCCATGGCTTATAATGTACTCCTTGGATGACCTTGGATGAGGGAAATGAGATGTATCCCTTCAATATTGCATCAATGCTTAAAATACATACATGAAGGACAAGTACATTGCATATTGATGGATGTTGAACCGTTCAAGTATTGTAATTTTATCTCAAACCCCTATGAGTCCATATTACCTTCCACTCATATATTCCTCACTTCATAAACCACTTAATCAACCACCCCATCCATATCTTTATCTAAAACCCCTATTTCAGAGGAGCTTCCTATCACCACTTCACATCAAAAATCCACTTCCATACCCCCATC
This sequence comes from Wollemia nobilis, assembly GCA_028583015.1. Taxonomy (NCBI): domain Eukaryota; kingdom Viridiplantae; phylum Streptophyta; class Pinopsida; order Araucariales; family Araucariaceae; genus Wollemia; species Wollemia nobilis. The sequence goes on along the minus strand of JAQPPZ010017031.1, from coordinate 5,306,756 downwards.
TTCATCGCCATTGACTACATGCACATGTGGGTAAACTCGATATATATTATCTACATCATCACATTCCATTATCACTCCTTCCAAATCGTCATTATCCATCCAACCAAATTCATCTTCAACCTAGTTAGCCAACATCTCATAAGTCAAAATGATAAATTGTAAGATAACATCAACCAACCATGAGTTAGTTCCATCTACATCCAATCCATCCACATCATCCCAAGTTACGGTCCACCTCACTAATCTTGGTATTAGTAAATATGTGGTACAAGACATCACAATTACACTGCTCAACATTCAAACTTCTAAGGACTATGATCATCCATGTGATCCACCCTTACCTATAGGAGTGGTATATAACATGGGTTCAGTGCCTAATAACATTAATTAAGTATATGGAGGGCTTGATTCATCATCTAATCTAGTTACTACAGATGAAATCAAATTGCCAACACTGGCCAATATACAACATATGTCAAGTTTTCCATCTCAATATTTTCACATTGTTAATTGGCAATGACATGGCCTAGGATGGTATGAATAGGGAATGCATGAGATTATCGACGTTTCATATCAAAAAATGCATGACCATTTAGGTCTAAGCTATAGTCCACTTTCATACACTTCTTCTCTTAAATAAGCTTTCCAAAGCTTAAATTTGAATTCAGGAGAAGACATCCATCACATAGATGACTCTGAAGATGAAATCTACAAAGAATTTGAACTTATGTTTATAGCTTCTAAAAAATCTAAAGAGGAATAAAATCCCATCATCCCACACACTAAACATGATGAGTATTACCTCAGAATGTTCCCCATCCATCAGCCCATCTTTCACTTGCTTCTTCCACAAGAACAAGTTGAACCAATCGATGAACCACCACCTCCATATCATTGATCCACATCATCAACCATTTTACTTGTAACATATGTACATAGCCAAAATTCCAAACAGTAAAAAGAAATACAAAAATAATATTTTGCATGTACATTGTATTTATTTGTGTTGCTTGCTCCTATTCAATTTTACCAGATTTCTAGCATCGATTTTAGCTAAAATGATCCATCCACCATTTACCCTTGCCAACCATCCATTTTCTCTTTAATTCAACATGAATCCTATTGTCTTATTCACCCCACTCCATAATCCATACGATTTGGCAAAGCCAATTCCAATTGACTTGAGCCTTATTGATATGGATCAGATTTCCTCACCACCATCCTTTTTCAAGTTTGTCCTTTCAAAGTAATTGTTAAGGGCTTCAACCAACTACATTTTCCCATCACCTCCACCTTCACCTTCCTCTTCACCTTCAGATCCTAAGGTTTTCCAAGCAGACACAAATAAGGTTGAGTTAGAATATTTTTATGACACCATAGATGACATTCACCTAATATTGACACCCCATAAAATTGAGGAAGGTTCTCACATGTCTATTGAAGATACTATAAATTTGAACCTTATTTTAGATGAAGATAATCTCCAAAGATATTACAAAGATATGCCTGGCCTTGACTCTAACCTGGTTGTCCATAATCTCACCTTGCACTCTGATTCTAAGCCAATCAAATAGAAACTTAGAAGGATGCATCCTAATGTTGCCCTCTTGGTCAAATAAGAGCTTCAAAAGCTATTAGATGTGGGTTTCATTATCCCCATTGACTATCTTGAGTGGATCTCAAACATGGTACCCATTTGTAAACCTAACGGGGAGATACATGTTTGCATTGATTTTTGAGATCTCAATAAAGCATGTCCTAAGGGTGACTTTCCTCTTCTAAACATCGATACTCTTGTCAATACTTGTGCTAGCCATGAATGATTTCTCTAATGGACATTTTTTTAGGATACAATCAAATTTAAATAAATCCTGATGACCAACACAAAATAGCATTCACTACACCTTGGGGAACTTTTTGTTACAAGGTGATGCCCTTTGGCCTCAAAAATGCAGGTGCCACTTATCAATGTGCCATGACATGCATCTTTCATGATTACATGCATAAGATTATCAAATATTATGTGGATGATATCTTGGCAAAATCTAAAACTCAACAAGAACACATTGGTGTATTGTAAAAAGTCTTTGATTGACTTCTAGAGCATAATGTAAGGTTGAACCCCAAGAAATGTATCTTTGGTGTTACCTCTAGCAAACTACTAGGGTTCTTAATCTCCAAAAGAGGCATTGAGGTGGATCCAAAAAAATTAAAGGCCATCATGGAGATGCCTCCCCCAAAAAAATTAAAGTAATTATGTATTTTATAGGGAAATATTCAATCAATCTGTCATTTCATTGCATAACTTTCTGACAAATGCAGGTCATTCAATAACCTGTTACAAAAGAGAGTGCCATTTTCATGGACATATGAATGTTAAAAATCCTTTGATGGCATTAAGAAATACCTGGCTTCTCCACGAGTCTTAGCTCCTCCTCTTCTGAGGGTTCCATTTCATATTTATGTTTCAGCAATGGGCTTTGCATTAGGAACAATGCTTGCACAAAAGAATGAAAACAATTGAGAGCAAGCTTTCTATTACATTAGTCGAACATTGGTAAGCTATGAAATTAAATACACTTATGTGGAATAATTATTATTAGAAGTGGTTTTTTCCACTAAGAAACTTAGACATTACATGCTTAGTCACACCACATATGTCATAGCTAGAGAAAATCCTTTGTGTTATATGATATCTCGCACTTACAATAACACCCGTACTGCTAAATGGATAATGCTTCTCACTAAATTCAATCTTGAGTTCATATGCCAAAAATCCATTGAATATAAAGTTATAGCCGATCAACTTGTGGAAGCTCCACTACCTAGTGATCATCCCTTGATTATTGACCTCCCAGATGATTCAGTATTCGTATCACCAAACAAAAAGAAGATGTCATTATGAAGGAAGACATCAATATCACTCTATTCTTTGATGGTTCTAAGTGCAAAAAAGGTCATTGTGCTAGAGTCATGTTTCATACACCCCAAGGGGTGGCTATCCCATTATTATTCAAACTAGACTTCTAATGCACAAAAAAAATGTAGAGTATGAAGCCTTAATATCAGGTCTTCAAGAAACTATAGCTATGGGCATAAAGCGTATCAGGATATTTGGTGATTTTCAACTTGTTAAACAAGTAAAAGGAGAATACCAATGCAAAGAACCTACCATAAAGCTTTATCATGAAGTAGCAATGAAATTTCTCTCTAAGTTTGATTAGTATGAAATTGATACTTTGCCATGTTTGACTAATATATTTTGCAGATATGATGTCCTCTCTTGGATCATTTATTCCAAAGGATACCTTAGGAGAGGTACAACCACTCATAATCACAATGATCTATAAATATGTAATTATTTACGTTGAATCTAAGGATGAAAAGGATGTTTTTTTTATCCATTTGAAACCATGTGAGCCTCGATAAAACCAAATAATAGCCTTTCTCAAATTTTGAACACTTCCATCAGATATGTCATGGACTGCTAAACACACTTTTAAGAAAAATGCAACTCATTTTATTCTCTTGGGGTACGTTTTGTATAGACGTGGTTATGATGGAGTTATCCTTCATTGTCTTGAGTTTGTTGAGGCACAAAGATCCATAATTGAAGCTCATTATGGTACTTGTGGTGGTCATTTTAGTGGAATTTCTATTACAAAGCATATTTTACGCATGGGTTACTATTGGTCCACAATGTAACCTATTCAAAACCTTTGGCTATTTTCACAATGGGGTCTATATTTAATTGGCAAAATCTTACCTCCTTCCTTAGGATAACATACATTCATCATCATAGCCATTGAATACTTCACAAAGTGGGTTGAGGTAATTCCTCTAACCAATATGACAGGACCTAGAATTGTGAAGTGTATACTTAACCATATCATTTGTCATTTTGGTATTCCCTCTAAAATCATATCAAATAATGGTAAGTCTTTTAAGAAGAGCACTATGTGAGAAATATAATATCCAACATAGCTTCTCGATCCCTTATTATCCATAAGCAAATGGATAAGCTGAGACCACTATAAGACCTTAATTGCTATTCTCAAGAAACTTGTTAAATAAAATCATAGAGATTGGCACACACAAATTCCCTTGGCTTTATGGGCTTATCAAACTAGCATCCACATGCCTATTGAGAAAACACAATTTTCATTGGTCTATGGATCTGAATAAATCATACCTCTTGAGCATGAGATCCCCTTGCAAATTTCATTGCAAGAATTTATAGATGATTATATTGCTAGACAAGCACGTCTTGACCAGCTCACACTACTTGATGAAAGATGAGTCAATGCTTTAGAGCATTTACAAGTATATAAATACTGCCTTAAGCGTGCTTACAATGCCAAATTTCATCTATGTGAATTCCAAGTAGGATATATTGTTCTTAAAGAGAATCAACAAAATACAAATGCATTACCACATCTTTGTGATAAATTCATAGCTAATTTGTTAGGTCCATACTTTGTTTCTCAAAAAGTGGGTAAAGGAACTTATAGAATTTCCAGTCTAGAGGGAGTTGAAGAGCCCAAACCACTTAATATAATCCATTTTAAAGCATTCTATGCATAATATGATTTATATATATGTACATTTACATAGCTATTAAACAAAAACAAAATTGCATTTCATACATTGCATTATGCACACATTTTAGTTCACATTTCATTTCATAAAATTATATTTCACAAGCTACATTACACTCATTCCATTGCACAAATTGCATTTCATACATTGCATTCATATATTCCATTTCATATTAGGGATCATTTATTCAGTTTAGATATTAATTGGTCCAATACAATCATGTTGCCTTAATCAGGGGTGCCTTCAAAACATCATCCATTTCATTGCACCATTCCATAAAGCCAAATTGTCAATAGCAAAGTCACATGTCCATAATTCCTAGGTGTTTTCTATCACTCAGCCACTCCTAGTATTTTAAGCAACCTCCTATTCATGTTAGGTTTTCTTTAGGACCAAGACAAAATTTTCATTAAGAAAATCTTGAGTTCTGGGAATTGATTCCTAAACATTATTGAACCAAACATAATTTCACATCTTAAAAACATCTTGTTTCAAAGAGAGATAACACCATATTTGGTTTGAACCTTGAAGTGAAAAGGGTAATCCTTGCTTTTCCTATTAGTCCAAAAAATAGTGGTTTTTACCACTATCACATTTGCTTCCAAATTTAAAAGACATAGTAAGGATAGGGTACAATTCTCATCACACTTAGGTTGAGAATCTGATTCTCCAAAGCTCTAAATATTTCATCACACACCATAAATCCTCAAGCTGTAAGGATAGTACTACATTTCTAGTCAAAATGTTAGGTAGTCATCCCCAAAGCCTAAAGATCAAATTCTTGGACTATGGAGCTAGTCTCCACCAAAGCTATAGATGCTTGAATGGCAGTGGAGTACACTCATGCATGGCAACACATATCTTTTAAAGATACCTCTGACTACACATAAGGACAAGCTAGCTTCTTGGTCTCATCCATAATAGGTTTCACCCAATTTACTCAAGATGGGTTAATGAACTCAATTGCACACACTGGTTATTGATTACCTCAAGTCATTACCATGCTCTTGATTCAGTAAATTAATTCACTACACACATCTTTTGTCTTAACTAAATTAGGCAAAATTTAGTGAGTTTTTTTTATAACACTAGTATGTTTGAGTCTCTATAAAACAACCAATTTTCCATATCAACATCCATATCTTCTTCCATATCAACGTCCATATCTTCTTCCATGTCAACATCCATGTCATTTCATGAGTCTTCCACCTCACATGTCACCATTTTGGTTCCCCTAATTAAAAAATAATGCTAAACATGGCCAAGAAAATTATAAACTATGAATGATCATTAGAACATTTGCATTCATCCAAATTATCACTTGCATTAACCATACATTTACATTTGCATCCGAGGAAGGTTCTACAGGAGACTTCCTATGGAAGTCATGTTGCACTTTCTTGCATCCCTTCCTTAGCCCTGTCCTAGGTCCCTGATCCTATCCTAGCTTCCCTAGCACCTCCTTTTCCCATCCTTTTCGGCTAGAAGGTGTTGCAGATGATCTCCTTTAGGGGGGGAGATCACTGTTCCATTGTTCTACCCCTTTCCTTACCCTATGGTGGGAAAACCTTTGTTCCATTGTTCTACTTCATTGTCCTACCCTTTTCCTTCGGTGTCTAGGTTCTGGGATGGGTTTAGGTTTTTCCCTGGGACTTTTCTTGGGTTTTTTGGATCTTTCAAGGTTTTTCCTTGAAATTTCCTTTTTTCTCAGGTTGTTTTTGGAAGTCTTCTTCACAATTATTCTTAGGGGATCTTCAGTTGTGGTTTGTTGGGTCTGAGGATTTCTGGCTTCATGAGCAAATTTGCACAACATCCTTTTGGTTTGGAGGACCATGTACTTTATACTGTGACTCTACTCTTTGGGTTCAAAGTGGTGGATCTTGCAGGATTTCATCTCCTTTCATGGATTTTGGAGAGGCCTTTATTCTTCTTGTTGCTGAATCCTTTCAGGACTTCCTCTTCTATGTCCTTGAAGATATTCACTAGTGGGTCTGAGGAATTCTAGCTTTATGAATAGTTTTACACATCATCCTTTCAATTTTGGAGGAGGGTCATGTGCTTTCTACTATGATTATGCTATTTAGATTTGTGGTAGTGGATCCTACAGTTTTTTAGTTCCTTTTATGGCTTTCAGGATGGCCTCTGCTTTTCTTACTACCGAATCCTTATGAGATTTCCTTTTTTGTGTCCTTGAAGCTATGATGCTAAAGGTTTTCTAGGATGCTTGGCTGCTTCCTTTCATTTTGGACTCTAATGTCTGTATTTGTGCCTCCTCATGACTCATTTTTGGGTTCCTGTGGCACTTTCCCATATTTTCCTTCATATTTGCTATTTTGTTGATGTTTTTTCCTCCTTTGGACTATTTTTTCTTGAAGACTTTCTTTTTTTACTTGAGTAATTTTTATCCTAGGAAGTTCCTATTATTTCTGATCCACTATTGCACCTTCTTTCAAGCTGTTGTTCCACTGCATGAGGATTTCATAGCCTATGGAATTCCTCTTTATGTTGTACCATTTTTTAGGCTGGAGATCCATTGAATGGGGATTTTGTTTTTCTGCTTGAGGACTCCATGGCCTAGGGAGTTCCTCTTGTTGCTATTCCACTACACCTTCCTTCAGGCTATTGTTCCATTGCATGAGGATTTCATGGCCTGTGAAATTCCTCTTTATGCTGCTTCATTTTTTAGGCTTTCAGGGAGTGGTTTTTCTAGTTTTCATAATATTTCACCATCCCTGTGTGATTCTCATCCCTGTTTTGGTAGGATTCATAGTTTTTCTGATCCATTGCTCCACCCATTTGTTCAGGGTGGATTTTTAGATTCATTCTAGTTTTCCCCTACGTGGTTAGTTTTTTTTGGGTCATGGTTTCCCAAGGGTGGTTTCTGGTTTTTTTGCCCTTGAGAGGATTCAATATTTAAATTCTGGCACTTGCCCTTTCCCACATTTGGGAAGTTTTTAATGGTTTGTTGGTAGATTGGGCGGTTTGGTGCTTTTCCTCGTCCTTGGAAAGCTTCAAATTTCTTTTTTAGTGCCTAAAGTTTCAAATTTGCTTTTCTGGTGGGCTTTCTTTTCCTGCATGATTTTCCTCTATAGGTTTTCTCGCTTTTGTCATTTTCCTACTTCCTTTGTGCCATCCTTCATGTTTTCCTAAGTTATATCCTCTAAAACTTTCCTAATTTGTTCCTTTTGGTTTTCCTCAAGCTTGCTTGTTGTCCTTCCTTGGATGTTTTCCTTTTGATGTAATCATGATTCAATGTAATCAGGTTTTGGGATCCTTGATAAAAACCCACTTTTAATTTAACCTACCAAAAAAAATTTACATTTGCATCCATACACATTATCATTGCATTATCACTTGCATTAATCATCCATATACACATGCATCCATAGAAAACATTCACACATAAACATAACACAAAAGTAAAATCCATGTATATATATATATATATCACATGTAAAATAAATACCCAAAGGCTATAGACAATGGAGGACCAAGTATCATATACAAAAAATGCATCTAAGCACTAGCTAATGCCTATAGGAGGATCCCTGTAACCTTGAAGGATCCCTATACCTAGAGCTATACCTAGACTCACTAGGTCTAACAAACCTAAATATGGATGAGGAAGTAGGATCTAGAAGCCCAATGTCGTGCTCTATCAGTCGATCCTCCAACAATCAAATGTATCCATACCAGGCCTGAAGTTGATGTACATCATGTATCTACTAATGAATCCTCTCTAGTAGCTCTACTTGGAGCCTCAAAATCATATACTCATTTCCACCTGTAGTCGATCGTACCCCTAGCTCTATCCACAGTCGAGCCACCTCCACATCCTAAGCCACTATCTTCACATCCTATAGTCAAGCTATCTCTATGTCCCAAGCCACTACCATAACATTCTAATCTACCACCAAATGCTCCAACCAAACCCAATCCTCCTCACTCTAACTAGGAGGCACATCCAAAATCTCCTCCATATCCCCTATGCCATCTCCATCCCCTCCAATATCAAGTGTCTGCTATACTATACCCCTAGATCACCTCCTTCGACTTCTAGCTCGAAGGTCTATTTGACACTTAGGAGCCTCATAGGCCTCCTTAGCATCTACCTTATCCCTATTCCCCCCATATACTACCAGAATTAGTACCCATGGTGGCTGAGTCATGAACCATGCATCATACTCCATAGTAGTCCTTGCATCATCCACATCAAGGAGATCCATCTCCTCGTCATCCTCATAATTGGCCCTCCATACCTCAACACAAAGGAGACTCATATCATTTCAATGATTCCTATAGAGCATTGATGCCTTAGGAACCCCCTACCTTAGTACAAAATACTATGGCACCCATGAGAACTGGACCAACTCCACCTCATTCGTATGTCTCCCAACCACCCATCTAACCTATCACACCTATGTAGATGCTCCCCAACACCTGTCCACATGGTGTCTTGCCATGGTATCCATATAACTTGAGTTGGTGTCATTTTAACCCATAAATACCTATACCACTAACTTGTCCAAATAGAATGGATCGATTGCACCTCCTTTGCCACATGCCACCTCTTAGTGGAGGGTTGATCCCTATCCCATACCACAGTAGGCAAGCCCATGGGATGAGCTACACTAAAGTGCTTCCAATCCCAACATTGTAGTAGTAGACTACACCCTAGATCCTTCTACCTTTGCCTCCTCACCTCATATAACTACTAGTACAATTACACAAATAAAGTAGGAACCCACGCATACACCCAAGATGTAGCGATCATATCGCACACCAACCCAAGAAGGTTCCATGAGAACCGATAGCTAGTGTTGTTCGGGGCCACTATGTTGGCCAACACAAACATCACAAAAGTAGTAAGGGCATCCAAATTATTGTCTATATACATGGACAAGTATGTAATCCCTCCACCCATCACCTCCACATCTCACCAATCATCTCCAAATAGTTGGCTTATCTCACATCCCTTATTGTGTCCAACCTCGACATGTAAGCCCTCGACTAGCAACTTGAGGATGCAGTATATATCCTCAAGAGTCACAATTATCCCTCTAGTAGGGAGCAAAAATGTCCCCTTATCAGGATCCCATCTCTACATCTACCCTCATCCACCCTCACCACATCTGCCCTCACCACATCTACCCTCACCACAGAGAAATACCCCTTATTCACCCTCACCACATCTACCTTGGTTTCTCCAGCCAGCCCCATAGCCTCCAGTAGCCTCCACTAGTCCTCCTGCACCACCTTCCTCATCCCTAGGATAAGAGGTGAGAACCGATGTTGAGCTTCCAAAATCCTCAACTACAACACAATTCACATTGTAAAACAATAATTTTATATAAATTTAAAAACAAACAAACAAATAAATAAAAAACAAATTTTTGCACAAAAACAAAGAGCTTAAATGATACTTACCTTGGTAAAACACACGTCTGCTCCTCCCACCACATTTGTAGCCTCTACTACCATAGCTTATACAACACACCTACTCCACTCCACTCCCTTAGATGCAACTTCAAAAATTTGCAAATGCATAAATGAACTTATTTTCCCTTATTTAGGCTATTTATAATAGTTTTAGGCATATTCAAATGCCCATGAGTGCTTCTTGGTGCATTGAAACACACCCCTACATTTGGAGAACAATAAACTATGGTGGGAATTTGTACCTTCAATATGCGCCCACCATTTTTTGGTGTCAACATTGAAAAAAATAAAAAACTGAGTGAAAAAGGTAGCTTATCTCCACCACATCATTCCAAATTGCATTCATACATAAATTTTATCATACATGTTTTGTAAAAACCAAAATTGATTTGGATTTATAATTTTTTCTTGCGACTAAAAGTTGCAAAATCACATTACAAGTTACAAAATGTTCCAAAACGGTCCCAATTTTCACAAAATGACCATTTTCATCATTCTCGTCATCAATTACATCTTTGCAAAAAATTTTGTGATAATATGAACTGATTTGGATAGCTAACTTTTATTTGCACGCAAGTGCAAAATTATCCAAAATTGCTTCAAAATGCTCCAAATCAATGCAAAATTAAACAAAAATTCTCAATTCAATCATCAATGCATTTCTTATCATCACATATTCATTTCAACATTATTTTCACCCATCAATCATTACATTTGCACATTTTTCCAAGTCATATACAATTTCAAGTGAACCTTGTATCTAGTGGTCTATTCTATCTCCTTGGTGATTGCAATGATTTGCATCCATGCAATTCGGTAAGATGAATAAATCACCATAAGTACACTTGGCCAATATTCATCATCCAATATCTCATTATTCAAAAACAAAATCAATTTTGGTACTTCACCTTTCGAGTGAAACTATGCCAAGACCAACTTGCTCAACAATTGTCACTCATGGCCTTGTTTGTGGGGCTTGAAACATGTATAAATTACAATACATAATTCTCCTTAACAATCAAGAAATGCGTAGAGTCAACTAGGATACGTTTCCTAGATATCATCTAATCTTAGGGATTGGTTCCTGATATTTTACATATTCATCACTTTGCATTTAAATGACGCCATATGATAATTTCTTCAACAACATGAAATCACCCCAAACTTGGGGTAACAAAATTTGATTTTTATCTCCCACAATGGGATACATCTTACGTGATCATGGCTTCTACACTTGGTGTAACACTACACTTGGTGTAACATCTTCTACACTTGGTGTAACACTACACTTGGTGTAACATCCAAAAAGGCTTACACCTAATATTGCAATTGCTGAAAATACTACAAATAGGCATGCACAAATTGACAAGAATGAAAAGAACAAAATGCAAAGATCTTTTATTAATTCTGAATCAAGTCAAGTTACATATCCATCCCTCTTAGGGATACCCATTTTATATAGCAATTAAAATAGTTTGAAATCCCCCTCAAGGGTAGGTGAATTCCAAATGCCTTTCAAAATGACACAAATTGATCCAAGGTTTCGATGACCTTGTTCTCCATGATTAGAGATATTTGTTGCCTTGCACCCCAAAACCCTGTTGATCCTACGTGTAATAAACAACAAGAAGCATCAATAATAAATAAGACCTCTCTTGATGAGGCTTTTTGAGGAAATCATATGAATACATGACATTACTAGCATATAATCAATAAAATGCAAGAAAGCTAATAAACCTATGAAACACATGAAAATATGCTATAAATCATATAAAGGAAAAGCATATGTATCTATCTAATGGTCTAATAATGAATTTGAAAGCATGGAAGCATGAAAAAGATCCATTAGTATATTAATTACAATATTGAAATAAAGATAAATAAACAAGCTAATTCTATCGGTCAAAAGTCTCTAATAATGCAATTAAACCTAAATTATGCCTAATCTAATGCCATTAACAAATCCTACATGGTGATAAAGCAAGGAAATTAGGTATGATACCCTAATAATGGCTCTGTGGCACAGTGAGCACTATTAGCCATGGCTGATAGCCATGATTGAGCTTGAAGTGTGCTTGTCCTCCAATTCAAGGGCTAAATTACTGAATCCTCTTACCAAATTGATGTTCAAGGGTCACCTCTGTATCCTTCGACATATTTAACGGTTGACTTGCTCCAATTGCACATGAAATGGGTGTAATTGAGTTTCTTAGATCTCCTAACCTCCTAGGGCATCCATAGCTTGCATAGTCATGTTAATTACTCAATTACAACGATAAAGATTTCTCTCAAGGAACACAAGTGAGTTTCTATCTCGACAAGGCTTTGCCACATACAATTGAAAACTTCTCTAGGCTTTTCCTTGATTTGGATGGGATTCTTATAACACCTAGGAGGGCTATGTCCTAGATTCATGAGGAAGCCAATATCAATATTGGGTAGTTAGATTTTTTTGGATGGAAAGATCCAGAACCTTCCTTGCTCAAACTGCTCCAATCCGTAACCAATTGGCCATTTGGAACCAAATTTGACTTGGTCAAAGGCAAACTGATCTTGAGGTCTGACCATGGTTGACAAGCATTGTCAGCTCTGCTAACCATGGGTGTCAGAAGTAGCTAGAACTGACTAGGCAAAGGTGCCCAAATGAGTGGTTAAAACCACTACTATACCTTGTTATTTATCCAAGGTCTTCCATATGGCCTTCTAGCATGTCCCATATGAGTAGTCACCTCAACATGACACATTTTAGGTGTCTACAGATGCCCCTTTTGAGATGCATTGTGATATTGAACAATGCTGAGCAAAAATAGACCTCCTAAAATGATGTTGTAGGTTGGATGATGATCATTAGTCTAATCAACATTAGATGCTCAAGGTCTAGCAAAAAAACATGAATCCTAGAATCATTGCTTCCAACTAGATGGAAGGCTTAAATTTGCAAGAGCTTGCACTCGTCATCAGACATTCAGGTAGCTTTGGTGCTACAATAGGATTTCGAGCCTATATAACCAAAAGGAAGAGAGCTACAAACTAAACTATCATATTTGTTTTTTTCCTCGATAAAGGGTAAGCTTATGATAGTCATTGGCAATGATTCATAAGACAAACACAATTTTGACAAGATCAAGGGATCTTATGTTGACTTTGATTATGATTATGATATTATGACTACCCCCTCAAGTGATGATTCAATGAGGGTAGGACAATTAAATGAAGCGATGAGTCACTTGACCACTATGAATGACTTTGAAAAAAAATAAGATTTAGCATTTGATAATTTATTAGGCCTAATCAGCTATAATTGTAACTATTAATAGTAATTGAATATTTCTATCCCGTGGAGAGGTCTAGCCACGAAGGTATTCTTAGGGTGTTGAAATGATAACAATTCTAATTAGGCATGAGTTGAATCACAATGCGAACTTCCTTCTATCAAAATTTTAATGTTAGGAGATGCGGTGCCTCTATAGTTCTCCCTAGCACAACTTTACCAACGACAACTTTTGCCCCAAATGTCCTTATGGTATTTTATTCATCTTGTTGGATTGCATGGATTGCAATTCGCTGCAACCACCAAGTGTATAGGGTAAATGACTAGATAAAAGGTGCATTTGGCTTTGATTTATCTGATTTTTTTGTTATTTTGTGAATTTTTTTATAATTTTGGTCATGTGGGTATTTTTAATTTGGTATTTTTTAACTCCTCATGGTGGGATTTTTATGCATTTATTACGGTTTGCTAGCCTCGCTCGGAAAAAATAGTTAGGTTTTTCCTTTTTGCTAGCTGCGAGTGTCAACCACGATCGATAAACCCTAGTTCTATGCCCACGAGTGTCAGCCGTGGTCAGGAAAAAAATGAGAGATATTTAAAAAAAATTCTATCATTTTCGACATTATTTTCAGTTTGACAGCTAGCAAGTTCTGAGCGCTCTGAGAGGTGAGTCAACATTTTTGATGTGAAGTGCTACTGAAAACTCAACATCCCTACCACCTATACTGATGGCAGCCCAACTTGGAGGAGCCGGTGTGACTAGGTAGAAGCACATGAAACCATTGACCATTTTATTTTACCGGTTTTAAAATTAACCTCACTAATTAATGGGTTAAATTAATCGTATTAAATTGATGGTAACGAACCTCACCCTAGTTAGGTTTAGCTTAGGTTAGCTTAAGGGGAGGGGTTTATTATTTTTTTTGCTTTATTATTTTTATTTTTTTCTATTTTCTAGGGATACAGGGGTGAGAAATGACCCTAAAAAGGTCATACTTGCTAGTCGCGGTTGGTAGGCGCGGTCCCCAATTGGCAAATTGGGGGCCATGATTGGTAGGTGCGATCCCAAATTGGAAAATTTGGGGCTACGGCTAGCAGGAAAGGTCCAAAATTGGTAAATTGGGCACCACAGTCGTTAGCCGCAGCAGGATTCAAAAGCCAACGGTTAAAATTTTGACGGCCTCCCTAACCGCGGTTCGCAACATTAGCAAAAAAAATTAATTTATTTTTATTTTTAACATATTTAATTGAATTTTTTTATTTTTAAAGTGCATTTTTTAGTTTTTTTTGGTGTTTTGAATATTTTTTATTTATTTTTATGTTTTCAAGCTCATTTTGAGATGTTTATGTTTTATTTTTATTTATTTTGCCTTATTATCCTCCTTTTTATCAGACCTTGACTACGAGGGTGAGGGAGTTAGAGATCCTTCACAACCTACGTGGTGCCCTTTCGATGGTGGATCAGGTATGGTTTGAGGTTGTAGGATTTGGTTATGTCCTATGCCTCCCTTCCATCAAGGTCGATCAGGCCTACATGATTGTATTATCCTGATGCTTCAATGCGTGGACCAATATATTTCACCTACCTACAGGTGAGATGACCATCACTCTAGAGGATGTCTATTGCATCTTCTGACTCTCACTTGATGGTGAGGCCATCACATCTTCACTAACCATGGTGAAGAGAGTAGTTTTTAATCCCATTTTTGGCCACCATAGTGAGGTAGAACATTAGCACTCGAACCACGGAGGGGTCCATATTGAGCACTGGTACAGACAATGAGTGTTCAATGAATGAGTGACTATATTCATGCTCTTGATTGTGAATATCATCTTGCCTGACACATCTAGAGTGAGTTTCCCATGGAACCTCCTATTGCAGGCCAAACAAGGTTAACTTTCTATCTATTTTATCACTTGCCCGATCATTAATTATCAACTAGGGATTTGTAAACTTTCGAAGGATCTCTTATAGGATCATTCACAATACCACCTTGAGATGAGTCCTTCTAACTCTACTATTGGGGGGTGTTCAAAAGGTTGTCAATATATCATGCACTCCTCAATAAAATGTGTATGAACAATTAAATCTTCAGAAAGAAAGCATTCATATGTGCATCTAAAAAATAATCAAACCTACTACAATAATAAAACACAAATACAAGAAATGAAACTATGAAAGCATGAAATCTACAAAGCATAGAAAATAAGGGGAAGAATATTGTCTTGGAGTGGGCCCAAGCTCTAGCAGATCCCTCCCAATGTGAACACGCTTTAGGAACTTGTAGACTTTATTATGCAATCAAAGGATTACAATGTGTATTCTATATCTTCTATACAATTGCTATATGTTCTATATTCTATATTCTATCCCTTTAGAGAGGTATGTGTGTGTTTATATAGCACATGCACAGGTCTTCTATTATAACTCAGTTACAACCATCGGTCTATTCCAGAATTGATGACAACAATCTAGTAAGCTTCAGTCGTCGTCTATCGAAAACAGACTTTGTTCCTAATATTGGCGTGTTCCGTAATTGGCTCATGCTTCACTTGGCATTAACGACACAACTCCCGTAAATATCCTATGCAGCATGGAGTTGTAACTACACCATTTATTATCACCCACATTGTGTTTGATCTGGTCAACATGCAAAAATAGAGGTGCCTTCCTTTGCGAAAGGCGCCTACCTTCTATTGGCTCCTTATTGGACGAGGAAGGTGCCTATCTTAAATTGGTACCTTCCTGGAAGGGGAAGGCGCCTACCTTCTTCTGGCGCCTTCCTAGAAGAGGAAGGCACCTGTCCATTATGCATTAGTTCTATAGTAAACAAAGTGCTAGGTCCATGAAAAATACCTCGACTGATTAAATCTAACAAAATCAACAATATCTCCACAGAAACACACTAAAACACACAAATCAGATAATACATATAATCTCATTAAATAAATACATAATCATTGATAAAAACATACAATTCCTAATATATCATCGCATAATATCTGCTAAGACTCATACAAAAATATAGGTAATTCTGAGACTCATCATCCCCCCATGCCTAACATATGCCATGCCCTCTGGTCATCGCCTGTATCTGGACATTCCTGCTACTATTGATTTTTACCGATATGCTCTCCTTGTTCTGGCTGCTATTAGGGTCAACATGACTACTGTGGGTGTCCTTGCCTAAAATGCTACTTTTGTAGCCTACCATAGGTTTGTTTCTTCGGTCCTGGGAACCGCAAGGGGGATATCTGAATCACTTCCCCTTTGACGAACCACCTAGGCCTTATATGTTCTAGCCTCCTCAGGATCAGGCCTTGGATCTTCCTCGGCCTTAGCTGCAGCCTCCAAATTTGGGCCGAATATCCCCCATCTCTCTAACCATTTCCTTATTTTTAAGGGTCACCCTGGGGTTGACCTGTAAATTTTCTAAAATTTACTCCTATGTATTAGATCAATACTAATGCCAGAGGTTTCTCAGACCCTCTAAGAGGATTTTCTCCCCTGCTTAGCTGCCCTCACCTCTCTATGTAGCCATTCAAACACTTTCTTTCGATAAACAGATGCATATCCCAGTCATCATCTTCCAACTCTATGATAGCCTCCTTGGCCTTATTTCGAGTAGTCTTAGGCCTTTTGGCTGTGGCCTGTGCAGGAACTGCGATAGCTCGGTCAGAGGGCTCTCTAGCAACTATTATTTCATTTTTGGGGACCTGATCTACTGTCTCCACTGTTGCTGATGTTTCAGATTCTTCTCCTATAGGTTCAACAAGTTCTTCCTTGAGTTCCAGCTCTATCTATGAGGGCTGATCTGAGTCGATTAGGTCAATAATAGAGGACTCTATAGGGCTCTTGCGCTCCTGGCTCCCAAAAATAGAGGATTGTTCCCCTACCTCCGGGTTGTTCTATCGTGCATCTGATTGGAACTCTCCCATAGAGACTACTCGCTCTCTAGAAGTGGGAGAGTTTGTCAAAACCTCCATCACCCAGTCAGTCTGGGTTGATGCATCCTTCCTTTCTGCTCGCCCTGCATTCAATTCTTGATTTTATTTTTGCAGCTATTGAATTAGCTGCTCAAGGTGGGAAATTTTATTTGCCTGCTCTTCCAGCTCACCTCTATAACTACTTTGAAAATCCTCCAACATCTTCTGGGCCATCTTGTAGTTGGTTTTCCAGTCTAATGCTTCCTCTAGGCCATGTCAATCTCATTGTTGCCACTGGGGGTTTCTCTTTATCATGGGTCCTGGCCTATAAAGTCCCATAGGGCCTGTGTTGCAACCTCGACCTCTAAGTCTTATTCCTCTTCTTGTGAGGAGAGGAGGAGTCACCATAGGTGCTTTCTCTTAGGGGAAAATTCTGGCTATTGCGACTCGATCATGCTGCTGGTGAGCTGTGCCCTTGTATCTTCATGTTCAGGCATAGGGGAGTGTCCTCTCTCTTCTATGCATTCGGGCAACGCTGGCAGCCTGATATCCCTTGCTTCCCTTGTAGGGATTTCTTCTGCTTGCATTGTGGGGCTCCCTGCTACTTGAATTGTAAGGCTTTATGCTGCTTGCCTTACCTCGGTAACTTCCATTGCCTGGCCTCCATCTTCTCTTGCATCAGGGTCCTGTCTCTGCGCCTCTGCATGGTAGGCTAGTGCTGATATGAGCCCATGGTGGGCCAAAGCTGTAGGTGCTCCTTTATGATATCATTCCACTTCTTCATTAAGGGTTTGCACTAGGTATAAGGTCATGTTAATTCTTCTCCCATGCACTAGGTGGTTCAAAAATTGCACATGGTGGATGTGCAGGTGGGTGTATTTCCTGGTGCAAGTGAAGAATCGAGCAACCTGCTCGAATATCTCCTATAAATTTATAGGGAGGGTGCTTTTGATCAGCCCATATCTATCTATCTATGGATTCTCTCTAGGCAGTAGCTGTTTGGTGCAGGATTTCAATGTCCTGCTGTCAGGGATAAGCCAATCACCTCTGAGATGTATTTTGGGGTGACTGGAATTGCCATCTCCCACACCTGAGTAGAATATCCCCTTAAGGAGGCAGTAAAATCCCTTGCTGCCTTTACGTCCTAGTTTTGGCTAACCAGGGCATAGTATCCGAGCCATCCCTCTGCCTGAAATTGGGCTCTTATCGCCCCCTTGATCCCATCTATGCTGCTCGACTCATTATTTTTTACCAAATGATTCTTTGATCGACCTCCCATGGTGCCTTCCTACAAGCTACTGTTTCTCTTCTTTGCTTTCTTAGGGAGGCACCTTCCTTATAAGGAAGGTGTCGAACAACTAACTCCTAATCCTTTCCAGGCATGCATTTCGAGGTACACGTTGGCACAATCAGCCATGGGGGGTGTATGAATTTTTTGTTTTATGGTGGTGATATTTTGATACTCGTATATTTTAACAATGATTACATATAAATATAAGTAGAGTATGTGCGTACCTGATTGGATGTCTCATGTGTCATGGGGATTATTGATTCATCGATTCTTTATAGGGGATGGGTACCTTGTTGGTGTGGATTATGCTGTTGAGTTGCTTTGATGACAGGTGTTGAAGACAAATTAGAAAAACTTATTGTTGTTGGAACATGCATCGATTTCACCCCGTAATTCTATGAGATTTTCTTTTATTGGGGTAGATTCTACTTACATGCTCCTCAAGATAAATTTGTGCTATGTGTCACATGATGATTGAGGCATGTGTGAAACTTGATCGTTTGTTGCATATGGAAGGCGCCTGATGGGTTACCTTCCTGATATAGCCATGGATGTGCCTTCGATGAGGGAAGGTGCCTTTAATGAATGTGCCTTCCTAGAAGAGGAAGGTGCCCTTAAGGACACGTGCGCCTTCCTAGGAGAGGAAGGTGCCCTTCTGTATAAATGCACCTTCCTAGTGTGGAAGGCGCCTGATGGACGGATGTGCCTTCTTGGTATGGAAGGCGCTTTGAAATGCATGTGCCTTCCTGGGTAAGGAAGGCACCCTTGAGGCTCATGCACCCAAAAAGGAGGGTGCTCCGATTTGATTTTTTTTTTTTGTTGTAGGATGCGCCTTCCTGATGAGGAAGGCGCTCCCCTACTCTTTTTTTTTTTATTTTTTTTTTTTTTAGGATGCACCTTCCTGATGAGGAAGGTGCTCCCCTACTTTTTTTTTTAGCACATTGTTATTTCGGCGGGGCGTCTTTCGGCAGTGGAAGGCACCTTATTCACACGGGGCACCTTCCTAGGAGAGGAAGATGCCTTATTGGTGGTTGAAGGCACCTTATTGAGGGGAACATTCTTGAAGGGAAAGGTGCATTATTTACATAGGGTACGTTCTTGGAAGAGGAAGGCACCTTATTTTATCGACAATGATGTTGTATTTGATCAGGAAAAGTGATCAGGCCTCCTCGGGATGACTTCATGCCTGATTTTATTCTATTAGTGCTGACATCAGGGTGCTAAGCCAAACCAGGCCTGGTGTCCTAGATGCCTATCCGTCAAACTATCAGTTCCTCCACCTAAAAAAAACAAACAAAAAAAAAAATGCAGGCAATTAGAAGCATTCCGTGCCTGTTAGGGCCTGTGGCCAGGATGCCTACAGCTTGCATGCGGGCGTTGTCCCTGCAAAATAAAACTTGATGTAAGTAAATTATTTACACTTATCTAATATTTTTTTTTGGTGATCATTTTCATGCCCACCATTCTATTTTTCTGAGAATTTGGATCCAGATTCACGGGGATGAGGTCTCCCCCATGCCTATTTTGGATCCCACCAGTACATTTTTGGATGTGCTATAGGGACGTAGTCGGTGGCCATTGATAGTCAACATAACATTGCTATAATCAATAGTTCTAACATGCATAGCTCTATTCTTAATGATTTCTACCACCTCATACAGTCCCATCCATCTCTGCATAAGCTTTCCCTTCCTTTCCTGGAACCAAGAATCATACAACAGTACCCATTCTCCTTCTTTGAACTGATTCAGTTTGATGTGGCGATTATGCCACCGTTTCCTTTGATTCTATGTGATTTATGTCCTCTACAAAGCATCCATTTGAATTTCATCTAGCTGATCCAGCTATCGAATCCTTTCTTTTTGAGCGTCATCTAGGCTCAAATTCAATTCTAAAGTTGTTCTTAATGTCTTAATCTCAAACTCAATGGGCATCATTGCATTCTTCCCGTAGACCAATAGGAAGGGTGTGAAACCTATGGTAGACTTCCATGTAGTGTTGTATGCCCATACTGCCTCTGGTAGCCGTGTAGCCCAATCCTTTCTGTGTTGCTGCACGGTCTTCGTCAGGATATTCTCAATCTCCCTATTTGTTACTTCCACTTGCACGTTTGCCTATGGATGGTAGGGTGTAGTCTTATTGTGCCAAATTTTGTATTGCTCCATTAGCTCCTCAATAAAATTTGAAGTGAACTGAGGTCCCTGGTCCATTGTTATTTCCTTGGGGACCCCAAACTATGTAAAAATGTGAGCAAACAAAAAATCAGCAATTGTTCTTTCTTTTGAATCTTTCAGTGCCTGGACTTCAACCCACTTGGTGACATAGTCTGTGCAGACTAAGATGAACCTCTTCCCTATTGAAGGTGGATTAATCGGCCCCACAAAATCCATACCCCACTTATCAAAGGGTTCTAGGTGCACTTGAGGCTGAAGGGGAATTTCATCACGATGGGTTGGTCTACCCATCATATGGCACTCATCGCACTTACTGACATACGTGGCTGCATATTTGAATAGGTTAGGCCAGAAATACCCAACTTGAAAAACTTTATATGTAGTCCATTTCCTTGCAAAGTGTCCTCTGCAATATTCATCATGATAGTATTTGAGTATCTCTAAGAATTCCTGCTCTACCATGCACCTCCTTATGAATTGGTCACACCTATTTTGAATAGGATGCCATCGATCCATAGGTAGGGTGCGCTCTTCTCTATCACCCCTTGATTTTCCTAGTATGAGAGAGTAGGAGAGGTTCTACTAGTGGCCAAGTAATTTGCTATGTCTGCATACCACGGGATTTGCTCGTCGATGGCAAATAAGTGTTCATACGAAAACTGGTCTTCCATTGCTATATAGTCTGTTGGTGTCAACCTGGATAGGAAGTCTGCTACCATGTTGTCCTTGCTTGGTTTGTCAACTATGGTGATATCAAATTCTTCCAATAGTAGGATCCACCTAACCACTCTCCCACTAATATCTAGCTTACTCATCAGGTATTTGATGGCTACATGGTCCGTATGGATGAACAACTTATAGTTGATGATGTAATGGCAAAATTTTTTTATGGCATGCACCACTGCAAGAAACTCCTTTTTTGTTACCATATAATTGAGCTTGGCTCCTACCAAGTTTTTATTGACATAATAGATGGCGTAGAAATATTTGCCATATTTCTGTCCCAAGACCGATCCAATCGCATTATTGGATGCATCACAATAAATGTGGAAGGGTATGGCCCAATCTAGTCCTCTTAAAACCGGTGCAGTTATTAGCTTCTCCTTAAGAAATTGAAAAGCTTCTTTGTAGTCTTCCATCCAGTTGAACTCTACGTCCTTAGACAATAGAGTGTGTAGTGGTTTTGCAATCTTGCTAAAATTGATGATAAATCATTGATAGCACTCGGAAGATACGAGGAAACTCCTCACTTCTTTCTGCATCCTAGGGCTGGGTAGGTCTTTGATGACCTCAATCTTCCTTATGTCAACTTTTAGCCCTACTACAGAGATATGGTGTCCCATAACAATGCCTTCTTACATCATCATGAAACATGTTTTATTGCTCAGGGACAAATTATTCTCCTCACTTCTTTTGAGCACTTTCTCTAGGTTCAGCATTGCTTCTTCAAAGGTCTCTCCATAAATGGTGAAGTCATATTTGTATACTTCGATCACTTCTCCTATCATGTCCAAAAATATTCTAAGAATCACCCTCTGAAAGGTGGTCGGTGCATTGCATAATCCAAAGGGTAATACCTGGTAAGCAAACGTTCCCCATGGGTAGGTGAACATTGTTTTATCCTAATCCTCTCCTCCTATCTGGATTTGATTGTATCCACTGAACTCGTCTAGGAAGAAGAAGTAATTTCATCTTGAAAGTGTGTCCAATACTTGATCAACGAATGGGAGTAGGAAGTGGTCTTTCTTATTTGCTTTATTCAGTGCTCTGTAGTCCACGCAGATTCACAATTTCCCATTTTTCTTAGGGACTACTACAAGTGGTGACACCCACTCACTATCAGAAATTGGATAGATAAATCCGATAGCCAAGAGTTTCTATAACTTTGTTTTGACAATGTCCTTCATTGTCGGGTTCATTCTCCTCTGTGGTTTCCTTCTTGGAGTCACTTGCTCATCAAGGTATATTCTATGAGTGTAGATTTTTGGGTGAATACCCTTCATGTTCGAGTAGTCCCATGCAAATGCCTGCTGGTGTCTTACCAGGAGTTCTTCTACTTTTGCCAGTTGTGTAGGAGTCAACCCACTACTGACATTCAAGATCCTTCCTAGCCCAATAGTTATCTATTGGACGTGATGATCATGAGTGCTAGCCAATGGCGATCCAGGTGTGTTGGTAGAGGACTCTCCATGGAGGAATTTTGCAATAGCATGTCCTCATATTCTTCCTCTGATAACTCATCTAACACCATTATTGGTTGGATTATCGATAGCTCATGATAATTATGCCTGGGTAACATAGCTTCTCCCAATGGGTTGACAAACTACATAGGGCATGAAATGATCAATATCTTGATGTTTTGGCCATTGGAGATGGTCATAGCCCATCTTGGCAGCTGATGTAGGCATTGGCTATTGCCAGCCATGGTCTCCCCAAAATGAACGGGTAGCCACCCAGCCTAGTCTTGGATTGCAAGACCAAGAAATTGACTGGGTATTTCCATGCGCTAACTATCACCGTTACATCCTCTAGCATTCCCTCTGGTGCTACTATCGATTGGTCAGCTAATTATAGCACTATCATGGTGGGTCTTAGGTTTGTGATTTGTAGCCTCTACATGGTTTCTTAAGGCATTATGTTGATGGCTGCTCCAAGATCGACCAACGTATTAAATAATGAATGCCATTTGATTTTTATAGTCAGTACTTGACTGCTTGGATTTGCGTACTTGGGATGACATATCTTACCCATCATCAGGTCTGCTAATTTATCCATAACATTGATAGTCTAGGTTGCTTTATACCCTGGCTTCCTCAAGCACATTTCTCTTATTGCCTTGTTGTATATTGGAACATCTTGAATGGTTTGAAATAATGGTATCATCATTGTGAGGTTCTTTAGACTCGATAGGATATCAAACTCCAGTTGCTTTTGTTTCTTTTGTTATTGTAGCCGATAAGGTAATGGAGCCTTTGCTCTCTCAGCAATTTCCTCTATCACCTCTTCCACAAGAGGTGTTTCTTCTTCTTCCTCCTCTTCTACCAATGGATGTGTTTCTACTACTAACTACCTACCTGACCTAAGATGAATATTGTACATAGGATACATCTCACCTTTGATGTTGTATGCTGATTGATTTACTCGGTTGTTTGGATTAGCCATCAGTTGTGCTGGTAGCTACGTAGGTCTCACTACTGGTAGATCCAACAAGTTTTGATGGGGTTGAGCTGGTGCTACATTCTGTGGGGCCGAATTCCATGGTGTGTGGCCTCTCCACTGTTGCCCCGAATATTGGTATTACATCTAGGGTTGTTGATTCATGAATGTCGCTCCTGGGGGTGCGTTGGACCAAGGTGATGGCCCCCACCATCCCATGTTGGATGGTTGAGGTGGGCATTATGGCATGTATGGCATTCCTCCGTATTGTGACATTCCAACTGGCATTCTCCCCATAGGGGATTGTGGCCAACTCTTTTGGTTACCTATGAAATATGCTTTCGATGTCTTAGCCTCCTCCTAGTTTCTAGGCAACTTTGGGCACAATCAAGTCTTATGCATCAGTTTGCATATTGTGCATACTCTAATATTGTTATCCGAGCATGCTTTCCTTTGCATTTTTGGCAGAAATAGGTTAATGTTGCCTCATTCTCTTGTTTCTTCTTCTCTAACAACAATGTGTCCATATGCAATGCTAGAGAAGAGAGCATCTCACTTTTCATATCTTCCAACATATTGCCAAGTTCTATCTTTGTCACCGAAGCAGTCGCTTTGATGCTTCTAGAAGTGGTCTTGCCTCTTCTTCTTGAGTAATTCTGGCAGAGTTACCAGATATCTTCCATATTGTGCTAGTAGACATCACCTCCAAAAATCATATTAAGAGCCTCTAATGATTCATTATTAAGTCCCCTCAAGAAGATGCTTTTGAGGGACTTATCGGATAGCTTTGCATGGGGAGATCATTGAAGATTAAAATTAAATCTCTCCTAGTACTCCTTGAGAGAGTCATCCTCTTTCTATGTCATGCTCAGGACTTCTTCTCTAGAATCTCTTGCTCTCCCAAAATCTTGGTATTACTCTTGAAAGAGATTCTTCATTTGATCCCATGTCACTATGTGCTTTTCTCCTAGACCGATGAACCACCACAGAGCTGCATCGTCCAATGTAGAAGGGAAGAGTTTCAGCTTCTACATATCTAATTTGTAATCCACAGACCTGCACAAAACATCAAACTTGAATAAGAACAGGTCAGGGTCTTTGGTCGGGTATCCTCTGAAGGTAGGGAGATGTGCAGGGGATATGTTTTTCATCTTGGTGTCTCCTAATATTTCGTCAATTAGGAAGCTAAATCCAGATGAGACTTATTTTGTGTCAACCATTTTTTTAGGAAATATGGTCTCAAATGTAGCACTCATGGCCTTATGGTTGTTTAAAAATTTCTAAGTCAAAGCGCTAATATTATCTAGAGTTATTGTCTGATCTTGCACAAATTTCCACAACAAGGCTTCTTCTAGGGGTGTTATTTTTAAACAATGAGTTCGTAATTGTTCATTCTTCCCCAATTATATGGGATGAGGAAGCACTTTGTTCAAAGTACTGATCCTCACTCTAGTGGATTGATGGTTGCGAGTCAGACGACTCTAGTTCTAAAGAGCTTTGTTTTATGAACCGACCATCAGGTCATCTTCTTCTCGAAGAACTCATACAAATTTAGGTAGAAGGTTTTGGGTATTGGAATGGATCTAAAAAATGCTTCCCCGACAATGGTGCCAAAATGTTGTGGGACAAACAATGTTAACTTTCTATCTATTTTGTCACTTGCCTGATCATTAATTATCAACCAAGGATTCATAAAATTTCAAAGGATATCTTATAGGATCATTCACAATACCACCTTGAGATGAGTCCTTCTAACTCTACTATTGGGGGGTGTTCAAAATGTTGTCAATATCTCATGCACTCCTCAATAAAATGCATATGAACAATTAAATATTTAGAAAGAAAGCATTCATACGTGCATCTAAGAAATAATCAAACCTACTGCAATAATAAAACACAAATACAAGAAATGAAACTATGAAAGCATGAAATCTATAAAGCATAGAAAATAAGGGGAAGAATACTATCTTGGAGTGGGTCCAAGATCTAGCAGATCCCTCCAAACATGAACACACTTTAGGAACTTGTAGACTTTATTATGCAATCAAAGGATTACAATGTGTATTCTATATCTTCTATACAATTACTATATGCTCTATATTCTATATTCCATCCCTTTAGAGAGGTTTGTGTGTGTTTATATAGCACACGCATAGGTCTTCTGTTACAACTTGATTACAACCATCGGTCTATTCCAGACTCGACGATGGCAATCTGGTAAGCTTCGATCGTCATCTACCAAAAATTGGCTTTGTTCCTAATATTGGCGTGTTCCATAATTGGCTCATGCTTCACTTGGCATGGGCGGCACAACTCCCACAAATATCCTGTGTGGTATGGAGTTGTAACTACACCATTTATTATTACTCGCATCGTATTTGATCTGGTCAACATGCAAAAATAGAGGAGCCTTCCTTTGCAGAAGGTGCCTACCTTCTATTGGCACATTCTTGGAAGAGGAAGGTGTCTATCTTCAATTTGCACCTTCCTGGAAGGGGAAGGTGCCTACCTTATTTTGGTGCCTTCCTGGAAGAGGAAGGAACCTATTTATTATGAATCAGTTCCACAGTAAACAAAGTTCTAGGTCCATGAAAAAGACCTCGACTGATTAAATCTGACAAAATCAACAATATCTCTACAAAAACACACTAAAACACACAAATCAGATAATATGCATAATATCATTAAATAAATACATAATCATTGATAAAAACATATAATTCCTAATATATCACCGCATAATATCTGCTAAGACTCACAAAAATATAGGCAATTCTGGTACTCATCACCTCCTAGCTAGGATGATGGAGGTCCTAACAAGTCCGACTGATCATCCCCTGATCCTATATTTGGGGAGTGCATTATTAGTGTAGCTATATAATGAGTTTTACCAGATTACCTAGAGGAGTAGATTTGGCATCGATTGCATCTTATTATTACAGATCTAGAGGTGGTAGCACATCAAGATCGAGTGTCCCATTGGCCTACCCCTTGAGATTGGTGCCATTGAGGAGGCACACCAGTGCTATGTAGTATGCTAGCCTTGGGAGTAGGAGAGCTTATGGAGCAAGTCTCATGCTAGGAATCTATCTCACTATATTGGACAGTTCACAACATTGTAAATGGATCAGTTTGAGTGGCACCCCTACTTAGACTGCCCTCCATGGACATAGGCTGATGACCAGCTGCATCGGGCGCATAGATACAGATGGCTCCTTAGATGCAAGTCCAAGGTATGCGAGTTATTTTACTTCTCCCATATCACCTAAAAATTTAGAATTAGGCATGACATTCTAGAGATGCCTACTATCTACCGTTGCCTCACCTTAGAGAGGTACTTGACCTGGCCTAGGGTGACTCCACTAGAGGATGAGGACGATGATTTTTAGGATTTGTATTTGATATATGCAAGGACCACTCCTGACTATGACACTTGGTGGACCCTCAGGAAATGAAACTATGAAAGCATGAAATCTATAAAGCATAGAAAAGAAGGGGAAGAATACTGTCTTGGAGGGGGTCCAAGCTCTAGCAGATCCCTCCCAACATGAACATGCTTTAGGAACTTGTAGACTTTATTATGAAATCAAAGGATTACAATGTGTATTCTATATCTTCTATACAATTACTATATGTTCTATATTCTATATTCTATCCCTTTAGAGAGGTCTGTGTGTGTTTATATAGCACACGCATAGGTATTCTATTACAACTCGATTACAACCATCGGTCTATTCCAGACTTGATGATGGCAATCTAGTAAGCTTCGATCGTCATCTACCAAAAATTGGCTTTGTTCCTAATATTGGCGTGTTCCATAATTGGCTCATGCTTCACTTGGCATGGGCGGCACATCTCCCACAAATATCCTGTGTGGTATGGATTTGTAACTACACCATTTATTATTACTCGCATCGTATTTGATCTGGTCAACATGCAAAAATAGAGGAGCCTTCCTTTGCAGAAGGTGCCTACCTTCTATTGGCACATTCTTGGAAGAGGAAGGTGTCTATCTTCAATTTGCACCTTCCTGGAAGGGGAAGGTGCCTACCTTATTTTGGTGCCTTCCCGGAAGAGGAAGGAACCTATTTATTATGAATCGGTTCCACGATGAAACAAAGTGATAGGTCCATGAAAAAGACCTCGACTGATTAAATCTGACAAAATCAACAATATCTCTACAAAAACACACTAAAACACACAAATCAGATAATATGCATAATATCATTAAATAAATACATAATCATTGATAAAAACATATAATTCCTAATATATCACCGCATAATATCTGCTAAGACTCACAAAAATATAGGCAATTCTGGTACTCATCACCTCCTAGCTAGGATGATGGAGGTCCTAACAAGTCTGACTGATCATCCCCTGATACTATCTTGGGGGAGTGCATTATTAGTGTAGCTCTATAATGAGTTTTACCAGATTACCTAGAGGAGTAGATTTGGCATCGATTGCATCTTATTATTACAGATCTGGGGGTGGTAGCACATCAAGATTGAGTGTCCCATTGGCCTACCCCTTGAGATTGGTGCCATTGAGGAGGCACACCAGTGCTATGTAGTATGCTAGCCTTGGGAGTAGGAGAGCTTATGGAGCAAATCTCATGCTAGGAATCTAGCTCACTATATTGGATGGTTCACAACATTGCAAGTGGATCAGTTTGAGTGGCACCCCTACTTAGACTGCCCTCCATGGACATAGGCTGATGACCAGCTGCATCGAGCACATAGAGATAGATGGCTCCTTAGATGCAAGTCCAAGGTACAAGAATTATTTTACTTCTCCCATATCACTTGATAGTTTGGAATTAGGTAGGACATTCTAGAGCTACTTACTATCTACCGTTGCCTCACCTTAGAGAGGTACTTGACCTGGCCCAGGGTGACTCCACTAGAGGACGAGGACGATGATTTTTAGGATTTGTATTTGATATATGCAAGGACCACTCCTGACTATGACACTTGGTGGACCCTCAAAGTATGGCAGGGCTTTGATGGCCTCTTAGGTAGGGTATATGATGATGTTGTAGAGGGTGCAGAGGGCGTAGAGGTCGATCCTCATGATCATCAAGTCCATCAAAGGATTGAGAGCAAATGGGGTGAGGTATCTACAGAGGAGGCACCTCCAATTGAGGAGGAGGGTGATGCTCTCAAGGAGGGTGAGGTTGTACCTGATAGTGATATTAAGCAGCTCAAGGCCTAGATTTCTAGCCTACAAACATAGGTAGGCTCTCTGCAAATGCATCTTTTACATCGGGACACCACCATTGCCACCTTATAAATAAAGGTGGGGGATTTACAGTCTATACTGATAACAAGGTAGGCACAATGGCACAAATATAAGAAGAAGAATACTGCTATGTAGGCTAAGATCACTACAATAAACACAAAGATACATTGGGTTACAGTCCAGTGTCTCCTCCTATAGTCACATATTGATGCTATGATGACACAGATTGCTACATTCCAGGGTGGGAGGTTAGATCTCTCATCATCACAGGTTTCTCTAATGCCACTAGCTGCTCAAGTAGTACCAACAGTGCCAGTAGTGCCAGCAGCACAGGGATTAGCAGGGTTGGATCCAGGAGTAGAGATAAGGAGACTCTGGGTCCTAGTGCAGATGCACATCGATGATGGTACATAGAGTGCTACCTACATATCTACTCTAAGAGGAGCGATTGGACTACTTGAGGGTGAGATTATGGAGATGCTCATAACTTTAGGGTCCTAGAGGACTCACACTTGAGAGACAGGCCAGTCCTTAGTGAGCTCCAGTCACAGATCACACAGATCATAGAGGACTTCTAGTTCCAGCTCGAGGAGGACTCACAGAGATGGTGGAGGCGACAATGGAGCCTCTTAGGGTGGGGGCGCAGGTCCTACTACTTAGTACATATATAATAGATGTTATTGTACCATTTTTATGTGTAATATCGAGGACCTACATAGATGTAGCTTGTAATTATTTTTGACACATGTCGATGTACTACTCATTATGATGTATATTTTTGATACATATATATATATATATATGATCTAAATTTGAGACTCATTATATGTGCAATTTATTATTTTTAGTGTTTTATGTTTTATGATATGCATATGGATGCAATGTTTATTTTATGCTATATGATGTGATGTATGGATGACATGCATTAGTTGTATGATGGATGTATGATTTTAAATGCAATGATATACATGTGTAGATGGACTACTTATGATGAATATGTATGCATGCAATATATGTTGTTTAAAATGCATGTTTGATTTACTGTACTTGTATGCATTTAATTTATGTTGTTATAACATAATCTATGTCGTGTATGAATTGCACAACTTTTTCTATGATAAATGCTATGTAAATGAACATGTATGTTTTAATCACTTAAAACATAATGTATGAATGCAATATGGGTTTAACAATATTAATGGATGACACCACAGAATGTATAACAATCATGAATGTAATTGCTATATCTTTTTATGAAAATTGATAAATCGTACACCCCTATGTGAGATGCAATGATGAATGGTTTCCATTCATGAGTTTTTGTAAATTAAAAGAATATGAATAACATAGTCAGTGGCCATTTAAATATCATTTTTGACATCCACCCGGTATCTAACCTATATTACAAATAATTTCTAATAAACAAACTCCCATAAAAGAAATTGACATTTGATGATTGCATTAAAAATTGATTGTTGCTATTTGGGAATTTTTGAGGTCTTCCATGAGACTCAAACACCCTAGTTGACTTATCAAAATTTGTATACTGACTATACTAGACTTTTGAAATAAAGGCTTTTGCTAGGATAGACCCTAACTATGCATTATCCCTATGTGTGCAAATGAGTATATTAGATAAGGCATAAGCATACCCCAATGTTAGGCAGGATTCTTTCAGCCCATTTCTAATATTAGGGATCCTAAAAATTTTATCCAATCCTATGTTTACATTTTAGTCAGACTAGACCACTAGGCAATCTAGGCCACCTAAAGCTAGCTCACTCGTAAATTTCTTAGAACTACCCCTTCAATGATAGGCAAGATTCTTTCAACCCATTGCTGAGATTGAGGCTCACTCTATGGCTTTCAAGCATTGATCATTCTAAGGATTCAAGCTCACCCCCTTATTTTCTTCAATTTATTGGGATACTTGCTCATATATAGTGATAAAAATCACTGTTTATTTTGTATAGTGATGAAAATCACCGTTTATTTTGTCCTTTATTTTTCTTGAGCAAGGGATTTGATACTTCTTGATATGATTTTTGATGATTTAAATTTAGAATTTCACTCTGGGATTTTTCTCCTTCATTTGTAAGTAAGGGATTTATTCGGGTAGGGGGTAAACTTGTCCTTTTACCAATGACCACTACACTAGACCATTGCACCTCAAAAAATGAGAAAGTAACAAAACCTTTCGCCTAAGGTGACCCGAACCACTTTTGTAGTTTTCATATTTCCTTACCCTAAATAGGATTGTTAAATATGTTTTATTAGTGATAGGATTTTGATATGCTAAGGGCTATCAAAACTAGACCTCATCTACAAAAGCAAAACAAGATTTCTACCAAACTCCTAAGAATATCACTAGATATGGCTGAATGACTGGAAAACCCTAGTATATTCTTCATAGCAATAGGAAGGGTTGTGTTGAAAAACATAATTACTCACAAGGGTGATGGATGGTCATGATAGTGCAAATATGCATGATTGAAATACAAACATGGTGTCATTTGTAAGATTACAAACATAAACTATCCTAATGCAAGTGCGATGGATGGATATGCCTAATGCAATGTAGTTAAATGAATGCAAATGCAAAATGAAATGCATGATGCAAATGAAATGCAATGTGCAATTGTTTTTGAAATTTTGATATTTTCCAAATTTTTATGGATTTTATAACTTTTTGATTTGACCAAAGGGCTTACAGATGCCTTTGGAGCCTTTTTATGAATGACCAAAGGGCTTGTAGATGCCTTTGGGGCATTTTTATGAATTACCAAAGGGCTTAAAAATGCCTTTGGGGTATTTTTATGAATGACCAAAGGGCTTACAGATGCAGTTGGGGCATTTTGATAGATGACCAAAGGGCTTACATATGCCTTTGAGGCCTTTTTATGGTTTTAGGCATAAAACGCTTTAAGATGAAGGATGTTGAGAGGTTCAGGCTCTTCAACCCCTTCCAGCGATGTCAAGTGGTATGTCCCATATCCAATCTTCTCATAGATGATATAAGGACCTAACCAATTAGCCATAAATTTATCTCACATTTTTGGTGCAAATTTGAGTTCTGTTGGTTCTCTTTCAGCACAATATCACCAACCTCAAAGTCTCTTAGATGGAATTTGTTATTGTAAGCTCATTTTAAGTGATCTTGATAAACATGGAGATGCTCAAGGGAATTCAAGTGATGTTCATCAAGTAGCATCAATTGATCTAGGTGAGCTTGCCACGTAGTTTTATCATTGATGAACTCTTTCAATGTGATGCACAACTTTGGAATTTCCAACTCTAAGGGCATAATGACCTCAGTGCCATATACTAGTGAAAACGGAGTTGCCCTAGTGGGAGTCCGAATACTAGTCCTATAAGACAATAATGCAAGGGACAGATGGATGTGTCAATATTTATGATGTTCTTGTACTGTATTTTTCAATATGGATACCACTATCTTGTTTGATACCTCAACCTTCCCATTTTCCTACGGATAATATGAAGTCACAAAACTGTGTTTGATATTGTACTTAAACGTCAAAGCTCTCACAATTTTTTTTGAATGAATTTCCATTATTTAAAATTATCTTGGATGGAATCCCAAAATGACTTATGATATTGGTGAGTATGAACTCAGTAAAACACACTCTAGTTGTTGTTGTTAATGAGACCGCGTGCACCCACTTAGTAAAGTACTCAATAGCCGTAATAATAAATGTATGTCAACTTGATGATGGAGAAGAGATCTTATTGATGAGATATGAACCCCACTGAGAAAATGGCCAAGTTGCTTGAATGGGCTATAAGGCCTATGATGGCAGGTGCACAATATTAGCATGATGCTATAATTTAATGCATTTCTTGACATACACATTGCAATCCTTCTCCATAGTGGGCCAATAATAACCCATGTGAAGGATGCACTTAATGATAGCCATTCCACTGAAATGACCACCGCATGTACCATTGTGAGCTTGCAAAATTATCCAATATGATTCTTGGGGCTCAAGACAATGAAGGAGAACTCCATCGTAGCTTCGATGATACAAAATATCTCCTAACAAGACATATTTTATCGCTTTCCATTTAAATGTGCACTTCATGGCATGCAAAAATCCTTGAGGGATTACACCAAGCTTAAGGAAGTTGTATATCTGTGACATCCAGTTCTGGTAAACCTCAGCCTTAATTGACAAGACAACATGCTCCCCCTATGGTTTAACATTCACAAATGCAGATTGGAAAACAACCTTATGGTGAATGGTGGTACCATTCCCTATAGGACCTTGTGAGATCAATGACCCCCAAGGTGCTCTCTTGATAAAGTCTCTAGCTCTGTAGAACCATTCATGGTTTGGTTCTACCTGAATCATGTTGATCGACTCTTTGTTATCCAAAGCTTCAAGTTGCACAATAGAGTGTGATAATATTTTTACATGGATGGTAGTAAAATAGAGAGATGGATTCTGAGGGATTAAATATCCCAGAGATGCCATAGTGTTTGTGAATCTATTCGATAAATGAGTGATTTCCTCGATTTCATACCATTCCAACTGAGCTAAATATGTATCAACAAGATATTTGTAAGACATAAGAATGGAACATCGTTATTGAAAAAGTCCCTTTGCCTGGTTAACAATGAGAAGAGAATCACCAAAGATATTTAACCTTTTAATATTCATGGCAACAACTATTTGGAGGCCCAGAATCAAGACTTCGTATTCAGAATTATTGTTAGTGCAAGGAAAGTCCAACTTGAATGACAAGGGCATAGGAGTACCTTGTAGCATGAACAACAATATTCCTGCACCACCCCTTGCTCACACTTCAAACCATAAAAGAACAAGGTCATATCAAGTTTATTATCTAGTTCTTTGGGCTTGGATGCTTCTAATAAGGCAAAAATTGCATCATCAGGAAGCTCAATGGTGAGGGGCCTACTATTTTCAAGAGGCACCTCAACCAACTGGTCGACTATGACTTGTCCCTTAATGGACTTCTTGCTAATAAATTCTAGATAAAATTTTATCAATAGCATGATCCACTTTGTAGTATATGTATTATGATATGTCTTGCTCATCATATACTGCAAAGGATTTTGTTTTGATATGACATATGTCATATGACTTAACATATAATGTCACAATTTCTTTATAGCGAACACTACTACTAAACACAGTTTTTACACATATGCATATCCTAGCTCATAACTCACCAAGGTTATGCTAATGTAATATATGGATTGCTCTTTTTTTTGCATGTTATTTTGGGCTAAAATGGTCCCTAATACAAAATCAATCATCGATATATATGGCAAAAATGGCTCATTTGGTCTTGGGGGAGCTAGCACTCGTGGTGTTTCCAGGTATTGCTTAATATTAACAAAGGCTTCTTGACAGTACTCGTCCAAATTAAATGAAACCTCCTTGAGTAGTAGTCAATTCATGGGTCGACATTTATCTGATAACTATGCGATCAATTTCTTTATGGATGCTACCTTACCCTATAGGCTTCTTAATTCCTTGATATTCGTGGGTGGACACATTTCTAAAATTACCTTTATATTTGCTGGATAAAATTCAATTCCTTGCTTTGAAATGATGAATCCTAAGAGTTTTCCCAAAGTTCCACCAAATACGCACTTCTTAGGATTCAACCTAACATTATTCTCTATCAGGCGATCAAATACTTTTCTCAAGACCTCAATATGCTCTAAATGCAACCATGACTTTGCCAATAAGTCATCAATGTAATATTCTAAAATTTTATGCATATAGTCATGAAAGATATATGTCATAGCCTGTTGATATGTGGCACCAACATTTTTAAGGCCAAATGCCATAAATTTACAACAAAACATCCCCCATGGTGTTATAAATGTGGTTTTATGTTGGTCTTTGGGCTTAATCCAAATTTGGTTGTAACCAAAAAAACCATCCATTAGGGAGAGCATTTCATGACCCACAGTTGTATCTACAAGAGCATCTATGTTCAGCAATGAGAATGAATCCTTTGGTGTTTCCTTATTGAGGTCTCCAAAATCTATACAAATACAGATCCTTTCATAAGGATTTCCTATGGGCACCATGTTTGATACCCATTCTAGATAGTCGATGGAAATGGGGAACTCTACATCCAGTAGCTTCTACAATTCATATTTCACCATTAATGCTACTTTAGGATGCATCTTCCTGAGGTTTTGATTGAATGACTTCTTTTATAGATCTAGTAAAAGGTTATGAGTAACCAATTTTGGATCTAAACCTGGCATGTCTTTGTAAGTCCAAGCAAAGAGAGCATATCTATCTCTCAACAGAGGTATGAGATTGGCATACTCATCAGGAGATAAAATTTCTCCAAATTCAACCTTCCTTGGATTGGTGGGATCATCACTGATATCCACTTCGAAGGTTTTCTCTATTGATATGTGGGATCCCTCCTCAAGCTGATGAGATGTAGGGATCAAGTGGATGTCATCTTCTAGGTTTATGAGTTCTGCATTGGAAGCATCCTCAACATGATAAACATAATTTGCATAGCCTGGCATAAAGTTAAAAGGTTGCAACATTTATTCATTAGGGAAGAAATCTCTAGGCTCTAGTAGTGAGTCAGTGCGATCGCAATCAATAGCATCTACATTTAGGTGCAACGACTTGAAAGGATCGACTGGATTATGAAGTGGAGTGGTCAAATCAATGGAGATCATATTTATGGAATGGATCATGTCTCCAAGACCACGTCCATGTGACTCTATATTGATAACACTTCCATCCTCGAGATGTGGCTCTAGGGGTATGGGGATATCTATATCAGGTCTATGAACAGACTTGAGAATAGGATCACTAGGATCAAGGAGCTCTCTAAATATTGGTGGATAAAGAAAGACCATATGATAAATCCTATCCAAAATAAGTGGTCTTCCTCCGAGGTGTGGATGAATATTGGCATCCTTGCACATATTTGTTGTAGTGTATGACGCATTACGATGATGTAAGTAAGGATACCTCTGATAGGCTCTCTTTATTTCATATTTGTCATCACTTTCATCATAGATACCTTCATCGCTAGCGATTAGAATCAAGATATTAGGAATGTGGGACCCCATGAAAGCCCACTCTTGATAACTGCTATCATCCATGAAGGATTTATTATCCTTAATAACTATCTCTGAAGGTAACATATGATGTAAATTAAGAGGGCCTAGATAAATCAACTCAGTCTCATCCTCAAATAACTCATTGTTTGAGAACTCACCATTGTCATTACTCTCATATATGCAACTTGGTCCACCTATCTCAAATATGGACTCTGATCTCTCTTCATCATAGTGATCCTTTTAATCAGTATATATCACTATAATAGTGATCTACATCTGTAGGCCTATGTCATCGACCATTTATATAAATTTGTTTACCCAAGTTTTCTCTTGATATATGCTCTATATCGGTCTCTGCCAAGATATCTTTGTGATATGTCTCGGGTGGTCCTATAGTGACGTAAGACACTATTCGATTATCCCTCCAAAAAGAGAGGGGATTAGGGTGATAAGAATTGAAGTTGACTTCACCCCTCAGGCTAAGGTACATGTAGTCTAAAGATGCTACGAGGAGTTCAGCCTATCCTCAAATATAGTATCCTAATCCAATCCTTTCCACGTGAAACTGATACTAAACTTCATATGACTTCTTACACCCCTACTCAAATAATCCTATCATGTAACCATGCCAATGGTAATATCACAAGACATACTCTAGGTTAGAAAGATAATAAACATTCACGGTGAATGGCTCATTATCGTCTTCATCCATGGAAGTGCAATATGCAAGCTAGTTGAGCCCTCCATAGATAAAATTAGTTTGGTTAGGAGGTACCCCTAGCGGTACCACCATCCCTACAATAAAATTATGGTCTTGTGGTTGGTCCATGTCTTGTGCAGTATCAATGATCAGAGTAAATGTCACATTCTGCATAATGTATTCCTCTAATATGGGATTAACCAAGTGAATGATCACCTGCAATGCAGATGACCCTATTGAAGGTGCAGGTAAAGTAGTATGAGGTACCTCTTTGACTCCTACTAGAGCATTCTCTACTTCCATGGGAGTAGGATCCTCGATCACAACTAGTTTGGGCATCAACTTCTCTTTTTACCCATTTTAGCTTTTATCTTCTCATCATCCTGACACATTATAGATGCAGATGGTCTGGTAAATATTCATGGCGACAACTGTTTGGAGGCCCAGAATCAAGACTTCATATTCAAAATTATTTTTAGTGCAAGGAAAGTCGAACTTGAATGACAAGGGCATAAGATCACCTTGTAGCATGAACAACACTATTCTTGCATCACCCCCTTGCTCACACTTCAAATCATCAAAGAACAAGGTTATATCAGCTTTATTATCTAGTTCTTTGGGCTTGGGTGCTTCTGATAAGACAAAAATTGGTACATCAGGAAGCTCAATGGTGAGGGGCCTGCTATTTTCAAGAGGCACCTCAACCAACTGATCAACTATGACTTATTCATTAATCGAATTTTGGCTAGTGAATTTCAGATTAAATTTTATCAATAGCATGATCCACTTTGCAGTGTGTGTATTATGATATGTCTTGCTCATCATATACTGGAAAGGATTTTTTTTTGATATGACATATGTCATATGACTTAACATATAATGTCATAATTTATTTATAGGGAACACTACTACTAAAAATAGTTTTTACACATGCATATCCTAGCTCATAACTCACCAAGGTTCAACTAATGTAATATATGGCTTGCTCTTTGTTTTGCATGTTCTTTTGGGCTAACATGGTCCCTAATGCAAAATCAGTCACCGATATATAGCAAAAATGGCTCATTTGGTCTTGTTGGAGCTAGCAATCGTGGCATTGCCAGGTATTGCTTAATATTAGCAAAGGTTTCTTGAGATTTCTCATCCCAATTAAATAGAACCCCATTGTATAGCAATCAATTCATGGGTCGATTGAGAAAAGTTGCCAATAAAGGAGGGACATTTTTCGTAGGACTGCCCAAACTACCAAACTCATTTCGGCCATATCTCACTCATCCGGACTTGGATCGAGCTAAAATATTGAGGGTAGATGTCTAAAAAATCCTAGAACGTCTCCACCAATTTTCATATAATTTGGAGTAACATAGATCCTAGCACATCCCTATGTGTGAATGAGATATTTTGTAAGTGGCTATGTGAGGGTTTCATCTGGGTTGAGTGCAAGCAGCTCCAAAGGTTGGTTTTTAGGGCCTTCGGGCCCTAGCGACAAATATTTTTGTGGTTTATGCTTAATATTTTATCAAGAAATGTTGCAGGGGATCCAATATGGGTTAGAAATTTATCTTTCAATAAATCATACTGTGAACTTGAGTGACAATGACTTCCAATTTGCTACACAAAAAAAAAGTGAAAACCATACCTTTCCACGACGTCTAGGGCAAGGATTAAAGAGATCACGAAACAAGTTTCAAGTAGTTGATCAAAAAATGGCTCATATCTCAAGTGAATCTGGTGCTAAGGTGCACCCATAAAATAATTCTACTATGAAAACCCCTGTCAAGGGTAAAAATTTCAAAGACTCAGTCCAAAAATGAATTTTAGGGATGCCCTTCATGGTGGACAGCCTCAGCCCAATGCTAATATCAATCTTAGGGCTTCCCATAAACCTCTAAGAATGCCTAATATTTATCCTAGGAAAACGGAGTCATGATGTTTTAAAATAGCTGATGGAACTCCTATTGTTAAGCTTGATATGGGTAACATTCAGACTGGTATTGAAGATTTGTAAAAAAGAGGACTAATTTGTTGGTTCGTGGGTTTTTGTCCAAGTCTATCTACTTTCAAATTTTGGGCTGCAAAAAGCTGGAAAACTAAAGGTGAATTACAAATCTCTATTTATCCAAATGGTTATTTTCTTGTTTTATTTGCTAATAATGAAGATAGAGAGAAATTTTTTCAAGGGGGTCCTTGGTTTTTTGGAAGGGCAGGGCTTTTCATGAAGCCCTGGCATACTAAATTTAAACCCAAAGAAGAGATGCCTTCTATAGCTCCCGTGTGGGTTAGACTCTTTGGCCTCCCTATTGAATTTTGGAATCCTACTATTTTTTATTCAATTGGAAACTCTTTAGGAACTTTTATGATGATTGCTGATTGTACTCAAAATTTTGAACATATTATTTATGCTTGGATTTGTGTTTTAATGGATTTTGACAAGGCCCTAGCTAAAAATATCACATTACAATTTGGGGAAGACACTTGGGAGCAAGTAGTGGACTATGAGAACATTCCTTTTCATTGTAGAATTTGCCATGAATATGGTCATTTGGCCAGTTCTTGCCCAAATAAAATTCCTGATCAAAAGAAAGAAGATATAAACTTAGCAGGTTTCCAAATACCTAATAAGAAGAACACTCAGAAAAAACTAGTTATGAAGGATCAAAGTCATCTGCTAATATGTTTGAAATCCTTTCCACAAATGATGTCCCAAGTGAGGAAGAGGAAATAATGGAAACTAAAATCTTAGAAACACAATTTAAATATGAAGGGAATAACTCAGAGACAAACCAACAAATAAAAGGTTTTCAACAAAAAAAAAGGGAGAAAATTTACACAAGAAAAAAAATCTTTCAAATGTCAAAACTTCAAATAATGCAGGTCCCAATATAGACTCCGTTGAACCATCTAGTAAAATTTTTGCTATGTATGAGCATTCTTCAATGTTAGAATCCATCTCAGATTCAATTGGAATAAGTCAAGAAATAGGGAAAAAAAATTGAAGATGGATTCTAATAAAAAAGTATGTGTTGATAAGCAACACACCCCCACTGAAAAATGAGATTCCATCCTTAGAAAATTCTGAACTTTCATTTTTTGCAGTAGGGACCCTCTTGATCTTTTCAGGTTTTAAATCCAAATTTGCTTGCCTCCTTTTTAAAGTTGTGCTTTTTCTTGCATTCTAGCTGTGTTATCCAAGAATTCACTTTTTACATGCTAGAATCATTCATGCACAAGCAAAATCTTGCACCGGTACCGAGAAAATCCAGAAAACAGTTGCATAAATTCACTGAAAAATCAAACTTTCCATTTTTGGTAGTGTCGCGATATCGCGACACTTCCATTTTCGGAAATGTCGCGATATCGCGACAGGTAAGTCAAAATGCAGCTAAGTGCCGTAAAGGTCGCGATTTCGCGACATGTCGCGAAATCGCGACAGTTTTTTGGAGAGAGAAGCAAGCTATACGGAGGGCGCGATTTTGCGACATGTCGCGAAATCGCGACATGTCGCATTTTCGCGGCAGGAGAGAGAAAGTGGGCTGCAGGATGAAAAATCGGCTAAGTCGCAAACATGTTCCAAAATCGCGGTCAACGCGGTCAACGCATGCAGGTAAGGGAACTGTCGCGATATCGCGACGTGTTCTAGAATCGCGGCTGAAAATCGGGATGGCTGTACGGAGGCCAGGAGGGTCGCGATTTCGCGACACGTCGCGAAATCGCGACATGTCGCGTTTTCGCGGCCGACGAGGGAGGAAGTTGCCGATGCGCTGGTAGGGTCGCGATTTCGCGACATGTCGCGAAATCGCGACATGTCGCAGAATCGCGGCAGGAGAGAGAAAGTCTTCAGAGGGCCCGAAAGTGCATTCCGACGGAAACAGAAGGCTTCCTGGGGTAGCGACACGTGTCAAAGCGTGAATGGGACAAACAGAAGCCGACATGCAAGCTTATTTTGCGGTTTTTAATCTGTTTTTAATGTTTTAAGCTTCTGATTTAATTAAAATGCTAATCTAATGCATCTTTTTGTCTTTCATGCAGGATTCCACCTGGCACTTACGGGACAACCGGGAAAGACCATAAAGGCAAAGATAAAGTGCGGATTTAGTCAAGGACCGCCATGCTAGAAGAGAAGAAGCCGGTAAAGCATTCAATAGCAGATTTATTGCAGAATTGATAGCATGGAGACCATTTCAACTCAGAGATGGATTTGCGGAGATCAAATTGATGGAGAAGTGGTGACTCATCCGGCTCACCAGCAGAATTAATGGAGGCATTTATTTGCAGCTGCGGATGAATGCAAGTTGCATTTGATTTTATCTTCTCCATTTATGGCAACTAACTGCACTGATTTGCGTAAGGGTTAAGTTCTATCCGGACTTTGATTTTTAAATGGATTTTTATTGTAAAACCCGGGTCCTAGGGTTTAAGTGCGATAAGATTTAGGGTTTGAGCAAGATATTTTGGAAAAGATCGTGGTCTCGTCCCGAGTCTATAAATACAAATTCTAAATGTAATCGCAGGAGGCGGAGACTTAGAAATAAAAGGCTTATAAGCAATTTCTTGCAAATTTTGTGAAATCCTTTGTTTCCGGACTTGGAGTTGATGTGCTTTAGCTTTTCTGTGATAGCATGGCCAGGAGCCTAATCTTTTGCAGAGTGTGATAAGTGTATTTTATTTTGTTATCCGTTCCATTTAAAGTTTGTTAGATATATGTCGTAAATCCGCCATTGTCAAGATTAAATATGCCGTTAGGCTTCAGCTTGTTCTATTGTCTCGCTAGGGGAAATTACAGATTTGAGGTTAAGTTTGTTCTAATTGCTCTGTCTTCACTCGTGCGAGCTAGGCTCGCCGGTGAAAGATACCAGCTTTTAACCAACTGCCCTTGGATTTATAATTTTCCGCTAGATCCGTTTCACTCTGCCTTGTGCTCTTAGTTGAAAGTGATCTTAGACTGACTGGACACTTTCTTCTGGGATTTGTTCTGTTGTGAAGCTGATAGCATAGATAAGATTGGTAGTTTTAAGTTTTACAGTTTAATGTTTGATAAGCTTCTCTTTTCTGCCTTACCCTACCCTCTCTTTGCTTACCGTTAATGATCCATTTTTATTTTCTTTATTTGCCTTTTATTTAAATCTGCTGACCCATGAGAGCTAGATCAAGAATTCAAGTTAAATCTGATTGTCAACAACTTTTGCAACTACCGAACAAGTTCAGGAACCCCCTGTAAGGTAACAGAGCAGTCCATATTGAAATCTATTCCATAAGTGGAAAAGAGTGAATTGCCATTCGACCCAACTCTGTAACTCGCACCTTGGATAACCAGCTAGATCCTAAAGATGAGTGGGATCAGTCCCGTGGGTGTCTCCGGAGCTTTCCTTGCCTTCATCCTTTTTCTCGGGGTGTGCATGAAAGCCGGACCAACATCTAATTGGCGCTAGAAGGAGGGCGAGAACATCTGTTCTTAGTGCACTTGAGTTGAGAAATCCGACTGTATGTGGAACTGTAAAACTGTATTTTATCCAAATGTGATTTTCTCCTCCTTGGTGGGGAACATCTGTTCTTAGTGCACTTGAGTTGAGAAATCCGACTGTATGTGGAACGTAAACCGTATTTTATCCAAAGTCGTGAGCTAATTTTCCCTCCTCCTCAGCCAACATCTAATTGGCGCTAGAAGGAGGGCATGAACTCAGTTCAAGTATTGTAAGGGCATAACAACAACATTTGAAGGACCCACAGTGAACTCCGGACGCTTTGATAAATTGTCAAGCATAGCTTTTATAAATTGTCAAGACAGATGTTTTGTGAATTGTCAAGGTTGTTTTAAATTTCCAAATGCGAACCCCGTTAGGATCGTAAAGTTGTATGTACCTATTTTACCCGTAGCATCTTTTAACATTTAAAAGTGGCTCAGTTTCATAAATTGTCAGTGCAGTTTTTGAAAGTTGTCAGTGCAGTTTTTGAAATTGCCAGAGAAGGCCTTAAGTTCAGTGGTTTGTTAAGAACAGTTCTATCATCACTTGCAGTTATCCAATTACAAATCGTAACATCACTGTCACCCAAGTAATAATGGCAAATTGGTTGGGCCCCACCGCTTTGAACATTCCGGGTATAGCCCATGACCTCGCCCGTAAGTCCGTAAAGGTATCTCCCCAGGTACAAACATGATGGGACAAGAACCGCAGAAGAACATCTCGCTAGCTTTTAAAAATGCTTTAAGATTATTGAATATACAAGGATGAAGATGTTGCCTCGCAGATTGTTCCCTGCTCACTCTCCAGGAGGGAGCTTATGACCGGTTTTTAAACCTCACCAAAGAATTCCATTACTAGTCGGGATGATCTAGAGAAAGCTTTTATATCACAGCTCGGTGAAGTGATAGATCCCAAAGATTTTATATCAAGCAATTTTCCAACGATCAAGAGAGAGTCGGGAGAAACTGTCAGGTCTTTCAATATGAGGTTCCAAAGAGCTTACGGTAGAATGACCGGCCATTACATCCCAAATGCAAATCTGGCCTTAGAAATCTACAAGAATGCATTGGATTCGGTGACCTCTATTTTCCTCAAGAGAGACATTAATATCACAACCCTGGCAGA
Source organism: Wollemia nobilis (assembly GCA_028583015.1). NCBI lineage: Eukaryota > Viridiplantae > Streptophyta > Pinopsida > Araucariales > Araucariaceae > Wollemia > Wollemia nobilis. The sequence continues at coordinate 5,263,275 of JAQPPZ010017031.1, read as the reverse complement.
GGCTTATAAAGAAGCCTTAATTCTTGAAAGACAGCTAGGACCTCAAATTCTGAGCAGCCCTTTGATATCCTATGTTACACAGAACATGCCTGTTCCAGACCCCATTCCACATCATGAGTTAGTGCCAACATGTCATGCTCTACCCAAGGAGACTCCGTTAACTGTGACATCCACTCAGCATGTGCAAAATACAGAGAAAATTTCCGACAAATTCAAAGTGCAGGTGCTTGAACTGAACAGTTGTGATCCGGCACCACCCAAATCTGAAGTTTTTCCCGGTGAGTTAAATTTTCCTAGAGATCAAAGAAATATTGATCTTTCTAGTTCACCCAAAAATAGTACAACCAGGGTTTCGGATTCTCGTCACTTTTCCCGAAGAGACAGAAAGTCTTGTACAGTACTTCCGTGGATGAAATGCAAGATTTTCAACAGCTTCAAAATGGACAGCTATGACTTGAAATGTGAGAGTCCAGAACTTAATAATGATCCTTCCTCATCGTAGGATGATGAAAGTGAGATTCAATCTCACTATGCATAAGTAACTGAGGAGGATAGCATCATTGAGGATATGAGGGAACTTAAATCTGACATCACCCTCTATGAACTCGCCTCGCATTGTTGGACAAAACATTAACTTGATTGAGGCTTACTCTGGACCACCCGTTGAATTTCAAGAAAAGGAGGAAAAGGTAGTAAATATGAATGTGGTCAGCCAACTTGGAATTGATGAACTGTCTCAACATAAGCCTGCAACTTCTGAACATAATGTCAAAGAGGAGGCTATAAACTGTGTTGATGCAGATATTGGAGTTTATGATTTGGCAACTGAAAAGGTGAGAACAATTATAGCCCTAATCAATAACAACAATGATGTTTGGACATTGCACATTGATGAGGTTAAGTCTAAGCAAGGCTCATGTGAAAAGGAAAATTGTAAGCATCCTTCTAGAGGGATAAAAATTGAAGTCCTGGATATTGAAGCAGTACAGCAACCACAAAATGTTCAAGTTGTTAAGAACCAGGGCATACAAATAAAACATGATTTCTTTCAGTTGTCACATCATTTTGAAAATGTGGTGGTCTCGGGTCTGTCAAGATTTTAAAGTATTTGATCCTCGGGGGTTTTTTACATTCAAATCCTTTTGAAAGAACTCGCAAACCCTTCAATTAGAAGCATAAACATGTTATCATATGATTTGTTATTATATGATTTGTTTAATTTGAAGGAGTTGCAGATTTGTTTTTCAAATGGGACAGGGAAGACAGTAAACCCAAGTCTTTCCCAGATAGCAAATTTTTGAAGCACAGTCTGGAGTGCATTTCGTCAACAGGACCTGAAAGGTAATTTTTTTTAAATTACTTGCATGGTCAAAATTTTTTAAAGCACCATTTCTCTGCTTTCCCAACTGCTGCATTTTTTGAGTATGAAGGGAAGTTGTAACATATGTATGCATTGTAAATAAGCTTTGAAGTTTTTCAGTTTTATTTCTTTGTCAGTGCAGTTTTATTTTTAAATGTCTGTACAGTTGCAGTTTTTCAGTTTTCTTTAGTTGTTTTTCAGTTTTAGCTTGTGCAGTTTATTTCTTTTGTCAGTGCTTTTTATTTCCTTTCTTTGTCTTTTTATTTTAGCTTGCTTTTATTTTAGTCTGTACAGTCTTTTCTTTATTGCATTTCTTTTTCTTTGCTGTCTGTACAGTTGCAGTTTAATTTATTTCAGTTGCAGTTTTTATTTGCTTCAGTTCTTTTAGTTTATTTCTTTTATTGCCTGTACAGTTTTTATTTTCTTCCCTGCTTTTCCTTTTCTTTGCTGTCTGTACAACCTTTTGTTTTAGTTCTTAATTTTGTGTCGTAAGTGCTTTGCATCCTTTGTAAATAGCCTTGCATTGTTTTATTCCTTTGTCTCGTACAATTGGTTTTGTTTAGTTTATTTTATTTGCATATGCGCTTTTATTTTGTTTTGCTTTAAAGCTCGTGCTCGTCCTTGGAAGCCTGTATAAAGTCCTTTGGCTTCTAAAATTTTCTATCCTTTGCCTCTCGCTCGAGCAATCAATGAAAAGTCACCGCTGAAAATTGTTTTATTCTTAGTCGATAAATCCTCAATCCAATCCTCCCCATTCTGCTCATTATTCTAATTGAGATAGTCTGCTTGCACTAAATTGTGGAACTATTTTGTTATCCAGGATGAAGGTAGAGAGATGATTGGATCTTGTGTCTTACTTGCCACAGTTGTTTTAATGATAGAAAAACGGTTATGTCGTTTAGTTGGAGGAACTCCTGGGAATCCAAGAAAAGCTGATTATAAGAGGGGACTATGGTTCATGCAATTATTTGGGTGTCACTAGAGGCTATCAATGCCTAGACTGAAATAGTTCCATATTGATCAAATATTAAAAGAAAATTGTAATTTCTCTAAGGTCTTCCAGATATTGATATATTTCAAAAAGAAGAGAGATAAAAAAAAGAGAGATAAGAAAAGAAAAAAAAAAAAGAGTTATAGATTAAAAGAGGCAACCAATATTAGATTCTCGCCTCTACAGCTTGTAAATTGGGTCGTGTAAATCTAAAGGGTAACTCTGTCTAGGTCGTAAAAGCTAAACTAGTAAACAGAGCTCTACTCGGTTTCCCCTTTTACAATCTAGAAAAGTTGATTAATCCAAGTTTATCATTCAATTCAGTCATCCTTGAAGAAAGTTCTATACCTTTGTAATTGCACATCGTAAATCTTCCTTGAAGTAATCCAACCCAGTATGTCCTTGGGAAATTTTAACAGCTGGCAGTTAGTAGTCAATTTATTGTGAAGAATGCCTGTGGCAAGGCATGATGCATGGTCTTTTTGTTTTGAAACCAGAGTCTTGGGTTCTAAAATAGTGCTACTATTTTACCCGCAGATATCGCCATTTGTTGATAAGCAACACACCCCCACTGAAAAATGAGATTCCATCCTTAGAAAATTCTGAACTTTCATTTTTTGCAATAGGGACCCTCTTGATCTTTTCAGGTTTTAAATCCAAATTTGCTTGCCTCCTTTTTAAAGTTGTGCTTTTTCTTGCATTCTAGCTGTGTTATCCAAGAATTCACTTTTTACATGCTAGAATCATTCATGCACAAGCAAAATCTTGCACCGGTACTCGAGAAAATCCAGAAAACAATTGCATAAATTCACCGAAAAATCAAACTTTCCATTTTTGGTAGTGTCGCGATATCGCGACACTTCCATTTTCGGAAATGTCGCGATATCGCGACAGGTAAGTCAAAATGCAGCTAAGTGCCATAAAGGTCGCGATTTCGCGACATGTCGCGAAATCGCGACGCTTTTTGGAGAGAGAAGCAAGTCGTACGGAGGGCGCGATTTTGCGACATGTCGCGAAATCGCGACATGTCGCATTTTCGCGGTAGGAGAGAGAAAGTGGGCTGCAGAATGAAAAATCGGCTAAGTCGCAAACATGTTCCAAAATCACGGTCAACGCGGTCAACGCATGCAGGTACGGAACTGTCGCGATATCGCGACGTGTTCTAGAATCGCGGCTGAAAATCGAGATGGCTGTACGGAGGCCAGGAGGGTCGCGATTTCGCGACACGTCGCGAAATCGCGACATGTCGCGTTTTTGCGGCCGACGAGGGAGGAAGTTGCCGATGCGCTGGCAGGGTCGCGATTTCGCGACATGTCGCGAAATCGCGACATGTCGCGAATCAGGAGAGAGAAAGTCTTCAGAGGGCCCGAAAGTGCATTCCGACGGGAAACAGAAGGCTTCCTGGGGTAGCGACACGTGTCAAAGCGTGAATGGGACAAACAAAAGCCGACATGCAAGCTTATTTTGCGGTTTTTAATCTGTTTTTAATGTTTTAAGCTTCTGATTTAATTAAAATGCTAATCTAATGCATCTTTTTGTCTTTCATGCATGATTCCACCTGGCACTTACGGGACAACCGGGAAAGACCATAAAGGCAAAGATAAAGTGCGGATTTAGTCAAGGACCGCCATGCTAGAAGAGAAGAAGCCGGTAAATGCATTTAATGGAGATTTATTGCAGAATTGATAGCATGGAGACCATTTCAACTCAGAGATGGATTTGCGGAGATCAAATTGATGGAGAAGTGGTGACTCATCCGGCTCACCAGAAGAATTAATGGAGGCATTTATTTGCAGCTACGGATGAATGCAAGTTGCATTTGATTTTATCTTCTCCATTTATGGCAACTAACTGCACAGATTTGCCGAAGGGTTAAGTTCTATCCGGACTTTGATTTTTAAATGGATTTTTATTGTAAAACCCGGGTCCTAGGGTTTAAGTGCGATAAGATTTAGGGTTTGAGCAAGATATTTTGGAAAAGATCGTGGTCTGTCCTGAGTCTATAAATACAGATTCTAAATGTAATCGCAGGAGGCGGAGACTTAGAAATAAAAGGCTTATAAGCAATTTCTTGCAAATTTTGTGAAATCCTTTGTTTCTGGACTTGGAGTTGATGTGCTTTAGCTTTTCTGTGATAGCATGGCCAGGAGCCTAATCTTTTGCAGAGTGTGATAAGTGTATTTTCTTTTGTTATCCGTTCCATTTAAAGTTTGTTAGATATATGTCGTAAATCTGCCATTGTCAAGATTAAATATGCTGTTAGGCTTCAGTTGTTCTATTGTCTGCTAGGGGAAATTACATATTTGAGGTTAAGTTTGTTCTAATTGCTCTGTCTTCACTGTGCGAGCTAGGTTGCCGGTGAAAGATACCGCTTTTAACCACCGCCCTTGGATTTATAATTTTCTCGCTAGATCCGTTTCACTCGCCTTGTGCTCTTAGTTGAAAGTGATCTTAGACCGACCGGACACTTTCTTCTTTGGATTTGTTCTCGTTGTGAAGCTCGATAGCATAGATAAGATTGATAGTTTTAAGTTTTACAATTTAATGTTTGATAAGCTTCTCTTTCTCGCCTCTACCCTACCCTCTCTTTGCTTACCGTTAATGATCCATTTTTATTTTCTTTATTTGCCTTTTATTTAAATCTACTGACCCATGAGAGCTAGATCAAGAATTCAAGTTAAATCTGATTGTCAACAACTTTTGCAACTACTGAACAAGTTCAGGACCCCCCGTAAGGTAACGAGAGCAGTCCATATTGAAATCTATTCCCGAAGTGGAAAAGAGTGAATTGCCATTCGACCCAACTCTGTAACTCGCACCTTGGATAACCAGCTAGATCCTAAAGATGAGTGGGATCAGTCCCGTGGGTGTCTCCGGAGCTTTCCTTGCCTTCATCCTTTTCTCGGGGTGTGCATGAAAGCCGGACCAACAGTATGTTGCAAGACCAATCAATATTATATGGTAAAAGAAGGTGAAAAGCTTGTAGAGGAAGGTAATATTAATGCCCTTCCCAAATTTTTTAGCCTTGGTATTAATGAAGATCATCACTTGGAATATTAGAGGACTCAAAGGGAGTCTTTCAAAACAAAATGAAATTAGAAGAATGATTCAGATAAATCATCCACATATTGTTTTCCTTCAAGAAACAAAGATGTCAATGGAGGATATGGACTCAATTGCTAGTAAAATTTGGCCAACTAGAAAAGTGGTTTCCCTCAATTCCCAAGGGACTTTTGGTGGCATTGCTTGTCTTTGGAACCCAAAAGAGGTAGTTATTCACCATATGGTTGGTAGTTGGGGTTTGTTGGCTATAGCTATTCAAAGTAGACATTCCAACTAGATTATGCTCTGCATTATTGTTTATGCTCCGACTTCTTTGGAGGAAAAAATAAGACAGTGTAAGGATATTACTCATATTATCTCTCATTTTCTTGAAGCTTGGATCTTGATCGGAGGATATTTCAATACCATCCTCTCTCTGGATGAGAAAATGGGGGGAAATAGAAATTTGGAAAAAAGCACTGACCTCATGAGCAAATATATTGCAAACCTCCATATTGTGGATATCCAACTAGATAATGGCCTTATGACTTGGTCTAACATAAGGCAAGTCTTAGCTTGTATAATGGAGAGATTGGATAGGTTTTTGCTCTCTAAAAATTTCTTAATCCATGGTCACATTCCTAAAGTGAAGACTCTTAATAATGTTGGTTCGGATCATTGGCCAATCATGGTGGAAATGTGGAAAACCAATGTGAGTTTCTCTCCTTTTTGTTTTCAATTAATGTGGCTTAGAGACATTTCCTCTAGACCTAGTGTGCAACAATGGTGGAAGGAAGGTAAACCTAGGCATGGGACTAAGATGTTCTATTTTGCCAAAATACTGCAATACATTAAATCCAAAATCAAGACTTGGAACCGGAAAGAGTTTGGGGATGTTCATAAAAAAAACATGAAGTTATTTCTCATCTTGAAAATTTGAATAAGAAAATCCATTTAGATGGCCTCATAGAGAAGAGAAGTGTAGATGAAATTAAACTCACAACTCAGTTAGAGGAATGGGAAAAAAGAGAAGAAATCTTATGGAAGAAAAAATCTAGAATTCAATGGCTCAAAGAAGGAGATCGAAACACAAATTTCTTCCACAAATCTCTTCTAGCTCGAAGATCTCACAACTTTATTTCTTCCTTAAAATCAGATTCTGGAGATGTTGTTTATACTTGGGATGGCATGAAATCTATTGTTGTTGATTACTTTTCCAATATTTTTGTTGCTACTCCTCTTGACTCAGCTTCACAAAAAAATGTTCTTCAAGCAATCCCTTCTCTTATCACTTCTGAGGAGAACTCTATTTTGACTACTCTTGTTACTATCAATGAGCTTCAACAAGTAGTTTTTAAAATGCAAAAAGGGAAAACCCCGGGTCTTGATGGTTTTCCCATTGAGTTCTACCAAGAGTTATGGGATATCCTTCATGTTGATTTATTAGAGGTGGTGGAAGAAGCCAGGAAAGCCAAAGAAATTTTGAAGGTTATCAATAAAACTTATATTACTCTTGTTCCAAAAGCTCAAGAGGTTGATCATATCTCAGCTTTTAGACCTATTGCTTTATGTAATGTTCTTCTCAAAATCATTACTAAAATAATGGCAGAAAGGTTGAAGCCTCTTTTGCATAAGATTATTTCCCCAGAGCAATGGGGTTATGTGGAAGGACGTCAAATAGTATATGAGATAGTTCTTGCTCAGGAAGCCATCCATTCCATGGATATGCAAAAATCTCCTTCCATGTTCATTCGGTTAGACTTATCCAAAGCTTATGACAGAGTGGATTGGCACTTCCTTATCAAATTTTTGAGGCAATTTGGTTTCTCTAAGGATTGGATGGATTGGATTATGGGATGTATCTCTTTAGTTTCCTACTTAGTTCTTATCAATGGCAGGCCTTCTCAGTCATTCCCAACTTCCAGAGGTATTAGGCAAGGTGACCCGCTATCCCCTTATTTATTCATCATTCTTGTTGAATGCTTGGGTAGGACTATAACCAAAAAGAGGGAAAACAAAACCCTTGAGGGAGTTACCATTGCTCATGGAGCTAGACCTATATCTCATCTTCAATTTGTGGATGACTCTACTCTTTTAGGTAAAGCTACAATTAAGGAAGCTTCTAATATTAAGAAAATCATTAGCTATTTTTCTAAGGCTACTGGGCAGTTGATCAATGAAGACAAATCTAAAGTTATTTTCTTTCACTACTCTGCTAGACAGGAATCCATGGTCTTGGATAAATTAAGATATAAGAAGACCTCCCTTCCAATCACTTATTTAGGTATTCCCATAAATATTCAAAGGCAGAAAAATAAATATTGGAATTGGTTGTTGGACAAAGTCAAGAAGAAAATTGGAAAGTGGACCAACAGGTGGCTTTCTTCTGGGGGTAGAATCACCTTGGTAAAATCAGTCCTTCAAGCTATTCCTATTTATGTTTCTTCCATTTTGAATATCCCAAAGGTTGTTCTTCGAGAATTGGATCAAATCAATCATCGTTTCCTTTGGAGTGGTACTAAGGAGAAAATAAAATGGGCCTTGGTGAAATGGGATACTTTATGTCTTCCTAAGAGTGAAGGGGGGTTAGGATTCCCATATTCTATTAATAACAACAAATCTTTAGCTGCTAAATTATATTTGAGGATGTTGCATAACCCCAATGCTCTTTGGGCCAATAATCTCCATGCTAAATATGCTGAGAACAAAAGTCCTGAAGACCTTGTTCGCTATCAACTTCCTACCAAAGGTTCTCCCATTTTAGCAGTTCTTAAGACTGGTGAGGATTTGATAAAGAAAAAATTATTTTGGATCATTCATAATGGTCAATAGGCAAATTTTTGGACAGATTCTTGGGATGGTCACAAGCCTTTGATAACCCGGTTTCCGATTGGAGGCCTTGGATGGAGGAGCTTCACCGAGCTAATTGGATAAATGTGGCTAATTACTGTCGGTACCATACTGGTAATTCAAATGTTGGTAGATATTGGATCCCTATTGAGGACTGGCCTATTCAAATCCCAGAAATGCAAAGACAAGATATCCAAGGCATCCTTCATATGAGATCCCTCTCTTGGTCCCATGAAAATGATTGTTTTGGATGGAACAACACTACTAAGGGTGAGTATTCAGTTGCTCAAGGTTATTTGACCTTATGCCATAATAATCCCAACCATTCTTCTGACATATTTTCTCGATTGTGGGCTCAAAAGCTCTGGCCTAAGGTGAGGTTCTTTAATTGGCTTTTATTGCATCGTAGGGTGCTTACTAGTGAGCAACTTATGAAGCATGGTTTTCATGGCCCTTTTAGATGTGAAATGTGTGAAGAGAATGTAGAAAATCTCAACCATATTTTTATTGAGTGTACTTTAGCCTCTGAGCTATGGAGGAGAATGGCCACTTTACTTGGCTTACAATGGTCCAATTTTTTTACTTTTGAATAGCTTTGGAGGGATTGGCCTAATCAAGAGGGTGTTGATCATTTTATTAGGCAGTTAGTTTGGATGGGTTCTACCATTCTTCTTTGGAATATTTGGAATGAAAGGAACAATCAAATTTTTAATCAAGATAGGAAGGATATTCACTATATTTGGCAAAAGACCATAGCCAACTTAGTTGAATCAGTCCATCAACTCCTTAATCACCCCCAAAACTCCCACCAAATATGGGATCAAGTGATGCAAATATTGAAGATTAAATCTTCTAAGGGCAACCAACTTAAAGGGAATGTGAGTATTAGTAATATGGATAGGACTAGAAATTGGCAACCTCCTCCTAAGGATTTTGGAAAATTCAATACTTATGGAGCCTCTAGAGGGAACCCTGGAAAAGCCAGTGTGGGAGGAATTGGTAGACTTTCAGATGGCTCCCTGGTTTTTACTTTTGCTAAGAATTTGGGTATTCTTTCCAATAACCTTGCTGAGGGGTATGGTATCCTCAGAGGCCTTCAGGAGGCTACTAAGGTTGGATGGGAAAAGGTGTTAGTTGAGTCTAACTCTCAACTTATGATTAATCTCTTGAAGACTCCTTCTAAGAATCATAAGGTGGATTGGAGAATAAAAAGAATTATTGAGAAGATTCAATTAATCCAGATGGGATTTTTGAAAGTTGATTACAATCATGTGGTCAGAGATCAAAACAAGAGTGCTGATGCTTTAGCTAATTGGGCTTTGGATAAAGGTGATCTTACTTGTTATGGCCACCCTCCTATATGGTGGGCTTCTCAAATTAGGGAAGCTCTTCTTTCTATCATTTCTTTGGATGGCTCCAGTTCTGAAGGTACCTAGTTTCTTCTTGTTTTTTTTTTTTGCTTCTCTTTGGTTCATTCAGTTTTTTTTAGTTCCCTAGCTCATTCTATTCTTTATTTTGTTTCCTCTGTTGATTCTTGCCTTATTAGTCTTTTGGTCTAGATAGGTCATTGTTATGTTCAATTTTTTTTTTTTGTTTTTTTTTGTTTAGTTTTTTAAGGTGGGTGGGTTCTTTTGTTTTGTTTTGTTTTTGTGTTCTTTGTGTTGTTTTTTTGTTTTTCATGTGTTTTTGTTGTTTTGTGTTTTTTTTTGTTATTGTTCTTGTGTTTTTTTCGTTCTTGTTCTTGGGTTTCTCTTTGTTTGTGTTAATTCATGTTTTTATGTGTGAGTGTTTTCTATGTTTTTTGTTTTTGTTTATTGTCTATTGTTGGTTGTTTTTTAATTTTATTTTTATTTTATTTTATTTTATTTTAATTTTTTAGGTTTTGGTTGTGTTTATTTTTCATGTTTTTTTTTGGTATATGTCTTTGTAGTGTTCTTTTGTTTTTGTCTTGTTTGTGTTTTGTTATGTGGTTCTTGTGTTTTTCTATGTGGTTTGTGTTGTGGTTTATTTTATCTTATTGTGCGTGTTTGGTTGTGCTTTTGTTTTTGACACACTCAAGGAGCATGTTTTTTATTTTATTTTATTATTTTTGTTGTTATTTACTTATTTTTAAATTGGTTTTGTGTGTTTGTTTGCTCCTTGAGTATGTCAAAGGTGGTAGGCCAGGTCCGAGTCCTGGGTGTTTTTGGTGGAATGGATACCCCTGCCTCCTTGGGTCTTACCCAAAAGTGGCATCCCTTTTGGGATGTTTTCCACAAATTAAAAAAAAAAAATTCATGGGTAGATATTTATATGATAACTATGCAATAAATTGCTTTATGGATGCTACCTTGCCCTATAGGATTCTTAATTCCTTGATATTAGTGGGTGGACACATTTCTAAAATTACCTTTACCTTTTCTGGATCAACTTCTTTGCCTTGATTTGAAATGATGAATCCTAAGAGTTATTTTGAAGTTACACCAAATACGCACTTCTTAGGATTCAACCTGACATTATGCTCTATCAGGTGATCGAAGACTTTTCTCAAGATCTCAGTATGCTTTGAATGCAACCATGACTTTGCCAATAAGTCATCGATGTAATATTCTAAAATTTTATGCATATAGTCATGAAAAATATATGTCATAGCCCACTGATATGTGGCACCAACATTTTTAAGGCCAAATGGCATAACTTTACAATAAAACATCCCCCATGGCATTATGAACATGATTTTATGTTGGTCTTTGGGGTTAATCCGAATTTGGTTGTAAAAAGAAAAACCATCCATTAGGGAGAGCATTTCATGACCCATAGTTGCATCTGCAAGAGCATCTATGTTGACAATAGGAATGAATCCTTTGGTGTTGCCTTATTGAGGTATCTAAAATCTGTACAAATACGGATCCTTCCATCAGGTTTTCCTATGGGTACCATGTTTGATACCCATTCTGGATAGTCGATGGAAATGATGAACTCTACATCCAGTAGCTTCTACAATTCATCTTTCACCATTAATGCTACTTTAGGATGAATCTTCCTAAGTTTTTGCTTGACTGACTTCTTTGATAGATCTAGTAAAAGGTTATGAGTAACCAAATATAGATCTAAACCTGGCATGTATTTGTAAGTCCAAGAAAAGAGATCATATCTCTCTCTCAGTATAGGGATGAGGTTGGCATGCTCATCAGGAGATAAACTTTCTCCAAATTCAACCTTCCTTGGATTGGTAGGATCATCACTGATATCCACTTCAAAGGTTTCCTCTATCGATATGTGGGATCCCTCCTTAAGCTGATGAGACATAGGGATCAAGTGGATGTCATCTTATGGGTTTATGGGTTCCACATTGGAAGCATCCTCAGCATGATAAAAATAATTTGCATAGCTTGGTGTAAAGTAAAAAGGTTGCAACATTTATTCATTAGGGAAGAAATCTCTAGGCTCTAGTGGTGAGTCAGTGCGATCCCAATCAATAGCATCTACATTTAGGTGCAACGACTTGAAAGGATTAGCTGGATTGTGAAGTGGAGTGGTCAAATCAATGAAGATCATATTGATGGAATGGATCATGTCTCCAGGACCATGTCCATGTGACTCTATATTGATAACACTTCCATCCCTAAGATGTGGCTCTAGGGGTATGGGCATCTCTATATCAGGTCTATGAACAGAATTAAGAATAGGATCTCTAGGATCGAGGAGCTCTCTAAATATTGGTGGATCAAGAAATACCATATGATAAATCCTATCCAAACTAAGTGGTCTTCCTCTAAAGTGCGGATGAATATTTTCATCCCTGCGCATATCCACTGTAGTGTACGAAACATTACGTGACGTAAGTAAGGATACCTCAGATAGGCTCTCTCTATTTCATCTTTGTCATCACTGTCATCATAGAGACATTCATCGCTATCAATTAGAATTAGGAGATTTGGAAGGTGGGACCCCATGAAAGCCCACTCTCAATAACTACTATCGTCCATAAAGGATTGATTATCCTCAATGACTATCTCTGAAGGTAACATATGATGTAAATTAAAGGGGTCTAGATAAGCCAACTCAATCTCATCCTCAAATCGCTCATTGTTTGAGGACTCACCATTGTCATTACTCTCATATATGCAACTTGGTCCACCTATCTCAAATATGGACTTTGCTCTCTCCTCATCATAGTGATCCTTTTAATCAAAATCTATAACTATACTAGCGATCTGCATCTATAGGCCTATGTCATCGACCACCGCATGGATTTTTTCACCCAAGTTTTCTCTTGGTATATGCTCCAGATCGGTCTTCGTCATATGTCTCGAGTGGTCATATAGTGACATAAGATACTATTTGATTATCCCTCCAAAAAGAGATGGGATTAGGGTGATAAGAATTGAAGTCGACTTCACCCCTCAGGCTAAGGTACATGTAGTCTCAATATACTGCAAGGATTTTAGCCTATCCTCCAATATGGTATCCTAATACAAACCTATCCATAGGAAATTGATACCGAGGTTCATACGTCCTCTTACACTCTTGCTCAAAAAATATGATCCTATAACCATGCCAATGGTAATGCTCAAAATATTGTAAGGTATACTCTAGGTTAGAAAGATAATGAACATTCATGGTGAATGGCTCTTCATCGTCTTCATCCATAGAAGTGCAATATGCAATATGGTCGAGTCCTCCATAGATAAAATTAGATTTTTTAGGAGGTACCCCTAGCAGTACCACCATCCCTATAGTAAAACGATGGTCTTGTGGTCGGTCCATGTCTTGTGCAGTCTCAATGATCAGAGTGAATGTCACATCCTGCATAATGTATTCCCCTAATATGGGATTAACCAAGTGAATGATCACCTGTGGTGCATATGACCCTACTAAATATGTAGGTAAAGTAGGTTGAGGTGCCTCTTCGACTTCTACTGGAGCATTATCTACTTCCATGGGAGTAGGAACCTTGATCACAACTAGTTTGAGCACCAACTTATTCTCTTTTTTCCCATTTTAGATTTAAGCTTCTCATCATCCTGACACATTATAGATGTAGATGGTCTGGTAAATATTCATAGTGACAACTATTTGGAGGCCCATTATCAAGACTTCATATTCAAAATTATTGTTAGTGCAAGGAAATTCGAACTTGAATGATAAGGGCATATGAGCACCTTGTAGCATGAACAACACTATTCTTGCATCACCTCCTTGCTCACACTTCAAACCATCAAAGAACAAGGTCATATCAGCTTTATTGTCTAGTTCTTTTGTCTTGGGTGCTTCTAATAAGGCAAACATTGCATCATCAAGAAGCTCAATGGTGAGGGGCCTGCTATTTTCAATAGGTGCCTCGGCCAGCTGATCAGCTGTGACTTATCCCTTAATGGACTTCTAGATAATGAATTCCAGATCAAATTTTATCATTTGCATGATCCACTTTGTAGTACGTGTATCATGATATGTATTTATCATCATATACTACAAAGGATTTTGTTTTGATATGATATATGTCGTATGACTTAACATATAATGTCATAATTTCTTTATAGCAAACACTACTGCTAAACACAATTTTTACACATATGCATATCTTAGATCATAACTCACCAAGGTTTGACTAATGTAATATATGGCTTGCTCTTTGTTTTGCATGTTATTTTGGGCTAACATTGTCCCTAATGTAAAATCAGTCATCGATATATATAGCAAAAATGGCTCATTTTGTCTTGTTGGAGCTAGCACTCACGACATTGCCAGGTATTGCTTAATCTCAGCAAAGGCTACTTGATAGTCCTCGTCCTAATTAAATGGAACCCCCTTGTGTAGCAATCAATTCATGGGTTGACATTTATGTGATAACTATGTGATAAATTGCTTTATGGATGCTACCTTGCCCTATAGGCTTCTTAATTCCTTGATATTTGTGGGTGGACATATTTCTAAAATTACCTTTATCTTTGCTGGATAAACTTTGATGCGTCACTTTGAAATGATGAATCCTAAGAGTTTTCTCGAAGTTACACCAAATACACACTTCTTAGGATTCAACCTAACATTATGCTCCATCAGGCGATTGAAGACTTTTCTCAAGACCTTAGTATGCTCTAAATGCAACCATTACTTTGCAAATAAGTCATCGATGTAATCTTCTAAAATTTTATGCATATAGTCATGAAAAATATATATCATAGCCCGTTGATATGTGACACCAACATTTTTAAGGCCAAATGGTATAAATTTACAACAAAACATCCCCCATGATGTTATGAACACAATTTTATGCTGGTATTTGGGCTTAATATGAATTTGGTTGTAACCAGAAAAACCATCTATTAGGGAGAGCATTTCATGACCCATAGTTGCATCTATGAGAGCATCTATATTTGGCAATGGGAATGAATCCTTTGGTGTTGTCTTATTGAGGTCTCTGAAATATGTACAAATATGGATCCTTCCATTAGGTTTTCCTATGGGCACCATGTTTGATACCCATTATGGATAGTCGATGGAAATGATGAACTCTACATCCAGTAGCTTCTGTAATTCATATTTCACCATTAAGGCTACTGTCAGATGTATCTTCCTGAGTTTTTGCTTGACTGACTTCTTTTATAGATCTAGTAAAAGGTTATGAGTAACCAATTTTGGATCTAAACCTGACATGTCTTTGTAAGTCCAAGCAAAGAGAGCATATATCTCTCTCAGCAGAGGGATGAAGTTGGCATGCTCATTAGGAGATAAAATTTCTCCAAATTTTACCTTCATTGAATTGGTGGGATCATCACTAATATCCACTTCGAAGGTTTCCTCTATCGATATGTGGGATCCCTCCTCAAGCTGATGAGACATAGGGATCAAGTGGATGTCATCTTCTGGGTTTATGGGTTTCAAATTGGAAGAATCCTCAGCATGATAAACAACATTTGCATGGCCTAGCATAAAGTGAAAAGGTTGTAGCATTTATTCATTAGGGAAGAAATATCCAGGCTCTAGTGGTGATTCGATGTGATCCCAATCAAAAGAATCTACATTTAGGTGCAACGAATTGAAAGGATCGACTGGATTATGAAGTGGAGTGGTCAAATAAAAGAAGATCATATTTATGGAATGGATCATGTCTCCAAGACCATGTCCATGTGACTCTATATTGATAACACTTCCATCCTCGAGATTAGGCTCTAGGGGTATGGGGATCTCTATATGTGGTTTATTAACAGACTTGATAATGGGATCGCTAGGCTCGAGGAGCTCTCTAAATATTGGTGGATCAAGAAATACCATATGATAAATCCTTTCCAAACTAAGCGGTCTTCCTCTGAGGTGCGAATGAATATTGGCATCCCTACGTATATCCGTTGTAGTGTATGATGCATTACAATGATGTAAGGATACCTCTGATAGGCTCTCTCTATTTCATATTCATTGTCACTATCATAATAGAGACCTTCATCGCTATCGATTGGAATCGGGCGATTGGGAAGGTAGGATCCCATGAAATCCCACTCTCGATAACTGCTATCATCCATTAAGGATTGATTATTCTCAATGACTATCTCTAAAGGTAACATATGATGTAAATTAAGAGGGACTAGATAAGCCAACTTAGTCTCATCCTCAAATCGCTCATTTTATAAGGACTCACCATTGTCATTACTCTCATTTATGCAAATTGGTCCACCTATCTCAAATATGGACTCTGCTCTCTCCTCATCATAATGATCCTTTTAATCAACATCTATCACTATACTAGTGATCTACATCTGTAGGCATATGTCATTGACCACTGCACAAATTTTTTCACCCAATTTTTCTCTTGGTATATGCTCTGGATCGTTCTCCACCAATATATCTTTGTGATATGTCTCGGGTGGTCCTATAGTGACATAAGACACTATCTAGTTATCCCTCCAAAAAGAGAGGGGATTAGGGTGATAATAATTGAAGTCAACTTCACCCCTTAGGCTAAGGTACATGCAGTATAAATATGTTGTGAGGAGTTCAACCTATCCTCCAATATGGTATCCTAATACAAACCTATCCACATGAAACTGATACTGAGGTTCATACAACCTCTTACGCCCCTGCTCAAACAATTCAATCCTATAACCATGCCAATGGTAATTCTTGAAATATTGCAAGGCATACTTTGGGTTAGAAAGATAATGAACATTCACAGTGAATGGCTCATCATTGTCTTCATCCATGGAAGTGCGAGATGCAAGATGGTCGAGCCCTCCATAGATAATATTAGTTTGGTTAGGAGGTACCCCTAGTGGTACCACCATACCTACAGTAAAACGATGGTCTTGTGGTCGGTCCATGTCTTGTGGAGTCTCAATGATCAAAGTAAATGTCACATTCTGTATAATATATTCCCCTAATTTAGGATTAACAAAGTGAATGATCACCTGTGGTGTAGATGACCCTACTGAAGATGCAGGTAAAGTAGGTTGAGGTGCCTCTTCGACTCCTATTGGAGCATTCTCTACTTCCATGGGAGTAGGAACCTCGATCACAACTAGTTTGGGCACCAACTTCTTCTCTTTTTTTCCCATTTTAGCTTTTAGCTTCTCATCATCCCGACACATTATAGATGTAGATGGTCTAGTCGATGCAGCTATTATGTGCTCTGATCATTGGGATGTAGACTTAGCACACACTTCTCTTATTTTACCTCCTAGATCTTTGATTGACGATGTAGGCCGTATGTCTAGGTGTGTTGAGGGGAGCACAAAATCCCCTGGAAAGTCTTCTAGATTCATGTATTTAAATGGTTCCTCATCAGAAGGCACCACGTGAACTTGCCCCTCATGTACATATTTGATACATTGATGGATAATAGAGGGGACACAATGCATTTCTCATATCCAAGGCCTCCCTAAAAGGATGTTGTATTGCATGGTGCCTTCAATCATGTGACACATCATAGGTATGGTCTTTAGTCCAACCTAGATCGGAAGAACTATGGTACCTACCGTTGAGCACAATGCATCATTGAATTCTCTCAAGGTAAAAGTAGAAGGTACAATATGTGATTTCAACAACTTCAAATATGTCAACACCTTGGTCATGATAATGTTGATTGATGATCTTGTATCAATCAATACCTACTTGAAAGGTTTGTGGTTTACACATGTAATAATATGGAGCAACGGGTGTGCTATGAAAGTGGAAACCATATTGACTTCATGATTGTGCAATTGTATTATCGGTTCTTGGCACTATTGCATGTGTCCCATGAAGTGTGTGAACACTTTTAGATCTTGGGACTGTAATTCTATGGACATTATAATTTCCATAAGTGTCTCCCTATGCTTGGGATATTTTTGAATCAGCTCATAAATTGACAACTTCGTTGGAGTTGTCTATAGGTTTTGAACTAACCTACTCTTGATTGCCACCACCGGTCTAGCTGGTGGTCCTAGCACATTTTGGGTTGGCATTGGAGGAGGTGTAGCTTGTACTCTAATGGGATTTGTAGGTTGATTTGGTCTCTCATACCTTGCATGTCTCATAACAACATTGACCATTCTAACGAACCCATGGGTGGGGGGTTCAATTCGCACTTGATTGACTTGGCCAATATTTTTCCTCGGTGCCTCATGATTAGGTAGAGGATTTTTTTAAATTCCCATATTTTTATTATCTGGTGCTTGAGGGTTATCCATAGTTAAGTCACATATTTCTATCATTTTTTGTACTAAATTTTTGAAACTCCAACATAATTCAATGTCGTGTCCCTTTTATCTATGGAAAATATAGTACAAATCGTCCCTATACCCCTTCGATTTGGGTTGATTAGGGTCCAACAATTTGATATCTGGTAAGAGTATGACCTTGGCCTCGCATAGTTAATTGAATATCACAATCATCAATTCTGACAATGGTGTGAACTTGCAAGGTGGGTGTTGTTCCTTATTCTTACCCTTTTGATAATTTTTGCACTGCTCATACTGTACAGGAGGAGGTTGGGCTTGCTAATTTATTTTTGTTGCCCCTTATCCTATTTCTAAATGTTTAAAGCCACATGATTGACATGGGCTAGCTTGGCTAGTTATTTTTCAATGCTTCTTTTATTCCATTTCTTCTTATTCCTAAGCTTCAAGTTACCCTCCTATAACTTGATATCCTCAATCACTTTGGCTTGTGCCAAAGCCTCTTCGAAGGTCTGGTATTGCTACAATTGTGATAATAATAAAATGTGCTTGGCACAACTTTTCATAAATATTCTAGTTAATTTAGTAGTAGGGATGGAGAATGGTAACTTTTCCATCATATTTATCCATAATTTCCCATAATACATAACTAGTTCATCATCATATTACATTTATCCATATCGGATAAGTTCACCTTCTTCTTGACGCCAAAGGAGAAGCGTTCAAGAAATGCATAAGCCAATTTCTCAATGGTGATACTGTGCCTCTTGAGTTGATTAAACCACTCTCAGGTTGGGCCTGAGAGGATCATAACAAAGGTCCATAGGAGCAGGGCATCATTGCTTCCAATCTGAAAGCATACATACACAAATCTCATGATGTGCTCTTGAGCGTCCTCCTCTCCTCTAAACTTATCTAGTTTAGGCATTTCAAAATTATTGGGATAAGGTAGAGGAGGCACTGATAGACATAAAGGTTCATTATGAATTTTATTCAAGGTTGGCTTTTGATAATTTGTCCCCTACTTTTCTATAGCTTTGACCTTTTCTGATAGGACTTTATAAGCTTACAAATATAAAAACTCCTCTTCTATGGAATGCCTTGGAGGCACCCTTGGAGGTAGATTCCTCTTCGGTCAGGGTGAAGGAATAGTCTCATCCTCCTCCTCGAATTGGGATATTTTAGGATACTCTTGATATAATTCCTCTCCCACTTCTTCTTCATACTGCCTATGCCCATGGTGTTTGGACACGAGGCACCGATCTCTGTGCTAGGTTGCATGGCGAGTATGAATGTCTATGTGCTCATGGTGCAAATCAGGTTGTGAAGAAGCTCACCTATCAAGGGGCTCCCTATGCTCACTTCGAGTATGCAAACTGATCAAGAATGCATTTTTCACATGTGCATTGTTCATATAAGTGTTGTCTCATGAACCTTTACCTCTAAGTGTTCTTATTTTTGAGGCATTCTCACTCTGTACAAAAATCCTCCAATTGGTCTTGGAGGATTTGACATCTCTACTCGAACATCAACTTATGAGATGTATCCATACGATTAGTCGTTTGTGGCCTTTGGTGTGTGCACTATGTCTGAGTGGATTTATGGGTGTGTCCCCCAATGGACTGATTTGCCATACTCTTGCTCTTGTCTGTGAATATAGTATTCACATCTAGCTGTTGCTCGTACACTATGCTTTCATGAGATGTAGGGGCACACATATCTCGAGAACACTTGGAGCACTCTCTAGGTTATCTAATAGTCCTAATGGTACTACCACTACACACACTCATAGGATGAGAAGGCACAGGAGTAGGCTTGTAACCTAGCTATCCTAAGACTTTGTCTAGACCATCTAACTATCGACTATGCCATGGATCATGAGGTGGCATACCATTAGCTCCCACTTTAGATATATCTATGGTGATCCTACAAGGCTCACTTCTATTGGGAGTTTGAGTGGGCCTATGCTTGAAAGCAACCCTCTCATTTTTCCCCTAGATGTGTGGATCTTGAGTTCATCTATATTCAAATGTTGAGGGCCTCACGCCTCCCTTAGCTACAGTATGAAGGGGCACCAATCTGGATCCCTCAATGACAAACTCTTCAGTAGATCCCATGGATGCACGTGGAGTGTGATCATGATAAATGCTAACATGTTCAAAACCCCTATGTTGGGAAAATCCATGCTATGATCTATGTCTTGAGGAGTATCTAGTGGTTCCTCGTATCAAGGTATTCTCAACAGGATCCCCACACATAGAATTGTCCCCTTTAATACTCATCGAACAACATCTGGGAGGATTCTATGATTGAGGGTGTTGTGTGTCTTGTTTTGCATTAGGTGGAGCTTTGACCTCGACCTCAGATCTATTCCTGAGTTGACCTCTCCATATTATGTAAGTTTTGAGGCAAACAAAGTAAACAATGGTGATTATCTCTTTTAAAATTTAAAGTGAACCCTAAAATTTTTGATGTGTTTTGCAATTGTTGTATCAATAAGTAACTTTCATCGTGTTTTTAATATGTTGATGATATACTCAGTTGTTAAAGGGCTTACACTTGTATGCTCACTAATCGAAAACTTGGCTATGAACTCTAGGTTATGTAATCCCCCCAAAGTGCGACACTGAAAGTCCACACCTGGGGAGGGAGCACAGGTACTACCAGACCCTCACCCAATCTCACCCAGTCAATTTTATACCCTTAGAAGAGAAGTACATGCAAATTTTTTGGGCTACGGATGGTTCTTGGGTCCGGTATTGGTCTAGTAACAAAGGGTTCGAAGGATTTGGGCCAACAGATGGAAATCACTACCACCATCATTGAACCCTACTAGTGGTTGTATGTGACTTTCAACTCACTATGATTTAAGTGTGTCATGGTGTGTGGGTTCCTTTTATTTTGTATGAAATTAAATGCATAAAAAAACATTCATGACTCTTCTACATGCTTATTGGAGTAAAACAATATCTCTTGCATTGATAATAAGAAGATTATATACAATGCTTAGGCTAAGAATAGCCTAGGATAAGGATAGCCTAGAATAGTCGACTAACAACAATATTATTCGAAGGCTAATAATAATGAAGATACTAACCAACCTAGAAATAATATCCTAAGTAGATACTATGTCTAACAATAATGATTATTGTTAGACTTACATAATAATCTACCCTTAAGGAGGTAATATCCCTAATGAGGGAATAATCTACTCTAACACCCCCCCTTATTCCATTATTTGGGTAATACATATAACTACTATCTATGCTAACATCCCCCCATACAACAATATTTGGGTAAAGTATATAACTGCCCCAATACAATGAAGAAGAAGAAGAAGAGAAATGAAAGAATGGTGACTCGTGATTTTGTCTTTGGCTCTGGCTCTGGCTCATGGCTCTGGCTCTAGCTCTAAGCATACCTCTGGATTTGTACCTCTAGGTCTATCTCGAGATCTGCCTGTGAATCTTCCTCTGGATCTGCCTGTAGATCTACCTCTGGAACTTTATCTCTGGGTCTGTCTTTAGGTCTGTCTCTAGGTCATTATCTCTGGGACTGCCACTAGGTCTATTAGTAGATTTGCCTTGGGTTCTACCATAGGTTTTACCTTTTCGATAGAAGCCATACAACATTGCTTTCATCATGGTCCATTGTGTGTGATTTTTCCATCCACAATCTATATGAACCTTGTTGGCCATTTTTAGTTTGTACCAACAACTAGAAGAAGAGTGATTCATACATCCACATGAATCACAAGGATGTAGTTTCCAACACTTAGCTGCAACATGTCCTACCTTTCCACAGTGACTACAATAATGATTTTTAGGAGATGGAGGAGATTTAGGTTTTATAAACATGGAATTACTGGTACTTGCATGTCCAGTATAGCCAAGGCCTTCATTCTTTGCCCTGATATTTAGCATTATAGGAGTTTTAATGCCTTGTTCCTGTTTACCTAATATCTCACCATTGAATCCCATTTTCTTCATCATTTTGGATCCAAATCCTTTGGTGTGTTTTTCAAAACATCCAATTTCATCATCTTCATCAATGTGTTTAACAATATGGCATTTGTCACTATTGATGAGATTATGGAGTTCATGTTTAGGAGGTTCAGTTTTTAATTCACTAGTGTCACAAGCAAAATTTGCTACTGTGATGAGATCACCTGTGCTACAATTGATATCTACCATCATAGGCATGAGGTCGCTTGTATCACAACAAGCATTAGACATCATGGGCTCAAGGTCATATGTGTCACAACAAGCATTTGCCACCATGGGCTGAAGGTAACTTGTATCACTACAAGCATCAATCATTTTGACCTCTATTTCCTCACTAAAGTCCTTGTATATTTTACGTTGTCCAATGCCAAGAGAAAGAAATGATATGTATATTGCCCTTATGACACCTATAGGTATTTGAACACCATACTTCTGAAGGTCTTCAGAATATTTATAATCTTTGAGAATGGATTTTACACCACTGCGTAGTGTAGAATATTTTTCATCGTCATAAAAATCCATTCCTTCCATCTCTGGTGGAAAGTAAGGACCTTGAACTGATTTAACAACATCAGTTGAATTTGGGGCACTATTTTTCTTTGATTTACCCATTTTTAAGGTGTCGGTCGCTATCGAAAATACACCTTTTACAATGATATTTTGCAAAAATAAATTTCTAAGGTGTCGGTCTCCTGTCAAAAATGCACCTTTACAAGGTTATCCCCCCTTGTTTTTGCAAAATTATGGTAGAGAAAAACAAAGTTAGTATCCCCCTTAATGCAAAATTGTATCACCCCTTGTGTTACAAATGTTGCCTCTTAGGCAAGTGTGCAAAATGCACTCAAATTTCCCCCTTTGGTTACAATTTGATGGTGGAGAAAACAATTTTTTTTTATATCCCCCTGAATGTAAAAAATTACCGACAATAAAGCCTCTTGGGCTTTTGTTTTGAAAAACTTGCCTCTTAGGAAATTTGGGAATGATGCCCCCTTACAATATGTGCAATTTTAAATTTCAATCAATAATTTTCAAAAATAATTTTAATATAAGTTGTGGAAAATCAATAATCTTAAGATTTAACAAAAGAATTGATTTAAAAAAAGCTTTAATTAAAAAAATTTATTAAAGAAATTATTAAAAGAAATAAAACTTAGGAAAATTGCACCTATGTGGGTAGACGCGAGCGAGAATGGAAGAGCACTCTCTCCTACTCTTTATTGGGCCTAGGTGGCACTTTTTGTTCCTCTATGGACGACACGTCTGGGCTGGTGCTCCTCCAAAGAGCATGCTCCTCTAGGAGGTTGCGTCTCCCAATGGCATGACCTCCTTTGGGTTATGCATCCTTCCTTTGATCATTTTAATCACTCTGAGATAGCATTTACATTCCCTACAAAATACAGCATCACTAATGACGTCAACTGTGTCAAATATGATATTCATTTAGCAGCAACAACATCCAAGATTTGGAAGAAATCACTGGCGATCGATCTACTTAGCACACCAAAAACTCTTTGTTGGCAACGTTGGTAATTTTTAGGAATCAATCTGCGTATGAAGCCTCAACCTATGTTTTGTATGCCTTCTTCTACCCTGTATGATAGCATGTTAGTGCCTTTGGTCGAACCGTATGAGCAACGATCCACCACTATGTCGCACCGGAGAGGCGCACAAGCAATCAATATTTGAGAAATGCTAATTGAATTCACTCACACCAAAAAGGATGTACTTCTGGTACCATATTTTTGTTGACATGCTCTAACATCCACGATGCCCCACAAGGTGATGATGTCCCATATTTTTGGCTTTCTTCGTGCCTCAACAGCGAGTTCTCCAATGCAGGCATACAACAACTCGACAATGTCGATCACCTCTGTAATTCTCACAAATGCCGGCTACCAGATATGGTTTTCACAAAAAATTCTTTGACTGCAATGTTGTTTCCAACTATAATATTATCTATGATTGTAGTCTGTGTGGCTTCTGAAGCCATATCACATGATAAAAAAATATCTACGGTTGCTTCAGTATGAGCTCTACCATGATGATCCTATTGACGATGGTGTGCAATGGCTAGTGGTGTATTTTCTAAGCATTCTAGCATTTGGGATCCATAACCACGTTTACAAAGAGAAATAATTTTCAAGTTTCCAGGTCCTCCACCAGTGGTCGTCTGTGTGCAAGTGCGGTCCAGATCCTCCACTAGTCCTAGATGCCTTAACCAAAAAAAAAATCACAAATCATAGATGCAAAAAATATGCCAAAATCAGAGCGAGGATACCTCACACCCACTTTGATACCATATTGGAGTAAAACAATATCTCTTGCATTGATAATAAGAATATTATATACAATGCTTTAGGCTAAGAATAACCTAGGATAGGGATAGCCTAGAATAGTTGACTAACAACAATATTATTCGAAGGCTAATAATAATGAAGATACTAACCAACCTAGAAATAATATCCTAAGTAGATACTATGTCTAACAATAATGATTATTGTTAGACTTACATAATAATCTACCCTTAAGGAGGTAATATCCCTAATGAGGGAATAATCTACTCTAACAATGCTATGCAAACTAAAAGAAAATTTTTAACTTTTAGAAGTATGCATGATTAAGCTATATGACTTTCAGAGCAAATGCACACTAATTATGATGATGAAGTGGCAACTAGATGGACCTCATGCAAGCAAAATAACATACAAGAAGGGCCTAGACCTATTGAGACTAGGTTAGACTACACTTAGAGGTCTGATGTTCCTAGCATCGACTAGTGAAACCTAAGAAAAGACCTAGGGACTCAATGCATTTTACTTTCTTGTCACATTCCCTAATTATGCTACCATTTTGATCATTCTAAAAAAAACACAGATAGAGAATAAGGAAAATAAGAGAAAAATAGATCCTACCTTAGATCCTCATCTGATTAAGCTTTATCTCCCTATTGTACGACCTGTTAGCTGCTGGCTCTGTGGTGTGGCTAAGACTATTGCCCATGGGTGTCAACCATGGTGACAAATTTTGATCATGGCTGTCAACCATAGCTAGCACCTATTATCAAAAAACCCAAAAATTAGTGTTTTGTGGAATTTAATGTGGATTTCCCATCGTGATAACCTTCTGTAACATCCAAAAAAATCTTGCATCTAATATTGCAATTGCTTAAAATGATACAAATAGTCATGCACAAATTGACAAGAATGAAAAGAACAAAATGTAAATATCTTTTATTAATTCCGAATCAAGTCAAGGTACATAACCATACCTCTTAGGGATACCCATTTGATACAACAATTACAATAGTTCTAAATCCCCCTCAAGGGTAGGTGCATTCCAGATGCCTTTCAAAATGATACGAACTGCTCCAAGGTGTTGATGACCTTCTTCTCCATGATTAGAGGCATTTGTTGCCTTGCATCCCAAAACCCTATTTATCTTGCATGCAATAAACAACAATAAGCATAAATAATAAAGGAGGCCTCTCTTTATGAGGCTTTTGAGGAAATCATACGAATACATGACATTACTAGCATATAATTAAGAAAATGCAAGAAAGCTAGTAAACATATAAAAAACATGAAAATATGTTATGAATCATATAAAGGAAAAGCATATGTATCTATCTAATGGTCTAATTATGAATTTGAAAGCATGGAAGCATGAAAAATATTCATTAGTATCCTAGTTACAATATTGAAAGTAAGATAACTAAACAACCTAATTCTATCGGTCAAAAATCTCTAATAATGCAATTAAACCTAAATTATGCTTAATCTAATGCTATTAACAAATCCTATGATGATAAAGCAAGGAAATAAGGGATGATACCCTAATCATGGCTCTATGGCATGGTGAACACTGTTAGCCATGGCTGATAGTTGTGACTGAGCTTGAAGTATGCTTGTCCTCCAATTCAAGGGCTAAATCACTGAATCCTCTTGCCAAATTGATGGTCAAGGGTCGCCTTTGTGTCCTCTAATATATTTGGTGGTTGACTTACTCCAATTGCTAATAAAATAGGTGTAATTGAGTTTCTTGGCTCTCCTATCCTCCTAGGGCCTCCATGGCTTGCATAGTCATGTCAATTCCTCAATTGCAATGATAAATATTTCTCTCAAGGAACACAAGTGAGTGTCTATCTTGATAGGGATTCGTCGCATACAATTGAAAACTTCTCTAGGATTTTCATTGATTTGTATGGGGTTCTTATAGCACCTAGGAGGGCTATGTCCTAGCTTCATGAGGAAGCCAAGATCAATATTGGGTAGTTAGATTTTGTTGGATGGAAATATCCAGAACCTTCCTCGCTCAAACCGCTCCAATATGCAACCAATTGGTCGTTTGGAACCAAATTTGACTTGGTCAAAGGCCAACTGATCCTAAGGCCTAAGAGTGTATGACAAGCACGGTCAGCTCTACTAACCATGGGTGTTAGAAGCGACTAGCACTAACTAGGCAAAGGTGCCCAAATGAGTGGTTAAAACCACTGCTATACCTTGGTATTTGTCCAAGGTCTTCCATATGGTATTCTAGCATGTCCCATATGAGTAATCACCTTGACATGACGTTTTTTAGGTGTCTACACTTGGAAAAAACCTCTTTCTCTATTAGGGCAAAAATAAAATCAACCACTTGCATTTTTCCAACAACCCCCTCCACCATTGGGGTAAAAATGACATTACATTTACATCATTCATTTCATCCAAAATTGCACCATGCATTCCACATAATCATTTGCATAAATTCATGAATTGGTTCATGAGATGCATCCATCACTCATTCACCAATTGAGGGGGTAAGCTACTCAATCAAAATTTGTTTATCTCCAAGTTCATCTTTGCATTCCAACAAAACAAAGTTGCTTCTGCATTATGCCAAACCATGTGTCTTGTATTTTTTCACTGTATTGTGTTTCACGTAACACGATACAAAAAGGGGCATCTATAGACACCAAAATCTAGCCACTTGTCCTTCATTCATAGGTCCCTACCACAATTATCTATTATTTATATATATTTATTGATATTTGTTTGATATACATTTAAATAATAATATTTCATATCTTATACATATATATATATATATATATAAATTAATCCCACACATCCATCATGATCTAATCCTAGCCATTCATCTGCCTTAATCCATGCCACCTACCTAGATTTAATCTCCACCCTCCATCATGTTTTAATCTTGACCACACAAATTATGTCGTTGAAACCCTAACATGCCCTAGGGAAGATTATAAAGAGGAGTCATTTTGACAACTTAACCCCTATGTTCTGAAGTTTTGAAGTTTCCCTAAGTTTTTAAATTCTCTAAGTCATTTGGAGTTTCAAATCCCTTTACCACTATCATCTACCATCGTCACTCCCTATCGGGGTTATGCATAAGGGGTTGGACCCAAAATGTACTTGTAACAAAATGGGGAATCCTAATCAAAATAAATATGAATCCTAAGCAAATCAAATCAATCATCTTCACACCAAAATTTGGGGGTATTTGAAGCTCTAAAAATAATATCATCTTTGGGACACATTTTGACCTATTAAATCACATTATAACTTCATAAAAATACCACCATTATATCAAGCTTGAAAAGATCTTTCCAATGAGTACAAATATGTCTATGTTTGGATATATATTGTGGCAAATTGACCCTAAGAAAAAATTGGTCCTAAAAATTTTAGGCGAATGGGCCGACGTCGAGGGTCCTCATATTTGTCAATTTTCAATTTTGGAAATCCTAATATTTACCCAATTTGTGAATATTAACCACTGTGCATAACCCTACTCCCTGTTGCATCCTCCATATTTGTTGCCACCCACAACATGAATCAAATCTACTCTACAATTTTTGCTTCACACCTCGAACATCTATCAGAGCCTTGCAAGCACATTTGGGAACTTCAAACCATCACCGAGCATCCCCCAGAGTTCTGTGAGCACCCATAAAAGTTTCTTGAGTGCCCTTGGGTATTTTTATCATTGTCGAGCATCCACAAGCATTTCCTATCCCTAATCTGCAAACCTATGGCTCTTGAGTGCTGCTAGGGCACATATACATACCCATCCTTTGCAACCACAACAAACATATAAGTGACAAGTCAACATAAATAAGATAAACTATTAATTGCATTTATTTTTAGTGTTCTGATATCTGCTTACAGTTTATTTATGAAACTAGAGTTAGTGATTTATCTTTCTAAGGATATAAAGAAATGGATCCCTAATAGATATTATTAACCTTATTTTATTTTTCATGTGCAGGTGTGAGAAGAATATTTATTGGAAGTTGCTTAAGCTAGAGTGGTCCTGCATAGGATAACAAAATTCCCACTCACTCTAATGGGATCAAAGATGATTTTGAAGACACCACAGTTTGTTGACCTAGGGTTTCAAAGAACCCTATATTTGTAATGATTGTAACATATGTATCAATATCATATTATGTTGTAACATTAGATATTTAAGGTTCTCCCCTTTATATAAATAAAATACTCTCTTTTGTGCAACATATTGTGTATTAATTTTATTGTCCATTATATTTGTGTTTCATTCTTGCATTCATATATTCTTATAAACTTTTTCATCTCCTTTTTCTCCAATCTTCCCATTAATCTTCACTATGTAAAGCAAGCTGCCTCTTTTGATTTTTTTATTTAATTGCATAGATGAAAGCAAGTGGGGTTGGAAATGAAGAACACAAGCTTATAATGAGATGGGGGGTGAATAGTATAAGACCACTTTTTACTCTTCTTTCCCAATAAATATTATGCAATGTATATATAGCATTAACAACAATAGTAATAAAAGCAATGTAAAAATCCACACACACAATAGAGACACCAATTTTATGTGGTTCACCCAATGTGGGCTACTCCACGGAGAAAATATTTCACTAAAATTTTCTCAATCAATCCTTGGGAATACTTTCCCTTTTACAATGTTTATGGACCTCAATCCAAAGGAGACACCAATCCCCTAATCAAGTTCATGGATCTTTATCAACAAGAGAACTCCTTTCTCCTTAGATCTAACTAGTGATATTCTAGAAGAACTACTGCCCCCACTACTCTAGCTAATGGATCTCTATCCATTGAAGAAACCTGTCCTCACTACCCTGGCTAATGGATCTATATCCACTAGAGACTGTCATCCTATATACTCTATAAACTTCAAATATCTATCTCAAATCTATACTAAACACAGTCCTTTGATCTAGCACAAATCTACTCAATATTTGTCTCTAGTATAGCACAAACATGTCCTCAAATCTGCACCAAAATTTGTCCTCAAATCTATACTAAACATAGTCCTTCGATCTAGCACAAATATATCCTCAATATTTTTCCTCTGATCTATACTAAACATAGTCCTTCAATATAGAACAAATTTATCCTCAATCTCTATCCTCAAGTCTTAAAATAAAGCTTGACTTAATCTCGAATCAAATCTGCTAGATCTGCCCCAAACCTTAACTCAAGGTTTGAAAAAATCAATAAATCAACTCATCTCTCAAGTCTTTTCAAAGACTTGTCTCAAATATGCCTAGTAAGCTTCCACAAAATCTCACACTAATATGTCCACAAGTCCTCTCTCGAAATTGTCCAAATATGCTCAACAAGTCCTCATTCTAACTTGTCCAAATGCTCAATAAGTCCTCACTAGAACTTATCTAAATCTTATCTCAATCTATATTGTAAGCTTCCACAAAAGCTCACACAAATATATCCACGAGTCTTCTCAAAGACTTACCTCAAATCTGCTCAACAATTCCACACTAGAACTTGTCTAATATCATAGAAACATAAAGAGAATTGTTAGACTCAATATACTTCACATTCACCACAATGTCAATTAATTTCAATCACTCTTTTAGAAACATATAAAGAATTGTTAAAAACTCAATATGCTTCATATTCACAAAATCTCAATCACTTTCAATCTCTCTTTTATCACAAAAATATATAGAGAATTTTTAGATACTCAATATGTTTCAAACTCAACCTCTTTCTTAAATAAATTCAGAATATAGAACAATTTGTTTTAAAGAACTTGAACTATCATATCAACACATCCACTTGACTAGGTTCAACCAACTCTACTCAACCAATCACTCAATGAAATAATCCTTGCTCACAAACCCTAGTCCAAGCATATGAACACTCACTCAAATGTTTCCAACAATTCTTATCAATCAATCTCACATAACAATGATACTCACAATCTTTGCAAACCCTAGTTCAAGTTCTTCACTCAATTAATCATTTCAACAAAAATGCTTATAAAACAAGGTTTTATCAATGACTCTTTATTCCAAAAAAACTTGAAGCATTAATTCAAAACACACTCAACGATGCTAACCAAACAATACTTTTCAATCCAACTTTGAATTCACAACTTTCAACAATCACTCACTAGGAATATGTGCCCATACCTTTTGTTTGATGTAGAAGTTCCCTTAGAAAAATCTTTCTCGATCACAATTTTCTCCTTTGCCAATTTCAATAGTTAGATGACAAATATCACATTAACTCTCTTTCAAAATATTTTTCAAACACAAAAATAATCAATCCCAAATAAACCTTATTAATCCTTATTGAAATTAGAAATCATCAAATTACACATAAAAATAATCACTCAAAATGCTCCTTATAATATCCAATTTAATAAATCAAACTTTCAAAAATAACCCTTCAGAAATAATAATTGCCTACACCTTTATATCCATCAAAACACTTAATAACCAAATTTAATTTAGGCAAAAATTAAATCACAAACCCTCAATAATTATTTTTCAACCTTAGGGACAAAAATATATTTTCTATTTTCTTTCAACCTTAGCACATTCCAAATTATGTGACAAACCCAGCAATCCTCAGCGCATACCTTTGTCTCATCCACTAACTTGGTGGATTTTTATCCCAAAACCTCTCCGTCGAGTTCCTTACCAAGGCGTTAGACCACCATATGGGCTAGGTGCTTCCACGAGAAGGGGAAGGTGCTAGCCTCCCTTTGTTCCCCATGCTAGGTGATGTTCGCAAAATGCAAACCTTCTTCCTTGTAAAACATAAACCCCGTGAGATTCGAACCTGCATCCTCCTGCCATCAAACGTCTTAATACTTTTCATCATCACTAGTTGTGCTACGCGATGCATGTACAAAGTGGAAGGAGCCTTGCTCCTCTTTGTTCCTTTACTTCCACCAAAGAATTTTCATCCAGAAATCGCTACTTTCTCTCTGTGCTTGTTTTCAAACTTAGGGACATTCAAAAATAATAATTGCATGAGATATTAAGGTAAAGGTTTTGCCTTCATATATATACATAGTGCCTTGATGTTGTACCACATAGGCACTTCAAATAAAATTTTAAATTTGATTTATAACTTTGCTTTATAACCCTTTTTAGGGTTTATTAAATTAATAAAAATTAATTTATAATTAACTTAAGTAACATGAAAGTTAATTAAATTAATTAATAAATTAATTTATAATAAAATTATATTAATTAATTTATAATTAATTTAAATTGACCTTTTAATATTATAATAAACTATTATAATATTATTTACATGGGCCTCTTCTTTGTCCTTTAGACTTCATCTGATTTCCTGGAACCGGACCTTGATCAACTAAAGGTAGACTATCCTTTTGCACTTATTGGAGAACCTAAAATTTATACTGCCCATTGAAACCACCACTGACTAGTGCTGAAAGCTTGACATCAATGACCACTTACACTTGACATCAATGACAACTCATATACTCAAAATTTCCAACAATATCCCCCTTTGTCATTAATGGCAACCCAAATTCTTTTTACCAAAACTTTACCTTTTTCCTGTTTTGCTCCCCCTAGAAAATTGCTCCCCTTGACTCAATGATCTCTCCTTAAACCAAATCTCTCCCCCTTGCTAAAATATCTCCCCCTTTGACATTAATGGCAAAGGGTCACCTTTAGGGCTCAGTGCTAAGAATGAGTCTCATAGCTTAGCCCCTCCCCCACCTCCTCTTGAGGTGGTTAATTATGGGGTAGGAGTATTTCTCCTCCCAGTAAGCACTGGTATTTACCTTTATCCTATTTCCTTTTTATGTGATTCTTCTAATTCCTTTGATTTTTCCTATTCATCTCCATGTTCCTGAACCTGTCCATATTCCTATTCCTACTCATGTCCATATTCTTATTCCTATTCCTATTAATGTTCTTATTCCCGTTTATGTCCATATTCTTGTTTCTATTCTTGTTCCTATTCCTATTCGTGCTTGATTCTAGAATGTCTGATCTATACAAATTTGTTGTATGTCTATCATTATTGCACTTATAAAACTTATTATTATTATTCCTTGGAGGTGCAAATGTCTTGGGATTTCTCCTAGTGAAGCCATCTCTATTCTTGTCATGTATCCTGCAATTCATTGCTTTGTGACCAAACTGATTACATGAGTAACAATACCCATGGAAAATTTATTTTTTCCTAAAGTTCCCATATTCTTGGCTCTTATGTGTCCTACAATATGAAGTCATATGCCCAAATATGTGACATGAGAAACATCTTCCATTGAAATTTTCTTTCCTTGACCTCATTAGTCTCTTAGTCTCTTTTTCTCTATGTTGGTTCATGTTCCATATGTTTCTTCTTTGTTCATTGTTTCTTTCTTTGTTGAACTTTATATCGTCCAACTCATACTCAGAAGTCTCACTTTCTCTTACACTATCTTCTTCTAAAGTTTCTTCTTCTTTATAACATGAGGTTGAATTTTTTTCTTATTTCCTTTGAGCTTGTTCCAAACCAAGACCTATTTTGTTTGTTGACCTTATTTGTACCTTGATCATCTTATCTACAATATTTGAACTCTTTCCAAAATTGTGTAGCTTATCCTTGGACTTTTCTAAATATTCCCTTAGTAGAGATACTTCTTGTTCTAACTTTTTCATATTTTAAGACCTTTTCTTCTAGCTTATCTTTGAACTTCTTTGTCTTAGCCATTGACTTGTTTAGATCATCTATAAACTTTCCTCTCTCTTCATCACATTCTTGAAACTAAAAATCAAGTTGGGAATTTTCTTTCTTACCTTATTTAAAGTTTTAAGAGCATAAATAAGCTCTCCCTCAAGATCAAATCCTCATTTTTTTTATTCTTCCTCTATTTGTTTGCCTTTATCAACATCTTCATTTTATTTTGACTTTTCTTCTATAGGATCACCTTCTTCTTCTTATAGTACCATTAGAATATTCACTTCTGGTCCTTCAAGTGTATTTTCATATTCATCATCATTGAAACTAAAACCATTCCTTGTACAACTATCTTTAAGATGTCCAAAATTACCACATCTAAAACACTTGAGAATTATTGGTGACCTTTTCTTAACTTCTTTTTATTCAATCAAAAATAAGACTTCATCTTTATCATTGTCTGAAAAACTATTATCACTATCACTTGAGTACTTACTTGCATTATCTACATAGTAGCTCTTCTTTTGTCTTTGAAAGAACTTCTTTCCTTGTTTGCCTTGTCCATCCTTGCCTTTCTTTTGGTATCTGTTTCTTTCTGATTCTCTATTCTTGTGATCATGTTTTCTTCATCATTGTTATTTTTAGCTTCTTGAAAATTAGTTGCATAGTGACCATACTTTCCACAATTGAAACATCTAACAGATTTTGCATTTTTAAATATTCTTGAATCCTTATTCCTTCTACCATAATTAGCTTCTTCATGAATGGATGACTCATTGCTTGAATCTGACTTTTTGCCCTTTTTCTTCTTAGTAGCTTTGATTGTTGCTTCCTTCTAAGAATTAGGTTCCTCTTTGTTCTTAACTCAAAAGTTGTAATAATACCAAGTAACATATATCTTGTCAAAGAATCACCATATTTTTATTCTTCTATAGCAAAAATATTTTCACTAAATCTTTTTGGAAGAGATCTTAATACCTTATCACAAACATATGATTCTTCAACATTAAGTCCAAGTCCTTGCATGGTATTAAAAACCTCATCTACCCGAAGTAGATAAGTACTAATGTTTTCCTCATCCTTCATTCTTAAATCTTCAAATTGCCTTTTGAGGTTTCCTATATTTACCTTTTTGACACTTTTATCTCCTTCATATATGCTTTGCAACTTATCCCAAATTCCTTTTGCATCTCTACAATGCATAACTTTTATTGATTCTGTTCTATTCAAACCTCTCAAAATTGTATTCATTGCTTTTGAATTGTAATGCTATAGAATGTTACCTTACTTATCTATAGGTGGATCAGCTGGTGGTATGTATCCATTTTCAACTGCTTTCCAGATTTCATTGCCAAGTGCCATCAAGTGAATCTTCATTCTCTTACTCCAAAATTTATAATCACTTCCATAAAATATTGATGTTGAATTATTTGAGGACACATTATTAGAATCCATTGTGTTCTTGAAAACTTTTCCTTCAAGCTGTTAAACTTTTTTGAAGGAACCCGCTAAAGTCTCTCTGCCTTCAGAAGAAGATGAAAGTAGAGATGTGGACTTTGTTAATGAAGAAAAAATTGGAATGCTAGGAGGCCCCTTATTACTAGGATGTTGGATATTCATATCTTCTTTCCAGATACCACTTCTCTTTGCAGAAACCTTTTGTTTATCAGACCCCATAGACCTGTCATGGAAGGGGGATAATAGCTCTTCAACAAGGTTTGTTCTTAAATCAGAGTTATAATTTGTAAAACTAGGAGAACTGCTATGTAATTGGGTTGCCACCTATAGTCTTAATGAGGTATTTGCCTCACTTGTGTTTGCCTGGACATGTGTTTCCTCCCTCTGATCTAAGATTGAGTCTCTTCTATCTCCTTTGTTCTGAGCATTGGAGAGTTGGGGATCATTTGCAGTATTGCTTATACCATTCTCCTGACCACCATTTTCATCTACAGGAGTTTGAACCTGACCTAAATATCTACTATTGAATCCCTCCAAGTGATTGTCTAAACCATCCACTCTCCCTCCAGGGTTGTGATTTTCTTTAAAACTCTTCCTCCCCTCCCTTGCTATGAATTTCAGTCCACATTCAGCTACCAAATTACCATAGACATGACATCTAGCACAGTGGAAAGGTATCTTCACATAATCAAGAATTTGGTCATAATGCCACTTCCCTATTTAGATCTCAATTGTCTCCGGGAGACCTTCTCGAAGGTCCAGCTCCACTAGTATCCTTGCAATAGTTCGAGAGGAGCCACTCAGGCACCCTTGGTCAATATCCACACATGATCCTAGCTGATTACCTATTTTCGTCAATATCCGACATGTCCACAGCTCCAATGGTAAACCTGGTAACTTGACCCATATCGACTGAATTGATTTGGACTCACGTCTTGGGTCAAAACAAGGGGACCACCATTTTAAAGACAGAGCATATGAGTCCCAAAACCATCTCTACAATATTTTATTTGCATCCTCTTTTGATCTGAATGAAAAAGCTAACCATCCTCTTACCAGAATATAGAAACTTGGAGAATATCCTATTGCTGGACTTCATTCCCTTTCTACCCACTGAGCTAGAGTTTTTTTTTAGTGTAATATTTCGTAGAATCTTCTTGTTAGAGTTTTTCCTTCCATTTCCAGAACCCTGTCCAGCAGTATATCCTCGCCTAAAACCAAATTTACTTTCTCCTTTTTAGTCTTAACACACTTTTTCTGCCTTTTGTTGGTATTGTTTAATTTTTTTGTAATTAATGGTTCCTCCTCATTTTTCCTACTTGTACATGTTTTTCCTACCATGATCCCTTCCAAGAGGCCGATATATAGAAAAGGGTCGAACTTACCATCACCTATGTCCTGGGAGCTTTTCTTCGAAGAGACCTCCCAAGATCGGACTGCCATAAAGCCTGAATCTCCATCGTACAGTTGAGAGAGGATCTCTATCCCATCTAGAAATAGGTCCTCATTTATGTTACTTTTTTATCCTTGACTAAAGTTAGTTTTGATTAAATGGCCATTCTCCTTCTGTGACTTCCACTTAGCTATCATAAAATCTTCTGCAAGGAATATAGGAATGCCTATCATTGGTTTTGGGGAATAGTCCACCAATCCTGTCATATCCTCCATCATGCTAACCCTACCTTCATTCACTCTCGCTCCTTATAGTCCTTACAAGTTACTGGGCTTGGTGTCTCCTCCAGTTAATCCCTGCTATTTTTGCTACTTCCTCTCTCTTGAATTAGAGATCCACTACTTCATAATTTGATGTTTGCTATTTCTGCCTTGTCTGTACCTGTGAACTGCCTTGAAAGTCATGCCACAAACATACAATGGTCGCAAATGTCCTTCCACTACCTCAAGACCTAAATCCCTGTGCAGGCCATGAGAGCACAGGGGAACATATACTCTGATTATGGCAATCCATAAAACAAACATCGTTTGTCGAGGCATTTTTTCAAGCACTTGGTGTGCATCCTCCAGGCTGAATTCCAAATTTTGCTTCTGCAACTTGCTTCTCTGTAATACTCCCCTTTACTGGTTATTTTTTCTTCGTATTTATCCTTGTCTGACCCTTTCACCAGTTCTCCAAATTTTTTTGATGACACCACCATCTGCTGCTATGTAAAATCTGCTGCTATCCATCACCTGAGTTCCTTTACAAATTATTTATTTCCAATAAAATATTCTTATGTTGGAGTTTTGTTCCACTTTAATACTCTTCTCACTGAACTGCACATGATGTTTTCCACTGTTCAATAGGTCTTTCATTTGTGCTCATTTGAACTATTGTGAGAACTCCATGATTTTGCCCTAAATTTTGAGATGTTACTTTTTGGCGATTCTCATATTATCCACTATCATTCTACTGCATTTGGCTCCTCAGATGGTGACGTCTATGTTCACCCGCATCCCCAACATGAGCTTCTCTTGGCTTCACTATCACCTTTAGGCATATGCAATCTTAACCACCCTACTGATTAACCAGGCTAGATCATGGAAAATAGAAGATTTGTGAATCGCAGATAGCATCATTAACCTCCTTGATTATCGAGGCATTTTTTCAAGCACTTGGTCTGCATCCTCCAGGCTAAATTCAAAATTTTGCTTTTACAACTTGATTTCTGTAATACTCCTCTTTACTGGTTCTTTGCTCTTCATATTTTTCCTTGTCTGACCCTTTCACCAATTCTCTAAATTTTTGATGACACCGCCATCTATTGCTATGTAAAATCTCTTCTCACTGAACTGCACACGATGTTTTCCATTGTTCAATAGGTCTTTCATCTGTGCTCATTTGAACTGCTGTGAGAACTCCATGATTTTGCCCTAAATTTTGAGATGTTACTTTCTGGCGATTCTCGTATTTTCCATTGTCATTCTGCTGCATTCGGCTCCTCAGATGGTGACGTCTGTGTTCACCCGCATCCCCAACGTGAGCTTCTCTTGGCTTCACTATCACCTTTAGGCATATGCAATCTTAACCACCCTACTGATTAACCAGGCTAGATCATGGAAAATAGAAGATTTGTGAACCATAGATAGCATCATTAACCTCCTCGTTTGTCGAGGCATTTTGTCAAGCACTTGGTGTGCATCCTCCAGGCTGAATTCAAAATTCTGCTTCTACAACTTGCTTCTCTGTAATACTCCCCTTTACTGGTACTTTGCTCTTCGTATTTATCCTTGTCTAACCCTTTCACCAGTTCTCTAAATTTTTAATGACACTGCCATCTGCCGCTATGTAAAATATCTTCTCACTGAACTGCACACGATGTTTTCCACTATTCAATAGGTCTTTCATCTGTGCTCATTTGAACTACTGTGAGAACTCCATGATTTTGCCCTAAATTTTGAGATGTTACTTTATGGCGATTCCTGTATTATCCACTGTCATTCTGTTGCATGGCTAATCATCATATTGAAAATAAGGGCTCACCATCACTTACTTGCCTTATCTACATAGTAGCTCTTCTTTTGTCTTTGAAAGAACTTCTTTCCTTGTTTGCCTTGTCCATCCTTGCCTTTCTTTTGGTATCTGTTTCTTTCTGATTCTCTATTCTTGTGATCATGTTTTCTTCATCATTGTTATTTTTAGCTTCTTGAAAATTAGTTGCATAGTGACCATACTTTCCATAATTGAAACATCTAATATATTTTGCATTTTTAAATATTCTTGAATCCTTATTCCTTCTACCATAATTAGCTTCTTCATGACTGGATGACTCATTGCTTGAATCTGACTTTTTGCCCTTTTTCTTCTTAGTAGCTTTGATTGTTGCTTCCTTTTGAGAATTAGGTTCATCTTTGTTCTTAACTCAAAAGCTATAAGAATACCAAGTAACATATATCTTGTCAAAGAATCACCATAATTTGATTCTTCTATAGCAAAAATATTTTCACTAAATCTTTTTGGAAGAGATCTTAAGACCTTATCACAAACATATGATTCTTCAACATTAAGTCCAAGTCCTTGCATGGCATTAAAAACCTCATCTACCTGAAGTAGATAAGTACTAATGTTTTCCTCATCCTTCATTCTTAAATCTTCAAATTTTCCTTTGAGATTTCCTATATTTACCTTTTTGACACTTTTATCTCCTTCATATATGCTTTGCAACTTATCCTAAATTCCTTTTGCATCTCTACAATGCATAACTTTTATTGATTCTGTTATATGCAAACCTCTCAAAATTGTATTCATTGCTTTTGAATTTTAATGCTATAGAAGGTTACCCTACTTATCTATAGGTGGATCAGCTGGTGGTATGTATCCATTTTCAACTGCTTTCCAAATTTCATTGCCAAGTGCCATCAGGTGAATCTTCATTCTCTTACTCCAAAATTTATAATCACTTCCATAAAATATTGATGTTGAATTATTTGAGGACACATTATTATAATCCATTGTGTTCTTGAAAACTTTTCCTTCAAGCTGTTAAACTCTTTCGAAGGAACTCGCTCTAATACCAATTGAAGAACACAATATTATACTAAGGGGGGTGAACAGTATAAGACCACTTTTTACTTTTCTTTCCCAATAAATATTATGTAATGTATAGAGAGAAATATAAATAATAGTAATCAAAGCAATGCACAAATCCACACACACAATAGAGACACCAATTTTACGTGGTTCACCCAATGTGGGCTACTCCACGAAGAAAATATTTCACTAAAATTTTCTCAATCAATCCTTGGGAATCCTTTCTCTTTTACAATGTTTATGGACCTTAGTCCAAAGGAGACACCAATCCCCTAATCAAGTTTGTGGATATCTATTCATAGGATAACTCCTTTCTCCTTAGCTCTGATTGGTGATCTTCTAGAAGAACTGTTACCCCCACTACTTAGGCTAATGGATCTCTATCCACTGAAGACACATGTCCTCACTACCCTAGCTAATGGATCTCTATCCAATGGAGACTATCATACTATATACTAAATCACATTCAAAGCTCTGTCTCAAATTTGTACTAAACATAGTCCTTTGATCTAGCACAAATTTGCTCAATCTCTATCTCTAGTCTAGCACAAAACTTGTCCTCAAATATGCACCAAAATATATCCTCAAATCTGTACTAAACACAGTCCTTCGGTCTAGCATAAATATGTCCTCAATATCTATCCTCTGATCTACACTAAAAACAATCCTCAGTCTAGCACAAATATGTCCCCAATCTCTATCCTCAAGCCTTAACACAAATATTGACTTAATATCAAATCACATCTGCTAGATCTACTTCAAACCTTAACTCAAGGTTTGAAAAAATTAATCAATCGACTTAACTCTCAAGTCTTCTCAAAGACTTGTCTCAAATATGCCTTGTAAGCTTCCACAAAAGCTCACACTAATCTATCCATAAGTCCTATCTAGAACTTGTTCAAATCTGCTCAACAAGTCCTCACTAGAACTTATCCAAATTTTCTCTCAATATGTATTGTAAGCTTCCACAAAATATCACACAAATCTGTCCACACGTCTTCTCAAAGACTTGCCTCAAATCTGCTCAATAAGTCCACACTAGAATTTGTCAAATATTATAAAAACATAAAGAGAATTGTTAGAGACTCAATATGCTTCACATTCAACACAATGCTCAATTACTTTCAATCACTCTTTTAGAAATATATAGAGAATTGTTAGAGACTCAATATGTTTCACACTCATCCACACTCAACCTCTTTCTCAAATCAATTCAGAATATAGAAAAATTTGTTTCATATAGCTTGAACTATCATATCAACACATCCACTTGACTAGGTTCAACAAACTCTACTCAACCAATAACTCAATTAAATAATCCTTACTCACAAATCCTAGTCCAAGCATATGAACACTCACTCAAATTTTTCCAATAATTCTTATCAATCAATTTCACATAACAATGATACTCATGATCTTTGCAAACTCTAGTTCAAGTTCTTCACTCAATTAATCACTTCAAAAACAATGTTATAAAACAAGGTTTTATCAGCAATTCTTTATTCCAAAAAACCTTGAAGTATTAATTCAAAACACACTCAACAATGCTAACCAAACAATCCTTTTCACTCCAAATTTGCATTCACAACTTTCAATAATCACTCACTAGGAATATGTGCCCATACCTTTTCTTTGATGTAGAAGTACCCTTAGAAAAACATGTCTCAATCACAATTTTCTCCTTTGCCAATTTCAATAGTTAGATGACAAATATCACATTAACTCTCTTTCAAAATATTTCTCAAACACAAAAATAATCAATCCCAAATACACCTTATTACTCCTTGAAATTAGCAATCATAAAATCACACATAAAAATAATCACTCAAAATGCTCCTTATAATCTCCAAATTTAATTTAGGCAAAAATTAAATCTTACAAACCCTCAAAAATTATTTTTCAACCTTAGGCACAAAAAATATTTTCTATTTTCTTTCAACCTTAGCACATTCCAAATTAAGTGACAAACCCAACAATCATCAGTGCATACCTTTGTCTCATCCACTAAAAGGCCTCAGTGGGTTTTGACCCCGAACCTCTCCATCGAGCACCTTACCAAGGTGCTAGCCCACCACGTGGGCTAGGCGCTCCCATGAGAAGGGGAAGGTGCTAGCCTCCCTTTTTTCCCCATGCTAGGTGTCGTTCACAAAATGTAAACCTTCTTCCTTGCAAAACACGAACCTCG
The DNA here is from genome assembly GCA_028583015.1 of Wollemia nobilis. Lineage (NCBI taxonomy): Eukaryota > Viridiplantae > Streptophyta > Pinopsida > Araucariales > Araucariaceae > Wollemia > Wollemia nobilis. The sequence continues at coordinate 5,222,270 of JAQPPZ010017031.1, read as the reverse complement.
TGGGATTCAAACCTACATTTTCCTGCCAACAAACATCTTAACACTTGCCACCGTCACCAGCTGTGCTACATGGCATGTCTGTAAAGTGGAAGGAGCCTTGCTCCTCTTTGTTCCTTTACTTTCATCGAAGACTTTTCAAACAAAAATTGTTGCTTTCTCTCTGCACTCATTTTCAAACTTAGGGGCATTCAAAAATAATAATTGCATGAGATATTAAGGCAAAGGTTTTGCCTTCATATATATACATAGTGCCTTGATGTTGTAACATGTTGGCACTTCAAATTGAATTTTAAATTCGATTTATAACTTTGCTTTATAACCCTTTTTAGGGTTTATTAAATTAATAAAAAATAATTTATAATTAAATTAAAATTAACTTATAATTAACTTAAGTAACATGAAATTTAATTAAATTAATTAATAATACAGTTATGTTAATTAATTTATAATTAACTTAAATTTCCTTTTTAATATTATAATAAAATATTATAATATTATTTTCCTGGGCCTCTTCTTTGTACTTTAGACTTCATCTGATTTCTTGGAACCAATTCTTGATCAACTAAAGGTGGACTATCCTTTTACACTTATTGGAGAACCTAAAACTGATGCTACCCACTGAAACTACCATTGACTGGTGCTAAAATCTTGACATCAATGACCACTCACTCTTGACATCAATGACAAATCATCTACTCAAAATGTCCAATAGGAAAGAACCTTGCCCACTTTGAACTCTACTCTCCTCTTATCCTTGGTGTAATCCATCCAATTATCTTAAAAATTGATTAAGGTAACATTTACCTTCAATCAATCCATATCTAGGATAAAATTATGCACCTTAATATGTCCATTGTTCTCATATTATGGAACATATTTCAAAAGTCACATATTTTTGATAATATACTTCTAAAGATAGTGACCCTTGTTGAAGGGTAGAGAACTCTTCAAATTTCTCAATATAAAATTGGTTTGTGAGAAACATTTTCTTAAAAGCATCAATGAACTCCTATTTTAGATTTGTGGCTTCAATTTATCTACTAGAGTTGTACATGTCTTACCACTCTAGGTCTAGTTCTAGGAGATGTATAGTAGCCCATGCAGTCTTAGTCTCAGAAGAGTAATTTTTCAAAGAGAAGAAGGTTTCTAACTCTTTCGTCCATGCCTCGATCGCATCTCCTCCTATTCTACCATTGAATTTTGTTACCTTAACACCCTTAAGGTCTCATTCTAACTCAACCTCAATTTGGGATCTACCCTCTTGGCTTCTTTGGACATGATTTTCTTCCTGTCGATCCACTATGTTTCTAGTACTGGCCTCTTTATTGACCAAAGAATCTATTAAATTTTCTTACTGTTCCAATCACTCTTGGACTAGTTTTACTAGGGAGGAAAGATCTTCTATCTCCTATCAAATTTTTATGTTCCTCCAATATTCCTTTCTAAGTTACTTGTCGTTCTTAAAATTTCTAAATACATTGTAACCATGTTCAACAATTATTTCTAGTATCAACTAATGTTGACTAGTTTGGTACTATAGTGATTTTACTATTGACTCCAACTACTTTATTTCCTTTTACAGTTGCTAGATTAAGGGTACCCCATGGTTCATACCCTTATCAAGGTCCTTTCTAGATCCTTCTATATTTACAAAAGTTCTATGGATATATGAATTTGCTAATTTCTTTGCCACAATACCTCTTATCCTTAGGCCCTTTTAGAAATCTTACTTTTATGCTCTTTTGAATAAATTAAACCCACTTTTCTAGAGTACCTGAACACTAGTTCCACCTCCTATTCACAAAAAAAGAGTTGAGGTAAGTTACAATTCTCTCACAATTGTATTTACATTTATTAGTTTCATTTTACTCATGAACTAACAAATCTATCATCCACTAGGGTCACTCTTACCTTCTTGCAAGGTGTATAACCCAAAGTCATACATCAATTCAAGGCTCAATATAAGCACACTCCATGGAATCTTCTAGTCATATGACCTAGAGCTCTGATACCAAATGTAACAACCCAAAAATACCAACCCAAATTTTGTTTTGAAGAGAATTTACAAAACACAATATCTCAAGGGAGACACCCTTATAATAATTAATTCAGGATATAAGTCTTTATCATATTTGAGTTCCAAGTCACTGCAAATGACACTTAGTGTATAGGAGAGGCCAAAACCTGTAACTTTTGGGGTTCACCTTACTAAACCTATATATTTAGAAGGATGCCTTAAGTGGTCCCCCCACCTTTCCTATACCCTTATCAGTATAGGACCATGTGACCATGATGTAGGGATTATCCTTTAAGGCCTATAACACTTAAAGGGGGATGTCAATTCCCTAACCTGAATCTAGCTACTCCTAGATAGGTTATTCAACATAAATCCTTGATGCTTAGTTACCATACCTTCATGGGATAACTAAGGTTATTGTCACTTTGATGACAACTAACATGATCTCCAGATCCTACTTGATCAAGGAGTCACCACTACTATATTATGAATAGGTTTTCCACACACTCGAATTTACTCAATCAAGGTGCAACTACTCACAAGTAACCTATCTATTGTATACACACAACTCCTTCCATGCCCATGATAACCTAGATATTGCATTGTTACAACTCCTTATAGGATTCTCGACTACCTAGCTATTGCATTCATGCAACTCCTTCTAGGATTGGATTTCATGGTTTACAAGAGGAAATTCTACCCACCCCAAGGATAGATAACAACCACTAATCACCATAAAGCTAAACCAAAGCATTAAGCACATTGTAATATTCATCTCAAAGGTAAAGCATTATAAAAATAAGATTCCTCTTAACCATAAACCAAATTAAGCTCTTAATAAAACTTGAATCTTAAAATATTTCCATCAACATATATGCATTACAAGATAACCAATATCTCTAACATAAGCATGCATTTCAAATAATTAATGGAACACCTTAATAACCATCTCCAAAGGTTACTCAAGAGTGCAACTCCAAATTAAAATAATATCATTTGTACAACATTCAAATGCTTAACTTAAACAACACAAGATCTCAAAGTTCCACACTTAAAGCAATAATATTCAACAAGATTAAAGCATATCTTCATTACAACCTTCATCCTCTCCCTCTCCAAGGATGATTACCATTCCTCTTAGGTTAATGAAATCGATGTCCTTGGTCTTGAATGCGATAAACTGGGGGAGATCACCTGGGTCGTGATTCTCTTTGGTGCAATGGTATTGGCGATATATAAGCCCTAGATTCCACAATGCAATATGAATGAGCTTGATATTATTACTAGGAGCTCATACTTCTGCCATCGCTGAGTAAAACCCTCATTTGCACACCTTTTCCTTGATTCATAAATTCAAGATAATACTACACAAAATCATTACAAAAGTCCATATGACTACTTACAAAACATACAACAACTATCAGGATCATACAAGGCCTCACGTAAGCCGTACATGTACACTTTCAAATCATACAATCTTTCCCAAATCATACAACTACATCCAAATTTGTTCAATTGCACAATTGATGCTTAAAATTGTACAAGCATGATCTAGAATCATACCAATTGATGTCAAATCATACAGGGGTACCTCCCTTCTATACAACCTCATCAAGGTTCGTACCACTACGAAAACATTTGTACAAGGTCCTCAAAACTACACAAAATGGGTCTTGGAGAGCCTGGAAATCATACAATATGTCTCAAAATTGTACCATGACTGCTCCAAATCATACATATGGCCTTAAAAATTGTCACTTGGTAAAAAACCCTTATTTTTCTTCCCCAAGTACGAAATTTGTGAAACCCATTTTCCGAAACCCTCCAATATCTCCTTCTGGTGCAATTTCGGTAGGGTTCATGCATTTTTTCCTTTCACTTGATGCAATACTCATCCCAATAGATTTTTCTCAAAGTATGGTAGTATTTTATGTTTTTTCTTCCTTACTTCTCCACAGTTTCTGACTTAAAACTTTTATTTCATGCTTTTATGGCAAATTCCTACTCCAGGGTTTGCTTATTTTTATCTCCATGCAACTTTCCATTTTTCTATTCTTGGAAATTCAAACCCTAGATCTAATTTTATGCACTAAGGGTTTGCTTGGAATTTTATTTCCTCAAAACCTCACTCGTACAACTAATTTTCTTTACCTGCAACTTGATTTTTGAAAAAAAACTTGTTTTATTGAGAGTAAAACACTAATTCAATAGCTTCTTTCTCTAAACAGGTTGCTTTTTGAAAACAATAAATTTTTGTGGTGCACAATTAAAATGGGTCATGAAATAATGGATTAAATTGGTGAATTTCGTGCACGGTAGCGGTCACAAAAATTTTGGCCCTAAAAAAAAAAAAAAAAAAAAAAAAATGGCAGATTTTGGAGGCAACAAGTTGTGACGGATGGAGCAGCAAGGAGGAGGAGCGAGAGGTCTAGGGGCATCAAACCCTAGGTGTGGGACTTCAGAGGGCAGATCAGCAGACGCGGCAGGTGGGGGCTCTGGCGAGATAGCAGGCCCCTAGGCGGAGGATGTGGACAAGGAAGTTCTATTGGAACCGGTCCAAGGGCGTTGGGCGGATGCGGTTGAAGATTTCTCTGAGGGGGACCAGGACTCTATGCGTCAGGATCAAAGGAAGACCCAAGAAGGAGACAAAGAGAAACCTGGCAACAGGAGACCTTCATATCTTAATGCTCTTCGCGGTAAGCAAAAATTATCCGACTCTTGTTTTAATCTAAAATCTGTCAATGGTAGGTTGCACGTCCCAGATTCCTTAGCTCAGCATGTGGCTATGGAGGGCATAACATCTTTGGTGGCTAAATTTATGGGGGTGAGGCCAGACATGGAAGTCATAAGGAGATGGGCCATCCAAAAATGGCAGCCAAGGGCCGGTATGATGATTAAGGCTTTACCCAAGAGTTTTCTTTTGGTGACATTTCAATGTGAACAGGACATGGAAAGGACTCTCCAAGGAGGTCCTTGGTTTTTTGGGAAAAGGGGCTTGTATCTGAAGCGTTGGTCCCCCGATTTCAACCCCTAGACTCAGGTGCTAGATTTGGCTCCTATTTGGGTTAAGATGCCAGGATTACCTCTGCTTTTTTGGAACGAACAAATATTGGCTGGGATAGCTACATAGATTGGAGAACTAATAGCTATTGATCCCGCAACCTTGAGCAAAACAAGACTCCCGTCTCGCTCGCATGTGTGTGTTGGCGGACCCGAGTAAAGAGCTCCCTAAATCCATTATTTTGTCGTCTATGTTTGGCCTTCATACTCGTGTATTTGAATACAAAAATATGTCTATTAAGTGTAGTGTTTGTGGGAAGGTAGGGCACCAGGGTATCCACCGCATTTCCAAGAACCAAACCCCCACTCCAAAATACCGATCCTCAAACCCGTAATAATATCCCTCCCCCGCAGATCTCCATTCCTACCCAACCCGGGCCTCAAGGACGTGGAGCTCGAAATCCGAATATCGTAGACCCCGTTCGCCCTATTGTAAGCAAGAGGCAACGTTTTAACCCTCCTCCCAAAAATTCCTATGCCCCAAAACCCTCTCACAGGGGAGCCGGTCCCTTTGATGGGAACCCTCAAGCTCAACCTCGCTCCTAAGATGATACAGACAAGCCTCGTAGCCAAATCACAAAGGAAAGAACCCCATAGATCAACGCCCCGGGGCAAGTAAGTTTGATTGGGTGATACGGGAGGCCTATGGAGGCTCGGTGGAAGTGGTCCCATGTACCTGCAGAGGAATTTATGGGAAGAAATTCCAAGGAGATCAACATCCCAGAGGAGAACAGTTTTGATGCATTAAATCATTTGAAGGGAGATCGGATGGACAGCCAAGAAGTGGAATCCGAGGTAGAGGAGACTCAAGAGAAGGATTTAGAGGAGAAAAATCAGAGGAAGGAGCAGGAAACTAATAATACAGGCAAGGATACTCAGGAGGAAGAGGTGAACCACCAAGATCGATGTAACCCCAAAGCAGGGAAAAAGAATCTACTAATCAAGAAGCTAAGAGCACGGAATCATCTCCACCGTCAAAAAGACCAGCTTAACCCGGAAAGCCGATTGTTACCCCAAATACCAAGACCGACCTACCCAAGATGGTTACTAGAAGCCAAGTGAATCCCAAGGAACTTCAACCTAGAGCGGATGTATGGGGATATGGTTCGGTGGGAAGAGGGAAACCTAGCAATGCCGCCTTAAGGCGTAAAGAAGCGGAGCGAGGAGTGGCCGATGGCACTCAAGAAGTATTGCTCTTTGGGGCGAAGGCTCGAGGATCCAAAGCCCATAAATGAAGATCCTTTCATGGAATATTCGTGGGAGTAATCCCGCAAAAATAAGAGCTTTGTATGCTCTTAGACAAGAACACAAACCGGATATGATTTTACCGCAAGAAACTAAAATGGAGGAGAGTAGAGTTATTCCTTTTAAGAATAGGACTTGGCGAGAAGTCAAGTAGTAGGCCAAGAGGCCACCGGAACAGCAGGAGGGTTACCGGTTATGTGGAACAAAAATGTGATTGATAGTAGAGTGATTCCGATGTCTAGTTGGTTTATTTGTCTCTTATGTGTGGATAAAACCACACAGAAGAGTGGATCTTAACGAATGTATATGCTCCAGCTTAGACAGTGGACCGAGAAGGGTTCTTTGGAGTCACCTAGCTGAATTGAGGGAGACGGTCCCCAACTACCCTTGGATTGTGGCGGGGGATTTCAATTGCTACCTTAATCCCGTAGATAAATTGGGGGGCTCTCAAAGAATAACTGCCGATATCTACGAGTTTAGAGATTTTGTTGAGCAACATGAGCCGATGGATGTGGACCTCGCGTAGATTCTCCTATACATGGTCTAACAAAAGATTGAAGGAAAACCAAATTCGGATAAGATTAGATAGGTTTCTTCTTTCTCAATAATGCCCGGAGAGGTTTGGGGACTCTTCATTAACGGCACTCCCAAGAATCGGGTCCGATCACAACCCAATTCCGTGGGAAACAGGGAGGACTCTAAGAAAAGATACATCGAACCCTTTCGATTCGAACTTATGTGGTTCCAACATCGGGATCTCAAGGATCTCGGTTGCCCAATGGTGGGACAAAAAGTATAATGGTTCGAAACCGGCCCAAGTGGCATGTAAACTAAGGAATGTGAAGGCTAACATTAGAGAGTGGAACAAAACTTCCTTTGGCAATATTTTTGTTAAAAAGGCATAACTAAAAGACAAGATCAATGAACTACAGGAGAAGTTGAAGTCAGAGCAGCTTACAGAGGATCCGAGAAACCAGGAGAGGGAGCCGTTAGCCGAATACCACACGATGCTAGGATTTGAAGAAACCTTTTGGAGGCAGAAATCCAGACTGCGTTGGTTAAAGGAGGGTGACATAAATACAAAGTTCTTCCATGTCTCTACTCTTCGCCACAGGAGTACTAACAAAATTAAGGAGATCAAGATGGCCGATGGGTCTAACACCAAAGATATGGAAGACATAAGGAGGGAAGCGGTTGAGTACTTTAAATCGTTGCTAGAAGATGTAAATCCGACTATTGAAGAAGAGGACTCTCAGTTGGCAGCCATTCCACCCCTCGTAACCGATAATCTTAATGGATTCTTACTTAGTCCTTTCACAAAGGAGGAAATCAAGAAGGTCGTTTTTGACATGGATGGTAACAGCCTCCCCAAGACCGGATGGCTTCCCCCGCAGCCTTTCTTCCGTAAGTTTTGGGATATCCTAGGCAATGATGTAGTGGAAGCTATAATTGAGGCTCAAAAGGACATGGAAATCCCATAAGGAGTTAATGCTACTTTTTTAGTTCTCATCCCTAAACTAGTGGGAGCAATGGAATTTTCCAGTTTTCGCCCTATCGCTTTATGTAACACTCGATGAAGATTCTCACAAAAACAATCGCCAATAGGCTGAAGGTTATCCTTCCTTTCATCATTGATATGAACCAAGGTGGCTTTGTGAAAGGGCGACAAATATTGGATGGTATCATCACAATTCATGAGGTTATTCATTCAATGGTGACTAGTAAGGAAGCATGTATGTTACTAAATCTTGATATGAATAAAGCCTACGACCGGGTCTCATGGCGGTTCCTCACCAAGATTTTGGGTAAGTTTGGTTTCTGTCCCCAGTGGATTAAGTTGATTTTTAGTTGTATCTCTACTACAAGATTTTCTGTCATGGTGAATGGGTCACCCTCCTGTTACTTTAAGAGTGAAAGGGGGTTGCGACAAGGAGATCCTTTGTCTCCATACTTGTTTATTATTTTAGCGGAAGCATTGGGTAGGAACATTTCAGCAATGGTGGCGTATGGTCAATTGGAAGGTTTTAAACCAGCCTCAACAAGCAGGGCCGTTGTCTCACCAACAGCTTGTGGATGATACAATCATTGTGTCCAAAGCCTCGGTGCCTCAAGCTAGGAAGTTGAAGAGAATTCTAACCAAGTATGAGACAAAAGCAGGACAAGACATAAACTATAAGAAGAGTAGCATCTATTTCTTTAACACGCCTGGTGGGAGGGAGGAAAGAATAGCTAACCTCTTCGGTTGTGGAAAGGAGCTTCTACCAAAGAACTTATCTAGGCATGCCTATGTTCGAAGGAAGAATGAAGGCTACTTTGTGGAACTCGACTCATTGACAGGATCTCCAAAAAGTTAGCATGGTGGAAGGGCAGCCTTCTCACCTCCGCAGAAAAGCCTTATTAGTTCAAACTACTTTACAGAGCATTCCAATTTACCGCATGTCTCTATTTAGAATGCCCGCAAAGGTCCGAGCTACATTGGAGCTAATTCAACGCAACTTCTTGTGGTCGTGTTCGGAGGAGAGAAAGAGAATTTCGTTGGTAGCATGGAATCAGGTGTGTGTGCAAGCAAGGATCGTGGGGCCTCGGGGTTAAAGAGAATGAAAGAATTGAATCAAGCTCCGATTGGCAAACAGGTATGGAGATTTATCAATAATGATCAATTGGGATGGGTAAAACTTCTTAAGGCAAAATATATCGTAAATAATCGGGACTTCCCGAAAGCCGATAATCTTCCTAGAGGATCCTATTTTTGGAATTGTTTGCTCGAATGTCTGGAGGTAGTCGTGAAAGGCATCGATGGAGAATTGGTAATGGAAGACAAGTGGACTTTTGGAAAGACCCGTGGTTGGAAGAGGCCCCTCTGAAAGATAACTTAGACCTTCGGGTCCTCCAACATAAACTTTCGAAGGAAATGGGAGGAAAAGTAGGGGATTTTATTGCCGTAGCACAGAAACTTCTTCTTGGAAGAAAATCACAGCTCATAATCTGTCGTAGCAAGAGAAGGTGGCCCTAACCAAACTCAATGATGCTTTAAGGGTGTTCCCGATCATTCCCCGGGGGAGGAAGAGACAAGGCGATTTGGGGCAAAACTACAAGTGGGATCTATTCAATAAAAATCGCCTATAAGTTAATCCACTCAGGATTCAATGGTCGGACTCCGACTTCGTTATTTGGTTAAATAATTTAACCCCAAAAATAGCTTTCTTCTTTTGGTTGGCGCTCAAAATAAGATCCCGACAACGTATAATCTGCAAAGGAGAGGTTTCCAATTCATCAATCGATGTATCTTGTGTGAGAAAGCAATAGAATCTGTAAGTCATATATTTCTAACTTGTGATTTTTCTTGTACAGCTCTTCCAAATGATCCCGTCCAAATTTCATATAGATTGGGTCTGTCCAAATAGCATGTCCGACTTCGCATACAGTAGGCTTCCCCTTCCGGCAAAGCTTTTGACTTGGCTTGGAAGCTCAGCTTACCCCATTTTTTATGGGGGATATGGAATGAGAGAAATAAGAGAGTATTTAAAGGACGTAAGAAAGATCCCAGGTTATGTGGTAATAAAATAATCATAGCTTTGAAAGAAAACTGGAAAACTTTCTTCTTCAAAAATGAGACCATGTCTCTAAGGGAAAGGAGGATTTTGCGGAACTGGGGAGAGGAACTTCCAGACCTAGACATTACAACCAACCCACGGGATGGTGTCAAGTGGATACCCCCCACACAAAAGTGGGTTAAGTTTAATTTTGACGGGGCAGCTAAAGGAAATTTCGGGGCTGCAGGAGCAGGAGGAGTTTTGAGAAATGAGGAAGGAAAAGTGGTCCTTGCCTTTGCAGAGCCTTTGGGAACTCAAACAAATCATTTTGCAGAAGCCCGAGCTCGCATGCAGACAATGAGAATTGCCAGACTTGAGGGTTATAAGGAAGTTATCTTTGAAGGGGATTCGCTTAATATAATCAAGGCAATTAAGGAGGATAAAGACCCCAACTGGACCATATTGGAGCTTATCCTAGAAGCAAAGATTCATAAATCTCATTTGGTTAATGCCCGAATCCAACACACCTTCGGAGAAGGGAACCAAAGCGGCGGATCTAATGGCAAATATTGCGGCTTCGTTGGGGAGATGCAAATTTGGAAGGATAACTTCCCTCAAGAACTATTGGTGTTGGTCGCTAGAGAAGAGCTAAGATCAAACCCGTTAGAGCATCGGGAGATCGTAGGGGCCGATGATGAGTAATCCGACGGATGGAATTAGGCGGAAAAGGCATCCCATTTGTCGGGGCCTCGGGAGGTGACAAGTGTACAAGACAAAGCAACCTAGTGTTAGTAAGTGCTAGGTGTTGTTTGGTTTTTGTTTTATCCCGAATAGTCAAGCGACAAGTATAGGATTGTGGACTCTAAGTATGGCTTAATGTGAGTCTTAGAAAGATCCATTTTGTATTTTGATTATACGGGCTTGATGCTAGAACCAGCCCATTTTGACTTTGTAAAAGGTTTGTGGACCTTATAACCACCTCTACCTTATACCAAAAAAAAATTGGTGAATTTCCACTACCCATATAGAAAATTTCTTTAGTTGCACCCTTTTTGCCTTCAATTCTCTGAAATTCCAATGTTGCCTTGTACGATCTACAAGTGGGAAAGGAAATTTCTGCATGGCGCTTGCTTTATATAATTTTTCAAACCCTAACATCTTAATTCCTAAATTCCACCACCTTAGCTCCTCTGCATGTTGATGATTGACAACTCATCGCCTTGGTGCATGTGATTTTGTCTTTTTCCCTATTTTGTCCTTTTCTTGCCTCTTTTCTTTTCTTTTTCTTTTTTTTTTTTTCTTTTTCTTTTCTTTTTTTTTTTTCCTAGAGGGGGCCTTCGTTTTCTAGTTTTCAACCACCCTCCATCTTAATTGCATCCCAAAAGATTTTCACAATTAAGATAATTTCATTTTTCTCTTTTCTCTTTTTTTTCCTAGAAGGGGCCGCCATTTCTGGTTTTCAACCCCTTCCATCTTAATTGCATCCCAAAGGATTTTCACAATTAAGATATTTTTCTATTTTTTTCAATAACTATTTTGACGCTTATCATCATGGGAATCGTACAATGACATTCACTTGTACGATGCCATATGTTGACTCATCAGTTGGGTTACCCACTTATACATTACGGGTGATCATGTCATTAGGTGCCAACTGACCCTCTGTTTGATCTCCTTCTCTTTGATTGCCATGTGTATAGTTTGGGATCATGCAATTACAATGTGTAGGACTCCCTCTTGGAAATACTTCTTCTCATCATTCTGTTGATTGACCATGAGGTAGGGTTGCTCTTACTGATCCATTATCATTGGAGTGACTTCTCTACCTATCTCCTCATATCAAATCAGCTTCTAAGCTCGGTGAATGAGTTCTTTGTAGTCCTTGACTCCTTTCATCGATAAAGCATACTCTTCCTCTATCGATAAGGCCTCTTCCTTGCATAGGTCTTCCCCGACCGCATCCTCTTGATACAGGACCTCTATGAACATTCCATGGGACTTCCCTTTCCTGGCCCCATCCTCTTCTAGTTTCCACTCTTCTTGGTTTGGGTTGGGTTAGTGGAGGTCATCCCCATGGTTGTCTTCCTCTTAGGTTGGGTACAATCCCTCTCAACCAAGGGATGCCTTGCAAGTTCTTGGTCCAATTCAAATAGGCTAATGGTGTATCTCTCGACCATCTAGGAGTAGGGGGTCGAATCCTTCCTCATCCTCTACCTCCTCTAGGTGGAAAATATCCTCTACCCCTCCTAGTATTTAGTGGATGTACTCCCCCTCCATGGCCTTGCTACTGTCTTGGGGGTTCTTGTTGATTTCTTACTAGGGTTATATCCACCAATTCTATATTGGCCAAGTGACCTTCATTTCCTTGTGTTACAGGTGACAACTATTGTAGTGCTCTCATTCTATGGTCCACATGTAATAGTCGGTGTGTCCATCACCTTTGCTCCCAATATCATTGTGGAGACACATTTTCTAGAGTCTCCCTATATGGTTTCGAGAAATCAGACTCAGAACTAGAATCATTATGGTCATCATCTCTTTGTTCTAACCAATTCACTAGTAAGGTCATTAATATTTGGAGTCTCCGCACTTCTCTCCTTTGTTGCCTCAACTATCGATAAGCGATTGCGTAGGTCTCAGGATCAGGCCACACATGAGGTGTTGGTAGTTCTAAGAAGTCATCATCACCAATATTAGAACTTTCTTCTCTTACTAGCCAAGGCAACTCCCCATCACTAGATTCACTTGAATCCTCGTGTATATTACCTTGTGGTCTAGGTGGTGGAATGTCTTCTTCAATGTCTCACCAAGCTATATCCTCATCTTCTTCTACTATTGATGGGTCATTGGACATTCCATGAGGTGTTCTTTATGAGTTTTCTCCCCTACTCGTACTTGCACCATCATGGCATGAACTACTCACTTGTGGTGTCATCTCATGTTCTTTCCCTTTGCCTTCTAATTCCTGTGACCTCACTATTCTTTGCTCCTCCATCATTTGCATCGTATCATCCAAGTCTTGGATAGTTCATTCTCGGAGTCTTGTAGTGTGACCTTGCAATGTTTCATACTCCTCTTGCAACTGTTGGATCTGGTGTCGCATCCTCTATTGCAATAGTCCTATCTGAGCTAATGGAGAGAATTCGATGAGTTCTTCTTCCATGGTGTCACCTCCTATCTCTTCTGGAGCTTCCATATCAAAGTTATCCATCCTATCCGCATATCGGACCATTAGTCTCATTCTTCTTCGATCTTCTGATGGTTGGGGTAATTCCCTATACTCCAACTATGGATACACCATCCCTTGATCCTCTGGATTCCTTCTTTCCCTTGGAGAAATCCCTCTTTCATCTTCTTCCTCAAGCCTTCCAGTCCCATCTGCAAACCTTACATGGACTCGTGTCCTCCTTCTCTCATCGGGTCGAGGTACCAACTCTTCTTGTTCAATAATTGGTCCTATCTCCTCCCCTTCTGTGAATAGGCATGTGAGTCCCATGTCAAGGTCCTCCCATGGTGGGCCTTGAATTCTACTTTGCTAGTCATTGGACTGGGCTTGCTATCTTCGTTCAACTTCTTCTATGGTGATAAATAGACATTGTACTTTGTAGGGCTTTAACTTCGAACCATTTATAGTATCTGGCACTTCCATCCCATTCAAGTTCTATAATTTAACTGCTCCATTGTCCCTTACTTCTACAACTTGTAAGGGACCAAGCCACAAGGTTTTTAACTTACCCAGCTTGATTTCTCATTTTCCATTAAACTTTAGAACTAAGTCACCCTACTTGAGTTCTAATTTTTAAAGATGCTTGTCATGCCACAACTTTCTTCTCTTCTAGGCCACTTCGATCACCCATTGTGCCATGAATCTTCTCTCATCCAGCTTAATCAATGTCATTAGTCATTCTTCCATACTCTCTTGGTCCCCTAAGTGATGCTCCACCACTATCCGTAGGCTTGGTACCAAGAATTCGACTAGCACTACTACCTCTTGACCATACATTAGCTAAAATGGTGTATGGTCTATCATTGGCTTAAAGGTAGTTTGATATACCCAAAGAATAGATGGTAACCTTTCCTCCCAATCTGCTCCCTCTATTCCATAGGTTTTGTATAATGTTGACACTAATACCTTGTTAGTCACTTTCGCCTACCCATTAGCTCTTGGGTAATATGGACTAGACAAGGAGTGCCAAATTCTAAATTCAGTCATCAACATTTTGATGATCTCATTCACAAAGTGACCTCCATGATCACTCATTATTTGTAGTGGAATGTCGAATCTTGTAATTACTTGCTCATACAAGAATCATGTTGTACTTTTTGTCGAGTTATCTGGTAGTGCCCATGCCTCAACCCATTTTGTTAGGTATTCAGTGGCTACCATGATATACCGACACTTCCTCCTATGAGTTGTTCTCAGTGGTCCAACAAATTCCAACCCCCACCTCTCAAATAGTTCCTGGGGTTGTGATGGGTGTAATGGCATAAAGTCTCTTCACACTAGCTTTCCCACTCTCTAGAAAGTATCACATGCTCTCACGTATTCCTTTGCATCATTATATATTATGGGCCACCATAGTCCTACTAAGAGTACTTTTTGAGTAGTGGCATCGAGCCCCATGTGTCCTCCTACCAATCCTTCATGAGCTTCTTTCAATGTGACTTTAATTTCCTCATCCATTACACATCTTCTTAGGATACCATCAATTCCTAATTTGTATAACAATCCTACTATCAACTGGAAAGGTGCTGACTTTATGATTACTTTATTTTTCTCTATTTTCATCAACTCTTGTGGCAACTCCCCTATGGATAGGTATTGCCCAATCAACTTGTACCATGATGGAACAATATTGATTGCAAATAATTGGGCATCAAGGAATTCATTTGGAATCCTCGCTCCTATCGGTTCTCCTGATCGTATTCAAGATAATTGGTCTGCAATCACATGCTTCTTGCTAGGTCACACCACTACTCGAAATATGAACTCTTGTAAGGTGACGAGCCACCTGCTGACTCATCCTTGTATAACTAGCTTATTTATCAAGTACAACAAAGCTTGATGGTCCATGTAGAAGGCAAAAGGGTTTACCAATAGGTAATGCCTAAAATTCTGTACTACATATACCATCCCTAGAGCTTCTCACTCTATTGTACTATAATTTCTCTCTACCCTTGACAATAGGTGGCTTGCAAAAAATATAGGTTGATCCAACCTAAACTATCCTTCTTGTGCCAATGCACATCCAACTACAAAGTTTGAGGTATCAATATGGACATGGAATTCTTTATCCCAATTTGGGAACACCAAAATGGGACTACTGACTAGCTTAGCCTTTAACTCCTCAAAGGCTCCTTGGTGCTCCTCCATCCATCTGAAGGGAATATTCTTCTTGGTTAAAGAATCTAGTGGGTAGGACATGTGCACATAATTCCTGATAAACCTTCGATAGTATCCTGTAGATCCTAGGAAGGTTTTTAAAGAGCTCACATCATATGGCTCCTCCATGTGTAGTATGACATAGATTTTGTCAGGATCGATCTTCAACCCTTCATTGCACACTATATGTCCCAATAGTTTCTCGTATGGTACCATCAAAAAATACTTTGCTGGATTTAGGGAGATTTGTGCATTCCTACACCTACTCATGCACTCATTGAGACTAGGTAAATGATCTTTGATCTTTCCATAGATGGACCAATCATCTAGGAATACCTTGAAATTTCCTGTGGCTAGTTGATCAAAGATGTATAGAATAATGCACTAAAATGTAGCAGGGGCATTACACAACCCAAATGGCATTTGATTATATGCATAGATGCCATTCTCTATGATGAATGTGGTCTTCAATTTATCCTCCTCGGTGATGCTTATTTGGTTATACCCAGAAAACCCATCCAAGAATGAATAGATTTCATGTCCTACGACCTCTTCCAGAATTGAGTCTGTGAAGGGAATAGGGAAGGGATATTTAATTGTCACTGCATTCAGACTCCTGAAGTCTATGCATATTCAGATTTTATCCACTTCCTTCTTTAGGGTGACCATAATAGGTGAAACCCATTCACTGGTAGTGACTCTAAAAATGATGCCTACCTCTAACATCTTTTCAATTTCTATATTTACCAATGCGGCATACTTAGGATTCATCCTATATGGTCTTCTTCTGACTAGTTGTGCCTCGAGAATTAGCATAATCTTGTGGACACATAGCTCAGGTGGTACCCCCTTCAGGTCCTTATACATCCATGCAAAGACATCCTTGTACTCCAAGAATATCTTAAAAGTTATTGCTTTCAGTATTGGGTCCCAATCATCGCCATAGTGGATCATCCTAGGCTCTCCTTCTGTTCCTAGGTTTACATCCACCATCCGAGGTCCTTCATACTTAATATTTGTAGGCTCCATCACTACCTTTTCCACATTCGTAGGATGCATTGGTCTCACATCAATTTCAGCATCTCCTACTATGTATTCTGCAAAGCTCTTAGGAAATGACCATTTCTCCTCTTCCTCTTTCTGAGGTTTCGAGCTGACCTTCATCTCATCTTATTTTTCTGTGGTCTCCTCTATGTTAATACAGAGGTAGGTGGGCTGAAAAACCTCGTACTCCTCCATTTTCCAATGGAGTAGTCTGCTATCAGATCGAGTTTCATCTTCGCTATAGTCTTCTAGGTACAACATCCCTTCTTCATTAGGTTCATAACCTTCATCACTAGAAGAACTACCCAACTCATCAATCATGGCCATATCCTCACTAATCCTCTGGTTATTCAAATTGATCATATATTTATGCTATCCTTTCTTAAAAGTGATCTGATATTTTCCCTAGTTGTGATTAACTTTGGCTATTCTTAGCCATCCTCTCCCCAACAAAGCATCGTATGTTGGCTTTTGCATTGTAATCACAATGAAATCCAAGACAAACTCTTGGTCAGCTATTTTGACTTATTGTGTAGTTAAGACACCCTTTGTCTCTATTCCATACTGGTCAACACCATATAATCAGAAGCTAGGTGCCCATAAGGATGGAGCACCAAGTTCTTGCCAAGTCTTCTCAGGTAGCACATTAATGCTAGATCCTCCATCTACTATGACTTGCATCAATCTATGCCCTAAGATTTCCATATGGACCAATGCGGGTTTCTTCCCAACATCAATCATCAATATGGTGGGGTCCATAAAATAATTCTTTTGTTCCTCTTCTTTGATTGGTTGGCTTTCTACCTCCATCACCTTATGAGGTTTCAAATCTTCCACCATCGCTTTATGCAATGATGGGATGGCCTCTAGCAAGCTTGCCATCTTAATTTCAATAGTCATATTTAAAACTTGTGCTACCAAATTTTGCACAACCACTATGTCTTCTAATGGTTTCTTTAACTCTTTTTCTTCTACTATTCTCCATTCTTTTGCCTTCTTTTCTTCTTCATCAAGTACCTTCTTTGCCACTTGCCATCACTTCTTTTCTTTGGTAGGTTTTAGATACTTGTCTTTCCTAGCCTAGTTCCTTGTTATGACTAGTACTTCTTTGGTCTCCTCACTAACTAGAGGTACCTCTATGTCCAAAAAATTCATGTTCTATGGGTTACTAGAACTCACCTGCTTTGGACAATTCACTTCCTTGTGGTTCCCTAGACCACACCATCTACACATGTGTGTAGTGTTTGTTTGTTGTATCTCCTATTTTTGGGGTAAAGGATAGTTCTTCACAAAGTGCCCCCATTCCTAGAAATTACGACATTGTATGATTGGTCTCCCCTCTGAATCATACTACAAGTGGCTCTATCCTCCTTATCGATTGCCTTGATACTATCTTCCCCCTCTACGATTATTCCTATAACCACCACTAGTGGCTTGCTGGCCACTCACTTGAGGTTTCAGTTTCTCCTCCTATTCTTGGATAGAGAGAACCTATGGATGCACCTTTGTGTTAAATGGACATTGTATCACTTCATGTCCAAGCACATTGTAAATGTGGCAATAATCATTGCAAGGACAAGTCACATTCATGTGACCTTCAGACTTGCAATCTGTACACCAAATGTCCTTTCGATCTTGCTTGACTTTCCCTTTCGCCTCTTTAATTAATTTATCAAATTCCTTTTAAAATGATTGTACTATCTGTTGGATTGTATCATCTTCCTCACTCTCTGAATCATCACGTCTTACATGTGTTATCATTCCCATGATTATTTGTTTGGCCTCACTCTCAAAATTCTTTGCATCTTTTAAGGCTTCTTCATATGTAGTTGATGGTACTACCTTCATCTTCTTCTTGTATCTGGGTAGCAACCCATCTACAAACCATCATTTTACTAGCACATCTGCTAGAGGCATTTGCATCTTGTCCACCAACTGCTTCAATCGATGGTTGTATGACTTCACATCTTCATCAATTTTCTGTTTAGTGGCACAAAGTTTAGTTATGATATCTCCATCATCCTTCAAGGGGTGAAACTCCTCAATGAATTCATCTTTCATTGTATTCCATGCTTGGAAGTTTGGTGTGTTTTACCTTTTTAGGTACCAATCTATGGCCAGTCCTCGTAATGTAGTAGGAAATAATCATAACCATTCATCTGGTTGGTCTACACCATTTTCTCTCTAGATGGTTATACATGTCCCGATGTGTCTTGTCGGGTCTTCCTTGCCTTCACCCATAAAGGGTGGGCATATTTGTTTTCCTATGTGATTGCCTATGTGGGCCATTGGTGGTGTTTCTTCTTCTTCACTTGATGAAGTATCACCTGGAATCCTTGATTGATTCCACCTTATAGTTGACTCACTTTGTTGGTCCTCATCAAAACCATCTACTCGAGGAATATTATATTCATTGAATAGTCATCTATCGATCTCTCATGTGTCTTCACTCCATGACCTCCTTCACTGGTGTGTAGGTCATGGCCTTGGTCCTTCCTCCTGAGACCTCGTGTGTTGTTGCTCTGGTGCCTGACTCCCATCCACCACACTCCTTTGCAACCAATCTACCACTTTCTCAAGTGTTACCATCCACTCCCTTCACTCTCACATAGTTCCCTCATTAATACCTTCTCTTACATCAATGCTCATCTCGACTCTGGGTGCTTCTTGCTCCTCTTCTTCCGTATCAATCAACAATGTATCCAACCTCTCAATCTCTGCTTCATCAGATATCCATACTTGCTCTATCACTGGTTCATATGTATTATGTTCAATATTGTTCACGTTCCTCCTTTGAGAAATCCTCATGCTCCTTCTAACTAGGATTTCCTCTCCTTGATCCCATCTCCTATGCCTTTGTAGACTGGTGTCTATCATTCACCTCCAATTTGTGTACTCAAGTTTATCACTTGTACGATCTTATTGACTACAACACTTTTTGACCCATTTTAACAAAAATACCAAAGTTTGATAAGGCAATGATGCCAAATGTAGATGCTAGTGGTGTAGTATTCCTTATGGGGAGGTATTTTAGAAGCTATGGAAATGATCCACAAGATATCAAACCCCAACTTGCACAAGTCGTACAGCCTGTACGGTCTTCATCGTACACTAGTTCAACTTACCAAAATAGCTTGTACGATCACCAAATCATATATTTGTATGATACAAATCATACAACCCTATACCTGGTATGATTTGGTACTCATCCAACTCACTGGAATAGGTTT
Source organism: Wollemia nobilis (assembly GCA_028583015.1). NCBI lineage: Eukaryota > Viridiplantae > Streptophyta > Pinopsida > Araucariales > Araucariaceae > Wollemia > Wollemia nobilis. Next base: position 5,202,758 of record JAQPPZ010017031.1, on the reverse strand, counting down.
TGTAAGTCAAATCGATCAGTTTTGTAATCGATTTCCTCAAACTAGCAATATTTCCTTATTTGGTAGAATTGGGTTGCAACTTTTATTACCAAATCGGGTAATCAAATAGTTTGTACGATTTGGAACTATGCTTGTACGGTTTGTATGAACCCTTGCTGCAACTAATATTCAGATCTATCACTTTGCATCACCAATCCTTCCAAGATATATTTTGGGAAGTTTCTATGCCTCAATTGCTCCAATTCTCCATAACATGCAAAACCCTAAACCATTAGCAATGAATTATACTCTCCATGGATGATTCCAAAAATCATACAACTAGCCTAGAAACATCAAAATACAATTGTAACTCATCCTATATAATCAATTCCATCCTTCACACCAAGTCTGTAGGTTAACCAAGATCATTCACAAGATAATTCCATCCATTATCATAGCAATATAAGTAGTAAACATTATCTACTCAACCTGCAACATCCAGAACGTACAATGGAATTCACAAAGACAATGAAATGAGGAAAATGACTGTCATATTCAGATTATCAATATCCTTGTACATATCTTCCATCATTCATTACAATCTCAACAATGAACAATAATTCTACTCCACAATCACATACTCCATGAACCTTCAATCAATAACCAACAATGAACTGCATATGAGTATGAACGAACATGAATGAACAACCAAAAAATGAATAAGGGGGGCTATATAATGCATGCCCAGACCATTCCAAAGTGGTTTCTGAAGCATCACATCATTTACAACTGCCATTCCCAACTAACTCCAAAACAAATCTTTTTACAAGGTTTATTAAGGTCTAATTCGATTTTTATCAAATTAACCCCAAATGCACATTTCAACTTAATTTCATTTCATTTCACATCGTACATGTGCAACCTTGTACATTTTTCTCCTTGCTTGTACATTTTGACACTTGTACACTTTAGTCAAAATTGAGCAAAACTCAACAAAACTATGCAAATCCATGGATCACTTCTTCTTCTAGGAGGTGGATTTGCTGCCTATAACCTCAACCATGATCTCAATTTGTTTGGGTTCTAAACTCATAACTTCTATGATGGTATCTATGAAGTCTTCTAGGGGAATGATGGCTACTTGTGGCATTATTTTTTCCACTATGTCACTTCTTATCATCCTTAGATCTGCGGGGTAGTTCCCTACCCCCTCTATACGAGTATGTGCCCTTGTCAGGTTCTGATTATTGCATGTCTTCTAGATTCACTTCATTTTTCTAGGCCCACAAAAGGATTTTCTTAAATTCATCTTCTCTATGTATCATCGGTTTAGGCTCAATGACAATGTCCCTATAACGGCCTTCGGGATCATATGGCCTCTAGGTGATTTCCATGAAACGGTATGAATCCATTTTAGGTAAGGCATTCATCATACCAAGATATCCTCTATAAACATATTGCCCTATTTTTCTTGGTGTAGTGACCCAAGGAATCCTAGTTTGTTTCCTCTTCCATATCAATCTGGCTTCTTCTATAGATTGCCTCACTATCTCTAAGGTAACCAATGATTTTGGATAGAAAGTGGGTAAAGCCTTGGGTGGCAATTTGGCCCCGTATGTCCTAATGAAGCTATAGTGTTTAGTGAGAAATAAATCTCTAACTTTCTTGTCTTCAAGATATTTGATTATACCCAGGCTCATTCTGGGGGGTTCTTTCTTAGTGATTACATGATACATGGATGCCAAAAATCTTCCACATAATTCTAAATAAGTGGAGGTACCATCATATATGCAGGGCAGTCTATCTTGAATGATTTCACCTGGCACACCTCCTAACTGAGTAATTACACTATATTTGAACTACTCGATGATCAAATGGATGAGGAATGAGTAGTGTGAGAAGCGGGGCATGAAATATCTATCCTCCTTTATGGCCTTCTACAATTCTTTAAACTCTTTATCCATTGTATTGCACATTATATCTTGTCATCTATACATTGGCATTTTCCAGGTCTTGTTGCACTACACTATTAGGTACATAACTTCAGCACTGATCTATTTAAGGTCCTCAACCCCCATAACTATATGGATCATGTCAGCATAATCCCTCACCAACTTGTGAATTAAATACTTATGAATGGAAAATTCCATTGATACTAGTTTGTCATAGTCAAAAAACTTTCCATAGAAGGTGGTTCCGATCATATGTTGGACCTATGTTGAAATGATCACTGCATCATAACCCTATTTTACCATTTTCAAACCAAATACCTATTCAATTTTCTCCTATGTAATCCTATAGATAGGCTTATTTCTACCATTGACTATGGCTCTGGTTCTTGGGTCGTATGAAATGGCCAACCATGATAGTAGCTCAGGAGAGAAATGTACTCTCGAACATAAGAGCTTCACCAAATTGGTCCTCCATTTATTGCAATAAGGACTACTCTTGTCTTTGTTTACATATGCCTTTTTGAAAATATTCTTCAAAAAATACCATTGACGTTGCCATTCTTCTGTGCTTGATTGAAAATAGAACTCAACGAGTTCTTCTTCACCCCATACTTTCTCTATGGGTTTTCTTGTGGTCATCTTCTTGAATGGCAAATTTTCATCTAGAGTTTTGACCCTTGTCTTGGAGGTAACTTTACTGGAGGAGGCCATTGTTTGAGTTTCTATTAGTGGGCTCTTCAGCTCTAAATAGTTTAAGGATACTAGGAGATTTAGAAGCTACCCACTACTATTATCATGTATTTAAGCTGGTTCATGTATGAATCATAATTAATGTCACACCAACCACTATTGTATTATTACTATAATTGGCTCACCACCTCACTTATCATAATAGTCAACCGATCATGAATCATCACCTTTTGGTTGATTTGCGTAACTAGCCATATGATCATACATGCATCTAATTCTATTAAAGCATTTGCTTGTATAGATCTGAGGATGAAGTCTATAGTTGGCTTGTGTGTCTGCAACTTCCCAATTGGTTCTTAGTTGTATCAGTAAAATAATCATTGATTCGAGTGTCCCATCAACTTTCTTGGGTGAGGGTCCATGATATTTTGCTTTAGCATTGCTCCAATGGTATGGTGGATTGATTTATGTTCACTACAAATTTAAAGGCACTTGCACTTTGACTATCATCGATTTTTGATTGTCTGATCAAAGTTTTAATTACTTTTTGTGCAAAAATCATTAATTGACGACTCATGATTCGGTAAAAACTTTCTTATTCGCTGATTGGATGTTCGGTCAGTTAGAACTCAACCTCTATTAGATTTCAGTGATTTCCCTCTTTGAACTCATACAAATGATGATTTTTACCACTTTCCATTAATGCTCAGCCGAGTGGCTTAGAGTACTCTTGTACATGTTACATTAAAAATCTTGGGCTAGATTTTATCAAGGAGGTCAGTTTAATAATATTCAACTAACCTATAATGCATGCAAATTTAAATGTTGGTGTACCTTGATTTTTTTTGAATTTATCTTTATTTGGTTTGGTTGATCTCCACTGTTCAATTTCCTTGGTCGATAATATTTTGATGGCTATGATTTGTTCAACCGATGATATCTAGGCATTTATTTCCTTTCGATCAATAAGATTTCAACAACTAAGCTTTAACCATGTCATTGTTTCGGTTGGTTGATCAATGTTACTCTTCGGATGATCAATGTTACTCTTTGGCCAAATGATTTTGATTTTCACTTCACGGGCTTGGGTTTAGTTGAAGGTTTTTATTTTTCAATGAGTCAATTAGCTTTGACTAAATAGTTTGACCAATATTTTGGTTGAGTAACTTAGGTCCGCTTTTGTTGACCATTGATCTATTTTTGTATTTTGGTTGATTGGCTCTAATCGTTGATGAGATTTTAGCCATTGATATTTCTTTGTGCCAAGTGTTCAATCATTTTATTACTTGATTGGCCAATTGATAGTGTACATGTAACTTTGATCGAATGAGTTGACCATCTTTGGCCGCTACAATTTTTGACTGGTTTGTTACTGTACTTGACCGAGAGAATTAGAACCATTGATATGTTTTTGACCGATTGGTTCTCTTTTATTTCCAAATCGGTTGATTTATCAGTTGCTCGGTTGATGCTTCCTTACCATCAATGAGTGTTCTTTCGATCGATCTTTGCTTTCCTTTTAGTCAACTGAATGATGGGTTTTAATATGTTGAATCCTATTGGCTGATTGGTTAGTGGTATTATATTTTATCATAATTGATTGAAGGCTTATTTATCTTGTGTATTGATCATCATTTAGCCGATCATTTCTTATTATCAGTAAAAAACCTTTTTGCTTCGTTCTTAGAACTTTTTGCTTTCGACAATAATTTTGTATTTATTGGCTAATTGATGACTTGCTTTGTTTTCATTGCTTGACTTATTAAATTGGTAGTTCATAATATTTTTGGAAGTATGAGCCAAGAAACCCTTAAGTTTAATTAAAAATAAATTTCTCCTTAAGGGTGCATGGTGGTTTAGGCTTCTTTGCAATTAAGGCCATTTTATGGAGGATGACCAATCAAAACAATAGAACTATTTAAGCATTTGAAGGCTTTAGCAATTTCAAAGAATATTAATCCATGAGATTATTTTGAGATAATTAATTGCTTAAAATTTGACTTATTCATTAGCATATCACAAAACATGGATTTTTTTATGACCTTCAAAATTTTAAAATTATGGGTACATTCATGTTGTATCAATTTTAGCTACAACATAGGCTCTAACTGGGACATATGGTGAAAACATGAGGTATTTGAGAACTTCAGACTCTTCGGTTATTAATGAGACTCAATGAATGACTTAGACATTTATTCACCAAAGGATTATTACAAAAGTAAAAACAACAAAACAAATTATTTAAATAGTCTAAAAAGAAGACCCTTAACCAAATAAAATCAGAAGTTCTGGTCTAAAGCCAAGTGAACTTTCATTCTTAAAGGTTAGTTGTCTAGCAATATCTCCAAGGTTGTTTTTTTAGACAAAATCAATCAAAAATTACTGTCACATCAAGCTTAGGCCCAAAGTGTGTGCTTGTGTATTCTTTTTAGTTTTCCTGATCAGATAGAATTTTCATCAGTTTGGAAGGAGTTAGGCCTATTAGTGATTTCACTCTTTTAAATATATTTACCTTGTCATTGCTCCACTGCCATTCAAGCATTTATAGCTCCGGTGGAGATGACCTTGATCCTTTTTGGACCTTATACACTACCATTCAGGCATCTATAGCACCTAGTAGAGGTTATCCAAATGGCCCCAAGCACTTGCTCAATTTGCATTAAGCACTTGCTCAATTTGCATTATTTGAGATTTTTCTTCTTTGGGAAGAATTTTGATAAATTGCAAAATATTTTAGAGTGTGCTTTCTAGGTTGAGGATCTAGAAGGCTATAGTATTGAGTGTAATGGTTTTTTGGCCTAACTGTCTTACCAAAGTTGACTAGATTCCCTGATTCTAGAATTATTTTTAAGGTCATGATAATATATGGCTTTGGATTGATGTACTAGCACTTCCAACTTTCATCTATGGTACTTCCAACCTTATGAGATGATTACTAAACTCTTTACTTTCTGAGTTTCCAGACCATCTATATTTAATCCAGATCCATCCTCTCTTAATTAACCAAGGGTAGGTTCTTAATAGATAGTACAAAACTTATAGAGAGATTTTACAATCCTCTAATACTCTAAGATTATCGACAACAAAGGAAAACAACATAAAGAAAATAAACTTTGAAAGACTCACAAAACAAACACATTTTTTTTGTATTATTTTTATTTTTAATTTTTTTTGGTTTATTTTTATTTTTTATATTACCCTAACAGGGGTAATATAGTTTCAGGTGTTGGCCATTTATTGGGATTTTCATGAGATCACCCTCTAAGGTCTATAACCTGTACGTATTTGGGCCAATGATCTGAACTATTTGGTAGGGGCCTACCCACTTGGGTTTGAGCTTACCTTTTTCTCCATGTTTCTCATTTTTGGGGTCCTAGTAAATGATTATGTCCCCTTCAAAGAATGAAGTTCCTTTGGATTTCTTGTTAAAGAGTTGCACTATCTTCTAGGTTTGTTCAAACATCTTGTCTAGTGCATTTCTTCTTTCTTCCTACAATTGTGCAATCTGATCTAACCTCCTCTGTAAGGCATTGGGGTTTTCATGATATTGTAGTAATAAGGATAGGGCTATTCTTTCTATGTGAGGGGGTAGCAGGGCTTTCTCTCCAAATACCATTTCATATGGAGTTTTAACCATGTTTCTCTTAACAGATAATTTGTCTGCCCATAAGGCAAATTTTAACTCATTGTCCCATCCCTTTTTATTTTTACCCAATGATATTTTAATTCTGGTAATTAAATTTTTATTTGATGATTCGACTAGACCATTGCCTTGAGGATAATAGTTAGTTGAATGAGAAAGTTCAATTCCATATTTTGCACAGAACTCTATCATTTCAAATGAGACAAAGTACTTCCCATTGTTAGTTACCAACTTCTTTGGGGCTCCAAATCTAGTTAAAATGTTTTCCTCTAAGAAATTTATGACTACCATAGTTGTTGAGTTTCTCAGAGGAGTTGCTTCCACCCATTTAGTGAAATAGTCTATTGCGGTGATGATCCATTTGTGTCTGCCTAAGGAATTTGGATTTATTTCACCAATAAGGTCAATTTCCCATTGTGTGAAAGGTGCTTCTATGATTATTGGCTGGAGAGGCATTGCTGCTAACTTTTTATTCCCTACAAACACTTGACAATTATGGTAGCTTCTTACATATTGATGAACATATTTGAATAAAGAAGGCCAGTAATAATATGCTCTCATGATTTTATTTGTAGTTGCTTTTGGGGAAAAGTGACCCCCACATAATCCATCATGAAATTCTACTATTACTTCTAATGTTTCTTTTTCAAACAAACACAACAATGATACCCTGTCTAGGTGTTTCCAATAAAGTTTACCTTCTTGAGTGTGATATTTTTAAGAATTTTGTTTGACTGATCTCATTTTTTTTGTAGACATGCCTCTGGGGAAAGACAAGGTTTGAAGGTACATTAGGATATCATCATACCATTTGCATTCAACATTATTTGTTCTTCTGATGTCATGCATATCATCGACTATGGCAATGTTCTGCATGTCTTCTCCTTCTTTATTAGCTAGATACTTAGCTAGACCTTGTCCTCTGATTATTTTCACAACTTTAAATTCTATATCATACTATAGAAATTTGACCATCCACCTAGTAGGACTACCTATCGGTTTAGGTTGGGTGAAAATATCTTTTATAGTAGTAAATGGAATACAACATATAATCTTGTTTGAACCAAAGATCCCTTTAAAATGTTCCAGAGCTTGAATCACAACGTACGCTTGTTTCTCAATCATTTTAAATCTTAGTTGAGCTCCTTTGAGTCTTGTACTCATGAAGGCTATGGGTCTCTCATTCTCTTCATCATCCTTTTGGGAAAGGATTGCAACAATGGTATGTTCAAAAGTGAATGAGTATATGTTAAAATTCTTTGAGTAATCAGGACAGTTCAATACTAGGGCAGTGGTGATAGCATCTTTAATTTTTTGAAAAACCTCAAGGTTCTCCTCTGTCCATTTGATGTCAGCATTATTTTTAATCATGTTGTTGATGGGTTGAGCTATTTCAGTGAAATGTGGCACAAACCTTCTTACAAAATTAATTTTACCAAAGAATGATCTGACTCCTTTCAGATTTTTAGGGGGAGGTATCTTGGCAATAGCTTCTACTCTTGATGGGATCAATGTTGATTCCCTTTTCTGACACTATATGACCTAAAATTTTTCCCTGTGTTGCTCTAAATATACATTTCTTTGGATTCAAAGATATTCCATATTCTCTGCATCTAGAAAAAATTGTGGCCAGATGTTCAAGATGATCTTCAAGGTTTTTGGAAAACACTGTTATGTCATCTAAATAGACAACTACTATCTTGAACATTAGTCCTTTAAAGGTAAAGTCCATGGCCCTTTGGAATTTTGCTCCTGCATTCATTAATCCAAATGGCATTCTCAGGTATTCAAAGGTGCCCCAAGGGGTAGTGAAGGTAGTTTTGTATCTATCTTCAAGATTTACTTGAATCTGGTTATATCTTGAGAATCCATCTAGTAATGACATTCTAGATGAGCCTACTACAACTTGCAACAATTGTTCCATGTTGGGTAGGGGATAATTATCTTTGAGTGAACTTTTATTCAAATTTTGAAAATCAACACAAAGCCTAATCTCTCCATTTTTCTTCCTTACTGGTACTAAGTTTGCTATCCAGGAAGAAAATCTTACTTTTCTCACTATTTTTGCATCTAATAATTTTTGAACTTCTTTTTGCATGATTGGGTGCAAGGTGGGGTTAAATTTCCTCTATTTTTTCCTAAATGGTTTAGCATCCTCTTTGAGGGGAATGATGTGAGTCATGACATCAGTTTTGAATATTTTTAGATCTTCATAACTCCAGGTAAAAGATTCTTTATTCTTCTTTAGAAAGCTAATGTACTATTATTTTTCTTCTTTTGGTAAGGCCTTATCAATCTTAACCAATCTGGGCTCCTCATCTGTTCCAATATTTATATCATCAACTTTTATTTCTTTGAGGAGTGGTTTGTATGCCTTATCAAAATCATCGAATAATATTTCTAAAGAAACTAACCCCTTTGGGATTCTATTGATTTTGAGTTGAATTACTTCAACTAGTTCTCCAATTATATTTTTCAAATTTTCTTCATCCTCCTCCTCACATATAACATCTGAGTACATATTCTGGAGGGTCATGAAATATCTAATATCTAAATCATATTGAAACACTTGTAGGTATACAATATTATTAGGCACAGAGGGTTTGTACATAGAGATGGTTGGAAATATTTCCATATATTATGTGTCAATTTTTGGGTAGTCTGCACCTGAAGCGTTGATTGCTAATAGGTCTGCAATGTGGTTTTGCTCTCTGGGAATGTAAGAGATGTTAAATGCTAGGAATTTATCAATTTCAACTAAGACTATAGATTTGTATTGTTTTAACCTAGGATGTTTAGTTTGATACTTGCCCTTGACCTATTGTATAATTAATTCTGCATCTCTAGTAATAGTCAAGAAATTTATGCCTAGTTCTTTGGCTTTTCTCAAGCCTAACAATAAAGCTTCATACTCAACCACATTATTAGTGCATGGGAATTCCAATATATAAGGGATTCCTAGATAGTTTCCCTTAATATCTGTTAAATTTACACTAGCACCTGCTCCTGTTTGAGACTTTTACCCATCAAAGGACATGGTCCACATTTCCTAGGTAAGAACTCTATCGGATTCTGCATCCACTAGTTCTCTGGTTTCAGGATCCATATCTTTTGCATCAGGGACCTCTAATAGAAAGGGATTATGCTAGATCGAGTATACCCCCATTTCTTTCTCTTCTACATAATTGACCAAGTTAACCATAGTGTCATCTGATCTTACCAACTCTACTAAATATTTGTTAAATGGTTCTCTCCTTAAGGTCATATTTTCTTTTCCTGAGATAGGGATTGTGGCAAAAGACCAATCTAACTATATAGAACCACCCAACTATTCTGCCTAGTGCCTGCTTAAAAGTAATGAGAAGAAAGGGTCCACATCAACTACTGCAACATCCATCACTATGCCTTTCTTGGGATATTGATCTAAGAAGACCAATAGGCCAATGATAATTCCTACACAAGGTATCTGTCTACTATCCATTACTGACACGGGTGGAGATTCCCTGGTACAAATTAGTCCTAGTTGGTCTACTATCTATTTGGGCATGATGTTATGGGATGCACCACTATCTAGCATGCAGTTGTGGATGACATACCTTTCTCCTTCATCTAAGTTATATCTGAGGGATACATAAAATGGTCTAACAGATGAGGGTGTTCTAGTCTCATGATTGGATGGCTTGACTGTATTACAAGACTATGTATCTTTTTGTTCAATCAGGCCAAAGGCTTTACACACTTGTTCTCTATATTTTTGAATATTCATTAACTCACCAAAGGTAATGTTAACCTTCTATTTACTTAGTTTAGAACCAACATCAAACTCCATCTTCTTAACATCTAGTATTTTGGTACATTCCTCATGTGGTAATGGTTTGTTTATTTCTACATTTTCAGGAGTATTTTTGTTTTGATTTTTTTCTATTTTTTCTTTCTATGCATTATCATTTACAGTAGACTATCCCCTAGTCTCCTTGTTTGAGCTTTTATCAGTTTTATTAGGTATAGTCCTATTTCTTAGGTTTAAGGTATTTGCTTCTAGTTCTTCCACCTCTTGTGTTGTTGGGATTACTTTCCCTTGTTTCATTTTATCATACCTAGTTTCTTGTCCTCTTTGTAGGATTTTGGTGTTTTTGTAACTAGGATTTTAGGGTGGTGATTTGAAGCATATAAATCCATATCTTCCTTGAATAACCTTTCTCTAGATTCATCTTCTAGAGTCCATCATTTTTAATTCTGATATCCTCTTCGAATTCTTCCTCTAAATCTAAGGTATTATGCATACCTAGATATATACCACAATAATTTTGATTATTCACAAGCTAAGAAATAATAGGGAAATTTTTTTTCTAGGTTAAGGGTATGGGATTAGAAACTAAGTCTTGTTCCTTCTGTGTTTCTCTCTTTCTCCAACCATTCCCATTATTTCTATTTATGTTCCCTTCATTAGAATTATTGTTACCCCAGTTCCTATTAAAATTTCTCCTGAAAGGTGGTCTATTGTCTCCTTGTTGTCTATCAACTTGAGGGTGAGAAGTTTCACCATTGCTCTCTTTATTTATTTCTATCCTGGCTAATCTATTATTCATTATGTTAAACATTTTTATCATATGATTAGCCAATTTCTCCATATGATCCTGTTTAGATCTCTTCTATAGGTTGAAACCTACTTTCTTAGGTTTCCTATCAGGTTGACTAACTTCTAGAGAATATGGTTTCATTTTTCCACTGTCTAACATATTCCTTTCAATCTCTATGGATTTATCCATTGATATGGAATGGACACTCAAGAGCCAACACAAGAATTGCACGATGAAAACTGAAGTTTATATTCACACCAAAAATATTTTTATAGGTATTTTTGCCTTTACAAAAGTGACATTTAATGCACCCAATCCATGTGAATATTAAATGTTATTCATATGATCAGTTTGAATAGGGATTAATACCTATCATTCCTCCCCATCGTAGAAGCATTGGTCTCAAATACATTTGAAAGAGAAGAAAAATTATTAGCCATATGAGTGTGGGTCTAATGCGAAAGTAGCTATGAACTGATGGAAGGCAGTTGTTGAGGATGGATTGCCAATGACTAAGATACCTGCAAGGGTGCAAGATATTGAGTAGTTGTGATAAGATCTAGAGCAATAGTGGAGTCTGGAATTGGATTAGGAGGAGAAGGAGGATAAAAATTCACAATATGCACTATTGGATATGTCGTATAGATAGGTTGTGGTAACACACGAACAAATGTTGGTATAAACTACATGATAGGAACTAGGGTAGGTACCATAGGAACAAATGTTGATACATACTAAATTATAGGAACCCATACTGGTACAAACTAAACTTGTGGAGTTGTAGCATGTGTGTGATAAACCTAATGCTAATTTGTTAATAGTGCTCGTGCATGTATGTCCTCTTGCTGATGTGTATTAAAAATTAAGGTAATTTTTTATTCTTGATACAAATTAATACGAGCCTACTGTGGAGGGATTTGAACACTTTGAATAAGAAAAGTTTGATTCTGATGTTGAAGAGTGTAGGTATTGTTATAGGCATCATATTGAGCTCTTTTTTCATATTGATAAGCTTTCCCTAACAACAACCCACAACAATCCATAGGAGTTACATCATATGTGATAGTGTCTATATACTTAGGCCCAAAGGCAAAATATAAAGTGTATGTTTTTGTGATCCATGAAGTAGTAGTATTGTCCTTCTAACTAATTTAGTATGGAAGAGGATGAGGATGAGTGGATAGATGTAACTTATCAACAATGGACTATGCAATCAAGTTCTTCTGTGATCCATTATTGATGTTACAATAAACTAAAAAACTAGGTGTTAAATAAGCACGAGTAACAAATAGGTTCTCACAATATCTGATAAGAGAATGGTGGTTAAGTAAGGTGACTTTGTTTAGTTGACCTTCCAAATCAGGATAAACACAATCTTCCCCAAAAGTCCTGATGGAGTTTTTAGGAGTCCTCTCCTCAAGGATTGACTCCTCAAATGGTTTTGTAGCAGATGCCTGTAAAGAGCAAATGTTTTTGCTTAGATTTATTTAATTATGGGCATTCTAATTTTTCATGTCCACTTTTACAATAATTACAAAATTGCTATCTATGAGAAGAAGATGAAGCATGAAATTCAAAAGAAAAGGATTTAGTAGGAGCAGTAAGATAAGAAGAAGAATAAGAAGGGGAAGAAAATAGTTGAGGTTGGTGTGGCGATGGCACAAAACCTTTAGAATATTGTCTAGCCCCTGTGTAGTGTGTTGAGAGCTTCTCCTATGTAATTTGTGCAAGGTTGAAGACATCATATAACATAGTGCAAGTAGAATATTTTAGCTCCCTGTAAAGATGTGCAAGTATACCACTCTTGAATTTTGCAATCAACACCACATCATAATTAGCAATGGCAAGTAACACTCGAAGGCAGTTAAAACTATGGATAAAATCTTACACTGATTATATTTTTTCTTAATGAAGTCTTAGCCAAAACTATGGATAAAATCTTACACTGATTGTATTTTTTCTTAATGAAGTCTTAGCCATTGATTGAGTAGATTTTCCTTATAGTTTGATGGATAAAATGAAGCCTTTAAGGATTTGACTAGCTCCTCCCATGTTGTAATTGGCTTTTGGTCTTATTGGTGATTGGATATCAGCACCTTGGTAAGATTTAGGGTTATGCATAGTGGCAAATATTTTCCAATTAGGCAAATATTAGAATTTTCAAAATTAAAAATTGGCGAATATGAGGACCCTCAATGTCGGCCCATTCGCCTAAAATTTTTAGGACCAATTTTTTATTAGGGTCAATTTGCCATAATATATATCCAAACATAGGCATATTTGTACTCGTTGGAAAGCTATTTTCAAGCCTGATCTAATGGTGGTGTTTTTATGAAGTTATAAGATGATTTAATAGGTCAAAAGTATCTCCAAATATGAAAATGCCATGGAGAATGTTTGACCAATGGAAATATTTTTATTAGGCTAAAAAATTGTAATTCGAGGCTACAAAATGCTTGAAAACATTGAACATCACCAAAATTTGTTACTAAAAATTGCTAATGAGAGTAGAAAATGGAAATACATCGAACAGATGAGCAGGCTGCCAGTGAATGCACAAGGGTTAGTTGCAGATAGGGATCACCAAAGAGGAGTCACAAAATGGCCTGGTACTATGTTTGAAATACTGATCTATGGGGATGCGCTATCGATTCTGCACTGTGTGCACACAAATTTTCATGGTGACGCAAATCCAAGGGTCTCCAAGCTATAACATTAATAGGTTGGATATTATGTGGTGAAACTTGGTGACACCGAATTATGATCCAATACAGAAACTACATCATAGTGCCCAGATCCATTGTAAATGGCTACAAACAGATCTAACAATGAAGAAAATATCTTAAGAAATGATGCCAATGTGGGGTGAAAATGGATTGATGAGGTGAAAAACATCCACATGTGCTCTAAAAAATTCATGAAAAAACACTTTGAGAGTGTAGATTCACCTAGATATTTCTAAAAAGCTCAATAAATGCACCATAAATGCAAATCCAAGGGTAGATCTAAGAGCTTTTGCAATGCTAAATATGGTGAATCCAAGGATAAAGTCCTAGATAAATAGCTAAGGCTCAAGGTTAGAGGACCCAGCTAGCTGTGAGTCGATGATTAGAGGACTCCAGCAATTTTTTTAAAAAATGAAGTGCATGAAGGCTTCTACAAGGGAAAGCATGCTCCTTCCAAGCCAAATTTTTTTGGTGTTTTTCTCGTTCCTCTTTTGAAATAGATTGGCCTAGAGGAAGAGGATACTCACCAATACAACACTTAGCTCTGATACCACTAATATGGAATGAACACTCAAGATCCAGCACAAGAATTGCATGATGAAAACTAAAGTTTGCATTCACACAAAAAATATTTTTATAGGCATGTCTACCTTTACAAAGTGGCATTTAATGCACCCAATCCATTTGAGCATTAAATGTTTTTCATATTATATGTATGAATAGGGATTAATCCCTATCATCCATACTCATCTATGGTAGTAATTTCTTCTTGTCTTAACTCATAGTTAAATTCTCCCAAAAATGCCTTTCTATAAAAATAGATTGATTGTATATTGTTTGGCCTTAGATCAGTGGGGATATTATTTTTGGCTTTATAAAACCTTCTATTAAAATTAGCTACTGATTTGTTTTCTTTCTTCTTCATTGTTTCTAGATCTGTTAGTAGTGACTGTTCATTTTTTCTCTCACAAATTTGTTTTAGGAAGATAGTTTCCATTTTAGCGAAATTGGCAATATCATTATCAAGAAGGGTGTTAAACCATTCTCTAGCATACTTTTATAAGGTTTGGAGAAACAATATTAACACAATATCTTCATGTTCTACTTCTAGACTATCCATAACATTTTCTCCTATAATTGCATTGTTTCCTTAGAATTTGGGTAAATACTTATGAGTTTTATTGGGAAGATCATGTAGCAGTGTCGGTAATTGAAATGGCCTATATCTATTGGTCCTCCATAACTAAATTTTAGGTGGTGTATTGGCCATATTAACTACTAGAGGAGTTTGGATTGGATTGATAGGAATCACAATAGGAGGTGTAGTATTTATTCCACTGGGAACAGTAGGAGGTGTTTCAAAATTATTCTCTATTGTAATAATATCTATATCAAAACCTTTTGGATATGAACTAGAAGGATTAGTTATGAAAAGTACCTCTAGATCTAAGAATTCTATATACAGCTCCTGAGTGGTTCTTCTTGTTCATGCCAACACGTTTTGCTTCTTGTTTTAATATTTTTGGATTTGATCAGTCATAGTAACCAATACAATGTGTGCATAAGGAACAAACATCTATTCAATATTATAGACTAATATCACTCTTAATTGCTTAGGGTTTAATCTTTTTCAAGAATCAATAAAATCAATAAAATCAAGAAACTTAAGAAAACCAAGAAAATGATAAAACTGCTTGTTTCTTGAAAAAGAAAATTGGAAACTGTGAGCATAAGAAATAAATAGACTCAAAAATAATTTCAAAAATGAAAATTGAACACTTTAGTTCCCTTTAGGCTAACTATTGCCAATAAATATTTATCGTTAGGTTCCAAACTATAATGAAAATTACAAGTTCATTCCCCAGTAATGGCACCAATAAACTATTGGGGATTTTTCCTAAATCCTTTGGATAAGTTGTCATGCTATAGGAAAACCTACTGCCAATGAGAAATTATAGACTTTAGTTGACCTACCTCTTTAACCTAGGAATAGATTTCTTCAATATTTTCTAAACAAACCAGGTATGGTAAGGATACCCTTGAGGTGAACTTAAAGTTTTTAATGTTTTATGTTCATGCTCTTCCAGATTTATGGTGATGAATTAAATTTTTTTATAAATTTGACCAAGCTAAAACAATAACAGTTCAATTATACCCTATGTATGATCGGTGCCTTAATTATTTGGGCTATTGTAGCAACTTTTAATGATAATTCAATGAAAATAGAAAGAAATAGAGGACAAATAATTGGTGCAATTACATTCATTCGAATATCATAATAAACATAATAGTTGACCAACAAAAAAAAATCCACTATGCATTCAAATAATGTAATTCATTATGAAGATACACACAAAACTGAACACACATACTTAATAGGAAAGAAGCCCAGAATTGTATTAATATTTGAAAATTATTACATGAAGAGTTGGCTTGAATCTTCCATTGAACTCTTGAAATATTAATACAATAAAGATCCTCATTCAAATATCATAACAAGGACATTCCACTCTCCCATTTTAATATCACAATAGTCAAGTCTCTAGACCTCTGGCTCAATAGTCTGGAAATAATATTAGCTTCTTAGGTACTTTCCTATAAAAACCTACACAAAAATGGGAATAATAAGGGTTGGAAAAAGAAGGAAGACAAAAGGAATACAACAACAAAGAACGGGCACTCAAGTATACCTCTTAGCAAAAATATGCTATGTCAAAGCTCAATCCTTATTTTGGTTGTAGACATCCTTCTTATAGTTGCGGTGGCTTTGTAACTACCAAAACTACTTTTATTTGAACTGTACACTTGGTGCCATATCCTGCCTTGTCATCAAATGGGTGTTGTATAGTCTGTTATTTACCTTTTTAAAATTAAAATTTATTTTTAAAATTGGTTGAATTCCTACCTAGTTGTCGTCCATCTTCTCTTTTTTTTCTCTCCTGTTGTGGTATCCATGCTATTTGTTGATTCTGATGTCCTTTGACTTTTCTTGATTGTGTCCTTTTCTTCTTGGCTAGCACCAACCAAGTCAGCCATGTGTATCCAGATTTCTTTGTTGATCGCACTAAGTGTGTCAATTCTATCTAACACCCTTATTCCCTTGGTCTTGTCTTCTTTATTGTTTGTCTAATCTAGAAAAATATGACTATGTCAAGGGTGGTGGTTGATAGAGAAATGAGCTGGTCAGATAGTTTATCTTCATCAACTTCTTTGCATGGGAATTCTTGGATATATTTGATGACTAATCGGTTGAACCCTTTCGTGTTGAGCAATTTGTGGAGATTGATGTTGAGGTGTTTCAAAATATTAATTGTATTACGTTCCACAACCTCAAATTATTTGATAATGTTATTCCATCAAGGTCTATCTACCATAAAACTAGTGACTTTCTCATATTCTATTTGGCAGCTATGACTTTTACCATCAATGGTGACCACCTATTTGGACCTGATCTACTCATACTTAGCCTTGCACCTTTCATATATTGGGGAAATATTTTCCATTATTTATCTGTATTATCTATTAGGGGTTTTACCTTTTTGTTTAATTCTATTAATGCTCTAAAATTATTACAACTTTCAATAATTTTTGCTTCCGCTTCTATGATATTGACCATTTTTCTTTATATTTTTGTTGTAAGCATTAGGGTTTGTAATTTTTTACTCCTCAAAGGCACTATTATATGATCTTTATTGATTTTAGTCCTTAGATTTTCATTTTCTACCTGTAATAGTTATACTTTAGTCCTCCAGGCTATCATTTTCCCTTTCAATGGCTAGTGCAATTTTTGCATGTACTTGCACTCCATGTTTCAATAAGGTGACTGTGTCTCCTCCTATATCTGCATCCCTCATATTGGTATTTATCTAAAGTTATTGTACTCCTTGAGTGATAATAGTGATGGTGGTCTTGGAGGTAGGACCTAAACTTACTGAAGGTTTGAACTCTATTTTTGGCCTGAGCTTCTATCACCCTTCCTTCTATTATAGCTTCGATATACTCTTCCTCCTTAGGGGTTAATTCGATGGTATCTTATATTTTTATTAGAGTGAGGCTCATAGGTTCATCAGTACCCATATAAATTTTGGCTTTATTATGAGGTGGAGACTTTAAAGAGTCAAGAATCACTACTTGGTAGTCCCTAAAAATATCACCAAATCTTCCAACTTTCTGTATCTTCTCCCACACCTTCATGGAGATTTTGATATCTATGTTATTTACTCTAAAACCTATAGGTATTTCTTAGGTTGGACCTGTGACCATATATTGTATGTTGTGGGGCCATCAATGTTATTGCTAGGTTTTCAACTATGACCTGAATCAAAGAAGCAGAAGCAAGTATAACCTATTTTTATTTTTTTGATATTGGGAGGTTGAGAAGTAGACGAGGTACCAGTAGCATCATCTATCGTTTGGGTTGTAACGTCGACCACGATCTTGATTTGTTTGAGTTCTAAAATCATAACTTCTGTGATGGGATTTGCAAAGTCTTCTGGTAGAATAACGAATACTTATGGCATTATTTTATCCTTTGTATCACTTCTTATCATCTTGAGGTCTACAGGGTAGTTTCCTACCCCCTCTGTATGATTATGTGACCTTTTCAAGTTCTAATTATTCCATATGTCTTCTAGATTCACTCTGTTGTTCTAGAACCACAAAAGGCTTTTCTCAAATTCATCTTCTCCGTGTATCATTAGTTTAGGCTCCAAAAAAATGTCCCTATATCAGTATTCGGGATCATACAAACTTTAGGTGATTTCCACAAAATGGTATGAATCCATTTTAGGTAAGGCATTCATCATACCAGGATATCCTCTATAAACATACTACCCTATTTTTCTTGGTGTAGTGACCCAAGGAATCCTAGTATGTTTCCTCTTCCATATCAATATGGCTTCTTCTGTAGATTGCCTCACTATCTCTAAGGTAGCCAATGATTTTGGATAGAAAGTGGGTAAAGCCTTAGGTGGAAATTTTGCCTCGTATGTTTTGATGAAGCTATAGTGTTTAGTGAGAAAGAAGTCTCCAAATTTCTTGTCTATAAGATATGTGACCATACCTAGGCTCATTATGGGGGATTCTTTCTCAATGATTACATGATACATAGATGCTAAAATTCTTCCATAGAATTCTTAATAAGTGGAGGTACCATCATATATGTAGGGTAGTCTATCTTGAATGCTTTCACCCAACACACCTCCTAACTGAATAATTGCATGCTCTTTGAATTGCCCGATGATCAAATGAATGAGGAATAAGTAGTGTGAGAAGTAGGGCATGAAATATCGATCCTCCTTTATGGCCTTATGTAATTATTTAAACTCTCTATCCATTGTATCGCACATTATATCTTGCCATTTATACATTGTCATTTTCTAGGTCTTGTTGCACTGCACTATTAAGTACATAATTTTGGTGTTGATCCAGTTAATGTCCTTGACCCCCATAACTATATGGATCATGTTGGCATAATCTCTCACCCACCTGTGAAGTAAAGACTTGTGAATGGGAAAGTTTTTTGACACTAGTTTGTCATAGTCAAATTTTTTTTTGTAGAAGGTGGTGTCAATCATATTTTGGGCCTATGCCAAAACTACCGTTGCATCGTAACCCTATTTTGAAATTTCTAAACCAAATACCTATTCAATTTTCTTCAGTGTAATCCTGTAGATAGGTTTGTTTCTTACATTGACTATGGCTCTATTTTTAGGTTGTATGAAATGGCCAGCCATGATAGTAGCTTAGGAGAGAAATGCACTCTCAGATATAAGAGCTTTTCCAAATTGGTCCTCCATTTATTGTAGTGAGGAATGCTCTTGTCTTTGTTCATGTATGCCTTTTTGAAAATGTTCTTCAAAAAATACCGTTGATATTGCCATTCTTCTGTGCTCGATTTAAAATAGAACTCAGTGAGTTCTTCTTCACCCCATACTTTCTTTGTAGGTTTTATTGTGGTCATATTATTGAATGGCAACTTTTCATTTAGATTTATGACCCTTGTTTTGGAGGCAACTTTACTGGAGGAGGCCATTGTTTGAGTTTCTATTACTGGGCTCTTCAGCTCTCAATAGTTCAAGGATACTAGGAGCTTTGGAAGCTACCCACTACTGTTATCATGTATTTAAGTTGGTTCATACACAAAGCATCATTAATGTCACACCAACCATAGTTGTATTGTTTCTATACTTGGATTACCATCTCACTTCTCATAATGATTGACCAATTATGGATCATTGCCTTCTAGTTGATTTGTGTAACTGACCATCTGATCATACATGCATCTAATTCTAAATCATTCGATTAGCTCATGTTGTATTAAATCCTATGCTTATATAGATCCAAGGATGAAGTCTATAATTGGCTTGTGTGTCTACAACTTCCCAATTTATCCTCGGTCATGTTAGCAAAATCATCATTGATTAAAGTGTCCCATTGGCTTTCTTGGGTGAGGGTTCATAAAATTTTGATTTAGTGTTGCTCCAATGGTATGGTAGATCGACTAATGTTCACCATTGATTTTTAGGCACTCAAACTTTGACTATCTTCAGTGTTTGATCAGTCGATCAAAGGTTTAATTACTTTTTGTATGGAAATAATCAACTAGCAACTCATGTGATTTAGTCAAAGCTTTCTTATTCACTGATTAGATGTTCGATCATTTATCTCTCAACCTCTATTATATTTCAGTCAATGGCCCTCTTTTATCTTGCATAAATGGTGATTTAAACCACTTGCCATTACTGCTCGACTAAGTGGCTTAGAGAACTCTTGTACGTGCTGCATTAAAAAGCTTGTACTAGCTTTTATCGAGGGGATCATTTTAATAATATTCAAATAACCCATAATGCATGCAAATTTAAATGTCAACATACCTTGATTTTCACTAAATTTATCTTTATTTGGTTTGGTTGATCTCCACCATTCACTTCACTCAGTTGGTATTATTTTTATGGCTATGATCTGTTTGACCAATGATATCCAAGCATTTATTTCCTTTTGGTCGGTAAGATTTCAATAGCTAAGCTTCAGCCATGTCATTATTTTAGTTAGTTGATTATTGTTACTCTTCGATCAAATGATTTTGATTATCACTTCGTAGTCTTGGGTTCAGCCAAAGGTTTTTCTTTTTTGATGAGTCAATTGACTTTGACTAAATAGTTTGACAAATATTTTGGCCGAGTAACTTCGGTCCACTTTTGTTGACCGTTGATCTATTTTTGGATTTTTGTCGATTATCTCTGATCTTCGATGAGATTTCAACCATTTATATTTCTTTGTGCCAAATTTTTGGTCATTTTATTACTTGCTTCAGTCGAATGATAGTGTACATGTAACTTTAATCATATGAGTTGATCCTCTTTGACCGCTATAGTTTTTGAATGGTTTGTTACAACACTCGATTGAGAGAATTTGAACCGATGATATATTTTTGGCTGATTGGTTCTCTTTTATTTCCAATTTAGTTGATTTATTAGTTGGTCGACTGATGATTTCTTACTGTCGACAGAGTGTTCTTTCGATCGGTCTTTGCTTTCCTTTTAGTCGATCAAATGATAGATTTTATTGCACTGAATTCTTTCGGTTGATCGATCAGTTAGATTATATTTTATTGCTATTGGCTAAAGGTTTATTTATCTTGTGGATTAATCATTGGTTGATCGATCATTCCTTATCATCGATTGAATACCTTTTTGCTTGGTTCTTAGCACTTTTTGCTTTCAATAATGATTTTTTGTTTATCGTTCGATTGATGAATTGCTTTGTTTTTATTGTTTGGTTGATTGGATCAATAGTTTGCAATATTTTTGGAAGCATGATATGGGAAACCCTTAATTTTTAAGGGTGCATGGTGGTTTAGGCATGTTTACAATTGAACTATTTTTATGGAGGATGACCAATCAAAACAAAAAATTTATTTAAGTATATAAAGGATTTATCATTTGAAGAATATTATCCCATGAGATTATTCTAAGATAATTAATTGCTTAATATTTGACCTATTCATTATCACATCCCAAAACATGGATCTCTTTTTTTATGACCTTAATTTTTTTTTAAATTATGGGTACATTCATGTTGTATCAATTTTGGCTACAACAGCAAGGGTTTTCCTTTGTGTTGACCTCTCATTATGTAGAGAAGTATGGGCCATAAAATTAAAGATCAAGGGCCTGTGTAGCTTTAGAAACACTAAGTCACTTATATTGGGTATAAAATAATCATTTATCAAACAACTAGTAGGCTTCTTAGGTATGCTTTTGATTGGTGAAAGCTATCAAGGTAGGCTCCTTCATGTGATTCGTGGCCAATTTAGTCACCATGTGCTTAACTGCAACAAGTTGGTCCACCTTATTCAACTTTGGAAATCCCTTTAGCCAATGATGGATCTCTTTTGATTACCTCTATATACCATTCCTTTTATCTAATAGAAACTATTAAGTTTATGATATGTTTGGATTATACTTGTTGGTAGTGATATTCCTTTGTGTTGACCTCTCATTATGTAGAGAAGCATGGGCCATTGAATGAAATATCAAGGGCTTGTGTGGCTTTAGCAACACTAAGTCATTTGTATTGGATACAAAAGAAGTATTGATTATGGATGGGAGATCAGATGGCCAACATGGTCCCAATACTTTTATGCCTCTTTTCACACAAAGAAGCTAGTGCCTGCCCTTCCATCCAAAAATGGGTAGCACCTTCCAATATCTCCTTTAGTTGATCTATTTCATCAAGGATATCCTTTTGTGTGAGACAAAGTGTAGGGAAGCCTCCCTATAGTTATAGTATATCCTAAGGGATCTTTAGTTTGCTAAATATGGGGAATTCCAAAATTTTCATACCTTGTACATGGACACAAAGTCAAAAATGGGAAAAATAGATGGTTGGAGGACATAAAAATTAGAAAAATGAGAAGAAAGAGGTAAATGGGAGTGGATATTGAGAGGGATATGGGGCTATTAAGGGGGATATTTCTCACCAAGACTCTAATATTTTCTTATTCTTCTTTAGAGGGTGGCCTTGCTCTCTATAAATTATTATAGCACTTTAAGATCTCTATCTGGTCATCACATGAGAAGCCGCTCATTTTGTACATGCACTACTATGCTTACAAATCACATTTTGATAAGGGTCTGATGGCCTTTATTGCATATTTTATTGTGAGGAGATTTATCTATTTTTTGAAATCTAATCTCTTCTCTTTTTGCATCTCCATCAATCATGTATGATCCTAATCTAGAAGGATCCTATCATCAATTGTCCATAAGGAGGGTAGACCTTTCTAAATTAGGGTCTATGGGACTCCTTAAATTAGCAATTGTTGTGGATAGTTTGTACATCTAGGTCTTGCATTCCTACATAGCCTATGCCTTATTTAGTATGTCCTATATATTTTTCAATATTTTATCTTAATTAAAGGCCCCTACGGTTACCATATCTTGGTAAATTTATATGTTAATCCATGCCTAGTATCTTCCATGCTTATTTTTAATTTCCTAGATTAGTTTTAATTTCTTGGTCATTAGGATTTTTTAATTCCCTAGATTATTTTTGCACTTTATTTTATTTTATTTTATTTATTTTATTTATTTTTTTGAATTTACATGGTGGAATCGGTAGCTACCATGAATCCGGGCAGGCTGTCCAACTTTTATGGCCGCCACAGTATTCTGTGTTGTCCACCCCAGAAGCCGCCACACAGATCTTCGCACAGTCCGCCCCTATAACCACCATGACACAATCATTTTAAACCTTTTACGCCGCTGAAAGCACCAGGAAAGGGACAAGCGTTCAGTTCGGCGAGGCCCGAGATTTGAACCTTGGACCTCCGCCCCCTTATGGGGTTTGGATGAACCAATTGGTCTACACCTCGGACCTTATTTTTGCACTTTATTGAAAAGCCATGTTGATAAATTTGAATATCCAAGACAATGAAGGTATCATATTAGCTATGTTATCCCAATTACATGATGTAGACTCCCCTTATCAATTTGATCAATTTCTATTGTAAGGGTTCAATGCTTTTATCCCTCTCTACCTTGATCTCCTTTTCAAAATTGATTCTATTTACAATGAGTTTAGCTTCCATGCTAATGAGTTGGTTAATTAGTTTCTTATTTTTATCTCTCTCCTCCTCTAGGTAGGAAGTCAATGCTTGAGTGATCATTTTCTACTTCATCTAGTTTTGGAGTCCTTTGACCTTGATCTATGAAATTTTGAGGGTATTATTCACCTCCTAGAGTTCATTCTCTATATTTGCTAGTCTCTTTTTGAGGGATGGGTAATCATGACTAACAACCTTGTTAGCCTATTCCATTAGCTCCATATTATCTCTAGCCTTGGGATATCATAGATTGATGGCTGCCAAGGGCACTTGGTAATCTTACCCCTACATTTTCCCTTCTAGCTTGGAGGTCATTGAGTTTAGGTGGGCAAAGTGGACGAGGTTGTTTAGTAAGTTGAACTAGCTTTTGAGTCTCACTTTTGTTGTTCTTGTCATCCTCCTAGACTCTTTACATCTAACCTATGTTTTCATCCTAAGGGCTTTTACATCTAGCCTATGTTTGTGCATGAACTCAACCAAGTAGTAAAATTCCCCTTTTGGCTGTACTTACGTTCCATTGGAATTACTTTGAAGTTTAGATCCTTCAATTTGTTCTCCAAGATATTATAGACCTTCCTTTTCACCACAATGATTCTACAAAAACTATAGGGGAGATTATAAAAGCTCATATTATTATTTCCACTTCCAAAGGAAGCATAAATGGATTTCATTTGCCTAAGAACCTCTAGTCCAAAAACTTGCTTTGATATGTATTTGAGTAACTAGTAGATATGATTATTGAAGTTGTGCATTCTGATGAGGGTAGCATCCTCTGCATAGAACCAGTCTCCTTGGTGTTTTCCTTTTAAAAACATCATACAAATAATTAAGAGGTATTTAGCTTTTTTCCACTTAGGATCCCCAATGTAGGGGTCACACAATTTTCCATAAACTCATAGTAGGATGAGGATCCTTTCAAGCCTTTTGTCCAATAAGATATGGGCCAAGCATAATTGTATTCATCTACTAGTCTTAGGGCTAACCTAGGATAAGTGCCCAAATTTTGAAAAAAATAAAATGGGCCAAGAATGTAAAGAACCTAAATATTTTAGTTTCTTGGAACTCGAACAACCTTTCATAAATATTCTTAATAATATAGTCTCTGAAGCTAAAGACTAATATCTCTTTGGTAGGTATACATCTCATTTTGTACAATACATTCATTTGGACTAGAAATAAGTTTTTGTCTTCTTTCAACCCAAAAAATCAGTGTCATTTTGGAAACTTGTCATCCTTAGTGTCTTTCTCCTCTAGAAAATATCTTGGTTTGTTTATAATGGCATTGTAAAGCTTAGAAACACTTTCATAGCTAGAAATGAGCCTACTCATCTCCACCATTAGTATATAATTAATTATATGAGAAAGGATAACAACCTTGAAGCCCCCACTAGGTGACTAGATCTCTCGGTTCTAGATGTAATTTTTACACATGCAAATACCACTTCATAGTAGTTATGCACCTCAAATACTAGGTACTAGGCCAACATGCTACTCTAAATTCAATCCCCAAAGGACTCTAGAATTTTCTGGTTGAGTCTCCTCCATGCCCCTTATCATAGGTTCCTAATTCACTTGGATATTTTAGGGTATGTCACATGTCACAAAATTTCTCTAAAGGAATTTTTCATCGTGTCTTTTACAATCTCAAGAATATCAACCTAGGGGGGAATATGCTATCATTCTTGGCCTAAAAGAAAGGAGATGAAGCCATTGAAGTGGGTAAGTACCTAGATCTAGTTGTAGGACTATAGGCACTATTATATATCTTCTTCATGGCTCTTCAGATATCCTCATTTGAGTGATATATGGCCTCTCTTAGACTTGCTTCTATTGTTATATTACCTTATGCTCTTAGAACTCCTTGTTTGATTAGTTGCTTCATGATTGTAAAAGAAATTTTTTGATAGTAGATGGTATTTTTCTTATAAGATTTCTCTTTGGAAATAAATGTGTCTATTATTCTTAAACTCTCCCTACACATGAAATCCTTTATCCTTGTCAAATCAATGGGAGATATTTGTTGTTACTTTAGTATTTGTCCATTTTTTTTAAAAATGATTACCCACTCGAGTAGATCCATTTAAAAATGTCATTATGACCTTTTTAAGCTAAAATATCCTATCTAGAATGATTCACCATATTGCCAAATTTAAATGCGCAATGTTATTAATAACCTCTGAGACATCTAGCACTCCTACCAATGCATTGGATATGTATGATTTTACCCATAGTTAAAGGGATATTATTGTTCTTAGCCTTTAAGTGAATTAACTGTGAATACAATTGGCATGTGAAGGGAGCATATTTTAATATGCTTAGGTGGTCTTATGACCCTTTATTTTCTCCAATAAAACATTCTATGCCATCCCTATACACTTATAGGTAATCATAAATTCATTAGAAATGCATACCTATCACCAAGACCTTCATTGATGATTTTAAATTTATCATGTGCTTTCCAAGCATCATTCTCTATGGCCTTGGGGAGTAGCTTTTTGGAGATGAAAACCATGGCTCTCTTTCCAAGGAGTGGATGTAGCATATTATTATTCTCTAAAAACTTGAGATTGGGCTATGTACCCTCATTAATATTATTTTTTTATGGAGATCTCTTATCTAAGGTAGATCCAATGATTGCAATGTTATCCATAGATTAATTTTGATTGAACAGTGAACATTGCTTTGACCTTGGACCTTTCCCCTAATATTTGGGTTAGTGTGTGCTTTCCATGTGTCTTGTATTTTCATGGTTTAATAATTGGTATTGTTCAATGATATTTTTATGTTCTTACATCTAACAATGATTGTCCCTCTATTGATGTTTGACCAAATAGATAATGTGATTTTAGTGTTAAACTTACCTTGGGAAGGGTCCAATTCAACATTATTGGACCATGTGTCCCTATGCAAAAAAGGTGCTTTATTTTCCTTTAAATTATTGGGTGGGTGTCAAAGCTTAGTAAATTATCATTTTTTCCTATGTATTTTGCATGAACTATCTCTCTATTGCTCCAACATCCCATTTTATGCCAAAAGAGGACCTTGAAGTTTTGTGTAAGACATGAACTACCTCTATGTGTATTGTTGTATTCTATCAACCCTCTTCTCTTCCTTATATATAAATTTATTTTCTATAGGTTATATATACTATATATGATGACGTATTACCCCATTTTTGGCTTGATCTATTACTTCTTTAGGATCTAAACCCCATGTCTCAATTGCCCACTGCTCTAGGTGATCATCTAGGATGTGTGAATTAAATTTTTTGATAGATAAGTCTAACCTAGATAGCTCCTCATTGGATATATAAGTGTGTTCCTCACTTAGTTTGATGGAAGGCATTTGCTCCACATGATGAATGTGGAGTGGTTCTAAAGGAATTTTAAGGATAGTGAAATACCTGGTTTTGAGCAACATATGAGTCTAGTCTAAGGATAGATATCCTCTAGTATTGGTAGTGAATTCCCATGACAAGCATATACCAAATGTGGTTTGAATTTCGATTACCATGATATATTTATGTATTATGAGGTTATAGCAAGCCTAGAGTGAAAGGAGAAGATTTAGGACTAGTATAAAAATTTGTACTAGAGTGTCGTCTAGCTAGACTACCTTGTTGACAAGTTCATATATTGTTCTAAGTGTGTCTGCTATTTTCTTGGGTATGAATGAAGTATTGGATAAAAATTTTACTAGATAGTTGTGTATCAATTGTATGCATATACTAGGGTTAAATAAAAGGACATAGGCTTAGGTTTGCTTACTTCAGGGTTAGATATCTATAAAACTATGAGTATCTATTTTTTACCTAGTGCCTTCTGGTTCTATACAACTTCCTCAAGGTATTTTATTTGTTCAAGCATTGACAAGATGTACCAGAGAGGTATTATTATGGTAGATATTTTTATATGGTCTACCACATTGAATGTTCAAGCAAAAAAGGTTTTATGAGTGGTGCTTTATGGCAAAAAAGGACTGGAATTTTTAGCTAATTGAGAAATTTTTAGAAGTCTCATTGTATGTTGCTTTGAAGCTTTTAGACCATCTTTTGTAGTTTTGAGACAATATAGACATTATTATTTGATGAAACTAGAGCAAAGACATTTCCCACAATCTCAATTAGCTTTTTTTGAGATCTAGGACCCACTTGATAGTCATTCCTTGCTTCTTAATCACCCTTATTTTAGCTCTGGTTATGTAATTTGATGAAACTTGTGGCCTTCCAAGAGCTATATGAATTGCTTTGTTTAACACTATGTACATGTCTACCTCATATGAAGTCACCAAGGTTTGATACAAAGCTAGTAAGTTAGTTCTTGACAGGTTCAATAGTCAAATAGGAGAATCTTGACTTGGTGTCTAAGTGCCCAGCTTTAGATACAAGGTGAGCAACTGGGCATGCAATGTTTCACTAACATTTCTACCATGAGGGGTAGAGGGATAAATCTTAATAATAGAACAATACAATACATTTGGATCTTCCACATACTTTTTTATGTGGTGACTATGTCTCTTATTGGATTAGGGGGGATATATTGTAAGGGGATGGGTACAGGTATTATTTATTGAGTCAAGGTTTGAGACTATCTAGAATCCCTATTAAATGGAGATAGAGGTCTCTGATACCCTTTCAGGGAATGTTTATAGCCTTGGTTACCCTATTGGAAAGGAGGCTTTGGGTAGTTATAGTAAGGAAACTTATAGGTATTCTATTGTCTCTTAAGAGTTGTAATCTCATTAGAGATCATCCTTAACATGTTTTTCATATCATATATATCTAAGGCATAAGGATTAGGATAGGGATGTGGTTAATATTGGAGAGGAGATTGGGATTTCTCCAAGCTTGTAGTGGGAAATAATTCTCCCTAAGTCACAATATTATAGATGATATTTGCACCAAAATAATTATAGAAGAAAAATGGATATAAATTTCCTACTTAGTTGATATGATTTTACCCTAGCATTTATGCATTAGTGGTTATGTTCACCTTTTTTCCATAAGCCAAAATCATTCCTTTAATACCACTTGTAATGAATAAAATTCAAGAAAATGAATATTTCCACAACATTTACCAAAAATATTTGCAATAAAAATATATTCATACAATAAAGAAAAATAAGTCCATTAAAATATCATAGGCCTATATTTAAATCCACTTATAGAGGGTAAAGTATCTTATGAACACTTTGGTTTAAATAATGAATTGATGATTCAACTACAACATATATTTTTCTATTTATCATCTACCAAAGTAAATATCCCTAATCCTAAAAATTAACAAATGACTCATCCTAACTTGAGGGCTTGATCCAATCAAATAAAGATAACCAACATAGCTACATTGAGGTTGCTATATTAGGTCTCATATTTCTATACATGAAATATATCCTAACCACTCCATTAATCATGCTAGTCCCATTTATTAATCAATATATCTTAAAGTAAAATACCTTTTCCATACATAGTCATTGGGTATATCTCAAGATAAGAGGTCCTAATGGTTAATTTTATTTTAAAGATCAAAAATTGGTCATTTTCTAAAATTAAATATCACATACAAGTTGTTAGATAGAGTAACACCCATGATAAAAAAGGAAACTCTTTTCAAAAGTGGCATGTACTACATAGTATTCTAAAGTATTTAAGATAGCGATTTTATTAGATCCAAGTATTCAACTTAAAGGAGTTTGATAGTTACTAACACCAAATATCTTAAATATTAAAAATTACATAGTTTTATAACGTTTTGTATGCTACTATAAAATAAATTGGCATCAAATGCCATATGAGTGAGGATATATTTATTAATTTATAATGTTATTTTAAAGTCATATGCCTTATATCATAATTTATCTTTCAATATTTTATGAGTGAAGTCACATCCATTAAATCCTAACAATTGTAATCGAATTTAATCTTTAAATATATTTGTAAAACCAACCTTTTCCAAAACCAAATATGCACAAAACCATTTTTTTGCAAAATAAAAAAATTGTAAAATTAACGTTTTGCAAAAGAAAAAATTATAAATCCAAAATTAATCAACTTCAAAATATTTGTAAAACCATTATTTTTTGAGGCCAAAAATTTGCAAAAAATGAATTCACACAAAATAATTTTTTTTTACAAAACCAAATATACACAAAATCATAATCCCCAAATTGCATATATCATATATGTACTACAATAATAATAACAAATAACTCATTTTTATGCTACAAAATAAATTTTGGGTCACCCCTCTTGAATGCTTAGTTTCCATTTATTACATCTTTGACCTCCAACTTCAACCAAAGGAATATTAGCTTCTATTGTAGTATGATTGTGTTGTAGCACTTGATTCTTAGGCTTGTAGTCATCAAATAAAGTGTGACCCTTTTTTACTTATACTTGAACAAAATATGTACCTTTTTTGAGAAAAAAATAATTTTTTTATTAAAAATGTAATTTCTAGATATCAAATAAAGATTTACATAAACTTAATTTATATTCAAAGACATGGTAAATTATACTATACATAATTAAAATTTTAAAACTATCCAAAGAACAAGAGAGATGGCTTTAAAAACATATTTATGCATAAATATATAAAATTTAACCATATTAGAAAATTAATTTATATAAATTTAATTTAATTTAAAAATATTTACATATATAAACTATTTCTACAATCCAAGGAGTATATTAGAAATCCATTTCAACTCCATTTCTACTACAATAACTTCCCTTTGTACTCTAGTGAGTAGTTATTGAATCACTACCATACCACCCTCAATCATTTTAATCATACCATCCAATTTTATGGATAAAATGTACTACTAAAAATTCTCACCAATGTTGAGAGTGTATTTCATAGGAGGGGTTTAGGATAAAATCATAGTAGCAAGAGCTAAATGAGTGTGCGGATTAAAACTATTGATTCCTTCTAATACATTGTGATACTTGCATTGATTTTGGAGATAATGTTTGTCATAGATCATACACTCATTGTCAATAAAATCTATCCATATTAGGTGCCTATCAATATATTTCCATAATTTAGAATCAAAATGTTCTTACATGCACAATTGACAAAATTGGTGATGCCAAAAGCCATCTCAAATTGCTCAAGAAAAAGGTTACTAGATATATATCTTGTTTTGATCACCTTGATGAGACAATCAAATGAGATAGGTACTTGCAAGGGTCCTAGAACACAATATTCTTTGGGTTCAAGTGAACAAATAATTCTTCCTTAGTTACAATGTTATAGATAATATTTGCATTAAAAGAATGATAGAAGAAAAAATTGGATAGGAATAGTATGAGTAGTTGATGTGACTTTGACCAAAGAGATTTTGACATTCCTATGTTAGTGGTTTTACTTGATTTTTGTATTGTAATAGGTATCCAAAATCATCGCTTTGATACCACTTCTAGTGAAGTAATTTCAAAAAATTAATAATTTTTATAACATTCACTAGAAATATTCATAGTAAAAATAGATTCTTATAATTCACAACAAAATCTAGATCCAAATCCACATAGAGAGGATGAAGTCTCTTATGCACTCTAGAGGTGATAGAAATTAAAATAATATTTTGGTGATTCAACTATAATATATTTATTTCTATTGATAGTCTACCAAAGTAAAAATACCTAACCTTAATGTTTAGTAGATAACTCATCCTAACCTAAGGTTCTAATCCAATCAAATAAACATAGCCAACATGGCTACATCAGGGTTGTTCCATAAGGTCTCATATTTCTACATATTAAATATATACTAACCACTCCTATTATCATGCTAGTCCCATTTGTCAATCAAGATATATCTTAGTGTCAAATATATTTTTCCTACACAAGTGTCAAGGATATCTCTATAAAATACTCATTTTCTAAAATTAAATATCTAATACAAGTTTTTCGGTGGTTTTATACCAATGAAAAACAAGGTAAATATTTTTAAAGTGGTATGTATTATATAGTATTGTAAAGGTTTTAGGATTGGGATCTTATTAAATTCAAAAAATTAAACTTAAAGGAGTTTGATAGTTCATCAACATAAATTATCTTTAATATTGAAAATTACATATGATTATAAGCTACTACATGTAATTATTAAATAAATTGGCATCAAATATCATTTTAGCAAAGGATATATTTATTAATTAATAATAATATTTATGATTATGTCACATACCTTAAATCATAATTATTCTTTCAATATTTTATGAGTGAGGTCATATTTATTAAATCCTAATAAATCTGATTGAGTTTAATTTTCAAATGCAATTGCAAAACCAAACTTTTCCAAAACCAAATATGTGCAAAACTCTTTTTTGTAAAACAAAAAAATAATAAATCAATTTTTTGTGAAAGTAAAATTGATCAGCTCCAAAATATTTTTAAAACAAAATTTTTCAAGCAAAAAATTTGTAAAATCAAATATGACCAAAACCAAAAAATTTACAGACCAACCTTTTTGCAAAATCAAATATGCAAAAAATCATAATTTACAAATTGCATGTATTATGTATATATTACAACCATAAAAAATAACTCATTTTTTCCTATAAAATAAATTTTGGGTCATCCTTTATAGGAAATAACATGTGTCAACTTCTCATGGTCTTTAATGCTCAATTTCTAGCTATTATACTTTCGACCTCCAAATTTAACCAAAGGAATATTGATTCTTAGTACATGGTGATGTATTATAGCACTTGATTCTTATGCTTGTAGTCATCAAATAGAATGTGACACTTTTTTACTTTTACTTGAAAAAAAATATGCACCTTGTATATGAAAAGTATAATTTTTATTAAAAATGCAATCTCAAGATATAAAATAAAGATTTATATAAACTTAACGTAAATTATAAGACGCATTAAATTATATTGTATAATCTAAATTTCAATATTATCCAAAGAAAAACATAATTAATTTTAAAATAATTCCAATCATATTTTCACGTTGAGGTTTTAATAGCTTTGAATTGACTTCAGTACATCTTAATAAATAGTAATAAACATTATCTATGTTACCATGTCCTATAATCACTAGAGACACATATATTATAGATGCATATATAAAAATTAATCATGTAAAAACAATCAATTTGTAAAAATTGATTTTGATTTAAAAATATTTATATATACATGTGTGTACATTCAAATTCAATGCACACGTCAAAATACATTTCTTCACTTATCCATATGTGTTATCATAGCTACTGAAAAACATGAACTCATTATTTATTTCATTGTGATAAACTAGTGGATATGGTTTACCTATTAGAATTTATTACATTATTTGATGTAATTTAATTATTACATCATATATTAATTAGGGTATGATTTATAATATCACTTGATGTGATGTTGGATAGTCTCATTTCCCATTATAATATTGATAAGATGAAAATACTTAATTGAAGGTGAGACACCAAAGAGTCTCTTGAAACAAATAGACATATTGATGGATTAATGTGTATGTTGTATACAAGCTAAATATGGAAAAATATGATGAAATCATTATTAAAAGTATATGATGATCTATGTTAATTTTGCTTACTTTTTTCCAATTCCAACATCTGGTATTAAAGCCATATCAAAATTGTGTGAGGTTTCAAAAAGCGACAATCATCGCTATTCGATTCCATGCCCTACATTTTTCTAAGAAGAAGCTAGGTTTTTTTATCTCTCTTAGGTCCAAAGAGTTTTGTATTTAATTCCTCTATTCCATGGTTTGTCTCTTACATGAAAACTTGAGATGTCTTGACTAGTCTAAAATTTGATAAGGGCATAGTATCAATAATAATGTTGATGAGATACCTTTGATATATTTCTCTAGAATTATTTTACCTAGTAGTTCTCATTCTATGTGCCTTTCATTTACTAAATAGTTTTTTTTTGTAATGGGAAAGCTCAAGTTGCATAATTTGTGTGAATATCTTCTCACGTCTTGTTTGTCTAAGGCTAGCAAAAATAAAGGGATATGATTTATTAATTTACTTTTTTAAATTTTAAATCCCAACTTAATATAAAATCAGTGAGAAACACATATTCTTTTTAGAGGTATTATTCAAAATAGTCCACTTGAGATGTTTTCCCTAATTGTTCACCTGGGACATTTTCTTATAGTTGTCCCTAGACATAGTTCCCCTAGTCGTCTATCTAAGATTTTTTCTCTAATTGTCTACCTAAGATATTGACAGAGCACCAATAATATAAAAACTAGTGATTCTATCATTTGTCCATATACTAGATCTTAGATTCTAATGTAGTTGAGGTGAAGTCTAGGTGAATGTTGAGTGTTATTTATAGAAAGAATTGCATGTACAAGAGCATGTTACTCACTTAATCGCTTCAATAATGTTGTGTTGTCATGGTGTCTAGTGCGTGAGTTTTAGGTGCTTGAGGTTGTAGGTTCAAAATGCTAAGATTATTCTTTTAATGCAATATTTAAAATAAATAAATAAATATGCTAAATGGATAAAATATAAATTTTTATGACTTTCTTTTTATGAAATAAAGTGCATAGTGGGGTAGTTGGTGTATGAAACAAATTTTAAGCTTTTTTAAGAGTAAGAGAGGTTCAATTTCCTTCAGTTCTTGTTGAAAAGAAAGTTATTTTTTTTTGGGATAGATAAGTGAAAATAAAATCTTATATATTTATATATTTAACAAGTTGAAAGAAATTTAAAAATAAAAGTGGGAAGTAGGAATTTAGAAAAAAAAAAAAAGGAATTGTTTGGTTCAAGAGTCATAATTGTTTGTTAGAACAAAAAGTTCATTTAGGGAATTAAATGTTGAATAGATGCACTTTATTTTTAGGGTGATAAATATTTGAAAGTTATTATTTTTTTAAGATAAAAAGGTTCTACAATTTGGAGTGAATTTTTTTTGCAAAGAAAGATAGTATCTTTTGTGAAAAGGTGCTTTTTTGGAAAAGACCAACACATTATTTTCCAAATAAATTATTGAATTAAAAATATTTTTTTGTACACAAAAATTATAAATATATGCTTTGCTCAATCATAGTGTTTGATATTTAGGAATGAGAGGAAGGATGAAGTATATATTCAAAAGAATCAAGGTTGCTATTGAAGAAAATTTATCCATTCTCCCAGAGGTTAAAGGGTATGACAAAAGAGAAGAAATAATGATTGTTGAAGGGTGGAAGGCAAAACAATCCAAACCATTCATAATGGACTTAGTCCAAAAAATAATGAACATAAGATGGATGAAACCAAGAAAAGGTTGGATAATAATTAACTTTGATGGGGCAGCCAAATGAAATCCAGGAAGAGTTGGAGGGGGTAGAGTGGTTATAAATGATAAAGGCCAAATTTTATGGGCTTATGCAGAGGATTATGGAGTTCAGATGAACCATATTATAGAAGCCAAAGCTCTTTTTTTTAGGAGTTCAACAGTTATATGATAGAGGTTATAGAAAAGTTATGGTCCAAGGGGAATCTCTAAACATTATTAGAGATTTGAAATCAGGATAAACAGAGAATAGGTTTATACTTAACATTATAAAGGACACTTCAAGGATCCTAAAATATGTGAGTGATGTTGTAATTGATCATATATATAGAATTTAATCACGTTTTTGATGTTATGGCCAATATGGGGGTGGATAGTAGTAAAAAAAAAAATGGGATGACAACTTTCCACTATCATTACAAAGAATAGTTGCATTAGAGGCTGAAGGTCAGCTTGTTAGATTGAATAATTTCAAAAAATTATTGAAGTGGGTTATCAGTTTCTATCAAGGTCATTGAGCTAAAAGGCAATGCTTAATATAAGTCTAGTTTATCTGGGTAGTATCTTTGTAATTCATTTTTTTGTTAGTGTATCTTTAGCATCATTCATTCCTAGGAGGAAAGGTGTGTGATTTTTTCTAGGATCTCTTTTGTTGGCCTATGGTTTTCATTTTCCAATGTAACCAGGCCTCTCTTGTAAAAGGGTTAGGACCCCTTTAAAAACCCTATTTTTCATCCAATTTAAAAAAAAAAAAAATCACAGTATTTGATATAAGCAACACCTCTAACTTGCATTTGCAAGTAATGTTGTTGTTGAATTAAGTTACTACATCTAAAGCCTAATATAGATTTCATAATGATGTTTACACATAGATCCTATAAATTTTTAGGGAGGAATAAGGACACATGTTTATGATATTTTTTTTCACTCCATTATTTACCCCATTTGCTACTATAATTAGATGTAAATCCTAAAATTTAGATAATCCAAGTATATAGGTAAGTTATGCTCACATATGAGGATTTTTTTATAAGAAGATATCATTGATAAGAAAAATCCTTTTCAATACTACCTTGGTACCATGTATAGATTTCTTTTATGTACCTTAATATCTCTCACACATATGATTGCATAAATCAAGAGGACTAGCTTCTTACACATATTGATGGTCATATAGAAATAATGGGTATATCAAAAGTTTTGATATATAATAATAGTAGTATATAGAAAATAAGACCATTTTTGGGAGATATAAGGAGCCTTCACCATGTCTACACAAAAAAAAAAGCTCATAGAATATTAATTTCTTAAGGGTCTAATTTTTTTACCATGGAAAACAAAAATAAGAACAATACTAGTGGTTGAAGAACTCTAGTATATAGTTACTGGTAATGAAACTTATCCTAAGGATATAGAAGATAAAAGAAAGTATGATGATAGAAAAAGGCACTTATGCTCATTACATTTGGATTGGATAGTAAAATACAACCACATAAAGAAAGCAAATACATAAAAATATGCATGGGATAGACTTTGAACCATATTTAAAGGGAAACATGAAGCCACAATCCTTCATCTTCAATCCCAACTTCACACATTAAGGGTTCAAAATTGTGAGAGTATTGAAAAATTCCTTCAAAGAATTTTCGAATTGAAATTAAAGTTGAAAACCATGGGAGAAAAGGTGGATGATAAGCTCTCTCTATCAATTATACTTGGAGCACTCCCTAAATCGTTTAGAACACTAGTGACATCTCTTTATGTAGAAAATTGAAGGGTTTCATTTATAGAATTGGTAAACATCCTTCAACAACATGAAGTTAAAAATTAGTTGAGTGATGAGTTGTCCAATAATACCCTTATCTCTATAATAAATCCTTAAAAGTATTAAAATGGTCCTTCCACTTTAACTTCATCATAAAATAAACCTCAATGGAGAAGGAGGTATTGTCATATTTGTGAAAAATAAGGACATGACACCAAGTTTTGTAAATATAATTCATTGAATTAAAGAATCAATTTTAAATACCTCCTCAAATAAATCAATAGTTTCAATCACAATATCAACAATGGAAACAAGGACAAGGGAAATATCAAATATGGCAGTCTCAAAAAAGACCACAATAGCAAGGGTATATGGCATAAGGTGAATTAGAACCAAATTGTGAAGAACAATGTAAAGTGACTAATAAGGTTCTCATGGCCAAGGAGGATTCAAAACCAAGAAATAAATAAGATGGTAAACAATATAAGAAATAAAGTGAAGTTTAAAAGTGTGTGTCATCAAAAGATAATAAATATGATGAGTTTCCAAATCTTGTTTATAGGAAATACTCAAAAAAGTTGAAGAAGGATACTTTGAAAATATTGTGACAATTTATATGGGTGTAGTGATAATAATGTGCATGATAATATTCATCCTTAAAATCCTTGAGGTGCAATGTAAAATAAAATTAGAAATAATTGAGAAGTTAAAGGATAAGCCCATGATGAAATATATTTGTTGTAGGATAGATAATAGTTGTGATATAGGCAATTTGAGGTACATGATAGTATATGGTTGTTGTTATACATGTGATTTTATCCAAAGGGGAGTTATAGCTTCTGATGCCTATGATTTGAGTATTGTTGATAAGAGAAACGATTGTGTACAATATTTTTGTATTGGCCATGACAAATTCCATATTGTAAGAATTTATAGTAACATTGATACTTAAGATTATGTTGAAATACTTTGTGATGATGATCTGTGGTACTTGAATGTTGTTGGTGATAGTGGGAGAAAAAAAAATGAAAATGAAAAAAATAGGTGTTTGAATATTATAGATTATGGTGATATAAATAAAGTGCTTTGAAATATATATAAAATGTATGGGTTCAAACATAATAAAGAAAATGAGATACAATGGTATATGTTTGGGAAGATATGGGAAACATATGAAAATATCCATAATGCTAGGTATAAGGACAAAGAATGAAATGCCTTGCATATAATAGTCAAGAAAAAAGTGGTGAGACCAAATTTATGAGAAGAGAAATTTGTGCAAAAAATAAAGCTCCTAGGATGGGTTGTTGCAATTAGTGTGGAAAATCTAGACAAGTGACAATTAGGTATTGGAACCTACATCCTTGTGAGATACGTGGAGGTAATAATCACTCCAAAAGAAAGTATTGGCAAAAATATGAAGTGAAAAACAAAATACATATAAATAATGGATGAATGTATCAGAATGGGTTTAAACAAAAGAAATGTTGAATGATTTCTGCAGAAGGAGATCAAGTTTTTTGAATGAGAATAATGTAAGTTTTCCCATGGAGAAATGTCTTGGAAAACTTAAATGATATTTGTATTAGAAGATGATCCTAGTAATAATTGGAAGAATTGAATTAACAAGACCTATAATGGAACATTATGTGTGATATTATAAAGACGTGAAAGATTCTAAAGATCTAGAGGCTTATCAAGAGATGGTCTAGAGGTAAATAAACCAAAAGCAATGATGACTAAGAGATGACCCAGAGGCAAGGACCTAGAGGAAACCTAGAGGTAATGATGACCCTAAGACAGACGTAGAGGTATTGACGTAAATATAGACCTAGTTATTGATTAAAGAGGTAGATCCAATGGAGATTATTTAGAGCAAGAACTAGCAAAGCCAAAGCTAGTGCTAGAGCTAGAAAAGCTATAGCCAAGGCCTGAGTATAATTCCAATGTACCACTCCTAAAATCATGGGGGGTAATTATCTTTATATCAAATAATGTAATAAGGGGGTGTTAGACTTTATTACATTATTTAATGTAAAGTAATTATTACACTATGTAATAATCTGGGGATGTTTGATGGGGTCACCTCATGATAGGTTGGATAGTTATATTTCTCATGGATAGATTGAGAATATAAAAGCACATAGTTGAAGGTGAAACACTAAACAATCTCTTGAAACAAAGAGATATATTAATGTTTTAATATATATGCTATACACAACACAAGCTACTAGAAAATGATAAAATATTTATTTAAAATATATAATGATCTATGTTAAATATTGCTTGCTTTCCCCAAATTTTAACATTGTCAATATGAGTAAGTATATCATTCTTCCAATATTAAATATAACTTGTAAAATTAAAATGCATGAGATTAAGTATTGTTAAAGTATATTATATGGAAAATAGTGTTAAAATTATTTTAGGCATTGCATGAGCATTTATAGGATAATTGTTAGAACTCAATGTTTTGATGCTTTACATTATGTAATGATAGATATTTAAGTACATAGAATGCCTATTTCAAACATAATAAACTCTTAACCAAACTTACAACTACCTCTATCTATACTACATGCATATGCCTTGTGAGGGGTGGTTATACCACTTGCCACTTCACATGGGCTATGATGTAATAACTCCTAATATTCCCCCCTTATTACATCATAGTCATAGCTCTATTTTTACTTATGACCATAAATAATTTCTAGGATGATGGAATTAGAAAGATATATTTCCCTCCTTAATGTAGAAAATTTACTTTGATACTTAGGAGTGTCAAGTTCCACCGATCATGCACTCCAAAAAAATCATTTATTACAAAATACTCATTCAATGCTTATAGAATTCAATGCATGAATTATGTGTTTCCTTCAATATCTTCAAGTGAAGCATGTGCTACCACACATCCAATTTCACTTATTGAATTGATTGACCACCAATTTTTATCTTGCATATAATGGAATGAAAGTTGTGTATGGCTTCTTATGCTTTTTCACTTTTATCTATTTCTTATTTCTTTCATTGTGATCAAATCCTAGATTCCTTGCAAGTTCTCCTTTTATCATAAGTTATTTGATATGATAAATGGGATGTATATTGTGAATGCAATATTTAGAAATTATGAATATTTATTTTAGCCCTTTGAACGATCCCATAACTACTATAATAATGTAGCAACCCATCAATTGCTCTATAGTCTTTATAGTTGAACCATTGGGGCCAAACAACTATTGACGTTCTCTAACAAATTCCCTTTATCTTGTATTATATTGTCGATCTTGATGGTATCACAATGCATCTTATTATTTAGTATGATAAGAATTTTATGAGATTTTGGACTTTGATAATGATGTATGGATCTCTTGTTTTATAATTATGTATAGTTTTATGAGATATTAGAAAATATTCTTTAAACAAGGTCAAATTTACAAGATATGCCATGCTTCTTCAAAAATTTCTTCATAATAAGTCACTCATCCTACAAATTTTTTCTCTGTATTTGGGAAAATGAGTAGGAAAAAATTACTATGAATGTACTATCTTAATTCCAAAATATAATGAAATTCCAGGTTGTAGAGGTGTCCCATGGCTTGCACTTGGAATGGTTGCCTTTGTATCTTGGTAAGTATTTCCTCCTATTGGTTCCATGGTTTGGAGTGATCAATTAATGCAACATTTCTTGTATAACAATTTGGATGATTTGGATGGATCCAAATTCCTTGACATGACATATGTTTGGTTGCTTTAGAATCATACCAAATATTATTGTGTTGTCTCAGTTGTGCTTGTGCAACAAACACATTCTTTTTTCTTTTTAATATTCTTCTTTTTGAACTTGATTTTCCTTGGCTATATTATTTTGTTGTACCTTTCTCCAATTTTGATTTTACTCATTTGACGATGACTTGTATTACTATTGGTTTATCTCTCATGAAGGAAATTTTATTTTTAATAAATTGTGCCAACATTCCTTCATTGTATGATTATTTTTGCAATAATATTCACACATATTTTGTGTGTGAAACATATTTCTTTGAGAATCAATTCTTTCATTCTGATCTCTTTGAAAGTTTTTCTCTATTGGAAGCATTGTGGAGATCTCATGCCTCTTCTAAATGGATGCTTCTCTTTTTTATTTATAATAAGTAATTATTATAATTAATGTATTGTATGTGAGGCCTCTACTTTTTGAAGTACGTTCACCAAATTTTAAAAGCTGTGTTTGTTCAATGATGTTTACTATCATCACAAAAATATTGTACATTGATGGGAGAGATATCAAACTAATTGGAATTAATATTTTATCATATACCTAATTTCCTAATGCTTGTAATGATGCTTGTAATTCTACAATTCTCCTTTATGAAAGATTTCAATTTCTCTACACTCTTCATCATTAAATAGTGTAGTTGGATCTGGAGGAATATTATTTGATTTTGATTCTATGCTTCAAAGATTGTTTTTAGCTTCTCCCATGAATGTTTGTATGTTGTTGACTCACAAACGTATGCTTGGAATTTGAACATAATGACTGATTTTACCTTTTGTGTGCTTTATTAAACTTTATTTGGTCTTCATTTGCTTCTTAAAGATGAGTAATGGTATTGTCTACTACTTTTCATACTTCCTCAAACTCAAATTGTGTATTGAGTTTAGTTTTCAAGGTAGTGTAATTAGTCATCCTTAGTAGTTGGGAATCGAGCAATACGAAATTTGGTACTCCAAATTTTTTTAATATTTTTAGTTCACTGAATAAGCCTCAAAAATTACTTTCTAATGAATATATATAAACCTATATTCATATTTTCATTGATATTTAAAATTTCAAGAATATTGTCTCACTGAGCAAAAAGAGAGGAAATATTTTCTTCTTTTTCACTTGGAATTTTCTTTTCCAAAATAATATAAATATATTTTATTTATCTTTAACTAAATAAACTATCCACTTGTAATATAAGTACCTTTTATTTATTTCCACTATCTATGTGGGATTTTGAATGTTCAAGGCCTCTTGAATTCTTGACCTTTGCTCTTTTTAAATTGATGTCGACTTTAGATTGTTGTGTTTCCTTCATTAATTTGAGCTATATGCAATTTGTCATCAAAATATTTATGTTAGTTTTTAACTTTGAGAGGAAACATCTATGTTTTACCTTTGTGGGGTGAATCTTTTGATTAATTTGCAAGCATTACTTTTGTGATAGAAATCTTCTAATTAATTTGCAAACATGACTATTGTGAGGTAAATATTCTGATTAATTTGTAGGTCATTTTCCTTTTGTTGTACTATGTTCTTACAAATATAAAGGTTTCTTCGAGCAAATGGTTACTTGAAACATAAATGTGAGCATTGGTAGGTAACTTCTAGGTGAGTGTCTAGATGGTTTTATTTGACATCTAATTGAGTGTTGTCCATGTGACTTTTGGGTGAGTGTTTGGGTTATTTCTTTTAACATCCCGGTGAACACTATGGAATGCTTCTTTGAGTTCCTTCTTGGGATCCTTAGTGTAATGAGTGCTCTATCTTAATTTTATTTTATTTTATAGGTTTTTCTTGGACATCCTAGGTATTTCTATGACATTTTATATGATGTTCTAGGCTCTTATTTTTGTGAGATTTTTTTATAAATTTCAACTTGTTCTTGATTTGTGATGCACTTTGTGTGCTTTGTTATAGAGTCTCTTGTGATATTTTAGGTTTGTGCAAGGCTATTTTATTTTGCTTCCACTAATATAGAACACTCTTTTACTCTATATATACATATTTGGTATGATTTTTTTATTAGGTGGAAGAGGGGGTTTTGAAAGGGCCCCAAAACATTTTACAATGGCATTTTAAATGGATCCTAAACCTAAACTTATACATAAGTATATTTGATAAAAATAAAAGAAGAACATAAATTAGGTTGTCCTCCAAGGAAAAACTAATCCTATATCTAACAAAAAATATCTAAAATACAACATCCAAAATGTGGAACTACCATCTAACAGATATCTTATCACAATAAAATTTAAAAACAGAGTGCTCAAATTTGACATTTGAAATTTTCTCACCATTTGAATATTTATTGTCCAGAGGGAGAACCTGCCAATTTGAAATAAAACTGTGTGACCCCAGGAGGCACGCACCCCGGCTGCCCTACTTGAAATAATTGATTTATTATGTATGCTACCACTTGCACAAAATAAAAATACTGAAAGCACATGCAACATGAAGAATAAGAAACAAATAAATATGTTTGATTTATTGATATATTGGATTCTCGGTTACAAGTTCATCCCTCTAAGGGATACCCATAATTTTGATACAAATATTTACATAAATATAGAGCAACAACCGGATATATTTCCTGCAAGGAAACGATGCATCTACGTATGTGCACACGAAACTATAAAAGGGCTTACAGATGCCTCCTTATCCATATCTAGTCCTGGAGGGATCTTTATGCTCCTGTTGATTCCATCTGGTCTTTATGACCTACACATGTGTTCATGAAAACAATAAAACATGCTCAGTAGGATGGGCCACCTCTCTAGATAAGGCCTTTGTTAGTGGATCTGAATACTCATGATACTAATAATGAAATATAAACATGAACGGAATAATAAATGAATGATAAGCTAAGAAAATGTGAAATAGAAGTGTAAATGAAACTAAACCTAAACTATGATCAAGCCATAACTTAAAAAATAATAAAGCTACACTAAAAGCTAGGGGAAATAATTTTTTTTCCCTAAGATATGCCTGTGGGCCACTGTATGGGACAATAGCCACAATGTGAAACTCTTCTCCTTGTGGTTCAAGGATTTGTGCGCTATTCTCTTTTCCAAAAATTATGATCAAGGGTCGACGAATGTGTCTCCTACACTAATTGGTAGTTGGGAATGGTAAACCTGATAACTAATGCATGGGTGTAGCTCAACCAAATGGTACTAAAATGCTCCTCAAAGTGTTGAAGATTAGTCCTCATTTTCAATAGGTCTTCATTTCTTAACTCTAAAACTTCATGGATCCTTTTATTTTCATGGGAGAGTTTATATGTAGACTTCCCTCTCAGATCTAGAACTTTGGTTTCCTGGAGAAGCTTCAATACAAATTCCATGTGACTGACCATCCTGGTTGATGAGCAAGAGTCTCAAACTATAATGGAAGGGGCAGTTAGGAGGATATCAAGGAGTTCCTCACAAAAATATGACCAATATACATGCAAAGGTGTAGTCAGAATGCATGATCTAGGCTCGTATTCATGGCTAGACTGTGTGTAACCCTGGCCGTTATTAGGTTCAGTGGCCAAGTGTGGTCACTGTAGTTAGGGTTATGCATAAGATGTTGGACTAAAAAAGTAATTGTAAAAAAATGGTGAATCCTAATTGAAATCAAATAAAATCAAGGCAAATACTAAGTAAATTAAATCAACCATCTCCGCACCAAAATTTGGTGCATTTACCTAGGTGTTGTAGGTGATTTGGAGAGGAGAGGGAAATCCTCCAAGGGAGGTCCTAGGTTCAAATCTCCACCCTAC
Organism: Wollemia nobilis; assembly: GCA_028583015.1. Classification (NCBI taxonomy): domain Eukaryota; kingdom Viridiplantae; phylum Streptophyta; class Pinopsida; order Araucariales; family Araucariaceae; genus Wollemia; species Wollemia nobilis. The sequence continues at coordinate 5,158,530 of JAQPPZ010017031.1, read as the reverse complement.
CAAAAATCTGAATTGGGTATCTAAAATCCAATTGATAATGTTGGTGCGGGCAGGGTCAAGTGCGACCCCGAGTGACTTTGACGGTGTAGAACCCCCTGTTCGTGGTCTCTCAAACCAAGGCGGCTTCGCAAGGGGTTTTTCGCTTTAAAAAAAAATTGGTGCATTTGAAGCCCTAAAAAAGTAATTTAATCTTTAAGATACATTTTTACCTATTAAATCATCTTATAAATTCATACAAACACCACCATTATATTAGGCTCAAAAATAGATTTCCAACAAATACAAATATGCCTATGTTTAGATATATATTTTGGCGAATTGACCCTAAGAAAAAATTAATTCCAAAAATCTTAGGCAAATGGGCTGACGTCGAGAGTCCTCATATTCACCAATTTCCAATTTTGAAAATCCTAATATTCACCCAATTTATGAATATTTGCCACTATGCATAACCCTGGCTGTAGTCTTCAGCGGCCAGCTGTTCTGACCGCTCTTCTCAAGAGCGACCAAGTCTGGATGGGGCAGAATTGCCCTGTTTGAGTGGTTAGGACCACTGCTTGCTCTTGGAGGGATCCAAGAGGGTTCATATGGTTTGTGGATGTGCCCATATGGGTAGTATCCTAAACATAATGCAATTTAGGTGTCTACGATGCCCTTTTTTGGGATGCGTTGTGAGCGAAACACAATATGGAGCAAAAATAAGTAGACCGCCTAGGGTCATGTTGTAGGTTGGATGATGATCACTGATCTGATCAACACAGGACGCCCTAGTCATGCAGGAGAGTGTAGATCCTAGAATCATTGCTTCCAAAAAAATGGAAGGCTTAAATTTGTGGAAGTTTACACTTGCTCATCAAGCAATAGGGTAGCTTCAATACTACTATATATCCGAAGGGAGGGGAGCTACAAACTTAACTATCATATTTGCTTTTTACCCCAGCAAAGGGTAAGCTTATTAGAGTTGTTGGTAATGATTCATAATATGAACACAACTTGGCATGATCGAGATGATCTTTTGTCAACTTTTATTATGATTATTGAAAAATTTTGACTACCCCCTTAAGTGATGAGTCGATGAGGAAAGGATAATTAATGAAGCGATGAGTTGCTTGACCAAAATAAAATATCTAAACCTCTTTAGATGGTTGCTATTTTGCTATAGGATATTTATCATTCGAGTGTGAATTCAACCCTGTTTGGTAGCTACACACATTTATCCCATGGGGCGGTCCGACCGCAATGGTCTTCTTAGGGAATCAAGTTGATAACTCTTCTAATTTGGCTTGTGTTGACTCACTATTTTGCTTATAGGAGAATTGAGATGCACCCTCACTCCTATGGGGTGGTCCAAATATTATAGCCTTCTTTGGGTTTGAAGGGAGACATCTCAATTCTACCATACTTGTTTTACCCCAAGTGGCCTTATGAAAATTTGCCCATCTTGTCGAGTTGCATGGAGCGCTAGTCGCTGCAATCACCAAGTGTATAGAACTAATAGCTGAGTACGAGGCTCATTTGGGATTTGGTTGCTTCTTGATTTTGGATTTTGAATTTTATGATGTTTTTAGATTTTGAATTTTATGATGTTTTTGGATTTCTCGATGTTTGTTGAAAATTTGGATGTCTCAAACCCATAGGTGCTTTTTATGGCCTATTCTAGAGTGCTCTGTGGTGACAATTTGGTGCATATTTTCTCCATTTGCTGGCCACTACCAAGACCAACGGCCCTCAATTGCCATGCATGGTCGCTGTCAGGTCCAACAACTAAGAATTTTGAGCCACTAATGCTGGCAGTGCCTAGGGTGCGATTTGGAAAAACAAAAATAAAATTAGGGTTTTGGAGCTATCATTGTTGCCAATTGTCAATTTGCTTTTGGAGCTCTGAGGTGGAAGAGACTACTTTGATTGGAATGCTATTGATTGGACACCATGGCCAAGTAGGGTGAGGCTTCAACAAGTGGAGGAGCTACATCTTTACAGGTACCTTTCGAACCCTAACATCCCTTGTTATTTTTGGTAAAATGAACCTCACTAACCGTGTCGGTAATGAAATTCACCCGTAGTTAGGTTTCATTTGTGTTTTAGACAAATGGGTTCCCTTCCATTTTGTATTTTTGTATTTTTTTTGTTGTTTTTTGGCTTGGGAGGAACATCGTTGGCATGCCGCCTACTGGCCATTACCGCCCAAAGCGTCTAGCTTGTATTGTGGCTGGCCGCTGCTACTGTCAGTAGCCAGTTTAAAACCCCAATGGTCAAATTTTTGACCATTGGGAATAGGCCACTACCAGCTTCAGTGTCCAGGTCATGGCCATTCCTAGTGTGAACGACTAAGAAACTTTAGTCTTTATTTTATTTTTTAGGCAAGTTAATTGATTTCTTTGAAAATTTTGAGTTGCTTTATGAAAATTTTTGCATGATTAGGTGCATTTATTTGTTTCTCATGTAGCCTTAGGGTGGTTTGATCATATTTGCATTGTTCGACCTATTTTATTGCATTTATTTAGTTGTAGTGCATTAATTTAAGCTTTATTTTGCACTTTTAGATTTTATCTGCTTAGAATCAGGACCCGACCATGCTCTGTGATCTGTTACACGAGATGCCCGACATAGAGTGGGCCTAGCTCAAGGCTTGTGGTCTTTAGTACGTCACTGGCCTACCCATGATCATGTCAGATCAGGCCTACTTGATGGCCCTAGCCCATCGGTGGGACTCCAAGACCAACACCTTCCATCTTCCTACCAATGAGATGACGATCACACCGGAGGATGTCTATAGGATTCTCAGGGTGCCTTTCGATGGAGTACCCATTGTTTCTTCCTCCACTACTGCACGAGGTGTTGTATTTATGAGGGTATTTGGGGAGTATGCTACTGCTACTTCCAAGGATACTCGCTCTAGGGGATCTCCATTTCTCATTGGTATGAGGTGCATGTCTTTTCTCAATTTCACATTGTGGTGCTAATGGTTATCTACAATAGCTTTATACCTAACTTCTCTAGATTGAGGTTCCCATGGAATCTCTTAGCGATGGTATATGACTTGATTAACAGTGAGCAACCCATTATCTATGTCTGGGGGAGTGCATTGATGGTGTAGTGTTATGATGAGGTTTACCGTATTCAGCATCGTGGATGAGCTAGTATTGCATGCAGCCTACTCCTTCAAGTATGGGGATGGGAGCACATCAAAATTTACCACCCTAGAGGACTCCTAGTGGATATTGTTGATTTGGATAGGGATGTCCAGTGTTACGTATCTAGGTGGCCCAAGGTGCTTGAGGAGTGCAAGAGCCAACATCATGCAAGGGAGATTTACCACTATAGGGTATCTCTGATAGGTTTACAGGTTGTTGATATCATATGGAGACCATATCATGAGTGTCCCGCTTGGGATGATCCTACCAAATTTATAGTGAGGACTCACCATGACATATGGTTTATTGGCTATAAGATCGATATTAGGGAGTTCTTCTATTACTCTAGGGTGCTCCGATAGTATGGGATCCAAAAATATGTTCCTCTTGATCTGGTTTTCTATCACTATATTGCCATCGAGAAGAATATTCCACTGCCTTGAGTTACAATAGTGCTTAAGGAGGATGACCCTCCCGTAGTTGATCCTGGTATTGTTGATGCTAGAGTGATGGTGGCATACACTCTCTAGTGGGTTATGTGGCTATGGCATGGAGATGGCCACCTGGAGCAATATCTGGAGGAGGCTAATATAAAGGATCCTGATGGGCACTAAATATGGGCTTTGACAGACGAGTGGGGTCAAGCAGGGCAGCAGGAGTAGGTAGTAACAAAGTAGGTTGTCCTTGAGGAGGAGGAGGAGTTAGCTCCTTAGGAGCAGGATTATCCCCTCTAGGATCATTTGCATTAGGTTGAGGCTGAGCTTTAGACATCCCAAATTCAGGTCTAGTAGTGGGATGCCACTATTGCAGGGCTTCAAATACAGCTTGCTCAGGTTACCACCAAGCACGATGAGGCTCAGAGCTAGACTACACCACCTCCTGCAGTGCCCCAAGTACCTGGTGGTCTAGATCTAGGTGTGGAGATCCAACACTTACAAATATTGATGGTAGATGATTTTGCAAAGTGCACCTAAGATGCTACCTATATCCTAGCATTAGAGCATGAGGTCAAGCTTCAGGGAGGTTGTCTACTAGAGAGGCCTGGTGTAGGAGGGTCCCAGAGGAATGACCAAAGTACCTCATGATAGTCATTAGCTCAGTCGAGCCACAAGACCAGGTCTATAATAGAGCGGACTGGAGGTGCCAGTTCTATGCCACCTCTCAGAAGGGGAGGTGAGGACAGAGGCGATACTAGTGGTGTAGGCCACTCCTAAGCACTATGGCTTCTTAGATACTTTATACCTCTTTTTGGGTGTAAGGTCAATTGACCTACATAGTTTTAGCCTCATTGGCACTTTTTGTACCTACATGTACTTATTTGGATACACTTTTATATGATATCTAGACTTTGAGACTCACCATGTGTATTTGTTATTATTATGTTTTTATGTTTATGGATGCAGTATAAGATTTTATGTGATATGATGTGATGTGATGTTTTAGATGTTATGATGCTTATATTGATGATGGATGGACATATGGATGCTATGATGTGTACATTTAGATGATTATTTTATGATTTAATGCTATGTGGACCCTATGACTTATGTTTTATGATGTGTGGATGCTTAGCTAGAATGATCTATATGATGATGATGGATGTATATATGGATGCACTGCTTATTGTTACATGCATGTTTTTCTGATGTGATTGTATGCATCTAACCTTATGCTGTTATGGTATGGAAAATGGAATATTTTTTGTTATACTGATGATCTAATGAAATGAACCTGTATGCTTTAATCACTTAAAACATAAGGTATGCATGTGATATGATTTTAACAATCTAATGGGTGACACCACAAAATGTAAATCAATCATGAATAAATAATAACTCTTATAATAAGAATTAAGCATTCACACCTTCCAATGTTAGATGACATGATGTGATATGAATGTACTTTCTTTGTAAGCTCCTGTAAATTAAAAGATATCCCAAAAATAGTCAGTGGCCATCTAAATGTCATTGTTGACATTCATCCAATATCTAACCTATTTCATGAACACCCCTTAATGAACCAAAAATCATAAAGAAATTTGATGATGATTTGTTGATGGCATAATTTGTTACTATGGGGGATTTTTGAGGTTTTCCATGAGACTCAAACATCCTAGTTACTCTGTAAAAAAGTTGTATACTGACCATACAGAGCTTCTAAAGGATAAAGCTTTGTTATGAAGACCTAGATACTCATTATCCTTGTGTGTGCAAATGAATATTTTAGATAGAACATAAGCATATCCCAGTGCCAGTCAGGATTCATTTAGACCATTGTTGTATAGGGGATCCTCAAATTTTTATCCTGATCCTAAGTTGAACTTAGTTGGATTAGACCACTAGGCAATACATGACACCTAAGGCTAGCTCTTCCACATGCAAACATTGGTTTGTTCAAAAAACAAGATGCTAATGTGATAGACATATCGTCATGCATAAGGATACCTTACGACTCATTTATGCTAATAATTCTAGGGATTCAAGTTCATACTACCTTCTTTTTTTATATTTATTTGGGATACTTGCTCATGATTTAGCGATAAAAATCATTGTTTATTTTGAATTTTTTGTTTTTCTTTGAGCAAGGGATTTATGTAGTGATGATAATCACTTGTTTGTTTTGTTTTTGAATTTTGCTTTGTTCAAGATTTTTCTTGAGGGTAGGGGTGAACTTGTCCTTTTGCCAATTCTCAGAATTTCTAAACCGGTCACACGGGGGGATGAGCAAGATAAAATTTTCACCTTAGGATACCTAATATCGCTTTGCAATGTTCATATTTCCCTTATTTCAGTTAGGATTTTAGTGTTTGGATTAGTGATAGGATTCTTAAATATACCAGGTGCTTTCAAAACTAAACCTCACCTATCAAAATCAAAGATAACCTTCTACACAGTTTGATAAAACTACTAGGTATGGCTGAATAACTAGAAAACCCTAGTATATCCCTTATAGCAACAGGAGGGGTTGTGTTGAAAAATATAGTTACACATGTGGATTATGTATGATGATGGATTTTTAAGGTGCATGATTGAGGTACAAACATGGTGTCATTTGTAAGATTGCAAATACAAATGTATCCAATGTAAGTGTAATGGATGCAAATACCCAATGCAATGCAACTGGGTGAATGCAAAATACGAAATGCTAATGCAAATATTTTTGTATTTTTTATGCTTTCAATTGTTTTTGAGATTTTGATTGTTTTGAATGTTTTTTATATTTTGATTGTTTTTGTGCTTTTGATTATTTTGAATGTTTTTTTGAACTTTTTTATTTTAAATTGTTTTTGTGCTTTTGATTATTTCGAATGTTGACCAAAGGGCTTATGGTGCCTTTGGGACTTTTCTGTGAATTGACCAAAGGGCTTATGATGCCTCTGGAGCCTTTTGTGATTTGACCAAAGGACTTATGATGTCTTTGGAGTCTTTTGTGATAGGGCTTTAAGATGTATTTGGAGCTTTTTGTGATTTGACCAAAGGGTTTTAAGATGCCTTTGGAGCTTTTGTGATTTGAATAAAGGGCTTTAAGATACATTTGAATATTTTTGTGATTTGACCAAAGGGCTTTAAGATGCTTTTGGAGCTTTTTGTGATTTGACCAAAGGGCTTTAAGATGCCTTTGGAGGTTTTGTCATTTGACCAAAAGGCTTTAATATGCCTTTGGAGCTTTTTATGATTTGACCAAAGGGCTTTAAGATGCCTTTGGAGATTTTTTTTTCCTTTTAATGTTTTTTGATTTGTTTGGATTTTATGATTTCTTATTATTTTTTTGAAAATTTTGTAGTTATTCGAATGTTTTTGATATTTTGTTGGTTTATGTGTGAAATGCCTTCAGAGGAATGATATTGAGGGGCTTTGGCTCCTCAAAACCCTCTAGCATTTCTAGGCAATATGCCCCAGTCCCCATATTCTTTGAGATGATATAGGGACCTACCCAATTAGCCGTAAATGTGTCTCGTAGATGCTACTATAGATTTGAGTTCTACTGGTTTTCTTTTAGCACAAGATCCCCAACCTTAAAGTCTCTTAGATGGAATCTATTGCGATAATCTCATGTTAGATGGTCCTGGTAAACATGAAGGTGCTCAAGGGCATGTTGAGAAAGGTGCAGCAAAAGCAGTGCAAAAGGATTGTAATTGTTGTCAACACAGATAGAGTGATGCAGTTGAAGCAGTTCAGAGGTCAGTCAGATCAAGTGCAAAAAATCTCAAGAAAAACAGAGGGGACCCAGATCCAGAAATTTGCAGAAAAAGACAAGGAAGAAAACTGTCGCGATATCGCGACATGTTTCCTATCGCGATTTTGCGACATATCGGAGGAGAGAGAATGTGCAAGGAAAAATGTCACGATTTCGCGACATGCTGGAAGGAACGAAGCCAAATCGAGAAACTGTCGCGATTTCGCGACAAGTTTGAAGCAAAGGCACCAAGGATGAAAAATGTCGCGATTTTGCGACATATGGGAGGAGAGAGAAAGTTGATGAAGAAGTTGTAGCGATTTCGCTACATATCTGAGTTTCGCCAGCATAAGCAAAGAAAAAGCACCAAGTAAGAAAAGCGTAGCGATTTCGCTACAAGCTTGAAACACTAAGAACAAAAGTGCAGCGACTTAGATACAGCTTCGAGTTGCAAGGCAGAAAGATGTAGCGATTTCGCTACATGGTCAAAGTGCAAGATAAAAAGGTGTAGCGATTTCGCTACAGGTTAAAAATGCATAATGCAGAGGTGTAGCGATTTCGCTACAGGTTAAAAATGCATAATGCAGAGGTGTAGCGATTTCGCTACAGGTTGAAAATGCATAATGCAGAGGTGTAGCGATTTCGCTACAGGTTGAAAGTGCATAATGCGAAGGTGTAGCGATTTCGCTACAGGTTAGAAACACATGTTGGAAAGGTGTAGCGATATCGCTGCACGTCGAAGTTTCACTAGCAAGCAGAAAAGAAAAATGCTAAGGCAACAATGATGTAGCGATTTCGCTACATGTAAGGTTTTTCGCGGCTGCATGGAGTAAAATTGTACGGATGCCAGAAGCGTCGCGATTTCACGACAGGGTGAACGAAAAGCCGCTGCAAGCCAGAAACGTCGCGATTTCGCGACATCTATGAAGATGACGTCAGCAAAAACAAAATGTGTCACGATTTCACGACAGGATGAACGAAGAGCCATTGCAAGCCAGAAACGTCGTGATTTCGTGACACCTTAGCGGATGACGTCAGCAAGACAGAAAATGTCACGATTTCGCGACATGTTTCCAGAGAAGCCTCATGAAGCCAGAAACGTCACGATTTCGCGACATCTTAGAGGATGACGTCAGCAAGACAAAAAATGTCACGATTTCACGACATGTTTCCAGAGAAGCCTCATGAAGCCAGAAACGTCACGATTTCGCGACATCTTAGAGGATGACGTCAGCAAGACAGAAAATGTCATGATTTCGCGACATGTTGCCAGAGAAGCCTCAGGAAGCCGAAGTGTCGCGATATCGCGACAAAGTTGAGGATGACGTCAGCAAAGCGGAAAACGTCGCGATATCGCGATAGGTAATGTTTTGGCGAGAAAAAGTCAAAGATACATGCATTGCGACAGGTGTCAAAAAGACGCCAGTTACGAAAAATTAACCAGAGTCAGATCTGCAGTTCCAAGTGACAGATGGTGAGATTGCAGAGGAGAAATTCATGCTGCAGTTAACTGAAGTTAAAATGTAAGTTACGAAGCATTGCATTTAAGACGCGAACGGCTGTTGCAGGGCCGTAACGAAGCATGACTGCGAAAGGTGGCAGACTCACAGGAAAGCGACGTTGTATCGAGAACTGATTGCAGTGACATTTGTCAGCTGCGTATATCATAAGGAATGGTTGATCATAGGAGATAAAAATACATAGTTTTTAACAGAGAAGACAGAGCAGTTTCGAAGAAACAATAGAGCATCGAAACGCGTAGAAGGGTTGTCAGTATTTGCAGAGAAGGACTGTCAGAATATGCAGACTGTGCAGAGAAAAAGGCTGTCAGAACGTCAGAATGTCAGAAAGAAAGCGGCTAAAAGGCGGATCAGGTCAGAAGGATTTGACACGTCAATTACAGCCGAGAATGCAATAAAAAAATGGAGGGAAAAGTTAAACCGTTCAAACTCGAGCCGTTCGAAGAACTCAAGTATAAAAGGATCGAATTGGCATAGTGAGAAGGTTACTGCGACTGTATTTTTTTTGTGCATTTTAAAAGGTCTCAGTAAGCAAGGGTGCTGTAAGAAAACAACCTTGAATAAAAACCTGCAATTCTATTGAATATTCAAGAGAAAGGTTTTAGAGTAAATCAGAAGATATTGAGTCTCTAACAATTCTCTCTATGCTTCTGTGAGATTTTTGTATGTGCTATAGACCAGTAAGGGTCTTGCAAAAGAGAAGGCATTTTTATGTCCATTTATCTTGCAAAATAGAAATCCAAGTTGGTGCTTGGATAAAGGGGTTGGTGCTCCTATCTATTGCAGCAGATAAATCAGGGGTTGGTGCTCCTTCCAGTGGGTGCTGGTAAACGATTGTAAATATTGAATCCTTGCAAAGACTGGATTTGGATTGAAGTCCAAATAGTCATTCTTTGAGGAGTAGCCACATCGGTGAACCTCGTAAAATTCTGTGTTGTGTGATGCTCTTGTGTGATACTTGCTTTATCTAGTTTCAAGCTTGCATCATTAATTTTAAAAGTTGCAGATTTAAGTTTTTAAGTAGTTACACTGATTCACCCCCCCCTCTCAGTGTCATTGTGAGAATATCAATTGGTATCAGAGCCAGGCACCTGCACAAGCTTAATCAGCTAAGGTGTTCTTGGGAGATATACAATGGCCGGTGGTGAAGGTTTTTCTTCCAACAAAGCTCCTCTGGTTCGATGGAACAAACTATTCCTTCCGGAGGCTCGGAATGCGACCTATCTCTCGTGCATTGGGTTATGACATTTGGGAATCTGTTGAAAATGGATACACCACTCCCACTCGTTCCTCCAACAGATGCGGCTGAAAAGAAAAAGTTTGAGAACAACTCGAAAGCCAAGAATGCGATTATGTGTGGATTGGTCGACAGTGAGTTGATACGCATCATGAACTGCAAATCTGCTAAAGATATATGGGACAAACCGCAAAGCATTCATGAAGGAGACAACAAAATCAAGGAAGCTAAGCTGCAAACACATCGTGCCCAGTTCGAAGCTTTAAAGATGACCGATGATGAAAACATAGAAGCTTACATGCTGAGAGTAAACGAAATCATCAATGCAATAAGAGGACTGGGGGAAGAAATGGAAGATGCAGTTGTTGTGAAGAAGGTACTGAGAACTCTCAACAAAAGGTTTGATGCAAAGGTTTCTACCATAGAAGAAGCAAAAGATTTAAATTTTTTCAGTATGGATGAAATGCATGGTTCTCTAACAGCTTATGAAATGAGGATTGGACAAACTAAGCCCTCTGACAGAGAAGCAACCTTCCAAGCACAGAAAAATGTAAAATCTAAACAAGAGTCAGAGGAAGAAGAATCTGCAGATGAAAATGAAGCAAACTTTGTTAGGAAATTAGTAAAGGGAAAAGGAAAGTACAGAGGTAAGTTGTCGTTCAAATGTTTTAATTGTGGAGGCATCGGGCACTTTGCAGCAAAATGCCCAATGAAGGAGAAAAATAAAAATGATGAAGGAACATATCCAGAAAGAAATGTCTGGAAAAAGAAACCGCAGTTTAGAAAAAGAAGCTTCAAGAAGAAGAGTTTCATTTCCCAGAATATCGATTCTTCTGAAGACAGTTCCAGTGAGGAATCAGAAGAAGAAACTGGTGAAGCCCTATTCATGGCTTTTGAAGAACAAACAACTGAGAAAACACAGGAGTGTGAAGAGAAATTAGAAGATGAGGTTGAGATAGATCTGGAAGGTGAGTTAATTGCTGCTCTTGAAGAGTTAAGTGCAGAAAGGAAAAGAAATAAAAAGATTACAAGAAAATTTGAGGAGGCCAACAATGTCATAATAAGTTTGAAAGTACAAACTGAAGAATACAAGAAAAGGTCTGAAGATGTTGAAGCTCACTCGACCGTGAAAATAAATGAGAGCAATAAACTGGAAGAGGAAATAGTTGGATTAAGGTCACAACTAGAAGAAATGAATCGAAAACTGAGCTGTCATCAAAAATTTGAAGACAGCTTCGAGAAACCGAACAAAATGTTAAATAATCAAAGGCCCACCGGTATCAAGTTTGGCTTGGGCTTTGATGAAGGAGAAACCTCAAAGGACTCAAAGGTCAGTAATAGTAGATCCAAGAAATAATAAAGACAAGATTAGAGTTGATCAAGATAAACCGTATCATGCAAAAGAAAACAACAAATCCAAGCTCGAAAGGAGTGCCGCAAATGATGGATTCACCAAAGTCTCTCATCAAAGAAGAAGAAGACCCATGGCTCCTACCTCCACATGGAAACATCCATTTCCTAGGTACACTCGTTCCTTTTTTGGTTATTGTTTTAAGTGCAATGCATATGGTCATAAAATTTCTAGTTGTAGATATAATATAGAACAAAGAAATTTCACTAGCAGAAATAATTTTTCACCTCTGATAGATTATGCTGTAGAATGTTATAACTGCCGTAACTTCGGCCATATTGCAAGAAATTGTCGTAGCTCTTTTGCAGGAAATAAATACCAGGGAAGAAAGTTTCGATCAACTGGATCAACACAGAACAGAAAATTTCCGAAAAATAGTCACAACACAATGAAAGGGAGAAGGTGAAGAAAGTAACCAGATCTGCTGTCAAAACTCAGTGGAAAGAAAAGGGACAACCGAAGAAAGACAAAGAATCCCTGATCGTTCAAACAGCTCTCAAAGCACATAATAAATCTGCTCCCTGGATTCTAGACAGTGGATGCTCCAGTCACATGACAGGAGACAAACATAAGTTTGATAAGCTGCAGACATACGAAGGTGGTTCTGTGAAATTCGAAAACAATGATGGAGCAAAGATAGTGGGTAAAGGATCAGTTAAGTTAAGTGACGGTAAAATCAACTCTAAGGAAGTTCTTTTTGTGGTAGGACTGAAACATAACCTACTGAGTGTAAGTCGATTTGTGACAGAGGTCATGAAGTAATTTTCAAGGAGGGCTGTGAAGTAAGAAAGACAACAAATGGAAAGTTAATAGCCACCGGACTGAGAACTTCTGGAAATTTGTATACTCTCTCGGAGACTTCAGAGGGAGCTTGCTTAGTTGGACAGGAAGAAGAAAACTGGCTGTGGCATAAAAGACTCGGTCACATAAGCTTTGATAATCTGGTAAAAATCAGCTCGAAAAAGGCAGTAAGAGACATACCCACTATTGGCAAACCATCAAACAACATTTGTGAGTCATGCCAAAAGGGGAAGCAAACCAGATCTACCTTCAAAGCAAAAGAGTACTTCACAAGCAAGCCACTAGAACTGATTCACACTGATTTGTGTGGTCCCATGAGGACAGAAAGCATAAATGGATACAAATATTTTATGCTGTGTATTGATGATTTTTCCGTAATGACATGGGTACTCTTTTCGAAACAGAAGTCAGAAGCCTTTGAGATGTTTAAAACCTTCAAAAATCTTGTTGAAAATCAATCTGGAAAAAGAATTAAATGTTTGAGATCTGATAGAGGAGGAGAGTTTATTTCAAATGAGTTTGCTGAATTCTGTGAAAAACATGGAATAAGAAGACAGTTCTCAGCAGCAAGAACACCTCAACAGAATGGAGTAGTTGAAAGAAAGAATAGAACTATGCAGGAAATGGCAAGAACCATGTTAACAGAGAGCAAAATTGCTGACAGATTCTGGAAAGAGGCAGTTCATACTGTAGTCTACATTCAGAATAGATGTATGTTGAGGCCGCATGAAAACAAAACACCATATGAACTGTGGTTTGGCAAAAAGGCTACAACAAAGTACTTCAAAGTGTTCGGCAAGCAAGTGTTACATTAAAAGAACTCGAAAGCAATCTTGGCAAGTTTGAAGACAGAGTTGATGAAGGAATATTCCTTGGGTACTCAACTAAAAGCAAAGCCTATACATGCTACAACAAAAGACTTAAGAAAATAGTGGAGAGTGCGGATGTGAAGGTTGATGAAGGCAGGAAACAAGAAATCAGCAATAATGAAAACTACCCAACCTATGAAGAATTTATTGAAGAAGATGAAGATCAAGAAAAAGAAGAGAGACAGAAATTAGATTCAGAGGACTTAGAAAGAGATGAAAATAGAAAATACAGAACAGGCAGTTGGCAGAAAAATCATCCCAAAGAGCAGATTATTGGGGACCCTACAGTTGGCATTCAGACAAGAAGAAGAGTAGTAAATAACTATTCTCTGTTATCCAGTATTGAGCCCAAGAATATTATTGAAGCAAGCACGGATGAAAGCTCGGATGGAAGCAAGAAATGAAGAACTAGATCAAATTGAGAAAAACAAAACCTGGGAATTAGTACCAAGGCCTCGAAAATAAAAACATAATTGGTACTAAATGGATATTTAGAAACAAACCGAATGAAGATGGACAGGTGGTAAGGAATAAAGCAAGATTAGTCCGTAAGGGATATGCCCAAGTTGAGGGGATTGATTTTGAAGAAACTTTTGCACCCGTGGCCGGACTTGAAGCAATAAGACTATTTTTGGCTTTAGCTGTTCATAAGAATTTCAAGGTTTATCAGATGGATGTAAAATCAGCATTTCTGAATGGAAATCTTGAAGAAGAAGTATATATTGAACAGACTGATGGTTTTCAACTTTGTGATAATCCCGACTTTGTTTGCAAGTCGAAGAAAGCATTGTATGGCTTGAAACAAGCACCTAGAGCTTGGTATGCAAGACTGGACAGCTATCTCACTAAGCAAGGATTCAAGAAAGGTATGGTGGATAGCAATTTATATGTGAAAACTGAAAATGGCAATTTCATTGTTCTTGTTGTTTATGTAGATGATATAATTTTTGGAAGTAGCAATGATGAATCATGCAAAGACATAGCAAACAAAATGCGAAGGAGTTTGAAATGTCTATGATAGGTGAACTTTCATATTTCCTTGGATTACAAGTTAATCAAACAGAAAAAGGAATTTTTATCTCTCAAATTAAATATGTGAAAGAAATGCTGAAAAAGTTCACTATGGAAGATAGTAAACCAGATGAGCACCCCCATGACAACAAGCTCGCAAGTTGAGCAAGGATGATAAATCTCCGGATGTTGATCAAACAATGTACAGATCAATGATTGGGAGCCTCGTCGTATTTGACAACCACTAGACCGGATATCTTACAATCTGTTTGCATGGTTGCAAGATTTCAGAGCTAGCCCAAAAGAGACTCATGTGACAAAGAGTGAAAAGGATTTTTAGGTATCTCAAAGGTACTATGGAGTATGGGCTGTGGTATCCAAAAGGAAAAAACTTCACTCTCTTTGCATACTCTGATGCAGATTGGGCAGGATGCATTGATGACAAAAAAAACACAAGTGGAGGAGCATTCTTTCTTGGAAACAAATTGGTTGCATGGCACAGTAAGAAGCAAGAATCGCTCTCTTTATCCACAGTCGAGGCCGAATACATTGCAGCTACTACATGCTGTACACAAATACTATGGATGAGACAAACATTGAAAGATCTAGGCATTCACTTCAATGAGCCCATTTCAGTCAAATGTGACAACACTAGTGCAATCAACATTTCAAAGAATCCGGTAATGCATTCCCGCACCAAACATATTGCAATCCGGTATCACTTCTTGAAGGATAAGGTTGCATAAGGAGAGGTCAGATTGGAGTTTGTTCCCACTACAGAGCAAGTAGCAGACATATTCACCAAACCTTTACCAAAGGAAGTATTTGAATACCTTAAGAAGTTGGGAGTAGTCACACTTCCCAAGCACTGACTAGCTATGGGAAATACATTCTCGTGGGGAGCATTCAAGTTATTTATGCCTGAGAATGTTGTGCATAGACTCATGGGGAGTTTGCAGCAGCCCTTTGGCATTATTGGCAAAGGGGGAGAAGAATTTGAGCAAGGCTACAAAGTGTTGCCAACAATTCCAAAGGGGGAGATTGTTGAGCAAGGTGCAGCAAAAGCAAGTGCAAAAGGATTGTAATTGTTGTCAACACAGACAGAGTGATGCAGTTGAAGCGACTCAGAGGTCGACCAGATCAAGTGCAAAAAATCTCAAGAAAAACAGAGGGGACCCAGATCCAGAAATTTGCAGAAAAAGACAAGGAAGAAAACTGTCGCGATATCGCGACATGTTTCCTGTCGCGATTTCGCGACATATCCGAGGAGAGAGAATGTGCAAGGAAAAATGTCACGATTTCGCGACATGCTGGAAGGAACGAAGCCAAATCGAGAAACTGTCACGATTTCGCGACAAGTTTGAAGCAAAGGCACCAAGGATGAAAAATGTCACGATTTCGCGACATATGGGAGGAGAGAGAAAGTTGATGAAGAAGTTGTAGCGATTTCGCTACATATCTGAGTTTCACCAGCATAAGCAAAGAAAAAGCACCAAGTAAGAAAAGCGTAGCGATTTCGCTACAAGCTTGAAACACTAAGAACAAAAGTGCAGCGACTTAGATACAACTTCGAGTTGCAAGGCAGAAAGATGTAGCGATTTCGCTACATGGTCAAAGTGCAAGATAAAAAGGTGTAGCGATTTCGCTACAGGTTAAAAATGCATAATGCAGAGGTGTAGCGATTTCGCTACAGGTTAAAAATGCATAATGCAGAGGTGTAGCGATTTTGCTACAGGTTGAAAATGCATAATGCAGAGGTGTAGCGATTTCGCTATAGGTTGAAAGTGCATAATGCGAAGGTGTAGCGATTTCGCTACAGGTTAGAAACACATGTTGGAAAGGTGTAGCGATATCGCTGCACGTCGAAGTTTCACTAGCAAGCAGAAAAGAAAAATGCTAAGGCAACAATGATGTAGCGATTTCGCTACATGTAAGGTTTTTCGCGGCTACATGGAGTAAAAATAGTACGGATGCCAGAAGCGTCGCGATTTCGTGACAGGGTGAACGAAAAGCCGCTGCAAGCCGAAAACGTCACGATTTCGCGACATCTATGAAGATGACGTCAGCAAAAACAAAATGTGTCACGATTTCACGACAGGATGAACGAAGAGCCATTGCAAGCCAGAAACGTCATGATTTCGCGACACCTTAGCGGATGACGTCAGCAAGACAGAAAATGTCGCGATTTCACGACATGTTTCCAGAGAAGCCTCATGAAGCCAGAAACGTCACGATTTCGCGACATCTTAGAGGATGACGTCAGCAAGACAAAAAATGTCACGATTTCGCGACATGTTTCCAGAGAAGCCTCATGAAGCCAGAAACGTCACGATTTCGCGACATCTTAGAGGATGACGTCAGCAAGACAGAAAATGTCACGATTTCGCGACATGTTGCCAGAGAAGCCTCAGGAAGCCGAAAGTGTCGCGATATCGCGACAAAGTTGAGGATGACGTCAGCAAAGCGGAAAACGTCGCGATATCACGACAGGTAATGTTTTGGCGAGAAAAAGTCAAAGATACATGCATTGCGACAGGTGTCAAAAAGACGCCAGTTACAAAAAATTAACCGTAGTCGATCTGCAGTTCCAAGTGACAGATGGTGAGATTGCAGAGGAGAAATTCATGCTGCAGTTAACTGAAGTTAAAATGTAAGTTACGAAGCATTGCATTTAAGACGCGAATGGTCGTTGCGTGGCCGTAACAAAGCATGACTGGGAAAGGTGGCAGACTCACAAGAAAGCGACGTTGTATCGAGAACTGATTGCAGTGACATTTGTTAGCTACGTATATCATAAGGAATAGTTGATCATAGGAGATAAAAATACACAGTTTTTAACAGAGAAGACAGAGCAGTTTCGAAGAAACAATAGAGCATCGAAACGCGCAGAAGGGTTGTCAGTATTTGCAGAGAAGGACTATCAGAATATGCAGACTGTGCAGAGAAAAAGGCTGTCAGAACGTCAGAATGTCAGAAAGAAAGCGGCTAAAAGGTGGATCAGGTCAGAAGGATTTGACACGTCAATTACAGTCGAGAATGCAATAAAAAAATGGAGGGAAAAGTTAAACCGTTCAAACTCGAGCCGTTCGAAGAACTCAAGTATAAAAGGATCGAATTGGCTTAGTGAGAAGGTTACTGCGACTGTATTTTTTTGTGCATTTTAAAAGGTCTCAGTAAGCAAGGGTGCTGTAAGAAAACAACCTTGAATAAAAACCCGCAATTCTATTGAATATTCAAGAGAAAGGTTTTAGAGTAAATCAGAAGATATTGAGTCTCTAACAATTCTCTCTATGCTTCTGTGAGATTTTTGTATGTGCTATAGACCAGTAAGGGTCTTGCAAAAGAGAAGGCATTTTTATGTCCATTTATCTTGCAAAATAGAAATCCAAGTTGGTGCTTGGATAAAGGGGTTGGTGCTCCTATCTCATTGCAGCAGATAAATCAGGGGTTGGTGCTCCTTCCAGTGGGTGCTGGTAAACGATTGTAAATATTGAATCCTTGCAAAGACTGGATTTGGATTGAAGTCCAAACAGTCATTCTTTGAGGAGTAGCCACATCGGTGAACCTCGTAAAATTCTGTGTTGTGTGATGCTCTTGTGTGATACTTGCTTTATCTAGTTTCAAGCTTGCATCATTAATTTTAAAAGTTGCAGATTTAAGTTTTTAAGTAGTTACACTGATTCACCCCCCCCTCTCAGTGTCATTGTGAGAATATCAGGGCATTGATGCATCGTTCATCCAGGAGGGTCAATTGATCCAGGTGAGCTTGCCACACAGTGTCATCATTGATGAACTCTCTCAATGCGATGCACAATGTCAAAATCTCCAACTCTAAGGGCATAATGGCCTCAGTGCCATATACAAGTGAAAATGGTGTTGCCCCAGTGGGCATCCATACACTAGTCCTATAAGCCCATAATGCTAAAGGTAATTGTAGATGCCAATCCTTATGATTTTATTTCACCATATTCTTTAAGATGGCTACTATTGTCTTGTTTGAGGCTTCTACTTGCCCATTTTCCTATGGATAGTATGGTGTCACAAAACTATGTTGAATGTTGTATCTGGTCGTTAGAGCTCACATATTTTTGTTTTTGAATGATGGACCATTATCCGAGATTATCTTGAAGGGTACCCCAAAATGACAAATGATATTGTGAAGTATGAACTCCACAATTCAAGGACCAATTATTGAGGTTAAGGGGATCACTTCCACCCATTTGGTGAAATACTCAGTGGTCATTAAGATGAATGTGTGTCGACCCAAAGATGGGGGAGAAATATTTCCAATCAGATCAAAACCCCACTGAGAAAATGGCCAAGCCACCTGAATGGGCTGTAAGGCCTGAGATGGCAAGTGCATCAGGTTTGCATGATGTTGACATTTGACATATTTCTTGACATACTCGCAACAATCCTTCTCCATGGTGGGCCAATAGTAGCCCATTCAAAGAATGCACTTGGCAATGGCCATGCCATTGAAGTGGCCATCGCACGTACCATCGTGAGCTTGCAAAATCACCCAAGCTAATTCTTGGGGCTCTAAGCAATGTAGGAGAACTCCATCATAGCTTTGATGATACAATATGCCTCCTAGAAAGACATATCTAGTCACCTTCTGCTTGAATGCTCATCTCTCGGCATGCGATAGTCCTTGTGGGACAACTCCTAGTCTAAGGAAATCTTGCAATTGGGATAGCCAATCTTGATAGGCTATGACCTCGATAGCTAAGATGACTTGTTCCTCCTACAATTTGATTTGCACAAATGCAGATTGAGAAACAACCTTGTGGTGAATAGTGGTACCATTCCCCATAGGACCCTGAGAGATCAAGGACCCCCAAGGTGCCTTCTTCAAGAAGTCTTTGGCTGTTCAAGCTGGGCCTTTGAAAAATGGCTCTATATGGATCATGTTAACTGATTCCTTGTTATCAAAGGCCTCACACTGGATCACTGAATGCGAGAGCATTTTGATGTGAATGGTAGTGAAATCGGTAGATGGATTCTGAGGGATCAAGGATCCCAAAGATGCCATGGTGTCTATGAATCTTTTTGATGAATGAGGGATTGCCTCGATGTCGTACCATTCTAGTTTGGCTAGATATGTGTCAACAAGCTCCTTGTAAGCTTTCAGGATTGGATCTCGACATTGAAATAGTCCTTTGACCTGGTTGACTATGAGGAGGGAGTCACCAAAGATATTTAGCCTCTTGATGTTCATGGCGATGGTTGTTTGGAGACCCAATATTAGGGCTTCGTATTCGGTGTTGTTATTGGTGCAAGGGAAGTCTAGCTTAAATGACAAGGGCATTGGAGCTCCCTGTGGCATGAAAAAGACAATTCTCACACCACCTCCTTGCTCACACTTTGAACCATCGAAGAACAAAGTCATGTCTACTTCATTTTTTGGTTCTTCGGGTTTGGGTGCTTCTGATAGTGCAAAGACCGCATCATCAGGAAGTTCTATGGTAAGGGGCCTACTATTCTAGAGAGGCACCTCAACCAACTGATCAGCTATGACTTGTCCCTTGATGGACTTTTGGCTTATGAATTCCAAATCAAATTCTGTCAGTAGCATGATCCACTTTGCAGTATGTATATTATGATATGTCTTGCTCATCATATACTGCAAAGGATTTTGCTTGGATATTACATATGTCGTATGGCTCAACATGTAGTGGCACAATTTCTTGGTTGCAAAGACCACCGCTAAGCACAACTTCTCTATGTATGTGTATCCAATTTCGTAGCTCACCAGGGTGTGGCTAATATAATATATCACTTGCTCTTTGTCTTGCATATTCTTTTGAGCCAACATGGTGCCCAAAGCAAAATCTATAGCGGATATATATAACAAGAATGGCACGTCTGGCCTCGGTGGAGCTATAACTGGTATTGCCAGGTACTCTTTGATCTCAGCAAAGGCTTGCTAACATTCTTCATCCCATTGGAATGGAACTCCCTTGTGTAATAACCGATTCATGGGTCGACATTTATCCGATAGTTGTGTGATAAATCACTTTATGGATGCTACTTTGCCCTATAAGCTTCTTAGTTCTTTGATGTTTGTGGGTGGAGCCATTTCTAGGATAGCCTTTACCTTTTTTAGGTCTACCTCGATGCCTCATTTAGAAATGATGAATCCCAAGAGTTTTCTAGAAGTCACGCCAAAGATGCATTTCTTGGGATTCAACCTGACATTGTGCTCAATCAGGTGATCGAAGACCTTTGTGAGGGTCTCAGCATGCTCTTCATGTAGTAATGACTTGGCTAGCAAATCATCGATGTAGTCTTCCAAAATTGTGTGCATGTAGTCATGGAAAATGTATGTCATAGCCCATTGATATGTGGCACCAACATTTTTAAGGCCAAACGACATCACTTTGTAGCAGAATGTCCCCCATGGAGTAGTGAACATAGTTTTATGTTGGTCTTCGGGTTTAATCTGAATCTGATTGTAACCATAAAAACCATCCATTAGGGAGAGCATCTCATGACCTACAGTTGCATCTACAAGAGCATCTATGTTGGGCAATGGGAATGAGTCCTTTGGGGTTGCCTTGTTGAGATCCCTGAAGTCCATGCAAATGTGGACTCTTCCATCAGGTTTTCCTATGGGCACCATGTTTGATACCCACTCTGGATAGTCAATGGGAACAATAAAGACTACATCCAATAGTTTTTGCAACTCATTTTTAACCATCAAAGTGATGGTTGGATGCATCTTTCTAAGCTTTTTCTTGACCGACTTCTTCATGGGGTCTATCGATAGGTTGTGGACAACCAACTTTGGATCTAGCCCTGACATGTCTTTGTAGGTCCAAGCAAAGAGATTTGGTCTCTCTCTTAGTAGAGGAATTATGATGGCTTATTCTTCTGGAGATAGGCTTTCTCTGAACTTGACTTTCTTTGGTTGAGAGGGATCATTGTTGATGTCCACCTCAAAAGTCTCCTCTATTGCCATATGGGACCCATCCTCAAGCTAGTGAGGAGTGGGGATTAAATGAATGTCATCTGTTAGATTTATAGTTCCTACTGACTCAGGGTCGAGACCAACGTGATAGACATCATGGGCATAGCCTGATGCGAAATGGAATGGTTGCAACATCTCTTCATTAGGGAAGAAATCCTTAGGCTCTAAGGGTGAATCAATGTGATCCCAATCAATAGCATCTAGATTAAGACACAATAGTTTTTTAGGATCTACTGGGTTATGGAGTGGAGTGGTCAAATCAATGGAGATCATGTTGATGGATGGAATGGGATCTCCAGGACCATACGGGTGGAACTCTATATCCTGGGTGTGCCTTCTATACTCATGATGAGGCTCTAGGGGCATAGGGATCTCAGGATCTGGTCTATGGATAGATGAGATGATGGGGTCATTTGGTAGTAGCTACTCTCTGAAGGTGGGTGGATTCAGGTTGACCATGCGATGGATGGCATCTAGGTTTATTGGTCTCCCTAGGAAGTGAAGGTTGTGGTCTATGGTGTGAAGTAACGCTTCTCGTTCAACAAGCATATTGACTTGTTGGAGGTGAAGCTCAAGGTAGGCCCTTTCGGCTTCACTCCCAGGGCCATCATTTCTTGTGGGAGAACCCTCATTCCTACCTATGGGGGTTGGGTGTTGATTTTCCTACTGATGCCTAAGATAGGCCATTTTGGTTTCATCTTCAAAGTCATCATCGCTTATCCAAAAGCCATTGGCATTGGTTTTTGGTCCTAGGATGGGCTGGTGGCTGGCTTGTTGATGCCCTAGGTAGGCCATCTCAGTCTCATATTCATAGTTATCATCACTTATGAAGAAACTATTGGCATTTACTATGGGCCCTACCATTTGGTGCACATGTCTTATGAAGGCCATCTCAGTTGAATCTTCTGTATCATAGCCACTCTCGTTCGACATGTATCCACCCTCATCTGAGATGCATTCACTTTCATCTGATATGTAACCACTTTCTACATGGCCTATCCAAATAAGGTTTTGCACATATCGAGGCCCATGGTAGGCCAGGCTGGTCCCATATTCATCCTCACTTGGAACATAATCATACTCCTCCTGCTCATAGCCATGCATTGGCTCCTACTCCTACAGGATGGCTTCTGATGGGGGTGCTTCAAGAGAGGATTCAGGGTGGTATACCTCAGGTGGTGTGATATTGACCATCGACACCCATTCATCACCCCAAAGGTTTCTATGTGGGGGGTGATAGGGGTTCCAGTCGATGTCCTCCTTGAACCCAATGCTTAGCCTATCTAAGGTTACTTCTAGAGAATCATCATGGCTCTACATTTGATAGCCCAAACCACACCTATCAGTAGGTAGTTGATACTATGGCTGGAAGGGTAGTCATCACCCTTGCTCATATAGGCCTAAACCATAGCCTTGCTAGTGGCACTACTCAAAATACCTTAGAGTGAACTTTGGATTTGATAGATAATGAACATTTGTGGTGAAAGGTTCATCCTCATTCCTTTCTAGATCAGGAGCAGTGTGGGCGTAATCTAGCCCAACATATATGAAGTTAGTCTAGTTGGGTGGCATTCCCAAGGGAACCACTATCCCTACTAGTATACTGGGGACTCTTGGTCATCCCATGTCTTGTGTAGACTCAATGATTGGTGTGAATGTTACGTTCTACATAAGATATTCACCTAGTGCTATGTTGGCTAGGTGAATTGTCACCTACGATGTAGATGACGTTGTTGATGATGTAGGTGAGGTAGGCTGAGGTACCTCCTCGATGGTTTCCTAGGAGTGCTCCTCCTCCATGGGAGTAGGGATCCCTATAGTTGCTATGGTCAGAAGTTCTTTGGGTCCTTCCTCCACTAGGGATACCTTCAGCTTCTATTTGTCCTTTACCTTATCTGTAGAAGGCTTTTTAGAAGTGCTAGTAGCTTTGGATGTAGGTGGTGGTGCCGATGTGGAGGGGTCACCTCGCACTGATCTACTTTTGCTACCTGGCTACGTGGTTGGGGATGAAGGCCTTATGTACAAGTGTGTTGATGGAAGGATGAAATCCCCTAGAAAGTCAACTTGATGCATGTACTTAAATGGCTCTTCATCGGATGGCACCATGTGGACTTGTCCCTCATGCACATACTTGATGCATTGGTGTAGGATTGAGGGTACACATTGCATGTCTCTAATCTAGGGATGTCCTAGAAGGATGTTATATTGCATCACCCCTTCTAGCACATGACACATCATGGGGATGGTCTTATGTCCTACTTTTATAGGTAGAATGATCGTACCCACGATGGAGCACAATGCATCGTTGAAAGCCTTGAGTGTGTAGGAAGTCGGGACAATGTTGGACTTAGGGATCTTCAAGTGCCCTATAGCCTTGGTAGTGATGATGTTGATCGAAGAGCCCATATCGATCAGAACCCACTTGAATGGAATATCATTGATTGATGCAATAATGTGCAAAGGTGGATCTACTGAGGTAGTAGGGACTACCTTAATTTTATGATCATAAAAATGAATCACGGGCTCTTGGCACTATTGAACTTGCCCCACAAAATATGTGAATGCATCTGGGTTCTGGGGCTGGAGCTCGATTGATCTCAAAATCTCCATTAAAGTCTCCCTATGCCTAGGGGACTATTGTATGAGCTCGTAAATGGATAACTTAGCTAGAGTTATCTATAGATTTTGTTCTAATCTACTCTAAACAGTCACCACAGGTCTTGTTGGTGGACTTGGAAGATTTTCATGTGCCTGTCTCTATCGAGGTGCAACTGGGATATTGATGGGAGCCATTGGAGGCTGTGGTTGCCCATATCTCTAACTCTTGGTTGCCACATTAACCAATTCGACCATTCTGATGCACCCTTGAATGGGTGGCTCGACCCAGACTTGGTTAACTTGGGGACCCTGATCTCTAGGGACCTCGTGATTAGGCAACGGGTTCTGGTATATACCCATATCTCTGTTATCGGGAGCTAGTGGGTTGTCAACTTTTAGCTCTCCCTTCTCGATCATGTTTTGCACAACATTCTTGAATCTGATGCAATTCTCGATGTCATGCCCTTGTCTTCTATGGTATGGGTAATGGTGATCTTCCCTGTATCCCCTTGGCTTGGGATGGTTAGGGTCAAGAAGTTGTATGTCAGGAAATCTTATCCTCTGTGCCTCATTCAATTGGTTGAATATCGACTGCATCGATTCGTTTAGGGGCATGAAGTAGCGAGGTGGCTATCACTCCTTTTTATGGCCCTGGTTGTTCTTTGGATCATAGTTGGCTGGTGGAGGGTGAGCTTGGTAATTTTGGGGTTGCTGTCCATTCCCCTCCTTTGGTATGGCTAATACAACTTGATTAACTTGAGTAAGCTTGGCCTACTTCTGCTTGTTCTTATTGTTCTTGCTCCATTCTTTCTTGTTATGGAGCTTAAGGTCTCCCTCATCGACCTTAATGTCTTCAATAAGCTTGGCTTGGGCCAAGGCTTCTTTGAATGATTCATATTGTTGCAGCTACAAGAGTAAGGAAATGTGTTTTGTGTAACTCTTTGTGAACATCCATACAAGTTCCTCTATGGGGATGGAGAATGATAGTTTTGCCATGATTTTTCTCCACCTATCCCCATAGTCCATTACTGGCTCATCATCGTATTGTTTCAAATTAGCTAGGTCAGACAAGTTCACCTTCTTCTTGTCTCTAAAGGAGAATCATTCTAGGAATGCATTCTCCAGCTGCTCAAAGTCGGTGATGCTATGCTTGGGCAACTGGTTGAACCATTGCATTGCTATGCCCAAGAACATCATGATGAATATTCTCAGCATCAGGGCATCATATTTGTTAATGTGGAAGCACACGTTCATGAAGTTGGTCACGTGTTCCTATGCATCTCCCTCTCCCTTAAACTTATCCAATCTAGGCATCTCAAAGTGCCTAGGATATGCGAGACTTGGGATTGATGGGCATAGAGGCTGGTTGTGTATCTTGTCTAATGTTGGATTTTGTCCACTTGTGTCCTTCTCAAGAGACTTGACTCTCTCGGTGAGCATCTGGTATGCCTTCAAGGAAATGATCTCATGTTCCTGAAGGTTAGCTCATGGTGGTAAAGGAGGTAGCCCAGTGTTTGCCCCAATCGGTCATCTAGACTCATCTCCTATGACCATATTTGGAGGTTCAATATGGGTTTGTTCTTGATCCTCCATCCTTTTCTGGTCCTCATTGCATTGCATTTGCTTGAGGTCCAAGTGTTGTTGATGTTGTGGAGCATGGTGGGTTTGCTCATATCTTTGCTTGATACCTCTCTCTTATGGAGAATCAACATGCCTTCCATGTTGATACCTTTCACTAGCTATGTGTGCATCTATTCGAGCTAGCCTTTCTGCTAGCACCTCATGCTCCTCTCTTTCTTCTCTTGAGAGTTGCTCTTGTAAGCGTAGGTGCCTTTTCCTATGCTCTTCTTGCTCAAGATCTTCCATGCATTCTCGTTCAATGCGTAGCTCTTCTTCCAACCTAAGTAGGCGGTCAGAGTGATCTGCTATTGAGGGTTCATGTCTTTCTACCTCTTCATGAGGAGTTCTAATGTTGCGGCCTCTCAGGGAGACTCTTGTTGTATGCCTACCCCTTTCTTCTAGGGTGATTTTCTCTGTGTACTACATTAAAGGTTGAGTATGCTCATGATCTGAAGTAGTGTATGTGTTGTGGGGTCACTCTGAAGCTTCCCTTGGTTCATTGGTGTGTCTAGTGGCTACACTACATGAACTTCCTAAAGTAGAATGTGCGGTAGTGATGCTTCTTGGAGCTGGTCTCGAGGGAACTCGATCCAACTCATCAAGTTGTCGGGTTCTCCATGGCTGCTCCCATGGAGTCCCATTGGCACCAATGAGCTCATGGTCTAAGGGCACTCTCCCATCTGTGGGGAGGTTGTATGATGTCTGGGGTCTATGACTGGGTGTAACCCTATGGTTTTTCCCCTTAGTGGGTGGATCTATCCTATGTGTTTCCTATGAAGCTTGGGGTCTTGTAGCCCCTGCATGCCTATGCGATGAGGATGGTCTTGATGACTCCTCACATCGATGCAATGATGGAGGTCTTGCAGCCTCTGTATGTCTATGAGATGAGGGAGGTCGAGATGCCTCCACATGTCGGTGTGAGGGAGGTGGATGTCATGATCCCTCCTCTTGTCTATATGATGAGAGGCACCATGAAGACTCCTCATCCCTATGTGTCGAGGAGGGCCTTGAGGCCTCCTCATGTCTAAGATGTGTATCTCTTGTTGGGGTTTCTCATGGAGTTCCCCCAAGGGTTGAATTGTCACCCCTAAGACTTACCAAACTTCATTCGGCTACACTACGGGTGGGTGGCTCCACACCAGTGTGACTGTGAATGTTAGGAGCATTAGTCTCCCCCTTGGTGTTGGACCAGGGGTGGCTACTCTGTGTGTTCACCATTCTGATTATGCGTTATATTTTTTATTAGTTTCCAAATTACACAAACAAAACAAGCAAGTGTTTATCTCTTTTAAGGATTTTGTGTGTTCCCTAAACTGTTTGGTGTGTTTGGATTTGTTGTTGATCTTGACTTCTTGTTTGTATTGTGGAATTAGAATGAGGGAGCTCAATCAAAGTGGAGGCTAGGAACACTAGTGCCAAACATGATTTCTCAAAAGAGTCTAGGGTACATCGCTTAAATCCTAGTGGGGGGTTCACCTAGCTCTTCCACTATGAAATAGTGGGAGACAGTTTGAACACAAGTGACCAACACCAACTAAAAAGGAGCTCTCTATTCTATCTAAGGATGTCTAGGGGGCAAGCCGATGGAAGGAGATGAATTCCAACATCACCGGTCTGAATTGGGGGTCGGTGATGAAATCCAACCTTACCAATGTTATTGTGGAACGTGCAAGTGTGTGGGGTTCTTTTTAAACTTGGAAATGTAAAATGATGCATCAACCAACATGAATGCTTTACCTCACTACATGCCTAAAAAGAATATTTTTCTTTCAGAGAGATGCATATCTAATCTATTCTAGATGATTTTTATGCAATGTACCTCCTACTTTGTGAATGGGTGGCCTACTGATTGGGCCACATGCAAGTAGACTGATCACATAGAAGCCTAGCACATTGGAGACTAGGGCAGACCTTACAAGTAGAGGCCCACTATTCCTAGCAGTACCTAGAGGAAACTAGAGAAATCTAAGAAATGTACAATGCAATTTTCTTTTCATTTTCTTCGCTTTTCCCTACTTAGACTATGTTTTTGCTTGTTATTTCTGGAAAATAAATGCAGATAGAAAATCATAGAGAATAAAAAATGTGTACCAACCTCAATTATTTTCTTGATGATGACCTGGATGACCTCTATCTCTATTTTCCTACTAGTCGCTATTGACTAGAGTGATTGATTCTGGCCATTGATAGCTATAGCGGCTAAGATCTGCTGGTCGTTGTTGACAAAAGTGGCTAGACTTGCATAGAGAAAAATACTTGAATCATTAGTAAATCGGCCAAAAAACAAAAACCTGGTGGGGGTCCCACCATGATCACCATATGTGCGACCCTGGGAGGCACGCACCCTGGCTACCCTACTTGCAATATTGATTTATTATGTATGCTACCACTTGCACAAAATGAAAATACTGAAAGCACATGCAACACGAAGAATAAGAAACAAATAAAGATGCTTTATTTATTGATATCTTGGATCCCCGGTTACAAATTTCATCCCTCTGAGGGATACCCATCATTTTGATACAAATATTTACACAAATATAGAGCAACGATCGGATATATTCCCCACAAGGGAATGGTGCATCTACGTAGGCCTCCTGGTCCCACACATGAAACTGTATGAGGGCTTACAGATGCCTCCTTCTCTAGATCTGGTCCTGGAGGGATCTTTATGCTCCTACTGCTTCCATCTGGTCCTGATGATCTGCACCTACATTCATGAAAACAACAAAACATGCTCAGTAGGATGGGCCGCCTCTTCGGACGAGGCCTTTGTTAGCGGATCTGAATACTCATGATACTAATAATGAAATATAAGCATGAACAGAATAAGAAATGCATGATAAGCTAAGGAAATACAGAATAGAAGCGTAAATGAAACCAGACCTAAACTATGATCAAGCCATAAATTAAGCAATAATAAAGCTAAGCTAAAAGCAAGAGGAAATAATGCTTATGCCCTAAGATATGCCTGCAGGCCACTATCCGAGATAGTGGCCATGATGTGAAGCTCTCCTCCTTGTGGTTCAAGGATTTGTGCACTATTCTCTTTGCCAAAATTGATGTTCAAGGGTCACCGAATGTGTCTCCTACACTGATTGGTGGTTGGGAATGGTGAATCTGACAACTGATGCATGGGCGTAGCTCAACCGAATGGTGCTCCAATGCTCCTCAAAGTGCTAAATATTGGTCCTCCATTTTGACAGGGCTTCACTGCTTAACTCTGAAACTTCATGGATCCTTTGCTTTTCGTGGGAGAGTCTATATGTAGACTTCCCTCTCAGATCTAGAACTTTGGCTTCCTGGAGAAGCTTCAGTCCAAATTGCATGTGACTGACCATCCCGGGTGAGGAGCATCAGTCCCATACTGGCATGGAAGGGGTAGTTAGGAGGATCTCAGGGAGTTCCTCACCAAAATCCGCCCATTATCCATGCAAAGGCATAGTCAGACTACATGATCTGGGCCCGTATTCATGGCTAGACTATGTGTGACCCTGGCCGCTATCAGGTTCAGTGGCCAGGTGTGGCCGTTGTAGTCTTCAGCGGCCAGGTGTTCTGGCCGCTCTTCTTGAGAGTGGCCAAGCCTGGATGGGGTAGAACTACCCTATTTGAGTGGTTAGGACCACTTCTTGCTCTTGGAGAGATCCAAGAGGGTTCATATGGTTTGTGGATGTGCCCATATGGGTAGTCTCCTAAACATGACATGATTTAGGTGTCTATAAAAACTAGGTGCTGATATTTAAAATTTGAAAATTTCCACCCTTTTAAAAAAATCTTACCCAATAGGATAACTAGGCATATTAGACACCAAAAAGAAAAATGGGTTTCTAAAGGAACCCAAAACCTGTACGTATATTTTTGAAAGGAACCCAAAACCTTGAAGTGAAATAAGCCTCTAATAAAGTACCACAGGGTTTTGAAAGGAACCTAGAACCTTGGAAAAGATAATTGAATCTGAGTACTCAAAATGGAAACTAATGAAATTATGGAATGCTCAAAGAAACATGGAAAAAACTACCCAGTCAAAGAACCAAAACAAAAACCCAACCACTAGCAAATATAAATCTACCTAGGTTAACACATTTTATGGAAAGAATAAAATTTAAAACATCTCACCTAAATTGGGATATCAAATCCATCAACCACAAAAAAATTTCTCAGGCCCACACTTTAGCTGAAAGATTAAAATTTGAAACGTCCCACAAAGAAATGAGATAGTAACACAACCAGACAAGATATTCACCCATCAGGTTCGATAAAATTCTAGAATCTACCAGAAGATACCAAAAGAGAATACCATAGTGTCAAAGCAACTTAGCTCCCTTAAAACCTATATTTTGATATTCCACACCACCTAGAAATGAAAAAGGGTGGATCAAGTGAAGAACACAAGCTTATACTGAGAGGGGGGGTGAAAAGTATAAGACCTCTTTTTACTTTTTCCTTTATACTTCAAAATAGTAAAGCAATATACCCAAAGCAATATCAAAACAATGCACAAAATCATCCACAAAGTGACACCAATTTTAACGTGGTTCACCTAGAATGCCTAGGCTACGTCCACAAAACTTTTCTCTAAAAGTTATCTCAAAGTTCTTTGGGAAACCTTCCCAATTACAATGTTTATGAGCCTCAACCCAAAGGAGACACCTTCCCCCAATCTGAATTTATGAGCCTCTGCTCAAAGGAGATACCTTCCCCTCTGCTCTAGAAATGATCCCTTAGAAGATCAACTGCCTCTACCTCTTACCAGCACGTGGAACTCCTTTCCACCGAAGACCTCCTGTCCTCAATGCTTAGCCTAAGAGACCTCTGCCTTCTATGATCATGTCCATAGCATCTCAGCTACCTGTACAAAACACAGTCAGTCGGTCTAGTACAAGTCTTCCTCTGTCTGTCATATCTGTCCAAATCTTTGAACAAATCAACCCTCTGCACACAAGCCTTCTAAAAGACTTGCCAAATCTATCCTCAGGTTCTTCTCAAAGAACCAATGTACCTCTGTCCTCAAGTTCTCTGATAGAACTCTCAAAAACTCAGCTCACAAGTCCTCTGCTAGGACCTATCCAAATCTACTCACAAGTCCCCATCGAAACCTGTCCAAAACCTGCTCACAAGTCCCCACTGGAACCTGTCCAAAACCTTAGCAAGCTCACCAAGAAAAAATTGCTTAGCATGAACCCATAAAGAGAATTGTTAGAGACCCAATGTGATTCATAAACCTCATAGAAGCATAAAGAGAATTGTTAGAGACTTAATATGTTCTATACTTAACTCCCAATCTCAATCTCAAATCTCATAGAAACATAAAGAGAATTGTTAGAGACCCAATATGTTCTATACTTAACTCCCAATCTCAATCTCAACTCAATCTCAATCTCAAAAGAATAAGACAGATGTAGTATGCTTTTCTCAAGAAAATGAAACACAACCCAACAATTGCAAAACATGCAATATCTCATATAACAATGATACTTATATTCTTTTTACCAACAACTAGGGTTTCATCATATTAATGCAAGTAGCAAGACTTACTAACATAAACCCTAGTGCAAAAAAGCTTCCTCTTACTCAACCATAATTATGCATTCACCCAAAAATTCATCAATGACTTTAATGCATAACCAATCTTCAATATCCAAAAAATAATATTTACACCAAAAATACTTAGTAGACAACCTTTTCACTCCAAACTCAATTTCAGAAAATATACCATAAACAACATACAAGTTGCCCATACCTTTACTTTTATGAAGAAGGAGAACTCAAAATCTGTCACAACACTAACTCTCAATTTGCCACCAATTAGAGTTAGCAACTATATAATAATACACAATAATAAAGATCCAAATATAACACCTTATTTCTCCAACTTAGTAAAAACCACCAAAGTACAATAACATACAAAGTAAAACCTCTTTACACATTATTACTCCACATAAACATTAAACATCAATAAACAATGTCAAAAACAATTATGATACCTTAACCTTATACGTCCTACGCATTCACAGCCACCATCCTTTGCACATCGCAACCAAAATAAAATCCAATGAAGAGAATCGAACGCGGCACCTCTACCTTATAGCGCTTCTGCTTAAACGCCACTGTCGTTGGGTCACAAGTGCCTAACGAAGTAATACACCGCTGCCCTCTCTTTTATCTTCCTTTGACACCAAGAATCTAGAAAACATAAACGTCTTCCACAAACCGCATGCAAACAATCCACTGCCATAAAGCAAAAAGGTAAGGATGTAGCCCAAGCTCAAATCTGAGTTTGTCAAGCACAGTATCCAAGACACAGAATAAGCATGATTTCAAAGACATCAATCGGATATTCAAAAACACATAGCAAGCTCAACTCGAAGACACCAAGCGCTGTTTGAAGGAAATAGAACAAATGCAAATCACTGCAAATCATAGATGCCAAGCTCAAATTGAACAAAATAGTGTAAATGCAAATCATAGACACCAAGAGCAAATTGAACAAAATAGAGCAAATGCAAATCGTAGATGCCAGACACAAATCAAACAAAACAAAGCAAATGCAAATTGCAGACGCCAAGCACAAATCGAACGAAATAGAGCAAATGCAAATCGCAGACGCCAAGCGCAAATCGAACGAAACAGAGCAACTGCAAATCGTAGATGCCAAGCACAAATCGAACTAAAATAGAGTAGCCACAAATCGTAGATATCAAAATTAATCAGATGTTCTCACTTATGAAAATCATGCCAACTTATATAGCCATTTTTCCTTAACTGTTTGATGATGGTGCTCCACCAACGATGGCAACATATCGGTGAAATAATTATTGTTTCTTTCGTCGCTTAAGGGTTGAAAGACCCTTTAATAATAATTAAAATAATAATAATTATTATTTTATTAATAATAAATTAAACTTGGACCTTTGACAAAGGTTTGAGTTAATTTAATTATTAATAATAAACATGAACCTTTTCATTAAGTTAAGTTTGGTTTTAATAAAAACCCTTAATGAGTCCAAATGGTTTTAAGAAAAACCTTTAGCCTTATCACCATGGTTTTAATAAAAACCCTTTAACATAATGAAGCTTCTCAAGATATTCTTGACATCACACTCTTTTGATATCAACACAAAAATACCTTTTGACATCAATGACAACTTATATATTTGAGCAAAGGCAATGTACCCAAAGTACCCAAAATTGCCAACATCAAGGAATTCCAAGAAATAAGCAAACCCAATAATTCCCTCCACCACCATTAGATATTCATATAAAATTTGAGTGAGTAGGAATTAAAAAACAAACCCTTCCATAGGGTCAGCAAGACTACCTCCCATAACAAATAAACCAAATACTGCCCCTAGCAACCTATTGACCTACCAGATGCAGAGGCCAACAACAAGAGCCTTTATAATTTAGACAATGAAGAAGCCCAATGTATCCCCCTAGTATTTACTTCAAAGAGAGGGGCAAAGTACAAAAGAATACCAAGGATAAAATACCCACATACAAAAAACAAAGAACCAATAGGATAGACACACCCGCCAGACATGGGGGACAACAACATGAGCCTTTATCAAATGGAAAACAATGAATTCCAAGGTCTCCCCTTGGTATTCAATTTAGAGAGGTAAAGAATAAAATAATTCCATGAAGAAAAACCCATCTACCAAGCATCCACATCTAGCAAAAAACCAATAGGACATCCACACCTGCCAAACATGGAGGCTAAAATCATGAATATTTCTCAATGGATAGTGATGAAGCTCAAGATATCCCCCTGGTATTAACTTTAGAGAGAGGGGCAAAGACCAAAAAAAATTGAGGAGAAATATTGTATCGCTCCAAATTTTTTGCATCCTTACCTTCAGGCTATAGGATCCGTGCCCGGAAGGGGGATGCGAGAAGGATGGGACAATACCTCGGACTGAGAGGCCCTTTGAAGGTCCCGCCTCTCGGGGGAGGAGTATAAGGGTGAATTTTTGATGGATGGTGGGTTCACCAGGAAACTTTTGAGTGGCAGTTTCCACACCTAGGTTGATAGTAAGTTTGATGTGTTCATTTTGTGCTTTAATCATTCAATTCCTAGGTTTGGCCAAGATGAATCTAAACTATTCTATATGCCAATACTGATTTAGATGAATACAAAAAATAGGAATGAATGCTAAACACAGAGAATATGCTAACTAGAATAGTACATACCTGATTTCGGATGTCTGATGAAGATTCTGAGTTTTGTAGCAGTCCAGATCGTCTCAACTCGTACGTAATCATCTGAGATCAGACGAGATCATCGTCAATCTGACGAATTCGTCAGACGAATTCGTCAGAAACCTGCAATCACAAGAATAGATACAAAATACCAAAGATGCAACTGCAAAAGCAAAGGAGAATGATAGAAATAACAACAAACAGGCCTAAATAATAAATTCAAATAACAAATAAGAGAAATGCAGTAGATTTAATGATTGATTTTAACTTTATCATGCGGTTATACTAAATGAGGTGAACTCCAAGATGCATAAATATAATAACTAAAATAATGTATAAAGAAATGCAAAAAACAAATAAAGAGATGCAAACTCTGGACTTTGATTGCCCCCAATCTGGACTACAGTCGGGATCGCCTCCAATCGTACGAGATCGTCTGTGCTTCTCGACAGGATCGTCCGAAATCGCCTGGAATCGCTTGCGACGATCCGAGCTAGCTTCGACTGAAAAATAGTAAAGTTCCTGCAAGAAAACATGAAATACAAAATGCAAATAATGGTGTGAGGATGCTCTGAGGTGCGTGGAAGTTTTGGGGGGTTCAAGGGAGTCAATCAGGGTTTCAGGCAGAGAGTCAGGGGGGATAAACTGAGAAAATCTTAGTTTATATAGGATTAGGGAGAGGTTAGGAGGTTGGAGATCATCCCAATTTGGGAGATCTCCAACGGGGGAGACTCTAACTGCGCAGACACGCTTTCTGCCCGAGGTTAGAGAGGTTGTTGGAACAGAAGCTAAGTATGAAAATTTGGTTTTGGGACGAAATCGTCTGGACGTTCTGTTCCAGACGAATTCGTCAGATCTGGGATGATTTCGTCTAATCTTAGACGATATCATCCAACGGTCAAAACAAATCCTAAAAATGGCACGAAAAATGAGGAAAGTGGGTAACGAGCGGTTCGGGGTTAAAATTTGAATTTTTATCTTTTTACTAAGGTTTAACTGCGCCAATTTTAGGGTGCTACATTTTGCCCCCTCTTTAGCGAATTTTCTGAAGAAAATGCGTTAAAGACGAGTTCTTCCCGTTTTACGAGAAAGCAAAAATGTACTCAATTTTTTAGATGACGATTCTTGGTCGAATCGTACGACTGCTGACTATGGTGCCCCCTCCGTGTTTTTACCCAAATCGAACGTTTGAGGTAAAAACATGAAAAAGCAAAAATTAAAAAAATGTTGTTTTTAAATAAAATTAAGAAAAATAGGGTAAAACCCTAATTCATTGTTACTATTCATTTTTATTGTTAGCTAGAGAAAAATGGTGAGGGAATAGATTATTATTTGTTTTTGAGAGGAGAGTATGATGTGTGGCATACCAGTCATTGGATATGATGTACATATATTTTGATATATATATATATATGGTCTTTTTGATGATATGACTTGTCTATGTTGTGATGATGCTTTAATGTTGAATTTTGCAATTGATTATTGATGATTCATGTGATTATGTCTTTTTAGAAATATTATAATTTTATGTCATGTTGTAAAATTTAAATGAAATAATCTGATGTAAACAATTGGTTGTTTTGGTGTGATTTGATGAAAAATAAAAGGGACTTCTAACAATAATTTCAAAGGACATTGTCGTTGTTATAGACCATTTCATGGAGTCGCCGCTCGCTCGGTCGTCAAGCTAATCCCAGTATAGAAATATTGCTAAAAGTAAAAGAATGCTTAAGAGACTGTCTTAAGACTTTGTGTTGTGATGGTGATGATTTGTTTTCAGATTTTCATAAAAATATTATGCATGAGATATTAAAAGAAATATGATTTTGCTAGGCATAAATTCCTAAGTGTGATAAAATTTTGAACAATTCCTTAGAAATTATACCATGGTTGCAAAATTGAATGTTGACATAATGACATGAAATAGAATAATTGTTCGTTCTTTTGAAAGCACAATTGTGTAACATAATGATGTAAGCCATATGTTTTTATAAATTAAAATGAATGGGAAAATAAAATTAAAGCAATGGTTTGCGCTAGGCATAGAATTATAGATATAGACTTATACCATCATCACGAAATCCAAAGAAGAAATTGATATTTTAGTTTTATTGCATGATTTGATTTTTGATTTTGAGATAAACAGAAAATAATAATATATAACTTGACTTTATTTACTAGATTTTGTAATATGTTGTTTGAAAAGAATTTTGGATTTTTTGAAAACAATGTATGTAATTGTTTTTATACTAAACAGATGTTCTGAAATAAGAATAAAATTTATTCCAAAAGAGTTGCAGAAATATTTTAAATTATCTCAAAGACAAATGTAGATTTGTAAGGAACCCTCATGTGCATATGTGAGTTCATTGCCGATCTTGATTTATCATAATGATAGAGAATCTCTCAAATACAAATGTGTGTGCAATTGTATTGTTCGTTCACCAATTTTGAGCAAGATAATTTGATACAAGTAATTTGAATTAACCAAATGAATGTTCGTTGACCATGATTTATATGCATGTAACCGTACCGGACTACTATGTAAGTTAGGTTATCAAGAGCTAGCTAATCCATAAGCCGACATAGGTCCGTACAAAAGAAGGTCGCTAATGTGACAGACATATCACCATGCTAGGGATTACCCAAGGCCAAGCGGGTTGGGCACAAACCACCTGTTATGGGGCTTACCTCACGGTTTTCGAATAATTGAGAATTCCAGGGATTCAAGCTCATTCACCCTTCTTTTCTTTTCAAGGGGTAGGGAAAGGGATTTTATTGCTTTTGCTTTTGCTTTTTCTTTTTCTCTTCTTTTTCTCTTTTTGTATTTTTGCTTGGAATATTGTTGCGATGGTACAAAATGATATTTTTCTTTTTCTCATTTTCTTTGACTTTTCTTTTTCTTCCTATACTAGGGATACTTGCTCGGATTGGTTGTAGAGCAAGGGATTTTTATTCTGGGTAGGGGTGAGCTTGTCCTTTTGTCAATTCTCAAAGATTCTAGACCATGTGCATGATAGGATAGCAGGGGAAACTTTTCGCTCAAGAAACCACTTCTACTATGTAGCATCATATTGAATTTGCAATGAAATCATTTTAATGTAAAGAGATATATTTGGTTCAAGTAAATAACAAGATCAGTTCTCTATGCTCAAAACTTTATTTAATTCAACTGTGGACTTTGATATAAGAGAGATTAATAATCATACAAAATAAAATCAAGATATTTATTCATGTGAATGTGAAAGTGCGGGATTCCAAATAAATGCTAATTTATCCAAAATAATTGAAAATATAACTGCAATACTTCAAGAATTGACAGGTATGAAAATAAAATATGTTTTTGAAGATTTTGATGATTTTGATGTTTTTTATGTTTTGATTTTAATTGATGAATTGAGAAGATACACAATGTGATTGTTTTTGAAATTTTTATATGAATGACTAAAATGAAACAATATGCAAAATAACAATATATACAATGATGAAATGACCAGATTTTTATGCATAATAGCGTTTAAGATGCATAATGTTCATAGGTTCTTTAAGATCTTTACCATCTAAGGTAGCTAATCGATATGCTCCCGATCCAAATTTAGCAGTGATGACATATGGTCCAAGCCAGTTGGGCTCAAATTTACCTTTAAGGTCTTTAGTTGCATTAGTATTTTTTTGATTTTCTTTTAAGACAAGGTCGTCGATCTCAAAGGATCGCTGATGAACTTTCTTGAGGTATGCTCGTTTAAGCTTGTTTTGGTAGGCACGAAGATGCTCCAAAGCATTGATGCACTTTTCATCTAGGAGTTCCAGCTGACTAAGTCTACCAGCACGATATTCATCTCCTACTTTAGTATCTTGAAGTAGCAGAGCCAAAGAAGGAACTTCTAATTCAAAGGGAAAAACTGCTTCAGTGCCATAGACCAAAACAAAGGGGGAAGTGCCTGTGGGAGTACGAACGCTAGTTCGATAAGCCCACAAAGCAGGATATAATTGAATATGCCAATCTCGGCCAGATTTGTTGACCAGTATTTTAAGGATTTTGATTAATGTTTTATTAGATGCTTCTACTTGGCCATTACCCTGAGGATAATAGGGAGTGGACCAACGATGTTGAATTTTATACTTTTGACATAATTTCTTAACATATTTATTTTTAAAACAAGTTCCATTATCGAAAATGAGATTTGCAGGGATTCCGAACCTACAAATAATTTGATTAAAAATAAACTTGGAAACTTGGGTTCCAGTACAAGAAGCTAATGGCATAGCTTCAACCCACTTCGTGAAATACTCAGTGGCGGTTATGATAAATTTGTGTCCATCAGATGACACAGGGTTGATTTTTCCAATGATGTCTAAGCCCCATTTTGAAAAGGGCCAAGGAGATGAAATAGCCTGCAACTCTTGTGCAGGCGCATGGACAAGGTCAACGTGTTTTTGGCACTTGTCGCAATGGCGCACATAATCATGTGCATCATTCTCCATGGTAGGCCAAAAATATCCTATCCTAAGGAGCTTCTTAGCAATGGCGCTACCACTAAAATGCCCCCCACAAGATCCATTGTGGGCTTCACTCAAAGCTGATCTAGATTCTGCTAGATTCAAACATCTCAATAGGATGCCTTCAAAAGATCTCCTATACAAGGTATTACCAATAATCACGAAGCGACTTGCTCGTCTACGTAATAACCTACGTTGGTTGCTATTACAACCTTCAGGAAAGGTCCCATTTTGAAGAAAATTAAATATATCAGTGTACCAATGTTCAGGAGTAGTTTCGTTGATTAGAAACACATCCAAAGGTTCTAAGCATGATTTTCTTGAAGCGGGTTCCTGGAGTCGATGAATAATGATGGTAGCATATTCGTCATCTAACTCCAAGGGCAAAAGAGATGCAGCTACAGCCATAGCGTCAGCCGCACGGTTGTTAGTTCGAGGAATAGCTTCCAAGGTAACTTGATCAAACAAAGATAATAATTGTAAGACATATGCTTTGTATGGACGCAATTTATCATCTCGGGTTTGATAAACATCATTGATTTGATTTATGACAAGTTGAGAGTCACCAAAAACTAATAGATTTTTAATTTGTAGCGCTAAGGTAGCTCGTAATCCAAGGATAAGAGCTTCATATTCAGCAGTGTTATTAGTACAAGCAAATGTTAGTTTGAAGGACAGAGGTATAAGATGTTTCTATGGAGATATTAAAATAATACCTGCACCAGCCCCACTCATACATCGGGCTCCATCAAAGTATAGGGACCATTGCTCTGGATGGTCTGCCTCTATTTTAAGGCATTCATCAGGAAACTCAATGATGAGGGGATGGGTAGACTCTAAGGGTGCAACAACTAATTGATCTGCTATGATTTGACCCTTAACAGACTTTTGTCCTATAAACATGAGTTCAAACTCGCTTAGCGCAAGAACCCACTTTGTTGTGCGACCAGATAAGTACGGTCGACTCATGAGATATCGCAAAGGGTCGAATTTAGCAATAACATACGTTTTTTGGCTGAGCATATAATGTCGTAGTTTCTGTGTAGAAAATACGACTGCTAGACATAACTTCTCTAATACGGTATAGCGAGTTTCATAACTGATTAAGGTTCTGCTAATGTAATAATTAGCACGTTCTTTCTTCTCATCGTCAAGTTGAGCTAACATAGCTCCTAAGGCAAAATCGAAAGCAAAAATGTACAAAATAAATGGACGATCAGATCTAGGTGGTGAAAGCACCGGTGGTTTAAGGAGATATTGTTTGAGGAGTTCAAATGCTTCCTGACATTCGTCGTCCCAATGAAAAGAGACATCTTTCTTAAGAAGCTTAAGAAAAGGTCCGGTTTTGTCTGCCAACTTATCAATAAAGCGGCGAATAGCTTGAAGCTTACCTTGTAGACTTCGTAATTCTGATATATTTGTGGGTGCGGGCATATCAGTGATAGCCATGATCTTGAGAGGGTCAATTTCAATGCCACGTAAAGAAACTATAACCCCTAATAATTTATCGGACTTAACTCCGAATATACATTTAGCTGGATTCAATCGGATAAGATACTCCCTTAACCGATCAAATACTTTTCTCAAGTCATCTAAATGATCATCTTCTTTGATGGAACGAGCTATAATATCATCTACATAATCATGTAGAATATCATGCATCATATCATGAAAGATATAAGTCATGGCTCGTTGATATGTTGCACCTGCATTCTTTAAACCGAATGGCATCACTTTCCAACAAAAGGTTCCCCAAGGGGTAATAAAGGTTGTTTTAGCCTGATCTTCAGGAGCTATCCTGATCTGATTATAACCAAAAAATCCATCCATTAGGGATATCATTCCACTCCCAGCAGTAAAATCAATGATCTGATCCATGTTGGGAAGAGGAAAATCATCTTTAGGGCATGCAACATTAATATCTCTGAAGTCTGTGCAAACCCTAACTTTAGTGGCTTCTTTCTTAGTTACTGGAACTACATTCGAGATCCATTCAGCATAATCAATGGCTTGTATAAAAATAACATTTAAGAGTTTTTCTAATTCTCCTTTGACTAGTAAGGCCACTTTAGGATGCATTTTTCTAAGTTTCTGTTTAACAGGTTTAGCATCCGGATGGACTACTAGGTGATGCATAACTACAGAAGGGTCTAATCCTGGCATATCTTCATATGTCCAAGCAAAGACGTCTTCATATTTTTTAAGGAATGCAATGTATTTATCTTGTTTTTCTTGACTCAATTCTGATCCAATGTTGATTATGTGAGGGTTATCTTTGGTTCCAATGTTAATTTTTATGATGTTTTCTACTTCCATGTGTAGATCTCTCTCAAAATTAGGTGGGGCGGGTGAAACGCCTAATTCTTGTAATTCTTCCAAGGTTAGCTTGGATAATTCGTCTTGAGGAGTCGTGGCCTCAAGCTGGGCTATACTAGGTATAGAGCCATCGAAATAAAACCCGTTATGTAACAATTCCTCAATGGAGACATCATGAAAGATATCCCCCTCCAACTCATCGTCGGATTCGAAAATCATCTCAGGGTAAGCTATGGATAACATATTACATGTAAGAGGCTTAAAATGCAAGACATCCCATTTATCCAGATAATCTTGGTAACATATGAGGTGGTCATCATCCTCGAAT
The DNA here is from genome assembly GCA_028583015.1 of Wollemia nobilis. Lineage (NCBI taxonomy): Eukaryota > Viridiplantae > Streptophyta > Pinopsida > Araucariales > Araucariaceae > Wollemia > Wollemia nobilis. The sequence continues at coordinate 5,117,837 of JAQPPZ010017031.1, read as the reverse complement.
GGGAAGGGCTGACCTTTACTAGGAAATAGGCCCACACCACATCGGGCAGGCCACGGTTCTACCTCAAAAGGTTCTTTCATACCATTCTAGAAAGGTCCCAAACCTTTCCCTTTATATCCCAATTTAAGCATTATGGGCTTAGCTTTAATATACTCATTAGCAAAATAGCATCTAGCATATCCATCACAATGTGTCTTGATGTTTCTAGGTATTCTTCCCCAGTCATATCCCTTATAAATAAAAGCACAACTCCCGACTTGGTAAATACTTCCCATAGGTTGTGGGAGGCCCAAGGTACGAGGAGAGGGTGGGAGTTTATTTAAAATAAGGGCATCTTGCATGGCAGTGTTTGTTTTTTTTGATATAAGAATTTTAGATAAATCGGGCAAGAGCTCATCAGTAAGAGCATAAGAGGTAGAAGGAACATTTCCTACATCGTCGGATGTGGAAAGTATGCCTGTAGTGGATGTAGATGTTGTAGAGATATCGATGGATGAGTCTATAGGTATGGAAGTTATAGGAGTAAAACAAGAAGCATTGGTTGTAGTTTTATGATCTTTTCGAGGTCCTAATGTGGTTTGTTCGGAAGATGGTTGAGCTATATGTAGAGGTGTAGTTGATGGGGAAAAAGTAGATGATGTTATGGGTGTGTGTTTCACACGTTTGGTCGGTTGATGAGAATTAGGATGTGTGGATGACAGAGCAGGGCAAAATTGAACTCCAACCGGTTCTGCCAAAGCACACATATCAAAGGGTCTAGGATCACCATGAATGGTAACCAACTGATTTTTAAATTCGAATTTAACACATTGATGTAAAGTTGAGGGAATAGCTCGCATTGCGTTGATCCAAGGGTGACCCAAAAGTATATTGTATGATGCAGGGCAATGTACAATAAACACGGTCATGTCTAAGGTTCTCGGACCAACTTGCAAGGGGATAGTAATAACTCCACATGTTTCTTGTGTTTCGTCATTGAAGGCTTTTATGATCATATCAGTTCTTTTCATTTCATCACTTCTAAAGCCAAATATTTGGTAGAAGTCAAAAGTGCATATGTTTAAAGATGAACCATTATCAATCAAGACTCGTTTAACGGCTACATCCCCAATTAGGGCAGTAATATATAAGGGGTTATCCTTATGTAAACTATGTTGTGGTATATCTCTATCCCGAAAGTCAATACAATCGACTTCTCGAGTTATGATAGTATTGGACATGGCTTCAGGTTGAATATTTTGTGGTACCATCATTTGGCTTAATGTGAGCATTAATTCATCCCTATGGGTAGGAGAAGATCTTAAAAGGTCCAAAAGGGAAATTCTAGCTGTAGTATTTGATAATTGTTCATTAATATTATAAGGAGGCTTAGGTTGAACATTAGGCGCATGATTCCCTTTATTGGGATTTTTCAAAACAAATGGAGCTGATCCATCATTCTGAGTTTGATCCTGTTGAGAGTTTTGAGCCTGTTGTCGAGTAACAGCTCCGATGGTACCTACAATATTATTTTGAGGATGATGAATAGGTCTTGGTCTAGCGTTTATGGCTTGTTCATTAGAAAGTAATTGGTGAGAAGATGGTCTAGTAGTGACTCTTCTAGGAAATGGTTCTTCTGGAACCATAAAACTTGTGATAGGTTGAATAGGATCTGATTCATCTTCAGAGCTATTCGATTGATTTGAGGTGATTTCCATGTCACTTTCAGTCTCATATTCTACATCACTAAGATCAGGTGTCTGAGTATTATATAGAGGTCTGGTCGTAACCATGGATAAAGTTGTGTCAAATACTTCCACATCATGAGTAGGTGAATGTCCACTAATAGTTCCTACATATCGGGTAGGAGGGGGAACATTATGATGCTCAATTTGATTAGCCACCTCTTTACCATGCTTTGGTAAAGGATGTTGAAATATGATTCTGATTTTGAGGGACGTTCTTTTGAGCATTATTAGAAGGATTTTGTTTAGGTTGAAAGGCTTGCACCTCCATCTCATTGTTATCAATCAGGTCTTGTATTTTATGTTTTAATATTTTACAAGAATTGGTAGCGTGTCCAGGCCCTCTATGGAAATCACAATGTAAATCAGCTCTATATCCGGGTATAGTTGGATCAGGTTCCCGGATATTTGGTAACTGAATCAAACCTCGTGCTAATAGTTGCGGGAGAATGGTTGATAAGGGTTGATTTAACCTAGTAAACTCTCGGGGTGGTTTATCAGGAGGTTTTAGTATAAATTTCTCTATTGTTTTTGCAACATTAACAGTAGCAACGTTTCTGCTATCAGTGACTCCATCACCCACAACTTGTTTATTTTTATATTGATTTCTGGATGTTTTCTCATCATCTTTCTTTTTAAGCTGACCTCTCCTAATAAGAGCATCTTCCACTCTTCGGGCTAAATCTATAGCTTGATCGAAGGTGGTCAAGGTAGCAATTGATAACTCATAGGATAACTGTTCTTGTAAATTATTGATAAAGATATCCAACATTTCCCGATAAGGTAACACAAAGTGTAATTTTCCTATCAACTGCCTCCATCGAGCTAAGAAGTCAGCAAAACACTCATCTTTGTCTTGTTTTAGGTTGTACAAATCTTTAATAGTTACATGCCTTTCAATATAGGCACTAAATTGATGCACAAAAGACTCGGTGGTCTCTTCGAAATTTCTCAAAGAATGAGTGGGTAGTTGATAATACCATTCCAATGCCATCCCTCCTAAACTTTTTGGGAACATCTTTAGTAATAACAAGTCATCATGTGATATATCATGACATGCTATCCTAAACATACGAAGATGCTCTATGGGATCTTCGGTTCCTTTGTATATAGGTAGGACAGGCATAGGAAAGTGTTTGGGATATGGTTGTGCTACAACTATAGGATCTAGAGGCTGACTACACATCTCTCGATAATTGTACGAGGGACGGTAGGGATCTATCTGGTCCATGCGGGAGACTAATTGTTTCACCATGGCTTCCAGATTACTAGTTTGCCCACCATATTGGTTCGGTGGTACATGAGTATGGGATTTGTGAGCGTATGTTGGCGTGACATAAGGATTAGATGCTATATTGTTGTTATGCAAATGGTTGGTAGGAAGAGTATTATGAAGAAGATTTGTTGTAGCATTATGTTGTATCCCAGATTGTTGGAAATTGGTATTTGGTTTTGTTTTAGGCTTTTGTTGATTTGAGGTATATTGATCAATAGCTTGGCAAAATAGAGCAGTGAATGAAGGTTTCTTTTGTGTGGGAATAACCCTAGGCTTGGTAACAGGCACTCTAGGTGGTTGGGTATCCTGTTGTTGTTGCATGTTCTGGATTATAGCGGCCATATCCAAATTGGATGGTCCAGCTTGATCACTTTCTTGATCAACGAAGGACAAGGGATTAGTGCGTGTGTGATATATGTCTTCTAGGGTTGCTTGAGTGTCACTAATTTGATCTTTGTCCATATGGACTGCTCTATTAAGAGTGCCCATATTAGTATTGAGGAACCTCCAGAAATGTTCCATGTTCTCAAAAGTAACAGCTCCTTCCGGAGATATTTTAGGGGATGAGGATCCTTCCTCTCTATCATTTTCTTTTTGTTCATTTCCTACAACAAATTCTTCTTCTTGTTGGTCAAAGGTTCCTTCTTCCTGAATTGGGTCTTCAGGAAGGACATCTGGGTTATTTCCTGGTTTTCTTAACCAATCTTCTTCTACTTCGATCTGTTTTCCATTCCCGAGTCTAGTCATTATGTCTAAATTTAGATTTTAGCAAATATATATTAATATATTTGCAACAAATTTGGGAGGTATATATTTTAACTATATACCTACTATAATGCTTAAAAGAAAATGTTTTGATTTTTGTTATGATTTTGTTTTGTTTTTATTTTATTTATTTATTTATTTATTTTTTTTGTTTTTTGTTTTATGCTTATAAAGACAACAAACAACACATTGAATGCAGGAAATAACAATAATAAAAGAATAGCTTAGTTTTCTATAAATAGTTTATAGATGTCATTGATAGGATCAAGTTCATCGGGAGTCATGAAATGCTCCTCTTCAAATTGGAAATGGTTTTTCAGGAATTTGATAAAGTGTGCTATGGTGATATTATCTGCTTCATACTCGAACTTGTAAAAATAGATTTCATGGCAATACTCTCGATATAACACAGCTCTAGGAACTCTATTCCATATTTTTCTATCCGTAAGAATGACCTCTTGATCCTCTATACGAGATAGAAATTTATGTACTACAACTGCATTCTCAAGGTATTCCTCAAAGGTGTACAACTCAGAAGACACAAGGGCTCTTTTATCTGCTAACCACCTATGGCAAGCTCTCTGAAGTTCATGATATAAGGTCACTTGATCGGGATCCAGGATTCTATCTAGGACAAACCTCTTAATTTGCCTAAGTTCTGTTGCCCTAGATCCAATGATACCCAATCTCCTATCAAGTTCGTCCCACAAAGGTTGAACCCTATTTGTTTGAGGTACTCTAAGCACAGAAGTAATCTCTATAGCTGCTAATTGATTCTCAACATTAATGGTGACAACTCGTCTTTTATTATAATCTACCATCTAAATATGATATGCAATCTTTGATTCTAAATGCATTTATGTTTTGTTTTTTTTTGGATTGTTTTCAAAAGGTTTTTAGTTTTCACGTCGGGTTCACCAAAATGTATCGCTCCAAATTTTTTGCATCCTTACCTTCAGGCTATAGGATCCGTGCCCGGAAGGGGGATGCGAGAAGGATGGGACAATACCTCGGACTGAGAGGCCCTTTGAAGGTCCCGCCTCTCGGGGGAGGAGTATAAGGGTGAATTTTTGATGGATGGTGGGTTCACCAGGAAACTTTTGAGTGGCAGTTTCCACACCTAGGTTGATAGTAAGTTTGATGTGTTCATTTTGCGCTTTAATCATTCAATTCCTAGGTTTGGCCAAGATGAATCTAAACTATTCTATATGCCAATACAGATTTAGATGAATACAAAAAATAGGAATGAATGCTAAACACAGAGAATATGCTAACTAGAATAGTACATACCTGATTTCGGATGTCTGATGAAGATTCTAAGTTTTGTAGCAATCCAGATCATCTCAACTCGTACGTAATCATCTGAGATCAGACGAGATCATCGTCAATCTGACGAATTCGTCAGAAACCTGCAATCACAAGAATAGATACAAAATACCAAATATGCCACTACAAAAGCAAAGGAGAATGATAGAAATAACAGCAAACAGGCCTAAATAATAAATGCAAATAGCAAATAAGAGAAATGCAGTAGATTTAATGATTGATTTTAACTTTATCATGCGGTTATACTAAATGAGGTGAACTCCAAGATGCATAAATATAATAACTAAGATAATGTACAAAGAAATGCAAAAAACAAATAAAAGATGCAAACTCTGGACTCTGATTGCCCCCAATATGGACTACAGTCGGGATCACCTCCAATCGTACGAGATCGTCTGCGCTCCTCGACAGGATCGTCCGAAATCGCCTGGAATCGCTTGCGACGATCCGAGCTAGCTTCGACTGAAAAATAGTAAAGTTCCTACAATAAAACATGAAATACAAAATGCAAATAATGGTGTAAGGATGCTCTGAGGTGCGTGGAAGCTCAGGGGGGTTCAGGGGAGTCAATCAAGGTTTCGTGCAGAGAGTCAGTCATGGGGGATAAACTGAGAAAATCTCAGTTTATATAGGATTAGGGAGAGGTTAGGAGGTTGGAGATCATCCCAATTTGGGAGATCTCCAACGGGGGAGACTCTAACTACGTAGACACGCTTTCCGCCCAGGTTAGAGAGGCTGTTGGAACAGAAGCTAAGTATGAAAATTTGGTTTTGGGACGAAATCGTCTGGACGTTCTGTTCCAGACGAATTCATCAGATCTAGGATGATTTCATCTGATCTTAGATGATATCATCCAACGGTCAAAACAAATCCTAAAAATGGCATGAAAAATGAGGAAAGCGGGTAACGGGCGGTTAACGGGCGGTTTGAGGTTAAAATTTGAATTTTTATCTTTTTACTAAGGTTTAACTGTGCCAATTTTAGGGTGCTACAAATACCAATTGTTCAACACCCATAACTAGAAAAAATATTTTCCAACAACCCAAAAAATGTAGCAACTCAAAACGAACAAAACCAACATTCCTACCAATAATACAAATAGTCATTGTGGTTCCTTGAACTGACCTAACCCCCCAAATATGGTTCCTTCAACTAACCTAGATGTCTACCCAAAATACCAAACTAATTCTACAGGTCCAACTACCAAATTAGTTCTCTGGCCAAAATGGAATCTATCAGGTTGCAAGGCTTTGTTTTCCAAAAATCCTAGCCCGTGGCATGGCATGTCACTTAGGGCCACTAAAATTTCAACTCTTAGGGTAGAGATAAAAACTTTATAGCCACTCTTAGGTGTCGAAAAGTACTATCCCATCTAGGTATACCACTATCTAGATTGAAGCCACAAGATATTTTTCTATGTCCCCATTTGTATTGCAAAGGTTCGAACCGTGGACCTCCCGTTCAACATGGCCTGGCTCACCTTCTCCACTTGTGCTACAAAGGTAGACTTGGTATGATATTTTTAAATCCATTGAAACATGGGTTATTTTACTTTGATAATGCACTAGAAGAATGTGATTTCTCATTAACTTAGTTTTTAAGTAAACAATTGATTTTACTTGGTAGTATTCTTCTCTTTGAATGAGAGCATCCAACTTTGTCATGTTCATCCTCTTGTGAGTAACATTATAATTATATTTAGAATGATGCCTTCTTGGTCATCGATGTATCTTATTCTTGAGTAACTTTGAACATCAATCAATCTTCTTTCAATGAGTCTCATGTGATGGATCTTTCCATTGATGTTCTTTCTTACATTCTCTATAAATTTTATTGCTCAATATATAAGGCTTCTCATTTAATTCTTTTGAATATGTTCTTGAATCAGTTGCACTTTCATGTATATTCAACTCTTTAGTTGAAATAATTATTTTCCAATAATTTTATGTGCTTACAGTTCAATGCTACTTCTCTTTTACTTTAGTGGACTCCTTGTAGGTCAAAAATGTTTCAATAACCTTTTAATGCTTCAAATAATATGTTTGCAGCTACTTGGAAGGAATTTTATCCTTCACCTTTGGCCTTGGAGGTTTTCTCTATTCTTTGTGAGCTCTCAATGCTCTTTGATTTAGCTACTTGAAATGTTTTTATAATTCATTGTGAAGCTTCAATGGCCTCCTATGTATTTTAATTTTAAAGGAGATTTTATGGCTTCCTTTCTTGTAATTTTTAATGAGCTTATATGGATTCATTTCTTGTAATTTTTAAGGATATTCTATGGCTTCCTTTCTTGTAATTTTTAAGGATCTTCTATGGCTTCCTTAATGAATTTTGAAATGGAAATTGATTCTTTGAGGAATTCTTGTGATCCTAATTCCTCTTCTTGTAAAACTTGACTTTGTTGTTTGTAAATTATGATCTTATTGGTCCTTTTAATAGGTTTGAAACCCTTTTTACTACTTGAAGACTTTCTACTTTTCTAGTATTTGGCAAGAATTTTTCATCCTAATACCTTTGAATCTACCATGGAATTTTTCTTCATGGAGGATATAATTACCTCTTTTTTGGGTTTTGTATTCAATAATGTTATATAGGGTGGTTTTACCCTTGAAACTATTTTTCTTAAACATAATGATCTCTAAGTCTTCTCTTTGTCGAAGCTAGAAGTGGATCAAAAGGAATTGTTTCTTCCTTATAATTTCTTTGATACCACATGTTAGAACTCAATGCTTTGATGCTTTGCATTTTGCAATGATATATATTTAAGTACATAGAATGCCCAATTTAGGTATAACAAACTCTTAACCAAACTTACAACTACCTCTATCATATACTAGATGCATTCATTATACCACTTGCCATTTCACATGGGCTATGATGTAATAACTCCTAAAAATAATTAGAAAACAAAATACCAAATAAAGAAATTAAAAAATATATATTTTTTGATTGATGGGAAAGGGTTTTGAAAGGTACCTTGAACATTTTACAAAGAAAAAAAGTGAAACCAGGTAAATCAATAAGATTAACCCAAGGAAACACAAAAAATGGAGCAACTAAAACATCTCAAACCAAATGGAGAGAGGAAAGAAACCCAAATAAACCTAAGTGCAACCAGTTCCAAGAACTGCAAAAATACCAAAAGGAAATTTAGAGTAAACAAATATCATCATCCTGATTGGAAGACCTGAGGTTCTAAGGAAAATCAGCATGCCAAACCCGAAGGGTCTCTTCCTCAATGCCTCTATTAGCAAGTGATTTAACAAATTTATTTTATTCTCTTAACACGTACTAGATAATGATAGTAAAGTACCTACTAACAAGCCTCCTACATTTGTAAATGATATTGGAAGGGCTCCATGAAGGGGATTGATAATATTTGAGATAGTTGTTAATCAACAAAGAATCTCCTTCAATGATTAAGTTGTTGGAGCCAAAACATTCTAGGAAAAATAGGCCTTGATAAAGAGCTCTTGCCTCAACAAAGTTTTTGGTATGAACTTTGATATTCTTTGCATAGATTGTTATGATTTTCCCTTTGTTTTCCCTGATTATACCTCTACTCCCAACCCTTTTAATGCTCCATCGAAGTTGAGATTTATCCACCCTATACGATGAGGGGTCCAAGTAATTCTTGATTTATCAACAATAAGGAGAGGAGTTCCTACAACATAATTTTTTAGATTAAAACTTGCAAACATGTGAGATTCAAGACCAATTTTGGGGGGCCTATTCAATGAGACAAGGCAGACATTTTCAGAGGCAAAGGTGGTGATGCGAAGGAAGACAAATTGAGAGTCTTTGGTAAATCCTTTGAAAAATTTGTTGTTATATTCCAGCCAAATATGCCAAAGGAAGTGGTGTAGGCATGTGGACCACAAGAATTTTAATTAGGAATTAAATAAAGGGTTAGGCCATTGCTCAAATAAAAGGACAATGGAAGATGGTTGAAACTAGGTAATGTTGACCAAATCAAATAGGGAATTCAGAATGGAAATAGAAAAAGGGCATTGCAGGAAAATATGGACAGTGGATTCCCAATTGGACTTGCAAAGAGGGCAATAGTTGAGGATAAAAATGCCTCTGATGATTAAATTATCCATAGTTAAAATTCAATTTTGAGAAGCAAGCCAGGAAAAGAAGCCAATTTTTGGAATCAATTTTTTAACCCAGATATACTTAGTAGGGATCCATCTAGGTGAGGGAGTATCTTGAATATAGTAAGTAGATTTAACCGTGAACTTAACATCCTCACTAATCTTCCATATGAGGCTATATTTTGATTGGGAGTTTGGAATAACAAATAATCACAACAAATTTTAATGTATTTTGGTAGCAGAGGTGGAATTGACATCTAGATCATTAGTGGGAATGGATTTCTAGAGACGTCAGTTAGGAGACTGATATATTAAGTTAATCACTCTACTCCTGTAGGTTTGGTCCATGAAGGGCTTGAGAATTGATAGATTTGGATCAGATATGAGGAGATGTTCCTTAAGCCAAACATCTTCCTAGAACCTGATAAAATTACCACAGCCCTGCATTGAAAGATAGAATTTCAAAAGCACGAACCTTGAGGAAGAGGTTGTTTATCCATGAAAAAGGTTTGTTATAGGTATTTCTTTTTTACTATATCAATCCAAGTAGATTGAGCCTTAGTTAAAATTCTTGAGGCTTGCTTTGCCATGAGTGTCAGATTCATTTTGTGGATTTCCCTAAAGCCTAACCCTCAATATTTTTTATTGCAAATTCTATTCCAAGCAACTAAAGAGAATCTATTTTAATTTTCATTTCCAACCCAAAGGAACCTCCTTTGAATTTTTTAAATTTTATGGAAAATGAAAATAGGAACTTTGAAGATTGACATGAAAAAAACTAGAATACTTTGGAGGTATGCTTGCACAAGAGTAGCCTTAGCCGCTTGGCTTAACATTATTTTTTTCCACCCTGCCAACTTCTTGTTGATTCACTCAATGATATTTCTCCATAATAATTCTGAAGGATTTCCATGAAAAAGAGGGAGCCCAAGGTAAGTAGAAGGAATATGAGAAATAGTACAACCTAGAATCCTAGCAATATTAAACTGTCTATGAATGGGAGTATTTAGGAAATAGATTCTGCTCTTCACAATGTTAATTTTCTGCCCAACAACTTCTTCAAAAAAATTTAGAATAGATTTGATTATTTGTCAAAGGTTTTGCTGATATCAAGTTTTATGAAGAGGCTAGGTTTCTTGCTCTTGGCAATAGAATGAATAAGTTCATGTATAGTAATTATACCATCTATTATGAATCTGCCTCTAACAGAGCTCCCTTGACATAATCACATTTTCCATGTGATTTTCATTACAAAAAAACTAATATTGTGAGTATTCCCTAGTTTGGATTATCCAAACACTTCTTTCTATCATTTTTATTGAGTGAATACTCCTTATGCCTTTTATAGTTTGATAATAGTATACATTTTCCCAATCAATGTCTACAATAAGCCTATAAATACACATGTAAATTGGATTTAAAAATTAACTAGGTGAAAAAATATGAAAGAAAATAACTTTAAATATATTTTAAAAATAACTTCAATAACATTAAATATAAATTAATTCAAATTTAAATTTTACCTGCAATATGCCAAAAAAAACCTTTGTCCTAGTAGTGAATCTACTTATTTCACTTATGACTTGTAATGCATATGACTATTGCACCATTCAACTATAATTTTGGCATAAAAAAAAATGTATTGCATCAAATTTCAATTGGTATTTTTAAATAGCTTACTTTACCATTACACCTATACCATAATGTTTCCATTTCTCATCCATTCTCTCAAAAAAGATCCAAATAATTGGAATGTGAGTTAAAAGGAAGTACCTCCAAAGAAAAGATTTCTTGGATGAACAAGCCCCTTCTAGAGGATTGACTTTCTAGAAATCTATTCTTAAAACCAGGACTATTATGGCAAAAGGTCTTAGGTGGAGAGTTGAAGATGGTATTGAAATAGATTTTTGGAATGATAGGTGGATCACTGACCACCCTCTAATAGAAGATCAGAATATGTCTACATTGAAAAATTACCTTGATGTTAACTTTGGGCCAAAAGTTGCTGATTTTATTTGTAGGAATGGCAATAGGAGAACCTGGAAGTCAATCAGAAACAACAATCATCCTATTGAAGTAGAAGCTATTAATTCTCTATTGCATTTAACCATTATCCATTTTGGAAATTAGATAGATCGCTTGTTTTGGGATCTGAATGATAGTGGTGAATTTTCAATCAAGTCCGCCTATCTAGCCCTTTTGAGCCCTGAGGATCAATCCTTCCCTCACAACATGGTCTACCCAAAGAACCTCATGCTTAAGATATATTTTTATCCTGGTTAGTTTTTCAAAACAAGATCCTTACTATAGAAAACTTACTCAGGAGAGGCATTGTTGCCCCTAATAGATGCTACCTATGTCTTTCCAACTGGGAATTTGTTCACCACCTTTTTCTTTCTTGCTCTTTCTCTAAGGATGTACTAAGCAAGATTTTTAGACCTTCTCCATTTCTTGTACAAAGCCTAATTCCATTTTTTACTTATTCTACCAATGACCCAGTCCTTTTCAAAATCCTAGACTGAAATTCCTTTAGAATTCATGTCTTCACATATTCTTATGGCAAGTTTGGCTTGAACAAAACCATAGAGCTTTCTCAGATACCTACTCCAATACTTCTTCTATTTTTAATATAATCCTCTATTTTTCTAAAAATAATTCCATGCTCATACCCCCCTCATCCATATCGGCAGCCAACTTAGAATTATCCTTAGGAAAGTCCTTGAATATCCTTATTGAGGATAAACCTATCAATCCTAGACCCAACTAGAGAAATTCTTCTAGGTGGATCCCACCCTGAGAGGATGGATCAAATTGAAATTTTATGGAGCTGACAAGGGTAATCCAAGAATCGTAGGGGTAGTAGGAATCCTCATAGATCACTTTGAAAGAGTCTTTTTTGCTTTTTTTGAATTTCTTGGATCTCAGACCAACAATGTTGCTGAAGCTAGAGCTTTGTGGAGAGGGCTAGAGTTAGCAAATAATTATCCTGACAATATCATTATTGAGGGATATTACTTGATTAAATTCAATTACCTCAAGATGAATAAAAAGCCTCCCTAGAGAGTCGAGGATTTTATTAAGGAGGCCAGGATCCTCATCCTAAGTCATCCGTAGAACATCTACCAACATACTTTCTATGAGTCTAATAAGACTACTGATTGGTTAGCCAACAAAGATGTCTCTTCAAATGGGCTAACCATGTGGACAAGAAACCTTCCCCAAGAAGTTGAAAGGATTGTGGATCAAGAAATAATTCAAAATGATTGAGCTTAATTTTTCCATGCAGAATAAGTTCCACCGCAATAAGGTCATGCTTGATTTGATAGGTTTTTTGGAAACTCACACTAATTATTTTTTCAAATTGTGGCAAATTTCTTTTCTCGTGTTCAGTGGCTCAAGTGGTGTTCCAACTTCCAATAGTGGGTTGCTTTATGAAGATCATTACTCCAAGAACTTCAACCACTTCTCTCCTCATCACTACACCAACATTGGACAAATCAATAACTAGTTCCAAGATAGATCGAACCAAGATATCACGTTCTCCAAAGGTCTAATTTCCAATGACAACTCAGTTCAAATTTGGTTGGTCCTTATTGTATGTGGCAATGGTTGTATGTCCAAGACCGTGCATTGGTATTTGAAGCACATATTCCTAGGGGTAAATGTTGGTAGCGTGGGTGACTATTCACATTCCAAAAGTAATTTCTATGGCCCAATGCCCAATTAGAGTGAAGGACAAGGAATAATCATCACCAACATTCAAAATCATCCTTGGGATACTCCCTCTCTTGGTAATCATAACTAAAAAAGTTATGGAAAATCAAAACCTTCATTGCCATCTTCAAAGTGCTTTGTAGATATCAACAACGACAAGTCTTGGAAAACTGCTTTATTTTATTGGGTTTTTTCCCATAAATCTAACACAGGAACTATGAGTTTCCCCACTATTTGTGAACCCCATATCTTGCCTATTCTGTACTTCTCCCTACTTGTATATGTAGAGTGCAAGTGCTCCTCATCCATAATTTCCTTGTTTTTGACATCAACCCTTTTGGTCCTATCCCAATCCTTGAATTTCTACCCAGAATGAGTTTTGTAGAGCCAAGTAAGGTTGAGTGTGATATCCTGACTGAAAGAATTCTAATTGAGAGGAATTTTTTTCCATTTATCCATATGTTTTCCGATGATGAAATTGATATAACCATGGCTTTCTTGGAGACTTGGGAGAATGGTTGCATCACTATTCAAGGGAGGAGCTTTTGCATTGATGTTAATCTCCTATCAATCATCATAGGGCATCTAGTGAAAGGGCATTCTATCCACCGAGATAAGCACAACTGGGAAGTTGAACTGAAGGAATTCAAGTATAATGAAATAATCCTCAAAGGGGTGAAAAAAGGGATATTCAGGAAGGATATCCTCGTACCTTGGAATGATGTGATGAAACCCATCATGGAATTCATCACTGTTGATGATCTTGAGAAATTCCTGTGTAGTTTCCACTTGTCATTTGTCAACCATTTTTGTGATGTGAATCCCATAAATATCCCTCAGTTCCTCATCAATTCCATGAATTACTCCATCAAATCCTACAAGAAAAATAAAGGTATTGACCTTCCCTCCCACCAAGGGCTTTTCAAAGTCATCTACAGTCATATCCTAAGTCATAACCCCAAGGCCCAACCCCCCCCTTCCTTGAGTAAACCCAGTTCGAATGTGAAATCTGTTGGACCCCCTACCCGCTTGTCCCTTGCAAAAAAGAAAAGAAATACTTTTGAATCTATGCACGAATTAAAGGTAAATAAAAAAATCAAATTTGATAAATATGAATGATATGTCAGGAATTTACCCCACCTACAGGACTATTTTGGAAAAGGTAAACAAAAGGTGATAGAAATCAAGGCTGATGATGAGGACATAGAGGATGAAGTCAGGAAAATAAAGAAATTCATCATAACTACAATGACAAGCATGATGAATGCTATGGTGAACTCCATTATTGACCTCAGAGAGGCCCTCCACATGCTCTTCTTTGGTGCGAAGATGGCATAGGAGATCGATACCTATTCAACAAATGACGATATGGTTGTAGTCAAGGAGGAGCCCAAGGATCAAGCAAAGGATGAGGACAATGAAAAGGATGAGGAAGCCACTGAGAACTGACCTCCTTGACACTTTCTATTTTGGTTTATGGCTACCCTACATGGAGCCTGTTCATTTGTTTGGTTTTCTATTTTGCTTGGGTAGTACCTCTTTCTTCTATTTTCTTTCTTATCGAGCGGGGCTACGTCCACTATTAGTCTTTCTGATGTTTGTGGAATAGGGCTGCATCCCCTATTGGTTTTCCATTTTTCTTGCAGTAGTTTATGCTATTTTTGTACAAAGGATTTGGGATCCTTAAAACCCAATTCTTAATAAAAAAATTAATTTACGAAAAAAGGAATAACAAAATCAATTTAAATTATTATGCACACCCATTGGATCAACACATTATTCATTAAATGATACACCTTGATCTTATAGATACTTGTAAAATAATTTAAAGCAATTCCAAACATAATAAGTATCATGGTCATGATCAATACTAATATAAAAGTGAACTTCTTTATTGGTACAATGATTATTATCAAAACTTTATACATAGAGTTTGATAATTGATCAAAGTCATAGTATTACTTGTATATATTTGTTTTGGTATAAATATGTAGTTAAAAAAATAACCATCAATAAAAATTTTCTCCAAGGGAATGTTTCTCTTGGAAAATAAAATTGTATATGCTACCACATTGAACCATACCTATGTTTGACATACTGATAAATTTAATCTCAATAAAAAAATTTCATGAAGTCCTTCATTGGAAAATCAAAGTCCACCAAATCAATTCTCTTTGGCTCACTACCATGATATGTTTCATATGTCTCATATTCATGTAGTTTTTTATTTTACTAAATGATATTTTGAATCATCACTTTGACTACACATTAGATTTCTAGAATTACCACACTCATCACAACTACTCAAATTACAAGCCATATTAAAGCAAAGAAGAAATAAAATTACATACTCGATTAGGTAAGGAAATATTAGGTTTCTTGTAGTTTTTGAATTGAGGATATATCTAGTAGTATATTTTGAACTTCATGAGATATCGACAACAACATGTCTCTTGGTATTTTTGTCACACATGAGATGAATTTAATTTTTTAAAGGCCTTATGGAATGTCATAATATTTATATTTATTTTCTTTAAAATCCTCATATAATTCTATCTAGTTGAAGTCAACTTAACACTTAGATAAACTTTCAAATATTTTTAGGGATAATTAAACTTTTAATACATCTTTTTCCCCTTCTAAAGGTTGACTAGAATTAATCTAAAATTGTTTAATTTTATTAATCTCATCTAATATTCTATCCTTATGAGGAATTTAAGAAAATAATATCTATTGGGTGAAACCAAGTGGATTAGGTCTTCAGGATTCAAAATGGATCTTGTCCCCTCTGGGATAATGGATTGCAATATTGATACAAATTAGAATCTAACAACGAGTGATCTCTCTGTTTATCCTAGAAATATTATGCCCGAGAAATTGGATCCCATGCTTGTGGGTCTTGTTAGGTTCTTATAGGAATTGCTCCTTCAGACTGTTATATTGAATGGGAGTAAGACCCAAATATCAATTTTGGAGGCTTATGGATTTCCTACAACTTGCAGGGCTTTGGATATCCAATGGTCTTGGTGTGTTCTAGCCTACTAGGTGTGCAACGAGTTCTATGGCTTGTACAAGAATGGTTAAAGTTAAATTTTATTTTGTTGTGGAATGGTTGTATCCTTGGTCAATCAAGAGCTTTGAATATTTATATTTTGGTTTGTTCTGGAGAAAATTAGATCTTGTTGTAAACAAAATGTGGTCATTGTGTTGAGTTCTATCTTGTAATGGGAGAGGTCTCTATAATTCCTAGTTCAAGGGCTTCTTTCTTCAGTTGTTGATTGATTTTATTTTGTCTCCTTGATAGTTTTGATTTTTGTTTTAGCCCTAATTTTATGGATTTTAGGTTCCTATGGATTCTCTATTTGGAATCTTTCTATCCTATTTCAAATTTCAAATTTTTAATTCTACCCCCATGGGACAACAATTCTCAGTTCATTTCTCTAGATTTTCATTTGGGTGGGAACTGTTTCTCAATTTTTGGATTTCCTACTTTAGCCCCAAATTTTCAAGTTTCAAATGGATCAACCCACTCTTTTGGAGGAACTTTGGATGGGAATCGTATTTCCTAGATCTCATAATTCTCCTAGATCTCCTACTTATCCTAAATCTCTTGGATCTTCTTGAGATTTATGTTGTCATTTGTTTCTCAGTTTTAGTTGGTGCTTGGTTTCTTTATCCCTTGGGAGGGACTGATCCTTTTATGTTTCTCATTGGTCTCTCCTTGGAAGATAGTGCTTCTTGTTTGTAAAAGTTTTAGGGATCCTTTCAAAACCCTTTCTTTTACCTAATAAAAAAAGAAAACAATATCTAGTATTTTCACGAGATCCATTTTCTTTTAAAAGATCCCTTTCTCTCCATATTTTGTGTATTGATGATTAGCTAAGGTTGAACATATTAGAAATACCCATCCCATATGATTTTTCCCTACTCACAACTACCCTGTCAATAGCCTATCATACCACATTTTTATCAATATTTCATTCTCTAGTACCTATCATAATAAAAGCATGAGCAATACTTTTAAACACATTTGTTTTTGCATTTTATTTTTTATTGTTAGAAATTGTGCATATTCAAACAACCAAGTATGGATACAAGATAAATAATATTTAAAATATTAGAAATCAACTCATATATGACTGAAAATGAATGAACACTCAATATTCACGTAGATGACAAGTTTTACATAGTATCACAACATATGATAATGTACTACAATTTTCTCTTAAAAGATAACTCATACATTGCTCCTACAATTAGCCTTTGAAATTTATTCCTAGATCAATTGCAAAACTATCATATTCTTTATTTTGTACATGTTTAAATGTTATTTCCTCTATGAGCATAATCACTATAGGGCATTTTTGATACAAAACATAATTTATGGATGAACCTATGCTTATCAAGCTCTTTTTATTTTTGTAGAAACACTTCAACATTTCTACTATTTTATTCCAATATGTCATGTTTATCCATCCATTGTACACCTCTATTTTGTTTTTATTTTATTGACAATTTTTTTTATATTGATTATTTTCTCTACAAACTTTACAAAAGTGGAGGTCCTAGCATTCCTCTATTTCATGTCCATGTCTATTATGATTGATTTTTAATTGATTATTTTTAATGAATTTTTGTCTTGTTATTATCTGTTACACATTCAATGTCACTTATGCCAACATTCCTTGTTACAAAACTAATATTAGCATTCCCTATCACAAAATCACTCTCATTAGCTTATCCTATAAATATATGGTCTTTTTTGTTTTGAGATAAATTCTTTTATCTGAAGCCATGTTTCATTATGTTCCTGTTTAGTACCAACTACTTTTGTGTGCCTTTCAAATTCATTATTATCCTGATTTGAATGTAATAAGTCATTACTATAATAATTATCACAACATAGATCATTATTGATAAATTTTGAATGACTTATACCATCACTATCCCTTTTGCTAATGGATGAATTCAAGTCACTAACACACTATCCATCAACTCTAACAATTTGACCGACATATTGACTAACACACTCAACATAATCAAAGCAAACATTTTATATATGAGAATTCTTATGAACATATCTAAAAATATCACTATCAAGCTTAATAAGCCTCAAATTATAATTCTTTGGAGAAACATATATAGAGCTATCCTTATCAAACTTTATTATTATGGCCTTCATCATGACAATCAAAATTTTTTATTGTCTTATAAATTTTTTTGTATAAACATTCTCTAACTCACAATCAGTTTTCCATTATCATTCTTAAGAGTATTGCTCAAACCATTAATGTCTATTTTCTATGAAGAATCACTATATGCATCAATACAATAAATAAATTCAAAACATATACTTTTTGCACACTCTTTGTCTTCAAAAACAGTGCTTAAGTCCTTTGTATCACATGTTATGTCTATTCTCTTGACAATGTTCCTTGTATAACATATATTTATTATCATATATATCAAATCACAAGCATCACAAAATTTGTCTATCATCATGGGCTTAAAATCACATGCATTCACCTTTTTCTTTTGATGAAGGTTACTATTGTCATATTTAAGTATGTCACATGTATCATGGTTTTCATTTATCATTTTGAATTTATGTTTCAATTGTTCTTGTAGTTCATCAAGTGTGGATAGACCTATTTTCATTTCTTTGAGGTCTTTTTTACTATCTTGTTTTGAGATATATTTGGCTATCACACAATATTGATTTATTTTATTAACCATGAGATCCATAAATTCAATAATATTTCTTTAACTTATTTGATATCGCATTGGTGATTGATATTTTTCTCATAGAAGTAGCTAATTCAATTGCTTATGAGAGAGTGATATCATATATAAAGCATATATAATATTTTTAATAAAACTAGTGGCTTCATGATCTCTTTGTATTTTAATGAAATATTTTTTACTTCCATTGACCATCCTAAATTCAATTGTTCTACCCTTATCTAATAATTGTGATATTGATATCAAGTTATTGGCTAGTCTAGGCACATTAAATACATTTTCTAATGTACATTCAAGAAAATGTAGATCAAGTGAAATATTACCTACTTCTTGAACTTGATAAATTTTATTATCTGCAATTTTGATAGGTATGCTTTGTTTTACTTGAAGAGAATCAAACCAATGTAGATTATCCACCATGTGATTACTTGCTCTTGAATCAATATACCAATAATTATCCTCCTATACCATGTGTCATTTCAAATTTTTGTTTTACATTTGATTTCCCATTTTTCTATTGAAATAATGTGGTAGTTTGACCCAATTGATGATGTTCTTTGTAACAAAATATTCTTTATTTTTTAGTCCCTCTTCTAATAAAATTTAGTTCTTCAAACATATGAGACTTTTGAGAGGAATTTTTATGAAGACATAATTAGAACTCGTAAAAAAAATTCTTTCAATTATTTTTCCAATCCTTCAATAAATGTAGAATCCCTTAAATAAAATTAATCTTCATTTTACCTTTATCTCAATTATTCTGTAATTTTCTTGAATGGTGATAGCTTAATATATTTTAATTAATAAGAAAACATTTTGAATCCCTATTTAAGTTTCTTTTTATGTTCAAATGATATTTGGAGAATGTAAGTTGAGGTAAAAAAAATCATACCTTATGGAGCTTGCTCAATAATATATCCTTGTATTTGTGTAAAGAACCTACTATTGAAATAAATCTCACACACATACAAAATACTAAAAGATAATTAAAATATATGCAATAATAGAATAACACTATGCAAAAATTAATTACAAAATTGAAACAATCTCACAAATAACTCAGAATCATAGGCCTCTTCGAGGGGGCAACCTCCTTCAATATTTCATTAACATGCAAAAGATACATTCATACATGTCTTCATATCTTTTAAAGATAAATATTCATGCAACTCTACCTAAAGGATCAAGAGTTTGCTTACATGAAAAATGCTACTCGAGTTGGAATCTTCTACCAAACATTGGTTACAATATTGATAATGGTTACATGAGATGGCACCACTTGGCTAGGTGCCTTACTTGCCACATACATTACAAAGTATTACAAAATAACATTATAATGGGATCCCTATGTTGGAAGTAGATCATTATATAATAATTAGAATTACAAAATAACATGTTAGTATGGGATCCTAACATGTTCTTCCCCTTAAAAAGGCTTTGTCCTTAAAGCTGAAGGTGAGGAAACTAGTTTTGGAGCTTATGGAGAGACTCCCATGTAGCATCTTCTATATGGAGTCCATGCCACTAAACAAGGACCTTAGTAATCATGCGGTTGTAGAGAGTGTGATTCTATTGATCCAAACATTGTTCGGGTTAAATCAATATTGAACCTTCTTCATCTAACAAGGGGAGTGCAGATTGAACCTGTACTTGAGTTCCCACCATATTTTTGAGAGAATAAACATGAAAAATCAGGTGGAGTTTGGATGTAGGTGGAAGGATCAATTTATAGGCTATGGTACCAATTCATTGTAACACCTGGTAGGGCCCATAGTATTTTATAGCAAGTTTTTGGCACATTTGAAGTTGGAGGAATAACTATTTGTATGGCTGCAAGAAGAGGAAAACCATATCACCCATATCAAAATTATGCTTGGAATAATGCTAGTGAGCTTGTTGGCACATATGGTTCTAGATCACATCTAAATTTAGCTTCAATTGACAAGGGATATCGACATGTTGACTAAGAGTAGGATCAACTGCATGGACCTTGGAGCTACCTGGGATGTAGGAGGAAGGCATGGATGGAAGCCACACATAAACTAATTTTAAAGGGGTAACCTTAATTTCTATGTGATAGGAATTGTTGTACCACCATTCGACCAAATGAAGCCACTTCATCCAGTGAGTAGGATGATTAGATGCAACGTAGTGAAAGTAGATCTCCAAACATTTTTTGATAATATTGATCTGGCCATCTATTTGTGGATGCTATGTTGAAATCATTTTGAGCTGAGTTCCCTACAACTTAAAAAATTCTTACCAAAAATTACTAGTAAAGGTGGGGTCACGATCGGACACAATGGAGGTAGGCATACCATGAAGGTAGAAAATAGAATCAAGGAAAATTTGGGCAATGGTGGAGGTTGTGTAAGGATGGGATAGGGAACAAAAGTGAGCATACTTCAGAAGATGATCCACTACCATGAATATAATAGATTTGCCTCTAGAATTAGGAAACCTTTCAATAAAATCCATGGAAATATCCTTCCAAACCTAGTCAAGAATGGGTAAGGGTTGAAGAGTGCTTGGATAACACACTATTTCACCTTTCATCCATTCATAGATATCACAAGATGCCACAAAATCTTGAATGTACTTTTTCATACCTATCTAGAAAAAATTTCACTTAAGTCGTTCATATATTTTGAGAAATCATGAATGGCATGCAGATGTGGCAGTATGCAATTCTTGCATGAGGAGTTCTTGAAGTGGGGACTTGTGGGGAACAACAAGGCATTGGTGGTAACATAAATCATGGCCATCCCAAGTGTAGCCCTAACATGAAGTAGGCTCCATGGATAGGGAGGCAACCAAAGTTTACAAATCAAAATCCTGAAGTACCTCTTGGTGTAAGGAATCAATCCATTGGGGAACATGTGATGGAAATGCACACAACATACTAAGAGCCTTAAATTGGCAAGAGAGAGCATTAGCCACATTCTCCTTGCCCTTCTTGCAGGTGATATCATAATCATAGCCCATGAGTTTAGAGACCCATTTTTGTTGTTCAAGGGTGGAAACCCATTGCTCCAAAAAATATTTGAGATTTTGATGGTCCATTTTAATGGAGAAATAATACCTAATGAGATACGATCGCCAATGGATTACTGCATGTAGAATTACCAACATATCTTTGGTATAAGTGGATTTTTCCAAATTATAGCTAGAGAGAGCTTTACTAGTGAAAGCCAAGTGTTGCTCTTCTTGCATCAACACGACACCAATACCATGACCAGAAGCATCACTTTCAATGACAAAATATTTGGAAGAATCCAGCATGGCTAAGTTTGAAGTGGTGGTCATAGCATGCTTCAACTCTATAAAATACTATTCAACGAGTCTCGACTAAGTAAAAGAGTCCTTTAAAATGGAAGTGAGGGGAGCTACAATTTTATCGTAGTTACGAATAAATTTATGGTAATAACTTGAGAGTCCTAAAAATCCTTGAAAACCCTTAAAGAATGTGAGGTTTCGAACATTCCTAAACCACCTGGATCTTCTTGGGATCAACTTTGATGCCATCCTTGGTGATAATATGCCCTAAATACTCCACTTCTGTCAACCCAAAAGAACACTTGGACTGCTTAGCATAGAGTTGAGGTTGTGCTAATAGTTGTAGATTATGATCCACATGAACAAGATGATCTTCCCATGAGCGACTATATACCATAATGCCATCAAATAAAACTAGGATTAACTTTTGAAGGAATGGAAAAAAAATGTTGTTCATGAGGCTTTATAAAGAGGATGGACCATTAGTTAAGCCAAATGGCATCACCAAAAACTCATAGTGACCTTCATGAGTATGAAAAGCAGTCTTGGGAATATCCTCATCCTTGAGCCTAATTTGATGGTACCCAAAATGAAGGTCTAATTTGGAAAAGTACATAGTCCCATGTAGTTCATCCAATAATTCATCCACATTTAGAATAGGAAACTTATCCTTGATAGTGAGTTTATTGAGCTCATGGTAATCAATACACAACCATCAAGATCCATATTTCTTATGCACTAATAAAACTAGAGAAGAGTAAGGACTGTTTCTTGGCTGAATGATGCTATCTTTTAATAATTCTTGTACTAACTTCTCAATTTTAGACTTAAGAGCATGAGGATACTGGTATGATAAAATGTTGGGTAGGGTATTTCTAGGTAACAAAGGAATAGCATGGTCATGAGAGCAGTGAGGTGATAATTTTGATGGCTCAACAAACAGAGAATTGTGCTTGGCCAAAACAAGTTACAAATCTACAAGGATGAAATCCTCCTCTAAAGGGTAAGTTTGGATTGCAAATATATGAGCGATGACACCTCATGATGATTTTTTCAAAATATTATCCATATGGCTTGAACTGATAATCTATGAAGACCCTACTTTTGAGCCATGAAGAGTGTGGGACTGCCCATATTGTGAAAATCACATCCAAATATTGGAAAAGTTCCATGATATGGTTTCCAAAGTGCCCAACCATTGAGCTCCCAACACAATATCACATCCCCCTAGTTGAAGTCCAAACATATCTTGTTTGAGCTCATAGCTCCCAATATTGAATTTAACATTATGAAATTTACCTTTGCAAGATAAGGTTTTGCCATTAGCAACCATAACCTCAAAGGAATTACATGAATGTAAATAATAGTTTTCCTGCTTGGCAATTCAGGGATCAATAAAGTTGTGTGTACTTCTATAATCAATCAGGATGGTAAAATGTAGGTCTTTGAAGTAACCCACAAATTTTATGGTTTGGGAAGTAATAATACCAGAAAGAGAATGAACAAAAATATCAATCTATGGTTCATCTTGGTTGTCTTCCATAGGGTTGGGTGTTTCCTCAACTGATTATATGTCATCATTACCATGTTCATTGGTGTTAGCTTCATCAGCATCTATGAGGAACAACTTCTTTTGGGTGCACCTATGTCCATGAGAAAAATTTTCATCATAATTGTAGCACAACCCCTGGGTGCGTCACACATCCATTTTGATAGTGGTTAGACATTTGGGTATAGCGGTGGGTGCAACATATTTTTGTTCATTATAATTTTATACTCTAGGAGTAAAAGAGGTTTTAGCCTATGGAAATTTAGATATCTACCTCTGAGCTGTAAATTTGGATTCGGTAAAACGAGCCAACTTGATAGCCTGCATCATGAATTATGGTTTAAACATAGTGATCTCATATTGGAGATCTTCCCTTAAACTTCTGATAAAACAACTCATAAAGAATATTTCATTCATTCCCATAGTTTTATTGGTCAATTTCTCAAATTATATTTAATAATATCTAACTATTGAAGTTTATTTAAACTTTGTCAATTATCCTGTAAAATCATTATACTCACTAGGGCCAAAGCGAGTGAGTAATTGAGACTCAAAGTATTCCCAAGAAAGATTAGGTTTAGTTTTCTACAACCATTGGTACGATGAAAAAGCTTTAGATTCCAAGTTGAAGGAAGACATTTGAACTCAATGATATATGGGAACATCATGGAGGCTAAATAATTGAGCAAAATGACATAACCACCCATCCACATCCTTTCCATTAAACTTAGTAAAGTCTAATTTGGGCATCTTAAAGGTAGGATCATGATCATAGTGAGTATGAGAGTCATCTGTTGTCCTCCCATTACCTCTATTAAAATACAAGTGTTCAGTATGGTACTCAGTCTTGCTTGGATCACCTTGCAATTTGGACTCAACTTCTACAAGTTGTTCTTCTATGTGGGCTCTGGAGTTAGTGTGATCAGTTCTAAGATTTTGAAGCTCTGTCATTTGACTTGAAAGTTGCATGTTATCAATGGTGCTTTAGATTTTTTCCAACAATGAGGTGATTGAATCTATCTCTTCATGTTGTCCACGAGTGCCACCAACCATTTTGGATAGTCTTGAACCTCTTTAACTGAATTACTAAAAATAGAAGTGTGGTTTTTAGGAGTTACTATTTTTAGTAAGGAGTCCAAAAAAGTGATTGGGTGTGATATATCAAAATTATTAGTGTGACGAGCTGATCACAATGGACTATGAATCAAAAAAGTATTTTCGAGATCAAATTTTGTATTTGTGGAATATTTGGCTAAAAAGAGGTAGTAGAAAATGACAAATTTGAGAAATTTCAAGAAAATAAGGAGTTAGGATCAACTATATCTAATTTGTGTGTTTTATCAACTGACCACCTTGTCATTGTCCTATCACCTGTACTGTAGTTACTAATATTATTCACGTCATTGACCCAGGGATTTTTTGTACTATGTAATTACTAACATCGACAGTTCTATCTCTAACCCTAACCACCTGTATTTCCTAACAATTACAATCGACTATTATTGTTACTATTACTGACTTGATTGTTACTATCACTGATCCAACTGGTATTATCACTAACCCAACTATTGTAGCAACTAACTTGGATGGTATTAGAATATTTTATACTATTATAGATACTTGCAGACTCTATCCTGACTATTGGTGCATGCAAAGTGTGTTCTCCTGTGATAGCGAAGTCCTTCTCTGTATGCTCACTTTTTTGGAATCATGAATGAAGATTCAGTAGAATAGGAGGATGTTGTTTTTGTAGGTTGAATTTTTTAACAGAACTAGGGTATGCTAGGCAAAGGAGTATGTAACACCCATATGCCCTCTATTATACTGTAGTGATGAAAAATAGTGCTCAGAAAAATATTTTAGGCCACTACCCAAGGATGATTCCACACATACCATTGAGCACACTATCTACCTCTGTGATAGTATGGAAGGGTAATAATATAGGATGTTGTGTCTTGTGGACTATGGATGATACAAGGTCAAAAAGTTTCCTGTTGGATAATATTTTGTTAACCTAGAATGGTCTCCCAATACACCTAAAGATGTGTGGGAGCTCGATTATGTGCACGAGTGCTATCTAAGGCCTAGGTACTAGAGCATAATTTTCCCTCACTTCACTAGATGCTTTATTTTCTATATAGCTTAGCCAATAATGATAGCTCCTTCACGATATTTTAAAACCTTCAACACGAGGTTTCTAGCCTTCTCAACTACTAAAAAAAAATTTTTTTTTTTTTTTTGGTTTTTATTGTTTTGCAATTTTTTGGGATTTTTGAATAAAATAAATAGAATAAAAAATACAATAAAATTATACCTAACAAGTGGAAATGGATAAGCAATAATTGTCACAATCACAATAGACCTTGGTCTTGTAAAGCACTCTGATACCACTTGTAAAGAACCTACTATTGAAATAAAGCTCACACACATACAAAATACCGAAATATAACTATAATACATGTAATAATAAAATAACACTATGCATAAAGTCATTTCAGAATTGAAATAATCTCACAAATAACTCATAATTACATGCCTCTTTGAGGAGGCAACCTCCTTCATTATTTCATTAACTTGCAAAAGATACATTCGTACATGGTTTCATGTCTTTTAAAGAGAAAGCTTAATGCAACCATACCTAAAGGCTCAAGAGTTGGCTTACATTCAAATGCCACTTGATCTAGAAGATTTTACCAAATATCAGTTACAATCTTGATAACGGTTACATGAGATGGCACCACTTGGTTAGGTGCCTTACTTACCACATGCATTACAAAGTATAACAAAATAACATTATAATGGGATCCCCCACATTGGAAGTGGGTCATTACATATAAATGAGAATTAAAAAATAACATTAGGATGGGATCCTAACACTTTGACTTTACCTTCAATATATTTGCTTTGAAAACATTTCTTCAACACTATACCTTCCATATATTCCTTTCAAACTATCCTTTGCAAATTAAATGGACTTCTATAAAATCAAATGGAATTCAATATTTGAAAAATATATTGGATTGAATTTTCCTTCTTAAAGTGTAGGCCAATATTTCCTTTCTCAAATTTTCCTCTTCTTTCTTTCTACCTTGATATTTTCTTACAATCCTTTCTTAATGTCTAATATTCTTCAATTTCATTTACTAAGGCAACAAATTAATTCTTCTTTTTCCTTTTAATTTCTATGAACAAATCAAGTATTCCCCTTCAATATTTCCTTTTATCTCTTTTTAAATTTCTTCTTCTCAAATATTCCACTCTAAATTTGTTCCTTCTAATACTCTTTTATCTATTTTTATGAATTCATTGTCTCTTGAAACTGTTAGTTTTTTATGCTTAATACTCGATGCAAATAACCATAAGATCTCAAATAAATTTGCAATATAAATATATAATAATGGAAATATTTCAATCACATAATACTCATAAATAACTTCTGTAAGAACTCATAAAATTGACATTACCAAATGTTCACCAAAATAGTAACATGATATTAAATAAAGGTCACATACACCATACTCACATTTTTTCCTCATCTTCTTCACACTATTTATCATACAATGCTTAGTCATATATATAATAGAATGTGAATCTTCATATGGAGTACTCTTGGCTTTCACTCTTCTTGAGACTCTTCATTTTCTTATTCTAAGGACACATATGCACTCTTACATAAAGGACACTTGTGCACATCTACACTCATAACACTTACACACTTAACTACATAACACTTGTGCAAATATTACAACACATAAAATATTTACTCACACTCTAGTCTAAGACACACTTCTAATCTAAAGATGTACCCAAGGTAATACATTAGCATGTACCAAATAATAAAATATATTCCAACACCCCCCTGTGTTACATTATTTGGTTATTGAAGACTTTAGTCTTCAATATGGATCTTCATCTCCTATCTTCAATATATCTCTAGTAAATTTACAGCTGGAGTCTTTAAATGAGTATCTTAATTTGGTTCAGTCTTTATCTTACCTTTGATCTGATTCCTTTTCTTTGTCTTTGAATTCTGCTTTCATCTTGGCCTTTCAATATAGTCTATTGTTAGATAGCCTTGTTGAGCAAGAGATATAATTACTTATATTGTTCACTTTTGTTTTTCTTGCTCTTTGGATAATATTTTTTCCTATTCTTTATGCTTGTATCCATTGTTAGCAAACTTTAGAAATAATCTTTTGAAATAAACACTCTAATCTATATGTTAAAACCTTTTCAAATTTGCTATAATATTTCTCCTTGTAATAGCAAAAAGTAGATGAATGTGATTCTTTTCCATAATATTTAAAAGGATGTAAATTCCAACAATCAACTTCTTCATGTCCAACTATATTATAATACATACATTTCAAATCTTCTCTTGTTTTAAAAATTTTAATTTCATTTGTTTTCTTGATCAACTGATATAACCATTTGTGTACAATTGAGGCAATTTTACCTTTGCTTCTTTCATAAGTCTGTAAGAAATATTCTTGACCAACATTTTCTATTGTATTTTGAGAATGGTCTTTGAGTTCACTCTCAATATTTCCATTAGTATAATTGTCATCAATTTCTTCTATCATATTGTTAGAAGATGTCTTTATAGAATCTACTCTTGTCAAACTATCAATTTGTGACTCCTCAAAAGTATTTCTAAGCCATATTGGTTCTTTTCTTCTAATCATACTTTCCATATTATTATCCATTGAATCAAGTATATTTCTAAGCCATTTTGAGTTAAATTCCTTATGTCTCCCTAAGTATGAATATATGACAATTTCAATATAATCTTCAACTTCTACTTCTTTAAGGTGAATATCTTACTTATCCCTAGTTATGAATGAATAATCAATAATTTTTTTATAAAGGTTTCAATTCTTCAAGTTTTTAGGTTGAATAAATTTAATCTCCTAAATTTCAAAAATATGATTTCTAAATTCTAAAATTTGAGGGTTTCAACTACAACAAGTTATGGAGATTGGGCTAGGATTTTGAGTATCAATATGGTCCCCAACCTTGGTGGACCAATGCACAACATTGGCATCACATAAGACAATGCATGTGATAATGGCTCCTCTCAACTAACTATGCAGGTTTGTGCTAAGAATGATCTACAAGGTAACTCGTGTTCTCCTAATGTAATTCTTCCATTACCTAAATTTGATTTTGCATGTCACTGTTTAGAATCATTCACCCTTGTCGGGTATTTCATTGGATGCATCCTTAATGAGTATTCTCTTATGGCTTGGGTTAAAGCAGCTTGGAATCCTCATGAAGTCAAGCTAAAAATGGTTCAAAACCTTACAAAGGTCTTTTTTTTTTTTTTGCTTTGTGAAAACAACCCATGCTAAGGTGATTTATGAGCATGGCCCCTGGTACATGAGAAGCTCTCTACTTTTTTTTTCTCCTTAGACTCGTGATTTTTTTTTGAGGAAATATCTACCAAAGTCCTTGTGTGGGTGGAATTCCTAGGACTCCCTCTACCTCTGTGGCCCTTTCTCAGTTGCATAGCAACCCCTCTAGGGCATGTTATTTTGGTGGAGGAAAACAAATTTTTCCATGGATTCCCTTAAAAATGTGTTTGTTTCAAGATTGATATTTCTTGATATCTCAAGGAGACTATTGACATAAAAATTGGTGACAATATGCTATCCTAGTGGGTCCTCTACATTAATTTACCCAACACATGTTTTCAGTGCCAGTCCTCAACACACAAGGTCAAATATTATCCCTTGATGCCACATAATAGGGACAAGCAAATCCCCACCACATTGAGTGCTCCCACTCCTCAACACTAGGAGTACGGTTGGATGACTGTGGGAGGGCAGAAAAATGCATATTTGGTTGCTTCTAAAGGTACATAGTCCAAGTTGACACATGTCTCAAATCCAATAGAAACATGGTATGAAAAGGAAAAAGTTGGTCCCCTAGCTAAAACTACAAAAATGAGGCTTCTCAATCTCAATAGATCATACCCCAAGGGATGCAATAGTGGTTGCTTCATAGTATACCCAACTAGCTAGTCCTCTAGTACATTTCCCACAACTAGCGTAAGGTTCTCCCGCAGCCTGATAAGGGGATATACAAAAGAAAATGTCACTCCAGAGAAGCAAATTCATATAACCATTGTTTAGTTGGGTAGTTATGTTCTTGATTCATCCAATAGCTACAATGTGTTTGAGTATCTTAGCGGTAGTGAGGATATATCATTGGATGCAAAACCATCATCGATAGAATTGGTGGTTCCTATGGAGGAATAAAAACCTAAAGATACCTCCCTTTTTGTGTGGTTTCAATGTTCTTGTAGTCCTTAATAGGCGAAATATGGAGATAGTTTACCTAAAAAATGGTTTCACCCATTTGACCCAATAGTTCCAACATCTTTAGAGCATTGGATTTGAACAAACATAGGATGATGAAGCAATAAGTCTACTTGGTTCCTAGAGTTACAGTTCTATAGTTTAGGGTTTTTTTACTCTAGTTTATTTTTCTATGCTTAGTTATGTTGTTTATTCACCCTTTTAGGGGTTGGTTCCAGTTTTGATCATATGGGTGGCCTTGCACCTCAAGTTGTGATCTTTCTAGCTTCCTTTTTATTGTAACCTCTTTTATTTTTATTGAATATAATTGTTGGTTCCAATAAAAAAATATAAATTTCATAATCCTATGTTGATGTTGAATTCCTTATAACTCCCCAATTAGAAATTTAGAAGTTTAGTAAAATATATTTACAATTTTTTTTGTATTCCTAATTTGATGTTGAAATCCTTATTTCTTCAAAATTATCAATTTGCAAATATTTGAAATTGCTTTTCAAAATCTAATAAATTAATTACAAAAAAAGTAATTAACTTCCCAAAAATTCAAATCAAATTTTCAGTTTTTTATAAAAATTCTTAAAATGCAATAATAATATATCTAGGGTTTTTATTTTCCACTTATAAACCTTTTACCTCCAATAATTCACTTAATCAATGTGGAAATGAATTAATTGCATTCAACTTTAAGAAAATAAAATAATTTTCACTCCTTATAACTCCAACCTTTAGATAATCGAAGCTTAACTTAAATATTACCTCCTTGCAAGAGCACACAAAATTATCGATGAAATATTCGATATTCCAACGTTGACCCTTCAACTTCCACTTCCTTCTCTCTCCTGTAGGCACTTACTCAACGAACGCTTTTAGAAATGAAATCCCGATGCTCTCCAAAGGTGAATTCAAAAAATGAATGTCTTCCTAAATGTCTTGACCCATGCATTTAATAAATGCTTTGAATTATTTTGTCTCCCTCTACAAACCTGTTGGTATTCTGTATTCAATGTGCCAAATGGAAGACAATATATTTTACTCTTCAACTCATGTACCGCATGATTTTTTTTCTTCTTTTTAGTGCTTCAACTCTCCAATGTTCCTCCTTACTACGTAACTGTTAGCAATAAGGAACCAGAAGTGTTATTCTACCTTGTTTTGTGGTGTTATGGTATCTTGGATGTTTCAATTGACATGTGGCTTCTCACCAATAGCAATTCAGATGCTCACTTGTGCGATGGTTGATTCCTTGGTGCTTAGCTTTTGTTCCAACTTACCCTAACTTAGCTCCTTCAAAATTTGGCTTCTCAATACCTAATTTTTTTTATTTCCATTGAATGTCTTCTCGGTTGCCCGTTCGTAGATTGCATTTGAGCTCCTTGAATGGATCTAATGGTGGTGTTGATACTTTGTTCCTCCTCCTCAACTTGGTGGATTTTCTCTTTAGTATGGTGGTTCTTCCTTCTACGTCTGATAGCTTCTCTGCTCACAGTGGTTCATCCTCAACCTGAGTGACTCTCTCCCTTCCAACATGGTGGCTCTCCTCCATTCAATTTCAACTATCATTTCTTTTACCTTAATTTTGTGTGCTCACTATTATAGAAAATTGTAGCTCAACTTATCAATGATGTGTGAGTTGGTTCAATGGATTTGAGAGGTCCTTTTTAAAATCTTGGTTGTTTGCTCTTTCTAACACCCTTTTGCAATTATTTTTCTGATTTTAACACTTGAAATAGAATGTTAGTTTTTGATACTAAATTCTTAATGTAAAATAACTACAAGATCTAAAATAAGAATGTTATATCAAATTTAAGATAATGAAAATATTCTAAACATATTAAACTCATGAATAAATTCTACAACTACTTATAAAACTACCATTAACAAATGCTCATGAAAATAGTATTTTGATATAAAATGGAGATCTCAAATACTCCATAATTCATACATGCTCAATCTACATTATGTCTCTTCATTATTGATGTGTTCTTTCACACTCACATATAGACCTATATATATAATGGAATGTGACTCTTCATATGGAGTATTCTTGACCTTCACTCTTCTTGAGACTCTTCACTTTCCTATTCTATGGAATTATGTGCACATGGACTATTATGCACATTTACATCATTAAATACTTTGCACACTGTAATAATACTTGTGCATTTATTACATTGCAAAAAGTAAATACTCACACTCGAATCTAAGACACACTCCTAATCTAAATATGTACACAAGGTGGTACATTAGCATGTACCAAATAATGTAATATATTTCAAAACCCCCTATATTACATTATTTGGTTATTGAAGACTTTAGTCTTAAATAAGGATCTTCATCTTCAGTCGAGAACCTGTGCTCTTATTTTGGTTCAGTCTTCATATTGTTCTTGGAACTCATGTTGTCTTTTCTTGTTTTCTTCATTCCGATGCTTTTTTGTATTCCAAAGTCTTCAATATGATCTTCATCCTTGATTTTTTTCAATTAACCTTGATGAACAAAAGATATCATTAACTTACAATTCATAAGTGGATAAGAATTAATCCATTTTCTTTCCTTTGGTTCTTTGGATGACCTTTCTCCTTGTTCTTCAAAAATTTCAAACTTGAATTCATTGTTAATAGATGCTTTAGAAATAAGAACTTGAAAGAGACAATATAATATGAATATTAATATCTTTTCAAATCTTCTATAGTACTTGTATTTATAGTAGTAGAAAAAATATGAGTGAGATTTTCCTCCACAATATTTACATGGATGGAAATTCCAATAGTTTGCTTTCTCATGACCAGTATTATTGCAATAAGTACATCTTGAAGATATCTCCACTTATTTGTTACTTATATTTGAAATTTCAAGTTCATCCATTTCCTTGATAAAATAGTAAAACCACTTGTGTACAACTAAAGCTATTCTATCTTTACTTCTTTCATAAGTTTGTAAGAAATATTTTTGACCAACATTCTTTGCTACATTTTGAGAATGGTTTTTGAGTTTATCTTCAATATTTCCATTAATATAATTGTCATCAATTTATTCTATCATATTTTTAGGATATGTCTTTATAGAATCTACTCTTGCCAAACTATCAGTTTGTGATTTCCCAAAAATATTTCTAAGCCATATTGGTTCTTCTCTTCTAATCACACTTTTCATATTATCATCCCTTGAATCAAGTATATCTCTAAACCATTTTGATTCCTTGAATCATGTATACTTAATAAGTTCTTCCATAGTTCTTCTAAAGTAATATTTCTTGTAACTCAGTTTTAAAAACAACTTTGATAAAATACTTAGCTTTCTAAGTTTTCCTTTGAGTTGAATCCCTTTTGTCTCCCTAATTATGAATAGAAAGCTAAAGATAATTTTGATGCAATTTCAATTTTGATAAATTTATATACTTTCAAGGAATTTAAGTTGGATTCCTTATGTCTCATTAATTTGAACAAGATACTAATATCAATGTAATTTTCTAATTTTCCAACAACTTTATGTTGTATTTATTATATTTCTCAATTTTCAATAATATGGATTCTAAATTTCAAAAACCTATGTTGGTGTTGAATTCTTTATAACTCCAATATTAGAAATTTAGAAAATAAAGATATTTGCAAATTCAATATTCATATTTTTATGTAGAAATCCTTATTCCTCCAAGTCAAATTATTTGTAAATATTTCTATGCTTGAATTTCAAATAAATTAATTTAAAAAACTTTCAAATTAAATTCTCTTCACTTCAAAAATCTTCCAAATCATTCAGTAAATCTTCTAAGGTTATAATTTATCAATTCATTACCTTATACCTTCACTCATTCAATTAATCTCAAGCATAATAGATTAGTTAATATTAACATTAATATTGATATTACTTATACCTCCTTAACCTTTGTAAAAATAAAATTAAATTAAAGGTTTTATGTACCTCCTTGAATATGGTGTGCTATGTTTTTGGTTTTCTCCTCGTGAGACTTTTCAAATCTGCAACCTAAACTCTATTTCAGGCACCATTCTCCAAAAATGAACTTCCAAATATTTTCTCTCTCTCTAATGCATTTTATGCTCCTTCTTGTGTATGGTGCTCATTAAATTCAGTCTTCAAGACTCTGACATTCCTTTGTGTGCTTGTTGGCTTCTCTGACCATTAATGTGTAGTGCTTCACTAACTTGCACCACTCTTTGCTCTCATGAATGTGCTTTTATGACTTGTCCATCATGCACTTATAGTTACAGGGAGACGTTTCACTTCATTGATGTTGGTTGGAGCTACCTTCTACGCTATGACATTTGGAAAAAATATGATGTCCTCCCAAGTGATAAATAGGTTAAATGATTGGCGTTTCTCCTCCACATAACATATTTTCCTCCTCTTGGTAATGCTTCTCTTCTTCTCTAATATTGGTAACGCATTCCTTCTTATCTACACTTAGTAGTAACTTTAATTATTTACCTCCAATGCTTCTACTCTTTAGTTCCTCAACACTCAACATCTTCTTTCCAAATTATCTTCAATAAAGTAACAAAAAATGATTGTTTGAATGGCGTTTGGCTTTCTTTCAATGATTCACTCCAAATGGCCCATGGTTTTGATGCTCAAAATTTCTTAGTAATGACACTTGCTCTGAACTTCGATGGCTCCTCGATTTCTAGTACTCAAGCTCTACTCAACAACATATCAACTTATTTCAAATAACATTGCCTCCTATGGTGTTTAAACTCTCTTTCCAGTGATCTTTTTTATTTATCTTTTACATGTATCCCTTCATCCAACATGGTGGCTCTTCTTCACTATGGTGGCTCTACCACTCCTTTGGTATGATGTCTTTGGAAACTCTACCTTGTTCTTGTGCACTATTTGATCACTTTCTTGTATTCAATAAGACTTAAAAATTATGCACTTCCTTAAATTATAAGAACAACATATATATACTAATTTTCCTTCTCCTTATTACTCCCTTTCAAGCAATATTTAACTTTAATTTTGCTGTTGTGTTTTGTAGATTCTAGGATGATAATGATGCCTCATTCCTTGTCTTGGAGACACTTAGCTTAAACTATATTTTGTTGGCTTTAATAACTCTAATATGGTGCTTTCAAAAAAATTATAATAAGCTAATTTGAATGCTTAAATAATGAAATTTTATAGCACCAATATTAAAAACCTCTTTGTCCTCCTTTTTGAAGCTAGTCTCCTTGGTGATTTGATTCACCTTTTGCTATCTTGAATTTACAAATTTTACAGCTTCACTACCTTTTACTTTTCTACCCCAAAATCAACTTTTATCCTCTTTGAAGTATGTTGTTCGAATCTTCTATTTCTCCTTGCTAGAAAACTATTATAGAATACCTAAATTTTCAGATTTTTTTCCTCTTAAAATGTTGTTTGAAATAAACCTTTTTTTATCTTCAACTTCTATGATTGTTGCAGCTCCAAATGTTGCCTTCTTGCTATCCAAAATATCTACAATATTTAGCTTTAATTACTTCCAAATATTCCTTCACTTTTGTTTTCCAATTATCTCTCAAATTTACATAAAAATTCTTAAAATCGTAGCTCTACTATCTCCATTTAAGGCTTCCCAATTTTGCATTCCAAATATCTTAAACTACTACTCCAGAAATATGTTTTCTTCTCTTGTATCTTGTTGTTAAAAAACTGCCTCTAACTCCTCCAATATGCTATCTTATTTTGATATCAAGCCTTATTTCAATTGGTTGTTCAAGGGTACTTCAAAATATTCTTCAATTTGTAGCTTTATGTCACCTTCAATTTTCTATCCTATGACCCTTCAACTTCTGTCATGAAAATCAACAATCTTCTCCTCTACAAACCAGCCTTTAAATTCTTAATTCTTGTCTCCAAATTTCTCAAGTCAATGACCTCTTATATCTCCTTTCTCGTCATTATATCTCACTAAATTATGTCTTCAAAGTTGAACTCTTTCACTAGTCTCTTCCTCGAGAATTTGAATGTCTTGAGGTCTTCAAAAATCCTTTTCAAAATTTTGCAAAATATTGCCAAATCCTTCTTCCTTTAGGGCTTGTTTTCGGATGGCACCAATTTTTACAAATTCTTTTTTTTAGGAGTCTATCCTACTTGCAATATTCTACCTTGAGCTTTCTTCAAATATCTTACAATGGCCACTTCTTCAAATTCTTCAATAGAGCTTCTCTAGCCTTCTTTCTCCTTCCAAGTTTGCTTGAGACCTCTTCTCTTGGGTCTTTAAATTCTCAATATTCTTTCTCAAATCTCCTATATCCTTTCTCAAATATATAATGGTGACCACTTCTCTCGATTCTCCTCTTTATAAAAATAAAATAGGCCCTTTTTATATTCTTTCTCCTTCCTTATCTTCAATCTTTAGTATTCAATATTCTATGTGGACCTCTTTCTCAGGTCACCTCAATCTTCAATTTCTAATATTATATAGGGACCTCTTTCTTGGATCTCCTCAATATTAAATATCCAATATCCAATCTCCAATGGGACCTCTTTCTTGGACCTCCTTAATCTTCAATATCTACTCTTTTGTTGCAAATCAAAAACTAATCCCTACACGAGGAAAGCACATAGACTTTCAAGAAATCAAAGATGAAATTCTTCTCTATCCATTGTAGGAATATTCTCAAATTTTGAGAACTAATTTTTTGCAACAAAAATTAGACAATAGTAATCA
This sequence comes from Wollemia nobilis, assembly GCA_028583015.1. Classification (NCBI taxonomy): domain Eukaryota; kingdom Viridiplantae; phylum Streptophyta; class Pinopsida; order Araucariales; family Araucariaceae; genus Wollemia; species Wollemia nobilis. Next base: position 5,081,375 of record JAQPPZ010017031.1, on the reverse strand, counting down.
AATACATCCAAATATCTAGATCCCTAAAATTATTAAACTTCACTAGTTATCCTTTAATCTAGTGGAAAAACAATCTTTGTTGAAAACTAGTCTTCACGATTTTTCCTACGACCCTATGGAAAGACTCTAGCCAAAAAGCAAATTTAAAAATCCTAAAAATTAAATCTTCCTATATCCTCTCAATCTCTCTTGTGGATCTCCCTATATCCTATCAATATCCCTTGTGGATTTGATACCATTATTATATTTTGATATTAAATGCTCAATGTAAAATAACCACATGATCTAAAATAAGAATGCTATGTCAAATATAAGATAATGGCAATATTCTAAACATATAAAAATCATGAATAACTTTTGCAACTATTATAAAATTTCCATTAAAAAATTATCATGAAAATAGTATTTTGATATAGAATGGATATCTCAAATACTCCATACTTCATACATGCTCAATCTACATTGCGTCTCTCCATTATTATTGTGTTCTTTCACACTCACATGTAGACCTATATATAATGGAATGTGACTCTTCATATGGAGTATTCTTGGCCTTCACTCTTCTTGAGACTCTTAAATTTCCTATTCTATGGACTCATGTGCACATGGACCATTATGCCCATTTACATCATTAAATAATTTGCACAATCTAATAATATTTGTGTTGATGTGCATTTGTTACATTGCATAAATCAAATACTCACACTCTAATCTAAGACACACTCCTAATATAAATATGTACCCAAGGTGGTACATTCCAACATAGACCACCTCCTTTATGCTTTATCAAAGTACAAATTTGAAAATGTTTTTGAACTCCTTCCTTATGCAATCATTAACTTCTACTTTTGTTGTTTTATAATGCAGATTCAAGGTTTATCAAGATGCCTCCATCAACTTGGAGACACTAAAATTAGATTTTATTTTTTCTGATTTAAACTCTAGAATATGGTGCCTATTAAACTTGAATTAAATCCACTCTTTTATATAAACAAAATACACTTTTAAGCACCATTTTCTCAAACCTTTTTGGTCTCTTTTGTAGCTTGATTCTTTGGAGATTTATATCACATTATCGCTGTCAAAACTTGTTGTCCAATACCTTCAATTTATAGTTCTTATTTTTTCTTAATTTTTTGCTCAAAAATTGCTCTCTCTTCTTTTTAACTTGCTCTCCAAAAACTTTCTTTCACCTTTCAAAACACTATCAAAAAACAGGTTCTATCTTCTTCCAAATATGTTGTCCAAAAACTTCTCCTTTATCCTTTTATAATGCTTCCAAGAATCTCTAAAATTTGCAGCTCTAACTTGCAGAGAGACAAGTACAGGGTCTCTCTGGATTAATCAAAAATATAAATTTATTCAAATAAATATTATCCGAACGATGCACAGAGACTCTCAACAGTTCGAAGAATGAATTGAAATAATAAATCAAATCTTTAGTAAGCGTATAATGCCACTAGGAGGGCAGGTCCCGTCGTAAAGGCTAATGCGAATTGTAATAAGAAAATAAAAAACACGATGATCTAATTTAATGAAACTATCTAATATATATATGAATTGTTAACTCTTGGAATGCCTAGCCGACGGCTAGGTTTGGTGTGTAACATGACTCCCCTCCTCGGAAAGCTTTGTCCTCAAAGCTGGAAATGTCTGGAAAATACTTTCAGGTTCCCATGTGGCATCCTCCTCTGGTAAATCTTGCCATTTGATGAGAAATTCTTGAATCTGACGTGATCTCAGTCTTCGTATTCTATGTTGTAGTATATCTTCAGGTTGGAGATGTATGCATCCTTCCTCATCGAGCACTGGTAATTCTGATTGACCTTGCACTTTCTAACCAATTACTTTTTTGAGACATGAAACATGAAATACCGGGTGTATTCGTGATGATGAAGGTAGCTCTAACTGATAGGCGACTTCTCCAATGCGGCGCACAATTTTGTAAGGACCATAGAATCGTGGAGCCAACTTTTGGCTGGACTTTATCTTTAACGATGATTGTTTGTAAGGTTGCAACCTTAGGAAAACCCAATCACCTATATTAAAAGTTCTCTCTAATCGGTGCAAGTCTTGTTGTTGTTTCATACGATTTTGTGCTTGGACTAAATTTTCTTTGAGGATGGTGAGTGTAGACTGCCTTTGTTGGAACCAATCATCCACTTTGGCTACTTTGGATGATCCTTGTACGTAATCTGCGACGGTTGGAGGCTTGGTGCCATACAATGCTTCAAATGGAGACATCTTAATTGAGTAATGGTAAGAAGTGTTGTACCACCATTCTGCCAATGCTAACCACTGGCTCCATTGGTATTGTTTATCTTGAGCGAAACATCTTAAGTATGTACCCAAACATTTGTTAACCACTTCTGTTTGACCATCTGTTTGTGGATGGTAGGCTGAGGACATGTTTAATTTGGTACCACTAAGTCGAAATAATTCCCGCCAAAAGTTACTAGTGAAGATGGGGTCTCTATCACTTACTATATTTTTTGGCATACCATGTAATTTGAAAATTGAATCCATAAATACCTTGGCCACCTTGCTTGCGGAAAATGGATGTTGTAAAGCCTGAAAGTGAGCGTATTTGGATAACCGGTCTACGACTACGAAGATTACTGTCTTGCCTTCTGACTTTGGAAGACCTTCAATAAAATCCATGGATATATGTTCCCACTGCCGTTCAGGGATGGGTAGTGGTTGTAACAACCCTGGTGATTTGACTGTTTCTCCTTTATTGCACTGGAAAACTTCACATTCTGCTACCCATTGTTTGACCTCTGCTTTTAATCCTTTCCAACAAAATGATTGTTTGACCCTTAAATATGTCTTCAAAAATCTTGAATGTCCTGTCGATGGAGAAGCGTGTGATTCATCGAGGATCTTTGATTTGAGTTCTGAATTATGTGGAATGTAAATGCGGTTCTTCTTCCGGAGGATTTTATCTTCATAAGAGAACAAAGGGTGTTTAGAGGACCCTATGGATAATTCTTGAAGTATCTGAGCAGTTTCGCTATCGGACAACCATTCCTCTTGTAATTGATGCACCCATTGGGAGCAAGGTCCTGAAATAGCGTTAATGGCTACCTCGTCTTCATATTTCCTAGATAGCGCATCGACGGTGACATTTTCCTTCCCTTTCTTGTATTCGATGACAAAATCATAGCCCAATAGTTTGGTTAACCACTTATTTTGTTTCGGATATGAAAACCTTTGCTCAAGAAAATGTTTGAGACTACTATGATCTATTTTTATAATGAAACGACTATTGACTAGGTAGTGTCTCCATTTTTCTACTGCGTGAAGAATAGCCAACATTTCTTTTTCATATGTTGATCTTCCCAAATTTTTCCCGGAGAGCTGTTTACTTTCAAATGCCAACGGATGACCTTCTTGCATTAATATAGCCCCAATTCCTATTTCGGAGGCATCACATTCGATAATAAATGGTTTGTGAAAATTGGGAGTTGCTAATACTGGAGTTGTACACATGACCTTCTTAAGAGCTTCGAAGGCTTGAGTGGCTTCTTCCGACCAACGAAAAGCATCCTTCTTTGTGAGTGCTGTGAGAGGTGCTGCAATCTTACCATAATTCCGTACAAACTTGCGATAGTAGCCCGTGAGACCCAAAAAACCATGAAGTTTCTTGATGGTTTTAGGTAAGGGCCACTCTTGAATTGCCTTAATCTTATTGGGATCGACTTTGACACCCTCGTGTGAAACTATATGACCAAGATACTCGACTTCTTGGACACCAAATGAACATTTGGAACGTTTGACAAATAGCTTTTCTCTGTGTAAAATGTGAAGGGCTTTATCCACATGATGTAAATGGTCCGTCCATGTTTTGTTGTATATGAGAATATCATCAAAAAAAACTAACACAAACTTACGGAGGAGTGGACGAAACACTTGGTTCATGAGACTTTGGAATGTGGAGGGTGCATTGGTGAGACCAAAAGGCATGACCAAAAATTTGTAATGACCTTCATGAGTACGAAAAGCAGTTTTGGGAATATCTTCTTCTCTGACACGGATTTGGTGAAATCCTGAGCGAAGGTCTAATTTTGTGAAAAATTTTGCACCATGCAACTCATCTAGTAGGTCATCTATGACAGGGATAGGAAATTTGTCCTTGATAGTGAGTTTATTGAGAGAACGAAAATCAGGACACATACGCCAAGAGTTATCTTTTCGTCTAGCTAGAACTACAGGTGAAGAATAAGGGCTAGTGTTGTGACGAATGACTCCATGATCTAGCAGATCCTGAACGATCTGTTCAATTTCTATCTTTTGTGGTTGAGGATAGCGGTAAGGACGATTGTTAGGTGGGACACTCCCTAGGATCAAGTGGATGGCATGGTCATGAGATCGTTTAGGTGGTAATCCTTTAGGTTCTTGGAAAACCTCTTCGTAATGTGTTATGATGTCTTGTAACTCTGGAGCAGTAATATCCGAAGTTGCTTGAGATTGTTTTTCCAAACAATTAATTTGAGCTATAAACCCATATCCACCCTTTTTTAACATCTTCTCCATACTATGAGAGCTCACCATTTGTGATGGAGGAGTAGTAATGCCTTGTAAGCGAATGACTCGTCCGTTTTCCTTCCATTCCACAAATAATTTTTTGAAGTTGAAGCTAACCATGTCTAATGTTTCCAACCATTCAACTCCCAAAATGACATCAGAGTTCCCCAAATTCATGACGAAAAGGGATCCAAACCAGGTATAAGTTCCCATTTTTATGGAAACTTGAGATGTGCGACCAACACATTGTGCGTTCACCCCGTTGGCCACTAGAACCTGGAATTTGTCTTTGTTGGAAGAGTTAATGAATAAATTCAAAGCTTTTGCTGTTTTGATGTCGATAAAATTGTGGGTATTGCCAGAATCAATTAGCACATTCACCTTTTTCTGGCGGAGAAATCCTGGTACCTTGATGGTATGGTGGGCGGTTAAACCCATGAGGGCATGCACGGAGATCGCCATTGTATCCTCTTCTTTTTCTTCTAGAGTACTTGGTAGTTCTTCTTGCATAGGTTCTTCTGGTTGGTAAGTTTCTTCCTCTTCTCCTTCATATTGATCGCCTTCAATATGAAAGTTTTGTTTTTGGGCACATGCTTGTTCCTTGGGGTGATGAGTGCGACATTTATAGCAAAAGTATCTTGATGGTTGATCATTTCTACGAAAGGAATTGTTGCGATACGAAGGACGACTATAAGTTTCACACCGTGCAGACAACTGATTTCTCTTCTCGGCCAGCTTAGCTATTCTTATACAATCGTTCAGCAAAGTTGGATTGTGCATGTCTACCTCTACTCAAATATTTTCTTTCAATCCATTGCGAAAAGCTCCTACCACTGTGTCGAGACTGAGGTCTAAAGTGTATGGTAATAAATTGGTAAACTTCGAAACGAATTCGCTAACCGATCCTTCTTGTTTAAGAGATAACAATCTTACTGTGTATGATGATGTAGCTCCTTCATCAAATCTTTCTAAAAAAGAGGTAGTGAATTTTCTCCGGTTAATAGTAGCTCCTTTCTCTCGCTTAAGCCATACGAACCATTGGTAGGCCTCAGTGCCTAATTTTGATGCAACGAAAGGGACTTTATCAAATTCCTTAATTTGGTATAAGTCGAGAATGCCTTCCATTTTGGCTATCCAACCACGAGGATCATGACCCTCAAAAGTGGGCATATCAATGCGTGGAAAATTATTAGGGCCTCTCGGTTGGTGATAACCCGTATCCCTTTCTTGATCTTGGTTATACCGCTGTCTATGATAGCGATCCCTGTAATTATCCGAATTGCCTCCTTGCTGTTCCCAATCGTTATCTTGATCGACATTTTCTTCATTCCTTTGGGCATGGGAGTGATTTTGGGGATTAGTATTGGGATTAAGCTGGTTTTGTGCTCGCACTAGGGTTTTTAGGTTGAGACTAATTTCGTTCATACCCTCTAATAAGAGTCGAAGAGATTCATCGTTGGAAACGGCTGAGTTACTTGAGTTTCCTTGTGTGATGTTTTCGTGAGTTGGAGGAGGGTTAGCAGCCATAGTGTCTACCAGTGGATGATGTGGATTATAACTGCCAATTTTGAAAGGAGAAGGAGAATTTTTTGTACCTGGGCTTCGATTAGGTCTTCTTGCGTTGTTATTGGTCATTTCTGAGCTTGATAATCGACCGTCAGATCCTTTGGTCCACTTTTTGCTCATGCACTTGTTAACATAACCTGCTTAGGAACTTTTGAACTTTGACTGCTGCAGAATGTGATGGAATTTTAGCCAAAAATTTGGTTTCCGCTACAACTGTCGCTCCAACTGCGACGCGGATTTGAATTTGGATTTGGGCTCCTTCTTGACTGCAATTTTTTTGACAACTTTTGACAACTTTTCTTGACTGCAATTTTGACAATTTTTGACAACTTTTCTTGACTACAAATTTAAGACACGACACCGGACTAACCACTAACCACGGACTACCCGAAGATGACGGACGATGAGGACACAAACACGAAATGCAAGACACGAAGTGGACATAAACGCGGTGACATGATAGCTAGAAGAAATGACACGAAATGGACGATGAGGACACGGACACGAAATGCGAGACACGAAGCGGACATGGACGCGGCGATCGACAGCTAGAAGACACGACACAAAATGGATGACAAGGACACGAACACAAAATGTGAGACACGAAGCAGACACGGACTCGATGACACGACAGCTAGAAGACACGCGAGCAGAACGATGAGCGAACAAAATAAACGAGCAGACAGAACGACAAGCGAACGGGTGGACAGAACGATGCGCGTAGGAGCTCGGACGTGTGACCGTAGTCACGACGTAGAAGGTGAGCGTCCAATGTTTTAAATCCTTCCACAAACTAAACACTGCCCATGTGGGACAATTAACACTGCCGAAGTTTGTAAAAAATTGTAACTGACGTCAGCGCCAAGGATAACGTAAAAACCTTAAGGTTTTCGAGCAAAATAAACAAAATCGCGAATTCTGATTGGCTAACGGCTGCGAGAGGAATGGCAGGTATGTACGCCAATTTTTTGAAGGCTTGGCGACTGGTAAATGTTACAGTAGCCGCCTGCGGCTGAATGCTGCCTGAGGAAGACTACGGAATGCGCGTGAGGGCGATGGGCATTGGCTGCAGTGGAAACGCAGCGGCGAGTGGCTGTAGCGCTCTACAAAAGATGCCTGCGACGGTGCTTCAGAATCGAAATGTGACAAACTGATACCACTTGCAGAGAGACAAGTACAGGGTCTCTCTGGATTAATCAAAAATATAAATTTATTCAAATAAATATTACCCGAACGATGCACAGAGACTCTCAACAGTTCGAAGAATGAATTGAAATAATAAATCAAATCTTTAGTAAGCGTATAATGCCACTAGGAGGGCAGGTCCCGCCGTAAAGGCTAATGCGAAGTGTAATAAGAAAATAAAAAACACGATGATCTAATTTAATGAAACTATCTAATATATATATGAATTGTTAACTCTTGGAATGCCTAGCCGACGGCTAGGTTTGGTTTGTAACATAACTCTTCTTCAAATGTTTTCCTAATATCTAAAATTTACAACACCAAATTCTATCCAATATGCTTCCTCTAACTCCTTCAATCTGCTACCTTTTTACTATCCAAAAACATTGTACTTTGCAGCTCCAAGTGCTGCCAATTCCTCCACTTTGCTGTCCAAAAATACTTCCAAATATGACCCAAAAATCTCCAATTCTCAGCTCTATGTCTCCTCAAATTTTCTGCTCAAATTTACAGTCCAAAACTCTTCAAATGCTGCTCCAAAATTATGATTTATCCTCCTCTAACTTGCTATCCTGAAACTCTTCAAATTTTGCCCTGAAATTTTGTAATATTCTTCTTCAAAAATAAGCCTTCAAAACTTTAATGGCTGCCTCCAAAAATTATCAACTTGTGGCCTCTTTCAATCCTATTTCTCCACCTTAGATATCATTGAATTTTATCTTAAAATTTGACCTCTTTTCTGGTCTCTTCTTCAAGAATCTGAATGTATTGAAGTCTTCAAAAATACTTTCCAAAATTTGGCAAACTTCTTACCAAAAACTTTCTCCTTGAATGAGTTTCACAATTCCTTTTGTGCTTGTTTTAGGATGGTGATAATTGTCCTAGTTTTTTATGTGATTACCTTTTTTTAGTAGTTTATTATTCTTGCAATCTTCTACCTTGAACTTTCTTCAAATCTTCTCCAATGGCAACTTCTTCAATTTCTCAATTGTTCTTATCTATTCTCCTTCTTTCTCCTTCTAAATTTTAATGGGACATTTTATTAGGCCTCCTCAATATTCTGTCTCAAATGTCTTATATCATCTCTTAAATATTTAATGGGACCTCTTCTCTTGGGTCTCCTTTTTCTCAATATTAAATAGGACTTTTCTAGCCTCTTCCTCTCTTCTATCTTCAATATACTATGGGACCTCTTTTCTTGGGTATCTACAATATTCAATAGGAGCTCTTTGGGTATCCTCAATATTCAATTCTTTTTCTGCAATATTCAAATTTTTCTATCTTCAATTCTTCAAATTATCTAATGAGACCTTTTTTTGAGGCCTTTAATCTCCAATTTTTTACTGCACTTCCAAAATCAATTTGTACGTGAGGAAAGCACATATAAATTTAAGCAAACAAAGATGAAATTATTCTCTATCTATTGTAGGAAGCTTATCAACTTCTGAGAATTAATTTTTTGCAACAAAATCTTAGACAACAACAATCAAATACATCCAAATCTCCAAAAAACTAAAATCAATAATCTTCACTAGTTTTTCTTCAATCTAGTGGAAATAAATCTATGTTGAGTCCTAGTCTTCATGATTTTTTCTGCAACCCTATGGAAATACTCTAGCCAAATGCAAATTGAGGTCTTCTTCTACCTTCAATTTTGTTTTTACTATCAACCCTTTTAATAGGACCTCCTTCTTGGGTCTCTTAATCTTGTCAATATCAAGATCTATCTTCAATATTTGAAACTATGTTGTAGACTACCTTCTATTCTAAATTTATTCTTGGAATAGGTAAACTCAATCTATATTTAATATTCACTAATTTTTCTTCAACATAGTGGAAATACTATCTTCTCTAGTTTTCCTTCTCTAGAGGTAATATCTTCAACCTTACTAGTTTCTCCTTGACTAGTAGAAATATCCTTAGACTATTTACAACTTTTCAAAACCTGTGCGAGAAAACCTTGTTGTAGATCTGATAACACTGTTAGCTTTTTATGTTTTATACTCAATGCAAATAACCATAAGATCTCAAATAAAGTTGTAATATAAAATATATAATATTGGCAATATTTCTATCACATAAAACTCATAAATAACTTCTCTAACAACTCATAAAATGGACATTAAAAATTTCTCACAAAAATAGTAACATGATATTAAATAAAGGTCACATACATTATACTCTCACATTTAACTCTTCCTGATCAAAAGAGGTATAATGATTCCTAATCATTGCCATTTGTACCTCTTGGATTGGAAGTCTACCCGTCATCTCTTTTTGAATTTTTCATTTTCTTCAACTATCTTGGATAACTTATTTCAGTTCTTCCACGTCTAGTGGGTCAGACCTCAGTCCATCATTGATATTTTTACCCAATGGCTTGCACCCTTCCATAATTCCTACCTCATTTCCATTTGGAAATTGTATCTCCACCATTTCCTTTGGTAAATATGGCTCATAAGAAACAATAGAACCTTTTCCAATGCTTGTAAGGACCCTACAAATAATATAATTTCCTACACCAAATAAAATGCCCATCTTTCACACTCAACCAACACCACCATGTCGAGACTTGAATCCTTGTTACTGACTTCCCTAAATGTTTTTCTTCAGAATACTTTATCTTCTACCCCTCCTAATTTTATATTGAATACTAGGTGGATCCCTCCTATGGTAGGGTGTTTAAAGCTAAATTTTTATGGAGACGCTAAAGGAAATCTAGGAAATTTTGGGGTAGGGGGTATTCTAAGAGATCACAATAGGAATACCATTTTTTCTTATGCTGAACACCTTGGATTTAAATACAATCACTTTGCTGAGGCTAGGGCTATTTGGAGAGGTTTGGTATTATTAGAACCAAATTCTAATAGACTAATTATCGAGGGTGATTCTCTCAATATTATAAACTACTTAAAACAATAAAAACCCCTCTTGGAAGGTCAAAGGATGCGTTGAAGAATCCAAAAAGATAATTTATCACTTGAGGGAGTATATCATTCAACGCACTTTAAGGGAAACCAACAAGGTGGCTGATGAGCTAGCTAATTTTGGAACCAATATTAATGGGTTAATATATTGGTCTAACACCTTTCCCCAACAAATCTCCAATGCGATTAATGGGGATAAATATTTCATCCCTCATAATCCCAATGGTCAAGCCTAGATTTTTGATCATGGATGTGAATATCACATTTTCCTAGCCTAAAATTTCTCCTATAATGATGTCCTTATTCCTAAACAAATAGGTTAGCTTCATCAACGTTTGCCATACTTTGACCCATGACAGTATTGGTAGTTTTAGTTGGTTTTCTCAAGTTTTGATCCTAAAGGTTTGTTGGTACTTTTTTCAAACTGTGTTGTCAGATCTTGAGCCTATCCTTTCTTGGTCTCAAGGGGCCGACTTGTCGCTTCCTTATTTGTACTTTCACACTCATGATTGTGCTTACGCTTTCTTCAATAATTACCATCATCATTGTGTTTTCCCTAGTAGGCCCATTTTCATTCCTACTAAGGTCATGGACCGCAATGCACCTTTTTCACTTCCCAAAGACCTCTTGATCCCAAGATGTTTGATTCCTATTGGGAGGATTTTTCATGTGTTACCTAGAGTCATGTGATGTTATAGATGGTTCAAAATTATCATTGTTTCTAGAGGATTTGGAAAATACTTGGTGATTTTTAATCCTCCCAAGGAAAGACTTTTCATTCTTTTCCCCAAGGTCCTCAATAACTATGCCCCATTGCAGATTGGTTTTTTCCTATAAAGGCTTTGCCTTCCAATCTCGTGTATATTTTCTTAGTTATGTTCATCCTTACCTATGTTTTTTAGTGTTTGCTCTAAATTTTTTTTTGTTCAATCATGATTTTCATGGAGCCATATTCCTTGGAGGTTGACTCGATGGTCGAATCTATCTTGGAAGAAATATGGTACCTTCCCTTTCTGATAAAATTATCAGGAAATCATTTTGACACAACTTTAGAATTCCTTTGTAGCTGGGATGAGGGTAGGATAACTGTGCGCAACAAGGACTATGTGTTTATGCTCAGATATTGGTGGATATTACTGGTTTACCCATGACTAGGAGACCTATAAAAAGAGAGAAACACAACTAGGAAGTGGAGCTTAAAGAATTTCTTGACAAGGTTAAGATGCTTAAATTGGCTAAGATGGGTATACTTCGGTCTGACCTACCTTCCCCCTAGAATAGAGTGATGAATATGATCATGTAATTTATCATAGTCAATAACCCAGAGATGGATTTATGTAGTTTCCATATAGCCTTTGTTAATCACTTTCATGACATAAATGTTATCAATATCCTTGAGTTTCTTTTTTGCTCTATGAGTTACTCTATTAAGAATTATAGAAAGAAAAATAATGAAGCTTTCCCATCTCACCAAGGCTTGTTTAAAATAATCTACAATCATCTTCTAATGCATAATCCTCAATTTCCCATTGTTGATCCCATAATCCCTGAGGATATCCTGAAGGGTAATTCTAGCCCTCCCAAGGCTTTCGAGGATAACACTTCCATGACCCATGTTGCATCCCCTATCCCAACCCCACTATTGAGGAAGAGGAAATCCAGGGAGACTGCTAAGTATGTTGAAGCATCAAAAGGAAAAAGGATTAAGACTAAAGAACCAATGAGTGTGATCAGGTTTTCCATTCGACTTAGGAGAAATATATGCCAGAGTTAGTATTCATATCCAAAGGTGGTTTTTGATGACGAAGGGGCTGATCAAACCAATACAATGCTTCAAAAGCTAGTTATAAAAACCATTTCCATTTCTATTTACCACAATGAGGAGCTCTTGTCCTCCCTAAATGAGATGAGAAATATGATTAACTTGATTTTCTTCAAAGAAATATTCCCTAAGGTGTCCAGGGATGGTCCCACTACATATGACAAACCTAATTCTATCATAAATGAAGGGAAAAGTGGTCACAAGGATGAGATGAAGGATGCTAAAGAGGAATCCATGTAGGTGGTGGTGGATGGTGGGCAGTACCTGAGGAGGTGGTGTTGGATATTACCTAGGTCACATTTTTGTCTTTTCATCATGCTGTGGGATTTTCCCCTATTTTATGACTATTTTTGGTTTGCAGGCTTCTTGCCTCTTTGTTTATTTTGCTCCTTTATTAAGTAGTTCTTTCTGCTACCATTGTATCAAGGTTTTGGGATTCCTTTCAAAACCCATTTTAATATAAATTTTTACTTACCAAAAAAATGTGACTCTTCATATGGAGTACTCTTGACCTTCACTCTTCTTGAGACTCTTCACTTTTCTATTCTAAGGACACATGTGCACTCTTGCATAAAGGACACTTGCGCACATCTACACTCATCACACTTGCACAGTTAACTACATGACACTTGTGCATTTCCTGCACATTATTACATTACATTAAATATTTATTCACACTTTAATCTAAGACACACTCCTAATCTAAAGATGTACCCAAGGTGGTACATTATCATTTACCAAATAATGTAATATATTCCAACAAAAACTAAGTTCTTCCCTTTAAAATAATATTCCTCTCTTTGCTTTACAATATGCCTTTTTTAATCTTTCCTTTAATAATTTTTTTTTTCAAAAATCATTCATCAATTGTGTGCATTTTAAATATTATGCATTCGGATGAAGTTTAATAGCACATGGTTGATACAAAAAATTTTAATGAAACTGGTTGAATAAAAGAAGTGGAGACGTTTTTCGTAGGACTGCCCAAACTACCGAACTCATTTTGACCATATCTCACTCATCCAGATTCGAATTGAGCTAAAATTTTGAGGGTAGTGTTGAGCAAGGTGCTGCAAGAAAGTTGTCATTGTTGTCAACACAGGTAGTTAGATCCAAGGATGCAGTGGGTAGACAGATCAGAAGTCATTCAGATGCAGAAGATAGAAAAATTCGAAGAAAAAGACAAGTTAGAAAACTGTCGCGATATCGCGACATGTTTTCTGTCGCGATTTCGCGACGGAAGTGAGGAGAGAGAAAGTGCAGCAAGAAATGTCGCGATTTCACGACGGAAGTGAGGAGAGAGAAAGTGCAGCAAGAAATGTCACGATTTCACGACGGAAGTGAGGAGAGAGAAAGTGCAAGGCAAAATGTCACGATTTCGCGACAAATCGGAGGCCAAGAGGCTAACTTGAGAAACTGTAGCGATTTCGCTACATGTTGAATTTTCGCTGGCAAAAGCAGAGAGAAAGTGTTAAGGGAAAAAGTTGTAGCGATTTCGCTACGTGAAGAAGTTGCACAAATTAAAGGTGTAGCGATTTCGCTACAGGTAAAAGGTGCGCAAGACAAAGATGTAGCGATTTCGCTACAAGGTAAATACACTCAACTCGAAGGTGTAGCGATTTCGCTAAAGCCTAAAAGTGCAGACATCAAAGATACAGCAATCAAACTTCAAGACAAAAATGTAAGGCACAAGTCAAATTTCTCAAGAAAAAGCAAGTTGGAAGCACAAGGCAAAGTTGTTGAGTTTTCGCTACTGCGTGAAGCTTGAAGTGTACGAAAACCGAAAACGTCACGATTTCGTGACATAAAGGATGATGACGTCAGCAAAGGCCAAATCGGTCACGATTTCATGACAGGATGCGAGGAAAGCTGTTGGAAACCAGAAACGTCACGATTTCACGACATGAAGGATGATGACGTCAGCAAAGGCCAAATCGGTCGTGATTTCACGACAGGATGCGAGGAAAGCTGTTGGAAATCGAAAACGTCATGATTTCACGACATAAAGGATGATGACGTCAGCAAAGGCCAAATCGGTCACGATATCGCGACAAGTTGCGAGGAAAGCTTGCAAAGACCAAAACGGTCGCGATGTCGCGACAGCAAGCGCATGGAGGCGTACGGCCAGAAAAAGGTCACGATATCGCGACAAGTTAGTGTTACGTAGCAACAACGTCGAGAAAGGTGACAGAGGTAGTAGCAACGCTTGAAGCCGACAAGATGGATCAAGGCCGACAATGCCTAGGGTTTCAAAGCCGACTTTGCTTGGGTTTTGCAACGGATCGATTAGGGTTTCAAAGCCGACTTCATCAAGGCATTTACAGCAAAATTTATTAAGGTTTGAAAGCCGACAAGTGTTAGGGTTTTACCATGAACATCTCTAGGGTTTTAAAGCCGACACTTGCTAGGGTTTACGGTGGACGTTGTTAGGGTTTGCAATCGATAGTCACAAAGATTAAGCAGCCAAGAAAACTCTAGGGTTTCATGTTATCTTCATTAGGGTTTGCAGCCGACGTGTTTGTGGAAGAGCCGAATATGTTTGATGTGGTATTATCTTCTATAAAAAGGGGGACTGTTGCGAAGTTAAGAAAGGAGTGTGTTGCGATATATGCGAAAGAAGCTCGGGTGCAGCAGAGAGAAGGTCGCTTCGAACTCGAGAGTGAGCAAAGTGATAATTCATTGGAGTTGAAGGAAAGAGATCGCAGCGATGAGATAGTGAGTGAGTGCATGAAGCGTGAATGCATGAAGTTTGATCGAGTCGAATGCGAAGTCCTCATTCGGATCTGAAAATCGTGAGTGCATAGCGCAAAGTAGAGAAATGGAGTCTTAAGTTCGAAAGAGTGATCGGACAGAGCGAAGAGTTTCACGCAGAAGCAGAATGCAAAAAATAGCAGATTGTAAGGAATAAAGTTTTGTTATATCTCTTTTATTATCTTTTTGATCTCCAAGTTGCAGCTTGGAATAAGGGGTTGGTGCCTCTTTCCAGTTGGTGCTAGAAAAATCGGAGTTGGTGCTCCATTCTATTGAAGCAGATAAAGCTAAGGGGTTGGTGCTCCTACCAGTTGGTGCTGGTGAATGATTATGTAAAGTTGTAGCTTTGCATTTGATTGGATTTGGATGGTAGTCCAAGCAGTCATTTTGAGGAGTAGCCACATTGGTGAACCTCGTTAAAATGTTGTGTTATGTGTGATGCTTTTAGTACTTCTCTTATCTGTTTTAAACTACTACTGGTTTTAAATCTAATTGTTTTAGAAGTTTTTAAAGAACACACTGATTCACCCCCCCTCTCAGTGTCATTGTAATTATAACAATTGGTATCAGAGCACGGTTCCTGAACAGGCTCAAACAGCTAAGGAGATCTTGGAAGTTACGCAATGGCAAGTGGTGAAGGATTCTCTTCGAACAAAGCGCCAATGTTTGATGGAACAAACTATGCATTCTAGAAAATTAGAATGCAGACATATCTCAGCGCTTTGGGCTTTGACATCTGGGGTGCGGTAGTTAATGGTTACAATGCTCCTGCCACCGCTCCAACAGACACTGCAGGTAAGAAGGCATTTGAATATGATTCAAAAGCAAGAAATGCTATTATGTGTGGACTAATTGACAGTGAGCTAGTCAAAGTCATAAGTTGTGAATCTGCAAAAGATATCTGGGATAAACTAGAGAAAATTCATGAAGGAGATGATCGGATCAAGGAGGCCAAACTTCAAGCACACCGAGCTCAATACGAATCTTTAAAGATGGAGAATGATGAGAACATAGAGACCTTCATGCAAAGAGTCAATGGGATCACAAATTCAATCAGAGGTCTTGGCGAAGAATTAACCGATGCTGCTATTGTGAAAAAGGTATTGAGATCACTTCCTCCTAGATTTGATTCAAAAGTCTCTGCCATAGAAGAAGCCAAAGATTTAAATCATTTTAGTATGGATGAGATGCATGGCTCTTTGACTGCTTTTGAAATGAGAATAGGAAGATCTAATCCCACTGATAGAGAAGCAGCCTTCAAAGCTCTAAAAGGCAAGAGCACAAAACACGAATCTGAAGAAGAGAATGATTCGGATGAAATGGAAGCAAATTTCGTAAGAAAGCTGAAGAAAGGAAAAGGAAAATACAAAGGGAAGCTACCTCTTAAATGTTTCGACTGTGGAGGCATTGGACACTTTGCTACCAAATGTCCCCTCAATAACAAGAACAAAGGTGAAGAAACTCAGCATCAGGAAAGAAGTGAATGGAGGAAGAAAACAAACTTCAGAAAAGGCAACTTCAAAAAGAAAAGCTTTATTTCCCGAAATGCAGAATCTTCAGAGGACAGTTCTAGTGAAGACTCTGAGGAAGGAACAGGTGAGGCTCTATTCATGGCATTTGAAATAGACAAGTCAAAAGAGGCAGAAAACACATAAAACATAGAGGGAATGAACTCTGAAGTATCTATTGAAGAAGTTGAGGCTGAAGTTGATTTAGAGGGTGAGCTGGTGTCTCGCTCTTATGGAATGGAAATCTGAGAAAAAGAAGAATGAAAAAATGTCAAGGAAACTTAAGGATGCGAATGACGTTATTGCCAGTCTAAAAATTCAGACAGAAGAATACAAGAAAATATCCGAAGATCTTGAAATACAAGTATCCATGAAGACTGACTACTGCTACAAATTGGAAGAGGAAAATGTGAGTCTCCGAGTACAGATACAAGAGCTGGATCGAAAAATCAACTGTCATTTAAAACGTGAAGAAAGTTCGATGAAGCTGGACAAAATTCTAAGTAATCAAAGATCCACAGGTATCAAATTTGGTCTCGGCTTTCTTGAAGGAGAATCATCAACTGGACCAAAAGCAAGCAATGATGAAAGTAAAAATTGTAAAGACAAGAAACAGGCTGTGGAAAGAAAAACAAATCAGGCAAAAGAAAGCTGCAATGCCAGTCCTGAAATAGCAATCGACAATGATGGCTTTACCAAGATCATACATCAAAAGAAAGGAAGATCTAAAGCTCCAGCAACAAATTGGCCAAGACCATATTTCAGGTTTAATCATTATTTCTATGGTTTCTGTTTTAAATGTAATAATTATGGGCATAAAATTGTTGACTGCAAATATAATATAGGTCCAAGAAGCTTCACTAGTAGAAATGCTTTTGCTCCTCTAATGAGTTATGCGGTAGAATGCTTTAAGTGTCACAACTTCGGGCATATTGCCGAAACTGTCGTAGTATGTCTGTTCCATTTCAATCTCGTAAAAGAAGAACTCAACCATATAAGGCACAACACAATAGTAGTTCATCTGAAGGATATGTGCAAAATTCTAAAAAATGGAAATCCCAGCTTGAACCCAACAACATAGTTAAGACAGAATGGAAACAAAAGGAACAGCTCAGGAAAGAACAGGAATCCTTAATAGTGCAGACTGCTTTTAGAGCTCAGAATAAATATGTACCGTGGATTCTTGATAGTGGTCGCTCAAGTCATATGACAGGTGATAAACAAAAATTTGAAAATCTACAGAAATATGAGGGTGGTTCTGTGAAGTTCGGCAATAATGATGGAGCCAAAATAATAGGTAAAGGATCGGTCAAAATCAGCGAAGGGAAAATCAAGTCAGAAGAAGTTCTATATGTGGATGGTCTGAAACATAACCTGTTAAGTGTAAGTCAGATCTGTGACAAAGGACATGAAGTGGTGTTCAAGAAGCAGGGTTGTGAAGTCAAAAAAATAAAGAGCGGGAAATTAATAGCAACCGGCTCAAGGACGTCTGGCAATTTGTACACACTCTCAAAATTTTTAGAAGGTATGTGCTTCATGGGACGAGAAGAAGAAGACTGGTTGTGGCATAAGAGGCTTGGACACATAAGTTTTGACAATCTGGTAAGAATCAGTTCTAAACAAGCAGTAAGAGATATTCCAACCATTAAGAAACCTACAAACAGTGTGTGTGCTTCATGCCAGAAGGGAAAACAGACCAGAGTTTCATTTAAAACAAAAGAATATCATACTAGCAGACCTTTGGAACTCATTCATACAGACTTATGCGGACCCATGAGGACTCAAAGCATAAACGGTGACAAATACTTCATGCTGTGTATTGATGATTTTTCCAGGATGACCTGGATATTCTTTCTAAAAGATAAAACAGAAGCTTTTGAAATGTTCAGAACCTTCAAACAGCTAGTCGAGAATGAAACAGGGAAAAGGATTAAATGCTTGCGATCAGACAGAGGAGGAGAATTCATTTCGAATGAATTTTTAGAATACTGTGAAAAATATGGTATCAGGAGACAATATTCAGCAGCCAGAACCCCTCAGCAGAATGGTGTAGTAGAGAGAAAGAACAGAACAATTCAGGAAATGGCACGCACTATGCTGGCAGAAAGCAAAATAGCAGATAGATTCTGGAAAGAAGCAGTTCACACAGAAGTATACATTCAAAACAGGTATATGTTAAGAACTCATGAATGCAAAACACCATATGAACTGTGGTTTGGTAGAAAAGCAACAACAAAACATCTCAAAGTATTTGGTTGTAAGTGCTACATCAGAAAAATAGATGACAACCTTGGAAAGTTTGAAGATAGAGCAGATGAAGGTGTGTTTGTTGGTTATTCTCCACACAGCAAAGCGTACAAATGCTATAACAAGAGACTCAAGAAAATTGTGGATAGTGCAGACGTTAAATTCGATGAAGGAAGGAAACAAATAGTCAATCTTCAAGAAAACTACCCTATCTACGAAGAAGTCATTGAAGAGGATGAAGTTCATGGCACAGAAAATATGTCTACGGCTGATGCAGGTAACTTATCAGATGACTCAGAGGTACAAGAAAATAGAAAGTTCAAAACGGGCAACTGGCAGAAAAATCATCCTAAAGACCAAATAATTGGAGATCCCACAGCTGGCATTCAGACAAGAAAGAAAGTAATAAGTAATTACTCTCTCTTATCCAGCATTGAGCCCAAAAACATAGATGAAGCAAGCAAAGATGATAGCTGGATGAAGGCAATAAATGAAGAGTTAGATCAGATTGAAAAGAACAGAACTTGGGAGTTAGTACCTAGACCTACAAACAAGAATGTAATCGGCACCAAATGGATATTTCGTAATAAATTAAATGAAGACGGTCAGGTCATTAGAAATAAAGCAAGACTGGTTTGCAAAGGCTATGCACAGGTCGAAGGCATTGACTTTGAAGAGACTTTCGCACCAGTGGCTAGATTGGAAGCTATTAGGATGTTTCTGGCACTAGCAGTTTACAAGAACTTCAGAGTTTATCAGATGGATGTTAAATCTGCATTTTTGAATGGGAAACTTGAAGAAGAGGTTTATATTGAACAACCAGATGGCTTTCAAATCAGTGAAGATCCCAACCTGGTCTGCAGATTAAAGAAAGCACTGTATGGATTAAAACAAGCACCACGGGCATGGTATGCTAGGCTAGATAATTATCTCTCTCAACAGGGATTTAAGAAAGGTCTAGTGGACAGTAATCTGTATGTGAAAACAGAAGGTGGGCATCTCATTGTTCTTGTTGTCTATGTGGATGATATCATATTTGGCAGCAACAAAGATGAATCTTGTAAAGACTTAGCAACCAAGATGCAGAATGAATTTGAAATGTCAATGATTGGTGAACTATCTTACTTTCTGGGGCTACAGGTTAATCAGAATGACAAAGGTATATTCATTTCCCAAATCAAATATGTGAAAGAGATGTTAAAGAGGTTCACTATGGAGGACAACAAGCCAGTCAACACTCCCATGACAACAGGCTGCAAGTTAAGTAAAGAAGACAAATCTCCACCTGTGGATCAAACCATGTATAGATCAATGATAGGAAGCTTACTATATTTAACTGCAACCAGACCTGATATTCTGTAGGCAATCTGTATGGTAGCCAAATTTCAGGCCAATCCTAAAGAGAATCATGTAACAGCAGTTAAAAGGATTTTTCGGTATCTCAAAGGCACCATGGAGTATGGGTTGTGGTATCCAAGAGGCAAATATTTCACTCTTATATCTTATTCAGATGCAGATTGGGCTGGATGCGTTGATGACAGAAAGAGTACCAGTGGAGGAGCATTCTATTTGGGGGATAGATTGGTTGCATGGCACAGTAAGAAGCAAGAGTCAGTGTCCTTATCTACAGCTGAGGCAGAATATATTGCAGCAGCAACATGTTGCACACAAGTTTTGTGGATGAAACAAACCTTGAAAGATCTAGGTATTAATTTTAGTGAACCAATATCAGTAAAGTGTGACAACACCAGTGCAATCAACATTTCTAAGAATCCAGTAATGCACTCACGGACTAAGCACATTGCTATAAAGTATCATTTCTTGAAAGAAAAATTTGGAGAAGGAGAAGTTAGATTGGACTATGTCCCAACTACAAAACATGTGGCAGACATTTTTACAAAACCTTTGCCCAAGGAAGTATTTGAGTATCTTCGGAGCAAATTAGGAGTAGTCACACTTCCTAAGAAGTGACTAGCTACAGGGATCACCTTCTCAGGGGGAGCACTTGAGTGTTTGAGGATGGACTCAGGGGGAGTCAAATTGTGCCTGAGAAGTGTGAGGATGGACTCTGGGAGAGTCTACAGCAGCCCTTTGGTATTATTGACAAAGGGGGAGAAGAGTTACAGGAAGGTGAAGGTGTTGCCAACAATTCCAAAGGGGGAGATTGTTGAGCAAGGTGCTGCAAGAAAGTTGTCATTGTTGTCAACACAGGCAGTTAGATCCAAGGATGCAGTGGGTAGACAGATCAGAAGTCATTCAGATGCAGAAGATAGAAAAATTCGAAGAAAAAGACAAGTTAGAAAACTGTCGCGATATCGCGACATGTTTTCTGTCGCGATATCGCGACATGTTTTCTGTCGCGATTTCACGACGGAAGTGAGGAGAGAGAAAGTGCAGCAAGAAATGTCACGATTTCACGACGGAAGTGAGGAGAGAGAAAGTGCAGCAAGAAATGTCACGATTTCACGACGGAAGTGAGGAGAGAGAAAGTGCAAGGCAAAATGTCACGATTTCGCGACAAATCGGAGGCCAAGAGGCTAACTTGAGAAACTGTAGCGATTTCGCTACATGTTGAATTTTCGCTGGCAAAAGCAGAGAGAAAGTGTTAAGGGAAAAAGTTGTAGCGATTTCGCTACTAGTTGCAAAGGCTCAAATCAAAGGTGTAGCGATTTCGCTACGTGAAGAAGTTGCACAAATTAAAGGTGTAGCGATTTCGCTACAGGTAAAAGGTGCGCAAGACAAAGATGTAGCGATTTCGCTACAAGGTAAATACACTCAACTCGAAGGTGTAGCGATTTCGCTACAGGCCTAAAAGTGCAGACATCAAAGATACAACAATCAAACTTCAAGACAAAAATGTAAGGCACAAGTCAAATTTCTCAAGAAAAAGCAAGTTGGAAGCACAAGGCAAAGTTGTTGAGTTTTCGCTACTGCGTGAAGCTTGAAGTGTACGAAAACCGGAAACGTCGCGATTTCGCGACATAAAGGATGATGACGTCAGCAAAGGCCAAATCGGTCACGATTTCGCGACAGGATGCGAGGAAAGCTGTTGGAAACCGAAAACGTCACGATTTCGCGACATGAAGGATGATGACGTCAGCAAAGGCCAAATCGGTCATGATTTCACGACAGGATGCGAGGAAAGCTGTTGGAAACCGAAAACGTCATGATTTCGTGACATAAAGGATGATGACGTCAGCAAAGGCCAAATCGGTCGCGATATCGTGACAAGTTGCGAGGAAAGCTTGCAAAGACCAAAACGGTCGCGATGTCGTGACAGCAAGCGCATGGAGGCGTACGGCCAGAAAAAGGTCGCGATATCGCGACAAGTTAGTGTTACGTAGCAACAGCGTCGAGAAAGGTGACAGAGGTAGTAGCAGTGCTTGAAGCCGACAAGATGGATCAAGGCCGACAATGCCTAGGGTTTCAAAGCCGACTTTGCTAGGGTTTTGCAACGGATCGATTAGGGTTTCAAAGCCGACTTCATCAAGGCATTTACAGCAGAATTTATTAAGGTTTGAAAGCCGACAAGTGTTAGGGTTTTACCATGAACATCTCTAGGGTTTTAAAGCCGACACTTGCTAGGGTTTACGGTGGACGTTGTTAGGGTTTGCAGCTGACAGTCACAAAGATTAAGCAGCCAAGAAAACTCTAGGGTTTCATGTTATCTTCATTAGGGTTTGCAGCCGACGTGTTTGTGGAAGAGCCGAATATGTTTGATGTGGTATTATCTTCTATAAAAAGGGGGACTATTGCGAAGTTAAGTGAGGAGTGTGTTGCGATATATGCGAAAGAAGTTCGGGTGCAGCAGAGAGAAGGTCGCTTCGAACTCGAGAGTGAGCAAAGTGATAATTCATTGGAGTTGAAGGAAAGAGATCGCAGCGATGAGATAGTGAGTGAGTGCATGAAGCGTGAATGCATGAAGTTTGATCGAGTCGAATGCGAAGTCCTCATTCGGATCTAAAAATTGTGAGTGCATAGCGCAAAGTAGAGAAATGGAGTCTTAAGTTCGAAAGAGTGATCGGACAGAGCGAAGAGTTTCACGCAGAAGCAGAATGCAGAAAACAGCAGACTGTAAGGAATAAAGTTTTGTTATATCTCTTTTATTATCTTTTTGATCTCCAAGTTGCAGCTTGGAATAAGGGGTTGGTGCCTCTTTCCAGTTGGTGCTGGAAAAATCGGAGTTGGTGCTCCATTCTGTTGAAGCAGATAAAGCTAAGGGGTTGGTGCTCCTACCAGTTGGTGCTGGTGAATGATTATGTAAAGTTGTAGCTTTGCATTTGACTGGATTTGGATGGTAGTCCAAGCAGTCATTTTGAGGAGTAGCCACATTGGTGAACCTCGTTAAAATGTTGTGTTATGTGTGATGCTTTTAGTACTTCTCTTATCTGTTTTAAACTGCTGCTAGTTTTAAATCTAATTGTTTTAGAAGTTTTTAAAGAACACACTGATTCACCCCCCCCTCTCAGTGTCATTGTAATTATAATAGGTAGATGCCTGAAAAACCCTAGAATGTCTCCACCAATTTTCATATCATTTGGAGCAACACAGATCCTAGCACATCCCTATGTGTGAATGACATATTTTGCAAGCGGCTATGCGAGGGTTTCATCTGGGTTGAGTGCAAGCAGCTCCAGAGGTTGGTTTTTAGGGCCTTCGGGCCCTAGCGGCCAATATTTTTGTGGTTTATGCTCAATATTTTAGCAGGAAATGTTGCAGGGGATACAATATGGGTTAGAAATTTGTCTTTCAATAGATCATACTGTGAACTTGAGTGACAACGGCTTCCAATTTGCTGCACAAAAAAAAAGTGAAAACCATACCTTTCCACGGCGTCTAGGGCAAGGATTAAAGAGATCACGAAACAAGTTTCAAGTAGTTGATCAAAAAATGGCTCATATCTCAAGTGAATCTGGTGCTAAGGTGCACCCACAAAATAATTCTACTGTGAAAACCCCTATCAAGGGTAAGAATTTCGAAGACTCGGTCCCAAAAATGAATTTTAGGGATGCCCTTCATGGTGGACGGCCTCAGCCCAATGCTAATATCAATATTAGGGCTTCCCATAAACCTCTAAGAATGCCTAAGATTGATCCCTGGAAAATGGAGTCAGGATGTCTTAAAGCAGCTGATGGAACTCCTATTGTTAAGCTTGATATGGGTAACATTCAGATTGGCATTGAAGATTTGGAAAAAAGAGGACTAATTTGTCGGTTCATGGGTTTTCATCCGAGTCTATCTGCTTTCAAAGTCTGGGCTGCAAAAAGCTGGAAAACTAAAGGTGAGTTACAAATCTCTATTTATCCAAATGGTTATTTTCTTGTTTTATTTGCTAATAATGAAGATAGAGAGAAAACTTTTCAAGGGGGTCCTTGGTTTTTTGGAAGGGCAGGGCTTTTCATGAAGCCCTGGCATACTAAATTTAAAGCCGAAGAAGAGATGCCTTCTATAGCTCCCGTGTGGGTTAGACTCTTTGGCCTCCCTATTGAATTTTGGAATCCTACTATTTTTTCTTCAATTGGAAACTCTTTAGGAACTTTTATGATGACTGCTGATTGTACTCAAAATTTTGAACATATTATTTATGCTCGGATTTGTGTTTTAATGGATTTTGACAAACCCCTACCTAAAAATATCACATTACAATTTGGGGAAGACACTTGGGAGCAAGTAGTGGACTATGAGAACATTCCTTTTCGTTGTAGAATTTGCCATGAATATGGTCATTTGGCCGGTGCTTGCCCAAATAAAATTCCTGATCAAAAGAAAGAAGATATAAACTCAACGAGGTTTCCAAATACCTAAGAAGAAGAACACTCAGAAAAAACCAGTTATGAAGGATCAATCAAAGTCATCTGCTAATATGTTTGAAATCCTTTCCACAAATGATGTCCCAAGTGAGGAAGAGGAAATAATGGAAACTGAAATCTTAGAAACACAATTTAAATATGAAGGGAAGAACTCGAGAGATAAACCAACAAATTAAAGGTTTTCAACAGAAAAAAAGGAGAAAATTTACACAAGAAAAACAATATTTCAAATGTCAAAACTTCAAATAATGCAGGTCCCAATATAGACTCCGTTGAACCATCTAGTAAAATTTTGGTTGTGTATGAGCATTCTTCAAGGTTAGAAGCCATCTCAGATTCAATTGGAATAAGTCAAGAAACAGGGAAAAAAAATTGAAGATGGATTCTAATCAAAAAGTAGGTCGCAAGACCAATCAATATCATATGGTAAAAGAAGGTGAAAATCTTGTAGAGGAAGGTAAGATTAATGCCCTTCCCAACTTTTTTAGCCCTGGTATTAATGAAGATCATCACTTGGAATATTAGAGGACTCAAAGGGAGTCTTTCAAAACAAAATGAAATTAGAAGAATGATTCGAGTAAATCATCCACATCTTGTTTTCCTTCAAGAAACAAAGATGTCAATGGAGGATATGGACTTAATTGCCGGTAAAATTTGGCCAGCTGGAAAAGTGGTTTCCCTCGGTTCCCAAGGGACTTCGGGTGGCATTGCTTGTCTTTGGGATCCAAAAGAGGTAGTTATTCACCATATGGTTGGCAGTTGGGGTTTGTTGGCTATAGCTATTCAAAGTAGACATTCCAACCAGATTATGCTCTGCATCACTGTTTATGCTCCGACTTCTTTGGAGGAAAAAAGAAGACAGTGGAAGGATATTACTCATATTATCTCTCATTTTCCTAAATCTTGGATCTTGATCGGAGGAGATTTCAATACCATCCTCTCTCTGGATGAGAAAAGGGGGGAAATAGAAATTTGGACAAAAGCACCGACCTCATGAGCGAATATATTGCAAACCTCCATCTTGTGGATATCCAACCGAGATAATGGCCTTATGACTTGGTCTAACGAGAAGGCAAGGCTTAGCTTGTATAATGGAGAGATTGGATAGGTTTTTGCTCTCTAAAAATTTCTTAATCCATGGTCACATTCCTAAAGTGAAGACTCTTAATAATGTTGGTTCGGATCATTGGCCGGTCATGGTGGAAATGTGGAAAACCAATGTGAGTTTCTCTCCTTTTCATTTTCAATTAATGTGGCTTAGAGACATTTCCTTCAGACCTCATGTGCAACAATGGTGGAAGGAAGGTAAACCTAGGCATGGGACTAAGATGTTCTATTTTGCCAAAATACTGCAATACATTAAATCCAAAATCAAGACTTGGAACTGGAAAGAGTTTGGGGATGTTCATAAAAAAAAACATGAAGTTATTGCTCATATTGAAAATTTGAATAAGAAAATCCGTTTAGATGGCCTCACGAGAGAAGAGAAGTGCAGATGAAATTAAACTCACAACTCGGTTAGAGGAATGGGAAAAAAGAGAAGAAATCTTATGGAAGCAAAAATCTAGAATTCAATGGCTCAAAGAAGGAGATCGAAACACAAATTTCTTCCACAAATCTCTTCTAGCTCGAAGATCTCACAACTTTATTTCTTCCTTAAAATCAGATTCTGGAGATGTTGTTTATACTTGGGATGGCATGAACTCTATTGTTGTTGATTACTTTTCCAATATTTTTCTTGCTACTCCCCTTGACTCGGCTTCACAATATAATGTTCTTCAATCAATCCCTTCTCTTATCACTTCTGAGGAGAACTCTATTTTGACTTCTCCTATTACTATCAATGAGCTTCAACAAGTAGTTTTTAAAATGCAAAAATGGAAAACCCCAGGTCTCGATGGTTTTCCCATTGAGTTCTACCAAGAGTTACGGGATATCCTTCATGTTGATTTATTAGAGGTGGTGGAAGAAGCCGGGAAAGCCAAAGAAATTTTGAAGGTTATCAATAAAACTTATATTACTCTTGTTCCAAAAGCTCAAGAGGTTGATCATATCTCAGCTTTTAGACCTATTGCTTTATGTAATGTTCTTCTCAAAATCATTACTAAAATCATGGCGAGAAAGGTTGAAGCCTCTTTTGCATAAGATTATTTCCCCAGAGCAAGGGGGTTATGTGGAAGGACGTCAAATAGTAGATGAGATAGTTCTTGCTCGGGAAGCCATCCATTCCATGGATATGCAAAATTCTCCTTCCATGTTCATTCGGTTAGACTTATCCAAAGCTTATGACAGAGTGGATTGGCACTTCCTTATCAAAGTTTTGAGGCAATTTGGTTTCTCTAAGGATTGGATGGATTGGATTATGGGATGTATCTCTTCGGTTTCCTACTTAGTTCTTATCAATGGCAGGCCTTCTCAGTCTTTCCCAGCTTCCAGAGGTATTAGGCAAGGTGACCCGCTATCCCCTTATTTATTCATCATTCTTGCTGAATGCTTGGGTAGGACTATAACCAAAAAGAGGGAAAAAAAACCCTTGAGGGAGTTACCATTGCTCATGGAGCTAGACCTATCTCTCATCTTCAATTTGTGGATGACTCTACTCTTTTAGGTAAAGCTACAGTTAAGGAAGCTTCTAATATTAAGCAAATCATTAGCTATTTTTCTAAGGCTACTGGGCGGTTGATCAATGAAGACAAATCTAAAGTTATTTTCTTTCACTCGCTCTGCTAGAAAGGAATCCATGGTCTTGGATAAACTAAGATATAAGAAGACCTCTCTTCCAATCACTTATTTAGGTATTCCCATAAATATTCAAAGGCAAAAAAATAAAGATTGGAATTGGTTGTTGGACAAAGTCAAGAAGAAAATTGGAAAGTGGACCAACAAGTGGCTTTCTTATGGGGGTAGAATCACCTTGGTAAAATCAGTCCTTCAAGCTATTCCTATTTATGTTTCTTCCATTTTGAATATCCCAAAGGTTGTTCTTCGAGAATTGGATCAAATCAGTCATCGTTTCCTTTGGAGTGGTACTAAGGAGAAAAGAAAATGGGCCTTGGTGAAATGGGATACTTTATGTCTTCCTAAGAGTGAAGGGGGGTTAGGATTATGGTCTTCAATTAATAACAACAAAGCTTTAGCTGCTAAATTATATTGGAGGATGTTGCATAACCCCAATGCTCTTTGGGCCAATAATCTTCGTGCTAAATATGCTGAGAACAAAAGTCCTGAAGACCTTGTTCGCTATCAACTTCCTACCAAAGGTTCTCCCATTTTAGCAGTTCTTAAGACTGGTGAGGATTTGATAAAGAAAAAATTATTTTGGATCATTCATAATGGTCAACATGCAAATTTTTGGACAGATTCTTGGGATGGTCACAAGCCTTTGATAACTCGGTTTCCCGATTGGAGGCCTTGGATGGAGGAGCTTCACCGAGCTAATTGGATAAAGGTGGCTAATAACTTGTCGGTACCATACTGGTAATTCAAAGGTTGGTAGATATTGGATCCCTATTGAGGACTGGCCTATTCAAATCCCAGAAAGGCAAAGACAAGATATCCAAGGCATCCTTCATATGAGATCCCTCTCTTGGTCCCATGAAAATGATTGTTTTGGATGGAACAACACTACTAAGGGTGAGTATTCAGTTGCTCAAGGTTATTTGACCTTATGCCATAATAATCCCAACCATTCTTCTAACATATTTTCTCGATTGTGGGCTCAAAATCTCTGGCCTAAGGTGAGGTTCTTTAATTGGTTGTTATTGCATCGTAGGGTGCTTACTGGTGAGCAACTTATGAAGCGTGGTTTTCATGGCCCTTTTAGATGTGAAATGTGTGAAGAGAATGTAGAAAATATCAACCATATTTTTATTGAGTGTACTTTAGCCTCTGAGTTGTGGAGGAGAATGGCCACTTTACTTGGCTTACGTGGTCCAATTTTTTTACTTTTGAACAACTTTGGAGGGATTGGCCTAATCAAGAGGGTGTTGATCATTTTATTAGGCGGTTAGTTTGGATGGGTTCTACCATTCTTCTTTGGAATATTTGGAATGAAAGGAACAACCAAATTTTTAATCAAGATAGGAAGGATATTCACTATATTTGGCAAAAGACCATAGCCAACTTAGTTGAATCAGTCCATCATCTCCTTAATCACCCCCAAAACTCCCACCAAAGATGGGATCAAGTGATGCAAATATTGAAGATTAAACCTTCTAAGGGCAACCAACTTAAAGGGAATGTGAGTATTAGGAAGATGGATAGGAATAGAAATTGGCAACCTCCTCCTAAGGATTTTGGAAAAGTCAATACTAATGGAGCCTCTAGAGGGAACCCCGGAAAAGCCAGTGTGGGAGGAATTGGTAGACTTTCAGATGGCTCCCTAGTTTTTACTTTTGCTTGAGAATTTGGGTATTCTTTCCAATAACCTTGCTTGAGGGGTATGGTATCCTCGAGAGGCCTTCGAGGAGGCTACTAAGGTTGGATGGGAAAAGGTGTTAGTTGAGTCTGACTCTCAACTTATGATTAATCTCTTGAAGAATCCTTCTAAGAATCATAAGGTGGATTGGAGAATAAAAAGAATTATTGAGAAGATTTGGTTAATCCGGATGGGATTTTTGAAAGTTGATTACAATCATGTGGTCAGAGATCAAAACAAGAGTGTTGATGCTTTAGCTAATTGGGCTTTGGACAAAGGTGATCTTACTTGTTATGGCCACCCTCCTATATGGTGGGCTTCTCAAATTAGGGAAGCTCTTCTTTCTATCATTTCTTTGGATGGCTCCAGTTTTGAAGGTACCTAGTTTCTTCTTTTTTTTTTTTTTGCTTCTCTTTGGTTCATTCAGTTTTTTTTAGTTCCCTAGCTCATTCTATTCTTTATTTTGTTTCCTCTATTGATTCTTGCCTTAATAGTCTTCTGGTCTAGATAGGTCATTGTTTTGTTCATTTTTTTTTTTTTGTTTAGTTTTTTAAGGTGGGTGGGTTTTTTTATTTTGTTTTGTTTTTGTGTTCTTTGTGTTGTTTTTTGTTGTTCTTGTGTTTTTGTTGTTGTTTTTTTGTTTTGTTTTTTTTTATGTTTTTTGTTATTGTTCTTGTGTTTTTTTTGTTCTTGTTCTTGGGTTTCTCTTTGTTTGTGTTATTTCGTGTTTTTATGTGTGAGTGTTTTCTATGTTTTTTGTTTTTGTTTATTGTCTGTTGTTGGTTGTTTTTTATTTTTATTTTTATTTTATTTTTTAATTTTTTAGGTTTTGGTTGTGTTTATTTTTCATGTTTTTTTTGGGTTATGTCTTTGTAGTGTTCTGTTGTTTTTGTCTTGTTTGTGTTTTGTTATGTGGTTCTTGTGTTTTTCTATGTGGTTTGTGTTGTGGTTTCTTTTATCTTATTGTGCGTGTTTGGTTGTGCTTTTGTTTTTGACACACTCAAGGAGCATGTTTTTTATTTTATTTTATTATTTTTGTTGTTATTTACTTATTTTTAAATTGGTTTTGTGTGTTTGTTTGCTCCTTGAGTATGTCAAAGGTGGTAGGCCAGGTCCGAGTCCTGGGCATTTTTGGCGGAATGGATACCCCTGCCTCCTTGGGTCTTACCCGAAAGTGGCATCCCTTTTGGGATGTTTTCCACAAATAAAAAAAAAAATATTATTCATTCACCATTAATTTTTTAAATTTACCTGAGGAAATAAACTGTACCTTAGTGTGTGCTTTAAATTTTAAAATTCATGTTTTCCCTCCAATCTATAGACAAGGGTGTCACACCTCTAAAATTTGCATGTTCTCCAAGCTAACATGTTATTAGGCATTATGGCTCATATTTTTTATTTCTCCTTCTAGTTGTGGTCCACCGTGTTGGTTCCCTCCATATATTAACACTTGTGGTCAATTTTGTAGCAACTATTCTCAAACACCTTCTGCATTTGACTTCCTATTTCAATAACTATCCTTAAGCAATCATTCTAACTATCTTTAGTAGGCAATTCCTTTGGGAACTTGCACTCTCCATAGGGTTAAAAATGTTCACATTTCCTTGGTTATCTCTCAATTAACATTTCTCTTCTAAGGTTATAAATAAACTTTGTGTAACTCTCACTATTCTCAAGGATGAAAAATGGTTATGTTTCTCTCGGTTGGCTTGGTATGATTGAACAAATATAACTATAGGTTCCTCATTTCTTCACACAATATGGTTTCTCTCCTTGCACTCTTACAACTCACAAAGAACTCTTCCTACACTTTTTTACCTCATTGGTCCAACCTTATCCTTACACTCTTAGACCTCACAAATGACTTTTTCTACACTTTTACACCTCATGTATTCACAAAATAAAAGTAACTCAATAAAAAGGGTAGACTTAAAGTTTCATATAAAGACCTTACAAGATTAACATTTCTCTTTTCTATGTCTCACTTTTTATGGCTTCTTTCACCATGGCTTATCTCAATGTGGTCTTACTTAATTGTGTATTATCTCATTGTGGCTTGCTTAACCATGTCTTCTCTCATTGTGGCTTGCTTAACCATGTATTCTCTCACTGTGGCTTGCTTAACCATATCTTCTCCCATTATTACTCACTTAAATGTGGCTCTAATACCACTATTAGAAATTGTACAATATTCAAACAACCAAGTATGGATATAAGATCAAGATTACTCACATAATACTATAAATCAACTCATACATAATAAACCCATGACTGATAATGATTGAACACTCAGTTTATACATATATGACAATTTTTATATAGCACTACAACACAAGATAATGTACTACAATTTCCTCTTACAAGATAACTCATATGTTTCTCCTATAAAAAGCCTTTACAAGGAGGCTATTGATATTTCATATTTAACTATCTCTTCATCTCCTCAAACTTCCCAAGAGATATGACTCTTCATATTTCTCATAGGAAAAATAATTTTATTGAGTCCTCAAATACAAACATCTAATGATTACTAAATGATAAATATGTACAATATACTTGCAAGGTACCAAATAATGTAATATACTCCAACATTTATCAATTAGATTTGCATTGTCAAATCCTAATATATAAAAATGTAAACTCAATTTCTTGTATTGATACAATAATCCAACCTAATTTGATCTTGATTTATATATTTTTTACACATCTCAATGGATTGTACAAGTAGAAAATGTATCATCACCAATAACATCATTCATTTTATTATACTAGTATATATGCCTCTTCAAAATCTACAATCACAATATTTAGGAACATTTGCATATTGAACATCCTAAATATCCACAACCTAAGCTACTTGAAGATCTATAACCTAATATTATTGAACATATATAGCCTAGACTTAAAGAACATCTACAACTTGAACATCATCTCTAATATTATGACCTACATGATTTTCAATCGATCCTTTATCCAAAGCCAAGCAAGTTCCATGCCTGACAATTAGTTTTTCTCTTTAATTTACATTTATTTTTTACTTCTTTCCTATTATACTATATGTGATATATTCTTATGTATTTTTTTCTTTTTAAAATTATTCCAATTATACAATGAACGATTGGTACAAATATTGCACTATGGAATACAAAAGTATAAAAATATATGAATCAACATCCATATTGGTATGGGTTTATAGAATGGACCAATACCCTCTCAAGTAACATTAGATCAAGATAAATGTGGGAAAAAGCAAATCTCAAAAAACTAACTAATTTAATATTGGGTTTAAAAGGACTAAAATCAATACTAAAAGTTCGAAACCCATAAAATTAAGACCAAGATCAAGAAACATTCGAAAAATAAATTATGCTTTTTGTTTTTCATTGAATTTAACAAACTAATTTAATATTATTTTCTTAGCAAAACCAAATATAAACCCTTTAAAAAAATCCCATAACTTAAGTCCATCAATGTAAAAGCAATACTAAAAAAATGAACTTCTATCTTTTGTTTTTAATTGAGTAACAAACTAACATAATATTGCTTAGTATAGCAAAACTCATCCATAAACCTTTTGTAATAAACCTTTTAAAAAGATTAAAATTGGTATTTAAAATTATAAACCCATAAATCAAGATCAATTTCTTGATTCAAATTAAAAAAAAAAAAAACATCTAATAATTAAGAATAAGGGAGGGTCATATTAAGAAAAATTAAAAATAAGAGCCGGCAAGGCATATTAATAAAATTAAAACTAATTAGGAATATAGGGATCATATTAAGAAAAATAAGAAAAATTAAGGAAGGAATTCTAATATTAAGAATAGGGGAGGAGACATATTAATATATATTAAAATAAGAGGAGGTATATTAGAAAAATACAATTTTAATATTGCTAAGAAAAGAGGTGGGAGGGGAGTAGAGGGGGAGAGCAAGCGGCACATGGGTGGGTAGTAGTAGGGGCAAAAATTATCCACAAAGATTGCTTTGCACAAAACTATTTTCACACAAAGTAACTATATGTAAAACATAAGCCTAAAAAAAAAATCTAAGCCCTGTGCATGCTTGCATGTCAACATAGGTGGCAAGAACTCATTCTAGTGGCACGTTTAGTAGGGACATTGGAGGCTTGCAATATTTTTAGGTAGAAATAGTCAACTTTAAAGGGCAAGAAAAGGGGTCAAATGAATGACCTATTGGTTGAAATTACAAACTTTGATATATTTTTTTAAAGTAAGTTCAAAATATAATATTTTGGGAAGCACAAGGTAATTTACTATTTTTTAGATTTTTAGTAAACATGGGTCTATTTTAAAACTTGATACCCCAATTTAAAATGATTATACAATTTTTAAAATGAAATCTAAATATTTGATGAAAAATACTCATGTTCTATGTCTATTTATGTACTTTCATTTTATTAAAAAATATTTTTATTAATGTTTAGACCCCCAAAATAGATGCTCATAGACAATCTATCTCAAAATTGAAGACCTGGAATTTATAATTAGTAAAAAAATATGAAAAATATACACTACCCTGGATCTCTTTATGTAAAATATATATCCAAAAACAATTAGTCAAAAACTTATCATATACAAAATTTTAAATGGATATTGCTATGCTTGTCCTTATAAAAGTTTAAAAGATAAGAAAAATCTTGATAATATAACATAATTATTAGGTCTACTAATTTATTTAAAACTAATTCCTATTCTACACTTCATTCCCTATATTTCATTAGTTTACACATTCAAGTTCTGAACAAAACTATGATCTATTCCTTGTTGAAGTTGAGCATACTATATTTTTTGATAAAAGTAGTAATAGAATTGCCAAAAGTATATTCTGATGTCATACACTTACCAAATAATGTTTCATGTTTGGATGTTAGTTCTTAGTGGTAAATTTATGAAATTTCTTGCAATGCATGACCATAATTTTTATTGTACTAAGTTCTAACATATAATGTCCTTATAGCCATCTTGATCACAATGAGTCCAATGCCTCTCTTCTTTCATCATATTGTAAGAACCTCTCTTCATCTTAAAATATTTATTCCACTTGACCTTGGATGGATTAATTAACCCTTCCCCTTAAATAGTTTTCTTGGCTCGATGGATAGAATTAGTTTTGTTCTTTAAATTATATTCAATGGAATGAATTTTGATTTTATTCTTTCCCATATTCTTAAGAGAGATTGTGTTAAAATATTATTCATATGGGGATAAAATACACCAACATAATTTACATTATTCTTTTTGTCATTTAAATTTTTTTTGTCGATATGAATTGTTGGAAAAATCATTCACATATTCTTGAACAATTTATCCTTGTATTTGTCTATAAGAATTATCATCATTGCATTCTCTTAGCAATATATTCATGCTTATGAAGTTTTTGCCTCAAGATTTCATTCATCAACATTCTATATTTTATGACTTTCCATTACTTACCAAGATGTTGATGTAGGTCCTTCACCGAACTTATAGTTCCAATAAACATTATATTATGATATGTCCTTCCTTTGAATGTTGTGTGTTGTTGACTTATTGCACTTATAAAATCATCGGTATAGTTCTTAGCACATAATAAGTTTAATTTCAAAATATTCATAATGTTGTTAAAACATCTTGAATATTGGAGATATTACATTATTTGATCCTCTTTGCAATATTTTTTATTTTTTTTAAACATGGTGGAATCGGTAGCCGCCACGAATCCATGTAGGTTGTCCAGCTTTTATGGCTGCCACAGTATTCTGTGTTGTCCACCCCGAAATCCACCACACAGATATTTGCGCAGTATGCTCCTATAACCACCATGCCACAATCATTTTAAACCCTTTATGCTACTGAAAGCACCAGGAAAGGGACAAGCGTTCTGGTGAGGCCCGAGATTTGAACCTTGGACCTCCGCCCCATTTATGGGGTTTGGATGAACCAATTGGTCTACACCTCGGACCTATCCCCTTTGCAATATTAGTTTGGTAGATAATTTATATTTTATATAATATATGTGGCAATATGAGAAAGAGTGCAAAGTGTCAAGAGAGTATGAAGAGTCGCATGATATACAGTAAGTTAAGAGCTTTGTCTTTATTAGAGGAATATGAAAGGATGCATCTCCCGGATGAAAGAGGAGAGCAATAGTTAGAGAACTAAAAAGTCATGAAAAAGGATATATTGGAGGTAAAGCTCCATGCATTGTAACCAAGTTGTATCATTAATGTAATCTCTATATATTGTGTTCATTTATGTTATATTTTGTGAGATATTATCTGTAAGATATTGTTGTTATTAAGTTTCATTGTTAGTAGCATTGGTTTTATTTATCTTTAGATCTTAGTTGAAGCTTTCTATGAGTTAACCTATTCATAAATCTAATATTGACATTCCTTAATAAGTAAATATGTCGATCTCATATTGACATCCTTTATATGTACATATGTAGGTATCATATTGAAATCCCTTAATAGGTACTTATGTTGACATCCATTACTAATTCAAGAGAAATGGATTCTATTTTCTCAATTGAGGGTTTTGGTGTTCTTATAAGTTCAATATAAAAATAAAAATAAAAGAATTAATGATAAATCTGGTATTGATAAAAATATAATATTGATGTATTGGGGATTATTGAGGTAAAGTGCATATGCTTGTTTAAATTTCCTTTTACCTGAATGTTATTGAGGAATATTATGGCAATGGGTGGAAGCTTTTCTTAGATTTTGGAGGCCAATGAACATCTTCAGGTTAGTTTATCTAGACCCATTTTAGGACCCTTTGGTCTGACTATTATGTTAAAAATCCATATGACTTCTTGGGTTGTGAATTTTTGGCTTGCCAGGATATGTAACCCTAGAAGATAAAATTCTTAAACCTCTTTTTTTAATTGAGGATTTAGCCTAGCTCTAATTCTCGGGTCCCTTTCAAAGATTAGAAGCCACAAAAAGGGATCAATGTTGGAGTGGAGTGCAAGGGAGGTCAACCTTCCAACAAAGCACATCAATCCAAAGAGATGGAGATAGATGTGGTAGATGGATCTTAGACCCTGTTAAAATTTGATAATGTCAAATAAATAGGAGGAAAACAACCCAAGATTGAAACATTTTATCATAACTCCCAAGGCAATGGGTGTTAGTGTAGGCATTTTGGTTATTACATTATAGGTTAGTATTTGTTATTTGTTATAACAATACCTAATTATGCCTCGGGTGGTTTTGTAACCTTCGGGATATTCTAGGGTGTCAAGTGTATTATTTAAACTATTGTCATCAATGGTTATTGTGTTCATTTGATCAATATGGTATCAGAGCTATCAGAGCTTTCTAATAGATCGACTCAATTTTTGTGTTGCATTTTGTAGCTAACTTGGGCACACTTTCCTGTGCACACCTTGGGCATGATTCTCGAGGTGGTTGATAGGGATCAAATTCGAAGGGATTTGGTGGACTGGATGGGACTTGACTGATCTAAGACTGTGGGATCTGAATCTGACTTAGACTCGACTACCAGGGTAATTGACACTAGTGGACTCGACTACCGAGGTGACTGACTGACCAAAATTTTGGTCAGTCAACCCGACCGAACAATAGGAGGAGGTAGAAAACATTGAGGACCGAACTACAAGAGGAAGTCAATGAGGGTTCGGGAGAGGTGAGGCGAGCACCAAGGCACTCCCCAACGTGACAGTCGAAGCCCCATGCACGAGAGGTCCCGCCACCCTCTCGAGCAGCGTCTCCCCGAGAGGAGACACCCTCATAGGTGAGGGTTGCATTTCTTAAAACTCACCTTATGCCCAACCCCACGTATGTGGGATAATTAGTATGCATTTTTTTTTAAATTGCATCATCCTCCTTCTTGTGATGTCAACCTGCAAATAAGAACCTAATTTTTGTGATCTACCACAATGAAACCTATTCATTTTACCATAGTTGGATTTTTAGCATAATTTTACCACTTTTGGTGGTTTACATTTTTCTCCCACACCTCAGATCTCCTTCGATCATTTTTTTCTTCTGCCATCACTATGCACCGTAGAGCTACAGGTTTTGCAGAGATCAATTTGTAGAGCGAAGTTGCTATGGAGAAACAGATCTATGGAGGTGCGTTCTGGCTAAGGAGGTTCTATAGTGGAGGTTTCTAAGTTGGATCGAAGGCCTTAGAAGCAGTTGATGCTGCCATTTTTTTGACCAGGAGGAACAGCTACCGCTACCTAGAGGCCAACCGATAATCCCCCGAGCGGTGCCACTCGAGCGACGTCGCTTGAAAGGAACAAGCCATGTAAACCTGGGTAAAATAAAGGCTTTGAGCCTTTAAGACTTAGTCAAGGCAGTAGCTCAGCTGGTCTTTGGCCAAGCCCTAGCCAGGATGAGGTCGAGGTATTGGATCCCTCTGACCGCCCCCCGCAAAATAAGGTATTTTTTATTTTTTGTTAAAGTTTTGATAATTTTATTTCCTTAATGTTTTTAATTAATTTTTTTTAAATTTAATTAAATTTTTTATTTCTTTTTAAAAAAATTATTTTAAATAAACATAATCTATTTGAAATAGTTCTTTTTATAAGAAATTATTTAATTATTTT
Organism: Wollemia nobilis; assembly: GCA_028583015.1. NCBI lineage: Eukaryota > Viridiplantae > Streptophyta > Pinopsida > Araucariales > Araucariaceae > Wollemia > Wollemia nobilis. The sequence goes on along the minus strand of JAQPPZ010017031.1, from coordinate 5,044,029 downwards.
TTTTTTGAAAAAAGTTTTTTTAAACATTAGGAAGTAATTTTGCAAACTTAACAAGGGGAATTTTTTTTTCCTAAGGGGGGGCAATTTTTTTTCAAAATCTGCAAAATTCAAGGGGGATAGTGAGTAATTTTTTCAGCATTGAAAAAGACAAATTGGCATTTGTAATAAGGTGCATTTTCGGTGGAAACTGACACCTTAGGTTCATTTTTTTTGTGGGCACTTTTTCGATGTATGTTGCACTTTCCATTTACATTTTCACTACTTCATTAAAATAAAATCCATCACACTTAAGTCCCCAAAATAATTGAACCCATCCATGCAATTTATTGCACTGCAACATTCAGTATTTGTGATACCTCTGGTCCACACTTACAGGTAATGTTGTTGTGATCGGACTACTGTATCCGCCGCCTAATATAGCTGCCAAAATGACATCTAAGCTTATTCTCTATCAATCATCGGGGAGGAATAAGGTCACCAATTTTATATTTTTTTACTCCATCCACTACCCTAATCGTTCTTGTGTTTAGGCATAAATTCTAATGAATGTTCTGACATCCAAAGTGTTTAGGGGAAGTTACGCCCCACGCATGAGGATTGATGACTTTCTATGGTAGGTGCCATCAACGAGATGATTTCCTTTCAGTACCGCCTAAGTTCTATGTATTGTATGATCTCTAAAAATTACCTACACGTAAGGGCAGGTAATTGTTTCTAATTTTTCAAAATATCTATAGTCTCCTCACGTAAGGGCGGGTATTTTGTATGGTATAATAGCCTGGAAAAAGGTATATAAAAAAGGGGACCATTTGGTGATATAAGGAACCCTCATAATGGCTACAAAGTTAATGACTGGTGCTCATCAGTTATTGAAAGTTCCTGATTATACACCATGGAAAAATAAGATGAAGACTATCCTTTTCATGGAAGACTTATGGGATGTTGTTTCTGGAACAACAACAAGACCTTCACCAGTAGCTAGATCAACAATAGCTACAACTCCAACTGCAGATCAGATAGCATTTGATAAGAAAGATAGTAGAGCAAGAGTGCTCATCTTGCTTGTTGTTTCAGATGAAGTTCAACCTCACATTGCTAAAAAAGAACATGGTAAAGAGGCATGGGATGCCCTTCAAACCATTTATGATGGAAAGAATTATTCCACCATTCTTTACCTTCAATATCAACTTCACAGTTTGAGTATGAAGTAGGGTGAGACAGTTGAACTCTTTCTATGCAGAGTATCTGAGTTGAAAGTAAAATTGAATTCTTTGGGAGAACCTATTGATGACAAGCTCCTTACCTTAGTTGTATTGAGAGCTTTACCTGATTCTTATAGGGTGTTGATCACCTCACTTCAGGTGTCACAAAGGAAAGTTACCTTTGTTGAGTTGGTCAATATGCTTCAAGAAGAGGAGGCATGCCAACTTCAGAGAGATGATTCTTCTAATACAACCCTATACACCAACAGAAAGGATTCTAAGAAGGGTAATTTTCAGAAGGGAGTAAATTCTCACAAAGATTCAAAAGGGAAACAATCTCAAAAAATAAAGAGATATTGCAAAAATTTTGATAAATACAATCATGAAACCAATAGGTGTTGGCACAAAAATAAGCAACCTAAATAGAAAGGCCAAAATAAAACACAAAATAAGAACAAGCAATCCAAGGTAAATGTTGTTTTTAAAGAATTTGACTCATATTCTGAGTGGGCACACAAGGTGCTCATGACTACCACAGCCTCCAGGAAGAAGGATCATATATGGTATGTCGATTCTGACACTAGTAAGCACATGACTGGTGACAAATCATGGTTTGAATAATTTGAGGTCAAAGAGGGCAAACCTATCACTATTGCTAATGAAAAACCTACAAGGTGGAGGGAGGGTATAGTTTTAGTCACTCTTCTTGATGGCAAGTGTTAGATTGACAAAGTCCTCTATGTTCCAGGATTGGCGAATAATTTGTTGTCAGTCACACAAATTTTAGATAAATATATGGTTGTGAAATTTCGTGTTGAGGATGGCAAGAAGTGTTGTTCTATTACCAGGAGGAACAACTTCATATAAGCATGTATTATTTTCCTTAAATGCTATCTCTACTCCCCATGTTACCATGCTAGTCTCTACAAAGGAGGCAACTTCCCTATTGTATAAGAGATATGGGCATCTTAGTTTTGGCTACTTACTTGAGCTGAGTAAGTATGATATGGTAAAGGGTCTTCCTTTTCTTCCACATTGCCAGTATGCTCTGACTACTTAGCAGGAAATCAACATAGAGTACCTTTTGAGAAGAGCTCTACAAGAGCAAATAAACCTTTGGAGTTGATTCACACTGATCTATGCAGTCCTTTCACACCAAACAATTATGGGGGAAAGAGGTATTTTCAGTTGTTTGTAGATGACTACTCATAAAATATGTGGGTTTTCTTTCTCCAACTAAAATTTGAGGCCTTTGGTTTCTTCCAAAAATTCAAGAAATCTGTTGAGAAGGAGTCAGGGACTTCTATAAATACCCTCCACTCATATCGAGGGGGGAGTTTACCTCTAAAGAGTTTTTTGCATTCCTAACTGCACATGTAATCACAAGACAGTTAACTACTGATTATACTCCTCAAAAAAATGGAGTTGTTGAAAGGAGGAACCACTCTATTATGGAAATGGTTCGTTGTATGCTCACAGGAACTAGTCTTGGGCAACAATATTGGGCAAAAGTTATCACCATTGTAGTATATCTGTTGAATAGGGCACCCAAAAAATCCCTAAAATGAATGACTCCATAGGAAGCATGGAGTGGTCGAAAACCCTCCATCTCTCATCTTCACATTTTTGGATGTAAAGCTTTCATGCACATACTAAAAGAGAAAAGGAAGAAGCTAGATGAGAAGACATTGAAGTGTATTCTTCTTGGCTATGATGAGCACTCTAAGGGTTATCATTTGATTTATCCTTTGACCAAGAAGATTCATGTCAGCAGAGATGTTTTTGATGAGGCTTTCACATCACAAAGCACATCTAATGTATACCTAGATATTGTGGAATCTAAAGTTGAGAAGACCTCTTCATCACCAAAGACTGGAGGTCCTTCTACTTCTTCATATTCTTCACCACCATAGAAGAAAAATCCAAAATGCTATACAAATACAATCAGAGACTCAAATTTATCCTCTCCACCAAATTTGACTTTGGATAGACCTCGTACTCGTAGCATGGCTCGACAGGAGAGAGCAGCAGTAGAGACTACTGAGGTTGGTGATCTTTGTCAATATTTTGAGGAACTTTCTATAGATCTAGAGAGGGAAATAGAGGATATGGATATAGATGATGACAGGGTGTTTATGTCTTCAATGAATGAACATGAACCTACTTATGTACAAGATGCCCTTAGTGAGCCACAATGGAAGGCTGCTATGGATGCTGAGTATAAGTCTCTGAAAAAGAAAAAAACTTGGGAGCTTGTCGATCTACCACATAGAAGGAATCCCATTGGATACAAATGGATGAACAAAGTCAAGTACAAGGTATATAGGACAATTGATAAGTATAAGGCTCGTCTTGTTATAAAGGGCTATGTGCAAAAGGAAGGCATTGACTATGAAGAAACTTTTGCACCTACTTCTCATATGACTACCATTCAAGTTCTTTGTGCTATGGCAGCACAGTATAGGTGGAAATTTCACTAGATGGATGTCAAGAGTTCTTTTATGAATGGTGATCTCCAAGAGGAAGTCTACATGACACAACCTGAAGGATTTGAAGTGGAAGGCCAAGAGTAGAAAGTTTGCAAGTTGGTCAAATCCTTTTATGGTTTAAAATAAGCTCCTCAAGCTTAGCATATTAAAATGGATAATCACCTCCTGTAGCATGGATTTAAGATATTTCCATCAGATGCAAACCTCTATTTCAAGAAACAAGGTTTTGAGATAGTGTTTCTTGTACTCTATGTTGATGATCTGCTCATTACAGGGAGTTCAAAAACTATGATCTCTACTATCAAAAGAGACTTGTATAAATATTTTTAGATGATAGATATTGTACTTCTCCATTATTGTCTTGGTCTAGAAGTGAGCCAGAAGGAGCACTACATCAAGGTGTCTCAAAAAAAATATGCTAAGACATTGTTAGAAACATATCTCATGACTGATTGCAAGACGATGGCAACTTTGAAGGAATCAATACTTCATTTATCATGATATGATGATTCATCTTAGGTAGATGGTACTCTATATCGATATATAATTGGGAGTCTCATATATCTAACAAAAACTAGGCAAGATATCATGTTTGTTATCAACTATCTTTTGAGGTTCATGCAGGAACCTAATACTACTCACTGGAAAGCAGCAAAACATGTTCTTCACTATGTTCGTGGTACAATGGAATATGGCCTAGAATACAATAGGAATGACAAATTCTTGCAAGGATACACAGACTCTGACTATGTCGGGTCATATGATGATCGTAAGTCAACTTCAAGATATATATTTCATCTTGGATCTAGTCCTGTCTCTTGGCATAGCAAGAAGCAACAGGTGGTTGCTATCTCATCTACAGAGGCAAAATATCATGCCGCACGTGAAGCTGTATACAAAGTGATATGGTTGCATCGCATTATGACAAGTATGGGCCATCCATAAAAATCTCCAATACACTTGTTTTGCGACAACAAAAGTGTTCTAAACCTTGTTAAGAATCTCGTGCATCATGAGAAAACCAAGCACATTAACACACAATGTCACTTCATTCAAGACGAAATTCCATGACACTTAATTCAGCTTCAGTACATTCCCACCGATGCTCAAGTTGCAGATATTTTTACTAAGGCACTTGCACATGTCAAATTTGAATTTTTTCATAGCTCTCTATGTATTGCAAAATAATGTAATAAATGGGGGGTGTTAGCGTAGGCATTTTGGTTATTACATTATAGGTTAGTATTTTTTATTTCTTATAACAATACCTAATTATGCCTCGGGTGGTTTCGTAACCTCCGTGCTATTCTAGGGTGTCAAGTGTATTATTTAAACTATTGTCATCAATGGTTAATGTGTTATTTTGATCAATAATGGGGGTATTTTTTTATAAAATCCATAAATGAGGTTCCTATCATGGAACATTAGAGGTTTGAATGGGACCTCAAAAAAAAGGGTTTCTATATTTTTTGAGAAAGGAGGTTGGTCCAAATATAATTCTGCTACAAGAGACAAATATGGATAGAATCAAGGTAGATGAGGTAAGAAAAGTGGTTTGGAAGGAGGCTAACTTTATCACCAATTCAACACAATGGGTCTCCTATGTCTATGGAACCACAATAAAGTTACTAGCTTGACCCTTTTGGTAATAGATAGAATTATTAAAATATTGTTTTGTTGCAAGTCTTCAGGTTGAAAATGGATTTTGACGAACATTTACACCCCCAACTCTAGAAAAAATAGAAACTATCTTTAGTTTATGCTTAGTTCAATGAGAGAAGATTTCAAGAATGAGGTTTGGATTTTTGTAGGAGACTTCAACTCTCTTTTGTACTAGTCAGATAAGAAGGGGTGATACATCAATCTCAAGTAGTATGGAATAATTTGCTTCTTTTGTCAACAATCAGGAGCTCATGGACTTAGATTTAAAAGGTTCTAGATATACATGGAGTAACAAATGCCTAGGGACCCATCACATACAAATTAGATTAGACAGAGTTTTTATTTCCAAAGAGGCCATTCCTTTATTTGGGGACTCTTCTCTCATATCTCTACCCAATATTGGGTCTGATCATAACCCCCTTCTCTTTGATAATTATTCTAATACTATTTTCTTCCTAATACCCTTTAGATTTGAAGCCATGTGGCTCTCTCATCTGAAGCTAAAGGCAAGAATTAAGGAATTATGGAACACTAGATTCTCTAGCCCATGTATTAATCAAGTGGTTTATAAGTTTTCAAAGAAATATTCCATCTTGTCTCCTGGGATAAAGTTTGAAAATCCAAAGTCCTTGATGGAATAGGGCTCAGAAGAATACAAAAGTTAAATATCACCCTAATGGCTAAACAAGCTTAGAGAATCATCTCTAATGACAGCTCAGAATGGGTCACCATAGTAAAATGAAAGTATTTGCAGAATTTTAACTTCCTTGATGAATTAGCTCCAACCAATGGGTCAGCTTTATAGAAATCTATGATCCACACCAGACCCTTGATGGGTAAAGGTTTAAGATGGCAGCTAGGAAATGGAGAGTATAGACTTCTAGCATGACAAATGGATTAGAGGAGAACCGCTAATTGAAGACCCTATTCTCTCTATCCTCAAAAACTTCACTGATTCCTTGTTAGGATGAAAGATATTTGACTTCATAAACTAATACCATAATAGACTATCTTGGAGATCATTCCTTTGTGACTCTCATCTTGATGAGTTTGCTTCCCTTGTTTCACTCCTCAATTCTATGGTTATTCCTACTAGAAATATATTAGACCACCTCATTTGGGAGCACTATGAAAGTGGAGATATTTTTGTCAAGTCTTCATATGATATTCTATCGTTGCCCACTAATTCCTCTTTCCATTATCACCTTTTTTGGCCCAAATATCTGATTTCCAAAATTTCCTTCTTTTCATGGTTGGTCATCCAAGACAGGATTCTTACCACTGATAATTTAATCAAAATAGGCGTCATGATTCCCAATCACTACCACCTTTGCCTTTCTGCTTGGGAATCCACTCATCATATTTTCTTGGGTTGTTCTTTTTCCTCTTCCATCCTTGATTATTTGTTTCAATCCTTTTAGATCTTGTGGGCCAAGCCCCAATCCATCATTGATATTTTCACCCAATGGCCCTCTCCCTTTTGCAACTCCCACCTCAATTCCATCTGGAAGTTTTTCCTCCACCAATTCCTTTGGTAAATTTGGCTTGAAATAAATAGAAGAGTTTTTTCCAATGATTGCAAGAACCCTTCCTCTTTAACAAACAAAATCATAGCATGTGCCAAAGAAAATGCCCAGCTTATTCCTTCCACTAAGGCCACCATTTCTAGATTTGAATCCTCCCTGCTGACTTATTTGAATGTTCCCATCCAGGATGCCTTATCTTCTTCTCCCCCCAAGGTCAAACTTAACACCAATTGGATCCCTCCTCCGGTCGGGTGGATGAAGCTAAAATTTGATGGAGCTGCCAAAGGAAATCCAAGATCTATAGGGGTAGGTGGTATTCTTAGAGATCACAATAGGGACATTATTATGGCATTTTGTGAATGTCTTGGTTTCCATTCCAATCATTTTGCTGATGTCGAATCTCTTTGGATAGGGTTGTCACTATTACTTCTAAGTTCCAATAGGCTTATTATTGAATGGGATTCTCTCAACATCATTAATTACTTGAGGAACATAAAAAATCCCTCATGGAAGGTTAAGGGTTGTATTGAAGAAGCCAAGAAAATCATAGAGCATTTATGGGAACCCATTATCCAACATGCTTTTAGGGAAGCAAACAAGGTGGCAGATATGCTGGCCAATTATGGTACCAATATTAATGGTCTTGTCACCTGGATTGATGTGTTTCCCAATCAAATATCTGACATGGTTAATGCGGATAAAGCATTCCATTCACCAAAGCCTTAGTGGCCAATCCTTGCCTCCTTATCACCATTGCAATGCCCAATTTGAATATGGAAGCCAGACCATGGAGAAATATGGATGCAATAAGGTAGTAAAGGATGATATTAAGGATGCAGTATAGCTACTTATTGTTAGGACATCGTTGAGGATGCTACTTGGGATGGTCTTTTAGTTACATTTTTTGTGAGTTTATTGTGACATGGGTGCATGTCTATTTTTTTTTGGTTTTGTGGAAAACTGGCCCCTTGTTTCTTTTGTTTCCTCTTCCTAGCATACCTTTATGTTACTTTTGTAACAAGGTTTTGGGATCCTTTCAAAACCCGCTTTAATGAAATTTTTTACTTATAAAAAAAAAATTGTTGCTAAGTTGAGACTGATAAAAAAAATCTAAAATATTGGAACAAATAAATCTTTGGGGACATCCAAATTAATAAAAAGGATCTCAAACCCCAGTTATAGGCTATTCAATCTTCTTTGAAAGTGGATATCCTCTCACAGAACAATAGATTGGATGAGAGAAGAATTTTGTTTGAGCTTCATAATGTCATGAGTAGTGAGGAGGTTTTTTGGTGATAAAAGTCTAGATAACTTTGGATCAAAGAAGGAGATAGAAACACAAAATCCATAACTGAATCAGGGAGATTCATAAAGGGGATGGTTCTAAAATAGGGTATATCTAGGAAATTAAATCCAAGGATGTATCCTTCTTCCAATATCTCCTCTATGATATGAGTGCGAGAAGTATTTTTATGAAAGAAAAACTTCTTTAGAACATTTCTCACTTGGTGACAAAAGAAATGAATGATAATCTCAATAGTCTTCTTAATGATAATGAAATTAAGAAAGCACTCTTTTCTATAGAAGTACTGAAGGTAGCCTGGATGGCTTCCTCCTAATATTTCTTTAAAGGTTCTAGCATATATTTGGTAGGGAGATTAGTGAAGCTCTGTATGAAGTTCAAATCACTGGAGTCTTCCCTGAGGCTTTAAATACCACTTTCTTGGCTCTAATTCTAAAATCAATAGGTGTTATTGAGTTCAAAGAATTTCATCCAATTAGCCTATACAATAATATATTTAAAATTTTCACTAAAGATTTAGCTAATAGGGTTAAATATCTCTTTTCTCATATGATTGATTATACCCACAGTGGTTTTATTTCAGATCATTAGATCCTGAATGGAGTTATTTTAGTTCTTGAACTCATATATTCAATGGACAAAAAATGTTGAGTAGGATATTTTCTAATACTAGACATGAAAAAGGTCTACGATAGGGTCTCATGGGAATTTCTTCTTAGGTTTTGTTACATACCAAAAGTAATATAATCATCGGCTATATTATAAGATATTACATTCAATTATTACTTATAGATATCCAAGTGTAGATTTTTATATTATCATCGATTATAAGTCCTTCATTTGTGTATTTGCACTATAGTTACCCATTACGATGGGTATCTGCCCTCCTTGAGTGGTCATTGATCATTATCTTCATATTTGCATTTATTCGTATTTGCTCAATTCTATATTTGTGTTATTTCATTCTAGTAATTATATATATACATACATACATACATACATATATATATATATTGTGTATACTATTGTATTTGGGAAAGCAATAAATAAAGGGTAGTCATACCCTTCCATGTGGTATTAGAGGCACTGATTCTGGATATAACAAGCAGAAAATGATGCATCAGGCAATTTCAACAGAATCATAGGAGTCTGGAGCAACTGTTTTGGTTACGCACATTTGGGTAAAATATACCAGCATCGGTGGTTATAATTGTAGAAGGTAATGATCACCTATTTAATGGATTGAAGGTCAATTTTTTTTATCGACGGGCAGTTTGCATCCAACAACAAAGTCTCCAGGACCAGCGGATAGCAGCATCCATGATCAAAGGTATTACGGGTGCACTGGTAACCACTCAACATCACTATTTTGTAGATGGTGCAACAACATACTAAAGGAATTACATAAGACTTTATGGCTTTTAGGTGATTAATGAGTGGTCTAAATGATCATTACATAAACCAAGAGTAGGTGAGAACATGAATAACCAAGCTAGGTATAGGCATCTCATTGCGTGCGAAAACCAATCGACATACACTCTCCATCCAATTTTTTCCCCCAATTACCATAAGCCATGAGCATCATCCAAACACCATAAACCAATGTTAAATCACAACCAACACAAAAAAATTCACAGTCCTCATGCTCTGCAGGCATCAATTTCCAAACAAAACAGGCGACCAATCAAGAAGGAGGAAAAATAAAAAAAATTAAAGTATAACTAAGGTACTTTGCACATGTTTCATTTTTTTATTTTGTACATGGGACATATTATCCCACATTCGATGTGTAAAGGCTACATAATTGTTTTTAACGATAAGGGCACAATAAACAAAGTGTGACTTCGGTCGCATAGTAGTTTGTCCCTCATCCACGTGCAAACCCTATCCAGTTGTCATCATGTGTGTCTTTGGCTTATGTGTCTTCTATAGTCCTGTCAGTTGTGTCTATGTCTAGAGTCTCCTACCCAGTCCGGCCAACTGTCCTTCGTGTGTCTCGGGTTTGAGTGTTCATCTTATGGGTTGTGTGAGGGTTTTCTATCCAGTCATTATTGGTCTAGTTTTTAGTGGCTTTGGCCTAGTAAGGTGTGTTTTTCAGGTCCAAAAGTTGTGTCTACTATCATATCTTGGTTAGTATCATGTTGGCTTTATCTCAATGACCTTTCGGTGATTGGTGTCAATTTGGTGTCACATCGTGTCTTGGTTAGTGTTGCATTAACTCCATGTCAGTATCATTTTAGTGTCAGTCGAGTCCCTGGGTCATCTTTCGTATCATGTGTTGTATTAACTTCATGTCAATGTCCTTTTAGTGTCAGTCTAGTTCCTGGGTCATATTTTGTATCACATGTCAAATCAAGGGTGTCAATAGCAAAGGTCAAACAAAAATTTAAATCAAGTATCAAATTCAAAGTGAGGTCAAAATTTGAAGTGGTGTCAAAAGCAAGGTATCAAAAATTCAAAGGTAGCTGAGTAAATCAGGAAGACTCAAAATGAGATATTCAATATAATCCACATCACAGTTGGAGCGATAGTTGAAGTGAAAAAAAAAAAAATTCCCAATTCATCCAATTTTTTGCAAATATCAAAGGCAAAAGTGGTTAGAAGAACCTTGGTGACAAGTGCATGAGTGAAAGGTGGACCAAAGAACAAAATGGGTAACTATAAATCTTGGATAACTCCAATAAGGGGACCTTGAAATCACCACGAAGATCTCCTAGAAGCAAAGGTACACATAATTCTTCTTCTCCTATAGGAGTTACTAGCTTTAACCCTGGTCATCCATTGTTTAATAATATGGCATCCAATCCATCCCAAAATATTCCTAGGAGAACCTCACACAAGAGGAAATAGGGAGCCCCCTTATCACTGACAAGATCTTACAATATTTATGGAAAGGTATGAACAACCTGAGTGACAAGATGACCCAACTATTGGAAAGACAAATCCAACCAAATCCTCCTAGCCCAAACCACCCCCAAAGACATTGGAGCATTGAGGATTAGTATGAAGGAGAAGCCTATACACAACATAGAGATCATAATGGTCATTCCCCAAATCATTGCAATTGACAAAGAAATAACGAGGATGTGGGAAGCGAGGAAGTTTATGAACAACAAAGGGGTCTTGATAGACCCTCCCAAAATATCTTCCATAGATAGAGGAATAATGGGGACCGTGATAGAGATAAAGTGTACCACCAATCAAGAGGTCCTAATGGAGTTAATTTTCCATGCATTGATATGCCCACCTTTGAGGGTCATGATCCGCGTGGGTGGATAGCCAAAATGGAAGGTATTTTAGACTTATACTGATTTCAAGATTCCAAAAAAGTTCCTTTTGCTACATCCAAACTAGGTACTGAATCTTATCAATGGTTTATATGGCTCAAATGTGAGAAAGGAAACACCATCTATTGGAATAATTTCATCAAATACTTTCTTAACAGATTCGATGAAGGATCCTCATATTCTTATAGGGTGCAGTTGTTATCACTTAAGAAAATAGGATCAGTAATGGAATATATATTAGAATTCACTAGCCTGCTTTCCTATACAAGAAATTTGGAAACCAAAGTAGTGATAGTTGCTTTTAGAAATGGGTTGAAAGAGAATATTAAAGTCAAAGTGGATCTACAAGATCCATCCACTGTAGATGCCTGTATATGGATTTCCAAGTTGGCTGAGAAGAAGGTGCAAATGGCAACATCCATACGACGTGATTCATATGGTCAACCTCAATATCACAACTCTTTTCACAAAAATGATCAACCATAAAGATATTTTTGCTATAAATGTCACAATCACCATCCAAAATATCAAGCATGTGTACCATGACAGAGCTTTCAAATTTAATACACTGACAAGGAAGATGAATAAATAGAGAACAACTCACCTAATAATTCCCTAAACGAAGATCAAATTTAACACAAGGTGGTTGTAGCTGGGTAAGATACTATGGAAATTTCAATACATGCTCTTATGGGGTCATCAACTCACCATAAAATCAAAGTATCAAGATTCATTCAACTAAGGAAGGTAATTATATTAATTGATTCAGGATGTACTCACAACTTTATTGACACAAGGCTTGCCAAGGAATTAAACTTACACATAAACTCCTCCAATCAAGATAAATTTCAAGTTAGAACTGTCAGTGGGAGTAGCACTCAATATATAGGTAAAACATCTTCAAATTTATACTTGGCAAGGTCCTCTTTTTTTTATGAATTTAGGGAATTTAAAAGTTATCTTGGGAGTCGCATGGTTAGAACAAATGGAAACCATAGTCGGTTTTAATTACAAGTAGAACTTTTTTGAATGGAAATAAAATGGGAATACCATTCACCTCAAAGAAATTCCAACACCTCCATAAAATATAGTAAGTTCACACAGCATGGAAAAAATAGTAAGAAAAGGTAGTTATGGATTCTTTGCTCAAATTAATTGTATGGAAATGCAAGAATAAGATACACCAAAAATCCAATCAGAAGATCTATAAAACATTGGGACCAACTATGATGAGGTCTTCCAATAACCAAAGGGACTACCTCCCAAAATATACCATGACCATGACAGATAGTGTCTCAAGAAGGTGATTGGCTAGAAAGTGAAATCTCAGTCAGAATTACCAATACTAGATGCAAAAGGGCATATATATCTCCAGCCTAAAGTAATTCTACAAAGCATAACATGCATATTGAGATCTCATCACATCCAAGAATTTATCATCAAATGGTAGGGCCTACCAGAAGAAAATGCTACATGGGAACCTGAAAGTATTTTCCAGACATTTCCAGCTTTGAGGACAAAGCTTTCCGAGGAGGGGAGTCATGTTACATACCAAAAGTAATATAGTCGTCAACTATATTATAAGATATTACATTCAATTATTACTTATAGGTATCCAAGTGTAAATTTGTATATTATCGTCGATTATAATTCCTTCATTTGCATATTCGCACGATAGTTGCCCATTGTGGTGGGGATATGCCCTCCTTGAGTGGCCATTGATCATTATCTTCATATTTGCATTTATCCGTATTCGCTCGATTATATATCTGTGTTATTTCATTCTGGTAATTACATATATATATATATATATATATATATATATATATATATCATATATATATTCTGTGTATATTTTTGTATTTGGGCAAGCAGGAAATCAAGGGTAGTCATACCCTTCCAGGTTCCTCCAAAATTTTAGCTTTGATAGGAGATGGATCTTTTTTATTAAAACTTGCATTTGTTAATCATATTTTTAGTGCTTATCAATGGCTCCCTCATTGGGTACTTTCATAGTTATCGTGGTATTCATTAGGGAGACCCACTCTCCCCTTATCTATTTATCCTCATGGTAGAAGCCTTGGGTAGGTCCCTTAAGGCCTCCTCCTTTGTGGTTGGTATTAAACTAGCCCCAAGTATGGAATTGATCTTCCATCATCAATTTGTAGACGATATTATTCTCTCATTCTTTGCATCAATTCCTCAGGCCCAAGAAATCAAAGGGATCCTCATTTGGTATGAAGAGGCAATGGGACAGAAGGTTAATTTTTTGAAGAGTAAAATATTCTTCTTGAATTCCTTGATTCTTAGGCAAAGAAGAATAGTGATAGAGTTGGGCTATGAGATAGCGGATTTTCCATTGACTTACCTTGGGATTCCTCTTTTTAAAGGGAGGTGCAAGGAATATTTATGGGAGTCGATGGTGGAAAGGGTGCAACGTAAACTTACCAGCTGGAAAGGAGCTCTGTTAAGCCTAGCAGGTAAGGCTATTCTGGTTAAATATATACTTCAGAGTATACTAGTTTACTTTATATCCTTGTTCAAGATGCCTGGTAAAATAGTGCAAAAAATTGAGCAAGCTCAAAATTCCTTCTTGTGGTTTGGATCAAAGGAGAAAAATAGAATCCACTTAGTAGCATGGGACTAGATCTACAATAGAAGGAGTTTGGAGACCTGTGCCTAAGAAGTATGTACCAAATTAATAAGGCCCTAGTTACTAAACAAGTTTAGCACTTGAACCATAATGAATAGGTTGATTGGGTTAATATTATAAAAGCTAAATATCTAAATAATGGGGAGGAATTCCTATCGAATGGCATACCAAACTCTGGGTCAGGAGAAGTATTATAAATGGAGGAAGATGGAATGTGAGTAATGGCCATCTAATTGATTTTTAGCCAGATCCCCAACTAATGGACCAACTGTTGGTGTCGCTTCCAGAATTGGAAATGGCTAAAGACTTTTGTAGAATTACCTTTGGTTCTAAGGTTGAATATTATATCAAACCTATAAATCATAGGAAGATATGGAGAGTTTTATTCAGTTCTAACTTATCTTTAGCTAAGAAAATGGTCCTTAAGAAGATCTCAAACCTCCTAAAGTTCCAAGTCATCAAATCTACTGATGAAGTTGATAATATTTTTTGGAAGGTAAAAAGTTCAAGAGGTTTTTTTGTGAAATTGGCATATTTCCTTCTGGAGGACCCTAGCCCCCCTTGGTTTTTGAGAAAATTAGTTTGGTAGAAGGGATTAACCCCTAAGGTTAATGTTTTTCTATGGTTTTCTATACAAAATAAAATCTTGACCATAAATAATCTACAATATTAAGGTATGATTATTCTAAACTGGTGTTACCTTTGTGGCTTGGATTATGAGTTGGTATAACATGTATTTATTTTGTTATTGTTCTTTAAGGATGTTTTATCCTCCTTTTTCAATTTGGTTGGTGTTTTTTGGTAATGCCCATATCAAATATTTGATATTTTATACCAATGGGACCCTCCCTTCTTCTCTCCTCGACTTCATTTGTTTTAGATATTTAGCTTGGATCACATCATGTATCTGGAAGGAAAGAAATTTGAGGGCTTTTAAAAATAAATCCAATTAAGCCCTCTATATCTACACCAAGAGAATTATAGAAATAGTGGATAATGTCTCTACCATCTCTTTGGACTCAGGTTGCTCTACTAGGGAATTGGCTCTGGAGTGTCCTCTGGGGTTTAAAATTTTTTTAAGGTCTACGACCCATTTGGATTTATATAGGAGAAGATATATTTCCTAGGAACCACCCCCTACAGGCTAGATTAAACTCAATTTCGATAGTGCTTCCAAGGGTAACCCAAGATGGGTAGGTGTAGGTGGATTAATTTGAAGAAATAGTGAAAAAATCCTTCTCACCTTTGTTGAGAAGTTGGGACCTTAATCAAGTCATTTTTCTAAAGCTTATGCTCTTTTCCAAGGGATTTATCTATTAAGTGGCTTTGATCAGAGTAAGGTCATCATTGAGGGTGATTTCATTAATATCATCAATCTAGTGAAAGGCTCTCAAACTCCTAGTCCTTCTATCACTAATATGATTTTTGAGGCAAAAAGAATCCTTCAGGCCTTTGAGAATGTGGTTGTCAAGCATGTGTATAGGGAAGGTAATAAATCAACTAATTTTCTGGTAAATTTAGGATTGAGTCAAGATGGACTAACTATTTAGAGAGAGGATTTTACATCAAGTATCAATGATTCATAGAATATAAATTTATTTCTTTAGGCCCTATTGTAATTCCCTTAGGTTGGGGAGGTTTTTCTTGACCTGTTCCTATGCTAATGTTGGGGATGTTGTTGATAGCCCATCCATTTCTCCTAAGTTCAATATTTCAAATCTTTTGAAATTCTTCACTTGTACCACCATCATTTTGGTGGGGCCCCTATCTCATGGGTGGTATAAGCTATTTTGGGTGCTAGTGAGATTCACTAGGTTTTATGATAGTTGGTGTAGTGAGAAGACTCTTCTCCCAACTACTATGCTAAGTTGGGGATAGGTGGGTCATATTTTGGAGGGCCCCAACAAGGACAACCCAGACATCAATGAATAGTAATGGTCGGGGGTCTATTTTTTGATGGGTCTATGTTAACTTTTTATATTTTTATTATGTTGTTATATTTGCTTGGGTGTCCATGTGTGGGTTGATCTATATGAGTTATAGAAGTTGGTTGTATACTGTATGGTATTTCTTCTACCTGTTTGTTTCTTTATATTACCTTGGTGGTGTTTGTGTTGGTTTTCCCTACATGGGTTCTAAATGTTGATCTATGTTTAGCTTGCTAACATCCTTCTACCTGATAGGGTGTTATTTGTTCCTTTTGCAATAATATTTGGGGATCCTTTCAAAGCCCCTTATTTTAGCTAATAAAAAAATGTATAAATATGTATGTGGAGTATGATACAACTACTAGCCATAGTGTCTCTTCCTTCACTAAATTAAGATATATATGGTTGATTTGAGTCAACTGAGTTAAATAATTTATTGATACTAATACACAAAATCCATATGTAACATACTTATAATGGCTTAGATCATTCTATGATCCATGTATCATTTTCATTTAAGCTTAATATAGAAGAATGTATCATAACGTTACTTGAAAGAAATAGAGTAAAATTTTTGATAAATAAAGTGTATAGTCAATACTTTGCATTTTAAGATATTTCATTTCTTTCTCAAGTCGCTAATACTTGACTCCCTTTCTTTATTTTTCATTTATCTTACGATCAAGTTTATTAGATTGAGATGGAATGGGGTATCATATGGTAGGTTATTACATACATGAAATTTATTGTCTTATTATATGATGGATGACATGGGGATCATGTGGGATTATGATGACTTTTACATGTATGACTTATATGGCATAATTCATATGCTAGTTGTCTCTTTCCCATATTAGATTTTGTTATCACATCAAATTAAAAAATGTAGTGATATTTTCCTATGGGGAGAGAATTAGAATTTAAGACTTCCTTCAATAAATCAACATAACCTATATTGTATATCTATAAGAATGGAAATAAAACTATAAAAAATATAGATATCCTTCAATAGGTTTTAACTAGGGCAAATAGAAGCAATCATGAGAAATTTTGGTTTCAAGCAAGTAGACTTTGACAAAGGGATAAAATATTTAGTATTTCACCTAAGACCTAATGACTATGGGTACTAGGATTGGATTTAGTTATACACCAAATTAGAGAAGAGGATAAACGCTTGGTGCACTAGGTGGCTATCATTATGGGGTCTCCTTACATTGGTGAAATTAGTTTTGGAAGCTAGCCTAGTCTACTAGCACTCCCTAGCTTACATTCCCATCACAATAGTAGATAAAATAAGAAAGAAGTGTTTCCAATTTCTTTGGTCAAGGAAAAAATAAAAGGATGTAATAGCACTAGTTAAATGGAACATAATAGTTAAAGAAAAATTAGGAAAATGATGGGGTCTCAACAAAATAAATAATTTTAGAAATGCTTTGGCAGCAAAAATTCTATGGAGATTGATAACCGACAAAGGATTATGATAGGAAGTAATTCAAGAGAAATATTTAGGCACCTTATCCTTTGTAGATTGGATTAGAATGTAGAATAAATTAATTTCAAAAGCCACAATTATTTGGAAATCACTAGTGAGAGATTTTCTATTAGTTAGTAATTTCTTGGCTTGGAAAATAGAGAATGGAAAGGAAATAAGGATAGGCAAATATTTTTGGCTAGGAAGCAAAAGAGATTGTCAACTTCCACAAAATATAATAAATCATCTCTATAGATAAGGAAATATGGTATTGGAACTAGTGGTATCAATAAATATTACTAATTTAAGTAAACAAGGATGGCTCATAGCAAAAGATCTAAGACTAGGATGAAATCATGCACATATTTGGCATGATTAAAAAAAGGAACTAGAAAGAGTAAATATAAGACTAAATCAATAAATAGACTTTATAATATGGTTCAATAATCTAGAAAGTGGGTAATACACTGTTAAATAAGGGTATAAGGTAATTTTTGACAACAACAATGAGGAAAAACTTTGGTGGTGGAGTAGAATATGGAAGGTAAAATCACCCCTAAAAACTAGAATATTTTCTTGGTTAGCTCTAGCCAAAAAAGTACTAACATGGGATGTTCTTAAAAGAAGGTTTTGGCAAGGACTAAGTCAATTTCATGTGTAGAAAGGAAGAATAAAAAATGGACCAACTTTTTGTTCATTTACCTTTAGCAAGAGAAGTATGGAATTCAATTCTACCTTTGACTCAAGGGAAAGGACAATGGCCTGCTAGGAATATTTTGGATAGCATGCAACAATGGTTCAAAGAAATATAATTAAAGGAGTATAGATGTGTCCATTTTATAGTGGAATGGGGCTTATGGATGGCTAGAAATTATTGGTTGTTTGGAGGTAAGGAAATTCCAATGATTCTAAAAAAATTTATAGTACAATGTAGATTAAATCCATTTTTGAAAGTCTAAAAAAATTTCCAAAACCAAAACTAAGTAGTCAAATAGGAACACTAGTAGTGGATCTTATGAATCCATGCACCTTATTTGATGGATATTTCTAAGGTAGCCCAGGTAAATGTGGGGTAGTGGAAGCACTTTACATAAATAAAAATAATAAGATCACTTTCAAGGTAATTTTAGGGGAAGGAACAAATAATATGGAAAAATGGAAAGCATTGATCCTCTTTATGAGAATAGCAATGGAGCACAAAATTACAACTTTATAGATTTATGGAGACTCAAAATTAGTGATAATTTGGGTTACAGATCATTTTGAAATGAAAAACTTGCTCCTTAGTCCTTTCTATGAGCAAGTGAAATTATTAGAATCTTTTATAACAAAAATTTCATACAAGCACATCTATAGGGAACTAAATGTAGAAGCAAATGGTCTTTCAAAATATGGTTTGAAACTTCCAATGGGAATTTTGTAGAGAGAAGTGGTTAGAGGAATTAGGGTTTCCTCACAACCCTTCTCTTATGAAGGATCATATTAGATAACTATCAATAGAAAAAAAGAAGGTTTTGAAAGGGACCCTTGCCTTTATTTTTTAGAAATGCAGGCTTCAAATAGTATTTGACTTTAGAATTGAAACCTGAGTCCTCTTCAGTTTTTGTACTTAGGTAAGTCATTCAAGAACTGTGATTGATAAGAAAGTTATTCCTACTTTCCACTTGTCAACCTGTTATTAGGATTTTATATTTGGATTGTAAGCTAATTGTAACATATTACAATAGGGAGGCTAATACTTCTCTCTTTTAAGTTTAGACCAACTCCTAGATAGGATGTAACTAAAATTCTTGAGGGTACTTCATACCCATAGCATTAATTTTTTTTTTTTTTTCTCAAGAAAAAAAGAGTAGAGAATTAGAGGACCATGGTAGCCACCTTGAAATGGAAAAGTATTTATATTAAAATACTTGTTTTGTATATCAAATTTAGACCTCTTAAAATTCAAAAGCAACATGACTACGTAAAACATGAACTTCTCATATTAATATGAAATACCTTTTAGTTAAAATTGTTATATGTGTACAATAATTACAAAACCAAACATTTTAAAAACAAAATATGTGCAAGACTTTTTTTACAAAATTAAAAAAATGGTAAAATCAACTTTTTGTATAAGAAAAAAATATAAAATCAAATTTAATTAACTCCAAAATATTTGGAAACCAAATTGTTTTCAGGCCAAAATTTTGAAAAACCAAATATCAACAAAACCTAAAATTTTGCAGAACAACTTTTTTGTAAAACCAAATATGCACAAAACCATAGTCCTCAAATTACATGTATCTTGTATACTACAATAATAACAAATTACTCATTTTTCTTCTAAAAAACATAGTTTAAGGTACCCCTCATAGAAACAACATGTCAACTTCTCATGATTTCTAGTGCTCAATTTCCATCTATTACACTTTTGACCTCCAACTTTAACTAAAGGAATAGTGGTTCCTATTACATGATGATTGTATTGTAGCAATGGATTTGTATGCTTGTAGTCATCAAATAGAATGTGGTTCCTATTGCATTATGATTGTATTGTAGCAATGGATTATTAAAAATGTATTTTCTTGATATGAAATAAAGATTTAATAAATATAATTTAAATTATAATAAACATTAAATCATATTATGTGTAACTAAAATTTCAATACTATCCAAAGAACAAGAGAGCTAGTTGTAGACACGAAAAATTGACCCACCCAGATGAGTCATATTTCCTTGGGCTTCCTTTAAGAGGTTCTTAAAATTGTTCGAAATAAGTTTGGTCATTTTTCTTATGTTTTGCCTTGTTTTTCTTGACCTTGATCAAATCCACGCTCGATAATTAATGGGGTGCATATTTGGAAAATTTAGGGTTTTTCTTTAAAAAAAGCTAAATTTTAACTTGACCCTTTTGGGGCATTAGCCTAATCAAAGTTAATTTTTATTTTTCCTACCCTTTTAGCCCTCCAAGATCTTTATAAATAAAAGGATCGAATCCCCTTTCTCCTAGTTTAAAAAAATTTACCAAGTGACTCTCAACTATCTGAATTCTGCTTAAGTGATCTTGTTAGCATTTTGTATAATTTTTTGGTGCTTTGGTGGTCTGTTGTTGGTGTTCTTGGGGATTATGCAAGTGGAGAAAACCTTTTACAATAATTTTTCTTCTTGGGAGGAGAGGTC
This sequence comes from Wollemia nobilis, assembly GCA_028583015.1. NCBI lineage: Eukaryota > Viridiplantae > Streptophyta > Pinopsida > Araucariales > Araucariaceae > Wollemia > Wollemia nobilis. The sequence continues at coordinate 5,023,346 of JAQPPZ010017031.1, read as the reverse complement.
TTCCACCTTTTCTCTTGCTTCTTCCATAAGATCACCAGGTATTTCTTTGCACTTAGTATTTTACATTTTCATTTCAAATACCTATTCTATTATTATTATTTATTTTAAAGGATTTTTAAGCCCTCTTGCGTGAATCTACACCTCATTCGATATAGGTCACAAATTTGATGAAATCCTTACTTTCACTTAATTAGCACTCTGCATCTGTTTTAGTGTTGTTATCGAATTCATGCTCAATATCCAATAGGGCACATATTTAGTATAGCTTATTTTTAGGGTGACTCTTCATCCCAAAACCCTAGGGCTTCACTTTGTGTTCCCTCTACATTCTATTTGTCTCTATATATGTTCATTTCTAGCTGTTATCATTCTATTTCATTTGCATTTCATATCAGTTTAGCTTAGGAGCAATTATTTATTCCCAAAATCCTAGTTTTTAAAATTGCATTTTTGTTGAAGTATTGCATCCATTTTGTTTGCACTTCACTTTTTATGTCATGTTTGTATATTTTTTTGTGTTTGTTTCAAATGTCAAAGATAATTTTTATTATGAATGGTCATCTAAAAGGACCAAGGGGGCTTGACTGTTGTGCCTCAAATATTAGTCTTATAGTGGCCTAAGAAGACTCCCAAATGTTGATCAAATTTTATAGGGTTTGTGAAGTTATTTTATAGGTCTTAAACCATTGGATATTTTGGATGCAAGATAAATCTTGGATAAAATACCAAAATTAGATAAGTACCCTTGATAAAATTTTTAAATTATGTATTGTTTTCTTTTTCTATTCTTGTTCACAATCTAGGTTACAAATAAAAAGAAAAAATATATAGCCACTTTTTAGGTATTATAAAGAATAAAAGCATACAATGTGCATTTAGGGTTTAGTATTGTTTGTGCAGTTCCATTATACCCTTGCTCAAAAGACAAAGAATATCATTATTGCAACCTAGTATTGGAAATCATTCAATCAAAGAATCATATTAGGGCTAGTCATTGTCTTCGTCTTCTTGCATCTTATGTGTCTCGCATCATTCTATCATTTTCATAAGTTTAGCATAGAAATACCAAACATAGGTGATTGCCTAATTGACACATTTACCACTCCCACCCTATAATTCGATAAAGTACTAAAACCATTCTTGGTGAACCTATCCTTTTGTGTCCTTGAGTGTAGATAATATAACACACCCTTGTGGTTCACCTCAGGTCCTAGTGGCTCTAGTCAAGAATCGTACACGATAGGGCGGTTTTCTCCCTCTATATATTTGGTGAACCCAACATGAACACACATATTAGTGGCCAATATAGGTTCCTCACGGGGAAGGATGAGGAAGATGAATTAGCCTGGGGCTATGGCAGCCTTGGGGTCTACTCAGTTAAGGCTGGATATGAAGAGATCCTCCCTGAGCCTCCCCCACACTCTTTTCCGGTTCAGCATTGGAGAAGGATTTGGCATTCAAAGGGTTGGCCGAAAGTGAATTTCTTCGCTTGGCAACTTATGCATAATGGTCTTCTCACCTTTGACAATCTCAGACGTAGGGGTTTCAATGGCCCCTCTCAATGTGCTTTATGCCTCCAACATGAGGAAACTGCAGATCATTTGTTTTTTGAGTGTCCTTTTACTCATCAGATTTGGGAACGCTGGTTTTCTCAATTTAAACTCTAGGCTAATGGTGTTCTCAACCATACCAATATTTGGGAAAAATGGAAATGGGGCAGGTTCAATTCCATAGCTCTCCGAACTGGTCGGCAATTAGGCTTTCTCTTCATTTGGTGGCAAGTTTGGTTGGAGAGAAACGCCCGGATCTTTAGAAACACTTTCTCCTCGATTGACGGCGTTTGGTAGGTCATCTGGAGCAAAGTCACAGAAACTGTTGCTATTTTTGTTAATGAAGAGAATCAAGCTACTCTTGGGCATCCTGAAGAGGGGGTTGAGGGACATGAGAGGCAAGGCAGAGCATGCTGGAAACCTCCCCCTATAGGTCGGATCAAGATCAATACTGATGGGGCTGCAAAAGGCAACCCGGGCAACGCAGGAATTGGTGTTGTTTGTCAGGATCACTCGAGTGCGATTCTTTATTGGGAATTGCAGGGATTGGGCAGAGCCACGAATAATGAAGCCGAAGCCTTTGCCATTAAGTCAGCGTCTATTTGGGCTGTTAAGCAGGGTTACCGGAGGATAATTCTTGAATCTGATTCTCAAGTCCTGATCGGCGCTCTAGATTGCTTGCGGAATTTCTCTTTAAAATCCTGGAGACTACGGATGTTGATATCCCAAATCAAGGAGTTATGGAGGGAGTTAGATGATGTTATCCCTATGTATGTGAGTAGAAATCTGAACACGGTAGCTGACTTCCTTGCGAAGATGGGTGCTGAGAAAGGGGTAGGTGTTCAGCTGCACAGTGATATGCCTATGATAGATGAAGAGATTCGGAGTGGTTTGGAACGATCCTTGCATCCATGAGCTCAAAAATGACTAATGTTAGTTTCTGTCGCGATATCGCGACATATTGCGCCGTCGCGACCTTGTTTGGTAATCTGTCGCAATTTCGCGACATGTTGCTCTGTCGCGACATGTTGCTCTGTCGCGACCTATCCTGGATAACTGTAGCGATTTCGCTACCATTTTTGCTACCGCGGCCTTGGGAGGAAAATTGTAGCGATTTCGTGACTTGTTGCATCGTCACGGTCTTTGATGAGAAGGTGTCGCGATGTCGCAACCTTTTTGGTTGGTTTTGCTGCTGGAGGAAAAGTGTCGCGATATCGCGATGCTTTGAGAAAAATTGTGTGAAGGGGAAAAATCGTCACGATATCGCGACAATTTTTGTGAAAAGCTACTCTAAGGAAAATTTGATGCGATTTCGTGCCTTTTTTGAGGAAAGGACACAAAGGGGCATACCTGTAGCGATTTCGCGACGTTTTGAGCAAAATTACGTTAAGTGGAAAAACCGTCGCGATATCGCGACCTTTTTTGTGAAAAGCTTCCCAAAGGATAACCTGTCGCGATTTCGTGACATTTTTATGGAAAGGAAGCAAAGGGGCAAACCTGTAGCGATTTCGCGACAGTTCTGGAGAAAAAACTGCATGAAGGAAAAACGTCGCGATTTCGCGACTAGTTTAAGAAAAGGGCACCATGGGGGAGAACATGTCACGATTTCGTGACACTTTTGCGTATGGGGCGCCCATTGGAAATCTTGTCGCGATTTCGCTACACTTTCGGCCAACTGGAGATCCAAGGAAAAACCATCGCGATATCGCGACACTTTCTCAAAGTTGCTGATTAAAGGTGAACTCGTCGTGATTTCGTGACAATTTTGGGGAGCAGGTGCCTTCAGGATTTCTCGTCGTGATTTTGCGACGTTTTTGGCGTTTGGGTGATTTGGTGCTGTGCTGTCGTGATTTCACGACATTTTTCGTGTGTTGTGGCTTCGGCGCTTTTTGTCGCGATATCGCGACATGTCGCGATTTCGCGACATGTCGCGTTATCGCGACTGGTTGTTGTGGCGCGGCGGTTGTTAGGTTAGGTGTCACGATTTCGTGACATGTCACGTTTTCATGCCCTTTGTTCTTCTGGTCTCTTTGCTCTTGGTTGGGATGCCCTTTCTCCCTCTTGTAACTGTCATTTGTTTTAATACAAGCTTTTTTTCAAATTTTTCAAAAAAAAAGAAGACTCCCAAATGTTGATCAAATTTTATAGGGTTTGTGAAGTTATTTTATAGGTCTTAAACAATTGGATATTTTGGATGCAAGATAAATCTTGGATAAAATACCAAAATTAGATAAGTACCCTTGATAAAATTTTTAAATTATGTATTGTTTGCTTTTTCTATTCTTGTTCACAATCTAGGTTACAAATAAAAAGAAAAAATATATAGCCACTTTTTAGGTATTATAAAGAATAAAAGCATACAATGTGCATTTAGGGTTTAGTATTGTTTGTGCAGTTCCATTATACCCTTGCTCAAAAGACAAAGAATATCATTATTGCAACCTAGTATTGGAAATCATTCAATCAAAGAATCATATTAGGGCTAGTCATTGTCTTCGTCTTCTTGCATCTTATGTGTCTCGCATCATTCTATCATTTTCATAAGTTTAGCATAGAAATACCAAACATAGGTGATTGCCTAATTGACACATTTACCACTCCCACCCTATAATTCGATAAAGTACTAAAACCATTCTTGGTGAACCTATCCTTTTGTGTCCTTGAGTGTAGATAATATAACACACCCTTATGGTTCACCTCAGGTCCTAGTGGCTCTAGTCAAGAATCGTACACGATAGGGCGGTTTTCTCCCTCTATATATTTGGTGAACCCAACATGAACACACATATTAGTGGCCAATATAGGTTCCTCACGGGGAAGGATGAGGAAGATGAATTAGCACAGGGCTATGGCAGCCTTGGGGTCTACTCGGTTAAGAGTTGGATATGAAGAGATCCTCCCTGAGCCTCCCCCACACTCTTTTCTGGTTCAGCATTGGAGAAGGATTTGGCATTCAAAGGGTTGGCCAAAAGTGAATTTCTTCACTTGGAAACTTATGCATAATGGTCTTCTCACCTTTGACAATCTCAGACGTAGGGGTTTCAATGGCCCCTCTCAATGTGCTTTATGCCTCCAACATGAGGAAACTGCAGATCATTTGTTTTTTGAGTGTCCTTTTACTCATCAGATTTGGGAACGCTGGTTCTCTCAATTTAAACTCCAGGCTAATGGTGTTCTCAACCGTACCAATATTTGGGAAAAATGGAAATGGGGCAGGTTCAATTCCATAGCTCTCCGAACTGGCTGGTAGTTAGGCTTTCTCTTCATTTGGTGGCAAGTTTGGTTGGAGAGAAACGCCCGGATCTTTAGAAACACTTTCTCCTCGATTGACGGCGTTTGGCAGGTCATCTGGAGCAAAGTCACAGAAACTGTTGCTATTTTTGTTAATGAAGAGAATCAGGCTACTCTTGGGCATCCTGAAGAGGGGGTTGAGGGACATGAGAGGCAAGGCAGAGCATGCTGGAAACCTCCCCCTGTTGGCTGGATCAAGATCAATACTGATGGGGCTGCAAAAGGCAACCCGGGCAACGTAGGAATTGGTGTTGTTTGTCGGGATCACTCGAGTGCGGTTCTTTATTGGGAATTGCAGGGATTGAGCAGAGCCACGAACAATGAAGCCGAAGCCTTTGCCATTAAGTCAGCGTCTATCCGGGTAAGCAGGGTTACCGAGAGGATAATTCTTGAATCGATTCTCAAGTCCTGATCGGCGCTCTAGATTGCTTGCGAAATTTCTCTTTAAAATCCTGGAGACTACGGATGTTGATATCCCAAATCAAGGAGTTATGGAGGGAGTTAGATGATGTTATCCCTATGTATGTGAGTAGAAATCTGAACACGATAGCTGACTTCCTTGCGAAGATGGGTGCTGAGAAAGAGGTAGGTGTTCAGCTGCACAGTGATATGCCTATGATAGATGAAGAGATTCGGAGTGGTCTGGAACGATCCCTGCATCCATGAGCTCAAAAATGACTAAGGTTAGTTTCTATCACGATATCGCGACATATTGCACCGTCGCGACCTTGTTTGGTAATCTATCACGATTTCGCGACATGTTGCTCTATCGCGACCTATCCTGGATAACTGTAGCGATTTCACTACCCTTTTTGTTACCGCGGCCTTGGGAGGAAAATTGTAGCTATTTCGTGACTTGTTGTGTCGTCGCGGTATTTGATGAGAAGGTGTCGCGATGTCGCAACCTTTTTGGTTGGTTTTACTGCTAGAGGAAAAGTGTCGCGATATCGCGACGCTTTGAGAAAAATTGCGTGAAGGGGAAAAACCATCGCGATATCGCGACAATTTTTGTGAAAAGCTACTCTAAGGAAAATTTGACGCGATTTTGTGCCTTTTTTGAGGAAAGGACACAAAGGGGCATACCTGTAGCGATTTCATGACGTTTTGAGCAAAATTACGTTAAGTGGAAAAACCGTCGCGATATCGTGACCTTTTTTGTGAAAAGCTTCCCAAAGGATAACCTGTCGTGATTTCGCGACATTTTTATGGAAAGGAAGCAAAGGGGCAAACCTGTAGCGATTTCACGACAGTTCTGGAGAAAAAACTGCATGAAGGAAAAACGTCGCGATTTCGCGACTAGTTTAAGAAAAGGGCACCATGGGGGAGAACATGTCACAATTTCGTGACACTTTTGCGGATGGGGCGCCCATTGGAATTCTTGTCGCGATTTCGCTACACTTCCGGCCAACTGGGGCTCCAAGGAAAAGTCGTCGCGATATCGCGACACTTTCTCAAAGTTGCTGATTAAAGGTGAACTCGTCGCGATTTCGTGACAATTTTGGGGAGCAGGTGCCTTCAGGCTTTCTCGTCGCGATTTCGCGATGTTTTTGGCGTTTGGGTGATTTGGTGCTGTGCTGTCGTGATTTCGTGACATTTTTCGTGTGTTGTGGCTTCGGCGCTTTTTGTCGCGATGTCGCGACATGTCGCGATTTCACGACATGTCGCGTTATCGCGACTGGTTGTTGTGGCGCGGCGGTTGTTAGGTTAGGTGTCGCGATTTCGCGACATGTCACGTTTTCGCGACATGTCATGTTTTCATGCCCTTTGTTCTTCTGGTCTCTTTGCTCTTGGTTGGGATGCCCTTTCTCCCTCTTGTAACTGTCATTTGTTTTAATACAAGCTTTTTTTCAAATTTTTCAAAAAAAAAGAAGACTCCCAAATGTTGATCAAATTTTATAGGGTTTGTGAAGTTATTTTATAGGTCTTAAACCATTGGATATTTTGGATGCAAGATAAATCTTGGATAAAATACCAAAATTAGATAAGTACCCTTGATAAAATTTTTAAATTATGTATTGTTTTCTTTTTCTATTCTTGTTCACAATCTAGGTTACAAATAAAAAGAAAAAATATATAGCCACTTTTTAGGTATTATAAAGAATAAAAGAATACAATGTGCATTTAGGGTTTAGTATTGTTTGTGCAGTTCCATTATACCCTTGCTCAAAATACAAAGAATATCATTATTGCAACCTAGTATTGGAAATCATTCAATCAAAGAATCATATTAGGGCTAGTCATTGTCTTCGTCTTCTTGCATCTTATGTGTCTCGCATCATTCTATCATTTTCATAAGTTTATCATAGAAATACCAAACATAGGTGATTGCCTAATTGACACATTTACCACTCCCACCCTATAATTCGATAAAGTACTAAAACCATTCTTGGTGAACCTATCCTTTTGTGTCCTTGAGTGTAGATAATATAACACACCCTTGTGGTTCACCTCAGGTCCTAGTGGCTCTAGTCAAGAATCGTACACGATAGGGCGGTTTTATCCCTCTATATATTTGGTGAACCCAACATGAACACACATATTAGTGGCCAATATAGGAAGCCTCTTCCTTTGTGTTTTCATGAAAACTTTAAAAAAATACTAATTCTATTTGTTTAGATCAAAACATATTAAAAACCTTTTTGTGTGTTTTTGCTAACCTTTAGTTTTTATTCTTTTTCATTATATCCTTTATCTCTCTACTAATGGCTCCCAACCTTAGGAGTTGGTGAAGGCTTTTAAATTTTGATGAGATTTTTCAAGAAGATGATCAGATTGATAGAAAGAATCATAATCTAGAAGAGGTAGAAAATGACGAAGTTGACAGTGACCTTGATCCTACTAAGGGGCCCAATGGGAACATTATATTTAAATCATTTGAACATATATAGAATTATTACAAGCATCATAAGGATACCTTAGATAAAGCTATGGATGAGGAAGACCAAATCAAGGAAGTTGGAACATCTCATCATCAAATAATTTCTCCTCAAAATTGTCAAAATAATCCATTGTTTGAGTCTTCACAACATGTTAGTCCTTGCCCTCAACCAATATATGCTACTACTATGACCACCAATGTTGGAAGAATTCCACAAGCTCCTATAACTAGTAGTGCATATCTTAATTATGTTCAATTTCCTCATCATTCAGCTAATCTCAACATTCATGATTTTATTCCACCAATTGTTAGTTATCCTCCATAGCAAGATACCACATATCATAACCCATACCATAACAATGTCAATACCTCCAACATGAGCCAATGTTTCTTCCAAAAATATACCTATACCCCTCCCTTAGGGAACCTAATGGTATTGCACAACAACAATCCTAAAGTGCAAAGTTTAACTAATGTGGTGAAACAATTGGTTTCAAGAGTGGACATGATTCAACCACCTAGTTTCACCTACGACTATAAAGTGTTGTGTAATCAACCCTTATACCCTATCCCAAGCATTTTTTGATGCCAATTTTTCCTATCTATAAGGGAATGGAAGATCCAATTGAGCATTTAAGAATATTTAGGATAGCATGTCATGATATCATATATGATGACATGTTGTTACTAAAAAAATTCCCTAAGAGTCTTGGTGGTATGGCATTAGAGTGGTATTATCAATTGCCTAATCATTCTCTAAGGAATTTTGAAGAGACAGTTGAAATATTTGTTCAACAATTTGGTGCTTATGTTGAAAAGAATGTGAATATGAAAGGTGTCTATATGTTGAAACAAAGTAAACATGAAAGTTTTTTAGAATTTTTGTCTCGTTGGATGGGTCTAGTTGGATGTTTAAGATATACCTTTCCTCATAGAGATATGCTTGAGATATTCATTGGAAGTTTACAAGAATAAATCTCTTATGAATTGGAAACCACAACTATCACATATTTTGATCAATCTATAGATCTAGCAAGAAGGGTAGAGCAATCCCTTATTAAGGGAGGTCAACTTAAGATAAAATATAATAGGACCACTAAAAATTAGTATAAAAACAAGCATATAGTTGGTGATGGGGTAACAAATAGTAGGCATGTTAATAGTGTTGTTAACACCCTATAAAATATGATGCCTTACCAGCCTTAAAATACCCCACCAAGGAATTTTACAAGACTCAACATGCTTATAAATGTGGTCCTGCAACAAATTTTAGAAGCTAATATAGTCATCACCTATAAAGTAACATAATACCACAACTAATTGGTATAAAGTTGGTCAACATTATGAGTATCATAGAGTGGAAGAGCACTAGATAAACTATTATAAGAGGTTGAAACATGTGGTTCAAGACCTAATTTATGAAGGTTGCCTTGTTGTAGAAGGTTCTCAACCCAATACTCAAAAAAATAATCAAACTCCTACAAAAAAAACACCCAAAACTAATCAAGACATGGGAATATTCCAAGATACCTTCCCTAAGCATGATCAAAAAGTAGCTAATCAAGTGTTATATCAAAATGTGCCACCTCCCTATGATACCATGGTTGGAATGATAGCAATAACTATAAGGAAACAAGCATATAATCAATTGACCCAATATTCTCAATAGGAGATGAGTTCTTCATCCAACCCACCTTAGTTTTGAAGGATACCCAGAAAAGGATCACAATATTAGAAAATGCACCTTTAGTTTTGAAACCTCAACCTAAAATCTCCTTTGACATTCAATAAAAATTAGCTAGTACCTCGGCCAAGATCTCCCTCTTAGAACGTTTGCAAACTTCTCCTATTCATATGGAAGCTTTGTTGAGGATTCTAAGATAACAATTTGTTCCTCAAGATATTTTCCTTAGTGTTATAGTTGATGTTGTAAGTTCTCTTGGGATAAATCATGTCACATTATTAGACAATGATATGCCTTCCTCAACTTATGAGGGGATTCTTCTCTTTACATCACTGCATTTATTGGGGAAACATTTATCAAGCGGATTCTGATTGATAATTGTTCTTCCCCCAATTTATGCACTTATCAATTTTTCCAAAAGTTTGGATTAAAAGAGGAAGATTTAACTAAATCTTATATCATCATCAAATATTTCAATGACGAGTCCCAAGAGTCTTGCGGTGTTATATCTATCCCCCTTAGGGTCGGACCTAAGATCTTAGATACCTTGTTTTATGTGGTGTCTTGCCCTACATATTTTAATTTACTTCTCATACATCCTTGGATCCATGTGATGAAGGCTATCCCTTCCAATTTTCACCAATGTTTGAAGTTTGAATTTAAGAATCAATTTATCACCATTTTGGGTGATCCTCACCCATTCGAATATTGTTTAGTGGTTGAACAAACCTAATCTAATCTTCATTTATGTCCATAATTTTCCTCATGTCACATGACTAAGCAATTTGAAAATCTAAATGTGATTGAGGAACCATTAATCAATATCTCACTAGAGGATCAATTCAATCCTTCTCTTCAAGAGCCTCTTTCAAAAATATCTCATCAAAGTTTGGAATGGAGTGTTGAGGATGAAGGACCACCAACCCATTCTTTGTTAGTTGCGATCCCAAAGGAGTATACTAAAGGTGACACTCTTTGTGGCATGGTTTACAATGATATCCCTTGGAATGAATTCTTCTTTCATAGGTGAGTCCATTGCACTGCATAGGTTGAGTCTTCTAGTTCTCAAGATAACTTTGGTTCTATTTTTCTCGAGGACCTTGAGTACCTAGGATTGATTTTTTCCCCACCCCCTCTTGAATATGAGTCATACATTCTCATTGAGGAGACCATAGATGTTAACATAGATTTTGAGGAGACCCTTAGAATCCTTAAGCTAGGTAAAACATTATCCATGGATGAGTATGAGTAGATGACTAGTCTATTGAAATAGTTCCATGATGTTTTTGCTTGGTCATATTCTGACATGCTAGGGTTTAATCCCTCCCTTATTATGCATAATTTGGTAGTTTTCCCTAGTTCTAAGACTGTTAAGAAAAAACTTAGGAAGACACATCCTAAGGTCACCCTTTTAGTCAAGGAGGAACTCCAACAACTCCTTGACATTGGTTTTATAAAATCTATCAACTATTCTGATTTGATATCTAATAGGAACAATAAGGATATGTACCAACTTTTAGTACATTAACTTAGCATATCCCAAGGATGATTTTCCATTTCCCAACATATATCAAATCATAGATTTTACCTCCAAATGTGGTATGTTTTCACTTATGGATGGTTTCTTAGGATATAATTAGATCATGGTTTCTCCTGAGGATTAGGCCAATATAGCTTTCATCACACCATGGGTACTTTCTATTATAAATTCATACCTTTTGGCTTGACAAATGCTAGTGCCACATATCAAAGGGCTATGACTCATTTTTTCATTATATTATGCATAATATTTTACAGAACTATATGGATGATCTTTTGGGTTGTTCTATATATTGACAAGATCATGTTCACGATCTAAGATGAATTTTTGAAAGGCTTTGGTAGTTCAGAGTTTACCTTAAGCCCTCCAAGTATGTGTTTGGAGTCACATCTAGAAAATTGTTAGGTTTCATAATTTTGAGGTAAGGTATCAAAGTGGACCCTGCTAAAATAGTGGCTATCATCTACATGCCTCCTCACCGCACCTTGACCAAGTTGTGTAGCTTTCAAGGTCGACTTCAAGCTATTCATCAGTTCATAGCCTAGTTAGTCAATAGCCCTTTCTTAAGCTTCTTAATAAATATGTGTTCTAATAGAATTTTTAGTGTCAACAAGCTTTTGATGAACTCAAAAAGTATCTCACTTCCCTATTTGTTTTATTTTCTCTCATGTCTAATAAGCATTTTATGCTTTACATAGCAGCCACAACTCATGCTTTGGGAGCCTTTGAGCTATCTACTATATAAGTAGAAGCTTTCTTTACCTTATTGTGGTGTTTTCTTCCTAGAAGCTAAGACACTACATGCTTAGCCATAAGATATTGGTGGTTGTGAAGTTTTATCCTCTACATTACTTAATGTCTAAGCCCCAACTTTTAAATCAAGCTACTAAATGGGTTTTAGCCCTTAGTAAGTTTGACCTAGCTTTCATAGGTTATAAGGCTATCAAGGGTGAGGTGATTGTTGATCATTTAGCCTTTGCTCCCCTATAAGTTGCCCGTACTTTGGTTATTGAGCTTTCCAATGTGTGATTTGGCATAGAGGCTAAAGAGCTAGATACTTGTACTTGTTAGAAATAGATTTTATTACATCATTTTGGATCATGTAAATGTACCTTTCTCGGTACATACTTAGGACATTAGATTACTTTAGGGGAAAGTTATCTAGTTACTTCATGCAACGTAATAAATGCACAAGTGTCAAACTACAAGCTATATATGTGCAATCTATCTCTTTCACAACTAGATAGAGTGTTGGCCAAGGAACCTATTTCCTATATAAATGGCCATAGACATAGAGCAAGATATAATAGTAGGAAGTAGTGTAGAATATTATGGTATGATGTATCAGTGTGTGATGTAATATTATAGAGTTTGATATGCTCAGAGCCCATTATTGAGCAGTAGCTTTATTCATGGAGTGTTCATTTCCTCCATAGCTACTTTTTAAACATCTCCATAATTTCTATTTATAGTATATTTTTAGTCATCTCATGGATTTACTTTATTTCATATTATTTTGCATCTTGTGATTGCTATCTCTCATTACATACTACATCAAAAGCTAACAGTGGTATCAGAGCTATGATAGGTCAATAGGAAAACCACCATTATCATTGACCTTGAGTTTTTTATCAACCTAACGCACCATTGTACCATTCACTATAAAAAATACTCAAAAGAGTCTAAGTGGTAGAATTAGGGAGAGCCACAAGTAAGTACTGAAAGAAATTTTAGTTTTTGGAATACTGATATTGCATATGGCTAGAGTCTTTCCACAGAGTTCCAAGGGAAAACTCATGAATACTAGGACTCAGTATTTTATCCACTAGTTTTATGAAGCTTATCTAAGAGATCTGGAGAAATTTACCTAAAGTTTCTTTTATTGTAGAGAATTAATTCTTAGATGATTGGTACACCTTCTACAAAAGAAATCTAGGAGATTTCAACTTCATTTCTTGAAGGTTAGAGTGCCTTCATAGTGCAAAGATTAATTGTTGCAAGAGAAGAATACTATAGAAGAGACTTCTGCAGAAGAATTATGGTGAATTTGAGAGACAAGATATCTCCATTGATAAATTAGAAACTTCATAAGAATAAAATACCACAAAAGTGTTAATAAAAAAAAGGCCATAGAAGCCTTGATCTAGAAGAAAATGCCATAGTAGCCTTGATCCAAAATAAAAGGCCATAGAAGCCTTGAAGAAAAGGCCACATAAGCCTTGATATTGAAAAGACCACAAAAGCCTTGATATTGAAGAAGACTCCAAAAGAGAGCATTTAATTTAGAAGAAGATTTTAGTACTAATACTTTGTTTCAAAATAAGGAGATTCGGTGAGTTGGGAAAGATTCCTACAAAAAGGATAGAAAGAGTATCTTATTTAGAATCAATCCAGCACCTAAAGAAAAATAGATCAGTAGATCTCATTGATGAAATTATAAACATGGAATAATAATAAGTACTAGGAGAGTCTTTCTTGAATACAAAAGCAACAAAATCAGATATCCAAGAGAAGATATTGCCACCAACACTTCCAAAAGTAGAAGGTTGAAGATAAGGTCTCAAGGAAAACTAGAAGAAGCTACAAGATCAAAGGCCTTGGAGAGGTCTCTACAAGAATCTAGTAAAAGGATTGGAGAGCCTTGTTGAAGAAATTATCAAAGGAGTTCCAAGGAGAACTCATTGAAGAAATTCACTTTTAGAGATAGTGAAATATTTGGAACAATTGTTGCCATCCGATAACAAACCTAAAAAGAATAATTTGGCAAGGAGTGCCAAATCTCAGAATACCTCAAGACATACAAAATCTTGAGAAGAATATCTTGTTTGAATTCATGACTCAACAAGAATATTGAAGGAATATTTAGACAAAAGAAGCCTACCAAATCCAAGAGATTTGGATATTTCCTCTCACAACAAGAAGGCACCACTTCAGAATCAAATATATCTTCAAATATATAAAAAACGGAGGAGACTACAAGAGGAGAAAAAGCTACCAAAATCCTAGGCTCATGAAAGAGAGTTGGATACCATATTTTGGTGAAGATGAAGTTGTTCAAGGTAGCCTATAGAGAGCTGCAAGATATTACTTAAGGCAAAAACTTGATGATCTTAGACACCAAGATTTACATCCTATACATAAGTGGAAAAAAGGGCTTTCAAAAAAAGGTAAGCAACTATTGGTGCAAGTAGATTCATTAAGTGGATTACTTATCAGATTTGTTTAAGCACCTTAATTGGATTAAAGTTGTAAAAAGGAAAATTGAATTACAGTCTTCAAAAGTACAAAATGAGAAAATTTTCTTTAAGGTTCGTTTGCACTTTAGGAGTTGGTTAGATTTCAGAATTCCAAAATATTTATCAACTACCTATCATCTACTTTGGAAATAATTATAAGACTAGCTCCTATTACCTTGATTATAAAGAAATTATAGAATAATTCTTGAAGATTCATTTCAGATTATTATTTATTAGTTGAATTAAATTGACTAAGTGCATTATTTTTGAGAATTTATTGGAGTGATAAGGTGAAACTGTTAGTGCATTAAAAGTAAAATATTATTAAATTCATTTACACTATTATATTGCTCTCAAAAATATTATTATTTGTGTTCGTTAGAAGGGCACAAAAATAGAATTTGTCAAAGTGTCTAAAGACACTATTAGTGCACAAATATCTACAACTTTGAGTGGCCTGAGGAAGCCAAAAAATTAGCTCAATCCTCCAAGCATTGGAGAAGAAAGTAACCACCAAAAGAGCAACAAAGGAAGCCTCGAACGAGACTTGGTGAGTCTCAAGTTCAAAGCACAAGAAATAGTGTAGAAAAATATAACAAAAAGAGAGCTTCTATCATGTGGTTACAAGCTTGGATCCATTTATAAAATATCCAAGCAAAAATGGAAAGGTGTCTAATCAAATATATAATCTCAAAACCCCTATATTGCACTCAAAGTTCTACCTCAAAACCAGAAATTCAGATTTGAAAAAAGAAGTGCAAAAGGTGGAATATATACATTATATTGCACTATCCTAATATGGTTATACAGAGAGAGAAAGTATATTTAAAGGTGCCTCAAAGGCACTACACTCATTGGAAAAACTAGCTGAAAGTGGTCGTAGGCTAGCAGTAATCCAAGCATAGCTCAAGGAGCCACTCAAAGGGCTCATTCTCCTCACATCCTAGATGGTCGAACCTGCAAGAAAAATGGTGCAAAAGCAAATGGAGAAATAGCATCATTCAAGAGAAACATCATATATGAAAGGAGGACGTAAAAAATTAAAAAATAAAGGAAAAATTGAAGCACCATTGGAGTGTCACTTACTCCACATCTGCTGGCTGAAATTAGTGCTCAAAGCCTTCAAATTGTTGCTCCATGTCCCAGATGAAAATAGTGTAGGTGAACGAAATAAGAGTTAGGAATTTTTAGAGCTAAAAGGATCTCCAAAGGGTCCATTTGAACCAATGATAGAGATGATGTCCATGTAGAGAAGAAAGTGACACTTGTCACTAAAGGAAAACCCTAATGCTCAAATCAAGAGAGCACTCATCTTCAAGAGAGGAGTTACATGAATAGGTTGGTGCATTGAGTGTATGGGATACACTTGTCCATTGGGAGACCAAATGCTTTTCTAAAGAATGTAATATTCATATGTTACATGAAGGAAGACAAGTTTTTTTGGGTATCTAATTCTCCTCAAGTGCTCAAATAGAAATGGATGTTGGTGAAGGGCTACTCCACCCAACACTCATACAATATTCAAAATCATAAAAAAAATATAAAAAAACCCACATATAATATTAAATAATAGAAAAATTCAATGGAAACCCCACATCACTCTTCATTAAAATAGACTTGAAATTACAATGGATGATCATAAGGTCGATTTTATTACAAAGACTAGAGATCTGCAAATTGGATCCACGATCTGTGATATCGTACTACCTTCGATAATCTCTATTCCCCATTTTAATAACTTCCCAAAGAATATTTTGGAAAGTGTAACTTCTTTTCTGGCATTTCATTTTCCCACCAGGAAAATATTCATTTTCATTTTCATTTTCATTTTCTTGCCCAGGAAAATACACTTGAAACTTGAATTTCCAAAATATGGATCTAAACACATGGGTCTAATCATATATGGGTCTAAACATTATATATATATATATATATATGGGTGATGCAAGATTGAAATTACACCATTGGATGCTCCTGCATCAGACGTGCCACTTGGAACTTCAAACAAGAATATTTTCCATTTTAAGGACATCAATGATCAAGGACATGAATGCAATCTTCATCTCCACATTTATCACTTCACCATCTATGTGCACAAGGCAAAGTTGTAGCATTTAGAGAATTTTATAAAGCCTCTAATTCTCAAGGAAACTGAGGTCAAAGGAATGAAGAACACAAGCTTATACTGAGAGGGGGGGGTGAATAGTATAAGACCTCTTTTTAATTTTTCCTTTATACCTCAAAATAGTAAAGCAATATACCCAAAGAAATATCAAAGCAATGCACAATATCATCCACAAAGTGACACCAATTTTAACGTGGTTCACCCAAAATGGCTGGGCTACGTCCACAAAAATTTTCTCTAAAAGTTATCTCAAAGTTCTTTGGGAATCCTTCCCAATTACAATATTTATGAGCCTCGGCCCAAAGGAGATACCTTCCCCTAATCATAATTTATGAGCCTCTGCTCAAAGGAGATACCTTCCCCTCTACTCTGGAAATGATCCCTCAGAAGATCAACTGCCTCTACCTCTTGCCAGCACGTGGAACTCCTTTCCATCGAAGACCTCTTGTCCTCAATGCTTAGCCTAAGAGACCTCTACCTTCTATGATCACGTCCACAGTAGCTCAACAACCTGTACCAAACACAGTTAGTTGGTCTAGTACAAGTCTTCCTCTATCTGTCAGATCTGTCCAACGCTTGAACAAATCAATCCTCTGCACACAAGCCTTCTCAAAGACTTGCCAAATATGTCCTCAGGTTCTTCTCAAAGAACCAGTGCACCTCTGTCCTCAAGTTCTCTAATAGAACTATCAAACTCATCTCACAAGTCCTCTACTAGGACCTGTCCAAATCTGCTCACAAGTCCCCACCGGAACCTGTCCAAAACTGCTCACAAGTCCCCACCGAAACCTGTCCAAAACTCAGCAAGCTCACCAAGAAAAAAAACTTTCTTAGTAGGAAATCACAAGGTGAATTGTTAGAGACCCAATGTGATTTGTCAAACTCATAGAAGCATAAAGAGAATTGTTAGAGACTCAATATGTTCTATACTCAACTCCCAATCTCAAAACTCAACTCAAATCAACTCAGCTCAAACTCAATCTCAAATATGAAAACTCAACTCAATATCTGAAATGGATAGGATAGAATTTCTTTCAAGAACATGAAACCCCAACAATTGCCAACTATGCAAAGAATCACATAACAATGATACTCATGTTATTTTCACCATCAATTAGGGCTTCAACAACAATGCTCATCAAACAAGGTTCAATCAACACCATTCAACTCAAAACACAACCTTGAAGCATTTCACAATCAACATTAGAAAAGGAAACAAGTAGAACTCCTTTTCTCTCCAATATTGTTTGAACAAAAAGCATCCACCAACTCAAATCACAATAGCACAAAACAACTTTTCAAATCATCAACAAAGGAGTAAGCCCAACACTTTAACCAAGTAAAGAATAGCTTGATTATTACCAATTTAATGAAAGCAAATGTCAATCTCAAAGCTGCCCACTTAAGGTTTCACAACTTCACACAAGAAGCAATTTTAACCTTAAAACATCATGCTTTCATTTCCATAATCAACCAAAAGCACTCTCAACATTACAAGAAAAATTTATCCCTTATACACCTTATTTCTCCCTTATAGTCTTATCAAAAATAAAATTTATCTCTCATAAGAATGCAATAAGATATTTCAAACAACACCTTCAAAAGAATCTTTTATCAAAATAAAACAAGCTTTAAACTCCTTATAACTCCTAAGTTGTTTTTCCCTCTAATAAACTTCCTCCATCCGCAAAATACACTTAGCAAAAATTAATTTTTAAAATACCTTGGCCAACATCAAAAATCGTGCTATGGAGAAATTGCGCACGAATTCTAACACCACCCGCTGCGTCCACTTCATGATGAAAAACCCTTTCGCGTTATTCGAATGCGGAACCTCCCGTTCGGGTAGCGCGCCAACAGCCTAGCCGCTATCGGTGCGCCAAAGGCGCCCGATGAGGTTTAAACCTCACGTTGTTAGCCTTGTTCCTTCTGCGCTAGGGATTAAATAAAACAATAGTGCCTCCCTTTCTTCTGACGTGAACACGAAGACGAAAACCTTATGGCGGATTTACGACAAACGACGAGTACAAAAAAATGAACAACGGATTCACGAAAACGGCGAAGACACAGTCGAACAGTAGGTTTATGAAAATGGCAAAGACACAATCGAACGATAGGTTTACGAAAATGACGAAGACACAATTGGAGAAGAAATCCGAACAATGGATCACGAAATCATAGCAAGGAAGAAATCGAACAACAGATCACGAATTCACAGCGAGCAACTCTTTTCAAAAATGCGGATGGGATCATTCTTGATTTTCATCGAGGGAGATTTATATGCATTTTTACCATAAGCTCTTGACGTCGATGAGGAGTTTAACACGTCGACGGAGGTCTTGGCTAGTGCCCACAATCTTAAAACATAGCGCCCACATAGTTAAGACATTTGCGCCATGGGTTAGGAGAACCCATTGCAAACAATAATTTAATATTTATTTAAAAATAATTAAAGGGAACCTTAACAAGGTTTTTAATTATTTAAATAAATACTTCCTCCTGGACCCAAATGCATTAAACTAATGCATCCACCTGTAATCTTTAAACCTACCAACTTGGGGTTTACAAAAGACCTTTGAAACTATCATGTCGTAACCTTCATCAAAACAAATTATTTGACATCAAATCAAATTCCTTCAAGAGCTTCTTGACATCAATGACAACTTATACACTTGAGCAAAGGCAATGTACCCAAAGTACCCAAAATTGCCAACAATCTCCCCCTTTGTCATTGATGGCAAACCTTTACTGAAAACACTTCTCAAGAGCCAAAACTAAAACCAACTGTGCTAACAACTAACCAAATGTGCCCACAACTAAGAATCTTCCTTTGAATTTTTGCTCCCCCTGACTTGAAACTCTCCTCTTCACTTTGAAGCTCTCCCCCTTACTCATATCTCTCTCCCTTTGTCATCAATGGCAAAGGGTCACCTTTGGGGCTCGAGACTAAGAATGAGCCTCTTAGCTTAGTCCCTCCCCCACCTCCTGATGAGGTGATTAATTTTGGTGTGGGAGTAAAACTCCCATTAGGCACTGATCATCATCAATGTCTATAACTTCCTTGTCGGGCCTTCTCTTGAACTCTTTGTCCATATTCCTATTCTTGTCACTGTTCTTGTTCTTTTTCTCATCCCTGTTCTTGTCCATGCCTTGATACTTGGACCTGATCATGCCACTGTTCTTGTTCCTGTATTCTGGAATTTTAGCTCTACATTGTCTAATTATGTGACCTTCATTGTTGCACTTGAAACACTTGACGATGTTGTTTCTCTGAGGTAAAATTGATCTTTGAATCCACCTGTTCTGACCAAACCTGTTCTGACCAAACCTGTTCTAGCCAAACCTGTTCTGACCAAACCTATTTTGATCAAACCTGTTCCTGTTATTTACCTTGCAATAGACTGCCTTGTGCCCAAACTATTTACAAGAGTAGCAATACCCTTAAAAGTAACTAGAACTTCTGAAACTATCATTTACCTTCTTCACTTGAGCCATGCAATGTGAAGCCATGTGACCAAACCTATGACAAGCAAAACATTTGCCTTGAAACTTTCCTTTATTTGACCTCTTGGGTCTTGAATACTTCTTCTTCTCATTCTGAATTCTATTTTCTATTTATGTGCATCTATCATTCAAGGACTCCTTTTCTGAAATACTTTCCTCATCAGAACTCTCTTCCTTTTGGAGTCTCTTACTAGACTCTCCAACTTGTTCCTTGTGTTGCTTAACAAAACCAAGGCCTATTTTATCTATTGTCTTTATTTGACCTTTGATGAGTGACTTAACCTTTTTGGAGCTATCTTGAAACCTGTAAAACTTATCCTTGTACTCTTTAGTTTCCTCTTTCAAAGAAGCCATTTTCTGTTCTAACTCACTATACTCAAGAACCTTAGACCCTAACTCATTGTTTTTTTGTTTTTTCGTATAAAGGAGAGAATTTTTCTGTCTCTCTCTTTTCTATATATTATCCTTGAGTCTAGCATTCTTCTTTCTTTCATTTTTCAAAGCACTAAGAGCACTAATAAGTTCACCTTCAAGATCTACTTCACCTTCCTCTATATCTTCCTCTATTTGTTTGCTTTTTGAATCATCAAAGCATTTTTTAGATTTCTTATCACTCGAGGTGCTACACTTTTCAAAAACCATACATGGATCTTCCTCATAGTTTTTTGAAGCATCCTCATACATACTAGAAACCAAATCATTATTTGTGCAATCATCCTCAAGGTGACCAAAGTTTCCACATCTAAGACATTTCATGATAATGAATCTATGTTTCGGTTCTTCCTCTTTTTATGATATGAATAACATCTCATTTTCATCATCACTTGAAGAACTTTCACTATCACTACTAGAACACTTACTTGCTTTGTCTAGGTAGAAACTCTTCTTGTGCTTGTGAGAATACCTCTTTCCTTGATTCTTGTGCTCATCTTTGTTCTTCCTGTGATGCTTATGCTTTTCAAAATCCTTGCTCTTAGAATCTTGTTTATCTTCATCACTTTCATTCTTGGGAATAGTACAGTCAGTAGCATGATGACCAAACTTTCCATAGTTGAAACATCTTATATTTTTCATACTTTTGTGCTTTCTAGAGAACTTGCCTTTCTTGTTGTAATATGCCTCTTCATCACTAGAAGACTCATCACTATCTTGAAGTTGTTTACCCTTGGATTTCTTGGTAGCCTTGAAAGCTGCCTCTTTCTTGACATCAACCTTCACTTGAGTTCTCAACTCAAATGCTGCAAGTATACTATGGAGCTCATCCTTTTTCAACTTATCCAAATATTTAGCTTCCTCAATAGCAAAAATATTTTCACTAAATCTATTAGGAAGAGATATTAAAATCTTATCACAAACATCATTTTCAACAAGCTCAAGACCTAAGTCTTTCATGGAGTTAACAACCTCATCCATACGAAGCATGTAGTCACTAATATTTTCATCATAATTCATCTTGAGTTGTTCAAACATACCTTTGAAGTGTCTCAACTTGGCCTTTCTGACATTTGTATCACCTGTATGAACCACCTTCATCTGTTTCCACATTTCACTAGCTGTCTTGCAGTGAATCACTTTGGTGAGATCTGCTTTCTATAAGCCTTTTAGGATTGCATTCATTGCTTTTGAATTGCTATGATGTAGGAGCCTTTCTTCTTTAGTATTAGGACCATGTTCACGAATAGTGTACTCATCTTCAATCACTTCCCAAACCTCATTCCCAAGTGCCATTAGATGAACCTTCATCCTTGCACTCCAAAGACTAAAATTTCACCCATCAAGAATAGGTGCTGCATTGCCACTTGAATGATCCATTGTGTTCTTTACTAGCTTTTTGGCACCCGCTTTGATACCAAATGAAGAACACAAGCTTATACTAAGATGGGGGGGTGAATAGTATAAGACCTCTTTTTACTTTTTCCTTTATACCTCAAAATAGTAAAGTAATATACCCAAAGCAATATCAAAGCAATGCACAATATCATCCACAAAGTGACACCAATTTTAACGTGGTTCACCCAAAATGGCTGGGCTACGTCCACAAAACTTTTCTCTAAAAATTATCTCAAAGTTCTTTGGGAATCCTTCCCAATTACAATATTTATGAGCCTCGGCCCAAAGGAAATACCTTCCCCTAATCAAAATTTATGAGCCTCTGCTCTGGAAATGATCCCTCAAAATATCAACTGCCTCTACCTCTTGCCAGCACGTGGAACTCCTTTCCATCGAAGACCTCCTATCCTCAATGCTTATCCTAAGAGACCTCTGCCTTCTATGATCACATCCACGGTAGCTCAGCAACCTATACCAAACACAGTTAGTCGGTCTAGTACAAATATTCCTCTGTCTATCAAATATGTCCAATGCTTGAACAAATCAATCCTCTACACACAAGCCTTCTCTAAGACTTGCCAAATCTATCCTCAGGTTCTTCTCAAAGAACCAGTGCACCTCTGTCCTCAAGTTCTCTGATAGAACTATCAAACTTAGCTCACAAGTCCTCTGCTAGGACCTGTCCAAATCTGCTCACAAGTCCCCACCGAAACCTGTCCAAAATTGCTCACAAGTCCCCACCGGAACCTATCCAAAACTCAGCAAGCTCACCAAGAAAAAAAAATTCTTAGTAGGAAATCACAAGGTGAATTGTTAGAGACCCAATGTGATTTATCAAACTCATAGAAGCATAAAGAGAATTGTTAGAGACTCAATGTGATTTGTCAAACTCATAGAAGCATAAAGATAATTGTTAGAGACTCAATATGTTCTATACTCAACTCCCAATCTCAAAACTCAACTCAAATCAACTCATCTCAAACTCAATCTCAAATCTGAAAACTCAACTCAATATCTAAAATGGATAGGATAGACTTTCTTTCAAGAACATGAAACCCCAACAATTGTTGAGCAAAGTGCAACAAACAGTATTTTCATTGTTGTCAACACAGTCAGACAGATTTATTGATGCAATGGACAAGAGTTTATTGAACAGCAAGGTGCGGCCAAAGTACAATGGATAGGAGTTCGGTGTTGAGCAAGGTGTTGCGAGGAGGATTGTCATTGTTGTCAATACGATCGGTTAGATCTAATGATGCAATGGACGAGTAGTTCAGAAGTCACTCGGATGCAGAGGATAAAGTTCAAAAGTTAGTCGGATCATGAGTCCTTAAATGATAGATGCACGAAACAGAAAACATAATTCGGAATGAGAAGAAGAAGTCTTCGAACTCGAGATGTCAAGAAGCGAAAAGGTTTTTTGTGAAAACCAAGGCTAGTCAAAATAAAAAGTTTTATTTAAAATCATGGATAACAGATTTGAAATGGGTTTTTCTTAAAACCCAAGTTGGCTCTTCGTTTCGTTGAAAAAGATGCCCCGGTGATGAAGATATTTAATTTTAAATATTTAGTTTAAATTTTATTTTATTTAAAATTTAAATTAAAATATTAAATTAAATTAAAAGGGCCGACGTGTTACTATTTCGCGGCAATAAGCTACGGGAAGGTGACGAAGGTGGAGAAGAGTTTGAGGCCGACAAAGTTAAATCCGGGCCGACGGATTTTAGGGTTTGGCGACCGACAATTTATAGGGTTTTGCAGCCAACATTCTTAGGGTTACATCCGACGGATTTTAGGGTTTGGCGGTGACAAATTCTAGGGTTTCTCGGTCGACGTTCTTCTAGGGTTTGTTTCTAAAATTTCTTCTATAAAAGCAAGGGTTCTTCGAGTTTGAAAGATGGGGTGTTAAGATAAAGTGCAAATGCGAGCATAGTGTTTGTGAAAGTGAAGTTCGTGTTGAGCAGAGAGCAAGTCGTTTCGATTCGGAATGAGAGCGAAGTGATAGTTCTTTGGAGTTGCGGTAAGGTGTGCGTTGCGATGAGATAATGTGCGAAGAGCGAGTAGAGTGACTTGTGCGAAGATAAGAGCGCGATGTGCGAAGTTGTGTTCTAAGTCTGAAGTGACGGTGCGCGGTTTACGAAGTGATTGATCATCCGAATGCGGTAGAGAGTGCAAAGAAGTACGGAGAAGAGGTGGAATAGTGCGACTCATTTTGCGCGACAGCGAGAATGCGAAAAAAATAGCAGACCGTGAAAATTGAGGTGAAAGTTTTATTTCGTAATTTTTATTATTGTCTTCCAAGTTGTTGCTTGGATTAAGGGGTTGGTGCCTCTTTCCGAGTGGGTCTTTGGTAAAATAGGAGTTGGTGCTCCATTCTATTGAAGCGAGATAAAGTTAAGGGGTTGGTGCTCCTTCCGGTTGGTCTTGGTAAAGGATTATGTAAAGTTGTAGCTTTGCATTGATTGGATTTGGATGGTAGTCCAAGCGGTCTTTTTGAGGAGTAGCCACATTGGTGAACCTCGTTAAAATGTTGTGTTATGTGTGATGCTTTCTTGATGCATTTAGTATCTCTTTTATCTCGCTTTAAACTGCTCTTGGTTTTAAAATCATATGTTTTAGAAATTTTAAAGAACACACCTGATTCACCCCCCCTCTCGAGTGTCATTGTGATTACAACAATTGGTATCGGAGCCGGGTTCCCAATTTTGGCTAAATCAGTCGGGGTTGATCTTGGATTAGTACACAATGGCTAAGAAGAATAGATCCTCATCCAAAAAGGCATCCCGACCGGTTTCGGTTCCTGTGGTTGAGAAAATTGAACCGAAAAATGGTAGAAGGAGTGAATCTCGAAGCGAGATGATGAAAACCTCAATGCTTGAAGTAGATTTGGAAGGTGAGTTGATCTCTGCTCTTGAAGAGTTGAGTATAGAAAAGAAAAAGAACAAAATAATGTCCAAGAAGTTAGAAGAATATGGGGATGAGATTGAAGATCTCTTCCTACAAGTTCAAAAGGCCAAGAAATCAGAAGAAGCCTTGAAGACACACCTGGATAATAAGAATGATGTATACAGCACAAGTGAAGAGGAATATAAAAAGGTTATTGTTGATCTAAAGCTGCAAGTAGAACAAAACAAAAGAATTGAAGATATTCTTAGGTCTAAGATCAATGAGAAAGAGACTGTATGCTACCAACAAGAAGAAGAGATTGTTTCATTGAAGAAACAAC
Source organism: Wollemia nobilis (assembly GCA_028583015.1). Taxonomy (NCBI): domain Eukaryota; kingdom Viridiplantae; phylum Streptophyta; class Pinopsida; order Araucariales; family Araucariaceae; genus Wollemia; species Wollemia nobilis. The sequence continues at coordinate 4,998,482 of JAQPPZ010017031.1, read as the reverse complement.
TAAAAGAGGCCAATATAAATCTCAAATTTGAGAAGAGCACAGAGTTGCTAGATACAATGATAAATCAACAAAGAAGCTCCACGGCTAAGTTTGGTCTTGGATATGAAGTTGAACAACCTTCATCCTCCAAATATGCGAGAGAAGAAGAAGTCCTCGGTTGAAGGATTGAAACAAGAAAATTCGAAAGTTGAATCCTCAAAAGGAAGAAAATATCAAAGAAGATCTACTGCAAAGCAACCACAGCAAAAGAGGTTCTCTCACTCTCACTCTTTTAATAATAATGCTTTTTATGGCTATTGTTCTAAATGCAACCACTTTGGTCACAAGGCAATTTATTGTGGGCTGAACAATAGATCAAAGAGTTATCTTTGATAAAAATACTTCTATTTTTTTGAGTGAACACCACAGTGCAATGTTTTAAATGTAATGGCCATGGGCACATAGCAAGGTTTTGTTCAAGCACTTCCGTATCCAATCTAAGGCAATACCATAGATTTCATCATACACATAGAATGCAATACGAGACAGGGAATAAAACATGTGCAATGTTTTAAATGCAACGGTCAAGGGCACATAGCAAGGTTATATCCAAGCACTTCTATATCTAATCTAAGGCAAAACCCTAGATTTCATCAGACACAAAGAGGACAACACCGACAAGGAACATATCATGTGCATAAAAGAAAAGAAAATAATCATCCATCAAGAATGCACAAGAGACAACCCCACAAGAGAAATGTTCAAGTTCACGAACAGGGGCAAAATAGGGATGTTGTTGAAAAACCCAAGCCCAAGTTCAGGAAAGTCCGGAGAAAGACGAGAAGAAAGGAAATTGTGTCTCCTTGGATTGAAGGAGGCTACTCTGCCATTGCTCTAAGCAACTCCAGGTGGCACATCCTCAGGAGGAGCAATATTAAAGTTTTATTTTAATGCTCCTATGTATTTGTCTAGGTATCTGAGGATGAAAGGTAAGCGGTCGGGTTAATGTTGTATAGTTGTTAAAGTGTGTTTTTCAGTTTATATAGTGGTTTGTGGAAATGCCGTGAAGTGTGGTGTTTAATTTGAGAGCTGTCACCATTGGTAGTTTTGAGATATGTCACTATTGTCATTGTTGATGATTCTTAATACCACTTGTTCAAAATTACGAATCATAATAGTCCAGGATAATTTGCTCAACGAAAGAATGCTTGCCCTAGTTGTGTATTTGTGTTTCGAGCGAGCATGTATTTGTTTTTACTCTTTGATGTGAAGATTGCCAGGATCTTTCATGACACCTTGGTGAATATATTTAATTCACGAGACAGTTTTGTTTTAACTATTGATTTAATGCCAATCCAAGAATAAGAAGCTTGAGGCTGAGTAAGGTGCACTACGGTTGGCCATAAAGTGTTTGACAAAATGTCTTCTTTCGACATGCATAGTTGAAAGTAAGAGTTGGCAGTAACAAAAATTGGTACAGATGTGAGTCACTTGTCAATTCTGTTGACAAAAGTGAAATCAGCATGTTGAATGGGAAGATTGAAGAAAAAGTTTTTTTAATGAGCGACCAGATGATTTCCAGCTTGGTGATGAATAGTTGAGTTGCTTTCATAGTGGTTGTTTTGATCAAGTTAATGCTTTTCTTGATACATGATTTGGGCTTACTCCATTGAGTTTGATTTGAGCAAGTTATTCTTTGCCTTGGTGATTTATGTTGGTGGCTGTCTTGTTCAAATACCTTTGGAAGGAAAAGGATGTCTACTAGTTTCCTTTTCATGTAGTGATTGGTTGAATGCTTCAAGGTTAATCTTGAGTTGAATGATGTTGGTTAAACCTTGTCTATAAGCATTGTTGCTAAAGCCCTAATTGGTTGAGAAAAGATGTTGGTTGTCCTATGGTACGAGTGTTTGGTACTTGCACAGAGTTGAAAGTGGATTGAGGTAGCCTTTTGGATTCTCACTACAGAGAGAGACAAACAGTTGTCATTGGGTTCAAGCTTGTTGAGAATATATCCAAGATGCATGGTGAAGTTGTATGCGAGATGTTGCTGACATTGCAGAACAAAAAGTTGGCTATATAAGATTATTGCATGCCTTCACTAACAGTGGAAAATTTTGAGTTTGCAAAGCAACGGAGGGTAGTTGCACGAGAAGACAGTGGTTCGAGTCATGTTCTTACACATGTTATATTGGTGAAGTTGACGGTGATGGTGTCATTCATTGGTTATTGTTGCTATTCACATTGTTGATTTTATTGATGCCTATTATGCTTATCATGATGTTGTCAATCGGTGAAATGAAGTGGTCTTGGACTCAGGGGGAGCATTTGTGTATTTGTTTTTCTTCTTGTTCATGCTTGGAATATTTGCTAATTGTAATAATTTGTGTCTAAGAATATTGTGCATAGACTCGGGGGAGTCTGCATGACCCTTTGGTATTATTGTCAAAGGGGGAGAAGATTTACAAGGAAAATTGCACATGTGGTGCCAACAATTCCAAAGGGGGAGATTGTTGAGCAAAGTGCAACAAACGAGTATTGTCATTGTTGTCAACACAGTCAGACAGATTTATTGATGCAATGGACAAGAGTTTATTGAACAGCAAGGTGCGGCCAAAGTACAATGGATAGGAGTTCAATGTTGAGCAAGGTGTTTCGGGAGGATTTTCATTGTTTTCAATACAGTGAGTTAGATCTAATGATGCAATGGACAGGTAGTTCGGAAGTCACTCGGATGCAGAGGATAAAGTTCAAAAGTTAGTCGGATCATGAGTCCTTAAATGATAGATGCACGAAACAGAAAACATAATTCGAATGAGAAGAAGAAGTCTTCAAAAACTGAGATGTCAAGAAGCGGAAAGGTTTTTTGTGAAAACCAAGGCAGTCAAAATAAAAAGTTTTATTTAAAATCATGGATAACAGATTTGAAATGGGTTTTTCTTAAAACCCAAGTTGGCTCTTCGTTTCGTTGAAAAAGATGCCCCGGTGATGAAGATATTTAATTTTAAATATTTAGTTTAAATTTTATTTTATTTAAAATTTAAATTAAAATATTAAATTAAATTAAAAGGGCCGACGTGTTACTATTTCGCGGCAATAAGCTACGGGAAGGTGACGAAGGTGGAGAAGAGTTTGAGGCCGACAAAGTTAAATCCGGGCCGACGGATTTTAGGGTTTGGCGACCGACAATTTCTAGGGTTTTGCGGCCGACATTCTTAGGGTTACGATCGATGGATTTTAGGGTTTGGCGCTGACAAATTCTAGGGTTTCTCGGTCGACGTTCTTCTAGGGTTTGTTTCTAAAATTTCTTCTATAAAAGCAAGGGTTCTTCGAGTTTGAAAGATGGGGTGTTAAGATAAAGTGCAAATGCGAGCATAGTGTTTGTGAAAGTGAAGTTCATGTTGAGCAGAGAGCAAGTCGTTTCGATTCAGAATGAGAGCGAAGTGATAGTTCTTTGGAGTTGCGGTAAGGTGTGCGTTGCGATGAGATAATGTGCGAAGAGCGAGTAGAGTGACTTGTGCGAAGATAAGAGCGCGATGTGCAGAAGTTGTGTTCTAAGTCTGAAGTGACAGTGCACAGTTTACAGAAGTGATTGATCATCCGAATGCGACGAGAGAGTGCAAAGAAGTACGAGAGAAGAGGTGGAATAGTGCGACTCATTTTGCACGAAGCAACGAGAATGCGAGAAAAATAGCGAGACCATGAAAATTGAGGTGAAAGTTTTATTCTGTTATTTTTATTATTGTCTTCCAAGTTGTTGCTTGGATTAAGGGGTTGGTGCCTCTTTCCGGTAGGTCCTTGGTAAAATAGGAGTTGGTGCTCCATTCTATTGAAGCGAGATAAAGTTAAGGGGTTGGTGCTCCTTCCAGGTTGGTCTTGGTAAAGGATTATGTAAAGTTGTAGCTTTGCATTGATTGGATTTGGATGGTAGTCCAAGCGGTCTTTTTGAGGAGTAGCCACATTGGTGAACCTCGTTAAAATGTTGTGTTATGTGTGATGCTTTCTTGATGCATTTAGTATCTCTTTTATCTGCTTTAAACTGTTGCTGGTTTTAAAATCAGATGTTTTAGAAATTTTAAAGAACACACTGATTCACCCCCCCCCTCTCAGTGTCATTGTGATTACAACAAAAATTGCCAACTATGCAAAGAATCACATAACAATGATACTCATGTTCTTTTCACCATCAATTAGGGCTTCAACAACAATGCTCATCAAACAAGGTTCAATCAACACCATTCAGCTCAAAACACAACCTTGAAGCATTTCACAATCAACATTAGAAAAAGAAACAAGTAGAACTCCTTTTCTCTCCAATATTGTTTAAACAAAAGCATCCATCAACTCAAATCACAATACACAAAACAACTTTTCAAATCATCAAAAAAGGAGTAAGCCCAACACTTTAACCAAGTAAAGAATAGCTTGATTATTACCAATTTAATGAAAGCAAATGTCAATCTCAAAGCTGCCCACTTAAGGTTTCACAACTTCACACAAGAAGCAATTTTAACCTTAAAACATCATGCTTTCATTTCCATAATCAACCAAAAGCACTCTCAACATTACAAGAAAAATTTATCCTTTATACACCTTATTTCTCCCTTATAGTCTTATCAAAAATAAAAATTATCTCTCATAAGAATGCAATAAGATATTTCAAACAACACCTTCAAAAGAATATTTTATCAAAATAAAACAAGCTTTAAACTCCTTATAACTCCTAAGCTGTTTTTCCCTCTAATAAACTTCCTCCATCCGCAAAATACACTTAGCAAAAATTAATTTCGAAAATACCTTGGCCAACATCAAAAATCATGCTATGGAGAAATTGCGCATGAATTCTAACACCACCCATTGTGTCCACTTCACGATGAAAAACCCTTTCACGTTATTCAAATGCGGAACCTCCCGTTCGGGTAGCGCGCCAACAGCCTAGCCGCTATCGATGCTCCAAAGGCACCCGATGAGGTTTAAACCTCACGTTGTTAGCCTTGTTCCTTCTATGCCAGGGATTAAATAAAACAATAGTGCCTCCATTTCTTCTAACATGAACACGAAGACGAAAACCTTACGACGGATTTACGACAAACGACAAGTATAAAAAAATGAACAACGAATTCATGAAAATGACGAAGACACAGTCAAACAACAGGTTTACGAAAACAACGAAGACACAATCGAATGACGGGTTTACAAAAATGGCGAAGACACAATCGGAGAAGAAATCTGAAAAACGGATCACGAAATCATAGCGAGGAAGAAATCGAATAGCAGATCATGAATTCATAACGAGCAACTCTTTTCAAAAATGTGGATGGGATCCTTCTTGATTTTCATCGAGGGAGATTTATATGCATTTTTACCATAATCTCTTGACGTCGATGAGGATTTTAACACGCCGACGAAGGTCTTGGATAGCACCCACAATATTAAAACATAGCGCCCACATAGTTAAGACATTTGCGCCATGGGTTAGGAGAACCCATTGCAAACAATAATTTAATATTTATTTAAAAATAATTAAAGGGAACCTTAACAAGGTTTTTAATTATTTAAATAAATACTTCCTCCTGGACCCAAATGCATTAAACTAATGCATCCACCTGTAATCTTTAAACCTGCCAACTTGGGGTTTACAAAAGACCTTTGAAACTATCATGTTGTAACCTTCATCAAAACAAATTATTTGACCTCAAATCAAATTCCTTCAAGAGCTTCTTGACATCAATGACAACTTATACACTTGAGCAAAGGCAATGTACCCAAAGTACCCAAAATTGCCAACAAGGAAGAGTCTAAACAATGCCATATTTGGAATGCATTAAGCTCCAAGTGATTCCATTGGAGGGTACAGTCAAAGCATTCAAAGCATCTACGTAGATACTGCATCCCTAACTCATCTAAAAAAAGCATCGAATATTGCTTGGTGAAAGGTAAATTTCATTCCCATTCTTAAGTGCTTTCTTTCCTTGGCAGTTATAAGATTAAAATTGAAGGAATTTAACTATATTGAAAGCCATGCATAAAAGGGAATATTTTATCAAATAAATATAATATTTACAATATAAAACCTAGGAGTAATAAGGGTTTCTATTGGAATAAATCTCAAATACTTACAAATATTATTGTGGTCTAATTTTTTCAAAAATTAGGAAGTCATAAGAGCTACTACATAAAATTAATTAATTGGAAATTAGATGCACTTAAATTAATTCCCAAAGAGTTTTTAAAAGAGAAGTTTATCATAGTTTTTTCAAAGGTTGTATATTTATAAAATTATTGTCTCAAACTTCTCAAAAGGAGACAAAATATCCAACATTATAACCTTCTTAAAATTTGGGAAAAGTGCTTAGTTCAATAGGAGAAATAAGGGATAATAAGAGTTGATTTTGGTATTTACAAAACTTTACAAAATAAATCAAATATTGAACTATAATTTACAAAAGCACTATATATTATCCATAGCATACTAGGGAGTCATAAGGTATTCTACAAAACTTGGTAATATCAGCATCTATCAAAGATTATCAAGTTACAAATTATAAGCTTTCCTCAAAACAAAAAAAATAATCCTTAAGAGTATATACTCACATTACTTGGGAGACATAAGGAAGTCTACAAAACAAGGATTAATAAGGTTTTATCAAATCAATCCTATATTATTAAATTAGGAATTATATATCCTAATATAGGGAGTCTTAAGGTAGACTTATAAGACTATTGCAAATTCAAAGAAGGATCTATCATGGATGTGTAGACACCAAAACAGCACCAATCCGATTATGTGACGACAAGCACTGATCGAATTGGCATACACAGCCCCTAGGGCAGCCCCCAGAGGTTAAACAATGGTCCTAACCACTCCCAAAGTAGTTTTGGAATGTCAAAGGTCCATTTGGCACCTTTCAAGTACCCCGCTCCTTATTCGTTCCACCTTGGGACGATTAGAATGCTATTCGCCCCACCCCAGGACGATTAGCAACAATCACTCCAAGGTGGGGCGAATAGTAGGTTTGACGGGAAAAAAGTCAAACCTTGACAAATGGTAGCCCAAATCTGCCACTCAACTCCACCTTCAATGCATGGGAGTGTGAGTGAGCATTTCAAAGCTCAAAGAGGCAGTCATAGATGAAGTCATGGAGCCCTTAATCAAGGAGGAATCTTCTCTCCCATGATAAGGCATGATGGCCAAGTGGTGCCCCTACATGCACATTAAAATCAGACCTTCAGGTCTATAAAATGGTGAGTCTTCTCACCCCAAAATAAGGACAGAGCAGGAGCATTTGGAGCAATGGAGTGCTACCGAATTATACCCTCACCCTCATTGTGCTTCCTACATCCTCAATCTCTCTTTTGGAAGGGAGGTTAATAGGTGAATATTAGGAGCGCAATCCAGACCCAAAACCTGAATAGTTGGCCACAATCCCACACCTAATTTGTTTACACAACCCCCTAGGAGGTTTTGGACCCATCCCAAGTGGATTGGTGTCAAAACCAAGCCCCAAACGACGGGCATCCTGCCCTCGGGCGCCCCTTGCACTATTGTAGTCCTAATCACCCCACCCGGAGTGATTAGAAATATATAGTATATTTCTTCACTATTTATTTTGCATCATGTTTTGTGTGTTTCACATATGCTACAGTTCAAATTTCAATGCATTCTGACTTATTTTGATTGTGTTTTCATGGTTTTACGCTTTTGCTAACCTACAAGGAACGCTTTCAGATACAGCAAAATCTAGGTAGAATCTGCAAAATCCTACCTTTTGGGTCATCTCAAAATGCCCCATTTTACCTAACCCCAAGTTTGTAGGTATTTTGGAGGCCTCTGGATGGGACATTTGGGAGGTCACTTTCGAACATTTTATGATAGTCCTAATCATCCCACCCCGGAGCGATTAGAAATCTACAAAATATTTCTTGACTGTTCTTTTTGCAATGTGTTCCTGATGATGTTTACATGCTTTTTTTTAAATTTCATTCCATTCTAATAAGTTTTGATCATTGTTTTAGTTATTTCATGTATGCATTAACCGGAGGCCTTGGGGATTGCATGTTTCCCTCCATCCGCATGTGCTATTAATAATTTGTTGTTTCTTTGTATGCATGATATCCACACTATAGGGGAAAAAAGGAATGACAGATACACTCACACAAGTGGTGGCGATGTTTGGCCTACCCATTTCGAATGTGGGCACGCGAAAGATCTCGAAGGGAAGCGTACTATCCGTTGGTGTAACAAAATTGTATTGAACGCTCCTAGCCCATGAAAATGGGGGAGACATATTGTAACCTGATCATAAGAAAAATTAATAAAAGAGGTTGCACCCTTGTTTTTGCTTTACATATCATTTCATTCATGCTTCGCTTTCCCTTTTTCATGTACTTAGTATTTCGTTAATACGACTGCTTTTGTTTGCATCGCACCTGGTGTGCTTGTGCTTCCGTAGACATGCTTTTAGTGGATATCATGGTGGGACATGGTCCCCTGCTATTGGGATAAAATTTTTGATCAAAAAATTTGTGTTTTTGCTTGCAGGTGTTAATCCTTCAGGCGCTGGACTACTAATCGTGCCACCTTGTGACGAATGCAGAGCTTGTATTCATTTCACCCAGGGACAAATAGGCATTCGTCCCACCTTGTGATGAATATAGATCTATTATTCCTCCCACCTTAGGAATATTAGCTCTTTGTGCATTTTCTGAGTAGAAACTCAGGGGCATCCAGTTTGGGTATAGAAGAGGTAGGTTTTCTGAACACCCTATGTAATTTTCTGTTTCCTATTTCTGTAATTTTTCTGTTTCTTTGCTTGCATGGAAAATTTTACTGCATATTTTCTTTCTTTGCGCAAGTAAAAATAACCATACACACCATGTGGTAATATAAACATCAAGGAGTTGGTCGTAAAACCCCAACACTTGATCAAGACCAACGATGGATTTCATCACCACTTTGGCTTGAATTTTGCATACATAACCCCGATCGTGACTGTTGCTAGATGTAAATCCTGATGAAATCTTACCAAGTGTAGCTGGGGTGATTCCCAGTGTATGAGGATAAGTCTTCTATGATAGGTGTCAAAAATAGAGTTATTCCCCTTCTATACTGCCTATGTTCCATGTATTGTTCTGCTCTCGCGTACCAATAGTTTCCCTCACATAAGGGAGGGTATATTGAGAGGTTCGGTATAATAGCCTGGTAGTGGTATATTGAAGGGGCAACCATTTTGGGAGACATAAGAGCCCTCATATTGCATGTACAACAAAATTTTCTTTACAAGGATTTCAAAACAAAAATCAAAACACACTGAACCAGATTTAGGGCACACATTTAATTTGTAAACGAGATAATCACTTCTTTTTTTGTGTGGCCCATTTTTGTTTAGTGTAGCATAAAAAATCATAAAGAATATAAAAACATACATATCTTTTAGAGAACCACCACCATGGTGTACACCCATATCCAAGACCAATCATGGGTAGAAACTGCGAAAAGTGTACAAGGAGGCACAAGTCACCTCCGTTATAGCCCCAAGGACTTGGTTATACCACCTTGGCGGCCTAATCCACAACATAGTCCACATCATACCACGATATAACATGACTATAGAGGCACCCCTTTGAGGGGTACTCCCATTCAACACAGACCATTTCAGGAGGAGTACATACATAGGAAATCCCCCTTAGACACTCATTATGAGTGGCCACCATGTGATGAAGCACTATAACAGCATAGGGTCCATAAGGAGGGGCCACACAATTACATAATCCCTCCTCTACCCCTCATTTCTATCAAAAATAATAGTCCAAATCCAGAGCACAAGGCTCTTCGAACAGGGTAAACCAACTCTGCCCACCCCTTTCACATATATGAAAGGGAGCATGAGGAAAACCACTATATTCCTCAAGAGCAATACACAGTGTGGGAGAAATGCACCTCTACACCTACTATTTATCAAGATCACCTACTAAGGCTAGAGCCTCGGGTGAATGTTGCTAACCTCGACAGAGGGAAGCGACCTATAGAGATCTCGGATCACTATGATTGAGATAGATATGTAGGGGAGGCATCTAGGCCTCCTAGACCTAAGATGACAGAACAAATCAACTTGGCATTTTCCAAACATACCACCCGCCAAGCACAAATCACATAGCTTGAGCAAGATCAACAATAGTTAGAGCACCTGTATCATCTTAGAAAAGAGCGCATTCAGCGTTAGACGGATGAGTTTCTCCAGAACACTGTGCATGAGAGGATTCCAACCCCTTGCACACATAAGACAGAGCTTTATGATAGGCATAACCCCTTGGTATGAGACAGGTCTCCATGACCTTATCAAGCGTTGCCTCCAAGACCTCCTAGACTTGAGTGGGAGACCACTCCCAGAACCAATGATGGGAACCCTCCTCGGGAACCCACCCATGTTTATAGGTCATGCCTAGGAACTCCTCAAGAAACCTATGAGGAATTCGAGCAAGAAGAAGAGCAGGCTGAAACACCCTACCAAGGTAGGGGGGGCGTTATTTGACTACCCCTCCATAGGCCTTAAGTTCCCCGTAATTCACAATGACAACAAACCAAGGAGGAAGAGATCAAATCTTCTAATGCATACAAAGCATTGCTAGAGTGCTTAGAGTCTGTGGAGACCAATACTTCTAGGCCCCAAAATCCCACTTTACGCCAGCTCCACAGTCACCCTATGCATCCTTCAGTGTCGACACCCCCATACCCTGAACACTTCAAAATGCCTCAATTGGAAATTTTTAGAGGGGATGAGGATGCCCAAGAGCACGTGACAAGATTCCTGAGTCAATGCTTTGGCATTCAAGACAATGATGCTTTGCTTCTAAGAACATTTATAACCATGTTCATAGGCCCTACCTCGGATTGGTTTACCCAGTTGCCGAAGCATAGCATCAGCAACCTGGACTAGCTAGTGGATGCGTTCCTCAAACATTTTGCCTTCAACACCAAGAAGAAGGCATCATTAAGCAACCTAGCTAGCCTCAGGCACTATGAGGAAGAGACCATGGCAGCTTATGGAAATCGGTGGAGGATGTTACTTTTAAGGCTACCTTACCTCCCTCCCATGGCCGACCTAACCCAAATGTTCTTGAAAATTTTCCTAAGGTCGATCTCTATGCTATTGCAGCTACAACAATATGCCACTCTCGAGGAAGCCCTGACACAAGCCAAAATAATTGAGGAGATCAAGATACAGGATGGCAAGATTACCAAGCCATGCAAGAAAGAGTGGCCCAAAAATGCCAAAATTGGGTCCACATAACTGAAACCCACCGTGGTCAATTAGGTTTCCATAAATATACCAAAGCTTGCATAGACGACACAACCCCGAAAGGCTAATTATCAGGAAGTTCCTATTGATAGCTATGAGAAGGAAAATCATAGGCAAGAGCAAAATTAGCAACGTCACCCTAGGCGACAATTCACACCCTTCACAGAGTCTAAAGACTCCTTGTTTGATCGCTTGTCTACGGTAAACTTGATAAACCTGCCAGAAAGTTGACCCATAGACCTCAACGTGCCAAAAACCAAGGGTTATAGGGAAGACCTATATTGTAGACTTCACCAACAGAAAGGACATGACCTTTACACATGTTGGAAGTTCAAAAGCTTAGTGTAGGACCTAATAGACAACAAAACACTAGTGATGGATAATCCCATAGCACCAAGAAACCAACAGATGGAGGTATTCAAAGACCCCCTACCTACCCATGATGCGCATGCAAAGAATCTACAAGAAAATGAGGTGACACAAAACTACCCCATGCAGGGGTATGTAGGGATGATAAACATAGTGACACGAAACAAGAGGTACCCAAACACAGCTGCCCCCACTACAGCTACAGGAGATATTCCATCAGCATCACAACCTTCACAGCACCCTATGCAACCTCCTCTGCCTAGACCAGTGGCCATGATTTGGACTAAACTTACCAAAATTTTAAGGACCACGTCAGCTAGGCTCTCCATATATGAGATCATCCAACAATCACTGCCCCATCAGGAGGCTCTAATGGAGATACTCAAAGCCATCGAGCTACAGCCCCATGAAGCAAACTCTTTTAACAACTTTGTGGGACATGTAAAATGATGTATAGAACCAGTCATCACCTTTATAGAAGACGAACTGAAATCGACGAGTGGTGATATGGCAGATCTGCCCCTACACATCATTGCACGGGTCAATGGGATTCTATTTAAGAGGGTGTTAGTGGACACTGGCTTGTCCAGTAATATAATCACAATGGTGGCATTGAAACACCTAAAGCTACCAGCATCTCATATTGTGACCTCCACCTATACTCTTTGAGCATTCAACAACGCGATATGCTCGATGGTTGGCACAATTATCCTGCCCATACAAGTGGGACAAAAGACTATTCCTACATTGTGCCATATCTTGGAAGGTGAGATGGCCTATAACATCTTGTTGGGCCAGCCTTGGATCAGGGACATGAAGTGTGTCCCTTCGATAGCACATCAATGCCTAAAGTACACATACAAATGGCAAGTGCATGTAGTCCCAGCAAACTTAGAGCCCTTCAAGTATTGCAAAACAGTGTAGCTAATGCCATAGTCGACCCTCCCATTGACACATTTGGACTTTCAGTTGAATCCATCAAAATAGGATCTGATTCCACATACATCCCCATTATTAAGTCCACCAAATCACCAACCGGGCCCATCTTCATCATCTGTTCCTTCACCAATGATGCCACCTATAGTGGCCACACCGAAGAACAACGAGAAGAAGCCCTTGGAAGAGGAACCACCATTAGTATCAACCATATCTACCGAAGAGGTGCCCAACCGAATGGAAGTCGAGATGCCTGGTTCACCCAACATGGAGTGGACTCAGGAAGAACTCCCATTCCCTCCCCCTCAATCACCAACGATCACTATTGAGATGGCCAATACGGGCCTGGGGGAATACCTAGTGCGGAACATTATGGAAACACCAGAACTTGAGTCCATGCAGGACATGGGGAGACCTCACCTCCCCATCGGCACTATTGTCCCTCTAGGCTACCCACAAAATTAGACAAATTTTGTATATGGGGGCCTCAACAACGACATTGAACCTTACCTACAAGAGGAAGAGGATGAAGAGCCATTTGATGAGAATGTCAATTATATGTCCAACCTGAACTTCGCTTTGAAATATCTTGGCCAATGTAATTGGCATGTATATGGGTTTGGCAGATATGAACAAGGAGTGCACGTTCTTTACCAACCAAGATATCAAATGCCATATGATAAATTAGGAGTAGGTTTCAACCACCCTTTTCCCCTTGACATATTGGTAGAGAACATGCAAGGCCTAGGGCTAGGCAATAAGGATGGGTTGGCACAAGATCCATATGCCAATCCTAACACAACATACACATTGGGGGATTATCTCCCATTGTTAACAACAAACCTTGTTGACCTCAACAACCCCTTCCCTTTGATTGAGAAAGGGGAAAGTTCAAGAACTTGCCTCCAAGAGGGATATAAACAAGGTCAGGAAGGATATTCTAAAGATGAGTCATAGTATGAGGTAGCACCTTGGGACCCTATAGATTCTGATAGCAATCACTCACAAGTGACACCCATAGATGACAATCAGGAGAACTTCATGGCAATGTTCCCCTTGAATGCTCCAATCGAGCGATTGCCACCCCAAGAGAATCAGGTCCTCCCATAGAGAGCGAAACAACCCTGATGGGACCAAGTCAACTTGCTCGAACAGAATGAGCCTCACATGCCACAAATAGTTGTCAGAGCCAATGAAGGCCTATGGATCTTTGATAGCTATTATGAATATGAGACTGAGATGGCATATCTCAACCATATGTGGCAACAACAATACCCCATAGACATTGAAAACATGTTTGAATAGCTAAACATGGGGCCAAGGCATAGGTGGCATTTGAACCAAGCACAGTTGGACCAAGTGTTGCATCTGCCACTTCAGGCATATAGATAACGCCTTCCACCCAGAGACCCTATAGAGCCAGCAGTGCCAAAGGTAGACCCTATCCTTCTATCCGCACATAGGGTTGATCTGTTTGTGCCAATACCCACAAAGCCAGATCTGGAGCACAAATATCACAAAGGATGTCTGAGTCACCACCCACATGGTAATGGAGACCAAATTCACTTTATCAACATGATATCCATTGACTTAACCACCCCCATTCGTAATCTAGCCGATCCAGCATGACCATTGTATCTAAACCTAGATGCCATAGACTGGGATCGTGCTAACTTGCCACCATCCCCATTAGAGTACTGGCCTTGAGGTGAGATGCTTCATTTCACCCCATGACCAACTTAGGATATCTTCCATTCTGAAGAGGAACCCGACATTCCAAATGTAGATCTAAATTTAGAAAATTATATCCACCTGATCCCAACTCCACACCAGTTGGAGGACGAGTCCCACATGTCAGTCGAAGAGATGACTGATGTAGACATCGGCTCTGATCCAATGAATCTGCAAATCATCAAGCTGGGAGTAAATATATCCCTCGAAGAGCAAGCCAATTACATTGACCTTCTCAAAGAGAATAAGGATGTTTTTGCATGGTCTTACAAAGACATACCGAGGCTAGACTCGCAGCTAGTCATGTATAATCTAACGCTTGATCTGACAATCAAGCTAGTCAAGAAAAAAATATGTAATATGCACCCAATAGTGGCCTTAATGGTAAAATATGAATTACAAAAGCTATTGGATGCACAATTTGTCATCTACATGGATTACCCACCATGGTTGTCCAACATGGTACTTGTCAAAAAGCCTAATGGGAGGATTCGCATATGCACTAATTTTTTAGATCTAAACAAAGCGAGTCCCAAGGACAATTTCCCATTGCCTAGCATCGACACATTGGTAGACGCTACAGTAGGCCACAAAATGCTTTCCCTCATGGATGGTTTCTTGGGATACAACCAGATTTGTATCAATCTCGACGATCAACTCAAAACAGCGTTCATAATGCCTTAGGGGACATTTTGTTATAAGGTCATGCCCTTTGGCCTTAAAAATGTTGGTGCCACCTACCAACGTGCTATGACATACATATTCCATGATCACATGCATAAAAATTTGGAATATTAAATGGATTATTTGTTGGCAAAATCTATTTTGTGCCCAGATCATCTCGATGACTTGCGCAAGATCCTTGATCACCTCATTGAACACAAAGTTAGGCTAAACCCCAAGAAGTGCGTATTTGGCATCACATATGGAAAACTCTTGGGTTTCATAGTCTCAAAATGAGGCATCAAGGTAGATCCAAATAAATTCAAGGAAATCCTTGAAATGCTTCCCCCAACCACCATCAAGAAGCTCAGAAGCTTGCAGGGTAAGGTCGCATCAATCAAGCGCTTCATAGCGCAGCTATCTGACAAGTGCCGACCCATGAATAAATTATTGCACAAAGGGGTAGCTTTTCATTGGGATGATGAGTTCCAGTTAGCCTTTAATGACATTAAACAATACTTGGATTCACCACCAGTATTGGCACCACCTAGACCAGGAGTGTCGTTCTATTTATACATCTCAGCTATTAAGGTGGCACTAGGCACCATGCTAGCCCAAAAAAATGAACTACATAAAGAACAGGCTAATTATTATCTTAGCCACACCCTGGTTAGTTATGAACTTAACTATGCATACGTAGAGAAGCTATGCTTAGAAGTGGTATTTGGCACTAAAAAGCTATGCCATTACATGTTGAGCAATACAATGTATGTTGTGTCTAAGGAGAATCCATTGCGATACATGATGAGTCATACTTATCATAGTAGTCGCATGGTAAAATGGATCATGTTGTTGATGGAGTTTGACATCGAATTCATTGGATAGAAGTCCATCAAAGGTCAAGTCATCGTCGATCAACTAGCATAGGCTCCTCTCGAAGATGATCAGCCTATGATCATAGAGCTACCCAATGATGGGGTCTTCCATGTCTTAGAATCACCAGATTCTGATGATCCTAAGTCACAGGCCGACATAACCCTATTTTTTGATGGTTCTAAATGTGAGCAAGGAGGTGGCACGGGAATCGTATTCTTCACACCGCAAGGGGCTCCAATACCTCTATCATTTAAACTTGATTTCCCATGCATCAATAACAATTTTGAATACGAAGCCTTTCTCATAGGTCTTCAGACAACCATCACCATGAACATCAAATGCTTGAATATCTTTGGTGATTCACTATTAATTTTCAACCAAGTGAAATGGGTATTCCAATGCAAATGCCTAGTCTTGTAGGCCTACAAAGTCCTTATGGATAAATTCTTGGCAAATCTTGAATGGTATGACATCGAGGAACTTCCTCGATCATCGAATTGTTTTGTGGACACTATGGCCTCCTTGCGGTCACTAATCCCACAAGACATTTTTGGTGATATGACAACAATTCAAGTCAAAATATTATCGTAGTCCATGATGGAGCATGCAAGCTCTGACCTAACACCAGGAATCCACCTGATCCAAATTGAACCGTCTCAGGATAGGTTATCTCAAATCCATGATAGTATGAATCATGCCAACTGGGGGTCCTTGTTCTCCCTGACCCCTCTTAATAGCAACACAATGCTATTCTTACAAGTTCTTTCCCGCTCATATTTTTCTAGGGATGAATTTCAAGGGGGATTGGCCATTCACACCATCAAGGTTTTTTATTAGTAGGATTGGTACACACCCATAAGAGACTATCTCAAGTTAGGTAGCCTCCCATTTGGATTGACGCACACCACAAAAAGATCATTCAAATAGAAAGCGGCAAAAAATGTCTTGCTAGGAGACATTTTGTACCATTGAAGCTACGAAAGAATCCTCCTCTGTTGCTTAGACCAGCAGGAGTCCAATTGGGTAATCACCCAAGCGCACGATGGTACATGTGGTGGCCACTTCAGTGGTATTGTAGCACCCTAAAATTGGCGCAGTAAAACTTAGTAAATAATTAAAATTACCTTAGTAATAATTCAAATTCAAATTTCAACCCCAAAACCGCTCCCAAACCGCCTGCTACCCGTTTCCTTGTTTTTCGTGCCATTTTTAGAGTTTGTTTCATCCGTTGGACGATATCGTCTCCGATCAGACGATATCGCCTCAGATCGGACGATTTCGTCTGAGCAGAACGTCCAGACGATTTCGTCCCAAAACTAATTTTTCAAAATTAGCTTCTGTTTCAACAACTTCTCTAACTCGGGCAGAGACGCGTCTGCACCGTTAGAGTCTCCCCCGTTGGAGATCTCCCAAAATGGGATGATCTCCAACCTCCCAACCTCTTTCCTATGCCTATTTAATCTTAGGCC
Organism: Wollemia nobilis; assembly: GCA_028583015.1. NCBI lineage: Eukaryota > Viridiplantae > Streptophyta > Pinopsida > Araucariales > Araucariaceae > Wollemia > Wollemia nobilis. The sequence goes on along the minus strand of JAQPPZ010017031.1, from coordinate 4,981,162 downwards.
CTCCCCTTGACATTCCCCTGGCTGAATTTTTTTGTACTTTAAGTTTTACATGCTTCAGGATATCCTAGATTATTGTTCGCCTTTGTCCCTTTTTGAATTTTCTTGCAGGAACTTTGTTATTCTTCAGCCGGAGCAAAGCTCAGATCGTCGCAGACGATCCTGTCCAATTCGAGATGATTTCGTACCAATCCGAGATGATTTCGACTGTAGTCAACATTGGGGGCAATCAGTGCCCAAAGTTTGCGTTTCTTTACTCTTTTTTGTTGTTTTGCTTTGCATTAGTTAAGCTTATTATTGCTTTGCATCTTGGAGTTCACCTCATGTAGCCTAGATGCATAATAAAGTCAAAGTTAGTCATTAAAACCATGCATTTTACTTAATTTGTTATCTAAAGTTGTCATTCTAGCATTCATACTTTCATTTCTATCATTTTCCCTTGCTTTTGCAATTGTATTTTTTGTTCTTGGTATCCATTTCTGCAATTGCAGGTCTCCGACGAATTCGTCTGACGAATTCGTCAGATCTCAGACGATCCTGTCAGATCAGAGACGATCCTGTCAAATTCCAGACGATCTGGACTGCTTCAAAAATTAGAATCTCCATCAGACATCCGGATCAGGTATGGCTCTTTAATCTAGCTTATTCTCTCTATTTTCTGTTCAAATCTATTTTTTGTATTCATATAATCAGCATTTCATATAGCTTAGCTTAGATTCATTTGGCCAAACCTAGGACTTGGATGTTTAAAGCTAAAATTGAACACATTAAACTCATTCCCAACCTAGGCATGGAAACTGCCACTAAACGTTTCCTGGTGAACCCCACCATCCGTCGAAAAAATCACCTTAATACCCCTCCCCGAGAGGCGGGACCTTCAAAGGGCCTCTCAGTCCGAGGTACCATCCCATCCTTTTCCCATCCTCCTTCCGGGCATGGATCCTTTAGCCTGAAGGTAAGGATGCGAAAAATTTGGAGCGATACATTTTGGTGAACCCGACGTGAAACTAAAACCTTTTGAAAACAAAAAAACAAAACAAAACAAAAATATAGATGCATTTAAAATCATTAGAAAACTACTAAGTTGCATATCATGTCTAGATGGTAGCTCCTAAGAAAAGACTAGCAGTTACTATAAATGTTGCAAATCAATTAATAGCCATAGAAGTTAATTCTGTGCTTAGTGTGCCTGAAATAGATAGAAACCAACTTCTGTGGAAAGAACTTGATAGGAGGCTAGGTGTCATTTCATCTAGATCAACCGAACTTAGACAAATCAAGAGGTTTGCCCTAGATAGGATCCTGGATCCTCATCAACTCATTGTTTATCATGAACTTCAGAGAGCCTGCCATAGGTGGTTAGCTTATAGGAGAGCTCTTGTGTCTTCAGAATTGTTCACCTTCGAGGAATACCTCGAGAACGCAGCTGTTATACACCAATTCCTAGGTCGTGTAGAAGATCAAGAGGTCGTTCTTACGGATAGGGAAATATGGAATAGAGTTCCTAGGGCTGTGTTATATCGAGAGTATTGCCACGAACTTTATTTCTACCAACCAGAATCTGAGACAGATAATATCACTATAGCACTTTTTGTCAAATTCTTGAAAGAAAATTTTCAATTTGAAGAAGAACACTTCATGACTCCTGAAGAACTCGAGCCCATTAATGATATTTATAAATTGTTTATAGAAAACTAGATCATTGCTTTCATTATTATTATTTCTTGCATTTAGTGTGTTGTTTGTTATCTTTATAATATTGTTACAAAAACAAGAAAAACCAAAACATAACAAAAACCAAAAACATTTTATTTCAAATACTATAGTAGGTATATAATTAAAATATATACCTCTTAAGCTTGTTGCATATATATATATATATATATATATATATATATAAAAATTGCTGAAATCTAAATTTAACCACAATGCCTAAACTTAGGAGTGGTAAACAAACTGAAGAAGAAGGAGAAGATTGGTTAGGAGACAAAACAAAAAACCCAAATGTCCTTCCTGAGGAATCAATTTCGGAAGGAGAAACTCTAGAACAGCCAGAAGATGACCTGGTTGAAGAAAATGAACAACAAGAAAATCTTAAAGAGGAAGGATCCTCATCCCCTAGAATAGCTCCAGATGGAACTATTGCTTTTGATAATTTAGATCATTTCTGGAAATTTTTCAATAATAACATTGGTGCTCTTAATATGGCAGTTCGTATTGATAAAGGGCAAATTAGTGACACTCAAGCAGCCATGGAACATATGTTTGACATACACACTAATCCCTTGTCTTTCATTGATCAAGAAAGTGATAAAGCTGGACCATCCAATAGAGATATGGTCACTATGATTCAGAACATGCCAAAACAACAGGTTACCCAACCCCCTAAGGAACCTGTTATTGAGCCTAAAATCATTCCCACACAAAAGAAACCTTCCTTCACTGCTTTACTTCGCCAAACTATTGATCAATATGCTTCAAGTAGACAAAAACCTAAAATGAAGCCAAACACCAATTTTCAACAATCGGGCATACAACATAATACAACTTCAAAATTTCTTCATAACACCCTTCCTACCAACAATTTATACAATAGCAATATAGCATCTAATCTCCATGTCCCTCCATCATATGCTCACAAATCCCATATTAATGCCCTACCGAATCAATATGGTGGGCAAACCAGTAATCTGGAAGCCATGGTGAAACAGTTAGCTTCGCGCATGGACCAGATAGATCCCTACCGTCCCTCATACAATTATCGAGAGATATGTAGTCAACCTCTGGATCCCATAGTTGTAGCACAACCATACCCTAAACACTTTCCCATGCCCGTCCCGCCTATATATAAAGGAACTGAAGATCCCATAGAGCATCTTCGCATGTTTAGGATAGCATGTCATGATATATCACATGATGACTTGCTATTACTAAAAATGTTCCCAAAAAGTTTAGGAGGAATGGCATTAGAGTGGTACTATCAATTGCCCACTCATTCTTTGAGAAATTTTGAAGAAACAACTGAATCTTTTGTCCATCAATTTAGTGCCTACATCGAGAGGCATGTCACCATTAAAGATTTGTACAACTTAAAACAAGACAAAGATGAATGTTTTGCTGATTTCTTAGCTAGATGGAGGCAGTTGATAGGAAAACTGCACTTTGTGCTACCTTATAGGGAAATGTTGGACATTTTTATTAATAATTTACAAGAACAAATATCTTATGAGTTATCAATTGCCACCTTAACTACCTTCGATCAAGCTATAGACTTAGCTCGAAGGGTAGAAGATGCTCTCATTAGAAGAGGTCAGCTCAAAAAGAAAGATGATGAGAAAACATCTAGAAATCAGTATAAAAACAAACAAGTTGTAGGTGACGGAGTCACTGATAGTAGAAACGTTGCTAATATCAATACAACGAAGACAACAGAAAAATTTATATTAAAACCTCCTGATAAACCTCCTCGAGAATTTACTAGATTGAATCAACCTTTATCAACCATTCTTCCTCAATTATTAGCACGAGGCTTGATTCAATTACCAGCTATCCGGGAACTTGATCCAACTATACCCGGATACAGAGCTGATTTACATTGTGACTTTCATAGAGGACCTGGACATGCTACAAATTCTTGCAAAATATTGAAACATAAAATACAAGATCTGATTGATAATAATGAAATGGAGGTGCAAGCCTTCCAACCTAAACAAAATGCTCCTAATAATGCTCAAAAGACCATTCCCCAAAATCAGAATCAAAATGCTAATCAATCATTAGATATATTTCAACATCCTTTACCAAAACATGGTAAAGAAGTGGCCAATCAAATCGAACATCATAATGTTCCCCCTCCTACCCGATATGTAGGGACTATTAGCGGACAATTATCTGTTCAGGATCCTCAAATATTTGGCACAACCTTATCCATGGTCACGACTAGACCCCTACATAATATTCAAACTCCCGATCCTAGTGATGTAGAATCAGATACTGAAAGTGAAATAGACATCACCTCAAACCAATCGAATAGTTCTGAAAATGAATCAGATCCTATTCAACCCATCACAGATGCTATGGTTCCAGAAGAACCATTTCCTAGAAGAGTTACTACTCGACCCTCTTCTAATCAGTTCCTTCCTAATGAACAAGCCATAAACGCTCAACCAAGACCAGTTCAACGTCTTCAATATAACATTGTAGGTACCATCGGAGTTGTTACCAGACAACAGGCTCAAAACTCTCAACAAGATCAAACTCAGAATGATGGATCAGCTCCATTTATTTTGAAAAATCCCAATAAAGGGAATCATATGTCTAATGTTCAACCAAAACCTCCTTACAATATTAATGAACAATTATCCAATACTACAGCCAGAATTTCCCTTTTGGACTTGTTAAGATCTTCTCCTACCCATAGGGATGAGTTAATGCTTACATTAAGCCAAATGATGGTACCTCAAAATATTCAACCCGAAGCCATGTCCAATACTATCATCACTCGAGAAGTTGATTGTATTGACTTTCGGGATAAAGATATCCCACAACATAGTTTACATAAGGATAACCCCTTATATATTACTGCTCTAATTGGAGATGTAGCTGTTAAAAGAGTCTTGATTGATAATGGTTCATCTCTAAACATTTGCACTTTTGACTTCTACCAACGATTTGGCTTTAGAAGTGATGAAATGAAGAAAACTGACATGATTATCAAAGCTTTCAATGACGAGACACAAGAAACGTGTGGAGTCATTACCTTACCCTTGCAAGTTGGTCCTAGAACCCTAGATACAACCGTGTTTATTGTACATTGCCCAACATCATACAATATACTTTTGGGTCACCCTTGGATCAATGCGATGCGAGCGGTTCCTTCCACTTTACATCAGTGTGTTAAATTTGAATTTAAAAATCAGTTGGTCACTATCCATGGTGACCCTAGACCCTTTGATATGTGTGCTTTGGCAGAACCTGTTGGAGTGCAATTTTGCCCTGCTCTGTCATCCACACATCCTAATTCTTATTTTTCATCTAAACGTGTGAAACACACACACATAACATCATCTACTCCATCAACTACACCTATACATTTAACTCAACCATCTTCTGAACAAACCACACTAAAACCTCAAAAAGATCTTCAATCCACAACCAATCCTTCATGTTCTATCCCTATAATTTCAAAACCTATAGACCCATTTATTGACACCTCCACATTATCAACATCTATCATACCTTCCACATCTAAAGATATAGGGAATGATCCTTCTACATCTTATGCTCTTTCTGATGAACTTTTACCGGATTTATCCACAATCTTAATATCAGAAAAAACAAATGCTTTTATGCAAGATTCAATTCTTTTAAATAACTTGCCACCATCTCCTCGTACTTTGGGCCTCCCACAACCTATGGGAAGTACTTACCAAGTCGGGAGTTGTGCTTTTATTTATAAAGGATATGATTGGGGAAGAATACCCCAGGAATATCAAAACTCATCATGAGGGATATGCCCGATGTTATTTTGCTAATGAATATATTAAAGCTAAGCCCATAATGCTTAAAATGGGCTATAAAGGGAAAGGCTTGGGACCTTTCCAAAATGGTATGAAAGAACCTATTGAGGTAGAGCCATGGCCCGCCCGATGTGGTGTGGGCCTATTTCCTAGTAAGGGTCAACCCTTCCCTTTTGAAGATGATGATCAACTCATATGTTATCAAGATTATCTAGATAAACAAGATTCTTTGTGTTCAAAGAATAATCCCTTTACCTGCAATATGCTATCCATAGCTTACCCTGAATTGATTGTTGAATCCGATGAGGAGTTGGAAGGAGATATTTTCCATGATATCTCCGTTGAAGAGTTGTTACACAATGGTTTTTATTTTGATGGTTCTATACCAACTATAGCCCAACTTGAGGCCACCACTCATCAAGATGAATTATCCAACTTAACCTTAAAATAATTACAAGAATTGGGCGTTTCACCCGCCCCACCTAATTTTGAAAGAGATCTACACATGGAAGTAGAAAACGTCATTAAAGTTAACATTGGAACTGAGGATAATCCTCACATAATCAATATTGGATCAACATTAAGTCAAGAAAAACAAGATGAATACATTGCATTCCTTAAAGAATATGAAGATGTCTTCGCTTGGACATATGAAGATATGCCAGGTCTGGACCCTTCTGTAGTCATGCATCATCTAGTAGTCCATCCGGATGCTAAACCTGTTAAACAAAAACTTAGAAAAATGCATCCCAAAGTGGCCCTGCTAGTCAAAGGGGAGTTAGAAAAACTCCTAAATGTTATTTTCATACAAGCTATTGATTATGCTGAATGGATCTCGAATGTAGTTCCAGTCACCAAGAAAGAAGCTACCAAAGTTAGGGTTTGCATGGACTTTAGAGATATTAACGTTGCATGCCCTAAAGATGATTTTCCTCTTCCAAACATGGACCAAATCATTGACTTTACCATCGGGAGTGGAATGATGTCCCTAATGGATGGATTTTTTGGCTATAATCAGATCAGGATAGCTCCTAAAGATCAGGCTAAAACAACCTTTATTACCCCTTGGGGTACCTTTTGTTGGAAAGTGATGCCATTTGGTTTAAAGAATGCAGGCGCAACATATCAACGAGCTATGACTTATATCTTTCATGATATGATGCATGATATCCTACATGATTACGTAGATGATATTATAGCTCGCTCTATTAAAGAAGATGATCATTTAGATGATTTGAGAAAAGTATTTAATCGGTTAAGAGAATACCTTATTCGATTAAATCCAACCAAATGCATATTCGGAGTTAAGTCCGATAAACTATTAGGGGTTTTAGTTTCTTTACGTGGTATCAAAATCGACCCTCTCAAGATTGCGGCTATCACTGATATGCCCGCACCTACCAATATATCTGAGTTACGAAGTTTACAAGGTAAGCTTCAAGCCATCCGTCGCTTCATCGATAAGCTGGCGGACAAAACCACTCCCTTTCTTAAGCTCCTTAAGAAGGATGTCCCTTTTAATTGGGATGACGAATGTACATAAGCTTTTGAACTTCTCAAACAATACCTCCTTAACCCACCTGTGCTTTCACCGCCTAGACCTGATCGCCCGTTTCTCCTGTATATTTCAGCTTCAGATTTTGCTTTAGGAGCTATGTTAGCTCAGCTTGATGATGAGAAGAAAGAACGTGCTAATTATTACATTAGCCAAACTTTAATCAGTTATGAAACTCGTTATACCTCATTAGAAAAACTATGTCTAGCAGTCGTATTTTCTATGCAAAAATTATGCCATTATATGCTTAGTCAAAAAACATATGTCATTGCTAAATATGATCCCTTGCGGTATCTTATGAGTCGACCTTATTTATCGGGTCACACAGCCAAGTGGGTTCTTGCTCTAAGCGAGTTTGAACTCACATTCATAGGACAAAAGTCTGTTAAGGGTCAAATCATAGCAGATCAGTTAGTCGTTGCACCCTTAGAGTCTACCCATCCCCTCATCATTGAGTTTCCTGATGAATGCCTTCAATTAGAGGCAGACCATGTTGAACAATGGTCCTTATACTTTGATGGAGCCCGATGCATGAGTGGGGCTGGTGCGGGTATTATTTTAATATCTCCACAAAAACACATTATACCTTTGTCTTTTAAATTAACATTTGCTTGCACCAATAATACTGTCGAATATGAGGCTCTAATCCTTGGATTACGAGCTGCCTTGGCATTAAAAATCAAACATCTGCTAGTTTTTGGTGATTCTCAACTTGTCATAAATCAAATTAATGAAGTTTATCAGACTAGAGATGATAAATTGCGCCCATATAAAGCATATGTTTTGCAATTGTTATCCTTGTTTGATAAAGTTACTTTGGAAGCTATTTCATGAACTAGCAACCGTGCGGCTGACGCTATGGCCGTAGCTGCATCTCTTCTGCCCTTGGAGTTAGATGACGAATATGCCACCATCATTATTCATCGACTCCAGGAACCCACTTCAAATAAGTCATGTTTAGAACCTTTGGATGTGTTTCTAATCAATGAAACTACTCCTGACCCTTGGTATACAGATATATTTGATTTTCTTCAAAATGGGACTTTCCCTGCCAATTCTAATAGAAACCAACGTCGGTTATTACGTAGACGAGCAAGTCGATTTGTAATAATTGGCAATACTTTATATAGGAGATCTTTTGAAGGTATCCTATTGAGATGTTTGAATCTAGAAGAATCCAAATCAGCTTTAAGTGAAGTCCACGATGGATCTTGTGGAGGACACTTCAGTGGTAGTGTCATTGCTAAAAAGCTCCTTAGGATAGGCTACTTTTGGCCTACCATGGAAAATGATGCACATGAGTATGTGCGCCATTGCGACAAGTGCCAGAAACATGCTGACCTTGTCCATGCGCCTGCACAAGAGCTGCAAGCTATTTCATCTCCTTGGCCCTTTTCAAAATGGGGCTTAGACATTATTGGCAAAATTAATCCTGTGTCATCTGATGGACACAAATTCATCATAACCGCCACTGAGTATTTCACGAAGTGGGTTGAAGCTATGCCTTTAGCTTCCTACACTGGAACACAAGTCTCTAAATTTATTTTTAATCAAATCATTTGTAGGTTTGAAATTCCTGCAAATCTCATCTCAGATAATGGAACTTGTTTCAAAAATAAAGATGTCAAGAAATTATGCCAAAAATATAAGATTCAACATCGATGGTCCACTCCCTATTATCCTCAGGGTAATGGCCAAGCAGAAGCATCTAACAAAACCTTAATCAAAATTCTTAAAATATTGGTCAATAAATCTGGTCGCGATTGGCACATTCAATTATATCCAACTTTGTGGGCCTATCGAACTAGTGTTCGAACTCCCACTGGAACTTCACCTTTTGTCTTGGTTTATGGCGCTGAAGCCATTTTTCCTTTTGAATTAGAAGTTCCTTCTTTGGCTCTACTACTTCAAGATACCGAAGTAGGAGATGAATATCGAGCTGGCAGACTCAGTCAGCTGGAACTCCTAGATGAAAAGCGCATCAATGCTTTGGAGCATCTTCGTGCTTACCAAAACAAGCTTAAAAGATCATATGCCAAGAAAGTTCGTCATCGATCCTTTGAGGTCGACGACCTTGTTTTAAAAGAAAATAAAAAAAATACTAATGCAACTAAAGACCTTAAAGGTAAATTTGAGCCCAACTGGCTTGGACCATATATTATCACTGCTAAATTTGAATCAGGAGCATACAAATTAGCTACCTTAGATGGTAAATATTTAAAAGAACCTATGAATATTATGCATCTTAAGCGATATTACGCATAAAATTTGGTCATTTCATCATTTGTACATATTTTGCATGTTGTCTCATTTTAAAAATATATATAAAACTCTTTAAACAAAAACAAACAAAAAAATAAAAATAATAAAAAAATAAAAGTCAAAACAACAATATTATTGACTCTTTTCAAAACCAAAAAAAATAAAGAAGAAAGAGAGAGTCAAAATCATCAAACTCCTCAAAAATATTTGTTATATATATTTCTTCTTCAAGTATTGCAGTTATATTTTCAAGTTATTTTGGATAAATTAGCATTTATTTGGAATCCCTCACTATCACAAACACAAAAATAAATATCTTGATTTTATCTGGCATGATTACTAATCTCTCTTATATCAAAGTCCACAAAATTCAATTAAATAAAGTTTGAGCATAGAGAATTGATCTTGTTATTTACTTAAACCAAGCATATCCTTTCACAATAAAATGATTATATTTGTAATGTCCATGCTATGCTACATAGTAGAAGTGGTTTCTTGAGCGAAAAGTTTCCCCTGCTATCCTATCATGCACATGGTCTAGAATCTTTGAGAATTGACAAAAGGACAAGCTCACCCCTACCCGGAATAAAAATCCCTTGCTCTACAACTAATCCGAGCAAGTATCCCTAGTATAGGAAGAAAAGAAAAGTTCAAGAAAAAGAGAAAAAGAAACAAGTTATTTCAGCATTATCTCAAATATCAAGCCAAAATACAAAAATACAAAAAAAAAAAAGAGAAAAAGAAAAGCAAAAGCAAAGAAAAAGAAACAAACAAAAGCAAAAGCAATAAAATCCCTTTCCCTACCCATTGAAAAGAAAAGAAGGGTTGATGAGCTTGAATCCCTGGAATTCTCAATTATTCGAAAACTGTGAGGTAAGCCCCATAACAGGTGGTTTGTGCCCAACCCGCTTGGCCTTGGGTAACTCCTAGCATGGTGATATGTCTATCACATTAGCGACCTTCTTTTGTACAGACCTATGTCCGCTTATGGATTAGCTAGCTCTTGATAACCCGACCTACATAGTAGTCTGGTATGGTTATATGCATCTAAATCATGGTTAACGAACACTTATTTGGTTAATTCAAATCACTTGTATCATAGTATCTTGCTCAAACCTGGTAAATGAACAATGCAATTGCACACACATTTTGTATTTGAGAGATTTTGTGTATCATTATGATAAATCAAGATTGGTAATGAACTCACCTACGCACATGGGATTCCTTATAAATCTAACTTTTGTCTTTAAGATACTTTGAAATATTTTTGCAAATTGTTTGGAATAAATTCATTTTCTTCTTTGAAGAACAATTGTTTAGTATAAAGACAACTATATGCATTATCAAAAATCAAAATCATTTTCAAAACATGCAATAAAGTTACATTTATATATAACTTTTGACTTTCGCGACGATGGTATAGTTCCAAAACCAAAATTGGAATTTTATGCCTAGCGCAAGTCCTCATCTTCATATTTTCAGTTTATTTTCAAAAATTAAAAAATCAACCATGCAATAAAACTATTATATTATTTTCTTCTTTGGATTTCACGATGATGGTATAAGTCTATACCTAAATATTCTATGCCTAGCGCAAACCATTGTACCAATTTTATTTTCCATTTATTCAAAATCATAAAAACATATGACTTAAATCATTATGTTACACAATTATGCTTTAAAACAAAACAAACACTTACTCTATTTTCATGTCATTATGTCAAACTTCAATTTTGCAATGATGGTATAATTCCTAGGGAATTATCCAAAAATTTTATCACACTTAGGAATTTATGCCTAGCAAAAGTCATTTTAAAATATTTCATGCATAATATTTTCATGAAAATCTGAAAACAAATCATCATCATCATCATCATCATTTGCATCATCACACCAAAGTCTTAAGACAGTCTCTTAAGCACTCTTTTACTTTTAACAATATTTCTATACTGGGATTAGCTTGACGACCGAGTGAGCGGTGACTCCATGAAATGGTCTATAATAGCGACAATGTCCTTTGAAATTATTGTTAGAAGTCCCTTTTCTTTTTTATCAAATCACATCACAAACAACCAATTTGTTTACATCAGATTATTTCATTTAAATTTTAAAAACATGACATTCAAACCATAATATTTCCAACCGACATAATTACATGAATCATCAAATCAATCACACCACAACAATAAAGCATCATACAAACACATAAGACAAGTCATATGATCAAAAATATCATATATATATATATATATATAATATATATATATATATCTCAACAATATATGTACATCATATCAAAACTGGATTGGTATGCCACAATCTACATCTTGGCATACTCAATCCTCTCAAATCATATAATCAGTCTGTACAGTGTAGTAGCCTAGCCTCGAGAACCCCTCGAGCTCTCAGCCTCATCTCCTCCCCAGCCCTGAGGTGGACGAGGTGGCCCCATCATAGTATGTGTGGTACTACGAGTCCTAGTCATCGATCGGGATGAAGTCCTCGATGACCCAACCTTGATCGGATCCACAATGTCGATTGGTAGCTATACCCTCTGGCCCTCTAGCACCATCTGGAAGTAGATACCCTGATAGAACGTGGTCTGAGCAATCGACCGTGCCAGCTCCTGAGCGCTCGCTCCTCCGCTCCATGCTCTGAGGCATGCAACCTCATCTCTGAGCTATGTAGCCTCCGCTCGATGGCATGTAGCCTCATCCTGTAGAGTCTGCACCTATGCCTAGAGATGGACAGTCTCCACCTAGAGAGTAGCCATCTCACTACTCTCTCCTATGTCCACACCCTTGCCCTTATCGGGTGATGGTGGTCTCTCTCTCTATGGAGAAGGGGGTCTCTCCTCCCTCCTCTCCCACTGTCATGGCCTCTACTGAGCCTATGGTCTCCTCTGCTCTCTCCCTCTATGACCCTATGCCACCTCAATGGCCGCTTGGCACCGCCTCCCCATCCGATGCACAACTACATGAATCGGACCCTGAGCCCTCGTCATCCGAGGAGGGCGGATGCCTGTGTACCAGGCATCATAGCCATCGGCTACCCCTACGTCGTCCCCATCCATTGGCTGAATGGGGGCATCATCTACATCCTGACTCTAGAAGCGTTGCATATCTGGAGCCCCGCTAGCTGTAGTGTTATCCCGGATGGTCCGAGAAAACTCGTAGTCTCTGAGAGATGGGATCCCCTACTGTAGACCGAACTGCCTCAAAACTCGGTCGTAGCGGTGGAGCTCCACCTCTCCCCTCTCCATCCTCAGCCAGTAGGTTTGCCTAATGTGAGCCAGCTCCTGTCCATCCTCGGCCCACCCTGGATGATCTCTCCAAGGCCTCTAGGTGATCTGGTCGGAGACAAGGTCATCAAGTAGTCTCCGGGACATTGGCAGATCTATCCGCCACTGTGACCCTCTTCGGAGCCACCAGTAGAAAGCTCGGGGCCTCTCCCCATCAATCCCTATCAGTGGGAGCCCTACCGGCCTCCGCACCATGATGTGCTCCCAACACCAAACTTGTAGTAGTGATGTCATAACCAGACATCGGCCGCCCTTGTATACGACCCCATGCAGGATCCTATACAATCGACATAGTACATAACTCCCCCAAGCAAACCTGTACCCATGGTCTCTCATGTCATAGACCACATCTATCAATAGCCATGGTACTCTGCATCCACTCTGATGGCATAGCAAGAGACCACCTACAACCCCAGCCAAAACTCGTGTCAGTCTAGATGCCCCAGGCATCTGGCGTAGCGACTCGATGTTCACTCCGCCCTTCTCCAGGGCGAAGCTCGGATCTCTGCACAGTCGCATCATCGCATGGCCCTGATTGGCCATGGGAGTTATTAACCATCCTTGTATGGGGATCCTCAAAATCCTCCATACATCCTCTAGTGTGGGAGTCATCTCCCCTATCGATAAAACTGGAACCCAAAACCAGGAATACCACCTCTCTGCTAGGGCTGTCAATAGCCCCATATCTCGTAGAAACTTGTGGCATCTCTGCCACATGTTGCAAGTCGACTTGTGCCAACTGATCTCGCTCTGCCTGAGATAGAGCGGCCAAGTCATCCCTTAGCCCATCGTATTTCCATTCTCTGCTCTTTAGTAATCCTCTCTACAACATAAACAACAAAACAATAAAAATCATTAATAAAATAGTGATTAAAAATGCAAGTAAAGCAAGTTCAATTTCATCAATGATGATATCGTCCACTATTGGACGATATCGTCCCCAATTTGAGCAAATTCGTCTCCGATTTCGCAAGCCGAAATCGTCCCTTTTTTGATGAAATCGTCCCCATTTTGTCGATTTCGCCCTTGGACGAAATCGGCGATATCGAGACGATTTCATCCCGACGACGTCGACGGCCCAAAAATGGCCGCGATGCTCAAAAATCATCAAAATTTAATCTACAAAGCATAGAAAATCAAAATTCAAGCATTCTAAACTAAGTTTAGACTCTTACCCGTAGCCCGCGCCGGACCTCTGTCGATCTATGCGCTGTCTCGACCATTTTGTTTGCAGAGCTCTAGAAACCAGAAAATGAAAATGAACAGTAACAATGAATTAGGGTTTTTCCCTATTTTTTTTAATTTTATTCAAAAACAATTAAAAACATTTTAATTTTTTGCTTTTTCGCGTTTTTACCTCAAACGTTCGATTTGGGTAAAAACACGGAGGGGGCATCATAGTAAGCTGTCGTACGATTCGACCAAGAATCGTCACCTAAAAATGGGAATAATTTTTGCTTTCTCGTAAATCGAGAAGAACTCATCTTTAACGCATTTTCTTCGAAAAATTCGCTAAAGAGGGGGCAAAATGTAGCACCCTAAAATTGGCATAGTAAAACTTAGTAAATAATTAAAATTACCTTAGTAATAATTCAAATTCAAATTTCAACCCCAAAACTGCTCCCAAACCGCCTGCTACCCGTTTCCTTGTTTTTCATGCCATTTTTAGAGTTTGTTTCATCCGTTGGACGATATCGTCTCCGATCAGACGATATCGCCTCAGATCGGACGATTTCGTCTGGAGCAGAACGTCCAGACGATTTCGTCCCAAAACTAATTTTTCAAAATTAGCTTCTATTTCAACAACTTCTCTAACTCGGGCAGAGACGCGTCTGCACCGTTAGAGTCTCCCCCCATTGGAGATCTCCCAAAATGGGATGATCTCCAACCTCCCAACCTCTTTCCTATGCCTATTTAATCTTAGGCCCTCCCCTTGACATTCCCCTGGCTGAATTTTTTTGTACTTTAAGTTTTACATGCTTCAGGATATCCTAGATTATTGTTCGCCTTTGTCCCTTTTTGAATTTTCTTGCAGGAACTTTGTTATTCTTCAGCCGAAGCAAAGCTCAGATCGTCGCAGATGATCCTGTCCAATTCGAGATGATTTCATACCAATCCGAGATGATTTCGACTACAGTCAACATTGGGGGCAATCAATGCCCAAAGTTTGCGTTTCTTTACTCTTTTTTGTTGTTTTGCTTTGCATTAGTTAAGCTTATTACTGCTTTGCATCTTGGAGTTCACCTCATGTAGCCTAGATGCATAATAAAGTCAAAGTTAGTCATTAAAACCATGCATTTTACTTAATTTGTTATCTAAAGTTGTCATTCTAGCATTCATACTTTCATTTCTATCATTTTCCCTTGCTTTTGCAATTGTAGTTTTTGTTCTTGGTATCCATTTCTGCAATTGCAGGTCTCCGACGAATTCGTCTGACGAATTCGTCAGATCTCAGACGATCCTGTCAGATCAGAGACGATCCTGTCAAATTCCAGACGATCTGGACTGCTTCAAAAATTAGAATCTCCATCAGACATCCGGATCAGGTATGGCTCTTTAATCTAGCTTATTCTCTCTATTTTTTGTTCAAATCTATTTTTTGTATTCATATAATCAGCATTTCATATAGCTTAGCTTAGATTCATTTGGCCAAACCTAGGACTTGGATGTTTAAAGCTAAAATTGAACACATTAAACTCATTCCCAACCTAGGCGTGGAAACTGCCACTAAACGTTTCCTGGTGAACCCCACCATCCGTCGAAAAATCACCTTAATACCCCTCCCCCGAGAGGCGGGACCTTCAAAGGGCCTCTCAGTCCGAGGTACCATCCCATCCTTTTCCCATCCTCCTTCCGGGCACGGATCCTTTAGCCTGAAGGTAAGGATGCAAAAAATTTGGAGCGATACAGGTATGGCCATCGTAGAGTGCATCCTTTGCATGGGCTATTATTGACCATATTTAGAGCGAGATTTTTGTGCGTATGTGAGAAAGTGCACAAAGTGTCAACACCATGCTAACTTGACACACATACCTTCTCAAGCCTTACAGCCGATCCAATCAGCTTGGCTATTTTCACAGTGGGGCTTAGATCTAATCGAAAAGATCTCCCCTACGTCGTCAGGCCATCACACATTCATAATAATGACCATAGAGTACTTCACCAGGTGGGTGGAAGCAATTCTGCTTACCTCTACGACTGGACCCCACATTGTAGATTTTATTTTACATAACATCATATGTCATTTTGGTATTCCATCTAAGATCATCTTGGATAATGGGACGTCATTTAAGAACAAATACGTGCATGCTTTGACCACAAAGTACAAAATCCAACACAATTTTTTGACACCTTATTTTTCATAGGCAAATGGGCAAGCAGAAGCATCAAACAAAATGGTAGTTGCCATCCTTAAAAGATGGTCATAGATAGTCATAAGGATTAGCACATTCAAATCCTTCTTGCTTTATAGGCTTATTAAACTAGCATTCAGATGCCCACTGGGGCAACTCCATTTTTGTTGGTGTATGGCTCTGAGGCAGTCATGCCTCTCAAGTTGGAAATACCTTCCCTGTGCATATCAATGCAAGAGTTCATCGATGATGACACTGCACGACAGGCCCGATTAGACCAGCTTACATTGCTCGACGAAAGACGTGTCAATGCTCTCGAGCATTTATGTATCTACCAAGAGCGACTTAAGAAAGCATACAACATGAAAGTTCACCTGAGGGACTTTCAGGTTGGTGATCTGGTCTTAAAAGAGAACCAAAAAAATTCTAACTTTTCACCCCATCTAAGGGACAAGTTCACAGCAAACTAGTTAGGTCCTTATGTAATCGACAATAAAATAGGACCTGAAACATACTAGCTCACCTCTCTTGATGGAATCAAGGAACTAGAACCCTTGAACATTAGTAATTTGAGGCCATTCCACATTTAAAAGAGCCATGGCCCACACCAAAAATCCCCAAGGGTTCTCACAATTGCTTTGTCACCCAAAATGCCCCAAAGGTATCCTTAAACCCTTTGGTCAAACCAAAAGCTCCAAGGATTCCCACAATCACTTGGTCAACCCTAAAAACACCCCAAAGGTATCCATAAACCCTTTGGTCAAACCAAAAGCTCTAAGGGTTCCCACAATCGTTGGTCAAAAAAAAATATTCAAAAAAAAAAAAAGACAACAGATAATCAAAAATAACAAAAAAAAATTTGCATCTCACTTCCATGCATACCCTTAAAAAGTTTAACACAAAAAAAATATATATAAGATGCATTAGGCATCACATACATAGATTGCATATTTGTTGGTCATATAGGTCAAATGTACCATAGACTGTAATTACTCCACAATTCCATCATTTTCCACATTTGTCCACTCTATAAATAATCTAGTAAAAATAAACGCCATCCACATTTTTCACCATATCATAATTAGTTGTCTTCTAATGTATCCAGGGCTTTCATCATTCAACTGTATTTAGATTTCTAGTCAAATGTTGTACGAAGTCAGACCGATTTTTACAAGATAGAGTTTTACTTGGATCACGCCTTGTTACATCACATCCCAACACAAGCTTAGAACACATAAAAATTCCTAAGTTGTGTGGATGAAAGACAAAACCCACAAAGTGGTCTAAGGTACCTTATGTGAAAAGGTTATCCTGCTCATCCCCCTATGCGAATGGTTCAAGAATGCTGATAATTGACAAGAGGACAAGCTCTTCCCTATTCAATTCCCCACAATAAATAGTGGTTTTCACCACTATAAAAAATTCCGAACACCTTTGATCACCAAAGTCGTAAGGATTCATACCACACATCCCTGACAAGGATAGGTAGTCATCCCCAAGGCCTAAAATATCAATGCCATTCCAAAGAAAAATTCCCAACCACCTTTGATTCCCAAAGGTGTAAGGATTCATACTACACATCCCTGACAAGGATGGGTAGTCATCCCCAAGGTCAAAAGGATCAAAGCCACTCCCAAGACAAAAACCCATGCGCTCAACTTAGAAATCAAAATGCCAAAATAAAACTCCTCAAAGGTAAAAATAATAGTGGTTATCACCACTACTTCAACACCTTGCTCAAAAAAAAAATAAATAAATAAATAAACAGTGATTTTCATCATTATGTATGAGAGCAAGTATCCCAACAAGTTGAGCAACCAAAAGACACTTGAGCTTGAATCCCTAGAATTCTCAGCATTTGAAAAACCATTTAGGTGATCCTCATTACGGGTTTGGTGGACAACCTACTTGGCAATGGCGGTATCCTAAATGCATGACGATATGTCTATCACATTAGATTTGTGTGTGTGTAGACCAATGTTTGCATGTGGATGAGCTAGCTTATGGTATCCTAGATTACCCCATGGATTAATCTTACTAAATACAAAAAAAGAGTTAGTGGAACTAATTGGGTGATCCTCAGTACAGTTTTGGTTGACATCCTATCTGGCACTGGTGGTATCTCGATGAATACCACATAAACGAACTCAATCGCACACACAGGGATGTGAAATAACTTGGTCAAACTCAAGTCAGATTCGTACCTTGGTCGAAAGTCTTGTAAGAATAACGTACAGTCTTGATTAGTTAGTTAAATCATCTAAGTCTCAGAAAAACCTTAACTACATTCTAAAACAACTGTGGTACATTTCATTTCTTACATCACCATCAAAAAATACGAAATAACAAAACAAAATTATTGCATGCAAAGTCATCTCACAAAGCAATCACATAGTACAGAAAGTCAGTTAATCTTGTACAGTCTATGGTGCCACCACCTGCATACCAACAAATCATTTTATCCATTCCATATGCATACATCTATATCATTTAGTCAGAAACATCCGCATTCATAATAACATATGCACACACCAACATAAATAAATGTGCATAAAATAAATGATAAATCACAAGTGTATAATAAAAAAATATAGTCATGTATATATTAAGTCAAAAATACCCTCAGGCTACAATAAAATGGTCCTCTGACCTCACAAAAAAATCAAAACTCAAAAACCCCAAGCCTAGGGAGTCGGCCACGATGATCACACATGATCGATGCGACTGGAACTACCCCTAGTGGTGTGGGTCCTATGGGACCTCTCAGGGTGACTGCTACTAGCCCTCGCATCATGCCCAATAATGCTACCCTCACCCACCCACCTATGATGAGAGGAAGTAGACTGCTCAGTCTCACTATCCCTCGTACGATGCGACGATCCACCTCCAATGAGCTCAGGTAACTGTCCACCAAGGTGGATAATATCGACCTCCAACTCCACCCAGAATTGACCCCATTCCACATCCCATCGATGGTATGCAGCCAATGCTTCATCTTGCTACGCCAACTGAGCCCGTAGGTGATCCCTCTTGACACTGTGTTCCTCATCCCATATCTTCAATAGATCCTAAAATCACGCTATCTCAGTGTGAAACCTCACCTCCATATCCCTTGGGACTTCCTAAGGCATGGGCATCTCCAGGATGGCATGCTATTCTGGCACCCACTGCTCCGAGACATCCTATGTGTCCAACTACTCTAGAACCCCTAAATCATCCCCAGTCAAGTCATCTACCTCCACCATATTCGCATCATTGAGCATAGCCTACAAACCCTCCCCTAGTGCCTCTGCAACCCCACCACCTACTGCTATTGCATATGAACCTCCTATAGGTCTCTCACCTTGCCATCACCACATCATCCACCACTGGTCATACTTTGTAGTCAGCCTGACGTTCTCCACATCAAGGACATCAATCACTACATCCGAATCTTCATCCAATGGCTCAATGATCGACCAGGCCAAAGTCCTCTCATCACCCCGATGTCGATAGATTAAGGGCTCACCAGGTAATCCCTGGTACACCCCAAACTATAGAGTCACCTAGACGTACGGGAAGTACTCCTACTCAGTCCTGTGCTACCTAATCAACCATCGCCCCATGCGCACCTATCGAAGCCACTCCCCAGCCTCAGGCCAGGCTGGACAGTCCTGGTATGGCCGCCAGAACACCTCCCCTAGAGCAATATGAGAGAAGACATCAGTATAGTGCCCTACGATACATGCCCACCGTCGACTCTACCCCTACTCCTCTGACCTCCACCATAGAGCAGCATACCCAATCTCCCTGTCCACCATATCTCCTCGAGTGGTCCAAGGCAAAGCCTATGGCCGTTCCACAGCTATGTGCTGCCACCCCCAGCACTGCAACAAATAGCTGCACCCAATCCCCTTCTACCTCTGGCAGTGGACCTCGTACAACTCATCATATAGCTGTGCTAGTAGTGTCTGACCCCACCTCATAATTAGTGGCACTGCTATCGGACACTCCACCAGTATGAACACTACCTCAAGTAGGTTCCAAGGGAACCTCACACCTGAGGATTCGAGAAGTAGCATGTTGGAGATGAGGGTCATGAGTAACACATGCCTCACCCCCAATATGCCCTTATCAAACCACCACCGCACCAGAATCCCGCCAATCAGGCAGTCCACTTTTGCCCTCTCCATTGCCCTATCCACCCCCATATCTATCGCATGCCCAAAGCACCATGTTAGCACTGCCATTCGTTGATCACGAGGAGTCATCCGAATGGGCAAACCATCTATCAAAATCCATAGAATCTGATACATGTCCTCCAAAGTCACTATCATCTCCCCTATTGGGAGATGAAAGGTGGTGCAAGGATCCCACAAATTGATTAGGGCAGTCATATATGCTTGATCCTCCACCACAGGCTCCAACCGCGTCACTTGCTTGAGCCCAAGGGCATCAAGCCAATCCTAATCCGCCATAGTCAGCGCATCTTGTGCATTAGAAAATATCGTTGGCTGACGGTACCGACTCTTCACAACCTAAAAAATAAAAACAACACAAAAAAACATTAACAAAATGTACAGCTAAAACATTAACCAAATTTACCACAACAACATTAACAAAATGTACAGTACAAACATTCAAAAAACACAAAATCAAATAAACAATGCAATACAAAAACCAAAACAAATTAACTAGGGTTTTTCATCTTAGTCAAAAAAAAAACAAATTAGGGTTTCAACCTTAAACAAAAATATTCAAATAAACTATACAGACGACAAAAAATGTACAGAAAAACAAAAGTACAGAACTGTACATGCAAGTACAAATCAATCAAATAAACTGTACAAACGACAAACAATGTACAAAAAAATAAAAGTACAACACTGTATAGGCAAGTACAGATCAAATCAAGCAAAAACATTAAAACTATACTAGGGTTTTTAACCTTAAGTGTAAACAAAAAAAAAATCAAAACAACAAAAAAATCATCTAGGGTTTTTAACCTTATTATGAACACAAAAAAACAAATTAAAACAACAAAAAAATCATCTAGGGTTTTTAACCTTATTATGAACACAAAAAAACAAATTAAAACACAAAAATCATCTAGGGTTTTTAACCTTAATTATGAACAAAAAACAAATCAAAACAACAAAAATTCAAACTAGGGTTTTTTAACCTTATGATGAACAAAACAAAATAAATAAAACCACATCCATTTAGGGTTTTAACCTTAATGTGACAAAAAACAATGATAAAATGCGAGTTTTAAAAATTCACATAAAAACAAAAAAAAACAAGAAGGAAGGAGCACCTACTAGTCTCGCATCGGCTCCACAACTCGAGGATCCGGTCCTTGAACTCATGGTGTCCACAAAAATTCTATAGCGCTCCACTTCACAAACTAGCACTCCTCACAGCTCCAAATCGCCAGAAAAAACAATTGCAAATGAGTCCAAAACCTAGTTTTGGCCCTTAAATAGGCTCTTAGGCCTGTAATCATTCCACACTGGGATGAGCACTCTAGTTAGTGCTCATCCCATCCAGGGATGATTACAAAACTAGTATTCATCCCACCCTGGGACGATTACCGAGCAAGAAATAAAGCAACAAAAACTACAAAACAAAAATGCAACAAAAAAATGCAATAAAACTGTCGAACAAAGGCGCCTTTGTGCCATACATTATTGGCATGCAAAACCGATGTCGGGGTCTAAATTATCACTATCCTACTCCCTAAGAAGGCTACCATAGCTGGAACGCTCCACGAGAGGATGGATTTTTTATAATTTCAACCCCAATAGGCGTCATAAAAATGGTCACAACCCACTAAAAATAGGTCCGATTGTTGGGAAACTGCATAAGCGTTCAACGAAAAACAACTGAAGGCACCCTTACAAAAGTCATCTTGGGTCAAGTGACTGATCACTTTTCTCATGTAGGTCATTCCCTCATTGATTCATCGCTTGAGGGGGTAGTCATACTTAGTCACCAATCAACAAATACACACCCAATCAAGGAAATGGTATGCATTCAAAGAATCATTGACAAAGACAATCGCGCTCCTGCTTAGGGCAGCAAAACAAGCAATAATCACAAGGTGATCAAACACTTGGCATTCTAGAATCATGAACTCAAGGTTCCCATAGACAAAAGGTTGCACCCTTTTCCTATTCATGACTGAACAATGTCCAAGATCAAGTAACACCTTAGCTCCTCAAGGTTAACACTTGATTTAAGCTCCTTAGCTCATCAGAAGTAAGGATTCAAGAATGTGTGCCATTTCCATACTTGGGGCATCAAAATTTGGTTAGGTTACTGAGAAAACCTAATAATTTTAGTACTTTGGTTATCTATTTTGCTTAGCACTGTGCCACGCACAGTGCATCCCAAAAAGGGGCATCTTTAGACACCAAAACAACACCAATCCTATTATGTGACGACAAGCACTGACCGAATTGGCATACACAGCCCCTAGGGCAGCCCCCAGAGGTTAAAAAATGGTCCTAACCACTCCCAAAGTAGTTTTGGAAGGTTAGAGGTCAATTTGGCACCTTTCAAGCACCCTGCTTCTTATTCGTTCCACCCTGGGATGATTAGAATGCTATTTGCCCCACCCCGAGACGATTAGCAACAATCACTCCAGGGTGGGGCGAATAGCAGGTTTTATGGGAAAAAAGTCAAACCTTGAAAAATGGTAGCCCAGATCCACCACTCAACTCCACCTTCAATGCATGGGAGTGCGAGTGAGCATTTCAAAGCTCAAAGAGGTAGTCATGGAGCCCTTAATCAGGGAGGAATATTCTCTCCCTTGACAAGGCATGATGGCCAAGTGGTGCCCCTGCATGCACATTCAAAGTAGAACTTTAGGTCTATAAAATGGTGAGTCTTATCACCCCAAAATAAGGATAGAGCAGGAGCATTTGGAGCAATGGAGTGCTACCGAATTATACCCTCACCCTCATTGTGCTTCCTACATCCTCGATCTCTCTTTTGGAAGGGAGGTTATTGGGTGAACATTAGGAGCGCAATCCAGACCCAAAACCCAAACATTTGGCCACAATCCAACAACCAATTTGCAGACACAACCCCATAGGAGGTTTTGGACCCATCCCAAGTGGATTGGTGTCAAAACCAAGCCCTAAACGACGGGTGTCCTGCCCCCAGGCGCCCCCCGTACTATTGTAATCCTAATCGCTCCACCCTAGATAAATTAGAAATATAAAATAGATTTCTTCACTATTTATTTTGCATCATGTTTTGTGTGTTTCACATATGCTACGGTTCAAATTTCAATGCATTTTGACTTGTTTTGACTGTGTTTTCATGGTTTTACGCTTTTGCTAACCTACAGGGAGTGCTTTCAGATACAGGGCAATCTAGGTAGAAATACAAAATCTGACCTTCTGGGTCATCTCAAAATATCCCATTTTGCCTAACCCCAATTTTTTAGGTGTTTTGGAGGCCTCTAGATGGGACATTTGGGAGGTCACTTCTGGACATTTTATGACAGTCCTAATCGTCCCACCCCGGAGCAATTAGAAATCTACAATAGATTTCTTGACTATTCTTTTTGCAATGTGTCCTTGATGTTTTTTACATGCTTCTGTTTAAATTTCATTCCATTCTGATAATTTTTTATCACTATTTTAGTTATTTCATGTATGCATTAACTGGAGGCCTTTGGGATTGCATGTTTCCCTCCATATGCATGTGCTATTAATCATTTTTTGTTTCTCTATACGTAGGATATCCACACCAGAGGGGAAGCAAGGAATGACAGATGCACTCACACAAGCGATGACAACATTTGGCCCACCCATTTTGAATGTGGGCATGCGAAAGATCCCGAAGGGAAGCGTACTATCCGTTGGTGTAACAATATTGTATCGAACGCTCCAAGCCCATGAAAATGGGGGAGACGTATTGTAACATGATCATAAGAAAAATTAATAAAAGAGTTTGCATCCTTGTTTTTTCTTTACATCTCATTTCATTCATGCTTCGCTTTCCCTTTTTCATGCACTTAGCGTTTCGTTAATACAACTGCTTTTGTTTGCATCGCACCCGGTGCACCTGTGCTTCCGTAGACATGCTTTCAGGATGATATCTTGAGAAATGCTTTTAATAATGAAAAACTACTGCATGAAGTAGAATAATACTCCCAAAACTTAATAGATACTCTAGAAGGACACAAGTATCTACCCATTAGTGACAGAGAAATTTTCTTTATTTCTTAAAGAAGCTAAAGAAGGTAACTTTACAACATTGATTGGTTATCTTCACAATATTCTCTTCACAGCATGGTGGAATTCACAAATATTGGTTATATTTTCACCATAATAATGTTTGATGGTGTATATATCACTAATTGTGTTTGTACTTACTCAACACAAGGAACAAGATAAATAATAATATTATTATGATGATAAGCTAACTTGTCATGAAGCAACAATTCTACCAACACCAATGCAGAATCACAAGAGAAGAAGAATAAAAAAAAGGAAGAAAAGACATGCTAAAAGGAAACATGGCATCATGAAGATTGAACCAGATGAATAAATACAATATTCAAAAGAACATCTAGCTACAACTTACTTTAAATCATATGAAGACACGGATTATCTACTGAACTTGATCATAGTAAGCAATGAAGGAGAATACAAATTTCATTATCCAATGGAAGAAGACCCACATTGAATACTAAAGTATACAACATCCAAATAATGTAATACATGGGGATGTTAGGAATAGATTATATTACATCATTTGGATCATGTAAATGTATCTTACTTGGTATATACTTAGGACATTATATTACTATAGGGGGAAGTTATCTAGTTACTTCATGCAATGTAATAAATGCACAAGTGTTAAACTGCAAGCTATATATGTGTAAGCTATCTCTTGTATAGCTAGATAGAGTGTTGGCCGAGGAACCTATTTCCTATATAAAGAGCCATAGACATAGAGCAAGATATAGCAGTAGGAAGTAGTGTAGAACAGTGTGGTGTGATGTAATGTGATGGAGTGTGATATGCTCAGAGCCTATTCTTTAGTAATAGCTTTATTCATGGAGCATTAATTTCCTCCATAGCTACTTTGTAAACATCTCCATAATTTCTATTTATTGTATTTTTTAGTCATCTCGTAGATTTACTTTATTTCATATTATTCTACATATTGTGATTGTTATCTCCCATTACATGTTCCATTAATAGCTAACAAGACTTTATTTTTTGATAGAGCTCGATGCATGAAGGGTTCTGGTGTTGGATTCATTCAAGTCACCCCACAAAAATAGGTCATCCCCCTTTCCTTCAAACTTTATTTTTTTTGCACAAACAATCTTTCAGAATATAAATATTTTATAATTGGTCTTAGAGTAGCCTTAGCCTTGAAGGTTAGTATTCTCTCCATATTTAGTGATTCTCAATTTATGGTCAATCAGATTAATTATGTTTATCAAACTCAAGATGATAAGCTAAAACCTTATAAGGAGATTCTCACCAAGATTTTGTATATGTTTGATCGAGTGACCATAGATTCTATCCCTAGATCCTCTAACCACCATGCATATGCCATGGCTACTACTACATCTTTGTTTCCTTTGGAGTTGGATGATTATCAAGCATCGATTATCATTAAAAAAATTTGGGAGCCCACATCACTTGGTTCTTACCTTGTTCCATTAGATGTTTTGACCCTCAAAGCTTCCCTGTTTGAGCCATGGTATACGAACATATTTAATTTCCTTAAGGATGGTTCGATTCCTGATGGTTTAGACCGTAATTAATATAATATTTTGTGTAAAATAGCTTGCCAATTAGTTATAATTGGCAATACTTTGTATTGACATTCTTTTGAAGGAATCCTCTTATGATGCCTGAACTCCGATGAAGCCCAGCTAGCTCTTAGTAAGGCTCATGAAGGATCATGTGGAGGCCATTTCAGTGGCAATGTCATTTTCAAAAAGCTCCTTTGGATGGGGTACTATTAGTCTTTCATGGAGAAATATGCATGTGGCTATGTTCAATGCTGCGACAAGTGTCAACACCATGAAAAACTTGTTCATGCCCCTTCTCAACACCTCCATGTTATTTTTTCCCTTGGCATTTTTCCATGTGGGGATTGGAAATCATAGGGAATATTAACCCAAAGTCATTTTTTGATCACAATTTTATCATAACAGTGATAGAGTACTTCACTAAATGGGTCAAATCCATACCCATGGCTACAATTATTAGAGCCTATATTTCCAAGTTCATCTTTAACCAGATCCTTTTTAGGTTCAAGATTCCTTTGATAATTATTTTTGACAATGAAACTCCTTTCAAGAACAAGGATATCCATAAACTTTGTGCTAAGTACAAGATTCAACACAAGTGGTCAAATCTGTATTACCATCATGGTAATGGACAAGCCAAAGCGTCTAACAAGTCCTTGATCAAGATCCTTAAGAAGTTGGTTAGTAAGACTAGTTGTGACTGGAATATCCAACTTTATCCAGCCCTATGGGCCTATTGCACTAGTGTATAAACCCCTATAGGCACTTCTTCGTGCATCTTGGTCTATGGGACTAAGGTAGTATTTTCATTTAAGTTGGAGGTTCCTTTGTTGCATATCTTGTTGCAAGATGCATTAATCGATGATGAGTATCACTTAGATCATTTGAATCAATTGGAGCTACTAGATGAAAAGCTTATTTATGCCTTAGAGCATTTGCAAGCCTATCAAAATAGGCTCCAAAAATATTATTCCAAGAGAGTTTACAATCATTATTTTGAGGTTGGGGACCTTGTCCTCAAGGAAAACCAAAAGAACACCAATGCTCTTTTAGATCTTAAAGATACATTTTATCCCAATTGGTTAGGCCCCTTTATCATAAAAATCAAGTTTGGTTTAGGGGCCTATTGTTTAGCTTCTTTAGATGGTAAAAAACTTAAATAATCTATGAACATAATACATCTAAAGAGATACTATGCATAACTTGGAACTCTACATTTTTATATTGCATTTATATTAGTTTTCATACTACATTTGGTTTACTTGTTCATACTACATGACTGCCTATCATATATTTCATGGTTCACCTGACATTCTGTTCTTTGCATACTTCTTGTCATACCTTTGTATTTATTGCTCGTGCATACTTGCATGATTGCTTAATCATATAGATTTGGGGATTTTGTGATAATGGCACATGATGACACCTAGTTAGGTTGTAGCTCACATGCATTGCACTCACACTAGGGCTTTTATGCCTAGAAAATCCCCAAAACCTAGGGCTCACACCCATGCATTTCCATCATTGCATTCACTCATGCCATTCTATATTCCTTGACCTTGAAAGTTTTAATGATCATATTTTTGTCTTCCCCAAGTCAAGGAATATAGTTCTTCTTCTGTGTATCCTTGTCCTTTGCATGTTTTTCTTTCTCCTTCTCATCAATACAAGGATACATGTTATTTCTTCCATTCATGAATCTTGCTTGTTGTTCACACTTCCTCGATATTTTAATTATTAATGTATCCTCGTCAGATAGGATAGATACCATATGAAGATCATTTATTGTGTTCATATGACCATTGACTATCTTAAGCACATATATTTTCAAAATTTTGAGAAATATGCACACACACACCATTATTCTTCTTCGTCTTCATTTATTCTCTTTGTTTTTTAGCACATGCATACACAGGTTATGATTCACTTTGATCATCACCTTTTGAACACACCACACCCCTATCAAGTAGTAGTAATTTTGGTATATCAATCATATCATCTTAGAACCCCATAACAGATATCTTCATGGTCATGAGTGAGGGGTAGCCTCGACTATTTGCGAGCATACATCCTAGTAGGTATATCTCTCCTTTTATCTAGCCATCAACGAGCACTACACCCATAGTGGGTATGACTCCACCTATCCATATCTATGAGCATAACACCCTTACAAGATAGCTTCATGGCCACTAGCGAGAGGCAACCTCCATTCAACTATTTACGAGCATACATCCTCACAAGGTTTCTCTCTATTTTTTCTTTTATTTTTCCTTTGACCTTTTGAAGCTTTCACTTTATTCTTCTTCCACCTTTCTTCTCTTTTTTTTTGTTCACTTTTTCCTTCTTTTCCTATTAGGGTACCTAGGAATAGATATTTGGGGATATATTATTATATTGTATAAGGGTTGGCATGGGCCAAATGTAACCCAAGGTTGATTGTATTATAATATAATATAATATTATATTAGTATTAGGCTTCCCAAAGTAGAATTAAAATATGGATATATAAAGAAGAGATATTTATCATTGTAATCATCATGGAGATCAATCATATGTAATCATCTTTTCACATGAAGTGGCTTATGGAAATTTGCCCTCATTAAGTGGCTCTCTCATCTTAAGAGATCTTATGGAGTTATTCATTCCTTAAGGATTATTATTGGTGTTTCCCTATCTTAAGGGTATTATCTATCTCTCTCTCATTTGTGGATTGTTATTGTGGATAATTATTTGTGGATGAATGATTTGATATTTCTATATATTGGTGAAATTTATGTCTATAAGAATAAATTTCTGCAACAAGTGGTACCAGAGCAATGATTTTGGAGAAGTGGGGATTTTTTTGTGGAATTGTAGAATTAGGGCAGATTTTTTTCTAGAAAAACATCTCATCTTTCAGGAGCCATATCTCTACGAAATTTTATCCAATTCAAGTGATTATTTGATCTGTTTGTGTAGAATTTGAAGAGCTTTAAAATGAGTGGTCATATGAAGGAATACAAGTAGTATTGAGGGAGATATGACCTTTTAAATTCAGTCATCTGGAACAAGGATAGTAACAAATTTTGTATATTTTTTTGGAAAAATGTCTCATCTTTCAGGAGCCATATCTCTATGAAAGTTTATCCAATTTAGACAATTCTTGGATCAATTTGTGTAGAATTTGAAGAGTTTTTAAATGAGTGGTCATATAAAGGAATATGAATAGTATTGAGGGAGATACAAACTTTCAAATTTAGTCATATGGAACAAGGGCAGTGACGTTTTCAATTTGTAATTTTTTTGAAAGACAAAATTTTTTTAGTTCGGGTAAGCAAATCAGTTGCAATTTATTTTGTTTGGAAAAAAATTATAGATCTAATTGTCTCTATAGAATTTTAGCTTCAACTCAGTGGGAAGATTTTTATTTCCATAAAACCCTAGTTTACATTAGGGCATCAACTATGGAACTCTAATTTTTTTTTGGATAATATGATATTGATGTTAGGTATTAGTGGCAAAATTTTAAATCCTTGTATCATCGGAATCCTCTTTGGAAATGTATGCTTTCTTTTTTTCTTAAATGAAAAGCTCTTTTTTTGGTATTGTAAATTTCCTCATGCCCATAAAGATGAACTAACTTGGTAAATAATGGAGCATGTATTCTTGAGTAGATGGGACCCATATAAAAAGCTAGCTAGTTTGAAGGTCATCATCAAAGGATATGAAGAAAAATAAATATGCTTCAATTCAAAAAAACAAAAAAACAAAAATTAAAAGTGAGTAGGAATTTGTCAAGAAATAGAATGAAGACTATGAAAATAAAATAAAATTACTCAAGGATGAAAAAGAGGAAAAGGTTAGGGAAGATAATGAGAGGAATGTAGAAGGCACATCTTTGTGTCTACAAAAGCAAGAGCAAAATAAAAAAGGTTTAAATTTAGCTAAAAGTTCTATTTTGCAGGTTCATGGAAGCATTCAAAAGGAACAAGTTATTATTTCCATTTATCCTAGTAGCAGATATAATTTTACTAATATTTCTTTGGCTAAGAAGTTACAAGTTTAAGCAACAAAAATTAAGGACATACAACTAGAGGTGAGCATGTTTATATTTTTGAATATTTGAAGATCAGCATGGATAAATACGTTTTACATTCAGATTTCTATGCTATTGAGATAGATGATGAGGATACTATTAACATTAATGTGCAAAAGAATTTTATGAATTTATGGTACAAGGAAGATAACATTGCAAGATATTTCTCAGCTTAAGGAGCAAGGATCCAAGGAAAAACAAGAAGTGGTTGTAGAGAAACAAATTGAAGAACAAAGAGAAGAACCTAAAATAGAATCCAAGAAGGAAGCAACAACAATAAATTCCATGGAAATAGCAGTAGTAGAGTCCAAGGAAACTTTGTTAGAAGAGCACAAGGACACACCAAACAAAGGGAACATGAAAGAACAATGTGTAGAATAATTTAAAACAATAGAGCCCAATGTTGAGGAGTAAAAAAAGGTAGAACATCAAGTTAAGGTTGCACCATATCACCATCCACACCACCATGAGTGGAAATAATCTTGGAGGCATGGATCAAGGTAGCAATATTATGGTTCTACATGGAATTAGAAGGGCACCAACTATGGTAGTGTTTGGCAGAGAAAGCATAGTGATCCTAGTTTTCAAAGTGGTTCATCAACATCAAGGAATAAGTGGACCCATCATTCAAGTTATCAAAATACAGTAGCATAAGCATGGAACCAATGAAGCATATTTGGATGATCAGGTAACAAAATGGCATATTGATTTCAACATGTTTCACTTGGATGGATGGATGATCGATATTGGTACCAGTTGCTAACATTGCTTAGCAAATCATATTATCTTGTTTCTTCACATGTTTCAAGGATGAAACATTTGTAAGGAGGGTGGCATGGTAGGGTACCTAGGAATAGATATTTGGGAATATATTATTATATTGTATAAGGGTTGGCATGGGCCACACATAACCTAAGGTTGATTGTATTATAATATAATATTATATTATATTATATTATAATATTATATTATATTATATTATAATATTATATTATATTAGTAGTAGGCTCCCCAAAGTAGAATAAGAATATGGATATATAAAGAAGAGATATTTGTCATTGTAATCATCATGGAGATCAATCATATGTAATTGTATTTTCCCATGAAGTGGCTTATGGGACTTTGCCCTCCTTAAGTGGTTCTCTCATATTGGGAGATATTGTGGAGTTATTCCTTCCTTAAGGATTATTATTGGTGTTTCCCTACCTTAAGGGTATTATCTATCTCTCTCTCATTTGTGGATTGTTATTGTGGATAATTATTTGTGGATGAATGATTTGATATTTTTGCATATTGATGAATTATTTATGTTTATAAGAACAAATTTTTGCAATAGGTTTCTTTCCTTGGAAGGAATAATTCAATTTGCAAATGAACTTATGGTAGTCTCTCATGTTTATTACTCCTCTTGTTGGATGACCTCCAAGGTAGCCTATAACAATTTAACTTAGGCCATTCATAAATTTTTATGGACCAAATGGGATGGGGAGGTGGGAATGACAACCATATCATGGAAAATTTATACTCAACCCAAGGTTTTAGGAGGTCTAGGCATCATCGATCCCCTTACCCAAAGCAAAATTTTAGCTGTAAAATGGGTTGCTAGAGCCATCACTAGTGATGAAAATTAGAAACACCTATTTCATTACAAAATATCTCTAGCTAATAACAAAGGTAAATGGAAATAAAATCCATGAAAGGATAAGGCCATTAATGTGCCTTACTTTATGATTAAAGGATCTATTCCAGTTACCCAAAAATGGAAATCTTGGTAATTAGTTTCTCATTGATTCGCTTGGAAGTCCGACTCCTTGAGACATTGTTTGAGCATCGGTCTAAATAGTTTTTGCTAGAATAAAATTATCCTCCATAATGATAAACCTATAGCTTTATGTAGTGCTATTCAAGGTCTAACATTTTTGAAGAAAGGTATTAATAGAATTAGAGATAATTGGGATCCAGGTAGTTTCTCAATTCTTACCTGAAATAAGATTTGCAATTATTTTTCTCTTCCATCTAGGTTCAAAGAGTCTTATGGATTAGTTGTAGCTTCTATCCCTTATGAGGTCCTTATAAATTCAGGAATAACTGCTCATAATATATGGAATTACTGGATATGGCTTAATGGTCATAGAGTCTCTTCCATTACTTCTAGTTGGATATACAAAAATATTTGGTGTCCTTTTGACTCTAAGTTGAATGTCAAGTGGCAAGTGAATTTTACCAATGCCCAATGGTAGTTTCTTGTTGATAAAATTTTGAAATTTCATGTTGAATCTAAAACTCAACTTCTTGGATAACAAATTTTGCATAAAAAAAATTCAACTTCTAAAATTTTGGCTTCGATTTTACACATTTCCCCTCAATGCAATTTTTATAATTCTTTAGAAACTCTTATTCACTTGTTTTTTTTTTGTGACATGGCTAAATAGTTTTGGGATGTCTTCTACACTTTTCTTTTAACCTCTTTCACTAGATATTGGAAGCTTTCTTTACTTGGTTTTTCTTAGCTAGATCAATACCCCAAACTTTGAGATGTTTGTAGACTCATCCTTCTCAAGCACATTTGGAAGTGCAAATAAAAAGGTGTTTGTTGGTTCTGCTCCTCCATGGGATATATTTTTAGCAACTTGACCTTTGATCTTTTATTACATGTGGGACACATTCATTCCCAAGTCCATGGAACTTCCAACACACCATGAGATGTTATTGATAAAATTCATCAACTTTATCATATGGTTTAGGATCTTTAGAAGGTCCAAAAAGAAACTAAAAAGAAGATAATTAACAATGATGAGCAAGTTCAAGATTTGATTACTTTTATTTCTTCTTTGAAGACTTCAGAAGATATCATGAAAGACATACCCAAAATTTCCTTATATAACAGGCTCTCCCATAGATGAGTGTTGATATCTAGTGTATTGCAACAAGATATAGTTATAGTCTTTTTGTTACTATTAGCTTCTATTCTTATGTATATTCAGTTATGGATGCTTTACTCCTTATCCACCTCATTTTGTTTTTTTGGCTAGTGGACAATGTTAGCACCATAATATTGTAAATTTCGGATAATGAATTAATATAATATTAGTTTTTTTCAAAAAAAAATATCTCCTAAAATATAATAATTTATCATATAAATATATATATATATATATATATATAATATATAATATTTGTTTTGTGTAAGAAACCTTTATCGTAATGTCCCCAATTCTAAGACCAATAAACCTTAGGGATTTTTTTTGTCTAGTCTTTATCATTATCACTAGCTCATGAGTGAATTGAAAGTCTCTTCATGTGGTTCTCTTATAGATTAGTTTCCAAGTAATTTCAAGGCTGCACTTCACAATATTCCAACATGGTCAATGTCTATCCTATGGATAGGAGTGGCCAACCCCTATAATGACCTGTAGGTAAGGTTGCTTTACCTTGCAATTGGGAATTCTTCTATCTCAAATAGGAACGCCCTTTTTCCCTACTAATTATAATCAAACATTAAACCAACTTCTATATTATGTCTCTTTCAACCCATACATTAGGTGTATGCCTTAAGGATTAGTTGATTCTTCCTTAAGGATAAAACAACAATCATTGCAATGCTTAACCTTCCCATATCAACCATAGGAATATAAGGGGGTTATCACACAAACCCACATAGACTTGTGAATGTCTACCATTATTCCTTACTATATTTAACCAGCTATAATCTCCACGAATTAGATAACTTTCTATGTTTCCCTCTATAATCACTCTCATAGTTAATCTCTAAATGACGTGCATGAACCATAAATTCCTTCTAGTTTTAAGGCCCATCAATGTCAATTAGACACCATTCTTAAAAGATTCAAACATTTCATAAGATAATTTCATATCATGAGATAACTCTACATTTTCTTCTATGATCATTTGAAGTTAAGTATTACATTGTATACACATCCTCTCAAGGAGTGATATATTCAAATTACAATTGATCTCAATAAATACATTTTACAATAGTGAAGGCTTTTCTTTGAAGAGGTCTTGTTACAACATGTAAACATGATTAATAGAAGTCGTATAGTTCCAGTCTTCGCTTGACTCCATTTGAGCCACCAGTACTATATTGTAGGTGTTTTCAGGATCAAGACAACCCATTACATGTATATGGAATGCATTCTAGACAAACAATAGCATGTAATAATATTTCATCGAATGCAACTAAACACAACATATTATCCACAATTTAGTTGTCTAAAGCATTCCACCATTAAAAGGAATGAAATCCCATACTTTCCTAAGACTGAAAAACACATTTTCATATCATATCCTTCTTCACAAGGATATGCCTTTGAAACAAGTATTATTATAGTAAACTATTGCTATTCCATTTTAGAGAATGCCATAAATTCATTCATAATTGAGATCCCTTTCATACATATAGTATTTTAAACAAATCATACTTTCTAAAGTATCTCTTATTTCTTCAAATAGAAATAGCATTTAATCAATCATACTTTCACAAGTTTCTTATATTTCTTCAAACAGAAATAGCATTTAAACAAATCATACTTTCACAAGCATCTCATATTTCTTCAAACATAAATAGCATTTAAAAAATCATACTTTCACAAGTATCTCATATTTCTTCAAACATAAATAGCATTTAAACAAATCATACTTTCTCAAGTATCTCATATTTCTTCAAACAAAAATAGCATTTAAATAAATCATGCTTTCTCAAGTATCTCATATTTCTTCAAACAGAAATAGAATTTAAACAAATCATGCTTTCTCAAGTATCTCATATTTCCTCAAATAGAAATAGCATTTAAACAAATCATGCTTTCTCAAGTATCTTATATTTCCTCAAATAGAAATAGCATTTAATCAATCATACTTTCACAAGTATCTCATATTTCTTCAAATAGAAATAGCATTTAAACCAATCATATTTCAAGTATCTCATATTTATTCAAACATAAATAGCATTTAAACAAATCATACTTTCTCAAGGATCTCATATTTCCTCAAACAAAAATAACATTTAATCATTCATACTTTCACAAGTATCTCATATTTCCTCAAATAGAAATAACATTTAATCTAATGGATTCAATTGCATATCTACAAATCCTTCCAAGGGTTTAGCCTACTACAAGATCATAAACTAGATTTGTTCTAAAATCCATCATTATGATCACACTATAGTTCCTTGCGTTTGCTAATTTATCTTGTAATCTATAGTTCTTCCACAAACCTGGCTACCAAGTTGTCTCAAGATCAATCAATCAGATCGTACTATAGTCCCATGAGTTTAGCTACAATATCTCTTGTAATCTACCCATAAGATTACTCAAGTTTAGCTACAACTCACTCATAATCTATCACACAATATTACACTATAGGATTACCCACTTGGTCCTTAGTTTATTTTAGGAAAACACTATAGGTACACATTATTAGCAAATGAGACTTATTAGTTAATCTCGCATCAAGGGTGGACTATAGTTCTCAATAAGATATTACATAGTCTATTAACAAAGACTAATACTTATTTTATCCAAGTCTTTCTAATTTAACTCAAGACTTTAAATAAGGATTTTCTTGTGGTTAGTAGTTTTTGTCACAAACCCATGTTGTGATCTTGTCCACAATAACTTTTACAAAATATTACTAAAGTTTGGACTTTTTGGTTCAGTCTAGGTAATGACTTTTTGGAGAGGTCATGAGGATGATGATGTAGGTATTTTAGTGGCATAGTATTTTCTTCTGCATCTTGGAGGACATGATGCACATCAAAGGTAGCCAATAGTATTTTAGAGGACCTTTGAATGACCAATACTATTTTTAAATTCTACCTAGAATATTGGGGTACAAATTCCTTTTTCTCATGGCCCTTAATGGCATTTTAGGACCCAAATACCTTTCTCAAAGTATTTTATCAGCATATTAGTTTGCAAGCACACTAATAATTAAGTTCACATGAGAACTCCCATTTTCTATTTAAAATATATGTTATTTTCTTTTCTTGGGTGCATTTTTAAAAAATAAATGAATTACCACTATTTCCAATGCTTAGAAAATTTTAAAATATTTTCTATGTCTACATTAATTTTTATTTCTCTTTGCCATGCACAAGGGTTTGGGTCGAGGTGGGATATGACATTCACCACTGATGTTTAGGGTTTGGGCATTCTCATTCCACCATGACCTCTTATATAAAGAGGAGAGTTGAGCTCATCAATAGAGAACTTAACATATAGCCACACACACGTCGTGGTTTGAACCTTGAATCTCCTAAAGAAGAGACAAAGTTGTCCTCAAGATAATTTTTAAATTTATATTAAAAGGATAAAATATCTTGTTATTTTTTATGTTAATGATTTATCTTAAATAGGAGAATGTAAATAATATTTTCAGTATTTTTAATATTATGTGTATATTATAAAAGATAATGTAACATTTAACTTAATAAATTAATATAAAAATAATGTTTATTATAAAGTATAAATATTTTTTTAGTTACAAATATTTGTAAAATATAAAAAAATCACACTATAATGTAGATATTACTATTTTTTTTAAGTAGGATTTTGAAAGGGTTGTCCTTTCCCTTTTTTCATCAACTTGTTATCAAGATTTAAACCTTAGTGTGGGTTGCATAAACTATTTGCCCCAACAATTAAACCAAGAACTCGTGAATATTACTATTTTTTTAATTTACATGGTGGAATCGGTAGCCGCCATGAATCCCGGTAGGTTGTTCGGATTTTATGGCCACCACAGTATTCTATGCTATCTACCCCGAAATCTACCACACAGATCTTCATGTAGTCCGCCCCTATAACCACCATGCCACAATCATTTTAAACCTTTTACGCCACTGAAAGCACCAGGAAAGGGACAAGCATTCAATCCGATGAGGCCCGAGATTTGAATCTTGGACCTCCGCCCCTCTTTTTTTTAGTGAGTTTACAGATGTTTTTATGAGGGGTCATGGTCCCCTTATATTGAGTGATGTTTGAACCTTGAACCTCTCAAAGAGAAGCCAAAGCCCTTACAACTACAGTAAGCTTGCAGCTGTGAATATTACTATTTTAAAATAAAAAATAAAGATAATTTAAATTAGTGTAATGTTTGTGTAATTTTAATTAAATAGTTGTTATGCTTTTGGGTTCTTATCAAGGAAACCCAAGTTCGAATCATAAGGAAGGTGATATGTACTTCTAATATATATATATATTAATATTAGACATTAAAATTATTGTCATTATGCCCCGGTAAGAGGGGACTAGGACCCCTCATAAAAACCCATGTAAACTCATTTTTAAAAAATTAACATTCTATTATATTAACATAGATCTAATCTAATGATGACCAAGATTAAAATTCTTAGGATGAAATGGAAGGTTTTTCTAGGAGGAAGTTACAGGTTAAAGATTATGGTTTTTGCAGGATTTTATTTACAAGTTGAAGACTAGGGTAGTTGAAGACTAGGGTTTTGCACGAAGGAAGTTGTAGTTTAAATTATTGGATAAGGGTTTTACAATGAACAACGGGAGGAAGTTGTAGATTAAAATTCTTAGGATGAAATGGAAGGTTTTTCAGGAGGAAGTTATAGGTTGAAGACTATGATTTTTGTAAGATTTCATTTACAGGTTGAAGACTAGGGTTTCTTAAAATTTTAGAGTGAATAACATTTACAAGGTGAAGACTAGGGTTTTGCAAGGAGGAAGTTGTAGTTTAAAATAATTGGATAAGGGTTTTATAGTGAACAACATGAGGAAGTTGCTGATTAAAATTCTCAGGATGAAATGGAAAGTTTTTGTAGGAGGAAGTTACAGGTTGAAGACTATGGTTTTTACAATATTTCATTTATGGGTTTAAGACTAGGGTTTCTATAGGATTTTATAGTGAACAACATTTACAGGCTGAAGGCTAGGGTTTTGCAATTGTGGAGTTGGAGTTGTGGAGTTAGTGGGTCTGGAAGTGTCCTATGGTGAACCTGTGAAGGGGTCCTTGAGAAGCAATCATCCATTTGACCCAGGTGAGTCTTCTTTTGATGCAGTTATCTCTAGGAGTTTATTTTCTCAGGTCTCAAAACCTTTTTTCAACATTTCTTTGATTAGCAAAAAACTTGTCATTTTGGATGAGTTGGTGGATGCTACCATGGTTGAAGCCTTGTGGAACCTGATTGGGAAGTTTCAAGGAATTCGACCAGATCTTGATTCCATTTGGTTTTAGGCTCTATTTAAATGAAAACAATTGGGCTCCATTAATATTGTGGCTCTATCCAATGCTTTATTCCTTATCAAGTTGAGCTACAAGGACTCAAAATAGATTCTTGGGGGAGACCCATATTTTTGGTAAACATTAGTTTTTTTTGTGAAATGGGGTTTGAACTTCAACCCCATGACTCAAAAGATTAATATAGTACCCCTTTGTGTTTTCCTAACTGATTTGTCATTTCATTTATGGTACAAATATATCCTAAGGGGTATAGCCAAAGCCATTAGGTAATTGGTTCTAATTGACTTGGCCACTAGAGCCAATTCTAAGATTATATTTGCTAGGATGTGCATAATGACATACCCGAAGGCTAAGCTACCGGGCCACATTGAACTTATATCAAATTGGGGTCCCTAGCTATAGTATTTAGTCTATGAGAATAAATCCATTAGGTGTTCTTCATGTCAGATATTCGATCATGCGATGGGATCTTGCTCTCATAAAGCTTCTAGTAGTGGAGCTCCATAGAAGAACAGGCCAAAAAAGCTAGTTGAAAAGACCCAAGAACAAATGGTTCCTTCTGGAATAGGACACTTTGAGCCAAGCTTGAATGAGATGTAAATGAGAGATAATATTGTGGATCAAATAATCCCAGTTAATGTGTATGAGTCCAATGAG
Organism: Wollemia nobilis; assembly: GCA_028583015.1. Classification (NCBI taxonomy): domain Eukaryota; kingdom Viridiplantae; phylum Streptophyta; class Pinopsida; order Araucariales; family Araucariaceae; genus Wollemia; species Wollemia nobilis. The sequence continues at coordinate 4,942,442 of JAQPPZ010017031.1, read as the reverse complement.
GTGGTGGTCCAAGCCCTAGAGGGTAACCCTCTCAAGTTGATGACCCTAGAAATCGAGACCTGTATTCCATCAGAACTTATTCACAATTTTTACCAATGTTTGACTTCTCAAGATTCGGTTTTCGAGGAACTTAGTTCACCCCATAAGGCTACTAAACTTACAGTACATTAGGAACTCATTTCTTCTTGAAAGGCTTCTGAACTTGTGGTCTAGGAACCAGAGTCTCCAACTCTGCTTGACTTGAAAAATCTTCATGTACGGGAGCATGATCTTTGGGAACTTCAAAGTCTAGGCCAAAAACCAAAAGTTAAAAATAAATTCAAATGGATGTGGGGACTATTCAAAATCCTGGTAAGCCCTCAAACAATATGGTAAGGTTCAAAGCAGTAAAATCAGATATCACTGATGGAATTCAAACTCAGCTTAAATTTGAGAAAGAGAATGAGAATAAAAATAAACTCAAGTTGGAATTATTTTGTGGACCCCCCAATCCTTAAATGGGGAAAAATATCCCAAACCATACAAATGAAGATGCTCTCGTGGAATATAAGAAGCCTAAATGGGCCTGCAAAAAAGAGGATTTTTACATCTATCAGAACATAATTTCATTCGGATATTATATTTATCCAGGAAACCAAAATGGATAGGACCAATGTGGAAATTACCAAGGACATCATCTAGAAGGAAGCTGAGTTTGTCGTAAATTCTGCTATTGGGGCTTTGGGAGATCTTCTATTCCTTTGGGATCCCATGAAATTGGATGGTTCTATACTTATTATATCTGAAAGGGTGATAAATATTCTTTTTTTTTTTGCAAAAATTTAGGATTTAAGTGGATCTCCTCTAACATTTATGCTCCTAATAGTGGTTTTAATAGGGAGATTCTCTAATATTCATTGAGCACCATGAGGGGCTTGTTCAAGGATGAGGCTTGGGTTCTTACATGGGATTTTAATACCCCACTATATCCATCTAATAATAAATGAGGCTCTAATGTAAATCCCAAAAGCATGGAAGAGTTTGCTTCTTTTGTGAACAACCAGGAGCTAATAGACATAGAGTTGAAAGGATCCAAATTTACTTGGACTAATAGGTGGATGGGAAGCTAAAACATTCAAATCAAACTAGATAGAGTTATGGTTTTTAAGGAAGATCTCCCCTTTCTTGGTGACACTCTCCTTTTCTCCTTGCCTAAAATTGGGTTTGATCACAATCCATTAGTCTTGGAAAAAGTTCAAAATAAAAAAAATTCCCTAGGTCATTCAGATTTGAGGAGATGTGGCTAAAACACTCAGATCTGGAGGCTAGAATTAAATTTTGGTGACCATAAAATTTCTTTGGTCCTTTTATTTTCCAAGTGGTAATCAAAGGAACTTCAAGGGAGTTCAAAGGGAGTTAAGTTAATATTTGTAAAGGCTAATCTTAAAACTTGAAATAAATTTATCTTTGGAGACATATTTTGAAGGAAAAAGGAGATATCCAAGAAATTAAAGGAGTTCAAAGTTAATGTAGCATCAAGGGAAGTAGAGGAAAGGGACCAAATCAAAGAAAAGTAATTGTTATCAAAATATCATAACTCGCTAGCTAAGGATGAAATGTCATGGCAGTAAAAATATAGATCTCTAGCTCTGGGAAGGAGATAGAAACACAACATTTTTCATGCTTCTACCTTGAGGTATAGAAGCAATAATAGGATTAGAGAATTCATTGTGATAATTGGATGGTATTCATAGGTATTGAGGACATTAGGAATGAAGCAGTTAGGTATTTTAGAGATCTCTTGTGTGTCATTGAAGACAGAGACCCACTCATGAAAGAGAGACTTCTCCAAAATATACCTTCTTTAGTTTTGATAGAAATAAAATCTATTTTGTGTACCCCGTTCAGTGATGAGAAAACTAGGGAGGCAACATTCTCGATGGGGGGCCTCAAAGCTCCATGCCTGGATAGATTCCCACCCATTATTTTCCAGAGGTTTTGGCACATTTTGGGAGAAGATATCTATAATTCCATGAAGAAAATCTAGGTGTCAAATTTTATTACAACTGACATCGACTCTACTTTCCTTGTCTTTATTCCTAATATGAAAGGTGCTAAGGAATTCAAGGATTTCAGGCCCATCATCCTCTACAACACACTACTAAAAATTATCCTTGAAAACTTTAGCAAATATATTGAAAGTCCACCTTCCAGGTATTATTGATTTACTCCAAAGTGGGTTTGTGACCAGAAGATAAATTCTTGATGGTAACATTGGAATTCATTAATTGATACACTCTTTGGATAAGAGTGGTAGACTAGGTACCCTTCTAAAACTTGACATGGATAAGGCCTATGATCAGGTTTCCTAGGAATTTCTATTAAAAGTTATGGAGAAATTTTGATTTAATCATGAATGGTTGAGTTTTATTAAAGCCTATATTTCATCAGTAATGTTTTCTATCATTGTTAATGGATATTTGGCAGGTTATTTTTGTAGTTGCAAGGGTCTCCAGTAAGGGGATCCCTTATCTCTTTATTTATTCATCATACTTGCAGAATCCCTAGGAAGAGCTATCAAAGTCAAACATTCTATAGTAGGCATAAACCCTACAAGTGATTCTGATCCAATTTCACACCGTTAGTTTACAGATGATACATTGCTATCCTTCTTGGATTCAATTTTGCAAGCTCAGGTGATTAAATTCATTCTTTCTAATTATGAGTAGGCCACTATGAAGAATATTAGCTTCAAAAAAAAGTAATATTTATTTTTTCAACAAACCAGTTAGAATATAGAGAAAAATCAATAAAATCCTGGGGTGTGCGATTGATTCTCTTATTTCTATTTACCTAGGAATTCTAATATTCAAAGGTGGAGTCAAAGCTTCTTTGTGGGAATCGGTGGTGGAGAGAGTCCAAAGGAAGCTAGCAGGGTGGAAAGGGGTACTCTTGATCCAATATGGTAAGGCCCTTCTGGTTAAAACTACTTTACAAAGAATTCCCATTTATTTCCTTTTTATATTCAAGGTGTTAGGGACAATTCTTAAAAAATTAGAGCAAATTCAATGCTCCTTTGTTTGATCTAGATATCAGGACAAAAAGAAGTTTTCCTTAGTATATTGAGATCAAGTTTGCAATTGTAAGGATATGAGAGGACTTGGTCTGAGGAAAATGAGTTTAATGAACAAGGTCCTTATAGCTAAGCAAGGGTGGAAGTTGGCCCAAAATGCTAATACAAAATAGGTAAAAATTTTAAAATCCAAATACTTGGGGAATGGGGATTTTATTTTTTCTGATCCCAACCCGTACCAAGGATCTACATTTTGGAAAAGTGTGGTTAAAAGTTGAGCAGATGTTCTAAAGGGTGGCTGCTAGATTTTGGGTAATGGTTAGAGGATCAATTTTTGGAGAGATAGATGGGTAGCATATAGACCTTTAAACTCCATTCCTACCTTCTCTCAGGATGAATTTATCACAACACAATATTTCAGATTAAGGGTCTGTGATTACTTTGAGATGGTGAATGAAATAAAATATTGGAAACCTCTTTTCTTCTGCGAATGGTCTCAATATGAGGAATCCATTTGTAAAGCCCTTTCAAAATTGCTAAATTACATTGTTATAGTCTCTAAATATAAACAAGATAAGCTAGTTTAGGGAGCTAAAACTAATGGATGTTTCTCGATCAAATCGAAATATGCAATCCTTGACGATCACGAAGATCCTTGGTTCCTAGCTAATAAAATTTGGCATAAAAGTATCATTCCCAAAGTGAATATATTTTTTTGGTTGGTTGTGCAGGGAAAGTGCTTAACACTAGATAATTTACAGAAGAGAGGTCTTAGTTTCCCAACATATGTTATCTGTGGGCTAGCAAAAGAATCTCCCAAGCATTTTTTCTCCCTGTGTTCATATTCTAAAGAATTCTTTGGGATGCTACTTCATCAAGTGGGAATGTATTGGGTTCCTCCTAAAGATCTAAATTCCCATGTGGAGCAATGGAGCACTCCCTATTTTTCACCTTAGATTCGATCATTCACATCCTTTGTCCTCCCTCATCTGTGGTGGTGGATATGAAAGGAAAGAAATTTTAGAGATTTTAAGAACACTTATCATCACCCATAATTAGTTTTTGTTAAGAATATCCTTGTTTCTATGGAGAATGTTGATATCTTATCCTTGGATGCAAGGAATGTTGGTACAAAAGTTGGGATAGAAAATAATTTGAGTTTTAAATTTTCTCTTGCTTCGGTCCCAAGAATCCATCACAAAGTAAGAGTAGAAACTATTTGGAAACCACCTCCTCCTATGTGGATAAAATTAAACTTTTATGGTGCATATAAGGGTAATCTAGACTGAGTTGATGTAGGTGGTATCATCAGGGATGCAAAGGAACAATTTTTTTTGGTGTTTACTGAAAACATTAGAACCCAAAATAGCCATGCAGCTAAAGCTAGAGCTCTCTTTCAAGGAGTCTTGTAATAAAAATCTCTAGGATTTAGAAAAGTCATAATCAAGGGTGACTCACTCAATATCATTAATATGGTTAAAGGGATTCAGACTCCAACTTGGACAATCTCAAACCTATTGGAGGAAGTGCATAAATTGACCCAAACATTTGAAATTGTCTAGTACCAACATGTGTTTAGGGAGGGTAACAATTTGGCTAATTTTTTGGCTAACCTAGGCACCTCTCAAAATGGCATCATAGTTTGGAACATGGAGTTTTCGGAAGGCTTAATCCAACTAGATAATGATGTCAGAAGAAGGTAATTTACTTGCTACTTATTTGGTGGTCAGAGTCTGACTCTATTAAAGGGAGATTTTGCATTACTTTTTAAATTTCAAGAACCATATTGTTTTAATTCAAACAAGAGGAGATCCTGACCTTGATGGGGTGGGAAGAGTGGGAACCAAAGGATGAAGAGCTTGGGAAGGAAGCTAGACCCAGTGGAACCAAGAACTAGGTTTCAATTTTGGGTGGTTTGTTGAAACTATTTTTTTTGTTTTGTTAGTCTAGTTAGCTTGGTTAGGTTATTTGCTCTCCCCTATGTGGGATTGAGCTACCTTAGGCTATCTTATAATTTTAGGAGTATGTATGGAATGGTTTTGGTAGATTTTTTTGGGTTTGATCCTATTGGATCTCTGGATCCTGGTTTCTATTTTGATGGCCTATGGGCCTCCCTTAATCTCTCGAACCTGTGTGGATCCATATTGTAAAAGGTTTGGGGTTCCTTTTAAAACCCCTTCTTCCACCGAATAAAAAAAAATATTATTATCGTTGTTATGGATTTGAATTTGTATTATTGTGAATTAATATTTTTTTAATATGTATTATTATATGAAAGTAATAGTTTATATTGTTGATATTAATTAACTTTTACAACATAAAACCATAATTTTAACATTAAGAAAGGTTTAATTTATTTCCTTTTGAAAATATGTATTTAATTTCATTTAAATGTTTTCAACATCTCATGTTCTTCTTACAATTATGAAATAGAAATATTTATTATACACAAATTTTTTAACAAAAAGTAAATCTTCATATCAATAAGAGAAGTACATATTTTACATAGTTATGTTGCTTTTGAATTTTAAAAGGTGTAAATTTAATACACAAAATAAGCATTTCAATAAAAATAATTTTTCATTTCAAGGTGGTTACTAGTGTCCTCTAGTTCTCTACCCATGGGAAAATCTCACGATCTTTTCTAATTTGATGTGAAGTTTACCAAGGTGGGTCAATATTTATAGTGCCCACATGAATAATATTATGGAGGCGTTGTTGATTCTTCTGTGTAACAAAAATAATAATAACAAAAATCTAATATGATAGAGAGACAAGTAACATATGCATTATGCCATATAAGTTATATATATAATTCATCATAATTCATCTTTAAATTTTTATCATACTTTCTTTTGATATTCTTGATTATCATATCACATCAAAATATTTAGAAAAATTGCATTTGATAAGAATATATCATAATAATAAAAATAACTAATTTATACCCATGTTTTTTTTTTACAATTTTATATTTAAAATCAATAAAACTATACTAGTCACTATTTGATAATAAATTCATATTTAAATAATAACTATTAGATAAATAAGTTATACTATTATTTTAGTTTTTGTTTTATTAGATATAAAAGGGGTTTTGAAAGGGTCCCCAAAAATTTTACAATAGGAGAAGCCTTGTAAAACTTGGCCTAAGACTAGAAATACAGGGACAAGAATGACTATAAAGCACTACAACTAGCCACCCATCACCAAGTGAACCAGCTACAACTTGATACAAAAAATAAAATTAGAACAACGCTAGTGAGCCCCCAAACCAACCAATACTCCCACGCGATTATGCACAAAACCTTCATAAATAGTAAATGCTTACTGAACATTAAGAAGCATGCATCGCTAAATCCAATTGAAGAAGACCTTCATAAAAATTGTCTCTCCAAATAGATAGACCATTGAGAATTATACCTAGGTTTAATATAAAGTTAGCGTGGTGGTTTCCTTCTCTGAAGATATGCTTTATCTCCCTATCCTCTCTAGCTTGAAAAATTTGCCTAGATTCCATAATCACAACCTCAATATTCCAACCAGGGACTAAATCACCTTTGACCAAGTTTATAATATTAAGCAAATCTTCTTCAATGCAAAATTTTTGGTACCCCATCTTCTCCATAAGTAGGAGACCTTGGTAAAGGGCTCTGGCCTTTGCAACATGGCAAGTTTGGATATCTAATAATTTGGCATACACCAATATAAGTTCATCTTTGTCATCCCTAAGCACCCCACCAACACCAGTATTACCTAGATTACTCTTTTAAGCTCCATCAAATCTCAGTTTATGTAACATCCCCACTATTTTATTAAATAATTATTTATCTGCTTGTAGAATGAGATATTGTTGAAGGTATTTGTGAGTGCAGGTGCAGGTATTTACTTCTCGACAAGCAAGATTGGATGAGATTAGCACCCACCCCTAGTGGAGACGATGGTTGTAGGCATCAAGTAAGGTGGGATATGATGTCGTGCTTTATGCACCATGACCTATGGGTACATGGAAGCCCACTAAAGAAAATTCATGTAGGTCATGCTGCCTGCTAAATGCATCTACATATAAACATATATATATATATTCTTGCTAAGTGCATGTTTTCTTGTTGGGTGAAGTTATTTGTTTAGAATATGAATGTTTATGTTTAAATATATAAATATACATATATAATAATATAACTAAAAACATAAATATATTTATTTTAAATAAATAAATAAGATATTTAATAAAATTATTTTTTATGCTAAGGGGAAAAAGATTAAATAAAAATTTAAGATAACATTTTATGTCAAAATATTTTCTTTTTCGGATAGACCAAACTCTACCACCTGGCGATCGGTTAAGGTAATTTTTGCATGTTCCATATTATGTGTCGTCTCGAGAGCATATTTGAAATTTCTTAAATGGAGAGTAAGCTTCATTCCATGGGGGGTCCAAAAATTTTGATGCAAGCGTGTTCATGAACGGATGTACTCGAGCATTCATGGAAAGAAAGGTGCATACCAATATCCGTCATCAGCTAAAATTCGGTAGGCTCCTACCGGTTACACTCATGGGAAGTTGGTATTTGAATTGTGCTTGTGATGTTAAGAATATAATATTTTAAGCATAGGCTATATCATCTCTGTGTTGATGAATGGTATTCGAAATGTGTTGTGTGATATTATGAATAGAACAATTTATGTATAGGCTATGTCGTGCCTTCACTGTTGGGTAATTGAGTTGGTAATAATTTGTTTGGCTTTAGCAAACTGTTGGAAATTCCTTTGTGGATTTAAATTGACCGCTGAAATTTCCTTGTGTGGATTCCAAAACTAGACCTGAAATTAGTCAAACATAATAACCCCCAATTAAGGAAAGAAAATGGAATAGCAGTGGAAATTTTATTTATTTTTAAATCTTAGAGTGCATATTTTAATTTTGAACATAGTTCATCTGCTTGTTGTTTTCACATAGTAAACTGCATCCATATGAGGTCATGCTGACCCAAAATATTGCATCCATACGCTCTCCACCATGTTGGGAGGGGAGGGGGTTGCTTGTTGATAAATACAAGTTTCTCTTCAACGCTCGATGGTCTGAAGTGGGATCGAGTTCCAACTTGGAGGTTGCAGATAGCCACTGCCAGAGCCAACTTTGATTGCTTATAAAATCATCTCTTCTTATGATATTTGTATCTTTGTTATATAAAGAAATATAATACTTTCATTGGACATGTAATACTTATTTTCATGTGAAACTGGAGCTTTGGTCGGTGGCAGCCCTGTGTTAAAAATAAATAAATATTTGAGTATGTTATCAGGTTGTTGATGATTATTGAAATTGGAATTATTTTTCTTCATATTTTCAAAAATTCTGTTGAAATGTTTTCTTCTGCCTTACCTTGGAACAACATAGATAATCTAGATAGTCAAAATTTCTTTATTGAATTCTTATTTATGAAAATGTGAAAATAGAAGTATATCCATATATTATCTAAATTAAACCAGCAAGAGTTAATTGCTCGCGTCACCATCGGTAATGCGAAATCAAATCCATTATAAAAGAAAATTTGAAAAATCTAACATGTGGTTTAGAGTAAGTCCGATCGGCAACCCCAATGTGAATAATCATTTGAAACAAAGCTTGGAGATGTATTATATAAAATCTCAATTATAAAAGTTTTATTTTTAATTTATCAATAACTTGAAGAGTTCCATGTTCATCTTGATGTATATGAATATTATTTTCTTCTGAATGCGTAATTATGGTGGTATTTTTACCAAAAGATATTCAGGAATGAGATAAAAAGAGTTTGCTAAATTGTTTGTTAAGCATGGTTGCTTCTTCTCTGGAAATGGAGTCCTATAATAAAAACATAATTGAAAATTCTTATTCCTGTGAGAGGGTGAATGTCATGTTCGCTTGTTTTTAGAAGACCAAATTTGTTAAAGTCTACCCATAGTAACTAAAACCATGATTTATTGGACTCTTATAAAATGAAATCCAAATTTTGGGAAATATACTCCTTGGATCTAAGGTTGTGAATCATTGAGGGAAACATAGGATTTTCATGTCATTTTCGCCAACATTTTCTATATGCTTTTACACTACCCATTAGGTATGGCTTTTCTAACCTATGATGTCTCTCCTATGATATCACCTGACATGAAGCAAAAATCATAGATTGATTAAGTCTTGGGTTACCTTGGTCATGATTAATCATGACATCAAACTTGGAAATGTCGAAATAGTAGAATATAATTAATAAACCCTCGAGTTTCTAAAAATTGTAGAAGCTATTTTCGGTGTCGTCATCTTGTGGAAAGTGTGGGTTTAATGCTTTCATTTTAAAAAGAGGATAGAGGTAGGATCAAAATTTTAATTCCAAAACAACTTTAATTTTATGTCTATTGAAGCTTTAGGTAGATGTTCATTTTAAAACAATTTTAATTTTATGTCTATTGAAGCTTTAGGTAGATGTTTAATTTAAGTATCGTATAAAGATTCATTTCTTTTTATGTAGATAATAGTATAGGTGGAGTCGAGAGAAATCTTAATTGTCTAAATAAAATAATATTTAGTTTTGATTTAAGTAGACAATATTACTACATGCATTCTCAAAATTATTATGTATTTTTCTTAGATTTCATAACCTTTATTCTTTTATATGATCTCTGTTACTTGAATGAACTTTTAAAGGTTAACGATATTATTATATTATTTTTCTTTATATGTTTTCATTTATATGAATCGTTACATTTAAATAATAAGTTTAACTTTAGAAGAACTTACATTAATGTAACTACTTAATCCTCAACAAAATTTTAAGGGTGAAGAAACATCTTCATTGAATACCAAAACCAAACCAAACTAGCTTAAACCAACGAGAAGGTTGGTATCCTAATATATTCAAAAACCATCAAGGAGGATGGATATTAAACTTTAGTGTCATCGAGAAGGATGCACACCCACCCAACTCTAACAACTCATAGTTGGCAGTTGTTGTGATTCGGGGATAACCGTTCTCTGGAAAAAAATAAAGGTCAGAGGATCTTATGCCATGGAGAGTAATGAACGATGGTATGGGACATCGGTTCTAGGTTATCATACGAGGTAGTACAGTGAGGATTCTCATGAATACCATCCAGTTGTGGAATAGCTCAAGACTAGGGAGTAGGCCTCAAGGTCGGAATATCCAGTGATAGATGGTATGGGATGTCTTATTGATAACTATGATGGGAACTAAGAAATATGGACCCAAAGCTAGAGTATTGGTGGGCCCTGGTAGCTTCCATAGAAATATGGATTGAAACCAGGCACCAGGCATATCAATGCTAACTCTAGCATGAACATAAAACAAACATATGAATTAGGACTTCATAAAGGTCAGAAGGACCAATGTCCTCCATGCTACGAGATAGGGAAAATATGCGTCCACCCTTCCAGGTGTTATGGGCCCTAGAAGGATAACCCCTTGCCAAAACATAGAACTTGAGATAGGAGAAGGTGGTTCTCATAATATGGTAAAATTTGTAGGATTTGGCCAATCTCGAGCACTCGTGACTCCATCTGTAGTGGATAATGATCTCGGAGTGCAAAAACCTATGCCTGTGTACTAATATAAATTTGGGTGTGTAAATGGTAGTTGTGTCTTTGTTATCAAGTAAATCAAAATTTTGAATTTGAGAATTTTGACAACCAGGTGAGTCAGACTTGTGGTTGTTACAGTTTAACCCAGCCTAGAGAAGGAGGTTACCACCTCACAAGGGCTCAAGGATTAGGACCAAGAAGACCAATAACCCTCTTACTCTATTTAAAGCCAATTTTCCTTTCGATCTTAGCCTCATCAAATATGCCCTCCTCCAAAGCCAAATAGGACACATTATCCAAGATGGAGGCCAAGGCTCTAGCACAAACAAAGGTAGAATATCTTTTGGAGTTTTTAAAAATTCTACTATTCTTCTCCTTCCACACCCAAAAAAAATATGCGAAAAATAGAAGTTCCAAAACATTTCAGCCTTGGATAGCAAAAAGGAGATGACCATTGAGTGCAAACATCAACAAGTGAACTTGACACCACCCAAATCCGTCCCAAAAAATTAAAAATAGAGTTAAGAACTTCCATATAGAATGAGCACTAAAATAATAAATAGCTTGTATGTTCCTCATTAGAACCATAGAGGTAACATTTGTTTGGCATCAACCAACCTCTTTTTTAAATATTTTCAATGGTAAAAATATTATTTTGAGTTGCCAACCAGAAAAAGATATTCACTTTTTGCGTTAGACCCTTAAGCCATCCTTTGAAAGGTGGGATCCATGGAGGAGTCTTGACAACCAAAATATTGTAGGTAGACTTGACTAAAAAGGATCCATTATTTTCCTTTGGTCAGAATATTTCATCCTCTTCATTTCTCTATTCAATGACCTAAAAATTCAAATTACTAGCAATTAGAATCCAAGCTTCAAGTTCAACATTGTTGAAAATAGACTGATCTAATGATTTCTAAACCTTCAACCCACTAACCACCTCAACAAAGTCAACCACCTTAGATCCAAAGACCAATCTGGTCCTAGGTTCCAAACACGCCAAATTTAAAATTTGCATAAGGGGTTGGTCCATCAGCTAAATATATTTCCAAAAATAAATCTTGAGTCCATCACCTAACCTCCACCTATAACCTTTGGAGACTAGCACCCTCAATTTTTGCAAACTCAACCAAAAGGTTGAACCAAAAGTTGGTAGAGGTTTAGCAAGCAAAAAAAATCTCTTGTCTAAAGTATTTGGTGAACACAATGTTGAGCTAGCTAATTTCAATTTGATTTGACAACTTCCATCCTTGTTTTACAACTAGAACCTTATTCATCTATCCGATGTTACTGAGACCTAAGCCACCATCCTTTTTAGGTCTACAAACTTGCTCCCAACCAACTAAGTAAAATATTTTCTTCTCATAATATCGGACCAAAGAAATGACTTTTGAATATGTTCAATATTTGATACTATATTATTTGAATTAGTTTTTTATTTTTTATAATTTTATATTTAAAATCAATAAAATTATACTAACCACTATTTGGTAATAAATTCATATTTAAATAATTATTATTTAATAAAAAAGTTATAATATCATTTTTAATATAATAATAATATAATATAAGGGGGGAGTAAGGACAAGCAATGGTTTGGGCTTTGGCTCTTCTCTAGGAGATCCGAGGTTTAAACCGTGACGTGGGTGAGTGTGTGAGGGGGTGGATGTGTGGTGGTTGTGTTAAATTCCCTATTGATAAACATAGCTCTCAGATTTACGAGAGATCATGGTTGGGAGGAGACTACTCAGTCCTATACATTGGTCATAAGAGTTTCTCACACTAACCAAATCTAAATAATAATAATAATAATAATATAATTTAAATAAAACAATTTCAATTCTATTTAACCTATTATTAATTTTAAAAATAATTTAATAATAAACTAAATAATTTAATTGTCACTAATCTTGAATAAAAAATAAGACCATTTTAGTATGGAGGAGATTCCAAAATTGATAATCGTAGCAAAAATATATGAACACAAAATAAAAGCACACAGAGATAGGAGAATTGACAAAAAATACTTTTCTTATTGATTTCTTTTGATACAATGTTTACAACTTTTGAAATGCCCCAAGTGTGTGGGGAGAAATGTTACAACATATCTCTTTGTATGGTACAATATTTTCTGATAAAGGAACGAGGTATTCTAGATATTCAACAAGGTACAATGCTCTTCAATATTTCACTACAACTTCAAAAATGTGAGTGGGCTTTGGTATCTAGAACAAGACCACTATAGCTCCAGCAGATCCTGCAATATACCTGACTCCTACACACACAAAATTCTAAATGAGGTTAGTATCACCTACAAATTTAAGTGAGAATGATGCTATCAAACATAAACTCTACATGTGGAAAACATGTGAAATAAAAGACAGAAACAAGTAAAAATTCAATTCCATGACAAATTATAATATTATTGATCAGGTTGTTGCATCATGCTTGAATATAGTAAAACGTGGGTGCATGGTGGAGACCAAGGAACCGTGCGACTATGATTTCGACTATGAAACCACGAACCTATGATTTGGTCTAAAGGACAAATTACCTTGAAAAATGGACCTTCGGGCTTTGGTGATGGATATCTCTCAAGATGTGTGCAGAGGTCTGAATATATTTTAGCAGCCTAGTGGTGTCAATATTCAACTCCCTTTGTTTGGTGGGGTGAGGGTGGATTTATAGACCCCTTAGGGTTTTGGAGATAAATGGGAGGTGGCAAGCCTGGATTACCAAGTGGCAATTCTAGGCTGCCAAATGGAAGGAGTAGTTTCAATGAGTCAACTAGTGTTCCTCACTTAACTAGGGATATGTGGCTGCAAGTGGAGTGGCATGTGGGATTTTACCCCATGTGAAGGGACAAGGGGTGCAAGAGTGGATGAGATGTGGCAAGGGTGTTGGGTGAGGTGGCTAGGACACATGTCTAGGGGGTAGGCAGGGTATCCTAGGATAATTTTTCAGATTTAATAAATATGGAAAATAGGATAATGTGTAGGGTCTTATATCCCTAAGTTGGAACTTAGGCATATAATTTTATTATGCAAAATTTTATGGTGGGGTGGAAAATGTGATTTTGTGAGTGTTGAATTTTGGTGTCTACAGATACCCCTTTTTGTACTGCATTGTGTGCAACACGATGCAATGCAAAAACCAATTTCTATAGAAAAAAGATATGAGCACAAAATAAAAGCACACAAAGACAAGAGAATTGACAAAAATTGCTTTTCTTATTGATTTTTTTATACAATGTTTACAACTTTTGAATTGCCCCAAGTGTTTTGGGAGAAATGTTACAATATCTCTCTATGTATGGTACAATATTTTTTGATAAAGGAATGGGGTCTTCTAGATCTTCAACAAGGTACAATGCTCTTCAATCTTCTGCTACAACTTCAAAAAGGTGAGTGGGCTTTGGTATCCAGCATGGGACCACTCTAGCTCTAGCAACTCCTACAATATACCTGACTCCTACACATGAAATTCCAAAAGGGGTTAGTAGCACCTGCATATTTAAGTGAAAGAACAATGCTATCAAATAGAAACCCTGCATGTGGAAAACATGTGAAATAAAAGATAGAAACAAGTAAAAATTCAATGCCTTGCCAAATTATAACATTATTGATTGGGTTGTTGCATCATACTTGAATATGATAAAACACGGGTATGCGGTGGGGACCAGGGAACTGCATGCCTACGGTAGGGAAACAATGTGATTGTAGTTTCGACTGTGAAACTGTGGACCTATAGTTTAGTTTGAAGGATAGATTACCTTGAAAAATGAACCTCCAAGCTCTACTGATGGATATAGCTCGAGATGTACATAGAGGTCTGATTCTATTTTAGCAGGCTAGTGATATAAATATTCATATCCCTTTTTTTGGTGTGGTGAGGGTGCCTTTATAGTCCCCTTAGGGTTTTGGAGGGAAATGGGAGGTGGCAAGCTTGGATTGCTAAGTGGTAATTTTGGGCTTCCAAATGGAGGGAGAAGTTTTAGTGAGTCACCCAATGTGCCTCACTTAACTGGGGTGATGTGGCTGCAAGTGAAGTGGCATGTGGTATTTTACCCCATGTGAAGGGACAAGAGGGGATAGAGTGGATGAGATGCTGCAAGGGTGTTGGGTGAGGTGGCTAGGAAATATGTCTAGTGAGTAGGCAGGGTATCCTAGGATGATTTTTTATATTTAATAAATCTAGAAAATAGGATAATGTGTAGGGTCTTATATTCCTAATTTGGAACTTAGGCACATAATTTTATTATGTAGAATTTTATTGTGGGGTGGAAAATGAAATTTTGTGTGTTTAATTTTGGTGTCTACAGATGCCCCTTTTTGTACTACATTGTGTGCAACATGATGCATTGTAAAAACCAATGACACCTGACTTTATTTGAATGAAGAAATGGACTCAAATATTCTTAGCACAAAGAATTAATGACTTGAAAATTTTGATTTGTTTGCTTACCCCCTCAATTGGTGAATGGGTAAAAGATGAAATCCACAAGCCAATTGACCAAATATGGATGATGAAAGGAGGTGGATTTTTTCATGATGTGAATGTGATGCAAATGTATGGCATTTTGATCAACTTGATGCCCCAAGTTTGGCATTGTTTGTGTTGTGACAAGTTTACTCTTTGGTTCATGCATGCATAGAATTGTTGGTAAAATCATTGATCACATGTGTGAGCTCGTGAGTCCTGCTACTATTAGTCACTCCTGTGAGTTGGAGCCAATGCATTTGGACCTCGATACTTGGGTGATTTTTTTTTATACCAAAATAATTTTGGTTTGCTTTCTGCTTTTGATCCAATGGAAGGATTTGAAGGATAACCTTGTGCAAATTTATTTTGAACATAGAAAAGATCAAATATTTAGGGATCTAGCTGATTTAATGCCATGGTGATTTGATGTTGAATTTTTGAATGAGTTTCCTTATGGTGAGCTAGTCATCCTACTAGATTGCATGTATTGGTAATCACTCCAACCACCAAGTATATAGGGTAGTTCACTAGA
Source organism: Wollemia nobilis (assembly GCA_028583015.1). Classification (NCBI taxonomy): domain Eukaryota; kingdom Viridiplantae; phylum Streptophyta; class Pinopsida; order Araucariales; family Araucariaceae; genus Wollemia; species Wollemia nobilis. Next base: position 4,926,800 of record JAQPPZ010017031.1, on the reverse strand, counting down.
TACAAGGTGCACTAAATGATGTTTGATGGTCATTGTGATGATTGCTTGATGTGATGGATGATTTTTTTTGACAAACCGTTGGTGTGTGGTTCTACATTTTTTGAACCATAACATCCATGTTTTCCATCGTAAACCATTGGTTTGCAGTTTTGCATGCCCCACAAAATATGGATGCACATTTTTCATCGCAAACCATGGGTGCATGGTTTTCACCATAAAAAGTGGCTGCTCCACAATGTACCCCAAAATTGGGGACCCACCTTTTTTGCATGTGTTCCAAGAAGACCGAAGTGGCCCATAGGCTAAATATCAAGAAAAAAAAGCAAAATACCACAAGGAGAAAAAGTGTCACGATATCGTGACATGTTGCAGTTTCATGGCCAAAAGAGAAAAATTGTCATGATATCATGACATGTTGCATTGTCACGGCCAAAAAAGAAAAAGTGTCACGATATCATGACATATTGCACTGTCGCGGCCAAAAGAGAAAAAGTGTCACGATATCGCGACATGTTGCACTGTCACAACCAAAATGGAAAAAGTGTCGCGATACCGTGACATGTTGCACTATCGCGACCAAAAGAGAAAAAGTGTCATGATATCGTGACATGTTGCAATGTCACGGCCAAAAGGGAAAAAGTGTCGCGATATCGCGACATGTTGCACTGTCGCGACCAAAAGAGAAAAAGTGTTGCGATATCGCGACATGTTGTACTGTCGCAGCCAAAAGAGAAAAAGTGTCACGATATCGCGACATGTTGCATCGTCGTGGCCAAAAGATAAAAAATGTCGTGATATCGCGACATGTTGTACTATTGCGGCCAAAAGAGAAAAAGTGTCGCGATATCGCGACATGTTGCATTTTTGCGACCAAAATAGGAGAAAGAAAAAGTGTCGCGATATTGCAACATGTTCCATTTTCGCGACCAAAACAGGAGAAAGAAAAAGTGTCACGATATCGCGACATGTTGCATTTTTGCGACCAAAATAGGAGAAAGAAAAAGTGTCGCGATATTGCAACATGTTGCATTTTTGCGGCCAAAATAGGAGAAAGAAAAAGTGTCACGATATCGCGACATGTTGCATTTTCGCGGCCAAATGAGAAGAGAAATAACAAGAAATAAAAGTGTCACGATATCGCGACATGTTACATTTTCATGGCTAAAAGCAACAAAAGAGAGCAAGGAGGCAAAAGTGTCACAATATCGTGACATGTTCCATTTTCGCCAAGGTAACGGACCTGCATAGTGATGTGGACATAAGGACAAAATCCAATGAATAAGACAAAGCATTACATAAGGAATATTTAATGATTTGAAATCATTTAAGATGGTCGTTACACATGGAAGGAAACGGACGCAAGCCCATGTGGGGAAGGTGAAACGAACAACCATTGGAAAATGAAACGAATAGTCATGGAAGGAGAAACAATTTTTTTTAGAAGTTTAAATACGCCATTCAAAGAGGCCAGAAGGGGTGGGAAACTACTGCAAGTAGCATTGCATATTTGAAGGCAAGATAGCCATTCTGGACCTAGTTGGGTTGTTTTTCTTCCATAGACTAGTTTTTCTTCTTCATGGACATAGGTTGGAAATTGTTGCGAGTAGAGTTGCAGACTTGAAGGCGATAAGGCCATTCTGGACCTGTTTGAGTCATTTTTCTTCCATGGACTGGTTTAAGAAAATGAGAAATTTCTATTATTGTAAAATGACAAATTCTTAATACATAAAATTTCAGAAAGTTGCATCTTATGGACAAGAAAGTAGGAGTCATTTTCTGCATGCATGAAAACCTCGCATCTTCAGTTTTGTTGAAATAGGATAGCATCATACTGAATGCATTTTAATTTTAGTTTTCTGCATTTCATTTTCATTTTTTCTGCATTTTATTTTTTCCAAAAATTTTAACTTATTTTAAATTTTCAGGCATTAAAATAAACATTTAAAAATTTTCAAAATCCAAAAAAACAATAAATAATCACTAAAGTTTCATGGTGAAATAAACCAACATTGACCCTTGTTTACAGTTACTTGCAATCACTAAGGTATTCCAAGAATTTATATTGAATATATTTATTTGAGATTACTAATACACATATGCAAATGCTAATACAGTGGAGACCTTGGAGAAGTTGTTTGTTTAACTTCTTTGCAAGAGGGGATTTGGAACCCATCCTAAAGGAGAGTGTACTTTCACAACTGGGTGAAAATACAACTCAAAAAATTGGCGCTAGAAGGAGGGCCTAAATTGTTTTATTTCAGAGTGATTTAAATGCTATAGGGATTTAAATTTTGAATATTTCATGCCCTATTGATTATTAGCTTTAGCCCTCTTTTAACAATACAACCGTGTAGTGTTAAAAGGAGGACATGAATTGCTATGCATTGTTCTAACACTTTTGATTATTCATACAGGAATAATGAGTTTTGATTTGATTTTGTTGGTCTTGACTAACGAGGTTGTCTCCATGCAATTACTTTCATTTTATTTTAATGGATACATCTCTTGGTTGATGCTGACATGATTATTAATACGTTACATGTTTGATATTTGCTAGTCAATTTCATGCTTATTTGTAAGGAATTATTTTTTGTCTAAATGTGTTTGTTGTCGATATTAGGCTCTTCACTTGCATGTAATGCAATCTTGTGAATCAGAAATCCTACAACATTAGGAGTATGCTCTTCACTTGTGCATATGTGATATGGTGAATCAGAAACTTACATTTTTAGAATATTGCTTTGTCATGGTTCCTTCTTTCATTCATGACTAACAAATTGATTTTGAAGTTATTCTTTGAATTTCATTAATTGCAAGATTTTCTGTGTGTCGCAGTTTCTTTGAGGTATTTTCCACGGTTCTTGTAGGGTTATCATCATCGATTTTGAATAAAATGGCCCAACCTCCACCACCTCCTTGGTATGGAGCCCATAACATTCCTTTGAATATTTTAGGGGATATTCATGAGATCCCTAAGAATACAGAGAGATTTTTGCCTGAATACAAATCGAATGGTCCAAGGACCGCAGAAGAACATATTCAGGCCTATAGGGATGTCTTGATAAGATTGCAAATTCAACATGAAGATGTGGCTTGTAGACTCTTCCCCATGAGCCTTGACCAAGTGTCTTACAAATGGTATATTTGCTTACCTACTGGTTCCATTATGTCATGGACGCAAATGGAGGATGCTTTTGTCAACCAATTCAGGTCACCATTAGATCCCACAATCATCTATAATCATTTCATTACATGCAAAAGAGGCCAGGGTGAGCCAATTTGAACTTTTAAACAAAGATTTCAAAAGTGTTATAATAGAGCAATTCGGCATTTTGCCATTGATCCCGTAGTAGCTTTACAAATATATTTTGGGGCATTGGATCCTATGACAACAATGTTTGCAAGACGAAATCCTCAAGTTACCATGCTTGCTCTAGCCTACAATGAAGCTATGACCATTGAACAACAAATGACACCACAGGGTTATGATTTATCCCAGATGCCTATGGTAGGACAATATGGTCCATATGGTCAAGCTCCTATGATGAATCAGATCATGGCACCACAAATATTAGGCATAAATGCTTTGCCTTATCAACAACCATATTCATCAACACCCGCTTACGCACCCATTACAATTCAACCAATCACATCCATTCCCCCCATTCCTTCATTTTTGCAAAATATTCAACAGACTATGCAAGGAGCTAGTCCGGTTAATTCTCAGGCTACAGTTCCTTTTCCCAATCCAATTCCGATTCAAAGTGTGAATCCCTACGCAAATCAAGTGGTTCAAAATCCAACTCAAATGTTAAGTCAAGATCTCACCAATTACGCAAATCCTATTGGAACTAGCAATAACATAGCTCAACCAAAATATATTTATTTAGAGGTTGAAGAACTCAAAAATATAGTTCACAAATTGAGTAATGATTTGGTTCAAAAATAGAAGTATGAATCCCATGCCCCTCACCCAAATTGAAATTTCAACAATAGAGGGAGATAGTGGAATACGAAGCCAAACAATGGGGGTGTGCCTTCCCCTATTGCTAATCAGATAGATACTTCTATAGGACCAAGTCACCATAGTTCCATTCTTAATATTTTTGATTTTGCATGGGAAAAGGGGTGTATATTGCATAATACAAAGGAGCATAATGAAAGGAATTGTCCCAAAATTGCTAGGTATACCCATTGTCTCCAATCTCAAGTGGATGATTTGGAACTTGTGCCAAATGAGGGTCCATCCCAACATCAACAAGGAGAGGACAACATTTTGGTGGTGGAAACTCTATATCATCAAGAGAATGTGAATGAGGAATGTGAAGATGAATGGGGTGAGAAACATGTTGATGAATCAAAAGATGAAGAAGTACTTGAGCGTCATAAATTGAACTTGGAGGATGATTACTATGATTCGTGGAAGAAATGGGAAGAATATTATCAATCTAAATCTTCTAATAAACTTGTTGTGTCAATTAATATGTAGGATAACTCAATTGCTTCCTCACATGAGGATACTATAAATCCTATACAATTTGAGAAAGTTTTGGAAGAGCAATTCAAATCTCATCAAATTTTAGAACATGATAAGGATTCTACAACCATGAATCAAGAAAGAGAGTCACTTTCTTTATATTCCTTTGGAGGAAAAGAAATTGAAAATCTTGATCCACTTACTTGTGCTACAATGATTATGCCATTTCAAAATGAGAAAATTACAAAACCTAAATCATTTGGGTTTGATATCACTGATTATCCAATTGAAAATCTCACATTACCCAAAACAACCCAAGTGATTGATCACGGAAATACGTTAGTTAACCCACCCCTAGATAGACAAGACTTATGGTTTGAAAGGGATGGACATATTTTCAATTGGGTACCTAATTTTGGTGCCTTTGATAAATGAGTCATGGAGAAAGAACAAGTGCTACATGATGATGAATGTCATGAGAGAAAAGAGGAATTTTCAAATCCTCTTCAAGTAAGGTCAAATGAAAACATGCCAAAGGTAAAATCTCATCTTTTTGGTTTTACCATGCAAAATTCGAATCAAGATTGACCTAATGAATGGTTTGATTCAAATATTATTAATGTTATGGCTTTATTGAGTGAAAAATAAAGCTTATTTCTACACCATGAATCAAAGTGCGGAATGGACATCTTAAATAATAGACATAAAGGAATTGAATATCAATCATTGTCTAATCAATTTGAAAACTTGAAACTCCACCATAGGATTATGAATGAAACTAAATAAAATTGGTATGGTGAGAGGGGAAAGTGGAAGTTTGTTTCTTTGTTTGGTTTGATATTTTTTTTTTTGGATTCCTACAAAACTTGGTGTGTGTATCACGTCATACATCTTTTAAAGAATTCCAATCAGGTTTGGGATCCGAGAAAATGATAATCCAAACTTTTACACCATCTTGCATTATATTGTACATTTGTATATGATTTTTTGGTTTTGATGTTGGTTTTGCATTTTTGTTTTGGTTTCAAGTTGTTTTTGTTCCTTTGGAAACTTTTGGTTTGTTTTTTTTTTTTAAAAAGCAAGATGTCAACTTAGGTCCTTATGAATGTTGACTAAGACTAGGAGAATATGAAACATCGGAATTGTATTGCAGAAAGCTCCATGAATATCACAAACACATTAAAGAATATCATTTGGAACTTGTGATGCATGAAGTTGTCATTTTTATAAATTATGGCAAAGTAGGTGGTATACTCCATCCGCATTTCAAAGGAAGCAATGCATTCATATCTCATGTTACATTCCACATTGCATATATATTTCATCTCAGTTGCATCTTCATTTCATATACAATCATTGAAAAGGTGTTGAATCCTCTTAGGGTTATTGCATAACATATATTAAAAGGATCCTAAGGTTGGGAACTGATGCCCGAACTATCTTGAACCAAGCACGTTCTATGCATATTAAAGAGGATCTTGAGCAAAATGGTCAAAACCATACTTGGAAGAAAAGGTGAGGCGAAAGGAGTATTTCGTGTCTATCCTATTATGCAACATAATCCTTAAAATAGTGGTTTTTACCACTCCCATAGTGCTTAAAGCCTAAAATTAGAGTAGTAAGGATAGGGTTAAATCCCCATCTTACTTGGGTTGAGGATCCAACTCCCCAAAGCTCTGATTTGACCTTCATGGAGTAGTAAGGATAGGGTCTAATTCTCATCTCGCTTAGGTTGAGAATTCGATTCCCCAAAGATTCTATTTTGACCACTCAAGAAATTGAAATTCCAAAGCAAATATTTTTCATTTCATCATTAATATTGGATTGGAAGGATCGTACTACATGTCCCTTGCAAGGATGGGTAGTCATCCTCAAGGTCCAAGAAATCAAAGTAGAGCCAAATCATGGATTATGGGGTTAATCTCCACCGGGGCTATAGACACCTAGTTGGCAGTGGAGTATGCTCATGCGTGGCAACATGTCTTTTCTAAAAGCAAGACCACTGATTGCTCAAACGGATAGGCTAGCCTGATAGTTTCATCCATAACAGGTTAAATAATTTTGTTCAAGATGAGGTAATGAACTCTAGATCAGAGTAGTAAGGATAGGGTTAAATTCCCATCTCGCTTAGGTTGGGAATCCTATTCCCCAAAGCTCTAATTTCACTTACACTTGCACATGGGTTCAAGATGGTAGGGGCACATAACCAACTTTGGGATCTAGTAAATTAATTTAGTATACATATTTTTGGTCCTAAGAGGGTTTGACAGTTTTAATATGTTTGTTCATAATACTAGAAAGTCTGAGCCTTTGCAATGTAGGTTGTTATATCTCTAACATAGTTGTCATATGTCAAATCCTGCACAAATCATTCATAGCCTTGCATGCGAATCATAAGTGAAACTAACAATGGAAAGTTGAACGAGTTTCAAACGATATGGAATGAAGCACATTGCACACACCGAGCTGATGCTTAATAATTCTAATACTTCATGTATTTTTTGTCTAGTTTTATTCTTGGGATATTTGCTGATGCTTGTATTTGAGTCTGTGTGTTTTCAGGTTGAGTTCTCATCAAAATGCTCGGGAGCATTTTCCAGTAGAGTCGCCATTTGTTGTGGCTGCTCCACAACATACCGAAAAATTGGGGACCCACCTTTTTTGCATGTGTTCCAAGAAGACCAAAGTGGCCCATAGGCTAAAGATCAAGAAAAAAAAGCAAAACACCACAAGGAGAAAAAGTGTCACGATATCGCAACATGTTGCAATTTCACGGCCAAAAGAGAAAAAGTGTCGCGATATCGCGACATGTTGCATTATCGCGGCCAAAAAAGAAAAAGTGTCATGATATCGCGACATGTTGCATTGTCGCGGCCAAAAAATAAAAAGTGTCGCGATATCGCGACATGTTGCACTGTCGTGGCCAAAAGAGAAAAAGTGTCGCGATATTGTGACATGTTGCACTGTCGCGGCCAAAATGGAAAAAGTGTTGCGATATTGTGACATGTTGCATCGTCACGGCCAAAAGATAAAAAGTGTCACGATATCGTGACATGTTGGACTATCGTGGCCAAAAGGGAAAAAGTGTCATGATATCATGACATGTTGCACTGTCGTGGCCAAAAGAGAAAATGTGTCGCGATATCATGACATGTTGCATCGTCGTGACCAAAAAAGAAAAAGTGTCGTGATATCGTGACATGTTGCATCGTCACGGCCAAAAGAGAAAAAAGTGTCACGATATCGCGACATGTTGCATTGTCGCGGCCAAAAGAGAAAAAGTGTCACGATATCGTGACATGTTGCATCATCATGGCCGAAAGAGAAAAAATGTTGTGATATCGCGACGTGTTGCATTGTCGCGGTCAAAAGAGAAAAAGTGTCGCGATATCGCGACATGTTGCATTTTTGCGACCAAAATAGGAGAAAGAAAAAGTGTCGCGATATCGCGACATGTTGCATTTTCGTGGCCAAAATAGGAGAAAGAAAAAGTGTCACGATATCGCGACATGTTGCATTTTCACGGCCAAATGAGAAGAGAAAGAACAAGAAAGAAAAGTGTTGCGATATCGCGACATGTTACTTTTTCACGGCTAAAAGCAAAAAAATAGAGCAAGGAGGAAAAAGTGTCGCGATATCGCGAAATGTTCCAATTTTGCCAAGGTAACAGACCTGCATAGTGACGTGGACATAAGGACAAAATCCAATGAGTAAGACAAAGCGTTACATAAGGAATCTTTAATGATTTGAAATCATTTAAGATGGTCATTACACACGGAGATAAACAGACGCAAGCCCATGTGGGGAAGGTGAAACAAATAGCCATTGGAAAATGAAACGAACAGTCATGGAGGGAGAAACAATTTTTTTTCAGAAGTTTAAATACACCATTCAAAGAGGCCAAAAGGGGTGGGAAACTGCTACAAGTAGCATTGTAGATTTGAAGGCAAGATAGCCATTCTGGACCTAGTTGGGCTATTTTTCTTTCGTAGACTGGTTTTTATTCTTCATGGGCATGGGTTGGAAATTGCTGCGAGTAGAGTTGTAGACTTGAAGGCGATAAGGCCATTCTGGACCTGTTTAGGAAAATGAGAAAGTTTTGTTATTGTAAAATGACAAATTCTTAATACAGAAAATTTCAGAAAGTTGCATCTTATGGACAAGAAAGGAGGAGTCATTTTCTGCATGCATGAAAACCTCGCATCTTCATTTTTGTCAAAATAGGATAGCATCATACTGAATGCATTTTATTTTCATTTTTCTGCATTTCATTTTCATTTTTTCTGCATTTTATTTTTTCCAGAAATTTTAACTTATTTTAAATTTTCAGGCATTAAAATAAACATTTAAAAAAATTCAAAATCCAAAAAAAAAAATAAACAATCACTAAAGTTTCATGGTGAAATAAACCAACATTGCCCCTTGTTTACAGTTACTTGCAATCACTAAGGTGTTCCAAGCATTTAAATTGAATATCTTTATTTGAGATTACTAATACACATGCAAATGCTAATACAGCAGAGACCTTGGAGAAGTTGTTTGTTTAACTTTTTTGCAAGAGGGGATTTGGAACCCAAATCCTAAAGGAGAGTGTACTTTCACAATCGAGTGAAAATACCACTCAACAAATTTTGGTGTCTACAAATACCCCTTTTTGTACTACATTGTGTGCAACATGATGCAGTGCAAAAACCAATGACACCTAATTTTATTTGAATGGAGAAATGGACTCAAATATTCTTGACACAAAGAATGAATGACTTGAAAATTTTGATTTGTTTGCTTACCCCCTCAATTGGTGAATGGGTAAAAGATGAAATCCACAAGCCAATTGACCAAATATGGATGATGAAAGGAGGTGGATTTTTTATGATGTGAATGTGATGCAAATGTATGGCATTTTTATCAACTTGATGCCCCAAGTGTGACATTGTTTGTGTTGTGACAAGTTTACTATTTGCTTCATGCATGTATATAATTGTTGGTAAAATCATTGATCACATGTGTGAGCTCATGAGTCCTACTACTATTAGTCACTCCTATGCATCGAAGCCAATGCATTTAGACCTCGATACTTGGGTGATTTTTTATTATACCAAAATAATTTGTTTGCTTTTCGCTTTTGACCCAATGGAAGGAGTTGAAGGATATCCTTGTGCAAATTTATTTTGAACATAGAAAAGATCAAATATTTAGGGATCTAGCTGATTTAATGCCATGGTGATTTGATGTTGAATGTTTGAATGAGTGTCCTTATGGTGAGCTACTCATCCTACTAGATTGCATGGATTGCTAATCACTGCAACCACCAGGTATATAGGGTAGTTCACTAGATACAAGGTGCACTAAATGATGTGTGATGGTCATTGTGATGATTGTGCAAATTCTTGATGTGATGGATGATTTTTTTTGACAAACCGTTGGTGCGTGGTTCTGCATTTTTTGAACCACACATCCATGTTTTGCACTATAAACCGTTGGTTTGCAGTTTTGCATGCCCCATAAAATACGGATGCACGTTTTTCACCGCAAACCATGGGTGCACAGTTTTCACCATAAAAAGTGGCTATATATAGGTCGTGAGGTCATTTTCATTCATTATTTCATTTTACAGCCGTCTTTTCTTGCTTTGAGAGATGAGTGAGATGGATATTTGTGAGGGGAGTGGCGTTGGTGGTGATGCAGGTGCGGATGATGGAGGTGGGAGCTCAGTTGGAGCGAAAGTCAGTGTGCACTATGCACAAGTAGGTCTTCAAAATGCCCTTAGTTTAGTTTCTTTGTTTGCTTGTTTTATTTTTGTTTTTTTTTATATGCATTAGTTTGTGTGTGCTCAATGAAATGCCATGTAGCCTAGGATGTTTGTTGTTTTTTTTTACTACCATGCATGGGGTAGGTTGAAAGTTTTTTTTTGTTATATGCATTATTTTGTGTGTGCTCGATGAAATGCAATGTAGTCTAGGATGTCTGTAGCTTTTTTTTTTTTTTTTTTAACTACAATGCATGGGTAGGTTGAAAGTTTTTTTTTTTGATATGCATTATTTTGTGTGTGCTCAATGAAATGCCATGTAGCCTAGGATGTTTGTTGTTTTTTTTACTACCATGCATGGGGTAGGTTGAAAGTTCTTTTTTTGAAAGAGTATTATTTTTGACTTGTTTATTTGATTGTGTGTGATGAAGTGCAATTTAATCTAGAAATGCATGTTTTTTTTTTTTTATGTATATGCAATGTGTTGTTTTTTTTTACTACCACGCATGGGGTAGGTTGAATTTTTTTTGTGATGTTTTATTCGTGTGCAATGTGATGCATTGCTTCTATTTTTTTTTTTTATGGATGCACTGATGTTTCTTTGCTTTGTTGCAAGTGAAGCTCGTCTTTGCTAGACATAGATGGCCTCGCACTATTTCCAAAGTGCGCAAGACCCTCACTTTAGATGGCTGGGAGTTTTTGGAGGTTGTGGGTTTGGATGGGTGTGGATAGATGGAGATAGTTAGAGCATATGAGACACTCCTATATACACTTGTTGAGATATGGAACCTAGATAGGGGTTCATTTCAGCTTTCGATAGGGGAGCTCACTATTACCTTGGAGGATGTGTACCATATTTTTTGAGTGCCTATCGAGGGTCCACCAGTGAGGGTGGGTCATGACAAGCAGGAGGTACTCAAACCTATATATGGAGATCTTTGGGATGTATATTGCAACAAGGGGGGATCCCATATGTTGAATTTCTCAAGGGTGGGAAGCTAGTTGTGGTTTTTGACATTCCTCATGTACATATTGAGCAACATGGTGTTGCCTAATAGCATGGTATTGAGAATCCCATGGAACAAGGTTCTTATTGTTATTTAGATGATGTGAGATCCATAGATTTTGACATGGGCTCCTACTCTCTTGTGTTAGGTTTACAATGAGCTCTACGAGGTGAAGATATGGGGTCGAAAGGGCCTTAGCTGTAGTTTTTTGCTCCAAATTTGGTCATGGGAGCATATCAGTGTGGGCCATCCTTAGGGGTTACCTTATGCTTGTGATCCTCTTGCTCCTCATTCTTACCGATGGTGTCTTAGCAAGGAGTCTTCTCAAATGCACCTTACTATTGAGGCTTCTACTTACAGGGATAGACTGAGTGGATTGACTAGAGATGGTATCTTTTGGCGTCCATTAAGGGGCCTAGCTTGGGAGAGGGATGTTGTAGAGCTTCATCAGGTCAAAAGGGGGAGATGGTTTATGGGTAGCCACACTTAGGAGATGGATTACATCCAGTTCTCTCGGGTGCAAATGTAGTTTGGATTGGTCAAAGGAGTTCCTGATGCTCCCATGATATTGTAGCACCCTAAAATTGGCACAGTAAAACTTAGTAAATAATTAAAATTACCTTAGTAATAATTCAAATTCAAATTTCAACCCCAAAACCACTCCCAAACTGCCTGCTACCCATTTCCTCGTTTCCCATGCCATTTTTAGAGTTTTTTGTGACCGTTTGACGATATCGTCGTCGATCAGATGATATCGCCTCAAATCGGACGATTTCGTCTAGACTAGGACGTCCAGACGATCTTGTCCCAAAACTAATTTTTCATAATTAGCTTTTGTTTCAACGACATCTCTAACCTAGGCAGAAGCGTATCTGCATCGTTAGAGACCTCCCCCATTGGAGATCTTCCAGATTAGGATGATCTCCAACCTCCTAACCTCCCCCCTAAGCCTATTTAACCTCTGGCTCTCCCCTTGATCATCTCCCTGGCTGAATTTTTTTGCATTTTTGAGTTTTACATGCTTCAGAATATCTTAGAGTATTGTTCTCCTTTGTCCCTTCTTGATTTTTCTTACAGGAACTTTGTTATTCTTCAGCCGAAGCAAGCTCAGATCGTTGCAGACAATCTTGTCCAATTTAAGATGATTTCATACCAATCCAAGACGATTTCGACTACAGTCAACATTGGGGGCAATCAGTGCCCAGAGTTTGCATTTTCTCCACTCTTTTCTGTTGCATTATTCTACATTTAGTTAATTCTATGGTTATTCCTTATTACTCTACATTTTGGAGTTCACCCATATAGTCTTAATGCATAATAAAATCATAAATTGTCATTAAATCATTGTAATGCACTTGTATGCTTGTTTATTATTATCATTTTAATATTATTGATATCATTCTACATCATTGCCCTCTGTTGGCATAGCTGCATTTTCTATATTTTGTATCTGTTTCTCTGATTGCAAGTCTCTGACGAATTCGTCAGACCTTAGACGATCCTCTCAGATCTGAGACGATCCTGACTCTGCCTTCAAAAATTAGAACCTCCATCAGACATCTGGATCAGGTATGTCTCTTTAATCTAGCTTATTCTCTCTATTTTCTGTTCAAATATATTTTCTATATTCATTTAATTTGCATTTTCATATAGAATAACTTAGATTCATCTGGCCAAACCTAGGACTTGGATGTTTAAATCTAAAATTGAACACATTAAAGTCATTCCCAACCTAGGCATGGAAACTGCCACTAAATGTTTCCTGGTGAACCCCACCATCCATCAAAAAATCACCTTAATACCCCTCCCCCAAGATGCGGGACCTTCAAAGGGCCTCTCAGTCTGAGGTACCATCCCATCCTTTTCCCGTCCTCCTTTCGAGCACGGATCATTTAGCCTTAAGGTAAGGATGTGAAAAATTTGGAGCGATACATTTTTGTGAACCCAACGTGAAACTAAAACCTTTTGAAAAAAAAAAAAAAAAACAAAACAAAAATATAGATGCATTTCAAATCATTAGAAAAATACTAAGTTGCATATCATGTCTCGATGGTAGCTCCTAAGAAAAGACTATAAGTTACTATAAATGTTGAAAACCAATTAGCAGCCATAGAAGTTAATTATGTGCTTAGTGTGCCTAAAACAGATAGAAACCAACTTCTGTGGAAAGAACTTTATAGGAGGCTGTGTCATTTCATCTAGGTCAACCGAACTTAGACAAATCAAGAGGTTTACCCTAGATAGGATCCTAGATCCTCATCAACTCATTGTTTATAATGAAGTTCAGAGACCCTACCATAGGTGGTTAGCTTATAGGATAGCTCTTGTGTCTTCAGAATTGTTCACCTTCGAGGAATACCTCGAGAACACAGTTGTTATACACCAATTCCTAGGTCATGTAGAAGATCAAGAGGTCGTTCTTACGGATAGGGAAATATGGAATAGAGTTCCTAGGGCTGTGTTATATCGAGAGTATTGCCATGAAATTTATTTCTACCAACCAAAATCTGAGACATATAATATCACTATAGCACTTTTTGTCAAATTCTTGAAAGAAAATTTTCAATTTGAAGAAGAACATTTCATGACTCCTGAAGAACTTGAGCCCATTAATGATATTTATAAATTTTTTATAGAAAACTAGATCATTGCTTTCATATTATTATTTCTTGCATTTAGTGTGTTGTTTGTTATCTTTATAATATTGTTACAAAAACAAGAAAAACCAAAACATAACAAAAACCAAAAACATTTTATTTCAAATACTATAGTAGGTATATAATTAAAATATATACCTCTTAAGCTTGTTGCATATATATATATATATATATATATATATATATATATATATATATATATATATATATATATATATATATAAGTATTTATATATTTGCTGAAATCTAAATTTAAGCACAATGCCTAAACTTAGGAATGGTAAACAAACTGAACAAGAAGAAGAAGATTGGTTAGGAGACAAAATGAAAAACCCAAATGTCCTTCCTAAGGAATTGATTTCGGAAGGAGAAACTCTAGAACAGCCAGAAGATGACATGGCTGAAGAAAATGAACAACAAGAAAATCTTAAAGAGGAAGGATCCTCATCCCCTAGAATAGCTCCAGATGGAACTATTGCTTTTGATAACTTAGATCATTTTTGGAAATTTTTCAATAATAACATTGGTGCTCTTAATATGACAGTTCATATTGATAAAGGAAAAATTAGTGATACTCAAGCAGCCATGGAACATATGTTTGACATACACACTAATCCCTTGTCTTTCATTGATCAAGAAAGTGATAAAGTTGGACCATCCAATAGAGATATGGTCACTATGATTCAGAACATGCCAAAAAAATAGGTTACCCAACCCCCTAAGGAACCTGTTATTGAGCCTAAAATCATTCCCACACAAAATAAACCTTCCTTCACTGCTTTACTTTGCCAAACTATTGATCAATATGCTTCAAGTAGACAAAAACCTAAAATGAAGCCAAACACCAATTTTCAACAATCGGGCATACAACATAATACAACTTCAAAATTTCTTCATAACACCCTTCCTATCAACAATTTACACAATATCAATATAGAATCTAATCTCCATGTCCCTCCATCATATGCTCACAAATCCCATATTAATGCCCTACCAAAATAATATGGTGGGCAAACCAGTAATCTGGAAGACATGGTGAAACAGTTAACTTCGCACATGGACCAGATAGATCCCTACCATCCCTCATAAAATTATCGAGAGATATGTAGTCAACCTCTTGATCCCATAGTTGTAGCACAATAATACCCTAAATACTTCCCCATGCCCGTCCTACCTATATATAAAGGAACTGAAGATCCCATAGAGCATCTTCGCATGTTTAGGATAGCATGTCATGATATATCACATGATGACTTGCTATTACTAAAAATTTTCTCGAAAAGCTTAGGAGGAATGGCATTAGAGTGGTACTATCAATTGCCCACTCATTCTTTGAGAAATTTTGAAGAAACAGCTGAATCATTTTTCCATCAATTTAGTGCCTACATTGAGAGGCATGTCACCATTAAAGATTGGTACAACTTAAAACAAGACAAAGATGAATGTTTTGCTGATTTCTTAGCTAGATGGAGGCAGTTGATAGGAAAAATGCACTTTGTGCTACCTTATAGGGAAATGTTGGACATTTTTATTAATAATTTACAAGAACAAATATCTTATGAGTTATCAACTGCCACCTTAACTACCTTCGATCAAGCTATAGACTTAGCTTGAAGGGTAGAAGATGCTCTCATTAGAAGAGGTCAGCTCAAAAATAAAGATGATGAGAAAACATCTAGAAATCAGTATAAGAACAAACAAGTTGTAGGTGACGGATTCACTGATAGTAGAAACGTTGCTAATATCAATACAATGAAGACAACAAAAAAATTTATATTAAAACCTCTTGATAAACCTCCTCGAGAATTTACTAGATTAAATCAACCTTTATCAACCATTCTTCCTCAATTATTAGCACGAGGCTTGATTCAATTACCAGCTATCCGAGAACCTAATCCAACTATACCGGATACAGAGCTGATTTACATTGTGACTTTCATAGAGGACCTGGACATGCTACAAATTCTTGTAAAATATTGAAACATAAAATACAAGACTTGATTGATAATAATGAAATGGAGGTGCAAGCCTTCCAACCTAAACAAAATGCTCCTAATAACGCTCAAAAGACCATTCCCCAAAATCAAAATCAAAATGCTAATCAATCATTAGATATATTTCAACATCCTTTACCAAACCATGGTAAAGAAGTGGCCAATCAAATCGAACATCATAATGTTCCCCCTCCTACCCGATATGTAGGGACTATTAGTGGACAATTATCTATTCAGGATCCTCAAATATTTGGCACAACCTTATCCATGGTCATGACCAGACCCCTACATAATATTCAAACTCCCGATCCTAGTGATGTAGAATCAGATATTGAAAGTGAAATAGACATCACCTCAAACCAATCGAATAGTTTTGAAAACGAATCAGATCCTATTCAACCCATCATAGATGCTATGGTTCCAGAAGAACCATTTCCTAGAAGAGTTACTACTCAACCCTCTTCTAATCAGTTCCTTCCTAATGAACAAGCCATAAACGCTCAACCAAGACCAGTTCAGCATCTTCAATATAACATTATAGGTACCATCAGAGCCATTAGCAGAAAACAGGCTCAAAACTCTCAATAGGATAAAACTCAGAATGATGGATCAGCTCCATTTATTTTTAAAAATCCCAATAAAGGGAATCATATGTCTAATGTTCAACCAAAACCTCCTTACAATATTAATGAACAATTATCCAATACTACGGCCAGAATTTCCCTTTTGGACTTGTTAAGATCTTCTCCTACCCATAGGGATGAGTTAATGCTTACATTAAGCCAAATGATGGTACCTCAAAATATTCAACCCGAAGCCATGTCCAATACTATCATCACTCGAGAAGTTGATTGTATTGACTTTCGAGATAAAGATATCCCACAACATAGTTTACATAAGGATAATCCCTTATATATTACTACTCTAATTGGATATGTAGTTGTTAAAAGAGTCTTGATTGATAATGGTTCATCTCTAAACATTTGCACTTTTGACTTCTACCAAAGATTTGGCTTTACAAGTGATGAAATGAAGAAAACTGACATGATTATCAAAGCTTTCAATGAAGAGACACAAGAAACATGTGGAGTCATTACCTTACCCTTGCAAGTTGGTCATAGAACCCTAGATACAACCGTGTTTATTGTACATTGCCCAAAATCATACAATATACTTTTGGGTCGCCCTTGGATCAATGCGATGTGAGTGGTTCCCTCCACTTTACATCAGTGTGTTAAATTTGAATTTAAAAATTAGTTGGTCACTATCCATGGTGACCCTAGACCCTTTGATATGTGTGCTTTGGCGGAACCTGTTGGAGTGCAATTTTGCCCCGCTCTGTCATCCACACATCCTAATTCTTATTTTTCATCTAAACGTGTGA
Source organism: Wollemia nobilis (assembly GCA_028583015.1). Lineage (NCBI taxonomy): Eukaryota > Viridiplantae > Streptophyta > Pinopsida > Araucariales > Araucariaceae > Wollemia > Wollemia nobilis. The sequence continues at coordinate 4,909,535 of JAQPPZ010017031.1, read as the reverse complement.
AAAACACACACATAACATCATCTACTCCATCAACTACACCTACACATTTAACTCAACCATCTTATGAACAAACCACACTAAAACCTCAAAAAGATCTTCAATCCACAACCAATCCTTCATGTTCTATTCCTATAATTTCAAAACCTATAGACCCATTTATTGACACCTTCACATTATCAACATCTATCATACCTTCCACATCTAAAGATATAGGGAATTATCCTTCTACATATTATGCTCTTTCTGATGAACTTTTATCGGATTTATCCACAATCTTAATATCAGAAAAAAATTCTTTTATGCAAGATTCAATTCTTTTAAATAACTTGTCGTCGTCTCCTCGTACTTTGGGCCTCCCACAACCTATGGGAAGTACTTACCAAGTCGGGAGTTGTGCTTTTATTTATAAAGGATATGATTGGGGAAGAATACCCCGAAATATCAAAACTCATCATGAGGGATATGCCCGATGTTATTTTACTAATGAATATATTAAAGCTAAACCCATCATGCTTAAAATGGGATATAAATGGAAAGGCTTGGGACCTTTCCAAAATGGTATGAAAGAACCTATTGAGGTAGAGCCATGGCCTACCCGATGTGGTGTGGGCCTATTTCCTAGTAAGGGTCAACCCTTCCCTTTTGAAGATGATGATCAACTCATATGTTATCAAGATTATCTAGATAAACAAGATTCTTTGTGTTCAAAGAATAATCCCTTTACCTGCAATATGCTATCCATAGCTTACCCTAAATTGATTGTTGAATCCGATGAGGAGTTGGAAGGAGATATTTTCCATGATGTCTCCGTTGAAGAGTTGTTACACAATGGTTTTTATTTTGATGGTTCTATACCAACTATAGCCCAACTTGAGGCCACCACTCATCAAGATGAATTATCCAACTTAACCTTAAAATAATTACAATAATTGGGTGTTTCACCTGCCCCACCTAATTTTGAAAGAGATCTACACATGGAAGTAGAAAACGTCCTTAAAGTTAACATTGGAACTGAGGATAATCCTCACATAATCAATATTGGATCAACATTAAGTCAAGAAAAACAAGATGAATACATTGCATTCCTTAAATAATATGAAGATGTCTTCGCTTGGACATATGAAGATATGCCAGGTTTAGACCCTTATGTAGTCATGCATCACCTAGTAGTCCATCCGGATGCTAAACCTATTAAACATAAACTTAGAAAAATGCATCCCAAAGTGGCCCTGCTAGTCAAAGGGGAGTTAGAAAAACTCCTAAATGTTATTTTCATACAAGCTATTGATTATGTTGAATGGATCTCGAATGTAGTTCCAGTCACCAAGAAAGAAGCTACCAAAGTTAGGGTTTGCACGGACTTTAGAGATATTAATGTTGCATGCCCTAAAGATGATTTTCCTCTTCCAAACATGGACCAAATCATTGACTTTACAGTTAGGAGTGGAATGATGTCTCTAATGGATGGATTTTATGGCTATAATCATATCAGGATAGCTCCTGAAGATCAGGCTAAAATAGCCTTTATTACCCCTTGGGGTACCTTTTGTTGGAAAGTGATGTCATTTGGTTTAAAAATTGTAGGCGCAACATATCAACGAGCTATGACTTATATATTTCATGATATGATGCATGATATCCTACATGATTACGTAGATGATATTATAGCTCGCTCTATTAAAGAAGATGATCATTTAGATGATTTGAGAAAATTATTTAATTGGTTAAGAGAATACCTTATTCGATTAAATCTAGTCAAATGTATATTTGGAGTTAATTCCGGTAAACTATTAGGGGTTTTAGTTTCTTTGCATGGTATCAAAATTGACCCTCTCAAGATTGCGGCTATCACTGATATGCTCGCACCTACCAATATATCTGAGTTACGAAATTTACAAGGTAAGCTTCAAGCCATCCGTTGCTTTATCGATAAGCTGGCGGACAAAACCACTCCCTTTCTTAAGCTCCTTAAGAAGGATGTCCCTTTTAATTGGGACGACGAATGTACAAAAGCTTTTGAACTTCTCAAAAAATACCTCCTTAACACACCTATGCTTTCACCACCTAGACCTGATTACCCGTTTCTCCTATATATTTCAGCTTCAGATTTGGCTTTAGGAGCTATGTTAGCTCAGCTTGATGATGAGAAGAAAGAACATGCTAATTGTTACATTAGCCAATCTTTAATAAGTTATGAAACTCATTATACCTCATTAGAAAAACTATGTCTAGCAGTCGTATTTTCTACACAGAAATTACGCCATTATATGCTTAGTCAAAAAACATATGTCATTGCTAAATATGATCCCTTGCGGTATCTTATGAGTCAACCTTATTTATCGAGTCGCACAGCCAAGTGGGTTCTTGCTCTAAGCAAGTTTGAACTCACATTCATCGGACATAAGTCTGTTAAGGGTTAAATCCTAGCAGATCAGTTAGCTGCTACACCCTTAGAGTCTACCCATCCCCTCATCATTGAATTTCTTGATGAATGCCTTCAATTAGAGGTAGACCATATTGAACAATGGTCCTTATACTTTGATGGAGCTCGATGCATGAGTGGCGATGGTGTGGGTATCATTTTAATATCCCCACAAAAACACATCATTCCTCTGTCCTTCAAATTAACATTTGCTTGCACCAATAATACTATCGAATATGAGGCTCTAATCCTTGGATTACGAGATGCCTTGACATTAAAAATCAAACATCTGCTAGTTTTTGGTGATTCCCAACTTGTCATAAATCAAATTAATGAATTTTATCAAACCAGAGATGGTAAATTGTGCCCATATAAAGCATATGTTTTGCAATTGTTATCCTTGTTTGATAAAGTTACTTTGGAAGCTATTCCATGAAATAATTCATGTTTAGAACCTTTGGATGTGTTTCTAATCAATGAAACTACTCCTGACCCTTGGTATATAGATATAGTTGATTTTATTCAAAATGGGACTTTCCCTACCAATTCTAATAGAAACCAACATCGATTATTACGTAGACGAGCAAGTTGATTTGTAATAATTGGCAATACTTTATATAGGAGATCTTTTGAAGGTATCCTATTGAGATGTTTGAATCTAGAAGAATACAAATCAGCTTTAAGTGAAGTTCACAATGGATCTTGTGGAGGACACTTCAGTGGTAGTGTCATTGCTAAAAAGCTCCTTAGGATAGGCTACTTTTGGCCTACCATGGAAAAGGATGCACATGATTATGTGTGCCATTGCGACAAGTGCCAGAAACATGCTGACCTTGTCCATGTGCCTGCACAAGAGCTGCAGGCTATTTCATCTCCTTGGCCCTTTTCAAAATGGGGCTTAGACATTATTGGCAAAATTAATCTTGTGTCATCTGATGGACGCAAATTCATCATCATCGCCACTGAGTATTTCACAAAGTGGGTTGAAGCTATGCCTTTAGCTTCTTAAACTGGAACACAAGTCTCTAAATTTATTTTTAATCAAATCATTTGTAGGTTCAAAATTCTTGCAAATCTCATCTCAGACAATGGAACTTGTTTCAAAAATAAAGATGTCAAGAAATTATGCCAGAAATATAAGATTCAACATCGTTGGTCCACTCCCTATTATCCTCGGGGTAATGGCCAAGCGAAGCATCTAACAAAACCTTAATCAAAATTCTCAAAATATTGGTCAATAAACTGGCCACGACTGGCACATTCAATTATATCCAACTTTGTGGGCCTATCGAACTAGTGTTTGAACTCCCACTGGAACTTCACCTTTTGTCTTGGTTTATGGCACTGAAGCCATTTTTCCTTTTGAATTAGAAGTTCCTTCTTTGGCTCTACTACTTCAAGATACCGAAGTAGGAGATGAATATCGAGTTGGCAGACTCAGTCAACTGGAACTCCTAGATGAAAAGTGCATCAATGCTTTGGAGCATCTTCGTGCTTACCAAAACAAGCTTAAAAGATCATATGCCAAGAAAGTTCGTCATCGATCCTTTGAGGTTAGTGACCTTGTTTTAAAAGAAAATAAAAAAAATACTAATGCAACTAAAGACCTTAAAGGTAAATTTGAGCCCAACTGGCTTGGACCATATATTATTATTGCTAAATTTGAATCAGGAGCATACAAATTAGCTACCTTAGATGGTAAAGATTTAAAAGAACCTATGAATATTATGCATCTTAAGCGATATTACGCATAAAATTTGGTCATTTCATAATTTGTACATATTTTGCATGTTGTCTCATTTTAAAAAAACATATATAAAACTGTTTACACAAAAACAAATGAAAAAAAAAAAAATTTCAAAACAGCAATATTACTGACTCTTTTGAAACCCAAAAAAAAAAATAAAGAAGAAAAAGAGAGTCAAAATTATCAAACTCCTCAAAAATATTTGTTGTATATATTTCTTATTCAAGCATTGCAGTTATATTTTCAAAATTATTTTGGATAAATTAGCATTTATTTGGAATCCCCCACTATCACAAACACAAAAATAAATATCTTGATTTTATCTGGCATGATTACTAATCTCTCTCATATCAAAGTCCACAAAATTTAATTAAATAAAGTTTGAGCATAGAGAATTGATCTTGGTATTTACTTAAACCAAGCATATCTTTTCACAATAAAATGATTACATTTGTAATTTCCATGCTATGCTACATAGTAGAAGTGGTTTCCTGAGCGAAAAGTTTCCCCTGCTATCCTATCATGCACATGGTCTAGAATTTTTGAAAATTGGCAAAAGGACAAGTTCACCCCTACCCAGAATAAAAATCCCTTGCTCTAAAGCTAATCCGAGCAAGTATCCCTAGCATAGGAAGAAAAGCAAAGTTAAAGAAAAAGAGAAAAAGAAACAAGTTATTTCAACATTATCTCAAATATCAAGCCAAAATACAAAAATACAAAAAAAAAAAAAAAAAGCAAAAGCAAAGAAAAAGAAACAAGCAAAAGCAAAAGCAATACAATCCCTTTCCCTACCCATTGAAAAGAAAAGAAAGTTTGATGATCTTGAATCCTTGGAATTCTCAATTATTCAAAAACTGTAAGGTAAGCCCCATAATAGGTGGTTTGTGCCCAACCCGCTTGGCCTTGGGTAATCCCTGGCATGGTGATATGTCTGTCACATTAGCGACCTTCTTTTGTACAGACCTATGTCTGCTTATGTATTAGCTAGCTCTTGATAACCCGACCTACATAGTAGTCTGGTATGGTTATATGCATCTAAATCATGGTTAACAAACACTTATTTGGTTAATTCAAATCACTTGTATCATAGTATCTTGCTCAAACTTGGTAAATGAACAATGCAATTGCACACACATTTTGTATTTGAGATATTTTGTGTATCATTATGATAAATCAAGATTGGTAATGAACTCACCTACGCACATAGGATTCCTTATAAATCTAATTTTTGTCTTTAGTATACTTTGAAATATTTCTGCAAATTGTTTGGAATAAATTCATTTTCTTCTTTGAAGAACAGTTGTTTAGTATAAAGACAACTATATGCATTATCAAAAATCAAAATCATTTTCAAAACATACAATCAAGTTAAATTTATATATAACTTTTGACTTTCGTGACGATGGTATAGTTCCAAAACCAAAATTGGAATTTTATGCCTAGCGCAAGTCCTCATCTTCATATTTTCTGACTATTTCAAAAATTAAAAATCAACCATGCAATAAATCTATTATTTTCTTCTTTGGATTTCGTGATGATGGTATAAGTCTATACCTAAATATTCTATGCCTAGCGCAAACCATTGTACCAATTTTATTTTCCATTTATTATCATAAAAACATATGACTTAAATCATTATGTTACACAATTATGCTTTAAAACAAAACAAACACTTACTCTATTTTCATGTCATTATGTCAAACTTCAATTTTGCAATGATGGTATAATCCTAGGGAATTATCCAAAAATTTTATCACACTTAGGAATTTATGCCTAGCAAAAGTCATTTTAAAATATTTCATGCGTAATATTTTCATGGAAATCTGAAAACAAATCATCATCATCATCATCATTTGCATCATCACAACAAAGTCTTAAGACAGTCTCTTAAGCACTCTTTTACTTTTAACAATATTTCTATACTGGGATTAGCTTGACGACCGAGTGAGCGACGACTCCATGAAATGGTCTATAATAGCGACAATGTCCTTTGAAATTATTGTTAGAAGTCCCTTTTATTTTTTATCAAATCACATCACAAACAACCAATTTGTTTACATCAGATTATTTCATTTAAATTTTAAAAAACATGACATTCAAACCATAATATTTCCAATCGACATAATTACATGAATCATCAAATCAATCACACCACAACAATAAAGCATCATACAAACACATAAGACAAGTCATATGATCAAAAATATCATATATATATATATATATATATATATATATTCTTAACAATATATGTACATCATATCAAAACTGGATTGGTATGCCACAATCTACATCTTGGCATACTCAATCCTCTCAATCATATAATCAGTCTGTGCAATGCAGTAGCCTAGCATTGAGAACCCCTCGAGCTCTCAGCCTCATCTCCTCCCCTGCCATAAGGTGGATGAGGTGGCCCCATCGTAGTATGTGTGGTACTGCAAGTCCTAGTCATCATTTGGGATGAAGTCCTCGATGACCCAACCCTGATCGAATCCACAATGCCAGCTGGTGGTTGTATCCTCTGGCCCTCTGGCACAATTTGGAAGTAGATACCCTGGTAGAATGCGGTCTAACCAATCGACCATGCTAGCTCTTGAGTGCTCGCTCCTTCGCTCCATGCTCTAAGGCGTGCAACCTCATCTCTAAGCTATGTAGCCTCAGCTCGGTGGCATGTAGCCTTGTCATGTAGAGTCTACACCTGTGCCTGGATATGAACAGTCTCTGCCTGGAGAGTAGCCATCTCACTACTCTCTCCTGTGTCCACACCCTTGCCCTTATCGGGTGATGGTGGTCTCTCTCTATGTGGAGAAGGGGGTCTCTCCTCCCTCCTCTCCCACTGTCACGGCCTCTAATGAGCCTATGGTCTCCTCTGCTCTCTCCCCCAATGACCCTATGCCACCTCAATGGCCGCTTGGTGCCGCCTCCCCATATAACGTGCAACTACATGAATCAGACCCTAAGCCCTCGTCATCTGAGGAGGTCAGATGCCTATGTACCAGGCATTGTAGTCGTCGGCTACCCTTGCGTCGTCCCCATCCATTGGTTGAATGGGGGCATCATCTGCATCCTGACTCCAAAAGCACTCTATATCTAGAGCCCCACTAATTGTAGTGTTATCCTAGACAGTTCAGGAAAACTCGTAGTCTTTGAGAGATGGGATCCCCTGCTGTAGACTGAAATGCCTCAAAACTTGGTCGTAGCAATGGAGCTCCACCTCTCCCCTCTCCATCCTCAGCCAACAGGTTCGCCTAACGTGAGCCAGCTCCTGTCCATCCTTGGCCCACCTTGGATAATCTCTCCAAGGCCTCCAGGTGATTTGGTTGGAGACAAGGTCGTCAAGTAGTCTCCAGGACAGTGGTAGATCTATCCGTTGCTATGACCCTCTCTGGAGCCACCAGTAGAAAGCTCGAGGCCTCTCCCCATCAATCCCTATCAGTGGGAGCCCTATCAGTCTTCACATCACGATGTGCTCACAGCACCAAACCTATAGTAGTGATATCATGACCAGACATCAGCCACCCTTGTATATGACCCCATGCAGGATCCTATACAATCGACATAGTACATAACTCCCCCAAGAAAACCTGTATCCATAGTCTCTCTTGTCGTAGACCACATATTTCAGTAACCATGGTACTCTGCATCCACTCTGATGGCATAGCAGCAGACCACCTACAACCCTAGTAAAAACCTATGTCAGTCTAGATACCCCAGGAATCTGGCGTAGCGACTCGATGTTCACTCTGCCCTTCTCCAATGCGAAGCTTGGATCTCTGCACAGTCGCATCATCACGTGGCCTTGATTGGCCATAGGAGTTATCAACCATCCTTGTATGGGGATCCTCAAAATCTTCCATACATCCTCTAGTGTGGGAGTCATCTCCCCTATCAGTAACCAAAAATAGGAAGAACCCGGATACCATCTCTCTGCTAGGGCTGTCAATAGCCCCATATCTATAGAAACCTGTGGCATCTCTACCACATGCTGCAAGCTGACTTGTACCAACTGATCTTGCTTTGCCTGAGATAGAGTGGCCAAGTCATCCCTCAGCCTGTTGTATTTCCATTCTCTGCTCTTTAGTAATCCCCTCTGCAATATAAACAACAAAACAATAAAAATCATTAATAAAACAGTGATTAAAAATACAAGTAAAGCAAGTTCAATTTCATCAATGATGATATCATCCACTATTGGATGATATCGTCCAAAATTTGAGCAAATTTGTCTCTGATTTTGCAAGCCGAGATCATCCATTTTTTGATGAAATCGTCCCCAATTTTTCGATTTCACCCATGGAAGAAATCGACGATATCGATACGATTTCGTCCCGATGATGTCGATGGCCCAAAAATGGTCGCGATGCTCAAAAATCATCAAAATTTAATCTAAAAAGCATAGAAAATCAAATTTCAAGCATTCTAAACTAAGTTTAGACCCTTACCCGTAGCTCGCGCCAGACCTCTGTCGATCTGTGCGCTGTCTCGACCATTCTGTTTGAAGAGCTCTAAAAACCATGAAAATGAACAGTAACAATGAATTAGGGTTTTTCCCTATTTTTTAATTTTATTCAAAAACAATTAAAAACATTTTTTAAAATTTTGCTTTTTCACGTTTTTACCTCAAACGTTCGATTTGGGTAAAAACATGGAGGGGGCATCATAGTCAGCTATCGTACGATTCGACCAAGAATCGTCGCCTAAAAATGGGAATAAATTTTTGCTTTTTTGTAGATCGAGAAGAACTCATCTTTAACGCATTTTCCTCGGAAAATTCGCTAAAGAGGGGGCAAAATGTAGCACCCTAAAATTGGCACAGTAAAACTTAGTAAATAATTAAAATTACCTTAGTAATAATTCAAATTCAAATTTCAACCCCAAAACTGCTCCCAAACCGCTTGCTACCCATTTCCTTGTTTCTCATGCCATTTTAGAGTTTGTTGTGACCATTTGACGATATCATCGTCGATCAGACGATATCACCTCAGATCGGACGATTTCGTCTGGACTAGGACGTCCAGACGATCTTGTCCCAAAACTAATTTTTCATAATTAGCTTCTATTTCAAAGGTGTCTCTAACCTGGGCAGAAGCGTGTCTACGCCGTTAGAGACCTCCCCCGTTGGAGATCTTCCAGATTAGGATGATCTCCAACCTTTTAACCTCCCCCCTAAGCCTATTTAACCTCTGGCTCTCCCCTTGATCATCTCCCTGGCTGAATTTTTTTGCATTTTCGAGTTTTACATGCTTCAGAATATCTTAGACTATTGTTCGCCTTTGTCCCTTCTTGAGTTTTCTTGCAAGAACTTTTTTATTCTTTAGCCGGAGCAAGCTCAGATCATCGTAGACAATCCTATCCAATTCGAGATGATTTTGTACCAATCCGAGATGATTTCGACTGTAGTCAACATTGGGGGCAATCAATGCCCAAATTTTGTGTTTTCTCCACTCTTTTTTGCTGCATTATTCTGCATTTAGTTAATTCTATGGTTATTCCTTATTACTCTACATTTTGGAGTTCACCCATATAGTATTAATGCATAATAAAATCATAAATTGTCATTAAATCATTGTAATGCACTTGTATGCTTGTTTATTATTATCATTTTAATATTATTGATATCATTCTACATCATTGCCCTCTGTTGGCATAGCTGCATTTTTTGTATTTTGTATCTGTTTCTCTGATTGTAGGTCTCTGACGAATTCATCAGACGAATTCGTCAGACGAATTCTTCAGACCTCAAACGATCCTGTCATATCGAAGACGATCCTGTCAAATTCTAGACGATCCTGACTCCTTCAAAAATTAGAACCTCCATCAGACATCCGGATCAGGTATGTCTCTTTAATCTAGCTTATTCTCTCTATTTTTTGTTCAAATCTATTTTCTATATTCATTTAATTTGCATTTTCATATAGAATAACTTAGATTCATCTGGCCAAACCTAGGACTTGGATGTTTAAAGCTAAAATTGAATATATTAAACTCATTCCCAACCTAGGCATGGAAACTGCCACTAAATGTTTCCTGGTGAACCCCACCATTCGTCAAAAAATCACCTTAATACCCTCCCCCAAGAGGCGGGACCTTCAAAGGGCCTCTCAGTCCGAGGTACCGTCCCATCCTTTTCCCATCCTCCTTCTAGGCATGAATCCTTTAGCCTGAATGTAAGGATGCAAAAAATTTGGAGCGATACAGATATATATGCAGTAAGGTGATGAGCTATGTTTACCCTTAACTCCTAACTTCTGGACCATGGATGACTCATCTGATGATACAGTAATTAAGGTACCTGATGTGGATGACCTAGGCACAACTGTAGAGTATGATGTATGGTTTTCAACCCAGCCTCCTTGGATATCGAGTCATGATGTGGAAGATGTAGTTAGTGGTGATGAGCTAGATACTCAGGATCAAGATCCTAGATGAGCTAAGCACCATAAGGGTAGTGGTGGTAGAAGGTAGTCTGTAGGAAAGGTACAACATCCTGAGGTGGATTTTGGGCATGAGGGTAGTGAGGGGGGTGATGGAGGTGGTGATGGAGACCCGGGAGATGAGGAGAATTATGGAGGTGATGGTGATGGAGACCAGGGAGATGATGGCTAGGGAGAGCAAGATGTTCCTCCTTGGAATATGAAGGAGGAGTGGGGTATACTCTAGGTGGAGTGGGACAATTTGGATTTGGAGGTTATTTGGGTTAAGGGCGAGCTCGTTTGGCATTAGATTGAGGTGGATAATTTGTGGGTTGAGGTGGATGGTCTATGTGGCAAGTCGAGTGTGGATGCTATCATGACTTGAGATGTAGATATCGTGAGGCTGCAAGGTGAGATTACCCACTCACAATGCAAGTTGGATAGGGTGCAACATGCACTGACTGAGGATGATGCTACTCCTATGATTGCCTCCCTTAGGGCATAAATATCTCAACAAGTGGCTCACCAAGGAGTTGACTTGAGGATCATACATAGATAGGGTGAGTACATTGCGATGTTGGAGAGCACCTTGCATGAGTGTGAGATCCCTCTCTCTATTACTTCTTCATCAATTTTGGGTGCCAGCCAGCAAATCAAGTCAAGTAGCAGGACTCATCGACCGTCTAGCTCTCATGGTGCTTCATCAATGCAGGGACCTCCTAGGGGTCACGGTGGTGCTAGCTAGTAGTGCCTTATTACCTCTTTTTGTCTTTTTGTATTTTTTCTTATGAGCCTCAGTGCTCTGATGTATACAACCTATGAGTATTTTGTACTATGTGACTCACACACACACACACACATATATATACATGGATTTTTATTATATTTTGTGTTGTGTCTTTGTTTATTTATGGATGCAAAATGGAATGATGTTTAATGCTTTATGCTTTATTGGTGATTGGTAGGTTAGACTTAGCTTGATCATCATTATTTTTATTCCTTAATTAGGGGCATAGATAGATGGTATTTTTTGGATATTATGATGTGTAATAATGTGATGGATATGGTATGACTGAATGTATTGTGTAGGATATTTTGCAAAGACTCAAATAGTTTAGTGACTCAAACAAACTTATCTTACGATCTCACAAATCTTCATGATGCTAAGGTTGTCTTAGTGTTTTTAAATTTCTTCAAGGACCAACTATGTGTGCAGTGATTGTTCATTTCCCATCATGATCTAGGTCAAACCAATCAGTTGTAACTTATGCCAATAAGCTACCTCATACGAGAGTGGCCATAGATCTGTACAAAAGAAGGTACTATTGTGATAGATTTGATGTCATGTGTAAAGATACCCCATTGCCAGGTAGGATTCAGTCAACCCATTACTATAATGAGGATCACCCTATGGTCTTTGAGACACTAAGAGTTCCAAGGATTCAAGCTCCTTTCCTTTTATTATTTGTATTTTGGGGATTGCTCATTTTGTGATGAAGAAATTGATTTTATTGCTTTTATTTACCCATTTTGAGGAAGAGCAAAGGGGATTTTTTTTTTTTGCCATTTTGGGAAGGTCAAATAGGGGAAACTTTAGTGCTTTGAGATGCTTTTTAGGATACTTGCTCATTGTGAGGAGGAGCAAGAATTTTTTTTTTTTTTTTGGGGGGGGGGGTGGTTGAAGGAGGAGCTTGTCCTTTTGCCAACTCTGTAGTACCATAGACCATGCACATGATTGGATGATCAGGGGAAAACTTTCACTTATGGTGATAGCAACTTTTGAATTTTTTATTCCTAGGACTCACAATGCTTTTATATGTGCTTTTTTGTGCATGATCCAAGAGGAAAATTGATTGACTAGGAATAAACTGTTGCATCTAAAGATTGTTCGATTTTCAATGGGGGTTGCTTGAGATACTAGAGATGGCTAAGTGATTGAAAATATTAGGGTTTTTATTAGGAAGTAATGTATTATTATGATTGATGATTTTGGTGATGTTTGATGTGTGGTGCCCTTGATTAAGGCAATAAGACATGATGGACTATCCGTCGTCTAATTTTACCACATGATCTAATGTGTATGAATGGTATGAACAAAATGCCTATATGGGATGCATGAAATGAAATGTTTTTGATTCATTTTGCCATATATATACATATTTATAAATAACATTATGACTAAAATTCCTTTAGATGTATTATATTCAATGGTTCATGTTCCAATTATCCTTCCAAGTTGGCAATTCTATATGTTCCTAGACATAACTTCTGTTTGAAAATATATAGACCTAACCAATCAGCCACAAATTTATCTCTCGGGTGCGGCAATGCATTGGTATTTTTTTGGTTCTTTTTAAGCACAAGATCTCCTACTTGAAACTCACAAGGATGGAATTTTGCATTGTAAGCATGTTTGATTCTATCTTGGTACACTTGTAGATGTTCCAAGGCATTGATACATATTTCATCAAGGAGAATTAATTGGTCAAGATGTGCTTTTCTATATGTATCATCATCCTTAAATTCCTACAATGTAAATCACAAAGAAGGAATATCTAGCTCAAGAGGTATGATTGCTTTTGTGCCATAGACTAGTGAAAAGGGTGTTTCCCCCATTGGCATTTTTATGCTTGTTCGATAAGCCCATAGCACTAAGGTGAGTTGAGTGTGCCAATATCTATGATTTTCCTTGACAATCACTATCTTGTTGGTCACTTCAGCTTGTCCATTTTCTTGTGGGTAATAAGGAGTCAAGAAACTATGTTGAATATTATACTTGTTGCATAAGGCTCGAACATCCTTGTTCTTAAATGACTTGTCATTATCAGAAATGATCTTGGAAGAGATCCCAAAATGATAGATAATATGCTGAAGTATAAACTCTGCTATTTGAGGTCTAGTCATAGTGGTCATTAGAACTGCTTCGACCCATTTGGTGAAGTATTTTGTGGTAGTTATGATAAATTTTTGTTGTCCTGATGAGGCAGGTGAAATATTACCAATTAAATAGATGCTTCATTAGGAAAAGGTTCATAAGCTTTGAATGGGCTATAAATCTTGCAATGGTATGTGAGTTAAATTGGCATGATATTGGCATTTTTGAAATTTCTTAACATATCGATAACAGTCACTTTCCATGGTGGGCCAATAATAACCCATGCACAAAATGTGCTTTGCAATGGTCATTCCACTAAATTTAACACTGTAAGTACCATCGTGGACTTCCATTATAGCTCGTTGTGCCTCAATGGGATATAGACATCGAAGTAGAATTCCATCATAGCCACATATATACAACACATCCCCCAAGAGAGTAAAGTGAGCTACTTTTTTTTTAAATGTCCTTTTCATAGTTCACATAATTTCTATTGGGAGGGTCCTAGATGTGAGAAAGTCTATGATCTCATCAAGGTAAGAATTGTAGGGTTCAGAATGGACCAAACAAACATTCTTCTCACCTTTAGACTCTGCTCACTTAATTGTTGGCTTGGACATTGTTGTTATGATTAGCGGTTGGACTTATTCATGTTCATTATTAGGGATCAAGGACGCCAAAGAAGCCATTGCATCTACAAATTTTTTAGTCGAATGAGGCAAGTTACTAATTTCATAACAGTAAAATCTCTCTAGAAACTTCATTGCTACTTCATGATACTATTTCAAAACTAGTTCTTTGAATTGGTACTATCCTTTGACTTGATAGAAAACAAGTTGAGAATCACCAAATATTATTAGTCATTTAAGGCCCATAGATGTAGTTGATTGAAGTCCCAATATTAGGACTTCATACTCTGCATTGTTGTTCATGCATGAGAAGTCAAGTTTGAATGATAAAGTAACATGGATACCTTCAAGTGTGTAAAACACAAATCCAACACCTTGTCCTCTTTTTCATTTTGATCCATCAAATAACATTGTCATGTTGGCATCATCCTTGGGAGGTACTAGATATTCTTATTCATTGATAAAAAATACCAAATCATCTGGAAGATTAATGATAAGTGGTTTATCATTTGGCAATGGAGCTTCTGCAAGTTGATCGACTATCACCTGACCTTTGATGGATTTTTTATTGATGAACTCGAGATCAGATTTTTTTAAAAGAATTATCCATTTTGTGATATGGGTGTTGTTGTATGTGTGAGTCATCATGTATCGTAGAGGATTTTATATGTATATGACATAGGTCTTGGGTTCCAAACACTAGTTAAATTTGTCCTAGATATGTCATAGCACTCATATTTAAATTGTCAAACCAGGGAGCTCGTAGAATTTTTAAATGCCATGGTTGAGAATTCTCACACTACCTATTTTGAGATGAATTCATACAACTATCATTGGGGGTGTTTATAAAACAACAATTGATTCATCCACACCAATAAAACTTATGCATAAATAATATATGTAAAAATAAATATTCCACACTGAAAGCGGTAAACACACTTACGTAATTGAAAAGAACACTATGCTAAAGCAAATAAATTCAATCTAATAAACATGCTATCATGCATAATTAAATCTATGAAAACAACTAAGAAGTAGGGGAGGAATACTGGATTGGAGTGGGCCCAAGCTCCAGTAGATCCCGCCCAATGAATCACGAAGACAATATGTAAATGAACAAACGCTCAAGCTTTTATTGACAATGCAATGAAATGTTACATGCGACAATGTTATCTGAAATATTTTTCTCCCTTTCTAAAAAGAAATCCATGTGTTTATATAATAGACATAGGAATTCTTGTTGAAGTTCTATTACAACAGGCATCCTGGTTATAGTCTAAACTAGGACAGTTTAGTTATTATAATAGGCGCACGATTAAACCACTTTTTGTCATCTCCTAGTAATCATATGATTTCTTTTTTTTTAAGGTTCAACTCCGTTGAGTGGTTACATTTTCATCCACTATGACTAGGATATATTGTTCATTCAGTAGTTTCCCATTGATGATATGGAATGGTGGTCAATGGGGTCCTTCTACAGTCGTCCGGTCAATACACATAATCCTAGAACCTTCTTGAGTAAGGTGCCTACTTGGCGCCTACTTGAGTAAGGTACCTACTTTAGTAAGGTGCCTACCTCAATAAGGTGCCCACCTCAGTAATGTGCCTACCTCAGCAAGGTGTTTGCCTTAGTAAGGTGCCTACCTCAGTAAGACGCCTACTTGAGTAAGGCATCTACTTCAGTAAGGTGCCTTCATGAGTAAGGCATCTACTTGTTATGCCTTAGTCTGACGAGCAAAAGCATGCCAAGTTTGTGTAGGACCTTGACTGAGCAAAAGATGACAAAATTAGGCGAATAACTACAAAAAACACACTTCACACATAGATTAGATAATACACATGATTTCATTAAACAAATACATAATGATTCATAAAAATATGCAACTCATGATATATTGCCATGCAAAAACCATTAGTATTTATATAAAATATGAGCATATATGGTGCTCGTCATCCCACCATGCCTAATATGTGCCACGCCCTCGTGGCACCTGAAACTAATAATTGCATCCTTTGCATAGGCCACTTCTCCCTATTTCTTTTTCTTACTAGTGGCCTTAGCTTTCCCTCTAGTCTAAGACTTCCCTTTCTGCTGCGGGGAACTAGTTTGTTGTTAGGCATTTTTAGGTTGCACTAACCTCTAGCTACATTGGCTTCAGGCTGTGTTGGGTTGGCCTTCATTTTATGTTGGCTTCCTGGTGCACTGGCTATGTCTCCTTGTCATGCTTGGCCCAACACCTATTCTAGGCACCATCGCTATAGTAATTTCTCCTCTCTGGAAGGCCATCTCTACTTCCTACCATAATTCAGTGAGTTGAGCGCATAACTCTTCAAGTGGAATATCGAGGTCGTCCATATTTTGAACGACCATTCTGGCTTTGTGTAGCCAAAGTTCTTTAGGGATGAGACCAGTTTTCTCTTTTGTAATTGTTTTTGCCTCTACCTCTGGTTCGAACACCCTTGTATTTCCAACCATTTTCTCATTTTGGAGGGTCGGCCCTGCGATAAACCATATATCTCCTAGAATTGGTCATATGTAGTAGGGTCCACACAAATGCTAGGCCCTCTTTTGACCTTCTTAGCAGCTTTTCTAGCTGCCTTTTCCACCTTAATCTCTTCACAAAGATTTTCAAAATTTTCTTTCTTCTCAGTGAAGGCATGCATACCTTTTTCCCATTCTTCATCCGAGTGGGGGTCCAGTTTGGCGAATGTAACTCTGGCCTTTATTTTGGATCTTTTCTGTGATGTTTGAGGTGCCTTCCATTTCCTTATATTTGGTATATTGGTGGTCTACATGGGTATATCTTCCTTTCCCATGGTATATGCCTCCCTATTAGAAGATCCAAGAATATGCCCTTCTGATCTTAGGTCCCCTATAGTTGTCTCCCCTATTTCTTGATCGCCCGACACCTGCTCTTATGGTTCTTCAGGTAGTGGGCCCTCAATTTTAGGTACCTAGTGCTATGAAGAGTCCTTATTATCCTCAAATTTAGGGTTTTTCCCTTGGCTTTGCCCTAAAGACTCCTCATTTTCATCAATGTCAATAACAGGGGTTTTTATTTAAAAAATAGAATTCCACTGTTCCTATGTAGTCACTCTATCAAAGGTGCACGAACCCTCTCCTACCTCTACTTTCTCATTTTAAGCATTCGACCTAACTACCCCAAATGAGACTACCCTCTCTAGAAATGTTTGAGTGTTCGTGGGCACCTCAATTGCCCAATATATTTGGGTAGATGTATCCCACCTCTCAATCACCCTAACCTGCAACTGTTGGTTCTCTGCTCTGATCTACTAGATTAGTTGCTATAATTGGGAAATGATGGCATCCTACTACTAAATTTTTCTTACCACCATATCCTTGAATTCCTTGAATAGTGCCTGTGTTGTGAAGTTCTTTCTCTACTCGGTGTGGTCCTCTCCCATCGGTACATCGGGCTACTATTGTAGGCCTGCTGAAGACTGTGGGTCTTGTGGACTACGGGTGGCCAAATTATATAGGGTTTGGGCCATGAATATAACCTTTGCATCCTCTTCTTATTACTCACTCAAAAAAATTAGTCACCGTAAGTGTCTTCGACCGTGTATGCACCCCATCCATCAAGTTGTGGGTTCAAGGCCAGAGGATTTCAGCGTGTCCTTCATATAATCAGGCAGAGAAATCTACCCTTCTTTTGCAGAATCTAGTGATATTTGGGGTTGTTTCCCTTAAATATTTCCCCCTAATTAGCCTCTACCACCACCTACTCCTATGCATTGAGATGTTCATACCTAATTTATTTGACCACTACTCATAATTTTGTCTCTTGCTTTTCTTTGGTCACTATCTATTCTTGTGCACCAGAGTGTTTGGCCCCTACCGATGATGAGCTTCCCCTGTGTTCCTCTACATGGCGTATCAAGGCTATAATTAGCCCATGGTTGGCTAGGGTAGAGACCAAACCTCTATGGTACAGTGATGCCTGATCCTACAAGGCATTTACTAGATAGAACAGGACATTAATTTCCTGCCCATGCACCAGGTGGTTCAAGAACTGTATATGGTTTAAATTTAGGTTTGAGTACTTCCTGGTGTATGTGAAGTATCTCACAACATATTCGAAGAGATTCCTTAGGTGCATAGGGATTTCCTACTTTGGGATCCCCCCATGGTCACATCATATGTTCCTCTGTTCGAGCAATAATTTCATGCATTGTTTTGTCACACCATCTTTGTATGTGCACTCTCTACTGAGGGGGAGACCAGTGACATGAGCAATGTGTTCTAGGGTGACTGGAATCTCCTGTCCATACAACCAGGCAAATCCTTCCCTCACAATAGCAATAAACTCCTTTGCTACCTCTATGTCCTAGTCTTGGTTGACCAGGTGACAATAATTCATCCACCCAGCTACCTCGAACTGATTGTGGACTTCTCCTCTAAACCCCTCTATGCCACTAGGCTCATGCTTTTTGAGTGCATGATTATTTGATAGTCCTCCCATGGAAAAATATCTGTTGATTTCTATTGGTTTGATGCTATTTTCTTAATAAGGCACCTTCTTATATATTCAGGCACCTAAATCTAGAAATTATTTTTTCATTGGAGTTGGCAGGGTATGCCACCTGGATTGGTTTTTGGCATGATGTATTGGCATGAGGAGTGAATTCAATTCTTGCACCAGTGTTATTTTTAGAGAAGCATATCATATAAAAATTATGTATATATATAAAATAAATCATGTGCATACCTGATTGGTCATTTCATGTTGCATGGAGTGTGCTAATTTGGTACTTGGTGGTTATGGAGATAATATTTTTCCCATGTGTTGATTACATCACCTTGGTTACTACAATTCTGGTTTGCTCGAGGTCTTGTGCTAAAAATACGATGGATCC
Organism: Wollemia nobilis; assembly: GCA_028583015.1. Lineage (NCBI taxonomy): Eukaryota > Viridiplantae > Streptophyta > Pinopsida > Araucariales > Araucariaceae > Wollemia > Wollemia nobilis. Next base: position 4,890,571 of record JAQPPZ010017031.1, on the reverse strand, counting down.
TATTGGTTTAGGTTGGGATGCATATCTCCTCCGATGGTTGGCCTTGGGACGTGTAGAGATCCTATCCAATAATTTTGAAATATTTTTGGTATTTCCATCATGTGAGATGATGGTGTTGGCTTTGGTTTCTCCACGTATTGCCAAGTTGTGCATGTGCTTTTGAGTCGATCGAGGCACTTGCTTGAGTAAGGCACCTACTTGATGATTTTATTTTTTTAATGAACACCTTCAGAGTGGTGCCTCCTTGGTCGAGTAATATGCCTCATTTCTAGAATAATGCACCTCCCTTCTGGAGTAAGGCACCTCCTTTGAAAATATTATTATTTTTTTTGAATGAACACCTCTAGAGTGGCACCTCCTTGATGGAGTAAGGTGCCTCTCTTCTGAATTAAGGTGCTAGAGTAAGGTACCTCCCTTCTAAAGTAAGGCACCAGATTAAGGCACCTCCCACCATTGAAAAGTTAGTATGGATTGATGTGTCTGTTGATGTGAGGTTGATCAAGCCTCCTAAAATTCTCCTCGCACCATGTCAGAATCTACTTCATCCAGGCACAGGGGGTGCGTAATTTTTCCTTTGTAGGGAATTGGTGCTCGTACCCATGCTTGGATCAAATATATCTTCCTAGACATGCAGGTTCATGGATGTTGAGCTGGTGTAGGCCTTGTTACGAAAGATACCAATTTTTTGAGCAATCAGGCAATTTTCCTGCAAAAAGAAAACAAGAAAAAAAAAAGGAAAAATGTAGTTAAACATTATTTGTGACTGTTAGGCCCTAGATCTTAGGAGACCTATAGATTGCATGTGGGAATTGTTCCTGTAAAACACACTATAAGCTAAAAAACAAGAAACTACACTAAGTTATTTTTGGTGGATACCTCTATGTCCACTATGTTGTTGAGAACTTCGACAAGATTTACTTGGATGGGGTCTCCCCCATGCCTATTTTGAACTCCACTAGAAATATTTCGAACATGTGGTATGGGTGCTATCTATGGCCATTAACTATTAGAATGGTGTTGCTGATGTCAATTATCTTGATGTGCACAACACCATTTATGATGATCTATGCCACTTCGTATGGTCCCATCCACCTTTGCATCATTTTTCCCTTTCGTTCCTGGAACCTAGAATCATACAATAGTATTCAATCTCATTCTTTGAACTATTTCATTTTAATGTGGTGATCATGCCATTGCTTTCTTTACCTCTACATAATTTATATTCTCTATAGGGCATCCATTCAAAATTCATCCAACTGATTCAGTTGTCGAATTCATTCTCTCTATGCTTCATCTAGGCTCAGGTCTAGTTCTACCACTATTCTGAGCATCTTAACCTTGAAATAGATGGGCATAATTACATCCTTCCCGTATACCAGTCAGAAGGGTGTAAAGAATATGTTTTATTTCCAAATCATGTTGTATGCCCACACTATCTCCAATAATCTTGCAGCCCAATCCTTCTTGTGTTGCTACACAATTTTTTTCAATATATTCTTGATTTACCTATTGGTCACTTCTACCTGCACATTCACCTACGGATGCTAGGGGTAATCTTGTTGTGTCGAACCATGTATTGCTCCATCAAATCCTTACTTATCCTGGAGGTAAATTGGGATCCTTGGTCCGTTGTAATTTCCCTGGGCACCCCAAACCTCATAAAAATATGGGCTAATAGAAATTCGGCTACTGTCCCTTCCTTGGAGTCCCTTAGCACATGGACTTCGACCCATTTAGTAATGTAGTCAGTGCATACTATAATATATCTCCTCTTGTTCGAAGGTGGGTTGATGGGTCCCATAAAATCCATGCCCCACTTATCGAAGGGATCTATATGCACATGAGGTTGAAGGGGAATTTGGTCCTTGTGGGTCATCCTGCCCATTCTCTAGCATTCATCACACCTATTGGCATATGTGGCTACATATTTGAACAACGTGGGCAAAAAATACCCAATCTGTAATACGTTATACATAGTCCCTCCTACAAAGTGCCCTCCACATGGCTTGATGTGATAGGATTTGAATATCTCTAAAAACTCATGCTCTGCTATACACCTCCTCACGATCTGGTGAGGCCCTATTTTGAATAGGAGGCCATCAATACATTGAAAGGAAGTACTATTTTCAATCACTGCCTACTTATATTTATATGAAAGAGTAGGGGAAGTTATACCAGTGGCCAAATAGTTGGTGATATCTACATACCACGACGTCTATTCATCGATGATGAATAAATGTTCATCCAAGAACTGGTCCTCTACCACTATGTGATATTTTGGTATTACCCTGGATAGGAAGTACACAACTACGTAATCCTTCTCGGGCTTATCAATGATGGTAATATCGAACTCCTATAGCAAAAAAATCCACCTGATTGCTGGTTTACTCATTAGGTACCTGATGGCCGCATGGTCCGTGTGAACGAACACCTTGTACCCAGTGATATAGTGGCAAAATTCTTTGATGGCATGCACAACTACAAGGAAGTATTTTTTTGTTACTATGTAATTGAGCTCGGCCCCGACTAAGTTCTTGTTGAAATAATAAATGGTGTAAAAATCCTCACCATCCTTCTACTCGAGGATCGCTCCAATTGCATTATTAGATGCATCGCAATATATATGTAATGGGACAGCCCAATTTGGGCCCTACAACACTGGGGCAAAAATCATCTTCTCCTTCAGTGTCTAAAATGCTTACTCATAGTATTCTATCTAGATAAAATCTACGTCCTTTATCAGTAGGGTATGTAGCAGTTTGGCGATCTTACTGAAGTCAATGATAAATCGCCTATAGTACCTGGTAGAGCTGATAAAACTTCTTACTTCCCTCTATGTTTTTGGGTTGGGTAAGTCTTTGATGACTTCTATTTTATTTTGATCAACTTGAATTCCTTCTACCGAGATATGATGTCCCAAAACTATGTCCTCACACATCATCATAAAGCATTTTTCATTTTTGAGGGATAAGTTGTTTTCTTCACACCTCTGGAGCACTCGTTCCAAATTCGTTGTCACTTCTTCAAAGGTTTCATCATAAATAGTGAAGTTTTCCATATATACCTTAACTATCTCACCCATAATATCTGAGAATATTCTTAACATTGCCCTTTGGAAGGTAGCTAGTGCATTGCATAACCTGAAGGGCAACAATCTATAGGTGAACATTCCCCATGGGTAGGTAAATATTGTCTTATCTTGGTCCTCCTCCCCAATCTGGATTTGGTTGTATCTGCTGAATCCATCCAAAAAAGAGAAGTATTTTCTCCTAGATAGTGTATCCAATACCTAATCAATTAAGGCAAGTGGGAAGTGATCTTTCTTGGTTGCTTTATTCAATGATATGTAATCAACACAGATCCACCATTTCCCATTTTTCTTGGGGACCACCACAAGTGGTGACACCCATTCACTGTCAAATATTGGGTAGATAAATCCTACTAACAAGAGCTTCTGTAGCTCAGATTTAACAATTTTTTTCATGGTCGGGTTCATAATTCTCTATGGTTTTCTGACTGGGATCACCTGCTCTTTGAGGTATATTCGATGGGTGCAAATTTTTGGGCTGATTCCCTTCATATCCAAATAATCCCAAGAAAATGCTTATTGGTGCCTAGTTAGGAGTTCTTTTAATTCTATTAGTTGTGTGGGGGTCAACCCACTATTGACGTTCAACAATCTATCGGGATCAATATTGATTTTCATAGTGTGGTGGTCCTGAGCATCGACCAACGGTGACTCAAGAATTATGAGGGAGAATTCTTCTTAAAGGAATATCATAATGACATCATCTTCATCAACTTCCTCCTCCAAATCTGTTAAGACCATCATAAGATGGAGCATGGACAACAAACTATCCCCATGGTTGTCCCATGTGGGTTCTCCCAAGGTACCCATGGACTGCACAGGAGGTGAGATAACCAATCTCTTGATGTTCTAACAATTTGAGATGGTCATCAATCCATTATAGTAACTGATATAGGCATCAACTGTAGCTAACCATGGCCTCCCTAGGATGAGTGAATAACCACCCAGTCTGGTTTTAGACTATAGTACCAAGAAAGATACCAAGTATTCCCATTTTTCGACTATCACGATGATGTCCTCAAGCATTCCTTTTGGTGCTATGGTTGACCGATCGACCAATTGTAACACCATCTTGGTGAATTTTAGGTTCATGAGCTTCATCTTCTACATGGTATCCTACAACATTACATTAATGGCTACACCTAGATCAACTAAGGTGTTAGCTAATGAATGCCCTCCTATTTTTATGTTCAGGACCAGGCTTCTTGGGTCTGTGTATTTGGGATGATATGCATTCCCCATCATAAATTTGGCCAATTTTCCTTCGACATTGATAGTCTATGCTGCTTTACATCCTGGTTTCCTTAGGTACAACTCCTTTATCACTTTGGTATATATCAAGACATCTCATAGAGCTTGTAATATTGGGATAGTAACTGTGAGATTACTTAAGATAGAAAGGATATCAAACTCAGGCTGTGTCGGCTTCCTCTATTCTTGCAACCATTTAGGAAATGGAGCCTCTATTTTCTCAATAACTTTTGCTTCTTCCACCTCTTCTATAAGAGGGGAGTCTTCTACACTTCTCTCCTCTTCTACCACGGGAGGCGCTTATACTCCTAGATTCCTACCTGACTTAAGTTGAATGGGATTACAACTAATATTGTACATCGGATACATCTCTCCTTCTACATGGTATGCAGGCTTGTTGTTTGGGTTTACCGTCGGCTGTACCGATAATTGCTTATGTCTTGTTGTAGGTAGAGCTAATAGGATTTGTTGTGGGTGAGCTAGTGCCATGTTCTATGGAGCTAATTTCCATAGAGTGGGGTTCCTCCACTATTACCCAGAATGCTGGTATGGCATCCATGGCTATTGGTTGGGGAATGTCACTCCTGGAGGTGCATTGTTCCAAGGTGGTGGTCCCCACCATCCCATGTTAGGTGGTTGTGGTTACCCTTGTGGCATGTACGGTCCTCCTCCATATGGCGGTATCCCTGTTGGCATACTTCCCATAGGGGGTTGCTACCAATTTCTTTGGTTGCCTATAAAATAGGCTTCGCTAACTTCAACTTCCTCCTTGACACTAGGCAACTATGGGCATAGTCAAGTTTTATGATTTAATTGGCAAACTGTGCATACCCAAACCTTATTTTATGGGTATGCATTTTTGGTATGCTTTCCTCTACATTTTAGGTAGAAATAGGCCAATGCAACTTCATTCTTCTGCTTCTTCTCCAACAAGATCGTATCCAACTGCAGTTTTAGAGAGGATAGCATTTTGCTCTTTAAATCTTCCAACATGTTACCTATCTCTATTTTTGTGACCGATGTGGTTAGCTTAACTATTCTGTAGGTGGTCTTACCTCTCCTCCATGAGTATTTCTGACATAATTGCTATATATATTCTATCGTGTGTTGGTAAACATATCCTCCTAAAATCATATTCAGTGCTTCCAGTGACTCGTTGTTGAGTCCTCTCAAAAAATACTTTTGAGGGACTTGTTATCCAGTTTCATGTGAGGGGATCACTGTAGGCTGAAATTTAACCTCTCCTAGTATTCCTCCAAGGATTCGTCCTCCTTATGTGTCATGCTAAGGAATTATTCTCTGGAGTCTCATGCTCTGTCGAAGTCATGGTACTATTCTAGGAAGAGCTTCCTCATTTCTTCCCATGTGGCAATTTGCTTGTTCCCCAACCTGATAAATTAGCATAGATTTGAGTCGTCCAATGTTGATGGAAAGAGTTTCATATTCTAAGCATCTAATTTATATTCGATAGACCTACACAACACATAAAATTTAAACAAAAATAGGTTAGGGTCTTCAGTTGGGTATCCCCTTAATGTAGGGATATAGGTAGGGATATATTATTCATTTTGGTTTCCCCTACTCCTTCCTATTTTGTTAGAATTAAATAATAAATACGAGCAATAATATAATGCGGACATAAACACAGAAGAAATTATGCAATACACAATAGACATAGATATAACGTGGTTCACCCAAATTGGGCTACTCCACAAAGAAAATATGCAAGCCCTTTGTATTCCATCCAAAAAATCCCTCTGTACACAGCCACACACCTCATTTCATATTTATTCATCGTACAACCTCCTATTATAATAATGCATTACAATTTTAGGGTAAAAAACCACCTAAAATCTACTGTTTGATCTGTGACCTAATATCAAATGGTCTAGATTTACATAGAGGAAAAAAATATTTTTAGATTTTAGGGTGCTACCCTCGAAACCCCCTGGATCCCCCTGAAAATAGTAGTAGGGGGGGCTAATGCCCCCTACACCCACCCTCTTTCACATAGTGGGTCTAAGTGTGGCTGAAACAAAGGCCTCCGATTTAATCAGGCTCCATAATCAACAATATTCTTCATTTTGGTTTCCACTACTCCTTCCTCTATAGGGAATCTAAAACCAGATGAAACTTCTTCAACTATTTTTTCAAGAAGTCTGGTCTCTAATGCAGCTTCTATGGCCTTTCAGTCATTTATAACTTTTTGTATTAGAGCCTCTAAGTCAACTAGTGTTATGGTCTGATCCTCTACTGCTTTCCACAATAGGGCTTCCTTCGAGGGTTTCCATTTAAACAAAGGATTCAAGATAACCTATTCTTTACCAGGTCGATGAGACGAGGAAGAGCTTTGCACGAGGTTAGGGTGCTCACTCCAGTGGACTGCTGGTGATGAGTTAGGAGAATCTAATTGAAATTCTAAGTCTTTTGCCGACTCATATTTTTTTGATAGGCTCTGTCTTATAAAACGACCATCGGTTCCTCTTTTTCTTGATGGACTCATACAAGGTCAAATAGAAGGTTTTTAAGGGGTACTGTAGTTAGTCTACTAGTGGCACTTCTCCAATAATAATGCCAAAATATTGTGTGTCAAACACTGATTAAATTTATCCTATATATGTCACAACACTCACATTTAAAATGTCAAACCAAGGTGCTCGTAGAATTTTGAAGTGCCACGATTAATACTGCTCACACTACCTCTTTTGATATGAATTCATCCAAATATCATTGGGAGTGTTTATAAAATGGCAATTGATTCATCCACACCAATAAAACTTATGCATAAATAAAATACATAAAAATAAGCATTCCACATTGAAAGCGGTAAACACACTTACGTAATTGAAAAGCACACTATGCTAAAGCAAATAAATTCAATCTAATAAACATTCTATCATGCATAATTAAATATATAAAAACAACTAAGAATCAAGGGAGGAATACTAGATTGGAGTGGGCCCAAGCTCTAGTAGATCTCACCCAACGAATCATGAAGACAATACGTAAATGAACGAACGCTCAAGCTTTTATTGATAATGCAATGAAATATTACATACGATAATGCTCTCTGAATTATTTTTCTCCCTTTATACAGAGAATATCGTGTGTTTATATAACACACATAGGAATTCCTATTGCATTTATTTTACAATAGGCATCCTGGTTATAGTATAAAATGGGATAGTTTAGTTACTATAACAGGTGCACGATTAAACCACTTTTCATATCCTGGAAATCAGGTGATTTTTTTTTGTTAAGGTTCAACTCCATTGAGTGGTTACATGTTCATCCACTCTAGCTAGGATAGCTTATTCATTCAATGTTTTCCCACTAATGATGTGGAACAGTGGTCAAAGAGGTCCTTCTACAGTTGTCTAGTCAATATGCATAATCCTGGCACCTACTTGAGTAAGGCACCTGCTTGGTGCCTACTTGAGTAAGTTGCCTCCCTCAGTAAGGCACCTACCTCAGTAAGATACCTATTTGAGTAAGGCACCTACTTGGTATGCCTTAGTATGATGAGTGAAAGTGTTCCAGGTTCGTGTAGGACCTCAATTGAGAAAAAATATGATAAAATCAGGAAAATAACTACACAAAATACACTTCATGCATAGATTAGATAATACACATGATTTCATTAAATAAATACATAATGATTCATAAAAATATACAATTCATGATATATTGTTGCACAAAAACCATTAGTATTTATACAAAATATGAGCATATATGGTGCTCATCAATAGGTAGTGTTACTTAGCATGTAGTTTCTGAGTCTCTTAGTGGTAAAAACCACTGCTAAGAACAACTTTTTGACATAAGCATATCTTTTTTTGTAACTTACCAATGTCTGACTAATGTAATAAATGGCTTACTCCTTATTATTCTTGTTTTTCTAAGCAAGCATTATCCCTAGCACAAAATCTATTGCAAAGACATAGAGATGAAAAGGGACTCCTGAACAAGGTGATGTAAGAACTGGTGGTGAATCTAGATACTTATTTATGTCATAAAATACCTCTTGACATTCAGTTGTCCAAGAGAATTTCACCCCCTTATGTAGCAAGTGATTGAAAGGTCTATATTTATCTAAGATTTGTGCAATGAATCATCGGATAAATTGAATCTTTTCTTGAAGACTATGCAACTCTCTCAAGTTTTTTGGAGGTGGAATATCTATAATAACCTTGACCTTATTAGGTTCCACTTCAATGCCTCACTTGGAGACAATGAATCCTAGAATTTTTCTTGATGTGACACCAAATATGCACTTTATAGGATTTAACCTTACCTTGTGTTCAAAAAATCGATCAAATACTTTCTCTAAGACTTCAATGTGCTCAAGACATGTTTTTGATTTGGCAATCAGATCATCGACATAATCCTTAATGATTTTGTGCATGTAATCATGGAATATGTACATCATGGCATTTTGATACATAGCCCCTACATTTTTAAGGCCAAAAGGCATCACCCTGTAACAAAATGTCCTCCAAGGTGTTGTAAATGTCATCTTGTGTTGGTCCTCAAGATTAATTCGAATATGATTGTATCCTAAGAAACCATCCATTAGTGAAAGCATTTCATGGCTTGCATAGGAGTCTACTAATTAATTGATGTTAGGTAGAGGAAAATCATCCTTGGGGCATGCTTTGTTTAGATCATAAAAATCAGTGCATATGCATACCCCCCTATTTGAATTATGAATAGGTACCATGTTAGAGAGCCACTCTGGATAATAAATTGGGACTATGAAATTCACGTATAGTAGTTTTTGTAGCTCTTCCTTGACAATTAATGCAATAGTTGGATGAATTTTCCCAAGCTTTTGCTTGAAATATTTAGCATCTGGCACCAAATTAAGGTTATGGACCACCAATTTGGGTTCAAGGCCAGGCATGTCTTTGTATGACCATGCAAAAATGTCCTTTCTTATCAAGATGTCGATCATATGTTCTTTCTCCTCTACAGAAAAATATTTTACAATTTTGACAATTTGAGGATTATCCATATATTTACAAAGGTTCACATATACGGATTCTTTTATTAGCATGTGAGAACCTTATTCTAGTTGATGTGAAGTTGGGATTATATGGATATCATCATCCACATGCTCAAATGTCTTTAGGGTCTCCCCCTCTACTTTAGTTTGAAAATTTGTGATAGAGGAGGGTGAAGGTTGTTGTGGAATTTAAGCATTTGAATCTCATATAAACTCTTTAGATAGGATGAACTCAATGATGAATTACAGGGATTAAATCCTATCCATGGAAATAAGGCTAGCATCGACTTGAATCAACTTTGCCAAATCATATGGGTTACAGAGTGGGGTGAACAAGTCAATAGAAATCATATTGACTTGGTGAACATGAGGTGGTTACAATTCAAGAGGTGATGACTCACTCTCTCTAGGTTGCAACTGACCTACTTTGGGTGAATGGTGGTGCTACGAGAGTGGCCAAGGTAGTGGTGGAGGATCTGGCTTAGGGCACTCACACTCTTTATTGAAGTGAAAGATGGTGTGATATATGGAAAACATATTTGTATACCACTCATATTTCTTGATGGGTTTAGTAGGAACCACATCATCTTGGGGACCATAAAAAATTAGAAGGATCCATTCTAGATTTACTTTCATTTGTTGGAATTCCCCAAAATCTTCATCGGAGATATAATCCCCAAAATTATCATTAGAGATGTAATCATCTGGCATGTAATTAATCGTGAATGTGTGCAATACAATATCCAAAAATACCTCATGTAAATGGGGTACAAATTTAGGGTCCAAGTACTCATCATCAGTATCATCACACTCCTCATTCTCATCCTCCTCTTCTTCATACTCAATGGTGAGTCATTGGAATGTTTGGTTGAAGGAAGAGTCTGAGGTAGAATGTATATAACCTAGACTAGAGTGGTCATATTTTTCTCTATATTTAGGCTCAATAATGTGACATAGACCCTACTTATGTCGTCCAAGCCCATATACCTACTAGTTGACCCTACAAAAATATTGCAAAGGTAAATTTGGGTTGGATAGATAATATAAATTTCTATTAAATTTTTACAAGGGTTCCTCATTAGGAGGAGGTGGATTAGACAAAGAATCCACTCCCCCATTTATGAAATTAATCTTGTCTAATTAGGAACCCATTATGTACACTGCACCTATGGCTAAAGGTGGATCACGTGGGCAACCATAATCTCTAACTGAATCAATAGGTGATGTAACTATGACACTCTCAATGACATACTCGCCAATGCTGGGATTAGTGAGATGTACTACAACTTGGGAAGGGTGGGATGATGGTGGCTCAGTGGATGAAGAGGGTGCTTCTATTGTGGTCTACAATTTAGGTGGAGGTTATGGCTCCTCATGGATAGGTGACCCTTTGTGATACTATGGATGGTGAAATTTGAGGTGGATGAGATTGGATATGGTCATTGGTTGGTGGGGTGGGTTGAGCTATGAATATGAATGGTGTTTGTGAAGTGGGTGGTGTGACTGATGGATTTTATGGTTTGTTAGTAGTATGATCAGGTGTGGTAGAAAAATAGAATGTGGTGTTTGAGGGCTAACTAGATTTAACAATTTTAAATGCAAAAGTAGGTTCAACTATCAGTAACTCCTATGGGATGGGGCTTTTGATGAAGTAATTCTAGTGTGAGTGGTTAGTATTATGAGTGGTTGGATGGATAGGTGAGTTTATGGAAGTAGTAGCTCATAAGGATTTAATATCAAGTTACAATATTTAAAAGGCTCTGTGTTTGCTAGGATGCAATGTACTTTTTCCTCATGTACATACTTTAGGCATTGGTGCAATATTGACGACACACATTTCATCTCCCTGATCTAGGGGTATCCAAGAAGTATTTTGTATTGCATCATCCCTTCAAATATGTGGAAGAGAACATGTATATTTTTCACCCCCATGGTGGGAGTGGTAATGAGGTTTATAGAGGAGTCGATGTCAATAAGGACTCTCTTGAATGGCTTACTATCAATATGAGATACTATGTGCAATGGAGGATCCAATAAATCTGATGAAATTTTCTTCTTCTCAAAGTCATAAAATGCTATCGAGGGCTCCATGCACTTTTGTACACTTCCCACAAAGGAGTTGAAAGCATTAGGATATTTTGATTGTACTTGGATGGACTTTAGTATTTCCATGAATGCTTCTTAATATGGGGTGAATGTTGTATCAGATAATAGAATGATAGTTTTTCCGATGCCATTTTCAAAATTTGGGTTAACCGGTTACCTAGGGTGAAATTTTGGCGAGGTGGATTGCTTAGATTATGAAATGGCAAAGGTGGAATTGATGGCCCTAGTTGTATGGGGACACTTAGCTGTGTTGGAGGATCTTGGGTTATATGATTTACTTGTCTCTACCTGTAGTTGACCACACTAATAGCCCCTAAAAAACCTTGATGTAGCTGAGACACATAATTGACTTGGTTGGGAGGAACTGTAGAAGATGATACTCCTGTTACTTGTTGATTTACCTCATGGTGAGGTAAATTTGTCTGATATATACCAAGGTTTTGATTACATTGGGCTAGTGGATTATCAATATTTATCTTTCCCACTTCCAATAAGTCTTGCACAATACCCTTAAACCTATGGTAAGCTTCAATGTCATGTCCTTTTTATTGATGATAGATGTAGTATAAGTGCTCTCTATAGCCTTTTTATTTTGGCTTTCTAGGGTCCTCAAGTTTAATCTCCAACAATGTGAACAATTGTCCCACATACAACTTCTGAAACATAGATGAGTAGGGCTCTTGTAATGGTGTGTAGTTGTACCTAAGACTAAAGTGATGATGTTGCCTCTCTATAGGTTGCATTTGATTTTGCACTTTTTGTGGGGTGGAACCTCTTTATAATTCAATTGTTGCAGTTGTTTTTGCTATTTTTGGGATTGTTGGATCTAAACTTGGGCTTGTTGATTTATCTGTGAGGGTTGGCCTAAGAATATATGATTAAACTGAGTAGTCTTGGATTGGTCATGGTTATTCCCATTTTGGTTCTTGTTCTGCCACTCCTTTTTCTTAGGCTTGATCTTGCCCTCTTGGATTTTTATCTCTTCTATAACTTTGGCTTGGGTGAGTGCCTCATTGAATGTCCTATACTACTACAATTGTAGTAACAAAGAGATGATATTGGCACAACTCTTTGTGAACATTCTTGTTATTTCTAACATGGGGAGGGTGAATGGCAATTTGATCATAACCACCCTCCAATGGTTACCAAAATCATGGACCGACTCGTCATCATATTGATTTAGATTAATCAGATCGATCAATGTGGTTTTTTTTTGGACATTCAGGGTGAATCACTTTAAGAATTGGTCTACAAGATGCTCAAAAATGTAAACACTCTAATGCGATAAGTTTTTGTACCAATCTTGGGCTTCCCCTCTAAGTTTCTGAGGAAAGGTGTGTAGCATGAGTGTGTCATTAATGCTGATCCTAAAGCATGTGCTTACAAACCTTGTTACATGCTCTCGAGGATCCTCTTCCCCCTTAAATGCATCAAGCTTTGGCATCTAAAAATCCACTAGATAAAGCAATGCAAGCATTGAAACATGGATCAGGTGACTGAGTAGCTACCTTAATGTTGGCTTCTGATATTACAAACCTGGGGTCTTCATGGCAAGGATATCAATATGGTTTTGCAAGAACTGGTACTTAGGATCATCCATAGGATTAAAACCCTAGTTTTTTTGATACTACTGGTATCGAGGTGCATTGTATGTGGATTGTGGATGATGGGGGATGCTAGGCTAAAATGTATGATGATATGATGGCTGATGAAGGTTTTGATATGGATGCAATGATGGGGGTATAATAGTATGTTGACCTGATGAGTTAGCATACATGTGATGTGGTGGATGAGTTGTTATGGTAGTGGTTGGGGGATGCAATACCCAAGAAGAAACCTATATAAAGGTATGGTTTTGGTGAGAGGTAGGTGGTAGGTTATGCTTAATCCTCTACAAATGTTTATTAGGGTCAAGGTTAACACTGTGATTAGCATTATCCAAAATCATTTGTTGCAGCTGCAAGAAATCCTATTGTATGGCAAGTGTAGATGATATGGGCACAACCACATATGAGGTGGTTGGCTAGGTTTGTTTTGAGACAACCATGGTAGTGGATGTGAGTGGAGGATAGATAGAAAAAGGCATTGTCATTGAATGAGGGGTGATATGATGTATGGATCCTATAAGGGCGATAGGCAAAATGGATGTAGGGATCTACGAAGCAACTTGAGTCATCATTTTGTATAGGGGATTGGTGCAAGTGATGGTATTTTGAGGTAATATGAGGGGTGGTTTGCTATAAGACGATGTGTGTCTAGCCAGGATTGTAGCAGTCAACTCAAAAAGTAGATTTGTAAAGACTTTTCCAGACTGTTGTGGGTGTGTGAAGGTGGAATCTTTATCCAATGATGGTATGGTGCGGGATGGGATGGTAAGCAGTGCTTATGATGGAAAAACCATTCCAATCACACTTAGATACATCCTAACAATTTCCATGTCTACAAGTGTGACATGACCATCCATTGGGGTGGGTGGCTCACTCCTAAGAGTCTCAGGAATAGTGGTATGTGTAGCCCTATGCATAACATCTATGTCAAAAATGGGGGAACTACGAGAGGGCCCTACATGTAGGCTCTGGGACATAGGAAGATGCATACTAACTTGCCATATCACCTAAGTGTTAGGGACCTCACTAGACTGAGATGCCATGGGATAAGACAACTAACTCTGGATTAGTGCTAACTTTCTAGCTTGACCACAAGTCATTACTATACGCTAATATGCAATGATGTGTGAAATGCAAAATGTAAGTCTATGTAGGTGGAATAAAATTACAATGCAATATAGCACTCAAAGCAAATAAACAAGCAAGGTTTTTGGTCCTAAGTTTGCACAAGTTTTGATTTTGATTTTATCTTTTTTTTTTGAAAGTTTTTGTTTTTTTTTTGAGTTTTTGGAGTTTTGAAAAATAAAAATACATGTGCAAAATGTTTTGCCCTAAATAAATCTAGGATTTCACCTGTATACTCATAGCTTGACAACCCGGTGATGAATTATGATCGTGTAAACCCACCAAAGTATGGAGATGAAACCCACCAGTCAAGGAGCACAGGTCCTACCAGTTCTCACCTAGTCTCACTTGGTCACCGTTATACCCTTCAAAGATAAATACATGCATATTTTCCAAGCTATGATAGTTCTTGGAGTCGACCTTAGCCAAAAATGGGGTAATAATGTTGGTGGTTTGGTGATGAAATCCAAACCCGATGGTGATGAAATCTAGATTTTTTCCAACGTTTAAGTGAGTGTGTGAGATTTGTTTAATTTATTATGGAATGCAACTAAGATGCAATTATGTTTTTACACCTAAATGTAGAAGGTAAGAAACAGAGAATATCAAACAACACATATTAGGGGTTAGAATCTAATTCCAAGTAATATTATAGTTGATTCTATTATCAGGGACCAAACACGGGTTAGTGATTAGTTCTGGTAATCCATGGGTGCACAATTTACCAATCGTAGTTCTGCATTTCAGAGATCCAACCATGGATTCATGAGTTCGACTATGCAACAGAAAAAGATAAACCAGGCCTAATTCCTCAAAATAATTCTCAAATTATTGCTAACCAGGAAATGCAGTATGATCTGTTCCAACATGTGGATGTAAATCCTCTTAATTTTTCCTTTTATTGTGTGGATGAATCCAAAACTAAGTAAATCTCTATCCTAAGACCTAAATGCAAAAAATAACACATAATACTAAGATTTATAATTTTCCCTAGATGCATACTAGAACTAAAAAATAGGAATAGATAAGGGGACAGGGGTACAAACCTCTTATCCTTTTGTTGCTCCCTCTAGCTATCAACCGTAGGTTTGTGGTTCCATAGTGCAGCAACCATGTGTACACGTTTCTCCAGATGTTAAACCATAGGTACACGGTTCTGTCTCCTCGATTGTGGGATCATGTTTCTCCAATTTTTCCATCATGGGTACATGATTTCTTAGATCTAAAATCGTGGGTGCTCGGTTTCATAGTAACAGGGTTGAATGTAATAGCTCTCAGGTTTGCCAACCCAAGATCAAATATACATGTACTTTGAGCTCTTGAAACTTGTATATGTAGAAGACACAGATTAGTAAAGTAAATTAGGAAAGGCAAAAACAAATAGGACCCTTAGGGGGTCCCATTGTGATCACCATTTTCTATAGCAAAAATATATGAACACAAAATAAAAGCACACAAAGATAGGAGAATTGACAAAAATTGCTTTTCTTATTGATTTCTTTTGATACAATGTTTACAAATTTTGAATTGCCCCAAGTGTTTTGGGAGTAACGTTACAACATCTCTCTCTGTATGGTACAATATTTTTTGATAAAAGAACGAGATCTTCTAGATCTTCAACAAGGTACAATGCTCTTCAATATTCCACTATAGCTTCAAAAATGTGAGTGGGATTTGGTATCCAACATGGGACCACTCTAGCTTAACAGCTCCTACAATATACCTAACTCCTACACACACAAAATTCCAAAGGGGGTTAGTAGCACCTGTAGATTTAAATGAAAGAACGATGCTATCAAACAAAAACCCTACATATGGAAAAACATGTAAAATAAAAAAGTAAAAATTCAATGCCTTGTCAAATTATAATATTACTAATCGGGTTATTGCATCACGCTTGAATCTGGTAAAACACGGGTGCACGATGGGGACCAGGGAATTGAAAACATATGGTGGGGAAACCGAACGACTACGATTTTGACTATGAAATTGTGGACCTACAGTTTGGTCTGAAGGGCATATTGCCTTGAAAAATGGACCTCCGGGATCTGATGATGGATGTCTCTTGGGATGTGCATAGATATCTAAATCTATTTCAGTAGCCTAGTGGTATCAATATTTATCTCCCTTTTTTTTTGGGGTGAGGGTGCCTGTATAGGCCCCTTAGGGTTTTGGAGGAAAATGAGAGGTGGAAATCCTGGATTGCCAAGTGGTAATTTTGGGCTACCAAATGGAGGGGGTAGTTACAGTGAGTCACCTAGTGTGCCTCACTTAACTGGGGTGATGTGGCTGCAAGTGGAGTGGTATGTGGGATTTTACCCCATGTGAAGGGACAAGGGGGACAAGAGTGGATGAGATGTGGCAAGGGTGTTGGATGAGGTGGCTAGGACACATGTCTAGTGGGTAGGCAGGGTATCCTAGGCTGATTTTCTAGATTTAATAAATCTAGAAAATAGGATAATGTGCAGGGTCTTATATCCCTAAGTCAGAACTTAGGCATATAATTTTATTATGCAAAATTTTGTGGTGGGGTGGCAAATGTGATTTTGTGAGTGTTGAATTTTGGTGTCTACAATAACCACATTCATTCATGATTAAAAACATAATCCTTCTATTTTTTTTTGAATGCACATATTTCAACATTTAAAAGACAGACATGTCTCTATTTTGGATTCTTCTTCCAACGAGATAACGTATATAGTGTTTCAAAGAATAAACTATCACCTAAAATATTATGATTTATTATATAAGTTTGGTTTAAAAAAATTGTTTTTGTATTTATTGTATACATACAACAATTTAATAAAATGGTAATTTTTATTTTAATATGAGAAGTACGTAGTTATATGGTTTTTGAATTATAAGAGGTATTTTAATAGAATTATATTTCTATTTCAAAGTGGTTACCATTGTCCTCTAACTATCTATCCATTGGAAAATTTCACTACCTTTTCTAATTTTATGTGAACAAAACTTTAATATGAAAAAATTTGTCTTAATCCCACATGGTCCCTATGTTACCCATAATGTAAGAAGACAACAAATTTCATGTGAGTGTAATAACCTACAATATGGTACCTTATCCCATCTAAATCTAATAAATATAACAACAAGATAAATGAAAATAGAAAAAAATAGATAAAAATATATCTTGAAATACAAAGTATTAGCTATACATTTTATTTTTTAAAATGTATATTCTATGTCTTTTCACGTAATGTTATGATACATTCTTATATATTAAGCTTAAATGGATATGATACATGGATCATAGAATGATCTATGCCATTGTAAGTAAGTCACATATGGATCTTGTGTGTTAATATCAATAAATCATTTAACTCATTTACCTCAAATCAACCGTCTAAATTATATATCTTACTTTATTCAAAAAGGAGACACCATGGCTAGCACGTGTATCATCCTCCACATCTGTTCAAATCGTTGTGTATATACTTATACGAAATTATGTACAAAGTAACATTCAAGAAAAATGTAATTTAAAAAAACCACATATGGATTTTGTGTATTAATTTCAATAAATTATTTAACTCATTTGCCTCAAATCAACTGTCTAAATCATATATCTTACTTTATTCAAGGAAGATACGCCATGGCTATAAGGTGTATCATCCTCCATATATATTCAAATCATTGTGTACATGCTTACACTAAATTATTTTCATAGTAACATCAAGGAAAAAGTTAATTTAAACAAGCATATGCATGTTACCTCGATAGTCCCACATACATCAATATTATAGATTGATAAATACTATATTTATCATTCAGAATTCTTTGTTTATGGTTATATTGAATTTCTAAGAACACCAAAATCCTCATTTGAGGAAATGTAATTCATTTATCTTGAATTACTATCTCATCCTACTATGTGTATCATAAAAATGATTCCACCTATTCATATATTCACATATTATTTGTGCACACATATAAATTGATGTTAATATGATATCTACATACTTACTTATTAAGGGATGCCAATATGATACCTACACAATTACTTATAAAGGGATGTCAATATATTTTAACAACAATATGAACATTTTGGGATTTTATGTAGACAAATGAGACAATAAAGTTCCTTCTTATTCTTATGTATGACGGAGGTAAAGTCTTTGAGATGACAATGTCCCAAGACTATAGTCCTACAAGACTGTGAAGCTCCCTTATATGAAAATGTCTTCCCTATTGTACGATTACCTTCATTGTATAATCACCCTCATTGTATAGTGGTTTAATTGTATGGTTTATATAGAAGTGTTCATACTACGACAAAGTGAGACAATTTTCAATTGTATGACCAAGTGAACCAACTTGTATGACAAATCTAATTGTACAACAAGGTAAGCCAATGTTCAACTGTACAATAGATAAATTTTATTGTTGGTTGGATTGTGTTGCAAGTGCTTCCTTATCTAATGACATGACTCCTCTTGCAAAACTCCCTCATGAATGATGTTTAATATTTTTGTCAACAATAATCACACATTCACTTTCTAATTCCTCAACACTATTCTTTCCTGGTCATTGTTTGACGTTCAAGATTCCATAGATCAACCTCACCCTCTCTTGATTTTTTTCTCATATAGCTATGTCTGGAACTTGCAATTTTATACATAGATAACCTTGCAATAAAATATTCTAACAATCTAAAGCATTAGTCATAGAACACAAAACACATGATCATATAAAATTATAACATACTTATATGGTCAATATGTATGCACAATTACAACATAATATGAATTTATTCTCTCGAAGGTTGAATATGAATTATTCTATAGTAATATCTTCATGCCAAACATCTCATAATCCTCTCTCCTTGATTGCTATTTTGACCTCTCTTCTCCCCTACAGCTTATTTTTTTCCCTCTCTTTTGATCTATCATTTCTCTTTTTTTTTATATACACCTAAATGTCATTTTTGCTTCCTCTTCCTTCCTTTTATGTTGATATAGACAATTATTAAATGGTTCATACTCAATTATTTCCTCGATGAATGCTCTTGCCTCATACTTGTCAGATAAGAGGGAATGTTTCATGAGTGAAGCTCTAAATATTTTAGAAATTTGTAATCAAAATTCCATGCTTAGCAATGTTGAAAGCATTCATACATGTTGTTTCTTCAGATGGAAGGTTCTTCCACTTTATAAAATACTCATAATATACCTTGCCTCTTGTCCACTTGGTCACTTTAGAATCTATCATTGACTCAATTTCATCTTGTTCCTTTTTTGGTAATTGTGCTATCCATTCTTCTATTAAACATTGTTGGTGAAGTCTTCAATACCATTCATAGACTTGTCATAATATAGATATAGATATACCACATTAAAAATTGGTGAGATATCTACCCCTTTTTGGAGTTCAATTTCATAGGCATTGGCTACAAATTTCTTCAAAACCTTACAAGGTCTAATATTTTTCCAATTGATCTTGTTGTAAGTGCCTTTAGGGAATATTTTTTATCGTAGATGTGCCAAAACCAAGTATTCAACTAAAAATTTTGCTTCCTTTGCTTGAGATCAACATGTTTATTGTATTCCATATCATTCTTCTCTAACTTGGTCTTTACTTTCTAATGCATATTATGTAAGTATTCAACAAAGTCCCCTACTATTATGCTTTGTCTCTATAAATTAGTTGTACTTCGTAGTTCATACCCTCCTATTGGATGGATTCCATACACAATTTGGAATGAACTCTTGGATGTACTTCTATTTATTGAATTTTTATGTGCAAATTTTGTATGCACCAAAATGATATTCCATATTTTTAGATTCTTTCCAACTAAGCACCTTAGAAAATTTTGAAAGCTTTTGTTCACCACTTTGGTTTATCCATCCATTTGTGGGTGATAAGCTAAACTAAAACTTAATCTTGTACCCAAAATCTTCCATAAATTTTGTGTCATGATCCAAATTTTTGAATTTTTTTTTACTTTACCAAGGGTTCTAGAATCTAGGATCTGGAGCAACTACCCATGTCACTACAATAGTTTCCTACCTAAATATTCTTTTGAGGCACACCCATCCTTACACTATACATACATCCAGTTATGTAAGAGCACTAGGTGTTTAATTTAATGGGTCAAAACTATCTATCTTAAGGATCCTTTGAGATAGCATTGACCTCCCCTTCATTGTTTTGAAAGGTGCATGCTAAGTCTACCCTCCACATAAGTCCTTCTATGTGGTGGTATTTGCGTGTGGGATTTGACTATCCATATCAGGCCTATTTGATTTAGATATTCTAAAAGTCTCATCCCCATTTCCTTTTTATGGAATTAACATCACAACTAACCATTATTTTATTTGGTTTGCATAGGTCTTATTACTTTTTAGGTTTATCATTGTGTGCTAGAAGGCTAATCACTTCTAGTTGTATGAGACATCTCTTATCTACATCCATCAAAGTCTATAATGATTATTTGGAGTATTATTCAACTAATCTATACAATTAACCATTACCAACATGACAAAAGAAATTTTGTGAAAATAATGGTCATTATTAATTAAATACCCCAAGAGGAATTCTTTATTATTATGCCCACACATACAAAATTATGAATGAACCTTTAATGAACAAATACAACTAGTCCTCATGTAATATCAATCACTACATCTTCAATAAGTCAAGCTTTCATAATAATTATTTCCAATATTAAAGGGCCATTCCATAACCATTTAAAACTAAAGCACAATACCATAACATATTAAAATCTCCACAAGAGTCACAAGACAGTAATTATCCAGGGAAAAACCTTGAAGGGAAAACCCAACCTTAAATATTCTTCCATTTTATTCCATTAAGGTACTAAATATTTACATTGAAAAATAGACATAATATCATGTCTTTATCTCTAAATAGGGATATTCCACTTTCCCTTTGTTTCCACATAATAAATTACTTCCCTTCGACAATGATGCTATTTCATTTCTAATAAATTTGTACAACACAACCAATTGTGCTTCTTGCACACATTAAAAACCATATTACCAATTTAAATTAAAAACAATTGTGTCTCATAGAGTAATAATGTTTTCCAAAAACAACATAGAGCTCAACGCTCTTACCCAGATTACTTTTTTCTTAAAGATCAGCAATATCCTCAACTCCTACTAATTTTGCCATTCACTAAAGGCAAAGAGGTCCTCCTCTAACCTCATCGTACACAGACACCAATATCTAAAGAAAAGCATTATTCACCACCAAAAAATGTTCTACAACTAAAATTCTTATGATTTTTAGGAAAGACACCTACTTCTAGAGTCTACCAAATTCAATATCATGAATTAACAAAATCCTATCATTATATACCAATGCCCTCGAAATCCTTTTGAGCGCTCAGGTCTTCACCTTTCTGATCTTGTTCCAATATGGAAGGAATATTGAAACAAAAGTTCTAGACACAACTTAAGGGTGCTAACAGGTAGATATTGCATTATAAAATATTTCTATACTCACTACAAGATTTCACTATGTAAAATGCTCTATTCCTTACTAGAAACCTTACGGCTTACTCCTATCCAAAAAAAAATTGTGGTTTAAATCTGGATGGTGAAATACCTTCTTTTAAAAAAAGCTCCACCCACCAATTTTAAAATAGTACCTAGCCACCATAGCCCTTATTTTAATCTATTTAGTTAAACAACAAAACCAAACCTTAGAGCTACTTCATCCAACAAAGGTGCATCCTATAAAATGGTGTATGACAAGATGATATCAATTGGTACCAATCACAATAATCAATCATGCAATCATTACTAGAAATTACTAACACAACCCTTCATTGGTTGGATAATTCAACCTCAAACGTAAAAAATATAAGGTGCTTCTATAGCTTGAAAAGAATCCAATAAATCTATACTTCTACCATTGCTCAAGACTCAATTGAACAAATGTCCTCCTACAAAGAAGCCTACAGCTTGCTAAGTTTTACTCAAGACACCCAATGCATAGTTCGTAATTAACCATAAACTAACTATTCAACTAATATAGATTTATCATAATATCCCACTAACTCGACATCCCATCTTGGAAAAAACCAACATAAAGGTCTTATTCTTCTAAGGGTTGAACCC
The DNA here is from genome assembly GCA_028583015.1 of Wollemia nobilis. NCBI lineage: Eukaryota > Viridiplantae > Streptophyta > Pinopsida > Araucariales > Araucariaceae > Wollemia > Wollemia nobilis. The sequence continues at coordinate 4,868,284 of JAQPPZ010017031.1, read as the reverse complement.
ATACAAAATAAGTTACCACACAAATATCATTTGCAAACACTAAGTCTTTTCCCATACATTCATTGGTAGATTTACAATAAGTCCATCATTTAGCAAAGTAAAATACCTTTGAAAAATTTGGAGGTGATCCAACGTTGATGTCCTTCCAATGAAAAACTTCAAATGAACCAGTGATTGCACCCAATAAACCAATGTTATCTCCTTCAATGGCCAGCAATATCCACACATCAAAACCAACGATCCCCACTCTAAAACCAACCCATCCTTTCTCACAACAAACCGATGATAACTCCCCAATAATGAATCCATGATCTCTCTCTCTCTCTCCCTTCATCCAAATTTTTCTCAAAAATAATAAAGTAATGTTACCTCCCTTCTCCTTCCACTACCATCACCAAGGAATCCCAAGCTAACCAACGATGCCCCTCCTTCTCATGAGTGCCAATACCATATTTTTGAAAATCATTTGAACCTTCTCCTAAATTGAAGTTGTGTTTTTGATTCATCTCATCATTCTCCCTTTAGTGGTGTGCTTTGAATCCCAATCAAGTGGTAGTTCATCTACTTCCACTAAGCTAACTTCTTGTCCATAACATAGAGCTACAATGAACCCTTTCACTCTGTTAAATCCAAACTTTCTTGCTTATCGAGCAATATATTCCATTATTTCAAACAAATAAAAGGGAGCACCATATCTAATTGTCCATTCTTGTATAATAAATATTCTACTTAACTTCACATCCAAGATATATTTAGTATGCAACATCAATTGGTCTAACTCAATATAAATTCCATGAGTGCATTCATAACATGAAACTTATGATTTATCCATCCTTGTTGCCCGTGTTAAATTATAGAAGTATATCACGCATTTTCCTTTATATTTAATGGTATCACATTTTAAGTGGATAAGTATTTCTTCCATATTCAAAGCAAACTTGTTACTAATCAAATGCAATTCATAAGTAGCATCATATATTTTACTATAAATTTTTCTCTTTTCTTTTTTATATACATAAAAATATAATTACAGGAACTAAATGTGAAATTGCTAATCATTCAAATAACAAAATATTTTCTTAAAAATATTTCATTATTCCATTTGTCTTGCACAAATAAATCATGAAATAGCTAGTCACTCCAATCACAAAACAACATAGTAAATCAATATTCCATCCATAAAAAATTCCACTAAGGGAGGGTCTTGACACTTTGTCAAAAGTGACCTACAAACTCAGTATCTCTATTTGACATAATATTTTTTGGTAAAACATACAACCTTACAATTTCTCTAAAGAATAAATCAACAATATGAGTAGCATCATCCATATTTCTACAAGGTATAAAATTTTCCATCTTCAAAATCTATCAACAACAAAAAATATTGAATCATTCCCCTTTTGTGATTGTAGTAATCCAAGGATAAAGTCCATGCTTATGTCTTCCCATGGCCTTTATGGTGTCTATGTTGGTTTATACAACCCAATGTTATGACTACTTCCATTTGCATGTTAATAACTTGACAACACTACACAAATATGTTTACATCCACATTCATTCATGGTCAATATTAACTTTTACAAAGTTATCCCATGGTGTTATTTACTCCAAAATATCCAACAAGTCCTCCAATATGTTTTTATCTTATAAATTTCTCTCTTATTGAGCTCTAAGATATGCATAATTGTTGTCCCTAGAAAAATAATTCTTCTTGGATAAAATAATCCATACATGGTATTCTATCTCCTATAGTAAGATCAATGCAATCTTCTCAAGCTTCCTTAAAATATGAATCATCAATATACAATTTTTCATAGCATTAAAGCTTTCCACTTCAATAATCATTACACTTATCAACAAGTTTATTCTACTTAAAGCATCAACTATCCAATTTAAACTTCCACTTCTATGCTTAAAAACAAATGAGTAAATTTGAAGATACTTCACCCATTCCATATATCTTTGGTTCAACTTGCATTGGATGTTAATGAATTGCAAAGCATGATGATTTATAGACAACATAAATTCCTTTAGTATTAGGTAATGTCTCCACTTCTTCGGTGCCTGCATCATCGCATAGAACTCCTAATCATAAACCAAATATTTCATCTTGGCCTCATTTAATTTATCATTAAAATAGACAATAGTTCTATCTTCTTGATTCAAAACACCTCCAATGGATATCCCATTAGCATCACAATATACCTATAAAACCTTGTTAAAGTATGGCAAAGCCCAAACCAATTTCTCCATGACTTTATACTTCAATATTTGAAAGCTCCTTTCTACTGCACTCATCCATTTGAACTCATGTCTACTTCATTTTGCTATTTTCATGATTGAAGCATAAATTCCACTAAAGTTTTTGATGAAATTTCTATAAAAACTTGCTAAACCATGAAGACTTTTAGCTTCAAACATACTCCTTGGTGACAACCACTCCACAATAGCCTTCATGTTTTTTTGATCCATCCATAAACCATCCTTAGATATAACAAAACCCAAGTATACAAATTATTCCTTCATAAAATTATATTTATTCAAATTATTCAATAATTTTTCTTCCTTCAACTTTTGTAAAACTAACCTTAGATGCATGAGGTGTTATTCATTTGATTTTCTAAACACCAAATTATTATCTAGGTAAACCACAAAAAAAATTACCAATAAAAGGCTTCAAGAACTCATTCATTGTTACATACCAAATAACATAGCATCGGCTATGTTCTACAATATTATCCAAGTGTGTAGTTTCATTATTTAGCTATCCAAATGTATAGTTCTTAAATATCATCTTTCATTTTAATATTTCATTTGCGTTCTCGCATATTTGCCTTTACGACGAGGGTGTGCCCACCTTAAGTGGCGTTTGATTATTTTTGTTCTTATACTTCCGCTGCATTCGTATGTTAAGCATTTTATAATTTATATCGATATCTGTGATTACGGTCATTGTTTCGCTTAGAGATTGAGGTAGGAAGGAGTACCCTTCCAAGTGGTATCAGTAGTCGGTTTCGAGGGATAGGAGCTTGTGGAGCCAAAACGCCTCCGAACGTGCCATTGGTGACAGTTCGCAGCACGGTGAAGGCACTAGCGACAGAAACACCGTAAACCAGTCAGTAATTGCCGTGAGGTTCAAACATACCACTCTCTGTTTTGCAAACGTACTGGGCGGAAGAATTCGTAGCAGGTGTCCGCATCAATAGGGATCATAGTGAAACCTCTAAGGGCAAAACACTACACACATCATCAAATCAGTGACTGATCATTAAAATAGATGCCGAATCATGCACGACGGGGTCTATCAGGGAAGGTGAGAAACACTCCAAATCTTCGAGAATTGCTCCAACTGAAGCCATGCATTACGTTATCCACTTGAAGTGCTCCAAGAAACTATGAATCATTCAAAATTCTGATTCAAAATAGCGTTCGGCTATACTTCCACCTGCTCCCATGATGTAGTTCGTCGCCCAATAAAAATGCGAGATTAATTGCAAGTTAGCCGCCTAACCTAAGGTACTGGGGTAATATTATTATTTTTTAATTTTTCCAGTAAAATGTTTATCCCACATCGATGGTACTGTGGGCAACCACACATTTAAATAAGGAAGTCGCAACTAAGTGGGTGTGACTTCGGTCACACAATCCCATTACAGCCTCGCGCGAAAGGCCTACGTGTTATTAGTCATCTTGCGTGTCTCATCCTCTGTGTTCCACATGTTGTTTCCTTCAAAGAAGCCTTGGTTACTCCATGCTGGTCTCGAGTCTTGGCCTGTGTCTGTCAACTTGTGTCCTGTCTAGTTGTCCGTGTTCACTGGTAGTGTCGTATCTAGTCTTCCACATTCGTTGGTCGTGTCATGTCTTCCGTGTCGGTCTCGCTGGTCCATGTCGGTCGTATCTAGTCTTCGTCTGTCGTCATTTCAGGTCATAGTTCAAAAGTTATCTTATCCAAAATTGTCAAAAAAATTGCTATCTTATCCAAAATTGTCAAAAAATTATTGTCTTATCCAAAATTGTCAAAAAATTGTTGTCTTGTCTAAAATTGTCAAAAAAGTTGTTGTCTTGTCAAGAAAATTGTCAAAAAGTTGTTGTCTTGTCAAGAAATTTGTCAAGAAAGTTGTCAAGAAAGCATTCAAAGTTGTTGTAAAGGAGGTGAGCCCAAATCCAAATTCAAATCCGCGTCGCAGTTGGAGCGACAGTTGAAGCGGAACACAAATTTTTTTGCCAAATTGTCATAGAAATCGAAGCTCAAGGATTACTAAGCAGGAAATTTTGAACAGTGCATGAGTATAAGTTGGACCAAAGGATCTGACGGTCAACTATCAAGCTCGGAGATGACCAATAACAATGCACGAAGACCTCATCGAAGCCTAGGTACAAAAAAAATTCTCCTTCTCCTTTCAAAATTGGTAGTTATAATCCACATCATCCACTGGTAGACCCTATGGATACTAACCCTCCCCAAACTCACAAAAACATCACACAAGGAAACTCAAGTAACTCGGCCATTACCACGGATGAAACTCTTCGAATCTTACTAGATGGTATGCACAAAATTAGTGTCAACCTAAAAAATCTATTGAGCGCACAAAACTGACTTAACCCCAATACTAATCCCCAAAATCACTCCCATGAAAAAAGGAATGAAGAAAATGATGACCAGGATGATGATTGGGAGTAGCAAAGAGGCGATACAGATAATTATAGGAATCGCTATCATAGACAGTGGTATAACCAAGGTCAGGAAAGGGATATGTGTTGTAATCACAGTGACACTGAGAGGGGGGTGAATCAGTGTGATCTTTAAAATTTCTAATATATATAGTTTTAAATCCAGCAGCAGTTTAAAACAGATAAAAGAAATATCAAATGCAGCAAGAAAGCATGACACACAACACAGTAATTTAACGAGGTTCACCAATGTGGCTACTCCTCAAAATGACTGCTTGGACTACCATCCAAATCCAGCCAATGCAAAGCTACAACTTTACAATATCTTTTACCAGCACCAACCTGGAAGGAGCACCAACCCCTTAGCTTTATCTTGTTTCAAATAGAATGGAGCACCAACTCCTAATTTACCAGCACCTACTGGAAAGAGGCACCAACCCCTTATGCCAAGCTGCAACTTGGAAGTCAATAATGATAATGAAAATTACAGAATAAAACTTTCACCTTATTTCTCACAGTCTGCTGTTTCTCTGCATTCTGTTGCTTCTGCACAAAATGCTTCGCACTATCCGACCGCTTCTGTGAACTTCTTCGCACTCTCTGCTGCAATCAGATGATCGATCACTTCTACTGTCTGTGCACTATCACTTCGCACTTAGAACTCAACCTCTGCACACCGCGCTCTTAATTCATGCAATCACGATATGCACACTTCGCTTCAACTCGAACTACGACTTCGCACTCAGCTTGAAATGATATGACTCAACATCTGCACCCCGTGCACCTCATTCGCACAAGTTCGATACGACTCACTCTCTGCTCGACACGAACTTCACTTGCACAAACACTCTACTCGCATTCGCACATTATCTTCACACAGCATCATCTCAAACTCGAAGTACCCCTCCTTTTTATAGAAGAAATTTTAGGAACAAATCTTAAACAACAGTCGGCTGTAACCCTAAGAATGTCGGCTACAAAACCCTAGAAATTGTCAGCTGCAAACCCTAGAAATTGTCGACTGCAAACCCTAGAAATTTTCGGCTACAAACCCTAGAAATTGTCGGTTGCAAACCCTAAAATCTGTCGGCCCAGATTCAACTTTGTCGGCCTCAACTGCTACTGCCACCTCTGTCACCTTCCTGTAACTATTGCCATGAAATAGAAACATGTCACGATATCGTGACACTTTTTGTAGCCGTACGCCTTCTTGTCCTTGCTGTCATGAAATCGTGACCCTTTTGGCCTTTGATAGCTTTGCCATCGTTCTTGTCACGAAATCATGACACTTCAAACTTTCGCTGATGTCATCCTCATTCTTGTCATGAAATCACGACGCTTTCGGCTTCCAGAGGCTTTTCTTGCAACCTGTCATGAAATCGTGACACTTTCAGCTTTCGCTGATGTCATCCTCATCTTTGTCATGAAATCGTGATGCTTTCGGCTTTCGTACATTTCTCGCTTCATGCACTAGCGAAATCGCTACAACTTTGTGCCTTGTGCTTCCAACTTTGCTTCGACCCGTGAAACTTTGACTTGTAGCGAAATCGCTACACTTTTGTGCCTTGCACTTTCGACTTGTAGCATAATCGCTACACCTTTGTGTTCTGCACTTTTGACTTGTAGCGAAATCGCTACACTTTTGTGTTCTGCACTTTTGACTTGTAGCGAAATCGCTACACCTTTGTGTTGTGCACTTTTGACTCGTAGCGAAATCGCTACACTTTTGTGTTCTGCACTTTTGACTTGTAGCGAAATCGCTACACCTTTGTGTCTTGCAGTTTCGACTTGTAGCGAAATCGCTACAACTTTTCACTTAACACTTTCTCCCTGCTTTGGCCAGCGAAATTTCAACATGTAGCGAAATCGCTACAACTTTTCCACTTAACGCTTTCTCCTTGCTTCGGCCAGTGAAAATCCAACATGTAGCGAAATCGCTACAACTTTTCCACTTAACGCTTTCTCCTTGCTTCGGCCAATGAAAATCCAACATGTAGCGAAATCGCTACAACTTTTCCACTTAACGCTTTCTCCTTGCTTCGGCTAGTGAAAATCCAACATGTAGCGAAATCGCTATAGTTTCTCGACTTAGCTTCTTGGCCTCCAACATGTCGCGAAATCATGACAGTTTGCCTTGCGCCTTCTCTCTCCTCATTTTTGTCATGAAATCATGACATTTTTGGCTGCGCCTTCTCTCTCCTCATTTTTGTCATGAAATCATGACATTTTCGGCTGTGCCTTCTCTCTCCTCCGACCTGTCGCGAAATCATGACAGAAAACATGTCGCGATATCGCGACAGTTTTCTAACTTGTCTTTTTCTTCGAATTTTTGAAACTGGGTCACTTCTGTTTTCCTGGAATTGCACTTTACATAATCTGACTATCCTTTGAATTTCTGTCCTCTGCATCTGAATGACTCCTGAACTGTCTGTCCACTGCATCATTAGATCTAACGACAACAATGACAAACTTCTTGCAACACCTTGCTCAACAATCTCCCCCTTTGGAATTGTTGGCAACACCTGTGTACATTCCTGTACCTCTTCTCCCCTTTGTCAATAATACCAAAGGGCTGCTGCAAACTCCCCCTGAGTCCATCCTCACAATTCTCAGGCACAATTTGTTGCATCTAGCACAAATTATGATCATGAGCAAAAGAATAGTCAAATACTCAAATGCTCCCCCCGAGAAAGTGATCCCCGTAGCTAGTCACTTCTTAGGAAGTGTAACTACTCCTAATTTGCTTCGAAGGTACTCAAACACTTCCTTGGGCAATGGTTTTGTAAAAATATCTGCTACTTGTTCTGTAGTTGGGACAAAATCCAATTTAACTTCTCCTTCTGCAACTTTCTCCTTCAAGAAATGATACCTTATAGCAATGTGTTTTGTCCGTGAGTGCATTACTGGATTCTTAGAGATGTTAATTGCACTGGTGTTATCACACTTAACTGATATTGGTTCACTGAAATTAATACCAAGATCTTTCAAAGTTTGTTTCATCCACAAGACTTGTGTACAACATGTTGTTGCTGCAATATATTCTGCCTCAGCTGTAGATAAAGAAACTGACTCTTGCTTCTTACTGTGCCATGCAACCAATCTGTCCCCCAAGTAGAATGCACCTCCACTGGTACTCTTTCTGTCATCAACACATCCAGTCCAATCTGCATCCGAATATGATATAAGAGTGAAGTCTTTGCCTTTTGGATACCACAACCCATACTCCATGGTGCCCTTGAGATACCGAAAAATCCTTTTAACTCGTTGTCACATGAGTCTCTTTGGGACTGGCTCGAAATCTAGCTACCATGCAAACCGCCTGCAGAATATCGTGTCCGGTAGCCGTTAAATATAGTAAACTTCCAATCATAGATCTGTACATGGTTTGGTCTACAGGTGGAGATTTGTCTTCTTTACTCAATTTGCAGCCTCGTTGTCATGGGAGTGCTAACCGGCTTACAGTCCTCCATAGTGAACCTCTTTAGCATTTCTTTCACATATTTGATTTGGGAAATGAATATGCCTTTCTCATTTTGATTAACTTGTAGCCCAAGAAAGTAAGACAGTTCACCAATCATAGACATTTCAAATTCATTCTGCATCTTATTTGCTAAGTCTTTACAAGATTCATCTTTGTTGCTGCCAAATATGATATCATCTACATAGACAACTAGAACAATGAGATGCCCACCTTCTGTTTTTACATACAGATTACTGTCCACTAAACCTTTCTTGAATCCCTATTGAGAGAGATAGTTATCTAGCCTTGCATACCATGCCCGTGGTGCTTGTTTTAATCCATACAATGCTTTCTTTAATTTGCAGACAAGGTTAGGATCCTCACTAATTTGAAAGCCATCCGGTTGTTCAATATAGACCTCTTCTTCGAGTTTCCCATTTAAAAAGGTAGATTTTACATCCATCTGATAAACTCTGAAGTTTTTGTGAACTGCTAAGGCCAGAAACATTCTAATTGCTTCTAATCTGCCAACTGGTGCAAAAGTCTCTTCAAAATCAATGCCTTCGACCTGTGCATATCCTTTACAAACCAGTCTTGCTTTGTTCCTAATGACCTGTCCGTCTTCATTTAATTTGTTTCGAAATATCCATTTGGTGCCGATTACATTCTTATTCGTAGGTCTAGGTACTAATTCCCAAGTTCTGTTCTTTTCAATCTGATCTAACTCTTCATTTATTGCCTTCATCCAGCTATCATCTTTGCTTGCTTCATCTATGTTTTTGGGCTCAATGCTAGATAAAAGAGAGTAATTACTTATTACTTTCCTTCTTGTCTGAATACCAGCTATGGGATCTCCAATTATTTGGTCTCTTGGATGATTTTTCTGCCAACTGCCTGTTTTGAATTTCTTGTTTTCTTGCACCTCTGAGTCATCGACTAATTCATCCGAATCAAACGTAGATTTATTTTCTATTTCATTCACCTCATCTCCTTCAATGACTTCTTCATATATTGGGTAGTTTTCCTCAAAGTCACCTAATCGTTTCCCACCTTCATCGAATTTAACATCTCGCATCGTCCACAATTTTCTTGAGTCTCTTGTTGTAGCATTTGTAAGCTTTGCTTTTTGATGAATACCCAACAAAAACACCTTCATCTGCTCTATCTTCAAACTTCCCAAGGTTGTCATCGGTTTTTCTGATGTAGCACCTACTGACCAAATACTTTGAGATGTTTTGTTGTTGCTTTTCTACCAAACCACAACTCATAAGGTGTTTTGCATTCATGAGTTCTTAACATATATCCTGTTTTGGATGTATACTGCAGTGTGAATCGCTTCTTTCCAGAATCTATCTCGCTATTTTATTTTCTACCGACATGGTGCGTGCCATTTCCTGTATAGTTCTGTTCTTTCTTTCTACTACGCCATTCTCGTTGTGGAGTTCTAGTCTGCTGAATATTGTCTCCCGATACCATGTTTTTCATAGTATTCTATAAATTCATTCGAAATGAATTCTCCTCCTCTGTCTGATCGTAAGCATTTGACCCTTTTTCCTGTTTCATTCTCAACTAGTTGTTTGAAGGATCTGAACATTTCAAAAGCTTCTATTTTATCTTTTAGGAAAAATATCCATGTCATTCTGGAATAATCATCGATACACAGCATAAAGTATTTGTCGCCGTTTATGCTTTGAGTTCTCATGGGTCCACATAAGTCTGTATGAATAAGTTCCAAGGGCCTGCTAGTGTGGTATTCTTTTGTTTTAAATGAGACTCGGTTTGCTTTCCCTTCTGACATGAAGCACAAACATTGTTTGAAGGTTTTTTAATGGTTGGAATATCTCTCACCGCTTGTTTCGAGCTGATTTTCACCAAATTATCAAAACTTATGTGTCCAAGCCTCTTGTGACATAGCCAGCTTCTCTTCTTCTTGTCCAATGAAACACGTACCTTCTAAAGTTTCTGAGAGTGTGTACAAATTTCCAGACGTCCTTGAACCAGTTGCTATCAATTTCCCACTGTTTATTTTTCTGACTTCACAACCCTGCTTTTTGAAGACTACTTCATGTCCTTTATCACAGATTTGATTGACACTTAATAGGTTGTGTTTCAAACCATCCACAAATAAAACTTCTTCTGACTTGATTTTCCCTTCACTAATTTTGAGAGATCCTTTTCCTATTATTTTGGCTCCATCATTATTTCCAAACTTCACAGAGCCACCCTCATATTTCTGTAGTTTTTCAAATTTCTGTTTATCACCTGTCATATGACTTGAGCAACCACTCGTCAAGAATCCACGGTACACATTTATTCTGAGCCCTGAAAGTTGTCCGCACTATTAAAGATTCCTTTTCTTCCCTGAGCTGTTCTTTCTGTTTCCATTCTGTTTTGATTATGGTATTGGGTTCTAACTTGGATTTCCCCTTTTCGTAATCTTGCACATATCTTTCAGAAATATTTCTATTATGTTTTGCCCTATATGGTTGAATTCTTCTTTTCTGAGATTGATTTGAAATAGAAGTACTATGACAGTTTCTAGCAATGTGCCCAAAGTTGTGACAATTAAAGCATTCTACTGCATAACTCATTAGAGGAGCAAAGGTATTTCTACTAGTGAAACTTCTTGGACCTACATTATACTTGCAGTTAGCAATTTTATGCCCATAACCATTACATTTGAAATAGAAACCATAAAAGTAATGATTGAACCTGAAAGATGGTTTTTGCCAAGATGTTGCAGGAGCCTTAGATCTTCTTTTCTTTTGATGTGTGACCTTGGTAAAACCATCATTGTCAGTTCCTATTTCAGGATTGGCATTACTGCTTTCTTTTGCCTGATTTGTTTTTCTTTCAACAACCTGTTTCTTGTCTTTACTCTTTTCACATTCAACATTGCTTGCCTTTGGTCCGTTTGATGATTCTCCTTCAATAAAGCCTAGACCGAATTTGATACCTGCGGGTCTTTGATCGCTTAGGATTTTGTCCAGCTTCATCGAACTTTCTTCACGCTTGAAATGGCAGCTAATTTTTTGATCCAGCTCTTGTATCTGTATTCGAAGACCAACATTTTCTTCTTCCAATTTGCAATAGTAATCTATCTTCATGGTTACCTGTACTTCAAGATCTTCGGACATTTTCTTGTACTCTTCTGTCTGTGTTTTTAGACTGGTTATAATGTCATTTGCATCCTCAAGCTTCCTTGACAGTTTTTTATTCTTTCTTTTCTCAGATTTCCATTCCATAAGAGCAGAAACCATCTCACCTTCTAAATCAACTTCAGCCTCACCTTTTTCAATAGACACTTTAGAGTTCATTCCTTCTCTCTTTTCTGTGTTATCTACCTCTTCTGATTTTTCTACTTCAAACGCCATAAAGAGAGCCTCACTTGTTCCTTCTTCGTAGTCTTCACTAGAGTCTGTCCTCTGAAGAATCTGCATTTCGGGAGATAAAACTTTTCTTTTTGAAATTGCCTTTCCTGAAGTTTGATTTCTTCTTCCAGTCACTTCTTTCTTGGTGCGAAGTTTCCTCACCCTGGTTCTTTTCATTGAGAGGACATTTTGTCGCAAAGTGCCCAATGCCTCCGTAGTTAAAGCATTTAAATGGTAGCTTTCCTCTGTACTTTCCTTTTCCCTTTCTCAGTTTTTTGACAAAATTTGCTTCCATTTCATCTGATACATCCTCTTCTTCAGACTCTGGTTTTGTGACTTTGCCTTTTAGGGCTTTGAAAGCAGCTTCTCTATCTGTGGGATTAGACCTTCCTATTCTCATTTCAAAAGTAGTCAAAGAACCATGCATCTCATCCATACTAAAATGATTTAGATCTTTGGCTTCTTCTATGGCAGAGACTTTAGAATCAAATCTAGGAGGGAGCGATCTTAATACCTTTTTCACGATAGTAGCATCGTTTATATCTTTGTCGAGACCTCTGATTGAATTGGTGATCCCATTGACTCTTTGCATGAAAGTCTCTATGTTCTCATCATTGTCCATCTTTAAAGATTCGAATTGAGCTCGATGTGTTTGAAGCTTGGCCTCCTTGATCCTATCATCTCCTTCATGAATGTTCTCTAGTTTATCCCATACATCTTTTGCTGATTCACAATTTATGATCTTGACTAGCTCACTGTCCACTAGTCCACACATGATGGCATTTTTTTCTTTTGAATCATTTTCAAATGCCTTTTTACCAGCAGTGTCTGTTGGAGCGGTGGCGGGAGCTTTGTAACCATTAACTACTGCACCCCGGATGTCAAAACCCAAAGCACTCGAGATATGTCTGCATTCTAATTTTCTAGAATGCATAATTAGTCCCATCAAACAATGGTGCTTTGTTCGAGGAGAACCCTTCACCACTTGCCATTGCGTCACTTCCAAGATCACCCTAGCTGTTTGAGCCTATTCAGGAACCTGGCTCTGATACCAATTGTTGTAATCACAGTGACACTGAGAGGGGGGTGAATCAGTGTGATCTTTAAAATTTCTAATATATATAGTTTTAAATCCAACAGCAGTTTAAAACTGATAAAAGAAATATCAAATGCAGCAAGAAAGCATGACACACAACACAGTAATTTAACGAGGTTCACCAATGTGGCTACTCCTCAAAATGACTGCTTGGACTACCATCCAAATCCAGCCAATGCAAAGCTACAACTTTACAATATCTTTTACCAAGCACCAACTGGAAGGAGCACCAACCCCTTAGCTTTATCTGTTTCAAATAGAATGGAGCACCAACTCCTAATTTACCAACACCTACTGGAAAGAGGCACCAACCCCTTATGCCAAGCTGCAACTTGGAAGTCAATAATGATAATGAAAATTATAGAATAAAACTTTCACCTTATTTCTCACAGTCTATTGTTTCTCTGCATTCTGTTGCTTCTGTGCAAAATGCTTCGCACTATCCGACCGCTTCTGTGAACTTCTTCGCACTCTCTACTGCAATCAGATGATCGATCACTTCTACTGTCTGCGCACTATCACTTCACACTTAGAACTCAACCTCTGCACACCGCACTCTTAATTCATGCAATCACGATATGCACACTTCGCTTCAACTCGAACTACGACTTCGCACTCAGCTTGAAATGATATGACTCAACATCTGCACCCCGCGCACCTCATTCGCACAAGTTCGATATGACTCGCTCTCTGCTCGACACGAACTTCACTTGCACAAACACTCTACTCGCATTCGCACATTATCTTCACACAGCATCATCTCAAACTCGAAGTACCCCTCCTTTTTATAGAAGAAATTTTAGGAACAAATCTTAAACAACAGTCGACTGTAACCCTAAGAATGTCGACTGCAAAACCCTAGAAATTGTCAGCTGCAAACCCTAGAAATTGTCGACTGCAAACCCTAGAAATTATCGACTACAAACCCTAGAAATTGTCGGCTACAAACCCTAAAATCTGTCGACCCAGATTCAACTTTGTCGGCCTCAACTGCTACTGCCACCTCTGTCACCTTCCTATAACTATTGTCGCGAAATAGAAACATGTCGCGATATCGTGACACTTTTTGTAGCCGTACGCCTTCTTGTCCTTGCTGTCACGAAATCGTGACCCTTTTGGCCTTTGATAGCTTTGCCACCGTTCTTGTCGCGAAATCGTGACACTTCAAACTTTTGCTGACGTCATCCTCATTCTTGTCATGAAATCATGACGCTTTCGGCTTCCAGAGGCTTTTCTTGCAACCTGTCATGAAATCATGACACTTTCAGCTTTTGCTGACGTCATCCTCATCTTTGTCATGAAATCATGATGCTTTCGGCTTTCGTACATTTCTCGCTTCATGCACTAGCGAAATCGCTACAACTTTGTGCCTTGTGCTTCCAACTTTGCTTCGACCCACGAAACTTTGACTTGTAGCGAAATCGCTACACTTTTGTGCCTTGCACTTTTGACTTGTAGCATAATCGCTACACCTTTGTGTTCTGCACTTTTGACTTGTAGCGAAATCGCTACACTTTTGTGTTCTGCACTTTTGACTTGTAGCGAAATCGCTACACCTTTGTGTTGTGCACTTTTGACTCGTAGCGAAATCGCTACACTTTTGTGTTCTGCACTTTTGACTTGTAGCGAAATCGCTACACCTTTGTGTCTTGCAGTTTTGACTTGTAGCGAAATCGCTACAACTTTTCACTTAACACTTTCTCCCTGCTTCGGCCAGCGAAATTTCAACATGTAGCGAAATCGCTACAACTTTTCCACTTAACACTTTCTCCTTGCTTCGGCCAGCGAAAATCCAACATGTAGCGAAATCGCTACAACTTTTCCACTTAACGCTTTCTCCTTGCTTCGGCCAGCAAAAATCCAACATGTAGCGAAATTGCTACAACTTTTCCACTTAACGCTTTCTCCTTGCTTCGGCCAGCGAAAATCCAACATGTAGCGAAATCACTATAGTTTCTCGACTTAGCTTCTTGGCCTCCAACATGTCACGAAATCGTGATAGTTTGCCTTGCGCCTTCTCTCTCCTCATTTTTGTCGTGAAATCATGACATTTTCGGCTGTGCCTTCTCTCTCCTCATTTTTGTCATGAAATCATGACATTTTCGGCTGCGCCTTCTCTCTCCTCCGACTTGTCATGAAATCACGACAGAAAACATGTCGCGATATCGCGACAGTTTTCTAACTTGTCTTTTTCTTCGAATTTTTGAAACTGGGTCACTTCTGTTTTCCTGGAATTGCACTTTACATAATCTGACTATCCTTTGAATTTCTGTCCTCTGCATCTGAATGACTCCTGAACTGTCTGTCCACTGCATCATTAGATCTAACTGCCTGTGTTGACAACAATGACAAACTTCTTGCAACACCTTGCTCAACAATATGGGTTCTCACCAACCGAGAGGCCCTAATAATTTTCCACGCATTGATATGCCCACTTTTGAGGGTCATGATCCTCATGGTTGGATAGCCAAAATAGAAGGTATTCTTGACTTATATCAAATTAAGGATTTTGATAAAGTCCCTTTCGCTGCATCAAAATTAGGCACTGAGGCCTACCAATGGTTCGTATGGCTTAAGCGAGAGAAATGAGCTACTATTAACTGGAAAAAATTCACTACCTCTTTTTTAGAAAGATTTGATGAAGGAGCTACATCATCATACACAGTAAGATTGTTATCTCTTAAACAAGAAGGATCGGTTAGCGAGTTTGTATCAAAATTCACCAGTTTACTATCATATACATTAGACCTCAGTCTCGACACAGTGGTAGGAGATTTTCATAATGGATTGAAAGAAAATATTAGGGTGGAGGTGGACATTCAAAATCCAACCTCGCTGAACGATTGTATAAGAATAGCCAAGCTAGCTGAGAAGAGAATTCAGTTGTATACACAACATGAAACTTATAGTCATCCTTCATATGGCAACAACTCTTTTCATAGAAATGATCAACCATCAAGATACTTCTGCTATAAATATCGCAATCACCATCCCAGAGAACAAGCATGTGCACAAAAACAAAACTTTCATATTGAATGTGCTCAATATGAAGGAGAAGAGGAAGAAGCATACCACCAGGAAGAACCTATTCAAGAAGAACTATCGATTTTTCTAGAAGAGAAGGAAGAGGATACAATGGCTATTTCTGTGCATGCCCTCATGGGGTTAACAACCCACCATACAATCAAGGTACCAGGATTTCTCTGCCAGAAAAAGGTAAATGTGCTAATTGATTCAGGTAGTACCCACAATTTTATCGACATCAAAATAGCAAAAGCTTTGAATTTATTCATTAATTCTTCCAACAAAGACAAATTCTAGGTTCTAGTAGCCAATGGGGTGAACGCTCAATGTGTTGGGAGAACATCTCAAGTATCCATTAAAATTGGAACTTATACCTGGTTTGGATCTCTTTTCGTAATGAATTTAGGGAACTTTGATGTTATTTTGGGAGTTGAATGGTTGGAAACATAGACACGGTCAGCTTCAATTTCAAAAAATTATTTGTGGAATGGAAGGAAAACAGACGGGTCATTCGCTTACAAGGTATTACTACTCCTCCATCATAGATGGTGAGCTCTCATAGTATGGAGAAAACATTAAAAAAGGTTGGATACGGATTCATAGATCAAATTAATTGTTTGACAAAGAAATCTCGAGCAATTTTGGGTATTTTTGCTCCAGATTTATGGGACATCGTAGCACATTACAAAGAGGTCTTCCAAGAACCAAAGGGACTACCTCCCCAAAGATCCCATGACCATGCCAGACAGTATCTCAAGAAGGTGATCAGCCAAAAAGTGAAATCTCAGTCAGAATTACCAATACTAGATGTAGAAGGGCGTATAAATCTCCATCCAGAAGCAATTCTACAAAGCAAAACATGCATACGGAGCTCTCATCACATCCCAAAATTTCTTATAAAATGGTAGGGCCTACCAGATGAAGAGGCTACATGGGAACCTGAAAGGATTTTCTAGACATTTCCAGCTTTGAGGACAAAGCTTTCCGAGGAGGGGAGTCATGTTACATACCAAATAACATAGCGTCGGCTATGTTCTACAATATTATCCAAGTGTGTAGTTTCATTATTTAGCTATCCAAATGTGTAGTTCTTAAATATCATCTTTCATTTTAATATTTCATTTGCATTCTCGCATATTTGCCTTTACAGCGAGGGTGTGCCCACCTTAAGTGGTGTTTGATTAATTTTGTTCTTATCCTTCTGCTGCATTCATATGTTAAGCATTTTATAATTTATATCGATATCTGTGATTACGGTCATTGTTCCGCTTAGATATTGAGGTAGGAAGGAGTACCCTTCCATTCATCAACCTCATGAAAGTACTAGGTGCATTTTTCAACCCAAATAACATAGCTAGCCATTCATACAATCTCTCTTTGGTCTTAAATGTAGTCTTCTACTCATCTCCTTCTCTAGTTCAAATTTTATGGTAACTACTCTTCAAGCCAATCTTTGTGAAGTATTTTTCTTCACTTAAATAATGCATACAATGTAATATAAACTTATTTTTTATCTTAATCTTATTTATTTCTCAGGATTCCATGCACATATGCCACTCTCCTCCATTATTGGGTGCTAATATAACTTGTACTACACATGGGCTCAAGCTTTACCTAATCAGCCTTTTATCCAATAGCTCTTGGAATTATCTCTTCAATTATTTGTTTTCCATAGGTGTCATCCTATAGGCTTCCTTGTTTGGTAAACTTGCTCTAGGTATGAAGTCTATTTTATGACTAATACTTCTTATAGGTGGTAATCCATCTGGTAATTATTCTAAAATAATATAAACATATTCTTCCAACAAATCCTTCACTTAATGTGGAATTTTGGTCATCTTATTTTATGTCTCATCTTTTGTGGGTTTAGCAATGAAAGCAAAACTTTCTTTTCCTTTATTCATTGCCTTCAAGAATTATTTTCTAGAGATTAGGAAAACCTTAGAACTATTTCGCACCTCTTTTGATTTATCCTTGAATGGATTTAGTGTATCACTTTTTCCATTCTTGACAATTAAATAAGTAATCAATCTACCATAATGTACTACATTTTTGTCAAATAGCAATAGTATTCCTAAAAAAAATTTACATGCATTCATTGGCATGATGTCACATAGAATTTCATCCTTATTAGAACCAATCTGGAGATTTATCATACATTGTTCAGTTACCAAAATTTGGTTTCCATTGCATAACTATGAAACTTTGTATAGATTCAGATGCTCAATTCTCTTCAAACCAAGTTTCTCTATCATATATATTGAAACTAAATTTTTTGTACTTCCACCATCCATAATCACCTTACAATATTTGCCTCCTAATTTGCAAATAGTCCTAAACAAGTTCCTTCTTTGCTCAGGTTAATGCACCTCTTTTACTGGTTTTAACAACACCCTTTTCATCATAAGATATTCTCCTTGTTTTGGTTCCTCCATGTGCTTTGGTGAGGCTACACTTTCCTCATATGCTTGTGTAATATGTCTATAGTATTTATTTCCATACCCATTGATTTGCTATATTTTTAAATATTCATATACTCGATGACTAGCCTCTCTACATATGTAACATTTTTTGGGAAATCCTCTACCCCTTCCTCTACTATAACCTTCTATTTATCTTGAGAAATCTCTATTATCTCTATTATTCTAAGAAGTAATAGATTTTCCCTCTTATTATTGTTGTCCTCTTCTATTGTTGGTTGATCCTCTTCCTACCATTATTTTTTGCCTTCACAACAACTTTTCCTTTGCCTTGAGTATATGCTAGTATGCCTCTTCAATTTTTCTAATTCAAATCATACCAATATCATCTCATATGGATAGTCTTAGTTCATTTATGTATCTTGCCACATTCTCTTCATCATATTTTATATGACCTGATCTTAGGATTAATTTATAAAAGTCTTCAATATATTATTTGACTCCCAATTCCTTTTGCTTGAGGTTTTGGAGTCTCCTACACAATCTAATTTGATAATATTTAGGTAAAACTTATATTTCAAACTGGACACAAACGTTTCCCAAGTTTAGATTTTATCCTTCCATTTTTGATGTATTTTAGTTTGGACATGATCCTACCAAATTTAAGCATGTACCTTTAGTCACATACATACAAATTTGACCCTCTTTAGATCCTCCATAGATTCATAATTAAAGAATCACTCTATGTTTGTTATCCAATAAATCAACTCTTCTAGGTTTAAACTTCCATTAATTTAAGAGTATTCATCTTTGGTTTATGTCCCTTGTTCGAAATTTCTTGAATCAACCATTATTTTGGTTCCTCTCCTTGTTCTTCATCTTGAGCTTCCATGTGATTGGTTTCCTCCTCTTTATTATCACTAATATCCTTAAAATGAATTCCTCTATTTTACGAAATCTCAATCACATATAACTTGGTGATGATTCCTCTCAACATCTCCATTGTACCTCCTATTTGGGCTCCTAGACCACATGGTCTTCCTCTTTCTCATTGCATCATCTTACTCTAGTACATATCGCAAACCTACTCTAATACCAAAAATGATGCAAAAAAAAAAGACAATAAATTTCCTTTCTATGTAAATCAGAGGTAAACTCTTTGAGACAACAACATCCCAAGGCTATAGTCCTATAATACTGTGAATCTCCCTTGTTTGGTGATGACTTCCCTATTGTATGAACACCTTTATTGTACAATCACCCTTGTTGTATGATGGTTTAATTGTATGGTTTGTACTACAGCATTCATGGTACAATATAGTGATCCAATGTTCAATTGTATGCCCAAGTGAACCAACTTGTATGACAACATCTAATTGTATGAAAAGGTAAGCCAAAATTCAATTGTAGAATTGAGAAATTTGATTATTGGTTTGATTGCACTGCAAATGCTTCCCTCTCTAATGGAATGAATCCTCTTTCAAAACTCCCTCTTGAATGGTGTTTAATATTTATGTGAATAGTAATCACACATTCACTTTCTAATTCCTTGATACTATTCTTTCCTAGTTGTTTGACATTCAAGATTCGATCAATCAACCTTGCTCTCTCTTGATTTGTTTCTCTTATAGCTACATCTAGGACCTATATTCCTATACATAGATATTTCTCCAATACAAGATTCTAACAATGTAAAGCATTTATCACAAAACACAGAATACAAGATGGTCTAAAGTTATAACATACTTATATGATCAATATGTATGCACAATTACAACATAATATAAATTTATTCTCTTGGAGGATGAATATGAATCATTCAATATTAATCTCTTTCTACCAACCATATTAGATTCCTCTCTCCTTGACAACTCTTTCGACCTATATTCTTCCCTAAAAATTACCTATATTTTTTCCTCTTTTGATCCATCATTTCTCTCTTTTTATATGCATCCATGCACAATTTTAGCTTCCTATTCCTTTCTTTTACGTTTATTTGGGTGGTTATTAAATTATTCATATTTCATTATTTCCTTGATATATTCTCTTGTATTAGGATTGAAATTATTGTGTGATGCATATTTTGGGATTCAGATTATTATGTGTTAAGAACTATATCTATGATTTTATAAGTGCAAATAAGTCAACAATAAACAACATTTAAAGGAAGGGAATATTATTATTTTTTGATTAGGTGGAAAAATGAAGGGTTTTGAAAGGAGATCCAAACCTTTTACAATGAGGATCCAAAAAGAGACAGTCTTTGAGAAAGATGGACATTAAGAAAAACCCACATTACATAAAATACCAACCCCAAACCTAGCTGAGGAAAAGAGATAAACTAAAATAGAAAGGCACCTAACTCATCAAGTTATAAGAATCTAATAGAAGATCCAAAAAAAAACCCAACCAACAGAAGAAACTCAAGCAACCAATAGACCCGACAAGCACTAAAAGAAGCCAATAAGAAAAATTAGTCTTGAAAAGAGAGATCTAAGTCTATATTTGGAGTAATTGGGTCCTGATCCTGCTTCAATATCTAGGAGATCTCCTTAACATAAAAATTTGAAATCTTCACTGACCTCTTGAGAGATCTTACCAGATCTTTGATTGAATATAAGGACTTACTCATAGTTTCTTTGGTCTCCACTTGAAAGTTGTGATTAGTCAATAGCATCTTAGGAATCTTTAAACTTTTATTTGAAGTAGTATCCAGGAGTGAGTCCTCTGAATCTTTTGAATCCTTAATCACATGAGATATATTTTGTTTTTTCTTTTGCTTAGTCTTTAGGTGATTCAATCTCCTTGTTCCTTTTGGTTCTAATTTTGGCTTCTTTAGAAGATCCTTATTCTTCTTCAATTCAAGCTTATATTCCCCCAAAGAATAAGAGTCATCGATCACCGAAGGCCCAACTAGGAGAGTTAGGGGGGTTTATTTCCAAAGGCACCTCACTATAATTTAGACTTTTAGGACCACCACCTCTGATATTTGAAACCTTAATATCTTCAATCACATGATTTTCAATAATATTTTCCAACTCGTTCTTACCAGCATTAGCTCCTAAAGTGGTCTCCTACAAATTACCCATAAAAATATTTTCCACACAAATATTATCAGGATTGGCCTCTAAAACATGAATTATTTGAAAGATAGTTCACCGTTTCTTTTCTAGGGGAAGTGGCACCCCATGCCAAGCTCAACCTGGAACCACTCTTTCTCGTATAAATTTATTTTTTATTTAAAGAAATATAATTAAAGATTAATTTGAACAAACCCTAATTATTTATGAAAGATGAATTACCTTGTTGCACATTAAGTGTCATTATTTCTAGCTCTTTATAGAGGAATCCAAGAATGTTCATCAGATTTTTTCCTTGAATATGGTTAACCAAGGCCATATGGAAGCTCCTAACGATGTCCAAGTGCATTCAAGGATGAAATAATCCATGATTAAAATAATCACCCTATCCCAAGGGGCACAAAATGAGACCCTCTAAAAACCATTATTGTATTTAATTGGCTGTCCAAATCTGTGTTTGAATAGATCCAACTCCTTTGCTAAGGAATGATTTTCCCTATTTACACAATATCTATACATAGGTGCTTCGATAATCCTAGAAATAAGTTGAGTGGTAATCATAAACTCCAATACTTCAGCTAAGACCACCCCTTTGTTCCACTAAAAAGCCATCTCTTTAGCCAGCTTGGGATCATGACCATTAAATTGCTTCAGAAAACTTAAAATTTTCCCTCTTTCAAAAATCTCCATCTTTTTCTAGGGCTAGAGATGAAGGTTCAACACCTTTAAATTCTTCTTCCATAAAGACATTTATTGTCATAGTTTTATAATTCTAGCACTGCTCAATTTTTAAACTTGACTTGAGCTCAGTCAGCAAGATAATCCTCACCAACAGAAGGAATTTTCTAAAAATATTTGCTATAATTTTTAGAAAGAGCAATGAAATTTTAAATAAAATATCTTTAGAAACACATTTACTAGAATCACTCAAATTTATTCTAGCATCTTCTAAATCCCAACATCAATACTAGAGGTGACCAACATCATATTCATTCTAATAACATGCTACAGTGCCAAATCTTCTAATAAAAAATTGATGCCTATTGAAAGACTTGAAAGGTCTAACAAGGATTGAAATATAAGGAAAAAAATATAGGGGTAGCCACATCATAATGGTGTATGAATTTGGTCAAGGAATAGCACGTATCCAAGGGACACCTATGAGCCTCATCATGAGCCAAGAAGACATCACATGGGAATCCACCACCTTAGACTAAGAGAAAAATATAGCAATTAACTGAATCTAAATAATCACACATTGAGGGAAACACTAGAAGAATAAGAGGGTAATTTTACTAGGAGTTTTGATCCATGAGAAATCCAAGATAGAGATACAAGACCAATCTTTATTCAAAACAATAATGATGTACCACCTTTGTCTTGAGTCCACCTCATAACAAGACTTCGTTTATACTGGAGAAAATTTATTCATGTAGTACCAATCACTACAAAACAACCACACCAAGGAGACCAACATGAATCATATCCACCTAGTACTAAGCCATAAAAGAGGATAAGAAGAATAAAGGAGAAACCATCTCCATTTCTAGGTGGTAGAAAGTGACCAAATCTAGTGGCACCAATACCCACCATTAAGCAAAAATATTTTTTGAATTTTCTCACTTGAGGACTTTAAATTTAAAAATATCCCCTGCCCCCACCAAAGTATTATATTGTTTTTATTGACCCATGAACCCTCCCTCTTATGATCCTCCAAAAAAAAAGAAAATTGAAGTAGAGAACTAAAATCCAATAGGAGATCCTCACCTTCATCTCTCTAAAACCCCCAAACTACAAAGAATTAAAAAGTGGGAATCTCCTGGATATCTTGAGGTATTTTCCTCTTGAATTATTCTCAATAATTCTTGTAGGAATTGTTCCTCTAGATGGATAGCCCACTTTGAGAAATTCTAAGGTTGGCTAAAGCATCCACCACCTTATTTCCTTCCCTAAAAATATGCACATGATGAAAGGAATCCAAGGCTTTCATATAACTATTAGTTTCTTCCATCATATTATTAGTAGTCTAGTTAGCATTTGCTTAACCTAAGAGGGAGTTTATGATATTTAATTAATCACCCTAAAAATGACCTTCCTAGCCATAACATACCTCATAAGATTCAAGCCTTGGAAAACAACCATTGCTTACAAAAAATGGATTATTTGAATATCAATATTTTCTATGAAAGCCAGAAGAATCTCCCCTTCATCATTTCTTATCACATCCCTAGATCTTTTTGGTCCTAGGTTTCCCTTTGAAGCCCCATCAAAGTTCAATTTTAACCATCCATATTGAAAAGGAATTCATTTGTTTTATTGCCTACTCAATTGCAAATTTGGTACAACCTTCTCAGGTCCGTAGGGAATACCCAAGAAATCAACAATCTTTGACTCCCAAGGGTTTTCCTTATCTTTACAAAAGAGATATTTGAGACATTTTCAATAAAGGTTGAGAAAATTTTATTACCAATTGTACACGAATCATTTGCATAGTCCTTAAAAGCTCAATTATTATTTTCTTTCCAAATCCTCCCTAAAAAGTGAGGAAGTCTCAAGGACTAGAAACTTCAACATCTTTGGCTCTCAAACAAAGAGGCCCATTGTTCAAAAATATCCACTATAGATCTTGGGAACACTCAAGATACCCCAATTTTCTTCAAAAAAATATGAAAGACTTCAAAAGAAAAAAAACACTCTACAAAAAGGTGATGAGTAGTTTCCTCATTCTTCCCACATAAATAACATCTATTTGTAAATATTAGACCTCTTCTCTTAAGAATTTCAATAGAAAAAAAAAATATTTTGAAGAGCCAACCAAAGAAAAAATTAATTTAAAGAATTAAAGATTTGATCCAAACCTACCTATTTGGGACCCAAAAATTACCAAATTTAGACTCTAGAAAATAAGCAAATTTAACATAGAAGACACCATTTATCTCTTTAGTCGATATTAAAGAATCTTCATAGGCAAATATTTTGATAACTTAAAGCCTCAACAAACTATTCATATTTTTGAGCACTTCCTTCTCTTCTCTTCCTAAGCTTGGAACTAAAAGATGCTTCCAAGCTTTCCTACAATCTATAACTTTTATAAAATCAGCCACTTTAGGTCCTATAATCGGATCTAGAGTTGGATTCAATATAGAAAAATTAGAGCAATTAATAAGGAGAGTCTCCAACAGCCACACATCCCTCTAAAAATCAAATTTCTAACCATTCCCAAGATTCCACCTAGACCCTTTTAGAATAGTGACTTTTATTTTGATAATACTATTCTAGATGTAGATCCTAAAGGAAATATCTAATGCTCTGAGAAGGAGAAACCTTTGGAAAAGTATTTAGCTTGAATTAGTTGGGACCAACCTAAATTCTTAAGATAAATAAGCCTCCAAAATTACTTAGTTAACAGGTCATTATTCATCTAACTCAACCTCCTCAACCCAAGACCACCTTTCTTTTTGCTAGTACATACTTGTTCCCAAGAGATCAATTTAAATCTTCTCTTATTCTCTGATCCTAACTAGAAAAGGTTTTTTTGGATTTGTTCAATATTTTGATCAATTTTTTAAGGAATCTCGAACAATGACAAGAAATAAATTGGAAGGCTTTGAAGGGTGGAAATTACTAAGAGTGTCTTGCTAGCTTGACTCATGAGGGCTCCCTTCCAACTAGAAAGTTTCTTGTAGAGTCTATCCAGGACATGGAACCAAATTTCATATTTAACTCTCCCTTTGAACAATGATAAATCTAAATAAGAGTAAGGTAGGTCTGTAGAATTGCATCCAAGAATCTGAGTTATGTATGTTTGTCTCCTCAGAGGTGTATTGAGAAAAATAATATTACTCTTACTTAGATTAATTTTCTATCCCGTTTCCAATTTATATAAAAGTAGAATGTTCTTGATCACCCTATCTTGAGGGATTGATGAATCCATCATTAATAGAGTATAATATACAAATTGATGATGAGAAATAGGGTCTAAGGAAGGGCATATTATAATATGATATTAATTAGAACTAACAAGTTTGGTGAAGGCTCTACATCATCTTGGTAAGTAATGGAAATTCATCAATTATAATGTGTTGATCAATGAAGTCATGAGGTAGAAATTTCATACACATGGATATATTAGTGAGAGAATACGAGGATGATAATTCTTATAGATAAAGACAAGGATAAATTATTGAATAATATTGAATGATTTCCCAACAATCCATATTGAGTAAAAGCTTTTAAATGATAAAAATACTAATGTGAAGTATTTTAGTGGTCTCTATCCCCATATAAAAACTATTTTGACGCATAACCTCTCAATAATATGGGAAATCATAACAAAAAAATTCATTCCATTAAATATAATTTTAAGAATGAAACTAACTCTATCCCTTAAGCCAAAAAATCTATAAAAGTGGAAGGGTTAATTAATTCATCCAAGATAAAGTGGAAAAAAAAAATTAAGATGAATAGAGGTGCCTATAATATGACCAAATAAGAGAGGCATTAAACTCATTGTGGTCAACATGACCATAATGAAGTTATATATTAAAACTTAGTAAAATAAAAATTATGGTAATTTATTGCAAGAAGTTAAACAAATTTATTAACAAGAACTAAAATTCAGACATAACATACTATTTGTCAAGTGAATAGTCTTGTGACATACTTTTGGACGTTCTATTGTCACTTTTATTTTAAAAAATATAGTATGCTCAATTTCAATGAGGAATAACTTTAGTTTTGTTCAGAATTTGAAAGGGTAGGGAACAAAATGTAGAATAGGAATGTACTTTAAAAAAAAATGACCTAGTAATTATGTTTTACTGTCAAGATTCTCCTTATTCTAAAAAATTTAATGAGGATAGGTCTTAGTGTGATTCATATGAAATTTTGCATATGATAAGTTTATTTTTTTTGGATATATATATTACATAAAGTGATCCAGGGTAGCATATATTTTTCATATTTTTATTAGTATATCAATTTTTACTCATTTTAGATGTAAGATATTCAATTTTGAGATAGATTGTCTATGCACATAAATTTAGGGGATCTAAACATCAATAATATTTTCTTTTTATAAAATTAAAGTACATAAATAGATATAGGGAATGAATATTTTTCAAGAATTTTTTGATTCATTTCAAAATTTTCATAACAGGTATCAATTTTTAAAATAGATCCACATTTAATAATAGTTTTTTTTTTAAATCACATTGTGCCTCCCCCCAAAACTACTATATTTTTGAACTTTACATTAAAAACTTCATCCAAGTATATAATTTCCATCAATATATCATTCATTTGACCCATTCTCTAGCCCTTTAAAGTTATCTCATTCCATATTAGAAATATGTAAGCCTCCAATGCCCCTACCAAGCCTACCATTAGGATAAGTTCTTTCCACCTACGTTCACATGCAAACATGCACCAAGATTTGAAAATTTATTTATTTGAGGCTTATCTGTCACATAAAGTTATTTTGTATAAAAATATCTTTCTATAAAATAATATTCATTGAAAACCCCTACTACCACCCACCCATGTATCCCCTTCTTCTCCCCCCTCTACTCCCCTCCCACCACTTAATAATATAATTTGTTTTTAATGAGTTATATGTGGCTTCTATTAGGGACCACTCCCATAAAAATAACAAAATATTACATTTGTTGTAGCATACCTTTTTATCATAGTTTTTCATTTCTTTTTTCTTTTAAATATATTTTTGAACTTCCTCGAAGTGATATGTTTCCATAATCAACTCCTTGACATCACTTTGATTAAGACATAAAATATTACTTAGCCAATTGCCTTCTAAAATATGAATTTCATCAAGATGAATATCAACACCATAATTCACTAATTAATTAGCTACCCCCGATTTCCTTCTCTAAAAATATGCTCACACTACCAAGATATTGCCTATAGTAATATATGATGACCATCAACAATAATATTATTTTTTATCCAGTATCCACATCCATTTTTGTTAGTAGCATTGATGATAATTTGTGCATCCCCATCAATTGAAATATATTTCCATCCTTTTTCTACTACAATTTTAATCCTTGTAAGAAGTTCCCTAGCCTTTGCATAGTTGTTAGTTGAAATTCCATATGATTTTGAATCCTTCACTATTTCTAAAAGCATCACCTCCACCAGCTTTTCTTGAATTTCCTTTATAAGCACGTAGCACCATCAAAATTAAAGTTTAGTAAAAACCCAAATTTTGAACATTTTTATTTTACCATAGATCAAAGTAGATACTTTGTTTTAATTTCATCGTAAATGACTCTTCCATGTATGTTCAAATATTGTAGCCAAGTTATTAACACCTCTTTTTTGCAATTGATACTTCCCATGATGAGCATCATATTTGTAGATATTATGCAAGAGAGGCAATAATATGGTTCCAAACCTGGGCATGATTTTGAGATTTATTTTTAAAAAATTTGTTATTCCTTTCAAGCCATAAATTCCTAACAATAATGGTAGGGCCAATCCTCCAAATAATATATAATTCTTTAGCTTTGAAATTATTTATCCAACATTTTATCAACTCTTTCAATGTTGATGGATCTACCCAATATAATTTCATATTTTTTTAATAACGTCAAATGGTGTGAGCAAATGGACAATGAAGAAGTAAATAGTCAATTTTTCTAAATGTTTCTCACACAAGGCACATCTAAAGGGTCCATAATATCCTCTTGTTTTTAGACTCTCTCCCATAATAATATTACTTTGAATGAATAACCAAATAAATATTAAGGCCTTAGGGAGAGCCTTAATGACCAAATGTTCTTCTAAGAAAAATATTTGGGAGAAGGAAATTTTGATTGTTCTAAATACTCATATCCCAACTTGATCGAGTATCCTTTGATAAATTCCAAACCAAATCATTATGTTGTATAAAAATCAGTAAATAAAAATCTTAAAGCATCTTTTGAAGTTCATCTACAATTTGTTTGAGTTCCTCCCCTTCAACTAGGTTACTAAAAGAAATCCATGATCTGGAGTTTTTTTTCATATTAATATAATATTTGAACTTTGGATATTTACATGCTCGGAATGCTTGAGCCAATGGTTTCCATTTTGATTAAGATGTAAGAGGATAAGGCTTCAACCAAGCATCAGACCAAAAATTTGCATAACTTCCCTCATTAATTGACCATCTAATATGTTTCTTTATCAATTGTAAACTCTCTAATATGAAGTTCCATGTTGATGATCCTTTGGGTAGAGTTTTTTTCCTAAATAATTTCATTGCATCAAGAGAACCTATATATTTTTGAAGTAATATTTTTACCCAATTCTTTCCTTAATATCTAAATAATCTCCACTCAAGCTGGGTTTTCCCATATGCTTTTTTGTTTTGTTCGGATTTCAGTGTTGATCCTAGTTGGGTTCACACCTATTTATCTCTGTAAAAGGTTTTGGGTCCTTTCAAAACCCCTCTATCAACCAAAAAAATAATATCAAATTCATAAGTCTGCAATTTTGCAAGCCTGATCCTCCAATATTATTTCCTTTGCAAATCCTATCCCACTTACAAAGAGGAAACCTAAATTTTTCCTCACAACCTTTCCATAGAAAGTCTCTTTGAATTTTATCAATTTTTGATGCAATACTTGTTAGTGATCTTAAAAGTAACATCATATAAACAGGAATGGATTGCAATGTAATCTTTATGAGTTGTAGCCTTCCTACCATGGTTAATAACTTACCTTTCCAACCTACCAAGCAAGCTTTCATTATATCCAAAGCTCATTTTTAATTATTTTATTATACAAAGGAATACCCAAGTAGGTTGATGGAAATGTTTCAATTTTAAACCCTAAAATATTCACAATAATTTGTTATAAATCTAGGGAAGTATTAAAATATCTAGTAGCTTTCTCATAGCATGATAATATTTATTTAAACTCCATGGCCTCACTAACTGAGGGAGGGCCCAAAAGAAAAGTATCATCAAAAAATTGGAGATGAGATTCAAAGGGACCATTTTTAGCAACTTGAATACCCTTGATTTTTTCTTCCACTTTTGCCTTTGAAAAGGCTTTCCCTAATGCTTCCACCAGAATAATGAATAGATAAGGAGAAAGTGGATCACCTTGACTAAGTCCACAAGATGGCTTAAAGTACCCAACATGAGAACCATTGATCAAAATAGAAAATTTTGTAGTGCTATAACAACATTTAATCCACTCACACCAACTATAATCAAAGCCAAACTTTCTAAGAATAGCATGTAGAAAATTCCAAGAAACCTTATCATATGCTTTGTTCATATCTAATTTCAAAAGCATACCTAATTTTTTCATGGAATTAAGGGAATGTATGGCCTCTTGTGCAATAATTATAGCATCAAAAATGTGTTTACCATGAACAAATCCACATTGTTCCTCTGAGATAAGACACCCTAGAATTCCTTTCAACCTGTTTTCCATAAATTTTGAAATGATATTATAAATCATATTACAAAGGCTTATTGGACAAAAATTATCAAAATATTTTGTGTTGCCTTTATTGGAAACCAAGGTAATAAAAGTAGCATTGATATCACTTATTATAGCCTTCATTTTTTTAGCCTCTTCAACCTCAACTAACATATCACTCTTTAATAAATCCTAAATTTTTTGAAATAAAATTGTAAGAAATCCATCTTGGCCAGGTGTTGTATTAGGATAGAAAGAGAAAATTGCTTCATGAGAACCTTTGTAGATATATTCTTCATCCAAATTTTATTTTATCCCTGAATGATAATGATTGAATATTTTTCAAAAGTTTTCTGACCAAAGTCCGTTGAGTGTGTGCCAACTTGATGACAACGGTACCAACCCTAAGCCACCAGGGGTCTCCCTCACTCTGGACCATGTTTACCAAGGTGAGGTAGGGGTTATAGTGGTAGAACCATGATTTGATGCTACAATATAAGGCAATGCAACTTGACCCTGTGACCAATTGTTCAAAAAGTAAAGGTAGTTGTCGATTCCTCTATGTATATAAAAAAAAGATAATTGATTGAATATTTTGCAAAAGTTTTTATTGTGCCTCCTTATCTTGCCTAGAATCTAACAAAATATTTTTTAAATAATTAAGTTCTTCCTTCCTTTTTTTTTATTATATTAGAGGAATCGATAACTCGTTACAATTTTCTACGGCTCTTAGTGGGTTCAAATCTCATTCCTTGTCGCCACTATAACCTCCAGTTGCATCAGGTAAACCTTTTATGTGGCCAACTACACTGACACGACACGCGCATCGATACTAAGGGGCTCGAGGTATTGGATCCTTGGTCTTCACGCTACTAGAGAAGCATTTTGACTGTTGAACCAAACCCTCAGATCCAATTGCTTCCTTCCTTATATCTTCTTTGTTCTCAATTTTTTTTCCATCTGGAGTTATAATATTTTTGTTATGATGAACAAAAAAATTGTTTTTGTTGTAGCATGATTTTTTTTGTATTTATATCTCCTTCCTTGAGTCATTTCTATCTAGATTTTTGAAACCAATATGACTCCTTTTTCAAAGGAATTGTTTTTCTTTCACACAAGAATCCTAATCCATTCCATTAATTTCTACTCTCTTGTAATTTTTGATCTTGGATTCAATTTCTTTATTTTCTTTAAAAATATTACCAAAATATTTGACATTCCATATCTTCATTTGCTCCTTTAATTATTTTAACTTTTTAACAAACCTATACATACATGATCCTTCAAATTTTGATTCATCCCACCATAACATAACCATCTAGAAAAAATAAAGGTCTTGAAGCCACATAGACTAGAAGCAAAATGGCTTTGGATGACAATTATTAGGTAACTCACAATTCAAAAGAATGGGCTTGTGATATGATCCTGCTTGCAATGAAATATCTAAAGAGATTGTATACTTTATTTGCAACCATGTATTGGATAACAAGAATCTATCTAGTCTTCTTGCTATATGATTTTTTCCAATGTGTTTATTATCCCATATATATTAAAATTTTGAGGGACTAACATCCCAAAGGTCATTTGAATTGAAAAATGAAGAAAAATGTTGCATTGATTTAAACCATCTTGGAATGCCACCATTCTTTTCTAAAGGAGATAGAATAGTATTAACATCAACCCAAGAATCCATAGATCATAATGAATCATCATTATATTTGACAAAAATATGCTAAGGTCCTTCCAAAATCTTTCACGAGGAGTAACTATAGTTGGAACATATACATTTATAACCTCAAATTTGATGTTTTCCCCTTTCTTGCAAATTACTCGGCAACCCAATTACTTTTTACTTCTAATAGTTTTCCATCCCATTTGCATTTGTCCCATATTATTTTAATACCACTTGAAGCTTTTGTAGAAGAAACTACTAAACAATAACCTGTCTTCCAAATATTCTTAAAAGCATCCTTACATTCCTCATTGCTTAATTTGATTTCTTGTATTAAAATAAACTCAGGTCTATAAAAATTTATTAATTCCTTAATAACTCTTTTTTTAGGGGTTTTATTCATACCCTTAATATTCCATGATATCATTTTCATCATCAACACTTTTTATTTTTATTAGTGGGCTTAGCTCCACTTCTTCTTAACACCTGTAATATTTTTATTTGGCTTCCTAGACCAATATCCTTTTGAGTTTCTTTTCCTCTTTGTTCCTCATTAGAATTTTCTTCTTTATGTTGCCCTAAAAAATATAAACTGCATAGATGATCCTCCATAGTCATCACTTTCTTATGTTGGCCTAAAAACCCTAAATTTCCTTGGATATCCTCCATAAGATTTTCTTTACTATACTGCTCTTGAAATCCTAAAGTGCAAGGAATACACTTTGTACTACTTTCATTTTTATTGTAAGGCAAATATGTTAAGCTACTTGAGGATAATAAAGGCAATTTACTTAGATTTAACCTTGACCTCTTTCACCTCATTTGCTTTAAAATTTGTCTCCCTATCTTTGTTTGTTTTAAAAAATTTATTCCCATTTTCCTTTGTACCTTTAGATCCTATATTTTTCACATTGTACTTCCTCATACCCATATCAAATTTTTATTCTAATTGTTAATTCAAGTGAACTATAATGGCCTTTGTCATCTGATGATGTAGAGGGATTTTTCTAGCCACTTTCTTAGGAGTGGAAAATCCTTGATTTGACCTAGCTTCTCGTGTGATATGATCTCCTTGTTTCAAATTGAAGGTATCCTCATGCCCAAAAATTTCTATATCTTCCTCCATATTCACTTTGTAGCCTCTTTCCATGTACCCAGTTTCATGATATTTGCGATATCTAGATGCAATGTTTTCATAATCCACTTGCTAATCCCATTATTTTGATTCAAATTTAATACTAATTGATAGTGGTAAAGATTTAGAAATATCCATGGAAACACATATTAGAATGTATACAACATGAATTCTCTCCTTAGTAGTTGGTATCTCCTAGATGAATTCACCTAGAGTATTACCAATATTCTTCAAAATCTCCTTATTGATGAGTTGATAAAGAAGTCCAAAAAGCCTAATCCATACTGGAAGCCTTTTAATAGTTTTTGTGTCCACCAAATAGTTCTCGCTCCAAGGTATTAAATATAATGCATATTTACCCCTAAACCATGGGCACCTATCCATTATTTTATCCCTTAATTTTTAGTTGGATAAAATAATGAGGAAAAATCCTTTTGAAAGAAAAGTCGTGGAGTAATTTGAATTCAATCCCCAGTTTCACTTGATCCAATTTTGAATCTAGAAAAAACCTGGCCAATATCCATAAAAATTATATTTTAAGAACCATTATATCATGCTCAATCATATCATCCTTGATAATCACTTATGGTGTAGAATCTGCTACCTAGACTAGGTTTGTCATAGATTTGCTCTTCCTCTTATTGCTAGCTAGGGAATCCATACTTCCAACTTGGCCATTCATACTTTCAGTAAGGACTTTCACAAATGATTTTCTTTCCATGTTACTTGGATTTTATTTAAATGAATCCTTTAAATTCTCCTAAGATATGGAACAAGAAGTGGCACTTATTCCTTGATTACACTTTGCTTTCTATTTTTTGCTTTCCTACTCACACTTCCTCCTCACTCTCAGCTCCTAGTTGCACTTTATTTTGACTACACTCACTCCTATCTCATGCTCGCACTCACTCCTGACTTCATACTCCCTTCTAGTTGCACTCACTCTTGGCTCACACTTGCTTTAGGTTGCACTAACTACCTTCTGGCTCAAAATGCTTTCATTGAGTTTACATAGGTTTTTATGAGGGGCCTCAGTCCCCTTTTTGAATCTTGGACCTCTCAAAGAGAGGCCAAATCTCTTACCACCATAGTAAGGTTGTAGCTACCTAATTTTAATTTTTCTTAATATACCTCCCCTTATTTTAATTTCTCTTAATATGTCGCCCTCTATTCTTAACTCTTATATCCCATCCCTTAATTGTTATTATTTTATTAATATACCCCCTCTTTTTTTTAAGTTTACATAGGTTTTTATGAGGGCTCCCAATCCCCTCACACCGAGTGGAATTTTAACCTCGGACTTCTCAAAGAGAAGCCAAAGCCCTTACCACTGCATTAAGCTTGTAGCTTAATATGCGCCCTTCTTCATTCCTAATTAATTTAAATTTTTCTCAGTATGCCTTCCCTTCTTTTATTTTAATATTTCTTAATATACCCTTCCCTCCCTTATTTAATTTTTTCTTAATATACCCATCCCTTATTCTTAATTATTGGACTTTATGTTGTATTTTAATCAAGAAATTGATCCTGATTTGTGGGTATATAATTTTAAATATTAATTTTTAATCCATTTAAAAAGTTTATAGATGAGCTTTGTTGTACTAAGAAACATTGAATTAGTTTGTTTCTCAATTAAAAATAGAAAATCATAGTTCATTTTTTAAATGTTACTTTTAACATTGGTGGACTTATTCATGGGTCTATAATTTTAAATATATATATATATATTAAGGGTTTATAGATGAGCTTTGTTATATAAGCAACATTAAATTAGTTTGTTGCTCAATTAAAAATAAAAATTATTGTTCATTTTTTTAATGTTGATTTTTTTTGTATTATTGAGTAAATACTTCTTATACATAAACATATGCACTATGGGGGTTGAACCCGGGTCACATCACCAATAATGCAAGTGGCATCCTTGTCGGTAGACCACACCATGTGGATACAATATTGATTTTAACATTGATAGACTTAGCTTATGGAATTTTTATTTTATTTTCTAATTTAAATCATTTAAAAGGGTACTTAGGTTTTTTTATAAAAAAATATTAAATTAATTCGTTAAATTCAATGAAAAAGAAACCATTTTTAGTGTTTCTTAACATTGATCCTTATTTTATGGGTTCTAAAATTTAATTATCAATTTGGTCCAAAGTGTTGGCTTCCACGCATGTTTATTACTCGTCTTGTTGGGTCCCTTCCCAGGCTTGTTACAAACAACTTTAAAAATTACTGTGAGAGTTTCTATGGTCTAGTGGGTCTGAGCGAAAGGGATTTCACAAAGTGGATTGGGATATTTGTTGTCTCCCATGACAAGCAGGGGGTATGGGTCTGCTATACTATAAGTGTCAAGGTTTAGCCCTCTGTGCTAAATGGATTGTGCGAGCTCTCAAAGGACCTAAAGCATGGAAAGTTCTTATCAAACATTGCATCTTGGTTGGGCTTCCCCTCAACTATCAAGCTTGGGAAGGAATGGATTTGCCCTCTCTAGTATTGGCCCCAGTTTTCATTAAAATCCTTGGCTCCTTTGTCATCAAAAGCATATGGAAGTCTTGGCAACAATTAAACCCTTGGATTGTTTGGAAGGGGGTCCATTCACATAAAGGCCTTTCCATTAATATTATCAATGTCTGGTGGTCTCTTGTATTCAAGTTTTAGGGTAAGCCGTTGGGCCAAGTTCCCTGGGTCCATGCCCAATTTTTTTTTAAGCGAGGCATTGCCGCCATTGCAAATTTTTACTCCAAGAAAATAGATACTATATTCCTTGGAATTATTTTAAAAGGATGTTTCACTTTTCCAATGCTGACAAGGCTACATATGATGTTGTTCTAGACCATACACCTTTCTCCTTATGGTAGAAATTAGGTGATAGATCCTAGAAACCCTGGTGGAAATATTGAGCCTGGTATAAGAGCACTTCCTTGCTCAGCTACAGAACCAGGTAGGGTTATGACTGGCTTACACCAACTGCACCCATGTTACACAAACTCAATATAAAATGGGACCTTCTCTCATCACCCTCTAGGTAGAAAACTAGATTTCATTCAGTCTGGGCGTCTTATCTGGAGCCAAACAAATATTTTTTTCCTAGAGATTATTGTATCAGGGTTTACCCATTAGCCGTAGACTTTCTTATATGGGGATGCTTGAGCCTCGATGACCATTTTGTCAAGAACCAGAGTCTTGTATGCATATTTTATGGGCATGTAGATGGGCCAGTATTGCTTGGAGTTGAGTGGGTTATTTCTTTGCCCTGTTTATGTCCCTACAGCTTTCCTGGCATCATGTCCTTCTGGGTGATCCCATTTAGTTTTCTCTCCCACTGATGGAAGTGTGGCAAATATTCAAAATCAGCCTTCTATTTCACATTTGGAAATCTAGAAATAATATTATTTTCAAGCAGGTTGATCTTTCTAAGAATTTTTCATTTGCTAACAAGCTCAAAGTTTTTCATGATGTGTGGTTTCAGATCTCCGACTAGGCTAAAAATATGGCTATGGAGCTAGACCATTTGTAGGCTTTACTAAAATACTGGGGTGAAGCCCCGTGTGCTATCAGTAAGGAGGCCCTTGATCGTGCACGGTGTCAACCTCCTCAGAGTAGATACCATGTCTATGGAGGCCCATTACAGCAGCTGGATATGTACACTTCCCAATATTCTATGCCTATGATCATTCTGTAATCTACACCTGTACCTAATGATGGTTGGGGGGCTTCAGGAAGCCATGGGCATATTTCTAGTTGGTTCCATCCTTCTCCAATTACTCATGCTTCAGGCTGGGGTGAGGAGCACTTTGATTGGTAGGGGGAACCACCCACTTCAAATGGATAAGGTCCTATATACCACATGCTCACTTCTTTAAAAACCTTTCTGGTTGTAGAATGTTTTTAGTTTTCTTTTGATGGTTGTGGTGCCCATATGGTGCAGTTTATTTTTCTTTATCCGCTATTAGGATAAGTTAGTGGCATTCGAGGTGTGATTTTTTCTCCACCCACACTTTTTTTTTGGCTGTAAAGGACTTTTATTTTATAATTAAAATGACCTTTCATCAAAAAAAATTATCAATTTTAATTATTCAGCTTTTTGAAATTTAAATTTTTACACAATTTGTCTTTTTTGAATATAGGGGTATTTGTTTATTCTACAAAACCCATACTAGTATGGATATTGTTTCATATATTTTTTGTTTGGGTTGTCCATAGTGCATTATCCATATCAACCATTCATTTTACAACTTAAATAATGGAAAATGAAAAAAAAAAGTAGAAAAAGGAATAAGAATATATCATTTGTAGTATAATAAAATATAATCCAAAATCAAGTTGTAAAGTAAAGAAAAAACTAGTTGTTGGGCATGTAACTTGCTTGGTTGTGGACAAAAAAGATAATGCAATTCATGCAAGTCATAATGTTAGAGATGATATTCAAGTTGTAGATGTTCATGAAGTTCAAGCTATAGATGTTCATGAAGTTCAAGATATAGATATTCGAGTAGCTCAAGTTGACAATATTTAGGATGTTCAAGATGCAGATGTTCCTATTCCAAATGTTGTAATTGTAAATTTTAAATATGCACATGTACTAATATAAAAAAATGAATAATGCTATTGATGTTGATAAATATTTTAACTGTATAATCCATTCACACTTTCAA
Organism: Wollemia nobilis; assembly: GCA_028583015.1. NCBI lineage: Eukaryota > Viridiplantae > Streptophyta > Pinopsida > Araucariales > Araucariaceae > Wollemia > Wollemia nobilis. Next base: position 4,831,262 of record JAQPPZ010017031.1, on the reverse strand, counting down.
TAAATATATAAATCAAGCTCATATTAGGTTGTATTTTTGTATAAATACAAGAAATTGATATTGACTTTTTACATGTTGAGAGCTGATAATGCAAATCCAACCTACAAAAAGAAAAATGCAAACACAAAGGTGTTTATAATTATTACCCATGCTTTTATTATGATAGGTAGTGGAGAATAAAGTGTTCATAAAAATGTGGTAAGGTAGGATATTTAGAGGGTAGTTGTGAGTAAGGAGAAATCATATGGGATGGATACTACTAATATGCTCAATCTTAGCCAATCCTCAATAGACAAAATATGGAGAGAAAGGGATATTTTAAAATAAAATTTATCCCATGAAATAATGGGCATTTTATTCTCAACATACTCATAAGGATAGAATACCAGACGAGATTAAAAATTTAAACAATTTGGAATTAAGTCTAGTCAATGATTATAAGTGGTAAAATATATGTTAAAAGTTAAATTATTCCTAACAATATCTAAGAGTATATCTAAGAATTATGTGGATTATAACTAGATATAAGTATATTAGGATTTCAATAAAAAAATATAGATATTATGACATTCCATAGGACCTTTAAAAAATTGAAGTCATCTCATCTGTTGTAGAATAAATATTAGGAGACTTGTTATTAGTATCATACAAAGTTCATAATATAGTATTAGATATATCTTCAATTCAAAAATCACAAGGAGCCTAATATTTATTTTCCTAATTAAGTGATTTTATTTCTTCTTTGCTTTGTAAAAAGGACTAATGTGAGGAAAATTATATGGTGGATTGTATTTTGAATGTGATGAGTGTGGTGATTTTAGAAAGCTAGTGCATAGTCAAATTGATGATTCATAAGAACATTTGATAAAATTAAAAAAAGAGATACATGAATATAAGACGTAAGAAACATCTCATGATAGTGAGCCAAAGAGAATTGGTATGGTGGACTCTAATTTGCCAATAGAGGACTCCATGGTAAAGCCTTGTTGACATCAAATTTATTTGTATATCAAACATAGTCATGGTGCAATGTGGTAATATATACAATTTTATTTGTTAAGAGAAACATTCCCTTGAACAATTTTATCTATGTTTTTTTTAGAAATACACATTTATACCCAAAAAAAATATAAAACTAGGCCTTAAATTTAGCTAAATATTAAATTTTATACATAAATTTATGGTGATAATAGTTGTATCAATAATGAGGTGCACGTTTACATTAGTATTAATCATGACCATGATACTTATTATGTATAATATTACTCTAAGTTATTGTATAAGTCTTTACAAGATCAAGGGGTGTCATTTAATGAGTAGTGTGTTGGTCCAATGGGGGTGTGGAATAGTTTAAATTAGCTCTATCATTATTTTAGCTTGTAAATAATATATTATGACTTACATTTCGATTCTTTGTAATATTTTTGATACAATGCATGACAAAGGGGAACATGATGGTGTAGGTGCAATAGTAAAACATGTTTTTCAAAAATACCAATTATAGTATGATGCAATACATTTTATTGATGCCAAAACTATAGTTGAATGGTGCAATAGTCATCTACATTATAATTCATGAGTGAAATAAGTAAATTGACTGGTAGACCAAAAGTATTTTCACATATTGTAGGTAGAATTTAAATTTGAATGAATTTATTTTAATGTTTTTGAAGTTATTTTTAAAATGCCTTTCTTTTTTCACCTAGTTAATTTTTAAATCCAATTTACATGGACATTAATGGGATTTGTAGACATTGATAGGGAGATTGTATACTATTATCAAACAATAAAAGGCACAAGGACTATTAACTCAATCAAAAGTATAAATAAAAGTATCAGGATCATCTAAAGTAATGACTACTCATGCAATTGTATTTTTTGTATGAAATAAATTGGTGAAACATGGTTATATTTTTGAAGAAATATTATATATATATATATATATATATATATATATATATATATATATATATATATATATAATAATTTTTATTTGGTATTTGGTTTCCTAATTAGTCTATAACTGCTCATGCATTACTTGAAATAATTTTAACATGGGCTTCCATATTATATATTTTTCAACAATACTTGATCTCATGTATTTTATTCTACAAGTTATCTTTAAGATTAAAATAACGAGATACTTACTCTTATGGGTAAACCATATCCACTAGTTGATCTCAATGAAACAAATGAAGAGTTAATTTATTCCATTGACTATGGTAACATATCTAGGTAAATGAAAAAAAGTATGTTAAATTGTACTTTGAATTTGAATGTACATACACACATATAAATATTTGAAAATTAAAGTTAAGTTTTACGAACTGATTTTTTAACATGGCTAATTTTTATATATACATACAAAATAGGTGTGTCTCTAGAGATTGTAGGACATGGTAATGCAAATAATATTTGTTACTATTTATTAAAATGTATATAATTCAAGTCAATGTTACTAAAACATTAACTTGACGATGATTGTAATTATTTCAAAATTAGTGTAGAGGGGGAAAACTACTTTTTTGTGTATAATTCTCAACTGGATCTTCTGGAATCCGAGGTGAACTATGGGGGTGTGTTATATTATCTACACTTGGAGACATGAAAGGATGGGTTCACCAAGAATTATTTTAGGACTCGCTCCAAGTTCGGTGTGGGAGTGTTAAATGTGTCAATTAAGCAAACACTGGCCTTTCTATGCTAAACTTATGAAAATGAGAGAATGATGTGATACACATAGGATGTAATAAGACAATGACTAACCCTAATATGATTATATGATTGAATTATTTCTAACCCTAGGTTTCATTAATGAAATTCTTTGTATTTTGAAAAAGGGCATAAGGGAAATACACAAACAAGACTAAGATCTAAATATACATTGTATGCTTTTATTATTTTCAATGCCTAAAAAATGGTTAAATATTTTTCCTTTTTATTTGTAACCTAGATTGTGAACAAGAATAGAAAAATCAAACAACACACAACCTAACAGTTTTATCAAGGGCACTTATTTAATTTTGGTGTTTGATCTAAGCTTTATCTTGCATCCAAAATATCCAATGGTTTTAGACCTACAAAATACCTTCACACACCTTACTTAGGTTGCTATAATATTGAGCTTGGAGGTGCAACAATCAAGCCCCCTTGGTACTTTTAGCTGATCGTTCATAATAAAAATGAGCTTTGAACTTTGGAACAAACACAATAAAATATGTAAACATGAAACAACAAATGAAGTGCAAACAAATTGGATGCAATACTTTAACAAAAATAGAAATTTGAAAACTAGGGTTTTGGGGACAAATACTTGTGCCCAAGCTAAACTGGTATGAAATGCAAATGAAACAGAATGATAACATCTAGAAATGAACATAAAAAAAGACAAATATAATGTAGAGGACATTTGAAGTGAAGCCCTAGGGTTTTGGGATGAATAATCACCTCAAAATTAAGCTAATTGAATCTACACCCTATAGTATATCGAGTGAAGATTCGATAATAGTGCCAAAATGGATGCAGAGCGTTTGGTAGGTGAAATAAATGATTTCATAAAATATATGCCCCATAGTGAATTAGGCATGAATTTGTGTCGGAGGGCTTAAAAATCCCTAAACAAAAATAAAAGCAGAAAAACAAGGATTTAAAGTGAAAATACGAACTACTAAATGCAAAGAAACACTTGGTGATCTCAAGGAAGAAGCAAGAGCAAAGGTGAAAGACCTCTCCTCCCAAGAAGATAAATTGTTGTTAAGGTTTTATCCACTTGCAAAATCTCCAGGAACACCAACAATAGACCACCAAAGCACAAAAATATTGTACAAAATACTAGCAAGATCACTTAAGCATAATTCAGATAGTTGAGAGTCACTTGGTAATTTTTTTCAAACTAGAAGAAAATGGGATTCAATACCTTTATTTAAAAAGGTCTTGGAGGGCTAAAATGGTGGCAAAAATGAAACTTAACCTTGATTAGGTAAATGCCCTAGAAGGGTCAACTTAAAATTTAGGTTTTTTAAAGAAAACCCTAAATTTACCAAATTTACACCCCATAAATTATCAAGTGTGAATTCGATCACGATCAAGAAAAAAAAGGTAAAACACAAGAAAAAAAGGACCAAACTTGTTTCTAGAAAGTTTAAGAACCTCTCAAAGGAATCCCAAGGAAAAATGACTCATCTAGGTGGGTCAATTTTTCGTGTCTACATTTTTCCCCCTCTTTGATGCATTTATGGCCTAATAAATGTGTCAAAGAAATATGTAGATACTTGTGGGTGAAAAATATGGCAAACACAAGGAAAAAGAGGTGACGAGTTTAGAATAAATGGGTGGTTCACAAATAGTGTCATTATGAACATTTTGAATATTTGACATGCAAATCAAGGCATTAGGGACTTTAATGCCTCTTAGGCTAGGGTACCCCCTCAAGTTTAAGGAGGAATGAAAATCTTCTACAAAAACTCAAAAAGGGTGGACTCAGAAGAAAAAGAGAGGCAACAAACAAAAATGAAATAAAAGGAAGAAAGAAGATAGAAGAAAAACAAACAAGAAAATACAAGAGGCAAACTTGCACTTATTAAATTTTCATTATTTGTTCTTTTTTTTGTTTTGTTTTATTTTTTTTTATTTTTTTAGCATGAGAATTATGAACATAATGAATGCAATGCAAAATGATCCTAACTAAAATGCTTGAGCTTAACTAAATGAAATGCAATCTAACATGAATGCAAGGTGAAATGCACGAATGAGCGGATGGAAATTTTAGGGTCCCTAGTAATAGATATTTGGGGATACATTATTATATTGTATAAGGGTTGGCATGGATCATACATAGCCCAAGGTTGATTGTATTATAATATTATATTATATTATAATATAATAAAATATTATAATATAGTATTATATTAGTAGTAGGCTCCCCGATGTAGAAAAAGAATATGGATATATAAAGAAGAGATATTTGTCATTATAATCATCATGGAGATCAATCATATGTAAGCATATTTGCCCACGAAATGGCTTATGGGACTTTGCCAATGGCCTGAGTTAAATTTTTATAGCCTACCTTGGAGGTAATACAACAAGAGGAGTAATAAACATGAGAGGCTACCATAGGTTTATTTGCAACTTGAATTCTTCTTGGTAAGGAAAGAAACTGAGTTGGCTAAGCATTAAATTTTTTTAAGTCTTTCCAAAACTTAGTTCCACATATATTTAGGAGAAATATTAATCCCAAAGGGTATTCCCAAGTATTGCATAATCATACCATGAGGGATGATCTTCCACTCAATTGAGGAGTTGCATCCACTAGGTGAGGAAGAAGTATAGAAGACTTCAGTTTTAGAGTGGTTGATACGAGAGCCAAAGACATCACAAAACAATTGAATAATTTCTTTAACTGTTTCCACCTCTTGTTGGGTATTTTGAATAAAAAGAAGAGAATCATCAAAAAATGTGAGTTAAGAGCATATTTATCCCTAGGAATCTTAATACCCTAAATGAGACCATTAGAATGAGCCTTATGAAGAATATTACCAAGAGCATCGATAGCCAAAATATACAAAAAGGATCTAGGAGGCTTGTTCGATAGACTATTGAAGAGGGAAGGAGGGGAAAGAGCTCCATTAACTTGAACACAAGTTGAAGCATCACCAAAGAGCATACCAATTTGATTATATAATTTTAGACCGAAACCAAGCCAAACAAGTATACTAAGAATAAAATTCCATCTGATTTTATCATAAGCTTTGTTAAAATATAACTTAACCAAGAGGGCATCTTGATTGGATTCAATAGCCCATTGCAAAGTTTTCTAGTCCATCATAACATTATCTAAAATATAACGATATTTAAGAAAAATAGATTGTTTTGTGTGAACAATCGCTTGAGCAATAATTTTTATTTTTAAAGCTATAGCTTTAGCTATGATCTTGTACGAAACATTGACGATGGTAATAGGTATCCAAGTGGAGATTTTGTTAAGAGCAATATCTTTAGAAATCAACTTGATCGGCCCTACATTGATATAAGCTCTGAGGGAACTGTTTTGAAGAGCTTCCAAGTAAACATGATGAATATTAGAGAAAATAATATGTAATTTTTTTTATAAAACTCCACTAGAAGACCAGCTAGGAATTTTGTCATTCTTCATAGAAAAAAGAGCAGTTTTTAGATTATTCACATAATGAAGATATTCAAGTTGATCCCAAATAATGGGGTCTACTAGGGAGGGAATATGTTCTTGTACATATTTTATTAATATATATTGGATGTCATCCCTTGGATCCGCTATAAAAATTTGAGAGATATGAGCTACAAAAAGATTCATGATATCTTTAGAGTTGAAAAGAGAATGACCTGAAGGGTCCTCCAACTTAGTGATCCTTTAAAAACTATTATTATGTGTGAGGTGGTTAAAAAAATCAATTCCCCTGTCTCCTTGGGTGATCCAATTGATATGAGACCTAACATGTGCCCCTCTAGCACGGTAAGACTCAAAATCTAGCCCGATTTTCAATATCAGGTAGATCGCATTGAAAAATAGTGTTAGTAGGGTATTTCATAAGCATTGAACTAATATTAGAGATCTCTTTATGAAGGCAAATATATTGAATCTTCTTCCTTCTAGAAATAGAGTGCCCATACCATCTAATGGAAAAAATATATATTGGAAATATTTATTTCAAACAATTTGATCTAGCCATTATTACTAGTTGGTCTAGGAAATTTATTCTATATATGCTCTACAAGGTGGCTACAAGCAAGAATATCAAGGTGGGATACATTTAATTTGAAAGGAAGCACCATGGAATTAAGGGATATAGAGAAAATTTGGATAGAAGATAAGATAGGAAGATGATCAAACAAAGTTGTGTGAGAAAGGACATGAACTTGCTCGTGGATGGAGAATTTATATAGGAAATAATTACTGAAATAAAATCCATCCAGATGAACAAGCTTCTTAGGATAACCTTGATAATAGTTGTACCATGTAAACTAATTATCTCTATAATAGGAGGCTTTACAAAAGAGAGGATCATGCACACCTAAATGATTACGACAAAACAACCAACTACCAAATTCAGCATTAGAAAGGGGTTTACTACAAGTCAATAGGATTCTCAATCATATTTAAGTCATCTCCAAGGATCCATTCTGCAAGATGGAGAGAAATAACTAACCATTCCCAAAGGGATATATGACTAGGAGGGTTATTGGGTGCATAACCTATGAGTTGAGAGCCAATCTAACAAACATACAATAGTGAGCAGGATCTTCACCATGGTCTAGAATAGCATAACAAAGAGGCTTGGCTATGGAAATGGAAACATCACCTTTACTATTAATATGAGAAGTAGTAAAGGTATATGCATATCCACCACCAATTATGTCCATACAATGGGTAAGAGTGTGACTAGTGACTTTCATTTCTTGAAGAAAAAGAACAAAAATATGATTTTCAACAACTACTTTTCAAAATTGAAACTTACTGTAAGGGAAGGAGAGCCCCCTAACATTCCAAGATAGAATATTTAAATTCATGAGGGGGGATTTAGAGGCTACTCGACATCATGAATTAGATACTAGAATATACTTTTATTGATTGGTAAGAATTATGTGTTGTCCAAATGGGTTTGTTGAGCAAGAACCTTATTTTGAGCAACTTGAGAGAAGAATTTATCAAGATCTTTAACAAAGGGTTTTTTTCCTCTATATGGATGGAGTTATTTTGGGGGGATCGATGAACGTTGTCACTTGCCCACCATTCTCCACCCATATATCATAACATTGTCTTTCAAGAGTTGTGGTGAAGGAAAGAGAGCTAACTCAAGACTCATGGCTGAATTTGGTGGGGCTTATGGATTAACAAGAGTATTTGAGGATTTAGTTTGAGTTGTGGAAGAGGCAAGACAGTTCTTTGGGGGAATGACCTAAGAAGGAGAAGGTTTTTTGAGAAAAATTAGGTGTTAAGGGCCATTGGTAGGGAATTTATTGGCTAAATTTTTAATTGTGGCTTCCATATGAGGGCCATTAGTTGGGATTTTTTTGCAATTTTTAGCAATGGCTTCCGTTTGTTCCTTTTTAGCTAATTTTTGGATAATTTTTTATCAAGTGTCCAAATTCTCTATAGTAAAAACATGCATTAGGTAATTTTAGGTAGATAATATATTTAATAACATGGAAACCTAGCCCATTGAGGTCAAGGGAGGGGAGCAATGACTTGGATATGTCCATTTCAACATAGTGCACTCTATAATTAGATAGTTCTTTTGAAATAGGGTGAGACCACAAAACCTTACCAAGAAGAGAATTAATTTTATTGAGAAATGGGTGACATGAAAGAGATAAAAATAGCAAATCTATCCAAAGAGGGTATTTTTCCCTAGAGGAGCCCTCTGGATGAAAATCCAAAGACCAACCTTGCAGATAACAAGTTTACTCGCAAATAACCTATGTTTTGGATTAGAGGGATTTTTTGGAATTTTTAGGATTTACAAAGGATACAGTAATGTACCACCTTACCAACCCTTGAATAGCATCAACTATTCAACCTCTAGTAATTTTGCAAATCCCCCTAACCCATTTGAGAAATTTAGCCTCAATTGGTATCCTCTATAAAAAAGATTAAAATGATAGTACATTTAGACAAATCATTATCTACTCCACAAAGGAATAAGGAAGAACAATTGAAAGAGGTTTACCTTGCTCTACATGTGGTTGGGGTGTTTTTGGATTAGGGTTTGATGGGTCAAAATTCATCGATCATAGAAACCTCACATCCTGTGCAAACTATTTTTCTATACCCAAATGTTTTTCCACTACGAAGTTGGGATTGTCAAGATGCAAGCTCCAAATATGGGTAAAAACCCTAAAATTAGCACATGAGTGCCCTATTTTTTTTAATCTTTGAAATGTTTGGATGTTCATCGGTGGAAGGAAAATGACCTCGATATTTTGAAAGCTAAAAATGTGAGCACTCCTAAAATCAAAAGTGATCATGGAAGGGCTATTTGGAACCCTTTTTAAAATATTCATTACTATTTCAAAAATCTAATCCCCTAGATTGAAATATGGGTAAAAACCCTAAAATTAGCACAAGAGTGCCCTATTTATTTTTTCACAAATCTCTGAAAATATTTTGATGTTCACCAATGGAAGGAAAATACCCTCGGTATGTTAAAGCGGAAACCGTGAGTGCTCCTCAAAGCAAAAGTGGTCATGAAAGGGATCTTTGAAAACCTATTCAAAATATTTGTTGCTCCTTTCTCAAAAATGCTTTTTGGCTATGTTTTCTCACTAGTAGTGTAAGTTCTCTATAATCTGCATCAAATAAAAATCAAATTTTATTGAAACCAACAATTATATTCAATAAAAACAAAGAGGTTACAATAAAAAGAGAGTTGGAAAGATCAAAGCTCAAGGTACAAGGCCACCCATACGATCAAAATTGGAACCAACCCCTAAAAGGAAAAATAAACAACATACCTAAGCATAGAAAAAGAAATCAAAGTAAAAAAAACCCTAAAATATAGAACTGTAACTCTAAGCACCAAGTAGACTTATAGCTCCGTCATCCTACATCTATTCAAATACAATACCTCGAAGCTATTGGAAATATTGGGTCAAAAGGGTGAAACAATGTTTTGGGTAGATTATCTCCATCTTCTTTTCCCTATCGAGGACTACAAGAACGTCGAAACTACACAAAAAGGGAAGAATATTTAGATTTTTTTTCCTCCATAGGAACTGCCAATTCCATCAATGATGGTTTTGTATCCAACAAAATATCCTTGTCACCACTAAAATATTCCAATTTTAATTCACAGGAAAGGCGATCCTACTCCAAATTTTCTAAAAAAAACTTCCACATCGAGATTTTGATAGTTTATTTTTTTATACTACATACATTTTCTCAAACTCAAAATCTTTAGCTTACCTTGTAATAATATAATTACAAATGAAGATTATACGTTAACAATAAAATTTATAAAATAGATAAAAAAAATAAAAAAAATTTAGGAGAGTTAATTACAACCACACTATTTTTAGTAGCTAGAAAGCACAGGGTTCAAACCACAGGGGCTGCATCTACCAAACCTATTCCACCTAGTTGTTTTATAGCCCGATGTGAAATGGACCATCGAGTGCTTGGGATTCATAACATAGTTTTCAATTTGATAAACTCTCGGAGGATTCAAATCACACTACTACCTTTACAAAAAAATTCCTTCAAGGTTTGAACTTGGGTCTCTTCTTGGTAAGTGGCCAACCAGACTAACACTTACCAATCCACTAGCCCTTGAGAATTAAATATTTACAAATATTATAAGTCACCAATACAATTTATAAAATAGGTGAATTATTTAAACATATTATTATCACTAGCTTTAAAATTAATTTTGTGCTTTACCTAGAAAACAAAACTCTAGAAAAAAGAGAACACAAAGTTAAATATTTAATAATATCACTAGAACCTATAAGCTATAGACACTAAATATAAATAATGGGCTGGCATAGATTCCTTGGGTAGGTTGGAAAATGATGGCATCTTTTCCTATTCAATAAATTTTACAAAATGAATATATATTTTGTGGTTTGAATTAAGATTTTTTAATAGAACTTAAAATACATTAAAAAAAATTGATAGATAAGAGGGTTTTTAAATGACCCTAAACCTTTTACATCACAAATTCTGAGAAGGTGGCAACACCACCAAGACTATAAGAGGAACCCATCCTCAAGAACTAAAACAAAAATAAGTCAACCATGCAACAGGGAGGCCACGAATAACTTTGGAAGACAAAACTAGGTGGAAAACCCAACTAACGTAGACACAGCCAGACATAAACAATGAAGGAAGCAATGATAACCAAATGAGAAAACTAAAACCAAAATAGGGTTTACATAAACCAGATAAACTTACATAAACCATATAAAATTACATAAACCAAACAGATGCATAGAGCCTTTTGGGCCTTCAATATTCAAGGTTATCTTGCTCTGAGGCTTCTGTAGTTGCTTTAGGGTTAGCATCATAATTCATGGTTTTAATGATCTTCCCCACTTGGATAAGGATAGAAGATGCAGATCTTAGGAGCTCAACTATGCAAACCTAGGGATTCTTCTTCGTATTCTCTTTTCTAACCTTCGTAGATCGAGTGCGATTAGAGACTCCTTCTGCCTTGATTTTATTCACCAATAAAATGGTCACCTCGATGCCAGAATCTGACAAATCCACCTCTATCTTGACCTTCATGTATGTGCTCCTATAGGACGAGCACCAACAGGGGCCTTTTTTTGTAGGGAAACAGGTGTAGGTCAAAGATGCATCACCTTTGACCTTGATGTTAGAATCAATTTCTTTTTCATTGCTAGGGACTTTAGTTCCCAGTTCTTGGGTGTGGATCACTGTGAGAGCTGCTTTGTCTGCTTCCTTCTGTAGAGCAAGCTAGTGCAAGAGAAAATGGAGCCCTTGGTGCTTAGGATGGGTGGATGAACCATCATAGATATTATCAATTGAAATCTCAATGGACTTGTAGAGGTACTTTGGAATGTTAATGTCCCTAACTGATCACATGTGGTTTAGGAAGGCCATATGGAAACTCCTCAAGGGAGCATTTATGTCGTCCACCATAAAGTATTCCATAATCAAAACCATAATTATGTTTGAAGGCACGGGAAGACATTTTTGCATAATCCCCCATTTCTCTCCATCAAGGTGTTTACCCCTATCATAAGAAGTGAACAAGCTCACTAGCCAAAGTATGTTTGTCTCTATGCACGTTATCACCATCGATGGGGAGCTCCAATACTTCAGCAATCATATGAAAACTCACTCTAAATTTAAGCCCTTTAATGATAACCCACACCTTGTCCTATGAGGTAATGAAGTCATCAAAAATAGCAGGATCATTGCCTTGGAACTTTTGTATAAAAGGCATCAACTGGCAAAGAGTCAGGAACTCTTCCACTAGCGCATCAATGTGAAGTGCAGTTGATGCAAGTAGCACCATTGTTAAGCTATCTATCTATTTTAGATCCCCCCAAACACCCCACTTAGACTTAAATCTTTTGAATTCAGTGCAAATGAAATCTAACATAGGAGGCCAAAAAATAGAGATGATGTGGGAATTTATGGCCACCCAGGATAGGAACCCTACACTCATCCCATCATATATGCCACTGAAAAGGGGGGACTATTGATCCGACTGCATTATTATGATGCACATAAGAATGATCACCTCAATATTGCTAATCTTAGAGAAGCCAATAGGAATTGAATATCATTCTGGGAAAGGTCACAGAAAGAGAGGGAGTCTACTACAAAAGGATGAATCTCACCTTGGGAAGTAATTTCTTCCAAGAATGATGATTTGATAAAAACATTTCCCATAAGCCTAAATCCCAACAAATGCATTGCACAATGTGGAAATACAAAATTTGATTTGGATACAGATGCAATTGGACTTACGATGCCACTTTTGGAAATGATTCTCGTGAAAAGCTCCAGTAGGAAGATAGCCTGAGTGGGAAACCCACATCCTAAGGAGCCTATCATGCCGCATGAAGCCTTACCATTGGAGGATGTGATGCTGTATGAAGATGAGTAAACAAGCCTACCAAAATGTCAACTTGCCTTGGGAATTTTGATGATAAATTTCTGCCTAGTGGCAATGATTGGATTGATTACGAGGATTGCTCAACATGGGAGAACATTTAGTTAAATTTCATTGTTTTCTAAGAAGTCAGTGATGTGCATTGCTCGGTTCCTTCCATCTGGTGCAACCTACCTGTGCATCCCAATTAGAGGAGAGTTTTTTTGGTTTCCTAGAATCATGATGATCAATAAAAATACCTCAGGGATAGTGGTCGAACCACACTCGAATATTGTCCTCAAAGGTTGTTATATTTACCATGACATCTAGTACTTTGTTTCCTTCCCGATAGGTATGTTGGAAGATTATATTTCTATAATTTTCTAGAAATCTCTTGGAATTCTCAACCATGTTTTACAGATTTTCGATGCTAGGCTCAGAAGCGGCTTTGATTGCAATGATGATGTCAAGAGATTCACCTTCAATAATGATTTTTGTGAAGTGGAGGTGGCTAAGGATGGAGAGGTCGTGGTGGAGAACCCGAGATTCCACCATGTGGTTTGATTGGATTCCAATACCCTCAGTAAAGACCAAAATGACTTTGTTGAGGTTATCTCTGATAATTCCTCCATCGTTGGCTCTGCATGGGTTTCCTTTGGAAGCACCATTAGAATTAAGTTTAATCCACCCAACCGAAGGGGATCCAACACAATGTCGAGTGGTGAAAGGGAGAAGAACATTTATGAACCACCTCTCTAGAGAGGTTAAAGTGGAAAAAAAGAGGAGATTCAATGCCACCACATGGAAGGTCATCAAAGGGGACAAGATGGGCATTTTTGGTTGTAGAGCTAAGGATTCGTAAGAGGATGGAAGTAGAATCAAGAAGGGATCCATTTAAAATTATTTTATTCCTCTTAAGCTATATGATCCAAAGAAAGTGGCTCTGATAGAAAGCATAAAGGGAATGAAGGTGGGGATGATGGAAGGGCTGAGGCCATTGGATGAAGAGATCATATATGGAATTGGATTGAGCCCAAACCACATGGAAGGATACGAAGATAGAATACAGGATGAAATAAGAGAAAGGAAAAGAGAGAAAAAGGTGGAACACCAACTCCTAATTATTGGAATAAATGACACAACGATTGGGGATGACCAGACCTTTAGAGATAATATTATCAACCATCAACACGAGATTTAGAAAAACAATCTAGGAAAAGAAAGTGACTTTGAAAATAAACTGGGAAAGCCAGATAATATTCATAGGAAAATCAAGAGAGCACACCTTGTCTTGAATGAAATAACTAGATTTAACAGTAAAGGCTCCATCCTCAGTGGTATTCCAAAAGGGAGAATCAGGGGTGGGGATCTAGGAATAATAGTGATTATGAGGACAAAATATAAATACATGGCTACAGCAACTTGATAAATTGAGAGTTCTTCCATGGGAATATATTTCCACATCTAGGTCGTACCAACCTCTATGAAGTTAGAAACCATTCTTCCAAATATGCAATCAATACCTTATTTTATGGGGGAGAAGCAGGGGATAGATGAAAGGGGTTCTAATTTTAGCCATGGGTCTTCCTAGAAGCGGATTGATTGACCATTGCCTAGTCTCCACCTTAGGCCTTTCCTAAGAATGTGCCTTATATTGACCATGGAGTTCCAAAACAAGGAGCCTTTAGGGAGGGATCTGTCATCAAGGAAGGAGTTCCTCTGAAGGTACTTGCTTTCAATGATTTTTACCCATAATGTTTTATCATTGGAGAGGATTCACTAGGCTTGTTTTGCAATGAGAGCAAAATTCATTTTACCAATCCTTCAAAAACCAAGTCCTCCTTGATTCTTAGGGGAACAGACTCGATTCCAGTCTAGAAGGTGAATCCTGTTCTTATTTTCAACTCCAGACCATAGAAATATTTTTTGGATTTATTCAATATTTTTCCAGATGGAGACATGAGCTTTAAAAATAGAAATGAAGTAAATAGGAATACTTTGGAGGTAGGCTTGGGCCAGAACAACTTTTATTGCTTGAATGATGAGGGAGATCTTCTACCAAGCTAGTTTTCTAGATATTATTTCAATAATCATATTCCACATGCTTGCAAGAGAATTACCAGTGATAATGGGAAGGCCCAGATAGGTGGAGGGTAGATATGAAATGGAGAAACTCAATATTCTTGCTATCTTGACCTGATGATGAATAGGGGTGTTGACAAAGAAGACTTTTTTTCTTGAAAATTGATATTTTGACCCGCAACTTCCTTGTAAAAGTGTAACACTTTTTTAATGACTTTGATTTTGAGAACAAGGATAAGTCAAAAAGGGTGGTATCATTGATAAAATGCTAGTGGATGATGGGTTGGGAGGTGGAAGAAGATTTTATGCCTAAAATGGTTCCCATGGAGGATGCAACCTTGAGAGATCTACCTAGAGATTCAACAAGAATAATGAAGAGGAAGGGGGAGAGGGGATCTCCCTGTTAAATCCCCTTGAAGCTTCTAAAATAACCAATAGTGGATCCATTGATGAGAACAGAGAACCAGGCTAAATAAACACATTCATGAATGAGGGAAATCCAATCAACATGAAACCCGAAGCATGAGAGAAAAGTGAAGAGGAAGTCCCAAGATACTCTATTGAATGCTTTGTTCATGACGAGCTTGAGGAGAAGGCCAACTATTTTGTTTTTTGGCAAAGAGTGAATGCTATCATGGATAGTGATCACACCATCGGTGATGAGGTGACCTTTGAGAGAGATGCCTTGATAGGGATCAATGATAAGGGAAAGAATTTCTTCATTCTATTAGCCATGACCTTAGTTATGATTTTGTAGATGATATTGTAAATACTGATAGGTCTGTAGTCAAACATGGACTTGCATGCTTGGGCCTTAGTAATAAGGTCTATGAATGTGGATTTAACATATTTAGGCATGATATTGCTTCTCTAAAAATATTGAATTACAGTAGTCAGGTCAAAACCTACAATTTCCCAAAAATGTTGAAAAAACCTGGGAGGAAATCCATCCAGCCCTGGAGCTTTATCAGGTCCCATGGAGAAAAATGCCTCCCTAATCTCGTCTTGTGAGAATACTTCAAGAAGTTTAACATTGGACTTCATGGAGACAACTTAGGGAATATTTTGAATGAGTATTCTAGGAGAGATCGGAATAGGGAGGGCGGAGCCCCAAGACTTCCTCAAAAAAATAACTTGCTTCAGGTTTGATGTCAAGAATATTTTCAATGGAAGTGTCATCTCTTTTAACTAGCTCTCTGATTCGGATGGAGCTTCTGTATCTTAGGGTTGAGGCATGGAAGGACTTGGTATTGGAGTCACCCTCTTTCAACCACAAAGCTCTAGATTTTTGCCTCCGAAAGGTTTCTTCCTTAGCAAGTATGTTGTGGTATTCATCAAGAAGATCTTTTTCTTTAGCTCTATCTTATGTGGAAGGATTTTCCACCTGGTTGCTATCCTCTATGATTTTGAGCTGGTTGATGATGCATTGCGTAGACTAAAATATGTTGCCAAACACTTTCTTGTTCTAGATCTTAATGGTGTCCTTGATGAACCTTAACTTTTTAGAACTCTGAGAAATGCGTGGACCAAAAAAGTTTTTATTCCACCATTCAAAAATTTTAGTTCTCAGCTTTGGGTGCTTGAACCACATAGTTTCAAACCAAAAATGAGTTTTAAATGAATATGTTGGCCTTAGACATTTAAACACAAGGGGATTGTGGTCAAAGCCTATCCTAGGTCTAGAATGAAGAGTGGCATCACCGAATAGCTGAATGACTTCTCTAGATAGGAGGAACATGTCCAACCTGATTTGAATGAGTTGGTTGTCAATATTTTAGTTTGACCACATGAATCTGGAACCTATGAGCTAAATATCTATGAGCTCATTAAGGTGGATGAAGTTGGAAAAATCTTTGCAGTAGCTGAGGGTTATAGGACTACCTCCTTTTTTGTTTGAGGGATACAATGGGTATTGAAATCACCCGTAAGCATCCAGGTCTCATTCTAAAATATCTTCCTCATTTGACTGAGAGTGTTCCAAATAAATAGCCTTCCTTGGGGGGTATTAGGGGCATAAATGTTGGACAAGACCTTGCTAGTTTTACACTCCTTGAAGTAAAAAATAATGTTGGTGATCATTTTAGAAGAATATAGGAGTTTGCCTTCAATTTTGGAGGGGTCCTAGAGGTAGAGAAGTCCTACTGAGTTACCACAAGCATGACTAGTTATAAATTCATAGTCCCTCCAAATAACTTTGGATATTTTTAAGCAGCTAACTTCATCTAGCTTGGTTTCCTAAAGAAGAAAAATGCTAGGCTTGATATCAACTCTCATTGAAGACATTAATCTCTGTTTGGATGGGTCGTTAAGGCCATGTACATTCCAGAAGATGATCTTCATTTGGACAATTATGATGAAGAGTTTCTCTCTCTGCCTCAAATATTCAGATTGGGAGGTCGACCTCTTTTCCCAAAAATGTTAGAGGGTTCTTTGATTGACTGATCATCCCAAGAGGATGGGATGGTAGATTGGAAGTTTTTGGCAATACCTTTATCAACTTATTTCCTTCTAGAGTCTTGATTTGAGGGATGCACCTTTATCCTTTCAAGGCCAATATTGGTGGAATACTTATTTTGGCTTCTGGTGACCAACTTGGAGGAGCATGGGGAACATAAAGCAAAGGACCCCAAGGAAGAAATAGGGCTAGACACAAGCTCAAGCTTGGAAAGAAATGGGATCTTAGATGGGAGGTAGGGCTCAAAGAGGGGGGATGAAGGAGAGGGGGCAAAGGGAGGAGAGAGTGGGGAGGTGGACCTAGCCAGCTCAAAGGAAGGGGGTTTGCAATAGGGAACAAGTAGAGGGAGAAGTTCAAAAGGGGTTATGGCAACATCCAGGGTCGAGGGAGGGATAAGGGAGGTGGGGGAGGTTGCAGGAGGCAGGGGTGTAAGGGAAACCATAGGTTCTAGATGGGAAAATTTAGGACACACATCAAGATTGAGGATCAAAACCTTCGAGTCCTCATTTAAAGGAGAAAAGAAATTAGGATTGGCAAAGAGGGAGCAAACCTGGTTAGAATACCCAAAGGTGGAAGGGGATGCCATAGCCTGCTTGCCTTTGGATTTAGAAGCACCCATAGAGGGAGGAAAAAACATTGATGTTGGAACAAATATTTGAGGATGAGGACGGCTACGCGCCTGCTGCTGAGATTTACCTTGAATTTTTTTGGGCTTGAGGCCAACAACTTTGGTTTGCTTCTTAGTTTTCAGAGAAGGAAAATGCACCGTAATTTGACCTTGTTTTAGGCATTCAGTGTAGAAATCTAGCTTACTTTCATACTCAATAGGTTGGTGTCTTCACCATAATCCTGACACCAGATCAATGTGTGAAGGCAATTCCATCTCCAAGTTGGCATAATCCTGGTTTTTGCCTTAGTGGTAGGATCGAGGGCAACAAGTTCCCCAATGACATAATAAATATACCTTAGGATTGCTTCATGCCAAAAATGAATGGGTAGGTCAGAAAATCTTATCCAAATCGAAGCAAAGTTAATATTTTGGGTGTTGGGGTTGAAATCGACATACCATTGATAAATAAATAAGCTTCGATGATCAAATAACCATGGATATCCTATAAGAATATGGCTGGTATCTATGGCATTGTTGAGTCTTATCTAGAAAAATCCTCTAGCCAAAACCACCAACTCCAGATTACCATTGGATCACCACCTAGAGATTGCCTATCTACGGATACCTTCCATGTCACGCCTGGAGCCTACGAACTTTCCAACAAGAGAAGCAATCTTGTGTAGCAAGGGATGCCATAGCTTCAGGGTTAAAGATTAATTATTTTTTATCTGTAGAAAAGGTCCCTTTGCATAGGGACGAAAGTAAAAGATGTTTCTAAAACATATAAATTTTCAAAATCAAGGTAAAAATACAAAATAAAATTAAAATATTTATTCTTACATATATAAAATTAAAAATTATTTAAACATAATAAAATAAATTAAAAACAAGTTGTTCATGGAGGGATATTATAGTGACAAGTTTTTGAGTTTTCATCTAGAACATCCAAGTTCAAACCTCAATATGAGGCGACCAATATCCCTTATAAAAACTTGCATTTTTAACTCAACTTTTGCCTAGGAATAAATAAGTACTACCATGGCAACTCTTGAAAGGAGTAAGGAATTGTGCACAAGGAGATTGAAGGCCTTGGTGTTTCACGATTAGGAATTGTTTGAATCATTGTATAAGTGGTACGGTGATTAATTATTGTTTGAATCACTGTGTACGTGGAAAGGTGGAAATAGGATGGACATATAACAATGGAGATGTGGGAAGGTGGAGATAGAATAGACATATAACAGTGGAGATTAGTAGGATGAGCCGATGGAACTACATGAATTTTCAATGGCTACTAGAAATGAAGGCCTCTCTAATATGGTAGGATATGTTGTATATAAGAAAAATAAAACCCAATGGTCTTGTCTTATTTCAGTTTTGAGGAGTCCTCCTTCTCTATATATCGTTCAGTAATTGAGTATAACAATATTTTCTAATGTAATTTTTATCTATTCTTTAATTAAACATTTAACCTTCATGAAATTATAAACATATATTTGAAAACACTTCAAAAATATATAAAAAAACTCTACAACTATATAATATAATTTTTGTTTGATAAATTTTAGTTTAAAAAAAAAAAAAACATTTTGATAAAATGATAAACGACATTACATCATGCTCTTTCTATTGTGATAGCCATTGTCTACTCATTGAATATTATTGTTTTAGATTTTACCATGTGTTATCCTCATTTGCTTGTAACTTTTTCAATAAATCTCACTATTTTTTTATAGTGAACATCGTTTACAAATATTTACAAATATCAGCCTTTGTTCGAGCAAACACAAGAGGAATCGACCTCACAACCACATGAATGATAATAACTAAGCAACTACCATTACACCAAATGCCATTCAACAATAAACCTGACTATTCTTTTAAATGATAACATTTTATATCTTAAGAATTTCATCTTCAATTTTGGATTGTTGTTATATTTAAGTTAAACATAATAACCAATTATTATAATTTAAAAAGAATAAAAAAAGAGATTAATTAGTGGTAGTCGTCATTTAAATTTTATGGAGGGTTTATAAAAGTTTTCATACATCATCATAAAATGGTGAAACAGACCATCGAATCTATGACAACACTTCTTATTAATGATAGATTAATGTTTGTTTATGTTATGCCCGGAGTTTGAGAGTTCTATTATTAATGGTATAAACTCATCCAGTGAATTAGCAAGGAGTTTATTCAAGTTTACTAAATAAAGACATGTCTATATTTGATTAATATGTGCATTCAAAAAACACTAGAAGCATTGAGCATCAAATCATTGGATTTTTGTTTTTGAATTTTTATAAGTGAGGTGTATATAAGCTTTGCAATAATTTATTTCACATTATTACACTTGAGGTAAGTCTATTCTACTCTATTAATGATGTATTTGTATAAGCCTAAGGGTTAGGTGGATTGGTAAATGTTAGTTTGGATGGACACTTATTAAGAAGAGATCTAGGTTCAAACCTTGGGGGAAGCTTGTTGCAAAGGTAGTAATCTGATTTGAATCCTTCGAGTATGCATCAAATTGATGACGATGGTATGAATTCAAAGCACCCAGTGGTCCATTTCACTCCAGGCTATAAAAAAATGAGCTAGAATAGGTTTGGTGGATGCAGCCCCTTTGGTTTGAACCTTGCGCTTGTCAACTACTAAAAATAGTGCGATTGTAACCGTCCTATCAAGAAAAAATAAAAAATAATAATAATGTATTTGTATAAGAAGAAGCTTTCTTGAAAAATAATATTATTTTCATTTCATATGAACCTTGTCCATCAAGGGGTATAAATATTTTGTATAATTGATTCTTCAAGCTTTCAAGAGGATTTAAACTTATTCATCTTATCATCCTTATTTGCTACCATGTTAAAAATGAATAAAATTTAAAAGTTTATTACCATTAACCTTTATGATCAAAGTTATATACTCTATATAGGTAGGTCTTATTCACACAAGTAATGGGTAACATACCAAGGTTTTGGAATATTATTTCCAAGCTTTCTTGAAAAATAATATTATTTTCATTTCATATGAACCTTGTCCATCGAGGGGTATAAATATTTTGTATAATTGATTCTTCAAGCTTTGAAGATGATTTAAACTTATTCATATTATCATTGTTATTTTCTAGCATGTTAAAAATGAATAAAATTAAAAATTTTATTACCATTGACCCTTATGATCGAAGTTATATACTCTATAATATAGGTCTTATTCACACGAGTAATGGGGAACATACCAAGGCTTTGGAATATTATTTCCAGGCATTAGAACGAAACCCATCTTTACCACAAGCTCTTAATAATACGGCCTTGATCTGTCATTACGTGCGGCTATCTGTACTATAGAATGAATTCGTTTAGAACTACTACGGAGAAGGACAAAAGAAGAGGCTTTCTACATATGCACCGTCCAAAGTAACGGTTTTTTATCAGCTGTAGTCAAAAGATCATCCATTATAGGAGCCAAAATAGGAATAGATAAATAGAGCCTAAATATTCTATGGATAAAATCATTCAATTGATGGGAAAAGCACCATAAAGATCCATTATTGAAAGTTCGGGCTGATACGATCAAATGCTTATTGTATATTGTAATTTTCAAAACATATATCTTTTCTAAATCAAGGTAAAAAAATAATGGTAAATTATATTTATTAAGTAAGATGAAAATTACAAATACAAGTTAAACCATCACATCTAACAATTTCACTAAATTATAGAAGATATTTAAATTAACAACTTTATTTGTATCTCACTATTCATTCAGTAATCAAACCCTAAAAAAAATATAAGTCAAAATCTATTTTCATATTAATAAACCAAAGATTAAAAATAATAAAGACATATTGGCATAGTCCTAATCCTCTTAGTTCTCACTTCTCACTCAAATATTCTTTAAATAAATGATAACAAAATCCATTTAAAGCTCTTATATTTTTAATTTAACATAAGTTTTAGCATTAGGTGGTTGATGGGTATCTAAAAATATATTTTTCAAATGTAAAGCCTAACTATTAATAATATCACAACTTTATATGAGATTTCCTCTTAGTTGACTTGTGAAAATATCATATCATTTTATGAGAACTATAGCTTCCTCCTAAATCAAATAATTTTAACCAAATGTTAAATTTCATTTTCTTTGAAATTTTTTTGTAAGGTTTGTATAGTATCCACATATGTATAACTATCAACTAAAAGAAAGACAAAAATTAAAACTTCCTTAGAGCTTTCATTACCCATTATAGTGTTTGAAATTCACAATTCCTTTCTTGCAAAAACACAGTTATTTTGAATGAGAATGACAATAATCACCTAGTTTTTGTTGTCGAGACATTTATTGTAAAATCCATTAAAGCCTCTTTTCTTTGAAAGGCACCTAGAAATATAGTTATCAAATATCAAATTTTTTTCCTAGAAAGTAGATATCTATGTTGCATATGATACTTGGATCCCATCAAATTATATTTTCACACCCATCCCAAAAGAAAAAAAACATACCCAGATTTTTCAATAGATTAATATCATGTATTTTTTGTATACAATATTTTTAATTTGAGGTGGGTTGATGGTGGGAGCAGGAGCGGGATCAGGTGCAGGTGCAGGTGTAGAAGTGGGAGCAGGAGTAGGTGCAGGACTGGGGGCAGGGTCAGTGCTTGGTGCAGGTCCCCTATCAATATCAGGCTCAGGGTCGAGGACAGGCACGTCGAGACCTAGTCTCGGGCCTGCAAGACCCCCGACGAGCCCAGAGGATGGGTCTGCGCTTGATCCATTTGGGGGCTAGGGTGTCTTGGGCCCTGGCCCATAGACTAGCATTGATGCAAGCGTAGGGTTGGGGAATAAGCCCCCTTCTCCTGAGTAGGGATTTGTCCCAAGCGGGCCTAAACCCTCCTTCCAACAGATCTTGGCGGGTACTAGGGCCCCTTCCCAGGCCCCGAGGCAAGGTCTGTCCCTCGAGGGCATGCACATATCTATCCAAGAGGAGGTATTAGCTTCCTTGGTAGCTGGTTCTTCTGCCTCATTGGTAGGGAAATTCTTGAGAGGGCGTCCTGACATGGAAACCATCCACAGGTGGGTAGCTACCAAATGGAAGGTGTCTGGGCACATCCAGCTAGTTGCCCTAACCAAGGGCTTCTTCATCATTAAATTAAACAATAGTGAAGATGCCAAAAATATCCTATCAGGCGTGCCCTAGTTTTTGGGGCACAAGAGCCTCTTCCTTAGGCGGTATGGAGCTGACTTCCACCCCAGCACCCAAAGCATCAACTTCGCCCCGGTTTGGGTTCGGCTCCCAGACCTTCCCTTCCATCTGTGGCACGAAGACGTCCTTAGGCTCATTGCTCAGTCGGTCGAGGACCTGGTGGCCTTTGACCCTGCTACCAAATCAGGATCCTGGATGGTGCATGCCTAGTTTTGCATCAATGCCAACCTCAAATCCGTGCTCCCCTCCTCGGTAACCATCTCCTCCGGGTCCTACTTCTAGATCCAGCCCCTGATATATGAAAACAAACCTACCTTCTACCCCTCTTGTAGCACTCAAGGCCACATTTCTCACCAATTCCCAATTTCCATAAAGGCGAAAGACCCTCCCTCTAAACCCCCTTCTCAATCAGGCTAGGCCCCTCCTTGCGGGCCCCCCCGTGATGGCCCCAGATCCCAGGCCTGGACCACCAAGGGCCCCCCTCGGCCCCAAAGGATTCTCACATGGACCTCAGTCTGGAGAGTGATCTCCCCCAGGCTTCCCCACCTATTGCTCCCTCCCCTGGGTCATATTTCGTGGCCCTTATCCCAAGCTCTCCCGCCTAGACTATTTTGAACCCCTCCCCCCAGGGCCCTGCCTACGTAAGCAAGCTAGACAGGCCTTCTTCCCCACTGGCTCCCTTTGCTAGGGCCCCCTCTTCCCCCCATCCTCGCTCCTCCCTTGACCCCTCCCCCCCTGGCATCCCCTGCTAGGCTTCCCCCCATGGAGTGCGGTTTTGAGAAGTCCGATGAAGAGATTGAAGCTAGTTCTTCGTTTGGGCCCGATGAAGTCAGCCCTAATATGACCCAGAGTAGGTCTTTTGCCATATAATTTGGTAGCAAACTCAAAAGAGGGCACCCCACCCTAGGTGATCAATGAACTAGGATCACTGAAGATGACATATCCAATGGCTCTCAGGCTACTCTATCTGACGTGGGGGTAAGTTTCTCCAAGGCAAACACCAATCGATCCAAACCCATTGCTCACTCCAATAAGGGGGGCAAGTGACCCCTCAAGGGTGTCAAATTAAGCTCATCACCTGGAATATCAAGGGCCTCAATGGGGCCCCCAAGAAAATGATCCTCGACCAACTCTGCAGGGATCACCGTTCGTCCTTCCTCCTTCTTCAGGAGACCAAAATAGATGAGGCTGCTGCCCAACGGGTAGCCCAAGCTACCTGGAACAACTACGAGTCCCTGTCTACCCCTGTGGCTGGCTTAGAAGGGGGTCTAATGTGCATGTGGGACCCTCGGTGCTTTGAAGGAAGACTCATATCTTTGTCCCCTAGAATCATTAATATGCTAGTTCATTGCGTTAAGTCAAGGCGATCATGGATTATGTCCAATGTCTATGCTCCCAACAATCCCGTTGAGAAGGTGGCCTTATGGAATGAGATTAGCTTGATGAGAGAAGCCTTTGTCCCCTTGCCTTGGATCTTGGTCGAGGACTTCAATAGCCCCCTGTTCTTTTTTGATAAAATTAGGGGCTCAACGACTCAGGGAAAGAGCATGGAGGACTTTGGTGCCTTCACTGCCCTCAATGAGCTCATGGATGTCAACCTAAAATGTGCTAGGTTCACTTGGACCAATATAAGGGCAGGAGAAAATCACATTCAGGTCAGAATAGACAGAGTTTTCTTGTCCAAGGAAGCCCTGCCTATGTTTACTGATGCCACCCTGCTGGCCCTCCCCAAAATTGGGTCTAATCATAGCCCCCTCCTCTTGGAAATAGACCACAGGCCCTCCCCCAAGAGGCCTTTCCAATTCGAGTCCATGTGGCTACATCACCCTGACTTTCGGGCCTAGGTGGGGCACTGGTGGGCTCCCCCGGTCCCTGGACGCCCTGCTGAGTAAATCTACCATAATCTGAGACACCTTAAGGATCAACTCAAGGCTTGGAACAAGGAGGTGTTCAAAAACATCTTTGAAAACAAAGCAATTCTCAAAGAAAAACTCAAATCCCTCGAGGCTAGATTTCAAGCTGGCTCCCAAGACCCGAGGCTCAGGGATGAGGAGCACCTTGTTCTCAGCGAGTATCATAACATCCTGCCCTGAGAGGAAATATTTTGGAGACAGAAGTTGAGAGCCCTATGGCTCCGAGATGGTGATGCAAATACCAAGTTCTTCCATGCGTCGACCCTCAGGAATAGGGGCTCCAATAGAATTGTTGAGTTGGCGGGCAGTGATGGCGGTATCATCAAGGAAGAAGAGGACCTCTGGGTAGAAACCACTCGCTTCTTCTAGGAGCTCATGGGCGATAGCCCTTCCATGTCCATAGACACAGCTGACTCCATTTTGGAGAACATCCCTTCTTCTATTTCACCCATGGCAAATCAGATGCTGTTGTAACCTCTGTCTGACTTTGAAATCCATGCTACCATATTTTCCATGAAGGCTAATGTGGCCTTGGGCCCAGATGATTTCCCCCCCCATTTCTTCCAATAATTCTAGGACATTATCGAGGTGGAGGTGTGCACTACCATCTGGGACCTGCAGACTGCCCAATCCATCCCCATAGGTATCAACTCCACCTTCATAGCTCTGATCCCAAAGACCCAGGCAGCTCGATCCCTCTCGAATTTCTATCCCATTAGCCTGTGCAACATCTTGTACAAAATCTTGACCAAATCCATGGCTTCCCGTCTCAAGGATATCCTCCCCCTGATCATTGCCCCCTACCAAGGTAGCTCGGTCAAAGGTAGATTGATCACTAACGAGGTCATTATCATGCACGAGGCCCTTCACTCGGTTGTCCTATCCAAAAAGGCCTCCTTTATGCTCAATCTGGACATGAACAAGGCCTTTGAAAAAGTTAACTAGGATTTCTTGTTCAAGGTCCTCCTCAAGTTCGAATTCCACCCCTCTTGGGTCAGGCTCATCAGTAACTGTGTCCTCCCCGTTGTTCTCTATCCTCGTCAACGAGTCCCTTGCTAGATTTTTCCCTAGCTCTAGAGGCTTCTGCCAAGGTGACCCCTATCCCCAATCATATTCATCATCCTATCTGAAGCCCTGGGGTAGACCATCTCGGGCACTATGACTCACGGTCTCATTTCAGGCATCAGGCCTGCGTCAGGCCTACCCCTTGTGTCTCACCATCAGTTTATGGATGACACCATCCTGGCCACTTATGCCTCAATCCCCCAAGCTAAAATTCTCAAGCATATTTTGACCCTATATGAGGATGATTTTGGCTAGAAAATCAATCTCTGAAAGAGCATGATTTTCTTCATTCACAACCCCCTAGCTATATAGATCAGAATCGGGTGAATTTTGGGCTGCACCCCTGGTTCCCTCCCCTCCTTGTATCTCGGGCTCCCCCTATTCATAGGAGCATCCTCCAGGGCCCTATGGTGCGGGGTGATTGAGTGGATTCAGAGGAAACTGGCCCCCTATAAAGGTCACCTTCTTTCATAGGCCGACAGAGCCACCCTCTTGATAGCAATCTTGCAAAGCATTTTGATATACTTCATGTCAGTCTTCAGAATCCTAGCCTCCATTGTATCTCACATCGAACAAATTCAAAAATGCTTTCTATGGTCTGGAAGTGAAGAAAATAATAGGATTCCCCTAGTATCCTGGTCCCTGGTCTGCCGCCCCAAAGCTAAGGGAGGTATCAAGCTCAGGAGGGTGGTTCCCATGAACAAGGCTCTCATGGCCAAGCATGCCTGGAAGGTGCACACCAACACCCCTGATGAGTGGGTCAGCATCGTGTGTCGAAAATACTATCATAACCACCCCTTCCTAAGTTAGTCTCAGCCTTGATATGGATCAGCCTTTTGGAAGTCCCTAATATCCACCAAAGACATAATCTATAAAGGGAGCGAATGGATCCTCGGGGATGGTGCCAAGATTGATTTTTGGGATGATATATGGATTCAGGATGAGGCCCTATATTCTGACATAGAGCTCCTCATTCTCAAGCCAGGCCTAGCAGACAGAGGCCCCAGGGTTGCAGGCTATATATCCCAGATCCTGGGGGGAGCTACCTGGATGCCCATCCTAGACCCCGAGTACCCGCTTCAAGCTGGTAGACTCTAGGGCCTCCTCACTGTGACTGTCATACCGTCCTCTGGAGGTGTCGACAGATGCGTTTAGCATGGGACCCCCAGTAGAGTCTTATCCATCAAATCTACATACAACCTCAAAAGAGTCCCTGATGAGGCTCCCTTCCCAACCCGTCAGGTGTGGACCAAGAAGCTGATCCCCAAAATTAGCCACTTCGTTTGGGTGGTCATCCAAAATAATATTTTGACGATCGATAATATCATCAAGAGGGACTTCCAAATCCTAAATCATTGCTACCTTTGTTGTGATGCCTGGGAATCCACCAACCACCTCTTTGTCAACTGTCCCTTTTCATCTAAAGTCTTGGGCCTCATCCTTTCCCAATTCTCCATCCAGTGGGCGGGCCCCAAATCCATTTATGACCTCCTGTTGCAATGGCCCAACCCCTTTGTTCATCCCTTCACCCACTTTCTCTAGAATTTGTGCCTCCCCCATATGCTCTGGCAGCTCTAGCTTGAGCACAACAACAGAGCCTTTTCCTCCCCGACCCATTCCCCCCTATGGATTGTGACCAAGGCTATGACCTTTGCCCTTGAGAATTCTTGATCCATTCCTCTGCTCGAGGTACCCTGGTGGTTGGGTGAAGCCACTCTCCTATCCTCTCTCGGAATCCAACTCCCCCCCTGGTCCCCCCCTCCTATTGTTCTTTGACCAGGTGGACTGCCCCCTCGGTTGGGTTAAGCTCAACTTCGATGGCACGTCTAAAGGAAATCTCGGGCCCTCTCAAGTGGGTGGGGTTGTCTGTGATTGCCACGAGGCCCTGATCATGGTGTTCCCTGCCTCACTTGGCTTCCAGACCAACAATTTTTCCAAATTAGTTGTTCTACTAAGTGGTCATAATGCCCTCAGGGAGTCTCCCTCACAAGTCATCATTGAGGGTGACTCCCAAGTCATCATTAAAGTTGCTCACAGTCTGGGTAACTACTTCTGGTGCATACACAACTTCATCTAGGAAGCTCTATCTATCCTTTAGGGATTCCCTAACCATAGCTTCTGACACGTGTACAGGGAAGGCAATAGGGCAACCGACTTCATGGTGAACCAAGCCATTATTTCTGATGCCTTCACTACCTAGACCACGAACTTTTCCAAACCTTTGGTTCACATTATCTCACAAGATCAGGCTAGCAATGTGGAGGACCCCAATGCCTAACCTGCCCCATGCCAGGGCCCCTTCTTCCCACTGGTGCAGTCTCTAGAGGACCGAAGAATTCATTCCCTATGGCGCCACGTTGCCTGGCCCTGGCTCATCTCTTGCCTGCCTATTGGTTTCCTAGTTCTCCCTCGCGGTGGCAGGCATGCTAGGCCACACTAGAATTTTGGCTATTTTTGATGTGGAACTGCTCTACTCTGGTGGCACCTTTGGTAGTCCCAATACCACCTCCACGTCGGCCCTTCCTGACCTTTCTGCCTCGATCACTTTGTAGACGGATCCCCATACCGTGTCAGCCCACCCATGGCATTATCCCATGTTGTACCCTCAAGGTGCTCCCCCGATCACTTACACCACATGGCGCATCGATAGTGGCTCCTTCCCCTGGCCCCGCATGGCAACCTGTAGTTGCACCCCCTCAGCACCTCCCCCCTCATGTCGCACCCGACCTCGAATGCCCATTCTCAACACTGATGGCTCCCCCCTTCTTCGGCCCCTGCATGGTTTTAAATCTGCCTTATGCTGAATTTCACCATTGTGTCCCTCATTCCTTGCCCCTATGCTTCTGGTCAGATTTTCCCTCCTTCTCCTATCGCATGGCTGCCAAATGTGTTTTCATTGAGCCCTCCACACTCAATCTAAGTGAGTCGACTAAGTTGTTCTCCAACGCAAAGCATTTCACCCCCTTCTTCAACAAGTTCGCTGGAGTGGACGATGAGATCATCCAATGCTTCCTAGACCCATGGAACGATGGCAAGGTTAAGGTAAAGGGGCTGCATTTTAAAGTAAACAAAGAATTTCTTATAGAGGTGACAGGCCTCCACCATGAGGACAAGGGATGTGTTGTCAAGCGTGACAAGCATAATTGGGAGGAGAAGTTATCCCACTTTCCAGAGCAGCAATGGGATAAGGCAAACTTGTTCTTCTCTAACCTCCTGGCCCCCTTTGATGAGGTAATCATCCTGGTAATGCAATACATTCCCTATGACGACCTAGATCAGAGGCTCTTTAGTTTCCACTTGAGCTATTTCAACCACCTTCAGGGAGCCACGGTGGTCATCACTCCTCATTTTTTGTTGTATTTCCTAGGTCTTTCCATTGACCATGCCTGCAAAAGCCATTCTTTGCCCTCCCACCAAGGCCTCATGGCGGTGTTGTACAGGCATGCTTTGGCCAACTAGCCGTAGCTCCATCACATTCCTCCCCTATCTGCTGTCCCCCCCTGATGCGGCTAATTCCCCTGTTAGTTCCCCTATGGCTTCCATTTCCAAGGAGTCCCCCTCGCATGAAGGCTCCCCCGCCTTGAAGCACTGTAGACCATCACAAAAGTGCAGGACTCTGACCTAGGGCACAGGTGGGGCCCTAACTCCTGGGGGCACCCACAAAGGCCCCTTCCCTGGCAGTAGTAGGGTTGTCGATAGCACCAAGAGGACCATTCAGGAAACCCCAGAGCCCGCCAATGTTAGTTCCAAGACAAGCAATAGAATGTAGAACCTGGCTTTCAGATCCCTCATTGATGCGGCTATCAGCTCTCTAAACATGGCTGCCCAAGCAGCCTCCTCCACTGTCACTGCCCTAGCTGAGCTCCGATGTAGGTTGGGATACGACCCTGATAGGGAGTAGTATGATCGACGTTGGGCCCCGTCTGGCTAGGAGTGACCGTTGGGCCCAGTGGTTTTTTGGCGTCTAGCTCCTACGAGCTGTCGGTGGTAGTTTCTAGTTTTGATGGCTTCTAGTCATGGTTTTGCTAGCTTCTAGTTGTTTTTGTAGGCTCCAGGGCCAGGGCCCCGGGCCCCGGTTTGTTGCCTTTGGGCACAACCCCATTTTTGGTTTGTTTTTTCAGCCTAGGCTTATGCTGTAACTAAGGTTTTGGGATCCTGTTTAAAAAACCCGCTATAAATATTCTGTTACTTAACAAAAAAATATATTTTTAATTCTAAAGAAAACAAGACAACACAATAATAATATAACCATTTTTAGTGGTAACATATGTTTAGAGATAAATCGAATAAATAATTTTAAATTTTATGATCCTTTGTTCTCCTAAGTTTTTTATATCCACCTAGATTTTTTATCTAAATTCTTACACCATATCATAAAAAAACATCCCTAAGTGATGAATAATAAAGGAAAATAATTCATGGATTTGATTCCTATAAAAAAAAATTATTGTTTGTGGAAAACACCCCTTTCAGGTAATACCCAAGGAGGCACGGGTATCTATTCTACAAAAATATGCCCAGGGCTCACACCTAGCCTACACCCTTCAACACACTCAATGAGCATGCCTAAAACAACAAAAACACAAACGACAAATAACAACAACAAAACACAAAACAAAAACAAAAAAAACACACAAAAAAACAACAAAAACACAACAAATACAAAAAAAAACAACACAAAAACACACACATCGAACAAATAAAGGAAGAAAAAAACATATTACATCTAAGGCCAAACCAATCTAGCATGCCTTTTAGCCAAGGTTCAACATAGGAAACATTAGAAAGATCAAACTGAGCTGGGAACTAAAAAACCTTGACTGAACCAAAGAGAAGATAAAACAAAGAAAAAAGAAACAGGGTAACTTTATAATTGGAACCATCTAGAGAAAGGATATAAAGAAGAGCATCCCTAATTTGTAAAGCCCACTAGTATTTTCATCCCTGATTTACATTTTCCCCTAATCATTTCATCCAAAGGCCTTTTGAAACCAAATTTTCCCCTTATTTTTAAATTTGAACCACATTTTTTTTCCTTCCTACCTTCTGGTTTGTATTCAACTTCATTTTTTTACTAGAGGTTTGACTAACTCATGATGGCTCTAGATTTAAATCTATTTCTATTGATTGAGAATACAAGACTAAATTTTGATTCATAGATCCTTGGGATCCTCTGTTAGTATATCCTAGTACCACTTAAGGGGGTTGTTAGAATAATATATTATATCCTAAGTTGTTACTAGGATAATATGTGTGGTTGAGATTAGCTCAGTTAGTTATGATCCAATGGATCAAATTGTAAGCACTTGCTATTTAAGCAAGGTCCTTTCAATTAAATAACATCAAGTGTTCTATTTTCCAACATCCTCCTTGAGAACTAAAGCCTTGTTTGACATTCTCTTCTATTTTGTGTTTTTGTTGGTGATTTTTCCCTTGATGAGGACAGATCTTAGAATTACTGTTAACTAGACAAGTGGCTTTCTCTGAGGAGTCTTTGACTATTTTTGGGTGGGGAATCTGTGAGATATTCAAAAATTGAGTTTCCAAAATCTCTATCTTCATAGAATCATCCACATCCTCTAAATCATATTCCACTACAAGTTTTGAAAACCTATTATCTGAGGAGGTTGACTTATCTATAGGCTTCATTTTCTTAGTAACATGTTTTTTTAGGAACCTGAAATTCCTCTTGACCTTGATCCTACTTTGTTTGCTCCAAGACTACATATTTGCAATATTTTACTAAGTGACCATATTCATGACAAACCCGACACCTAAAGGGAATGTTTTCATAATCAACTTCTTGCTCCCAAGTTTCTTCCTCAAATTGCAAAGCAATATTTTTTGGTAGGGGGTTATTAAAGTCTATGAGCACATAGATCCGAGCATAAATAAAATACTCAAACTGCATTGTGCTATCTATTTTCATATTGTAGGTGCCTAAAGTGTTACCAAATGTTGAAAAGACTATAGGATTCCATAATTCAATCGATAAACCAAAAATTTTGACCCAATATTTTCTCTTTAGACTTAAATAAAGCATACTAAGGTTTCATGAACAAACCAACTTGACCAAAAAACCAAGGACCACCTTGAAATATTTGTTGTCTATCCTCCTCATTATCAAATAACACCAAAAAATACTCATTAGGATAATATAATATATGAAACTCACCTAGAATTTGCCATTGCTTCAAAGCCTAACTTTTAAAAGCAGGCAAGGATGGTCAAAAGACCAAGAATCAACATATCAACCCTCATTGCTCCCTTGCATCAATTCCATATTGAATTTCAGATTGTATATTAACAATTGAATATTCATACGTTTCTCGCATGCAACCAAAGTCTATTTTCCTAGGATCAATCCTTGGCATACAAAGAGGTTGATGCAAAAAACTCGACCAACTAGTTAGAATTATTGGATGTTGAGTACCCCTTACAACATATTTGAAATTCATTCTATTCATAGTTTCACCTAGTCCCTTCCTTGCATCCTTCCTCCTTATACAACTCTTGCTCTTCAAACTCTTCAGCCACTCTTGCTCATCAAACACTAGTTCCCTTCAAGGACTTGTTTTTATAACACTAATCTTGATTCCTATAAAAATTAATTCAAATTAATATCTTAGTATTAATAAATTCATGAATTTTATTCCTACAAAAATTAATTTAAATAAAAATCTAGTATAAATAAAAACATAAAGTTACAACTCATAGGCTAGGCTTCATAGTCACATGATCAAGCAAAACCAATTGAAATATTTGTAATTGATAAAGGCCTTCAAGTTATTATTACCAGTTGTTTAACTAGTCTTCAAATAATAAGCTCTAAAATCAGTAATATTTAAAACCTTGATTTTTGAAATACATAAAATATCCAGTATTCAATTATGACAATAAAAGAAGATAAATAAGATTTTTAAGAACTACAACCACGAAATTAAAGTTAAAGTATTATTTAAAATTATTTTCAATGTGAGCATGATCAATTATAAACTTAGTCAACATGAAACTACTCATGAGCATCATGAAAAACCATCTTACAAATCATTAGTTAAACATTTTATGTGGGATCATTCTCACATACATACATATATTTTTTGTATTAATGATAAGATAGAGTTTTAAAAGGGTTGTTATTTCCCTTAGTATAATAGGTCACATCAAATAGTTACTTTGAGTTATATAGTCCTTTTAGTGTCATTGGTATTTGAACCTTGGTGTAGGCTATGCCAATTATATATCTCAACAATTGAACGAAGGACTCATCAATATAATTCTCACATTTATATTGGTGCTATGGTTTTATGACCTATAGTTATTTCTATTGTTGTGATTGTCTAGATTGTTTGTCACAATTAATTAACTAATTTAATTTATCAATATTATATATTATAAACTTATAATAATAATTAATAAACTAATTAATAATGATTGTTATTATTTTTTAATAATATATTTTAAAGCATGTTGTGAAAATGGTTTTTTTTTGTTTTGATTTGGTTAGTGTGAGAAACCCCTATGACAAACACATAGGACTGAGCAGTCTCCTCCCAACCATGACTCCTGTAAAGTTGAGAGCTATGCTTATCAATAGGTAATTTAACACACAACCACCACACATCCACCCCCTCACACACTCACCCACATAGCGGTTTAAACCTTGGACTTCCCAAAGAAGAGCCAAAGCCCAAACTGTTGCATGAAGAATAATCTCTTTTGTGCTTGTTTTTGTGTTGATTGTCAAAATTCTATGGGTACCTCTTAAAAAGTTGAGACAAAGGAGTGCTTATTAGTAATAATGAATCCCTTTAACACTTTCTAATGGTGTTGTTAATTATGCTTGTCAAATAGATGATATTCCAAAAGAAAATGTAGTAGGAAAATATGATTAAACTTTGTTGGTTCCAAAGTTAAATGAAATTTTTTTTAATAGATTGCAAGAACATAACAAGTTTTTGTAGAAATCTCAAAATAATGCTTTAATAAGGAATCTACCTCTTAGTTTTTATAAACCTAAGATCAAACAAGTCTTTAAAAAAGAAAAAAGAAATGTAAAAGTCTCATCTAATAAGGCTTGTAGAATATTGAGCATATTTACTCTAGGACAGTTGGAAACCTTAAAATCATTCAAACAAGAAGGGTATAACTATATTCATTTTTGTGTAGTTCAAATAGTTATAACCCCTTTTGTTTAGAAAAGGTTTGCCAAGAAGTTGTTATACAACTTTGCTGGACTCCAGGTTCAAAACTCTCCAAAAGACTATAATATGCCAGACTGTGTGCACATTAGCAAATGGTATACAATATGTCACATTTTATCCTGATTTCCATATCCTTTTGAAAAGGAATATTATGGTGATATTTGGAGTTTAGTATTGGAAACCAAAGGGTTAGATTTAAAGCCTAGAATATTTGAACTATTATTAGCTATGAAGTTTTTATGCCAAGTGTGTAATACATTGGTGCCTATAAAATTTCCAACTGAAAAGAGTCAGCTAGCAGTGCCTGTAAAACACATATCAAAAGGAGCATTATTCATGCCTAGAATATTTTTAGAGTTTAAAAT
The DNA here is from genome assembly GCA_028583015.1 of Wollemia nobilis. Lineage (NCBI taxonomy): Eukaryota > Viridiplantae > Streptophyta > Pinopsida > Araucariales > Araucariaceae > Wollemia > Wollemia nobilis. The sequence continues at coordinate 4,796,761 of JAQPPZ010017031.1, read as the reverse complement.
ATCAAAGGAATGATAAGTTTTAATGAAATATACTAATGCTCTAGAATCACTATAAAAATTTAGATTATGTATGAATGGGATGGACAGTAAAGGAAAGTAATCTTGTTACCACAAAATAAACCTACATTATCAAGAGCTCAATATTTAAGAATACCAAGGACTTTACAAATGGTAACTATAAGTCCTTCACTAAGTATTAGCCCACCAATCCAAAATTAATAAAAGGTAGATGCACAAAAGAATATTACAGAGAATAAAGATGTAAAAGAACTATCATTACCCTAGATTGTGTCTAGTATAGTAATTCAAATAAAATATTCCAATCCATCAGTAGAAATCCAACCATCCTTTGTACATATGAAAATGTTCATGGTTTCTCCACCAAATTCCCCTAATCTTGTTAAGCAAGGATCATCTTCTTCAATCACCTGGAATAGAAGAGGTAAAACATTTCACAGAGGCAGTATATGGCCAACCAAACATAAGCATTGTATCACTATGTCCGATTCTACAAAAAATGACATCAGAGCAGATGTGTCATGTATATTAGAAAATGCAGTGGATGATGAAACAAATCAAAATGGATAAATTAGACAATTAAAATATGTTAATAATTAGACTATGATGCAAAAACTCATATATAGGATAGAAGAATCATTAGCAGAAATAGTTGAAATCAAAATTTTTAATAAAAATATAAAAGTTGTTAAGAAATTTATGGAAAAAAAAACATTAGAAAATAAATAAGATGCCAAGAAAACAAAAAAATAATAGAAACCCATACAAATTCAAAAAGCTTCTAACCCATTGATAGTAAATCCAATTGCATACCATGCTTTACAAAGAAAAATGGAAAAGAAGCCACTTAAATAAGAAGGTCCATCTCAAGATAAAATGGCTAGAGTATAGGAATGAAGGTGTATCTAGCTAGAAATAATTTTTATTTCCATTCAATCTCAAGGAAAGTGCAATAATATTAAACATTGATGGTAATCCAAATACAAAGGATGTTATTTATATTTGGATTAATCATTATAGATATCTACAAGGAATACATAACCTGGCTAACAGTAAAATAATAGAAATTGCTACAAGACATATGGTTGGTATGGTTTTAAATTGGTGGACACATTCATCAAATGAATCAAAGATTCTTGTTTATACAAATGGACTGGACGAGTTACATTTAGCTCTGCTTACATAATTCACTCCCAACAATGTACATAAAGAAATAGATGATCAATTAACTCTTGCATTCAAAAATTAGGTGACTTATCTAGATTTGAAGAGTATGTAACAAATTATATGAAGAAGGTATATGAACTTAATTTGCACATAGACCAGTTTGTAAAAATCTAGTTTTTGTCTTCGTTACCTAAGGGAATTGGATAGTTAGTCTTAGATAAAATTGCACAATAAAGCACAAATGTAAATACATTGTACTTTGTGGATATAATAGAGGCAGTAAGATAGGAAATTAGAAGGATTTGTCTGCATGAAAAGATAATTAGAAAACACCCAAAATTATCAACAAAAGAATGTGCAGGTGTTGAAGGTGTAAATACATTTTGTAAACAAAAACAAAGAAAAATATTCAAAAATACTAAGACTAGGAAGTTTAATCCTTTTAGGTATTTCAAGAGAAGAACAAGAAAAGTAAATCCAGTAAAGGAAGAATGTTGTTATGCATGCAAAAATAAGGGATATTATGCTCATTCTTGTCCTATAAAATCTTCAAAGAATGTGAAAGCATTATTCTTGGATCCTCAAATTGAACAAGAATGGGAAATGTGTGAAACACAATACCAATTCCATGAATAAAAATTAGTAGGCATAACAATTTATAAAATGACAAAAAATATCATGAAGGAGGATAATCCAATATTTGATGAATCAAAAATTCTAGATGAAAATGAAATAGATGAAATAAGTCATTTATTCATGATGTCACCATGCCATTATCCTTGTGATCTAGAAATACCTCCTCTATAAGATATTACGAATGAAGAAGAACCATCAGATAGGGAAATTGAAGAAGCAAGACATTATTCATAGAAAAATAAACATTTACTTGATACAAGCTCTTCTGAAGATAAAAAATGAATATCCTCAATAGAAGAACCCAAATCTTCTGATATTTCAATTGAATCAAACATCAATTCTAGTTATAGTTCTCAAGAAAATTGGTTTGTGATCTAAAATCCTGCAAAGGATCCAAAAGCCTCGAATCCAATAAAAAAAGATGTCAAAATCACTAAATCAACCAAATTCCAGTATCACAAATTTCCATTGGCCACTAATTTTTTTTGGTTAAAAACCAATAAAATGATGCATAAATACAGTTCTATCCTTTGTTTGATCAGAATAGTAGGATATGGTCACATACAATTTGGTAAAATAGTAGCATTTATTGATACTGGATGCAATATTAATTTTTGTCATGAAAAAATGGTTAATGAATGGGTTGAATCAAGAAATGATTATCAGGTATCTACGATGGTATTTTGAATTTGATATTATAATTCAAATTGGAGAAAAAATAGTGCATACAAATTTTGTGTAGTTAAATGATTTAGGGTATGATGTGGGATTAGGAAGTCCTTTCCTAGATCAGTATGGTCCATATACAATTGCTCAAAATTGTATGGTATTGAACATTGATGGGCAAAAAATTACAGTTCCAATAATTTCAACTGTCTTCCAAGCTCACAAAATGAAATCTCAATGGACAGACCCTTCTATTGAGCAAATAGTATTCCATCAAGCACAATTATCTAACAATAATATAAAAAATAAATATTGAAACAATATTCAGCCCTTCAACTAGAAATCAGTCCAAAAATAATTGAAAGACTGACTAAAGACATGTTGCAGTGTTATGTGGAACATCCATTAGAAATATGGAGTACATATTCTCCTATGGCTAAAATTCCCACATTTCATGATTTATCGATAACTGGATTTTTTTTATAAATAAACAAGATGACCAAGAAACAAGAAACAAGAAACCAAGTAAATTAACTTCTTCAGAAAGGATTGATCGTCCCTCAAAATCAGCTTATTCTTGTTTAGCTTTCATTATCAAAAAATACTTAGAATAGAAAAGAGGGAAGGCTAGAATGGTGATCAATTATATTCCACTAAATGCTATCACACAGAACATTAAATGGCCTTTACCTAATAAGCAATAGTTGATACAAAGAGTTGGACAAGGAAAAATATTTTCTAAATTTGATTGTATTTCTGGTTATCATCAGATAAAAATAAATCCTAAGAATGTGCATAAAACAACATTCCTAACCCCCTCAAGATTATATGAATGGTTGGTCATGTCGTTTGGACTAAATAATACCCCTACTCAATTTCAAATGAGGATGGACAAAATATTCCAGGACTTTTATAACTTTATTGCAAATTATATTGATGATTTTCTTGTGTTTAGCCAAACAATTCAGGAATATGAACATCATTTGAAGCAATTTAAACAAATTGTGATGAATCATGGGATTGGGCTATCAGTAGATAAGAAGAAATTTTAGGTAGTAGTTTTAGAGGTTGAATTCTTAGGAGTAATTCTCCATGATGGAAAATTGTAATGCAACCACACATTCTAGAAAAAATAAAGAATTTTCCAGATAAACTAGAGAGCAAAGAACAATGTCAAATATTTTTGGGCTATCTAAATTAAATACATGATTATATTCCCCATTTTTCCAAAATAACAAAACCCATCAGAGATTGTATGAAGAAGGATCCCTATAAGTGGGATAAAAATACCTCTAAAGCAGTCAAAGAATTAAAAATATACTACCAAGATCTTTCTCCCCTTGAACCAACTTTTTCAGGCCCTTATGTACTCCAAAAATATGCTTCTAAATAATTTTGGGGATGTATATTACTAGTAAGAAAAGAAAAGAAAGAAAAATTAGCAGGTTATAAATTAGGATAGTTCAAGAAACATGAACTAAATTACTAGTCTGCTGAAAAATAAATATTGCCTATTGTAAAAGGCATTGAAAAATATTGAACATTGTTATTTCCTGAAGAATTTATAGTCCACACAAATGGTAAAAATTCCAAATGGTTAGAAGTTGCATCGAAGAAGCAAGGAAATTTATCTCTCATAAGTAGGAATCTACAATCCAACATGCCTTCAGAGAAACAAACAAGGTGGCTAATGTGTTGACAAACCAAGGGGTCAACCTCAATGGTCTGATTACTTGGTCTGATAATTTCCCCCAAGGAATAATTGACATGGTCAACAAAGAAAAAGCATCAATTTCCCATAACATAAATGATACATATTTTCCTTTTGTTCGAATTTGCAATGACCAACCTAAAATGGTTTATTTTCTGAGTGTGCTAATCAAGTCCACTTTGGACTTACCTTTTTCACTGTGTAGCCTTTGTGGTAGCAGTGAAGGATGGTAGCAAGGATGTTTCTTAGAAGAAGCTACTAGGGATGTGTTCGAGGATGTTGCTTAGGGTGATTCCAAGGTTGTGTATTGGGGAGTTTTGCTGATATTGGTCTTGTCGGGTTTGTGTTTCCTTTTTGTTTTTTTATTGTAGGTTGGATGCCTCGTTGTCTTTTGGTGTTCCTCTTCACAACATCCTATAATGGTGTTTTTGTAACAAGGTTTTGGGATTCCTTTCAAAACCCATTTTAATACATTTTAACTTATCAAAAAAAAAAAATGGTTCATATCCAAGAAATTTTTTGCCCAATTATGTAGAGAAAGATATGCTTTGTGGTAGAGTATTTTGACTTAGTATCAGTTTTCTATTGAATACATTCTAGGGAAAGAAAATTCACTGCTAAACACATTAACAAAATAACTTGCTCAAATAAAAATTTTTAGTGCACAATCTTATGCATGGCAAAAATGACCCCTTAATACATCAGAAGATTGTCAAGCATTTAATCAGTAAATTAGGCAATTCTTTCATTATACATCTCAAATTGCTTATAATTACATATCATGTATAGATTTTGTATATAATTCTATATGAAGGATCAATGTGCTGGTCAATTCTACTCAATGAAGTTTTACGACATCAACAATGGTTCAATATGTTCTCAACAATGCCAAGTTGGATGATATAATCATTCTTTGACATGCAGCTCAATGCATATCCACAACTTTCTTGGATTTTCTTAATACATTTATTACTAATACAACTTGGCAAAATATGTTGAATTCTCATGTCATTCGAATCAATTTCACAAAAATCCTAGATGTGTTTGTATATGCAGATGAACAACCACTTGTTGCTCCAAATCCTCCCTTAAGTCAAGATTTCCAAGATGCTCAAAGTGAAGATAATGATCTTAAAAAAGCAATTGAGCATATGATTCAAAATTATATAGATTTATCAAAGTGCACCAAATGGCATTTGTAAACAACATGCATATTTTCTACATGGTATTTTATTTGTGATGTTTATGTAAAATCACACTATGGTAGACATTGACACATGAAATGTTAAGACCCCATGGTTGTGAGAAGGTTTGGAATTTACTATACATGTATCTTTCCAACACTTAAAAAGAAAAAGTCAATAGTCTATCTTGTCTTCTAGAAAGATGCTTTTTAGAATTGTTTTCTATCTTCTCTGAGGCACTTTATAGGTGTCTTCTTGAAAGATACTTTTAGAATCAAGTGTCTACTCGCCCAATACTACTTTACAGATGTCTACTTTTTTTATGTACATTCTACAACTATCTATTCTCTCGAAGTCACCCTACCACATTAGATATTGTATAAATATGAGGACTCCATGCCTCTTTTGTCATGGAGAATTTCTTTTGTCATATGCTATGAGCATACCTCTGGTACCGAGGATAGAAACACCCTATCTGCAATTGGACTATTTATTTTAAATTTGTATGTTAGTTAATTACTCTGAGGATAACCTCCCACTAGGCTGCATCTTGCTAACTCAAAGAAAAGGCTAGTCTACAGTTTGTAGGAAATCCTGTGAGGACATCCCCTGCTAGCGTCGAAAGGCTAACTTGTAGAAAGTCTATAGTCCCTCTTTGTTTATTTTGTTTTTTGAAACCATAAAATGAGAACAACCCATCAAACAACACTCAACCTACCAACTTTTATAACATTTAAAAGTAAGTAAATATGATAATATTTAATATATATTTATACTCAACACTCTATCAGTAGCGAGCTCAAACCTTCCCTTTCCCATTTCTTTTGTTCTTATTTTAAGTTTTCATGTATTTCATTAAAGCATGCAGCTATTTGACCTTATATGTTGATAGTGTATGAGATTCAGATTGCTTTGGGTTTTGAAAGAATTTTTTTAACTCTAAACTCTAATTATTAATTAATTAAAAAAAAACTAGCTTTTTGAGTTGAGATAAAATTGATGAAACTCGAGAAATTGAACCAAGGTAATCCATTAGCAACCACTCAACTGCTACCAACCGACTTATCCTTTTTTTTCAACTAAATTTTTTATTCTTTTTTAAATAGGGGTAAACTAATGGCAAGTGATAACGGTATCAGGAGTTGAAGTGAACAAGGTCCTAGTAGCGCGAGATCAGGATCAGGAATGACTTCGAAGTAGAACCTAGCAATAATTGTAGTGTTGGAAGTACGAAAGAGGCTAACCCTAATTTAAATCAATATTTAGACAAGAGGGGTCTAACAGTAGATAAGGGTAAGTGGTCGTGGTCTCATGTAGTGTTGGAAAAGTCAAAAATCCTTGAGTCCAAGTTGGATCTACTTCCAAAAAAAGGTCAAACTTTTATTCCAAATGATCTGGTTAACATAGATATTGAACAAGGATCCCATAAATTGGTTGGTATATGTATGGGGTGAGGCATGACTTGGATGTGATTAGGGAATGAGCTTATATCGAATAAATATTGAATGATAATATGGAAATTATTGCCCTTCCTAAATATTTTTTATAGTAAAGCAAAATTATTTTGAATATTCAAAGAGCATTTTATGGGAGGGACTAGTTCTTTGGTAGGCATAACCTTTTCCTTAGGATATGGGGATTGGAATCCTGAGATCCAAAATATTTTACAAGTCCTAGTTTGGGTAATATTACGATAGACACCTAAAATGTGTCATGCCGAGGCGACTACTCATATGGGACATGCTAGAAGACCATATGGAAAAATTTTGGACAGATCCAAGGTATAGCAGTGGTTTTTACCACTCATTTAGGTACCTTTGCCTAGTCAGTTATAGCCACTACTGACACCCATAGTTAGTAGTTCTCACCGTGTATGTCATTCATGGTCAGTACTAAAAATCAGTTAGCCTTCATCCGACCCAAAATCGGTTTCAATGACCAATTGGTTGCAGATTAGAGCGGTTTTAGCGAGGAAGGTTATGAATCCTTCCATTTAATAAGCTCAACTACCCAATATTGATCTTGGCTTCATGAGGAAGCCACCCCTAGCCCTAGGCCAATGCTATAAGATCCCCCTTTGAATTGGGGATAAGTCTAGAGAAGCTTTCAATTGAAGGTAGCAAAGCCCTATTGAATTTGAGAGCCTAACTAGAGAGAAGCATAGTCAATTGAGCAGTGAAGACCTATAAAATTGCATAGCCAACTACGTGCATTAAGAGGAATACTTTTGCTACCCAATTGGAGCTAAAATTTCCATGGAAGCTCTAGGAGCCTATGAGATCCAAGAAACATCAATTCGTGAAATCCATGCACCATAAGACCAATTCAACTACCAAACCTGTTAGAGGACATAGATGTGACCCTTGGACATCAATTTGACAAGGTGGATCTGAGAGAAAGCCCTGATTTGGAAGGCAAACTTACTCAGAGATCCGTCACGGCTTTCTATCGTGGAGAACAGTGCCACCCGCACATCATACCTGCGATGAGCAAATCAAGAAATATTCCCTTGTTTTTCTTTTTATAGATTGTTTAGCTAGATTATATTAGTCTCATCATTGGATTAATTAGCATTTTAGAGACTCTAACTAGTATAATTAGGGTTTTTAGTCATTTACTTTCATTTTTATAATTATGCTACTAATGGCTTATTTCATGCTTCCATGTTCTCAATTTCATAATTAGGCCATTAGGTAGGTGCAATTGGTTTTCCTTCATATATTTTAGGATATTATTTCATGATTAATATAGGTTTAATATGTTTATTGCACTTTATTGATTATTGCTAATAATTACATATTTTTGTGCAAGTATCTCCTAAAAGCCTCATCAAGAGAGGCCTCCTTTGTTGCTAATTGTTTCTTGTTGTTTATTTCATGCAGGAATAATAGGGTTTTGGGATGCAAGGTAGTAAATGCCTCTAATCGTGGAGAAGAGGGTCATCGACACCCTAGAGTAGTTCATGTCACCCTAGAAGGCATTTGATCACATCTACCCTTGAGAGGGATTACACGCTATTTTAATTGTTGTATCAAATGGGTATCCCTAAGAGGGATGAATCTGTAAATTGACTCCATTGAAATTAATAAAGGATTCCATGTATTCGTTTCATTTCTTGTTGTCAATTTATGCATGCCTATTTGTGTATCTTTTATCAATAGCAATAGTTAGACTAGGTGTGAGCCTTTTTTGTTGTTACAATTACCTAATCTTCCATTTCAATATTGGTATGAGGAGATTTTTGCTATTATTTCTAAGAAAATAGGTCTACTAATTGCTATGGATATGGCCACCAAGTCCAATTACCACCTCATTTATGCAAGAATATGTGTCAATGTGGATATGGAGAAAAATATACCAAATTCCATTCAGCTATTTTTGATATTAGGAGTTTGGAAGTAGTATCTTGAATATGATAATCCCCCTATTAAATGTGGGGTTTGTAAGATATTAGGGAACTTGGCTCAGGTTTTCCCAAACCAAAAGCCTTCATCCCATGGTCAAAATATAAGGAAACTGAAGCAAATGGAAGAAAAGATTTCTAGGAAGATATTTGAAAATCCTAATAGTGAAGCTTGTAAAGTTGATATGCAAAATATTTCATCCATGGATAACATCCAAATGGAAGATTCCTTTGAAGCATAAATTTTTGAAGCAAGTAAAGCTGATGTACATAAGAAGTATTCCATGGAGAATCAATATTTTGTAGAAAAAATAAAGGTATGTGGAACTTTACCCCCCTCAAACTTGAATATTGTTTTATCTTAAAATCTCTTTGATATCCTTCAAGAAATAATTCATGAAGAGGAAGAGAATATCTTATTGGAAATTTCAGTTGATGTAAACTCTTAGTTAGGAATTGAGGATGGGAAAATGAACAAAATGAAATTGTATTAAAAGAAATGGTAAATCAATTAAAAAAGAACCTAGAAAATCTAGTTGAGTCTAGAAAACTACTCAAAGTACAAAGACTAGACATAAAAATAAAATAGGTGTTGATGTGGGTGATGTTAAATCTCAGGGAAGACCTTTTAATTAGAAAATGAGAGAAAAAAAGATATAATCAAATATTGCTAACAAAATCCAAACTGTTATTTCCTTGGGTGGGGGAAGTAAAAAACCACCAGGGAAATCCAAAAAATGAAGCTTATTTCATGGAACATCAGGGGACTCAACACCCCAACCAAGCATAGACTGATCCAAACATTGAGAAAATACAATGGATCTAAAACCATTCTTCTTCAAGAAACTAACTTAGACACTCAGAGTATAGAACTAGTAAAACTAAGAATAGGCTGATTTTATTGCTAGTCTTGTCTTAGGCACCTTTAGAGGGCTTTTTAGCATGTCGGATAAAAATAAATTAGAAGTAAGAGTTGACATTCAATATAATAGATTTATCTTTGTTCTTTTGCATTGCAAAGAAGAAAATACATAATGTATCTTAACAAATGTCCATGCTCCAAATTTTGTTGATGATGGAAAGTATTTATTTGAGAATTTGAGTCATCAAAGAGAAGTTTTTAAAAGAATTCCTTGGATTGTGGTTAGGGATTTCAATTCATTGTTGAATTCATCAGATAAGAAAGGGAAAACCCTATAATCTTAGAAGGTATGTCTAATTTTACTCAGTTTATTAGATCTAATGAGCTTTTGGATGTGGATTTGATAGGGGCCAAATATACTTGGAGTAATAGATATCTTAGAAATTAGCTTATTCAAGTCAAGCTTGATAGATTATTATTCTCCAAAGAAAGCTTATTTCTTTTAGGGGATACCCTTATCTCAGCCCTACCAAAAATTGGTCCAAATCACAATCCTTTATTATGTGAAATAGAGAGAAATGGGAGAAGGTTCATAAGCCCTTTTAGATTTGAAAGGATGTGGCTTAGACACAAAAACTTGGAAGCCTAGATTGATGAATGGTGGAAGGACGATTTCTTAGGCACTAAGCTTTCACAAGTTTCTAAAAAGCTTAGTTTTGTTAAGAAAAACCTAAAATTATGGAATAAATATATTTCTAGTCATCTATTTCAAAAAAAAATCTGAAGTAAAAGTTCAATCTTAAAAAATAAAACAAATTATAGCTAGGGAAGGCCTTTTAGAGGACATAAGAAATAAGGAAAAGTAGGTCCTTGCATATCTCCATAATATTTTGGCCTATGAAGAAACCTTTTGGCATCAAAATTCAAATAACATGGCTCAAAGAAGGAGACCACAATACGAAATTTTTCAATGTCTCCACTCTTAGACATGAGAGTAGCAATAGAATTTCAGAAGTCCTCAAAGCTAATGGACAACTGTCTAAGGACCTTTTGGAGATTAGAGGAGAAGTAGTCAAGTATTTTTTGGATCTGATTGGCACTAAATATCCTATTAAGTAAGTTGTGCAATATTCTTGCTTTAGTGATTGAACAGATGAATTATTTCTTAATGAGCCCTTTTAAGGATGACGAGATAAAAAATGCTCTCTTTGATATGAATGGGGATAAATTTCCTGGTCCTGATGGTTTTCTAGTAATTTTTTTTAGTGTTTATCGAATATAGAAGGTGGGGATATCATTGAAGTTATTAAGAAGTTTCAAAAGATTCATTTTATTCCAAAGGATATTAATTCTACATTCTTAGCTCTCATTTTTAAAGTAATGAGAGCTAACTCTTTCTTAGACTTCAAACCTATTAGTCTTTGCAACAATATTTACAAAATTTTGTCGAAGACTCTTGCAAACATAATCAATGTGGTGCTCCCTTTTTCATTGAGCCCCATAAAGGGGGATTTGTCAAAGGAAGGCAAATTTTAAATGGTATTATCACTATCCATGAGATTATCCATTCACTTGATAGAAATTGGGAAGGAGGGATGCTTCTAAATTAGATATGAATAAGGCTTATGATAGGGTCTCTTAGGACTTCCTTATTATAGTGCTAAGAAGTTTTGGTTTCCATCAGAATTGGATTGATCTCCTAAAAGCTTTATTTTCTTCATCCATGTTCTCAGTTCTAGTGAATTTTTTAGTTACGGGTTACTTTCCAAGAAAAATAGGCCTTAGGCAAGGGGACCCCTTATCCCCTTATCTCTTTATAATTTTAGTTGAGGCTCTTAGGAGATCTATCACAAAATCCAATTTTGATAGACATATAAGTGGTATAAATCCTGTCTCTACTATTAATTCCATCTCACCAGCAATTTTTGATGATACTTTTATCACCACTAAGGCTTCAATCCCCCAGGCTAGAGTTTTAAGAGCTATTATGAAGATATATGAGATTGTTGTAGGTTAAAAAATAAACTTTGGTAAAAGCAAGATCTACTTTTTTAATACTATGACTATTAGGCAACAAAATATTGCTCAAATTTGTTATTTTGGGATAGGTATCCTTCCAACTACTTATCTAGGTATATCACTTTTCAAAGGGAGAGTGAAGGAAGAGATGTGGAACCTTGTGGTGGAAAGGGTCTCTAGGAAATTGGCTAGTTGGAAAGGGGATTTGATGAGCTACGTAGGTAAAGCTTAGTTGGTGAAAGCTTTACTCCAAAGCATTCCAATTTATTTTCTACATCTCTTTAAGATGCCTACTAAGATTTGCTATAATATTAAAAAAATGCAAAGAAATTTCTTATGGTTAGGTTAAAAGGAAAATAAAATAATTCCTTTGGTGTCATGGGATATGTTTTTCCAAAATTAGGATGGAGGGCTTAGTTTAAAAAAAAATAGGGAGCTTAATACAACCCTGTTAGGGAAAATAGGATGGAAACTATGAAAGGTGGAAGATGTTGCTTGGGTTGATTCTTCAAGCTAAATACCTTAAGGATACTAAATTTCTGGTAGAGAGGGGCTTCCCATGGGTTTCAACCTTTGGAGCAATTTGCAAATGATGAGATATTTTTTGTGAAAGAGAAACAAATGGAGGATTGGGAATGGAAGACATGTTCACTTTTGGAATGATGCTTGGCTAAGAAGTTTTCTCCTTATGGAGGATATGGATTTGGTATGCCTTGAGAAGGATTTATCTCAAAATTTTAGGATCAAATCATATAGTTTGATGGGCAGGATCAAAGGAAATTTTAAATTGCTTAGATATTAAATAGATTATTTTAGGTTTATACCCTAAAGAGTGAATATGTTGAGGATTCTAAGTGGTGGAATCCTTCTCAGGAAGGGCTCTATACAGTTGAATTAGGTTACCATTTGCTCCAAAAGAAAGAAATGGGATGACTGCTAGTATCTAAGGTGTGGGTGAAAAACTTTATCCCTAAAATTTCTTTCTATTGGTTGGCTATCCAAAATAGACTTTTGACTTTGGACAACTTAGCAAAAATAGGATTTCATCTTCCTAGTCATTGTAGTATTTTTGAAAGAGATTTGGAGAATGTGAATCACCTCTATTTTCATTGTCCTTTTCCTCAGGAAGTTCTTTCAATTATTCCAATAAAGTTTCAAATATATTGGGGTTTACCATATTTGTTAGTGGATATTTACCTATAATGGTGCCCACCCTCTAAAATCAAAAGACTACAAATGCTTTGGAACCTCAATTTTCCTCATGTTTTGTGGGTAGTTTGGAATGAAATAAATGGATGTATCTTTAAATATAAGAAAAATGACAATATGCTAGTTGTATATAAAATCATTTTGTTCATAAAATAAAATGTGGAGATTGTTAATTGGAAGGAATTGAAGAACCAGAGTAAGAAGGTAATATTGCTAAGGACTCAAATTTATCTCCTACTAATGGCAAGGTTGTTCTTGGTTCAAAAAATGGTAGAGAAAATTCTAAATGGAATCCCCCTTCTGAAGGTTGGCTTAAGCTAAATTTTTATGGAGCTATGAAAGGGAACCCTGGATTGATAGGTCTTGGAGGGATAATCAGGGATGAGAATGGTAAGACTATGAGAATTTTTTCTAAATATCTAGGAACCCAATTAAGCCATTTTTTTGAAGTTTGGACCATGTAACAAGACATTAATTAATTGAATGAGCTCCAAGCCAAGAAATTTATCATTGAAGGGGGATTCCGTCAATGTGATAAAAATATTGGAAAAAAAATAGATGTTAACTAGAATTTTTCTACCATATTTGAGGAAGCCTATAAATTGATTGAACTAGAATTGTTCTACCATATAGTCAATTGAGCAGTGAATCCCTATAGAATTGCATAGCCAACTACATGCATTAAGAGGGATACTTTTGCTACCCAATTGGAGATCAAATTGCCACGGAAGCCCTAAAAGCCTAAGAGAGACAAGAAACGTCAATTCATGCAATCCATGCACCATCAGACCAATTCAACTACCAAACCTATCATAGGACACAGAGGTGACCCTTGGACATCAATTTGATAAGGTGGATCTGAGAGAAAGCCCTGATTTGGAGAGCAAACTTACTCAGAGCTCCGCCACGACTTTTAGCCACGGTGAACAGTGCCACCCATGCATCATACCCACGGTGAGAAAATTAGGGTAGATTCCCTTGTTTTTCCTTTTTTATATTGTTTAGCTAGATTATATTAGTCTCATAATTGGATTTATTAGCATTTTAGAGACTCTGACTAGTATAATTAGGGTTTTTAGTCATTTACTTTCATTTCTACAATTATGCTACTAATGGCTTATTTCATGCTTCCATGTTCTCAATTTCATAATTAGGCCATTAGGTAGATGCAATTACTTTTCCTTTACATATTTTAGGATATTATTTCATGATTAATATAGTTTTAATATGTTTCTTGCACTTTCTTGATTATTTATAATCATTACATATTTGTGTGCAAGTATCTCCTAAAGCCTCATCAAGAGAGGCCTTCTTTGTTGCTAATTATTTCTTGTTGTTTATTGCACACAGGACTAACAGGGTTTTGGGATGCAAGGGAACAAATACCTCTAATCGTAGATAAGAGGGTCATCAAAACCCTAGAGCAGTTCGTGTCACCCTAGAAGGCATTTGATTGCATCTACCCTTGAGAAGGATTAGACACTATTGTAATTATTGTATCAAATGGGTATCCCTAAGAGGGACAAATCTGTAATTTGACTCCATTAAAATTAATAAAGGATTCCTTGTATTCATTTCATTTCATGCATGCCTATTTATGTATCTTTTATCAATATCAATAGTTAGACTAGGTGTGAGCCTTTTTGGTGGTTACAGTAGGCGATCACGGTGAAACTCCACATTTTTTCCCATAATTTGCTAACTAAGTTTTATGTTTTTTATGGCAGGTGCTCCCCAAGGTTTATAGTCACAGTCTAAAATTTGGCCCATAGATGATAAGCACGGGCTATAGTGGTAGTCATGCATCAGACCCGCGGTCAGCAGAAGACATAGCAGACAACAGGAATTTAAAGCTCAATAAAATGAGGATCTGAGGTAGGCCCTTATGACATCCTCTATTTCTATTTTCTATTTCTATTTTTTCATAGAACCTAAAAAATGAAAGTTAAATAGGATAACCATAAAATAAGGATAAAACGAATTAGATCCTTAGGGTTGTCATTTTTTTAATTTTTGTTAGGCACTGCTAGGAAAAATGAACCTTTGATTGCAGTCTACCCTAGACTGTAGTGTGCTAGAATAATTTGTGTGTTGGATTTGCATGCTTGAGGCCAAATCAAAGGCCATTTACATCATAAATTTACATTGTCAAAAGGTCATGTAGGATGTAGCATGCATATTTTTTGAATACAAAATGTTATTTTTATGCATATCATGTAGGAAATGATCATATGAGTGTTGTATTATGCATCTTTCCTTTGTGCAAATTAAAAAGAACACACACACACCACATTCCAAAGTAAACGCTAGTGAGTTGGAAGTCACATCCAACCACTAGTAGGGTTTCAACAATGGTGGAGGTGATTTCCATCCGTTGGCCCAAATCCCATGTACCCTATGTTCTAGACCAATACCGGATCCAAGAAACTTTCGTAGCATGGAAAATTTGCATGTACTTCTCTTAAGAGGGTATGACGCTGACTAGGTGAAAATAGGTGAGGTTTTGGGAGGACCTGTGCTCCCTGCTCAGGTGTGGACTTTCATTGCCACACTTTGGGGGGATTACGGAACCTAGAGTTCATAGTCAGGTTGTAAAGCTATGAGCATATAGGTGAAAGCCATTAATTAACTAAGAAAATCATCAACGCTTTGCAAAATATGACAAGAGTCACTTTACTGATACAACAAATTGAAAACACATCAAATAGTTTAGGGCTCATTTTAAAATTATAAAGAGAGATAATCATCATTGTATTCTTTGTGTGCTAATAAAATTTAAATATAGATATAGGATATATAATGGTGCATACACAGAGTGATCAACCCTGGCATAGACTCGAGATCGAGGCTGAAGCTCCACCTAGTGCACAACATGGTGTAGAACACCCTCAATTATAGAATCCTCCTAGATGTTATTTAGTGAGCATTAGAGAGGATAATTCTACATGAGGGGATTCAATTGTGAACACCCCAATTAGAGAAAGTACTAGACATCCCTCTAAGCACAAATCATAGCATGGGACTTCTCAGCATGGGGGTTCTGCATGTGGTAGCATATATCGTGACTGCATTCCATGTGGATCCATGGGTTCTATCAAAGAATATGTCATCGAGAGATCCATACTGGTACCCCTTTGACCTGTAGCTAATGGAGGTTCATGACCTCCACCGTTTGAGTATAGATAGGTTCGAGATCCACCCATTTAAGGGCAAGTAGAGAGGTCTGATTTTGAGCATAGGCCCACATAGACTCCCCACAGGGGTGAACCTACCAAATTCACCATAGACGTTTCCAAGGTGGGAGAAAATGATAATGGTGTAGCAAAAAATTGGATAGTCTAGACAAGGTCCTAGAGCACCTAGGATATAAGCTTATGCCTGCACCCTCTCATTCTGCAAGCATGTGTAGTAGAAGCACCATTAGGATTGCTCAAGAAATTGGAGAGTGCTCCAAGCGTCCTTGAGACATGCATGCTCCTACATTGCATACGGGCACTGAGTATAGGAGATAACATGACATGAATGTCATCTTTATAGACAGAGGCAAGAGTGTAGAAAATCAGTCCATTGGAGGACATACTCATAAAGTCACTTGAATAGAGTGCACCCCTCCGAGGCCTCAAACGATCAATCATCTTGATAGGGCTCATAGACTAATGTCAGAGAAAAGATGATAGATTCTATAAGATCAATTGGAGGATGTTTGTGTAGAGAAAGAGCACCTTGAAAATGAGAATGCTCAGAGGTAGAGGTTCATCAGATAAAAATTATATGAATAGTGCATGCATGAATGGCACATCCTCGATCAGAAGGAGCGTGTAGAGAGGGAAGATCGACTGGCTAGCACTAGTTTACATCCTCATAATGATATCAGGGAACATGTCCATAGACGAGTGTCTTCACAACTCGAGTTACACCCTAAGAACATAGACATACATACTCACCTAGCAACTCAACATAGAGATCGACATCCAACGTCTGAAAAACATGAGCATATGCAGTATGAGAATGGAGTGGGAGAGGAATTAGAACAAGAATATCCAAAAATCTCCCAATTCAAGGAGGTGGGTGAACCTAGTCCTCCACCTCAACTGAGAAAGAACCTACCTCTAAAGTCACCTCTAAGACAATATCGAGAGGAGGAGTTCCTTTCCTCGCAAGCCTAAAAGACCTTAGAAGAGAAGGTTCAATCCATAGAGAAGCAATGAATGGTTTATCATAAGCCTCCCTTGAAAAAAATTCACAATGAACCTCTATGCACTTTAGTGTCTATTCTAGCATATCCTAAGCATTTCAAGATGCCTAGGCTAGAAAAGTTTAAAGGATAGGAAGATGCACAGGAGCACGTGACTAGTTTCCTAGATATGTGCTTTCATATTGAGAGCAACGATGCTTTGCTCTTGTGCAATTCATCATGACCCTCTCAGGCCTAGCTTGAGAGCGGTTCAACCAACTAAAGAGGTACAACATCACTAGTTTAAAACAACTAGTTGATACATTTCTTGAATGTTTCTCCTTCGACATCAAGAATAAGGTAAATTTATCTGACCTAGCCGCTCTAATGTAGCATGATGATGAGACAATAATGAATTATAGAAAGTGATGGAGGAAGATGATGGCAAAGCTACCATTCTCCATCTCATTCCCATAAATTAATGTGAATGTTCATAAAGAATTGTGCCAAGCACATTTCATTATTGCTACAGTTGCAGCAATACCAGACATTCGAAGAGGCTTTGGTGCAAGCCAAGGTGATCAAGGAAATCAAGTTATAGGAGGGTAACTTGAAAATTAGGAATAAGAAGGAGGGACACAAGAAAAGCATAGAGAGACATCAAGCCAACCTAGCCCATGTTAATCAGGTAGTGTTGAACCTTCAAAAGGAAGAAAAATGGTAGCAAAAGCAAAATTATTAGGCCCAACCTCAGCCTACGTAATATGAATATTGCAACAACAATTACAAGGGTAAAAATAAGGATCAATGCCCACCTTGCATATTCACTCAATTATCAGAGTCGTTGAATTTGATTTTTTATCAGTTATGTGAGGCAAAGGCTATTCACTTACTCAAAGTCAAGATGATGGATCCTAATCAGCCTAATCCTAAAGGTTATAAATACAATCATTATTGCATTTTTCATCGATCAAAGGGCCACAAAATTGAAGTATGTTGGTCCTTCAAACATATTATGAAAAATATGATCGAGAGAGGTACACTTATTGTTGACAACCTATAAATGCCTGACAACCAAAACATGGGGATTTATAAAAATCCTTTACCTAATCATGAGGCATCGAGGAATAATGTTTGCTAGGTAAACCAAGTGTGCAACGAACCACCAACCCATGGGTTTGTTGGTATGGTCAACGTTGTTATGAGGAACGTAAGGTATGAATGATGAAATCAACCTCTTGTGCCTATTAGAGTCCAATTTGTGCCTCCTCCAAGGCCAACCTAGTATGCGCCCAACCCACAAACTAGACCGATGGTGACCATCAGGAGTAGGTTGGTCCAAAACCTATAGAAAACTCCAGCAAAGTTATCGATTTATGAGCTTATTCAACAGTATCCTAAGCATAAGGAGACGCTTATGGATATTTTAAGGTCCATAGAGGTGCAGCCTAAGGATCTCGAAGTG
Source organism: Wollemia nobilis (assembly GCA_028583015.1). Taxonomy (NCBI): domain Eukaryota; kingdom Viridiplantae; phylum Streptophyta; class Pinopsida; order Araucariales; family Araucariaceae; genus Wollemia; species Wollemia nobilis. The sequence continues at coordinate 4,778,247 of JAQPPZ010017031.1, read as the reverse complement.
TTTACACACTTCGTGGAGCACGTGCAACATTGTTAGGAACATGACATTTAATTTCAAAACCATGAAATCAAGATGGTTTCCACTGTTATAGCAAACCTACTATTGCATATTATCGCTTGTGTGAATCATAAATCATTCAAGCGGGTTTTGATCAACATGGGGTCATCGATCAATATCATAACTACCAAGGTGTTAACTCACTTGAAGTTACCCAAGAAGCATATCATCCCTTACACCTTCAAGTTGAGAGCGTTCAATGATACATTATGCTCAACGACCAGTACTATAGTTTTACCTATCTAGGTGGGATTGAAGACCATCTCGGTGATGTGTCATGTAATCGAAGGTGCTATGCAGTATAATATACTTATAGGTAGGCCTTGGATCAGATAAATGCATTATATCCCTTCTATTTTACACCAATGTATCAAATACATTCATGAGGTACAGGTTCATGTGGTGCCTTCGAATGAAGAACCCTTTAAATACATGAATCTAGTAGATTTGCCAAGGGAATTTGTGCTCCCCTCAACGCACCTGGATGTATGACCAACATTACCAATAAAATATATAGGAGGCATATTCAAAGAAGTGTGTGCTATACCCACAATATCTATATCGCAATGATCAGAGCACACAACAACTACTATTAGACCGACTGTGTCCACGATACAATGGGATGATAGGAAGTTAAAAGAAAATGTGGGAAAAAAAGAAAAATCAAACACCCAATCCAGTCATCATTAAAACCCCTACTCTCATGGAAGTAGAGGAAGTTCAAGGAGGAGTCGAAGAGGCACCTCATTTTGCTTTGCCTATGTCTTTAGCGAGGTCATATGCACTGCAGGTGACTGTCCACTTGGTTAATCTTGAATTAGGGGAGCACATTGTGTAGAACATAATGTTCACACTGATTATCAAGACTGCACATGACATGGGCCAACTATGATCCCATCGTCTTCCTAAAGGGATGATGGAACCATTAGGGGTACCACCCAACCAAACCAACTTCATCTATGGATGGTTAGACCAAGTTGCATCTCCCACACCCATGGATGAGGATGATAATGAACCATTCACTGTAAATGTTCATTATCTATCTAACTCGAATTACGCCATGTGATACTTTGAGCATTACCATTGTCATGGTTATGGTCTCAGACTATTCGAGCAGGGGCATAAGAGGCCTATAGAACCATAGTATTAATTACCTACTAATAGGTTTCGGTTGGTATTTTATAGCGAAGGATAGGCTAAACTCCTTGTGGTATCTCTAGACCGCTTGTACCTCAGTCTAGGGGGTGATTTTGACTTCAATCCTTAACACCCTTATCCTTCTGCATTCCATAGGGATAACTGGATGGTGTCTTACATCACCATAGCAGCACCCAAGACACATCATGAGGATATCTTGGTGGACATCGGTCTAGGTCATATGCCAAGAGAAAAATTGGACCAAAAAATTTGAGGCAGTTGATGATACAAGCATGTAGGTTCACAATGATAATTTTGTTATAAATTTTGAGTTGAAAGATCAATCCAACAAGAATACAATAGAATCAATTTACAAGATAGGTGGACCAAGTTGCATATATGAGAGCGATGATGATAATGAGTCCTCAAACAATGAGCTATATAAGGATGAGACTAAAGCATCCTATCTGGACCCTCATAACTTACATCATTTATTATCGGAGGAAACAATCATTGAAGATGATCAATCCTTCATGAGCAACAATAGTTATCGGGTGTGGGCGTACATGGGACCCCATATTCCAAATATCATGATGTCAGTTGGTAGCGATGAAGGTATCTATTACAATAGTGATAACAAGGATGAGATGGAGAGATCCTATTTAGGACCTCTGTACTTATGCTATCGTAATGCACCTTACACTATGGAGGATTTGCACAGAGAGATTAATATACATCCTCTTCTTATAGGGAGACCACCGATTATCAATATGATTTATCATATGGTGTTTCCCAATCTACCAATATATATGGAGCTCCTTGAGCCCAGTGATCCCATCCTATCATCTATTCATAGACCGGATTTGAAGATCCCTATACCACTAAAACCACATCTCAGAGATGGTAGTTTTACAAATGTTGAGTCACTTGCACGTGGTCCTGGAGACATGATACATTTCATCAACATGATCTCCATTTATTTGACCACTCCACTCCATAATCGAGTCAATCCATCCAAACCATTATAGTTAAATGTAGATGCTATCGATTAGGATCATGTCGATTCACCTATAAAGACTAAATATTTCTTCCCTAATGAAGAAATGTGGCAACCTTTCCATTTTGTGCTAGGCTATACACATGATGTCCATAATACTGAGGGTGCTTCCAATGCAAAACCTATAAACCCAGTAGATGACATCCACTTGATCCCTACGCCTCATCAGCTTGAGGAGGGATCCCATATGTCAGTGGAGGAAACCTTAAAAGTGGATATCAGTAATGATACCACCAATCCAAGGAAGGTTAAATTTGGAGAAAGTTTGACTCCTTATGAGCTTGCCAACCTCATCCCCCTACTAAGAGAGATACCTACTCTCTTTGCTTATAATTAGAAGGATATGTCGGGTCTAGATCCAAAATTGGTTACTCATAACCTTTCGCTAGATCTGTCAAAAAATTCAATCAAACAAAAACTTAGAAATATGCATCCAATAGTAGCCTTAATGGTTAAGGATGAGTTACAAAATATTTTGGACATAGATTTTGTTATCTCCATCGACTATCCAGAATGGGTATCCAATATGGTGCCTGTAAGAAAACCTAATGGAAGGATCCGTATTTGTATGGATTTTAGAGACCTGAATAAGGCAACACCAAAGGATTCATTTATGTTTCTGAATATCAACACTCTGGTAGACGTAACTACAGGTCATGAAATGCTCTCCTTAATGGATGATTTTTCTAGTTACAATCAAATTCGGATTAAGCCTGAATACCAACATAAAACCGTATTTATAAGCCTCCTAAAACGCGTCATGTCGAGGTGACTACTCATATGGGACATGAGAGAAGACCATATGGAAGACATTTAGACAGGTCCAAGGTATAACAGTGGTTTTTAACACTCATTTGGGTACCATTTCCTAGTCAATGCTAGCCACTACTGACACTTATGGTTAGCAGTGCTCACCGCGCATGTCAACTGCAATCAGAACTTAGAATTAGTTAGCCTTCATCCGATCCAAAATCGATTGCAATGGAAAATTTGTTGCATATTGGAGTGGTTTGAGCGAGGAAGGTTCTGTATCCTTCCATTTAACAAGATCATCTAACCAATATTGATCTTGGCTTCATGAGGAAGCCACCCCTAGCCCTGGGCCAATGCTATAAGATCCCCCTCCGAATTGGGGATAAGTCTAGAGAAGCTTTCAATTGAAGGTAGTGAAGCCCTATCGAATCTGAGAGCCTAACTAGAGAGAAGCATAGTCAATTGAGCAGTGAAGCCCTGTCAAATTGCATAGCCAACTACATGCATTGAGAGGGATACTTTTGCTACCCAATTGGAGATCTGATTGCCATGGAAGCCCTAGGATCCTAGGAGAGCCAAGAAACATCAATTCATGAAATCCATGCACCATAATACCAATTCAACTACCAAACCTATCATAGGACATAGATGTGACCCTTGGACATCAATTTGATAAGGTGGATCTGAGAGAAAACCCTAATTTGGAGAGCAAACTTACTCAGAGCTCCGCCACGACTTTTAGCCGCCGTGAACAGTGCCACCCATGCATCATACCCACGGTGAGAAAATCAGGGTAGATTCCCTTGTTTTTCCTTTTTTATATTGTTTATCTAGATTATATTAGTCTCATAATTGGATTTATTAGCATTTTAGAGACTCTAACAATTATAATTAGGCTTTTTAGTCATTTACTTTCATTTCTACAATTATGCTACTAATGGATTATTTCATGCTTCCATGTTCTCAATTTCATAATTAGGCAATTAGGTAGATGCAATTGCTTTTCCTTTATATATTTTAGGATATTATTTCATGATTAATATAGGTTTAATATATTTCTTACACTTTCTTGATTATTGCTAATCATTACATCTTTTTGTGCAAGTATCTCCTAAAATCATCATCAAGAGAGACCTCCTTTGTTGCTAATTGTTTCTTGTTGTTTATTGCATGTAGGACTAAAAAAATTTTGGGATGCAAGGTAGCAAATGCCTCTAATCATGGATAAGAGGTTCATCGACACTCTAGAGCAGTTTGTGTCACCCTAGAAGGCATTTGATCGCATCTACCCTTGAGAGGGATTAGATGCTATTGTAATTGTTGTATCAAATGGGTATCCCTAAGAGGGAAGAATCTGTAATTTGACTCCATTGAAATTAATAAAGGATTCCTTGTATTCATTTCATTTCTTGTTGTTAATTTATGCATGCCTATTTGTGTATCTTTTATCAATTGTAATAGTTAGACTAGGTGTGAGCCTTTTTGGTGGTTACAATTACCTAATATTCCATTTCACTATTGGCATGAGGAGATTTTTGTTGGTATTGCTAAGGAAATGGGCCAACTAATTGCTATGGATCCAGCCACCAAGTCCAAGTCCCACCTCATTTATGCAAGAATATGTGTCAATGTGGAGATGGAGAAAAATCTACTAGATTCGATTCAACTGGTTTCGAGATTGGGAGTTTGGAACCAGTCTCTTGAATATGAGAATCCCCCTGTTAAATGTGGGGTTTGTAAGAAATTAGGGCACTTGGCCCAGGTTTTCCCAAACCAGAAGCCTCCATCCCATGGTTAGAAGGTCTAGAAACTAAAGCAAATGGAAGAAGAGATCACTAGGAAGAAAGTTGAAAACCCTAATAGTGAAGCTGGTAAAGTTGATATGCAGAAGGTTTCATCCGTGGAGAACCCCAGAATGGAAGATTCCTTGGAAGTAAAAATTCTTGAAGCAAGTAAAGCTAACGTACATAAGAAGTCTTCCATGGAGAATCAAGCTTTGGTAGAAAAAATGAAGGTATGTGAAACTTTACCCCCCTCAAACTCGAATATTGTTTTATCTTCAAATCCCTTTGATATCCTTCAAGAAATCATTCCTAGAGAGGAAGAGAATATCTTATTGGAAAATTTAGTGGATGGAAACTCTCAGTTAGGAATTGAGGATGGGGGAAATGAACAGAATGAAATGGTCTTAAAAGAAATGGTAAATCAATTAAAAAAGAACCTAGGAAATCTAGTTGAGTCAGGAAAAACTGCTCAAACTCCAAAGACTAGACATCAAAAGAAAATAGGGGTTGATGTGGGTGATGTTAAATCTTAGGGAAGACCTTCTAATCAGAAAATTAGAGAAAAAGAGACAGAATCAGATATTGCCAATGAAATCCAAACTGTTATTGCCTTGGGTGGGGGAAGTAAAAAGCCACTAGGGAAATCCAAAAAATGAAGCTTATTTCATGGAACATCAGGGGACTCAACGCCCCAACCAAGCATAGACTGGTCCAAACATTGAGAAAAGACAATGGACCTCAAATCATTCTTCTTCAGGAAACTAAATTGGACACTCAGAGTATAGAACCAGTCAAACAAAGAATTTGGAGGGAGGCTGATTTTATTGCTAGTCCTACCTTGGGCACCTCTAGAGGGATTTTTAGCATGTGGGATAAAAATAAATTAGAAGGAAGACTCATCATTCAATCTAATAGATTTATCTTTGTTATTTTGCATTGCAAAGAGGAAAATACACAATGTATCTTAACTAATGTCTATGCTCCAAATTCTGTTGTTGATAGAAAGCATTTATGGGAGAATTTGAGTCATCAAAGAGAAGCTTTTAAAGGAATTCCTTGGATTGTGGTTGGGGATTTCAATTCCCCATTGAATCCATTGGATAAGAAAGGGAGAAACCCTATAATATTAGAAGGCATGTCTAATTTTGCTTAGTTTGTTAGATCTAATGAGCTTTTGGATGTGGATTTGAGAGGAGCCAAATACACTTGGAGTAATAGATATCTTGGAGATTAGCTTATTCAAGTCAGGCTTGATAGAGTCTTATTCTCCAAAGAAAGCCTATTTCTTTTAGGGGATACCCTTCTCTCAGCCCTACCAAAAATTGGTTCAGATCACAATCCTTTATTATGTGAAATAGGGGGAGTTGGGAGAAGGTTCAAAAGCCCTTTTAGATTTGAAATGATGTGGCTTAGACACGAAAACTTGGAAGCCCAGATTGATGAATGGTGGAAGGCTGATTTCTCTGGCACTAAGCTTTCACAAGTTGCTAAAAAGCTCTGTTTTGTTAAGAGAAACCTAAAATTGTGGAATAAATATGTTTTTGGTCATCTCTTTTAGAAAAAGTCTGATTTAAAAATTCAACTATAGAATATAGAACAACTGATAGCTAGGGAAGGCCTTTCAGAGGACACAAGGAATAAGGAAAAGTAGGTCCTTGTGGATCTCCATAATGTTTTGGCCTATGAAGAAACCTTTTGGCATCAAAATTCAAGAATAACATGGCTCAAAGAGGGAGACCACAATACAAAATTTTTCCATGTCTCCACTCTTAGACACTAGAGCAGCAATAGAATTTTAGAAGTCCTCAAAGCTAATGGAAAACTCTCTAAGGACCCTTTGGAGATCAGAGGAGAAGTGGTCAAGTATTTTTTGGATCTGATTGGCATTGAAGATCCTATTAATGAGGAGGCAATGAGTGAGTTGTGCAATATTCTTGCTCTGGTGACTAAACAGATGAATGATTTCTTAATGAGCCCTTTTAAGGATGAGGAGATTAAAAATGCTCTCTTTGATATGAATGGGGATAAAGCTCCTGGCCCTGATGGTTTCCCAATAGGTTTTTTAGTGTTTCTGGAATATAGTGGGTGGGGATATCATTGAAGCTATTAAGGAGTTTCAAAAGAGTCATTTTATTCCAAAGGATATTAATTCTACATTCTTAGCTCTCATTTCAAAAGTAGTGGGAGCTAACTCTTTCTCAGACTTCAGACCTATTAGTCTTTGCAACACCATTTATAAAATTTTGTTGAAGACTCTTGCAAATAGAATCAAGGTGGTGCTCCCTTTTATCATTGAGCCCCATCAAGGGGGATTTGTCAAAGGAAGGCAGATTTTAGATGGTATTATCACTATCCATGAGATTATCCATTCACTTGATAGAAGTGGGGAAGAAGGGATGCTCCTAAAATTAGATATGAATAAGGCTTATGATAGGGTCTCTTGGGACTTCCTTATTAGAGTGCTGAGAAGTTTTGGTTTCCATCAGAATTGGGTTGATCTCCTAAAATATTTATTTTCTTCATCCATGTTCTCAGTTCTAGTGAATGGTTCAGCTGTGGGTTACTTTCCAAGAAAAAGAGGCCTTAGGCAAGGGGACCCCTTATCCCCTTATCTCTTTATAATTTTAGTTGAGGCTCTTAGGAGATCTATCACAAAAGCCAATTTTGATAGACATATAAGTGGTATAAATCCTACCTCTACTATTAATCCCATCTCTCACCAACAGTTTGTTGATGATACTTTTATCACCACTAAGGCTTCAATCCCCCTAGGCTAGAGTGTTAAGAGCTATTCTGGAGAGATATGAGATTGTTGTAGGTCAAAAAATAAACTTTGGTAAAAGCAAGATCTACTTTTTTAATACTCTGACTATTAGACAATAGAATATTGCTCAAATTTTTTATTGTGGGATAGGTACCCTTCCAGCTACTTACCTAGGAATGTCGCTTTTCAAAGGGAGAGTGAAGGAAGAGATGTGGAACCCTATGGTGGAAAGGGTCTCTAGGAAATTGGCTAGTTGGAAAGGGGCTTTGATGAGCCAAGTAGGGAAAGCTTAGTTGGTGAAAGCTTCACTCCAAAGCATTCTAGTTTATTTTCTATCTCTCTTTAAGATGCCTGCTAAGATTTGCGATAAGATTGAACAAATGCAAAGAAATTTCTTATGGTTAGGTTCAGAGGAAAATAAAATAATTCCTTTGGTGGCGTGGGATCTTGTCTACCAAAAGGAGGGTGGAGGGCTTGGTTTAAGAAAACTCAAGGAGCTAAATACAACCCTGTTAGGGAAAATAGGATGGAAACTAGCAAAGGTGGAAGATGTTGGTTGGGTTAAGATTCTTCAAGCTAAATACCTTAAGGATACCAAATTTTTGGTAGAGAGGGACTTTCCCATGGGTTCCAGCCTTTGGAACAATTTACAAATGATGAGACCTTTGTTGTGAAAGGGAAGCAGATGGAGGATTGGGAATGGTAGACATGTTCACTTTTGGAATGATGCTTGGCTGAGAAGTTTTCCCCTTAAGGAGGATATGGATTTGGGATGCCTTGAGTAGGAGTTATCTCAAAATTTTAGGATTTGGGTTCATGATTACATCAAGTGGGAGAATGGTAGACCATTATGGAAAAGCATCCAGGTTGATGGGCAGGATCAAAGGAAATTTCAAATGGCTCAGAGGTTAAATAGATTGTTGCAGGTTTATACCCCAAAGAGCGAAGATGTTGAGGATTCTAGGTGGTGGAATCCTTCTAAGCAAGGGCTCTATACAGTTAAATCAGGTTATCATTTGCTCCAAAAGGAAGAAATGGGATGGCTGCTAGTCTCTAAGGTGTGGGTGAAAAACCTTATCCCTAAAATTTCTTTCTTCTATTGGTTGGCTGTCCAAAATAGAATTTTGACTTTGGACAACTTAGCAAAAAGAGGATTTCATCTTCCTAATCATTGTAGTCTTTGTGAAAGATATCTAGAGAATGTGAATCACCTCTATCTTCATTGTCCTTTTACCCAGGAAGTCCTTTCAATTATTCTAAGAAAGTTTCAAATAGATTGGGTTTTACCATATTCCTTAGTGGATCTTTGCCTACAATGGTGCCCACCCTTTAAAAGCAAAAGACTACAAATGCTTTGGAACCTCAGTCTTCCTCATGTTTTGTGGGGAGTTTGGAAGGAAAGAAATGGACATATCTTTAAAGAGAAGAAAAAGGACAATATGCTAGTTGTAGATAAAATCATTTTGTTCATCAAAGAAAATGTGGAGATTGTTAATTGGGAAGGAATTGAAGAATCAGAGCAAGAAGGTAGAATTGCTAAGGACTAGAATTTATCTCCTACTAATGGCAAGGTTGTTCTTGCTTCAAACAATGCTAGAGAAAATTCTAAATGGAATCCCCCTCCTGAAGGTTGGCTTAAGCTAAATTTTGATGGAGCTGTGAAAGGTAACCCTGGCTCGACAAGTGTTGGAGGGATAATCAGGGATGAGAATGGTAAGACTATGAGAATTTTTGTTGAAGCTCTAGGAACCCAATCAAGCCATTTTGCTGAATTTTGGGCCATGTACCAAGGAATTAAGCAATTGAATGAGCTCCAAGCCAAGAAAGTTATCATTGAAGGGGATTCCCTCAATGTGATCAAAATGCTGGAAAAAAGTTTAGATGTCAACTGGAATAGTGCTACCATGTTTGAGGAAGCTTGGAAATTGATTGAATACATGGAAAAGGTAGAGTTTACTCACATCTATAGAGAAGGCAATAATGGGGCCGATTATATGGTGAATATGGGTATTTCTTAGGATGGGCTTTGTGTTTGGGATCAGGATTTCCCTCAGATTATTTCAATTTGCAAGAATGAAGAAAAATCCATAGTGTGAGTTTGTTTATGGGATTATTTATTGTGTCTTCCTAGACAGGTTGTTGATGTTTTAATTGGAGAGCTAAAACTGATCCTTAAAGATATGTTGGAATCTAGGTTGATATTGAGCCAGATGTTAGCCCATAATTTTGAGGAGTATGTCTCCCAGCTGGAAGATATCAAAAGCAAAGCAAACTCTATGGCTAGTGGGTAAGTCTAAGATGGTGTGTTTTGGGTCTCTTTCTAGGTGCTTATGGTTATTTTGTTCTCTTGGGCTCAGATTTTGTATGGTCTTGGTAGACTACTTCTCTTTGTTGATTATTGTACTTTAGCTTGTTTAGTTTTATAGGTTGTCCTATGTATGTTTGTTTTGAATGTGTGATTGCTTAGTGTCTGTGGTTTCTATATTATTCCATTGTTGCTAACTCTAATTTGTGGCAAAGTGAGAGTTAGTGTTGTGACATATTTTGAGTTCTCCTTCTTCATCAAACTAAAGGTATGGGCACATTCTTCCATGGTTATTATTGATTAATGGTTTTCTAAAAATAAGTTTGGAGTGAAAAGGATTAAATTAAGTTTCCTTATTTGGAGTGGATCTTATTTTCTAAAAGTGGAAGTATTGATTATGCATTATGACATCATGATGATTTTATGATTTATTGCATAATTATGGTTTATAAGAGTGGAAGCATTTGAAGTTTGCTTTAGGGTTTTTGAGTGAGAAGCTTATGCCATTACTATAATTTTTTGAAACTCTAATTGAGTTGTTTGGTTTTTGAGAGTTGAAGGATAGAACATATCGAGTCTCTAAAAATTCTCTTTATGCTTCTATGAGATTGATTTGAGTTGATATTGAAAGTTGAAGGATAAAACATATTGAGTCTCTAACAATTCTCTTTATGCTTCTATGAGATTGATTTGAGTTGATATTGAGAGTTGAAGGATAGAACATATTGAGTCTCTAACAATTCTCTTTATGCTTCTATGAGATTGATTTGATATGATTGGATGAAACACATTGGGTCTCTAACAATTCTCTTTGTGTGTTCACATTGGGCAAGTTTCTTGGTAAACTTGCTTGAGCTGATTTGGGCAAGTTCTTAGTGAGCTTACTAGGACTGATTTGGACAGGTTCTTGTTGAAGAACTTGTGGATAGATTTTATGAATTCTTGGTGAAGACTTGTGAGAAATTGTGATTGATTTGTTCAAGATTTTGGCTTAAGCTTGGGACAACTCTGACAAATATTTGAGAGTAGATTTGTGTTGGACCAGAGGACTGAGTTTGGTGCAGATTTGTGACAGAGTTTGAGAGGACTTGTGCTGGACCGACTTACTATGTTTAGTACAAGTTTTTATGAGCAGTTGTGGAGGTGATCAGTGAGGACAAAAGTATCTAGAACTAGAGCAAGGAGGATAGGATGTCTTCTGTTGAAAGGAGATCCACCTGCTAGCAACAGAAGAGGCAGTGATCTTCTGAAGTATCAATTCCAGAGCTTTAGGGGATAGGACATCTCTTTTGGGTAGGAGGCTCATAAATACTTGTTGAGGGGATAGGACATCTTCTTTGGGCAAGAGGCTCATAAATACTTGTTGAGTGGAAGGATTCTCCTTTGGGCAGGAGGCTCATAAATACTTGTTGAGGGGAAGGATTCTCCTTTGGATAGGAAGTTCATAAAATTTATAATAGGGAAAGGATTTCCCAAATAACTTGATTGAGAAAGCTTTTAGTGAAAATATTTCTGTGGATGTAGCCCATATTGGATGAACCACATTAAAATGGCTCTTCTTTGCGTGTTGCTTTCTATGATGGTTAATGTTATGGTGATGCCATTGCTATCTAAAGTAATGTTTTTTAAATGGTTGCATCTTATACTGTTCACCCCCCCTCTTAGTATAAGTCTATGTTCCTCAATTGGTATCAGAGCGGGTCTCTTCAGGAAGAGCCTAACAGCTTGGAGAAGGATCCCTTGGAAGATCATATGAGCACAAAAAGTGATTAAGAGATTGAATTTTATTTGAAAGGGGAATTCTTTTTGGCCCTAAGAAATTTGGAAAAAGTCAGGGAAGAGAATTTTGTTTTAAAACAACAAAATAAATAAGAAGAGATGGCCAAAATAGAACTATCTCAAAATCTCACAGACTTCAAGATCCTAGATGAAGAAGGAAAGGAAGTTGAGCAGGTTTTGACAAAAGTTTTTGAAAGGGAAGGAAGCTGAATGTGAGAGACTTGAAGAAGAGGTGGTTTCTCTAAGAGTTAGACTTGAAAAAATGAGTCTTAAAAAAAATATTTTTCTTGGAAAGCAAAGGGAATAAGATATCCATATCCAAGAAGCAGGAACATCCAGCAAAAATAAAGTCAACTTTCAAAAACCAAAGGATACCAGAAAAGAAGAAAATAAAGGAGAGCAATGGACAAGAGTTGATCACAAAAGAAGGAACACTCATCAAAGGCTTCCAAACAGGTTACATAATACTTTCCATGGCTATTGTTTTTCTTGCAATAAATATGGTCATAGAGCTATCCATTGTACTACAATTGTGAATGACAATATTAAGAAAAATGTTAATTCTTTTGCACCACTCATGGATGATAGTATTATGCAGTACAAATGTAATAATTTTTGGCATATAGCTAGAATGTGTAAATTGGAAAGATCTAGTGAAGTGAATGTTAGGAAAACAAATGGAAATAAAATTAGATCTATGATAGTTCAAACTGCTCTTCATGCTCAAGATAAGGAAGAAAAATGGTACCTTGATAGCGGATGTTCTAGGCACATGAATAGAGAAAAATAAAAGTCTATAGTTCTCAAAGAAACTAGTAGAGGGTCAGTTAGCTTTGGAGATAACAACTCAGCTAAAATTTGTGGAAAGGGATCTCTAAGTTTAGATGGAAAAACCAGAACTAAAAATGTGCTTTATGTAGAAGGATTGAGACATAATATTTTGAGTGCTAGCCAACTTTGTGATCAGGGTCATATGGTGACTTTCTATTCTAATAGATGTGATATAAGGAAAGTAGATAATGGAAAAATCATTGCTAATGAAATATGAACTCCTAACAACCTCTACATGCTAAGTGAGATAAAAAGGGAAAAGTGTTTTTTGTCTCAAGAGGATGAAAGTTGGCTATGGCATAAAAGAATGGGACATTTGAGCTTTGATAATATTATCAACATTAGCCATAAGAAAGTAGTCAGAGACTTACCTAAATTGAAAAGACCCCAAAATACTATTTGTGGTCCTTGTCAACATGGAAAGAAAACTAGAATCAACTTTAATGCTAAAGGGTACATGTCATCCAAACCTTTAGAAATTATTCATACTGATTTGTGTGGTCCCACCAGAACTCAGAGTATACAAGGAGAGGGTTACTTCATGGTTTTAATAGATGATTTCTCTAGAATGACTTGGGTTACCTTTATGAAAGAAAAATCTGAAGCCCTTGACAAGTTTAAAGCCTTCAAAGAAATGAAAGAGAATGAAAAAAACAAAAGAATAAAATGCTTAAGATCAGATATAGAAGGAGAATTCACTTCAAATGAATTTGTGGATTATTGTGAGCAACAAGGGATTAAGAGGGAATTTTCAGCAGCAAGAACTCCTCAACAAAATGGAGTAGTTGAAAGAAAAAATAGAACTATTGAAAATATGGCTAGAGCTATGTTGAATGAGTCAAAGCTTCCTGATGGTTTTTGGAAAGAGGTAGTTAGTACAACAATGTATATTATCACCAGAGCTCAGTTACGAGGCAATCATCACAAAAATCCCTATGAGCTATGGAAAGGAAGACTAGCCACAGTAAAATATTTCAGAGTTTTTGGTAGTAAATGTTACATCAGAAGGGAAGATCAGAATTTAGGGATGTTTGATCCTAGATGTGATGAGGGCATTTTTCTTGGGTACTCCAGCAATATCAAAGCCTATAGATGCTACAACAAAATAACTTGTACTATTATGGAAAGCATAAATGTTATAGTGGATGATAAAATAGGGATAAGAGAACCAGTTTAGGAAATTGATGATGAATATTGCCAAGAATAATTCAGGGAGGATTCAAATAAATAAGAAGATGAAAGAAAACAACTCCTTCCTACAACTCCATCTAGATATGTTTAGAAATACCATCCAAAGTATCAAATCATTGGTAATCCAAAAGTCAGACAAACAAGGAGAAGAATCATATCTTCAAATTCCCATACAAATGTTTCGTTGTTATCTCATATTGAGCCAAAATATCTCAATGAAGCATGTGCAGATAAGTTTTGGATAAATGCTATGAATGAATAATTGGAACAGATAGAGAAGAGTGAGACTTGGGAACTTGTTCCAAGACCTAAAGATAAAAATGTCATTGGCACTAAGCGAGTCTTCAGAAACAAGCTAAATGAATATGGTCAAGTAGTCAAAAATAAAGAAAGGTTAGTTTGCAAAGGTTATGCTCAAGTAGAAGGAATTGATTTTGAAGAAACTTTTGCTCCAGTTGCTCGTCTTGAGGCTATCATAATGTTTTTGGATTTTTCAAGTTCTAAAAACTTCAAGGTCTATCAGATGGATGTCAAATCATATTTTCTAAATGGTGTGTTAGAATAAGAAGTCTACATTGAACAACCAGAAGGGTTCTTACTTTCAAAAAATTCATATTTTATGTGTAGATTGAAAAATGCATTGTATGGTTTGAAACAAGATCCTAGGGATTGGTATTCGAGGCTTGACAGGTATCTTCATAAACAATGTTTCAGAAAATGTATGGCAGATAGCAATTCGTATATAAAAAATGATGGAAATAATATCTTAATTGTGGTTATTTATGTTGATGATATAGTTTTTGGAGGTAATGAAACCAAAATGTGTAAATATTTTGCTAACAATATGCAGAGTGAATTTGAGATGTCCATGATTGGGGAATTGTCCTTCTTCTTAGGAATTCAGATTGCCCAATCAGAAGAAGGAATATTTCTCTCACAAGGAAAGTACATAAGAGAGATGCTAAAAAATTTTGGTATGGAGGATAGCAAACCTATTAGTACTCCTATGATTACAGGGTGTAATTTGAGCAGGGATGATGAATCTCCAAAGGCAGATCAAAGGTTGTACAGATCCATGATTGGCAATTTGCTTTATATTACAGCTACCAGACTAGACATCATGCAGATAGTGGGACTAGTTGCAAGGTTTCAGGCTACACCAAAAGAAACTCGTGTTATGGCAGTAAAAATGATTCTCAAATATCTAAAATGCACTATGTATATTGGGCTTTGGTATCCCAAGAGCGATAAGTTCACTCTCATAGCTTTTACAGATGCAGATTGGGCCGACAATATTGATGACAAAAAAAGCACCAGTGGTGGAGCTTTATTTTTGGGGAATTGTTTAGTTGCTTGGTTAAGCAAGAAACAACCTTCAGTTTCCTTGTCTACAACAAAGGCAGAATACATAGCAATAGTATCTTGTTGTACACAAGTTTTATGGATGAAGACTACCTTGGAGGATTTCAAAATAAAGCATGATCAACCCATTTCCATATTGTGTGATAATACAAGTGCCATAAGTATCTCCAAGAATCTAGTAATGTACTCAAGAACAAAGCATATTCCCATAAAATATCACTTTCTGAGAGAGCAGGTTTAGGACAAGCAAGTTAAGCTAGAATATGTGCCTACTAAGGAACATATTGCTGAAATTTTCACCAAAACTCTTCCAAGAGAGACTTTTGAGTATTTAAGGAATAATTTGGGAGTAGTTTTACTCCCACCCCAGAATTAATCACCTCAACAGGAGGTGGGGGAGGGGCTAAGCTAAGAGGCTCATTCTTAGCCTTGAGCCCCAAAGGTGACCCTTTGCCATTGATGACAAAGGGGGAGAGATTTGAGTAAGGGGGAGAGCCTTGAGTCAAGGGGAGCAAAGCTTCAGAGGATGGTTTTCAGTTGGTTTCAGTTTTGATAAATGGCAGTGGTTTCAGTAGTGGTTTGCCATCAATGACAAAGGGGGATATTGTTGGCAATTTTGGGTATGTTGCCTAGCTTCATGGTTGTGAGTTGTCATTGATGTCAAAAGGAGTTTGTTTTGATATAAAAAGGAATTTGTGTTGATGTCAAAAAGAGTTTGGTGCCAAAAAGATCTTGAAAGTTCCATGATGTTTGTTTAAGGGTTTTTAATTAAAACCATGGTGACAAGGTTAAAGGATTTTCTTAAAACCATTTGGACTCATTAAGGTTTTTTATTAAAACCATATTGGCTTAATGAAAAGGTTTTTGCTCCTTGAAAAAACCTTAAAAGTCCATTTTGATTATTAATAAATAAATTAACTCAAACATTTGAAAAGGTTTTAAGTTAAGTTTATTATTAATAAAATAATAATTATTAATTTAATAATTATTATATAAAGAGTTTCTAAACCCTTAGCGATGCCAATGTAGAAGACTTACCTTGCCGACGTGATTTTTTTGGAAGGAGCACCGATGTCAACTTGCATGGGATGTAAAAGACTATTAAAGGGCATTAATTCCTAAGGTTAAATACACCTCTGATTTACGTGATTACCTTTGAATTCATATTGCTCTGTGACCTTCGATTTCGTATTGCTCTATGACCTTCGATTTCGGATTGCTCTATGATTTTTGAGTTTCGTATTACTCTGTGTTTAAATTTCAATTTTGTACGCCTGTGAGGAAGACAAATATATTTGTCTTTAATTTATATGAGCAAAGGAAAGGTAAAATGACAAGTGGCACTTGAGAGTTTTTTTGGGCACTTGTGCTCCAACGACGGAGGCAGTGGAGCGAAGGCATTCGCTAGGCAAAGGTGTTGAAATTGATTTGCATCGGGCGTGTTTCATTTTTGGTCACTGATTATTGTGCACATGGTACAAAAATTTCTTTGAAGGAGGAAGCACTTTGGCACTTATGTTGGTGTCTCCACACTTCTCCTAAGGTTGGAGAATAGATTTTTGGTCAAGGTAGATCTTTTGTTGATAATGTTGAATATTTGATTTGACTTGGCAAATAATTGTTGGTAATTGGATGGAGGTATAAGGTTAAATAGAAATATTGCTTTGAAATTGTTATTATTGATGCTTAATGTTTATGTGGTAAATGCATTTAGAATTAAATGTATTTTAGGAGTTATAAGGGTTTAAGGAATAATTGTGCTTAATGTCATATTGGGGTTAGAAAGCCTTTGGAGTTATTGAGTGGATATTATCTTGTAATTATTTTTGAGGTTGAAGTTATTTTATGATATATTAAGTAGGAGTTATAAGGTGTAAATGAATATTGTTGGTATGTATATTTGTGAGTTTTGATTATTGATGAGTTGGAGTGATAAGGTGTTATTAGGAATCTTATCATTGTGCATTATTCCATTTGTTGCTAACTCTAATTTATGGCAAATTGAGAGTTAGTTTTGTGAAAAATTTTGAGTTATCCTTCTTCATCAAAGTAAAGGTATGGGAACATTATTCCATGGTTATTATTGATTGATGGTTTTATGAAAATAAGTTTGGAGTGAAAAGGATTAAATTAAGTTTCTTTATTTGGAGTGGATCTTATTTTCTGAAAGTGGAAGTATTGATTATGCATTATGATATCATGATGAGTTTATGAGTTATTGCATAATTATGGTTTATGAGAGTGGAAGCATTTGAAGTTTGTTTTAGGGTTTTTGAGTGAGAAGCTTATGACATTGCTATAAGTTTTTGAAACCCTAATTGAGTTGTTTGGTTGTTGAGAGTTGAAGGATAGAACATATTGAGTCTCTAATAATTCTCTTTATGCTTCTATGAGATTGATTTGAGTTGAGATTCAAAGTTGAAGGATAGAACATATTGAGTCTCTAACAATTCTCTTTATGCTTCTATGAGATTGATTTGAGTTGAGATTGAGAGTTGAAGGATAGAACATATTGAGTATCTAACAATTATCTTTATGCTTCTATGATATTTATTTGATATGACTGGATGAAACACATTGGGTCTCTAACAATTCTCTTTGTGTGTTCACATTGGGCAAGTTTCTTGGTAAACTTGCTTGAGCTTATTTGGGCAAGTTCTTGGTGAGCTTGCTAGGATTGATTTGGACAGGTTCTTGTTGAATAACTTGTGGACATATTTGATGAAGTCTTGGTGAAGACTTGTGAGCAATTGTGATTGATTTATTCAATATTTTGGCTTAATCTTGGGACAGATCTAACATAGATTTGAGAGTAGATTTGTGTTGGACCAGAGGACTGAGTTTGGTGTAGATTTGTGACAAAATTTGAGAGGACTTGTGTTGGATCGACTAATTGTGTTTAGTACAGGTTTCGATGAGTAGTTTTGGAGGTTATCAGTGAGGACAAAAGTCTCTATAGCCAGAGCAAGGAGGACATGACGTCTTCTATGGAAAGGAGTTCCACATACTAGAGACATAAGAGGCAATGATCTTCTGAAGTATCATTTCCAGAGTTATGGGGGATATGACATCTCTTTTGGGCAAGAGGCTCATAAATACTTATTGAGGGGATAGGACATCTCCTTTGGGTAGGAGGCTCATAAATACTTGTTGAGGGTAAGGATTCTCCTTTGGGCAGGAGGCTCATAAATACTTGTTGAGGGGAAGGATTCTCCTTTGGATAGGAAGTTCATAAAATTTGTAATAGGGAAAGGATTTCCCAAAGAACTTGATTGAGAAAGCTTTTAGTGAAAATATTTCTATGGATGTAGCCCATATTGGGTGAACCACGTTAAAATGGCTCTTCTTTGTGTGTTGCTTTCTATGATGGTTAATGTTATGGTGATGCCACTACTATCTAAAGTAAAGTTTTTTAAATGGTTGCATCTTATACTGTTCACCCCCCCTCTCAGTATAAGTCTATGTTCTTCAAAGCACATCCTTTGAATAATTTATTACTGGCCCACCATGGAGAAGTATTGCTATGAATATGTCAGGAAATAAGTTAAGTTTCAACATCATGCAAATTTGATGCACCTATCATCATAGGCCTTATAGCCCATTTAGGTAGATTGTCCATTTTCTTAGTGGGGTTTCAATATAGTTGGAAAAATATCTCCCCCATATTTGGGTTGACACACGTTTATTCTAATGGTCACTAAGTACTTCACCAAGTGGGTGGAAGTGGTCCCCTTAACATCAATGATTGGTCCTCGAATTGTGAAGTTCATACTTCAAAATATCATCTGTTGCTTTGGGGTCCCATCCAAAATAATTTTAGATAATGGTCCATCATTCAAGAACAAAAATGTGCGGGCTTTAATGTCCAAATACAACATTCAACACATTTTTGTGACACCATATTATCCACAGGAAAATAGGCAAATGGGCAAGTAGAGGCCTCAAACACGAAAATAGTAGCCATATTAAATAATATGGTGAAATAAAATCATAAGGATTGATATTTGCAATTGCCTCTTGCATTACGAGCTTACAAGACTAGTGTGCGGATGCCCACTAGGGCAACACCATTTTTTATTGTATATGGCACTGAGGCCATTATGCTCTTAGAGTTGGAAATTCTAACATTGCACATCGCATTGTAATAGTTCATCAATGATGATACTGTGTGACTTAACCCTTCTTGATGAACGCTGCATCAATGCTCTTGAGCATTTTCATGTTTGCCAAGATCATTTAACATGAGCTTATAAAAAAAAATTCCACTTGAGAGACTTTAAGGTTGGGGATCTTGTGCTTAAAGAGAACCAACAAAACTCTAATCTACCACTGCATCTGTGAGATAAATTTATGGCCAATTGGAGGTCCCTATATCATCTCAGAGAATATTGGACCTAGGACATATCCCCTATCATTAGAAGGTGTTGAGGAGCCAGAGCCTCTCAACATTATCCATCTAAAGGAATTTTATACATAACCACAAAAAAACACAAAAACATTCAAATAAATGTCAAAAATAGTAAAAACATTCAAATAAATGTCAAAAATATCAAAAACATTCAAATAAATGTCAAAAATATCAAAAACATTTAAAATATTTCAAAATTACAAAAACAATAGAAAACTTCAAAATCAAAAGGTTCCAAAGGCATCTATAAGCCCTTTGGTCACATCACAAAAAGCCCCAAAGGCATCTTAAAGCCCTTTGGTCACATTGGAAAAAGCCTCAAAGGCATATTAGAGACCTTAGGTCACATCACAAAAGGCTCCAAAGGCATCTTTAAGCCCTTTGGTCAAATCACAAAAAGCCCCAAAGGCATCTTAAAGCTCTTTGGTCACATCACAAAAAGCCCCAAAGGCATCTTAAAGCCCTTTGGTCATTGCACAAAAAGCCCCAAAGGCATATTAAAGCCCTTTGGTAAAAAACAAAAATCAAAAGCACAAAAATAGTTTAAAGTCAAAAAGTTCAAAAAACATTCAGAATAATCAAAACTCAAAAACAATGGAAAACATTAGAAATACAAAAACATTTGCATTTGGCATTTGCATCCATTAGTCACATTGCATTAGGCATGTTGCATCCATTGCATTTGTATTAGACAGGTTGTGTTTGCAATCTTACAAAAAACACCATGTTTGTACCTCAATAATGCATCTTCAAAATCCATTATCATTCATAACCCATGTGTGTAACTATGTTTTTCAACACAACCCCTCATGTTGCTATAAGGAATATACTAAGGTTTTTCAATCACTTAGCCATGCCTAGTGATTCTATCAGATTTTGTAGAATGATATATTTTCTTTTGATAGATGAGGTTTGGTTTTGATAGCACCTAGTATATTTTAGAATCCCATCACTAATAAAAACACTAAAATCCTAGTTGGATCAAGGTAAATATGAATGCTACAAGGTGGTACTAGGAATCCTAGGTGAAAGGTTTTTACTTGCTCACCTTGTGATGCATATGGTCTAGGATTTTGATCATTGGCAAAAGAACAAGCTCCCCCCTAACCAAAGAAATCCCTTGATTTCATCAAAATAAGCAAAAATCCTAGAACAAATTAAGATTCAAAATCAAAATAAACAGTGATTATCATCACTACATAAATCCCTTGCTCAAAGAAAAACAAAAATTCAAAATTAACAGTGATTTTCATCACTAAGCATGAGCAAGTATCCCAAATAAATGTGAAGAAAATAACGGGGTGAAGATCTTGAATCCCTAGAATGGTCAATCTCCACAAGCCATTGAGTGACCTCTAATATAACAATGGGATGCATGAATCCTACCTAGCATTAGGGCAGTTCTAAGAAAATTGTGAAAAGAGCTAGCTTTAGGTTAACTGTATCGCCTAATCGTCTAATTTAACTGAGTCCAACTTAGGATCAAGATGGGCATTTGGTGATACCCAATACAACAATGGGTTGCATGAATCCCACCTGGCATCAGGGTAGGCTTATGTCTTATCTAATTTATTTATTTACACACATAGGGATAATGAATATCTAAGTCTTCATAATAAGAAATTTATCTTTCACAAGTCCTGTATGGTCAATATACAACTTTTGATGAAGTAACTAGGGTGTTTGAGTCTCATGGAAAACCTCAAAAATCCCCTCACAACAACAAATTGTGCCATCAATCAAATCATCAACTTTCTTTATGAGGTTTTTTCATTAAAGGGTGTTCATGATTTGGATAAACATCGAATAAATATAAACAATGTATTTAGATGGCCACTGACTATTTTGTATAGATTTTTTAATTTACAAAAAGCTTATAAAGAAAGCATATACATATCACATCATCTCATCTCACATTTGAATGCTTAAATAATTAATTATGACAAGAGTTACCATTTACATTTATTATTGTGTTACATTCTGTGGTGTCATCCACAGGGTTATGCATAAGCGCAAAATATCACAAATTGGCTCTATTTGGTATTTTCAATATTTTAAATTGGCTAATTTTAGATCCTTTCAGTGGGGCCCATTCGCCCACAATTTATGGGGTGGAAGTTTTTTTGGGGTAAATTCACCCACCGTTGATAATCATGAAAATAATTTTATTTTAATTCGCCGACCTCAAATTACAAATGATTTTGATATTCCCCCCAAATTGCCTTCAAATTATAAATGATTTTTTATTTTTCACCCAAATCACCTACAAATCATAAATGATTTTATATTGTTTTCCCAAATCACCTCATATAATACCCGTATATATATTATACTGGGTACCTATAAACATACATAGAAAATACTGTAACTCAAAAATAGCTCTAAAATAATGAAAAACTTGAGGTGTTGGTCGACATACATCTATCACTTGTAGAGGTGTCAATCGGCATTAGCCTATTGGTTTTAGGGGTTGTCGATTGAAATTTTTCTATCAGTTGCAGAGGTGTCGATCATTATTTGTTAGTCGATTGCAGGACCATGTCTATCGACATTAGTCGATCAGTTGCAGAGGGGCCGATTGGTAGCAGGTTATTGGTTGTAGGGACTGTCGATTGGAAATTGTCTATTAGTTGCAGAAGCATCGATAGGCATTAGTCAGTCGATTGCATGGTTGTTGATTGCCATTATTCTATCATCACACCTACAACTAATCAACATATCTGCAACCAATTAGAAAGTGACATGTCTATAATCGATCGATATGGATACAATTGATTGGCATGTCTGCAATCGATCGACATGTCTACAATCGATCGGTATGGCTACAACCGATCAACATGGCTACAACCGATCGAAATAACTATAACCGATTGATATGTCTACAACCAATTGATATGACTACAACTAATCGATACAGCTGTAATCGATCGACATGTCTACAACTGATCGACATAGCTGCAGTCGATCATCATCGCTACAACCGATCGTCATAACTACAATCGATCGACATCTATGCAACTGATCAACAATAGACATGTCTACAGTCAATCAATATATCTATAGATTATCGACATATCTACAATCGATTTTCATTGCTGCAATCGATCGGTATGTCTGCAATCGATCTGTATCTCTGCAACCGATCATCAAGTTTGTAGTCGATCGGTATGCCTACAATCGATTGAATTTTACATCTTAGACCGGTCGTCATAAATCATAAAGGCTAAAAGTCTTTCTTGTCGGCCTAAATATTTTAAGTTTGTTGTACATTTTTAGAGTTTGTAACCCAATATTCAAGGCCCCAAACACAGAAAAATTCACCACGGTTTGAAAAATTTTGGAGAAAAAAATTTGAAATTTGCCACGGTTTGAAAATTTTTGGAAAAAAATAATTGCAATTCACCATGTATACTTCTACATATTTCTTCGGGATTCCAAGAAAATTCACCTTCATTTTATAAATATATTTTTGGGACGACCCCTTATGCATAACCCTGGTCATCCATTATATTTTTAACTCATATTACATTCATTCCTTACATTTTAAACGATTAAAACACACATGTTCATTTGCATTAGATTATCCTCATACAATTAATGCATCATATTTTACATATATCATCTATCATATCATAACATATAGATTAAATGCATAAACAATTAAAGCAAAATCAAACATGCATTTAACATCCATCAGTACATCCATATAAGCATGCATAATAGTGTGTCCACATATCTAGATCATAGCATCTAAGCATACATCTATCATCTAGCTAATGCATGTCAATCACATCATATAGCATTGCATCCATGTGCATCTCATAAACATCATAATAAAAACCAATCACATGATACACATAATAAATCTAAAATAGGAATATATATAAATGTGTGTCAAATAAGTACATGGAGGTACAAAAATACCCATAGGATACAATAGTGTAGGTCCTCAGAACTTACACTCAAATAACACAAGAGCCATCATAATCATTAGATTGGGTCTATACCCCCAAGCTCGCCTTCGCCCTCGGTTCCACCTCTGCAAGTCTGTCAAGATATGGTCCCTATAGATATTTTTGAGAGGGTCATGCTGATGAGTGTCGTTGAGTCTCATCATTTAATCTCAATGATTTATCAATCCAGGGTGGTGTCCAAGGCTATCTACGATAGAAGGCTAGGGCAGAGTACAATTCAGGCATTCAGATTTCAAGCATTTATTGGGTGAGACAGATTTGGTTTAGCCTTTTGGTGTCACACTAAACCTAATCTATAGAATGGAAACTTGCAAGAAATAAAAACTAATTCTAATTTCAGAAAATTAAAGTTAACTACAATTGCATGAATTGAAATTGTTGAATTGAAATCTAATCTACTTTTGCAGAATTGAAATAACAGAATTGAAATTGCTAAATTGAAATGTTGCTAAAATGAAATCCTAAATTACACTTGCAAAATTGAAACCTATTTTACTCTTGCAGAATGGAAGTGATGCTTGGAAATAAAACACCTGTCAATGCCCTGCCACAAAAGGTCGTCAAGCTTCTGCTACAGGAATTGACAGCAAAATGAAATATGCTGAAAATGAAAAGTTGTTAAAATAGAAAAGTAGGGCAAATATAGAAAGCAAAGGAAAAATGCTTAATATAATTTGTCAGCTGACATACACACAAATGTTGTACACAAACATAATAGAAAACATAAATCACATAATACAAAATAAAAACAAGAAAATGAAATCTGGCAAGCAATCTATTAATTCTGTTGCAGCAAAATTACAGATTAAAACCTGCCATAAAATCCCTCCTTCTAGATCTGAAAGTGGGCCCATACTTCCTGATCTAGAAGGAGGTGAAAAACACTCCTTAACTAATTAACACTCAGAACAAAAAATGATAAAATAGCTGCACTTTTATTGATGACAGAACATGCTGAAAACTGTTACAAAAAATTGTTGTACAGTCCTAATTGTTGCTATTGAAAACTCTCCTCTATTCTAATTCCTAACTGGCTCAACCAAGGAGGGAGCTGTGTTATTTATATAAATATTTACAACATATCCCATGCTCAAATCAGCCTATGTGCTGCTTTACAGTGATTTGCCAATAATTTTGGATCTGAAATAAATGCAAATCTGGATAGTTTGTGTTGCAGTAGTAGTCATTGGCCCTTAGAAAGCATCTTCAGTGGTGGGAGTACGTGGGAGAAGTCTAGAAATATCTCACACATCTTTCTTCACTTCAGAATATGCCATTTCTATCTTGCAAACAACTTCCTATTATGCTGTAGTTATTTCTGTGTTTATCCTAGAAGAGGATCAAAATTGATCTTTTCCATGAATGGTGGCTTTGGACGGCAAGGACGGCAAAGTCAGATGGGAGATATTTTCCTTTAACATTTTCAACCTTCTTTCCCTTTTTCCATCGTCAAAAATCAGTCAAAAAGTCAAAAAGCACTTTTTGTTCTCATTCCGAAGATAAGTGGCTCATTTCGAAGAGACTGTATTTCTCATTCGAAGACACTGTATTTCTCATTTCGAAGATGTCTGCTCATTCCGAAGATCTTCAGAATGAACAATTGTGTGCTCTTCAAGTGATTTTAGCTACATTTCTCAGGTGGATTAGCCCTCAGGATCAGATTGCAATAGCCTTCATTCCTCTCCATGTGTGAATTCCATGCCTTGCCATTCATTTGTAGCTTGTTGGAATTTACATGGTAAATTACTTGCATTTTCCAGCTTCTCCTGCACAGTTGTAAAATATTGGCATTTCTTGCAAATTCAAACAAATTAGAACATGGAAAAATTATTCAAATATCAACATGAAGGAGTACATCAAGTTGCTACTGAATTTATACACTTCATTCACCAAGTAACAATGCTGAAATAGTGCAACAGTGCTGCACAATTTCCCTTGCTCTGTTATACCCTGTTGCTGCCTATTTAGACCATGTGGGAATGCTTCTAAATAGGTCAGATGTCTTCTGTAGTCCTTCTGAACTCATTCCATCCATATCCTCATGCTTTGCTTGACAACTTCAAGGTGTTCCTATAAAGTGACAGCTTGCTGATTTTTATATGGCTATTTTTTTCAGATTTTCAGATTTATGACAGTCCTAAAATTTTGGCTTCAATGTGGATTTGAAACAAGTTGAAGGGCAGGAAAACATTCAAAAACCATTGAGAAGTTAATGGATATCAGCATACCACATTTGGTTAATTGAAATGCATGTTCTTACTTGCTACTTAATCAAGCAAAATCAGTCACAAAATGCTGAAAATAGTCAAAAACAGAGATATAGTATTCCTAACATAAAATCATGCAAACACTTAACAAATAGTATATTTTAGTCAACTATTTGGCAATTAACTTATCATATGGTAGTCAAACATTGTGCAATAATGAGGCATTTTTGGGCCTCATCATCCCCCCAACTTGAACTGATGCATGCCCTCATGCATCTTAGTAGGCCATAGTAATATGCAGGTTTTATTCTTGTGAACAACATCCTTTGCTACCTGCTAATTGAGAAATTCCTCCTTGCTGCACTATATCAAGTATTTTGCAATTAAGCACATGTATGATTCTTTTTCTATCTTTCTACAAGTTTTAGTGTTGCAAGGTACCTCTTAAAGGCTTGATATCATGTGATTCATCTTGCAATAGTCTTATTGTGGAACCATATTTGGCAGATGCACTACTACTGATGGAATTTTCTGTTCTTAACAACATTTCAGCTTGAATGCTTATTTTTGTTGTTTGCACCTTTTGAACAAAATTGATAAAATTTTTGGATTTGAAATGCTTGAGGGATGTACTTACTTGTGGTAGAGCCTTATAAACCTCAATATTTGATGTACCCTACTCTTTTTGCTATTCTGTAGCATTTTCAGCAATTCTGGTACAGTTTCTGCTCATTTCGAAGATATCCTGCTCATTTCGAAGATATGTCTGTTCATTCTGAAGATATGATTGTTCATTTTGAAGATGCATCAAAAAATGCAGAAATGACCTCCTATGCAAAATTTAGCTACAGATTCTATTGTGGGCCCATCTCTAGAGTGTATAAGCCTTCCATAACATCAAAAATCCCTCCTTCATCCTTTTGTTTAGATGCTATTCTTTGTTTTGTATGTTGTTATTTTATTCTAGTAGTACTAAAATAGAACCTTCAGGTGCATTTTGTTGATTATCCTCCTTCAATTTATCAGACAATTATGAGATATAAACTTGCAGTTCTCCTTCTGAAACTTGCCCTACAAATTGAAATAGAATTGCTGCCATGTCTGTCCCAAAATCAGGTTTTTGCACAGTTTTGGAATTTCCATGCAATTAAGGGCATAAGGGGGTGTTTCTTGACATCTTGAACATGTTCCATTTTCAACTTGCCAATATTGTATGAATAGTTTATGCCAAATACCGATTATCATACATTAAATGCTAAATGTTTACTATGAATTAAATGCAAGAAACACATACCTTATTGTCTTAAAAATTGATCATGCACCTTACAAGTTGCTTTTGATGATTGTTAGCAGGCTATCTAAAAACATAAAAATAACACATGTGCAGTGTGAGATTTGTACAATGGTGGAATAATGATGGGTAGATCAACAAGGCAATGCATGCCGAAAAATTGGTTTTCATGCAAGCCAACTCAGTAGCGCCTCCAAGAAGGTTTTCACTACTGAATTATTCATTTTTTTTTCATTTTTTTTCATTTTTTTTCATTTTTTTCATCAGAAGAGGCTGCCATTTCTGGTTTTCAACCAACTTCTGTCCCTTTTTTTTTTTCAAGTGCTTCAATGAGAGAGAACATCTCTCACTCTTATTTGGATAAGACCAATCCTTATTCTGCAAAAACATGTCAATTAAGTGTGTATGAAAACACCATCTCTTTCTGTTGAAACCTGCAACATTGATGCAACCTTCCTTTCTAAATGAGCAGTAAGAATCTTCTTACATCATAATTGCCTCCTTATTGCTAGAAATGAAGTATTGGCTCCATTGTTCCTCTTCCTTGCTGAAATTGATGCTTGTCCTCATGTATCCCCATTTTGTGGGACATGCCTCTGCTGCAAATTTTTTTTTCTCTCTTTTTTTCAATTTTTCTTGTCTTGCTTGTACCCAAGAAGGAAGTTCACAAACAAGACTATTCTTCTTTTTGCTTTTCTTGTATTTTTTCTTTTTTTTTTTTGTCAAACTTTTTATCATCACTCTGAATCTGATATTGAAGAGAAATTCTCTTCCATTATGTGTACATCCAATGGAATCTCCTTCAAGAACTCCTCCTTAGTTAATGGTGCATGGTATACCCGAAGGCAATGTCCATTCACCACTAACATCCTCCATGAATTACCAATGGGAGAAAGAAGCACTACTCCATATCTGAAAACTTCTTCAATCAAGTGTTGTCCATGCCTCCTAGTCTGCAAAATCTTGTCAATCTGTACTTGAAACAATTAAATACCAATTCCCAAAAGATGTTAAGTGCTTACATCAAGATAAAATCTTGATATACCCTTGTAATTCCATGTAAAGGGATTGAAATATTGTTTCAAAATAGCAACAATTTTGCTTTTTGTTTATAAGTCAGCCAACTAATAATGTTCAAGAATTTTCTTGGCTGCACTTCAATTTGTTTCATTCCTAGGAGGACAGAATTTACCCCTTTGTAATTTCTTACTAAGGAGTTCAATGGAAGTAAATTTTCTATGTGCAGTTTTTCTAGTTTTTCTCCTTTATCCAAGGCTAATTTTTGTGTGTTTGGACTAAAGGTTTTCTGTGTATCTCCATTGATTTTTGTCTCTTCAAGCTCAGGTAAGTTCTTGTTTGAGCACAGTTGGATGTTGCTTGCAGTCAATAACATTTCTTGCATTTTTTTTTTTTTACCAGATTCAGCTACATAGATAGGGGATGCCTATCCTGTATTATTCATACTGATCATAGGTTGGGCTAAAAAAAGAAATATTTTTGGTTTGCACAATAAGACAAGAAGTGTACAACTTTAGCGAGATCAACTACTTGTCGGGTAGGATCACCTCTAATGAGATCAACTATTGTCTGTGTAGGCTAAGAATTGCTAGGTTGCGGTTTAGCACGGTAAAATCCTAACAATATTTAAGTAATAATGGAAAACTCTAGGATCATCATTAAGTTGTAAACTCCTATTTTGATTGTGCAAAAGTTTTTGTGATTTTTTTTTTTTAATAGATTCAGCTTACATGGACAGGGGTTGCTTGTCCTGTATTATTCATATTGGCCACAGGTTGGGCTGAAGGTGGTGGTTGATTTACTTGCCCTATTTGTTGTTGTTGGGATCTCTCTTTGAGAAGAATTCAGATTAGGCAACAAATTTTGTATCTCTGAGTTGTGGAAGTAAATGGCATTCATCAATGATATGTCCCTGTGAACAAATGCTACAGGTAGCTAATATGGCTATTTTGTTCAAGGGATAGTCTTGTATATCTACCATGATATCTTTCCAACACCTAGTACAAATTTGTTTATACTACCCTGATGATATGGATATAAAAATGGCAGTACTAGCAGATGGCTCTTCTAAATTTTTTAAGAGATCTTATGTTTCTTGATAATGAGGATGATGAATTCTTTCTATTTTTATCAAGAATTTCAAACATAGGCAATTTAACCCCCAAGTGTGAAGATCACCTCCCTGTGGTTGCTTGTTTTCTAAATGGATTGAAATGCAACTATCAATAATTATTATTTATACCAGCTATTTCATTCAGATTTTACTCTAAACTTCATAAGTTAGCACAATAATAATTATTTGACTGCTTTTACCCTCTAACAACACCATGTCCCCAACAACGATGCCAAAATGATGAGTGTCATTGAGTCTCATCATTTAATCTCAATGATTTATCAATCCAGGGTGGTGTCCAAGGTTGTCTACGATAGAAGGCTAGGGCAGAGTACAATTCAGGCATTCAGATTTCAAGCATTTATTGGGTGAGACAGATTTGGTTTAGCCTTTTGGTGTCACACTAAACCTAATCTGTAGAATGGAAACTTGCAAGAAATAAAAACTAATTCTAATTTCAAAAAATTAAAGTTAACTACAATTGCATGAATTGAAATTGTTGAATTGAAATCTAATCTACTTTTGCAGAATTGAAATAACATAATTGAAATTGCTAAATTGAAATGTTGCTAAAATGAAATCCTAAATTACACTTGCAAAATTGAAACCTATTTTACTCTTGCAGAATGGAAGTGATGCTTGGAAATAAAACACCTGTCAATGCCCTACCACAAAAGGTCGTCAAGCTTTTGCTACAGGAATTGACAGCAAAATGAAATATGCTGAAAATGAAAAGTTGTTAAAACAAAAAAGCAGGGCAAATATAGAAAGCAAAGGAAAAATGCTTAATATAATTTGTCAGCTGACATACACACAAATGTTGTACACAAACATAATAGAAAACATAAATCACATAATACAAAATAAAAACAAGAAAATGAAATCTGGCAAGCAATCTATTAATTCTACTGTAGCAAAATTACAGATTAAAACTTGCCATAAAATCCCTCCTTCTAGATCTGAAAGTGGGCCCATACTTCCTGATCTAGAAGGAGGTGAAAAGCACTCCTTAACTAATTAACACTCAGAACATAAAATGATAAAATAGCTGCACTTTTATTGATGACAGAACATGCTGAAAACTGTTACAAAAAATTGTTGTACAGTCCTAATTGCTGCTATTGAAAACTCTCCTCTATTCTAATTCCTAACTGGCTCAACCAAGGATGGAGCTGTGTTATTTATATAGATATTTACAACATATCCCATGCTCAAATTAGCCTATGTGTAGCTTTACAGTGATTTGCCAATAATTTTGGATCTAAAATAAATGCAAATCTGGACGAGTTTGTGTTGCAGTAGTAGTCATTGGCCCTTAGAAAGCATCTTCAGTGGTGGGAGTACATGGGAGAAGTCTAGAAATATCTCACACATCTTTCTTCACTTCAGAATATGCCATTTCTATCTTGCAAACAACTTCCTATTATGCTGCAGTTATTTTTGTGTTTATCCTAGAAGAGGATCAAAATTGATCTTTTCCATGAATGGTGGCTTTGGACGGCAAGGACGGCAAAGTCAGATGGGAGATATTTTCCTTTAACCTTTTCAACCTTCTTTCCCTTTTTCCATCATCAAAAATTAGTCAAAAATTCAAAAAGCACTTTTTGTTCTCATTCCGAAGATAAGTGGCTCATTCCGAAGAGACTGTATTTCTCATTCCAAAAGTATTTCTCATTCAAAGATGTCTTGCTCATTCCGAAGATCTTCAGAATGAACAACTATGTGCTCTTCAAGTGATTTTAGCTACATTTCTCAGGTGGATTAGCCCTCAGGATCAGATTGCAATAGCCTTCATTCCTCTCCATGTGTGAATTCCATGCCTTGCCATTCATTGGTAGCTTGCTTGGAATTTACATGGTAAATTACTGCATTTTCCAATTCTGCTGCACAGTTGTAAAATATTGGCATTTCTTGCAAATTCAAACAAATTAGAACATGGAAAAATTATTCAAATATCAACATGAAGGAGTACATCAAGTTGCTACTGAATTTATACACTTCATTCACCAAGTAACCATGCTTGAAATAGTGCAACAGTGCTGCACAATTGTCCCTGCTCTGTTATACCCTGTTGCTGCCTATTTAGACCATGTGGGAATGCTTCTAAATAGGTCAGATGTCTTCTGTAGTCCTTCTGAACTCATTCCATCCATATCCTCATGCTTTGCTTGACAACTTCAAGGTGTTCCTATAAAGTGACAACTTGCTGATTTTTATATGGCTATTTTTTTCAGATTTTCAGATTTATGACAATCCTAAAATTTTGGCTTCAATGTGGATTTGAAACAAGTTGAAGGGCAGGAAAACATTCAAAAACCATTGAGAAGTTAATGGATATCAGCATACCACATTTGGTTAATTGAAATGCATGTTCTTACTTGCTACTTAATCAAGCAAAATCAGTCACAAAATGCTGAAAATAGTCAAAAACAGAGATATAGTATTCCTAACATAAAATCATGCAAACACTTAACAAATAGTATATTTTAGTCAACTATTTGGCAATTAACTTATCATATGGTAGTCAAACATTGTGCAATAATGAGGCATTTTTGGGCCTCATCAATTTCCCTATGGTTTAGTCAAACTAAGGAATGACCGAACTCACTCTAACTCTTTACGATCCCCCTACTGTAGAACTACTTGGTATATGACCACCTCATAGCCTCACCTCATGCTCTAGTGCAAGGATGTAAGCATTATCTCATGTGCACTCAGCCAAGTCATTTGATAGGAGTCCATGTAGACGTCTGATATTTGCATCTACATCTAGCTCGCTTGGCCTTTGAGGTGCTAGCATAAGGAGAGCAACCTATCCTTAAGCAACATCCCTATCGATAGTAAGTTGATCTATTCTAAGTTGTGTTGAATCAATCTATGTCTAGAGAGCGGTCCTCTCCTCATCAAAAACCTTGACCCAATACTAGAGTGTAGCAAATGTAGAGTCCTGCTATAAGATCTGAATATGATTTGCTTGAAGCTTGGCCTCTATGCTATGTAATTGAGCCTAGAGAGGAGACTCCTACTTCTCTGGAGCTAACTCCTCCTTCTCTAGAACCTGCTCCTTTGCTACTTGCTGATCTTCGGCCTATCCCCAGTCCTCTATTTAGGCTTGCACTCGACATCCCTTTGGATTCTTCATAGTAGCCTCATCCTCATTCTACCTCAAATGACCACCACCATGTCATAGCTACGTAACCCACCACTGGGTATATACCTCTGTAACCCCAGAATATGCTATACCAGCATCCACTACAAGAGGGTCCTCCTCCTCTAAAACTAATACAACTTGGGGTGGTATAATATCCCTCTCTGCGGTAATATGCCTATACAAAATTGGCTTGATAGGTACATCCTACTATACACTGAATTGTCAGAGCACTCAAGAGTAATGAAAAACTTTCTGATACCTCCCTTGCAATCTATCACCCATCGGTCACACCTAGTTCAAGCCATGAATATTTCTACCTCTAGCAAATCAGGGCACTCAAAATAAGGTCTACATATGATATCCCTCACCTGTAGGCTAGTCAAGGTAGCTGCATAATGTATTAAATCTCCTACATGACATCAGCTTTAATGCTCCTCTCACTCCTGATACCACTTGCATCTGTAGCACTAGGTCACCTCTGTAATGGCAGTGATATTGATAGATAATACTCTTAGATAGTTCACCCTGATGTACTCCCAGACCTAAATCTGAATAAGTAGGCTATAAGCAATGCTATTTCATCCACACCATTTATCTTGTAGATCTCATAATAGCACTAAGCTAGCAGCTCACTCCCCCAAGCCATAATAATAGGCTCCTCATGGTCCAAAAGGTCTTGAATCATATCCAAGAGGTTCCATGGGAACCTCGCTCCAGAACAATCATGCAAAAGCATATTACATATAACATGCATCAATATGACCTGTCATCAAGAGAAGACATCCTCTTGGTACCACTAAGCCATAGATATCCTGCCATGGTGACAGTTAGTAAATGTTGCAGTTGCATGATCTCCAAAGACCCTCACAAACACAACATCCCTAGAATTAGTGCGATAAGATACGATAACCACTCCATCAAAAGGGATCCTAAAGACCTTGTACACGTCCTTCGAAGTGATAGTCATCTCACTAGTAGAGAGATGAAAGGTGTTTGTCCAAGAATCCCACCTATGTGCCAGGGCCATAAAATAGGCCTGGTTCGACATGATCATTGGTAGCCTCGTGACGTACATAAGTCCCTAGGCATCAAGCCAAACCCAATCTGCATCATCTTGATGAGGCTTGGAAATGCCTCAATCATAGTATATTTTGAACCATCACAAATGCCTAAAAACCATGTGATATGTTTTATATGCTGATTAAGTTGGTTTAAATACACTATATATCAAATATTTGCATGATTATTGTATAGTTTTACATTACTTTAGCATGATTTATTAATGAAAAGCATGCATGGTTTGAAAAATAGCATTTTAATACCTTTTTACTTATATTTTCTATGCAATTATTTATCTAAATCTGGAGAATAGTGCCAAAAGACTATAACTGTGCAGTAGAAACATGAATTCTGTGTAAATTCTAGCCAGATGCCAATGAATGGCAAGGCATGGAATTTACCAATGAGGAAGGATGAAGTTAGTTGGAATCACCTCCTAGGAGCTGGATTAAATGATCTACCTAAAAGAAACAACCAAAATAGTCATTCTGAATGCATTTTGAGCTTTAAGTGCACCTACATCCAGTTATTCTAAAGATCTTTAGAATAATAGGGGAACACGCTTCTTTTTTACTTTTTTCGGTTTCCAAGTGGTTGAAAAGATAAATTAAGGTTGAGGGGATATAGGAAAAGTATTCTATAGCTGTCCCTATCATTATTTGTCGACCAGAAGACATAGCTCATGAGAAATATCAACTGATGGAACTGACCCTATCCTAAAATAGACCCAGATTAGTATTGTAAATAAAGCTAGTAAAAGGAGCAAAAATGAGTAAAAAAGGTAAAAAATTTGTTTCAACGGTAAGTTTTGGATATTACCCCTTTTAACTCCTTGGATGGTAGCTGACTGGGCAGGTAAGTTTGACTTGGATGGTAGTTGACTGGGCAGGATTGGACGGCAAGGGCGGCAATGCAAACCAACTCATTTTCCCTTTCTCTTTTCCTCCCTATTTCTTCTATTTCCCTAACTTCCCTATATTCCCTAAGTTCGTTTATTTTTACGAGTATAAATACCAATGTAACCTATTATTCCTAAGGTTGAATACAATATTAATTTCCTATTTTTTTCTCCTAAATTATCTCAAACCACATCTGGTATCAAAGCCAAAGTCAAGAGGACATGAGGATTGAGGCGAGGGAAGCCCGAAGATTGAGGAGAAAGAATCTCATAGGACATAGCCCATAGCAAGATCAAGGTGGGGCCCGTAGCATGTAGCTTGAGGTGAGAGAATCTCAAAGCATGTAGATCAAGGTAAATTCTAGATTAGGCCAGCACAACAAGCATGCAAAGACGGGAGCGACGTAGGAGAACCAATTAGAGAGTGGCACGTGGCGAGAGGAGAACAAAACCCACGCTGATTGGATGACTCAGAAGCTGATGCGTATAGACAACATGGCAGTGAAGGGATCAACATGGTGAGGAACGGTTGGCTAATCGGAGGCAAAAGGGACAATTGCTAATTACACGAAGGTAATCATTTCAAAAGGCACATGCCCAGGGTTATAAATCCTTGCATTGCCTCCATCCTACTGAATGTGGGATTATTGTTTTTTTTTCTTTGCAATCGATGACAAGAGATTTTTAATCACAAAAACCTCCTCCTCCATACTCAGCCATGGGCGTAGCTCAAGCGGCTAAGGCACAACGCTTGTGATCTGGGTGTCACGGGTTCGAATCCCGCTAGGCACTATTTTGCTTTGTTTTTTTGAAATCGCCTAGAAAGCATAGTTGAAAAGGATCGCGGATCCTTTGAGTTTTAAATTAAACTCCGTGGCACATTGGTCTAAGGTTTTGTGACTATCAAGAGGTCACGGGTTCGAATGAGCTAGAGATAAATTTTTTTAAATTTTTTTTATTATTTAAACTTTAGAAATTTAAAATTATTAAATATTAATTTAATAAAAATTATTTTATAATTATTTTAAAACTTAGGTTTTAATGATTATAAAATTATTATTTTTATTAAATATGAATATTTTATGTTTTTTAATAAGTTTAAATTTTAAAATTTTGTTGTAAAAGCCTTGAAGGCTTAATATTGTCATCCACAAAGAGATTGTACATTTCACTTTTTTGTAAAATACTCAGAAATTGAAAGAGAAATTAATAACTTTCCTAAGAGGAAAGAGTGTGTAATAAGCCTAAGAGGCTTAGTATTTTGTAAAAGGCATTTGATGATCAGACCTAATGGGTGTTATCATGCCTTATGTGCAATTCTAGCAAGAGAAGGTGCAGAAAGGTTTTATGAAAAGGTAAGAGGTTATGGACTCAACATTGTGTTTAGTCAACTTCAAAACACAGTAATCATACATCAAATGCATCCTGACTCAGGGTACAAAGCAGATTTTGAAGATAATTCATTTAGAAGTCAATTTGAACAATCAAAATCCATCCAAGCTGCACCACAAGAATCATAGTACACACACTACAACATTTCAATGGAAATCCTAGAACCACCATCACCAAAAATCATACCAATAAGTGACGACAAAGAAGAAGTGGCAGATAACTTTGCAAATCAAGAGATTGCATCCCCACATCAAGAGGAGTAAGCAATCAATGATAGAGTAGAACAAGTCAGATTTGACTTAAATTTGTAATCTCTTCCTTCTTCCTTCTTCTTCTTTCTTTCATTCAACAAAGTACTTTTGTAACTGTGAAATAAAGAGAGTCTTTTGGTAACTATGGCCTCACACAATAACTTACCTATCCCAGAATTTAATGGTTATGACTATGAGTACTGGTATATAAATATGAAGACCCTGCTCATAGGAAGAGGTTTGTGGGACATCATAGAGGAAGGCTATACAGAACCCACAGACTGGAACACACTTAATGTAGCAGACAAGAAAACTCGAAAAGAAGAGAAAAAGTGCAACTCATCTACTCTTTCTCATATCCAAGCCGCATTGAAGAAAAGCATATTTTCTAGAATTGTTGCTTGTATGACTACTCAAGACACATGGAAAGCATTGAGTGATGTATTCCAAGGTAGTAATCAAGTGAAGCAAGTAAGGCTTCAAACACTGAAGAGAGATTTTGAAAATCTATGAATGAAAGATGATGAAAAACTTGGTGATTATTGTGTTAGAGTAAAAGCAATAGTAGATAAAAATGGTTACACTAGGCGAAGCAATCAAGCCTGAGATAATTGTAACAAAAGTGTTGTGAACACTTAGATAGAAATGGAACCATATTGCCATAATTATAGAAGAATTCAAAGATATTTCCATTTTAACATTCAATGCATTAATCGGATCATTAATGTCACATGAAGAGAGGTTTCTTGAAACTCCTTCAACCAGCTACGAAGGTGATGATAAGGCCTTCACTTCCAATGAAAACAATGGAAGAGGATGGGGAAGAGGTCAAGGTAGAGGTAAGAAAAGAGGTAGAGGCAGAAGTAACTACAGATGAGGTAATCAAAACAGAGGAGGCAATTCAAATAGAGGAGGCAATCAACAAAGAGGTGGAAATCAAAATCGAGGAGGAAATCTAGGACAAAGTGGAAATCAAGGGCGAGGAAGTGACAAGTCCAAATCAGCTTGTTTCAACTGTGGCAAGCCAGGTCACTTCACTTACGATTGCTGGTCAAAATCTTCATAAGGCAGCAATAGTCAATATGGTAATTATGGAGAAGAAGATGATACCTCTAATATTTTTCTATCATATGGACAATCAAAACAAAATCTAAATGACACATGGATTTTGGATACTGGTTGTTCAAACCATATGAGTGGCAAAGAACATTTATTTGCTACTCTGGATTCCACTTATAAATCCCAAATCAAATTAGGGGATGATAATACATTGCAAATAGAGGGTATTGGAGCCATGGAGGTTCCAACCAAAGAAGGACTAAAGAAAGTGCATGACATCTATTACACTCCAAAGCTCCAACATAATGTAAATCACTTCAAAGTGTTTGGTTCTTTAGTATATGCACACATTCCTGATGAGAAAAGGAATAAGATTGATCAAAAAATTCAAGCTTGTATATTTGTAGGGTATTGTGAGTCTACAAAGGCATATAGACTCTACAATCTCAAGACTCATAAAGTTATACTCTCCAGGGATGTAATTTTTGATGAAGGGGGAGAATGGGGTCACAAAAGAATTTTTGTTGATGATGAGTCCCAAGATGTAAATTCTTCACAAATACAATAGGTGTCTCCCAAGAAAGGCACACCACCCCCTCCAAGTCCAAGCAAGAGTACTACATCAAGTACATCAACCACCATTCCAAGTCCTTCTCCACATAGATCAATAAATTCTTCATCGATGGAAATTGACTCTCCATCAAGAGGCAGAAGAACTTTACAACATCATCCTTCCTTTCAGATGTTGTATCAAAATTTCCAAAGAAGATTCACTAGAAGCCAAGCTAGTGAAATGAATTCAGTTCTGCAGCAACTTGAGAAGTTGCAATTGTATGGGGATGATAACTCCCACGAACCTAGAGGAGATGTAGTCAATTATGCTTTATTGGCTAGTACACACCTAGAAGCAACTAGCTATGAGAAGACATGTTCTCAAAATGTATGGCAAGAAGCCATGAAAGATGAAATAACCTCTATAAAAAATAATGATACATGGGAGCTAGTAAAGCTACCCAAAGGTAAAAAATGTGTTGGATGTAAATGGGTCTACAAGACCAAGTACAATGTTGATGGAAGCATTGAGAGGCATAAGGTGAGACTAGTAGAAAAAGGTTTTACTCAAAAATATGGCATTGACTATGAGGAAATTTTGCTCCTATTGTAATACAAGAGACAATCAGATCAATTCTTTCCTTAGCAGCCCATAAAGGATGGAATGTTCAACACATGGATGTAAAGAGTGCTTTTCTGAATGGATACTTGACAGAAGAGGTTTATGTTCAACAACCTCAATGTTTCCAAGAACAGGGAAAAGAGAACCTTGTTTACAAATTGAAGAAAACACTT
The DNA here is from genome assembly GCA_028583015.1 of Wollemia nobilis. Taxonomy (NCBI): domain Eukaryota; kingdom Viridiplantae; phylum Streptophyta; class Pinopsida; order Araucariales; family Araucariaceae; genus Wollemia; species Wollemia nobilis. The sequence continues at coordinate 4,740,059 of JAQPPZ010017031.1, read as the reverse complement.
TATGGCCTCAAGCAAGCACCAAGATCTTGATACTCACGCATTGATGGTTATTTCAGTGAGTGTGGATTCACAAGAAGCAAAAGTGAACCAACTCTATACTACCTAAAGCATGGAGTAGACATTCTCATAGTTTGTTTGTATGTGGATGATCTAATATTTATGGGTAGTAACAATAAAATGAATATGGAGTTCAAAAACTCCATGATGAAATAGTTCGAGATGAAATATCTTGGTTTAATGCGATACTTCCTAGGGATGGAAGTGCATCAATAAAATAAAGGGATCTTCATATTTCAACACAAGTATGCTCGAGACATGATCAAGAAATTTGCCATGGAGCAGTGCAAATAAGTTGTAACTCCTACTGGACATGGGATCCAATTGAGCAAGGATGATGGAGCATCAAAGGTTGACATGACCACTTACAGAAGCATGGTTGGGAGTCTGATGTTTCTCACCAACACCAGGCCCGATATTCAATATGTTGTTTCTCTAGTTTCAAGGTTTATGGCTAGTCCATCTGATCTGCATTTAAAAGAAACTAAAATAATTTTAAGATATGTAAAAGGTACATTGGATTTTGGAATCCATTACCAAAAATGTAATTATGTGAAATTAGTTGGATTCAGTGACAGTGATTGGGGCAGCAACATAGATGACAGGAAATCTACATCAGGGAATTGTTTTAGTCTAGGATCAGGACTAATTACATGGAGTTCCAAGAAATAAACTATTGTAGCATTGTCATCAACTGAGGTTGAGTATATAGCCATCACTCATGCTAGTACTTAGGCCCTATGGTTAAGAAAAGTTCTTGAAGAGATTGGAGAAAGTCAGAGTGGTCCAACTCGACTGTATTATGATAACATAAGTGCCATTCAGTTGGCATATAATCCATTCCACCAGAGAATATCAAAGCATTTCTATATGAATTATCACTTCATTCGAGATATGGTGGAACAACAAATAGTTGAGCTTCAATATTGTAACACTTTAGATAATATTGTTGACATCTTCACCAAAGGTATAGCTAAAGCTCAATATATAAATATGAGAGACTGTATAGTCAGTCCTCTCAAATTTAAGGGGGAGAATGTTGGAAATAAAGCTAGTAAAAGGAGCAAAAATGAGTAAAAAAGGTAAAAAATTTGTTTCAATGGTAAGCTTTGGATCTTACCCCTTTTACCTCCTTGGACGGTAGCTGACTAGGCAGGTAAGTTTGACTTGGACGATAGTTGACTGGGCAGGATTGGATGGCAAGGGCGGCAAGGCGAACCAACTCATTTTCCCTTTCTCTTTTCCTCCCTATTTCTTCTATTTCCCTAACTTCCCTATATTCCCTAAGTTCGTTTATTTTTACAAGTATAAATACCAATGTAACATATTATTCCTAAGGTTGAATACAATATTAATTTCTTATTTTTCGCTCCTAATTTCTCTCAAACCACAATTAGTTGTAGAATAATAGGCAAATAAGTTGTAGATAGAAATGGCATATTTTGTGCATGTAAATAGATATTAGATATTATAAATATCATAGCTCCCATACTGGTTGAGCTAAGTAGTTGTTAGGAAATAGACATTAGCAAAATAGTTTCAGATTTGCAGTAGAGTGCAACAATAGCATTGTAATGTTATTTTTGGAATAAGAAAGTGTAGTTATTTCATTCTCTTTGTCATTTATGAGTGTGTGAAATTTAGCAAGTAAGAGGAGTTCATACCTTCTTCTGGAAAAGGAAGCAAGGGCCACTTCCAGGACTAGGAGAAGGACTGACAAGACATGTTTTCTTATGATTCCTGCTGCAGCAAAATTAGCTGAATATTTGTCAAGTTTCATATTTTGTTTCATACTAACATATGTTGCAGTTTTATGATTTATTTCTTGTTTAGAGTAAACTTGCAAGACTTTCTAAATAGGATACCTTTGATAGATTAGTTACTATTTCATTTTCAGCAGATTACAATATTGCTTTTGGATTCTTTCATTTCAATAGCTTTTACTAGTTTTTCTTGTATTTTCCCTTTTTGTTGTCAGCTACTGTATAGAAGATTGAAAACATTATAAAAAAAAACACTGAAAGGGATTATTTTGTATGCTTATTACTTAGATTTCTATTCCTACAAAAGTAACTAGGTTTAATTTTTGCAATTGTAACTAGATTCCAATTTTTGTAACTTAAGGACCAGATTTCCATTCTTGTAAAAGTAATTAGATTTCAGTTCTGCAATTGTAATTAGGTTCCAATTTCTATAACTTAAGGATCAGATCTCCATTCCTACAAATAAATTAGTTTTTTTTATGCAACATAGAAGTAAATTTAACCTGAAAACCCCCAACACAATATGTTTTTTCAATAAGACCTACTGCTCCAAAGTGAGTTAATTTGTAGTCCTGTTCAACACTTCTATTGTAGATAGCCTTGGAAACCACCCTGGATTGATAGATAATTGAGATTAAATTATGTGATCAATGAAAAACATCATTTTGGCATCGTTGCTGAGGACACAGTGTTGTTAGAAGAGAAGAACAACTAAAAAGTTGTTAATTCTACTGAGCTGTGAAAATTTAGAGTAAAATTTGAATATAATAGCTGGTATAAGTAACAATTATTGAATTACAATTTAGATCATTAAGGAGTAAGCATGAATGAGTAGGCCAAGGGACAATAAAGGTAGATTTATCAAAACCACCCCTTTACCTACCACAGGAAGACGATATTCACGCTTAGGAGGTGAGTTGCCTGTGTTTGAAATTCCTAATAAACTTAAACAAAAACTAGTACCTTCACCATCAGGAATTGAAAGATCTCTTGAAAAAGAAATTTTAGAAGAATTATCTACTAATTCTTCTCCATATACTTCTGAGTCTATACGACTAGAGAAATTTGGACACATCTATACCAAAGTTTGGAACAACATCATGGCAAAAATGCCAGAACACTAGGATGGAGGTAGTAATATCCACAAAAAGCAGATAATCCTCATTCTTCTAAGACTTTTGAGTATCCTATTCAATTAAATCCTACGTAGAATTCTCCTATAAAAACAATCTCCCCTTCAGTGCTGCCAATATTTTGGGGGGTTGTATCTGAAGATCCTGACTAGTTATTATTTGAGTTCAAAGTAGTGTGTAAAACCTATGATTATGTAAATGACAACCAGAAACTCAAAATTTTCCCTTCTACACTCAAGGATGCAACATTGCACTGGTTCATGAGTCTAGAACCAGAATCTATTCAAAATTGGGAATAAATGGAGAGCATATTTTGGATAAATACCAAGATTATTGTAGGGTAAGAAACATGAAGGATGAATTATTCCAAATTAGGCAAGAAGATGATGAAACCTTAGAATATTATCTTGATAGGTTTGCATTTGTTCAAAAAATATGTGGACCTATAGAATCTGAAATGTGTAAAGCCATATTTTTGAGAGGACTCCAAGATGAATCCAAAGAAGTATTGGACTTAATGGGAAAATGGGATGTAAGTACCCTTAAAAATGAAGAGATTGTGGATTTATGTAGAAATTACTCCCACACTAAACAAAGAAGAAGGAAAAAGAGTGCAAATGGCAATGATGTGAAAGATTTAATAGAGGAATTTGCAAATTTCAAAACTGATATTCTGGTGCAGTTAAACACAACACTAGGGAAATTTTTTGCTAAAGCAAAAACAATAGAATCTTTGGCAATTTATTGCCCAATATGCATGAATAAACATGCTTTGCAAGAATGCCCTTTAAACAAAACATCCATTTCAGCCATTTATAGTATCTATTTAAAAGGACATCTGACTGATAAATGCCATCTGCTACCATAACTCAAAAATGCTTTAAAAACTCAAATTGAAGAACTCAATTATGTTGGACCAAAATAATGGGGAAATTTTTCTCAGTATCAAAACACCCCTCATTTTCCTACAAATTGGGGACACAACCCTTGGAATATGCCATGGAGACAGTCAGAACCACCCCAATGCCCTTGGAATTATTCTCCTTAGACAACTTCCCAAGAATGGCCACAGTCAAGTTGAAGTAATCCATCCTGGAATCAGAGTAATCCATCCTAGATGCAAAATCAACAATAGTGGGGACAACAATACCAGTCTTATCCAAGGTAACAAAGAAATCAAGGTCAAACTCAAAATTTGTTGCCTACACCTAATAAATTTTTTTATGGGAGACTAAATCCACCACAACAAACATAAGAGGTGAAGCAACCTCAAATTCTATCCCAACCAATGACTAATCCAAATAACATAAGATAGGCATCTCCTGTCTATGTGGCTGAATCTAAATAAAATGTTGAAATACACATTCTTTATTGCACTAATATCCAACTTCATTCAAGAAAATTCCTACCTGAACCTATTCCAACTTGAAATAAAATGCAAGAAGCCTTGGAACCAAGAAAAGTTAAATCAATAGTAGATAAATAAGCAGGAGAAACAAAAAAACACAGGAAGAGCAATTACCTTCATCAGGGATAATTCCATATCCTAAGAGATTCAACATTACAGCAAAAAATTTTGAATCATACTTGGTAAAAGAACTTAGAAAGTTAACCATATCACTTCACTTATTGCAATCCATTAAGGATGTGTCTTTGATTAAAAAAAATGTCGAAGATTTGTATATCAGAATACCAGGGAGAAAGAAGAAGTCATTCCCAAAAATTGTTCAGGTTGAAGGAAAGATAGTTGATCTCTTGTCAGGGAAACTAGTACCTCCAAAGAATAGTGATCTAGGGAGTCCAGTTATCACAGTTACTATAAGCTCAATACCAATTTCAAATGTCTTAGTTGATTTAAGAGCTGCAATAAATGTAATGACCAAGGATATAATGGAAAAATTACAGCTCAAACATCTAAGTCCTACATTTACAGTGTTATAAATGGCTAATAGGTCAGTTGCAAAACCTGAAGGTATCATTGAAGATGTCACCATAGAAGTTTCTTCTTGGGAGTACCCTACATATTTTCTAGTTTTATAGCCTAGAAATTTAGCACATGGTTACCCCATTATTCTGGGAAGACCTTGGCTTGCAAATGTAATAGCCTTTATAGATTGCAGATCAGGAGACATGACAATCTCCAATGGTATTGACTTAAAATATATTTCTCTATATACCCCTGAAAGACCTTCAAAAAAATTTACAAGTCAAATATGGTTTCCTGATTCAGATGAAGAACAAGAAGAGATCATCTCCACACTAGCTACTATAGTAGTGAAGGAACATATAGAAGAGATAGACTCCCAGGATGAAGGAAATGTTGAAAATGAGATAATATTAAATGCTCTACATGAGCAAGGAATGGAGGATGAAGTAGTAAATGTTCATCAGTTGTTAGGAAATGAGGAAGGTCAAATTTTTGGAAGCAAGCCATCTACACCATTACAGGAAAAATCTATTTCACTACCACATGGGTGGCATCATCACCTACTCCCTTCTCATTTTTCCACACAAAACATGCTTCCATTAGAAATCAGTGTTCAAAATGAGACAAAAGTTTCTCATTCCCTCAAATCTCATAATTGCCTACTAAACTCCTTAATAACCAAGTATGAAGGAGTAAATTTTGTCCTTCCAGGCACAAAACAGATAGAAATTTAGCCAGGTAAATTTTTGAATATTAATGGCTAGATTACTAAGGAAGAAGAAGCAAAACTATCAGTTGTTTTGCAGAAATATATCCATGCTTTCGCCTGGGTTTACAAATATATGTCATGAATCCACCCTGATGTATGCACTCACAAAATTTATACTGAAGATGTTAAACCGGTGAGATAGCCCCAATGAATATTGAATCCTACCTTGAGAGATATTTTCAAAGAAGAGATTGAAAAACTTTTAGAGGTAGGGTTCATTTATCCAATTTTTGATAGTCGGTGGGTTTCTCCATTGGTTATAGTTCCAAAGAAGAATGGAAAAATGAGAGTGTGTGTAGACTACATATAATTGAATAAAGTAACATACAAAGACCGTTTTCCATTACCATTTATAGATCAACTATTGGATACTCTTGCTGGAAAGAAATACTTTTGTTTTCTTGATGGATTCAATGGATATAATCAAATTCAGGTTGCACCTAAATATCAAGAGAAAATAACTTTTACATGTCCATGGGGAACATTCGCTTATAGGATATTACCTTTTGGCTTGTGTAATACCCCAAAAACATTTCAACAAGCAATTTTAGCAATATTTTTTGATATAACTACCGACAGTGTTGAAATCTATATGGATGATTTCACAATATGTGGAGAAACTTTTGATTTTACATTAGAACATCTTGATAAAGTTTTAACTCACTGTGAAACATACCAATTATCCTTGAATCCTGAAAAATATTTTATGATGATGGAGGAAGGAATTGTTCTTGGTCATCACATCTCTCTTCAAGGAATCCAAGTTGATCCGAAGAAGGTGGAAATAATAAATAATATTCTCCCTCCTAAGACTCAAACTAATTCACATAAAAACAACACACAATAATAATAGCATTTATAGATTAAATGCAATTCACTACTTTTTATTTTTTTGTCCTTTTTTACTATTTTTAAGATTTTTACGTAAAATTCAAAGCATAAATAGATTGACAACAACAAGAACAGGAAATATAACTCGAAATAAATCAAATGGATGTACTTATATGATCCATATGGTTGTTGTAGACAAATTCAGGCCTGCCTCAGTGAACTCGAACCTACTGATGAATTCAAACCTGTAGAAGTCCACGTCCAAATTTGTGAGAAACCTGCAATTACTCAAACATAAACACTAAAATTTACAATCAACGATAGAGGATCTGCTTAAGACACTGTAATATTGGTCTTAGTGACATGGTAGTTAGATCCCCTTAGTTTATTCAGTAAACCGTATGCAAAATAGTAGATTTCCAAATTTATTGCTAGTATGTAAGGATTGGAAAAAGAAATGATAAAACAATATGGAACACGAAATGAAATACCTATGAAGATGATTAAAATACCAAATGTATGATGCGGTAATGAATCTAGAATCGATAATATACCCTCAACATATGTTTGTACTAATTCAAACCTGACAAGCGGATTCGGACCTGAGGAAACCCACATCCAAATTCACAAAAGACCTACAAACAACTAGATAGAGCACTAGAATTTGTAGTCAATGATGATCAAAATGCAAAGTATGAGTTATTATGATGGATATTGAAACAACATTTTACCCCCTGTATGTGTTTGTGTGAATTTAGACTCGATACGCGTATTTGGACCTACGAAAGCTCACATTCAAATTCGCTAAAGGATAAAGAAATATTAAATTTGTTAATGCAAAACGATGTTCAACAATCTAATATGATCAAATAAAACACGTATGGAAATATTATACCAGATCTGCTCCTCTATTGTTGCTTGAATGATGATAGTAAAGTAAAATCCTAGCTAAACTTGCAACAAAAACTTCATAAAAGGAAGCTTTCAATTCAATCACACTTCAAAATCATCATTAGCTTTGTTTAGGAGGTAGGCTGATGATCTTAAGAGTGAGGGAAAACTAGAAGCTACGAAGAAGATGGGAGGTGAATCAGGGTTATTAGGGAAAATTAGAAAATTTTCTAATTTAAGTGAATTCGGACCTAAGATTTTCTCGTCCGAATTTGTGAAAAATCTGAATTTGACCAATTTAGGTTCAAATTCGAATGACCAATAACCATTATAGACTGGCACACTATTTTTAGCGAATTTAGACGTGAGCTTTTGATGTCCAAATTCGATTAAAAATGGAAAAAAGACAAAATGGGGTTACAACAGGCACGAAAAAAGAGGTATGCGGATGAGGGGGGGAATGTATGCTAAGGGAAGTAGGGAATTTTGAAGTAGGTCAAATTTCCACATCTACATTTTACCCCCACTTTGGCATATTTATGAGCAATAAATACGTCAAAGGAAAGTGTAGATGCTAAAGTAATAAAAGACAAAATACATTGTAAACATTTTTTTTTGGCTAGGGTGCCCCTCTAGTTTCATGAGGAATACACTATTCCTTGCGAAGCTCGAAGTTTTGCAAATAGGAAAAAATAATAAAAAAAGGGTGGGGTAAAAGGGTTAAAAACCCTAATTCATTTTTACAACATTGTTTTTTATTTTACTGTATTGAGAAGCAACATACCCCCACTGAAAATAAAATTGTTTGAGCCTTTGAAAATAATTAATTTTCATTTTTTGAGGGGACCCTCATGAAGTTTTTGGGTTTTTAATTCCAAGTTTTGCTCATATCATTTTTGGAAAATTGCCTACATCAAAGTGTTAGAATTCCTTGCATAAGAGCATTGATTTAAATTGAAAATTTTCTTAATATTCATGTGTCAATGGTATTATTTCAAATCCAATGTTTCAAAAAATTTTATTTTCAATAGTTTCCTAAGGGTGAAATATTTAAATCAATTTCTAAGGTTCTTTAAAAAAAATCTTATCTTTCCCTAATGTTTACTTCAATTTTGCAATCACCGTATCTTTTGACACAGGAATCAGTTTGAGGTAATTCAAATTCTAGATGAAATATCTTGAGCTCACCTTTCCAATAATGCCAAATTTTGAGGCTTTCAGACATGATTTAACTTCTAGAAATAACAGTTTCTAATTACAGCCAAAAGACTTATTAATGCTATATCTCTTGATCCGGGATGGTTTTTTGTGTTTTTTATTATATTCGGATACCCATTTGGCTCATTTGGACATCTGAACAGTTTCGTTTAATTCCTGGCACTTTCAATTTTCATCAAATTTTTCACAGCATGTAAAAACAACTTCTAGGCAATTTAAATTTGTTTTCCAGAATCAAAAAATTGTTTCTAAGCATGGAGAATCCTTCACAAACCTTTAAAGTGTCAAAATGTGAAAGGGGTAGGGTCATTAGAATCCATGTGCAATTTTTGGAAAAAATACCTAAGTACTTTGGGCGGAGGTTTTAGACATTGGTGGAGAAAGATGAAAGTAAAGTGTCGTCCATACACTAAAGTGGGTGGATATTTTAGATATTGGTGAGGGTGGAGAATACCCTAAAGTGTCGCCCATGCGCTTGATCAGGAAAATAAAACAATGGCAATCAAGTGAGGAAGAAAGCTCCGCCTAGGAAGAACAACCATGCAAATTGAAAGAAAGCTCTGCCCATGGAAGTAAAGCTTGGAAAATGGAGAACAAAACCCCAAAAATTGGAAATAATCCTAGCAAATTAAAATGGGCTCCAACTTAAGAAAAAAATCATTCCCGATAATCTGAGAGTAAATCTTAGCAATGGATTTAATTCTAAAAATTTATTTTTTTCGGAAACATTGGAAAAATAATTAAAATTTAAAAATTAAAGTTTGAACCTTAGAAAAATTAAATTAATCAAATTAATTATTTTTCTAATGTTCTAACCTTAGCCCTTTTTAAATTTTTGCAAGAATTTGTTGGTGGCCGCATTTATTATTGCAAAAATGGCGGAAGTGATGGTGGGTAGAGAATTTTAATGTAAACCAAGAAAAGGTGGTCGTGCAAAGATAGAAGATGCATAAAATTGATGACCCACCCAGATTTTGTAGAGCTCACCGCAAACAAAGACTCTATGGTATGTGATCGAGGAGTGCCCATTTAATGAAATACGTCTGCAACTGGCTAGAAAATGAAAACATCTGTATGCAGTCTCCATTTGATGAAGAGAAGATCATATTGTGCCTCCACCATTTATGGTAAGATTTTTAGGTAGATTTTCGGGGTGGTTGGATTTGGCTTGAACTCTATTATTATATGTTTTATATTGTGTGAAGCCCGATAGTGGGATTTTAAATTGTTTTTACTTAGTTGGGAGCTAGATATTTTTGAAAAGACCAGGGCATGTCTAGAGTCTATAAATACTCCCATTGAATGTAAAAATCGGATGCAAGAATTTATAATAGAAGTACTTTTTCTGAAATTTATTTTTCTGGAAAAGCCTTTGTTGTTGACATAGGATCTGTTGTGGTGTTGTTACTCTGAAGTGGCGTGGCCAGGTGCTTAATCTGCTTCTGGAGCTTGAACGGTGCTCATTTCCTTATTCTTGTTTTTACTGAAATATCTGCAGTTGTAATTGTTGTGAATTCAATTGATTTTAGTATGTTGTTGGTGTTATTTAAGAGTTGAATTGTAGTTTAATATTTTTGAAATTAATTTATTTTCCTACTGGCTCTAACTTTGCTACATGAGCAGAGCTACTGGCAAAATCATCCCAACAAGTCTAAAATTTTGGAAGTGTTAAATTATCTTAAGGAAGTATTTAAATTCATAGTTTAAAGATCTAAATTTAATAGCTCTAGTCTGTGTGCATGAGCTTTTGCTACCCATAGACTCATCCTGTTAATTTTGGGAAAACTATGATTTAAATAAGTTACTCTGTTTTATTCCCATGTTTTACCTTTTGCTAGATAACAAGTTAATCTTAGAAAGTTGGATAATTTGTTATTCTATTTGTCCTAGTTAGTGAACATAGCAACATGTTTAAATTGAAAGGTGATTGATGATTAAATTGCAGAGTTTCACCCTTCTTTTTTGCCTTACTCTCCCTCTCTATTTTTATTTCGGAATGATCCATTTTTATGTTCTTTAAAATTCTTTATTCTTTTAATATGTTGAGACCTAAAGGGCTAGATCAAATAATTAATGCAAATCTAATCATGAACAACACATTCTACCACCAAACACTAGTAAACAAAGGTTGAACCCATTGTAAGGTAAAACATAGTCTACTTGAAACTATTCCAAAAGTGGAAAAGAGTGATAACATTCGACCCGACTCTGTAACTCACACCTTGGATAACCAACAAGATCCTAAAGTGAGAGGGATTTATTCCCATTAAGGTGTTACTCGTGTTTTAATATTTACTCTTCATAGGGTGTGCATGAAAGACCAATCAACATTTAAATTGGTGCTAGAAGGAGGGCCTGCATAGTTTGTCTAGTGTTTGTATGTGTGATTAAATTTCAGAATACAATTCTATACCAGGCTCTATCTTCAAGCATCAGAACTCTTATTGGCATTAAACTAAAGGCTGGGTAAAGCTGGATTCTGCCTTTAGAGTAACCAGATCCCACCCAAGGGTTGGAGAGCTCCTTGTGCCTAAGTTGGAAAATCCAAGGAGAAGCAATCTTAGGAGAGCCAGATATTTGTCCATCATAGTTTTATCTCCGCTAGTGGTTCCTCAAGCTGTGACTCAAAATCCTACAATCAATCAGATAGTCATGGCCAACTGGTTGGGTTTCACTGCTTTAAATATCCCTAGTGTAGCTCATGATTTACCCAAGAATCTAGAGAGATATCTTTCGACCTATAGGCATGATGGAATTAGGACATTATAAGAACATTTGGTTGCTTTTAAAAATGCTCTTAAATTGTTAAATGTGCATAATGAAGATGTGGCCTATAGGTTATTCCCATTCACTCTCCAGGAGGGAGCATATGATTGGTTTTTGAATCTTACAAATGACTCAATCACCTCCTGGGATGATTTAGAAAAAATTTTTGTATCCCAATTCGGTCAAGTGATTGATCCCAATGTGCTATATCAACAATTTTCCAGTATTAAGAAAGAATCCGGTGAAACTATCAGGTCCTTCAATGTGAGGTTTCAAAAAGCTTATGGTAGAATAACTGGTCATTATGTACCAAGTGTAGATTTAGCCTTAGAAATCTATAAAAATACCTTGGATCTAGTAACCTCTGTTTTCCTCAAGAGAGACACCAATATCACGAACTTGAAAGTAGCTTACAAGGAGGCTTTAATTCTTGAAAAAATGGTTAGGACCTCATCCTTTGAGTACTCCTTTAATACACTTTGTTACTCAAAGTACACTTGTTCTAAATCCCATTTTGTATCAGATGTTATTACGAACATGCCAAGCTCCACCTATAAAAAATTTATTGACTTTGGAACACACTGGGCATGTGCAGATTGTGGAGAAAGAATCAGATAAAACTGTAGTTGAGGAAGTTTCAAAGATGGTCCAAAAATTGGCAAACGACTTCCTAAGTTTTAAGAGGAAAAAGTGCAAACCGATTTCCTTACCAATCGAACAAGTTCTCTAGACCTCCATATGAAGCTAATAAGGATTATAATAAAGGAAAGGGACCTAAAGTGAACATTTGTGACTTGACTTTACCTAATTGGTGTAGGATTCATGGAATATCCCAACATGAGGAATTAGATTATCTAGAGTTTTGCAATGCTTTTGAAGCCCTATCTGGTGAGTTGGATTTTCCTAAAAATCAAAGAAATGCTAATGGTGTTGGTTCATCCAAACATAGTGTTGCTATGGTTTTGGATTCATTCACTTTCTCGGATGAGTCAAAAAATGTTGCAATAATGCCTATGGAGGAAGTGCAAGCTTTTTAGTAGTTCAGAAGGGATAGTTACAATCTCAAAAATGGGAATTCAGATCCTAACACTACATCCACACCTCCCAAAAATGCTCACAATATTCCTCCTAATCCTTCTTCAAATAATAATCCACCTCCACCCAAGGGGGGAGATCCAAAAATGTAGGAGGTACTTGTTGCTTCGCTCAACAAAGGATACAATATAGTGGAGGACATGAAGAAAATCAAGGCTAACATTACCCTCCATGAGCTGGCTCAGATTACTGAACAAAGAGATAACTTGATTAAGACTTACTCTGAGCCCTCTGCTAAATCCCAAGAGAAGATAAATAAAATGGAAAACGCAAATATGACCATCTACAAAGAAAATATTGAAGTTCCAACTTTCCTGCTAACAGTTCACATATTTGAAAAAAATTTACACAACTATTTGGTGTATTCTTGTGCTTCAATCAATGTCATGCCTTTGGCCATATGCCAACAATTGGGATTAACTCCTATGAATTTTGATAGGAGGGTCATTCAATTGGATAAAATTGAGGTCAAGGTGATAGGTGAACTCCAAGGTATACACATCCAGTTAGCATCTGAGCCGAGAGCACAACACAAAATTGACATTCAGGTGGTAGATATTCCTATGGGATACGAAATGCTTCTGAGAAGAGATTGGTCAAAATCCTTGAATGGGTATTTGGCCACGGATTTTTCACACATGTGGTTACCTTGGAAAGGTGTAGCAAATCAGTTAAGAATTGACAGAGAGCCTCGATATAAACTCATGATAACTGAATACAATATCAAGAATGAGACTATTAATTTTGTTGATGTAGATATGGGGGTTTATAATTTGACAACTGCACAAAAAGTAATGGCGTTTGGACACTCCATGTTGATGGGGCTAAATACAAACAAGGTTCTAGTACAAGGGTTGTTCTCAAAGGGCCTCACAATCAGACACATTTCATGTCTTACCACTTGCAATTTCCCTACACAAATAATTTGACTGAGTATGAGGCACTAATACTGGGGTTGAAATTTGCTTTAGATAAAAATGTGAAAAATATCCAAGTTTTTACAGACTCGGAGTTGGTTGCTAATCAGGTTAGAGGTAAGTTTCAATGCAAGGCCTCTTACCTGAAAAGATACAAACATCGAGCTTGGGATCTCATGGAAGATTTTAATGCTTTCAATCTAACACATATTCCTAGAGAAGAAAATTCACTCGTAGATGTTTTGGCTTCATCAACTACAAATCTAAAGCCCTTGGAGGAATTTAAATGGAAAAATATTTTAGTGGAATTAATCCCTTGTCCTTCTGTTCTAGATAACATAGATACATTTTAGGTATTTTTTGATGACCAACAAATTGTAGATTTCTTACAAAATACGAACACATTTGAAAAACTATAATTGATGATGGTCAAAGGGATACTGTGCTTGAAAATTTTGATAATGAAGAGGGAATAATGAGGCTGAAAAATAATAGGATTCCTAGGGGAATGGTTGAACTTGAGAGACTATTTGACAATGATCAAATTAAGCAAAGAATAAATTCTGGAAATTTTGTTGGTACAACAGGAAATGAGATCGAGAAACTAAATGTAGGGACTGAAGAGGATCCCAAGCACGTTCAATTGGCTAAATCTTGTGACCCCATAATAAAGAAAAATCTTACTGAGCTGCTTCATAGGTCTAAGGATGTTATGGCATGGTCTTATAAAGACTTGAAGATTTTTGATCCAAATGTTTTCACGCATACTTACCCCTAAAGGAGTTATGTAAACCCTTCAGGTAGAAATAGAGGTATATTAATGCCTTGTTGGAACCTCTCATTTTGAAGGAGGTAGAGAAATTTTTGAATGCTACCATCATTTTTCCTATTAGACACTCTACCTGGGTAGCTAATTTGGTGTCAATTAGAAATAAGAATGGGGAAATCCACCTGTGCATGGATTTTAGAAACCTGAACAAGGCCTTTGAAAAAGATAATTATCCTTTGCCTTCCATGGATGATGTGTTGCATATTGTGAATGGTTCAGAGATGATATCCTTCTTGGATGGATTTTGTGGGTACAACCAAATATTGGTGGAAAGAGAAGACATAATGAAAATTGCCTTCACAACCAAATGGGGGACCTTTTCTTACAAAAGGATGTCGTTCGGATTGATAAATGTGGAGCCACTTTCCAACGTGCAATGGATCATGCTTTCAAGGGTCTCATGGGTAAGTGCATCATTGTATACATGGATGACCTGATAGTTTTTTCTAAGTCTCGGTTTGACCATGTCAAACATTTGGAGTCCGTCTTTAATAAATGTAGAGAATTCGACATTTCTTTGAATCCAAAGAAGTGCATCTTTGGTGTAACTGAAGGCAAACTCCTTGGTCACTTAATAACCAAAGATGGAATTTCTATGGATCCCGAGAGGGCAAAAGCCATATCAAAGATACCCTTTCCCAACTCTAAGAAAGAGTTAAAATCATTTTTTGGGAAAATTAATTTTGTTAGGAAATTCATTTCTGGCTTTGCTGAAATAGTCAAACCACTAAATGACATGCTAAAGGAGACTGCTCAAATTGTTTGGTCAATAGAAGCCAAAGTGGAATTTTAGGAAATTAAATTCACCATCAAACAAGCTCCAGTTCTAGTAAGTCCAGATTTTAGTGCATATTTTTACCTATACTCTTTTGCTTCTGAACATACACTTGCTGCAGTTTTAACTCAGTGGAGGGAAACAAGGGAGCACCCCATTGCTTTCAAAAGTACCAACTTGAAGGATGTTGAATTGAATTACTTCATCTGGATAAACAAGCCTATGCCTTAGTGAAAGTAGTTAAGTAGTTCAAGCATTATATTATGAGGAGCAAAGTCCATGCCATAGTTCTTGACCCAACTATTAAGTATTTGTTAAGTCAAAATGAATTGGGAGAGCTGAGAGGTAATTGGGTCACAAGATTGCAGGAATTTGACTTAGAAATTCAACTTGTGAAATTTATCAGAGGTCTTGGTCTATCCCAACATATTGCTGAAATACCTATAGGAAAAGAAATTAACCAAATGGACTCCAAGTTAGATGATTGGTATGGGGATATCATTCATTTGTTAAGACTTGGGAATTGTCCACCCCATATAAACAAGACTTAGAGAAGAGCATTGAAGCTGAAATCTACCCATTTTCCACTCAAAGGAGGTAAATTGTATAGATAGAATTATGCTGGTATACTTTTAAAATGCATTTCCCAGGATGAGGTAAATGAAGTAATGGCTAATTTTCATGAGAAGTTAGGAGCAGGACATCCTTCAGGTTTAGCTACTATGCAAAAAATATTGAGAGCAGGCTACTACTGGCCTACATTGTTTAAATATGCGCATCAACATGTGAGAACTTGTCACTAGTGTCAGATTTTTATAGCTAAGTAGGTTAATCGAGCTCTACCATTGCAACCTATCATAATAACAAAGCATTTCATGTAGTGGGAACTCAATTTTGTGGGAGTGATGAACCCAAATTCATCAGCAGGGCACAAATATGTATTAACAACCATTGAAAATTGTATAAGCTGGGTTGAAGCATTAACCACGATGAGGAGTACAACCCACAAGGTGATTGAATTTATAGAATCAAATATCATAACCAAGTTTAGAGTTCATTTGAATTTAGTTTGTGATAATGGACTAGCATTTTAGTCACTAGAATTTATAGAGTGGGCATACCAGAAGGGGATAGTCATCAAATTTTCATCCAACTATTATCCCCAAGGAAATGGATTGGTTGAATCCACGAATAAAAATTTGATAAATATCATAAAAAAATCTACTGTAAACAAACCCAGGCAATGGCATACACTATTGAAGTACACACTTTGGGCTGATAAAATAAGACACAAAGAAGCCCTTAAAACTTCTCCATTTACTTTATTGTATGGTACTCAACCTATTGTTCCTATTTCTTTAAAATTACCCACATATCAATTTGCTTTGGATTATTTTAATGATCATGCAAATGCATAAACTCATGTGCTAGACTTAATGAATTTACAGGATGAAAGGCTTTAGTCCTTGGAGCATTTCAGTCGGCATCAAGAGATAGTCAAACACTGGTTTGACAAAAGAGCAAAGGTGAAGGCCTTTAGACTTGTAGACCTAGTACACCTGTGGGACAAAGCCCATGAGAAGAAAGGTAAGCACACTAAGTTGCAACCTCTGTGGATAGGCCCATACCAAATCATGGAAATTTTGGGTAATAATGCATTTCGTCTACAGGACCTGGAAGGTAATTTTCTAAACTTGCTTGTCAATGGTCAATATCTGAAGCATTATTTCTCAGTTGTTCCATCTACTACATCATTTGAGTAATTGAAGGGACCTTTGTACATATGTATATATTATTGTAGAAATAAAGTGAGTCAGTGCTTTTGTTTAGTTTGTTTTATCAGCTTTAGGTTGGTCTTGGTTTTCTTTGTTTGTTTTTCCTCTTTTGGGTCTTTGTCTTGGTTTCACAATTTAAATGGGGTGAGTTTGATGAAAATGATGTCCTAAGTAGGGAGAGAGTGGTAATGCTTGTTATTCAAAATGACAGTGGAGAGATAGTTTAAATTTTGTACCTCACCCATCACAATCATTTTAATCATAAAAGAATTGTTATGCTTTTAGGTTGGAGAACTCCTAGGGAATCCAAGAAAAGTTGATCATGAGAGAAAACTCTGATTCACAAATACATTTTAAATACTCCAAAGAGGCTATTGGTGTTTGAGCTAAAATAGTTAATTGATCGGCTATTTGGTTAATAAAACATCAGGGTAAATGCAACTTTTGAACCTCTAGTAAGGCTTCCCGACTATCTGTCTAATGCAATAAAAAAAAGAGTTCCACAAAAAAAGGAGAGACAACTGTAATAAAAGAAGATAGCCAAGATTTATGAAAGAGGAATTTTAGACATGTTCACCAGGTCTATGGACGCTCCATGGTTGTGAACCAAGGTCTTGGAAAGCTAAGAGTAACCCTGTCCTAGCAATGGAGCTCTACTCGAATAACCCTATGCAATCCAAACAACCTGATTAATCCTTAGTAAGAATTCTAAGCCATGGTTTTCTTTGGAGGAAGGATTTATACACTGCAATCACACACCAAAGTTTTCTTTGAGTGATCCAACCTAGTATGTCCCTGGAAAATTTCAACTGTTGGATAATAATTAAAATATTTTGAAAATTTTTGCGTCAAGATGTTGTGCATGATTTAAATTGTTTTAAAACTGGAGTTCTAGGTTCTAAATAGTGCTACTATTTCCCCACAGACGTCGCCATTTGTTGAGAAGCAACACACCCCCATTGAAAATAAAATTGTTTGAGCCTTTGAAAATAATTAATTTTCATTTTTTGAGGGGACCCTCATGATGTTTTAGAAATATTACTCTACTAAGATGCAATGCATAGATAATAGAGGTGAATTTTTGGTATTGTGAAGGTTGTTGTAGAAAAATGTCAAGAAGGATGCTGAATTCTGTAATATTTGTATTCACATAGAAACTTGAAAAAGATCCAGAAAATAAAAATAAGAATTTAGACATTTTATGTAAAATGATGTATGTTTCTAGCTAAAGCAACTCAATTGAGATGAGAATTGAATATGTTTGTAAACCCTCAATCTCTAAATAAGAGAGTTGTGATTTGTCAAGGGTGGAGGATCCGAGTACAACCCCTTTTTCTCCACAAAAAAAAAACTTATGATATACTCAAAATTTATCAATTTTAGGGTTTATGTCTAGAGATAGTGATAAATAAGGTAGAATTATGGAGTGAAAGTATCAAGAAAATATGACCTTATATATTCTTTATGATTTAAAGGATCAATGCCTAGATGTCATTATGGAAGCTATTTTAGCCTATAAACATAGTATCTCAACACAACTTTACCCATAAATGTGAGCTAAAGGTATCATTGATATTGAATGTTGCTTATGTGCTTAAACACATGTTTAACTGGTACAAAGTATGCAAAATTTAAAGCAAATATTTGAAAATTTGAAGGTGTCGATCTCCACAAAAAATACACATTTTACAAAAAAAATTACCATCTGCCCTTAATTTTGCAAAATATTCACTATAGTTTGAAATTTTCCCACAAATACTAGAGAAAATTGTAAAATTAAAAAAAAAATATTTCCTAAGTAATAGAGAATTGTTTTTTTTTATCTTAGTAGGTTTTGACCTCTTCATCTCTACTTTAAATATTCATACTTCGTTTCAAATTGCCAACTCCCCTACATAATCCTATATGCATTAAAAATAAAAATGGTGCTTTTAACCTTTAAAAAAATATGCAATTTAAAAATAAATAAATGAGAAAGTTTTTACCAAATTTCGGTTTATAGTCTTGCATGGTGGTAGTAGTTGTGCCACCAATGTCATTGTTAAGGAAAATCCCTTTGGCACCATTGAAAATCTCACTAATTTTTGAATTCCAAGGCTTCAACATCCTCTAGATGGCTAGATGGAGGGATTCGTTCGATTCCAATATGACAAGATCCATGTTTCCACAACAACAATCTTGTCATATTGGAATCAAACGAATCCCTCCACGGTGGGTAGAACATTGTGCTCTAGGGACTAGATCTTGGCTCACTCAAACATTAGTGGTTTTATCAAAAGGGTAGTAGAGGAGGGGTATTACTGAGGTGCTTTTGAAAATACTGCTGACTCCATGCCACTAAATATGTCCATAGTGCTAAATGTTTGACCTTAAATTAGCTTTCTTGGATTGCTTAGAGCTTCCAGATGTAATGGTGTCACAAGCTAAGGTCCTAATACTTTAATTAACTACAACAAAACTTGATGAAGATGGATATTTTGCTATAGGTATTGGTGATCAAAATAGAGCAGTTGAATCCTTGGTTTCTCTTAGGAACCATTAGATTTTTTGAGATGACATTCATGGTGTCACAAGATAAGGTCCTAATACTTTAATTAACTACAACAAAACTTGATGAATATGGAGATTTTGCTATAGGCATTGGTGATCAAAATAGAGCAATTGAATCCTTGGTTTCTCTTAGGAACCGTTAGACTTTTTGAGATGACATTCATGGTGTCACAAGCTAAGGTCCTAATACTTTAATTAAGTACAACAAAAATTGATGAGGATGGAGATTTTGCTATAGGCATTGGTGATCAAAATAGAGTAGTTGAATCCTTGGTTTCTCTTAGGAACCGTTAGATTTTTTGAGATGACATTCATGGTTGTCCTGTTCACAAAATTAGTAATGGTCGAGTGAGATGAATAAATCCATACATAGCCTATTAAATATATATACATATATAATCAAATGACATTAGTTTAATTAGTTCTATTTCTCAACTTTCAAAGAGTTGGCTTAGGGAAAATTTTTAAACTTGATTGGATTAGACAAAATTGATTAGACGTTTTTCGCAGGACTGCCCAAACTACCGAACTCGTTTTGGCCATATCTCACTCATCCGGACTCGGATTGAGCTGAAATTTTGAGGGTAGATGCCTAAAAAACCCTAGAACGTCTCCACAAATTTTCATATCATTTGGAGCAACACAGATCCTAGCACATCCCTATGTGTGAATGAGATATTTGGCAAGCGGCTATGCGAGGGTTTCATCTGGGTTGAGTGCAAGCAGCTCTAGAGGTTGGTTTTTAGGGCCTTCGGGCCCTAGCGGCCAATATTTTTGTGGTTTATGCTCAATATTTTAGCAGGAAATGTTGCAGGGGATACAATATGGGTTAGAAATTTATCTTTCAATAGATCATACTGTGAACTTGAGTGACAACGGCTTCCAATTTGCTGCACAAAAGAAAAGTGAAAACCATACCTTTCCACGACATCTAGGGCAAGGATTAAAGAGATCACGAAACAAGTTTCAAGAAGTTGATCAAAAAATGGCTCATATCTCAAGTGAATCTGGTGCTAAGGTGCACCCACAAAATAATTCTACTGTGAAAACCCCTATCAAGGGTAAGAATTTCGAAGACTCAGTCCCAAAAATGAATTTTAGGGATGCCCTTCATGGTGGACAGCCTCAGCCCAATGCTAATATCAATATTAGGGCTTCCCATAAACCTCTAAGAATGCCTAAGATTGATCCCAGGAAAATGGAGTCAGGATGTCTTAAAGCAGCTGATGGAACTCCTATTGTTAAGCTTGATATGGGTAACATTCAGACTGGCATTGAAGATTTGGAAAAAAGAGGACTAATTTGTCGGTTCGTGGGTTTTCGTTCGAGTCTATCTACTTTCAAAGTCTGGGCTGCAAAAAGCTGGAAAACTAAAGGTGAGTTACAAATATCTATTTATCCAAATGGTTATTTTCTTGTTTTATTTGCTAATAATGAAGATAGAGAGAAAACTTTTCAAGGGGGTCCTTGGTTTTTTGGAAGGGCAGGGCTTTTCATGAAGCCCTGGCATACTAAATTTAAAGCCAAAGAAGAGATGCCTTCTATAGCTCCCGTGTGGGTTAGACTCTTTGGCCTCCCTATTGAATTTTGGAATCCTACTATTTTTTCTTCAATTGGAAACTCTTTAGGAACTTTTATGATGACTCCTGATTGTACTCAAAATTTTGAACATATTATTTATGCTCGAATTTGTGTTTTAATGGATTTTGACAAACCCCTACCTAAAAATATCACATTACAATTTGGGGAAGACACTTGGGAGCAAGTAGTGGACTATGAGAACATTCCTTTTCGTTGTAGAATTTGCCATGAATATGGTCATTTGGCCAGTGCTTGCCCAAATAAAATTCTTGATCAAAAGAAAGAAGATATAAACTCAACAGGTTTCCAAATACCTAAGAAGAAGAACACTCAGAAAAAACCAGTTATGAAGGATCAATCAAAGTCATCTGCTAATATGTTTGAAATCCTTTCCACAAATGATGTCCCAAGTGAGGAAGAGGAAATAATGGAAACTGAAATCTTAGAAACACAATTTAAATATGAAGGGAAGAACTCAGAGACAAACCAACAAATCAAAGGTTTTCAACAGAAAAAAAGGAGAAAATTTACACAAGAAAAACAATATTTCAAATGTCAAAACTTCAAATAATGCAGGTCCCAATATAGACTCCATTGAACCATCTAGTAAAATTTTGGCTGTGTACGAGCATTCTTCAAGGTTAGAAGCCATCTCAGATTCAATTGGAATAAGTCAAGAAACAGGGAAAAAAAATTGAAGATGGATTCTAATCAAAAAGTAGGTCGCAAGACCAATCAATATCATATGGTAAAAGAAGGTGAAAAGCTTGTAGAGGAAGGTAAGATTAATGCCCTTCCCAACTTTTTTAGCCCTGGTATTAATGAAGATCATCACTTGGAATATTAGAGGACTCAAAGGGAGTCTTTCAAAACAAAATGAAATTAGAAGAATGATTCAGATAAATCATCCACATCTTGTTTTCCTTCAAGAAACAAAGATGTCAATGGAGGATATGGACTTAATTGCAAGTAAAATTTGGCCAGCTAGAAAAGTGGTTTCCCTCAGTTCCCAAGGGACTTCGGGTGGCATTGCTTGTCTTTGGGACCCAAAAGAGGTAGTTATTCACCATATGGTTGGCAGTTGGGGTTTGTTGGCTATAGCTATTCAAAGTAGACATTCCAACCAGATTATGCTCTGCATTACTATTTATGCTTCGACTTCTTTGGAGGAAAAAAGAAGACAGTGGAAGGATATTACTCATATTATCTCTCATTTTCCTAAATCTTGGATCTTGATCGGAGGAGATTTCAATACCATCCTCTCTCTGGATGAGAAAAGGGGGGAAATAGAAATTTGGACAAAAGCACTGACCTCATGAGCGAATATATTGCAAACCTCCATCTTGTGGATATCCAACCGGATAATGGCCTTATGACTTGGTCTAACAGAAGGCAAGGCTTAGCTTGTATAATGGAGAGATTGGATAGGTTTTTGCTCTCTGAAAATTTCTTAATCCATGGTCACATTCCTAAAGTGAAGACTCTTAATAATGTTGGTTCGGATCATTGGCCAATCATGGTGGAAATGTGGAAAACCAATGTGAGTTTCTCTCCTTTTTGTTTTCAATTAATGTGGCTTAGAGACATTTCCTTCAGACCTCATGTGCAACAATGGTGGAAGGAAGGTAAACCTAGGCATGGGACTAAGATGTTCTGTTTTGCCAAAAGACTGCAATACATTAAATCCAAAATCAAGACTTGGAACTGGAAAGAGTTTGGGGATGTTCATAAAAAAAACATGAAGTTATTGCTCATCTTGAAAATTTGAATAAGAAAATCCGTTTAGATGGCCTCACAGAGAAGAGAAGTGCAGATGAAATTAAACTCACAACTCAGTTAGAGGAATGGGAAAAAAGAGAAGAAATCTTATGGAAGCAAAAATCTAGAATTCAATGGCTCAAAGAAGGAGATCAAAACACAAATTTCTTCCACAAATATCTTCTAGCTCGAAGATCTCACAACTTTATTTCTTCCTTAAAATCAGATTCTGGAGATGTTGTTTATACTTGGGATGGCATGAACTCTATTGTTGTTGATTACTTTTCCAATATTTTTGTTGCTACTCCTCTTGACTCAGCTTCACAACAAAATGTTCTTCAAGCAATCCCTTCTCTTATCACTTCTGAGGAGAACTCTATTTTGACTGCTCCTGTTACTATCAATGAGCTTCAACAAGTAGTTTTTAAAATGCAAAAAGGGAAAACCCCAGGTCCCGATGGTTTTCCCATTGAGTTCTACCAAGAGTTCTGGGATATCCTTCATGTTGATTTATTAGAGGTGGTGGAAGAAGCCAGGAAAGCCAAAGAAATTTTGAAGGTTATCAATAAAACTTATATTACTCTTGTTCCAAAAGCTCAAGAGGTTGATCATATCTCAGCTTTTAGACCTATTGCTTTATGTAATGTTCTTCTCAAAATCATTACTAAAATCATGGCAGAAAGGTTGAAGCCTCTTTTGCATAAGATTATTTCCCCAGAGCAAGGGGGTTATGTGGAAGGACGTCAAATAGTAGATGAGATAGTTCTTGCTCAAGAAGCCATCCATTCCATGGATATGCAAAATTCTCCTTCCATGTTCATTCGGTTAGACTTATCCAAAGCTTATGACAGAGTGGATTGGCACTTCCTTATCAAAGTTTTGAGGCAATTTGGTTTCTCTAAGGATTGGATGGATTGGATTATGGGATGTATCTCTTCAGTTTCCTACTTAGTTCTTATCAATGGCAGGCCTTCTCAGTCTTTCCTAGCTTCTAGAGGTATTAGGCAAGGTGACCCGCTATCCCCTTATTTATTCATCATTCTTGTTGAATGCTTGGGTAGGACTATAACCAAAAAGAGGGAAAACAAAACCCTTGAGGGAGTTACCATTGCTCATGGAGCTAGACCTATCTCTCATCTTCAATTTGTGGATGACTCTACTCTTTTAGGTAAAGCTACAGCTTAAGGAAGCTTCTAATATTAAGCAAATCATTAGCTATTTTTCTAAGGCTATCGGGCAGTTGATCAATGAAGACAAATCTAAAGTTATTTTCTTTCACTGCTCTGCTAGACAGGAATCCATGGTCTTGGATAAATTAAGATATAAGAAGACCTCTCTTCCAATCACTTATTTAGGTATTCCCATAAATATTCAAAGGCAGAAAAATAAAGATTGGAATTGGTTGTTGGACAAAGTCAAGAAGAAAATTGGAAAGTGGACCAACAAGTGGCTTTCTTCTGGGGGTAGAATCACCTTGGTAAAATCAGTCCTTCAAGCTATTCCTATTTATGTTTCTTCCATTTTGAATATCCCAAAGGTTGTTCTTCGAGAATTGGATCAAATCAGTCATCGTTTCCTTTGGAGTGGTACTAAGGAGAAAAGAAAATGGGCCTTGGTGAAATGGGATACTTTATGTCTTCCTAAGAGTGAAGGGGGTTAGGATTCCGGTATTCAATTAATAACAACAAAGCTTTAGCTGCTAAATTATATTGGAGGATGTTGCATAACCCCAATGCTCTTTGGGCCAATAATCTTCGTGCTAAATATGCTGAGAACAAAAGTCCTGAAGACCTTGTTCGCTATCAACTTCCTACCAAAGGTTCTCCCATTTTAGCAGTTCTTAAGACTGGTGAGGATTTGATAAAGAAAAAATTATTTTGGATCATTCATAATGGTCAACATGCAAATTTTTGGACAGATTCTTGGGATGGTCACAAGCCTTTGATAACTCAGTTTCCCGATTGGAGGCCTTGGATGGAGGAGCTTCACCGAGCTAATTGGATAAAGGTGGCTAATTACTATCGGTACCATACTCGGTAATTCAAAGGTTGGTAGATATTGGATCCCTATTGAGGACTGGCCTATTCAAATCCCAGAAAGGCAAAGACAAGATATCCAAGGCATCCTTCATATGAGATCCCTCTCTTGGTCCCATGAAAAAGATTGTTTTGGATGGAACAACACTACTAAGGGTGAGTATTCAGTTGCTCAAGGTTATTTGACCTTATGCCATAATAATCCCAACCATTCTTCTGACATATTTTCTCGATTGTGGGCTCAAAAGCTCTGGCCTAAGGTGAGGTTCTTTAATTGGCTTTTATTGCATCGTAGGGTGCTTACCGGTGAGCAACTTATGAAGCGTGGTTTTCATGGCCCTTTTAGATGTGAAATGTGTGAAGAGAATGTAGAAAATATCAACCATATTTTTATTGAGTGTACTTTAGCCTCTGAGCTATGGAGGAGAATGGCCACTTTACTTGGCTTACAAGTGGTCCAATTTTTTTACTTTTGAACAACTTTGGAGGGATTGGCCTAATCAAGAGGGTGTTGATCATTTTATTAGGCAGTTAGTTTGGATGGGTTCTACCATTCTTCTTTGGAATATTTGGAATGAAAGGAACAACCAAATTTTTAATCAAGATAGGAAGGATATTCACTATATTTGGCAAAAGACCATAGCCAACTTAGTTGAATCAGTCCATCAACTCCTTAATCACCCCCAAAACTCCCACCAAAGATGGGATCAAGTGATGCAAATATTGAAGATTAAATCTTCTAAGGGCAACCAACTTAAAGGGAATGTGAGTATTAGTAAGATGGATAGGACTAGAAATTGGCAACCTCCTCCTAAGGATTTTGGAAAAGTCAATACCGATGGAGCCTCTAGAGGGAACCCTGGAAAAGCCAGTGTGGGAGGAATTGGTAGACTTTCGGATGGCTCCCTGGTTTTTACTTTTGCTGAGAATTTGGGTATTCTTTCCAATAACCTTGCTGAGGGGTATGGTATCCTCGGAGGCCTTCAGGAGGCTACTAAGGTTGGATGGGAAAAGGTGTTAGTTGAGTCTGACTCTCAACTTATGATTAATCTCTTGAAGACTCCTTCTAAGAATCATAAGGTGGATTGGAGAATAAAAAGAATTATTGAGAAGATTCAGTTAATCCAGATGGGATTTTTGAAAGTTGATTACAATCATGTGGTCAGAGATCAAAACAAGAGTGTTGATGCTTTAGCTAATTGGGCTTTGGACAAAGGTGATCTTACTTGTTATGGCCACCCTCCTATATGGTGGGCTTCTCAAATTAGGGAAGCTCTTCTTTCTATCATTTCTTTGGATGGCTCCACTTCTGAAGGTACCTAGTTTCTTCTTGTTTTTTTTTTTGCTTCTCTTTGGTTCATTCAGTTTTTTTTAGTTCCCTAGCTCATTCTATTCTTTATTTTGTTTCCTCTGTTGATTCTTGCCTTAATAGTCTTCTGGTCTAGATAGGTCATTGTTTTGTTCAATTTTTTTTTTTTCTTTTTTGTTTTTTTTGTTTAGTTTTTTAAGGTGGGTGGGTTCTTTTGTTTTGTTTTGTTTTTGTGTTCTTTGTGTTGTTTTTTGTTGTTCTTGTGTTTTTGTTGTTTTGTTTTTTTTTTTAATGTTTTTTGTTATTGTTCTTGTGTTTTTTTCATTCTTGTTCTTGGGTTTCTCTTTGTTTGTGTTATTTCGTGTTTTTATGTGTGAGTGTTTTCTATGTTTTTTGTTTTTGTTTATTGTCTGTTGTTGGTTGTTTTTTATTTTTATTTTTATTTTTTTTTTAATTTTTTAGGTTTTGGTTGTGTTTATTTTTCATGTTTTTTTTGGGTTATGTCTTTGTAGTGTTCTATTGTTTTTGTCTTGTTTGTGTTTTGTTATGTGGTTCTTGTGTTTTTCTATGTGGTTTGTGTTGTGGTTTCTTTTATCTTATTGTGCGTGTTTGGTTGTGCTTTTGTTTTTGACACACTCAAGGAGCATGTTTTTTATTTTATTTTATTATTTTTGTTGTTATTTACTTATTTTTAAATTGGTTTTGTGTGTTTGTTTGCTCCTTGAGTATGTCAAAGGTGGTAGGCCGGGTCCGAGTCCTGGGTGTTTTTGGCGGAATGGATACCCCTGCCTCCTTGGGTCTTACCCGAAAGTGGCATCCCTTTTGGGATGTTTTCCACAAATAAAAAAGAGTTGGCTTAGGTTTGAATCTTGTCAAGTGATACATACATATAATCGAGTTGTTATAAATACTTTTATTTGGTCACGATGTAATATAAGTAAAAATCAGTCCCAAAGGCTAGGTGGATTCGTAAGTGCTAGTCTAGTTGAGCACTTACCAAGAGAAGACCTAGATTCAAACCTTGGTGGTGCTAGTTAGCAAAGACAATAGTCTATTCTGAATCCTCTGAGTGTGTGCCAGATTGACGACGATGGTACGAACCCTAAACGATCGATGGTCCCCATCTCATATTAAGTCAACGTTAACGAGACATATAGGTTTGTTGGGAGCAATCCATGTGGTTTGAACCTTGTGCTGACCAGTTACTAAAAATAATGGCTGTAACGAACTCTCCTATGCAACCAAAAAAATATATAAGTAAAACTCGCTTTAATTTCATATAATTAATTGAAGAAAATTATTTATTTAAAATAATAAAATATTATCAAACATTAATATAATATATATATATATATATATATATATATATATATATATATATATAATTTGGTTAGTGTGAGAAATCCAACCATGACCCCTCATAAAACTAAAAGCTATGTTTATCAATAAGGAATTTAACACACACCCACCCTTCACACACTTGCCCACACCGTGGTTTGAACCTTAAATCTCATAAAGAAAAGACAAACGGTTTGAACCTTGGACCTCATAAAAAATCCAAAGCCTGAACGGTTGTGCTGTCCCCTTGAAACTAAATTTAAAATATAAATTTAAATTTGTTCCATCCATAACCACCTTACCCATTCATTCTAGAATTTATATATAAATATTTAAAAAGTATATGAAATCTTTATAAGTTTTTGGAGATTTCGTAAACATCCTATGGGTTCAAAACTTAAATAAAAAAATTGACTCTGATTAAAAAAATATTTTTAAATATATATATATATATATATATATATATATATATATTTATTTATTTATTTATTTATTTATTTATTTATTTATTTAATTTTATGAGTTTAAAACTTAATTCAAAAAATACTCTGAGTGCAATGATAATGATGATATTGAAAATTAGAATTTGAAATTAAAAAAATATTTCTATATATATATAATTTATTTTTAAAATTTACGCACATACATCATGCTGGTCACTCATACCAGCACATACACCATGCTCTACTGTGGTTTGGACTTGGATCTCCAAAAAGAGAACCCAAAACCCTAATCACTAGGGTGTCTCACATAAACTCTCTTTATATATTTTTAATAAACTACTTATCTTTTAAATTAAATTTTGTCCAATAACATTTAATTTCTTTAATTGTTAATAAAGAATTTGTATGCTCTACTCTTGTTTGAACTTGGATCTCAAAAAAAAAACCCAAAACCCTAACCAAGCGTCTGTCTTACATAGACTCTCTCTATATATAATTTTAATAAACTACTTCTTATCTTTTAAATAAAATTTTATGAACAAACACTATAATTTTATCCAATGATTTTATATTCAATTTATACTATATAATTATTAAGATATTTTTTTTGATACATAGAAAAATCAATAACATCTTTTACCAAATACTTGATCGCTTTCTAATGTTGTCATTATAACCCTAGCTAGATGGGTAAAACAAAGTCAACAAAACTCCAGCCTTACCACTATAATTATTAAGATATTATAATACCACTATGTGTAAGTAGATCCATCTAAATCCTCTATAACCAGTTAAATATATATATATATATATATATAAGATATTATAATACCCTTATCTACAAGAATCCTATATAACCAATTATATATATATATATATATATATATATATATATATATATATATATATATATTATTTTGAGGTTAGTATGAAAAACCTCTAGTACCATCCTCATCCCAACCATGATCTCGACAAGGGTGAGAGCTTAACCATACAAACACACCCCTCTCTCTCACACACACACACATATATATATATATATATATATATATATATATATATATATATATATATATATATAAATTAATTTTGAGGTTAGTATGAAAAACCTCTAGTACCACCATCCTCATCCCAACCATGATCTCTGACAAGGGTGAAAGCTGAACCATACAAACACACCCCGCTCACATTTAAGGTGAGCGCTGAACCATACAAACAGACCCCCCTCACACACTAGCCCAGGTTACGGTGTGAACCTTGAACCTTCCGAAAAAGAGCCAACCATAACCTCTGATAAGGATGAGAACTGAGCCATACACCCACCCACCCCCTCACACACTCGTCCAAGGAGAAGAACCAAAACCCAAACCTTTGAACTATCCCTGTAAACTATATATAAATATAATTAATACCTATAAATATCAAACTTGAAACACCTACCTTGTATATATATATACAAAAACTAAAACTTAATATAATAAGGAGAAGCAATAGTAATACTAAAAGGAAATAGACGTGCCAGTTTGATACCCGGCAAGATCGAGGTCCATTCCTTTAAAATAAGTAACATTAAAAAGGTTTCGCTGCCGTCCCCGTGTGCGTGAGTTGCATTTAAAAAGAATGGTCTTCAACTTTTCTACCGACTTCTGCTATTGATGTTGAATAAAATGGTAGTCACGTAAGAGAGATGTTGCTTCTTTACCGTTTTATTTATTTATTTATTTTTAAAATACTGATTGCGGTGAGGCCATTGCACCAAGGTGTACTTTACATTCTTATTCAATCCTTCCACTTTTAGTAGCCACGTAACCTTTTTCATGCCAATTAAATGCAGACGTAATAAAACACTACATATAATTCATGACCTTTTCCATCATAATTAAATGAGAGCCAGATAAATTTTGCTTCATGAAGACGTCGCCTGTCGCCTTCTTTTAGGAAATTATGAGACCTCCCTTTCCTCATTTTGTGTTCACATTATATGTTTGTGGTTCTTGATTGCAATTACCCCCTTCCCCATTTTGTGTTCACATTATATGTTTGTTGTTCTACATTGCATTTATGAGATATTGCCTCCTTTTCACCGAAATCCTTTACATATATCTTATTTCGTTTTTTAGTTTTATTTTTTTACTGTATAAGAACTTTAATAAACCCTAGTTTCTAGAGCAAAGACAAATTTAATGAGATTATATTTGAGGCTGTCTTATCTTAGTTATAATTTCTCTTAAGGTCAAGAGTTAAATTTATTAATAGAGAATTAACACATGGTTTGAACCTTAGAATTTTGAAAATAAATATATTTTTTATATTTGAGTTACTTCCAAGTATTTCATAGTTCTACAAGGTCCTACCCATGGTATTGGAAGCTTGTACTATGACATTAAACTTTCATATCCCCACTATTTGTATTAAACCTATTAATTAAAATGGTTTAATATGTTGAAAATTATAAACTAAATATGATTTAAACTTATGACTTTCTAGTAGTCAAAATATTAAAGTTAATAAGCATGAATATGGATATGCAATAAGGTTACACTTGATCCTACCTTTATGACCACTTGATCTTAGGATCATGTAGTGTTATACTCTAGGTTTCTACCTTCAAGTTTGCTTATAATTATATAAGATGTTTTTTTTTTAGATTTGGTTAGTGCGAGAAATCCCTGCAATTGACACAAAGGGTTAGGCATCCCCATCCCACCATGACCTCTCATAAGGGGAGAGTTAAGCTTATCAATAGGGAATTTAACACACACGTCATGGTTTGAACTTTGGATATCCTGAAGAAGAGCCAAAGCCCGAACCGTTGCGTTGTCCCCTAAGACTAAACTTTTAGGTAGAGAGAAACCTCTAGAGCCACTCTTAGGTGGCCAACAATGTCATCCTACTCGAATATACCACTATCTAGAAGGAAGCCACAAGATATTTTTTATGCTCATTCGGACTTGGGACCTTTTGAATGAAGGGAGTTGTTCGCAATCACCAACACATCACCCTTGTGAGTATATAAGATATTGTTCATGTAATTAGAACATTGAGTGATCGCTTTTGCTTTCAGGAGCGCTCACGGTTTCAAAGATTTTTGAAATAAATAGGGCACTCTTGTGCTAATTTTAGGGTTTTTACCCATATTTCAATTTGGGAGTTAACAATAATAGATATTCTGAATAGGGTTTCAAAGAGCCCTTTTGCAATCGCTTTTTATTTCAAGAGCTATCATGGTTTCAGCTTTCAACATACCATGGGTATTTCCTTTCCATCGGTGAACACCCAAACAATTGTGGAAAATTATTTTAGGGTTTTTACCCATCTTTGGAGCTTGTTGGAAGCTATGCATCTTTTAGGTCTTAGAGTGAAGAATGGGGACAATCATTGCCATCCGATGACAAGCCCAACTCTACAGTGGAGAAGCATTTGGGTACAAAAAATTAGTTTGCACGAGATGTGAGGTTTCTATGATGGATGAAACTCCATCCCTCAATGTTCTTGAATCTCAAGTTCCCTTGACTTCCCTTAGGAACCTTGCAAACAATTCCATGGAGAAACCTACAAATTCAAAGAGTGAGAGGATCTTGCTAGAGGGTTGCACCATTGATCCGTCAAACCCTAATCCAAAAACACCTCAACCACATGCATAGCAAGGTAAGCCCATTTCATTTGTTCTTCTTAATTCCTTTGGTGAAGTAGCTAATGACTTGTTTGAACATAATGTTATTTTATTATTTTTACAAGGGATACCACCTGAGGCTAAATTTCTCAAATGGGTTAGGGGGGTTTGGTAAAATACTAGAGGTTGGATAGTTGAGGCTATTTTAAGGTGGGAAGAGGGTACATAGTAGTCTCCTTTACAAATCCCAAACATGTCAAAAAAGCCTTTCAATACGAAACATGGGTTATCTTTAGGTAAACTTGTTATCTGCAAGGTTGGTCTTTGAATTTTCATCTAGAGGTCCCTTCTAGGGAAAAATACCCTCTTTGGATAGAGTTTCCATTTTTATTACTTTCATATCGCCCATTTCTCAATAAATTTGTTGCTCTTCTTGGTAAGGTTTTGTGAATACACCTTATTTAAAAAAAAATGTCTAATTATAGAGTGCACCCTCGTATTTGTTTCAAAATGGATATATCCAAACCGTTGCCCCCTCCCTTGACCTCAACAGGCCAAGTTTCCATGTTAGTCAACCTCTTATCTACCTAAAATTACCTAATGCATGTTTTTACTGTAGAGAAGTTGGACACTTGATCAAAAATTATCCAAAAAATTAGCTAAAAAGAAACAAATGAAAGCCACTACTAAAATAATTACAAAAAAAACCCCAACTAATGGCCCTCATATGGAAGCCACAATTGAAAATTTAGCCGAGAAATTCCCTATCGATGGCCCTCAACACCCCCTATTCCAAAAAAACCTTCTCTTTCTCAAGTCGTTCTCCCAAGAAACCTCTTGCCTCTTCCACATATCAGACTAAATTCTCATATACTCCTGCTAATCCACAAACCCCACCAAATTCAACCACGAGTCTTGAGTTAGCTCTCGTTCCTTCATTGCAACTCTTAAAAGATAGTCTTATGATAGATGGGTGGATAATGGTAGGCAAGTGACAATGTTCATCGATTCCCCCAAAATCACTCCATCCATACAGAGGAAAAAAACCCTTTGTCAAAGATCTTGCTAGATCCTTCTCCCAAGTTGCTCAAAATAAGGTTCTTACTCAACAAACCCATTTGGAAAACACACAATTATTGCCAATTAATGAAAATATATTCCAGTATCTAATTCATGAGGTCAAGCATCCTCTAAATCACCCTTCATAAATTTAAATCTTCTATCTTGGAATGTTATGGGGCTCTCCCTCCCTTGCTGTAAGTTTCAAGTTTGAAAAGTTGTTGAAAATCATATTTTTTTTCATTTCCTTCAAGAACTGAAAGTCACTAGTCACACTCTCACCCATTATATGGAAATTATTGATGGTGGATATGCATTCACCTTTACTACTTATATTAATGGTAAAGGAGGTGTTGCCCTTTCCATAGCCAAGTCTCTTTGTTATGATATTCTAGACCACGGTGAAGATCCTGCTCATCGTTGTGTGTGGGTTAGATTGACTATCAACTCTCAAGTTATTGGATTTTGTTCTATCTATGCTCCCAATGACCCTCCTAGTCGTATAGACATCTAGGAATGATTACTTGTTTCTCTCCCTCCTACAGAATGGATTATTGGAGGTAACTTTAATATGATTGATAATCCTAGTGATAAAAGTTGGACTTGTAGTAAACCCCTTTCTAATGTTGAATTTGGTAGTTGGTTTTTTTGTCGTAATCATTTAGGTGTGCATGACCCTATATTTGGTAAAGCCTCATATCATAGAGATAATTGGTTTATGTGGTTCAACTATCATCAAGGTTCTTCTAGGAAGCTTATTCGTCTGGATGGATTTTATTTCAATAATTATTTCTTAGATAAATTTTCCATCCACGAGCAAGTTCACGTCCTTTCTCACACAACTTTATCTGATCACCTTCCTATATTATATTCTATTCAAACTTCCTCTAAATCCTTTAATTTCATGTTGCTTTATTTCAAATTAAATGTGTCCCACCTTGACAGTCCTGCTTGCTACCACCTCGTAGAGCATGTTTGGAATAGATTTCCCAGACCAACTGGAAATATTGGTTGGATCAAATTGTTTGAAATAACTATTCCCAATATGATTTCATCTCTTAGATGGTATGGATGCTCTATTGTGAGGAGGAAGAAGATTCAAGAGAGGCACCTTCATAAAGATATCTCTCATCTTCATTCCATGCTTATGAAAGACCCTACTAACATTGTTGTTCAATGTGATCTAGTTAAAGTTGAAAACCAGGCTGGACTTTATGAGTCTTTTCGTGCTAGAGGGGCACATGTTAGATCTCACCTCAATTGGATCTCCCAAGGAGACAATGGAAATAATTTTTTTAACTACCTCAGACATAAGAATATTTTGAAAATGATCACTAAGTTGGAGGACCCTTCAAGTCATTCTCTTTTTGAATCTAAAGAGATCATGAATCTTTTTGTAGCTCATTTCTCTCAACTTTTTACAGTGGAGCCAAGGGATGACATCCAATGTATCTTAATGGAATATGTGTAGGAACATATTCCCTCCCTAGTAGACCCCATTATTCAAGATAAATTTGAATATCCTCTTTCTATGAACGATCTACAAACTATTCTTTTTTCTATGAAGAATGACAAAGCTCCTAGCTTGGATGGTCTTCTAGTGGAGTTTTCATAAAAAATTGGCATATTATTTTCTCTGATCTCCATAATGTTTACCTAAAAGCTCTCCATAATAATTCCCTCAGAGCTTATATCAATGTAGGGCTAATCAAGTTGATTCCTAAAGGTATGACTCGCAACCAAATATCTAATTGGAGACCTATTACCCTCCTCAATGTTTCATACAAGATCATAGCTAAAGCTATAGTTTTAAAAATAAATATTGTTGCTCAAGTGATTGTTTACCTAGAACAATATGCTTTTCTTAAAGGTTTTTATATGTTAGATAATCTTATGATGACCTAGAAAACTTTGCAATGGGCTATCGACTCCAATCAAGATACCCTCTTGGTTGGTTAGATTTTGACAAATCTTATGATAGAATCATATGGTATTTTATTCTTAGTATGCTTTCTTGGCTTGGTTTCGATCCAAAATTTTGTAATCAAATTGGTATGCTCTTTGGTGATGCTTCAACTTGTGTTCAGGTTAATGGATCTCTTTCCCCCTCCTTCCCTCTTCAATGGTCTATCATATAGGGTTGCCCCCTTGCTCCTTTTTTGTATCTTTTAATTGTTGGTGCTCTTGGTTATCTTCTTCATAAGGCTCATTCTCATGGCATCGTTCAAGGTATTGATATTCTTGGGGATAAACATGCTCTTAACTCACATTTTTTTGATGATTCCATTTTTTTCTTAAAAATATCCAACAAGAGGTGGAAACATTTAAAGAGATTATTTAATTATTTTGTGATGTCTCTGGCTCTTGTATCAATCACTCTAAAACTAAGTCTTCTATACTTATTCCTCACATAGTGGATTCAACGTGGAAGATCATCCCTCATGGTATAATTATACGATATTTGGGAATCCCTTTTAGGATTAATACTTCTCCTAAATATATGTGGAACTAGGTTATGGAAAGACTTAAAAAAATTAATGCTTGGCAAAATTGATTTCTTTCCTTAGTAGGAAGAATTCATGTTGCAAATAAAATTATGGCAACCTCTCATGTTTATTACTCCTCTTGTTGGATGGCCTCTAAGGTAGCCTATAACAAATTAACTTAGGATATTTATAAATATTTATAGACCAAAGGGGATGGGGAGGTGGGAATGACAACCATCTCGTGGAAACTTTGTACTCAACCTAAGGCTTTAAGAGGTCTAGGCATCATTGATCCTCTTACCTAGAGCAAAATTTTGGCTATAAAATGGTTTTCTAGAGCCATCACTGGTGATGAAAATTGGAATCACCTATTTCATTATAGAATCTCTCTAGCTACTCATAAAGGTAAATAAAAAGAAACCCCATGGGTTGATAAGGTCCTTAATGCGCCTTACTTTACGGTTAAAGGATCTATTCTAGTTACCCAAAAGTGGAAAGCTTGGCAATTAGTTTCTCATTTATTGGCTTCAAAGTCTAAATCCTTGAGACATGGTATGAGCATCAGTCTAAATAGTCTTTGGTGGAATAAACTTATCCTCCATAATGATAAACCTTTAACTTTATGTAGTTCTATTCAAGGTCTAGTATTTATGAAGAAAGGTATTGCTAGAATTAGCGATATCTGGGATCTGGGTAGCTGCTCAATTCTTATCTAGAACTAGATCTGTAATTATTGCTCTCTTCCCTCTTGGTTCAAAGAGTCTTATGGCTTATTTGTGGCTTCCATCCCTTGTGAGGTCCTTATAAAGTTGGTAACAACTGCCCATAATATATGGAATGAATAGAGATGGCTTAATTGTCATAGAATATCTTCCATTACTTATAGTTAGATATACAAAAATCTTTTGTGTCCTCCTTTAGACTCTAAGTTCAATGTCAAGTGGTAAGTGAATTTTACCAATGCCCAATGGTAGTCTTTTGCTGCTCAAATTTGAAAAGTTCTTGTTGAATCCAAAACTCAGCTTCTTGGATGATAAATTTTGCATAAAAATTTCCAACTTGTAAAAGTCTGGATATGATTTTACACATTTCCCCTCAATGCAATTTTGTAATGCTTTAGAAACTCTTATTCACTTGTTTTGGTTTTATGACATGGCTAAACAATTTTGGTATGTCTTCTACATTTTTCTTTTTCCCTCTTTCACTAGATCTTGGAAGCTTTCTCTGCTTGGTTTTTCTCAACTAGATCAATGCCCCAAACTCCAAGATGTTTGTAGAATCATCCTTCTCAAGCACATTTAAAAGTGTAGATGCAAAAATGTGTTTACTGGTTCTACTCCTCCATGGGCTATAGTTTTGGAAAACTTGACTTTTGATATTTTGTTACATGTGGGACGCATTCATTCCCATCTATGGAACTTCCAGCACATCACAAGATGTTATTGACAAACTTCATCAAATTTCTCATATGGCTCAAGATATTCATAAGGTCCAACAAGAAACTAAAAAGAAGGCATTTAACGATGATGAGCAAGTTCAAGATTTTATTACTTATATTTATTCTTTGAAGACTTTAGAAGATATCACGAAATACACTCCCAAAATTCTCCATATAACAGGTTCTCCCACAAATGAGTGCTGATATCTGGTGTATTGTAGCAAGATATAACTATAGTATTTTTGTTGCTATTAGCTTCTATTCTTATGTATATTCAGTTATGGATGCTTTACTCCTTATCCAACTCATTTTTATTTTTAGCTGGTGGATAGTGTTAGCACCATAATATTGTAATATTTCAGTTAATAAATTAATATAATCTAGCTTTTTCTCAACAACAAAAAAAATTAGAACATTGACTTATAAAGAAAAACTCTTCACTCCTCTTTGTTTGAACCGTGGTCTGCTCCTTAAATATTGAGGAATCTAACCAATTGAGCTAATGCCACTTGATTGTCCCAAACATAATTAAACATCTTTCTTTATATATTAATATTTTGATGTAAATAAATTTGTTATTTTAATAAATATATCAATCTAAACTACATTTATTAATTATAAAATTGATTGATATAATGTTTCTTACTTACACATTCTTAATGTGCTTACATAAAATTTAAATAGATATTTATTATTGAATTTTTTTAATAAGCTATATATGGCTTCTATTGGGAGCTACTCCCATTACAAAAATAAAATATTACATTGCTCTCATTACATTTCTAACAAGTTAATTAAAGCATATCCAAATTTTTCTTTCTATCGGAGATATTATTCATTTACCCTTTTATCAAGATTATTCTTCATCTTCCTCAAATTGCTAAGTTTCTACATTCAACTCCTTTTATATAAAATACCTTCAAAAATTTAAATTTTGTCAAGATAAAATTCAACACTGCGAATGGCTAAAATATTTACTGCACAACTTCTATATCCAAAAATATCTTGTCTATAAAAACCTCACAATTTCTTAATACCTTTTTTTAGGGTTCTTATTCATTCCCCTAATATTCCAAGATATTATTTTCATTGTTATTTTTTTTATTTTATTTGTGGGTTTAGCCCAACTTCTTGTTAACACTTGTGATATTTACTTTTGTTTTCCCATATCAATATCCCTTTGTGTTTCTTTTTCTCTTTGTTTTGCCTCTTGGGTTTTTATCTTTTTTCATTCTCAGCAACACTTTCATCTTCATCAATATATTCAATCTTCTCACACTACTCATAGTAAGACTTATCATCTTTAGGTTTACCTTGTTCTGAAGGATCTGAAGTTCAAGGAATAACATAAAAAGCACACTCTTCTTTATATGTCCCTAGAGACCCTAAAGTGCAAGGATGCTCTTCTGTAGCAATTACCTTCTTATTCTACCCTAAAAACTCTAAATTGTTATGAGTCTCCTCCAACCTCATTTCTATATTATTCTGCTCTTGAAACCTTAAAGTGCAAGGGATAACATCTTCACCACTTTCACTTTTATTACCTGAAGAGGATTATATACTACTTGAGGAAAATAAAAATGATTTACTTGGAATAAACTTGACCTTTTTAGTTGTCTTTGTTTTGGTTTTTATATCCACATATTCTTTTGCATCTTTAATTCCTTCTAAACTTACCAATTGATATTGCCGATAGGATTTCTTTACCTCTTCTTTTGGAGTGGAATATCCTTGATCTGATCTAGCCTCTATTATTGAATGATTTTCTTGCTTCATATTGAAGTTTATCTCCTAGCTAGAATTTTTTGTCTCTTTCTTCATAGATTTTACTTTGCAATCTCTTTCCATGTGTCCAATCTCAAAAAATTGTGGCAAAAAAATGCAATATTTTTATAATCTACTTGCTGATCCCATTCTCTTGATTCATATTTTAACTTAATGGATTGTGGCAAAGGTTTTGAAATATCCATAACAACACATATTTGAGTATATATAGCATGCTTTCGCTCCTTAGTTGTTGGTCCTTCCTTGATGAATTCCCCTAGGATATTTCCAATATTTTTCAAAACATCCTTATTTATAAGCTGATATGGAAGTCCAAAAAGCCTAACCCACACTAGAAGCTTCTTGATAGTTTATATCTCAACTAAATTTTTTTTGTTCCATGGTCTCAAATAAAGTGCATATCTTCCCTTAA
This sequence comes from Wollemia nobilis, assembly GCA_028583015.1. Classification (NCBI taxonomy): domain Eukaryota; kingdom Viridiplantae; phylum Streptophyta; class Pinopsida; order Araucariales; family Araucariaceae; genus Wollemia; species Wollemia nobilis. Next base: position 4,701,505 of record JAQPPZ010017031.1, on the reverse strand, counting down.
ACCATGGGACACCAACCATTATTTTATCCCTAATTTCTAAACTGGAAAAGATGATGAGGAAAAAACCTTTAGAAAGAAAAGTCACAAAATAATTTGAATTCAATCCCCACTTCCACTTGATCCAATTTTGAATCTCCAAAAACCTTGACCATGATCTATGAAACTTACATATTAGCCCTCTACTTTTAAGAGCCATTATATCATGCTCAATCATCTCATATTTAATATTTACTTATGGTGTACCATCTGCTACCTTGATCGAACTTGCCATGTATTTACTCTTTGTCTTATCTTCAGCTTGGGCCTTCATAATTCCAACTAGGGCGTCATGACTTACCATTAGGGATTTCAAAAATGACTTTCCTTCCACAATAGCTAATGGGGCTTGCTCTTGGCTTACACTCCCTCTTGGTTCACACTCCCTATCTACTTGCACTTGCTCTTGCTCCCAGCTTGCACTCTCTCTTGCCTCACACTTGCTCTTGGTTTGCACTCCCTCCTAGCTCACAATTACTCATATCTCTTCTTTTTCTTGGTGTTCCTTCGCTTCATTTTTTTTTGGAAACAATGATCCACACACTCATGGTAAGGGTTTAAAGCATTGATGCACTTTGGATGAACTTGCCACTCTTTCACCATGAATGAATCTTGACTTTCAATCCATGTTAGTTTGCATGCCATTTTGGTTCACACTCTATCCTACCTCCCACTCTCTCCTGCCTCATACTCACTCCAAATTTGCACTCCCTCTTGGCTCACAATTGCTCTTATCTCTTCTTTTTCTTGATGTTCCTTGGCTTCAACAAATTTTTGGAAACAATGTTCCACACATTCATGGTAAGGGTTTGAAGCATTGATGCACTTTGGATGAACATACCACTCTTCTACCATGACTGAATCTCGGATCGTACTCCCTCTTGGTTTGCACTCCCTCTCTGATCTCATTGGGTTTGGGCTTGCACTCTCACTCCCAGCTCGTGCTCGTACTTGCTACTACACTTACTCCCAGCTTGCGCTTGCACTCACTTTTTACTGCACTCACTCATAATCGCTTTCAATTGCACTTACCCACATTTGTTGTTGTACTTACTCATGCTTGCACTTGCTGCTGCACTTACTCCTGGTTCGCACTTGCACTCGTTGCTGCATATACTCCTTGCTCGCACTCACACTCTCTATTATTATAATAATTAACAAACTACATTAATACAATAATATTTTGATAATTAAAAATGTAAATTTTAAATGAAAAATTAAACTTTTTGAAAAAATAAAATAAAACTTAAATATTTTATTGAATTTTTTTTTTGATATTATTATTTTTTTGGTACAAAAAGCTTTGCAACTTTTAATGCTTGATTGAAATGGTGGTTCTATATTTTTCGTATATAATTTTGATAGATGGGTGATAGGTTTGATTGCCTATCTTCTACATTTTTAAGGATTTTAATTCCATCGAATGTTAGGTTCAATTCTGCATAAACAAAGGATGGAGGTTGGCATCAAGTTTAGAAAGTCTCTCTTATATTATATTATATTTAAATACTAAAAAGACCTCAGCTGAAATAAAAGATATATTAAAGGGGACTATGAGGCTTAAGAAAATAAAAAAATCTTCCAAAGTGACAAGGGTGATGTGGACTTCCATAATATATATGAAAAATTGGTAATTTAGCAACCTTATTAAAGGGTATCATTTGTGGATGTCATTTCAACCATCCCTTTGGAGCTTTGGGCGCTTGATGCCATTTTGGAGCAAGTACTTGTGGTATATTTTCTCGCTTGTGATTTGTATTTAAACTAAATGATTTTTTCACGTGCTTAATTTTAGTTAAATCTTAAAATTTTACCTACAAGCTAAAAACACAAAAACATAAAAAAGACAATAACAAAAATATTTTACATGGAAACCTACAATGTGCAGGAAAAACCACGGGGAAATGGCAAATTCTTTATTTTATTGATTTAAGCAAACTTTACATTCACACAACTTTTTTACATGCAAGGGGTCGTTCCCCTTTTATAGATAAATGAAGGCTTCAAAAATTATTTGTTTCCTCTCCCAAAGAAAGACTCTGAAAACTATGCATTTCATATTTCGGGGCTACATGTCTGGTGGCTACTCATTTGGAGCTAGACATTTGGAACTACCCATATGTACATCTGCAACTAGATATCTATAGATAGATGTCTGCAGTCTGTAACTAGACGTCTACGGACTATAGTTAGATGTCTATAGATAGATATCTACAGATAAATATCTATAGATTACAGTTAGATGTCTACAAATAGACATATGCAGATAGACATCTATAACTAGATGTCTACAACTAGACATCTGCAGACATATACAACTACCTTTTGTTGAAGAACAATAAAGATCTGGATAGTGACTTCATCTCCTAACACTCTCCCACTTGAAGTTAGTATATAGGAATTCTTTGCCTGTGTTTTTCCATCTAGTGCCAATTGCCCAAATGCTACCCTTATTATATTTTTAGCAAACCCAAAGAAGTTTTGCACCACTCAAACTTCTCTGTATTGATTGGCTTTGTAAGCATATCTGCAAGATTCACTTTAGTATTAATTTTTTGCAATAGTATCTTATCTTCTTCCACCACATTTATTATAAAATGGTACTTAACATCAATTGTTATGGGGGGGGGGGGGGGTTCTAGTGGGGGGGTTGGTGTGGGGGGGTGTGTGGGGGGGGGGGGGGGGGGGGTGGTTGGGGGTTTGTTGGGGGGGGGAGTTTTTTGATGGGGGGATGTGGTGGGTGTGGTTTGGTGGGGGAGGGGATGAGTGGGTTTGGGGGGGCGAGGGATGGGAGGGGGGGGAAAGTTTGTTGAAATGGGGGGCCCTCACTCAAGAGGGGGGGGGGGGGGGGGGGGGGGGTGGGGTGGGGTGAGGGGGGGGGGGGGGGGGGGGGGGGGGGGGGGGGGGTGGTTGGGCTTGGGAGCTCGGTGCGTCTGCGGTGAGGGGGGGGGGGGGAGTGGAACCCCATGGGCGGCGTAAACAAAATGAAGGTGCCTTGCATGTTTGCTAAGTGATGTGCCTTTGGAGATGGGGGGTGGGGGTGGCAAACATTGTAGGAAACCTATTTCCTAATGGCGGTTGCAAAGGCGATGCGTAAGATGTTTCGTGTGATCATGGAATGTTGGGTTATTCACTAGTCGAATAGTGCTTTGGCTATCACAATGTAATGTAATTTTCTCCTATATTATCTTGAAGTCACCCAAAAATTGCTCTAGCTAAATTTCCTCTTTAAGTCACTGCAATATATTTTGCTTCAATGGTTGATAAATCCACCATAGAGTGCAACTTAGAAGTCCAACTCATAGCTCCACCAACAAGAGTGTAAGGATATCTTGTAGTGGACTTTATTACATCTCTATCTCCACCATAATCAAAATCCACAAAACCTATAACTTGCAAATTATCCAATCCATAGTAAATAGCAGCATCTGAAGTACCTCTTAAATATCTAAATATCCACTTCACTACATTCCAATGCTTCTTACTAAGATTTGCCATGTATCGTTTGAAAACTCCTACTACTTGGGCAATATTTGGTCTAGTGCTCACCATGGCATACATGAGGCTTCCTACTGCTGATGAATATGTTACACAAGACATGCTTGTCTTCTCTACCTTTGTTCTAGGATACTATTTGGAAGATAATTTTAAGTGTAAAATAATTAGGGTACTAACTAGTTTTGCATTTTACATATTGAAGCATTGCATAATTTTTTCTATATATGAATTTTGACTTAACCAAATATTTCTTCCTATTATGTCCTTGTGTATCTTCATCTCTAAAATTTGGTTTGTTGCTCCTAAATCCTTCATTTCAAATTTCCTAGCCAACTGAGCCTTAAGATCAATGATTTTCTTCATGTTGGGGCCTACAACAAGCATATCATCAACATACAATACCAAAATAATAAAATTACCATCATCAAACCTCTTATAGTATACACAATGGTCAATTTCACTTTTGTTGAAACCTTGGCTCTTCATGAAGGTGTCAAATTTTTTGTACCACATCCTTGGTGCCTGTTTCAACCCATACAAAGATTTCTTGAGTTTGCAAACCAAATGCTCTTTGCCTCTTTCTTCATAGCCCTTAGGTTGATCCATATAAATCTCCTCCTTGAGATCACCATGCAAGAAAGTAGTCTTTACATCAAGCTACTCTAGTTCTAAATCTTGTGCTACTATAAGTGCAAGTAAAAATCTAACAATAGTCATTTTCACAATTGGAGATAAATTTTCATTATAGTCTATACCTGACTTTTGCACATAACCTTTTGCCACCAAGCAATTTTTATAGCGTTCCAACAACCCATTACTATTCTTCTTTACTTTGTACACCCACTTATTTCCAATAACCCTTCTTCCAGGTGGGATATCCACAAGTTTCCACATTTTATTATTGTGAAGTACCTCGATTTCCTCCTCCATGGATTTCCTCCACTTTTTAGCATTCTTGGACTCTCTAGCTTCCTTAAATGAACTAGGCTCACCATCATCAATTAACAAAGAAAAATAGGACAGATAAACAGGATAATACCTTTTACAACACTTCTGTGGATGTGTAGATATTCTAACCCAATGATTTGTTGATTGTGGTTGTTGGTCTTGTGATCGTTGTGGCTATTGTACTTGCTATTCTACTTGTTTTTCTACTTTTTGTTATGCATGTTGATCAAAAACTTCAGCATGCTGATTTTCATATTCATCTTCGTTCATGTCTACTTCAATTGGTACAACATTGGGAGTTTGTTGTACCTCCTTCCTTTGCATGATTTTTTCAACAAAAATAAAATCCCAACTAATAATTACCTTGTGGGCAATAGGATCCTACAATCTATACCCCTTAATTGTATCTCCATAGCCAAGAAAAACACACTTGCTTGACTTTGGGTCAAGTTTGGACCTTTTTTATTTAGGCACATGGGAAAATACATCACAACCAAAGGTACACAAATGAGAGTAATCAATTGACTTACAAAACCAAACCTTCTCTAGAATCTATCAATCCAACATAGTTGTAGGTGACCTACTAATAAGATAAACAACTATATTAACAACCTCTACCCAGAGCCTTTTATCCAACATGGATGCGTTGAGCATACTTCTTGCATGTTCCATGATTGTACAATTGATCCGCTCAACCACACCATTTTGCTATGGAGTATATGGTACAATATTCTTGTGCTTATAACCTTCCTACGTACAAAATTTATCAAATTTCTTGGAGCAATATTCACCCCCATTATCTGACCTGAGACATAAAATAGACTTGCACAAACTTTTCTCTACTCGTGCTTTGAACTCTTTAAATTTCTATAAATATTTTGATTTATTCTTCAGAAAATAGACCCACACTCTCCTAGAATAATAATCTATAAAAATTAGAAAATAGATAGCACCATTTAAGGACTGAGTGGGGACTAGTCCAAATATATCCGAATGTATAAGTTGCAAAAAATCAAAACTCTTACTAGGGCTTGCAATAAACCAAACCCTATTTTTTTACCAAAAATACAATGCTCACACAAGTTTAAATTGCAAGATTTAACTCTAGAAAGCATACCTTGGACATGCAATTTTTTAGACCTTTTTCACTCATATGTCCTAGGCATTGATGCCATAACATTATTACATCTTGATCATTTCTGGAATTTGTTGTTGATGCATGGTTTGTCACCATATCATCCCATTAACGGCATAGGGTCCCATAAGATTCTCCTTTTGCTACTACAATAGCTCCTCTGGTAATTTTGCAGTATTTTTTATCGAAAGTGATATAATACCCTAGCGTATCCATCATATTGATTGAGAGTAGATTCTTTCGCAAATCAAGCACATGTCATAAATCACATAACATCCTTTCTATACCATCGTCTAGTCTAATCATTATATCCCTTCTTCCCACAATTTCTAAGGGATGATCATCACCTAAGTAGGTCATCCCACCATAGTATGGCTGATATTTGTCAAACCAATCTCTATGAGGAGACATGTGGAAAGATGCACCCGAGTCCAAAACCCAGGTATATAAAATAGATCTGATGTTGTTGATACAGGAAGCCTCACATGTTGTCATCTCTCCTGAATCTACTATATTGGCCTCAACTGATGACTAAATTTACTTTTCACCATTATTTTTCTTTTTTAATTTCCAATAGTTATTTGAGTACCCTAGCTTCCCATAATGTCAACACTTCCCTTTCTGCTTGCATCCTTTAGAATTACATTTGGACTGTGATCTACCTTGTCTACTCTTGAAATATCAACCTCTCATATATAGGGCTTCATTGGTTGAGGGTTTCAAAGACATTTTTTGCCTCAACTCTTCTGTCTACAAATCGGCTACCACATCATCAAATTTTAGAGCTCTTGATGATACATTATTGATGGTCATTACCATATGATCCCAAGTGTTCAAGAGGGAATAAAGTAAGATGATAGCTCTGTCCTCATCCTCAATATTCAAACTAACTAAAATTAGTTTACTGATAAAGGTATTAAACTCATTAAAATGATGTGCCACAGATGAACCCTCCTTCATCCTCAAGCTATAAAGTTATTTTTTCAAAAAAATCTTATTTGTTGTTGATTTTGTTTCATACAACTTTTCAAGCTTCACTTTCGTATATTTTCTTTAGCAACATTGAACAAGATAGAGTCTTCTAGGAAGAGATAGATTGTAAAACCCACCTTCCCATCCAGTGTTTCCCACTCCTTATCTCTCATGCTGCTTGGTTTACTCGCAACCCCTTTCAAGACTAGGGCTTGATCATTTTAAACCAACAAATCCTCCACCTTCATCTTCCATAGAGTGAAGTTCCTTCTATAAAATTTATTGATCTTGAACTTGATTACACCTCCTATCATTGTTTTAGCTCCCACCCGCACAAAAACTTAGGCTTTTATACCAAATGTTAGTTAAATATTAGAATTTTACCTACAAGAAGAAAACACAATAACACATAAAAAACATAGAGATATTACATGGAAACCTGCAATGTGCAGGAAAAACCATGGGGTAATGGCAACTTCTTTATTTTATTGATTTCAGCAAACTTTACATTCACACAACTTGTTTACATGCAAGGGGTTATTCCCCTTTTATAGATAAATGAAGGAAGGCTCCAAAAATTGTTTGTTTCCTCTCCCAAAGGAAGACTTCAAAACCTATTTATTTCATCTTTTGGGGCTACATGTATGATGGCTACCCATCTAGAGCTAGATGTCTGGAACTACCTATCTGGATATCTACAGCTACCCATCTAGATGTCTACAACTAGACATCTACAACTAAACATCTACAGATTGTAGCTAGACATCTATAGATAGATGTCTGCAACTATTTTTTGTTGAAGAACAATAGAGATCTGGATAGTGACTTCATCTCCTAAAATTCTCCCACTTGAAGTTAGTATACAGGAATTCTTTGCCTATGTTTTTCCATCCAGTGCCAATTACCCAATTCTTCCCTTATTACATTTTCAACAAGCCCAGAGAATTTTTGCACCACTAAAATTATTCTGTCTTGATCGACTTTGTAAGAATATTTGTAGGATTCACTTCAGTATTGATTTTTTGCAAGATCTTACCTTCTTCCACCACATTTCTTATAAAATGGTACTTAACATCAATATGTTTTGTGTGATCATGGAATGTTGGGTTCTTCACTAGATGAATAACACTTTGGCTATCACAATGCAACGTAATTTTCTCCTGCATTATCTTGAAGTCACCCAACAGTCGCTCTAGCCAAATTGCTTCTTTGTTGGCTTGAGTCACTATAATATATTTTTCTTCAGTGGTTGATAAAGCCACCATAGACTACAACTTAGAAGTCCAACTCACATCCCATCATCAAGAGTGAAAGTATATCCTGTAATGGACTTTCTCCCATATCTATCTCCACCATAATTAAAATCCACAAAACCTATAACTTGAAAATGATTCGATCCATAGTAAATAGCAACATCTGAAGTGCTTCTTAAATATCTAAGTATCCACTTCATTGCATTCCAATGCTTCTTACAAAGATTTGCCATGTATCGATTGACAACTCCCACTGCTTGGGCAATATTCGATTTGGTGCTCACCATGGCATATATGAGGCTTCCTATTGCTGATGAATATGGTACATAAGACATGCTTGTCTTCTCTACTTCTATTCTAGGACATTTTTTTGAAGACAATTTTAAGTGTGAAAGAAGTGGGGTACTAACTGGTTTTGCATTCTGCATATTGAAGCACTGCATAATATTTTCTATATATGACTTTTGACTTAACTAGATATTTCTTCCTGTTTCATCCCTATGTATCTTCATCCCTAAAATTTGGGTTGTTGCTCTTAAATCCTTCATTTCAAATTTCCTAACCAAATGAGCCTTAAGATCAATGATTTTATTTATGTTGGAGCTGCAACCAACATATCATCAATATACAACAACAAAATAATAAAATTACCATCATCAACCCTCTTATAGTATACACAATAGTCATCTTCACTTTTGCTAAAACCTTGCTATAACTGGTGTCACAATAGAAAACTCTCTATATATAGAGATTTCAAGTACATCGATGGCCAAGGGGAATTTGAAAGTGCAGAATTCATGAGTAGTAGACACCATAAAAATCTTGGATTGAATGATACGAAGTGTTTGCATTCCAAGATATGCATTGTGTTTATCTGAATTACCATTTCAAGTTTCTTGCACTATCTGAAGATTCTGTGACACAACCCATGAACAAAATGACATCTTGGATAGATATGTTCAACCTATGAAAGACGAAGTGTGTTTGGATAAAGCTTAGTTGTTTTAAAACACATTATAGATTTTTAATTTTTTGTTGGATGTGGGTTTTGGGGCTTCTGTATGGTATTATTTTAGTAAAGTTATTTAGGCCCATTCCCATTTGCAATTTGAACCTCAATTTGTAACTTTTAATTTTATTGCAACCTTGCTGACATAGTTTAGACCAGATTGGCCACTAGGCATATGCTTAGGTCATCAGAATTTGTGTCAAGTTAGAACCCCACACAAAATCTCAGCCTCTTTCAAAGATATTTTCTAGTGTGTAGTGTGGTGGATCATTTTTAGACTAATCCATAAGGGCTCACTACTTGGTCAAATTTTTAGTTTGGAGGCTTGAGAAAATTCTAAGTTTGGCCGAGGAGCCTATGCACACTTTCATCTCCAGACAGATTAGGCTTAAAACTTATTTATTTTTGTCATTTTTTTGTTGAACAAACTGGAAGGTATGAATGGATTGTGAAAACCATAGTGGCTTGTTTGGGTGGATTTTAAACAAAATTCTTTGATAGGGTCTGTCTTGGGGTATCCATTGCTCATTCCTATAGTTGGTTTTGTGGGAAGGTCATCATGCTTTTGAATCATGACTTCTTCACTCAAATATTGAAGCGGGTGTACGGTGCAAAACTTGCAAATGAATGATGTGCATCCTCTATTTTCTAGTCTGTGATAAGGGAAGAACACATTTGGGAGGAACTATGTTGGTCATAGTGGCCCTCCATAAGAAATGAGGAAGTAAAGAGTTTGGTTTCTTCATTGGGTGGGTTTAGGAAGTTCTATGCAGACTGTTACCCTATGGTTATAAAAAAAGAGGTGGTTTCTGGTCGTCACTGGAATTCATTGTTCTGTAAGCATGAAGAATGGGGGATGGATCATCATGAAAATGACAGTGGAGAGCTCGTTACTGTTTCAGCCTTTGATTTTGTTTCACTTATAGATGTGCATTACGAAGGGAGAGTGATATATTTCAAAATACTATGGGGCATCCCAGGTGCAGATGATTTTCATGGATGGTTCTTTAATTGCCCTTTTAGCATTGATATTTTTCTAGAAAATGATTTTTTCCATGAAACAGAGTTCCTTTTTATTATCAGAAGTGATACAAAAAAAATAGGCGATTACAACCCTGTAAAAAGAAATAGAGAGTTCTCTTGTAGCCTAGCCTACACCAACAACAACAATCGACCTCTCTCTGTATAGCCCCCTAATCTACCATTGCACTATAACTGTTGTAAAAAAAGATAAAGAAACCCAAGACACACGATAACCAGCAATAAATGGCATGTACTCAGTGCCAAAATATTACAATCACCGCCACAGGATGATCCAGAGACCGTGGTCTTGACAGGGCAGGTGCATTAAATGTGTAGTCGCCAATGTAACCACCTCTCTTCACGCGGCTCTTAACCATCATGGATGAGGGTCATTTCATCATGGGGCTGGACCCCATGGAATACCACAACAATCTCCCCCTCCAAACCCATGAGGAGGGCTCCCCCATATTGGAGGCTTACATGGCATTCATGCCTACCAAAGCTTTACACAATTCATGTTTTTCCTTTGGCACTATCTTCGTCATCATGTCTGATGGATTCTGATCAGTATGAATTTTGTTAATCTTCATCAAACCATTTTCTAGGACATCTCTAATCCAATGATAATGCACATCAATATGCTTGGTTCTAGAGTGGAATGTAGCATTCTTGCTCAGATCAATGGTGCTTTGACTGTCACACCTAATTACATACTCCTTTTGTTCCAAACCCAACTCCATAAAAAAACACTTCAACCATAACATATCCTTATAGGATTCTGTGGCAACAACATATTCTGCCTTTGTAGTCGAAAGTGAAACACATTTTTGCAACTTTGATTGTCAAGAGATGGCTCCTCCTGCAAAAGTAAACAAGTAACCAGATGTAGACTTTCTTTGATCAAGATCTCCTGCCATATCTACATCTGTATAGCCTTCCACCATGGGTGATGAATTTCCAAAGCATAAGCAAACTTTAGAGGTACCTCTTAGATACCTTAGGATCCATTTTACAGCTTCCCAATGTTGCTTGCCTAGATTTGCTAGATATCTTCTAACTACACTAGTAGCATGTGCTATGTCGGGCCTTGTGCACACCATAGTATACATTAAGCTCCCTACAGCTGATGCATAGGGAATATTTTCCATTTCTTTCTTCTCTTCATTGTTGGTTGGAGATGACCTGACACTCAACTTGAAGTGGCTAGCTAATGGCGTACTCACAGGTTTGGCATTCTTCATATTAAATATTTCAAGTACCTTCTCAATGTATTTTTCTTGTGATAGCCATATCTTCTTGTTATTTCTATCACACTTGATTGTCATGCCCAAAATTTGGTTTGCAGCCCCTAGGTCTTTCATATCAAAGACCTTGTTCAACTCTTTCTTCAACCTATCAATCAAATTAACATCTTGACCAACGATAAGCATATCATCAACATACAACAAGAGAGTAATAAAGGAAGACTCTGAATATTTTTTGAGGTAAACACAGTGGTCTGCAGTGGTTCGAGTAAAGCCTTGACTCATCATAAAAGAGTCGAACCTTTTGTACCATTTTCGTGGCGCTTGTTTTAACCCATATAAGCTCTTCTTCAACTTGCATACCATGTGCTCCTTACCCTTCACTAGGAAACCTTCCGGTTGCTCCATATATATTTCTTCCTTTAAATATCCATGCAAGAAATTTGTTTTGACATCTAGCTGCTCAATATCTAAGTCTAGACTAGTAGCTAGGCCTAGGATAGTGCGAATAGAAGACATCTTCACAACAGGAGAATTTTTTTTATCAAAATCAACACCCTTTTTCTGCCCGAATCCCTTTACTACCAACCTTACCTTATACCTCATTTTCTTCTTGTCATCTTCATTTTTTAGCCTAAATACCCACTTGTTCTTCAAGGCTTTTCATCCTTTTGGCAGCTCAACCAAATCATAAGTTTTGTTCTTATGCAAGGAATCAAGTTCTTCTTGCATAGCTTTCTTCCATTGTTCTTTATGCTCATGCATCATAGCTTCTTTAAAAAATTTTGGTTCACCACTTTCAGTGAGTGTGACATATTCTGAAGATGGATATTTTGTTGAAGCTTTATGTTCCCTTTGTGACCTTCTCAGCATAGATGGTTCTTCTTGAGGAGGCTGCTCCCCCTGCTCAACATCACCATGCACGTCATCATTACCATGTGCATCATTATCATCTATTTGTGGAGCCTCACCACCCCAAACTTGATCTTCTTCATCTTGAGTTTGTTGCCCGACATTATCATGGATAGGTAAAGGGGTTTGTGTTTCTGGTAGCTCATCTACAAATATCTTTGGCGGTTCTTCTTTATCAAAATCAGAAAATGTTTAATTTTCACAGAAGATCACATCTCAAATTTTATGAAGCTTCTTGGTTTTGGGATCCCATAACCTGTACCCAAACTCATCATCTCCATAACCCAAAAATATACATTGGATTGCTTTGTCATCTAGCTTTCTTTGATGCTCCTTAGGTACATGTATGAAAGCCTTGCATCCAAAGACTTTCAAGTGTGAATAGGATACATCCTTGCCGGTCCACACTCTTTCTAGCACATCCCCTTCCAATGGAACTGAAGGAGATAAATTTATCAAATAGCACGTTGTATTCATAGCTTCACCCCAAAACTCCTTTGGTAACTTAGCTAAAGAAAGCATGCTTCTAACCCTTTCAACTATGGTGTGGTTCATTCTTTCTGCAACACCATTGTGTTACGACGTCTAAGGGATAGTCTTCTCATATCTTAACCCATGCTTTGCACAATATTCCTCAAACCTCTTTGAGGTGTACTCTCCACCATTATCTGTGCGAAGTAATTTCAAGGACTTGGATGTTTACCTTTCAACCATGACATGAAATTTTTGAAAAATCTCAAACATTTGATCTTTGCTCTTCATGGTAAAGCTCCAAACTTTCCTGGATGCGTCATCAATAAAAGTGACAAAGTACAAAGCCCCACCAAGAGTTTTCACATTCATAGGGCCACATATATCGAAATAAACTAGATCAAGAATTTCAGTTTTTCGTTTGGCTTTAACATGTGAAAAGGAAATTCTATGATGTTTTCCTACTAAAGAGTGATCACATGGAACCAAGGATGTACCTTTGAGATTTAAAAGAGAATTACTCTTCACAAAAGTCTCCAAGCCTCTTTCACTCAAGTTATCGAGTCGTCGATGCCACAAGTCGGATAGAGATTCTTCAAAAATAGTGTTCATCTCACCTTTCGATAACTGGACTTCGGTCTTGTAGAGAGCAACACTTCTTACCTCTTGCCACAACCAGAGAGCCATTTTTCAACTTCCACAGTCCATTGCCAAATTGTGTCTCATACCCTTCATCATCAAGATTTCCAGTTGAGATGAGATTCAATCTAAGGTCTGGAACGTGTCTTACATCCTTGAGGACCAGCTTGTAACCAACATTTGTTGTGATGCAAATATCACCCATTCCAATAATTTTAGACACTCCATTATTTCCCATTCTTATCGAACCAAAGTCTCCTGACTTGTACATGGTAAAGAAATCTATATGTGAAGTGGCATGGAAGGGAATCAACCACCCAAATTGAATCTTTACACACTGTAATAACACATTCTTCACCACACATCGAGAATATTAGGACTTCACTAAATGTGACTACAGTGGTTTCTTGATGTTTTTTATTTTTATCACCATATTTTCCTTCCTTTTGGTCTCTTTTAAGATTCCAACACTCCTTCATGTGCCCGAGCTTCTTGCAGTAGTAACATGTTATTCCTTTTCTTGATTTGGATCTCCCTCTTGATTTGCTTCGATTGTTATTTTCTCTATTCTTTGGTCTTCCCCATTCTTCAGCAACCAATGCCTGTGAGTGGGAGGAATCTGAGGATTTTCTTCTCACTTCTTCATTTAACAAACTACCTGTAACTTGACTCATGGTAACAACCCCATTTGGTGTCGAGTTGCTCAGGGATACAACAAGAGTCTCCCAACTATCAGGTAATGAACTTAGCAACAACAATGCTTGCAACTCATCATACAACACCATATTCATAGTTGCTAGCTGATTTACAATGCTCTGCATTTCATTTAAGTGCTCTGCAACCGACCCGTTCTCTTTAAACTTCAACTTTACAAGTTGTTTTTATCAAAAACACCTTATTTTTTACCATCTTCCTCTCATATAAGTCATGCAATTTCTTCCACAAAGAGCTTGCACTGGTTTCTATCGCCACATGGTGGAACACAATATCATCCAACCATTGTTGGATACAAGTAGTTGCTTTTCGGTCCAACTTCGTCCAATCCTCAGTGGATATAGTGTCTGGTTTCTTATCTACCTTAATTGACAGATAGAAATCCCCAGAGTAAAGAAAGTCTTCCATATTGTCTTTCCATATTAACCAATTGTTCCCATCTAAAATGATCATCCTATTAGGTGTTTGCATCCATATTTAATCCACACACAAATAAACTTGGCTCTGATACCAGTTGATGGGGTTTTACCCACAACAAACACAACTGTGAACAACAATAATGTGGAATACAAAAGACTAAAAATAAACCACAAAAGCAAAAACAAATGCAGTAAATAGCATACAACATTCACAAGGTAGACACAAAATATTTACGTGGTTCGGGCACTACCTACATCCACAAAACAGAGTTCCTTTTTATTATCAGAAGTGATACAAAAAAAATAGGCAATTACAACCTTGTAAAAATAAATAGAGAGTTCTCTTGTAGCCTAGCCTACACCAACAACAACAGCTGACCTCTCTCTGTATAGCCCCCTAATCTACCACTGCACTATAACCATGGTAAAAAAAGAAAGAAACCCAAGACACACGGTAACCAACAATAAATGGCATGTACTCAGTGCCAAAATATTACAATCACCACCACAAGATGATCTAGATACCGTGGTCTTGACAGGGCAGGTGCATTAAATGTGTAGCTGCCAATGTAACCACCTCTCTTCACGTGGCTCTTAACCGTCATGGATGAGGGTCATTTCATCATGGGGCTGGACCCCATGGAATACCACAACAATCGTTACCATATGGTTATAAACAAAGAGAAGGTTTATGGTTGTCACTAGAATTCATTATTCTATAAGAATGAAGAGTGGGTGCTGGATCATCATGACAATGATAGTGGAGAGCTCGTTACTATTTCAGCCTCTGATTTTGTTTCACTTATAGATGTTCATTACAAGGGTAGAGCGATCTATTTCAAAATTTTGTGGGGCATCCCAGGTGCAGATGATTTTCATGGATGGTTCTTTAATTGCCATTTTAGCATTGATGTTTTTTTAGAAAATGATGAGCACCTGGCTAATGTATTTTTAGCAGATGGAATGAGAGGAAAAATGGAAGACTATGGAGAGAGTTGTGTGAGAACATAATGATTTACTGATATGATTTTGCTCCATACTTCTTACTATGAAGATTTTGCCTTTAAGGGTTGTTCAGTGTATCCTTGTGATGAAGTTTAGAATTTTAGTTGATGGAGAAGGACATGGTTCTTGTACAACTCTAAACTTGAATGATCTTGGAATGCAATTGGAAGACATGGGGGGTGCTCATGTTAATGGACTGAATAGTCTGCTAATGCTTAAAAGAGCTCTGAGCTACTCCAGAACTATGAACTATGCCAATGTCTTAGAGTCTTATCATTAATATCTGAATGCACAGAGTCAAATACAAGATGAGAAGATGCAAAATGAAGGCCTGATTGATAAACTTTATGCTCTAGTTGGCATTGTTGTATTTTTCATATGATATGGGTTAGGTTTTTTGGACATCCATATTAGATTATCAATAAGAATATTGGAAATACCTTAAGGGAATTGATGAAGAAAAGGATGTGAGGAAAATTTTAGATTTCCTCTTTGTAAATGGGACAAGGCTTACAAAGGAAAGAAGATTAGAGGGCAGGGTTGCAAACTTATGAATTTGGCATTGGAGCAAAACTTGGATGGAGATTATTTAGAGATAAAGGAAAGAGTTGAAAACAAATGTTACTTTAAGAATATATAGGTTATTTTGATTCAATGAAATAATTTGAGAAAATAATCCTACCTAAAGAATTTTCAACTAGAAACTTCATATAAAATAGTTTGTAATTGATCAAGAAACATATTATATGGTTAGGGGGGTTATGCAATTTTTTATTTATATTGATGCATGGTTAAAGCCTTATCCTATAATTTTTTTATTCAAAATGGTAACCATTGGCTTGAGCATGTCTAGCTTATAAAGGTCCAAAGCTCAAAGATCATATTAATCTAAGCAATGATTCTAGATCACGAATCTCTACTAGTAATCCGATTGTAAGACACGAACTCAAGAAAATTCTAGATGAGATTCAAAAGAAGCTTTAAAATTTTATTTGCCTATTTTTCACAAAAGGATGAGTTGGTTTGAAATCTATTACACTATGGTGAACACCAATTAAGTTGGGATATGAGGATTTAAAGCAATCAAAATTTTCAACTCCCAAAGATTTCCCTTCGAATAAGGTTTGATCACTACAAACTCTCCCTAAGCCCTCAACATTTCATTGGTTAGCAATTCATAGTAACATTCTTACATGAAAGAGTCTAAAAATAAGAGAATATCATGGACCTTTTAGATATGCCTTACGTGGGAAATATTTAGAAACATTTGACCATTTAATTTTTCATTATCCCTTTAATCACACCATTTAGGGTTACTTTTTCAAAAATATGAGATATATTGGGTAGCTTTACTTGGAAAGAGTTGATGGTATATTGGATTAGTTATTTTAAAGCTTAAGAATTATCAATTTTATGGAGGATTGGTCTTGCCATTATTTGTTGGAATTATGGTTTGAAAGGAATAATAGATTTTTTAAAAATAAATCTTAAAATCATGTCCAAGTTTGGAATCGTATTATTACCTCTCTTGCACAATGTTTACAAATATGGTGCTTATCATGGGAAGTCAAGTGCAAAAAACAAGGTGCTAGCCACTTGGTTACAAAATTTTAATATACATGGAAGAGTCATTTGCAATAATGACATTAAAACAAATAATCTACGTTGATCTATGGTAAAATGAAAATATCAAGAAATTACAGTTATAAAAAAAAATTGGTTGTGCTTCTAAAGGAAATCCGTGAAAAGCTAGTGGAGGTGGTGTTTTTTTAAATAATGATAGCAAAATTCTCACTCAAAATCATATGGAACTTCAACTAACAACTATAAAAAGGCTAAGGAACTTATTATAGGGATTAAAGTTACAACAAAAAAGAATAAAAATATATTTCAATTGAGTGGGCTTTACAAATTATCATCAATAATATTAATAAAAATGGATGTGAGGCCACAATCCCTTAAGATAAAATTTGAATCATAACACTTCGTTGTCGTAATTGTTATGAGACTAGCCACTTGGGAAGAGTTTGCAAAGTGAAAAATATGAAAAAAGAGGCAAAAAATTTTGGTCATAAGATAAAATTCAAGGTAAAGTAAGGAAATCATATATTAATAGAAGGTAGACTAGATCAAGGATATTCTACTCCAAACGAAGGGGCAAACAAATCCTATCTACAATATCTTATGGAAAAGGCCACCATAACTCCCTTGGATCAACAATTAGAAGAAACAAATAAGGATATAAGGGATGAGATAGTACAATATGTAAGTTCAAGTTCAAAAGGAATTAAACATACAAAGGTGAATGGTACGAACCTTCTCATTAAAATCAAAAAATTCACACAAACATTGAAAATAAACATAAATGCTTGGAACACAAACTATTGCAATACAAAATATAAGTGTAAAAATGAAACAATATCTAAAAGTAACACATAATCACAGGCCACTTCGAGGGGGCAACCTCCTTTAATACTTTCATTCAATTGTGCAAAAGATACATCCATTCCTTCCCCTCGTAGTTTTAAAGACTTCATCTACCATCTAACTCTCAAGTTTGGCTTACATGCAAAATGCCACCTAATATAGAATCTCCTACCTACAAAATAATTACATTCTTGATAACAGTTACATATAATGGCACTACTTGTCTAGGCTTTTCTAGAGCCACAAATATTACAAAATATTACAAACCATTATCATGGGTGTTCCCCATGTTCAACAAGGATTATTACATCATAGTTTTAGGATGGGGTCCTAACATGCCCTTCCCCTTCAAAAATTTTTGTCCTCAAAATTGAAGGTGAGGAAATTACTACTGGAGTTGTTGAAGAGGTTCCCACATAGCATCTTTAGGTTGTAAGCCATGTCATTGGACAAGAACATCTATGATGACAAGTCATGAAGGGTATGCGATCTATGATCTAGAATGCATTCAGGTTCAAGAATGATGGATCCTTCATCATCCAACTCTAGAAGTGTAGAATACACATGGACCTTATTGGTAACAACTTGCTTGAGAGAAGATACATGGAAGATTGGATGAATTTTGGAACTATCTGAAAGGGCTAGTTTTTATGATATCGACCTGATCCTTTGCAACATATGATAAGGACCATAATATTTTATGACAATTTTTTGACAACCATGAAGTTGGAGAGAGGACTATTTGTATGGTTGTAAGCAAAGAAAAACCATGTCTCCAACGTCAAAGCTACGTTCTATGCGATGCTGATCAACTTGTTTCATAAATTTTTGAACCAAGTCCAAATTGACCTTTGAGTTGACAAAGAATGGAATCATGCTGATAGAGAGTAAAATCCATAACTTGAACCTTGGAACTACTTAGAATGTAAGAATATGGTGTTGTGGAGGCTTACCATAGATTACTTCAAATGGACTCACCTTAGTGGTATTGTGATATGTTGTGTTATAATACCATTCGGCTAAAATAAGCCACTTGGCCCATTGTGTAGGATGTTTAGAGGTGAAGAAATGAAGGTATTTTCCAAATATTTATTCACAATTTCATTTTGGCCACCAGTTGGAGGATGATAGGCCAAACTAATCTTGAGTTGTGTTCCCTACAACTTGAACAATTTCTATCAAAAATGATTGGTGAAGGTAGGGTCCCTATTAGAGACAATGGATTTATGCATACCATGGAGATGAAAGATAGAGCCTAGGAAGATTTGAGCAACAATGGATGTCATGTATGGGTAGGATAGGGAACATAAATAAGCATACTTTATAAGACAATACACTATCACTAGAATAACCAGATTTTCTCTAGATTTAGGTCACCCTTCAATAAAATCCATAGAGATATCTATTCATACTTGTTTAGGAATCGAAAAATATTGAAGGAATAGAGATATATATTGACATTGATCACATTCAACCACAAAAGTATGAATATCCTTTTTCATATCCCTCCAAAAAAAGGTACACTTTGTCCTTGTATAGGTTTTGAGAAAACCTAAATGGTATGTTATTGGGGAAGCATGCATCTCCTATAAGATGAGGTCCTTTATTTATGATTGATGGGGCACAACAAGAGGGTTGTGATACTATAAATCTTGGTCATCCCAAGTATAGCCGGGGTATGAATGAGGATCTACTTGAAGTTTGTGGATAAAAATTTGTAAAGAGGATTCCTTGATCAACTCCTCATGGAGTTGATGAATACATTTAGGATGCGGTGTGGATATAGCTTGTAGTATGGTTTGTTCTTCATGTAGTCAGGATAAAGCATTCACTACCACATTTTCCTTACCATTATTATAGGTGATATCGTAATCATAATCCAATAATTTTGAAACCCATTTTTGTTGTTCTAGTGGGCCACCCTTTGTTCTAAGAAATATTTGAGACTTTGATGATTAGTATTGATGGAAAAATGTCCCCCAATGAGATACAATTTCCAATGATTGACCGCATGTAAAATGGTAAGCATTTCCTTCTCATAAGTAGACTTGCCTATATTTTAGCCTAAAAGTGCTTTTCTAGTGAAGGACAAAGGTCTACCTTCTTACATTAAAACCACTCTAATGCAATTCATGATGCATCACTTTCAATGACAAAAGATTTAGAGAAATCAGGCATTGCTAACATAGGTGTAGTGGTCATGATATACTTCAAATCAACAAAAGCCTTTTCAATTGGTTTTGTCCATAGAAAATAATTCTTCCTCGACATGGTTGTCAAGGGAGCCATTATTTTTCCACAATTCTTTATAAATTTCCTATAATATCCTATGAGTCCCAAGAATCCATGAAGTCCCTTTAGGGTATGAGGATTAGGCTAATCATGAACAACCTAAATTTTCTTGGGGTCAACCTAAAATCCTTCCTTAGTGACAATGTGACCCAAGTATTCAACCTCTTGTTGGCCAAAAGACCTCTTTGCATAGAGCTTATGGTTAGACAAAAGTTTGAGTGTTTGATTTAAGTGTTGAATATGTTCTTCCCATGAATGATTGTAAATCAATATATCATCAAAAAATACTAGAAGGAATTTTCAAAGGAAAGGGAAAAATGGAATTCATCAGACTCTAGAAGGTAGAAGGGACATTGGTTAATCCAAATAGCATAACTAGGAATTCATAATTTCCTTCATGAGTTTTGAAAGTTGTTTTTGGAATATCCTCATCCTTGATTCAAATTTGGTGATACCCTAACCGCAAATCCAACTTGAAAAGTATTGATCCCCATGCAACTCATCAAGTAATTCATTGATCACTAGAATAGGGAATTTATCTTTAATAGTGATCTTATTGTGGTCCCAATAATCCATACGCAATCACCAAGTTCCATCCTTTTGTGCGGGGGGGGCCTACCCCAAGCCCGGGCCCCGCCCCTTGTCATTGGGTTTTGGGTTCCCAATTCAAATTTTTGATAGGGTGGAGATTCGAACCTAGGACCTCCCTTGGAGGATTGCCCTATCGTCTCCAACTCACCTACAAAACCTAGGTACCAAGTGCCATCCTTTTACCATACTAATAACATCGACAAATAATAGGGGCTAACATTGGAATGAATAACCCCGATAGCACGAAGCTCTTGCACTATTTTCTCAATCTCTAATTTTTGAGCATAAGGATACCTGTATGGATGGAGATTAGGTGGAATACTATCAAGAAAACATTTTATTGCATGGTCATGTAAGCAATAAGGAGGTAGTCCCTTGGGTTCCTAAAAAACTTGAGCATATTTATTTAATAAGCCTTGTAATTGCACAAGATGGTCATGTTCCTCTTCCTCAGGGGCATTGATAGCAAAATTTTGTGCCACCACTCCATGAGAAGATATTTTTAACAAATTTTCCATATTATGGGTAGAACTAAATTACATCATGCCAACCTTCATGCCACGTAAAGTATATTCATTTCCTGCTTGACTAAACTTCATCCACAACTCAACAAAATCCCATAAAATTGGTCCTAACATCCACAACCATTGTGCTCCCAAAAATATATCACACCCATCTAATGGTAGGGAAAACATGTTTGTCTTGAGATTATAGTTCCAAAAATAAATTTTGACATTACGATATTTTTCTTTGCATGGTAGGGTGACTCCATTAGCAATCATGACTTCAAATGAATTGCATGTAGTAATGTAACAATTTCCTTGTTTGGCCACACATGGATCAATAAAGTTATGTGTACTGCCAAAGTCAATAAGAATGATGACCCATTGTCCTTTGAATTAGTCAATCACTTTTATTTTTTGGGGAGTAGATACTCTTTCTAAAGCATGCATGAAGATTTCTGGTTGGGACTCCTCTAGATATGCTACCTGATTTGTGGTTTCTCCCTCTTCCTCTAAAATTTTGTGATTGGTGCCTCATCCATATCTAGTAGATACAATTTTTTATGCACACACTTATGCCCCAAGGAATAATTTTCATCATATTTTTTTTGTTTGTGGAAAACATCCCAAATGGGATGCCACTTTTGGGTAAGTCCCAAGGAGGCAGGGTATCTATTCCACCAAAAATTCCCAGGGCTCACACCTAGCCTCCTCCTTCGACACACTCAAAGAGCATGCCTAAAACAACAAAAACAAGAACAAACAAACATAAAAACACAACAAAAACAAAGACAAAGACAAAAAAATAAAAATAAAAAATAAACAAAAACAACATAAAAGCATAAAAACAACAAAAAACTTAAAAAAAAAAAACAACAACAAAACACAAAACACCCAAAAAACTATAAAAATGACAAAACAACACAAAAACAAAAAAACAAAAATATAAAACATTAAAAACAAAAAACACATAAAAAATCACAAAACACAAAACACAAAACACACAAAAAATACAAGAACAACACCAAAAACACAAAAACAAAATAGAATAAGAAACACAGACACACCTCAAAAAACTAAAAAAAAAAATAGAACACAACAACGACCTTTCTAGGCCAGAAGAATTTTAAGGTAAGATTCAATAGAGGAAACAAAATAAATATTTGTTTGAGTTAGGGAACTAAAATACCCTGAACGAAACAAAGAGAAGCAAAAACAAAGCAAAAAGGAACTAGGTACCTCCAGTATTGGAGCCATCCAAAGAAATGATAGAAAGAAGAGCTTCCTTTATTTGTGAAGCCCACCATCTGGGAGGGTGGTCATAGAAAGTAAGATCACCATTGTCCAATGTCCAATTAGCTAAAGCATCAACACTCCTATTCTAATCTCTGACCACATGATTGTAATAAACTTTCAAAATGTCCATCTAGATTAATTGAATCTTCTCAATAATTATTTTTATTCTCTAATCAACCTTATGATTCTTAGGAGTCTTCAGTAGATTAATCATGAGTTGAGAGTCTGATTCAACTAGTACCTTTTCCCATCCAACCTTAGCATCCTATTGAAGGACTATGAGGATACCATACCCCTCAAAAATGTTATTAGAAAGAATACCCAAATTCTCAGCAAAAGTAAAAACTAGGGAGCCATCTAAAAGTCTACCAATTCCTCCCGCACTAGCTTTTCCAGGATTCCCCCTAGAGACTCCATCAGTATTGATTTTTCTAAAATCCTTAGGAGGAGGTTACTAATTCCTTGTTCTATCCATCTTGCAATTACTCACATTCCCTTTAAGTTGGTTGCCCTTAGAAGGTTTAATATTCAATCTTTGCATCACTTGATCCCATCTTTGGTGGGATTTTTGGGTGTGATTAGGGATCCTATTGGACTGATTCAACTAAGTTGACAATGGTCTTTTGCTAGATATAATGAATATCCTTCCTTTCTTGATTGAAAATTTGGTTGTTCCTTTAATTCCAGATATTCCAAAGTAGAATGGTAGAACCCATCCAAACAAAATACCTAATAAAATGATCAACACCCTCTTGTTTAGGCCAATCCCTCCAAAGTTGTTCAAAAGTAAAAAAAATTGGACCATTGTAAGCCAAGTAAAATGGCCATTCTCCTCCATAGCTTAGAGGCTAAAGTACACTCAATAAAAATATGGTTGAGATTTTCCACATTCTCTCCACACATTTCACATCTAAAAGGTCCATGAAAACCACGCTTCATAAGTTGATCACCAGTTAGCACCCTACAATGCAATAAAATCCAAGAAAATAACCTCACCTTAGGCCAGAGATTTTGAGTCCACAAATGAGAAAATATGTCATATGATTGGTTGGGATTATTATGGCATAAGGCAAAATAACCTTGAGAAACTAAATACTCACCCTTAGTAGTGTTGTTCCATATAAAAAAATCTTTATCATGGGACCAAGAGATAGATCTCGTATGAAGGATGCATTGGATGTCTTATCTTTGCTTTTCTAGGATTTGAATAGGCTAGTCCTCAATAGGGATCCAATATCTACCAACCTTTGAATTACCAGTATGATACCGATAGTAATTAGCCACCTTTATCTAGTTAACTCGGTGAAGATCCTCCATCCAAGGCCTCCAATCGAGAAACTGAGTTATCAAATGCTGGTGACTATCCCAATAATCTATCCAAAAATTTACCTGTCGACCATTATGAATGATCCAAAATAATTTTTTCTTTATCAAAGTCTCACCAGTATTAAGAACTACTAAAATGGGAGAACCTTTGGTAGGCAATTGATAGTGAATTAGGACTTTTGTTCTCAACATATTTAGCACAAAGATTTTTGGCCCAAAGAGCATTGGGGCTATTCAAAATCCTCCAATACAATTTAGAAGCTAAAGATTTGTTGTTATTAATAGAATATTGGAATCCTAACCCCCCTTCATTCTTAGGAAGACATAAAGTTTCCCATTTCACCAAGGCCCATTTTCTTTTCTCCTTAGTACCACTCTAGAGGAATCGATGACTGATTTGATATAGTTATCCAAGAACAACATAAATAGGTGGTAGAAACATAAATAGGAATAGCTTGAAGGATTGATTTTACCAAGGTGATTCTACTCCTAAAAGAAAGCCACCTATTGGTTCACTTTCCAATTTTCTTCTTAAATTTTTCCAACAACCAATTCTAATATTATTTTTCTATCTTTTTTATTTTTATTTTTTTACATAGCAAAAAACCCCTTACAGGGCCACCTTGGTCTAAGAGACCACGAACAGGGGGTTCTACACCGTCAAAGTCACCCGAGAGTCGCACCCGACCCTGCCCACACCAACATTATCAATTGGATTTTGGATACCCAATTAAGATTTTTGGTAGGGTGGAGATTTGAACCTGGGACCTCCCTTGGAGGATTTCCCTCTCCTCTCCAACTCACCTACAACACCTGGATATTCTTTTTATATCTTTAAATATTAATAGGAATGCCTAAATAAGTGATAGAAAGGGAAGTCTTCTTATATATTAATTTATCCAAGACCATGGATTCCTGCTACTAACATTACGAAAAACTTTGGAAATTGGAATTTATTTGTCACAGGCATAGACATACAAGATTCTATATATGAATGCATTGGATGAACTCTGGTTGGATGCGCTACACCAAAATGAGATAATTTAGGAGCAATGGAAGCAGTGGCATGACAACCACATTACACATAAGAAGTTTTAGCAAGGAGATTGAGCTTTGTTTATTGACTCTTGCTATGAGGATTTCCATAGAAATTTGTAGACTAGATAGCTTGGACCTTACTAAATTGAAGAAGTATATGACAATGGAGTATTTCACCTCTCTCCCATTGATGATTCACAAAGAAAGTTGGTAGTGAATAGGCATCGCATTCGGGTATACCATACACCACTAACTAAGGAATAATTATTGTAGCAAATTTATAGTTTGGATGTATAATAGGTGGAAGATATTCTCTCTTCCATCTCAACTTCAAAAGATTCAACATGATAATGGAGTTTCAAGAAAAAAAATAGAAAATGAAAAAAAATAAAAAAAATAGAAAAAAAAGGAATAAATCATGATTGTGAAATTCCTTCATGAGCATGATTTAGAGGAAATCATGAATTCCTTCATTGGCACAATCAAGATAAAAAAAAATAGAGAGAAAAGGAGAGGTGAAAGATAAATAAAAATAAAAAATAAAAAAAAAGAGAAAAATGAATAATTCAGTAGTGAAAACCTCTATGAGGCGTTGTTGAGTTGGTGTGCATGAAAACCAGTTTTCGGTATGTATAGCCTTGAAACAATCTACATCATAATTGTAAAAACTCACCAATTGCACTTGTTTTGAAGTGTTGCAACAAAAATCAGTAGGACATCATCAGAATCAACCATCCATCAAAATGTGCAAATAAATTGTTCAAGACAGGTATATGTTTCTTACACTTTTATCATTGTAAATATTTTGTATATAGTGTGTAAGGATTAACCATTAGTATAAATACATCCATAAGGTTTGGCATATTAAAAACATACCAATCTACTTGAGAAATAAGAAGGATTCTAGTTTTTGCTTGATATTTGAAATAGGAATGTCAAATGCTGCTTGATATTCGGAACAAGAATACATTTAGAATGACAAAGATTGTCTGATCTTCAGAAATGAAGAATTTGTTTGAACTTCAGAATAACAAAAAAAAATTATCTTTGGAATAGCAGAGTTTTTTTAATCTTTGGAATAGCAGAGTTTGTTCATCTTCGGAATAGCAGAATTTTTTTATCTTCAGAATAAAAAAGTTTTTTTATCTTCAAAATAAAAAAGTTTTTGTTTATCTTCAAAGTAATGAATTTTGTATTTTTTCTTCAGAATAATGAAAGGTTGATTAATCTTCGGAATAAGGAAATTATCTTTGGAATATAACAAGGGCAAATTTTGAAATTTGAAATGTGCGGCAGCGGAGGAAAATTTTTGAATCTCAATTTATTCCACGTGGCATCTAAAAAAAGAGAGGGAAGTGTTATTTTAACCACATGTGATTTTTTTGACAGGAGTAATCAGGGTTTTTGGAAAAGTATATATAGCAGATAGCATTATCTTTGTGCCAACCAAGAGGGTACGATAATCTATGGAGGCGATGACGAATAACAAACAACCGGATCTGGTGGTTGATAACCAAGTGTGCAAAGGACCTGCATGTAGAATGGGCTCACTAATCAATTATGACGGTATAGAAGGATGGCTATTCACTGATGTCCACATATCCAAAATAACATTAGTAATATGTGCCACCTTTCTAAAGATAGCTTGCCTATTGTGCAACTTGACACTATCATAATTATGAGAAAAGGTGACAACTTTTGTTGGAATTTTTGAAGGTGAACGACGACAAAAAAAAATATTGTAAGTTGTAGAAGATGATAGCAAACAATAGTGAAGATAAAATATGGGGTGAAAAATGAATATGGAATTAAAGAATACCAGATACCTCTGAGAGAGCCTAGAAGCATTGAGAATTTTTAAAGATCGTGGATTGATGCCCTTCCTAGATAAATTTGATGGGTGTTCTGAAGATCTAGCAGTAGAATTTACCCATACATTCAGAAATAACAAATCTCACATCAGCAGGATGGTGATTGAGGTAACTCCTAAAATTTTGAGCCAAATCACTGAACTTCCTTTACAAGTTCTCCAAATTTCAAGGATTTGTAGAAATACATTAGCAAATGTAGTTGGTCAATTCATGGAAGAAGGGGATAGGGAACAAGACTACCTAATGAAAAAAAAAACATGTAAAGGAGTAAAACAAAATAGTTTACATAGTCCATGGGATGAAGTAGTTATCTGGATGATTAAGTTTTTAACCTATGGAGGACAATATGTTGTTTTTTTGGGGTATCATTTACAAAATCTAAATCACCTTAGACATGGTAGTTAGCAACTAGAAGTTAGGGTTAATTTCCCTTTATACCTACACCAAGAGTTACAGAACATGTCTAGGCGATACTAGGAGGGTAAGGGAAGTCCTCGTCACCATGGATTAATTAAGCTTATTTGCAAGCATCATTTTAGGGGTAATCTTATAAGTTTCAACAAATTTTTCTCTATATGGAATGAGGTAGTTTATAGAGAAGAGGAAGAGGAAAATGAGGAAGCAAAAAATGCTATCATAAGGGAAGAAGCACATCAAGAGGAATAATTAGAAACCCTCTCCTCTAGATCTCCATTAAAAAAAGCTTAGAAACAAAAGAAGATAATAGCTGAAACTAACCCTAAAAAGGGAAAACAAAAGAAAGTTAGGTTTTTCGAAGATGTCACTGTGTTTCTAGACCAGGCCATAGAACAGAATGAAATTCCCAGTAGTGCAGAGGAAGAAACACAAAGGGAAGGGAGAGAAATTACATCAAAAACAAAAACTGTTTCTAGCACTTGAAGAAAATAGGTTATAGGGAAACAATATGCAATAGGGGTTTGGAGGTCTTCAAGACTCCATAAAAAGAACACAACAAAAAAAATGAATGAAGAGAAAATAATGGAGGAAGAGACCATTCCTACATCGTATTTAAGCAGAATCCCTAGAAATTTACAGAAGTAGACTAAGGCAACAAAGGAAAACAACCCTGAAATTGCTGAAGAATAACAAGATTCTGTATTTTTGGATGATACAATAGATACATGAATGGAGGGTCCACAAGATATCCCTACACAAAACCAAATAGATGAAACTAAGGAAGCAGGTTCTAAAAATCCAGAGTCATCACTTGAATATAACCTGCCTATTCACTCATTAGATTCAGAAATAGAAGAAGAAGAAGACATACAAGAACAACTAAGAGCTACTAGGAGTGTCATAAGAACACAGATGACATGGATTGATGAATGAGGAGTAGCCATTAAAGAAAAGGATAGGCAAATTACTGAGCTACAATAGGAAATAGAAAGGTTGAAAAATAGAGTGGCATAGTTAGAGCCACAACCTAAAGAATCCAATGAAGGAGAAAGTATTGCTCAAATCCTGCTTGGACTATCTATGCAAGATGACCTAGCACCAGATGAAAATTTACAGCCTCTCCCACAAATTGAAGTAGTTGAACCCTTGGTTAGGAGTACAAAAACTAGGGAAGTGATTGATGCCCACTCAACAGGATGATATTATCATAGGGGTAGATGAACAATAGGGTTCTCAACCGCATACAAAGATAACTGGACTTGGAAATGAAGGTCCACAACAAATAGTAGAAGATTTGGGATGTTATGAAGTTGCAGTTCCTTATTCCAAAGTTATACCTTCTCATTTCGAAGATGCTTCATAACAAGCCATAAGTTCAGTCAAAAGTGAACATGAAAAGCCACAACAACTAAAAGCATAGGTGATATCCACACAGGAGGCCTTAAATCATCAAAACATGAGCAATCAAGTAAGTAATCTTATGCATCAAACTTCTATGCCCAAATTTTCATTTGTTATACAAAAAGTAGAAATAGAAGAAAAGGGAGTATAGGCAGATTTGTTACCTAAATTTCAGCCAATAATAAGACCACAAAATACTATTACTTTAGAAAAATACAATGAGGATATAGCTCAGTGGGTTTTAAGATATAAAAAACTTGAAACTCATATTGTGGAATTAAAACTGGTAGGAAAACAATTAGAGAAAAAAGATGCTGAAATTATTAAATTGCAGGAGCAGGTGGAGGGCTGTAGAGTATTTGGTTCAATTTATAAGGCCAACCAAATTTTATAGTTTAGTCCTGAAGGAAATATATCTATGGTGGCAGATTATGAGAATCCATTTAGATCTATCTTATAATTTGGATACTACTAAGGAATTTCTGGAAGCTTACCTGAGTAGCCCATAGGAATAGAAAACCTGATGTGCAAGTTTTTTTTGCATAATTTATTCATTCTAGAAGATGTAACATTCCATCCCCATATTTTCATAGGTGATGTACAATTAAGGGCTTTCAAATCTGCCTTGCAGAATCAAATTTATTGGAGATAGGAAAAGAAAAATAACAAGGAAATTGAAATGCAAGATGAATTGTTGATAATGTCTGTGTAGCCAAATCATAAAATTACCACCAATCAACATTTTATCATGATGAATAGGGCAGATATTAAGTTTATGTATATAAAAAATCTTAAGGATTGTTTAAACAATTTCTAAAGTTTCTATGCAGATAATTTTATATTGCTCTGTCATCTTGTAAGGATAGATGAGTAGAACTCTTCATGTCACTACAGAAAAGAGAGCCTATCTCACCAATCAACCTGGAATGGTCTAGAAGAAGAGTAGGAGGAGTAATGAAGATTATCCTAGCTATGAAAAATTAATGGATAGGTCTGATATTTAGGCCTCCTACCATTATTACTCCTATTCCTTATTATTTTGACAATGATCCTCGACCAAATGACCAATTTTAAGAGTGGTTCAAGAAGCTTAAAGAAAATAGGGGATATTATATAGGGAACAAGTTGTTCTATAGGAGCTGGAATTTGAAGATGGACATGTGTGATTCAGTAGCCCAACAGAATGCATGAGGACATGCATTGAAATAAGTTGGGGGGAAATGATGAGGCTTGGAAATTCCTCAATCATAGTATATTTTGAACCATTACAAATGCCTAAAAACCATGTGATATGTTTTATATGCTGATTAAGTTGGTTTAAATACACTATATATCAAATATTTGCATGATTATTGTGTTTAGGAATATTATGCTCTGTTTTTGCAGTTTTTGTACAGTTTTGCATTACTTTAGAATGATTTATTAATGAAGGGCATGCAAGGTTTGAACAACAATATTTTAATAGATTTTTACTTATATTTTCTATGCAATGATTTATCTAAATCTTGAGAATAGTGCCAAAGTACTGTAACTATGCAACAAAAATATGAATTCTATATAAATTCCAGCCAACTACTAATGAATGGCAAGGCATAGAATTTACCAATGAGGAAGGATTAAGTCAGTTGGAATCACCTCCTGGGAGATGGATTAAATTATCTACCTGAAAGAAACAACCAAAACAGGCATGCTAAATATGTTTTGAGCTTTAAGTGCACCTACAACCAGTTATTCTGAAGATTTTTGGAATATCAGGGGAACATACTTTTTTTTTACTTTCTACGGTTTCCAAGTGGTTGAAAAGGCAACTTACGGTTGAGGGGATATAGAAAAATTCTTCTACAGCTATCCCCACCATTCATTACTGACCAGAAGACATAGATCATGAGAAATATCAACTGATGCAACTGACCCTGTCTTGAAATATACCCAGATTAGTTGTAGAATAATAGGCAAATAAGTTGTAGATAGAAATGGCATATTTTTTTGCATGTAAATAGATATTAGATATTATAAATATCATAGATCCCATACTGGTTGATCTAAGTAGCTTTTAGGAAATAAACATTAGTAGAATAGGTTCAGATTTGCAATAGAGTGCAACAACAACATTGTAATGTTATTTTTGGAATAATAAAGTGCAGTTCTTTCATTCATTACCAACAAGTTTAATTTGGTTCATTTTCCAATTTCTTAATGAGGTTCATTTTTACCTAATAAATAAATAATAAGCTAGGGTTGAGAGAAATACCCATGAAGCTTCAACTCCTCTACTCGTGGATGCCTTGCCTTGGTCTGTCATAGCATCTGATAGTCACGTAGCGTCTTAGGTTACTTTCTTCCTTTCTCTCTCAGAGCTCAAAAGGTAAACTAATAGCTGGCAAATAATGAAAGTCAAAACCCTAATTTTTATTTTTTATTTTTTATTTTTGCCTCGGCTGCTACTGACATCAATGGCCTACATTTTATAAT
The DNA here is from genome assembly GCA_028583015.1 of Wollemia nobilis. Taxonomy (NCBI): domain Eukaryota; kingdom Viridiplantae; phylum Streptophyta; class Pinopsida; order Araucariales; family Araucariaceae; genus Wollemia; species Wollemia nobilis. The sequence continues at coordinate 4,670,593 of JAQPPZ010017031.1, read as the reverse complement.
CACTGATGCTAATAGTGGCCATGAATCGACCACTACTTATGATAACATCTAGCAAATAGTAATAAATGCTCTCAATTTCTCACCATGAGGAATATCAAAATGGGCAATTAAGCATATTTATCGGTCCAGAATAATAAAAAATTGTATAAATACCAAAAAATCACATAAATCAAAAATAAAAAAATAATATTAAATATAGAAATAACAAAAAAAACAAATAACAAATCTCGAATGCACCTCATATTTTGTTATTTTCTCTATACACTTGCCGATTGCAGCGACTGACGCTCCATGCAATCTGACAAGATGAGTAAATTACCATAAGGCAATTTGGGGTAAAATAGTCATGACTCGAATTGAGATGCTAAATGGCACTAAAAGGATGTCACACGCCATGGTGGAGAACCAATAATTCTCTCTTTGACAAGTAATTCCTAGCATTAAAACTTCAATCCTTAAGAAGGCCATGGCAGTTGGACTGCCCTACAGGAACAAGTATTTATCTCAGTTCTTATATGACATTTTTAACAAATCATCGAATGTAGTGATCCAACATAGGCTTAAATAGAATTTCTATCACCATGATTCCCTAAGAAGGCCATTGCGGTCAGACTGAAGAACACAACTTATACTGAGAGGGGGGGTGAACAGTATAAGACCACTTTTAATTTTCTTTACCAAACAGTATTAATAAATATAATCAATGGCAATATCAATAGAAATAACCAAAGCAATGGACAAATCATCACACACAATAGAGACACCACAATTTATGTGGTTTACCCAATGTGGGCTACTCCATAGAGAAAATATTTCAATAAAATTTTATCAATCAATCTCTTGGGAATTCTTTCCCTATTCAAATATTTATGGACCTCTATCCAAATGAGATGTTGATCCCCAAAATCTATTTCATGGATCTCTATCCATAGGAGAACTCCTTCTCCTCTACTCTGGTTGGTGATCCTCTAGAAGACTACTACCTCCACTACACTGGCTTGTGGATCTCTCTCCACTAAAGACTCTTATCCCAACTCAGAAGACCTATCCTCACTTCCCTGGCTGATGGATCTCTATCCACTGGAGAATCTGTCCTCTCTACTTTGTCACCTCCAAATATTTGTCTCAATTATGTACTAATCATAATCTAGTAATTCTAGCATAGCTCTACTCAATCTCTTACACTAAACATAGTCCATTCGGTCTAGCATAAGTCTACTCAATAAGCTCACTCAAATATGCACTAAACACAGTCCATTCAGTCTAGCATAAATCTACTCAACTCTTGCACTAAACACAGTCCAGTCGATCTAGCACAAGTCCACTCAAATATGCATTAAACACAGTCCAATCGGTCTAGCATAAATCTACTCAATAGGTCCACTCAGAACCTACTCAAATATGCTCAACAGGTCCACTCAGAACCTACTCAAATCTGCTCCACAGGTCCACTTAGAACCTACTCAAATATTCCCAAAAGGTCCACTCAGAACCTACTCAAATCTTCTCAATAGGTCCACATAGAACCTACTCAAATTTTCTCAACAGGTCCACATAGAACCTGCTCAAATCTACTCAACAAGTCCTCTCTAGAACTTGTTCAAATCTATTCAATAGGTCCACATAGAACCTATCCAAATATGCTCAATAGGTCCACACAGAACCTATCCAAATATGCTCAACAAGCTCACACAGAACTTGTCCAAAACTGCTCAATAAGTCCTCTCAAGGACTTGCTCAAATTTGTATTGTAATATTCCACAAAAGATCACACAAAATCAGTCCACAAGTCTTCTCAAAGACTTACCTCAAATCTACTTAACAAGTCCACACAGAACTTGTACAATCTCATAGAAACATAAATAGAATTGTTAGAGACTCAATATGTTCTTTAATCAATTCTCAATCACTTTCTCAAATCAAATCAATTCCATAGAAACATAAAAATAATTGTTAGAGAATCAATATGTTCTATACTCAAAACTCAATCACTTTATCAACTCAATCTCATAGAAGCATAAAAAGAATTGTTAGAGACTTAATATGTTCTATTCTCAAAACTCAATCTCAACTCGAATCAGAATATAGTGTAGTTTATTTTATGGAACTTAATAAATCACTTCATACATCCACTTGACGAGGCTTAATCAACTCAACTCAACCAATCTCTTCAAGTAACAACTCTTTCTTTCAAACCCTAGTCCAAGCATGTACACACCAACTCAAAATATTTCCAACAATGCTCAACAACAAATCTCACATAACAATGATACTCATGTTATTTTCAAACTCAAGTCTAAGTCCTTTGCATAACAACTCACTTCAACAACAATGCTCATAAAATATTCTTCATATAACAATGATACTCATGTTCTTTTCAAAACTAGCTCAGGTTCTTCACATAACCAATGGCTTCAATAACAATGCTAATAAGACAAGATTTTTAATCACAACTCTTAATTCAGAAAACCTTGAAGCATTAACTCAAAACACTCCACTCAACCAATGGTCTCAACAACAATGCTTATCAAACAAGGTTTAATCACAACTCTCAATTTAGAAAACCTTGAAGCATTAACTCAAACACTTTTGAAAAGGAAACCCTAATCAAATCCTTTTCACTCCAAACTTAATTTTCAATACAACAATCAATCAACTCAACCTAGAAGGAATTTTTCCATACCTTTTATTTTACAAGTAGTTGGTCTCAAAAATCTGCCACACTCACAATTACTTCTTTGCCAATCTCAATAAGGGTTAGAGGATAATTCTCTTCAATAAAAAATATCACAAATATAATATCAAAATTACACCTTATCACTCCAACTTGATTAGTAATCAATATCCTCACAATAATCACAAAAACCCTTAATTCAAAATAACATACTACCCACAAAGTCTTAATCTTCTAATATTCCACAATAGCAATTTAAGACTTTTAAAAATAAAAACAGAATTCTCCTTATAACTCCTAAAGGTAATTCTCAACTACCACAAATTTATTACAAAGAAACATTTCCAAAATAAACCACTAAACAACCATATACCTCCAACTTAGGCATTTAATTAAAATTAAAATCAAAATATTACCTTTGCCTTTGGAGGGAATCGAACCCTCGATGTTGCCCCCTATGAGCACCTTAACTGCAGCCAAGGTTGTTGCATGAGCCAAGTGCTCATTGAGATTAATGAAGCATCACATGCTTCTTAGTCTCCACTCTCTCCTTCCGCCTTGGTAAAAGAACGTGCATCGTAGGCACTTCACTCAACACACCTCACAATGCACCCGTCGTGATTCAAACACGAACTCTCTTGCAAGCCAACACTTTTACGCTTTCCAAAATGCCACTAGATCACATTGTCTTATGTAACTTTGAAAATTAAAGCTTCCTCCCTTCAACACTTTGTTGTCACATTTTTTGCATACACTCACAAGCTCTTACTTTTGTAGGCCAATATTTTTTATTTTAGAGCAAGAATGATAAATTTAAACTTTAGGCATAGTATTTATATGCGTCCTCCAGTACTTTGAAAACTTTAACACTTTCCTTGTTGTTTTCTATGACGTCGACAGAGATCATAAAGGCTTCAAATGCCTTTGGTCTTAAACCCAACCTTTGGGTTTATTAAGATATCTTTAGACTTTATAAAACCCACTCTTTGCATTATAAAATATTATAATAAAAATTATAAATATTTTATTTGGGTTTTCACCATGGCACATTTAATATTATAATAACCATTATTTTAATATTATACCTTTGATAAAGTACCTTTAATATTTATTTATAAAATTTAAATTCTCACTGAATTTAAATAATTTATAAAATAAATATTATAACTCTTTTTTAACTTCTATCTTTTGCACTTTTTCACTTGTTCTTTGGCCTTCTCCCTGGATATCAAATAACCATTTTATCCCCTGTGTTTCCTGCTAAAATATTTGGTATTAATTATGACTTCATCTTGTGACATCAATAACTACTTTGACTTAGGGACTCAAAATGTCCAACAATCTCCCTCTTTGTCATTTATGGCAACCCATACTCTTCTTACCAAAATATGACCTTTCTTTTTATTCTGCTCCCCCTAGGACATTGCTCCCCCTGGCTTAATGCTCTATCAAATATCAAATCTCTCCCCATTACACACATCTCTTCCCCTTTGAAATCAATGGCAAAGGGTCACCTTTGGGGCTCGAGGCTAAGAATGAGCCTCTTAGCTTACCCCCTCTACCACCTCCTCACGAGGTGGTTAATTCTAGGGTGGGAGTATTTCTACTCCCCAAAAGCACTGTTATTTACCTTTATTATTTTCCCTTATTTTCTATGTTTCCTAAATCCTCTGACTGTTTCTATCCAAGTCATCATCCCTATTCCTATCATCATTCATGTTTCTGTTATTGTTCTTGTTCACATCTAGGTTCTTGTTCCTGTTCCTGTTCCTATTCATGTTCTTGTTCATGTTCTTGTTTCTGCTCATACCTATTTTTGGAATGTTTGCTCTACACCACTTTGTTGTGTGACCATTATTATTGTACTTATAATACTTAATTATGTTATTCCTTGGAGGTGCAAATGTCTTAGGATTTTTCCTAGTGAAGTCATGTCCTCTTCTTTCATGAAACTTGCAATTCATTGCCTTGTGATCAAACTAATTACATGAGTAGCAATACCCATGGAAAAGCTATCCATTCCCATATTCCTGTCTTTCATGTGACCTGCATTATGAATCCATGTGCCCAAACCTGTGACATGAAAAACATCTTCCATTAAAGCTTCCATGTTTTGACCTCATTTGTCTCCTAGTCTCTTCTACATGTTCCTGTTCCATCTGTTCCCTATTTGTGCATTGTTCCTTTCCTTGTTGAACTTGCTATTGTACAACTTCTCCTTCGAAGTCTCACTATATCTTTTACTTACTTATTTTGACTCTTATTTTTTGGTGTTTGATCTTGAATCTCCTTTTTCTTCTTCCTGTTTCCCTTGTTATTCTTTAGAACTAAGTCCTATTATGGTGACTGATGACCTTTGTGTATTGATAATCCTATCCAAATTCTTTGAATTTTACTCAAACTTGTGTATCTTGTCCTTAGAACCTTTTACTTCCATCCTTAGTGAAACTATATCATGCTCTAATATTTCACACTCTAGATATTTTGTCTTTAATTTTTTAGCCATACCTTCTTCAATTTTTCTTGTCTCTTCAGCTTTGATTTTGAAGTTGGTGAGTTCTTGTAGAAACCTTGCTTTTGCTTTCTCATATTTTTGAGCTTGAACCCTTAATACCAAGTTATCCCTTTTTAATTCTTCAAGATTAATCATAAGCCTTTCACATTCTATCTCTTTTTCCTTTGACAGTTTAATCATACCTTCTTCAACTTTTCTTGCTTTTTCAACCTTATCTCTCAAGTCATAGATATCCTATAGAAGATTTATCTTACATTTTTCATCTTCTTGTATTTGAGTCGTCAATTCTAAATTATTTCTTTTCAATTCAATAATTTCCTTAAGAGTGGCTTCCTCCTTTTCTTTTTCTAAATCTTCATGTTCTTCAATTTCTTCTATTTTCCAAAGTGGAGTTTCTTGATACCTACTTCGACTATTCCTGTTACCTTTTTTTGACTCATTATTTAGAACTTCAAATCTAAGAGAATCATATTCATCTTCACTACTATCAAACCCATTGAAATAAATTGCATCATGACAAAGTTGACCACAAATAAAATATTCTTCACCTTCTTGTGAACAATAAGCTACATGATGACCTGTCTTCCCACATCTGGTACAAAATTTTATCATTCTGAATATTTCTCCATTACTTGATTCATCTCTTGAATCTATTTCCATTTGTCCTCCCAACACAACAATATTAAACTCATATTCCTTATATTTCATTACCATAGGTGTTCTTTTCTTCTTGTGTCTCATGCTTCTACTCTTGCTTTTCTTTGCCATTTGTATTCTTGTAGGATCTTCCTTCAAGTTATTAAACTTCTTTTGAAGGAACTATTGAACAAGGTGCAATGACAGTATTGTCATTGTTGTCAACACACTCAGATGGATAGGTTGATGCAGTGGAAAGTTTTTCAGAGTATTTATAGTGATGTTCAATGCTTATGAGGATTTTTTTAATGTTCGGATGAAGTTGTTACAGGTTGTTCATGCAAATTTGTAAAAGTTAAAAAAATCATCAAGAAGTCAAAAAATTGCAAAAGTCATCATGGGCACATTTGGACAGGATGGATCAGTTTGGAACATGCCATCATGTTAGGAAAAAATCTAGAACAATGTTGGAGGTATCAGCATAGTGTCGATTGATCAGTGATGTTTTCGGTATATTGGGGAATGATTTGGCAAGTGGTTGTATAGGCCAAAAAAGGGTGGTTTTGTCAGAAGCACTACGAGAAAACCAAGAATAATTTGATAACAAAATTCAGATTGGAGGTGTTCGTTATCTTAAAGAACATGTGTTACAAATTTCCATAAAAATAGAGAAATGAGGCAAATGTTATAAGCATTGCAATACTATCACAAAAATGCTCTTTTTGGAAAAAGTGTGTTAGCAATAGTTTTTGTGGAGGTGGTACAGGTGAACCATAAGGAGTTATATAGAAATATTCAGAGTGGATGTATTAAGCATTGTAGATATTCTATGTTTCAAATTTTAGAGAAAATAGAGTTACGAGGTGAGAGTTATGATTGTTGCAAAAATGGTACAGGTCACTTTTATGTCAATTTGTTCCACTTGTGCAAAATCCTTCAGTTGGCTATTTTGACCTTGCAAAGTCGTTAGAGTTTTGGTTTCAGTGTTGTTACACCTTAAAGGCATCAAATAGAGCATCTTTCATTTTTGGTTTGAGGTGTCACGTGGCTTCGAAGTAAGAGAACGAGTAAGGTGTCAATTCTTTGCATGTGACGTGTTTGACGAAATGCCTTCTCAAAATAAAAAAAAGGAAGTTATATTGTTTTAAGAAGCTTCATTAAAGAATTTTTTTTTTTAAATTGAAAAGGGAAAAATAATGCAAGTGTGTGATTTTTAAGTGACAATGGGTTTTATTAAAAAGTGGGGACTTTATTTTGTGAAGAGAGAAGTGTGTGTGGAGAAAAATAGAGTGAAAATCCGTGATTTTTGGAGAGTGGTGAAAAATTTCACTTCAGTATTTTGGGCATAAATTTCTCATATGATATCCATTTTTTCTAAAATTTTTATAGGAGTTCATAGACAAAGTTTTGCACAATACCCAGAAAGCGTTTAGCAATTGGCAGAACGAGCTGAGAGAAAAATCATTTTTTTGTGAGAAGAGAAGATTCGAATTCTGAGTAATGCAGAGAGAGGGATGTTATACTGGATGAAATAGAAAGTTTTATATTTGAGATTACAGACCATAGAGGGTTCTGGTTTCAGTGAAGACATTCATATATGTCATTTTATTATCAATATTAAAATCAAGTGGGTGCTTGGTAGAGGGGTTGGTGCTCCTTTCTGTTGGTGCAAATAAATCAGGGGTTGGTGCTCCTTCCAATGGGTGTTGGTAAATTGATTATAAAGTTGGTGCTTTGTAAAGGTTGGATTTGGATGGGAGTCCAAACAGTCATTTTCGAGGATGTAGCCAAATCGGTGAACCTCGGTACATCTTGTGTTGTGTGATGTTCTTTGTTATACTTGCTTTATTTAGTTTTATGTTTTCATTGTTTTAGATTTGAGTGTTGAAGATTTAAGTTTTAAAGAGCTACACTGATTCATGCCCCCCCTCTTAATGTCATTGTGAGACTAATAATTGGTATCAGAGTGAGGTTCCTGAATGAGCTTAACCGACTGGGGTGATATTGGAAGTGACATAATGGCAGGTGGTGAAGGCTTCTCATCAAACAAAGCACCATTGTTTAACAGAACTAATTACGCATTTTGGAGACTCAGGATGCATACATATATTTGTGCCTTGGGATACGAAATTTGGGATTTAGTAGATAGTGGATACACAATACCCACCACTTCTCCAACCGATGCTATCGGTAAGAAACTGTTTGAGAATGACTCAAAAGCAAAGAATACTATCATGTGTGGATTAGTGGATAGCAAACTGGTAAATATTATGGGTTGTAAAATGATAAAGGAAATATGGGAAAAACTAAAGAGTGACCTAAGGAAGAAAAGGAATCCTTGATCGTACAGACGGTATTTAAAGCGTAGAATAAATCTGCACCATGGATACTTGATAGTGGATGCTCCAGTCATATGACAGGTGATAAACAAAAATTTGAGAAGTTGCAGCAATATGAAGGTGGTTCAGTAAAGTTTAGAAACAATGATGGAGCTAAGATAGTTGGTAGAGGTTCAGTTAAGATTAGTGATGAAAAAATTAGGTCAAAAGAAGTCTTGTTTGTGGTTGGTCTGAAGCATAACTTATTGAGCGTAATTCAGATTTGTGATAGAGGTCATGAAGTGATTTTTAAGAAGTAATGTTGTGAAGTCAAAAAGGTAAACAATGGGAATTTGATAGCAACTAGATCAAGGACATATGGCAACCTATGCACTCTCTCAAAGACTTCAGAAGGAGTTTGCTTGATTGGACAAGAAGAAGAGAATTGGTTGTGGCACAAGAGGCTCGATCATATCAGTTTTGAAAATCTAGTAAAAATTAGCTCAAAGAAAGCAGTGAGAGATCCCACAATTGGAAAACCATCAAATAGCATTTGTGCTTCATGTCAAAATGGGAAGCAAACTAGAGTCTTATTTAAAACAAAATAGTACTACACAAGCAAACCTTTGGAGCTAGTACATACTGATTTATGTGGACCCATGAGAACGCAAAGCATAAACGATGACAAATATTTCATGTTGTGTATAGATGACTATTCTAGGATGACATGGGTACTATTTTTGAAGCATAAATCAGAATCTTTTGAGATGTTCAAGGTTTTCAAAAACCAAGTTAAGAATCAAACAGAAAAAAGGATTAAAAGTTTAAGGTCATACATAGGAGGAGAGTTCATTTTAGAGTATTTCACAGAGTATTATGAAAAATATGGCATTAGGAGACAGTTTTTAGCAGCCAGGACACCTCAATAGAATGGTTTGGTAGAAATAAATAACAGGACAGTGTAGGAAATGGCATGGACTATGTTGACTAAGAGCAAATTAGTAGATAAATTTTGGAAAGAGGTAGTCCATACTGCTGTATACATCCAAAATAGGTGCATGTTGAGGATGCAGGAAAGCAAAACTCCTTATGAGTTGTGATTCGGTAAAAAGGCAACATCAAGATACTTTAAATTTTTTGGCAACAAGTGTTACATCAAAAGAACTGAAGAAAACCTTGGTAAGTTTGAAGATAGAGCGGATGAAGGTATTTTTCTTGGCTATTTGTCAAAAAGCAAAGCTTACAAATGCTACAACAAGAGGCTAAGGAAAATTGTGGATAGTGTCGATGTTAAAGTTGATGAATGAAGGGAACAAGTAATTAGCTATGAAGAGAACTACACAATTTATGAAGAGGTCATTGAAGGAGATGAGAAAAAGAAAAAGAAAAATAAACCAAAAATTGACTTAGAGGATTCAAGTAGTGATTTAGAAGTGGAAGAAAGCAAGAAATTCAAAACAGGCAGCTTGTAGAAAGATCATCCTAGAGAGCAAATAATTGGAGACCCCACAGTTGGTGTTCAAACAAGAAGAAGATTAGTAAGTAACTACTCTTTATTATCTAGAATTGAGCCCAAAAATGTTGTTGATGCAAGCAAAGATGAAAGTTGGGTAAAGGAAATAAATGAAGAATTAGATTAGATCGAGAAAAATAAGACTTGGGAGTTAGTACCAAGACCCGCAAATAAAAATGTAATCGGTACTAAATGTGTCTTTCAAAACAAATTGAATGAAGACGAACAGGTAGTTAGGAACAAAGCAATATTGGTATTACATATTCAAATGCAGATTGGGCAGGATGTGTAGATGACAAGAAGAGTACCAATGGAGGTGCATTCTATCTTGGAGACAGGTTGGTCATGTGGCACAATAAGAAATAGGAGTCAATCTCCTTATACACAATAAAGACAAAATACATTGTAGCGATAACATGTTATATGTAGGTGTTATGGATGAAACAAACTCAGAAGGATCTTAGCATTAATTTTATTGAGCCAATTTTAGTTACATGTGATAGCACCAGTGCCATTAACATCTCAAAGAATCTGGTTATACATTCTCACACAAAACATATTGCTATCCGGTATCATTTTTTGGAGAAAGTTGTGGAAGGTGAGGTTAAGTTGGATTTTGTTCCAAAAATAGAGCAAGTAGTGAATATCTTCACCAAACCATTTCCCAAGGAAGTATTTGAGTACCTTCATAGGAAATTGGGACTGGTCACACTTCCCAAGAATTGACTAGCTATTGGGGCCACATTCTCAGGGGGAGCATTTGTGTATTTGTTTATCTTTTTGCTCATGTTTGTGATTTTTGCTAAGTGTAATGATTTTTGCCTGATAATGTTGTGCATGGGAATCAGGGGGAGTTTGCAGTAGCCCTTTGGTCTTATTTTCAAAGGGGGAGAAGAGTTACAGGAAATTGTGCATGTGTTGCCAACAATTCCAAAGGGGGAGATTATTGAGCAAGGTGCAACGACAATATTGTCATTGTTGTCAACACACTCATATGGATAGGTTGATGCAATGGATAGTTGTTCAGAGGTTGTTCAGAGTATGTACAATGATGTTTAATGCTTATGAGGATGTTTTTTATGTTCGGGTGAAGTTATCATAGGTTGTTCGTGCAGATTTGTAACAGTTGAAAAAATCGTTAGAAGTCAAAAAATTGCAAAAGTCATCACGGGTACAGTTGGATAGGATGGATTAGTTTGGAACATGGTAGTATGTTAGGAAAAAATCCATAACAACATTGGAGGTGTCAGCACAGTGTTTGGATTGATCGGTGATGTTTCTGGTATCTTGGCGGATGATTTGACAAGTGGTTGTACATGCAAAAAAAGGGTAGTTTTGTCAGAAGCTCTACGAGCAAACCAAGAAGAATTTGATAGTAAAATTAAAACTAGAGGTGGTTGTTATCTTCAAGAACATGTGTTCCAAATTTATACCAAAACAAAGAAATGAGACAAATGTTACAAGCGTTGCAAGACTGTCACAAAAACGCTCTTTTTGGAAAAAGTGTGTCAGTAGTAGTTTTCATGGAGGTGGTACAAGTGAACCGTAAGGAGCTATGTAGCGAGATTCATATTGGATGTAGTCAGCATTGCAAATATTCTACATTTCAAATTTCAAAGAAAATAGAGTCACGAGGTGAGAGTTATGATTGTTGCGAAAATGGTACATGTCACTTTTATGTCAATTTGTTCCACATGCAAAATCCTTTAGTTGGCCATTTCGACCTTGCAGAGTCACTATAGTTTCGGTTTTAGTGTTGTTACACCTTCAAGGCATCAAATATAGCATATTTCATTTTTTTTTTGAGGTGTCACATGGCTCCGAAGTAAGAGAACGAGTAAGGTGTCAATTCTTTGCATGTGACGTGTTTGACGAAATGCCTTCTCAAAATAAAAAAAGGAAGTTATATTGTTTTAAGAAGATTCATTAAAGATATATTTTTTTAAATTGAAAAGGAAAAAATAATGCAAGTGTGTGTTTTTTAAGTGACAAGGGATTTTATTGAAAAGTGGGGACTTTATTTCGTGAAGAGAGAAGTGTGTGTGGAGAAAAATAAAGAGTGAAAATCCGTGATTTTTGGAGAGTGGTAAAAAATGTCACTTCAGTATTTTGGGCATAAATTTCTCATATGATAGGAGTTCAGTATTTTTTCTGAAATTTTGATAGGAGTTCGCAGATAAAGTGTTGCACAATACCCAAAAAGTGTTTAGCAATTGGTAGAACGAGCTAAGAGAAAAATAAATTTTTTTGTGAGAAGAGAAGATTCAAATTTTGAGTAATGCAGAGAGAGGGATGTTATACTGGGTGAAATAGAAAGTTTTAGATTTTGAGCTTACAAACCATAGAGGGTTCTGGTTTCAGTGAAGAAATTCATATATGTCATTTTATTATCAATATCAAAATCAAGTGGGTGCTTGGTAGAGGGGTTGGTGCTCCTTTTTGTTGGTGCAGATAAATCAGGGGTTGGTGCTCCTTCCAGTGGGTGCTGGTAAATTGATTTTAAAGTTGGTGCTTTGCAAAGGCTAGATTTGGATGGGAGTCCAAATAGTCATTTTTGAGGATGTAGCCAAATCGGTGAACCTCTATACATCTTGTGTTGTGTGATGTTCTCTTATTATATTTGCTTTATTTGGTTTTATGTTTTCATTGTTTTGGCTTTGAGTGTTGAAGATTTAAGTTTTAAAGAGCTGCATTGATTCATCCCCCCTCTCAGTATCATTATGAGACTAACAAGAACCGAATCTGATACCAATTGAAAAACACAAGCTTATATTGATAGGGGGTGAATAGTATAAGACCACTTTTTACTTTTCTTTCCCAAATAGTATTAATAAATATAATCAATGGCAATATCAATAGCAATAACCAAATCAATGCACAAATCGTCACACACAATAGAGACTAGATAATTTACGTGGTTCACCCAATGTGGGCTACTCCATGGAGAAAATATTTCACTAAAATTTTCTCAATCAATCTCTTGGGAATTATTTTCCTATTACAATGTTTATGGAACTCTGTTCAAAGGAGATGTTGATCCCCTAAATATGTTTCATGGATCTCTATCCATATGAGAAATCCTTCTCCTCTGATCTGGCTGGTGATCCTCTAGAATACTAATGCCTCCACTACACTAGATTTTGGATCTCTCTGCACTAAAGACTCTTGTACCCACTCAGAAGACCTATCCTCACTGCCTTGGATGATGGATATCTATCCACTAGAAACTTTGTCCTCTCTGCTATGTCATCTTCAAAGATCTATCTCAATTCTATAATAAACATAGTCCAATCAATCTAGCATAGCTCTACTCAATCTCTTGCACTAAACATAGTCTAGTCAGTATAGCACAAGTTTACTCAATAAGCTCACTCAAATATGCACTAAACACAGTCCATTCGGTCTAGCACAAATCTACTCAACTATTGCACTAAACATAGTCTAGTCGATATAGCACAAGTCCACTCAAATATGCACTAAACATAGTCCATATTGTCTAGCATAAATATGCTCAATAGGTCCACTTAGAACCTAGTCAAATATGCTCAATAGGTCCACTCAGAACCTGCTCAAATTTTCTCAATAGGTCCACTCAGAACCTACTCAAATATGCTCAACATACCCACTCATAACCTGCTCAAATCTGCTCAACAGGTCCACACAGAACCTGCTCAAATATGCTCAATAGGTCCACATAGAACCTACTCAAATCTGTTCAACAAGTCCTCTCTAGAACTTGTTCAAATTTTTTCAATAGGTCCACACATAACCTATCCAAATATGCTCAACAAGTCCACACAGAACCTATCCAAATCTGCTCAACAAGCTCACACAACACTTGTTCAAAATTGCTCAATAATTCATCTCTAGGACTTGCTCAAATCTGTATTGTAAGCTTCTATAAAATCTCACACAAAATCAGTCCACAAGTCTTCTCAAAGACTTGCCTTAAATATGCTTAACAAGTCCACACAGAACTTGTCAAATCTCATAGAAACATAAAGAGAATTGTTATAGACTCAATATGTTCTTTACTCAATGCTCAATCACTTTCTCAACTCAAATCAATCTCATAGAAACATAAAAATAATTGTTAGAGACTCAATATGTTCTATACTCAAAACTCAATCACTTTCTCAACTCAATGTCATAGAAGCATAAAGATAATTGTTAGATACTCAATATGTTCTATTCTTAAAACTCAATTGCTTTCTCAACTCAATATCATAGAATCATAAAGAGAATTGTTAGAGACTCAATATGTTCTATTCTCAAAACTCAATCTCAACTCGAATCAGAATATAGTGTAGTTTATTTTATGGAACTTGATCTATCACTTCATACATCCACTTGACTAGGCTTAATCAACTCAACTCAACCAATCTCTTCAAGTAAAAACTCTTTCTTTCAAACCCTAGTCCAAGCATGTACACACCAACTCAAAATATTTCCAACAATGCTCAACAATAAATTTCACATAATAATGATACTCATGTTCTTTTCAAACTCAATTCTAAGTCCTTTGCATAATAACTCACTTCAACAACAATGCTCATAAAACATTCTTCATATAACAACGATACTCATGTTCTTTTCAAACCTAACTCAGGTTCTTCACATAACCATTGGCTTCAACAACAATGCTAATAAGACAAGGTTTTTAATCACAATTCTTAATTCAGAAAACCTTGAAGCATTAACTCAAAACACTCCACTCAACCAATGGTATCAACAAAAATGCTTATCAAACAAGGTTTAATCACAACTCTCAATTCATAAAACCTTGAAGCATTAACTCAAACACTTTCAAAAAGGAAACCCTAATCAAATCCCTTTCACTTCAAACTTAATTTTCAAGACAACAATCAATCAACCCAAACAAGAAGGAATTTGCCCATACCTTTTGTTTGCCAAGTAGTTGGTCTCACAAATCTTCCACACTCACAATTACTTATTTGCCAATCTCAATAAGGGTTAGAGGATAGTTTTATTCAACAAAACATATCACAAATATAATATCAAAATTACACCTTATCACTCCAACTTGATTAGTAATTAATATCCTCACAATAATCACAAAAATCCTTAATTCAAAATAACATACTACCCACAAAGTATTAATCTTCTAATATTCCATAGTAGAAATTTAAGGCTTTTAAAAATAAAAACCGAATTCTCCTTATAACTCCTAAAGGTAATTCTCAACTACCACAACTTTATTACAAAGCAACATTTCCAAAATCAACCACTAAATAACCTTATACCTCAAACTTAGGCATTTAATTAAAATTAAAATCAAAATATTACCTTTGCCTTTGGATGGAATCGAACCCTCGACATTGCCCCCTATGAGCACCTTAACCGTGAACAAGGTCACCGCACGAGACAAGTGCTCATTGATATTAATGAAGCACCACATGCTTCTTAATATCCACTCTCTTCTTCTACCTTGGTAAAAGAATGTGCACCGTAGGCGATTCACTCAACACACCTCATGATGCACCTGTCATGATTCGAACATGACCTCTCTTGCAATCCAGTGCTTTTGCACTTTCCAAAATGCCACTAGACCACGTTGTCTTATGCAACTTCAAAAATTGAAGCTTCCTCAATTCAACACTTTGCTGTCATGTTTTTTACATACACTCACGAGCTCTTACTTTCGCAGGCCAATATTTTTTATTTTAGAGCAAGGATGATAAATTTAAACTTTAGGCATAGTATTTATATGCTTCCTCCATTACTTTGAAAATGTTGGCATTTTCCTTGTTGTTTTCTATGACATCGACGGAGATCATAAATGCTTCAAATGCCTTTGGTATTAAACCCAACCTTTGGGTTTATTAAGATATCTTTAGACTTTATAAAACCCACTCTTTGCATTATAAAATATTATAATAAAAATTATAAATATTTTATTTGGGTTTTCACCATGGCACATTTAATATTATAATAACCATTATTATAATATTATACCTTTGATAAAGTACCTTTAATATTTATTTATAAAATTTAAATTCTCACTAAATTTAAATAATTTATAAAATAAATATTACAACTCCTTTTTAACTTCTATCTTTTGCACTGTTTCACTTGTTCTTTGGCCTTCTTATTGGATATCAAATAACCATTTTATCCCCATTGTTTCCTACTAAAATATTTTTTATTAATGATGACTTAATCTGGTGATATCAATGATAACTTTGACTTAGGGACTCAAAATATACAACATAGACCGCTTCATGGGATATACATATACAATTACTATAAATGGTTGAAATCACACCTGAAATGGGATCTACCAATAAAAAATAAAAACTCTTAAAACATCCAAATCATTAATCTTGGTCAAGCAACTCATCACTTTATTCATTGTCCTTCCCTCATCGACTCATCATTTGAGGGGGTAGTCATAATATCAACAATCATAATCAAAATCAAGAAAGGATCACTCGATCATGTCAAATTGCGTTCGTCTTATGAATCATTACCAACAACTATCATAAGCTTATCCTTTGCTGGGGAAAAAAAAATATGATAGTTAAGCTTGTAGCTCTCCTCCTTTTTTACCTATAGTAGCACTGAAGCTACTCGATCACCTTATGGACGTGGACAAGCTTTTTCAAATTTAAGCCTTCCATCCTGTTGGAAGTAATGATTCTAGGATTCATGCCTTTTCTCATGACTGGGGCATCCAATTTTGATTAGATCAATGATCATCACACACCCTACAATGTGGCCCTAGGTGGTCTATTTTTGCTTAGCGCTATGTTTTCCCATAATGCATCCCAAAAAAGGATATCTATGGACACCTAAAATGCATCATGTTTAGGAGACTAATCATATGGGCACATACAAAGGTCATATAACTGATCTTGGACCTTTCCAAGATCCAAAAGTGGTCCTAACCACTAAAAAGGGGTAATTATGGCCAATTCAAGCTCAACCACTATCAATCAAAGTGACCATCAATACTGGTCACTGAAGCTAAGAGCTACCAGATCTAGCTACTACTCTAGACAGCGACTAGAACCAAAACATAGTCTAGCCATGAATACGGGCATAGATCATGTAGTCTGACTACACTTTCATTATTGGTGAGCAGGTTTTGGTATGGATCTCCCAGAGCTCCTCTTGAATACCCCTTCAATGAAAATCTATGACTGACCATTCCCCCTTGAACGGTTAGTTGCATGCAGATCTGGATCTTGGCTTCTCTAGGAAGCCAATATTTGGATCTAGATATGAATCTAGGAGGTCTACATATGCATCCTTCCAAGAAAAAACAAAGATTATGAATATCATAATTTTTGTGCAGTGGAGCCCTAGAAAATTGGAGAGTGATTCCATACCCCTTTGAGGAGTAGCGAAGCACTATCCGATTGAGCGAGGATTATGAGGCATCCAAGCATTGAGATCAAGAATTTATTCACCACAAATAAGTGTATAGACACATAGGTGACCCTTGGACATAAATTTAGATGAGGAATCTATTTCCACAGCCCTTTGTTCTTAAGGAAGAAGGTTTCATTTCATGGTTGTTATCCTTGACAGTGGCTTGTAGGCACAACCTAGGGTTTTAGACATTATTTTCCAAGTTTTAGCATAGATATTTCATTGCTTTCTATTTTATCAATTAATGTTAGAATAGATCTAGCTTCCTTAATGCATTTTCGTGGTGATTTCTTAGTTATCAATGCATTCTTTCTTAGTTTTTCTTCATTATGTTGTTATTATGATTTTACATCATTATTTCCAGATCTATTGATAACGTCTCATATTGAGAGGTGGCTAGTGCTACTGATCATTTGTTGTTGTTTTCTTGTACGCAGGTTACAAGTTCTCAAGACCAAGTCAAAGCATTCAAAGCATCAGATCCCTCCAGTCAAGTGAAGGATAAGAAGACATCAGTAAGTCATTATACAAGTTTGTGTGTGATATTGGAAGACCTGCAGAGCACACCATCCCCTCTTGAGGGGCATTCACCTTTGCTTGTAACCATTTTATCAAATAAGGGTATCCCTACGAGGGATCGATATATAGCCAAAGTTTCAAAAGAATTAATAAAATATATCTCTTTGTTTTGTTACTTCCATGTCATCTACGCATTTGTGGTCTTTTATTTTGATATTATACTACCAGTAGACTAAGTGCATTGCTTCCCAGGATTGTACACTATGACAAAAATTATAAGGTGGTTTTTGAAAATAAACAATGCATTATTTATGATAAGAATTAGGGAATTAAAGTAGTTGCTATTATTCCAATGTCTAGGAATAAGAATGTTTCCTATGAAATTTGGAAAGCATAGCAATAGTCTTGTAAATGTTGCATATGAAGATAAAATTTGGTTGTGGCATCTTAGATATGACCACTTGAATTTTTAGAGTTTGAAGTTTCTTATGTCATAGGATTTAGTTCATGGTTTGCCTAATATTCAAGATCACAAGGAATTGCATGATGGTTGTTCTAGAGGTAAACACACAAGAGAAAATTTCCAGAAAGGAAAAGCAATGAGAGCATACCATCCATTTCATTTGATATATTTTGACATATGTGGCCCTGTAGACACCTAAAATGCATCATGTTGAGGGTGACTACTCATATGGACATGCTACAAGATGATATGGAAGATCTTGGACAGACTCCAAGATAGAGCAGTGGTTCTAACCACTCAATTTGGGCTCCTTGGCCTAATCAATCTAAATCATAGCCCAGACCTACGGTTTATAGCTAAACCATGATTGAGGCCTACAGTTTACAGTCTAGACCATAGTTGTGACCTATGGTATTAACTGAAGTTCAGTTGGCCTTCAATCTGAGCCAAATCGGTTGGAACAACCATTTGGTATAGAAGAAGGCAATTAATGGATGGAAGATTCTAGAGGCTTCCATTCCAACTGTCCTAACCACATCTTCTTGATCTTGGCTTCTTAAGGAAGCCACCCCCAATACTAGGGCATCCTAAAATACCCCCTCCAAATGGGGAGATGATATGGATGATCAGTATAGTGAAGTGCTGATGAATTATCAAGAGAGAGTGAATTGATCAAGCGAGCAACGAAGCCCTATCAAATTGCATACTAAATTCATGCATTTGAGGAGGCCACTTTGCTATTCACCTCAAGATCTGTTTGCCATGGAAGTTCTAGGAGCCTAGAAGAATCAAGAAACACAAATTCAAGCAAATGAAGGCCCATCATAGTGATTCAAACCCCAAACCTGTCAAAAGGACATCGAAGGCAACCCTTGAACATCAATTGGATAAGAAGGTCAAGACCACTGCCCTTGGAATTGAAGGTAATCCTATTAGAGTGCTAACTGCAGCATTCAACCACGTTTTATAGTGCAGACCGCTCACTAGAGCTACGATTTGTAGTAGAGGTATAACCACCTTCCTCTTTTTATTTTTGTATGGTTAACTAGCTTAGATTAGTTGTTTTCATGGTTTAAATACATTTTAGCAGACTTTTGACCATAGAATTAGGTTATATTAGCTTCTTTATGTTTATGCTTCAATTAGGATATTAATGGTTCTTTATGCACCTTTATTCCTTGTTTTATACATTTAATCCATGCATAGTGTGGCTGTTACTTATCTTTATGCTATTATATCAATATTGATTCAATTTGCATAGCTTAGAAGTATTTTTCATGTTTTCTTGATTATGCATGTTTAATGGTGTCATTATTCAATTTACCTAAAATGGCCTCATCATGAGAGGCTACCTGTATTTTAACATTCTTGTGTTGTTTCTTGACCGCAGGGAACAGTTTCAAAGGAGAACCAACTATCAAGTTCCTTCCTCATCGTGAAGAAGAGGGCACCTCCACCCTAGAGTAGTTCGTGTCATCTTGAAAGGCATTTGGAAATCACACCTACCCTTAAGAGGGAAAAAATTGTGCACTCCTATTGTAATATTGTATCAAAATGATTATCCCTAAGAGGGATGTACTTGTAATTTGATGTTGACTTCGAATACAATGGAATAAAGCATTTTTCTTCTTGATTCATTTGTTGTCAATTTCTTGTTCATGTATGCATGTTATACTTTTAAGATTTATTGCAATAGGATGCCATCAGGTGTGAGCCTTTTTGATGGTTACAGAAGGCAATCACGATGGAACCCCGCATTTATAGGACCTGACTGTGTTTGCTTGTTTTTTGCACTTTTAGGTATAGACCATAGCTATCATTTGTGGCCCAACAACTGAACCGTAGGTACAAGGCATGGTTTATAGTCAGAATCGTAGATCAGACCTATGGTATCCTATTGAAAACACAGACAGTCAAATGCAGAATATCAAACAATGCAGGACTTGAGGTATGTCCTATTTTTAGGCCTGTATTACTTTTCTGCTCTTTGTTTTTTTATAGTAAGTTTAATTCAAACACAAATTAGGAAAAGAACTAAGAAAATGGTAAATCAATCATCCTAGTTTGTTTTTGTGTTTTGCTTCTAATAGAAAGGTGATATTGGGAACAGCAGACCTCTAATTTTAGTCCACCCTAGGCTACAACGTTCTTGATAGATATGTATGGATGGTTTGCATGTGTGAGGCCCAATTAGTTGCCATTTAGCATCGTAACATGCATAGTATTAAAGATCATCTAGAATAGGTTACATTTTCTGAATTTGAAATGTCTTTCACTTGCATAGCATTTAGAAAATGAGCATGTATGCTATATGATGCATTTCTTTTATGTACATTAAAAGGAACCACACACACCATATGGAACTTAAACACTAGTGAGTTGGGCTTGATATCCAACCACTAGTAGGGTTCAACGACGGTAGTCGTAACTTCCATCCATTGACCCAAATCCTACGAAACCTTGATATATAGACCAATATCGGATCTAAGAACCTTTCATACCCTAGAAAATTTGCATGTATTCTCTTCGGAGGGTATAACGTTAACTGGGGGAAAACAGGTGAGGATCTAGGAGGAGCTATGCTCCTTATCTAGGTGTGGGCTTCATTACCACACATGGGGGATTTACGAAACTTGGAGTTCATAGCGAAGTTGTTGAGATACGAGCATACAGGTGAAATCCATTAAACTGAGAATAAAATCCAACAAGTTTTGCAAAACACGATAAGAGTTTCTACACTAATACAACAAATATTGAAAACACATCAAACAGTTTAGGGATCAAAATTTAAAATGTAAACAATATAACCACATTGTTTAATTTGTATGCTTCTTTATTGCTTAATTCATCAAAATAAGGCCCTCCTTGAGGCCATAATTTTTAGTAAGAGAGGAAACCTCTCGAGTCTTTTTTAGTTGGTTCATCATGACGACTAGGCATGATAGAGCTCAATCACGAGCTAATGAGTTGGAGATTTCATGGAGGGGCTCTGAATGCTCCTGATGTTCTCTTGAGGATATTTTAAACCTCATGTGCCTCCTTGCTAGGAATTGCATTCATTATGCACCTGAGGATCCAATCCTCCTAGCATGACATTCTGATAGTCGTCGCAAGCTCCCTTCATCACGTAGGGAGTTCACCCATACAGATTATGGGGTTTCTTCACATATGGTGAGAACCCAAGTCATTAGGTCTCTACTTAGGGAGATAGAGAGTCATGGATCATACTCCATGAGTTAGTCCTATAGGGAATATGAGTCTCATGCAGCCCATGAGAGGCAACTACTCCAAGATCAATTGGAGGAAGTGCACCGTCAACATAAGCACCTAGAGCGTGAGTCCACAAAAAAAAAGAGAGTGCATCAACAAAGTTTGGATGAGCTCCAGTAGCGTGAAGAGAGGATTTACCAATAGAAATCACATGAAGAACAATCATGTGAGGTAATTCCCAAAAAGAAGCTCATACCTAGAGTTCTTAGGCAACAAATCAATGCGACACACCTAGTTCATAATCAAGAGTTACCACTTAAGCAAGTATATAGCCATGCTTATAAAAATATAGACATACCTAGGGTTATCGAAGAGCAACCAAAAGAGAAATCTAGGGATCCCATGTGTAAGCATAGGATCGAGAGTAGTCAAGTCCAACAGGTGAGTAGTGCCAATGCTCGAAAGTCATAACAATCCTTGGGGTATATACAGTCTATTCCACCATATAAGGAACATGTGATTAATTTCCATAAATAGGAAGTCAAACCTTTCCCTGTTAGGTAATCTAATCCTCCATTGCACATCATATAGAGGATACAATAGATTGCATACAAGCGAGTGTTGGTGGATACAGGATCATCGATTAATATCATTACCACCTCAGCGTTCAAACATCTCAAAATTCCACCTTCTCACATCAAGGAAAAAAAATTCATATTGCAAGCCTTTAATGATGTGGAATCCCCTATAGTAGGCACAATAGTCCTTCCCATTGATGTGGTATAGAAGGTTATTCCTACATTGTGCTAAGTTTTAGAGGAATCAAGATAGTATAATTTGCTTCTTGGAAGACCATGGATAAGAGCCATGGATTGCATGCCATAAATAGTGAATCAGTGCATTAAGTACACTCATGGAGGTGAATTTCATGTAGTTGAGGTGGACCCATATCCATTCAAGTATTATAGGCCTGATAATAATCCACAAGAACTAGGTGATATGCCTATGCATCTGCAAGCCCAATTGGATGAGCCTATCCAAAGTGTGGACGCAGCTTCATAGACGATGTTGGAATTGCCATCCCCACTACTATCACCTGTGGAGTCACCTACAACCCCTACACTCTCAACACCATTTAGCAGGTAAGGATTAATTAATGCTCTTACAGAGTTGCTCATAGCTACTTCAGAGGTATCATTAGAGGATCTTCACACTCCTATCAAGGAGGAAGAACCTAGCATGGTCATGAATGCACCCAAGTGTATCACACCCTCTTCATCCATCAGGTCACTAGATAGTTCTTACAAGGACTATGGTGACTATGAAGAGCCTATGGAGGCTAGTCTTATGATGCTACCCACCATAGAGTCCACTGAGGATCTAGGTCAACTTTTCATAGAGTCTCCACCTGCGGATCCTATCCTGGAGATATTGTATGAGCATGAGGGAGGTTCAGTTATCATGACTGAAATAGAACAACCTCAATATGTGGACAAATTACCTACAATGCAGGCAGTTGTATAGTTTTCTCATGAGTTTATGGGGATGGTCGGCATTAGGCTAGAATATCAAGTGATTCTAAATCATATAGAGCCTGAGATGAGGAAACCCAATGGTGTTTCCACATTGCCATGCCCAGAACTTTTGAAATTGGTCACTCTTGACTCATTTATCATGGCACCATCTCAAGAGCACAAATAAGTAGGTTCCTCACATCATATTGGGGGTACTAAAAGTGACACAGTTCAACACAACAAAGTGAAACAAGAGCTTGAGCTGAGTCATATGCATGAGCATGTGGATAACATTAATGAAATGTATCATCAAGAAGCATCCACATCAACTCAAGTGAAGGAAATAGGTGATTTACAATTACCTAATGGATCCATAGCATCTGCTTTTCTATTTACTTCAAATGGCAAAGGTATTTTGAATCAGTCATTAGAAATACACATGAATTATTTGTCAGTCTTGTAAACCATTTTAAGTCATCTAGAATGGATGGAGCATCAAATGGACAAGCAAGATAAGGCATTGCATTTTATCAAGAACCAAATTGAAAATCTAGAATTACAAAAGTGAAAAGCCTCGATGGAAGCAAAAGCCCATGAGGCCAACCCACCATTGGATTATCAAAGCAAACTAATGTAGGGCAAGAGCCCAAAGCAGGTGCAACATAGTGGGACTCTGTTACAAGAGTCTATGTCTGATATCTTTCAGAAGCTATAAGAGGCTAAGGTCTTCACCTTGCCTAATGTCATCCCTATAAACCCAAATAGAGTCAAACCTATGGATTATAGGGAGCATCACTACTGTCTCTACCATTGAATAGAGGGTCATGGCATTCGAGATTGTCATGAATTTAAGAATGTGGTGTAAAATCTAATAGATAAGAGGGTTTACCATGTAGATGGTTCTATTAGAGTATCCCAACATGATGAAGTGAAGGTTACACATCTTCATGAGCAACCTAACAGTCATCAGTCGCCTTGTAGGCCCAATAGGTGAGTGCACGAGTATTTTCATTTTAGCTAACTACTCTAACTTTGTTTCAAAAGTTACATGAGGCACAAACATTCATATTACTCGAAGTTAAGCATAGGGTATCTGATACTAGGTTACCTGATAGGGGTCCCTTTTGTGTGTACCATCGAGTGCATGGACATGACATTTAGAGTTGCCAGTCATTCAAGAGGGTCATCAAAGACCTAGTACAATAGGACAAAATCCATGAGGATGGCTCTCTTGTTCACTCATATCGAAGCATAGGTACATCAATGAGGTCCAATATTCACCTAGGGGAGTTGAGTTCTATCATTCTTCCTGAATAAGCTGATTACTTTTTAGTAAATAGCATGCACACTGGGGGTATTCACGGTAGTAGACCTTTCCCACCAGCCATGCTAAATATGATAAGGGGAAATGAGGAAGCTAGAGGTGTTGCACCTCCCTCACCATTATTGAATGGCACAACCACTAGGGTATATAGGGCAACATGCCCTTCTTCAAAAGGCTCCAAGGGTTCCTATAAAATGCTTGGTCACAGTAAAAAATCTCCAAAGGCGTATGTAAGCCCTTTGGTAAACCTCAAAAGCTTCGAGGGTTTGGTAAAAACCGCTCGATCATCCCAAAAGGCTCCAAGGATCCCTGAAACCGCTTGGTCGTATTAGTTAAAAGCCCAAAGGATTTGCATATAATCATTCAGTCATCCTAAAAATATCCAAACACATTTGTAAGCCCTTTGGTCAAACCCAAAAGGCACCAAGAGTTTTTGAAAAACTTTTTGGTCAACCCCAAAGGCTCCAAGGATTCTCAAAATTGCTTCGTCATCCCAAAATGCCCCAAAGCTACGCATAATTCCTTTGGTCAATCCTAAAAGCTCCAAGCATTCCTAAGAATCGCTTGGTAAATATAAAGGATCCAGAGGCATGTACTCAATGTTTGGTCAATTATGAGGCTCAAAACCCATAAAAATTATAAAATTAATAAAATCCAAAAAAATTGGTAAAGCATAAAATCCAAAAATATTTGCATTTGCATTTGAATTTTGTATTTTTATTTTGCATTTACACATGCATTCGCTGCATTACTGCATTGCATATAGGCATTCATCATCCATTGCATTCCATAATAGAAGGCATTGTGCTTTTCAGTCTTACAAACGATGCCATGTTTGTGTTTAAATCATGCATCTATGCATTCATCATGATCCATCATTCATGTGAGTAATTGTGTTTTTCAACACAACCCATAATGTTGCTATGGAGATATACTAGTGTTTTTCAGTCACTTAGCCATACCTAGTGGTCTTATCAAGAGTTGGTAGAAAGCTTGCTTTGCTTTTGTAGCTAAGGTTCAGTTAGTATAGCCCTTAGAATATCATAAGCCTATCACTAATCAAAAAATTTAAATAATCCTAACAAGGACTAGGGGAATATGAAAGCCACAAAGCAGGACCGGGTATCCTGAAGCAAAAAGAGTTATTCTTGCTTATCCCTCTATACAGACGGCATGGGAAATTTTGGTAGTTGGCAAAAGGATAGGTTAGTTCCCTATTTAGAATCCCTTGCTTACGATAAAATGAGCAATATCCAAAAGAGATATCCAACATCAATCCTCATGATTGATACCCTACACAGATATCATAGATCGAATCCCCAGAGTGATATCCCATATTGATATCATACGATTGATATTCTCAATCGATATACCAAAAACATTTTTCCCAAGTAAATATCCCCAAAGGAAAGTTTCTAAAGAAAATTATCAAATGTATAATGTCGAAAAGTGAAGATCGAGTGAAGATCAGAAAACAGGCTTAAATCAAAGTTCAAAGTTAAGTTCAAAAGTTAAGATCAAATGAATATCATAAATCAAAAGTTCTTCACTATTATTGAGCTTAGTAATTACATACTTAAGTTGTGGAGCATTACATCGTCAGGAATGAGTGAGCTGAGGTTTAGCAGGTGCAGCGGGAGTGAGGGTTTGAATTTTTTGGGTAGGAATCTTAGCCAAGGTGGTAGAGGTAGAGCATGTATGGAAGGGGTGGGTGGGAACCTCGAGCATGGATCAAGCGAGGATCCAGAGGAAGGTTGTCAGGATACGGTAGATTTGGAGGTGGGCATCACACGGGGGCACGACCCTCCTCAAAAAGACCCCAAAAAAAAAGATACGAAGGACAATGCAGGGCCTAAGAAGTGGTTGTATTTTGTTGAGACTCTTAGAGGAAAAATAAAGGAGGTTATCTCTCTTCCACCCCTAGTTCCAGTAAATAATAAAATTTTGGCCCCGACAAGTTCCATGAACCCTTTTCTTTCAATGGAATAATTCTCCTTAGTAGGCAAGTTTTTGGGAGGTAGGCCGGACATGGAGACTATCAGGGCTTGGGCGATAGGTAAATGGCAATCGGTAGGCAACTTGGAGTTGGTATCTCTAACTCAAGGGTTCTTCATTATCTGTTTTAACAATATGGAGGATGCTAACCACATTTTAACAAGAGGTCCTTGGTTTTTGGGCAAAAGGAGCCTTTTTCTTAGATTATGGGGTGAAGATTTTGACCCTGAAAAGCAAAATATTAACATTACCCCTATTTGGGTTCATCTCTTGAGTCTACCTACCTAGTTATTCAATGAATATTGACTGCAGGTCATAGCCAAAACTATAAGGGACCTGATATCCATTGACCATGCGACCTTCGCCAAGACAAGGATGACTCATGCACGAATCTGGATAAATGCTAATTTGGATAATGAATTGCCAAGGTTTATGGAGCTAGAGTATGGAGAATACTATTGAAAATATCCAATAGAATACGAGAATAGATTGAAATTCTATGCAGAATGTAAAAATCAAGGATATCGATGCAATCAGTGCCCTAACCTGGCAATGAATAGAGAAAAGTAGAAGTAGGGAATGCTAGATAGAGGAAATTTGAGGAGTTTCCCTGGCATAGGTGATTTCAATCAAGCAAACTATGTCTACCAAAAAATAAAATAGAGGGTGCATGGTCCCAACAAGACAAAGGAAAACAACAGGTTGTTCACAAAAAATACTCAGGTAAGTTCCAATCCTCTAGTTTCAAATAAATTTTCAATTCTATCCAATATGGGAGTAGGAGGATTATCAAAAGACATGGAAGCCTAGAACCTTTAGGCTAACCTTTCTAACTCTCTAGAATCCCCATCCAAGTCAAGATCCTCAAACCCTAATGCTAAAATTACTATAAGCCTCGTGGGCATCACAAAGCCAAAACCTAATGCCCGATCTCTAGAATCCCCATCCAAGTTAGGATCCTTAAACCCCAATACTAAAAATACTTCAAGCCTAGTGGGCATCCCAAAGACAAACCCTAATGCTAAAGAACTTAGGAAGAAAGTTGAGGCATTAAAAAATAAAAAAACTCATCTCCCTAACATCATCACTAGGAACCAGGTGAATCCTACTGAGGGGCCATCCCGTAGACCAGAGGAATACAGGAAAAAATGAGAAGAATTGGATGTAGGGGTGGAGATATGTGAAAATATTTAGACTGAGGAATATGGTAGTCTAGTTATGCAACAAATTTCCTCCCCCTAGTTTAGTCCTAAACAAACTAGGAGCACTGTGAAGTCTCCTATAGATTTTGGCAATGAAAAAGAAGAGGGAGAATATCAAATGCTAAGCATCAAAAAATTAAAACTGATAATGACATTGCCAATGGAAAATAGAGAACCTTGTTTCAATAGGTTATTCTGAGTTCTGAAGACAACAAATTAGGAAAACCCCCTCAAGGGAGGGGGAGAGGAATAAATCCTAAAAAATCTAAATGAAGTTCCTCTCATGGAACGTGATAGGCCTCAATGGCCTGCCCAAACACAGGGAAGTCAGTGCAATAAGAAATCAAGTGAATCCAACTATTATCATGTTGTAAGAAATAAAAACTGATGAGATTCAGTCAAAAAAAGTAGCAAAAAAAAATTGGAATCAAGGGGAGATGGTTTGCAAATCATCCAGAGGAGCATTTGGAGGCCTTATGACTTTGTGGGATCACTAGATAGTATAAGACACCATTATTCAGAAATATGACAAGGTTCTTAGTGTTTTATTTAAATAAATAAACAACAACAGGTTATGGATCCTTTAAAATATTTATGCCCCAACTTCAATTCAAGGGAGAGCTCTACTGTGGGAGTACTTAGGCAATCTGAGTGAAATATTCCATAATGTCCCCTGGATTCTAGCTGGGGATTTTAACATTCCTCTTTACCATTCAGACAAAATGGGTGGAAATGGACCACCTATCAAGAGCATGGATGAGTTCAATGACTTTGTGAACTCCAACATGTTGATGGATGTAAAACTTAGAGGAGTGAATTATACCTAGAGCAATCGACGGATAGGGTGTCATATCATTCAAGAAATGTTTGACAGGTTTTTTATATCAAAGGAGGCTACAACTCTGTTCGGTGATTCT
Organism: Wollemia nobilis; assembly: GCA_028583015.1. Lineage (NCBI taxonomy): Eukaryota > Viridiplantae > Streptophyta > Pinopsida > Araucariales > Araucariaceae > Wollemia > Wollemia nobilis. The sequence goes on along the minus strand of JAQPPZ010017031.1, from coordinate 4,642,398 downwards.
ACCCTGCAAGCCCTTCCTAAAATTTCCTCTGATCATAATCCCATTTTTTTGGAGATCCCTAAATCTCTGTCCTTCAATAAACCTTTCATATTTCAATCTATGTGGATCAAACATTCTAGTTTCAGAGATAACTTAATTCAGTGGTGGCAGCAGCTTGTTAGGGATAGTGCAAATTTTAAACTTGTTGGCAAATTAAATTTTGTTAAGGAAAAGCTTCAAAATTGGAACAAAGAGGTCTTTGGAAACCTCTTTGAAAATAAAAAATAGGTTGTTGAAATTTTGAAGATAATTGATCAGAGGATTCAACATGGTGATGCTGATGAAACTACTAGGCAGGAGGAATGGGAAAAACTAGCAGAGTTTCATAACATTTTGGCCTATGAGGAAATATATTGGAGGCAAAAATCAAGGGCTCTTTGGTTGAAATATGGAGATTCAAATTCCAAAAAATTTCACGTCACCACGCTTAGAAACATAAGCAATAACAAGATAATTTTTTTTAAAAAAGTAGATGGTTCTATTACTCAGGACTTAACAGAAATCAGAAAGGAGGCAATAACTTATTTCAATTCTATCCTTGGTTAGGAATCACAGTGCAATGAGGAGGTCAAAGATGTTCTCTTGCAATCCATTCCTAGCATAATAAATGAGGATATAAACCTTAAGCTTCTAGCTCCCTTTTCTGATGAGGAAATTAAGGAAGCCTTGTTTAGCATGGAGCCAGAAAAAGCCCCGAGACCCAATGGCTTTCCCCCTTATTTCTATCAAGATTTTTGGGACATCGTAAGTGAGAATGTAATTTCTACTATCAAATAATTCCAAGCAAGCAATCATATCCCAAAAGGTCTCAACTCTACTTTTATTTCTCTAATTTCTAAGAAGCAAACACCTACATCTATGGATGACTTCAGGCCAATCAGTCTATGCAATGTTTCTTACAAGATCCTAACTAAAGCCATTGCAAATAGAATGAGAGATGTTCTACCCACATCATAGATCCATGATAGGGAAGTTATGTCCAGGGTAGGTCAATCTTGTATGGAGTTATCACAGTTCATGAAGCTCTGCACTCTACTCATAAGACTAACATGTCTATTTTTGCCCTCAAGCTTGATATGAACAAAGCATTTGACAGGCTAAATTGGGAATTTTTGATTGATGTCCTTCTTAAGTTTTGTTTTCACCACAAATGGGTTAATTTGATCAAAAAATGCATTGCTAAAGCATGGTTCTCAATTCTGGTTAATGGAACAATTGTTGGTTACTTTCAAAGTCGTAGAGGAATTCGGTAGGGGGACCCTATCAACCCCATGTTAATCATCATTATGGCAGAAGCTTTAGGAAAAACCATAAAAAATGCTTGCAGTTCAAGGCTAATATCGGGAATCAAGGAAACATCTCTCACTAGGGCTATTTCTCACCAACAATTCATCGATGATACCCTTCTATTGACTAAGGCATTGATGGTTGAGGCCAAAAGAATTAAATACATCCTACAACTCTACGAGGACGCTGCTAGTTAGAAAGTTAATTTCAGTAAAAGCAAGTTATATTTCTTGAACACCCCCATTCAGAGGCAAGGAATTATTGCAAAAATTTTAGGCTGTGATATAGCAAACCTCCCCACTTCGTATCTTGATCTCCCTCTTTTCATTGGTTCTCTGAGAGAGTCAATTTGGGACATGGTTATTGAAAGAATTCAAAAAAAACTTGTTGGATGGAAAGGTCATCTTCTATCTCAAGTAGGAAAGATGACCCTCACTAAGGCCTCTCTTTAGAGAATTCTAGTCTATTTCCTCTCCTTTTTCAAAGCCCCTGTGAAGGTTTTCCAAAAAATTGAGAAACTCAAAAAAGAATTTTTATGGACTGGATCAAAGGAGAAAAAAAGGATACACCTTGTAGGATGGACCAAAGTGTGCAAACCTAGGGAAAATGGGGGCTTAGGTCTTAGGATAATTGCTCATATGAATTTAGCTTTACTAGCTAAGCAGGCATGGCACCTCATTTTTGGTGAAGAAAATGAATGGACAACTATCATTAAACGAAAGTATCTTCAAAATATGGAATTTCTAATTGACTCAGTTCCAATCAGAGGTTCTACTTTTTTCAAAGCAATTCTCAATTGTAAGGAAATCATCAAAAAAGGTTTAATATGGGTTTTATGCGATGGTGAGAGGATAAATTGTTGGAATGACAGGTGGGCTAAGGATGAACCACTAACGTGATATCCTAACTTAGACCAAATCAAAGATATCATGGAAGAACTCATTGGTAGAAAAGTCTCCGATTATATGGTTGAGGATAGAGGAAGAATGAAGTGGAAACAAATAAGGATTCAGGGATTTCAAGTGGAATCAAATGATCTTTGTAACATTCTCGAGCAACAGTTTATCCCCATGAGACCCAAGGAATATCAAGTGACCTGGGCTCCTATGGAAAATGGTTAGTTCAATGTTAAATTAGCTTACAAGCTTCTGCTTGATAACGAGGATTTTGTCCTCCAAAAGGACTTAGTTTGGATAAAAAATTTAATTCCAAAAATTATAGTCTTTTCATGGTTGGTTATCCAAGGAAGAATTTTAACCATTGATAATATGATGCGTAAATGTATTTGTATCACTAATCATTGTTATCTATGCAGGGCTAATTGGGAGACCATTTATCACATTTTCCTTGAGTGCCATTTTTCCTTGACTGTCCTAAGTGGGGTTTTTTAGGCCTTCAATATTTCTTGGGTTAAACCAACCATCATACTTGATTTGTTCATCCAATGGCCTTATCCCTTTTCAAGCCAAAGACTTAGATACATGTGGAAAATTTGTCTCAATCACTATATTTTGTAGGTGTGGTTAGAAAGGAACCATAGAGTCTGTAATGAGTCTATCCATGATCATCAAACTATCATTGCCAGGATCCTATCCTTTGCCAATGAGAATGTGAACATTATCCCTTTTGATAGCTATAAAACTCATCTACAGGAGACCATGATTGCTCAATATTTAAGCTTAACCTTGTTAGATGAGTCTATGCCTAGGGTAGTCAACCCCAAAGAAAAATGTTAAGTGGTCCCCACCTCCTACGGGTTGGTTTAAGCTTAATTTTGATGGAGTGGCTAAGGAAAATCTTGGCAGAGGAGGCATTGGCAGCATTGTGTGAGATCATAATGGGAATATGATGCTTGTATTTTTTGAATATTTGGGAACAAGGACGAACAATGAAGCTGAAGCTAGAGCTATGTGGAGAGGCCTTCAAATGACTCAAGACTTAGAAGACAATTTTATCATAGAAGGAGACTCTATGCATGTTATAAATCTCCTCAATAATTGGAAAACACCTCCTTGGAGGATTAAAACAATTTTTGAAGAGGTTAGGATCCTTTTCCAGGGAAGATAGGATAGAAAATACCAACATGTCTTTCGGGAAGCTAACAAAGTTGCTGATAAGCTAGCCAATTTGGGTGTCGATGGTAACGGGATTTTCAAATGGGAATACGATATCCCGAGTGAAGTAGAGGAGCTTATTCAATAAGAATTCCAAGAATGATAGTCGAATTTACCAACAGGGAAGGCACTATAAGTTTGAAGGCTATGAGTATTCTCGTCTCTTTTTTGAAATGGACTCACAATAAAAATTATCCGAGCTATTAGTATTGGTGGATGTTGCTTGGAAATACCACAAAGACTAATGGGGATAGTCACATGTCAGATAACATGGCTCCTAGCAGTATTAGTAATTTGAGGTTGGTTGATAATCATAGGGCAGGAAAAAAAAATAATATAAGACTTTGAACTAGAGCCACATGCACCACCAGATAGCCACCGCCATAAATCTAGCTAGCAGGTTCACTTATCCAAGGCTGATTGGCCAAGACAGGATGTGGTCCCAAAGCATGTCATATATAGAAGAAAGCAATTACCAAATAATTATTAAGAGTAATTGTCAATACAGAGCTTGTGGGAGTTTTTTTTAGTACTCTGCTATGTGTGTCTGCAACTTTTTGTTTCTCCACTATTTCAAGGAAGGGATTTGTGTCTGTTTATTTTTTTGTAATTATTATGCAGGTGTATTTTCTTGGGGTATACCCAAAATTTTGTATGGGAAGTTTCTTTTTGATAACATGCTATGTGCCTTACCGGATGTAATGGCTTTGGCGACATGTAGATTTTACATATATAGGATCCTTAGTAAGGACATGTTCATCAAAAGCCCTGGGCTGATTTTTGTAAAAGGTTTTGGGTCAACCTATAAAACCCGGTATTAATGCTATAGTATCTTATCTACCAAAAATAAATAAATAAAAAGTTGGGCGAAGATCAAATGAAGATCCAAAATCCAGTTCGAAGAGAGATCAAATGAAGATCCAAAGACAGTTCAAAAAGAATATAGAATCGACTCCCTTGCTTCACTACATATGAGAAAGTATCCCAAAAATTGAAGGATAGAAAGGAATAAGCCTGAATCCCTAGAATTGTTAGCATAATTGTACCTTATGCATGATGATATTTCTGATGCGTTAGCATCTCACTTATGAATAAAACCAATGTTTGAATGTGGAAGAGCTAGCTTTAGGTATCTTGCATTGCCTAGTGGCTTAGTCCAACTAAAATCTAAAATTAAGATTGGATAAGATATTTGTGGAACCCCTATCTTAGAAATGGATTGAAAGAATCTTGCCTGACATCGGGGAATACTCGTGTCTTATCTTAAAATAATAATGTGCACACACTGGGATAATGAACAGTTAGGGTCTATCCTAGCAAAAGCCTTTTATCTCAAAAGTCTAGTGTGGTTAGTATGAAACTTTTGATAAGTCTATTAGGGTGTTTGAGTCTCATGGAAAACCTCAAAACTTTCTCCCATAGCAACAAAATGTCAAATATTGCAACCATATAAATAATAAAATTGTAAAGTATCGAATCCATGATACATCATTATATAAAGCACAATCAACATATAGGATAAATACCGGATGGATATTAGAAATAATATTTAGACAACCACTAACTATATCACGCACATTTTTCAAATTTGCAAAATAAAATTGAATGAGAGATTATATCATTCGCACCATAAACATCGCATACCATTGCATTTCATATGTGGGTGATTAATTGATTAAATTCTTATCTTAAGGATTTTTAATTACATTCATGATCTTTATACATTTTGTGGTGTCATCCATTATATTGATAAACATAAATGCATTTATTACTTATGTTTTAAGTGATTAAAGCATATAGGTTCATTTACATTAGATTTGCATCATGTAAATAAATCATTACATACATTAATGCATACAAGAAAGCAATATCAAATATACATTAAGAAAAGAACATTGCATCCATGTGCATCCATCATAAAAAGCACATTTAAGCATCTAGATCATTGCATATCATCATCATAAATTAAATAGCTATCTAGTGCATGTCATCCATACATCACATCATATAGCATCAACATAACATAAGCATTGCATCCATGTGCATCACATAAACATAAAATCAAAAATAAATGAGTACACAATAATGAGCCATAAAATAATGATCATTCATATCATATATAAATGTATCTCAGAGTACATCGGGAGTACAAAAATGCCTATAGGCTACAAATGTGTAGGTCCTCGACCTTAAACCAAAAATGATATATATCAAAAATATATCCTATAAAAGTAGAGCTCTAGCTCTGATATGCTCCCCCTGTATCGGAGCTCCCACCACCTCCCATAGTACTGTGCTGACGAGCCTACTCTGCCTGTTGCCCTATTGTTTTTTGTGGACCCTACTGAGAGCCCTGAGTACCACCTAGTCCGAAGATGCATAACACTCATCCAACTACCACCTATGCAATGGGCACCTTTGTGCACCGAGACCTATGGCTGGAGGCTATAGTAGACTACCCTATCTTCCTAGTACTGGTCTGATTGTTGCCACCATGTATACTAGAGGACCTGTGTGTCGTATCACTTCGATGGGTGTGATGGCTCGAGCTAGCAATAGACTATAATTTAGTCCTAGATCTATTATGCTGGGACTCTGGAGCATATGGATCCTCTAGAACCTCTACACCTAACATATGTATATATCCAACTAGCTGGTCCACCCGAGCAACCTTGGATGTGTGCCTATCATTGGTACTCATCAGCAAACCCTACAAGCATTGAATCTTTGCCATAGGATCTTGGCCACTTGGTAGTGCTTCTACTGGTGTCGTCAGAGGCCCCATAATCACCTGAGAGGATGGAGAATCCCCCCTATATACCTTGAGTAGATCTTGCTCTCCTACTGGTACATCCCTCTATGCCAGTGCTAAGTCACAACCACTGGTGAGCTCACCAACCTGGGTCTCTACTACTATAGCCTGTGTTGTCAGGCTAGCAATCTATTTCTTTGCCTACATCAATCGACGATCTTTATCAGTCAAATATGCTTGTATAGTAGTGATAGTAGTGTCCTGCTCCCTCTGCCACCTATGCCAAGAGTAGTCCCTTTGCACTATCAGGAGGGACCTCACCCTCCTCAGGAGCCTCCTCATCAGGTTAAACCTTAGGAGGCTCCTCAGCTACAATCTCTATGCCCCAACTGCCCTTTATCCATTGGTGCACACTACGCCCATTAGGTTCCACCTCTGCCCTTGCCTATTATGCAGCTTGGCCAAGAGGCCCTATCCCATACCAACGAAACATGGACCACCTCTGTCATACTCTGGAGTGGTCGCATCTATGTCAAATCCAATCTCTTGTAAGTCACCTAGAGCCAGAGGTTGGATCCATGATAGATCCCTCTCCAAATCCAGATGCCTATAGGCAATTGGGATCTTCAGGATGTCCTGCACTATGCCAAACTGATGCAGGACATGAGAGAAAAACTAGTACTCTCTAATATCTACCTTCTAGCCGAGTAACAATCTATGCCAGTGAGACTATCAAAGTCGCTTGTCGACCTCAGGCCAATCAGGATACTCCATGTAGGGCTACCACTCGATATCATATAACCTAAGTCCTACAAACCATTTGATATAATGCTAGAAATCACCATCATGGGTCCTACTCCAAAAGCCATCCTCCTCCCGATGCTAGCAGACAACACAGCACTGATGGGAATCGTCGATCTTTGTAATGTGCAATGGAAGCTCCCTAGGATGCTCTATCCTGATATGTTACTAGCCCCAAATTTGAAGAAGTAGACTGTAGCTAATCCCTCTATGGCTCCTATAAATAATATTATAGAGCTCTCAGTACAACTGACACAGTAGAGTACTCCCCCAGGCTAGGAGCAGTGGTTATCAGATGGATCTCTTAACAACTCTACGCATAGTAGCAAGAAGGTTCCAAGGAATCCTCCTACCCAAGGAGTTTGGAAGCACGAATTGCACCACCAAGTGCATGAAAATAGCCTTGCACATGGAGAAGACATTCTTTCCCTGCCAATAGCCGATGTGGACCCCTCCGTGGTCAATGGTGCACTAAGCCTCCTCACTTTGGGCATTGAAGATGACATCAAATATGAACTCCTTAGTGCCAGAAGTAGAAGAGATTATGGCCTCACCATCAATGGGAATCCTAAAAATCCTATATGCATCCTCTAGGGTAACTATCATTTCACCTGTAGGCAGGTGAAATGTGTTGGTCCGTGCATTCTAGCATCGGGCCAATGCAGTCAAATAGGCTTGATCTACCCAGATAGTGGGTAGATCTAGTACGTAGCTAAAGCCAACAACTCTGAACCACTATCGTTCACCAGTAGTGAGCTCTCCACAAAGATCCTTAAGAATGTCAGGATCTTGAGCTCTAGAGGTCAATCTCTAAAATAAACAACATGATATAAAGAAAATCTAACTAAAACAAGCAAAAACATTTAAAAATGACCTAAAAATCATCAAAAATAGTTAAAATTTGATAAAATTGCAAAAACATGTCATCATGCAGGCCTACAAATCAAATTTGTCAATTAGATAGGTCAAAAATGCATTAAATGATATTAATTGCCTTTTAAAACTTAGAAAAATTAAAAATTTTACAATTTTTTTTCTAAAGTTGGCGAACCATGGGTCAACCCTACGGTCCGCATGTGATCAAAAATTGACCATTGGGACTTTGAATTCTGACCATAGCTAGCAGATGCGGTCCCCAATTGACCAATTGGGAATGACATCTGGTACCTGCAGTCTCCAATTGAGATCACGCTGGGTGCGATGTCGCGGCCAAAAATGGAAAAAAATTAAATTCTAAGCTACCCTAACCTAAGGTGAGGTTCATTGCAAATATTTTAACAAGATTGATTTACCAATTACTTAATTGGGTTCATTTTAGTGGTAATGGATGTGAGGTCTTGGTTTTTGAGTTACCTTACCCTCAACTCATCCACTGCGACTCGAAGAAGCTTGTCCGCGATCTACCATTGTGCTGTGAGTCATTGTGCGGGTAAAGTTTGGTAGATTTTTGGTGAGTTCTCAGCTGTCACTGTCAGAGCTCTAGATTTGCAAGTTGCTATCAGGGAATAATGAGAGACATTTGAAAATTGGACTTTTTATAGGCCTCTCATGTTTCGCACGGACCGTAGGCCCTAGCCATAGTTCCCAAAATTGCAAATGGGAACAATAGACCCTAGCTATGGTTGACAACTGACAAGAAATTTAGAAAATTCCCACCATGGGAAGGGCCAAAAATATAAATTAATGCCTCCCATTGGGTCAGAACTCAATAAAAGAAAATAAATTTGGAAACTTGGTGATAATCAAGCATTGGGATCCAATTAAAAATTAAAAATCTAGCTGAGATTATAAAGTACATTCAACCGAGGTCGTCGCTATGATAATCCTTTCATGGAGTGATGCACCTCCTAGCCAAATAAATAAGCTCAATGCATAATTCAAAATATTCAAAAAAATCAAATAATTAAAACACCAAATGCACCTCATATTTAGTAATTTACCCTATACACTTGGCGGTTGCAGCGACTTGCGATCCATGTAATCCGACATGATGAGTAAATTACCATAAGGACATTTGGGGAAAAATTATCATCGTTGACCTGATATGCTTCTTTTCAATCCCTAATAAGGCCTTCATGGACATAATTCTCCACAGGAATGAGGTGTTGCATGTCATTTATTCTATGACCTCTTTTCAGCAAATCATCGATAATTTGATTCAACACAAATCTGATTGGATTTGTATCATTTTGATTCCCTAAGATGACTATTGCAGCTCGACTGCTCTATGGGATAGAAATGTGTAAATACTATTAACAGTTGGAATCAAAAGTTGAACTAGGTCTAACCAATGCATTAATATGCTCAAATCTAAGTTGTGCATATCATTCATGGTGGTCAAGAGACATCGCCACTTTATTCATTGTCATTACCCTCATCGACTCGTCACTTGAGGAGGTAGTCATAATATCAAATCATAATAAAAATCAACAAAATATCCCTGAAATCGTAGATCCCTTGATCTTGTCAAAATTGCATTCATATTTGTGAATCATTATCAATAGCTATCATAAGCTTACCCCTTTGCTTGGGGAAAATAGCAAATATGATAATTTATTTGTAACTCTCATCCTTTCGGTTATATAGGCCTAACTCCTATTGTAGCGCCAAAGCTACTCGAATTTCTGATGATGAGTGCAAACTCTTTCAAGTTTAAGCCTCCAAAGAGTTGGAAGCAATGATTCTAGGATGCACATCCTTTTGTTGGACCTGGGGCATCTAATATTGATCTAACTAATGATCATCATAGAACCTTTGGTATCATTTTAGGAGGTCTATTTTTTCTCAGCATTGTTCAATCTCACAACACATCTCAAAAGGGGCATCTGTAGACACCTAAAACACGTCATGTCGAGGGTGACTACTCATATGGACATGCTACAAGAACATATGGAAGATCTTGGACAGACTCCAAGATAGAGCAATGGTTATAACCACTCAATTTGGGCTCCTTGGCTTAATCATTCTAAAATGCAGTCCAAAAATATGGTTTATAGATGAACTACGACTGAGACCGACGGTTTACAGTCTAGACCATAGTTGTGGCCTGTAGTCTCAATTGAAGTTCAGTTGGCCTTCAATCCGAACCAAATCGGTTGGAAAAACCATTTGATATAGAAGAATGTGGTTAATGGATGGAAGATTCCAGAGGCTTCCATTCCAACTGTCCTAACCACCTCTTACAGATCTTGGCTTCTCCAAGAACCCACCCCTAGTCCTAGGGCATCCTATAAATAGCCCCCTCCAAATGGGAAGAAGATATGGATGATTTGTATAGTGAAGCATTGACGAATTATCAAGAGAGAGTGAATTGATCAAGTGAGCAACGAAGCCCTTTTGAATTGCACATTGAATTCATGCATTTGAGGAGGCCACTTTGCTATTCACCTAAAGATCAGTTTTTCATGGAAGTTCTAGGAGCCTAGAAGAATCAAGAAACACAATTTTAGGAAAACAAAGGCCTATCACAGTGATTCAATTGCCAAACCTATCAGAAGGACACCGAAGGTGACCCTTAAACATCAATTGGACAAGGAGGTCAAGCCCACTGCCCTTGGAATTGAGGGCAAACATATCAGAGTGCTAACCATGACTTTCAGCTATGGTTTATAGTGCAGATCGCTCACCAGAGCTACGGTTTGTAGTAGAGGTATAACCACCTTCCTATTTTCATTTCTGTATGGTTAACTAGCTTAGATTAGTTGTTTTCATGGTTTAAATACATTTTAGCAGACTTCTGACCGTAGAATTAGGTTATATTAGATTCTTTATGTTTATGCTTCAATTATGATATTAATGGTTCTTTATGCACCTTTATTTCTTGTTTTATACATTTAATCCATGCATAGTGTAGCTACTACTTATCTTTACGCTATTATATAAATCTTGATTTGATTTTCATAGCTTAAAAGCACTTTTCATGTTTTCTTTATTATGCATGTTTAATGGTGTCATTATGCAATTTACCTAAAAGGGCCTCATCATGAGAGACTGCCTATCTTTTAACATTCTTGTGTTGTTTCTTGACCGTAGAGAACAGTTTCAATGGAGAACCAACTATCATGTTTCTTCCTCATCGCGAAGAAGAGGGCACCTCCACCCTAGAGTAGTTTGTGTCATCCTGAAAGGCATTTGGAAATCACACCTACCCTTAAGAGGGAAACAATTGTGCACTCCTATTGTAATATTGTATCAAAATGATTATCCCTAAGAGGGATGTACTTGTAATTTGATGTTGACTTCGAATACAATGGAATAAAGCATTTTTCTTCTTGATTCATTTGTTGTCAATTTCTTGTTCTTGTATGCATGTTATACTTTTATCATTTATTGCAATAGGACGCCATCGGGTATGAGCCTTTTTGGTGGTTATAGGCCCAATGCAAATAAAGAGTATGGATAAGTAATCATATTTTATTAATTTCAATACTAATTATTCAAGGAAGTACTGGGTATAATTTTTTAAACATAAATATGAATCACTTAATGCTTTTATGAAATTTAAATAACTTGTAGAGAATGAAAGTGGATGCAAAATAAAAATTTTAAAGATTTATTGAGGCACAAATCTTTGTTCTATTCAGTTTATGAGTTTTTGTGACAAGTTTGAGATAACTGGTAGCTAACTATAGCTTATACTCCACAAAAAAATGGGGTGGTAGAGAGGAAGAACCACACCATTGTTGAAATGACAAGAAGTATGCTAAAGAGAAACTTTTTGAGTAATATTTTATGGGGTGAGGTAGTTGGTACAATGTATATATCCTCAATATGATCCCTACATAAGCACTCCATAAAATAATCTCATATGAAATACAGTATATTTGAAGCCTAATTTCACTCATTTTAAAGTGTTTGGATGTTTGTCTTACATTCATGTTGTTTATTAGCTTAGGAGAAAGCTGGATACTCAGAGTGAAGCATGCATATTTGTTGGATATAGTGAAGAAAATAAATGGTAGACTCTATTATCCCATTATTTCTTATTTCAAGAGATGCCATTTTATATGAAGGGGGAGTTTCTAGTTAGCAAAAGGATCACGTTAGGAGTCCTAAAGTGTTGATAATGGTGATATAGTTGATATTCACCCTATTAGTGAACCAATTTATCAAGAAGATCAGACAACTAGCCCTTCATCTACTTCTACAAGCAATAAAGTCAAGTATTTTAACATATCATCCTCGTATTCAAATGCTAGATACAAAATTAAAAAAACTCACAAGGAGCCATGCTCATGAAGCAAATCATGAAGAAGACTCAATAGGTGAGGTTGTAAATTATGCATTGTTAGCACAATCAAATTTTGAACCTTCATATTTTGAAGAAGAATGTACTAAAAATGTTTGGGTGAAATCCATGAAGGATGAATGGATTCAATCCATAATAATGATATAAGGGAACTTGTAGAGTTTCAAAAGGAAAGAAATATATTGGTACAAGTGGGTATACAAAATCAAATTCAAAAGTGATGCTAATATTGAAAAGCACAAGGCAAGGCTAGAGATAAAATTCTATACTCAAAAGTATGGCATTGACTATGAGGAGAAATTTTCTCCTATATCTAGACAAGAGACCATTAGGATGTTGATCTCTTTGGGAGACCAAAAAACTTGGAGCATTTATCATTTTGATGTGATGAGTGCTTTCTTGAATGGATACTTAGAGGAGTAGGCTTATGTTCAATGACCTCAATATTTTAAATTTCAAGGTAAAGAAGGTTATATCTACAAATTGAAGAAGGTATTTTATGGACTTAAACAAACTCCAAGGGCATGGTATTCCCATATTGATAGCTACTTTCAAGAAAATGAATTTATGAGAAGTAAGAGCGAGCCCACTCTTTACTTCAAAAATAAAGGCAATAACATTATTTTATTTGCCTATATGTTGATGATTTGATTTATATGAGTAGTTGTTCTAACATGAAAGATGAGTTTAAAAGTGCCATGATGAAAGAGTTTGAAATGATGGAATTAGGGCTGATGTAATACTTCCTTGGAATGGAAGTGCATTAGAGTAAAGATTAGATTTTTGCATGTCAAGCAAAGTATGCTAGGGACATGATGAAAAGGTTCAAATTGGAATATTGCAAACCGATTCCTACTGGAATTTCTCATGAATTATTTTTATGCAAAGACGATGACGTCAATAAAGTAAATTATATAGCCTATAGAAAAATAGTGGAGAGCCTTATGTTTCTAACTCATATAAGACTGGATATTGCATATGTTGTGTCTTTCTTTTCTAGATACATGATTGAACCTTTTGAGTTGCACATGAAGGCAACCAAAAGGATTCTAAGACATGTTAAAGGTGCAATATATTTTGGGATTCATTATTATGCTTTTAATAAATTTAAGTTGGTTGGTTATAGTGATTCAAATTGGGATTGAATCTTAGATGACCAAAAGTCAACATTTGATAATTGCTTAATACAAGGTTTAGGGCTGATTACATGGAGTTCCAAGAAAGAATGTTTTATTACACTCTCTTCAAAAGAAGCTAAATATATTGTAGGTACATTGTGGCAATCCAAGTCTACTCACCTGGTTGTACCATTCATACTATCTCATATGCATATGATTGTTTTTAAATTATCAACATAGTTTCTCTATGGACAAGTTTTCAAGTTTACAATTTTAATGTTCACCCAAAGCAAAGTTACATTTAAATGAGGTATATCATACCACTTTTGGAAATTATGATTGCTATAGAAAGTCTCCCAAGTGGATGAGATTGACCAAGTCCTGTAATAGGTACTTGTATGCCCAAAATGGCCACATATGCTTAGAATATTTTTTGAAAATTTTACTAAGGCATGAAAGCTCTATTCCACATGCATTCTAGTGTATTTCGAAGCAGATCCATGACAAAGGAGATAATTCCATCCACACTTAGTCAAATTTTGTACTTGATGAAAATCCACATCACAACCCTTGTTTTTGACTCCGAATTAGCAACAAAGGATTTGAATCCACAAAAGTATTTGGAGAAAGGTGATGTAAGCATAAAATTTATGTGAATTGGTGATCACTTTGTATTTGTAAAATATTTCAAAGCAATTAAGTGTTGGAAGACTATTTTTGGGAGACTCATAGAGTTTTTTTGGCCCAGAATGGTGACATAAGGCGAAAGATGATGTAAAAATGTGTGGATTCGTACAAAGAAAATTTTGTCTAATATTGCAATGGAATGGCAACAAGTAATGTTTATCTAAGGCCAATATGGAATGAAAACATAGTTGTTTACACTATGGCAGAGCCAAAATTGAAATTCATAACTGATGCTTTTGTTTGGGTTCGAAATCGAATCCGTAGAATTTTCAAGAGAAATGTGATGTCATCAAGTTTTTATGCGGATTCACTTTAGCATCAATGCTAAAGGAAAATAACAAGGATAAGTGATGGATTCCATATCACCCTATCAACAATGCATTTTTATGCAAAATGACTTTTTGAGGTTTCTGAAGCATCGAGGATGATGTCATCGAATATTTTTTTAAGCGGAATGGCATAATGATCTCTTCCTATCATTTATCAAAGCTTATTTCAAATAGATCTTAGCCATACGATGGAAGAGATCGACGATTGAGGATTGCTAAGTAGAATTAAATAAAATAAAAGCTTTCTTGCTAGGACCGAAGAAAAGTTAGTTGGATAAGGAAGCCGAAGTACCAAGGGTTTCAAGAAGATCAAAACTAGATACAATTGTAGATCAACGATGATAGGAGATTTCCAAGAAATATCCACGATGTATATGAGGTCTCCAATAAACAAAACTTCAGTTGGAGCCTGTTGTGGCTAATCCACAACACGCCCCAAAATTGGGGACCCACCTTTTTTTGCAGGTTTTCAGAGAAAATCCCAGTGACCCAGATGCTAAAATGAAGAAAAGGGGCAAAAAAATGCACAAGTGTAGAAAGTGTCGCGAAATCGTGACATGTCGCGAAATCGCGACATGTCGCGAAATCGCGACACGTTGCGCCGTCGCGACCGAAACCAAAAAAGTGTCACGAAATCGCGACGTGTTGTGCGGTCGCTACCAAAAGCAAAAAAGTGTCACGAAATCGTGACATGTCGCTCCGTCGCGGCCCAGAGAGGAGAGAGAAAGGTAGAATGAAAACTATAGCGAAATCACGACGTGTCAAAAAATCGCGGTCAACGCAGTCAACGGCAGCAGGTGGGCAGAACGGTCACGAAATCGTGACGTGTTTGATTTTCGCGGCTCGAAAGCGGGCAGAGGGCACAAATTGGAAAGGCGTCACGAAATCGTGACAAAACTGGGACATAGGTGCATAGTTCGAAAGGCGTCGCGAAATCGTGACGTGTCACGTTTTCGCGGTGCACGTGGATAAAAAGGCCTAAGTGACAAAACGGTAGCGAAATCGCGACGTGTTGGAGTTTCGCGGCTTGAAGGCGGGCAGAAGGCACAGAGTACAAAATGGTCATGAAATCATGACAAAGCCGAGCAAAAGAGTCTTAGGCCCAGCAGTGTAGCGAAATCGCGACAAAATCGGAGACAAGGCACTTAAGTCGAAAGGTGTCGCGAAATCGTGACGCGTCGCGTTTTCGCGGCGCGGATGGATAAAATAGCCTAAGTAGGAAAATGGTAGCGATTTCGTGCAACTTTTGGCGAAACGCTTCAGCCAGGCAAAGACGTCACGAAATCACGACAAAAAGGTGAAGACCATGCCCGAAAGAGAAAATGGTCGCGAAATCGTGATAGGTTGCGGAGAGATGGTCCGAAAGAGAAAATGGTAGCGAAATCATGACAGGTTTCGGCAAAGTGTACGGAACAGAGAAACGGTCGCGAAATCGTGATAGAAAATGAAGACCATGCCGATGGATAAATGGTAGCGAATTTCGATGAGTTTTGACAAAGTGTACGAAAAAAAATGGTAGCGATTTCGTGACCAGTTGCGATGAGATGGCCCGATGGAGAAAATGGTCATGATTTCATGACAGGTTGCGGCCGGAGCGTACGGAGAATGAAAGCGTCGCGATATCGCGACATGTCGCGTTTTCACTGTGAAACCAAAGGAGCAAGGCTGCATGCTATTTTTGGTCATGATTTTTGAGGAACCGTTACGAAACATGCAGAGAGCGTTGAATACGTGGCGCAAAGGCATGAGGATCATTGTAACGCTTCGGATCGACGAGTACATCTAGCGTAGAGAAGATCAAACGTTTCAGATTCAAGAGAAGGGTTGAAAAGCACCAAAAAAGCGGGAAACTGAAACGAAGCGTCATGGGAACTGAAACGAAGCGTCACAGAGCAGCCGAGAGCAGCAACAAAAAGTTTAAATAGCAGAAATGTAGATAGATACGAGGCTGGAAATTGTAGCAAGAAAGCATTATTTTTAAATAAAGGAGTTATTTGGCAGGAGCAACTTTTGTGTGCAAAACCAAAAGGAGATTGAAGCTATTACTACTGTTTTCTCTGTTAATCTTTCTTTTGCATTATTTTCTCTTGTATCTATCCGTTTACGCCATGAGATGGGTTACGATAGGTGAATGACAGAATGATGCAATTATTTTCTTTCCTTAGAGTCTTGCATCTGATTTGATTTGATTGTGTGTTAGTACAGGTCTGTTAGGTCAGGTTGTTTTAGAACTTCGTCTCACAACTTGGGGTTTTGCAGGGAGGAGATTGCTAACCGAATTAACGTCCTGTTTTAGTTTTCCAGCTGATTTTCATAAGCAATGTTGCGGTTCTAGGTTCTGATATTATTTTTTACTGTTTATTCGAAGATTGACATCTCGGATTCTGGTGCATTCCAGGATACGTTTTACATTTTTGCTAACTCCAAACGCTAACGTAGAAATAACAGAACATTTAAATGAAAGATAAAATGAACCAGTTAATCATAAAATGAACCTCGTGCTAAAGGCACGGAGCTTGAATGAAGTGGCCTATACCACGCATGTTTTCATTTAACATCCTTCTTTAAGCCAAAGATAAAAGAGGTTGCTAATTCATTTTAGGGAGGGTTTCATTAATTTCAAGATCATAAAAGAAGAAAGGGTTTTTATTCTTTCTTTTGCTTTATGCTGTTAGATTGCTTTGACAGATCAGGGTTACAAAGTTTGTTGGGAATCATCAAAGGCCCCTTGTTAACAGTTACTTGCAGAAAATAAGTTGTTCTAGATTACATTCATTTATTTGCATTTTGTCTTAATTGGTTATATGCATATGAATGTTTGTTCACAGGAAACTTGGAGAAATTAAAATAATAAATTTTCTTTGCAAGGAAGAGTCTGCGGGTTTGAGACTCCAGTTGCGTGTTCATTTTGTATTAGGACAAAATATTCACTCAACATTTTGGCGCTAGAAGGAGGGCCTTCTTTATTGCTTTGTGATTTTTGATTTGTTCTAACAATTAATGTGGGTAGTTTTGTTTCCACTTATTGTGCTTGCAGGTATAACATTTGGATACTGTATTTTGCAAGCAAGTTGAGAGAAGTCTTTTGAGTTCTAGAGTTTCCAAGCTGGCCCAACCTGAGTACATTGCTACTAGGTCTAAAACCACAGGGGAAACTATTTTCCAAAGCCTTTCTCCCACTGCTAGGAGGCCAAAAAACAAAACATTAGAGATCGAAATACCACCCAGTATACTTGAGTTAGGGATTTCTTTAGACTCAAGTACATCTAGCGGGCCTGAACCTTTAAGTTCAAGTGCGACAGTAACACCCGTGATATCTGTCTCCACAGTTCCAAGCATTCCAATTGTTCCCACAGGGTTAACACCTTTGAATAACATGGCCCAACAACAACAACAACAACAACAACAACCACCTACCCTCTGGTACGGTGCACAAAGTTCCCCTTTAGATATTCCAGGGGCAGTCCATGACTTGCCTAGAAACATTGAAAGGGGATTACCCAAATTCTTGCACGATGGTCCCACAACAGCAGAAGATCATGTTCAAATCTACAAGGACTATATGTTTAGGCAAGGGGTTACTCACGAGGATGTTGCTTGCCGAGTTTTCCCTGCTAGTCTAGACCCCACGGCCAATGAATGGTATCGAAATCTTCCAGCAGGGTCCATCACTTCATGGGCCCAATTAGAAACCGCTTTCATTAGCCAGTTTAGAATGTTATTGGATCCCTCCATAATCTACAATCTATTCGTATCATGTAAAATATTACCCAATGAGCCCATACGAACATTTAACCAGAGGTTCCAAAAACTATACACGAATCTGACTCGTCACTTTGCGGTAGATCCTGCAGTCGCCTTGCAATTATATTTCGGAGCCTTGGATCCTTTAACGTCTTTGTTGACTAGAAGGAACCCTCAGGTTACGACGCTTCCTTTGGCCTATGCAGAAACAATGACTCTCGAACAACAGATGAACCTGCCAGGAGCAGGATTGTCTCAATTGACTGGGATGGGACAATATGGTCCATACAGTCAATTTGCCATGATGAACCAGTTAATGGCACCACAGGTTCCTATGATGAACAATTTCCAAACACCCACCCAAGTGACGCCATTTCCAGGTTATCCGAATGCCTCTGTTCAAACGCAGGGATTAATTCAAAATAGCCCGATGGGTTTGCCCGGGTTCGGCATGGGCAGTAATTTGTTGACCATGCCGGGGTTTGCTCCGATTAGCACGCCAAGCCCAACGACTTATCCAACAATCACTCCCATTCAAAGTGTGAATCCAGGGTGGAATCCACCTGCCCAGACCCAAGCTATTCAAAATGTGAATCCAGGATGGAATCCACCTGCCCAGACCCAAGCCATTGTACCTATTCCAGAGGTGGCTAATGCAGCAAACACAACTGGACCCAAAATTACAGTGCCTCAACCACAAGGGTCTGAATCCGCCATAGAAAACATGAAGGAAACCTTGGCCAAAGTTTTGGTCACGGTGGGAAATGTCAATAAAAAAGTGGACCAAGCCATGGGTCATAACCGGCCTCATAACCATAGAGGAAAAGGAACATACAACACGCAGCCGAATAATGGGCGAGTACCCAACCCCCGTAGCCAATCAGGCAGATGTCTCGAAAGATTTTGGAGAATCGGGACCTTGTGACAATGATTGTATGCACTGTGGCCATGGGAAGCATGAGTCTATATTGACTGAGGTTATACATTCCCAAGAAAGTGAAGAAGAGGAGGATGTGGAATTTTTTGGAAACGAAGATGAAGAAACATTGGAAGTTCATGCCAACAAACGTTTTGGGAAAGGAAATCACAAGTATTACACTAGGAGTTCTAAGGAGCCCAAAACTTCCTCTACTCCTCCAAACAACCAATTACTTCCTCCTGATTTCAAAGGAGATGTCAATCCCCCTCCTCCATCCATGGTGGAAAAGTCTAAGATGGTGCAAAATATGTCAAATTCAGAAAAACCCACTTATGACTTGGTGGAAGACATGAAGAAAACTAAGGCCAATGTCTCAATGTATGACATGTCCCGATTATTAGGCCAAGAAGTAAGTCCACCAAAAATATTAGATCCATCTGCCCAAGTTCATGAAGCTAAAAGTGCTGAGTCCCGATTGGTTTTACAAAAGGAAAAATGAGATATACCTCCTTTTCTGATAACCATTAGAATTGCAGGTAAAAACCTGCACAATTGTTTAATAGATTCAGGGGCCTCGGCTACCATCATGCCCCTAGAAATCTGTAAAAAATTGGGATTTACACCAAAACCTTCTAGAAGCAGGGTGGTGCAGCTGGATAGATCAACCATGGAGGCAGTGGGAGAATTGGGTGATGTTCTTATTCAAGTCAATTCAGAACCCAGGGTTCAACATCACATAGACATATTGGTGCTCGACATTCCTATCAAATATGGCATGGTTTTGGGAAGAGATTGGAGTAAGAACCTGAATGGTTACATTGTGACAGATTCTTCACATATGTGGTTGCCGTGGAGGGGAGTGGCCAACCAAATTCGGATTGATAGTGAACCTAGGCTCAAGGAGATGATCACGGAGTACAACAAACCGAATGAGATCCAATACATTGAAGCAGAGCTGGGAGCATATTGTTTGGACATAGAAACGCCTGAAAGTTCCCAAAATGAAAGAATTGGGTGCAACGTTACTGAAGGACATCAGGACATTTGGACTTTAAGATTTGATGGATCCAGGTCCAGACAAGGAGCAGGAGCCGGTGTTGAATTGTCATGTTCGGATAAGGAGCCTATGTTCGCTGCATACAGACTGCAGTTCCCTGCCACCAACAACATGGCAGAATACGAGGCCTTGATTCTCGGACTTCAATTGGCCCTTCAAAAGAAAGTTAAGTGTATCAAGGTCCTTGGTGATTCGGAACTGGTGGTAAAACAAGTGAAGGGACAATACGTATGCAAAGACAGGCGGCTTAGACTTTACCGAACCAGGGTTAGAGATTTAATAGACGAGTTTGATGCTTTTAACATATCTCTGATTTCTAGAAAAGGCAATCGTCTGGCCGATTCTCTAGCCGTAGCTGCGAGTATGTTGAAACCAGTGGACCATAAGAAATGCAAGAAATTCTCTGTAGAACTGGTCCCTTGTCCCTCAATACCAGACAATGTCACGAATTTCCAAGTGTTCGATAGTGACAGGCACATATTCCATTTTGTCACTAATTCTGGTATATTTGAAAAGCAGGTTATAGATGAAGATGAGAGGGATTTAAAGGAGGCAGATTTGGAAGAAAGAATTATTGGAAAAAACAATAAGATGCCAGATGAGATGGCTTCGTTAGAAAAAACCTTCGATATCGGATACCAACCAAGAGAAGGTAAAAAGGTTCCACCTCCCAGAGAAGCCTGTGATTTGGTTAACATTGGATGTGCAGAAAACCCTCGAGAGGTATTCATAGCAAAAGCATGTACCAAGCAGGAGAAGGATTCCATTGCCAATGCATTAAAAGAATACATAGACTGCATAGCTTGGAGTTATAAGGAGTTGAAAACCTATGATCAAAATGTCATAATGCACACGATTCCATTGAAGCCAGATTCCAAACCCTTCAGGCAAAGACAAAGGCGAGTTAATCCATTATTAGAACCCTTGATAGAGAAAGAGGTGAAGCGACTGTTAGAAGCTAAGATCATCTTTCCTGTTAGGCATTCCACATGGGTTGCTAACCTGGTCCCCGTGAGGAAAAAGAGTGGAGAAATAAGGTTGTGTATCGATTTTAGAAATCTTAATAAAGCCTCCCAAAAGGACAACTACCCGTTACCCACCATTGATGAAATACTCCAAAAGGTAAACGGGTCGGAGATGATGTCATTCCTGGATGGTTATTCGGGATATAATCAGGTTCTTATCCATCCTAGTGATAGGATGAAAACTGCTTTTACCACAAAGTGGGGCACCTTTGCATATAGGAGAATGCCCTTCGGACTATTGAACGCAGGTGCCACTTTCCAGCGAGCTATGGACTTTGCTTTTAAAGGGCTCATAGGTAAGTGCATCATTGTCTATGTAGATGACATTCCTGTCTTTTCTAAGAATAGGGAAAACCACGTCAGGGATCTTAAGAAAGTCTTTCAAAGATGCAGGGAACATGGCATTTCTCTCAACCCAAAGAAGTGCATTTTCGGGGTGACGGAAGGAAAACTGTTGGGGCATATAATATCTAAGGATGGAATTTCCATTGACCCTGAGAGAATAGAAGCCATACAGCAGATTCCTTGTCCCAACAGCAAGAAGGGGTTGAGATCATTTTTTGGGAAGATCAATTTCGTCAGAAAATTTATTGCAGATTTTGCAGAAATAGCAAAACCTTTGAACGACATGTTAAAGAAAGAGGTCCAGATCAAGTGGACAGATGAAAATATAGATGCTTTTAAAAATATCAAGGACGCGATTTCTAAAGCCCCGATTTTAGTGAGTCCCGATTATACGAAACCTTTCTATATCTACACATTTGCTTCAGATCACTCCTTTGCGAGTGTTTTAACTCAGAAGAGTGAAGGCAGCATTGAAAATCCCATTGCCTTCTTGAGTAGTCCTCTCAAAGATGCGAAACTGAGATACTCTATCTTGGACAAGCAAATGTATGCTCTGGTTAAGACTGTGAAAAAATTCAGGCATTACATAGTCCACAGTAGGGTCTTTGCTATCGTCCCAGATCCTGCAGTCAAAGCCATGTTCATACAGAATGAATTAGGTGAGAGACGTGGTAAGTGGGTTTCAACTTTGCAGGAGTTTGATCTTGAGATTCAGTCGATGAAGATAGTGCGGGGGCAAGGGTTGGTTAAGGCAATAGCAAAAAAGGATCTCGCAATTTCATGTCAACATTATGAAGTCGCAGATATAACCAAAGATGAGTGGTATACAGATGTGGTGTATTATCTACTAAATGGTAAATGTCCACCGCATTTGAATTCTACTCAACGAAGAGCCTTGCGCTTGAAGTCTGCTAATTTCCTAATTAGATCCGACACGTTATACAAAAAAAACCATGAAGGTATTTACCTTCGTTGCGTTGATCAAAAGGAGGCAGTGCGAATACTCGAGGAGTTTCATGGTAAACATGGGACAGGGCATGGGTCCGCTAATGCCACAGCCCATCAAATCCTCAGAGCCGGTTATTATTGGCCTCGACTATTCAAAGATGCCCATACTCATGTGAGGTCATGTCATACATGTCAAACTGCAGCCAATAGAGACAGGAGTGCTTCCATGCCTTTACAATCCGTAATCGAATCTAGACCTTTTGCACAATGGGGCCTGGATTTTGTTGGGATTATCAGTCCCAATTCATCCGATTCCCACAAATACATTCTGACAGCTACGGATTATTGCACAAGGTGGACTGAAGCTATCCCCACAAAGAATGCTACTTCGGAGGTTGTTATTAAGTTTTTAGAGGATAACATTGTCACTCGGTTCGGGATGCCTAACTCCATTGTAAGTGATAATGGTTCAGCTTTTTCCTCTCTAGAGTTTGCTAATTGGGCCTTTGATAACAGCGTGAGTCTAAAATTCTCTTCCAATTATTATCCGCAAGGTAATGGATTGGCCGAATCATCTAACAAGAATTTGTTAAATGTCATAAAAAAATTGTTGGAAAGAAATCCGTGGGACTGGCATAACAAGCTTAAGTTGGCTCTTTGGGCCGACAGAATCAGAGTCAAAGAAGCAATAGGAACATCTCCTTACCATCTGGTTTATGGACAAGATCCCATTTTTCCTACAAATCTCAGGTTACAAACGCTGCATTTCATGAAAGATTATTTCGGAACTAATGATAAACTTGAGTCTAGACTAACACAATTAATGCATCCGGATGAAAAAAGGGATGAGGCTATGCTTCATTTTAGTAAACACCAGGATGTAGTAAAAATATGGTTTGACAAAAATTCTAGAGCCAAGGCTTTTAAAATATCAGATCTAGTACTGTTATGGGACAAAAGACATGAGAAGAAAGGGGATCATGATAAGTTTGACTACTTATGGTTGGGTCCGTACCAAGTTTCAGAAGTCCTAGGGGAAAACAGTTTTAGACTAAGAACCTTGGATGGAAAGGATTTGGCATTACCGGTCAATGGGTTGCACTTGAAACACTACTTCCAGGCTTGAAGCAGCTGGGTTTTGTATTATATGTAATTATGCCATGCTTTGTTTCTTTTGTGTGCAGATTTGATATTTAAGTTGTGTGTTCTTGACATGTTTAGGTTTGTATTAATGTTGTGCTTTGTTTCTTTTGTGTGTGCAGGTTGGACGTTTAGGTGGTGTGTTTATTTGACATGTTTTATTTTGTAAATAAATATAAAAAAAAAAAAAGCAATAAAAGTTTGAAATGGTAACACATGCCTAAGATCGGGAGAATATGAAGCATTGGAATTATGTTGTAAAAAGCTCCACATATAACACAAAATGTTAAATAATATCGTTTGAGGCTTGTGATGCATGAAGTAGTCAGTTTTACAAATTATGGCAATACTTCATCTGCAATTCAAAGGGCAATGCATTCATAGTACATCTCGCTTTGCATATACATGCCATCTTAGTTGCATATGCATTTCAGATACAAATCATTAAAGTGTGTTAAATCCTCTTAGGGTTATACTATAACATAAATAAAAAAAAAAATCCTAAGGTTGGAAACTGAGCCCCGAGATATCTAGAACCAAGCACATTTTGTACACATTAAAAAAGATCTTGGGCAAAATGATCAAAACCTTGCTTGGAGGAAAAGGGTCAAGCGAAAGGAATATTTCATGTCTATCCTATTATGCAACATGATCCTTAAAACAATGGTTTTTACCACTTCCATTAAGCTTAAAGCCTAAAATCAGAGTAGTAAGGATAGGGTTAAGTCCTCATCGAACTTAGGTTGAGGATCCAACTCCCCAAAGCTTTGATTTGACCTACATGGAGTAGTAAGGATAGGGCATAATTCTCATCTCGATTAGGTTGAGAATCTGATTCCCCAAAGCTCCTATGTCTCATTTCAAGATAAAACTTGGATTGGAAGGATCGTACTACTTGTCCTCTACAAAGGATGGGTAGTCATCCCCAAGGTCTAAGTAATAAAAATAATATTCTTCATTTTCATCTAAGACTTGGATTGGAAGGATTGTACTACATGTCCCTAGCAAGGATGGGTAGTCATCCCCAAGATCCAAGAAGTAAAATTAACTTTTTCCCATCTCATATTTATATTGGATTGAAAGGATCGTACTACTTGTCCTCTACAAAGGATGGGTAGTCATCCCCAAGGTCCAAAGAAATGAAGTTAAGTCATGGATTATGGGGTTAGGTATGCCCATGCATGACAGCATGTCTTGTCTAAAAAACAAGACCACTGACTGTTCAAAGGGTTAGACTAGCATGACCATTTCTTCCATAATTGGTTAAATCATTTTGCTCAAAGTGAGGTAATGAATTCCAAATCAGAGTAGTAAGAATAGGGTTAAACTCTCATCTCGATTAAGTTGGGAGTCTGATTTCCCAAAGCTCTGATTTCACTTTCACTTACACATGGGTTCAAGATAGTAGTGACTCATAACCAACTTTGGGATCTAATAAAACAATTCATTATACACATGGTTGATCCTAAGAGGGTTTGACAATCTTGAATATTTGTGTATGATATTAGAAGGTCTATGCATTTGTAAAAGCAAAATCTCTAAGCATATTCATTAGGTTTCACAAATCATTTACAATCTCACACATGCATGCATGTAAAACTGACAATGGAATGTTGATCAAGTCCAAGCGATAAGGAATGAAAACAAATAGCACACACCGAGCTAATACTAATGATTCTGATGTTTCATGTACTCCTGATCTGTCGGTATTTGTTTATCTTTTATGTGCTAACGCCTGTATCTAAGCTTGTATATTTCAGGTTGGGTTCTCACAAAAATGCTCTGGAGCATTTGACAATAGAGTCACCATTTGTTGTGGCTAATCCACAACACGCCCCAAAATTGGGGACCCACCTTTTTTGCAGGTTTTCAGAGAAAATCCCAGTGACCCAGATGCTAAAATGAAGAAAAGGGGCAAAAAAATGCACAAGTGTAGAAAGTGTCACGAAATCGCGACATGTCGCGAAATCAAAGTTAAAAGAAAGTGTCACGAAATCGCGACATGTTGCGCCGTCGCGACCGAAACCAGAAAAGTGTCGCGAAATCGCGACGTGTTGTGCGGTCGCTACCAAAAGTAGAAAAGTGTCACGAAATCGTGACATGTCGCTCCGTCGCGGCCCAGAGAGGAGAGAGAAAGGCAGAATGAAAATTGTAGCAAAATCGTGACGTGTCGAAAAATCATGGTCAATGCAATCAAGGGACGAGTGATTTCTAGGCAAATTGGAAAGCGTCATGAAATCATGACAAACGGGACATAGGTGCATAGTTTGAAAGGCGTCGCGATTGGAGTTTCGTTGAAGGCGAAGGCAAGAGTACAAAATGGTCACGAAATCGTGACAAAACCGAGCAAAAGAGTCTTAGGCCCAGCGGTGTCGCGAAATCGTGACGCGGATGGATAAAATAGCCTAAGTAGGAAAATGGTAGCGATTTCGTGCAACTTTTGGTGAAGCGTTTCAGCCAGGCAAAGACGTCGCGAAATCGCGACAAAAAGGTGAAGACCATGCCCGGAAGAGAAAATGGTCGTGAAATCGCGACAGGTTGCGGAGAGATGGTCCGAAAGAGAAAACGGTAGCGAAATCGCGATAGGTTTTGGCAAAGTGTACGGAACAGAGAAATGGTAGCGAAATCACGACAAAAAGTGAAGACCATGCCCGGAGAAAAATGGTAGCGAAATTTTCTGTGAGGTTTTGACAAAGCGTACGAAGAAAAATGGTAGCGATTTTGCGACAGGTTGCGGTGAGATGGCCCGATGGAGAAAATGGTCACGATTTCGTGACGAGGTTACAATCGAAGCGTACGGAGAATAAAAGCGTCACGATATCGCGACATGTCGCGATTTCGCGACATGTCGCGTTTTCGCTGTGAAACCAAAGGAGCAAGGCTGCATGCTATTTTTGGTCACGATTTTCAAGGAACCGTTACGAACTCTACGAGAGCTGCTGAACACGTGGCGCAAAGGCAGGAAGATCATTGTAACGCTTCGGATCGACCAGTTACATACGTAGAGAAGATCAAACGTTTCAGGTTCGAAGCGAAGGGTTCAAAAGCATCAAAGAAGCGGGAAATTGAAACGAAGCGTCAAGGGAAAGGAAACGAAGCGTCACAGAGCAACCAAGGGCCGCAGCAGAAAGTTTAAATAGCCGAAGTGAATGTGGATACGGGGCTGGAAATTGTAGCAAGAAAGCATTATTTTTTTAATAAAGGAGTTATTTGGCAGGAGCAACTTTTGTGTGCAAAACCAAAAGGAGATTGAAGCTATTACTACTGTTTTCTCTGTTAATCTTTCTTTTGCATTATTTTCTCTTGTATCTATCCGTTTACGCCATGAGATGGGTTACGATAGGTGAATGACAGAATGATGCAATTATTTTCTTTCCTTAGAGTCTTGCATCTGATTTGATTTGACTGTGTGTTAGTACAGGTCTGTTAGGTCAAGTTGTTTTAGAACTTCGTCTCACAACTTGGGGTTTTGCAGGGAGGAGATTGCTAACCGAATTAACGTCCTGTTTTAGTTTTCCAGCTGATTTTCATAAGCAATGTTGCGGTTCTAGGTTATGATATTATTTTTTACTATTTATTCGAAGATTGACATCTCGGATTCTGGTGCATTCCAGGATACGTTTTACATTTTTGCTAACTCCAAACGCTAACGTAGAAATAACAGAACATTTAAATGAAAGATAAAATGAACCTCGTGCTAAAGGCACGGAGCTTGAATGAAGTGGCCTATACCACGCATGTTTTCATTTAAAATCCTTCTTTAAGCCAAAGATAAAAGAGGTTGCTAATTCATTCTAGGGAGGGTTTCATTAATTTCAAGATCATAAAAGAAGAAAGGGTTTTTATTCTTTCTTTTGCTTTATGCTGTTAGATTGCTTTGACAGATCAGGGTTACAAAGTTTGTTGGGAATCATCAAAGGCCCCTTGTTAACAGTTACTTGCAGAAAATAAGTTGTTCTAGATTACATTCATTTATTTGCATTTTGTCTTAATTGGTTATATGCATATGAATGTTTGTTCACAGGAAACTTGGAGAAATTAAAATAATAAATTTTCTTTGCAAGGAAGAGTCTGCGGGTTTGAGACTCCAGTTGCGTGTTCATTTTGTATTAGGACAAAATATTCACACAACAAAGCCAACAAACAACAATTTGTAGAGGTTTCTAGTTGTCATGGTAGTTTATTTGCAACATATTTCCCAGGTATTGAACCAGTAAGATGATGCCAACTAAGAACTCTCTGCTGAGTTGTGAAAAATTAATCTTTGTAATGTTCCATATTGTTTTTAATTTTACAAACTATAAATAGAGGTAAAAACCTCATTTTTAAGGGTCGTCTCTAGTGTGTTTCCCTATACCACTGTAAATTTTCTAGAAGTTAATGAAAGGAGTATTACATTGATTTTTGCCTCAAAGCTTGTGTCTTCATAATTTGATATCAGAGGTTCTAATATTAAAGCTGCATTTCTATGAATACTTGAATAGTTAGTTTGACAGGATTACTGACTAATAGAGTAATTGAAATATGCTTTGGATTGGTTCTATATTGTTAGGAGCATATTTCTGTAAAATCTAGATAGTGATTAATATTTTTATTTGGATTATCATTATTGGGATATTGGAATTGTTTTCTACTGTTATTATAAATGTGTGAAGGTATTCAAGATCTGTGATAATTTTTATCTAAGTAATGTATCCTGATATAATTTTTGGAGCTTTTTTATGTGGTATCAATGTTGTTAACCTAACCTTCCAACTTTTGTTCACTTTTCTAACCCTAATATATTTCTCTAACCCTAATATCAAAACCCTAAGTGAGCATACTAGCGTCAGCATCTTGTTTTAGTTGACAAGGAACTAGCCTACTTTGGAGGTTAGATTGGGAACTTTGTTCTAGTCTACACCAATGTTGAGTGCTGACTGCAACTATCAAGTGCATGCCTGAATAGAAAATAAGAAGATAGACAGCTATAGTGTTGAGTAAAGCTTAAATGCAATTCAGTGCCCAACAATTTTTGGCACGCTCGATGGGACCAATTCACAAGGAACACTAAGACTCACCAGTTGATATATGGTTTTACCAGCCTAAAGGAATCAAGAGTTGGTGAATTAACTTGACCTTACTAAGAAGAGAATAGTAAATTCACCTAGCGACTCCTAGTCTGTGAACCTAGAAAAGAATCACCCTTGTAGATCAGTACACTTTCATGTATACTAGGTCATTTAAGAGAAACAACCATGATTCTCTCTTCTTTATTGAGTTATCCTATAGAGGAACGACTGTGATAAGGATCTTACACAAAGATTTTCAAGAAGAGGATGATCACCCTAAAGATAATCCCATTGAAGAAAATCCCACAGTTTATCAAAACCCCTCCCTAGTAGTAACTCTA
This sequence comes from Wollemia nobilis, assembly GCA_028583015.1. Lineage (NCBI taxonomy): Eukaryota > Viridiplantae > Streptophyta > Pinopsida > Araucariales > Araucariaceae > Wollemia > Wollemia nobilis. The sequence goes on along the minus strand of JAQPPZ010017031.1, from coordinate 4,613,453 downwards.
CCTGGAAACATGGTAGCAAATGTAAATCAAAATCAAGCAAATGTTGCACCAAATCATCCTTTACAAAAGTGCCCCAATTGGGACACAACTAGCCCACTTCGGTTTCCTCACATGCATGCCATACCTCAAGCTCTATCCAAATATATACCCACATATGATGGATCAGGGAAGAAAACATATGAGCATTGTCAAGATATCCTCAATCTGGAAGCTATCCATAACATAATAAATGAGGATGTTATTGTAAGGATTCTAGCCCTATATTTCAAAGGTAAGATTTTGCATTGGTTTAGGACTCTTGAGGATAGTTCCATTACCTCATGGATTTCATTAGCTAAGCCATTAATAGAGGAATTAAATGAATCTACTGACCCCTTCTCCCTGCTCAATCAGTTTACTTCCATACAGAAGGGACCCCAAGAATCGATTTTAGGTTTCAATCTAAGGTTCAGTAGGACATGGAAAAGAATTCCCCTTGCAGAAAGACCAACCATAAGTTTAGCCTATATGTATTATATCAGATCTCTAGGATCATAAGGGTTTACAAACCTAGCAATCCATAATTGAAGGTTTTCCCTAAATATATAATGTTGTAGTTTAGGCAAAGAATATTTTGATCAATGTAGGGAGATTACCCCCTAAGACTGTTTTGCCTTATGATCAAGAAACAAGAAGTTTCCAAGGCCAGGTAGTTACTGCATCATACATAGACCCACCCTAATTATCATCTCCATTCCCACATATGGCTCCCATTCCTCAGTAAAAATCCACACCAATCCCTTTTCCTCCACTTCCCACTCAAGTTCCCCAAGAGAGCTCCCTACTCCTTGACATTCAAAATACTTTGAAAGCCCTTAGTAACAATATGAGTTCTATAAATAAAAGAGAAATAGAAATATTGCAACAAAGAAGATTCCCATATGTAAATAAAGATCAGATACTTGGTTCTAGTAACATTACTAAGGTCAAAGCCAATTCAGTACATTAGGAACCAAAATGCTCTTCAGATACTACTCTTGCAAATATATGGTGTTTGGTCTGTAATGACCCTCGTGATTCACAATCTTGTGTTATGCATCAACATCATGTAAAAATGGCCATGGAGCAAGCTGAGAGAGATTCAAAGGGAAGAGTAAATATGCTCTGGCAATAAGATAAGATCATGGTAGGAAAATATTCTGAGGAGGATGGCCCAATTTCGGTTATAACAAGGTCTGGGAAAAGGACCTGTTGGTCATCAAATCTGCCCAGGAAAGGATTTGGGTAAGTGTATGCGCCCTAGACCTGGACCAACATTGAAAGGCCAAAGGGAAGAGATGCCCCTCATGCCAATCTCCGGAGAAAGTTCGGCTCCTATACTAAACTACTTTGGTGTTTAAGATAAGGGTGCGGGAAAGAGATAAACAGAGTAAGGATGCAGGAAAGAAATGAAAGAGTAAGGGAAGAAATTTTAGTAGTTTAATGGTGGGAAAGAACCAAAAGCATGATTGTTGGCCAATAGCTTAAAACAGCAGCAAAGAACACCAAGAGTAAATGAAATGAATGCTATATTAATCCTCCTATGTATCCTCTGGACGAATTTCAGGATTACCCTTCCCTGTCATCGAAATTCAGAGTTCAGAGTTACGACGACGAAGAAAGAGTGAATATGATAGAAACACTATCCACAGGCAGCATAAAAGAAAACCAATACAATGATTTCCTCCCCTATGTATCCTTCGAGAAAATTTCAGGGTTCCACTCCAATCACATACCTAAATCCAGAGTTCAGAATTACAGTATGCAAATGAAGAAAAGATAAAAGAAATAATCATAGAAGGCAGCATAAAAGAGAGAAGTAGAGTCCAAAGCTCTTTAGTATTAATCGCAGGAATGTAAGTTACAACAGCTTTCTTAGCAAAAAGTTCCCCCCCTTTTACATTACAATGCCTAGGTTTTTATAGAGGACCCGACCCTCTGAGCCATAATTGCACAAAATGGAGAAGTACACCCTCGAAACCTGAGAAGTCGGCTCCTCGCGGCCCTCGTGATTGAGCTCTCAAATCTGTTACCAAAACTGGAAACTATGACCGGGTCAGCCATGGAAACTTGCATTAATGAGCCATCTGAGCGTCCTTGGCTTTTGGGTGCAATACTCGAGTGGCCGCCATGCTTGTCGGGCTCTTCTTTAGAGATTGATACTTCATTTCCAATTGCCAAAAATGCACAGCTAGTTTTCTGGGCACGTAAAAATGCATTTATGAGGCACTTGATCACCTCGGGAAAATACCTAGCTTGGAGCGCGTGCCCTTGAAGTGCTTCGCTAGTTCTTCATTCGCAACTTCGCTTCGCAATGGACTTGTGCCGAAGCAGATTCTCCTTGATTTGCACTTTGCATGGTGGAGCTTCGCAAAATAGCTTCGGGGGTGATGAGGGCCGAAGCAGATCTCCTTCGCAAGATGGGCTCTTCACTTCTTGCTTCGCTGGAGAGATGTGCCAAAACTACTTCGCCGATGAACTGTTAAAATGCTTCATCGCGATCTTCCTTCAAAATTGTGGTTCGAGAGGATTTTGGCCGAAGCGCATTCTTACCTTCAAAAATGCTTTGACTGCTTCCACTTTGGGGGAAAGTACTTCGCACGAAGGTTTTCCGAAGCAGATGCTTCGCAATGACTTTCAGCGAAGTAGAAATGGTTCATTGGCGGGGAGGCCCGAAGTGGGTGCTTCGACGATTTTTTGGCAAAGTGTTTTCAATGTTGCGCTCCTTCAAATCCCGCTTCGCAAGTTTCTTGCCCGAAGTAGCCTTTTGAAGTGCTTCGGGCCCGAAGTAGTTTTCATTCTTCTTCCTTTGTATTTTTCTTCGGCAACACCGCTTCACAAAACTTTCACTCGAAGTAGTTGTTTGAGGGACTTCGGGCCCGAAGTAGTTTTCTTGCCTTAGCCAATTTGGACCGCGATTTTCCTTCGGTGAAGCTGTTCTTTTGAAACGCCACTTGAATCCGCTTCGCAAAACTTTTGCCCAAAGTAGCTGCTGGAAATGCTTTGGGTGCGAAGCTTTTTTTTTTACGCCTTCTTTGAATTCCTTCTTCGGCAACACCGCTTCGCAAGGTTTTCGCCCGAAGTAATTGTTTGATGGACTTCGGGCCCGAAGTAGTTTTCATCCTTAGCGATTTCTTTCGGTGAAGCTATCTTCCTTAGCTTGTTCGTCAGTGAAGCTCTTTCTTCTTCTTTTTATGTACAAGGGGGTGGCAGGGAAAGCCAAAATTGCTGCAACCCTTGAAAATGTTGTTTCTGAAAGCAAGGGAACAAATTCATGAAATTGAAAGAAATACTTTACAAAAAAATTGATTTTTCTACCCCATTGTGCAATGTGACAAAATTGTCAACATTCTTGGCGGCTCGCGGGGCAACGAGCTCGTCTCGGTGGGAGAACCCTCAGCTTTGATCCATTGGGCCAGAGTTACCTCCAGACCCTTCTCCTTTTTCTATCTCTTGGGGCACTTCCATAGCTTGTTTCTCTTCTTCTTCTCCCTCTTCTGCTTCCTCTAGTGCGGCTTCCTGCTATGGCGATGGGGCAAGGTGATCATGGATGCACTTCATGGTTCGGCGAATATGAGCCCAAGCACCCTTCGAGAAAGGTTCTTGATCTTGCAATGCCTTAACCAAAATGTGGAACCGATCAATCTGGTCGATATCAGCATGTTTGGCTCTGATGTACAGATCGTTCAGGTAGGCTACAATCTTGCAGTGTCTCAGAATGAAATCTGTGACCTGCCCCTCTATTATAGGCTCTACCCATTCGTCTATCTCCGAGACGTCACCTTCAAACTGAAGCCATGTCGGCTTAAGCTCTTCCTTGGTCAGAAGGTTCCCATCATCATCCGTGAAGCTCGGGAAACCTAAGGAAGAGAGATCCTAGAAATAGCCTAGGGATGCGTGCTGCTCATTCTCAAACACATCCAGGAGGTCCTTCACCTTTTGTGCCTTCCTCACCTTTGAAAAGAAGGCGCAAACTATGGCTTGGGCCGTGGACCAATCCCTAGCCGTTCGACTCATTGCAGCAACCTGCAAGTCTTGATATTTCATGCTTTGGACATCAAAGGCTAATTTGAGTCGACCTCTAGCTTTCTGAGTGACCTCATCTATGATTGGTCCTCCTTCGGCAGTGGCACGCTGTGCTTCGGTGATATAGGTTAAAATTGATAGGGCACTGGAGGCCCGAGACCTGAAATTCTTGAGCAAGTGCGATCGGATTTCTTTGATTCTGCCTTTGTCAAACAGTTCCAGGCTTTCTTTTTCATGCAACTACTGCTACAATAGCAAGATCTTGCTCTCAACTTCCTCGGCCTTCAGATCATTTTCAACCTGTCTTTGTGCTTGGTGTTCAGCTGTGCACTATAGTTGTAGTATTTGTTGTTTCAGGGCGTGTGCTTCCTTCTTCATCAGCTTACACTGCTCCTCTGAATCCTTCAGCTTGGAGCGGATTCTAGCTAGCTCTTCTTCCAACTTGATGTTGGCATTTTTTTCTTCAAACTTGCGCTGATTAGCGATGTTTGCATGCGCACATAAAGTTTCAATCTTGACGTGCATAGATGCAGATTCATTATCCACATTTAAATGCTCCAGGTCCTTGGATTTATCTTGATAATCATAGTCCATTGGAGTCATTTCATCCAGGGGCTTTTGGACCTTCGAAATATTTTTTACCTTGTGCAACTTTTCGGCCTTCAAATCGAAGACAGCGCACTTTTCCACCTGGGCCACGGAGCGCCCTCTCTTCTTCCTCGCCTCCTTCAGTATTTTCTCTATGTTTTGTTGGGCTAGGAGTAGCTTCTCGGCTAGAGGGAATTCCTTAATTAATGACATCTCTGATTCAAATGAGGTTGGATCTCCAGCCAAAGGGGTGAACAAGTATAAAGAATGAACAGGGGATGACTCACCAGAAGGTTCGACGATGGGTGTGATGGGAGTTTCGATGAGTGCAACAATGCCATGTGAGGCAGGGGAATGAGGAACGGGGTTCGATGTTGGAGTACTACCTTCACCCTGCCTGGGAACTAAGGGAATGGTGGCATAGGTGGGTGAAGTAGTGTCAACAGACTTGTCCCGGCCTAGTGACTCGAGTGGAGTGGGGCTGACGGGATCGGTGGTAAGGGGCAACGCGCGAAGAGGTGATTGAATTTGTGAGGGAGGGAGAGACTGATGAGAATCTTTGGTCGGGACCACAGTGGACATGTGAGAGACCAAGGCAAAGGGTGGAGAGTGCGTACCTACGTGCCCTTCTGGCAGAGCGGCCATGGTGACTTCTTGTGTAATAGGCTCCTGCTATTTTTGGACTTCGGCACTCCCAAATTCCACAAATTATACTTTAGGGTTTCCCTCTTGTTGGAGGAGTTCCTCCACATCAATGACGTCTATGTCTGGGACTGTCTCGGCACTTGGTGGCCCCGCAACATCAACATTTGTTTCGGTCGGGCCTGATGCAGGTTGTCCAGTAGGAGCACTTGGGAGCTTCGTGCGGGGTCGCTTTGGATGGCTCGGAGGCACTTGAATTTGCTCTTGCCTCTTTCTTTTCTTCCTCTCCAATGGTTGCTCTGACTCTTCGACACTTGTGTCATGGCTTTGTGGTAGTGCCTCTGGTGTAGCTTCGTCTTCTTCCTCCTCTTCCTGCTCTGAGGCATCGTCAGCTCCTCTTGGGCTTTCGCCCGATCTTGGGGTAGCTGGAGGAACAAAGTCGATGAAGGATATGGACTTCCAAGTTTGAACATTGGCTTCATAGACAATTGCGAAGTCTTTATCCGTTGTCAAGAGTCCATAGGAATTCATATTTTGGCGATGGACTCTCATTATCCACCACTCCCAAAGTTTTTCCTCGCCCCAATTCTTCAATTCTTCTTTCAAATCATCTTTCACCTTTCTCCAAAATGTGGAGTCTGGAGTTGGGAAGGGATGCTGGTCAAGGTCAAACTCGACCTCCATAGGGTAAAATTCATGCCAGGGAGGCAATGTCCTCATCCTCTCTAAATGCCACTCCAGGATCCTTCCCATTGGGATTATTTCTTTGCTCCACAATTTCGGGGTGGGGGCAGATATGAAAGTTCTTGAATTTTAGGTGATCCCTCATCACTCCCAAGGGATCATAGAGCCATTGTTGAGGAATTTGGAGTAGGCCAAATTTGGCAAGCTTTTCCTCTAGGAATACGTTCTGCTTCAAGGCAAATACTTCAATTACCCCCATCTTGAAGGGGAAGTCACAGGTATGTGCCCATTTCTAACCATGGCCATAGACGGCGTTTGTTATATCGCTCTGTCGAGCGACCTCCAATGCGAATTGGTACTCGAAGGGGAAAACAGGTAGCAGGAAGGGCTTACCTATGAAGCCGAACAGGCGAATCACCAGCCCTTGTGTCAACTGAAAGACGTCCCCCTTCTTTTCCATTACCACTCTATCTCTCAAACTGAGGGGCACCCGAGGGCAAGAACCCTTCAACAAATGCATAGCAGGTCCCAAGAACTGTTGATTAAAAGAATAATAAGACTCTATCCTCAATAGGAGGGGAGTCCATTGGTACATAGGCAGAGGATTTCCATCCTTGCCGCTCGGAGAAATGGCAATGTGGGGGAATTGCTTATGTACATGGTAGAAAAACAACCAAACAAGGAAAGAACAGGGTGCGAAATACTGGCCCGTCGCTCGAATTCTTCATGCTGGTGAGCCGCGTATGCAAGGTTCGGGCCACCCATTCTACCCAATCGAAGAAAACTGGGTTGGTGTTTGGTCTTGAAGCATCAGGGGCATAGAATTCCCCTCTCGAAATACATTCGGCCAAAGACACCTGCCAGGGTTGCACCGAAGCATCTGTCGATAGGCCCGCCACCCATGCAATGATAGAAAAAATATCGGTGTTCTTGAAGGCCGCCAAGGGTAAGGGCATTTGGGGCAGCTTTCCTGAAGGGAGCCCGCTTTTGAGGTTCTCACGTAAAAATTTCAATATGTAGTTGTTGGAGGTGAACCTCTCCATCTGTTCGCTCAGAATGACGTTGCGAACGGAATAGCCCTTGGGCGGACCTTGTTGTGGCGCGAAGGCTGCTTGCACATCTTCCTTCAAAATTGAAAACAACTTATGGCCCGCAGCATCCAACACTTGCCTGGAGGTAGGATGGTAGTTTTGCATGATAGCACAGATTAATTCGGGACAGTGGTGAGCAGGCGGGGTCAAATACCAGTAAATCTGAGAATAATATGCAGCAGCTCTCTTGTTCTCTAGGGTGAGTCTGCTTGTCATAAATTCTATAGTGCGTCGGAGGTCAGCCACACCCTTTGAGAGCTCTGTGTCTCTAATTTTCTCCCACCCATCAATTGGTGGTTCTTCAAGTTGTTCCTCTTCAGAATCCTCCCTTTCTTCCATCGGCTGCTTTTTTGGGCGAGGGGTGAGATTGATCTTCTTAGGTGTATGCTTTTTCTCTTCCTTGCCCTTCTTTGTTTTTTTGGGGCCTGTTACTTCTGGTTCCTTTCCTTTCTCCTTAGAGTTTTTCTTTCCCATTGTGAAAATGGTGGCGACAGAGTCCTTGATACAGAGGGCTTCGATGCAAAGGGCAGGAGAATTGCAGAGTAACCGAAGGCTCTTAGTCTTGCATGAACTGATGGATGAATAACCTTCTCTCTGCTAGGGCCTCGCATTTTATAGCCTTAAAAGGCAACCACCTAAATTTATGGCACCTACCGAAATTAAATTTACACCTCAGACGGAGGAAGTTGTCGTGCCCTTTGATTGGCTGCGTAGTACGCGGGGCCACGCACTTCGATGATTATGCCTTGCATTGGAAATGCAACCTATTGCCACCTCATACCTGGGCGTGAGCTTTTCTCCTAACCGAATCCTCTCGGGATGCACTCCGCCACCTTTGCATTAAATTCATCCACTTCGAACTCCCCTAGGTTGTCGTCGGCGTGTCCCCCAAGACACGTTTTAAATGCTCTCGATTTGGCAAAGTTGAAATCAATATTGAAAATGCTTCACGGTGAACCTTTGGTGCGGGCTATTTTTCAATGCTTCGGACCCAAAGTAGTTCTTCCTCGCCACGCTACCGCTTTGTTTCATGAAGGTTGCACACCGAAGCTTGTCTTCTTTGGAAAATGCTTCGCTAGGCTTCTTTTGAAATCTACTTTGCAAGACTCCTGCCCGAAGTAGCTGCTTGAAATGCTTCGGGTGCGAAGCTCTTTGCATCGGCTACTTTTCCCTTTTGATAACGCCTTCGGTCTTCCGAAGACCTTTTGGAAGCCGAAGTGCTTTGCTTATGCTTCCTTTTGCAAAGCATTTTTCATGCCTTGGTAAAGTGCTTCGCTGCGAACCTCTTTGCATCGGTTACTTCGCATCAAAAGTTCCCGAAGTAGATTTTGGTTATGCTTAGCGAAGCTAGAGTTTATCATTGTAACACTTAGCCTTTTGCAATCTCGAAATAGGGTGTTTATACACAAATGAAAAATTATATACAAAAGTACATACACATTTTTTTTTTTTGTGTTTCGCCTTAGCGATGAAAAGTCTTCAGATGAAGACCATTGACAGAAATTGGTAATACCTGGCCATCTGCATCTTTGAGGATGAAAGAGTTGGCCGAGTTCACCTTCACGATTTCGAATGGCCCATCCCAGAAAGCATCTAGCTTGTCATGATTTCCGGGCTTGGCCTTCCAGGAGTCCCACTTCCATACCAGATCTCCCACTTTGAATGTGCGATCGGATGATTTTTTCTTGAACCAATCTCGGGTGACCTGAGCATGCTTAGCGAAGCTCTGGTAGGCTTTTTCGTGATCTTCCTCTAGTTGTAATAGTTGAGCCAGTCTATTTTCCATAGGATTGACTCCTTCTAACAGCTGCAACGTAGGGATCTCTATATGGGTAGGTAGAATGGCCTCCTTGTCGTAGACCAGGGCGTAAGGCGAAGTCTTGATTGACTTCTTGACAGAAATTCGATCGGCCCACAAGGCACGATCTAGAAGGAGATGCCAAGTCCTTTTGTTCATCTCTATGAGCTTTCTTAGCACCCTTAACAAGGTCTTGTTGGTGGATTCTGCCAATCCATTGCCCTGTGGATAGTAGTTGGAGGATACTTTATGATATATCCCATATTTGTAAAGGAATTCATTGATTTTGGCACCTACGAAGCCAGGACCATTGTTCGTGATGATCGCTTCTGGAATGTCGAACCGGGTGATCAATCCTTCTAGGAAAGCGATGACGGTCTCCTGATCTACATTCTTCGTGGGAACTGCTTCGGCCCATCTGGTGAAGTAATCAGTTACGGTCAGGATGAACTTATGCCCAGCGAAGGAGTTTGGCGATATGACCCCTATGAAATCCAGCCCCCATTGTTGAAAAGGCTTCTCTACTTGTATCGGTTGGAGAGGCATTGAAGCATTTTTGCTTCGATCGGTGAACTTCTGACACTGCTCGCATTTGCGACAAACTGCGAAAGCATCAGCGAAGAGTGTAGGCCAGTAATAACCCGCCTTGATGATCTTTAATGCCATTGTTCTCCCTACGAAGTGACCTCCAGATAATCCTGAATGGAATTCTCCCAGGACTCTCCTTTTATCATCATCTTTTATACACCTGAGAAGGATGCCATCAATGTTTCTAAAAAATAGGCCTTCGGGGTGCAAGGTATATCGAGAGGACCGCATCTTGAAATGCCTTCACTTTGAAGCATTTAGATGTGAAGGACATCTGCCGGTGTTGAAGTATTCGACTATTTCATTGACCCAGTATTTCTCGTCCTCTTCCTGATTTGTGAAGCATTCTTCTATTGGCGAGTCATCCCACTGAGATTCTATAGCTTCGGCCGCTATGCTCTTCGCCAGTTCTTGACACAATGCGTGATCGCGAACCAGTTTTGTGGGTTTGATCTCGATGTCGAACTCTTGTATCTTGCTAACCCAACCGGCTCTTTTACTACCCAATTCTCCTTGGATGATGAAATTGCGCACATCGGGGTGGATGACGAAGACTATAACCCGACTTTGGGAGATGAATTGCTTGAACTTCCTAAGAGACTTCATTATTGCATGCACCTGCCTTTCTATGAAATTATATTTTTCTTCATGAGGGTTTATCACTTGGCTTAGAAACGCGATGGGGCGCTCTTCGCCATCTTCCCCCTTTTGTGTCAGGACTGCAACATAGCTCTCGGGTTCTCCTATAGCATATAGGATGAAGTCCCGATTGTAGTCAGGGTTGGTCAGGACCGGTGCTTGAGCAATTTGGGCTTTTATTTCTTTGAATGCTTCTTTCCTCTCTTTCGTCTAGATGAATTCTGCACCTTTCTTCAAAATTTTGGACATCGGCTTGATGACCTGGGCAAAATCTGGGACAAACTTCCTCACGAAGTTGATCTGGCCGAAGAAATATTGAAGTCCTTTTCTGTCTACTGGGAGTGGGAGCTTCATTAGAGCCTCAGCTCTATCAGGATCTACAGCAAGACCCTTTTTTGATATCGCATGTCCCAACAACTTCCCTTCGTTGACTGCGAATATGGACTTCTTCGGATTGATTGAAATGCCAAATTCTTGGCATTTTTCAAAAATCTATTGTAAGTGTAATGGGTGATCCTCCCTTCTTTGGGAGAATATGGTCATGTCATCTAGATAGATAACAATAATCTTATTCAAGAGTTCACCAAAAGCTAAATCCATTGCCCTCTAAAAAGTGGCACCCACATTCGAAAGGCCGAATGGCATTCACTGGTAAGCAAATGTTCCCCACTTGGTAGTGAATGCGGTTTTATGTTGGTCTTCGTCCCTGACCCAGATTTGATTGTATCCGGAGAAACCATCGAGTAGGGAGAAGCGTTGAGCCCCAACCATCGAATGCAAGATCTGATCGATCTGTGGGAGAGGGTAGTGATCTCTGAGAGAAGCCTGGTTCAGGTTGTGAAAGTCCATGCACAATCGTATATCTCCGTTCTTCTTTCTAACTGGGACTAGATTCGCTACCCAAGAAGAATGTTTGATGGGATAAATTATCTTTGCCTCGAGCATTTTTAGGAGTTCGGCCTTCATCAAGACTTCGATCTTTGGATTGACGAGGCCTTTGCTTACGTCGAGAAAGGCTTGATTCCTTCCTGCAACTCAATTGTATGCTGGATCAGTTGTCGATCATATCCCTTTAGATCTTGATAAGACCAAGCCACTGTGTTGGGATACTTTCTGCACAAAGATCGGATCTGCTCTAGCTCTTCCGAAGTGCAATTTGTTCCAACTTTTATTGCTTTCCTAGGTTCAAGTTCTAAATCTTGATACTGCTTTGCATTAACTTTGATCCTGTGAGAAATTGCTCGATCATTCTGATCAAAGAGGCTTTCAAGAGTAATTAATCCCTTGGGAACGTGATTATTCTTCAATTGAACCAGCCCTTCATATTCTTCTTCTTCAGGGCTTCTACTCTCAACTGTGGCTACTTCTTGAATCATAAAATTCACAATCTGCTCATCATTGTCAAAAACTTGCCAATGCAGATCTCTGTCTGGGACGGAGGGCCTATAAATCATCCTCACAGCTTTAGGCTTATGCACCATGTCTTCTACTGGAGAATACTTGGCTGCGATGGATGCTAGAACATCGGCATGTCGGTTCTTTTCTCTTGGAATAGACTACAGATTGAGAGATTCGAACTGGTCGAGCAAGTCCCATACCCTATTTTGGTATGACTTGAGATAGTGCTTCTTTGAAGTGCACTTGTTTGTGACTTGATTGCATACCAATTCAGAATCTCCAAAGATTTGGAGATGCTTTATGCCCAACTTTTTTGCTTTCTTGAGTCCTAGGCATAATGCTTCATATTCTGCTACATTGTTGGTGCAACTCCACACCAACCGGTAACAATATTCCTTCTGCTCTCCAGAAGGTGATACTAACAGAATCCCCGCCCCGACGCCATTTTTGCATCGGGCGCCATCGAAGAACAATTTCCACAATCCTTGGGCGAAGACTTTATCTTCTGACTTGATGTGTTTCTCAGGCTTGGCGATGGCATAACATCCCATCTCGGTTTCTATCATGGCATTAAATTCTGCTAATGAAAACTCATCTTCACAACTTAACTGTGTGAGGGATTCCTCGACCAGGTCCACTTGCTCTATCCCTTCCACTATCGCATGCACGGGATCACTGCTCTCTCCTTCGAACATCTTTTCTATGAGGAAGGTGGAAGGCTTCTCGTTGTAGATTTTTATCTTCTTCCCTTTGAATGGAATCTCCAAGTGCGAGTAATCCATAGATAGATATCCTCCCAGCTTCATCATAAATTCTCTCGACAAGCACATACTGAAGTAGGGCTCAAGGTCAACGACTACCACCTCTTGTATGACTGTGATCTAAGGCATTTTGTGTAGTCGGATAGGAATATCTTTGATCACTCCTATAGTCTTCATAGGAGTACCATCCAACTGTAGCATGCCATGACTGCTTCACATATATTCCATCCCTATCTCTTCGCACACTACTTTGGGAATGACCATTGTCGCGGCTCCAGAGTCAATCATACAGTTATGTACAACATACCCTTCCATATGTAGAGACATGTAGAATGGCGATGGCCTATTCTTCCCCATAATGGATGTGGACAGGGTCTATACTAGGGCAAGCGGTGCTGCCTTTCTTGCTTTGGTTATCTTCAATGATTCTTGCAACAAGTCCACTTGTCCGGGTAGTTGCAGTGCGTCGTACAGACTGATTTTGGCTGGAATCCTCTTCAGCTCATCTACAATGTTGTACGCCAGGGAATTGGGCACCTCGGGTTCCTTTCTTGGTTCATATCTAGTGCGATACTATTTTGTAGCTTCGACCCTTTGTCGCTTGGTCAACGAAGGAAGCTTGAGTTTCTCTCTAGCTTGTTCCTTAGTTTCCACCTATGGTGGATTTGTAGGGGCCTATTGGGCCTTCTCTTTGACTGGTGTAGGCTGTCGAGCTTCATTCGGGGCTAGAGGAGGTTGTTGTCCTTTCTCATGATGAGCATGCACCTTTAAGGGAGCCATTTGAGTAGCATCCACCTCTATCGACCTCTTTCCTCCTCTGGTAAGGACCGCAACTGGCTCTTCTTCACCAATCACCAAGTTGTGATTCATCTGTCTAATGACATTGACTTGACCACCATGACTACTGCTTGCTAGCATTTGTACATAGTGTTGGTGCAGCATGCAGGTATTCTCTTCGTGAGGGTCATTACACGTGGAGCACCAATGTATATAATCGAAAGTGCTCGGGGCTTCGTCTATTGTAGCATTTCTTGTCGAAGCTCTTCCTTGCTGGGCCGCTTGATCTTTAGTAAGCGTAGGTGTAGGATAAGATCTTCTCGGTAGAAACTCTTGTTGTGCTTGCTTCTTCTTCATAATGGTCATGTCATTAGATAGGGTCTGCACTGTGGAGTTCAGGGACTGAACTTCTTGCAGTATTTTGGCTTGCATGTCTTCGGCTTTGGGAATCGGTGGCAATGGAGCCATTGTTGGTATTGGAGGCAGGGCAGGGTGTTGAAGTGGTGCTGGCAGTATAGGGAATGCCAAAGTGACCGTGGGCTACGAAGTCAAAAAAGTGGGAAAATGAATTTGTGGAGCAGTGATTTGAGATACAATGGGATTCGGGTTCCAAGATGAGATCGGGAGTGCAGGGGTTGCAGAGATCTGCGAAGCGGCTGCGCTTGCATACTGGGATTGATAGAAATCAGGAAGTATGGGCATCGACATCCTTTGGGGAAGCTTACCCATAGCTATTAGATCCATCTCCACTTTTTGGGCCAACTCATATAACTCTGGGAAGGTATTGATATTCGAATACCTCACCATCACACTGATATCAGGATTGAAAGCCCAAAGAAAATAGTATGTTATAGCTTCATCAGATGGCCGAAGTCCAACTGGTATTCTTTGCCAGGTTTGAGCGAACCTAACATTGAAGTCTATGATCTCTTCTTGTGGATGTCTCTGGATCATTGTGAACTGATGTAGGAGAGAGGTCGGATCGACAGGACTCATTGAAGCTTCACATCAACTGCCCGACTAACTGGTCCCATCTCGTAATGGTATCGGGTGGTAAAGATCTATACCAGTAGAGGAGTTTTCCTCTAAGAGACAGAACCAGAAGCTTTACCATAACCCGCTCTTCTATGATGTCATGGATCGCTACCAGAGAAACTATATCCTGGATGTGCTCCAGGGTAGTCTTCCTAGTTCCATCGAATGTTGGGATCTTCTTTATAGCAGTAGGTAGCACTTGCCCTTGTCCCGCTAGATTTAGTGGTCCTGAAGAATTCCATGATGGGAATAATCTGGGCGGCGGTTGCTCTCTGCATTTGTTGTTGTTGTTGTTGTTGTTGTGCCATATTTACTCTTGGATTTTGAGAAACGAGGAATTCCCGAAGCTCCTCCTTGATTGCTAACAGGATGACCAATAGGAATGGAGGCACTAGGATGCTTCGGTGAGTTGGGAGGATTAGGAGGAAAGCTAGCCACTGTGCTATCAAAATTTAGGCCTTGTTCGTCAACAGCGGCCTCTTGCGAGGATGTTCCACGTAACAAAGACTCGGGGGTGACCAACCTAGATCGTTCCCCAAAGGCTTCAATATCTAGCTCAAAGAACTCAGTTTCCTCTCCTCTATTCCTAACTCTCCATCTTGTTTGCATGAAGACACAGACTTTGGTACCGGTATTTACGACTTAAATATTCTTGGGTAAGACAGAGTCGCTAGATGCTAAGAGTCTTTTGGTAATGAGAGCATCGGTTCTCACTACCACTCACAAGGTGAGACTTGTCGGGTCCCACCAGGCGTGCCATAAACTGTTGGTCATCAAATCAGCCGAGGAAAGGATTTGGGTAAGTGTATGCGCCCTAGACCTGGACCAACATTGAAAGGCCGAAGGGAAGAGATGCCCCTCGTGCCAATCTCCGGAGAAAGGCCGGCTCCTATACTAAACTACTTTGGTGTTTAAGATAAGGGTGCAGGAAAGAGATAAACAGAGTAAGGATGCAGGAAAGAAATAAAAGAGTAAGGGAAGAAATTTTAGTAGTTTAATGGTGGGAAAGAACCAGAAGCATGATTGCTGGCCAATAGCTTAAAACAACAGCAAAGAACACCAAGAGTAAATGAAATGAACGCTATATTAATCCTCCTATGTATCCTCTGGATGAATTTCAGGATTACCCTTCCCTATCATCGAAATTCAGAGTTCAGAGTTATGACGATGAAGAAAGAGTGAATATGACAGAAACACTATCCACAGGCAGCATAAAAGAAAACCAATACAGCGATTTCCTCCCCTATGTATCCTTCAAGAAAATTTTAGGGTTCCACTCCAATCACATACCTAAATCCAGAGTTCAGAATTACAGTATGCAAATGAAGAAAAGATAAAAGAAATAATCGCAGAAGGCAGCATAAAAGAGAGAAGTAGAGTCCAAAGCTCTTTAGTATTAATCGTAGGAATGTAAGTTACAGCAACTTTCTTAGCAGAAAGTTCCCCCCCTTTTACATTACAATGCCTGGGTTTTTATAGAGGACCCAACCCTCTGAGCCATAATTGCACAAAATGGAGGAGTACACCCTCAAAACCTGAGAAGTCGGCTCCTCGTGGCCCTCGTGACTGAGCTCTCAAATCTATTACCAAAACTAGAAACTACGATCGGGTCAGCCATGGAAACTTGCATTAATGAGCCGTCTGAGCGTCCTTGGCTTCTGGGTGCAATACTCGAGTGGCCGCCATGCTTGTCGGGCTCTTCTTCAAAGACTAATACTTCATTTCCAATTGCCAAAAATGCGCAGCTAGTTTTCTAGGCACGTAAAAATGCATTTATGAGGCACTTGATCGCCTCGGGAAAATACCCGGCTTGGAGCACGTGCCCTTGAAGTGCTTTGCTAGTTCTTCGTTCGCAACTTCACTTCACAATGGACTTGTGCCGAAGCAGATTCTCCTTGATTTGCACTTCGCATGGTGGAGCTTCGCAAAATAGCTTTAGGGGTGATGAGGGCCAAAGCAGATCTCCTTCGCAAGATGGGCTCTTCATTATTGCTTCGTTGGAAGATGTGCCAAAACTACTTCGTCGATGAACTGTTAAAATGCTTCGTCGCGATCTTCCTTCAAAATTGTGGTTCGGGAGGATTTTGGCCAAAGCGCATTCTTACCTTCAAAAATGCTTTGACTGCTTCCACTTCGGGGGAAAGTACTTCGCATGAAGGTTTTCCGAAGCAGATGCTTCGCAATGACTTTCAGTGAAGTAGAAATGGTTCACTGGCGGGGAGGCCCGAAGTGGGTGCTTCGGCGGTTTTTTGGCGAAGTGTTTTCAACGTTGCTCTCCTTCAAATCCCGCTTCGCAAGTTTCTTGCCCAAAGTAGCCTTTTGAAGTGCTTCGGGCCTGAAGTAGTTTTCATTCTTCTTCCTTTGCATTTTGCTTCGACAACACCGCTTCGCAAAACTTTCGCCCAAAGTAACTGTTTGAGGGACTTCGGGCCCGAAGTAGTTTTCTTGCCTTAGCCAATTTGGACCACGATTTTCCTTCGGCAAAGCTGTTCTTTTGAAATGCCGCTTGAATGCCACTTCGCAAAACTTTTGCCCGAAGTAGCTGCTGGAAATGCTTCGGGTGCGAAGCATTTTTTTTATGCCTTCTTTGAATTCCTTCTTCGGCAACGCCGCTTCGCAAGGTTTTTGCCCGAAGTAGCTGTTTGAGGGACTTCGGGCCCGAAGTAGTTTTCATCCTTAGCGATTTCTTTTGGCGAAGCTATCTTCCTTAGCTTGTTCGGTAGTGAAGCTCTTTCTTCTTCTTTTTATGTACAAGGGGGTGGCAGGGAAAGCCAAAATTGCTGCAACCCTTGAAAATGTTGTTTCTAAAAAAGCAAGGGAACAAATTCATGAAATTGAAAGAAATACTTTACAAAAAATTTGATTTTTCTACCCCATTGTGCAATGTGACAAAATTTTCAACATGACCCTCCAAGTAGATCCTCAAAATATGGGATAGTTCCAAGTTTCGTCACAACAAAAAAAGGATCAGCTTCCTCAAGATAAGGACACATTCCCCATCCCCCAAGATAAGGGTAAAGAGAAGATAGACAATATTCCTAAGATATTGGAAAACAAAACTAAAGGAGACAAGATGAGATCTAAATATGAGGCTCAAGAAAGGCTTAGATTCCCCTCTATTACTAAAAGACAAATAATAGAAGCAACCCAACAATATAAAAGAAATTATGGTGGGCCAGAAAAAAGACATGAAAAACCTATATTGGCTAAGTTTGAATACAATATTATTGATAAAATGAATCGGATCCCATCATAAGCCAGTTTGTATGACACTTTGTTTATCCTCGATCAGATAGATCTGCTTAAAGATTCTCTTGAAAAGTATCCACACAACAAGCAGACTACCACAATCTTGAGTATGCCCCTAGAAAAAAGGTAATGTTTCATGCTGAACTAAAAAACAAACCTCCCCATTCTACATATCTTTAAGGATGGAGGGATGGATAGTTTGAAATTGTATGATAGATTTAGGAGCATCAACTATAGTTATGCCTAAAGTAGTCTATGAAGAGATGGGTATGGAGTATACCCGATCTTGTCCTAGGGTATTACAATTGGATGGGACACCTTTCAAGAATTTGAAGTCATTAAGGATGTCTTAATGAGGCTACATAAATCCCTTGAGGTGACTATAGTACAATAAATAGTTTTGGTTGACCTAGAACCTTACTTTGGATTATGTCTCTCAAGGGAGTTTACTGCAAAACTAGGTGTATGTATGTATATGGATTATTCTAGTATAGGAATTCCTTTCAAAGGAAAGAGAATAAGGATAACACCTGAAAAACCAGTAGCTTATCATATTGAAAATATTGAAAAAGACATGTGCAATATTAATCCCCTAGAAGAATTTGAGCAAGTGGAAAACATTAAGGAGTTGGATATTGAATATGAGTTACCTTTCAGAGAAGATTATAGTTAGTTTGGAACTGGTATGGGAACATATAGTATCTCAACTAAATTAGAGAAGAAAATCCCTACTATATCCAATCAGTCCCTGAGGAAAAAGGAGACATGGACCATGCACTTTGATGGTGCTAAATGCAAAAATGGTGTAGGAGTAGGGGTAGTTTTACAGTCCCAATCAGAGGGAACAAAATTTTTTGCCTATAGACTAACATGGTCATGCACTAATAATACTGCAAAATATGAGTCCCTGTGTCTTGGATTGATTTGGGCAGAAATAATGGGCATTAATATCTTGAACATATATGGTGATTCTGAGCTAATAGTCCATCAAGTAAGAAACATGTGTAGCAATAAGCATCATTACCTGAAAGCTTACAGGAACAGGGTATGGGATCTGATGGAATCCTTTGATACCCTGAACTTTAATATTGTTCCTAGAGAGAAGAACACTCTGGAATATTCCTTAGCAACAAAGGGAGATAACTTCAACCCTTCTATAGACTATAGAATCAAGAAATCCAAGGGAATCAAAATGGTTTTCAGACTTGCAGTACTAGACAAGCAATTTTTTTGGTAGGTCTTTGAAAGTGATGAAAAAATAATTGATTTTTTGGTAAGAGAAGCATGTATATCTACTATCCAAAAAGAAAATTTGGAAGAAATTGACCAACAATACATTATTCAACTAAGGAACAATCACATTCCTAAAGTATTGGTCACTCTAGAAAGCTTATTTGATAATGAAGACAAAAAAAGAATCAAAACCATGAAAGTCAATGAAAAATATATAAAGAAGTAGAAGTCGGTATTGAAAAGAAGCTCAATGTTGGAGTTAAGAGTTCACCAGAGGAAGCTAAATATATCAAAGCCTTATGTTTAAAATATCTATATATTATGTCTTGGTCATATGAAGACCTCAAGGTATATGAAAAGAAGGTTATCCAACATACTATTGAGCTAGAGCCTGATGCAAAGCCTTTTAGGCAGAAGCAAAGGCCTATGAACCCAAGGATCAAGGCCATCATGAGATAGGATATCTTAAATTTATTAAAGGCTAATATAATATATCCAATAAAACATTCTACCTGGGTAGCTAACTTGATACCCATAAGGAAAAAGAATGGTGATATACGTGTGTGTGTAGACTTTAGAAATATTAACCAAGCATCCATCAAAGATAACTATCCCCTCCTATAGATTGATCAGATATTATAGATAGTGGCAGGGAAATAGAGGTTCTCATTTCTAAATGGTTAATCTAAATACAATCAGAAGTGAAGGATGAAGATCAGTATAAGACAACATTCACCACAAAATGGGGCACATTTGCCTACCAGAGAATACCTTTTGGGCTATCCAATGTGGGAGCCACTTTTCAGAGAGCCATGTATTATACCTTTGGTGCACTAATCAACAAAGTCATTCTAATTTATTTGGATTATATGATTGTGTTTTCTCATGATAAGGAATACCACCTATCACACCTAGAGCAATTTTTTTAGAAATGTAGAGAATTTGGTATTTCACTCAATCCTAATAAGTCATTCTTTGTAGTTCACGAGGGAAAAATGCTAGGTCATTTGGTCTAAAAAGAAGGTATGACCATAGATATAGATAGAATCAGATCCATTCTTGCTCTTCCTTTGCCTAAAAACAAGAAGACTTTGCAGTATTTTATAGGCCAGATCAATTTTATCAGGAAATTCATTTATGACTTTGCATAGAAAGTCAGGCCTATATCTGAGTTACTCAAGAAGAATGTTGAGTTCAAATGGACTAAAGTTAGAAAAAAAGCTTGATATTATCAAAAATTCCATTGCAATAGCCCTAATAAATCCATATTTTAGTAAATATTTTATCCTTTATGCATATGGAGCTGAAGAAAGTTATGCCTCAGTACTAACTCAAAAATATGATCAAGGGGAAGAGCATCCTGTATTCTTTTGGAGCTAGAAACTCCATGATTACCAGGTCAAATATAATTTCATTGAAAGACAAGTATTTATTGTGATGAAGTCTCTGAAAAAATTTAGGTAGTACTTGGTACAAAGTAAGACCCTAGTATATGTGGTTCATCCATATGTAAGAAGTTTTATCCTGCAGGGTGAACTAGGAGATAAAAGGACTGGTTGGATTACCAAAATATAAGAATATGATGTAGAAATACATCCCACCAATTTTATGATGTGCATATCCCTTTTCCAAGGTCTAATAGAGGCTACAAAATTAGTAGAAATGACAGATTGCCAAACAACAGATGAAGATTAGGTGGAAGAAACACAAACTGTAGACTCTGATTGGGTTGACCAAATTATCAAGTATTTCCAAACTGGAGTATGTCCCCTAAATATAAATGCTTCCAAAAGAAGGAGATATAGGATTCATGCTTTAAAATATGCATTACTATCAGAGGGCCTGTATAAAAGAAATTTGGATGGAGTTCTTCTAAAGTGCTTAAAATACGATCAACAAAAGAAGGTCATGGAAGAGTTCCATGGAGGACCAACTGGTGGAAATAGCTTAGGAAGAGTTACAACTTTGAAAATCATAAGAGTAAGCTATTATTGGCCTACTGTATTTACTGATACTTTCAGGATCACCAGAGCCTATGATAAATGTCAAATATATCTTGGAAGGACAAGAAATGCTTCATTCCCCCTCAAGCCTATACAAGTTGAAGAGCCTTTCCAACAATGGGGACTAGACTTCATAGGGTTCATCAACCCCAATTCCTTAGTAGAACATAATTTTATCCTAACTGCCATATATTATCTCACCATATGGGTAGAGGCTATTCCTACCAAGAAATCAGATCAAGATGTTGTAATAAATTTAAAGGAAAATTTGATTTCAAGGTTTGGGGTTCCAGAAGCCTTGGTAAGTGATAATGACCCAAATTTCATAGAAGCCAAGTATATTGAGTTTTCCAACAAATATGGCATTACTCTTAAGAATACTTCAAATTATTATCCATAGGGTAATGGACTTGTAGAATCTACCAATAAAAACTTGTTAAGGATTTTGAGGAAATCACTTGAAGGAAATAAAAGAAGTTGGCATCTATTGCTGGACCAAGTTCTGTGCGTAACATGATTACTATAAAAAATTCCATCAAGACTTCTCCTTATGCACTAGTATATGGTATGGAAGCAATGTTACCCATTCATTTGGAGATCCCAACAATTAAGCTTGTCAATACAGAGGAAGATTCAAAGGAAGATCCGATAAAAAATAGGTTGACCCACTTGCTGCAATTGGAAAGAATAGAGATTAGGACTATAACAATTTTCAAAAGCATTCCTTAGATATAAAAGCATGGTTTGATAAGAAGGCCAGATTTAGAAAATTCCAAGTTGGAGACTTAGTTCTCAGGTGGAATGTTGATAGAGCAAAGCCAGAAAAGCATGAAAAGTTTAATTATTTTTGGGACGGTCCTTTCAAAATAGTAGAAGCCAAGGATTCCAATGTATTTCAGTTGGAATATCTGGAGGGAAACATACAACAAATTCCAGTGAATGGATTTCATCTCAAGCTCTACTATGTGTAAAAATGAGCTCACTGTAACATATGTATATACATTGTATTAATATTTTCTCTTCTTTCTGCACTTTGTATTTTAACTTCTTTCTGTACTTTGTAATCAGTATTCTTTGAAAAATTCTTGAAAAGAGAAAAAAATTAACAAAAATGACTAAGTGTTGACAAAGTATCCAACAATGTTTCATTTCACACTCGAATGCATGCAAATTCTTTCGGAATGACGTGTGCTTGAATCCACATCGAAATACACAATGATTCCCATAAATTGGGGCAATTGTTCTTATCCTGCATAATTAAGAAAGTCAAAAATTGAAGGAAGCAAATGCGTATCCAATCCGGGGATCTTTCAAAGCTAAAGCATGATGGAGCGGAACCAAGGCAATA
Source organism: Wollemia nobilis (assembly GCA_028583015.1). Classification (NCBI taxonomy): domain Eukaryota; kingdom Viridiplantae; phylum Streptophyta; class Pinopsida; order Araucariales; family Araucariaceae; genus Wollemia; species Wollemia nobilis. Next base: position 4,591,575 of record JAQPPZ010017031.1, on the reverse strand, counting down.
ACCCAGGCATAAAATTTGCTAAGTTTTGGTAGAATCAAAGACACCTTTAATTCTCTAGTTTCAAAACCAAAGCTAAGGGGAAGCCAAGAAAAAATTTCATGACTATGCCACGTGGAAATACAAGGAAGACCCCACAATCAATGCTAATGAACTCTCACTCAAACCAAAGAGTAGCCGAAGAGACGCAGTGGGGTAGCAGCATAATTTGAATTTTTGGCTAATGAAAATTTAGAATGCCATCATTGAGCCACCAAAAGGAATGAGTGGAGGTTGGAAAGTGTGCCAGTGGGATATCACGTAACAACCACATTAATGTTTGAAGATACACACACTCTAGGAAATTAAAGAACCAAAAAGACACACACAAAGTTCATTTTCTAGTCAATCACGTTCATAAAATATTGAAGGGTGAAAAGATACTCCAAAGTTTTCTATTGAAAATTACAGAGGGAACATAATATTATTACTATCACGATGGCTTTAGAGGATGTCCAAGAGTTCAAAACCCTAGAGACAAAGGTAGTGCCGCCATACATTGATAGAGCGAAAGTTGTGGCAAATACAAAAATGGTTCACAGAAAGAACGAGACTCAAAAGGAGTGTCAATGATAGATACAAGAAGAAAGGTGCTCTGTCTATGGAAGGTAGATGCATTGTTATTTCTTATCTATATTTTTACATCTGTGATTATGTTCATCCCTGTCCAGATTAAATAGCTGCAATAGTTAAATTTTACGACCCATTGGCCAAAGCAATAAAAACCTCTAAGGGTGAAACTCTTTTCAACATCACCACCTCTTTTTACCATAATATTTTTGCCCTAGGACCCAAGCCGCCATCTAGGATAAAAACATTTAAGGTAACTGAATAGATTGGATTTTACTCTTTGGAGAAGTGATCCAATGATGGAGAATCATTTAAGAGATGGGTTTATAAATAGCTTGAATCAAAACCCAAGAAAAAATTACTTGAGGTTCCAATCTCTATTGATAAATTTACAAACTCTCTACTATTTTATATGTTTGCATGCATGGAGGATTTATACTATGACATAATGGTATACGACTAGAAAATTGTCATGGCTTATTGTATTTCTAATGAAAGAATGTATGAGAAGGATGCGAGAGACAAGGGGACTAGGGTGATTTATTTTGACTGGCCAACTTTTATTGCACAAAGGATACATGAGCAGTTAGTAAGTATGAAAAGGGGCTTTGATGCTCTTAGATTTAGGCATTTCTCAAGTCTGGTGTGGATGTTCTATGTTGCCACTAAGGACATAATGCCTTGGATTCTGGTCAAGGAAAAAACCAATGATGGAGAACCCTTGTTGATTTATTACTAGACAAGTCACTTGAGAAGCAATGAGTCTTATTATAGATTCAACTTAGAATTTCTTGGACCTACCCTAAGAATAATGTATGAAAGGTTCCCTAGACTACCATCCCTAGCTAATAAAATTCTCATAAAAGAGGGTGCAGAGGAAGGAGACTGGTATTTGTTGATCGAGGGCACAGTTATCAGACTATATGGTTTCATGGGAAAACCTTTTCTCTTGCCTCATTTTGTTACAAAAAGGCTTTTTGCCTTAGAGTATTTAAGGAAAGCAAAATATATTGATTTGAATTATGGTTCTGCAAGAAAGAGAAAATATTTGCTAACACACCACATTGTGGAGGATATTACCAACACTAAGAAGGGGCAAAGCCAACAAATTGACCAATACCTTGATAGGTTAGGTCTATTCTATATTCCCCAAAGATGGAATTATGACCTTGATGGTATCTTCACTGCAAAAAATGTAGCTCTAAATGGAGAAAAGGCTTATAAGTTTGAAAAGAGGCCTAGGGCTCATTACGAGCAAGGAAGAAATAATTATGAGACCACTCTTTTAGAGTGGAATGTTGAAAAAATTGGTCAACTACCTCCATGGTTGGATTTCTATGAACAAATTGTTGATTTTGACCCCGATAATAAGAAGAGTCATTGATCGGTTGTAGAGCTTACATTTAATTTTATCAATCCAAGGGAAATCAAGGTCAGATTTAAAGAGTAACAATATCGTATAGATTATATCGTAGGAGTTAATACTAAGCTTAGCTCAAGTTTCTTTTTCAGGCTTCACGTGTATAGAAAAGTAAATGAACATAATTAAATTTGTGCAGAAATGAATGATGCAAGATATGATAAATAAATGCAATTATGTTTTACTTTTATTGATGAATTTATTTACTGATGCACTTAATTACTGATGAATTGATTTACTGATGCACTTAATTACTATAAATATGATTTAATTTATTTGTGAGGATCCTCGTGCAATCTATTTTATTTTATGTAATTTGAAATGCAATTCTAACTAATCCTAACCTAATGCAGGGGTGAGAGCTCAGGGACTGTCTATTAGGAGTGGGCCCTGCCTCCTAAAGGGCAATGTAAGACTTTCTCCCCTAATTTACCTTATCTCTGTAACTAAATTTTATATCTCATACTAATATTTATGCATATTCTGTGAATGCAGGTAATAAATACACAACTTACAAAACATAATTCAAACAATCCACAAAATTGATACAGATTACCATATTTGAAGAACAAAGTGTTGTTTTATTACTAGAGCTTCAATTGTACATGCTTCCTCAGAATTGTAACTTAGAACAAATTGTAATGTAATGGTAGCAAGCAATGTCATTAGAGTGTAGACCTCCTTCAAGGTCTCCTATGTAATTTATACTATAAATAATACAATGCTAAACAATCTTCTCCACGTATTTGTCATGCGGATTTTGTGGACTGATGATTGTACATTAATAAAAATAATCTAAAACCTAACATAATACGTACTCCTTCTTGGACTTATAATTATTTTGACTGGTCCAAGTGGCATCCTAACAAGACAACACTTATTTAACTGACTCGCAAGATATACATTAGGACTTTTATGTCCTTTATTCTAGGAAAGTCTAACAATCTTTGCGTTTACATCTCAAACTTCCCAAAATAAACTGATTACAATCTTTATGGAACAAATAATAACTTTGTCAACTTGAGATATTCCCACAGATAGTATGCGAGAAACAAAATATTTTGAAAAGTGAAAATATCTGTTGTCATCCATTTTGATGTGTCGTCCATATGATTGTGTCATCCAAATCTGATGTGGCATCTAAATTCAATAGATTTATTATCGTACTCGGTAAAACATTCTTTAGTAACCGTCTTCAATAATTACCTTAGTAGTTACCTTCATAATTACCTTCAGTAGTTACCTTCAGTAACTACCTTCAGTAATATACTTTAGTAATATGCATCTGTAGCAAGATCAATTACTTGTTGTTCACCGAACTTCTGTTGGTTCTTCTTCTCGTTCGAGGTGCATTCCAAAAAATCTCTTTATCGATCATCCATGCTTTTTCCTGCATTTTTCTCAGAACTCGGATAAATTTGATATAAATCAAACACTTATGTTAGATTACTATAATTAATCATATTTACTAATAAATCACATTTTATTAATAATAATTCATATAAAATATATCATAATCATCATATAATTGTAATAATGAAACAATTCTGGTACAAAAATATATGTCAAATAGCCACTCATCATTCCCCCAAACTGAAGTCCATGCATGTCCTCATGCATGTAGAAAGATAATGATGAACAAAATATAACAATCTTATGCATGTATCAAATATTCAGAATTAAAATTCTAAGTTATAGAAAAATAATAACATAAGTTATCATAATCATTGCTAGAATCTCAGTGAATATTGTTTACAGAATCTACAATGATTTTATAAAACATAACATGCACATGTTTTTGCCAGAATTTTTCAAAACAATTTATATTAGCAATTAATTCATCAAAAATATTTCACATATTAACTGTAAACCATATTATAAATATAGATAAAAAACATACTACAAATATTAACTGTACATATTACGTAAACATACTATAGATACAAATATTCAACTTATAAAAATGTACATATGTCATACAAATAAAATATACTATAAATATAATTAAAAATATAATTATGAATAATTAATAAATGTTTTTTTTATTGTTCATTGAATTTTGAACCTGCTGAGATAAAATTCGAGAAGAAATTTGAGATGATCGTGGTCTTTGTCCTGGTAATCTTTGTTCCCTTTTAACTCGTTGTACCTGTTCCTTAGCCTTTTGATCTATAGATGTTGCGGTTGTTGCAAGCTGGTGTTTCCACCATAACCATCTTGATATACTCAACCTCTTGAGCACTTCCTTTTTGCTCTGTATCCTTTGTCTGCGAAGGATGAAGTTCCTCATTGTTAATCATCGGATCAGGCTCCAAAGGCATCCCTACATTCAAGATAAGACTTTTTAATGTATTTCCTTCCTTGGCGGGTAGATCCAATTTTGTAGGTTGATTTTGTTGAGTAATACTATGAATTTATTGGGAACTATCCTCCTCGAGGATATTTGAAAAGTCAATTGGTTTATCAGTGTACAAATGTTTGCTAAAGTTTACCGATTTTTTAGGCTTTTTACCAGAAGTAGAGCTCTTATGTGGGGAGACTTCGATAGGTGGTGGCCGGTTGACAAAGTCCACAGGCTTTGGTGTCTTATCCGTAGAAAGTTGCTTAATTAATTCAATCTGAATAGCAAGGGCTCACTGGATAATTTTAGATTGTTCTATAAAGTCCTCTCTTAGCCTATCGATTTTCATTTGTAGCACTATATTTTGTGCATGAAGATAGGACAGGGTCTCTACAGTAGACTCATTTATAGGTAGTTCTTGTTCAGGCCCTTGTTCATCTTCTTGTTCAGAATTTTCTATAATTTTCTTCTTCCTTCTGATATCTGGTCAGGATTTATATTTACCAGGTTTACGTTTTCGTTGTGGGCTTTCAGGCTCTTCATCCTGGCTATCAGAGTCATGCTCTTCCTCTGTTGACTATTCTCCCTCAGACTCAATGGATTCTGAACACTCAAGTACGTTGGATTCTTCCACGATCCGATTCCAAGACACTTTCATTTCATGAGCCTTTTTCAAAATAATTAATTTAATCAAGCCATGGTGAGCAATCAAGTGCGGCTTAGGTTTTTCCCGAGAACTTTTGGGTTTTACTCTTAAAATAGTTGACTTCAAAGATTGGAATAGAAAATAAGGGAGGTTGATAACACAATCAGTTTTATCTGGATATTTCAAATTTATTAACATCCGAATGTGATAGGCTGATAAAATAGACATTCGTCCTTCAAGAGTGAAGAATTTAATGATAAGGACAATGACCTCTTGCCATAGAAGGGGAAGTGTAGAGGTTGAAACTCCTTTGATTGACCCTTCCTTATCTCTTAGGATTGTACATTTCTCCCCGAATTTGGTCACCAACTAGGTGACACTTTTTGAGTTTTTGTAGAAAGGTAAACCAACCTCAAGTAAACTCAATATTTCAAAAATCAGACTCGGGTTTAATTCTAACTGCAAACCTCCAACATGGGTGAGCATAGTGTCAGGGTTACAGTTTAATATAAATTGTCTTGCCACCCCTAAGTCATGGCCTCTAAATTTGGTTAGTGCCTCCCACCATCGAGCATTTTCAAACAATTCAATTACAGAGTCGCTCGGGTTTTGTGTGTCAATGGACGACGGCTCACTACGCTTTTGGAAGACAGGTTTAGGCATGGTGATGGCTGAGGGTTGAGAGGAGTTGATTTTTCACCAAGAACCCTGCAAGTTATATATAAACAAAAGTATTGTTTAGAAGTCGGCAAAAACCCTTAAAAAATTATTGTCTTATATTTGTTTTATTATTATATTTTTTTATTTTTTAGAATGTTTTCTTTATTTTACACAAAAATAAAATACAATATATTCATCTTAAACAAGGAAAATGTAAATACTGATATATCTTCAAACAAACAAAAACGTAAAAATTTATAACATATAAACTTTTAAAACCCTACTGATATCAGATCGAAAAATGTAAATCTTATAATACAAAAACGTTTTTCTTTTAAAACAAAGTCTTATTGTTATAACATCGAAAAACATAAAAATTTAAGATACAAAATCCTACTTATAAAAAAAAAATCCCTAATTTATATGAATTGTACATGTAATGCTCATATATCAGAAAATCCCTAATTTATACAACGTTCTGGTGTAATTTACCAGACAGTCTCCATGATTCGAGAAAATATAAGAGATTTCCTAAGACAAAAGATAATCGCTACAATTTTACCAAATAATTTCAAGGAATTTTACAAAATAAAATATTTCCTACAAAGAAAAATAATTTCGGTAACAAGAATCACTGCAAATTAACGCAATTTGGCCCTATAATAAAATTGTATCATTTTCCCCAAATTTACCCTAAAATACAGTCTCAATTTTTTGTCGAATTCTATCTTAAAACGAAATTTCACATACTTCCCTGATGTTACCCTAAAATATAGCTTCAAAGTTTTCCCTAATTTTAACTTAGAACAAAATTTCGTGTATTTCCCTACTATTACCCTAAAACCAATTTTCATAATTATAATCAAATTTCTACCTAATTTCAAAAAAAATTCCTTAATCTCTCCAACTCCAAGATTAGCCCTAATTTCTATCTAATTGCAAAATTTTAAAATATTTTATTCGTATGTACAGAGAAAAGGAATCAGAAAAGAGGAAAAGAAAAAGAAAAAGGTCTTTACTTGTCGCTTTTGCTGAAACTTGGCCACCTTTCGACGTCGTCAACACTTTCTTCCTCCAAAAACCGTCCGAATTCAACACTAAAATCTCTCAAAATCACGTATTTTTGCCTTTCACTCAAACAATGTCTGCAATTATACAAACCCTCATGATTTTATTACAGTTCACGATGGAATTCGACATGGTGTTTGAATTTTTCCTTCTGCATGGCCGCATGCAACGTCGACGGATAAAGCTTTTACCCAATGACAGAAATGTCACCCTAAACTCATCTACGGTGGAGAAATTTACCTAAAATCTATTTACCCTAAAATCTATGCAGATCGTTGATTCTTTTTAGTCGACGACGCTCGTTTTATCCTTGTCCCTGTTCGCTTGATTTGGTAAACATGTGTTAATGATCGAACACTGTTGTATTTGTGTTTTTTGCTCTTATTTTTCAGCCCTCGATTTCCAATGTAATCGATGGTAGAGACATGTTATCCACGTCATCACCTCTTATTGGTTGGAGAAGGTCACGTGTCCCGTAGCCTCTGCCTGGTCACGTGTCTACATGAGCAGTTTTCATCCGTTGATCAAGTTTTAAAATTGATAGTGGAAATTGTGATCTATGCATATGCATGTTCGTGTCTCCACTTACCATGCCACGTGGTTTGTGGGCTCTTCGTTTAAGGGGCGTAATATTTAACTTGTGGCTTACGATAATCGTCGGGGCAAAAATCTTAAAAATTTAATATAGTAGTCATAATTATTATTTATAATTTTAATTAATATATATTATATTATAACTTAATATATATGTATAATTTATATTTTATTATATTTTTATTTATTTTAATATTTTAATATATAAAAAGTTATTATATTATAATATTATTATATATTATATACATTATTATATTTATTATATTACGAAGTAATGTTATTTATAATATTAATTCGTATTTTTATTTTAAATATATTTTATTTATAATTATTAATATTAAATTATTATTATTAATATATATTTTAATTATTATATATATATATATATATTAGATTTTTATGGATGACATCTACAAAAAGGTATTACGAAATAGTATTACTGATAATGATATTACGGAAGCTTGTATAGACAATTTTTATGAAAAATTATTATTTTACAAAGGGTATCTACAAAAAATACTTACAGAAGATACTTACGAAGATGCTTACGAAAGATACTTACGGAAGACACTTACGAAAGATACTTACGGAAGGTACTTACGAAAGACATCTACCAAAACCATTATTAGGGTTAAGGGAATACTTTACCTGTTTTCTTCCCCCAAACTATATTATAAGCTATATATGCCTTTATTTATCCTCCCCCCAAACTTTAATTTTGGCTATATAGCCAAAACAAAAGGAAAGGTACTTATTTATTTATATGGATAATATAATAATATTTTTATATACGGGGGTTTATTTATAATTTTTGGGATTGTGCTTCCTGTATGTCATTAAGAAGTTTCTCAAGGTAGAAACATAAGTTATATAAAAAAATCTGATTTCAGTCTTCTAGGATATCTGAAAATATAGGAAAAAGTGAAATAGATATTAATATGGCTTTTCTTCTAAAGGATAAAATGTGGTGGATATATGCCATGTTTTTGTAGAAAATTTGAAATCATAGTACTGTCATAAGGATTTACTATTGGTCTTTGCATATAATGTTTCTAAGTTGATTCTTCAAGGTCGTCAAACAACATTCTAGAAATGCTGAAACAAACTCCATTTACTTCTATCACAAATCAATTTAGTGTTAAAGTTGTCCTAGTATTTTCAAGTCTTCTTTCAAAACCAACTGTGTGTGCGGTGAGGATTCATTTCCCATTATGAGTAAGGATTAAAAACAACAAGGATTATACATGCCAAAAGCTAGCTGATCTTATAAGCATCTAGAGGTCTTATCCAGACTTATTGCTAATACGCAAGGATACCTTAATAAAGAATACCTCATGGTGTTTGAAATACTAAGAATTCCAAGGATTCAAGCTCTTTTTGCCCTTTTTGCTTTATGCTTTATTTGGGATACTTGCGTAGCAAGGGATTTGTAGTGCTTTTTGAGGTTCTTGCTTATTTTGAAGAGAAGCAAGGAATTTTTCATTACTTTTTGATGTTCTTGCTTATTTTAAGGAGAAGCAAGAAAAATGGTATGAGGATACTTGCTCGATTAGATGAGGAGCAAGGGATAATTTTTTTTTTTATTTGAAGGGTGAAGGGCGAGCTTGTCCTTTTGCCAATTCATTAGTAATCTAGACCATGCGTATAAATAGATAAGCAAGGGAAACTTTTTACTTATGGCAAATATAATACATGAGTTAATTTTCCAAAACTACACAATGTTTTAGATGTGTATATGTGTGTGGTCAAAAGAGAAAAACTTGATCATCTAGAAGTTACTTATAACATTTCAAAAGATTTGTTCTATTTTCAATGAAAATTTTGTTCAGTATACCAGATATAATTTGAGTATTTGAAAAATACCTAGATTTCATCTAGCAACAAGGTACTATACATCATGTGGTAATCATCTTCCTACAAGGTTTATAATAAAGAATTTTTCTTGAAAAACTTTGGAGACTGAAAATGGAAAAGAATGTAGATACTTCATGATGAAATAAAGGAAGCATAATCATTTTTTTGTTTTTATATAGTAATTATATTATTATTATTATATATATATATATATATATATATATATATATATATATATTTCTTTTCAAAGAGAGAGTTTATTGAATAGTAACTGATTGCAGTTCAGAAATACACTGCAAATCAGTGTGTTGTCTAAACTGATGTATGAATTCTTCCTTAGATAATGGCTTCTTATAAAGTTTAAGCCTATGTCCATTTACTAATAATTTTCTTGTTGAATCATCTATAGGCTTAAGCTTGATTGTACCATTTCCAAATATTTCCTCAATTTCATAGGGTCCTAGCCATCTTGTTCTTAATTTACCTTGAAAATCTTGGTAACGAGAGTCAAATAACAAGGCCCAATCTCCTGATTGAAATGTATGTGGTACAATGTGTTTATCATGCCATTTATTTCATTGTTGTTGAGTTATTTCTGTTCTATGTAGTGCTTCTAATATTTTCTCATCCAAAATATTTAATTTTTCCAACCTTTGTTTTTGTGCATTATCCAAATTCATGTTAAGTTGTACCGATGTGCGCAAGGTTTCTATCTCAAATTCAATGGGCATGATGGCTTGTTTTCCATAAACCATTTCATATGGTGATAAACTTGTGGTAGTTTTCCAAGTTGTATTATATGCCCATACAACTTCTTTTAATCTCTCAGCCCAATCACCCCTATTAACAATTATAGTTTTTGTGATAATCTTTTCAAGCTCTCTATTTGTAACTTCTACTTGTCCATTAGCTTGAGGGTGATATGGTGAGGTTTTCTTATGTTTTATCTGATAGATGTTGACAAAATGATCAATCACATTGGAAGTAAATTGAGGTCCATGATCTGAAACTAATTCTCTTGGTGCTCCAAAGCGTTGCATTATGTTCTCATAAAGAAAATCAGCTATTGGTTCAGCTTGAGCTCGTGGAAGAGCTTTAACTTCAGCCCACTTGGTAACATAATATGTACATACAAGTATGTGTTTATTACCATCACTTGGAGGGTCTATTGGTCCAACAAAGTCAATTCCCCATTTTTCAAATGGTTCAAGAGCTATTTGTGGAACCAAAGGCATTTCCATAGAAGGTGTAGGCTTGCTAGCTCTTTGACAAGCATCACATCTATCAATAAATTGATGAACATATTTAGTCATAGTAGGCCAAAAGTACCCAGTTTGAAGTATTTTCATAACTATTCTTTGGGTGGCATAATGACCTCCACAAGGTTCTTCATGTGCTGCCCTAATAATATCATATACATCATTTTCTTGCACACATCTCCTGATGATTTGGTCAGGATATTTTTTAAATAGAATTCCATGAATCCATGTAAAAGAAATACTTTGATGTATTAATTTCCTACGCTCATGTGGTGTAAAATTTTGAGGTATTTTTCCTGTTACTAAATAATTTACAATATCAGCATACCAAGGGGTAAAAATAGAAAGAGCAAACAAATGTTCATCTAGAAAATTGTCAGGAATTAACTCATTATCATCAAAAATCTGCATGCGAGATAAGTGATCTGCAATAACATTATATTTTCCTACCTTATCTATAATTGTGACATTGAATTCTTGTAGTAAAAGAAGCCATCTAATCACTCTACCACCCACTGTTGCTTTGTTTGTTAAGTATCTAATGGCAGAATGATCAGTGTGAACAAATACTTCATACCTTGTTATGTAATGTTTAAATTTATTGAGAGCATGAATTACAGCTAAAAATTCTTTTTCTATAATAGTGTAGTTAAGCTCAGCTCCATGCAAATTTTTGCTTACATAATAGATAGCATAAGGTATTTTGTTTTCTATTTGTTGCAATACTGCTCCTATTGCATAATCTGAAGCATCACAATGAATGTGGAATGGTAATTCCCAATTTGGTCCTCTCAAGATTGGAGCAGTAGTCAAATTTTATTTTATTTCTTCAAAGGCTTCTTGACATTCGTTTGTCCAATTGAATTCATTATCTTTAGTTAAGAGCTTAAACATGGGAGTAGCAACTTTACTGAAGTCTTTAATGAACCTACGATAGTATCCTGCGTGTCCTAAAAAACTTCTCACCTCTGTTTGTGTTTTTGGAGGTTGAAGGGTTTGAATAACTTGTATCTTTGCAGGGTCTACTTTAACACCGTCTTCTGATATATAATGTCCTAGAACAATACCTCCTTTCATCATCATAAAGCACTTTTCATGACTTAGAGAGAGATTTTGCTCTTGGCATCTTACCAAAACTTTTTGTAAGCTTGATAATGTTTCTTCAAAGGTAGTACCATATTCTGTGAAGTCATCCATATAAACTTCCACACATTCATTAGTTAAATCAGCAAAGATAGCCAATACAACTCTTTGAAAGGTTGCAGGTGCATTACATAGTCCAAAAGGTAGAACGTTATAAGCATAGGTTCCTGTAGGACATGTGAAGGTTGTTTTTTCTTGATCTTCTTCAGCTATGGAGATTTGATTATACCCACTAAAACCATCTAAAAAGCAGAAATATTTCTTTCTAGCCAATGTATCTAAGACTTGATCAATGAATGGTAAGGGAAAATAATATTTCTTGGTTACTTTATTTAATTCTCTATAATCAACACAAATTCTCCATTTACCATTTTTTTAGGGACTATCACCAAAGGTGATACCCATTGGCTATCGAAAATTGGGTATATAAATCCTGCATTTAAGAGTTTAATGATTTCCTCTTTAACTATTTCTTTCATAGCTGGATTTAATCGTCTTTGGGGTTGTCTTACTGGATTACAACCTTCTTGAATAAATATGTGATGGGTACAAACATTTGGGTGAATACCTGTCATATCCTCATAGTTCCATGCAAATGCAGACTGATGCTTTCTAAGCACATCTACTAACTGAGATTCTTGCATGCCTATGAATTCATTACTAATGTTAAGAGTTTTTCCTGATATAATATCTATTTGTTTACATTTTTCTGTATTTGCATCTATCCCATTTATCTCATGTTCAAAAATATTTAAATCATAACCATATGGTTCCATTTGAGATTGACTTGTGCTTGCTTCATAAATGGAAAATTGAGATGAACAACTACTGTCTTGACCTTGATTCTCTTGTTGATTTTCTAACAATAATGGTAGGGGTCCCTCAACCTCTTGTTCAAGTTGTTCAATTAGAACATTAACTGATAAGGTTTGGATATCATCATATTCATGAGGGAAATCATACCACAACTACTTTGGAAATTCTTCTTCTATTGGTGATTCAAGGAATAAACTAAGATCTTTTGTATCCTTGCCATTAGAAATAGTCATATTTCCTGATCTACAGCTAATGTAAGCATCAGTTGTTGCAAGCCATGGGCATCCTAGTATTAAGGGATGTCCCCCTAATTTCTTTTTGGGTTGTAAGACTATAAAGTCTACAGGGTATTCCCATGAACTTACTGAGACCATAATGTCTTCTAATTTTCCTTCTAGTTTAATAGTAGATCTATCAGTGAGTTGAAGCACAATAGAAGTTAATTGTAGTTTATGCATCCCTAAGGATTCTATTGTTTCTTTGGTCATGACATTAATAGCGGCTCCTAAATCAATCAAAACATTTTGTAATGTTATGTATCCAATATGTACTATGAGTATAGGTATTCTAGGATCTGTATATTTTGGTAATAACCTATCTCCTATCATTATCTCAGATAATTGTCCAATGACTTGGATAGTTTGGAATTCATTCTTCTTTTTCTTTCCTGAACATATATTTTTAATAAGCTTGGAATAGATGGGTATATCCTTGATAGCTTGTAATAAAGGAATTTTAATAGTAACGCCTTCTATTTCTTGAAGGAAGTTAAAGGCTGGCTTGGATGGTTCTTTTGGTATTGCCAGTCTTTGAGGGAATGGTACTTCTACTTCCTTCCTTATTTGGATTTCTGGTTGCTTTGTTGGAATATTTTCTGGTTGGTTTTTTGTTTCCTTTTTGTTACTATCTTCTTTTTCAACCAAATGTGGAATAGGATCATCAAGTTCTATGAGAGTGACATTATTTTCCAACACCTTTCTTGATCTTAATTGAATCTATTGACATGGTGCTACAGATATAGAACATGTTTCATTGGCCTCATAAACTTGTTGAACATTCTTATTGTTGTTAGGGTTAGGAATTGGTTGAGCTGGAAGAGGTGGTTGCTTAGGAGGATTAGTATTATTATTTGGAGGTGGTAGAAGTCTATTTTGAGGTGGATTTTGAGTGTTTTGTCCCCTAAATTGATTTTGAATATTTGGTTGTTGCATTGTATTTGGGGACCAATTGGTGCCACCTTGATTATATTGGCCACTATTATTCCAACTAGGCATATTCTGATTTTGTGTCCCTTGATTCCATGGGGGTTGTCCTCCATAAGAGTTAGCCATAAATTGAGCCCATGGGGGTATGTTCTAGTCTTGATTGTAAGAGTTCCAATTTGTCCAATTTGGTGCATTAGACCATTGATTAGGCCTTTGTTGGTTGGGATAATTAGGGTTTGACCAATTTGATGGGCCATTAAATGGACCATTTCATCTTTGAGTGAAAAAATAAACATCTTCTACTTCTTCTGCTTCAGGTTCTTTTATGGCAGCTTTAACAATGGAGATATACTTGCATTTTTTAGTTTTATGATTCTTATCACAAATTTGGCAACAAGCGGAAATATTGGAGATATTTGTTATGTTGAGAGGACATTCTCTCATATTGTGCTTTTTCCTACATCTATGGCAGTAAATTTCTTCACTATCCTTTGATTTTTTATCCATTAAGTCCAAATATGAGGTCAAATTACTCAACAAATCAGTTTTTAAACCTTCCAACATATTTCCAATTTCTACTCTTGTCACTCCTCCTCCTGTGGATGTATATTTATTGCTTCTTAGAGGTTTGTTTCTTGAATAATTTTTGCAAAGGTTTATAATCTCCTCAAGTGATATAATATGAATGTCTCCTTTTGCCATAAGATTTAAAATCTCAAGAACATCTTCTTTTAATCCTTTCAAAAAAGTTCTTTTAGGATTTCTTCCTCAAGGTCTATATTTACTCTAGATCCTACAAATTGAAATCTCTCGAGATAATCCTCCAAATATTCTTCTTCTTTTTTATTCATACGAAAAAGCTCAGCTTTCTTATCCCTAACTCTACAATAATATTGATATCTTTCAAGGAATAGTTTTTTTAATCCATTTTCGCCATCCCAACGATTACAAACTCCTTCTCCTAGACCCATAAACCATCTTAAAGCTACATCTTTAAGAGTAGATGGAAATAATCTTAGCTTTTGCTCATTGGTGGTGTAAAAGTAAGCTTGACATACTACTTCAAATTCGAAAAGAAAAGCATCAGGATCTTCATAGGGTTTTCCATGAAAGGTAGGCAATATAGAAACATAAACTGATTTAGGTTCTCTTGTTGTCCCTTATGTATGTAATATTGGGAAAGGGAACGTTTTTCTTTGTCTGTTCTCTCTCTGATCTCTCTCTTGCCTTTGTCTCCCATTTCCATGGTTTTCTCCTTCCTCTCCCAAACCACTTTGTTCATCAGCCATACCTGAATATAGGATTTCAAGAATTGAATCAGGTATAGGTTCGAAAAAGATAGAAGAAGGATCTATGTAGTTGTCAAATTTTGGATTGGGCAATAAATATGAATTGGGATCTTGATCTAGGATTTCAGCTTGATTGGTTGATGTTGTAGCCTCAGTTTTTACTAGTTTATAAATCCCAGGCGTTCTAAAGTCTCTTGGGGATTTTTCTTCTATTTTGTTAGTTTTTATGAATCTTCCTTTAGAGTCTCTAGGTCTTCTCATGAATGTTCTAAACTTCTTGTTGTTTTTTTTAGCAATATGTCTAATATTCTTTGAATAATTTATGAATATCGTTGACTGGATCAAGTTGTTCTGGTGTCATAAAATGTTCCTCTTCAAAATTAAAATAGTCTACCAACAATTGAATCAACTGAAAAAGGTAAGCTTTAGTTGCAATAGGATCAAGAATTCCAAATTGTAGCTCGTAACGCAACTCTTGGCACAATTCTCTAAAATGTACAACTCTAGGAATTCTATAGTACCTCTTATTGTATTGTAGGGCTAATTCTTTCCTTTCTATATCTGCAAGGAAGTTGTGAATAGTGAGGGAATCCTCAAGGTATTGATCCCAAGGGTAAATTACTGGATTTATTGTTGTTCTCCTATCCCACAGCCAATTTTCACAACTTACTCCAAGATCTTGATAAGGTGAAGAATGATTTACCCATAGAGTTTTTGCTATATTTATCCTCTTGATTTTCTTTAGTTCATCTGATCTTTCATTGATAGAATCAATGCATTCACACAATGCTTCCCATTCTGGTTTGGTTGTTTTGTATCCTTGGTCAAAAAGAAGATTAACCTCTTGTTGTATTAGTAATTTTCTAAGGTCTATAAATTCAGTTTGACTGCTTTCAACCATTTGGCAATTTTTTTATTTTCTCTCTTTGATTTTTGTGTTTTTTTTTTTCTATTTGGGTTTTGATTTCCTTTTCTGTTTCAATCCTACTATTTTCTAAGCTTAAATATAAATTTCAGAACTTATAAATACTCTTAACGTATTGTCTTCTAAGTTCTAAATATAAATTTCAAAACTTATAAATACTCTTAACACAGTAGAAAATAAATATATTTAAAATTACTAAATAGTCCTAATGCTACTAAAATTAGATGCATCATACAACTAATTTCAGCATAATTAGGAAAAAATAAAAGTACTTGGAAAGTAAAGTTTTACTATGCGGGAAGGGAATGGATACTATTGCTCTTTGACTATTAGGAGGGATTTCATTACGGTTGTGTCACTCAACCTAACTACTTCCTATAAAACAAAAATAGGGTCCTAAAACAATATTAGGTTGTTTTCAGCGTTCACCTACTTCCTATTCTTTTTCATAGGTCCTAAATCAAATTAACAATAGTAATTACCCAAAGCAAAGAAATTGCAGGAAATAAAATTTGTTGGAATTGAAATTTGTAGAAAATAAATTTTAATCTATGAAAGAAATAAAAATGAAACCTTTATGAAAATTAACCTGACAACGTCAAAATGTGGGGCTTGTTGGAACCATCTACGGGCCACTCTGACTCGTATGCACACCAAGGTCTCGTACGTACCCCTTTTCACATACAAGTAAGTCCTCTCGCTTTGCACTGCCAAACAACTTTTCTGACTAACCACTACGATGCTACTCTCCCCGACAATGGTGCCAAAATGATCGGTTGTAGAGCTTACATTTAATTTTATCAATCCGAGGGAAATCAAGGTCAGATTTAAAGAGTAACAATCCCGTATAGATTATATCATAGGAGTTAATACTAAGCTTAGCTCAAGTTTCTTTTTCAGGCTTCACGTGTACAAAAAAGTAAATGAACATAATTAAATTTGTGCAGAAATGAATGATGCATGATATGATAAATAAATGCAATTATGTTTTACTTTTATTGATGAATTTATTTTACTAATGCACCTAATTGCGATAAACTAATTTATTTATGATATGTTCTAATTTATTTGTGAGGATCCTCGTGCAATTTATCTTATTTTATATAATTTGAAATGCAATTCTAACTAATCCTAACCTAATGCAGGGGCGAGAGCTTAGGGACTATCTATTAGGAGTGGGCCCTACCTCCTAAAGGGTAGTGTAAGACTTTCTCCCCTAATTTACCTTATCTTTGTAACTAAATTTTATATCTCATACTAATATTTATGCATATTCTGTGAATGCAGGTAATAAATACACAACTTACAAAACAGAATTCAAACAATCCATAGAATTGATACAGATTACCATATTTGAAGAACAAAGTGTTGTTTTATTACTGGAGCTTCAACTGTACATGCTTCCTCAGAATTGTAACTTAGAACAAACTGTAATGTAATGGTAGCAAGCAATGTCATTAGAGTGTAGACCTCCTTCAAGGTCTCCTATGTAATTTATACTGTAAATAATACAATGCTAAACAATCTTCTCCACGTATTTGTCATGCGGATTTTGTGGACTGATGACTGTACATTAATCAAAATAATCTAAAACCTAACATAATACGTACTCCTTCTTGGACTTATAACTATTTTGACTGGTCCAAGTGGCATCCTAACAAGACAACACTTATTTAACTGACTCACAAGATATACATTAGGACTTTTATGTCCTTTATTCCAGGAAAGTCTAACAATATTTGCATTTACATCTCAAACTTCCCAAAATAAAATGATTACAATATTTATGGAACAAATAATAACTTTGTCAACTTGAGATATTCCCGCAGATAGTATGTGAGAAACAAAATATTTTGAAAAGTAAAAATATCTGTTGCCATCCATTTTGATGTGTCGTCCACATGATTGTGTCGTTCAAATCGATCATGCTATCAACAATCAGTAGCTACTGGTAACATTCTTCAGTAATTATCATCGGTAGTTACCTTCGATAGTTACCTTCAGTAATTACCTTCAGTAGTTACCTTCGGTAATTACCTTCAGTAGCTACCTTCAATAACTACCTTTAGTAATATACTTCAGTAATATGCATCTATAGCAAGATCAATTACTTGTTGTTCACCAAAATTTTTTGGTTCTTCTTCTCATTCGAGGTGCATTCCAAAAAATCTCTTTATCGATCATCCATGATTTTTCTTACATTTTTCTCAGAACTCGGACAAATTTGATATAAATCAAACACTTATGTTAGATTACTATAATTAATCATATTTACTAATAAATCACATTTTATTAATAATAATTCATAGAAAATATATCATAATCATCATATAATTGTAATAATGAAACAATTATAGTACAAAAATATGTGTCAAATAGCCACTCATCAATCATCGGATTACAGAAGCCACCATCAATGATATTGAAGGGAAAACTACAAGGAAAAAGTACCCTCAACCTAAGGAAGATGTTGTTGAAGAAGCTAAGGAAGAAGAGCAGTCGAATATAGAAAAGATATCATATTGGTGGAGGATGAGGATTGATATTAGAAAACCTAAGTCCAAGTTTAGAATGAATATTGATAAAGATTTTTCAAAAAGATATAATGAAAATATTGGAACCTGGAGGCAGAAGGATGTCAGGAACATAGTATTGACAGTTCAAAATCCCTTAACTAGTTCTAAATATCTCTCTCCATCCGTATATCAAGAAGCTCTATAAGAGGAGTAGGATACTCCTTTAACAACAATTGAAGTATTGAAAACTTTTCATCCTACCATCGAACAAAGGGACAAGTTTCCTAAGGGAGCTCAGCTTATGAGCAAAATATAATATTCTAGTGAAAAGACTATCAGTACTCCAGATATTGAAATAATATCTAGGCCTAAACTCTTAGCTCTGGGAGGTCAGCCTCTAGACATAGATATTGATAGGAAGAATAAATATGAGAATTTCAAGTTCACCCTCCTCTCTTTTACCCCTGCAACATTAGTACAATTGTATCATATTTCTGAGCAAGTTCTGCTTTTTGGAGCAGTGCAAGGAAATAATTCAGAAGAGGAATATAAGAGTGATATGGATGTCTTTCAATTGGTTCATAGAATGACTAAAAGAGTTCTAGAAATATAGGAAAGAGAAATTTCAAAGAAACAAAAATTGGATATTGAGGAGATTGCAAAAGAGGTAGATGATTTTACTGCAAAAGAATTGACTCACCAAGATCAGTAGCAAGAAATAGAAATGGAGCAAGAACACCCTACATATGTAGGTGAAGGTATGGATTCTAAACCTTCTTTTCCTCTACATCCTCCTGAATACCCAAATAATTCTCCCTCCCTTTCTGGTCAAGAAAATGTTACAAATGTACCTTCTCCCTCTCACAGTCCATCCCATGTTTCCTTGGTTGTCACTAAATAAATAGTCACTTTTGTTCCCCCTCAGTCACCCTAAATCCCACTTCCAACTTATGATGTTCCCACTTCATCATCTCCCATAATTCCATATTCATCATTACCACCACCACCATCAATGGGACACAATGTTCCAAGTACCACCATTCATTTTAGTGTTAGTCTTATGCCAGTTTCTATGAATTTACCAATAGAAATAACAACAGTAGTCACAGAGTCCATTGTTATTACAGAGTTTACTGTGAACACTCCCACACCCCCATTGTTAGTAGTTCAGTCTACCTTATCATTTTTGGTATCTTCATCTCCCCTAGCTACTAGTTTTTCAAGTTCTATTACTTTGCCAAAAGAGCAGGCAACCACATAGAGAGCAAATTATTTTTGGGCTAAAAAGCTTTCTAAGCCTTCCAACAGGATGGTTGTCACAAGGAGAAGTATGTATGTTGATCCAGTGGCTAGAAAAAGAATATCTAGATCTATGACTCCACTTGTAAATAAACCTAAAAATGAAATGACTGTCCAAGATTATCAAGTGGAGGAGGTCATAGAAGATATTGATAAACTTCCTAAAGAGGATGAGTTGATTATGGCCAGAGCCCATTTAGACACCTTCTATGTGAAGAATGATATGGTCAAAGAGAAGGTGAATAAAGTAGAGAAAAAAGTTGAAAATATTCATAAGACTTTGAGAAATCAAAAGGAAGTTGAAAAGGCTCTAAAAAAAGAGGTCAAGGTCTGGCAAGAAAAACTTCAAGAGGTCAACAAACTCAAGGATCAACTAGGAGAGAAAAAGAAGCTGCATGAAGAACAAGTGAAAGAAATTTAGAGTTTAAAGTAGTAGATTTAAATAGAAAATGCTAAGGCCTCTAGATTTTCTAAATCTGGACTGAAAAATATTAGAAAATAAATGCTCTTTGAAGTCTAAGATAAATGTGCAAGGCTTTAATTTTTTATTGATTATCTTGATGATGACAGTCGCTTGCTCCCAAATGTGTAGAGAGATATAGATCAAATCATCGGAGAGTTGCATCCTATGGTGATTCTTGCAAAATAAATGTACAGGTTGGTTGATAGTAGACTCAATGACTCTGCTAAACCAATCCCTAATAAAGAATGGAATACACCAAAGTTGCCACCATGATAGTGGTTAAAAATAATAGGCACTGTAGAGAGCCTGGCTATTGTTCGATAAAATTGAGGGTATGATTAGGGAGGTTTGTTGATATAAATAAATAAATGATTCAAGTTGGATTCAAAGGCTTATGGATGGAGGATCACAGTTTGCAATTTGTGGAGGAGATCCAAAAAATCATTTATGAAGATTTGAAGAATGAGTCTGGAATTGATTCTCTTAAAGAGCCACTACCCCAAGAGCAAGTTGTCCAATTAATTGTTAATTTTACCAGATTGAGAGATATCATGGAAGATCTAGTTAACAGAGAGAATGCTTCTAATTATGAAGACATTGGAGAATTACAATATGTTTATAAGCATCTCAAAGAGACATCAAAACCCTCTGAAGTAGCCTGGAAACAGGATTTACAATCTTTGAAATTGATGATTTGGTTGTTTGGTGATTCTTCTGGAGAAAGGAATCAGAAATCACATTCTCTAGAAGAAGAAGAACAACAAGAACAAGAAGAAGAAGAGAATGAGGAATAATCCCATGAAGAAGAAGATCAAGATAGAGCGGTTACAGGCCTGAAAGGGGTTCACACTTAGTTTGTTTTTATTTTTGTACATATGCATGAGTTTTGCATTTTTGTTTTTTGCTCTGATAATTGTCAGAAATGAGCAATACAAGCATGAAGCTTGCATAGGCAGAAGAGCAGCAGACTGTGTGTAAAGTCATTTTTCAATAAGGCCTTATAAGATGAGTAAATTTACGCCTGGTTTTTGAAGACAAAGGCAACAGACTTGTATTTTTTTTGGTATAGTCTCATTATAAGTGGATGAGCCATGATGTTTTTGGCATGATTTCCATATGAACCTTTACCCTCTAAGAATATTTTTGAATTTTTAGAGGGTAGTGTTTATATGGAAGTTATTATTTAAAGCGTATTTTTATAAATGTGTATTTTTTTGACTCCCAAGGCCCAATGGATAAGACTCTAAGTTCAATGGCTTTGCAAGAAAATCCACCTGGGAGGCGCCAAAATGTATGCCCAAAATGGCCACATATGCTTAGAATATTTTTTGAAAATTTTACTAAGGCATGAATGCTCCATTTCACACGTATTCCAGTGTATTTCGGAGCAGATCCATGACAAAGGAGAGAAGTCCGCCCACACTTAGTCAAATTTTACACTTGGTGAAAATCTGCATCACGACCCTTGTTTTTGACTCCCAATTAGCAACAAAGGATTTGAATCCGCAAAAGTCTTTGGAGAAAGGTGACGTAAGCATAAAAGTTGTGCAGATTGGCGATCGCTTTGTATTTGTAAAATATTTCAAAGCAACTAAGTGTTGGAAGACTATTTTTGGAAGACTCATAGAGTTTTTTGATCCGAAATGGCAACATAAGGTGGAAGATGATGTAAAAATGTGTGGATTCATACAAAGGCAATTTTTTCTAATCCTATAGTGGAATGGTGACAAGTAATGTTTATCTAAGGCTAGTGCAGAATGAAAACATAGTTGTTTACACTATGGCAGAGCCGAAATTAAAATTCATAACTGATGCTTTTGTCTGGGTCTAGAATGGAATCCGTAATATTTTTAAGAGAAATGTTACGTTATCAAATTTTTATGGGGATTAACTTCAGCGTCAATGCTAAAGGAAAAGAACAAAGAATAAGTGGTGGATTCCATCCTGCCCTGTCTACAATGCATTTTTATGCGGAATGGCATTTTGAGGTTTTTGAAGCATGGAGGATGACGTCATCGAATATTTTAAAGCAGAATGGCATAATGATCTCTTCCTATAATTTATCAAATATTATTTCAAATAGATCGTAGCCATACAATGGAAGAGATTGACAACTGAGAATTACTGATTAGAATGAAATAAAATAAAAGCTTTCTCGTCGGGACCAAAGAAAAGTTAGTTGGAGAAGGAAGCTAAAGTTCCAAGGGTTTCAAGAAGATTAGAACCAAATATGGTTGTATATCGACGGTTATAGGAGGTTTCCAAGAAATATCCATGATGCAGATGAGGTCTCCAAAAAATAGAACTCCAGTTCGAGCCAAAAACCAGCAAGTTGTAGAGGTTTCCAATTGCCATGGCGGTTTATTTATAATAGATTTCTCGAGGATTGAACCAGTAAGATGATGCCAACTAAGAACTCTCTAGTGAGTTGTGAAAAATTAATATTTGTAATGTTCCATATTGTTTTTGATTTTATAAACTATAAATAGAGGTCGAACCCTCATTTTTAAGTGTTGGCTCTAGCGTGTTTTCCTATACGATTGTAAATTTTCTAGAAGTTAATGAAAGGAGCATTAAACTGATTTTTACCTCAAGGCTTGTGTCTTCATAATCTAATATTAAAGGTTCTAATCTTAAAGTTGCATTTCTGTGAATACTTGAATAGTTAGTTTGACAAGCTTACTGACTAATAGAGTAATTGAAATCTGTTGTGGATTGGTTCTATATTGTTAGGAGCATATTTTTGTAAAATATGGATAGTGATTAATTCTGTTATTTGTATTATCATTATTGGGATATTGGAATTTTTTTCTATGATATTTCTCTATTTTTCTTATAAATATGTGAATATGTTCAAGATTTGTGATAATATTGATCTAAGTAATGTATCCTAATATGATTTTTGGAGCTTGTTGTGGCATAAATGTTGTTAACCTAACCGTCCAACTGTTGTTCACTTTTCTAACCCTAATATCAAAACCCTAAGTGATCATAATAGCATCAACATCTTATTTAAGTTAACAAGGAACCAGCCTACTCTAGAGGTTAGATTTGGAAACTTTTTTCTAGTCTACAACAATGTTGAGTACTGAGTTGCAGATATTGGATGCATGCCTGAATAGAAAATAGGAACGTAGACAACTACAATGTTGAGTAAAGATTAAATGTAATTCAGTATCCAATAGTACCATTTTGTGGATCCAACTTCCTCATTTGTCTTCCTCTTATTCTGGCATGAGTTTCAATCCATGATTGGGGTTATCCTCTAGGTCCCATAACACCTAGAGGGTAGATGTATACTCTCCCCATCCCTTAGCATGAATAACCTTGATCTATTTTAATCTCTTTGTTATACATTTGATATGCAAGGGGTTAGCGTACATATTCCTAGTGCCTAGCTGATTATCCGCTCACCTGGGGTCAGCTAGGGTCATGTCATTATCCTAACTCTGAGCTTGGCACACTTGTCTATTCTTGACTCATGATTGATTATCCCATACCAACATTGTGGTTTGAACTAGTCTCTTAGTCATACTAGTCCTTCTCTAGTCAGAATTAGCAAAAGGTCCTATCACTGTACTTCCTTTGTAATGACCTAGAGATAACATACCATACCACCCCTCATTACTAGTTCTGACAAGGTCACTTATTATGACCTATTCCATCAAAAAATAGTCATTCTCAAGTTGTTGGGGTTACCAACACATAACCACCTGATTGGGTGCTTTAGTTTAATCACCTATCTCATGATTAAGGCTCACTTATATTTTTCAAAAGAATTAGAGTTTATAATTCTATTATGGTCTTCTTGGGTTTATCATTTTCCTACCATGTAAATAGGTTAAAAGGTTCCTCCAAAATTTAATAATTAAAGTAACTCATATGTCGATACTTCAAGTGCCTAGTATAAAGAAATATAATTTAATTTGAGCATCGACATACATCCACTTTACATGCTATGAGGAAATAGCCTTCATCTCACATTTAATACCTAGGAGATTATTCTTTGAAATTAAGGTCTTTTTCTTCTAATTTTCTAAAAAAGAACAAAACTCTTATTTTAATATTAAATTCGACTACTATGATTTTACATTTAGACTTCACTACATTCCACTACATTTCATTCATTATGAAAGCATTCTATCATGAAATATCTTAGTATATACAACTTATGGTTCATAAGGATTTTAGATTATCCAAATTTTACCATTCAAAGTCTTTATTTCAACCCACATTATTCCAACAAGTTTTGTTACTCGAGTATACTTGACAACAATTATGTTTTCAATTATATTGCTATTTATCCTTACTGAAATCTTAGATAATCCAAATAAAAGCTACATTTACATTTTTATCTCCATAAAGGTATATATGGTATTAAAGTATTTTATTATTTTGACTAAATCAACAACCTCTCTTGTAGGTGATGAAAAACTATGTATTCTGCCTATAGAAACACTTTAACTTTAAACCACAAATCATGTGACCTATCCTTTCTTATTTTGCTCTTCTTATGTTGCATGACAACAAAGTTTATTAACTCATATTATAGATCACGATTTAAAAATAAGTAAAAGAAATGTCTTGGTTTTATATCTCACTAACTAAGTGAGTACACAAAAATAATTGTGGTTTATATGCTTTTGAATTAAACATAAAATTCAAATATCCTACCCGAGTTTTCCTAAAACTGACTTAATATTGAATCTACTTTTAAATACTTTAGCTAGAACGTCACAAACAACGTTCTAATTTTATATTAACCTCAATTTATCAACTATTCCAACATTTTCAAATTTTACGATGTTGGGCTAGAAAGTTAAAGTGAACGGTTTTATGAAAATATTTCTCTCCAAATACTTATCATTGAATCTCAAGATTTGTTACCATTGAAGATAAATGTTTTCTATCAAACAATGAGCAAGGACTATTCAATACTCAACAGACTAAAATTTAAACCTTAAAATAAGATACATTTGGAGAATAATCTTGTCATTCATTAATGGGTTTTCCAAATGAACTGTTATAGCAATCCTTCAGCAAAACCAAACAATAATTACAACTTTAAAATTTGCAAGGTTCAAAATAAATCTCTCACTTAGTTTCACCCTCCAAATAACAAACATTAACAATTATTTCTATTATCAAGTCACATAATGAATATACAATTTATACAATTGGAACCCAACTCTTTCCCCAAGGTATTTTTTTCACTAATATATGGCCTGAATTGGTTGAATTTTCCCTAGCTCTAGCAACAGAGAAATTTATAATCTAAAACATTTCCACTCAAAAATGTTGATGCCAAATAGAGCAAGTCATAGAAACATCTCGAATATTTGGCAATAGGGATAAGAAAATGGTCCATTATGCAACTATTATGGATATGCACCTTCTCATGCCTTTTCAATCATTTAGCATTTGCAATAGACCATCCCATCTAAACAAATCCATATAGCATCTAAGATATATAATAAATATAGAATATTTTTGCACAAGATATTTATTCACTCAATAAAAATCTACCATTTATCATTTTCAACATGTGTATTAATCGACATTCCTTCTAGAGCACTCACATACACAAATGAAGAAATGTAAATTTATTTATTCTAGTTTTTAATCACAACCACATAGATAAAACTACAGGCATCATAGATTTGTCACAATAGCTAAGGAAACCATTGTTTTAAAAGGCTTAGACCATATTTCTTTAACATAGATGAACATGCATCAAATAAATAACTCAACACAATAAGACCAACTGTGGCATTATGCATCTCATCCAGTCATCATTGTTTTGATAAACAACTCAACCAACAAGTAAAAATACAATGCATTCATGTTAAGTAGACCAGATGCAGAGAAAATAATTATTCAAACATTCAATACATCTTGTAGGTAACCATAAAATTGGAAATATTCTAACCTAGTGTTTCAAAGTTTGACAAAGCTCTATTAACTCCTGGTGCATTACTGGCTACTAGCACAATTTTTAAGGAAAAACACAGCAATTCCCCTCTCCTTTCCTTCCTGAACTTCTAAGTTCCCCGGTTCCCAAGCAAACTCAACTCCAAAAATACCGACCTTTTTTCCCCATCCAGAACAAGCAAGCACATTCCCCTTTTCTTCATGCACAATCAAAAAACATAAAATGCAAAAAATAATAATGACCCTCCCTCTCCTTCACTTCCTTTCTTTTCGCTCAAGGAGTATGGAGGAGGTTTCATTTCAATCATGACACTTTACGCATAGTTCTAGTTTGGTTAACCCATCATCATCCCATTAAGCCATTCAACCATAATTATAAGAAAAATAATTATTTTTTTATTATTATTTTTTTAAATTTACACTTATTTTATTATAATTTTAATTTATCAATTCTTATTTTATTTGTAAACTTCAAAACAAGCATTAAACAATTTTATAATTCACCACACTAATTTATGCCTCCAAGTTTCCTTCTTGTTGGCATCTTGAAGCCTTCATTTGCTAGAATAAGTTGGCTCCCATGTCTTAACACTTTCATTACCTTTAGAGGTATTCATCATTTTTCGACAAACAAAAAACATACTTCAAAATAAAGCACTCACACAATGCAAATCATTCATGATGCCCTATATGATATGCAACTTATGTGAGCTTCCATGTACTCATGGACCAATCATCATTTCCCACTTACCTTTTTTCCATAGACCTTCTTCTTTCCACCGAAGGTATGTACTTGGCCCTGCATGCACAACAACCATTAGCAATACCACATTCTAGGAATAAAAGGTAAGTATAATCCATCAACTCATCTGAAATCAATAGTCATATGAGGAGGGTTGTTACATCCTTCTCCACTATAAATAAACACAGTCCTTGTGTTTTAATGCATGTATAAAACAAGTCAAAACATATATATATATTTTATATTTTTTTTTTTTTTATATATATATTCAATCACATATGCATCAGTATATATGTCCATGCACAAATCATACATAATTCAAATATGTTCATATAATCATCTCTACATAATATTTCATATTTGTATTCAACCATAGATCCATACATCAACCAAAATATATTCTCAAAGCAACTCTATACAGTGGTTCAAATATACATCCACACATATTTATATATACATCCATATATCCACATAATAATTTTAAATTGTTCAAGTTTACTCAAATAGGAAAGGAAATTGTTTCTTCATATCAGCCACATTCTCCCATGTGGTATTTCTATCTGAGTATAGGTCCCACTAGACCCGACATTGATCAATATCTCTTCTCCTCAAGATCTTGGTCCTAAAACCAAGTATTCTGATTGGACAAACTTCAATTTTTAGTGGGTCTGACATCTACAAATTGAAAACATCCCAAATGTGAGTGGGATCAAAAATATACTTCCTAAGGAGGGACACATGGAAGACATCATGTATTTTTGATAAACTTTGTGGTAGAGCAATTTTGTAGGCTATAAGACTTATTTTACTTGTAATTAATTTCAAATGGACCCACAAATATAGGGTCAAGCTTGGAGGATTTAATTCAACTCTTTGTAGATTTCACCCTTAAGAACACTATGTCACCCACAAAGAATTTCCTTGGTGTTCATTTGAGGTTTGCATAACTTTTTTAGTGATCCATGACCTCCTTAAGATTTTGATGAATTCTTTTTAATTTATCCTCCATTTCTTTCATAATTTTCAACCTAATCACTACTCGATCCTCAGGATTATCCCAAGACAAAGGAATCTTAGACCTTCTCTTGTATAGGGCTTCAAATGGGGCTATACCTAGTGAAGCATGATAGCTATTATTGTAAGGAAAATTCAACTAGATACATATTATCTTCCCATTTAGTGTGTTGGTACATACAATATATTCTTAAAATATCTTCTAGGACCTGATTCAACCTCTCAGTATGTCCATCTATCTCAGGGTGATAAGCAAAACTTATATATAAATTTTGTACCCAATGCTTGAAGCAAAGCTTGCTAGAATTTTGGAGTAAAATGGGAATCCTTATCTGAGATTATAACTTCTAAAAACCCATGTAGTCACACTCTTCTTGGAAAACTTACTTGCTATGGAAGGTGCATCATCTTACACATTTCTAGGTATGAAATATGCAACCTTGGTTAACTTATCTGCTATAACCAGTATTACATCATGCCTAAATCTATTCTTAGACAATCTAATCACAAAATCCATCGAAACAAATTATCATTTCTTTGAGGAAATGGCTTGTGGGTACAAATGCCTTGTTGGGTGCAAATGTTCTGATTTAACTTTTTGACACTCCAAAAATCTAGCCACAAAATAATTAATATATTTTTTATTCTTGGCCAATAATAAGTCTTGTTAGCTTTTTATAATGTATGATATGGGAGAAAGCAATCACAAGATGTAAAATATGCAGAAAAGTAAGACAATATAATTCTACAATAATGCTAAAATATGCTATTAATAGAAAGATACAAAAATAGTACAATGCATAGTAATGGAGGAAATGAACACTCCATAACTCTAATGGAAACTACATTGTACCTACTCACTACTCTATAGTAATCTCACACCTACTTCTAATTTCTATTTAGTATGAGACCTTTATATAAGAAGATAAGTTACTTGGCCCTTACTCTTCCTAACTACCTTTTCTATGACTCATGTACAAGTGGATGCCTTGTACATTTATATCATTTTACATTGACACTTGTGCATTTATTACTTCTTCCTAAAGTAACCTAAGATAAATTACTAATTTAACAATATACCCAAGGTGGGACATTGACATGTACCTAAATAATGTAATATATTCTAACACCTCCCTATATTACATTATTTGGGTATTGAAGACTTTTAGTCTTCAATACGGATCTTCTATTCGGTACTGGAGTTTGATTTCTCCTTCTCTATTGTATGTGTCTTGTTCAATCAAGTAGTTAGTATCTTAAAACTATCCTTTTTGAAAGAGGTTTAACTTCATGATCATTTGTAGGATCTTCCAATTCTTCATTTTCTTAAATTCTTTGAGCTAGGTGTCCTTTTTTATTCCCTTGATGATATTCCAATTGTGGATAATTTTTTTGATGCTGAACCTATTTCTGACATGGATTATTTTGATATTACCTTGGTTGGAATACCCTATTTGGTTGGCTTCCATAGTTCATATGATTTCCTTGATTTTGATTTCTCGGATTGAATCTACAGTAATTAGTGTTATGACCTTTTCTCCTGCATATTTGATAATATATTTTATTCCCTTATCTTCATCCTTTTGAAGATGAGGCTATGTTTTCCTATGGAGTATCTTTTGAAACCAATGCAATGTTAGTCATTTCATATTTCACTATGCTTTCTACCTCATATTCTTGAAGAATGTTGATTAGCTCATCAAATAATGTATCTTTACTTAGAACCTGTAAATATGTAACTAGATGTTTGTAGCTATATGGAAGTGCTCTCATGGTTACTTGAACAAGGAATTTATCTTCAACCTTTTCTCCTAAGGTTAATATTTTTTCCTTAATGTCTACTACCTTCCTTAGGAATAGTTCTATGTTTTCTCCATTGTTCATTTTTAGGGAATGTAATTGAGTTTGAATATTTAAGATAGTGGCTTTATTTTTCCCTTCAAATATTTTCTCTAAGGTTTTCCAAGCTTTTGTAGATGTTTATGTTGAACTAATGTAAGCTTGTATTTCATCTATGATGGTAAAATTTATTATCATTAATGCCTTAGCATCATTTTATTCTAAATTTTGAATCTCTGTATCACCTAAAGTTGGTTTAGTTTTTGTTCCTTTGACAATTTTCCAAAGTTTTTCAAATATCAAAATAGCCCTCACTTTATTTTTCCATGAGAAGTAATTTGGACCCTTAAGTAGTTGAGATTTTGTAAGGATGAATTTGTTTGTAGTCATGGTGGTCCTTGTAGGCTACCTTATAACTCCCTAGTTATATGCAATAGATTTGATAAAGTGCTTAGTAAGTAATAGTTCACCTTTTGGTTGATTTTGTAATGTTTTATATATAACAATAATCAACTCCTATTTCACCTTATCTCTCCTAATGAACTATGCACTTATTAATTTGAAGTTCAATATGGTTGGATTTCTTTTATCCCTTTAGTATGAGTATGAGACAAATGTAACCAATTAATTCCAACTCTTAATGATGCTTAATGAAATTCCTTCTTCTACCTTCAATAATTCAATTTTCTAAAATCCAATAATCTAAGGTTTGATGTAGGATACCTTATACCTCCCTAATTTGGAATATTAGAAAATAATAGTAATATTTGCAAATCAATTTATCTAGGTTGAAAACCTTATACCTTGTTGAGGATACTTAGGCTTATCCATTTAAGTCTAAGTTAATTATTTTATTATTATATTCTTCATGCATTGTAATAACGTGAGGTATAGTATGCCCATGTGGGATTGCATTGGTTAGTTTTAGTCTAAGTTAATTATTTTATTATTATATTCTTCATGCATTGTAATAATGTGAGGTATAGTATGCCCACATGGGATTGCATAATACTGAATAAAGAATTAGCTTCCCTTTGGGTTCTATACCATTGGTATTTAGAGACAAGGAAATAGATCCTGTTAGTGATTGCGTGAAATTGGCTTCATTGCTAGCTACATCGTTTCAGTGAAGCTCTCAAGGTGATAGCGGGCAAAATTTTTCCCTTGCACCATTTTCATAACAAAAATATTAGAGGGTAGCCCGAAGTAGGTGACCTCCATTGCCTCATAGCAGGTAAATTTAGGTGGTGAGACGTCTAAAATCCAGATCAAATCTAAGCCTTCGCAGGTAGTTGCAAGCTCATTTTTTATGGAAGTATTTTTTCTTGTTGGTGACATCTCTTTCTTGACTATTGACATCCACCCCTCGATGATGCAGCCATCCTTCCTCGATGAAGGATTTCATGCAGATATTGGTTACTCCATCAATGATGTCTCATACACAAGGAATGTGAGGGAGGTGTAGAACTAACGTGCACACACCGTAGCAATCAAAATGATCGAAGCACATAGGAGCACTATTGCAGGCATAGAAAAATAATTCTTTCTAAAACAAACTTCATATTTTAAGTTTTTTTCAACAACGGTCGAACGTCTTTATTTGTGGTGATTTAGAAATTTGATGAAAAGACCTAGTCATCCCGATGCAGGTGGAGTTATGACCATTCATAGATAATAAGCACAAAAATCTAACAAATTCCAAATTTTGGAATGCTCTTAGTGATTTCATCATCATGAGATTGAAGAACACAAGCTTATACTGAGAGGGGGGTGAACAGTATAAGACCTCTTTTAACTTTATCTATCAATACAACTTTCAAACCATTAACATGCAGAATAAGATAGCAGTAATAACAACAGTAAAACAGTGCATAAGAAGCAATCCACAATGAGACACAACAATTTACGTGGTTCACCCAAGGTGGGCTACTCCACGGATAAAACTTTTCCTCTAAAAGTTATATCAAAACCTCTGGGAATCCTTCCCGATTACAATGTTTATGAGCCTCAGCTCAAAGGAGACACCTTCCCCTAAATCTGCTTTGCTAGTGATCCTCTAGAAGACCTCTATCTCTTTTGCCCTTAGCAAGTGGAACTCTTTCCACGGAAGACACCTGTCTTCCCTGCTCTGGCTGGAGATCTCTGTCCTCAACTCTATCACAGCAAGTTGGTCCTCTTTTCTGCACCAAAACACAGTCCTTCGGTCTGGCACAATTCTGTCCTCTTCCTCTGTTCTTTTTTGCACTTGGTTGGAGAACAACTTTTCACTGTCTGCACAACTACAACAGCACAGTCTTCTTAAATTACAGCCGCACTATCTTCTTAACTTCTGCGCAAACACAGTAGTGCAATTTTCGCAAAAATTGCAGCAGCAATATCACCGTTCGTCCTTCACAACTGTTCGCAATTACAGCAGCATCTACTTCGTGCACTTTGCTTTCTTTTACACAGACTGCGTGAACACAGTTGCAATCACAGCTGTCCTTAGATCAAATTCCACCCTTTGCATAATCTTCGCAATCACTACAGCATTCGAACGCACAGCAACTTATGCGCCTATGTGCAACCACAACAGCTCATTCTCTTCGCACAGTCTTCTCATGAACAGCAGCACATTCTTCGCGCAAACAGCACCACAGTCTTTGACACTTAGAAGATTCAACGAAATGCACTCTAATACTGTAGTCGAACTTCACTCTCTCTATTTTTTGATGATCGAACCTCACTTGTCGCACTAACTCTGCGAACGCCACACTTCGAATGCACACTCCGATCGATACCCAAAATTGCTCAAACAGTCCTCCTTTAATACTCACAATCTCAAGATGAAATCTTGTTCTTTAGTCGGTTGTTCAACCTTCTAACACGTCGACTGTAAAACCTTATACTTCGTCGGCCAAGGTTAACTTCGTCGGCTTCAACCGCCTCTGCTGTTCTGTAGCTTTTCTCGTGCGACACTCAAACATGTCACGATATCGCTACGCCTTTGTCTGTCGTACACCTTCTTTGGTTTGTTGTCACGAAATCGTGACACTACAGCCTTTGCTGACGTCATCATGAATCTTGTCACGAAATCACGATGCTCTAGACTTCAATGCCTTCTTCTCTTGCTTGTCACAAAATCGTGACACCTTTGCCTCTTGCTGACGTCATCATGATTCTTGTCACGAAATCACGATGCTCTGGACTTCAAAGCCTTCTTCTCTCTGCTATCATGAAATCATGACACCTTTGCCTCTTTTCGACGTCATCATGATTCTTGTCATGAAATCATGATGCTCTGGACTTCAAAGCCTTCTTCTCCGCTACTATCATGAAATCATGACACCTTTGCCTCTTTTTGACGTCATCATGATTCTTGTCATGAAATCATGACGCTCTAGACTTCAAAGCCTTCTTCTCCGCTACTGTCATGAAATCGTGACATCTTTGCCTTTAGCTGACGTCATCAGCAACTCTGTCATGAAATCATGACACCTCTTGCTCCTTCATCCTTTTCTTGGTTTGCACTAGCGAAAATGAAACATGTCACGAAATCGTGACGCTTTCGCTGCCTTAAGCTCTTTCTTGTCAACTGCTCATGAAACTGGAACATGTCATGAAATCGTGACGCTTTTGCCAACTACAAGCTCCAACTCAACTTGTCACGAAATCGTGACACTTTCTGCATCCGTACAACTTCTTCGAAACTTGTCATGAAATCGTGACACTTCCTGCAACTCAACACTGCCAACTCAACTTGTCACGAAATCATGACACTTTCTGCATTCGTACAACTTCTTCAAAACTTGTCACGAAATCGTGACACTTTTGCCCACTTTGCCTCTGCCTTCCTGCATGTCACGAAATCGTGACAGTTTTGGCCAAACTTTCTCTCTCCTCAAACATGTCACGAAATCGTGACAGTTTTGGCCAAACTTTCTCTCTCCTCAAACATGTCGCGAAATCGCGACAGTTTTTCCAGCAGCCTGCAAACTTTTTCTAACTTATCTTTTTCTGGATTTTTGGCAACTGGGCTACTCTGATTTTCTTGGAGACTTACTGACCAGCTGAAACCTTCATCAAAACACATCCTTAGACATAAAAACAAATTGCTCCAAGAACTCCTTGACATCAAAAACAACATCTACCAATAGCTCCTTGACATCAATGACAACAACTAAACTTAGGCAAAGGCAATGTACTCAAGGTACCCAAAATTGCCAACAATCTCCCCCTTTGTCATTGATGGCAACCCTTAACTAAAACACATCTTTCAAGAGCCAAAACTGAAATCAATCTCTTCAAGTTTTGCTCCCCCGACTTGAAGCTTTCCTCTTCTCTTGAAAACTCTCCCCCTTACTTAAATCTCTCCCCCTTTGTCATCAATGGCAAAGGGTCACCTTTGGGGCTTGGGACTAAGAATGAGCCTCTTAGCTTAGTCCCTCCCCCACCTCTTGATGAGGTGATTTAAAATAGGGTTGGGAGTGACACTCCCATTAAACACTCATCATCATTAGTGTCTAAGATTTCTTTGTCGGGCCTTCTCTTGAATTCTTTTCCTGTATTTTTGTTCCTGTCACTGTTCTGATCCTCGGACCTGTTAATACTATTGTTCCTATTTCTTTTATCTTTTCTGTTCTTATCCATACCTTGATCCTTGGACCTGTTCATATCACTTTTCCTATTTTTGTTATCATTCCTATTTTTATCCATGCCTTGATCCTTGGACTTGTTCATGCTACTGTTTCTGTTCCTGTATCTCAGAAGATCAGCTCTACACTGTCTAGCTAGGTGACCTTCATTGTTGCATTTATAGCAGGTAACAATATTAGTCATGGCTGTTCTTTGAATTCGCCTGTTCTGACTAACCCAGTTCCTGTTATTTGCCTTGCAAAAAATTGCCTTGTGCCCGAATTGTTGACAAGAGTAGCAATACCCTTGAAAGAAATTACGTCTCCTGAAACTGTCATTTACTCTCTTCATTTGAGTCATGCAATGTATAGCCATGTGACCAAATCTGTGACACGCATAACATCTGCCATGAAATTTTCTTTTATTCGACTTCATGGGTCCCAAAAACTTCTTCTTCTCAGTCTGAATATCGTTTTCTATTTCTGCGTATTCATCACTTACGGACTCATGATCTGAAGTACTTTCTTCAACAGGACTCTCTTTCTTTTGAAATCTCTTGCTAGATTCCCCAACCTGTTCCTTGTGCGGCTCAACAAAATCGAGACCTGTTTTATCTGTTGGTTTTCTTTGTCCTTCGATGAGAAATTTAACCTTCTTGGAGCTATCCTAAAATCTGTAGAGCTTATCCTTGTACTCTTTATTTTCTTCTTTCAAAGAAGCCATTTCCTGTTCTAACTCACTATACTCCAGAATTTTAGAATCTAACTCATTCTTGAGTTCTTGTGACTTAGCCATAGATACTTCAAGATTTTCTACAAGTTCATCTATCTCCATACAACATTCATCTAACTTAATCTTGAGTCTATCATTCTTCTTTCTTTCCTTTTTCAAAACACTAAGAGCATTATTGAGTTCGCATTCAAGATCCTCTATTTGATGGCACTTTGAATCATCACAGCCTTTTTCAGATTTCTTATCACTAGAGGTGCTACCTTTTTCAAAAACCATACATGCATCTTCATTGGGGTTTTCTGAAACATCCTCATACATACTAGCAGACCAAATCATTATTTCTGCAATCATCCTCAAGGTGCCCAAAATTTCCACATCTAAAACATTTCATGATAATGAATTTATGTTTCGGTTCTTCCTCTTTTTCTGAAATGAACAACATCTCATTTTCATCATCACTAGAAGAACTGTCACTTTCACTGCTAGAACACTTACTTGCTTTGTCTAAGTAGAAGCTCTTCTTATTCTTGTGAGAATGCCTCTTTCCATGATTGTTGTACTCATCTTTGCTTTTCTGGTGATTGTTGTACTCATTTTTGCTCTTTCTGTAATACCTGTGCTTTTCAGAATCCTTGCTTTTAACATCCTGTATATCTTCATCACTTTCATCTTTAGAAACAGTACAGTCAGTAGCATAATGACCAAATTTCCCACAGTTGAAACATCTTATATTTTTCTTGCTTTTGTGCTTTCTGGAAAACTTGCCTTTCCTGCTTGTAATATGCCTCTTCCTCACTAGAAGACTCATCACTTTCTTGAATCTGTTTGCCCTTCGATTTCTTGATAGCTTTGAAAGCTGCCTCTTTCTTTACATCAACTTTTACTTGAGTTCTCAGCTCAAATGCTGCAAGAATACTATGGAGCTCATCCTTTTTCAATTTATCTAAATCTTTAGCTTCCTCAATAGCAGAAATATTTTCACTAAATCTATTAGGAAGGGATCTTAAAATCTTATCACACACATCATTTTCAGCAAGTTCAAGACCTAAGTCTTTCATAGAATTAACAACTTCATCCATCCGGAGCATGTAGTCACTAATATTTTCATCATCATTCATCTTGAGTTGTTCAAACATACCTTTAAAATGTCTCAACTTGGCCTTTCGAACATTTGCATCACCTGTATGAACAACTTGCAATTGTTTCCACATTTCACTAGCTGTCTTGCAGTGAATAACTTTAGTGAGATCTGCCTTTTGTAAACCCTTCAAGATTGCATTCATGGCTTTTGAATTGCTGTGATGTAGAAGCCTGTCTTCTTTAGTGTAAGGACCATTTGCAGGAATGGTATACCCATCTTCAACAACTTCCCATACCTCATTACCGAGTGCCATTAGATAGACTTTCATTCTTGCACTCCACAGACCAAAATCTGATCCGTCAAGAATAGGTGCTGCATTGCCACTCGAGTAGTCCATTGTGTTCTTTGTAAACTTTTCCTTCAAGTTGTTAAACTTTTTGAAGGCACTGGCTCTGATACCAATTGAAGAACACAAGCTTATACTGAGAGGGGGGTGAACAGTATAAGACCTCTTTTAACTTTATCTATCAATACAACTTTCAAACCATTAACATGCAGAATAAGATAGCAGTAATAACAATAGTAAAATAGTGCATAAGAAGCAATCCACAATGAGACACAACAATTTACGTGGTTCACCCAAGGTGGGCTACTCCACGGATAAAACTTTTCCTCTAAAAGTTATATCAAAACCTCTAGGAATCCTTCCCGATTACAATGTTTATGAGCCTCAGCTCAAAGGAGACACCTTCCCCTAAATCTGCTTTGCTAGTGATCCTCTAGAAGACCTCTATCTCTTTTGCCCTTAGCAAGTGGAACTCTTTCCATGGAAGACACCTGTCTTCCCTGCTCTGGCTGGAGATCTCTGTCCTCAACTCTGTCACAGCAAGTTGGTCCTCTTTTCTGCACCAAAACATAGTCCTTCGGTCTGGCACAATTCTGTCCTCTTCCTCTGTTCTTTTCTGCACTTGGTTGGAGAACAACTTTTCACTGTCTGCACAACTACAGTAGCACAGTCTTCTTAACTTACAGCCGCACTATCTTCTTAACTTCTACGCAAACACAGTAGTGCAATTTTTGCAAAAATTGCAGCAGCAATATCACCGTTCGTCCTTCACAACTGTTCGCAATTACAGTAGCATCTACTTCATGCACTTTGCTTTCTTTTACATAGACTGCGTGAACACAGTTGCAATCACAGCTGTCCTTAGATCAAATTCCACCCTTTGCATAATCTTCACAATCACTACAACATTCGAATGCACAACAACTTATGCGCCTATGTGCAACCACAACAGCTCATTCTCTTCGCACAGTCTTCTCATGAACAGCAGCACATTCTTCATGCAAACAGCACCACAGTCTTTGACACTTAGAAGATTCAACGAAATGCACTCTAATGCTGTAGTCGAACTTCACTCTCTCTATTTTTTGATGATCGAACCTCACTTGTCGCACTCACTCTACGAACGCCACACTTTGAATGCACACTTCGATCGATACCCAAAATTGCTCAAATAGTCCTCCTTTAATACTCACAATCTCAAGATGAAATCTTGTTCTTTAGTCGGTTGTTCAACCTTCTAACACGTCGGCTATAAAACCTTATACTTCGTCGGCCAAGGTTAACTTCGTCGGCTTCAACCGCCTCTGTTGTTCTGTAGCTTTTCTCGTGCGACACTCAAACATGTCACGATATCGCTACGCCTTTGTCTGTCGTACACCTTCTTTGGTTTGTTGTCATGAAATCATGACACTACAGCCTTTGCTGACGTCATCATGAATCTTGTCACAAAATCATGACGCTCTAGACTTCAATGCCTTCTTCTCTGCTGCTGTCATGAAATCGTGACACCTTTGCCTCTTGCTGACGTCATCATGATTCTTGTCATGAAATCATGATGCTCTAGACTTCAAAGCCTTCTTCTCTGCTATTGTCATAAAATCATGACACCTTTGCCTCTTGCTGACGTCATCATGATTCTTGTCACGAAATCGTGATGCTCTGGACTTCAAAGCCTTCTTCTCCGCTACTGTCATGAAATCATGACACCTTTGCCTCTTGCTGATGTCATCATGATTCTTGTCATGAAATCGTGACGCTCTGGACTTCAAAGCCTTCTTCTCCGCTACTGTCATGAAATCGTGACATCTTTGCCTTTAGCTGACGTCATCAGCAACTCTATCATGAAATCGTGACACCTCTTGCTCCTTCATCCTTTTCTTGGTTTGCACTAGCGAAAATGAAACATGTCACGAAATCATGACGCTTTCGCTGCCTTAAGCTCTTTCTTGTCAACTGCTCGTGAAACTGGAACATGTCATGAAATCGCGACGCTTTTGCCAACTGCAAGCTGCCAACTCAACAACTTGTCGTGAAATCGTGACACTTCCTGCAACTCAACACTGCCAACTCAACTTGTCGCGAAATCGTGACACTTTCTGCATCCGTACAACTTCTTCGAAACTTGTCGCGAAATCGTGACACTTTTGCCCGCTTTGCCTCTGCCTTCCTGCATGTCACGAAATCGTGACAGTTTTGGCCAAACTTTCTCTCTCCTCAAACATGTCACGAAATCGCGACAGTTTTGGCCAAACTTTCTCTCTCCTCAAACATGTCACGAAATCGCGACAGTTTTTCCAACAGCCTGCAAACTTTTTCTAACTTATCTTTTTCTGGATTTTTGGCAACTGGGCTACTCTGATTTTCTTGGAGACTTACCGACCAGCTGAAACCTTCATCAAAACACATCCTTAGACATAAAAACAAATTGCTCCAAGAACTCCTTGACATCAAAAACAACATCTACCAATAGCTCCTTGACATCAATGACAACAACTAAACTTAGGCAAAGGCAATGTACTCAAGGTACCCAAAATTGCCAACAGATATCAATGAAAATACTCCACTCTCAGTAACACATGCTTTCAGTGATACTACATTAGTTTCGATCGAGCCATTCTCATTTTGGTGTCATCCTTAAAAATTTGCTTAATGACAGATTTTTGATGTGTAAAATAGTGCTTCGTGGAAAATTCTTGGTAGTACTGATGAAATTTAATTGGATCCTAAGGTCTAAACCTAAAAATTTATCATCGGTGAAACTTGTAGGTATTTCACAACCTCATCTATGCAATAAATTTATTTTTTTGGTAAGATAAAATAGACGACGAACAAAATAGTCTCATTTCCTAATTTTTGCCTTGGTTTTAATTTAATTTTTTTTGTCGGTGAAATTTTTTTGGCACCGTTGCACTCGCGATCCAAAAAATTTCGAGGGGAAGCACCTCTTCTTTGGGTGCTATAATCCTACATTGTTCTTGCAAGGGATAAATTGGGCTTTATTATATTTTTTTGCAAATGACAATTTTGTCATTTTTTGACTTGGAGGTGAATTTTTGCAAATTTTGAGAGGAGTAATTTGTGATTTGGTCAATATTTTCTAAACCTATACTGGCATACACTAAAAAAAAATGGTAAATGATCTTGCACAACAAGTAGCCAACATTACCACTATTGTTGGTGACTTAATGGATAGAGTGAAGGATATTTCTGTGAATGTCCCTCCTCAAGGAGATGTCAAAATTTACAACAACAAATTTGCCAACAAAATCAAATGTGATGTTAAACCTTATGATGGATCCAGAAATCCTGATGTGTTGTCTACTTGGATCTTGGATATGGAGACTTGGTTCTCATATGTCGAGCTCCAAGAAGATGAAAAATTACCTTTGGCAAGGGTAAGACTTACAGGTTTAGCACAAATATTGGTTTTTGATGGCATAACCAAGGTCAACAATTGGAAAGAATTAGTGGCACTCTTGAAAGAAATATTTTTTCCGCCTAAATACCAAAGTGATCTAAGGATCAAGTGGTATAGGTTGAAGCAAGGTTTTAATATGCCAGTTTTTTATTACATTTTCTAGTTAAATAATCTTAGAGTTATTTCTAGAATCACTTCTTTAGATCCAAAGCTTATTGAAAAAAATGTAAGTGGTTTGCAAGATCCTATCATGATGGAATTGAAATTCATTTCATTTACCACTTTTTCAATGGCATTCAAGCATGCAATACTTGTGAAGGAGAAATTTGGTGGCTTTCCAAGACCTCGATTCTCATAGGAGAGCTCAGAAGGGTCACATCAACACCAACAAAATGCAAATAATTCTTCATCCTCTTCTTTCTCCCATTCTTCTTCTCCTTCCACTTTACCTAAAGCTTTTTCTTCTTCTTCTTATCATTCTTCTTTTTCTTCTACAATATATTGTGATTATTGT
Source organism: Wollemia nobilis (assembly GCA_028583015.1). Taxonomy (NCBI): domain Eukaryota; kingdom Viridiplantae; phylum Streptophyta; class Pinopsida; order Araucariales; family Araucariaceae; genus Wollemia; species Wollemia nobilis. Next base: position 4,551,240 of record JAQPPZ010017031.1, on the reverse strand, counting down.
AATAAGTCTAGTCACACCAAGGCTAAATGTTATGCTCTTAAATAAGCAAATAATACAAAGTCCCTAATTGTACAACGTACATATGAGGAACCACAAGATGGTCCCATTGTGACTACAGTGACAAAAGAAGAATATCTTGCTTTAAAAATTAAACTAAACAAAGTTACCCTCATGATGAATGTGTTTGCATAGGGGGGTCATGACCATTTTATTATCACTAGAACCCACCTTACACATTATTTTTATGTGGATTGTATCATAGATGACGACTCACAAAATAACCTCATCATGAAGTCCATTGTAGAGAAGTCAAAGCTTCCCATAAAGCCACATCACCAACCCTATGCACTTGGGTGGAAGGATGTAGACTCCACATCCAACATCACATACACTTGCACCTTGAATTTTGCTTTTGGTGATAGGTTAGTGGAAAAAGTAAGATGTGATGTCACAGAGATGGATTGTTGTGGACTATTTCTTGGTAAACCCTATCAATTTGATAGGAATGTTGTATATCATGATAAAAATAACACATACACATTGGATTTACATGATAAAACCTACTTGATACAAAGCACCCACATCAAATTTGATGTTAAGTTGTAGGCAAGTCCGTAATCCATTAGGTCAAGCACTTATTTTGGCTCCCACTTGCATAAGTTCTACACATGATGAATAACAAACACCATAAAAGGCACATGATAAAGAATAAGCCTCACTTCCACAAATGAACAATCACAAGAGCTTATGGTTAAGGAATCCATCACTCTCACTCATGAGAAAGATTCCATTTATTCTATTGACATCATTTTAGGTACACCTATGGACACACAACCACTTGCTCCATAGAAGTTACCTTTAGCTTTACCCTCTTCCACCATTACACACATGGAGGAGCAATCTAATGTCATTTTCTTCATTCAACACCAGTAGAGCCTTCAGGGCAAGATAACACAGGACTTGCAGGAGACTCCATAGGAGTAGCAAAGCATGATGTGCAAGCATCATAGTCCTCACTCACCTCAGGTTGGAGATAGATTTTGGCTTCATTTGGATAAGCAAAACTTTCCAGAGACACCATTTCAAGATCCTCCTTTGGTACCTAGACCTGTCATCAGCCGTACAATAGTAGTGGCACCTGATCATCAGCTTCCACTCATTTTAGATAGAGTTTTTGAGAGGAAGACTAGGGTTCTTCCACTTCTTACCTTGTCATACACCATGGTCAGCTTCCACACCAAGCTCATTGGATCTCTCACCATCAAATGGCTCATGACCTTCCAAATTTGTTGAGAGCATTGGGGTCTAATGCTTCTATGGTTGGGAGGAGTGTTGAGGATACTTAGGCTTATCTATTTAAGTCTAAGTTAATTATTTTATTATTATATTCTTCATGCATTGTAATAACGTGAGGTATAGTATGCCCACGTGGGATTGCATTGGTTAGTTTTAGGATGCTATTTGTTAGACTGTTAGATTGCACTTGTCTTCTAGCAGTTCTTAGCTTGTTTGCATTTTGTTTGTTGTTGAGTGGTTATCCCTACTTAGCATACTATTGCAGGTCATTATAACCCTCCAACTATTGATTTCCTTTATTTTTACTATATATTGCATAATATTGAATAAAGAATCAGCTTCACTTTGGGTTCTATATCATACCTCCTACTTAGTTATTTGCAAATATCTTAGTGTTTGTATATCAAGCAATTTTATGATATCTTCTACCTTTACCAAAATTGCTTTCTTTAGTTTCCAAGGTTGATATATCAATGTAATAATAATTATATTTCAACCTTATAGTATGCACCTTATAACTCCTAAATTAAGGAAAGCAAAAACTAATAGATATAGAACTTTTACCTCCCTGTGAAGTATGGTGAATGAGCTTCTAAATTTTGATGCTAATAAGAAATTAATGCTATTATCTAATCAATGATGTTGGCCTTATAATGATGGTGGTATTCCTTTCAAAATTTGAGTATTCAACTCTCTATTTTGTTTCTAGTCTTCACTTTGTCAAACGACGCTGGTCTGAGCATTCAATGGTCTATTTTGTGGTTAGTATTCACTTCCTTGAATGACATTGGTATGAGAATTCAATGCTATATTTTATTCACCTTTCAAATGGTGCTGGTGTATGACATTATTCCTATTTTTTTATAGACTGTGACACTTTTACTGCCCTTTACTTCACTACATGCTTCACTGAGTGTTGAGGATACTTAGGATTATTTTCTAAGCCTAATTTAATATATTGCATTGTACATGTGTGGCATAGTATGCCCACATTAGATATTTGTATTTCTTACATTTGTATTGCATGAGGTATAGTATGCCCACGTTGGATTGGTAGTGGTTAGTTGTTAGGATGCTTTGTTAGACTGTTAGAGTTGCATTTGTCTTCTAGCAGTTCATGGCTTTGTTTACATCCATTTGGTTATTGTGGTTATCCCTTCTTAGCATGTTATTGTAGGTTGTTATAACCATCTAACTTTAGAGATTCTTGTTTCATATATTATATATAGAATTGCAAATAATAAAATATCAACTTCACTTTTGGATATTTTGTATCAGTGGTAATCAAATCCAAGGGATAGGTTGCTAAGTAACTAGTTTGTTTTGCATCTAGTGCACCCTATCTGAGGTAGGTGTTGCAAGAAATTGGATTGAGGCTAGTTGTAACACTTTTGTGAAGCTCTTGAGGTAGTAAAGGATGGAAATTACCCTACACCGAATACCCACATTTGAGGGTAACCTGATTGCCTTGTGAAGGAAATAAAAATTTATATTGTTTGGTGATTAAAAATAGAGGTACTGTGAAGGTTTGTGGCACAATTTTTTAAAATAGTAGATCACCCTATTTTCCCTCACCTCCTTGTTTTTCCCATTCATTTTGGGTTACATCATATCAGCCCAATTCTTAGTTGATTGAATGAGGTATGGATACCTGCCTCCACCTTCCCATTCCTTCTCCACTAAATCCATCGTGTCTCCTTTTTGACCACCATTGTAGACCAAGAGGAAATTTTTATTTCCCCCTACTACCCATCATGACTACCACTGTAGACAAGGAGGCAACTCGATTGTAAGTGATGATCATGATAGTTGCAGAGAACTTGTAGGCTATTGTTGTTACATAACGTAGCACCCTGAGATCATATTGATCATGTGTAAATGGGGGCAGCTCACAAATGGCAAAGGACTTGTAGGTGTTTTACAATGCATAATATAGAATCAATCATAGGACAAAAATGAAACAACTAAGGTTTTAAAATCAGCACATTCCATTCTAGATCAACTTTAGAACTGCCCAACTAATTAGCAGCAGGTATGAGATAGCGTAGAATGAGTGTCTCGGGCCTCCTTAATAGGTTTTAAGGCATGATTTGGAATTTCCCGCATGATTTTCAATTTTTTGGTAATTAATTCCCATCACGACCCATTTCCCCAATTAAAATCTGACTATGGCCTGTTCATTCTCTTCCCGAATAATCCAATCAACTTTGGCGACCTTATCTAACTTTGAGGCACTAATTTGAAATTACCGACATTCAAATTCTATTCTCAATGAGAAAAATACAAATTTTGCTGAGTTCGGATCGTAACCGATAGTTGTTCAACGTCCTAGTTTACTGACATGATTTTTCAATGTTAAATTTTGTTTTCAACACTAAATTAAATCTCCTAACGATGCTTTCATGAAGTTTCGGTTGATCCAACGTTAATTAGAAAAATATCGACATCCACAAACTAATTTTTGATGTCAAATTGCACGTATTGGTCTTCTTTCATGATTTTATGGCAAGCTCAGTTGTTTGTCGACATTGATTAAATTTTTGATGCATTCTATCCTCTGGCAATAGCTTCCTGACAAATCTGACATCGCATAGGCGAGAAAGCAAAGAATTTAAAAGTTTTTATTGCAACCCAATTATCCCACATTGGGTGTGTTTTATGTCAAAGTGGGTTTATCAAGGCTAAGACACCCATAGTAGAGTGACCACCACTCCTAGTGATTATAAAGGCCTTGCTCACGCATGGGCCAAGCGGTTGTTACTAGCCCTATTTAGTAGAGGGATACATGGTAGAAATTGGATGATAGAAATTTGATGGTTGATCGGTGGAACTAACATAGCAATTGTGCAAACTAGACCATTGACCTGCTAACCTATGTAGTTGAATTCACGTAGTTACCGTTGAACCATCAAATTTTGGCAGGTGAAACCAATTTTTGCACAATTTTTTTATAATTTTCCTATACAATTTTTGCAAATTTTCACAATTATTTTTTTTTCAAAAAATGGTAATTTTGCCACTCAAAGGTCAATTTTTGCATTAGGGTTAAAATTGACATGTTTTAAGTGCTATTGAAGGAGAAATTGGCATTGTGAAAGCACTAAAACTTACACCCATTGCAAATTATAAGGTAATTATTTTTTGTAAATCTAGGTAAAATTTGGCATTAGGAATTTCACAAATTGTTCCTAATAGTGCCTAGATAGTCTTGCAACCACATTAGCTCTCCTAGACTAGCATACACAAGATTTCAAATGGAAAATGACCTTGCAACACAAGTGGTAAACATCACCACTATAGTAGGTGACTTAATGGATAGAGTGAAAGATATTACTATCCAATTGACTCCTAGTGATGTCAAAATTTATAACAAAAATTTACCAACAAGGCAAAATGTGATGTTAAACCTTATGATGGATCAAGGAATCCGGATGTATTGTCCACTTGGATCTTGGATATAGAGACTTGGTTCTCATATGCCGAGGTCTCTGAAGATGAAAGACTACCTTTTGCCAAGGTCAAGCTCACAGGTCTAGCAAAGATGTTGATTTTAGATGGTAAAACCAAGGTCAAATCTTGGGAAGAACTAGTAGAACTCTTGAAAGACACATTTTTTATGCCTAACTATCAAGGTGATCTTAGGATCAAGTGGCATAGGTGGAAACAAGCCTTTAATATGCCAGTTTCTGACTATATTTTTTAATTCAATAGGCTTAGAGTTCTTGTTGCAGTTAAAAATTTAGAAGAGGAGCTTATTGAAAAATTTGTCAGTGGGTTGCAAGATCCTATAATGAGAGAAGTGAAATTCATTCCATTTGTCTCATTGTCATCGACATTCAAGCATGCCATCTTAGCGGAGGAGAAATTTGGTGGTTCTTATAGGTCGTGACCTTCACAGGAAAGCTCTTCCAAAGGTTTGAATCAACACCAACAAAAGGTGAAGAACTCTTCTTCCCCTAATTCTTCTACTCCTCCCCATTCATATAAATCCCATTCTTCCTCTTCTAGCTCTAAAAATTCTTCTTCTACATTGTATTGTGCTTTTTGTAAAAATAATGGTCATACCAAAGCTAACTGTTTTACATTTGGGAGAATGAAGAAGAAGTCCCTTTTTGTAAAGTCAAATGAGGACACAAAATATGGTCCCATTGTGACTACAGGGAGAGAGGAAGAATATCCTACTTTGAAGGGTAAACTCAACAAGGTTACCCTTATGACAAAGGTCTCTGCTCATGGGGGTCGTGATCATTTGTTTATCACTAAGACCCACCTTACACACAATATTTTTGTTGATTGTATCATAGATAACGGCTCGTAGAAAATATTGATTGTGAGGTCCGTTGTCGAGAAGTTGAAGCTTCCCACAAAGCCACATCCTCAACCCTATGCACTTGGGTGGAAGGATGTAGACTCTACATACGACATCACACACACTTGCATCATATCTTTTAATTTTGGTGATAAATTTGTGGATAAGGTTAGGTGTGATGTCACAAACATGGATTGTTGTGGAATGTTTCTTGGTAAACCCTATCAATATGATAGGAATGTTGTGTATCATGCTAAAAAGAACACCTACACATTGGAATTGAATAACAAATAATATCTGGTGGAATGCACTAAGGACACATCTAATTTAGTGCTAAGTTGTAGGTAAGCTCACAAGGTAGAAAATCAAGCACAAGAGTTGGCACTTATATTCATAAGACCCACACAAAAGGAAGACCAAGCACAAACTTCTAAGTTCCACACAAAGAATGCTTCACTTCAAAATATTTTGTAGTCACATCAGATTGTGTTTAATGAACCCACCACTCTACCACCAAAGAGAGATATTAATCATAGCATCAAAATCATTCTGGGTGTATCACTTCCAAATGCACCCATGTATAGACAATCAATGCTACAAATGGATGAAATCAAACACCAAATTGAGGACTTGTTGGAAAAATAATTCATTAAGCCTAGCACCTCTCCTTGTGCTTCCCCTATTCTTTTGGTGCTAAATAAGGATGGCTCATGGAGACTTTGTATTGATTTCCATGCATTGAACAAAATAACAATAAAAAACAAATATCCTCTCCCTCGCATTGATGACTTGCTAGATCAACTTCAAGGGGTAAATTTTTTCTCTAAAATTGATCTTAAGAGTGGCTACCATCAAGTAAGGGTTCAAGTAGAAGACACTTGGAAAACAACATTCAAGACCAAATTTGGGCTCTTTGAGTGGTTGGTGATGCCCTTTGGTATTATGAATGCACCTGCAACCTTCATGAGGTTGATGAATGAAGTGTTTAGGGATAGCCTAGACAACTTTGTGATAATATACTTGGATGATATCCTTGTATATTTTGCTACTTGGAAGGTACACTTGCAACATTTAGATTAGGTTCTCCACACCCTTGAGAAGAACCAACTTTTTTCTAACCTTCCTAAGTGTTCATTTTCCCAAACTTCAATATCCTATCTTGGCTTCATAATAAATCAACAAGGAATCCATGTAGATCCCGCAAAGGTAGAAGCACTCCAAAATTGGCCAACTCCCTCCTCTATCACTGATCTTAGGAGTTTTCTTGGACTTGTAAATTTCTATCGTAAGTTCATCCCTGGCTACTCTACCATTGCTCATCCCTTGCACCATATCATGAAGGCCAAAGTTAGGTTTCATTGGATCAAGGATCATGACCAAGCCTTTGAGACCTTGAAACACAAACTGTGCACTACTCTTGTTCTTGTCCTCCCCAACCTTTCTCAACCATTTGAGATAGAGATAGATGCCTCATAGTTTGCAATGGGAGCTATTTTGAAGCAAAATGGGCACCCCGTGGCATACCATTTTGAGACCTTTTTAGCTACCAAAAGAAATTACTCCACATATGACAAAGAGTTGTATGCATTGGTTCAAGCCATCAAATATTGGAGACATTATCTTCTTGGGAAAGAAACAATTGTACACATAGATCACATGCCTCTCAAGTTTCTTCAGTCACAAACCAATATTGAGGAAGCTAGACATATGAAGTGGGCCACCTATTTACAGTAGTTCCACTTGGTCATCAAGTACAAGAAGGGAACAACTAATACAGTGGCTGATTGTTTGAGTCATCCACCCATGGCTCAATATTTGACAACAATTGTGACTACCTCCCATATTGGATTTCAGACTTGGCCACCTCTTTATGCTCTTGATCCAAATTTCAGCAAATTTCATCATCATCTTGTACACCCTTCATCTTCCAACCTCACTCCTTTTTAGGACTACCATATGAAGGATGGACTTTTGTACAAGTTAGAAAAACTTTGTGTACCACAAGAGCATAGGGTTTCTCTCCTCAAATAAGCCCACTCAACTCTTTATGGAGGTCACTTTGGGAAACAAAAAACACTCCACCACTTACAACGGTTCTTCTACTGGCCTCACATGCAGAGATATGTCCTACGATTCTTGAGATAATGTGTCGTATGTTGTCGCTCCAAGTCAAAGAATAGGAAGTTGGGATTGAGTGTTCCATTACCCATTCCTTCACGTCCTTGGGAGAGCATATCCATGGACTTGGTGAGTGGATTTCCCTTGATAGTAAGGCAACATGATAATATTTTTGTGGTTGTGGACTGATTCAGTAAGATGGCCAAGTTCATTCCATGTAGGAAGACTAGCACAACACCTGACTTGGCACAAAATTTCTTTGAGATAGTGTGGTGATCCTTTGGTATTCCCACTAGCATTGTATTTGATAGAGATCCACGCTTTGTGGGACACTTTTGGAGATATTTGTGGAAAATTTTGGGAGTTTCCCTTAATTTTTCCATGGCTTTCCACCCTCAGTCAGATGGGTAGACCAAAGTTGTGAATCATACACTAGTACAAAGTTTGAGGATCTACCACCACACCTCACTGGCAAAGTGGGATATGAGCCTCACTCACATAGAGCATGCATATAATAGAGCAGTTCACAGTTCCACAGCACATTCACCATTTGAGGTTTATCTTAGATTTTAGCCACTTGCACCATATGAGTTACCTCTTGCCTTACCCTCTCCCACCACTGCACACATGGAGAAGGAGCAATATAAGGCAAACTCTTTCATTCAGCATCTGTAGAGCCTTCAGGCTAAGGTAACACAAATCTTGCAGAAGACTCAACAAGTAGTAGAAGAGAGCGATGGACAAGCATCACATTCCTCATCCTTTTCAGGTTGGTGATAGATTTTGGCTTCACTTGGACAAACAATGCTTTTCAGATAAGGCACATAGCAAGCTCAAGCCTCTCCGCTATGGGCCCTACACCATCATTCAGTAGATATCTAAGAATACCTTTCATTTGGACCTTCCATCACACCTTGGCATCCATGATGTTGTCAATGTGGATATTTTGAAGCCATATCAGGACTCTACATTGGAGACTACACCTGTCATCAGCCATCCAGAAGATGTGGTACCTGACGTTCAAATTTTGCTTGATATAGATAGAGTTTTTGACACGAAGACTCATCACACTCGATAGGGTTCTTCCACTTCTTACCTTATCGTCCACCACGGTCAGCTTCCACACCAAGCTCGTTGGATCTCTCACCATCAGATGGCTCGTGACCTTCTAGATTTGTTGAGAGCATTGGGGTCCAATGCTTCTATGGTTGGGAGGAGTGTTGAGGATACTTAGGCTTATTTTATTAAGCCTAAGTTACTATATTGCATTGTACATGTGTGGCATAGTATACCCACATTATATATTTGCATTTATTACATTTGTATTGCGTGAGGTATAGTATGCCCACGTTGGATTGGTAGTGGTTAGTTGTTAGGATGCTTTGTTAGATTGTTAGAGTTGCATTTTTTTTCTAGCAATTCATGGCTTTGTTTGCATCCATTTGGTTATTGTGGTTATCCCTACTTAGCATGTTGTTGCAGGTTGTTATAACCCTCTAACTTCACATATTCTATTGCTTATATTATATATAGCATTGCACATAATAAAATATCAGCTTCACTTTTGGATATTCCATATCACTGAGTGTCATTACTTCATTGCATGCTATTACTTGTGTCATATTTTATAGGTTTGAAGTGCTTAAGTAGCTTCAACGTTCCTTTTAGTTGAACCTTCATGGAACTATTTTTTGACTGGTGTTTGTAATTTTATTTTAACACTCCTACCTTCCTTGATTTTTGAGTAATAATGAAGATGCTCTTAACCTTCGAATAATGATTTATAACACTCAAGGAATGGGCATTACTATTTTTTGGGCTCCTTCTTTCAATGCTCAAATATGAGTGTTACTCCTCCTTTTGAATGATTTCACCTACGCTAGGCTCCAATATGAGTGTTATTATATTCAACGCTTCTTATTTGATGTGCCAAGTGGCACTTGCATGAGATGTCCTCAATGTTCTTTTATACCTTATGATATATTCTCTAGCTAATGCAAGTTGTTCAATATTTTCTTCAATGCTTCTCTTGGGCATTCGATGATGCTATTCTCCTTGCTAAAATTTGGCTCCAGTTTGATGGTTGTATGGTGCTTCGATGATGGCTATATGGTGCTCTTCTAGCTGGCAGTTCTTCCATAATATACCTTGGTAATCTGTCCTTCCATTTATGCTAAATCTTTCTTCTCTGTTGTAATGAGTTGTCCTTAGTGTAGTGTTGGAATACAATAAATGATAGGTACTTAGTGTAGACCTTGATATGTTGTCCCTCTTACATGGATAATGAGCTCCTTATGTTGGATTTTGATGCTGTAGGTGTATGCTATTATGGATTCTTGATAAAAGATCGAAGATGATGTATTTATACACCTCAATATGAGCCCTTTGTTGGATATCTACCTTGCTTGAATAGTGTTGTTGTTCTTGACCGCTTTGTAACAAGTCTTGCAGGCTGTTGGAGTGTCCTTAAGATGCTCAAGCTTATCCTTATAATGGTGCAAGAAACTAATGTAAATACTTTTACAATAGAATATTTGAATTTGCACCTATTTTTGAGATCTTCCAATCTCCTTCTTGCAATATTTCTTTCTACTTTTTATGAGGCAACTTTCTTCTCCACTCCTTGGAGGAATATTAACCTATAAGGTGGCTTCTCTAGCCCACAATATATTGCAAGTTTTTTGCACCAAATAATGTCTCTAGACACTTTGATATAAGCAAATTTTATGCTCTTTGGTTTACACCTTAAGTTAACAACCAATGCACATAATAATATTTAAGAGTAGTAAGTTAGATAATCTAGAATAGTGCAATAGTAGTTTCACCTTATTGCTCCTTCAAAGTAACTTGGAATATGCACTAATGATAACTCTTAAAGAACTCTTAAATGTACTGTAACTTAATGTAGTCTTCTTTTTTGTAACTAGATAATAGGAAGATGATATTTTTCTTTCTTTTAAAATATATCCAACTCCTATTTTAATGTGCGGGTAATAATCCTTAACAAAAACTATCTTCTTCACTTCTCTTTAAGACTCTGAAATGTAACTTTCCCTTGCAACTTCTAAATTCTAATAAGATTCTTAATGAAGCTAAGTAATGAACTAAATATAAGTGTTCAAGTAATGAATCCTTTGCACCTAATTTTCTTACCTTTAATAACCTTTGAATATGGTGGATGTCTTGGTGATTTGATTCACCAAATTATTGCCTTTAGTCTAATGAATTTGTATCTCTTCTTGGTTTTCTGGAATAGCTCTCTAACTAACCTAATCATAAATTTTGAAACCCTCTAACTTGCTTCCTTGAAAATGTAATATGTGGCTTCAACTTCTCCTTCAGGATGTACCTTGGAAATCTAAAATTTTGTAGTTGAGATTATCCTCCAAGAATCCTTCAATATTTTAATATAGATTTAGAAATTCCCTATCTCCAAATGTGCCTTCTTAGCTATGAAAGGCAATCTCCAAATCTCTTGGATTTGGTAGGCTTCTTATATTTGTGTTCTCCTTCAACTTCCTTGTTGAATTTTGACTTCAAATAGGGCCTTCTTCTCAAGAATCTAAAAGTCTTGATGTCTTCACTAGTCTCATTCGAGATTATGAAAACTTTTTACCAAATTCTTCTCCTTTGGGCTTGTTTTCATATGGTGACAATTATCCCAAATTATTCACTATCAAGAACTTCTCTTGGTAGTGGGATTCTCCAATGAGTTCTCCTAGGAACTCCTTTAATGGATTATTCAAACTCTAAAATAAGGCTCTCCAATCCTTCTCCTTGTTTATCCTTGAAACCTCTCCAAGGTCTTTAATCTTGTAGCTTCTTTGATATTCTTAGTGATACCTTTTCTTCAACCTTCTACTTATGGAAATTTTGGCAATGAGATCTCTTATATTTCTAGAATCTGTTGCTTCTAGAATCTAGAACAAGATCTTGCTAGTCCTTCTTCACTTTCACAACTGCAAGCTTCAATGGAGATCACCAACCTCCAATATTATAGAATTGGGAGTTCTTTAATGGGACCTTCTATGGGTCTCTTTATATTTTTTAGGCTGATTTATTCAATTTGTTGTTTGAAATATTTTATGGAGATCACCAATATCCTATCTTCTTATGGACTCTTCTATGGAGTCCCTTCAATCAACAATAAGGCTACTATGGCATTTTCTTCTCCTAAAATGTGTAGGTTTACAAAAAGACTTCCCTCAAGTTCCTGGAATATCCTCTTCTTTTGATTTTTGTTTTTGGTGCTGGATTGATTCTGAAGATGACATTCTTCTTAGCTCTTTGTAGAAATATTCCTGAATTTATTCGAATATATTTTTTCCTATAACAAATTATTAGTACTATAATGGAAGAAATTGTAAGTGATGAGTCTTCACTATTTGATTTGTCAATCTAGTGGAATGAATGTTGAGTCCTAGTCTTCACGAGTTTTTTTGTAATTTTGTGGAAAGATTCTAACCAAATGCAATCTCAAAAATTTTGGAACTAAGATTTGCTTCTCTCCTCTCAATATCTCTTGTAGCTCTCCCTATTCCTATCTGATCTATTGTAGCTCTAATACCACTGTTAGCTTTTGATAATGTATGATATGCGATAAAATAATCACAAAATGTAAAATATGCAAAAAAGTAAGATAATGGAATTATGCAATAATTTTGAAATAAGCTATTAATCAAAAATTTTGAAAATAGTACAATGTACAGTAATGGAGGAAATGAACACTCCATAATTCTAATGGAAACTACATTGTACCTATTCACTACTCTATAGTAATCTCATACCTGCTTCTACTTTCTATTCACTATGAGGCCTTTATATAAGAAGATAAGTTACTTGGCCCTTACTCTTCTTAACTACATTTCCTATGACTCATGTACAAGTGGACACCTTGTATATTTACATCATTGCATATTGGCACTTGTGCATTATTACTTCTCCCTCAAGTAACCTAAGATAAAATCCTAATATAACAATGTACCCAAGCTGGTACATTGACATGTACCTAAATAATGTAATATACTCTAACAAGCCTTTCTTAGATTCTCGTGCATTTTCACCTCATCTGGGTGCATGAAATAAGGAGTATTATGTGCCTCCTTAAGAATAGTTTCTCTTAATCCACCCAAATTTGGAACAACTAATATATTTTTGAAGTACAACAAATCATATCTATGTACAAAACCTGTGTCTCTTTTATATTCTTGCTCAATATGATCTTGACATTTCCTACAAAAATCATAATTTTGTTGCAATTACTTAATATGATCTACCAAATCATAATGATATTGTGTCATCACTATGATATGCCCTCTTATACTCAAGGTATTCACAATATTATTATCCTTATCCTTGATATATTCGATGCTGAAATCATATTCTATCAGAAACTCCATCCATCGACGATGTATGGCATTCAACAAGGGTTGAGTAAAAATGTACTTTTAATTTTGATGGTTTATTTGGAGTTTGAAAGGTTTACCCAACAAATAGTACCTCAAAATATAAGAGCATGCATGATAGTCGCCAACTCTAATTATGAGTGGCATAGTTTACTTCATGTCTCTTAAGTTTTCACGATTCAAAGGTAATGACTGCATCTTGGGTAAGTACTCGTAATCCCTCAATAGATTCATCAGTGCATACTATAAATTTCTTGGAAAAATTAGGTAATTGGATAATTGGTGTGATCGTTAACCTCTTATTCAGAGTTTGGAAGGCTTCTTAACACTTATCCATCAACTTAAAGGCCTTTCCTTTTCTTTTGTTATTAGTGATGGGTTGAGCAATTTTTGAGAAACCCCTAACAAAATGTCTATAATAGCCTGCCAACCCCATAAAATTAGCACCTTAGTTCCATTAGTGGGTGCAGGATAGTCAATAATAACTTCAATTTTATTGGGATCACCAATAATCCCTTCTACATAGACTATGTACCCTAAATATTGTACCTGAGGAGTATAAAACTCACATTTTGATAGCTTCCTATACAACTAATTTTTCATAAGGGTCTCAAGTACAATTCTCATATGTTGGTTATGCTCCTCATTTTTTTGGGAATAGATCAGTATATCAAGGAAAATGAGCACAAAACGATCTAGCTACTCTCAAAAAACACTATTCATAAGATTCATAAATGCAGCTGGGGCATTAGTCACAACTATTTCTATTATCAAGTCACATAATGAATATACAATTCATACAATTGGAACCCAACTATTTCCCCAGGGTATTTTTTTTATTAATATATGGTTTGAATTGGTTGAATTTTCCCTAGGTCTAACAATAGAGAACTCTATAATTCAAAATGTCTCCACTCCAGAATGTTGATGCCGAATAGAGCAAGTCATAGAAACAACTCAAATATTTTGTGATAGGGATAAAAAATGGTCCATTATGCAACTATAAATGCAACTATTATGGATATGCACCTTCTCATGCCTTTTCAATCATTTAGCATTTGCAATAGACCATCCCATCTAAAAAAGTCATTTAACATATAAGTTATATAATAAAGATAAAATATTTTTGCACAAGATATTTATTCACTTAGATAAAAATATACCATTTATCATTTTCAACATGTGGATTAATCAACATTTCTTCCAGAGCATCACATACACAAAAAAAGAAATGTAAATTTATTTATTCTATTTTCTAATCACAACCACATAGATAAAACTACATGCATCATAGAGCTATCACAATAGCTAAGGAAATGATTGTTTTAAAAGTTTTAGACCATATTTCTTTAACATAGATGAACATGCATCAAATAAATAACTTAGCACAATATGAACAACTGTGGTATTACGTATCTCATATAGTCATCATATTTTTGATAAATAACTCAACCAATGAGTAAAAATACAACACATTCATGTTAAGTAGACCAGATGCAAAGGAAATAATTATTCAGACATTCAATACATCTTGCAGGTAGCCATGAAATTAGAAATATTTTGACCTGGTGTTTTGATTTCTGATGAAGCTTTGTTAGATCCTGGTGCGTTACTACCTACTAGCATGGTTATTAAGGTAAAACACAACAATTATCCTCTCCTTTCCTTCCTAATTCTAAGTTCCCTAGTTCCCAAGAAAACTTAACTCCAAAAATACCGATATTTTTCCTCCATCCCGAACAAGCAAGCACATTCCCTTTTTCTTCATGCACAACCGAAAAACATAAAATGCAAAAAATAATAATGACCCTCTCTCCTTCACTTCCTTTATTTTTTCTCAAGGAGTATGGAGGAGGTTTCATTTAAATCATGACACTTTATGCATAGTTATAGCTCGGTTAACTTGTCATCATCCCTTTAAGCCATTCAACCATAATTATAAGCAAAAAAAATATATTTATTTTCATTTTTTTAAATTTACACTTATTTTATTATAATTTTAAGTTATCAATTCTTATTTTATTTGAAAACTTCAAAAAACAAGCATTAAATAACTTTATAATTCACCACACTAATTTATGCCTCCAATTTCCCTTCTTTTTGGCATATTGAAAGCTTCATTTGCGAGAATAAGTTGGCTCCCATGTCTTAACACTTTCATTGCCTTCGGAGGTATTCATCATTTTTTGACAAACAACAAACATACTTCAAAATAAAGCACTCACACAATGCAAACCATTCATGATGCCCTATATGATATGCAACTTACATGAGCTTCCATGTACTCACGAACTCATCATCATTTCTTACCCTTTTTCGGTCGATCTTCTTCTTTCTATTGAAGGTATGTACCTAGCCCTGCATGCACAACAACCATCAGCAGTACCACATTCTAGGAATAAAAGACAAGTATAATCCATGAACACATCTAAAATTATAGTCGTATGAGGAGGGTTGTTACATACATCAGCAAGTGCTCAGGCTCTTTGGCTCTAAAACATTTTAGAAGAATTTAAAGAAAAACAAACTCAGCCAAAAATATTCTTTTGTGATAACATGAGTACCATAAAGTTAGCCAAGAATCCGATTCACCATAGAAAATCAAAGCACTTTGATTTGAAATATAATTTCATAAGAGACATGGTACAGAAGAAATAAGTTGAATTTAAGTATTTGAATACTTATGAACGAATTGTTGATATATTCACCAAATAAGTAGCAAAGACTCAATTTATAAAGCTTCATGATCAAATTATTTCTCTGCTCAATATTAAAGGGAAGAATGTTGGCATATGATGCTGACCATGTACCATCTACAACTATTTATAACATTTTCTAGCCATACATTTCAACAATTTTAATTGCTTCTATTTATGTTACCTTTTTATTTATTTGTTTTCCATGATGTATTCAGTTGTTGTTACTAAACAAGAGAATAACAAGTAGAGCCTATTTTGATACAATATAGTGGTTGCACTTTTATAATAGTTTAACTATAATTTTTCATGGCATATTGGCTGCACTTTTATAACAGGTTGGCTAGTTTTTTTTATGGTGTATTGGCTATGTTTTATTGCATATTGGCTAACATTTTAACTGTAAAGCTCTATTGTTTTGTGAGAAGATAAACCAATTTTAATTTTATTTGTAGCCCCATTTTTAATATGATAGCATAATTTTTTAATGCAATACTTTTAAATTTAGCAAATTAATTTCTCTTCTTTACTTTAGAGAAAAGAAAGTCAACTTTCTCTTATTTTCTACACTATTTTTCTATTTTTAGTCTATATAGAAATTATTAAAAGACATTGATATTTGAAACCCTAATATACAGACTCATGACAATTTATAAAAACGTTTAGACTCTATGAATTGAAAATAAATAATATTTAAAATATTGATAATAATATTATAAAAATTATATCTTTCCCTAGATCTATTTGTGTAGAGGACTAATTTATAAAATATTTAGTCAAATTACTCATGTTATGTGGAATTATATAAATAATAATTAAAATACTGATAATACTATTATAAAAATAATATTTTTCCTTAAATCTATTTGTCTTTGTTAAACCTAGAACCAAAACTTTGGAGGAAGAAATTTTGGGCCTAGCTTTATCTCCATTTCACTATTCACAAGTTGTTAGAGAAGGAGACAGAGTCATAAATAAAACTATGAAAGGATTGGAACCCGATACTATTAAGTTTGTTGGTCAAACATCTAAGCCTTATGACAATTACTATCCAATACATGAGAATAATATGGACTTAGGTAATAAAGAACTTTGTAGACTTCCTTATGAATGTTTGAAGAGAAGTCCTAGGGACAAGGAATTTTCTAATATTTTGGACAATGGGTCGACAACCCCAAACACATTGAATAGGGATTGTGATCCAAAAATTTCTATTATTAGGGGAAGTATTTGTGACCTAGCATGTTAATATTCTAGGGAGGTATCTATTTTAGGGTATGGTTTGGAGACAGGTTCCTCTCACAGATATTTGTTACATTATAGGAAAAGGGAATCTAAGCTGATAACTTATGTAGTTATTGGAAGGTTAGGGTTAGGTCTTAGACCATATAAAGGAATCTTCCACTACTTCAGTAGGTAGGAAATCATTTTTATTTTATGCACAGGAGAAGGGTTTGATGGAAATTCAGTAGGATAAACTAAAATATATGAAAGGGATCCTTAGAGGGGGATAAAACCCCTCTAAGATGTTTAAATGATCTTGTTATCCCTTAATATATGAGGTCTTGGCAGTCCCTCTAAAAGACTTTCCTTAGCCAAGATGGTGGAAATTCATAATCTGGATGTTATCCTTCTACAAGAAACCATGGGGGCAAGTACAAAATTCATTGAAGGGTTAAGTAAATTTCTTAGGGACTAGGAGATCTTGTCTCTAGATGCTACCAAAAATTTAGGGGGTGTTTTTACTGGTTGAAAGAACTCTATATCCCTAATTTATTCTTCCTTTATAGTTTCAGTCTTGTGGATATAATTATTTTTTAAAGACTTGGGTTTGAGGTTATCAATTATTAATTGTTATGGTCCCTATGAAGATAGGCATGTCTTATGGGATTATTTTTTTCTCCCAAAGGTGTATTAGGGATGAAAGAGTTATCATTGGTGGGGATTTAATTTTTACTAAGAATAGAAGTGATGTTTGGGAAGAATTTGCAAGACTTGATAGACTTGCAAATTACTTCAAGCATAAGATTTAAGAAGTTGTTTAATTGATTTGGAACCAATAAAATTAATACCTATGTGGAGAAATGATAGAGTTGGGGAAGCTGGGATCTCAAAGAGGTTGGACATATTTTTGATCTCGAAGACATTATACAATGAAATAGATAGAAAATAATCATGGGTTGAGACTGGAGGTGGCTCAGATCATTTTTCCCTTTTTATTCAATTAGGAAGTCAAGAGGCAAAAACTTCCAGTCCTTTAAGCTCGTTACAATTTGGTTGGAGGAAGAAGATTTTCAACAACTAGCTAAAAAATAATGGATTGGTTATGACCAAAGTTCCAAGTCATTAGTGATTTTTCAATTTGTTGCTACTCTAAAAAATTAAAAGGAATTGTGTCATATTGGATTGCAATTAAAAAATAGAGTATTGATAGAGATCTTAAGTTGGTAGAGAAGGAAATTTTAGTAATTCATAAAAATAATGAGGGCAGTTTGTTTAAAGAGAAGGAGAAAACAAGACTGGTTGGACTAGAAATTAAGAAAAAAAAAATCTTGGAGTGGAGGGAAGCTTAATGAAGAATGAAAAGTAGAGTTGTATGGTTAAGAAAAGGGGATGAAAATACTAAGTTTTTTCATAATTTTTCTAATAATAGGAAGAAATTTAACACTATCTGGGAGATGCAGAATGAAGGAGTCCTCATTAGGAGTTTTTTGAGTTAGTAAATTTGGGAGTAAAACATTTTCAATCTATCTATAAAGAACCTGATAGAGTCAATATTGGGGAAATTTTAAAGTTAACTACTTTCTTTCCTAGTTTTGTGATAGAGGAAGACAATTAGTTACTTATGAAGGAGGTCACAAAGGAAGAACTAAAAGCTATCCTAACTTCTTTCAAAAAGGAGAAAATTCCAGGGCTTGATGGATGGCATGTGGAGTTTTTCCTAGTTTTCTATAATTTGGTTAAGGATGATCTTATCAGAGTAATGGAGGAATTTAGGTTGAGTGGTCAGGTTTTGAGGGCTTTTAACTCCACTTTTTTAGCTTTGATTCCAAAAAAGGAGAATCCTAAAACATTTGAAGAATTTAGACCTATTTCGTTTTGTAATTGTATCTATAAAATCATTTCAAAGATTCTGGCTGTTAGATTGAAGAATATTTTCTTTGAAGTTATTTTCTAGGAGCATTTTGGGTTTTTAGCAGGTAGACAAATTTTTGAAGCCATAGGATTTGGATAAGAGGGACTTCACTTTATTAAAACCAAAAATATTCCTGCAATGGTCCCTAAACTAGATCTATCTAAAGCTTATGATAGAACTAGCTGGTTGTATTTCAGATTGATGTTCTTACATGTGGGTTTTATCTATCTGGTAGTAAAGTGGATTATGGGATGTATTTATTCTATATATTTTGTTGTTCTTATCAATGAATCAACTTTCAAATTCTTTAGAACCTTGAGAGGACTGAGATAGGGATGTACTTTATCTCTACTTTTTTCTGGTTGTTGAAGGATTGAGTAGAGTTGTTTTGGATGAAAAGAGGGTAGGATATTTGTTTGGGATAAAATTGGAGGTCCTTTATTTATCTCATTTATTATTTTTTGATGATGTATTTTTGTTCACAAATGGCCGTTTAAGGGAAGCTAGAAAGTTGAAGGAAATATTGGAAACTTATAATATTTCCACCGGCATGGAGATAAATTTTTAAAAATCCTCTCTTTTATTTAAAATTCTATAATAGGAGACTAAACATGATCTACTTAGAATTTATCCTTTTAATATCTTAGATTTCTAGGAAGTCTTTAAGTATATGGGGTTTATACTGAAGCCAAATACTTATAGGAAGAGAGTTTGGGGATGGCTTTTAGAGAATATTGAATTTAGGATTAACCATTGGTGTAATAGATGGTTGTGTATTGGTGGGATATTAACACTTGTAAATTTGGTTCTTGAGGCAATTCCTGTATTTTGACACTCCTTGGCCTTCATTACCAAAGGAGTTCTAGAGAAAATAAGAAAACTCTGCTTCAAATTTCTTTGAACTAGATGCAAGTAATATGAAGGCATTCCTTTAGTTAAGTGGCAAAGTATTGCTAGGCCAAAGGAGGAAGGTGGTTGTGGCCTTAAAAATATCCATCATTTTTGTTCTTCTTTGGTAGAAAAAATTTTGTGGAGGATTTTGACCAGAGAAGGATTATGGAAGAATATTATTGAATAGAAGTATATTTGTCTAGGGATATTTATGCATTGGATCAGAATTCCATAGAAAAGCATTAAAAATGTTTCCATTCAATGGAAGGCACTAGTACAGGCCTTTCCTATGATTGGAAAATATTTGGCTTAGAAAGTGGGAAATGGTGAAAAAGTTAGAATAGGGATTGATTCTATTTTGGTTTGTGGAGAAAACATTTTATTGTTGGAAGCTATGATAAGTTATTTACAAGACAAGGGTTTTTACTTTCTTCATTAGGTGGTGTATTTATATTCTTCTAGTCTTTGGACCCAAGGTTGGAAGCAGGCTCAAGTCTTGGATTTTTTTGATGATTAGACTATTTTGTGGAAGGCTTACACTGATAGTCTTAATAAGAGTCATATCAAGGTGAGAGTTGAACCAAATACTATTGCTTGGGCATACAAAAAATCTAGGGGTCAATATACAACTAGAATTGGTTACAAGGCAAGTTTTGATCCTCGTCCTCAAGGGTCTACTTGGTGGTGGAAGCAGATTTAGAAATTATATGCCCAAAAAAAGATAATTATTTTCATGTGGTTAGCTTTGAGAAATAATGCTTTGACTTGGGGAAATTTTTACAGAGGAGAAGCAGACAAGGTCCAAGTATTTGTATGTTGTGTCAGTCAGAGTAAGAAAATATCACATATTTTTTAATCAAATGCTCTTTTTATCAATAGGTTTGGTTAAAATCTGAACATATAACTGGAGTATAAAATATTTAGAAAGGATAAATAGTGGAGGTATGCTTAATATAGTGGTTTTTGAAAGAAGAGTTGAAACAATTTATTTCTTTACCATGTCTTATATGTTGGGGTATACGGTTAGCACAAAATGTAGCTATTTTGAATGAAAGTTAATTCCCCCGTTTCAAGTCATATTTTAGGTGAGGACTTTGGTCCCAATGAACAAAGGGCCTGACAAACATAAGAAAACTTGACAAGTAAATAATTTTTTCATTGAAAAGTCTCAGCCATGGGGTTTTTTTGATGGGGCTAGTTAGAGATAATTATCTTTTAGTAGTGCGAGAGGAATTTTGTACTTCTAGGATACCCCCTATATCAAATTTAAAGTAGGTCTTGGGATAGGTTCCAACATATTTGCTGAGTTTCAGGCATTGAGAATTTGAGATTGCTAATGAAGTGTGTTGTGGAGAGAAATGTGAAAAAATACAATTTTTTGGAGATTCCACTCTAGTCATCAATTGGATGAATAGATCTACTCAATTAAAAAATAATCTTCTTAGACTAGTGGGAGATGAACTACTGGAGGTGATTTCCCTTTTTGAAAATATCTCTTTTACACATGTTTATAGGGAATTAAATCAAGAAGTAGATAGGTTATCAAAATAAGGTCAACAGGTTCCAAAAGGTTTCTTGCAAATGGAAGAGAACAAGGATGGAGTTTCTTCTTTCACCTACATATCATATCCCCATTTTCTATGATAACTCTAGTTTTTTTATTGTGTGCCTTTTCATTTGATTAGATATTTATGACAAATTCTAACCATTTATTTTCTATTCTATTTGTTTATTTTTCACTGATTTCTATCCAGGTTTTGGTCATGGAGGTTGTTTGGATGATTAAGTATTGATATATAAGGATATTTATCCTTATTATCCCCATGCTATTTTGAAGATGGGATTTTTTCTTCTCTAATCCACCTAATTGTAATTATATCTTGAATCCCTATAATTTGATTTTATATAGGTTTTTGTTTGTTCTAAGGCACTTGAGAAGTGTAATTTTATTTCACTCTTGAAATAAAATTATGATTTTTTTTCTTGTAAAAAAAATCTATTTGTGTAGATAACTTAATTATGGAATGTTTTGTCAAATTATTCATGTTATATGGAATTATTTATGAATCACTTTTAGTCTATTGTGATAAACCTTACAATATAATGAGAGAGAGAGAGAGAGATATTCCTCTTCTATACTTCATTCATAATGTGTTGGAAATTTACACCTTCGTCTAATATACAACTAAAGTAGCACCTATTCCTTTATGAAGTTGAGCACATTGTATTTTTTATGAAATTGGAGTCATAAATAGACTAAAATTGTGTTTATATACAATAATTTTACCCATACCTAATAGATATTTATGATGATATGAGGTAGATGATACCAACAAGGTGTGATTTTGATATTTTTTTCTCTTTGTAGTATTATACTGTAGCGACCCCGGGGAAGCGACGCATCGTCCACTCACTCTATTTGTGATTATTATTATCAAATATTTTAACGTTTAACATGCATTAAATAAAAAATCATAAAATAAAGGCATAGCCGAAGTACGAAGAAATAATGAATGAATGCTTTGTATTGATATTTCTAAGATCCGGTTACATAGAAATCCCTCTACGGGATACCCTTCATTTGATACATGATTTGACACAAAGAGGGTAGCATATGTATAAAGTATCCCCTAGCAAGGGGTGAAGCACCTTTACAGGCTTCCTGATGATACACATGGAACTATATGAGGGCTTACATATGCATCGTTCTCTAGGTATGAGTCCTAGAGGGATCCTCTTGCTCTTGTATGTTGTAGATTTGTCTAATGAACCTGTAGCCCTACAATCAATGAAACAATAACACACATTTAGATGTTTGATATTGCCTCCTCGGATGAGGCTATTAGCATAATCAAAACAAGTTCAATAAATCTAGTACTATGAACACAAATAAATGAAGTAAATCTTATTCTAATGACATAAAAACATAGAAAAAGTAGAATAAAAGAAACTAACACCTAAACCCTAGACTAGGTTGTGGGCCACTATCCAGGACAACGATCGCTAAGGTGAAAATTGTCTCTATTAATCCAATGGCTATGGTCTTAAGTCTACTACTAATGTTAAATGATTACTATATGTGCATGTATGATTACTGTATGTGCATAGATGATAGGGCTTCATTGTAAAAATGATCTCCAAGGGAAGCTCTCCAAGTCTCCAAAATATCTCCTTAATAATCCAATATGTTCAAAGTTCTGATATGTGATATGTGATGTTCTCTCTCTTTTGATTCTTAAAATAAGGTCCTCTAGTACTTTTAGGTTTGGTCCTTATAAAGTGTTTAAAATCCTAGGTCAATGTCAAAACCCTAAGATTATTTTTTTGCATGCACACTGAATGTTGGCATGAGAAGTTTTGCATTTTTCTTCCCATGAGGGGTAGTTAACTGATGTCTAAATCTGGATTTGAGTCCTTCATGTAGACTAGTTATGAGGAGGAATACAAAGTTGTCCCCGATCGGCCTTACTGCATGTAGACTACCACTTCCACACGAGATTAGGCTAGATTGGTAGCAAAATGCATTTAAGGTTTAGCCATTGTCATCTGCAGCGGCTAAGGTTTGGCCGCTCTAAGATTTAGTGGCCAGAATCTAGCCACTCTGGTCTATAGTGGCTAGGCTTGGATGGGCTGAAAAATACCCCATATGAGTGGCAGAACCACTTTTGATACTTGGAACCCAAGGTTTAGTTACATGATCTAGGAATGTGCCCATGTGAGTAGTCTCCCTAAAAATTACATATTTTAGGTGTCTACAGATGCCCATTTTGCGATGCATTGAGTGGAAAACATAGGGTGGAACAAAAACATAGACTGCTATGTTTGCAGGGTGTATTATGATCATTGATCTGATCAACGCTGGATGGCCCAATCACGCAATATGACACACATCCTTGAATCATTGCTTCAACCTGAATGAAGGGCAAATTTAGTATAGGGCTTGCACATGTCTACTTGAACTCATTTCTCAAACACAATCGGGTAGCTTATGTTGCTACAATAGAATCTACCAGTAGGAGAGCTACAAATTGAAGATGTATTTGTTTATGAACCCAACAAATGATGAAAGTTTTGTAAGAGTTGTATGTATTGATTTATAGTATGAACGCTATTTTGATATGATCAACTGATCTTTGGTCGAATTTGATTATGATTAATTGAATATTTGAACTACGCCCTCACACAAATGAATAGGTGAGGGAAAGGGCAATGAATGAAGCGACAAGTCACTTGACCAATCTGACTAGTTTTGGTTCCTTTCTAGTGTTTGTTCTTTTAATGGGCAAACCCCCATCCAAGTGTGATTCCAATTGTTTATGATGATCACTCATCCCTATCTCGAGGAGCGGTTTGGATACAAATAGCCTTCTTAGGGAGTTAGGATGAGTGATTCTATTTATGCTTGTATTGCATCACTTGGATCAGTGTTTTTAGTTTCATAAGAGAATTATGATGATTCCCCCATACCCGTGGAGCAGTCCAACCATCTTGCTATTCTTCGGGGTTGAGGTAATACATCACAATTCTAAAATGAGTAATTTTCCCCAATTATATCTATGGTAACTTACTCATTTCACCAAGTTGCATGGAGTTAAAATTGCTGCAACCGTTGAGTTGATAGAGTAAGTAACTGAATATGAAGCTTACTCGAGTTTCATTTTTATGTGATTTTTTTGTTATTCCTCCTGGAAGGAATATTCTTGATTTTGCTTGTGCATCTGGCCATTTTTAGATCTAGTGACCCCTAAGTGCTTGTCTATGGCCACTATCGCCTTGAGCAGCCAAAAACTTTGGGCCACTGACGTGAGCAGTGGTCGAGGCATAACTTGAGAAGTAAAAAGAGGAATTTAGGGTTTTGAATTTTCATTCGTCTATCTGATGATTTAATTTCTAGAGCTCTGATGAGAAAGTGACATTTGTGACCTGGAGTGCTATTGCGTTGGAGACTATGGTTGTGCAGGGCGAGACATCAGCGAGCGAAGGATCCAGAGCTTCTTGGGTATTCTCTCAAACCTTAACCCTACTTTTCTCTTTTTGGGTAAAATTGAACCTCATTAAGTAACCTGGTAAATGAACCTCACTAAACATGCTAGCAACAAACCGAATCCATAGATAGGTTTAGCTTAAGTTTTATTTTGGTGGGCTTGCCCCCATTTTGCAAATTTTTCCATTTTTTTGGCATTTTTGGCTTACGATGTACGCGTTTGTCGTGTCGCCCATTGGTCGCTGCTGCTCAAAGCAGCCATCTCGGCTTGCAATTTGGTCGTTGTAACTTAGAGTGGCTAGCTTTGAATCCCAACAGTCAAAAATTTGACCATTGGGGTTTGGCTGCTTTTGTCCTTAGCGACCACATTTTGGCCACTGTAGGCGAGAGCGTCCAAGAACCTTAGTTAAATTTTGTAATTTTTTTTGGATTTTGTGAGATGATTAGTTGATTTTTTTGAAATTTTGGGCTATTTTTTTTGTATTATGCTACTTGATTAGGTGCACTTATTCCTCTTTCACTCAGACTTAGGATAGTTTATCGTTACTTTCACTGTTTTCATGTTTTATTTGTGATTCATGCCTTAGATGCACTGTAGTTATACCTTTTATTTATGCTCTTAGATTCTCACTGCTTGGGCTTAGGACCCAAGGATCCTTAATGACCTCCTCCTACTCCTAGATGATATGGATTGGGCCTGGCTTAAGGCCTATAGACTACAGTATGTTATCAGGCTACCACATATCATGTCGAATCAGGCCTACCTCACTGCCCTGGTTCACCGACGGTACCCTAGGATGAACACTTTCCATATTCCTACTGGTGAGATGACTATCACATCGGAGGATGTGTATAGCATTTTTCAGATCCCCTTTGACAAAGTGGCCATCATCTCTTCAACCACTAATGATCGTGATGCAGTTTTCCTTTAGGTGTTCGAGGAGCATGCGATGTCTACCTTCAAGGACACCAAGTATGGAGGCATATCTATTATACGTTGGTATAGGGAGCATGTCTTCATGGAGAGGCACGTGGTATTGCTTATGGTCATCAACAACATTCTCATTCCAAATTTCTCAGGCTTGAGGTTCTTGTGGAACCTCCTTGTGATGGTTCAGGACTTGTTGGACAATGAGGAGCCCATCATCTATGCACGGGGGAGGTACCTTCTAGTACAGTGTTATGACGAGCTATATCACATCCACTAGAAGGGCTGCATCATCATTGGTTGTAGATTTCTCCTTTAGGTATGACGATGGGAGCATATCAGCATGGATCATCCAAGAGGACTCCCTGCTAAGATTATGGTTATTGATGCTACGATGTAGTGATATGATGTTAGGTGGGCTCGAGAGCATGAGGAGCACAAGAGCCATCCTAATATGTGGGATATACCCCATTATACTGCTACTTTCACTGGGTTGTAGGCTAGAGCCATCATGTGGCACCCATATTATGTGTGCCCAATTTGGTATGATTTGACCAGCTTTATAGCTAGGACATGGCATGAGCGGTGGCTCATTGGCCATAATATTGACATCAAGGAGTACTTCTACTCCCAAGTTCTTCGTTAGTATGGGTTACAACATGATGTGTCACTTGTCCCATTCTTGTACAAGCACATCAGAGTAGAGAGAGACCTCCCTCCCCCACATATTATAGAGTTGGCTAATGAGTAGGATGCCCTAGTAGTTGACCCACGAGTTTTTGGGGGAGTCACAGATGCATTTGCACAGTGGTGGGGTGACCAGATTTCTCATGGTGATGGTAGTCTAGGCCATGAGGATGATGGTGGAGATGGTGCAGATATAGTAGGGCACAAAGTTTGAGCTAGGATATAGGTATGGGGCCATCCAGTAGAGTAGGTGGTAGTGGAGGAGCAAGAGGCTCTTGTAGAGGAGGATGAGGAGTTGGATCTTGAGGAGAGAGATTCTTCTCTGAGAGCATAGTTGCATGATGTAAAGGCTAAGCTCCAATCGATCAAGATTCAGGTACAACAGTGTGATGCTATCATTACTCAGTGGGATGCTACTATAGTACAGTGGGATGCTATTATAGAGTAGCTCACAGCTCAGATACAGGATTTGCAGACTACTATGAGGGGCAGTGATTCCAGGATACAGGTTATCATTGATCCTTCCACACCTTAGGGCTCTATAGATGCAGATCTGGGGGTAGAGATAAGGCGGATGTAGACTTTGTTGGATGAGTATGAGGTGGATATTACTGGTCATGTAGGCCACATTGCTTCTCTTGATATGTAGATCAGGAGGCTAGGAGCCACTCCTAGGGAGAGGGTAGGTGTAGGTGTATCATAGGCTAGCGCGCGCTCCACCTTAGGGTAGTCTTCTATTTAGCCTAGTCAAAGGACTCGGACTCGCACAGAGAGGCTAGTGGGCTCACATCGCTCCACCCACACTCCATCCATAGGGGGTGGTGCTACAGGGGGAATAGGCCTAGCGTTTGATTGATGATGCATTTATCTTTTATTTTTGAGGTCAGTTGACCTATATGACTATAGCCTTCAGGAATTTTTGTATATCTATGCACTTTGAGATACATATTTTGAGACACCTTTTTGAGACACACATATTTACGATATATTTACATCATGATTCATTATGTGTGTCATTTATTGCTTATGTTTTTGTTTTACTTATGTGATGTGATGATGACATTATGATGAGTTGATATATGTGTTAGATGATAGGTGATATTTATGATGATATGGATTCGATATGGATGCTTATGTAGATGTTTATGGAGATGCTTATATGATTTTGATGATGTGACATGATGTGATGTATCATGATTTGATTTGATGATGGATTTATGATTCTATATATGGGTGGATGCAATGATGTGATCTTATATTTGGATGGATGCTTTATGAAATTATGTATTTATGGATGCAGTGTTTTTGTTAGATGAATGTTTAAATTTTATTTAATTGTATGCATCTAAATTTTGTTATGACATAGTAAAATGTAATGTGTAATGTATTGCCTATATGATTTTTAATCTAATGTGAATGAACATGTATGCTTTAATCACTTAAAACATAAGGAATGAATATGATATGATTTCAAAAATCTAAACGGGTGATACCATAGAAAGTATAACAATCATGAATGTAAATAATCACTCTTATCACAAGAAAAAATTATTTGGGCATTCATATGTGAAATGTAATGATGTGGAAGGTATGTAATTTCTTGATAAAGCTTATGTGATTTAAAAGATTACAAAATAGTCAGTGGCCGTCTAAACATAATTTTTGAAATCCATCCGATATCTATCCTACTTTGTTAATACCCCTTAATTCACAAACCACATAAATAAAATTGATGATGTGATGGAGACATGACTTGTTGCTATGTAGGAATTTTGGAGACTTTTCTTGAGACTCAAACACTCTAGTTACCCTATCAATAACTGCGTACTGACCATACAGGACTTTGAAAAGCAATGCTTTCATCATGGACCTAGAGATTCATTATCCTTGTGTGTGTAAATGAATATATTTAGATAGAACTCAAGAATTTCCTTCGATGTCAGGCGGGATTATTTTAGCCCATTGCTAAGATCAGGGATCCTCAATTATTCATCTTATCCTATTTTTGGACTTAGTTGGACTATACCACTAGGTAGCTTTGGGTTACCTAAAGCTAGCTTATCCACATGCAAACATTGGTCTAAAAAAATGCAAAATGCTATCATGATAGACATATCATCATGCATAAGGGTATCACCATTGCCTGGCATGGCTGTACACGAACCTGTAATGGGGATCACCTTTCAATTTTGTGCAATGGTGAGAATTCTAGGGATTCAAGTTCCATTCCCTTATTTTATTCATTTCATTTGGGATACTTGCTCATGCTTAGTGATGAAAATCACTGTTTATTTTTGACTGATCAATGCTGGATGGCCCAATCATGCAAGATGACACACATCCTTGAATCATTGCTTCAACCTGATTGAAGGCTTTAATTTAGCACATGGCTTGCACATGTCCACTTGCACTCATTCCTCAAACACAATCGGGTAGCTTATGTTGCTACAATAGAATCTACCAGTAGGAGAGCTACAAATTGAAGATGTCATATTTGCTTATGAACCCAACAAATCAGGAAAGTTTTGTAAGAGTTGTATGCAATGATTTATAGGATGAACTCTATTTTGATATGATCGAGTGATCTTTGGTTGAATTTTATTATGATTATTTGAAGATTTGAACTACCCCCTCACACAAATGAATTGGTGAGGGAAAGGCAATGAATGAAGCGACAAGTCACTTGACCAATCTGACTAGTTTTGGTTCCT
Organism: Wollemia nobilis; assembly: GCA_028583015.1. Taxonomy (NCBI): domain Eukaryota; kingdom Viridiplantae; phylum Streptophyta; class Pinopsida; order Araucariales; family Araucariaceae; genus Wollemia; species Wollemia nobilis. The sequence goes on along the minus strand of JAQPPZ010017031.1, from coordinate 4,522,079 downwards.
TTCTAGTTGTTTGTTCTTTTAATGGGCAAACCCCCATCCAAGTGTGATTCCAATTGTTTATGATGATCACTCATCCCTATCCTGGGGAGCGATCTGGCCACAAATAGCCTTCTTAGGGAGTTAGGATGAGTGATTCTATTTATGCTTGTATTGCATCACTTGGCTCGGTGTTTTTGGTGTCATAAGAGAATTAGGATGATTCCCTCGTACCCGTGGAGCAGTCCAACCATCTTGATATTCTTCGGGGTTGAGGTGATACATCGTAATTCTAAAATGAGTAATTTTCCCCAAGTAGCTCTATGGTAACTTACTCATCTCATCGAGTTGCATGGAGTGAAAATCGTTGCAACCGTTGAGTTGATAGAGTAAGTAACTGAATACGAAGCTTACTCGAGTTTTATTTTTATGTGATTTTTTTGTTATTTTTTTTGGGGGGGTGTTTTTTTTTTTTTTTTCCTCCTGGAAGGAATCTTCTTGATTTTTCTTGTGCATCTGGCCACTTTTAGATCTAGCGAACCCTAAGTGCTTGTCTGTGGCCGCTATCACCTTGAGTGGCCAAAAAGTTTGGGTCGCTAACGTCAGTAGCGATCGAGGCATAACTTGAGAAGTAAAAAGAGGAATCTAGGGTTTTGACTTTTCATTCTTCTAGCTGGCGATTTGCTTTCTAGAGCTCTGATGAGAAAGTGACATTTGCGACTTGGAGTGTTGTTGCATTGGAGACTATGGCTATGCAGGGCGAGACATCGGCGAGCGGAGGAGCTAGAGCTTCTCGGGTATTCTCTCAAACCTTAACCCTACTTTTCCTTTTGGGTAAAATTGAACCTCATTAAGTAACCGGTAAATGAACCTCACTAAACTTGCTGGCAACGAACCGAATCCGTAGATAGGTTTAGGTTAGGCTTTGTTTTGGTGGGCTTGCCCCCATTTTGCTAATTTTTCCATTTTTTTGGCATTTTTGGCCTAGGGTGTACGCGTTTGTCACGTCGCCCATCGGTCGCTGCTGCTCAAAGCGGCCATCTCGCCTTGCAATTTGGTCATTGTCACTCAGAGCAGCTAGCTTTGAATCCCAATAGTCAAAAATTTGACCATTGGGGTTTGGCCGCTTTTGTCCTCAGCGGCCACTTTTTGGCCGTTGTAGGCGAGAGCATCCAAGAACCTTAGGCAAATTTTGTAATTTTTTTTGGATTTTGTGAGATGATTATTTGATTTTTTTGAATTTTTGGGCTATTTTTTTGTATTATGCTGCTTGATTAGGTGCATTTATTCCTCTTTCACTTAGACTTAGGATAGTTTATCATTATTTGCACCATTTTTCATGTTTTATTTGTGATTCATGCCTTAGATGCATTGTAGTTATACCTTTGATTTTTGCTCTTAGATTCTCACTGCTCGGGCTCGGGACCCGAGGCTCCTAAATGACCTTCTCCCACTCCTGGATGATATGGATTGGGCCTGGCTTAAGGCCTATGGACTACAATATGTTACCAGGCTACCACATATTATGTCGAATCAGGCCTACCTCACTACCCTGGTTCACCGATGGGACCCTAGGATGAACACCTTCCATCTTCCTACCGGTGAGATGACTATCACACCGGAGGATGTGTACAGGATTTTTTGGATCCCCTTTGACGGAGTGGCCATCGTCTCTTCGACCACTAATGATCGTGATGCAGTTTTTCTTTGGGTGTTCGAGGAGCATGCGATGGCTGCCTTCAAGGACACCAAGTCTGGAGGTGTATCTATTATACGTTGGTACAGGGAGCATGTCTTCTTGGAGAGGCATGCGGTATTGCTGATGGTCATCAACAACATTCTCATCCCAGATTGCTCAGGCTTGAGGTTCCCATGGAACCTCCTTGCGATGGTTCAGGATTTTTTGGATAATGAGGAGCCCATCATCTATGCATGGGGGAGGTCCCTGCTAGCACAGTGTTATGATGAGTTGTATCACATCCACTAGTGGGGCCGCATCAGCATTGGTTGCAGCTTTCTCCTTCAGGTATGGGGATGGGAGCATATCAGCATGGATCATCCTAGAGGACTCCCTGCTAAGATTATAGTTATTGATGCTAAGATGTAGTGCTATGCTTCCAGGTGGGCTCGAGAGCATGAGGAGCACAAGAGCCACCCTAATGCAGGGGAGCTCCCCCATTATACTGCTACTTTCACTAGGCTGTAGGCTAGAGCCATCATGTGGCACCCATATTATGAGTGCCCAGTTTGGGATGATCCACCCAGCTTTATAGCTAGGACGTGGCATGAGCGGTGGCTCATTGGCCACAAGGTCGACATCAGGGAGTATTTCTTCTACTCCCAAGTTCTTCGTTAGTATGGGTTACAGCAGGATGTGCCACTTATCCCATTCTTGTACAGGCGCATCGGAGCAGAGAGAGACCTCCCTCCCCCACATATCACAGAGTTGGCTGATGAGGAGGATGCCCCAGTAGTTGACCCATGAGTCATTGGGGGAGTCACAGATGCATTTGTATAGTGGTGGGGTGATCGGATGTGGCATGGTGATGGTATTCTAGGCCATGAGGGTGATGGTAGAGATGGTGCAGATCTAGTAGGGCATAGAGTCTGAGCTAGGACTAAGGTATGGGGCCAACCGATAGAGTAGGTGGTAGTGGAGGAGCAGGAGGCTCTTGAGGAGGAGGATGAGGAGTTGGATCTTAAGGAGAGAGATTCTCCTCTGAGAGCATAGTTGCATGATGTAGAGGTTGAGCTCCAGTCGACCAAGATCCAGGTACAACAGTGTGATGCTATCATTGCCCAATGGGATGCTACTATAGTACAGTGGGATGCTACTATAGAGTAGCTCACGGCTCAGATACAGGCTTTGTAGGCTGCTATCAGGGGTGGTGCTTCCAGGATGCAGGTTGTCGTTGATCCTTCCACACCTCAGGGCTCTACAGGTACAGATCTAGGGGTAGAGATCAGGTGGATGTAGACTTTGCTAGATGAGTATGAGGTGGAGATTACTGGTCATGTAGGCCACATTGCTTCTCTCGAGATGCAGATCAGGAGGCTAGGAGCCACTCCTAGGGAGAGGATAGGTGTAGGTGGATCACAGGCTAGCGGGTGCTCCACCTCAGGGTAGTCTTCCATCCAGCCTAGTCATAGGACCCGAACTCGCACAGAGAGGCCAATGGGCTCACACCGCTCCACCCACGATCCATCCATAGGGGGTGGTGCTACAGGGGCATAGGCCTAGTGTTTGATTGATGATGCATTAGGCTTTTATTTTTGAGGTCAGTTGACCTATATGACTATAGCCTTCGGGCATTTTTGTATATCTATGCACTTTGAGATACATATTTTGAGACACTTTTTGAGACACACATATTTATGAGATCTTTGCATTATGCTTCATTATGTGTGTCATTTATTGCTTATGTTTTTGTTTTACTTATGTGATGTGATGATGGCATTATGATGAGTTGATATATGTGTTAGATGATAGGTGATATTTATGATGATATGGATATTGAGATGGATGCTTATGTAGATGTTTATGTAGATGCTTATATGATTTGATTATTGTGACATGATGTGATGTATCATGAGTTGATTTGATGATGGATTTATGATTCTATGTATGGGTGGATGCAATGATGTGATCTTAGATTTGGATGGATGATTTATGAAATTATGTATTTATGGATGCAATGTTTTCATTAGATGCATGTTTAATTTTGATTTAATTGTATGCATCTAACTTGTGTTATGATATGGTAAATGCAATGTGTCATGTATTGTTTATATGATGTTTAATCTAATGTGAATGAACCTGTATGCTTTAATCACTTAAAACATAAGGAATGCATATGATATGATTTCATCAATCTAAATGGGTGATACCACAGAAAGTATAACAATCATGAATGTAAATAATCACTCTTATCATAAGAACTAATTATTTGGGCATTCATATGTGAAATGTAATGGTGTGGAATGTATGTAATTTCTTGATAAAGCTTATGTGATTTAAAAGATTACAAAATAGTCAGTGGTCATCTAAACATCATTTCTGACATCTATCCGGTATCTAGCCTACTTTGTTAATACCCCTTAATTTACAAAACTTCATAAAGAAAATTGATGATGTGATGAATGATATGATTTGTTGCTATGTAGGAATTTTTGAGGCTCTTCTTGAGACTCAAACACTCTAGTTACCCTATCAATAACTGCGTACTGACCATACAAGACTTTTGAAAAGCAAGGCTTTCATCATGGACCTAGAGATTCATTATCCCTGTGTGTGCAAATGAATATATTTAGATAGAACTCAAGCATTTCCTCCGATGTCAGGCAGGATTATTTCAGCCCATTTCTAAGATCGTGGATCCTCAATTGTTCATCTTATCCTATGTTGGACTTAGTTGGACTATACCACTAGGTAGCGTTGGGTTACCTAAAGCTAGCTCATCCACATGCAAACATTGGTCTACACAAATGCAAGATGCTATTGTGATAGACATATCATCATGCGTAAGGGTACCACCATTGCCAGGCATGGTTGTACACCAACCCGTAATGGGGATCACCTTCCGATTTTGTGCAATGCTGAGAATTCCAGGGATTCAAGTTCCATTCCCTTCTTTTCTTCATTTCATTTGGGATACTTGCTCATGCTTAGTGATGAAAATCACTATTTATTTTTGACTGATTTTTTTTTCTTGAGCAAGGGACTTATGTAAGGATGAAAATCACTATTTTCTTTGTTTTTGTACCTTTTGAACTATGACTTTGGAAACTAGGGTTTTGAATTTGTGCTTTGTTTCAGGATTTTTGCTTGTTTTAATGAAAGCAAGGGATTTATGTAGTGATGATAATCACTCATTTCTAGGTAGGGCAGAACTTGTCCTTTTGCCAATTCTCAACACCTTTGAACCGGTCGCACAGGGGGATAAGCAAGGAAGATCCTTTTTTGCTTAAGGTAACCTAGACCACTTTTGTAGCTTTCATATTTCCCTTGTACCAACTAGGATTTTAGTGTTTCAATTAGTGATGGGATCCTGAATATCTAAGGCATTCACGACTAGACCTTACTCTCTACTAATCAAGATGGCTTCCCACAAAAACTGATAAGACCACTAGATATGGTTGAATGACCAGAAAATCTTAGCCTATTCCTTATAGCAACATGATATGGTTGTGTTGAAAAACACAGTTACACACATGGATGAATGGATGAAGGTGGACTTGTGTATTTGTGGTTGTGATACAAACTGTGGCATCATTTGCAAGAGTGTGATCATAACATATGCAAATGCAATGGATATGCATGTTTGATGTAATGCAACTATATGGATGCAGATGTGAGATGCAACTATTTTTGTATTTTTGATTTTTGCATTGTTTTTGTATTTTTTATTGTATTTTGACCAAAGGGCTTATTGTGCCTTTGGGGCTTTTTAGAGTTTGACCAAGCGGCGTGAAGATACCCTTGGAGCCTTTTTGATTGAATTTTGACCAAGCGGTATGGCTTACCCTTGGAGCATTTTTGATTGAATTTGACCAAGCGGGAATGAGATTTTTATGAATTTGACAAGTGGGATACCCTTGGAGCATTTTTTATTGAATTTGACCAAGGGTGAGATACCCTTGGAGCATTTTTATTGAATTTGACCAAGCGATGATGTATACCCTTGGAGAATTTTTTATTGAATTTTGACCAAGTGGATGAAGATACCCTTGGAGCATTTTTGATTGAATTTGACCAAGCAGTTGGTGTATACCCTTGGAGCATTTTTTATTGAATTTGACCAAGCGGTGGTATACCCTTGGAGCATTTTTTATTGAATTTGACCAAGTGACTAGTATACCCTTGGAGCATTTTTGATTGAATTTGACCAAGCGGTTGGTATACCCTTGGAGCATTTTTGATTGAATTTGACCAAGCGGTGGTATACCCTTGGAGCATTTTTGATTGAATTTTGAATTTTTATGTTTTTTGAATTTGTTTGTATTTTTTTGACATATTTGAATGTTTTTGTATTTTATGTATATTTGAATGTTTTTGTATTTTATGTATAAAATGTCTTCAAATGAATGATATTGAGGGGCTCAGGCTCCTCAACACCATCCAATGATGTGAGGTGATATGCCCTAGGCCCAACCCTTTCTGAAATCATGTAGGGGCCTATCCAGTTTACCATAAATTTGTCTCGTAGGTGCGACAGCAGATTTGAGTTCTGTTGGTTTTCTTTGAGCACAAGATCCCCAACTTTGAATTCTCTTAAGTGGACTTTACTATTGTAAGCTCATGCAAGGTGATCCTGATAAACATGGAGATGCTCCAAGGCATTGACTCAACGTTCATCAAGAAGCGTTAACTGATCAAGGCGGGCTTGTCGTGCGGTGTCATCATCTATGAAGTCCTTCAATGCTATGCGTAGGGTTGGAATTTCCAACTCTAGGGGCATGATGGCTTCAGTGCCATATACAAGTGAAAATGGTGTTGCCCTAGTGGGCGTCCGCACACTAGTCCTGTATGCCCACAATGCCAGAGGCAATTGCAAATGCCAATCCTTATGATTATCTTTCACTATTTTCCTCAAGATGGAGACTATTGTTTTGTTTGAGGCTTCTCTTGCCCATTTTCTTGCGGATAATAGGGTGTTGAAAAATTATGTTGAATGTGATATTTGTTCATTAAAGCATGCACATTTTTGTTCTTGAAATATGGCCCATTATCCGATATTATCTTCGAAGGGACCCCAAAATGACTTATGATATTATGGAGTATAAACTCCGCAATCCTAGGTCCAGTTGTCGATGTCAAGGGGATCGCTTCGACCCATTTGGTGAAATACTCCGTGGTCATTATGATGAATGTGTGTCGGCCTGAGGATGGGGGTGAGATCTTCCCCACTAAGTCTAGTCCCCACTACGAGAAGGGCCATGCTTCCTGGATGGGTTGCAAGGCTTGTGATGGCAAGTGAGTGAGGTTTGCATGATGCTGGCATTTAATGCATTTCTTGACATACTCACAATAGTCCTTTTCCATAGTGGGCCAATAGTAACCCATTCTCAAGATGCACTTAATGATGGCCATGCCACTGAAGTGGCCACCACACGTTCCATCATGGGCTTGCAAAATTGCCCAAGATGCTTCCTAGGGCTCAAGACAATGAAGGAGCATTCCATCATAGCCTCGTCTATAAAGGATCTCTCCTAGCAAGATATACCTCATCACCTTCTATTTAAATGCTCATCTTTCATCATGCGATAGGCCTTGCGGTACCATTCCAAGTTTCAGGAAATCTTATAATTGGGAAAGCCAATCCTGATAAGCCACAACCTCTATGGATAAAATGGCATGCTCCTCCTATGATCCAGAATCTGAGAACACATATTGAGAAACAACCCTATGGTGAATGGTCGTACCACACTCCATAGGACCTTGAGAGATCAAAGATTCCCAAGGTGTCATTTGCAAGAAAGCTCTAGCTCTGAAGGACCAATCTTGATTTGGTTCGATCTGAATCATGTTGACTGACTCTTGATTGTCCATAGCCTCACGTTGTATTGTTGAGTGCACGAGCACTTTAACGTGAATGGTTGTGAAATCAGTAGATGGATTCTGAGGGATTAAGGATCCCAAAGATGCCATGGTGTCTGCAAATCTATTTGATATACGAGGGATTGCCTCGATGTCATACCATTCCATTCAGGCTAGGTAAGTGTCAACAAGCTCCTTGTAAGATTTCAGGAGTGGGCACCTACATTGGAACAATCCTTTGACTTGATTAACTATGAGCAAAGAGTCACCAAAGATATTCAATATTTTAATGCCCATTGTAATAGTTGCTTGGAGTCCCAAGATCAGGGCCTCATACTCTGTGTTATTGTTTGTGCAAGGGAAGTCTAGCTTGAATGATAAGGGTAATGGAGCACCCTATGGTGTGATAAAGACTATCCCTACTCCGCCCCCTTGCTCGCACTTCGAACCATCAAAGAACAATGCCATGTCTCTTTCTTTTTTAGGCTCTTCGAGTTCGGGCGGATCTGATAATGCGAAGACCGCATCATCAGGAAATTCTATGGTGAGAGGCTTGCTATCCTGAAGAGGTGCCTCTGCTAATTGATCTGCTATGACTTGTCCCTTGATGGACTTCTGGCTTATGAACTCTAGATCAAATTCTATCAATAGCATGATCCACTTTGCAGTACGTGTATTGTGATAGGTCTTGTTCATCATATACTGCAAAGGATTTTGTTTTGATATAACGTAGGTCGTATGGCTCAACATGTAGTGTCGCAACTTTCTGGTTGCAAAGACCACTGCTAAGCACAACTTTTCTACATACGCATATCCTAGCTCATAACTCACCAAGGTGCGACTGATGTAATATATGACTTGCTCTTTATCTTGTGCATTCTTTTGGGCCAACATGGTGCCCAAAGCGAAATCAGTAGCCGATATGTATAGTAAAAATGGTACCTCTGGCCTTGGTGGAGCCAACACTGGTGGTGTTGCCAGGTAAGTTTTTATCTCTGCAAAGGCTTGTTGGCATTCTTCATCCCAATGAAATGGGATATCCTTGCGTAGCAACCGGTTCATGGGCCGACACTTATCTGATAATTGAGCAATGAACCATTTGATGGATGCTACCTTGCCTTGTAGGCTTCTTAACTCCCTAATGTTGGTAGGGATGGCCATTTCCATTATAGCCTTTACCTTTGCAGGATCGACTTCAATGCCTCTCTTAGAAATGATGAACCCTAAGAGCTTACCAGAAGTTATGCCAAACATGCACTTCTTAGGATTCAATCTAACATTGTGCTCAATGAGGTGATCGAAGACTTTTGTAAGGATTTCAGCGTGCTCTTGCCACACTAAAGACTTGGCCAGCAAGTCATCCATGTAGTCTTCTAGGATTGTGTGCATATAGTCATGGAAGATGTATGTCATGGCCCACTGATATGTGGCACCAACATTCTTTAGGCCAAATGGCATCACCTTGTAACAGAATGTCCCCCATGGAGTAATGAAAGTAGTCTTATGTTGGTCTTCGGGTTTGATTCAGATTTGATTGTATCCAAAAAACCCATCCATTAGGGAGAGCATCTCATGACCTATAGTGGCATCAACAAGAGCATCTATGTTTGGCAATGGGAATGAATCCTTTGGAGTTGCCCTATTCAAGTCTCTAAAATCTATGCAAATGCAGACTCTTCCATCTAGTTTTCCCATGGGCACCATGTTTGAGACCCATTCGGGGTAGTCAATTGGGACTATGAAAATCGCATCCAACAGTTTTTGTAACTCGTTCTTCACCATCAAAGTGATGGTTGGATGCATTTTCCTCAATTTTTGCTTGACCGGCTTCTTCATGGGATCCAATGAAAGATTGTGAACAACTAACTTTGGATCAATCCCTGGCATGTCTTTGTAAGTCCAAGCAAAAATATTTGGCCTCTCTTTAAGGAGAGGAATTATGATGGCTTGTTCCTCGAGAGATAGACTTTCTCCGAACTTGACTTTCTTTGGTTGAGTAGGATCATCACTGATGTCCATCTCGAAAGTCACTTCTATAGCCATATGTGACCCATCCTCCAACTGATGAGGCATGGGTATCAAATGAATGTCATCGATGGGATTTATAGGTCCTACTGAGTCAGGATCCAAACCGGCATGGAATACATCATATGCACAACCTGATGCAAAATGAAATGGTTGTAACACCTCTTCATTAGGGAAAAGGTCTTCAGGCTCTATGGGTGAATCAGCATGATCCCAATCAATAGCCTCTGTATCAAGACACAGTGGTTTAGTAGGATCTACTAGGTTATGAAGTGGAGTGGTCAAATCAATGGAGATTGTATTGATGGATGGAATGAAATCTCCAGGACCACATGGGTGAAACATTGTCTCAGAGGTTTCTCCTCCATACTCATGATGAGGCTCTGGAGGAAAAGGAATCTTTGGATCTAGCCCATGAGTAGGCTAGATAATAGGATCATTGGGTTCTAAGAGCTCTCTGAATGTAGGCGGAGGGGGATTGACCACATGGTAAATGGCATTTAAGTCGATAGGTCTCCCCAAAAACCACAAGCCAGGGTCTATGGCATGAAGTGCCACTTCTCTTTCTACCAACATGTTGACTTGCTACAAGTGGTGAGGCCCAAGATAAGCCATCTCAGTCTCATCATCAAAGTCATCATCACTTATCCAAAAACCATTAGCATTGGTATGTGGCCCTAAGATAAGGGGTACATCTCTTGGCCCCAAGTAGGCCATCTCTATTTCATCTTCATATTCTTCATCACTTATGAAGATGCCATTTGCATTAGTATGTTGCCCCAAGTCATGGGGCCATTGCCTTACCCCTAGGTAGGCTCTCTCTATTGAGTCCTCTAACTCATAGCCACTTTCATCCGATATGTACCCACTCTCATTATGGATAGACCAGGTAAGGCTTTGTAAATAGTGAGGCCCATGATAGGCTAAGCTTGCTTGTACTTCATCATCACTTGCCTCATATCTATTTTCTTCTCACTCTTCATCCCATGAGTTGTAACCTATTGGGATGGCATCAATTGTGAAGCTTGGATGATAAGTCTTGGGAGGTGGTATGTTTACCATGACCACTTGTCTATTACTTGGATGTCTTGTACTTGGTGGGTGATAAGGAATAAAATTGATGTCTTCTCCTAACCCCAAGCTTAACCTATCCAAGGCTACTACTAGAGAGTCATCTCGACCTCTGATGTGATAGCCTAACCCAAACCTATCAGAGGGAAGTTGGTATTGTGGCTCGAATGGCCGCCTATGCCCCTGCTCATATATACCAAGACCATAGCCATGCCAATGGCAACATTCAAAGTAGCTTAGAGAAAACTCAGGATTAGAGAGGTAATAAACATTAATAGTGAATAGTTCATCATTGTCCTCTTCTATGTCTGTAGACTTATGGGTGCAGTCCAAGCCAACATAGACAAAGTTGGTCTGGTTGGGAGGGATTCCAAGTGGAACCACTATTCCCACTGGTGGTCTCAGGTCTTTTGGCCATCCCATGTCCTGTGTAGACTCTATGATGGGCATGAATGTTATGTTCTACACAAGATACTCTCCTATCCCTATGCTTTCCAAGTGTATTGTCGCATGTGATGTAGATGATCCTACAGATGACACTGGCAAAGCGGGTTCTAGTATCTCCTCAACTTGATCTTGGAGATCTTCTTCTTCCATTGGACTTGGACTTTTCTCAATGGCTATGGTTAGCACTTCCTTGGGCTTTCCTTCCTCAACTAAGGGTACCTTTAGCTTCTGATTGTCTTTTGGTTTAGATGTTGATGGTCTCTTAGAAGCAGTAGTCATTTTGGGTGCAAGATGAGGTGTTGATGTTGATGGGTCTTTATGTACCCCTTTGTCTCTGTTATCTAGTTGCGTAGTTGGAGATGAAGGTCCTACATATAGGTGGGTAGAAGGAATCACAAATTCTCTTAGAAAATCCACCTGATGGACATATTTGAATGGCTCTTCATCCGCCAACACCACATAGACTTTGTCATCATGCACATACTTGACACATTGATGTAAAATCGAAGGAACACACTTCATATCTCTTATCCAAGGGTGCCCTAGGAGGATGTTGTATTGCATGGCCCCTTCCAAGACATGACACATCATAGGGATGGTCTTATGCCCTACCTTGATGGGTAGGACTATCATTCCCATAGTATTGCATAAAGCATCATTGAAAGCTCTTAATGTGTAGGCTCTCGAAATGATATTTGACTTGGGGATCTTAAGGTGTTCTATTGTTGTAGTTGTGATGATGTTGATTGATGAACCTGTATCGATCAAGACCCACTTAAAAGGTAAATCATTGACTGATGCAATAATGTGCAATGGAGGGTCTGGTAAAGCAGTAGGCATTATCTTAATCTCATGATCATAGAATCGAATTACAGGTTCTTGGAATTCTTGTACTTGTCCCACAAAATGCGTGAATGCATTGGGGTCTTGTGGTTGGAGCTCAATTGATCTCAAAATCTCCATCAAAGTCTCCTTGTGCTTTGGGGACTATTGTATGAGCTCATAGATAGATAGCTTGGCCAGAGTCATTTGTAAGTTTTTCTCTAGTCTACTCCGAATAGTTACCACAGGTCGAGTTGGTGGACCTAGAAAGTTGTTCTACCCCTACCTCTACCTAGGTGTAGCTAGGACATTGATTGGAGCCATAGGAGGCTATGGTTGACCATATCATCTAGTCCTAGTAGCTATATTGACAATTTCAACCATCCCAATGCACCCATGGGTAGGCATATCAATTCAGACCTGATTGACTTGGGCACCTTGCCCTCTAGGGACCTCATGGTTGGGTAATAGGTTTTTGTATATGCCCATATCTCTATTATCAGGAGCCAATGGGTTGTCAACTTTAAGTTCTCCCACCTCAATCATGTTTTGCACCTGATGTTTGAAACCAATGCAAACCTCAATATTATGCCCTGGTATCCTATGATAAGGGTAAAATTGATCTTCCCTATATCCTTTTGGCTTAGGATGGTTGGGATCTATGAGAGGTATATCAAGAAATCTGATCTTCCTAGCCTCACTCAATTGGTTGAAAATTGATTGCATTGACTTTGATAGAGGTGTAAAATAGCGAGGTGGCTTGCATTCTCTGTTTCACCCTTGATTGTTCTTTTGATCATAATTGGCTGGTGGGGGTTGTGCTTGATAATTTTGGGGTTGTTGCACAGCCCCATCCTTAGGTGCAACCAATACTACTTGATTAACTGGAGCCGGGTTGGCCTGTTTCTACTTGTATTTGTCATTTTTGCCATTTTTGTTCCACTCCTTGTTTTGGAGCTTGATGGTTCCCTCATCTACTTTTATGTCCTCAATGAGTTTGGCCTATGCCAAGGCTTCCTCAAATGATGGATATTGTTGAAGTTGTAGCAAGAGGGAAATGTGTTTAGAACAACTCTTGGTGAACATGCAGATAATCTCTTCTATGGGGATAGAGAATGATAACTTTACCATGACTTTTCTCCATCTATCCCCATATTCCATTATTGGCTCATCATCATAATGTTTTAAGTTGGCCAGGTCTGAAAGGTTCACCTTTATTTTAGCACCAAAGGAGAAATGCTTCAGGAATGCATTTACTAGTTGTTCAAAATTGGATATGTTGTGCTTAGGCAGTTGGTTGAACCATTGAGTGGCAGTGCCCAAAAATGTCATAATGAAAGTCCTTAGCATAAGAGCATCATTGTCTTCAAGATGAAAATATGCATTGATGAAATTGGTAACATGCTCTTGTGCATCCTCTTCACCCTTAAACTTTTCTAACCTAGGCATCTCAAAATGCTTAGGATATGCAGGGCTAGGGACTGATGGGCATAATGGTTGGTTGTGTATTTTACTCAATGTTGGTTGGCTCCCTATCATTTCTTGTTTCTCAAAGGACTTCATATTTTTAGTGAGTGCCTAGAATGCCTTTGAGGTGAGGAGTTCCTCTTCTTGTAGGCCCCCTCATGGTGGTAATGGAGGTAACCCTATGTGCATTTGACTTGTTCTATTCTCTTCCCTCCTATAAGAGGGGATTCAGGATGTGTTTGATCCTGATTTATCATGTTTACCCTTTCTCCACCAGTTTGATGTTGTTCATGATTTGAGTGGTGGTTTCATTATGGGATTTCTTCTTGTCTGTTGCACCCTTCTCTTGGTGATTCAATGCATTTATCTCTTTGATGATCATTGCCATTGGCTTGTAAATTGATATGAGCTAGTTGCTCAACTTGTTCTCTTAGATGCTGCTCATGTTGGCACAAAAGCCTTTCTCTTTGTTTGTCATGCTCAAGAGCTTCCACTAGCTCTCACTCTTTGTGCAATGCATTCTCTAACCATCGCATGCGGTCAGATTGCACTGTTGAAGAGGACTCATGTTTGTCTAATTCTGTTCTTGTGGTTTTGATTCATAGATTCCTCGAAGAGGTCTCTGCAGTTTCTTTGCTCTTGCTAGCTACTGTAATTTGTTCCATGTGTTGATAAGTATCTCTATGGTCAGACTCTACATGAGACTTGTGGAGTCACTCTGAAGCATCCCCAGATTGAGAGGTGCATTTAGAAGTAATAGTTCATGAACTTCCAGATGCAAAATTTTCTGTGGCTACGGTTCTGGGAGGTGGCCTCGGATGCAACCGATCCAACTCATCTAACTATCTTGTTTTCCATGGCTGATCCCTTGGGGTGCCATTTACTCCAATGAGGTCATGATCTATTGGAATCCTTCCTCTTGTGTGAAGGGTATCTTCTGTTTGATGTCTATGACTGGATGTAGCTCTAGTTTCTTGCCCTTCAGTAGGTAGACCTGTTCTCAATGTCTCATGTGAAGTTTGAGGTGTTGTGACTCTTGTGTGTCTTTTTGGTGATGAGGGCTTTGTAGCCCTATCTACCCTCCATGAGGATGGATATGGGGAAACCTCATCATCCCTATGTGAATAATGGGGTCTAGAACCCTTCTTATGTCCATGTGGGGAGGAAGCTCTTGAAGCCTCCTCATGTCTTTGAGAAGTTTCTATGTGTTTAGAGGAAGACCTTGAGGCTTCCTCGTGTCTCCTTGATGATGATGGTCATGAAGCCTCTTTGTGTTTTTGTGATTTAGTTCCATGATTTGACTCTCTATTTGGGGTTTCTCGAGGAGAACCCCCAAGGGTTGAATTATCACCCCTTAGACTTACAGAACTATGTCTCACTATTTTATGAGCATGTGGTTCAATGTTACTATGACTTCACCTATGAGTATGTGTTGCTTCAGATTCTCCCTCGGTATTGGACCGAGGATGTTTACTTCTAGTTTTGACCATTGTGTTTATGAATTATTCTTTTGGATTGCAATTTAGAGATAACCAAACAATATCAAGCAAGTGTTTATCTTGATTACCAATTTATGTGTGCCCTAAACTATTTGATGTGTCTTTGATATGTTGTTCTTCTTGTTTCTTGCTCTTGTTTTGGATTTAGAATAAGGAGACTCATCCATAGTGGGAATCAAGAACACCCATGCCAAACATGATTTTCTCAAAAAGAGACTAGGGTACACCGCTTAAATCCTAGTGGGGGGTTCACCTAGCTCTTCCACTCTGAACCAATTGTTCCAATAGTGGGAGATAGTTTGAACATGAGTAACTTAGTACCACTATAAAGAAGTTTCCAATTCTATTCTAAGAAGATCTAGGGGGCAAGCCGATGGAAGGAGATGAATGCCAACGTCATCGGACTGAATTGAAGGTTGGTGATGAAATCCAACTCTCCAATGTTTAAAACATGTGTGTGTGTGTGGGGTTCATTTTAAGTTTGCATAAAGTAAAATGCATCATACAACAAAAATGTATCTTTCCTATATGCCTAATATGAATGACGTTTCACTTTTCAGAAATATGCATAACTAGTATGAGATTCATGGATGCACTCTATTTTGTGCAAATATGGCCTCTAGTAGGGCCTCAAAGCAAGCAAACCAACACACAATTTCTAGCACGCTGGATTCTAGGGTAGACTTTACAAGCATAAGCCATTGTTCCTAGCAACGCCTAGTGGAAATCTAAAAAACTCTAAGATGCACAAGATGCAAGTTCTTTCCTTTCCATTCCTTGATTTCCCAAATTAAAATGTGTCTTAATGTTCACTATTTTAGGAAAATAGAAGCAGATAAAAGAACATAAATCATCAGAAAAGTTGTACCAACCTCTAATCCAGCTTAGAGAATCAATATTTTGACCTCTACTACACTCCAGTTCTGGCCATTGTCGACCAGAGCGGCTGATTTCTGGCCATTGTAGACTAGAGTGGCTGACTCCTGGCCATTGTAGACCAGAGTGGCTGATTTTTGGCCATTGTAGACTAGAGTGGCTAAACCTGCACACAAAAACATGGATCAGTAAAGTGGTAGAAAAATAAAAACTAGGTGGGGGTCCCACCGTGATCGCCATCTGTAGCGACCTCGAGGAAGCGGCACACCATCCACTCACTCTATTTGCGATTATTATTATTAAATATTTTAACGTTTAACATGCATTAAATGAAAAAGCATAAAAGAAAGGCATAGCCAAAGTACGAAGAAATAAATGAATGAATGCTTTGTATTGATATTTCCAAGATCCGGTTACATATAAATCCCTCTACGGGATACCCTTCATTTGATACATGATTTTACACAAAGAGGGTAGCAGATGTATAAAATATCCCCTAGCAAGGGATGATGCACCTTTACAGGCTTCCCGGTGATGCACATGAAACTGTATGAGGGCTTACAGATGCCTCCTTCTCTAGGTCTAATTCCTAGAGGGATCCTCTTGCTCTCGTATGTTGCAGATTTGTCCAATGAACCTGTAGCCCTACAATCAATGAAACAACAACACACGCTTAGATGTCCGAGATTGCCTCCCCAGATGAGGTTGTTAGCATAATGAAAACAAGTGCAATAAAACTAGTACTATGAACGCAAATAACTGAAGTAAATCTTATGCTAATGATATGAAAGCATGAAGAAAGTAGAATAAAAGAAACTAACACCTAAACCCTAGACTAGGTTGTGGGCCACTATCCAGGACAACGGCCGCTAAGGTGAAATCTGTCTCTATTGATCCAAAGGCTATGGGCTTAAGTCTGCTACTAATGTTAAATGATTACTGTATGTGCATGGATGATTACCTCTCAGTTTGGCTAGCACTTCGTTGCTCCTCAAGGGTGCTCAGATTCACTCTCCAATCCGATAGGGCTTCACTATAAAAATGATCTCCAAGGGAAGCTCTCCAAGTCTCTAAAAGCTCTCCTCAATGATCCAACCTGTTCAAAGTTTTGATATGTGATATGTGATGTTCTCTCTCTCTCTTGATTCATAAAATAAGGTCCCCTAGTGCTTTTAGGTTTACTCCTTATAAAGTGTTTGAAGCCCTAGGTCAATGTTCAAAACCCTAGGATTGCTTCCCTCATGCGCACTGGATGTTAGCATGAGAATTTGAGCCTTTGTCTACCCTTGAGGGGTAGTTAACCTGGATGTCTAAATCCTGGACTTGAGTCCTTCATGTAGACTGGCTATGAGGAGGAATGCAAAGTTGTCCCCGCTCGGCCTTATTGCATGCAGACTGCCACTTCCACCCGAGATTAGGCTAGATTGGTGGCAAAATGCATTTAAGGTTTAGCCATTGTCATCTGCAGCGGCTAAGGTTTGGCCGCTCTGAGCTTCAGCGGCCAGAATCCAGCCGCTCTGGTCCATAGCGGCCAGGCTTGGATGGGCTAAAAAATGCCCCAGATGAGTGGTAAAACCACTTTTGATACTTGGAAGGTCCCAAGGTTTAGTCACATGACCTATGAATGTGCCCATGTGAGTAGTCTCCCTGAACATGACATGTTTTAGGTGTCTACATATACTATTTTCTTCATGAGTAAACCTTCACATGGATATCATGTAATTATATTATGCATAATGATATTTCTTTATTGATTTAAGTGTGATTTATTGTAGAGTTGTAACTATACATTAAGGTTATGATTTGATGCTTTCAATCTATCATGCTTTGTGTTCCAATACAAGTGCCCTTTTATCAATCTGTCTTTTACAAAAACATAGATTCTAAATTAAAGTAATAAACACCCTCTCTTTATTTCAATATTTTTAATAGTAATTCATGGGCTATTCATTAGTTAGGCAATACCTTTTCATGTTGGTTCATAATGCCAATTTTTGAATAAATAAAAAAACTTGAATATATTATTAGATATAGAGTTTTTTAGTAGTTAATTTTATCATATATAGTCATATGAGTACTTGTGATAGGAAAATATAAAATGAAAATACTTATTATATAAAATCTATGACTAATATTCAGTAACCATGCAATGTTTTAATATAATTTAAATATATATCCATTAAACTAATTATTAGTATACATGGTACAATAAATTTCATTAAAAATCCCAATATATGTTCAAGTAGGTCAATGAGAGAATAGTTTTTGTTCATTAGCATTTTGAATATTATATTTAAGGGCAATGTGTGTGACATATTTCAAGTAACATATAAAGGACATAAATAAAATAGGGAATAAACATATCATAGAAATAATAGATAATATAATATGTAGTGAAATATATAATTGTTTTTAATTAGAGAGGTGTACTTGAATAGGGTATTAATAATAGAGCACTAGGGGGTAAAACTTTAAAATATTGTAGCCTTTCATAAACTATAAATGTAAAAGAATGGAGCTTAACTACTTAAATATTTGTATTTTCAAAATAGATACCTAGGTTCAAGTCTTGCCAAGTCATATATACATAATTTCCAAATGCCCTTATGTGGTTTTTATAAATACAATTGAAAAAGGTCATGATATAATATGATAGAGGACCATTTCAATCACATATAACCAATTTTAAAAAATTAACTATAAACATACCATATGTTTACAAAGTGAAATTTCCATGCATTCATAATTGATATTACATTCTAAAGTTATTTATTCTAGGATTCTCAGTGAGAACGAAGTTTATTATAATGGTGCAATAGTACTCTTAGAGATGTGGTATGAGATTTCTCAAAATTCTTAAGAAAATTTCATTTCTAAACTTAAGTAGAGTAAATATTTTGTTCTTAATTTTACACATAACATAATTAAGAGTGCACAAAGCCAACAAACATATTGGAATAAATGAAAGGATGTTTTTTGTAGATGTATGATTTTTCAACAGCCAGGAGTAATAGTTCATTCCCAAAGCCTACTAACATCTCAAACATAAAGTTTGGGAACAAATCAAAGGATGTTTTTTTGCAGATATAGTGGGGACATCAACAACACAAATGGAGATCTCACTCTTTCCAATTCGAGCGATCCCTATCGCATGTGGAAAGATCATTGGCACCAAAATATTTTTAGAGATGTTTATTTGAATATTGACAAGATTTGCTCCAGGACCAAGATAGGAAATATGATAATGCTGGAAATCATCATTTTTGAAAAATCCAGAAGTCTTGGAACCATCACCGAATGTGATAGGGTGGGAAAAATTTGCTACATCGAAAGCAATCCAAAAAATTACTCGCTTCTTCCCAAAATTCTCAGACTTTGGAAGGAGTTGAGAAGAATCCATAAGCTTCTAGCAAAAAGGTGGACAAACAGGAAGGAGGCCATTGGAAGTCCTGATCAGTAGATTGTTGCTCAGATGTTCCTACTATTTGATTTGGGTAGTGCCCAATGGGCTTCTTTGTTTTTCTTGGGTTCAGCTTTCATCTTATAGTATTGAAGGATGGATCCTCTTCTCTGTGTTTTCTATAGTGTTTTCTACCGATGTAATAGGTGAAGATTTACCTGCTTTTCTGAGGGTTTTATATACTTCCTCTTGGGCTTAGGCTGATGCCTGTTGTTTCCTATTGATGTAAAAGGTATTTGGGAGCCTTCATATTTCCCAACATAATATAATATCAATTAACTTACCAAAAAAAAAAAAAACATATTGGTTAAATGACTTTCAACAAATTATGGATATAATCATATAAACACCTTTGAAAATTTTTAAGCATAGTAAATTTCTTTGATTATGTTATATTTATATTTATGTTAGTCATCTACAAAATGTTTCAATGTTTGTTTTAGCTAAGTTACTCTATCCCTCTAGATTGTGAAACATATTGAGACTATAGAACATCATATATGAATGAGATATATTGCATTTGTCATGATTAGAAATATCTTCATAGATAAAATTATGATATGTGTGTGTACTACATAATTTCAAATATTATATAACATATAAAGTGAATCAAGAGAATTAGTTGTACTTATACATAACTATTTTATTTAAATGGTTTATTCTCTACCCTAGGGGATAAGAATATGGAATGTGTGATCCCATATGTATAGAATGTTATGATCTATATACAATTTCTCATAAGCATAGCATTAAATTCATAATTCTTTATCTGTACTAGATCTAGCTAATGGGTCAAGTTCCACAAGACGTTGGGTGCATTCAATGGCCTCAATACTTTAAATTTTCTAGAAGTGAAATGAATAGAACAATTCTTTTGAGATATATAGTGGAATATATACATAAATTTTGTTATTACTAATAACAAGACTTTTGGTATTTTTATTTTTAATATGCATTAGTTGAATAAGATTTAGTATTTGAACCTATTAATAAAACCTCTAAAATGAATAATCCTTGATAATATATCTAAATAAAAAACATTAAATAATATCTATTTTAAAACTAACTGCTACTCTAAACATGATCCTATCCTATAGGCCTTAAATACTAGGACCTAAGTTGTCTCTCATTTCTCTTGAAAATTATGTAATGAGTTTACCCCTCCTAATCCATTAAAATTCTATAGTCTCAATCTATCTCAAAGAAGGATTTTTGGTACTACCCTCCAAATTTAGTATATGTAACCATAATTTTTTAACTTTTGAAAGATATATATACATTTTGATTGATTGGAGAAAGGTGTTTTGAAAGGCTCTTTGAACCTTTACAAAAAAAAAGAAAACCTCAAAGGAATGCCTTACAAGAGAATATCCCACCTAGGGAGAACTTGTTGGTAGTTTTGTCACTTTGCCACATTAAAAATTTTGTTGAAATTTTTTTGATAGTTTTAATTGTAAAAGAAGGGTGAAATATAATGAATAATGTAGCAACTTTTGTCAATATATTTTGTTACAATTAATTTTTGTTTTAATCCTCTTCTTGTAATTTTCATGGACATTATGCTGGGAATGATGGGGTTTTAAGGTAAAATTAACATTATGTGTAAAATGGAGCAACAAGTTAATAGTTTTTAGCACTGGAAAAATTGGTTCGAAATGAAAGCACCGACAGATAAAGAAAGAAAAATGGTTTCGCTTTCCATGAGGATGAAAGGGCACTTTAAAATTAAATGCATCCAAAAATAGGTTGAAATCTCCCAAGACGTCCAGATGAAGAATTTAAAATGAACGGAAGTCGTGGTGCATAAAATATTAAAAACATTTGAAGTTTTGAAGGCAAAAAGAAGACAAGGTATTTTCACCCCAAGTGAGGGGCAAAAATCTCTGTCGCCCCTCTTTGGGGTGAAAACGTTGTTTATTTTAAAGCAAGCACAATGAAAAGGCATGAGCTGGTCAAAGGCTAAAGTCAAGGATGCTTTCACCCCAAAGGAGGGGCGAAAAGCCCTTTCGCCCCTCCCTAGGGTGAAACCACATTTAAAAAGGATAAGATTTGTGGGCCCACATCAAAGAACAAAGGTGAACATATTTCTGAAGTGGCAAAGGTACACGTCAACAATAGGTTGAAAATTCAAGAGAGCTTTCACCCCAAGTGAGGGGTGAAACTCCCTTTCGCCCCTCCTTGGGGCGAAAGCACATTGCAAAAGGAGAGCATGTCGTGGGTCCCACCTTGATAAATTAAAGAAGATTGCAAAGAGGATTTCGCCCCAAGTGAGGGGTGAAAATCCCATTCGCCCCTCTTTGGGGTGAACGTAAGTTTCAAATGCAACAAAATATTTTTGCCCCTCTTGGGAGCGAAAGCACAACAAAGTATTTTGAAAGGCGCATTGTGGGGCCCGATGTTGAGTTGTTGAGATGGAGGAATTAAAAAGTGTTTTCGCCCCAAAGGAGAGGCGAAAACCCCATTCACCCCTCTTTGGGGTGAACATGTTTTAAAAGCCAACGAAACACGTCAGCGCAAGGTGGAAAAGTCTCTTAGGGGCGAAACTATAAGAATTGTTGGTTTTCGTGTTCTAAGTATTTTATTTAAAAATGTGGGTGCACGCTCCAAATGAAGGCATGAATGAAAAGGAAGCCTTGGCAAGGGGAAGAAGAGCTTTGAACATAGAATAGTTGGCAGAATGAAGACATGTTGGGCTAATGATCAAAATATCAGAGAAAACTTTGCACAGGGTGTTTTCATCCAACTTCATTCCGAAAGAGCCAGTCGCCCCATTTTTGGGCGAAATCAATTTTAAATAGCAAAGGAGACTTTTCCAAGATACCAATTGTGCAAAAATTTTTGAGAAAGACCAGGGGATGATGGAATTTAATTTTTGGGCAAAGCAAACAAGTTTTGGGCCCGAATTTTAGCTAAAAATTTATAGTATGATAATCTAAAGGGTGATTTTGACTATTTCCAAGGCACCATCCACCAACTCCGCATTTTCTCAAAGCAACATTAATACCCGATGGACTTTCTTGGTGAAGGTGGAGTTCCAAGGTGCAAGGGTGAAGCAAATTCAATGACCAAGCTCTCGATTTTTAGGCAACTTCGTTGCATCCCAATGCACCGATGCTCAAGGCCGCTTTCCATCATTTAATCATGCCGATTTCCCATGTGATTCTCCCACCAAATCTGGATCGTGGTTTCCATGAAGAATATTTTGACCAGAACATCACTGATGCCGAGGAGGAAATTATTCACACTGGTTTTTGATCTACCAACATTTTGTTTGTATGTGCATTAAATGAAAGAGGTGTAATCCTCTATAAAAGCTAATCATTTTTCATGTACAAAGGAGGATGGACACTCTATAGAAAAACACTTCAAGTTTTCTACATCAATAGAAAGACTTCGGCTTCTGGTTCTCTGAATGGTTGCATTTGATGATTTTTTGTATGTCATTTCTGAATACATTCATCTCCATTATTTTTTGCATTTAAATTTTGCATCTGAATTTAATCTTTTTTGGTGAGGGAGTGAATACTGAGATGCTCTTTGGAGGTTGTCTTTGCAAAATTGTAAGTAGTTCCTGTGCTTTCATTTCTATTGTATGCTAATCGTTGCTTGATTTGAATTTTGGTTGTTAGTCTATCCCCATCCTACACTTCTGGCTTATAGCCATATTTCTCCATTTCTTTCCTATTACCCTAAGCTTTAAACTAGAGTAGATTAGAAAGGGAGCCAGCCCTCTCTAGAGATTGGCCCGAAGGACATTTCTCTCCTTCGGCCTTTCAATGTTGGTTGGGTCTAGGGTGCACAAAACGTAGATTTTGTAACTAGGCAGATTCATGACCAACAATTTTTGGCATGCTCGATGGGACTCTCAAAAGGTTCCACTTTCAATAGTATTGAGGTTTGATGTTCACCTTTGTACTGTATGATTAGAACATCTGGTGACTCATCTCTACCCAAAAGCCTCCGAATGTGAAGTGAGCGAAAGCTTTCTTCATGATCACAAGATCGAAGGCCAAAAATCTAGAAGACCCCATTGAGTTTTATGAACTTGACACCCAAGTGCTAGGAGAACACCCTAGGTTAGTTACTCTAGCTATCCCATCAAGT
The DNA here is from genome assembly GCA_028583015.1 of Wollemia nobilis. Classification (NCBI taxonomy): domain Eukaryota; kingdom Viridiplantae; phylum Streptophyta; class Pinopsida; order Araucariales; family Araucariaceae; genus Wollemia; species Wollemia nobilis. Next base: position 4,498,795 of record JAQPPZ010017031.1, on the reverse strand, counting down.
GTAACATCTTCATAGTTAGCTGGTGTGTTTTCTGTTCCTTCGAGTCTTGCTAGTACAACTACTAGTTTTCCACCTCCTCAACCACACACACTAATCCACATGGCTCAAAATCCACCACCACAGCCACCAAGGTAGTTTCTAACATGGAACCACTCTGGACCTCTAAATCTTCCAGCTCAAAACCCGATCCCACAAGCGGTGATGAAGGCTTTGCCAACTTACGATGGTATGAGGAAGATGACCTATGAGCATGTTCAAGATGTAGCTACTTTGGTGATAATTCATGGCATCATAGATGAGGATATAATGGTAATATTACTTGTTCTCTCTCTTCAAGGAAAATTGCTTTACTGGTACCGATCATTACAACTTGCAACCATCACCACCTAGGACTAGTTGGTTGAACTGCTAATCAAAGGGTTCAATGAACAAGCGGATCCGTTCTCCCTGCTACATCAGTTCACTACTATTCAGAGGCATCCATAGGAGGAAATCATGGACTTTAATGTCAGGTTCACCCGAACTTGGCATAGGGTTCTTGATGGTCTCTAGCCAACTCCTGAACAAGCAACCTTTTACTACCTCCGAGCTTTCAACTCTGATATCAGTATGGCCATCCGATAGTCCAATGCCAATACATTCCCTGATCTGTATTCTATAGCACAAAATGCTGAAGCTGATCTGATTGCTATCGGTAAGCTTCCACAAAAAATGGCCATGCCTATTTTCCCTAACCTTCTATAGTATTTGTATGCTAATGCATCTTCTCAACCTTTGCCCATGTCACCCATGTATCCAATTCCTTCATGGAATCCAAGTACATCCCAAACCATAATGATAATTTCTATCCCTCAACTCCCTACTCCAACCATTCCATAATTACCAGCCCTAGTTCCATTTTTGGCACTACCATCTCCACCTGTTCCATTACCATTACTAGCTCCCCCAACATCCTCAAATCTCGATCCACAAGATAAGGTGTTGAAGGAGTTGCAGTCCATGAATTCGACCATAAGGGCGATGGGTAACAAAATTACGGTGATCAAAAGAAAGCAAGCTAAAAGTGATTTTAGACCAAGGAGATTTCAACCACCACCAATCACCAGAGAACAAGCAGTTGCTCCTAGCAAAGCTCCTGAAAGGGGTACTACTATGCTTGCAAATGAGGAAGTTGGCCCATCAGAGAGAACATTCTAGTGTTCTACCTGTAATGACCCACATGGCGAAGACACCTGCATGGTTCATTTGAACTATGTGCAGACACTGGCAGATAGCTCTTCTGGTGGTCAAGTCAACATGATCATGAAAGTTGATCATAACTTCATGGTCCCATCTGTTGAACAAGTTTTAGTTCTCACAAGATCTAGAAAAAATCTATCACTGTAGATCCAGCTGAAATGGAGCCATTGAAGGTACCTGCTAAGCAGAATATGCAGAATGAAAAGAGGTAATCTCAAGCGAAAGTGCCTGTGCCGGCACCTAAGGTAGATGAGCCCGTCTTGTTGAAAGATATTTTACCTACACCAATGAAGGATAGATTGCAAGAAAAACCATCAACTTTGCAACCTTCGGTTGCACAAGCATAGATAGAAACAAAAGAGCAGGCGAAGGAGAGGCTCAAATACCCATCCTTGACCAAGCATCAGAGGGTAGAAGCTACACAGTAGTATCAAAGCAAGTACAAAGTTGCTAGTGAAGGAAGGGAGCCCAACGCATAGTCATACAATATTATCGAAGAACTGAAGAGGATTCCCACCAAGGTGAGCCTCTATGATGCGCTGCAACTACCTGGACAAGTGGACCTATTGCAAGAATCTTTGAAATTTGTGAAGGATAAGAGGAAAAACCCTATGCAGATAGTGCTAGCTCAAATGCTACCCACTTCTACCATAGGAAAAAATAGACCTCCCCCATTCTATCTATCTCTAAGGATGGAGGGTTGGATCGTGCACAACTGTATGATTGACTCTGGTGCAGCGACAACTATCATGCCAAAGGTAGTTTGCAAAATCATGGGTATGGAATACACAAGAAGCAACCCAAGCATCTTGCATTTGGATGGCACTCCTATCAAAATGGTGGGGGTGATCAAAGATATCCCGATTGTCTTACATAGCATGCCCCAGATAACTATCATTCAAGAAGTTATTGTGGTAGATTTGGAGCCATACTTCAGCATGTGCCTATCAAGGGAGTTCATAGCCAAGTTAGGAGGCTATCTATCTCTAGACTATTCTCACCTGGAGATTCCATTCAAAGGGAGGAGAATACGGATTTACAATGAGAAGCCCTCCACGTATCATATTGAAAATATTGAAGAAGAAGAAAAGGCTGTAGATTCGGTCAATATGGTGACTGAAGAACTAGAGGAGATGGATCTGATGGAGGAAGCTCTAGATGAGCTTCATTTAGAGGATGAATTTTCAATGCTTGATTTCAATGCAATGATGGAGATCGAAATCGGTTGTTACACCATTACTAAGCCTGAGAAGGTTGAAGCGAAGGTGTCTGATGATCTAGGTTCCACCCTTGACCAATTGTGGAAAATGTACTTTGATGGTGCTAGATGCAAGAATGGTGTCAGAGCTGGAGTAGTCTTTATCTCTCCTTCTAGAATTTAGAAGACATATTCGTACTCAGTTGACCTGGAGTTGTACGAACAATGCCACCGAGTACGAAGCACTATGCTTAGGCCTGAAGAAAGCAGAAAAACTCGGGATCAAACAACTATAGATTTTTGAAGATTCTGAGTTAATTGTCAACCAGGTGACCAACAAGTGTGTTTCAAAGTAGCACTACCTGAAGGCATACCGCAACAAGGTATGGGATCTATTTGAGTCATTTATCGCATTGAATGTTAAAGCGGTTTTGCAAGAACAAAATAAACATGCAGATCTCCTGGCATCCCTTGGTGCAAACTTCTCTCCTATTGAGCATGTGGTAAGAAAGCCCAAGACTGTAAGGTTAATCTATAGACCTTTAGTCCCTGACAAAAATATCTACTGGCAAGTTTTTGACAATGATGAGCAGATTGTGAATTTTTTTATTAAAGAAGTTGGTAGTGTGGAGGGAAGGATGCTGGATGAAGATGAAGTTGAGGGTTTAATCCAACTCAGAAATAATCACATCCCAAAAGGATTGATTACTCTTGAGAACCTCTTTGATCAGAATGATAGAGCAGAAAAGCGTAGGATCAAAGTGGACGAGAAAGAGTATACTGAGCTGAAGTTGGAACCTGATAAGATAATCAAAGTTGGGATAGATTGCTCTCCAGAGGAGCTCAAAAAAATTAAGGAGTTATGTTTTGAGTTCCCAGATATTGTTTCCTAGAGCTATCATGATCTTAAAGGCTACAACAAATATGTGATCCAACATACCATCGAGTTGCAAGAAGGGGTAAAACCCTTTAGATAGAAACAACGACCTATTAATCCAAAGATTGAGGTACTAATGAAGGTGAAGTTACTAAAGATGTTGGAGGTAAAAATCATATATCCTATCAAGCATTCAACCTAGGTGGCGAATCTAGTCCTAGTGTGAAAGAAGAATGGAGATATTCGCTTGTGCATGGATTTTCGTAATTTGAATCAGGCATCATTGAAAGACCATTATCCCTTGCCACAGATCGACCAGATCCTTCATGTAGTTTCTAGAGCACAAATATTCTCACTGCTAGATGGTTTCTCCGGCTACAACCAAATCTGGGTGAAGGATGAAGACCAACACAAAATGACGTTCACTACCAAGTGGGGCACTTTCGCCTACCAACGAATGCCTTTCGGTCTATCAAATGTTGGTGCTACCTTCCAGAGAGCAATGGATGTAGCTTTTGGTGAGTTGTTGAATCACATTATTGTGATATATCTAGATGACATGACTATTTTTTCACATGATAGGAAAGAGCATGGTTCTCACCTAAGATAGGTTTTCGAGAAATACCATGAGTTTGGAATTTCTATCAACCCCAAGAAATCAATTTTTGCTGTTAAAGAGGGGAAACTCCTAGGCCATGTGATTTCGAAGGAAGGGTTAGCCATTGATCCTGCCAGAGCTGAAGCTCTCTTGAAGTTGCCACTACCAACCAATAAGAAAGAACTACAATCATTTTTTAGATAAATTAATTTTGTTCGAAAGTTCATTGCAGACTTCGCTCAAGTCGTGAAGTCAATGACCGAGCTTCTTAAGAAGAATGTAGATTTTAAGTGGATAGAGTAGAGAAAGTGAGCTTTCCAAGAGATCAAAGAAAGAATTGTCCAAGCCCCTATCCTGATCAATCTAGATTATTCAAAGTATTTTATCCTTTATGTTGTGGGTGAGCAAGAAAGCTATGTAGTTGTGCTCACACAAAAGAGAGATGGTTGGATTTCTAAAATCTAAGAGTTTGATGTAGAGATTCAGCCAACTAAGTTGGTTCATGGTCGAGCACTCTTCCAAGAGCTTGCTAAGAGTGCCACTTCTCAATCAGTTGATCTCAAGTTTGATAATACACTAAGTGAGAGTAATCTCACTAATCAAGCTTCGATTGGTCATGATTGGATAGAGGACCTTATCAAATATTTTAACTCAGGGAGATGTCCATCACACCTCAACTCCTCATAGAGAAGGAGATTCAGATTGCAAGCCCTCAAGTATGTGTTGTTGCCAAGCGGCTTGTTCCACAAAAATATTGATGGAGTCCTTCTCATATGTGTTAAGGAGATAGAGAAATAAAGGATTCTAGAGGAGTTTCACTCCGATCTATCAGGCAACCATTATGCAAGAAGGCCCATGGCACTTAAGATCCTCAGAGCAGGCTATTTCTGGCCTACTCTTTTTTTAGACGCATTCAAATTCAATCATAACTATGACAACTACCAGAGATATGTCGGTAGAAGTAGGAAGGCATCTTTACCCCTTCATCCCATACAAGTCAAAGCACCATTTCAACAATGGGGCTTAGACTTTATCGAGGTTATTGATCCCAATTCTTCTGCCCAACACAAGTATATTCTGACTACAATAGACTATTTCACCAGATGGGTGGAGGCCATTCTGACTAAGAAAGCATATCAGGCCACAATTATCTCCTTTTTAGAGGGGTTAATTACCCACTTTGGCATCCTAGATGCAATTGTGATAGATAATGGGACCCCCTTCATTGGTGCTAAAATCAATGAATTTACAAGTATGGAATTTATCTAAAAATATCTTCTAACTACTACCCGTAGGGGAATGGCTTGGCTGAATCTACCAATAAGAACCTGTTGAGAATTTTAAAGAGGATCCTTGGAGACAACAAGAGGAGTTGGCATCTACTGCTGAACCAAGCCTTGTGGGTAGATCACATCTCGATCAAGAAATCAATCAAAGCTTCCCCTTATTCTCTAGTGTATGGTAAGGAGGTAGTTTTGCCTATACATATTGAGTTGCCTATCCTCCGAACCTTGCAGATGCTTATTGATGAGGATGATGAATTTGACCCTATGAACGTTAGACTAGCACAACTCCTGCAACTAGAAGAAGAAAGAGAGAAGGCATACAATGCTTTCATGGAACATGCTAGGATGACATAGAAATGGTTCAACAAGAAGATATTTGAAAGGGCATTTAAAGTCGGTGATCTGGTGTTAAAATGGAATGCGGATAAAGCAAAGCCTAGCAAGCATCATAAGTTTGAAGCTATATGGGAAGGTCCATTTCAGATTTCGGGGGTGAACTCAGTTAATGCCTATTATCTTCAGGATATGGATGGCCGAGAATTGTCGATTTTGGTAAATGGTCTTCATTTGAAGGCCTATTATCACTAAAATTTTTCAAGAACAAGTATGTATATATGTACAGATGTTTTATTTATTTTTCAAGTATTTTATGCTTATATAATAAAAAAATAAATAAAATAAAAGGAGTGATTTCATTCTACCCCTAACAAGTGATTTCACCCCAAAAGCACATCCTCATTAAGTGAAAATTAATTTCACCCCGAAAAGGGTTTTCAAGGCCTCATTTTTAATTTTTGGGGTGAAAAATCATTTAAATAGCTTTTGGCAAAGTGAGTTCGAGAGAAAAGCGAAGTTATTTTAATTATTTATATATATATATAATCATATATATATATATATATATATATATATATATATATATATATATATATATATATATATATATTCCCCCTCTTTAGGGTGAAATGAGAGAAAAAAAAATATAATATATATTTAAAAAGGATTATAAATATAAAAAAAATGGGGAAAGGAAGTTTTAATTTTGCCCCAAGTTTTAATTTTGCCATGCAATTTTATTTGGGAGGCGAAATGCTATTTCGGAGTGAAACTCCTAGAATGGAAAAAGAAAAATAAATTAAAATCTCATGCTTTTTGAAGACTCCCAGTTTGAAAAATATATTTCCAGCAAAAGAGGGGTGAAATTAATTTTTAAATTGCTTTTCGGATTAAAGCTCTGGCAAAGTTTTTTTTTAGCAAGGCATTTTTTTGGGTGAAATTGAAGAAGAGGAATTGTTTTAAAAGGGCATCCAAGCTTATGGGCCCCTTTTTCCTGTCTCAACTTTTCCGTTTGAAAGTAGTGCACCAAAGAGATTTAATTTTGCCTATTCACCCTAGATTGATGATTTGATGTCCCCGAGCGATAAAATTGATTGATTTTCATCTCGAAGGGCATCCATCATTGACACATGGTATTTCTCATTCTCGAGGTTAGTCGTTGATATCTGGGGTGCACTTTTCAAGATTAAAGGTGGCCAAAGCACAAGGTTCGAGGAAGATTTCGAGCAAAAGGAGGTTAATGATAGTTAAAAAATTATTAAAAATCATGTTTGGCGAGAGAATCAAGATGCACGTTCACCCAACTTCTAAAAATCAGCACATGCATTAAATCCAGTAGTTGAAGGCACAATTTATAAATTTGGTGCATCCACGACTTGGAGGTAAAATATTTTATATATTTTTTAGAGCATTGTCGCATCTGGTTGCTTGATTGCAGGAATTATAGGGTGCCTAAGAGTTGTTGAATATGGGGAGAAAAACTGTAGAGCCAAAAAGTGTTACTGAGCCAAAGAAAGTGCATAAGAAAGCTGAGGGAGGAAAGAAGTCCAAAAAAGCTAGGCGAAATGAAAATATTGACCTAGATCCATATTCTGATGTGCTAGCTCAGGTTGGAGATTGCATTATTTCGAATAAAGGCGTTGAGAAATTATGCTAGGATGTAGATGTTATAGTCAGACATCAGGAGAGCCCTCTCACTATCGCATATCACGCTCAACTTTTCTGGTATTTGTGCACATCGGTCCATTTTTACCTAGAGTTGGTGGAGGCAATTTCAAAATTTTATAATCCCGACACTAGAGCTGTCCAGAATGCAAAAGGAAAAGTATTATTTACTATTTCATCCGATGATGTCCGAGAGGCATTTGCTTGTGGGATTAAACCTCCTTCCAATTTTATTTTTAAGAGGTTGCATCTTGGCGAACAGGAGGAGAAATATCAGTCGATAGTAATGCTGCACCGATTTATGGAGACCCAACTGATAAAGATGCCCCAACATGGTGAATTACCGACTTTACCGAAGCCATTAATAGATTTCAAGAGTCTAGATTTATTTTCTATGGTGGCTTGGGTTGTGGGTCTCTCGACTGATTCGATAGTGCACAAGTGGTAGGCAACATTGGTGCAGTGCATTTCCCAGGTCGAATTCTATGCCCCTACTACAATGACGGTGAGGACAAACCTGATTTTCTTTGATTGGGTTGACTATATTTTCTAGAAGGATGCATTCCTAATTGGATAAAATGTAGAGTGAAGAAACCATGGCGTTCAGGCACACATCATTCTTAATATGGTATTTCTTCTTTCACATGTATCAAAAATTTTCCTTCATAGCAGTTAGGCAGGTTGACAGAGAAAATAGGAGATTTCCAATATATTTATGGACCTCTAGCTTGTCAAGAAAAGAATCATTTTATAATTTTAACCGCATGTTTGTGGGCCCTGCCCTAGAGCTAATTTTTGGCAAATGTGAGAGGGTACCAAGGGTGATGAGAGAGGAAATCATCTCAAAGGAGAAGGGCGATATATTTTTGCTAATGCAGGGTATCGTTCTACGCATTTTTGGCTATACTGGCAAGCCATTTCTTCTTCCATATTTTGCCACAGGACACCTTTTTATGTTGGAAGTCGTTCGCTAACATGACTTTATCAATGATGTTTATGGGGTAGGATGAGGAAAAAGAACCATGTGCACTATGCCTTTTCACTTTAGAGGCATTGAGGTGAGCCAGGTGGGCTAGAATCAGTTAATTACCCAAGCCCTCTATGACATCGATATGGTGGAGTTGCCATAGTGGTGGAAGTACGATCCTTTGGGTCGCTTCATGGAGCTAATTAAGGCCAAGAGTTTTCATTGTTGCCCCAGGACAGATATTGAGCAATGTCAAAATAATTTGGAGGGGCATGATTTGGAATGGCACATGGAAAATATGATGTCACTCCCACCATGGCATGACTTTTATGAGATGGAGGCTGAGTACAATCCTGTAGTGCATAAGCATCAGATTCCTCCTCTAGGGTTATTTAGTTAGATGAAGGAGCAGCTTCCCAATTGGTCTGAAGAGAAGATTACTAACTGGTGGATTATGAGGGCCCATCGAGGAAAAATCGGGTCACCATATGGCCTGGTGATGGATGAAATATTTTTGGACATTTATGATGAGTTTTACACTAGTTATCAATCGGTCACTTTCATTGGTATTGTACCTCAAAGTTTTCAAAAATCTAGTAGTGAGGAGAGTGTGGCTGAAAAAGAATAACTCATGATGCAAGAGGCACCACTTGTAGAAGAGAAAGAAGGACAAGTGTCGAAGGAGCCACTACAACATCGAGTGAGAAGTAAATGGGAAAAACTACCCATTATAAATATTTCCAAGAAGTGGAGGACTGGCGTAGTTTCATCAAACCCTCCTCCTGTAGTTTTGATTGAACGGATAGAAGTGTTAGAAGCTATCCCCTTGGTCCGGATAGAGCCGTTGGGCCAAAGTGCCAAGATTATAAATCTTGAGGAGGACATTGCAGCGAAACCAAAGGACTAGGTAGAGAAGGAGCCAGTGTCACAACCACTTTCACCCTTGTCAGCTCAAATGGCGTCGAAGCTCAAAGGTATATTTTCTCTCCCTTCCCCTATTCTCGAGTAGTTGGTGACTATCATTTCTCATCCTCTAGTTTCTACTTCTATTTCACCTCCATTCGGTATGCCTTCCACCTCAATTTCACTCCCTATCTCTCAGCCACCAATCACCAACGCTCCCTCTTCTTCTATTCTCATTTCTTCTACTTCCCTTTCTTTCAGTTCTTTTGCATCCACCCCGAACCCATTTTTGCTTCCTGTATCTTCCATTCCAGTAACCTCCATTACGGTTGTAAGCACACAAGCTCCTCCCCGAGTGAGTGTGACCATAGTCGAACCTCTTGATTCCATTCCCACGACCACCTCCATTTCATCAACCATTCCCACTATGCCAGTTTCCACTTCCCTCGAGCCGAATCCACAATAGGCTCATTTTCCTTTTACCCCATTTTTGGAGCTACAGGTGTTGCCCAAATCAGAGATGGAGGTTGTACCAGAACAACCTATTGCAGCAAAGATCAGCCAAGCTCGCCTGAGTTCGTCACAGTGGTTGAAGAGCCATAAAATAAGGGAGGCTCTAGCACCAACAAAGCCATTGAAGAAAGTTGCTTTTAATCCTAACACTATGGAGGCCCACATAGTGAAAATGTTCCCCCAGGTTCAGAAGCCTCAAGGAGAGATGGCTCCGAGTGACTACACTTATGAGTTCATCATCGAGGACCTTACAAATATTGACACTATGGAGAATATGGGGAACATTCAAGTAGATACGAGCTCCCTGTACCTGCATGGTGAACACTATAAGAAGTGATTTTTTGAGGCTGAGGCTAAGATCACCGAGTTGGAGGAGACTTTGGCTAAAAATCGAGCACAGTTGCAATCTGCAAAGTCAGAGGTGACTCTTTGGTAGAAGAAGGTAGAAGATTTGGAGAAGATAGTTCAAAAGCACCAGGAGGCCAAGGAAGGAGTAGAACAGTAGGTTCAGGCCTTGGAAGGCCAACTCTAGAGTTTGTAGGATCAATTGGCCACGAAAGCAACATAGGCGATTGTTTTGACCAAGGAAAAGGTCAAGGAGGCACGCAGCCAGTTGCTTGTTGACTATAAAACCATGGTGGTGAAGGCGACACAGGTCCTCATGTACCTTCAGGAGATACAGACAGTCATCTCGTATGGTCGACATGTAGTGGAGTATGGCGAAGAGCACCTGGAGCCCATCCTAGTAAAGGTAATGCAAATTCAGGCATTGGCTAGATCGGATCTCAGATTTCATCCCATGAGCGACATGGCCCGAGCTTGGGCAAATGCTAAAGTTATATTGCACCAGTATTTTTCTAAGCTGGATCAGGTTAAGGAGGCTCGTAAGCTACTCGATGTGTTTGAGCAGGAGAGAAGAGTTTCAACACTCTACTTTAATGCAGTGGTCGATAATGGTTTCCCTAGTTTCATTGATGATAAGGGGAACATTCTATCAAAGGAGGACCTGGAAGCAGTATGGGCAATTTTTGTTGATGATGCCTCAAAAATTGATGATTGGGATGAGCCTCTCACTGAAGACCATGTGCTACCCCTGATGAGGAAACTTACACGCATTGAATCTGGCTTGTTGGAGCTCAGCCAATGGGTAAATTACATTGATATGGAGCAAGTGGAGACTTTCAGGTACCTTGTGGATTCACTTAATGGCCCAGAGCTGATCAGTGGAGATGCTTGGACCGAGGCCATTGCAGTGTACGAGGCTACAATCGTGCATCTTTCAGAAGAGGAAGAGGCTGCAGAGAAGGAGGCCGAGGAGCAAAATGTCGAAGCAAGCAATAAGCAGTCTGATGCACCAAGTGGAGCAGACACCTGAGCCCAATGGATGAAGGCCTAGGATCGATTGCATCCATGCGAGCTGGATACCCCGAGAGCCGCCAGAAATATTGGTAGTTTTGTCACTTTGCCACATTAAAATTTTTGTTGAAATTTTGTTGATAGTTTTATTGTAAAAAGGGGAAGTATAATGAATAATGTAGCACTTCAAATTTTTGCCAATATATTTTGTTACAATTAATTTTTGTTTTAATCCTCTTCTTGTAATTTTCATGGACATTATGTTGGGAATGATGGGGTTTTAAGGTAAAATTAACATCATGTGTAAAATGGAGCAGCAAGTTAATAGTTTTTAGCACTAGCAAAATTGGTTCGAAATGAAAGCACCGATAGATAAAGAAAGAAAAATGGTTTCACTTTCCATGAGGATGAAAGGGCACTTTAAAATTAAATGCATCCGAAAACAGGTTGAAATCGCCCGAGACATCCAGATGAAGAATTTAAAATGAACGAAAGTCGTGGCACATAAAATATTAAAAACATTTGAAGTTTCGAAGGCAAAAAGAAGACAAGGTATTTTCACCCCAAGTGAGGGGCGAAAATCTCTTTCACCCCTCTTTGGGGTGAAAACATTGTTTATTTTAAAGCAAGCGCAATGAAAAGGCATGAGCTGGTCAAAGGCTAAAGTCAAAGATGCTTTCACCCCAAAGGAGGGATAAAAATCCCTTTCGCCCCTCCCTAGGGTGAAACCACATTTAAAAAGGATAATATTTGTGGGCCCACATCAAAGAACAAAGGTGAACATATTTCCGAAGTGGCAAAGGTACACATCAACAACAGGTTGAAAATTCAAAAGAGCTTTCACCCCAAGTGAGGGGTGAAACTCCCTTTCGCCCCTCCTTGGGGTGAAAGCACATTGCAAAAGGAGAGCGCATCATGGGTCCCACCTTGATAAATTAAAGAATATTGCAAAGAGGATTTCACCCCAAGTGAGGGGTGAAAATCCCATTCGCCCCTCTTTGGGGCGAACGTAAGTTTCAAATGCAACGAAATGTTTTTACCCCTCTTGGGAGTGAAAGCACAACAAAGTATTTTGAAAGGCGCATTGTGGGGCCCGATGTTGAGTTGCTAAAATGGAGGAATTAAAAAGTGTTTTCGCCCCAAAGGAGAGGCAAAAACCCCATTCACCCCTCTTTGGGGTGAACATGTTTTAAAAGCCAATGAAACACGTCAGCGCAAGGTGGAAAAGTCTCCGAGGGGTGAAACTATAAGAATTGTTGGTTTTCGTGTTCTAAGTATTTTATTTAAAAATGTGGGTGCATGCTCCAAATGAAGGCATGAATGAAAAGGAAGCCTTGGCAAGGGGAAGAAGAGCTTTGAACACAAAATAGTTGGCAGAATGAAGACGTGTTGGGCTAATGATCAAAATATCAGAGAAAACTTTGCATAGGGTGTTTTCACCCAGCTTCGTTCCGAAAGAGCCAGTCACCCCATTTTTGGGTGAAATCAATTTTAAACAACAAAGGAGACTTTTCCAAGATACCAATTGTGCAGAATTTTTTGAGAAAGACCAGGGGATGATGGAATTTAATTTTTGGGGCAAAGAAAACAAGTTTTGGGCCCAAATTTTAGCTAAAAATTTGCAGGATTAAATGCTAAAGGGTGATTTTGACTATTTCCAAGGCACCATCCACCAACTCCACATTTTCTCAAAGCAACATTAATACCCGATGGACTTTCTTGGCGAAGGTGGAGTTCCAAGGCACAAGGGTGAAGCGAATTCAATGACCAAGCTCCCGATCTTCAGGTAACTTCATTGCATCCCAATGCACCGACGTTCAAGGTTGCTTCCCATCATTTAATCATGCCGATTTCCCATGTGATTCTCCCACCAAAGCCAGATCGTGGTTTCCATGAAGAATATTTTGACTAGAACATCACTGATGCTGAGGAGGAAATTATTCATGCTGGTTTTTGATCTACCAACATTTTGTTTGTATGTGCATTAAATGAAAGAGGCGTAATCCTCTATAAATACTAATCATTTTTCATGTACAAAGGAGGATGGACACTCTGCAGAAAAACACTTCAAGTTTTCTGCGTCAATAGAAAGACTTCGACTTCTGGTTCTCTGAATGGTTGCATTTGATGATTTTTTGTATGTCATTTTTGAATATATTCATCTCCGTTATTTGTTGCGTTTAAATTTTGCATCTGAATTTAATCTTTGTTGGTGAGGGAGTGAATATTGAGATGCTCTTTGGAGGTTGTCTTTGCAAAACTATAAGTAGTTCCTGTGCTTTCATTTCTATTGTATGCTAATCGTTGCTTGATTTGAATTTTGGCTGTTAGTCTATCCCCATCCTACACTTCTGGCTTATAGCCATATTTCCCCATTTCTTTCTTGTTACCCTAAGCTTTAAATCGGAGTAGATTAGAAAGGGAGCCAACCCTCTCTAGAGATTGGCCCGAAGGACATTTCTCTCCTTCAACCTTTCAATAGTTACAAAACCTATGTTTTGTATGCCCTAGACCTGGCCAATAGAACATAGAGAAACCAAGAGATAATCTCCCAAAAAGGGAGAGAAACAAAAATGAGCACCAAAGACTAAATATATTCCCATCATAGCCAAAATAAGGGAACCACTAAAACAAATAAAGAAAATGACACAATTAGAAAGAAAGAAAATAAATAGTAACATGTCTAGAACAAGAAATACAAGCCTCTGGTTTGGCTAATCATTAGTCATCCTACCATTAGGTTCCATCAACTCCTCAACATCAATCTCTCCAAATTTTTTATAGAATTCATCTAAGAGAGTGTTCACTTGTTGGGCCAAGGTAGTGCATGTTGGCTACTCTCATCATGGCCCCAAGAATATATTCTAGAATTTGAAAGTAGCTTTTTTTTCTTATGAGAGGGAAGCATGATATGTGGAGAGTGCACTTGAATGGCATAGAGGAACCACTTTGAAGAATAGCCTTGGCAAATATGGAATGAAGAGGAGTTACTTTTACTTTGAATGAGGGGGAATTTTCAACAAAATCTGAAATTTGGTTTGTTTTAATGTGAATGGAATACCCCTTTCTTTTTTCTCCTTTATATTTGATTCAAAATGACCTTCTTTTCCCTTCAGCTCTATATTTGGAGGTTTCTTCTTCCATATTGGGTTCAAGGTCAAGAGAGTGATTGATATTAAAAAGTCCTACATCAAGATCAATAACACAAGTAACCATAGATGTGAATGGACCTGCATCCTTTTCAATCATTAACTTAGGAGTAGAATTATCCATCAAATAAATACTATTGAGAGAAAGGACCAATTTGATCTTAGGGCTATAGGGAATGAGATTTAAAATTGTCGATCGATTCTACCTCTAAATAATATGCTTATATATAATCAGGTGAAGTTTCTAATGGATAGGAAATAAGAAGGATCCCTTCTAAATATTGAGGATGTATCTCTCTATGGACCTCTAGGGGTACTTAGGGATATTTATACTCTTTCTATCATGAATGTGATGAAAAAAGCAAGATGAAAGCTTCTCAAAATATTATTTTGGCCATCAACAGTGAAATAATTGATAATGGGGATCATCACCTTATCCCAAGACTTAGGAATGGAGACATGAATGATACCTATATATCTACTAAGTCTTTCTCCTTTATACCTAAATAATTTTAGCTCACTTGCTAATGAATGTATCTCCTAAATAATTTTGCCATCATCTAGGAACCCACTGATTTCAGGAATGAGTTTGGGGTTGATCGTGAAGGTCAAAACTTTGATAGTAACTCTACAATTAACCCAGGTGTGATCAAGCTCTTTGGAGAGCTCCAAGTTGTGCCCACAAAATAACATAAGGAATGGAAGGAATCCATTATCCTTCAATATTTCTTCAATGAGCTTCTTTAGATGGAGTACCTCAAGTTTGAGGCACGAGTCACCTTCAACCATTTCCATAAAGAAAGTAGGCTAGACTAGAGACAAGGGACTATAAAGGGAGGAGGACCCAATGCATAGGGTGAATACAAACAAGGCACAAAGTAGGGCAATAGAAAGTAAAATAGGATTATTAAGTCCAGTCATCATAATCCAATAAGGACAACAATGATATAAAAGGAGAGAAAATATGGGACTAGGTAAGTTCGGGAGGCCAACCAACACGATACGATAATTATTAAAGACATGCCATAAAATCCTCCTTGAAGAGTACACCAAGTAACGATTGAGGAGACTTTTTAGGATTAAGTAAGTGAGTTGGCAAGGAGGAACCTTTGAGCCCAATAATAGATGGATATTGGATAGATAGTGGGCAACATGGCCAAAATGGTCCAGGGAAATCAGATTTGGGTGATGAAAACTGATGTGGAATAAGAAAACCAAGCTCATGATAAGCAAATTACAAGGTCTTAGAAACCTTCGCATACAAGGGCTGGTAGAATTTTAGAAATAAAGTAAGGATATATAGTAGGAAAGATAAATGTGTGAGAAGAAAACACATGATTGCAAGGAATGGGGGTTGTGAAGGCCACCCACAATTGGGAAAAAATATGGTGATCAAAACCAAAGAGCATAAGGATAAACATTGAAATATGATGATAGTCTTCAGTTAGGGAGAAATAAGAATAGAAGTTTAATGTATTGGTAAGGCAAGAAAAATATTGAACGTGATTAGAGTAGGGAAAAAGCCAAATACTAAACCACTTATTACCACACATAAAACCAATCACCAAATACCATAGGGAACTAATTCCACATAGGTTACTGACCCATAAACCAAACCAGTGCCACGGGACCATAGACATAAAATCCCAACACGAAGCAGAATAAGGTTAATGATTGAACCCCACGCGAACAACCCAATATTGATATCCAAAAATGTGAGGTCAAGGGGGATTTACGTGGATGAGGATGATCACCCAACACTAAACATGAAGGCTAAAAATACCAATGAAAAAAAATAATTAGAACAAGGGAGGAGACTAACACTCAACCTAAAGGTACAATGATTGACCATGAAAAAAGGAGGTATGACTAGCAGAGAGACACTCACGAGGGAACCATGGGGGGAGAGTCTACTAGAGGAAATCCTAAGATAGTTAAGCATTTGAAACATGGACACCATTGAGAATACAACAATCAACCAAAGGTTGAGGGAAATTAGAAGTCCATGAAACAATATCATTGATATTTACTATGATGTTTTTCATAATTTTAGGAACACAATTCTCTTCTCTAAAGACATGTTGAATAATGACATTGTTAAAGTTTTGCAAGGCTCTTTAATATTATTATATAAAGTCATAAATAGTCCATGTTGGGGATTGAGAGCCTTTTGGGGATTGATGAAATTCATAAAATCACCTTTAATAATGATATTTTTGGAAGAGATGTTGCTCATAAGATTGAGATATTGGAAGATGGCCCTGGCTTCAGTGAAGTGACTCGATTGGATTCTAAGTTTTTTTGCAAAGGCAAATAGGATTTGACCTTTGAATTTTTTATGACACCACCAAAACCTACCTAGATAGGGTTTCCATTAGAGATACCATAAAAATTAAATTTGATCCAACCTGTAGAGGGAGTCCATTTAAAATTTGATTTGTCAACCCTAGGAGAAGAGCTGAGAGGTAGAGACCATATTCCAAGGGATGCAATCAACTTGGTTTCTATGAAGTTGCCTATAATACCTGAGGGAAGAACAAGCAACAAATTCTCAATAGCTACATTTAATATTTTATTTCCAACCAAGAAGTAGCCTCTTGACACATCCCAAAAACTCTTGTTGTTTCTTTCTCTCGAAATTCCCCAAAGGAAGTGGCGTATGCAAAAGTTCCATAGAGAGGACAATCTATAGTCATGGAATGGATAAGTCCACTATAGGAAAAACTCCCTGATACTATTTGGTTGGACCCAAGAGATGCCAAAGGGGTTAATAAGGAAATGGAAGACCCATTGAGATAAAAGATAATAAATGAACAAATGATGGATAGTCTCGGCATCATAGGAATAGAGGTGCCATCTATTAGAAAGGGCCATGCCTTTGGATTGGAGGTTTTCAACCATTAAAATTTTATTATGAACTGTGAACCAATAAAATAAAGTAATATTAGGATTAAGGTGCTTAATCCAGATAAGTTTGATAGGTAATCAATGATCTATGTCATTTTCAAGGACATAGTAAGCATATTTAATAGAAAAGATGCCATTATCACTAGTCTTACACACAAGAGTGCCAAAATAACCATTTATGGGGGTGAATTTAGTTTTCAAAAAATTGGATAACTCATTAGTAGATGCCACCTCCCTCTCATCGATATCATTCATAGTTATAGCTTTCTAGAACTTTCTCTCATGAATAGTCTCAATAAAGTGGCAGACTTTATCACCAAATATCTACTCAATAAAGGGCTTGTTGATAACCATATTTGGGTGTGATGCAAGAGGATAGTCAAGGATATAAGAATATCTCCATAGGTTTATTTTATTACCATTACTCAGCTTAAATCTGATGCCATACTAGAGAAGATCTTTGGTTTTGAGGAGGGAGTTCCAAAAAGTTGAGCCACTAAGAATTTGGTGATCTTCTAGGAAGGAAATACCCTATCGGAGGTACTTAACTTGAATTATGTCAATCTATACTACTCTATATTTTTTTAATAGTCTCCATCCATGCTTAGATATGATATCTAAGTTCATTGGTTTTATTTTCCTAAATCCAAGCCCTCCAACCTCTTTCTTGGAGAAGACCTGATCCTAGGAAACAAGCAAGAACTTTTTATGATCTTTAGAGCTAGACCAGAGAAAGGCTTTTTGTATTTGCTCAATTTTTTGGTAGATGATTGAAGGAAGTTTTAAAATGAATAGGAAGAATGTGGGAATAGTCTAGAGGGTAGCTTGGAAGGGTTGGGATTTTATAGCTTGGCTTAAGAGGTCTCCTTTCTATCTATATAGTTTCCTTTGCATTCTTTCAAGAATAGCAATCCACATCATTTCAAGAGGTTTGCCAAGGAAGAGATGCATTACAAGGTAGGTAGAGGGGAACTCAAATATGGGACATCAAAAAAATTTAGCTATTTTAAGCTACCTACTAATAGGGATGTTTAGGAAGAAGACTATGCACTTATGAAAATTGATTTTTTGCCCAATAGCTTCTTCATAGTGAATAAGGATATCCTTGATAGCCTTGGCTTGGGGGAATTATGCAAGATTCAAAATAATGGCATCATCCACAAACTACTGGTGAGTGATAGATTCAAGGGAAGAAGCAGGTTGTATACCAAATAAAATTTTGTAGTTATAGGCTACTTTTAAGGATCTTCCAAGAACTTCAACAAGGATAATAAAGAGGATGGGTAGAGGGGATCCCCTTGTCTTAGACCTCTATAGCTTTTGAAATAACAAGTTCCAAACCATTGATGATGAAAAATAATTTGGTAGTAGCTATGCATTCCTTAATAAGGTTTGTCCATTCAATGTGGAAGCCAAACATCGATAAGATCAAGAAAAAAAATTTCTAGGAGACTATCAAAGGCTTTATTCATGTCAAGCTTAAGGAATAGGCCTACTCTCTCATTATTTTGAATAGAATGGATGGGTTCAAGAATCATGGTAATGCCATTAGAAATTAGTCTTCCATGGACCAAACTACCTTGACAAAAATAAATGATCAAGGGGAGAATGAGATTCATTCTATTGACCATGACTTTAGTGATGATTTTGTAAAAGATGTTGCATAGGCTTATGGATCAATAATTATGGAGGGGTCTGGCATTGATGGATTTTGGAATAAGGGCTAATAAGGTGGATTTTATGTTAGAAGGGATGTGTTTGGTTGCTTGAACATATTTAATAGTAGCCACCACATTTGAACCCACAACATTACAAAAATTTGGAATATGGCAAAAAAATCATCAAGTCTTCGGACCTTATCCTATTTCATGGAGAAAACATAATTTTTAATTTCTTCATCTAAGAAGGGAGTGGTGAGGGAAGTATTGAGGTTATGAAGGACAATGTAGGGGATATTCATTTCAAGCTTAAGGAATAGGCCTACTCTCTCATTATTTTGAATAGAATGGATGGGTTCAAGAATCATGATAATGCCATTAGAAATTAGTCTTCCATGGACCGAACTACCTTGATAAGAATAAATAATCAAGGGGAGAATGAGCTTCATTCTATTGCCCATAACTTTAGTGATTATTTTTTAAATGGTGTTGCATAGGCTTATGGGTCAATAATTATGGAGGGGTCTGGCATCGATGGATTTGGGAATAAGGGCTAATAAGGTGGAGTTTATGTTAGAAAGGATGTGTTTGGTTGCTTGAACATATTTAATAGTAGCCACCACATTCGAACCCACAACATTACAAAAAACTTGGAATATGGCAGAAAAATCATCAAGTCTTGGGACCTTATCCTCTTTCATGGAGAAAACAATTTTTAATTTCTTCATCTAAGAAGGGACTGATGAGGGAAGCATTGAGGTTATCATGGACAATGTAGGTGATATTGACAAGTAGACTTTTAGCCACATAGTGCTTGAAGGGTTTGTCTGGGCCCAATAGAGTTTCAAAAGAGGCAATAGATTCAACTCTCATGTGAAAGATGTCCTTAGTGAGGGTGTCATCATCCTTTAGGAGTTCCTTTATTTTTTTATAGCTTCTATATATTAGGGTACAGGCATGAAAATATTTGGTATTTAAATCTCCTTATTTTAGCCAAAGATTTTTGGACTTTTGCCTCCAAAAGGTTTCTTCACAAGACATGACATTGTGATACTAATATAAGAGGTATTTATCTTCAAGGAGAAGGCTATCAGAGAATTTTACCAATTGGATAGTAGATTTAATGGATGCCAGATGCTGCTAAATCCATTACTTTTTTGCAAAAATATTTCCAAAAACCTCCTTATTCCTTATTTTGAGGTTGGCTTTAACTCCTTAAAGTTTCTTGGCTATCTAATAAATTAGGGGTCTAGAGAAGCTTTGGTTCCACCATTCCTCAATGACCTAGGGAATTTCTTGATGGAGGAGCTACATTGATTTTAATATGAATGGAGTTTTAAAAATATGGGTAGGATGCAGAGCTGCAAGGAGGAGAGGATTGTGATCAAAGCCAATATTAGGGAGAGAGAAAATGGTGATGCCTTTGAATTAGTGAATGGCATCCTTAGGAGGATTCTATGAAGCCTAATTTTGATGAGATAGCTACTAAGGCATCTATTACTCTAAGTGAATCTATTTCCTTTCATAGGGATATCCATTAGCTCATTATTGTTAACAAAAATTACGAAGTATTCAAAACATCAGGAGGTCATGGGGGATCCTCCATGTTTATCAGAAGGGTAGATGGGGAAGTTGAAGTCCCCAAAAAGCATCCAAGCTTCATTGGATAATATAGATTGCATACGACTCAAAGTGCTCCATAGAGAGATTCTACCAGAGGGGGCGTTAGGGGTATAAATGTTCAATAATACCCATTTGACATTGGTGTTTTTACAATGAAAAAGGATGTTGATGATTATTTTATATAGAGATAAGCCTACCTTAAACTTCAAATGGGTTCCATAAATAGAGTAGTCATCTAGATTTACCACATGTAGAACTAGTTAAAAATTCATAACTTGTCTAGATAATTTTAGAGAACTCAATATTGTAGGTTTCAATTTTTTTTTCTTGAAGAGGGATGATGTGGGGGTTTAAATATTTCCTCATGAAATCTAGAAAACATTTCTTGGTAGGTCTATTGAGGCCTATCATGTTCCATGAGGGGATTTTCATTTGGAAATTTTTTTTGGGCCTTTTTTCTCTTTGCCCAAGCTAGAGGACTAATTACTTTTGAGACTAGATTCAGAGCAATTTTGAGGCTCTGTTGAGAAATTTTCTTCATCTAGGAAAGAGGAATAGTTTGAAACCCATTAGCAATATTGGACTCCATATATATCTTTCTAAGATATTGTGATGAGGGTATCCCTATTCATTTTTCATAGATAAAGGAGGGAAGGGGGGGTCAATCTGGTCCAAGAAATGGTTATACAAGGGAAGGCCAAACCTAGAGAGCAGAGGAGAAGAAAAAGGGGAGGATTTAGGAGAGGGTAAAAATAAAAAGGATTTGGATGGAGATGACTGAGGAGCAGCAATTGTGGAGTGAGGAGCAACAATTGTGGAGTGAGGGCAAGGAGTAGATGGGGAAGATAAGGTGAAGAGGGTAGGAGATATGAGAGAGGAGAGGGATATAGAGGCAGGTTATGGCCCATATGGTACAAGGATGATGGATCATCACTAGGGAAGAGGTTCATTGGATGTAATAGAAGAGGTAACTAAGGGAGGAAGGGCTTTGGGAGAAGCCACAAGGAAAGAGTCATTCACCAAGCAAGAGAAATTATTGGAAAGCCTAGGAGAGGTAGGACGAGGAGGAGAAGACAGAGAACTAACCTAAGTGAAAGTGACTTCACCAGAAGGGTCAATCTACATAAATTTCCCTTTCAACGAATTCACTACCATAGAAGGAAGAGGTTTCCTAAAAATCCTTGGCACATTAGCAACACCCAAAGCACCGACATGAGGAGGGCACGAGCGATCAAGTCTCCTAGACTCTTTGAATTGCCATGATTTTTTAGGCTCACCTTGAGGTGCTTGAGAGGGACATTGAGGGGAGATATGTCCTTGTTTCAAACAAAGAGAAAAAAATGATGACTTATTTTTCATATTCAATGGTATGTATTATGTTATTGATATCAGATAGAAGCTCAATGGGCATTGGCAATTCTAAGTCTAGATTTGCATTTATGCACATTCTTGCATACACTATTCAAGACTTGACCTTGGTTACTAGGTCAGAGGATACAATATATCTAATGGCCTTGGAAATGCCACAAAGAAAATCAATGTGATAAAATAGAACCAGTAATCCTAGAAGTCTAACGTAGACTGGAGTAAATTTAATGCTTTTCCATTCAGGATCAAATTTTGGAGCCCATCTATGGAGAAAAATATTTCTTCTAATGTAAAACCAAGCTCCTCCTATAATAATTTGGTTTGAGTCCTCTTTTTTATTAAGATTAATGAGAAAAAATCCTCTTGGGAAGGCAACCAACTCCATATGCCCACATGGATTCCATTTAGAAAAGACCCATCTTCTGATGATTTTCATATTAGAGAAAGAGCCCATAAATTTGCTAATGTGGAACATGGAGTCAAGAAAGACAATCATGGATGTAATATTTGATGGAACTCAAATCTTTCCTTGGATGAGAAGCAAGTCGATGCTGCCACTAGAGGGAGCACTTGAAGAGAAAACTTGGTGCACCTTATCAAAAAAAGAGGCAATGGGTAATGGGGTGGGTTAGGAGGGCCCACCCCACCCTAATTATTGTATCCACTAGGATTTTAACAAGGAGGTATTAGGACCCACACTTACACAAAAATATTCCAAAATGCTTGATCGATCACAATGCCATACCCATGATCTAGTGAGGTCTTGTGATCTAGAGAGAGCTTCCTACTACTATCAAATTCAAAAACATGCTTGTAGACCTCCACACTCATGCTCATTATTTTATTTTATTTCAAAAATGTTTCTACTACTAAGTTTTTCAATTTCAAGCATAAAACTATTGGTGTGCATAGTTGCTACCTTATATATCAATGTAATTCCATAATTGGAATTGATTATGATAGTTATTTAAAGAGAAACATTTCGAAGCCAAATAAACTTAATAAAACTTTCATGTCCTTTTTTGGTATTTAATTATAGATACCATTATTTTGTTATAGTTTTAAATGGAAATTTTGTTATCTATAATAAAGGGTTGAAATAGATTTATAGAAGAATATTCTCTATTAAACTTTGAAAATTATTCACTTTTGATTAACCTACTTCAAAGAAATCTTTATGATAAAATTCCATAATAATATTGGATATTTTTAGGGTTGTTATAAAATGAGTGGATGTTATTATCACTATTTATGTTTTATGTTACATTTTTCTTACATATATTTATATGTTAATGTATCCTCCTACATTGAATTATTTGCTTCATTGATTATTGACATTAAAGAAAAGAAATCTATTAAATATATTTACTAATATAGTAAACAAATGGTTTTTAAAAATAATGGTATATATTGATTTATTTGATAAAATACATTAATAAAGAACATCTAATAGTGATATTCTCCAATAAAATTCACTTATAATTTAAATAATTTAGGATTATTTTATTAATTTCTTAATGATTCATGTTTCATTTCTATTGAAAATGTCTTAAACAATTATCTCTTTGAATTTTGTAAGAGTATAAAGCTAATTTGTTTGAATATATAAATCTGAATTATAAAAATATATTAGGTTTGTATTTTTTATGTGAAATTTATTTTGAAGCATGTTAATATAATTTTTGTATTGTTTCAACTCAAGTAATTGACTATATGTAAATCTTATTGTCAATAACTCTCTAATTACTTTATTTTTTCCAATAGGAGGATCTATATTCTATCAATTATAAATAATGTACTATGGGTAATTATAGATAATATAATGTAATAATTTTATTACTCTTCGATCATGTATGTTGAAGTCATTTGTAAATCGAGTTAGGACATGTAAAATAAGTTAAGGCTATAGCTAAAAACAAATCCTTATTTTTTGGTTATTGTTTATACTATGTGCATTAGATACTCCTATAACATGAAGGCCAAGTTATCATTTTATTTTTACATCTTCATATTTCCATCTATGCCTTAGAATGCCCTCCTAGAAGAGTGTTTTAACAAGATATAACCATCTTACAATATTTTATTTTAGTGTTGTTTTATCTCTTATTAATATGGAAAGAACATTGTATATACCATGACTTGAATGCTAGATAAATATATTGGTATAAGTAAATATTATATGCAAACTAAATTACATAGAGACTTTTTTAATAATGTAGATCTAATATTTACCAAGTAAAACACATGGATGCCTTAAAATACTAATTGCTTTTATATCATTACTTATGAAAAATATTTCTTCTAATGCATGGATATATGTTGTATGATAAAATGTTGTTATCTTTATAATTTACGTTTAATTTTACTTAGTTGCCATGTTCTTTTATATATTTTTTTTATTGCGAAAATTGATAGTTTTATCACTAAGAAAATAAAAATTCATGTATAAAATACTATTTTATAGTTTAATGCCAATACTACTAGAATTTCGAAGGTTATCATTCAACAATATAAATTTAGCAAAAAAATGATCATATTTTAAATTGTATGTTATATGTTTTACTAATAAATTATAATGTTAAACAAAAATACTTGGTATTTGTGTGTAAGATTTCCAATCACATATCTTATGTGTTTAGTGCTATATTATAGTGTTATAGATAATTTAATAAGTATATAGCAATATCGGTGCTAAATAACCAATTATATTTCATTCTTGAATTTTTGTTCTTAGTGATAAATTTGTAAAACTTCTTGTAGTGCATTACCATAATTTGATTATACTATGGGTGAATGCATGTCATCGTGACACACTCTTGTGCCACTACATTGTCATAATTCTTGCAAAAAATAGCTTTTGAATGAAATAATTTAGTGCACTTTGAGCCATGCCTAAGCCTTCACCCAATGCTAATTTCACGTGAAAATTATTTCACATGAAATAAATTTCTCCATTGTGGCATTAGATGTAGCATGGGTGGAGAGGGGACAATTGTTTTATGCAAAAAATATTTGCATGATTTTTTTATGCAAAATGATGCCTCCTACAAAGGGCCCATGTGGGGGCCATCAACCCCATTTATCTTTGTAATGACCTACCCAAGTATTGAAAACCATTACTAAAATATTTTTCTTTATACAAAATATACAATGGATAAATTTGGCCTTCATACATTATTACATAGTTGGTGTTTAATAATGGTCAACAAATTTTGAAGAGCCTTCTATAATAATTGGAATTATTGGCTCCAAGGCATTCCCTATAATTCTACTTATTGTGTAATAGGATTTCCAATACAACTCATTTATGAATCCAATGGTCTAGAAGGGTAAGGTTTCCTTGTATGAGGACACTTAATGAAATAATAATATACAAACATTTAATTAAGGTTAGCACTCTCAAAGTTAACTTGACATGAGTTAATTCAAGCTTATGAGGAGGTAATTTTATTTTCAAAATTAGGAAATCTTAGAAGAGTACTCACTCAATCAAATTCCAACATCCTCAATGACATATGTTGGCAACTAGCACTTTATCTATACTTCCATTAGTTAACCAAATTTGAATGCAAACAAGGATACACCATGTAATTCTACTTATATGGTTGTTGGATTTAGATCTCATATGATATTTATTAATCTAGGGATCACATACTTTTTAGGATAAGTTATGTTTTCTCTAACATAATACATAGGATGAAATTTAACTAAAAAAAAATACATGCAATCTAGTTGTACTGACATTTGAGCTCCTAACAACCTCGTTAGGTTTGTTTGCTCAATATGGATTACATCCATATTATATAAGTCACACATAATCTATAAATATATAAATTCTATTTATCAAATATTGGAAATATTTACATACTTTAAAATTAATTTATAGGAGGCACTCTCCCACTCCTCTCATATGAAATTTAAAATGGAGAAGCTACTACTCATTCCATGCTATCATCTGGTGTCCCTCACTATTTGTTGACCTAAACCCTTGTTTTAAATACAAATGTATTATATTCAATATTGTTACATCATGTAAAATATCTATAACTTACCAAGAAATAAGATCATAAAGGGTTAAACAATACATTCAATAGTGTGTTGGTTCAAAACCAACACATAAAATCTATAGGTTGAAAAGTATTTGGACCCAAAATAGTCAAATTATGTATTCAATAGCTTATATATCCAAAAATCCACATAGAACATCATTTTGATAGTTCAAGTGGGTCATATCAATGTTTATATATAGTCAATAACATTAGGGTTCCAAAAATAGCATGCAAATTGTCAAACATAACTTCTAGTTTAGAACTAACACTACATCAAACTCAAATTATTTACATACCACAAAGATATAGTCAAGGAGATAAATATAGATTTTAATCCATTATATTTCTATAATTTTTGGGTTATATATGGGATTTTAATCTATGTCAACGAGAGTTTATCTGAATATTTTGGCCACTCATATTGTGGAGATTGTTCTTAGAAAATATGGTCCATCATGGTGACCTCCCATTATCAAAATTGTTTTCAATTCTTTGTGGTGTCTCCTCTTTTCATTTCTAATGGTATCTCCTCTCTTGTTTTTCCCCAATTCCTACTTCCTCCCTACTTCTTGTTTCTTCCTTTGTCTTCCTCAAAATTCTTACACCACCCATTATCACCTCAATATCATTTCCAGTAGTAAACATATTTCTTCCTTTCCAAGACTTCCATGTAGGGTTTATTTTAGTTTTAGGTGGTGAGATAAAAATGGATAATAATTATCCTTGACATTGCACAAAAGGGGATGAAAAGAGTGTTATTCAAAAATGATCCTAAGTTATTACCTTTAATATCTTAGAGGAATTTTTAATTTTCTAAAATTATTTAATAACATAGTATTAAAGTGGTCCTTTGATTATCAATTTAAAGCCTTAGCAATATCTTATCCTTGTATTGATATGGTACTTTCATAAGCCTTGGAGCTTGATTTATAACACAAGACAAGTTCCACATCACATTCTAGTACTAATTGACTAGGAAATACAATGGTAATATAGAAGTCATATATGCTTTTTAATTTCTTTTTCATGCATCAATTATGGTCTTTGACATTTGTAAAACATCAAAACACTTACGTTTCCATGTAGTTAATATATTCTATAAAATCAGCATAATAAACTTAATTATACATATATCATTCATTGAGTATAAAACATGAATTCATTGTAAGAATCGTCGCATTCAATATAATAGGATATCATAAAGTAGGATATATCATGTTAACATATTTTTCCTTCATCATTCAATAATTTAAACCACATGTCTCTATTGTTTGCATTAATCTAACAATCATCCATATGTCTTAGTTTAAAAATGGGTCAAGGAGGCAATCACTACATCCCAATCCTATTATAATAAATTCTCCCCATAAGTTAGGCAAATAGGTGGGATGATTTTTTCAAAGATCTAGAAAATAGCAAATTATTATTATTCATTCAAAAATCCAACAAGTCCTTTAATATAGTTGCTAAATTTAAATAGAACTATAGCAATTATTTTTCTAAGCAATTTCAACTAAAGATTGTAAACTTCTTACAAGAAAAGAAAACATATTTAAGTGCATACATCCATACAAGTGAACCAAAGAACACCCAAATAGAAATTATTTCATTATCATTTGTTATGCAAATTTACCTTACTATACAATTACAATACTCATTTGCACCTAAATAAAAGGTCACACCTATAGTTGACTACTTTCATGCCAACCAAATCTACATGGTACAAACTATAAACATTAGCAACAACCAAAAAATATTCGGTACTAACTAATACTTCATGGCACCACTACATAGTCTATCATACCAACAAATTGGGTGACAATTTTCTATGGCACTGATATAGGGGGTGACACCAACCAAATTAGGGTCCCCTACTAATTTATTTCCCAATTTTATTATGGGGGTCACTTGAATCAACCAAAAAATCTACTAAAATTAGCAACCAATATGGACAAAAAAACTCACAAATGATTTAGTTGATACTTCTATAAGGACCCTAGTAACTCTATTAATTTCAAGACTAGATATAGGTCAACAAGGCTTGTGTAAATTTTAGCTCACTAAATGAGCATCTCTATTATGTCTATGCATAGAGTTTTTAACTTCATCCTATTCTAAATGGATATCATGACATTATCTAAACATGATAACAAAATATTAGGATATCTAGACTATGCTTAAATATCTTCTCCTTTAATACTTTGACATAGGGCCCCATACTATCCACAAATATATTTAGGTACTTTAAATATATTTCTTATCTACTATGCACTTTTTAATGGTATCCATTAGCAAAATTACCTCATGTTATACACTATTATAGATAGATCATCCCAATAAAAATCCACCATATTTCCTTTGAAGTGATCTTGTAGGGCACAAGTATCCTAGTCAACCTCTTGATAATATGCCCTAATTAGTCCTTCATCCTAACCAGGTTTTTGACATCCTTCCTACTCTCTTCTAGGGTGTTCAACACCGCAACCAATTGACAATGGTATTATGTAGTATAGACCTTATATCTTACATCTAATACCATTTCTATTTCTTTATCTTTTGGAAAATTCATAATACTTTTAGAAAAGATCTATATTTTCACTAAACAATATTTCTTCAAAAAGAGGATTACTTCCTATTGACATTGATGCCTAAAATCCCTAAATCGTCTATGGGTTCATAGTTCATCCATAAATTTCTTGGCACAAGATCTAATCTCTATTGTTACAAAACTTTGACTTGTTGATTATGTGATCCTCCATAATTTTTCAATCCAAGTTCAAGTAAAATTATGCCAAGACATGTTCTACATACACCCATCCACTAGGGAGAGATAAATCTATCATATCTATGAAATTAAAAAATATAAGAACAAGAAGAAAACACATTTGTACTAATATATTGTGAATCCCTCATCCTATGCATAGAAGGGGTTCCTTACTTGGCTATAGTAGAAGGAGATCACTACATACTTAGTATATTCTATAAATTAAGGAAAAATAGAAATATGAGAAATAAATTATTATTCCAATCAAAATTTTGAGTATATGCCCTTGGATAACTAGTGTGTAAAATCTTTACAATGCTTGGATAATATTCATAGAAATAAAATAAAACCACATAAAAATCCTATTTTTTATCCTATAACTAGATAGTTACAATTTCCAAACAAAATAAAATCAAAAAATATTTCTCTTATTGCTACAAAATCTTCTATACTAAGTGGGATTCCTAGATTACAATAATTTTTTTATAACAATAATATGTGGAGAATCCCCTTATAAAATATAAAATATACAAATTAAATAAAAATATGATTGGATGTTATTGTTGATATCATGATTGTGGTCTGATTGTAGCACTTCTATTGATTACAATATACTGACTACATAATAGCTAGGTGGATGACTATAACAAACTAACTACAACATGATTGGATGGTTGGATAATCATAAAAAAACTATTAAAAATAGTGCAATTGGCTTTATTTGGATGATTATAATAGGATATTATCCATATTAGATCTTATTTATAACATATTTATCAATAAAAATCAATCCCTTATTCTAATTCAATAATATAGATATAAAATATTTCTTATTATATACAATAATCCCTCATTGATATTAATAAAAATATTTTTTATTTTATTTACAACATCTATAAAATAGATCTAAAGTACACTGAAAAGTCACATAATGGTGTACATATGTATCCTTTTCATGCTAAATATGAGACTAAAATATGGTATTGTAGACACCTAAAACACGTCATGTCGAGGTGACTACTCATATGGGACATGCTAACAGACCATATGAATGATCTTGGACAGCTCCAAGGTGAAGCAGTGGTTTTAACCACTCAATTTGGGTAGAGTTGGCTAACTCAGCCTTAGCCACAGCTGACACCCATGGCTAATAGAGCTGGCCATGCCTCAGAGCCATGGCTAGCATCAAAACTATTTTGAATCCTGGGCCGAGCCAAATTTTGGTTACAATGGCCTAGGCAATGGAGATTCAAATGGTTTTGGGTGGGGAAGCATCGAGAAGGTTCCCTCCAACTGATCCAACTATAGGTTTCTTGTTCTTGGCTTCTCCATGAAGCTAGACCAAGGACTTGAGAGTGCTATAAGACCCCCTCCAAATTGGGGAGAAGTCTAGAATCTTCAGGAGTTGAAATATAGTGAAGCTCTACCAAATTGTTGACTCAATTGTAACCTTTTGGAGAGAACTAACTTGCCAATCATGAATGCATTCAAAGCAATGGAGGTTTCAAAGGACTAAGGAGATCAAGAATCCATAATTGAGCCTCTTCCATCATGAATCCAATGAATTCAACCACCAAATCCATCAGAGGACATCAAGGCGACCCTTGACCATCAATTCAATGGAGAGAATTGAGGATACAAGCCCTGATTACAAGAGCAAGAGCATTTGCACCTTAGCCATGGTTGTCAACCATGGCTAATAGTGCCCATCATGCCTCAGACCCATGATGAGGGTTTGATCCCTAATTTACTCTATTTTAGCCATATATTTCATTTTGTAATCATGTATTTAGGAATATCTAACTTAGTTTAGGTTTCTTTCATGCATTTGTATGGTTAGAATTAGGATTTAGAGGCAGATTTCCTTCATTTCCTTATTTCCATCAATTAGACTAGTTTATTGTCATTTCATGCAATTCAAGTTTCTAATGGTTAATTAGGTTGCTTATTACCTAGATTACATGCTTTCTTTCTATGCTTCATAGTAATATGATGATTTTATGCTAATATTCATAGATTTACATCTTTCTTGTTTTCTTTATCATCATTTATGCAAGTTTCCATCAAAAGCCTCATCAAGAGAGGCCATCTTTGTGTTTAATCCTTTCTTGTTGTTTCTTGAATGTAGGGTTTATAGGATCCATTCATTTCAAGGCATTCAAGGTAGAAAATACCTCTTTCATGAGAGAAGAAGGTCACCATTGATCTTGAGTAGTTCGTGTCTTTGTGGAAAGCCTACGAATTACACCTCCCCCTCGTTTAGAGGGTTTTCAAGATTGTATTAATTGTATCAACATTGGGTATCCCTAAGAGGGACGTATATGTAATTTGGATTTGATAAAGATTTAATAAAAGGAAACTTTTATTTCTTGTTGAATTTATTATTGTCAATATTTTATGCTTTAATGTTTGATATCAATTGATGCATTAGTTAGGTGTATGCTTTCTACAAGGTTATAGATGGTGATCATGATGGAAACCCCACAAATTCTATAGTAACTAATGGATTTATTCTATTTTGTTGTTGTAGGTGTTAGAATAAAGAAGAAAATAGGTAGGAAGTAGACTGCCTCTCCATCGAATGAGGACTCTAGGTAATTTTGATCCTCTATGTTTCTGGTTTTGCTATTTTTTTAGTTTTTAGATAATTAAAATCACATAGAGAATAGTAAAAGGAAAAGAATCATGAAAATATTCTATTGTCTATCAACCATGGTTGATAGCCATGGCTAGCACTATTAGTTGCACCTATCAACCATGGCTAAGATCCTGGCCCATGGCTCTATCCCATGACCAACATTATTACCTGTGGCTCTGTCCCATGGCTAATAGTCAGAGTCTATTTTTTAGAGTTTACCTATTGTGGCCCAATCAGAGGCCGATTAGAGCATTTTACCTACATTCTCTGAAAATAATTCAATAATTAGATGCATCTTTCTGAATATTAAATACTTTTATCATTAGGCATTTAGGAAAGAGCATTGTGTGCTTGGTGTTGCATTTTACTTTCATGCAAAATCTAAAATGAACAAACACACACCATGCACTATCTAAATGCTAGTGAGTTGGAAGTCATATCCAACCACTAGTAGGGTTCAATGATGGTGGTAGTGATTTCCATCCATTGGCCCAACTCCCTCGAACCCTGTTACTAGACCAATACCGGCTCCAAGATCCATCATAGCCCATGGAAAATCTGCATGTATCTCTCTTCGAAGAGGTATATCACTGACTATGGGTGAACTGGGTGAGGATCGAGAGGACCTGTGCTCCCTGACCATGTGTGGACTTCATTACCACACATTATAGGTTGGATTACATGGCCTGGACTTTCATTGCTAGGTTGTCGAGCTATGAGTATATAGGTGAAAGCCTTAAACTATTGAGTATATCATCAACAATTTCAAACATGATGAGAGTAGTTTAAGTTTCAAAAAATTTCAAAACACATCAAACTAGTTAGGGCTCACAAAGAAAATTTAAAAGAGATAAATCATCATTGTTTGCTTTGTTTACCTTAAAATATACATACGAGATAATACAATATCATGGTTATCACATAGAGCGGTCGATCTTGGCACAGAACTGAGGTCAAAGTCGAGGCTCCACCCAATTCACAACACAATATGGAGAACCCTCAATCACAAGATCCTCCTGGATGATGTTCGATGAGCATTAGAGGGGATAAATCTATGTGTAGGGGTTCTCATCAGAATACCCCACTTAGAGGAGGCAATGCACATGCCTCATGAGATAGATCCGAGTATGGAAGATCCCAACATGGGCCCTTCAAGCATGGGAGTATATATCATGATCATACACCTCATGGATCCATCGGATCTACTGAAGAGTACATCATTGAAGAGGGAACTATAACTAAGTTAGTGCCCATCCATACTCGAGATAAGGGAGGCTCCAGGCCCCCATCAGTTCAAAATAGACAAGTAGAAAATCCACCCACTCAGGGGTAGGAAGAGAGGGATGCTTCAAGGCATAGGCCCTCATAGACTCCAAACAACAATCAACCTGGCAAGTTCACATTTGACATGTCTAAGGTTGGAGTCAATGGTACGCCACCACATGAGCCATGGTGCACTAGGCAATTGGATGGTCTAGATAGAGTCTTAGGGTAGCTAGGGTATAAACCCTCAGTTGCGCATTCTCATTCTATGAGTTCTCATAGTGAGAGCACACGTCGGACCATTAGAGAGCTAGGAGAATGCTCTAAGCATCCTCGTAGTATAATTGCCCCATCGACCCATGCGGGCATAGAGTATAGACAACACCAAAATGTGAATGCCATCTACATAGACAAGGGCAAGAGTATGGTAAACCAGTCTATCGGAGGTCATACCGATAAAGTTGCTCGGACTGAATGAGTACACCAGAGACCACACATGATCGATCTTATAGATCGATCATAGAAATTGGTGTCAAAACAATGGTAGTAGATTCTCCAAGATCAATTGGAGGATGTCCGTATAGAGCATGAGCACCTCAAAAATGAGGATACTCAGAGGTAGATGTTGCATAGGCAATATATTTTTGAGAAATGCATGCATGAACAATGCATCCTTGATCAAAAGGAGCATGTTGAGTGAGAGGATCGATTGGCTCGAGCCAATTTACCCCCTCGTAGTGAGTACAGGGAGCACACTCATAGATGAGCTACTTCATAGCCTGATTTATGCCCTGAGCATATTGAGAACCATACTCACCACATGACCCAAAATATGATGTAACACCAAGCGCTCGAACATCATGGGCATACATAGTATGAAGAAGAAGTGGGAGATGATCAAGAATAGGAATATCTTGAGATCTCCCTAGTAGATGTGGAGGATGATCCCATTCCCCCACCTCATCCAAAGAAGAATTTACCTCCAAAGGCTCCTCGTGGACCTCTTAGAGAAGAGGAAATTCTATCTTCGAAGGCCTATCAGGCCTTGGTAGACAAGGTTCGAGCAATAGAGAAGCAAGGGATGACTTATCAAAAGCTGACTTTGAACAAGATTCATAATGAACCTTTATGCCCATCCATGCCCATTCCAGCATATCTCAAGCATTTTGAGATGCCAAAGCTGGAGAAGTTTCAAGGTGAGGAAGATGCTCAGGAACATGTTATGAGCTTTATGGACATGTGCTTTCAGATTGAAAGCAATGATGCTCTATTGTTGAGAATATTCATCACAACCCTTTCAGGCCCTACCCGAGAGTGGTTTAATCAACTTAAGAGGCATAACATAACCATATTTGAATAGCTGGCTAATGCATTTCTTGAATGCTTCTCCTTCGACATCAAGAAGAAGGTGAACCTATCCGATCTGGCTGCTTTAATGCAACATGATGATGAGTCGATCATGGATTATGGTAAAATATGGAGAAAGATAATGGTAAAGTTGCCATTTTCCATTCTGACTACCAAACTAACTCAAATGTTTACCAAGAGTTGTGTGAAGCACATCTCATTACTATTGTAGCTACAATAGTACCAAACATTCGAGGAGGCCTTGGTGCAAGCCAAGGTAATAGAGGACATCAAGTTATAGGAGGGTAACTTGAAACTCAGGAACAAGAAGGAATGGAACAAAAAGAACACCCACAATCATAAGGAATAGGCCAAGTCTAGCCCATGTCAACCAAGTGGTGTTAAACCTCTAGAGATGGGATAAGGGGCAACAATAGAATTATCAAGCCCAACCTCCTCCTGCATGATATGATCAATGCAATAATAACAAAAAGGGTAAGAATAAAGAACAATGCCCACCTCACTAGTTCACACCTTTTTCAGAATCGATGACTTCGATATTCCATCAATTGTGTGAGGCCAAGGCTCTCAACTTACTAGATATCAAGTTAATAGACCCTAATCAGCCCAAGCCAAAGGGGTATAGGGATGATTTATACTACACTTTCCATAGGGTGAAAGGACATGACATCGAAGGATGTTGGAGTTTTAAACATGTAGTACAGAACATGATCAAAAGAGGAGAGCTAACTATGGACAACCCTCAGGCTCTAGACAACTAGAATATGGGGATCTTCAAGAACCCCTTACCAAATCATGAGCCATCGAGGAACAATGTCGGTCATGTGAATCAAGTGTGGGTGGAACCACCAACTCAAGGATTCATCGACATGGTTAATGTTGTCATGAGACAAGGGAGGTATGAAAGACCAAATCCACCTCCAGCTCCAATTAGAGTGCATGATACACATCAAAAAAGGCTAGCTCAAAATATACTAGGCCCACCAACAAGACTGGTGGTGACCATTAGGAGTAGGCTAGTTCAAAGCCTACAGATAACTCCAATGAAGTTGTCGATATATGAACTGATTCAGTAGTCTCCTAAGCATAGGGAGATACTCATGGATATTCTAATATCAATCAAAGTTTAGTCCTAGGACCCTGAAGCATTTACAAACTTTGTGGGACATGTGCAATAGTGTAGTGAACCGGTCATTCAATTTAGTGATCATGAGATTAAGATGGTCTCCACTGCCATAGCGGACCCACCGCTACATATAATTGCATGTGTTAACCACACACCATTCAAATGGGTTTTTATTGATATAGGGTCATCAATCAACATAATTACAACCAAGGCATTAACGTATCTAAAGTTGCCAAAGTCACATATTGTACCTTCCACTTTCACCTTGAGAGCATTCAATGATGCACTATGCTCAATGGTAGGTACCATAGTTCTTCCGATTTAGGTTGGACTTAAGACCATCCCTATGATGTGTCATGTGATCGAAGGTGCCATGCAGTATAACATCCTTTTGGGGAGGCCTTGGATTAGAGAAATGTATTGCGTTCCCTCGATCTTACATCAGTGCATAAAATATGTACATGAGGGACAAGTTCACATGGTTCCTTCTAATGAAGAGCCATTCAAATATGTGAACTTAGCTAACTTGCTAGGAGATTTCATTCTTCCCTCAATGCATCTAGATATATGATCGATGTCACCAATCAAACATCTAGAAGGTAAGTTAAAAGGAGTGTGTGTAGGACCTTCCATGGTAGCACCACATTTATCAGAGCACACAATAATAGCTTCGACTAAACCTATGACATCCATAGTGCTTAGGAATGATAAGAAGCTCAAGGTGAAATTGGGTGAAAAAGAGATAAAGCAAGCACCCAAAGTAGCCACTATTGAGGGTCCTAGTCCCATGGATGAAGGGGATATTCAAAATCAAGTTGAGGAGGCACCTCAACCTACCTCACCTACTTCTTCAGTAGGGTCATCTGCATCGTAGGTGACCATACATTTGGTTAACCCTAGATTAGTATAATATATTATGTAGAATGTGATGTTCATACCATTTATCAAAATTACATAGGACATGGGCTGACCTCAAGCCCATCACTTTCCCATGGGGATGGTGGTACCACTAGGGGTGCCACCCAACCAAACAAACTTCATTTATGGAGGGCTAGATCAATTGACAAATCACATGCCCATAGATGAGGATGATGATGAACCATTCATGGTGAATGTTCATTACCTATCTAACCCTAAATTTACCTTGTACTACTTCGAATGTTACCATTGGTATGGTTATGGCTTAGGCTTATTTGAGTAGGGGTATAGAGTTCCCATCGAACCATAGTATCAGCTACCAATTGATAGGTTTGGGTTAGGCTATCATATCTGAGGGTAGGATGAGCTCCTAGTAGCATCTTTAGATCATCTGAACCTCGCTTTGGGGGATGATGTGGATTGGAATCCTTATCACCCTAACCCTTCTTATCTATGAAGGGGTAATAGGTTGGTAACCTATGTCTCAGAAGTACCACTAGAGATCTATCATGAGCACATCATGGTAGAGGTAAATCAAGGAGATAATCCAAGAGCTAACTTGGATAATGAAATTTATGAAGCTACCGATGACACAGGTATGTAGATCTAGAATCTAGGTATAGCAGAGTCCATCATCGAAAGTGATGGACCAGATTATGATTCTAGAATAGATGATGATGAGCTATCCTCACATAATGAATGATATGAGGATGAAACTAAGTTGGCCTATTTAGGCCCTCTAAATTTATATCATCTATTACCCATGGAACAAATGGGTGAGACTGAAGAATACTTCATGGTTGATAGTGACTATGAGGATGAAATAGAGTAGGCCTACCTTGGGCCCCATCTTGCTAATCATCCAATTCTAGTCGGTCAGGGTGAAGGACTCATATATGATAGTGATGATGAGGATGAGACCGAGAGAGCTTATCTCGGGCCTCACTATTTGCACCATCATCATGAATCGGTTGACATCGATGAGATGTATCGATGAGTCTATCCTAGCCTGCACCTCAGAGGGAGACCACCCAATTTGGATATGATTTATCATATAGTCTTCCCTGATCCACCAATGTACATGGAGCTCCTTGAGCCTAGTGATCCTATTTTTGAGTCTGTTCATAGACTAGATCTAGAGATCCCCATACCCCTAGAGCCACATCTCGGGGATGGAAGTTATATCAATGTAGAGTCACACACACATGGTCCTGGAGATCTAATCCATTCCATCAATATGATCTCCATTGATTTGACCACTCCACTTCACAATCTAGCTGACCCCTCCAAACCATTGTATCTGAATGTAGATGCTATTGATTGGGATCATGTTGATTCACCACTAGAGCCTGAATATTTCTTCCCTAATGAAGAAATGTTGCAACCTTTTCATTTTGCACTAGGTTATGCACATGATGTTTATCATATTGAGGGAAATTCTGATGTAGGACCTTTAAACCCAGTTGATGACATCCACTTGATTCCTACACCTCACCATCTTGAGGAGGGATCACATATGTCAGTAGAGGAGACCTTCGATGTGGATATCAGTAATGATCCCACTAATCCTAAGAAGGTCAAGTTTGGAGAGAGTCTATCTCTTGATGAGCATGCCATACTCATCCCTCTATTGAAAGAGAGACCTGACCTTTTTACTTGGACATACAAGGATATGTCAGGACTAGATCCAAAATTGGTTACTCATAACCTTTCACTAGATCCCTCCAAGAAACCTATCAAGCAAAAGCTCAGAAAGATGCATCCAACAGTCACTTTAATGGTTAAATATGAGTTGTAGAAGTTATTGGATGTAGAGTTCATTATCTCCATTGACTATCCAGAATGGGTATCAAACATGGTACCTATAGGAAAACCTGATGGAAGGATCTATATTTGTATAGATTTTAGAGACCTCAACAAGGCAACACCAAAGGATTCATTTCCATTGCCCAACATAGATGCTCTCATAGATGCAACTATGGGTCATGAGATGCTCTCCCTTATGGATGGTTTTTTTGGTTACAATCAGATTCAGATTAAAGCTGAAGACCAACATAAAACCATATTCACAATGCCATGGGGAACATTTTGCTATAAAGTTATGCCATTCAGCCTTAAAAATGTTGGTGCCACATATCAGTGAGCCATGACATATATTTTTCATGACTACATGCATAAGATCTTGGAATATTATATCGATGACTTGTTGGCAAAGTCATTACTATGAGAAGAGCATGCTGAGGTCTTGAGGAAGGTCTTCGATCACTTGATAGAGCATAATGTCAAGTTGAATCCCAAGAAGTGTGTATTTGGTGTAACTTTAGGAAAGCTCTTGGGATTCATCATTTCAAAATGAGGCATCGAAGTTGACCCAACGAAGGTCAAGGCCATATTAGAAATGCATCCTCCCACAAATATCAAAGAGTTAAGAAGCCTTCAGGGCAAAGTAGCATCCATAAAGTGATTTATCACACAATTATTAAATAAATGTCGACCCATGAATCGACTGCTACACAAGGGGGTCCCATTCAATTGGGATGAGGACTATCAAGTGGCCTTCACTAAAATTA
This sequence comes from Wollemia nobilis, assembly GCA_028583015.1. Taxonomy (NCBI): domain Eukaryota; kingdom Viridiplantae; phylum Streptophyta; class Pinopsida; order Araucariales; family Araucariaceae; genus Wollemia; species Wollemia nobilis. Next base: position 4,460,456 of record JAQPPZ010017031.1, on the reverse strand, counting down.
AGCAATACCTAGCAACACCGCTAGTGCTAGCTCCACCAAGACTAGATGTGCCTTTTTGCTATATATATCGATGATCAACTTTGCATTGGGAACCATGTTAGCCCAAAAGAATGTGCAAGGCAAAGAGCAAGCCATATATTACATCAGTCACACCTTGGTGAGTTATGAGCTTGGATATGCATATGTGGAGAAGTTGTGTTTAGTAGTGGTGTTCACAATGAAGAAGTTGCATCATTATATGTTAAGTCATATGATGTATATGATATCCAAACAAAATCCTTTGCAGTATATGATGAGCAAGACATATCATAATACACGTACTACGAAGTGGATCATGCTATTGATAGAATTTGATTTGGAATTCATCAGCCAAAATTCCATCAAGGGATAGGTCATAGCTGATCAACTGGTAGAGGTGCCTCTCAAGAATAGTAGGCCTCTCACCATAGAGCTTCCTGATGATGCAGTCTTTGCATTATCAGAAGCACCCAAACCCAAAGAACCAGATAACAAAGCTGATATGACTATGTTCTTCGATGGTTCAAAGTGTGAGCAAGGGGGTGGTGTAGGAATTATCTTCTTCATGCCACAAGGTGCTCCAATGCCCTTGTCATTTAAGCTAGACTTTCCTTGTACCAACAACAATGCTGAATATGAAGCCCTAATATTGGGCCTCCAAATAGCTATCACCATGAAGATTAAATGATTAAATATCTTTGGTGATTCCCTTCTCATAGTCAATCAAGTGAAGGGACTTTTTCAATGTAGGTGTCCCATATTGAAAGCTTACAAGGATCTTGCTGACACTTATCTAGCCTAGCTAGAGTGGTATGACATTGAGGCAATCCCTCATTCATCGAATATATTTGTAGACACTATGGCATATTTGGGATCCTTAATCCCTTAGAATCTATCTATTGACTTTACTACCATTCATGTAAAGATGCTATCGCATGTCGTGATGCAACATGTGACTTTTGATAATAAGGAATCAATCAACATGATTCATATAGAACTAAACCATGAGTGGTTCTATAAAGCTAGAGACTTTCTCAAGAAGGCATCCTAGGGGTCTTTGATCTCGTAGGGTCCTATGGGGAATGGCACCACCATTCACCACAAGGTTGTATCCTAGTCTGCATTTGTACACAATGAAATGCTAGGGGAACAAGTCATCTTGTCAGTCAAGGTAGAAGCTTATCAGGATTGGATGTCACAATTACATGACTTCCTCAAGCTTGGTTTAATCCTATAGGGATTATCATATGTCATAAAATGCACATTTAGATAGAAAGTGATAAAGTATGTCTTGTTAGGAGACATCTTGTACCGTAGAAGCTATGATGGAATTCTCCTTCATTGTCTTGAGCCCCAAGAATTAGCTTGGGCAATTTTGTAAGCTCATGATGGTACATGTGGTGGCCATTTTAGTGGCATGGCCATTGTCAAGTGCATCCTTCGAATGGGTTATTATTGGCCCACTATGGAGAAGGATTGCACCGTGTATGTCAAGAAATGCATCAAATGTCAGCATCATGCTAATCTTATGCACTTGCCATCATAGGCCTTACAACCCATTCAAGTGGCTTGGCCATTTGCTCAGTGGGGTCTAGATCTAATTGGTAAGATCTCTCCTCCATCATCGGGTCGACATACATTTATTATAATGGCTACTGAGTATTTTACAAAGTGGGTGGAAGCAATCCCTTTAACAATGACAACTGGAGCATGTATTGCGGAGTTTATACTTCACAATATCATTAGTCATTTTGGGATACCATCCAAGATAATCTTGGATAATGGAACATCATTCAAGAACAAAATTATGAAGGCTTTAACGTCTAAGTACAATATACAACATAGTTTTGTGACTCCATATTATCCATAGGAAAACGGGTAAGCTGAGGCTTCAAATAAGATAATGGTAGCCATATTGAAAAATATGGTACAAGAAAACCATAAATATTGGCACATCCAGCTACCCCTTGCATTATGGGCTTACAGGACTAGCATACGGATGCCCACTAGGGCAACCCTATTTTCACTAGTATATGGTATTGAGGCCATTATGCCCCTAGAGTTGGAGATTCCAATATTACGTGTCACATTGAAAGAGTTCATCGATGATGACACTACATGGCAAGCTCACCTAGATCAATTGATGCTTCTTGATGAACATCACGTGAATGCCCTTGAGCATCTTCATGTTTACCAAGAATGCTTAAAATGAGCTTACAATAGTAAAGTCCATTTGAGAGACTTTAAGGTTGGTGATCTTGTGCTGAAAGAGAACCAATAGAACTCAAATCTATCACCGCACTTGCGAGATAAATTTATGGCTAACTGGTTAGGTCCTTACATCATCTCAGAGCATATTGGACCTAGAATGTATCACTTGACATCGCTTGAAGGTGTTGAAGAGCCTGAACCTCTCAAAATCCTTCATCTTAAGGCATTCCACACATAATAATTCAAAAACTTAAAAATATGGAAAATTTTCAAAATCCATAAAAATAAAAAAGCAATAAAATCTAAAAATATTGCATTTCATTTGCATCATGCATTTTCATTTTGCACATGCATTCATTTAATTGCATTGCATTAGGCATTTCCATCCATCGCACTTGCATTAGGATAGGTTGTGTTTGCAATCTTACAAATGACACCATGTTTGTATTTCAATCATGCATCTATGCATTATCATCATCCATCACCCTTGTGAGTAATTGTGTTTCTCAACACAACCCCTCCTATTGCTATGAAGAATATACTAGGGTTTTTTAGTCATTCAGCCATACCTAGTGGTCTTCTCAGATTTAGTAGAAAGCTTGCTTTGCTTTTGTAGATGAGGTCTAGTTTTGATAGCACTTAGCATATCATAATCCCATCACTAATCAAACACATTAACAATCCTAATTAGGGTAAGGAAGGATGAACACTACAAAAGTGGTCCGGGTCACCTTAGGTGAAAGGTTTTGTTACTTGCTCATTTTGTGAGGTGCAATGGTCTAGAGTAGTGGTCATTGGCAAAAGGACAAGTTTACCCCCTACCCAAATAAATCCCTTGCTTACATAAAGGAGCAAAATTCCCAGAAATCAAATCAAATCCCTTGCTCAAAACAAAAGAAAAATAAAATACAAAATAAATAGTGATTTTTATCACTATATATGAGCAAGTATCCCAATAAATTGAAGAAAATAAGGGGGTGAGCTTGAATCCCTGGAATGATCAATGCTCAAAAATCATAGGGTGATCCCCAATACAACAATGGGCTGAATGAATCCCACCTGGCATTGGGGTAGGTCTAAGCAATTTACACATGAGCTAGCTTTAGGTGGCTTGTATTGCCTAGTGGTCTAGTCTAACTAAATCCAAACCTAGGATCGGGTGGACATTTGAGGATCCCCAATACAACAATGGGCTGAATGAATCCTTCCTGGCACTGGGGTATGCTTATGTCTCATCTAATATATTCATTTGCACACACAAGGGTAATGAATAGCTTGGTCTTTCATAGCAAAAACTTTATTTTTCAGAAGTCTAGTATAGTCATTATACAACTTTTGATAAGTCAACTAGGGTGTTTGAGTCTCATGGAAAACCTCAAAAATTCCCAAATAGCAACAACCATATCAAATCAATCAATTATCAATTTCCTTTTATGAGAGTTTGTTTGTTAAGGAGTGTTCATAATATAGGATAGATACTGGATGGATATCAACAATGATGTTTAGATGACCACTGACTATGTTGTGCATGTTCTTTTAACTTACCAAAAGCTTATGAATAGAAACAATACAACATTTCATAGCACATATGGATGTTTAATTGATTAATTCTTATGATAAGAAGTATCAATTACATGTCATGATTATTATACATTCTGTGGTGTCATCCATTAGATTTTCAAACTCATATTGCATTCATACATTATGTTTTAAGTGATTAAAACATACATGTTCATTTACATTAGATCAATCATCATGTAAATAATGCATTACATACATTGCATTCATCATATCATAGCATCATAAATTAAATGCATACAAGTAAATCAAATTAAACATGCATTTAACATCTAACATTGCATCCACATATGCATACATCATAGTAGTCCATCTACACATCTAGATCACAATATCTAGTCATACATCCATCATCTAGCTAGTGCATGTCATCCATACATCACATCATATAGCATCAAATCAACATACAATATAAGCATTGCATCCATATGCATCTCATAAACATAAAATAAATAAATCTACACATATAATGAGTCTCATAAATGAATATCATATATATAGTGTGTGTGTGTCAAAAAGAGTATATAGGCATATGTCCAAAATGCTCATAGGCTACAACTGTGTAGGTCCTCGACCTTACACTCAAAAATGGTACAAACATCTATCAAGATCTGTACTAGGTAGTACCTATCCCCCAGTCTGTGAGGCTCCTCCATCACCTCCACCCTCTCGGTGAGTCTGCTTGGAGCTAGAACTAGTGGACCTCTCTGACCTATGAGTCCTATGACTAGGCCATGCTGATGACTACCCTATCTCCCATGTCCTAGTCTATTGGGTCCCTATAGTAGTAGTCCTCTCTAGAACCTCACCCCCAAGTAGTCTAATCTCTCCCTCCAAGAGAGAGATATGAGCACATCTAATGCTCACTATAGATGACATTGAACCATACATATAGCCTCAATATTTGTATCTAGATCTAAACCTATGCATCCTTGTATATCTAGAGCCATAGGAGTAACTTATGGAGTCGAGGGCTCCCCTCGTGCACTCCTCACTAGATCCCTCTCATGAGTCATGAGCTATAGCTGAGATTGTGCTAGATCTCGCTCAAGTGTCATCTTCTCTAGAGCTATAGTGGCACTCACAATCTATGCTAGGTGGAGAGTCCTCTCCTCCTCGTATCTCTACCACTGCTCCTATCCCTATCTTAGCTGATCTTATGTGGCTCTCAGTTGTGCCTATAGAGTAGCCATAAAAGTGTCCCTCTCTCAGATCTATGTCTGAAGGGTCCCCACCCATGTCTGTAAGCTAGCAACCTGGGCCCTGAGCTAGGACACCTCATCATCGGGCTCCTCCTCACCCTCCTCTACCTGGGGCTCCTCCTCAGCTGTAGCCTCACCCCATCCACCCTCTATCCACTGGTGCACTCTATACCCATGAGGATCTACCCCCTTTGGATGTGCCTCCTCTACCTCTACTGCTGCCTCACCATCTATAGGTCTACCTAGAGGGCCATCACCCCACCATAACCTGGTAGTCCACTAGGTGTCATAGTCTATTGTAGTCCCTATATCCTCTAGTCTAGACTCTTAGAAATCATCATCCTCATCCCCTAGTGGAGTCACTTAGGGCCATACCTTAAGGTGATGGTAGATAGTGGGAGTAGGAGGGATATCCTAGTGAATCCTAAACTTCCTGGTCACATGAGAGAAGTAGAAGAACTCTCGTATCTCGAGCTTACACCCGAGAAGCCATCTATCACATCGAGTCCTCCTTAGGTACCTATCTACCTCCGCCCATGCAGGACAATCCATGTAGGGCCTCCATAGCACCTACCTAGTCTGTAGCCATGCAATCTGATCAATATAGTATTGTACATCTCCTACTCGAGTCCTGCTCCTGAACCCCTCAGCCTCCCTGGGCTAGCAAGTAGCATAGCATTGGCTCTCCTCAGCAATATCAGTAATCCAGAGAGGTAGTGGTATGGGGTGCTCAATGGTGATGTGCTACCATACCTAGATCTGTAGTAGGAGACTATAGCTGACTCCCACTTGGGTCCTCTATGTGATCTAGTATAGCTCATCATAGAGTTATGCAAGTAGGGCGCTCCCCTAGGATAGGATCAGTGGCTCTCTGGTGCTGCTCACCAGCACATCCTATGTCTTGGCCAAGAGGTTCCAAGGGAACCTCACTCTTGATGTGTCTGGTAGCACAATCTAAACTATCAAGTGCATGAGTATAGCTACCCATCATGAGAAGACATTCTCATGGTACCAATCCTCGATGTGGACCCCACCGTGGTCTGAATCTGCCTATGTTGTAGCACTTTATGCATCAAATATCTATCGAAATATGGCATCCTTCACCTCTGTGGGTGAAGATGTGATGGCCTCACCATCGATCAAGATCTAGAAGATGTGGTAGACATCCTCCAAAGTAATAGTAATCTCACCTATGGGTAGGTGAAAGGTGTTGGTCCTCGCATCCCAGTGATGGGCCAGAGCGGTCATGTAAGCCTGATCGACTCTAATCGATGGAAGTCATAGCATGTAGCCAAATCCAATGGCTCCAAACTAGGCCCACTCAGTGTCATTGAGGCCATTGTGAAGGGTATGAAGGATGTCTGATTCCCTCACCCTCATGGTCAAATTCTGAAGAGAGACATAAATAATATATATAAAATCAATCAAAAACATCAAAAAATGACCTTAAAAAGTCAAACAAATTCAAAAAATATTCAAAAATATAAAAAAATTCACAAATGCATGCAACACATTTCAAAAAATGAAGATTGCATTTCAAAAAAATTAAAAAATCAATTAAATCAGTCAAAAACTCAAAAAAATAAAAAATTGAGAAATTTTTCTAAAGTCAGCTAACCATGGTTGGGACCCACAGATGGTAGCAATGGTCAAAATTTTGACCATTGGGATTTAAATCCCATCATGGTTGACAATCGTAGCCCCCAATTTACCAATTGGGAACTATGGTTGCCACCCATGGCTAAGAGCAGTGACCTTTTTAGGGTCACGTCCCATCCCAAAAATACAAAAAAAAAATTAATAATCCCACCCATCTAATCTAACCTAGTCTAAATCTAACTATGGTGTGGTTCATTATCGATAGTTTAATGTGGTTTAATTAACTTATTACTTAATGAGGTTTATTTTTAAGTTGCTAACCCTAAGCTATGGTGAGGTTCTTTATTGATAGTTTAGTGAGGTTCAATTAACCCATTAATTAATGAGGTTCATTTTAATTGGGTAAATCAAATGAGAGAGTTGTAGTGCTACCTTTCTAGCATCGGCTCTACCACTAGTGGATGCATCCATCGGGTCTACCATGTGGGTGTTTTGTGAGGTTTGTGGCAGCGTTCCATATCAAAATTTTAATCTCACCTCTCAGAGCTCTTAGTTTTGCAAGTCAGCAATTGGAAAATAATGATGTTGAAAATGATAGATTTTCTTTTATATTTTCCATTTTTCCCTCGATCATGCCTAGCAACCACGGGCATAGAATTAGGGTTTGTCGACCATGGGTCAGAGCCACGACTAAGAAAATTGTAAAAATTGGCTATGGCTGACAAGCGCGGCTAGCATCCAGTAATAAATACCCTCAAAATTCCACCATGAGGGGCTTCAAAATGCAAAATCAAAAATATCTAATGGGCCAAAACCCTCAAAATTTTCAAAATAACAAAAAAATTCAAATAATTCAAATTTCAAATGCACCTCGTATCCAGTTATTTACCCTATACACTTGGTGGTTGCAATGACTTGTGATCCATGCAATCTGGAAAGATGAGTAAATTACCATAAGGCCATTTGGGGTAAATTAGTCATCATTGAATTGATATGCTTCACTTCAATCCCTAAGAAGGCCTAGACGATTGGACTGCTCCATGGGAATGAGGTATTCATCTCAATGCTTCTATGACATTTTTAGCAGATCATCGAACATTATGATTCAACATAAGCCTAATTGGAATTGCTATCATTTTGATTCCCTAAGAAGGCCATAATGATCAGACTGCTCCATGGGATAGAGATGTACAATTACTATTAATAGTTGCAATCATGGCTGAATTAAGCCTTGCCAAGTATATTAAAGTGCTAAAACCTTAAATTGTTCAAATCACTCATTATGGTCAAGCGACTCGTCACTTCATTAAATTTTCCTACTCTCATCGACTCATCACTTGAGGGGGTAGTCATTATATCAATTATCATAATCAAATTCAATAGGAGATCACTTGATCTTGTCAAATTGCATTCATCTTATGAATCATTGCCAAAGACTATCATAAGCTTACCCTTTGCTAGGGCAAAAAGCAACTATGATAGTTAAGTTAGTAGCTCTCCACCTATCGGTACTATTGTAGCACTGAAGCTACCCGATCATCATTGGAGCTTGCAAAATCTTTTTCAAATTTAAGCCTTCCCTCAGTTGGAAGCAATGATTCTAAGATGTGTGCCCTTTGGTAGGATTGGGCATCTAATGTTGATCAGATCAATGATCATCATTCAACCTACGACATCATTTTAGGAGGTCTATTTTTTCTCAACATTGTTCATTCTCACAATGCATCTCAAAAGGGGCATCTGTAGACACCTAAAATATGTCATGTCAAGGTGACTACTCATATGGGACATGCTAACAGACCATATGAATGATCTTGGATAGCTCCAAGGTGAAGTAGTGGTTTTAACCACTCAATTTGGGTAGAGTTGGCTAACTCAGCCTTAGCCATGGTTGACACCCATGGCTAATAGAGCTGGTCATGCCTCAGAGCTATGGCTAGCATCAAAACTATTTTGAATCCTAGGTCGAGCCAAATTTTGGTTACAATGGCTTAGGCAATGGAGATTCAAATGGTTTTGGGTGGGGAAGCTTCGAGAAGGTTCCCTCCAACTGATCCAACTGTAGGTTTCTTGTTCTTGGCTTCTCCATGAAGCTAGACCAAGGACTTGAGAGTGCTATAAGACCCCCTCCAAATTGGGGAGAAGTCTAGAATCTTTAGGATTTGAAATGTAGTGAAGCTCTACCAAATTGTTGACTCAATTGCAACCTTTTGGAGAGATCTAACTTGCCAATCATGAATGCATTCGAAGCAATGGAGGTGTCAAAGGACTAAGGAGATCAAGAATCCATAATTGAGCCTCTTCCACCATGAATCTAGTGAATTCAACCACCAATCCATTATAGGACATCAAGGTGACCCTTGACCATCAATTCAATAGAGAGAATTGAGGATACAAGCCCTGATTACAAGAGCAAGAGCATTTGCACCTTAGCCATGGTTGTCAATCATGGCTAATAGTGCCCATCATACCTTAGACCTATGGTGAGGGTTTGATCCCTGATTTACTCTATTTTAGCCATAGATTTCATTTTGTAATCATGTATTTAGGAAGATATGACTTAGTTTAGGTTTATTTCATGCATTTGTATGGTTAGAATTAGGATTTAGGGGCAGATTTCCTTCATTTCCTTATTTCCATCAATTAGACTAGTTTATTGTCATTTCATGCAATTCAAGTTTCTAATGGCTAATTAGGTTGCTTATTACCTAGATTACATGCTTTCTTTCTATGCTTCATAGTAATATGATGATTTTGTGCTAATATTCATAGATTTACATGTTTCTTGCTTTCATTATCATCATTTATGCAAGTTTCCATCAAAAGCCTCATCAAGAGAGGCCATATTTGCTTTTAATCCTTTCTTGTTGTTTCTTGAATGCAGGGTTTATAGGATCCATTCATTTCAAGGCATTCAAGGTAGCAAATACCTCTTTCATGAGAGAAGAAGGTCACCATTGATCTTGAGCAGTTCGTGTCTTTGTGGAAAGCCTACGAATTACACCTCCCCCTCGTTTAGAGGGTTTTCAAGATTGTATTAATTGTATCAACATTGGGTATCCCTAAGAGGGACGTATATGTAATTTGGATTTGACAAAGATTTAATAAAAGAAACATTCTCTTTCTTGTTGAATTCATTATTGTCAATATTTTATGCTTTAATGTTTGATATCAATTGATGCATTAGTTAGGTGTATGCTTTCTACAAGGTTACATGTATGTTTGGGTACCATTAATAACATTGAGCATCTAATTTAGTTAATCCTCTATCAATAGTAGCATCATTGCATCCCTATCAAGGTCCTATTGGGTATTATATTGCATCACTCTAGTAGATAAGATATTTTTATTTATAGTCATCCACCTCATGTCCATTGCAAGCAACATTTTTTCCATTATAGTCATCCTTTGAACAATCCAATTAGGATTTACCTAAAACTTGTAAAATGTCATAATATTCATGAGGACATCATACCACTCTAGAAGTGACTTAGTAGTGTAAGATAATAATTTTAAATACTATTGGTTTCTATCGAGGGACCCACACCCTCTAATCTATCTTCTTGTCCCTTCTATATTATAACCCTCCCAGTAATACTAGCAATAGTAATTAACATGGTTACTATTTCTAAGCCCTCAATGCCCCCTCTCTCTTTTTCTCCCTGTGTAAATAGGACCTTGAATAGATGGTGGATGATTTATTCCTTGTTGTTGCTCAAACCCATGTGTGACGTAGCTTCTCTCATTATTTCTTTTGTACCAATAACAATTAGTGTATTTTTTGGCATCTCTTCCTCTTTATCTAAGAACACCATGTAAAATTATCTATCCTAGTTGGATCACTTTTAGGTTGGTAACTTTAATATATTTATGTTGTTTCCTATTGGAGTTGTTTAGTTTTGAAATACTTTTGTATCCTTTACTTGATGAAGTCTCTTATTCTTACCACTAGGAGGGCATTATAAAATGATGGTTCCATTGCAATTGACATTATCTTTAAAGGTACCTATGTTGCGCCTATGGTTGTTACCTTTATGGTTGGCATATTTGTCCATTCAGCCTCATCATTTACCTACATGTTGCTTATCTATGTTGGAAAATACTACATTATTTAGTACATGATATTGTACCCCTATGGTACCTTATGGTACAATTGTAAATATTAGAATAGGGTTTGAGTTTATAGTTTATGAGTGTGATTTATATTTCCCCTTATGTATGTGTTTATGTGTAGGATGTGCACAAGTGTCATGCAATAATGTGTGCAAATGTGTACACAAGTGTCATTTAGTAATATGTGCAAGTATGAGTGTGCAAGTGTCATAGAATAAAGTGTGTAAGTGTAAATAGAGAGTCAAGAGTCATGTATACAAGTTATAATATGAGAAGCCAAGAGGCATGTGATTCTTATCTTATACATGTAATATGTAAGGTTTCATCTCCTAGATATGTGAGGAGAGTAGTAGTCAAAGAGTCCAACAGTCAACTTTCTAAGGTTATATTATGGAGATAAAGCTCCATGAGATGTATCAAACATAGAAGAATTATATTTAAGCTTGTATACAATTTTGAGCAATATTATTATATTTTTTTCTTCATGTTATTTCATGAATGATATTGGCCATTTATTTATTTATTATTATTCTTTTTGAAAAATGTTATGTAGTCTAAAATATTAAATTTCTCTAATATTTTAGACTACTTGAGATCTTAGATATTTGGGAACTATGATAATCTGGCTAAAAAGTCAACAATGGTATCAAAGCTACATTATGTAGACTCTATTAGAGCTACTTTGAGTAGTCCTTATTTTTATTATAAAAAAAAAGGTGTGAATATTTGAATAAATTTGGAGGGATAAGATTGAGAGCTACTTTAAGTATTTTTTAAATCTAACACTAGCCTTGATTTTGGTGTGAATATTTTATTTGGATTGAAAATTTTTAGAGCTAGCATCAAAGAAAAACTTTGGTGTAAATTTGGAGGAAGGGTCACATTAAGAAATAACGGGCCAAGATATATTTTGGGTTATTGATTACCCTAACTTTATAAAAAAATTGAATATTGAAATTATGCAGGAAAAAATATAGTGCCCATTAAATCCATTGGAAGAGCATGGATTGATCAATTTGCATTGGTTATTGAAGGTAAAATCAAATAAAGGAAAGGTTATCTTATAAGACATCTTTGATAAATCCTTTAAGGCCAAAGGAAAAGAAGTGTGCAAAGCAAGCTCATACTACTATGAGCAAAGTTCTTCATGAAATATGAAATAGAGCAAGAGCTATGGAGAGTTGCCTAGGTTATATGATGTCAAGCATATAGAGTAGGGAGTCATTGAGAGCTACCTAAGTTGTGGAAAAACCAAAATAGAGAGGGAGCCATGGAGAGTTGCCTGAGTTGTGAGATATCCAGCAAAAGAGTATGGATACAAGGAAGAGAGCCACTAAAGCATCCCAAGTCTACATATTAAAAATATAAAAGAAAAAATATATCCAACAGAATAGCATGGATACAAGGAAGGGATCCACTAAAGTATCCCAATTTTACCTATTGAAGAGATAAAAAAGAACCTGTGAAGAAGGCAAAATCCCTATGATTAAGATAGAGCCAAGAGCATTTGTTATAGTTAAAATTTGGACAACCAATGAACACAAATCCATAAGATAAGGTTGAAAGCCATTTAGAATCAAATTGGATATTGAAATCCATCCAAAGAAAATATTGAGTGCCTAAGCACCAATAGATTCACTTGAGTGCCATTACATTCACTTGAGTGCCATTATATAACATAAGCATTTGGAATATTGAGCACAAAAGAAGATTAAATCTATTGAAAAAGCATTAAATACATTTGAGTACTATTGCAAAGCCTAAAAGAACCTTGAGTACCATATCATTTTGTGAGTATCTATGAGATCTTAGCACCTATTGTATTTGTAATATTTTTGGAGAAAGTGAAATGTCAGAAGCTTCATGCAAAGTTGGCAGAATAAGGAAGATGATTGGGTAACTGTTATTTGTGAGCACTCTAGCAATTTAAAAATATCTTTATGCATTTGATGATTTCCAATGAATAAAGCACTATGTTTTTATGAGGCATGGTTTAAAATATTTCTATTTTAAGTGAGTGTTTAACTGAAATTCAAATTACATAAAATTTTTGATAAAGGGGGAGAAATAATGTTATTTTTGGAAATTACAAGAATTTTTAATTAATTGGAGTGATATGGATTATAGATTTCAAAATTTTGATTTTTAAAAATATGAAAGTTGAAAATTTAAAAACTAGGGAGTCAAAAGGAATTCTAGAATTTGTTTTTCAAAAACTTGATTTTTGAAAAAATTGAAAATTTTAAGTTTGGATTTATAAGGTCTTCTACATAAAAGAATTTCATTATGGAAGAAATTATTAAAAATGCATTCAAGAAGATAGTATAGAAATTTTCTACAAATTAAGATTCTATACACAAAATTTGATGGATGATTTTGGTGGAAAGAAGGAAATATCAAATGATTTGAAGATAAGATTGTCTTTATTTCTCAAAAATGCAAAAGATGAAAAATTCACAATACTTATCAACTATCTTCATGAAAATATTTTTAGAGCATGGTGGAATTCACAAAACACCATTATATTCTCTATTGAAATATGTATAGTGATGTATATGGCCTTACTCACCTTTGAAATTTATCAAGAGAAAAGACAAGAGAAGAAAGATGTCATCTATGACACATATGATTTGAATGAAACATATGTTAGCTTAATAAGGAATATTTAGATTCTATAAAGTTTTATTGTGATTATTTACTAGCTCATTATCCAGAAATAACACCAACAGTTATACCATAGCTGAAGATAAAAACAAGAATATCAAAGAAAAAGCATAGAGTAAAATACAAGAGAAAGAAGATCAAGACAAAGGACAAAAATAAGTTGATTAAAGACTAAAGTTTTCAATAAGAAAATAATGTAATATAGAGGGTGTTGGAGAATATTACATTATTTAGTACATGCTAATGTACCCCCATGGTACCTTATGGTACAATTATAAATATTAAAATAGGGTTTGAGTCTATAGTTTAGGAGTGTGATTTATATTTTCCCTTATGTATGTGTTTATGTGTAGGATGTGTACAATTTTTATGTAATAATGTGTGTATATGTGTACACAAGTGTCATATTAAAGTGTGCAAGTGTAAATATAGAGTCAAGAGTCATGTATACAAGTGGCAAGATGAGAATCCAAGAGGCATGTGAGGATTATCTTATAAATGGAATAGGAAAGGTTGCATCTTCCATAAATGTGAGGAGAGAAATAATCAAAGATTCCAAGAGTTACCTTTCTAAGGTTATATTATTGAGACAAATATCCATAATATGTACCAAATATAGAAGAATTATATTCAATCTTGTATACAATTTTAAGCAATATTATTGTAAGTTTTTCTTCATGTTATTGTATGAATTATATTGGCCATTTATTTCTCTCTTATTGTTATTTTTCATAAATGTTATGTTCATCAATGTCAGTCATCAATATTAAATTTCTCTAATATTTGAAACTACTTGAGATCTTGGATATTTGGGATCTATGATAATCTGGCTAAAAATCCAATAATCTTCTCCACTTCCTTTAGTGCAACAATTTTTTTTTACACATATAAAAAACATTTAGTGAGTCTTCTACCTCTCAATCCTCTTAGAAATTTTAGATGATCGTGCCCATGGGGTGAACATCTAAAAAATTTACATGGTAGTCATGTAGTTGATCTCATACAGAAGTCCTCTCAAATGTAGCTTCTTCAAGTTATAGCTCTTAAATATGTAGAAATTATTGGTGCCATACTAAATTCATACATAATTCTACCTATTGCTATACTCTTAGATTACAATCAATAACATGTGATTTTCTCCTCACAGTGTGATTTGTATTATTTTATCTAAATAACCCATTCATCGAATGATATTGGATTAGGGTTGATCACAAAATAGAATCCAAGTTGAATGGGCACACATGTTTGAACTGAATACACATGGGTATTTGTCTTTCTAAGAATGTTATTCATAATGAACATGATGAAGAGGATAAAAATGATAGAACACTTAAATTGGATATTTTATTTATTCAACTCCATGTTTTATCCAAAAAAATTTAGTAAAATATGGGCAACATTGAGCTTCTTCCTATGCATCATAATTTCATAAGACACTTTGTCACATAATTATACAATTGCATCCTTATAATACTTCATATACACCTTCCACATTAAAATTTATACCATGAAATTCATTCTTGGATGATTTATGGTATTGATTGTTGTATACCTTGACTTAGGTGATGTGCTTAATTATGCATATACCTCCTTCATCATAACCACCTTATTCTTTCCATAATTAAAAAAGGTTTTCCTCTCCATACAAAGTACCAATATCTTCTTGAGTAATACTTAGTTAAAATAAAGTCTATCCAACCAAATCCCATCATCATAATAATGGTGAAACAACATAGTATTCAATATCCAAAACTTATGAAGGTATGGGATCTCTTATGAATCTAGAAATTTCATTTATCTAACAAATTGCACTTTTTTCTCATCCCATGTTTATTTTTGATACATTATCTCTTGCACATTAGAGTACAAGGCATTATACACAAGATCTATGTGGATTATATATGTATATTTATCAATACCCTTCTCTCTATAGGTGGCACCCATTTTCCTTAAGAAGATCATGCTAAAATTTACATTTGGGGATCCATAACCAAATATGAATGAAATTCTATACCACTTTGTTGTAGTGGTTTCAATGTTTCTAGCATGACAACCACCTTTTGCTTTCTCTTTTTCTTTGGGCCCATTGCTCACTTCTAGTTGTAACTACTCTTCTCTCACTAGCTCTTGTTTTTACACATAAGAAACTCAATTTAAACTCTTAAGTGTCTTACCACACAATTATAAGTCCTTTTATGTTCCTTAAAGCTTAAGTAGATTTAAATATAGCTTCCATATAATCAAATTTCTACCTATTTTTCAATGTGCGAGATTGCTTGTATGGCATTCTGTCCATTCTAGCTGTAACTAGCACGTTTGATAGCTAGTCTAGCTAGCTATATATGTATAGTCTATCTTCCCTTCCATGAAATTATTCACATATTCACTTAGCATCCCTCTAAAATATTCATATTAGTTTTAGAACACTATCCAATCTTGTTTGTTTTTCATATTTAATTTTTTAACATTCTCATTAATTTCCTCGGTAATCATAATTGGAAACGTCTATTCTCCAATCACTCATTTGATTTGGCATCAATATTACTTTGAATTATTTTTTGGCACTAATACCTAATGGTACTCTTATATCTATAGTATGAGGCATCATTAGATTTTATGTCCTTGATATTGATTCTTACATCCTTCTATGGTGCCAATTGTTTGAGCTAATTCTTCAATATCTTCCTATGATGTATTATTTTCTCATTGACCATCTTCTATTCTTAGCTATCATCCACATATATATATACATTCCAAATATTTAGTTTATCATAACAAAAATACATGTTATAATGACCACTAATATTTTTACCCCATTCACTCCTAAAGTTTTTACAAATGGTCTCTTGGTCTTACTAGAAATATTCTAAATCAATTCACTCATTGAATTTTATTATTTAGAATATTTCTCTCTTTCTCTTCAGCATAAAATACAATGCATTCATCTGATGATGTGATATTAATGACATAAATAAGGAACATAATTATGTTTTTTTTTGTCTTCTTGGATGATCCAAATCATTATTCCAAATGCTTAGGTGACTTCAAATTTTCTCCAAATTCTTAGGTAAACATAAACTTTTCTCCATATTATTGGAAGATGCAACACTTAACTAGAAGTAAACCCATTCAAATTGAGTTCTAATTGTTGTAATCCATGCTTTTATACCAAACTATGATGCCTTTCCCAAATGTTAAAGACCATTACAAAAAAAAATTGATTAACATAAATATATATAGTGGATAAACCTATCCTTCCATGCATTATTATATAGTTTCTATTTAATAATGGTTAACAAAGCTAATATATACTTGTATAAAACTTGGAATTCTTGACTCCAAGGCACATCAAATAATTTTAGTTGTGTGATAGACTCTCCAACACAATTCATCAACAAAGCCAAATTTTATAGGGTTAAGTTTTACTCATGTGAGGATGGATTTAGCTTATGGAAAGATTCAAATGGTCTTTGACTGGGTTCTTAACTTGGGAATCAATGGTGCACAAATATTAAGAGATTTCATGGATGTATATCTCAATCCAAGGTTAACAATCTTGAAATTGATGGCACATGATAAAAGTTAAAATTGCAAGGAGGTAATTTTCTTGTTGAGGTCAATCAAGATTAGAAGAGTACTTGTTTGATCAAATTCCAATTTTTTGAGTGACACCTATCAATTTTTGACACTTTTACTAGACTTCCATCAATAAACTAATTTCAACCATAAACAATGATACCCCCTTATAGTTCCACTTAGAGGTTTGTCAAGTTTATATTTTGGTTAATTTCATGGTCAATTGAAAGAGGTTGCACCCCTAAGGCTAGTTTTTATTTCAATCCATGTTCAATATGAAGGGTGACCATGTGGTAATTATTGCATCACCAAATTCATATTTTAATTATTTTATGGACTCATAGCTTGATATCCAAAGTTTAAAGTCCAAAAAACAATAGCGAAAATATAAAGTTTAGAAACATAAGTAGTATGTTTGTTCTAATGTTACCCAAGGTTTAAACTTGGGTATGAATATTAGCCAAATAATTAAGCACCCAAAGAAAATATTTTTATGGTTTTGATATTATATTGGTTTAAAATATTGGATGTTTATATACTCTTAGGGTTACTACACCATAGAAAAACCAAGTAATGGTTTACAACACCCAATAAGATTTCCATCCAAAGGGATGGTACTATAACTAATTATGGATTACCAACCAAATATGATGCCAACTCTACCTTTGGTGTCAATCCACTTTGGTGATAAGGCATTGCCAATTTATAACACTAAAACTACCTTGGTGCTAGTTAAAATTTAGGTAAATAAAAATCATCAACTCTTTGTACCAACCTACTTCAGTCATGAAGCTATTCTTCTTCTAACATCATCATATATTTTCTCCTTTAGTAATAATTCTTGTATTGGCATCAATTGTATATGATAGGGAAACACCTTTAGACTTAGAAACAACCTCATAAAAATTAACACTAGTGTATCACTTAACTAAATGGTATCATTCCATATGGTACTAACCTTGAACTTAGTGTCAATGGTCTTAACACCAATAAAGATAGAAAGTGACATGAAAATTCTTATTCAAATTTGGGTTAAAATACTTTGAAGGAAAAGATATGAGTCCAATAATTAACTCCATAAGGATTTATGCACTAAATAATAATTTTATTATGCTCCAAAAACAATCCACTCAACACACATGGATATAAGAATATTTTCTCTAATTCATATAAGGTCAAAAAAGAAGACTAGTCTCCTTCCAAGTCATAGGAATACTTGTGAGGGTCTACAGTGTGTAGTGTCTCTCTATGTGATCATGCATCATGAATACACCCACCTTTAGATAGGCATAAAATAATATGGTTAGTGCTAGAGATATTAAGCTTAACATCATTAGCTAATGTTCATGCCACAACAAGAATTTAGATTCCAACACTCTTGTTGGGGTCTAAAATGATATCAAGGAAAAATTGAAACTATGACTATCATCTGCAATGATATGGAAGGTGAGCACCCATTAATCACAACTCAAACCCCAACATTGGATGAGTTAAATATTACTTTAACCCAACCTCCAGAGTAGGTTGGTATACCTTGTCAACTAATTTGAGTGTTGACTCATTTAAGCTTAGTTAAATGTATAAAGATAGGGATAGAAATGGGGTAAGGGTTAGAGAAATAATGAATGAATAGTGGTCGGATAAAGCTAACAACATAGGCATCTACAAGAAAACCCTCCACAAATCAATTTCCAGTAATCCACACTTGAGACTAACAACATTCGAAACCAGTAATCTTCATCATTAAAGTGCATAACATACTTCAAAGACTATTTCAAACATCTAGAGTACTAATAATCCAAATAGAAAAATTAGATCAATACCCAGACTAACAAAAAAATAAGTCCTTTTCAAGCATATATTTAAACATGAAGCATTTCAAGGTGCTCTAAGTTAGCAATCCAATAACAATAGAATAGACTAACCATAGCAACAATAGCAGAAATGACTTCATAGATTAAATCCTCACGAAATTAAAGAAGACACAAGTTTGAGGCAAACATCCAAGTAATGCTCCTTCTATTGATTTACAAAAAATATATAGTAGTAGGGCAAGCAAACACTCTAGAGTCAACCCTTCAAAATGAGGGTTCAACCTCTATTTATAGTTTGTACAATGAAATTGAAAAATTAAAAGCATTAGGAACATTACAAGGAAATTGGAGTGCCAGATCAGTAGGATGTTGAGGTGGTAGCCTCTTATTTATTTGAAGAAATAAAAGGAGCTGAGCTCCATGGATCTTCTGCAACTTGGCTTCTACAACTTTCTCAGCCTCTTTCAGTTTCTAATTGAAGACCAGGTCAAAGCATGATCAGAGACATTCCTCATTCTTGTAGTGGCTACCCCACCATGGATCTGTAATTGAATGTAGCTTAATATATTGATTTTACATTGCTTTGACTTCTCACCCCTTTTGCTTTATCTTCACAATGGTTTAGATGGAAATATGTAGTGATGCACCACTTTGAATGTCACTTTTATATACCACCTGAGCTGTGCCAATCATGGACCCTTGATATGCTTTTGGATAGTCCAAATTAGATCTTCAAAAAATAACTTTGACACTTAAACTAGTTGCGGCTTGAGATCATCTTCTTTTCTGTAGCTTTTAACTTGATTTGATCTGGGGATGATTCTTTCATAAAATTCTTATGAGCACTTTACAGTGTCAAAATCCACTCCTTAAAACTCCATCGTATTGGGTTTGACCAAGTTGATCATGAAAAATAACATGTTTGTAGCACTTCACAAAAAATAGAACGCAACCTTGAGTTACCTTTTAAAATACACAACATCAAATATCTCATGAAAAATAACAATGCTTTGCCTTTGTAAAAAATAACATTGCATTACACTATGTGAAAATTAATATTGTATCGCACCACACAAAAAATAGAACTCATTTGGCACTACTTGGTGAAATCCACGCTTTGAATAGGGCACAAGGCAAATTTGATCATTTACGTCATGGAAAATAACAAAGCACTTAGGAGCATGGAAAATAACATAGCATTTCACCCACCTTTTGGAATTTTGTGACTTTAATCACTTGCAAGCCCATTTTGAATAAGAAGACCATGAAAATCAATGCCTTCTTATGCCGCATGGAATATAACACTGCTCTCGACTTCATTCTTTGGAATTTCATGACCCAATTTTTACACAAAGCAACTCTAACTATTTGGACCACAAAATTTTGCACTTGCCATCCCTTCATATAAAATAACTCTTGTCAAGTCACTTCCTAGAAATTATGCACTTCAAATTGCTTACGAGGTCAATTTGACTAAGTAGATCACAGAAATTAACATTGTGCTTCTATCACATGGAAAATAACGAAGCAATTTACTTTGTTCTTTAAAAATTATGGGTTGATTTATGCTCAAGCCAACTTTCACCATTTTGATCTCACAAACTAATGATGTATTGTGGTCTCACTAAAAATAGCACTATAGTGAGATTCGTATATTTTAACATTATTTTGGGCTGAGTGGAATTTAACACTGCATTGAGGAACAAAGCATATTTTCAACACTTAGCCAATTTTTTCAAAAAATTTCTAAGTATGTGGCCTTTTTGGGCCTACATTCTGGCACCTCCTAGGGAGATTTGCTCACAAAGCTTGAGAACTCAAAGTCTTATCCATTGGGCATCAGGAGTCAAAATAATATGGATTAATGGTGATGAGGTGAAATGAATGAATGGAGTGGGATTTAAAAAAATACAAATAAATAAAATGGAGGAAGAAAAATATGCAATAAAAGGAATGAATGGTTGTAGGGTAAATGAAGGGCAGGACAAACTCTAGCAATCTACAAATTATGCTTCATAGAATAAGTTCCATGTGGTAGTTATACTCTCAAACATTTGTGAAGATTCTTAGAGTGTAACAGTTCACATAGAAATTATGCAAGAGGTAAAATGTAACATATCTCTATACGATACCACTCCTTTCATCAGATCAGCTGCATAGCAATGATTTAGAAGAGGGATGAAAAATGAACTCTTGCTTAAGTTACACAAAAATATACCTTTTTTATAACCTTAATCAAAATGAGGCTCTCTTTGCAATTTGACATGATTTTTACATGTCTTTTCATAGGTTCAAGCTTCATGACTACCCTTTAACATTGTCAATATTAGAACAACTTACAAAACATACAGGTATGGCTTCTTCTATCAACTGTGGTATTCAAAACACTTCAGCTCATTTTGTAGTAAAATTTTACTCCTCTTGCACCTTTTCCTGTTGATCTTGTTCTTCAATCTCTTTTTCTTGGTCACCCTCTTCTTGGTGTATCTCCTCATCATTTCTTTCTTGCTCCTCATCTTCATCATCTTCATTATCTTCCTCTTCGACATCTTATTCTTCATCAATAACCTTTTCCTCTTCTTCTTCTCCAAATAGTTTAACCATTTGATCAAATATCTTCAGAGCTTTATCCCAGGCTGCCTGGGTGGGATTGGATATCCCCATGATTTGTTGATGGGTGAACCAAAGTTTGGTTGTCTTTTCATATGAAATTGAAGATCCCCAATCAACTAGCTCCTCCATTAGATCTTTGAGTCTGGTTAGATCTCTTATCATTTGAGTCACCTTATCCTGATCAATGGGATCTTGCCATGCATCAATCTCAGACTCATCTTCCATGATGGAATTCAAACTAGTCTGCAGATCTTCATCAGTCAATAAATTTTTTTCTCATCCCAGAAACCTTGGAAGCCATACTACATCATTTCTTTATTGATGTCTACAATATTTTGTAGTTTACTTTCAATATTATTGGTCAACAACCATCCTTTCTGAATCAGCCCATTCTTTTTAAGAATAATTCTAGCGGTCAACCTCATAGTGTTCCAATCTCTATTGGAGATGGGCTTAGCATTTTTACTGCATCTTGCTTTAGACAACTTGAAGATCCTTTCAGCTTGAGGCACCATTGGTTGTATCTCCTCTATAACCTTCTCCAAGTCTTCCTTAGTCTCTTGTAATAAGTGACTAGCCTCATCCATGAAGTCAATTATAGGTTGAATCCTAGAGCATTTCTCCATAACTTTAGACCATATCTCCTTCCTGACTTGTTTCACCTTGTCTTTGGAGAAACTTGTAGCTCTGGTTTTCTCAATCTGGAGTTGTTGCTACAGAGACTGTATCTATTTGGCATACTCATCATTCTACTTCTTTAGCTTTTCATCTTGCTCCTTATGGATGACCATTTCTTTGAATTTATCTTACCACTTCTTGGCTTCATTTTTCATAGCTTTCTCCACCTTTCTCTGGTCACTGATTATGGCTTCTAGCTTTGCAACCTTTTCCTCCAACTTCTCATATTTTTCCCTATAGATGTCACTTTTCACATACATAGTCTCCAATCCTGCTCTAGCTATGACAAATTCATCCTCTAGGACTAATTGGGAAATATCTTTAGTCTCTTCTTCCAACTGGTACTCTTCAACTACCATGTCTTCTTCTAGCTTATCCATTGTAGGAGTAAGCTTGATCTTCATCCTTTGCCTAGCCACTAGATCAATTATTATAGACTTTCTCACTCTAGCAGCCCTCTTGGAAGGTTGGACCAATTTCTTACCCCAAAAGCTTTGAGTCTTCACTGAAGCACTCTTGATATTCTGTAGAGAGGCTATTGTTGGATGATCAGTGGGCGTGGAAGCTGTAGTGAGTGAAGGGAAAATAGGATTTGCATAGATGGGAGAGGTGTTGTGGTGATAATGGTGGAATTTGTGTTTATGGTAGTAGTTATAGTTGTGACTAAGGTTGTAATAGTGCATGTGGGTGGAGAAGTTGGAAGTGATAGCCCCTCTGTAGGTGTGGGTGATGATGTTGTTGGAGGTGACTGAGTATGAGTTGGAGATGATGATGATATGGGAATTTGGGGTGAATGTGGTGGAGATGGAATGGTATGAGATGATGGAGGGTTATGAGGTGGTGATGATGGTACTTGTTCCTCTTGAACTAGATAAGGGGAGGGAGATTTCTTAGGGGAGAAGAAGAAGAAATAGGAGGAGTAGAGATAGAAACCATACCTGTGTCTACCAAAGTAGACAACTGGAAAATATCATTGACACTTTGTTGTTGCTTCTATTGAGTGGATTGCTTGACTACTAACATCGGTAATTGTTCAATTGTTTGTGTCTGATCTAAATTTTATTTCTTACAAACTTCTTTCTTAGCCTCCTTCATTGAGTCTTTTGCTTTTCTCTTGAACACAATAGTAGTAGAGGCTTTACCTTCCTGGGCACCTTCTTGATGTTGAAGGGGTGGTACTGCAATTTCTTTTATAGGAGGATCTGTAGGTTTAGCAGAGGCTCCCATAGTAAACTTGATAGGGGTTAGATCTATAACCTCATCTTCTTTACCCTTTTTTATCTTTGGTGGGGAATGTGCTCCTAGAGCCATGTATTTGGGCCTTTTCTCCACCTGGATAATTTTTGTAGTCCTAGATTCATTTGCACCAAGGCCACCACCAACATATCCCATATTTTGCATTAGAGATGTCCCTACTGGGTATTGTTGTACTTGTTCTAGTGAAGGTTGAAAAATAGCTTGTGTTTCTTTAGTTGTTGATGGTGCAACCATTGTAGTATCTTCCTACTGAGTTGGTGTAGGAGGGGAAGTTAGGGGAGTTGGGTCTTGCTATTTTTTCTTAGTTTTAGACCTTTTTGCCTTGGCTTTACCCTTTTTAGTCTTGCTTGTCTCTACCTTCCTAAAGCTTAATGCTAAGGTTTTAGTTCTCTTGGCCATCCAATTTTCAAAGTGCTTATCATACCTTTCCTCAAACTCTTGATCAATTGGTTTACCATATTTGAGAGCTATGAAATTTCTTTCCACTCTCATTTTCCACCATTCAAGAATTTTACCTTCTATCCAGTTGTAAGTCTCTTGCATATCTTAAATCTTTGGCTCCTTGAGCTGGTGTTTCTTCTTATGCTCAGGGTCATAATCTTGCACATGTTCATAAAAATATCTCCATGGTGGTAGAGGTTCCATCTTACTGATATCCCATTCTAGTGGAGAGGTTTCTCTATTATTTCTATGCTTTTCAAATATTGGTCGAGTAGTCTTCTCAAATTTAGGGGCCTTTTCACCATTCAAGGTGCTAAGATTTTCTATGAATATGTCAACTGGGTCATACCTCCACCTTTGTGGGAGTTGGTAGAGGCCTAACTTTTCTAGGGCCTAGGTGATTTTTTCAAACTACCCCTTCCTTGTTACCATGATGTCATCCACCTTGAGGGGATAGGTAATTGTTTCTTTCCTCTTTATCTCAGTATAGAATTTATGATTGATGAATTCCACCTATCTACATTATTCCAATGCAAACATCTATTTGGTAACATAATGTGGCAATAGGAAAGGTTTCTCTATGAATCCATACAACTGAATGATTGTCCCTTCAGTTAGAACATACCAATCTCCTTCCTCAACCTCTTTTGTTTGCAAGTACTCTTTGACTATGGGAGGAAGTCTAGGGAACTTTCCATATATAATTTCTAAATATGGTCCCAAAAATTCTCTATTAAAGTTGTAATAGGACTCTGTTCTACTCAAAACCTTAGTCCAATGGTAGACTGGTATAGGATTTCCCTCATTATATTTATCTGAGATTGGTACCCAAGGATTTTCTTTTTTGGTAGCATTGAGGAACATCCAAGCCAAATGAGAGCAATGTCTGAAAGAAGGGGCCTTAGGGTCTCTCTTCAAAGCCACCAACTGCTCATGTATTCTCTTGGTGAGGAAAGCCGACCAATTAAAATATAGTGGTTTATTATTATCATTCCCTCTGGGAGTCCTATACATTTTCTCATTGGAAATACAATATATTATGGTTATTTTCCAGTCTCTTACATAGAGGTCAAAATCTAGGCCTGCTAATATTGCTAACATGGAAAATAGTTCTGGGAAGGCAAAATATTTGGTAGCAATTGGAGTCCTAGGTAAAACATCTCTAGACCTTATGGTTTTGAACTGTCTATAAACCCATTTTAGAAAATGGGCACCATTTTGACTATGATTTTTTAATGTGTAATACTTGGCTTGCTCTTTTGGGTCAAATGACTTAGGGTTTATAGGTGGTATTTTCCCCATGGCAAAGAGGTCATGATAGAGTTGCTTAGTTATATGAAAAAGGATTTTTCCTTGGGTTATTTTTACTGCTTTGGCCTTAGGGTCATAAAATTTCACTATTGCTGAAACTAACTCTGGACATGGGTGAATGGAATCATAGATATAAAAGGATAAAAGAGAGTGAAGGGCACAAGTACCTTGTACTGAAAGTGGTTGTCCATGCTCAAAATTATACTCAATTTCCTGTCTAAGCTTATCTCTTATTTTCCATGTCATTTTCATGTCTGCAACTACAAAAGATTTGTCCATGTAGTTTAGGTTTTCCCCATTTATTGGTTGAGTGGCCCATTTTGTAATATTTGATGCCATTTCTACAAGAATTGTACTATGGTATCTTTTGTGCACATAAGAAATTTACCTCTCTTCGCAATTGGAGCTCTGGTAAACTTTGGTGGCAAGGTAAATGAAATGAATTTCCATCTGAATTTGGCCTTAAGTAGTTCTTCATGCATCCTCCACCATTAATGTGGTAGTTAAATGGTCAGTAAGTTTACATGCATTCAAACATGTAATTGGTGGTAAGGTGATGCAGCTTGTCAATGAAGCTCTTGATGCTGATTGGATGGAGTACATAGCACTTTATGGGTTGTGGCCCATTGGCACTCTTTTTTAGGTGTATTAACTACCTCTTTGGTTATGGATTGTGGCATTATATATTTAGCTTCTTTCACAAATTTTAACATTCCATGGATTTTAAATTTTAACATATGATTTTAACACCTCACATATTTTAACATTACTTTTTTCTTTTCCTTTATTGTTGAAGTAAAACAAACAAGAAATAAAATTATAATACAAATATGTACATATTTTACATAAGAAGAAATCTTTTACTCAAAGTATAGCTTTAGATGATATCCATTGACCGGGATTGGCTGCATATTTCCTTCTTGATCTTGAAGCTGAAATGCATTATTCTTTTTTACTTCCATTATCTTGAATGGACCCTCCCAAAATGAATCAAACTTTTGGTGGTTTCCTGGTTTAGATTTCTCTACATTCCACCTTAGGACTAAATCACCTATCTTGAATTTTTTGAATCTGACCTTCTTATCAAACCATCCTTTGGTATCCATAGAGTGCTTCTGGAAATTCTCATATGCCTTGGTCCTTTTTCTTCCAACTGTAGGAGATGCATTAATCTAGCTTCTATTGGGTTCTGATCTGATTCTTCATCTTGGCTAGCCAATCTTAGAGCTGGTATCTCTATATGAGTAGGTAGGATAGCCTCTTTCCCATACACTAATGCATAAGGATTTGTCTTGATAGACTTTTTAATAGTAATCATGTTTACCCATAGAGCTTATTCTAAGAGGAGATGCCAACTTCTTTTATTATCTTCCAATGCTCTTTTTAGAATTCTAAGTAAATTTTTGTTAGTGGATTCTGCTAACCCATTCCCTTGAGGGTAATAGTTAGAAGAATTCTTTAAAATTATGCCATATTTTCTTGTAAACTCAATGTACTTTGCACCTATAAAAGTTGGACCATTATCACTTACTATGGCTTTAGGAAGACCAAACCTTGTGATTAAGCTTTCCATGAATTCAATTACCACATCTTGGTCTGATCTCTTGGTTGGAATTGCCTCAACCCATCTTGTAAAGTAATCTGTAGTAGTCAAAATATATTTATGACCTACTAAAGAGTTAGGATTTATGACTCCAATGAAATCTAATCCCCATTATTGGAAAGGTTCTTCTACTTGGATAGGCTTAAGGGGAATGAAGCATTTCTATTCCTCCCTACATATCTTTGGCACTTGTCACATGCTCTTGTTACCTTGAAGGTATCAACAAATATAGTAGGCTAATAGTATCCTACCCTTATTATTTTCATGGTAGTGACCTTTCCTGAAAAGTGTCCTCCTAACAATCCTTCATGGAATTCCTCAATGACCTTTTGTTTTTGGTTGTCTTTCAAGCATCTTAGTAGAACTCCATCAAGATTCTTCCTATATAACCCTTCTAGTAATAGAATATACTTTAAGGCTTGAAGCCTATACCTTCTTCTTTGTGAAGGATTAAGATCTTGAGGATATACCCCTATCTAGAAGTAACTTGTCAATTGATCAATCCAATCTGAACCTTCTAAAGAACTATCCCCACTCTGTTCTGATGTTGATGGTTGACAAGCTGATATCTAGTCTGAAAATACTTTTTTTGTCATTCCCTAACATAATTCTCTACCTCTGACTAACTTAGTAGGATGTATCTCCACATCATATTCTTAGATTTTGGTAATCCAACCAGCTCTTTTGTCTCCTAGTTCTCCTTGTAAGATGAAACTCTTGACATCTGGGTGTACCACATAAACAAGAGTTTTACTTTGAGCCAAGTATTACCTAAACTTCTTCAATGATTTCATGATTACAAATACTTATCTCTCAATAAAATTATATTTAATCTGGTACTCATGAAGAGTTTGGCTCCAAAAAAATATGGGGTGTTCTTCTCCAACATCATTCTTTTGTGTTAGTACTATTGCATAACTCTCTTCAGCTCCATAGGCATATAAAATAAAATCCTTGCTAAAATCAGGGTTCACTAGTACTAGGGTAGTAGCAATGGCCTACTTGATTATTTCAAAATCTTACTTTCTTGCTTCAATCCACTTGAATTCCATATTCTTTTTTAGTAGCTCTAAAATTGGTTTAACAATTTGGGCAAAATCTGAAATGAACTTTCTTACAAAATTGATCTACCCAAAGAAGGATTGCAAGGCCTTTTTATTCATAGGTAGAGGAAGATCTAGAATTGACTTCACTCTATCAGGGTCAATAGACATTCCTTATTTAGAGACAACATGCCCTAATAGTTTCCCTTCATGGACTACAAAAAATGACTTCTTTGGGTTTAGGGAGATGCCAAACTCTCTATATTTTTGAAACACTTGCTCCAAGTGTTCCAAGTGAGCTTGTTTCTTGTGAGAGAACATAGTCATATCATCTAGATATATGAGGATGAATTTATTGATTAACTCCCCAAAAGCATAGTCCATGGCTCTCTGGAAGGTAGCCCCTACATTAGATAAACCAAAAGGTATCCTTTGATAAGCAAAGGTTCCCCACTTAGTAGTAAAGGTTATCTTGAATTGATCTTCATATTTTACCTATATCTGGTTGTATCTTAAGAAACCATCTAATAGAGAAAACCTCTCAGCCCCTACAATAATCTACAAAATTTGATCAATCTGAGGGAGGGGGTAGTGGTCTTTCAGTGATGCTCTGTTCAGGTTCCTGAAATCTACACATAAATGGATGTCTCCATTCTTCTTCCTGATAGGAACCAAGTTAGCCACCCATGTAGAGTGCTTGATGGGGTAAATAATTTTAGATTTTAGTAGTTTGAGCAACTCTTCTCTCATTATGGATTCAATCCTAGGGTTCATAGGCCTCTGCTTCTACCTGAAAGGCTTTGCATCAACTTCTAGCTCAATAGTATGTTGAATAATTTTTTATCATATACCTTTAGATCTTCATATGACTAGGCTATGATATCTTGGTATTTAAAGCATAGGGCCTTGATTTCCTCTACTTCTTCTGGAGAACATCGGATACCAATTTTGAGCTTTTTATCTTTCTCTACTTCGATCTCCTTATAGATTTCTTCATTGATTTCCATGGCTCTTGGTTTCTTCCCATCCTCATTATCAAAGAGGTTTTCTAGGGTGATCAAACCCTTAGGGATATGATTGTTCTTCAATTGAATAACATCTTGTTGATCTATTTCATGAGGTAGCTCTTCCTGCACACTAGATAAGCAAGCTTCTCTTACTAGAAAGTCAATAATCTGATCATCACTCTCAAAAACTTACCAAAAAATCTGTCTATCTGGTACTGTAGGTCTGAAAACTAGTTTAACTCTCTTATCCTTTGATGATCCAAGATCTGAAGAAGGGCTGAATTTAGAACCCTTAATGGCCAAAGAATCAGCCAACATATTCTGTTTTCTAGGAATAGAGTGGATATTAAGAGCATCAAAGGATTCCATCAAATCCCATACCCTATTCTTGTATGATTTTAAGTAATGGTGCTTGTTGCTGCACTTCTCTCTGACTTGATTAACTATCAGCTCTAAGTCACCATATATGTCTAGCATTTTGATTCCCATACTCTCTACTTGCATCAATCCTAAGCATAGAGCCTCATATTCTATAACATTGTTAGTGCAAGACCATGTTAGTCTATATGCAAAACTTTTCACACCTTCTGAAGGAGATTTCAAAATTACACCTGCACCAACTCCATTTTTGCACCTTGCACCATCAAAATGCATAGTCCAAATTTTTGTCTCCCTCAGGGATTGATTGGATATGGTAGGGGTCTTTTTCTCTACTTTAGAGGAAATATTGTAAGTGCCCATACCTATCCCAAATAGGTTGTAATCCTCTCTGAATGGCAACTCATCCTCCACTTCTAACTCTTCAAAGCTCTCTACTAGTTCAACTTCATCTAGAGTTGAGAGGTTACACATGTCCTCCTCTATTTTTTCAATGTGATAGGACACAGGCTTTTTAGGTGTTATCCTTATCCTCTTTCCTTTGAATGGAATCATCATGCCAGAGTAGTCCAAATACATATAGCCTCCTAGCTTAGCAGTGAACTCTCTGGAAAGACATAGGCCAAAGTAAGGCTCTAGGTCTACCACCATAATTTCTTGTACAATAGTTACTTCTGGAGCCCTATGTAGTCTCATTAGTACATCCTTTACCACTCCAATGGTCTTAACTGGTGTACCATCCAACTATAAAACTTTAGGATAGGAACGGGTATACTCCATACCCATCTCATCATAGACTACTTTGGGCATGACTATGGTTGAAGCCCCTGAATCAATCATACAGTTGTGGACTATCCAACCTTCCATTCTCAAGGAAATATAAAAGGGAGGAGGTTTGTTCTTCAGAGTAGCAGGAGTCATCTTCTCCTTACCATAAGGTATGCTAAAAATTGTGGTAGTCTACTTTTCTTGAGAATTCTTACTTAAAGAAGCCTTGAGCAGATCTATCTAACCAGGAATAAAGAGGGTATCGTAGAGACTTGCTTTGGAGGGAATTCTCTTCATCTCCTCCACAATGTTATATTCTAACTTCTCCAAAGGGAGCTTCTCATACCTCTTCTCTGGTTCTCCATATTTTCTCTTATATTGTTGTGTAGCTTCAATCCTTTACCTCTTAGTGATGGAAGGAAATTTTAACTTTTCTTGTGCTTCATCTTTAGAACTTATTCATTCTTTATTATTTTCCTTCTCATACTATTTTGGAAAATTGATCCCCTTTTCCTGGCTCTTAGGAGTTGCATCTCTCTTTTTAGTTGCTTGAGGAATAGGGAATTTATCATTACTTTGTAGAGGTGATTCTTTCTTTTTCTGAGAGGGAACTTAAAATTGACCCATCTTCTATGGATCAACCTGCAATGTCTTCTTCCTAGACCTAGTCATGATAGAAATATACTCTTCTTCATAGAGATCTTGTCCGACCATGATCTATTCTAGCTACCACAACATGTTGACTCTTCCCTTTTGATTCCTCTTAACTTTCTCCATGGCCTATTGCACATGGTGTTGGTACATGACACAAGAATTTGAATCATGAGGATCATTACATACAAGGCACCAAACATTCACAAGACTGGTCTTAGGGGTATATTCTTGATCTTCTTGATTTGTGTTAACCCTGGCCCCTGCACTATTACTGGTACTAAGCTTCTGATCTCTGTTAATGTATGGAAACCTTCTCTATTGAGACCTCTCCATATCTCTTTTCTCCATTGCATTCACCTTGTTATTGATTGTTTTCAAGGTACTCTGGATATCGAGCAATAGGGTGGATTCTTGAGGTACTTGAGATGGGAGTGGTGGAAAGGAAATTGAGGTAGATGTTGCTTTGGGAGAAGGAATTGGAGCCACTTGGGGGAGTGGTGATGACAAAGGAGGTGGGTCCATATAGGAAGATGTAGCTACCTTAGCTTGAAATTGAGGGATATCAGAATAATATGGTATGACTATCTTTGGAGGTAGCCTTCCTACATTAATTAGGATATTTTTTGCTTGTATGACTACATTATATATTTGAGGAAAAGTAGCTACCCTTGATTGTTGAGTTTGTAGCCCTAGGTCTAACCCAAGAGCTCTGATGTAGTACATGAAAGCAAGGGGGTAGATGGTCTAGCTTTAGGAGGTATCCTTTTCCATGTTCTGCTAAATCTTAGATTAAAATCAGAGACTAACTCTTGTTGATGTTTTTGCATAGATGTGAACTAGTTTAGGAGGGAAAAGGATCAGTAGATTCATTAAATTATTCTACAAAAGGCTTAGCTAATGCAGCCCATGAAGTGATGTTGTTGTCTTCCAAGGTTCTAAACCAATGCAAAATTTTCCTCTAAAGGATAGGGCTAGAATTCTGATGATCACATCTTCATTTCTAATGTTGTGTATGGCTGCTAAGTTCAGTATATCCTAGCAATGCTCATAAGTAGTTTTACCTGAACCATCATACGTGGGTATAGCTTTGGATATAGCTTGGGGAATGTCATGCATTTGAGCAAGGCTTAAAGGACCAATGGTATCCCAATTAGGGTATTTCTGTGGAGCTTGGTTTGGGTTTACATTCTACTGTGCAACCATGTTTACTAGGGTTTTTCATGGAGTTTGAAGTGGGATGAAATGACTTCTTGATGGTATTTGAATCCCTTCAAAGAGTGAGTCTAGAGATAAACTTCTTGTATGCCTAGATCTTCTTGGTGGTAGCTCAAAAAATGGAATAGGTTCTTGACTATTTCTAGTAGATGACCTAGTAAACATGAAAGAATGAGCTATTGAAAGGGCTTCTTAGGTTCTTGATCTCAGGGAGTCACCAAGTGAATTTGCTTCCACCGCTTGATGAGGTCAAGACAATCCACTAAATCTTGATTCCTCTAGGAAGAATAGAAATGAAATCTAGTGGGTGAATGAATGTTCTTGTAAATAGTGTCCCACCAGGCGTGCCAAAACTATTGGGGTCTAAATTGACATCAAGGAAATCTTGAAACTGTGACTATCATCTACAATGATCTAGAAGGTGAGCACCCACTAATCACAGCTCAAACCCCAATATTGGATGAGTTAAATATTACTTTAACCCAACCTCTAGAGTAGGTTGGTATACCTTATCAACTAATTTGAGTGTTGACTCATTTAAGCTCAGTTAAATGTATAAATATAGGGATAGAAATGGGGTAAGGGTTAGAAAAGTAATGATTGAATAGTGGACGGATAAAGCTAACAACATAGGCATCTATAGGAAAACCCTCCACAAATCAATTTCCAGTAATCCACACTTGAGACTAACAACATTCAAAACCAGTAATCTTCATCATTAAAGCACATAACATACTTCAAGGACTATTTCAAACATCTAGAGTACTAATAATCCAAATAGCAGAATTAGATCAATACCCAGACTAACAGAAAAAGAAGTCCTCTTCAAGCATATATTTAAACATGAAGCATTTCAAGGTGCTCTAAGTTAGCAATCCAATATCAATAGAATAGACTAACCATAGCAGCAGTAGTAGAAATGACTTCATAGATCGAATCCTCATGAAAGTAAAGAAGACACAGGTTTGAGGCAAACATCCAAGTAATGCTCCTTCTATTGATTTACAAAAAATATACAATAGTAGGGCAAGCAAACACTCTAGAGCTGACCCTTGAAAATGAGGGTTCGACCTCTATTTATAGTTTGTACAATGAAATTGAAAAATTAAAGCATTAGGAACATTACAAGGAAATTGGAGTGCCAGATCAGCAGGATGTTGAGGTGGTAGCCTCTTATTTGTTTGAAGAAATAAGGGGAGCTGAGCTCCATGGGTCTTCTACAACTTGGCTTCAGCAACTTGCTCGACCTCTTCTGATTTTTTATTGAAGACCAAGTCAAAACATGACCAAAAATGCTCCTCATTCTTGTAGTGGTTGCCTTGTCATGGATATGTAACTGAATGTAGCCCAAGACCTTGATTTTGTGTTGCTTCGACTTCTCATCCCTTTCGCTTCAACTTCATAGTGGTTTATATGGAAATCTATAGTATTGCACCACTTTTAATGTCACTTTTATATACCACCTAAGTTGTGCCAATCATGGACCCTTGATCTACTTTTGGATGGTCCAGATTAGATCTTTAGAAAATGACTTTGATACTTAAAGTGGTCATGGCTTGAGACCATATTATTTTGTGTGGATTTCATCTTGCTTTGATCTGGGGATGATTCTTTCATAAAAATCTGCTAAGCACTTTTAGCGTCGAAATCCACTCCTTAAAACTCCACCGCATCAGGTTTGATCAAGTTGACCATGAAAAATAACATGTATATAACACCTCATGAAAAATAGAACATGGTTCTGAGTCCCTATTTAAAATCTGCAACATCAAATATCTCATGGAAAATAACAATGCTTTTCCTTTATGGAAAATAATATTGCATTATGTCATGTGTAAAATAACACTATATCAGGCCTATGGAAAATAACATTGTATCACACTACATTATCACTACTTGGTGAAATCAATGCTTTAAATAGGGCCCAGGGTAACTTTGATCATTTATGGTGTAGAAAATAACAAAGCACTTCAGAGCATGGAAGGTAAAATAGCATTTCACTCGCCTCTTGGAATTTTGTGACTTGAATTGCTTGCAATCCCATTTTGACTGAGAAGACCACAAAAACTAACACCTTTTTATGTTGCATGGAATATAACACTACTCTTCATTCTTCAGAAGTTCGTGATACAATTTTCCCACAAAGAAACTCTAAATATTTAGACTATGATATTTTACACTTGTTTTCCCTTTATGGAACATAAATCTTATCGAGCCACTTCTTAGAAATTTTGTGCTTCAAATTGCTTATGAGGCTAATTTGACTAAGTAGACCACTAAAATTAACATTGTGCTCCTACCATGTGGAAAATAACAAAGAAATTTCCTTTGTTATTCAAAATATGTGGGTTGATTTATGCACAAGCCAACTTTGACCATTTTAACCATGGAAACTAACAATGTGTTGTGGTCTCACAAAAAATAGGACTATATTGAACTTTGTGGATTTTAACATTGTTTTGGACTGAGCGAAATTTAACATTGCATGGAGGAACAAAGCATATTTTCACCACTTAGTCAAAAATTTCAAATAAATTGTGAAGTATGAGGTTTTTTGGGGCCTACATCTTCTTAAAATAACATTCCCACTAGATTTATCAAGTTCTCTAACATTATTGAAGCACATATTATAATTTACATTTGATTCATGTACAATTACAATTTAAAGGGTACATAGAAAATCACTTCACTTCCTTTTTTTAGATAATACTTTCTCATGCATATTCTATAACATAATGATATTTTATTCAATTAACCATAAAGGAAACTACTGCTAATAAGATATTCATGATTCAATTTAGCCCACATGACCAACCATTACAATCATATATAGTTAATCAAGAGTAACAATCCACCCACTATAAATACATTGCACCCACACATTCTATAATTGAATAAATATAAAATAATTCCTAAATGTAGAACTTATAGCATCAACACAAATACAAGTGGTCTTAATTATTTCAATATTTCATGCTCAATCCATTAGATTCAACAACATTTGTTGGTGCCACCATGACTATGTACCTTTGGGACAAATCATAGCTAAGGCAATGCTTTAGCACCCTACTCATCTCAAATACCAATGAGCTTTCCAAAATAAGACCATATAGGGCTTCTAATTACCATATTACTAGGCTAGAACATAGTCACAAGTAGTCCATGATACCAACATATGAACACATGAGAACTAAAACATAAAAATATAAACACTAGTATGTTGAAATTGTAACCTAATTCTTGGACAAGGGTAACATTGTATGATGTAATATTGAATACACCTAAGTGTTATGTAATATTGAATAAATTAGGATAAAAATTGTTATAACTAATCTCCTTGAAAGTAGCATTAAGAGTGTGATTGTTTGAATTCAAATTGATGCCTTTTTGTGCCCATTCACTTTGGCTTAGTGCCCAAGAGAAGAAAATTATATAGCATCCTCCTTCAAGGAGGATAGATGTATCTCTTCACAAATGTAAGGGCTTCCATTATGGTTAAGTGGAGATAAGAAAAGGTGCTTGATCCCCATGAGCACACAATCGAGATCCATTGAGTACCATCTCTAGAGGAAGATGAAAAATCATTTTAAATTTGGAGATCACATCATTTTTTTTTGCTAATGATTATTGTTCCATCAAAGGTTTGAATTTGAGTTCTTGAAGATAGGTAGACTTCTTCCATATAATGAGGAATATTTGTATTTTTATCAACTCTAGAGCATCCAATATGGGGAATATTTTATTATCATTAATACCTTATCTTCTTAGCCCCTTAGTTTATATTATGGTGGGTGTTGAGATTATAATCAAATTCTTAGTCAAGACCAACATTGTATGATGTAATATTGAATAGGAATAAGGGCATTCATTGTATAATATATTAAATTTATTGTAATATTTTACTATGTAATCCCTATGGATCATGGTTAACCTTGTTATGGTTAAATCCATTTTATAAAATTTTAATTTACCTTAAATACTTTTTTGTTATGTCAGCTTAAGTTTAAGACCATATATGTACTTTGGGTTTTGGTATTGGTATAAATACTCCCCACCACTCCATCATTTATTCATTGGAGTGTAGTGATTATTATCTATAAATGATACAATTATTATTTATGATGCATTTGATTATCATTATTCTCTCTGTCTCTTTTTATTTATTTTTTATTTTTATGATTTCTATATAAGATTTGAGTGGATGCATTGCTTATGCTCATTTCTCAAAAATATTATGAATTTTGATATAAGAAGCATAAAGACCCACACTTAACCATATTTATAGTAGGATTTGTTGTGTGTGGTGCTAACACACATTCACATGAATACCACAGTGTATCAAATTAAATACAAAATATAAACTATAGTTCAACATAACAAACACATCATTACCATAATGTAACTATAACATAAGCACACACAACATGATTCTTGGATTCAAGTTTCCATCCTATCAACTTGATTTATATATATCAATCACATCCATATTTGATGGATGTCATACTTTGACTATTTTTAGATCTAGGTATCACATATATCTTCAAAGAATTCACACTTTCTCAAATTATTTCTAGATCTAGGGAACACATCCTTTTTTGACAAAGTCACACTTACTTTGGCATAAATATACAAGATGAATGCTAAATAAAATAGAACACATACAACCCAACTACATTAGCATTTTATTTTCTAATAATATTACTAGGTCATGCTAACCAATATATATCGTATGCATATTTAGAGAAGTCACACTTATTCTATAAATATATAAATCCATCTTATCTACCCTTGGATATGTTGCACATGCTATAGAATTCATTTACAATAGGCACTCTCCCACTTGTCTCCTACAACATCTAACATTGAGGAGCTATCACTCTTTAGTCGATGCCCTCATATTGGAGCCCCTTATACCCTTTGACCTAACCCTTTATTTGAAACCCAAATGTATTATATTCCACATTGTTGCATTGCAAAAAAATATTTATAAGTCTATAAGAAAAGATATCCTAAAAAAATAAATTATGCATTTAACTTACTAGTTCAAAAGTGATGCATAAAATCTTTAGGATGTTAAGAAATAAAACCCAATAAGGTTAGAACATGCATTCAATAGCTCACTAGCTTAAATTTTCATATATAACATCATATCAATAGTTCAAGTGAAGACCAATATTGACATCCAATTATAACATCAAGGTTTTGAAAATTAAACATAAACCACCAAAAATAACTTTTAGTTCAAAACTAACAATGCGATTGATAAAAAAATTTATACACAACAAATATTTGGTCAAGGAGATGAACATAAAAATTTATCCAATACATTTTTTATTTATTTTTGGTTAGAAGTAGAAAATTATTAATTTTTTGATAGATTAAAGGAAAGGGTTTTGAAAGGATCCCCAAAAATTTTACATGAAAAGAATTACAAAAAGAGAGGACCTTCAGAGGGGGTCATAAGAGGCAGTATCCTAGATGTAATAAAGGGATAGGAAAAAACCAAAAAAAAAAAAGAGGAAGCCCCTAAAGCCAAGGGAATACCTAAAACTAACTTAAAGGAAGAGAACACCAACAAAAATAAGCTAAAAAAATAGAGGGACATGCACGAGGAGGCATGGATTGCCAGATTATCCTATATCACTAAGAGTAAGGGATCCCACTAGATCCTCTAGTTCATCTTCATCAATTTTTTTGTTGTATTCTTCTATTATGGTGATACCCCATTGGATCAAAGAGGAGCTTATTTTTACCACTCTGGCCAGGGAACTTATCAAATTATTGAGTTCTTGTATGTAACCTTTCTTGGTGATGAAAGGAACTCATAACCTATGTTGAGTGCAACTAGAAGGCATGGAGGATTCACTCCATGGATCCACCTTAAGAGAAGAAGACTACACAAAATTGGTATCACATTTGATTCTCTAGGCTAGCGAGGGAGAGTTTGCTACCCCGCTCGGTTCATGTTCAATAGCAATTGGAGATTTCAACTGTGATATTGGTTTCTTGAAGAATGATAATGTGGGGATTCATACCTTTCCTCATGGAATCCAACATATGTTAATTGGCATGTTTATTTAGGCCTATCACATTCTAGGAGAGGATCTTTATTTAGAAAATTTTGAGAGAAATTTCTTTCCTCTGCCATGGCCAGAGGAGTAATTGTTTCTAGGCCCCACATCACAACTAGATTCTGTAATAGGGTTTTCCTTTTTAGGTATGCACAAGATGGTTTAGGTGCCATTTGAAATTTCTATTTTAGATTATCTTTTTCAGAGGT
The DNA here is from genome assembly GCA_028583015.1 of Wollemia nobilis. NCBI lineage: Eukaryota > Viridiplantae > Streptophyta > Pinopsida > Araucariales > Araucariaceae > Wollemia > Wollemia nobilis. The sequence goes on along the minus strand of JAQPPZ010017031.1, from coordinate 4,422,433 downwards.
CATGTTTGAGGGCCTACCTTTCTTCTTTCCACTACCAACATTAGCATGGCCTTTTTTTTTTAGATGGTAGGACAAAGGGAAAACTAGTTTGAATTGATGATATGCTCAAGGATAGGAATAGACTGGGGAAATTAAGCCATAAAAATAAAGGAAGCCACAATTAAATAAGGGTGAAAACAGGGATTAGGGGGAGCTAAAGAGAATTTCTTAACAATAGGTGGAGGGGGATAAAGATTCATGAGCTGAAGAGAATATTTTGAAAGGGGAAGAGGAGTCCCAAAAGAAGTAGTGGGATGAAAATGAGGGGAAACAAGGGACAAAAGGATATTATCAGGGCAAGGCTTCTCAACATATAAATAAGATAAGGGATTGGTCAAAGAAGAGAAAGGAAGTATGACCTGAGGAGAGGACCCATAACCAATGAGATGAGTTTTACACTTTCTTTTAGACTCTAGATCCACGGTATTGCTATGAAGTAAAATAGAATCAGAGGCCACCAAAGAGATCTCACCTATAGAGGAAGTGGAACATGCACTAGGGATTTAGGCCTCCTTATGAGACCAAGAATTCTTGCAATTAGTAGGGGTTTTTGAAATAAATTGATGAGAGAGGTACCCCTATTTCTTGTAGGTGGTGTAAAAGGTCGACTTATTTTTATACTCAATAATTTGGATCTTGTTGTTGATGTCTAATAGCAACTCGATGGATTCTAGGAGATTTAGATAAATATTGTAAATAATGCACATTTTTGAGTATACCATTTGATATTTAGCTTTGGTAGTTGGATCAAAAGTAACTAGTTCTCCAATAGATCTTGCTATTTCTCTAGGAATGGCTTCATGCCATAATTAAATTGGTAAGTTAGGGAGCTTGACCCATATTGGGACTTTATTGATGCTTTGGGAGTCTATATTGAGGTTTGGGTCCCATATCCTAAGAAAAATACTATGACAACCAAAGAACCATGGCCCTCCAGTAATAATTTTACTTGAATCTTTGCTATTGTTGAGTTTGATTAGAAAAAATCCTCTAGGGATTGCCAAAAATTTCATATGCCCATGAGGTTTCCATTTGGTGATTTCCATTTCCTTATAATCTCAATAGTGGATTTTGAACCCATAAATTTACCCATGAGGGAGATGGTATCAAGAAATAAAGTCATGGACATGAGCTCTGAGGGTATCTTCAGCTCACCCTGAGTCGGATGAAGATCGAATGAGCTACTAGGGAAAGACAAAAAATATTATTTTTGGATTATTTTAGTAAAGGATAAGGAATAAAAACAAGGATTAGAAGGGGGGTCTAGGGTTGTACCCACCCCAATTCTCATGGCATATAGAACCCCACCAAAATGACATCAATACCATCACCAATGCCCGTGAGCTCTAGATTTCTCGATTGATCGCCATCAAGACTCCTTCCATAAACTTTGGAGATCATAAGAGTGTCTGAGGGGTTCCTACCATTGCAAAGTTTTAAATTTTTTTCTTCTCTAGTGCTACACTCTCCATATGAGAACACCCATGTATAAAATTAATTTGACTATGAGAGTTTAATTTAGTTTTTCTCCCACTCCAGTTGTAGGTGTTGTTCTTAGTAGGAATGGGTCATCATGGTGACCTCCCATTAATAGAGTTGTTCTCTATTATTAGTGATATATCATCCTTATATTTATTTTATTCCCTCTTTATTGGTATATTCTTGCTTTGTTTCCCCCTAATCCCTTTTTCCTTCCTCCTTTTTCCTTTCCATTTCCTTTTTCTCCCCTATCACCCTCAAAGTTTGTATTGCTTCTACATGTAATTTTTGGGAGTAGATAAATTATCCCTTCCCAAGACCCCCATGTAGGGCTAATTTCATTTTTGGAAGGTGAGAGGTAAAAGAGGTACTAACTATATTTAACATTGATCAAAAGTGTGTGAAAATAGAGTTCATCGATAATTATCCCAAGGTATTTTTTTAATGTCTTAGAGGACTTCTCAAATTTTCATAATTTTATAATAGCCTAGTATATTAGTGACACTTTATTTATTAATTTAAATTCTTAATGATATCATCTCTTTGTCATGATAGATTATATTTATATGTCCTATACCTTGACTTACATCATAAGACAAGCTTCACATCATACTTTGGTTCTAATTGACAAAGCAAGGCAATGGTAATATAGATTCCATTTATGTTTTGGAAATGATTTATCTTACATCAGTTGTGCTCCTATTAAAAACTAAAACACTTGCTTCCATATAATTAATATATTTCATAAAATCATCATAATAAATTTAATTCTATAGATATCATTCATTAAATCAAAATACATGAAATCATGGTAAATTTTATCACATTCAATTTAATAAGATATTATAAATCACGATGCTTCATTTTAAAATACTTTATTCATGATCATTCAATAATTAAAATAATACATCACTATTTCCTACATTAGTCTAACAAACATCTACAAGTAATAAATTATCAAGGGGACAAGAAATCAAACACTATAATCTCTTATATAGATAATGACCTAGAGAAAACCCCTCATCTCAAAATACTATTTGCATGAATAGAATTCATGCCATGTTAGCACTAGTAGCTACCTACAACATTAGATCTCATAGTTTTCATGACCCACCTTGGCAGGACCCTTTTACATGATGAACTAGGACCTAATTCTTAGTTTTGTAATATTTTGTGAAGTTAATTGATGCTTTTGTGAAAGATATATTTTAGGAAATATGTTTTGGAAAAAAGAAAAGCAAATCAATTAATCATGGTTTAATTAATCTAATTTCATATTTCCTCATTAATTTTGTAGGTTTTGGAATGCAATTAGGTGATATTTTTCTTCACAAAATGTGTCTATTTTTTATTGGACCAAAAGAGCACTAAGATAATTTAATAATATAATTGTTCTCATTTCTCTTCTTTAATAGTTTTAAATTTAACAATGTTCTTGAGAAGGGGGCAAGAAGAAAATGGATGGATCACCTTATCTCAACTTTTTGATTTTATTATATTTATCTTGTCTCCACCTAGTGGCTATGGTATTATTTTAATAGGAAAAGGACCTTCATTCTCATAGTGCTTACCCATGTGGGAATATTTAAATCTCTCCCTTGTCCCTAGCTAGCATGGTGGAAACCATTATTTTATTAGAGAATATCTTTTACATGGGGGAGGAGTTTATTATAAATTGAGAGCCTCTTAGGAATAAAGGGGAAGGATTCTTAGAGGTAAGCCTGTGGATATGACAAGGGATGCAAGAATTTTAAAGGCTCTATCAGAAATACCTAAGGGACTCAATCCTTTCTTGAGAAATTAGCACTAGGTTGGTGCTATCATATCTTCCTACTAAGCTTTGTTATTGCTAGTTACTTTCATATACTACAATTGTAATTGTATGAATGTTTCCTTTGAAATTTTGTTATGATTTTCTTGGATCATATTTTCTAGTTTGCATACTTGAGAGAGGAATTTAATTATAGTAGTTTTTAAAGAAAATAAGACCCTATTAGTTCAATTTAGAAGGGTTAATTTCAAAGGAATATCATTGGGGATTCCATTTTGAATCAATTGAAGCCAAAGTAGCTCCTCCCTTAGAAGGTGCTTAAAAGATAGGAATTGTAGCTGATTTGATCATGAGAGCAACCTTTAAGATTTTATTTTCTTGAGGACATCTAATAAGATGTGATTGCCTTAGCAGAATTAGTGTATACGTCTATCAATACCCTAGAAAATCATAGGCTAGTGTCTTTTTTTATAGTCTGTTAAGCATAGTGGATTCCTATACTCATCCCAACACCTAAGGATGGCCCCTGTTCACAATAATTATGCCCTATGTAGTGCCCATTTGTAGGAGTCAATATCATATTAGTTAGTGTTTAATTGGATATGGCCCAACTATATATTTAAACCCCTATTTTAAAATTAGCCATATAATGGTATTTGGATCTTATACCAACAATGTCATGCCACTTAGCATCTAACTTGTTTTATTTATTCACACATGGGTGGGTAGAAGAAATCGTAGGGTTTCTCTTTGTATGATATATTCCACATTCTCTATGTTTAATTAGCATCACCCCTTTTCTGGTAGGTTACACCCCATACAAATTGACCATCTATGGTGGTCAAAGGTGTCTCATATGTTAGGCCAAGAATACTAGTTGAAGGTGTTGTTTGATACCTAGCGATTGTTAGTTGGTAGGCCTGTGATGTGACATGTGGCATCTTCATGTAAAGTCATTTTACGTGCGGTTTGGGGCTTGTCGGTTTAAAAATTTTTAGTGTAAACCAAGTTAATCTTTGTCCCACATTCTTTGTGGCCTTATTATATGGAAGTCTCCATCTATTATTTGACTATCTTAGGGTGTTCAATTTCTTCTCCATTGCACAAGGTGACTAAGTGTTGGAACATGTGGCAATGGGCTACATAGACTTTGAATTGTGATCGTTGACTAGGAAGGAATGTTTGACCTAATGTGACCCGTACCAATTCTTTTTGTTTAATTTAAGGTTAACTATAGGAAAATTTTTTGGAGAGAATGTAGGTTAACTATAGGATAATTTTGTGGAGAAATTGTAGGGGAACTATAGGACAATTTTGTGGAGAAATTGTAAGTTAATTATGGTACAATTTTATGGAGAAATTGTAGGTTAACTATGGTACAATTTTGTGGAGAAATTGTAGGTTAACTATAGGATAATTTTATGGAGAAATTGTAGGTTAACTATAGGATAATTTTGTGGAGAAATTGTAGGTTAACTATAGAACAATTTTGTGGAGAAATTGTAGGAAAATTAATGGATAATTTTGTGGAAAATTTGTAAGACAACTTACAATTTTGTGGAGAAATTATAGGTCAATTTTGGGATAATTTTATGGAGAAATTATAGGTTAATTAAGGGACAATTTTGTGGATAAATTGTAGGTTAATTATGGAATACTTTTGTGGAGAAATTTTACGTTAATTATGGAATAATTTTATGGATAAATTGTAGGCTAACTATAGGATAATTTTGTGGAGAAATTGTGGGATGGCTATAGGAAAATTTTGTGGAGAAATTGAATATTATTGTGAAACAATTTTGTGGAAAAATTGTAATTCAATTTGGTAGAAAAAATGTAGGAAAAATTTAGGGTAATTTTGTGGAGAAATTGTATGTTAGCTAGGACAATTTTGTGGAAATAATGAATGCTAGTTGAAGGAATGTTTTGTGGAAAAATTAAATGTTATATTTACAAACAATTTTATGGAAAAATTGGATGGTTTATAGATCAAAATTTTAAGGAAATATCAAATGTTTGATTCATTTGTTTAAATGCTATTTCTATGTGAATGGAAATTAAGGGAATTTGGTTTATAAAAGTACCTTCTAGTTATGTTTAGGAAATAATGGGTGGGGAACTCATTCTTGGGAATTTATGGGATTTCCTCGTGTTTTTGTATGAACTAGACTAGAAGTGATTGCTTGAAATGAGGAATCTTGGAAATTTAATTATAAATGCATTCTAAGTTATGAACAATAAAGATTGGGTAGGGAATCTAGTCTTTGGGGGAATTTATGGGGTTCTCTCTTTCTTGGAATAGAAGTGTTTGTAATTGTAATTGTTCTAACAAAGGAACATATTTTTGTGGAAAAGGGTATGGGATAAAATAATTAATGTGGAATTCTTTCTTGGGAAATTATGGGGTTTCCTTCCTTTGTTGAAATGAATGTGTAATGCATGGTTACATTATGGTGAATTTTTATTGCATGGTTACATTATGGTGAATTTTTATTGCATGGTTGTATTCAAATGATAAAATGCATACATTGCTTTATGTTAGACTATATATAAAAATAAATTTAAGGGAAAACTACATGAATATCATGAGCTGTCCTAATCCCTTACCACTATCAATCGAGCGATGGAGAGGTAAGATGGATCAGTGAAGACTTATACAATTCATACCTTGATCCCTTTGAAATTTGTTGTATTAAGGTTTTAATGATGGAAATTTTATTGTAAATGAGACTTATAACATAAATACTATTTCTAATCTAGAATGGATGTATTGCTCTACTCTATGTAAAGTATGTAAGTAATAAAAAATTCATTTATGCTCAAAATATGTATGATGTAGATTTGTACTCTAATTTATGATGTTGTATAAATAATCATGTTTTATAGATTAATAATGGAAATAGAGATTTCATTTTATTTAAGTTACTTCATGTTGAAGAGATAGAATTTAAATTATTTAAGTAGATGGAATTAAGTAAACACCCTATCTATGCATTTGCGAGAGAAATATTCAAGGAATGAATGATAAAATTTACACATAAGGTAATTATTAAAATACAATACCTAGGATGATTGCATAAGTTACACTTGGGGTGCAGAACTCAAGTGGGGCCCAAAGAATGTAATATTTGGAAGGTCTAATTTATATTTTATCTCCTATTGTGGTGGTTAGGAGAGTCTTATGCAAGTAAATTAGGTGTTAGACAATATATGGTCTATATGATTTTATCATTATAAAATGATAACCACCTTAGCTACCCCATTATGGAAATGAGGGTAACAAAGCACTATAAATGATATATACCCCATCTTAGTGATGCAATATCTAATCTATAAGGCATATGTCTAACATCAACCTAGATAGACTTAGGTTGGGACTAACTTAGATGAAATTAAGTTAGTAAAAGGGAAATGGCTATCCCATTCTTGGGGGTATTGAGAAGAGGATAATCCCTAAATGCTATGGTCAAGACTTTCCCATTCATGGAGAATGTAGGAAAGGTAAGGTGACCATTTAAGGTGTCCTTATATCGTGGAGATACGAAAGTAAACCCATTGGTATTTTAGGATTTTGACCACTTCTATTCATGAGAGATAGACATATACCATGTTATCTCTTGGTGAAAGGTTGCCTTACAACTTACATTGAGTACATTCTTGAGTAATCCTTGAATATAGACTTTACTTATGAGTAATTAAAAAAAAAAAAATTCTCTCATGAGATGGTTGGAAAATGAGGTATGTTACAATAGTCATGTTAGCTTAATTATGGCTATAAATTCACCTAGTAATGCATCAAACATAGGGGGATTCCTTCAAAAAATAATATTTTGGAAATTAAAAAATGATGGGTTTTATTTGATTTTTTTAGCTGGTTTAAAAAGTGGGGTTTGTAAAGAAGGGGGGGATATTTATTTCAAAAAGTTATATTTTGTTTGAAAAGAAATAAAAGGACATGTTTATTCATAAAGGAAGGGGTTTAATATTTTGTATTAAAAAAGGAAGACGGTTTCAAAATTAAGGTTTAAAAAATTATCAAATCTTAGTTATTTTTGTTTAAAATGTAGGCAATATGGAATGGATTTTCTTATAAGAAAACCTATATGAAATGTTATGAACAATACGAAATATAAGAAATCCTATTATTCAAGAAAACCCAACATTAATCCATTACAAAACAAATAAATGCATTGAAACAATAAATTAAATCGATCCTCTCCAACCAAACATGTATCTCATCATTAGAGAAGTAATGACAAATAATGTGTGAGGGAAATTAGCTTATTAAGAGCATGATTAGGATTTTACCAAGTCCATTATACTAGAGAAGTGATCTTATTATATAGTTTAGAAAATAATTTTATGGTAAACAATGACCAAGAACTTACACTCATCAAATTCCTTCTATTAGAGTATTATCCTTATTATATAGTGTAGAGGAGAATTTGAGGGTACAAGATGACCAAGAATCTACATCCATAGATGGTTGTCATGATTTACCTATAGCTTATTTATGAACAAGGTAAAGTATCCAACAATGAAAATATCTCATAATACATTATATTGATGCTTCATTATGATTTTTATTGTAACATCAATGTTGATTATACTTCTACACCATATTACCAAGGGTGGGTTTAGGTCATTCATTTGACCATCAAGACTTTAGGATGAAATTACTAGGAAATGATGAGTACTCTAGGGATTTATATGGGAAAAAACTAGTAGCCTTTGATGTCCCTCAATTAGTTGGTGCTTTAATAGGAGGGGAGGTTTTCAATACGATTCACTCATCTCTTTTTAATAACACTTGTTAGATTGTAATACCCATCAAGGATTTATATAAGTTAGAGTATATTGTATATGCAAACATGGTTTCTAGGTCTTCTCCTCAAGACACACCCCTCAATAATATTTCCATGAGATGTTATAGTCATCCAAATAAATATTATTAATGATTTATGTGGTCAATACATGTTCCACCAACTTGATCATTATATTGTGCTATCCTTCGATGGATCCATGTATGTATAATATTCATTCTACATAGGAGATTGGGAAGTGATCATCTTATATTTCAATTTCCCATTATTATTCAAATGATTTCATGGACTATTGTACCAATGATTGATATGGTTAGGATGTTGATGCTTAGTCCAATAACCATGCACATGATGAGGAGAGGGATGTAGATATTATATGCTAAGAGGAGTATTATTTTGATTAGGTAGATTATATTTGGGCCATCGAGGCCCTCTATTATCCTTCTTCACCTAATGGATATAGGATGATTGAGGATGGAACAATCAAGGTGGATCCCATGAGGCACCAATAAGTGATAAGTTGGTGTGTCATCATCATAGCCAAATACACAAGTAGCGGTGCACCCATAGCATGATTATAAAGGCTTCTATGACTTCAATCAATATGGATTTGACATATAGTTGTAGCCTAGGATAGGAATACACATGATCTTAAACTTATACTCGAATTTAAAATATTTATTTAATTTTTTAAGTTTGGATTTAAACATAATAATAATTTAATCATACATGTAACTTTTTATATAAAATTATATATTTTCACATGTATATTTTTTAGAGATCTTGTAGTTAGATGGAACTAAGCACTCATTGATACCATAGGGGTATGCATTAGATATTGGCTTCCACAAGTAGAAATATAATATAAGTCCTACTTTATCCAATAATTCTTCTCTTATCATTTATGCTTTGACAAAGAAACAATAAGTTTATTTTGATGCTATGATTGACCATGTTTGTTAGTTACATAGGGTACTACTCATAGAGATCTTTGACATGGATGGAAATTTTGGAGACACAATGAAATTATAGATCATGTCATTTGGAATTATACATTGAAATTTAAAATTTAATGTATCTAATTTATTTTTTATTAATTTAAAATACAATGAATATAGGTAGATGAGGCTTTGATATTGAATCCTCCATCCACTATACTCAAATTGTCAACTTTGGTATTTTTATTATTTTCTAACAAGCTATATAGCATAGAAATAAGGCCCAACCACATTAAATTATGACCACATAGTGGTATTATAACAACTTGACAATTAAGCATGTATTGCTTGGCAAGACTTGAACATGGATTTCCTCCTTGAAATTTAAGAAATTTAACTCATTAAACTAATTTAATTTGATTTGGAAATATTATTATTATTATCATTATATACATAGAGAGAGAATGAGAGTTTTAATTTTTTTTTGATATTCTATTTTTATTTGAGCTAGATATTCACATACCTAGTTGGACCATGCGGAGAGAGAGATTATTTTATACACATGACATTATAGACTTATCCTTGAATAGGACCATGATGTATGCATTATATTTTATATTTTCAATGTACATACATTTTGATATGGTATATATTTGTATAAATTTTCACATTTATTACTCTACACTTTCATATTTATGCATTAATTAGTTAAATACATTAAACTATTACTATGATATCATATTTATAATTTTATGATTTAGTTTTGTAATTTACATTAGTTTGATATGCAATATTTGAACGGGTGGGAAGCAACATTCTTTTTTGTTAATAGTTGAGGAGTTGATTCACTCTTTGAATGTTCATGTCCTTGTTTTCCTTACTTTTGGAATCTAATAGATCATATTTATTTATTTATATGAAAGTATTATCATAATTCACACAATATATTTAATTTTATTCTTAAATATAAGATAAAAAATGACATTGAATATGTTAATGGATGTTACTTAACATGAGTAATTCATATTCCTTATCTCATTATGAATATCATTTATGAGTATGTCACATACCTTAAATTATAATGCATATCAAAATGGTTTAATGGATTTGAATTAATCATTCAACAAATACAAAATTCAATATCATAATATCAACACATTTACTAAGAATATCTCTTTCAAAATAAGGAAAACATAAAATACATTAAGTCCACATTTCCTAATTATGAAGAAAGTGAAATATTGTTGGAGGAGAGAAATAAACCTTACATGAATAGTGGAATATAAATTGAAGATAAAATAATAATGATTTCATAAATATAAAAAATAATGCCATTATATTAAATATAAGAATATGCATTACCCCTATGCTAGAAAATAATACATTCCAACCTTTGCATCATTAAATAATATTCAATAAAACAACTTCATTAAAATAACTATTTCCACAACATGCACTATAAATTTTTGCAATAGAAATATATTTCTATAATTAAAAATAACACATTTGATAAAATATTATAGATTTGGATCCAATATCATAAATAATCCATGCCACTAAGATATTGAGAGCCTCTTATGTGCACTAGAGGTGATAGAAGTTAGAATAATGAATTGATGATCAATTCAAATATAAGATATATCTTCATACTTATAGTCTACCAAAGTAATAAAACATAACCCTAATGCTCAATTATTGAATCACCCTAACCTAACGACTCATGCTAATCAAATAAAAAATTTGATGTGTTTACGTTAGGATCACCTCCATAAAATGCTTTGTCAAGATATAACTTTCTATAAAATGGTATTTGATTCCTACATCATGTCTTCTTCTCGAAGATCCTACCACTTGATGAGTAGCTCCTACACTTATCAAGATAATAGACTATGCACTCACTACTACAACATAAATGTTGTCTTAAATTCAATATGACCTTCTTCATCCAACTTTGGAAGCTCTATTTAGAATTGCATATTTTTACCAAGTACTTGCTTAAGATAACAAACATGATAAACAAGGTGGACTTTATATGTAGGTGGGATTTCCAACTTATATAGCACATCCCTATCCCTACAAACCACATTGTAAGAGCCATAAAATCTAGGTGTAAGCTTTTGACTACACTTAGTCTTGAGAGAAAGTTTCCTATATGACTAGAGCCCCAAAAGGACCATATCACCAACTCCAAGGTGTTGTTATGAATGGTGTAAATCTTATTAATTCATACATTTTTGAGCTTGATAAACATTTACCTTGAGGAGTTGAATAATAGAGAATAGAATACTACTATTGGAGGAAAGTATCCACTTGAGCAACATAAGATGACTCCAAAAGATAGTCTATCAAGGATGTCAAGTTTTACCATACAAAGTCTTAAATGGGGATATCTAATTAGAAATATGATAAGAAGTATTGTACCACCATTCTACTAGTGGTGTCCATTTAACCCCCTAATATTGCTTATCTTAGAAAAATTATCTCAAATATGTACCCAAGCACTTGTTCATCATTTTTTTATCCATTAGTAAGATGATGATAGGGAGAGATAAAATTAAGCTAGGTACCATTGAAAGTGAATAAATATTTATAAAAGTTATTTGTAAAAATAGTGTTACAGTAGATTTGGGCACCCCACATGGTTTGAGAATAGAGTCAAGGAATACCTTGGTTACATTGCTGGTAGTAAATGGGAGCTATAAGGAATAAAAGTGGGTATATTAAGAGGTCCTCAACAATCATAAAAATAATTATTTACATTTTTATTTTCAAATAAATTCAATGAATTCTATGAACATGTGATCCAACTAGATATGAAAAATTGGGAGGAGATAAAACAATCATAGAGTCTTGATTGTTTTAGCCTTATTCTAGTGACACAATTTACATTTTTTAACAAAATATTTCATAATGGATTTAATTCCTTTCTAAATAAAAGAATAATTGAATTATTGATAATATTTTAGAAACTCATATTGAACCATTAAGGGATAAGGATGAATAATATTATACTTTACCTAGGAGGATTGAATTAGACAGATATGATACTTCTTCTAAATAATTCCTTTAGATTAAAAGAACACTAGATTATGCAAGTTAGCCAAATTAATATTATGAATTAGGTGATACATCTTGGGGTTATACGACCATTCTTCCCAAAGTTAAGTGATTGAAATATGAGTGGTATAGATACATTATAAATATTCATTGACTCTTAGTACTTATGAGAAAGATTATTTGCTAGCCTATTTTCCTTCCCTTTCTTATACTCAATCTCAAAATTATAACCCAATAGTTTGATCAACCATTTGGTATGATTTTTATAAGATATATGTTTATCCAAAAAGTACTTAAGACTGTAAGGATAATTTTTTATAATAAAATATTGACCCAAAAAATAAGACTTCGATTTATTAATGGATGGCTAACATTTCTTGCTTATAAGTAAATTTACATAGGTTCTTTCCAAATAGTTATTTGCTTTCATAAACCAAGGGTGTGTTTATTACGTCTAGAAAACACCTATATTAATTCAAAAGGAGTCATATTTGATGAAAAATATCTTAATAAACTTATACCTGTTTTAATATATTAAAGGATCTTGAAGCCTCTTTCATCCAAATAAAGACATCCTTATTGGTGAGAGTTGTTAAAGGAGCTATAACTTATTCATAGGTTTTGATAAATTTTCTATAATACCTAGTGATACCTTTAAAAACCTTCAAAATCCTAACAAATTAGGTATTGGCCAATTTTTCATTGCCTCGTGTGGGGTGCTCTTTAAACTTTTAGCTTTAAAATCTTACTAGGATCTATGTTGTTATGTTCATGAGACACAATGTGACCAAGATATTCTACTTTAAAAACCTCAAAAGAGCATGCATATCTCTTCATATATAACTATTCTTTCTCTAGAAGTTGAGCATGTGTTTGACATGGTTCAAATCACCTTCCTAAGACTTACCATAGACCAAAATATTATTAGAAAAGGCCAACATGACATTTTAGAAGAGAAAGTAGAATATATAATTAATTAAATTTTTAAAGGTTTATGGGTAATTTATAAGACCAAATAGCATTAATAACAATTTATAATGATTCTCATGACTATGAAAATCAATTTTAGAAAAAAATTCTCTCTAGTTTAAAATTTATGAAACCTAAAAAACAAGTCTAACTTGGTGAAAAAATGAGCATCATGAAATTCATCCAACAAATCATCTGTTAGCTTTTGATGAGTAATTACTCAAAATAATATTGCCTCAAGATCAATAATATAATTTGTAATATGAAATATATAATAATGTTGATAAATCAAGAATATAAACTCAGAATCTACTATATAATAACTCAAAGAATGCTAAATCCAAATAATAAAAATACTCAAAAATATTTATTGAATAAAGAGATCAAAATACATCATACTACATCACATTCCATTGCTTACATAGGTGACTCTTTCTTCTTCGCCATATCTATTTTACATAAATACATCCATATATATAGAATGGAATGTGACTCTTCATATGGAGGTTTCTTGGCCCTCACTCTTCCTATGACTCTTCATCTTCTTACGCTATTGATACATGTACAAAGGGACAACTATGCACATTTACATTGCCAAAATATCATTGCACACTTGTGCATTACATTGCATAAAGTAAATCCTAATATAAGACTATTTTCCTAATCTATATATGTACCCATGATGGTACATTGGCATGTACCAAATAATGTAATATATTCCAAACCCCCCCCCCTTGTATTACATTATTTGGTTATTGAAGGCTCTAGTCTTCAATATGGTCTTCATCTTCTTTCTCGAGCTTGTGTTCTTCATATTGTAGGTACTCTTCATTTTGTATAGGTTCAAATTCTTCTTCATGTAGACTCTTGGATGATGTTGTGTTTTCATTTGATCCTTGTAGAGACTTATTTTTTTTCTTTTGTTCTTCATATTACGATTCTTCATTTTTTCTTGGTTCCTTATCTTTGTATTTGAATTTTTCTTGGACTTATTGATGTAGTCAATCATGATATATCCTTGTTGAGCTAGAGATCCAATTACGTATTTAGTCCATATTTGCTTTTATTGATCTTTTTGTAGTCTTCTTTCCTGTTCTTCAAGCTTGTACTTGTTATCAAAAACTTTAAAAATAAATCTTCGAAATAAGCATTGTAACCTGAATGCTAGAATTATTTTAAAACTCATGTAATAGTCCTTTCTGTAATAACAAAAGGAAGATGAGTGAGATATTTTCCCATAATATATGCAAGGGTGTAAGTCCCAACAATCATATTTTGCATGGCCTTCTTTGTTACAGTAAGTACATTTCAAATTTTCTTGTGTTGTTTTGAATACTTTGACTTCATCTATTTTATTTAACTAATGCAACCATGCATGGATGGTTGAAGCAATTTTACTTTTGCTTATTTCATAAACTTGTAGAAGAATTTCTTGTTCTACATGTTTTCTTAGACTTTGAAAGCATTCACTATGACTGTCTTCTATCATATTGTTAGAATATGTCTCTAAAGTATTTCTTCTCATTGGACTAATTTGTGATTCTTCAAGAATTTTTTTCCTTCTATCCACATGTTTCATTTTTCTATTATTCTTAGAATCAAGTAGATATTTAATCCAAGTTGATTTATTGAACCCTCTATATTTAATAAAGTTTTTCGTTGTTACAATTTTAATCCTTTGAGGTAGACGTCTTTATGACTCCTTAGTCTCAATATAGTTCTTTCAATTCTATGTTTTTGTAGAACACCTTTTATCTCTCTAAATTTTGAAAAAATATTTTACTCTAAATTTCATAAACTAATTTGAAGTAGGATTCCTTATTCCTCCAACTCTATAAGTTTAGAAAAATAATATTTGCAATATTTTGTAATCCTAATTTAATGTTGTATGCCTTATTTCTCCAACCTTAGAAATTTTACAAATATTAACTTTATTTTGTAAATCTAAATATGAAATTTTACAAAACTCAAATATAATGTTTCTTTAACTTCAAGTAATATTCAAATATGCAATATTCATATTTTTCTAAGGTTCTATAATGCTTATCACTCCACCAAAAAAATTTAAATATTTAACCTTAGAATATATTCCTTTAATCCTTATTTCTCCTACCAATATATAAACTTTAGCATGGTGGTAAATATTATCTTAATAATTCAGGCGCTCCTCCTTTACTTGTTGGGTGCTTCTCTTGACCACTGGGCACTTCTATTATAGTCAAATTTTCTTGGAATATACTACCTATGCCTCTTGGAAGATTTTTTGATCCTTTATTTAATGCTCCTACCTTGAATTTATGTATGGTGCTAGACTTTGCTATATAAGTGCTTCCACTCTTACACTTTGGCTATATGAGTGCTTCTCCTTTCTTTTGTTGAGTGCCATGTGTTGTAGGCACTATAAGACACTTTGACTCCCTTATTGGTGGTGCCAACATTCATGAAAGAGTAAAATAGACACTTGACACAATATTCCTTGTTTGGGAGTTACTAAACCTTTCTTGAGTGCTAGGTGATGATGTAGAGCATTGAGCGCTCTTCTTTCCTAGAGATTTACGTTATGTCTTATGATCCAACTTTGAACCTTGTACCAAATGGTAATATTACCTTTTATTGCTTAGGACAAGTGTTACAAAATTTTATAAATGCACTCCTTTCTCCAACGTATGAAATTACAAGGCTTTGCAATGCCTTTTTCTTTTCACTTTCCTCCAATGTATTCTTGTTTCTTTATAACTGCACTTTGTGAGGTTTCTTCTCTCCTTGGATGATGGTAGACATGTTCACAGATGGATCTAGCTATAATACCCCTTGTATGATTCAATGATGGCCCTATGGTATTTTCTTTGGAAACTTGATTTATTAATGATCTTTCTTTGATAGTGCACCATGTATTTTTTTGTCTTTTTACAATCTACCTTTTCTTGAGTAGATAGAATGGTTGTGCTACGTAGGATTTATGTAGATTGATCTTTTGCAAGTTGTAACTGATGTCTTCTTGCTCCTTTGGCTAGCTGAATATTGAGCCTAATGGCTTATTTCCTTAAGTTATTTTGTTAGTGCTTCTTTCCTACAAATGGGTGTATGTTTGTTGTAGAGCTTGCCCCCATGTATTCTGATGCTGAATGGTGCTCAATATGGTGGTGTTTTTCACCACTCTTTTAGTGGTTTTATTTACAAATTTCTATTGTACGTTTGGTGCTTTTAAAAACCTATAATATATATTGAATTTGGAGCTCTTATCTTTCCAAAATCTACTATATGTTGAGAAGTATTCTTACTCACAGCGTAGGATAATTTTTCTTTGACATTCAATTAAAAACATATACTATTCAATTATAACTCCTTTAAAAACTCAATCTAATGTTGTTATAATCTTGCTGATTTCTCTAAAAATAAGAGTAAATATATCTTACGAATGAATGTAAAATGAATCTGATTTTTCTATTACAAAAACAACATATATCAAACTCCTTATCACTCTTATTACAACTGTAACTTTTAGTTGTTGTAATATGCAAGCTTTTTATAAAAACAATTGTAATGTCCCCGTTTTTGGGTTCTCTTGGATAGCAGTTGGCACTGACATTTTGTGTTTGTGTCAACATTATCAAAGGGATTATGTGAGGTTACCAATGATCTCATATGGTCTAGAGGACCCATATGACATTTTCATATTTTATTTCCATCTTCTGGTGTGTTCTCCAAGATTCTTGGAGAGAGCATCTATTTATAGTAAGTCACCCGATTGGGTCTGATTCTCATTATTTATCATCGGGATCACTCTAGTGCAGTCAATTTTTGATTTTGATGTTGTTCGACCATTTTTGCAACTCGGGTGTAATATTGAGTTATGTTTTAATTAATTTCACTAAGGTTGCTATTTTAATTAAAATATTTTAATGGGCACCTTAGTGTTATAGCTCGTTGGAACTGGGATGGAAATTTTTAAATGTTGGGATGCTAATAAAGTGACTTTGGTGTTGAGAATAATTAAATAATGAATTAAATCATTTTTCAGGGGTATAAATCTTATTTAAATGAAAAGTGACTTAGGGATTTTCTTAAAGGGGGTCAACTTGGAAAAGTAATATTAAAATATTAAAAAGTCACCTCAACCCTAATTAGGGCATGGAATTTGGAGATATAAGAAGAAGTGGAGTTCATTTTCTTATAATCCAAGTAATTTCATCTTTTTTCTCTTTGGTGAGAACTTGCAACTTTGAGGTGAAGTTTTCATGGCTTTGTGAAGATAAAAATCCTTGCAATGAGCATTTCTTGCATATGTAAAAGATCATTCCCTGAGCAATCGACAGTTAGTTTCATTTAGAGGCTCAGTTTGCACTTTAATGGAGATTTCAAAGGCAATTTTTGATGTGGATTGATTTGCAGATAAATTTATTTTTCAGTAGTTTTCCCTGAAGGTGGTCATACCATTTTGGCATTTCCATCCATACTTATTTAGTTGTAGCACATAATAGGGGTTTATATCGATTATGGGTATTTGATCATTGGATTCCTAGTAGCTAGGTGACCCCTTGGGAAAGATAGAAAAAAAAAATGGAGTTTTGGATTTTTTTCTAAGTTGGTTGTACACTTCTAGGTAGGTCATACATTTGCTAGGCTAATCACTTGTGTTTGGATTGGGATTTTGAAGATGACTGTTGTGCACTGAGGATAGGGTTGCAGATTATGGCATCTATTTTAGGGTATTATCCTTGTATTATTCCATTACAATCAAATGGGTATGCATCTCTTTTTAATCTGAAATATTTTGTCCATTTGGGGTTTTATGAAATTATACCCTAGTTTGTATTTGATGAAAATAGTACATTGTATGAATTAGGTATTCAAGAATATCAATTTGGAGTTGTTTCTAGCATCTGGGTATTGTTGAATGTGTCTATTTTGTTATGTTATCTTTCTGTATTTGCAATCAGCATCTAAAACACAAAAAAATAAAAAAAAGAAGTAAACAAAAAGTAAACAAAACAACAGAAAAAAAAAAATTGCAGATTTAGGGTGGGTTATTATAACAATGGTGTGTAATGGTGTCTTTCCTTGGCTTAATGACACCCTATAAATCTTCCTTTTTTCTAGCTCTAAATGGATCTAAAATTTGATGCTCTAAAAACTCTTAATAGGCACCTTCAAAAACTTTGCAATAATAATCTATATGACATCAAATTAACACACCTTTTTTGTAGTTCCTTTCTTTATAGCTTGCTATCTTGTATTTGTTGCAATGCACATTTATTTTGTTGTTAGTAGACTCTTCAATTTGTAGCTATAGTTACTACCTAAAATCAACTTTCTTTTTATTCACATGTTCTACCTATTTCTGTAATTTGTTCAATTCTGTAGAAGGACTCAGATGCTGTTAAAATTTGCTTGAGATTTACTGTCTAAAGCTATCCCAAAACTGTTTAATTTATTATTCTAAAATGTAGCTCACTTTCCTCTTTCAATCCTACTTACAAAATCTGATTTGGTGTTGTCTTCAAGCCTTCAAATCTGCTACTCTTCTTTCTATCAAGCCTTCTATTAGTTGGTTTTTCAAATATTTTTTGAAAGCTTCTCCAAAGCTTTCTCTAAATTGTAGCTTTTCACTTCTAATTTTTGTTGTCTTTTTAGCTTCTCTTTCAACAACTTTGTGCTTTTATAACTTAGCCTACAAAACTTTATGGCTATCTTCAAATCTCTCTAAATTGTGACCTCTTCAATATTCTTAATTTCTTCGAACTTCTTTCTAAATTCTAACTTCAACTTTGAACTCTATCTCTATCTTCTTTCTCAAGAATATGAATGTCTCGAGTTCTCAAATTTAACAAACTTCTTGTCAAATCCTTTTTTCTTTTGGATATTTTTTTGTATGGCAACAATTGTCCCAATATCTCCTGGTCAGGTGCTCCTTCTACTTGCAATATTTTGCTTCAAATATCTTCAAATGGTCACTGCTTCAGCTTCTACAATAAGGCTTTATCTTGCCTTCTTTTATTTCTTCAAAATCTTCTTTAGAACTCTATTATTGGGTATTCTAATTATGCAACCTTCAATTATCTTAGTAAATTCTTTTAATGAAATCTTACCTTGGTTTCTTCAATTTTACAACTATGGTAAATTCTTCAATGAGATCTCCTTTTTGGATCTTTATATTTTGTTGCTTCTATCTGTAATAAGACCTTATGTAGTCCTTTTATCTTCTATATTCAATCTTCAATTTTCTTGTTGGGGTCTGAATTGACATCAAGGAAAACTTGAACTGTGACTATGAATCTATGACTTCTGGGAGGTGCACACCCACTAATCACAACTCAAACCCCGACATTGGATGGATCAAATATTGCTTCAATCCAACCTCCAGAGTAGGTTGGTATACCTTGTCAACTAATTTAGGTGTTGACTCAATTAAGCTCAAATAAAAGTGTAAGTTTAGGGATAGAAATGAGATAAGGGTTAGAAAATAGTTGAATGAATAATGGCTGGATAAAGCTAACAACATTGACAAATATTAAGAATCCGTTGATCAATCACATTTCTAGTATGCCACACTTAGGACTAACAACATTCAAAACTTATCATCTTCACCATTAAAGAATAATAAAATACTTAGAGAACTATTTCAAACATCCAAAATGCTAATAATCCAAATAGCAAAATTAGATCAACACTTAGACTAAAAAAAATAGAAGTCCTCTACAGTATTTGTTTAGGCATGAACCATTCCAAGTTGCTCCAAATTAGCAATCCAATATCAACATAATTGACTAATCATAACAATAGTAGTAGAAATGCATTCATAGAATAAACTCACAATTGATGAAGATAAAAATCTAGAGGTAAACATCCAAGTAATGCTCCTTCTATTGATTTCTCAACAAGTTATAGTAATATATCAGGCAAACACTCCAGAGCTGACCCTTAAAAATGAGGGTTCAACCTCTTTATATAGATTTTACAATAGTAGTAAAAGATTGGAAACATTACAAGGATCTTCCTTGCTAGATCAGCAAAATGCTGAGGTGGTGGCCTCTCATTTGGTTTTCAAGAAAATGAATGGAGTTGTACTCCATGAACACTGTAATTTTGAGCTCTACAAGTTGTTCGACCTTCAACAAAATTTGGTAGTTGAGATGGTTGCAGGTTAATCTGGATCATCCTCTGTTCTTGAACAAACTTTCCTCCATTGATCCATAACTAAAAATGTAGGTGAATCTTGATTTCGGTGATGCTTGGTCTCCCCTGGTTCTTTTCACTACACTCCTTAGGTTCTGATGCATTCCTCTCATCTTTGGAATCCACTGCTCCAAATTCCACTAGTTAGGTTTGACTAGTTTGACTGTGGAATGGGAGTTCTGGAGTAAACTGTGTTATCCTCCAAGATCCGCTACTTCATTTTTTATTGGGTTGAGTTTGACCAATTTGATTGCAGAATTATGATTTCGCATCAGTTTTAGGTGGATTTTAACACTACTTTATCTCCTTATGACTAGAATCTACTACTTTGAGTTCCACTAAGCCTTGTTTGAATGCGTTGACTATGGATTTCACCCTCGGATGAATTTTAACCTTGTTGATACTTAGTAGATATTCTTTCTAACACTTAGCCATTTTTTTGCCAAACCTGCTATGCTTGTGGTCTTTCGTTTTGAAAACTCACCTTGGGATGAAGTTTTCCCTCTAAATTCTGCTACTTCATTTTCCATTGAGCACTATTTGACCATGTTGACCATGGATTTTTGCATTGTATCATAGGTGGGTAGAAAATAACATAGAGCTCCTCTTTTGAACCCCTTGTTGGGACATCCTCCTTTTCATAACTCTACTCCTTCAAAGTCTGCTAGTCCCTCTTTGATTGAGTTGACTATGGATTTTACCTGCTATGTTGGATTTTTATATTATAAATATTCTACATGGAAATTACACCAATTGGAGTCCTTCAACCTTCCACTACTTTCTTCCAAATTCTGTTGGGTGTTGTTTGATCTATAGAATTTGTACCTCAATTAAATTTTGTACTGTCCTCAATATTCTTTCACCTCTTAGCCAAAATTCAAATTTTTTCTAAGTATGTGGCCCTTTTGGATCTACATTTTGGTACCTCTTGGGGAACTTTTCTCACAAAGGTAAAGAACTCAGAGCCTTATCCATTAGAAATTCTAGTAGAATTTGAGGTAAGCAAGGGTGCAACTGGTGAGGAGGGAAGGGATAAAAAGGAATGCAAGGAAGAAGAGATGGTCCTGGAATTAAGAAGAACAAAACACAATAAAAATTGAGTGGAGATGAAGTGGGATCATATCAATAGCTGATAGAGTGAGGTAAAACAAACCTCATAATACACATGAAATGGTGGTGATTAGACAAATCTAGGAACAAAACAAAATGTAGCAACCACCTTAACACAAAAAGGAAAAACTTAAAAGAAGGGGGATATGGTATTTTTATAGGGGGATGAGAGGAAGCAACACTAGTATGCTAGGGAAATAAAGAAAAAGGGAAACAAACAAAGGGAATTGGAGTTACACAAAAATAGGGAGCCATGCACCACAAATATATGTGTATGCATACTCCATCGTGGTGTAAGCTCCATATGCATAATCCATCGAGGTGCAAGATTTCTTCCAAGGTAGATAGATTACCAAGAATGGCAATCTCTCTTCTCTTTTGCTTCACTTATGATGTTTAGTAAGGATGAAAAATACCTCCTTCATCTGATTAAGATCTCCTCTATCATATTTAGCCTACCGATTGTGACCCATCTCAAACTTCAAACTATTTTCAAACCAGTATTCTTCCTTTTATAGACCTGAGAAGGCATAACGTCAGTTGATGATGTGGAGATCCTGAATTTAGATCTAGAAAGTACTTAATTCACTTCATCTGGCATTCCTGCTCTCACCGTGTCCTTTACCCTAGTCAAGTTGGGCTATTTCACATAGGGTATTGTTCAGGGCATTCTCATCAAGCCTCTGGTTTGACTATCTAGTATCCATTGGGAAATAGAGTCAGAAGACCTCATCATGAATTAAACCATCAAAACACCAAAACTTTGATGTTATACTCTCTACCGTGGATGTTATCCTTTGACCTCAATCCCAACTTCTCCTCCATTCTCTTCGAAAAAATATACAAAAATGGTGAGGGCTAGTGTTTTCACATGAACTTACCTCTGCCTTATTATGGTAGTTGTAGTCAGCCATTTTATTTAAGTATCGACTATGTACATAAAATGTGGCACGTGTGCCTATGCCTAGCTTTAAATCTTTCTCATGCTTCTATCCTGTGAATCTATAATGTTCAGACCAAATGGCTCTGAACTTGTACTTCTCCTTAAATATTTTTCCATGTGATTGATAGATCTCACTTGTTCAAATGTAATGATGGCTTGATCCTTCATATCTTGTGTTGTAGAGATCAATTCCCACCTCTATGAGCTCTACCTTTTGGAAATATCTCTCCCACCGATAGGTCATGGCCATGGGGTTCATCTCAGAACACTCATGCCTCTGATGATATGGACCCTTTATTTCTCCCTCTATTGCTTCTTTATGAGTATGGTCATTAGACCCAAAAAAACTACTTCTTGATACTTCTTGAGTCAACAAAAGGGTCTCTCTAACCCATGTTTCATTAGAGTGACAACTTATCAATTGGCCTCCCTGAAGGAGAGCTTCTATTCCTACATGATCATGTACAGTAGGTGGAGGACTGGTGCATGGTTGCTTATAATCCTCAATTATAAAGGGGTGAAGGTCCTAGCTGGAAACCTCAACACTACTCTTTTTTCAAAATATTTGAATGTCATTCGTCTCCTCCTCGAGACAAAACCCAAAAGGTTCAATTGAAGCTTTAGAAAGGCAAATGCCAAATAATGGGGGAATATTGATGACCATGATATCTAGTACCACAAATAAGTCAGAAACCCCCACAACATCATTACAAGGTTTTTTATAATGCCAAGAATTTTAATGGCTTTCCCTCTAAACTATAGATATTTGGGCTCCACCCTTTCAAAAACCAGCTCCAAACCTTTACATACTTGAAAAGGCATTACAGGTACTTCAGCTCCTAGGCTTACTAGGCAATTGTGCACCATTCTCTTTTCAACAACAATTGATACGTAGCATGGGTCACATTATCTCTTATAGAGACCTAGAGCATTACTCTTAGGGATTTTTCTACTTCCTCTAGTTAAATTCTTTAAAGAAAGATTAGCCAAATTGACCCCTAGATGTACCAAAAAATCTCACCTCAAGCCTTGCTCTATCTGAGATGGCTCATCAAACAGGCCCTAAAATTGATGCACCTTTTCCATTCATTGCTCCAACATCATTGTAGGGAAATACAAGTCCCTCAGGGCCTTAGTCCTCCTTTCATTCAAGGATTTTTTATTTGAGATCTGTTCTTGCATCAACACTTGTTCTTCCTCATCTTGAGTGGAGCTTTGTAATGCATTGTGAAAATCATCAGTATTGTTCTTCAGAGAACCTACTTTTGTGTTGCATACTCTCTCACTGCTTAGATAGCCATAATCTGAATCCACCATCTGCCCCAAATTGAATGAAGATATTGGGCTTGGGAGTGGACTAGCATTGTTAGTCACCTCTTCAGGTTTTGGACATTGTCCTTCTTCACCTTCTTCCTTAGCCCAACCTTCATCGCGCCATGGATTGAAACAGAGGTAGGGGTTGGGATTTAGTGATATCACCTTACCAAGGGGTAGTTCATTCCTTCTCCCATAGTCCTAGGAGTACTGCATAATTTTTCTTGACTCTTGGTTGGAAATCATTGGGCTAATCCATTGACTTGATAACAACCCATCACTAGTCTTTTGCTCGACCCACAACTCTGCTTCCTTAACATTTTTGCTACCTGATGGGGGTAATAGAGGGCTAGAGAAAGAGGGATCCACATTTTTGGGAGGGAATTTTCCTACAGTGATTAACATATTTTCTACCCTCATGGCCTCTTGAAACACTTGTGGGAACCTCTTTACTTTGGACTGTTGGATCAGGAGACTTAAATCAGAATGTAGTGCATGGATGTAATACAGGTATGCCTGAGGGTGGGAGGGTTGGTATTCTTATGGAATTCTAGTCCACATTCTTTTAAAATGAACATTGAACTCAAAGAGACTCTCTTGAAGGGATTTATTTATGAATGAAAACTGAGTGAGGAGTAGGAAGGGATCCCCAAGGTCGTCAAACTCATCTATAAGGGCTTTGACTAGATCTTCCCATGTTCTGATACTCCCATAGTCCAAGGTTTTGTACCACAGCAACACCTTACCTTTTAAATATAGGACCAATAATCTTAACATAACATCCTCAAACTTAATATTGTAAATGGATGACAAGGAAGCTATGTCTTGGCAATGCTCTTTTGCAGTCTTCTCCTTCCCTTGATAACTGGGTAAATTTTTAAGGGTAATTTTAGGAATCTCATGTAAAATTGGGATGTCTAGGGGACCAGAGTCATACCATGGGGGATAATGGTGATTAGCCATTAGGCCTACAAACTTTTAGAATTAAAAGGGGAGCTATATCTACTCAAAGATAGTCTTTAAAGGCAATTGGTCATGAGATCTGAATTTACTCCCTAGCATAGTCACCAAGTGAATTTACTTTCTCCATTGAATGAGGTCAAGACAATTCACTAAATATTGATTCCTTCAGGAATTATCAATAAAGAAATGGGTAAAGGGACATACAATGTGTCTTTGAGGTCCCATCGGGTATGCCAAAATTATTGGGGTCTGAATTGACATCAAGGAAAACTTGAACTATGACTATGAATCTATGACTTCTAGGAGGTGCACACCCACTAATCACAGCTCAAACCCTAACATTGGATGGATCAAATATTGCTTCAATCCAACCTCCAGAGTAGGTTGGTATACCTTGTCAACTAATTTAGGTGTTGACTCAATTAAGCTCGAATAAAAGTGTAAGTTTAGGGATAGAAATGAGATAAGGGTTAGAAAATAGTTGAATGAATAATGGTCGGATAAAGCTAACAACATTGACAAATATTAAGAATCCGCTGATCAATCACATTTCTAGTATGCCACACTTAGGACTAACAACATTCAAAACTTATCATCTTCACCATTAAAAATAATGAAATACTCAGAGAACTATTTCAAACATCTAAAATGCTAATAATCCAAATAGCAAAATTAGATCAACACTTAGACTAACAGAAATAGAAGTCCTCTACAATATTTGTTTAGGCATGAACCATTCCAAGTTGCTCCAAATTAGCAATCCAATATCAACAGAATTGACTAATCATAACAACAGTAGCAGAAATGCATTCACAGAATAAACTCACAATTGATGAAGATAAAAAGCTAGAGGTAAACATCCAAGTAATGCTCCTTCTATTGATTTCTCAACAAGTTACAGTAATATATCAGACAAACACTCCAGAGTCGACCCTTAAAAATGAGGGTTCGACCTCTTTATATAGATTTTACAATAATAGTAAAAGACTGGAAACATTACAAGGATATTCTTTGCTAGATCAACAGAGAATGTTAAGGTGGCGGCCTCTCATTGGTTTTCAAGAAATAGAATGGAGTTGCACTCCATGAACATTGCAATTTTGAGCTCTGCAAGTTGTTCAGCCTTCAATAGAATCTGGAAGCTGAGATGGTTGCAGGTTAATCTGGATCATCCCCTATTCTTGAAAAAAATTTCCTCCGTTGATCCATAACTAAAAATACAGGTGAATCTTGATTTTGATGATGCTTGGTCTCCCTTGGTTCTTTTTGCTGCACTCCTTAGGTTCTACTGCATTTCTCTCATCTTTGGAATCTACTGCTTTGAATTCTATTGGATCGGGTTTGACTAGTTTGACCGTGGAATGGGAGTTCTAGAGTAAACTGTGTCATCCTCCAAGATCTGCTACTTCATTTTCCACTGGGTCGAGTTTGACCAGTTTGACCGTGGAATTGTGATTTCGCATCAGTTTCGGCTGGATTTTAACATTACTTTACCTCCTTATGACTAGAATCTGCTACTTTGAGTTTCATTAAACTTTTTTGACTGTGCTGATTGTAGATTTTGTCCTTGAGCAAATTTTAACCTTGTTGATACTCAATAGATATTCTTTCTGTTTATTAACCACTTTTTTGCCAAACCTGCTATGATTGTGGCCTTCTGTTGGGGAAACTCACCTTGGGATGAAGTTGCCCCTTTGAATTTTACTACTTCATTTTTTATTGAGCACTATTTGATCATGCTGACCATGGATTTTTACATTGTATCACATGCTGGCAAAAAATAACATAGAACTTCCATTTTAAACCCCTTGTTGGGACATTCTCCTTTTGACAACTCTGCTCCTTCAAATTCCACTAGTCCCCCTTTGAATGAGTTGACTACGAATTTTACCTGCGATGAATTTTCATATTATAAATCTTCTATGTGGAAATTACACCAATTAATCCTTCAACCTTCTACTACTTTCTTCCAAATTACGTTGGGTGCTGTTTGATCTTCAAAATTTATATCTTAGCCAAATTTGGTACTGTCCTCAAAATTATTTCACCTCTTAGACAAAATTCAATTTTTTTACTAAGTATGTGGCCCTTTTGGGCCTACACTTTCAATCTTGGAAGTTCTTAAATGTGACCTCTTTTTGGGTCTTTTTCTTCAATATGCAATCTTGCAATGAGAACCTTCTTCTTGGTTCTTCTCAATATTCAATAAGATATCCTTCTTGTACCTCCTTCAATGTCTACTTTTTTTCAATAATACTTAGATAGAAATAATTAGATGTATTCAATGTTCCACAAATAATAACCTTCACTAGCTAGCTCAAAAACTAGTGGAATCAAATCTATACTAAATCATAGTCTTCACGGGTTTTTCTTTCAACCTTGTGGAAAGATTCTAGCCAAATAATCTAGAATCCTTTTTTTTTATCAAACTTATCAATAGGACCTCTTCTAAGGGTCTCTTAATCAAGGTATATATCTTCAAGATCTGTAAATTTTCTTCTATTCCGACTTTTCTCTTGGAATAGGTATATTCTCTTTTTAATATCAAGGTTTATCTTCAAGACCTGTAAATGTTCTTCTATTCTGATTTTGCTCTTGGAATAGGTATATTATCTTCTTCTCAATATCAAGGTTTGTCTTCAAGACCTATAAAATTTCTTCTATTCCAATTTTGTTCTTGGAATAGGTATTTCCTTAAATGTCACTGGTTTTTCTTCAACATAATGAGAAATGTTATCTTCTCTGGTTTCTCTTTCCAGAGGAAATTTCTTTATCTTCTTCGGTTCTTTTCCAGAGGTAATTTCTTCATCTTCTCTAGTTCATTTTCCATAGGAAATTCTCTTTATCTTCTCTGGTTTACTTTTCCAAAGGAAATTCTCTTTATCTTCTTTGGTTTACTTTTCCAAAGGAAATTCTCTTTATCTTCTCTGGTTTACTTTTCCAAAGGAAATTTTCTTTATATTCTCTAGTTTACTTTTCTAGAGTACATTCTCTTATAATTATTGGTCTCTTATTAACCAATAGAAATCTTCTTTCTTTTGATCTATATAATGACTCTTGAGGCTCTTTTAATTTTTATCTAGATCTATCGCAGCTCTGATATCGTTGTTAGTTTTTGATGAGTAAATACTCAAAATAATATTGCCTCAAGATCATTAATATAATTTTTAATATGAAAGATATAATAATTCTGATCAATCAAGCATATAAACTCAAAACCTACTATATAATAACTCAAAGAATGCTAAAGATAAATACTAAAAAATACTTAGAAATATTTATTGAATAAAGAGATAAAAATACATCATATTAAATCACCTTCCATTGCTTACATAGGTGACTCTTTCTACTTTGCCATATCTCTTTTACATCAATATATCCATATATATATAGAATGGAATGTGACTCTTCATATGGAGGTTTATTGGCCCTCACTCTTCCTATGACTCTTCATCTTCCTACTCCATTGACACATGTACATAGGGATAACTATGCACATTTAAATTGCACACTTGTGCATTACATTGCATAAAGTAAATCCTAATCTAAGACTCTTTTCCTAATCAATAGATGTAACCATGATGGGACATTGGCATGTACCAAATAATGTAATATATTCCAACATCATCAATAATTAGTTTGGAAATTTATTTTTGATAATGATTTTATTGAGTGGTGAAAAATATGGAAACATTTTCTAAGAGTTATATTTTCACTTAATTTTGATTATTGAGGAATAATAGAGGTTGGTACTATGTTAAATCCTTCCTTGTTACAATAGTTCTTGAAGCAACTTCTCACTTTCAATTTTTTGAGGTTGATGATAGTGATAAGAACAAAAATTTGGTGGTTAAATTCTTGGAATTAGATGGACAACATGGTCATGTGTATGATTGGTGGAAAACCTTTGGGTTCCTTGAAGACCTTGGAATATTTTTCATTGATGGATTATATCCTAGAAGAAAAATCAAGATATGTCAACTCAAAGGTTTGGATTTCCATAAAATAAATCTATGTAAATATATCCTTGTTATCCTTCTTTAAAATATTTCCACCTACTAAGAATTGACCACTTTAGAAGATGAGGGTTGTAACACCTAGATGATAATTACCCTTTTATTATATATATTCATTGTACATATGATTGCTATAGATTCTTAGTAACATCCCCCAACTGGGAAAACCATTTAACCCCAAATATAATATCTACACTATGAAAATCCATCACACAAGTGACTTTGATTCTAGAACAATTATCGACTGGAAGTTTGATATTAGCAACTTAATTGGCATACATAGCATTACCACAATTGAAAATTAAATTATTGAATCTATCAAAAGAGTTGGCATACAACCCTATAATCTAGATTGTATCATGATTGATGAAATTATGAGTACTACCAAAGTCAATCAAATAGTGACCCAATGGTTTTAAAAAAATCCTTGTACCTTCATAGTGTGATGGGACTACACTCACATTAGGGCCAAGACTAAAACACACACTTGATTTGTACCTTGTTCATATTCCTTAGGTTGCATGTTTGTACCTCCTCATTTTTAAATCACCTTCCTCAATTTCTATATTGAAGTTTCACTTTTCTTCACATGCTTGATCCCATGGGTGTTAATATCTACATCTAAAATAGAAAAATATTTGAGTGAAATTGTTAATGTGATTGTTGAAGTAAGTCCTACAAGGATTGAAATCCTATCATTGATAGAACTTATACAAGTTGAGCTTATTTTCTATTATCTTGGATTCTCTTGAATCATTACCACACAACCATCAATTGTTACAATCCTACAATCTAATATGGATTTTATGGAGGTGATGTATTTATGAACATTATCATTAATGTTGGAAGGGATATTCTTTATAGTAGGAGTGTAATAAATACTTATGGTGGTAAGGGATAAATGTGTATGAGATTAAAACCATTGATGCATTCTAATACATTATGATACTTAAATTTTTTCATGATGTTTCTCACAAATCCTACACTCATTGTTGATCACACCTATCAATCTTATGTGCTTTTTGATCTATTATAGCCTTTGGAAGTAAGAATAAAACATGCACAACCAAAAAAAATGGTGATGCCAAAAATCAGCCCCAATTTATTAAAATAAAGGTTACCTTATATACATACATACATACATACATACATGCATGTATGCACACACACACACACACACACACACACACACACACACACACACACACACACACACACAAATATATATATATATATTTATATATATATATATATATATATATATATATATATATATATATATATATGTATATTTAGTTATATAATCATCTTGATGAGACAATCAAAATGAAATACATATCTCACAAGGATTTTGTATATCCAATACTTCTTTTGGGGGTTTGGGTACTATTGTCACCTCAGAGTGTCTTGGTCATCTATGATAGTAGCCTAACAAGCCTGGGCACCCATGCCATGCTTGGGTGACACAATGGTAAGCTCTACAAGAAGAGAGATCATATGTGGGTTAACCTCCAAGATTTTTATTGAAGTCGGCTTCTCATTAGATGTGATCCTTGTGCACCTTCTTAGGACTCTTGCTATCTTTCTTGTAAACTTTGTGAAGGAAAAAAAGAAAATTTTGAAATAGAACTAAAATATGAAAAAATTAAAACCTAAGCTATGAAGATGATGTGCCAAGATCTAAAAACTTTCCTATGTATAATGAACTTGAATGAACACATTCATCACATGCTAATAGCTAGAATTTGAACATGATTTCAATTCATACCCAAGCATCCAAAAACATAATAGAAATAGGACAGAGTGAAATTAGTCACAACTCCCATATATATATATATATATATATTACAAAGGCATGAGGCCAAAATTATTTTGATGCTCTTTAGCCATGCAACTCAAGGCTCAAGCTCAACTTCTACAAAAGGAGGTGAAAGTAAGAGCATACAAGGCTAGCTATTACGCATGAGAAAACAACTCCCAATGGCTTACAATGAACTCTACATGCCTATTTATAGCCAAAACTAAAGGGCTTTCCCTCCAAAACTTTATGTAAGAAATCTAGAATACCATCTCTAATTCATTATTGATATCATTCTGTCTTCAATAGTTGGTCACCTTGAGATCTTTGGATCCATAACCATAAATGGTGAAGGCTCTCAAGCTTTCAAATGGGTAGTTGATATCACCATCACCAACCAAATCTGCTAGGGATTCCCTCTAGGAAGTGTGTGAGGGATCTATAATTAATTATGGCTTAAGGGATAGAATTAATTTCATTCTTAAAATTCTATTGAATGGAATTAATTTTGTTGTTATGCTTTCGCATATTCTTGAGAGAGTATGTATTAAAATAGTTTTTATATGGGGATAGAGTCCACCAAAATAATCAACATTAGCCTTTTAATATTTTAAAATATTTATGGATTGTTGGGAAATCATTCAATATTCTTCAACAATTTATCCTTGTCATTATCTATAAAAATTACCATCCTTGCATTCTATCACTAATATATCCATGTTTATGAAATTTCTACCTCATGACTTTATTGATCAACACTTTATAATTGGGGACTTTTCATTACTTACCAAGATGATGTAGACCCTTCACCAAAAATATTAGTTCTAATTAATATCATTATGATATGCCCTTCCTTTACATATTGTTTATTTTTTATTTATTTACACTTATAAAATCATGGGTATAGTTCATAACATATAATAATTTGAATCCCAAAATGTTCATCACACATAATAATTTTAATCTTGATGCGGGAGAATTTGTCAAAGAAATAATGAAATGCAAACGGTTTAATAACCACCCAAATCAATGTAAAATAAAGGAATATGAAGCAAAAATGGTGCACGAGTGCATATAAAAAGAGAGAAATGACAAATCAAAAGAGAGGAAAAAATAAAGGGAATTTGCAAGGGAGAAGAGAGGTCAGAAGAGAAGTCAATGATAGAGGAATCTAAGACACTTGGAACAAAGAGATAAAATATTGAATGATTCATATATAACCTCCTAGAGATTAAATTCATATTATATTGTAATTGTGCATACATATTGATCATATAAGTATGTTATAATTTTAGACTATCCTATATTATGTGTTTTGTGATAAATACCTTAGATTGTTAAAATCTTGTATTGTAGGGATATCTATGTATAGGACTGTAGGTTCTAAATGTAGTTGCAGGATAAACAAAGCAATATAGGATGAGGTTAATTAATCAAAGCTTGAATTTCAAGCAACAAATATGAAATAATTGTGTTGAGGAATTAGAAAGTGTACATGTGATTATCATTTATATAAATATTAAACACCATTCAAGAAGAAATTTTGCAAGATTCATCCCATTAGAGATGGAATAATTTGTAGTACAATCCAACCAACAATTAAAATTTGCTATCGTACAATTAGATGTTGGCTTTCCTTGTGATACAATTAGTTGTTGTCATACAAGTTGGTTCACTTGGCCAAACAGTTGAACATTGGCTCACTTTATTGTACCATTAATTCTACAGTACAAACCATATAATTAAAGCATCATACAATGAGGGTGATTATACAATGAAGGTGGTTGTACAATAGGGAAGGCATCATCGTACAAGGGAGATTCACAATATTGTAGGACTATAGTCTTGGGATGTTGTTGTCTCAAAGACTTTACATCTATTGTACATAGGAAGGAAATTTATTACCTTATTTTTTTACATCATTTTTGGTATCAGAGTAGGTTTATGATATGTATTGGAGGAATATGATGCAATGAGAAAGATGAGGACCATGTGGTCTAGGACCTAGACTAGTGGAGATAATGAATATGTTTAGAGGAATCATCACCAAGTTAGATGTGATTAATATTACCCAAAGGAGAGACATTCATATTGAGGGAATAATGATAGTAAAGAGGAGGAAACCAGTCACATGAAAGCTTGAGATGAAGAGAAAGGTGAAAAACAAAATCAATGGTTAATTCAAGCAATTTCAAACATGAGACATAAAGCAAATATGGATACTCTTAATTTAATGGAAGTTTAAACCTAGAAGAATTGATTTATTGAATAATAAATATAGAGATATTCTTCAATTATGAATCTATGGAGGATCTAAAGAGGGTAAAATTTGCATGTACATGGCTAAAGGGACATGCTTTGATTTTGTGGGATCATGTCCAAACTAAAATATAATGAAAGGGGAAGGATAGAACCTGAACTTGGAAAAATTTTGTGTCCAAGTTGAAAATTATTAAATTAGATTGTGTAGGAGATTCCAAAACCTTAAGAAAAATAAATAAGGAGTCAAATAATATGTGGAGTTCTATAAATTGACCCTAAGAGTAGGTAATATCAAATATGATGAAGAAAAGTGGTAAGATACATAAATGAACTAATATTATACATATCAAATCATATTGGTATGATTTGAATTAGAACTATTGAAGAGAGATACCAATATGCACTCAAAGCAAAGGAAAATTTGTTGTGAAGGCAAAAAAATAATTCTAGAGGAAGAGGATAAACCAAAAACAAAAGAGGACAACAAAAGCAAGAGGGAAAAGTTAGTGCTTCTCATAATCATAGATAAAAAAGATATTTATCAAGATGAAGAGGAGGTTATAGTAGAGGAAGGGGTAGAGGATTCCTCAATAATTGTTACATATATGGATAAGGTAGTCATCGAACATAAGAATGTCATAAAATATAGCAAATCAATGGGTATGGAATGATAGTTTTTAGCCATATCACACAAGTATATGATGAAAGTGTAGCCTCACTAAAGCACATGGAAGAAATAGAACAAGGAGAATCCCTTATGATGAAAATGGTGTTGTTAAAATTTGTAAAGGAGGTGCATGAACCTGAGCAAAGAAGGAACATCTTTAGGATGATTTGCAAATGAAGAGGTAAATATTGTAAGGTAATTTTGGATAGCAAAAGTACAAATAACTTAGTGTCAATAGAGATGGTATAGAGACTTTGTTTGAAGATGATTGAGCATTTTAATCCATACAAACAAAATGGACATAAAACTTTGGTAATCAAACAATGTATGGTAAATCCCCATATTGGCTCTAATAAGGATGCAATTCTATGTGACATCATATTTATGGATGCATGTCATATTTTTTGGGAAGACTATTACAATTTGATAAAAAATAGTACATGACGGTAGATTGATTACTTATTGAATTGTCAAGGATGGAAAAAATTATACATTCAATCCATTGAAGGACAAAGAAAAAGAGGTGTGCAATAGTTGTAAGGTTTTCCTAGCCTCTAGGAAACAAGTTTTGAAGGAAATGAAGAAAGGGGAAGCATATTTTATTTTTATTGCTAAACCCACAAAATATGGGATATTAAATAAGATTACCAATAATCCACATGGAGTGAAGGATTTGTTGGAATAATATGTTGATATTCTTTTAGAATAATTACCAGATGGATTACAACCTATGAGAAAAATTAGTCATCAAATAGACTTCATACCTATAGAAAGTTTTCCAAATAAGGCAGGCTATAGGATGACAACTATGGAAAACAAAGAATTGAAGAGACAAGTCCAAGAGCTATTGGATAAGGGGCTGATTAGGGAAAGCTTGAGCCCATGTGTAGTACCGACTATACTAGCACCCAAGAAAGGAGGAGAGTGGTGTATGTGCATGGAATATTGAGTAATAAATAAGATTATGATAAAATGCAAGTTTATATTACCTCATATGCATTATTTAAGTGGAGAAAATTACTTCGCAAAGAATTATTTGAAGAGTGATTACCATCAAATTTGAATTAGAGAAGGAGATGAGTGGAATAATTGTATGAATTGTATTAATAGCTAGTTATGTCATTTGGATTGACAAATGCACCTAGTACTTTTATGAGGTTGATGAATGAGGTCTTGAAGCATTTTCTTGGTAATATTGTGGTGGTTTACATGGATAATATTTTGGTGTTTAGAAAGACAAAGGAAGAACACATCATGCATCTAAGGTTAGTTTTGTAAAAGTTGAAGTAAGAACAATAGTTGATTAATTTGAATAAATGTAGTTTTATGAATAAGAATTGATATACTTGGGTTTTTTTATATCAAAGGATGGTTTTTGGATGGATTCAGAAAATGTGAAGGCTATTTTGGAGTGGCTATCACCAAGGAGGATGTTTAAAGCCAAAAAAATAATGGTTTGGCAAGTTTTTATAGAAAGTTCATCAAAATAATTAGTGGAATTGTGCTCCAATCATGAAAATGATGAAAGGAGGTAGACATGAGTTCAAATGGATGAGTGCAGTAGAAAGGATCTTTTAAATATTAAAGGATTAATTCATGGAGAAATTGGTTTTGGCATTGCTAGACTTTAACAAGGTTTTCTAAGTAGATTGTGATTCTAATAAGATAACCATCAGAGGATTTTTGAATCAAGAAGATAGGCCCATCATCTATTTCAGTGAGAAATTAAATAATGTCAAGAAGAAATATTTGGTCTATGGTCAGGAGTTCTATGTCATCATGCAAGCACTAAACAAGTGGGACATTACCTATTATTGAAGGAATTTGTGTTGTTTATAGGTCATCATGCTTTGTAGTTCATTAATAGCTAGGGTAAGTTGAACCAAAGACATATGAAATGGATGGAGTATCTTCAATTAATATTTTATTTTAAATCTCAAAAGTGGAAGTTTAAATTGGATAGTTGATGCTTTGAGTAGAAGAAACAGGTTGATAAGTGTAATGAATTTTGAAGTGGCAGGTTTTGATGCTATGAAAAAAATTTATACTGATGATTCATATTTCAAGGAAGATTGGGAAACTTGTAATGATCTTACTACATGAGATAGAACACCATGTACAAGTTATTTTATCCAAAAAATATTATTTTTCTAGGGACAATAATTATGCATACCTTAGAGCACAATGAGAGAAAACTTTATAAGATAAAAATATAGTAGAGGACTTGTTCGACATTTAGGAGTAGATAAAACCATGGGATAACTTTGTGCAAGTTATTATTGGCCAATAATTAATGTGGATGTAAGAATATTTGTGTAGTGTTATCAAGTGTATCAACATGCAAATGGAAGAAGCCAAAACATTGGGTTGTATCAACCAGTATAGATACTAGAAAGGCCATTGGAAGACATAAGCATGGACTTTATCCTTGTATTACCACAATCACAAAAGGGAAATGATTCAATATTTGTTGTTGTTGATAGATTTTTGAAGATGGAAAATTTTATACCTTATAGAAATATGAATGATACCACTCATATATCTAATTTATTCTTTAAATAAATTGTAAGGCTGCATGGTTGGATAGAATTTATTGTGTTAGATAGAGATACTAAGTTTGTGGGTCATTTTTGGCAGAATTTATGGAAGATATAGGGTACAATATTAAGTTTCAATTTATATTATCACCCACAAATGTATGGACAAACCAAA
Organism: Wollemia nobilis; assembly: GCA_028583015.1. Lineage (NCBI taxonomy): Eukaryota > Viridiplantae > Streptophyta > Pinopsida > Araucariales > Araucariaceae > Wollemia > Wollemia nobilis. Next base: position 4,386,396 of record JAQPPZ010017031.1, on the reverse strand, counting down.
GTGGTGAACAAAGGCCTTGGAAATTTGCTAAGGTGCTTAGTTGGTAAGAAACCAAATTTGTGGGATATCATTTTTGTTGGAATATATTACATTATTTGGTACATGCCAATGTACCACCTTGGGTACATCTTTAGATTAGGAGTTTATCTTAGATTAGGATTTGAGTAGTTACTTTATGCAATGTAATAAATGCACAAGTATTAGAATGTGCAAAGTACTTGATGATGTAAATGTGCATGTAGTCCACATGTCCATGAGTTATAGAATAGGAATATGAAGAGTCATAGGTAGATGAAAGGCCAAGATACATATCTCTTTATATATAGGCCTTTGAGAGAGAGAGAGAGCGTTATATAGAATTGTAGAGAATATATTTGAGTAGAGAAAGTAAATACAATGTAGAGCATGTATGAATTATGGAGTATTTGAGACCTCCACTCTACACACTATACTATTTTCATGAGATTTCATTAATGGCAATTTTATGATTTATTGCTAAAATTTCTTATTAGTTTTTCCTGCATATTATATTGCCATTATCATATAGTTAATATTGCTTGTCCATTTTAGTTCTTGTGGTTGCATTTCCTTGAATATATAGCATCAAAAGCTAACAATGGTATCAGAACACAAGGTAGATTGATAGAAAATTAAAAGAAATACACAAGAGAGATTCAAAAATTGAGAGGATATAGGGAGAGTTCATTTCTGAAAGTTTCAAAAATCCTAGAATTTCTATTTTTCTAGAGTCTTTCTATAGGGTTGTAGGAAAACTCATGAAGACTAGGAATCAACAAAGATCTATTTTTCTACTTGATTGAATGATAACTAGTGATGTTTATTGAGTTATAGAGATCTAGATATTTACATGGATTTACTTGCTACTATCTAAGTTTTTGTTGCAAAAAATTAGTTCTCAAAAGTTGAGAAGCTTCCTACAACTTATAGAGAAGAATTTCATCTTTGATTGCCTGAAAGTCTATGTGCTTTCCTTGTGCAGGGTAGTTCTTTGTTTCAAAAAAATAGACATTGAAGATTGAGGAGAACAAAGAATAAAATATCCATAGAATATTTTAGATTAAATATTGAAAAGAGATAAAGAGGCCAAAGGAGCCCTATAGAAGATTCAAGGAAGATAAGACTCAAGGAAAAGGTCCCATAGAAGATTGGATATTAAGGAGACCTAAGGAGGTTCTCATTAAATATTAAAGACTGCAGATTGCAGATTGCAGATTGAAGAAAGTAGAAAGTAGCTCTAGAAGGAGGAGACCCAAGAAAGAGGTTCCATTGAAGAACTTATAGATTTGGAAGAGAGAAAATTGAATATTGAAGATAGAGGAGGACTAGGAAACGTCCTATTGAATATTTTAAGAGCTACAAAATTTGAAGATCCAAAAGAATAGGTCTCAAGAAAAGTTGAAAGGAGAAAGAAGAAGAAGGCTAGAGAAGCCCTCCTAAAAAGTTGAAGAAGTGGCCATTGGAGGAGATTTGAATAAATCTCAAGAGATAATATTGCAAGGAGTAGCTCCTAAAAATAAGAATTTGGAACAATTTTCTCCATCCAAAAACAATCTCAAAATAAAAAAGGATTTGGTAAGAAGTTTGCCAGATTTTGGAAAGGATTCTTAAAGACCTTAAGACATTCATATTCTTGATAAGGATGCCACTAAATATGCCAAGTTTGAAGTTAGAATTCGACAAGAGCTAAGGAGGAGAAAGAAGGTAGAAGAGGCCACCAATTTGAGAAATTTGAAGACTGCCATTAAAGGTTTGAAGGCTGATTTGTGAAGGAGAAGATTGTATATTTTTGCAATAAAAATTGAAGAGTCACGAGACAACGGATTGAAGGTGACATAAAGTTGTGTTTTGGAGAAGATTAGGGTAGATTGTGTAGTGTCCCAAAATAGCAAATTTAAGGAGGAGTTGGTAGAAAATGGGGCAGCAAAGCACAAGGAATTGGAGTTGCAAAATTTACAAATTCGAGATAGCAAATAGGTGAACCAAATCACCAAGAAATATTGCTACAAAGGAGGCCAAAATAAGGTTTGAAAATTGGTGTTATTAAAGTTTTTAATCAAGTATTATTTAAGTTTCTTGAAAACACCATATTAGAATTATTAAAGGTAGCAAAAGGAGTTTAATTTTAAGGTCTTTGAGTCAAGAAAGGAGGTAGCATTATCATCTTGAAACCTACAAAATACATCAACACAATATTGAGTTAAAAGTTGCTTTAAAGGAGAAATAAGAAGTAGATAGTGCTTAATGCATGCTATTTTTAAAAGCTACCAAAGTACAATATATTAAGTGATGAGCACCAGAAATGCTCATTTTATGTACATTCTTAATGGGCATCATTACTGGTTTAATTAGCATGTGAGATGTATTTTTATTTAACTTATGCATATAATTGATAGAAGATCCAGTATTATGCTTGATCGGTGTTTTTAGTGGAAATTGTCTATAAATGCAAGTTTTTCTACTAATATGGTGTTTTCTAGTCTACATCCCAATTGGACTTGGCATATTTCCGCTTAAATGGGTTTAAGGTATATTGAGTAGGCACCTTACTCTGGCGTATTCAACATGAAGATGCATTACTCTGACCCAATCAACAAGTAGGCGCCTTACTCAAGTGGCACTAAGAAGGCGCCTTACTCAAGTGGCACCAAGTAGGCATCTTACTCAAGTAGGCACCAAGAAGGCACCTTACTCTAACCAAGCCATCTTTGACTAGTTGATCAGTAAGCTAAGGAGGTTGTTGTATGTGAAGACAAAGGAGGAATATTTTAATTATGCAATATTATTAAAATAGAATAAAGCATCTATTACTTTATGATTGGGCGGTTCACTTTGTAAGGTGAGCATTATCTTCTCACGCTTACGGATAAATTAAGACAACAATTGATACGGGCAACCATGCAAACAAATTTTGCCAGCCTAATTATAATTCTATTATGATAAAATAGAACACGCTTGATTTATCCTACAAGGGGTAAAATTAGTGTGTGACTATTTTAATTAATGCACAACTGTTACTATTGAATGTATGTAATATTCATTGCATATCTATTGTAACCGCAAGTCTAGAATAGGCTTGCCTAAAATTGTAATAGAGGAAGGTTGTGCATTGTATAAATGCACAGGTCTTCCCTGAAAGGGGGATAATCGATGATTAATTTTACACATAACTTATTTCATTTCATTCTTTATTTAATTCATTAAGAGTGCAACTCCTCTTATTTGAGCAAGCTCTACATAGCTAGTTGGGCGGACTATTTGCGGGAGCTTGGGCCCACTCCCTGTAGTAGTTCTCCCCTATTTCATTTATGTTCTTTATTTTTAGTAGATTAAATTTATTACTTTATTTAATTTCTATCGTGTGTGTTTTATTTTTCGCACATTTAATTTTCTGTACTTTCATTTTTGGTATTTCATTTTTAGCATTTTAATTTATTTGATTATTTATTATGCACTAAATTTGGATGAAATGAAAAATGTTTAAATAACCCCCACCAAACTAAATAAGGTACAGAAGGATTTATTACCCCACATTGTAGACATATACTGTGCATTATGCTTGTAAGTTTATGAACTTACCGAATTGATAATTTATGGAAGAGAAATTATTGTTTTTTGAGACATAATGTCTACTCAGCATTTTGGCATCGTTGTTGAGGAGTGTCAAAACTATAGTGTTATGATTTACAGGTCAGTTAAAAAGTCCATTTAAAATCACTATTAGATATTTTTCTTGAGAAGTGTGGGTCCACCAAGGGCCTTTTCACAAGGCCAAAACAGTTGCTAGAACAGTCACAACCAAATCCCATAGGCAATAGTTTAAATTTACCAACTTCTTAGGTAAATACGGGAATGAACCTAATGTACCATATTAAGTGTAGAAGTAGGAATAAATTGTGTTGTTGAATTTTTTTTAGAAAATCAGGCGATGAAGTATTTCCATCATGTTCTAAATGGTTTCAAGAAATCAAAGAAATAGCACAACCCAGGTCTGATTGAAAATTTTTAGGGATGTATTTTTATACAGAAACCATTGGCTAGAAGCTTAGTTTTAACAATTATTTTTTTTACAGGCTTGATGCTTTGCAACATATTGGCAAATTCTTTCAATGATGCAGGAAAAATAACAAAGCTGAATTTAAAAGAACATCTTGTTATGAAGTATGCTCTTCACTTGCACTTAAGGCATCCTGGTAAATTAGAAAATAACATGTGCTTTTAAATACTGCTATGCCATGTTTTCTCCAAATAGCCAGTCGTAGATAGTCATTTTCCAACCTGTGCATTTTACCATTAAGTTGAAAAAGTTTGGTTTTGAGGCCATGGGGTAAAATGCTCTTCTCATGCTATGACATATCAAACTAGTTGGTAACAAAATGAATGATTTTTAGAAGACTAGTTTAGATGTAGGCATGGGGGGACCCCACCTTAATCATTGCCACCAGTAACACAAAGAATGTTGTTTATAGTATCCATGAAAAAATAAATAAATAAATAAATAAAAAATAAAATTTCTACTGAAAAGCCTCCAAGTTAAAATGCGGATAAAAACAAATAGAGCTTTATTTTATGCTACTTGTTGGAAGAGAGTATCCTATTTCCCTAGGACCAACTTGGTCCAGAAGAGAAATGAGAAATCTTCAACCAGTCGCTAAATAAAGCAAGGGAGGAACCTAGAAGTAATCAGAAGATGAAAAAAATTAAAAAATTAAAAAAAATTAGTTCAAATTTTATTTTAATGCCTCTAGTTTAGATTTTTCTTTTATGTTTTGCAGGACAACATGAAGTGTGATGTAGACAAATAAGGAGTTGTTTGTGAAGATTTCATGAATTGATATTCATACGTGGAGTTTGTAATAACACCATATGAACCATCTTGTGTACCTCAATCGTGTAGCATCCAGTCCAAACAGGCGAAAGCAAGTAGATTTTTTTCTTGGCAACATAAGCACCCCAAGGCATGCTAAGTAACCCTGATCAAGCGAAAGGATTCTAGTCCAAAGTGGTTGTGGAACTTGGGGGAAAATTTTCTGCAAGGTGCGTAACTATTACAGATTGAATGACAAACAGAGTTAGAGATGCTACACCAAGAGCGAAATAGAATGCCAAGGCAATGTTCGAGAAATAGTCGATGGACTCCATTTACAACTACCTCATATTTGTGAAACTGGATCAGACATCGGCATAGGGAGGATTCAAAAAAAAAATTGGGAGGCACCTTACTCCCATAGTAAGGTGTCTTACTCCAAAAATTTTGGAAGACACCTTACTCCAAAATTTTTAGGAGGTGCCTTACTCCCATAGTAAGGCACCTTAATCCAAAAATTTTGGAATTTTTTTTTTTCAAGAAGGCGCCTTACTCTGGTGCCAAGCAGGTGCCTTACTCAAGTAGGTTCCAAGCAGGCACCTTACTCAAGTAGGTTCCAAGCAGGCGCCTTACTCAAGTAGGTTCCAAGCAGGTGCCTTACTCAATTAGACGCCATGCAGGCACCTTACTCAAGTATATGCCACGTAGGTGCCTTACTCAAGTAGACACCATTTGGTGCCTTACTCAAGTAGGTGCCTTACTCTGGAGGTGCCCTAGAGTTCCTTTAATAAAAAAAAATCATGTGAAATCCTCCCAATGGTTTGTAGTCATTTCAAAAAAAAAAAATAAGACTGCATGGAACATGTCCTACTTAGCATAAAATTTCTTTTTATTTTTGCTTTGCAAGAAATCATGAACCACATGCAAGCTACAGGCATCCTGAGAGCTAGGGCCTAATAGGAACAGAGTCATGACTCCTATTTTCCTGCTTTTGTGTGTTTTTGCTTTGTAGGTCATCGTGCCCTCTAAATGCAATCTGAAGGCATCCTAAGAGCTAGGGCCTCAAGCACAGGCATGATTCCTATTTTCCTTCTTTTATGTGTTTAGTTTCACAGGACATGACCGTGAGCACAATCTGTAGGTATAACCGACTTAAACTAGGTCTAACGTATGTGACATCTCGTGCCCTGCAATTAGGAGTTTGGTGAAGCATAAAAGGAACTTACTTCCCACCAGGAATAGAGTGCCTACAATCAACCTAGTATAGTTGTGCCTTTTTCCACCTGGAGGAAGGCACCAATAAGCGATGTCACTCTCCCACCAAGAAGAGTGGTGCCCATATATTTAAAAAAAAAATTGTGGAGAATCTGATGGTTGGGTGCTAAAAAGAGGTTGTAGCTCTTATCTTAGAAGAGAGCTGTAGATTCACTTCATACCCATTAGTGCTCACACTTCTTCTTCCTAGAAGTCTAATGTTCAGTATGAGACCTGATGTTCAGAAGGCTGTAAACTTGTTGCATAGAGGGACCTATTACCTATGATGAGGACATCACCAATTAAAATGGGGGAGATGATGGGTGAATTTGAATCTCTTACAAATAAAAAAAAAAATCTTCTGTTGAATTGGCTCCAAATTAAAATGCAAATCAGAAGCAAAGCTTTATTTTTTACTACTCATTGGAAGAGAGTATTGTTGGTCCGACTTTCATGCACACCCCGGGAAAGGATGAAGCAGGGAAGCTTCGGAGACACCCACGGGATGAATCCCACTCATCTTTAGGATCTAGCTGGTTATCCAAGGTGCGAGTTACAGAGTTGGGTCGAATGGCAATTCACTCTTTTCCACTTTTGGAATAGATTTCAATATGGACTGCTCTGTTACCTTATAGGGGGTTCCTGAACTTTTTCAGTAGTTGCAAAAGTTGTTTATCAGATTTAACTTGAATTCTTGATTTAGCTCTCATGGGTCAGCAGATTTAAATAAAAGACAAACAAAGAAAATAAAAATGGATCATTCATCAAAAACAAAGAGAGGGTAGGGTAGGGCAGAAAAGAGAAGCTTATCAAATATTAAACTGTAAAACTTAAGCTATCAATCTTATCTATGCTACTAGCTTCACAACAGAACAAATCAAAGAAGAAAGTGTCCAGTCAGTCTAAGATCACTTTCAACTAAGAGCACAAGGCAGAGTGGAACAGATCTAGCGAGAAAATTATAAATCCAAGGGCAGTCGGTTAAAGCGGCATCTTTCACCGGTAGCCTAGCTCACACGGTGAAGACAGAGCAATTAGAACAAACTTACACCTAAAATATGTAATTTCCCCCTAGCGGACAAGAGAACAAGCTGAAGCCTAACAGCATATTTAAACTTGATAACTCAGATTTATAGCATATATCTAATAAACTTTAAATGGAACGGATAACAAAATAAGATACACTTATCACACTCTGCAAAATATTAGGCTCCTGGCCATGCTATCACAGAAAAGCTAAAGCACATCAACTCCAAGTCCAAAAACAAAGGATTTCATAAAATTTGCAAGAAATTGCTTATAAGCCTTTTATTTCTAAGTCTCCGCCTCCCTGCAATTACATTGAGAAGAAGTATTTATAGACTCAGGACAGACCCTGATCTTTTCAGAAATATCTTCTTCCTTAACTACAAATATTATCACATCTAAACCCTAGGACCCGGGTTTTACAATAAAAATCCATTTAAAATCAAATTCCAGATAGAACTTAACCCTTCGGCAAATCAGTGCAGTTAGCTGCCATAAATGGAGAAGATAAAATCTAAATCCACTTGCATTCATCCATAGCTGCAAATAAATGCCTCCATTAATTTTGCTGGTGAGCCGGATGAGTCACCACTTCTCTCAGATCTGATCTCCATAAAGCCATCCCTGTGTTGAAATTGTCTTCATGCTATCAAGTCTGCAATAAATTTGTCATTGAATGCTCTCACTGGTAGCTTCTCTTCTAGCATGGCGGTCCTTGACTAAATTCGCACTTTAACTTTGCCTTTATGGCCTTTCCCGGTTGTCTCGCAAGTGCCAAATGGAATCCTGCATGAAAGACAAAAAGATTAAATTAGCACTTTAATAAACATTAAAATCAAAGCTTAAAGCATTAAAAACAGATTAAAATCAGCTAAAAAGCTTGCATGTCGGCTTCTGTTTGTCTGCCTCACGCTTTGACACGTGTCGCTACCTCAGGATGCCTTCTGTTTCAGCTGAAATGCACTTCTGGTCAACCTTGAGGACTTTCTCTCTCCTATCGTGATTCCGCAACATGTCACGATTTCGCGACATGTCGCGAAATCGCGACGTTCCCAGCGCTTCGATAACTTCTTCCCCTGTCGGTCGCGAAAATGCGACATGTCACGATTTCGCGACATGTCGCAAAATTGCGTCTCTCGCTAGCGGCCGTACAACTTCCTTGCTTCCTGTCACGATTTCGCGACATGTCGTGAAATCGCGCCTCTCGCTGGCCGCCGTACATCTTCCTTAAAATGTGCAGTGCGTCGCTACAATTTTCTCCCTTCAGCTTCGAAACGTGCAGCGCGTCACTGCAAGCTTCGGCCTGCGATTTTGAGACATGCAGCGCATCGCTGCAACTTTCGGACTTAGCCACTTTTTCTCCTTTCCAGCCGCGAAAATGCGACATGTCACGATTTCGCGACATGTCACGAAATCGCGCTGGTCCGTACAACCTTCTTCTCTCTCCTCCGATAGACAGCGATTTTGTGACACCTTCCAAAAATGGAAATGTTGCGATATCGCGACACTTCCAAAAATGGAAAGTGTCGCGATTTCGCTACACAAAAATGACTTGGCGGATTTTTGATTCTTCAGCCCACTTTCTCTCTCCTACCGTGAAAATGCGACATGTCGCAAAATCACGCCCTTCCGTACAGTTCATATTCTCTCTCCAAAAGCTGTCGCGATTTCGAGACATGTCGCGAAATCGCGCCCTTTCTGGCACTTAGCCGATTTTCATGTATTTTCTCTCTCCTACCGTGAAAATGCGACATGTCACGATTTCGTGACATTTTTCTCCCCGGCTTTCTCTCTCCTCATCCTGCAGCGATTTCGCGACGCTTTCCAAAAATGGAAATGTCGCGATATCGCGACACTTCCAAAAATGGAAATGTCGCGATATCGCGACACTTCCAAAAATGGAAAGTGTCGCGATTTCGCTACGTTTTTCCGACTTAGCTGCATTTGTATTTTCCTGTCGCGATATCGCGACATTTACGAAAATGGAAGTGTCGCGATATCGCGACACTACCAAAAATGGAAAGTTGATTTTTCAGTGAATTATGCAACTGTTTTCAACATTTTTCTCGGTACCGGTGCAGGATTTGGCTTAAGCATGAATGATTTCTAGCATGTAAAAAGTGAATTCTTGGATAATATAACTAGAATACAAGAAAAAGCACAACTTTAAAAAGGAGGTAAGCAAATTTGGATTTAAAACCTAAAAATGATCAAGAGGGTCCCTGCTGCAAAAATGGAATTTCAGAGTTTTCAAGAGGATGGAATCTCATTTTTCAATGGGGGTGTGTTGCTTCTCAACAAGTATCCTCTTTCCCTAAGACCAGATTGGTCCAAAAGGGAAATGAGGAATCTCCAATCGGTAGTGAAATAAAGTAGGGGAGGAGCCTAAAAGTAATAAAATGTTAAAAATTTGCAAGAAAACCACATGGTGCTTGAGCACGATAAATCATATGAATGGAGCTCATAGTGGTCAGGAACAGTTGCACATAAATCTCAATGATGCATCTCATAAAAATATCACACCTGAACACCCAACAGATATCACGGATGATGATGGATAAAATTGTTTTTACCTCACTCTAAGAAATTAAATAGGGGATCACGGTGATCTTCCAATTATGCATGCGAAAGAAATAATTCTGAGTGGAAGATCATTTGATTTGGGTATATGCGTATCAGGATAATATAAATTTTAATCAATTAAGAAAAAGGGTGACATGTTCAGGAGCACACGGTAAAAAAATAATGATGCACAAATATTAATCCCTGCAAATGCATCCGACGAGAGATACATCAAAGCAAGATTAAAATATTTTTATATGTGCCATTGATGATGAGCTGGGTATTTCAAAGTTTGGAGTTGTTGATTGTTGGCTGTCATAAATCCTTTAATAGTGGTACATGGAACATAATTTTTGCACACCAGGCTACGTAGTTACCTGGTTCAATTACAACCTACACAACCTCCACTATTTAATGCATAGTGCCAATATTACAATTTTTTATGGCAACATTGCATTCTATTAAAAAATATGGGAAAAAAGGTTTGAGGTGTAGACCAATTGGTTCAACCAAACCCCATAAGGGGGGCGGAGGTCCAAGGTTCAAATCTCGGGCCTCACTGGATTGAACGCTTATCCCTTTCTTGGTGCTTTCAGTAGCATAAAAGGTTTAAAATGATTATGGCATGGTGGTTATAGGGGTGTACTACACAAAGATCTGTGTGGCGGCTTCTAGGGCGGACAACACAGAATACTGTGGCGGCCATAAAAGCTGGACAACCTAGATTCGTGGTGGCTACCGATTCCACCATGTAAATTCAAAAAAAATATATATATATATATATATATATATGTATATATATATGGGAAAAAAAATACAGAGAGGAAATATAGTCTCACTATGGTGGAGGAGAACACAAAATTTGTAAAAATATGGTGAGGATTTGAAATCATAGAAAAAATCTATTTTCATAATGTAATTTCCACAAACAGTTGGGTGGAGAAGACGTTCCAGTACACAACACGCCAAATTTCCAGGATGGATCAATGATAGTTCTCTAGCTTGGCCACCTGATTTTAAAATCACCAACTCACATTATTGTAGTTGAATTTGTTCTTTATTTTATGCTACTTGTTGGAAGAGAGTATCATATTTCCCTAGGACCAACTTGGTCCAGAAGAGAAATGAGAAATCTTCAACCAGTTGCTAAATAAAGTAGGGGAGGAGCCTAGAAGTAATCAGAAGATGAAAAAAAAATTAAAAAAAATTAGTTCAAATTTTATTTTAATGCCTCTAGTTTAGATCTTTCTTTTACGTTTTGAAGGACAACATGAAGTGCGATGTAGACAAATAAGTAGGTGTTTGTGAAGATTTCATGAATTGATATTCATACTTGGAGTTTGTAATAACACCATATGAACCATCTTGTGTACCTCAATCGTGTAGCATCCAGTCCAAACAGGCGAAAGCAAGTAGATTTTTTTCTTGGCAACATAAGCACCCCAAGGCATGCTAAGTAACCCTGATCAAGCGAAAGGATTCCAGTCCAAAGTGGTTATGGAACTTGGGGGAAAATTTTTTTGCAAGGTGCGTAACTATTACAGCTTGAATGATAAACAAAGTTAGAGATGCTACACCAAGAGCAGAATAGAATGCCAAGGCAATGTTCGAGAAATAGTCGATGGACTCCATTTACAACTACCTCATATTTGTGAAACTGGATCAGACATCAGCATAGGGAGGATACAAAAAAAAAATTGGGAGGCACCTTACTCCCATAGTAAGGTGTCTTACTCCAAAAATTTTGGAAGGCACCTTACTCCAAAAATTTTAGGAGGTGCCTTACTCCCATAGTAAGGCACCTTAATCCAAAAATTTTGGAATTTTTTTTTTTCAAGAAGGCGCCTTACTCTGGTGCCAAGCTGGTGCCTTACTCAAGTAGGTTCCAAGCAGGCGCCTTACTCAATTAGACGCCATGCAGGCACCTTACTCAAGTATATGCCACGTAGGTGCCTTACTCAAGTAGACGCCAATCTGGTGCCTTACTCAAGTAGGTTCCAAGTAGGTGCCTTACTCTGGAGGTGCCCTAGAGTTCCTTTAATTAAAAAAAAATCATGTGAAATCCTCCCAATGGTTTGTAGTCATTTCAAAAAAAAAAAAAAGACCACATGGAACATGTCCTACTTAGCATAAAATTTCTTTTTATTTTTGCTTTGCAAGAAATCATGAACCACATGCAAGCTACAGGCATCCTGAGAGCTAGGGCCTAATAGGAATGGAGTCATGAATCCTATTTTCCTGCTTTTGTGTGTTTTTTCTTTGTAGGTCATTGTACCCTCTAAATGCAATCTGAAGGCATCCTAAGAGCTAGGGACTCTAGCACAGGCATGATTCCTATTTTCCTTCTTTTATGTGTTTAGTTTCACATGACATGACCGTGAGCACAATCTGTAGGTATAACCAACTTAAACTAGGTCTAACGTATGTGACATCTCATGCCCTACAATTAGGAGTGTGGTGAAGCATAAAAGGAACTTACTTCCCACTAGGAATAGAGTGCCTACAATCAACCCAGTATAGTTGTGCCTTTTTCCACCTGGAGGAAGGCACCAATAAGCGGTGTCACTCTCCCACCAAGAAGAGTGGTGCCCATATATTTAAAAAAAAATTGTGGAGAATCTGATGGTTGGGTGCTAAAAAGAGGTTGTAGCTCTTATATTAGAAGAGAGCTGTAGATTCACTTCATACCCATTAGTGCTCACACTTCTTCTTCCTAGAAGTCTAATGTTTAGTATGAGACCTGATGTTCAGAAGGCTGTAAACTTGTTGCATAGAGGGACCTATTACCTGTGATGAGGACATCACCAATTAAAATGGGGGAGATGATGGATGAATTTGAATCTTTTACAAATAAAAAAAAAATATTCTACTGAATTGGCTCCAAATTAAAATGCAAATCAGAAGCAAAGCTTTATTTTTTACTACTCGTTGGAAGAGAGTATCCTCTTTCCCTAAGACCAGCTTGGTCCAAAAGGGAAATGAGGAATCTCCAATCGGTAGTGAAATAAAGTAGGGGAGGAGCCTAAAAGTAATAAAATGTTAAAAATCTGCAAGAAAACCACATGGTGCTTGAGCACGATAAATCATATAAATGGAGCTCATAGTGGTCAGGAACAGCTGCACATAAATCTCAATTATGCATCTCATAAAAATATCACACCTGAACACCCAACAGATATCACGGATGATGATGGATAAAATTGTTTTTACCTCACTCCAAGAAATTAAATAGGGGATCGCGATGATCTTCCAATTATGCATGCGAAAGAAATAATTCTGAGTGGAAGATCATTTGATTTGGGTATATGCGTATCAGGATAATATAAATTTTAATCAATTAAAAAAAAGAGTGACATGTTCAAGAGCACATGGTAAAAAAATAATGATGCACAAATATTAATCCCTACAAATGCATCCGACGAGAGATACATCAAAGCAAGATTAAAATATTTTTATATGTGCCATTGATGATGAGCTGGGTATTTCAAAGTTTGGAGTTGTTGATTGTTGGCTGTCATAAATTATTTAATAGTGGTACATGGAACATAATTTGTGCACACCAGGCTACGTAGTAACCTGGTTCAATTATAACCTACACAACCTCCACTATTTAATGCATTGTGCCAATATTACAGTTTTTTATGACAGCATTGCATTCTGTTAAAAAATATGGGAAAAAAGGTTCGAGGTGTAGACCAATTGGTTCATCCAAACCCCATAAGGGGGACGGAGGTCCAAGGTTCAAATCTCGGGCCTCACCGGATTGAATGCTTATCCCTTTCCTAGTGCTTTCAGTAGTGTAAAAGGTTTAAAATGATTGTGGCATGGTGGTTATAGGGGTGTACTACGCAAAGATCTGTGTGGCGGCTTCTAGGGTAGACAACACAGAATACTGTGGCAGCCATAAAAGCTGGACAGCCTGCCCAGATTTGTGGCGGCTACCGATTCCACCATGTAAATTCAAAAAATATATATATGTATATATATATGGGAAAAAAAATACAGAGAGGAGATAGAGTCTCACTATGGTGGAGGAGAACACCAAATTTGTAAAAATATGGTGAGGATTTGAAATCATAGAAAAATCTATTGTCATAATGTAATTTCCACAAAAAGTTGGGTGGAGAAGACGTTCCAGTACACAACACGCCAAATTTCCAGGATGGATCAATGATAGTTCTCTAGCTTGGCCACCTGATTTTAAAATCACCAACTCACATTATTGTAGTTGACTTTGTTCTTTGATGGAGATGATGAAAAAAAAAAAGAATAAAAAATGATGAGCCAAGATATGTTCTGGGCATGCTCCCTTCCATGGCAAAACAAATGAAAAAAAAAATAGTGGTAAACTATGGCTGCGATGCTAGAGTCCACACTTGCAGAAGAATACCTCGATGGCAACAACACTTAGAGGAAGAACAACAATGCTCAAAGGAAGAACAACAATTATAATTAATAGTGTGGAGGAAGAATGTAGCCAAAAAAATAAATAAAAAAGAAAAAGAAAAAATTTCTCTAGGAGCATCAACGTCACAAAAATCTTATTTTTTTGGAACACCTTGGTTACAGGTAGCATGAAGACATTTCACACCATCAACATCATACATCACAAGTTCTACAAAATTCACCTAGGTATGTACTAATTTTTTAAAATAATTTCTATGTTAATACCAAGAAGATGCCTCCACAATTCCCTTGTGAAATTCTCCCATTACAATTTTGGCTCATACATAAGAAAAATTCATTACCCTAGAAAAAAAAAGCCATGGCATTTATGTGAATAAATTTGGTATTGTTTCATTGATGCATCATGACAACGACAACCATTGTGAAATTTGGTATCACCAAATTTGATCACTGATTATGAGTTTGATTCTTGGTAAAAAATAAAAGGACCTTGTAATTTTCTATAGTGACCATGATTTAACTGGTTGCCTGTAGTTGACATATTTTTGACTTCTATCGATGCAACAGTGCTCAATGGAAGAAAAACAATAGCACTCAATGAAAAAAAAATAGAGATGCTGAAGACCATTTAAAAATAAAAAATTATTATTCCAGGGGGCTATTGTCATGAGGATGTGACAATATTTAGGCATGGAGGGATGATGAGCACTAGAAATGCTCATTTTATATACATTCTTAAGGGGCATCATTACTGGTTTAATTAGCATGTGATATGTATTTTTATTTAACTTATGCATATAATTTATAGAAGATCCAATATTATGTTTGATCGGTATTTTTAGTGGAAACTGTGTATAAATGCAGGTTTTGCTACTAATATGGGGTTTTCCAGTATACATCCCAATTGGACATGGCATACTTCCATTTCAATGAGTTTAAGGTATATTGAGTAGGCACCTTACTCTAGCACCTTACCCTAGCGCCTTACTCTAGTGCCTTACTCCAACACCTTACTCTAGCACCTTACTCTGGCCCAGTCAACATGAAGACACCTTAATCAGACCCAATCAACAAGTAGGAACCTTACTCAAGTGGCGCCAAGTAGGTGCCTTACTCAAATGGTGCCAAGAAGACACCTTACTCAAGTAGGCACCAAGAAGACGCCTTACTGCCATACATTGGAGGTGCCTTACTCTGACCAAGCCAACTTTGAACAATTGACCAGTGAGCTAAGGAGGTTGTTGCACATGAAGAAAAATGAGGAATATTTTAATTATGCAATATTATTAAAATAGAATAAAGCATCTGTTATTTTTTATTGGGTGGTTCACTTTGTAAGGTGAGCATTATCTTCTCACGCTCACGGATAAATCAGGACAACGATTTTCCAGTGATTGATACGGGTAACCACGCAAATGAATTTTGCTAGCCTAATTATAATTCTATTCTGATAAAATAGAACACACATGATTTATCCTACATGGGGTAAAATTAGTGTGTGACTATTTTAATTAATGCATAACTGTTATAATTGAATGGTTGTAATATTCATTGTATATCTATTGTAACTGCAAGTCCGGAATAGGCTTGCCTAAAATTGTAATAGAGGAAGGTTGTGCATTGTATAAATGCACAGGTCTTCCCTGAAGGAGGGGATAATCGATGATTAATTTTACACAAAAATTATTTCATTTCATTCTTTGTTTAATTTATTAAGAGTGCAACTCCTCTTATTTGAGCAAGCTCTACGTAGCTAGTCGGGCGGACTATCTACGGGAGCTTGGGCCCACTCCCTGCAGTAGTCCTCACCTATTTCATTTCTGTTCTTTATTTTCAATAGATTAAATTTATTGCTTTATTTAATTTCTATTGTGTGTGTTTTATTTTCCGCACATTTAATTTTTTGTACTTTCATTTCTGGTATTTCATTTTCAGCATTTTAATTTATTTGATTATTTATTTTGTACTAAGTTTGGATGAAATAAAAATGTTTAAACATCCCCACCAAACTAAATAAGGTATAGAAGGATTCATTCCCCCACACTGTAGGCATATACTGTGCATGACGCTTGTAAGTTTACGAACTTACCGGATTGATAATTTATGGAAGAGAAATAATTATTTTTTGAGACATAATGTCTGCTCACCATTAAGCAAGGGAAGGAAGAATAGTGCACAAGAACAAGGTTGAGTTAGAGTGTCCAAAGACACCATTAAGCACAGGTGAAAGTTGTAGCAAGTCTTGGTGAAGAGGAGCCACTAGAGGAGTAGTAAAGCCACCAAGAGAAAGAGGAGGTGCCACCATATTAGAACAAAAAGGGCCATTTGATAAATATAGGAAGGCAAGCTACAAAAGGAGACTAAAAAGATCTCAAAATTTTGGTGCAATAAAGGTATTTTATCTTAGTTTAAAATAGATTCATTTCTAGTTTATAAAAGCACCATATTTGTCTTTTCTAAAGTAGCAAAATAAAGACAAGAGTTGAAGTGTCTAAAGACACCAAAGAGGCACAAAAATTTGCAGCCATTAGTGGTAGGATCACCAAGTGAAAAAGGAGAAGCCATGGAGTGAAGAAGAAAGAGCCAAATAAGGGCTCAAAGCTAACATATTCAAGGTGTCTAAAGACACCAAATAGGGCACTAAAACTCCAAGAAGGCAGTACCCACATTGGATCAAAACCTACAACAAGAGAAAGAAGACAAATATAAAATAAGGATAAAGCTAAAGCAAGGACAAAAAGGTGCAAGTAGTAAGCAAGTAACAAGGTTTTACCCAAGAAAAAGAGGCTTGAACATCTGGTAGAACAATGGTGAAACAACCACCAAGGAAAGAAGCATTGAAGCACCACCAAAGGAGGAGCCACCATAATTGAAGAGGAGCATCCATTGAAGGAGAAGAGCCACCACCATACATTGGAAATAAAGAAGCACTCAACAATTGCAAAAGGAAGACCAAACAACTTGCAAAGAGTTGGCAAAGAACGTTAAGGAAAAGAAAGGAACGTTGAGCACCAAAGAAAGGTTACATGCAAGAGAAGAGTGGAGCCACCACTTGTCACGGTGGTTAAAGAGACCATATGCCACTTGGCACAAAAGAGAAGAGTACCAACAATCTTTAATAATGCCTCAAATGAGTGCTCATTGAGAAAGGAGGGAATACATTATCAAATAACATCTACACTGTCCAAGATTGGAATAACACCTACATGCTATAAAGTAATGCATGTGCCACCTAACAAAGAATAGCAACAAGAAGTAACATACAAATTTTATGTTGAATGCCATGTGGCATGCAAGGCAAAGGATATAATCAAGTATTAAAAGCCCAAACCATAAGAGAGCGTGAATACTAAGCATTCAAGTTAGAGAACATTGAAGAAGCATAATAAGGATAGTCAAAAGTGGAAGAGAGCACCATAAAAAGGAGGAGCAATAAATGCAGTGGAAGAATATTGCCAAGCCTTGAAGACTGAGAAGAGAACAATACTCAAATTAGCGTGCAAATTACAGTCAAAGGAGAAGCCAATCAATACGTAGCGCCTCACCTCCAAGAAGGTATATTAACATCCAATTATTATTTGCATTCCATTAAGTTTAAGGAGGCATAAGGTTTATCATTTCTAAGGTTAAGTTTAGTTATTTGAATGCATGGAGATATAAGGAAATAAATTGGTAAAATACAACCTTAGATGATTTATTAGAAAGACTATTGAAGTAAGGAGAATATAACTTGAGAGCTTTTTGAAAATTGCATTAGTTGAAATTCAAGTATTGAAATATTTGCAAATAATTTAACTAGGAGGAATAAGGTTTTCTACATTGAAATTGAAGCATTAATTTTGCAAATATCCTTATTTTCTAAATTTCTAATTAGGGAGATATAAGGAGTTCAACACCAAATTAAATATCTTGAAATTTAGAAACCATATCATTGAGAATTAAAGGATATAGGAAGCAAAACATAAAGTATTGAAAAGTTGGAAAACTAAATTGGAATTAGTCTCTTGCTCAAATTTATGAGACAAAAAGAATCCAACTCAAAAGTCTTGAAGATAGAAAATTTCATCAATTGAAAGTGCATTAAAATTATATTTAGCTTTCTATTCACAAATAGGGAGATATAAGGTGAAAAATAGTAGTTGAACATTAGGGAGATAAAAGGGATTCAACTCAAAGGAAATCTAAAGAAAGCTAAGCACTTTATCAAGACTATAGTACATTCAAAATACTTGGGAGATATAAGGGGTTCTACAAAACTTGAGATTTGAAAAGGTTTTATCAAATTTGATCTCATAATCAAAATACTAGGGAGCTAAAAGGAATACTACCTAGAGATTTGAAATATTACAAATAAGAAATTACAAAGCATACTACAAAAGTTGAAGAATTGAAAGATAGTATTTGATCATATACTCAAAACACTAGGGAGTCATAAGGTAGTCAACCTCAACAGTTTTTGAAAGTTAAAAGATTCTATCAAAACTATTCTCAATACATAATACTAGGGAGTTATAAGGAATTTCACTTCAAAGATTAAATTAGAAGAAGCATGGATGAAATAGTGAGGAATGCATTCAATAATGAAGAACTATTTCATGAATTGGAATTTTATTCACAAAACTTAATAGATACTTTTGATGGATACAAATACTTGTCTACCAGTAAAAAAGAAAGATTCTCTTTGTTTCTCAAAGAAGAAAAAGAAGGAAATTTTATGACATTAATTGGTTATCTTCATGAAGTACTTTTCAAAGCTTGGTGGAATACTCAAAATATAGTTATATTTTCATCAGAAGAATGTTTGATGATATATCTATCATTAATTGTTTTTGAATTTTCTCAAAACATGAAATAAAATGAACATATTAGCAATGAAATACTGAATCCTAACCAATACTATTGTGATGATATACTAACTCATCATGAAGAAGATATATCACTAGTAAAAATGCAGAAACAAGAAGAAGAAGAAGAAGAAAGAGGAAGCATGACAGAAAAGAAAAGATGAAGATGAAAGAAAATACTTTCAAGTTGAATACAGATCAAAATGAACTAAAGGAACAAGATGAAGATACTAATTATTTACTTGATCAGGATAAAGATAGAGAGCACAATGAAGAAAGCAGAAAAGAAGAGCTCAAGTTCCAGAACCAGGATGAAGACCATATTGAAGACTAAAGTCTTCAATAACCAAATAATGTAATACAGGGGGTGTTGGAATATATTACATTATTTGGTACATGCCAATGTACCACCTTGGGTACATATTTATATTAGGAGTTTGTCTTAGATTAGGATTTGAGTATTTACTTTATGCAATGTAATAAATGCACAAGTGTTAGAATGTGCAAAGTACTTGATGATGTAAATGTGCATGTAGTCCACATGTCCATGAGTCATAGAATAGGAAGATGAAGAGTCATAGGTAGGTGAAAGGCCAAGAGACATATCTCTTTATATATAGGCCTTTGATAGAGTGAAAAGAGAGAGTGAGCATATAGAATTGTAGAGAATAGAGATGAGTAGAGAAAGTAGATACAATGTAGAGCATGTATGAATTATGGAGTGTTTGAGACCTCCATTATACACATTGTACTATTTTTGTGAGATTTCATTAATGGTAGTTTTATGAGTTATTGCAAAAGTTTCTTATTAGTTTTTCTTGCATATTATATTGCCATTATCATATAGTTAATATTGCTTGCTCATTTTAGTTCTTGTGGTTGCATTTCCTTGAATATATAGCATCAAAAGCTAACAATTTTGGTGCATACATAATTTACATATAACAATTCAATAAATAGAAGTACATCCAAGAGTCCATTCCAAATTGTGTATAGAATCCATCCAAGATTAGTAAATGAGCTATGGATTACAACTAATTTATAGATACCAAGCACAATAGTAGAGGACTTTGCTGACTACATACATAACATGCATTAGAAAGTAAAGACTAAGTTAGAGAAGAATGCTATGAGATACAAGCAACATGATGATCTCAAGAAAAGGAAGCAAGAATTATAGATTGGAGCCTTGGTTTTTACACATATAAAAGAATAAATATTCCCTGAAGGCACTTACAACAAGCTCAAATGGAAATATATTGAACCTTGTAAGGTTTTGAAGAAGTTTATAGCCATTGCCAATTAAATTGAACTCCCAAAAGGAGTAGACATCTCACCAATTTAATGTGGTAAATCTATATTCATATTATGAAAAATCCATGAATGATATTGAAGTCTTCACCATTTATTTTTTAATAATATAATGGATAACACAATTACCAAAAAATAAACAATATGAAATTAAGTTAGTGATAGATCCTAGAGCGACCACGTGGACAAGAGGTAGGTATATTATGAGTATTTTGTCAATTGGAATAACTTGCTAGGTGAAGCAACAACATGGATGAATACTTACAACATTGCTAAGCACGACATCTTGATTATAGATTTCAAAATTGTTCATGAGCTTCACTCATGAAACATTCCCTCTTACCCAATGAGTATGATGTAAGAGCATCCATCAGGAAAATAACTAAATGTGAATCATTTAATAATTTTTCAAATCAACATAAAATAAAGGAAGAGGAAGCAAAAATAACACATAGGTGTAGATAAAAAAAAAAAAAAAATTGTGGATCAAAAGAAAGGGAAAAAAGGAAGTTGTTTTGGAGAAGAGAGGTCAAAAAAGCAATCATGGAGAGAGGATTCTGAGATGGTTGTAAAGAAGAGATTAATATAGAATGATTCATATTCAACCTTCAAGAGAATAAATTCATATTATGTTGTATTTGTGCATATATATTGACTATATAAGCATCTTATAATTTTAGATGATCATGTATTTTGTATACTATGATAAACACTTTAGATTATTAGAATCTTGTATTCTAGGGATATTTGTGTATAGGATTGCAGGTTCCAAACATAGTTGTAGGAGAAATAAAGCAACAGAGGGTAAGGTTGATTGATGGAATATTGAGCGTCAAACAATGACCTAGAAAGAATAGTGTCAAGGAATTAGAAAATGAATGTGTGATTACCATTCTCATAAATATTAAACACCACTCATGAGGGAGTTTTTCAAGAGGAGTTGTGTCATTAAAGAGGGAATCATTTGCAGAACAATCCAACCAATAATCAATTTTCTTTATTATGCAATTTAATAATGGCTTACCTTGTCATACAAGTTGGTTCACTTAGTTGTACATGTCATGAGCCTCCCTAGCAGGACTTATGGCATGGAAAAACTATGTGATGATCAATATTAATTTGATACTTAGTTTTGTTGCAAATGAATGACTATATAATGCTTAGATTGATTTATCTTTGAATAACATGGTATTGTTGATAGATTGTCAATATGTAGGATCATGTACACTCGTGGGTGGAAGAGGTAGAATCATCCACCAGAAATGGGGTACTCGAGGTTGGGGAAGTGATTATTAAGGCAAATCAAGGGTAACATGAATGACTACCTTCATATAGGCATGCATTATTGGTTATGGGATAATCATCAAAGCTAGCCACCTAGAGCCTCAATTGATAGCCTAGTAGCTATCGTAAATTCTCCGACTGAGATGGGTGACTACATTGATGGAAAGACTCCCTCTTTGTTTGCTACATCTGATTGGTTATATTTTACTTCATCACTCAACAACATCTTGGTTTTGGAATGTGTGCATTATTTTGGCCACCTTTGAATCCCCTAAATTATTGTTAGAGTAGCATGTTGTTAGAATTAGAACTATTTAAAGTAATATATATAGTTTGAATCTATTTTAAATAATAAAGGAAATTTATTCAAATAGATAACTTGAATCTATTTTAAATAATAAAGGAGATTTATTTAAATAGATAACTTGAATCTATTTTAAATAATAAAGGATATTTATTTAAATAGATAACTTGAATATATTTTAAATAATAAAGGAGATTTATTTAAATAGATAACTTGAATCTGTTTTAAATAATAAAGGAAATTTATTTTAAAAGATAGTTTTAATCTAATTTAAATAATAAAGGAAATTTATTTAAATATTTTGTTTTATCTCCTATGTTTTGGATAGTGCTATTTTGCTCCTGAGCTCTCTAGCTTGATAGGGGCATTCACATATTTGTTGAGTAAGACCCTATGCATCATTTTTTGACTCGTAAGCTAAAATTAATCAACGTAAAAACCCTCATCTATTGTTAGTAGCAAAGTGGCTGGTATGTCTTGGGGACGTTTGCACCCGATGCTACGACTTTTGGGGTATTGTGATGTGGTACTTTGTGTTGGTTAAAGGCTCATGGAGAGCTTTGATGATTATGGAAGGTACCTCATCTAAAACTTTACCCTCACCTTCATTGATGGTTGGCTAAATCATTCAGTTGGTTGAGTTTGTATTTGATAGTACTACAGGTGAAACCTTGTTATTTTATGATAACCTCTAGTTTGAATATGTTGTTTGTCATAGTTATCTTCCCCTGATTGATGTTTGAGATGTGTAAATGTCTCAATCGTCCACCTATAGTTTTCTTTGAAACTTTTTGATGTTGTCATGTCATCCTAGCCTCCAAACTGACCTTTTATTTCTTCCCTGTTACCTTGTGCCTTAAGGATGCCCTTGTTTGGTGTGTACTAGTTGCTTTTAGGATGTTGACTACTGTAGACACTCCGTTGTGGTTTGTACCCTGGGGTTTTTGTTTTTAAATAGGCCACCTCATCATTGAGTTTCTTTGTTGACTTGGCCATGGTAGGGCACCCTTGGCAGAGTGCTGGAGAGTGTCACATGGGCAGTAACGCCCTTGGCCACTCCTCTTGTTTGATCGACCTACGTGGTCTTCTCCCTTGTAGAAGCGTTATGTCTCCTAGTGGTAGCTTTGTTTACCTTAGCTTCCCCTTTGTCATGTTTTTGCAAGCTGAATTATTTGTTTATGGTTTCTATTTGTTATAAAAAAATATTTTATAAATTACTCTAAGTAAATGTTCTATGCATAGTTTATTTAATTAATTAAAGAATGGGAACTTTAATTAATATAGATAAAGGTGTTATAGTTTACTTAATTAATTAAAGAATTGGAACTTTAATTAATATAGATAAGGCATTTTAGTTTATTTTATGAATTAAAGTAATGGAACTTTGATTTATGGAAATAAAGAAAACATAGTTTATTTTATGAATTAAAGTAATAAAAATTTGATTTATGAAAATAAAGGAAACGTAGTTTATTTTATGAATTAAAGTAATAGAACTTTGATTTATGAAAATAAAAAAAACGTAGTTTATTTTATGAATTAAAGTAATGGGACTTTGATTTATGGAAATAAAGGAAAATAGTTTATTTTATGAATTAAAGTAATGGGACTTTGATTTATGGAAATAAAGGAAACATAGTTTATTTTATGAATTAAAGTAATGGAACTTTGATTTATGGAAATAAAGGAAACATAGTTTATTTTATGAATTAAAGTAATGGGAATTTGATTTATGGAAATAAAGGAAAATTAGTTTATTTTATAAATTAAAGTAATGGGACTTTGATTTATGGAAATAAATGAAACGTAGTTTATTTTATAAAGTAACAGGACTTTGATTTATGGAAATAGAGGAAAAGAAATGATTTGCTTTATTAATGAAAGGTATGGGACTTTGATTAATGCAAGTAAAAGAAATGTAGACCACTTGTTTAATTAAGGAATGAGACCTTAGTTATTGGAAACAATGGTTTCTGGAAATATTTTGATTAAAGTAAGACTTGTGATCTAGTTGTATATGTTGAAACAACTCTCTTGAGAAAATGAGAGGTGAAAATAAAAATGAGGAGATTTTTATGATTCAACTAAACAGTAAATGGATGAATACTTTAATTAAATTTGTATAGTTGCAATTTGGCAAAGTAATCAGTAAATGCACTAGTTTCATGTTACTAGTAGATGCATTTAGATGCATATCTTTCCTAGAACCATGGGTTTCCCTGATCCCCTACTATCCTCAAACGAACAATGGAAATATAAGGAGGAACGAAGATGGAAGCTGGAACCTATGCATTGGTTTGATTTACTATTGCAATGATTTATTTATGTTCATATTATATTAGACTTGTAAGGAGGTTTTCCCTAAATGAATATAGATGTATTACTTTATTCTTTCATAAGTATGGAGGTTTTACCATACTTGGATATATGTAATAATTTATTGAATGAATGGGAAATGTTTCTTTACTTTATTGTATTGATTTATCTATGCTTTGTATCTAAATTTATCTTTTGTTTAATGATTATATTTATTTAAATGTTGTTTCCCTTTCTAATACTTCTTGTATGTTCTATAGATTTTGTTGTTTAGTTAATTAAGTAGATAGGGTTATTCTTGTTTTCTTGATAAATATAAAATAAACCTAAGAAAATGAAACCTTAGGGTGAGCATAGAATGGACCTAGAAGATTAAGACCTCTAAGGATGAACATAGAAGAGACCTAAGGGATTGAGACCCCTTAGGGAGAATGTGAACTAAGTAAACTACTAGATTACATCGAAGTTAAGATAGCTCATTGTGAAGACGATATGGATAGCTTAACTCATAATATGCATAGCATACCTACACAAATAGACTTGTGTATGGTATGGTGATGGGCATATACCTTCGAATGTACTAAATATGATAAGTTTAGCTCATCAAGAATGATGATATGGATAAAATTATTTGCAGTAACACATGGTATACCTACACAGACGGACTTGTGTAGGGTATTGAATGCGATGTAACTCTTTGGGTAAGTTGGGAAACTTAGTAGACTTGAAATATTAGATTAACCAAATGTTGGATAGGGGTTTATGAATACCTATCTATAAATATTTTCTTTTCTTGTAGCTAGATTTTGGGGTCATTACAGTACAATTGAACATTGGCTCATGGGTTTAATTCTTAGGATGGTGACTCCAGTGAACTCAACTCCAACAAACACAGTTCCTCAATTCATAAATGGTAAAGGTGGGAACTCCAGTAGAAGCGATGATGGACTAGGTAGTCATGGGTTAAGTCCTCTGGATGAGGCAAAATATGGTCTGGAAGATACCAATGTCAAAGTGGACCCTCCCCTAGACCCACCTTTCAAACCCACCATTTTTTCCTTCACAAATATAGTTTCAAGGGATGCTCAAACCTCCTTCTTGCCTCTATCCCAATGTAAAGGGATCCTTTCTTCAGATTGCAAAGAATTAATCGTCACCCCTGAAGCTATTGTGTCCCTCACTACACAATATTTCTTATACCTTATTGGCAATTTAATAGGCTCCAGGCCAAACATGGAATCTATTCATAGATGGGCAATCTCTAGATGGAGGTCTAGTGGTAATCTGGAGCTGGTGGCTTTGGCCAGAGGATTTTTTTTGATAAGACTAAAAAATGCCATGGACACTAGTCGTATCCTTATAGGAGGCCCTTGGTTCTTTGGGTGCTAAAGCCTATTCCTTCATCGTTGGGATGTTGATTTCAATCCTAACACCCAAAATATTAATTATACAATAGGATTATTTGATTTACCCATTCATCTTTAGCATAAACCAATCCTAAGGTAGATCATCAAAGTGGTTGAGGAACTTATTGCCCTTGATCCTACAACTAAGGCCAAATACAAGATGATCTTCACCCACATCTGCATCCACATGAACCTAGAGAGGGAACTACCTTCGCATATTGATATGGTGGTAGGATCATGGCGAAGACATAAACCTATAGAATATGAAATCAAGCCAAATTTTTGCACTGAATATATTAAGCAATACCACACTATGGCGAACTTGCCTTCTTTGAAAACTATGGAGCCATCCAAATTTGACGGTCCCAAGTTCAAAAAATCTCAAGGAAAGTCTCAGTAATAGGCATGCGGGTGCCATCACCCTCCAAGATCTACTTCAACACCAACGTCTATTCTTCCCCTTGCAGGTGACTCTAAATTCAAATGCAAGTTGGTTGTGATGCCTCCTTCCACCTTTGGTCCCTCTAACCAGGTTTGTTCCCTCTTTGCAAATTCCAATTTCTTTTCTCCATTAAGTGAGGACCCAGTGGATTTGAATCCCAATATTGATCTATGTGCTAGTGATCCCCCTCCTATCCATGGGGTTTTCCTTAATCCTCTGCCACCTTTTCCTTCCACTTCTACCATTTTCCTCCCCTACCCCTATCAGTGTTGCTTCCCTCCTCTGCTTGTCCCCTATTGTGAACCCCTACTGGCCTGGCCATCCCCTCCCCTTGCCCCTCCCTTAGCTCCTTCTCCCCCATCATCCCCTCCATCATGCCCTCCCTTCCCATGTCTTTCATGTTTGAGCCTGTGTCCTACCTCGTGTCTTCTCTACGGTTCTCTACCCTACATTATCCTAGCTCCCCAGAAATGGTCACTAGGAGTCAAAAGAAGTAGTCCATCAATGTTGGCATTGAGAAGAAAAATGGATTACCCTTGAATAAATATTCTATGATGAAAGAAGCTAAGGAGGATATTGCTAATGGATTCCAATCTACCATCCCATTATCTTCGGCTAACCATTCAACTATTGAACCCTCTAACTTTTTATGGAAATGAGGTTGTTCTCCCAACCCAAATACCATAGGCAGATGGAGAAAAACTTTATCTAAATAATCCAAATGAAGATCATCTCCTAGAATATTCAAGGTATTAATGACCCATCCAAGCAGAGATTAGTGTCTTCAATGAGATTTGATATTAAACCCAACATTTCTCTTCTCCAAAAAACTAAGCTAGACAAAACTAGCTCCTTGAAAATTCCCAAAATTATTTGGTGAGACTATGAATTTATTTCTAGCCATGAATGTGAATTTATTTTTACCTTTGGAAACCTTCCAAAATTGAAGGTAGAATCCTATATTCTTCTGACGAAATCACTAATATTCTCTTTTTTTACAAAGAATCTAAAGTTAGCTGGATCTTGTCCAATATCTATGCCCCAACACCCCCCAAGGATGGCTATCTCTTTGGAAAACCCTTATTCAAATGAGGGTGATCTTCAATAATGAGACATGGATGCTTGTGGGTGATTTCAATACACCATTGTACTCATCAAATAAAAAATGAGGTAATTCTTCAAACCCTAGTTGTTGTGAAGAATTTTCCAATTTCATCCACCTCAATGAGCTCATGGACATTCAGCTCAAGGGTTCCAGATTCATGTGGTCAAATCGAAGGATTTGCACCCAACTCATTCAAATCAGATTAGACAAAGTCTTCCTCTATAGAAAAACCATCTAGTTATTTTGTGATGACACACTCCATTCCAGACCTAGGATAGGCTTTGACCACAGTCCCTTGGTGTTCAAAGGACTAAGGTTGACCTCTTCATTTAAATCATATTTCTGGTTTGAATCTATGTGGCTCAAGCACCCACATATGAAAATAAAAATTATTGAATGGTGGAATAAAAACTTTTTTGGTCGTCGCATTTCCCAGATTTCAAAAAAGCTAAGGTTCATCAAGGACAACATTAAAATCTAGAACAAGGAAGTTTTTAATAACATTTTTTAGTCCAAAAAACACATCATTAGCCAGATTAAAATTATAGACGATAGAAACCAGATGGGAAATCCTTCCATAGAAGACAAGGCTATAGAAAAGATCTCTTCGTTGAATACCACAACATTATTTCTAAGGAGGAAATTTTTGGAGATAGAATTTTAGATTTCTGTGGTTGAAATAGGGTGATTCCAATACCAAGTTCTTCCATGCATCAACCCTGAGACATAGAAGTTCAAGCCAGATCAGATAACTGGTGAAGCAAAATGGTATTTACACTAAAAATTATTGACATTAGAGTAGAAGTAGTTTCCTTTTTTGAAGAAGTCCTAGGGCCTTGCGCCCCTTGTTATGATCTTTCTTGGAATACCCTCATCTGAAACATCCCCCAAATCATCTCTCAAAAATCCAATGCCAAACTCCTTGTAGTATTTTCTCAAGACGATATCAGAGAGGCACTATTCTCTATGGGACCTAATAAAACTCCAGGATCAGATGGATTCCCACCTAGATTCTTTCAACAATTTTGGGATATTGTTGGTGATGACCTGACTATTGCTATTCAAGACTTTTAGTGAAACAAGGTCATATCTAGAGATATCAATTCCATATTCATAGCTCTTATTCGTAAGAATCAAGCTTGCAATTCCATGTCCGACTTCAAACCTATTGGCCTTTGCAATGTCATCAACAAAATCAACAGCAAGGTCATGGCTAACAGGATGAAAGGAATTCTTCTGCTCATAATTAATCTCTGTCAGGGTAGCTCCATCAAAGGGCAACTCATTACTGATGGTGTGATCACCATCCATGAGCTCATTCATTCCTTGTCTAAAAGCAAAAGAGTAGGTCTTATTCTCAATCTTGATATGAACAAAGCATTTGATAGAGTCTCATGGGACTTCCTCTTTGTTGTTCTCTCATGCTTTGGATTTCATGTTGATTGGATCTCCCTCATTCAAGAATGTATTTCTACAGCGTGGTTCTCTATTCTCGTCAATGGATCCATTGTTGGCTACTTCATAATATTTAGAGAAATTTAGTAGGGAGAACCCCTCTCCCCTTTCCTTTTCATTATTCTTGTTGAATCTCTTGGCCGATCTCTTAAGGCCACATCCTCTATGGGGACCATTTTCGACATTAGAGCTTCTTCCACTTCACAACCTATTACCCACCAACAGTTTATCGATGACACCATCCTTGCCACCTTATATTCTATTCTTGAAGCTAAAGTCATCAAAAAAATCCTAATATTTTACGAGGAAGCGACGGGTCAAAAGGTCAATTTTCAAAAAAGCAATTTTTTTTTAATACCCCTCTCCTTCGTCAGGTCAAGATAGCTATAATCTTGGGTTGTTCTATTTTTTATCTACATTCCACCTATCTAGGCCTTCCCATCCTTGTTGGTAAGCTTATTGAAAGTATTTGGAACATGTTTATTAAAATAATTTCTAGGAAATTATCTGGGTGGAAGGGATCTCTCCTCAGTCAAGCAACTAAGGCAGTTCTATGAAGAACACAAGCTTATACTGAGAGGGGAGGTGAACAGTATAAGACCACTTTTTATTTTTCTTGCCCAATAAATATTATGTAATGTAAAGATAGCAATATCAATAGCAGTAATCAAAGTAGTGCACAAATCATAACACGCAATAGAGACACCACAATTTATGTGGTTCACCTAATGTGGGCTACTCTACAGAGAAAATATTTCACTAAAATGTCCTCAATCAATATCTTGGGAATCCTTTCCCTATTACAATGTTTATGTACCTCTATCAAAAGGAGATACCAATCCCTTAAATCAAGTTCGTGGATCTCTATCTGTAGGAGACACCAATATCCTAATCTCTGCTCTGGTTGGTGATCCTCTAGAAGACCTCTGCCTCCATTGCCCTTAGCAAATGGAACTCTATACATAGAAGACACCTATATTTCCTGACATGGCTAATGGATCTCTATCCACTGGAGATATTGTCGTCCTCTATACTCTGTCACCTCCAAAGCTTACATTTAGCTCTGTCTCAAATCTATACTAAACACAATCCTTCAATATAGCACAAATCTCCTCAATATCTATCTCTGATCTGGTACAAATATGTTCTCAAATCTACACCAAACTCTATCCTCAAATTTGTACTAAACACAGTCCTTCGGTCTAGCACAAATCTATCCTCAATATCTGTCCTTAAGCCTTAACACAAAGCTTGGCTTAATCTTAAATCAACTCTGTTGGATCTACCCTAAACCTTAAATCAAGGTTTGAACAAATCAACCAATCAAATCTGGTCACAATTATTCTCAAAGACTTATATCAAATTTGCCTTGTAATATTCCACAAAAACTCACACCAATCTGTCCACAAGTCCTATCTAGAACTTTGTCCAATCTTCTCAATAAGTCCTCTCAAGAACTTTGTCCAATATACTCAATAAGTCCTCTCAAGAACTTATCCAAATCTGCTCTCAATATGTATTGTAAGCTTCCACAAAAGCTTACCCAAATCTGTCCACAAGTCTTCTCAAAGACTTACCTCAAATCTGATCAACAAGTCCACACTAGAACTTGTCCAATCTCATAGAAACATAAAGAGAATTTTTAGAGACTCAATATACCCTATACTCATTACAACACTCAATCACTTTCAATCGCTCTTTTAGAAACATACAAATAATTGTTAAAGACTCAATATACTTCACATTCACCTCAATTACTTTCTCAAATCAATTCAGAATATAGAATAGTTTGTTTTATGGAACTTGAACAATCACTACACACACCCACTTGACTAGGCTCAATCAACTCTACTAAATCAATCACTCAATGAAACAATCCTTACTTACAAACCCTAGTCCAAGCATATGATCACTCACTCAAAATGTTTTCAACAATGCTCCAAAAAAAATCTCACATAACAATGATACTCATGTTCTTTTCAAACCCTAGTTCAAATTCTTCACTCAACAATTCACTTCAACAACAATGCTTATAACACAACTCTCACATAACAATGATACTCATGTTCTTTGCAAACCCTAGTTCAAGTTTTTCACTCAACAAATCACTTCAACAATAATGCTTATAAAAAAACTCTCACATAACAATGATACTCATGTTCTTTTCAAACCCTAGTTCAATTTCTTCATACAATCAATGGCTTCAACAACAATGCTTATAAAATAAGGTTTTAACATCAACTCTTTATTCCAGAAAACCTTGAAGCATTAACTCAATACTCTCAATAAGTAAACCCTAATCAATTCCTTTTCAATCCAAACTTATTTTCCAGAAAACCAACCAATCAACTCAATTATGGAAGAATGTGCTCATACCTTTTTCTTGATGATGAAGGAATCCTCAAATATCTATCACAACCACAAACACTTCTTTTCCAAGCTTAAGGAGTTAGAAGATACTAAACTCTTTCAAATATACAATGCAAATATCAAAACACACATACACCTTATCACTCAATATTAAAGAAAGCATTCATCAACATATACAAAATGATTGACCAAATACACCTTATGATCTCCCAATTAAAACAATATTCAATATCAAAAATATTTTCAATACAATCTCCTTTTCAAACTAACTCAATGGAAAAAAGTCTTCTAAAATTTACTCACTCTTCAATTCACTTTTTGATAAAAGCATCATAATAACTTTATTTAAAAATAAAGTTCAACACCTTATTCCTTCATTTAATCAAAAACTAACAATTAAAATAAGCACCTTTCAAAAACCCCTTATAACTCCCTAACCTTATGTTTACACCTTAGGCAATTAAAAACAATGCAAAATTTATTACCTCTGCCTAGGTGAGAATCGAACCCTTGACATAGCTTCTCCCCACGCCCTAGCTGCGGCTTCAACCGTTGCATGATCTAGGTGCTTGTTTGGAGAACCAAGAGCACAATGTGCTCTATGTTCTTCCCAATGCACTGAAACCAAAAGATCAACGCATCGCTTCTTTCGATGCCAAAGAACAACACACCAAAAATGTTCTTACCGGGAATTGAACCCGCACGAATTAACTCATGATCACTTGCCACTAGGCCACGTGCCTTGGTGGATATGAGGGTTTTGCCTTAAATAATTTTAACACTTTCGCTAGCACCTTAAGACGAAGATCCATCTTCTTCTCTGCATGAGTATTCACACAACATATGCCACTCTAATTTATTTCGAACGAAGGGTAAGTTCTATGCCATTTAGGCATATAGCTTTTATACATATTATTTCCAATAATTTCGAACGTCGGTGTCTTCGAAATTCAAATAATTAATTTATAAATTATTTAAATTTTTTAGAATTTAAATTTTATAAATTAATTCTTAAACCCATTTTTGGCTTATTGAAGCCCTCTTTTATTTTACCTCTTTGCATAGATAATATTTATTTATAAAATTTAAATTCAAATTGAATTTAAATATTTTATAAAAAATATTAAAACCTCCTTTAAATTTTCAAAATGCTTCCTTGGGTTTCTATGAAAAACCTTTTATTTTGCTCATCCATGGTTTTAATAAAAACCCGCCTTCATATGCTTCCACATAATATTAAAAGTATTATGAAGCTCTTTTGCCATTAACCTTTGCATTGTTCCTTGATAAATACGTTGACATCAATGATGACTTCATTCCTTGACATCAATGACAACATTGACTCAAAATGTCTAATTTTGGTCCAAGCCTATCTCCAGAGCATTCCTATTCACTTCATGTCTTTTACAAAGCCCCAACATCCATCTGGAAAAATATTGAACAAGTTCAAAAAATATTTTTGTGGTCTAGAGCTGAAGATAGGAACAAAATTCACCTAGTGGACTAGAATAGAGTTTTTCCCCTTAAAAGTAGGGAGGACTAGGTCTCCGAAGGATAGGTAGAATGAACTTGGCTCTCATTGCAAAATAGGATTGGTGAATCCTCTCCAATGCCAAAACCTTATAGGTGAAAATAATTAAAGCAAGTACCTCCAAAAGAACTCCTCCCTCGATGAAAGGCCTCTCCGCGAAAGCTCTTTATTTTGTAATTCTACGGTTAAAATAAGACATATTCTCAAGAAAGTTCTTCGGTGGAGACTTGGTGATTGACTCTCAATTTGTTTCTGGGAAGATCCATGGCTAAAATTAGAACCCATGTTGTCTCTCCCCTGCTTCACTCGCATCAAAGAAGTTATCTACCGCATCTTTGGGAGAATGGTTTCAAATTTCATCAAGGATGGTCCAACCAGGAAGTGGACACCTATTACTATGGAAGGCTTATCAAGTGCTTAAGTGGATGCACCTAGGTCCTTATCTAGGGCCCTCATAATCACTATTATTCCTAGATTCCCTAATCCTGATTCACCCTTTTGGAATGCCAATGAGGATGGAGCCTTCACTGTCAAATCTAGTTATTTCATCTAGGATAAGGTTGGTTCTCCAAATTTTCCTTCGAATTTAATTTGGCTTTCCCACTTGATTCCCAAAGTTATTTTTTCCTAGCTTGTTTTTTAGAATTGCATGATGATGGTTGCCAATCTTATTTCTAAAGATCTGATCCTCCTAAATCGATGTGTCCTTTGCTCCAGTGATTGGGAGTTAGGTCTCCATATGTTCCTCTCTTTTCCTTTCTCTTCTTCCATCATATATTCCATCTTCACGTCCTTCCACATCGCTTGGGTCTAACCCAATTCCATCCTTGATCTTTTCACTCAATGGCCTCAACATTTCCGTCATCCTCGCCTTCGATCCCTTTGGTATTTTTGTCGGGCCCACTTTATTTGGACTATCTGACTTGAGGGGAACAAAGGAATTTTTGATGGGTCCCACCTAAAGTCTTTATCCATTCTATTGTGGATCCTCAATTCTACGATAAAAAATGTCTAGATTTTTCCTGTCGATGACCTTCCTAGTTTTACCCATTTCAACCTTTCTACTGAGGTGGTTCATAGTAATTCCACCCTCGTTGATCATTCATCAGTGCATTGGGTTCCCCCACCGGTTGGGTGGATTAAACTCAATTTTTATGGTGCCTCTAAAGGGAACCTGAGCAGAGCCAGTGGAGGCAAAATTGTTAGAGATGATGCTAGAAAGGTAATTTTAGCTTTTTTCGAGGGTATTGGCATTCAGTCTAACCACATGGCAAAAGCTCGGGCCCTCCACCAAGGCCTATCTATCCTCAATCACCTCCAATTTACCAAAATCATCATTGAAGGTGATTCCCTCAACATAATCAATGCAATAAAAGTTACCTCTGATCCTAGAACCGGTAATCTATGAAACATGGTGAAGGACTCCAAGAGAATGCTTGGAAACTATAAAAGTGATCATTCAACATACTTATCGAGAGGGGAATAAGGTAGTGGATGTCATGGCAAATATTGCAACCTCCAAGAACAAGATCCAAGTGTGGTACGATAACTTTTCCTGAGGTATTTTCATCTATCATCATGAAACTAAAACAACCTTCCTCTGATTAGGTACTGTAAGTGGGTTGTGTCAGGTGGCAATTAGGGAGTTTTTCTTGCCACTGTCTTCTCAGTGATCTTAATGTTAAGGGAAGTGTGACTGCCTATTATCTACATATGTGCAGGCATCGTAATCAACCTAATCACTGCCACTAGGTGGATTATTGCCACCAAAATCCCTAAGGTAGGTTGACATTTGTACAAGTTCGTTTACACAGCTGCATTTATCATTGCATTCACCAAGGGTAAGGATTCACGTGGCACTACAAGCTCATTGGAGTGTGAATTTCCCACATTGGCTCTCACCCCACTAACATTTATCATGAGAATCATTCACAAAGGTGGATCTGTAAGTCCAACTTCATATGCATCCACATCGGCTTTCATATCTTCACATGGCACGATACATTCATAGTGTTGTGTGCTTATGGGGAATGTTCTTATTCAGCCATCAATACTGAAAGGATTTATTTTCCAAGGTGGGACTTATCTGGTTGCAACAAACCCCCTCTCTCATCATGGCTACTCATCGAGCGATATTTAATTCTCATTGGACCATCCAATATTAGCAATATTGAGCTGACCATTCCTATGTGCATTAGAATCATACAAATAGATCAATGGTTTTTCTTCATCAATGGTATGTGTAACGGGGTGAGTTCTAGATTTCCATCCTGGGTGACCATAAATTCCTAAGCCATTTTTGGTTTGTGGCCTCCTAAGTCGGTTTTTTTTATGTTGGGTTCAATAGCTTTCTATCTGAGAGGGGTGTTTAGGGGATTCTTATCCAGCTAGTTTGCTCTACAATGGCATTGATCAAACCTACTTTCCTCCATGTTGATGCACTGGTCGAAGAGTTCCTAAATCTTTGCCAGCTGATGCATTTTATTCAAATTTTTTAAGGTAATGATCCAGCTATGTCTGATGAATTTGTTGCCACCTAGTAAAAGGGGAGGGTTATCATCAAGGGGCTAAAATTTAGAGTAGTTTCTGTATGATTATTGAAGTCTCGAAGCTCCCCATTGATGGAGATAACGTTCACAAAGACAAGCATACATTGGCTAGGGAGCTTGTCCATTTTTGAGACAGAGGCAAGCACCTTAACAAAGAAAAGGAGGAATTATGTGAAAAGGGCTTCTTGCACCCTAGAATAGGGTAATGGTTCTAATCATGGAATACATTACGATGGATGAAATCAATAGCCCCTTGAGAAGTATTCATATGGCCTTCCTAAATCGTATGCGATTAGTGAAGGACATAAATATCTCAGAGTACCTCTTGAAATCCATTGAGCTTTCAATTAATAATGTCTATGAAGGGTCATCCACTCACTCAAAACATCAGGGGCTCCATTTGCTCCTATACCATTTCACCCTATAGAAAGAAGCAGATAGAGTTTCTCTTGCGGTGATCCATGCCTAGGAAGCTAGGATTGAGGCCCTTGGAAAAGTCAACGATTTGGACTCTGAAATAGAAGTCAAAGGTGAGGCTTCTTCGGACTACACCCCTTCCCCTACGAAATAAATCCTACTGGTGCTCGTCCCGTAGGAGCACTTATGGGCAGATCAAAATAGAGACGTACTTGTTGTATTTCGGTGCAGATGCAACTCCAACTTTGACAAAGAATATTAAGGCATAAGGTGTCTCATATCGCACTCGGGCTGCTGCGAATGGTAAGGTGTTGAAGAAGAAGAAACCTTGGGCATGCATGGTAGAGCTTTTAAGCTATGCATCTTCCACCCTTCTCCAAGCGAGTAAGATCATTAAATATATGAATAAAGAAGTTGATCTTGAAATACCTATGGAAGCGTCGGAGCAACACAACCTCGAAGATTTATTGCCTAGTGGGATTTCTATTTTTGTTAGGATTTATGTAAGTTTGTGGGCTCTCTATTTTTTATTTACGTAAGATCATTTTGTTACGTAAATCCTATTCTATTTTTTCTTGGTCGTTTAGTTGTTGTAGTGTCCTTCGTTGTTTGCGTCTGGTTTGGTTTCAGCTACTGGGTCATCTCCCTGGGTTTGTTCGGTGAAGTTCTCCATGGCCCTCTGTTGCATGGTTGATTTTATTTTGTATTTGGTTTGATGAACTGGTTTCCCCTTATGTTCGCGGTGGTTTGGCCACCTTCTTGGCCTCTTTGATGTAAAAGGTTTAGGGTCCTTTCAAAACCCTCTTATGAATAAAAAAAACATTGGCTCACTTTGTCATAGTATGAACACTAATGTATAAAAAATACAATCAAACCACTATACAACGAGGATGACATCCTTTAAAAATAAGATAGTAATTGTTGGCAATTTTGGGTACCTTGAGTACATTGCCTTTGCTCAAGTATAGTTGTTGTCATTGATGTCAAAGGAGCTCTTGGTAGTTGTTGTCTTTGATGTCAAGGAGTTCTTGAAGCAATTTGATTAGTTGTCTAAGTATGTGTTTTGATGAAGGTTTCAACTGGTCAGTAAGTCTCCAAGAAAATCGAGTAGCCCAGTTGCAAAAGATCAAGAAAAAAGATAAGTTAGAAAAAGTTTGCAGGTCATTGGAAAAACTGTCATGATTTCGCGACATGTTTTAGGAGAGAGAAAGTTTGGAAACTATCATGATTTGTGACATGTTTGAAGGAGAGAGAAAGGGAAAACTGTCATGATTTCGTGACATGTTTGAGGAGAGAGAAAGTTTAGAAAACTGTCATGATTTCGTGACATGTTTGAGGAGAGAGAAAGTTTAGGCAAAAGTGTCACGATTTCGTGACAAGTTGAGTTGGCAGAGTTGAGTTGCAGGAAGTGTCACGATTTTGTGACAAGTTTCAATGAAGTTGTACGGATGCAGAAAGTGTCACGATTTCATGACAGGTTGAGTTGCGTGAGGTGGTGAAAGCGTCACGATTTCGTGACATGTTCTAGTTTTAGAGCAGTTGATAAAAGTGCTTAAGGCAATGGAAAGCGTCGTGATTTCGTGACATGTTCCGTTTTGAGCGTTGGTAGAAAAGAGCTTAAGGCAGCAAAAGCGTCACGATTTCGTGACATGTTCCATTTTTGCTAGTGCAAACCGAGGAAAGGTTGAAGAAGCAAGAAGTGTCATGATTTTGTGACAGAGTTGTTGATGACGTCAGCAAAAGCAAATGTGTCACGATTTCATGACAAGAGCAGAGAGGAAGGCCTTGCAGACTAAAGCGTCATGATTTCATGACAAGAATCATGATGACATCAGAAAGTCGAGTGTCACGATTTCATGACAAAGCTCAAGCAAGGGTTAGTGTCATGATTTCGTGACAACAAGCTAGTGAAAGTGTACGGTAGGGTGTAGTGTCACGATTTCGTGACAACAAACCAAAGAAGGCGCACGACAGGCAATAGTGTCACGATTTCATGACAACAAGTAATACAAGGTGTACGACAGACAAAGGCATAGCGATATCATGACATGTTTGAGTTTCGCGCTAGAAAAGCTACAGAACAACAGAGGCGGTTGAAGCCGACGGAGTTAACCTTTGTCGATGAAGTGTAAGGTTGTGCAGTCGATGATTGTTTTAAGGATATATAGCTGACTAAGATCAAGAATTTAATCATGAATTATTGCTATAAAAGGAGGACTATTTTCGAGTTTCATGTATCGAATGTGGGTGTCGAATTTGCGCAAGTGAAGTCTGCTGTGCGCAAAGAGCAGTCGTATCGAATCGATCGAAGTGTGCGTTCGAAGTGCGACTTTCACAGAAGTAGAGTGGAGGAAGAAGTTCGATCGAGGAGAAGCAGACGATGCGAAGAGGGTGTTGTTGTGGCTGCACATAGGCGCATAAGTTGTTGTGCGATCGAGTGCTGTAGTATTTACATAGATTGTGTAAAGAAAGTAGAGTGTGCGAAGACTGCGCTGTGGTGGATGTGCAACGGAGCAGAAGCTAAGTTGAGAAGATAGTGCTGCTTCATTTTGCGAAGATTGCACTACTATGTTTTTGCAGAAGTTGAGAAGATAGTGCTGCTGTAATTTGAGAAGACTGTGCTGTAGTTGTGCAGATAGTGAAAAGTTGTTTTCAACCAAGTGCAGAAAAGAACAGAGGAAGAGGACAATTGTGCCAGACCGAAGGACTGTGTTTGGTGCAGATAAGAGGACCAGCTTTGCAGTGACAGAGTTGAGGACAGAGATCTCCAGCCAGAGCAGGGAAGACAGGTGTCTTCTATGGATAGAGTTCCACTTGCTAAGGGCAAAGGAGATAGAGGTCTTCTAGAGGATCACCAGCAAAGCAGAATTAGGGGAAGGTATCTCCTTTGAGCCGAGGCTCATAAACATTGTAATCGGGAAGGATTCCTAGAGGACTTTGATATAACTTTTAGAGGAAAGTTTTATCCGTGGAGTAGCCCACCTTGGGTGAACCACGTTAAATGGGTCTTCTATGTGTGATGCTTTCTGTCTTGTTTAATATTATGTTGATGCCACTGCTATCTGAAATTAAAATTATTAAATGGTTAAGTCTTATACTGTTCACCCCCCTCTCAGTATAAGTTCATGTTCTTCAATTGGTATCAGAGCAGGTCTCTCCAGAAAAAGCCTAACAGCTTGGAGAAGGATCTAACAGAGGAACATATAAATTCAGAAAAGGTTGAATTCGATCTCAAGAGTGAATTCTTCTTGGCCTTGAGAAAGCTTGAGAAACTCAGGGAAGAGAATTCTGTCCTCAAGAAGCATTGTCAGGAAAAAGAGATAGCAAGATCAGAATTGGCTCAAAGTGTTATAGATTTCAAAATTCTAGCTGAAGAAGGGAAGAAGATTGAACAAGTTCTAACAGAGGTTCTAAAAGGAAAGGTAGCTGATTGTGAGAAACTAGAAGGAGAGATTATGTCTCTTAGAGTGAAGTTAGAACAATCAACTCTCAGATAGAATATTCCATGTGAAAAGAAGGATGGCATCACCATTCATGAAACAGGGTCTTCAAGCAAGAACAATCTTCACTCTGAAGAGCAATGGATTCCAGTTGATCGCAAAAAGAACAAACTTCCAAGGTATCAAAACAGGTTACATAATACCTTTCATGGATATTGTTTTTCCTGTAAAAAATTTGGTCACATAGCTATGCATTGCAATAAGTCTCTGAAGAGTCATAGTAAGGAAAATGTTAACTCATTTGCACCTCTTATGAATAAAAATATCATGTGTTACAAGTGCAAGAATTTTGGGCATATAGCAAGGATGTGCAGTTTGGATAGATTTAGTCTTGAGTTCTCAAAAAGGAGGAATGAGATAAAATCTAAGTCAATGATAGTTCAAACTGCTTTTCATGCTCAAGACAAAGTAGAAAAATGGTATCTTGATAGTGGCTGTTCAAAACATATGACTGGTGAAAAAGAAAAATTTTTGTCTTTAAAAGAAACAAACAGAGGAACAGTCAGTTTTGGAGATAACAGGTCCGCAAAGATCTGTGGTAAAGGGACTCTTAGTTTGGATGGGAAATCCAAAACAGAAAACGTGCTTTATGTAGAAGGGCTAAGACATAATCTGCTTAGTGTGAGTCAACTTTGTGATCAAGGGCACATAGTATCTTTCTTTTCAGATAGATGTGAGATAAGTAAAGAATTAAATGGAAAACTTATTGCTAGGGCTACAAGGACTCCAAACAATCTTTACATGCTGAGTGAGATAAAAAGAGAAAAATGCTTTCTAACTCAAGAAGATGAGAGTTGGTTGTGGCATAAAATATTGGGACATTTGAGTTTTGATAATCTGGTCAGTATTAGTAACAAGGAAGCAGTTAGAGACTTGCCCAAAATAAAAAGGCCCCAAAACATCATTTGCGGTCCTTGTCAACATGGTAAACAGACCAGAACCAGTTTCAAATCGAAAGGGTATACATCTTCCAAACCCTTGGATCTTATTCATACTGATTTGTGTGGCCCCACCAGAACTCAGAGCATTCAGGGAGATAGCTATTTCATGTTGTTTATAGATGATTACTCAAGAATGACTTGGGTTACTTTTCTCAAAGAAAAATCTGAAGCTTTTGAAAAATTTAAAGTTTTTAAAGAAATGATTGAAAATGAGACTGACAAGAGAATCAAATGCTTAAGATCAGATAGAGGAGGAGAGTTCACTTCAAATGAATTTGTGGAATACTGTGAACAACACGAAATCAAAAGAGAATATTCAGCAGCAAGAACTCCTCAACAAAATGGAGTAGTTGAAAGAAAAAATAGAAC
This sequence comes from Wollemia nobilis, assembly GCA_028583015.1. NCBI lineage: Eukaryota > Viridiplantae > Streptophyta > Pinopsida > Araucariales > Araucariaceae > Wollemia > Wollemia nobilis. The sequence goes on along the minus strand of JAQPPZ010017031.1, from coordinate 4,346,178 downwards.
TGTTGAAAATATGGCTAGAGCAATGTTAGATGAGTCAAAGACTTTCAGATGGTTTTTGGAGAGAAGCAATAAATACAGCAGTCCACATCATTACCAGGGCTCAACTCAGAGTCAATCATCATAAAACTCCCTATGATCTGTGGAAAGGAAGACCAGCTACAGTTAAACACTTCAAAGTGTTCGGGAGTAAGTGCTTCATCAGAAGGGAAGATCAAAATCTGGGTAAGTTTGATCCTAGGTGTGATGAGGGAATTTTTCTTGGATATTCCAGCAAAAGTAAGGCCTACAGATGCTTCAACAAAAGAACTCATACAGTTGTAGAGAGCATAAATGTAACAATAGATGAAAAGACAGGGATAAGAGAACCAGTCAAGGAACTCAATGATGGAATCTGTCAAGAAGAATTCGGAGAAGTGTCGGATGAAGAAGAGGAAAGACAACAACTGCTTCCCAAAACTCCTTCACGGTATGTTCGAAACATCATCCCAAAGACTTGATCATTGGTGATCCAAATAGCAGGCAAACAAGAAGAAGAGTCATTCCTTCACATGAATCTGCGAATGTTTCATTGTTATCTCAGATTGAGCCAAAAAATTTTAGTGAAGCATGTACAGATGATTTTTGGGTAAAAGCAATGGATGAAGAGCTAAATCAAATAGAGAAAAGTGAAACCTGGGATTTGGTTCCAAGACCTAAGAACAAGAATGTCATTGGCACAAAATGGGTATTCAAAAATAAACTTAATGAGGATGGAAATATTGTCAGGAACAAAGCCAGGTTAGTCTGTAAAGGGTATGCTCAAGTCGAAGGTGTTGATTTCGAAGAGACGTTTGTGCCTGTTGCTCGTCTTGAAGCGATCAGAATGTTTTTGGCCCTGTCTAGTTTCAAATCTTTCAAAGTGTTTCAAATGGATGTAAAGTCTGCTTTTCTAAATGGGGTGTTGGATGAAGAAGTCTACATAGAACAGCCAGAAGGTGTGTCTCTCTCAGAACAACCAGACTATGTGTGTAAACTAAAAAAGGCACTGTACGGGTTAAAGCAAGCACCCAGGGCTTGGTACTCAAGACTTGACGGGTATCTTTATGAACAAGGATTCAGGAAAGGCGTGGCAGATAGCAACTTGTACATTAAGAATAAAGGTGATGATATGATTATCATAGTTGTCTATGTCGATGACATTATTTTTGGGGGAAATAATACTCAGATGTGCAAAGTTTTTGCTAACACCATGCAAAAGGAATTCGAGATGTCTATGATTGGAGAGCTGTCATTCTTTTTAGGACTGCAGATTGCGCAATCAAAAGATGGTATATTTCTCTCTCAGGAAAAGTATATCAAAGAGATGTTAAAAAAATTTGGGATGATGGACAGCAAACCCGTATGTACTCCAATGATTACAGGGTGCAATCTGAGTAAGGATGATGAATCTCCAGCGACAGATCAAAAATTGTACAGATCTATGATTGGCAGTTTACTATACAGTACAGCTACCAGACCGGATATCATGCAGGCCGTTGGATTAGTAGCAAGATTTCAGGCAGCTCCAAAAGAATCTCATGTTATAGCAGTCAAGAGGATATTCAGATATTTGAAGGGCACTGTGGAGTTTGGGCTTTGGTATCCCAAAGGCGATGATTTCACCCTCACAGCCTATACAGATGCAGATTGGGCAGGCAGTATTGATGATAGAAAAAGCACTAGTGGTGGAGCATTCTTTCTGGGAAAGAGTCTGGTTTCTTGGCTGAGTAAGAAACAACCTTCAGTTTCCTTATCTACAGCAGAAGCTGAATACATAGCAGCAGTGGCTGGGTGCACTCAGGTTTTATGGATGAAAACAACCTTGGAGGATTTCAAAGTCAAGCATGAACAACCTATCCCTATTCTTTGTGATAATTCAAGTGCCATAAGTATTTCTAAAAATCCGGTAATGCACTCAAGGACGAAGCACATTTCTATCAAATATCATTTTCTAAGGGAGAAAGTGCAAGAGAAGCAAGTCAAGCTAGAGTATGTACCCACTAAAGAGCAGATTGCAGATATCTTCACCAAACCCCTTCCAAGAGATACGTTTGAGTATCTAAGGGAGAAATTGGGAGTTGTACTCTCACCTCAAGATTAATCACCTCATCAGGAGGTGGGGGAGGGACAAAGCCAAGAGGCTCTTTCTTAGTCCCGAGCCCCAAAGGTGACCCTTTGCCATTGATGACAAAGGGGGAGAGATATGAGTAAGGGGGAGTGCTTCAAGTGAAGAGAAGAGCTTCAAGTCGGGGGAGCAAAAACTTCAATTGCAGAATTCTCGGTTGATGGATCAGTTGGTTCAGTTTTGGCTCTTGAGATATGTTTTTAGTTAAGGGTTGCCATCAATGACAAAGGGGGAGATTGTTGGCAATTTTGGGTACCTTGAGTACATTGCCTTTGCTCAAGTATAGTTGTTGTCATTGATGTCAAAGGAGCTCTTGGTAGTTGTTGTCTTTGATGTCAAGGAGTTCTTGAAGCAATTTGATTAGTTGTCTAAGTATGTGTTTTGATGAAGGTTTCAACTGGTCGATAAGTCTCCAAGAAAATCGTAGTAGCCCAGTTGCAAAAAGATCAAGAAAAAGATAAGTTAGAAAAAGTTTGCAGGTGACTGGAAAAACTGTCATGATTTCGTGACATGTTTTAGGAGAGAGAAATGTTGAAAACATGATTTGTGACATGTTTGAGGAGAGAGAAAGGAAAACTGTCACGATTTCGTGACATGTTGGAGGAGAGAGAAAGCATAAAGAAAACTGTCATGATTTCGTGACATGTTTGAGGAGAGAGAAAGTTTAGGAAAAGTGTCATGATTTCGCGACAAGTTGAGTTGGAGAGTTGAGTTGCAGGAAGTGTCACGATTTTGTGACAAGTTTCAATGAAGTTGTATGGATGCAGAAAGTGTCACGATTTCACGACAGGTTGAGTTGGCGTTGAGGTGGGAAAGCGTCATGATTTCGTGACATGTTCTAGTTTCCGAGCTGGAGAAAAGTGCTTAAGGAGGAAAGCGTCATGATTTCGTGACATGTTCTAGTTTGATGAGCAGTTGGCAGAAAAGAGCTTAAGGCAGTGAAAGCATCATGATTTCGTGACATGTTCCATTTTTGCTAGTGCAAACCGAGGAAAGGTTGAAGAAGCAAGAAGTGTCACGATTTCATGACAGAGTTGTTGATGACGTCAGCAAAAGCAAATGTGTCATGATTTCATGACAAGAGCAGAGAGGAAGGCCTTGTAGACTAAAGCATCATGATTTCATGACAAGAATCATGATGACATCAGCAAAGTCGGGTAGTGTCACGATTTCAGACAAAGCAAGCAAGGTAGGTCATTTCGCAAAGCTAGCGAAAGTGTACGACAGGGTGTAGTGTCACGATTTCATGACAACAAACCAAAGAAGGCGCACGACAGGTAGTAGTGTCACGATTTCATGATAGCAAGTAATACAAGGTGTACGACAGACAAAGGCGTAGCGATATCATGACATGTTTGAGTTTCATGCTAGAAAAGCTATAGAACAGCAGAGGCGGTTGAAGCCGATGAAGTTAACCTTTGCCGACGAAGTGTAAGGTTGTGCAGTCGACGATTGTTTTAAGGATATACAGCCGACTAAGATCAAGAATTTAATCATGAATTATTGCTATAAAAGGAGGACTATTTTCGAGTTTCATGTATCGAATGTGTGTGTCGAATTTGCGCAAGTGAAGTCTGTTGTGCGCAAAGAGCAGTCGTATCGAATCGATCGAAGTGTGCGTTCGAAGTGCGACTTTCGTAGAAGCAGAGTGGAGGAAGAAGTTCGATCGAGGAGAAGCAGACTATGCGAAGAGGGTGTTGTTGTGGCTGCACATAGGCGCATAAGTTGTTGTGCGATCGAGTGCTGCAGTATTTACACAGACTGTGTAAAGAAAGCAGAGTGTGCAAAGACTACGTTGTGGTGGATGTGCAACAGAGCAGAAGCTAAGTTGAGAAGATAGTGGCTGCGGCCTTTGGCGAAGATTGCCCACTACCGTGTTTGGGGCAGAAGTTGAGAAGATAGTGCTACCGTAATTTGAGAAGACTGTGCTGCTGTAGTTGCGCAGACAGTGAAAAGTTGTTTTCAACCAAGTGCAGAAAAGAACAGAGGAAGAGGACAATTGTGCCAGACCGAAGGACTGTGTTTGGTGTAGATAAGAGGACCAGCTTTGCAGTGATAGAGTTGAGGACAGAGATCTCCAGCCAGAGCAAGGAAGACAGGTGTCTTCTGTGGATAGAGTTCCACTTGCTAAGGGCAAAGGAGATAGAGGTCTTCTAGAGGATCACCAGCAAAGCAGAATTAGGGGAAGGTATCTCCTTTGAGCCGAGGCTCATAAACATTGTAATCGGGAAGGATTCCCAGAGGATTTTGATATAACTTTTAGAGGAAAGTTTTATCCGTGGAGTAGCCCACCTTGGGTGAACCACGTTAAATGGGTCTTCTATGTGTGATGCTTTCTGTCTTGTTTAATATTATGTTGATGCCACTGCTATCTGAAATTAAAATTATTAAATGGTTAAGTCTTATACTGTTCACCCCCCCATCTCAGTATAAATTCATGTTCTTCAGTAATTCCATCTATATGAATAGATGAAATTTTTTTTATGATACACATAGTTAGATAAGATAGTAATTCAAGAAAAATAAAATATATTTCCTCAAATGAGGATTTTGGTGTTCTTAGAAATTCAATATAATCATAAAAAAAGAAGTTTGAATGATAAATCTAGTATTGATCAACCTATAATATTGATCTATATAGGACTATTGAGGAAACATGCATATGCTTGTTTAAATTACCTTTTTCCTAACGTTACTTTGTACATAATTTAGTATAAACATGTGTACACAATAATTTGAACATATGTGGAGGATGATACACCTTCTAGCCATGGTGTCTCCTTGAATAAAGTAAAATATATGATTTAGACAATTGATTTGAGACAAATGAGTTAAATAATTTATTGATATTAATACATAAAATCCATGTGGTTTGTTTAAATTACCTTTTTCTTAAGTATTACTTTATACATAATTTAGTATAAGTATGTACACAATGATTTGAACAAATGTGGAGGATGATACACCTTCTATCCATGGTGTCTCATCTTGGAATAAAGTAAAATATATGATTTAGATGGTTGATTTGAGGCAAAGGAGTTAAATGATTTATTAATATTAATACACAAGATCCATATGTAACTTACTTATAATGACATAGATCATTCTATGATCAATGTATAGTGTTCATTTAAGCTTAATATAGAAGAATGTATCATAACATTACGTGGAAAGATAGAATATAAATTTTGAAAAATAAAATGTATAGCCAATACTTTGTATTTTAAGATTTTTTTCTATTTTAATTTATCTTGCTATTAGGTTTATTAGATTGAGATGGGATAGGGTACCATATTGTAGGTACTTACACTCACATGAAATTTGTTGTCTTCTTACATGATGGGTAACATGGGGACCATGTGGGATTAAGACGAATTTTACATGCATAACTTATATGACATAATTCATATGCTACTTGTCTCTTTTCGATATTAGATTTTTGTTATCGCATCAAATTAAAAAAGGTAGTAAAATTTTCCTAACCACTTTGAAATAAAATGATTTTTTTTATTAAAATATTTATTTTATATATCAAATTTAGACCTCTTAAAATTTATAAAACAACTTAATATATAAAACATGTATTTCTCATATTAAAAAGAAGAGTATCATTTTGCTCAAATTGTTACATGTATACAATAAATATAAAATCAAAAATTTTGAAAACCAAATTTATATAATAAATCACAATATTTTAAATTATAATTTATTATTTTGAAACACTACATATCTAGAACTTTTACCTATAATAATATAATTACAAATGAAGATTATAAGACTAGTTTTAAAATTAATGCTTCACGCTATCTACCAGACAACTTTAGAAAAAAAGAGAAAACAAAGTCAAATATTTAATAACATCAGCAGAAGGCTACATGTAATATCACTAGAACCTATAAGCACACTACCTCCTTGTGTAAATATAAATAATAGACTAGCAGAGATTCCTTGGGCAGGTTGGAAAATAATGGCATCCTTTTCCTACTCGAAATTTTACACACTAGGATACATGGAATATTATTGAAACGTTTATTTTTGTATTTCCAAAAGTTTATTTTTCTATGAATAGAATTGGAGGTTATCCCAACGTCATCCTTTTTTATATAGGTAAGAAAAGGGTCGGGGTAGCGAACCGTTTTTATAAGGGTAAGATAAAGGTCGACGTAGTGAAGCTAATATTAAACATTTGGTTATTATCAATTAATTTATTTTAAAGTTAGTTTAAACGTTGGAAGCTAACCCTTTGTTTCGAATTTTCTGAGCACATATTAAACCGGTGATAATTGTATGAACACCGAGCGATTAGTGATCCCCATCCCATACCGAATCAACAAGAAGCAGCCCATATAATTTGAAGCAGTCTATATGGTTAAAAACCTTGCGCTAACCAGTTGCTAAAAATAATGATGATAACCAACTCTATGCAATGAAAAAAAACTTATTCTAAAGTTGGTAGTCTGAAGTTTAAACTTAAATCTAAAAAATAAAAACTTGTTCATCTTTTATACGTTGAAATATATGCATTCAACAAAAACTAATGATTATGTTTTTAATCATGCATGAATGTGGTTATCAATATTGGGAATATTCTCTGTACTAAAATGATCTTACCCTTTATACAAGATTTGTGATAATCTAGGAAAATTCAATCTAGGGTCTTCTGCTTTTGTATCCATTGTTAAAAAAATATCGGTTATTAGATGGCATAAATTAGCTAAAAGGTGGGTCATTTTGAATGGGGTTGTCAAAGGTAATTCAGGAGGGTTGCTAGAGGGGGTGTTATCAGAAATTATAATGGTAAGTTTATTTGGGCTTACGTTGAATATTATGGTGTTCAGACCAACCACCTAGCTAAAGCTAAGGCGTTTTTCTCGGGTGTTCATCAAGTTTTTGAGAGGGGCTTCAGAAGACTTCTCGTCTAAGGTGATTCCTTGAACATCATTCGAGATTTGCAAGTTGGAAAGATTGAAAATTGTTTCATATTAAATATTATTAAGGACACCATGAAGATTCTAGAAGGTATGTTAGAAGTTAAAATTGACCATATTTATAGGGAAGGTAACCAGGTTGTGATGTTATGGTCAATTTAGCGTTGGATAGTGGCCAATTCAAAATTTGGGAAGACAATTTCCCTTCGCAATTAATGACAATTGTTGCTTTAGAAGCATTGGGCCTACCTATCGAGTAGGCTTTTTTATTGTCTTTTTGTTTAGATGAGGTCTCCTTTGTGTTACAATGATCCTCTCTTTGGGAGGGTATTTTTTGAGAGGTTGTTCCTTTTGTTCCATGGTGATCTCCATTCTCAAGGAATATGCTTGGTATATTGCCCTCACCCTTGCTCTTTGGGATTTGGGTTTTGTTATCTGCATCTTGATGTATTTGCTATCCTTATAATATTATGCAAATATTGAGCAAAATCTTTGACACCTCTAAAAGAAAGTTGAAACAAAAATTTTCCTTTATGCCCTGCTAGGTGGTGGGTTGGTCTATGTTGTATCATGGCATTATCTTTCTCTTTTGTTCTCTTGGATGGTTGTTGGGTTTAGTTTCTATTATTTTGGCCTTAGAGGTTGGCTTGTGCTTAATTGGCATTTTCTTTCTCTACCTCCTCTAATGTAAAGGTTCTTGGACCCTTCAAAACCCTGCTTTTTCATCATTAATAAAAAAATATTAAATTATTATGTTTATTATTAAATTATTTTAAAAATAATAATGGGTTAAATGGAATTGAAATTGTTTTATTCAAATTATATTATTGTATTAAAAGGATATTAAATTTTTTTATCATATTATTATTATTTAAATATGAATTTATTATCAAATAGTGATTAGTATAACTTTATTGACTTTAAATATAAATTTGTAAAAAAAAAAAACTAAAATGATATTATAACTTCTTTATCAAATAGTTATTATTTAAATATGAATTTATTTATTTATTTACCTATATATTTATTATTATTATTATTGAGTAATACTTCTTATACACATCCTTAAATATGAATTTATATTTTGAAGGTAGTTGAATATTTGTTATCTGTGGATATTTGTGATCTATGGAGAAATATTTGTGATTTGTGGAGGTAGTTGAATATCTATGATATGGGGAGGAATATCTGTGATTTGTGAAGGCAATTGAATATCTATGATCCATGGATATTTGTGATCTATGGAGGAATATCTATGATCTGTGGATATCTGTGATCTATGGAGGAATATCTGTGATCTATGGAGGCAACTGAATATATGTGATCTATGGAGAAATATCTGTGATTTGTGAAGGTAACTGACTATTATCTATGGATATTTGTAATCTAAGGAGGAATATCTATGATTTGTGGAGCCAGCTGAACATCTATGATCTATGGAGGAATATCTGTGATTTGAGAAGGTAGTTGAATATTTGTGTTCTATGGATATTTGTGTTCTATGGATATTTGTGATCTGTGGAGCAATATATGTGATCTGTGGAGGTAGCTGAATATCTATGATCTATGAAGGAATATTTGTGATTTGTGAAAGCAGTTGAATATATGTGATTTGTGGATATTTGTGATATGTGGAGGAATATCTATGATCTATGGAGGCAATTGAATATCTGTGATCTATGGAGGAATATATGTGATTTGTGAAGGTGACTAAATATCTGTGATCTATAGATATCTGTGATCTATGGATATCTGTGATCTGTGGAGGAATATCTATGATCTATGGAGGCAACTAAATATATATGACCTATGTTGCCCTATAAAGGATACTGTAGAGGGATTGACATTAGATAGCAATGACTCTGGAGGGTTTTCAATCCATAACTAAATCAGGTGATGGTAGTTGTAGAGATTTTGTAATCCATAGTTGAGTTAGGTGATGGAGAACTTGAGTTAGGAAGGTAAGGGTGGCTTGCAGGGATTGATTGGTGGGTAAGGTGGAAGCAGTGTAGGTCAAGATGCGGGGAGCAGTGGAGGTCAGGGTGTGGAGATTGGTGGTGGAGATGGTGAGGAGAGTTGTAAAGGTTTTATCTTAGGGGCCTGATCTTAGGTTAGTCTTCTTAAGGGGAAGCAAAAACCAATGAGCCTAGGGTTAAATCTCCTTTATTGTTCAGGAAGACTTGTGATTCCAGACCTTCTTGTAGATATGGCTAATTCTCATGGGCATTTTGCTCTTGTTGAATAAATTGTTGGGCTTCATCCAGATCTAGATGCTATTCAAAAGTGGGCTTAGTTAAAATAGCATCCTAAGGGTTCTTTAGATATTGTTGCATTACCTAAGGGTTTTTTCCTAGTTAGGCTCAGTGGTTTGGAGGATCGTGATAGGATTATTCAAGGTGGTCCATGGTTCTTTGGGCGTAGAGGTTTATTCCTAAGGAAGTGGGCACCCGATTTCAACCCTAATTTCTATTGCATTGACCAAGCTCCTATGTGGGTTCACCTTCTTGACCTTCCCTTATATCTTTGGCATGAGGAGATCCTAACCAGAATCGCAAGTGGAATAGGAGAGATGATAGCAATATATTCTGATACCATAGCTAGATCTAGGTTTTTGTACGCTAGATTTTGTGTTAATGTTATGCTTGAAAAGGACCTTCCAAAGTCAATTGAAATCGAGTCTAAGTTTGGGGTCTGGACCCAACCTTTGGAATATGAGAACATAGTTGGGAAATGCTCGGTATGTAAGAAGTTTGGTCATCCCATATTCACTTGCACTCTATTTCAAAAAGCTGATAAAGAAAAAAAGGCTTGGGAAAGGAAGCAGACCCTAAATCCAAGTTTTTTGGCATCTGAATCAGGGGTAGATAGAAAGGGGGTTCATGGTGCTCCTAAGGAGTTTATTCCCATAGAAATCTTGGTTGTTGGTTTATTTGAAGGCCTTGTCATAGATGAAATTGATGGAAAGTGCTTAGAGAAAAATAAGACTGCTCTAAAGTTGTTAGGTTTTTTCCAAAAGTTGATAGGAATTTTAGGGGTGTAGAGGTGAATGCAAATAAATTTGTTATATTAGGAGAGTTACTGCATTCTGGTCTTGAGGCTAGGTTGGACACTATTACAGATAAAGGAGTGGAGATCTTGGATCACCAAGGGGATCAATTGCCTTCTACTCGGGCTCTTGTTAATATGTTTTAGGAGCAGCTACCCCTATTTTGTAAAAATGAAGGGTTGATGTCCCTCTTAATAAGGAAAAATATGAAGCTATCATGAAGTATTTTGAGGATGTAGAAGGAGAGATTTGTACAAATGCTTTGGATAGAGAATCATAGGTCTTGTCTTCCTCGGAGTAAGATGGCTTTCAAGATGTTCTAAATAAGAAAAATATGAAACTAAATAATATAGCTCAGGAGCAATAACTTCTTCCTCAATCAATAGAAGCAAGCAAGAAGGGAACAATTGGATCTATGCGACCCATCAGAAATACCCAAAAAAATGAATCTAAGTAGTGAGAAGGGACCAGGAAGACCAAAAAATATGAGGTGCTCTTAAAGAAAATAGCTCAATATGTGGATAATGGCTCCTAGCCTACATTACCTTTGAGTGGAGGGAAGGCTCCGTAGTCCTTGAAGTAATGAAGATTTTCTCATGGAATATTAGGGGTCTACATACCTTGACTAAACAAAGAGTGCTAAATTTTTTAGAAAAAGTGTCAAGTCTGATATTCTTTTCTTACAAGAAACTAAGATGGGTGATGAGGATTTTTATAGATTACGAAGGTTTGTTTGGAAGGGGTGTGAAGGTGTGAGTAGGGTTTCTTGTGGTTCATCTGGAGGTTTGTGGATGCTTTGGAATCCTGATTCTGTGGAGGGTAAGCTCATTCATCCGATTGATAGATTCTCTTCCTTTTTATTTTGTTGTAAAAATACTAATTTTTCTTGGATTTCTACCAATGTGTATGCTCCCAATGTTACTATGGATAGAAGGAAACTCTGACTTAGAAGCCCTTGGTTCTTCATTTGACCTACCATGGTTGCTTGCTGGTGATTTTAATTCCATTTTTCTACCTTGTGAGAAACTTGGAGGATCGACTATTTTTTTGGATAGTATGGAGGATTTTGGAGAGTTTTTGACCTCCATGGGACTAGTAGATATTTATTTTCAAGGTTCTAAATTCACATGGTCCAATAGAAGAAGTGGTGGGGGTTTGATTCAATCTAGGATTAATATAGCCCTTGCTTCAACAAGTTGGCTTACCATGGTTCAATATAGCTCTTTGAGGACTTTACCGATAATTTCTTCTGACCACAACCCATTACTGTTAGAGTTCATGGAGGAGAAACGCTCGAAAGGTTATCCTTTCATATTTGAGACAATGTGTCTTTCTCATCTAGATCTTGAAGGTTTGATTATGGCTTGGTGGAATACGCATGTCTATGGCACTAAGATGTTCCAAGTGGCCAAGAAGTTGAAAATCATAAAAGATAACTTGTAGAGGTGGAATTAAGAAATTTTTGGGAACCTCTTCCATAGGAAGCAAAAAATATTTCAAGATTTGCAAGAAATTGAGAAAAAATTCCAAAGTGAAGGTTGGTCAGAGGAGTTGGCCAGCAAAGAGAAAATTACTCTTTTAGAATTCCATAATATTCTTGCCAGTGAGGAGTCTTTTTGGAGATAAAAATCTCGAGCTACGTGGCTTAAGGAGGGTGATAGGAATACCAAGTTTTTTCACCTCTCAACCTTGAAATATAGGAGTGCTAAAAAAATAAGAGAAATTACATTGGAATCTGGTGAATGCCTTAAAGATAAGGAAGAAATTACTACTGCCATGGTATCCTTCTTTTAAGACTTGTTTTCTAAAGATAGGGAGGAATATGGGTATGTTTCAGAGGAACTTCTCAGGAAAATTCCTCAGATGGTGACAACTGATATGAATAATGCTTTGAATGCCCCCTTTCCTAATGATGAGATCAGGACCAACCTATTTAGCATGAATAAGGACAAAGCACCTGGGCCGGATGGGTTCCCTGCTAGTTTTTTTTAGAGGTTTTAGCACTTTCTTGGTTCAGATATTTTAGAAGCCTTAAGAGAATTCCAATATTCTTCCTCCTTGTTGCAGGTATGGAATACTACATTTATTGTTTTGGTTCTAAAGAAACATGGTGTCTCTTATCTAAAGTATTTTAGACCTATCAACTTATTCAATACCCTATATAATCTGCTTACTAACACACTTGCTAATAGGTTGAAAAGGCTTCTCCCCATATTGATTTCTTCTCTTCAAGGTGGTTTTTTTCATGGTTGGAAGATTTTAGATGGGATAATTATAGTTCATGAGACTTCATATTTTATGTCCAAAAGCAAGTTGGCTGGAATGCTTCTTAAACTTGATATGCAAAAGGCTTATGACAGGGTCTCATGGGAGTTCCTTGATAAGGTGTTGCAAAAATTTGGCTTTGGGGATCTATGGAGGAAGTGGATTAGAGTTTGTATTTCCTCTACAAAATTTTCTATCATCATCAATGGGATATCGAGTGGTTTTTTGGGGGTCAAAGAGGTATTAGGCAAGGTGATCCCTTGTCTCCATATATTTTCATTTTAATGGCTGAAGCTTTATAAATATTGATTCTTGCTGCTACCTTATCCTCTAAGATTAAGGACATTAGACCTATTGGTATTGTAGAGGCAGTTTCTTGTCAATAGTTTGTAGATGACATTGTACTTCTTGGGGAGGCTACTTTGAGAGAGGCTAAGGCATTCCTAAATATTTTGTAGTTGTATGAGAAAGCTTCCAACCAACAAATTAACTTTCATAAAATTCAAATATTTTTTGTGAATACTAGGGGGCAGCTTCAACATAGAATTGCAGGGATTTTTGGTTGTGGCATTGCTAACCTTCCTTCTTTATATCTAGGTATGTCATTGTTTACTGGGAGGATGAAGGAGGAGTTGTGGTCTCCTGTATTGGATAGGATTCAACGTAAGTTAGTTGGGTGGAAATGTAATCTCCTAAGTCAAGCAGGTAAGTTGCAATTGCTTCAAGCTACCCTCTAAAACATTCTCGTCTATTACATGTCTCTTTTTAGAATGCCCTTCAAAGTTAGGATGAGGATTGACCAGATATTTAGGATATTTCTATGGGTTGGGGTGGAGGATAAATAGAGGGTGTCCCTTGTCTCTTGGGATAAGAAATTTGTTGTTGTTCAATAAGGCGTTGATTGCAAAAACAACCTAGAGATTATGTGTTGAGGAGGACCATATGTGGAAAGATATTATGAGAGGTAAGTATCTATAAAATCACATTTCTTTTTTTAGAAGTGCTCCTCCTCCTAGGGGCTCTATGATCTGGAATGGTTGGTTGGGGTGAAAAGTTTGGTTACAAAGGGTATGCGATGGCAGATTGGGAATGGTAAGAATGTGTTCTTTTGGGAGGATACTTGGATTTTTCCTAAACCTCTCTTTCTTAGTCTTGATTTTTATGAGTTGAAGGCTCCTTTATCATTGAAATATGGAGAAAAAGTAATTGATTACATAATCATCACTAATGGCAAGAGGAATTGGAAGCATCTGTCTTTATATACAACTAATCTTTATATCCTTCAGAGTTTGGCAAGGTTGAACATGTTGTTGCAACAATACTTTCTTCCTCAATAGAATGACAGGGACTTCCTTCTATGGACTCATTCTCCTAAAGGTCTTTTTTTCTGTCAAGACTGCATATGAGGCCCTATCATTGTCCATGGGAGGATATTTTCTAGAATAAAGGGTTTGGTATTCTCATTTGATCCCCAAGATTGCATTTTTTATGGCTGTGTTTGCAAAATAAAATTTTGACTGTTGATAATTTATGTATGAAAGGATTCCCTCTTCCCAATATTTGTCTCTTGTGTTCTAATAATGTGGAATCTGTGGATCATATTTTCATCCATTGTGATTTCTCAAATAAGGTGCTCAATCCTTTATTGGATTCTTTTTCCATCAAATGGACTTTACTTCAAAATTTCAAGGAACTTTTCACTCAGTGGAAATCCCCCTTCATCAGTCACAACCTCACTAGGGTGTGGGATCTAGTTATTCCTTATTTTTATGAGGTATATGGTGGGAGAGGAGTAAAATAATTTTCAAGGATATTACTAGGGATGAAACCTTTGTATTTATAAGGATTAAAACTTATATTGATAATAACCTGTCTATCTTTAATGTTGGAAATGGTAGGGAAGAATTTGTGGAGAAAGAGGTTGTTGTTAGTTGGAATCTGAATCTAGAGAATTATGTTTCTGTATCCACTATTCAAAAAATATTTGCTACTAGATGGCATAAACCAGCTAAAGGATGAATCATTCTAAACTTTGATGGGGCTACCAAAGGTAATCCCGAGAGGGCTGGTGGAGGGGGTGTTGTCAGAAATGATAATGGTGAGGTCATTTGGGCTTACACTAAATATTATGGTATTCAAACCAACCACCTAGCTAAAGCTAAGACTCTTTTCTTGGGTGTTCACCAAGTTTTTGAGAGGGGCTTCAGAAGACTTCTCATTCGAGGTGACTCCTTGAACATAATTCGAGATCTACAGGTTGGAAATATTGACAATTATTTTATCCTGAATATGTTAGGTATATGGAAGGTATGTTAGAAGTTAAAATTAAGCATATTTATAGAGAAGGCAACCAGGATGCTGATGTTATGGCCAATTTGGGTGTGGATAGTGGCCATTTCAGAATTTGGGAAGATAATTTTCCTTCGTGGTTACTGATAATTATTGCTTTGGAAGCATTGGACCTACCTATCTAGTAGGTATTTTTATTGTCTTTCTGTTTGGATGAGATCTCATTTGTGTTCTAGTGATCCTCTCTTTGGGGGTGTTTTTTGAGGGGTTGTCCCTTTTTCTCCCTAGTAATTACCATTCTCAAGGAATATGCTTGGTGTTTTGCCTTCATCCTTGCTCTCTAAGTTTAGAGTTTTGTTATCTGCATCTTGATGTTCTCATTTATGCCCTGTTGAGTGGTTTTTAGTTTAATTTCTATTTCTTTTGGCCTTGGAGGTTGGCCTGTGCTTAATTAGCCTTTTCTTTCTATGGCTTCTCTAATGTAAGAGGTTTTGGAACCTTTCAAAACCTTGTTTTTCACCATTAATAAAAAACAATTATTGATTTTAAATATATATATATATATATATATATATATATATATATATAATAAATATAAACTAACTGTTTTTATTATTATGGTATAGTGTTATCATAATGTAATTTTTCTAGATATTTTGATATGATATTATAATCAAGAATATCAAACTAAAGTATTATAAAAATTTAAGGATGAAATATTTTACATGTATAACTTATATGGCATAATGCATATGTTACTTGTCTCTCTATCATATTAGATTCTTTTTACCATTTGTAATAATTTCCTATGGGTAGAGAATTAGAGGACTCTGAATAACCACATTGAAATGAAAAGGTATTTATATTGAAATCCTTATTTTTTATATCAAATTTACATTTCTTAAAATTCAAAAGCACCATGGCTATGTAAAAGATGTACTTCTCATATTGATACAAAGATTTACTTTTTGTTAAAATTGTTGTATGTGTATAATAAATGTCTATATTTCACAATTATAAGAACATGAATTGTTGAAAACATTTAAATAAAAGTAAATACATCTTTTCAAAAGGAAATAAATTAAATATTTCTTAATGTTAAAATTATGATTTTACGATGTAAAAACTAATTAATGTCAACAATTTTAATATTTTTACTTTTCATAGATAGATAGATAGGTATTAATGTGAAGGAAATTCCAATCATGAAATGCCACTAGATTTGCATCATCACATTAACCAGTTAGAAAGCAAGAGGGCCAGCCCCCCACACACATGCCCAATAATACAATTTAAAAAAGATTAGTTTACACTAATACAAATTCAAATCCATAACAATTACACATATGTATGTGTGTGAAGATATGAAGTACAAACTACCTTCCCTATGCTAAAATTATGGTTTTATGTTGTAAAAGTTAATTAATGTCAATAATATAAACTATTTTATTTTTTTGTACAATAATATATTTTAAAAAATATTAATTCACAACAATACAAATTTAAATCCATAACAATGATATATATATATATATATATATATATATATATATATATATATATATATTTATTTATTTATTTATTTATTTATTTATTGGAAAAGTTAATTAATGTCAACAATATAAACTATTATATTTTTTGTACAATAATATATTTTAAAAAATATTAATTCACAACAATACAAAATTAAATCCATAACAATGACAATAATATGTATATGTACATTTATATGTATGTAGATAAGAAGTGCAAACCTAACTTTTTTATGATTCGAACTTGGGTTACCTTGATAAGAATCCAAAAACATAATAACTTAAATAATAATAAGAATAGGACTTATTCAATTATAATTACATAAACATTATACTAATTTACATTATATTTATTTTTTCATTTAAAAATAGTAATATTTACATTATAAGAATTTTTTTAACAACTACTTTTAACTAAACAAATATTTATAATTTATAATAAACATTATTTTTATATTAATTTATTAAGTTAAACCTTGCCTTATCTTTGCAATATACACATAACATTAAAAAATAAATAAATGTTATTTACATTCTCTTATTTAAGACATAAAAAATAATAAGATCTTCTATTCTTCTAGCATAAATTTAAAAAAAAAAAAAATTTAAAATTTATATAATAAATGATAGTTTATTTTTTGACCTACATACGTTTGGTTCAAACTCAAAATATTTAGTTTATCCTAATATTAGTCAACAACAAAATATATAAAATACATTAAATATTTAAAAATATTATAAGTCACCAATACAATTTGTAAAATAGGTAAAGTATTTAAAAATATTTTTATCACTAGCATTAAAATTAATGTTGTGCTTTACCTACAAAACACAACTTTCGAAAAAAGGGAAAACAAAGTCAAATATTTAATAATATCACTAGAACCTATAAACTATAGACATTACCTCCATGTGTAAATATAAATAATGTAATGGCAAAGATTCCTTGGGCAAGTTGAAAAATGATGGCATCATTTTCTTACTTTGTAATTTTTTTTGATTGATGGGAAAGGGTTTTTTTGTAATTTTTTTTTTATTGATGGGAAAGGGTTTTGAAAGGGACCCTGAAACTTTTACAAAGTAAAAAGCAAAATACGGTAAATCAACAAGATAAACCCAAGAAGAAACAAAAAATGGAGCAACTAAAGCATATCAAACCAAACTGAGAAAGGAAAGAAACCCAAATAAACCCAAGTGCAACCAGTTCCAAGAATTGCACAAATATCAACACCAGTCAGCCATGAAGTGAGTCTCATTCACACAAACCAGCATCAAGGAACTTCATGTGAGTGATAGATCGATGAACCAAATGGAAAGAAAATTTAGAGTAAACAAATGTCATCATCCTAATTGGTAGACCTGAGGTTCTGAGGGAAATTAGCATGCCAAACCCGAAGGGTCTCTTCCTTGAATCCTCTATTAGCAAGTGAGTCAACAACTTTATTTCCTTCTCTTAACACTTGTTGGATAATAACATTAGAGTACCTTCTAACAAGCCTTCTGCATTCATAAATTATATTGAAAAGCCTCCACGAAGGGGATTGAGAAGCTTTGAGACAGTTTATGAACAAAAAGGAATCTCCTTCCATAATTACGTTACTAAAGCCAAATCCTTCTAGGACAAGCAGACCTTGATAAAGAGCTCTCACCTCAACCAAGATGTTGGTTTGAACTCCAATATTCTTCACATAGGCTGCAATGATATCCTTTTATCATCCTTGATTATGCTTCCAATCCCAGCCCTTACAAAATTTCCCTTAGCCGCTCTATCGAAGTGGAGCTTTATGAACCCTGTAGGAGGAGGGGTCCAAGTAATTCCTGATCTATCATCAACAGGGCAAGGAGATATTGCAACACAATTTATTAGATTGAAACTTGTAAACAAACGAGATTCAAGACCAAGTTTGGGGGCCCCATTCGATGAGACAAGGTGGGAATTTTTAGAGGCAAAGGTGGTGATGCGAAGGAAGATAGATTGAGGGCCTTTGTAAACTTCTTTGAACACTCTATTATTATGTTCCAACCAAATATTCCAAAGAAAGTGGTGTAGGCATATGGACTACAGGATTTTAACTAGTAATTAAAGAAGGGTTTAGGCCATTGCTCAAATAGAAGGACGATGAAATATGGTTGAACCTAGACAATGTTGACTAAATCAAACAGGGAATTAAAAATGAAAAGAGCAAAAGGGCGTTACAAATAAATATGGAAGGTTTATTCCCAAATAGACTTGTAAGAGGACAACAATTGAGGATAAAAAGACCTCTAATGATTGAGGATTCTTCTTGAGTCTTGAGCATTGTTAAACCTAATTAGGAAAAAGCCTCTTAGGTAGGTAGCTAGCTCCATGTTACCCATAGGTCACCACTTTGAGAAGGCCCATTTGCAAATGGTCTCAATATTCGACCTAACATCGACAAATTTCCTAATCAGTGATAGTGATTCTTGGAAAACCAAGGGAGCCATAACCTCAGGAGGAATGATGACCTCTCTTCTTGAAACACTGAGAGGAATGGAGTCCTAGACAATGAAAATAGAAGGCATCATCCAGAAGTGAACTTTATCCGCAAAGGAACCAGAAACAACTTTTTGAGGTGAATCTATCAGGGATTCTTCTCCAACACATGTGACTTCATATTTCTCTGCATCATTAGAAGCTCCATCACTGATATCCTTGATTTTGGCTGAAAGTCCCCTCGATCTTCACCTAAGCCTGGAGATTCGCTTGCAATCCTTCCATGGTTCCTACCCTTGAGAAATTCAAAATTCAAAGACCCACCTATTCGAGGGGAAACACCTGCCAACCTAAGAAAATCCTATCATGAAAAATAAACCCTAAAAACCCATCTATGGATCTCTACAATTCTTTCACTCCCTCTAGTGCTTGAGCCATCGCAAAAAAATAAACCCTAAAAATTTGTTTGCGAATCTATGCAACTCTATAATTCTTTCACTCCCACCGCTGCTTGAGACACCATGAAAAAATAAGCCCTAAAAATTCTTTTACAGATTTTTACAACACTGTAATTCTTTCACTCCCTCCGTCGCCTGAGCTGTCACAAAAAATAAACCCTAAAAATCTATTTGCAGATCTCTACAACACTACAAAGAAAATAATACAAAGAAAAAAGGAACTAGGTAATTTCATAATTGAAGCCATCAAGAGGAAGGATAGAAAGAAGAGCATCCTTGATTTGCAAAGCCCACTAGTATTTTCATCTTTGATTTGCATTTCCCCTCTAGTTTTTCATCTAATAGCCTATTGAATCCATATTTTCTCCTTTTTGAATTTGAACCACATTTGTTTTCCTTCCTGCCTTTTGGTTTGTATCCAACTTCATTTTTTACTGGAGGTTTGACTAACTCCTAATGGCTCTAGATTTAAATCTATTTCTACTAATTGAGAATATAGGACTAAAGCTTGATTCATAGATCCCTTGGATCCTCCTTGAGAACTAAATCCTTGTTTGACCTTCTCCTCCATTTTGTGTTTTTGTTGATGAGTTTTCCCTTGCTAAGGGTAGATCTTAGAATTACTGTTAACTAGACCAGTGGCTTTCTCTAAGGAGTCTTTGACTATAATTGGGAGGGGAACCTATGAACTATTTGAAAACTAGGTTTTTAAAATATTTGTCTCCATAGAATCATCCACATACTCTACTTCCATTGCAAGTTTTGAAAACCTATTATGTGAGGAGGTTGAATTATCTATAGGCTTTGTTTTCTTAGTAACATGCATTTTTGAGGAACCTAAAATTCCTCCTGACATTAATCCTACTTTGTTTACTCCAAGACTACATATTTGCAATATTTTACTAAGTGATTGTATTCATGACACACCCGACACCTAAAGGGAATGTTTTCATAATCAACTTCTTGCTCCCAAGTTTCTTCCCCAAACTGCAAAGTGATTTTTTTTGGTAGGGGGTTATTAAAGTCTATGAGCACACAGATTTAGGCATAAATAAAATTCTCAACCTGTGTTATATGTTGTCATCATGTAGGAGCCTAAAGTGTTACCAATTGCTGAGAAGACTATAGGATTCCAAAATTTAATTGGTAAACCAAAAATTCTAACCTAGATAGGTCTACTTATGGCATTTCCTCTTCAACTTTAAATAAAGCATGTCAGGGTTTCATAAATAAACCAACTCGACAAAATAACCAAGGACCACCTTGAATATTTGTTTTCTATGCTTCTCATTATAAAATAACACCAAAAAAATACACATTAGGATAATCTAAGATATAAAATCTCCTATATTTTTCTATTGCTTCAAATCCAAACTTTTAAAAGTAGGCAAGGATGGTCGAAAGACCAAGAATCAATAGATCAACCCTTATTGCTCCATTGTAACAATTTCATCTTGAATGTCAAATCATTGTAGATTAAAAACTAGAGATCCATCCATTGCTCGCATGCAACTAGAGTCTATTTTCTTGGGATCAATCCTTGGCATACGAAAATGTTGACACAAAAAACCCCATTGGCCATTTGGAATTATTGGAGGTTGAGCACCCCTTACAACATATTTGAAATTCATTCTATCCATAGTTCCACCTGGTCCCTTCCTTGCATCCTTCGTCCTTCTGTAGCTCTTGCTCTTCAGACCCTAGTTTTTCCAACTTTCTTTTCAAAAAGGTTTTTGATTTTCCATGTTTTACTAGACATAACTTGTGAAAATATAATATTATTTTACAAGAGCTATGGCTTCCTCCTAAATAAAATAATTTTAACCAAATATTAAGTTTCATTTTCTTTAAAAAGATTCTTTAGGGTTTGTATTGTATCCACATATCTATAATTATCAACTAAAAGAAAAACAATAATGAAAACTTCCTTAGAGCTTTCATTACCCATTACAGTGTTTGAAATTCATAATTTATTTCTTACAAAAATAAATTATTTTGAAGGAAAATGACAATAATCGCCTAGTTTTTGTTGTTGAGACATTTTTTGTAAACTCTATTAAAGCCTCCTTTCTTTGAAAGACACCTAGATCTATAGTTATTAGATCATTTTTTTCCTAGAATGTACATATCTATGTTGCATATGATCCTTGATCCCTTCAAATTATATTTTCACACCCATCCCAAAAGAAAAAATATACCCACATTTTTTCAATAGATTAATATCATATATTTAGGTATACAATATTTTTAATTTGAAAAAAAACAAGGCAACACAACAATAATATAACCATTTTTAGTGGTAACATATAATTACCAATAAATCGAATAAATAATTTTGAATTTTATGATCTCTTCTTTATATCCACCTAGTGTTTTCATCTAAAATCATATACCATATCGTAAAAACACATCCCTAAGTGATAAATAATAAAATAAAATGATTCATGGGTTTGACTCCTATAAAAATTAATTCAAATCAAAATATAATAATAATAAATTCTTGAGTTTTAACTTATTAAAAAAATCATGAGTTTGATTCCTCCCAAACTTAATTCAAATAAAAATCTAATATAAATAAAAGCATAAAAATAAAGCTACAACTCATAGGCTAGGCTTCATAATCACATGATCAAGCAAAATCAATAGAAATCTCTTTAAATGATAGAGGTCTTCAAGTTATTATTATTACCAACTAGAGTTGTTTAATTAGTCTTCAAATAATAAGCTTTAAAATCATTAAATACAATCAAAAGTAATATTTAAAACCTTGATTTTTGGAAATAATAATTTTGGATTATGGCAATAAAGAAGAAAAATAAGTTCTTTATAAATGACAACCACAAAATTAAATTTAAAATATTATTTAAAATTATTTTCAATGTGAGCATGATCAATAATAAACTTAATCAACATGAAACTACTCATGAGCATCATGAAAAATCGCCTTACAGATCATTGGTTAAACATTTCACATGGAATCATTTTTACATTTATATTTTCTTTTGATATTAATGGTAAGGATAGTTCTCGCATTTATATATATTTTTATAGTGTTAATGGCAAGATAGGGTTTTGAAAGGGTCATTCTTTCCTTAGGTCAAATTAAAATAGTTACATTGAGTTATATAGTCCTTTTGATGTCATTGGTATTTAAACTTTGATGTGCGCCATCTCATTTATATGTCTCAACCATTAAATTATAGTCTCATCAATATCATTCTCACGATATTGGTGCTATAGTTTTATGACTCAGTTATTTTTATTGGTGTGATTGTCTTGTCACATTTAATTATCTAATTTAATTTATTAATATTATATATTATGAACTTATAATAAGAATTTTTTTGAGTAATACTTCTTATACACATCTACGGTGAGAATTGAACCCGGGTCACATCATCGATAATGCAAGTGGCATCCTTGCCAGAGAGTAATTGATAATGATTGTTGTTATATTTTAATAATATATTTTAAAGTATAATGTGAAAACTGATTCTTATTATTATTCTCCAAATATAATAAAAGAACTTATATTTACACTTCTTATAATTACAAGATATATATATATATAATCATTAGTTTAGATAAATATATGTTAATGATTTATTATATTAAAATTAAAATTTTTAATTTTAATTATTTTTTAAAATAATTAATTAAAAATATCAAAAATAAAAATAAAATATTTTAAAAGGAACACAACAATGGGAAAAGGTATTGGACTTTTCTAATAAAAACCAAATTCAATTTTCGGGAAGAGTGACAAAAAAGCTTTTCTAAGAAGACCAAATTCAATTCATGAAAAAATGGCCCAATATGCTTTAACTTTTCAACCTATTTTAAAAATAATAATAAATAAATAAATTATAAACACTTAGATCTCTTTAAATAAAATTTATTATCTATCTTTGAAGGATGTGTGTTAAACATTAGTCTTTGAAAAATTCAACACTCTAATCTTGCTTGCTGAACCATGTGCTTTCAATTATATTAATTCCCTCTTAATGGTTGGGGGGTGGACACTGACAAATATCCTTACTGTTTCAACAACTGTATACAGAGTACTCCTGTACGGAGGAGTAGTTAGCATATTTTTATTATTGAAAGTACCTATAATTATTATAAAGCAATACTCTGAAATTTGTACCCTCCAAGCAGGCTACACAATGGGCACATTAGTTAATATTCTTCGTAAAATTACTAATTTAAAAAATATATATTTAATTTTTTAAATTGTAAATTAAAAAGTTATAATTAAATTAAATTAAATTTATAATTATTAAATATATTTTTAAAATATAAAAATAAAAATTAAATAAACTAAGCACTTAGATCTCTTAAAATAAAATCTATTAACCCCTTTCCAAGTTTGTTAAACATTAATCTTTGAAATATCATTAAACTCTAACCTTGCTTGCTGGAATATCATTACCAATACTGTTTCAACTACTTGTATACGGAATAGTTTTAAGCATATTTTTATTATTTAAAGCACTTACAATTATTATAAACCTTTATTCTGAAATTTGTGCCCTCCAAGGAGGTACACAGTGGACAACTTAGTTAGAAATCACAAATTTATTGAGGCATATTTTTTGGTGTTGTCTTTCAAATTTTAATAAGTGCGGTGATATATTTTATGATTAAAATTTTGTTCTATTTTAATATTTATTTGTGTATAATATTAAATTGAATTAATATTTTGGTGTTGTCTTTCAAAATTTAATAAGTACCATTATATATTTTATGATTAAATTTTATTCCATTTTAATATTTATCTATGTATGATATTGAATTTAATTAATATATTTTAAATTTTTATTAAGTTTAAATTATACAAATAACCTTATTTTTATATAATTGAACAACAATACCACTTTGATCAACTTTTAATATAATTACAATTCAATTCTTCAAATGTTACATAGGTGGTAGATTGCTTTTAAGATAGTAGTTATATGTATTAATTTTATAGATCTTAGTATACTAGCTAGGGATAAAGTTAATAGACATTCAACTTCAGGTCTATTTTTTTCTTAAATATTATAATAACATTTTCAAAAAAGGTTTTTAAGGGTTAGGTAGATTGGTAATTGTCTGTCTACTCACACACTTACAAGAAGAGTCCTAGGTCCAAATCTTGAGGGCATGCTTGTTGTAAAGGTAGTAGTCCGAGGGTATGATATTAAAGAGTTCTGTATGGCCTTCTTACATCAAATCAACAATAACAAGGTGGTATAGGCTTGTTGGAAGCAGTCCATGTGGTTTGAACTTTGCACTTGGTAGTTACTAAAAAATAATGTGGATGTAACTTTGCACTTGGTAGTTACTAAAAAATAATGTGGATGTAATCAACTCCTCTATGTATATTTAAATTAAAGGCTGGATGGATTGATAAGTTCTGATGTTTACCTACCAAGACTAGAATTAAGTTCAAACCTTGGCCCCAAACCTTTCTTGAAGACAAAAAAATAAAAATTATAAAAGCAGCTCCAAAAATTTAAATCTAAATTTGATAATAAAAAATAAAAAAATTAACAATTTTCTATATATAAAAAAAAACATTTTCAAAATAAATATAATAACGGATATTGTGGATTATAAATTAAATTTTATTTTTTAAAATGAAAAAAAAACTAGTACTTTTACTCAGCGGTCATCAATCGCAGTTCATACCTTCCCTTTTTTACATTTCTTTCCTCCTTTAAAGTTTTCGTGTAATGCCTTGAAACATGGAGCTCGTTGACCTTATTTGTCGGTAGAGTATGGGATTCCCATTGCTTTGGGTTTTGAAAGAATTTGTTTAACTCTAAATTTCTATATAGTTCCCACTATATTATGGGCGAAAGCTGCCACTCTAATTACTAGATTATTCCATTATTTGTTAATAGAAAAAATTTAGTCCATCCATAAGGAATCAAAAGACGCAGTTTATTAGCAAGCATTTTTAGCCGTTATTAACCAGCTCCAATTTAATTATTTTTTAGAAATAGTGAAAATTTTATTAAGAAAATAGGTTCAAAGTTGTAATAAATGTCATCATTTTTTATGATCTTTTAAATTTTAATAAAATTGATTTTAAAGTTATAATAATTATCGTCAAGTTTTAATGAATCTCCAAATTTTAATAAATTTTAATTTTAATATTTTGCAATTTTTTTTAAAATGATTTAAAGATCACAAACTCATATTTTAACTATAATTTTGATTAATATTATTCCAAAAACTAGAATTAGCTTTTTTTTGCGTGACTTCAAAACTACTCCAAATTAAGATTAATAGCACTACAAACATAATACCAAAAGCTAATCATTATAATCAACTACTATTATCCTGATCAACACATTTTATTATCTAGGCAAATCTTATTGAAAATTAAATGAAAGAATTATAATTTAAATTTGAATTAAGTTTTTATTATATAAAAATATATCACTTATTACTAATTTAAAAAAATATATATTATTATGAAGAATATATATATATTTTTTTAGCGTAGATTAGAATTTTGCATTTTTCTGTCCATATAATTTCTAGTTACGCCTGGTAAACTTTTAAAGTAGCGCGACACACCCTCCACCTTCCAAAGCCTGAGAGATTTAAACCATGATATTCAATCACTTTTATCCAAAAAAAAAACCAAATCCACATACTAAAAAAACTATTATATTAATTAAAATATAAAAATTTTAATTATTAAAATAATAGATATACACCTACTATTATTAAATTTTATAGTTTAAAATTTGTTGATTGTATCAATGTTCCTCCTAGGTGCTCCACACTTAGGGGTGTATTAAGGCTAGGCGCTATTATAGGGTTGCACGTTGTAACCCTAGGCGAAAAAGGTGGTGCTTTCAGCATATTCCAGATAAATAATTGATGTGCAGGCAGGCCCACCTTCCAAAAGTCGAAGCCGAAGGTAACGTGGAAAAGCAGATGGAAGAAAGTACTGTTTTGGACATTTGAAAGGTAATTATTGGTAAACTGTTTTAGTAGATTTTTTTAGACTGTTTGGATGGTCAAAATTGTAGAGTTTGGTTGACTTTGTTTTTGTTTATCCAACTATGATTTATAGAGATTTGTTAAAAAGAATTAACGTTTATAGAAGGACTAGAATTTATAGAAATTTGCTAGAAAAAAAAGAAAAACACTGCAACAACAAGGAGAGATTAGTGTACGACCCTAAATTAAAAGGGAAAAACCAATATTCATATGTATAAAAGATATTGAACTAAAATTTATAAAGATTCTTAAAAAAAAATTAGGGTTTATAGAGGTTCTCAAAAAGAAAAGTACTGCAAGGAAGATCAGTGTACTACCAGAGGGTAAAAGGGAATAGACAGAAGAGGAAAGGGATGTTCATTTGTGCATAGGGTTGTACTCTCAGAAAACGAAAAAAAATTCCAATCCCAAAATTTATTAGCTGGGGTAGAATATTTATTGTATTGTTTGCGTCAGATCTTAGAAGTGGTGTCAGACACTTTTGTATACATGGATGCCGGCAATCTATGATACCAGTCATGATACCGCTCATCATCACCTCATCATAGCATGATGATGAAGAAAATCGAATACTGTTGGCGCTTTCTGCTTCTGCTTCTTCTTCTCCTTCTTCATTAATTCATTGCATATTCTATTATTCTATTCCTGTCTTAATCTCGCTCGTGCCCCAATTTAATTACCCTCCTGACAGACGTTTACCATTTACCATTTTACGAACGTACAAGCCTTTTCTCCGCATCTCGGACGACGTAAACTAATACTGACCGGAAGATTCCTCTCGGATTGCGAAAGGGTGAGGTGGGGGAGGGTTACCGGCACCGGTTCCCCAGGTAAAAATAATAAAAATAATAATAATAATAATAAGGCGGCAACGGCTGAAAAATTATAGGGTAATTATCACCCCTCGGGAAGTTAAACGGTCAACCTGAAACGAGCAGAGCATGTGACTGCGACGGGGACGACCCCACGTGGAAAGAATACACGGCCCGGAATTTACGGATTTTTACCTTAACCCCAACTTTGACCGCTCGAGGAGTATGACGGCGACGGTGAGTGGGCAACCGGCCTTTTTAGTTTCACGTTTTTCGAGGAAGAGAGAGAAAGAGAGGCGGTATTGTATACATGCGTACGTCATGATGTACAGTCTACATCTCCCTTCCTGCCGGCCTGTCACCCTTGCGGGCCCCACTCCGCCGCTCACCTTGATGGGACAGTTTTTTTTGGTTTTTGATATTTAGGCCAACATCTTTGGGGTTGGTTTCTTAATGATATTGTTATTATAAATCTTAATTCTTTGGGTAGCTAAGAAGAAGTTAACAGTAATTAATTTGATGGAAGATTTAAAGTAATTAAGACAAAGTTATCAACCTGTCATTATCAGCTACAGATTAAACTTGAGTTTGATGAAAGAGAACATAAAAGGTTATTATTATAAATCTTAGTTTTTTTGAGTAGTTAAGACGAAGTTAACAGTAATAATCAACCTATCACTATCAATTATTAATTAAATTTGAGTTTGATGGAAAGGAATTCAAAACCCAAATCATTAAGTTGTTGGATATTAATAGTGTTTTTGTTTTGAACTTTGTCTGTTGCCGAGTTTTTATTATGACGCATTGAACCAACAGCGGGCATGGTTTTCATGGTTTTTATGATTTTATGGGAATGAGGGCCGTGATTCGAAAAGGGATTTGTTTAAAATCACCGAATCTGCGATCAAATTGATGTGTGTGGTGGATATGTGCAGAGATAGAAAGGGAGAGAAAAATAAATGAATAGTAAAGGGGGAGGAACATAATATAATGGGGAAGGTTGGATGTGTTTGCTAAAAATGGCGGTGGCGGATGTCCCCTGACTATGTCTAGCTGTGGAGGATGTTGGCTGGAAGAGAATTGTGTGGTTTTGGAGTATGTTTGGTGGCAAAGGGATCACCTGTGGTGGTGGTGGTCGCTCATGTGTCGTGGCTTTCTTAATATTCCCTGTATATGTTTACGCCTTTTTTTAAATTGAGTTGCCGCCTGACTGTCTCAATCTGACAAAGACTCTATTCCCCCACCCCGCTCTTTCATTTCATATCCATTCCTTTTTTCTTTTTTTTTTCTTCGTCTTATCTCTTTCACCTTTTGTTTTATGTGGATTTTGTGCTGTCTGGTCCTCTGTCTCTTTATTAAGTGTTCCCCTCTGTGGTGATTGGCAGCTATCCCAAGGATTCCATGGCCTACTAGTACCTTCTCTGTGCATTGCTTCTTCGCTTCGCTTTGCTTCTCTTCTCTTTTTTCACGCAATCACATGGAGCAAACGCTAGGCACAGTCATGGCCTAGGGCTGAATTTGAAAAGATTACTTGGCCCAGAAGTGGCGAATGCCTGAAGAGTAGCCCTTGTATAGCATAGTTTTCTGCATCTGCTGCTTCCGATATCTACCTCGAATAAGTTTTCGAGCTCGGGTAATCACGTAGCTGTACTTTTTTTATGCTCGTCTATGATCTAGGGCAAAATATAGCTTTGCACGGTATATAGATGTTACTTAATCTCTTATGCTTCTGATAAGGGTGCTGTGAGTTTGTTGTTCCCACTTTAAGAAGTACCGCTCTACTGTTAGTCTTTACTGACCTAGTCTGGAACGAGATTTTGAAGATAAGCCAGCAAGAGATGGGATTATTCAGAGCCACAGCGACTGCAATCTCAAATATGTAAGCTGCTTTTGGAGAAGACGAACACCTTTGCTCAGGGCTTCTCTATGCCCATGTTAGTTTCTCATGGCTCGGATAGGAAATTTTCTCAAATCTCTAAATACCATCCTGTGATTCTTTACTCATCTTGTTCAAATCAGTGTAAGCAAAATATAAGATTTCGAGGAGGGTATTTGGAATCTCAACTCAGCTCCATGTTAATAGATTTGAAGAGCCAAGGGCTTGCAGCTCAGAGACTGGTTGCTATCCATGCCCATTGGGAAAGCAAGCTGTATTAAAATGTCATTGGAATTTATTGGGTATAGCCAAAATGGCAGACTGCACTAGGGTAGAGAGGAGCTTCGGAATCGCTATCTCTACAGTTAAATGGATTCTGCAATAGTATATGCGATGGTGGGTGAGAGAGTGAGAGTGGTATCAGCGTGAATCTTGGGATCTGATCTATGAAAAATGCCAGAGAAAAGGTTGTGCAGCGACTCTAATGATGCGGTATCCTTCCTTCCAGATTTGTCGTTGCATATCAGTCTGCCAAACAGCAAGGCAAGTACTGTTACCGGGCACGAGGATCACGAGTTCGACTTTTGGAGAAAGTCCGAAAAGTCAAATAGTGATCCCAACCCTAATCCTCATTCCACCGATGGTTCGAGGAGTAATCCAGTGGACAACAGGATTGACTTGAGTTTAGTCCATCCTGATCCCGATCCTGCTCCTCCATGCAAACTACAAAGCAAGGATCGGCCATTAGAGGGTAACAGGTTTCATGACTATGTAAGGGCTCCTTATATCAAAGGGGTTCCTGTATATTCGCCCAACTCCAGCTTTCAAAATTTCTCTGCGCAGCTGAGACCAGAGGCTAAAAAGTATGACGAACGCGGAGGCGCAGGCTTAATAGGGTTTCATGAAGATCGAACGCCTGTTTTGTGGGGTATATCAGGGCTGGAAAGAGGTATGCAAATTCAGATGCCAAACGCTGGTCAGGCTAATCCGCTTTTTTCTGCTGGTTTCCAATCCTTTTTGCAGACCTCAAATTATAACTCCTCCAGCGTTTTGAATGGTAGAGAACGCCCGCAGCAACAGATTGACTCTCTAAGGCTGGTTCGCAGTATGGAAACAGGTCCAAGGGAAAAGGCATCCAGTGGAATGTTCATTGGCTTTCCCACCTATGGTCGCCCAGATTTGAAGCTTGAAGGATTTCTGAGCTCTGAGAGGACATTCAGTGGAAGCACTAGTAGGCCTTCGAGCCATATTTCTGAAATACAGTCGATTAGATCGAGATTTATGTCGAGGCTGCCAAGCAAGAGAAGCATGAGAGCCCCACGGATGCGTTGGACTACTACACTTCATGCCCATTTTGTTCATGCAGTTGAGCTGCTGGGAGGCCATGAAAGTACTTTTCTGCTTCTGCACACTGGTTTGAAATTATGTTTTCTGGTTTCAAAAGATGTTTTCTGCCTTATTCGTAGTATGCAATAAAACTAAAGACTGCATTTGCATTCGCCATTGCGGTAGACCATTGCAAGCAGGCTTGTTAGAGTTCTTGTGAATCTTTCTTTCTATTACAGGCATTTAGAATAGCTCCCATTATGATCGGCCAAATTTTTCGATTTATGAAATTTTTTAGACTTATGTAGGTTTAGAATGCATTCGTCAAGAGTTAAGAACCATTTTGTAGCATTTTGTTGATCCAAACCTTGGTTGAATATAAGTGCAGGGTCTGTTAGGCCTCTCCAAAACTAAAAAATTTCAGCATTCGAGCTCTTGCTTGGCTTGGCTATGATAAGACTATTCAAACATAGGATCCAACTTTAGTGATAGAGGCATTAAATGGATGACTGTTGGAATACGTAGTGTTGAAGTTTTTGCTATCTTCACTGTGGCTATGTAAGTTTTGGAAATTAAGACTTGGCCGTATGATTTTCAGGGGCTACACCAAAGTCAGTTTTGGAGCTGATGAACGTGAAAGACCTCACCTTGGCGCATGTCAAGAGTCATTTGCAGGTACACTCCGAAGTAGTCTTCTCTTTCCATTTCCCGTTTTATGATCTGAGTTAGAGGGTACCTATACTGCAAAAAGGACAATGTCTTTGCTATGCATTGCACTTCATTCTGAATACCAACAGCAAAAATATTTATATCTTCCAACTGTAAAGTAGCAAGTAACGACAACTTCATATCAATAATACCTGGACCATTTATTTACAGATGTATCGAACTGTGAAGAGCACCGACAAGCTCGCTGCATCATCAGGTAGGCCTCAATCAATGCATGAAGACTTGTTTTACAGATAATTTACTAACTTCAAAAACTATTTCTTTTCTCCTGAACATAATAAAGCAAAACTCAAGGAATTCTTTTTGGGGTGCTGAAAGTGATATTGCTCAGATTTTAGTTGCAGTAAAGCCTAGAACTCAAAATCTGGAGAGGTTACAACTTACAATAAGGCTAGAATTACACTGTCCCGTTACATGCCCATGTTGAAATCCAAAACCAGCAAACACTAAATTCGGGAAGAAGCCGTTGCCTAGGTTTATGACGTATCTTTCTTGGGCCTCAAAAAGTACCTCAAAATGTACCTGACCATACATACAGATTTATGTGCATTGTTGTTTCTCTTGGACAAATTAGATACTAGTACTGCATTGCTTTCTCCTAGACAAGTCACTCCATTCACTGAAAGGCGATATTGGTACTCAACTGTTAGGGTATTATTGATTCTCTTGGACCAATTAGGTAAGTGGTACTGGTACTCTCCTGCACAAGTCCACTCCATTCACTGATGGAAAAGGCGATAGTGGTACTCAACTTTCAGAGTACAAGATTAAAATATGATAGAATGAAAGTTTAAAGACCGGTGGAAACTGCATTGTATTGCATTGTAGAAGTTAGCATTCCTCGTTACATTCGGAATCACGATCTTCACCCTTTTCGGGCATGGAATTGACTGAGAGTTCCATAACAGGAAAGGAGAAACAAACTCTGCAGACTCTGCATGGAAAGATCGAAGTTCGATAAACATCCTAACAGGTCGCATGCAGGGCTGCAACGCTTAATAAATAACAGAACATACGGATACTTTCAAGCCTTGGTATCGCAATTACTATATAGGCCCATAAGTACTGGTGTAATTTGAAACCATTATCACTCCGTTGAACAAGAAGTCCATAGCGAGAGTTCATGAGAAATGGAAGCCATGTAAGACCTGCCATGCCATAGGGAGTCCATGGAAGAGACCTCTCCAACTTATATTTTAGATGATGTTTGTAGAGAAATGATTTTTGTATTACATAAAGTTCTGCCAAACCCTTTGGTCAAACCTTCTATCATCTATATGTATCCCAGATGTAAATCATTGACACCCAATCCCAAACAGCTGTTTGATGTTTGCTTAGTTTGATTATGTACCATTTTTAAACATTATTATTTTTAATTAATTAAAAAAAATTTAGTTAATTAAAATACTATAATATGTTAGACCAATTTTATATGCTTAAAATAATTTTATTGTATTACCTTCTATTCTTAAGATTCATTGAAAGTTTAATTGAGTACATATATTATTTTATTGTTAAACTTTTTAATATTAAATTATTTAAATAAATTTTTAATTTCAGTTATATATTCATTTATAAATATATAAACATATTTTATTTTAAAAACATTCAATAAAAATTAAAGATATTTTATATTTGAAAAGGTGACTTTGTAGGATCACTATGTTTATGTTTTTTTAGGATCATTATGTCACTCTATATAAGTGCCATTTATCAATTTATAATAAACATATTAGTGATATTTATGTTTGTTAATTTTATTGATATTTTATTTATATAATTTTTCAAATATATATTTAATAAATGATTTAGTTACCAGAAAATAAGTTGACCATAATTTTTGTGAAATGTAGTTAAGTTTTTATGTAATTTATCAAGAATATACATAACTTAATTAATGTTTTAGCTTAAAAAATAAACTAGAAGTATTTGAAAATTACTTAAAATTTTTAGTCTCAAAGGATTTAAAATGTTTAATTTTTATTTTAAAAAATAATTAAGTTCATAAGAAAGACAAGTATATCAAAATATACAAATTTGAATTTTCTCATACATTTATCAAACCATTGATACCTTGAAAATTAGTATGATAAAAATTCTAAGCACATTTACTATAGATATTTTTTATTTCAAAATTATCAAAAATAATATTATTAGTCTTAATTGTAAAATTATTGCTAAAGTACTTTGTAATATCACTATCTCAGCCATTAAATAAATAAATCAAAAATATATTTAACAATGTAATCAATGATATTAAAATCTAACATTTATTTATTATAGAAAGAGCATTGAATAAACACATGTATGGTGTTACAAAGTATAAGTATTACTCCTATAATAATTTTTAGGTCTATATAATTATATTAACATATTATATTTGAATTTAAAAAAATCTTTGAACTTCACTTATGTTTTTTTTTGACAAGTGTTGAGATAATAGATACAAGCCTAATTTTACAACTTCTTTCCATTGTGTTACTCTGGCTTGAGAAGCTAGGAATACTATTTGAAAATTCTTAAACACCTTTGATGTTTCTTGGTTAGGTGACCTTATTACCTTAGAACTCAATTTACCCATGATAAATAATGTTTCTTATCCTAAGCTAAAATTAGTAAAGCCATTTTATCTCTTCTTGTTCTTCTCAATGGTAAACGAAGATAAATATCCTATAGATATTTAATATATTCTACCATATAGTTAAAATTTTAGTTTGTATTCTAACGTAAATTATGAAACCTAATTTTATATTTCTTAAGTATTCCAACATAATCCTTTAAGATGGTAGCTACTAATCTAGATTTCAAATTGCATAACCCAACACTAGTCAACTTAGTAATGGAGTTCCTTCTATATGTTCACATATTTAAAGTGGATTTTTTACATTAGTAAACTTAGTAATGGAGTTCCTCCTATATGTTCACATATTTAAAGTGGTTTTTTTACATTAGTAAACTTAGTAATGGAGTTCCTCCTATATGTTCACATATTTAAAGTGGTTTTTTTACATTAAAATTAACATGTTAATAAAATGAAAGAGATAATTAACATAATTAATATTTTTAAATGTACTTTAACATTATAATATCATATAGAGGTTGTTTCTTTAATCAATGGTAATATATCACAAATCCCTCCTATGAATATGATGTTTTTGTCCTTGTTTATTTATTCTTATACATTATGAAAATGACAAAGATTACATACTTTTTATTTGTACAAATTAAACCTTTCTAACTTTCCTTGATTTACTTCTTCCTGGTTTATATACTTTTATTTTCTACAAAGAAAAAAATTAAAAATTTTGAGTCTTTTTATAAGGTAGAATTTCTAAAAACCCTTCCAAAACATGAATGTTTTTTAATGTATTTATGTATTTGGCATTGCATGCTTACTTTTTCATTGTATGCTAGGATTATTCATTGTATGCATGCATTGATTGAATGCATAATTTTAAACACTAATCTAATCATATTAATAAAATAACAACACTTTCATCAAGATTTTTAATAACCTTTAAACCTTTTGTAACCTACTTATCTAATACTTTACTATTATGATCTAAAATTAAAGATAAATTATTTAATGTAAGAATACTTTACAAACTTGCTTTTCTTTTGCACTAGGTTCTTGTGCAAGCTTTTTGCATCATACTTTTCTCATGTGTTACATGTTGTCCCTATAGGTTCTTGGGTGCATTGAGATTTCCTTGATTTCATGAGATAAACACATGGTTGAGATACATTTGAAGCTACTTTCTTTTCTCTTCAAGGTGCAATAGCCAAGCAACGTTTTGCCTTATTTTCCCTTATACCACCTATAAATACCTATTATTAGTAGTAGGATGCTCTTCTACCTTCTATTGGACTTGAATATTCCTCCTTGGTCACGAATCAACTAGGTGATCATTTTTTAAGCATCCTTTACATCTAAATAAAATATGTTTATAGTCCACTTTTTGGGCTCTAGTTGATCGTCTTTTAGACCAAGGAAAGATCTACTAGGATGCTTTTATTTAGATCAACCTCCACACATAAATGAGTACAAGCGTTTCTATATTTATCTCTTGTTAAATTGTCTAGGAAATTAATTATCTATTCAAGGATTAAGGGCATTCAAAATTACAAAGATAAACTACCCAAATAATATTGAGACTAATGATAGTGTCTTCACTAATGGATCAAAGTTTATAAACCAAGGTCACATGAAAATCCCTACTTCATTATGAAACCAAGGGCCACCATTATAAATTGCATCTAGATCCTCCATTTTTACAAAGAGCACAATGAAAAAATTTGGGAATAAGGTTCAATCTCAACATCATCTAACATGAGAGGTAAGGTACCTAGTTTTCACCTACCCATTCACTCAAAGCTAGAAAATAGGGTCAAAAAATATTAAATCTATAGATTGAACTCTCTCTAGGAATTTGGAAGTAAACAAAGAGATCTCATTTTTACATAAATAGAAAGGGAAGAAGATATTTTTTCCATAATAAACCCTTTCCTGTAAGAAGGAATGGAAGCATTTCCCAATCTAGATAAATATGTTGCTTCACCTAGAGAACCTTCTATTTGTTATCCATTTCTTATGTTGGATCCATCATGTGGTGATTTTATGGTCGCTTCCTTGAACGAAAGTTTACCTAAAAAAATTGATGATTCTAGATCCTCTTGGGATGACATTTGATTACGATTAAAGCTCTTATATGTAGTATTAGATATCTTGTAATTAACCTTAAAATCTAGGTTTGAAGAATTCACCTAAGAAGAAGTTGAGTCCTCACCTCAACTCTTGTATGTAGAGTTGGATTTTTATTTCAAAGCTTTGAGTATTCTAAATAAAAAACTCTAAGATGTTCTTGTGTCATTGATAAGAGTTATATTGTGCATACACTTTATTTTGTTAATATTTATATTCAAATTAGTTCTTATAAATATTAGAATGAAAATATTAAAGAAAAGTGATCATGAAAATGGGATGAAAATAAAAATCACCAATACAAATTTCTTAAAATTTTGAACTATATTTTGAAAATATCTTATCAATTAAACATTACATGTGAAAATGAAAACAATACAATAAATTTCCTTATAAATTCATTGTCTATAAACCCACCCCTATCAAAATAATGTATATTTTAAATAATAAATTCAATTTAAAAAAAAATGCAATAGTTATGAACGTACCTATAATACATGTACATTGGGAATAATAGATTCATTTACATGCCAATATTCTCAAACTCATGTACATATGGTCAACTCTAACTATGAATATCATCCATAAGGTAATTTTTAAAAACTAAAAAATATACATAGGTTTACATTTAAGTGTTAAGTTTATCAAATTATTAGGATGGACTACTTGAATCCATATGAATTTTGGCTAAGAAAAGAAGGTAAATGACCCACAACCTTATTATACCCAAACTCTTGTACTTATTATACCCAAACAACCTTATTATACCCAAAATTTATGTACAAGATGAGAAAGAAGGATTGATGGTCATGGTTGATTCCATGTCCTACATGTTGTTATCTATTAATTGCAAGATCCAAAATATCAATAAACCCTAAGACAATGTAGGCCATGGAGTAAATAGATAAGATAATTATATTCTTATAACTAATATTATATTTTATAGTTTATACTAGCCTTATTTAGGTGTTAGTTGTTGGCAATGGTTGTATCCTAATTAAATATCATGAGAAGGTAAATTAGTAAGGCAATGCAATCTTCTTTGAAGTAATGGTGCCTACTAAGGTCAATAAAGATATCTATTCAAACTCCTTATCATTACATATATAAAAGTTAGATGGTAATTGTTGTCAATGGTGCCTACACGATAATAATAATGATATATATATATATATATATATATATATATATATATATATATATATATATATATATATATATATATATTATATATATGATCCGACAAATACCATTACTTTAAATTAGTAAGGCAAAACAATCTTCAACTGAATAATAATAATGATAATGATATATATACTTTAAAATTATCTACACTTGTAGAGACCAATAAAAGGATCTTGAAGAATTTGGTTAATAAATTATTTTAAAAAACGACATGAATCCACTAAATTTATAAGCTTTATAAAAAACATCTTATCATTAATATATTTTTATCTTTAAATTTAAACTAAAAAAAACATACAAACCATTCCTTATAAATAGACTAATAGAAGAACATATCAATGAGTTATAATTTACCTTAAAAATAAATTTAATAGTCACTTGCCTCTTCATAGGAACATTGATGGACATAAATAGTCAAAGCTTCAATATAATTCTTCACAGCTTCAATACTTGAAATTAGTTGGTTCCATATGTTTCAAATAATTTTTTTGAATATAAAATAAATATAAAAAAATATACACAAAGATCATGCAATACAAATATATATGCATATAAGTAGTATTTTTTAGATATATTCTTATATGAATAAAAATTTGAAAATATAAAGAAAACAATTATAATACTATAACAAAATTCAATATCAATAAGATAAAATTTAAATCAATATCTATATCATAATACTAAACTAGTATGAGACCTTTCGAAGGAGATGCACACCCCTATCCTACATAATTCAAACAATATCATGTAAAACATTAAAAAAATAACAAATCTAATGTTAAACTAGACTTAACCAACTTAAATGCTAATCATTAATATATAAACCTTATCATGAGATTATCTTGCTAAATCAAATCAAGTAAAACAAAAAAAAAAAAAAAAAAAGCTTAAAAACATTTTCAAAATATAATAATTATTTAATTTTTTTTAAATTTTATTTGTTATTTTAGGATATATTTTATAAATAAAAGGGTTAAATTATTCTAATCCAAGGCATCAATCATATAGACTTTTAATTCTCAATCAGGTCCAAAAAGTATAACAGCTAGAGGCTTTATTACTTTTAAGTGGTTCAAAAAGTATAACAGCTAGAGGCTTTATTACTTTTAAGTGTTCCAAGTTTTGTGCTGCAATATTTTTTAATAAAATTACTTTCCGAGTTTTCTTAACGCGTTATAATTACCTAAATATTCACTTTTAAAAATTATATTTTAGCTTTATCCGAACTTTAACATAAATATTTAAATGGTATTAAATTAGCTTTGTTTGAACTTTAATATAAATGTTTAAGTGTTATTAAATTACCTAAATACTCACTTTTAAAAATTAGATTTTAGATTTATTCGAACTTTAACATAGATATTTAAATATTATTAAATTATCTCAGAGATTTTAAATTATTTAAAATATATTTTTAACCTTACTCTCATTTTCAGAGGTGATAACACTTACATTTTTTAAAATTAGGTTGTACATCCCTTACCGCTACACCTATGTAAACATTTGAAGTAAATATCATGAAGATATACAATACATTATTATTTTTAATTAAAAGGAAAGGTGAAAAATAAGAAGTTTTATACCATAGGTTAGATTATGAAATTTTTTATAGCATATATTATTTAATGTTAAGATAAGAACAAAAAATTTACATAAATTAAAATTTTTCATACTTTTTGATAATAAAATTTATAATAATTTATAATTTTATTACCCTATTGTAATATAGAGAGGATCAAAATCTTGACATAAGAAAAATCATAATAATATATTTCAATAATCATTGATGTAATATGGATGAGATTGAAACCTTACATGATTAAATCTCAATTTTCTCAAAACATTGTGAAACTTATCACCATTCACTCAAATAGTTTTGTTCGTCAAAATATATATATATATATATATATATATATATATATATATATATATATATATATATATATATATATTATTATTAGTTATTTATATGGTGTTAAAATGGCCCATCCATATATACAAATAGTTTTCTCATCAAAGAGAAATGAATTATTATTATTATTCATTGTTTATATGGTGTTAAAAAGGCCCACTCATATCATGAATCCCTAATAGTATTACAACTTGACAGGTATATATGTATTCGATTAAAAAATTCTTTAACCTATTAAAATAAATAACATATGATAAAATTAACTTAATTATTATTAACATTATAAACTATATTTTAAATATAATTTAAGAAAAAAAAAACTTCTCTAACAAAGATTACAATATACACTTTTTTTAACATTTAAATATAATAATCAAAATAATATTTTATATTTTGAAATTTTTTAGGAAAAAAAAAGTGGCTAATCAATTATTTATTTTTATTTATATACATTTTGTGTTTATTATGTATATTAAAAAATTATGTAATTCTCTTGGCTGCTTTTTAATTGTAACCTTTTTTTTATTAAGTTTAATGATAATGTGTTCCAATTAAAAATTATGTAATTTTAATAAATGTTTATTAGATTAATAAAATAATAGTTTTTTTTCACATTGCTATATTATT
This sequence comes from Wollemia nobilis, assembly GCA_028583015.1. Taxonomy (NCBI): domain Eukaryota; kingdom Viridiplantae; phylum Streptophyta; class Pinopsida; order Araucariales; family Araucariaceae; genus Wollemia; species Wollemia nobilis. Next base: position 4,306,888 of record JAQPPZ010017031.1, on the reverse strand, counting down.
TCTTTTCAATTAGTTATATGCAATTGAAATGAATCTCACCAATATTGCATTACCACCATGTAATGATATTACAATAAAACTTACATATTATCCATGTATCGTTCTACAAAATTTGAATTTAATAAATGTTAAGGAATCTGATTAACTAAGTTAATAAGATTTAACCGCATTATCATATTATTAATTTATTTATTTATTTTACTTAATAAAAAAATATTTACTATTTTATAATTTTTTAAAAGTCAAATTATTCTATTAAATGAATTAGTTTATTGTTAAAGATTTTTGTATAATCCATGTAATGTACATTTTTCATAATACATGCTTACTTTTTTAGAGCGTATGATGTCTGCCTATTTGTCTATATGCTACTATCGTCATAATATTCCAAGCTAAGCTGTAATATTCATCAAGCAAGGAAAGCGTATGATGTCTGCCTATTTGTCTACATGCTACTATCGTCATAATATTCCAAGCTAAGCTGTAATATTCATCAAGCAAGGAAGACCTTCTTTTACATGGTACCAAATGTAATTTTTTTTTTTTTAAAGCGAAAAACCCCTTGCAGGGCCGCTTTGGTACCAGCATTAGTGCACCGGATCCCATTAGATGTAATCTTCAACAAATAGGACAAGTCTTGTTTTTTTTTTTATGACCACTATGTTCAATTGTGTTTGTGAGATTGATGCTACATCAAAGAATGCTGTGAGACAAGTTATTAATAAATATAAATAAAATAAATTGTTAGACAAGATTTAATATTTTTTTAGTTGATCACTTAAATGATTTAGCATAAGAAGGTTGTTCTATTACCTTCAAATTGGATTTTTATTAATTTCATTTTTGTTTTTTTTTAAACCCATATTTAAATTTATTTTCGTAAAAGTAGAGTGGGGCTACAATATAATTTTAAAAGAATATGTATGAATCTCATATTTAAAAGCTTCATGTATTTATTTATAATAATAAATATATTACAACAAATGTGAAATTATTATAGTATTTCTTGATGGTGTAAAGAAATTAAACATACAAATATAATTAATATTAAAAAATAAAACCTATATATATGAAAGAATAACTTCAATAAGGATGAGTCATCATCAAATTTATAAGTATCATATAATATTTAAAAAAATGTATTCAGTTTAAGTAATTGAGATTCTTCAATAGACATGACTCTAAAAAGATTTTATTTGAAGGACACACTTTAAAAATAAAATTTGATGATACTCAATGTGCTTTTAGATGATAACAAAGTTGAATCTTTGAATAGATCTATAAATTTATGTAGTTTTAAGTACTGCTTCTCATTCATTTATAGATAAGTATTTAATGTACAAAGAATATTTTTCTTCACTCTTTAAAATTTTGAATTATAATGAGGTTCTTGTGTATGATTTAGTTTTTTTTTTTTTTTAATATGGTAGAAGAAGGAGCTTTGGAAGGATATAGAAATCTATATATAGAACAAAGCTAACCTCCTCGTCGTGAAGGAGATAAAGTACTACAAGCCCCCTACAATTGCCTAGCAGTCGATAACAACAACCTGAAAAACTAATCTAAACTATATACACCAAACCAGGAAACCAGTAGGGGAAACTACTAAGCTCGAAGGCCACACTAACCAACCTCGACCTACATAACCAAAAATGCTGCAACTAAAAAACCAAATTAAACAAGTTGGCACATAGGCCAAAATAGCACACAAACAGAAAGGCACACAGACCTCAAAACTTAAAACAGCCCAAGGAACTCGGCCCAACATCAGAATCCAACTTGGTGCTAGGACCGTTCAGAGCCTACCATCCCATAAGGGCCAACACCTCCTCAGCACAGGAAACAAAAGCCAACATGGAATCAATCATGGAGTGCTGCAACTTAATAATCATGGAATTGAAGGCCTTTGGATTACACCCACTGGACAAGGACCCAGATACATCAACCGAACCTCATCCCCACCTCCCTAACCAATTTAGATGTTTTACCAGTGAAGAAACTCTTCAGAAGTAGAATTATCCACCAAAATAGGATTCTTACCAGAGTTTACCCACTTTGCAACCAGTATTTTGGAGCATCTCATTCCTTCCTCACTTTCACCCAATCCCTGAGGAGCTGAGTCCATGAAATCCACCAAAATGTGGCCAGTTTGGGTGGCATCCAGCTCATCTGGGTAGGAAGATTCAGAATCATCAGAGATTTTTGAAAACCAAGAGTAATTATGTATATTCAGTGGATGCCTTAATATTAGGCATCTTTGACAAGAATATTAATATTGACCCTTATGTTTAAGGTTGATTGTAGCCTTCTTTTGGTCATAGTGGATTGATATTTTATTTTTTAAGAATTTTTGTGGTTTCATAATAATTACGTTTATTTATGAAGCTTTACTATCCGAAAATTTGATCCATTTAGAAACTATATTAAGTTCCAATGTGAGTAATATTTTTAAATATTTTTTACTCATTGATTGATAAGTACTCTAAAATATAATAGGGAATGCAATTCCTTTCTTGGGTCAACATAGCACTTGAAAAATAAAATATTTTTCATGATTGCATTGATAAAAAGATCTAAGTAAATACAAATGTATTAGAAATTGATGGGTTGTATAAAAAGTAAAAATATACATAGAAAATACATCTCCATAAAGTAAAAATACTCTAATAAGGTCATTTAGTCATTGTATGTTTATGTTTTGGGCTAATACCAAAATAAGCTTAACTATCAAGGAGTTGACATTTGACCATAATTTTTTATGTAGTGAGGAGGAGTCACAAATAACAAGTGTCTTGATTAAAAGAAAATTCTAGGAACATTTCATTATGGGTCATAACAAACTTAGAAATAATATTTTTAAAACATTCTTATTGTCCTACCACAAAGAATATGTAAGAAGATAAAAATGAAAAAGATATGAGTTTGTTATGAGGTCTATGACCTTATTATGTTGATATATAAGTGTATTGATATAACAATATCTAATGCATATGATGATGATACTAACTATAATAGGAGAAAAATAAATTAATATGTACAATCCCTTCTCTTACTTAGTAATTTTATTAGAATCTAGATAGTCTCATAAGCAATCAATTGCAAAGAGTTGCATAGAAAGCAAGATTTTATTTATAAAATATTTATGTTACATAACATGTATGCATGTATTGTAAAAACATCTATGCAAAAATTAAAAGCTAGAAAAAAACTTTTGAAGTATTTTATTAGTAGAAAAATAAGAAGTGATAAATGCCCAAGATAGTAGCAAAAAGTAAAATAAGTAAATGTGTCAAATGTGTGGTTTACAAAGATCTTTATAATTTCAATGCAAGCATGGTATATAGGCCCATGTTGTACTTTCTTTGTCTATTTATGTTATCTCTAACCTTGGTGCAGACCTCAAATATTTGACAACTTTTATACCTACTAAGATAAACACTTCGAAGGAGAAAAAATCATCTTAAGAAGTGTTTAGAAGAAGATATCTATGATGCACTGACTTGAAAATATTTATAACTGGTTGAAAGGGTACAAATATATGACTATTATTATTTTATTATTTTTTTATTTTAATTTACATGGTGGAATTGGTAGCCGCCACGAATCCGGGCAGGCTGTCCAGCTTTTATGGCCGCCACAGTATTTTGTGTTGTTCGCCCCAGAAGCCGCCACACAGATCTTCGCGCAATCTGCCCCTATAACCACCATGCCACAATCATTTTAAACCTTTTACTCCGCTGAAAGCACCAGGAAAGGGACAAGCGTTCAGTCCGGCGAGGCCCGAGATTTGAACCTTGGACCTCTGCCCCCCTTATGGGGTTTGAATGAACCAATTGGTCTACACCTCGGACCTAAATATATGACTATTATTGAATGAAAATTTCTTCTCAATAAATGAGTTCAAGTTGGATAATCTAATAAATACAAAATATATTTTTCTTTCATAACTTGTATATGGTTATTTAGAAATTATAAGCATTCCCAATTTTCTTTTTCTAGAGGGAAAATTATGTGATTTTTTTTCCACATACAAAATTTGATGCATGAAAAAACAAAATAACTCTAGGGAAGGGGTCAATAGTTGAACAACTTAGGTTGGTAAAATTATCAAAGTAATATGATGCCACCTTAACACTTGAAGACTCATAGGTAATATGCGTGTAATGTTATCTTAGTGTATATATCATTTTGTTGTTATGAGGTTATGACATATGCTCTTAAATAATTTTTTAAGGAGAGCCTTTATTACAAATAATAAATAGTTTATCATTTTTTATATATGCATCCTAAAGTTGTACATTCATCACCAAAAGATAATGTTAATACACCTATAACTTAATATAGGTTTTACATTGGTATTCTCATACATCTAGAGGAAGATATAGCCATGCCATATATTTTTTTGAGATTTCTTTTAAATGTGAACCAATTTGTATAAAGTTGTTTTCTTGTAATAACATGCACTAATATATATATATATGCACACACACTTTATTAATATTTCTTCTTTCAAACAAACATTAATATTGTTCGATAATTAAGGTTTAATAGATCACTTACTATAAGAACTAATAGACTCTATTTGAATATAGATCTCTTTCTCCTCCTTGCTATGTTAAGAATATATTTCTTCGCTTTGTTAAATACAACACCCACTTATTGTTAAAGAGTATGCACCAACACAAAGATAAGCTTGCAAGCTCATAGTAAATAGATGGTCGAGTCAAATTTCATTGGGAAACAACTAAAATCACCTAATCAATGCACTAAAAGTGGGATAATTATAGTCATATTTTATAGAGTTCCTTTTATTCCTGAAATCAACATCAAAATTTATTAATAATAGGTCTATTAATACTTCACAAATCAGCATACTAGTAACGTGTTTAACACAACTATTAATCAACACAAGAACAATTATGTACTTTACTCTAGTTATAGTCCCACTATCATTTTATCCTCATGCTTTCTAAAAACTTCACAAGAAGAACTTTTATTGAACAAAGATAAAAAACTATGAGGTATATCAATATTTAACCCATATCTCTATAGGGTGGGTATATAAGGATTGAAGTCCCATGATAAATCTATGTGATAGTCCCCACCATACCCACGTATAGTTGGAATTAACCCAACCCATACGATACAACAACTCCCCTTCAAACTTATTTGGATCAATCAAAGAAATGACTCATTACCCTAATTGTGTTTCCAATATCCCAAGAGTTTAGAAGATGACTCCAAATTAAATGCATACCAAATAAAAGAATTTAGACTAATTATATTATTATATTAGGGTTTAATATGTTCTTAGTCATAAGTTAACTTAATATGCATCCATATCTAATATATCTTCTCATATACATATTAAAAATGGATAAGAAAACTTTAAATTTATTGTAAATATATCAATCTTCATTTTAGTATAACATAAATGTATATTTATTTAATATAAGATAATAATTACATAAAATAGCAAAAAATAACTATTTTTTCAATAAGTTAAATGTGGATTTTATTGGATTTTACTCCCATCAAAATAACAAAATATTACATTTGTTGTTAGGTTAGGTAAACCTTATCTTTCTTTTCCTTTCACGAAAGATATTCTTCATTTTCCTTTCTATCAAAAGTATTCTTCATTTTCCTCAAACTACTATATTTCCACAATAAACTCCATGACATCATTTTCATTAAGAGATAAAATCTTATTTGGCTAGTTTGGTTCTAAAACTTGAATTTGACCAAGACAAAGATCAATATCACGATTGGCTAAATTAACCAGTACATGATTTCCTTCTCTATAGATATGCTCACTTTTACAAAATATTACCTCCAAATATGGTTGATGAACATAATCAATAATGCTATTTTTTATCCAATCCACATTTAGTTTTATTAATAGTATTAATGATAATTTAGGAATCCCCCTAAATTGGAATATATTTACAAATTACATCCCTTTGCAATTGTAATTTTGAAATCCATAAGAAGTGCCTTAGCCTCTACATATTTGTTAGTTGAATTTCCATATGATTTTGAGTAACTGAGGAGAAACTTGCTTTCATTATTTTGATATGTACCATCCCCACTAGCTTTTCCTAGATTTCCATTAGAAGCACTACCAAAATTAATTTTGATAAACTTAGTTTCTAGACATGTTCATTTTACCATGGATTGAAGAATATTTTTTATGTTAATTGCATTGTTGTATATGATACTTCCACATATATTCAAATCATCTAACCAAGAGGCTAGCACCTCTTTTCCACACTTAGACTTCCCACGATGAGCACTATGTTTGTAAACATTCTACATGAGAGACAATAATATTATTTCAAACTTGGATGATTTTGAGATTTATTTTTAAAATTTTTATTATTCCTTTTAAGTCATAAATTCCAGCAAATAATGGTAGTACCAATCCTCCACAAATTACATAATACTTTATCTTTGAAATGATTAATCTAACATTTCATCAACTTTATCAATGTTAAGGAAGCTACCCAATAAATCCTCATATTTTTTATAAAGATACCCCAAATCATATAAGCAAAGGGATAATGAAGAAGTAAATGATTTCATATTTCTATATCCTTCTAATTTAAGGCACTATTAAAAGGTCCATGATATCATCTTCATTGTAGAATTTCCTATACCAATATTTCCTTGGACTATTAACCAAAGGAATCTTGAAGTCTTAGGCAAGGTTCTAGTGGCCAAACATTCCTTAAAGGGAAATTATTTGGAGTAAGAAATTTTGATTGCTTTATATCCTCATATCCCAATAAGACCAAGCTTCCACAATCTTTTGATATTCTCCAAACTAATCATTTCACTTTAAAATAGGTAAATAAAATTTTTGAAGCACATTTTGAATGTCATCTACTATTTGTTTGAGTTTCTCTCCTTCAACTAGGGTACTAATATAAATTCATGATATAGAATTGTTGCTCATATTAATATAATATTTGACCTTTGGACATTTACAAGATAGACATACTAGAGCCAATGATTGCCATTTTGAATTAGAGTAAGAGGATAAGGCTTCAACCAAGAATTATATGAAAAATTTACACAATCCCCCTCATTGACTGAGCAATTAATATATTTTCTGATCAATTACAAACTATATAATTTGTTGTTCCATATTAGTGTTCCTTTAGGTAGGGATCATTTCTTGAATAACATCATTACATCAAGATAACCTATATATTTTCGAAGTAAATGTTTTTCCCAACTCTTTCCTTTATCTATGAATAATATTTGGCCAAGTTTTTCCCCTAAGAACAAACTCATAAATATAGAATTATGTAAGCCTACCCTTCCAATATTATTTCCTTTGTAAACCCTATCTCACTTACAAAAAAGAAACATAAATTTTTGCTCACATCCTTTCCAAAGAAAATATCTTTGAATTTTATCAAATTTGGGGGCTATACTTGCTAGCAATATTGAAAGTGATGTTATATAAATAAGGATGGATTGCAATACAGTATTTATAAGGTGGAGTCTTCCATCCATGCTTAAGAACTTATCTTTCCAGCCTACCAAACAAGATTTCATTCTATGCAGAATTAAGTCTCAAACCTCCTTCTTCCTATATGAGACAAAGGAATATTCAACTATATTGTTGGAAAAAATAGATTTTTGGATGTTAGAAGTTAAACTAGATTTCACCTACTAGATCTTTGATAGATCTTATCTTATCTTTCTACAATTATCAAATCCTTCACCAGATTTTGAAGCACTTGAATTTAATTTCGATGGTTGTAGTTGTTTGACGATTTGATAGTCACCATACTCTTGCATTTCATGCATGCCAGTATGTTGGTGAGATTTTCCCTCTAATACCCAACTATATATATGAGTGTTGGGCACTATTTGCAGATGATGATAGAAAAGACAATGAGCATATGATTAAAGATGGAGCAAATAGAGTGAAAAGCAGCAGAAGCTAGAAAGACAAAGGTGTAGTTGAAGTAGCAATCTTCTATAGAACCTTCTGGGTGGAGTAAACCTACAACAACATTGTCTTAGTTACAAAATAGTGAAATCTTTTGAGAAATGAAATCCTAGTGTAAATATCTCTCTCCCTTATTGTGAAGTTACTGCAACAATGTATTTATATGTTAGATAATATAAAAATATATTTATGCTTTTATACCTCTGGTTAAATTGTGGATGGTAACTAGGTTGCTGATGTTATAGCCAATTTGGGGGTGGATAGTGACCAGTTCAGAATTTGGGAAGATAATTTCCCTTCGCGGTTAATGACAATTATTGGTTTGGAAGCATTGGGCCTACCTATCCAGTAGGCCTTTTTATTGTATTTCTGCTTGGATGAGATCTCAGTTGTGTTCTAGCGATCCTCTCTTTGGGAGGTCTTTTTTGGGGGGTTGTCCCTTTTGCTCCCTGGTAGTTACCATTCTCAAGGAATATGCTTGGTGTTTTGACTTCATCCTTGCTCTCTGAGTTTGGATTTTTGTTATCTATATCTTGATGTATTTACTACCATTCCAGTCTTATGCAAAAATAGAGCAAGATTGTTGGTGTCTCTAAAATAAAGTTGAATAAAAATTCTCCTTTATGCCCTATTGAGTGGTGGGTTGGTATTTGTTTTTGGATGGTTGTTTTAGTTTAATTTCTATTTCTTTTGGCCTTGGAGGTTGGCCTGTGCTTAATTAGCCTTATATTTCTCTACCTCCTCTAATGTAAAAGGTTCTGGGACCTTTCAAAACCTTGTTTTTCACCATTAATAAAAAAACAAAATCGGTTTTGAGCATATTTTTTTAAGTATTTGAGGCATAACCTCACAAACACTTTCTTCTTTATGTTGTCCCACAAACCCTAAAGTACAAGGATAATTCTATATAGCAATTACTTTCTTATGCTTCCCTAGAAATTCTAAATTTCCCTACACGTTGCATTTATTTATTATGCTACTCTTGAAACTCTAGAACACAAGGGATACACTCTATACTATATTAATTTTTATTATAAGGAGAGGATTTCATATTACTTGAGGAAAACAAAGATGATTGACTTTGATTAACCTTGGTCTCTTCACCTCCTTTGTTTTAAAATTTGCCTTCCCATATTCCTTTTCACATTTAACTCATTTTGAATTTGAACTTGCACATCATACTTCCTCATCCTTTGTCATTTTTTCTTATAATTGTTGATTCAAGTAAACTATAATGACCTTCACCAATTGACGATGTAGAGGGGTATTTTGGCCACTTTCTTGAGAGTGGAAAATCTTTAATTTGACTTAGCTTCTACTATGATATGATCTCATTAATTCATATTGAAGTTTGTCTCATGCCCATTTTCTATCATTTTCTCCATAATTTTCACTTTGCAATCTCTTACCGTGTATCCAAACTTCTGATGTTTGTGACATCGAAATACAATATTTTCATATATCCACTTGTTGGTCTCACTCCTTTGATTAATATGTAAACCTAATAGATTGTGAAAAATATTTCTAAATATCAATGGTAACACATTTTTAGGTGTATATAACATGCCTTCACTCCTTAATAGTTTGTCCCTCCTATATGAACTTCCCTAGAGTATTGCCAATATTTTTTTCAAAATATTTTTATTGATAAGCTAATATGGATGCCCAAAACACCTAATTCACACATTGAAATTTTTTTAGTAGTCTTTGTTTCCATACAAAAATCCTTACTTCATGGTTTAAATGTAATTCCTCTCTCTCCCTAAACCATGGGCCACTATCCATTATTTTATCCCTAATTTTTGAAATAGAGAATATGATAAGAATTTAAAATAAATGAAATCCATGGAGTAATTTGAATTCAATATCCACTTCCACTTGATCTAATTTTAAATATTAAAAACCTTAACAATATTCATGGAGCTTTCATATTAACCCTATGGTTTTAAGAACTGTTATTTCATACTTGATTATCTCATCCTTGGTAGTCACTTCTATTGTAATAGCTACTTACATGGATAGGGTTTGCCATAAATTTGTTCTTCCTATTTTTCCTAGCTAGGGCATTCTTATTTCTAGTTATGAATTGTAAAATTAACTTTCTTGCTATTCTATCCATATTTTCTTCACAAGAATCATTTAGTTTCTGAAATTCCCTTGAGATCTAGAAAAAACCGATGTTGCTTCTTGCTTGTACTTTTCTTATTGCTCACATTCACAATACTTGATTGCTTTCTAAAACATGAAAATGTGAGGCTCACTTTGGATTCTTACTTGTACTTACTTCTAACACAAATAATGATTATATTGCATAAATTCATTCTATTAAAATTAAAATATAAACAAGTGAGAAAACTCTAAAATACATCTAAAGTTATTGGCTTTAGAATCTTCTCAACTCAAGATTTGATCAAATGTCTATTTGGAGGGGTTATTTGGAATAAGCCCTGAGAATTATTTGTACTTAAAGCTTACACTAATCTTTGTAGTTATTTTTTTTGATGGAATGGTGTATGATGGACAAATGCTATAAAGAGTTCAAGGTTCAAAGTTCGATATAAATACATAACATCACACAAAAAAATATGAAATGTTTAACATAAATAATTTTTAAGAGATTTTACTTCTTCCTGTTTATTAGAGTGGGATTCCTTCTTTGTCCAAGCATAGGTCAAGCATGGATCACATTTTTAGTAATTTAATATATGTCAATATATTTTGAACTAGGATGAACTAACGAGCATCTATAATTCAAAGCCACCTAATTTTAAGTAAAATTGAATGAATAAATTAGCATTGGAGTGAGAATAAATCTCATTCAAAAGAAATAAAGTAGGGTTAGTTTGAAGAAGAATAATGTATAGAGCTTAAATAAGAGGAAAACAATAGTATAGGACCAAAATATTTCATAATAGATCAACTAATCCTAGCGAAATATTGATCTAGACATGTGAATTTTTGGGGAATGGCTTTATGCCCAAAAATACCTAAAAATATTGGACCCTAACCATACTATTAGGGTATAAATTTGTGCTTGGGAATCCATTTTAATCCATTCAAGAAGTTTTGAAAAATTAAAGAAGGAACAAAAAATTTCGTAGGTAACTTTGTCCTAAAAACTATTTGGAAAAAAGGCTCTAGAGACCCTAAAAGATGTAAAATAAAATATTTGTTAAAATAGTGTTCTAGTTTTAGATTTTGATAGCCAAAATGCATCCCTAGCCATGTTGACACATCAAGCGAAGAGAAAATATAAAAGGACAAGTCATATATATGTAATTTTCATTTAATATACACTTTGTAACTCATGGAAGATGAATCACCATATATTCATATGGGTGATCTTCCATCTCACAAAGGATTAACCACCACATTTCTATCTACGTGATCTTCCATATTCAATAAATTAGATTTTCAATACACAATTTATTATATAAAGAGAGATGCACCCCTGACTATAAAAATACATGAATAATGGTTGCAATGTTATAGGATTACATCTCTTCATAGAGACTGCTTGCTTTACACTCTATTTTGTGAGCTATAAAATTTTTATGCTATTTTAGTTATATTATTTTGTGTGTTGGCTTGTTATGCTTTGTTATATCTAAATTGCACTCTTTCATGATCTTCCTTAACTCAAAATTTTGACTTTTAGACCATTTGTATTAGAGGGTTTTTTCTATTGAGTGTATTCCATAAACACAAAGGAATCTAGCTGAAGAATTGTTCACTATAATTGAGAATTTAGGTCCTTTATAGCAGCTATTCACCCACCTTCTCCAACAACTGTTGAAGCCAAACTTCTCTAAGACCCTATCTAGAAAACACCATGAGACATGATAGGCTATGTTCATATCGGGCTTTAACACCATTCCCTCTCTTTTACTAATTCTAACTGAATGCATGGTTCATGGGGTGTGATTAATCCATCCAAAATATGCCTACCCTTCACAAGGCCCCCTTGTTGCTTTGCAATGATCTTTGGGAGAAAAGACTTTAGTCTTAATGCAATCACTTTTATATTATTTCATAAATGGTGTTACATAGACTCATTGGCCTAAAGTCTTTAAATCCATTCAGCATAGGCTTATTTGGAATTAGCACTAGAAAAGTATTATTGAATTCTCTTAACACTTTTCTTGAGTGATGTGATTCTCTTATTGTTGCTACTACATACTTACTCACTATATTCTAGAAAGCTTGGAAGAAACCCACTTCAAATCCATCAGGCCTTGGAGTTTTATCTTTCCCCATTGAGAAGACCACTTAATTGACCTCCTTCTCACTTACCTATTTGATAAAATTTGCATTCATGTCTCCACATAGAATTCTTGGTACATGTTGAACTATTTCCTCCATAGCTTCTTGATCATCCTCCCTATCCTTTGTTAGCAACAATCTCAGGAAGTTCACCACCCCTTCGATAATTTGATCTTTCTCTCTTATTACTTCTCCATCCTCTTTTTGAATTTCAATTATCCTTGTTGCACTTTATGTCTTATGATAGAGACACGAAAGCATCTTGTGTTCCTATCTCCTTCCATAATTAATGGTTCCTTGACTTTTGTCTCCAACATGTCTCCTTCCTTGCCATTATTGTATGGAATTTTTCTTGGATAACTTTTTATCTATTATGAAGGACTTGGTCCATCTCATTTCTGCTTATTTCCTCTTCAACTCTACTCAATTCTTGCCTTAACTGCTTCTTTTGTAAGAAGATGTTTCCAAACACCTCCTTGTTCCACTTTTTACTTCCATCTTCATATGTTTCAATTTCTCAACAATCACATACATCTTGGATACTTGGATAGGATGCATCCACCATCTTTCCATACATCTTGGATACTTGGATAGGATGCATCCACCATCTTTCCATTTCCTCATAAATGCTTAGGTGCTACAACCACATGAATTCAAATTTGAAAGGTCTGTTTTTCTTTCTGTTTTTCATATGCTCACATTTTTCCTCAAACCACTCCAAAGATAACAAAACCTTGTCCAATCTCATCTATATCAATTATTTAAAAAAACTAGAAAAACTAAAAAAATCTATTATCAAAATTAATACCAAAAAGTTAGCACTTTAAAGGGAAAAAATCAAATTTAATAATTTTAAATTTTCTTATTTAAAAAATAAATTAAAACAACGTATTATATTGTATTGGACAATAGATATTTGCTGTTCCATAAATTCTTTTGTCTCAATGACATTAAAATTCTACTTTATTGTATTAAAAGTACTTATGTGGATTGGCTATGCCTTTTTCAAGGAATTAAACGGAGGAGCAGTGATGCTTATTTTGCAGAGATATTAGAATAAGTGAAACACTCTATTGGATGTATGCACTCTAAACCATAACAAAGTAAATGAATTTGCTACACAAGCCATTAAGTTAAAAATAAAAGAAATTGGCTGCATTTCTAGCTATATTATTAGTAAGGTGCAGATATAGAAACTAAATGTTAGATAAAGGGTTTATGTTTTGGGAATGCCTGGGACGCAACCATGATGCTTCCAGCAGGCTGAACTCCAACTGTTGTGCTAATTTACTGTTATTAACAACTCAAACCTGTGTGATCTTCTTATGTTTGGCCTTGTTACTTCAGACATAACTAATGCTGGAAGCATCTTTCAAATGATTTCTCCTCTCCAGTAATCTTGCGGAAACAGATAAGCATTGAGATTTTTATGTTTTGGGAATGCCTGGACTCAGCCATGATGCTTCCTGTAGGCTGAACTTCAAATGTTGAGCTAATTTACTGTTCTTAACAACTCAATCGTGTGTGATCTTCTTATGTTTGGCCTTGTTACTTCAGGCAAAACTAATGCTGGAAGCATCTTTCAAATGATTTCTTCTTTCCAATAATCTTGCGGAAACCTATTGGCATTAAGTTTTTTAAGGTTTCTGTACGTAACGGCAATTGCTGCAAAGACCCATAAATCATTTATCAGAATTAACGTTGCCTATAGTTTATTGATTTTAGTTTGCCTACCAAAAAGAACTGCAAGCTAAACATGAAATACTGTTCCGGAAAGGTTTATCAATCCCATAAATTTTCAAATTTGCTGTGATTGATTTGAGAAAATGGACCATCTAGAAAGGCAAACCCAATTTGAAGTGTTTACCTTTTAACTTGATTGTCTTTAAAAAAAAGAAAAACACTGATTTGATCTCTGTTATAAGCGCAACATTACATCCTCTTTCTAAGTGACACATGCCTATCTTTACATATGTGGGCTGTTTGTAAAGTGCCATATGGCATTCCGTTCCACTCAAATAATGGTATCTTTACACATCGTTCTAAAATAATCATAGCCAGCCATGGGTAAGGTTGCAGGCTCCTAACGAGGAAATATGATCCAATCTTACTGAAAAGCAGTTTCAATCACACAATGTGTAATTTCTTTTCGAGTAACTACACGTTGTTCCCAAATGCCTGTTAACCAATGGATCCCAACATACTGTCTTTTAGTAAACTGTTGTTTGTCTTGTACCATCTCAGAGATTGCACATTCTCACGTTTATAATGAACCATGCTCATCTCACAAATAGAAAACATGAGGAACATATGTTTCAGAGCTAGGGGGATCCATAAGCTTTATTAAAGGAGACATCATTAAGGTTGATTTTGAAACTACAATGCCATAAAAATTTATTTATTTTACTAAATGTGCGAGGCTAAAAGGAGGAAAAACCATCAAGGTTAGTAACAACGCTGTTTACTCTTTGGTGTTGAAAATGCTGTTGTTCCACAACTTTAATAGATTCAATCACTAATTTGTCTAAGTCTAGCCGTCACCATGTCGGGAAAAAGCTGTGTTAGATCTGATTCTATTCATGTCAGGTTTGAAGCGTACGTAGAACAACTACAGGACAGTTATATTCTTCCAAATACAGTTGTGTTCTGCGTCTAAAAGATTTTACTAGATAATTGACAGGCTTTTATCTTACCTTCACGTACGGCCAGTCCCAGTCCTGATTGAAAATAAGATTCGATAAGATGTTTTCCAGCATCAAAGCAAATAAAGCAAGTGGTCTTGCTTTTGGAAACAAGGATGTTGAATACGGCCAGTCCTGATTGAAAATAAGATTCGATAAGGATGTTTTCCAGCGTCGAAGCAAATAAAGCATGTGGTAGTGGTATTGCTTTTGGAAAAAAGGATGTCGAATTTTTTACGTACTTACAAAAATGTGTGATAATAATAATAATAGACCAATCATCAAAAAAGTCTTGTCGAGAATTCGAGACCACCGAAATGACTCCTAATGTTGAAAGAACAAAGTAAAGGATATTTGAGGAGAAAGAGCATTCTAAAAGGATATGCTGAGTGTTTTCATCATGAGCCCCACATAGATAACACTGGTTAGGAATGACCATTCCTCTTTTCTTAAGATTCTTCAAAGAAAGAATTTTGTTTTGGAGGGTAAGCCAAAGAAAAAATTAACTTTAGGGGTAAGTTCCTTGAACTAGACTGAACTACAAGGGAACTAGTAGGCATTCTCATCAGCAGCAAGGTAATAGGTAGACTTCACTAAAAATGTGCAACTCTCCTCATTTTTCTAGATTAACGGGTCCACACAAACAGAGTTCCTGACAACCTGAGATTTTTATGCGAGATCAAGGGTTTTCAAGGGAATCTCCACTCCTTGAGCTGGGATAAACCTTATAATATATTTCTATTTCTTAATACCATCAAATTATTCAATATAGTCTGTCACTTAAGGACCAAAGTACTGAAATAATCTAGGCCAATACACTATCCATTGCCTAGTATCCATTTGAGACCTTTTAGAAGAAGATTTTTTGTTTTAACAATGCTATTCCAAAAGGACAAACCATGCAAGGGTTTTGATCTTCCATGAATCTTAATACCTTGTACAACTATTTAGCGAAGACAATCTGGACCCATCCATTATTTTCTTGAGAAACAAGTCTCCAACTTTGTTTCACTAGTAAATATTTGTTCATATGTTTAATATTTCTCAACCCAAGGCCTCCTACACTTTTCTTGGAGCACACTTGGTCCCAAGAAATGAGATGGAATCTCTTTTTATCCTTTACCCCTAACCAAAGAAATTTTTTTGAAATTGTTCTAATTTTTGAGCAATTTTCCCTAGGATTTTAAAAATAGAAAGAAAGTATACCAATAGGCTTTGAAGGGTATATTTGACCAGCTAGACCTTTCTTGCTTGACTTAGAAGTGCTCCCTTCCATCTTACCAATTTTTTTTTGCACCCTTTCCAAAAGCGAATTCCATAGTTCTCATTTGATCCTTCCTTTGAACAAAGGCAACCCTAAGTAAATAGAGGGGAATTCAAAAATGGTACATCCCAAGATTCTAGCAATAACTCTTTGCCTATTAGGAGGGGTATTAAGGAAAAACAACTTGCTTTTCATAAAGTTAATATATTGCCCAACAACTAGCTCATAGTCCTTCAAAAATACTTTGATTTCCTTGGCTTGAGGAATGGAGGAGAAGGTAGAAAGGGGAGTATCATCCGTAAATTGCTGATGGGTAATTGGCTAAATAGGAAAAGCAAGTTTAATGGCTTCAATGGATTTGGAGATAGCTGCAACTTTCATAGCTCTCACAAGGACTTCAATAAGAATAATGAACAAGCAAAGGGAAATAGGGTCACCTTGCTTGAGACCTCTAGAGCTGCTAAAGTACCTTGAAACCTCACCATTAACAATGACTGAGAACATAGGGGTAGAGAAGCATTGTTTAATCAAAGAGATCCATCTATTATGAAAACCAAATTTAAACAACACCTTTTCCAGAAAGTCCTAGGAGACTCTATCATATGCTTTACTCATGTCAAGTTTGAGAAACATACCAGCTTTATCACTCTTATCAATTGAATGAATCAGCTCATGAAATTTTATGATTCCATCCAAAATTTATCTCCTTGGAACAAAGCCCCCTTGATTGGAATCAATGATTATGGGAAGGATTTGTTTGAGCCTATTAACCATAGCTTTGGCCAAAATTTTGTAAATAGTATTGCACAAGATTATAGGTCTGAATTCCTTGAACTCCTTAGCTCCGACACTCTTGGGGAGGAGGACTAGGAATGTGGAATTAACTTCTCTTGGTAGGAAATAGGATCTTTGCACATCAAAGATCGCTTCAACGACATCAACTCCTATAATGTGCCAATACTTTTGAAAAAACAACGCAGGAAAGCTATTTGGACCCGAAACTTTCTCACTAGCCATAGAGAAAATAGCCCCCTTGATTTCATCAGGCTCAAAGGGAGATATCAACATAGAATTCATTTCTTCAGAAATGAGGTTGGGGATGTTGGCCAACAGTTTTATTTCTGTAGCAAAATCACACTGACTTTTGGCATCCAATAGAGATTCAAAGAATTTGACCACTTCATCCTTGATATCTTTTGGGTCCACTAGACTAGAGCCATCCTCTTTGATAATTTCTCTAATTTTGTTGTGACTTCTATGTTTGAGGGTAGTGGTATGAAAAAAATTTGTATTACGATCACCATTTTTTAGCCAAAGCACCCTTGATATTTGTCTCTAGAAGGACTCTTCTCTTATCAAGGTATTATGAAATTCTGAGATCCTCATTAAACAAACTCAATTTCTTTCAATTGCTATTTCAAATCCTTTTTTTTTTTTTGAAAAGGTGACCAAAAATTGATTTATTCCATGCTTTCAGATTGACTTTTACAAATTTAAGCTTTTTAGCAAGTTGGGAGATTAAAGGGCTTGATAATATTTTAGACCACCATTCCTCTATTTTGGGCTCCAACTCTTGATGCTGGGTCCACATCAATTCAAATCTGAAGGGTTTTCTCCAACATATTCTTTATTGCTTTACATATTTTTTATCTCTTTGCATATATTCTTATTGCTTCATATCTTCATCTTTCTTCTCTCAAAGGGTCTTGCTTCTACCACACATAACCTTAGTCAACTACTCTCATCATTCTCCTTTTCTGTTCTAGGAATACACTTTAAATTTGTCTTTCTATTTTGAGGCCACTCTTGTTGTTGCTATTTTCTTTAATTTTATTATTTTGACTCTCATACCCTCTTAAAGGTAGACCATCTAAGATTCAAATCAAGGAACTCCATGTGTTAAAATTGTTCTATCAATGAAATCCTTAAACCAGTTTACAAATACTTTGATATTCAAATTGCTCTTATATCAAATATTGCAACAACATACAAATTATCTCACAATTTCATCATTCCATTAATTCAAATCACAACATAGAAATTCTTTGTATAGTATAAAATCATATGCTTAATCTATGTATAGATATACCCTCAATTATTCCATTAATATACAATATTGTTTACTACACCATGAATTTATTACTATCTTTCTTCACTTCATACAATTTAATCTAATTATAACAAGAAACATATTAAATAATATATGAATATAAAATTACTATAACACTAATAATGTTTTTCCTAACCACAAACTAAAATTATTTTATTTTTATATTTACCTTTTTATTTCTACAATAACTTTTTATTTAAAAAAATATTTTTAATTTTTTGCAACGTGTGATCTTTTTCTCTAAGAAAACTCTCGTATGTATACTTTTTCATAATGTGGTATCGGAGTATATGGTGATGTTCCACAGCTTTAAATGATCCCATCGCTAGTTTGTCTACGTCTAGACGTCACCATGTCAGGCAACAGCTGTGTTGGATTTGATTCTCTTCATGTCATGTCTGAAGCGTACATAGACAAATACAGGACAATTCTATTCTTCCAAAGACGCTGATAATAGTTAACCTACATAACCAGACAATCTGTTGCATAATGTTCTGCGGATCAAAAAAGTCATTGTAATATATGCATAAATGTGTAATAATTGGTAGGCTTTTATCTTCACGTTTAGCTAGCCAACATATCAGCTGATTAAAAATAAGATTCGATACGGATGTTTTCCAGCATGGAAGCAACAACAGCATGTGGTCTTCCACATTGGTTTCATATCTGCATTCTAATGATGTTCCCCATTGGGTTGCAATTCATTTTGTGTCAGCAACCTTTTTATCCAAATAGGCCACTGAATTAAGGACTGGTGCTGTCGTTTATACAACCAGTCCATGACCTAATTCTTGAAACACCAAAATGCATATTTAATTGTACATACAGGTTTTTTTTTTCTCTCTTTTAATTTTTCTTTTAAAGTAATGTCCAGTCTGGACAGTTCCTTGGCATGAACAACTGATGATACATTGCCATTGCATCGCATAAATTTTCCATCCATACCATAACAATTGTTTGTGAATTTGTATTATAGGTATCTCCACAATTAGTCGTTTACCCACCATGCCAAATTTTTTTTTTTTTCATTCATGTTTTATAATGTTAATTTGTCTCACGAATGAGCAAACCTTAAGAAGGAGAAGTGACTAGTAAATTAAATTTACTTGCTTATGTTACAACAAATATGAATAATTGTGTTTAAGTTACAAACAATACGAACAATTGGTTGGATAATTGGTTCTTCTATTATACTAGCTATTCGCCTGATGATTCATCAGCTCATCTCAAATTTGATATTAGTTATTGGGTTTGAGAATGATATCAACTATTAAATTTAGATATAAATTTATTATATAATTAAAATAAATTTAATTTTTTTATTATTACATAAAATAAAATTTTATTATATTTTATAATTTGTATGTATATAATAAACATATATAAAAAATTTATTAATATAAATTACATAAAAATATTAAAAAAAACTTTCACACTTTAAACAAATTACATAATTAGCTGTAGCTTTGAAAAGATAATTTTTAGAGCATAAATCATAAGTTACTATAATAATAACAATTGAAATAAATGAACAATAATAGAATTTGAGCCATTAAAAATATATTACTAGTTATAATTTATTTAATGAGAACTAATAAATTTTAATAATTTTATAAATATTTTTTAAATAATATAATATAAATAAAAAGTAATTATATTTTTTATATTTAAAAAAACTTGAAAATGTTTGTTGTACAACAAGTGTTGCACCTCAACCTCTTCTAATTGATTGTGCAAATGCATTAAAAAAAAAAAGCACATTGTTAAAACCAATACAAGAAGTCTTTCCAAAAGAGAGTAAGAGAGTTATCACAATAATATAAGCAAATGACAATTATGTCAGGTGTAAATGCATTAGAAAAAAACCACATTGTTGAAACCAATGCAAGAAGTCTTTCCAAAAGAGAATAAGAGAGTTATCAGAATAACATAAGCAAATGACAATTATGTCGGGTGTAAAAGAAAAAAAAATATAACGTAAAATGATTCAAGTGATAATGAGAGTTTTATGTTATTTTGTTCATGTATTTTCTAGATATTTCAAATGATGTTTGGACTAGATATAAAAATCAAATTTGAGCAAACTCTTTCCAAGGTCAATGTGAAAAAATAGACACCCGTTCCACCCAATGTAGTAAAAAACTACTAGGGTTCATTAATATTGTGATAAATTAATTTAATTATTAGTGGCCTAAAATGTTTATGTTTATATGTTAACTGCACAATAATAGGTACGAATAATTTAATTATTACATCAAGTTGACATGTTAATATGCTAGATTTATTGATGTTAACTATGTAATTTAATTGTTACATACAATCCATAATTGTAATTGTAATTTAAGGCTATTCTTATTTTATTTGGCTAACCAATTATATATTTATTTTTTATTTTTTATTATTTATTTTTTGATCGCATATTAATGTTAATCGTCTCCCATATACTCTATTGGTCTTTTATTAAAAAAAATAAACAATTCTATATTTGTCATTCCAGATAATTATGCAATAATTGAATTTTATAATAATAAATAATATTTATTCATAATATTTTATTTTCAAAAAATATTTTCTTCAAATAAAATTAATAACAAAAATTAATTTAATTCGCAAGGTCCAGGTTTGAGTCCATGATCTGTCTTCGAAACATTGCAGGATACTAATAACCAACAAAGTATTTGATAGTAAACCGTGGTGTGGGTGAGTGTATGAGGGAGTGGGTGTGTCTCTCTGATGAAGTTATTGTAAAAGGTTGGGGATTCCTGATCAAAAGAGCTATTGATCAAACTTAAGGAATTTTTATGCAAACTTTGTTCGAGAATGAAGGCTTGTTGATTATTGAGGATAATTAATATTAAGAAAGAAACCAAAAGAAACAGGATTTGATGAATAAATATTAGAGAAATAGTATCTTATTATTTGCTAGAGAAATATATTCAAAAGATGATATATTATAGTAACATGAGGTGACAGGTAAAGATAGGTGACATCATAGCTAGAAAACTTGCCACTATCCCATGATTTCTTTCAAAACTCATTAGAAATTAAGAGTGATGAGCTTTTTGGTTTTCTTTCGAGAAACTTGCCGATTAGAGTTGAGTTTTTGGTACAAAAGCTTGTTGAATTCTTGTAGAAAGTATGCATAGTTCTAGAAACAAACCAAAATTGGTTTTAATAAGCCATTAATTGGTTTTAATAAGGCATTTTCACTTCAATTCAAAATTCATCAAAATTACACTTCAATTTGTTTTTCCTTCCGGATTTTTAAAGTGTCTACGAACTTATTACAAGAAAGGTTTTGAAAGGCACCTCCAAAATTTAAATCTAACAATAAAATATCAAGAAAGATTGAGCTAGATTCCACGAATCCAATCCGAAAATCTAATGAAGCAACCTCCTAACAAATAAACTGCAAATTTTATCAAGCAAATACAAAATATTGTCACGATCAAACAACCAACTGGTAAAAGGGACCAACATAGGAGAAATTAACACCCAAAACAACATTCAAAGTCAATATTTAAAATTAGAATTTGAAAATCCTGCCCAGAGCTACATTCAAATTCAAAGTTCAAAATTTGAAGATCTCGCCCACCACTAGGGCCTTGAATCTGGGAACCAGGCCTCACCCAAGGGTGCTCAGATAACCAAAGAGCCAAGAATCCCGCCTAAAACTGGAGTAAATCTACAACAACAACATCCGACCTGACAAACAACTGAACCAAAAACAACCAAAAATCACTTGCTGGAAGCCCTTCTCAATGAGGTCTTAGGAGGCCTGCCAACCTTTTTTTTGACCCCCAAAGAAAGAAATCATTTTTTCAAGCCACACTCCTAAACACATTTTTTCCAAGTCTCCATGATTGGAACAACCTCATTCTCTTCGGGATGCAGATCCTCAAAACTATCCGTTAGAAGGGGTTGTACTCTGTTAGCAATTTCAGAGTCAATCTCCCTTTTCCTGAGTGCTCTGATTCTAGGTCTCCTCACTTTCCTATGACTTCTGGTCTTCGGACTTGGAAAGCCTTTCTCAAACACAGGTTTTGAAGAGGCTAGAGAGCTTTCCATTAACTGTTGAAGAGTCAGATCATCCACTCTCCCAAAATTTAGAAATTTGAACAATATCCCTAACTACTAGGCTCACTTCCCTTCTCTTCATAGGAACCATATTCAACTCCTCTCCATCAAACATGTTTTATGGAAGAAGGGCTTCATCATGTAATTCCTCATTGAGCTTAAATTGAGAAATATAAATTGGATTTTTTTCTTTCAATTTTTTTGGGTTTTTCTTAGGCACCCACTTTTCATTGAGCTTCTTATTGTTTTCCTTATGACTTGCCAAAGTACTCAGAGCTTTAGGATGTAGGGGGCATAAGCTCTTATGGTGCCCACCCTTACCACACTCCTGACAAACTTGGGGTTTATTTTCATATTCAATATTTTGAACCTAGGTGCCAAGGTTAGAAAAGAGCTCAACAGAGCTTGGTAGATCCTTCTCGATATCTGCCATCACACACATTCTAGCATAGAGCATTTGAGATTTGGAATTGGTAGTCTGATCGAAGAAAATCAAATCCCTGATCGTCTTGGCAATATCTTGGAAGATGCTCTCATGCCAGAGATGAAGTGGGAAGTATAGTAGCTTGACCCATAGTGGGACAATATTAATACTCTGCGTTAGGGGATTAAAATTTGAGGCCATTTACACAAAAATAAACCTCATTTGCCAAAAAACCATGGCCCCCCTTCAAGATCTGCTTGGAATCCTCCTCACAGTTGAGCCTAATAAGGAAGAAATTTTTTGGGGTAGCCATAATTTCAAGAGAACCGATAGGTCTCCATATTGCCAAAGCCCATCTCCTTAGAGCATCAATATCCGACCTCCTACCTTGGAATTTTTCCATGAGATTGGACAACCAATATTTCAGGATATTATCAATCAAGCTATCAACGATATAGCAGGAAAAATGTCGAAGAGGGTGTCAGATCCTCCATTAACACCAATGACCACTTTTGCATACAAAGATGAACTAGTGGGGATGGAGTCCCCCCCGTAGGTTCTTCTGGTCCCACCTCTGAGCTTACCAAGATCCCACTCTTCCCATTCAAACGAAAGAGAGGGGTAACAAGAGTCAAATAGATTCGCCTTCATGGACTCAGCTTCTTCAAAAATGGGGTTGAAGATGCTCAAACATGCATCCACCTTCTTTGCAATGCTCATCTGCCTCCTCTGCAATGCTCCTCTAAAACCTAAAAATCTACACCGATCTGCTTCACAACCTAGCTACTATAGCATAGTGCTTCACAGATCTGCTTCACAACTTGGCCTCCACAACCCTAAATTTTTTATTGTTCATCCACACAGATCTATTATGTGACCTCCACAACCCTAGCACAACACCTGTCTACACAGATCTGCTTCACAACCTAGCTGTCGTAGCACAATGCTGCACAAATTCACTTCACAACTTGGCCTCCACAACCCTAATACAACACCCATGATTTTTTATTATTCATCCACACAGATCTGTTATGTGACCTCCATAACCCTGGCACAATACCCATCTACACAAATCTGCTTTACAACCTAACACAACAACTAACACAAAACCCGTCTACACAAATCTACTTCACAACCTAACTATTTATTACCTAACTATTTATTGTGTGATTTATATTATTAGAAAACAATTTTAATCATAACTATAATTTTTTTATAAACCTTTCTAAGGTATTTGAATAAGTCATAAAGAACAATTTATCTTATTATCGTTAGTGAGATGAAAGTTTTATAATTTATACTATATAATTTAAAATAAAAATATATATATTATGTTATTTGCAAAGTGTTATTATACATTTTTAATATAATACTTATATTTTAAAATTAATAATATTTAAGTTAATTTAATATATTAAAAAAGAAATATTATTTATATAAAAACATTTTTAATCATTAAACAGTTATGATCTTATCTAATTAAATATCTTAACTTTCGAGAATAAAGTTCAAATATTTCCTATCCATCCATCTATATCTATATATTTCTTAAACTATTAAAAGGACTAGTATACATATTTCTTAAAACTATTTAAAGAAGTATGTGGTCACAATGCACTCAATTAAAAAAATATAAAATAATTTTCAATCTTTTATAATTTTTATTTTTTCTCTTTATATTTTAATAAGAGTTTTAAATGGTTTGTCTTTTCCTTTCACATCAAGTTAGTCATACTGAACTATATAATTTATTTGGTGCCACGAAAATTTGAACTTTGATGTAGACTACATCATCCATATGCATCAACCATTGAATCTTTTATAATCTTTTATAAGATTAAAAAACCCTATTTTTATAATAAAAACTAAATTGTATTATAATAAGAAACTTTGTATACACAAAGTATACTTCAAATATTATAATGAATAGCTTGAGTAAAATTTAGAACTTTAATGTCCTTGGGTCTAGGTGGATTGGTAAGTTGGGGCCCTTACCCAGAGGAGACCTAGGTTCCAATCCCACGGGCTTGCCCATGCACAGACAGTAGCCTGATCCAATTCCTCTGAGTGGTGCGCCAGATTGATGACGACGGTGCAACCCCTGTGCGTCCGACGGTCCCCATCTCACGTCGGGTTACCATGTACCGAGACGGTGGAAGTCTTGGGAGCCTTCGTAGATAGTTTGAACCCTACCAGCTGTGTTGGTAGTTACTAAAAATCGTGATTGTAACCATTGCTTCTATATACAAAAAAAAAAAAAAAAATTAGAACTTTAAATAGGTCTAAGGTTTGAATTGTGAGGTGGTAGTGGGAGAGATAAGGTTTTACACCATGCTACAAAAACCAAAATATAAGTATAGTTGAGAAATGCCCTATGTTAGATAAATAATATGTAGTCTAATGTATTATTATGTAAAATCATTTTAATTTTATATAATCAATTTTAAAAAATAATATATTTTTTCATTTTCATTTTTAAATTTAACAATGATATTTAAAACTTTACAATATAATTCAAATAAAAAGAAAATAATGTTAACATCAACTTAATAATTTAAAAAAATATTTATTATTTTTATTTATTTCTTTCATTTATAAATTTTAAAACATGACAGGTGTTTAATTCAAAATAATTTAAATATTTTGTAAATGTTCTCCTGAAATATATTTTAAATATGACACCACGTTATTTTTCACTTACATTTCATGCCATTTTTGAGAGCAAGTTCTTCTACTATTTGGAGTTATAAATGTTTAATTCATTGTTTTAGGTTTTTATATATACATGTTTTAAAATTATAACTTTATTGTACTTAACATAATATTTAGTTTAAATTTTATAATGTTTTTTAATGGGTTATAAGGGATTGAAATAAACTTCACTTATATTATATTATTATTATATAAGATTCGAACTTGTAAAATATTCAAAAATCTAATCGATTAAACTAATAACACTTGTTTTTTAATTTTATAATATTAAAAATATTAAATTATAAATATGTATATTTTTTAAATATAATTTTTAATATTATTTATTAAGAATATATATATTATTCTTTAAACTTTAATAGTTTTTTATTTTTATATATTATTAAAAATAAAATTAAAAAAACATTTCATTAAAAAAGTTATAAATAGTTTTTAATAACATATAAAACCTATCATCCTTTAGGGTTCAATTTAAAAAAACAAAAAAACTCTCTTATTATTAAAATACCTATTAACAAATAATATTAGTCATATTATTAACATCTATTTGAATTATCCCTAAGCCAAGAGTGTCCATCTATAGTAAGAAGCATAGCTCTTCTTAATGATTGGAATACTAGAAATAATTTAACGATTTTTTGTTTATAATTTTTAATATGTTGTTAAAAAAAATTAAGAAATTTTATGGTTATAAACCATTCTTATTGTAAACGAATGATAGTTATTTAATATTTTAAAGTTTAAATCAAATATTTTATATATTGTAATATTATATTTATAATTTTGTTTTATTAAAAGAATTATAGAGAAAGAATATTGACTTACATATTACTAATTTTGAATTTTATGTTTTTATGTCAGAAACAATCGAAACATCAACAAATACTTTGAATGATTATATTGTGAGTCAAAGTGATTTTTCAAAGAAACCCTTCGGTGAATTTAAGAATGGACTATGGGAAGAAGTTACAGGATCTTTGAGAACATTGGATTGCAAATCTATTGCTCATCAAGGTCACATAAATACGTGGAATGACACATCAAGGTACACATCCATCTACTTTCTTATATATATTTTGATAAAATAAAATGTTATATAATTATAATTTAAAATTTATTAGAGATTTATAATAATTTTTTTTACATATAAATTTTTTTATTAGAGATTTATTATTTATAATAAATTGATTTATTTTTATTTTTATTTTTTATTTGTTATATGTGATTTTTATTGAAGGTTTTTTCACATTAAAGTATCATATTTATTATTAGGTTTATTAAACTATGTTTAACATATTTTGCAACTGGCTAAATTATCTATCTCTATAAATATACTCACATTTCCAAGAGATTGCCTCCAATAATAGATGATGAACAACAACAATAGTATTATTTTTTATCCAATCCCTAAATCCATTTTTATGATAGATATAATTAATGTTTATTTGTGAATCCCTCTTAGATGAAATATATTTCAATGCTTTTTCTATTGTAATTTTAATCCTTGTGTAACAAGTGTCCTAGCCTTTGAATAGTTAGTTAACGTTCCATATGATTAAGAGTAAACAAGGAGAATTTTGTCTTCATTATTTCGAAAAACACCACCTCCATTGCTTTTTCCAAAATTTCATTTAGAAGCACCATCAAAGTTAATTTTGATGAATCAAATTTTTGGATATTTTCATTTTACTCTAAATTGAAGTAAATCCTTTGATTTATGTTCAAATTCTATAAACATCACATCTGTAAAAAAATTGCAAGATACAATAATATGGTCTAAACATGGGCATGCTTTTGAGATTTATTTTTAAGAATTATATTGTTCCTTTCAAGCAATAAATTCCAACAATAATGGAAAGATACATCCTCCATAAAATACATAATGCTTTAGATTTGAAATAATTAATCCAATATTTCATCAAATCTTTCAAATTTGATGGAGCTACCCAATATATTATCATATTTTAAAAATAATAATCCCAAATGGTGTGAGCAAATGGACAATAAACAAATAAATATTTTTATGTTTCTAAATCCTTCTCACACAAGGCACATCTAAAAGGTCCATGATATCATCTTCTTTGTAGACTCTCTCCTATAAGAAATGCTAACCAAAGGAATGTTGAGGCCTTAGTGACCAAACATTCTTCTAAGAAAAATCTTTCTAAGTAGAAAATTTTGATTGTTATAAATCCTCATATCCCAACTTGATTGAGTATCCACCATATTTTGATAGATTCCAAATAAAATCATTTTTTTGTATAAAAGTTATCAAATAAAAATCTCGAAGAATCTTTAGAAATTCATCTACAGTTTATTTGAGTTATAATATGGAGTTATTACTTATATTATTATAGTCTTTGATCCTTGGACCTTTACAATCTAGGTATGCCTAAGTCAATGGTTGTCACTTTGAGCCAGAGATAAGAGGATATACCTTCAACCAAGCATCAAATCAAAATTTTACATAATCGCCCTCATTATATGACCATCTACTATGTTTCACTATCAATTTTGAACTATTTGATATTAAATATTTTGGGTAGGGTTCCTTTTCTAAATAGTGTCATTGTATCAATATCAAAAGAACCTATATATTTCTAAAGCAATATCAGTGTCCCATTATTTCCTTGATCTCTAAATAAATTCCACACAAGCTTTCCCTTTAAAGAGGAAATCTAAAATTTTCCTTGCATCCTTTCCAAAGAAAGTCTCTTTGAATTTTATTAATTTATGATGTTATACCTATTGACAATCTTGAAAGTGACATCATATAAATAGGGATGGATTGAAATATAGTATTTATGACTTGTAGCCTTCCTGCCATGGTTAAGAATCCTTTCTAACTTGCCAAACAAGCTTTCACTCTATCCAAACAAGAGACACAAATGTATTTTTTTTATTTTCTTTTATGAGACAAAGGATTACCCAAGTAGGATGATGAAATTTTTTAAATTTTAAACCTTAAAACACTTATAATAGTTGGTTGTAAATCTAGCGTAGATTTGATGAAAAAATCCTAGATTTTGTAGTATTAACCAACTATCCAGTAGCCTTCTCAAAGCATGATAATATTGAATCTCTGACCTCATTGATTGAGGAATGGCCCAAACAAAGTATCATAAACAAATTGGAGATGAGACTTGAAGGGACCATTTTTTTGCATCCTGAATAACTTTGATTTTATTCCATATTTTCCTTTGAGAAAGCTCTTCCTAATGCCTTTGCAACAATAATGAATAGATAAGTTGATAGTGAATCACCTTGGGAGAGTCCACAAGATGACATAAAGTAACCAACAAGAGAACGATTGATCAAAATAGAAATTTTCATGGTGTTATAACAATATTTAATCCATTCATACCAATTGTAATCAAAATCAATCTTTTTGAGAATATCATGTAGAAAACTACAAGAAACCTAATCATATACTTTGTTCATATCTAATTTCATAAGCATACCTAGTTTTTCATGGAATGAAAATAACGTATGTCTCCTATGTAATGACTATACCATCAACAATTTGTTTACCATGAAAAAAACCACCTTTTTTCTCTGAGATAACATAATCTAGAATGACTTTAAACCTATTTTCCATAATATTTGAAATGATCCAATAAATTATATTACAAAGGCTTACAGGATGGAAATTATCAAAATATTTTATCTTGCCTTTCTTGGAAACCAATATGATAAAAGCGGTATTGATCTGACTTATTATAACATTCCTTTTCCAATCCTATTCAATCACATTTGACATATCACTCTTCAATAAATCTTATGATTTTTGAAAGAAATTTGTAGGAAATCCATTATAGCCAGGTGCCTTGTTAGGATGGAAAGAGAAAATTTATTCATGTAGTTCCTCTATACATATATTATTTTGTTCCTGTGTGATAATTGATGGAATATTTTGCAAAAGCTTATCTTCCCTAGTATCTAACAATTTTTTTTAAATATTAATTGCTTTTTTTCTTATATCTTATTCTTCCTAAATATTTCTTCCATTCGAAATTATATATATTTGATGTGATGAAAAGAAAAATTATTTTTGCTTTAACATGAAAAATTGTATTTCTATCTCCTTCATTGAGCCATTTGTCCCTAGATTTTTGGAACCAATACGCCTCTTCCTTTTTTAATGCATTATGATAATCATAAAGTTCACATAATAATTCTCATCCATTCCATTATTTTCTATGATCTCTTGTAAATTTTTGAGCTTGGATTCAATTTCTTTCTTTTCTTTAGAAATGTTACCAAAAGAATTGACATTCCAAATCTTCATTTGCTCCTTTAAATATTTCATCTTTTGAATAAACCTATACATATATGATCTTTTAAGATTTGTTTTATCCCACTATAACGTAACCATCTAGAAGAAATTGGGGTCTTGGAGCTACATAGACTAGAAGCAAAATATCTTTGGATGACCATTACTGGGTAAATCACTAGTCAAAAGAATGGGTTTAAGATCTGATCCTACTAGCAATTAAATATCTAACGAGATTGTATACTCTGTATACAACCATATGTTGAATAACATGAATGTATCCAATATTCTAGCTATATGAGTTTTACAAATGCATCCATTATCCCATTTACATTGAAAATTGAAGGACTAATATCCCAAAGACTATTTAAATTGACAAATGAAGCAAACTATTGCATTGATTTAGACCATCCTAGAGCACCACCCTTCCCAAAGGAGATAGAACAATGTTGAAATCATTCCCAAGAATCCATAGATCATAATTAAGCATCATTGCATTTAACAAATTTATGTTAACGTCCTTCCAATATCATTAATGAGTAACTATAATTGGAGCATATGAATTTATAACCCCAACTTTGATGTTTTCCTCTTTTCTACAAATAGTCCAACAATGCATTTACTTTTTGCTTCTAAGAATTTCCCATTCTATTTGTGTTTGTCCCATATTGTTGCAACACCATCTGAAGCCTGATAGAAGAAACTACTAAACAAACATCCATCTTCAAAATATTTTTAATAGCAACCTTATATTCCTCACTAAATTTTGTTTCTTGTATTAAAATAAACTCAGGTTTATAACAACCAATTAATTGTTTAATAACTCTTTTTTTAGGGGTCTTATTCATACCCTTAATATTCCATGATATCATTTTTATCATCATCATCATCTTTTATTTTTATTAGTGGGCTTAGCCCCACTCTTTGTTAACACTTGTGATATTTTTATTTGGCTTCCTAAGTCGATATCCCTTTGAGTTTTTTCTCTTTGTTCATTCTTTGATGACCTTCCTCTCATTTTTCCATTCACACCAACACTTTCATCTTCGTTAATCTCTAAAATTCTAATATATCTTATGATAGAAACACCAACATACAAGGGTAGTTGGTGCTAACACTAGCTTGTGTTGGAGATACATTATAACATTTTATAAGAGTTAATACTTTCATGAATATATTTTGTGTTTATTTTTTGAATTTATGAACACTAATAGGTTCATATTAAATTTTATGTATTCTATACATTCTACTATATTTATATCATACATTATATAATCTAGCATGATACCCCATATGTGGTTCTGTTAGCACCAATCTTAACATCCCTATGTATTAGCAATATAGGTTTCCTCCATGTATAATACATAGCTTGGGTAGGCCCTTATGCATCATCTAATAGTTATCCTTGATATTAATGCCTTTGCTCATAGTTAATCATTTTGTAGCACCATAGTCTTCATATAGTGCATAGTCTTCTATGAACATTCACACCCTTCCTGTAGTACACCCATGTCTTCCTTCCTTAATAAAGTACTCTTATCATTCATAACCTATTCTATTTTGTTACTCTATATCATAAATCTCTTGATACCACAAGTTGATTCAAGGGAGTTATCCCCTACATCATCATCTTAGGCTTAACAAAATGGATATATGGTGTTAAATTACTTTATTCTCTAGCATTTCCATCTCCATTATTAATAAGAAAGTCATGAAAACTATAGAAATAGAATGAAGGATTGTAGAAAGAGTTTCAACTTTTGAAGAGTTAGAACCAAAAGATGCAAAAATATACTTAAACAAAGGAGAAGAGTATCTATTTTTCCATTGCATCCATTGTAGAGTTAGAAAAAAATTCTCACATCTAAGAGATTCAACTATTAAAAGAATCCAAAAGGCCAATGAACGATACAACTAGACTGCAAAGTAACTATAGCAAGAACTGAAGGACAAAGAAGCCATCTATGATTTCATCCATATATATCTACATGGAGATCTATTATAATATTATCTTGTAATAAGAGTTTAAACTTTTATGAGTATTTGCTATGTTCATTTTTTAATGTATGCATATTGTCACATTCATATTTTGTTTGATTTGTTGTATTCACTCTACCATGTTTATATCACATGTTATACATTCTAGCATAGTAGTCCATATGTGATTCTATTAGTTTTAAGTCCTAAGATACCCATGAAATAGCACCATGAGTTTTGTCAATGTACAATACATAGACTAAGTAGTCCCTTACTTAGTGCCTAACAATTGACCTTGACATTAATACCTCTATTCATAGTCAATAATTCCTTGGCACCATAGACTTCATGCACAACATGTAATCCTTTGTGACCAACCATTTCATAAAACGTATGTGGCTTCCTTCCTTCACATAGTAGTCTTATCATTGGTGCCCTATTTTGTAGCACCACTTTGTTTTATAACTCTCTTGACACCACAAGTTGATTCAAGGGATTTATCCCTAATATATGAGAAACAATGGTGAAATTGTTCTATTTATCAACAATGCATTACATAGTTTTATAGTTCTTGAAAGAACTAAAAGTAGACACGGTGGTTGAGAGAAATCCTCTTAAAATATTCCAACAATATACCACTATATTGGGTTCCATAGCATGGATAAATGACAATCCTTTGATGATGTGGGCATCTAGTCTTCCCACCTTATATCCACAAAAATTGTAAGCTATAAAATTATAAATTATATTTGTAATTGTGTAAATTGTCATTTGTAGATAAAATTCAACTAACAAAGTTTAAAAGTTTAAATTTTTACCTGGTCACAACTTATTCCTTGAATCAATATAAAAAGGGGAGGAAAATAACCTTTCACGAACCATTCATAGTCTCATAACTCCTAAGGGATTGTTAATGGCTTTTGAAGCCTTATACTTAATATAAATTACCACAAAAAAGTAATCACATGATCGAATATAATAAAGTTGCAATATAATGAATCCAATAAAGATAATGTAATAGAGATAAATGAGCCAACTAATATGTATAACATTCAATAATATAATGAAATATGAATGTAAAGCCTAAAATATACACAATAATATCACTTACAATACTAGTTGCTCAAATGTATGCAAATTTGTAAAAATCCTCTTTTTGTTACATATATCTCATAGAGATGACACTATAGACATTGTAATGATGTAGATTTCTATACAGACTGCTATGTAGATGATATAGATGCTCTCATGCTATCCACTCTATGGAGTAATATATAGTCTTTCTAGGATGACTCTTTGGTTACTATGACTCTTCCTTTCCATATGCCAAGCCTTATGACTCTTGGATTCTATACTTGACACTTGCATACACATGACACTATCTTGTATGCACACTTGTACTTGAATCTTCACATAACTCTTCCTAATCTAAGGACACATGTGCACACTTACATATTGGACACTTGTGCACATTTATACTCGTAACACTTGGACACATATTTACAAAAAACTCGTGTATTTCCTACACATTATTACATTACATAAAATATTAACTCACTCACTAATATAAGACACCAATCCTAATCTAATATTTACAACGATGTACCAAGGTGGTACATTGACATGTACCAAATAGTATAATATTCTTCAACACCCCCCTGTATTACATTACTTGGTTGTTGAAGACTTTAATCTTCAATATGATCTTCCTCTTAATCCTAGAGCTTGAGATTCCTTTGTTCTTTTTGCCTCCTTTTGATCTTCTTATTTTCCTTGATTAACCCTATCTTTGGATTCAAGTTTCACTATGATTGCTTCTCTTCTTCTTTCTTCTTTTCTTTTTTTGCAATTTTATTTTTGATATATTTGACGTTATATCTCCTAAGAATTCAGTTAGTAAGTCATCACAATAATATAGCTTTGATCTCAATGATTCCTCATATGCTTCATTATCTTTCTTAACTTGTCTCTTCCTTTGAAAAATATCAAAACTAATTAATGATAGATACATCACTAAACACTCCTCTGAAGAAAATATAATGGTGTTTTGGGAATCCCACCATGTCCTAAAACATTTTTCGTGAAGATAGCTTATAAGAGATGTGAAATTTCCTTCTTTTTCTTCTTTGAGAAACAAAGTCAAATTTTCTTTTAAAACATTAAACATTTGTTTCTTTTCATCAAAGTCACATATTAAGTTTTGAGAGTAAAATCTAAGTGCATGCAACATGTCTTCACTATCCTCATTAAATGCATTCTTAACAATTTATTCCATTTCCCTTAACCAATTTCCTTTGGTATAGTCTATCTTATGTCTCCCTAAGATTTGAATAATTTTTCAAGTTTCTAAATTTTCAAAAACTTATGATGTTGAATTCATTATGACACCTTAATTAATTAGAAACTAAAAATAATAATTTTTTTTACAAATTTATTATTCCTAGGTTTGAAGTAGGCTTCCTTATCTCCCCACAATTAAATAATTTACAAACATTAGCTTTGAATTTCAACAAATATTAAAAAATAAAACCTTTCAAATATATTCTATCACTCCAAAAACTAAAAGAAGCAATTAAAGTAACTTCAACTTAATACTTCAAAACTTTTAAAAATGCAACTAAGGTATTAATCCTTATTAATGTCCTTGTCTCTCCTTATTAATATTATTAGACTTTAGAAGAACAATAATTAAATAATTTTTATTTCTCCTTAACCTTAGCAAAGAATAAAAAATCAAAATATAAAATCCTAACTCCTCCTTGAAGTGTGCGGCTTCTTGTGATGACCTTGGCACTGGAGTTTGGTGAATGCTTCAAATTGGCTTGAGTGTGTGAGGCTTCTTGTGTCGACCTTGGCGTTGGAGATTGGTAAACACTTCAACTTGGATTATCTCAACTTCAAACGTGTAAGAATGAGTGTAAGGATTATCATGCATGAACCTCTACTTGAATATTTTTAGAATGAGTGTTAGTCACTTTACCTTTCACCTTCCTCACTTCAATGTGCCAAACAAGCATTTTGGATGACGATTTCGATTGGATTTCAAAATTCCAATGCTTGTAACGTTTAGTTTTCTTGGGCACACGAATGATCTAATGCTTGAATCATTTCATTGTCCTTGGCAGTTGATTATGGGTGTTAGGTTTTCCAATTCTTGGCTTCTATCAAGTGACTCTTGGTCTTGCACTCATCCAATGTTTGATTATGCTAACCCCTTACACTTATCTGATGCTCTAATTTCTCTTAGCTTTTGCACTTATCATTGATGCTTCAGTGATCCTATCTATACTGCAATGGGTAATGTTTTAATGCTTCTTTTTGGACTACAATGGGTAACGTTTCAATTCTCCTTTTTGGATTACAATGGGTAATGTTCCAATGCTCCTTTTGGGGTTGCATTGGAAATGCTTCTATGCTGGAGTTTGACGTAGGATATCACTACTTAGAGATACTCTATATTCAATTTAGAAAATGGCTCTATGTCATGCTTCAGTTTTGTGCTGCATTCGGCTTAGTGCTTGACCTCATTTTTTGTGCTTTGGATGCTTGCTTGTTGATGTTCCCCCTTGGCTTACTTGTTGTTTGACCTTGCTTGCTATTTGGTTTACCCAATAGCATATTACAGTGGTACTACACTCTCTAACATTTTTCTTTGGTGCTCTTAGATACTCTACAATATTACATTAACTTTCCTTATGAACTTAGGTTCTCTTTAATGGTTTTGGTGCTCTTCAATGAACTTAGGTGCTCTAGAATCGTACATGTAGTGTACCTCTAATGAAGACTACATTTCATGATATTCTACCTTTTAATTTACTATTTTAGCTTAGCACTCTTCATTGGACATCCAACTTTGGAACTCTTTAATCCAATTCTAACTCTGCCTTATTATTGCAGGTGCAGGTGGTGTATGTAAACAAAGATCTTGCACTCCAAACCTCTATGATTATGTTTTTTTACTTTTAACATTATTTTGCTTTGCTCCTTTATTCAATGGAACTCCTTGGCTTTGACTATGGCATTGTCCTACATTCTCTATCCTAAATCTTATAAACTAATCTTACTTGTTGTCCAATCTCTTCTTAGTGCTCTCTCTTAGATTCTAGCTAGTCTGATTGCCTTTTAAAATTTTTTTGCTGCTTTTCAAAACTTGTTGTCCAATGTGGACTTCTATGATGCTTTGCATCACTCTAATATGTTGCTTGTATTTCCATCCTCAACACTTTCAATATTTCTACCTTACATTATTTGAACTTACTAAATCTTTATCGTCAATGCTGCCCTTGTGACATTCAAACTTCCCTCCAAATGCTACCTCTATCTTGGTCTTCTAGTTGTACTGCCTTGTGTAGTTCTTATGTTGTCCTTTAACTTGGACTATCCTCAAGACTTTTTCTTTCTTGAAGTCTTCTTGCTACCTTCAAGTTTTCTTACTTGCTTTCTATCTATGTAGAGCAAGTTATATTAATGGTCTCTTTTCTTATTAAGGACCAATCTTCAATAGGATGCCTTTCTCAAGTCTTCTTCAATCTACCTTCAATGATATTTTTTCAAGTCTCCTTTATCTGCTTCTATGGGAATTCTCTTTTGGAGCGTCCTTTCTCTATCAATATCAAGGTCTATCTTCAAGACCTGAAACTATATTGTAGATTTCTTTCTATTACAAATATTTTCCTTTGAAGAGGTTAACTCAATCTATCTTGTCAAGGTCTCTTTGAGACCTGAAATATTTATCAAGATCTATATCTAAGACTTAACTATCAATCCCTACGTTAAGCTCATGACCTTCAAGCAATCGAAGATGAAAGTATTCTCTATCTGTTGTGGGAAACTTCTCAACTTCTTAAGATCAGTTTTTCATTACAACAATATCTTAGATAACTTTATTTAGCATTACCTAAGAATCAAGATGAAGCTTTTCAATATCTAAAGTAGAATGACAATGACCAACTTTTCTTCTTGAGTTGGTTCTTTCTAAAATCTGAATCTTTAATCTTCACTAGTTGTTCTTCAACCTAGTGGTAATAATATTAGCTTCACTGGTTATTCTTTAACTCGGTGGAAATCCTTTTCTTCACTGGTTTTTATTACCGAGTGGTAATA
The DNA here is from genome assembly GCA_028583015.1 of Wollemia nobilis. Classification (NCBI taxonomy): domain Eukaryota; kingdom Viridiplantae; phylum Streptophyta; class Pinopsida; order Araucariales; family Araucariaceae; genus Wollemia; species Wollemia nobilis. The sequence goes on along the minus strand of JAQPPZ010017031.1, from coordinate 4,270,038 downwards.
TCATTAACTTTTGCAACTTTCAAAAACCTGTGCAAGTAACCTTGTTGTGGCTCTGATACTAGTAATGGCTTTTGTAGCCTTATACTTAATATAAATTACCACATAAAAGTAATCATAGGATCAAATATAATAAAGTTGCAATATAATGAATCCAATAAAGATAATGTAACAGAGATAAATGAGCCAACTAATATGTATAAAATTCAATAATATGATGAAATATAAATGTAAAGCCTAAAATATACACAATAATATAACTTACAATAGTAGTTTCTCAAATGTATGCAAATTTGTATTACTCCTCTTTCTGTTACCTATATCTCATAGATATTACACTTTAGACATTGTAATGATGTAGATCTCTATACAGACTGCTATGTAGATGGTATGGATGCTCTCATGCTGTCCACTCTATTGAGTAATATATAGCCTTTCTAGGGTGAGTCTTTTGTTACTATGACTTTCCTTTCCATATGCCAAGCCTTATGACTCTTGGCTTCTATACTTGACACTTGCATACACATGACACTATCTTGTATGCACACTTATACTTGACTCTTCACATAACTCTTCCTAATCTAAGGACACATGTGCACACTTACATATTGGACACTTGTGCACATTTACACTCATAACACTTGCACATATATTTACATAACACTTGTGCATTTCCTGCACATTATTACATTACATAAAATATTAACTCACTCACTAATCTAAGACACAACCCTAATCTAATATTTACAATGATGTACCAAGGTGGTACATTGACATGTACCAAATAATGTAATATTCTCCAGCAATTATGATGTTTGTCCAAAAATTCTACCTTTTTCTTAGTGCAAGCATAGAAGCCATCATTGACCTCGTTATCATTGTGATGAAAACTAGGAGTTAAATAAAATTTGATGCTCAAGATATACCCTACTATATGAAGAAATTTATGTAGTTTTCTAATCATTTTTATTAGTAATTCATCAAATAAGATTAATTTTATATTGATTGTCTCTACAGTAATGTTTAATGGCCCCCTTGTCCTATCTATGATCTTATATAAATATCTCATTCACAATTTATCTCCATACATAAGCTAAATATCTTTAACCAAAGGTTCCAACACCTAAACTTGAACAACAAAAGTTAATTCTAATTTATAAATTTTAATATAATTAAAGATTTGAATTTGTAATTTTTTGTTAATTGCTGAAAATGAAAAATATATTAAAACTAATAATTTAGATTCTAGAAATCCAAATACATACATTGATTATTTCCTACACGTGTACCTCATCAAATATTTGAGGCAATATATTTTACCTCTTCTTTTCTGTAGAAAATGACAAGGCATACCATTCCTTACTAACAAACATCCTTTGAATATTACTCACTATAGCTTGAAGGCTTTATAGGATGATAAATTTAGTGTCAAATCAAGTGAAACATGGGCAAAGAATATCCCTCCCATTATTGTGATCTCTCATCAATTTAAGCACCCAAATGTGGTTGTATATGTATTTGGTAATGTTCTTTTCTCATCAACCACAATCCTCACCCATGACAGTTTGCTAATATTTTCATGGATGAGGTCAATACAATGCATGTCACATGGGATTCAAAAAATAGAGGGGTACTTCTCCTTAAAAAGTTTTCTTGTAGATGTGTTGCATTGTTTATCACTGCTAGGACAATATTTTGCACTCCTACTTTGAACACAACCTCCACCAATAAACAAAACAAGAGGTACATGTTCTTCACATTTTAAGGGGTACTAACAAAGTTCAAGAAGATTAATAGATCCAATTAAATCTAGTAAGAAATTGGAAAGGGTGTGGTTCTTCGAATTCATCCATATATTGGATAAAATATTGAACCCTTATCTTGTCCACAAGTGTCTGTGCTCTTCTATAAAAATACATGTATTTTGACAAACTCCTTCATAAAGGGATATTAAAATCTTTGGTAGTAGGTGCCTTCACCCCTTTGCCAACTTTATCGAAAGGTTTGACCAAAGCATCCCAATAGGTGTTCATGAAATTAAAAGGAATTTTGTAGTATTATCAAAACATTGCCACAACCACTTGGGATTCCTTCATCTTCTTCTTCCCCTATGAATAGTCTTAAGGGTTGTCTACCTCAAATGTGATGGAGCCTGACTCTCTTCAAACAAAAATTGGAGGTGAGGGCCAAGGATGGACTCTGATGCAACAATACTAGGAATCCCCTAATATATAGATGATAAATAATCCTCATAAACATAGACCCTATGCCCTACCCCATATACAACTATAACATTCATTATGTTTGCTTTTAAATTCTTGTGCACTTTCATGGGTAACTAAGCCTTGACTTCATTTCAGATTGTATACTAATGTATACTTCTTTATATTACAACCTTCAACAAAAGTTACTTTTCTACCATGTTTCTACATTATGCCCCTCTTGGGAGACTAAGTTGGAGCTCTTGGATTATGCTCTTTGCTTTCCTTCCCCATTTTCAAAGACTTCACATGAAAAAGGGTAAAAGTAAGAGTCTAATACAATAGGCATTAGGAACAACAAAGAAGAGAGAAAATAAAGTTAAAAAATTAAAAATTGAGTAAAAAAAAATCCCTACCTCTTGAAAAATAAGGTTAATTTTATCAAATCCTTGTTGAAATGCATTTGTCAATATATGGTTATGTGGTTACTCTCTTGACACTTTTGATCAATTGCAAAAGAGAGAAAATTTAAAAAAAATGACACTTTTCTTTTTAATATTGTTTCTATATTTATAATTTTTAGCCAAAACATTATTTTTGTTTACAGAAAAAATAATATGATATAATTAGAAAAAAATAACAAGAGAACCAAAACATCACAATTTGTTGTTAACATAAAAGAAAAAAAATATAATTATTTTTTGGAGTATTTTACTTATATATATATATGATTATGGATTGGATGTTTTTAAGTTAACCTTAGATTAAATAACTAGGTATACAAATGTGCTTACACTTATTTGTGTCATAAGTTTTTTTATTTTGCTATAATAATTTTTTAAGGTTTGTTCGAATTCATTTTAATTAAAGTTTTATACAAGTTAATATAATATTATTTTTACAAACATTATAATTATAATATTTAAAAATATATATTTTTGATTGGTAACAAGGTTTTGAAAGGGTCCTGTAACCTTTTACAAAATGGAGACTATCCGGATAAGCCCTCCAAAGCAAAAAGAAACCAAAAGTATCACCCCTCTATGGGTCATCAGAGAAACAAAAAGAAACTTGAAAGCCCACATAGGGGTACAAAGAGGGAACCCACAACTGGCACTGAAGAAGCCCACCCAGGGGCAGCTAGGAAATAAAAAGAAAAAATGAAAAGCACTTAGACCCATAACAGCCAAAATAGTTGTTGGGGTAACCAGAGCCCCATAACTTGTAAAAAACTTCATCTATTGTTTAAAGCTTCTTGAAACAATCTACATTAACAGAAATTGGGAGTGGATCTCTTACCCCTAGCAAAGGGCTGAGAAGGATTTCCAACACCCATCTTCAATAAATACTGAGATCCATTGGCAATCTCTGATTCTATCTCCTTTTCCCTCAGAGATTTAATTGATGGTCTCCCAACATTACGCTCTACCCCAACATCTGCAAATCTTTTTTTAAGACTTCTTGGATTAGGGCAAAGAAATCCCTTCTCCAAGAAGGGTTTTGAGGGACATTTATGACTTCTGATTTTAGAGCCCGGGGACTCAGGATTAGAAACAAGGATGGGGATATCTTTGGATAGAGAAGAAAAATGGTTTGAAACAGGGATAGGGAGGCAGACCTTAAGAGAAGAAGAGAGGTCTAAGCACATCAAGGGATGTTTCGAGGGAGCATCAGTGGCATTGGTGGAAGCCTAGGACTTCTAATGAGGCACTCCTTGGGCTTCAACGGTCAGAGGTATCTCCCCAGGAGGTGTTGGGAGGTTGGTGATCGGGGTGGGATGCCTGACCCAGGAGGTTTTGGGAGGTTGGTGATCAGGGCGGGATTAGGAATTGCAACCAAAAAGGATAAATTGGAATACTGCTAGGAAATCTGATATTGGTGATAACCGAATTTGGGATAGCTCAAAGGATATTTGGATTTAGGGTATTGTGAATGGAGATGGCCTTGTTTGGAGTATTCATCACAAAATACAGGCTTATTTTCATATTCGATAGCTTGAGAGAAAGTACTTACCTCTGATATGAGATTTATTGAAGAAGGGAGGGCAGATTCAAGGTTTGTGTTGATGCACATACGGGTTTGGACCATGCCATTCCCAGCTTTCATCGAAAGTGATCAGATCTTTGATATTCCACGTAATTCCTATGAGGATGTCTTCATGCCAGAACTAGACAGGGAGGCCTGGGAGGCGTATCCAAACAGGTGCAAAGTTGATGTTCTAGATAGCTAGATCCAAATCAACACTCCATTTTCATAATAAAAGTCCCCATATTCCGAAAAACCAAGGTCCATATGTGAGAATCCAACTAGAATCACTGGAGTTGTTGAGTTGGATGAGAAAAAAAACCCTAGAGAGAGCGATCAACTCCAAATATCCTAACATCAAATGGATAGAGCCCACCTAGGGATTGATTCCATGTCAGGTCCCAACCTCAAAAATTTGCCCACCAAAGAATGGGAGTTTCAGGCAATCACAAAGGACATGAGCTCTAATAGGATTCTTGATGGAAGCAAATCAATCCTAGGTTTGAGTGGATTAGGGTTTGAGGGAGAGAAACTCTTCACCATATCCGCAAAGGAAATGACTGTTCTAGAACCACCTTCTCCTAATCCTGCCACTGCTGTCCTCCCCGTTGGAGGGATACTCTCCTCAAGAATCAATGAAGATTCTCTCTCGAAATCTGCTAGGGTATTGACGGCAGATTTAATTTTTTTTCCGATCTATTGTTTCATTTTATGTCGCATATATTTTATATTTATCTTTAAAAAAATCTCAAAATATACTTATCTACCAATTTTACCATGTGAATTTGTTCTTAATACAATAATTAATTTGATTCTATATAAAAATAAAAGATAATATAACATTTTATTCAAATTTATATTTTAAGCATGGAAGCCTCTGCATAATTAAAGTTTTTTAAATCCTTATGCTTCAATTTATATGGTGATATTTAAAAATAATATATATAAAATAACTTACTTCTATAACTTAGATATTTAATATAATGTAAAATGTATTAAGATATTTTATATTATGCATAGTCAAATAAAGGATGTGTCAGCTTTTTCTTATGCGTAAAATCTTTTATATTTTTTATTTGTCTCTATGTTTGACAGTATATTTGAATATATGTTTGATGATTTATCTATATATTCTTCTCTAAGTATGGTTTTCTAAGTATGGTTTTCAAATCCATCCTTTAATATTATTATCATTATTTTTTAAATAAAATTTTAATGTAAAAATAAATATTTGTTTGGATTCCTTTCCAGAAACGGATCATGGTCAAACCAGGATCAACTTCAAGACATTAAAGTGCAAAGAAATGACACAAACTCTCAACAAACTTTTCCTGTGCAACAACATTGGAAGGTGGCTCCATTCAAGGTAATTGTAAAATTTCATGAATATGCATTGTATATTTGGTAAGAATTTATTATTATTTTATTGTTTATATATATATAACATCTTGTGTTGTAAGTTCTATTGCATTTTCCAAAAAGACTTACCATTTTTCTGCTACAAGGCCTCATTATGGTTACATAAGATTTTAAAAAGCAAACGGGTAGGGGCAAGCAGTTCTTACAACTACTGTAATAAGGTTGGAAGAACATCAAATATATTATGTTTTGGTGGACTCTTGATGAGGGCAGGGTTCTCTAGGATTAAAGATTCTTGAATAAACAGGCTTCAGCAAGACAGGCTGAGTCTTGACTAAACCATGTATCAACTTCATTAAAGATCCTTGTCATCTGAACAATTCAAAGTTTGTAAATGCATATCTTTATGGTATTTTCTGAACCCGAAACAAAATACAGGACAGAAAACAACAGTGTTCTGCAGTTTTTGTGAGTTGGGCGTCCAAAATAAAGCAAATAATTACTTTGCCAAAAGGAGTTTGACTTGCAACACTACCTTACCACTACGCCTGCTTATAGATTTAGTGTTTATGGTAACCTTATTTCATTAGGATTGAAAATTATTTTTAGGTTTTTCTTATTTTAAAAAATGTTTAATGTGTATTTTTGGCTCCAAAAATAATAAGCCCCAAGTGAATATGGCGGAACTTATCAATCAAGTTAATTTCCAAATAATATTTTTGAGAAGTTATATGATTAGTCAGCTAAATAGGGAACGATCTGCCGTGATTTTGAAGCACCCAGAAGGTATGTAATTGCTGCGTTGAAAATGTGTTTTTTTTTTTTTCCTTTATTTTTTCAATAGTATCTATCTTCTTTGATACCAAAGGAATACGTGTGGGCAATGCTCAACTCATGAGGTCAAAAATTATAGGAAAAGGGCTGCTATAGTTTTGAAACAATCGGTGTGTACTTTATTTATTTATATATATATATATATATATATAGCTCCCAAGCTGAGAATATACAGGTCATTAGGTCGAATGCAGATATAAAGATACAACAGTGTATAATTTTTTAAGCAATACATATTGTATAATTTAAAACAGGAAAATCCCGTTGATTAAAGGCACGTTATATCTACTATCATCTTGTGAACATGAGTGTCTAATAAAGAAGGCCATTACACGATCTGATAAATAGACAACGTTTCCATCTGTTGTAATATGAAAGATAGATATCAAGTTGAAAGCGTTTAAATTTTAATAACAGCACAGGACCCAGAACGGCCCGAATGGGTAAAAGAAAGGATTATTATTATTTTATATATATATATAAAAGGAAATGTTTATCAATCGCTATGTTTAAAAATATATATATTAATTCTCATATTGTGGGAATATTTGTTATATCTGAGCGCAAAAAACTTCTTGTACTTTCATTTGTGTTTCTGGACGTATTCCTAATTTCTATGCAAAATTCAGTTTTGGCTAAATATCTAGGAAAAACATACTGTTTTAGGGTAGGATGTATCAATCACTTAGTTTATATGAAAATATGATGAGTGGTGAGTCAAATAAAAATTGGGTTACTTGAAAGTTGAAACTAGAAGTAATTAAATGATATAGAGTTTTCATATTTTATTATATGGAATTTTTTTTTACAGGAGTTTTATTATTTTTATAAAGAAAAACACATGAAAACTGTTATAATGTGTAGGTGTTGTATGATTTTGTTGAAGAATTTTTTTGGAAAGTTTAAGAAAACCATTTTTTTTTTTGGAGATTTTATGTTTTTTTTGTATGATTTGGAAGATTTTAGAAGACTACTAAACCCTAGAAAATTTCAGAAGGTTGTTTGGGTGGGAAAATTAGAAAACCCTCCCATTTTATGATTATAAAAGAGAGTTGCATGTATGTAACATAGCATTGGAGAGTTCCTTTGAATAAATATATGTTTATTGAGTCCTTTTATCTGTTGTTCATATTTTTGCTTGTAGTTTTTATTTAGTGTTTGTTTTAGCATATATTTTATTTTTCTTTTCATTGTATTAGAGTATTGTAGTAGAAGAGAGGCAATTGTATATGCTTTGGTAGTGAATCGTGCTCTCCCTCTCTACAACATTGGTTGTTGTATCTTTATTTTGGAGTGCTCTTGAGGGCTAGTGCATTGGTTCACAGTTTGAGTGGGAGAAGAAAACGATTTGTAGAAAATGAACAACAAATTGGAGATTGAGAAGTTCAATGGATTGAACTTCACATTGTGGAAGATCAAAATGGAGGACTTATTGGTGGAAAGGGACTTGTGGGTTGCAGTCACTAGAAAATCCACTGATATGACACAAGAAAAGTTCAATAAGTTGGATAGAAAAGCAATGACCTTTATTAGGCTGAGTTTAACAAACTCTGTGATTTTAAATGTGATAAAAGCATAGTCTGCTCAAGATATATGGAAAATGTTGGAGACCATCTATTCTTCCAAGTCAATAGTGAACAAGTTAATGTTGTGGAAGAAGTTGGTAAATCTCAAGATGAAGGAGAATGGTAAGTTCTCAGACCACTTGAATGATTTTAATATGCTAATGAAGCAGCTAAACTCCATTGGTGATAACTGGAGTGATGAAGATCAATGTCTGGTATTGTTGATCAGTATGTTGGACTCATGGGAGAATCTTATTACTACCATAAGTGCTGCTTTTGACAAGTTGCATATGGAATCAGTGGTTAGCCAACTATTGAATGAGGAGACAAGAAGGATATCTGATGGTGAATCATCCACTTCAAAGGTCTATTTAGCACGTGGATGCTCAAAGGAAAGAGGAAAAGGTAGATCCAATGGGAGAAGCAAGTCTAGAGGCAGAGGCAAATCATCCAACATAGGAAAGAATTTTTTAGCAATGTGGAATGCTACTACTATCACAAAAAGGGGTATATCAAGTTTCATTATCCCTTGTTGAAGAAGAAGAATGAAAAGGTAACATGAAGAAGAGACAACTGATAAAGTTATAGATGAAAACTCCTCCATGTTTCTTGCTTCTTCTTGTTTGTCAATTAAAGGATGTCCTGAAGATTAGATTATAGATTTAGGAGCATATTTCCACATGATACCACATCGTGAGTGGTTTTTCAATTATAAAAAGGTAAATGGAGTAAAAGTTTATATGGGTGATAATGTCTTTTGTGATGTAGAAGGAGAAGGTACAATTTTTGTGAAGGATTTAGGTGGAAAATTCAAGTATTTACAAAGAGTTAGATATGTCCCTCAGTTGAGAAGAAATCTTCTCTCAGTTGGACAACTAACTAAAAAGGAGTAATAATTACCTTCTTATATGAAGGATGCAAGCTCACTAGAGGTGCACTGGTGCTTGCAAAAGGAAAGAAGAAAGGTACTTTGTTTAACTAGATGTCAATCCTTATGAGAAAAGTCATTGTAATGTTTTTTATGTAAAGGAAGCTAATGCAGTTGATAAAAATGATGAAGTAGATATTGGATATTGTCTTCTTTGGCACAAAAGACTTGGCCATCTAGGAGAAACTAGCTTGAAGCAATTGGTTAGCAAATACATGGTGCATGACCTCAAGGATATCAGCTCTAGCACTCTCAAATTTTGTGAATCATGTGTGATGGGAAAACAAAAAAGGGTAAGCTTCTCTTATCACCCACATAGAGCTAAATCTGCTTTGGATCTTGTTCATTTAGACATTTGTGGTCCTATGGATACTCCATCTATTGGTGGTGCATTGTATTTTACCACTTTTATTGATGATCATAGTATAAAAGTATGGACTATATTTTTGAAGAAAAAGAGTGACATCATTGATCATTTTAAAAGGTTTGTTGATAATGTAGAAAGGTAGATAGACAAACAACTTAAGATATTGCGTAGTGACAATGGAGGAGAATATTGTTCTACTAGATTTGAAGATTTTTATAGGTAGAAAGACATCTCTAGACAAAAGACTACACCTTATTATCCTCAGTAGAATAGAGTAGTAGAGAGAATGAATAGAACACTACTAGAGAATATGAGGAGCATGTTGTCAGATGCAAAGCTCAGTAAAGGGTTTTGGGCTTAAGTAATTTTAACTGCCAACTATTTGGTTAATTTATCATTGTGCATTGCTTTGAATGAAAAAATGCCTGAAGAGGTTTGGAGTGGAATAAAACCATCTATCTCTCACCTGAGGATTTTTGGTTGTGAGGCCTTTATGCACATTCTTGCTGAAAAGAGGAAAAGTTGGATGAAAAATCTAAGAAATGCATTATTGTCGGTTATGGAGAAGTTGTAGGAACAAAATGATATAAATTATGGATTCCATATGAACATAGAAGTGTTTTTAGTAGAAATGTGATTTTTAAAGAAAGTAAAGTAATTGGAGATATTCAACAACAAGAATTACAAAAATGGTTGAAAAAGAATGTTAGTGTGCATGAATGCACTATGACAGGTCAACCTTCAAGTGAAGCATATGCTTAGCCCTATCAGCCTCAAGAAACAATATCTTTTGACATTTTTGATAGAGTTTCTAGCCTACAAAGACCTGGTGAGGATTTGCCTTCTTATGTACCTGAAGAGGTGCATCAAGAGGATCAAAAAATTTCACATTCTTATTCACCACCTTGCATAGAAGAGATCCAAGAATCAATGGAGCAACCTAGAAGAACTAGAAGAGAGAAACATCTTCGCAAAAGGTTTTAGAATTATTTCCATGGATTTACAAATGCTTGTGATGATCCTCTCATGTTTGAGGATGCCATGAATAGTCCAGAGAAAGAGCATTGGAAGAAGGCCATGTTGGAATAAATAAATTCAATGAAAAAGAACCATGCATGGGATTTAGTTCAACAACTTGTTGAAATAAATATAGTATGCAGCAAATGGATGTTCAGAAATAAGTTAAGGCCTGATGGGTCTATGGAAAGATACAAGGCCAGGTTGGTTGCAAAAGGGTTCTTTCAGATCCTAGGTATTAATTTTCATCAAACTTATGCTCCCACTATGAAGTTATCTTCTATTAGACTTTTGCTTGCATATGTTGCTACTTTTGATTTAGAAGTTGAACAAATGGATGTAAAAACTGCATTCTTACATGGATATTTGAAGGAGGAAATATATATAGCAACCTGAATATTTTGAAGTAGGAGGTACAAGTGTTGTCTGTAGGTTGAATAAATCCCTCTATGGATTTAAGGAGTCTCCTAGATAATGGTACCAAAATTTTACCAGTTACATGCCGCAAATTGGATTTCTTCGTAATCTTGCAGATCCATGTGTGTATTACAAAAAAAAACCTAAAAGTTTTGTAATTCTAGTTTTGTATGTGGATGACATGCTCCTGATTGGAAATAATAAACAATTGATTTTAAAAAATAAGGAGTTATTTTCAAAGAACATTGATATGAAGGACTTAGGTGTTGAAAATAATCCCAACTATCCCTATTAAATGGAGACGTATATAGTAGATGGGTTATTTTTAAAATAGTTATTTTTGCTCTAGAGTTTGAGAAGCTTCACCGCTGACATAGACTTCTCTTCATCCCCTTCTCGAAGCTTCTTCCTTATGAACATATTTATGCATTAGTGATGTAGTTTGATATGGTTTTTGAGGAATAGAATGAAATTTTTCTATTAGCTACAACTCGTTGTTCATCAGTTGTTGATTATATGCTCTGTTTTATGGACTGCTCTGTTCTGTTATGTTATTGCATCTTGTATGGTTTGTTATTTGTGCTTGTGCAGGGTTTGTAATTTCAGATCAGAGGAAACAACAGATTGTTAGCAACAGAAACAAGCTTGACCAAGAAGGTGCCCAAGCCAACAAATTGGTATCAGAGCAGTCCAGGGTTTTAAAGCCACCAGTCTGAAAGCTAAAGAACTCAGAGTGAAGTAGATCTCAGAGAAGATCAACAATGGCAACTCAGGCAGGTCCAAGCACAAGTTTATCAAATCCCCATATCCCTCAGTTTAATGGTAAGAACTATGAATATTGGTTTATAACCATGAAGGCATTGTTTTGTTCTCAAGATATTTGGGATGTAGTTGAAAATGGTTTCCAAGAGCCTGCAGATGCAACTGCCTATAATGCTTTGACAAGGGCACAGAAGGATACACTAAAAGAGAATAAAGCCAAGGATTCTAAGGCTCTCTTCTATATGTTTCAAGGTGTAGATCAGAGTATATTTCCAAGAATACAAGCAGCATCCAAGTCAAAATAGGCTTGGGATATCCTGAAGACTGTATATCAAGGATTAGAGAAGGTGAAAACAGCCAAGCTACAAATATTGAGAAGATATTTTGAGACAATATACATGAAAGAGTCTGAGTCTGTAGATACATTTCTCACACAAGTAATGGGGCTTGTTAATCATATAAGATCTCATGGAGAAACTCTTGAAGATAGGAGAGTGGTTGAGAAGATTTTAAGAAGCCTGCCTGCAAATTTTGATTCAGTTGTGGTAACCATAGAAGAAACAAAAAATTTATCCCAATACTCAGTTGATGAACTTCATGCATCCTTGGTTTCACATGAGCATAGGTTGAACAGGCCTGGAAGTTATTCATTGGAAAATGCTTTCAAGACTCAAGTAAATATTGGTCCTGGTAGAGGAAGAGGCAGAGGAAGGTCAAGCTCCAAAGGCAGAAGAAGAAGTCCATATAGAGGAGGCAGATCTAGTCCAGCAAGTTCAAGTGGAAGAGGTTACAATCAAAATCCAACTCAGAACTCAAGCCAATAGAGCCAAAATTAGAGGTAAAATCAAACACAAGGAGAAAGGTATGACAAATCTCAAGTGCAATGTTATTATTGCAGAAAATTTGGTCATTATTCAAGTGAATGCAGAAAAAGGCAATATGATCTTAGAAAACAAAATGCAAATTTTACAGTAGAGGATGAAAATCAAGATGGAATGTTTTTTGCTTGCAATGCAATAGAAGAAAACCAAAAAGATGTATGGTTCCTAGATTTTGGCTGTAGTAACCACATGACTGGAAACAAAGAATTATTTGCAAATCTAGATGAAAGTGTGAAGTCTGATGTAACCTTAGGGGATGATAATAAAGTTTTAGTTATGGGAAAAGGTAAGGTAAACATTCTAACCAAGAAGGGGGAGAAGAAACACATATCATATGTTTATTTTATTCCTGGATTAAAACATAATTTAATGAGCATTGGCCAGCTAGTTCAAAAAGGCTATAGGGTGTATTTCAAAGATAAGGAATGCCTAATACTAGACAAGTTTCCAAGCAAATTATTGATTGCAAAAGTGCAGATGACAAACAATAGGATGTTTCCCCTCAAATTAGCACATGACTTGAATTCACAAGCAGGAGAAAAGATTGCAGCAGTCACACAAACAGTCCTACAAGCTGAGATAAAGGATGAGAATTGGCTTTGGCATTTAAGACTAGGTCATCTTAACTTTGAATCCTTGAATCTATTGCATAGGAAGAGAATGGTGAGAGGATTTCCACCAATAGAGAGATCAGAAAGAGCATGTGAGGGATGTATTTTAGGAAAACAACATAGAGATGCATTCCAAGTAGGAAAATCAGCAAGAGCACAAGCACCATTGGAGATCATTCATTCAGACCTGTGTGGAAAGATGCAAACATCATCACTAAATGGAATGAACTATTTTTTAACCTTCATAGATGATTATACAAGAAAGACATGGGTGTATCTTTTAAGACACAAAGATGAGGTATTTGAGTATTTCAAGCAATTTAAGGCCTTAGTTGAGAAGCAAAGTGGCTATTATATCAAAGTGTTGAGGACGGATAGAGGTGGAGAGTATGTTTCAAGGGAGTTTCTAGATTTTTGCAAGTATAATAGAATCCACAAGCAATTTACAGCAAGGTATACACCCCAAAAAAATGGAGTAGCTGAGAGAAAGAACCGAACAATCATGGAAATGGCAAGAAGCATGCTAAAAGCAAAGCATCTACCAAATGAGTATTGGGCAGCAACGATAAAATGTGCAGTCTACATTCTAAATCGATGTCCAACCAAGAGTTTGAGGGATATAGTTCTTGAAGAGGCATGGAGTGGAAGGAAGCACAGTGTATCTCACATGAGGGTATTTGGATGTGTGGCCTATGCACATGTCCCGGATGAGTTGAGGAGAAAATTGGATAGCAAAGGAGAGAAATGTATCTTTATGGGGTATAGTGAACAATCAAGGGCCTACCATCTATACAATCCAATAACAAAGAAGTTTATAATCAGCAGGGATGTGAAATTTGTTGAAGAGGAAGCATGGGATGGTAGTGTAGAGAAGACAATAAATATTGTAGGAGCTGGTTCATTTGAATATGAAGAGGACACAACAGCTGCAAACACCCCAATGGTGACTCCATTTACACCATATCAAAATCAGCAAGACACCTCTCAATCAACACCATCTACAAATACAAGACCAACCCCAAGAGAACAAGCAGAAAATGAACAGCAAACACCATCAGCAGCCCCAACGAATAGCCCAAGCTCAAGTGACTCTTCCAATCAAACTTTGGCAAGATGGAGAAGACAAAAATTTAGAAGCCTGAATGATGTTTATCAGCAAGAAGAAGGTAATAGTAATGCTGGTCCAAATTTACTATTTGCCTTTTATTCTCCATTTGATGATCCTGTACATTTTGAGGAAGCTATCAAAGAAGAGAAGTAGATTGCAGCCATGGATGAAGAAATTGCAGCCATTGAGAAAAATGATACATGGGAGTTAGTGAACCTCCCACATGGAAAAGATGTCATAGGAGTTAAATGGGTTTATAAAACTAAGTGTAATGCTGAAGGAAAAATAAAAAAACATAAGGCAAGACTAGTAGTGAAGGGTTATAAGCAGCAGTATGGGATAGACTATGAGGAAACCTTTGCCCCAGTGGCAAGAATGGAGACAGTGAGGACAGTCCTTGCAATTGCAGCCCAACATAAGTGGAAGGTCCATCAAATGGACGTTAAATCAACATTTCTAAATGGAGTCTTGAAGGAGGAAGTGTATATAGAGCAGCCACCTGGGTATGAGATTGAAGGCCAAGAAAATAAGGTGTACAAGCTCAAGAAGGCACTGTATGGGCTTAAGCAAGCACCACGGGCATGGTACGACAGAATTGATTCCTATTTCATGAGCAATGACTTCAGCAAGTGTGAAGGTGAGCATACTCTTTACATCAAAGCAGGTAATGACAAGTTTTTAGTTGTTGTGTTATATGTGGATGACCTGATTTTTATGGGAAATGATGAAGAAATTGTGGCTGAGTTTAAACATGAGATGAAGCATGAGTTTGAAATGTCTGATTTGGGATTGTTAAGGTACTTTCTTGGTATAGAGGTTCAACAATTAGAGCATGGCATATTTATTTCTCAAACTAAATATGCTATTGACATTTTAAAGAGGTTTAAAATGGAAACTTGCAAGCCAACACCAACTCCAGTTGCCATGGGACTGAAACTGAGAAAAGAGGATTGGAGCAAGAGTGTGAATCCAACCATGTACAAGAGCATTGTAGGTAGTCTGATGTATTTAACAGCCACTAGGCCAGACATAATGTATGCTGTGAGCTTAATCTCTAGATTCATGGAAAACCCAAAAGCAACTCACCTCCAAGCAGCCAAAAGGATATTGAGATATGTCAATGGAACCAAGGAGTTTGGTATTTTGTACACAAAGACAAATGATTTCAAGCTGACTGGGTACACGGATAGTGATTGGGCAGGTAGTGTAGATGACAGGAAGAGCACTTCAGGCTATGTGTTTCACCTTGGATCAGGTGTGGTGTCATGGGCCTCTAAAAAACAGCCAATAGTCTCCCTCTCTACAGCTGAAGCTGAGTATGTGGCAGCAACAGGAGCAGCATGCCAAGCTATATGGATGAGAAGGATCTTAAATGATTTGGGACACAAGCAAGAAGAGCCAACAAGGATATTTTGTGATAATACTTCAGCAATAGCACTCTCAAAGAACTCAGTTTTTCACAAAAGGAGTAAGCACATTGATACAAGGTACCACTTCATTAGAGAGTTGATCAATGCTGGAGAAATCATCTTAGAATATTGTAAGTCAGAAGAACAATTTGCTGACATATTCACAAAACCATTAGGAACAAGAAATTTCACTCTTCAGAGAGATAGCTTAGGCATAGTAGCTGGTAGTAGCAGTTGTGATTAAGGGGGAGTGTTGAAAATAATCCCAACTGCCCCCATTAAATGCGGACGTATATAGTAGATAGGTTATTTTTAAAATAGTTATTTTTGCTCTAGAGTTCGAGAAGCTTCGCCGCTGACATAGACTTCTCTTCATCCCCTTCTCGAAGCTTCTTCCTTATATGTAATTTGATAAGGGTTTTTTTGAGGAATAGAATGAAATTTTTCTGTTACCTGCAGCTGGCTGTTCATCAGCTGTTGATTATATGCTCTGTTTTATGGATTGCTCTGTTCTGTTTTGTTATTGCATCTTGTATGGTTTGTTATTTGTGCTGGTGCAGGGTTTGTAATTTCAGATCAGAGGAAACAGCAGATTGTTAGCAGCAGAAACAAGCTTGACCAAGAAGGTGCCCAAGCCAACATTAGGTTAGGCACACCATTGCTTGGGTATTGATATTATCAAAAATCGCAAGAGCAGACAACTATGTCTTTCCAAAAAGAATTACATTAACCAAAATTTGAAAAAAATTGGAATGTAGGATAGTAAACATACCAAAACTCCTATGCAACTTGGACTTAAATTATCTGCAAAAAAGTGTCCAACTACAACTGAAGAAAAATAGAGGATGAAGAAAATTCCATATGCAAAAGTTGTGGGCTCATTAATGTATGCAATGGTATGTACCATGCCTGATATTGCTCATGTTGTTGATGTGGTCAACAGATATATGTCTAATCCTAGAAAGAAACATTGAACTACTGTAAAAAGAATTTTTAGATATTTACAAGGTACTAAAGATCATGTTTTGTGTTATCAGCCCAAGAAGAATGAAGAGTTTTGTTTGTAGGGACATGTAGACGCAAATTGGGCAGGTGACTTGGACAACCGTAAGTCAATAGAAGGATATGTCTTCACTTTGTATGGTGGTGCAGTGAGCTGGAGGAGTAAAAAGTAAACTATTGTAGCTTTGTCAAGAGTTGAAGCAAAATATATTTTTTCTACTAATGCTGTAAAAGAAGTTGTTTGGTTGATGAGGTTGTGCAAAGGTTTGCATTTGAACCAAAAATATATTGGAATAAAATGCGACAGCCAAAGTGCAATAGCACCTGCATATTCTTCATCATTCCATGAAGACAAAACACATTGCATTAAATTATCATTTTCTATGTGATATAGTGGAGAGTGGAATGATCAACCTGATCAAATGCAAAACCCAAGAGAATGCAGCAGATGCACTTACTAAAGTTGTCACAACTCAAAAAAATCAATTTTGCAACAATGAGATTGGGATAAAATATTGCAGAAAAATCCTACATCAAGTGGAAATTTATTATAATGTGCAGGTGTTGCATGATTTTCTTGTTTAATAATAAAATTTCACGAAAATCCCTTTTTTGGAGACTTTACATTTTTTGATATGACCTGAAAGATTCCAAAATACTAATAAACCTTAAAAAATTCCATAAGATTATTTGGATGGAAAAATTAGAAAACCCTCGTGTATGTAACATAGTATTGAAGAGTTCTTCTAAAATATATATTTATTAAATCCTCTTTTTATTTTTTATGCATATTTCTGCTTACAATTTTTATTCTATATTTGTTTTAACATAGGTTCTGTTTTTCTTTTGAGAAACCCATAAAGTTGCCATTGCCTAATGCTGAGGCCAATAGATAAAATTATGAAAAGGTTGCACCTACACAATGTTAAATTTTTATAGTCTTACAACCCTGTCTTAAAAGTGACTTCCCAGTAGAATGCAATTATTGAAATTACGTGTAGATACGGTCAGGCCTCTCTTAGAAGTAGAATGCACTAATTTAGAAGCATGACTCTAACTTACCAAGCTAAATTGTGGAAGGAAATTTCAAACGATACATTTTCTTTTTCATTTTTTTCCACATCCTCCCTATCTAATACAAGTATTACTCATCGTTTCAGGTAAAATCTTTTCGAAATAATAAATAAAGTGATATATTATTTTAATGCAATCTTTTGGTTTTCGTTTGACAGATAAACTGTAATGGAAGCGCAGAGAAAGAGAGGATAGCATCCGAACATACATCCAGCCTAAGCAATGATGGCAGTTTAAATGTGAATAACTCAAATTTGTTGCACATGACTCCCACTTATCGGACGGTTCAGAAAATGCCTAGTTTAGAATTTACGTTGGGCAGACAAGATTGGCAAGCGGAGCATTCAGATCCTCCGAAAGAGTTGCTTCTCCTCAAATGTTAAATGCTGCATCGACAATAGTTAAAATTGTCATTAAGCTTTGCTTATCAATATAGAAGGTGCTATCTTCCTTCTTGCCAGAATTTCTGAACGTCTGAAACAAATATGAGAAGCTTGTATGTAAGTTCGGCGTTGTCCTTTCTAGTTCTTGTTCATCTCTTTATATATTATGTATCATTCTTCTTTAGTATTCTTTGTCCCTATCTTTCTGTTCACTTGTTGAGGTGCATCTTCATAGAAACTAGTTCGGGAAAGGCAGGGATCATAAAGGTTTTAAAATTCAATTCTATTGTAGGCTCCAATTGCTCTTAGATACATTTTGCACATATGGGTGTGCATTGTAGTATCAAGATACATTTTGCACATATGGGTGTGCATTGTAGTATCAAGACTTAAATTAAGCCTGCAGCATCTCAATTTGAGAACCGCACAATCTTGTTTCTAAATTTTAGAAAAAAAACGTGATTGGAGTCAGAACGGATTAATTGGCGAAATGAAGCATATATACTTAATCGAAGGATATCAGTGAATGCATGGAATGGTACAAGTCCTTGTCTCTAATGCATGCCCATTCTTATTGAGTATGTGTTACTAACGATCCATTCTTCTATGACCAAAGACAATCTGGAGGTGAAGAACTATGACGTGCATGAACTCATATCTAAACTTCTAATAATGAAAAGTCGGTATATGTAGGTATAGAATGTTAAAAAATATTTTTTAAGAAAAAAAGGTCGTTCTTCTTTTGGTGTCAATTTTGGAATCTCCCATGAACTGGAAAGTGCTTCTCTGGAAGTGAATTTTCCATTATGGGTGTTCAGTTGCAGTCCGAACCATTGATACTTGGTGTGTTTTACTTGCGATGCCATACACAGCGCTTTATAATTCCGCTTAATTCATTGGTAGACTCTATCCTATCTCGATCACCAAGAAAAGCTGTATTTCCTTAAAAGATAACAGGAGAAACCATCTGTAACTATTATTTTTTTAAGCTAAATTAGTAGCTTGAGTTGAATTTATCATAGACTATCTTTATTAAAAAATATTTCATCTGATAAACCTTATCATGTATCATAGAAGTGGCTTATATACAGTTGTTTTGGAAAACAAATATCAACATTTTACTCAAAAAAAACATTTAATCACCCTAAAAGCAACTCACTACTACAACCATATGAATATATTAAAAAATAATAATAATAATTTAGATACATGTTGGAGGGTGAAAATTCTTGTTTTCCTTTATTACTAATTAAATTATTGCTGTCAGAAGGTTGTTCGATCGTTACTCAGGTGGAGGCTTGTCTGTGGTTTTGGAGGATCTTTATGGAGTGTTTTTGGGTAGATGGTACAAAAGTTTTATTGTGTCGTTCTAGTTTGTAAGGAGCTGTTCATTTTCAAATTTTGAATCTTTGCTGTTAGTTTCTTTTCATACTGATTTTCAGTATGATTTTTTTTTTTTTAGCTTGTACAAGGTTTGATTTTCTTGGGATTGCGGAGGATTTTCTTTGTTGTTCGTGTCAGGTGGAGTTTTTCATTTTCATATTTTAAATCCTTGGTGTCAGTTCCTCCTGGTGTTTCCTTTTTGGTCTTTTTTTTGTGCTGCCCTGGTTTTGGGATTTCTCCCTTAAAGTCGTTTTTTCTTTGTTAGGCTTTTTTCCTTGGCTTTCTAAGTCTGATTTCGAAGTTTGTCTTCGGTAAGAGGAAACTTCTTTTCCCTATGGTCTATGTTGGGTTGGTTTTTTTCGTGTCTCCTTTTGGTCCTTTGTGGTGGCGGTGGAAGCTTGTTTCGAAGCTTCGATGCTTGTCTGGTTTTCGTTTGTCTTTCTCTTTTAGGACGTGTTTTGGGCGGTGATTGTTAGATGTGGAGAGCTCTCTTTGATTGCTGTGGTTCCTCATTTCGACAATGAGGTCTTTTTCCGTGGCACTGTCATGGCGTTAAAGATCTTTGTGGCTTCCTTTTGCTACCTTGTGCTTGTCTGGGGAAGTGATTGCTCTCTGCTTGGTGGCCTTTCTCCATAAGAACAAGATGGTTAAAGATGTCTTCGCTCCGGAGGAGGTCTCTGTGAGGAAGAATTCGGTTACGCACCGTATGAAACTGATGGAGTAATCTGGAGCTGGATGAAGATTGCTTTAGACTATTAGGAGGTGTCTAGGATGACAGGAATGATTGTTCAAGAGGTTGACATGTTGGTGTAGAACTTCGTCGGTTCTCCCCCTTGTCCCCTCTTGTCCACGGTTCTTCTTTTTTGATTTGTATCTGTTTTTTGTGTTCTACGTTTCTTTTGGTCCCTTTTGGAGTATTGTGTTTGTTTTTCTTCTGGTTTTCACCTTTAGCATTTTAGGTGATTTTGATGTAAAATTGTGAGAATCCTTTCAAAACCCTCTTTCAAGATAAATTAAAAAAGAAACCTTTAAAAAATTTCGGGCTGATAAGCCTGAGCATGCAATGAACTGAAGGATTACGACTCTTTTATTAATTGGAAAAGAAACATTCTGCCTTTGACTATCCAAAAAAATGTAGGTCTCTCAACCAGAATTGGACTGTGTCTTGATATGCAGAAGGGATGAGAAAGAAAAGAAAAAACTCATTTTTCATGTAGGATTGATGGGACGAGTAAAAGTAAATGGATTTGAAGCACTGTTTACTAAAGTCAATCTCTCAGAATGGCGACATAAATACTACAAAGGTCAATGTCTGGTTAAGGATATGAGAAAAAGGCGGCGACCTAACATATATAGTAAGACAATGACATATATATATGTCAAAGAAGCCTAAGTTTGATAATAAGAAACTTTTAGAAACATTTAGATGGGGAAGAAACCAAGTGAACTGGATATGACTTCTGGACTGGCAGACCTCGTTTTTCAATTAGTCAGAATATGTTAGAAACCGGTTCCAAGAGTTTCCTTGACGTTTAAGCTTGCGCGGTTGGTATGATTCATTCTAATGAGAATTAACGGTGTTACAGTTGCTCCAAAGTATATACTAGCTATAATTTGAAAATAAAAACAAATCATTAAATCATTACAAAATAAAATTAACATATATTAAATTGATAATATTTTTAAAAAATAACATGTCTTGAGTTGATAATATTAAGGGAAAAAAATAGGTGTATGAAAAACAACAAAGAAAATTTCAAATTATAATGATTATTTTAAAAATAATAAATTAATATATGATATCATAAGGTAATAATGAAATCCAATTCATTCTGAAATGTATGTATTTAAAAAAATATTTTTAAACTTATGTGTTTTTCTTGGCCTATTTTTATTTCTAATTTCATATTATTTGTACATGGTTGCCATTAATCATCTTCAATAGATTGTTGATCCTTTAATGCTATTGGTGAAAAGCACACGCACACACTTTTTAGTGATAACTAGATAGGATAAGTTGTGATGGCTATTATTACTATAAAGTTATTTTTGATGTTTTATTTTTACATCAAAAAGGGAAAATGAAATTCACAATCAAGAAATTTATTAGTGATTTGCATAGATAAATTATTGAGATTATAAAAGTTTTGTTTTGATATCACACTACAAACATGATTGTTATTGTAGTTGTTTCCATAAACTTAATAATTAAGATTGAAATTTATATCCATGTTAAACTTACTTGCTACTACTTGAACCACCATCCTCTAAATGATTTTTGCTATCCATTTATAATCTAGCTTCTTAAAATTATGACTAAAAAAGCTCTAGGTCATTCAAAGACCATTTTAAATGTTTAGATGTCATTTACTAAACTTATGTGATAGGTTAGATACACTTTACCTTGTTTAGATGTGATTTGCTTAACTTGTACAAGAAGTTGAATACACTTTATCTTGACATTAATAATTTATTTTTTATTAACACTATAATCAAACATTGTATTATTTGTGTTAGCTTTCTAGATAGATCACTCACTGGAAGCTTTATCTAAAATAACTATCAATCATATAAATGCCATACAAGATAATAATGAATCACAATATTGGAATAACAACAATATCTCATAAATATAACTCAAATATATTCAATATCAAAAGATTATAAGAATGATTCAAATAGATTACATTGCATGGAGCTTTGTCTCCAATATAATTTTATATAACTTTTCAATACTCTAACTATTTCTCTCCTCAAACATTTGGGAGACACATCCTTTCTTATTCCTTACATTTAGAAAAAACTTTCATCTTGTCATATATCAAGGTGTTCTCTCTCTTAACACTTTGCACTTTCTCTCATATTGACACATACATTATATAAATTATAAATTATTCTACCAAACTAATATTTACAAGGGGGGCAAATAATGTAATAATTTCAACACCCACTCATATTATATTATTTGATAAGAATTATTTTTGTCTTCATTCTTTGATTCTTCTTTCTTTGAGATTTTTTCTTTAGCTTTGAGTTTGGCACTACAACCTTCATTAGGTCTACCTTTATAAATGGTTTGTGTTTACCTCTTGATCAATGTATTTGAGTCATCTTTGGGTCTTCCTCTAGGTCTTTGCCTTTGGGTCACTACCTCTAGGTCACTGCCTCTAGGTTTCCACCTCTAGATTGTCTTTGGATCATCGTCTCTGGGTCATTCACTAAAACAATTATAAGACCATCATTTATGTATAATCATCACTATAGGTGCTTTCACTATCATTCATTTCATATTTTTCATGGTAAGACCAATATCATTCTTTACATTCAATAAAATTTAAATTTTCATCACACTTGGTTTTCTTTTATAAAAAATCATACAACATTTCTTTCATATTAACCCATCCATTCATACTTATCCATCCACAATATATTTTTTATTTTTTATTTTCCTTCTCTTTATGTAGATAATATTTTTAAGAATTATTATTTCCTCCATGAGTTTTACAACAATGGAGAATCCACCATTTCTCTATCTTATATCCATATATACCAGAATGATTACATATTTCCTTGTTACAATTTTTTTTTTCTATTTTTTCCTTCATTTTTACTAATTTGATCAATCTCTGCAACTAATATGATGTCATTGTTTCCTATCATGAATTTAATTCCTAATTTATTATTGCTCATTTGTCTTGTATATCCAAGAAATTCATATTTTGGTCTTATTTTTGGTACAATTGGCTCTTTCATTCCTTGTCTATGTTTTCCCAAAGTTATGTCTTTTTTTCCCATTATATTTAAAAATTTGGAATCAATTTCTTTAGTATACCTTTCAAAATAACCAAATTCTTCATCACTCTATTACTATCCCTATCATCATTTGAATATTTTTCATCATTAATTATGATAGCATAAGCTTTTTGACCAATCAAAAACTACATTCAAATCATTTGAGTTGCACTCTATATCTTTTATTTTTGTGTCATAACATGCATTTATTGTCATAGGTTCCAAGGTATTATCACTTGATAACAAACATATGTGATTTACCATAAGATTCATTTATGCACAGTCTGATTGGACAACATACCATTGATGATTACTCTAATATCTGATTCCCTTTAGAAGATTCTTGGTCTTCACTCTTCCTAGTCAATGCATTATACTTATAAGGTTTTGTATTATGTCCTTGTTCATGAATATGACAATACAACTTTTATTTTTGGTTTTGTGATGAAGTGCAAGATCCTTTTTCTAATACCAAAGCTTTATTGGATGACTTATTTCTCAATTGATTTTCCAGTTCATATTTTTGAATAATATTTATTAACTCTTCAAATGACATATTTTTGTTTGATACTAGAAGATATGTGACCAACACTTCGAATGATTTAGGAAGTGCTCTAAGTACAACTGAAACTAAGAGTTTATCTTCAACATTTTCTCCTAAGGTATACAATTTTGATTTTAATTCTGCTATCCTTCAAAGAAAATATTCTATGTTTTTCCCATCATGAACTTTTAGTGCATACAATTGTAATTGTAGGTGTAAAATGGTTGCCTCATTCTTTCCTTCAAATATCTTACATAATTTTTTCCATGTAATTTTTGAAGTTTCTACTTCACTAATGTGTGCTTGAATTTCATCATATATGCCAAACAAAATTAACATCAAAGCTTTAACATCATCATCTTTGAATTTTTGAATTCCTATTTTATCTTTTGAAATATTTCTTTGGCTATTCACCACATCCTAGAGTTTTTCAACAATAAGTTATGACTTCATATTATTTTTTCATGTGTATAACATTAATCCTTTTTAAGAGTTGAGATTCATAAAAAAAAAAAAAAATTATTTGTCATTTCCTTTGAAGTTGACAACCTTATAACTCCCAAATTTAATAAAAATTTTCAATTAATTCCTTTGGAGTATAATACCTTATGACTCCTTAATTTAAATAGTAAATTTTAATAATCTCTAATTAGAAAGATTTTATAATTTTCAAATTAATTAACTCCACTTTATAACTCCCTTAATAAAAAAATATTTTGTTTTTTAATCACCTTTTAACTCCACCTAATATATAGGTTTTTGTTTTTCTTCACCACTTTTTTTTCTTTAAAAAAAACACTTTATATATCTTAATAACCTCCTTAAAACAATATTATGCATGCATGCTAAATATTTTATTTTATTTAAACTCCCTTATATTTCTCAAAAAATGCATATTTAATTCTCTTAAAATTTCAAATTCAACAACAATCAAAATTTCAAGTTCTTTCACAATTTTAATATTAAAAATCAACTTAATAACTATTAATATTAAATTTTCTCATTTTATTTACATCTTCCAACTATTTTATTTCTCGTAAATACTTTCCAAATTCCATATTTTAAATTTCCATTATAATTTTTAACTTTCCACTTTAAATCAAAGATATGCTTCTCATAACTCTTTGATCTTTGAGATATTTTTTTTGTCTTCTTCCAAAAATTACAATAATAATGCAATAAACTAAATGTAATAATTTGAGCTTAAATACTTTCAATTTATTTTTTCACTTATAGTTTACGATAAAATTAAAATATATTTTGCATACCTTTTTTTTTTTTGGAAAAAAGGTAAAATTTTTATTAAAAACACTCGTTATAAATTTACTTTTGATAATATGCCTTTCTTGGTAAGGCTCAAAATGTAGTTCAGTTCTATTTCTTTGAATATCCAACTTTTGGATGTTTTAGTTCCTGCTATATGACCTCGTAAGGTGTTTCATTCACCCTCTCCTTTTGAATCCTTGGACTTCATCCTGAATCTACAAATCCTTCTTTCTATTCTTAGCCTCCCTTTCTTAGTTCCTATATTGTAGTTACTTTTGGAGTTGTATCCATATATCTGCTTCATCATCTACCATCTGAGAGTCCTCTTGATTTCTAGCTTGCATTGTCTCTAAAATTTTCCTAGTCATAGTTTCCCAAATTCTTTCCTCTGGTCTAAATTCTTCTTTGGAAATCCTGTTGTTACATTCCAACCAAAATTACCACCAAATGAAACCCAAACTCAAATCCTAAGCTATCTTCAAGGTATTTGATTTGAATCTATTGGTCTTCCAATATTCCCAAAATTTATTCTCAGAGTGAATGAATCTTTCTGATTGGTAAAAAATGGTGTACCATAAAATCCATACTATTTGGTTATCGGGACACACAAAAAGGAGGTGGCCCATTGTTTCCTCCTCTTGGTGATAAATTACACACTAGTTAGGTCCAATAAATCCATGTCTCCTCAAGTTATCTTGAGTCATAATACTCTTATGTGCAACCAACCATATAAAACAATTTATCTTTGGCCATCCTTTAGGTTGTCATAATTTCAACTAGGGGGGTTGTGGATCAATTTGAGTGTTGTGGATAATCTTTCTATAACCTTCTTTGACAATGTAAATTCCTCATTGACTATGCCCCCAACCTAGTTGATCAGTTCCATTCCTCCTTGGTCACTTCTTTCTATCCAAGATTTCTTTTAGTTCTCTTTTCTCCTCAATCTATTCTATCCTTAGCCCCTCCTTTGGGACTTGCCATTGACCAAGATTGACCTGTAGTTGATCTAGTAGTTTAAAATAATGGCCTATGAGATAACACCCTTTGAAAGTTTTCTTTGACGCCTATCAAGTGGGGATACTAATCAATTATAGGGGGAAAATATTCCCAAAAACTTTCCCATAGTCTAGTAGTCCTACAATACCCCACTTTCCATTATAGCCCTTGTTTGATAAGTGATACTCCTTTCTTTATAGCTTTCTAGGTCTATGATCCCTCTCTTGTTACTAGAAGATAAAGAAAATCTTTTATATTTTGTGAGGGATAGTATTTATCTTTCAATATTTGACTTCAAAGCTAGTCCTTATGAGTTACCCATCTCCAATGCAACTTGGCCATTAGAGCTTTGTTGTTTGTTGTTGTTGTTCTACTTCCTAGACCTCTAAATTCATTTGGTTTACAAACCTTTTTTCCAACTGACTAGTACCCTTGTGTGATTACCATGCACTCTAGACCAAAGAAAGTGTCTCATCATCTTATCCAAATATTTAAGGATGCTCTTTAGGGCTGCCAAAATGGATAATTTGTACATTAGATTTTCTTATAAAGTTGTTTTTTAAAATGTTACTCTTCCTCCAAAACTTAGCCACCTATAACTCTAGTGCAAAATTTTTGAGTGGATTCTATCTCTTATTGATTTTCAATATTTATTTTTAAGTCCCTTCTCTATTACGGGGATATGCAAATATTATAAAGGTAGTGATGTCTCTAATAATCTAAGGATGTGGGTAATCTATTCCCTTAATATTTTTGTCACATTGAATTTTTTTATTTATTTTGCTTTATTTAGTAGTTGTCGAGTAGCTGATATGTAGCACTCTAACACTTCTCTAATATTGGTCACTTCTCTTATTGATGCTTTCCCCCATATTCTTGTGTCATCTACAAACTAGAGGTGAATAAGCTTTATGTTCTTGTTTATCCTCACCCCTACAATGGTGTTATCTGCTCTCCTCTTCTGTATGAGTCTTCCCAAGCCCTCCATAAAAATGATGAAAGTGGATCCCCTTGTCAGATGCCTCGAGAAGATTTGAATAGTTTAGATGGATTACCATTAATGAGCACTGAGAAAGAGACTGTACAGATGCATTCCATAACCCATTTTTTCCATTCTTCATTGAAATCAAAATTCTTTAGTATTTAGACTAACAATTCTCAAATTACTTTGTCATAAGCCTTGGATAAATATAGCTTAAGGAACATACCTTTGTTCCCTTTTTGGCAAAGCTTGTGAATAGCTTCCTGTGCTATCATAATCCCATCCATAATTCTTTTACCTTACACAAATCCCCCTTGTTCTAGAGAGATTAACCCTGGTAAGATCTGTTTTAGCCTATTTGCCACCAATATGGTTATGATATTATAAACCATATTGCAAAGAGCAATTGGTCTATAGTTAGTAAAAATTCTCCATATCTCCACATTTTGGAATTAGAGCCAAAAAGGTGTGATTCAAGGCTTTAAATATTCTTCCACTAGTTATGAATTCTACTTCTTGGGTTAAATCCTTTACTATTATATTTCAATAGGCTCTATAGAAATCTATTGGAAATCTATTTGGACCTGGGGCCTTCCCTGTATGCATAACAAAAACTATTTCTTTAAATCTCTCCTCTCTAATCTCTCTTAAGAGCTCCTCATTTTGATTTTATGATATTAACACTAGTATGCTTCCTAAAATTTCCTCTTGGTGTTGAGTGGAAAGGTGTGGTTCTATAGTAAATAAAGTTGAAAAGTATTTATTTATAGTTTCTTGCATACCTAGGGTAGTGGTTTCCCTATTTTTATCCCCTATGGATAGGGCATCAATCCGATTATGGTGATTGTGTGTTGTGGCTGAGTGATGGAAGAACTTGGTGTTCCTATATCCCTCTTATAGCTAGATTATTCTTGCTCATTGTCTCTAGTAAACTTCCTCTTTCTTATATAACTCTTCTTCCTCTTGCATCAGAAGACTTTCTTTGTAGAGAAGCTCTTTAGAGATAGGTTCTAAATGGATCCTATTTGCTATTTGTTGTATTTGAACTAAGATATTAGCTCTCTACTACTAGAAATATGATTGATAAAATTTACTCCATATTTTCAATTTGATTTAAATAAACTTTAATCTAGAGTGAAGCTAAAATTGTGTTGTCCCATATTCTGGGTTTCCTTGTTGCCACTATTGTTTCATTGGTTCTAGAAAGTCATTATTTTGGAGCCAAAAAGTCTCAAATATGAAAGGATGATTCTTGACCTGAGGTCTTTTTCCTATGTAGATAGTTACCAGAAAAATGGTCAGATGCTAACCTATTTAATATCTATGATTAATAGTGCCAAAGGATGGAGACTCTCTCCTCTAAAAGGAACCTATCTAATCTAGATTTTATTGTGTGTTCTACTTTTCTTTTATTAGTCCATGTGTTGCTACGTCCCAGTGGGGATATGTCAATCAAATCTAGGTACTCTAACTAATCCATCTGAATCCTATCCTTCTCATTTAGCTGAGTCAAACCTCCTTGATCCTACACTAACATTTTAGCATTTAGATCCCCTTCCACTATCCATAAGTCTTCTCGATGGGTTTCCCTCATATTTTCTATTACCTTTCTTTGAATTTTTTTAGCTTGCACCTCTATCATGCCATTAAAATTAATTATCATCTAAACCACCCTATAGTTCCTCTCCTTGAATTTGGTCATGAGGATTCCTTTAAATGAAGCTGAGTTCATCAATTGGAATGAGTTGTTATTCCATAAAGTGGTTATTCCTCCTCAAAATAACTGAGAGGCTTAGGCCATAAAATCTCCCCATCCCCAATATTTCTTGGCAATATTTTGCATACCCTCTAAGGAGGTTATGGTTTCTTGCAATAAAACCACATTTGGGTTGTTTTCTAAAATCATTCTCTTAATAGTCAATTGTCTAGGATGACTATTTTAACCTCTTATATTCTACATGTTTATAATAATTGAGGCTCCATGTTGTATAAGTTTGCAATTGACTTTATTAGTTTGATTTCTCTCATCTATTCTCTTTATTGCTATATTTTTTACTTGTTTATTTTTATTCCCACCGTTTGTAAACTTACATTCTTTGATCGCTTCACTGATTTCTAGTGTTGGCTTCTCTCTATTTTTCTTTGCCACTCCCATAATGACATCTTTTTATTTATTTTGATCTTACACATGCAATATCATTGCCCTTACCATATCATTTTGTTGTAACATGGATATCTATAAAAATTGTTGTTGCTCTCTCCAAGCCCCTGACATGTTAATTTTTTGAGACCTAGATGTATTCGATTCTTTTTGTTGTGTCATAAGCTTCTAAGTATCTTGGATCTCCTTCTTTCTTCTAAAATTTTAATCAATTGGAGTTTGGGGCTATTTGTCTCCTTTGTGAAGGGGGTATAATCCTGGTGGATTTGTTGTTATCTTTCTTGCTATTGGCCCATGTCATTGACTAGTTCTACCTTTGAATCCTCTTGCCCTTCCATTGGATTGTCTAATTTAAAGATTTCAAATTTGTTAGAATATGCCCTCCAGTTTGGGCACTGGTACATTTTTCCTACTTTAGTTGGATTCCATTCTCTTGCTTGATAATTATTTCTTTTGGATCTCCTTGTTACTATTTGAAACTCTTCATCATTTTCCTTCTACGAAGGAGGGTTTTTGAAATTGGTTTTAAGTTGTTGTAATTTCTCTCTCCTTATTTGTGGAAAACACCCATTTCCTCGTATCTTCTCTACTTCAGTGTCTTTTCTTTTTTATCTTCTTGCATTCATTTTCTATCTTGTGCCTTTGTATGAACCTCTCTCCTGCTACTACCTTTAAATGTTTTTATAAAATATTGTTGGTTGAGGGGCACATCTTCCTGGTTGACTTGTGAATCACCAATGGTAAAAATTTCTTGCGATGCTACATGGTTTTCATTTTTTATTTCCTTCTCTCCCACAATACCAACACTATTCGATGGCCTACCAGGGTTGGAGGCCATTAAAAACCATAAAAAAAACCCTAACAGTTTACATTAGGAGAAAAAATAGAAAAATTAAAATTACCTATAGTTGTTTTAAAAAAGTTTGATGGGAAGAAATCACCACCCTAAGACTCACATTTTGTAACCATCTTTGCATACATTTTTTATTTGATATTTCTTGAAAGATTCTCTTTGTGTATTGTTTTACTCTCTTGTATATATGCAACGAAGAGTATTGAAGAAATTATATGCTTGCATATTGAGCTTCCAAGGATATAGATTAATAATAAACCTTTATTCTTGCTACATTTTTAAAGTTGTGTGCCATGTATCTAATAATCAACCTTTATTAAGAAACACTTCTACTTGCCTGCTCACCTTTTGGGTTTCTTGTCTCCAACTAGAAGAATACTATTTTCCAAACATTTCTCTTAGGGAATCTCATGGACTATGTTCTTAAGTGTTTTCCCTATGCTACAAATAGACGTAATGGTCTCGTAGAATGATATCTAAAGAGTACTTGAATGATTTTCTTTTTTTGGCTACAATATTATAATTTTTACTTTCTCATTTTCAACTTTGTCGACTCAACTTTAGGGTTCTCCCTTTACTTTTCAATAGGCTAGAAATAATGATGGCTCTCAATGTATCCTTTCTCTTTGGCTAGATATTTCTTAACTCATGCAGTTATCAATGGCTTGCTTCTTATGCTTCATTTTAATGGTTATATATTATTTTATTTTTTTCTTTGAGCTCACCAAGCTCGACTATGTTGCATATACTTTACGTTGTAATATTACCCTCCTCAATATTTCTAGGCTCGACTTTAGTTGACTTCTATTTCACTAAGATAAAATTTAACATCTTCCAAGATATTTACTCACAACACAAAAAATAAAACTTCTCTCTCTCTCTCTCATAAAATATTGCAAGCTTCTTTTTTTCTCAACTCTACAAAGACACTTCTAGTTTTGTTTTTCTTATATCAAATATTTCTTCTTATAAATTATCTTTGCTCTTGTGTTTTCTATTTTTTTAATACTTAGAACCAGTTGGTTCTATATTTCCACTTTTTTATTTATTTTCTTCTCTCGCCTAAGTTCTATCATTTTTTCCTTCACTAAAGTTTTTCCTGAGTTTTATCTTTTTTTTCTTCTCTTAAGTTCTTACCTGAGTTTTATCTTTTTTTCTTCTTCTCTCAGGTTCTTGCTTGAGATCTAAATTTTTTCTCTTCTCTCTCTCTCTCTATATATATACATCTTAAAAAATTTATTTTCTAATTTTTAATCTCTCTAAAATATTTCAATCAACCAAATAAAAAATCTTTCAAAAAACACTTTTTTTTGTCTCTTCTTATCACTCCAGATTTTATTTTATTCAAAAATATACTTTTTCTCTTCAAAACAATTTTAATAAAGTTATTTATTTAAATCAAATCTTCCTTACCTTGTCAATTTTTGTTTGTAAAATTTGATACAACTTTTCTTGGCCTAAGACACTCGCTTTCTTAGGTTTTTGAATGCAAATACCACTGTTAGCTTTCCAAAAATATTAACTCACAAAAAATTATTTGGGATAACAACAATATATCATAAATATAACTTCAATATATTCAATATCAAAATATTACAAGAATGATTACATTACATGGATCTTTGTTTTTAATATATAATTTTACATGACTTTTCACTACTCTAAATATTGCTCTCCTCAAACATACAGGAGATGCAGCCTTTCTTGTTCCTCTCATTAAGACAAAACTCTTATCTTACCACATATTAATGTGACTCTTCCTTGACACTTTGTACTTTCTCTCATATTGTACATTATATAAAATTTTAATCATTCTACCAAATTTTTATTTACAAGGGGGCCAAATAATGTAATACTTAAGGGGGCCAAATAATGTAATACTTCCAACAATTTGATCATGTTTTTTCAAGTATCTTGGAGTGCATGAATATTTAAGCTATAAATTATTTGAACTATCGGGCCATGCCATCCAATTTAAAAGATACTTTCTAACAAATATCTTCTCAAATTAAAATATTTCACAATATATATACATTAAATATCTTCATTTTATTTTCATATAACACATAAATATTTAAATACTATCCCTCGTTTGACATGGATGGATCTTATTAAAAATGCTAGGATTTTATGTGTTTGAGATTGAACCCCATTGCTTTGTGATTATGAATTGAAAATTTATTTTTATTTATGTTTCACAATTTTTATTTATATTTATAGAAAAAAGGTATACATATACATATTAGAATGCTTACAAAGTGATCATGTATGAAGAAGAGGCCATCAATTTTACCTCTTTTATGACAAATTATTTTGGCTTGCTAATATCTTTGTAGATGTAGTTAGAAAGAGAAGGTATATTATTAGTAATAGCTTATCCTATTGATGGTAATAGTGTCATTCTTATTAGTAAATTTAGGTTTAGAGAGATTAAATTTTATAAATAAATAAATAAATAAAATTTGGATAGTGAACATTCTTTTCAAAGTAATATATATATATATATATATGGTCTTGCAAAATAAATAAATATATGACCCATTAAATAAGATGATCAATATTAAAAATATTGTAATATTAATATATACACTTGATTGGTGTAATTGAAAGTTAAAATGATTTTTTTCAATCTTTAATCTCCATACTTTTTTATCATAACATTTAACGATATTCACTAAAAATGCATTTTTTTTTCAATTTGAAGGCTATGGCCTTATTTTTTAATTTACCTATTATAAATATGTATGCATAAACCATGTATATAGAAAAAGTATGTTTGAGTAGAAAGGGTTTATTATCTAGTTTATTTTTCTAATGGAAGTAGAAAATATATTTATGCTATAACTAACAATAGTTATTTTGTGTTTGCAAAAAAAAAAATTGAAAAATAATTCTTAGTATGGTGTCCTTAGTGTTAAATTAGTTTTTTTAAGAACATAAGTAAATAAAAAAATACTTATCAATGTCATGTGCATAGTGTTAAACATTGTAAAACAGTTATGTTTAACAAATCCTTATTATATCCTTGTATTATTTGAATTTAATCTTATCATATTTTAGAAAATAATATAAAACCTCATTTGTAAAATATACATATTTTATGAAAATCTATCCAAATTTGGTATGCCTAGATGATTGTAACAACCCTCTACTTAGGGTTTCCAAAAATAGATTTGTTTGTTTTCATTTTCATTACTAGTAATAATATTTTTGTTCATAATGTTGTCCAAATTTAGCATCCCATCCTGAATATATTCACCTAGAAAATTATCTTAAAACACCCATGTATACCGATAATATGCCAACATGTATATAATTTGCTTGTAAGTAGTCATTTGTATTATGAGGTAAGTGTTATCCATTCATTTAATATTAATTCATAGTTTATCCATTAAATAGGTTTAATTTAATTGGATAATAAATTTGTTGGCTCTACTTTCATATTTGCTCAAGCAAAGCCATAACCAGGATCAACCAGGATCAATACAAACACAATACTATTCTATGCAATGAATTACAATAATATCACACATTAAAGATACACACGAATATATCATAAGAGAGATCTTCTTTAGATTTACTGCTTACATACACATGATGATACAAAACTTGGAGTGTTATCTCCAATATATACATTTACATGACTTTTCAATCTTCAACCTTTTGCTCTCCTCAAACATCTAGGAGATGCAACCTTTCACATTCTTGTCATTAAGACAAGTTCACAGCTTGCCACATATCAATGTGACTCCTCATTCTCTCTCTTTTTGACACCTTGCACTTTCTCACAAAGTGACACACATTATATTAAATTATTACAAAAAGGACCAAATAATGTAATACTCTCAACACCCCCCTTTAGTACATTATTTGGTAAAAAACTTTTGTTTGCAAATTTTGATGACTATACATTCCCCCTTCATCAAAATTGTCTTCATTCTTCAACTTTGTGTCACTATCTCTATGTCTTAGCAACCTTTGATCAAGATTGGTTTCCTTTTGTAAACCATACAACATTCATTGCATCTTATACCAATAATTCATATCTATCCATCTACAATTCACTCTCAATCTACATTTTTTTCTTTATTTTTGTAGATAAAACATTTGTGAATGATTATGTTCTCCACAAATTTTACAATAATAGATATTCCAACATTTCTTTATCTTATGTCCATATTTACCACAATAGTTACATCTAATATTTGTCACCAATATGATGTCACTATTTTTGTTACAAATTTAATTCTTGATTCATTGTTGCTCACCTGTCCTATATATCCAAGACATTCACATTTTGGTATTATTATTGGTATAATTGGTTCTTTCATTTATTGTTCATACTTTCCCAAACCTCTATGTTTACAACCCATTTTATTGAGTAATTTTGAACCAATATCTTTAGTATATTTTTCAAAATGTCCAAATCCATCATCACATTGCTCAAGATAACTTTGAACATCACTATTCCTATCATCATTTGAGTCTATGTCATCATCAATTATGATAGTATAGGATTTCTCTGAACAATCACGAACTATATTCAAAACATAATTTTCATTTGCATTTTGAGGGGGATCACAACATACATATTTTTACTATTCACAAAGATCATTAGTATCACAACATTCATCTATCATGGGCTTAAAATCATTTGTGTTAACAAGGAATCTTTCGTCATGGGCTTGTTTCCTTGTGTTTTCATATTTAAAACATTTAGAGTATTTATTACCTTATATATTATTTTCCATAAACAAACAAGTATAATGATAAAATTTTTATCACAATCATAAGTATCATTAAGGACTCCTTGTATGCATTGTTTAAGTAATAAAAATTATCCTTTTTTGGCTCCTTTAAGAATGGATTATATATTTTTCATCACTTTTTTTGAAATAAAAGTTTCACCTTCATTAGCTTCTTGAAAAAATTATTTTAAAATATTTTGTTTCTTGCATTTTATTGTCATTTTTTATTTTTCTTTTTCCCTTTTTAATTATTATTATTATTATTATTATTAACCTTTGATGTGGAAAACATTTTACCTCCCTAATTAAATTTTAAAAAACTTATAAATAACAACTATGTTTCTTATTACTCCAATATTTTCATTCAAAATCTTAACAAGGCTTTAATATTTCCTTATTAATAAACCTTATTTCTCCATTTAATATATAAGCTTTTAAAACTTTAAAACTTCCAAATATAAAACCTTATATCTCCAAATTAACCTTAGACGGGATTCAATTTTCAAAATTTGATTAAATTAAATCCTAAAATATACCTCTGCATGTGATGACTTCTTAGATGACTTTATTTAAACCAAACTTGGTGTTTGGGTGAGCATTTCATTGTCCTTCACCTGTGTTCCGAATGAGTGAGCATTTCACTATCTGCCTACCTCAAAATGTTACTTGGCACTTAGAAATTATCACTACCCTCTTTGAAATTTGAACTTCAAAATTTATGCATTTATTGTTCACTCATGAGTGTCTTTAAATGTTGCCATAATATGTTACATCTACCACCTTCAATATGGAATTTACATGGTCTTTCAGGTGGTGCAATGATATTATCTATTCAATGTTTGAAGTGGCACTTCCAATGTTCAAACTCTATAATGCTTGCCTGAGTCTCTCAATTCTACTTGGTTTCCCTGAGACACTCAACACCACTTTATGTTTTTGAGGTGTTTTACTGCACTTCTCAAATAATTCAACTTCTTTGCCTCCCTACATCTTGAGTATGACTCTTCATACTATTCTAGGATGTTTAATTTCTCCTTTCAATGCTTTGCTTGGCTGTGTTACTTGGTTTCACTTGGTTTGACGTTGCTTCACTTCATCCCTATTCACTACATTGGTTCCTCACTCCAAGAACCAAAGAAGATGTTTTTTCAAGTAGAGGATCATTGTGGTTGTTTTCCTCTAGTTGAGAAAAGGGGATGAAGACATAGATATCGACAATAGGCTCATACACACCACATCAACAACAAACTACAATAGAACGTAGGCAGTACATGGATGCTAGTAGAATGACCTTTCCTTTCATACATTCACCTAATAACTTTATTTCCTTAATCCACTACTTCTAGCTTTGCAAGTTATAGTCCACTTTCTAAATTTGAACTTATCGTCGGATGGCGATGATTGTCCCAATACTCCATTGGCTCTTATACCATTTTTGGCTATACTCTCATATTTTCTCAAATAAAGCCATAACCAGGATCAATACGAACACAATATTATGATATGCAATGAATTAAAACAATATCACAAATATATCACACATTAAATATACACAATAATATATCACAAGAAAGATATCTTTAGATTTTATTGCTTGTATACACATGATGATACAAAATTTGAAGTGTTATCTCTTACATGACTTTTTAGTCTTCAACCTTTTTCTCTCTACAATATTTCATATTCTTATTACTAATACAAGTTCACATCTTGCCACATATCAATGTGACTCATCATAATTCTCATAAATATATGTCTTTAATCCAATACAATTCATTCCTTTGTTTTTATTTCATCATAGAATAATAATATAATAAGTAGTAGGAGCTGATTTAAAATACTATATTCATTACATATTTGTATCCCCAAGTTCTAACAAGTATTTTATGTAAATCATCATGTACATTTATTCCTTCTATGGCTTACACTATTATATCAAAGTAAAACTACCTACTTTATAAGACACTATTTATGAAATATGACAACTTCTCTATTTTCCAAATGTAAAGGTAAACTATAGTAATTTATAATATCATATTTTTCATTCTAAGTACATCATCTAGATTTAAGGGCACACTTAGTCAAGAACAAAGTATATCCATTTATAATTAAAACATGATAACATACTAAAGCAATAAACTATGTAACTTTTTAATCCAAATATTATAGATATTCCATTCAATGAATTCATTAGTACATTTATATTCTTCCCATAGTAGATCAATGAAGCATACAATAGTTCAATTTCATATTGTAATAAGGACATATACTAATATAAAGTATTTGTATTCCTTTAAATCTTGACATGTAAGTACGATGATGTCACAAGTCATACTTATTCCTACTTTATGGATAGGAAGAGTATCATCATAGTGTTTATTTACCAACCACAAAATTATAAGATTTTTAAATAGAAAAATATCCTACTTGGGAGTTCTCAAGCATCCACTGAAGGTGTAGATATAATACACTAATAGGTTAGAGGGAGGACAACATGCAAGTATCATCCTATATACATGTAGTCACTTAAATCATAAAACTTAACATTATAACCATGATGATTTCTATAAATCATTACTTTTTTCCAAATTATTTTATGTATAGTTAACTTACTTATACCTAGGGATAAATGTAGTCATCCATATTGCTATAGGTACCCATAAATGTTTATATTTACAAGCCAATTTGCAACCAGTCTATACAAATTTTTAAACTAACCATCAATGCCTATATATGAGACAACATTCCTTCCAATTATGTTCATTCATGTATAAACCTGCAATGCATCTATCCATGCATACATTTGTGCCTTCTCATCTCAAGTGATAAACTCAACTCCTCTTCCAATACAACATAAGCAATTACAATAACGTGGACTAGATACTAACAAAGTATGCAACAATATGTATAAATTTTTGAACAACCATAATGCATGCAATTGTCTTTATTGTTAAAACAAGATCATCATGTTTACTATTGAGGACATTATAGATCATCTAAACTTCTATATTTCCACAAGTATTTATGTGACAAAATAATATCTAACGAAATCTAAGGAGTAAGCAAACCATACACTCCAAGCATTTGAATAATCCTAAAAACTTGCTATAATATTAGAAACTAATGGCCTTTTACATGCATCTACATGCATGATTTTGAGGATAAAATGGAAAACCCACTTCCTTTTTATATCCAAAGAACTATGACTATTCTATTGACCTAAGGATTTTAAAATGGCATTCAACTCATGAAGTAATATCATTGATTTATATATGGAACAAGAAGCCTTGCTAACTACATATAATCAATTTATGTAAGCAATAATATATATATATATATATATATATATATATAAGGTTTGTGATTTCCTAAACCATAGAAATCAATTGGTAGATATGATTCAACATGTATTAGGTCTTATTCAAAGTTCTTGATTTTCATTTGAATGTCATAACCAATAATGGATAATGGATATATCTAGGATTTATCAATATTTACCTTTGAATCTATTCGTGCTACTATAATAGAAGAGGTATAAAATATAAAATTCCAAAATAAGGAAACAACATGGATTTATATGGGTCATAACACAAGCATAACTATCAATATCATACTCAAATGCATCTTAAAATAATCATACTTTCATATCTCAATATAATGATAGAATAACTAAATGTTACAATGGATGGACTATATGCATGATCTAAGGTATTGCTATAACTCATGAACTTCTTATGAAATATATCCACAACAACAAAGCTTAGTTCAACCATATTAAATATAATAGTTCATTCATAAGCTTAGGATTTTTAAATCAACAAAGTAAGGAAAAATACAAACACGTATGAAGTCATCATATAGATCACAATTTCTCCTTTACACAAATAGGACCTTCACATACTAAGTCAAATAAGCTAGTAGAAACTTTTATAGGGCATCCCCTAAAGTGCATACAATATTTTACATGACAAACAATTATCCCCATCTTGATAGTCCATTCACATAATTAACATGAAAATAAATAATTTTAGTATCTCTCATAAATAAAGATAATACATATGAATTCTAAACATAGGACAAAAAATGATTCTTTTCATATTATTCTCTTAAGAAAGGGTTCAAATCTTCTACTCCAAAACATGCAAAATATGTGTAAGATTTATCAGTTTTTGACTAGTAGCAAGTGGATATACATAAATTTCAAGTAAATACAACTGTTCACATCAGCCCCTTTCAACAAGATGTATATTAAAATAGGTTTATACATCTTTTACAAACAAAAAAATATTTTTCTTAGAAAAAATATATTTTACACCATTCCATGGTAATGTGTTAGGGGTTTCCATCTTTTTTGATCCTTCATTGATATTTTAACATTTAGATCCCCTCCCACTATCCATAAGTTATCATGATAGGTTTCACTCATATGTTATATTGCCTTTCATTGAATTTTTTAAGCTCACACTTTTGTCATGCCATAAAACTTAAATATCATTCAAACCACCCTAGAGCCCCTCTCCCTGAGTTTGGTCATGAGGATTCCTTTAGATAAAGCTAAGTCCATCAATTGGAATGAGTTGTTATTTCATAAAGTGGTTATTCCTCCTAAAACGCCTTGAGAGGCTTGGGCCATAAAATCTCCCTATCCCCAACATTTCTTTAATATTTTGCATAACCTCTAAGGAGGTTCTGGTTTCTTGCAACAAAACCACATCCAAGTTGTTTTTTGAAATAATTCTCTTAATAGCCAATTGTCTAGGGCAACTATTTAAACCCCTTATATTCCATGTGTTTATAATAATTGAGGCTCCATGTTGTAGAAGTTGGCAATTGACTTCACCAGTCCGATTTCTCTCATTTGTTTTCCTTTGTTGCTATATTTTTCCTTGTTTATTTTTATTGCCACCCTTTGTGAACTTGTATTCTTCAGTCACTTATTTACTTAATTGATTCCTAATGTTGTCTTCTCTCTATTTTTCTCTACCACTCCCATGATGACATCTTTTGATGTATTTTGATACTATACATTCATTGCCCCTACCATATCATTTTGCTGAAACATAGATATCTCTAGTGACTATTGTTGCTCTCTCTAAACCTTTAACATGTAAATTTGTTGGGGCCTAGATGTATCTAATTATTTTTTGTGTCATAATATTCAAAGTGTCTTGGCTCTCCTTACCTCTTCTAAAATTTTGATTAGTTAGAGTTTGGGGAATTTTTCTACTTTGGGAAGGGGGTGT
Source organism: Wollemia nobilis (assembly GCA_028583015.1). Classification (NCBI taxonomy): domain Eukaryota; kingdom Viridiplantae; phylum Streptophyta; class Pinopsida; order Araucariales; family Araucariaceae; genus Wollemia; species Wollemia nobilis. The sequence goes on along the minus strand of JAQPPZ010017031.1, from coordinate 4,230,130 downwards.
ACTCCTTGTGGATATGTTGTTTTGTTTCTTACTATTAGCCCATGTCATTGATTGGTTCCACCTTTGAAGCCTCTTTACCTTCCATTAGATCATCTAATTTAAGTATTTCATATTTTTTAGAATATGCCCTCCAGTTCAAGCATTCGTTTATTTTTCCTACTTTTTTTTTATTTCATCCTCTTGCTTGATGATTGTTTCTTTGGGATCTCCTTGTTACTGTTTGAAACCCTTCATAATTTTCCTTCAATGGGGGAGGATTTTTAGAATTTATTTTTAGGTTGTTGCATTTCCTCTCTCTCTAACTTAGTGTAATTTTTTACCAGAAGCCCATACTCATGGTAAGCTCTGCACCTAAAAGGAATCGATTCATAATCCACTTGTTGTTTCTATGTATTTCTTCCCACTCTCAATTCAATTTTTGTCGAGAGTGGCTTTTATAGGTCCATATCCACACATATCATTACATATGTTGTTGATCCCCCTTCTACTAATTTTCGTGATCTTCCTATGTATGTGTCTATAAGGTTACCAATCATCCCAAGGATATCCTCTCTCCAAAATTCAAGCTGAAGAGAAAAGAGATTTAGCCATATTAGGGTTGTATATGGCTCCACACGAGGATCAAACATGGATCACCAATTATGCATGAATAAACCTACTGGTACAATATTGTATGGTCCCCCTTCAAAATTCATGTTCCTATCTAATACCATTATGAAATCCGCAACAAAGTACCCATTTGAAAGAAGAAGGATATCAACTTCTTGTGGATCCTAATGTTTCCTTAAGCAATTGTACAAGAAATGGTGGTACAACCTCAATCCCATAATTTTGAATATGAAATCATGGGTGGATTTGTACATAATGTCGTCTATAGTAAATTCTTCTACTATCTCAAGGATAGGAACTAATTTCGCTTGAGGAAAAGACCCATTTCTTCATGTCTACTCTACTTCAGTTTCTTTTCTTTTTTTAGCTTCCTGCATTAATTTTTTAGCTTGTGCCTCTATATGAACCTCTCTCCTACTACTACCCTTAATTATTTCTATAAAATATTTTTGGATGAGGGGCACATCTCCTTGATTTATTTTTGAATCACCAATGGTAGAAATTTCTTGGTATGCTACATGGGTTTTATTTTTTCTTGCCTTCTCCCCCACAAATACAATACTATTCGATGGCCCACCAGGGTTGGGGGCCATTGAAAACCATAAAAAAAACTAATAGTTCACAATAGGAGAAAAAAATAAAAATAAAAATTACCTACACTTTTTTTGAACAATGTTTGATGTGAAGAAATCCCCACCCTAAACCTTACATTCCGTAACCATCTCTACATACCTTTTTTTATTTGACCTTTCTAGAAATATTGCCTCTACTTATTGTTTTACTCTCTTGCATATATGTAACAAAGAGTATTGAAGAAAATATAAGCTTACATATTGAGCTTATGAGGGCAAATATTAATAATCAACCTTTATTCTTGTTGCATTTTTAAAATTATGTACCACATATATAATAATCAACCTTTATTAATAAATGCTTCTACTTGCCTTTTGGGTTTTTTGTCTCCAACCAGAAGAATACTCTTGGTTGAACATCCCTCTTATGGAATCTCATGCACTGTATTCTCAGGTGTTTCCCCTATACTGCTCTTGGATGTAATGGTCTCACGGAATGATATCTCAAGAGTACTTGAATGATTTTCTTTCTTTGGCTCAATATTTTTAATTTTTACTTTCTTCTTTTCAACTTTATCGACTCAACTTTAGGGCTATCCCTTTACTTTTCAATAGGCTGGTAGCAACAATGGCTCTCGATTTATTCTTTCTCTTTGGTTAGATAATTCAAGAGGTTATTAGTGGCTTTCTTCTTATGCTTCCTTTTTATAGTTATATATTATTTTATTTTTTCTTCGAGCTCACCAAGATTGACTGTGTTGCATATATTTTTTAGGTTGTAATATTACCCTCCTCAATATTTCTAGGCTTAACTTTAGTTAGCTTCTATTTCACCATGATGCAACTTAACATCTTCTAGGACATTTAATCACATCACAAAAAATAAGACCTCTCTCTCTCTTATAAATACTGCAAGCTTATTTTTTTTATCAACTCTACAAATACACTTCTAGTTTCGTTTTTTATATCAAATATTTCTTCTTATGAATTGTCTTTGCTCTTGTATCTTATATATTTTTAGAACTAGTTGGTTCTATATTTTCACTTTTTTATTTCTTTTCTTCTCTCAAGTTCTAACCTGAGTTCTATATTTTTTTCCTTCTCTCAAGTTTTTGCCTGAGTTTTATATTTTTTTTTTCTTCTCTTAAATTCTTGCCTCAGTTCTATCTTTTTTTGGTCTTCTCTCAGGTTCTTGCCTAAGATCTATATTTTTATTCTTTTCTCAATATATATATTTAGATTTTTTTTCTTTAAAGATATATATATATATATATATATATATATATATTTGAAATCTTTCAATCAACTAAATAAAAAAAATTTCAAAAAAAAAAATTGTCTCTTCTTATCACTCCAGATTTTCTTTTCTTCAAAATAAACTTTTTCTCTTCAAAAAAATTTAATAAAATTATTTTTTTCAACTCATATCTACCTTACCATGTCAATTTTTGTCTGCAAATTTTTCTACAATTTTTTTTAGCCTAAGACACTCGCTTTCTCAATTTTTTGAATGCAAATACCATTGTTAGATTTCCAGAAAGTTTTATCTAGGATCAAGTATAAATCATATAAATTCCATACAAGATAACAATGAATCACAATATTGGAATAACAACAATATCTCATAAATATAACTCAAATATATTCAATATCAAAAGATTACAAGAATGACTACATTACATGGAGCTTTAATATATAATTTTACATGACTTTCACTACTCTCAAACATTTGGAGATGTATCCTTTCTTATTCCTTTTATTAAGATAAAAATCTCATCTTACCACATATCAATGTGACTCTTAATTCTCTCTCTTGAAAGTTTGTACTTTATCTCATGTTGAATATACATTACATAAAATTTAATTCATTCTACCAAATTAATATTTACAAGGGGACCAAATAATGTAATACTTCCAAAAAATTGATCATATTTTTTCATGTATCTTTGACTGAATGAATATTTAAACTATATATTCTTTGAACTATTGAGCCATGTCATCCAATTCAAAAGACACTTTCTAACAAATATATTTTCAAATTAAAATATTTCACAATTTATATACATTAAATATATTCATTTGATTTTTATCTAAAATATAAATATTTAAATACTATCCCTCGTTTGACATGAATGAATCTTATTAAAAAAGTTAGGATTTTCTATGTTTGAGATTGAACCCCATTGCTTTGTGATTATGAAGTGACAATTTATTTTTATTTATGTTTCACAATTTATACTTATCTGTATAGAAATCATAATTCTATAGGACATATAGATAAGATATACATATACATATTAGAATGCTTACAAAGTCATTATGTACGAAGAAGAGACCATCAATTTTACCTCTTTTATGACAAATTATTTTGTCTTGCTAATATATTTGTAGATGTAGTTAGAAAGAGAAGGCATATTATTAGTAATAATTTATCCTATTGATAGTAATAGTGTCATTCTTATTAGTACATTTAGGTTTAGAGAGATTGCATTTTATAAATAAATAAATAAATTTTGGATAGTGAACGTTCTTTTTAAAGTTATAATATATATATATATATATATATATATATATATATATATATATATATATATATATATATATATATATATATATATGGCCTTGCAAAATAAATAAATATATGACCCGTTAAATAAGATGATCAATCTTAAAAATAATGTAATATTAATATACACTTGATTGGTGTAATTGAAAGTTAAAATGATGTTTTTTCAATATTGAATCTCCATACATTTTGATTATAACATTTAATTATAAATACACATTACTTCAATTTTATGATGGAACATAAGAAAAATAATTTTTTTTGAGATTAATGTGCTATATAGTAATTCATTTATGTCAATGTATTGATAAATTTCAACCATTTGGATGCTTCACTAAAAATACATTTGTTTTTCAATTTGAAGGCTATGGCCTTATTTGTTAATTTACCTACTATAAATATTTATGCATAAACCATGTATATAGAAAAAGTATGTTTGAGTAGAAAGGGTTTATTATCTAGTTTATTTTTCTAATGGAAGTAGAAAATGTATTTATGATATAAAGAACAATAGTTATTTTGTGTTTGGAAAAAATAACAAATTGAAAAATAATTCTTAGTATGGTGTCCTTAGTGTTAAATTAGTTTTTTTTTTTAAGAACATAAGCAAATGTCAGAAATAGAGTCTAGCACATTATTTAAGTACATGACTATGTACCACCTTAGGTACATTATTAGATTAAGAGTTACTTGGGGTAGAAGGAATATATGCACAAGCTTAGTTATCAACTTCATCGAATTTTTAAGATTAAATTCGAAATTCATCAAATTTAAAATCTTCACAAATAAATTTTGTGAAACCCTAAATTCGGTGTGGAAAAAAATTAAGTGGAAATGCATGCAGAAGGGAAAACGACGAGCAAACTCTAAATGCGAACAAACCCTAAATTTAGCATGGGAAAAAATTGAGTGAAAATACATGCAAAAGGAAAAAATGAGGAACAAACCCTAAATTTGGTATGGGAAAAATTAAGTGGAAATGCATGCAGAAGGGGAATCCGTGGGTAGTCTCTTAAGAAGGCAACGATGCCTCCCAAGGGCCACATCGGAGCTGACACACAAGTTATTACTAATTGAGTGAATTAGTTCATAGATAGCGCATGTGACTGGGTATGGTGTATAGAGGGAGTGTGTATGTTGGTGTGAGAAAATAGGCTTTACGGTTCAGTTTGGCACATTGTGTCTTGAATGCGCGATGCTTTGGATTAATAGTAATAAACAGTTTACATCTGGATATTGATAGTGGATTTTAACAAACTTTCCTGAGAATTATTTTATTTGTATATAAATAATATTTAGTCGACCACATAATATATTATATTTTGAGAATAGATATTCTTATGTGGATGAAAATATTTAGATGAACATTTATATTATATTTGGAATATTTATTATATATTTTATATATATGGTTTTATGATAATATAATATATTAGTTATATGTATACACCCAAGTTCATATATGCACATATATCGAATTTTATGTCGAATTTTATTTCAAATTTTTAATCATGACGAATTTCTTTCAAATTTCAAGAGTGTCGAATTCGAACACGAACTCGAACTTGATAACTAAGTGCACAAGTGTTAGAATGTGCAAATTGTAAAAAGACAAGTGTCTATCATGCAGAAGCACATGTGTCTTTCATGCACTTAGGAAGAGTGAGGCTCAAGTAACTTATCTTCTTATATATAGGGCTCATTGTAAGGAAGTATGTATCCTCTACATATCCACTGGTAGAGTGTGAGAGCTTCATGTTGTATGTATTCCTCCATTTTTGTGAGTCTCCATTAATGGTTGTTATGTGAATTATTTCTGAAGTATTGTGTCTTAGTTTCATGTTTATTTAGCTTTCATTTTCATAGCTATATTGTTGCACTCTTATTTCATTACTTGTGGATCCATTTCATTTTTAGCATATAGCTCAAAAAGCTAACATGTTATAGAGTACATGGTAGATCCATAGAAATAGGAAAATCCACAGAAGGTGTAAAAACCGAGACTTCTCGAGAGGTCACCCATTCAAGCACTACTCTAGCTAAAAATGCTTAACAATGGAGTTTTTTAATGGGTTGAAACAATTAGGGCATTAGGGAAATTTGTGTTTTAGATTCTGAGTGTAGGGAGAGCTAAAAAAAATAGGTTTTTTAGGGATTTCTTTTTTCTTGTTTTCTTTTGCAGGTTTCAAACTAGGTTCTTCCTTGCAGTTTTTTCATCATCGAACTATTTTTCTAATGAACATGTCTTGGGATTTTTCCTACTTTTGTATACCAATTTCCATTCATCGTGTGTTGTTCTCTTCTGTGAAAGTTGTTTGGTTTCCATGCACTATTCTCTTTCGTGAGACCTATTTTGTTTCCATTCACAAGGGTCTCCACTTACAACATTGTTTGACCTACCTCACTATTGTTTTTGTACATTAAAGTCCTTGCATTGCTTGAGGACCACACCTATATATTTCCAAGCTAGAACTGATGCTACCATTTCCCTGTCGGGCCTCCTATGGTTGTGTGTCCACTCTTTGATTGTGGACTAGGAAAACCATACCTAGAACTTCTTATGCTCCTCATTTTTGTTTAAGCCCCTTTCAGATGCATAAAATCATGCCTCCTCTGTTTGCAGGTGCTTGTTTATCTGGCTATGCTAAGTGTGACAAAGTCATCGCTTTTGTGTCCACCATACCTACTAACCTGTGGGTCACGGATGTTTTTGATTTGATATCAACTAACTCAAACATACGAGCATTTGTGTAGTCAAATCGTCATGCAACTTCTAGCAAAACGTGTGGTCTGTGGCTATTACTTCTGGTAGGCAAAGAAAGGGTTTCTTACATAACCGTTATAAAGGAGGAGGTCAACCATCAACATTAGAAGTACCACTTGTCTAAATTCTAAAAGCATCTCTGTTATTTAAAGCACCTAAATTTGAACGAGGAGATAAAGAAAGCAATTGCATCTTTGGAGAGTTTCTTACATCAAAATAACCATTACATAGCACACCAAGGTGTTATCAAAGAAAAAATGTTGCATGTGGCAACATTGATAGTGAAAAAATAAGGTTTGCCTTAACTTCTTTAGCCTTTCAATTGGGAGATATAGTTTAAGAAATATTAATGAAATAAAATCTTATTATATTTTGCAAATAATTAATATGGAGTTATAAGGGTTTCTACCTTAGATAATTTAATATTAATTTGTAAAATATTATTTTTTAATATTAAATTTTTACAATTAAATAATTTTCGGAGGAATAAAGTTTTCAACATGGAAAACTATTATTGCAAATATTAGTTAATTTCTAAAATTCCAAATTAGGGAGATATAAGGCTTACTACATAAAACCTTAGGATATTAGAATTTAATATTAAATTATTGCAAATTTAATCATTTGGGAGACAAAAAGGTTTCTACCTCAACTTTAGAAATATATTAAATTTGAAAATATTATTAAAACCTAGGGAGTTATAAGGTAGTCAAATTCTAAAAATATTTCTTTATTCAAGAATCTTCTTTTCCAAATCCCAATTATTAAAAGGACATAATTTTTCTCCATGGAAAAATAGGTCAGTACTTATTGTTGAAAAACTTTGGGATATAGTAAATGGAGAAATAAAAATTCCAGTAGCAAAAAAAAAATTCAAAAATTCAAAAATGATGATGCTAAAGCCATGATGTTAATTCTATTTGCCATATCTCATGAAATTCAAGCACATATTAGTGAAGTGGAAACTTCAAAAATAGTATGGGATAAATTATGTACAATATTTGAAGTAAAGAAAAAGATGAATATTCTACATCTACAATCACAGTTGCATACACTGAAACTTCATGATGGAGAAACCATAGAATAATTTCTTCGAAGGATATCAGAATTAAAATCAAAATTGCAGACTCTAGGAGAAAATGTTGAAGATGATTTTTTTGGTTTCAGTTACACTTAGAGCACTTCTTGAATCATTCAAAGCTTTGGTCACATCTCTTCTAATATCAAACAAAAAGGTGTCATTTGAGGAATTGATAAATATTCTTCAACAATATGAACTTGAAATTCAGTTGAAAAGTGAGTCATCCAATAAGGTTCATGCATTAGAAAAAGGATTGTGCACTTCATCACAAAAATAAAAATAAAAGAAGTATTTTTATATTTGTGAGAAAGAGGGCCATAATACAAAATCTTGCAAGTATAATGCATTGACAAGGAAAGATCAAGACAAATAAATCCTAAAAAATAATCTCCTAAAGGGAATCAAGCTTATTAGAATAATCAACTAGAGCATGATGCACAATCAAAACCTTTAAATAGGACTCTTATGGAAAACAATATATGTTTGTTAGAGGGTAATGAGACATCCAACGAAGACTAAGAACTCACAGATTCTAGCTCAGATGATTTGAGTTCAGTTTGTGATTGGTTAGAGAAAGCTTATCCAGTTAGCATTGATAATGATAAAATTTTAAATGATGACAGAGATAGTGATGGTCAGAGTTGTATTGATATTGATATATCTTAGTCTAATGATGCTTTTGATCATTTTGAAAAACATACTAAAGGAATTGGTTCAAAATTGATGAAGAATATGGGATATAAGGATACAGGTTTAGGAAAATATGAATAGGGAATAAAAGAACCAATTGTACTAGAAGTAAGACCAAAACATAAAGGACTTGGATATACAGGTCAAACTAGCAGCAATGAACAAGGAACTAAATCCATAACAGGAAATAGTGTCATCAAATCAGTGACAAGGTTTGATAGAATTAGCTATAGTAAAGGATAAAATGGTAAAAATAATTTTAGATGCAATCATTGTGGTAGACATGGACATATAGTAGAGAGATGTTGGAATCTACATAGTTGTAAGACTTGTGGAGGACATAATCATTCTCAGAAAACTTATCTATATAAAGAGAAGGAAAGCCAAAATTTGAAAATGGATTATGGATGGATAAGTATAGATGAATGGAATGAGATGAAAAGAATGTTGTATGGTTTCTACAAAAGAAAACCAAGCATGATAAAGAATCAAAGTACATTGAATGAAAAGAATATTACTAATCTTATCATGCAAAAACAAGAAATAAATGATCATGATCTAAGCACATCTTGGGAGAATGAAATGAATGTTACTAATATTATCATATAGAAATAGGAAATAAATTATCATGATCCAAGCACAACTTGGGAGTTAACCAGAAGCAAAAGTAATGGAAGCATTTATGATGATATTATGGAGGCAGTAGCCTTATGAGTATTCTAGTGAATGACTTAGAGAAAGTGATTATCTAGATATGACCTAGAGGCAGAGTTTCAGAGGCAATGATCCAGTGGTAGTGACCCAGAGGGAGTGATATAGTGGCAGTGACCCAGAGGCAGTGACCTAGAGGTAGAGATCTAGAGGTAGTGATCTAGAGGCAGAACCAATGGTAGTGATCTAGAGACAATGACCTAGAGAACAAAACCCGAAGGCTACTCAGATACATTGATCCAGAGGCATACGCAAATTATTTATCTAGCCATGACATAGTCAAAGATGAAGATTGAGATTTAAGACTAAAGTATTCAATACCTAAATAATGTAATACAGGGAGGTGTTAGAAATAGATTATATTAAATTATTTAGGTACATGACTATGTACCACCTTAGGTACATTATTAGATTAGGAGTTACTTGGGGTAGAAGGAATATATGCACAAGTGTTAGAATGTGCAAGTTGTAAAAGGACAAGTGTCTATCATGTAGAAGCACATGTGTCCTTCATGCACTTAGGAAGAGTGAGGCTCAAGTAACTCATATTATTATATATAGGGCTCATTGTAAGGAAGTATGTATCCTCTACATATCCACTAGTAGAGTGTGAGAGCTTCATGTTGTATGTATTCCTCCATTTTTGTGAGTCTCCATTAATGGTTGTTATGTGAGTTATTTTTGAAGTATCGTGTCTTAGTTTCATGCTTATTTAGCTTCCATTGTCATAGCTATATTGTTACATTATTATTTCATTACTGGTGGATCCATTTCCTTTTTAGCATATAGCTCAAAAAGCTAACAACAAATACAAAAATACTTACCAATACCATGCGCATAGTGTTAAACCTTGTAAAAAAAATATTTTTAGCAAACCCTTATTATATCCTTGGATTATTTGAATTTAATTTTATCATATTTTAGAAATTAATATAAACCCTTATTTGTAAAAGATAGGTAAGGTAATCGAGTGATCGATCTATTGGCTAACAAAGGAGTTATTCATAATGGTTTAATGGTGTGGCGGTATAATTTCCCGATGGATATTGCTTCTATTGATAATGACCTCATACACAATTAGCATTTACTCTACTTCGATCAAGTTGTTGTTGATGACTTGGCTGCAAAACTTAGGGGTGCTTGTTGATTTTGGATTTTTGTACAAAATTTCATATCTCCAAGCTACTTTTTTCTCTTTCAAGTCACACTCCAATGCGAAATAAATTCTTGCTTAGATGTGTTGGAAGGTTTGGGAAAACAACGACCTCGTGGGGTATAATGGGACTGGTGTATTGATCAGTTCGTGGTTCAGGTCCTACTACTAATATGTGTTTGGTTGGTTATCTCTCACATCCTCATTTGGTTTCAATTTGTTTTAAGTTTTAAATTATGTATGGTATTACCTATGTACTGGTTTGGATTTGGAAGGGGTAACTCCTATGATTGGTCATTCCTCTATTATTATCGTATGTAAGTAATTTCAGCTCCCTCTTTTTGGGTGGGGCTTAGTATCTTTTGTATAACGTTTGGAGATCCTTTCAAAAATTCTTCGTCCATCTAATAAAAAAATACATCTTTTATGAAAATCCATCCAAATTCAAATAGGGTATGCCTAGATGATTGTAACAACTCCCTACTTAGGGTTTCCAAATATAGAATTATTTTTCATTTTCATTACTAGTAATAACATTTTCATTCATAATGTTGTCCAAATTTAGCATCCCATATTGAATATATTCACCTATAAAATGATCTTAAAACACCCATGTATGCCTATAATAAGCCAACATGTATATAATTTGCTTGTAAGTAGTCATTTATATTAGGACCTAAGTGTTATCCATTCATTTAATGTTAATTCATAATTTATCCATTAAATAGATTTAATTGAATTATATAATCAATTTTTTGGCTCTACTCTCATATTTTCTCAAGCAAAGCCATAACTAGGATCAATATAAATACAATATTGTGCTATGTAATGAATTACAACAATATCATTGAGTTAGTGATCCATTTGTTCCTTGAATGTCCTTTTTCATGCTCTATTTTTTACTCTCTATTTTAGTTGGTCAGCTTAGCCTGGGTAAAATCAAGAACCATTTTGGAGTTATGTGAGCAATGGTCTAATCCATTCTCCAACGTGCACCTCAAAGCATTCTAGTCATTTTGCCTTCCCCACTACTTGTGGTAGCTCTAGTTAGAAATAAATTATAGAGCCTTCTGTGATAGATCCAATGATTGTCAAAATGAATTCATCAATGTTATCACCTTTTTCGTGGAGAACAATCAATTAATCCCATCCTTGAAAGTCCCCAAAGGAATATTGGAGTCTGGGTTGTATGAATATCTTAAACTTTATTTTGAACCTCACGGTCCTACTGCACCCAATATTGATAGGTTCATGGTCAAATGGTCTCCTCGGTTGGATGGATGGCTTAAAATCAACTTTTATGGAGCTGCAAAAGGTAACCTAGGTAGAGCTGGAGGTGGGGCATAGTCAGGGACTATCAAGAGAAAATAATATTAGCTTATGTCAAAAATATGGGTATTCAATCCAATAATGTTGCTAAAGCAAGAATTATGTATGTGGGACTCTCCATCCTTGAAGACCTTGACATTGAGAATTTAATCATTGAAGGGGACTCGACGAATGTTATCAATTATATAACTCAGTATCAAGTCCCTGCATGGAGTGTAAGCAACATCATCGATTAGTGTAAAATATACATGACCAAATTCAATAATACTATTGGCCAACATTTTTATAAAGAATGCAATCAAGCTACAGATATCCTGGCAAATTTAGGGGTGTTGGAAGAGAATTTGTGTATTTGGCATAATAAATTTCCTTTAAACCTTAGTGTTCATATAAATTCTGATGGAAAGCTCTTTCTTTGATGTTTGGATGTGGTTGTGGAGGTTAGTTGTTTTCCTTTGGGCTTGTGCTGAGGTGTGGCGATGTTATTTTATGGGAAAAATTCATCATTTCAAGTGCAGATGGAAATCCATTTACAACATTGAGATCGTCAAAAATAGGTTAGGCTTGTCAATTGATGTAAACAATACCATTATGGTACAATTAAATATGTTGGTAGTAGATCTTAGTATTGTGTGTTTAGTGCCATGTATGTTCAAAATCTTCCTAATTTCTTGTTGTTATGCTTTCTTTTTTTCCTTTCGTTTAGTGCTTTAGTTGTGTTGTTCTTTATTCTTTGTTGCATGTGGCTTTTGTTTAGTTGTTGTTCCAGTTTGGTTGTTGTTCAAGGTAATCCCAAGTGGATTACCTATTTCTAATTAGCTTTGTAAAAGGTTTCAGGATCCTTTCAAAACCCCTTTACCAATAAAAAATTACAACAATATCACAAATATATCACATTAAAGATACACAAGAATATATCACAAGAGAGATCTTATTTAGATTTATTGCTTGCATACACATGACGATACAAAAATTGGAGTGCTATATCCAATATATACATTTACATGAATTTTTATTCTTCAACCTTTTGCCCTCCCCGAACATCTAGGAGATGCAACCTTTTACATTTTTGTCATTAAGACAAGTTCACAACTTGCAACATATCAATATGACTCTTCATTCTCTCTCTTTTTAACACCTTGCACTTTCTCATAAAGTGACACACAAATTATATTAAATTATTACAAAAAGGATCAAATAATGTAATACTTTCAACACCCCCCTTTATTACATTATATGGTAAAAAACGTTTTTTTTACAAATTTTGATGACTATACATTTATACATTCCCCCTTCATCAAAATTGTCTTAATTATTCAACTTTGTGTCACTATCTCTATGTCTTAGAAACCTTTGATCAAGTTTGGTTTTCTTTTGTAGAAACCATACAACATTCCTTTTATCTTATCCCAATCATTCATATTTATCCATCCACAATTCATTTTTAATCTACATTTTTTCCTTTCTTTTTGTAGATAAAAATTTGTGAATGATTATGTTCTCCAAAAATTTTACAACAATAGAGATTCCAACATTTCTCTATCTTATAACCATATTTATCATAATAGTTACATCTATTCTTTATCACCAATTTGATGTCACTATTTCCTATTACAAATCTAGTTCTTGATTCATTGTTGCTCACTTGTCTTGTATATCCAAGACCTTCACATTTTGATCTTATTATTGGTACAAGTGGTTATTTCATTTCTTTTTCATACTTTCCCAAACTTGTATGTTTATAGACCATTTTATTGAGTAATTTTGAACCTATACCTTTAGTATGATTTTCAAAATTGCCAAATCCATCATCACATTGCTCAAGATAAATTTGAACATCACTATTCCTATCACCATTTGAGTCTATATCATCATCAATTATTATAGCATAGGCTTTCTCTGAACAACAACAAACTATATTTAAATTGTAATTTTCATTTGCATTTTTAGGGGGATCACAACATGCATATGTTTCCTATTCACAAAGATAATTAGTATCACAACATTCATCTATCATGGGCTTAAAATCATTTGTGTCACAAAAGGCATATTTCTTCATGGGCTTATTTCCTTGTGTTTTCATATTGTAAAAATTTAGAGTAAGTATTCCCTTGTATATTATTTTCCATAAACAAATAGTTATAGTGACAAAATTTTCATGACAATCATTAGGATCATGGTAGGACTGCCCAAACTCTCAAACTTGTTTTGGCCATATTTCACTCATACGAACTTGGATTGAGCTAAAATTTTGAGGGTAGATGCCTAAAAAACCCTAGAACATCTCCACCTATTTTATATTATTTGGAGTAACATATATCATAGCCCATATCTATATGTGAATGATATTTTTGTCAAGAGACTATGCGAGGGTTTCATATGGGTTGAGTGCAAGCAACTCTAGAGGTTGGTTTTTAGGGCCTTCGGGCCCTAGAAACCAATATTTTTGTGGTTTATACTCAATATTTTAGTAGGATATGTTGCAAGGGATCCAATATGGGTTATAAATCTATATTTCAAAAAATCATACTATGAACCTGAGTGACAACGACTTCCAATTTACTGCACAAAATAAAAGTGAAAATTATACCTTTCCATGGTGTCTAGGGCAAGGATTAAAGATATTACAAAATAAGTTTCAAATAGATGATCAAAAAATGGCTCAGATCTCAAGTGAATCTAGTGCTAAGGTGTACCCACAAAATAAATCTATTGTGCAAACCCCTTGTCAAGGGTAAGAATTTTGAAGACTCGGCCCCAAAAATGAATTTTAGGGATGCCCTCCATGGTGGACAGCCTTAGCCCAATGCTAATATTAATATTAGGGCTTCCCATAAACCTCTAAGAATGCCTAATATTGATCCCAAGAAAACAGATTCAAGATATCTTAAAGCAGTTGATGGAACTCCTATTGTTAAGCTTGATATGGGTAACACTCATACAGGCATTGAAGATCTAGAAAAAAGAGGACTAATTTATCGGTTCGTGGGTTTTCATTCGAGCCTATCTGCTTTCAAAGTATGGGCTGCAAAAATTTGGAAAACTAAAGGTGAGTTACAAATCTCTATTTATCCAAATGGTTATTTTCCTTTTTTATTTCCTAATAATGAAGATAAAGATAATAATTTTCAAGGGGGTCTCTGGTTTTTTGGAAGGGTAGGGCTTTTTATGAATCCCTGGCATACTAAATTTAAAGCCAAATAAGAGATGCCTTCTATAGCTCCCGTGTGGGTTAGAATCTTTGGCCTCCCTATTGAATTTTGGAATCCTACTATTTTTTCTTCAATTAGAAACTCTTTAGGAACTTTTATGATGATTGTTGATTGTACTCAAAATTTTGAACATATTATTTATGCTCATATTTGTGTTTTAATGGATTTTGAAAAACCCATACCTAAAAAGATCACATTACAATTTAGGGAAGACACTAGGGAGAAAGTAGTGGACTATGAGAACATTACTTTTTGTTGTAGAATTTGTCATGAATATGGTCATTTGGCTAGTTCTTGCCCAAATAAAACCCCTTATCAAAAGAAAAAAGATATAAAATCAATAGATTTTCAAATGCCTAAGAAGAATAACACTAAAAAAAAACTAGTTATGAAGGATCAATCAATGTCATCTGCTAATATGTTTGAAATCCTTTCCACAAATGATGTCCCAAGTGAGGAAGGGGAAATAATAGAAACATAAATCTTAGAAACACAATTTAAATATGAAGGGAAGAACTCAGAGATAAACCAACAAATCAAATATTTTCAATATAAAAAAAGGGAGAAAATTTACACAAGAAAAACAATCTTTTAAATATCAAAAATTCAAATAATACAGGTCCCAATATAGAATCTGTTGAACCCTCTATTAAAATTTTGGTTGTGTACGAGCATTATTCAAGGTTATAAGCCATCTCGGATTCAATGGGAGTAAGTCAAGAAGCAGGAAAAAAAATTGAAGATGGATTCTAATCAAAAGGCAGGTCGCAAGACCAATCAATATCATATGGTAAAATAAGGTGAAAATCTTGTAAAGGAAGATAATATTAATGCTCTTTCCAACTTTTTTAGCTTTGGTATTAATGAAGATCATCACTTGGAATATTAGAGGACTCAAATGGAGTCTTTCAAAACAAAATGAAATTAGAAGAATGATTCATATAAATCATCCACATCTTGTTTTCCTTCAAGAAATGAAGATGTCAATGGAGGATATGGACTCAATTGCTAGTAAAATTTGGCCAGCTAGAAAAGTGGTTTCCCTCAATTCCAAGGGACTTTTGGTGGCATTGCTTGTCTTTGGGACCCAAAAGAGGTAGTTATTCACCATATGGTTGGAATTTGGGGTCTATTAGCTATAGCTATTCAAAGTAGACATTCCAACCAAATTATGATATGCATTATAGTTTATGATTTGACTGCTTTGGAGGAAAAAAGAAGACAGTGGAAGGATATAACTCATATTATTTCTTATTTTCTTGAAGCTTGGATATTGATTGGAGGATATTTCAATACCATCCTATCTCTAGATGAGAAAATGGGAGGAAATAGAAATTTGGACAAAAGCACTAACCTCATGAGTGAATATATTTCAAACCTCCATCTTGTGGACATCCAACCATATAATAGCCTTATGACTTGGTCTAACAGAAGGTAAGTATTAGCTTGTATAATGGAAATATTGGATATGTTTTTACTCTCTAAAAATTTCTTAATCCATGGTCACATTCATAAAGTGAAGACTCTTAACAATGTTGGTTTAGATCACTAGCCAGTCATGGTGGAAATTTGGAAAACCAATATGGGTTTCTCTCCTTTTCATTTCCAATTAATGTGGCTCAGAGACTATTCCTTTAGACCACATGTGCAACAATGGTGGAAGGAATGTAAGCCTAGGTATGGGACTAAGATGTTATGTTTTACCAAAATACTGCAATACATTAAATCAAAAATCAAGACTTAGAACTAGAAGGAGTTTGGGGATGTTCATAAAAAAAAAATTAAGTTATTGCTCAACTTGAAAATTTGAATAAGCAAATCCATTTTTATGGCCTCACAGATAATAGAAGTGCAGATGAAATTAAACTCACAACTCAGTTAGAGGAATGGGAAAAAAGAGGAGAACTCTTATGGAAGCAAAAATCTAGAATTCAATGGCTCAAAGGAGATCGAAACACAAATTTCTTCCACAAATATCTTCTAGCTCGAAGATCTCACAACTTTATTTCTTCCCTAAAATCAGATTCTAGAGATGTTGTCTATACTTGGGATGGCATGAACTCTATTTTTGTCGATTACTTTTCCAATATTTTTGTTGCTACTCCTCTTGACTCAGCTTCTCAAAAAAATGTTCTTCAAGAAATCCCTTCTCTTATCACTTCTGAGAACTCTATTTTGACTGCTCATATTACTATCAATGAGTTTCAACAGATGGTTTTTAAAATAAAAAAGGAAAAACCCCAAGTCCTGATGGTTTTCCCATTGAGTTCTACCAAGAGTTTTGGGATATCTTTCATGATGATTTATTAGAGGTGGTGGAAGAAGCTAGGAAATCCAAAGAAATTTTAAAGGTTATCAATAAAACTTATATTACTCTTGTTTGAAAAGCTCAAGAGGTTGATCATATCTCAACTTTTAGACCTATTGCTTTATGTAATGTTCTTCTCAAAATTATTACTAAGATCATGGCAGAAAGGTTGAAGCCTCTTTTGCATAAGATTATTTTCCCTGAATAAGGGGGTTATGTGGAAGGGCATCAAATAGTAGATGAGATATTTCTTGCTCAGGAAGCCATCCATTCCATGGATATGCAAAAATATCCTTCTATGTTCATTCGGTTAGACTTATCCAAAGCATATGACAGAGTGGATTGGCACTTCCTTATCAATGTTTTGAGGCAATTTGGTTTCTATAAGGATTGGATGGATTGGATTATGGGATGTATCTCTTGAGTTTCCTACTCAGTTCTTATCAATGGCATACCTTCTCAGTCATTCCCAGCTTCCATATGTATTAGGCAAGGTGACCCGCTATCCCCTTATTTATTCATCATTTTTGCTGAATGCTTAGGTAGGACTATAACCAAAAGTAGGGAAAAAAAAACCCTTGAGGGAGATACCAGTGCTCATGGAGCTAGACCTATCTCTCATATTCAATTTTTTTATGACTCTACTCTTTTAGGTAAAGCTACAGTTAAGGAAGCTTCTTATATTAAGCAAATCATTAGGTGTTTTTCTAAGGCTACTGGGCAGTTGATCAATGAATACAAATCTAAAGTTATTTTATTTCACTGCTCTGCCAGATAAGAATCCATGGTCTTGGATAAATTAAGATATAAGAAGTCCTCCCTTTCGATCACTTATTTAGGTATTCCCATCAATATTCAAATGCAGAAAAATAAATATTAGAATTGGTTGTTGGACAAAGTCAAGAAGAAAATTGGAAAGTGGACCAACATGTGGCTTTCTTCTAGGGGTAGAATCACCTTGGTAAAATCAGTCCTTCAAGCTATTCCTATTTATGTTTCTTCCATGTTGAATATACCAAAGGTTGTTCTTCGAGAACTAGATCAAATCAGTCATTGATTCCTCTAGAGTGGTACTAAGGAAAAAAGGAAATGGGCCTTGGTGAAATGCGACACTTTAAGTCTTCCTAAGAATGAAGGGGGGTTAGGATTATGGTATTCTATTAATAACAATAAAGCTTTATCTGCTAAATTATATTGGAGGATATTGCATAATCCCAATGCTCTTTGGGCCAATAATCTCCGTGTTAAATATACTGAGAACAAAATTCCTAAAGACCTTGTTGGTTATCATATTTCTACCAAAGGTTCTCCCATTTTAGCAGTTCTTAATACTGGTGAGGATTTTATAAATAAAAAATTATTTTGGATCATTCATGATGGTCAACAGGTAAATTTTTGGACAGATTCTTGGGATGGTCACAAGCCTTTGATAACTCAATTTCCCGATTGGAGGCCTTTAATGGAGGAGCTTGACCGAGCTAATTGGATAAAGGTGGCTAATTATTGTTGGTACCATACTGATAATTCAAAGGTTGGTATATATTGGATTCCTATTGAGGACTAGCCTATTCAAATCCCATAAAGGTAAATACAAGATATCCAAGGCATCCTTCATATGAGATCTCTCTCTTGGTCCCATGAAAAATATTATTTTGGATGGAACAACACTACTAAGGGTGAGTATTCAGTTGCTCAAGGTTATTTGACCTTATGCCATAATAATACCAACCAATATTTTGACATATTTTCTCAGTTGTGGGCTCAAAATCTCTGGCCTAAGGTGAGGTTCTTTACTTGGATTTTATTGCATCGTAGGGTGCTTACTGGTGAGAAACTTATGAAGCGTGGTTTTCATGGCCCTTTTAGATGTGAAATGTTTGGAGAGAATGTAGAAACTCTCAACCATATTTTTATTGAGTGTACTTTAGCCTCTGAGCTATAGAAGAGAATAGCCACTTTACTTGGCTTACAGTGGTCCACTTTTTTACTTTTGAATAGATTTGGAGGGATTGGCCTAAACAAGAGGGTGTTGATCATTTTATTAGGCATTTATTTTGGATGGGTTCTACCATTCTTCTTTGGAATATCTGAAATGAAAGGAACAAACAAATTTTTAATCAAGATAGGAAGGATATTCACTATATTTGGTAAAATACCATAGCCAACTTAATTGAATCAGTCCATAAACTCCTTAATCACCCTCAAAACTTCCACCAAATATGGGATCAAGTGATGCAAAGATTGAAGATTAAATATTCTAATGGTAATCAACTTAAAGGAAATGTGAGTATTTATAATATGGATAGGATAAGAAATTGGAAACCTCCTCCTAAGGATTTTGATAAATTCAATACTTATGGAGCCTCTAGAGGGAGCCCTAGAAATGCTAGTGTGGGAGGAATTGGTAGATTTTCAGATGGATCCCTGGTTTTTACTTTTGTTGAGAATTTGGGTATTCTTTCCAATAACCTTGTTGAGGGGTATGGTATCCTTAGAGGACTTCAAGAGGCTACTAAGGTTGGATGGAAAAAGGTGTTAGTTGATTTTGACTCTCAAATCATGATTAATATTTTGAAGACTCCTTCTAAGAATCATAAGGTTGATTGGAGAATAAAAATAATTATTGAGAAGATTCAATTAATCTAGATGGGATTTTTGAAAGTTGATTACAATCATGTGGTCAGAGATCAAAAAAGGAGTGTTGATGCTTTAGCTAATTGGGCTTTGGACAAAGGTGATCTTACTTGTTATGGCCACCCTCCTAGATGGTGGGCTTCATAAATAAGGGAAGCTCTTCTTTCTATCATTTCTTTGGATGGCTCCAGTTTTGAAGGTACCTAGTTTCTTCTTGCTTTATTTTTGCTTCTCTTTGGTTCGGTTAGGGTATTTTAGTTCCCTAGCTCAAACTATTCTTTCTTTTGTTTCCTCTGTTGATTCTTGCCTTAATAGTCTTTTGGTCTAGAAAGGTCATTGTTATGTTCAATTTTTTTTTCTTTTTTTGTTTAGTTTTTTGAGGTGTGTGTTTTTTGTTTTGTTTTGTTTTTGTATTCTTTGTGTTGTTTTTTGTTGTTCTTGTGTTTTTGTTGTTTTTTTTTTTTTTGTGTTTTGTTATTGTTCTTGTGTTTTTGTTGTTCTTGTTCTTGTGTTTATGTATATTTGTGTTAATTCGTGTTTTTGTGTGTGAGTTTTTTCTATGTTTTTTGTTTTTATTTATTGTATGTTGTTGGTTGTTTTTTAATTTTAATTTTTTTATTTTTTAGGTTTTGGTCGTTTTTGCTTTTCATGTTTTTGTTGGTTATGTCTTTGTAGTGTTATGTTGTTTTTGCCATGTTTGTGCTTTGTTATGTTGTTATTGTGTTTTTTCTATGTGGTTCGTGTTGTGTTTTTTTTTTATCTTGTTATGTGTGTTGTGCTTTATATTTTTGACACACTCAAGGAGCATGTTTTTTATTTTATTTTATTATTTTTATTTTTATTTATTTATTTTAAATCTTATTGTGTGTTTGTTTTCTCCTTGAGTATGTGAAAGGTGGTAGTCCAGGTTTGAGCCCTGGGCGATTTTGATGGTATGGATACCCCTACCTCCTTGGGTCTTACCCGAAAATGGCATCCCTTTTGGGATATTTTCCACACACACAAAAAAATCATTAGCATCATTAAGGACTCCTTGTATGCATTGATGGAGTAATAAAAAATCTCCTTTTCAGCTTCTTTAATAATAGATTGTAGATATTTCATCACTTTGTTTGACACAAAATTTTCACCTTCATTGGTTTCTTGAGAAAATTCTTTTAAAATATTTTTTTTCTTGCCTTTTATTGTCATTGTTTTTTCGTTTTTTATTATTTTTATATTAATATTTGATGTGGAAATCCTTTTTGTGACAAATCAGTTAAATACATACTAGTTTTCATGATCTAAAGTCACTTAGGCTTGACAAACAAGGGAGATGGTTTGACAAGGGTAAATTTTGTTTTTATTTTTAATATTTATTTTGCACCTATTAGTAATCAGTACATAGCATTGAATAACAATTTTGGAATTATGACCACTATAGTTGACCTCCCAAGTGGATGATATTGTTGGGTCCCATAGGAGGTGCCTTTAGTGATTCTATCCTTCTCACCCTCTGTTCTGGTGAATCTAGAATCATGGCTTGGGTTTATCCTCTAGGGCCCATAACACTTAGAGGGTGGATGCATAACTCCCCTCCCTTAACATGTGGAATATTGAGCTTGATTTTTACTCATCCATTCATGTAAGGGTGTTTAGCGTAGATGCTATGGTGCTTAATTGGTGACCACATATCTAGATTAATATATAGCACCATGGGTAATTATGACCATGCCATTTACCCGAAATTGCTTGTGGTATCCTTGATAAAATTGCAAATAATACAATAGTTTATCCCATACCAAATCACCATGAAATCTTATCTTAGAGTATTATATATCTCTCACAAATATTTCCTTATTTGATAACTTCATACAAGGGCCACCACCATACTGCTCCTACAATGACCTAGATGGATGTCCCATACTGACCATCCATATTGGCCATTCTCAAATATCTCATTAATTACATACAACAAATTAACGATATTGAGTGACTTGTATATATTCATCCTATCTGATGTTGTAGATAAATATAGGCTCAGTGTTAAAGTTTCACCCTTCGATGATTTAATAATATAGGGATATTTTTTTAATTCTTCCTAGGATAAAATGGTAAAAGTCTTTTCATCCATTTTGAAGATATTTGGATAAATCCTTTTAAAAAAATAAATGCAACTATTAATAAATACCAACTATTTTAAACTAAATGATTCATTTAAATATTTCTTCGATTTAGATAAAAAAATCATCTATCCAATTATTCAAAATAAATAGTCTAATAAATGAATCTTCATCTGATATTATTAAATATTCTTTTAAATAATTTATGTACTAACTAAAAAAAGAGGTGTTTTAATGTATCTTACGAATATATTTGAAGAAAGATTTTTTCTCTAACTTTTCCTAAAAAATTAACATTATAATAACATAAATCTAAAATTAGTACCATCTTTCTTTTATGAAAATGAAAACTTTATCATAAATATTAGCTACGAAGTGAAAAATCTATTTAAATAAAGTAAAAGTAAGGTTTTAATAATCTAAGATCTTACCCACGTGCTCTAGGTGAGTTGGAGAGGGTAGGGCAATCCTCTGAGGGAGGTCCCTAGTTCAAATATCCACCCTACCAAATGCACATCGAGTGCCCAAAATCTAGTTGATAATGTTGGTGCGGTCAGTGCCAGGCGCAACTCCCGAGTGATCTTGATAGTGTAGAACCCCCTAGTCATGGTTTCTCATACCAAGGTGGCCCTGTAAGGGATTTTTTGCTAAATTCAAAAAACAAATCTAATATCTTAAAATGTCAAATACTTTGAATCATTAAACTCTATGCTACCTTTTAGGAAATAAAGCTTTAAATTAAGTCATCAACCTTTTAATGAATTGCATCTACTTAAAATAAATTAATGATAAAAATTTAACCTTCTAATTATATTTTTTACACCTCCATTGCCAATTCTAAGGTATAATACATTCTTTATAACATTCTGAAATACTTTATAAACAAAGTATATATTTATGGAATGTATATAATATTTCCCTGAGTCATCCAATAGAGTTTACAGATTTTCTAGACAATAATAGAAACAATACAATTCCTTCTCCTGTGAAAAGTCGATGTTTAAGGTTGGTGG
This sequence comes from Wollemia nobilis, assembly GCA_028583015.1. Lineage (NCBI taxonomy): Eukaryota > Viridiplantae > Streptophyta > Pinopsida > Araucariales > Araucariaceae > Wollemia > Wollemia nobilis. The sequence goes on along the minus strand of JAQPPZ010017031.1, from coordinate 4,207,386 downwards.
ATTTACACACTGATGTTGGGGATTTCCTTGTTCCTTCTTTGCTCTCCAATGTAGATGAAATAAGGGATCATAATGGATCTATTGCTAAAGGATGCATTGCCTAAATTAAGTAATGTATAACAAGTTATTGTTTACCATATTAAATCCTTTAGGATTTCAAAAAAACCATGAAAATAGAATGAAAGTTTCACTTATATGAAATATCACTTAGCATTTAGCGTAGCATACAGAGAAGTAAAAAATTAAAGCAATTCAAAATACAATATTTTCAAGATGGCATTGTTTTAGAAAAGTCATTAAAATTAAAAAAACAATTCAAAATATAGTACACAAGCAATGATATTAAATTTTCACACTTTCTAAAACATTGGTTGGCTGAATGCCACATGCTGTAAATAAAAATAATAGGTAACCATTCTTCGATGAAGATAAGCAAGACCCAACAAGTTTTTCAAATACAAATCCATGCACAATGAATGGTAAACACATTTACCCACATATCTGTGGAGCTAAACAAGAGTTTGACTGATTTTTCGAATGCAAAGCCATGCACAATGAATTTTAAACCTATTTACCTATACATTTGTGAATCTAAGCAAGGGATTGATTGAGTTTTCACTTACTAATAATTATAGTAATTCAAACCAATTTAAAAAGCTAAAGTGAAAACATCTATAAAATGAGAAATTATGGCTTACAAAGCTTTCTTTATGGAATGGAAACTGTATCTACTTCTAACCATGTTTCAGGGAGATATCCTTATATAGGAATATTAACAAAATTTCTTTAGCAATGGTAAAGCAATTCTCATTTATTAATTTACAATAATCTATATTACTTAACATAATTAAGATTTCTAAAACTAAAAAAATTCAACTTGGTGTTGTAGAGAAAAAAGAGATATGTAGAAGACCTTTTACTTTTTCCCTTCTCCACCCCCTTTCCCAAATTAGGAAAAACACACATATCTCAGGCTTCATAACTAGTCAATTTATAGGAAGAAACAAGGCAATTAAGGTGCATGCAGTTGGTCAACTCATCATGGACTTATTCTACTAGATGGATAGACAAATTCTTTTCCATGTTTCCTTTGCCTATGGGAGAAAAGTTTAATAAAAACCTCTTTTTTTATATAAACGTTTTTGTATATAAATTAAAAGTATACATACATACATACATATATATATAAATATAATCTCCCTCTCTATTTAATTGATTTATTTTATTAATAATAATTTATTTTATAAATAAATTTTAAAACTAAGCAATTGGATAATAAACACTCTAGAAAACCTTCACACATATCTATACCTCCAGTTTGATTCTTTACAAATAATATAATGATACCAGAGGTTATTGTATGCCTAAAAAGAATAGCTCCCATGCCCATGGCACTTTCCTTGCCATTGGAGATTTTAAATGTAAGTGTTCATCCAATTAGATGTATAAATTTTATACAATACACAACATACATTCACAATACAAAACATACACTCATAATACAAAGCATACATTCACAATACAAAGCATACATTCACGCACCTAAATGAATGCAATCATATGGGCTTCCATGTACCAATGATCCATTGGTGAATGTATCATTGTTAGGGTCATTATACCCTTGCAAAAGCGAATACCCCATTGTGGTGAGAATTTACACCACCATCATTTCTCATTTCATTCCTCAAGGACTTGTACCTGCAAAACAAATACCATTAGCAATATCATATCCCAAGAATGATAAAGCATAATAATTTAAAAATAGATGTTCATCATGTACAAATAACAACATCATAGATTATGTTTTGGGAGGGTCATAACACTTTTACCTCTCTAATTAAATTTTCAAATTTAAAAAACTTTAAAACAACTATGTTCCTTATTACTCCAAGATTATGATTCTAAACCTTAACAAGGCTTTAATATTTCCTTATCAATAAACCTCATTTCTCCATTTAATATAAAAGCTTTTAAAAATTTATAACTTCCAAATATAAAATTTATATCTCCAAAATAACCTTAGAAAGGATTCAAATTTCAAAATTTAATTAAATAAAACCCTAAAATATACCTCTATATGTAGTGACTTCTCAGATGACTTTCTTTGAACCAAATTTGGTGTTTGGGTGAGCATTTCACTATCCTTCACCTATTTTCCAAATTAGTAAGTGTTTCACTATATACCTGCATCAAAATTTCACTTGGCGCTCAGAAATTATCATTGCCCTCTTTGAAATTTGTGCCTTTGTTGTCCACTCATGAGTGTATTTAAATGTTGCCATAATATGTTTCATCTTCCACCTTCAATGTGCCATTTGCATGGTCCTTTAGGTTGTGCAATGATATTATCTATTCAATGTTAGAAGTGGCACTTCCAATGTTTAAACTCTTTAACTCTTCTCTAAGTCCCTCAACTCCACTTGATTTTCCTAAAATGCTGAACACCACTTTATTTTTTTGAAGTGTTTGACTACACTTCTCAAAGAATTCAACCTTTTTATCTCCCAGCATCTTGAGTATGGATCTTCACTCTCTTCTAATATTTTGTATTTCTTCTTTTAGTACTTGGATTGGCTACGTTACTTGGTTTTTCTTGGTTTGATGTTGCTTCACTTTGTCCCTATTCAACGCCTTGGTTACTCACTCCAAGAACCAAATAAGACGTCTATTATAGTAGAGGAACAATGTGGCCACTTTCCTCTATTTGATAAAATGGGGCGAAGACACATATTTTGACAAGAGGCCCATCCACAACACGTCAACAAAAAACTAAAGAAGAATGTAGGTAGTGCATGGATTCTAGCCTAATGACCTTTTCTTTCATACATTGTCTTGATGAATTTCTTTATTTAATCCATTTCTTCTAGCTTTGCAAGCTATAGTCCACTTTCATAATTACAAAGGAGTTTTTTCTTAATTTGGGCTTGTCTTCGAATGGTGATGATTGTCCCAAAACTCCATTGGCTCTATTCTAAGACTTTCTCAAGAAAAACCATAGCTAGGATCAATACAAACACAATATCATGATGTGCAATGAATTACAACAATATTACAAATATATCACACATTAAATATACACAATAATATATCACAAGAGAGAGATATTATTTAGATTTATTGCTTGTATACACGTGATGATACAAAACTTGGAATGTTATCTCCAATATATACATTTACATGAATTTTTAGTCTTCAACCTTTTATTCTCCTCAAACATTCGGGAGATACGATATTTCAGTTTATTTTCATTAAGACAAGTTCATTGTTTGCCACATATCAATGTGACTCTTCATAATTCTCATAAAGAGATGTCTTTAATCTAATACAATTTATTTCTTTATTTTTATTTCATCATAGAATGATAATTTACTAAGTAGTAGGATATGATTTAAAATACTATATTCATTACATATTTGTATCCCCAAGTGCTAACAAGTATTTTAAGTAAATCATCATGTATTTATTACTTATATGGATTACATTATTATATCAAAGTAAAACTACCTACTTTATAAGACACTCTTTATGAAATATGACAACTGCTCTATTTTCCATATGTAAAGGTAAAATATAGTAATTTCCAATATCAAATTTTGCATTCTAAGTACATCATCTAGATTTAAGGGCACACTTGGTCAAGAAAAAAGTATATCCATTTATAATTAAAACATGATAACATACTAAAGCAATAGACTATGTAACTTTTTAATCCAAATATTCTAGATATTCCATTCAACGAATTCATTAGTACATTTCTATTCTTCCCATAGTAGATCAATGAAGCATACAATAGTTCAATTTCATATTGTAATAAGGACATCTACTAATATAAAGTATTTTCATTCCTTGAAATCTTGACATGTAAGTACAATGATGTCACAAGTCATACTTATTTCTACTTTAAGGATAGGAAGAGTATCATCATAGAGTTTATTTGCCAACCACAAAACCATAAGGTTTTTAGATAAAAAAATATCCTACTTGAGAGTGCCAAACCATCCATTGAAGGTGTAGATATAATACACTAATAGGCTAGAGGGAGGACACCATGCAAGTATCATCCTATATACATGTAGTCACTTAAATCATGAACTTAACATTATAACCATGATGATTTCTATAAATCATAGCTTTTGCCAAATAATTTTATGTATAGTTAACTTAATTATACCTAGGGATAAATGTATTCATCCCTATTGCTATAGGTGCCCATAAATGTTTATATTTACAAGCCAATTTGCAATCAATCCATACTAATTTTGAAACTAACCATCAATATCTATATATGAGTCAACATTCATTCCACTTATGTTCATTCATGTATAAACCTACAATGCATATATTCATGCATCCATTTGTGCCTTCTCATACCAAGTGATAAACTCAACTCCTCTTCCAATACAACATGAACAATTACAATACCATGAAACTAGATAATAACAAAGTATGCAACAATATGTATAAATATTTGAACAACTATAACTCATGCTATTGGATTTATTGCTAAAACAAGCCCATCATGTTTACTATTGAGGACATTATATATCACTTAAAATTCTATATTTCCACAAGTATTTAAGTGATAAAATAATATCTAACCAAATCTGAGTAAGAAAACCATACACTCCAAGCATTTGAATCATCCTAAAAACTTGCTATAATATTAGCACGTAATGATATTTTACATGCATCTACATGCATGATTTTAAGGAAAAAATAGAAAACCCACTTTTTTTGTACTATTAATAAAGGAGAGGGTTTTGAAAGGGATCCCACAACCTTTTACAACAGAAAGGCCCAAAGGTCAAAATGATAAAAACCGACCATCCAAAGGGAGAGGCAAAAAAAAACAATTAAAATACTTGAGCCAACCTAAGGAACGGAACAAAGGGCTGGGGTAACCGATAAAGTTCAACCCCAAAGCCCCAATATCCTTCCCAATGGCCATCACTCCACTTTAAGGACCAAAAAGATAAACGGCTCTCAAGACACCAATAGAAAGAGAAGGCATTATCCCCCCAAGGGGTAATGGGGTACAACAATTAATAATGCCCATCAAACAAAAAAATCCCAAAATAACCACAAACTAGAGGCCAACCACCAAAGACCTATGGGGGCACCAAATAATCCAAAATAATTGTAGCACATGACCAAACGCTTGATAGCCATAAAAAACAACCACCGTTCATGGCAAAGAACAAGGTGGAAAGAACCACCCAACGTCCACCGTGCCAACTCAAGATTCAAAAAATAAATATTAATGTCTCCAAGAGATAGACAGTGAGGATAAAACCACAAAGACAAATAGGACAACATGATATCAGCCACAAAGAGTAAAACCAGAAAAATAAAGAAGGCACCATAAATTCCTTGTACTAAAAAAATACCATCAAGGACCTGCAGAGACACTAGGAACTCCACCACATACGTAGCCCATGAATAGCCTTATAATAAAATTTAAATAATAGCATCCCTCGCACGGTGAAAGATCTCACTAGGAAAATTTCCCTACCAAATAGATAAACCCTGGGAATGAATACCCAGATTTGCCATTGATTCGGCCACCATATTACCCTCTCTTAGCACGTGCTCAAACCTAACATTATCGAGGGACTGGGAGTTCCATATCATTTCATCAATGAGATTATGCACTTTCCAACCAGGCTGGAAGACCCCCCTGAGCATGTTAATCACTAGCAAGGAATCGCCTTCAATGATAGCATTTCAGATACCAAGGATTTTGAACTGTGCCACACCATTAAATGCAACCCATGCCTCAGCGAATTAGGAGGATTGCACTCCCAATATTTTTGCATAGGTAAGGATAATATCACCATGATTATCTCGAATTACACCACCTGCGCCAGCTAATCTAGGGTTCCCCTTAGAGGCCCCATCAAAATTTAATTTGAACTAGCCCATGGGTGGTAGGGACCAACGTACAAAACTTCTAGGGTTGGGTGCAGGTGGAGGATGGGCCAATGACATAAATCCAAGCTGCTCTTCGAGTTTGAATTCACTTTATAAAAGAGCCGAAGAAATATTTAAGTTCTTGAGAGCAGCTGTAACATTCTCAGAAACATTCCAAATAATTTTAATGCTAGTCAATTCTACATTACTTTCCACATTCTTAAAAGCTCTAGCATTTCATTCCTTCCAAAACTCCCAAAGAACATGGGGGAGAAGAAACATCCAAAAATATTTAACATGTCGATAGGAAAAGACAGATTTCCACTGAAGAACACAATCAATAATAGTATTTAAGATAACCCAAGCAAATTCCAACCAAGAAATAATAAACGATAACATTTACTGAAAGCCTTGGAAACTGAGCAACAAATGGGAAGTCGATTCCCAATATTTTTTACGAATAAAGCACCTATCGACCAGATATAAACCTCACTTAAGGAGATTTTCTATTGTAAGTAATTTTTTCTCCATAGCCAACCAATAAAACATGTTTATCTTCGGGATTAAATTCTTAATCCATATTAAATTAACTAGGAAATTGAAAAATTCTTCCAAACTAAGGAGTTGATATGCATATCTAACAGTGAAAGAACCCTCGCTATCCCCACTCCACACCAATCGATCATCAACATCTTCATGGTGCAACACAATCAGCCAAATCTCATCCAAGAGAGTACGCCACAAAAGGAGATTGTCTTCATTTCTTAGACTCGGGAGGGGGTTAAACCAAGATTTCCTTCCATTACAAATCTCCCAGAATTCTACCACTTTTTGAAATCCCAAAGCTCTAGAGTGATGATGTAAGACACCAAGGCATTGATCCTCAAATAAAGGATGATCTCTAAGCCATTGATCCTCCCAAAATTTTGTCAACTTACCATTGCCTACAACCCATATGTAACTAGATTTTTAAAAATCATGAGACTTATAAATACTATTCCAAAATGCAAAGCCTCCATTAGGAAGAAAGTTCAATAAAAATGACACAAAATTATATTTGGCTTTCAGAATGTTGCACCAAAGGTGATTGGAATTAGAAGCAACCTTCCAACCAATATTAGCGAAAATACCTTATTCATCATGGTCACATTTTTTAGGTTTAAACCCCCATCCTTCTTTATTTTGCATATCTTCTCCTATGACACCAAATGAAATTTCCCTTTCAAATCTAGGCCATCCCATAAGAAGGCTTTACAAACACTATCAAACTTATCTACCACCTTACTGAGGAGATGAAAAAGGGATAAAAAGAAGATTGAGATACTTTGCAAAGTGCTCTAGACCAAAACAACTTTCTTGGCTTGACTAAGAAGGGCTCCTTTCCAAGAGGCCAATTTCCTTTGAACCCTCTCAACCGTCGGTGACCAAGATGAATCTTTTAACTGTCCAACAAAAAGTGGAAGACCCAAATAAGTGGTCTGAAGGATCACACTTCTGCAATTCAAAATTCTTATAATATTTCTCTACCTAGGCTTCATAGTATTAACAAATATAATGCTTTTATTATAACTAATCTGCTACCCAGTCACCTTCTCATAATAGTCTATAAGTGACTTCATGTCTCTCACATGGAACACCAAGGCTATACACAAGAGGAGAGTGTTATCAACAAAAATTTTATGGAAGATAGGGGGGCAAGGAAAATCTAGACGAAGACCAATTTCATCACTTCTTCTAAAAATCGACCTACCCAATGCTTTTACCATGATAATGAACAAGAAGCGGGATAGGGTATCACCTTTCCTGATCCCCCAATTTGATTTAAGGAACCCAATTATAGCATCATTGATGAGAATTGAAAAACAGGTTGTGGAAAAACAAGCCATAATCAACTTAATCCAAGAGTCATTGAAGCCAAAATTATTCAACACGATGAACAAAAAGGGCCATGAGACTCTATCATAGGATTTATTGATATCCAATTTGAGGAAGAAAGCCACTCTACCACTTTTCTTCATAGAGTGCAAAAGATCATGAATTAAAATAGCCCCATCCAAAATCTCCCGCATAGGGATGAAGGTGCTTTGGGCCTTATCAATTAACAATGGGAGAATCGACTTCAATTTATTGACCAAAACTTTAGAGATGATGTTGTAGATCATATTACACAAGCTGATTGTATGGAAATCATTAAACGTTGTCACTAAATCTTTCATCAGGACCAAAGCCAAGAGAAGAGTTCACCGCCTTAGGAATCACCAAGGATCATTGGGTAAATATAAGAGCCGAGGACACCTCATTACTACATATATACCAATATTTTTGGAAGAAGGTTGGAGGGAAGCCATCCAGCCCTGACACTTTCATAGGGTCCATGGACTTTAATTCTTTGAAATTTTTATTGTCTGCGAAAGGAGCTAATAAGTCAACATTAATTTCATCAGAGACCAATCTAGGAATAGAGTCTAACATTAAATTTTTCACTCCAATATCATGAGCCAAGACTGAACATAGGAGAGAGGAGAAACACTCCCATCCTCTAACTTAATTTATCTAATTTTGGTACGTCCCCTACGATGCAAAGTGGAAGCATGGAATAACCAAGTGTTCTGGTCACCTTTTCTTAACCATAACTCTCTTGAATTTTGCTTCTAGTGAAGCTCTTCCTCCGCTTGAATATTTTGAAAAGTAGTAGAAGGTATATGTCCTCATGAAGCAACTCTTTAGAGCCACTCCTAGATTCCAACTATAATTCAAAAATTTTGATCTTCTCCACAAGCTTCTCTTTCTCTCTAAAAATATTCCTGAAGGAGAACTTATTCCATAATTTTAGATGGGCTTTCAACATTCTCAACTTATTATAAAATCTTACCAAACCTTCTTCTTCAACATCCTCCTACCACCACTCTGATAAACATGATTCAAAATCAAGGTGAGAGCACCACATCATCCTGATAAACAATCCCTCAAGAATTTCAAGCCATAAAGGGTTATGGTCAGACCCTATTATTGTAAGGGGGGACAACGAAGCATCACCAAACAAATTAAGACATGAATTAGAGACCAAAACCCTATCCAACCTGCTTAAAATAAGGTTTTCTCCTAATATATGATTACTTCATATATATCTTGATCTTTTCAATTCTAAGTATCTAAGGTCAGCCGAATTAATAAAGCCAGCAAAATAATTTAAGCTCTAATATCCACATCATTACCACTACGCTTTTCAGATGAATAGAGAGGGAAATTAAAATCCCCAATAGCAAACCATGATTTATCCCAAAAATAATCTCTCATTTCAAGCAAAAGGTTCCAAAAGTTACACCCATCATAGTAAGAATTAGGTGCATAGATATTAGAAATTACCCACCTTCTACGCGTGGCCTTGCACCAAAAAAATATGTTGATTACCCTATTGGATGAAGAGATAACATGTAATTCAAACTTCGTGGATTACTAGAAGAAAAGCAAACCCCTAGAAGCACCTACAACCTCACTGGCCATGAAACCAAAATCCTTCCAAAAACAATTATGAGTCACCTCCCAAGATGCAACAACAAGCTTTGATTATTGGATACACAAAAATTCAGGGACTCTCTCTTTTCTCAAAGCAGCCAATAACCTCTTCTTAGAGGAACTATTAAGTCCTCTAACATTCCAAGAACAAATTTTCAAGGGACAATTAAAGGGAAAGCTTCTTTCTTGACCCTCCATTGGGAGGATATTGGAAGCTATCAAGCTTCAAATGCCTATCACCATTATCCTCCTCCACAATGATATGAGCATGTCCCTCATTGTAATTCACCTCCTCCATTAGCCTCTTCCTTCCATATTTACTAGGAGGTCTTCCTAGATTTTTAACCACCCTAGTGTCAATGTCTTTTTTATGCTAGATTCTAGTTTTCAGACCAGGAGATCCTTTCTCCATGACAAATTTTAAGTGAAGCCACAGGGCTACCCACACCACTAGAGGGATAATTAAGGACCTCTTTAGGAGATGATGAAAAACTGATCACCTTTGGAGACAAATGGAACTGCTTAGGAGATAATGAACCACCATTCACCTTTGGATAATATATCTCCATATATTTAGAAATCTCAAAAGCCTCCATAGAATCCAACATAAGGCAATCAAAAGAGTTCCTTAGAGGAATATCATCAATTTTATTCAAAGGCTTTGATCAAAGAACCACATCCAAATTACTGAGGAGTTCATTCATAGGAGCCAGAGAAATACTAGTATTATCAGGACTTGGAACCACCATATCACTCTTCAGAGGCAAAGGGACCAAGACTTTATCTTTAGATGGAACCTAAAATTTCTTACGCCAAACCTTCTACTTTTTTTAAAACCCACTTTCTTTTTATATTCAAATAAGTATGGTTATTCTATGGACTTAAGGATTTAAAATGATATATTCAACTCATGAAGTAATATTACTGATTTATATATGGAACAAGAAGCCTTGTTAATTACATATAATCCATTTATGTAAGCAATAATATATATAGGTTTGCAATTTCCTGAACCATAGAAATCAATTGATATATAGGATTCAACATGTATTATGTATTATTCAAGGTTTTTTATTTTCATTTGAATGTCCATGTTAAGAGTGTCATAACCAAGGTTATATATAGTGGTGAATATTCAAAAATTGGGCAAATATTAGATTTCCAAATTTAAAAATTGGCGAATATGAGGACCCTCGACATCAGCCCATTCTCCTAAAATTTTCAAGACCAATTTTTTCTTAGGGTCAATTCACCATAATATATACAAACATAGGCATATTTGTACTCGTTGGAAAGATTTTTTCAAGCCTGATCTAATGGTGGTGATTTTATGAAGTTATAAGGTGATTTAATAGGTTAAAATGTTCCCCAAATATGACCTTATGTTTTAGGACTTCAAATACCCCAAATTTTGGTGTGAAGTTGATTGGTTTTATTTTCTTAGGATTCGCCATGATTCACCTTGATATTGATTAGGATTCATCATTTTTTACAAGTACATTTTGATTCCAACGCCTTATGCATAACTCGGGTCATAACCAATAATAGATGATGGATATAGCTAGGAGTAATCAACATTTACCTTTGAATCTATTCATGCTACTATAAAGAGTTATAAAATATGAAATACCAAAGTAAGGAAACAACATGGATTTATACGGGTCATAGCACAAGCATAACTATCAATATCATACTCAAGTGCATCTTAAAATAATCATACTTTCATCTCTCAATATAATGATAGAATAACTAAATGTTACAATGGATGGACTATATGCATGATCTAAGGCATTTATGTAACTCATAAACTTCTTATGAAAGATATCCATAACAACAAAGCTTAGTTCAATCATATTAAAAATAATAGTTCATCCATAAGCTTAGGATTTTTAAATAGAAGAAGAAAAAATACAAACATGTATGAAGTAATCTGATAGATCATAGTTGCTCCTTTACACATATAGGACCTTCACATACTAATTCAAAAACGCTAGTAGAAATTTCTATATAGCATCATGTCATGCACATACCATGTTTTACATGACAAACAATTATCCCCATATTGATAGTCCATTCACATAAATAACATGAAAATAAATAATTTTAGTATCTCTCATAAATAGATATAATACATATGAATTCTAAACATGGGATAAAACATGCTTCGTTTCATATTATTGACTTAATAAAGGGTTGAAATCTTGTACTCCAAAACATGTAAAATTTGTGTTATCAATCTTTTACTAGTAGCAATTGGATATACATAACTTTCAAGTAAATACAATTGTTCACATCAGCCCCTTCCAACAAAATGTAGATTAAAAGGGTTTTATACATCATTTCCAAACAACAAAATATTTTTCTTAGAACAAATATTTTTTACACCATTCCTTTGAAACATGTTAGGGTTTTACATCATTCTTAGAGAAATGGAAAATATATTTTCAAGAATTTTGAAAATAGTCCTAGAAAATAATGAAATGCAACATGAATTTTATGCAAAAAAAATCTATATACCCCTTTTTTCTTCTTCTATACATCAAAGAAACATGATATTTTTTCATAACATGGCCAAAGAGAACATGCATAAAATCAAATGGTTATTATCACTTTCCATTGTAAAGAAAAAAGAAACCAATAATAGGATTTTTCTATATTCTCATGCAAAATGATATGTAGTATAAGGATATTTTTCATTTCTTATGCAAAACAAAATTCAGCTACAAATATTTTTTTATTTTCTTGAATTTTAAATTCATAGAACAATAATCCATCAAAGAAAAACTTAGAACATAACCTAGTCAAGTTACTACAAAAACCTACAATGTTTTCTCCATTTCTTGCAAGTCTCAAACACTTTCTTGCTTTGTTCAAGCATGGTATTAGATAACCCAATCAAACTTCTATAAAACCCTTAATAGTATACCATGAAATCCATCATTCCTAGTCACACCAATCCTTCTAAGGTTTAAAACTTATAAATAATATCAACTAGGTAAAGAAATCAGATGAAAGGGTTTGACATAGCTTCCATTGGGCACTCCTAATACATAGTTGAAATATGGAAGTGTCAAAGAATGCCTCTCATTATCTTCTTTCTCTAAACCCTAAATTGAAATCACAAAATGAGAGTACACTAAAAAATATTTCTTTGTATATGCATTAGGTGAAGCCTTTGGCTCTAGATCCTAATTTAAGTGCCAAATCATGTTTCCCATTTGGCTAAGGTTAATCACAACATCAAGAAAATCATGAAATATAGCTCTTATTTAAGGCCTATGGTAAGATCTCTTCACAATTATACTCTATGCCAACCTCAAGTGAAACCAAATTAAAATTTATGTGGCTTTTACTCTAACAAGGGATATTTTCAGACCACTAGTCTAAAGGCGGGAAAATGAGCTCTGGCGATTTTTTCCTCTGAACTAGGGTTTCTGGAACTTCAAAAAATCTCGGGCTTCTGCTGGATTGCAGAAGTGTCTTTGGGGTACGGTGAATCTGAAGGCTAGATCGGTGCCCCAGGAGGGTCCAATGGGGACTTCTCCGGCTCCTTTTCCAGGGAGTACCAGCTCTTACGCTGATTTGTTTAAAGAAAATTCTCCTCCGAAGAATGACGAAGCCCAAAATATGGCATATAAGAAGCTCTTCACGGCTGCTGGGAATAGGTCGTCAGCACATCGGGTGAATGGTTGTTTGCCGCAGGCCGAATCCAGGCCAAAAATCATCATTGAGCCAAGTATGGTTGAAGAATCAGTCATCTACAGAGCTAACCATGATTTAATCTGCAAGTTCATGGGGATTCGCCCTTCCCTAAATTTTTTGCACTCTTGGATCCGCCAAAACTGGGAGCCCCACGGTGAGTATTCATTGTGGTTTATTAGTAATGGTTATTTTATTGTTAGCTTTTCGGCTCTGGCCGATAGAAATAAGGCTTTCGAGTCAGAGAAGAAAAATCATGGCCCGACAGGGCTATTTGTTCAACCATGGAGGGTGGGCTTCGATCCTCGTGTTGAACCTACGGCTGTCCCAGTTTGGATCCGTCTATATGCTCTTCCAATGGAGTTCTGGGGTGAGCAGGTGTTGGCAATGATTGGTAATTCTATTGGTAGACATCTGGGTGTTGCCAGAGACACTATTGAAGGGAGCATGGCGGTGTATGCTAGAATATGTGTGGAGATGGATCTCAGCCAGCCTTTGCCGATAGAGTTGGAAATTGAATTGGCAGGTCTCTCCTGGATTCAACAACTGGACTATGAGGCCCTACCCTTTAGATGTAGGGTTTGTCACAAACATGGACATTTGGCCCGTTTCTATCCTAATAATATGAATGCCAAAATGGAGGCCCCTTCAGGAATGCCAAACCTGCCTAAAGAGGATAAGGCAACACCTAATAAAGATTCTAATAGCACCGGTCAGGGCCAGGAAGCTCAGAGAGAGGGTTTTGAACAGCCCAGAAGAAAAAGACGGACAAAGAAAAAGGAGGGAAAGGAGCAATCCCATCTCAGGCCTGCCAATAGGTATGAGATTTTTAAGTCATTGGTTGACGAAGAGGAACAATTTATGGAGGGCATGGAGGGTTTTAAGGAAACTTCTAATATTCTCGGGCAACTCCCCCTCTCATCTCCTCCCGTCATACAGCAGGTAGTTGAACTCTGTGAGGTATCACAACCAGTATGTTCTGGTGCCTTAGTAGTCCATAACCAGGAGCAGACAGTATCTCAGGATGTCCGCATGGGAATAGCAGAGAAGAACAGGGAAAGGCCATCTTTGGGGATAACCCAGGTAGAAAAAAGATCAAAAAATAGCAATTCTCAGGGAGTAGGTAGAAGATCCAATAAGGAGTTGCTAGCAGCCCAAGGAGACAAATTGATCACGGGAGGATCGGTGAGGACAATAGACTCTTATTGCTCCCAGGGTAACCAATGATTATACAATCTTGGAATGTGAGGGGTTTAAACAGTAGAACCCATCAATCTGTTGTTCAAAGACTATTAGAGAATCGCAATACTAATTTTTTGCTTTTACAAGAGACTAAGATGTCATTGGATCTTATGTCTAAAATAGTCAACAGAATTTGGAGGGGTGCTGGTCATATGGATGTGGCTGCCCAAGGTGCCTCAGGGGGGATTGTTACTCTGTGGAACTCTCTTGAATGGTCTGCAATAGAACATCTTGCCTGGAGGGGTGTTCTCACTTCTCTTTTTAGGAATAATGTCTCTACGGAATTCGTTCTAATCACTAACTTTTATGGGTCTCAAAACCTAGAGGGTCAGAGGCGGCAGTGGAAGGCTGTGCATAACATGCGAGCCTCAAGGGAAGATCTAGACTGGATTATAGCGGGGGACTTTAACGCTAAATTATCTTCTAGAGACCAGGAAGGGGGAACACCATTTTTGGACCCAGGGGACCGTTTCATGATTGCCCAAGTCCAGGCTTTGCACTTAGTGGACATTAAATGTCCTGGCAATAACTTCACTTGGACTAATAAAAGGAGGGAGCCACATAGTAGGAAGGTTAAGCTAGATCATTTTTTGGTTTCAGAGGAGGCGTTTGTAAAATGGAATATAAATTTTTAGATTTTAGAAGGCCCTGTTTCTGATCACTGTCCTATTCTGCTGGAAGGCGGGACTAGGATGGGGCAGCATCACAAACCTTTCGGATTTGAGAATTTTTGGCTTCGAAAAAGAAGAACTTCGGGAGAAAATTCCATAGTGGTGGGAAGAAGGCCGCCCAGCTTATGGGAGAGCAATGTTTAGAATCCACAAACAACTTCAATATGTCAAATCTCAGTTGAAGTATTGGAGGCGTTCTAATAAAACTGACTTCCAGGCCCAAAGAGCTCCGTTGGTGGCCCGATGGGATGAGGTCCAAAAATAGTTCAGAGAAGGAGTAATTACAGACCAGCTCAAAGCTGAGGATGATGCCTTGCGTACAGCGGTTGAGGACATTGACAACCAGGAGGAGATCTATTGGAAGCAGAGAGCTAGAACCACCTGGTTATTAGAAGGGGACAGAAATACAAAATTCTTTCATCGGACTGCTTGTGCTCGAAGACAGATGAATAAGATGGAGGTCCTTCAAGATGAGAACGGTCACTCCTTTGATACTCTTCCAGGCATACATTCCCATGCTATGGATTATTTTTCTAAGCTTTTTAAGGAAAGTGTGGTACAAGATGTAGAGGCCCAAAATGAAGTTATATCTGTCATACCTGCTATTATTTCGGAGGATGAAAATCAGGCCCTCCTCAAACCCATTGATAGGGATGAATTGAAAACTGTGGTCTTTGGAATGAGCACTGGTAAAACTCCTGGTCCAGACGGCTTCCCAATTGAGTTTTTTCAGGCTTTCTGGGACTGCTTAGAGGATGATGTAAGGGCTGTTGTTGAAGAGTCCAGAGAAAATAAGAGAATGCTTAAAGCTATAAACCACACTTTCATTACCTTGATTCCAAAAGGGGAGGAGGGGGTTCATATTTCTGATTATAGGCCTATTGCCTTATGTAATGTGTTGTACAAAATAATCACAAAGGTAATGGCTGAGCGCCTAAAACCTCTTCTTCACAACATTGTCTCCTCTGAGCAAGGGGGTTTTGTTGAGGGACGACAGATTCTGGATGGGGTGGTTGTGGCCCAGGAAGCAATCCATTCAATGCACACTTCTGGTAATAAAGGGATGTTCATAAAACTGGACATGTCAAAGGCTTATGACAGGGGTTGAATGGAGTTTCCTGGCTAAAATGATGGCAGCCTTTGGCTTCTCTCAGGGCTGGATAGAGTGGGTCATGAGCTGTGTCTCTTCCCCGACTTACTCTGTGCTAATCAAGGGCCTTCCTTCGCAACCTTTTGGAGCTTCTCGGGGACTGCGCCAGGGGGATCCCTGTTCTCCTTATCTTTTTCTCATTCTGGTCGAAGGTCTTGGCAGAATTTTCTTGAGGAGAAGACAGCAAGGTAGATTATTGGGTATCAGGGTGGGTGACGAAGTTTTAACGCACCTGCGGTTTGTGGATGACACTTGGTTTGGTGGGAGTGGCCGGCTTCAGGGAAGCAAGAATGATTAGGGATACTCTTAATGTCTATCTTAGGGCTACTCAACGGGTCATTAATGACAAGAAATCCAAAGTGGTTTTTTTTAATCTGGAGCAAAGGCTTCAGAATAGAATTTTAGAAATCCTGGGATTCACAAGGACTTCTCTCCCAGTGGTTTACTTGGGGGTCCCCCTGCACTTCAAGAAGCTAAAATTAGACACATGGAGGAATCTGCTGGAGTGTATCAAGGACAGAATTAATCACTGGTCTCACAAGTGGTTGAGTTATGGTGGCAGATTAACTTTCTTACAGTCAGTCATTCAAGCCATGCCAATTTACAAATTCTCTATCCTGGCTGCCCGGTTACAATTTGGAAGGAGTTGGACAGGATGGCTAGAAAGTTTTTATGGGAAGGAGCAAAGGGAGAGAGAAAGTGGGCCTTAGTGGGCTGGGACAAAGTTACCCAGCCCAAGGCTAAAGGAGGTCTGGGTTTGAGAAAATCTAGGCTGAATAATAAAGCTTTGGCTGGAAAGTTGTTACTGGAGATGGATCTCCCAACCCACCTCCCTTTTCAGTAGAATCCTAACTAGCAAATACCTGGGACAGGCCAACCCAGTCGATGTTGCTCGCCTCCCCTTGGATGGTACTGGGTCCCTTGTTTGGCAGGCTCTCAAGTTAGGGTCTCAGGTTGTTAAAGACCGCTTATTTTGGAAAGTGGGAAGAGGGGAGAAGGCTCGTTTCTGGACAAACTCTTGGGATCAGTTCCCACCCATCATTGCTGAATTTCCTGAATTACAACCAATAAAAGCAGCCATTGAAGCCAAGGGATGGATCTGTATTGAAAGTTACTTCACAACTTCTCAGTTGGGGGAGTGTAAGTTTAAGCAGTTCAAGAAGCTGGATGAGTGGCCCATTTCAATCCCTCCGGATTTGATTCCCATCATGACTAAAATTCTGACTGAAATATTTCTTACAGGGGGAGACATGGAGGATGAATTAGCCTGGGGCTTTGGGAGTCTTGGCGTCTATACAGTAAAGGACGGATATGATAGCATTCTCCTAGAGCCCCCCCTCATACTTTTTTGGTTGAGGACTGGAGGAAAATCTGGCACTCTAAAGGCTGGCCGAAAGTCAACTTTTTTGTTTGGCAGTGCATGCACAATGGAATCCTCACTTTTGATAATCTCAGATCAAAAGGTATCATCGGCCCTTCTCAATGTGTGCTATGCTACAAGAGCGAGGAAACTGCTGACCACTTGCTGTTTGGTTGCCCTTTCACCCGACAGATTTGGCTGCGATGGTTTGCATACTTTAAATTTCAAGTAAGTGGTGACCTGAATCGGATGAATATCTGGGCAAAATGGCAGAAGGGTAGATTCAAATCTAAAGCTCTTCGTCTTGGCTGGGAGCTCGGGTTAAGCTTTATCTGGTGGCAAGTATGGCTGGAAAGAAATGCCAAAATTTTTAGAGAAACTTTCACTGCTCTAGATGGGGTTTGGCAGACCATTTGGAGCAAGGTTACCGAAACTGTGGCTGTTCATGCGGAGGAGGAAGTTCAAATTGACATTGGAGCTATGGATGACCACGGTGAACTGCTAGAGGGACAGGACAAAATTCGTTGGAAACCTCCCCCTGTAGGTTGGATTAAAATCAATACTGATGGAGCTGCAAAAGGCAATCCGGGTAGAGCCGAAATTGGAGTGGTGTGCCGGGACCATGCTGGGACTGTGCTCTATTGGGAATTGCAAGGCCTGGGAAGAACCACTAACAATGAAGCTGAAGCCATTGCCATTAAGTCTGCTTCTGTTTGGGCAGTGAAACATGGCCACCGCAGGATTATTCTTGAATCAGACTCACAAATTTTGGTTGGAGCTCTGGACTGCATGAGGAACTTTGATCTGAAAGCTTGGAGGTTGAGGGCTCTTGTCACTCAAATTAAAGAATTATGGAAGGAATTGGAGGACGTGATCCCAGTTTATGCGAGTAGAGATTTGAACAAAGCGGCTGACTTTTTGGCTAAGATGGGTGCGAAAAAGGAGGTTGGAGTTCAGTTGCACAGTGACATGGATATTGAGGATGAGGTGATTAGAGAGGGTCTGGAAAGGTCCTTGCGCCAATGATCAAAGAAAATGCAAAGGGTGGAAAACTATCACGATATCGCGACATGTTGCGTCATCACGGTCGTTGGAGGAAAGTTGTCGCGATATCGCGACATGTTGCGCCATCGCGGTCACTGGAGGAAAGTTGTCACGATATCGCGACATGTTGCGCCATCGCGGTCGCTGGAGGAAAGTTGTCATGATATCGCGACATGTTGCGCCATCGCGGTCGCTGGAGGAAAGTTGTCGCGATATCGTGACATGTTGCGCCGTCGCGGTCGTTGGAGGAAAGTTGTCACGATATCGTGACATGTTGCGCCGTCACGGCCACTGGAGGAAAGTTGTCATGATATCACGACATGTTGCACCATCGCGGCCGTTGGAGGAAAGTTGTCATGATATCGCGACATGTTGCGCCGTCGCGGTCGCTGGAGGAAAGTTGTCGTGATATCACGACATGTTGCGCCGTCATGGCCATTGGAGGAAAGTTGTCACGATATCGTGACATGTTGCACCATCACGGTCGTTGGAGGAAAGTTGTCATGATATCGTGACATGGTGCGTCGTCGCTGTTGCTGGAGGAAAGTTGTCATGATTTCGTGACATGGTGCACCGTCGTGGTCGCTGGTGGAAAGTTGTCACGATTTCGCGACATGGTGCGTCGTCATGGTCGCTGGAGGAA
This sequence comes from Wollemia nobilis, assembly GCA_028583015.1. Classification (NCBI taxonomy): domain Eukaryota; kingdom Viridiplantae; phylum Streptophyta; class Pinopsida; order Araucariales; family Araucariaceae; genus Wollemia; species Wollemia nobilis. The sequence goes on along the minus strand of JAQPPZ010017031.1, from coordinate 4,188,151 downwards.
AGTTGTCACGATTTCATGACATGTCGCTCCGTCGCGGTCGAGGGAGGAAAGTTGTCACGATTTCGTGACATGTCGCTCCGTCGCGGCCGAGGGAGGAAAGTTGTCACGATTTCGCGACATGTAGCTTCGTCGCGGCCAGGGGAGGAAAGTTGTCACGATTTCGCGACATGTTGCACTTTCGCGCCCAAAGGAGAAAAGTGTCACGATTTCGCGACGTGTTGAGTTTTCGCGGCCAAAGGCGGAATATGTCGCGATTTCGTGACATGTTGCTTTTTCGCGGCCAAAGGGGAAAGGTGTCGCGATTTCGTGACATGTTGCTTGTTCGCGGCCTATTGAGAACTTTTGTGTCACGATTTCGTGACAAGCTGCTTCATCTATTGTAAGATTGTGTTCTCTCTGAGTTCGGCTGGGAAGAGTCCCTTCCCTTATTGTAATTGATCTTTGTTTTAATACAAGTTTTTTCAAATTTTTCAAAAAAAACAAGGGATATTTTCCTACCTACGAAAGAATTTAAGATAGTATGAAATCAAACCATGCAAAAACCATGATCAAATTTTAAGCTTAAGTAAATTAAAGGTAACTTCAGATTATGCAATCACTAGAAGTTTTATAAAACCAACATATCCAATTATAAACCTAATTAAACAAATATTGATGCCCAAAGTGTAATATCATACAATATTCAATGACATATATTCATAATGTAAAGCAACACACCATTTGTTTATGTTTTATATGTATAATTTTCTCTCTTTCATGTTGATATTCAACATCTAAAACCTTCTCCTTGATGATACCCTCTCTCACTCAATTAGGTTGAGGGAAACCTTATCAAGTACTCAAAGCACAAAAATGGTAGTTAATCATTATAAAAAAATCTTTAATATTTATTGTATCGATAATTTTATCCTACTATGATAAATTGAAAATTCATCATCTTATCAGTAATGCTTTAATATTAAGCATCATTATAATAAATCATCATATCAATTATTTTTATCTTATTGAGCATGAAAATTTTGAGTCATTTTTACCATGTTATCTAATAATTGATGACAAATATGAATTAGATGCTATAAATAGTTTTAAAAAGTTGATTTGTAACATCCTTGTTGAAAGAGTAATCATACTTATGGCCAAGGATGACCTTGTATGATATAATATTTTACAGGCCTAGGGTAAATCATGGTATAAATAAATTCAATTATTATAATATTTCATTATGGAAGCCCTATGGGCTACGATTAGTCTTGTTATGGTTAAAACCACATTATAGCTTGTATACACACTTAGTTTCTTTTATTATGTCAGCTAAGGTTAAACTCATTTATGTAATTGGGATTTTGGCATTGGTATAAATTCCTCCACCACTCCATCCATTGTATCAAAGTGTTGTGATTCTTATCTATGAATAATATATTAATTATTCATTTTTCCTATGAGTGCCTACAATATATTTCTCTCTTTCATATTTTGTATGCTTTCTGTGTAATATTTGAGTAGATGGGTTGCATCTATTTGTTTCTAGAATTACGTCTAAATTTCAACATGGTATTAGAGTGGGTATGGAGCTTCATCACTTGGTAATATGAAATTTTTTTTAGAAGCATCTAATATTTCTTCTAAATTTTAGGATAAATTACTTCTTAGAGCCTTATAATAACCTTCAAAAAAATAGATAAAGGGAAGATTAAAAAAAAATATTCCTCCAATTATTTTTATTTTTTTGAGAGAAATTATGCATACTTCATGTTATGTTTCATTATTATTCGAATATTTTATACCCATTTTGCACAAATCCAAACCACTTATAGTAGAAGTATTGTCACATTGACTTTAGAATGGTGTCTTGAATTCATCATAAAGATTCAAATATTGTTTTCTCATAAACAGGACTTGGTGTTGTTGCAAAAGAGGGAGAATTATGATGCTTTACTACCACTTGGGAGATTTTGTACCTTGGTTGAAATAAGGAAAAAGAGGTGTAATCATTTTTCCTAGTTCAAATCTTGTGCACCATACCCATTTAAATGATTGGAGCTATTCATTCTTATGGATCATGATGCGTTTATTCATAGAGAGGGCACACCTTCATACCATACCAATGAAAATGGTAGTCAAGCTAGAAGATCATGGTATAAGAGGTTTTACTTTTAGATGTAATAAGGAAAAGAGGAATTTACTTATTATTTTTCTCATAGAAAATTTAAGAGTTTTAAAAAATTCTCATTTTTCAAAAAATCTAGTCAAGGACTATTTTGGAGAGTAAAATTCCACATAACTTTACTTTTTTATATGGAAGTATTTTGATCCCATTTTTCTTCAAATAACTTTTAGTATTTTGAATTTGTGGTATATTTTTAAAGATATAATACAAGTGGAGTGACTTCTCATTATGTTATTGTTATCAAATCCTATTTCCCTATTTGAAAAGGGGAAATTTACAATATGTTATGTAGCTAGAATATTTGGTCTATATTTATGGGAGACATACATATTTATGATAGTTGCATACATTTTTACCTCTTTTGGAGGCATGCAATAAAATTACTTAGAATATGCTCAAGTTAATCCCTCTTTCTCCTTTGGAATATTGGTTTATCTTATTCATGAAGATCTAATATTTTTTTATATCTTCTTTCTTCAAATTTTGTTCAAGTGATCTTGGAATTTTGTAATGTCTCATCTCATAAATAAGTCTATGAAAAGCCTCTTCTGGTTATGTAAATTAGGTGGCCTAAGGACAAGTTAAAATTTCCAAACAACGTAATGTATGTTGTAAAATGAAAAGTTATGCTTCCAAGTATTATATTATGAGACTATATAAGATCAAAGTAATTCTTTTAGAGGGAGTTTTCTTGGCTAAATATCCTCATATGGAGTCTTAGTAGAGGTGTTCCTTTGATATGTGTAGTAGTATCTAATATTGGCAGTCATGACTACAGTTTAGTCTAAGGAGATTTTTATGTAAGGTATTTTTACATCAATAGATTTCCAGATAATGAGGGGGGATCCAAATGATTCTTTCTCAAGTGTAGAGGCCCTATAAAACATCCATTATGAGGGGAAGATATTATTAGAAATAATATCTTGTCTCCTTGGACTCTTAGTTTAGATTATGAGGGGATGTTGAAAGTGTAATCAAGGCCACCATTGTTTGATATTTTTGTATAGGCCTATGGGCAATCATTGTACATTTAAATTTATTTCATTGTAATATTTTATTATGTAAGCCCTATGGTCCATGGTTAAGCTTTTTATGGTTAAAACCACCTTATAACTTGTAATTAGACTTAATCCCTCTTGTGATGTTGTCTTAGGTTAATTTTATTTATATATTTGGGATTTTTGTATTGGTATTAATATTACCCACAACTCCATCCATTGTATCATAGTTTTGTGATTCTTATCTATGGATAGTATAGTGATTATTTATGGTGCATATGAGTGCCCACTATATATTTATATCTTTCTTCATTTTTATACTTTTTGTATAATATTACTTTTTGTATAATATTTGAGTGGATGTATTACTTCTATTCATTTCTAGAAATAGGTGTAAATTCAAAAAATACTTTCCTATTTGAAAGAGTCATTGTCATTTTTATTAATTATAACAACAAAGTGTCAATATTAAAAATCATAATATTATCTAAGCAAATAAATGTGGTAAGATGTTATGAAATTCATCAACATATTTTAAAGTGGAAGTATGCTCAATATATTGGTCCTACTAGACCTTACATTGAGACACCTCTTTGTTATGCAAGTTTAACTTACATGTATCCAATATCCTCACTGGTTCAACTAGAACGACACTTGGATCTAGAAGTTTCAAGGATAACTAATCAAGGATATATAGTATGATAAGGATTTAATAAAGAAATATGAAGAATATTATGGATTTAAGAGAGAACTATGGATAAAGTAATTCTATTAGAAACTAATTTATACACCTTTAAAACCTTAAATGATGCTACATATCTAGGTGTAAGTTTGGCATAATTATCAAAATTTCAACAATTACAAACTATTTGGGATTTTTTCCTTATGAGCATAACTCTTCTATGTATATATGGCTTGCTTTAGCTATTTCCTCACTAGTAACGCATGCTCCTCTATTTCTCTCATTGTATTTGGATCTAGGACCACTCTCTCTTAGCTAAGAGATACATGCTACTTCTTATCATAAAGTGCCTCAAAAGGATCCATGTCCAAATTATAATGGTAGAAATTATTTTAGTCTAAATCCACTAGTGGAAAGTACTCTTATCATTTGTCCTATTGACCCATGTATTACATCCTTAATAAGTCATTGAAACCTAATTTATCCTTTTAGTCCAGTGATATATCTTTAGATGGTAGAATTCTAGTGTTCAAATTAGATCCCAATGCAACATTCAATATTGTTTAAAAACTCAAAGAAAATCTAGTATCTCTATTAGATGTAATTATTTCTAACACACCAAATTTTAAAATCTCTTACACAAACCTTATTTCTAAAATTAGATACCCCTCATTTAGATTCCTTGAAATGAAATGGTATAACTTAGTCAAATTCATGATTGTAATAAGAATGACATCATGCTAATTTTTAGGCATTAGAAAGCTTTGCACAAATTCCAAAGTAATCATGTGTCACTTTCACTAAGGTATATCATGAGGGTAAATTTTTTAGTTAGATTTACATTATCAACCGTAACTCATTAAAACTCAAAGAATTTTACAAATTGTTCTACTAAATCCTTCCTAAGAGCTATCCAAAATTATAACTGTCTCAAGTCTTCCACCAAATTAGTCATACATAGATGTACTAAATATGGGGTACAATATGCCCCATCTAAAATCTTGCTTGTAAATTAACCAAATTAGGTATATACATGCATTTTAATACCTTAAAAAATCACCTATCTCTATTTGATACCCATCAAATCCATGATTTTGGAAATCCATTTTTAAAATAAAATTTACTCTCTTATAGTTCTCATTCTTGCTCAACAAACTCAAAATTATTTGTTTGAAAGTTGTTCTATTGATGGTAATAGTAGCAATGTGTCTTCTATGACTAATAAATTTAATTAATTGATTATATTTTCCTTTTATATGGCTAATATCTAAATCATAGTCACATATAAGTTCTAACCATAATCATGTATAGGCATGATGAAACTATCCTATATCTAGAATCTCATATTTCTAGCATTGCAACTGTGGTAGTTTAGATTCAACAAACATGAGTATGACTAGATTACAATTTGTTATAATTGTTTTTTTTCATAATTAAAGGATATATTAGGTGTATTGTTGTTGTAATAGCTAGTAATAAAGGCAAGAGGAGGGTCTTGCAATCCTAACTTACAAATAAAGATGTAGATCTATGTACTAGGTTAGTTACCAATGTAACATTATTGTAATTGTGATTATCTATTGTATTTTGTAAGGAGATTTTGTCATTATTTATACCTATAGTAAAATTTTGATTTGTGTTACTAGAATCTATTATTGGTGTGAAATTAGTTAGATTTTTCCTTCCCACGCCACTACGGAGAAAGGGCCCACTCTTAGTGAGGTGGAAGATACTTCTTTTACATGAATTTTATGTTTGTTGTAGCTATAAAATGAATCAATATTTTTTTCCTACATTTTGTGATAAGCTAAGTAGTTGTTTGAGTTTATCTCCTAGCAGGATTAGATAATTATTTAGCTTAAAATGAAAAATATTATTGTTGTTGTAGATTATTGTTAAAAGAGCCATTATTTCATGTTTAGATTTTCAAGCTACATTTTATTTCTTTTTGCTATAATCACTTTTATTTCTAGCATTTGATGTTTCTATCATAGTCCATTATTTTTCCTATTGAAATAAGTTTTCTTGTTGTCTTTTCAATGCTTTAGAGTATAATACCTAGACCTTACCTTACCTAAACCATTCCTAGTACATACAAACTTTGGACACCACCCTAGATTAGATAATAAATTAAAGTGAGGTATACAAAATCCATCACTTTTTTGGTGTCATTGCCAGGGAACATGGTGTTCCTAGAATCATTCTAAGAACCTATTGAATATCCAACATTATAACCCTTTTACTTGGTTAGAAAACGGATTAGTCGTAGGGGTTAAAGTATACCTCCTTAATTGGTAGTTCTTGACATAGTGTTCACTAGGATAGGTTAAGGTTGATTTCATAAACCAAGATACCTAGTGCCATTATTTTCACTATATGCCAATAAATGAGTAATTAGCCAAAACTAAGTAAAATCTAGTGGTGTTGAGAAGCAAAGGTCAAGGTGTAAGAAAAAGGAATAATTTGATAATTTAGGATGTATGAATATACCTAGGGATAATAAGGGTAGATTTGTTAAAAAGAACCCCCAACAAACCATATGTATGCAACAATCACATATAGAGTTTGTACCAAATGGTTCTATAAATTTAGGAGAATAATCTTGTATAAGTGAAGGATAAGGAAGTACAGGAAGTTAAATACCTCCCACACTTGATTATTTAGTATCACCGAAAGTATTTCATAGGAATTATAAATTTTGTTGGAAAATTATGATGGTGGATAGATAGGAGGATGGGGATGGACACAGTAATGCATACCATCCTAAAGAGTAGTAATGTTAGTTGGACATTCACATATCCTATCCATTTAGACCCTAACAGACAAGTACCTATAAAAATATCTTTGCATAAAACTTATCCATATTTAGGGGAACTATGTTAGAAGACCTAGATCAAATTTTATTTAAATTTAAGGTGTTATGTTAAACTTTGATTATGGAATCAACAACCAAAAACTTAAACTATTTCCCTCTATTCTCAAAGACTCATCCATGTGATGGTTTATGGGGTTGGCCCTTGAATCCATTCATAGCTATGCTAATATGAAAATGAACTTCTTAGATAAATACCTAAAATATTATCGTGTTAAAGACCAACAAGAACTATCCAGGTTGAAACAAAATGAGGATGAAAGTATTGAAGACTATTTAGATAGATTCCTCTTCATTGAAAGAAGATGCAAGGAAGAGATGAGTCAAGAAGTCATGAAAGTAATATTTTTACAAGGATTACAAGATGAATCAAGGGATTTTCTAAGCCTCATGGAGAAAGGTGATGTGAACAAATTAGGCCTTCCTAATATTATGAAACTGTGTAGGAATTATTCTCGTTCAAGGGAAGGAACTATAAAAATTGAGTGGTAAAGAGTGTCAACAAGATAGGAGAATTAATGGAAGAGTTTGAAAGTTGTCATTCTACTACACCTAAACATACCTTATAGGAATTTACTTTAGACAATACCAACATATATAGCATCCATAAAAAATGCCACTCTACAAATCGGTGTGATCTCTTGCGTAAAATCAAATCCACCCTTGGAAGGAGTCATCCTAATATAGAAGATCTTAATTATGTAGGACAAAAAAATAATTTCTCCTATAATCAAAGAGTGCCATGGGTACAAAATCCATGGAATGTGCCCCCACCACAACAATAAATGGGACAAGTACCCATGATCCCCATCTACCAAATTGACTAATCTAGGATGTTTCAACCGACCATGGATGCAATGAATGCCAAATCAATTATGAATGACTTATAACCAATAATGGTCAGGACCATCCCACTCCAATCAACCTTATGGGAGATAATGAAAATTCCAAAATTAACAACAAGCATTGACCCATTGGTGCTCCCCAATTAGTACCACCATAACCACCAAAACAACCTCCATGTTTGGCTCAACCTATGGTCAATCCAAACAATAATAGGTAGCAAACCCTTGTCTACAATACATAATGGAATGCTACATTTAATGTGAATTATATCGACTATGAAAATATTCAAATCTACTCGAGAAAAGCATTTCCTAATTCAAAACATCCTATAATAGTATATTTACAAGAAGAAAGGCAAAAAACTCTACCAGGTCCTAAGCCATAAAATAAAGAAGAAAATATTCTAAATATCCTACCTTCAAGAGCCTATAAGGCACCATATCCTAAATGAATACAACCCAAGGAAGAGTGCTTAGAGGAACCTAATATATTGACAAACTAAAACACTTAAATATTATGATTTCCTTACTCAAAGAAATCTAGAATGTACCAATTTTTAATAAGGTTATCTGAGAAATGTGTATTGAGAATCTTGGGAGAAGAAAAAAATCTTATCCAAATATGTAGATGGTTAGTTGACCTCTTAGAAAGGAATCTCATTCCACCTAAGTATAGAGATCCTAGAAATCCTATTATTATAATTTCCATTGGTATAACTAAAATACCCAATGTATTTATTGACTTAGGAGCAACTATATATATCATGACTATGGAAATATTGAATCGATTATCCCTAACCAATATGCAACCTACTTCTCCTATACTTCAACTAGCAGATCAATCTATATTAAAACCTAAAGGTATAGTAGAAGACATACTAGTAACCATAAAATCATGGGAATAATCTATATTTTATGATTCTCCAACCAAGATCTAGGGAAAATGGTTATCCATTTATCCTTGGGTGACCTTGGTGGTCCATGACTACTACCTTTATATATTTTCATTTAGGGGATATGACTATCTCCAATGGATTGAATTCCAAAAATATTTATCTATACCCTCCAAATCAACCCACCATGTATTTATTTGGAAATATATGGATGGACAATCCTGATGAATAAGATAATTTTCCTTATATAGCTATGGTAATAGTAAAATAACATGTAGAGGAATTAGACCCACTAGAAGTACCCCATTTTGAAGATGAAACTATTTTATTAGAATCCTCAAGTGGATCTTGTTCAAATGATGAGGAAACTATAATACACCAATTCGTATGGATGGATAAAAGTGAAACCTCTAAACATTTGTCACCTATGCTATAGCAAAATAACCCATATACTTTGGCACATGGAATATAAAGATACCTCCTCTCATCATTTAAATTTCCCTTAGTGAATATCATTCCTATAGTAATTAGTTTTTACAAAAACACTAGCATTTTCCATTCCTTACTACCCCATCATTGTCCCCTAAACTCATTGGTGATTAGAGGAGTTAACTCAGTGTAATCTGACACCAAGAAAACAGATATACAACCCAAAAAAATAGTTAATACTAATAGTTGTTTGAAGGATGAAGAAGCATCCAAATTACTTAAAGTATTAAGTCAACGCCAATATATTTTCATGGGATTATAGTGATATGAAATGGATCTACCCTGACATACATACCCATAGAATCTATACCATCGATAAAAAATCTATATACAAACCACAAAGGAGGATAAAACCTACTTATAAGGACATGGTGAAAATAAATATTGAAAAGTTATTGGATGCAGGTTTTATTTATCCAATATTTTATAGCCAATGGGTCTCCCCACTAGTTATTGTTTTGAAGAAGAATATAAATATGAGTGTGTGTGTTGAATTTGGATAACTTAATAAGGCCACACAAGAAGATAAATTTCTATAACATTTTATAGACCAAGTATTCGAAACCCTTTCTAGGAAGAAATATTTTTCTTTCCTAGATGGTTTTAGTGGTTACAACCAGATATAGGTGGCATTGAAAGACCAAGATAAAACCACCTTCACATGTCCCTAGGAAAAATTTTCATATAGAGTCTTACCATTTGGGTTATGTAATGCTCCCACAAATTTCTAGTGGGTAGTTCTTGCTATTTTTGTGGATCTCACTAATGAATACATCGATATATACATGGGTGATTTCATAATATATGGATAAAACTTTTATGAGGCTCTCCATATTCTTGATCAAGTTCTCACCCAATGCAAATTCCATAACCTATATTTGAGAAATGAAGTGTTTGATGATTATGGATAAATGAATCATGCTAGGGCATCATGTCTTAGCCATAGGCATAAAAGTAGATCCAAAGAAAATAGAATTTATAAATGAGTTACCTCCACCTAAAACTCAAATAGACATTAGAAGTTTCATAGGAGATGTAGGCTATTATAGACGATTCATTGAAAAATTTAGTAAAATTTTTGTCCCACTATTCTTCCTCCTTACCAAGAATATTGAGTTTAAATAGATAAAAGAATGTCAAGTGGCATTTGATGCCATTAAATAAAAGTTAACCTATGCACCAATATTAAGGGGACCTAATTGGAAACTCTTATTTTATATTTATATGACACTTCCAATACTGCAATAGGTGCAATACTTGGAAGGGTTATGCATAAGGGTTTGGACCTGAAATGTACTTGTAAAAAAATGGTGAATCCTAATTGAAATCAAGGTGAATCCTAAGAAAATAAAATCAATCATCTTCACACCAAAATCTGGGGGTATTTGAAGCTTTAAAAAGTAAGGTTATATTTAAGACAAATTTTGACATATTAAATCACCTTATAACTTCATAAAAAAAACCACCATTAGATCAAGCTCAAAAAGAGCTTTCCAACGAGTACAAATATGTCTATGTTTGGATATATATTGTGGTGAATTGACCCTAAGAAAAAATTGGTCCCAAAAATTTTAGGCGAATGGGCCGACATCGAGGGTCCTCATATTCACCAATTTCCAATTTTGGAAATCCTAATATTCACCCAATTTGTGAATATTCACCACTATGCATAACACTGATACTTGGTCAACAATGAGAATAAAATAAGAAAATCTATGTTATTTACTATGTTAGAAAGAATTTAACCAGTACCAAAAAGAACTACATCATGACTAAGAGAGAATTTTTAGCAGTAGTCTATGCCATCAATAAATTGTGTTATTAAATCATAGGATATCTTGTATATGTGCATACCAACTACTCTATAATTAAGTATTTAATTAATAAACAAATAGTAAGTGTATAGGTGGTCTAATGGATGTTTCTACTACAGGAATTTGACATCGCTATCATAGATAGACCTGGAAAAGCTAATTTAGTCATTGAATTTTTGTCAAGACTAAACTCTGTTGGAGAAAAAGAACCAATGGATGATTTTTTCCTAATGAAAATTTATTCACTATATTAATGCAATATTCATGGTTCATGAATATCACTAATTCCTTGGTAGTTGGATAAATATCTTCTCATCTTACTGCAAATGAGAGATGCCAAATAATTTGACAAAGTTCATCATTCCATTGGATTAAAGGATTATTATTTAAATGTGATCTTGATCACCTTGTGCATAAATGTGTGAGGTAATATGAAGTCTATGACATCCTTAGGCCATGCCATGATGAAAACTTTTTGAGGAAACTATTCAATAAAAATAACTACACAAAATGTTTCTACGAGTAGGATATTACTAGTTCTCACTCCACAAGGTTGTAAAGAAGTATGTGCCCCACTATGATCAATGTCAATGAATGGGAAAATTTTCTACACAAAATAAGGCACACCTCCAACCTCAAATGGTTTTGGAACCATTTTAAAAAATGGGGCATAGCTTATGTAACAAAGTGGGTTGAAGGAACTTCTCTCTAGTATGCTTATGAGGACAAAGTGGATTATTTCTTATATAATAAAATATTTTAGTGCTTTGGTGCTCCTCGTGTAATTTTTTCTAATCAAGGACCCTATTGGAACCATTTCTTGCATCCATAGGATTCAATTTTCATGCTGCAAGAAACCATTTTAAACCAAAGAGCTATTACAGGCTCTGGTCAACCTACCTCTTTGTTCTAATAAACACGAGTATTGCTAAAGAAAAACTACAAAACAAGTACGGAGACCCCAGTGGTAATTTTATAATAAGACATTGATTACACACTCCATATTAATATAATGTTATATATATTAAAATGACCAAGCAAGAAAATAACCATTTGTTATGCCTTATGTAGATCGGTACCTAGATTCATTGGGCTATTATAGCAATTTAACAACAATTTTAACATGAACAGAGAGAATGGGGAGAAGAAAATTGGCGCTCCTAGACTTATTCGAATATCGTAATAAAACTAAAAGTTGACCAACGAAAGAAACATATGTAATGCATTCAAATAATGTAATCCATTACATAGTAACACACCAAAATAATACAAAGAATTAATAGGAAAAAGACCCAGAATTGTATTTATTTAAAAAGTCATTACATTCAGAGTAAGCAAGAAGCTTTTAAACTATGTTTTCTCTCAGAAATTATCAATACAATGAAGATATTCTGCTCAAATAATGTAATAGAAACCTCCTACTCTCCTTGTTCCAATTTGGTAATAGAAAAGTCTCTAAATATTTGACTTAATAATCTGGAAATATTCTCAGCTTCTTGGGTACTTTCCTATCAAAATATTGCACAGAATGGGGAAGTAAATAAGAATGAATGAGAAAAATAGACACATAAAGGAGATACAATAGCACAACTCTAAAGGGCACTCAAGTATACCTCTTAGAAAAAATGCTATTCTTTAATTGCTTGATGATTATTCTGAACCTGGGCACTCCTTCTTATAGGTTAGGTTCTTGAATATGTTATTATTGGCCTGATATTGGACTTACACTTGTCATTCCTTGGTTTTATCTACTCTATATGTTATCCAGCTGGTACGACTCTAAATTAACTATTGCAGTACATTCTTGGTCTGAAGGGAGATTTTACACTAAAGTGGGTTGGTACACTTGTTTTTCTTCTTCAGCTCATATAAACAAAGGATTTATATTTAGATACAATTTATTTTCTTCTTATCTTGGTCGTTCTGATATGCCATAGGAGGAAGACCAAACTGATTTTATGGAATTTTAAGGAAGGACGAAAGAGGACTCAATGTTATGGTGAAGATTAGGGGTGGCATGCCAATGGAAAATGGATGGAATAGTACGGATCACGCAATAGAGTGATGGGAGAAAAGAGAAAATGGGATGGCTTCGTACGATGGATGGAGGTGAGATGGTGCAATGTTGGTAAAAATCTTAGGATGATCGAAGAAGAATGCCTAGGAAGAGGGAGGCAGTGATTAGTAGGAGGAAGGTAGGAATGGAAAACAAGATCTGGAAGCATCTATAAGTTGCTTCCATAACTATACTTCGTCGGAGTGTTCCCCTTGTAACTATATTCCATCGAAGTATGGATTGAATGACTTTTTGCAAGTCACAACCATGTTTTATTCTTCATGTGCTTTATTTGTATTAAGTATTTACAAAACAAAAAATTAATATATTCATACTTTTTGCACTCCATTATTTTTCCCATTAATGCCTTTTAGCTCTCTTTTACTGTCTCTATTTATAAACTATGAATATGCCCAGTAGTCTTATTTTATTGTGTAGTACATTATTATTCTCAAGAGATATACATGATCTGATTGCATGCTTGAGCATCAAGATTTATCTTCTACTCATTCCATAATATCCTTATCTAGGTACTATCCATGGGATTTATTCTGATTGATCGAATATTTATTTCCCTAGGTGTTATCTGGATTTACAGTGCTTATGTGTACTAATTATTCGGCTTCATATCAGCTATTGATCTTCATAGCGTCTTTTAGTGTACCTCATTGCGAATGAGTCACCTCACTGCTTTCTACATCGATACTTGTTTTGGGTATTCTATAAATTGATCGGCCTTTTCCTAGGAGTTCAATTGTGAAATCTTCCCTTTGGAACCTGAATCTGTTGATTCTGTTGATTTGTGATTATTATAGGATCTGAACAGCTTGCTCATGACCATTGATTTATTTTTTTCCTTTGGTCTTGTCAACCTTTACTTTTCCCTGATTAATCCATGATCGTAGGATCTTTATACCTCATGGTTGCACCGCATCCATTGGATTAACCTTTTTTCCATTGCAGTATTGGATATTTTATAACCTACGGGTTAGATAACCGAAAAAAATGCTTCAAACCTTTTTTGTTTAATATTGATTAATCAAAAAATGGGGGTGATTAATAATGTGTTAGGACCCTTGCTAAATGTGATTAAAATTTGATTAATCAAATGCTAATTTAGGCTTACCATTAGATTTACCTTTGAAGTGTGCCATCGTTGGATTATTTCAAGAGGGAGCGCATCCGTTGGATTTGTCAGAAGATATCCATTGGATTAGCCCCGCTTGTATCTTATCATTTTGAATTTGACTCAATCACTGTCGTTGGATCCTTTTAATCTCAATGGAGCACTACCATCAAATTTTTTAGGAAGATATTTCATGATCAGTGCGCTATCGTCGGATCCTGATGAGGATTAGCATAGCCATTGATTTCTTTTATCCAAATAGATTAGTTTCATAATAAAAGTGATCATTTGATTAAAACCTAAGTTAATCACTACCTTGTGATATTTTAAAGCAATTTAACATTTTAATCAAGGTTTTTTGGCTTTATACTTAGGCTTTACTTCGACCTTAGAACATGATATTTAATAAATTTAAATTTCCAAATAGAGTGCATCCATTTGATTTTACCTTGATGGAGCGCTGCCATCGGATATGCTTGATTAATCAAAGGGTGCATGTTTTAATATTAACCATAAGCTCGATATACTATGCTAATCCATTTAATTAAAACATTACCTTTGTCTTGGTCGGCTTATCTTCCGATTGGCTCATTAAAGCACCACGACCCAATTAAGTAAGAACGAAGTGCTACCCTTAGATTTAGATCGATGTGCTTGACTGTTAATGAATGGGGGTGCATACCCTCAAGCCTTCGTTCAAAATTATCATTATAGCCTTAATGTTTCATTTTAATAACTAAGGTATTTTGATGATCACTGGATAAAGCACATCCACCAATTCCTTTTAATTTGGCACGTGATTTATCATGTCCCTCATTATAATACCTTGTTTTACCTTGGTAATTCGTGATGAATGCACATCGTTGGATCAAATTTTTGATCAAGCACAACCGTCAGATCTTTTGTGACCATGGTACTCAAGTCTTCAAACTTTATATCGGGGTGCTTTATTAAGTTGGGTGCATCCATCTGATTTCTCCTTGATGAGGCATTACCGTTAGATATCTTGAAATATGCACATTCGATAACCAAAAGGGGTGCATCATTGTATTTGATTAATATCATATTAAGCCCAAAGGGGGTAATTAGTAATGTATTATACCCTAATTAATGCGTGATAAATCTAAGCTTTACCTTGATGTTACCGGATATTCTTACCATTCCATCATTTGGGTTTCAACTTTGGTGCAATCGTTGGATCTCGATCAATATTGGCACAACCATTGATTTCTTTCAACCTGCGGGGTTAGTTACCAAAGTGGCTCATGATTTTAACCTTTCATTAAGCTGAAAGGGGGATAATAATATGACGGGTTAGACTCTCGCCAGGGTTATGCATAAGGGGTTGGACTCAAAATTTACTTGTAAAACAATGATGAATCCTAATAAAAATCAATGTGAATCATGGAGAATCCTAAGAAAATCAAATTGAGCATCTTCACACCAAAATTTGGGGTATTTGAAGCCCTAAAATTTAAGGTCATATTTGGGGCCACTTTTGACCTATTAAATCATATTATAACTTCATAAAAATACCACCATTAGATCAAGCTTAAAAAGATCTTTCCAACGAGTACAAATATGCCTATGTTTGGATATATATTGTGGCAAATTGACCCTAAGAAAAAATTTATTCTAAAAATTTTAGGCGAATGGGTCGACAACAAGTGTCATTATATTCGCCAATTTCTAATTTTGAAAATCCTAATATTTGCCCAATTGGTGAATATTCGGCACTATGCATAACCCTGACCCTCGCTAATACCATTTAATACTTTTAATTAATCTTGCAGTCTTTTACCCTTTTGATGCACCTTTTATGAGAGTGTTGTCATCTGATCAGATCTTGATCGAGCGCTATCGTCAGATTCATCCATTTAGCTTGATGCTTAAAAAAGGGGTGCATACCCTTAATTTTTTAATTAATATTTCTTTTGAAAATTTAGACTTTAATGCCTTTTTTTTTTTTTTTGAATTTACATGGTGGAATCGGTAGCCGCCACGAATCCGGCAGGCTATCCAGCTTTTTATGGCCGCCACAGTATTCTACGTTGTCCGCCTCAGAAGCCGCCACACAGATCTTTGTGCAGTCCGCCCCTATAACCACCATGCCACAATCATTTTAAACATTTTACGCCGTTGAAAGCACGAGGAAAGGGACAAGCATTCAGTCCGGCGAGGCCTAAGATTTGAACCTTGGACCTCCGCCCCCCTTATTGGGTTTGGATGAACCAATTGGTCTACGCCTCGGACCTACTTTAATGCCTTTGACCACATCATTTTAAATGGTTGATTAATCGAAGTGAGCGCATCCATCAAATTTTACTCTAATGAAGTGCTCCCCTTAGATCTATGTGAGGTGCTCGATTTTTAATGCCACGAGGTGAATACCCTTGAGAATTTCAATTAAGACCTTTGTTCCAACCTTATGTTTTCATACTTTAGACCATGGTGCTTCATCATTAGGCCTTTATTTATATTTTTCTAATATTTTAGGACTTAAGATTTTATTCATTAGGCTTAGGTCTGATTATTGTGATTGCCATGACCCTTACTTTGAAGTCAGGTATTTTTATGATTTTTCCAAGGTACCGGGTGCTCAAAAGTTTAGCCTTAATCACTTTAAACATGATAAAACAATTGCCATAGTGTCAAATCAAAACCAAAAGGCTTAGGTTAATTCCAAATTTTGAAAAATATGGAATTCAACTTCTCAGAAAAATGCAATAGAGGCTAGCAATATTTTGTCAATCACATTGAAAACCAAAAATTTAAATTTTGGGGTTTTTAGATGTTGAGTCAATTTTGGCTCCAAAATATCCTAATTTACATAAAAAACATTCATGCTTTCATGGAATTTTACCAAGTAAAACATAAGAAATCCTCACCATATCACCCATAGGCCAACAATCAAGAAGAATTTATTAATAGGTAATTGGAAAACATCTTAAAAAAAATAGTAGCTTCACATAGAAAATATTGGACTAGTAGACTATCAAAATATATGTGGGCTTAAAATATCACTTGAAAATCTACCACCAAATTTATCCCAATGAGTTAGTTTATTGTAAGAAACTCATTTTACTTATTGAATTTGAATTGCAAATATTATGCACTACAATTGATGTTGGTATTAAGTTATTAAAGGTACAACAAAAAATAATTTTGTAGGTTAATGCACTTTATGAGTTATGAAGGGGTTCCCTTGATAAGACAAAAATCATTTAGAAACAATAGAAAACATGACATGAGAGGCATATCAATAGTAACAAGTACAAGCCAATAAATTGGGCACTATTGTTCAATTCATGCTATCTTGACTTCAAGGTAAAGCTCTAGATATGATGCTAAGTCCATACAAGATTGATCAATTATTTGATAATGGTGTTGTGTGACTAGTACCTATTGATGGATTGAGGCAAAATATGGTGATAAATCAACATCATTTGAAGTTGTATCACAAGCCAATGTCAAAGGAATATTTCTCTACTTATTTACTTTCATAGTTTGATATGTATATTATGGGAGAAACCTCTTCTCCCATAATAAATGAAGGATGATTGTGTATTTTCCTTATTGAAAAAAAGAAAAAAAAATAGATCCAATGGTCAAAACCCCTTTAGGGTTGTCATTGGGCCAGGACTAGTATGAAATCTAGTTTCTAGTGTGCTAGTCTTGTAAATAAAAAACTTGGTTGTGAAAATCCCTTGTGGATGCAGCCAGGGTAGAAGTACATTAAAAACTACAAATGGTGGTCTCTTCTATGTGAAAAATAAAAATGAAAAAATAATCCATAAATATACATGTGTGCACGTCTATATGATTATCCTAGTTTGTTTTTAATCCCAAAACCTATTTTGCTATAATGATAGGTTCCTACCTTATTCAAAACAAAATGATTCATCTCTCCTAGAGAGGTATGTATTTATACTTTTTAGCATTATTTAATTCAGTAAATTTTGCATGATTGCACTAATTTTGTAATCTATGGTGCATAAAAGAAGGCTTAAAAATGGATCCTAGTGGTTGAAAGCATTGTCTATAGAGTTGTATTTTTTGGTTCTCTCCTTGTATTACGTGGTTGAGCAACAAAATTATCTGGGTAGAGATAAAAAAAATTATAGCAAGCACCACAATAATCAATGTTAGACAAGATCCATCAGTGCCAAATGATGATCTAATCTACATGGCAATCACCTGCATGAAGAAAAATAATTACATCAGATTACGAGATCTGCATGGGAAGTGGATATAAAATTAGGATGACATGTCAACTCATTTTGAATGGAAAGTGCATAATCCACACATGGGGAAAGACCCATTATAGGCATTTCAAACTCTAGGACTATATCTCTATTTGCATATTATCTTGGCATACTTCTCCAACCTAACCAATAGTTACTCTCTACACACATGGCATGTCATGGTTTAGGAAGGACACTGATGAATGATTTGTCCCATTTTGAGGTACAATACATCAAGTTGACAATGGTAAAGTTGGACATCCCTTCTTTCATGCTTTCATGAATGAAGGACACATTATCTCTATTATCCCTATGATCAAAATTACCATTAACAACCTTGGACCTGTGCATTAGTTTAAATTATTTTTTAAATTCATTCCAGGCATAATCGATCAAAATAAAAAGTCTAAACTAAATAACATCAAGGAATTACTACAAAAATTATAGGTGGTTTTACATCATGGTTCATGAAGGACATTGATGAATTATTCAACCCATTTTAAGGTACAATACATTGAGTTGACAAAGGTAAAGTTGGACCTCTATTTTTCCATGCATGCATGAATGAAGGGCCCATTGTCTCTACTATCCCTATGATCAAAACTACCATTAAAAAACTAAAACTATCCCTATTTCTAAAATTCATCCTAGGCATAATGGGTCAAAAGAGAAAGTCTAAAATAGAGAGCATCAAGGAATTGCTAAAATATTTAGAGGTGGTGTGCATTTTTTATACTATAGGATGGCTAAGTTTTTTTGTTGCTTTAATGACCATGATGTCAAACTGGAAAAGGATTTTTCATGGAGTTTATAGGATGGATTTGTTGAAGCTATAAATATCAAAATTTTGGTAAACCCTTCAATACTGAGCCAAGTACCTAGGATTTTTCTTGCTATCCAAGAGTTCTTCCAAACTAGGGAAGCTCCCTCTATGCTTTTCATCTAGTTCAAAGTAGAAGGAGATCCAACCCCTACCTTCAACATTTACCACAAGCATTGTAAGGGGTTGAAATGAACCAGTCTAGATGAGTTGTAGGATTATGTCACCCTCTGTGCAATTAATATCTCACATGCAATGGGCGGTTTTCATCATTTTCCACACCACATTTAAAAATACTCATCCACTTGAAACATAATGAGCACAATCCACATTTTTACATTAATTTACCACATTATTTGAATGTCACATTGCATGACATGGTTGTAATATTTTGAGAGTGAAAATTATAACTTAAGTATTATGGGATGATTTGACTACTTTGCCATCACCAAATAGGGACTATCAAAGGTAGTAATGAAATATGGATAAAGTTTTTGGTAGAAGGGAAGGTGCCACAAGGCAACAATGAAGAAGTATTAGAGATTTCTAGTGTTGCTAAATCATTGGAATAGTTTAGTTCTACCTAGTCTTTGTTAGAGCTTGAGGTTCCATATGTGTCATAATACCTTGAGCTTGAACCTTTAACACCAATCTAGAAGAAATAGACATCAAATAAGGCTTCTAGGCCCTCTCAAAAACATTGGAAAACTGCTAAAACCCTTGGGCCTATGCCTAAGGGGTGGAAATAGGCAAGACCTATAGAGGAATAGAAACTAGATCACATGCATCCTAAAGAGAAACTAGAGTATATGAATCTTGAATATAAATTAGAACACATAGCCCAAATAAAACTAGAGCACATGCAAAATGAAGAGAAACCAGAATACATGTAGTACAAAGAGCAACTGTTGTCTCCTCCAACACTTTGTGAAGAATCACTGGAATCGAATGTGCCAAAATAAAAGGGTAAACTAGAAGAAACAAAGTCCCTAGAGGTTTCATCAAAAGAGGGTAAATATGACTACCCATGAATAATTAGAGGTCTCCTTAATACCCATTATCCCAGGCTCATTTTGTATACCCTTTTTGTCTTCTTATTGCACTATTTGACTATGATTTACTTCATAATTTTCATTAGTGCTTGATTAAATATGGTAATTAGGATTAATGTAGTACTAATATAGGAAATATGATATTATTTTTTAAGGAGAAATAAAAGAATATTTTATTGATTAATACCAATATTTATGGAATTAAGTTATGAAGTTTAGGACTTAACATCTAGAGCACCAAATACAACATGGAAGTCTATGTTGGAGAAAACATTCCACCTAGCATTTAAAAAAAGACTATAATAGGAGCTAGATGTAGAACTACAGAGTCAGCATCAGATATGACAACAACTAACCGACATTGACCATGATAGTGCCTTATTGGAACTGGATGCTAGGAAGATAGGGTGTCTCTAAATGTGGTAATTGAAGGTAAGAGAGGATGTGACTAGAGTTCAATGACATTGAACAAATAAAAAACCTTATCCCTACTATTCCAACCAACAACCTATAGTTTAACTAGACATTGAGGATGACATCAAAAACGATTAATTATCTACTAACTCAGCATAGTTGGTAGCCATTCTTGGGTAAAAATAATTTTATTATGTATAGGTATGATCAAACTATCCTATAACCAAAATATCCTATTTCCAGCATTGCAACCATGGCATTTGAGATTCAAAAAATACGGGTATGACTAGATTATAATTTATTATACCTACTAAAGGATCTACTAGGTGAATTATTGTTACAATAGCCTAATAATGAAGGCAATATGAGGGTCTTTTCCTCTTCACTTATAAATATATATGTAGTTCTATGTACTAGGTTAGTTGTCAATGTAACACTATTGGTATTGTGATTATATTCTCCATTTTGTAAGGAGCTTCTATCACTATTTAGACCTAAAATAAAATGTTGATTTGAGTTGCTAGAATATTTTATTAGTAGTTAGAATTTTTCCTTCCCACGCTGCTACAAGGCAAGGTCTCACTCCAAGCAAGGTGGAAGGTACCTCTTTTACATGCATTTTATGTTTTTTGTAACTATAACATAAATCAAATTGATGTTTCTTACATTTTATGATAATTTAAGTAGGTGTATGAGTTAATATTCTAGGAGGATTAGATGATAATTTAGATTAAAATTAAAAATATTATTTCTATTATAGAGTATTTTTAAAAGAGGTATTATTTAATGTTCAAATTTTTAGACTACACTTTCTTTCTTTCTATTGTAATCACTTTTATTTCTAGTAATTGATGTTTCTTAGCATAGTCCTTCATTTTTCTTGCAAGATTTCATTTTATTGTTGTCTTTTCATTGCTTTAGAGTAGTAGACCTAGACTTGACCTTTCCTAAATCATTCCTAGTGCATACAACCTTTGGACACCACCCATAATCTGATAATGAATTAAAGTGAGGTAGAAAAAACCCATCACCAAGCACTACTAATAGTTTTGGTAGAGATATGGTATTCAAAGATAAATATGTTTCAACTACCATGTGGGGATTTTATAGCCACTTTGAAAGACATATAAAATATTTTATTAATTCCCATTAAGGATGCCCTAGTTTACATGAGTCAAATTCAAGAGCAAACTTTGGGATGGTTGATAAGGGATGCACATTTTCTAGTAGTTAGGTCAAGCATTGGCATTAATGCCATCTATATTAGAGGTCACCTAGATAGGTATGAAACTTTTTTGTGTGTGTTAGTATTAGGAGTACTAATTGGAGACACTAGTAGGAAAATGATGCATTGAGGTTAGGAGATTTGGTGTCTAACATTCTAATGTAGTAGACAATATTTATTTGGATTATAGTTGTAACCAAATATTTGAACATAAAATAAAGAAGTACACACAGAGAGAATGTATTGCCAAAAATGAATATTTATATTGATATTTGATATAATTTTATAAATATTTTGAATTGCCCCAAATGTTTCTAGAGGTAATGTTATAATGCTCTTCTTCTCTGTATGTTACAAATCATTCTATACGAGGTCTTCCAAGTCTTCAACAGTGTACATTATTATTCTGATCTTCTGCTACAACTTCAAAGGGGTGAGTGGTCTTTGGTATCCAATGCGGGGCCACTCCAGATTCATAAACTTCTCCAAAGTACCTACCACATACACACATTCAAACCAGTAAAGGGTTCAGGAGCACCTATGGATTCATGCATAAAATCTAATGCTACACATGAACCCTACGCAAATAATCCTATGAAATAAATGACAAAAGCAATAAAATAAAAGTCTTGTCAAAACAAACTTACTGATCATGATTGTGTCATCATATTCTTAGGTCTATGAAATTGTGGGTATGTGATGGTAGATTGGAAATCATGGACATGTGGTTGTGAAATCGTGGATGCATGGTTCTGACTGTGAAACCGCAGACTAGAAATTTGGGTTGAAACATAGGTTACCTTAAAAATGGGCCTCCGAGATCTGTAAAGGGGTGTCACTCATGATCGTATCAAAGGTCTCGATTAATTTCAGTATTTTGATGGTGTATGACTTTAGATCCATTTTTTTGGTGGGGTAAGGGTACCTTTATAGGTCCCTTAGGATTTTGGAGGGAAATGGAAGGTGGCAAGTCTATATTACCAAGTGGTAATTCTAGGCTACCAAGTGAAGGGATAGTTTTAGTGAGTCACTCAGTGTATCTCACTTAACTAGGGTGATGTGGTTGCAAGTGGAGTGGTATGTGGGATTCTACCCCATGTGAAGGGACAAAGGGGACAAGAGTGGATGAGATGTGGCAAGGGTGTTGGATGAGGTGTCTAGGACACATGTCTAGTGGGTAGGTAGGATATCCTAGGGTGATTTTCTAGATTTTATAAATCTGGAAAATAGGATAATGTGCAAGGTTTTATATCCCTAAGTTAGAACTTAAGCATATATTTTATTATGCAAAGTTTTTGTGGTGGGGTGACAAAATATGGTTTTGTGTGTGCTAAATTTTTGTGTCTATAGTTGCCCCTTTTTGTATAGTGTTGTGTGCAACATAGTGCAGTGCAAAAACTAATGACACTTGATTTTATTTGGATGGAGAAATGACCTCAAACCTTCTCGATGCAAAGAATGAATGACTTGAAATTTTTAATTTTTTTTTACCCCCTCAATTGGTGAATGGGTAAAGAATGAAACCCATGAGCCAATTGACCAAAGGTAGATGATGAAAGGATGTGGATGATTGAATGTTTTGGATGTGATGACCAACTTGATGCCCCAAGTTTTAGGATTGTTTATGTTTTTGCAAATTTGCTTTTGGTTCGTTGATGAGCAAAATGTTGTGGTGAAATCATTATCCATGTGTGTGAGCTCATGAGTCTTGCTAATTTTAGTCACTCTTGTGCATCGGAGCCAGTGCACTTAGACCTTGATACTTGAGTGGTTTCTGATTATACCAAAAAATGATTTGAGTGTTTTCGCTTTTGACCCAACGAAAGGGGTTGAAGGATAACCTTGTGCAAATTTGATTTAACGCAACCAAGCTCTATGATTGAGGGAACTAGTTGGTATAATGTGAAATGTGTCCTTATGGTGAGCTACCCATCTAACCGGATTGTATTTAGTCATTGCAACCACTAGGTGTATAGGGTAATCCACTAAATACAAGGTTCACTAGATGATGTGATTGATGATGATGATGAATTTGTTGGTGATTGATGTTTTTTTTGTTTTTTTTCTCTAACTTTTTAGACCATGGGAGCACAGTTTTGCAGTGTCTAAATTGTGTGTCCACATTTGCAACCGTTAACCATGGGTTTGTGATTTTATGCACTCTACAAAATGTGAATGCATAGTTTTCATCACAAAAAATGCCTATAAATAGGTTGGGCTATCTTTTTAAGTCATTATTCTTTGTCAGTTAGAATTTGATGAGTTGCTTTGATCTGTGAGTGATATGGAGGTCGGTGATGGGAGTGATGGTGGAGGTGATGCGGGTGTGGGTGGTGCTAGAGGTGGAGGGTTGGTTGGAGCTGAAGTCAGAGTTCATTATGCCCAAGTAGGTTTTTGATGCCCTAAGTGTTGTTGTATTATTGTTTGCTTGCTTGTTGTATTTTTTGGTTGGTTTTTTTGTTGTTGTTTTTTTCATTAAGTGGGTATGGATTTGTTTTTTTTTTACTACCGTGTTAGGGTAGTTTGAAAATTTTTCATTTTTTTTATTGGATTTTTAAGGTTTTTGATTTTTTTTGTTTTGAAATGTTTGAATGTTTTATTTGTTTTTGTACAATGCAATGTAATCTAAGATGCATGATTTTTTTTTTACTACCGTGTTAGGGTAGGTTGAAAATTATTTTTATTTCTTATTTTTTTGTTTTGAAATGTTTAAATGTTTTTTTTTGTCTTTGTACAATGCAATGTAATGTAAGGTGCATGTTTTTTTTTACTACCATGTTAGGGTAGGTTGAAAATTGTTTTTTGATTTTTTTGTTTTGAAATGTTTGAATGTTTTATTTGTTTTTGTACAATGCAATGTAATCTAAGATGCATGTTTTTTTTTACTACCATGTTAGGGTAGGTTGAATTTTTTTATGCATGTTTTTGTTTTATTGTTATTTTTTTTTTATGCACTGATGTTCTTTTCTTGTTTTAGCTACAGGTGAAGCTTCTTGATTCCAGACACAAATGGCCTCGCACTATCTCAAAAGTGTGCAAGGCCCTCACAATTGATGATTGGGGTTTCATGGAGGTAGTGGGCCTAGATGGTTGTGGGCGGTTGGCTATGGTTAGAGCAGATGAGGTACTCATCTCCATTGTAGTTGAGAAATGGAACCCAGCTAGGGGTTCATTTTAGCTTCCTACAAGGAAGCTCACTAATACTTTGGAGGACATCTATCATATTTTTTGAGTGCCTGTTGAGGTTCCACTAGTGAGGGTGGGTCATGGTAAGGAGGAGGTACTCAGACCTATATTTGGAGAGCTCAGGATGTAGAATGCAACAAGGGTAGTATTTCTTACCTTGACTTGTTCAAGGATGAGAGGTTAGCTGTAGTTCCTACATTTTTGATGTACATTCTAAGTAACATTATGTTGCCTAATAACATGGGATTGAGGATCCCATGGAACCAGGTGTCTATTGTTCTTCAACTAATGTCAGATATGTAGATATTGGCATGGGTACCCCCTCTTCTTTACCAGGTTTATAGTGAGTTATATTAGGTGAACAGGTGGAGGTGAAAGGGCCTTAGCTACGATTTATTACTCTAGTTTTGGTCATGGGAGTATATTATTGTGGGCCAACCTACAATACTTCCTTGTGCTTGTGATCCCCTTGCTCCTCATGCTTATCAATGGCTACTTAGCGAGGAGTCCTCTCCCACTCACCCTGTGATTGAAGCTGCTACTTATAGGGATAGTCTGAGTGGATTGACTAGGGACTTTATGTGTTGGCATCCATGGAGGGGTCTGTCTTGGGAGAGTTATGCTACATAGCTTCACCAAGTTTGACAAGGGTGATGGCTCATGGGTAGCCACACTCAAGATATGGAGTACATCCAATTCTCTCGAGTGCAAAGATAGTTTGGGTTGGTTCAAGGGGTTCTTGATCCTCCAGTTATGTATATATAATGAGGCAATGAGCTAGGCCTACCTCTAACTCCTAAATTCTATATGGTGGATGATGCATCCGATAATCCAACCATTGAGGTGCCTGATTTTGATGATGTAGATATGACTACAAATTTTGGTGCTTGGTTTGTGATGTAGTCTCCTTGGATATTGAGTTAGGTTGTAGATGATGCAATTGGTGGGAATGAGCCTGATGCTAGAGATCAGGCTCCTAGGTGGGATAAGTGTCTTTGGGGGATTGGTGGTAGGAGGCTTTCTACCATAGAGTTGTACCAGCCTAAGGTGGATGTTTAGCATGAGGATAGTGAGGAGGGGGATTATGGTGATGGAGGTGACGATGGAGATGGAGGTCAGGGATATGATGGAGGTGATGGAGGTGAGGGAGATGGTGGTTATGGTGAGGGAGAGTAGGTTTCTCCTACTGGGTATCAAATTGACATCAAGTTTTACTTGACACTATAACTATATATTTTCTAATTTTCTATCCAGGCATGCACCCGATAGTCGTAGCTCGACACTCAAGCATTGGATGGACCAAATACAACTTCAATCCAACTTCTAGAGTAGGTTGGTTTCTTGTCAACTTAAAATGGTGTTGACATAATTAAATATAAAATAGGATTTTGAGATAAGGGTTAGAAAATTTTTAGGGTTAGAGGTATTATAAAAACAATTGTTGGATAGGCTAACAACATAGGCAACTATAAAAAAAGGCTCCCACAAGCTATTTCTAGTGTCCCACTACTCAAAATTAGCAGCACCCAAACCCATGAAATCTTCATACATTAAAACATAAACAGAGATATATTGCAGAAAGAAATTCCAACATCTAATATTGATAATCCAAATTAGTAGAATAGACCAATAGTTATATTTAATAGAAATAAACTTTCTAACAACACATATCTAACCATGAATATATTTCAACTACTCTCACAACTAGTAATCCAATAAGCGAGAATGAACTAACCATTCAAGTATTAACAAAAATGCAGCCCAAGGCTTTGAATCTATTACATAAGATGATGAAGATGACAAATTTGAGTCAAAAATCAAAGTAATGCTCCTTCCATTAGCTCACAAGAATATTTACAGTATGACAATAAAATGCACTAGAGATGACCCTAGAACATGAGGGTTCAACCTCTATTTATAGTTTTTAAATAAAATAATATTAAGGAGACATTACAAATATTACATATTTACAGCTCAATAGAGAGTTTTTTGTTGGCATTATCTTACGGGTTCATCATTCAAGAAATTCGTTGTGAGTAAATCACCATAGCAGCTCGGCTCTCTACAACTTGTTGGTTTGTTGATGGCAGTTAATATTCAAGATGTTAGAGATCACATCTAGTCCATGGATCATTCTTAAAATCTCACTCCATCGTAGATCTACAACTGCCTCTAGTTCTTATTCTTTAAATCCTTTAATGCTTCATCTTCCTACCCTCCAACTAATTGCACTCTGATCCAATGAGAAATTATCTTTAAATACTATAACAATTTTAGCAAACTCTCGATCGTTGATCTTCATCATGAACGACTACGATTAAAACTCAGAATATACTCTATAAATTGGTGGGGAAAGACCAAAGCACCATTCTACACTTTTAATTACTGATGTCACAATTTATGGTTTCAATTTTGTAGAATCAAATTCTGGCATAAAATGCATTAAAGAACAAGTGAGACACATTATACTATCAATCTGCTGATTATATTTCATTTTCTTTCCTTTGGTTTCAACCAAAATTTAATCCACAAAAAATAGTATGTTGACATCATCATATCCGTGGTCCAAATGTGGAATCACCAATCCACACTGAAACTAGTGTAAATAGTACTTCCTCGCCAATCCACACCTTTTGCAGTTTAAAATTGACTTTATCACCATTCTACTCTGGAGTTGGTGCAAATTACTCTTTGTTGCCATTCCATGCCCAATGTAGTGCTTTCTACCTTTATGTCACCAATCCATACTAAAATACTCTTGAGACTCGATGGAATTTATCTTGTTGACACTTAGCCACTCGAAGCATGCACCAATTACACGTGATCGCCACTTCGCACTTCTTCTTACTCTAACGTCATCATCACCCAAAATTTTTGTAAAATAAGAACTTATCTAGAATCCACTTCCAAATACACTACAAATTGAGCAGAATGGAATTAACTTGCTCAAGGCAAAAAATGCACTAAGTTTTGAGTGGATTAGGAAACTCTTGTTGTGGATCCGCTCCAAAATACACTAGGAAATGTGCAAAATGGAAACTTACCTTAGAATAAAATTTTCAATGCTTTTTAAGGATGTGGCCATTTTAGGCCTACATTATGGCATCTCCCAGGTGGATTTGCTCGCTAAGCCATAGAACTCAGAGTCTTATCCATTGGGAATTAGGAGTAAAAAATGATTATCTTCAAGAAAAATTCTTTAAAGAATAATTTCCATATGAACACTACCCTATGAAAATGAACACCTTAGAGGATAAATGTTCATATCGAGACCATGCTCCATACATACTAAAGGATAACTATTCACATGGATACTATGCCATAAACATTAATATTTGTGACATTTCAAAAAAACTGCTTCAATGCTCCAAACAAAACACAACTATGTTCTTCTTATAAAGTCTTCTTACAATACTTGATATGAATGCCTTCACACAAAAATTGTTGTTTTTTGTGTCTCTCTGGACTCATGATTTTATTGTTTCTTTCTAACCATGTCAGAGTAAAAATGAATCAAACAAAAAAATACAAAACTTATGACTTCATATGTATACAACAAAAATGTTAAGCTTGTGCCCCTTTAGGATTTGTAGCTGTATCTGGCCCTTCCTCTTGCTGGGCCTCTTCTTCTGAAGGTGGGTATGGAGAATAAAACCCATTTTGTGTCCTTTTGTATATTAGCACTATATTCCTTAGGTATTTGGGCTTCCAAGTTTTGACATTATCGTCATACCTCTTAGAAAATTCACCATCGATTTTTTACCCAAACTTGGATTTTTCTTTACCAATCTCAATTCTCATCCGCCACTAGTCTGAAATCTTTGCTTCATTCCATTTATCCTTTTTATATGCTTCCTCACCAGTAGGTTCTTGAGACTGAGGGTCCTCTTTATTTTCTATTTTTTCCTCAATATCTTTGATGGTAGACTCCTTCAACCAATGTTTTATATTATTTTATGGGTCAAAATCAACAATTTGTTCATAAAATTCTAACCATGGAGGAAGTTGATTTATCTTAGAAACATTCCACTCTAAAAGAGTAGATTCTTTGTTATTTTTACCTTGTTCAAAATGGTGCCTAGTTCTCTTCTCAAATTTATAGGTCTTTTATCCATTTAAGGCTATATTCCTTTTATATAATATATCATCTATATTATAACTCCATATCTGAGGAATGTGTAACAGACCCAACCTATCCAGGTATTGGTTAATTTTTTCACCCTCCCACTTCTTAGTAATAGTTATATCATCAACACTTCGGTAGTTCAACATAGATCTCCTCTTTCTCCTAGATCCATAGTACAAATCTATGAATTCTGCTTACCTCAAGTATTCTAAGGTGAATAACCTATCTGTGACAAAGTGAGGCAGTAGAATAGGCTTACCCATAAAGCCATATAGTCTAATTATTGTACCTTCAATTAGGAAATACCAATATCCTTCCTCTACACCTTCTGTTCTCAATATTTTCTTGGCCACAGGTGGTAGCCTAGGGCATTCTCCATACATAATTTTCAACATTGGCCCTAAGAATTCCAAGTTAAATTTATAAAAATACTTTGTATTTTTCAGATTATTAGTCCAATAATAGACCAAAATGGGGTCTTCTTCACTGGTCTTGTCCTTTATTAGAATCCATGGCATCATATCCTTTACAGCAACAAAAAACATCCATACCAAGCTTGATAAATACCAAAAACAAGGTGCATCCGAGCTTCTTTTCATTCTCACTAATTGCTCATGCATTCTCTGAGCAAGGAAAGTCGGTCAGTCAAAATATATAACCCTAATACCCTTCTCCTATGTGCCTTCCTCATATACCCTTTCATTGGAAATGCAATATGTAGTGGCTATTTTCCAACCTTGCACCATTTTATTAGAGTCTAGACCCTCCATACAAGCTAATATAGAAAATAGTTCTAGGTGAACAAAATGTTCAATAGAAATCAAGACCTGAGACAATCCCTTTCTGGGTCTAGTGTCTTTGAGTTGTTTATAGACCCATTTTATGAATGAATCACCATCATTAGCTCACTTCTCCAGAGAGTAATACCTAGCCTCGGTGGTTGTTTTAAACTCTTTTGCATTATGGGTGGTTCTGATCCTAGGGCAAAAAACTTGTGATAGTTTGCAACAGTGATGCTAAATAGGATTTTTCTTCTAGCAATTTTTATTGCTTTTTCCATTAGATCATAAAACTTAACAATAGTTACTATTAACTCTAGACAAGGATGAACGAAATCACAAATATAAAAATACAAGAAATATAGCATAGCAGATCTACCTTCAGTCGACAGGGCTACTCCTTTCTTATATCAATTATTGATATTTTTCTTGAGCTTCATTCTCTTTTTTAGGACCAGATCAGTATCCACTACAGCTTATACTTTGTCAATATAGTGGCCCACTATCCTTCTCATTGATGTTCCAACTCCTTGAGTATCTTCGAAAGCCATTTTTCATCAGCAATAATTTAGATTTTCTATGGAATTTATAGGTAATGCTTTCAACTATCATTTTGCTCTTCTTTTCTCAGTGAACATTGCCTTTGTCAAATGAGAAAAATTATATGCTTTGGCCCCTTTTAATTTTTGGTGCATGCACGTCCTCTGCCATTAATATGGCTACTATATAGCTTACATGCTGGCACACTTCTCAATTCACACTCATTCTCTTTGGTAGTTTGGAGGTGGCATTTTAATTTTTGATTGTCTAAAATTCAAACATGCTTCATACCCTTACAACATTGCTTTTTCTATTCTCTATTTCGAGCATGAGAAATTTTTAAGCATTTATTACAGACCTTTTACCTTTTTCCAAGTGGTACGATGTAGAATTATTGCCCTACTCAAAAGTAGGCTTGAAACTGATGGATTGCAACCTTATTTTATTTCACTCAACATAACTCTAAAATCCAGTGGATTAGAACCTTCTTCATTTTACTCATCATAAGTCTCAAAATCTAGTAGATTGGAATCCGCTTGTCATTCCACTAGCATTGTGGTTCATTTGAGTGTGTATTGGAATTCGCTCATCATTTTGCTTTGATCTTAGTGTATTTGAGTGTGGAATAGAAACTTGTTGCATTCTTTGGGAATAATTAGCCAATTTTGCAAAAAAAATTATTTGTTCTCTTTTTTTTTTATACATGTTATCAAAACAAAAACTTGATACAAAGTGCAAAAAAAATGAAATATGATACAATGTATGTACATATATTACAATGAGCTTATATTTCAATCAAAATAGAGTTTGATATGAAAACCATTAACCAAAATTGGTTGTATGTTTCCCTCTAGATCTTCAAGTTAGAAAAAAATGGTCTCTTTGAGCTCTACTATTTTTAAAGGGCCATGCCAAAAGGAATCAAACTTTTTATGATGTCTTGGTTTTGCTCTTTCGACATTCCACCTGATAACTGAGTCTCCAAACTAGAATTTTCTAAACCTTACCTTTTTATCAAACCATTCCTTGATGTCTACATAATGCTTTTGAAAATTCTCATAGGTCTAAGCTCTCTTCTCTTCCAAATGTAGTAGGTGTGTCAGCCTTGTTTCCACTAGATTTTCCTTTGATTCTTCTTCTGTATTTATTAGTTTGAGTGCTAGAATTTCCAAATGGATAGGTAACACTACCTCCTTGCCATATACAAAAGCATAGGGAGAAGTCTTGATGGAATTATTAATAGTAATTCTATCTGCCCACAAAGCTTACTCTAGAATTAAGTGCCAACTTTTTATTTCCTTCTAGTGATCTAAAAATCCTTAACAGGTTTTTGTTGGTAGACTCAACAAGTCCATTCCCTTTAGGGTAATAATTTGAAGTATTATTAATGGTGATACCATACTTACTAGAAAAATCAATATATTTTTCTCCTATAAATGTTGGTCCATTATCACTCACCAAGGCTTCCAGAACACCAAACCTTGAAATCAAACTTTCCATAAAATTGATCACAAATTCCTGGTCTGATTTCTTGGTAGGAATAACTTCTACCCATATGGTGATGTAGTTTGTGGTAGTTAGAATATACTTGTGCTCTACTAAAGAATGAGGGTTGATGATCCCTATAAAGTCTAGCCCCCATTGTTGAAAGGGATCTTCAACTTGTATTGTCTTGAGGGGAAATGAAGCATTTCTTGTCCTCTTTACATGTCGCTGGAATTTGTCATAGGATCTAGTAACTTTGAAGGTGTCAGCAAATATAGTAGACCAATAATAGCCTAGTCTTATAATTTTCAAAGTTGTAACTCTGCCTGAGAAATATCCTCTAGATGGCCCTCCATGGAATTCCTCAATGAACTTTTTTTGTTGATCATATTTTAAGCACTTAAGGAAGACTTCATCAAGGTTACTTTTGCATATCCCTTTTGGTAATAAGACATAATTCAAAGTTTTAATTCTATATATTCTTCCTTGTGATGCATTAAGATCAGGAGGGTATACTCCAGTTTGAAAGTACTTTATCCTCTAGTCTAACCAATCAAAATCACCAAGCCGTATTCCTTCAATATGATCATCGTTTGTTGCCTAATAGTCTGTTATTTTAGCTTATACTATTGCCCCTGTTAGACCTTGGCATATGGCCCTACCTCTCATCAACTTGGTGGGGTGAATCTCTGCATCATATTCTTGGATCTTAGTGATCTATCTAGCTCTCTTATATTCTAGTTCACCTTGTAAAATAAAGCTCCTTACATCTGGGTGAACAACATATACTAGGGTCTTACTTTGAACAAAATACTGCCTAAACTTCTTCAATGATTTTATCATAGTAAATACTTATTTCTCAATAAAATTATGCTTAACCTAGTAATCATGGAGAGTCTGACTCATGAAGAAAATGGGGTGCTTCTCACCTTGATCATTATTTTGGGTGAGAACTGAGGCATAACTTTCTTCATCTCCATAAGCATAAAGAATAAAATACTTACTAAAATATGGATTTACTAGCACTAGATCAGTGGAAATGGACTGTTTAATAATCTCATAGGTTTTTTTCCTCACTTCAGTCTATTTTAGCTTTGCATCTTTTTGTAGTAGTTCAGATACAGGCTCGACCTTTTGAGCGAAATTAGAAATGAATTTCTTGATAAAGTTTAATTGTCCAAATAAGGACTGCAAGGCTTTCTTGTTCACGGGTAGTGGAAGAGCAAGAATGGACTGGATTCTATCTATATCTATGACCATACATTCTTTTGAAACAACATGACCTAGAAGCTTTCCCTCATGTATCGCAAAAAATTATTTCTTAGGATTGAGGGAAATGCCAAATTCTCTACACTTTTGAAAAACTTGCTCAAGTTGTGCTAAGTGGTCATGCTTGTTGTGGGAGAACATAGTCATGTCATACAAATAGATTAGAATGACCTTATTAATAATTTACCCAAAGGCATAGTGCATGGCTCTCTGAAAAGTGGCTCCCTCATTGGACAACCGAAAAGGCATTCTTTGGTAAGCCAATGTGCCCCAATTTGTGGTGAATGCTATTTTATATTGATCTTCATTCTTCACCCAAATATGGTTATATCTAGATAAGCCATCCAATAGTGAGAACCTTTCTACCCCTACCACTATATATAATATTTGATCGATATTTGGAAGGGGGTAGTGATATTTTAATGATGTCTGATTAATATTTCTAAAATCCACACATAAGCAAATATCACCATTCTATTTTCTCACAGGCACCAAGTTGTCTACCCAGGTAGAATATTTAATTGGATATATGATATTAGTCTTTAATAACTTCAGATATCCTCCCTCATTATGGCTTTGATCCTTATATTTATAGGCCTTTGCTTCTACCTGAATGGCTTGGCATTAGGATCTAGCTAAATGGTGTGTTGGATAATCCTTTTGTCATATACCTTGATATCTGCTTATGACCATGCTACAATGTCTTGGTACTTCATACATAAAGCTTTAATATCATCTTCTTCTTATGGTGAACATTGGATTCCACCCTTGAGATTTTTTTCTTTTTCTATTTCAACTTCTTTATATATTTTATCATTGACTTCCATGGATATGATCCTTTTCCTATCTTCATTTTCAAACAGGCTCTCTAGACTAACCAAATCTCTAGGTATGTGGTTGTTCTTAAGTTGAATAAATTCCTGTTGATTAATTTCCTCCAGATTTCATTATTGGATAGTGGAGAGATAGGCTTCTCTTACCAAAAAATCAATGATTTATTCATCACTCTCAAAAACTTGCAAAAAAAATTGTTTATCTGGTACTGTAGGCTTGACAATCATTTTTATTCCCTTGTATTTCTTGACTCTAATGTCTGTAGAAGGGTTAAAGTTAGCTCCCCTTGCTTCTAAGGAGTCTACAAAAGTATTCTTTTCTCTGGGAACAAATTTTATATTTAGGGAATCAAAGGATTCTATCATATATCATACCCTATTTTTGTATGTTTTTAGGTAATGGTGCTTACTGCTGCACCTTTCTCTTACCTAATGGATGATTAACTTAGAGTCACCATATATGTTTAGGACCTTAATGCCCATATTTTCTACTTACATTAGTCTGAGGCATAGGGCCTCATACTCTACAACATTATTGGTGCATGACCATGTTAATCTGTAGGTAAAACTCTTTGTCCCTTCTAATTGGTACTATAGTACCACACCAACACCAACTCCATTTTTGCATCTAGCATCATCAATGTGCATGGTCCATACCTTTGTCTCTCTTAGAGATCGATTAGATATAGCAAGAATTTTATTTTTTGGTTTTGCATAAATGCTATATGTGTCCATGCCTGTCCCAAACTAGTTATAATTCTCCCTAAAAGATAATTCATCTTCTAATTCAAATTCTTCAAATTTATCCACAATTTAAAATTCTTCAAGGGTGTGAGGTTGCACGTCTTATTTAATTTTTTCTATGTGATAAGACACAGGATTTTCAGGTTTTATCCTTATCCTATTCCCTTTGAAGGGAATGACCATGTTGGAATAATCCATATACATGCATCCACCTAATTTTGCAGTGGACTCCCTCGAGAGACATAAGCCAAAGTAGGGCTCTAGATCAACCACTACTATTTCTTGTACTATTATCACCTTAGGGGCTCTATGTAACCTTATTAAAACATCCTTTATTACTCCCACTATTTTTATAGGTGTTCCATCCAATTGGAGTACTCCAGGGCAGGATTGGGTATACTCCATACCCATCTCTTCACAGACTGCTTTGGGTATAACTGTAGTTGATGCTCCTAAGTATATCATGTAATTTTGGACTATCCAACCTTCCATTCTCAAATATATATAGAAAGTAGGGGGTTTGTTCTTTAAAACAGTGAGGGACATCTCTTTCTTTTCTGAGGGCATACTAAGGATTGTGGTGGCCTGCCTATCCTATGGATACTTGTTGAGAGAAGCCTTAAGCAAGTCTATTTGGCCATGAATGAAAAGAGTATCATAAAATAACTTTTGATGGTATCCTCTTCATCTCTTCTATAATGTTGTATTTAGAGTTAGCCAAAGTGGTCCTCTTGGGTCTTCTTTCTGGCTCACCATATTTTCTTTTGTATTGTTGATTGGATTCTATTATTTATATTTTGGTAATAGAAGGGAATATAAGCCTCTCTTGAGCCTCATCCTTAGACTTCATTCTATCTCCCTCAGTTTATTTCTCAAATATCTTGGAGAGACTATCTGTCTTCTCTTTCACTTTAGCCTAGGGAATAGAAAAAGTATCACTACTTTGGGGAGGTGGATCATTATTTTTCTAAGAAGGAACCTAGAATTATCCCATCTTCTGTGGATCTATTTGTAGGGTTTTCTTTCCTAATCTTGCATAACATCAATTGGGCCATCCTCATATAGCTCTTTTCCAACCATGATCTGGTTAGGTTGCCATAGCATATTTACTCTTCCATTTTGATTCCTTTCTACTTGATCCATAGCTTGCTAAACATGGTTTTGGTACATGACACAATACTGTGAATCATGAGGATCATTACATATTAAACACTAGATATTCACTAGACTTGTTTTTTAAGAACACTCAGGCTCTTCATATGCTACATTTACTATGACCCTAGTACTATTACTAGGACCAGGTCTTTGATATTTGTTCACATATGGAAATCTCCTTTGCTGAGACCTCTCCATATCTCTCTTTTCCATTGAATTCATTCTGTTACTCAGAGTTTTCAAAGTATTTTTATATCAAGAATGATAGAAAACTCTTGAGGAGTCTAAGAAGGAAGGGGGGGAAAGGAACTGTAGCATATGGTTCTTTTGGCAGAGGAATGAGATTCATTTGTGGAGATGGGTATGATAAGGAAATGGGGTCCATATAAGATGAAGTAGTAGCTTGGCTTTGGATATTTGTGGTTTCTAGATTATAAGGTAGTACAGCTTTGGGAGGTAATCTCCCCACATTGATTAGCACATTTTTTGCATGAACTACTACATTATAAACTTGTGGAAAGGTTTCCACCCTAGATTGTTGGGTTTGCAAGCCTAGATCTGATCCAAGAGCTTTTATATAATACATATAATAAAGGCATGCAACTAGTCTAGGTGTAGGGGGGATTATTTTCCAGGTTTTGCTAAACCTTAAATTGAAATTTGAGACAATATCTTTTTGATGCTTCTGCATGGACGTGAATTGATTAAGCAAGGAGAAAGGATTAGCAGATTCATTAAATTATTCCATAAAAATCTTAGCCAATTCTTCCCATGAAGTTATGGTGTTATCCTCAAGAGTATTAAACCAATGTAAAATATTCCCTCTGAAGGATAGGGCTAGGATCCTCACAATAACATCCCCATATTTTATGTTGTGGAATTTTGCTAAATTCAAAATATTCTAATAGTGCTCATATGTTGACTTCCTAGATCCATCATAAGTGGGAATAGCCTTGGATACAACCTGGGGAATGGTATTCATATGGTATAATCTAAGGGGACTAGATGTGATCCAGCTAAGGTATTTTTGTAAAGGCTAATTTGGGGGTACATTTCCCTGATTTCTTGCTACATTTCCATCCATGTTTCCAGGTGTAGGTCCTACTGGAGGGGTTGATGGATTAAATGCAAGATTTTCCTCAAGAAATTCTTTTTCTGAATGAAAATATTGATTCAAATTTTTGATTACAGTAGACCCTCTATAAGGTAGCTCACAATAAAAATATGAGTCATGGTTATTCCTTTTGAAATACCTGGTATACATGAAAGGACATTGGTCTATAAGGGTAATTCTTTTCTAGGCAATATTATGCATAGGGACAAAAATTCGTTCATAAGTGAATAATGACATTTTTCAAAATGTAAATTTGTAAATTTTGGGACCCTGGCCTTCGGCCCACTCACCCAAAAATTTTGGAATTTTTTTGGGTCGGGTCACCCAAAAATTATAATAATTTTAAAATTTAAATCACTCGCCCTACTGCCCAAATTTTGGATCGACTCACATTAAAATTATATATAATTTTATTAACCTAGATAAATTCACCCACTATATATAGCAACACATACTATTACTTGTTATAGTTATACATTCAACAAAAAAGGAGAACCCAAGTTTGAGCAAAAAATGGAACAAAACCAGAGAAGTTGGAAAAAGAGTGATTGGCAATAAACGAAGAATAAAATACAATACATAGAAAAGACTCTAGGTACAAATTTTTTTTGATGCCTTGTTTTACTTTTTATCATCAATGCTTCCATCCATACAAAATCCTTGCTCGTCCTAGACCCACCCAGGTCATATCCTGCATGATGTCATCCCTCGCATGATGTCTACAGACTCATGTAAATCATCCCTCATAGATCATCCCTCACATGATGTCTACAGACTCATGCAGGTCATCGCTTGCATGATATCTATAGACTTGACCAAGTCATCCCTTACACCGAGATCATCCCTTGCAGGTCATCCCTCTACCTTACATGATGTCTATGATCCCATGCATGTCGTCCCCTATAGGTCATCCCTCCCATATTGACTACATACTTACCTAGGTCATCCATCACATGATGTATACGGACTCATGAAGGTCATCCCTCTCATGATGTATGGACTCATGTAGGTCATCCCTTACAGGTCATCCCTCACATGATGTCTACAGAATCATACAGGTCATCCTTCACATGATGTCTATAAACTTTCCTAGGTCATCCCTTGCGCCCAAGTCATCCCCTATAGGTCATACCTCACATGATGCCTATGGATTCATGTAGGTCATCCCTTGTAGGTAATCCCTTGCATGGTATCTATGGACTCATGTAGGTCATCCCTTATAGATAATTCCTTGAATGAATCCTACTGAATCACTTGGGTCATCCTTGAATCACCTGGATCATCCCTCGAATGAAGCCTACTAACTCACTTGGGTAATTCCTCGAATTAAGCCTACTTACTCACTTGGGTCATCCCTCGAATTAAGCCTACTGACTCACTTGGGTTATCCCTCGAATTAAGCCTACTGAATCACTTGGTTCATCCCTCGAATTAAGCCTTATGACTCACTTGGATCATTCCTAAATCACCTGGGTCATCTCTCACATGATCTCTACTAACTCACTTGGGTTGTCCTTTGAATGAAGCCTACTGACTCACTTGGGTTGTCCCTAAATCACTTGGGTCATACCTCATATGATGTCTACTGACTCACTTAGGTCATCCCTCGAATGAAGCCTACTAACTTACTTGGATCATCCCTGACTCACCTGGGTCATTCCTCACATTATTTCTATTGAATCACTTGGATCGTCCCTCAAATGAAGCCTACTAACTCACTTGGGTCATCCCTTGAATGAAGCCTACTGACTCACTTAGGTCATCCCTCGAATGAAGCCTACTAACTCACTTGGGTCATCCCTTGAATGAAGCCTATTGAATCACTTGGATCATCCCTGATTCACCTGGGTCATCCCTCATCGGTCATCCCTGGTCACTGTAGACTACCCTACAACCTTCTAGGAGGCATAACTTTTGATCTAGAGCTTCATTTTTATTTTTTTTTAAAACCACATAGCTCAATGAGATATACACTTTAAATTGATAATAATAAACTAATATAGAATATTTTTTTATCATTTTCACCTCTACAACCAATTGATAAATTTGGATGATCCTGCAGTCTATAGGATGCAAATGACCCTGCAACCTTCATTCGAGGGTTGTCCCTCAAGTGAAGTATATGGAATCACCTAGGTTTTCCCTTGAATGAAGCCTAATGATTCACTTGGGTCATCCCTAACTCACCTGTATCATACTTTGAATGAAGCCTACTAACTCACTTGGGTCATCCCTAGAATTAAGCCTACTGAATCACTTGGGTCATCCTTGACTCACCTCGATCATCCCTCACATGATGTCTATTGACTCACTTGGGTTATCCATAAAATAAAGCCTAACAACTCACTTGGGTCATTCCTTGCATAATGTCTATTGAATCACTTGGGTCGTCCCTCAAATGAAGCCTACTGACTCACTTGGGTTATCCCTGACTCACCTGAGTCGTCCCTCACATGATGTCTACTAACTCACTTGGGTTGTCCATTGAATGAAGCCTACTAACTCACTTGGGTCATCCCTATAATGAAGCCTACTAGCTCACTTGGGTCATCCTTGACTCACTTGGGTCATCCCTCATCAGTCATCCTTGGTCACTGCAGATTACCCTACAACCTTCTAAGAGGCATAATTTTTTATCCAGAGTTCCATTTTTAATTTTTTTGTTAAACATAGCTCAACGAGATCTACACTTTAAATTGATAATAATAAACTAATATAGAATATTTTTCTTTTTTACCTTTGCAATTGATTATTAAATTTGGATTACCCTGTAGCCTATAGACTACAAACAACCCTACAACCTTCATTCGAGGGTCATCCCTCAAGTGAAGTCTATGTACTCACCTGGATTATCCCTTGAATGAATCTTACTGACTCACTTGGGTCATCCCTGACTCACTTGGATCATCCCTTGAATGAATCCTACTGACTCACTTGGGTCATCCCTGACTCACTTGGATCATCCCTTGAATGAAGCCTACAAACTCACTTGGGTCATCCCCTGAATGAAGCTTACTGACTCAATTTGGTCATCCCTAACTCACCTAGCTCATCCCTCGAATGAATCCTACTGACTCACTTGGGTTATACCTATGATCATGCATGGGAATTAGAGTAGGTTTAGTGATTATTTATATCTTATGGTACATTTTTCAAAAAATTTTGTGAATTCACCTAGTTTTATTTTTTCTTGTGAAAAAAATCGCCATTTCCTCTACATGACTTTGCACCATATTTACCTTGGTTTAGAAATGGATTCACCTTATTTTTCTATATACATTTTTGGGCATACCCCTTATGCATAACCCTATTTCTAGGTTTAAGGACCAAGGAGTCACAAGGTGAATTTTCTATTCACCGCTTAGCAAGGTCAAGACAATTCACCAAATCTTGATTCCTCTAGGTAGAGATAAAACAATACCTCATATGATGGGTTTTCGTGTTCCTTGTGAGCTGGTCCCATCGGGTGTGCCAAAAAACTATTAGGTGCCAAATTAACATCAAGTTTTACTTGACACTACAACTATCTATCTTCCAATTTTTTGTCCATGCATGCACTCGATAGTTGTAGATCAACACTCAAGCATTAGATGGACCAAAGATAACTTCAATCCAACCTCTAGAGTAGGTTGGTTCCTTGTCAACGTAAAATGGTGTTGACGCAATTAAATCTCAAATAGGATTTTGAGATAAGGGTTAGAAAATATTTAGGATTAGATTAATTATAAAAATAGTGGTCGGATAGGCTAACAGCATAGGCAACTACATAAAAAGGCTCCCACAAGCTATTTCCAATGTCCCACTACTCAAAATTAGTAGCATCCAAACCCATGAAATATTCATACATTAAAAAATAAACAAAGATATATTGCAAAAAGCAATTCCAACATCTAATATTGATAATCCAAATTAGTAGAATAGACCAATAGTTATATTTAATAGAAATAAACTTTCTAACAACAAATATCTAACCATAAACAAATTTCAACTACTCTCACAACTAGTAATCCAATAATTTGGAATGAACTAACCATTCAAGTATTAAGAGAAATGCAGCCCATGAATTTGAACCTCTTGCACAATATGATGAAGATGAAAAAATTGAGTCAAAAATTAGAGTAATGCTCCTTCCATTAGCTCACAAGAATATTTATAGTAAGGAAAGTAAACGCACTAGAGTCCACCCTAGAAAAATGAGGTTTTGGCCTCATTTATAGTTTGTAAATGAAAGAATACTGAGGAGACATTACAAATATTACATATTTATAGCTCAGAAAAGAGTTTTTTACTAAAATTATGTTACTACTTTAGCCTCTAGGAAATCCATTGCGATTAAATCACCATGGCAACTCGGCTCTCTACAAATTGCTAGTTTGTTGATGGTAGTTGGTATTCAAGCCATTAGAGACCGCATATGATCTGTGGATCATTATTGAAAGCTTGATTTATTTTTGATCTACAATTACCTCTAGTTCTTATTCTTGAAACCCTTCGATGCTTCATATTCCTACCTTCCAACTAATTGCACTTTGATCCAACAAGAAATTACTTTTAAATACTGCAACAATGTTAGCAAAATCTTGATCGTTGATCTTCATCATGAATGGCTATGATTAAAACTTGAAATATGCTCTACAAATTGGTAGGAAAATACAAAAGCACCATTATGCACTTTTAATTGTTGATATCATCATCTATGACTTCAATTCTATAGAATTGAATTTCAGCATACAATGCATTAAAGAACGAGCGGGACACATTATGTTGTCAATACGCTGATTATATTTCCTTTTATTTCCTTTGGTTTCAACCAAAATGTAATTTGTGTAAATTAGGATGTTTATGTCATCATCTTCTTGGTCCAAATGCAGAATCACCAATCCACACCAAAACTAGTGTAAATAGTACTTCATCGCCAATCTGCACCTTTTACAGTGTAAAACTGACTTTATCACCATTTCGCTCCGAAATTGGTGTAAATTACTCTTTGTTGCCATTCTACACCCAATGTAGTGCTTTCTACCTTTATGTCACCAATCCACACCAAAATACTCTTGAGACTCAACGGAATTGATCTTACCGACACTTAGCCACTCGAAGCATGCAAAAATTACATGCGATCACCATTCTACACTTCTTCTTATGCTGATGTCATCATCATCCAAAAATTTTGTGAAATCGTAACTCATCTAGAATCCAATTCCAAATACACCAAAAACTGAGTGGAATGGAATTAACTTTCTCAAGGCAAAAAATGCACTAAGTGTTGAGCGGATTAGGAAACTCTTGTTGCGAATCCACTCCAAAATACACTAGGAAATATGTGGAATGGAAACTTCATACCTTAGAATAAAATTTTCAATGCTTTCTAAGGATGTGGTCATTTTGGGCCTACAACTCCTCCTTTCCATATAGAGGAGGAGTGGGATATTCTCCAAGTTGAGCAAGATAGTCTAGATTTGTAGGTGACTCAGGTGAAGGGCAATTTAGCCTGGTATCAGGGTGAGGTGGTTCGGTTGTAGAGCAATATGGATGGTCTTCATGATATATTAAGTGTAGATGATATTGCACCTTGATATGCAGAGATCACGAGGTTGTGTGGTGAGGTGAATCGCCTGTAGGGCAAGCTAGATAGGGCACAACATATACTGGTTGGGGATGAATTTTTTACAACTATTGCTTCTCTTAGGGCATAGATATCTCAATAATTGGGTCACCAAGGTGTGTACTTGAGGAATATCCATAGGCAAAGTGGGTACATCATTATGTTAGAAAGCACTTTGCATGAGGGCGAGATCCGTTTACCTGTTCCTCCTTCATTTATTTTGGGTGCCAGTTGTTGAACTGAGGCGAGTGCTAGGAATCAGAGGTCGTCTAGCTCTCATGGTGATTTTTCAACATAGGGACCTCGCAGGGGTCATGGAGGCACTAGCTAGTAGCACCTTATTACATATTTTTTACCTTTTTGTATTTTTACTTATGAGCGTCAATGCTCTGATGTATACAACCTACGGGTATTTTGTACTATGCAACTCACACACACATATATATATACATGGTCTTTTATTATATTTTGTGTTATGTGTCTTTGTTTATTTTATGGATGCAAAATGGAATGTTGTTTATTGCTACATGCTTTATTGGTGATTGGTATTAGACTTAGCTTGATTATCATATTTTTATTCCTTAATAAGGGGCATAAATAGATGGTATTTTGGACATAATAATGCGATGGATATGTTATGAGCATAGATAAATGATATTTTGGTTATGATAATGTGATGGATATGGTATGATGGAATGCAATGCCTATAATATTTTGTAAAGACTCAGATAGTTTAGTGACTCACACAAACTCATCCTACAATCTTGCAATTCTTGTTGGTTCTAAGGTCATCCTAGTGTTTTCAAATTTCCTCAAGGACTTACTGTGTGTGTTGTGATTGTTTATTTTTTATCATGAGACTATTCATTTGTCACTTATGCCAATAAGATAGCTCATCTGAGAGTGGCCATGGATTTTTACAAAAGAAGGTCGCTAAAGTTATAGATATGATGTCATGCGTAAGGATACCCCATTGCAAAGCTGGCTTGATGCCACCTATCCTATAATGGGGATCACCCCACAGTTTTTGAGACACTAAGAGTTCTAAGGATTCAAGCTCCTTCCCTTATTTTATTTCATGAATTTTGGGGGATTGATCATTTTTGTGATGGATCAAAGGTGATTTTTATTGCTTTGAGGTGTTTCTCTCTTCTTATTTTTTTATATTTTTCCCACTTTGAGGATGGGTAAAT
This sequence comes from Wollemia nobilis, assembly GCA_028583015.1. Classification (NCBI taxonomy): domain Eukaryota; kingdom Viridiplantae; phylum Streptophyta; class Pinopsida; order Araucariales; family Araucariaceae; genus Wollemia; species Wollemia nobilis. The sequence continues at coordinate 4,144,425 of JAQPPZ010017031.1, read as the reverse complement.
AGGGGAACTTATTGCTTTGAGATGCTTTTCAGGATACTTGCTCATTTTTTATGAATAGCAAGGGATATTTTATTTTGGGGAGGGGGATACTTGCTCAATTTTATGAAGAGCAAGGGATGTTTTTTTTTTAAGAAGGAGCTTGTTCTTTTGCCAACTCTGTAGTACTTTAGACCATGCACTTAATTGGATGAGCAAGGGAAAATTTTCACTTATGGCAATAGAAAATTTTAACTTTGTTATTCCTAGGAATCATAACACATTTATATGTATTTTTTGTGCATGATCTATGAAGAAATTTGATTTACCAAGAATAACCTGTTGCATTTAAATATTGTTCAATTTTTATATGAGGTTGCTTGAGACACTAAAGATGGTTGAGTGATTGAAAATATTAGGATTTTTCTTAGGAAGTAATGTATTATTATGAGTGGTGATTGTAGTGATGTTTTATTTGAGGTGCCCCTGATTAAGGCAACAAGACATGATGGATTAGTTGTCATCCAGTTTTACCATATGATCTAATGTAATGAATGTTATGAACAATATGCCTATATGGAATGCATGAAATGAAATGTTTTTGATGATTTTTTTTTTATTTTTGCCCTGCATATGTATATATATATATATATATATATATATATCGCATCTTGCATAAAATACCTTTATATGTATTATGTTCAATGGCTCAGGTTCTTATTCTCCTTCCAAGTTGGAAATTCTATACGTTCTTGGACCCAACTTCTATTTGAAAATATATGGACCTAACCAATTAGCTGTGAATTTATCACTCAAGTGTGACAATGCATTGGTATTTTTTTAATTCTCTTTAAGCATGAGATCCCCTACTTGAAATTCATGGGGATGGAATTTTGCATTGTAAGCACATTTAATTCGGTCTTGGTATACTTGCATATGTTCCAAGGCATTGATACACCTTTCATCTAGGAGTGTTAATTGGTCAAGACATGCTTGTCTAGCTGTATCATCATCCATAAATTATTGCAATGTGACTCGCAAAGAAGGAATCTCTAGCTCAAGAGGTATGGTTTCTTCTAAGCCATAAACTAGTGAAAAAGGTGTTACTCCCATTGGTGTTATGATGCTTGTTCGATAAGCCCAAAGTGCCAACAGGAGTTGAGTGTGCCAATATCTATGGTTTTGTAGACACCTAAAATGCGTCATGTTTAGGAGACTACTCATATGGGCACATTCAAAGACCATATGACTGATCTTGGACCTTTCCAAGAGCTAGAAGTGGTCCTAACCACTCAAAAGGGGTAGTTCTAGCCCATTCAGGCTTAGTCGCTATCAATCAGAGTGGCCACCAACACTGGTCACTAAAGCTGAGAGTGGCCACACCTAGCCGCTACTCTAGACAACGACTAGCACCAAAACATAGTCTAGCCATGAATACGGGCCCAGATCACATAGTATGACTACACTTGCATTGTTTGCAAGAGGTTTTTGTGATGGAACTCCCAGAGCTCCTCTTGATTACCCCTTCAATGCAAATTTATGACTGATCCTTCCCCTTGGGATGGTCAGTTGCATGCAGATCTAGATCTTGGCTTCTCCAGGAAGCCAAGATCCAGATCTAGATCTAAATCTAGGAGGTCTACATATGGACCCTCCCAAGAAAAGCAAATGATCCATGAATATCAGAATTTTGTGCAGTGAAGCTCTAGAAGATTGGAGAGAGATTCCATACCCCTTGGAGGAGTAGTGGAGCTCTTCCTGATTTAGTGATGATTTCTAGCCATACAACCATTCATATCAAATGTTCTTCATCGCCAATCAGTGTATGGACATAGAGGTGACCCTTGGACATCAATTTAGATGAGGAATCTAGTGCTACAACCCCTGGTCCATGAGAAAGAAGGTTTCATTTCATGATCGCTATCCTTGACAGTGGCCTACAGGCATAGCCTAGGGTTTTAGACATTATTTTCCAAGTTTTAGCTTAGATCTATCATTGCTTTTTGCTTTGTTAATTAGTTTTAGCATAGATCTAGTTTCCTTAATGCATTTGCACTATTATTCCTAAGTTTTCCATGCATTTATCATTTAGTTTTGCTGCATTTTGATCTTATTATGCTTACATATCATGCTTCATATATTTTCTAATAAAGCCTCATCACGAGAGGCTACCCATGCTACTGATATCCTACTATTGTTTCTTGTACGTAGGATACAGGTTACAGGACCAAGCCAAAGTGTTTAAAATGTCAGATCCCTCTAGACAAGAAGGAGAAGGAGGCATCTATAAGCCCTCATACAAGTTTGTGTGCAAGATCGAGAGGCCTACGGAGTGCACCATCCCCTTGTGGGGGACACCATTACTTCTGCTTGTATTTCATTGTATCAAACTAGGTATCCCTAAGAGGGACCAATATGTAACAGGAGTTTCAAATAAATCAATAAAAGATATCTTTTGTATTTGTCACTTCTATGTTATTTATGCTTTCATGGTATTTTATTTTGATATAATGTTGCAAGTAGACTAAGGTGCACAACTTCCCGAGGTCGTACAGATGGCGATCACGGTGGGACCCCCACCTAGTTTTCTATTTTCAACTATTTTGCTGATGTTTTTATGTGTTTTTTATGTGTAGGTCTAGCCGCTCTGGTTGATAGTGGCTAGTAGAGATTGACCACTTTTAAAGTCACTAGCCATCACCAACCACTCTGGTCGACAATATCTAGCAAAAAAAATGCAATAGAGGTCAACATGTGCTTCATCGGATGTGGATTTTAGGTTGGGGTAACTCTCTATTGTTTTTATTTTCTTTGTCTATGTTTTTTTGTCAGAATATAGTAGGGAAATTTTCATTTAATTAAGAAAACATAGAAAAATACTAAAATAAAAATGCATTGAAGCTTTCTAGTTTTCTTAGTTTTCTTCCAGTCACTGCTAGGAACAACGAACCTCTATTTTCAAGGTCTACCCTAGTCTCCATTGGTCTAGGTTTTTGTTTGTTAAGCTTGCTTGCATGGGGCCCAACTAGTGGCCATTATTTCATGAAGTAGTGAAATGCATTCTCTGAAGGTCATTGAAATATTTAGACATGCATTTTTCTAAATAAAAACGTTCTTTTCTTAGGCATGTAGGAGAAAAATCATGAGTGCTTATTGATGCATTGTTTTCCTTTATGCAAAAATCTAAAAATAACACCCACACACCATGATTCACTTAAATGCTAGTGAGGTGGACTTCATTACCATCCACTAGTAGAGTTCAACAAGGTGGCTTTCATCTCCACCCGTTGTCTCAAATCTCATGTACCCTTTTATATTGGCCAATACCGGTTTCCAAGATCCATCATAACCCATGGGATATAGCATGTATCTCTCTTAGGAGAGGTATATCATCAACTGTGGGTGAACTAGGTGAGGATTGGGAGGACTTGTGCTCCCTGACTATGTGTGGACTTCATCACCACATATTATAGGTTGGATAACATGATCAAAACTTCTCTATCGGTTGTCGAGCTATGAGTATATAAGTGAAATCCACTTTAACAATCTGAGTATATCATCAAAAAAATACAAAACATGATGAGAGTTAGATTGTAGCTATCAAAAAATCTAAAAACACACCAAACCAGTCTAGGAACACCAAGAAAAATTAAAAGAGATAAACACTTGTTTACTTTGTTTGTGTGTTCTAAAATCTACATAAAAAGATAATTCACAATTGTCATGGTCTACACATGGAGCAACCACCCTCGATCCAACACCAAGGTAGAAATTGATGATTCTGCACACTCACAATCATAATGATATTGAGCCACCCACACACCATGTCACTGGATGAAGTTCAATGAGCCTTAGGGGTGATACCTCAACCCATGGGGGACTCCTCGAGAAACCCTAGCTAGAGAGCCATATCTTGGTTCCTCTCATGGTAGGCATGAGGGGGCATCAAGGCCCTAATCTTCACATAGACATGAGGAGGCCTCAAGGCCTCCCTCATCACATAGACATGAGGAGGCCTCAAGGCCTCCCTCATCACATAGATATGAGGAGGCCTCAAGGCCTCCATCATCACACATACATGAGGAGGCCTCAAGGCCTCCATCATCACATAGACATGAGGGGGCTTCAAGATCCCAATATTCACGTAGACATGAGGAGGCCTCAAGGCCTCAATCATCTCATAGGCATGAGGGGGCATCTAGGCCCCAATATTCACATAGGCGTGAGGAGGCTTCAAGGCCCTAGTCCTCACATAGACATGAAGGGGCTGCAAGGCCCCAATCTTCATAGGATACACTTAGGTTAGATCAGCCCACTAAGGGGTAGAACACAAGGGTTGCACCTAGTCATAGACCTAGAGCACCTCTTAGCCTCCTAAAGTATGGGAGGATACCCCTAGATCATGATCTCATTGGGGCTAATGGGACTCCATGGGATCGGTCATGGAAGACCAGACAACTTGATGAGTTGGATCGAGTTCTCTCGAGACCAGCTCAAAGAAGCATTTCTACCACACATTCTATTTTAAGAAGTTCATGTAGCATAACTACAAGGTACACCAATGAGCTAGGGGAAGCTTCAAAGCATCCCCATAGCATGTGCACTACCTCTGACCATGGGGGTACAAAACATAGATCACTCTACACAGAGTAGGTCAACCTAATAGATAAGGGCAAGAGCATAGTAGGAGCCTCTCCAAGAGGCTTATCCATTAAGACTCATCGCATAGAGTTGTAGGATCATGAACCTTCAGTGGTAGATCAGTCTGACCATGTACATAGGTTAGTAGAAGCACTACATGCAGAGTAAGAATACTTAGAAACCCTTGAGCAAGAAGCATGAAGAAAAATGTGTTTGCACCTACACGAGCAATGCTTGAGGGAGGAATAGATAGAGCATGAAGAGCAAGTAGATAGGCTAGCTCGAGCTGACTTACACATAGGTGGTGAGAAATACCAACATGATAGACGTGTTGATTCTCAGCATGAGAGATGCACTAGACAAAGAGATGAGCACTCTCACCATACCTCAAAGTATCAACAATGTCTAGATCCAGAATAGACACAACTTAATGAAGAATAGGCAAGGATGGAAGATCAGGAGTAGACATATCCTGAACCTCCATCCGTGGTCATGGGGGATGAATACAGATGCCCAAATCGGGTAGACATAGGATTACCTCCCCAACCACCATGAGTAAACCTTCAAGAATAGGAGATCATTTCTTCGAAGGCATACAAAATACTCACTGAGAGAGTCAAATCTCTTGAGAAATAGGATGTAGTTGGGTAGAAGCCAACCCTGAGTAAAATACACAACCAACCATTGTGCCCTTTAGTATCGAGTCCTACGTATCCTAGGCACTTTGAGATGCCTAGGCTAGACAAGTTCAAAGGAGAGGAAGATGCGCAAGAACATGTCACAAATTTTATGAACGCGTGCTTCCAACTTGAACATAATGATGCCCTAATGCTGAGAATGTTCATCATGATGTTATCGGGTGCAACAACCGAATGGTTCAACCAATTACCTAAGCACAACATCATCAACTTTGAGCAACTGGTGAATGCATTTCTTGAATACTTTTCATTTGGCATCAAGAAGAAGGTAAACTTGTCCGATCTAGCAAACTTGAAGCAATACGATGATGAGCTAGTTATGGACTATGGGAACAGATGGAGGAAGATAATGGTAAAATTACCATTTGTTGTTCCCACTGTAGAGCTCACCCGAATGTTTACCAAGAGTTGTGCAAAGCACATCTCATTGCTACTGCAACTACAATAGTATGAAATATTCAAGGAAGCCTTGGCTCAAGCCAAGCTAATAGAAGACATCAAGGTTGATGAAGGAGACCTTAAGCTCTAAAACAAAAAGGATTGGAACAATAACAACCACAACAAGAATCAATAAAAGTAGGCCAAGCCTACTCAAGTCAACCAGGTTGTGTTAAGCACACCAAAGGGAGGCAATAGCCAACAACCATAGAACTATCAGGCTCACCCCCACCAGCCAATTACAACCCAAAGAACAACCAAGGTCAAAATAAGGAATGTTGACCACCTCACTATTTCATGCCTTTATCAGAATCGATGCAATCAATATTCAACCAGCTAAGTGAGGCACAAAGACTCAGGCTACCTGAGATGCAACTTCTTGACCCTAACCATCCCAAGCCCAAGGGATATAGGGAAGATCAATATTACCCATATCATAGAATACAAGGGCATGACATCGAAACATGTATCGAATTCAAGAATGTTGTGCAAAACATGATTGAGAAGGGTGAGCTAAAAGTTGACAACCCATTAGCACCTAATAATAGAGACATGGGCATATTCAAAAACCCATTGCCTAATCATGAGGCCCCTAGAGATCAGGGTGCTCAAGTGAACCAAGTCCGAGTTGAACCTCCCACTCAAGGGTGCATCAGAATGGTTGAGATAGTCAACGTGGAAATAAGAAGTCTATGATATAACCAACCAGAGCCTCCAATGGCTCCTATTCATATCCTAGCTACACCTCGATAGAGGTAGGTGTAAAATAATCCTCTAGGTCCACCATCATGACCTATGGTAACTGTTCAGAGTAGACTAGAGAAAAATATCCAAATGACATCGACCAAGTTATCAATCTATGAGCTCATTCAATAGTCCCCAAGACACAGGGAGACTTTAATGGAAATCCTAAGATCGATTGAGCTTTAGCCCTAGAACCCTGATGCATTCACAAACTTCATGGGGTAGGTCCAATAGTGTCAAGAGCCTGTGATCCATTTCTATGATCATGAAATCAAGGTAGTACCTACTACCATAGTAGACCCACCTCTGCATATCATCATATCCATCAATGACATACCCTTCAAGTAGGTTCTAATAGACATGGGCTCATCGATTAACATTATCACAACAAAGGCTATAGGGCACTTAAAAATCCCTAGGTCCAACATTGTCCCAACCTCCTATACATTGAGAGCTTTCAATGATGCGTTGTGCTCCACAATGGGTACAATTGTTCTACCTATAAAGGTAGGGCATAAGACCATCCCTGTGATGTGTCATGTATTGGAGGGGGTAATGCAATACAACATCCTCCTAGGGCATCCCTGGATAAGGGACATGTAGTGCATTCCCTCAATCTTGCACCAATGCATCAAGTATGTGCATGAGGGACAAGTACATGTGGTTCCATCGGATGAAGAGCCATTTAAATATGTGCATCAGGTTGACTTGTTAGGGGACTTCATCCTTCCATCGACACACCTGTACATAAGGCCTTCATCCCCCACCACATAGCCAAAAAGTAAGTCTAAATCCATGCAAGGTGACCCATCCACATTGACACCACCTCCTGCATCTAAAGCTACTGGTGCTTCTGAGAAACCCACAACGTCCAAGGCAAAGGACTCTCAGAAGCTAAAAGCACCCCTAGTGGAGGAAGGACCTAAAGAACTTCCAACTATAGTAGCTATGAAAATTTTGAATCCCATGGAGGAGGAAGATTCCTAGGACATAGCTAAGGAGGTACCTCAACCTGCCTCACCTGCTTCATCAACAATGTCATCTGCACCGTAGGTGATAGTTCACTTAGCCAACATAGGGTTAGGTGAATATCTTGTGTAGAATATGACTTTCATGCCTATTATTGAGTCTATGCAAGACATGGGATGACCAAGAGTCCCAAACTTGCCAATAGGGATAGTGGTTCCATTAGGGATTCCTCCTAACCAAACCAACTTCATCTATGTTGGTTTAGATTATGCCCATAATGCTTTTGATATTGAAGAGGATGAGGATGAGCCATTCACCATGAATGTTCATTACTTGTCAAATCTTGAGTTTTCTCTAAGGTACTTTGAACGATGCCATTGGCATGGCTATGGCTTAGGTCTGTACGAGCAAGGGTATCGGCTTCCATTCCAACCGTAATACCAGCTTCCTACTGATAGGTTTGGTCTAGGATATCATATCCAGAGCCATGATGATTCATTGGTAGTAGCCTTAGATAGGCTGAGCTTGGGGTTCAGGGAAGACATTGATTGGAATCCCTATCAACCCCCAAATAAAAGTTACTTGAGTGATAGATGGGTGGCTATGGTTAATATCGGACCACTCGATGAGTATCATCCAAATTTCTCTCTCGAAGCATACCCATAAGGAATCATCCTATGGGAGGATGAGCCAAGCCATGGTTATGAGTGAGAGGAAAATGAGTATGTCACTAGTGAATCTGAGGATGAAGCTAGATTGGCCTACCATGGGCCTTGGTATATACAACACCTTGCTTGGGTAGGTAACACAAAGAGTGGATACATCTCGGATGAGAGTGGCTATGAGTCAGAGGACTCAACTGAGATGGCCTACCTTGGGCCTAGACATGCACACCACATCATAGGGCCAGTGGAAATAGATAATAGATTCTTCATAGATGATAGTGACTATGAAGATGAGACTAAAATGGCCTATCTTGGGCATCAACATTTAGGTCAACACTCAATTCTAGTGGGTAGGAATGAGGGGTTCTTCATAGATGATAGTGACTATGAGGATGAGACCGAGATGGCTTATCTTGGGCCTCATCACTTACGTCAAGTCAATCTACTTGTTGAAAGAGAGGAGATACTCCACACAATATATCCTGACCTTCACTTTAGGGGAAGACCACTCACTTTAGATGAAATCTATCACATGGTTTTCCTCGATCCACCTACATTTAGAGAGTTGCTCCAGCCTAATGATCCCATCATATCATCTATCCATAGACTAGATCCTGAGATCCCCATACCCCCAGAGCCACATCTTGGGTATGGAAGGTAAATCATTAATGCAGAGTTTCACCCATGTGGTCCTGGAGATTTCATCCCATCCATCAACATGATCTCCATTGATTTGACCACTCCACTCCATAACCCAGTAGATCCTTCAAAACCATTGTGTCTTAACTTAGATGCTATTGATTGGGATCACGCTGATTCACCCCTAGAGCCTAAATATTTCTTCCCTAATGAAGAGATGCTACAACCATTCCATTTTGCACTAGGTTATGCACATGATGTCTATCATGCTAGTTTCGACCATGATTTAGTGGAACCTTTAAACCCAGCAGATGACATCCATTTAATCCCCACTCCTCACCAGCTTGAGGAGGGGTCACATATGGAAATAGAGGAGACTTTCAAAGTGGACATCAATGATGATCCTTCTCATCCAAAGAAATTCAAGTTCAGAGAAAGCTTATCTCTAGAAGAACAGGCCATCATTATTCCTCTATTGAAAGAGAGACCAAGTCTCTTTGCTTGGACCTACAAAGATATGTCGAGACTAGATCCAAAATTGGTTGTCCACAACCTTTCACTAGACCCTGCAAAGAAACCGATCAAGCAAAAGCTCAGAAAGATGCATCCAACCATCACTTTGATGGTAAAGAACGAGTTGCAAAAATTATTGGATGTAGTCTTTATTGTTCCCATCGACTATCCAGAATGGGTATCAAACATGGTGCCCGTAGGAAAACCTGATGGAAGAATCTGCATTTGCATGGATTTTAGGGATCTCAATAAGGCAACACCAAAGGATTCATTCTCATTGCCCAACATAGATGCTCTTGTAGATGCAACTATAGGTCATGAGATGCTCTCCCTAATGGATGGTTTTTTTGGTTACAATCAGATTTGGATTAAACTTGAAGACCAACATAAAACCACATTCACCACTCCATGGGGGACATTTTGCTACAAAGTAATGCCATTTGGTCTTAAAAATATTGGTGCCACATATCAACGGGCTATGACATACATTTTCCATGACTACATGCATAAGATCTTAGAAGACTATATCGATGACTTACTGGCCAAGTCATTACTGCGTGAAGAGCATGCTGAGATCCTCAAAAAGGTCTTCGATCACCTGATTGAGCACAATGTCAGGTTGAATCCCAAGAAATGCATCTTTGGCGTAACTTATGGAAAACTCTTGGGATTCATCATTTCTAAATGAGGCATCGAAGTAGACCCAGCAAAGGTAAAGGCTATCCTGGAAATGGCCCCACCCACTAACATCAAAGAGTTGAGAAGCTTATAGGGCAAAGTAGCATCCATAAAGTGATTCATCGCACAACTATCGAACAAATGTCGACCCATGAATTGACTACTACACAAGGGGGTCCCATTCCATTGGGACGAAGAATGTCAGCAAGCCTTTGCTAAAATCAAGAAGTACCTGGAAATGCCACTAGTCCTAGCTCCACCAAGGCTAGACGTGCCATTCCTACTATATATATCTACTACCAATTTTGCTTTGGGCACCATGTTGGCTCAAAAGAACATGCAAGATAAAGAACAAGCGATATATTACATCAACCACACCTTGGTGAGCTACGAGATAGGATACGCATACGTAGAAAAGTTATGCTTAGTAGTGGTCTTTGCAACCAAGAAATTGCACCACTACATGCTGAGCCATACAACGTATGTAATATCCAAATAAAATCCTTTGCAGTATATGATGAGCAAGACATATCATAATACATGTACTACAAAGTGGATCATGCTATTGATAGAATTTGACTTGGAATTCATAAGCCAAAATTCCATCAAGGGACAAGTCATAGCTGATCAACTAGTAGAGGTGCCTCTTCAAAATAGTAGGCCCCTCACCATAGAACTTCTTGATGATGTAGTCTTTGCATTATCAGAAGCACCCAAACCTAAAGAACCTAAAAATAAGCCAAACATGACTTTGTTCTTCGATGGTTCAAAGTGTGAGCAAGGAGGTGGTGTAGGGATTATGTTTTTCATGCCATAAGGTGCTCCAATGCCCTTGTCATTTAAGCTAGACTTCCCTTGCACGAATAAAAACACCAAATACGAGGCCCTAATATTGGGTCTCCAAAAAACCATCGCTATGAAGATCAAAAGGCTAAATATCTTCGATGACTCCCTTCTCATAGTCAACCAAGTCAAGGGACTATTTCAATGCAAGGATCCAATCCTAAAAGCTTACAAGGAGCTTGTTGACACCTATCTAGCCCAACTAGAATGGTACGACATCGAGGTAATCCCTCACACGTCAAAAATATTTGTAGACACTATGGCATATTTGGGATCCTTGATCCCTCAGAATCCATCTGCTGATTTCACTACCATTCATGTGAAAATGCTCTCACACTTAGCGATGCAGCATGAGGCTTTTGATAACAAAGAATCAGTCAACATGATTCATATAGAACCAGACCATGACTAGTTCTATAAAGCCAAAGACTTTCTAAAGAAGGCACCTTGGGGGTCCTTGATCTCATAGGGTCCTATGGGGAATGGTACCATCATTCACCACAAGGTTATTTCTCAATATGCATTTGTGCACATCGAATCATAGGAGAAACAAGTCATCTTATCCGTTGAGGTTGTAGCTTATCAGGACTAGCTATCCCAATTACAAGATTTCCTAAAACTTGGAATTGTCCCACATGGACTGTCGCATACCAAAAAATGAGCATTCAAATAGAAAGTGACAAGATATGTCTTGCTAGGAGGTATATTGTATCATCGAAGCTATGATGGAGTCCTCCTTCATTGCTTAGAGCCCCAAGAATTAGCTTGGGTGATTTTGTAAGCTCATGATGGTACATGTGGTGGCCACTTTAGTGGCATGGCCATCATCAAGTGCATCCTTTGAATGGGCTATTACTGGCCCACCATGGAAAAGGATTACTATGAGTATGTCAATACTGCGTGGCAAGCTCACCTGGATCAATTGACCCTTTTGGATGAACATCTCATCTATGCTCTTGAGCATCTTCATGTTTACCAAGAATGTCTAACATGATATTGTAACAATAAATTCCACCTACGAGACTTTAACATTGGGGATATTATGCTTAAAGAGAACCAACATAACTCAAACCTATCGTCGCACTTACGGGATAAATTTACGGCCAATTGGGTAGGTCATTATATCATCTATGAGAATATTGGACTTGGGACATATCACCTAACATAACTAGAAGGTGTTGAGGAACCAGAGCCTCTCAACATTATTCATCTAAGGGTGTTTTACACATAAGCACAACAAAACACAAAAACATTCAAATAAATGTCAAAAATAACAAAAACAATAAAAAACTGCAAAAAAAAAGGCTCCAAAGGCATCAAAAGCTCTTTGGTCAAATAAAAAAAGGCTCCAAAGGCATCTTAAATCCCTTTGGTCAATTCATAAAAAAGTCCCAAATTTATCTTAAAGACCTTTGATCAAAAGGCTCCAGAGGCATCTTAAAGCCCTTTGGTCATATCACAAAAAGCCCCAAAGGCATTTTGAAGCCCTTTGGTCAGAACACAAAAGGCCCCAAAGGAATATTAAAGCCCTTTGGTTAAAAACAAAACACAAAAGCACAAAAATATTTTAAAGTCAAAAAGTCCAAAAACATTCAGAATAATCAAAACTCAAAAACAATGGAAAACATTAAAATTACAAAACAAATACTTGCATTTGGCATTTGCATCCATTAATTGTATTGCATTAGGCATGGTGCATCCAATGCATTTTTATTAGATAGATTTTTGTTTGAAATATTACAAATGACACCATGTTTATATATCAATCATGCATCTTCAAATCTATCATCATCCATAAACCCCTGCAAGTAATTGTATTTTTCAACACAACCCCTCCTATTGCTATAAGGAATATACTAGGGTCTTTTGGTAACTCAACCATACCTAGTGATTTTATAAAAAATTGTAGAAAACCATCTTCACTAGAAGAATATGAGGTCTAGATGTGATAGCACTTGGTATATTTCATAATCCTATCACTAATCAAAATACTAAAATCCTAGTTGAAACAAGGAAAATATGAACACTACAAAGTGGTACTAGGCATCCTAAGTGAAAGGTTTTTACTTGCTCACCTTGACGGTATAGGATTTTAATCATTGGAAAAAGGACAAGCTCCCCCATACCCAAAGAAATTCCTTACTTTCATCAAAGCAAGCAAAAATCCTAAAAAAAATAAAAAATTCAAAAAATAAAATAAATAGTGATTATCATCCCTACAAAAATCCCTTTCTCAAAAGAAAATAAAATTTCAAAATAAATAGTGATTTTCATCACTAAAGCATGAGAAAGTATCCCAAATAAATGTGAAGAAAATAAGGGGGTGAAGATATTGAATCCCTGGAATGGTCGATCTCCACAAACTATTGAGTGATCCCTAATACAACAATGGGTTGCATGAATCCCGCCTGGAATTAGGGTAAGCTCTAAGTAATTTACAAAAAGGGCTAGCTTTAGGTGTCCTGTATCGCCTAGTGGTCTAATCCAACTGAGTCCAACTTAGGATCAGGATGAACATTTGAGGATCCCCAATACAACAATGGGCTACATGAATCTCGCCTGGCACTGGGGTATGCTTATGTTTTATCTAATATATTTATTTGCACACACAAGGATAATGAGTATCTATGTCTTCTTAACAAAAACCTTATCTTTCAGGAGTCTTGTATGGTCATTATACAACCTTTTATGGAGTAACTAGGGTGTTTGAGTGTCATGGAAAACCTCAAAAATCCCTTAATAGCAAAAAATCATGTCATTAATCAAATCAACTTTATTTAGTAGTTTTTATTCATTAAAAGGTGTGCATGAATAGGACAGATACCGGATAAATATCAATAATGTATTTATATGGCCACTGACTATTTTGTATATTTCTTTTAATTTACAAAAACTTATAAAGTAAGCACATACATATCACGTCATATCATCTCACATTTGAATTCTTAAATTATTAATTATTATGCTAAGAGTTATTATTTGGTATCGTTCATTAGATTGTTGAACTCATATCACATTCATTCCTCATGCTTTAAGTGATTAAAGCATACAAGTTCATTTACATTATATCATCATCATGTAAATAGTGCATTACACATATTGCATTTACCATATCATAACAACATAAGTTAGATGCATACAACTAGATAAAAAAATTAAACATGCATTTAATAATAACACTACATCCATATATGCATACATCACAAGTAGTCCATCTATACATATAGATCATACCATCTAAATCATACATCCATCACCTAGCTAGAGCATGTAAATCAATACATCATATCATATAGCATAAGATCATAATACTGCATCACATAAACATAAAAGCAAAAAAATATAAATACACATAATGAGTCTCAAAATGTTGATATCATATATGTGTCAAATAAGTACATAAGGACACAAAACTTCTCGTAGGCTACAACTATGTAGGTTATTTGATATTATACTAAAAAATAAAGCTAAAACCATCAGAATCATCAGACTGTGCCTCCACCCCCTATCTTGCCTCCACCCTTATATCTATCCTTGTGAGTATGGTAGGAGCTAGTCCTTGTAGTCCTCTCTATACAGGTCCTGGTCCTCTGTCTAGGTCAAACCAATGACTGCCCTGATGTTATTCGTGTGCTCCATTGTGACCCCCCTACTGTAAGTCTCTCTTTAGGAGTGGCACCTAGCATCTGAATCTGCATATATAGAGATGCAATATATGCAACATATCCTATAATATAAGCATTTTAGTCCTCCAAGAGACCCTGTATATGCCTAACATCTACACATGGATCCAAACCTGTTGGCCCTTGTATAGTGGAAGTAGTTGGCACAACCTATCCTCGAGAAACATCCTACTCGATAGTAAGCTAATCTATCCTAATCTATATTGAATCAATATATGCCTAGAGGGTGGACCTCTCCTCCTCAAAGCTCTTGATCTATGTTTGGAGGGCACAATGGTAGAGTCCCGCTGTAAGACCTGAGTATGAGCTACCTAAATCTTGACCTCTACACTATGCAACTGAGCTTAGAGAGGATACTCTTGCTTCTCTGGAGCTAACTCCTCCTCATCCTTTGGAAGTACCTGCTCCTCTACCACCTACTACTTTATGGCCTAACCCTATTCCTCTATCTAGGCCTGCACTTGGTGCCCCTCTAGATCCTCCCTTGTAGTTGCCTCATACTAGTTTTTACCTAAGCTACCTTCGTCCTACCATAGCCATGTATTACACCACTGGGTATACACCTTAGTAACCCCGATATCTTTTATATCAGCATCCACTACTAGAGGGTCATCATCCTTTATAACTACTACAACCTAAGGTAATGGAATATCCCTCTCTATGGCAACCCGCCTATACAAAATGGGCTCTAGAGGTACATCCTACTGTATGTCGAACTATCGAAGCACATGGGAGAAATGGAAAAACTCTATGATTTTTCCCTTGCGATCGATAACCCATCAGTTATGCCTAGTCCAATCTATGAATTTGTGTGCCTCTACCAAGGTGGGGCACTCATGATAGGGTCTCCATATAATATCCTTATCTTACAGGCTAGTCAAATTCACTACATAGTGATAAATATCCCCTACATGGCACCGACTCTTGGCCTCCTCATGATCTTGAGGCCACATGCCTTAGTAATACTGAGCCACATCTACAATGGTAGTAATATTGATAAGCAATCCTCTGGGGTGGTCCACCCTAATGTGCTCCCATATCCATATCTGGAGGAGCAGGCTGTAAGTGACACTGGCTCATCTACGTCGATGTATCCTATAGAGCTCATCATAACATGAGGCCAATAGTGTGCTCCCCCAATCCATGATTATGGGTGCCTCACTATCCATCAAATCTTGAACTATAGCTAGGAGGTTCCATGGGAACCTCACTCTGGATAAATGAGGTAAAATCATATTACATATAACATGCATCAAGATGGCCTACCATTGTGGGAAGACATCCTCTCGATACCACCAATCCATGAATATCCCACCATGATTACAATAACCAAATATTATGGTTGCATGATCTCCAAAGACCCTCATGAAGATAATATATCTAGAATCGGTAGGAGAGGACACAATCGGGACTCCATAAAAAGGTATTTGAAAGATCATGTATACGTTCTCCAATGTAATAGTCATATAGCTAGTAGAGAGATGGAAGGTATTAGTCTTGGAATCCCACCTATGTGCTAGGGTAGTAAGGTAGGCTTGGTATGACATGATCATTGGTAGCCTTGTGACATACTCAAATATGTAGGCATCAAGCCAAGCCCAATATGCATCATCCATCTAGGGTAGAATCCGTATGAGAAAAGTAGGGTCCTGAGCCCACTAGACAAAAGCTAAAGGTGCAAATTAAAATACCTAAATCAAATGCACTCAAAAGCTAAAATAGCCAATAAAATGCAAAATGGTGTAAAATTAATCTAATATAAGACTGCATTTAGAGAGTTTCTCCAACCTAATTATCCCATCATCTTGTTTATCCATAGACTAGATACTGAGATTCCAATACCCCTAGATCCACATATTGGGTATGGAGGGCACATCACCAATGCAGAGTTTCACCCATGTGGTCCTAGAGATTTCATCCTATCCATCAACATGATCTCCATTGATTTGACCACTCGACTTCACAACCCAGCAGATCCTCCCAAACCATTGTGTCTTAAATTAGACACTATTGACTGGTATCACATTAATTCACCCCTATATCTTGAATATTTATTCCCTAATGAAGAGATACTACTATAGACACCTAAATCACGTAAATCGGATAAGACTATCAGTGCATTACATATGCCCTCTTATCGACAACATATGGCCTTATTGGGCACCCCTCTAGGCTAGAAAAAGGCTTCCAAAAGCCTCCAAAACTCAGTTTGGAGGGTTCCTAGCAGTCTGGGGCAGTTTTGGGGCTCCTACTAGTGACCGTCCCACCCAGGGATGGTCACAGTTGGTGACCATCCCACCCAGGGATGACCATCAACAACCGTCCCTGGGTGGGATGGCCCCTAACTGGACCTTTGAAAAAGTCAAAGGATGCGCTAAATGGCAATCAAAGACTGCCATTAGCATGTCCAATCACCCCAAATTGATTGGGGACCTGCTAATGGATAGTGGGATAGTTTATTGGGAGCACCCAAAGGGGCAACCTTCTCCCAATCACCCCATGACGTGATTAGGACACATGGCGGCACTTGCCTCGCATGGCAAGACATGCCATTTTGCCCTAGATGCCCTTTTGGGCTATAAAAGGAGCTTCAAACTCCCAATTTTAGAGAGGAGAATTTGGAGAATTTTAGCAATGAAGTGCTGCCCAATTCTATCCTCACCCTTTTGCAAACCAAACCCAAACCAAAACATGCCTTTGCCTTGGCCTTGAAACCCTCTTCCTTTCGAAGGCGATTTCAGGGGCAATAGGCTCGAACCATTAAAACCAAACTAGCAAAATTGAAGAATTCTTTGGCCCCATCTATCGACAACACCCTTACCAAGTTCTGGACCAATTCCCATAGCCATAGGTGATAAAACTAAGGCAGTTTTGTAACCGTCCCACCTAGGGATGGTCAGCAGTCTATCCATGGCACACCTAGGGATGGCCACAAAATAGGTTGTAATTTTAGATAAATTCCTCCATAGTCCCCTTAGGAATGTCTAGAGGAACCTCTGGTCCAAATTTGAAGTAATTTGGAGGAGTTTTGATGCAGGTTTGGTGATCCCCAATGTTGCAGGTTTATCTGGCTCACCCAGGAATGGTCACCATTTTTGCATAGTTTCACCTTAGATATTGCTTCCAAATTTACTTATTTGTATTTATATCATCTTAAAATATGTTTATGCTTAATGTAGATCAGTTTTTATGCATGTAGATCACCTTTTATTGTTGTAGAATATGCTCTCCTTTTATGGTTTTATGGGTTTCTTCTATGAAACATGTGCTACTAACCCCCTTTCAATCCCTTGTCTTTAGGTGCAGGTATTCTATGCATAAGGAAGGAGCTAAGAAGACCAGGATAATAGGTTGAAGGATAGCTCTCAATTGTGGGATGCGATATTTACACCAAACGCCATAGTTTACACCGCTTTGAGGCCCCTTTCAAGGGACTAGATCCCTTGAACATTGTAATGGAAATTGTATCAATTTGTAAAAGCCCTCAAGGGGATATTTGTAATCTCACATTTGAAGCTATACATTGATTAAATAAGAAGGATAAATCCACCATTTTATTACATATTTGCTTCACTTTACTAGATTACAAGTTTATGCTATATTTCCCTTTGAATGCTTTTTAAATGCTTTACATTGCAATTAAGTGCCCTTAAGGTGATGTAGTAAATTTCACTTCTTCAGTGGTGATCATGGTATCTGAGATTTTTAAGTCTCTCCCTTGGATGATGTTAATTTGGACCTCAAATTTTGGTTTTGCAGGTTGCAAGTAGTGACCGTTCTGATCAAAAATGACCTCTTTGTTGCTCCATGGCACTGGGTGAGATGGCCAACTCCATGGCACTGGGTGGGATGACCCCTAATATGTGACCATCCTTGATAGGGATGGCCACAAAACTAGAGGGTTTCTACAAAAATTTGCAGAAACAACAACTTTAAAGGTCCATTTTTACACCCTTCTGCACTATCAATTTGAATTATTACTATTAAAAATTATTAAATTTCATGTTTTTCTTACTTATTCTTTGCATAGAAAGGTTAGAGTTTCTCTTCCCAAAATTTTGCATTAATTAGTTTAGAAAAATAGATAAAATAATAGTAGACTTTCTACTTTTTGTCTGGTTTGACTGCTTGCCACTTGCCCAAAAAGGGTTAAGTTCATATAGGTTTCTAAATCTTTGTGTTTCCTTTTATGCTACTAATATTTCTGAAAGAAAAATGCACCTTCATGCATTTAGTAAACAATCATTGAGTGCTCTTTTGTTTTCTTTCAAATATTTAAAAGGAACACACACACACCACGTTTCATTATAAACATCAACGGAGTTGGGCTTTCATATCCAACACGTTGATTGAGACCAATAGTGGATTTAATCACCACTAGATTGGCTCTTGAGAAGAGTATTATCAGGACCCATCCATGGCCAAGGCCGACCCAAGATCTGTCCTAACCATGCAAAATAGCATGCATTCCTCTTCGGAGGAGTGTATCACTATGCACGGGGTGTTGGGTGAGGGTTGGTAGTACCTATGCTACCTCATTGGATATGGATTTCATCCCCATATTTGACTTGTGCGAGTATATAGGTGAAATCCTTTAAACATTTAAGAATATCATTCAATGAAATATCAAACATGAGAAAAGTATTTTCTTTACAAAGCAACACATCTTGAAACACATCAAACAGTTTAGGATTCACACTTAAAATATTTAAAATGAGATAATCACTTCTATGCTTGTGTGTCTCTATTGTTTGTTTGTTTCAAATTCATAGAAATTGTAAAGAAGATAAACACATAGTAGTTAGAGTATATAGCTATGGTACGTACCCATAGCCAAGCCCATTCAGGGGTAGAAGCTATGGGTAATAGAGAAGAGGATATAGAACATCCTCATGTTGAGCCTAGGGATAGGATCATTCCTCCCTGGAAATCAGCTACTCTTCCTAGTCGTAGACCGACTGATGAGTGGATGGTTACTCCTAGAGAGTCAACTAGAAGGTCTAGCTTATAGGGGACTCCTTCGTAGGGTACTCCTATAGGTCATAGTCCTAGTTTGGGAAAATATCTCCCTAATTCATATGCTACAAACACCTTCTTTCGAGAAGAGTCACCGTGCAATGAGGCACCTCCACATAGAGCAATACCACGCATTCACGTGCCTGCTCGATCCTCTACTCTTGATCATATATAGGAGCAAGAGCTCACACCTCGAGTAGGGTTGAATGATCATCTCAAGATTTCAAGTCACCCTACTCCAAGGTATCAAAATCATAATGAGTATGATACTCATCAAATTAGGTGACCTTATTCCACCTTACCTTACCTTGTTTATGAGGGAAGACCTGAGGAACATCCAGATTATCCTCATGAAAATGTGTCAATGAAAGCACATTGTGCCTCTACACTAGTAGTCTTTCAAAAATATTTGTTTAGGAGAGAACCTCAAGTCAATGTGACTGCCCTCGATCGAGGGAAGCACGTAATTGATCTCACAGATCCTCCTGAATATGATAGACAACAAGGCAATAATGCTAAGGTACTTAGACCTAATACAATGGATCAAATTAATAATTTGGTCCAAAGATATGCTGACTGCTAGGCTGAGTTTAATCGACTTAGGTCGGATAAACATCACTTAGATCTCTTAGAGCAATGATAACAAATAGAGAAAGAAAATCTTGAATGACAAATTCAAGAAACTTTGCATCATGGAGCTGTAACTCCAAGCACGCGTAGACAAGAGGCTCACCCGAGGCAACCAAATTTCCAACAAGATAGGTCTCCTAGACCTAATCCTGTGTTGCCTCCTAGACCTCGTAGGCCTGAACAGAATGCATATGATAGGCCAAACATAGATCACCTTCAATAGGCATTTGTTCCTCCTTGTAGGCCCATACCTGAAACACCTTATGGGGCTTACAATGATTTGGAATAGAATGAGGATTATGTAGAAGCACCTTATGGAGGCATGGCTGATGTCAATCAACCACCCCAACCTAGGCTTAATATTCCTCATCCACCTCTATGAGTTCAAAGCAAGGAAGAGGAGATCAAATCCTCAGATGCGTATCAAGCTTTGCTTGCACGCTTAGAAACTATAGAAGGTAAGACAACTGGCAATGGGCTTCAAAATCCTACCTTGCATCAGCTAAAGAACCAACCATTACATCCATCCATTCCTTCCCTGGTCTATCCTGAGCATTTCAAAATGCCCAAATTTGATAGATTCAAGGGTGAAGAAGATGCTCAAGAGCACATCACAAGATTTCTAAATTTGTGCTTTAACATACAGGACAATGACGCATTGCTCCTAAGAACTTTCTTGAGTACCCTCGCTGGTCCAGCCATTGAGTGGTTCAACCAACTTCCAAAACATAGCATCTACACATTTGAACAATTTGTTGATGCATTTTTGGAACGTTTCACCTTCAACACCAAAAGGAAGGTGACATTAACCGACCTCACAGGGATGAAACAAACTGAGGATGAGTCGATTACTGACTATGGAAATAGGTGGTGAACACTTTTGGCTAAGCTACCCTATCTATTTCCAGTGACTAAATTAACTCATTTGTTTTCAAAGAGTTGCTTGAAACCCATCTCTTTGACATTGCAATTACAACAATACCCTACCTTGGAAGAAGCTCTAGCACAGGCTAGAAACATAGAGGAAATCAAAATCCAAGAGGGAGAAATAACAAAACCTCGTAAGAAGGAGTGGACAAAGAATCCTAAGAATAGCTCGACACCTACAAAGCTAGCTATGGTCAATCAAGTGGCCATAAATGTCCCTACGCCTACTCAAGTTATGCCTCCCCAAAAGGTGAACTATCAGGCTCAACCTCCTCCTGCGAGTTATAACAATAATGGTACAACGAACCAGGGACAAAAACAATGTCACCCTCAATGACAATTTACTCCCATCACTGAATCTATGGATTCTCTTTTCGATCGATTATGGGCTGCAAATATGGTTAATTTACCAGATATTAAACCCAATGATCTAAAAATAGGCAAACCCAAGCCTATGGGACATCGAGAGGATCAATATTGTAAGTTTCATCGACAAGGTGGCCATGATTTACAATCATGCTATGGTTTTAAACATGTAGTACAAGACATGATTGAGAGGAATGAGCTTCAAGTGGATGCTCCATTAGCTCCTACCAATCAACATATGGGTATATACAAAGACCCTTTACCAACTCATGAGGTACAAGAAGCACCTACTAAACCGATGAATGAGGTGAAGCAACAACACCCTGTGCAAGGGTATGTTGGGATGGTGAGTATTGTGACCAGGAACAAGAAATATCCAAGTCAAGTTGCATAACCTACAACTTCGAATGATGTTCCAACTACGTCATAAACTACACCACCTATAGTACAGGGCCTTCCTTCTAGGCCAATAATGACAATTAAGAGCAAGCTTGCACAAAGCTTGAGGACCACATCAACATGATTGTCCATCTATGAGTTGATCCAACAATCACCTCCACATCGGGATGCCTTGATGGACATTCTAAAATCAATAGAGTTGCAACCATAGGAGTCCAACTCCTTCATATATTTTGTGGGTCATGTGCAATAGTGCAAGGAACCAGTCATACAATTTCATGAGCATGAGCTTAAGGAAATAGCTAACGATGTGGTAGATCCTCCTTTACACATCATTGCATGTATAAATGAGATACCATACAAGAGAGTGCTCATAGACACTGGTTCCTCAAGTAATATCATAACAACTAAAGCACTAAAGCACCTTAAGTTGCCAGCATCTCATGTTGTGGCATCAACTTACACTCTTCGCACTTTTAATGACACAATATGCTCTACTATCGGTACCATAGTTCTACCCATTCAGGTGGGGCAAAAGACTATATCGACGTTGTGCCATGTGCTAGAAGGTGAGATGGCCTATAACATTTTTCTAGGTAGACCTTGGATACGGGATATGAAGTGTGTCCCCTCCATAGCACATCAATGTCTTAAATACACTCATGAAGGGCAAGTGCATGTAGTTTCTACCGATCTAGAGCCCTTCAAATACTACAACATGTTGCAATAGATGCTAGAGTCGACATTACCTTCGACTCACATAGACTTTCGATTGAATACACCTATTCAGAGTCTACCCATTCCACCACCTTCATCATCATCCATTCCATCCTCATCATCACCACCTTCAGAGAAGGCTTCGACATCATCAAACCCTCCATCGAGGAACACGTCGAAGAGGCCTATTGATGAGAGCCCACCATTAGTTTCCACCATATCCATGGAGGAGGTTCCTTGTGTCATTAATGAGGAATTACCTCTAGAGGTGACTATTGAATCACCTCAAACCTCCATTCCATCTCATCCATCTTCACCATCCTAGGTCACAGTCCAGATGTCTAGTACAGGGATAGGGGAATATCTGGTGAGAAATGTCATGATAGTTCCATCACTGGAGATAGTGCAAGATATGGGGAGACCTCATCTTCCCATAGGTAGCATTGTACCTCTTGGTCTACCTCCTAATCAAATGAATTTCATATATGGAGGTTTAGAGTATGGATCTCTGCCCATTCCTCAGAAGGAAGATGATGATGAACCCTTTTCTGAGGATGTAAATTATTTTTCAAATCTAGACTATGCATTATGGTACTTAGATCACTGCAATTGGCATGGGTTTGGTCTTGATTTATATGAGCAGGGTAACCGTGTTCCATGTCAACCCCAATATCAACTTTCGTATGATAGATCCAGGTTGGGACACAATAAACCGGTACCGTTGGATGTCCTCATCGAGAGTCTCGAACACCTATGCCTAAGTCATCAGGCTAAGCTCGCCCATGACCCATATGCTAATCCGAATCATGTTCATTCCTTGGGAGATCATTTCCCCATAGAAATGATAGATCAAGGTCTTTCCAGTGATGTCGCCCAACCCCATGAAGTGGGGGAGAGCTCACACACCTTGCAATATGATAGTGAGGAACAAGACCAAGGTCCTCCTCATGAATGGATGAGTGATGATGAAGATGATTATGGCATCGCACCCATTAACTACCATAGCTCAGATGATGAATACGAGCATGTGTTCCCCTTGGATGATGAGGATGAGTATTATCTTCGTATGTTATTCCCCATCCAAGGACCCATCTGATGCCAGTTGTTGCCTCATGAAGAGTAGGCTCACCCTCTTCCACATAGGCCACCACTAGTTATTCCACTTCCACCCAAGCCACACCCATGAGTTATGAGACAACATCAGGTCTCTAGACCCACTCGCCCTAGAGCAGGAGATCATGTATCCATCAACATGATTTCCATAGATTTAATGACACCATTGGTGAATCTGAATAACCCATCCAAGCTATTGCATCTTGATTTAGAGGTAATTGACTTTGATTAGGGAGATTCTTCTCCATCACCCTCAGAGTATTGGCCTTGTGAGGAAATGTTACAACCATTTAACTTTTCTTCAAGAACTACTCAGGATGTTTTTCAAGTTGAGGTTGACCCTAAATTTCCTATGGAAGAAGCAAACCTAGTTGATGACATTCACTTAATTCCCACCCCACATCAGTTGGAGGATGGGTCTCACATGTCAATTGAGCCAACAATTGATAGGGATATCGGTACAGATCTTGATAATCCCCATACCATTAAATTAGGGGAAGGTCTCTCCCTAAGTGAACAAGATGATTTCATAGCTGCATTGAAAGCAAGGATTAAAGCTTTTGCTTGGTCGTATAAAGATATGCTAGGACTAGACCCAAATATAGTCATGCATAATCTTACATTAGACCCCAAGATCAAACCTGTTAAGCAAAAGTTATGAAAAATGCACCCAACAGTAGCCTTAATGGTGAAAGATGAATTACAAAAGTTGTTGGATGCTGATATCATCATCTCAGTAGATTATCCACCATGGGTTTCAAACATGGTTCCCATCAAAAATCCTGATGGGAGGATTCACATTTGCACCGACTTTTGAGATCTTAACAAAGCGAGTCCTAAGGATGAATTTCCCTTACCTAACATCGATGCATTGGTAGACGCAACAACAGGACATGAAATGCTATCCCTAATGGATGGATTTTTTGGATATAATCAGATTCGTATTAATCTAGAAGACCAAATCAAAATGGCGTTCACAATGCCTTGGGGGACATTCTGTTACAAGGTCATGCCTTTTGGCCTTAAGAACGCTGGTGCTACCTACCAACGAGCCATGACATATATCTTCCATGACTACATGCACAAGATTTTGGAAGATTACATGGATGATTTATTGGCAAAATATTTATTACGCCATGAACATCTCGATGTATTGTGTAAGATCCTAGATCGCCTCATAGAGCACAATGTTAGACTTAATCCCAAAAAGTGTGTCTTCGGTGTCACATCTGGTAAAATTTTGGGATTCATAGTCTCCAAGCGAGGCATAGAGGTAGATCCAAACAAGGTCAAGGCAATATTAGAAATGCCTCCCCCACAACCATTAAGCAACTACGCAGTTTGCAAGGAAAGGTCGCATCCATAAAATGCTTTATAGCGCAATTATCGGATAAGTGTCGACCCATGAATAGGTTGCTACACAAGGGGGTCTCATTTCATTGGGATGAAGAATGTCAAAATGCCTTTGATGAAATTAAACAATACCTAGCTTCACCACCTGTATTGGCTCCACCATGACCAGGAGTGTCATTCTATTTATACATCTCAGCTACTGAGTTGGCTTTGGGCACCATGTTGTCCCAAAAGAATGAATTCCACAAAGAACATGCTACTTATTACATTAGCCATACACTGGTCAGCTATGAAACTAGATATGCATACATTGAGAAGCTATGCTTAGCAGTGGTCTTTGCCACCAAAAAGCTATGCCATTATATGCTTAATCATACCACGTATGTTGTATCTAAAGAAAATCCATTGCGCTACATGATGAGCAGAACATATCATAATAGTCGCACGACGAAATGGATAATGTTGTTGATGGAATTTGACCTAGAGTTCATTGGACAAAAATCTATCAAAGGATAGGTCATAGCCGATCAACTAGCAGAGGCTCCTCTACAGGATGATCAACCTCTAAATATAGAACTTCCCGATGATGGAGTATTTCATATCTCAGAATCACCTGATTCTACTGAGCCTGAGTCACAGGCGGACATAACTCTATTCTTCGATGGTTCTAAATGCGAGCAAGGTGGTGGTGCAGGTATCATGTTTTTCACACCACAAGGGGCTCCCATACCTCTTTCATTTAAACTCGATTTTCCTTGTACTAACAACAATGCCGAGTATGAAGCTCTCATCATAGGACTTCAAATGACAATCACCATGAACATAACAAAGTTGAACATTTTTGGTGATTCCTTGCTCATAGTAAATCAGGTTAAAGGGATATTCTAGTGTAGGTGTCCTGTCTTGCAAGCCTACAAAGCCCTAGTGGACAAAATCCTGGTCAAATTTGAATGGTATGATATAGAGGCACTCCCTCGCTCATCTAATCATTTTGTGGATACAATGGCTTCCTTAGGGTCACTAATCCCGCATGACCCTTCAGATGATATCACAACTATCCAAGTAAAAATGCTAGCACAATCTATGACTGAGCGTGAAGAGCATAATGCTATACCAATTGTTCACATGATTCAGATTGAGCCTTCCCATGAAAGGTTCTCTCAACTACACCAATATTTGAATAATGCTAACTAGGGGGCTTTGTTCCCTCATACTCCTTTTGATACTAGCACAATGCTATATCTCCAAGTTCACTCTCAATCAACATTCGCATGAGACAAACATCAAAAGGATAGCATGATTCATAATATTGAGGCTTCTTCAAAGCAAGATTGGGCCATCCAGATTAAATATTATCTTAAACTGGGTAATATTCCACCTGGATTGTCGCATGCCACAAAGTGAGCATTCAAACAAAATGTGGAAAAATATGTCTTATTAGGAGACATAATGTATCATCGGAGTTATGAAGGTATCCTCCTTCATTGCTTAGACTCACAAGAGTCAGCTTGGGCCATCACCCAAGCACACGATGGTACATGTGGTGGCCACTTTAGCGGTATGGCCATCGCTAAGTGCATTCTTCGCATGGGCTATTATTGGCCAACTTTAGAGCAATATTGTTGCGCTTATGTTAAGAAGTGCATGAAGTGTCAACATCATGCAAATTTGACACACGTACCTTCATAGGCCTTACAACCGATTCAATCGGTCTGGCCATTTGCACAATGGGGGTTTGATTTAATTGGGAAAATCTCACCTACCTCATCGGGCCATCACACGTTTATCATAATGGCAATCGAGTACTTCACAAAATGGGTGGAAGCAATTCCCCTTACCACAATGACTGGACCTCGCATTATGGAGTTCATGCTACATAATATCATATGTCATTTTGGTATTCCATCCAAAATAATATCGGATAATGGAACACCCTTTAAAAATAAGGATGTGCATGCGTTAACAACAAAGTATAACATAAAGCATAGCTTTTCCATGCCCTATTATCCACAAGCCAATGGGCAAGTAGAGGCATCAAATAAGATAGTAGTAGCCATCTTGAAGAAAATCATCAAGGAAAATCATAAATATTGGCATAATCAATTACCTCTTGCCCTTTGGGCTTATCGCACTAGCATTCGGACACCCACTGGGGCAACTCCATTTTCACTAGTGTATGGTGCTGAAGCCATCATGCCTCTGGAGTTAGAGATTTTATCGCTATGCATTTCCATGTAGGAATTCATCGATGATGATACAACTAGACAAGCTCATTTAGATCAGTTAACATTGCTTGATGAATGACGTGTAAATGCCCTCGAGCATCTACGTGTTTATCAAGAATGTCTTAAGAGAGCTTACAACTTGAAAGTACATCAAAGAGACTTTCAAGTAGGTGATTTAGTTCTAAAAGAGAACCAACAAAACTCAAATTTGCCCTCCAATTTGTGAGACAAATTTGCAGCAAACTGGTTAGGTCCATTCATCATCACAAGCTATATTGGACCTAGAACTTATCGCTTAGCATCCATCAAAGGAAGTGAAGAGCTTGAACCCATGAATATAAGTCATTTGTGACCATTTCATGCTTAGAGCACCAACCAAATGCTCCTAGGTAGTCGTAGACACTTTCTAAGTGTCATTGACCGTCTAGGTCACCCTAAAGGCTCCTAGCGGTCTTTGACCATCTAGGTCAAATAAAAATCCCCTAGACTATCTACGATCATCTAGGTCAACCTTAAAAGCTCCAAAGGCATCTATAAGCCCTTTGGTCACAATAAAATGCTCCTAGGTAGTCGTAGACACTTTCTAAGTGTCATTGACCATCTAGGTCACCCTAAAAGCTCCTAGCGGTCTTTGACCATCTAGGTCAAATAAAAATGCTCCTAGACTATCTACGATCATCTAGGTCAACCTTAAAAGCTCCAAAGGCATCTATAAGCCCTTTGGTCACAATCAAATACCCCTAGGTAGTCGTAGACACTTTCTAAGTGTCATTGACCATCTAGGTCACCTAAAAGGCTCCTAGTGGTCTTTGACCATCTAGGTCAAATAAAAAATTCCCTAGACTATCTATGATCATCTAGGTCAACCTTAAAATCTCCAAAGGCATCTATAAGCCCTTTGGTCACAATGAAATGCTCCTAGGTAGTCGTAGACACTTTCTAAGTGTCATTGACCATCTAGGTCACCTAAAATGCTCCTAGTGGTCTTTGACCATCTAGGTCAAATAAAAAACTCCTAGACTATCTACGATCATCTAGGTCAACCTTAAAAGCTCCAAAGGCATCTATAAGCCCTTTGGTCACAATAAAATGCTCCTAGGTAGTCTATAACCATCTAGGTCAAAAAATATTCCTAGACTATCTATGATCATCTAGGTCAATCAAAAAGCCCCAAAGGCATCTATAAGCCCTTTGGTCCCCATAAAATTCCCTAGGTGGTCTATGATCATCTAGGTCAAAATAAAATGTTCCTAGACTATCTACGATCGTCTAGGTCAATCCAAAAGCTCCAAAGGCATCTATAAGCCCTTTGGTCATCCCAAAATCCCCAATGGCATTCCTTAAGCCCATTGGTCAACCTGTATATACATATATATCAAAAATACAAAAATACTATCAAAATCATCAAAATACAAAAATATTGCTTCATTGCACTTCATATAAATTGCATTAGGCATTCTCATCATTGCATTATGCATTGTTCCAAATTGATCATACATGTCTAGCACCAGGTCTGTACACTAGGAATCTATTAAAATCATGGTTATTATGAGTCAATATTACCACCTGTTAATATTACATATACCATTTACATTTACATTCCATATTATATGCCTGTTTTTCGTCACTTAGTCATTGTTAGTAACACATAGTTAAGTTTTCGGTCACTCAGCCATATCTAGTTGTCTTTTCAGATTTTGTAGAAAGCTAGCATGATTTTTAGAAGGTAGAATCCTACTTAGATAATTCTTGGTATACATCAAAATCCCAACACATTTTTCACATTAAAAATCCAAGTCTAGCACAAGGAAAGATGAAAACTATAAAGTAGTCTAGGTTACTTTCAAGCGAAAAGGTTATCTTGCTCATCCCCCTATGCGAATGGTTCAAAGATGCTGAGAATTGACAAAAGGACAAGTTCCTCCTTACCCAAAATCCCTTACCCTACACTGGGGTAAGTATCCCAAAGAAATAAAATCAGTAATGATTATTATCCCCCCAAGTATTGAAAACATACATTGCCCTACACTGGGGCAAGTATCTCAAAGAAATATTCCAAAGAAAATAGTGATTATTATCACTCCCAAATATGCATAAAGAAACAGTGATTATTATCACTAGGAAAAGCAAAAATAAATAGTGGTTCTCACCACTATTAAAATCCCTTGCTCAACAAATCAAAATGAGCAATTCCCTTGAGAAATTCAAAGAAAGGTAGGGACTCCGAAACTTGAATCCCTAGAATTCTCAGCATTAGAGAACCATAAGGTGATCCTCATTATAGGTTTGGTGGATAGCCTACTTTTCAATGGTGGTAGCCTCCCGCATGATGATATGTCTATCACTTAAGCAACTTGTTTAGGTATAGACCAATGTTTGAATGTGGATGAGCTAGCTTGTTGTAACCTAGGTTATATAGTGGTCTAATCCAACTAAGTACGAAACTCAGGATAATGAGACTCATAGAATGATCTCTAGTGTCGATGGGCTGAATAAATCCCATTTGCACTAGGGTAATCTTATGTGTTATCATGGTAATGAACTCACATGCACACATAGGGATATTGATTATCTTGGTTATCTTAGTAGGTGCATACTTTGTCAAAAGATCTTGTATAGTTAGTATATGACTTTTTATTAGGTAACTAGAGTGTTTGAGTCTCTTCAAAACTATCAAATAATATCATATCACATTACATTATCCATTCCATTTTACATCATGTTGTCACATGTTTGTCAAAATTACAATGTCCATCAAATAAAGTGTTATAATAACATGAAAATAATCAAGATACATTTTGTATAGTCTATGGTGCTAGCATAGTATGCATCAAAAATTCATCATAAATCCATCATACAAAATTAAATCTAATCAATCATTACTTCCAATCATACACATTTACACTTTTGTTCATTAAGTGATGTTCATAAGCTAGGATAGATACCGGTTAAATATTAGCAATAATATTTAGATGACCACTGACTATTTTATGCATATATTTTAATTTACAAAAGCATATAAATAAAGCATCCACATCTACATATCATCAAATTACATCATCGGATAAATACATACATCCATGTTAGATATCCATCATAACATCATAAAGCAAATATAAGCATTGCATTCATATCATAAAGCAGTAAAAGATGACATAATGATAAAATCAAAGTCATACATATATATATCTATATGTAAAAGCCAAAAAGCTACATCATAGTCCATAAACTACCCGTAGGCTACAATAAAAGTGAGTCATCCAACTTCGCAACCCAAAAAGTCCAAAAAGAACCATCAGAGTCTGCTGACCATGGTCACGTAGGACCGGTACCTCGACTCTCTCCTCTGCTCTTAGTATGAGTCCATCATGAGCTCCCAGACCTGCTACCCCCTGATCTGCTACCTCTAGATACCTCCATCCTTCGAGAAGTGCTCGAAGCCCTCATCCGAGTAGATGAGTGTCCCATCCTGCTCCCCTGGCTACGTTGTGATCCAATGGCTAATGCTCGATCTGGTATGCACCCCTTATAGTGCACTATCTCATCCTCCATCATATCCATGTAGGTGCACTCCTCTCGACACCTAGTCTGATAGGTCACCACCAAACCCTGGAGATGTGCTATCTCCTCCTACATCCTAGCTAGATCACCACTATTGGACTCCCCATAGCGAGGGCCCTATCCATCGACCTATGCCTAAAGTGTAGCTATCACTACTGCCTGCCTCTCCATCTCAACCTATGCACTCTGCACCTATACCTATAGTAATGCTCGATCACTCTATAGCTCCACAATCATAGCATCTCATGCTGCTAGTTGTGCCTACATACCCTGATCCCCCAAGTCTCCCTCATCAAAGCCCACTGGATCCTGTACATCTATCAGCTCCACCCTATCCACTGACACACACTGATGCATAACTCGCTCACCTATGTCTACCTCCTCATCATCTGGAGACTCATCCTGACCCTCCTCATCTGGAGCACCCCTAGCTACATCCACTACCCTAGCAGCTGCATCCCCTCCTAGTGGTCCCTCCCCTCACCACTATCGTATGACCCACCATGCATCATACTCCTCTGTAGTGCCCACATCATCTAAATCAGAAACTACCACCTCAGGATCTGACTCATCTCCCAAGTCCTCTACCATAGGCCATGCTAGAGTCCTCTCATCCCCATGATGATGATAGACCATCGGCTCCCTGGGCAGCCCTTGGCATAGCCCAAACTATCATAGCACATGATCATAAGGGAAGTACTCTCACTCTATGCCATGTCACCCTATCAACCATCTACCTCATCGAACTCAGCGTAGATGTGTCTCAGCCTCCCTCTAGTCAGGACAACCCTTGTAGGGTCTCCACTCGATATCTACTACCCTGAGCCATGCAAAAGCCTCTGTATAGTGCCCTACCTCCCCAACATATCATCGGCTATATCCTGACTCCTGTGACCTCTTCCATAGCTCCCCATAGCCAATCTCCCTATCTGGTAGCTCTACTCGAGTGGTCCATGGTAGTCCCCATGGTCTCTCTACTGTAATGTGCTACCAAGCCCAAGACTATAGTAGGAAGCTACAGCCCAAACCCTTCCACCCATGTGAGTGGATCTCATACAGCTCATCATATAGTTATGCCAATAAAGTAGGACCCCAAGCCATAATTATGGGCTCATCCTCTATGCAATCCACTAGAGTAAAGACCAGCTCTATTAGGTTCCATGGGAACCTAGCTCTTGAAGAGTTAGGTAGCAACATGTTGCTGATCAAGGTCATCAAAAATGTGTGCCTAATGCCAAGCACACCCTCCTGATACCATCTAGTCACTAGAATCCCTCCGTTGGGAAGATCAATCGATACATCCTCCCAGCGGGCTCTGAAGTACCTCCGCACTATGGCCTCTCACCGCTCTATCGAAGAAGATACTATCTGGTACCCCTCTATCAGAATACATAGTATCCGATATATATCCTCTAGTGTCACTATCATCTCCCCCGTAGCTAAATGGAAAGTGTTAGTGTGAGGGTCCCATAGGTCTATCAAAGCAGTCAGATAGGCGCGGTCTCCCACCATGGGATCTAACCGCGTAACTTGCTTTAGACCGATGGCATCGAGCCAATACTAGTATGTAGTATTAAAATGGTCTCTAGTGACCTGAAAGAGACTCGGTACCCTATACCGACTCCTAACTATCTGCTCATGCAAATCAGGGTGTCAAAAAGGCCCTAAAACTACAAAATTTTGCTATAAAAACACTAAAAAAACACATAAAAAAGGGCCTTTTTGGCCCAGTTTTTGGCCGTCCCACCTAGGGATGGCCCCTAATTTGGTAGTCATCCCACCCAAGGATGGCCACTAGTGACCATCCCTCACAGGGATGGTCCCCAAATCAGGGTAAAATAGGGTCAATTTGACCCTTAAAAATGCCCTAAAAACCTAAAAAACACAAAAAAATTGGTATTTACCCCTAATTTTTTGCAAATAAAACATAAATAAAAGTTAAATTTCATATATTTTAGTCCTCCTAGGGTTTATTAACTTATGGGTAGGGCTGTAGTCATGAAATTATAGCATAAATTGCAAAAACACAATAAAATAGGGCAGAGGAAGCATGTAATCCATACCCGTTTCGCACCGGCTCCACCGCCCGATGCATCCGCTGGTTGGATCATGTTGTGGGTTGATATTTTTGTAGTGCTCCACTTCATAAAACTCTCTCCTACCTCCTCTCCTCTCCAACTTCTCCAAGCAAGTTGCACAAATGAGCTAAAATGGCCCTTTTTGGCCTTTTATAGCTCCAAAAGAAGCCGACCGCTCCTGGGTGGGATGAGCACACTTTTGGCTGGCTTTCCCACCCTAGGATAGTCACAAATACTTCCCTCATCCCCCCTAGGATGGTCACAAGAAAATTGCACTTAAAAACATCAAAAATATCAAAAAATGGGCCAAAAACCCACCAAAAACAAGGCAGAATGGGCTAGAAAATGAGAGGGATTTAGACTGAACTTATAATAATTTTGGATGCATAAAAAGACTCTATTTTACTCCCCAAGAAATCCTCCATGGCTGGACCACTCCACAGGAATGATATATTGGGCCTTTTGCCTCCAAAACTATTCATCCAAACAATCAAAAATCACCTCCAAACAGGTATTTAGTACCATGGGCAAAATAGAGAGTTGCCCCAATTTAGTCATATGTGTCAAGTGACTCATCACTTTAGAATTTTTCATGCCCTCATCGACTCATCACTTGAGGGGGTAGTCATCATAATGAATTCATAAATTGAATCAACATTTAAACACTCAAAAGTGTAAATTCCATGCATTCAAAAGAATCTTGGCTAGAGATAAATTTGCAAGCCCATGTTGGGGCAAAGAAATAGCATAAGAAGCAAATTAAATAGGCTTGACCTCCTTGAAACCTCGATAATTGACCCATGTAAAGGTTTACAAGAATACAAGGCACCAAGACCTAGTATGCCCTAAGCCCCATAAGACTGTCATTACAACATGACTGAAAGGTATACCTGCAATCGATCCTTCGACTATGTCAATAGAAAGGATTCTAAGAATGTATGCTTTTCCACAATGGAGGCATCCAAAGTTGATTAAGTTAATAAAAAACCTTGATCATTCGATGATTTAGTGATCTATTTTTTCTCAACGCTTTGTTTCACATCGCGCATCCCAAAAATGGGGCATCTGTAGACACCTAAATCATGTAAATCGGATAAGACTATCAGTGCATTACATATGCCCTCTTATCAACAACATATGGCCTTATTAGGCACCCCTCTAGGCTAGAAAAAGGCTTCCAAAAGCCTCCAAAACTTAGTTTGGAGGGTTCCTAGCAGTCTGGGGCAGTTTTGGGGCTCCTACTGGTGACCGTCCCACCCAGGGATGGTCATAGTTGGTGATCATCCCACCCAAGGATGACCATCAACAACCATCCCTGGGTGGGATGACCCCTAACTGGACCTTTGAAAAATTCAAAGGATGCACTAAATGGCAATCAAAGACTACCATTAGCACATCCAATCACCCCAAATTGATTGGGGACCTGCTAATGGATAGTGGGATAGTTGATTGGGAGCACCCAAAGGGGCAACCTTCTCCCAATCACCCCATGACATGATTAGGACACATGGCGCCACTTGCCTCGCATGGCAAAGATGCCATTTTGCCCTAAGTGCCCTCTTGGGCTATAAAAGGAGCTCCAAACTCCCAATTTTAGAGAGGAGAATTTGGAGAATTAAGCCATGAAGTGCTGCCCAAATTGAAACCCAACCTTTGCAAACCAAAACACGCCTTTGCCTTGGCCTTGAAACCCTCTTCCTTTCGAAGGTGATTTTAGGGGCAATAGGCTCGAACCTTCAAAACCAAACCAGCCAAATTGAAGAACTCTTTGGCCCCATCTGTCGACAACACCCTTACCAAGTTTTGGACCAATTCCCATGGCCATAGGTGACAAAACTAAGGCAGTTTTGTAACCGTCCCACCTAGGGACGGTCAACAGTCTACCCATGGCACACCTAGGGATGGCCACAAAATAGGTTGGAATTTTAGAGAAATTCCTCCATAGTCCCCTTAGGAATGGCTAGAGGAACCTCTGGTCCAAATTTGAAGTAATTTGGAGGAGTTTTGATGCAGGATTTGTGATCCCCAATGTTACAGGTTTATCTGGCTCACCCAGGAACGGTCACCATTTTTGCATAGTTTCACCTTAGATCTTGCTTCCAAATCTGCTTATTTGTATTTAGATCATCTTAAAATATGTTTATGCTTAATGTAGATCAGTTTTTATGCATGTAGATCACCTTTTATTGTTGTAGAATATGCTCTCCTTTCATGGTTTTATGGGTTTCTTCTATAACACAGGTGCTACTAACCCCCTTTCAATCCCTTGTCTGTAGGAACAGGAATGCTAGGCAAAAGGAAGGAGCTAAGAAGACCAGGATAATAGGTTGATCAGCCCCAATAGCTCTCAATCGTGGGAAGCGAGATTTACACCAAACCCATAGTTTTACACCGCTTTGAGGCACCTTTCAAGGGACTAGATCCCTTGAACATTGTAATGGAAATTGTATCAATTTGTAAAAGCCCTCAAGGGGATATTTGTAATCTCACATTTGAAGCTATACATTGATTAAATAAGAAGGAGAAATCCACCATTTGGTTACATATTTGCTTCACTTTACTAGATTACAAGTTTATGCTATATTTCCCTTTGAATGCCTTTTAACTGCTTTACATTGCAATTAAGTGCCCTTAAGGCGATGTAGTAAATTTCACATCTTCAACTACAACCCTTCCATTTTGCACTAGGATATGCACATGATGTGTATCATGTTGGTTTCAACCATGATTCAGTAGAACCTTTAAACCTAGAAGATGACATCCATTTAATTCCCACTCCTCACCAGCTTTAGAAAGGGTCACATATGGAAATAGAGGAGACTTTAGAAGTGGACATCAGTGATGATCCATATAATCCAAAGAAAGTCAAGTTTGGAGAAATCTTATCTCTAGAAGAACAGACCATCATTATTCCTCTATTGAAAGAGAGGCCAAGTCTCTTTGCTTAGACCTACAAAGATATGCCAGGAATAGATCCAAAATTGGTTGTCCACAACATTTCACTAGACCTTGCAAAGAAACTGATCAAGAAAATCCTCAAAAAGATGCATCCAAATATCACTTTGATAGTAAATAATGAGTTGCAAAAACTATTGTATGTAGTCTTAATTGTTCCCATTGACTATCCAGAATGGGTATCAAACATGGTTCCCATAGGAAAACCTGATGGAAGAATCTAAATTTACATGGATTTCAGGGATCATAATAAGGCAATACCAAAGGATTCATTCCTATTGCCCAACATAGATGCTCTTGTACATGCAACTGTAGGTCATGAGATGCTCTCCCTAATAGATAATTTTTTTGGTTACAATTAGATTTAGATTAAACTCGAAGACTAGCATAAAACTACATTCACCACTCTATGGGGACATTTTGCTACAAAGTAATGCTATTTGGTCTTAAAAATGCTAGTGCCACATATCATAGGGCTATGACATACATTTTCCATGACTAAATGTATAAGATATTAGAATACTATATTGATGAATTACTGTCCAAGTCATTGTTGCACCAAGAGCATGCTGATATCCTCATAAAGATCTTCGATCGCCTAATTGAGCATAATGTCAGGTTGAATCCCAAGAAATACATATTTGGCGTAACTTCTGGAAAGATCTTCAGATTCATTATTTTTAAATGATGCATCGAAGTAGACCTAGCAAAGGTAAAGGTTATCCTAGAAATGGCCCTACCCACTAACATCAAAGAACTAAGAAGCTTAC
Organism: Wollemia nobilis; assembly: GCA_028583015.1. Lineage (NCBI taxonomy): Eukaryota > Viridiplantae > Streptophyta > Pinopsida > Araucariales > Araucariaceae > Wollemia > Wollemia nobilis. Next base: position 4,107,828 of record JAQPPZ010017031.1, on the reverse strand, counting down.
ATGGCAAAGTAGCATCCATAAAGTGATTCATCACACAACTATCGAACAAATGTTGAACCATGAATCGATTGCTACACAAGGGGGTCCCATTCCATTGGGATGAATAATGTTAGTAAGCCTTTACTGAAATCAATAAGTACTTGGTAATGATGCTAATCCTAGCTCCACCAAGTCCATATGTGTCATTATTGCTATATATATCCACTACCAATTTTTCTTTGGGCACCATGTTGGCTCAAAATAACATGCAAGATAAAGATCAAGTGATATATTACATCAACCGCACCTTGGTGAGCTATGAGATAGGGTATGCATACATAGAAAAGCTATGTTTAGTAGTGGTCTTTGAAACTAAGAAATTTTACCACTACATGTTGAGCCATACAATGTAGACCTATTGACTAAGCTAAACCCACTACAATTAATCTAAACACATTACAATTAAGCTAAACCTAGACCTATTGACTGGTTTGATTCATTGCCAACTGGTTTAATTTGGTTCATTTACTGATTAATTAGTGAGGTTCATTTTACCTAATAAAACAAATAATAAGCTAGGATTAAGATAAATACATGTGAAGCTCTGAATCCTTCGCTTGTGGATGCCTCGCCCTAGTTTGCCATCACATCTAGTAGTTTCATCAGTGTTCGGTGTCACTTTCACTCTTTCTTTCTCAGAGCTCAAAAGCTAACTTGACAACTGGCAGATAATAAAATTTAAACCCTAAAAATTACTTTTATATTTTCCATTTATGCCTCAGCTTCTAATAGCATTAGCGGCCCACACTTTCTAGCCACTTACGTTGATAGTGACCACAAAATTGCAATAGGGGTCACTCCTACTAATAGCATTTTCAAAGTAGAAAGACAAAGGACTCAATTTCTCACCATAAGAAACCTCAAAATGGGCCATTAAATACACCTATCAGTCCAAAACAATTAGAAAGTGCATTAATACAAAAAAAAATCACATAAATAAAAAATCAAAACAATAAAAAATTCAAATTAACAAAAAATCAAATAACAACAAAATATTGAATGCACCTTGTTCTCAGTTATTTTATCTATACACTTGGCTGTTGCAGTGACTAATGCCCCATGCAATCTGGAAATATGAGTAAATTTACCATAAGGCCATTTAGGGTAAATTAGTTATAGTTGAATTGAGATGCTTGACTTCAATCTCGAAGAAGTCCATGGTGGTTGGATTGCCCCATAGGAATGAGGATTTATCTCGAATATTCTATGATATTTTAAGAAAATCATTGAATTAGTGATTCAACACAAGCTTGAGAGGAATTTTTATCATCTTAATTCCCTAAGAGGCCATTTCAACCAAACCGTTCAAGGGGATAGAGATGTACAATTACTAAAAATTCATTGATATCACACCTAAAATGGGATCTACCAATAACAAATAAAACCTATTGAAAATATCTAAATCATTCATCTAGGTCAAGTGACTCATCATTTTATTTATTGTCCTTCCCTCATCGACTCATCGTTTGAGGGGGTAGTCATAAAATCAACAATCATAATCAAAATCAACAAAAGATCACTCAATCATGTCAAATTATGTTCATCTTACGAATCATTGCCAACAACTATCATAAGCTTACCCTTTTCTAGGGAAAAAAGAAAATATGATAGTTAAGCTTGTAGCTCTCCTCCTTTTGGATCTATAGTAGCACTGAAGCTACCTGATCACCTGATGGACGTGTGCAAGATTTTTCAAATTTAAGCCTTCCATATTATTAGAAGCAATGATTCTAGGATTTGTACCTTTTATCATGACTAGGGTATCCTATATTGATCAGATCAATGATCATCACACACCCTATAATGTGGCCCTAGGTGGTATATTTTTGCTTAGCGTTGTGTTTTCCCACAACATATCCCAAAAGGGGTATATATAGACACCTAAAATGCATCATGTTTAGGAGACTACTCATATGGGCATATCTAAAGACCATATGAATGATTGTGGACTTTTACAAGAGCTAGTAGTGGTCCTAAAAAATTAAAAGGGGTAGTTATGGCCCATTCATACTTAGCCACTATCAATCAAAGTAGTCGCAAATACTGGTCGCTGAAGTTGAGAGTGGCCACACCTAGTCATTGCTCTGGACAATGACTAGCACCAAAACATAGTTTGGCCATGAATACGGGCCCAAATCATGTAGTCTAAATGCACTTGCATTGTTTACAAGTAGTTTTTGGTATGGAACTCCCATAGCTCCTCCTGAGTACCCCTTCAATGTAAATTTGTGACTGATCCTTCCCATTGGGATGGTCAGTTTCATGTATATCTCTATCTTGGGTTCTCTAGAAATCCAATATCTAGATCTAGATTTGAATCTAGGAGGTCTACATATGGACCCTCCCAAGAAAAGCAAATGATCTATGAATATCAAAATTTTGTGCAGTGAAGCTCTAGTAGATTGGAGAGAGATTCTATACCCCTTGGAGGAGTAGAAAATATCTACCTGATTTAGTGATGATTTCTAGCTATACAACCATTTAGATCAAATGTTCTTCACTACCAATCAGTGTACGGACATAGAGGTGACCCTTGGACATTAATATAGATGAGGAATCTAGTGCTACAACCCCTAGTCTATGAGAAAGAAGGTTTTTTTTCATGGCCACTATCCTTGATAGCAGCTTGTAGGTACAACCTAGGATTTCAGACATTATTTTCCAAGTTTTATCTTAGATCTATCATTGCTTTTTGATTTGTTAATTAGTTTTAGCATATATCTGATTTCCTTAATGCATTTTCACTATTATTCCTAAGTTTTCCATACATTTATAATTCAATTTTGCTACATTTTGATCTCATTATGCTTACATATCATGCTTCATAGATTTACTAATAAAGCCTCATCACGGGAGGTTGCCCATGCTACTAATTTTCTACTATTGTTTCTTGTAGGTAGAATACAGGTTATAGGACCACGCAAAAATGTTTAAGCATCACATCCCTCCAAGTAAGCAAAGGATAATGAGTTTTTAGTAAGCCCTCATACAAGTTTGTGTGCAAGATCAGGAGGCTTGTGGAGTGCACCATCCTCTTGCAAGGGACACCATTACTTCGGATTGTATTTCATTTTATCAAACTGAGTATCCCTAAGAGGGACCGATATGTAACAAGAGTTTTAAAGAAATCAATAAAAGATATATTTTGCATTTTTCACTTTCATGGTCTTCATGGTCTTTTATTTTGATATAATGTTGCAAGTATACTAAGGGTCACAACTTTCCAAGGTCATACAAGTTTTCCTTGACAAGTTTATTGATAATGGTTATCATTGTCTTGTTGATCACTTCAAGTTGTCCATTTGCCTATGGGTAGTAAGATGTCAAGAAATTTTGTTGAATATTGTACTTGTTACAAAGGCTCAAAAATCCTTGTTCTTAAATGACTTTCCATTTTTAGAGATGATCTTGGAAGGTATCCCAAAATGATAGATAATATGTTGAAGTATAAACTTGCCAATAAAATCAAGGCCCCATTGTGAAAAGGGCCAAAGGTTTTGAATGGGTTGTAAAGCTTGCAATGGTACATGAGTTAAATTGGCGTGATGTTGGTATTTTTGACATTTCTTAACATATTGACAACAATAACTTTCCATGGTGGGCTAATAATAACCCATGCATAAAATGCGCTTTGAAATGGCCATTCCACTAAAGTGGCCACCACAAGTACCATCATGGGCTTCCATTATAGCTCATTGTGCCTCAACGGGATCTAGACATCATAGTAGGATTCCATCATAGCCATGTCTATACAACATGTCCCCCAAGAGAGTAAAACGAGCTACTTTTTGTTTGAACATCCTTTTTGCAGTCTATGTAATTTCTATTGGGAGGGTCCCAGACTTGAGAAAGTCTTTGATCTCATCAAGGTAAGAATTGTATGGTTCGATATGGACCAAATAGACACTCTTCTCACCTTTGGACTATGCTCGTTTGATTTTTGGTTTGGACACAGTTGTTATGATTAGCGGTTGGACTTATCCATGTTTATTCTTAGGAATCAAGGATCCCAAAGAAGCCATTGCATCCACAAATATGTTAGTCGAACGAGGCAAGTTACTAATTTCATACCAATCAAATTTTTCTAGCAACTTCATTGCTACTTTGTGATACTATTTCAAGATTGGTTCCTTGCATTGGTATTCTCCTTTTACTTGGTAAAAAATGAGTTGAGAATCACCAAATATGCTTAGTCATTTGATACCCATAGCTATAGCTGATTGAAGTCCCAAGATTAGGGCTTCATACTCTGCATTATTGTTTGTGCATGTGAAGTCGAGTTTAAATGATAATGGAATTGGAATTCCTTCTGGTGTGTAAAACATGACTCCAACACCTTGTCCTTTTTTGCACTTTGATCCATCAAAGAACATTGTCATGTCGACTTCATCCTCGGGAGGGACTAGCTCTTCTTGTTCATTGACAAAAAATACCAAATCATCTGGAAGCTCAATGATTAGTGGTTTGTCATCTGGTAATGGAGCTTCGACAAGTTGATCGGCTATCACCTGACCTTTAATGGATTTTTGACTGATAAATTCAAGGTCAAATTTTATTAAAAGCATTATCCATTTTGTGGTATGGGTGTTGTTGTATGTGCGAGTCATCATGTATCACAGAGGATTTTCTCTAGCTATGACATAAGTAGTGTTACTTAGCATGTAATGTCTGAGTTTCTTAGTGGTAAAAACCACTGCTAAGCATAATTTTTCGACATAAGCATATCTTGTTTCATAACTTACCAATGTTCGACTAATGTAATAAATGGCTTGCTCCTTGTGATTCTCATTTTTCTAAGCAAGCATTGTCCCTAACGCAAAATCTATTGTAGAGACATAAAGATGAAAAGGGACTCTTGAACGAGGTGATATAAGAACTAGTGGTGAATCCAGATACTTCTTTATGTCATCAAATACCTCTTGACATTTAGTTGTCCAAGAGAATGTCACCCCCTTCTATAGCAAGTGATTGAAAGGCCTACATTTATCTAAGAGTTGTGCAATGAATCGTTGGATAGATTGAATCTTTCCTTGTAAACTACGCAACTCTCTCAAGTTTATTGGAGGTGGCATCTCTATAATGGCCTTGACCTTATCGGGGTCCACTTCAATGCCTCACTTGGAGATAATGAATCCTAGAAGTTTTCTTGATGTGACACCAAATACGCACTTCTTAGGATTTAACCTTACCTTGTGTTCAAGCAATCGATCAAATACTTTCTCTAGGACTTCAATATGCTCAAGATGTGTCTTTGATTTGGCAATCAGATCATCGACATAATCCTCAATAATTTTATGCATGTAATCATGGAATATGTACGTCATGGCATGTTGATATGTAGCCCCTACATTTTTAAGGCCGAAAGGCATCACCCTATAACAAAATGTGCCCCAAGGTGTTGTAAATATCATCTTGTGTTGGTCCTCAGGATTAATTCGAATTTGATTGTATCCTGAGAAACCATCCATTAGTGAAAGCATTTCATGGCCTACATAGGAGTCTACTAATTGATCGATGTTAGGTAGAGGAAAATCATCCTTGGGGCATGCTTTGTTTAGATCATGAAAATTGGTGCATACGCGTACCCCCCATTCGGCTTACGAATGGGTACCATGTTAGAGAGCCATTCTGGATAATCAATTGGGACTATGAAATTCATGTCCAATAGTTTTTGTAGCTCTTATTTTACAATTAATGCAACTATTGGATGAAGTTTCCTAAGCTTTTTCTTGAAAGGTTTAGCATCTGGTGCCAAAGTAAGGTTGTGGACCACCAAGTTGGGGTCAAGGCCAGGCATGTCTTTGTATGACCATGCAAAAATATCTTTCTTTCTTGTCAAGACGTCGATCATATGTTCTTTCTCCTCTACGGATAAATATTTTGCAATTTTGACAATTTGAGGATTGTCCACATCTTTGCTAAGGTTCACATCTATGGATTCTTCTATCAGCATGTGAGAACCTTCCTCTAATTGATGTGGAGTTGGGATGAGATGGATATCATCCTCCATATTCTCAAATGTCTCAGAGGTCTCCCCCTCTACTTTGGTTTGAAAAACTAAGGTAGGGGAGGGTGAAGGTTGTTGTGGAATGTAAGCGTTTGAAGCTCACAATAACTCTTCAAATAGGATGAACTCGATGATGGATGGTGGGGATGAAATCCTATCCATGGTGATAAGGCTAGCATCGACCTAAATCGGCTTTACCAAATCATACGGGTTATGGAGTGGGGTGAACAAGTCAACAGAAATCATATTGACTTGGTGGAAATGAGGTGGCTATGATTCAAGAGGTGATGACTCACTCTCTCTAGGTTGCAACTGACCTAGTGTGGGTGAATGGTGATGTTGTGGGAGTAGCCAAGGTGGTGGTGGAGGATCTAGCTCAAGGTGCTCATGCTCTTTGTTGAAGTAAAATATGGTGTGATCTATGGGAAACATCTTTGTATACCACTCATATTTCTCGATGGGTTCAACAAGAACCACATCATCTTGGGGACCATCAAATATTTGAATGATCTAGTCTAGATTTGCTTCCATTTATCGAAATTTCCCAAAATCTTCATCGGAGATATAATCCCCAAAATCTTCATCGGAGATGTAATCATATGGCATGTGATTAATCATGAATGTGTGCAATACAATCTTCAAAAAAGCCTCATGTAGATGAGGTGCAAAGTTAGGGTCCAGGTACTCATCATCAGTATCATCAGAATCATCACATTCTTCACCCTCCTCTTCCTCTTCTTCATACTCAAGAGTGAGTCATTGAAAGGTTTGGTTGAAGGAAGAGTCTGAGGTAGAAGGTCTATACCCTAGACCAGAGTGATCATGTGATTCTCTATATTCAGGCTCAACAATGTAACATGGACCCTGCTCATGTCATCCAAGTCCATATCCCTTCCAGTTGACCCTACAAAAATATCGCAAAGGGAAATCTGGGTTGGATAGATAATCTACATTTCCATCAAATTCTTGCAAGGGTTCCTCATTGGGAGGAGGTGGATTAGATGAAGAATCCACTCCCCCATATATGAAATTAATCTCGTCTAATTGGGAACCCATTCTATACACTGCACCTATGGCTAAAGGTGGGTCATGTGGGTGACCATAGTCTCTGATTGACTCAATAGGTGGTGTAACTATGACACTCTCAATGATATACTCACCAATGCTTGGATTGGTAAGATGTACTACAACTTGGGATTGTTGGGATGATGATGGCTCAGTGGATGAGGAAGGCGCTTCAGGGGTGGCTTGTGGTTCAGGTGGAGGTGGTGGCTCCTCTCGGATAGGTGACCCTATCTATGAGACTATGGGTAGTGAAGTTTGAGATGTATGAGATGGGATGGGGTTGTTAGTTGATGGGGTGGGTTGTGCTATGAATATGAATGGTGTTTGTGAATTGAGTGGTGTGGCTTATGGAGTTGATGGTTGGTTAGCGGGATGATCAGGTGTGGTGGGAAAATGGAATGTGGTGTTTGAGGGTTGACTAGAGTTAATGCTTTTAGATGCAAAAGCAGGGTCAACTATCGGTAACTCCTCTAGGATGGGGGATTTTGATGAAGTGATATTAGTGGGAGTGGTTCGGATGATGAGTGGTTGGATGGATAGGTGGGTTGATGGAAGTAACGGACTCATAAGGATTTGAGATCAAGTTGTAGTATTTAAAAGGCTCTGTGTCTACTGGGATGCAATGTACTTTGCCCTCATGTACATACTTTAGGTATTGGTGCAATGTTGAGGGCACACACTTCATCTCCCTGATCCAGGGGTATCCAAGAAGTATGTTGTATTGCATCACCCCTTCCAAGATGTGGAAGAGGACATGTATAGTTTTCACCCCCATGGTGATGGGAAGAACCATGTTCCCCATAGTTGAGCATAAGGCATCATTAAAGGCTCTTAAGGTGAAGGTGGATGATGTAATGTGTGATGGTGGTATGTTGAGGTTTTTGATGGTGGGAGTGGTAATGAGGTTGATGGAGGAGCTGGTATCAATAAGGACTCTCTTGAATGACTTCCTATCAATATGAGCTACTATGTGCAATGGAGGATCCGATAAATCTGATGAAACTTGCTTCTCCTCGAAGTCATAAAATGCTATCGAGGGTTCCATGCACTTTTGTACACTCCCCACAAAAGAGTTGAAAGCATTGGGATCTTCTGATTGTACTTGGATGGATTTTAGGATTTCCATCAATGCTTCTCGATGTGGGGGTGATTGTTGTATTAGCTCATAAATTGATAGTTTTGTCGATGCCATCTTCAAGCTTTGGGTTAACCGATTGCCTAGGGTGACAATGGGATGAGATGGATTGCTTGGATTGTGAAATGGTGGAGGTGGAATTGATGGCCCTAGTTGTATGGGGACACTTGGTTGTGTCGTCAAAGCTTGTGTTGTGTGATTTGCTTGTCTCTACCCGTGGGTGACCACACTGATAGCCCCTACAAAACCTTGGTGTAGTTGAGACATGTAATTGACTTGGTTGGGAGGAACTGTAGAAGTTGATGCTCCCATCGCTTGTTGATTTACCTCATGGTGGGGCAAAGGTGTCTGATATATACCAAGGTTCTGATTGGATTGGGCTAGTGGATTGTCAACTTTGATCTTTCCTACTTCTAATAAGTCTTGCACAATACCCTTAAACCCATGGCAAGCTTCGATGTCATGTCCTCTTTGCCTATGATAGATGCAAAATAGGTGCTCTCTATAGCCTTTTGTCTTTGGCTTGCTAGGGTCCTTGGGTTTAATCTTTGGTAATGTAAAGAGTTGTGCCGCATACAACTTCTGAAACATAGATGAATAGGGCTCTTGTAATGGTGTGTAGTTGTACCTAGGCCTAAAGTGATGTTGCTACCTCTCTGTAGGTTGCATTTGATTTTGCACCTACTATGGGGGTGGAACCACTTGATAATTTGATTGTTGTGGTTGTTGTTGTTGTTGTTGGGGTTGTTGGATCTGTACTTGGGCTTGTTGATTTGACTATGGTTGGCCCAAGACTATCTGGTTAACCTGAGTGGCCTTGGACTGGTCATGGTTATTCCCCTTTTGGTTCCTATTCTACCACTCCTTTTTCTTAGGCTTAATCTCACCCTCTTGGATTTTTATCTCTTCTATCACTTTGGCTTGGGTGAGTGCCTCATCGAATGTTCTATACTATTGTAACTGTAGTAACAAAGATATGGGCTTGGCACAACTCTTTGTGAACATTCTTGTTATTTTTGACATGGGGAGGGTGAATGGCAACTTAATCATAACCACCCTCCAATGGTTGCCAAAATCATGGACCGATTCATCATCATATTGCTTTAGATAAATCAGATCAGTCAATGTGGTCATTTTTTAGACATTCAAGGCGAATCGCTCCAAGAATTGGTCCACAAGCTGCTCAAAAGTGAAAACACTCTAATGTGGTAAGTGGTTGTACCAATCTTGGGCTTCTCCCCCAAGTGTTTGAGGAAATATGTGTAGCATGAGTGCGTCATTGCTGCTAATCCTAAAGCACGCATTTACAAACCTTGTTACATGCTCTTGAGGGTCCTCTTCCCCCTTAAACTCAAGCTTCAACATCTAGAAATCTGTTGGATATGGTGGCATAGGCACTGAAGCATGGATTGGGTGATTGAGTAGTTGCCTTAATGTTGGCTTCTGATATTGCAAACCTGGGGTCTGCATGGCAAGGCTATCAATATGACTCTATAGGAACTGGTACTTAGGATCATCCATAGGGTTAAAACCCTAGTTTACCTGATGTTACTGGTAATGGGGTGCATTGTATGTGGAATGTGGATGATGAGGAATGTTGGGCTGAAATGTGTGATGATATGAGGGCTGATGAAAGTTTTGATATGGATGAGGTGATGGGGGGATGGTAGTATGCTGACCCACCGAGTTAGCATACATGTGATGTGGTGGATTAGTTGCTATGGTAGTGGATGGGGGACACAGTACCCAAGATGGATCTTGGATAAAGGTATGGGTTTGGTGAGAGGTAGGTGGTAGGTTATGCTCAATCCTCTACAAATGTTGATTAGGGTCAGGGTTAACGCTATGATTAGCATTATCCAAAATCATCTATTACAACTGCAAGAAAGCCTACTGCATAGCAATTGCATTTGATGTGGGCACAACCACATAGGAGGTGGTAGGCTGAGTTGGTTGTGTGACAACCATGGTAGTGGATGTGAGTGGAGGGTAGGTAGCAAAAGGTATTGCTACCAAATGTGGGATGGTATGATGCATGGAACCTGGGGGGGGGGGGGGGGGGGGGGGGATAAGATTGGGGGGGGGAGAGGGGGCGAGTAAGTTGTTGCTTCATATAGAGGATTAGTGCAAGTGATGGTTTGTTGAGGCAATGTGAGGGGTGGTTGGCTAGAAGATGATGGTTGGCCAGCTAGGGTTATAGAAGTCAACTCAAAGAGTGGATTTGTAAAGACTTGTCTAGACTGTTGCGGGTGTGTGAAGGTGGACTCTTGATGCAATGATGGTATGACATGGGATGGGATGGTAAGTGATGGTAATGATGGAAAAACCATTCCAAAAGCATTCAGATACATCCTAACAGTGTCCATGTCTACAAGTGTGACACGACCATCCATTGGGGTAGGTGGCTCACTCCTAGGAGTCTCAGGAATAGTGGTATGTGTAGCCCTATGCATAATGTCTATGTTTGAAATAGGGGCACTACTAGAGGGCCCTACATTTAGGCTCTAGGACATAGGAGGGGGTATACTGACTTGCCCTACCACCGAAGTGTTAGGGACCTCACTAGACTGAGACGCCATGGGGGAAGACAATCTATAATGCTATAATGCTAACTTCCTAGCCGACTACGGGTCATTACCATACGCTAATATGCAATGATGTGTGAAATGTAAATGCAAGTCTATGTAAGTGAAATGAAAGTACAATGCAATACAACACACAAAGCAAATAAACACGCAAGGTTTTTGATCCTAAGTTTGCACCAGTTTTGATTTGATTTTTTTTTTTTTGAGTTTTTTTTTAAATTTTTTTCGAAGGTTTTTTATTTTTTTGAGTTTTTTGGAGTTTTGAAAAATAAAAATACGTGTGCAAAATATTTCGCCCTAAAATGAATCTAGGATTTCACCTGTATGCTCGCAGCCCACGCCTAGTGATGAAGTCCAGGTCACGTTTTCCCACCAAAGTATGGAGATGAAGCCCATACCCGATTAGGGAGCATAGGTCCTACCAGTCCTCACCCAATCTCACTTGGTCAGCGTTATACCCTCCGAAGAGAAATACATGCAAATTTTCCAAGCTACGAATGGTTGTTGGAGCCAGCCTTGGCCAAAAATGGGGTAATAATGTTGGTGGTTCGGTGATGAAATCCAAACCCGACAGTGATGAAATCCAGCCATTTTCCAATGTTTAAGTGAGTGTGTGAGGCTTGTTTAATTTATTGTGAGATGCAAATTTAACATGCAATTTTATTTTTATGCCTAGGTGCAGAAAATATGAAACAAATAATGGTAAAAAACATGTATCAGGGGCCAACAACTAATTTCAAGAAATATTTTTGGTAGCTTTTGTTAATAGAGGTCAATCACGAGTGTGCGGTTGGTTCTAGTAAATTGTGGGTGCATAATTTGCCAACTTCAGGTGCGTTTGGGATATCCCAACCGTGGGTCTATGGGTCCAACTATGAAATAGAAATTAACAAATCTAACCTAATCCCTAAATAGATAGCCCAAATTATTGCTAATCTAGGTAATGCAATATGACTTTCCCTATATGCAGAATGCAGATCCTCTTAGTTTTCCTTTTATTATGTGGATGAATGCAAAATATAAGTAAATTTCTATCCTAAGACCTAAATACATACAATAGTCCACAAGACTAAGACTCCTAATTTACCCTAGATGTAGACTAGAACAAGAAAATAGTAACTGTGTGCTCCCTACAGCTATCAACCACAGGTTCATGGTTTCACAGTACAGTAATTGCGTGCACACATTTCTCTAGATGACAAACTATGGGTGCATAGTTATATTACTCCTTGAATATGGGCTCGTGTTTCCTCAGATCTGAAACTATGGGTGCATATTTTTCTAGAAAAGAAAAGAAAATATCTAAACACAAAATAAATAAGTACACTTAGAGAGAATGTATTTCCAAAAATTAATCTCTATACTGATATTTGATACAATTTTACAAATATTTTGAATTACCCCAAATGTGTTTGGAGGTAATGTTACAATGCTCTTTTTCTTTGTATGTTACAAATCATTCTAGATGGGGTCTTCCAGGTCTTCAATAGTGTATAGTGTTCTTCCAATCTTTCGCTACAACTTCAAAGGGGTGAGTGGGCTTTGGTATCCAACGCGGGGCCACTCCAGCTTCAATAGCTTCTCCAAAGTACCTGCCACCTACACACATTCAAACCAGCAAAGGGGTCAGTAGCACCTATAGATTCAAATATAAAATCCAATGCTACACATAAACCCTAAGAAAATAATCCTATGAAACAAATGACAGAAGCATATAAAATAAAAGCCTTGCTAAAACAAACTTACTAATCATGATTGTCCCATCGTATTCTTAGGTCTATGAAATTGCAGGCATGTGGTGGTGGACTGGAAACCAGAGATGCATGGTTGTGAAACCGTGGATGCACGGTTCTAACTATGAAACCACGGACTAGCGATTTGGGCTGAAACACAGGTTACCTCAGAAAATGGGCCTCTGAGATCTAGAAAGGGGTGTCACTCATGATCCGCTCAAAGGTCTCGATTAATTTTAGTAGCTTGGTGGTGTATGACTTCAGCTCCCTTTTTTTGGTGGGGTAAGGGTGCCTTTATAGGCCCCTTAGGGTTTTGGAGGGAAATGGAAGGTGGTAAGCTTGGATTTCCAAGTGGTAATTCTAGGCTGCCAAGTGGAGGGATAGTTTTAGTGAGTCACTCAGTGTGCCTCACTTAACTAGGGTGATGTGGCTACAAGTGGAGTGGTATGTGGGATTCTACCCCATGTGAAGGGACAAGGGGGACAAGAGTGGATGAGATGTGGCATGGGTGTTGGGTGAGGTGTCTAGGACACATGTCTAGTGGGTAGGTAGGGTATCCTAGGGTGATTTTCTAGATTTAATAAATCTAGAAAATAGGATAATGTGTAGGGTTTTATATCCCTAAGTTGGAACTTAGGTATATAATTTTATTATGCAAAATTTTGTGGTGGGGTGGAAGATGTGGTTTTGTGGGTGCTGAATTTTGGTGTCTACAATATGTATCATGACAATACTATACCACTCACTACATTGGGTAGTCTATAGGGGAGGTAGGGGATTATCCTATTGTATGTTACTTTAGGTGTATGCCTAGAATCATATATGAATTCTATAGTTACTAGGGGTTATAGGGGATGTTGGGTATCCAAAAGCACCTATAGGTGTCAATGGGAACATCACCTAGAGTGAGGATAAGGCAAGCCTTATAAAGGTATTTTATGGATGGTATGGTACCTAATAAATGACCTATAAATAGATCAAGTGAGTTGGTGCTCATATAGGTAGCACTTTAGATGGGTAGGATGCATACTAGTTAGCTTGGATGAGGAGGGTCAAATGGCTAGTTGAACCATGGGAAAAGTGTGAGCTCTTTCTTTTTGATCAAGTAATCCATGAATTTGGATAGAGGAAAGATACTACTGTAGGGTTATTATGGTATTAGTGTTCAATGTAGGAGTAAATATTTAGTCCATTGTCAAACTTAGACTCATACTTTGAGCTAGACATTAATTACCTAGTCATCCTAGATTCTAGAGGTGATGACCCTAGAGTTAGCACCAACTATTAGGGATGATAATAGAATATTTAACCATTGAGGGTCACAATATTCAACCTAAGGATAGGTGAACAAATACAACTAGGAATATGACTATAGAGAGCCAAATAATTAGTCCTCCCACTAGTTAGATAGTCATGGGATTTCTAGTAGAGGCAGAGTAGTTTAGCAATAACATCTATAGGTGGTACACTTTAGTATCCATGCCAATGATCATGGTAGAAGATGCAATACATATCCAATATTATAATTTTTCATTAAGATAAAGAGGTATGTATTGGTATAATAGGTGGCTATTTTATAGGTTGCATTAGTAGCAATAGTGGTAGAAATATGTGATATCGGTTGAGACAAAGACCATGATGACAGATAAGGATAGGCTAGTCCACCAAACATCAATATTTAGTAGATAACCTTAGTCTAACTACAAAAAGAATTGTAAATATGGAAAAGGCCATAATGGTAGGTGGTTCTAGAAACAACTAATTGGTCTAGACCTTGCTATATTGGATAGCTATCATGTATCTATGGCATTCATAAAATTTGGTATATGTGTAGGTAGATATCATGATAAAGGTGAAGTGATCAACCAATTATAGGATGACATACCATGTATTTGTTCCATCAAACCATTTATTACCATCACCTAGTAGGACATGGTCAAGGTAAACACAATTCCACTTATGGTCAATCAAGATTCCACCATCATCTAGAGGAGGAGTTAACATACTAGACTTGAGATCATAGAGTTAGCCACTAGTCTATGGGTTAAATTTTATTTTTCTAGGTATACCATTTATATTATATAATAATTTTACGTTATGATTATTTGTATTATATAACGATGATGTATATTAACATTTTTTCTATATAGCTATCAACTTGTATGGTTTCAATGATTGTGTACTTTTTTGTATTTAATTTTATGTCAATTATGTGGATGATGAATGCTTAATTATGTGAAAATACTTTAATTTAGATTCTATATTTGTTACTTGACAATGTATGATGATGGTATGTGTAGATACCTAAAAGTCACACATGATTACGTGTAGTTACTTATAGGTATACGTAGGTACCTATAGTCATGTGTAGACACCTGTAGGTATGCATAGACACCTATAGGTATGTGTAGAAACCTGTAGGTATGCATAGGCAAGCGTAGGAAATCATAAGTAAATGTAGGCAATCATAGTCAATCGTAGCTGCAAAGCTTACAAAACTACACTAATCATTCCTAAAAACCTCCTATTCTTGAAAGGACCATCTAAAAAAACCCTTTAGGCCATATAAATCTTATACTACACCTAATTATGGCCCCCATGCCCATTTTTTTCAAAAACCTTAATTAGGGTAATTACAATTCTATTTTGAAAGTCACTTTTCACTTAAGTGCACTTTATTGCCTAAATATGTTTAATTAGGGTTAAATAAATATTAGTCCTAATTCTATCCTCACACATATGTGCACCCACTTAGGATATTTATAAAATATACCTAACCTAACCTCCAACTAACCTAGGGATTAGCTAATCAGGGTTAACCCTAATCCTTGCTCACACATGTGTGCACCTAGGATATTTATTTAGGGCACATGAAGGGATGACTCACATGCCACTTCATCACCCTAACCTCACCATGGTAGAACCTAACCTAGATTCTAGGCCACCTCACAAAGGACACCTCACCCCCCCTAGCCTTGGCCCACTCTATAAATAGAGGGTCATTTCCATATTTTAACTCTCTCTCACCCTTTTGGCTAACATACCAAAACTCTGCTAAAATTGCTCTAGAGCTTTCTCTATCATTTCTACATCCGTAAAACATCAAACAACATTATCTGGAACTTATCTGGATAGAAATTTTTCATCAACAGTCAGTTATAGTAAGGTTCACACATCATCATGTAAAATCGAGAAGAGGTATACACACCACCATACTAACCTAGTCTACAGTAACCCTGCAACCACAAATCAGGTAGGTATACTCTGTTTATGGTTTTTACAGCATTTCCTCCTCTTTTTAGCATGATTTACCATATTTTTGAGGTCATTTTGTCTATATAAACATGGTTTATGATCTATGATAGGTCCCAAAACACATTAACACATTTGTTTTAGGTTTAGATAGGTATTACAAATATCTCCAAGCATCCAACCAGTGGTACACATACAAATAAGTCCACCTCCATTGAGGGTACAAAAAAGCATCAACAACTGCATCAAAATTTATATTGAAAAATAGAGGGAAATATATCTCAAGAGAGACTATTCTAGAACCCTTAATTTTGAAATTGATAATAAAGAACATTTAGAACATTTCCATTATTTTTGGAATTGATTTTCTACTTTTTATGTGTTACATTTTGGCTTGCCCAATGGGACACCCATAAAACTATTTTAGACTAGCCTTCTTGCTATCTAATTCATCGTATGGTTTTATTTTTGGTGTTACATGTATTGTGAACCCATAACAGAGCCTATAAAAGCCTTGAAACACATCTCAGAATTTCTATTAAGTTATAGGCTTCTAAAATTAGTTGGCACACCATAGTGTGAACCACCAGTTAGGTTCGCACACCATCGTGTGAACCCTACCAAATAGTTGCAAAATAGTCCAAAAAATTTAGCCCTTACAACAAAAATATCATCCAAAAATCCACGAGGAAAGTATTCTCCTCATAACACCTATTTTTCATTATTCTTTTGAAAAGAATGTTTTTTTTTTAAGCAAAAAAACCCTTGCGGGGCTGCCTTGGTCTGAGAGACCATGAACAGGGGGTTCTACACCGTCAAAGTCACCCGAGAGTCACACCCGACCCTGCCCACACCAACATTATCAATTGGATTTTGGATACCCAATTCAGCTTTTTGGTAGGGTGGATATTTGAACCTGGGACCTCTCTTGGAGGATTTCCCTCTCCTCTCCAACTCACCTACAACACCTAGGTTTTTGAAAAGAATGTTCTCTTTCAAAAGGATCAACTCATTTTTCAACTTTATTCGAAAAGCACATAGATTAGGGTTTGTTGTTTTCATGTCTTTTAAAATACCTATGTTAGCAAATTTCAAATCTCTTTTATGTCATTTAGATGAAAAATTCAATCTCTTTTAAAAGCATTAGAGTAGATTTTTAGTCCTTTTCAAAAACATCAAATCACTTTTCAAAATTTTTTAAAGCACTAGATTAAGCTTTTAATCTCTTTCAAAATCACATTTAGATCAGATTTTTTATATTTCCCTTTCATATCATTTAGATTAGAATTTTTAAATATCTTTCACAAATTCCTTGGGTAACTTGCATATTTCTTTTCATGTCACTAGATTAGGGTTTTGATTCCTTTTCAAAGCACACTTAGGTTAAATTTCCCATCTCTTTCATAAATTCCTTGGGTAACTTGCATATTTTCTTTTAAGTCATTATATTAGGGTTTGAATTTCATTAAAATCATTTAGATTATAAATTTCCCATCTCTCTCATAAATACCCTGGGTAAATTGCATATTTCTTTTCAATTAATTAGATTATGGTTTCAAATTTCTTTCAAATCATTTAGATTAGAAATTTCTTATATCTTTCACAAATCCCTTGGGTAACTTGGGTATTTCTTTTCAATTGATTAGATTAGGGTTTCAAATTTATTTTAAAACATTTAGATTAGAAATTTTCTATCTCTTTCACAAATCCCTTGGGTAACTTGTATATTTCTTTTCAAGTCATTAGATTAGGGTTTCAAATTTCTTTCAAATCATTTAGATTAGAAATTTTCCATCTCTTCACAAATCCCCTAGGTAACTTGCATATTTATTTTTTAGTCATTAAATTAGGGTTTCAATTTCTTTACAATGCACATAGATAGATTTCAAATTTCCTTTTTGTGTGTATCCCCTTTGCCTTTCAAGCTTCCTAGAGTAGATCTATTTTTATTTCCAAAAAGTATCTAGGTTTAGATCTCTTTTAAAAAAGCATCTAGGTTTAGTTACTCTTCAAAAAAGCATCTAGGCTTAGTTTCTCTTTTAAAAAATCATCTAGGTTTAGTTTCTATTTTCAAAAAGCATCTAGGTTTAGTTTCCTTTCTGAAAAAACATTTAGCTAGTTGTTTTTTCTTTCACATAATCGATAGCAAACTCACTACCACACACTCATGTTTCATACACAGTGGTAATATTGAACTTTATCACCAATCCCCACTTGAGACTGGTGATTTTGGAATTCATCTCATCCACTAGCTCACCCCCTAGACACCATAGTAGCCCCTAGGAGTGGTTTTTTGAACTTCATCACCAGAAGATCCTCTACTCTTGAGATTGGTTTTCCATATTTCATCACTAAAAGGGACCTTCAGAGTGGGATAGGATTAGACACCTTTGTTTACAAGGCTCATATAATTTATGAACAGATAACTATCACTCTTAACTAAGCTTTCCTGAGAGTGAAGTGACAACCCGATTGGGCCAGTAGCAGGTCTTAGACATTGCCACCTCTTCTCGTGAGGGGATTTTGGACTCATTAGTGCATTTTGAGTTCCTCCCCTTTAAATATATTTTTATTATACTCTCCATTTAGTCACAACTCACATGTTGAGACATTGTTCTATCTTGTGCACTCTTGGGTGTTGCAAGAGGTTCCATGCTGACAACATTCCATTTTAGAGTCTCACTTCATTTTTAGTGTCATGTCATAGAGCTGGTATTATCATTAAAATAGAAAAAACAACCAAATATTATTTTCTTTGTTGAGCACTAATTCTAGTTACGTTCTTGTATTACACTCTTACAAAAATTGGTTTCAGCATATTCACTTGCTAGCAGCTCACTTGCTGGCCATTCACAGTATGTCACTATCATTTTTTTATCAGATTCACTATCTATATTAGGTTTGCATAGCATTATGTGAACTAGATTTCTATAGTATAGGTTCACATAACAGTGTGTGAACTCTATTATAGTGCACATAAATACACCAAAACTTACAAGTTTGCATAAAATATTATACATAACACACTTACAGATTTATATTTGTATTTTTACATAGCTTTGAGCACCTAATCACACTATACATCATCATATCTATAGTTACTCATAGCTAAGCACGCGAGTAAGCACATCTTGAGGAGGAGGATTCTCACGCCATCTACAATTAGTCTAGCACTCCCCATCCCTTCATGATGGAAACATCCACTCTCACACCTGATCTCCTTACTAGTTTTAAGCCATCTTGCCTATGCACCATGTCCCATAGTGAGACTTCTATTTCCAGTAACATGCTTGCCACATTTTTTGGCAAAGATCATCCCCTTATTCCTCATTCACCTCCACCTAATATGACATCCATATTCTATAATCACATCATCTATACCACTCCAAGAGACCCATATCCACTCTTCACCATTAATGAGGAGACTCCACCTACCTCACCTAATTTTACTCATCCTTTTACTCAAGATCCATCTCATTCCCTTCTCGGTGATGACCCTTCTTTGCTTAATCATCCTCACCTTGAGGATATATCATCCACTCCCATAGTAGGGATGATTTTATATCCTCGGTCCTCCACTCCTGGAACTCGGGTGACTTCATCACAATCCACTATGCAACAATCCTTGTTGCATCAATAGTACGCTCCACTCACATAATCCTACCAATACGCTTCTCAAGCACCACAACAACCACCTTCCCAATAGTCATGTTTTCCATATTTTGACTCCACATCACAACCACTATCCCAATTACAACAATCCATTCCTCAACAACATTAGCAAATCCCATCTTCACAAATATTTGTAGACATGTTCACCATGCCCTCTTCTTAGGCTTTCACCTTTGATACCTACACTCCTTCATCATAACTTCTTCCTGTGTAACCCTAGGGAGTGTGCACCGTGACCCCTCTTGCAATGAAATGATTGCTATATCAAATGGAAAAAGGTACAAAGCAAATATGTGTAACTCAAAAATAAAAACAACAAAGAAAGATCCTCTTTTTATTGATTTCAATAATGAATCCGATTACATATTCATCCCTCTAAGGGATAACCAGTTTTTGATACAATCAGTTACAAGCGAGACACAAATGGTGGAATAAATCCCCTCGCAAAGGGGTGGTGCACTTTCACAGGCTTCCCGATCCCACACATGAACTTGTCTGAGGGCTCACAGATGCCTCCTTCTCCTTCTCTCATCCAGGAGGGATCCCGTGCTCCGAGTGTCTTGATATGGTCTTGTAAACCTGTAGATCTACGTACATGGAAACAACAAAGCACGCTTAGTAGTCTAGGCTACCTCCCCAGATGAGGCTGTTAGTATAAAACCTGATAAGCAAGATAGAAAAGCATAATATGACTAAATGCAATAAAACTAATGAAAAATGTGGGCATATCTCAAAAACAATAATGTAAATGCATACAGTAAATCAGATCTATGCTAGAGATAAATGTTGAAGTAGAAAGTAATTGAATCTAATGCTAAAACAAAGAAGCTAATGTCAAAACCCTAGGTTATGCCTACGGGCCACTGTCTGAGACAGCGACCATGAAATAGACCTTCCTCCTCATGATCCAAGGGCTGTAGCACCAGGTTCTCTGCTCAAATTGATGTTCAAGGGTCATCGGATGTGTCAAATACATGGAATGGTGGTGAATAATAATGGATGTGAATAGCGGATGCGTAGTCTCTCCTCAATCGGATAGCACTTCATTGCTCCTCAAGGGTGCATAGATTCGCTCTCCAATATGATAGGGCTTCGTTGCATAAACTCTAAAAATCATGGATCCTTTGCTCTTTGTGGGAGAGTCCATATGTAGACTTCCCTCTCTCATATCTAGACCTTGGCTTCCTAGAGAAGCTTCAATCCAAATTGCATGTGATTGACCATCCCGGGTGGAAAGCATCAGTCACAAACTAGCATTGAAGGGGTAGTTAGGAGGAACTCAGGTAGTTCCTCACCAAAATCTACCCATAAACAATGCAAAGGTGTAGTCAGACTGTATGATCTGGGCCCGTATTCATGGCTAGACTATGCATGGTGCTAGCCACTATCAGGTTCAGTGGCTAGGTGTGGCCGTTGTAGTCTTCAATGGCCAGGTGTGGTGGCCACTCTGCTTGAGAGCGACCAAGCCTGGATGGGCTAGAACTACCCTTTTTGAGTGGTTAGGACCATTGCTTGCTCTTGGAGAGATCCAAGAGGATTCATATGGTCTATGAATGTGTCCATATGGGTAGTCTCCTAAACATGATGTATTTTAGGTGTCTATAGATGCCCCTTTTTGGGATGCATTATGGGAAAACATAGCGTAGAGCAAAAATAGACCACCTAGGGTCACATTGTAGGTTGGATGATGATCATTGATCTGATCAACATTGGATGCCCCAGTCATGCAGGAGGTGTGCATCCTAGAATCATTGCTTCCAATAGGATGGAAGGCTTAAATTTGTGGAAGTTTGCACTCGTTCATCAAGCGATCAGGTAGCTTTAGTACTACTATAGGTCCGAAAGGAGGAGAGCTACAAACTTAACTATCATGTTTGCTTTTTTCCCCAACAAAGGGTAAGCTTATGATAGTTGTTGGCAATGATTCATAAGATGAATGCAATTTGACATGATCGATTGATATTTTGTTGACTTTGATTATGATTGTTTGAAAATTTTGACTACCCCCTCAAGCGACGAGTCGATGAGGAAAGGACAATTAATAAAGTGATGAGTCGCTTGACCAAAATGAATGATTTGGACCTCTTTAGAGGGTTGCTTTTGTTGTTATAGGGTTGTTCTCATCCAGGTGTGATTTCAACCATTTTTGGTAATTGCACATCTCCATCCCTTGGGGCGGTCCGACCATAATGGCCTTCTTAGGGAATTAAGATGTTAGCAATTCTATTTAAACTTGTGTTGAATCACTATTTGCTATAGGAGAAATGAGATGGATCCTCGCTCCCATGGGGTGGTCCGACCATCATGGCCTTCTTCGGGTTTGAAGTGAAGCATCTCAATTCTACCTTAACTATTTTGCCCCAAGTGGCCTTATGGTAATTTACTCATCTTGTCGAATTGCATGGAGCGCTAGTCACTGCAATCACCAAGTGTATAGAGTAAATAATTGAATACGAGGCTCAATTGAGATTTTGTTGTTATTTGATTTTGTTTGTATTAATTTGGATTTTATGATGTTTTTGGATTTTGATATATGTAATTTTTTTTGGTATTTGTGTATATTTTGGTTGCTTTTGATTTATGGATGTGCTTATTGACTCATTTTGAGGTGCTTTGTGGTGAGAAATTGAATGAATTTCTCCCTGTTTCTTAGTCATTGTCAGGTCCAATGACCCCCAATTGCTACTTTGTGGCCACTGTCAGGTCCAATGGCTAAAAAGTTTGGGTTACTGATGCCAGCAATGGTCAAGGCACATTTTGGGAATACAAAAGCAAATTAGGGTTTTTGACCTTTCATTTTCTAGCTATCATTGTACTTTTGAGCTCTGAGTTGAGAGTGACTACTTGTGACCTAGGATGCTATCGATTTGATGCCATGGCTGAGCAGGGTGAGGCTTCGACTAGTGGAGGAGCTGGAGCTTCATGGGTACCTTTCTAAACCCTAACCCCCTTTTGTTAATGTGGTAAAATGAACCTAACTAAAAAATTTGGTAAAGGAACCTCATTAACCCTATTGGCAATGAACTAAACTAGTAGATAGGGCTAGTTTAGGGTTTAAGCAGATGGGTTTCCCTTAGTTTTAGATTTTTTTGTAATTTTTGTGATTTTTGGCCATGGGGGAACGTCGTTGGCGTGTCACCCATTGGCCACTACCATCCAGAGTGGCTAGCCTGGCCTAAGGCTGGCCGTTGTCATCGTCAATGACTAGTTTGAAACTCCAATGATCAAATTTTTGACCATTGGAGGTTGGCCACTATCGGCTTTAGTGACCACTTCGTGGCCGCTCCTAGCATGAGCGGCCAAGTGGCCTTAGGTTTATTTCTCTGATTTTTGAATTTTAAAGCAATTTTAATTGATTTTTTTGAAATTTTGAATAGTAGTTTTTGAGTTTTTTGGATGTTTAGGTGCATTTAACCACTATGCTTGTTGCCTTAAGCTTATCTTAGATTATCTTGCACCATTTTTATTTTATGCATTTATTAGTTTGTTAGTGCATTTGATTTAGGCATTTATTTTGCACTTCTAGATTTTGTCTGCATGGGCTCGGGACCCGTAGTTGCTTGTGGACCTCTTGCCTACCATGGATGACATGGACTGGGGTTGGCTCGATGCTCGTGGCCTCCAGTATGTTACCAAGATTTCGATGATCATGTCGGATTAGGCCTATTTTACTACCCTGGCCCATAGGTGGGATTCTAGGACTAACACTTTCCATCTTCCTATCGGCGAGATGACCATTATGTCGGAGGACATCTACAGGATCTTCAGGATCCCCTTTTATGGAGTGCCTATTGTTTCTTCCCCCACTAATGCTCGAGATGTAGTCTTTATGAGGGTCTTTGGGAGACATGCCACTACTGCCTTCTGGGATACTCGATCTGGTGGGGTATCAGTTGCTCGGTGGTACTAGGAGAATGTCTTCTCTCATAGGCATGCTATGTTGTTGATGGTCATCTACAACATCCTTATTCTTGACTTCTCAGGAGTGAGGTTCCCATGGAACCTCTTAGCCATGGTCCAAGACCTGATGGATAGTGCACAACCTATTATCTATGCTTGGGGTAGTGCTCTATTGGCTCAGTGCTATGATGAGCTCTATCGGATCCAGTGGTGGGGATGCGCCAGCATCACTTGTAGCTTGCTCCTTTAGATATAGGGATGGGAGCATATTAAGGTGGACTACCTAGTAAGACTTCCTATGGAGATTACTAGGGTGGTTGATTCCCACTAGTGCTATGGATCTAGGTGGCCTAGAGAGCTCGAGGAGCATAAGATTCAGCCTCATGTAGGGGATATTTCCCACTACATGACATCATTGACTGGTTTGTAGGCCCAAGATGTCATCTGGAGGCCTTACCATGAGTGCCCTTCTTGGAGGGATCTAACTAGTTTCATAGCTCGAACTCGATGTGATCGATGGGTTATCGGTCATAAGGATGGCATCAAGGAGTTATTTCACTATTCTAGGGTGCTTCGATAGTTTGGTCTATCATAGGATGTGCCACTCTAGCTAGTTTTGTATAGGTGGATTACTATAGAGAGGGATCTTCCATGGCCTCAGGTTATAGTGGTGATAGAGGATGATGATCCTCTAGTAGTGGATGCTGGTATTGTGGATGGTGGAGTTATAGAGGACTACACTCGGTGGTGGGGCATATGGTTATGGTAGGGTGATGGTAGTTTGGGCCATGATCGAGATGTGGCTGCTATAGGGGATGATCTTGATGGACATCGAGTGTGGGCTCGGACGGAGGGCTAGGGCCAGCCAGTAGAGTAGGAGGTAATAGAGGAGTAGGTAGCTCTAGAGGAGGAGGAGGAGTTGGCTCTTGAGGAGTAGGATTCTCCTCTCTGAGCTTAGTTGCATCAGGTGGAGGTCGAGCTATAGGTATCTCAGATCTAGGTATAGTAGAGGGATGCCACCATTGCTTTGTTATAGGCTCAAGTTTAGTGCTTCGATGTAGAGTGGACCACACTACAGGGTAGGATAGATCAGCTTATGGTTAGATGGGGTGCTACTCAAGGATATATTGTACCATCTATTCTAGCACCTCAGGGACCTGGTGGTCTAGATGTAGGTGTGGAGATCTAGTGTTTGCATGGGATTTTAGTAGAGGACTTGGAGCAGTGCACCCTAGATTCCTCCTATATCCTAGCACTAGAGCATGAGGTCAGGCTTCGAGGAGGTCACCTACCAGATAGGCCTATGGTAGGAGGGTCATAGAGGACCAATCGAAGTACCTCAGGGTAGTCATCAACTCGATCGAGCCATAGGACTAGGACCTAGATAGAGCGGACTAGGGGTGCCAGTTCTATGCCACCTCCTAGAGGGGGTGGTGAGGGCAGAGGTGATGCTAGTGGTGCAGGCCACTCTTGAGCACTATGGCCCCTTTGGCATTTTGTACTATTTTGAGTGTAAGGTCAGTTGACCTACATGATTGTAGCCTTATGGCCCTTTTGTACCTACATGTACTTATTTTGACACATATTTATATGATATCTAGACTTTGAGACTCATTATGTGTATCTTTTATGATTATGTTTTTATGTTTATGTGATGCAGTATCATGGTATTATGTGATATGATGTGATGTGATGCTTTAGATGTTATGATGTGTATGTGTAGTTGGACTACTTTATGATTTTATGCTATATGGTGTGGTTTATATGACTTATGCTTTATGATGCGTGGATGATTAGATGGCATGATCTAGATGATGATGATGGATGCATATATGGATGCAATGCTTATTGTTAAATGCATGTTTGATTTTGATGTATTGTATGCATCTAACTTATGTTGCTATGATATGGTAAATGAAATGTGTTATGCATTATGTTGATGATCTAATGTGAATGAACTTGTATGCTTTAATCACTTAAAACATATGATATGATATGGCATGGGTTTTGACAATCTAATGGACGACACCACAGAATGTATAAAAATCATGAATGTAAATAATAACTCTTATAATAAGAATTAATCATTTAAACATCCAAATGTGAGATGAGATGATGTGATATGTATGTACTTTCTTGATTAGCTTCTGTAAATTAAAAGGTATGCACAGAATAGTTAGTGGTCATCTAAATATCATTGCTGACATTCATCCGGTATCTATCCTATTTCATGGACACCCTTTTAATGAACAAAATCTCCTAAATAAAGTTGATGATGTGAGTGATGATATGATTTGTTGCTATGAGGGGATTTTTTGAGGTTTTCCATGAGACTCAAACACCCTAGTTGCTCCATCAAAAGTTGTATACTGATCATACAGAGCTTTTGAAGGATAAAGTTTTTGTTATGAAGACCTAGATACTCATTATCCCTATGTGTGCAAATGAATATATTAGATAGAACATAAGCATACCCCAGTGCCAGGTGGGATTCATTCAGCCCATTGTTGTATTGGGGATCCTCAAATGTTTATCCTGATCCTAAGTTGGACTTAGTTGGATTAGACCACTAGGTGGTATAGGACACCTAAAGCTAGCTCTTCCACATGCAAACATTGGTCTACACAAAAGCGAGATGCTAATGTGATAGACATATCATCATGCGTAAGGATACCTTACGACTCATCCATGCTGAGAATTCCAGGGATTCAAGTTCAATACTCCCTTCTTTTCTTCATATTTATTTGGGATACTTGCTCATGCTTAGTGATGAAAACCATTGTTTATTTTGAATTTTTGTTTTTATTTTGAGCAAGGGATTTATGTAGTGATGATAATCACTATTTATTTTGTTTTTGTTTTGAATTTTTCTTTGTTTAGGATTTTTGCTTGTTTTGATTAAAGCAAGGGATTTCTTTGGGTAGGGATGAACTTGTCCTTTTGCCAATTCTCATCATTTTCAAACCGGTCACACAGGGGGATGAGCAAGATAAAATTTTCACCTTAGGATACCTAATACCACTTCGTAGCATTCATATTTCCCTTGTTCCAACTAGGATTTTAGTGTTTTGATTAGTGATAGGATTTTGAAATATACCAAGTGCTATCAAAACTAAACCTCACCTATTAAAAGCTAAGATAACTTTCTACAAAGTTTGATAAAACCACTAGGTATGGTTGAGTGACTAGAAAACCCTAGTATATTCCTCATAGCAATAGGAGGGGTTGTGTTGAAAAACATAGTTACACACATGGGTGATGGATGATGATGGATTTTGATGATGCATGATTGATGTACAAATGTGGTGTCATTTGTAAGATTGTAAACACAAATGTATCTAATGCAAATGTAATGGATGGAAATGCCTAATGCAATGCAACTAAGTGAATGCAAATGTGGAATGTAAATGCAAATATTTTTGTATTTTTTATGTTTTCAATTTTTTTTAGGTTTTGATTATTATGAATGTTTTTGAAACTTTTGGTTTTAAGTTGTTTTTGTGCTTTTATGTTTTGTTTTTGACCAAAGGGCTTATGGTGCCTTTGGGGATTTTTGTGAGTTGACCAAAGGGCTTTAAGATGCCTTTGGAGCTTTTTGTTTTTAATTTTGATGTTTTCTTATTTGTTTGGATTTTTATGATTTCTATTGTTTTTGAAACTTTTGAAATTTATTTGAATGTTTTTGATATTTTGTTGATTTATGTGTGAAATACCTTTAGATGGATGATGTTGAGAGGCTCTGGCTCCTCAACACCCTCTAGCATTGTTAGGTGATATGCCCCAGGCCCAATCTTCTCAGAGATGATATAGGGACCTATCCAATTGGCCATAAATTTGTCTCACAGATGCAATGGCAGATTTGAGTTCTGTTGGTTTTCTTTAAGCACAAGATCCCCAAATTTAAAGTCTCTCAGGTGGACTTTATTGTTATAAGCTCGTGTTAGATGATCCTGGTAAACATGAAGATGCTCAAGAGCATTGATGCATCGTTCATCCAGAAGGGTCAATTGATCCAGGTGAGCTTGTCGTGCAGTGTCGTCATTGATGAACTCTTTCAATGCGACGTGCAATGTCAGAATTTCCAACTCTAAGGGCATAATGGCCTCAGTGCCATATACAAGCAAAAATGGTGTTGCCCTAGTGGGCATCTATACACTAGTCCTGTAAGCCCATAATGCTAAGGGTAATTGTAGATGCCAATCCTTATGATTTTCTTTCACCATCTTCTTTAATATGGCTACTATTATCTTGTTTGAGGCCTCTGCTTGCCCATTTTCCTATGGATAGTATGGTGTCACAAAACTATGTTGAATGTTGTATTTGGTCATTAAAGCTCACACATTTTTGTTTTTGAATGATAGACCATTATCCGAGATTATCTTGAAGGGTACCCCAAAATGATAGATGATATTGTGAAGTATGAACTCCGTAATCCGAGGACCAACTGTCGAGGTTAAAGGGACCACTTCCACCCATTTTGTGAAGTACTCAGTGGCCGTTAAGATGAACGTGTGTCGGCCCAAATATGGGGGAGAAATATTTCCAATCAGATCGAAACCCCACTGAGAAAATGGCCAAGCCTCTTGAATGGGTTGTAAGGCCTGAGATGGCAAGTGCATCAGATTTGCATGCTATTGGCATTTAATGCATTTCTTGACATACTCATAGCAATCCTTCTCCATGGTGGGCTAGTAATAACCCATTCGAAGGATGCACTTGATAATGGCCATGCCATTGAAGTGGCCACCACATGTACCATCGTGAGCTTGCAAAATCACCCAAGCTGATTCTTGGGGCTCTAAGCAATGTAGGAGGACTCCATCATAGCTTCGATGATACAATATACCTCCTAGAAAGACATATCTTATCACTTTTTTCTTGAATGCTCATCTTTCGGCATGCGATAGTCCTTGTGGGACAATTCCAAGCCTAAGGAAGTCTTGTAATTGGGATAGCCAATCCTGATAGGCTACAACCTCGATAGATAAGATGGCTTGTTCCTCCTATAATTTGATTTGCACAAATGCAGATTGAGAAACAACCTTATGGTGAATAGTGGTACCATTCTCCGTAGGACCTTACGAGATCAGGGACCCCCAAGGTGCCTTCTCTAAGAAGTCTTTGGCTTTACAGAACCAGTCATGGTCTGGCTCTATATGAATCATGTTGATTGATTCCTTGTTATCAAAAGCCTCATGCTGGATCACTGAGTGCGAGAGCATTTTGACATGAATGGTAGTGAAATCAGTAGATGGATTCTGAGGGATCAAGGATCCTAGAGATGCCATGGTGTCTACAAATATATTTGATGAATGAGGGATTGCCTCGATGTCATACCACTCTAGTTTGGCTAGATATGTGTCAACAAGCTCCTTGTAAGCTTTCAGGATTGGATCCCAACATTGAAATAGTCCCTTGACCTGGTTGACTATGAGGAGGGAGTCACCAAAGATATTTAGCCTTTTGATTCTCATGGTGATGGTTGTTTGGAGACCCAAGATTAGGGCCTCGTATTCGGTGTTGTTATTAGTGCAAGGGAAGTCTAGCTTGAATGACAAGGGCATTGGAGCACCTTGTGGCATGAAAAAGATAATCCCTACACTGCCCCCTTGCTCACACTTCGAACCATCAAAGAATAGAGTCATATCAGCTTCATTTTTTGGTTCTTCGGGTTTGGGTGCTTCTGATAGTGCAAATACTACATCATCAGGAAGCTCTATGGTGAGGGGCCTACTATTCTAAAGAGGTACCTCAGCCAGCTGATCAACTATGACTTGTCCCTTGATGGAATTTTGGCTTATGAATTCCAAATCAAATTCTATCAATAGCATGATCCACTTTGTAGTACGTGTGTTATGATATGTCTTGCTCATCATATACTGCAAAGGATTTTGCTTGGATATTACATATGTCATATGGCTCAACATGTAGTGGCACAATTTCTTGGTTGCAAAGACCATCGCTAAACATAACTTTTCTATGTATGCATATCCTATCTCGTAGCTCACCAAGGTGCGGCTGATGTAATATATCACTTGTTCCTTGTCTTGCATGTTCTTTTGAGCCAACATGGTGCCCAAAGCAAAATTGGTAGTAGATATATACAACAGGAATGGCACGTCTGGCCTTGGTGGAGCTAAGACTGGTGGTGTTGCTAGGTACTCCTTGATTTTAGCAAAGGCTTGCTGACATTCTTCATCCCACTGGAATGGGACCCCCTTGTGTAGCAATCGATTCATGGGTCGACATTTATCCGATAGTTGTGCGATAAATCACTTGATGGATGCTACTTTGCCCTGTAAGCTTCTCAGTTCTTTGATGTTCATGGGTGGGGCCATTTCTAGGATAGCCTTTACCTTTTTTGGGTCTACCTCGATGCCTCATTTAGAAATGATGAATCCCAAGAGTTTTCTAGAAGTTACGCCAAAGATGCATTTCTTGGGGTTCAATCTGACATTATGCTCAATCAGGTGATCGAAGACCTTTCTGAGGGTCTCAACATGCTCTTCTCATAGTAATGACTTGGCCAGTAAGTCATCGATGTAGTCTTCCAAGATCTTGTGCATGTAGTCATGGAAAATGTATGTCATAGCCCGTTGATATGTGGCACCAACATTTTTAAGACCAAATGGCATCACTTTGTAATAGAATGTCCCCCATGGAGTGGTGAACATGGTTTTATGCTGGTCTTCAGGTTTAATCTAAATCTGATTGTAACCAAAAAAACTATCCATTAGGGAGAGCATCTCATGACCTACAGTTGCATCTACAAGAGCATCTATGTTGGGCAATGAGAATGAATCCTTTGGGGTTGCCTTATTGAGATCCCTAAAATCCATGCAAATGTAGACTCTTCCATCAGGTTTTCCTATGGGCACCATGTTTGATACCCATTCTGGATAGTCGATGGGAACAATAAAGACTACATCCAACAGTTTTTGCAACTCATTTTTAACCATCAAAGCGATGGTTGGATGCATATTTCTGAGATTTTTCTTGACCGATTTCTTCGCGGGGTCTAGCAAAAGGTTGTGGACAACCAATTTTGGATCTAGCCCTGACATGTCTTTGTAGGTCCAAGCAAAGAGATTTGGTCTCTCTTTCAGTAGAGGAATTATGATGGCCTGTTCTTCTGGAGATAAGCTTTCTCTGAACTTGAATTTATTTGGTTGAGAAGGATCATTACTGATGTCCACCTCGAAAGTCTCCTCTATTGCCATATGTGACCCCTCCTCAAGCTGGTGAGGAGTGGGGATTAAATGAATGTCATCTATTAGATTTATAGTTCCCACTGACTCAGGGTCAAGACTAGCATGATAGACATCATGTGCATAGCCTGATGCAAAATGGAATAGTTGTAGCATCTCTTCATTAGGGAAGAAATCTTTAGGCTCTAGGGGTGAATCAATGCAATCCCAATCAATAGCATCTAAGTTAAGACACAATGGTTTTGAAGGATCTATTGGGTTATGGAGTGGAGTGGTCAAATCAATGGAGATCATGTTGATGGATGGAATGAAATCTCTAGGACCATGTAGGTGAAGCTCTACATCCTGGGTGTACCCTCCATACTCATGATGAGGCTCTAGGGGCATAGGGATCTCAGGATCTGGTCTATGGATAGATGAGATGATGGGATCATTAGGAAATAACTACTCTCTAAATGTTGGTGGATCTGGGAAGACCATGCGATAGATGACATCTAGATTTACTGGTCTTCCTAGGAAGCAAAGATTAGGATCTATGATGCGAAGCATCACCTCT
Source organism: Wollemia nobilis (assembly GCA_028583015.1). Classification (NCBI taxonomy): domain Eukaryota; kingdom Viridiplantae; phylum Streptophyta; class Pinopsida; order Araucariales; family Araucariaceae; genus Wollemia; species Wollemia nobilis. The sequence goes on along the minus strand of JAQPPZ010017031.1, from coordinate 4,076,676 downwards.
CTCTCAACAAGCAGATCGACTGGACGCAAGTGTCGAGGCCCAAGATAAGCCATCTCGATCTCATCCTCAAAGTCATCATCACTTATAAAGAAACCATTGGCATTTGTTTCTAGCCCTAGGATGGGGTGGTGGCTTACCTATTGATGCCCTAGATAGGCCATCTCAGTCTCATCTTCATAGTCATCATCACTTATGAAGAATCCATTGGCATTGGTTTTTGGCCCAACGATGTGGCTCATATGTCTAGGCTATAGGTAGGCCATCTCTATTGAGTCCTCTGACTCATAGCCACTCTCATATGACATGTATCCACTCTCATCCGAGATGTATCCACTCTCTGTGTGGCCTATCCAAGCAAGGTTTTGCATATACCGAGGCCCATGGTAGGCTAGGATGACTTCATCTTCATTCTCACTTGGGACATAGTCATACTCCTCTCACTCATATCCATGCATTGGCTCTTCCTCCCATAGGATGGCTCCTGATGGGGGTGCTTCAAGAGAGGATTTAGGGTGATACTTATCAGGTGGTGTGATATTGACCATCGACACCCATCCATCACCCAAGTAGTTTCTGCTAGGGGTTGATAGGGATTCCAATCAATGTCCTCCTCGAACCCGATGCTTAACCTATCTAGGGTTGCTTCCAAAGAGTCATCATGACTCTGCATTTGATAGCCTAAACCACACCTATCAGTAGGTAGTTGGTACTATGACTGAAATGGTAATCGATGCCCTTGCTCATATAGGCCTAGGCCATAGCCTTGCCAATGATACTACTCAAAGTACTTCAGAGCGAACTCGAGATTCAACAAGTAATGAACATTCATGGTGAATGGCTCATCCTCATCCCTTTCAATATTAGGAGTAGTATGGGCATAATCTAAACTAGCATATATGAAATTAGTTTGGTTGGGTGGAACCCCTAAGGGAACCACTATCCCTACTAGTAGATTTGGGACTCTTGGTCATCCCATGTCTTGTGTAGACTCAATAATTGGTGTGAAAGTCATGTTCTGCACAAGATATTCACCTAGTGCTATGTTGGCTAGGTGAACTATCACCTGCGGTGTAGATGATGTTGTTGATGATGCAGGTGAGGTAGGTTGAGGTACCTCCTCGACTATTTCTTGGGAATATTCCTCCTCCATGGGAGTCAGAATTCTTGTAGCTGCTATGGTTGGAATCTCCTTGGGTCCTTCCTCTTCTAGGGGTGCCTTCAGATTCTGTTTATATTTTGCCTTAGATTTCAAAGGCTTTTTAGAAGCACTAGTAGCTTTAGAGGTGGGAGGTGGTATCGATGTGGATGGGTCACCCTACACTGATCTACTTTTGTTCTCTAGCTATGTGGTTGGGGATGAAGGCCTTATGTACAAGTGTATTGATGGAAGGACAAAGTCCCTCAGCAAGTCGACTTGATGCACGTACTTGAATGACTCTTCATCGGATGGAACCACATGAACTTGTCCCTCATGCACATATTTGATGCATTGGTGTAGGATTGAGGGCACACACTGCATGTCCCTGATCCAGGGATGCCCTAGAAGGATGTTATATTGCATCACCCCTTCTAACATGTGACACATCATGGGGATGGTCTTATGTCCTACCTTTATAGGTAAAATGATTGTACCCACTATGGAGCACAATGCATCATTGAAAGCCCTGAGCATGTAGGAAGTTGGGATAATGTTGGACTTAGGGATCTTCAAGTGCCCTATAGCCTTGGTAGTGATGATGTTGATTGATGAGCTCGTATCGATCAGAACCTTCTTGAATGGTATGTCATTGATTGATGCAATAATATGCAGCAATGGGTCTGCTAAGGTAGTAGGAACTACCTTAATTTTATGATCATAAAAATGAATCATGGGCTCTTGGCACTATTGCACTTGCCCCACAAAATGTGTGAATGCATCTAGGTTCTGGGGTTGGAGCTCGATTGATCTCAAAATCTCCATTAAAGTCTCCCTGTGCCTAGGGGACTATTGTATGAGCTCATAAATGGACAACTTGGCTAGAGTCATTTGTAGATTCTATTCTAGTCTACTTCGAATAGTTACCATAGGTCTTGCTGGTGGACCTAGAGGATTGTTATGCACCTATCTCTACCGAGGTGTAGCTAGGATGTTAATGGGAGCCACTGGAGGCTATGGTTACCCATATCTCTAACTCTTGGTTGCCACATTAACTAACTCAACCATTCTGATGCATCCCTGAATAGGTGGCTCGACTCAGACCTGGTTGACTTGGGCGCCCTGATCTCTAGGGGCCTCATGATTGGGCAATGGGTTCTTGAATATACCCATATCTCTATTATCGAGAGCTAGCGGGTTGTCAACTCTTAGCTCTCCCTTTTCAATCATGTTTTGCACAACATTCTTGAATCCGATGCAATTTTTGATGTCATGCCCCTGTATCCTATGATATGGGTAGTATTGATCTTCCCTATATCCCCTTGGCTTGGGATGGTTAGGGTCAAGAAGTTGTACATCAGGAAATCTTATCCTCTATGCCTCACTCAACTGATTAAATATCGACTGCATCGATTCATTTAGAGGCGTGAAATAATGAGGTGGTCAACGCTCCTTGTTTCAGCCCTGGTTGTTCTTAGGGTCATAGTTGGCTAGTGAGGGGTGAGCCTGATAATTATGGGGTTGCTATCCATTCCCCTCCTTTGGCATGGCCAATACAACCTGATTAACCTGAGTAGGCTTGGCCTACTTCTACTTATTCTTGTCATTCTGATTGTTCTTGCTCCACTCTTTCTTGTTGTAGAGCTTGAGGTCTCCCTCATCGACCTTTATGTCTTCAATAATCTTGGCTTGAGCCAAGGCTTCTTTGAATGATTCATATTTCTATAGCTGCAATAGCAGAGAGATGTGTTTTGCATAGCTCTTTGTGAACATTCAGATGAGCTCTTCAGTGGGGATGGAGAATGATAGTTTTACCATGATTTTTCTCCACCTGTCCCCATAGTCCATCACTGGTTCATCATCATACTACTTTAAATTGGCCAGATCGGATAGGTTCACCTTCTTCTTGGCACCGAAGGAGAAGCATTCAAGGAATGCATTCACTAGTTGCTCAAAACTAGTGATGCTATGCTTGGGCAATTGGTTGAACCATTGAGTTGTTGCACCCGAGAACATCATGATGAATGTCCTCAGCATCAGGGTATCATTCTTCTCAAGGTGGAAGCATGCATTCATGAAGTTGGTCATGTGTTCTTGCACATCTCCCTCTCCCTTAAACTTGTCTAGCCTAGGCATCTCAAAGTGCCTAGGATATGTGGGACTCGGGACTGAGGGGCACAGAGGCTGGTTGTGTATCTTGCTCAATGTCGGCTTCTATCCACCCATGTCCTACTTCTCGAGAGACTTGACTCTCTCGATGAGTGTCTGGTATGCCTTCAAGGAAATAATCTCATGTTCCTGAAGGTTTGCTCATGGTGGTAAGGGAGGTAATCCTATGTTTTCCTAGTTTGGGCATCTGTACTCATCTCCCATAACCATGGATGGAGGTTCAGGATATGTCTATTCCTGATCTTCTATCCCTACCCATTCCTCATTGAATTGTGTTTGTTCGAGGTCTAGGTGTTGTTGATGCTGTGAAGTGTGGTGAGCATACTCATTTCCTTACCTAGTGCTTCTCTCCTACTGAGAATCAACATGTCTCTCATGTTGATATCTCTCACCACCTATGTGTGCATCTATTCGAGCTAGCCTCTCTACTAGCTCCTCATGCTCAGCTCTTTCTTCTCTTGAGCATTGTTCTTGTAGGTGTAGGTACCTCTTCCTTCGCTCTTCTTGCTCAAGAGCTTCTACATGCTCTCGCTCGATGTATAATGCTTCCTCTAACCTATGTATATGGTTAGATCGACTTGCTATTGAAGGTTCATACCTTTCTAACTCCATGTAAGGAGTTCTAATGCTTAGGCCCCTTAAGGAGGCTCCTACTATGTGCTTACCCTTGTCCACTAGGGTGACCTATTCTATGTATTGTGTTATGGGTTGAGTACCCCCATGATCGAAAGTAGTGTATGTGTTGCGGGGTCACTTTGAAGCTTCCCCTAGTTCATTGGTGCATCTAGTAGCTATGCTATATGAACTTCCTAAAGTAGAATGTTTGGTAGCAATACTTCTAGGAGCTGGTCTTGAGGGAACTCGATCCAACTCATCAAGTTGTTGGGTTCTCCATGGCTGATCTCATGGAGTCCCATTGGCACCAATGAGCTCATAGTCCAAGGGTACCCTCCCATCTGTAGGGAGGTTGTAGGATGTCCTGGGTCTATGACTAGGCATAGCCCTAGGGTCTTACCCCTTAGTGGGCTGATCTATCCTATGTGTATCATGTGAAGCTTGGGGTCTTGCAACCCCTGCATGCCTATGCGATGATGGAGGCCTTGATGCCTCCTCATGTCAACATGATGATGGAGGCCTTGAAGCCTTCACATGTCTATGTGACAAGGAACCAGGATGTGGCTCTCTTGTTGGGGTCTCTTGAGGAGTCCCCCCAAGGGTTGAGTTGTCACCTCTAAGACTTGCTAAACTTCATCCGATGACACTATGGGTGGGTGGCTCAATGCCAGTGTGACTTTGAGTGTGTGGAGCGTTAGCTTCCCCCTTAGCTTCATTAGGTATGTTTGAGTAGATATACCTCTTTGAGGAGAGATACGTGTAGATTTTCCATGGGCTATGATGGTTCTTGGATCTAGTATTGGCCAAAAATAGAGGGTGCATGGGATTTGAGTCAGTGGATGGAGATGAAAGCCACCTCGCTGGATCTCTACTAGTGGTTGGTCATGACTTCCAACTCACTAGCATTTAAAATGGTGCATGGTGTGTGTGGTTCTTTTTAACCTTACATGTAAATAAAATGCATCACCAAGCAAGCATGATATTTCTTATATGCCTAAGATAAAAGATGTTTCATTTCATAAAGATGCATGTATTCAACTTATATGATCTTCAAAGAATGCATTCTATTCTATGAATTAATGGCCACTAGTTGGGCCACATGCAAGCAAACTAAACACACAGAAGCCTAGCATGCTGGAGACTAGGGTAGACCTTACAAGAAGGCCCATTATTCCTAGAAGCACCTAGAGAAAACTAAAGAAGATCCTAGGAAACATTAAATGCAATTTATTTTCCCATTTTTCTTTATGTTTTCCTGATTAAACTATGATTTCACTTGTTATTTTTGGAAATAAAAAGTTGTAGATAGAAAACATAGAGAAAATAGAGGATGAAACCAACCTCAAATCCCACTCTGATGATGGAAATTCCACTCTCTATTACACTTTGTTACTGGCCGTTGTTGACCAGAGTGGCTGATTTTGGTCATTGACTATAGGAGTAGCTAAGATCAGCTGGTTGCTATCGACCAGAGTGGCCAAGACCTATGGGTCATTGTCGACTAGAGTGGCCAAACCTACACATAGAAAAACTCGTGAATGTCAATAAATCGACTAAAAAATAAAACCTGGTGGGGGTCCCACCATGATCACCATCTATGTGACCCCGAGGAGCACGCACTACGACCTAACTTGCAATGAAATGATTGTTATATCAAATGGAAAAAGGCACAAAGTAAATATGCGTAACTCAAAAATAAAAACAACAAATAAAGATCCTCTTTTTATTGATTTCAATAATGAATCTGATTACATATTTATCCCTCTGAGGGATAACTAGTTTTTGATACAATCAGTTACAAGCGAGACACAAATGGTGGAATAAATCCCCTCGCAAAAGGGTGGTGCACTTTCGTAGGCTTCTCGATCCCACACATGAACTTGTCTGAGGGCTCATAGATGCCTCCTTCTCCTTCTCTTATCTAGGAGGGATCTCATGCTCTGAGTGTCTTGATATGGTCCTGTAAACCTATAGATCTGTGTACATGGAAACAACAAAGCATGCTTAGTAGTTCGGGCTACCTCCTCGGATGAGGTTGTTAGTATAAAACCTGATAAGCAAGATAGAAAAGCATAATATGACTAAATGCAATAATACTAATGAAATATGTAGGCATATCTCAGAAATAATAATGTAAGTGCATACAGTAAATCAGATCTATGCTAGAGATAAATGCTGAAGTAGAAAGTAATTGAATCTAATGCTAAAACAAAGAAGCTAATGTCAAAACCCTAGGTTATGCTTGTGGGCCACTATCTGAGATAGCGATCATAAAATAGACCTTCCTCCTCATGATCCAAGGGTTGTAGCACTAGGTTCTCTACTCAAATTGATGTTCAAGGGTCATTGGATGTGTTAGGTACATGGAATGGTAGTGAATAATAATGGATGTGAATAGCGGATGCGTAGTCTCTCCTCAACTAGATAGCACTTCGTTGCTCCTCAAGGGTGCGTAGATTCACTCTCCAATATGATAGGGCTTCATTGCATAAACTCTAAAAATTGTGGATCCTTTGCTCTTTGTGGGAGAGTCCATATGTAGACTTCCCTCTCTCAGATCTGGACCTTGGCTTCCTAGAGAAGCTTCAATCCAAATTGCATGTGACTGACCATCCTAGGTGGAAAGCATCAGTCACAAACTGGCATTGAAGGGGTAGTTAGGAGGAACTCAGGTAGTTCCTCACCAAAATATGCCTATAAACAATGCAAAGGTGTAGTCATATTGCATGATATGGGCTCGTATTCATGGCCAGACTATGCATGGTGCTAGTCACTATCAGGTTCAGTGGCTAGGTGTGGCCACTGTAGTCTTCAATGGCCAGGTGTGGTGGCCACTCTACTTGAGAGTGGCCAAGCCTGGATGGGCTAGAACTACCCTTTTTGAGTGGTTAGGACCACTACTTGCTCTTGGAGAGATCCAAGAGGATTCATATGGTCTACGAATGTGTCCATATGGGTAGTCTCCTAAACATGACGTGTTTTAGGTGTCTACACCTGCACCTATATTCCCTTATTTTGAGATGTATTGTATACCATATTCCACTCCACTTCTACCTTCATCTACTAACACCTTTTGACTCCCTCCATATTGCCCATTTTAGGCTCCCCCTTCATTTCCTCTTTGCCTATAATCCACTCTATCCATATTACCTTACCAATCACCCATGCTATTATATCCAATCTGAGTTCTTCATTCATTGCTCATTTGTTTTGGTGTAGTTACCATCTTTTGGCACATCATCTCACCATCCATATTCATCCTCTATCCTAATACTGCTCCTTCCAACACACTATGTTGCACCTAAATTATTCATGACATCTCCTTCCTGTTCATCCTCCCCAACTATGGAACCATTATAGTAGATTCTTTTACAACAACTACAAACTCTACAACCACACAATTACCGTTCGTAGTAGATTTTTTCCCCACAATAGATTCTCACATCAATCTCCACATCTCACATTATTTAGCAACCACATCCATAGGAATAACTTCAGTGTATTTCTCTTTCATAATGGGAGGAACAACAACTCTAGTACCCTCTGTGATCTACTTGTAGAAGCTTACATTTAATTTTATCAATCCGAGGGAAATCAAGGTTAGATTTAAAAAGTAGCAATCCTGTATAGATATGATCGTAGAAATTAATACTAAGTCTAGCTCAATTTCTAGTCCAGAATTCATGCGTACACGTGTACAAAAAGAAATATAAAATTATGCAGGTATGAATTATGCAAAATATGGTAAATAAATGCAATCTATGGTGTATTTTAATTATGAGGAACTAATTTATGATATGAGAAACTAGTTTTTATGGTGTGAGGATCCTCGTGCAGTTTCTCTATTTTTATGTATTTTATAATGCAAATCTAACTAACTCTAATCTAATGCAGGGGGCGAAAGAGCTCAGGGACTGTTGATTAGGAGTGGGCCCTACCTCCTAAGTGGCAGTGTAAGTTCTTTTCCCCTAGTTTACCCTATCAGTAACTAAATTTTATGATTTTATACTAATATTTATTCATAATGCAGGTTACAAATATTTACAGATTCAAAGCAAAAAATAAGCAAATAACAAAATTGATACAAGTTACCATATTTGAAGAAATACTATTTTATTGCTGAAGATTCAACTGTACAAGCTCCATAGAGTAGTCTGTAACATAATTAATCCAGAACAATGTTGTGTAATGAATAATGCAGCAAGAGGAGTTCTCCTGGTTTTTGATGTATTTTTATACTAAACTAATACAATACACACAACTTTTTCCACGTATTTGTCTTGCTTGAATTGTGGAATGATGATTGTACGTAGATCACAAGATAACCTAAGACTAAATAAACTTTATTTTATCTTGGACCTACAAATATTCCTATTGGTCCAAGTGGCACCTACATAGAATATTATTTATCTAACTAACTCACAATATGCCTGTGTAAGACTTTTCAATTCCTTTATTTTAGGAAGTCTTAACAACTTTTACAACTTACAAATAAAATCATTACAAATCCTTTCATAAGGTTTTATCAACTGGAGATATTCTCGTAACCATAATGGAGAAGCAAGATATGTTGAAACAATAAAGATATTTGATTGCCGTCCATTTGATTATGTTGTCCATGCTATGCCGTCCACATTGTGCCATCCACGGTCAATAACCTGATGGAGGTAATTCCTCAGAAGTGATCTTTTACCTTAAGTAATTACCGTCAGTAATTACTTTCGGTAACTGCCTTCAGTAATTTGAGACCATCCGCTGAATTTTACCAACTGCTAGTGGTTCTTCTTCATGTCCGAGGTACATGTTGTAACTTCTTCATCATTTACCTACATTTAACTCAAAACTCGGGCAATTTTGATGTAAGTTAACCATAAATATCAGATTACCATATTTAACCATTTCCATTAATAATTCACATTTTATTGATAATAACATGTAAAAACATATCAATTATTCCAGTAAAACAAGTAATTCTGATACAAAAATTAGTAACAATTAATCTCTCATCATTCCCCCAGACTAAAGCTTATGCATGTCCTCATGCATACAAAAAAGATAAATATAAGGGAAATAACAGATTTATGCATGCATTATAGTTCCAGAAGAAGTATTACAATATCAAGAGATTAGAATTTATAAAACATGCTCATTTTTGTATCAGAACTTCACAATAATTTTCACAAAAATAATACAGAATCGAAATATCAATCAAATCAAAAATTAAATCTGTCATCTCTTGTATAGAGATCAAAGTATAGTAATCCAATAACCATAATAATCTCCAGAAGAATTAAAATCATAATGATTTGCATTAAACTTAAACATATTTCTAAACACATAAAGAAAACAAAATATGATATAAAGAAAATAGTTTCTGTCTTTCGCAGGTACTATCTATCCATCCATTTATGTACAAATATACAAATAAACTATTTTTAAACATCATATTCAGAAATAAAATGAATATATATAAAATATATAAGTCTGATAAATACTAAAAAGTTTTTAATGATCACTGATCACTGGGCTGAGATCTTGGAAGGTCGTCCTCTTGTCCTAGGTGATTTCCATTCCTTCTTAACCTGTTGCATCTGTCTTTTAGTTTTCTGGTCCGCAGTTGTTGTTGTAACTGGTGTTTCTATAGTAACAGTCTTAATGTGCTCGATTTCCTGGTCACTTCTCTTCTATTTTGCAACTTTAGCCTGAGAAGAATGAAGATCCTCATTGTGAACCAACAGTTCATCTTCTAAGGCAAAGTCTTTATTAGCTGGCACATTCGGTTGAGAGATATCCTCAGTTTGTTGAGAACTATCTTCATCGAGAATTTTTGAAAAGTCAATAATTTTATGAGTGGATATAGTCTTACCAGCGTTGACCGATTTCCTAGGCTTTCTCCCGGATGTAGACGGTTTTGGCGAGGAAGTTTCGACAGGTGGCGATCGACTGACAGGATTTGCAGGACCTGTAACCTTATCGTCTCTGAGTTGTTTAATTAATTTGAACTGCACAGAAAGAGCTTGCTGAACAATTTTATGTTGTTCTACTAAATCCATACTTAGTTTATCAATTTTTGTTTGGAGAGATTCATTCTGTGCTTTGAGATAAGACAGGGTTTTGTCAACAGTTTCATTTACAGGTAATTCTGGATCCTGGTCTTCTTCAGAACTTTCTATTATTTTTGTTTCTTTCCTAGATTGAATTCTGAATTTAACATTTTTTCATTTTTTCTTTGAACTTCCAGGTTTTCCAACATGGTCATCAGAGTCACTTTCCTCTTCTGTAGATTGTGCATCTTCAAATTTGGAGCACTCCAAAATTTTAGGTGCATTAGACTCTTCCACAATTTGGCTCCATGATGCTTTTACTTCATGAGCCTTTTTCAGAATTATAAGTTTAATCAGACCATGATGAGAAATTAAATGTAACTTAGGTTGTCCTTCAGAATTTTTTGGTTTAACTCTCAGAACTATAGATTTTAATGACTGACATAAGAAGTATGGAAGATTAATAACACAGTCCTCTTTGTCAGGGTATTTTAGGTTAAGAAGCATTTGAATGTGATAGGCAGACAGAATAGACATTCGACCTTCAACAGTAAAGAACTTGATAATGAGGACAACTACCTCTTGCCAAAGAAGAGGGAGTGTAGAGGTTGCTATCCCTCTAATTGAACCTTCTTTGTTTCTTATAAGTGAACATTTTTCATCAAATCTCTTTACTAGCTGAGTGACACTTTTAGTATTTTTGTAAAAGAGTGCACCAACCTCAGGCAGGTTTAAAATCTCAGAAATCAGACTTGGGGTTATCTTTATTTTTAGATTTTTGACATGAGTGACCATAGTATTAGGATTACAATTCAGGATAAAATGTTGTGCTACCCCTACATCGTGTCCTTTAAATTTGGTAAGCGCCTCCCACCAACGAGCATTTTCAAATAGTTCGATCACAGAGTCACTCGGACTTTGTGTGTCAATGGAAGATGGTTCGCTGCGTTTTTGGAATACAGGCTTGGGCATTGTGATTACAGAGATCCTGCAATATTGGAAGACACGGGAGTAGTTTTAGAGGCTAGCAAGAATTTCTTGATATAAAACACCCTTCTTTTTTTATGTTTATATATTTTTATATGAGTTTTTTTTTTTTTTTTTTTTATATTTTTAGTATTGAAAATATACAGGGTACAATTTTTTTTTAAAGAACAAAAACGTAAATTATACAGTGAAGGCAGAGCTAAAAATACATAATTTATACAGAAGGAACAAGATTATAAAAGCAAATACGTAATTTGTATAGAAAGAACAAAATTATGAGAATACGTAATTTGTACAGAGAACAGAATAAAAATAAATACGTAATTTGTACAGAAAAAATGTATTAACAGATAATCTACTTCAGATAAAGCCCTAAAAAAAAATCCTTTTTATTTTAACTGTACCAGAAAGCAAGGGTTTAGTAGATAAAAACTAAAAAAAATTCATATCTTTTATAAAGAAATCTACTAATTGAAAAATTTCCCAATTTAGAATCAAAGTTCCTAATTTGCAGAATGAAGAATTTCTAAGAAATTTTTTTACCCAGTATATATTTTTTTAATTTCTCAAATAAAATCGAAATTCTGCCCAGAAATCTAAAATTTTTCAAATAATATCAGGGTTAACAATTTCGGTTTAGGGCTTTTCACAAATTTTGGAAATTGGGACTCAAAAATTAGGGATTTCATATAATTTTGCAATTTAGAGCTCGAAAATTAAGGGTTTCATGTAATTTTGAAATTTTAGAGCTCAAACATTTAGGGTTTTCAAATAATTTTGAAATTTTAGCACTCAGACATTAGGGTTTTCAAATTTTGAAATTTTAGAACTCAAAAATGAGGGCTTGCGTATAATTTTGAATAACTAGAATAATAAAGGGGGGGGGTTTTTTTTATTTAAAATTTATATATTTTTTTTTTTTGTTGTTTTTTTTTTTTATTTTTTATATTATATATATAATATATTATATATAATAATATAATCAATTATTATTTTTTTTTATAAAAAAAAAAAAATTATTTATTATTATTTTTTATTATAATAAAATATAATATATATAAAAAAAATAAAATATACTATAAAAAAAAAAAAAAAAAAAAAAAAAATAAAATAAAAAAAAAAAAAATAATAGCTAGCACAGAGGGTGGGGAAAAAAGAGAAGAAAATGGTGGCCTCCTCATTTTTTTTTTTTTTTTTTTTTTTTTTTTTTTTTTCTGGTTTCATCAAAAATAGAAGGCAAAAGCTTGGTGGTGAAGAAACTGGCCACCTTTTACCCTAGCTATGATCGACGGTGGAGGTTATGCGTTCGTGCAATCATCGACGGAAGGTTTGTTTAGATAACACAAGTGGTAAGTAAGGATCAACGGTGTATATCACACGTCACCTTGCTTAACCCTACGATCAACGGTGTAGCGCTCATCATGCTTTGTGTTTGTTTGGAGTGTTAAATGACCATCGATCGTTATATAATCGACGGTGGAAAGATCGATCCGCGACTTTCTAAACCATTGGTTAAAAGTGAATGCCATGTGATCCATTGATTGGATTAAAAATCGATGGTCTGAACCTTTATACGTGGTAGGATTAACATTTGACATGTGGCAATGGTTCTTTATGCCACCTTCCTTGTTTACGACAACCGAATTATATTATGATATAAGTCATGGTTTAGGTTTTGTTTGAATTTACTAAGTTTAACAATATGGTATGTTTAGGGTATGTTATGTGGTACGTTTAGGTTATGTTTATGGTACGTCTAGGTTAGGTTATGTTATGTTTAGGTATTTCGTATAGGTTAGGTTAGTTTTAGGTCGGGGTTTAATAATGTAGTGTTATGTGTTTTGTATGGGTTAAGTTATGTCGGGGTCTAAATATTATGGTATAGGTGGTTAGTTTTAATATTATAATGTTGGTTTTAATATTATGGTCATAATATTATATCTTGCCTAAAATAATATATCGTATCTTATTTTTTAATATATATGTTTTCGGGTATGTTGCGCTTCTTGGACTATGCTCCGAATATAATATTTATAATATTATATAATTTATTATATATATTGTATAATATAAAATATATAAGATATGTTATATTTTTTCGGATAATTATAATATTATATAGATATTTAAAATATTTATATTATATTATTAATAGTTATTAAATATGTTATTTATATTATTAAATATATGTTATATAAATAGTTATATTAAATTATAGTTATATTATTAATATATATGTCATGTTATTAAATATATTATAAATACCTTATATTTATTAATATATACTAATATATATATATTTATGAATATATAAATAGATTAGACATTATAATTAAATATTATAATATATTAATATTATATTTTTTTGTTTTTTATTTTTTTTCAAATTTTTTTATTTTTTTACAAAAAACTACTTACGAAAAGTATTTACAGAAGATATTTACACATATTACTAAGAGAATTTTACCTATATTTTTATTATTATTATTTCTTCCCTCAAACTATATACACTTCCAAACTATATATACATTTTTTAATTATTCCCTCCCCCAGACTTTAATTTTGGCTATATAGCCAAAACAAAGGAAAAAATAGTAATATTTTAATATATGGGGTGGATGTATAAAATTTTGGAGATTATGCTTCCTGTATGTCATTAAGAAGTTGCTATTGTCAGTCATTTAGAAAACATGGATAATACTAAAGAGTTTTTAGAAGGAAAAGTATAGTAGGTATAGGCCATGTTTTTGGAGAGAATTTTGAAGTCATAGTACTTGTGAAAAATAATTGACTATTAGGTATTGCATAGGATGTTTCTAGGTGAATTCTTCAAAGTCATCAAACAACATTCTAGGCATACTGAAAGAAACTTCATTTACTTCTATCACAAATCAATTTAGTGTTAAGGTTATCCTAGTATGTTCAAGTTTTCTTTCTAAACCAACTGTGTGTGCAGTGAAGATTCATTACCCATTATGAGTAAAGGTTAAAGAACAACAAGGATTATATATGCCAAAAGTTAGCTGATCTTATAAGCATCTAGAGGTCTTGTCCAGACTTATTGCTAATACGTAAGGATATCTTTGAGAAAGAATATCCCATGGTATTTGAAATACTAAGAATTCCAGGGATTCAAGCTCTTTTTGCCCTTTTTTTTTTTCTTCTTTGTTTTGTAGACTTTATTTGGGATACTTGCTTAGCAAGGGATTTTATAATGCTTTTTGAGCTTCTTGCTTTATTAGAGGAGAAGCAAGAGTCTATATTTTGCTTTTTTTTTTTGAGCGTTTGAATTCTTGTTTATTTATAGAGAACAAGAATTTTTCTTTGGGGGGATACTTGCTCGATTAGATGAGGAGCAAGGGAATTTTTCTCTTCTTTTTTTCTTTTCTCTCTTTTTTTTTTTTCTTTTCATGGGATAGGGCGAGCTTGTCCTTTTGCCAATTCATTAGTAATCTAGACCATGCGTATAAATGGATGAGCAAGGGAGACTTTTCACTTATGGCAAGTATAATACATGAGTTAATTTTCCAAAACATCACAATGTCAGTTAAATGTATATGTGTGTGTGGTTAAAAGAGAAAACTTAATCATCTTAGAAGTTACTCATAACATTTCAAAAGATTTGTTTTATTTTCAATGAGAATTTTCCCAGTATACCAGATAGAATTTGAGTATTTGAAAAAAATACCTAGATTTCATCTAGCAACAAGGTACTATACATCGTGTGGTCATATTTTCTCTACAGAGTTGGAAATAAAGAATTTCGTTGAAAAACTTTTAAAGACTGAAAAATAGAAGGAAATGTAGAAACTTCATGATGAAATAAAGGAAGCAAGATCATTTTTGTTTTAATATAATATTTACATTATTATATATATGTATATGTATAAATATGTACATAATATATTTTTTTCTCTTTTTCAAAAAGAAAGTCTATTGAATAGTAGTTGATTGTAGTTCAGAAATACATTGCAAATCAGTTTGTTTTCTAAACTGATATATGAATTCTTCTTTAGATAATGGCTTCTTATAAAGTTTAAGCCTATGGCCATTTACTAATAATTTTCTTGTTGAATCGTCTATAGGCTTAAGCTTAACTGTACCGTTTCCAAATATTTCCTCAATTTCATAGGGTCCTAGCCATCTGGTTCTTAATTTTCCTTGAAAATCTTGGTAACGAGAGTCAAATAACAAGGCCCAATCTCCTGATTGAAATGTACGTGGTACAATATGTTTATCATGCCATTTATTTCATTGTTGTTGAGTTATTTCTGTTCTATGCAATGCTTCTAATCTTTTTTCATCTAAAATATTTAATTTTTCCAACCTTTCTTTTTGTGCGTTATTCAAATCCATGTCAAGTTGTACTGATGTGCGTAATGTTTCAATTTCAAATTCAATGGGCATAATGGCTTGTTTCCCATAAATCATTTCATAAGGTGATAAAACTATGGTAGTTTTCCAAGTTGTATTATATGCCCATACAACTTCTTTTAGTCTTTCATTCCAATCACCCCTATTAATAGTTACAGTTTTTGTGATAATCTTTTCAAGTTCTCTATTTGTAACTTCTACTTGTCCATTAGCTTGTGGGTGATATGGTGAAGTTTTTCTATGTCTTATTTGATAGATATGGACAAAATGTTCAATCACTTTGGAGGTAAATTGAGCTCCATGATCAGAAATCAATTCTCTAGGTGCACCAAAGCGTTGCATTATGTTTTCATAAAGAAAATCAGCTACTAACTCAGCCTTAGCTCGTGGAAGTGCTTTAACTTCTGCCCATTTAGTAACGTAATCCGTACATACTAATATGTGTTGATTACCATCACTTAGAGGTTCTATAGGTCCTACAAAATCAATTCCCCATTTTTCAAATGGTTCAAATGCTATGTGTGGAACCAAAGGCATTTCCATAGAGGGAGTAGGCTTACTAGCTCTTTGACAAGCATCACATCTATCAATAAATCTATGAGCATCTTTATTCATTGTAGGCCAATAATACCCAGTTTTATATATTTTCCTAATTGTTCTTTGGGTTGCATAATGACCTCCACAAGGTTCTTCATGTGCTGCCCTAATAATATCATATACATCATTTTCTTGTACACATCTTCTAATTATTTGATCTGGACATCTTTTGAATAAAATTCCATGAATCCAAGTAAAAGGAATACTTTGATGTATTAATTTCCTGCGTTCATAAGGTGTAAAATGTTGAGGTGTTTTTCCTATTACTAAATAATTTACAATATCAGCATACCAAGGAGTAAAAATAGAAAGAGAAAATAAATGTTCATCTGGAAAATTATCCTGTATTAATTCATTGTCATCAAAAATTTGTATATGAGACAAATGATCAGCAATAACATTATCTTTACCTGCTTTATCTACAATTGTAACATTGAATTCTTGTAATAAAAGAAGCCATCTAATCACTCTACCACCAACTGTTGCTTTGTTTGTTAAGTATCTAATGGCAGAATGATCAGTGTGAACAAATACTTCATACCCTGTGATGTAATGTTTAAACTTGTTAAGAGCATGAACTACAACTAAAAATTCTTTTTCTGTAACAGTATAATTGAGTTCAGCTCCATGCAAATTTTTACTTATATAATAAATAGCATAGGGTATTTTATTTTCTATTTGTTGTAATACTGCTCCTATTGCATAACTTGAAGCATCACAATGTATATGGAATGGTAATTCCCAATTTGGTCCTCTTAAGATTGGAGCAGTGGTCAATATTTCTTTTATTTCATCAAAGGCTTTTTGACATACGTTTGTCCAATTGAATTCACTGTCTTTAATTAAGAGCTTAAGCATAGGAGTAGCAACTTTACTAAAATATTTAATGAATCTACGATAATATCCAGTGTGTCCCAAAAAACTTCTTACTTCAGTTTGTGTTCTTGGGGGTTGAAGAGTTTGAATAACTTGTATTTTTGTAGGGTCTACTTTAACACCATATTGTGATATATAATGTCCTAGAACAATGCCACCTCTCATCATCATGAAGCATTTTTCATGACTAAGAGAGAGATTTTGCTCTTGACATCTTAATAAAACTTTTTGCAATCCTGATAAAGTTTCTTCAAAAGTAGTACCATATATTGTAAAGTCATCCATATAAACTTCCACGCATTCATTTGTTAAATCAGCAAAGATAGCCAATACAACTCTTTGAAAAGTTGTAGGTGCATTACATAATCCAAAAGGTAGAACATTATAGGCATAGGTTCCTACAGGACATGTGAAAGTTGTTTTTTCCTGATCTACTTCAGCTATGGAGATTTGATTATACCCACTAAAACCATCTAGAAAACAAAAATATTTCTTTCCAGCCAAGGTATCTAGGACTTGATCAATAAATGGTAAGGGAAAATAGTCTTTCTTGGTTACTTTATTTAATTCCCTATAATCAACACAAATTCTCCATTTACCATTCTTTTTAGGGACTATCACCAAAGGTGATACCCATTGGCTGTCTGAAATTGGGTATATAAATCCTGCATTTAAAAGTTTAATGATTTCTTCTTTAACTATTTCTTTCATAGCTGGATTTAATCTTCTTTGTGGTTGTCTTACAGGACTACAACCTTCATGGATAAATATGTGATGGGTGCAAACACTTGGATGAATACCCTTCATGTCTTCATAGTTCCATGCAAATGTTGATTGATGCATTTTAAGCATATCTACCAATTGTGACTCTTGTATGCTCGTGAGTTCATTACTGATGTTAAGAGTTCTTCCAGGTATAATATCTATTTGTTTACATTTTTCTATATTTGCATCTATTCCATTTATTTCATGTTCAAAAATATTCAAATCATAACCATATGCTTCCATTTGAGATTGACTTGTGCTTGCTTCATTATTGGAAGATTGAGGTGAATCACTATTGTCTTGGTCTTGATTTTCTTGTTGATTTTCTAACAACAATGGTAAAGGTCCCTCAGCTTCTTGTTCAAGTTCTTCAATTAGAACATTAACTGATAAAGTTTGAATATCATCATATTCATGAGGAAGATCATACCACAATTGTTTTGAAAATTCCTCTTCTATTGGTGATTCAGGAAATAAACTAAGATCTTTTGTATCCTTGCCATTAGAAATAGTCATGTTTCCTGATCTACAACTAATGTAGGCATCAACTGTTGCAAGCCATGGTCATCCTAAAATTAAGGGATGTCCCCCTAATTTCTTTTTGGGTTGTAAGACTATAAAGTCTACTGGGTATTCCCATGAACTTACTGAAACCATAATGTCTTCTAATTTTCCTTCTAGCTTAATAGTAGATCTATCAGCGAGTTGAAGCACAATAGAAGTTAATTGTAATTTTTGTATCCCTAAGGAATCTGCTGTTTCTTTGGTCATAACATTAATAGCAGCTCCTAAATCAACCAAAACATTTCGTAAGGTTACATTTCCAATATGTACAATGAGTATAGGTATTCCAGGATCTGTATATTTAGGTACCAACCTATCTCCTATCATCATCTCAGATAATTGTCCAATGACTTGAATAGTTTGAAATTCATTCTTATTTTTACTTTTTGAGCATATATTTTTGATAAGTTTAGAATAGATGGGTATATCCTTGATAGCTTGTAATAAAGGAATTTTAATAGTAACACCTTCTATTTCTTGAAGAAAATTAAAGGTTGGCTTGGATGGTTCTTTTGGTATTGCCAGTATTTGAGGAAATGGTACTCGTATTTCCTTACTTGTTTGAATTTCTTGTTGTTTGGTTGGAATATTCTCCTCTTGATTTTTTGTTTCCTTCTTGTTGTCATTTTCGTTTTCAACCAAGTTTTCAATTGGATCATCAGATTTTGTAAGAGTGACATCATTTTCTAACACCTTTCCTGATCTTAATTGTATTTGTTGACAAGGTGCTATAGATATAGAACATGTTTCATTTGTTTCATAGACTTGTTGGACGTTTTTATTATTATTAGGGTTAGGAACTGGTTGAGCTGGAAGAGGTAACTACTTAGGAGGATTATTATTATTGTTTGGAGGTGGAAGAAGTCTATTTTGAGGTGGATTTTGAGTATTTTGTCCCCTAAATTGATTTTGAGAATTTTGTTGTTGCATTGTATTTGGAGACCAATTAGTGCCACCTTGATTATATTGGCCATTATTGTTCCAACTAGGCATATTCTGATTTTGTGTTCCTTGATTCCATGGGAATTGTCCTCCATAAGAATTAGCCATAAATTGAGCCCATGGGGGTATATTCCAATCTTGATTGTAAGAATTCCAATTTGGTGTATTGGACCATTGGTTAGGTCTTTGTTGGTTGGGATAACTAGGGTTTGACCAATTTGATGGGCCATTAAATGGACCATTTCTTCTTTGAGAAACAAAATAAACATCTTCTGCCTCTTCTACTTCAGGTTCTTTTATGGCAGCCTTAACAATGGAGATATATTTACATTTTTCAGTTTTATGAGCTTTATCACAAATTTGGCAACAAGCAGAGATGTTGGAGATATTTGTTATGTTGAGAGGGCATTCTCTTGAATTGTGCTTCTTCCTACATCTATGGCAGTAAATTTCTTCACTATCCTTTGTATTTTTATCCATTAAATCCAAATATGAGGTGAAATTACTCAATAAATCAGTTTTTAAGCCTTCCAACATATTTCCAATTTCAGCTCTTGTCACTCCTGCTCCTGTAGATGTGTATTTATTACTTCTCAAGGGTTTGTTTCTTGAATAGTTTCTACAAAGATTTACAATCCCTTCAAATGATATAGAATGAATATCTCCTTTTGCCATAAGATTTAAGATTTCAAGAACATCTTCCTTTAATCCTTTCAGAAAAAGTTCTTTTAGGATTTCTTCCTCAAGATCTATATTTACTCTAGATCCTACAAATAGAAATATTTCAAGATAATCTTCCAAAGATTCATCTTCCTTTTGATTCATACGAAAAATTTCAGCTTTCTTATCCCTAACTCTACAATAGTCTTGATATCTCTCAAGGAATAATTGTTTTAATCCATTTTCACCATCCCAATGATTACAAACTCCTTCTCCTAAACCCATAAACCATCTCATAGCGGCATATTTAAGAGTAGAAGGAAATAATCTTAACTTTTGCTCATTTGTAGTGTAAAAATAAGCTTGACATACAACTTCAAATTCAAAGAGAAAAGCATCAGGATCTTCATGGGGTTTTCCATGAAAACTAGGCAATACAGAAATAGAAACTGGTTTAGGTTCTCTTGCTCCATATTCTGTATGTAATATTGGGAAAGCAAATGTTTTTCTTTGTCTATTTTCCCCCAGATTTTGTCTTTGTCTCTCTTGCCTTTGTCTTTCATTTTCACGGTTTTCTTCTCCTACTTCACTTTGTGTATCAACCATTCCTGAATATAGGATTTCAAGAATTGGTTCAGGTATAGGTTCAGTAAAAATAGAAGAGGGATCTATGTAGTTGTCAAATTCTGGATCAGACAATAAATATGTATTGGGATCTTGATCTAGGATTTCAGCTTGATTTGATGATGTAGCTTCAGTTTTTACTAGTTTAAAAATCCCTGGTTCTCTAAAGTTTCTTGGGGATTTTTCTTTTTTATTAGTTTTTATAAATCTTCCTTTAGAGTCTCTAGGTCTGTTCATGTATGTTCTAAACCTATTATTATTATTATTATTATTTTTAAGCACTATGTCTAATCTTCTTGGAATAACTTATGTATGTCGTTGATTGGATCAAGTTGGTCTGGTGTCATAAAATGTTCCTCTTCGAAGCTAAAATAATCTACCAACAATTGGATCAATTGAACAAGATAAGCTTTAGTTGTGATAGGATTAGGAATTCCAAACTGTAACTCATAGCATACTTCTTGACATAATTCTCTAAAATGTACAACTCTAGGAATTCTACAGTATCTCTTGTTATATTGCAGGGCTAATTCTCTCCTTTCTATATCTGCAAGAAAATTGTGAACAGTGAGGGTATCCTCAAGGTATTGATTCCAAGGATAAATTACTGGATTTACTATTGCTCTTCTATCCCAAAGCCAATTTTCACAACTTATTCCCAGATTATCATAAGGTGTAGGATGATTTACCCTTAAATTTTTTGCTATATTAATCCTTTTTATCTTCTTAAATTCTTCTGATATTTCTTTGATAGAGTCAATGTGTTCACACAGTGCTTCCCATTCTGATTTGGTTGTTATGAAATTTTGATCAACAAGAAGATTAACCTCTTGTTGTATCAAAAATTTTTTGATGTCTATGAATTCAATCTGACTACTTTCAACCATTTGTTTTTTTTCTTTTTGAAATATATATTTTTTTATTTTGAGTTTTAATTTTGTTTCCTATTTTTAATCCTACTATTTTCTTAAATATAAAATTCAGAATTTATATACTTGTAACAGAAATGGAAAAATAAATATGTATAAATTTAAATAGACCTAATGTTACTAAAATAAGATGTGATCCACGGTCTATGAATCCATACAACCTAGTTTAGCAAAATTAGGGAAAAGTACGACCTAATACTACTACAATTAAGTGCGATCCACGGTCAATGAATCCGTACAACTAACTTTAGTAATAGTTCGATGGAAATAAAATTGCTGAAATAAAATTACTGAAATAAAAGGTAACTTCTTATTGTTTCTTTGACTAGGAGGGCTTTCATTACAGTTGTGTCACTCAATGTAACTAATTCCTACTCCAAATATAGGGTGTTACTTTCGGCGTTCACCTACTTCCTGAACTTTCCCATAGGATCCTACATCAACTAAACAATAATAATTACCCAAAGCAAGGAAATTGCAGAAAGCAAATTGCAGGAAAGCAAATTTTTAATCTAGGAAAGTAGTGAAACATGAAATATTTATGAAAAAGGAACCTGACAACGTCGTAAGGCGGGGCTTGTTGTTAGCTACCCATGATAGGTAGGTCTCATGTGTACCAGCTAAGTCGATAACCACTCTGACTCGTATGCGTACACCAGGGGCTCATGTGTCCACAAGATTTCATACATACAAGTAAGTCCTCTCGCTTTGCATTGCCAATGACTTCTCTGATCAACTACTACGATGCTACTTTCCCTAACAATGATGCCAAAATGATCTGTTGTAGAAGCTTACATTTAATTTTATCAATCCGAGGGAAATCAAGGTTAGATTTAAAAAGTAGCAATCCTGTATAGATATGATCGTAGAAATTAATACTAAGTCTAGCTCAATTTCTAGTCCAGAATTCATGCGTACACGTGTACAAAAAGAAATATAAAATTATGCAGGTATGAATTATGCAAAATATGGTAAATAAATGCAATCTATGGTGTATTTTAATTATGAGGAACTAATTTATGATATGAGAAACTAGTTTTTATGGTGTGAGGATCCTCGTGCAGTTTCTCTATTTTTATGTATTTTATAATGCAAATCTAACTAACTCTAATCTAATGCAGGGGGCGAAAGAGCTTAGGGACTATTGATTAGGAGTGGGCCCTGCCTCCTAAGTGGCAGTGTAAGTTCTTTTCCCCTAGTTTACCCTATCAAGTAACTAAATTTTATGATTTTATACTAATATTTATTCATAATGCAGGTTACAAATATTTACAGATTCAAAGCAAAAAATAAGCAAATAACATAATTGATACAAGTTACCATATTTGAAGAAATACTATTTTATTGCTGAAGATTCAACTGTACAAGCTCCATAGAGTAGTCTGTAACATAATTAATCCAGAACAATGTTGTGTAATGAATAATGCAGTAGGAGGAGTTCTCCTGGTTTCTGATGTATTTTTATACTAAACTAATACAATACGCACAACTTTTTCCATGTATTTGTCTTGCTTGAATTGTGGAATGATGATTGTACGTAGATCACAAGATAACCTAAGACTAAATAAACTTTATTTTATCTTGGACCTACAAATATTCCTATTGGTCCAAGTGGCACCTACATAGAATATTATTTATCTAACTAACTCGCAATATGCCTGTGTAAGACTTTTCAATTCCTTTATTTTAGGAAGTCTTAACAACTTTTACAACTTACAAATAAAATCATTACAAATCCTTTCATAAGGTTTTATCAACTGGAGATATTCTCGTAACCATAATGGAGAAGCAAGATATGTTGAAACAATAAATATATTTGATTGTCATCCATTTGATTATGTTGTCCATGCTATGCCATCCACATTGTGCCATCCACGATCAATAACCTGATGGAGGTAATTCCTCAGAAGTGATCTTTTACCTTAAGTAATTACCGTCAGTAATTACTTTCGATAACTGCCTTCAGTAATTTGAGACCATCCGCTGAATTTTACCAACTGCTAGTGGTTCTTCTTCATGTCTGAGGTACATGTTGTAACTTCTTCATCATTTACCTACATTTAACTCAAAACTCGGGCAATTTTGATGTAAGTTAACCATAAATATCAGATTACCATATTTAACCATTTCCATTAATAATTCACATTTTATTGATAATAACATGTAAAAACATATCAATTATTCCAGTAAAACAAGTAATTCTGATACAAAAATCAGTAACAATTAATCTCTCATCACTCTACATTCCTAGTATTTTACTACCTCATCATAATTCATCCCACCACCATCACCTAAAATCCAACTCTAATGGGAATAGGTTAAGATGTTGAATCTTCGCACAACTAGTTATGGAACCCAAAAATCCATATATAACAAGTTGTGCAATGAACATGTTCATCCATCAGTTCCCATTCCTCCTTATCCATACCATTTTGAGATTCTAAAATTTGATAAATACAAAGGTAAAGAGGACCCTCAAGAACACATCAGTAACTATCACTTCACGTGATACCAACTTCACAGTAGTGATCCACTCATGTTGCATACCTTTGTTCTCTCACTTGAGGGACAAGCCCTCAATTGGTACAACATGCTCCCATGCCACAACCTATTCACATTTGAACAATTGGCTAATTCATTTCTAGAATATTTTTCCATCAACATCAAGAAGAAGATGAACATTTTTTATGTCTACACCTTACGATAGGCTGATGATAAACCTATCATGGATTTTGTTTCTCGATGGATATTGGTCATCCATGACCTATATCATAGCCTCCCATCCTTCGAGCTCATCACACTATTTACAAAAATATATCTAAAATACATATATACACCTTTTCAAATTTATCAAAGCTATACATTTGATGAATCCATTGCCCAATCAAAGGTCATTGAGGACATCAAAATCCAATCTCAAAAAATCAAGCTTTGACAAAATCCATCTTACAATTCAAATTTTTGCTTCAATCGTAATGCACTGAATCAGCCTTTTTCTAAATCACCATAAATAAATCAAGTGGTAGTAGCTTCTCCAGCCTCGTTGCCAATATCACAACCTCCTAAAAAAAAAATAGATGTTTTAGACTAATCTACCTCCTCCATATAATCCACAACAATATTAGGGTCTTCACCCTCAACCTGCAAGGAAACATTTGACTCCACTTTTTGAGCCCTTTCCAGCTCTATTCCAAAAGTTGTATGATGTTGGTCATATCACATTGCCTAAATTTATACCTATTGACCCAAACCAACCCAAACCTCATGGGATCAATGAATAGTACTTTTGTACATACCATCGATAGAATGACCATGATTTAGGGTCTTGTCACTCTTGTGGCCTAGTACAAGATCTCATCGATCGAGGTACCATTCAGGTTTTGAACCCCCTCACACTTTTCAACCAAAATTTGGGTATCTATCAAAACCCACTACCTAAACATGGGGGCACCTATCCCCAAGGAGCCCAATCTAGGTAAGTTAATAGTGTCCACTATGATCCTTCCTCATATGATGTGGTTGGCATGATTAACCTTACTACATGTACCCAGTGTTATCTACTATGCTAGGATGCACCCATCACTTCACCTCCACCACAATTCACTTCTCCCCACTCACCTACAATATTGAATGTTTCACCACCCCTACCATGAAACATCTTCACTATTCATGGTAGCCTCACTCATAAATTGTGCAACACCCCGGCTAGACTATCCATTTTTGATCTGTTACAATAATCTCAACATCATTTTGAGGTGCTAAATGATATTCTCCTCTTAATAGACCTTGAAACCCATGATACAAATGCATTCATGAATTTTATTGGGAACATCCCCCACTACATGTAACCTTGTATCAGCTTTCATGACCATGAGATTATAAAACTTATGTGTGAGAGAGCTGATTCTCCCCTCCATATCTAAATGACCATTAATGACATCACCTACAAGTTTATCCTCATTTATATTGGTTCTTCCATTAGCATCATCTCTACTATTGCCCTTCATTATTTACATATTTTACCTACCCATTTTGCTACACCATCACTCGAAATTCATGCTTTTTATGGTTCTATGCACCCCACAGTAGGTTCCATCATCCTACCCATCCGAATAGGTGTTAGGACCATGTCTACTTTATTTTATGTCATTCAATACAAAATACAATACAATATTTTGCTCATCCATCCATGGATCTGTGACATACAATGCATTCCATAAAACTTGCATCATTGCACCAAATATGTGCATTATGGACTAGTCCATTGTAAACCTGTCGACAATGACCCGTTCAAATTTTACAACATCTCAGACCTCCCACCAAGACCTTTGTTGTCTTCTACCTAGGTCTTTCCTATTCCTTCACATCTCCAAGTAGATACTTCTACATCCTCTACTATACCTGCCTCATCCTCACACTGCTCACCTAGAATACTCACACCTTCCCCTGCATCTCCTTCCAACATGTTTCCATATTCTTCCAAGAATCCCAATCTTGCTTCCATACCATTTTTGCCACCTTCATCATGGCCTCCTCATCATTCCTAACCATCTTCTTCCATGGATATTTGTGGCCTCCTACTTCATCTCATCCTTCCTATTTTGTAGATCCTCCTCTCCTTCCTACTCCTCATACACCCCCACTTCTATTTTATCCTTGAATTTGGTATGTCACTTCTCATAGCACAATACCTACTCCTACTCACCCCACATCATAGTTTCCACATGCGGTTCATCCCATACCTTCTACTGTAGCTAAATGTCATGATTGGGAATAGTGAGCCTCTCACCTAGATGCCCAACTATTCTATTCCTCTACTTCTACTATATGTGATTACCAATTTTTATCTTCTTCCTTTGATTTAGACTCACTACCTTGTTCACCACCACATATGTCACCACACATCCATTTTCATGACCAAATCTGGTCCTAGTAAATATAATATTCATGATGCTTGCATGCATCCTTCGACGATCCAATCTAATCGTTATTTTTATTGCCCTTCTACCTTAGTGCTAACCATTGGTACCATCATGCCACTTGGTCCACCAAAAAATTATACAAACTTCATCTATACGGTCCTTGATTAATTGCTCCCAGTAGCTATACCCCCACCACCATAATCTAGCCTCTATGGCACTTTAGACCACATGTCCAATCTGCACTTCACCTTATGCTACCTTTGGAATTTTTATTGGTGTGGATTTGGGCTAGGACATTATGAACAAGGCTTACAAATTTTCATCAACCCTTATGTTCAATTATCCACAGATAAATCCAAGCTAGGTTATCACCCTACAGTTGTTCACTCACTCAAATATAAGATTCAAGACCTCACCCTTCATCCTCCAAAAATATCTACACATTCATTAGAATTTGAATTCGACACCAGCACCCTTGACGAGTGTCCATCCCCTATTGTCCCATGAATATT
Organism: Wollemia nobilis; assembly: GCA_028583015.1. NCBI lineage: Eukaryota > Viridiplantae > Streptophyta > Pinopsida > Araucariales > Araucariaceae > Wollemia > Wollemia nobilis. The sequence goes on along the minus strand of JAQPPZ010017031.1, from coordinate 4,049,961 downwards.
CTATGCACCTTCTTTCAGGAAGCACCACCCTCTAACACCACATTCACTTACTTCATTGATGATCTTGTTTATAGGTTTGCTGCCCTTTCTCTCAGATATCCTTGTTTAGATCACACTCTTTCACCTTCCTCTCCATTGCCTAGTCATTCATTCATACCTTTTCATACCCATTGATATGTCCACCAATCTACAACTCAACCTCACTCTCCACCCATGGTTCTACATCCTCCGTTAAATCTCCCATGTCATTCACATCCATCCGAGTCTTCATCTTCAAGCTCCATATATTTTACTATATAAGCCACCTCTATTAACATGCTTGATGTCAACTTACTCACTCTACTTCACTACACATATCATCTTGATCACACCAACACACCCAACCCAGACTTTATCAACTTCACTCACATATCCTCTACACCTTCATCATAAGATTTATTGCTATCGCCACCCATACTACGCACTGCAAACACTTCTTTTCCATCCACTCTACCTCACATTCCATGGGTTAATAATACATATGTATACCTAGATGATGAATTTGACTTACCCAAGGCTATCGATGAACTCCATCTCATTCCCATTCCTTATCAACTCCAAGATGGGTCCCATATGCTTGTGGAGGATACTATTGATGTTGACATTGGTGATAACCCCACCAATCCCCACATCATTAAACTCGTCACTAGCCTCTCCTTAGAGGAACATGTCTCGTTTACCTCTTTCTTTAAATAGTACTTCAAAGTTTTTTCTTGGTCCTACATGGACATGCCTGGACTCGATCCATCATTAGTCGTCCACAACCTCACACTTGATGGGGATGCTAAACCCGTCAAGTAAAAATTATGATGCATGAATCCCATGATTACCTTAATGGTAAAATCTAAAATCCAAAATATTCTTAATGTGGGATTCATACAACCAATTGATTACCTGAAATGGGTATCCAACATGGTCCCAGTACCAAAAACCACCAAAGAGGTTCGCATATGCACCAATATGAGATCTAAAAAATATTTTCCCAAGGACAACTTCCCCCTCCCCAACATCGATTTTCTGGTCAATTCCATCATAGGCCATGAAATGATATATGTTATGGATGGCTTTTTTGATTACAATTAGATCAAGTTCAACCTTGCTAATCAACACAAGACATACTTTATGACCCCTTAGGGGAATTTTTGTTATAATATCATGTCATTTGGTCTTAATAATGTTGGGGAAACTTACCAACATGTTATGACTTATATCTTCCATGACTGCATGCACAATATCATGGAATATTATGTTGATGACCTCATTGTAAAATTAAAATAATGCTCATAACACCTCATCGATCTTTGTAAGATCTTTGATCGCATTCTCGAACACAACGTGCGGATAAACCCAAAGAAGTGAAAAATAATGGACAAAAATATTAGTATTTCATTGATAATAGTTGGATATAAATACATTAGCTAAGGCTAATAATAGCCTTATGATAACCATAATGAAATATCCCCCCTAAAGAATGCAAATATCCTAAACAAACTATATACGCTTTAGGATGCCAAAAATAATATAACATCACCTAACAATATATGTTAGCAAACAATAAAATGAGGTAATAAATAATATATATACTAACATCCCTCTTATTACATTATTTTGTAATACAAAGTGAGTTGTGAAAGAACTCAAACTTGATGCATGCAAGGGCTTTGGTGAAAATATCCACAACTTGATCACTGGTGGGAATGTATTGAAGCTAAATTTTGTGCCTTGGAACCTCATATTGAATGAAGTGACATTGTGTATCAATGTGTTTGGTTCATTCATGATGCACTGGATTCTTGACTAGGTTCAAAACACCTTGGTTGTTGCAAAACATGTAAATTGGATATTTGGATGGATGATCCATACTTGTCAAGATGTGACGTAACCAAATATCTCACACACTACTTCTCATGCAGTGCCATACTCTACCTCTATAGATGAGATAGCAACCACTTGTTACTTCTTGCTATGCCAAGAGATAGGACTGGATCCAAGATGAAATATATATCCTGAAGTTGACTTATGATCATCATATGATCTAGCATAGTCGTAGTCAGTGTATCCTTGTAAGAAGAATTGATCATTCTTCTTATATTCTAGGCCATATTCAATAGTACCACAGACATAGTGAAGAACATGTTTTGCTTCTTTTTAATGAGTGGTCTTAGGCTTTTGCATGAACCTTGAAAGATAGTTGATAGAAAACACAATATTTGACCTAGTGTTTTTTAGATATATGAGACTCTCAATCAGTTTTAGATAAAGAGTACCATCTACCTGAGGTTATTTACCATACCATGATAACTTAAGTTCTGTCTCCATATGAGTTGCCATTGGTTTATAAGAAGTCATACATTATTTTTATAACAATGTCTTGGCATAATTTTGTTGGCTCACCTTGATGTGATGCTTTTTTTTGTTCACTTCTAGGCCAAAACAATAGTGGAGATGTTTGAGATCTATCATCTCAAAAGATGTGCACAAGTCACTTTTAATAGTAGCTATCAAATATTCAGAGCTACTTGTGATAATCAGATCATTCACATATAGTACAAGTAGCACTATATCATAATCATATTTCTTGAAATAGATATTTACATCTTTTGTACTTCTTTTAAATACATATTGCATAAGGTGATCATCCATCTTTATAAACCAAGCTCTGGGAGCTTTTTTCAAACCATACAAGGATTTGATCAATTTACAAACTTTTTATTCTTGGCCTTCCACTTAAAATCCTTTAGGTTGGGTCATATAGACCTCTTATTTAATATCACCATTCAATAATTTACTCTTGATGTCCATCTGATGAACTTTCCACAAAAATTGTGTTGCCATAGCACAAAGAACTCAAATGGTTGTCATCCGAGTAGTAGGTGCAAAAATTTCCTCGTATTCAATGCCTTACTTTTGTGCATAGCCCTTTACTACAAGGCAAAAATTATGATTATCAATTGTTTCATCTACCTTATACTTTACTTTGTACACCCATTTGAAACCAATGGATTTATTTCCATGCAGCAGATCAACAAGCTTCCATGTTTGATTTTTCTTTAGAGACTTATACTTTATCCATAGCAGCCTTCCATTGTGGCTTACCAAGGCATGTTGTACTATTACGAGTTCATGTTCATAAAGTGAAGACATAAACATCCTATCATTATCCACATCCATATATTTTGTTTCTCTCTTAGGATCTACAGAAAGCTCCTCAAAGTATTGACAAATATCATCAACCTCAGTAGTCTCTACTACAACTTTCTCTTGATGAGCTATACTACGATTACAAGGTCTATTTAGAGTCATATATGGTGGAGTGTATATCTTTGAGTCTCTTATAGTACTTTTATACCACTTAGAAATATTTTGTTATGGAGAAGAAGGAGATCCTACTTTATGTGATTAAGAAGGAGACTTCTTATCCTTAGATTCCAAAAAATCTAGGTATATATCTGATGTGTTTTGTTATGTGAAAACCTCATCAAAAATATCTCTATTGGTATGAATCTTCTTGGTCAAATGATTAATCAATTGATAACCCTTTGAATGCTCATCATATCCAATAAGAACACATTGTAAGGTCTTCTCATCTAGCTTCTTCCTTTTCTCTTTGGGTATGTGCATAAAAGCTTTACATCCAAAAAATGTAGATGAGATATGGAGGGTTTTTGACCACTCCATGCTTCCTATGGATTTATTTCCTTTAGGGCCTTTGTGGGTGCCCTATTCAATAGATACACTACTTTGGTGATAACTTCTACCCAAAAATATTGCTCTAGATGGGCTTCTATTAGCATACAGTGAACCATTTCCATGATGGAATGGTTCCTTCGCTCAACAAATCCATTTTTCTGAGGAGTATAAGAAATAGTGAAGTGTATTTTGATCCCATGTGTGGTCAAATATGTAAAAAATTATTTAGAGGTTAATTTCCCCATCGATCTGAGTGGAGGGTCCTTATTGAAGTCCCTGACTCCTTCTCAACAAATTTCTTGAATTTTTGGAAGTAACTGAAAGCTTTTGATTTTAGATGAAGAAATAATATCCACATATTTCATGAGTAATCATCTACAAAAAACTAAAAGTACCTCTTGCCTCCAAAACTATTTGGGGTGAAAGGATCATATAGATCAGTGTGAATTAACTCCAGAGGTTTATTTACTCGTGTAGAGCTCTTTTCAAATGGTACTCTGTGTTGCTTCCCTGCCAAGCAATCAAAGCACACTAGCAATGTAGAAGAAAGGAAGGGAAGGATTTTTACCATCTCATGTTTACTTAGCTCAAGTAAATATCCATAACTAAGATGCCCGTATTTCCTATGCCAAAGTGAAGTTGCCTCCTTTGAAGAGACTATCATGACAACATGAGAGGTGGATTTAGCACCCAATGAAAACAAGCCATGCTTGTATGAAGTAGTTGAAATGTTTTTACCCCTCTTGGTGATAAATAAATACTTCTAACCATCCTCAACATGAAAATAAATAACCATATTTCTATCCAATATTTGTGGTACTAACAACAAATTGTTCACCAATCCTAGAACATAAAGGACTCTTTCAATATGACTTGCCATCTAGAATATTGATTGAAATTTTACCCTCACCCTGAACCTTTTAGGTTTTATCATCAACAATGGTGATGGGTTTTCCTTCCTTGGCTTCATATGTCATAAACCATGACTTGTCACCAGTCATGTGCTTACTAGCACCATAATCAATATGCCACAGTGGATACTTTGGCTTGGAGGTTGTGGTAGCCATGAGCACCTTGTGTGCCCTTTCAGAATCCAATTCAAATTCTTCAACAACAACATTCACATTTTGTTGCTTATTTTTATTCTGGGGTTTGTTATGACCCTTGTTATTTAGTTGTTTATTCTTGTACCAATACCGATTGGTGTCATGGGTATCCTTATCACAAATCTTGCAATGGCATTTCTGTTGTTGAGGCTTTTTCTCTTAGAATCCTTGGAAGAGGATCCTCCCTTCTAAAAATTACCTTTCTTATTTGAACCCTTATTTTTGGAGAGGGTTTTATTAGAAGCATCATCTGCTTGAAGTTGAACGACCTCCTCAGTTTGAAGGAAATTGATCAACTCTACAAAGGTAACTTTTCTTTGTGACACTTGAAGGGTAGTTATCAATGTTCTATATGAAGCTGGCAAAGCTCTTAGAATCACTGAAGTGAGGAGCTTATCCTCTACAATCTCTCCCATAGAATTCATCTTTGTCTTCAACTCGACCACTCTACATAGAAATAGTTCAACTGTCTCACCATGCTTCATACTCAAATTGTGAAGTTGATTTCAAAGGTTAAGAATAGTGGAATCATTCTTACCATTATAAATGGTCTTAAGGGCATATCATTCCTCGTTATCATTTTCTTTGTTAGCAATGTGAGGTTGAATTTCATCTGACACAACTAGCAAAATGAGCACTCTGGCCTTACTATTTTTATTTTTAAATTCAATCATATCTGTAGTTGGTCATGTAGATTGAGTGGAGCTTGCTGATGGTGAAGGTCTTATTTCCTTATCTAAAACAATATCCCATAATTCTTTCATTTCTAGAATAGCCTTCATATTTGTTTGCCATGATATATAATTAGAACATTTTAGTAACTAAGCATATATCAGGTACTTGTGGATAGTAGCCATAATGAGGGTTCCTTATATCACCAAATGGTCCCCCTTTATTTATACCTTTGCCAGGCCTTTATACCAAACCTCTCTATATAACTGCCCTTACATGAGGGAGACTATAAGTACATGAGAGCATAATGATACGTGGAACACAGGTGGTATTAAAATGAAATAATTTTTTTTATGACACCTACCATAGAAGGTATTTCCTTATGCATGGTGCATTACTTCCCCTAAACACTTTAGAAAGCACTTCATCAAAATTTACGTCTAACAAAAATAACGATTAGGGTATGAATGGAGTGAAAATAATGATAAAATGGTAAACTTATATCTCCCTAATGATTTATAGAGAACAAGCTCAGACATCATTGTTACAACTATGTTAGGTGATAGATACAGTAGCCCAAAGAATGATAGAATTACATGTAACTGTGGGCCAGAGGTATCAAAAATACAAAAAACTACGATGCAAATAAATTGTACAGATGGGTTCAATTTTTAGGGACTTAATTGTTCTTGATTTTATTGAATGTTGTAGTGCAAAAATAAAAATGGAAGTGTAAATGCAACATACAATAGAAAGTACCCATAAAAAAATGAAATTTTAGGTGTCGGGTGCTGCCAAAAATGCACCTAATTACAATGCCAAAATTCCCTTTTAAAGTTGAAAAATCACTCTCAATTCCCCCCTTGTCATCTTGATTTGATAAGTTTACAATAAAATAGCATGAATAAATGCCTCCCCTTGATTTTGCAAAAAAATAGAATGAAATTTTATGTTTGGGTTTCAAAGGTAGTTTTAAATTTTAAGTTTGAAAAGAGAAAAAATAAATCGCTAATGAAACAATATATTTAGTTAAATATAAGTTTTCTTAATTAAATTTTAAAAAAATAATTAAGAAAAAAAATATTTAAATAAAATATTGAAACATTAGAAGAAAAAAATTCATTGTTTAATCAAAGAAAAAATAAAAATTTGTTTTATACCTTTGGGATCGATGGGGCTCGAACCCCCAACCTATCTCCTTCAAGGGACTTAGCTGGTGGATGTCGACCACCCTGGCTACCTTAGCTAGTGAGAGGTAAAGAGCACCTCCTGATATTTGTATTGATCTTGTATGTTGGGACTAACCAAGCGGGCGATGCCTCCTCAAAGTGGGTGGTAGTCCTCATGGCGGTCGTAGTGTGGTTGTTCATGCTCAATGGTGGTGGTGTAGTGGCTCATGTACAGTGGTGGTGGTTCCACTCTGGTCGTAGTACCTCATTGAGAATAATTCCCCTTCAGCGGTGTCTTCTCCACCAAGATAGTGATCCTATGTAGATCAACAAGTTTCCTTGCTACTACGATAAATAGATCGTACTGTAACTCAAAAAGATTTCTCAGCCCTGTAACTAGCTACCGTCATGATCAGATCTGAGTGGTGGATTTTATCTAATTTCAATGCATCTATCAACAAGATTTTCAAGACATCAACTACAAAAAAAATGTGTTTTTTTAAATATATTCAATCACAAACATAAACTCATCTAAGATAGTTGCAATTTTTTTGTTGAGCAACTAGAGTGTGGTTGCCTGCTATTCAATCTACTAATTTATGAGAATCTGTATGTGTGGCACCACTATGCAGCTTCACGATATCACTGCTCTTGATAGGTCCAGATGTCAATCAGAGTAGACTCATGGTGTAAGGCCTTTAATGGCTAAAAATAATGCATATCATATGTAGATCGAGCGAACAAGGTCATCATCTATTTTTTTTAATTTTCTCAGGGATAAAATCCCACATGGAGCGGACAGAGGCATATTAGTGGTTGAAAAAACCACCATAAGGTAAATGAATACCTTCGGGTAGTTGAGTAGACCACCCACCCTTTTGTTTCCCACCACTTGTCTAACACTATGTAGGAGTACCACTTGGGTCCACTTAGGTTTAGGATCCATGTGTCCTTCCAAAGAGGCCCTACACCGATCCACATCACATATAGTGGTGAGTCAATTCTAGGTCAGGTCCAAGTCACATCCAGTCACGTTTTGGGCATCGAGTCCAAGTCAAGTCCAGATCACATCCAGTCACATTTTGGGCATCAATTATAGGTTAGGTCTAGGTCATGTCTAGTATTTGTCTGGGCCTACCTTGGGAAACATGCCAAGGTCAAACTAGTTAGGGCTACGATAAAAAATTGAGCCTCCAACAATTCGACTTTGATATCATGAAAATTAATGGGTAAAAAAAATAGTATTTTATTGATAATATTTGGATATAAATACATTATATAAGGCTAATAATAGCCTTATAATAACCATAATGAAATATCCCCCCTAAAGAATGCAAATACCCTAAATAAACTATATGCACTTTAGGATGCCAACAAAAATATAATATCACCTAACAATATATGTCGAAAAACAATAAAATGAGGTAATAAATAATATATATACTAACAAGAAATGTGTCTTTAGTGTCACTTCAAGTAAAATATTGGGGTTCATTGTCTCTTAATGAGGCATTGAAGTTGACCCCAACAAAGTCAAGGCCATCATCAAGATGCCTCCTCCCATGAATATCAAGAAACTACGTAGATTGTAGTGCAAAATCCAAGCGATTCATCACTTCATCACCAAATTATCTGACAAGTGTAAACCATTTAACCACTTCTTACAAAAAGGGGTCACTTTCAAGTGGGATACCAACTACCAACAAGCCTTTGACTCAATCAAATATTATCTTACTTCACCACCAGTTCTATCTCCAATACATCAAAACTTGCCATTATTTTTATACATGTCTACCACTTATTTTTCCATAAGAATGTTATTAGCTTAGAAGAATGTGCTCAACCATGAACAAGCCATATACTATATTAACCGCACTCTGGTGAGCTACGAAATGTGATACACATACATGGAGAAGCTATTATTGGTTGTACTCTTTGCCACATAAAAGCTACACCACTACATGCTTAACCACACAACTTTTATTATTGCTCGTGATTACCCCTTACAATACATAATGAATAAGAGTTATCATAACTATCGTATTGCTAAATGGATAATGCTCCTTACCAAATTTTACCTTGAATTCATTTCTCAAAATGCCATAAAGGGATATATCATCATCGATCAACTAGCTGAGGCTCCATTGCCTGACAACCAACCACTCCTAATTCAGCTTCCCAATGATTCCATATTTCACATCACATAAGTGGAAGAATATGTGGAACCCAACATGCCAGCTGATATAATACTATTTTTTGATGGCTCCCATTGCACCCACACTAGGGGTGCTAGAATTGTATTTTTCACACCTAATGGAGAACCTCTCCCATTATCCTTTAAATTAGGTTTCCCTTGCATGAATAACAATGTCGAATACAAAGCTTTCATTATCAGCTTGAAATAGGCACTATCTATGCACATTGAATGCCTTTTAATATTTAGTTATTCTCTTCTTATCATAAATCAAGTCAAAGAAATTTGACAATGTCATTGTCTGGTACTTCTACAGTACAAACAAATTACTTAGTAGCTACTTGCTCACCTTAAGTGGTATAATATTGAGGCTACTCCCCACTCTTTAAACCATTTTTCAAATGCCATGGCTTCCCTAGGTTTCTTAATACCACAAAATCCACTCTCTAACATGACACATGTGTCCATCCATATTTTAATGTAATCCACTATTTCACCTTCATCCCTAGTCGATGATGATGACATCCATGTCATCCACACTGAGTCACATGATCCTTTGTTTTCTTATATTAAGGATTACATCAAATTAGGCTTTCTTCCTTGAAACTTACCACATGCTCACCATCAAGCATTCAAATAGAGGGAAATTGTCTACATACTACTAGGGTATCCTCTACCATCGTAGTCATGATGGCATCCTTCTATGTTACCTCAAACCACAAGAATCTCAATTAGTGGTTCAAGAAACCCACGACTGAACTTGTGGTGGCCACTTTAGTGGTATGACCATTACTAAGCATATGTTATGCATGGGCTACTATTGTTCTAAAATGGAACATTATTGTTGTATGTTAAATGATGCATCAAGTGTCATCAACATGCCAACCTCACACACTTACCTTCATAAGTATTGCAGCCCATCCAATCCATGCAGCCCTTGTCGCAATGGGACCTAGATATTATTGGGAAAATCTCACTTGCTTCCTCTAGAAACCATAATTTTATCATCACTACTATCAAGTATTTCACAAAGTGGGTCAAAGCCATCCCACTCATCCATACCATAAGAGCTAAAATCATGGTATTTATCACTGATAACATCATCTCACTTTAAAATTCCCTCCCAAATAATCTCTAACAATGGTACATAATTTAAAAATAAAATTATTTGAACCTTATGCACCAAGTTCAACATTCATCACAGTTTCTCTATCCCATACTACCCCCAGGGTAATGGCCAGGAAGAAGCTACTAACAAAACCATTTATGCTATCATTCACAAAGTGTTTGAAAAATATAATTATGATATTCATAACCAAATGCCATTTGGCTTGTGGGCCTATTGAATGAGCATTCATACCCCCACTAGGGAAACACCTTTTTCTTTGGTGATAACATCAAAGCCATTATGCCCTTGAAACTTGAGATACCCTCCTTATGCATCTCCATGCAATACTTCATTGATGATGACATTGTTTTTCAATGCAGACTCAACCAACTAACTCTCTTAGATGAGTATTATATCCACTCTATAGAGCACACATGGGTTTATCAATACATCTCCACCATGCCTACAACAACAAGGTACACCAACGAGAATTCCATATTGGTGACTTGGTTCTCATAGAGAACCAACAAATCACTAGCCAACCGTACCACCTACGAGACAAATTTGTGCCCAATTGGCTAGGCTCTTATATTATCACACACAAATTTGTTTCTGGGGCCTATTGACTGGCCAACCTTGAAGGACTCGTAGAACCCAAACCCATTAACATCATTCATCTATGCACATTCAATGCCTAGTTGTCCTAGGTACAAATCACTAGTCATTGTACATACTATCATTGTCATGTTTTACATATCATCACACTAATACACTCACATTTCATAGTGTACCAAACACACACTTTGGACTTTTTATTACACAACATAAACACCTTTACTTATATGTCATTTTTATGTTTTTTATATATTTTGTCTTACAGGTTCACTATCACCAGCTATTCCACCTTCACTGGGACACCTCACACCAAGATATACATCACATGCCTAATCTTAGTCCATCATGCATGACTTTTTTATACTCCTCCTTGCACCAATCACCATGATCAAACATACAAAGCCCCTTAACTCTGTCCATATTTTCCAGTCATTCATCTCATTCCATTTAGACCATGATGCTTCACTCCAACCTCATTTACCTGATCAATGAGATTCATCCATTTCCTCTCATTATGATGATAGTCAAGACTCCCTATCCTCCTTTGTAGATACAGGTGAACATTCCCACTCCTCGTACCCTCATGCTAAGGGCATATATCCTCCCACATTAGTCAATGAAAGAGATCCCTACCTACTAACTTATTTAGCTCAATGACCCTCATTTATCTCCTTTTTTCCTAACAAGGGGAATTTATCTGCTCATCCAGACACCTTAGGGTTACCTCCACCATTGCTTAATGGGATGTCACCCTATGATAAGTCCCTTCATCATCACCTTTTCAAGGCCATATCTTCGCATGCACACCCATCTCAACCACATCACTCCTTACAAACTTCACAAGCTCCACCTATTATTCAGATACCTCCAAACCCCTTCCATGGTATTCATCTTTAGCCTCCACCACCACCACCACACAAATATCCATATCCACCTCCTTCACCTCATCCATTCCTATATCCATACCCATATTCTAACACCACAATTCCATTGCATTCCTATTCTTCTCCTACCTTGATATCATCTCCCCATATATCAATATCTAGTACATCCTATTCTACCTTGATAATCTCAAGTTACATTTGAGCCATTGTCAATGTCATTCACCTATGCACCATTCTAGTACAATCCATACCTCCTCATCCTCTTCCATGGACATCCCTCATTCCTACACACAACATCCACTAGAACTAAGGTCCACAATCCATCCACCCATGCCTATCTTACCTCCATTGCACTCGTTACCACCCATGCCTTATGTTTACCCCATGCTTATCCTTTCATAGATTCTCTCCCACACTTTCCACCAACTGCTTCATACAAGGCTCCTCATGTTACCTGAAATCCATCCAATCGGCCCACTTCACCCCAAAATGAGGGGCTACAATGAGCATCAATTTTGTATCTACCATCACCAACTGGGGTATGACATCAACAAGTTCCACATATTTGAATACCTCATTAATGACATGGTGGATGGCAAAAATCCTCCATGATTTGAGCATGCCATCTCTTCTACTAGATTTTAGAGCACTTCACCTCATCCCATACCTCACCCCACACCATCACATGCATCATTCACATCCACACCCCACTATTTCTAGTAGCTATCCAACCACACCACATATCAGGATACTAGTCGCATTCCCACCCATCCTAGTCATTCATGATCTAAGATTCACCACTTCCCATGTCCTTAGTTCATCCTACTATTTCTTTTTTTCCCCTATCCTCTTATTCTTGTTGTAATCTTACATTGTTGTATGGTCACACTTTGAGAAACTACATACCTATGCTAGATTTCCTTCCTCTCCCTCTCTTTCTTCTTATTATCTTACATTTTTGTATGGTCACACTTCAAGTGGCTACATACCTATGATAGATTTCCCTTATCTCCCTCTTCTTCCTCTTGTTATATTGTATTATTGTATGGTCATGCTTTGAGAAGCTACATACCTATGCTAGATTTTCCTTATCTCCCTCTCCTTCTCATTATTTTACAATGTTGTATGGTCATGCTTCGAGCATCTACATACCTATGCTAAGATTTATCTTCTTCTTCTTCTCTCTTCTTTTTATTCTACATTGTTGTATGGTCACACTTTGAGCAGCTACATACCTGTGTTGAATCTACCCTATCTTATTCTTTCCTTCTTCCTCCCTTTGTATTCCTTTACTCATCTTCATCGAATTTCTTCACTTTTACCTTCTTCACCATATATTTTACCTATCACTCTTCTCACTATGGGCAATCATGTGCATTTTCCTTCTTGCATTCATATCTTCCACTTTATATTCATTCCCACGGGCTTGGGAAACCACATCTAATTTTTATTATTCTCATCTACTTTTATTTGTCTATTTACATCAATCTGGACATTTTTCATTCTCATATTTTTTAGTTCCACAGGTTTCTTTTGTACATATTTTCCTACATCCTATGTCTTTCACATTGCTTCCATTTCATATACACATCTCTATTTTGCATCCATATCCATACTTATACATTTCTCTTATATAAATATGCTCATGATGGATTAAAACATATAATTTTTAGAATCACCACTTGGATGTCCACTCCCCTTTTTAGGATTATAGATTGTGTAGTATTTTGCATGATTTTGACCATTCACCAGTTGATCCAATCAAACATCACCTCTAGTTGAAAAGTTCTTATGCTTCTCATAGCTTTCCTTGGTTGGGTTGATTTATTTCAAGGACCACTCACATATGTCACATTTTAAGCAAATTTTGAGTCTAGGGAAGACAACACCTTGCGTAGACATCACCATTTAGTGAATGATTTCCCCCGCTTATCCTATTATTTGCATGATCAAAATATAACTTGGGGATAAACAAAGATACAAGCATAAAAAATAGAAAATGTGTAAAAAAAAAAATCCAATGCCCACAAAAAATAGAGCACCACAAAAATAGAATCAAAAGGAAGAGGGGCAAAAAACAAAAGGAAAAACCTCCAAGAGTACTACCGCTATGATTGACTCTCTTTGGTCTTTCGATTTAACATAATATCACAAGATGATTTCCATCACTAGAATATCTAAGAGCCTACCTACCAGTGTAATAGTATTACAAGTGGTGATGCATTTGTCACATTAGCAACCTTATTTTGTATAGATTATTGTGTGCTTATGGATGAGCTAGCTATTTTGGCTAAGTTGGAAAAAGTTTAGTCCTACCTCCCTCAAAATGGATAAATAAACATCACTAATCATACAAAATGGTCCCTGATAGACTTTGATCCAGTCAGGTTAGTTGTGGGTTGTGGTTGAACCTTTCTTAGTTTCTCATGAGGTTTGATTGCTACAACTATGTTAGTCAACTTTACTGTAAAACTCTCCTTATGCCATCCCACATCTTTGAGATAATGGAATGGATCACATTACCACTAGTTTTGCAATGATACAAGTGCTTCCTCTACACATTTCCTCATACACATACATGCATCATGTCTATATTATGCATATTAATCATTTTAGTTAACCCCATGCATTTCCTACTCTACATCCTATCGGATTCATCCATCTACATCGCATCATTTTTTATTATTCCTAGTCTACATTAATATCATACTACCACATGCATACATATTCTTCCATCATACATTCACCTACCATATCTTACATTATACATACACATAATCCTAAGCTATACATTCATCCACACAAAATCATAACACATGTAAATAACACCACAAACACACACACACACACACACACACACATATATATATATATATATATATATATATATATATATATATATATATATATATATATATATATATTATGATAAAAATTCCCTTGGGATACAAAAATAGAGTACATATTGTAGACACCAAAATCCAACCACTTGTAAGTCATCTATACCTTCCTGCCAGCCACGTGTCAGTCATCCATCCTTCCCGCCATTATTTGGCCCAAATCCACACTTTCCCACCATTATTTGGCCCAATTTCACTTTTCCCGCCATTTTTCATCCCCAAATTTATTTAAATTAATATTTATATATATATATTTTAATATTTTAATATATAATATATATATATATATATATATAAATAAAGTTTAAGTGATTTAATCTGAGCCGTCCATCCTTCATTTAATCTCATCCGTCCATCCATCTTAATCCGTTTCACAACCTAGATTTATTCTCTACCCTTGGATCCACTTTAATCTTAGCCACACGTTCAAAGTGTCGTTAAAACCCTAAAGTGTGCCCTAAGAGTAGATTATAAATTGAGTCACCTTGATGGCTCAAACCCTATCTATCTCTTCGGCTAAACCTACTTATCTTCCCTATCTAAGTCTGGAGTTGGCTATTGTTGTTAATCCTGAGTCTTCTGAGTCTTCTACGGCCCTAAGTCTGAACTAAACCCTTTCGCCGCATCCATCGCCGCCGTCTGGTCTCGCCGCGTTAACAAGAAAAGGTATAGATTCGTCTAAAGCAAGTAATCTTTCTTTATGTATTAATCTGTTGTTGAATTTTGCATTCTCGTTTATTTTTATTTCATAAATCTAGGGTTTTAGACTGTTTCTGAGGGCTCACACAGTGGAGCCCTCTTATTAGTTTCTAACTCTTTGATAATTTTAATGTGTGCAGGATTCTAGTGGTAGATCTGATTTGTTGATAGCAGCTGCTTAAGCTGGAGTGGTCCGAGCCAAAGGATACAACGAAGCCCACTCATTCTGTTGAGGTTAAGGATACATTCTTCGGAGACGCCACCACATTGTGCCAGCTAGGGTTTCGGAGAACCCTAGCACAAATTGTAACTTTGTATCACGAAAAGGGTTACAGGCCCTGTTGTACTTAAAAGGAGTTTCTAAACTCCATTGATTAATAAAAATCATTCATTTTGTATCTGCTGACATTCCTTTCATTGCGATTTTCTTCCTTATATTGTGTTGTTTTTTTTCTCCATTCCGGGAGCTACCATCATATCGCAACCATCTTCCTCTTCCGCTATTCCATCTCATTCACCACTTTCTTCATCTCCTAATCTTCCTTCTTCTTCATCAGTGACCACATGCACATGTGGCCATGACCAATCATCTCTTTCCACGTCATTACCCCCTTCTTCTACACCTTCTTCAACATCACCTATTATTCCTCCATCTTCCCAACCATCACCAACTGATGTTTCACAAGTCAGTGAAGCATCAACCCAACCAAATCCTTCCAATTCTTCTATCCCACATTCTTCTATTCCATCATCTAGTCCATCTCCCTCCCAAGTCAAGGTCCATCTAACTGATGCAGGTATTGGTGAGTATGCCATCCAAGATGTCCACATCACACCGTTCAATGTGAAAATAGTTAAAGATTTTGGTCGTCCACATGACCAACATTTATCCATTGGATCGGTTTATAACATGGGTTCTATGCCAAATTCCATTAATTTTGTATATGGGGGAATAGAGTCATCTTCTAGTCCTACCACCATACTAGAACCCAAGCATCCAGTCCTTGCCAATATCGAAAGGATGGAGGGTTTTCCCTCTCGCTATTTCCATAGACATAATTGGCAGCAATTTGGCCTAGGTCGATACGAGCAAGGGGTAACTGAACGCATCGATATGCCATACCGAGAGACCCACCGAGCGTTTTGGTCCGGGCTACCAACCACTTCCATCCCTTTCTTCTTTTGAACAAGCTTTTCAAAGCATTAATCTTAATTTCGAAGAAGAAATCCTCCACCCCGACGAATCCGAAGATGAAGCCTATGAAGAATTTGACGTCATGTCAAATGGTGATGAATCTGAAGAAGAGTCGGCGCCCATTGTTCCCCTCACTGAACAAGACGAGTTTTATCTCCAATTGTTCCCTCTCCAAGAGGCCATCTTTCGCTTGCTTCTTCCACAAGAACGAGGTGAACCACCCCCTCCGCCACATCCATAAGCCATAATCCAAACTTGTATTATATGTATATACTAAAATAGTGGTTTTCACCACTACCAAAAAAAAAAAAAAAAAAAAAAAAAAAAAAAAAAAAAAAAAAAAAAAAAAAAAAAAAAAAATCAAAATATATAAAAATACTTTATTGCTTTATGTATGTGTGTAATAGTGGTTTTCACCACTACAAAAAAAAAAAAAACTCAAACTACAAAAAAAAAAAAAAAAAAATGAAAAACTATGTTGTTTTGCATTTCAGGTCTTCCGAGGTCTTCACCGGTATTCCCTTCCATTCCGCCCATCCTTTCTTTCATAAGTCGACAATGAATTTTGAAGACTTATTCACACCGCTCCATAATCCATATGATCCGGATAAGCCAATCCTGATCAACCCAAACCTGATTGACATGGATCGGATTTCATCTCCTCCATCTATTTTAGAGTTCATCCTTTCCGAGGAATTGTTAAGGGCTTCCGCCAACTACATTCCTCCTTCACCTCCACATTCACCTTCATCTTCTAAGCCAGAGGTCTTCCAAGCAGACATAGACGAGAGCAAGGCACAGGAGCCTGATGACATTTTAGATGACATAAATCTGATCCCTACTCCCCATCAGCTTGAGGAAGGTTCCCACATGTCTATTGAAGAAACTATCGATGTAGACCTTAGTCCAGACCAAGATGGCACCCAAATTGTGAAACTGGCTAAAAGTCTATCATCAGAGGAACAAGAGCAAATGATTGCTCTACTCAAGCGAAAGAAGGAGATATTTGCATGGTCTTACAAAGACATGCCAGGCCTAGACCCTAATTTGGTTGTCCATAACCTCACCTTACAAAAAGATGCTAAACTCGTCAAACAAAACTTAGGAAAAAATGGATGCTCCTACCGTGGCCCTCATAGTTAAATCGGAGATTCAGAAACTTCTGGATGTTAAATTTGTCGTCCCGATTGATTATCCTGAGTGGCTTTCTAACATGGTACCCGTTCGCAAGCCTAACGGGGGGATACGTGTTTGCACCGATTTTCGAGATCTAAATAAAGCGTGTCCTAAGGATGACTTTCCTCTTCCAAACATTGATACTCTTGTCGATACCTGTGCTGGTCATGAAATGCTTTCGTTCATGGATGGATTTTCAGGATACAACTAGATTCGAATAAACCCTGAAGATCAACACAAAACAGCATTTACCACACCTTGGGGAACTTTTTGTTACAAGGTGATGCCCTTTGGCCTTAAGAACGCAGGTGCAACCTATCAACGAGCCATGACTTATATTTTCCATGATTATATGCATAAGATTATCGAAGATTATGTGGATGATTTATTGGCAAAATCTAAAACTCGACAAGAGCATTTTGATGTATTGGAAAAAGTTTTTGATAGACTTCTAGAGCATAAAGTAAGGTTGAACCCTAAGAAATGTGTCTTTGGTGTTACCTCAGGCAAACTCCTAGGTTTTATTATCTCTAAACGAGGTATTGAGGTGGACCCAAACAAGGTCAAAGCCATTATGGAAATGTGTCCCCCAACTAATTTGAAGGAGTTGCGTAGTTTGCAAGGAAAGATTAATTCAATCCGTCGCTTTATTGCACAACTTTCTCGATAAATGTAGGCCATTTTGCCACCTACTACAAAAGGGGGTACAATTTTCATGGAGAGATGAGTGTCAGAAAGCCTTTGATGACATCAAGCAGTACTTAGCGTCTCCGCCAGTCTTAGCTCCGCCTCGTCCAGGGGTCCCTTTCAATCTTTATATCTCAACAACGGACTTTGCCTTAGGGACAATGCTTGCACAAAAGAATGAACAAAATCGTGAGCAAGTTGTCTATTATATTAGTCGAACATTGGTAAGCTATGAAACCCGATATGCTTATGTGGAAAAGTTGTGCTTAGCAATGGTTTTTGCCACTAAGAAACTTCGTCATTATATGCTTAGCCATACAACATATGTCATAGCTAGAGAAAACCCTATGCGTTATATGATGTCTCGCACTTATAATAACACTCGTACCGCTAAATGGATAATGTTGCTTACCGAATTCGATCTTGAATTCATTAGCCAAAAATCCGTTAAAGGTCAAGTTATAGCCGATCAACTTGCGGAAGCTCCACTACCTAGTGATCATCCTTTGATTATTGAGCTCCGAGATGATTCGGTATTTGCTATCACTTGAACAAGAAGAGGACATCATTTCGGAGGAAGATGTTGACATCACGCTATTTTTTGATGGCTCTAAGTGCGCGAAAGGTCAAGGCGGCTGGAGTTGTGTTTCATACACCTCAAGGGATTCCCATCCCTTTATCATTCAAACTAGACTTCCAATGCACCAATAATACAGCGAGTATGAAGCCTTAATTTTAGGTCTTCAATCAGCCATAGCTATGAGCATTAAGCGTATTCGGATATTTGGGGATTCTCAACTCGTGGTTAAACAAATTACAGGAGAATACCAAGCCAAAGAACCTACCATTAAGCTTTATCATGATGTAGCAATGAAGTTGCTCTCTAAGTTTGATTGGTATGAGATCACTAGTTTGCCTCGTTCGACTAATAGATTTGCGGATGCCATGGCCTCTCTTGGATCATTGATTCCAAAGGACTCCCTTGGAGAGGTACAGCCCCTAATCATTTCCACAATCTCTAAGTCTGCAATTGTCCATGTTGAGTCTAAGGATGAAAAAGATGTTTGCTTTATCCATTCGGATCCATATGAGCCTTGGTCTAGTGAGATAGTAGCCTTCCTCAAGTTTGGAACACTCCCATCTGATTTGTCTCGAACTGCCCGTCGTTGTTTTAAGCAAAAGGCAGCTCGTTTTGTTCTTTTGGGGGATGTGTTGTATAAACGTGGATATGATGGAGTACTCCTCCGCTGTCTAGAAGCAGGTGAAACACATAGAGCTATTGTTGAAGCCCATGATGGTACTTGTGGTGGTCATTTTAGTGGAATGGCCATTGCGAAGCGTATTTTACGTATGGGGTATTATTGGCCCACTATGGAACAAGATTGTTGCAAATATGTTAAACAATGTAAAAAGTGTCAAGAACACGCTAATTTAACCCATATACCATCACAAGTTTTACAGCCCATCCAAAGCCTTTGGCCCTTCTCACAATGGGGTCTCGATTTAATTGGCAAGATTTCACTTGCCTCTTTAGGACAACATACTTTCATCATTACAGCCACTGAATACTTCACAAAGTGGGTTGAAGTTGTTCCTCTAGCCAATATGACAGGTCCTAGAATTGTGGAGTTTATACTTCACCATATCATTTGTCGTTTTGGTATTCCCTCTAAAATTATTTTTGATAACGACAAGTCTTTTAAGAATAAGGATGTTCGAGCTCTTTGCAAAAAGTATAATATCCAACATAGTTTCTCAACTCCTTACTACCCACAAGCCAATGGACAAGTTGAAGCTTCCAATAAGACCATAATTGCTATTCTTAAGAAACTTGTTAAAGAAAATCATAAATATTGGCATACACAAATCCCCTTGGCATTATGGGCTTACAGAACAAGCATCAGAACTCCCATTGGGGCAACGCCATTTTCTTTGGTCTATGGAGGTGAAGCAATCATGCCTCTTGAGCTCGAGATCCCTTCCTTGCGAATTTCTTTGCAGGAATTTATCGATGATGATACTTGCTAGACAAGCACGTCTTGATCAACTCACACTCATAGATGAAAAACGAATCAATGCTTTAGAGCATTTGCGAGTTTATCAAGACCGATTGAAACGTGCTTACAATGCCAAAGTTCATCTAAGAGAATTTCAAGTAGGGGATCTTGTCCTTAAAGAGAATCAACAAAACACCAATGCATTGCCGCATCTTCGAGATAAATTCACGGCTAATTGGTTAGGTCCATATATGGTCACTGAAAGAGTGGGTAATGGAACTTATAGACTTGCCTGTTTAGAGGGAGAGGAAGAACCCGAACCACTTAATGTTATACACTTGAGGGCATTCTACGCATAGTTTGAATTTTATATGTACATATATACATGGCTTGTACAACAAAAAAAAAAAAAAAACAAATAAAATAAAAAGAATTTGCATTTCATTGCTAGTTGCATACATCTCATTCAAATTGCATTTCATGTGCATACATCTCATTGAAAACCATAACATTTCATTTTCAGCCATAGTTGCATATCATGTTAGAGACCATTCTATCTTTTGGATATAAAATTTGGTCAAGCAAAAGTCATGTTGCCTTAATCAGGGGCACCTTCATAAAATCCATCAAACCGAATTGTCATTCGTACACCCATTTTCCATTTGCACATATTTACATTGCCAAAATGTTTTAGGTCACTCAGCCATTCCTAGTGTTTTAAGCAAACTTCGAAATGCATGTCAAAGTTCTCTAGGGCCATATCACAAATTACACTAAATAAAATCTTGAGTATTGGGAAATGATTTCAAAAGCGGTCTTGAACCTATCACATTTTCACATCTTAAAAACATCTTGTGTCAAAGAGAGATAACACCATCCTTGGGTTGTGCCTTGAAGTGAAAAGGGTAATCCTCGTTTGTCCTATCATGCAAACATAGTCCATAAAACAGTGGTTCTTACCACTATCACAAGCAATCACAAAATATAAATATAAACAGAGTAGTAAGGATAGGGTAAAATTCTCATCATACTTCGGTTGAGAATCCGATTCCCCAAAGCTCTAAGGAAATGAACATTTTTCACACACCACCGATCCCAAATAAGTTGTAAGGATCGTACTACTTGTCCGATCAGACGGATAGGTAGTCATCCCCAAGGCTTACAAAGGTCAAAAACAACATGGACTATGGAGTTAACCTTCACCGGGGCTATAGACGCTTGACTGGCAGTGGAGTATACTCATTGCGTGGCGACATGTCTCTCCTCAAAAAGAGACCTCTAAATGCTCATACGGACAAACTAGCTTCGGGGTCTTCTCCATAATAGGGTTACCTAATTTATGCAAGATGAGGTTAATGAACACACTTGCACACACATAGGTTTTTGATTGCCTAGAGTCACTACCATGCTTCTGATTTGGTTAATGAACTCGCATGCACACACATTTGGTCCTAGTTGAATTAGGCAGTGTTAGTAAGTTTGTTTGATACCACTAGCATGTTTGAGTCTTTGTAAAACAGTCTTCCCCATATCAACCTCCATATCACCCTCCATATCTTCTTCCATATTCATGTCATTCCATACGTCATCCATTCACAAGCCACCAAGTTCGGTGCCCTTGATTAAACAATTATGATAGCGAGTTGGCTAAATCTAACTATCTAAAAGTATGAGTGCTTCTTAGTGCATATTTCATTTACTTAGTCTTGCATTAATCATCCATAGATTTATATTTTAAGTCTTGCTAATCACCATAGATTTGTATGTTATATACTTAGTCTCGCATTAATCATCTATAAGTTTGCATTCCATTCCATCACATATGCATCAAAAACATTAAAACATATAAAAACATGCATC
Source organism: Wollemia nobilis (assembly GCA_028583015.1). Lineage (NCBI taxonomy): Eukaryota > Viridiplantae > Streptophyta > Pinopsida > Araucariales > Araucariaceae > Wollemia > Wollemia nobilis. The sequence goes on along the minus strand of JAQPPZ010017031.1, from coordinate 4,027,970 downwards.
ACAAAAACATAGGCATTCACACAAAAGAGAGTAAAACACCAAATAAATAAAAACCATGTATATATATATTGTATAAAGGTCAAAGCTGTACAATGAATGCCAAAAGGCTACAATATACAATAGAGCACCAAGGCTCATAAAGAGTGCATCTAAGCACTAAGCTAACCATCAAAAGAGGACCCCCGAGACCTAGTAGGAGCCCTAGACCTAGTGGTGTGCCTAGACTCACTATGCCTAGAGACGAAGGAGGATGGAGGATCAGGCAACACAATGTGATGCCTAAACAATGTGTCCTCAAGAGCCTCAATGTAACGAGTCCTAGACCTAAGCCTAGCTATGTCTATCCCGTACCGTCGCTCCCGCTCCGCTAGCTCTGCCTGGAGTCTCGTCACCCTGTCATCCTGGGGCACCCTGGTCGCTCCATCCAAGTCCACCTGCATCTGGGCAATCCTCTCCTCCTGAGCAGCTAACAGGGCATCCCGCTCTGCCACCTGTTGCTCCAGCCGAGCTATCCTCTCGTCCCGGGCAGCTAGCATAGCATCGCGCTCTGCTATCTGCTGCTGTAGCTACGCCAGATCATTCTCGTGCCCGCTAGGGGGTACCTCCCTAGCCTCTCCTACGGCCTCTCCTAGGCCCTCTCCGCCATCCTCCCCGTCATCTCCGCTCCCCGGAGCCTACCGCACCATCTTCCCCTTTCGCCTTCGACTGTCAGATCGAAGGCGGGGACCCTCCCTGCGCTTGGGAACCTCCGCGGTTCCCTCGCCCTCTCCAGCCCTAGCCTCGGGCTCTCCGGCTCTACCAGCCACCAATGGTGGCTCCCACCTCGGCTCTACGACCATCCATGCTGCATACTCAGCTGTCACCCCGACGTCATCCACGTCGGGGATCTCCATGTCCTCATCGTCCTCTATCGCCTCCCTCCACGGCTCGACACATGACAAATCCCCCTCTGATCTGTGCCTCCGATAGCGCACTGGCTCACCGGGGACATCCTGCCTCAATCCGACCTAGCGGAGTACTCGAGACATCTGTATGTACTCTGCCTCACCGTGGCTCCGCCCTACTACCCATCTGGCCTGTCGCACCCATCTCAGGTGCTCTCCATCCCCGATCCACCTCGCCTCCCGCCAGGGCCTCCAAATGACTCGGGCATCTGTCAAGTCTGCCCATAGTCTCCTATACCATTGCCCCGATCTCACGGGGCGGCTCGGTTGTCTCTCCTCCGCCATTGGCCATCTCCTACCATAAGCCTGGCTCACGTCCCAGTGAGCCCATGGCAACCCCTCCGGTCGGGCCACTCTGAAGTGCTCCCAGCCCCAGCACTGGAGCACCACACTGCAACCCAAGCCCTTTCGGCCCCGTCTTCGAACCTCATACAACTCCCGGTACACCTGTGCCAATAAAGCGGGTGCCCAGGCATACACTACCCTATTAGTGAGCATCTCGCTCACTACACCCATCAGGTTCCATGGGAACCTGCACCCGATGTTGTTCGGGGCCACAATGTTGGCCAACACGAACATCGTCAGAGCCTCCACCGCTCCCAACTCCTTGGCCGTATACATGGCCAAGTATGGGATCCCCCGCTCTCCGTCCGGATCTCCCTCGAGTCATCCCCAAACACCTTGGCCATCTCCGTGGCCCTATCTCGTCCAACCTCCACCCGTGCCCCCTCCACGGGCACCTTGAGGATGCGGTATACATCCTCAAGCGTCACCGTCATCTCTCCAGTCGGGAGCTGGAACGTCCCCCGATCTGGATCCCACCTCTCGGCCAAAGCCGAGAGGTACCCCTCATCCGCCCGAACTACCTCCAACCGGGCTGCCTCCGCTAGCCCCACTTGCATCCAATATCTCCCAGTCTGCTCGGGACAACGACCTCCTCATCCCCGGAATGATAGGGGAGAATCGGTGTCGTGCCTCTAACACCCTAAGCTTCAAAACAACAAAACAAAAATTTGTTACAAATTTTTTTCAAAAAAAAAAAAAAAACACATAATAAGTACTTGCTTAAATGAACAAATACCTCAGCTGGCTGCACTGGCGCGTCCGCTCCCATCTCCGCCATAGCTCCCGCGTGCTTCACTCTCCCACACAACCTTTCACTCCACTTCACTCCACTCCCTCAGACGCACTTCTCTTAAGCTCGAACGCACAAATGAGCGAAATTCTTACTGAAACTGTTTAAATAGCTGATTTTGGCGCCCTGAAATGCAGTAGGGCATTTCATGGCGGATTCAGACGCAGTCCTGCATTTGCAGAGCGCCTAAACACCGGCGGGCGTCTCTGCCAACCACAAACGCAGACCGGCGTTTGGTGTCAATATTGAATAAAGGAACAAAACTTACAAAATTGAAGCTTACCTCCTCCAAATTTCATCAAATTGCATTCATCCATTCTTCTTATCATAATAAAACATTTTGTGAAGGTTACAACAGTTTTGGACACAAATTTTGTCATTTCGCTCAAAAAGCGCATCATTCATCATTGTTTTACAAATTGGGTTAAAAATATTCAAAACCTTCACAAAATTAACCACATTCATCAATTCTTCTGATCTATCGTCAATTTCATTCTTCTTTCATCATGCATATTTTTGCCAAATCAAATTAAAGTAAACCTCATATCTAGTGGTATATTCTATCACCTTGGCGATTGCAGCGATTTGAATCCATGCAATTCGGTAAGAGGATTAAACCACCATAAGGACACTTACCATTTATCATCATCAATTATTTCACTGTTTGAAAATTGGAAATCAATTTTGGGTATTCTACTTTTCAAGTGACCTCATACCAAGATTAATTTGCTCAACAGTTGTCATTGATGGCCTAGTTCATGGGGCCATAAACATGGACAATCTTTCATATCGTCATTATTTTAAGTCTTGCTAGAGATTGTGGCTACCTAGGTTGATTGGTTCCGACCCGAGGAATTATCCATACAGTCACTAGGAGCATCTCTGGAGTTCGGACTCTTTCATGCATCTTTCATCTCTGCATATCAATGGCGCCAACAAGGCAATTTCATCAACGAGTATGGATTCACACACGGGAGTTGGGGCATCCGTTATCAATTTCTAATTTTCCTATAGTGGAATTCATCTTACATGATCATGGAATTTACAGTTTGGCAAAAATCCCTTTATAACCGTTGGGGCAGAAAACGGTCCATCTTTCACATCACTCATATCGTCTTCAATCATATTCTTTTTCTGGTTTGTACACCAACCCCTTTTCTATTGGGACATAAACAGATGGTGCATGCACCAACCCTTTTTTTCACCGTTGGGGCAAAAACGGTTCATTATCTTCCGAATTTCTTCCAATTGGCTTGTGAGAACCATTCTCGCTCGCCAATTGAGGGGGTAAGCTGAAAATTTTTAAATATTCTTTTATTCTTTGGTCTTCAAAGTTGTGCTTTAGTCTTGAGAGAGAGTTGCGTCTGATCCGGCTTTTCAGGTGTCTTAAGTTTTTGTGCTACATTGTGTCTTCACACAAAGCAGCTCAAAAAGGGGCATCTGTAGACACCAAAATCCAGCCACTTGTAAGTCATCTATACCTTCTTTCCAGCCACGTGTCAGTCATCCATCCTTCCCACCATTATTTGGCCCAAATCCACACTTTCCCACCATTATTTGGCCCAATTTCACTTTTCCCGCCATTTTTCATCCCCAAATTTATTTAAATTAATATTTATATATATATTTTAATATTTTAATATATATATAAATAAAGTTTAAGTGATTTAATCTGAGCCGTCCATCCTTCATTTAATCTCATCCGTCCATCCATCTTAATCTGTTTCACAACCTAGATTTATTCTCTACCCTTGGATCCACTTTAATCTTAGCCACACGTTCAAAGTGTCGTTAAAACCCTAAAGTGTGCCCTAAGAGTAGATTATAAATTGAGTCACCTTGATGGCTCAAACCCTATCTATCTCTTCGGCTAAACCTACTTATCTTCCCTATCTAAGTCCGGAGTTGGCTATTGCTATTAATCCTGAGTCTTCCGAGTCTTCTACGGCCCTAAGTCTGAACTAAACCCTTTCGCCGCATCCATCGTCGCCGCCTGGTCTCGCCGCGTTAACAGGAAAAGGTATAGATTCGTCTAAAGCAAGTAATCTTTCTTTATGTATTAATCTGTTGTTGAATTCTACATTCTGTTTATTTTTATTTCATAAATCTAGGGTTTTAGACTGTTTCTGAGGGCTCACACAGTGGAGCCCTCTTATTAGTTTCTAACTCTTTGATAATTTTAATGTGTGCAGGATTCTAGTGGTAGATCTGATTTGTTGATAGCAGCTGCTTAAGCTGGAGTGGTCCGAGCCAAAGGATACAACGAAGCCCACTCATTATGTTGAGGTTAAGGATACATTCTTCGGAGACGCCACCACATTGTGCCGCCTAGGGTTTCGGAGAACCCTAGCACAAATTGTAACTTTGTATCACGAAAAGGGTTACAGGCCCTATTGTACTTAAAAGGAGTTTTTAAACTCCATTGATTAATAAAAATCATTCATTTTGTACAACTGTTCTGCATTCCTTTATTGTGATTTCTTTATTTCTGTTTGGCGTTGTATCTTTAATCTACACATATATCATACATGTATGGTTAGCCTCCATAGCCACCACATCACTATATAGCACTGATAAGCCATCTCATGATTATTGTCCACTAGGAGTCTCACCACTCTCCTCTCATGCCATAATTGCCACCTCTACCCTTCGCTCCTCGGCTGCACTACTCAACTCTAGGGCAGGTCCCAGGTCCTATGATGCTACTAGCACTGCCACCCTACTCAACCTTGGGACTCCTCCCATCATATCTAATATTATTGGTGCCACCATCCTTGGCTCTCTCAGAAATACATAAGGAGCACTCATTCAACTCTAATATGAGTTTGTATGTGATCATGATCGTGATCTCGATCACAACCCTACATACTCTAGGATCCCATGCCCATATAATATCAACTACACCTCACATTGCACCTTATTTGATATTTCCTCTATATACATCCTTGATAAATCATTATCTGCTTGCCACAAATGATCCACCTCCATCCTCAAACCTACCATCTCAACCATGGCCTGCTCAATTACTATCCTAGCATGATCAGCCTTATCCTACACCTATTGTTGTCTCTCTATCTCCCCATGTAGGTGTACTACCTCCACCTCATGTGCAACCCACACCGTGTTAGTGTCAACTTGTGCACACTGTACACTCTCCTATAGTGCTACGATCTTGGCCCTCACTCTCTCCTCTGAGGCTATGGTCTCCTATACCTAGCATTGTATATCTCCCACAATATCTATGCGACTCACCTACCCCACTATAAGCTATCCTCTCAACTCCTCACACTACCTCTATAACTCATCCTTCTCTGCGTGACTCTCTTGCTCAGTTGGTTCCAGTATTTCCTTTACTCTCTGTTGATCCTATAACAATCTCCCCCTATCCAAATCCTAATTTATCTGTCTCACTCAGTATCTCTTTTAAATCCTACACTCTCTCCCATAGTATCTCCAACTCATCATGGGCATCCATCATATCCTAAATATCGAATGGCACATCTAGCATACCTCCATCATCATCATCATCCATTGCCACCACCCCATATAATGGTTGACCCTCACCACCCTCCTACTACCCTGGTGACCCACCCTTAGGATATCCTATTGTATCATACATTACTACTCCACCTACCTCGTCCTCCATAGGCACAACCTCATCTAATGACTGGCCTCCACCAGTCACCTGTCGCTCTAGAATCCCATAATAGGAAGTACCATCCCATCATCCTGACACCACCTCCATCATTGGAGGGGCTCCTCCGTCTCCTCCTCTAACTCTACATCAAGTACAAGTACAACACCTCCTGATACCTATCCACCAATTGTAGGTAAACCTACCACAAGATCCACCTAGTCATATATCACCCCATATCATGGTCACCACCTTTGTGTCACCCACCATATATTATACTCAAAATTCATCCCTGCATCATCCACATCTAGGATTACCATCAATGGATACCTTGACACATCTAAGGGTGGCACCATAGGTCACACTCCTAGATTTCCATCCCTCCTACAAATTATGACAAACATATCTGATTACCCCTGCCATGATATGAACTGCTAGATGATCATGTTGAAGGGAAAGAGCTCTATCTACCACTGATATCACCCCACTACCCATCACCCTTGATATATATTCCCTAACTTCTCCTCATCCTCATCCTATACAACCCTACCCTTCTAGGCCTCCATTGGATATGCTCTGGCTACAAATCACCTAACATCCTTCTCCAAAATAGGCCATCTCCCTCATATCCCCTCTTTATCCTCTTCTCCATATCAATACACTATCTCAAGGTGTAGGGCACAAAGTCTCCCATCAACTCGTGCACTTGGTACAATAATAACGATGGTCACTCCATCATGATATGTGCCCACGATCACACCTACAATAATGGTCTAACACTAAAGCTCGATTGTCCTACCCTCACCACCTCATACAACTATTTGTATACCTATGCTAATAATATGGGTGCCCACACAAATACCACATCATGCTTCATCATATCACATACTATACCCATCATATTCTAGGGGAATTTCACCCTTGAACTATCTAGCAGAGCATAAGTCGCTATCATGAGCATCACCATACATTGGCAGTTGGACAACATCCCCTTCCTCCAATAATACTCATAGTCTACCCCCTTCTCATGTTGCACCTCTCCCCACTTGTCACCAAATGTTTGTTGTAGTATATCACTTCATGTATCGTCTAATGCCACTCACACTATAATGCCCTCCATCAAAAATTTATATATCTGGTATATATCCTCAAGCATAATTGTCATCTCCCTTATTGGGAGATGGAAGGTGTTCCTATCCGGGTCTCACCTCTCACATAACATTGATATATATGCCCTATTGGCATGAATACATTGCATATCCCATAGACCCTTAATCCACACTTTGCACATCCATTCCCCATATTATTTTATCCATTTATACCCCAGGGTATCTCTCAAAGTCCACACATGATGTTGCGGATCAATATTCCTTGCCTATGTTCATTCCAACACATCACACAGATCATTCATTAGTTTCACATGTAAATAAATTCATTCTCATTATTACATACAAATATTCATCACATCCATACATCATTCTACATATCGCATGCATCACATACTAAAAAAAAATAGTTCACACACTGCCATGCGAACCAAGATTTGCACACTGCCATGCAAACCTTACAAAGAGGGCATTTATGGATACCCATTATGCCCTTTCATGGTAAATTTTTGACCAACATCCAAAAATAGCACATTCATTACATACAACACACTCAGTCCACCACATAAGCACACACTTCGAGGCACATATTCACAAGACTTGCCAAGACATCACAAAACAAAAAAAAAATGACTTTTCTAGATACCCAATTTGGCCTTTCATAATAAAAATTCATTTAGATTTCATAAATAGCATACCGCTCATGCATCAAAACCAAGTCAAACCTCACAAACATACACTTTGAGGCACACATTCACACGACTTGCCAAAACACCACAAAATAGGAAAAATTAATTTGTTTGGATACCCATTTTGGTCTTTCATAATGAAAATTCATTCAGATTTCACAAATAGCACACTATTCATGCGACCAAACAAAGTCAACCCTCAAACACATGCCACAAGCCACACCAGTCAAACATTACAATCCAATAGTTAAAATAGAAAACAATCAGTGTTTTTAGATACTCATTTGGCCACTTTCACACTATGTACACACATTTCAGCCAAACACCACATGCACTCATTCATTCACCCTCAAACATACATTTTTGTACTTTTTAGCAATTTATGCAAATTAAAAAGTTTGGATTTCATGCACTTACTGGTGGTGTATTTCTCCCACCACTTATGCTCGCACATCCTCCTACCATATCAGTTTTAGATTGAAATTTTGATAGCACTTCACTTCACAAACTCTCTCTCACTGCTCTCCTCCCAACTTCGCACAACACAAATGGAGCTCACACGCATGAAAAGGGTTTTATTCCCCCAAATCTATAGGTTCACACCCCACAATGCGAACCAACCTTAAACGCATCATCTTCATATTTTTTCACTTTTTCATATTCCTCTTCACATTCCATCCTTGTTATCCATATTTTTTCACTTTTTGGCACCATCATCTTCTATAAATCGCCTCATCACCACTTTTTATATCTTCCATCATCAATTTCTCACTTGAGGGGGTATTCATACACAAGTTCACTTTGCATGTGATCAAACAACCACACATTCAATCATGGGTATTACATATATCTAAGAAATATTTTGCTGAATATTATCTCAACATAAATCTCATTCCAATAAAAAATTTTCTAAATCACGAGAGCCATGCACCAAATGGACATGTCTTAATTCCATTCTTCATAGTGGTCTTGACCATATTGTGAATGTTGAACCAGATATGTCGTTGCCACTCAGCTCAAATAATTTAACAAATGTCATCATGTTCTCATCAATCAATAATAAGTAATAATTTGAAAAGGCATTTGTTCTATTCACAATTGGACCATATTGCGTTGATCACAATAATAAAGTAGTCTTAGGTTTCTCCCAAAAGCACCTAGTATGATATTGCAAAATATTGTACTAAATCAGAAAATCATCTTGAAGCCCAAAAATTCCTGCACTCCTTTCCTATAGGCAAATGGATCTACGCATCAGAGGGGAATGCGGGAATAGGTGGTCTATACATCAAAATGAGAAGTACTTAATCGTACTTTATATATATGGTGATTTTTTGACGAATTAGTTTTGGGTTCACCAGGAAACATTTGTGGTAATTTTTGAGCCTAGGTTTAAGGATTTTTTTAGATGGGTTATTTTTTTAATTCAAATCATACATACACCTAGGTTTTTTCCCAATGCTACTAATCTAAATGTATATGAAAATTTCAATTTATATGAGAACAACAGACATGAAAATAAAATACTAATGCAGTATTAAAGTCTAATTTAGAAAGGAATGCAAACGTGCACTTTATCCGAATGTCTGATGAATAATCTACCATTTGTTGCAGTCTAGATCATTTGTAATATGATGAAAGTACCTATAATAAAATAGAATCATCTGCAGTTGTGTAGAATCCTCTGGAATTGCATAGAATCATCTAAAATTGGATAGAATCATCTGAAATTAGATGAAATTGTCCAATACGGTTTCTTCATAAATCTGCAATAGCACAATTTGGTACCAAAATGTATAGAAAACACAAAGTTATGATTCTAGATATGAATAAAAACATACAATGCTTACATATAACGCTTTACAAACTGATTTAAGATGGATTTAATCAAGATAAATACATTATCCTACTTTCCAAATGATAATATTATGCAAAATCTAAACAAAATGATGGTGAACACCAAATGCAGTAAGCAAACAAAAGAATTAAATAAAATTCCAACTGATATCAGGGAAAGAGAGTGCAAATAAGGCTCTGCAATTTCTCCCAAGTGAGCTACTGATAGGATCATCTCCAATCGAATAAAATCATCTCCAATTTGAATGAAATCATCTCATATTATTCTGTTCATTCCCGATCGATGCACAATGATAACTTGCAATAAAATAATGAAAACCAATGCAAAAGATAATGCTTCTTAAGATTCACAGGCTAATGCTATTAGGGGTGTAGATATTTCAATCAACGAGCCAACGAGTTAGGCAGTCAACTAGTCAGGGTCAGTCAGTCAGGGGGAATTCTATGAAAATCATAGTTTAAATAGGCTTAGAAAGTTGTTTAGGGGGTTTGGGATCCTTCCCAACTTGGAAGATCTAGCAGATTACTGAATTCTAACACCCACATGCTTATCCTAAGATAAGCAGGGTCGTTGGAGTTGATTTTATCCTATTTCTATCTAGGAAAAATTTGATTTTGAATAAAATCATCCAGATGATTTCGTCTAGAAATGTTGGATTTTTTCGAACAATTAGGTACGATATCATCCAATCGGAGACGATATCGTCACACCGTTGCAAAAACTTATATTTTTGGTGCAAAAATTGAGGTAGGTAGTTTTAGGTTGTTTTTTGGTTGATTTTGATTGATTTTAAAATATTTTAACTTTAGGTAGAATAATGTTTCCTTTTAAAATTTAGGTAAAATGATATGTGTCATTTTTAACCCATTACATTTTGCTCCCTCTTTAGCGAATTTTCCAAAGGAAAATGCGTTAAACAAAATATTGGCACACTTTTCGAGAAAGAAAAAATTTATTATAATTTTTGTTGGTGATTTTAAGTTGGGTTGTTAAATTTTTTGTATATGGTGCCCCCTTCAATTTTTTTACACCAAATTCTATGTTTGGTGGAAAACTCGATTTTTATATATATATATATAAATTGATCTTCTTTGTTTCATGTGACTTTGTATGGTTTATTGGATGATTTATTACATTTGTGAAATGAAATACGCATTAACTTGTTTATTATTTAGCAGGCTTTAAATAAGGTTTACAATTTTGGGAATAGCACCAGCGTAACCAAAGCTGTTACAGAACTGTTACAACTCCTGTAACAGTATGCTTAACAATATAATAGAGACAAAACAATAGTACGCTAACATCCCCCTTTATTACATTATTTGGGTAATGTAATAACTAATAGCTATACTAGACTACTAAAATCCCCTTACATTATTTTGCAATACAAAGTGAGCATCGAAACAATTCAAATTTGACACGTCCAAGTGCCTTAGTGAAAATGTCTGCAACTTGAGCATCGATGGGAATGTGCTAAAGTTGAATTCGATGCTTTGGAACTTCATCTCAAATGAAATGACATTGTGTGTCAATGTGCTTTGTTCTTTCATGATGGACTGGATTCTTGACGAGGTTCAGAACACCCTGATTGTCGCAAAAAAAGTGTATTGGAGATTTTGATGGATGGCCCATACTTGTCAGAATGCGACGTAACCATATCACTTCGCACACAGCTTCACGTGCGGCACGATATTCTGCCTCTATTGATGAAATAGCAACCACCTGTTGCTTCTTGCTGTGCCAAGAGACAGGACCGGATCCTAGATGAAAAATGTATCCAAAAGTTGACTTGCGATCATCAAATGATCCGGCATAGTCAGAGTCCGTGTATCCTTGCAAGAAGAATTTGTTGTTCCTCTTGTATTCTAGGCCATATTCCATAGTACCACGGACATAGTGAAGAACACGTTTTTTTGCTTTCCAATGAGTGGTCTTAGGCTCCTGCATGAACCTCGAAAGATAGTTGACAGCAAATACAAGATCTGGCCTAGTATTGGTCAGATATATGAGACTCCCAATCAACTGTCGATAGAGAGTACCATCTACCTGAGGTGAGTCATCATATCGTGATAACTGAAGTCCATTCTCCATTGGAGTTGCCATTGGCTTGCAATCAGTCATGCGATATTTATCCAGCAATGTCTTGGCATATTTTTTTCGAGACACTTTGATGGAGTGCTCCTTCTGGCTGAATTCCAGACCAAGACAGTAATGGAGAAGTTCAAGATCTATCATCTCAAAAGATTTGCACAAGTTTCTTTTGACAGTAGAGATCATAGTTTCTGAACTCCCTGTAATGAGCAGATCATCCACATAGAGTACAAGCAACACTATCTCAGAACCCTATTTCTTGAAATAGAGGTTTGCATCTGACGGACATCTCTTAAATCCATGCTGCATAATGTGATTGTCTATTTTTATATACCAAGATCTAGGAGATTATTTCAGACCATATAAGGATTTGACCAATTTGCAAACTTTTTGCTCTTGGCCTTCTGCTTCAAATCCTTCTGGTTGAGTCATATAGACTTCTTCTTGGAGATCACCATTTAGAAAGGCACTTTTGACATCCATCTGGTGAACTTTCCACCCATATTGTGCTGCCATAGCACACATAACCCGAATTGTGGTCATCCGAGCAGTAGGTGCAAAATTTTCCTCGTAGTCAATGCCTTCCTTTTGAGCATAGCCCTTTGCAACAAGACGGGCCTTATGCTTATCAATTGTTCCATCTGCCTTGTACTTGACTTTATATACCCATTTGCAGCCAATGGGATTATTTCCATGTGGCAAATCAACAAGCTTCCAAGTTTTATTCTTCATCAAAGACTCATACTCTGTATCCATAGCAGCCTTCCACTGAAGCTCACTAAGAGCATCTTGCACTGATGTAGGTTCAAGACCATCTATGGTAGACATGAACGCCCTATCATCATCAATATCCATATCCTCTTCTTCTATACTTGGAGTCACAGAAAGTTCCTCAAAATATTGACAAAGATCATCAACCTCACCAGTTTCTTTGGCTTATTTATCCTTTTGAGCCATACTGCATGTACGAGGTCTATCCAAATTCATATTGGGAGGAGTGGATAAATTTGCTTCTCTAATTGTATTTATACACCATTTTGGATTCTTCTTCGGTGGTGAAGAAGATGTAGAAGGACCTCCTATCTGTGTTGACGAAGGAATCTTCTCTTCCTTAGATTCCACAATATCTTGGTGTACTTTAGATGTGCTCTGTGATGTGAAAGCTTCATCAAAGACAACATCTCTGCTGATATGAATTTTCTTGGTCAAAGGATCTATCAAACGATATCCTTTAGAGTGCTCAGAATAACTAAGAAAAATACATCTCAGTGTTTTCTCATCTAGATTCTTCCTTTTATCTTTCGGTATGTGCATGAAAGCGTGACACCCGAAAATACGCAGATGAGATATGGAGGGTTTTCGACCACTCCATGCTTCCTGTGGAGTCATTCCTTTTAGGGCATTTGTGGGTGCCCTATTCAACAGATACACTGTAGTGGTGACAACTTCTGCCCAATATTGTTGCCCAAGAGTAGCTCCTATGAGCATACAATGAACCATTTCCATGATAGAACGGTTCCTTCTCTCAGCAACTCCATTTTGCTAAGGAGTATAGGCAGTTGTTAACTGTTGCTTGATTCCATGCTTATCTAAGAATGCAAAAAATTCATTAGAGGTAAACTCTCCCCCTCGATCTGAGTGGAGGGTTTTAATAGAAGCTCCTGACTCCTTCTCAACGGATTTCTTGAACTGCTTGGAAGAATGCGAAAGCTTCGATTTCAGTTGGAGAAAGAAAACCCACATCTTTCGTGAGTAGTCATCTATGAATAACTGAAAGTACCTCTTCCCTCCACAACTTTTGGGTGTGAAAGGACCGCACAGATCTGTGTGAATTAACTCCAAAGGTTTTCGTGCTCTTGTTGAGCTCTTCTCAAATGGTACTCTATGCTGCTTTCCTGCCAAGCATTCAAAGCACACTGGCAATGTGGCAGAAAGGGAAGGAAGACCCTTTACCATCTCATACTTGCTGAGCTCAAGTAAGTAGCCCGAACTAAGATGCCCATATCTCTTGTGCCATAGGGAAGTTGCCTCCTTGGTAGAGACAGTCATGGCAACATGTGGAGTAGAGATAGCATCTAGTGCAAATAAGTCGTGCTTATATGAAGCTGTTGCAATCTGCTTACCCTTCCTGGTAATAGTACAACACTTCTTTCCATTCTCAACATGAAAGTTGACAACCATATTTCTATCCAGGATTTGTGTGACTGATAGCAAATTGTTAGCCAATCCCGAAACATAGAGGACTTTGTCAATATGACACTTGCCATCAGGAAGAGTGACTGAAACTGTACCCTCTCCCTAAACCCTGTAGGTTTTATCATCAGCAATGGTGACAGGTTTTCCCTCCTTGGCCACAAATGATTCAAACCATGATCTGTCACCAGTCATATGTTTGCTAGCTCCAGAATCGACATACCAAACGGGATCCCTCTGTGTGGAATCTGTGGTAGTCATGAGCACCTTGTGTGCCCATTCAGAATCTAAGTCAGATTCTTCAACAACAACATTCACCTGGGGTTGCTTGTTTTTATTTTGTGGTTTGTTTTGGCCTTTCTGCTTGTTCTTATGCCAACACCTGTTGGTGTCATGGTTGTCTTTCTCACAGATCTAGCACCACATCTTCTTCTGTTGAGGTTGTTTGCCTTTTCCTTTCGTATCCTGTTGAGAATTTCCTCCTTTCTGAAAGTTTCCTCCTTTTTGCCCATTACCTTTCTTCCTAGAACCCTGCCTGTTGGTGTATAGGGCTGTATTGGAAGAATCATCCTTGTGAAGTTGGCGTGCCTCCTATTGTTGAAGCAGATTGACCAACTCGATGTAGGTAATTTTTCGTTGAGACAACTGGATGGAGGTTATCAACATATCAAATGAAGAAGGTAAAGCTCTCATCACAAGTGAAATGAGAAGATTTTCATCCACAGTATCTCCCAAAGAACTCAATTTCTCTTTCAATTCAGACACTCTGCACAGAAAGAGTTCAACTGTTTCACCCTACCTCAAACTCAGGTTATGAAGTTGTTGTTGAAGATGAAGAATGGTGGAATCATTCTTTCCCTCATAGATGGTTTGAAGGGCATCCCATGCCTCTTTACCACTTGCTTTGTTAGCTATATGAGGTTGCACTTCATCTGAAATAACAAACAAAATGAGCACCTTTGCTCGACTGTCTTTCTTGTCAAAAGCTATCTGATCTACGGAAGGACCTATGGATCCTACTATTGGTGAAGGCCTAGTTGCTACTCCAGTAACAATATCCCACAAATCTTCCATTTGGAGAATTGCCTTCATCTTATGTTTCCATGGTGTATAATTTGGACCTTTCAATAACTGATGCGGATCAGTCATCAACTTTGCAACAGTGACCATAGTGAAGGTTCCTTATATCACCAATTGGTCCCCCTTTCGATATACCTTTTGCTAAGCCAATATACCATACAAAATACCCGCCCTTACGTGAGGGAAACTATAGGTATTTAGAAAGATCAACAAAAATCACCCGCCCTTATGTGAGGGAGACTATAGGTGAGTTTTAGAGATCATACGATACGTGGAACATAAGCGGTACTGAAAGGGAATCGCCTTGTTGATGGCACCTACCATAGAATATTCTTCTCATGCGTGGGGCGTAACTTCCCCTAAACACTATGAAGAATACTTCGTCAGGATTTACGCCTAAACACAAGTGCGATAAAGGGTAGTGGATGGAGTAAAAAAATGCAAAAAATGGCTAACTTATCTCTCCCCGACGATTTATAGAGAACAAGCTCAGACGTCATTGTAGCAGCTATATTAGGCGGCGGATACAGTAGCCAAATCATGACAACTTTACCTGTAAGTGCTGGCCAGAGGTATCACAAATACCGAACACTGCAGTGTAATAAATTGCACGGATGGGTTTTAATTATTCCGGGGACTTAGGGAGTGTTTGATTTTAATTTTTAATGTTATAGTGCAAAAATGAAATATGCAACATACAACAAAAAAAATGCCCACAGGAATAACCCACAAGGTGTCGGTCACAGCCGAAAATGCACCTTTTACAATTCGCCAAATTGCCTTTTCAAAAAATTACTCACAATCCCCCTTTGATTTTTTGAAAAAATATCCCCCCTTAAAAAAATTTCTTTAACAAAGCATTTTTAATAATTATTATTTATTTAAAATTAAAATAAATAATTTTAATTTATATAGTTTTAAAACTTAAAAAAAATAAATTAAAATTAAATTTTAATTTATAAAGTTTAAAAACTATTAAAAATAAATTAAAATTAAAAATTTTAATTTAAAAAATATTAATAAAAAAAACTTTGAAAAAAAATAATTTATACCTTAGGGGGGAGTCGACGGGATTTGAACCCCCGACCTGCAGGCTCCCTGAGCCTTACCGCACGGCTCACGACCACGTGAGCCAGCGGGATGATCCGACCCGAGGGGGGGGTCCTGTTTTTTTTTTTCATTCTGCGCATTTGATTTTTTTTTACAAAAAATTCGCAGCGCATTTTGCGCCACGGGGAATTTGAAATTCCAACACGCGGGGCGGGGGGGGGGGCTCCCTCGCGACGTGCGCACATCCGTCCTAGACGCCGTGGACGTCTGGGCTCGTGTGTCTACGTGCGGGTCCCGACGCACGTAGTCCGTCCCTCGACGGGGGGGGCGGACGTCCCCCTTCCTTTCGCGCGCGTGCCGGCGGTGCTGCCAGCCGTTCGCTCGCTATCACGGCCTACGGAGCACGGGATCGTGGCCTGCGCTCTTTTGCGCAAACGCAACGCACAGGCTGCATTTGCTCCATGCAGATGCAGCGCCTGCGTTCTGTCCGTGCAGACGCAGCGTTCTATCCGTCTGTGCTCCGTGCGTTTTCTCTGCACGGTCGCAGCGCGCAGGCTGCGTTCAGTCGGATGCACGCAGAAAAAAAATTATATTTTTTTTAATCTCCCACAGCACGCGACGGAGAAAAAAAATCGCACTAAAACAGCAATTTTTTTTTTTTCAGATAGCTTCCTCCGCCTTCAGCCTCTCCTTCTCGTCGCTGGCTCTGATGCCATGAAATGAAATACGCATTAACTTGTTTATTATTCAGCAGGCTTTAAATAAGGTTTACAATTCCGGGAATAGCACCGGCGTAACCAAAGCTGTTACAGAACTGTTACAACTCCTGTAACAGTATGCTTAACAATATAATAGAGACAAAACAATAGTACACTAACAATTTGCTTATGATGGTTGTGTTACATAATTTCTTGTAGTCATGCTTTGATTTTTGAACATTTTGATCATGCTTAACATAAAAGGAAACTGATTTTGTAAAGTGTGTTTTGAGAAAGATGTTTTGTATGGTGATAAAATAGATGGATTAACAATGAACCTCGAAGGATGTTGTGTTGTTATATGACCGTTGGTGGAGATCAATGCTCACTAGGTCATGAAGCGGATCCTGTTATGAGGAAGTTTTGTATTGCTAATACCAAAATATTGTGTGCTTAAGAATAATATTAAGGCTTTATGATGAGAAAGAAATGTTTGATGTTGTTTTGAGACAAGATGTTTGATAGATGTGAAAATGTATGAATTTAAGCATGAAAAATTCGAAATATGATTTGCACTAAGCATATAATTCCTAAGTGTGAAATTATATGAAATAATTACTTAGGAATTATACCATCATCATGAAAATCAAAATGAAATGCATGATGATATGAAATTATTTGTTCTTTTTAAAATGCAAAGTAATGTAAAATAAATCATTGTGTCGCATGTTGGAAAATTTTGAAGATAATATATATATTGTATGTGCTAAAATGAAGTGAGTTGTGGGGATTAATGCAAATGGTTACAAACTTATGTTTTATAGCAAAAATCAAAGAAATATTTTAAATTATTTCAAGGATAAAGTCAAATTTATCAAGAACCCAGTGTGTGATTGTGTGAGTTCATCATCCATTTTGATTCATCATAATGACACAAAATCTCTCAAGGATCAAATGTGTGTGCTTTGTAATGTTCATTTACCAATTTTGAGTAAGGTAGTGATGCAAGCAAACTTGAATGAACCAATGTGTGTGCAAGTGAAGGGTTCATTAACCATGATTTTTGTGCATGAAACCGTACCAGACTACTATGTAAGTCAAGTCATCAAAAGCTAGCTAATCCACAAGCGGACATAGGTCTATACAAAATAATGTCGCTAATGTGACAGACATGTCACCACGTAAAAAGGAATTACCCAATGTCAAGCAAGTTGGGCACAAATCACCTGTTATGGGACTTACCTCATGATTTTCAAATAACTGAGAATTCCAAGGATTCAAGCTCATTCACCCTTATTTTATTCACTTTCAAGGGGTAGGGATTTTGTTCATTTTGTTTTGAACAAGGGGATTTTATTGCTTTTCTTTTTCTCTTTTCGTTCTCTTTTTTATTTTTTTCTCTTTCTTTTTGATTTTTGACTTTTTCTTTTCTTGATTTTTCTTTTGGGATACTTGCTCGGATTGGTTGTAGAGCAAGGGATTTTTATTCGGGTAGGGGTGAGCTTGTCCTTTTGCCAATTCTCAAAAATTCTAGACCATGCGCATGATAGGATAGCAGGGGAAACTTTTCGCTCAAGAGACTAAGACTACTATGTAGTATCATTTTTCGAATTTGCAACAAATCATTTTAATGTGTAAAAGTGTACTTGGTTCAAGAAGTAGCAAGATCATTTCCCAAAACTCAAAATATTATTTAGTGAAATAGTGATCTTCGATACAAGAGAGATTTATAATCATAGTGATAAAATCAAAATAATTAATTTGTGAAATTAAGTGTATGGTTCAAGATAACTTCTGAATTAATCCGAAATAAAGGAAAATATAGCTTCAAAATTTTGAAATACAACAATAAATAACAATGCAAAATGATTTGAAATAATTTTGATATTTTGATACTTTTTTATTTTTTAGTTGTTTTATTTGATTTATTTTTATTTTTTATTTTTTACTTTTGATGATGGAATTGGTGGTATATACAATATGATCTATATACACTATATGAGATGATTTGTGTATAGCATGTCTAAGGTGGCTTCAAAATCAAAAGAGGTTTTGAAGGATAATTTGGTTGTGGTGAAGGTAATTGAAGTAGATTTGTTGATAGTTGAGATTGTTGTGATGAAGGGTGATGATCAGATATAGATGAATAAAAGTGATTGATAGGAGGTAGTTGTGACAATGGAGAATGTATAGAACTTGATGTTTCAACCGTTAAAGATTCTTCAAATGGTGTTGGGTCATCATGTATGGTAACAATTTTATTTGCAAGTTTAAACTTCAAACATTGATGAAGAGTGGAAGGGACAACCCTCATCGTATGAATCCAAGGACTTATGATAAGTAGGTTGTAAGGTGAAGGGCAAGATGCTACATAAAACAAAGTATCCAGGATCTTGGATCCACTCTTAAGGGGAAGAATTATAGTGCCTCGAGCTTCTTGAATTTCATTGTTAAAATATTTTATAATAACATTTGATTCATTGAGATCTTCTTCCTTTAATCTGAGTTTTTGGAATAATTTATAAGTGCATAAATTAAGAGAGGAGCCATTATCTACCATGATAGTTTTAATAGATGTTTCTTTAATAAATCATGTAATGTAAAGAGAGGAGTCTTCTTGTGGAGTAGAGGAAGGAATCTCCTCATCATAGAATGAAATATGGTTAACCTCAAGAGGGCTTACACCATTAATTGTGTTCTTAGGGAAAATATCATGAGGAACAAATTGTTGGCTAAGTATCTTGAACAAAGTTTCCCTATGAACATGAGAACTTTGTAATACTTCTAAAAGGGATATCTTTGCTTGAGGATTAATCACTTGTTGTTGGCTATCAAAGTGGATTTCAGATTGAGATTTTGATGCTAAATATGGGCTTTCTATGCTTACATTCCATTTTGGATCATTCTCTAGAGCCAAATATAGTTTTGAAGGTTGGTCAAATGAGGAATCCATCTCTTGAATATCAAATTGAGTTGATTGAACTTGAGGTTGCTCATTTGTAGTTTCTATTACAATATTAGTGATATCATTGTGATGGGACATATTAAGATGCAATATTTGATTGGTTTCCTTTTGTTGATGATTGAATAAGGGTTCTTGGGAGATCCCCATGTCTTGATTGATTATGGGTATTTGTTGTGTAGGAGTTTGATCATTTATTGGAGATTTATAATCAGTTGTAGATTGTAATTCCTTTATAGTAAAAAGACCCTCATCAATCAAATATTGAATTGCACATCTTAAACTTCTACATTTTTGTGTCATATGTCCATCCATTCTATGATATTCACAATGTAGCTCAGGTTTATACCAATCTATTGTGGTATCAGGTTGTCTTATGGGAGGGAATTCAATCCTATTTGTATCAAGTAAATGCTTGAGAATTATATCCATTGGTTGATTGAGCTTAGTAGATTTACATGGTGAAGGTTTTCGAGAGGCTTTTGATAATAGGCTTAGGACTTCAGCCATAAAAGGACTTAATGGTTTATTACCTCTTTTTTCTTTATTATGGGTAGAATGATGATAGGAATATTGTGAAGTATGATGTGAGTGCATGGTAGGATTGGATGAAGAAGTATTTTCTTGTTGAAATGGATGTGTTGTATTGAAAGAAGAATGTTGAAATGGTGGAGAAGGATTGTATGTGGATCGATAGGCATAATATGGATATGTGGGAGAAAAGATAATATCATTATGAAGAGGATTGGAAAAGAGGGATGTTGTGGGGTTTTGTTGGGGAAGGATGAAAATGAGAAAAGTGTGATAAAGGTGATGTTGAATATGGATGAGGTTGGTCATAATCAACAAATGCATTTGGCAGAATTTTCCCAACATTACTTGATGGGCTCATATTGATTTGAGTTAAGACTCATGGTTTCTTTAGTACTTCTAAAAGTAATATTTGGTATCTAAAATTTAGAATTGAATCTAAAACATACAAATTTGAAATGATGATTTTTTTGTTGTTTTTATTGTATATATATATATATTTGTTTTTGAAATCAGAAGAAATGCCTATGTATTCACGTCGGGTTCACCAAAGAATGTAGCCCAAAAATTCCCGCACTCCTTTCCTCTAGGAAAATGGATCCGCACCTTAGAGGGGAATGGGGGAATAGGTGGTCTACACCTCAAAACGAGAAGTACTTAATCGTACTTTCTATATATGGTGATTTTTTGATGAATTGGTTTTGGGTTCACTAGGAAACATTTGTGGTAGTTTTCGAGCCTAGGTTTTAGGATTTGTTTAGATGAGTTCTTTTTTTTAATTCAAATCATACATACACCTAGGTTTTGGCCAAATGCTACTAATCTAAATCTATATGCAATTTTTGATTTATATGAAAACAACAGACATGAAAACAAAATACTAATGCAGTATTAAAGTCTAATTCAGAAAGGAATGCAAATGTGCACCTGATTTGGATGTCTGATGAAGATTCTATCATTTTTTGCAGTCCAGATCATCTGTAATCTGATGAAATCACCTACAATCAGACAGAATCATCTGCAATTATGCAGAATCATTTGTAATTGCACATAATCATCCAAAATTGGATAGAATCATCTGCAATTAGATGAAATCATCTGAGACGATTTCTTCAAAGATTTGCAACAACACAATTTGATACCAGAATGGATAGAAAATGCAAAATTCTGATTCTATATATGAATAAAAACACAAAATGCTTACATATAATGCTTCACAAATTGATTTAAGATGGATTTAATCAAGATAAATGCATTATCCTACTTTCCAAATGATAATATTATGCAAAATCTAAACAAAATGATGGTGAACACCAGATGCAGTAAAAAACAAAAGAATTAAATAAAATGCCAACTGAGATTAGGGAAAGAGAGTGCAAACAAGGCTCTGCAATTACCCCCAAGTGAGCTGCTGATAGGATCATCTCCAATCGGATAAAATCATCTCCAATTTGGACGAAATCATCTCAAATGATTTCGTTCATTCTCGACCAATGCACAGTGATAACCTGCAATAAAATAATGAAAACAAATGCAAAATATAGTGCTCCTTAAGCTTCACAATATAGTTCTATCAGGGGTGCAGATATTTCAATCACAACCGGTAGTGGGGGAATTCTATGAAAACTCATAGTTTAAATAGGCTTAGGAAGTTGTTTAGGGGGTTTGGGATCCTTCCCAACTTGGAAGATATGGAATATTGCCAAATTATAATGCCCACACGCTTATCCTAAGATAAGCAGGGTCGTTGGAGCTAATTTTGTCCTGTTTCTATCTGGGCAAAATTTGGTTTTGAACAAAATCATCCAGACGATTTCGTCTAGAAATGTTGGATGATTTCGAACAATTAGGGATTATATCATCCAATCAGAGATGATATCGTCGCACCATTGCAACAACTTGTATTTTTGGCACAAATATCGAGGTGGGTAGTTTTAAGTTATTTTTTGGTTGATTTTGATTGATTTTCAAATATTTTAACTTTAGGTAAAATAATGTGTCCTTTTTAACTTTAGGTAAAATTATATGTGTTATTTTTAATCCATTACACATCTATTTCATCATTGTGTTTCTTTTATAATCATCCACATTCATTCACCCATACATTCTTCATTTCTCCAATCACTCCATCGCTTTCTTCCATCATATTTTTGTACTAAACCTTGTTTCCCACAACATAGTACAAAATGGGGTAAATGTAGACACCTAAAAGTTGCACATGATTTCCTATGGTCACTTATATGCATACGTAGGTACCTGTAGGCATGTGTAGACACATGTAGGCATGTGTAGGCACCTATAGGAATGCATAGGCAAGCGTAGCTAATTGTAGGTAAACGTAGGTAATTGTAGTCAATCATAAGCACAAAACCTTCAAAACTATACTAATCCTACCCAAAAAATATCCTATTCACACAAGGACCATCTATAAGCCCTATCCTACACCTAATTATGGCCCCCATGTGACCATTTCCTTCAAAAACCCTAATTAGGGTAATTACAATTCTATTTTGAAAGTCACTTTTCACTTAAGTGCACTTTATTGCCTAAATAGGTTTAATTAGGGTTAAATCAATATTAAACCTAATTCTATACTCATACATGTGTGCACCCAATTATTTAGGATATTTCCAAAAGATACCTAACCTAACCTCAAACTAACCTAGGGATTAGCTAATCAGGGTTAACCCTAATCCTTGCTCACACATGTGTGCACCTAGGATATTTCTTTAGGGCACATGAAGGAATGACTCACATGCCACTTCATCACCCTAACCTCACCATGGTAGAGCCTAACCCAGATTCTAGACCACCTTACAAAGGACACCTCACTCCCCCTAGCCTTGGCCCACTCTATAAATAGAGGGACATTTCCATCATTTAACTCTCTCTCACCCTTTTGGCTAACATACCAAAACTCTACTAAAATTGCTCTAGAACCTTCTCTGTCATTTCTACATCCGGCAAACATCAAACAACATTACCTAGAACTTATCTGAATAAAAAAAATTCATCAAAAGTCATATACAACAAGGTTCATACACCGTCATGTGAATCCAAGTAGAGGTTCACACACCACCATGTGAACCTGATCTACAACAACCCTGCAACCACAAATCAGGTAGGTATACTATATTTATGGTTTTTATAGCATTTTCTCCTATTTTTAGAATGCTTTACCATATTTTTGAGGTCATTTATCTGTATAAACATGGGGTATGATCCATGGTAGGTCCCTAAATACATTAACACATTTTTGTAGGTTTAGACAGGTATTACAAACATCTCCAAGTATCCACCCGGTGGTACACATACAAAGAAGCCCATATACATTGAGGGCACTAAAAAACATCAGCAACTGCATCAATATTTACATTGAAAAAGAGGGAAATCTATCTCAAGAGAGACTATTATGCAACCCCCCTTTTTGAAATTGATAATAAAGAGAATTTAGCAAATTTCCATTAGTTTTGGAATTGATGATCTATGTTGTGTGTGTTATAGTATGTTTTAGGACTTAGTGTATGATGACATGAGATTCTAATTTAATTTTGGTAAAAAATCATTGATTACAATGACATATAGGTGATTAGATGGATGGTTGGATATTTTGAATATAACTATAGTACAAGTATGTGAAACGTACAAAAGATGACATTTGATCAAACATAAAATCAAATTAAATGCAAATGTTTAGAAAAAAAAATTGTATTCATTTGAAATGGAATTCATAGGTTACAATAAGGATCATAGGGAATCCTTTCATAATGAACATCAAATAGATTGATAGTTGCTCTTGATATTCCTTGATGTAGGTGGGCTTCATGCATATGTGGACCACCACTGGTGTTGATGTGGATGCTTTGTCACCTATTTTATGACCTAAAAAATGGGGTTAGAGTGTTTGGGGGCTTGCCTTGGTCAGGCCCCATATTTATGAAAAGATGATAAAAATAGGAAATAAAATAATACCAAAATGCATTAAAAACTATGGGAAACATCATAAAAATATGAAAGGATGCTTACCTAAAAAATTTGGGGTGATTTGAGGCCTGTAGATCCAACTCGCAGGCCAAGGGATGAATTGGTACTGGATTCGCAGGCCGAGGGATGAATTGGTACTAGATTCGCAGGCCAGGGGGACGAAGTCAGCTATAAGTGGTTTTTACTGGAGATCTCTACACGGATGGGTTGCTCAGGTGTTGTAATGTTGCTGGTCCAAATCATATATCCTTTCTCACACTCCTATTCATATTTTTATAATTTTTTTGTACTTCAACTAAAAGGAGAGAGAGAGAGAGAGAGAGAGAATGAGGGATTAGGTCCACTATTTATAGATAAACCTAAGGTGTAGGGGATGTTATTAGGAGAACTGAACCCTAAGGTCAGGTTCTATGGTGGTTAGGTTAGGGTTTGTGATTTTTCATCCTCGTATTTCCTAAGGAAATATCCCATCCTCACACATGTGTGAGGAGAGATTAGGGTTAACTAGGATTAGTCAACTCTAAGGTTAAATTAGGATTAGGTTAGGGTTTCCTAAGAAATATCCTAACCACTTTGTGCACACACATGTGGGAGGGAATAATTAGGACTAATTAGGGTTTAGAAACCTAATTAATATTTTTAATCCAAAAAGTTCACTTTAAGTGAAGTCATGTTAAAATTAGAATTTGAAATAACTTTAATTAAGACTTTTTGGGAACTAATTGCTCCGTGGGGTCCTAATTAAGTCTAGGAAGGGATTAAGTGGTCTTAGGTGATTGATGAGTGATCCTTTGGTGGATGCAAAGTGGTTATGATGTGTATTGAGTAGTTTAATAGGGTTTTGTACCTATAAACTAGTGAAATGGTCTATGTAAGTCTACGATATGCTACACTAATCTAGAGTGATCTACGCTAGTCTACGCATGTCTATAGTAGTCTACGCATGTCTATGATAGTCTACATAGGTCTATAGGGATCTACAATAGTCTATGCCAGTCTACAATAGCCTATAGGTGTCTAGGATGGCCTATGTAAACCTACAAGTGTCAAAAAGGATCTACATATACGTAGAGGTAGTTATGTGCAACTTTTAGGTGTCTATATTTTATCCCTTTTTGTACTATACTATATGGCACATAGTTTAATACAAAAATATGATGGGAGAAAGTAAAATATTAAGAAGGAAATAAAATGGGATCCAATAAAAGGTATGTAGTCACTCGAAGCATGACCATACAACATTAATCGATAGCCAAGAGGAAAAGGTAATGGAATATAACCAAAGGTATTTAGCTGCTCAAAGTGTGACCATGCAACATTGATCAGGGATCCAGGGAGAGAAAAGAAGAGAATGGAATATAATCAATGGTATGTAGCCACTCGAAGCATGACTATAAAACATTCATCAGGTATCCAAGGAGAGAAGAGAAGAGAATGGAATCTAATCAAAGGTATGTAGTCACTCGAAGCGTGACCATACATCATTGATCAAGGATCCAAGGGGCAAAGAGAGAAATCAAGAAAAGAAACTAAAAAATAATGCCAACAAATGGAAAAGGATGATTGTGGATGTAATGTGATGATTTTATCTAGTATGTATGATATTTCTCAATGTCATACTAGTTGCTTGGGGTGGCAAATATTGACTACTTTGCTTTTACGACCAATTCAGGATGGTCCAAAGTACAAATAGAAAAAATGACTATTCAAATTTTTATTGTTGATTGATTGATGAGTGCATGGTGATAAGTGTTAAACCATTTGAGCTAGTTAACATGTGTATTATTCAAATGTGTCATTCATTATATATCATGAATTCTAGAGTGACATCTCCAAATGTTGTGTTGGGTTAGTCAAATGTGTCATTCATTGTGTATCATGAATGCTAGAGTGACCTCTCCATTATTACGTACATATCTCATGATCTAAAAAGTATCTTTTTGGGATTGAGATAATAATCATAGGATAATCTTCAAAAAAAAATTGTATACAAATGCGATAGTCATGATTTGGATGTTTGGTTGTTTGGTTGCATGCAAAGCTAACTTTTGGATATGAATACCCCCTCAAATGAGGAATCAACAATGAGGTGAATGGAATATGATGATGTGGTGATGAATCCATTGATAAAATAAAAATGTATGATGAAATTGATGAAAAATTAGATGGATAGGAAATGGGATAGGTTTCCTAGGGTTTGGAATCAAAATTGGGTCAATTTGGGGCTTCTAGGCTCAATTCGCAGGTCGGGGGGTGAATTGGATCTGGATTCATAGGTCAAGGGGTAAATTGGTCTAGTTCATAAGTCAAGGGGTGAATTGGGTTGAATTAATAGATTGGGGGTTGAATTAGACCTAATTAGGGTTTTTTAGGTGTATTTAAGCTTTTTTGGAAGCGTAGGGGGTCATTTTGATGACAATAAACTTGGAGAGTGAGGAGCAAGTGATTATTGGCAACACAGAGCTCTTGTAGTTGATTGGTTTGAGCAACAATATGGTGAGAGGACACATTGGTGCTAGAGCTCAATGTGGTGACCCACCATTAAGTGCTCTTTATTCTATTTATTTTGTAATTTTTTTACTCAAAAAATGTGAAATAGGGGGGAGGTTTTCGTGTTATTTTAAAAATTTAGGCAAATTTTAATTAAAATTGGAACACAAAGTGTTAAACAGACTTAATAGGTACCCAAAAGTGTGACCATTTTTTATGTTTGAACATTTTTTGCTATAGTTTGAGTGGGTTATGAGTAGGGTAGTCTTGTAGTTTAACTTTTCTTTTTTAGAGCGATGGTGCACTATTTTTGAAATGTGCCTGAATTTCATCTGTAAAATTAGGAAATAGGTATTTTATTATATTATTGTGTTTTTTTTTATTCTTGTTTGGCATGTTATCTGAATGTGAGTCGTTAGGATGTAACTTAGAAAACTTTGACTATTAATTTTTCCACTGTAGGTATACTATTTTTAGAAACCGTTGATACTTTCATCGTAGAAGGGCGAAATGGATATCAAAAAATGTGATTTTTTTTGGTATATGATTGCATTTGGTGTATGTTTGAAGTACGTGCCATGATGTAGATAGGTTTGAATGTAAAATTAGCTATTGGGAGCCCGACATGTACGATTTTTTACTTATGTTTGAACTTTCACCACGAAGTGGGAAAATGGGTATTCAAAAATGTGACCGTGTTTTTGATGTTGCGTAATTTGGCCTGTGCATTATTTTAGTGGGGTTGTGGTGACTTTAACCTCAAAATTTGTGCGTATTTGTATACTATTTTTGAAACTTATCGACACTTTTATTGTGAAGTGGGCAAATGGGTGTTCAAAAATGTATTTTGTTTTTGTATGTCTAGTGGAGTGATGTGATTTTGAATTTCATGCCTCAGTGAGTGTGTGGATACTTTTGAATTTGACAGTTGGGAGTCAAATATGTACTATTTTTGCATCTATTTAAACTTTTACCATGAAATGGCAAAATGGGTATCCAAATATGCGATTGTGTTTTTGATTTGTTGTGATATGTGGATTGTGCATGTTTTACATCTTGATTTGCATGACAAATTAAATAAATTAATTTGTGTGTGAAATGTGTTTTAAATAAAATTAAATTTTATTTAATTGGAGGATTGTGTACTAAACTAATATGATTTTTTGTTTTTTTGTGTAAGAACAGGTGAATATGATCGAGCATCATCATCGTGTCCATACGATGAAAGGTGAGCTAGATAAACTTATGCAAAATGAGGATGATGAATAGTGGTTGGATGTAGTATGGTTTAGAGGCATGTTGGAATGCAAGAGCATTCATGCCAACAGGATGTATGTATCTACATTGTCTGAGCGATGGGATGCAGTTCACAACACTTTTCATTTTTCAATGGGTGAGATGACTATCACCCTGGAAGATGCATATAGAATTGAAACGGGTGGAAAGTGGTATTTGATCTAAAAACTTAAACACAATGTATGCTGAATAAGAAACTTGTATTTCATTTATATTCAAAGATAACATAGGTTACAATAGGGACAAGTTTCCCTTTCATAATTTATTTTACAATAAACTTCACAACAATCTTGATACCGCCTTCTATCATCCCTCAATATAGGTGGGCTTCTTTGTATGTGGACCACCGTAGGATTGTTGGTTGTTTTATGGTGTTCTTCCTCTTTAGATATGCTAAATAACCTATGAAGAACCTGAAAAAGGATTTTAGTGTGATGGGGGACTTGCCTTAGTTAGTCCCCATGTTTAGAAAAAGAAAATGACCATAAAAATATGCTAAAATCTGAAATAAAGTATGTAGAAGTTGATAATATGGCAAAACAGAGATCACCTCCCAAATTTGGGATTATTTGGGGCCTGTAGACCCAATTCGCCACCTTGGGGGTGAACTAGGACCGGATTCGTGGGGCAGGGGGTGATTTGAGCTATGAAGTCTCTTTTGCAAAATTCCTTTGGTGGATCGATTCCTAGGCAGCTGGGGTGCCTTTGTGTACTGTGAAAATATGATTGTATGCTCAAATAACTGACTGTTGAATACTTAGTATCAATTTCTATAGATTTTCTATACTTTGTTGAACTTGGGAGAGAGAGCTAATTAGGGGTTTAGGACCCACTATTTATATGAAATTTCAAGGTGCAGGGGGAGAGTTAGATAGACTAAATCTAGGTTGAATTCTGACTAGGGTTAGGTTATGAAATGTAATGTGGCAACATCACATTCCTTATGAGAAATATCTCATCCTCACACATGTGTGAGTATGGATTAGATTTAATCCTGATTAGGAGGTCTTAAGTCAATTTAGTACATGATTAAAAGAAGTATCCTAAAAAACCCTAATTTCACACATGTGGGAGGGTGCAATTAGCATTAATTAAGGATTAGAGATTAATTAATCAAATTTACCCTAAAAATGTGACTTAAGTGAAGTCAACATTAAATTAGATTTTTAGAATTGACTTGTTAATTATTTTGGTCAACTACTACCCCATGGGGGCCTCAATTGAGTACAAATAGGCTGTTGGAGGATATCCCAATGCCTGCGATGTGATTTTGAAGGCTTATGAGGGTTTAGGACCTAAAAGCCAATGAAGTGGTATATGGAAGTCTACACGATGCTATGATAGTCTATGGTGATCTATGCATGACTATGACCATATACGCATGAATACAACAATCTATGCATGACTAGGAGGATCTATAATAGTCACGCTGGTCTACAATAGCCTAGGGGTACCTAGGATAGCCTATGTAAAACTACAAGTGTCCAAAAGGATTTATAAGTATGTAGGTATAGCAATGTGCAAATTTTGGGTGCCTACATTTTGCTCTTTTTTGTACTATATTGTATGGAACATAGTTTAATACAAAAATGTGAAGGGTTTGTGCAGAAGGAAAAGGGATAGAGGGGGAATGGAATTCAATCAAAGGTATGTAGTTGCTCGAAATGTAACCATACAACATTAATTGGGGATCCAGGGAGAGAAGAGAAAGAATGGAATCTAATTGAAGGTATGTAGTCGCTCGAAGCATGACCATACAACATCAACTGGATGTCCAGGGGAAAGAAGAGAAATAATAGAATCTAATTGAAGGTATGTAGCCACTCGAAGCATGACCATACAACATCAATTGGATGTCCAGGGGAAAGAAGAGAAACAATGGAATCTAATTGAAGGTATGTAGTCGCTCAAAGCGTGACCATACAACATAAATTGGATGTCCATGGGAAAGAAGAGAAAGAATGGAATCTAATTAAAGGTATGTAGTTGCTCAAAGTGTGACCATACAACATCAATTGGATGTCTTGCGAAAAGAAGATAAATAATGGAATCTAATTGAAGGTATGTAGCCGCTCGAAGCGTGACCATACAACATCAATTGGATGTCCAAGGGAAAGAAGAGAAAGAAAATAAGGAAAAGAGGAAAGAAATAAAAACAATGTCGATAAAAGGAAATGGATGATTGTGGATGCAATGATGTGATTTTTCTGAGTCCGTATGACATTTACGATTCCATACCAGTTTCTTAAGAATGACAACTTTTGACTGCTTTGCTTTTGCGACCAGATCAACATGGTCCAAAAGTATGAATAGGACAAAATCCTATCTAATTTTTTTTGTTGATTTATTAATGAGAACATGGTGACAACTGCCAAACCATTTGAGTTAGTTAACATTTGAATTATTCAAACATGTCATTCATTGTGCTCTATGAATTCCAGAGTGAGGTCCTTCAAATTTTGCACTGGATTAGTTTCTCATGTCATTCATTGTGCTCCATGAATGCCAAGGTTACCTTTCTATTGTTACGCATAACTCTTATGATATAACCCATGTCTGGTTGTGATTGAAATTATTTCATATGATAATCTTCAACAAAAAATTTTGTAGACAAATGTGCTAATTGTACTTTTGGATTTTCGATGTTGTGGTTGCGTGCAAAGCTGACTTTGGATATGAATACCCCCTCAAACGAGGAATAAAAAATGAGGCAAATGAAGTGTGGTGAGTTGATGATGCAAATGTTGATAAGATACCAATACATGATGAATATTATTGAAAAATTAAATTATATGACAAGTTTGGGAAGTTCCTAGGGTTTTGGAGGACATGTGCCTATTTTCCTAGGGTTTTGGGGGGCAGTTTGGGTGATTTTGGGGTGTTTTTTTTTAGTTCACCATTTGGGGGGTAATTTTGACCTAAATCACCACCCGAGGGGCAAATTGGGTTTAAGTTCACCCCTTGGGGGCTGAAGGCAGGATTAAGGCATATTTAAAGTCAAATTTCCTTGTAATGGGCTCATTTTGATGGTGTGAGGCATCGGAAAACAACTTGTGGGAGCTTCTAATGATGCGAGGAGAATGTGGTTGATGGCTTCGAGGGCAACAATGATGAGGGGACATAGTGCGGCGGTAGCAGATGCAGGGACACACCGGTAAGCATCCTTTATCCTTATTTTTATTTTGTTTTATTTTTTTAGAGAAATGTGAATGACGAGGAGAGATTTTCATCCCATTTTAAAAAAAATTGTAATTTTTAATTAAAATTTTAAAACGTAGTGATAAACAAGCCAAATGGGTATCCAAAAATGTGATCGGTTTCTGAATTGGACTTGTTTTAGCACTTTTTTCATTGGGTAATGAGTAGAGTAGGTGTGAAGTTTGACCGTCTATTTTTGAAGTAACGGTGTACTGACATTGACATGTTATTGCATTTTGTTCGTAAAAGTGGGAAATGGGTATCCCATTTTGTGATTGTTATATTTTTTTGCTTTCATTTGGTGTGATTTCAGAATATGTTACTTTTAGGTGTAAATTAGTGAATTTTGATTGTTAGATTTACTATTCTAAAGGTAGTATTTTTGGAAATTGATGAAACTTTCATCGTAAAAGGGCAAAATGGGTATCCAAAAATGTTGTTTGTTTTTGTAGATGAGTTCATTTGGCCTACCTTTTATTTGCATGCCAAGGTGTGGATAATGTGAAACTGAAAATGAGCTGTAGGGAGCCTGATTTAGACTGTATTCAAAATTTGTTTGGACTTTTACTGCTAAGTGGGAAAATGGGTATTCAAAAATGTGACTGTTATTTTTGAATTGTGTGTTTTGATGTGTGTTTGATTTTGGTGTATGTGTGGTAGATTTGACTTTGAATTTCATGTTGATTTGTGTGTTGTTTTTGAATTTTGTCAAAAAATTTACTGCAAAATTGGCAAATGGGTATTCAAAAATGCATTTTATTTTTGTATGTTGAATGAATTGATCATGTTTTGAATTTCATGCCACAATGGGTATGTGGGTGAACTTATATTTGATTGTTGGGAGTCAAATATGTATTTTTTTTCGTATTTGTTTGAAATTTTGCCATAAAATGACAAAATGGGTATCCAAATATGTGACTATTTTGTTGATATGTTTTATCATATGATTTATGCACTATTTTTGTCTCGAAGTGCATGTTAAATTGAATTGTTCTAATTTATAAATTTGGATTGATGGTTTGTGATTGGATTAATGACTAATGTATGTTTTGTTGTGTTTTGTTATGGATGAATAGGTGAAGATGTTAGAGCCCCATCATCGGGTGCGAAATATGAAGGAAGGTTTTGAGGAGTTAATGAAGATAGAAGATGAGCTAGATTGGTTGGATGACATATGGTTCTGAGGTGTGTGGGAGTGCAAGAGTATCCACACTAACTGAGCCTATGTGTCTATGTTATGTGACCAGTGGGACATAGACAGGAATAGGTGATTGTGGGTTTGAGTCCATTGATATTGGTGATGGATGATACCAATATCAAGAAAGATTATCCACACTAATTGAGCCTATGGATGATACCATTGTTATTGATGTTTTTGTTGGTATGGCATAGTAGATTCTTGTTGATCTTCTAGAGAGGCGGGATGCTGAGGAGGAGGTATGGGAGCTACAGGATAGGGTTAGATAGTTGGAGGCTGAGCTCCATAGGTAGGAGTAGGTTGCTCATATTATATATTATGGGATAGTGGTTGAGATGGATTAGATGAGGGCCATGATGGCAAGGTAGGCTTAGAATTTTATGGGGTTTTCTGATTAGTTGGCTGTAAAGACCGCTAGGAAGATACTATGTGAGACTACTCTATCGGTGCATGACATTCATCTTCCTGATTATGATCAGGTGGTGTCATAGTCAAATAATTGATCATGGGTGCAGGCCTCCTCACATCATAGCTATTGTAGTGCTACTATAATGGGCCAAGTGGGTGCTAGAGTTGAGGTGCAGGATCAGCCTACCATGGATCCGGTTCCAGAGTTCAAGGTAGAGTCTAGCATGGTTGTAGAGAGGCAAGTAAGTCGTGAGGGTTGCAGGGAGACTCATGGTGGTAGTTAGAATTTCTATTAATGATGTATCCTACTGGTATTTTTGATGCTAGATGATGATGGGCATGGTCCCAGATTATAGCCTTTAGGCATTTTGTATTGACGATATATATATATATATACATTTCTATTTTGACTATTATATATATATATGTGTGTCATTTTTATGGTTTGAAATGTGTTCTTGTTATGTTTGCATAGATAGCATAACATAGTTTTTAGGTATGTATGATAAATAGATATACATGTGTGACATGGTTTAGATATATTATCGTTTTGTGGTATGAATGAATTGTAGAGTAGTATGATGATTGCATTTTGAATGCGGTATGATGTCATATTAGGTGTGATTTTGTAGTGAATGTATGTAGAGTAAATGCAATAATGTGATTCGATATGGAAATGCATGTAGAATGAATGCAATAATGTGATTTGATATGGAAATGCATGTAGGATGAATGCAATAACTATAATGTGTACTAAATGTATATGGCATAGATGCATGGATGCATGTATGGACGTATTGAAATGCACCAAGGAAGCACTTGTATCATAGCATTTACCTCTATGGATGTGATCCATTCCATGATTTCAGGGATGGTGGATAATGTAAGGCATGTGTAATGGTTTTGACCAACATAGTTGTGACAATCAAATCTCAAACCCTTAGCTATACAAGTGTTTGTGGCAACTTATAACATAATCAGGTTGGTTCAAAGTTTGTCTTGGACCTATGTGTGTGAATGTGTAAGGTTCATTTATCTATTTTGAGGGATGTAGGATTAACCTGTTGTAGATGCTATTGGACTAGCTATCTCATCTGTACACAACAATTATCTATACAAAAGTGAGATGCTAATATTACAGATGTGTTACCACCTGTAAGACTATTCCACTGGTAGGCAGGCTCTTGGAGCCTATTGCTAGTGATGGAAATCATCCCATGGTGTTATTTTGAACCTAAGGACCAAAGGTGATAAGCATAACATAGGTGATATCAAGAGGCGTTTCCTTTTATTTTTTGCCCCTCATCTAGTGTTGACCTATTTTTGTGGTACTCTTTTCTTTTCTCTTTTTCTCTTTTTTTTTTTGGTGCTCTTTTGTATTTTTGTGGTGCTCTTTTTGTATGGGCAATGAATTTTGTTTTCTACCCAATAATTTATTTTTGCTTATGCTTGATCCATTTGTTTATCCCCATGTCATATGTTGACCATGCAAGTGGTAGGGTGAGAAGGGGATACTGTTCACTAGATGACGATATCTACTCAAGATGTCCTCTTTCCTAGGCTCAAAATTTTTTAATGTGTAACCTATTGTGAGTGATCCATGAGAGAATTTGAACCAGCCTAAAGGACCATAAGAAGAATGTACAAGACTCAGTAGCTATGGGTGACACTGGATTACCTAAACTACAGAGTAGTCAAAATTAAATATGACACCTATGTATACCCTGATATTGAAAAGGGGGAATGGACATCCAGGTGGTGATGCTAACAACTAACTTTATTACTCCTACTGAGGCACATTTTGGAGGATAATGTACAAACATAAATACAAAATTTAAATGAAAAATATATGGGTATGTGCAATGGATGTAAATGTTAATGATGCTAGTGGACGAAATGCAATATCTACAAGAGGAAAGTTACGATATGTAGAAGGAGAAATTTAGAAGAACCTATTTACAAATGATTAAAGTGTGTAATGATGAAAAAAAGTGCAATGCTATGATCATGGTTGCCCCAACATGTGGGGTGTGTGTGTGTAGTGGGTGTATAAACTATAAGCTACAAAAATGTATGTAATAGTCGTCAAGTGAGGAAGGATGTAAGAGTAGAATGTACAACTAGAAGAAGTGAGAAGGAATAGACTTTTGTAACCAACAGGAAAAGGGGATTACTGAAAGCCAAAAGATATGGAAGAGAAGAAGTGAATCCGTGTGAGTAAGAAGTAGAAGTAGGATAGAAAGGAAAATACTATTAGAACTACTATCGGGTGAAGTGGTGTGGGTCTGATCGGGAGTGGGATGGTGAAGTGATGATGCAGCTGGGATTACGGTTGGGGCTATAGTTAGATATGTTATGAATGTATCAGGTTGGTGCTATTAGGGTGCTATGGGAGGGTAAGGTTGTGGGTTAATGTGATGCAAAGGACTGAGAAGTTGGCTAAATGGGATATAATTCTTTGGTGATGGAGTTCGGTCACCATGCAACATGTTGTGCACCAGGGTTTCGAATGATCTACACTATTTAATGTCATTACCTAGTTGGTGATGGTAGATGTAATATTGATTCTCATGATAGTTACATGGTTTAGGATGTGTGGGATCTATGGGTCAAATATCTGGTAAGTTAATGACATCCTGATGCATGAGATGGTAAAACATTTTTGAAAATAGTGTGTATGGAATCGGTATTGGGTAAATATAGGGCTCCGCTAGAGGTGATGAAGGTCGGTCTACCTACGAGCATGTGGGTTGAGGGTCCAATGTAGGTTGGGTACGGGATTTAAGGGTGTATCTACATGGATACGAAGGTGTATTGGTTGTGGTAAACTAGTGTGGGTGTATGTGGTAACAACAGTGGCTCATCTATAGCTCTAGAGGCTCGATGTAGGAGAAGAGATGTTGTATCTCATGATGCTGTGGAGATAGTGTTGGTGAAGGTGGTGATTGAGGCCTTGATGTGTGCGATGTGGCTTGGTATGCATAGGAGAATGGATAAGACCTAGAGTATGAAGGGGAAGAATGAAAAGGCCTAGGTAATTAGAAATATTTTCAAGAAAGTAAGTCTCATAGGGGAGATGGTGGTTTCTAGAGGAACGGTGGCATAGGTAATGGCTCTAATAAATGACATGAATGGTATGGAGGTATGCCTACAGAGGTGGCTTGGGTGGCTTGTGCAGTGTGAGCTTCCAAATCCTGGGAGTAGGTGGACTCACCATTGGGTAGTGGGGTAGGTAGGCATGATGGACGAGCTGGATTATGGGTGTATCCTCTATTAGGAGGATGATAATATCCTAGGGGGTGATGGGGATGATTTGTTTGTGAATAGCAATTTCTAAGGTTATCAGGTGAATGAGAGGGCAACCCCTATTCTTGGGGATGGGATGATTCCTCCTTTTCATCAAAAGAGGATAGGGTGACCTGACTATCTCCAGAGTGAGGTGAATAGGAAGAGATTTGATGGTAATCTTCCATGTAGTGGGGTGATGTGTGATGATATTAATATGGTGAATGTGACACCTACCTAGGGTGAATGATAGGTACTGGTTGGGCTAGGTCAACCAATGTAATAGGTGTAGACTGTGGTTGTGGTGTATCTTACATGGTGTTGTCGTGTATTGCTACTATTGGTGTAAGTTTATATATGGTAAATCCTGCAAAAGGAAAAACAAATACCGATAGTATATAAATGCCAATTAAAGCATAAATAAACATGCATGTATAATGTAATTGTATAATGTAGTTCATATTTAGTGATGTGCATAGTAGCTAGTGTGCTTATACATAGCAATATATACTACTTGTGATGGTGAAAACCTATGTATATTAGGCGTTGAATGCACAGAGATGCAATATGTTTATGGTTTCAGGTTCGTTGAGGCCTTCTGATGTGTTGTTATTATTCACTTCATTTGATCTTCATGATCTATCAATATGGGGTGGTGTCCTAAGGCAATTTACGATAGAAGCTTTGAATAGGACTGCAACTTTACTTATTTTGGAGTAGTAGGTCTTATTGGTAACAGATGGTATTGGGGATTCTTGTAGTAACTATAAATTGCATGAAACAAACTTAACCTATTTGCAGGAATGAAATTCTAATTATAGTTGCATAATTGGAAACCTAATTGCTTTTATAGAAATGGAAATCTAATTACATTTGTATAATGAAATGGTTGCATAAAACATAAATTGAATCCTGTCAGTTCTTTGTTGCAGAAGGTTGTCAATCTTCTGTATAGAATACAATAATCAGATATACCATTAATTATATTCTAAATAACATTGAAATTTTACTCTAAACAAGGATTAAATAGCAATAAATGTCAATTGATACAGAAAATGAAAACTAACAACTTTTACAACTAATTCTATTGTAGTAGAAACTAGAATAAAACCTGTCTGTGTTAGTCCTTCTCCTAGGCCTGGAAGTGGCCAACTTCTTTATCCAGAATAAGGTGTGAAACTCCTTTTACTTACTAAAATTCACACATACTCATATGACATAGAAAATATAAAAGAACTACACTTTTATTTCAAAATCAACATTTAAAAATTGTTAGAGAAGCGAATCACAATGCATTTGATAATAATCAAATGCATTGTGATTCACTTCTATGACATGGTATCAGAGTGCAATGTAGTCGAAGTTCATTTTTCGTAGCTTGACGACTGGGTGGTTTGACCAACTCGGGCATGATTCTCGAGGTTGATTGATTTTTGAGGCAACTGGCCCAACCTGGCCCACAGATCGAGATCTAACTGATGAACTCACTCGAACATGACTTGTGTGACTTGGACCTAACACTGGGCTGACATAAACCTATGTGGATGCACTGGACACCAAGAAGAGAGCGAATCATACTTTTGGAGCCTATCATCCCTGACATAGACACATGGATAGATGATCATGGACCAACCCGAATACAGACAAACCTAATACCCCTAGGAAGTAATGTAGCTAGACAGAGACACGACAATTGGATGCAAGAGCTCAGGATTGGACAATGTAGAGAGATGATAGATCTTTGACAGCACAGACAACTGTGTGACCTAGACCTAAGAAACATGATGGACCTAAACTCTGACCTGGTGTTGATAGCAGAGTGATCTGGCAGCGAACGGATGGTGACGTAGCGACTTACAAAAGGCTTCGAGGGAGGCTAGACCACCGTGTGGTGGTCATTAATATATGTTTGGATAATTGTTTTTAAACCACATCTTCCATGCAATACTCCCCATGTGGGATAATTCACATGTGCACAAACAATCTTGGTCTGATAGGAGGCGTGCTTTCCACATGACAAAAATTGTAGAACGCATACCATTTGCAGGCATAGTGACAACAAAGACTATTTTTTTGATGGAGATCATAGGAAAATAATGGTTTGTTGATTATGCAGATGTTACTCGATCCCTGCAAACGAGATCATTCGTAGCCAAGTCCTCGACGGGTGAGATCTGCCATGAAACAATGAATTCCTGGCATATTGGTTGGTGCTATATGCTATAGACAAACATTAAGGGTGATTTGATGTTGTTAAAAACATCTATTGAGTTAAATCACCAACAAGTGGTATTGCAGATGGAAGCTCATACCGGTTTGAAGCATAGACAGAGAAGGGAAGTAGCATGCGTGTTTGATCACTGTAATCATTTTTTGTATCACATAGATGGAAGCCCTTTATTCCTCTTGAATACAGTTGCTTGCATATCCATTGGTAGTGGCATCATCGCCCGGACAAAGCCACCCCGCCGAAGAGCTGGCAGCACCACCGTGGTGGAGCAGAGGAGCGATGTCGCCCACTCTCAAGCGGTGACATAGAAGTTGTCACATATGGGGTCTTTCCCCTTTCATTCCAACAACGCGGCTAGCTGTGGTGGTTAACTTGCTCGACGAAAGTATATAGCCAACCAGAGGTGGGGGTTCGAGACCCACCGACCCAAACAAAGGTAACAAATTTTTCAGTTTGATTAAATTTAGTTATCTAATGTTATAAAAAAAAACTTAGTTTATTTAAATATTTTTTTTCTTAATTTTTTTTTTTTTTTAATTATTTTGAGAACAATTATATTTACTAAACCTATAAGTTTTCTTTCATTAGAAACTTTTTTTTTTCAAACTTGAACTTCATACAAACCTTTGGAGAAGACAATAAATCATCCTTGATTTTGCAACTTGAAAAACAAAGGGGGGACAATTCCCAATTTTCCTTCAATGCACCTTTGCACACCTTTTAGGCTTCATAAATAGCAAAATAATTTTTTTTGTTTGAAGTCATTGTAATAAAAGGGGGATTATTCGGGTGATATTTTTGTCATGGAGGCAAGTTTTTTGTAAAAGCCCAGGAGGCTTAATAGTTGCATTTTTTGCGCTAAGGGGAGATAACATTTTTTTCTCCATTCAAGAATTTTCTGCCTAAGGGGGGATATAATTTTGCAAAAAAAAGGGGGAAGACTTATAAGGGTGCATTTTCGACAGTGACCGACACCTTAGTCAAATTATTTTTTGCAAAAAAATTATTGTAAAAGGTGCATTTTCGGCAGAGACCGACACCTTAAGAATGGGTAGATCAAAGAAGAAAACTATCCCAAAACAAACTGATGATGTTGCAAAATCAGTTAAAGGTCCTTACTTTCCACTAGATATGGAAGGGATGGATTTTTATGAGGATGAAAAATTTTCTACACTACACAGTGGTGTAAAATCCATTCTCAGAGATTCTAAAGATTCTGAAGACCTTTAGAAAAATGGTGTTCAAATCCCTATAGGAGTCATAAGGGTAGTCTACATATCATTGATTACTCTTGATATGGCCCAACGTAAAATCTACAGGGACTTTAGTGAGGAAATAGAGGTCAAACCCCTAATGGTCGATGCTTGTAGTGACACAAGTGACCTTCAGCCCATGGTGGTGAATGCTTGTTGTGACACATGTGACCTTGAGCCCATGATGGCCAATGCTTGTTGTGATACAAGTGACCTCATGCCTATGATGGTAGATATCAGTTGTAGCATAGGTGATCTCATCATAGTAGCATATTTTGCTTGTGACACTAGTGAATTAAAAACTGAACCTCCTAAAAATGAACTCCATAATCTCATCAATAGCGACAAATGCAATATTGTTAAAAGCATTGATGAAGATGATAAAATTGGGTGTTTTGAAAAACACACCAAAGGATTTGGTTCCAAAATGATGAAGAAAATGGGATTCAATGGTGAGAGATTAGGTAAACAGGAACAAGGCATTAAATCTCCAATAATGCTAGTGTCAGGGTAAAGCATGAAGGCCTTGGCTATACTGGACATGCAAGTACCAATAATTCTATGTTTGTAAAACCTAAATCTCCTACAATTCCTAAAAAACATTTTTGTAGTCACTATGGAAAGACAGGACATGTTGCAGCTAAGTGTTGGAGATTACATCCTTGTGATTCATGTGGATGTATGAATCACTCTTCTTCCAGTTGTTGGTACAAAGTGAAAATGGCCAACAAGGTTCATATAGATTGTGGATGGATATATCTCACACAATGGACCATGATGAAATAAATGTTGTATGGCTTCTACCAAAAAGATAAAACCCATGGTAGACCTCGAGGAAAATCTAGTGACAGACCGAGTGGCAGTCCTAGAGATAATGACCGAGAGACAGACCTAAAGATAGACCCAAAGACAAAGTTACAGAGCCAGATCTACAGGCAGATCTAGAGGCGATAATCCAGAGGTAGATTCATAGGCAGATCATGAGATAGACACAGAGGTGCAATTCCAGAGGTATGCTTAGAGCCAGAGCCAGAGCCATGAGCCAGATCCAGAGTCGAAGACAAAGCACAAGCCATAATTATTTCATTTCTCTTCTTCTTCTTCACTATTTTGGGGCAGTTATATACTTTACCCAAATATTTTTGTATGGGGGGATGATAGTGTAGCTAATAGTTATATTATTACCCAAATAATGTAATAAGGGGGGATGTTAGCGTAGATAGCATATAGTTGTTATTCCATTATTAGGTTAGTTGTTAGGTTGTTGTAACATCTACCTAAGTCGTATTATTAGCTCCATCTGTTATGGGCTATTCTAAGCGATAGTGTACTATTTATTTGATTATTATCAAATGCATTGTGATTCGCTTCTCTGACACAAATATGTTGCTGTAGATTACAGATCTAAAATTAAACTGCTATCTAATTTATTCTATTAAAAAACTTGTGCACCTCTTCGTAGCTCTACCAACATGGGAGCTACATTTTATAGATGCCTAAAATCTATTTACAAATAGAAAATATACTATTCCTATCCTACAGATCAATTCCTATTATGCTACAACATTTCCTAGTTTTATCCTAGAAGAGGATCAATTGATATTTTCCCATGAATGGTGGATTTTGGACGGAAAGGAAAATACAGTTGGGGGATATTTTACCTTAACCTTCTAAACCTTATTTCCCTTTTTCCACCATTATAAAATAATCAAAAAGTCAAAAAACACATTTTGTTGTCAATCCGAAGATAACTGGCTCAATCCAAAGAAACTGCATTATGTCAATCCGAAGATGTCTTCTCAATTCGAAGCTCTTTGTATTGACTAAATGTGTGGTCTTCAGGTGATCTCAATTGCTTTTCTCAGGTGGGTTATCTCTCAGGAACTGATTGCAATAGCTTTTATCCTTCTCCATGTGTGAATTCCATGCCTTGCCATTCATTGGTAGTTGGTTGGAATTTACATAGCAAAACCAGTTTTTGCTGCATAGTAACAGTCTTCTTGCACCATTTGCTAAACTTAGATAAATAAATGCTTGAAAAACATCAAAACAAAACTAGTAAAGTGCTGCTATCAACCTAAGCATATTCCTCATTAACAAGCCATGAAAAAGTAGTATAAAACTGTATAAAAAACTATAAAAATTAGAATATAATATTCCTAACACATCAATCATGCAAACAGTTAATACACAGCATATTAAATCAACTTAACTAGCATATAAGATATATCATAAGATTTTTAGGCAGTTTTAACTGTTCAAAACATTCTATGATTGAGGCATTTCCAAGCCTCATCATTTTCCTGCCAACTTAATTCAATGCATGTCCTCATGCATTCTGTTGGGCTACTAATTCACACATGTCCATTTTTACATTCAAATTCCTATAGAATGGTTTGTTCCCACATATTATCCCCTAGTTTCTTGAAGCTTCCTGATCCATTCTTGAAATTGGCCACTTGGCTGCAGGTCACTGTCAAAATAATAAGGCACTAGAGTAAGAATGGTTGGAGGCCTAAAATTCAAACCTATCCATTGATACTACATGGTAAGGATAATATTTGTCACCCCATATGTTCTTCTTCTAGACTACTCCAAATTGACTAAGGAGATAGGCTCTCTCTTCTGCAAAGACAAGGATAATTCTACCCATATTTCCTTACAAGCCATCAAAGCAAGTACAAAATTACTGGTGTAAAATTTTTGAAAACTATTTAAACAATCCCTAAGTTTATCCAAATACATACTTTTAATATCTGCCCTATTCATCATAGTGAAGTGTTGAGTGGTGGTGACTTTATGATTTGGCTGCACAACTCTAATAACAACCCTTGTTCCTGTTCTTTTCTTTTATTGCTCCAATAAGTTAGTGTTGACTTTATGATTTGGCTGCACAGCTCTAATCAACAACTTAGTTTTCACTTCAAGTTCCTTGTTCCTTTTCTTTTCTTGACTCCAATAAATTTTATTTTGTAAAGTGGACATGAAGGCCCTTAATTGAACATCACTTGGTTGCTGATGTTGGGCTACATTGAGGTCTTCATGGTGGACATGACTTGTGATGTTATCTATTGTGACTCTTCATGTTCACTTTTTACTGAACTTATGGCCTATTTTGAAGCATATTTGGAATGGGAAGGTGAAACTTTGGAATGAAGAACTGCAACTTCAGAATGCTTCAATCATGTTACAATTTGTTGTGCTTTATTGCCAATTTCAATCAGTTCTGGATGTTGCTATGAATCTTGTTGCTTTCCTACTTCTAAAATAACATCATTCTATTGAGAAACTTGGGAATCAACCAATACCCTATTTTTTGCATTTTCAACAACATATTCACCTACTACAACTTGAGGGACATACTACAAATTTTTAGCTGGTGCTAGGTCACCTTGCATGGATAATCCAAGCAAGATTTGACCAAGTTCTCCTTCATTGGATTCTATATATTTGGACTTCAAATATGCCACTCTGCTTTTTAGCCCTTCTACTTCCTATTGTAATTCCAAAATATGCCTATCTTTCTCTTTAATGGATGTATTCAAACTCAGCCATTCTGCAAACGGGTCATCTAGTTGGGGATCCTCTTCAAAATAGAAGAGAACTGGAGAAATTATGGTTGGAGGCCTAAATCTGAGACCTACCCATTGATGTTGCATAGTTACAATAAGTTTCACCATCCCTTCTACTCTCATTCTAGACCATTCCAGTTGATGGGAGAGATAGGCTCTTTTTTTTGCAGTGATATAGAAAGTTTTGCCCATATGTCCTTACAAACTGATAAAGCAGGAACAAAATTATTACCACAAAAATCTTGGAAATTAGTCAAATAGTCCCTCAAGCTATTTAAATGAACCCTATTAATATCTACCCTATTCATCATCTTAATGTGTTGGTTTGGATGATCTGGTTGTACTGCTCTGACCAATAATTTAGCTTTTAACTCAACTTCCTTATTCTATTTTTTCTCCTGATTCCAATAAAGTTGATTTTGTAGGGTAGACATAAAATCTATTAGTTTAAAATATCCTATGAAAATTTGAGGGTGGAAATTTACCTCCTCAGTAATGAAGAAACTGTGTAAAAATTGCTCACATAGCAGATTTTTTTGCTCTACAAGATTGATGAGGTAAGCTTCCAAGAAATCTTTAGTAGTTTCTAACTTATAGGGGAGATCTAAACTAATTCTCATGACCTACCATCTAAGATATTTTTCCTTCAAAATGAGGCTATAAAACCTAGATGGTCATCTGAATTGGACCAAATATTATGCAATCTAACAAAGATCAATCACCTGTTCATTCAGTTATTGATTTCAGTGTCTTTTTCCTCTAATAGTTGTCCTTCTAG
The DNA here is from genome assembly GCA_028583015.1 of Wollemia nobilis. Lineage (NCBI taxonomy): Eukaryota > Viridiplantae > Streptophyta > Pinopsida > Araucariales > Araucariaceae > Wollemia > Wollemia nobilis. The sequence goes on along the minus strand of JAQPPZ010017031.1, from coordinate 3,984,307 downwards.
TTTCAAAATTTTCAACTTTGGTTGCAAGTTTTTTATATTTAATCACCCAATTAGCTATTTATGCATTGTATTTCTCCAAAGATACAGTATTGGGTGGCATTATCATAGGTTGAAATTTGGGCAATAGATCTACCTGTACTCCTTTTTCCTCTACTTCTACTGCAGGTGTGACAATTTCATATTTGGACGTAAAAGTTGCATGTAGAGGAGTACTTACTTGGACATTCACATCTTGATGCTCAAAATTCTCTCGTTCTGGTGCTACTTGCAAGAGTAGCTATGGTGGTTCTTCATCGATGCTCTTTTCTAAATTCCTAAGCAATTCTAGAGAATATTTAGAATGAGAGGGTGCTTCTTAGGATTGAGAATATATTACTTCAGAATGAGCAATTGTGTCTTCATTCAAAGGTTTAGGTGCTTCTATCAGGGAAAAAGAATAATTTTCCCTAGATAATCTAAGTAGGATTTGAACCAGATCTTCCCCATCATCAGTTCTTGTTGGTTGTGCTTCAAATTGTGATAGCCTATTTTTTAGTTTTTCTACCTCCTGCTGTAATTCCTCAATTTTTTTTCAATAATATCTTCCCTCTCTTCAATCCATTTTATTTGTGTTTTTATAATGCTCTTGGCTGCTCTTAATTGCTCTTTGATGTCCTCCTCTTCCTCCTCTTCTCAAGACATGTTTTTATTATGCCAACTCTTATGAACATCTTTATACTAATGGTTAATTGTCATTTACTATATACCAATTATTTACAATGAGAAAAGTGCATGAAATATATACTTGTTTAAAATAAGTTAATGCAAGTTGTGAAGTATGGTTGCTTTCGATGATGTTCTGTCAAATTTTGTTGCAACCTTCTGATGATGTCCTTCTGAGTTTTGTTGTAGCACTTCAAAACAAGTGCAGTTGGTGGATTTTTACAATGATGGTGGAGATTGTGTCAAGGTCATGCATGCCTGAAAAATGGTTTTCATGCACACCAATTTAGTAGTGCCTCAAAGAGGTTTTCACTGCTAAATTATTCATTTTTCTCTTTTTTTTTTCTTTTGCACCTCTCCTTTTCTCTCTTTTTTTTTTTCTTTTTCACCTCTCCTTTTCTCTCTTTTTTTTCTTTTTTTTTCACCTCTTTTTCTGATTTATTTTTTAATTTTTTAATGGTTGAAGGTACAAATGATGTCATAACATGCTCTTGAGTCTGTATGGACCTTTCCATTGTATCAAAATAGTTTCTAAAAGGTGCTGAAACTTGGGAAACAACATCATACCATATGTCAAGAAACTCATTGCTGTCCAAGTTTTCTAGGAGATCCATACCCTTTTTTGAAAGCTACAAACCCAGTGAGTTTTGTGAATTGCCATTGCTCCATAAGTGTGCTTGTGATGCCACTGAGTACTCCCTTCTTGTAATGCAACATATCTCACAAAACCATCACCATAGAGAAAGCATGGTCCTTCTTTACACTATGCTTTAAATTTTAAGTGTGAAATCAGCTCAAAAACTGGTAATTCATCAAGGGCGGACAAAGATGACCATCCACCTGTTATCATGACAAATATGAACATTGAAAAATATGACTTCATCAAAGTTGTGAACATTGAATTGGCTGATATTTTTGAGATATGAGGATTTTTTCTAGCTTGGGAATACTATTCTTTGGAGGGAGCATGGGACTGCAAAGGTATTACAGACTCATATGGCAAGTTACTAGATATGGGCACTTCAACCTTATTGGGTACAGTTTGAAAAAATGGAAGGGAAGGCTGTCCAAATTGGTGGAATTCATCAAGGAAGGTAGAAGAATCACAAGGAACTCTTTCCTAAACTACATTTATTGTTGTTGATTGTGAATGTAATTGTGCCATGTGTAGCTTTTTCTTTTCAATTTTTGCTTGCAATTCTACTATTTTAGCCTCAAGCATTTTAGTATGCTCCATGAAGCTGATGTTGTTATCCCTTGAGGTTGGTGTTATCTTCTGGAATTATATTCTTCTCAAGTATGAGATGTAATCAACAATATCTTCCTTTGACCATCTATACTGGCTTGGGATATTTGTGGTGGTTGTGGTACTTATGAATCTACCTCTTGTCACAAGGTATATTCATACATCCTGATCAAACTTCAAAAAGTAGAAAAAACATGTTTTTGGTTTGCACAACAAGATAGGAAGTGTACAACTTAGCAGATCAACTACTTTTCAGGTAGGATCACCTCTAATGAGATAAAATATTGTCTTTGTAGGCTAATAATTGCTAGGTTGTGGTTTAGCATGGTAAAACCCTGACAATATTTAAGTAATAATGGCAAAACTCTAGGATCACCATTGAGCTGTAAACTTCTATTTTGATTGTGCAAAATTTTTGTGATTTTTTTTTAACAAAGAAGAATCTACACAAGACTACAAGATTGGAATAGTTTATTTAACCAACTCTTAGATAAATGTGTTGCACAAGGCCACTCAGACCACTATAGTGTGAGGGAGTGTGATTGCTCAGCTCCTATATGGCACGGTCAAAAATTTTCCAAAAGATAAGCTAAAGAGTAGTTTCTACTTGCACTGTTTCTCCTCATAAGATATTCTTAATGGAGAAAGTCAGGGATCACTTTCGATAAATCCACCTTTCTTATCCCCAGAACTACTCATTCATGCTTACCCCTTAATGACATAAGTTGTCAGTCAATAATTGTTACTTAACCAGCTATTATATTCAGTTTTTATCCTAAATTTTCACAGCTTGGCCTAATTAACAAATATTGGATTGTTATTTTCCTATAAAAACATCATGTTCCATGGAAACGGTGCCAAAATGATGTGTTGTCATTATTCACTTCATTTTTTCTTCATGATCTATCAATCCGGGGTGGTGTCCTAAGGCAATTTACGATAGAAGCTTTGAACAGGACTACAACTTTACTTATTTTGGAGTAGCAGGTCTTATTGGTAACAGATGGTATTGGGGGGTTTTTGTAGTCACCTTAACTCTAAATTGCATGAAATAAACTTAACCTATTTGCAGGAATGAAATTCTAATTACAGTTGCATAATTGGAAACCTAATTGCTTTTGCAAAAATGGAAATCTAATTACATTTGCAAAATGAAATGGTTGCATAAAACATAAATTGAATCCTGTCAGTTCTCTGTTGTAGAAGGTTGTCAATATTTTGTATAGTGGCTGACAACAATAAATGAAAGTATAGGAAAACTATAAATTACAAGAAATGAAAGCATGTTGAAATTGAAATCTTGCAAGAATGAAGGCAATAATCAGATCTACCATTAATTATATTCTAAAGAACATTGAAATTTTACTCTAAACAAGGATTAAATAGCAATAAATGTCAATTGATACAGAAAAATGGAAACTGATAACTTTTACAACTAATTCTGCTACAACAAAAATTAGAATAAAACATGTCTATGTTAGTCCTTCTCCTAGGCCTGGAAGTGGCCAACTTATTTCTCTAGAAGAAGGTGTGAAACTCCTTTTACTTAATAAACTTCACACACACTCATATGACATAGAAAATATAAAAGAACTGCACTTTTATTCCAAAATTAATATTTACAAATCTGCTATTGCAGATTACAGATCTAAAATTAAACTCCTATCTAATTTCTTCTATTAAAAACCCTATGTACCTCTTTGTAGCTCTACTAACATGGGAGCTACATTTTATAGATGCCTAAAATATATTTACAAACATAAAATATACTATTCATATCCTATAGATCAATTCCTATTATGCTGCAGCATTTCCTAGTTTTATCCTAGAAGAGGATCAATTCATATTTTCCTATGAATGGTGGCTTTTGGACGACAAGGATGACAAATACAGTTGGGGGATATTTACCCTTAACATTCTCAACCTTCTTTCCATTTTTCCACCATCAAAAAATAGTCAAAAAGCACTTTATGTTGTCAATTTGAATATAAATGGCTCAATCCGAAGAAACCGCATTCTATCAATCTGAAGATGTCTGCTCAATCCGAAGCTCTTTGGATTCACTAACTGTGTGGTCTTCAAGTGATATCAACTACTTTTCTTAGGTGGGTTATCTCTTAGGAACTAATTACAATAGCTTTTATCCTTCTCCATGTGTGAATTCCATGCCTTGCCATTCATTGACAGTTGGCTAGAATTTACACAACAAAACCAGTTTTTGTTGCACAATAACAGTCTTCTTGCACTATTTTCTAAACTTAGATAAATAAATGCTTGAAAAACATCAAAACAAAAATAGTAAAGTGCTTCTATCAACCTCAACATATTCTTCATTAACAAGCCATGACAAAGTAGTATAAAACTATACAAAAAACTATAAAAATTAGAATATAATATTCCTAACACATCAATCATGCAAACAGTTAATACATAGCATATTAAATCAACTTAACTAGCATATACGATATATCACAAGAGTTTTAGGTAGTTTTAACTGTTCAAAATATGCTATGATTGAGGCATTTCTAGGCCTCATCACCTTTGATATTGGCCAGACGATATGCTCCTAAATCGTATTTGTGTGTAACCATGAATGGGCCCAACCAGTTTGGGGTAAGTGATGCTCGTGAGGTTGACTTGTGATTTGCTGGTTTTCCTTAAGAACCAGATCATCAATTTTAAACTTGCACTAGTGTACCTTAATTTTTTAGGCATGACAAAGATGATCTTGGTAGACTCATGTGTGCTTGATTGCATGAATGTGGTGTTCATCGAGAAGTGTTAGCTGATATAGATGAGCTTGATGAGCAGTGTCATCATCAATGAAATCCTTCATAGATATCCTTAAGGAAGGTATCTCAAGCTCAAGGTACATGATAGCTTATGCTCTGTATACAAGTGAAAAATGTGTTGCCCCAGTAGGAGTACAGATGCTCGTACGATATTCCCACAAGGCTAGGGGTATTTGATTATGCCAATCACGATGAGATTCTACTACAATTTTACGAAGGATGGAATAGATGGTTTTGGTCATGGCTTCTACCTGGCCATTACCTTGAGGATAGTATGGGGTAGAAAAACTATGGTGTATGTGAAATCTGTCACACAGGGCTTGAATAGTTTTGGTTTTAAAGGATTACCCATTATTAAAAATTATTTGGGAGGGAATTCCAAAATGGCATATGATATGATTTGTGATGAATGCTATAATTTTAGCTCTTATGATTTGGACCAGTGGGATGGCTTTGACCCACTTGATAAAATACTCTATAGAAGTGATAATAAACTTGTGATTGCTTATGGAAGCTGGTGTGATATTTCTGATTAAGTCTAGTCCCCATTGGGAAAAAGGCCACATGGACTGGATAGGTTGTAGTTCTTGGGATGGGATATGTGTTATGTTGGCATGTTGTTGGCTTTTTATGCAATGCTTCACATATTCACAACAATCCTACTCCATTTTGGGCCAATAATAACCCATATGAAGGATGTGTTTGGTGATTGCCATGCCACTAAAATGGCCACCACAAGTACCATCATGAATTTCTTGTACAACCCATTGTGATTCTTACGGTTCTAGGCAACGCAGGAGCATGTCATCATAGTTGTGGTGATAGAGGATGTCCCTCAACAATGTGTAGTGGATCACTCTTTGTTTGAAGGTTCGACATTGAGCGTGGGGTAAATCACATGGTAGGAAACCTAACTTGATGTAGTCTTTAATTTATGAGAACCATGGATCATGGATTTCAATATTTACCACATAGACACCACTATCGTATGTAGGAGGCATGGGCTATATGGCAGATCTAGTGAGCATATGGATGGATATGAATGTTGTGTTAGATGTTGGATTTTTTAAAATGAGGGATCCTAAGGAATCCATGGTGTCTGCAAAATGGTTTGATGATCATGGAGCGGATTCGAGGGCATACCACTCAAATTGAGATAAGAGTTGATGTGCAATATTATTATATTGTTGGAAGACTAAGAAATTACATAGCCAGAGTTCTTGCACTTGATTGACTATTAGGAGTGAATCACCTATGATGTGGAGCCATTTGATGTGCATGGAGTGTGATTGTTTTAGTCCTAGGATTAGAGCTTTGTATTTTGCATTGTTATTGGTATAGGGGAAGTCACGTTTAAATGAAAATAGGAGTGGTTCTCCTTTAGGTATGAATAATACAATGCCTGCACCCCCAACATGGAGACATCTAGAACCATCAAAGAACAGGGTGAGGTCAGCTACAAATTTAGGTTCTACATATTCTTTAGCTTTGGTTATGTGAAAGATGGAATCATCTAGAAGTTGAATGAGGAGGGGTTTATTGTCAGTTAAAGGGGCTTTGGCTAGTTGGTCTACGATGACATACCCTTTGATGGATTTTTGGGAATGAATTCTAGGTTGAATTTAGTTAATAGCATGATCCATTTAGTTTTGTGTGAGTTGTGGTAGCTCTTGTTCATCATGTACCAAAGGGGGTTATATCGGGTGATGACAAAGGTTCTATGGTTTAACATGTAGTGCCTTAAATTCTGAGTAGATAATACTACTACTAAGCATAGTTTTTCCATGTATCCATATCTTGTTTCATAACTAACTAGTGTGTGGCTGATGTAGTAGATAGCCTGCTCTTTGTTGAGTGCATTCTTTTGAGCTAGGAGTGTGCCTAATGTAAGTTTTGTGGTTAAAATGTATAGTTAGTGGTAATTGTGGATGCAATGGTGACATAACCGATGGTGATATGAGGTATGTTTTGATAGCATCAAATTATTCTTGATAGTTATCATCCCATTTGAAGTTTACTCCATTTTGTAGGAGATGATGAAATGGCTGACACTTTTCTGATAATTGCGCTATAAATCTACGGATAGAAGTGATCTTGCCCTGGAGGCTACACAATTTCTTTAATGTGGTAGGAGAAGGCATATCTATTATGGCCTTTACCTTACTAGGATTAAACTCAATGCCTCACTGGGAGACAATGAATCCTAATATTTTACCTGAGGTAACACCAAACACGTACTTCTTTAGGTTCAAGCACATGTTGTGTTCTAGTAATCGATCGAAAATTTGGCAGAGATATTCGATATGGTTCACGTATTTCTTGGACTTAGTGATAAGATCATCTAAATAATCCTCAATGTTTTTGTGCATTAAATCATGAAATATAGGTCATGGCTCATTTATAGGTTACCCTAGCATTTTTTAGGCCAAAGGGCATGACTTTATAGCAAAAGGTCTCTCAGGGTGTTGTAAAGGATATTTTGTGTTGATCAGCTAGTTTGATCCTAATTTAGTTATATCCTAAGAATCCATCCATGAGGGAAATCATCTCATGTCCTATGATGGAATTGACAAGGGAGTCAATGTTAGGTAGGGGAAAATTATCTTTGGGACAAGCTTTTTTCAAATCATGAAAATTTGTGCAAACACGAACTTTGTTGGATGTCTTAGGTATAGGGACCATGCTAGATACCCACTCAGGATAGTCGATGGGCACAATGAAGTCAACATCTAGGAGCTTTTGGAGCTTGGACTTTACTATTAATTCCATAGTTGGATGCATGCATCATAGCTTTTGTCTCACTAGTTTGGAATTGGGATCGAGTATAAGATTATGAACTACTACAGCAGGGTCGAGTCCCGACATGTCTTTGTAAGACCATGCAAAAACTTTTATGTACTTTCAAAGGAAGCTTGTAAAGGTAGTGCACTCATCATGTGAGAGGTTGGCAGCTAGTTTGCATATGTGGGGCTATTCAGGGTCATCACCAATGTCAACATCAATAGTGTCTTCAATGAGCATGCGAGACCCATCACATAACTTTTTAGGGATGGGGATGAGGTTAAGGTCATCGATGGATTCACTGAACTCATATTTATCATCTATATAAATGTTTGCATGATGCACCTAGGGGATTTGGGGTGGCATGGATGAATAGGGAGCGTTTGTCACTCGCAAGACATGAGGTTTGAGTAGAAAATATTAAGACACTGGCATGGGTGAGATATGTACGAGATCTATAAATTTTGGGTTTGGGGTATCATCCTGAATTAGTTGGTGACTATAACGGAGGGGAGAACATAAGTCTACCTCAACCATGTTGATCAATGTTGTGGATGAAGTAGGTGGGTAAGAATATGGTGAGGAAGGTATGGCAGTTTATGCATGCCCAAGAGACTCAAGGGAGGTCATAGAATAATTAGAGGTGAGTGAGGATGCACAACTGCTCTCTGTAGTTACCAATGTATAGGCAGGAATGTGGCTAGACGTGTTGGTGTTGGTGATGGTTTAGGAGGGACTATGTTAGGATCTATCAATGGTGAAACCATAGATAAGGTAGTGAAGTGCTCTACCAACCTATTCATGTCATAGAATGAGGAGGTATCAAACGTAGGAGATTCCTGAAAGAAGTCACAGGGGAATGTGATGGTGGAATTGGGTGAAGGAGTGTCTTATAGTATATCCATATCGATATAATCTTTCAAGGTGTGTGTTGGATGTGGAGGAGGATGCAAGGATAAATCTTGGATCTCATCTTCTAGTGTATATATGGTGGTTGGGTGATAATCTAGGCCGAATTTTTCAATGGGTGATCGGACATGGGGGTTAATGGGTGTATGTAGCCCTTGCTCATAACAGCATAGCCTGAACCCATGCCAATAAAAATATCATAGGTAACGTAAGGCAAAGTAAGGGTTGACCAGGTGCATAATTGCATCACAAGATCTAGCTTGTGGTGGTGGTGAAGTTGGTGGGGGGATCGAGGAGTTGACTCTCGCATACACAAAATTGGTATGGTTTTTTGGGCTTCCTAATTGTATGCCATTGCCAATAGTAAGGATCGAGGCTGAGGAGCGATTGAAATCATGGGTAGACTAGATAAGGGGGTCACATACATGGGAATCACGTATATTATAGTATCCTAGGCTAGAGTTTGTTATGAATATGGATATGTGTGGTGTGGTACGCTCTGGTGACTGAGGTGAAGTATCATAATAAGATGAGGAAGGGGAAATTTGAGATTCCCTAATGATAGTAGATGAAGGATGTGGGAATTGTTCATCTGAATTGGGTGTTGGTTGTTCATGTTCATGGTGTTTGGTTGTTGTAGCCTAAATAGGGTGTTTGGTATGTGTGGGGGAATATATCAACGCAAGTGCTGGGATATGTGGAGACATGAATTTCCTAGGATTTGGTCAAAAAGGAAGAGGAGGTGTTTGTGGTGTAGGAAGAATATGGTCTTTCGTATTCAAGGGTGTGGGAGATAACATGGTAGGTTGCGTAATGGGTGGAGATGGTGGTTGCGACATCGCAGGTGGAAATTGGAATGGTAAAGGCTAGGATGATTTTGGAGACCATAAGGATGGCAATGAGGACAACATGCTAGAGGTTTTGGACACTACCGAGGATGGTGCTAATGGTGCAAATATTGAGGCTTATGCTCTTGATGAACACTGGGACATTGAGGTGGAAGTTGGGGAGGATGTCGATGCTCCTACTAACTGGTGGGAAGATACAGGGAACATTTGGGAGGATGAAAATGATGGTGCAGGGGAAATATCTACAACATTGTAAAACTTAAATGGATCCCTATCGGTTGGGACACAATGAACTAATACATTATGGATGTACTTAAGGCAATGGTGTAGTGTGGAGGGGACAAACTACATGTCTCTAATCCATAGGAAATCGAGGATAATGTTGTATTGCATTTCTACTTGGATGATGTGAAAGAGGATGGAAATGGTATGAATACCTATGCAAATAGGTATAACTATGGATCCTATAGTAGGTCTCATGGAGCCATCAAATGCACATAGGTCAAGGGAATGCATGGCAAAATGGGTTGGTGGGATACGTAGGTGATGTGGAGTTGCTATGGATATAATGGTAATGGATGAACCCGTATCGATGAGTACCTACTTGTAGGTGATATTATTGATTACGGCTTGTATGTGGAGAGGGGATATCCTACTTCTCCAATGAGTTCTGTTATATCGTGGTCATGGAATCTAATTAAGGGTTGGAGGCATCATGGGATATTTCCTATAAAATTGAAGAAGGCATTTGTGTCATGTGTCTCTAAGTCAATGGAATGTAGGATGTCATTCAATGCCTCATGGTGGGGTTGAGACTGTTGTAGGAGATCAAAGATAAATAGTTGTAGAGGGGTATTATGTAACTGATGGGTTAGGCTACCATAGATGGTAATCACATTTTGAGGTGGTGGTGGTACGGTAGTAGGAATTTGAGGTACTTGTGGTGATGTGAATTGAGCTGGCAGAGAAACAATAGGTGTCATTTGACGTGATGGGTACCGTTGGTTTCTCATAGTAAGGTTGATCATACCTACTATGCCACCTAGTGGAGGATCATGCTAGACATTGTTCACTTGGAGAGGTGGTTTTGGAGGATTGTTTGGAGGTACAAGAGGGTTGGGTCCTCTATGATCCGATAGAGGATTTTTGAAAATTCCTAAGTTTTTATTCTATGAGGCTAGAGGGTTTGCTACCTGGATGATGCCCCTATTGATTAGGTCTTGAACTTACCCACGGAAGGAACGACATGAATCGATATCATGACCACGTTGCCTATGGAAAGGGTAAAAGAGTTGATCATTATATCTACGAGGCTTGTGCATATTTGGATCTAGTGGGTGGATCTCGGGTAGGAGGAGATGGTTGCCCTCATATAATCTATGAAATAGAGTTGGTAGTGGTTCAGATAATGGTGTGAGGTTTTGTGGTAGAACCTGTGGATGCATACCCTAGTATTGTTATGGTCTAGGTGGAGCAGGAGCATTAGTTTAGACTGCTTGTGGATACAGTGTATAGGGTGGAGGAGTCAGTGCTAGTGCTAAGGTAGCAGTTGCAACTTGGTTGGCTTGTGGTGGTTGAGGATAAGGTTGATTTTGTGTGGTTCTGTTGAAGCAAAAATTAGGATTATAGTTGGATTTGGTTCTCAACTTAATCTTTTTGGATTGAACCTTGATGTCTTCAATGACTTTTGCTTGTGAAATGGCATCTTCAAAAGTGTGGCTTTGATGAAGATGGAGGGATGTAGAGATGTTTTTGTGACAACTCTTAGAAAAGAGTGTCATGAGCTTCGTAGTTTGGAGGCTATGGGTGAGGTCATGGATAATTTCTCTCCATCGGTTCGTCATCAGCATATCGTAAGGCATACACATAAAAAAATAATGTCTTTTTATTGATGTTGATGGAAAAGTGTTCTAGGAAAGAATTGGCTAGCTGCTCAAAGGTATATAAGCTATGGCATGGGAGCATGTTGTACCAATCCAATGTTGGTCCAACAAGTGAGAGAGAAAAGGTATGTAGCATGAGGGGGTTACTACTATAAATTTGATAGCAGGATGAGCGGTAATTGCTCACATGTTCTCTAGGGTCCTTCTTACCTCTATACTTGTTGAACTTTAGTATTTCAAAGTGATAGGGGTAGGGAGGAATGGGAACTGATGGGTGAACTAGCTCATTGCACAATTCATAATAATAGGGATTTTGTGGCCCATAGCTAGAGGTGCGTAGGTTAAGAATTTTGACTTCATCTCATAGGAGTTGAAGTTTAGGTGTCATAGGAGTTGAGGGTTCGGCTATGGTAGGCTAACCCTATGGATGTGGTAGATATTGGTATTGTTTTTCTTCATAATATTGTGGAGAGTATTGTTGTGCCTGATTATGATAAGGTGGGTACTGGATGACATGTGTTGGCATGTCCATGGGCACACTAGGTTGTGGGGTAGGTACCTATTATGGGTAATATTACTGTGACTATGAGGCATGTGGTTGTGGCACATGTACTTATTGGTTTGGAGCCTGCTATAATGGTTGGGCCATAGGCAGTGATGGCCAAGATGGAGGATGCATAAAGAAGCTAGGTGCAGCTGGTAATGGTGTAGGTGTCAAAAATACAGACGCTAGGGGTGGTCGAGACAAGGTATCAAAGGATGGGATCTATTTATGTCCTGGAGGGTAGGAAGTAGGATAGCTAAACTACATGGAATAGCTTGGTGGGATGGGTGGATAAGTTGTTGGTCTTGATCTATAGGTGGGAGAGGTATTGGTTGTAGGATCTTGGGCAAGAGGAGGTGACGGTATCCTAAAAGTCACTACATATGTAGGCGGTGCTAAAGGCTAGGTATCATACACTCTAGATACCTGGGAGACTAGTAGGAAAGCTACCAAAACGGTAGGATAAGTTTCCAAAGTAGGAGCTTGGTCTATAGTGAAGGTGTATGCGTACACCCCCACTTGGGTTTGTACATATTGGGTCTAAAGGGGCTGTTGGGATATGCATTTAGATATGGTGAAAAATGGCTCTTGGGATGACAATGGTTGAGACTCCTGTGAGGAGTATAGGTGTGAGATTTGAGAAAATACTTGTGATTCCTGTTGGGGGTGGATTTTTTGTGTAGTTTGAAAGGATGGATTATGGATTCCTACAGTAGAGGAGGATGGGTTGGACACCATTCCTATAGTAGGGGTGAATTATATGACCTATGGACGGGTACGGTTTAGGAGGGAAGAATCACTCTCAAAAAGGGATTGAGATAGATTCTGGAAGAAGGGGTGTGCAAAGGTAGGAGAATTGGGTATGACCTCATCATCTGTGGTAAATAATGGATAAGGTTGTCCTGGAACTATGTAGATCACATGGTCATAGAACATGGTCAGTGGATTACATGTAGAAAAGGATGATAAGAGTGGGTAGTCCTTTGCAAGTGAAGTGGTGAGGGCTTCACTCAAGGTTGACATTTCATCATGAGGCATCATGTGTGTGAGTTGTACATTAGATTCTATGTGTGAATCAGATGTGTCTATGGTCTTCCCATTTAGATATAAGGAGTAAGAGTAAAATAACCAGAGGAAGGGGGAGGCCATTCCTCTATGGAGTGTGCTTGCTCGCGTGCTCTACTATGGGTGACCACAGGCATAGTGGCATGTGTAGAAAGGGTTTTAGAAATAAACCCTATGTGATACAGACTCAACTATGTCTAATGTAAGTGTAAATCAAGTGACATGTTGTATATGATGAAACAATATGTAGTGTAATGTGATGAGACCGATCCGTAATCATGCAAACAACAGTAGACCGGAATCAATTCTAAATGCTAAAAAATAAAAGTGTTTTGTTCATTTTTGTGTGTTGTGATGTTGATACTCCCTATGTAGAACCACAGGTAATGGAGTGAATACTCTAGCAGATAGGTAATGTTATCAATATCAAACCTCATCCAACACCCAAAGATGCATATAATATAATGGTATTGCAACGTGCAAATGGTGAATTGTATGGAAGGCACAATAAAATGATATCCTAAAAATGGGGGAACCCACTATACTGAAGCGAGTTCAAAAATTCCTCTCATGAAGAGAGGTGGTACTGTCTAAGACCTGCTACCAGCATACCCAGGATTTCGCTTCATCCTCGGGCGGGCTTAGTCAAGAACGACAGTTACCAATTCCACAAATTATACTAGCCTTGTGGATGAAGGTGCTAATTCTTGTAGCACAATGGTGGATTATTCCTAGTAGGGAGGTGTTTTATAGAGGTTATAATTATTACTAGGCTAAACCCAACTCACTTTCCAAATCATAACGTCTCATTCTCACTCAAACTACCCTTGTACGAACTGTAATATCCTTGTACGACCCTTAATTACCTACACTGTACGATATTAAATTATACAGCGTCAAATATGGTACAATATTGTACTTAGAAAAATTGACAAATGTTGTTTTTGAGGTTGTCGTACAAATTTTTTTAATCGATCAAGTCGATTCCCCAAAACTGCTAAATCTGGTAAGTTTATATCGATCATTTGTTTTACCAAATCAAGTAAAAGTGCTTTGTACGATTTGTACGAAAGACGATGTATAATATGTACGAAATAATGGTACATCATGGTGTTATTTGAGATGCTCTACTGCTCCAATCTCTCTCTAGGATTTTTTAGAAAGGTTTAATAGTCCTAATAATGCAATCTCCTTCATAAGCAAAATATCCTAACCGGGTTGGTGAGATATTTCATGCGCTTGACTACACCTAGAAATAATACAATGCCCTGTAATACGTATTTATCAATGAAATCATGCTCCTAAATCATTCTCCATGATTCACCAGTGCCAATCTTCCTAAACAAGTTGCAACAATGCATAAAACTAACATATAACAGTAAGATAGAAACACAATTACACAATATCAATCCACAATTCATTATCCATCATTATCAGGATCGTACAAAATATTCCACAAACATCATTATGCTCATTAATATATATATATTTGATTACAATGTGGAAAACTATCTCAATGTAATTGCAATAACTAAGGAATCACACTATCAATACTTAATTCTCTATTCTAGCAACCAGTAACCAGTAAACTAGTAGCCAGTCCTATAAAATTGAAAATGGGGCCTTATATAACATTTTCCAAGCCATTCCAAAGCAGTTCCTAAGACAATCCATTATTCACAACTACCCATGTACAACTGAATGTATTATTTTGGCTTTTTTTCTAAGTTTAACACCTTAATTAGCAAATCCATGCGCCATTTCATATTGAAATTACATTTCCTTTGCATTTGAGTGAATTTTGGTGTGCCCTGTATGATTTTCTAATGCCTTGTATGATTTTACAATCCAATTGTATGATTTTACCCTTGACTGTATGATTTTATCCCCACTGTATGGTTTAAAAAACTTTGAGCAAATTATCACAAAACTATCAAAATTGAGAAAATCACTTCTTCTTCTGGGAGGTGGATTTGCTGCCTACATCTGCCCTCCCATTTACTTTGGTAAATGTCCTCATTGACTCATTCTACTTCTTCCTCTCTACTTCATATTATACTACTACAGTCGTTAAGTCCTTAACCTGTGACTTGTACATCTCTCGTTCATTCCTCAGCTTGGCTGCATAGCTTCCCATTTTGACGACTTTGGCTCCGTGAAGGTTAGCCTTCTCCTTGGCAGCTTTCACAAAGTCCATCATCTGATTTTCTCATTCGGAGGAACTCTTCTTCAACTTCTCCTTCCAATGAGCTTCTACTCGGGCAGCCACCTGGAGTTCTTCATTCTTTTCGTCAATGGTCTCTAGGTGGTGTTTGATATCTGCTTCCAAAGCTTGAACCTGGTCTTATTTGATCTTCATCTGAGCTTGCTTCTCTAAGACCATATCATTTAGCTTCTTACTATCCCTAGTTAGCTCCTCTATCTCCTTGGCTTGTGTAGCCATCTGCTCATTATTTTTGGCCAATTGAGCTATCATCTACTCATCTTTTGCTTTGAGTTGTACCTCTAACTCCTTGATTCTATCCTCTGTCATTTGTGAGATATTTCGCTTTTCCTTTTCAAGTGTACTAATCCTGGCTTTAAACTCCATTTTGAGGCCTAAAAAATCCTCCTCCAGCTTATTTATTTTCTCTTCCACCATATTTTTGCTCTTATGTAGTTCCTCTTCCATTGCGGCCAATTTTGTTTGAGTAGCTGTAGTCTCTTTCTTCTGTTCCTCCTTGATCTGGTGAATTCATTATAATCCAATGCTTAGCCACTCTATCCAATGAGTTAGGAAGTTCAAATTCCTGAGGGTGATGGCCACTCCTGTTGCAACTCTCTTATACTCCAACTCTACCATATTTGCAAGATAGGTTGGGTGGCTGATTCTATCCAAGTACACCCTTGGATATTTCCTGTAGTTGGTGACCACCCCTTCTCGCAAGTCTTCCCTTCCCAACATTGTTGTTACCTCTTCCCTGGGTAACCTCCATGGATGATGTGAGTGAATGTCCACTATATTTCTTATACATTGCACTATTCACCCATTCTATTATCTTCTCCAATTTGAGAGACACTTGTTCTTCCCACAACTTCAGTTCTCCCACATGGCCGATGCTAAATTCTAATCTAGCACTATTCATCACATGGCCTAACTGAGTAAAGAAGTGTTCCACCTTATATTCTACTCCATGTGCCTCCTCTTCCATTGTAACTCTTTGGAATCATGGTATTTCTAGAAGATAGTTGGATTGCATACCTCGTAGTTCTTCTTCTGTAGGAGTTCTTAAATATTCTTCCTCCCTAAGGTGGCTAGAGCTTCCTCCCAGCTCTCGAAGTGCTCCCTCTGTATCTATATTTTCCCAAGGTGGGGACTATTTTACAACTTTCTCCTCCTCCTCGCTATCCATAATATTCACAATCTCCTCCTGATATTGCTGTTGTTCAACTTGTTTTTGAGCCTTTTCCACTTCGATCGAGCCCCCTATTGCTCCTCCATATTTTCCTAGGCTACTTCATATTCTGTGCTACCCACCTATTGTTCCTTTGTCACTTCTTCTTGGATTTGTTATGCATCTCTTGCTATGACCTATTGAGCAACAAGTGCTTCTTTCTCTAGTGGCACTTTTGTGTTCTCCAAAACATCTTTCTTACTGGAGCTTCCTGTTACAATCTTGTAATGAGGCTTCTTCTTGGGCTCTCCCTCTATGGTACTTATTCCTACTCCCACTTCATCCTGGGTAGTGGCTATACCATCTTGCCCTACCTTAATTCCCTTAAATAAATCAGAGGCATCCATATTCTCAAACTGTGAAAATATTTCCAGAGATTTCACTATTTTCTCCACATTTGTCTAGTACCACTCCAGTTTTGTTGCTTCTGAATCCGACTGTTCCTTCTATATTTTTGGAATTGGTTTACTTGCCCTTTTCTCCTGCTACCTCCTTGTCATTATTTGTATGGGACTTCTCTCCATTTCTTGAATGAGAGGCTTCTCCTACTATCTTTGTGTTGGTATTTGTTGTTCTAGTTTTGGCTCTAGCCATATAGAATGTTTCCTCCGATGGTGTACATCGACATCCTCCTTTTCAGATGTATCTCCTTGAGCTTCACTTCAGTGTTGCTCACTCATTGTTCATGGTTTCTCAGGAGTAGCCTTTGCTAGTGGCACAACCTTTACCCACTGTAATATTATCGGTTGGTCTGGTTTGATTTCTCTAGGCGGCATCAACCCTAGGAATTGCATTCGCTCTTTTGTGACTGCATTTAGTAGCAATCCAATTGCATGGAAGGCCATCTGTATCGCTCCAAATTTTTCACACCCCTACCTTCAGGCTATAGGATCCGTGCCCGAAAGGAGGATGGGAAAAGGATGGCACGGTACCTCGGACTGAGAGGCCTTGCGAAGGTCCCGCCTCTCGGGGGAGGTGTATTATGGTGATTTTTTGATGGATGGTGGGTTCACCAGGAAACGTTTGAATGGTAGTTTCCACGCCTAGGTTGGGAATGTGTTTGATGTGTTTAGTTTTATCCTTAATCATCCAAGTCCTAGGTTTGGCCAAAATGAATCTAAGTTATTCTATATGAAGATGCAGATTTAAATGAATACAGAGAACAAAATTAGGACAAAAAACAAAGAAAAGAAGCAAGGATTAAAGAGCCATACCTGATCCGGATGTCTGATGGAGATTCTAATTTTTGAAGCAATCAGGATCGCCTCGAATTTGACAGGGATCGTCTCCTATCAGACAGGATCGTCTGAGATCTGACGAATTCGTCAGACGAATTCGTCAGAGACCTGCAATCAGAGAAATAGATGCAAAATACAGAGAATGCAACTATGATAACAGAGGAAATAATGTAAAATGACAATAACAATATCAAACTGAGAATTATAAATAGAAACATGAATGCATTATACTGATTTAATGACAATTATAACTTAATTATGCATTTGATCTAGATGGGTGAACTCCAAGATGCAAAATAATAAGAAATAATCATAATATTAACTAAATGCAGAATAATACAACAGTAAAAGGATGAAGAAATGCAAACTCTGGGCACTGATTGCCCCCAATGTGGACTACAGTCGAAATCATCTCTGATTCGACAGGATCACCTCCGATCTGAACAGGATCGTCTGCGACGATGTAAGCTTGCTCCGACTGAAAAATACTAAGGTACCTACAACAAAATTTGGATAGAACAAGTGCAAATAGTAATTTAGGATGTCTAGTGTGTGTAGAATTCGAGTTACAGGGAATTTCAGCCAGGGGGATGCTAAGGGGAGGGCCTAGGATTAAATAGGCTTAGGAGGGAGGTTAGGAGGTTGGAGATCATCCCTATTTGGGAGATCTCCAATGGGGAGGGTCTCTAACGGTGCAGACACGCTTCTGCCGGATTAGAGACGCCGTTGGAACAGAGACTAATTGTGAAAAATCAGTTTTGGGACAAGATCGTCTGGACGTCCTAGCCCAGACGAAATCGTCCGATCTGAGGCGATATCGTCTGATCGACGACGATATCGTCAAACGGTCAAAACAAACTCTAAAAATGGCACGGGAAACGAGGAAACGGATTAAGCGACGGTTTGGGAGCGGTTTTGGAGGTTAAAATTTGAATTTGAATTATTTACTAGAGTAATTGTAATTATTAAGGTTTTATTGCGCCAATTTTAGGGTGCTACATTTTGCCCCCTCTTTAGCGAATTTTCTGAAGAAAATGCGTTAAAGATGAGTTCTTCTCGATCTACGAGAAAGCAAAAATTATTCCCATTTTTAGGCGACGATTCTTGGTCGAATCGTACGACGACTTACTATGGTGCCCCCTCCGTGTTTTTACCCAAATCGAACGTTTGAGGTAAAAACGCGAAAAAGCAAAATTTTAAAATGTTTTTAATTGTGTTTTGAATAAAATTAAGAAAAATAGGGTAAAACCCTAATTCATTTTTATTGTTCATTTTTAGTTTTTAGAGCTCTGCAAGCAAAAATGGTCGAGACAGCGCACAGATCGACAGAGGTCCGACGCGGGCTACGGGTAAGAGTCTAAACTTAGCTTAGAATGGTTTAAGTTGAATTTACATGCTTTTTAGATTGATTTTAAATAAATTTTGAGCATCGTGGCCATTTTGGGCCGTCGACGTCGTCGGGACGAAATCGTCCCGATTTCGACGAAATCGTCTCAAGTTCGCCGATTTCGTCGAAGGGCGAAATCGACGAAAGGGGACGATTTCGTCAAATAAGGGACGATTTTGGCTTGCGAAATCGGAGACGATTTTGCTCAAATTTGGGACGATATCGTCCAATAGTGGACGATATCATCATTTGTATGAAATTGAACCTGATTTTACTTGCATTATTAATCACTTGAGTTTTTATTAATGATTTTTATTGTGTTGTTGTTTATGTTGTAGAGAGGTTTACTAAAGAGTAGAGAATGGAAATACGATGGGTTGAGAGATGACTTGGCCGCTCTATCATAGGTAGAGCGGGATCAGCTGGCTCAGGCTGACTTACAGCATGTGGCAGAGATGCCACAAGTTTCTACAGACATGGGGCTACTGACAGCCCTGGCAGAGAGGTGGTATCCGGGTTCTTCCTATTTTTGGTTACCCACAGGGGAGATGACTCCCACATTGGAGGATGTATGGAGGATTTTGAGGATCCCCATACAAGGACGGTTGATCACTCCTATGGCCAATCAGGGCCATGCTATGATGCGGTTGTGTGGCGATCCGAGCTTCGCCCTGGAGAAGGGCGGAGTGAACATCGAGGCCTACGTCGGATGCAGGGCATCCAGACTCACACGGGTTTTGGTGGAGTGGTGGGTGGACTTCTACTGTGCCACCAGAGCGGGTGCAGGGTACCATGGGTGCTAGCAGATGTGATCTACGACATGCGTGACCATGGTTACAGGTTCTCTTGGGGCAATTTTGTTCTATGCCGATTGTACAGGATCCTGCATGGGGTCGTGTACAAGGGCGGCCGATGTCTGGTTATGACATCGCTACTACAGGTTTGGTGCTGGGAGCACATTGCAGTGCGGAGGCCGGTAGGGCTTCCTTTGATAGGGATTGATGGGGAGAGGCCCCGAGTTTTCTACTGGTGGCTCCAGAGAGGGCACAAGGCGGATTGATCTGTCGATGTCTCGAAGACTGCTGGATGACCTTGTCCCGGACCAGATCACCTGGAGGCCTTGGAGGGATCATCCAGGGTGGGCCGAGGATGGACAGAGGCGGCTCGCATCAGGCGAGTCTTGGCTGAGGATGGAGAGGGGAGAGGTGGAGCTCCATCGCTACGACCGAGTTTTGTGATAGTTCGGTCTACAATAGGGGATCCCATCTCTCAGGGATTACGAGTTTTCTCGGACTGTCCGGGATAACACTACAGTTAGCGGGGCTCCAGATATGCAGCGCTTCTGGAGTCAGGACGCAGATGATGCCCCCATTCAGCCGGTGGATGGGGATGATGTTGGGGTAGCCGACGGCTATGATGCCTGGTACGAGGCATCCGCCCTCCTCGGATGACGAGGGCTCAGGGTCTGATTCATGCAGTTGTGCATCGGATGGGGAGGCGGCGCCAGGCGGCCATTGAGGCGGCCCAGGGTCATGGAGGGAGAGAGCAGAGGAGACCACAGGCTCAGCAGAGGCCATGACAGTGGGAGAGGAGGGAGGAGAGACCCCCTTCTCCATAGAGAGAGAGGCCACCATCGCCCGATAAGGGCAAGGGTGTTGACACTGGGGAGAGCAGCGAGACAGTGACTCTCCGAGTGAGAGTCTGTCTCCGGCATGTGGAACCTCGGAGGAGGCTGCACGACCATCGAGCTGAGGTGACACGGCTGGGAGATGAGATTGCATGCCTCGAGCATGGGGGAGGGGCGAGCACTCGAGATCTAGCACGGGCTATTGCCCAGGTCACTTTTATCGGACACTATACCACCGGATGGTGCCAGAGGAGGAGAGATTACCACTTTCGGCTACCATCATGGATCCGATCAGGATTGGGTCATCAAGGACTTCGTCTCGATCCATGACTAGGACTCGCATACTACGATGGGGCCACCTCGTCCACCTCGGGGCAGGGGAGGAGATGAGGCTGAGAGCTCGAGGGGTTCTCGAGGCTAGCTACTACATATTGCACTGTATAGATTGATATATAGTATTTATTATTTTTGATAGAGGATTGAGTATGCCGAGGTATAGATTGTGGCATACCGATCCGTTTTGATATGATGTATATATATTGGTGATATATATAGATGAGATATTTTTGATCATATGACTTGTCTTATGTATTTTTATGATGCTTTTAAATGTTTTGATTGATTGATTTGATGATTCATGTAATTACGTCGTTGGAAATATTATGGTTGAAATGTCATGCTTAAAAAATTTAAATGAAAGAATCTGATAGAACAAATTGGTTGTTTGTGATGTGATGATTTGATAAAAAAATAAAAGGGACTTTTAACAATAATTTCAAAGGACATTGTCGCTATTATAGACCATTTCATGGAGTCGCCGCTCACTCGGTCGTCAAGCTAATCCCAGTATAGAAATATTGTTAAAAAGTAAAAGAGTGCTTAAGAGACTGTCTTAAGACTTTGGTGCAATGGTGCAAATGATGATGATGATGGTTTGTTTTCAGAGTTTCATAAAAATAGTATGCATGAAATAATGTTAAAATGATTTTTGCTAGGCATAAATTCCTAAGTGTGATAAATTTTTGGATAATTCCCTAGGAATTATACCATCATTGCAAAATTGAAGGTTGACATAATGACATGAAATAGTGATAATGTGCATGCTTTTGAAAGCATAATTGTATAACATAATGATTTAAGTCATATGGTTTTCATGATTTTTAAATAAATGGGGAATAAAAATTGTTACAATGGTTTGCGCTAGGCATAGAATATGTAGGTATAGACTTATACCATCATCGTGAAAATCAAAAAGAAATAGTTTTATTGCATGGTTGATTTTTAATAAATAGAAAATATGAAGATGAGGACTTGCGCTAGGCATAAAATTCCAATTTTGGTTTTGGAACTATACCATCGTCGTGAAAGTCGACAATATATATATTTTTTTTTTTTTTTTTTGTGTGTGTGTGTGTTTGTGTGTTTTGATTGTATGGTTTTGAAAGAAATTTTGATTTTTTATTATGCATGTAGTTGTCTTTATACTAAACAACTGTACTTTAAAGAAGAAAATGAATTTATTCCAGACAATTTGCAAAAAAATATTTCAAAGTATCTTAAAGACAAAAGTTAGATTTATAAGGAATCCCATGTGCATATGTGAGTTCATTTCCAATCTTGATTTATCATAATGATACACAAAATCTCTCAAATACAAATGTGTGTGCAATTGCTATGTTCATTTACCAGTTTTGAGCAAGATAATATGATACAAGTGATTTGAATGAACCAAATAAGTGTTCATTAACCATGATGTAGATGCATATAACCATACTAGACTACTATGTAAGTCGGATTATCAAGAGCTAGCTAATCCATAAGCAGACATAGGTCTGTACAAAAGAAGGTCGCTAATGTGACGGACATATCGCCACGCTAGGAGTTACCCAAGGCCAAGCAGGTTGGGCACAAACCACCTGTTATGGGGCTTACCTCACGGTTTTCGAATAATTGAGAATTCCAGGGATTCAAGCTCATCAACCCTTCTTTTCTTTTCAAAGGGTAGGGAAAGGGATTTTATTGCTTTTGCTTTTGCTTTCTTTTGCTTTCTTTTGTATTTTTGCTTGATAATGTTGTAATGATATAAAATAACATTTTTCTTTTTCTCTTTTTCTTGAACTTTGCTTTTTCTTTTTGTTCTATGCTAGGGATACTTGCTCGGATTAGGTTGTAGAGCAAGGGATTTTTATTCTGGGTAGGGGTGAGCTTGTCCTTTTGCCAATTCTCAAAGATTCTAGACCATGTGCATGATAGGATAGCGGGGAAACTTTTCGCTCAAGAAACCACTTCTACTATGTAGCATAGCATGGAAATTACAAATATAATCATTTTATTGTGAAAGGATGTGCTTGGTTTAAGTAAATAACAAGATCAATTCTCTGTGCTCAAACTTTATTTAATTGAATTTTGTGGACTTTGATATAAGAGAGATTAGTAATCATGCCAGATAAAAATCAAGATATTTATTTTTGTGTTTGTGAAAGTGAGGGATTCCAAATAAATGCTAATTTATCCAAAATAATTTGAAACATATAACTGCAACATTTGTAAGAAGATATATATAAATACTTTTTGAGAAGTTTTGAGAATGTTGACTCTCTCTTTCTTCTTTATGTTGTTTTGGTTTCGAAAGAGTCAAGAATATTGCTGTTTTTTTATTTTTATTATTATTTTTTGTTTTTGAAAGAATTAACAAGTGCCATAAATAAATACAACAAGTAGTTTTGAATATTTTGATGATTATGAATGTTTTTGGTGTTTTTGAATTTATAAATTGAAAGAAATACAAGATAGTGATTTTGAAATATTTTAAACAAATATATACAAGGATGAAATGACCAAATTTATACATAGTAACGTTTAAGATGCAAAATGTTCATGGGTTCTTTAAGTTCTTTACCATCTAAGGTAGATAATTTGTATGCTCCTCGATTCAAATTTAGCGGTGATAATGTATGGTCCAAGCCGGTTGGGCTCAAATTTACCTTTAAGGTCCTTAGTTGCTTTAGTATTTTTTTATTTTCTTTTAAAACAAGGTCGTCGATCTCAAAGGATCGATGACGAACTTTTAGCATATGATCTTTTAAGCTTGTTTTGGTAGGCACGGAGATGCTCCAAAGCATTGATGCATTTTTCATCTAGGAGTTCCAGTGGTGAGTCTGCCACTCGATATTCATCTCCTACTTCGGTATCTTGAAGTAGTAGAGCCAAAGAAGGAACTTCTAATTCAAAGGGAAAAATGGCTTCGGCACCATAAACCAAAACAAAAGGTGAAGTTCCAGTGGGGGTTCGAACACTAGTTCGATAGGCCCACAAGGCTGGATATAATTGAATGTGCCAGTCACGGCTAGTTTTATTGACCAATATTTTGAGAATTTTGATTAAGGTTTTGTTAGATGCTTACGCTTGACCATTACCCTGAGGATAATAGGGAGTGGACCAGCGATGTTGAATCTTATATTTTTGGCATAATTTTTTAACATCTTTATTTTTGAAACAAGTTCCATTATCGAGAGATGAGATTTGCAAGAATTCCGAACCTACAAATGATTTGATTAAAAATAAATTTAGAGACTTGTGTGCCAGTGCGGGAAGCTAAAGGCATAGCTTCAACCCACTTCGTGAAATACTCGGTGGCGGTTATGATGAATTTGTGTCCATCGGATGACACAGGATTGATTTTGCCAATAATATCTAAACCCCATTTTGAAAAGGGCCAAGGAGATGAAATAGCCTGCGGTTCTTGTGCGGGCGCATGGACAAGGTCAGCATGTTTCCGGCACTTGTCGCAATGGCGCACATAATCATGTGCATCATTCTCCATGGTAGGCCAAAAGTATCCTATCCTAAGGAGCTTTTTAGCAATGACACTACCACTGAAGTGTCCTCCACAAGATCCATCGTGGGCTTCACTCAAGGCTGATTTGGATTCTTCTAAATTCAAACATCTTAATAGGATACCTTCAAAAGATCTCCTATATAAAGTATTGCCAATTATTACAAATCGACTTGCTCGTCTACGTAATAACCGACGTTGGTTTCTATTAGAATTGGCAAGGAAAGTCCCATTTTGGAGAAAATCAAATATATCCGTATACCAAGGTTCAGGAGTAGTTTCATTGATTAGAAACACATCCAAAGGTTCTAAGCATGACTTATTTGAAGCGGGTTCCTAGAGTCGACGAATAATGATAGTGGCATATTCGTCATCTAACTCCAAGGGCAGGAGAGATGCAGTGCGGCCATAGCATCAGTTGCACGGTTGCAAGTTCGAGGAATAGCTTCCAAGGTAACTTGATCAAATAGAGACATTAATTGTAAAACATAGGCTTTATATGGGCACAGTTTATCATCTCCGGTCTGATAAACTTCATTAATTTGGTTTATAACAAGTTGAGAATCACCAAAAACTAACGAGATGTTTAATTTTTAGCGCCAAGGCAGCTCGTAATCCAAGGATTAGAGCTTCATATTCAGCAATATTGTTGGTGCAAGCAAATGTTAATTTGAAGGACAGAGGAATAAGATGTTTTTGCGGGGATATTAAAATAATACCCGCACTAGCCCCACTCATGCATCGGGCTCCATCAAAGTATAAGGACCATTGTTCAATATGGTCTGCCTCTAATTGAAGGCATTCATCAGGAAACTCAATGATGAGGGGATGGGTAGACTCTAAGGGTGCAGCGACTAATTGATCTGCTATGATTTGACCCTTAACAGACTTCTGTCCTATGAACGTGAGGTCAAACTCGCTTAGAGCAAGAACCCACTTGGTTGTGCGACCCGATAAATAAGGTCGACTCATGAGATACCTCAAGGGATCATATTTAGCAATGACATAAGTTTTCTGACTAAGCATATAATGGCATAATTTTTGCGTAGCAAACATGAATGCTAGACATAGTTTTTCTAATGTTGTGTAGCGGGTTTCATAACTGATGAAGGTTCGGCTAATATAATAATTAGCACGTTCTCTCTTCTCATCATCAAGCTGAGCTAACATAGCTCCTAAGGCAGAATCTGAAGCTGAAATATACAGGAGAAATGGGCGATCAGGTCTAGGCGGTGAAAGCACAGGTGGGTTAAGGAGGTATTGTTTGAGAAGTTCAAAAGCTTCTTTACATTCGTCGTCCCAATTAAAAGGGACATCCTTCTTAAGAAGTTTAAGAAAGGGACCGGTTTTGTCCGCCGACTTATCGATGAAGCGACGGATGGCTTGAAGCTTACCTTGTAAACTTCGTAACTCAGATATATTAGTAGGTGCGGGCATATCAGTGATAGCCGCAATCTTGAGAGGGTCGATTTCGATACCACGTAAAGAAACTAAAACCCCTAATAGTTTATCGGACTTAACTCCGAATATGCATTTGGCTGGATTTAATCGAATAAGATATTCTCGTAATCGATTAAAAACTTTTCTCAAATCATCTAAATGATTATCTTCATTAATAGAGCGAGCTATAATATCATCTACATAATCATGTAGGATATCATGCATCATATCATGAAAAATATAAGTCATAGCTCGTTGATAGGTTGCACCTGCGTTCTTTAAGCCAAATGGCATCACTTTCCAACAAAAGGTACCCCAGGGGGTAATAAAGGCTGTTTTAGCCTGATCTTCAGGAGCTATCCTGATCTGATTATAACCGGAGAATCCATCCATTAAGGACATCATCCCACTCTCGACGGTAAATTCAATGATTTGATCCATGTTTGGAAGAGGAAAATCATCTTTAGGGCATGCAACGTTAATATCTCTAAAATCTGTGCAAACCCTAACTTTGGTGGCTTCTTTCTTGGTGACTGGAACTACATTTGAGATCCATTCGAGCATAATCAATAGCTTGTATAAAAACAACATTCAGGAGTTTTTCTAACTCCCCTTTGACTAGCAAAGCCACTTTGGGATGCATTTTTCTAAGTTTTTGTTTAACGGGTTTAGCATCCGGATGGACCACTAGGTGATGCATGACTACGGAAGGGTCTAGACCTGGCATATCTTCATATGTCCAAGCGAAGACATCTTCATATTCTTTAAGGAATGCAATGTATTGCTCTTGTTTTTCTTGACTTAATTCTGATCCAATATTGATTATGTGAGGACTATCCTCAGTTCCAATATTAATTTTAATGACGTTTTCTACCTCCATGTGTAGATCTCTTTCAAAGTTAGGTGGGGCGGGTGAAACGCCCAATTCTTGTAATTCTTGTAAGGTTAAGTTGGATAATTCATCTTGAGGATTAGTGGTCTCAAGTTGGGCTATAGTTGGTATAGAACCATCAAAATAAAATCCATTGTGTAACATCTCTTCAACGGAGACATCGTGGAAGATATCTCCTTCCAACTCCTCATCAGAGTCAACAATCATTTCGGGGTAAGCTATGGATAGCATGTTACATGTAAATGGCTGATTTTTTAGAGGCAAATCATCACGCCTATCCAAATAATCTTGATAACATATGAGTTGATCATCATCTTCAAAAGGAAAGGGTTGACCCTTACTAGGAAATAGGCCCACACCACAGCGGGGAGGCCACGGTTCTACCTCGAAAGGTTCTTTCATGCCATTTTGGAAAGGTCCCAAGCCTTTCCCTTTATATCCCATTTTAAGCATTATGGGTTTAGCTTTAATATATTCATTGGTAAAATAACATCGAGCATATCCCTCATGATGAGTTTTGATATTTCGAGGGATTCTTCCCCAGTCATATCCTTTATAAATGAAGGCACAACTCCCGACTTGGTAAGTACTTCCCATAGGTTGTGGGAGGCCCAAAGTACGAGGAGATGGCGGCAAGTTATTTAAAAGAATTGAATCTTGCATGAAAGCATTTGTTTTTCTGATATTAAGATTGTGGATAAATTTGGTAAAAGTTCATCAGAAAGAGCATAAGATGTAGAAGGATCATTCCCTATATCTTTAGATGTGGAAGGTATGATAGATGTTGATAATGTGGAAGTGTTAAGAGATGGGTCTATAGGTTTTGAAATTATAGGGATAGAACATGAAGGATTGGTTGTAGATTGAAGATCTTTTTGAGGTTCTAGAGTGGTTTGTTTAGAAGATTGTTGATCTATATATGAGGATGAAATTAATGGAGGGAAATAGGTGAAGCTATGGGTGTGTGTTTCACAGTTTTAGATGAAAAATAAGAATTAGGATGTGTGGATGACAGAGCGAGGCAAAATTGCACTCCAACAGGTTCTGCCAAAGCACACATATCAAAGGGTCTAGGATCACCGTGGATAGTGACCAACTGATTTTTAAATTCGAATTTAACACATTGGTGTAAAGTTGATGGGACAGCCCGCATTGCATTGATCCAAGGACGACCCAAGAGTATATTGTACGATGCGGGGCAATGTACAATAAACATGGTGGTATCTAGAGTTCGAGGACCAACTTGCAATGGGATGGTAATAACTCCACACGTTTCTTGTGTTTCGTCATTGAAAGCTTTGATAATCATGTCAGTTTTCTTCATTTCATCACTTCTAAAGCCAAATCGTTGGTAGAAGTCAAAAGTGCAAATGTTTAGAGATGAACCATTATCAATCAGGACTCGTTTAACAACTACATCTCCAATTAGAGCAGTAATATATAAGGGATTATCCTTATGTAAACTGTGTTGTGGGATATCTTTATCTCGAAAGTCAATACAATCAACTTCTCGAGTGATGATAGTATTGGCCATGGCTTCAGGTTGAATATTTTGAGGTACCATCATTTGGCTTAATGTAAGCATCAACTCATCCCTATGGGTAGGAGAAGATCTTAATAAATCCAAAAGGGAAATTATGGCTGTAGTATTGGATAATTGCTCATTAATATTGTAAGGGGGTTTAGGTTGAACATTGGAAGCATGATTCCCTTTATTGGGATTTTTCAAAACAAATGGAGCTGATCCATCATTATGGTTTGGTTCTTGTTGAGAATTTTGAGCCTGTTGTCGGGTAACGACTCCAATGGTACCTACAATGTTATATTGAAGACGCTGAACTGGTCTCGGTCGAGCATTTATGGCTTGTTCATTTGGGAGGAATTGATTAGAAGAGGGTCGAGTAGTAACTCTTCTAGGAAATGGTTCTTCTGGAACCATAGCATCTGTGATGGGTTGAATAGGATCTGATTCATTTTCAGAACTATTCGATTGGTTTGAAGTGATGTCTATTTCACTTTCAGTATCTGATTCTATATCACTAGGATCTAGAGTTTGAATATTATGTAGGGGCCTGGTCGTAACCATGGATAAAGTTGTGTCAAATATTTGAGGATCATGATTAAGTAAATGTCCACTAATAGTTCCTACATATCGGGTAGGAGGAGGAACATTATGATGTTCGATTTGATTGGCCACCTCTTTACCATGTCTTGGTAAAGGGTGTTGAAA
This sequence comes from Wollemia nobilis, assembly GCA_028583015.1. NCBI lineage: Eukaryota > Viridiplantae > Streptophyta > Pinopsida > Araucariales > Araucariaceae > Wollemia > Wollemia nobilis. The sequence goes on along the minus strand of JAQPPZ010017031.1, from coordinate 3,955,454 downwards.
TATGTCTAATGATTGATTAGCATTTTGATTTTGATTTTGGGGAATGTTCTTTTGAGGATTATTAGGAGCATTTTGTTTAGGTTGGAAGGCTTGCACCTCCATTTCATTATTATCAATCAGATCCTGTATTTTATGTTTCAACCTTTTACAAGCGTTGGTAGAGTGTCCAGGCCCTCTATGGAAATCACGGTGTAAGTCGGCTCCGTATCCGGGTATAGTTGGATCGGGTTCCCGGATAGTTGGTAATTGGATCAAACCTCTTTCGAGTAATTGAGGTAAAATAGTTGATAATGGTTGATTCAATATAGTAAATTCTCGAGGAGGCTTATCAGGCGGTTTCAATATAAATTTTTTTGTTGTTTTCGTTGCATTGATATTAGCAACATTTCTCTGTCAGTGACTCCGTCACCTACAACTTGTTTGTTTTTATATTGATTTTTGGATGTTTTCTCATCATCCTTCTTCCTAAGTTGGCCTCTCCTAATGAGGGCATCTTCTACTCTTCGAGCTAAATCTATAGCTTGATCGAAGGTAGTTAAAGTAGCGGTTGATAGCTCATAAGATATTTGTTCTTGTAAATTATTAATAAAAATGTCCAACATTTCCCTATAAGGTAGCACAAAGTGCAGTTTTCCTATCAACTGCCTCCATCTAGCTAAGAAATCGGCAAAACATTCATCCTTGTCTTGTTTTAAGTTGTATAAATCTTTAATGGTTACATGCCTCTCGATGTAGGCACTAAATTGATGGACAAAAGATTCAGTTGTTTCTTCAAAGTTTCTCAAAGAATGAGTGGGCAATTGATAGTACCACTCTAATGCCATTCCACCTAAACTTTTTGGGAACATTTTTAGTAATAGCAAGTCATCATGTGATATATCATGACATGCTATCCTAAACATGCGAAGATGCTCTATGGGATCTTCGGTTCCTTTATATATAGGCAGGATGGGCATGGGAAAATGCTTAGGGTACGGTTGTGCTACAACTATGGGATCCAAAGGTTGACTACATATCTCTCGATAATTGTACGAGGGACGGTAAGGATCTATCTGGTCCATACGCGAAGCTAACTGTTTCACCATGGCTTCCAGATTACTAGTTTGCCCACCATATTGGTTCGGTAGGGCATTGATATGGGATTTGTGAGCATATGATGGAGGGACATGAAGATTAGATGCTATGTTGCTATTGTGTAAATTGTTGGTAGGAAAGGTGTTATGAAGGAATTTTGAAGTTGTATTATGTTGTATTCCAGATTGTTGAAAATTGGTGTTTGGCTTCATTTTAGGTTTTTGTTTACTTGAAGCATATTGATCAATAGTTTGGCGAAGTAAAGCAGTGAAGGAAGTTTTCTTTTGTGTGGGAATGATTTTAGGCTCAATAACAGGTTCCTTAGGAGGTTGGGTAACTTGTTGTTTTGGCATGTTCTGAATCATAGTGACCATATCTCTATTGGATGGTCCAGCCTTATCACTTTCTTGATCAATGAAAGACAAGGGATTAGTGTGCACATCAAACATATGTTCCATGGCTGCTTGAGTGTCACTAATTTGCCCTTTATCAATACGAACTGCCATATTAAGAGCACCAATGTTATTATTGAAAAATTTCCAGAAATGATCTAAGTTGTCAAAAGCAATAGTTCCATCTGGAGCTACTCTAGGGGATGAGGATCCATCCTCTTTAACATTTTCTTCTTGTTCATTGTCTTCACCTAGGTCATCTTCTGGTTGATCTAGAGTTTCTCCTTCAGGAATTGGATCTTCGGGAAGGACATTTGGGTCTCTAGTTTTATCTTCTAACCAATCTTCTTCTTCTCCTTCGGTTTGTTTACCATTCCTAAGTTTAGGCATTGTGCTTAATTTAGATTTCAGCAAATATATATATATATATATATATATATATATATTTTTTTTATGCAACAAGCTTAAGAGGTATATATTAATTATATACCTACTACAATATTTAAAATGAAAGGTTTTGGTTTTTGTTATGTTTTTTAGTTTTTCTTGTTTTTGTAATAATATTGTAAAGATAACAAACAACACAATAAATGCAAGAACTAATACTGAAAGTAATGATCTAGTTTTCTATAAACAATTTATAAATATCATTAATGGGCTCGAGTTCTTCAGGAGTCATGAAGTGTTCTTCTTCAAATTGAAAATTTTCTTTCAAAAATTTAATGAAAAGAGCTATAGTGATATTATCTGTCTCAGATTCTGGTTGATAGAAGTAAAGCTCGTGGCAATACTCTCGATATAACATAGCTCGAGGAACTCTATTCCATATTTCCCTATCCGTAAGAACAACCTCTTGGTCTTCTACATGACCTAGGAACTGGTGTATAATGGCTGCGTTCTCGAGGTATTCCTCGAAGGTGAACAATTCTGAAGACACAAGAGCTCTCCTATAAGCTAACCATCTATGGCGAGGCTCTCCAAAGTTCATGATAAAAGACGAGTTGATGAGGATCCAGGATTCTATCTAGGACAAGCCTCTTGATTTGTTTAAGTTTTGTTGACCTAGATGAAATGACACTTAGTCTTCTATCAAGTTCGTCCCACAAAAGTTGATTTCTATCTGTTTCAAGCACACTAAGCACATAATTGATTTCTATGGCTGCTAATTGGTTTTCAACATTTATAGTAGCTTGCTAATATTTTCTTAGGAGCTACCATCTAAACATGATATGCAACTTATTAATTTTAAATGATTTGAAATGCATCTATGTTTTGGTTGTTTTATTTTTTTTTTTTTTTTCAAAAGGTTTAAAATGCATTCACGTCGGGTTCACCAAAATGTATCGCTCCAAATTTTTCACATCCTTACCTTCAGGCTATAGGATCCGTGCCCGAAAGGAGGATGGGAAAAGGATGGCATGGTACCTCGGACTGAGAGGCCTTGCGAAGGTCCCGCCTCTCGGGGAGGTGTATTATGGTGATTTTTCGATGGATGGTGGGTTCACCAGGAAACGTTTGAATGGCAGTTTCCATGCCTAGGTTGGGAATGTGTTTGATGTGTTCAGTTTTAGCTTTAATCATCCAAGTCCTAGGTTTGGCCAAAATGCGTCTAAGTTATTCTATATGAAATGCAGATTTAAATGAATACAAAGAACAAAATTAGGACAAAAAATAGAGAAAGTAAGCAAGATTAAAAAGTCATACCCGATCCGGATGTCTGATGGAGATTCTAATTTTGAAGCAGTCAGGATCGCCTCCGATTTGACAGGATCGTCTGCTATCAGACAAGATTGTCGAGATTCGACGAATTATCGAATTCTGAGACCTCAATAGAGAAATAGATGCAAAATACGAGAGAATGCAACTATGATAACAGAGGGAAACAGTGTAAAATGACAATAACAATATCAAACTGAGAATTATAAATAGAAACATGAATGCATTATACTGATTTAATGACAATTATAACTTAATTATGCATTTGATCTAGATGGGTGAACTCCAAGATGCAAAATAATAAGAAATAATCATAATATTAACTAAATGCAGAATAATACAGAAAAGGATGAAGAAATGCAAACTCTGGGCACTGATTGCCCCCAATGTGGACTACAGTCGAAATCATCTCTGATTCGATAGGATCACCTCCGATCTGAACAGGATCGTCTACGACGATGTAAGCTTGCTCCGGCTGAAAAATACTAAGGTACCTGCAACAAAATTTGGATAGAACAAGTGCAAATAGTAATTTAGGATGTCTAGTGTGTGTAGAATTCGAGTTACAGGGAATTTCAGCCAGGGGGATGCTAAGGGGAGGGCCTAGGATTAAATAGGCTTAGGAGGGAGGTTAGGAGGTTGGAGATCATCCCTATTTGGGAGATCTCCAATGGGGAGGGTCTCTAACGGTGCAGACACGCTTATGCCTGGATTAGAGACGTCGTTGGAACAGAAGCTAATTGTGAAAAATTAGTTTTGGGACAAGATCGTCTGGACGTCCTAGCCCAGACGAAATCGTCCGATCTGAGGCGATATCGTCTGATCGGCGACGATATCGTCAAACGGTCAAAACAAACTCTAAAAATGGCGCGAGAAATGAGGAAACGGATTAAGCGACGGTTTGGGAGCGGTTTTGGAGGTTGAAATTTGAATTTGAATTATTTACTAGAGTAAGTGTAATTATTAAGGTTTTATTGCGCCAATTTTAGGGTGCTACACATCCCAAAATTATTTGATCTCTTGGTCAGGGCCTCATGCATTCTTCTTTCTAGATAGATACCCTAATCATACTGAATTTCCTTTGCGATACCTTCTATGTATTGTGCCATCCACATTGGCATCTTCATCGCCCTTGTGTCCCTTGATAGTCGATCCATGACTGTATTCATTTCACATGCCCAATGTTCTCCTTGCAACTAGCTCTATTTGATTATGTGCATCCCTACGCCTAAAATATTTGCCTCTATTAGTGATTTGACAGTGGTCATAGCAGTGATGAGATGGTATGCCTCTATCGGGTCTCTAGTTTTTTCACTATCTCCATATCGTCCTCCGGTAACCCAAATGTTTTTGGAAGGTTTCTACCGAGATATCCACCTTGACAAACCTCTTTCCCACATTGATGTAGGCAACTCAGGTTGCTGCATTATATGCCTGAAATATCTATAAAATATAGTTCTGGAAGAATATCCAGTGGAATGGTGGAATCTGCATAATGACTGCCACATGTGCATCCTCGAATGTCTTCCTACAGGGATGATCTCTATTTTTTTCATCATTCTACCATTTCCTATACGCATCTGCTCCATGTTGTACAAATGTGATATTTGATACTTCCACCTACCATTCCTTCTGTCCACTGCTCAGGTGGTCTTCCTATTTTAGCACATGGGCCTCACTCCTCAATTCCCTCTATGAAGTTCTTTCTTGGGCCATTCTTCCCTTTTTGTGCCTTGGTGGTGTTCTATCCAGGTGTGCCGACCAATGTATTTGTCCCCTCCATGGCCTATGTCCTCCTCTCCTCCAAGTATGATTAACATACCTCCCATGGAATTGAAATTGACACCCTTGATGTTGTCATGGGTATGCCTCCCTCTTGTGAAGTGGACCTGGTGATCTCTCCACCCTATGAGCTACAATCCACCTTAACCGGTGTCCAAATTCTTCTATTGAAATCATTCCTTCAGCATCTCATCGATTATCTCAACCTTCTCTTTCACAATTAGAAGCGTACCAAAAATTATGCAGCCTCCTATAAAATCGTATAGTGTACGGTTCTGTGTCTCCTGTGTGATTTTCATCTCCATCATTAGATGATTGCCAACTCAGTAGTTGGTTTAAAATATTTGTCTTTTTCCCCGCTTTTTCCTCCAACCGCTGCTTTCTCCCGTGCATGCCGCATTAAATGGGTAGTTGAAAATCATACGACATGGGTCAAATCGTACAATGTATGATCCAAATCGTACAACGTGGCTTCTTGTATGATTTCCCATGTCATTTTTTCAATTTTAATTGTATGATTTTCCAAATTTTCCAATTTCCAATCATAATTTTTTTCACTTGTACGATCTCTATACTTAGAAAAATTTTGCTTTATTTTTATTTGGAGAGGCCACCATTTTTTATTTTCAACCTTGCCCTTCTTAATTGCGTCCTGAAGGATTTTCACAACTAAGGAACACTCTTTTTTTTTCAATTTTTTTTTTTCAACCTAGTCTATTTACACTTACCATCTTGGTAATCGTACAGTGAAATTCACTTGTACGATCCCATCTAAATCTTGACCTCGAGGTTTGACCATCATATTTTTATTAGTGGTATCCTCCTATACCTCTTGTTCCCTTGCTTGGCTTGTCTCTATCTATGATGTTGTTTCCTGTTCGGTTCCTCTCCTACAGTGTGTACAGTTCAAAATTGTACAGTGGCAATTTGGAGTCTCTTCCCCTGGTAGGCCTTCTTCTCATTGTGCAGGTAATTGATCCTAGGTGGTGGTGTCCTCACCACTCTACTACTATTTTAGCAACTTATTTGCCTATCTCCATGGATCATTTCTGGCTCCAAACTTGGTGATCAAACTCGTTGATGGCCTAGGTTTATTTCCTCTGTTAAATGTACCCTTCCTCTTCCAGCTAAGTTTCTACCATGTGGGTATCTACCCCTTCCATTTCCTCTTGGCCATAAACTTATCTATAATATTTGTGGTTCCTCCCTTTCTTGGAGTAATTTACTATTACCCAATGGTTGTTGAGGTCTTTGCCTAATTATGGGTTGATGTCCCCTTTCTTGTCATAACATGCCTCTTAGTCTTGGTACACCTCGTTGATTCCTTACCCAGTTCATGTATGCTAGAGGATTATATCCTAGCCATCTAGGAGTAGGGGGTTGAAATATTCCTCATCCTCTACCTCCTCTATTTGCAACATCATCATAGTCTCAATTATTCTCTAGTTGCCTACCTCCTCATCCGTAATGGAGTCTTAGAGGTCTTCGTCCAATTTCTCCTCTTGTTCTTTGGTTATCAGGAGTAATTTATACCAACTCAATATTGGCTAGTGGACTCTGATTAGGTGATAGCTATTGCAAGGTTTGGATTCTTTGATCAGCATGGACTAAGCGAGACCTCCATCTTCTTGCTTCAAAGGATTTCTAGGGAAGTGATGTTGACAATACTTCTCTATATGCATCCGATAAGTCTGTATCAAAACTAGAGTCAGTTCGACCATATTACCTCTATTCTACCAAATCGGTTGAAAAATTTATCACTCTCTATAATATCCTTACTTCCCTTCTTTGTCTTCTCATTTTTCAATGGGCTATTGTATAAGCTTGCCTATCAATACAAGGTCTTTCCCCCTAAATTCTCTATGCTTCTCTTTATCTGGATGTACCATTTGGAGGATCATGATTTATCTATAGATTATGAGGGTTTTCTAGCTCCTCCTCATTGCTACTATCTATACTAAGTTCTCTTACCAACCATGACATTCCTTCTTCGCTAGAATTCATCATGTTCACCAATATGTTCCCTTGCAACTGAGGTGTTGTGGTAGCCTCCTCTATGTTGTAATAAGGAGATTTTGTGCCTCTATTGGTACTTCATTGTACACTTGGTGAGGTTAGTGGACTTGAGTAGGTGCCTTCATTTCCTCTATCCTCTCTTGGAATTAATTCATCCGCTTCTTCATATTCACTTTCATCCTCCCACTAGTTCACTTCTCGCTGCTCACCCAATTGTCGTATGGTTTCATCCAACTCCTCGATGAGTTATTCCCAACCTCGTATTGTGACTCTACAATGTTTGATACTCTTATTACAATTGTTGCATTTGCATTTGCATCCTCTACTGAAATATCCCAATTTGAGCCAATGGAGAAAGTCCAGCTAGTTTCTCATCTACAGCTTCATTCTTGTCATCTTTTGGAATTTCCATTCTGGTCATGCCCACTCCATACTCATCAGTTACTATTAACCCTATCCTTCTTCTAGTTCCAATTAATAGTGCTACCTCCTGATAACCTCTTGGTTTGATAGAGACCCTCTCCTCTTCTTCTTGTGTGGTTCCATCAGTTCTTCTGACATGTACCTGTATCCTTCTTTCACCAGTTTGGGATGTTAATTCTTGCTGCATGATTATCAATCACATCTCCTCACCTTCTGCAAATAGGTGTGCGAGTACCATATTAGGTTCTTCTTGTGATGGACCTGGCTCATGATGATATTCTTCTTGAGCTTCTGCTCATCTTCGTTGTTCAATTTATTCTAAAGCAATGAATAAACATTGTACTTTATAAGGCTTCAAATTTGAGCCATTTACAGTGTCGGGTACCTCCGTCCCATTCAAGTTTTGCAGCCTCACTACTCCATTACTCATTACTTCAATAACTTTATAAGTACCAAGCCATAACATCTTCAACTTACCTGGCTTGATTTCCCTCTTCCAATTAAACTTTAGAACCAAGTCCCCCAAACTAAGTTCCAACTTCCTTAAGTGCTTGTCATGCCACGCCTTACATATTTTTTGAGCTATCTCAATTTCCCATTGTACCATGACTCTTCTTTCATCTAACTTGGTCAGCATCATCAGTAATTCCTCTAAAATTTCTTGATCCCCCAAGTGATGCTCTACTGTGACTCTCAAACTTGGTATCATGAACTCGACTGGCACAACTGCTTCTTGACCATACATCAATTGGAAAGGTGTATGTTCTATTTTTGGTTTAAAATTTGTTCTGTATACCCACAAAATAGACGATAACCTTTCCTCCTAGTATGCTCCCTCTATTCCACAGGTTTTATACAGAGTTGATACTAAGACTTTATTGGTTGCTTCTGCCTATCCATTTTCTCCAGGGTAGTACAGACTAGACAACGAGTGTAAAATCTTAAACTCTATCATTAGCATTTTGATAATTTCATTAACAAAGTTTTCTCCGTAGTCACTCGTTATTTGTAGTGGAATATTGAATCTTATGATTACCTGCTCGTACAAAAATCTCATTCTACTTTTGGTCAAATTATTAGGTAATGCTCTTTCTTCTACCCATTTTTTTAGATATTTCATTACCACTATGATATATCTGCACTTCCACCTCTGAGATGTCTTTAATGGTCCTACAAAGTCCAAGCCCCAATGTTTGAAAAACTCCTGTGGTTGCGATGGGTGTAAGGGCATGAAGTCCATCTTTATAGGTTTACCTGCTCTTTGGAAAGTATCACAAGATTGCACATGTTCCTTTGCATAATTATACAGTGTGGGCCACCATAGACCTACTAACAATATTTTCCATGCAGTTGCATCTGGTCCCATATGTCCCCTTGCTAAGCCTGTGTGGGATTATTTCAATGTTTCCTTGACTTCTTCCTCCATTACACATATGTGAAAGATACCATCACTTCCCATCTTGTATAGTAATCCTTCTATTATCTGGAAGGCTATTGACTTCAATATTATTTTATTCTTTTTGGTTGTCGTCATTTCTTGTGGCAACTCATATGTGGATAGATATTGGCCAACCAACTTGTACCATGATGGAACAATGTTGATGGTGAATAATTAAGCATTTAGAAATTCATCAAGAACTCATGTTCATGTCAGCTCCCCTGATCGTATCTATAGACACCTAAATCATGTCATGCTTAGGGGATCTGCTCACATAGACACATTCATAAGATCATAAGACATAATATTGGACTTTCCAAGCATCAACAATGGTTCTCACCACTCATTTGGGGCCTTTTCAAGCCATTCAATCCTAGCCTCTCAAGCCAATAGTGGCCAGATCCTAGCCGCTCAAGCCTAGAGTGGCCAGACCCTAGTTGTTGTAGATGCCAACAGCCAGATCTTAGCCACTGCAAACAACAATGGCTAAGCCATAAGCAGCAATTTTGCTAACAAACAGGCCTAATCACGAGTGGAAGTGGTAGTCTGCATGCAATAAAGGTGAGCGGGAGTAACTTTACATTCATTTTTATGACCAGTTCACATAAGAGGCTTGATTTTGCATTTAAACTTTAGTTAACTGACCTTCAAGCATAAATAAAGGATAAAAGCTTCTCATGCTAATGACTAGTTCGCATAGGAGACTCAAGTGGGTTGTTAGATTTCAATTAACTAGCCTTCAAATATAAACAAAGGATAAAATATTCTCATGCTAACTTGAACTACGTATGAGGAATTCATTCCTAGGGCTTGGACATAGACCTAGGGTTTCACACTATAAAAGGTGTAAGCCTAAGAGCACCAAGATATATCTTTTTACACACATAGATCGAGACATCTTCTATTGAGGAGAGCTTTCGATACTTGGAGAGTTTCCTTGGAGATCATGTGTACGGTGAAGCCCTGATGGATTGAAGAGCATAACACCTATTATTTCAACATCAGATACAGGCTTTGACCCATAGCTTTGGGGCAAAGAGAGAAATATTTACCTTAGCGACTACTGTCTTGAATAGTGGTCCATAGGCTTAGCTTAGGTTTTAGACATAGCTTCTTTTACTTTGTTTCTTCATGCTTTCATATGATTAGCATAGATTTACATGATTTCATGGCATAGTTTCATCATATTTTTGTTAAATTCTTTTATTGCTAACAACCTCATCCGGGGAGGTAATCTTGGACTTGTTTCATTGGTTATAGGGCCACAGGTTCATCGAACAAAATCTACAACATACAAGAGCAAAAGGGATCCCTCTAGGAAATAGACCTAGAGAAGGAGGTATCTGTAAGCCGTCATACATTTTCATGTGCAGAACTAGGAATATTTTATAAGTGCACCACCTCTTTGTGAAAGGGGCACTCCTTACCTATTTGTAAACTTATTGTATCGAAATGGGTATCCATAAGAGGGACCGACATGTAACCGAGTTTCAATACCAATAAAAAGATCCATATTTATTATTTCTGTGTTATATGTTTTTTCATTGTCTTCCATTTCATCTTGGGTTTTTTTTATAAAATTAAAAGTAGAGCTAAAAAGGGGTAGTGCATGCATCTCAGGGTTGCTACATATGGTGATCACGGTGGGACCTCCACTGATTTTTCATTTTCTACCAAAATACTAACTTATTTTTGTGTGCAGGTCTAGCCGCTCTGAGCTACAACGACCAAAAATTAGCTACTCTGAGCTACAACAGCCAATAGAGCTTAGCTACTCTGAGCTACAATGGCCAATAGAGCTTAGCTACTTTGAGCTATAGCAGCCAATAACCATCCACTCTGGTCAACAATGACCACAACTAAAGTGGAGCAGAGGTTAAAACACTGAATCTTTGAGCTGGATCAAAGGTTGGTATAGCTTCTCTGATATTTTATAGTTTTTTGTATGCTTTTGTGTGCCTAAAACAAAGAACTTAAATCACATTTATGTTTGTAAATTGAAATAATAAAAGGAGAAAGAATTAAGCATTTTGCATATCTTAAATCTTCTTTTAAATTTTCCACTAGGCGTTGCTAGGAACAACGGCTTATGCCTAAAAATTTCACCCTAGAGTCCAACATGCTAGACATTATATTTTGTTTGCTTTCTTTGAGGCCCTACTAGATGCCATGGTTGCACGAAATAAAGTGCACTTATACAAATCATAATAGTTCATGCATCTTTCTGAATATTGAAACGTATTTTTGCACTTAGGCATATAGAAAAGATTCATTGTTGCTATATGATGCACTTTATGTTACGCAAGCTTAAAATGAACACCACACATGCATGTCTCATTTAAAAATTGGGGAGTTGGATTTCATCACCAATCTTCAATTTAGTCCAGTGACATTGGAATTCATCTCCTTCCACTAGTTTACCCCCTAGAGCTTCCTAGAAATAGATTGAGAAACTTACTTATAGTGACACTAAGTTACTTGTGCTCAAACTATCTCCCACTATTGGAAAAATCATTGGTTCAAAGTGGAAGAGCTAAGCGAACCCCCCAATGGGTCTTCAATGGTGTACCCTAGCTTCTTTTGATAAAATCATGTTTGGCACGGGTGTACTTTATTGTCACTATGGATGAGTCTTCTCATTCTTAATCCAAGAACAAGAGCAAAGAAATCAAAAGAACAACACATCAAAACACACAAAATAGTTTAGGGCACACTTAAATCGGTAATCAAGATAAACATTTGTTTGGTACTGTGTGGCTAGTCCTAAATTGTAACTCAAAATATCAATTCATAGAAAACATGGTCAAAACAAGAAGTAAGCACCCTCGGTCTGATATCGAGGGAGAAACAGAAGCAACTCATACCCATAGGCGGAATCATAGTAACATTGAACGACTCACCCATAATATCATGAGACATAGATCTACGAGCCTAAGGGGTGATAATTCAACCCTTATGGGATCTCCTTGAGAAACCCCAAGTAAAGAACCACATCATGGAATAAAATCACATAAACAAAAAGAGGCTTCACAACCATCCTCATCAAGGAGACATGAGGAGACCTCAAGGGCCTCCTCTAAACACATAGAAACATCTCAAATATGTGAGGAAGCTTCAAGGGCTTCCTCATCACATGGACATAAAGAAGGTTCTAAGACTCATTCTTCACATAGCGATGACGATATTGATACATATCCATACACATGGAGAAAACATGTTACCACAAATCCCTCTTTATCAAGAAGGCAAACAAGAATTGCAAAACCTCAAGACTCACAAGAATCATATGAAACAGGTTTGCCTACTGAAGGGTAGGAAAATAGAGCTACATATAGTCATGGGAATCATATAGAAGAAACCCTTCAAACAAAAGGAAATATTCTCATAGAATATGACCTCATAGGAGTGAATGGAACCCCACAGTACCAACCATGGAAAACAAGATAACTAGATGGGTTGGATCGGTTTCCTACATGACCAACTCAAAGAACTATAGCTACTAAGAACTCTGTGTCTAGAAGCTCATGAACTATGACTTCTAAACACGTCTCCTAGTCTGGGGGTACCTCAAAGTAACCCCACAATAGACACATGGAGTATGTTCATAGGGATACTCAATAGTACACTGAACAAGTCACATTAGCTACTAAGAGTATAGGTACAGTAAAAACATCCTCGAGGAATCTGTGAGTCAAGACAATAAGAAGAGAGCCAGATAAACATGAGTCTTCTATGATAGCACAAGCTGATTGAGTGAGGTGGTTATAAAATGCATTATGTAAGGAGTGAGAGCTAGTGGAAGCTCTCAAACAAGATAAACAAAGAGAAATAATATTGCGCCAACATGAGCAGTGTTTAAGAGAGTAGGTTGAGCGACTAGCTCTTAAAAATTTATAGATAAATGGTGGTGACCACCAAAGAACTAGATGCACTGACTCACCTAAGGAGAGGCACAATAGATAAGATAGCCCACAACAAAATCCCCCACAAAACCATGAATGAAATCCAACTAGTGGAGGAAGGGCAAACACAACAAACCAAGATCACAATCCTGAGTCCCCTTGTAGGAGGGAGGAAAATGGAATAAATAAAATGGATAGAGAGTTACCTCGATTGCCACTATGAGTATGCTTACAAGAGGAGGAAATTCGTGCATCAAAGACATTTCAAGAGCTTGCTAAAAATATGAAAACCTTTAAGAAACTAGAGGCAGCTGGAAACTCGCCAACATTGAGCAAAATACACAATCAACCATTGTGCCCATCAATCCCTAGCCCTCCATATCCTAAGCACTTTGATATGCCTAGGTTAGAAAATTTTAAGGGTGAATAGGATGCACAAGAGCATGTCACTAATTTTATCAACACCTATTTTCATCTTGAATATAATGATGTTCTCATGCTAAGAACATTCATTATGATATTTTTAGGTGTTGCCACTCAATGGTTCAATCAACTACCTAAGAATAGCATAACCAACTTTGAACAACTAGTAAACACATTCATAAAGCATTTCTCCTTTGGTGCTAAGAAGAAAGTGAACCTTTCAGACCTGGATAACTTGAAACAATATGATGATGAGCTAGTAATGGAATATGGGAATAGATGGAGAAAAGTAATGGTAAAATTATCATTCTTCGTTCCTACAGAAGAAATCATTCGCATGTTCACCAAAAGTTGCTCTAAACACATATCCCTCTTGCTACAACTTCAACAGTATTCTTCATTTAATGAATCTTTGGCACAGGCTAAGCTCATCGAAGAAAGAAAAGTAGATGAGGGAACCATTAAACTCTAAAACAAAAAGGAGTGGAACAAGAATGGTAAGAATGACAAGTACAAGCAGAAGAAGGGCAATCCTGCTCTAGTTAATCAAGTCGTATTGGCTACACCCAAGGATGGGTGTGCACAAAAATTCTAGAACTATCAAGCACATCCCCCGCCATCCAATTACGACCAAAAGAAAAATTAGGGAAGAAACCGAGAATGCAAGCCACCTTGTTATTTCATGCCTCTGACATAATCAATGCAATCAATATTTAATCAATTGAGCAAGACCAAGAGGATTAGATTTCCTGATATACCTCTTATAGATCCCAACCATCCTAAGCCAAAAGGATATAGGGAAGATCAATTTTACCCTTATCACAGGATACTGGGGCATGACATTGAGGCTTGCATTGGGTTTAAGAATCAAGTGCAAAACATGATTGATGCAGGAGAATTCAAAGTTGACAGCCCACTGGCTCCTGATAATAGATACATGGTCATATACAGAAACCCATTGCCCAATCATGAGGTCCCTCGAGAGAAAGGGGCCTAAGTAAATTAGGTTCAAGCTAACATACCTACCCATGAATGCATTGGGATGGTTGATATTGTTAACATAGAAAAAATTACTAGGTGGTATGGTCAACTGCAACTTCCTGCAACTCCTATGAACATCCCAACTACTCCCAGGAAAAGGTAAGATAACCTTCTAGGTCCACCAACATGACCTATGGTTACTATTTAGAGTAGATTGGAGCAAAACCTACAAACAACTCCAGCTAATTTATCCATCTATGAGCTCATACAATAGTCCCCAAAGCATAGGGAGACTCTAATGGATATTTTAAGAACAATTGAGCTCCAATCGCAAGATGCAAATGCATTCACTCACTTTATGGGACAAGTGTAAGAATGCCATGAACCTGTAATCTGATTCTATGACCATGAGATTAAGACAGTTCTTGTTGCCTTACCAGACCCTCCACTAAACATTGTAGTGGTAATCAACAACTTACCTTTCAAGAGGGTCTTTGTCGAGACAAGTTCATTGATAAATATTATCACAACAACTACAATAGAGCACCTCAAAATCCCCAAGTCTAATATCGTTCCAAGAGCTTACACATTGAGAGCTTTTAATGATGCTTTATGCAATACTATGGGAATGATAGTCCTATCCATCAAGGTGGGGCACAAGACCATCCTTGTGATGTGTCATTTCTTGGAAGGAGCTATGAAATACAACATCCTCTTAGGGCATCCTTGGATAAGGGCCATGAAGTGTGTGCCTTCTATCTTACACCAGTGTGTCAAGTATGTGCATGAAAACAAATTCTATGTGGTTCTGGCTGATGAAGAGACTTTTAAATACATCAATCAAGTGGACATTATAGGAAAATTTATAATCTCTTCTACCCACCTGTATGTGGCACCTTCATCCCCAACCACACAAGTGGATAATGAAGACAAAGGGGTAAGAAAAGACCCATGCACTTCAACACCTCCTGGTGCACTCAAAATAGTCAATGCTTCTAAAGTACCATCAATATCAAAACCAAAATATAATTAGAAGCTAAAGGAACCCTTAGTTAAGGAAGAAAGCCCCAAGGAAATGCCAACTATAGCCATTTCTAAAATTCCAAGTCCTATGGAAGAAGAAGATCTTCAAGATCAAGATGAAGATAGTGATTATCACCTTGCTTCATTAGTGTCATCTGTAGGGTCATCAACATCGCATGCATCAATACACTTGGCAAGCATAGGCATAGGGGAGTACCTTGTGTAGAACATCACCTTTACACCTATCATTGAGTCTACAAAATACATGGGAAGGCCCAAGGACTTGAGGCTTCTAGTAGGAATAGTGGTTCTACTTGGAATCCCTCCCAACCAAACCAATTTTGTCTATGTCGGCCTAGACTGCGCTCATAAGTCTTCAGATATATAAGGGGATAGTGATGAATTATTCATGATAAATGTTCATTACATCTCTAACCCTGAGTTTTATCTAAACTACTTTGAGCATTGCCATTGGCATGGCTATAGCCTTGGCATATATGAGCAGGGGTGCAGGCGGCCATACGAGCCACAATATCAGCTTCCCTCTAACATATTTGGCTTAGGCTATTATATTGGAGGTCGAGATGACTCTCTTGCAGTGACATTGGAAAGATTAATCTTAGGGTTAGGATAATACATTTATTTCATTCTATAAACCCCTAAGAACAGGAAATTTGAGCAACAGAAAAGTGGCCACGATAAACATACCACCACCAAAAATTTATCATCCAAACATCTCAATTGATTCCGCCCCAACAGGATATAACTCATGGGATGAGGAGAATGTATATGAAGCAAGTGATTATGAGGTGCAACTTGGATTTGCCTACTAGGGGCCTCACTATTTACAAAGATTCACATGGTCCATCCACGATGAGAGTGGGTATACATCAGAGGAAAGTTACTATGAATCAGAAGACTCAATAGAAAGAGCCTACTTAGGCTTAATCCATCAACCCCTAACTTTGGGGCAAGAGACAAATGCAAATGGATTCTTCATAAGTGACAAAGAATATGAAGATGAAACAGAGATGGCCTACTTAGGATCAAGACATGAGCCCCTTGTCTTAGGGTTGTATACCAATGCTAACAGTTTTTGGATAAGTGATGATGACTTTGAGGATGAGACCAAGATGGCTTATCTTGGACCTCACCACTTGCGATAAGTAAACGATCTAGTAGAGAGATGTGGCACTCCGTGCCATAGACCCTCATCTATAATTTTTGGGGAGACCTATTGACCTAGCAATCATTCATTGGATGGTCAATCCCCCTTTGCCTACATTTAGAGAGTAGTTAGAGCCCAATAGTCCTATTATCCGTATTGCTCTTGGGCCAGATCCAAAAATTCCCATTCCTCCATAACCTCATCGCGATTATGGAAGGGAAACCCCTAAGACAAGATTGCACCCATGTGGTCCTGGATATTTCATTCCATCCATCAACATGATCTCCATTGATTTGACCACTCCACTTCATAATCCATCAGATCCTACTAAATCATTGCATCTTGATATAGAGGCCATTGATTGGGATTGCACTAATTTTCCCATAGAGCCTAAAGGCCTTTTCCCCAATGAAGAGATGTTACAGTTGTTCTATTTTGTATCAGTTTGTGTGTATGACATCTTCCATGTTGGTTTGGAACCTGAGTTAGTAGGTCCTGTGAATCCCACTGATGATATTCATTTGATATCGATGCCTCATCAGCTAGAGGATGGGTCACATATGGCTATAGAAGAAACTTTTGAGGTGGACACCAGTAATGATCCTACCCAACAAAGTAAATTCAAGTTCAAATAAATTCTATCTCCCGAGGAACAAGCCATCCTAATTCCTCTCCTCAAAGAGAGGCCAAATATTTTTTCTTGGACTTACAAAGACATGCCAGGGATAGATCCAAAGTTAGTCATTCACAACCTTTCATTGAATACCATGTAGAATCCAGTTATGCGAAAGCTAAGGAAAATGCATCCAACCATCACTTTGATGGTGAAGAACAAATTGCGAAAAGTACTGGATGTAGTATTCATAGTTCCTATTGACTATCCTAAGTGGGTGTCAAATATGGTACCCATGGGGAAACCTGATGAAAGAGTCCGTATTTGCACAGACTTCAGAGATTTAAATAGGGAAATACCAAAGGATTCATTCCCATTGACAAACATAGATGCTCTTGTAGATACAACCGTAGGTCATGAAATGTTCTCCCTAATTTTGGATACAACCAAATCTGGATTAAGCCCGAAGATCAACATAAAAATACTTTCATTACTCCATGGGGAACATTCTGTTACAAAGTGATCTCATTCAGTCTCAAAAATACTGGTGCCACATATCAGTGGGCCATGACATACATATTCCATGACTATATGCATAAGATCTTAGAATATTACATGGATGAATTATTGGTCAATTTCCTGTTGTGGCCAGAGCATGTCGAAGTCCTTAGACAAGTCTTTGATCACCTCATAGAACACAGCGTTCGATTGAATCCTAAGAAGTGTGTATTTGGCATAAATTTTGGCAAGATTTTGGGATTGATCGTATCCAAGAGAGGCATAAACGTAGATCCTACAAAGGTAAAGACTACACTGGAAATGGCCACCCCTACCAACATTAGGGAGCTAAGGAGACTACAAGGCAAAATAACATCCATCAAAAGATTCATCATGTAATTATCAGATAAATGCCGACCTATGAATCGGTTGCTATGCAAGGAAGTCACCTTTCATTGGGATGAAGAATGCCATCAAGCCTTTGTAGAGATCAAGACTTATCTGGCCACACCGCTAGTATTGGCTCCACCAAGGCCAGACATACCATTTTTACTATATATATCAACTACTAATTTTGCATTGGGCACCATGTTAGCCCAAAAGAATGCACAAGACAAAGAGCAAGCCATATATTACATTAGTCATACCTTGGTGAGTTATGAGCTATGATATGCATATTTCAAGAAATTATGTTTAGCAGTGGTCTTTGTAACTCGAAATTTGTGACACTACATGTTGAGCCATACGACATACGTCATATCAAAACAAAATTCTTTGCAGTACATGATGAGCAAGACATATCACAATACACATACCGCAAAGTGTATAATGTTATTGATAGAATTTGATCTAGATTTCATAATCCAAAAGTCCATTAAGGGATAAGTCATAGCAGATCAATTAGCAGAGGTGCCTCTTCAGGACAACAAGCCTCTCACCATAGAATTGCTTAATGATGTAGTCTTTGCATTATCAAATCTGCCAAAACTCGAAGAACCGAATAAAGAAAAAGACATGTTATTGTTCTTTGATGGTTCAAAGTGTGAACAAGGAGGTGGAGCAGGGATTGTCTTTATCACACCGTAGGGTGATCCACTACCCTTATCATTCAAATTATACTTCCTGTGCACAAACAACAACATAGAATATGAAGCATTAATCCTAGGACTCCAAACTATCATAGCAATGTGCATTAAAATATTGAATATCTTTGGTGACTCCTTACTCATAGTAAACTAGGTCAAAGGACTATTTCAATGTCGATGCCCGCTCTTGAATACTTACAAGGAACTTGTTGACACCTACCTAGCCTGGCTGGAATGGTATGACATCAAGGCAATCCCTCGTACGTAAAATAGATTTGCAGACACTATGGCCTCTTTGGGATTCTTAATCCCTCAAAATTTGTCTATTGATTTTACAATAGTTCATATGAAAGTGCTTTCATACTCAGCAATATGTCGTGAAGCTTTTGACAATAAAGAATCAGTCAACATGATCAAGATCAAGCTAAATCAGGATTCGTCCTTCGCAGCCAGAGATTTCTTGCAAACGACACCTTGGGGTTCTTTGATTTCCTAAGGACTTGTGGAGTGTGGTGCAACCATAAACCATAGATTTGTTCCTTAATCCATGTTCATTAGCTTGAAAATACAAGAGCAAGCCATATTTTCTATAGAAGTCATGGCTTATTAGGATTGGCTTTCCCAACTGCAAGACTTCCTAAAGCTTGGAATAGTACCTCAAGGTTTGTCGCATACTGAAAGGTGAACGTTCAAATAGAGAGCAATAATATACATCTTTCTAGGATAAATCCTCTACAGACAAGGATATGATGGAGTATTACTCCATTGTCTTGAGCCCTAGGAAGCATCCTAGGCAATTTTGTAAGCTCACAACGATACATGTGGAGGGTATTTCAGTGGCATGGCCATCGTAAAATGTATCTTGATAATGGGTTAATATTGGCCCACCATGGAAAAGGACTACTGAAGTATGTCAAGAAATATAGGAAGTATCAGCATCATGCAAATCTAATGCACTTACCATCGTAAGCTTTGTAGCCAATCCAGGCAGCATGGCCATTCTCGCAATGGGGACTAGACTTGATTGGGAAGATATCACCCCCATCCTTAGGTAGAAACACATTCATCATAATGGACATATAATACTTCACTAAATGGGTAGAAGTGATCCCATTAACATCAACAATTGGACCAAGGACTTCGGATTTTATACTCCACAATAGTAGGGTCCCTTCGAAGATAATATCAGATAATGGGCCATCATTCAAGAACAAAAATGTGCATGCTTTAATGAAAAAATACCATATTAAACATAATTTTAAACACCTTATTATCCGCAAGAAAATGGGTAAGCATAATCCTCAAACAAAATGATATTCTCCATTTTGAGGAACACGGTGAAATATAATCACAAGGATTGGCACATGTAGCTGCCTCTTGGACTATGGGCATACAGGACTATTATATGGATGCCCACTGGGGCAACACTATTTTCACTAGTATATGGCACTAAGGCCATCATGCCACTAGAGTTAGAAATTTTGACTCTACACATAGCATTAAAGGACTTCATAGATGATGATGTTGTGTGGCAAGGCCACCTTGATCAGTTAATGCTTCTTGATGAACACCGAGTCAATGCTTTAGAGCATCTTCATGTTTACTAGGATAGTCTTGCATGAGATTATAATAGCAAAGTCCACCTAAGGTAATTCAAGGTTGGAGATCTAGTGCTCAAAGCAAACCAGCAAAATTTTAATCTACCACCACATCTACGAGACAAGTTCAGGGCAAACTAGATAGACCCATACATGATTTCACAGATTTGGGCCTGGATCATATCACCTTATATAATTATATGGTTTTGAGGATCCCAAGTCTCTCAATATAATTCACTTAAATGCATTTTACACATAAAACACAAAAACATTCAAATATGTCAAAAATCCAAAAAAATTCAAATATGTCAAAAAACACAAAAACATTCAAATATGTCATAAAATTCAAAAAAATTCAAATATGTCAAAAACACAAAAACATTCAAATATGTCATAAAAACACAAAAACATTCAAATATGTCAAAAACACAAAAACATTCAAATATGTCATAAAAACACAAAAACATTCAAATATGTCATAAAATTCAAAAACATTCAAATATGTCAAAAACACAAACAAATCATAAAAACATAAAATTTCAAAAATACAATCAAAGGCTCCAAGGGTATTCAAAACGCTTGGTCAAATCCAATCAATTCAAAATGCTCTAAGGGTATTCAAACCACTTGGTCAAAAATCAATTCAAAATGCTCCAGGGGTATTCAAACCGCTTGGTCAAATCCAATCAATCAAAGGCTCCAAGGGTAATTCATACCGCTTGGTCAAACATCAATTCAAAATGCTCCAAGGGTACCCAATCCGCTTGGTCAAAATCAAACAAAATCTCCAAAGGCAACTTAAATCCCTTTGGTCAAATTAAGCAAAAATACAAAAACAACATAAAAATAAAAAATACAAAAACAATTGCATCTCACATCTTGCATCCACATCATTGCATTACATTTTCATATCCACTACAATAGCACATGTCATGAGAGATTTAAAAGTGATACCACAGTTTTTCGCACAAATCATTCAAATCCATACCTCCATTAATACATGTGTGTAATTGTGTTTTTCAACACAATCATTATTTGTTGCTATACACAATATACTAAGGTTTTTTGGTAAATCAACCACACCTAGTGATCTTATCAAATTTTGAGGAAAACGACTTTGATTAGTAGAAGGTAAGGTCTAGCTGTGATAATGCCTCGGATATTCAAGATTCTATCACTAATTGAAACACTAAAATCCTAGCTGGTACAAGGAAAATATGAAAGCTACAAAATCAGTCTAGGTTACCTTAAGTGAAAAGGATTTTCCTTGCTTATCCCACTATGCAACCGGTTTAAAGGTGCTGAGAATTGGCAAAAGGACAAGCTTTACCCTATCCAAATCCCTTGCTTAAATCAAAATAAGAAAAATCCAAAAGCAAAGTATATATTCAAAAGGCCAAGCATACAATCCACATTTCAAAGCAATAATCCAATACACAAAATCATAAATTCAAGAAAAACATAGTTCAAAAAAATCAATAAAAAATAAAAAGTGATTTTCATCACTACATATGAGCAAAATAAACAGTGATTATCATCACTATAAAAATCCTCGCTCAAAGAAAAAATCAAGCAAAAATAAACAGTGATTTTTATCACTACATATGAGAAAATACCCAAAGCCAAAAATAAGCCAATGAAGGGAATAAAGCTTGAATCCCTAGAATTCTCAGCATTGTACAAAACTGGAAGGAGAAATCCTTATGCATGATGATATGTCTACCACAATTGCTTCATGCATTTGTGTAGACCAATGTTTGAATGTGGATGAGCTAGCTTAGGTAACCCAATATTGCCTAGTGGTATAGTCCAACTAAGTCCAACATAAGGATGAGAAGAAAACTTGAGAATCCCCGATCTTAGCAATGGGTTGAAAGAATCCCGCCTGACATCGGAGGAAATGCTTGAGTTCTACCTCAAAATATACAATCACATGCACACACAGAGATCATGAAACACTAGGTCCATGGTAAAATCCTTACTTTTCAAAAGTCTAAGTGGTCAGTAGACAATTTTTGATAGGGTAACTAGAGTGTTTGAATCTCTGGAAAGCCCCAAAAATTCTTACATAGCAAAAAATCATATCATTCACACCATCACTTTATTTATAATATTCTATAAATTAAGGGGCATCAACATAGTAAGATAGATACCACATATATATTATAAATAGTATATAGATGGTCATTGACTACTTTATATATTTTGATTTAAAGAAACTTATTAAGAAAATACATTACACACCATTACATCTCATATATGAATACTTAATCAATTCTTATGATAAGAGTGATTATTTAAATTCATGATTATTTTTTTACTTTTTGTGGTATCACCCATTAAATATTGTCAATGCCATATGCATTCTATATGTTTTAAGTGATTAGAGCATACAAGTTCGTTTATACCATCACATCACATAAGTTAGATGCATACAATTAAAGCAAAGTTAAAACATGCATTTAACAATAACATCACATTCACAAAAATAAGTTATTAGTCATCCATAAAGCACATCATAAAACACATAGGCAATAGCCATTAGCATACAATCATAAATTCATCATTCATCATCAAAATACATCGCATTATATCATCAAATCATTAAGAATTTACAAATACATATAAGTATCTTCAATATCATCTATCATCTAACATATTCATCAAATCATCATAATACCATCATTGCATCATATCATAAAATAAAATAACAACAAAAATATGAGCAATAAATGATGCAAATAATAAGTCATAATGTAAAGATATCATAAAAGTATGTGTGTCAAGTCCAATGGATGTACAAAAATACCCATGGGCTACAGTCATATATGTCAATCGACCTCAAAAATGGATCAAGGACCAAGTAAAGCATCAATAAAATACCGGGCCTAAGCCCTTTGCATCACCTCCTCTAGTGCCACATTCCCTTGTGATGATGTTGTGAGTTGAATTATGTGAACCTGTCAGTCTCTCTATCTGATTTTGGGTTCTATGGCTAGGATGGGCCGAAGACTGCCCTGACATGAAGCACACACTGACCTGCGAACCACCCGCACTAGCTGGATCCTTAGGGAAAATCACATGCCTCCTAAGGTGCATCTGAATAATGATGATGTGATCTACAAGTCCCCAGATTCGCTCCTCATGCTCATCCAACAAAGACTAAAGTTATCGCACATCTGCTCCTAAACCTGCTACTGGAACTTCCTGTGGTGTAGAAGGAGGAACAAAAAACTACATCCTAGAATCGCCACCCCCAATAGTAGCCTATAGATCCTATATTTGTGCAGTGAGCTACTCAATGGTAGCATCTCACCATTGTACTTGAATATTAGTTGCCTGAAGCTCAACCCCGACCTCATGTAGCTATGCTCTTAGAGGAGAGTCTCTCTCCTCGGGCTCTAACTCCTCCTCCTCCTCCTTAGGAACATCAGGATCCTCCACTACCACCTGCTCTACTGGCTGGCCCCATACCTCGGTCCTAGATCAGACTATGCTATTGGCAATTTTGGGTACCTTGAGTACATTGCCTTTGCTCAAGTATAGTTGTTGTCATTGATGTCAAAGGAGCTCTTGGTAGTTGTTGTCTTTGATGTCAAGGAATACTTGAAGCAATTTGATTTGTTGTCTAAGTATGTGTTTTGATGAAGGTTTCAGCTGGTCAGTAAGTCTCCAAGAAAATCAGAGTAGCCCAGTTGCAAAAGATCAAGAAAAAGATAAGTTAGAAAAAGTTTGCAGGCGGCTGGAAAAATTGTCACGATTTCACGACATGTTTTAGGAGAGAGAAAGTTTTGGCAAAACTGTCGCGATTTCGTGACATGCTGGAAGGCAGAGGCAAAGCTGGAAAAACTATCACGATTTCACGACATGTTTTAGGAGAGAGAAAGTTTGGGCAAATCTGTCATGATTTCACGACATGCTGGAAGGCAGAGGCAAAGCAGGCAAAAGTGTCACGATTTCATGACAAGTTTCAATGAAGTTGTACGGATGCAGAAAGTGTCACGATTTCGTGACAAGTTGAGTTGGCAGTGTTGAGTTGCAGAAAGTGTCACGATTTCATGACAGGTTTCAAAGAAGTTGTACGGATGCAGAAAGTGTCACGATTTCACAAGGTTTGAGTTGGGAATGGGGTGGCGAAAGCGTCATGATTTCGTGACATGTTCCAGTTTCGTGAGCAGTTGGCAGAAAAGAGCTTAAGGCAACGAAAGCGTCGCGATTTCGTGACATGTTCCAGTTTCACGAGCAGTTGGCAGAAAAGAGCTTAAGGCAACGAAAGCGTCACGATTTCACGACATGTTCCAGTTTCATGAGCAGTTGGTAGAAAAGTGCTTAAGGCAACGAAAGCGTCGCGATTTCGTGACATGTTCCATTTTTGCTAGTGCAAACCGAGAAAAGGTTGAAGAAGCAAGAAGTGTCACGATTTCATGACAAAGTTGCAGATGACGTCAGCAAGAGGCAAAGGTGTCACGATTTCATGACAGAAGCTGAGAAGAAGGCTTTGGAGTCTAAAGCGTCACGATTTCATGACAGAGTTGCTGATGACGTCAGCAAAAGCAGATGTGTCACGATTTCATGACAAGAGCAGAGAGTAAGGCCTTGCAGACTAAAGCGTCATGATTTCACGACAAGAATCATGATGACGTCAGCAAAGTCAGAAGGCATAGCGATTTCATGACAACAAACCAAAGAAGGCGCACAACAGGCAGTAGTGTCACGATTTCGCGACAACAAGTAATACAAGGTGTACGACGGACAAAGGCGTAGCGATATCATGACATGTTTGAGTTTCACGCTAGGAAAGCTACAAAATAGTAGAGGCGGTTGAAGCCGATAGAGTTAACCTTTGTCGACGAAGTGTAAGGTTGTGCAGTCGACGATTGTTTTAAGGATATACAGCCGACTAAGATCAAGAATTTAATCATGAATTATTGCTATAAAAGGAGGACTATTTTCGAGTGTCAAGTATCGAATGTGTGTGTTGAGTTTGCGCAAGTGAAGTCTGCTATGCGCAAAGAGCAGTCGTATCGAATCGATCGAAGTGTGCGTTCGTAAGTGTGACTTTCGCAGAAGCAGAGTGCAGGAAGAAGTTTGATCGAGGAGAAGCAGACTGTGCGAAGAGAGTGCTGTTGTGATTACACATAGGTGCATAAGTTGTTGTGCGATAGAGTGTTGCAGTGTTTGCGAAGACTGTGTAGAGGTTGGAATTTGAACAAGGGCAGTTGTGATTGCGACTGAGTTCACGCAGTCTGTGTAAAGAAAGCAAAGTGCACGAAGTAGATGTTGCTGTAATTGTGAATTGTTGTGAAGGACGAACTATGATCAATTGCTGCTGTATATTTTACAAAGACTGTGCTGCTGTTGTTTTTCATAGAAACACGCGAAGTCTGTGCTACTGTGTTTTTGCAGAAGCAAATAAGTTGATTGAGTGCTGCTGTATTTGCGCAGTCAGTGAAAAATTGTTTTCGACCAAGTGCAAAAAAGAACAGAGGAAGAGGACAGAATTTTGCCAGACCGAAGGACTGTGTTTGGTACAGAAAAGAGGACCAGCTTTGCAGTGATAGAGTTGAGGACAGAGATCTCCAGCCAGAGCAGGGAAGACAGGTGTCTTCTATGGACAGAATTCCACTTGCTAAGGGCAGAGGAGGTAGAGGTCTTCTAGAGGATCACCAAAGCAGAATTAGGGGAAGGTGTCTCCTTTGAGTTGAGGCTCATAAACATTGTAATCGGGAAGGATTCCCAGAGGACTTTGATACAACTTTTATAAGAAAAGTTTTATCCGTGGAGTAGCCCACCTTGGGTGAACCACGTAAATTGTTGTGTCTCTTTGTGGATTGCATTTTGTGCATTGTTTTACTATTGTTATTATCTGCTATCTTTATTCTGCATGTTAATGGTTTGAAAAGCTGTATTGATAGATAAAGTTAAAAGTGGTCTTATACTTGTTCACCCCCCTCTCAGTATAAGCTTGTGTTCTTCAATTGGTATCAGAGCAGGTTCCTTCGAAAAGGTTTAACAACTTGAAGGAAAAGTTTGCAAAGAACACAATGGACTACTCAAGTGGCAATGCAGCACCTATTCTAGATGGATCAGATTTTGGTCTGTGGAGTGCAAGAATGAAAGTCTATCTTATGGCTCTTGGTAATGAGGTATGGGAAGTTATTGAAGATGGGTACACCATTCCTGCAAATGGTCCTTACACTAAAGAAGATAGGCTTCTACATCACAGCAACTCAAAAGCCATGAATGCAATCCTGAAAGGTTTACAGAAGGCTGATCTTACCAAAGTTATTCACTGCAAGACAACTAGTGAAATGTGGAAACAATTGCAGGTTGTTCATACAGGTGATGCAAATGTCCGAAAGGCCAAATTGAGACATTTTAAAGGTATGTTTGAACAACTCAAGATGAATGATGATGAAAATATTAGTGACTACATGCTTCGGATGGATGAGATTGTGAACTCCATGAAAGACTTAGGTCTTGAACTTGCTGAAAATGATGTGTGTGATAAGATTTTAAGATCTCTTCCTAAAAGATTTAGTGAAAATATTTCTGCTATTGAGGAAGCCAAAGATTTAGATAAGTTGAAAAAGGATGAGCTCCATAGTATTCTTGCAGCATTTGAGCTGAGAACTCAAGTGAATATTGATATAAAGAAAGAGGCAGCTTTCAAAGCTACCAAGAAATCAAAAGGCAAACAGATTCAAGAGAGTGATGAGTCTTCTAGTGAGGAAGAAGCATATTACAACAAGAAAGGCAAATTCTCTAGAAAGCACAAAAGCAAGAAAAATATAAGATGTTTCAATTGTGGAAAATTATGGTCATTATGCTACTGATCGTATCTGTTTCCAAAGATGAAAGTGATGAAGATATACAGGATGTTAAGAGCAAGGATTCTGAAAAGGTACAGAGAGTATGTACACAATCACAAGAAAAGCAAAGATGAGTACAACAATCATGGAAAGAGGCATTCTCACAAGAATAAGAAGAGCTTCTACTTAGACAAAGCAAGTAAGTGTTCTAGCAGTGATAGTGAAAGTTCTTCTAGTGATGATGAAAATGAGATGCTGTTCATTTCAGAAAAAGAGGAAGAACCGAAACATAAATTCATTATCATGAAATGTTTTAGATGTGGAAATTTTGGGCACCTTGAGGATGATTGCAAAAATAATGATTTGGTTGCTAGTATGTATGAGGATGCTTCAGAAAACTACAATGAAGATGCATGTATGGTTTTTGAAAAAGGTAGCACCTCTAGTGATAAGAAATCTAGAAAAGGCCGTGATAATTCAAAGTGCCATCAAATAGAGGATCTTGAATGTGAACTCAATAATGCTCTTAGTGTTCTGAAAAAGGAAAGAAAGAAGAATGATAGACTCAAGATTAAATTAGATGAATGTTGTATGGAGAGAGATGAACTTATAGAAAATCTTGAAGTCTCTATGGCTAAGTCACAAGAACTCAAGAATGAGTTGGATTCTAAAATTCTGGAGTATAGTGAGTTAGAACAGGAAATGGCTTCTTTGAAAGAAGAAAATAAAGATTACAAGGATAAGCTCTACAGATTTCAGGATAGCTCCAAGAAGGTTAAGTCTCTCATCAAAAATCAAAGAAATCCAACAGATAAAACAGGTCTCGATTTTGTTGAGCCGCACAAGAAACAAGTTGGGGAATCTAGCAAGAGATTTCAAAAAGAAGAGAGTTCTGATGAAGAAAGTACTTCAGATCATGAGTCCGTAAGTGATAGATATGCAGAAACAGAAAACGATATTCAGATTGAGAAGAAGAAGATTTCGGGACCCAAGAAGTCGAATAAAAGAAAATTTCACGGCACATGTTTTGCGTGTCACAGATTTGGTCACATGGCTGTACATTGCATGACTCAAGTGAAGAAAGTAAATGACAGTTTCAGGAGACGTAATTTCTTTCAAGGGTATTGCTACTCTTGTCAACAATTCGGGCACAAGGCAATTTTTTGCAAGGCAAATAACAGGAACTGGGTTAGTCAGAACAGGCGGATTCAAAGAACAACCATGCCTGAAAGAAACAATATTGTTACTTGCTATAAGTGCAACAATGAAGGTCACCTAGCTAGACAGTGTAGAGCTGATCTTCCGAGATACAGGAACAGGAACAACAGTATGAACAAGTCCAAGAATCAAAGCATGGATAAGAACAGGAATGACAACAAAAACAAGAAAAGTAATATGGACAGGTTCAAGGATCAAGGTATGGAGAAAAACAGGAATGATGAAAGGAACAGGAACAACAGTATGAACAGGTCCGAGGATCAAAACAGTAACAAGAACAACAATGTGGAAAAAGAATTCAAGAGAAGGCCCGACAAAGAAATAGTAGACATTAATGATGATGAGTGTCTAATGGGAGTTTCACTCCCAACCCTATTTTAAATCACCTTAATAGAAGGTGGGGGAGGGACTAAGCTAAGAGACTCATTCTTAGTCCCAAACCCCAAAGGTGACCCTTTGCCATTGATGACAAAGGGGGAGAGATTTGAGTAAGGGGGAGAGATATGTGTAAGGGGAAGTGCTTCAAGTGAAGAGAAGAGCTTCAAGTTAGGGGGAGCAAAAACTTCAAATACAGATTCTCAGTTGTTGGATCAGTTGGTTCAGTTTTGACTCTTGAGATATGTTTTTAGTTAAGGGTTGCCATCAATGACAAAGGGGGAGATTGTTGGCAATTTTGGGTACCTTGAGTACATTGCCTTTGCTCAAGTATAGTTGTTGTCATTGATGTCAAAGGAGCTCTTGGTAGTTGTTGTCTTTGATGTCAAGGAATACTTGAAGCAATTTGATTTGTTGTCTAAGTATGTGTTTTGATGAAGGTTTCAGCTGGTCAGTAAGTCTCCAAGAAAATCAGAGTAGCCCAGTTGCAAAAGATCAAGAAAAAGATAAGTTAGAAAAAGTTTGCAGGCGGTTGGAAAAACTGTCACGATTTCGCGACATGTTTTAGGAGAGAGAAAGTTTTGGCAAAACTGTCACGATTTCGTGACATGCTGGAAGGCAGAGGCAAAGCTGGAAAAACTGTCACGATTTCGCGACATGTTTTAGGAGAGAGAAAGTTTGGGCAAATCTGTCATGATTTCGTGACATGCTGGAAGGCAGAGGCAAAGCAGGCAAAAGTGTCACGATTTCGCGACAAGTTTCAATGAAGTTGTACGGATGCAAAAAGTGTCACGATTTCACGACAAGTTGAGTTGGCAGTGTTGAGTTGCAGAAAGTGTCACGATTTCATGACAGGTTTCAAAGAAGTTGTACGGATGCAGAAAGTGTCACGATTTCGTGATAGGTTGAGTTGGAAGGGGGAAAGGCGTGATTTCATGACATGTTCCAGTTTCACAAGCAGTTGGAGAAAAGAGCTTAAGGCAGTGAAAGCGTCACGATTTCATGACATGTTCCAGTTTCATGAGCCTTTGAGAAAAGAGCTTAAGGCAATGAAAGCGTCGCGATTTCATGACATGTTCCAGTTTTGCGAGCAGTTGGTAGAAAAGTGCTTAAGGCAGCGAAAGCGTCGCGATTTCGTGACATGTTCCATTTTCGCTAGTACAAACCGAGAAAAGGTTGAAGAAGCAAGAAGTGTCACGATTTCATGACAAAGTTGCAGATGACGTCAGCAAGAGGCAAAGGTGTCACGATTTCATGACAGAAGCTGAGGAGAAGGCTTTGGAGTCTAAAGCGTCACGATTTCACGACAGAGTTGTTGATGACGTCAGCAAAAGCAGATGTGTCACGATTTCATGACAAGAGCAGAGAGTAAGGCCTTACAGACTAAAGCGTCATGATTTCGTGACAAGAATCATGATGACGTCAGCAAAGTCAGAAGGCATAGCGATTTTATGACAACAAACCAAAGAAGGCGCACAACAGGCAGTAGTGTCACGATTTCGTGACAGCAAGTAATACAAGGTGTACGACAGACAAAGGCATAGCGATATCATGACATGTTTGAGTTTCGTGCTAGGAAAGCTATAGAATAGCAGAGGCGGTTGAAGCCGACAGAGTTAACCTTTGTCGATGAAGTGTAAGGTTGTGCAGCCGATGATTGTTTTAAGGATATACAGCCGACTAAGATCAAGAATTTAATCATGAATTATTGCTATAAAAGGAGGACTATTTTTGAGTTTCAAGCATCGAATGTGTGTGTTGAGTTTGCGCAAGTGAAGTCTGTTGTGCGCAAAGAGCAGTCGTATCGAATCGATCGAAGTGTGCGTTCGTAAGTGTGACTTTCGTAGAAGCAGAGTGCGGGAAGAAGTTCGATCGAGGAGAAGCAGACTGTGCGAAGAGAGTGCTGTTGTGATTACACATAGGTGCATAAGTTGTTGTGCGATAGAGTGTTGCAGTGTTTGCGAAGACTGTGTAGAGGTTGGAATTTGAACAAGGGCAGCTATGATTGCGACTGAGTTCACGTAGTCTGTGTAAAGAAAGCAAAGTGCGCGAAGTAGATGTTGCTGTAATTGTGAATTGTTGTGAAGGACGAACTATGATCAATTGCTGCTGTATATTTTACAAAGACTGTGCTGCTGTGTTTTTCATAGAAACACGTGAAGTCTGTGCTACTGTGTTTTCGTAGAAGCAAATAAGTTGATTGAGTGTTGTTGTATTTGCGCAGTCAGTGAAAAATTGTTTTCGACCAAGTGCAAAAAGAACAGAGGAAGAGGATAGAATTTTGCCAGACCGAAGGATTGTGTTTGGTATAGAAAAGAGGACCAGCTTTGCAGTGATAGAGTTGAGGACAGAGATCTCCAGCCAGAGCAGGGAAGACAGGTGTCTTCTATGGATAGAATTCCACTTGCTAAGGGCAGAGGAGGTAGAGGTCTTCTAGAGGATCACCAAAGCAAAATTAGGGGAAGGTGTCTCCTTTGAGCTGAGGCTCATAAACATTGTAATCGGGAAGGATTCCCAGAGGACTTTGATACAACTTTTATAAGAAAAGTTTTATCCGTGGAGTAGCCCACCTTGGGTGAACCACGTAAATTGTTGTGTCTCTTTGTGGATTGCATTTTGTGCATTGTTTTATTGTTATTATTACTTGCTATCTTTATTCTGCATGTTAATGGTTTGAAAGTTGTATTGATAGATAAAGTTAAAAGTGGTCTTATACTGTTCACCCCCTCTCTCAGTATAATCTTGTGTTCTTCATATGCATATTGTTAGATATTTACCATCACCCCTACCATCATCCTCATGCCCTAGGTTGCTGACACCATGCCAAATATAATCACCCCACCATTGAGTGTATGCCTCTGTAACTCACCCAACCACTCTAGGGTTAATAGCTAGGGCATCATCATCGTTTGAAAGCTCTATAATATATCATGGAGGTAGATACTTCTATGTTGTGATACACCTATACAAGAATGGTATCAAAGGCACATCCTATTGCAACCCATACTGACAAAGAACCCACGAGTAGAAGAAATACTCTCGGATGGTAATATTACAGAAAATGAGCCATTGCTCTCATCGTGTCTTGGTAGTAAAGCTAGCTGGATCATCCCAACTAGGATGCTCATGGTAAGGGTGCCACATGACATCTTCGGCCAAAAGTCTAGTGGAAGCATCAGTGTAATGGGATAGCTCCCTTGTAAAAGTATATCTCTTGCGCTCCTCATGCTCTCAAGCCCATATAGAAGAATAGCACTGTGTCTAAGTGTTGATCACTATGATATTGGTTGGAAGCCCTTTAGGGCAATCTACCCTAATATGCTCCCATCCCAAAACCTGTAGGAGCAATTTGCAGGTAATGCTGACATGTACTCATTGGTGGATGTGATACAACTCATCATAGCATTGATCCAATAGCGATCTACCCCATGCATAGATGATAGGCTCCTTGCTATCCAATAGATCCTGCACCATCGCCAAAATGTTCCATGGGAACCTCAAACCTAAGAAATCCGAGATAAGAACATTGCTTATAACCATCAACAATATGGCATGCCTCATCGTAAATACACCCTCCCCATGCCAGTGACTGATGGATATTCCTCTGGAATTGGTGTCCTTGAGAGCATCCGTAGAGTGCCCTCTAAAAACCCGAGTGAAGATAGCCACCTGATCATTAGTGGCCAAAGAGACAATGGCCACCCCATCAAATGGAATCTAAAAGATCCTATATACATCCTCTAGCATAATGGTCATCTCGCCAGTCAGAAGGTGGAAGGTATTAGTCCATGGGTCCCAGCGATGGGCCAAAGCTGTAAGGTAAGCCTGATCCACCATGATGTAAGGTAGCCTAATGACATACTATAACTTGCGGGCTTTAAACCATACCCATTTCATATCATCAAAGCTAGAAAGTAGGTCAAGCAGGAGCTTAGGGTCTTAAGCCTAAGCAGTAAGGATCTAAGTAAAGCAGAAGAAAGATAAAACATAACTACAATGCATCTAAGGCATGATTCATAATAAACATGAAAAAGGTGCAAAAGAGTATGGGCTATTCTAAGTCTATGCAAAAGGACAATATTGCACCTAATAAAACAAATCAAATATGCCATAAAAATCCAACAACTAGCAAAAAAATGCAAGAAAACATGGCTAAAGGTTTAATCGCTATCACCTACAGTGGTCGGAACCTAGCCGCTGGAGGCAGCAGCGGCCAAGACCCGACGATCAAATTTTTTTATCGTTGGGATTCAAACTTGGCCGCTTTGAGTGATAGCGACTCAAAACCAACCGCTCTGAGCGACAACGACCAAGGGGCGACATGGCAAACCCATGAAACCTTGGCCATAAAATAAAAAAAAAAATTTCAAAATTTGCAAAATGACATAAACAACACAAAATGGAAGGAAAAACAAACAAAATAGAAAGCAAATATTCCCACTCAAGCATAAAAAACTAAGCTAAGTTCAAAAACGCTCAAAATGGCAGTAGCAGGTGAATAACGAAAAAATTCAAAAACCCTAGGCTAAAGCCACTAACAAAAAACAAAAATTGGGGACTAACCCACCATAACAAAGGGTAAGCTAAGCCTAACTATGGATTTTATTCGTTACCAACGGGTTTAGTGAGGTTCATTTTACCCATTACTTAGTGAGGTTTAGTTACCCAAAAAAAGGAAAAGAGAGCTAGGGTTTAGAAAAGAGAAATATCTGAGAAGCTCCAGCTCCTCCAGCAGCTGATGTCTTACCCTGTGCAGCCATGTCATTAATGCCAGCAAACTCCAAAGTTGCAATCATCGTTGTCACACCAGAGCTCCCAAAGCAAATCTTCAACAGTGAAAGTGAAAGGTCAAACCCTAGAAATGCAAATTTTATATTTCCTTAATTATGCCTTGGCCGCTACTGATGTCAGCAGCCTAAACTTATTGGCCACTCAAGGCAACAACAGCCACAGGTAGGAAATCAGAGGCCGTTGGACCTGACAGTGACCAGATCCATAGATCAAAATAAGGGACTTCCTCCTTGAGGGATTCCATAAAAATAGGAAAATGAACACATTTTGATGGTTTAGAATCATCAGAATGTTCAAAATAACAAAAAAATCACATAAAAGCACAATCTCAAGTAGGCCTCGTATTCAGTCACCTACTCTATCAACTCGACGATTACAGTGATTCACACTCCATGTATTTCGGTGAGATGAGTAGATAACCATAAGGCCACTTGGGACAAAAACAACTCATTTTGGAATTATGATGTGCCACCCTTCAATCCCGAAGAAGACCAATATGGTCGGACTACTCCATGGGTGCAAAAGGATCATCCTAATTCCCCTATGACATCAAAAACATTAAGTCAAAGTGATACAATCTAAACATAAATAGAATCACTCATCCTAACTCCCTAAGAAAGCTATTGATATCCGGACTGCTCCTCGGGATAAGGATGGATGATTATCATAAATAATTGGAATCAAACTTGGATGTGGGATTGCCCATTAAAAGAAAAAAATGCTAGAAAGGAACTTGATTAGTCATATTGGTCAAGCGACTTGTCACTTCATTCATTGTCATTTCTTCACCAATTCATTATGTGAGGAAGTAGTTCAAAAATTCAACATAATCATAATAAAAATCAACAAAATATCACTCGATCATAGCAAAATTGTGTTCGTCCTACGAATCATTGCATACAACAATCACAAATTTCCCTTGTTTTTTGGGAACATAAGCAAACATGACATATTCAATTGTAGCTCTCCTACCGGTCGAAATTGTTGTAGTAGTTGAAGCTACCCGATTGAGTTTGAGGAATGAGTGTAATTTAACATATAAAATCCACTGAGCTAAGTCCTCTAAATTTTGAAGCAATGATTCAAAGGATGCATGCCATATTACATGATTGGGTCATCCGACGTTGATCAGACCATTGATCACCATACACCCTACAAATAGATCAGTATACATTTTTGCTCAGCATTGTGTTTTCCACACAACGCATCACAAAAAGGGGTATCTATAGACACCTAAATTGTGTCATGCTTAGGGGAGCTGCTCACATAGACACATTCATAAAATCATAAGATATAATCTTGGACATCCAAGCATCAATAGTGGTTCTCACCACTCATTTGGGGCCTTTTCAAGTCATTCAAGCCTAGCCGCTCAATCCAAGAGCGGCTAGATCTTAGCCACTCAATCCAAGAGCAGCCAGATCCTAGCCACTCAAGCCTAGAGTGTCCAGACCTTAGCCACTACAGATGACAATGGGCAGATCTTAGCCGCTGCAGACGATAGTGACTAATCCATAAGAAGCAATTTTTCCGATAAACATGTCTAATCACAGGAAAAAGTGGTAGTTTGCATGCAATAAAGGTGAGCGGAAATAAATTTACATTCCTTTTCATGACCAGTTCACATAGGAGGCTTAAGTTTACATTTAAAATTTAGTTAACTGACCTCCAATCATAAACAAAGGATAAAAGCTTCTCATGCTAACGACCAGTTCGGATAGGATACTCAAGTGGGCAGTTAGATTTTAGTTAACTGGCCTTCAAATATAGACAAAGGACAAAATATTCTCATGCTAACTTGAACTACACACGAGGAATTCATTCCTAGGGCTTGGACATAGACCTAGGGTTTCACACTATAAAAGGTGCAATACTAAGAGCACCAAGAGATATATTTTTACACACATAGATCGAGACATCTTTTATTGAGGAGAGCTTTCAAGACTTGGAGAGTTCCCTTGGATATCACGTGTACGACAAAGCCCTGATGGATTGAAGAGCATAACACCTATTATTTCAACATCAGATATATGCTTTGACCCATAGCTTTGGGTCAAAGAGATCAAGGTTTACCTTAGCGGTAGTTGTCTTGGATAGTGGCCCGTAGGCTTAGCTTAGGTTTTAGACATAGCTTCTTTTATTCTGTTTCTTCATGCTTTCATATCATTAGCATAGATTTACATGATTTCATGGCATAGTTTCATCATATTTCTATTAAATTATTTTATTACTAACAACCTCATCCGGGGAGGCAATCTCGGACATCTAAGTGTGTGTTGTTGTTTCATTGCTTATAGGGCCACAGGTTCATCGAACGGAATCTGCAACATACGATAACAAAAGGGATACCTCTAGGAAATAGACCTGGAGAAGGAGGCATCTGTAAGCCCTCATACATTTCCATGTGTGAAACCTAGAAGATTTTATAAGCACACCACCTCTTCATGAAAGGGGCACTCTTTACCTATTTGTAAACTTATTGTATCAAAATGGGTATCCCTAAGAGGGACCGACATGTAACCGAGTTTCAATACTAATAAAGAGATCCATATTTGTTATTTTCATGTTATATGCTTTTTCATTGTCTTCCATTTCATCTTGGGTTTTTTTATAAAATTACAAGTAGAGCTAAAAAGGTGTGGTGCATGCGTCCTGAGGTCGCTACAGTTTCTATGACAACTAGTCTGCAATCACGTGCTTCTTACCAGGTCTCACCACTACTTGGAATACAAACTCTTGGAGGGTGACAAGCCACCTACTAAATAATCCTTGTATTATTGGTTTTTTTATTAAGTACAACAGAGCTTGATGATCAATGTAGAACACAAAGTGGTTTACCACTAGGTAATACCTAAACTTTTGGACTGCATATACCATCCCCAAGGCTTCCCTTTCTATTATACTATAGTTTCTTTCTAGCCTTGACAAAAGGTGACTAGTAAATAAAATATGTTGATCTAGCTTAAACTGTCCTTCCTATGTTAACACACATCCAATTGAAATTTTTGAGGCATCAACATGGACATGGAATTCCCTATCCCAACTGGGAAACACCAAAATCAGACTACTCACCAATTTGACATTTAACTCGTTGAAGGCTCCTTGGTGCTCCTCTGTCCATCTAAAAGGAATATTATTTTTTATTAAATAATATAATAGGTAGGATACATAGGGAATAATTTTTGATAAATATTCAGTAATATCCTATCGAACCAAGGAAGGTTTTGAGTGAAATCACATCAAAGGGTTCTTCCATGTGCAATATTACACATATTTTATCAGGATCTGTCTTCAATCCTTCACTGCACACAATGTATCCTAAAAATTTCCCATATGGTACCATCAAAAAACATTTTTCTAGGTTTAATGATATCTATGCATTTTTTCACCTACTCATACATTCACTAAGGGCAGGAAGATGCTCCTTGATCTTCCCAAAGATGGACCAATCATCCCAAAATGCTTTGAAGTTCCCCATTGCTAGTTGATCAAATATATACAGTATGATGCACTAAAATGTAGTTGGGGCATTACAGAGCCCAAATGGCATTCGATTATATTTGTAGATGCCATTCTCCACAATAAATGTGGTCTTCAACTTATCCTCCTCGGTGATGTTAATTTGATTGTATCCTAAGAATTCATTCAAAATTGAATAGATCGCATTTCCTGTATCTTCTTCCAAGATAGAATCTATGAAAGGAATGGAGAAAGGATCCTTAATGGTCACTACATTTAGACTAATAAAGTCTACGCATATTCTGATCTTATCTACTTCCTTCTTAAAGGTGATCACTATAGGTGAAACCCATTTACTATTTTTCACCCTAAATATGATTCATGCTTCCAACATCTTGTTTATCTCCATGTTTACTAATGTCGCATACTTTGGGTTCATTCTATATGGCCTTATCCTTACAAGTTGAACGCCAGGTATTAGTGTGATATTATGGACACATAATTCTGGTGGGATACCTTTCAGATCCGTATATGTCCATGTGAAGACATCCTTATACTCCAAGAATATCTTGAAAGTTGTTGCCTTCAATACCGGATTCCAATCATCGCCACAATGGACCATCCTAGGTTCCTCCTCCGTTCCTAGATTTATGTCCACTATCTTAGGTCCTTCATACTTGATATTTTTTGGCTCACTCATAGCTTTCATTACATTCTCAAGGTGTGTTGGTCTTGTATCAATCTCTGCATCTCCTACTGTATACTCTGTAAAGATTTTTGGAAATGTCCACTTCTATTTTATTTCCTTCTTAGCTTCTTTATTGACTTTTGGTTTGTCTTGTGTTTCTTTGATCTCCTCTTACTCAATACAGAGGTAGTTGGGCTAAAACATTTCATACTCCTCAATTTTACAATGAAGAAGTCCGCTATCATATCAAGATTCATATTCACTACATTCATCTAGGTACAACATTCCCTCTCCATCAATTTCATGCCCTTCATCCCTTGAGGAATTTTTTGATTCATCGGTTGTAGCTACATCTTCACTAACTCTTTGATTAGCTATATTAATCATGCATTTATGTTGTCCTTTCTTAAAATTGATCTTATTATTTCCCCAATTGTGATTAACTTTGGCTACTCGTATCCATCCTCTCCCCAAGAGAGCATCGTATGCAGGTTTCTGCATTGTAATCACAACACAATCCAAGATAAATTCTTGTTCAGCTATCATTACTTGTTGTGCTATTAATACTCCCTTTATGTCAATACCATTTTAGTCAGCCCTGTATAATCAGAAGTTCAGTGCCCTTAGTGATGGAGTACCTAGTTCTAACCAAGTTCTCTTAGGTAACACATTGATACTGGATCCTCCATCCATGATAACTTGTGTCAATTTATGTCCTAAGATCTCCATATGCAGTAATGCAGGTTTCTTTCCCACATCAATCATCAATACCATAGGATCCATAAATTGATATTTTCGCTCTTCTTCCTGGATTAGTTGGCTCTGTACCTCCATCACATTCTATGGTTGTAATTCTTCCACAATTGCCTTCTACAATTTTGGGATAGCTTCTAGCAAGTCAGATACTTTAAGTTCCACTGTGGTATCCAAAACTTGTGCTGCCAGATTTTGCACAACTGTCTCCTGATCTGATGGTTTTCTTGGTTCCTTTCCTATTCTTGATTTTGTTGGTTTAGCTTTCTTAGCTTCTTCTTGAAATATTTTCTTTGTTGCTTTCCAAAATTGCTTTTATTTTACTAGCTTTGGATATTTATCCTTTTTAGCCTAATTCCTCATCATGGCTAAAACTTCCTAAGTTTCCTCCTTAACTTGAGGAAATTTGATGTTCAAATAACTAACATTCT
Organism: Wollemia nobilis; assembly: GCA_028583015.1. Taxonomy (NCBI): domain Eukaryota; kingdom Viridiplantae; phylum Streptophyta; class Pinopsida; order Araucariales; family Araucariaceae; genus Wollemia; species Wollemia nobilis. Next base: position 3,916,795 of record JAQPPZ010017031.1, on the reverse strand, counting down.
GTAGGTTACTCGAACTCGCATGCTTTGGACAATTACCTTCTTTGTGATTACCCAGACCACACCATCTACACATGTGTGTAATGCTTGTTTGCAGTGTCCCTTGCGTCGGAGGTGTAGGATAATTCTTCACAAAATGCCCCCACTCTTGGAAATTGCGACATTGTATGACTGGTCTACCTTCCGAGACATAATGTAATAACTTTGTCCTCCTTTTTGATTACCTTGGTTTTGTCTCCCACCTTGTCTTCTATTTCTATAACCGCCACTTGTTGCTTGTTTCTTGCCTCCTTGGGCCTTTGGTTTCTCTTCTTGCTCCTAGATTGATAGTACCTATGGGTGTACTCTTGCATTATAGGGAAATATCATTACCTCATGCCCCATCACATTACAAATATGATAATAGTCATTCTTTGGATATTTCATATTTGTATGTCCCTCTATTTTGTATTCTGTGCACCACAGCTCATTCCTATCCGACTAGATCTTTTGTTCTTTTACCATCTTATCAAAATATTTGTGGAATGATGCTACCATCCTCTGTATAGTGTCATATTCTTCACTATCTAAATCCTTCAACTTGGGATGAGATAATATTCCTGTATATGTCTATTTTTATTCACTCTCAAAGTTCTTTGCATGTTTAAGTGCTTCCTCATATGTTTCGGATGGTACTACCTTCATCTTTTTCTTATATTTTGGTAGTAACCCATATACAAACCACCATTTTACAATAACATATGCTAATGGCATCTGCATCTTATCTACTAATTACTTCAGTCAACGATTGTAGGATTTCACATCCTCATTAGCTTTCTATTTTGTCATGCAAATCTCAGTAACAATGTCTCCATCATATTTTAAAGGTCAAAATTATTTGATGAACTTCTCTTTTATCTAATTCCAAGTCTAAAAATCAATGTTATTTTCTCTCTTCAGGTACCAATCTATTGCCAATCCTCTCAAGGTAGCAGGAAATAGGATTACCCAATCCTCCAGTCTATCTACACCATTTACTCTCCAAATGGTATGCAAGTCCCTATATTTCATGAGGGGTATTCCTTACCCTCACCTGAGAATGGTGGAAATTTTTGTTTGGTTGCTTTGTTAGCCATCTTAGGAGAGTCATCACTCTCACTTGAGGTATCTCATGGAATATTTATCAGATTTCTCCTTGGAGGTGTTGTACTCCCATTTTTGTCATAAGTGTCAATTCGAGGTATCTTGTTTTGTCCCACCAATTAGTGACCAAATTCTTGTGCATCTTCACTTTACGACCGCCTTCGCTGGTGTTATGGAGATGGTCTTGGCCTGTTCTCCTAAGTCCTTGCATCCTGTTGCTCTGGTGCTTAACTCCCATCCTTTACACTCCCTTGCAACTCTTCTATCACTTCCTCAGGACTTACCATCCAATCTCTATCATATTGCACTTTTTCTTTGTCAACATTCTCCTCTATGCTTGGTGGTTCTATATCCTCGTCTTCTGTCTCAACCAACAACGCCTCAAAGTCTCCTTCTTTGGATGTCCAAACTTGCTCTATCTCTAGTTCATTTGTACTCTGATCTGAGTTACTCGAGTTTCATCTTTGGTAAATCCTCATGCTCCTTCTTAATATAATATTTTCTCATGGTTCTTGTCTCCCATGACTTTGTGTACTAGTTTCAATCATAAAAAAATCACCTCCAGTCTCAGTTTTCAACTTTGTCCAAATTTGACCCATTTTAACAAAAAAATGCCATATTCGATAAGGCAACAATGCCAAATGTAGCATAGCAATGGATTATTCCTGGTATGGAGGTGTTTTCTAGAGGTCATAATGATTATTAGGCTAAACCCAACTCACTTGCCAAATCATACGGTCTCATGCTCACTCAAACTACCCTTGTAAAAACTGTAATATCCTTGTACGACCCTTAATTACCTACACTATACGATCTCAAATCATACAGTGTCAAATATGGTATGATATTGTACTCATAAAAACTAAAAAATGCTATTTTTTAGGCTTTCGTACATGGTTTTGTAATCGATCAAGTTGATTCCCCAAAACTACCAAATCGGGTAAGTTTCTATCGATCATCTATTTTACCAAATCAGGTAAAAGTGCTTTGTATGATTTGTATGGAAGACGATGTACGATATGTACAAAATAATGGTACAACATGGTGTTATTTTGAGATGCTCTACTGCTCCAATCTTTCTCTGGGATGTTTTAGAAAGGTTTAACAGTCCAAACAATAAAATATCCTTCATAAGCAAAACATCCTAACCGGGTTGGTGAGATATTCCATGCGCTTGACTATGCCCAGAAATCATACAATGCCATGTAATACATATTTATAAATTCTCTCATGCTCCTAAATAATTCTCCATGATTCACTAGTGCCAATATTCCTAACAAGTTGCAACAATGCATAAAACTAACATATAATAGTAAGATAGAAACACAATTACATAATATCAATCCACAATTCATTATCCATCATTATCAAGATCATACACAATATTCCATGAACGTCATTATGCTCATTAATGTCTGTAGATTCAATTACAATGTGGAAAACTATCTCAATGTACTTGCAATAACTCAGGAATCACACTATCAATACTTAATTCTCTATTCTAGCAACCAGTAACCAGTAAACTAGTAGCTAGTCCTATAAAATTGAAAATGGGGCCTTATATAATATTTTCCAAGCCATTCCAAAGTAGTTCCTGAGACAATCTATTATTCACAACTACCCATGCACAACTGAATGCATTATTTTGGTATTTTTCCTAATTTTAACACCTTAATTAGTAAATCCATACGATAGAGTAATATTCCATTCTTTGGGGGTATTTACCCTTTTACTCCACTAGGTAAAATAGGTAGAATATTGTATTATACTACATAAGTAGATTATTACATTTACTTTTCTACTTCTTACCATGTAGATATTTACTGTCTTAAATATCTAATGGTAATTTCCTAAATATCCTAGGTTAAGAATCCTAAACCAAACACTCTACCTCCTATGGTGTGTTGGTTAGCGTGATGATAGCAATATATTTTTATGTGCTATTTTGTATCCTATTTAAACTATAGCTTCATTGCTATAATTTTAATGACTATTGAATATTTATTTGTGATTAATAGTTGCTCCTAACTATTTTACTCACCTTCATAGTTCATCATTGGCATCAGAGCCATGGAGGAGCCATCGACGATCTTGGAGCACTAGGTGAGACGTCTGTAGTGGACCAGGTACACACTTATCGAGGTAGTCGAAGGAGAGGCATGATTAGCGAGGAAGCCTGTAGCTGACTCTGGACATGGATCCTGAGGTGAGGCACTGCTCGATAGACATGAAACCCAAGGAGTGACATGCAACCATTGCATAGAATGGATCTCGAGGAGCGAGACCTACTGATGTGGCGTCCACAGTCCAAGACTTGTAGATGCATAAATCCCAAGGATTAGGACCTATTGATGTGGCAGCCCATAGCTCGAGACCTACACTGACATGGCTCGAGGTGATCCAAGATGGTGACGTGTCAAGCAATATAATTATCAATGCGAACACGTGGCTAGATTATGTGGCAAGCTTAGATGGATTAAGCATGTGGATTGAGGCAATCCAACTACTGAGCTGGCAAGGACTACAAAATTTTGACTTGGTGTGGGCATGAATCCTGAGGGACAACTATGGCAGTGACCTGGCGAGGAGCTGATGTGGCGGTGTGTTACTGGACATACCTTGAGGTGACGAGGTAGATGATGTGGCATGATGATCGAAGTTGGCGATAAATGGTGAAGTCTGATTCATTTTCTGTTGTGTGACATGGCATGCTCAATTTTGCTGGCTTGGGCGGTAAAAGATTTGAATAGCTGGAGACTGCCCGCAGGCAGTCAGAATAACAAGGGGAGAAATTTTACTTTTAAAGCACCCCTTGATTGTTGCATGAGTGATGTGGGATTAATCCCACTAATGTTTTTCAACTTCCATTTGAAGCATGGGGGCGCTTCAAATACAAGCGCCCACCCTGTGGCTATTAGATCAGCCACAGGGGCCAACTAGAAATTGACGTCAATCTAAGGCCCCGAATCGCAAGAGGTCACGATTTCGAAGCCTAGCGGGGCTAAGCAAAATAAATTTTTACTTAAAAAAAAAACAAATGTATATATTTTTATTTATTGTATTTTTAAAATTATTTTGAGCATTTTTTAATAATTTAATATTATTTTGGTTTAAAATCATTTTTTTTAAATGATTTTTTTCAAAAATTGTTTTATTATTGATTAAATAATGCTTAAATTAATTAAATTTATACATTAAAATAGAAAATTACAAGGTTATTCTTTTTGCAACTATAAGAATTCATGTTATTTTGTTTTCTCCAACCTTGGGGATAAAAAGACAAGACTTAAAGCATGATTTTGTTGCCAATTTGAAGCCTACAAATCTTCTCCAAAATCCTTGTTAATTTTACAAAATAAAAGGGGGTAAATATCACATTTTGTGATTCTTCTTTTCCAAAATTGTAACACAAGGAGTCAAACAAAACTTGCAAAATTCAAAGTCAAAATTTGTGCAATTGTTTTCTCCAAGGAGGGATAAAAGACAGGAAATTGTACATCTTATTTTTTGCAAACCGCTGAGCCGCCGCTTGCAAGCTCATAGTGAGAAGAGATTAAAGAAAAGACCTTGGTTCCACTAAAACCAAACCATGTTTCGACTGGTTTTGGAAGCCTTTCAAACATGGGTCGTGTGTCAACTTGTCTTGAATGGCATGTTATTTGTTAAATTTACAAATCAAAGGGAGGAAGACAAGAAATTTGATTTCTTTGCAAATTTGTAACACAAAAGTGAGGATTACTTAAAATAAATCAAACTTGTTTATTTTGCAAAATCATAAAAGATAGGCAATTATTTATTGCCACATTATTTGCAGAATTGTCAAACAAGGAGGAGACAAAAATATATCAAGTTTTTGCATAAAACACAATTCCAATTTTGTTGCAAAATCTAAAAGGTGCATTTTCGATTTTACTCAATACCTTCATTGGCAAATTAGGTGCATTTTCGGTTGCATCCGAAACCTAAGTGATAAGAATTTTGTGGGAATTCTTGTTTGATTATTGCATTATTTCTTTTGCAATTATAAGTCATAGAATCAAGAACACTCCATACCCCAAAATTTCACAAATAAATTTGTGTTAACCATTGCACAGATTTAAAGCCAATATTCACTTGATATTCTCTCCTACAAACAAAAACCCCTAATTCACTCTATTTGTTTGGCTTAATTTCCTCAAACTGATTATCCCTCTTCAAGAGGATTTTCAGGTAGGTGTCATTAAATATCTTTTTGAGTGAATTATCTTTCATCTCTTATTTTTTTGGCTTAATTTCCTCCAACTGATTATCTCTCTTCAAGAGAATTTTTAGGCAGGTGCCATTAAATATCACTTGAGAGTGAAATAAAAATAATATTAGTACAAATTGTAGGACCTTAATCATGGAAACTATCAATAAATACTTAAATTATACACAATTGCTTAAAGGTCCTAACTATTTAGCATGGAAAACTAATATGAAAGCCATCCTGACTGTAGAGGAAATGTGGGATTGAGTTGATGGCACTGAATCAAGACCCGTAACACCAGGAGTAGATAAAAGAGCATGGGATAAAAAGAAAAATTGACTTCTTATGTTGATCCTCCTAGCTACTGCTGATGAGATCCAGCCTCACATAAGTGAAGCTAAAACTGGTAAAGAGGCATGGAATGCCCTTTGTGCCATTTTTGAAGGTAAGAATAAATCAACTGTTCTAAACCTTCAAACACAACTTCATACACTCCATATGAAGTTAGGTGAATCAGTAGAACTATTCCTCTGCAGAGTGGCAGATCTGAAGTCTAAGCTTAATGCTTTTGGGGCAAAATTTGAAGACACCATTTTGACTTCAGTAATCTTGAGAGCTCTTCCCGAATACTATAAAATATTGATTACATCCCTTAATGTTTCACAAATATCAGTCACCTTTGTGGAGTTAGTCAATTTGCTTCAAACTGAGGAAGTAAATCAACTCCAAAGCGATGAAGTGTCAAACAATCTACTTTACTCAAACAATTAGGGTGATAAGAAGAAAGGAAACTTTTAGAAGGGAGGATCATCTTCAAAAGGTAAGGGAAAGAAAACTCAAAAGAGGTTTTTCTTGCATTGTAAAAAGGATAACCATGACACCGATCGGTGTTGGTTTAAAAACAAGAAAAATAAGAAAGACAAAGGCACATCATAGAAGTAAAACAAAGGCAATATTGCTAGTGAAGTGTCTAGTTTTGATTCTAATTCTAGTTTAAAAAAAGTACACAAAGTACTCTTGGCTAAGGTAGTATTGTAGAGGGAAAGTAAATTTATCACCTTCAACAAGCACCATTTCCTCTCTATATTTTTAGGCTTCATAAATAGCATAAGTTTTTGTTTGAAGTACTAGAAATAAATGGGTGATTGTACCTCTTTTAGGCTTCATAAATATCAAACTCTCATTGTTTGAAGTACTTGTAACAAAAGGAGGGAATTTTTTGGTGTAAAAGTTGCCTAGGAGGCAATATTTGTACAATCCTTCACAAATCTTCTTAAGTTGCACATATTTTGCAATTAAGGGGGGATATTCATTTCTTTTCTTCACAATTTTTTTGTAAAAAGAGAAGAAGACTTATAAGGGTGCATTTTCGGCAGCGACCGACACCTTAGTAAAACTTCTTTAAGAAATTACATGTTTTGAAAAAGGGGGGAACTTATAAGGGTGTATTTTTGGTAGCGATTGACACCTTATCTACATTATATTTTGCAAACTCATTTTGTAACCGAATGAACCTCGTATGAAGTGATATATTCTACTACACCTAGTGATTGCAGTGGTTGGTTACCCATGCAATTTGATTGGATGACAAGATTACAATAAGGACATTCGTTGATGTGAAGACAAAGTGAGGAATGACCCACTTTTTGCTTAGGAGAAGCTAGAGAACTCTGATAGAGCAAGAACTAGTAGATCGGCATATGTTTTACTGTATTGGGGTAGTTATATACATTACCCAAATAATATAATAAGGGGGGATGTTAGAGTAATATTCCATTCTTTGGGGGTATTTACCCTTTTACTCCACTAGGTAAAATAGGTAGTATATTGCATTATACTACATAGGTAGATTATTATATTTACTTTTCTACTTCTTACCATGTAGATATTTACTATCTTAAATATCTAATGGTAACTTCCTAAATATCCTAGGTTAAGAATCCTAAACCAAACACTCTACCTCCTATGGTGCGTTGGTTAGCATGATGATAGCAATACAATTTTATGTGCTATTTTGTATCCTATTTAAACTATAGCTTCATTGCTATAATGTTAATGACTATTGAATATTTATTTGTGATTAATAGTTGCTCCTAACTATTTTACTCACTTTCATAGTTCATAAAATTCATCTTGAAATTACATTTCCTTTGCATTTGAGTGAATTTCGGTGTGCCCTGTACGATTTGCCAATCTAGTTGTAAGATTTTGCCCTTTAATGTACGATTTTCTTCCCACTATATGGTTTACAAAACTTTGAGAAAAATATCATAAAACTGTCAAAATTGAGCAAATAACTTCTTCTTCTTCTGGGAGGTGGATTTGCTGCCTACAATCCTATACCACTCCATAGGTAACCATTGGTGATGAAATCCAGGGCCCAGTTGTAAAAGTGAGGGATTTTTTTATGATGAAATCTAAAAAACCGCTCTTGTGGGGCTGCTAGTTGTCTAGGGGGTGAGCTAATGGAGAGTGCAACTCGATCTACACCAGTGTCAAGTGATGGATTGGGGATGAAGTCCAATCGCGCTACTTGTTTAAATACCATATGAGTGTGTGTGGGTTTATGTTTTTCTAATGGTGTATGAAATGTAAGAAACAAATTAATTGCCTTTTCAAAAGAGAAACTACCCTAATGCCTTTTCGAAAGTAAATTAATCTAGTTTGCAAAGCATGGAAACATGCAATCCAAGTGTATGGAGTAAAGGGGATTAGGCAACCCTAATTTTCAACTTTAGAATACAAACTTCTTTTCACAAATTAAATGACATGGGAAAAGGGATTAGGAAACCCTTGCTTACATTGTAGAATGCATACTTCTTTTAGCAGGAGATGCTATAAACAAAGAGGGAAACAATGTAGGCTTATACTACATGTGAAGTAAAGAAGAGAAATGTAAATTTATTTGAAAAATAAATTTAATGAAGTTTCTAGAAAGTTGCAGGTTCTATAACTTTAGAAAAAATTTAAAGATTCTACAAGCTCGAAATGATGGCAAATGTGCACCTAGACATTGTCATTCGACTAGTGAACTCTTTATGCTTCCAAAATTTAAACAATAGAGGGGTAAAAATGGGAAATACCTGCACTCTGATGCTATGGACAGTTTTCTTAGGTCATATGCTACTCACCCCTACAATTTTAGGGGGTTTTGAGGCTCTCTAGTTGACTTCACCACCCGGGGGTGAATTGAGATCTGATTTATGGGGTGAGGGGCGAATTGGGTCTAAAGACCCCAAATCTCTATTTTAAAGGCCTGAGGGGGTTCCTAGGGCTTTGAAAATATCTATGGAAGTTAGAGTCAGTACCTGCAACACACAAAAATATAGGATAATATCATATTTATTAGAAAAAATTATCTTGACACTATCTATTGTGGGGGTCCCCCTGGGCGTGCTAGAATGAAACGGGTGGAAAGTGGTATTTGATCTAACAACATAAACACAATGTATGTTGAACAAGAAATTTGTATTTCATTTATATTCAAATATAACATAGGTTACAATAGGGATATGTTTCCCTTTCATAATGTCTTTTACAATAAACTTCACAATAGTCTTGATACCGCCTTCTATCATCCCTCAATGTAGGTGGGCTTCTTTGTATGTGGGCCACCGCAGGGTTGTTGGTTGTTTGATGGTGTTATTCCTCTTTATATCTTCTAAATAACTTGTGAAGAACCTAAAAATGGGGTTAGTGTTATGGGGGGCTTGCCTTAGTCAGGCCCCATGTTTAGAAAGACAAAACGACCATAAAAACATGCTAAAATCTGAAATAAAGTATGTAGAAGCTGATAATATGGCAAAACAAAGCTTACCTCCCAAATTTGGGATGATTTGAGGCCTGTAGACCCAATTCACCATCGGAGGGGTGAAGTAGGACCGGATTCATGTGACAAGGGGTGATTTGAGCTATGAAGTCTCTTTTGCAAAATCCCTTTGGTGGATCGATTCCTAGGCAGCTGGGGTGCCTCTGTGTACTATGGAAATCCGACTGTATGCTCCGAGAACTGACTATTGAATACTTAGTATCAATTTATGCATAGTTTTTGTACTTTGTTGAACTTTGGAGAGAGAGCAAATTAGGGGTTTAGGAACCACTATTTATAGGAAATTTCAAGGTGTAGGGGGGATATTTAGATAGATTAAACCTAGGGTTAGGTTAGGAAATGCAATGTGGCAACATCACATTCCTTATGAGAAATATCTCATCCTCACACATGTGTGAGGATGGATTAGAGTTAATCCTAATTAGGTCTTAAGTCAATTTAGGACATGATTAAAAGAAGTATCCTGACAAACCCTAATTTCACATATGTGGGAGGGTGCAATTAGTATTAATTAAGGATTAGAGATTAACTAATAAAATTTAGCCTAAAAAGGTGACTTAAGTGAAGTCAACATTAAATTAGATTTTTAGAATTGACTTGTTAATTATTTTGGTCAACTAATACCTCGTGGGGGCCTCAATTGAGTACAAATAGGTTTTCGAAGGATATCCCAATGCTTGGGATGTGATTTTGAAGGCTTATGAGGGTTTAGAACCTGAAATCCAATGAAGCGGTATATGGAATTCTACACGATGCTATGATAGTCTATGGTGATCTACACATGACTACAACCATCTACGCATGACTACACATGACTATAGAAATCTACACATGTCTAGGAGGATCTAAAATAGTCTACGCTTATCTATAATAGCCTAGGGGTACCTAGGAAGACCTATGTAAATCTATAAGTGTCCAAAAGGATCTACAAGTACATAGGTATAGCAATGTGTAACTTTTGGGTGCCTACAAGAATATATAAATTACCTATTGAGGGTGTGCTAGTGAGGGTAGCATCAGATGATACTAAGGAGGTTGTGATGGAGTGATTCTTTTGTGAGAAGTGGGAGGAGGTAGATATAAATAATATGGATTATAATCTTCTTTGGAATAATAAGATGCTATATAAGTGTCAATGTGTAGTGATGATGATGATCTCCACATATGCTTTTCCTGATACTTTCAAGGTATTGTTTACCTCAAACATGTTGGACGTGGTGAGCGATATGGTGGAGCACAATGTTGTATTTGCATGGGCGCCTGCATTGTTGTCCCAGGTGTATAGGGAGTTGCACGATGTGGTGCATGCTAGGAAAAATGGGTTGAGTTGGACTCCTTTATTGCAAGTATAGACATGGGAATATATATCTATTGAGAGGCCATGATTGTTACCTTATAAGGTGAATGTGGAAGGATGGACACATTTTCCTTATGCTCTAAGATGGAGGACTGATGAGGATAAGGGTGTTAAGAGGCCACATGAGGGTGATCCTCTATTTTGGAGGGTCAAGTTTAGGGATTTGATGTCTAATGATATTGATTGGAGGACTTGGATGGGTGGGGTGGCATGGGAGAAGGATGATGAGCATTTGGGGGCCATTCATTGAGGGAGGTGGTTTGTGGGATGATATACTCGGTAGATCAAGTTATTTTAGTTTGGTTGAGTCATGTGGTAGTTTGGATTATGATAATATATTCTAGAGGTTTTTGTTGTATACTATAGGTGATCGATCAATCGAGGGCAGCCACCTATATTTTTTCATGGATCAATGAGAAGGATCCATAGATGGTGATCCTGGATGTGGGTAATGCTAGGACAACACCAGATTTTAATTCCTAGTAGGTGATGTAGAACTAGGAGCCAGGTGTTGGTGTGGTTGACTGATGGGTACCACTTGGTGGTAGGGTACCTACGATAGGGAGTAGGGTAGTAAGAGGTACTCAGGCCAGGTCATAGGATAGATTTGGTAGTAAGATAGAGGTACCACTATGATTATCTAGGTAACATTTGGGTGGCATCTCGAGTTCACCTGTAGAGAGAGTGGAGGAGGTTCTTGCAAGTGGTGTTACATAGCCTATGGAGGATAGAGTGGTCATGGAGAAGGTAGGTTGGGTATGGCTATGGGTGAAATTGATGACACCATGGAGATGGGTTTCTCTGATGGGATGGAGGATATTCCCATCAAGCAACATGAGATGCAAGAGGTGGAGGAGTAGGTACTATTGTTACATTCTCAAGTACAATAGTTAGAGGGAGAGCTCCATGAGAGTGAGAGGCATAAGATGGCAGAGATGATGGATTTGGAGGAGAGGTTGATAGTATTAGAGACTTATAATGATATTGCTCACAAGGCCCTTGAGGATAGATGTGTTGATATGGTTATATATATGGAGCATTTGAGGGCAAATACACAAAGAGATCGATCTCTATTGGTAGCTCAAGATGCAAATATTGTAGAGCTACTAGCTAATATGGCAAGGTAGCAGTAGGTACAAGAGAGGGCTAAGAGATCCTAGGTGGTAGGAGAGGTTCCAATTGATGTGGTTGCTCTAAGAGCATATTTAGAGCAATTGTGGAGGGGTAGTGAGTTTGGGAGAGGGTTGCTAGTTGCAGAGGTAGAAATGCGATCAACTTGTGAGTATTCTCTAGAGATGCATGGGATATTGCTTCCTAATTATGACTAGGTGGTGTCATAGATGTGAGTATAGACATAATCTTAGTAGATTCATTAGAGCGCATCATCAGTGGGTTGAAGAGGGACAAGGACTGAGATGCAAGATGTGGCACCAGGTGGCAATGTGGCTACTAGTTCAAGGGTGGCATTATCTCTTGTAGAGTTTTAGGGATCAAGAGAGAGGGTCAATTCTAGTAGGGCTATAATAGCACATGGGATAGTGCCAGGGAGGGTGAGCTATGAGGGGAATGGAGAGGCTCCTAGCGGTAGTTAAGTTGATGACCATTATAGCCTACGATAAATTTTGGATTCTGTATGGTGGGCATGGTCCTAGATTGTAGCCTATAGGTATTTTTGATGGACTACATATATATATATATATATATATATATATACATTTTGGTTTCAAATTTTTAAAAACATGTATTTTTTATGTTGATTTTCATGTATTTGAATTGTGTTTGCATAGATAGCATAGTGTAATGTTTGAGTGAATGTACAATGTATGGATATACATAAGTGGTAGGGTGTAAATATATGATTATATTGTAGCATAGATATATTATAGAATGATGTGAAGAATTGTATGTTAAATGCAATGCAATATGATGTGAATGAAATTACTAGTAAATGTATGTAACATAGATGTGATGATGCATGTGAGGGGATGTGTGTAAGATAAATGTTCTGATATGATGTTTGATGACTCTGCGAAACATAGATGCATAAATGCATGTATGAGAGGACTAAAATTCACAAAGGGAGCACTTGTATCATTGCATGTACCTATGTGAATGTGATCCATTCCATGATATTAGGGATGTAGGATAGTATAAGGTATATGTGCTGGCTTTGACCAATGTAGTTTTGGTAATCAAATCTCAAACCCAAAGTTGTGCAAGTAATTGTGATAACTCATAACTAATCTGACTAGTTCAAAATCTATCATGGACCTGTGTGTGTAAATGAGTAAGGTTCATTTATATATTTTGAGGGAGGTAGGATTAACCCATTGTAGACATGACCAAACTAGCTAGCTCATCCATAAGTGAATAGTGATCTATACAAAATAAGGTCACTAATGTGATAGATATGTTGCCACTTGTAAGACTATTCCATTGGTAGGTAGGCTATTGGAGCCTATTGCTAGTGATGGAAATTATCCCATGCTATTATGTTAATCCTAAGGACCAAAGCCGATGAAGCATAACAATGGTGATATCTGGAGGCTTTTCCTTTTGTTTTCTGCCCCTCATTTATTGCTCATGTATGTTTTGTGGTGCTCTTTTCCTTTCTTTTATTTTTTTCTTTTTTTTTCTTGTTTAGGCATTGGCTTTTGTTTTCGACCCATTTTTCTAAATTTTTCTTATGCTTATCCCTTTGTTTATCCCTAGGTCGTATGTTGACCATGCAAGTGATAGGACGAGTAGGGGAAACCATTCACTATATGGCGATATCTATGCAAGATGTTATCTTCCCTAGACTCAAAACTTATTTAATGTGTAACATGTGTGAATGGTTCGTGAAAGAAGTTGAACCAGCCTAAAGAACTATAAGGAGTGTGTATAACCTAATAGCTAGAGGTGATATTTGATTGACTAAACTAGTGCATGATAAAAGCTTAACACAACACCTATGTATACCCTAATCCTAAAAAATGGGAATGGACATCCAGGTGGTGATGCTAACAAGTGCATATGTCTTATTGAAGGCACATTTTTGGGGAAGAATGTACAAACTTGAAATGAGATTATGATGAAAAACATATGGATATATGCAATGGGTGTAATGTAAATGATGCAGGTGGGGAATACAATATCTACAAGAGGAGTCTCATGAAGTGTAGAGGGAGAAGTATAGAAAACTTATTTATAGATGAGTATGGTGTATCGTCATGACAAAAGCAAGATGATGTGATAATGGTTGCCCCAGCGTGTGGGGTGTGTGTGTAATAGGTGAGTAAACTGTAACCTGTGGGAATGTATGCAGTAATGACAAAAAGAGGAAGTATTAGAAGGTGTAATTTACAAGATAGAAGAACTAATAAGAAATAGGCATTGGTAACTAGGAATATGAGAGGATTACCAAAGGCTATGGAATATAGAAGGAAGAAAATAGATCAATGTAGGTATGTAGCTGCTTGAAGTGTGACCATACAACTACACGAGGAAGTAAGAAGTAGAAGAAGAAGAAGAAGAAGAAGAGGTAAGGAGGAAGATGAAAAATAAATTACTAATGGATGAAGTGAAGTGGTCCAGGTCATGAGTTAGGAGATGAAGTGATGATGCTACTTGGGCTTTGATGGTTTGTGTAGTTGGGCATATGGTGAATGTAGTAGGATGACATTGTCAACTATTTGTATGATGGCAAAGTTTGAGGGACAATGTGATGTGTGGGACTTTTAATTTGGTTGGATGAAGAGGAATTATCAGATGATGGGATGTGATCACCAATCAATATGTTATCTACCAGGTTTTAAAATGTATTGCAAGTATAAATGTCATGACCTATTTGTCAATGGTATATACAAAACTAATGTTCATGGTAATTTTACAGTTTAGGATGTGATGGATCAATAGGCATGATTTTAGGTAATACCAGGAGGCCTTGGTGAAGGATATGGTGAAACATATTGGATAATGGTGTGGATGGGATAGGTGTGGGGTAGATTTAGGGATCCATGGGAGGTGTGTTGGAAGCATATGGAGTGAGTTTGAATGGTGGAGTGGGTTGAGATTAGAACATGGGGTGAACCCTGGGAAGAGGAATGGACCTAGGTAGAGGTGAATATGTATGGGGTACAGTGGACTAGTGAGTAGACATAAGGTAATGAAAATGGCTCAAATGTAACTTAAGAGCATCAATTCGAGCTAAGATGTATTGGATATTAGGATTTGGAGGTGACAGGATCAGATAAGGTGGAGAATGAGGCTCCACTAGATAAGGAATGAAGTACTGGTGTGAAGTATATTTTGCATGAGATGATAGTGGGGGTGAGTGGAATAAGTTCAGAGATTGTGAGGTTGGCAGAATGGTAGGCCATGAAGTGGTGAACATGATATCTAGAATATGGGTGGTGCAAGAGAAGGTTGTGGATAACAATGTGTGTGAGATGGAAGTATGCACATAGAAGAGGCTTGGGAAGCATGGGACTGAAGGGCTTGAGAATAGGGAGACATCCCACTCAAAATTGGGGGAGGTAGGCATGAGGGACGTGTAGGATGAGGTGTGTATCCTTGATTTGGAGGGTGGTATGTTCCTATAGGATGGTGAGGGGAAGAGGAAAATGAGTAGGGGTTATTGGCATCCTTAGGTGGAGGTGGAGGAGACCCATGTGTGTGAACATAGGATCTTTCCTCCTTTTTATTAGAGGATAGGGATACCTAGATTTATCCCAAACGAGGTGAGTAGGATGACCCTCAAAGACAAGGTGAAAGACATCAGGGTGGAGTGTGATGGTCTGAATGGGAGGAATTTGAGGACTACCTGGTATGTATAATGGTAGGTGATCTGGTCAAATTAGCCGATGCGATCAAAACTAGGGATGGTGTTGGATTTTCCTGCATGGTGGGATGCTGGGATGCTGGTAGCAAGTGTGTATGGTCAAGTGTCACTACTGATGGTGTAGCAAAAACTGATGTAGATCCTAGTAAAATAAATATATACCAGCAACATATAAATGACATAAAAAGAAAAATTACATGTATAATGCTACTATAAAGTAAAAGGTATGCATGTATTATGATGTGTTGAGTGGGTGATGTGTTTGTGAATTGCAATGTGTACTATTTATGATATTGAATGCCTATGTGGGCTAGGCATTGAATGTATGAAGGTGAAGGATAATAATAAGCTTAGGTTCAACGAGACCCTTAAGTTTAGCCAAATAGTAGGCACCTAAATTGAATCTGTGTGTAATTATGAAGGGGACCAAATAGTTCAGGGTAAACTTGTCTCATTGCTGGTGAGGTTGACTTGTGATTTACTGGTTCTCTTTGAGAATGATATCACCAATTTGTAATTTGTGTTGATACAACTTACTATTGTATGTATGATGAAGGTGATCCTTGTAGACACGTGTGTGCTCGATGGTATGAATATGATGCTCATCGATGAGTGTAAGTTAACCAAGGTGGGCTTGATAAGCAGTGTCATCATCAATAAATTATTTTATAGATACTTTTAAGGATGGTATCTCGAGTTCAAGGGGTATGATGGCTTCGATGCCATAGACAATTTAAAAAGGGGTTACCCCAGTGGGAGTACATATGCTCGTAAAATAAGCCCACAAAGATAAGAGAATTTAGTTATGCCAGTCGTGATGATATTCTACTACTATTTTGTGAAGTATGGAATAGATTATTTTATTTGTAGCTTTTGCCTAGCCATTACCCTATGGGTAGTATGGGGTAGAGAAGATATGATGGATATTGAATTTGGAACAGAGGGTGTGGATACTTTTGTTCTTGAGGAATTTCCTATTGTCAAAGATGATTTGGGAAGGAATTTTGAAGTGAAATATAATATGATCTATAATAAATGCTACGATATTAGCTCCCATGGTTTGGACGAGTGGGATGGCTTTGACGCACTTTGTAAAATATTCTATGATTGTAATGATGAATTTGTGATTGCTTTATAAGGTGGATGTAATTTGTCCAATAAGGTCAAGACCCCATTGCAAAAAATTCCACATGGAATGGATCAATTGGAGTGTTTGAGATGGAAGGTTTGTAAGGTTTTCATGTTGTTGGCACTTGATACAGTGCCTCACGTATTCACAACAATCATGCTCTATTTTTTGCCAGTAATATCCCATGCGAAGGATGCATTTTGTGATTGCCATGCCACTAAAGTGACCATCGCAAGTTTCATCTAAAGTAGGAAAAAATAGTGCACCAAATGATGATAAAAAATATGCGTATCTATGTCCTATTGTGTGTGAGCATCAAACGGAAGCATGCGAGTAAGATGGAAAAGATAGCAAATAAAAAGAAATAAAGAAAAACAAAATGACTTCTAATTAATTGGGTAGATCAAATACAGGTTACAAAATTTCCCCTTTGAGGGTTCAAATGGATGATACAATTTTTTACAAATCGGGTTCCCAACGATAAAATTCCTTCAAGTAACTCGAGTGCACATCTAGTGTCTTTCCTCGTACCAACAATAGAAGTGGGCGGGACAATGCTGCTACCACTTATGTATTTTATATTTTTGTCTTATGCTACTTCCCAATACACTCTTTGACCTGAACCTATGCATAGAGAAACAAGAAACTTCAAGTATCAAGTGCGTATGATGTAAAACATGCAATCCCCATAGGCACTAAAAGACTACTAGTGAGCACATGCATAGATATTATATCAAATCAATTCCAAATAACATGAAATTTTAGGGGGATATGAAATAGAATATTTTGGGAAGATATCACTAGAAATTATGCTAATATTGAGTCTTATGGTGTCCCGTAAATGCAGTGACCATTCGTAACCTACAAAACACAAAGCAAACAATTTTCTTCCCCTAAACATATCCAAAACATATGAAAATTGGATAGAATACATAAAATAACATTTTAAGAAAAATAATGTGATCATATTTGAAAAATTAATGACAGTATGGTTGCTTCTTTAGATGACTTTCGGAGACCTGCATGAGACCCTACAAAACACTAAAATTGTGATATCTCGACCAATATAACTCAGAATGACCTAAAATTTGAACTACAGTATAATATGAACATGTGGAAAATAAAAATTAAAAATATTCACAAAATTATTTACAGATTTCTATTCATCATAGGGTGGGACGAATAAGACTCATAAATTGGGGTGCACCTAGGGGTGGGACGCCCATTGATTCTGCATAAATTTTACCACCAATTCCACTAAGGATTGATGAAAAACACTATGGGAGGTATTTTCATCAAATTTTGTGAGGTAATTCACTCATATGGTTCGGTTATGTGGTAAATTACGCCTAATAGTTCCCTCACAAACCTCCTTCACTAGGTAGAGATTCTGAGGTAAAAATAGGCACAAAAGGGTGAAAGGAAATCTTGGTAGCACTCCATTGCTTTTTCCTCAAAATTCCCCCCATATTTTGTGTGGAAAATACATTCACTTTATAGCCCAAAGAGGCTCATGGGTCAAAATGCATGCAGGGCAAGAGATGCCACTTGGCTACCAAGGTGGCATGAATTGGAGGGGGACAAGAATCTCCCAATTTGGCCTCATTCATGGAGCATGTCATAAGTTCTACTACATGCTCTGAATTATAGGTGAGAATAGGTAGGAATCTGATCATTGCCAAGAGCCATTTTTCCATATTTGACTTTTTTTTTGGTTAAACATGCTATTCATCTCACCTTGGGATGAATGCTACTATTCGTTCCAGGGTGGGACGAATAGGATATGTATTCATCCTAGGGTGGGATGAATAGAAATATGATATCTAGAAACCTTCCAAAACCTTATACTGAGTGGTTAGAACCACTATATACCTGCTGAGGGTTGCCCTACGGACCTTGGCATGTCATTTTAGCCATTGCTTATGGTAGCATAATCAGATTGACCATATTTTAGTGTCTACACCATCATGGGTTTATTGTAAAACCAACTAATATTCATGGGGTTCTAGGCAATGCAATAGAATACCATCATAGCTGCGATGATAGAGGATGTTCCCCAGCAATGTATAGTGAATCACTTATTATTTGAATCCTTGGCGATGATTATGTGGTAGGTCGCATGGTAGGAATCCTAATTTTATGTAATATTTTATCTGTGCAAACTAAGGGGTATGTGTCGATATCGTATCGATCACATGAATACCACCATCATCTATATGAGATGTAGGTGATATGGTAGATTGGGTGAGTGTGTGAATGGATACATATGTGGTGTCTGATGACGGGTTTTGTAGTAAAAATGATCCTAAGGAGTATTTTATCTACAAAATGGTTTGATAATTATGGAGTGGCTTTGAGGTCATACCACTTGAATTGTGTAAGAAGTTGTTGTGCAATATATTTGTATTTTTGGATAACTAGACAATGGTATTGCTAGATCTCTTTCACTTGGTTCACTATTATAAGGGAATAATCTATGATGTGGAGGCATTTGATATGCATGGCATGAGCCTATTTTAATCTAAGTATTAAGGCTTCATATTCTACATTATTGTTTGTATAGGGAAAGTCCAATTTAAATGAGAAGGGGATTGGTTCCCCTTCAGGTGTGAAGAACACAATGCCTGCACCTCCAACGTGAGTGCATCGAGAGCTATCAAAGAATGGGGTTAGGTCAGTTGGTATCTCTGGCTTGACATACTCTTTAGCTTCTAAAATATGAAATATGGAATCATCAAGAAGTTGAATGAGGAGAGGTTGATCATCAAGCAAGGGAGCTTCTATGAGTTGATCTACGATGACCTATCCTTTAATGGATTTTTGTGAAATGAATTCTAGATAAAATTTAGTTTGGAGCAATGATTCATTTTGATGTGTGGGAGTTGTGATAACTTTTGCTCATAATGTACCGAAGGGGATTGTCTCAAGCGATGACAAAGGTTGTATGGTTTAACATATAATGGTAAATTTTTTGGGTGGTAAAGACTACAACCAGGCATAGCTTTTTCATGTACCCGTATCTATCTTTGTAGCTAACTAGTGTACGACTTATGTAATATATGGCTTGCTATTTTTTGAGTGTATTATTTTTGTTACAAAATAATAAACCATAGGCGTTAACCTTAGTATTAATCAAAATAGTGCTTAAATAACATTTGACATAGGCTATGAATAGCCTATGAGTTAATCATGCTAACAAATGCGTATTAGGTTGCCCCCCTTGAAGGTAGCTAACCACTAACCTAGTTACGTAGTCAAAATGACTACAATAACTAACTAACCCTAGGTAACTAGTAAAAGATAACTACTAGTGGTAAAAATTAACAAGCTACTTTTTACCATGTGGTAAATTATATCTACCTAGGTGAAACTTATAAATTACCTAAATGAGGTAATAATCATAGTTACTAACATAGTAACTCTAACATCCCCCCTTATTATATTATTTGGGTAATGTCTATAAATGTCCCAATACAGTGAAAAATATATTGATCTACTGGTTCTTGCTCTTGCTCAGGCTCTATCACAGTGCTCTAGCTTCTCCTAAGAAAAAAGTGGGTTAGTCCTCACTTTGTATTCACATCAATGAATGTCTTTATTGTAATATTGTCACACAACCGAATTGCATGGGTAACCAATCGCTGCAACCGCTAGGTGTAGTAGATTAGATCACTTCATACGAGGTTCATTCTATTTACAATATGATTTTACAAAAAGTGTTGATAAGGTACCTAAGATGTCGATCGCTACCGAAAATGCACCCTTATAAGTTTCCCCCCTTGTTGCAAAACATATCGTAATAAAATTTCTAAAAGAAGTGTGACTAAGGTGTTGGTCTCTGCAGAAAATGCACCCTTATAAGTCTTCTTCCATTTTTACAAAAAAATGTGTGAAGTAAGAAAATAAATGGTTATCCCCCCTTAATTGCAAAATATGTGCAACTTAAGAATCTTGTTAAGGCTTTTACAAATATTGCCTCCTTTTACACAAAAAATTTCCCCCCTTTTTCTTACAAGTACTTCAAACAAAGAGAATTTTCTATTTATGAAGCCTAAAAAGAGGTACAATAACCCCTTTATTACTAGTACTTCAAAAAAAAACTTATGCTATTTATGAAGCCTAAAAAGAGGTTTTGGAAATGGTGCTTGCTTAAGGTGACCAATTTTATTTTCCTTTACAATATTGTCTTAGCCATGAGCACTTTGTGTGCTTCTTTCTGAACCATAATTAGAATCAAAATCAGACACTTCACTAGAAACATGGATTTTGTGATGTGCCTTTGCCATTTTAGTTTTGATTGTTTTGAAACCAACACTGATTGGTGTCATGGTTTTCCTTTTTACATTTGTGCAAAACTTTGCCTCCTAGGCAATTTTATCAAAAAAGTTCACCAAATAATCCTTCCTTATTGCAAGTACTTCAAGCATGGTTGCTATTATGAAGCCTAAAATAAAAGGTATAATTTTTATGACTTCTTCTTTTATGATTGCCTTTACGAGTTTTATATCCCTCTTGTCAAAATTTGTGTTTGAAGGAAGAAAGGAATTATCCCCCTTAGTGCAAAAGATTGCTACTTTCAAGGTTCCTTATTTTACAAAAACTTGTTCTTTCTTTTGATATACCCTAAAAGAGTACCAAAAGATAATTCACTCAAAAATATATTTAATGGCACCTACCTAAAAATCCTCCTGAAGAGGGATAATCAATTTGAGGAAATTAAGCCAAACAAATAAGAGTGAATTAGGGTTTTTTTGGTTTAGGAGATAATATCAAGTAAAATTAGCTTTAAATCTGTGGAATGATTTTTAGAAATTATTGTAAAATTTTGGGGTTTTGAGTGTTCTTGATTTTATGACTTATAATTGCAAAATATAATGCAATAATCAAACAAGAATGCCCACAAAATTCTTATCACATAGGTGTCAGTCACTGCTGAAAATGCACCTAATTTACCAATAAAGGTGTCAAGTAAAATTGAAAATGCACCTTTTAATTTTTGCAACAAAATTTGGATTTGTGTTATGCAAATAAAATTGATATATTTTGTCTCCTCTTGTTTTTCAAATTTGCAAAGAATGTGGCATAAAACAATTGCCTTTTCTTTTTGTTTTACAAATTTAACAAGTTTGATTTAAGTGCTCCTCACTTTGTGTTACAATTTTGCAAAGAAGTACAATGTCTTGTCTTCCCCCCTTGATTTGCAAAATTAAAAAATGAGCACTCCTTCCAAGACAAGTCGACACATGACCCGCATTTGAAAGGCTTCCAGAACCAGTCAACACACGACTTGGTTTTGATGGACCCAAGGTCTTTAATGTCTTCTCAATTTTGCAAAAAATAGAATGTGAAATTTTATGTCTTATATCCCCCCTTGGAGAAAACAAATGCACACTTTGCCTTTGAATTTTGCAAAAAAAATTGTGTCTCCTTGTGTTACAATTTGGAAAAAATAATTCAAGTTTGAACCTTTATTGTATGCTAAATTAACAAGGTTTGAGAAGAATTTGGGTACCCTAATTTTGAAAAAAAAATGATGCTCTTATATGTCTTATATCCCCTTTTTGAGAGAAAACAAAAGCTCAATTTGTTTAAGGTTTTGCAAAAAAAATAGGTTCCCTCCTTTTTAAAAAAATTCTTTAAATTATCAATTTTATTGCATTTAGTCTAATTAATTTAAGTATAATTATATTAATAATAAAAAATTATTTTATTTTAAAAATCACTTTTTATTAAAAAAAATGATTTTATATAAAATAACATTTAAATTATTAATAAAAAAATACTAAAAAATAAATAAATAAATAAAAATACAATAAAAGAAATAAAAAAACAAATTCATACCTTGGTGTTTTTTTTGTTTGTTTTGTTTTACCCCATTACCCCTTTTAGCAAAATAAAGGAGGGGAGACCTCGAAGGGAGTCGAACTCCCGACCTCTCGTCGAGAGCCTTACAACGGGCATAACTGCTGGTCAGGCTATCCTGCCTGATGGGTTCTTAATTAACCCGCCTTCCCTTTGAAGGCGATAATCACCATAAGGGGATTTTAAAAGCCTTTCTAAAAGGTGGTGGGATTTTATATCCCACATTGCCCATATGAGCAATATTTTGTGCTTTAAAAAGTGCAGCTCACAGTGTGAGCTTTGACTACCTATGGGTAGTCTCTCGATCTATTTTTCCACCTTGAGGAGATACCATAGACTGCCATGCGTGCTCGTCTGAGACCAACCAAACCTAGTCATCTGTCCATCGGATATTAACTGCCACATCAATGATTACCTCAACCTTACCATATCATCGCCATGTCAGCTCTTGTTGTTAGTGCCAGGCCACATCAATACCTTGATGTACATGTAGTTAGAGGTTGCCATGTCACAACTAGTCCGTGCTAGCTTCTAAATTCTATGTCCACCATGTCACATGCTAGGTTAACACCAGGTGGTTTCAAAATCCATATCGATGCCACATCAGCAGGAAATCTCATGATCCACATCAGTGCCACATCATCAAGCTACCTTATTTTCAGTACCCATAGGTCTTTGGAGTGTCATCGGTGGTCAGATGCATGCAGGTGCCATCAAAGATTCAATATCTATGCTTGATGTTAAAGTTTCAGAGGTCGTGCAATTTTTTGCAGGTTTTTGGTTGTGAGGTCAGCATTAGCCATAGGTTTCAACGTTGAATTAGGTCCCAATGCCCATTATCTCTCATAGTTTAGAGCAACGATCGAGGACCATCAGGAGCTGTTGCTTGACAGCTTGCTCGCCCTGCTATCAGTGGGCTACCAACTCCTACAGGTCGAGGGCTATTTCCTATCCTACTTTCAGTGGGATGTGGTTTCTAGATCCTATAGGGAAGGAGCTATTGGTGACATCCCTCATGCAGGTCAAGTGGGATTCAGTTCCCACTAATCAAAACCAAACAAAACACACACAGCTTACAAAAAAATCAATGGTTACCTCCATGAAAATGCAAAATTGCATAAAATTTTGTTCTTCGAAAAACAATGCTAGGAGCCCTTGGGATGCATGCCAATGCATGGGTTTTTGTGCAAAATCTGAGAGGGGGTCCCAATCTGGGATTTCAGCTCCTTTATCCAATTAGTCACTTCCTCAAAAAATCTTCCCACATCATACTTGCCTGCCCTTGCCCTAGTCAAATTAGGAGCTCTGATACAAATGTTACAAAATAATAAACCATAGGTGTTAACCTTAGTATTAATCAAAGTAGTGCTTAAATAATATTTGACATAGGCTATGAATAGCCTATGAGTAAATCACGCTAACAAATGTGTATTATATTACCCCCCTTGAATGTATCTAACTACTAACCTAGTTATGTAGTCAAAATGACTACAATAACTAACCTTAGGTAACTAGTAAAAGATAACTACTAGTGGTAAAAAGTAACAGGCTACTTTTTACGATGCGATAAATTATATCTACCTAGGTAAAACTTAAAAATTACCTAAATAAGGTAATAATCATAATTACTAACATAGTAACTCTAACACTTTTGAGCTAGCAATGTTCCTAGCACAAAATTTGTGGTTGAAATGTACAAAATTAGCGGTAGCTATGGGTGAGAGGGAGACATAACTGGTGGGGAAATGAGGTAAGTTTTGATAGCATCAAAGGCTTGTTGGTAGTTATCATCCCACTTAAAATTCACTTCCTTTTGCAAGAGATGGTTGAACAGTTTGCACTTGTCCGATAGTTGTGTAATGAAGCAGCAAATGGAGGTTATCTTGCCCTAGATGCTACACATTTATTTTAAGGTAGTAGGCGGGGGCATCTTGATGATGGCCTTTAATTTAATAGGATCTACCTCAATACCATGTTGGGTGATAATGAACCCTTATAGTTTTCCTAAGGTAACTCCAAAGACACACTTCTTTGGGTTAAGGTGAACATTATTCTTGTTGGACATTTTGAGTCTAAGTTGTCATCGGTGTCAAGGAACGAAGTTGTCATTGATGTCAAGGAATAAGCTACAATTGATGTCAAAATTTGAAAAGGAATAATGCGATATGTTGATTGAAAAGGTGTCATAATATTATTTTTATATTATGTGAGGTAAAAATAAAGAGTTTCTATTAAAACCATAAAAAGATTTTTATTAAAACCATGGTGGAAAAATATTTTTTTATTAAATCATTATGAGCAACAAAATTTTTTTATTTAACCCCCAAGGAGGCTTTAATTTTTATAAAGCCAAAGGTTACAAAGTTAATTTATAAAATTTAAATTCTAAATAGAATTTAAATGATTTATAAATTAATTATGCATATTATAAAGGTGTTGATGTCCAAGTTTAATACATCGTCAACATGCAAGATTTGGAAGGCAAAAGGTATTTAAACCTTTGCCTAAGTTCAAAACCAAGTTTTCAAATTTCCTCTGATTATTTTTGCACCAAAAATCATGCTAATATTCATCGAGAAAGTTCCAAGGAGCAGAAAACAAAAAGATTCATGCATTCAGTAAGAAGGGAGTGCATCGAACACGCTACATGGCAATAGGAGAAGGGAGCCAAGGGATCTAAAGAATTCAGTGAAATATTAAAGCACCTTCCATGCTTTTAGTGGGCACGTGAGCACTTGGATGACATGGCTAGAAATTCATGGCCAAGGTGCTAGCAAGGAAGAGAGTGCAAGAATGAATCCCACGAAAAACGAAGCGGGAGATATAAAACATTTTATATTTTTGATTTAATTTTTAATTAAGCTGCTAAGGTTGTGGAGAGATAAGGGTTGTTAATAGAAATAAAAATTATTTTTTGCTTTGCTAAGGCTAGGGAGAGATAAAGGGTAAATTGGTTATGATATTTACCTAAGTGGTAAATGGAAATTTACTAGGGTAATATTATTTTTACCTTAGGGAATTAAAAATTGATTTATTGCATATATTTGGTAAAGTGATTTAATCAATTATTGCAATATTAAGAAGAGTAAGGTGTGTTTGGTCAATTATTGTTGATGGATGATTTCTTTAAGATGGATTAATAAGGTGTATGTAAGTTTTGATATTTACATTGTATCTTTGAGAGATTTTATCACCTTATAACTTCTTTGAGCTTGGCAAAGAAGTGTTTGTGGTTGTGGCATATTTTTGAGGTTCCTTCATCATAAAGAAAAAGGTATGGGCACATTCTTCCATAGTTGAGTTGATTGGTTGTTTTTTTGGAAAATAATTTTGGAGTGAAAAGGACTTAAGTAGGTCTCCTTATTGAGTGTGTTGAGTTAATGCTTCAAGGTTTTCTAGAATAAAGAGTTGTTGTTAAAACCTTGTTTTATAAGCATTGTTGTTGAAGCCATTGGTTGAGTGAAGAACTTGAACTAGGATTTGAAAAGAACATGAGTATCATTGTTATGTGATATTGTTTTATAAGCATTGTTGTTGAAGCCATTGGTTGAGTTAAAAACTTGAACTAGGGTTTGAAAATAACATGAGTATAATTGTTATGTGAGATTGGTTGATAAGCATTGTTGGAAATATTTTGAGTGAAGGTTCATATGCTTGGACTAGGGTTTGTAAGTAAGTATTGTTTCATTGAGTGATTGATTGAGTAGAGTTGGTTGAGCCTAGTCAAGTGGATGTGTGAAGTGATTGTTCAATTTCTATAAGACAAACTATTCTATATTATAAATTGATTTGAGGAAGTGATTAAATATTGAGGTGAGTGTGAAGCATATTGAGTCTCTAACAATTCTTTGTATGTTTCTGAAAGAGTGATTGAAAGTGATTGAGAATTGAGGTGATTGTGAAGCATATTGAGTCTCTAAAAATTCGTTGTATGTTTCTGAAAGAGTAATTGAAAGTGATTGAGCATTGAGGTGAATGTGAAGCATATTGAGTCTCTAAAAATTCTCTATATGTTTCTAAAAGAGTGATTGAAATTAATTGAGCATTGTGATGAGTATAGAGAATATTGAGTCTCTAACAATTCTATTTATGTTTCTATGATATTGGACAAGTTCTAGTGTGGAATTTTTGAGTAGATTTGAGGTAAGTATGTGAGAAGACTTCTGGATAGATTTGGGTAAGATTTTGTGGAAGCTTACAATATAGATTGAGAGTGTATTTGGATAAGTTCTTGTGAGAAATTATTGAGTAGATTGGACAAGTTCTAGAGAGGACTTTAGGATAGATTGGTGTGAGCTTTTGTGGAAGCTTACAAGGTATATTTGAGATAAGTCTTTGAGAATACTTGAAAGTAGATTTGATTGATTGATTTGTTCAAACCTTGAGTTAAGGTTTGGGGCAGATCCAACAGAGTTGATTTGAGATTGAATCAAGCTTTGAGTTAAGGCTTGAAGATAGATATTGAGGACATATTTGTGCTAGATAGAACTATGTTTACTACAGATTCAAGGATAGATTTTGGTGCAGATTTGAGGATAGGTTTGTGCCAGACCAGAGATAGATATTAAGGACAGATTTGTGCTAGACTGAAGGACTATATTTAGTACAAATTTGAGATAGAGATTTAAAGGTGACAGAGTTAAGGACAAATATCTCCAACCAGATTAGGGAATATAGGTGTCTTCTATGGATAGGGTTCTATTTTCTAAGAGTAGTGGAGGTAGAGGTCTTCTAGAGGATCACCAGCTAGAGTAGAGTTAGGAGATTTATGACTCCTATGGATAGAGATCCATGAGCTTTGATTAGGGTACTGATGTCTCCTTTGGATAGAGATCCATAAAAATTGTAATAGGGAAAGGATTCCCAAGAGATTGATTGAGAAAATTTTAGTGAAATATTTTCTCCGTGGAGTAGCCCACATTGGGTAAACCATGTAAATTTTGGTATCTCTATTGTGTGTGGTGATTTTTGCATTGCTTTGATTACTGGTATTGATATTGCTATCTATACATTGCATAATATTGTTTGGGAAAGAAAAGTAAAAATTTGTCTTATACTGTTCACCCCCCCTCTTAGTATAAGGTTGTGTTCTTCAATTGGTATCAGAGTCGGTTCCTTCAAAAGATTTTAACAACTTGAAGGAAAATCTAAAAAGAATACAATAGATTCTAAGAATGGATCATCAGATAATTTAGCACTAGTATTTTATGGAATTGACTACATATATTGAAGTATGAGAATGAAGATTTAGCTGATGGCACTTGGAAATGAGATTTGAGAAGTACTTGAAAATGGATATGATCCCTCAGTTGATCCACCTAAAAATAAGGAAGGTAAGCTTCTACAACTTTACAATTCAAAAGCAATGAATGTAATTTTGAGAGGTTTGCATAGAAAAGAGTCCATAAAAATTATGCATTGTCAATATGCAAAAGGAATGTGGGACAAGTTGCAAAGTATATATGAAGGAGATAAAGATGTCAAGAAAGCAAAGATATAAAATATCAAAGGATAATTTGAAGAATTAAGAATGAAGGATGAGGAAAAAATTAGTACTTATCTACTTCGAGTCGATGAGGTTGCTAATGCTATGCAAGGGCTTGGACTTAAGGTTGAAGAATCAGATGTTTGTGATAAGGTCTTAAGATCTCTTCAAAAAAAATTTAGTGAAAATATTTTTGCTATAGAAGAATCAAAGGATGTTGATTCTTTGATAGGAGATATGTTGCTTGGTATTCTTATAGCTTTTGAGTTGAGAACAAAAGAACCTAATCCCCAGAAGGAAGTAGTCTTAAAAAAAATCAAGAAGACAAAGGGTAAAAATTTAGAATAAAGTAATGAGTCATCCAGTGATGAAGAAGCTTATTATGGCAAAAGGAATAAGGATTCAAGAAGATCTAGAGATGCAAAATTTGTTAAATGTTTCAATTGTGGAAAGTATGGTCATTATGCAATTGATTGTCAAGAAGCTAAGAATAACAATGATGAAGAAAAATATGATCATAGAAATCAAGAATTAGAAAGATACTGGCACCAAAAGAAAAGCAATAAGGGACAAAGCAGTCAAGGAAATAAGTTTTTCCAAAGGTAAAAGAGGAGCTACTATGCAGACAAGGCAAGTAAGTACTCAAGTGATAGTGATAACAATTTTTTAGATAATGATAAAGATGAAGTCCTATTTATGATTGAAGAAAAGGAATTCAAGAAAAGGTCACCAATAATTCTCAAGTGTTTTAGATGTGGTAAATTTGGACATCTTGAAGATAGTTGTACAAGAAATGGTTTTAGTTTTAGTGATGATGAATATGAAGATACACTTGAAGGACCAGAAGAGAATATTCTAATGGCTCTAGAGAAAGAATAAAGTGATCCTATAGAATACAAGTCAAACTAAAATGAAGATGTGGACAAAGGCAAAAAAATAGAGGAATAATCAAATAAAGAAGGATATGATCACAAGGGAGAACTTATTTATGCTTTTGACACAACAACGAAGGTAAGAAAGCAAAAATCTAAACTTGAGTTTCAGTTTCAAGAATGCGATGAAGAGAGAAAAATGCTTATAAAGGATCTAGATAAATCAAAGGCTAATACAAAGAAGTTCAAGGATAAGTTAGAAGCAAAGGTCTTAGAATGTGAAAGGCTAGAACAAGAGGTAGCTTCATTAATGATGGAAGTCAAAAACTCCAAATTCAAGCTACAAGGGTTCAAATACAACTCAAAGAACTTAGATAAGTTCATCAAGATACAAAAGCCTACATCAAGCAAGATAGGTCTTGTATTTGAACATGAGAAAAAGAAATAAGAAGAGAAGTCAACCTCAAGATCTGAAGGAGAAGAAAATTCAGAAGAAGAAACTTTAGAACAAGACAGTGTAAGAGAAAATGAGACATATGAGGATGAGTTGGACAACAAAAAATTTAAAAAGGCTAAGAATAATGCACAAAGAATAAATAGATGGAACAACAATCATAATAGGTCAAGAGAGACTAAGAGACCAATGAGGTCAAGATAAGAGAACTTCAATGGAAGATGTTTTTCATGTCACAATTTTGGGCACATGGCTTCACAATGCAGGATACATGAAAGACATGAATATGGGAACAAACAACTTTTCCATGGAAATTGCTACTCATATAATCAGTTTGGTCACAAGGCAATAAATTGTAGGGTTCATGATAGAAAAGGATATGGCCTCACTAGGAGAAATACTAAGACATTTGCACCTCCAAGGAATAATAACATTAAGTTTTATAAGTGCAATAATGATGGACACACAACAAAGTGTTGTAGAGTAGATATTCCAAAATCAAGTATGAACACAAATAGGAACAGGAATAGGAAAAGGGATATGGATATGAACAGTAATAGGAACAGGAACAAGTATATGAACATGAACAATAAAATGAATAGGAACATGAACAAGAAAATGAATATGGACAGGAACATGAACATGGAAAGGAATAGTATGAGGAATCATAAGGATCAGATAAGAAGAAAAGAGGATAAATGTAAATACCAATTATTGTTGGGAGTAGAAATACTCCCACCCTAGAATTAACCACCTCAAGAGGAGGTGGGGGAGGGGCTAAGCTAAGAGGATCATTCTTAGCCCCGAGCCCCAAAGGTGACCCTTTGCTATTGATGTCAAAGGGGGAGATATTTGAGTAAGGGGAAGAGATTTGGTATTTGAGTAAAGAGGAGATATTTGAAGAGAGCATTGAGCCAAGGAGAACAATGTCCTAGGGCGAGTAGAACAAAGAAAAAGTTAAATTTTTGGTAAAAATAATTTGGGTTACCATCAATGACAAAGGTGGATATTGTTGGAAATTTTGAGTCAAAGTTGTCATTGGTGTCAAGGAATGAAGTTGTCATTGATGTCAAGGAATAAGCTATAGTTGATGTCAAAAGGTCAAAAGGAATAATGTGAGAGGTTGATTGAAAAGATGTCATAATATTATTTTTATATTATGTGAGGCAAAAATAAAGGATTTATGTTAAAACCATAAATGGTTTTTATTAAAACCATGGTGGCAAATTGATTTTTTATTAAATAATTATGAGCAATAAAAAGTTTTTATTTAACCCCCATGGAGGCTTTAATTTTTATAAAGCCAAAGGTTACACAGTTAATTTATAAAATTTAAATTCTGAATAGAATTTAAATTATTTATAAATTAATTATGCATATTATAAAGGCGTCGACGTCCAAGTTTAATACACCACCGACGTGCAATATTTGGAAGGCAAAAGGTATTTAAACCTTTGCCTAAGTTCAAAACCAAGTATTCAAATTTCCTCCAATTATTTTTGTGCCAAAAAGCATGCTAAGATTTGTGGAGAAAGTGCCAAGGAGCAGTGAACAAAAATGTTCATGCATTCAGTAAGAAGGGAGTGAATCAAACATGCTACATGGCAAGAGTAGAAGGGAGCCAAGTGCTCTAAAGTATTTGGCGAAATATTAAAGTGCCTTCTACACTTTTAGTGGGCATGTGAGCACTTGGCTCACACGGCTAGCAAGTCGTGGCCAAGGCACTAGCAAGGGAGAGAGTGCAAGAACAAATGTTGTGAAATGTGGAGCGGGAGATATAAAAGGTTTTTATATTTTTTATTTAATTTTTAATTAAGTTGCTAAGGTTGTGGAAATATAAGGGTTGTTAATAGAAATAAAAATTATTCTTTTCTTTGCTAAGTCTAGGGAGAGATAAAGGGTAAATTGGTTATGATATTTACCTAAGTGATAAATAGAAATTTATTAGGGTAATATTATTCTTACCTTAGGGAATTAAAAATTGATCTATTGCATATATTTGGTAAATTGAATTAATCAATTATTGCAATATTGAGAAGAGTAAGGTGTGTTTGGTCAATTATTGTTTATGGATGATTTATTTAATATGGATTAATAAGGTGTTTGTAAGTTTTGATATTTACATTGCATATTTGAGAAATTTTATCACCTTATAACTTCTTTGAGTTTGGTAAAGAAGTGTTTCTGGTTATGGTAGATTTTTGAGGTTCCTTTATCATAAAAAAAAATGTATGGCACATTCTTCCATAGTTGAGTTGATTGGTTGGTTTTTTGGAAAATAATTTTGGAGTGAAAATGACTTAAGTAGGTCTCCTTATTGAGTGTGTTGATTTAATGCTTCAAGGTTTTATGGAATAAATATTTGTTGTTAAAACCTTGTTTTATAAGCATTTTTGTTGAAGCCATTGGTTGAGTGAATAACTTCAACTAGGGTTTGAAAAGAACATGAGTACCATTGTTATGTGAGATTGTTTTATAAGCATTGTTGTTGAAGCCATTGGTTGAGTGAAGAAATTGAACTAGGATTTGAAAAGAACATGAGTATTATTGTTATGTGATATTGGTTGATAAGCATTGTTGGAAATATTTTGAGTGAAGGTTCATATGCTTGGACTAGGGTTTGTAAGTAAGTATTGTTTCATTGAGTGATTGATTGAGTAGAGTTGGTTGAGCCTAGTCAAGTGGATGTGTGAAGTGATTGTTCAATTTCTATAAAACAAACTATTCTATATTATAAATTGATTTGAGGAAGTGATTAAATATTGAGGTGATTGTGAAGCATATTGAGTCTCTAACAATTCTTTGTATGTTTCTAAAAGAGTGATTGAAAGTGATTGAGAATTGAGGTGATTATGAAGCATATTGAGTCTCTAACAATTCTCTGTATGTTTTTGAAAAAATGATAGAAAGTGATTGAGCATTAAGGCGAATGTGAAGCATATTGAGTCTCTAACAATTCTCTGTATGTTTCTAAAAGAGTGATTGAAATTAATTGAGCATTGTGATGAGTATAGAGCATATTGAGTCTCTAACAATTCTCTTTATGTTTCTATGAGATTGGACAAGTTATAGTGTGGACTTGTTGAGCATATTTGAGGTAAGTCTTTGAGAAGACTTGTGGAAAATTTTGGGTAAGCTTTTGTGGAAGCTTACAATACAGATTGAGAGCATATTTGGATAAGTTCTTTTGAGAACTTATTGAGCAGATTGGACAAGTTATAGAGAGGACTTGAGGACATATTGGTGTGATATTTTATGGAAGCTTACAAGGCAGATTTAAGATAAGTCTTTGAGAAGACTTGAAAGCAGAGTTGATTGATTTATTTGTTCAAACCTTAAGTTAAGGTTTGGGGTAGATCCAATGGAGTTGATTTGAGATTGAGTCAAGCTTTGAGTTAAGGCTTGAAGACAAATATTGAGAATAGATTTGTACTAGACCAAAAGACTATGTTTAGTATAGATGCGATGACAGATTTTGGTATAGATTTGAGGATAAGTTTGTGCCAGACCAAAGATAGATATTGAGGATATATTTGTGCTATACCTAAGGACAATGTTTAGTATAGATTTGAGACAAATATTTGGAGGTGACAGAGTTGATGATGGAGATCTCCAGCCAGATCAGGAAAGACGTGTCTTCTATAGATAGAGTTCCATTTGCTAAGGTTAGTAGAGGCAGAGGCCTTCTAGAGGATCACTAGCCCGAACAGAGTTAGGAGATTGGTGTCTCATATGGATAGAGATCCACAAACTTTGATTAGGGGATTGGTGTCTCCTTTGGATAGAGATCCATAAACATTGTAATAGTGAAAGGATTCCCAAGAGATTGATTTAGAAAATTTTAGTGAAATATTTTCTCTATGGAGTAGCCCACATTGGGTGAACCACATAAATTTTGGTGTTTTTATTGTGTGGTGATTTGTGCATTGCTTTGATTACTACTATTGATATTTCTATCTATACATTGCATAATATTGATTAGGAAAGAAAAGTAAAAAGTGGTCTTATACTGTTCACTCCCCATCTCAGTATAAGCTTATGTTTTTCAATGCTCTAATAAACGGTCAAATATCTAGCAGAGATTGTCTAAATATTGCAAATATTTATTAGACTTTCTGATGAGATCGTCTACATAATATTCCATGCTTTTGTGCATGCAATCATGAAATATATAAGTCATGGCATGTTGGTAAGTTGTCCCAGTATTTTTAAGGCCAAAAAGCATGACCTTATAGTAAAAGGTCCCCCAAGAGGTTGTGAATGATGTCTTGTGTTGATCAGTAGGGTTGATCTTGATTTGGTTGTAATCGGAGAATCCATCCATAAGGGAGATCATCTCATGGCCTATAATAGAATCGATAAGTGAGTCAATGTTAGGTAGTGGTAAATTGTCTTTGGGGCAAGCTTTGTTCAAATTATGAAAGTTAGTGCAGATACAAACTTCATCGGATGTTTTGGTAATGGAACCATGTTGGAGACCCATTTTGAGGTAATCTATGGATACTATAAAATCTACGTTGAAGAGATTTTGTAGCTCAGTTTTGATGAGTAACACAACTATTGGGTGCATGCATCATAGTTTTTATCTTTCAGGTTTAGCATATTTTTCTAGCGTGAGGTTGTGGACTACAAGGGAGGGATCAAGGCCTAGCATATATTTGTAAGACCATGCAAAGACTCAGATATATTTTCAAAGGAAATTAGTGAATAAATTATGCTCTTCGAATAAAATGCTTGTAGCTAGTTTAACAATGTGGGAATTTTTGGGGTCATCACCGACATCTACATTGATGGTTTCTTCTATGAGCATGTGAGAACTATCACGTAGTTTTTCTAGAATTGGAATGCGGTGGAGGTCATCGATGTCCTTGATAATGTCACACTCATCATCTAGATAGATGTATGTGTGGTGCACATATGGTATATGAGGTGGTGTAGAGGATGAAGGAGCATTTATAGTACATAAGACATGAGGTGAAAATAGGAAATCTTGGGGTGTCAGTATAGGTGATATGTGTACAAGATCAATGAAATTAGGGTTTGGTGTGTCGTCACATGTTGTATGGTTTGTGTATCACAGTGGGGAGAATAGATCCACCTTGACCATATTAACTAACATTGTGGGAGATATGGGTGGTAAAGAGTTTGATGATGATGACTTAATAATATGTGAGTGTCCTAAGAGGCTCAATGGAGGGTGCAAGATAACCTATGGAGAACATGGTCGAGTAGCAGATCGATGGAGTTGTCAACATATAAGTAGTAATGGAGCTAAATATATTTGTGATGGTGGTGGAGATGCCATGTCATGTTCCAGGTGATGAGAATTTAAGGATAGGGAAGAAAATTGGCTTATCAATTCATTGACACAACATGATGAGGTGGTGTCGAAAGAGGGGGTTTCATGGAAGAAATCACATGGAATTGTGATGGTAGAGTGAGGGGATGGATTGTACTCTAGGATGTCCATATCAATGTATTCTTATAAGGTGTGTGTTGGAAGAGGGGAATGATATAGGTAGAGATCCTGTAACTCATCCTCAAGTGTGTGGACAATAGTGGTATGGTAACCTAATTTGGATTTATCCATAGGTAGTTGTACATGAGGATTAATGGGTGTATGCAACCCTTGTTCATAGCGACCTAATCCAAATCCATGCCAATGGAAATGCCAAAGGTAGTGTAAGGCAAATAGGGATTAGCCAAGTGATCCAGTGTACCAAAAAACTAAATTATGGTGGTGGAGGACTACAGGTGGGAGTGAGGAATCAACTCCTGCATAGACAAAGTTGGTATGATTATCAAGGGATATTAATTGTATAACAGTTCCAATGGTCAAAATTGAGGTTGAGATATGGCTGAAGTCTCATGTGGATTGTATGACAGGTGGATGTATGTATACATCGTGCACATTGTAATACCCTAGGCCTAAATTTGTCATGAATATGGAAATACGTGGTGATGTGCACAATGGCAAATGAGGTGGTGAATATGAATTAGAAGATGTTAAAATATGAGACTATCTTATATTTGTAGAGGAGGGGTGTAATCACTAGTCATCAAGGCAAGAAGCTCATTGCTCCCACTCATGGCATTCAACTGTGGTAGCTAGGATAGGGTGGTTTACCCATGGTAACTATGAAGGAGAAGGATATGGTGTCAGTGTTGGACTACGCTAGGAGGTGAATGACCTAGATCATGAGAAAAATGGAAGGGGAGGTATTTTTTATGTAGGAAGGATAGGGGTTTTTATAAGGGAAAATGGGTTAGGTGAAGTAGCAGGGCACGAGAAAGAAGGTGATGATGGTTGTAGTATCACAGGTGGAATTATGGATGATGATGGTTGCGATGGTGGTGGTGTCCATAAGGACAATGATGAGAAAGGTATGGTAGTAGGGTTAGGTGTTAGGGAAGATGTAGATGCACCAACATATTGATGGGAAAAAATGAGAAAGAGTTACATGAAAGAAGAGGAAGGAATAGGTGGGAGATTTGATATGTTGCAGAATTTGAAGGGATCCCCATAGGTTGGAACACAATGAACAAGTTCATAATGGACGTATTTAATGAAATGATATAGTGTATAAGGGATGCACTACATGTCCCTAATCCATAGGTGACCAAGGAGGATGTTATACTACATATCATCTTGGATGATGTGAAAAAGTATGGATATGGTACGAATACCTACTCATATGGGTAAGATGATGGATCCTACCATGGGTCTCATGGAACTGTCAAATGCACGAAGGTCGAGATATGGAGTGGAAAAATGGGCTGGTGGGATATGCAAGTGATGCAATACCACTTTGGAGATAATAATAATGGAGGAACTAGTATCAATGAGGACACACTTGTAGGTGATGTCATTTATGGTTGCTTGGATATGGAGGGGAGGATTTTCTCCTTCTCCTACAAAGTATGTAATCTCATGATCATGGAAACTAATGAAGGGTTGAAGGCATCATGGGATATTCCCTACAAAGTTTACGAAGGTATTCTTGTCATGTGTCTCTAGATATATGGAGTGTAGGATGTCATTCAACACCTTGTGATGGGGTTGATATTGTTGTAAGTGTAGCGACCCCGGGGAAGCGACGCACCATCCACTACTCCTATTTGTGAATATTATTTATCTTATTCATATTTAATCATGCATTAAATGAAAGATACAACCGAAATTACAAAGAAATGAATAGATAATGCTTTTTATTGCTTTTTCTCAAGTTCGGTTACATATAGATCCCTCTAAGGGATTCCCTTATTTTGATACAAATTTTACAAAGTAGGGCAGCAGATGTATGATATCCCCTCGCAAGGGGTGATGCACTCTCGCAGGCTTCCCGATGATGCACACGGAACTGTATGAGGGCTTACAGATGCC
This sequence comes from Wollemia nobilis, assembly GCA_028583015.1. NCBI lineage: Eukaryota > Viridiplantae > Streptophyta > Pinopsida > Araucariales > Araucariaceae > Wollemia > Wollemia nobilis. Next base: position 3,880,254 of record JAQPPZ010017031.1, on the reverse strand, counting down.
TCCTTCTCTAGGTCTGGTTCCTAGAGGGATCCTTTTGCTTTCGTATGTTGATAACCTGTCAAATGAACCTGTAGTCCTGCAAGCATGAAAACAACAGCAAACACTCAGCTATCCGAGATTGCCTCCTCGGATGAGGTTGTTAGCAATAACCCTAATGATAAATAGAAATATGCTCCATGATAATAGAAACTAATGCTATGAATGCTAGTAAATGCGATAAACCAAATCTATGCTAATGGCGTAAAAGCATGTAACAAGCTAAATGAAAGAAACTAATGCAAAGAACCCTAGATTAGGCCTATGGGCCACTATCCGAGATAGTGGCCGCTAAGATGAAAACCTATCTCTATTGCTCCAAGGCTATGGATCTAAGCTTGTTATCGATGTTGAAATGATTGTCATTTCTTGTCCGATGTGTTGAATATCCTGTAGATGAAAAACCCTAAATCGGCTAGCACTTCGTTGCTCCTCAAAGGTGCTCCAATTTGCTCTCCAATTCGATAGGGCTTCGCTACAAGAAAAATCTCTCCAAGTCTCTAAAAGCTCTCTCTAAGTCTCTCAATAATTCCCTCCTAATTGATCAAATAAGGTCCCCTAGTGCTTTTAGGTTTACTCCTTATAATGTGTTTGAGGCCTTAGGTTAATGTCTAAAACCCTAGGACCGAATCCTGCATACAAACTGTTTGTTAGCATGAGAATTTGAGTCTTTGTCTACCCTTGAGGGCCAGTTAACTGGATGTCTAAATCTAGACATGAGTCTTTCATGTAGACTGGCCATGAGGAGGAATGCAAAGTTATCCCCGCTCGGCCTTATTGCATGCAAACTACCACTTCCACCCGTGATTAGGCTAATTTGATGGCAAATTGCTTTTTAGGGTTTAGCCACTATCATCTACAATGACTAAGGTTTGGCTACTCTAAGTAGGGCTAAGGTTTGGCCACTCTGAGCTACAGTGGCTAGGATCCAGCCACTCTGGTCCATAGCGGCCAGGCTTGGATGGGCTAAGACTACCCCAAATGAGTGGTGAAAACCACTTTTGATACTTGGAAGGTCCCAAGGTTTAGTCACATGATCTATGAATGTGCCCATGTGAGTAGTCTCCCTAAACATGACATGTTTTAGGTGTCTACAGATGCCCCTTTTTGTGATGCGCTGTGTGGAAAACACAACATGGAGCAAAAACGTAGACTGCTATGTTTGTAGGGTGTATGATGATCATTGATCTGATCAACGCTGGATGGCCCAATCATGCAAGATGACATGCATCCTTGAATCATTGCTTCAACCTGATTGAAGGCTTAATTTAGCATAGGGCTTGCACATGTTCACTTGCACTCATTCCTCAAATGCAATCGGGTAGCTTATGTTGCTACAACAGAACCGACCAGAGGAGAGCTACAAACTGAAAATGTCATATTTGCTTATGAACCCAACAAATGGGGAAAGTTTTGTAAGAGTTGTATGCAATGATTCGTAGGATGAACGCAATTTTGATATGATCGAGTGATCTTTGGTTGACTTTGATTATGATTATTTGAATATTTGAACTACCCCCTCACACAATGAATTGGTGAGGGAAGGGCAATGAATGAAGCGACAAGTCGCTTGACCAATTTGACTAGTTTTGGTTCCTTTCTAGTGTTTGTTCTTTTAATGGGCAAACCCCCATCCAAGTGTGATTCCAATTGTTTATGATGATCATTCATCCCTATCTCGAGGAGCGGTCCGGCCATAAATAGCCTTCTTAGGGAGTTAGGATGAGTGATTCTATTTATGCTTGTATTGCATCACTTGGCTCAGTGTTTTTGTGTCATAAGGGAATTAGGATGATTCCATCGCACCCATGGAGCAGTCCGACCATCTTGATCTTCTTCGGGGTTGAGGTGATACATCATAATTCCAAAATGAATAATTTACCCCAAGTAGCCCTATGGTAACTCACTCATCTCACCGAATTGCATGGAGTGCAAATCATTGCAACCATTGAGTTGATAGAGTAAGTAACTGAATACGAGGCTTACTTGAGATTTGTTTTTATGTGATTTTTTTGTTATTTTGATCATTATGATGATTATGGACCATCAAAATGTGTTTATTTGATTTTTTTTTTATTCCTCCTGGAAGGAATATTTCTAATTTTGCCTATGCTATTGGCCACTATCAGATCCAATGGTCCCTAAATACTTGTTTTTGATCGCTCTTGACCATAACATCCAAGAAGTGCGAGCCGTTGATGTTAGTAGTGGTTGAGGCATAACTTGGGAAGTATAAAAGGTAGTCTAGGGTTTTGACTTTTCATTCTTCTAGCTGGTGATTTGCTTTTAGAGCTCTAGAGAGAAAGTGATATTTGCGACTTGGAGTGTTGTTGCATCGAGGATTATGGCTGCGTAGGGTGAGACATCTTTGAGTGGAGGAGCCAGAGCTTCTCGGGTACTCTCTCAAACCTTAACCCTGCTTGTTTCACTTTTGGGTAAAAATGAACCACACTTAAGTAATCGGTAAATGAACCTCATTAAACTTATTGGCAATGAACCAAACCTGTAGATAGGCTTAGTTTAGGATTTGTTTTGGTGGGCTTGCCCCCATTTTGTATTTTTTCAATTTTTTTGGTATTTTTGGCCTAGGGTATACGTTGCTTTCACATCGCCCATTGGCCACTGTCACACAGAGCGACCATTTTGGCCTATGACTTGGCCGCTGTCGATGGAAGTGGCCGTTTTGAATCCTAATGGTCAAAAATTTGACCATTGGGGATTGGCCACTTCTAGCCTCAATGACCGATTTCTAGTCATTGTAGGTGAAAGCGGCCAGGAACCTTAGGCAAAATTTTTGATTTTTCTTGATTTGTTTGATGATTATATGATTTTTGAATTTTTGAGTTGTTTTTCTAAACTTTGCTACATGATTAGGTGCATTTATTCCTCTTTCATTTAGACTTAGGATAGTCTATCATTATTTGCACCATTTTTCATGTTTTATTGTGATTTATGCCTTAGATGCATTGTAGTTATACTTTAATTTTTATCCTTAGATTCTCTCTGCTTGAGCTCGGGACCCGAAGCTCTTAAATGACCTCCTACCACTCATGGATGATATGGACTGGGCCTGGTTTAAGGCCCATGGATTATAGTATGTGACCAGACTACCCTAGATTATGTCGGATCAGGCCTACCTCACGACCCTGGCTCACCGATGGGATCCTCGGACTAACACCTTCCACCTTCCTATCGGTGAGATGACTATCACACCAGAGGATGTGTACAAGATTTTTTGGATCCCCTTTGATGGAGTGGCCATCGTTTCTTCGGCCACTAATGATCGTGATGTAGTCTTTTTTTGGGTGTTCGGGAGGCATGTTGTAGATGCCTTCAAGGACACCAAATATGGAGGTGTATCTATTCTACTATTGTATAGGGAGAATGTCTTCTTCGAGAGGCATGCGGTGTTGTTGATGGTTATCAGCAACATCCTTATCCTAGATTTCTCAGGCTTGAGGTTCTCATGGAACCTCCTTGTGATGGTTCAAGATTTGATGGATAGCGTGGAGCCTATCATCTATGCATGGGGGAGGTCTTTGCTAGCATAGTGCTATGATGAGTTGTATCACATCCATCGATGGGGTCATGTTAGCATTGCTTGCAGCTTGCTCCTTTAGATATGGGGATGGGAGCATATCGACGTGGATCATCCCAGAGGGCTCCCTACTAGGATTATAACTATTGATGCTAGGATGCAGTGCTATGCTACCATATGGGCTCGAGAGCATGAGGAGCGCAAGAGCCATCCTCATGTGGGGAGCTCCCCCATTATATTGCTACTTTCACCTGGCTATAGGCCAAAGATATCATATGGCACCCATACCATGAGTGCCCAGCTTGGGATGATCCACATAGTTTATAGCTAGGACATGGTATGAGCGGTGGCTCATTGGCCATAAGGTTGGCATCAGAGAGTATTTCTTCTACTCCCGAGTTCTTCATCAGTACGGATTGTAGTAGGATGTGCCACTTGTCCCATTCTTGTATAGGCACATTATAGTAGAGGGAGACCTTCCTCCCCCATGGATTATAGAGTTGATTGATGAGGAGGATGCCCCAATAGTTGATGCAGGAGTCGCTAGGGGAGTTATAGATGCATTTGTATAGTGGTGGGGGGATCGATTGTGGCATGGTGATGGTAGTCTGGGCCATGAGGATGATGGTGGTGATGGAGGTGTAGATCTAGTAGGGTGTAGAGTTTGAGCTAGGACTGAGGGATGGGGCCAGCTAGTAGAGTAGGTGGTAGTGGAGGAGTAGGAGGCTCTTGAGGAGGATGAGGAGGACTTGGATCTTAAGGAGAGAGATTCTCCTCTTAGAGCATAGCTGCATGATGTAGAGGTCAAGCTCTAGTCGGCCAAGATCTAGGTACAACATGATGCTATTATAGCATAGTGAGATGCTACTATAGTACAATGAGATGCTACTATAGAGCAGCTCATGGCTTAGATATAGGCCTTGCAGGCTGCTATCGGGGGTGGTGCTACTAGGATGTAGGTTGTTGTTGATCCTCCTACACCTCAGGGTCCTATAAGGGTAGATCTAAGGGTAGAGATCAGGCGGATGTAGACTTTTCTAGATGAGTATGAGGTGGAGATTGTTGATCATGTAGGCCACATTGCTTCTCTCTAGATGCAGATCAAGAGGCTAGGAGCCACTCCTAAGGAGAGGATAGGTGCAGGTGGATCACAGGTTAGTGGGTGCTCCACCTCAGGGTAGTCTTCCATCCGGCCTAGTTAGAGGACCTGGACTCACATAGAGAGGCCAGTAGGCTCACATCACTCCACTCAAGATCCAGCCATAGGGGGTGGTGTTGTAGGGGCAGGCCCAGTGTTTGATTGATGATGCATTAGGCTTTTATTTTTGAGGTCAGCTGACCTATATGACTGTAGCCTTTGGGTATTTTTGTACATCCATGATTTGAGACACACATTTATATGATATATTTGCATTATGATTCATTATGTGTATCATTTATTGCTTATGTTTTTGTTTTATTTATGTGATGTGATGATGGCATTATGATGAGTTGATATATGTGTTAGATGATAGATGATATTTATGATGATATGGATATTTATATGGATGCTTATGTAGATGCTTATATGATTTGATTATTGTGACATGATGTGATGTATCATGAGTTGATTTGATGATGGATTTATGATTGTATGCATAGGTGGATGCAATGATGTGATCTTAGATGTGGATGGATGATTTATGAAATTATGTGTTTATGGATGCAATATTTTCGTTAGATGCATGTTTAATTTTGATTTAATTGTATGCATCTAACTTATGTTATGATATGGTAAATGCAATGTGTCATGCATTGTCTATATGATGTTTAATCTAATGTGAATGAACCTATATGCTTTAATCACTTAAAACATAAGGAATGCATATGATATGATTTTAACAATCTAAATGGGTGATACCACATAAAGTATAACAATCATGAATGTAAATAATCATTCTTATCATAAGAATTAATTATTTAGGCATTCATATGTGAAATGTAATGGCATGGAATGTATGTAATTTCTTGATAAAGCTTATGTAATTTAAAAGATTCAAAATAGTCAGTGGCCATGTAAATATCATTTCTGACATCTATCCGGTATCTAGCCTACTTTGTTAATACCCCTTAATTTACAAAACTTCATAAAGAAAATTGATGATGTGATTTATGATATGATTTGTTGCTATGTAGGAATTTTTGAGGCTTTTCTTGAGACTCAAACACTCTAGTTACCCTATCAACAATTGCGTACTGACCATACAAGACTTTTGAAAAGCAAGGCTTTCATCATGGACCTAGATATTCATTATCCCTATGTGTGCAAATGAATATATTTAGATAGAACTCAAGCATTTCCTCCGATGTCAGGCAGGATTATTTCAGCCCATTTCTAAGATCGTGGATCCTCAATTGTTCATCTGATCCTTATGTTGGACTTAGTTGGACTATACCACTAGGTAGTATTGGGTTACCTAAAGCTAGCTCATCCACATGCAAACATTGGTCTACACAAATGCAAGATGCTATTGTGATAGACATATCATCATGCGTAAGGGTATCACCATTGCCAGACATGGTTGTACACCAAACCTGTAATGGGGATCACCTTCTAGTTTTGTACAATGCTGAGAATTCCAGGGATTCAAGCTCCATTCCCTTATTTTCTTCATTTTATTTGGGATACTTGCTCATGCTTAGTGATGAAAATCACTATTTATTTTTTATTGATTTTTCTTTTTGAGCAAGGGATTCATGTAGTGATGATAATCACTATTTGCTTTGTTTTTGTGCTTTTTGGTACTTTGAACTATGACTTTGGAAACTAGGATTTTGAATTTGTGCTTTGTTTTAGGATTTTTGCTCATTTTTATTTAAGAAAGGGATTTAATTGGGTAGGGTGGAGCTTGTCCTTTTTCCAATTCTCAGCACCTTTGAACCGGTCGCATAGGGGGATAAGCAAGGAAGACCCTTTTCACTTAAGGTAACCTAGACCACTTTTGCAACTTTCATCTTTCCCTTGTACCAACTAGGATTTTAGTGTTTTTAATTAGTGATAGGATCCTGAATATCTAAGGCATTATCATGACTAGACCTTACTCTCTACTAATCAAGATGGCTTCCCACAAAAATTGATAAGACCACTAGATATGGTTGAATGACTAAAAAATCTTAGCCTATTCCTTATAGCAACATGATATGGTTGTGTTGAAAAACATAGTTACACACATGGATGAATGGATGAAGGTGGACTTGTGTATTTGTGGTTGTGATACAAACTATGGCATCATTTGCAAGAGTGTGATCATAACATATGCAAATGCAATGGATATGCATGTTTGATGTAATGCAACTATATGGATGCAGATGTAAGATGCAACTATTTTTGTATTTTTGATTTTTGCATTGTTTTTGTATTTTTTATTATATTTTGACCAAAGGGCTTATTGTGCCTTTGGGTATTTTTGACCAAGCGACGTGAAGACACCCTTGGAGCATTTTTGATTGAATTTGACCAAGCGGCTTGTATACCCTTGGAGCATTTTTGATTGAGGTGACCAAGCGACTTGAAGATACCCTTGGAGAATTTTTGATTGAATTTGACCAAGCGGCTTGTATACCCTTGGAGAATTTTTGATTGAATTTGACCAAGCGGCTTGTATACCCTTGGAGCATTTTTGATTGAATTTGACCAAGCAGCTTGAATACCCTTGGAGCATTTTTGATTGAATTTGACCAAGGGCTTGTATACCCTTGGAGAATTTTGATTGACGGGATACCCTTGGAGAATTTTTATTTAGGTGACCAAGCGTGAAGATACCCTTGGAGAATTTTTGATTGAATTTTGAATTTTTATGTTTTTGAATTTGTTTGTATTTTTATGATTTTGTATTCTTTATTTAATTTGAATGTTTTTGTATTTTATGACATATTTGAATGTTTTTGTATTTTATGTATAAAATGCCTTCAAATGAATGATATTGAGAGGCTTAGGCTCTTCAACACCATCCAATGATGTGAGGCGATATGCTCTAGGCCCAACCCTTTCTGAAATCATGTAGGGGCCTATCCAGTTTACCATAAATTTGTCTCGTAGGTGCGATGATAGATTTGAGTTCTGTTGGTTTTCTTTGAGCACAAGATCTCCAACTTTGAATTCTCTTAAGTGGACTTTACTATTGTAAGCTCATGCAAGGTGATCCTGATAAATGTGGAGATGCTCCAAGGCATTGACTCGACGTTCATCAAGAAGCGTTAACTGATCAAGGCGGCCTTGTCATGCGGTGTCATCATCTATGAAGTCCTTCAATGCTATGCGTAGGGTTGGAATTTCCAACTCTAGGGGCATGATGGCCTCAGTGCCATATACAAGTGAAAATGGTGTTGCCCTAGTGGGCATCCGCACACTAGTCCTGTATGCCCATAATGCCAGAGGCAATTGCAAATGCTAGTCCTTATGATTATCTTTCACCATCTTCCTCAAGATGGAGACTATTATTTTGTTTGAGGCTTCTGCTTGCCCATTTTCTTGTGGATAATAGGGTGTTGAAAAATTATGTTGAATATGGTATTTGTTCATTAAAGCACGCACATTTTTGTTCTTGAAATATGGCCCATTATCCGATATTATTTTTGAAGGGACCCCAAAATGACTTATGATATTATGGAGTATAAACTCCGCAATCCTTGGTCCAGTTGTCGATGTCAAGGGGATCGCTTCGACCCATTTGGTAAAGTACTCAGTGGCCATTATGATGAACGTGTGTCGGCTTGAGGATGGGGGTGAGATCTTCCCCACTAAGTCTAGTCCCCACTACGAGAAGGGCCATGCTTCCTGGATGGGTTGCAAGGCTTGTGATGGCAAGTGAGTGAGGTTTGCATGATGTTGGCACTTAACACATTTCTTGACATACTCACAATAGTATTTTTCCATAGTGGGCCAATAGTAACCCATTCTCAAGATGCGCTTAACTGATGGCCATGCCACTGAAGTGACCACCACACGTACCATCATGAGCTTGCAAAATTGCCCAGGATGCTTCCTAGGGCTCAAGACAATGAAGGAGCATTCCATCATAGCCTCATCTATAAAGGATCTCTCCTAGCAAGATATACCTCATCACATTCTATTTAAATGCTCATATTTCAGCATGCGATAGGCCTTGTGGTACCATTCCAAGTTTTAGGAAATCTCATAATTGGGAAAGCCAATCCTGATAAGCCATAACTTCTATGGATAAAATGACATGTTCCTCCTATGATCTAAAATCTGTGAACATAGATTGAGAAATAACCCTATGGTGAATGGTTGTACCACACTCCGTAGGACCTTGAGAGATCAAAGATTCCCAAGGTGTTATTTGCAAGAAAGCTCTAGCTCTGAAGGACCAATCCTGATTTGGTTCGGTCTGGATCATGTTGAATGACTCTTGATTTTCAATAGCCTCACATTGTATTGTTGAGTGCATGAGCACTTTAACATGAATGGTTGTGAAATCAGTAGATAGATTCTAAGGGATTAAGGATCCCAAAGATGCCATGGTGTCTACAAATCTTTTTGATGTACGAGGGATTGCCTCGATGTCATACCATTCCAGTCGGGCTAGGTAAGTGTCAACAAGCTCCTTGTAAGATTTCAAGAGTGGGCACCTACATTGGAACAATCCTTTGACTTGATTAACTATGAGCAAGGAGTCACCAAAGATATTCAATATTTTAATGCCCATTGCAATGGTTGTTTGGAGTCCCAAGATCAGGGCCTCATACTCTATGTTATTGTTTGTGCAAGGGAAGTCTAGCTTGAATGATAAGGGCAATGGAGCACCCTATGGTGTGATAAAGACTATCCCTACTCTGCCCCCTTGCTCGCACTTCAAACCATCAAAGAATAATGCCATGTCTCTTTCTTTCTTAGGTTCTTCGGGTTTGGGTGGATCTGATAATGTGAAGACCGCATCATTAGGAAATTCTATGGTGAGAGGCTTGCTATCCTAAAGAGGTGCCTCTACTAATTGATCTGCTATGACTTGTCCCTTGATGGAATTTTGGCTTATGAACTCTAGATCAAATTCTATCAATAGCATGATCCACTTTGTAGTACGTGTATTGTGATAGGTCTTGTTCATCATGTACTGCAAAGGATTTTGTTTTGATATAACGTAGGTCGTATGGCTCAACATGTAGTGTCACAACTTTTTGGTCACAAAGACCACTGCTAAACACAACTTTTCTACATACGCATATCCTAGCTCATAACTCACCAAGGTGCGACTGATGTAATATACGACTTGCTCTTTGTCTTGTGCATTCTTTTGGGCCAACATGGTGCCCAACGCGAAATCAGTAGCCGATATGTATAGTAAAAATGGTACGTCTGGCCTTGGTGGAGCCAATACCGATGGTGTTTCTAGGTAAGTTTTGATCTCTGCAAAGGCTTGTTGGCACTCTTCATCCCAATGAAATGGGACATCCTTGCATAGCAACCGGTTCATGGGTCGACACTTGTCTGATAATTGAGCAATGAACCATTTTATGGATGCTACCTTGCCTTGTAGGCTTCTTAACTCCCTAATGTTGGTAGGGGTGGCCATTTCCATTATAGCCTTTACCTTTGTAGGATCGACTTCAATGCCTCTCTTAGAAATGATGAACCCTAAGAGCTTACCAGAAGTTACGCCAAACACGCACTTCTTAGGATTCAATCTAACATTGTGCTCAATGAGGCGATCAAAGACCTTTGTAAGGATTTTAGCGTGCTCTTGCCACACTAAAGACTTGGCCAATAAATCATCAATGTAGTCCTCCAAGATTTTATGCATATAGTCATGAAAGATGTATGTCATGGCCCATTGATATGTGGCACCAACATTCTTTAGGCCAAATGGCATCACCTTGTAATAGAATGTCCCCCATGGAGTAATGAAAGCAGTCTTATGTTGGTCTTCAGGTTTGATCCAGATTTGATTGTATCCAGAAAACCCATCCATTAGGGAGAGCATCTCATGACCTACAGTGGCATCAACAAGAGCATCTATGTTTGGCAATGGGAATGAATCCTTTGGAGTTACCCTATTCAAGTCTCTAAAATCTATGCAAATATGGACTCTTCCATCTGGTTTTCCCATGGGCACCATGTTCGAGACCCATTCGGGATAGTCAATTGGAACTATGAAAATCGCATCCAATAGTTTTTGTAACTCATTCTTCACCATCAAAGTGATGGTTGGATGCATTTTCCTCAACTTTTTCTTGATTGGATTCTTCATGGGATCCAATGAAAGGTTGTGAACAACTAACTTTGGATCAATCCCTGGCATGTCTTTGTAAGTCCAAGCAAAAATATTTGACCTCTCTTTAAGGAGAGGGATTATGATGGCTTGTTCCTCTAGAGATAGACTTTCTCTGAACTTGAATTTCTTTGGTTGAGTAGGATCATCACTGATGTCCACCTCAAAAGTCACTTCTATAGCCATATGTGACCCATCCTCCAACTGGTGAGGCATGGGTATCAAATGAATGTCATCGGTAGGATTTATAGGTCCTACTGACTCAGGATCCAAACCAGCATGGAATACATCATATGCACAACCTGATGCAAAATGAAATGGTTGTAACACCTCTTCGTTAGGGAAAAGGTCCTCAGGCTCTATGGGTGAATCAACATGATCCCAATCAATAGCCTCTGTATCAAGACACAATGGTTTAGTAGGATCCACTGGGTTATGAAGTGGAGTGGTCAAATCAATGGAGATTGTATTGATGGATGGAATGAAATCTCCAGGACCACATGGGTGAAATATTGTCTTAGAGGTTTCCCCTCCATACTCATGATGAGGCTCTAGAGGAAAAGGAATCTCTGGATCTAGCCCATGAGTAGGCCGGATAATAGGATCATTGGGTTCTAAGAGCTCCTTGAATGTAGGCGGAGGGGGATTGACCACATGGTGAATGGCAACTAAGTCGATAGGTCTTCCCAAAAATTGCAAGCCAGGGTCTATGGCACGAAGTGCCACTTCTCTTCCTACCAATATATTGACTTGTCACAAGTGGTGAGGCCCAAGATAAGCCATCTCAGTCTCATCATCAAAGTCATCATCACTTATCCAAAAACCATTAGCATTGGTATGTGGTCCCAAGACAAGGGGCACGTGTCTTGGCCCCAAGTAGGCCATCTCTATTTCATCCTCATATTCTTCATCACTTATGAAGATGCCATTTGCATTAGTGTCTTGCCCCAAGCTATGGGGCCACTACCTTGGCCCTAGGTAGGCTCTTTCTATTGAGTCCTCTGACTCATAGCCACTTTCATCCGATATGTACCCACTCTCATTGTGGCTGGACCAGGCAAGGCTTTGTAAATAGTGAGGCCCATGATAGGCTAAGCTTACCTGTGCTTCATCATCACTTGCCTCATATCCATTTTCTTCTCACTCTTCATCCCACAAGTTGCAACCTATTGGGATGGCATCAATTGTGAAGCTTGGATGATAAGTCTCGGGTGGTGGTATGTTTACCATGACCACTTGTCTATTGATCAGATGTCTTGTACTTGGTGGGTGATAAGGAATAAAATTGATGTCTTCTCCTAACCCCAAGCTTAACCTATCCAAGGCTACTACTAGAGAGTCATCTCGACCTCTGATGTGATAGCCTAACCCAAACCTATCAGAGGGAAGCTGGTATTATGGCTCGAATGGCCACCTACATCCCTGCTCATATATACCAAGACCGTAGCCATGCCAATGGCAATGTTCAAAGTAGCTTAGAGCAAACTCGGGATTAGAGAGGTAATGAACATTAATAGTGAATAGTTCATCATTGTCCTCTTCTATGTCTATAGACTTATGGGCGCAGTCCAGGCCAACATAGACAAAGTTGGTCTAGTTGGGAGGGATTCCAAGTGGAACCACTATTCCCACTGGTGGTCTTAGGTCTTTTGGCCATCCCATGTCCTGTGCAGACTCTATGATGGGCATGAATGTTATGTTCTACACAAGATACTCTCCTATCCCTATGCTTGCCAAGTGTATTGTCGCATGTGATGTGGATGATCCTACAGATGACATTGGCGAAGCGGGTTCTAGTATCTCCTCAGCTTGATCTTGGAGATCTTCTTCTTCCATGGGACTTGGAATTTTCTCAATGGCTATGGTTAGCACTTCCTTGGGATTTCCTTCCTCAACTAAGGGTGCCTTTAGCTTCTGATTATCTTTTGGTTTAGACGTTGATGGTCTCTTAGAAGCATTAGTCATTTTGGGTGCAAGATGAGGTGTTGATGTGGATGGGTCTTTTGTACCCCTTTGTCTCTGTCATCTAGTTGCGTAGTTGGATATGAAGGTCCTACATATAAGTGGGTAGAAGGAATCATAAATTCTCCTAGAAAATCCACCTGATGGACATATTTGAATGGCTCTTCATCAGCCAACACCACATAGACTTTGTCATCATGCACATACTTGACACATTGGTGTAAAATCGAAGGAACACACTTCATATCTCTTATCCAAGGGTGCCCTAGGAGGATGTTGTATTGCATGGCCCCTTCCAAGACATGACACATCATAGGGATGGTCTTATGCCCCACCTTGATAGGTAGGACTATCGTTCCCATAGTATTGCATAAAGCATCATTGAAAGCTCTTAATGTGTAGGCTCCTAGAATGATATTTGACTTGGGGATCTTAAGGTGTTCTATTGCTATTGTTGTGATGATGTTGATTGATGAACCTGTATCGATCAAGACCCACTTAAAAGGTAAATCATTGACTGATGCAACAATGTGCAATGGAGGGTCTGGTAAGGCAGTAGGCACTGTCTTAATCTCATGATCATAGAATCGAATTATAGGTTCTTGGCATTCTTGTACTTGTCCCACAAAATAAGTGAATGCATTTGGATCTTGTGGTTGGAGCTCAATCGATCTCAAAATCTCCATCAAAGTCTCCCTGTGCTTTGGGGACTATTGTATGAGCTCATAGATAGATAGCTTGGTCGGAGTCATTTGTAAGTTTTTCTCTAGTCTACTCTGAACAGTTACCACAGGTCGGGTTGGTGGCCCTGGAAGGTTGTTCTGCCCCTACCTCTACCTAGGTGTAGCTGGGACATTAATGGGAGCCATAGGAGGCTATGGTTGACCATATCATCTAGTCCTGGTAGCTATATTGACAATTTCAACCATCCCAATGCACCCATGGGTAGGCGTATCAATTCGGACCTGATTGACTTGGGCACCTTGCCCTCTAGGGACCTCATGGTTTGGCAATGGGTTTTTGTATATGCCCATATCTCTGTTATCAGGAGCCAATGGGTTGTCAACTTTAAGTTCTCCCACCTCAATCATGTTTTGCACCTGGTGCTTGAAACCAATGCAAACTTCAATGTTATGCCCGGTATCCTATGATAAGGGTAAAATTGATCTTCCCTATATCCTTTTGGCTTAGGATGGTTGGGATCTACAAGAGGTACATCAAGAAATCTGATCTTCCTAGCCTCTCTCAATTGGTTGAAAATTGATTGCATTGACTCTGATAGAGGTGTAAAATAGCGAGGTGGCTTGCATTTTCTGTTTCACCCCTGATTGTTCTTTTGATCGTAATTGGCTGGTGGGGGTTGTGCTTGATAATTCTGGGGTTGCTGCGCAGCCCCATCCTTAGGTGCAACCAATACTACTTGATTAACTGGAGCAGGGTTTGCCTACTTCTGCTTGTATTTGTCATTCTTGCCATTTTTGTTCCACTCCTTCTTGTTTCGAAGCTTGATGGTTCCCTCATCTACTTTTATGTCCTCAATGAGTTTGGCCTATGCCAAGGCTTCCTCAAATGAAGGATATTGTTGAAGTTGTAGCAAGAGGGAGATGTGTTTAGAACAACTCTTGGTGAACATGCGGATAATTTCTTCTGTGGGGATAGAGAATGATAACTTTACCATGACTTTTCTCCATCTATCCCCATATTCCATTACTGGCTCATCATCATAATGTTTTAAGTTGGCTAAGTCTGAAAGGTTCACCTTCATTTTAGCACCAAAGGAGAAATGCTTCAGGAATGCGTTTACTAGTTGTTCAAAACTGGATATGTTGTGCTTGGGCAGTTGGTTGAACCATTGAGTGGCAGTGCCCAAAAATGTCATAATGAAAGTCCTTAGCATAAGAGCATCATTGTCTTCAAGATGAAAACATGCATTGATGAAATTGGTAACATGCTCTTGTGCATCCTCTTCACCCTTGAAATTTTCTAACCTAGGCATCTCAAAATGCTTAGGATATGCAGGGCTAGGGACTGATGGGCATAATGGTTGGTTGTGTATTTTACTCAATGTTGGTTGGTTCCCCGATGTCTCTTGTTTCTCAAAGGACTTCATATTTTTAGTGAGTTCCTAGAATGCCTTTGAGGTGAGGAGTTCCTCTTCTTGTAGGCCCCCTCATGGTGGTAATGGAGGTAACCCTATGTGCACTTGACTTGTTCTATTCTCTTCCCTCCTACGAGGGGATTCAGGATGTGTTTGATCCTGATTTATCATGTTTACCCTTTCTCCACTAGTTTGATTTTGTTCATGATTTGAGTGGTGGTTTCATTGTGGGCTTTCTTCTTGTCTAGTGTACCCTTCTCTTGGTGAGTCAATATATTTATCTCTTTGATGATCATTGCCATTGGCTTGTAAATTGATATGAGCTAGTTGCTCAACTTGTTCTCTTAGATGTTGCTCATGTTGGTGCAAAAGCCTTTCTCTTTGTTTGTCATGCTCGAGAGCTTCCACTAGCTCTCAATGTATTTTCTAACCATCACATGTGGTCATATTGCACTATTAAAGAAGATTCATGTTTGTCTGATTCTGTTCTTGTGGTTTTGATTCATAGATTCCTCGAAGAGGTTTCTACTATTTCTTTGCTCTTGCTAGCTAATGTAATATGTTCTGTGTGTTGATAAGTGTCTCTATGGTCAGACTCTACATGAGACTTGTGGAGTCACTCTGAAGCATCCCTAGGTTGAGAGGTGCACTTAGAAGTAACAGTTCATGAACTTCTAGATGCAGAATTTTTTGTGGCTACGGTTCTGGGAGGTGGCCTCGGATGAAACCGATCCAACTCATCTAACTATCTTGTTTTCCATGGTTGATCCCTTGGGGTACCATTTACTCCAATGAGGTCATAATATATTGGAATCCTTCCTCTTGTGTGAAGGGTATCTTCTGTTTGATGTCTATGACTGGATGTAACTCTAGTTTCTTGCCCCTCAGTGGGCATATCTATTCTAAGTGTCTCATGTGAAGTTTGAGATGTTGTGACTCTTGTGTGTCTTTTTGGTGATGAAGGCTTTGTGGCCCCACCTACCCTCCATGAGGATGGATATGGGGAAACCTCATCATCCCTATGTGAAGAATGGGGTCTAGAACCCTTCTTATGTCCATGTGGGGAGGAAGCTCTTGAAGCCTCCTCATGTATTTGAGAAGTTTCTGTGTGTTTAGAGGAAGGCCTTGAGGCTTCCTCGTGTCTCCTTGATGATGATGGTCATGAAGCCTCTTTGTGTTTTTGTGATTTAGTTCCATGATTTGACTCCCTATTTGGGGTTTCTCGAGGAGAACCCCCAAGGGTTGAGTTATCACCCCTTAGACTCATAGAACTATGTCTCACGGTCTTATGAGCATGTGGTTCAATGTTACTACGACTTCGCCTATGGGTATGTGTTGCTTCAGATTCTCCCTCGGTATTGGACCGAGGATGTTTACTTCTGGTTTTGACCATTGTGCTTATGAATTAGTCTTTTGGATTGCAATTTAGAGATAGCCAAACAATATCAAGCAAGTGTTTATCTTGATTACCAATTTATGTGTGCCCTAAACTATTTGTTGTGTTTTTGATGCATTGTTGTTCTTGTTTCTTGCTCTTGTTTTGGATTTAGAATGAGGAGACTCATCCATAGTGGGAATCAAGAACACCCATGCCAAACATGATTTTCTCAAAAAGAGACTAGGGTACACCATTGAAGTCCTAGTGGGGGGTTCACCTAGCTCTTCCACTCTGAACCAATTGTTCCAATAGTGGGAGACAGTTTGAACATGAGTAACTTAGTACCACTATAAAGAAGTTCCCAATTCCATTCTAAGAAGATCTAGGGGGCAAGCTGGAAGAGTGATGTGGAAGGATATGAATGCCAACGTCATCGGACTGAATTGAAGGTTGGTGATGAAATCCAACTCCCCAATGTTTAAAACATGTGTGTGTGTGTGGGGTTCATTTTAAGTTTACATAAAGTAAAATGCATCATACAACAAAAATGACTCTTTCCTATATGCCTAATACAAATGACATTTCACTTTTTAGAAATATGCATAAACTAATATGAGTTTCATGGATGCACTCTATTTTATGCAAATATGGCCTCTAGCAGGGCCTCAAAGCAAGCAAACCAACACATGATTTCTAGCATGTTGGATTCTAGGGTGGACTTTACAAGCATAAGTCATTGTTCCTAGCAATGCCTAGTGGAAATCTAAAAAAACCCTAAGATGCGCAAGATGCAAGTTCTTTCCTTTCCATTCCTTAGTTTTCCAAATTAAAATGTGTCTTAATGTTCACTATTTTAGGAAAATAGAAGTATATAGAGAACCATAAATCATCAAAAAAGTTGTACCAACCTCAAATCTAGCTTAGAGAACAAATATTTTGTCCTCTCTTGCACTCTGATTCTGCCATTGTTGATTAGAGTGACTGATTTCTGGCCATTGTTAGTAGGAGTGACTAATTGGATGTTGTAGACTAGAGTGACTAATTTATGGCCATTGTAGAATAGAGCGGCTAAACCTACACACAAAAACATGGATCAGTAAAGTGGTAGAAAATAAAAACTTGGTGGGGGTCCCATCGTGATCGCCATCTGTAGCGACCCTGGGGAAGCGATGCACCATCCACTACTCCTATTTGCGAATATTATTTATCTTATTCATATTTAATCATGCATTAAATGAAAGATACAACCAAGATACAAAGAAAATGAATAGATAATGCTTTTTATTGCTTTTTCTCAAGTTCGGTTACATATAGATCCCTCTAAGGGATTCCCTTATTTTGATACAGATTTTACAAAGTAGGGCAGTGGATGTATGATATCCCCTCGCAAGGGGTGATGCACTCTCGTAGGCTTCCCAGTGATGCACATGGAACTGTATGAGGGCTTACAGATGCCTCCTTCTCTAGGTCTAGTTCCTAGAGGGATCCTTTTGCTTTCGTATGTTGATAACTTATCAAATGAACCTGTAGTCCTGCAAGCATGAAAACAATAACAAACGCTCAATTGTCCGAGATTGCCTCCTCGGATGAGGTTGTTAGCAATAACCCTAATGATAAATAGAAATATGCTCCATGATAATAGAAATTAATGCTATGAATGCTAGTAAATGTGATAAACCAAATCTATGCTAATGGCATAAAAGCATGTAACAAGCTAAATGAAAGAAACTAATGCAAAGAACCCTAGATTAGGTCGATGGGCCACTGTCCGAGATAGTGGTCGCTAAGATGAAAACCTATCTCTATTGCTCCAAGGCTATGAATCTAAGCTTGTTATCGATGTTGAAATGATTGTCGTTTCTTGTCCGATGTGTTGAATATCCTATAGATGAAAAACCCTAAATCGGTTAGCACTTCGTTGCTCCTCAAAGGTGCTCCAATTTGCTCTCCAATTCGATAGGGCTTCGCTACGAGAAAAAGCTCTCCAAGTCTCTAAAAGCTCTCTCTAAGTCTCTCTATAATTCCTCATTGATAAAAGAAAGTCCCCTAGTGCTTTTAGGTTTACTCCTTATAATGTGTTGAGGTCTTAGGTTTAGGTCTAAAACCCTAAGATTGAATCTTGCATACAAACTATTTGTTAGCATGAGAATTTGAGTCTTTGTCTACCCTTGAGGGCTAGTTAACTGATGTCTAAATCCAGACTTGAGTCTTTCATGTAGACTGGCTGTGAGGAGGAATGCAAAGTTGTCCCCGCTCGACCTTATTGCATGCAAACTACCACTTCCACCCGAGATTAGGCGTTGTCATATATAGTGGCTAAGGTTTTGCTGCTCTAAGCTACAGTGGCTAAGGTTTGGCCACTCTAAGCTTCAACGACCAGGATCCAGCCACTCTAGTCCATAGCGGCCAGGCTTGGATGGGCTAAGACTACCCCAAATGAGTGGTGAAAACCACTTTTGATACTTGGAAGGTCCCAAGGTTTAGTCACATGATCTATGAATGTGCCCATGTGAGTAGTCTCCCTAAACATGACATGTTTTAGGTGTCTATAGTAAGAGTTAAAAAATGGATAGCCGAGTGGGGGTGTTATGTAATTGGTGGGTAAGGCTACCATGGATTGTAATGACATTTTATGGCGAAGATGGTATGGTGCTAGGAGTCATGAAGGATTGCGGTGATGTGAATTTGACCAGTAGGGAAATAATAGGTGTTGTTTGGCATGTAGTAAGGTTAATCATACCTAGTACGTCATGTGATGGGGGATCATTTTAAATATTTTTTACTTGCCTAGGTGGCCCTGGAGGATTGAATGGTGGTCATTGGGGGTGTTTCCCCCTATGGTCAAGTAAGGGGTTATGGAATATCCCTAGGTTTTGATTTTATGGGGCAAGGGGATTTGAAACCTACATGGTACCCCTATCAATTAGGTCTTGGACTTGACCATGAAAAGAGTAAACAAAATTGATATCATGGCTACGCTATTAGTGGTATTTGCAGAAAGCTTTCTTGTTGTCTCCATGAGGCTTAGGTAGGTTTGGATCTAATGGTCAGATATTAGGTAGGATGATGTGACCTCCCTCATATAACCTCTGGAAGAGGGCTGGTAAAATTTGGAAAGCGAGGTGAGATTGCATTGTTGGGCTTGTGGGCACATGTCACAAGGCTATTAGGGTCTAACAAGGGAAGGTACATTGGTTTGAAATATTTATCATTGAGGAATAGGGGGTTGTAGAACTGGTGTGGGTGCTAAGGTAGTGGCTACCACTTGATTGGATTGTGGTGGTCGAGGTAAGGGTTGGTTGGGCATATTTATGTTAAAATAAAAGTTAGAATTGTAGTTGGACTTCTGTCTTAACTTGATTTTGCTTCACTGGACCTTGATGTCCTCAATTACTTTGGCTTGGGTAATGGATTATTCAAAGGTACAACTTTGGTGAAGATGTAGGGAGGTGGAAATATGTTTTTGACAACTCTTGGAGAAGAGTGTTACTAGCTCGGTGGTAGGGAGGCTATGGGTGAGGTCATGAATGATTGATCTCCATATTGACATAAATTTGGTGATGGGTTCGTGATCAACCTTTCATAAGGCTTAGACATCCAAGACGTTAGTTTTCTTATTAATTTTTATGGAAAATTTTTCTAGGAAGGAGTTGGTCAATTATTCAAAGATATACAAGCTATTGTGTGGAAGCATGTTATACCAGTCTAAGGCTTGTCCCGCAAGTGAAATGGAGAAGGTACGTAACATTTGCTACTATGGAGCTGGTGGCAAGCTGAGCAATAGTTACTGACGTGTTCTATAGGATATTCCTTACCTTTGTACTTATCAAACTGTTGGCATTTTTGCCACATTTTTTTTTTGTTGTTCATGCAAAATAATGCACAAATTGTAGAGATACTCACTCCTCTGTTTGTCCCTCCAAGCACCTCGAAAGGGATAATTAGTAAAAAACAAAAATCTCTACAAGTTTTGTGCCAAAGCAAAGTAAGTTAAAAATGTCGCGAAATCGCGACATGTCGCATTTTCACGACCTATTGCGGTTTCACGGCGTCCGATGCAGAAAAAAGCTAAGCACAAAAAATGTCACGAAATCGCGACATGTCGCATTTTCGCGACCTGTTGCGGTTTCGCGCTAGAAAGCAGCAAAAGGGAGCAGTAAAGGCAAAGTTGTCGCGACATCGCGACATGTCGCATTTTCATGATCTATCGCATTTTCGTGGCAGACAGTGGCAAGAAAGCAAAGTGATAGGCGACATGTCACATTTTCGTGCAATACAACAGCAAAGGGGAGCGCCAAGGATGGACTGTCGCGATATCGCGACCTGTCACATTTTTGCGGTAGGAAAGCGAGGAAGGAGCAAGATGGTACGAAATGTCACGATTTCGTGACATGTCAAATTTTTGCAACGGAGGGGCAACGAAGGAGAAGACAGAAAAATGTCATGATTTCGTGACATGTCATGTTTTCGTGGGGAGAAAGCAGAAAAGTACAAGGTAGGAGAAAATTGTCATGATTTCGTGACATGTTCATTTTTTGTGAGCTTGTTTTCATGGGAGAAAGAGAAAGGACAGTGCCAAGTAAGAAATGTCATGATTTCATGACTTGTCACATTTTGCGACAAGGAGCAGAAGGAACAAAATGAAGGAGATTGTCATGATTTCGTGACATGTCATGATTTCATGACTTGTCACATTTTTGTGGAAGTGCATGAAGACGAAAGCCAAGTGAGAGGAGGATGTCACGATTTCATGACATGTCATGTTTTCGTGACTGGTAGCAACAGGAGAAAGCAAGAGGGAAAAATGTCACGATTTCGTGACATGTCACATTTTCGTGACAGAAGCGACAACAAAGGCCCAATAAAGTTCTGTCCACATTTTTCTTCATATTGCATAGGAGAACGTAAGGAGAAAATGAGGATCGAACGAAGTAATGTTTTAAAAGCTCTCCAATTGGTTTTGAGATCGAGGTCAAAGAGGCTCCAAAATTAAATGTTTCGTTGTTTACCTATGTGCGCAAGATGGGAGAACGTGTTAAATCATGCAGTTTTCGAAGCCACCAAAATTAAAGATGCCTCCGGTATTAAAAGCTCTTGTTCATGATCTCCTAACACTTCAAGCATGCCCTGAGAACAGTCATTTAATGAAGAAATGTGGTCCCTTGTTTTCGTTCGATTTTCAAACTTGATCCATAAAAGCAGGGAATGTGATTTCTCCGAGGCAGATTTAGGGGGATTGTTTCTCTTTTCAAGTGCATATTTTGTGGATCTCCTCTTCAAAATCTGTTTTATGTTTTAAATGCTACGATTCGAAAGGGAGAGGGAAGACCTCTATAAATACTAATGTACATCTCAAGAAAAGGGGAGGACCTTTTTGCAAAAATTGAAGCAGAAATCCTAAATGCATTTTGCTCTGTTCTTAGAGTCTTTTGAGTTGGTGATCCAAACTGATGTTCATGTGATGCTTTCTATGTAATTCACTTCTACTTAGTCAAGTGCTAAAATATAAGTTGAATTCTTTGTTCTGAATTTGGCTATGTTTTCATTTGAACATTTGAAGTATAATTGAAGGCAAACTTATGGTCAATGTTTGATCCAATTTTTGTATGTGCATTCTAAGAATCAGTTGTTGCTTATCTTCAGGATTTAGTTTGAGGTTATTTGCTATCTGAGGTTGTTCTCCCTATCAACTATCGGCTTCAGCCATATTTCCATCTCTTTCTATTATTTCTAACCCTAAACCTTGAAATCAGTTTAGATTAGTTTGGGAGCCAACCCTCTCTGGAGATTGGCCCGGGAGACTTCTCTTTCTCTCGGCCTTTCAATGTTGGTCGGGTCTAGGGCACATTTTATATGACTAGGCGGATTCATGACCAACAGTTTTTGGCATGCCTGGTGGGACTCACAAGTCCCATATTTTGACACCCGGAGGAATCAAGATTTTGATGAACTGTCTTGACCTCAAAGCGGAGATTGTAAGTTCATCTGGTGACTCTGTTGAGGGTGATTGTATAGTACCTAGAAATCTCCAATCGTGAAGTTGGTGAAAATATTTGCTTCATGATCATGAGATCAAGAGCCAAAGAATCGGAAGACCCAGTCGAATTCTTCGAGATCGATGTTCAAAACTGGAGGGAGCGCTCAAGATTGGTAAGTCCTGTGAGCCCGTCATTTGCTATCTCTTCGCAGGCGGTGGGTCAGTTTGTGCCATCTCTGACTCCTCCCAGTACTGCTACGAGCTTGCTAGTACATCCAAATCTAGTAGTGCAAATGGCTGGTCAACAACCTCCTCCATGTCAATTTCTTGCTTGGAACCATTCGGGAGCGTTGGACCTGCCTTTTCAAAATCTAGTTCCTGTTGCAGCATTAAAGGCTTTGCCTACATACGATGGGACTGGAAAGACCATGTATGAGCATGTGTCAGATGTGGCATCCTTGGCTACAATTCATAATATCATAGATGAAGATGTCATGATAAAATTGCTCGTCTTGTCACTCCACGGTAAGTTATTGTCTTGGTATAGATCCTTGTCTCCCAACTCCATAAATTCATGGGATCAATTAGCAGAGATGCTAATCAAAGGGTTCAATGAGCAAGCGGACCCATTTTCTTTGTTGCATCAATTTACTAATATCAAGAGGCATCCTCAAGAGGAGATAGTGGATTTCAATGTTAGGTTTGCCCGAACTTGGCGAGAGAGTTCCTCGATGGTCTCCGCCCTACTAATGACCAAGCGACATTTTACTATCTTAGGGCTTTCCACTCGGATATTAGTATGAACATTAGGATGTCCAATGTTCAAACCTTTCCTGCACTATATTCCCGAGGCACAGAAGGCTGAGGCCGATCTGATTGCCATTGGGAAATTGCCTCCGAAAATGACTATGCCCATTTTTCTCGAGCTTCCGCAATACCAGCTTACAGGTGCAGCCTCCACATCTTACACTGCTCCATCCATGTACCCTTCATCTTCATGGAATCCTCCCACAACTTTGGTACCTATGATTCCCATTCCACAGTTAACCTCTCCAGTTCCAACTCCTGCATTACCTTCTCCACCAGTTCCATTACCTCTATCGGCACCACATGTGTCCTCAAGCCCAGATCCTCAATTGGCTATTTTGCAAGAAATTCAGTCGGCCATGAGAGCCCTCACTAACAAGATGACATCTATGGAGCGGAGAGAGGCGAAAAGGAACTTTCAGCCATGAAGATTTATTCTAGCGGTAACTAGAGAGCAAGTTGCTCCTAGCAAGGTTATAGAGAAAGTACCTGAGAGGAACTCAGCGATCTTGGTAAGTGAAGAGGCTGGCCCCTCTGAAGTTTCACATGAGCCATCTTATTGGTGTTCTTCATGCAATGACCCACATGATGAGTCCACTTGCATGGTCCACCAAAATTATTTACAAGTTCTTACGGGGAGCCGTATAAACATGATTCGAGAGGTGGATCATAATTTCGTGATGTCTCCTGAGGAATACATGGCAGTCTTGACATGCGGCAAGAAACCAATGGTGGTAGATCCAGCTAAGATGGAGCCATTGAAAGTGCCTCCTGCACAAGCAACAAAGCAACAAATACCTACAAAGACTCATGATCCTCTAGCCCCGCAACAAGACCCACCTATTTTGTCGAAGGATTTGCTTCCACCACAAGCAAAAGAGAGGTTGCAAGCTAAGGCTTCTACCTCCCAGCCATAAGCAAAAATGAAGGAACAAGCTAGAGAGACATTGCGGTATCCATCGTTGACTAAATGACAGTGAGTGGAGGCCACCCAACAATATAGAAGCAGATTTGAATCTGCTAGTGGAGGGAGAGAGCCGATTTTGATGGAGTACAACATCGTCGAAGAACTCAAAAGGATACCAGCCAAGGTAAGTTTGTATGACACCTTGCAGCTGCCTGGATAGGTGAATCTCTTACAAGAATCCCTGAAGACCACACAAAGTAAGGGGAAGGCTCCAGCCCGAGTAGTTATGGCTCAAACTCCGACCTCTTCGGTCATCAAAAAAATAGACCACCACCTTTTTATCTTTCATTGAGAATGGAGGGACATGTGGTGCATAATTGCCTCATTGACTCAGGAGCAGCTACTACTGTCATGCCTAAGGCGGTATGTGATGTCATAGGCATGGAATATACAAGGACTAGCATGGGAGTTTTGCAGCTAGATGGTACCTCAGTAAAGACGGTGGGCGTAATTAAGGATGTTCCTATCTCCCTGCATGCCATGCCTCAGATTACTGTGATCCAGGAGATCATAGTAGTGGACCTAGAGCCATGTTTTGGTATGTGTCTCTCCCGAGAGTTCACGGCTAAACTCGGGGGTTACCTTTCTTTGGATTTTACTCATTTGGAGGTGATCCATAAAGGTAAAAAGGTGAAAATTTTCAATGAGAAGCCTTCCACATTTCATGTGGAGAGAATAGATGAAATGGACAGGTTAGCAAATTCGGTGCACATGATGTCTGAAGAATTTGGTGAGCTTGACTTAATGGAAGAAGCTTTGGAAGAGCTCCACCCAGAAAATGAATTTTCCATGGCCAATTTCAATGCCATGATGGAAACTGACTTGGGGTGTTACTCCATTTTTAAGCCTGAAAAGGCTAAAGAAAAGAATGATGAAAGTCAAGACCAGCTCTGGAAGCTCTATTTCGATGGAGCACGATGTAGAAATGGCGCTGGAGCTAGGATTGTTCTAGTATTACCTTCTAGGATTCAATGATCCTATTCATATCGTTTGACCTGGAGCTGCACAAATAATGCAGCAAAATATGAGGCTTTATGCCTAGGCCTCAAGAAGGCTGAGAAACTTGGAGCGCGACAGTTGCAAATCTTTGGTGACTCCGAGCTGATTGTCAATCAAGTGACCAATAAGTGTGTGTCCAAGCACCACTATCTCAAGAACTATCGCAACAAGGTCTGGGACCTGTTCGAATCGTTCTCTGCTCTCGGCATGCGTTTCGTTCCACGAGAACAAAATAGACATGCTGACCTGCTGGCTTCCTTGGGAGCAAATTTTTCACCAATCGAGCGAGGTGGTGAGAAGGCCAAAAATAGTGAGAATGGTGTATAGGCCCTCTGTCCCAGACAAGGACACCTTTTGGCAAGTCTTCGATAGCGATGAGCAAATTGTTAACTTTTTGGTTCAAGAAGCTGCCACCATCAAGGGAAGGACCTTGGAGCGTGAAGAAACTGAAGGCCTGATTCAGTTGCGGAATAACCACATTCCTAAAGGCCTCATTACTCTAGAAAGCTTGTTTGATCAGAATGATCGGTCCAAGAAGCATCGGATCGAGGTCGACGAGAAAGAGTACATGGAGCTTCAGTTGGAGGCTGATAAGGTCATCAAAATTGGGACTGATTCTACTCCCACTGAATTGCAAGAGATCAGACAATTGTGTCAAGAGTTTTCTGACATCGTGGCCTGGAGCTACGAGGATCTGAGGGGATATGATAAAGAGATCATTCAGCACACTATCGAGCTGGAAGAAGGAGTCAAACCCTTCAGGCAGAAGCAGAGACCGGTGAACCCAAATATTGAAGCCCTCATGAAGGCCGAACTTGCGAAGATGTTGCAGGCCAAGATTATATATCCGATTAAGCACTCGACTTGGGTTGCTAATTTGGTTTCGGTCCGTAAGAAAAATGGAGATATACGGTTGTGTGTGGATTTTCGAAACTTGAACCGAGCATCCTTGAAGGATCACTACCCATTGCCTCGCATTGATTAGATCCTTCACGTTGTTGTTGGGGCTCAACGCTTTTCATTGCTAGATGGATTCTCTGGATACAATCAAATTTGGGTCAGGGATGAGGATCAGCACAAAACCGTGTTCACAACCAAGTGGGGTACCTTTGCCTATCAGTGCATGCCCTTCGGATTGTCCAATGCTGGGGCTACATTTCAAAGGGCCATGGACATCGCATTTGGGGAGCTTTTAAATAAGATCATTGTCATCTATCTCGATGATATGACTATATTTTCGCACAAACGAGAAGAACACTGTTCTCATTTGAGGCAGATATTTGAGAAATGTCGGGAGTTTGGCATTTCCATCAACCCAAAGAAGTCCATTTTCGTAGTAAAGGAAGGTAAGCTCTTGGGACATGTCATCTCAGAGAACGGTTTGGCAATTGATCCATCGAGAGTTGAAGCTTTGAAGAAACTATCGCTCCCTGCCAATAAGAAAGAGTTGCAATCTTTCTTTGGGCAAATCAATTTTGTCAAAAAATTTATTTTTGACTTTGCCCGAGTAGTCAAGCCCATGATGAGCTATTAAAGAAAGATGCGGAGTTCAAGTGGACAACTCAGAGGAAAGACGCATTTTGGGAGATTAAATATAGAATTGCACAAGCCCCTGTGTTGATCAATCCGGATTATTCTAAGGACTTCATTATGTACGCAGTTGGAGAGGATGAAAGCTATGTTGCAGTGCTTACATGAAAAGGAGATGATGGGGATGAAAGACCCATTGCTTTCCTTAGCTAGGTTATCTTACCCCATGAGGAGAGATACAATTTCATTGAGAAGCAGGTCTATGCTATCATGAAGTCTCTCAAGAAGTTCAGGCACTTCGTATCTCAGAGCAAGACGATCGTCTACGTCATCCACCCCGATGTAAGGAACTTCATCATTCAGGGTGAGATGGGCGATAAGCGTGCCGGTTGGGTCACCAAAATTCAAGAGTTCGATGTTGAGATCCATCCAACCAAGTTGGTGGGGGTAAGGCCTTATGCCAGCAATTAGCAAAAACTGCGGCCTCTGAGATAGTTGATCATCAAGTGAACGACCCTGCTGAAGAAAGGAATCTAGTGAACATCTTTGCACAAGGCCAAGATTGGGCAGATGACCTTGTTAAGTATTTTTCAATGGGTAGATGTCCCCCACAATTAAATGCTTCACAACGGAGAAGGTTTCGCCTACAAGCTCTTAGGTATGTATTGTTGCCCGAGGGATTGTTCTTCAAAAACATTGATGGAGTTCTCCTAAGGTGCGTTAAGGAACCCAGAAAGCTAGATTCTTGGAGGAGTTTCATTACGGCATGTCGGGAGGACATTACCTTGGTAGGCCTATGGCCTTAAAGATTATTCGGGCTGGTTACTATTGGCCAACTTTGTTCGTGGATACTTTCAAGATTGCTCAAGCTTGCGACAAATGCCAAAGGTATACGGGATGGATCAGAAATGCACCATTGCCCCTACATCCAATTCAAGTAGAAGCACCTTTTCAGTAGTGGGGGCTGGACTTTATTGGGATCATTGATCCAAACTCTTCAGCCGGACACAAGTACATCTTGATGGCTACTGATTATTTTACAAGATGGTCTGAGGCCATTCCAACCAAGGCTGCAAATCAGGATGTGGTAATCACTTTCATTGAAGGACTGATCACGCGTTTTGGCATTCTTGACGCCATTATCACAGACAACGAAACTCCATTCATTGGAGCCAAGCTAGGAGAATTTGCAAACAAGTACGGTATTTTTTGAAGACATCCTCTAATTATTACCCTCAGGGGAATGGCTTGGTGGAATCTACAAACAAGAACTTGCTAGATTTTAAAGAGATCCTTGGGGGATAATAAGAGATCTTGGCACCTTTTGTTGAATCAGGCCTTATGGGCAGATAGAATTTTGATCAAGAAGTCTATCAAGACTTCACCATATGCCCTGGTATATGGGAAAGAGGCAAGATTGCCTATTCATTTAGAACTACCTGCCTTGCAGCAATTGAAGGAATTCTCGGACGATGAAGAAAATATGGATCCTATGAACATACGATTGGCTCAGTTGTTTGCGGTTGGAAGAGCAACGTTCTTTGGCCTATGATGAGTTTGCTAAGCATTCAAAAGGCAGTTTCAAAATGGTTTCACAAAGGTTCTACTGATCGCACATTCAAAGTGGGTGATTTAGTCTTAAAGTGGAATGAAAATAAGGCCAAGCCGGGGGATGCACAAGAAATTTGATGCTCTGTGGGAGGGTCCATTCCGGATTGCCAGTACAAGTGCAGCAAATTCATTTTATCTTGAGGACTTGGAAGGTAATTCACTTCCTATCTCAGTGAACGACTTTCATTTGAAAGCCTACATTTCATGATGTGAAAACACGGTGTTACCTTGTACATTTTTTTTTTTTAAAAAAAAAAAAAAGTGTACATAATTCGTCAACTTCGGCTCCTTTTGCACACGAGCCCGTAGGTATGTCTATTTCTCTCTCTTTTTCTTTTCCTTCCCAGCAGGTAGTGGCTTCCATCTACTTCTTTCTTCCACTTCCTTATTTTCATTCCCTTCCTCTCCCACTCCTTCCACTGTACATAATCAAGCCACTACTATTGTTTCTACTCCCCTCTCTGATGTTCCCGTTTCTTCACTTCCCCTTTCTTCCAATCCTTTGTCTTTTGAGCACTTCTCCATAGTTCCCACCACTTTCTCCATCCCATCTACTTCCATTTCATTATCTATTTTCATGGAATCCCAGTAGTTGGTAGCACAGTAGCGCCCTCTTCAGTTGTTGTATCTACCGCTTCTACTCCTCCATCTTCCACCATTCCATCATTCACCATTCCCGTTCCATGACCTGCACATCTTTCGGTCATCACCCCATTCATTCCCATTTTTGCAACCTAGGTGCTTCTCACCACTGCCATGGAGACCCTTTCACAGCACTTGGTGATTACCCAGCTCAACCGAGCTAGGCAAAATGCAGTAGTTAAAGGAAGAAGGGAAGTTCTGCTATTCCTCAAATTTTTGTTGAAAGTCCTATTTTAAGTGTCGAGCGCCAGCAAGAGCTTGTTGCAGCAGCCCGTAGAAATGTCCAACATCAACCAGCACTCACTTCTTCTGCTCCTCCAGCTTCTTGACTCTGTTGCCCAATGAATAAAGGCCTGGGGTTCGTGCATACAGCAGAACTGTATACCCCGAGAGCCGCCAAGAATGTTGGCATTTTTGCCACATTTTTTTGTTGTTGTTCATGCAAAATAATGCACAAATTGTAGAGATACTCACTCCTCTGTTTGTCCCTCCAAGCACCTCGAAAGGGATAATTAGTAAAAAAAAAAATCTCTACAAGTTTTGTGCCAAAGCAAAGTAAGTGAAAAATGTCGCGATATCGCGACATGTCGCATTTTCGTGACCTATTGCGGTTTCAGAGTCCGATGCAAAAAAAGCTAAGCACAAAAAATGTCGCGAAAATCGTGACATGTCGCATTTTTTGACTGTTGGTTTCGCTAGAAAGAAAAGGGAGAGTAAAGGTAAAGTTGTCGCGACATCGTGACATGTCACATTTTCATGATAGGGAAGTGGCAAGAAAGCAAAGTGATAGGCGACATGTCACATTTTTGTGCAATACAGCAGCAAAAGGGAGCGCCAAGGATGGATGTCGTGATATCGTGACCTGTCACGTTTTCATGGCAGGAAAGCGAGGAAGGAGCAAGATGGTACGAAATGTCACGATTTCGTGACATGTCAAATTTTCGCAACGGAGGCGAATGAAGGAGAAGATAGAAAAATGTCGTGAAATCATGACTTAACGCATTTTTGTGGGGAGAAAGCAGAAAAGTACAAGGTGGGAGAAAATTGTCACGATTCGTGACATGTCATGTTTTGGAGTTGTTCGGGAGAAAGGAAAGGACAGGCAAGTAGAGAATGTCGTGAATCATGACTTGTCTCATATTCACGACAAGGAGTAGCGAAGGAACAAAACGAAGGAGATGTCATGATTTTGTGACATGTCACGATTTCGAATGTCATGATTTCGTGACTTGTCACATTTTCATGGAAGTGCATGAAGATGAAAGCCAAGCGAGAGGAGGATGTCATGATTTTGTGACATGTCATGTTTTTATGACTGGTAGCAACAGGAGAAAGCAGCGAGGGAAAAATGTCACGATTTCGTGACATGTCGCATTTTCATGACAGAAGCGACAACAAAGGCCCAATAAAGTTATGTCCGCATTTTTCTTCATATTGCATAGGAGAACGTAAGGAGAAAATGAGGATCGAACGAAGTAATGTTTTAAAAGCTCTCCAATTGGTTTTGAGATCGAGGTCAAAGAGGCTCCAAAATTAAATGTTTCGTTGTTTACCTATGTGCGCAAGATGGGAGAACGTGTTAAATCATGCAGTTTTTGAAGCCACCAAAATTAAAGATGCCTCCGGTATTAAAAGCTCTTGTTCGTGATCTCCTAACACTTCAAGCATGCCCCGAGAACAGTCATTTAATGAAGAAATGTGGTCCCTTGTTTCCGTTCGATTTTCAAACTTGATCCATAAAAGCAGGGAATGTGATTTCTCCGAGGCAGATTTAGGGGGATTGTTTCTCTTTTCAAGTGCATATTTTGTGGATCTCCTCTTCAAAATCTGTTTTATGTTTTAAATGTTGCGATTCGAAAGGGAGAGGGAAGACCTCTATAAATACTAATGTACATCTCAAGAAAAGAGGGAGGACCTTTTTGCAAAAATTGAAGCAGAAATCCTAAACGCATTTTGCTCTGTTCTTAGAGTCTTTTGAGTTGGTGATCCAAACTGATGTTCATGTGATGCTTTCTATGTAATTCACTTCTGCTTAGTCAAGTGCTAAAATATAAGTTGAATTCTGCTGTTCTGAATTTGGCTATGTTTTCATTTGAACATTTGAAGTATAATTGAAGGCAAACTTATGGTCAATGTTTGATCCAATTTTTGTATGTGCATTCTAAGAATCAATTGTTGCTTATCTTCGGGATTTAGTTTGAGGTTATTTGCTATCTGAGGTTGTTCTCCCTATCAGCTGTCGGCTTCAGCCATATTTCCATCTCTTTCTATTATTTCTAACCCTAAACCTTGAAATCGGTTTAGATTAGTTTGGGAGCCAACCCTCTCTGGAGATTGGCCCGGGAGACTTCTCTTTCTCTCGGCCTTTCAATGTTGGCCGGGTCTAGGGCGCATTTTATATGACTAGGCGGATTCGTGACCAACATAAACTTTATGATCTTGAAGAGAGGGGTAAGTTGGGATAGGAAATGATGGATGATCTGGTTCACTATATAGTTCATCATGTTGGTTTTTGTGGTCCATAACTGGTCGTGCGTAGGTTTAACATCTTGACTTCATATCATAGGAGCTGAAGCTCAGGTTTTAAGGGTGTCGAGGACTATACTAATATGGTTTGATCTTGGGAATGTGGTGGGTATTGGAGTTGTTCTTTCCAATATAGATGGGGTAAGTGTGGCAATTGGTCTTGGTAAGTTTATTGTTGGACGACATATGATATCGCAACTAGTGGGATACTAGGCTATGGAATAGATGTTTATTAGGGATAGTAATATTATGATTTTGGGATGTTTTATTGTGGCATGGGTGCCTACTAGGTAGGAGCCTACTGTAATGGTTGGGCCATAGGCAATGATGACCATAAAGGGAGAGGCATAAAGAATGTGGATCCAATAGGTAATGGTGAAGGCATCGAGGATACCAATGTTAGGGGTGGTCAAGGTAAGGTGTTAAAGGATGGGATATATCTCTATCCTAAATTATGGGAGGTGGAAAATCTAAACTATGTAGAGTATCCTAGAGAGGTAGGAGTGTAGACTATAGGTCTTGATCAGTAAGTGGGAGAAGACTAGCAATTGGGGTCTAAAAGGGAGTAGGAGGTAACCTAAATATCGATGTAAATGGAGATTGAGCAAAGGATTAGGTAGGGTATATTACAAACACCTAAGATGGAGGTGGGAATGATAAGGAGGAATGAGAATGAGCTTCTAGGGTAGGAGCTTGGGAATATAGAGTGAGGAATTTGTCCACACCTGATTGTGTGTGAGTAGCTAATTATTATTATTGGTATTGAATTATTTGGATTTGGAGAGGTGGCTGTGATAGCTCCTAAAAAATTGTAAAAAATGGTTGTTGGTATGATGATGGTTGAAACTCTTGAGAAGAGTATAGATATGGTGTTTGAGATGATGCTTTTTGCTCCTACAAAGGGGGTTTTTTTTGCATGATTTGGAATGAAGGCATATAGGTACCTGTGGTAGAGGAGAAAGGGTTTGAGATCATCCCTATAGTAGGGGTGAATGATGCAACCTTAGGGTAAGTGTAGTTCAATAGGGAGGAGTCATTCTCAAAGAGAGATTGAGATAAACTCTAGAAGAAAGGGTGTGCAAAGGTGGGGGACATAGGTGGAGTCTCCTCATCTATGGTGAATAATGGGTTAGGTTTTCCTAGAGCAGTGTAGATCATATGATCGTAGAACATGATGGATGTATTAGGTGATGATATAGATAAAATGAGAGGATAATATTTTGTGAGTGAAGTTATGAGGGCTTCACTCGAATTGGATGTCTCACCGTGATCCGTCATGTGTGTAGAGCGTATATCGAACTCTATGAGTGGATCATGTGTGTATGTGGACTTCCCCTTCATGATCGAAGGAGGATGTATGGCCTAAATATAAGGGGTTCTAGGTGCCTCCTCTACAGGGCATGCTTGCTTGCATGCACAACTACGGGTAACAACTAGCATGATGATTTGTGTCATGCCATGAAGTTTTAGAATCACACAGGAAATCGAATCTGTGGTTTTATATTTGATGTTTAAAGGGTATTTGGAACAAACCTATGATGTGTGAACTCAAAATAAGGTGACAAGCTACGTGTTGCTGAAAAATAAAGTGTTGCATGGTGTGATGTACTAAAACTAGTTTGTGATCATGCAAACAACATGAAACTGGAATCAATTCTAAATGCCAGAAATAATGTGTTTAATTTATTTTAGTGTGTTTTTATGTTGATGCTTCCTAGGTAGAATCATAGGTAGTGGAGTGAATGCTCTAGAATATCAGGAGTGTGGTTGGTATAGAACCTCCTGCAACACCCAAATATGCACAGAATAGAACTATATCATGACATGCAAATTATGACATGTATGGAAGGCATAGTAAAATGGTAACCTAAAAGGGTAGAACTCAATATGCTGAAATGAGCTCACTATATCATCTCATGAGAAGAGTTGGCACTATCTAATACCTTCTAGGCATGGTCAAAAACCCCATGCTTTCGCATCACCCTCGTACAGGCTTAGTCAATAACGAAAATTACCATGTCGACAAATTATGTGAGCCTTGTGGATGAAGGCATATAATCCTATCCCACTTCGAAGGTAACTTTTGGTGATGAAATCCAGGATCCCAATCTCAAAAAGTGGGTGTTTTTTTGGTGATGAAGTCTAGAAAACCACTCATATGGCTACTAGGTGTCTAAGAAGGTGAGATGGTGGAGGTTACTACTCCTCCCACACCAGTATTGAGTGATGGATTGGTGATGAAGTCCAACCTCACCACTTGTTTCGAACCATGTGTGCGTGTGGGTTTGATTTTTCTAACGATGATGTATAAAGTAATAAAACTAACTAAATGGCCTTTTTAAAATGAAAACTAGCCCTATATGCATTTTTGGGAAGCAAAGGATAAAGTAAGATGCGTTATGTAAAATAAATCTAATCCTATGTGTCTTTTTGGAAGGGAAATTAGGATCTATTCTATAAAGTGTGTAAACAAGTAATGTACAATATCTGAGAAGAGGGATTTATGGAATCCTAATCTTTAAGACATGAAAAGCAATGTAAGAAATATTTATACAAAGATAAATAGACGATCTTAAACTAATGATGTAGAAATAAATATGACAATTGTGATTTACTGAGGGTATTTGCGAAAGAGATGGGAAATTGTAATTTAATGATAATAGAAGGAATATAAAATTTGTATTTACACAAAGGAATCTAAAACTTACTTTAATGAAATGTGCAAAAAGAAATTTGAAAAGCCCTAATTCTTAAATGCATGAAAGAAATTTGACTTTGACTTTTTTACAAAAGGAAATTCAAAATTGCTTCCAAAGAAATGTGCAAAATGGATTTGCAAATCCCTAATTCTAAATCTGACTATTAGAACTAAAATTTGAAATGCTTATAAAGGAGAATTGATGTGCAAAGCCAAGAAATAAATGCAAAGCTTATGCAACATGCGATTTGCAAAAAGAAATAAATTTTTTCTGAAAAATAAATGAAATCGAACATTCTGGTTTTGTGCAAGTTTTTGCAACTAAAGCAAACACTTCTATCATGGTGGATGCGTAAGAAAAAGAAAATTTACCAAATGTACCAATGCATTTACTAGTAAATATTTCTTTGCACATAAATGTAAGAACAAAGAAATTTTTTGGGAATATCTGGTTTCTGATGCTATAGGTGGTCTTATTTACTTCTTTACTGCTCACCCCTGCAAGTTTGAGGGTTTTTTAAGCTTGTAGGACCAATTCACAGGTTAGGGGTGAATTGTATTTGGATTCGTAGGCCAAGGGGAGAATTAGATCTAGAGGCATGAAATCCCTATTCTGAAGGTTTGATGGGGTTGTCAAGGCTTCAAGGGTCTTTGAAATGTCTAGATTGGTACCTACAATAGCACATAAATAGCATATTGAGTTAGATTCACAATAAAACTATTCTAACACAATCCTCTGTGGGGGTCCCATCAAGCGTGCCAGAATGAAACGTACAAAATATTCCATTTGATCAAACATAAATACAAAGTAAATGTAAATATTTAGAAAATTATTCTTTATTCATTTGAAATGGAATTCATTGGTTACAATAAGGATCATAGAGAATCCTTTCATAATGAACATCAAATAAACTGATAACTACTCTTGAGATTCCTCAATGTAGGTGGGATTCATGCATGTGTGCCACCATTGGTGTTGATGTGGATGCTTTGTCACCTATTTTATGACCTAAAAATAGGGTTAGAGTGTTTGGGGGCTTGCCTTGGTCAAGCCCCGTATTGATGAAAATATGATAAAAATAGGAAATAAAATTGTACTAAAATGCATTAAAAACTATGGGAAACATCATAAAAACATGAAAGGATGCTTACCTGATAAATTTGGGGTGATTTGAGGTCTGTAGACCCAACTCATAGGTCAGGGAATGAATTGGTGCCAGATTCATAGGTCGGGGGGCAAATTCAGTTGTAAGTGGTTTTTTCTAGAGATCTCTACACGTATGGGCTCTTCAGGTGCTGTAATATTTTTGGTATATATCAGATTTCCTTTATCACACTTTTGATCTCATTTTGATAGAGTTTTTGCACTTTAACTAAAAGGAGAGAGAGAGAGAGAGAGAGAGAGAGAGAGAGAGAGAGAGAGAGAATGAGGGATTAGGTCCACTATTTATAGATAAACCTAAGGTGTAGAGGGTGTGATTAGGAGAACTAAACCCTAAGGTCAGGTTATATAGTGGTTAGGTTAGGGTTTGTGAGGTGTCATCCCCACATCCCTAAGGAAATATCTCATCCTCACACATGTATGAGGAGAGATTAGGGTTAACTATGATTAGTCAACTCTAAGGTTAGATTAGGGTTACGTTAGGGTTTCCTAAGAAATATCTTAACCACTTTGTGTACACACATGTGGGAGGGAATAATTAGGACTAATTAGGGTTTAGGAACCTAATTAACCATTTTAATCCAAAAAGTGCACTTTAAGTGAATTCACTTTAAAATTAGAATTTGAATTAACTTTAATTAAGACTTTTTAGAAACTAATTGCCCTATGGGATCCTAATTAAGTCTAAGAAGGTCTTAAGAGGTCTTATATGATTGATTATGATCATTTTGTGGATGCAAAGTGGTTATGATGTGGATTGAGTGGTTTAATAGGGTTTTTTACCTATAAACTTATGAAATGGTTTATGTAAATATACATTATGCTACGCTAATCTAGAGTGATCTACGCTATTCTACACATGTCTATAGTATTCTACGCATGTCTACACATATCTACGATAGTCTACATTGATCTATAGGAATCTAAAATAGTCTACGCCAATCTATAATAGCCTAGAGATGTCTAGGATGACCTATATAAACCTACAAGTGTCCAAAAGGATCTACAAGTACATAGAGATAGCTATGTGCAACTTTTAGGTGTCTACAGTATGTAAAAAAATGATTTACCCAAGAGTACTTTACATCGTTCCATAAGGTATTGATATGATATAGATAAGATGTGCCTACAAGGACCTTAGATAATTCCATAAGGCATTGTTATGATACAAGATATTATATAGAAATATATGTGTGCAATGAGACTTTCAATAATGCCATAATATATTTGCTATGATACAATATATGATAAAAAATAGATGTGCCTAGGTGGACTTTAGATAATGTCATAAGGCATTGCTATGATACAATATATGCTACAAAAATAGATGTACCCAAGGGGAATTTGATATAATTACTTAAGGCA
This sequence comes from Wollemia nobilis, assembly GCA_028583015.1. Lineage (NCBI taxonomy): Eukaryota > Viridiplantae > Streptophyta > Pinopsida > Araucariales > Araucariaceae > Wollemia > Wollemia nobilis. The sequence continues at coordinate 3,843,690 of JAQPPZ010017031.1, read as the reverse complement.
CTATTGTGATACAAGATATGATATATAAATAGATGTGCCTAAGGGGACTTTAGATAATACCATAAGGCATTGCTATAATAAGAGCTATGCTATAAAAATAGATGTTCTCAGGAAATGGACACAGAATACAGAAAATGTAGCTATGTTGATAAAGGAAAATGATGTGAAATGACAAAATGATGTTAAAAACATAATCCCAAATAGAAATGCAAGTAAATTATCATGCTTTAATAGCTAATCATGATTTTATTATGTATTTAAGCTACATGGGTGAACTCCAAGATGCAGAATAACATGAAATAATAATAAAACTGACTAGATGCAGCATAAAATAGCAGAAAGGTATAGGAAAAGCACAAACTCTGGGCACTGATTGCCCCCAATGTTGACTGCAGTTGAAATTGTCTCGAATTGGGACGTGATCATCTGCGATTGTACAAGATCATCTGCGATGATCTGAGCTTGCTCTGGCTGAAGAATAATAGAGTTCCTGCAAGAAAATTTGAAAAGCACAAATGCAGATGATAATCTAAGGTATTATAATGCATGCAAAGATCAAATTACAGGAAAATTCAGCTAGGGGAATGTCAAGGGGAGTGCCTAAGATTAAATAGGCATAGGAGGGAGGTTAGGAGGTTGGGGATCATCCCAATTTGGGAGATCTCCAATGGGGGAAGTCTCTAACCGTGCAGACATGCTTTTTCCCAGGTTAGAGACGTCGTTGAAACAGAAGCTAATTATGAAAAATCAGTTTTGGGATGAAATCATTTGGACGTTCTACGCCAGACGAATTCGTCCGATCTGAGGCGATATCGTATGATCGGTGACGATATTGTCCAACGGACAAAACAAACTCTAAAAATGGCACGAAAAATGAGGAAACGGGTAGCAGGCGGTTTGGAGCGATTTTGGGGTTGAAATTTGAATTTGAATTATTACTAAGGTAATTTTAATTATTAACTAAGGTTTACTGCACCAATTTTAGGGTGTTACAACTTTCAATAGTGTCATAAGGCATTGCTATGATACAATATAGGATATATAATTTTGGTACCCCTAGAAAAATGTTTACGAGGGCTTTATAGATGTTCCAAATGGTAATTTACTTACCCCTAGATTAATTTCATAGAGGACATCTAGTGATGAATTATCCTCTAAATAAATGTCTAAAATTTTTCTTCTTTATCTATAGATAAATATCATATGGGATGTCTACTCATTGATTTACCTTAAAATAAATATGTAAAGGGCTATTGCTTTACCCTTTGACAAATATCATAAAGTAATTTTGATTATAGGCATGTATTTAAAATATATTCTAAAGAGAACTTAAGATATGTACCAAATGATGATGGAATACCTCTAGATATATGTCATAGAGGTCTTTGTGATGTGATTGATAAGACAACAATTTTTTCCCTAGTAGAAGGAAGGAATCCATTATGGATATGAGACATATTACCCCTATGCCTATATGTGTTTGGGGTAGTTTTTATGATTCTATATAGAGAATTTAAAGAGTCTAAGAAGGCCATCCAATATTTTACATATGTCAAAAAATAATATGCTTAGGAATTTTATGAGATGAGAGATGTGTTGTTGTCAATCACCACCTAGGAACCTTATAGTTCTCATCATAGGGCAAGATGGAGGTGAGTCAATATGGTGTAGATATAGAAGGTGAAGAGATAGATTTTACCATCAACATTTATGAAGCTCACAATTTTTATGTTATGGAAATATGGATATGAGTTCTAGAATTTTATTAGGAAATGAGAATAGAAAATTGGATTGATGTGTTCCCCTTGTCCCTTTTGTACAACAGTAGGGAAATGAATGTGATGAGTGTCATTAATCCTTTCACTTTGGTTTGACAATCCAAGTTGGCATCTAAATTTTGTATGTGATAAATATTTATAAGAGATATTCTTATCTAGCATTTTCATATTTATTTTTCATGTGGAATTAGTAGCTGGAAAAAGAATAAGCCTCTCTATCTTGTCCCACATGGAAATAGTTTATGAAAAAAGAAAAGGATGAAACAATAACATGCATACATGTGGATACTTAAGCATATCCATGCATTTTATATTTTCCATGCCCCATGCTCTAGAAAGAATTTTCATGCTCCAACATGCATTTCCATGCTCTAGTACACATATCTAATGTTATTCTAATACACCGTAGTCAGGTTCGATAGTACTATAGTTTGGTGCTAGAATGCTATAGTTTGGTACTAGAATTATGCCAAATACTTTAGTCTAGTGACAAAAAGATATTTTTATGTTCTTCATTTTGGTTCCAATGCTAGAGAGCTAGAAATACTCTACGATGATCTACAAGACATCATATTTTTGTTGTACAATTTTCAAATATTATTAATCCAATGTCAAAACGAAGCTTGAAATCACATAAAACCTATATGAAATAACTTGGCAATGTATTTTTACCTTTTTACCGTGCCTAGTGAAAATATTAGTATAAATTACAACCCAATCCATAGTTACACACACATTAAAGGAGTTAGAAAGTGTTACTTTGTTGCACAAAATGAGCTATTTTAGGGCCTCATCATTCTCCCCAACTTAAATTGATGCATATCCTCATGCATCCATTTCTTCAATTTATGTTCTAAGGAAACAACATGACCTGCAATCATTGTATTAATATATTTTATCTCCCCCTAACTTAGATATTTATGTGTTACCCCTATATTGAAGGGAATCATGGCCACATGTATCTCTAGTGGGCCCCAATTCAATATTTTTTTTTTAAATATGGGGGCTAAAAAAGTGTTGTCATGGCATCAATCATCATAATGGGTGTTGGATTTTTTTTTATGCTTTTTTTAGTACAAACAAATCTTGGTGCTAGTTGGGTGCTAAATATATTAAAGTAAAAACATTAACCAATGGTATTTTGAAACTCTGTTTATGTATCATACTCAATGATAAAATGTGTGGTATATATAATGTGGACTAGATGTAATTATGCATAATATTAAAACTAAACAATAATGAACAAAAAAATGCATACCTTGTTATCGTAGATGGTTCAATGTTCCTCTAGGGTAGATTTAAACATTGTCATCATAAATTTGGCTATAAGATCAAGAATCTAGAGCAATGATGGAGCTATAATTAGTAGTTATCTTTTTCTTGATGTGTAAAACTACATTTTTTAAATAGAAAATGCCATCATTTTTGTTTTCAACCATATTTTGAGCTGGCTACATCCACAAGGGATTTTCACAACTAAGTTTTTTTATATAAGACAAGCATGCCAAAAACCAATTTTCATTTGAGCCTTGGTCTAGTAGCATCTCAAAGAGTTTTTTGCCACTTATTTTATTTTTCTTTTTTTCATGAAAAAGGGATCTAGCATTTTCACACTAAATAGAATTTTGATGCAATATTTTTGGCACATATTTTGATTTTTAGTCATTTCTGATAGTTTTTGATGTAGTATTTTTTGAGAAAGTGTTTTTAATGAGCTATAGTCTAGCACTGGAATGGTGTCTAAATACTATAGTTTATAATTTTTAATGCTTTGTATTTTTCTATTGTTGTAGCACTAGAATGATATAGTCGCCTTGAAATTGATCCAAAAATCCACTAACAAGAATTTATCCTTAGTGTTCAAAATAAGTCATTTGCCTCATTACTCTTCTCCCAACTAAAACTAATGCATGGCTTCATGCATATTTATTTTATGGCCATGTATGTGATGGCATATCCTTGCTGATGTGGCAAGCTGACAGTCGAAAAATCAACAAGGATATGTCATCACATACATGGCCATAAAATAAGGATGCATGAGGGCATGCATTAGTTTCACTTGGGGGAAGAGTTATGAGGGAAACATGGTATTATATTGTAAACTATAAATTATTTTAACAAAAGAGTCCATTATTTATAGTTTTTGGCCATTTTATACCTCGGTTGCATTCAAAAGGGATTTTCATAATTGAGTTTTTTATCTAGCATTTTAGTGTAGATGCTAGTATTTTTTGGCACACCAATGCCTCATATATTTTTGGATATATATCTAATAGGGTTATCATATTTCTATGCTCTATAGAATTTTTACATAACACTTTTGATGTTTATTTTGATACTAGATTTCTTAGCACATTTCCAATGCCAATTTTTTTTATGCTAAGCATTTTTGGCACATTTTTGATGCCAAACATTTTTGGTAACGTGCAATATGATGTGGCTATCAGGTCTCAACTTATATAGTTCTAGCATAAAGGTTCTAGAGTATTCCTAGCACTCTCAATATATTCTAAACATTGAGGACTACTTGCTTGCTTTCTGATACCACTAAGTCTATATTGTGTACACTAAAAAATGAAAGTAGCATATATTTGTGGTTATGCATAATACTTAAACTAAATAACATTGAAAATGTAAAATACATACCTTTATGTTCCACAATAGCTTGTGCAAATTCATCATTAAAATAAAGACTCAAAGTAGTCAAAAGCTAAACTCATCCTAAATGTTTTGACATGTATTTGTTTTTTAATGAGTGCTTAATATCTAGATCTACTTGTGTTTTCAAATTTTATAGGCATATACAAGTGATGCCTATCCACTATAATTTGGATTATCCATAGGTTATATGGAAAATAATGGTTTTTTAATCTATTTAGGTTGAGTTTGTTGTGGTGCATTGGAGGGGCCAAGCAACAATGCTTGTTGTTGGTTTTGGAATTGTTGTTGCCCCTAGTATTCTAGGTTATAAGGGTATGTGATTCCCACTATTGGTTTTGCATGAAATGTTGGATCCATGGATGGCTCTATATGGGCTGTGATGGCCATTATTGGTTTAACCAATCTAGAGTGGACCATTCTTGGTATTTTTCCATCTGTCTATCTATATATCTATCTGTCTATCTATCTATCTATCTATCTATCTATCTATCTATCTATATATCTATATAGATATATATCTTTCATTGCTTCCTATGTCCTTATAGATTTTGGATCTAACCTCATGAACCAATGCTTAACTGAGTCCTTAAGTGTTTAAGATAACAACTTAAATTTTTTATTATCAATATCATAGTCATAGGTGTTGAAAAAGTATATTAAATTTGAATAAGAACTTATCAAGGTTCTCAAAAGTAACCCCCTAAATATTAGCAATATTGAGGGTCAAATATTTTTTAATGGAGCTTCTTACATTGAAATGTGAAGGTTATATTTACATTGCTCCCTTGTCCCCCTACATCAATGTTATGATTTTCATTTGCATTACTTTATCTATATTCCATGCTACTATCTTTCTAATCGATGTTATAAATTTCCCTAATCTTTTTAAGAGATAAAAATAATTTTGGGATAGGTGAGTAACTTCTAGATTGTTCTAAAGAATTATCTAGATTAGGAGACCTTTGAAAATATTGAACTAATGATATTGGTCCTCCAAATCTTCCTTCCCCCTCACTTATACGTAATGAATTACTTGATACAATAGTTATAGGTAACACATTGGTTGGTACAAACTTTGGATGTTTTCACCTATTTGTTATGGTTCATCATGGGTTTAAACTTATGAACCTGCCCCTCAAATTTCTAGGCCTATTCATACATTCAAAATATATTTTTATACTAAATCAAAGCACAAAATACTACCCCTAGAAATCCTATAGTTTTGTTTTGCTTTCATGCTGTAAACTAGTACCTTGGTGACACCTCATGTTATTTTAACAATATTTTTTTCCCCATAAATTACACCAAAAAGTGGTAGATGTTTTTCATCCTTTAATATTGGTTTGTCAATCTAGGTTGGTGTCTAAAGTTTGTATATGTAAAGACATATAAGAGATATTTTGGTGTGGGATTTCTAGGTTCTTAATTAGCATGTGCTTTAAATGTAAATGAAAACACACTTACAAAAAATAAAATCCTTCTTGCGTAAAATTAAATCACACTTGTAGAAATTAAAATGTAATTATAGAAATTAAATCACTCTTGAAAATTTTTAAATAACACACTTGTAGGAAAATAAATCTAATCTAACAGTTGTATGAAATAATATTGAGAAAATAAACAATTAAAGTAATATACAAAGGTATTGTTGGAACTAAAATTGACCTATTTGAAGGGTTGTGTGCCCACAGACCTTGAACAACATTGAATGGCCTTAGAGTCACAAGTCTTTATGGTCAATCTCTAAATGAGGTCGGTTCCTTAGGAGTCCTAGCTAACTACTAATGAAATTAATGAGGGGTGAAAAGGGTGTTGAAAGAAAGAAATGTAGGTGAAGCTAGAACTTATAGGGGTGCATATTTAGCCACATCAAAATACATGCATTAATAAGCATAAACCATAAGAAACTAAATAAATCATCTAATAGATCAATCAATTTTATTCTCAATTAGGATTAATTGTATCTACTTGAAAGTAAATTCTAGAACCAAAGAATGAAGTGCATAGAATCCAAATTATAGAATTAAAGCTAAGTCATTCAACCAGTTTTATAATAGAAATAAGCAAACATTCATACATACATGAGACAACACGAAGGCCAGATAGCAATCCAATTGTATTTCTCAGATAGCAAAGTGCTTTTACATGTAAGTTTTAAAGACTTAAGAGTTGACCATTTGAATGTTTTACATAATACTATTTATAGGTTTATATAATGGATTATATTACTAATGTTCATGATGTATGATCATGGAATGTTGTTATGTTAGGGGAGTGTCTAGGTTGTATCTTCCCTTCTATCTCTATGCACTTTGTAACCAAACAATCATGTTATGTAGGAGTGGGCTCTACTGGTTACATCTAGTCATTTTATTCACCTAATACATATGAAAATTTTGATGCTCCATAATGTCTATTTGCATGCACCTAAAAGTAGTGGATCATTCACTCATGCAGCTTGAATATTAATATTGAAAACTCCTAGGTTGCTAAATTTCCATATATTTCCTACAATATGAATGGCGAGCTCTCTTTATTAGTCGAATGTTGCATTTCTTAATGAAGAACACTTTTTTTGACATCGACAAAGTTTTTGGGACTCATCTAGGGTCCGATAGCGACCTGAAGACCTGCCTAATACTTCTGTACTTTCCTCTGTGGTAGGTTTTTGGGACCCATTCAGAGTTCGACAACAATTCATTTTTTCACCAAGCTCAAAACTTAGCCAACATTTTGCACATCTCCATGGCTAGTTTTTGGGACCCATCTACAGTCCTCCAACAACCCACTTTTTTGCTAAGCTCAGCACTTAGCCAAATTTTGCACATATTTATGGTGGGTTTTTGGGACCCGTTTAGAGTCCATAACTATCTAATTTTCCACCAAACACATTTTATCTTTCCTCTATGGTGGGTTTTTGGGATCCATTTGGAATCTAGCAGCTACCAATTTTTCTGCCAGGCTCAACACTTAGCCTATTTTTTGCACATCTCCATGGCAAGTTTTTGGCACCCATTTGGAGTCTAGTAGTTGTCTAATTTTCCACCAATAACCTTTTATATTTCCTCTATGGTGGGTTTTTGGGACCCATTCAAGGTCTAGTAGTTGTTTGCTTTTTTGCCAAGCCTCAACATTTAGCTATTTTCTTGAAACTTTTTATTTTCTCCTTTGTCTGAATGCAAAAATAGGTGAATATGAGAAAAATTACCCACAATCTTGGTGACTCGAAAGGGATTTTTTACTTAATAGAAAATCTATGACCTATATGATGATATCAATTTGATCAAATATATAATTATTACTACAAGTAATACAAAAAATATGAACCCATACCATGCACAAAAGGGGGAAAAATCAGCCTGATAGGTTGACCCAAGGAAAGCATGTGGATGACATGATTGCAAAAATGACCACCTTAAAAAAACAAGAGAAAAATGAATGATCTATATATATGCATTCTAGGAAAGGGGAAATGCATAGTGAATCATACCAATAAGTAACATGCACAAAAAGGAGGTAAAAATTGACTCATTGACAAAACTTAGGAAAAGCTAGGGGAGGAAAATCTAAAATAAATTTGCAGTGAGGGGACTTCCATAATTGCTTGCAAGAAAACCCTAGAATAAATACCTACAACTAATATATCAGGGAGAAAATGGGGAGATAAGGAAGGAGAATAGATAAGGGATATGGGACACCCCCACAAAATTGAACCTCCATGAGCAAATTCTACTCTAGCTACTAACAGGTTTAGGTCCAAGCAAGGTCCATGAGCAAATTCTACTCTAGCTACTGAGAAAATTTTACTCTCCTTTTGGGTACTTATCACCCTTTTAGCTATTTTATATCTATATAACCCTTTCTGATGATACCTTGATAATCACTACTTTATATAGTATGAGTCTAGGGACCTTATTCATGCTATTTGGCTACTACACTCGAGCAATATGTGTAAGTTAGATACTTTAAATATTTTGCACTTTTTAAAGTGATGTTTGAATTACATCATTTTTCCAAGTGAAGTTCCATATGACACCCTATTTTTCTTCTATCATTGGTGCTGATGTCATTCCTAAGATTTTTCCATTGGGCCACAGTGTCATCTTCATGTTAGGAGTATAATACAACTATACAAAAGCAAGAATTATTATAGTACATTGATGGGAATTACTATACAAAACCTATTTACACTTATTATTTCCCTATGAATTTTATGGTGGACTTTTACATTCTTCTTGTTGATGGACCTATGCTCTTGAAACAAGTGTTGAGGACTCAACCCGATGAACATATCCATGAGGGAACGCGATCTATAAATTTTGGCATACTTTATTCCAAGTTTCCATAGGTTGAACATGAATGCCTTTTAAGCTCATCAATAATACTTTTTAACCTATAATGATTCTTATAAGGAGTTTCATTGTATTTCTCAGCCACCTATTTCTTATTTGGTGAGAAGATGAAAGAGTATGTGAAAATTTGTGAACACGGTCAACCACCATAGGTTAATCTAGGGTTTTAATCTCACTCTCATCCTTTACTTGGGCTTCAAGTTGTTCTCTAAGATCCTTATCTATATAAATATGTTTGTTGCTATCCCAAAATCTTGGGAAGCCAAGGGCTTTAACTTCCCCATTGATCTTGCCCATTTTCTCTGACTCTTTTATGAGGGTAGCAAGAACTTCTTCTCCCTCATAATATAGATCCATCACATGAAATATATGGAGTATAAGGGACCTACATTCTTCAACATCCTTCTTTGAATTTATTTCCAACTGAGGATCCCTCTCTAATAATCATTCTTATTATTATTACCTATGTGACTTTGCACAACATATACCTTTTTTTATTCTCCAGTTTGACTCTTGCTTCTTTGGATATTGTGATCATTTCCTTTAAATTTTACAAGAAATTGAGGATTCACAAAGTTACCTCTTTTATCTTATCCCAATAGCGAGACCTAACCTATATGACCCAATATTTAGAGATAATGGGTCAAAGGGGATTCTACTTCTCCTTTTGTAGTTATACTAGGGCAACAGTCAGGGCTTCTTTGTATTATTGTAGTTTGATCCTAAAATTGACCATATTTGCATATTTATTTTGTAGCATGCTCTGCGCTACTTGTAAATCACTCTCTATGCTAGTGATCTTCTCATCCCTCTATTGTAGTTATTTCTTAGAGGGAGCACTATTGAGTATATCTTATAAAACTTTAACCTAGTTCTTTAAGGCATCCTAGTCTAGTTTCTCTTTATTTACTTGGTCTTCTAGGGTTTGAATCCTCTTTTCTATATATTTCAAATTTATTTCTATGTACTATCCTTGTGCAAAGAACGTGTCAACTTTTGTGTGTAGAGCCTCAAGGGTTCCAGCCTTAGATATTTTGGAGGGTTTAAATTTATCTTTAAGAAGTTTGGCAATGGTTGGACTCATTTTAAAATGCTAAAATGAGTGGGGAGGTGTATCCATTATGATCTCAATAGAAGAGGATCATTGAGGATATGGGAATAGAGGATCAACAATAGGAGAATAAATTTTAGTAACCATACCTTGTTCTTGTGCTCCTTCTGATGGCTCCTTAACCACCTATTTCCCCTTGTAAATTTGAAACCTAGTGATCATTGCTTCTACTTCATCCTTATGCAATCATTGCCCTTTTTTCTAGCTTCATGCACCTTAGAGCTATCAAATCCTGAGTGTTTTTTTTCTACTCAATTTTGAGCTCTACGAATGGGGACTAGGCTATTTTTTTGGTTGTGCTCCAAAATACCTAGAAGCTTTAGATCTCCTAGTATACACAACCTATTGATGTTGAGTGGTTTTCTCTTTGGCTTCAGGGCTCTCCCATATTCAAAGCTCACTTTGAGTTTTTATCTCATCTTCATCATATTCTTCATCTTCCTCGTATTCAATTTTTGATAATTTAAATAGTACCAATAAAAGTTCCTTCTCAGTCATTTATCTCTAGATAGATAACTTAGCATCAAATTTCTTCCCAAAATCCCTGTCGATCTTACCTGGAAAGGCCTTCTTTGTTTCACATCATTCACATCACAATATCCACCACTATTCAATTCTATATGTTGCCTATCATTTCTTCATTATGATCTCTTTAATGAGATTTAGGCTTATCCATTGTTCCTTATTCCTTTTGGGTCAAGGAATTTTTTGTATGGATGGCACATCCTCCATGACAAGTATTTGTGCTTTTTTAGTTGTGTGAATGGTACCATCTGATCTTGCAGTAAATTATTTATACTGCTTGATCCTTATATTAGGGTGGTGTTCAAAAGGAGGTGGTTTATTGTTGATATTAGTGAGCTTGAGCTTAAGAAATTCATCCAGGTCATAATGCCACCTATGAGGAACTACTGGAAGTTTCAAGGTGGATAATTTTCTTTCCAACATCTAGTATGTAATATTATCTCTTTTTAGCATATTAATAGGCCCAAAGTTCACCAAAAACTAAAAAATCATGATCTTCTTTGCTTTGGGACCCAATCTCTACTTGATGATATAGATTTATCTACACATTTTTAAACCAAATTCCATGTATGTGATATAGAAGTGGAGTAAGGGAAGTTAGAGAATTCAAAATTTTGGATAATGGTACCCTCCTCCAAATAGTACCAATCCCTAATTTTTCATCAGGGACCGCTCAAATTATATTGTGCTTCATAGGATAGGCATGAACAAACTCCATAAATCTACATAAGAGTAGGGCCTAGGAACTCTTTTTAAACTCTAGATAATAGTTCATATTCCTTAGTGTGTACATCCAGTCAACCATTGGGTGCATCTTACCATACTCATCCTTCTAAATTTCAACCTTATTCTTTGTGGGGGTATGTTGGTCCGGCTTTCATGCACACCCCGGGAAAGGATGAAGCAAGGAAGCTCCGGAGACACCCACGGGACGGATCCCACTCATCTTTAGGATCTAGCTGGTTATCCAAGGTGCGAGTTACGGAGTTGGGTCGAATGGCAATTCACTCTTTTCCACTTCGGAATAGATTTCAATATGGACCGCTCTGTTACCTTACAGGGGGTTCTTGAACTTGTTCAGTAGTTGCAAAAGTTGTTTATCAGATTTAACTTGAATTCTTGATCTAGCTCTCATGGGTCAAGCAGATTTAAATAAAAGACAAACAAAGAAAATAAAAATGGATCATTCACCGAAAACAAAGAGAGGGTAGGGTAGGGCAGAAAGAGAAGTTTATCAAACATTAAACTGTAAAACCCAAACTATCAATTTTATCTATGCTACTAGCTTCACAACAGAACAAATCAAAGAAGAAAGTGTCCAGTCAGTCTAAGATCACTTTCAACTAAGAGCACAAGGCAGAGTGAAACAGATCTAGCAAAAAATTATAAATCCAAGGGCAACTGGTTAAAATTGGTATCTTTCACCGGCAGCCTAGCTCACACAGTGAAGACAGAGCAATTAGAACAAACTTACACCTGAAATCTGTAATTTCCCCTAGCAGACAAGAGAACAACCGAAGCCTAACAGCATATTTAAACTTGATAACTCAGATTTACAACATATATCTAACAAACTTTAAATGGAACGGATAACAAAAGAAGATACACTTATCACACTCTGCAAAATATTAGGCTCCTGGCCATGCTATCACAGAAAAGCTAAAGCACATCAACTCCAAGTCCAAAAACAAAGGATTTCACAAAATTTGCAAGAAATTGCTTATAAGCCTTTTATTTCTAAGTCTCCGCCTCCCGCGATTACATTTAGAATCTGTATTTATAGACTCAGGACAGACCCTGATCTTTTCAAAATATCTTGCTCAAACCCTAAATCTTATCGCACTTAAACCCTAGGACCCGGGTTTTACAATAAAAATCCATTTAAAATCAAAGTCCGGATAGAACTTAACCCTTCGGCAAATCTGTGCAGTCAGCTGCCATAAATGGAGAAGATAAAATCTAAAGCCACTTGCATTCATCCGCAGCTGCAAATAAATGCCTCCATTAATTCTGCTGGTGAGCCGGATGAGTCACCACTTCTCCATCAATTTGATCTCCGTAAAGCCATCCCTGAGTTGAAATGGTCTTCATGCTATCAATTCTGCAATAAATTTGTCATTGAATGCTCTCACCGGCTTCTTTTCCTCTAGCATGGCGGTCCTTGACTAAATCCGCACTTTAACTTTGCCTTTATGGTCTTTCCCGGTTGTCCCGCAAGTGCCAGGTGGAATCCTGCATGAAAGACAAAAAGATTATATTAGCACTTTAATAAACATTAAATCCAAGCTTAAAACATTAAAAATAGATTAAAATCCGCAAAATAAGCTTGCATGTCGGCCTCTGCATGTCTGCCTCACGCTTTGACACGTGTCGCTACCCCAGGATGCCTTCTGTTTCCGTTGAAATGCACTTCTGGTCAACTTTGTGGACTTTCTCTCTCCTACCGCGAAAATGAGACATGTCGCGATTTCGCGACATGTCGCGAAATCGCGACGTCTCCAGCGCTGCGCTGCTTCTCTCTCTGTCGACCGCGAAAATGCGACATGTCGCGATTTCGCGACATGTCGCAAAATCGCGCCTCTCGCTGGCGGTCGTACATCTTCCTCAAAACGTGCAGCGCGTCGCTACCATTTTCTCCCTTCGCCTTCGAAACGTGCAGCGCGTCGCTGCAAGCTCCGGCCTACGATTTTGAGACACGCAGCGCATCGCTGCAACTTTTTCTTTCGACTTGGAAACATGCAGCGCATCGCTGCACCCTTTTGCCCGCGATTTTGAGACATGCAGCGCATCGCTGCAATTTTCGGACTTAGCCACTTTTTCATTTATCCTCAGCGAAAATGGGACATGTCGCGATTTCGCGACATGTCGCCAAATCGCGCTCCTCCGTACAACCTTCTTCTCTCTCCTCCGGTAGACAGCGATTTTGCGACACTTTCCAAAAATGGAAATGTCACGATATCGCGACACTTCCAAAAATGGAAAGTGTCACGATTTCGCTACACAAAAATGACTTGGCGGATTTTTGACTCTTCAGCCCACTTTCTCTCTCCTACCGCGAAAATGCGACATGTCACGATTTCGCGACATGTCGCAAAATCGCGCCCTTCCGGCACTTAGCCGATTTTCATGCATTTTCTCTCTCTTGTCGCGAAAATGCGACATGTCACGATTTCGCGACATTTTTCCCGACTTTTTCTCCTCCTCACTTCTTCTCTCTCCTCTGGCCGGTAGCGATTTCGCGACACTTCCAAAAATGGAAATGTCGCGATATCGCGACACTTCCAAAAATGGAAAGTGTCACGATTTCGCTACGCTTTTCCGACTTAGCTGCATTTTGATTTTCCTGTCGCGATATCGCGACATTTCCGAAAATGGAAGTGTCGCGATATCGCGACACTACCAAAAATGGAAAGTTTGATTTTTCATGAATTTATGCAACTGGTTTCTGGATTTTTCTCGGTACCGGTGCAAGATTTTCTTAAGCATGAATGATTTCTAGCATGTAAAAAGTGAATTCTTGGATAACACAGCTAGAATGCAAGAAAAAGCACAACTTTAAAAAGGAGGCAAGCAAATTCTGGATTTAAACCTGAAAATTATCAAGAGGGTCCCCCGCTGCAAAAATGGAAGTTCAGAGTTTTCAAGAGGATGGAATCTCATTTTTCAGTGGGGGTGTGTTGCTTCTCAACAAATGGCGATATCTGCGGGTAAAATAGTAGCACTATTTTAGAACCCAAGACTCCGGTTTCAAAACAAAAAGACCATGCATCATGCCTTGCCACAGACATTCTTCACAATAAATTGACCACTAACTGCAAGCTGTTAAAATTTCCCAAGGACATACTAGGCTGGATTACTTCAAGGAAGATTTCTGATGTGCAATTTCAAAGGGTATAAAACTTTCTTCAAGGATGACTGAATTGAATGATAACTTTGGACTGATCAACTTTTCTAGATTGTAAAAGGGGAAACCGAGTAGAGCTCTGTTTACTAGTTTAGCCTTTTACAGCCTAGACAGAGTTACCCTTTAGATTTACACGACCCAAATTTACAACTGTAGGGCAGAATCTAATATTGGCTGCCTCTTTTAATTGTTCAACTCTTTTCTCTTTTTCTTTTTCTCTCTTTTTTTTTTTATATCTCTCCCTCTGAAATATATCACTATCTGGAAGACCTTAGGGAAATCACAATTTTCTTTTATCATTTGATCAATCTGGAACTATTTTAGTCTAGGCATTGATAGCCTCTGTGGATACCCAAATAATTGCATGAACCATAGTCCCCTCTCATAACCAGCTTTTCTTGGATTCCTCGGGAGTTCCTCCAACTAAACAGCATAGCAGTTTTTCTATCATTAAAACAACTGTGGCAAGTAAGACACAAGATCCAATCATCTCTCTACCTTTGTCCTGAATAACAAAATAGTTCTACTAGTTCAGTGTAAGCAGACTATCTCAATTAGAATGGTGAACAATGGGATGTGATGACATGAACACTGGATTGAGGATTTATCAGCTAGGAATAAAACAATTTTCAGCAGGCTGACTTTTCATTGATTGCTCAGGCAAAGGTTAAAGGACAAAAAATTTAGAAGCCAAAGGACTTTGTACAGGCTTCCAAGGACAGGCACAGGCTTTAAAGCAAAACAAAAATAAAATTGCACAGACTAAAGCATAGAACTGTACAGGCAAAGGGAATAAAATAAACACTAAAAATTGCACAGTTGTACAGACAAAGGAATAAAACAAACTGCAAGGCTATTTACAAAGGATGCAAAGCACAGTATACAGAAGAAAAATTAAGCTAAAAGAAAAGCAAAGCAATTAAAACGCACTAGACCTAAAAATAAATTAAAGCAAATGAAATAAATTAAATCTGAATCGTACAAACAAAAAAGAAAAAGAACTGCAATGAAGAAAAGACAAATAAAAGAAACAAAAGATAAGACTAAAAGCAAGCTGAAATAAAAAGACAAAGAAAGGAAATAAAAAGCACTGAAAAAAGAAATAAACTGTACAAGCTAAAACTAAAAAACAATTAAAGAAAACTAAAAAATAAATAAATTAAAATTGCAGAGCATTAAAATTAAACTGAAACAGATTAAAACTGCACTGACAAAGAAATAAAACTAAAAACATCAAATCTTATTTACAATGCATACATATGTTACAACTTCCCTTCATACTCAAAAAATGCAGCAGTTGGGAAAGCAGAGAAATGGTGCCTTAAAAAATTTTGACCATGCAAGTAATTTAAAAAAATTACCTTTCAGGTCCTGTTGACGAAATGCACTCCAGACTGTGCTTCAAAAATTTGCTATCTGGGAAAGACTTGGGTTTACTGTCTTCCCTGTCCCATTTGAAAAACAAATCTGCAACTCCTTCAAATTAAACAAATCATATAATAACAAATCATATGATAACATGTTCATGCTTCTAATTGAAGGGTTTGCAGAGTTCTTTCAAAAGGACTGAATGTAAAAACCCCCAGGATCAAATACCTTAAAATCTTGACAGACCAGCACCACCACATCTTCAAAATTATGTGACAACTGAAAGAAATCATGTTTTATCTGTATGCCCTGGTTCTTAACAACTTGAACATTTTGTGGTTGTTGTACTGCTTCAATATCCAGGACTTCAATTTTTATCCCTCTAGAAGAATGCTTACAATTTTCCTTTTCACCTGAGCCTTGCTTAGATTTAACCTCATCAATGTGCAATGTCCAAACATCATGGTTGTGATGGTTTAGAGCTGTAACTGTTCTCACTTCCTCAGTTGCCAAATTATAAACTCCAATATCTGCATCAACACAGTTTATAGCCTTTTCTTTGACATTATGTTCAGAAGTTGCAGGCTTATGTTGAGACAGTTCATCAATTCCAAGTTGGCTGACCACATTCATATTTACTATCTTTTCCTCCTTTTCTTGAAATTCAACAGGTGGTCCAGAGTAAGCCTCAATCAAGTTAACCTTTTGTTCAACAATCTGAGGGAGTTCATAGAGGGTGATGTCAGCTTTAAGTTCCCTCATATCCTCAATGATGTTATCCTCCTCGCATTACTTCTGCATAGTGATATTGAATCTCACTTTCATCATCCTCTGATGAGGAAGGATCATTGTTAAGTTCTGGACTCTCACATTTCAAGTCATAACTTGTCCATTTTGAACTGTTGAAAATCTTGCATTTCATCCACAGGAGTCTGTACAAGACTTTCTGTCTCTTCGAGAAAAGTGAAAGAATCCGAAACCCCGGTTGTACTGTTTTTGGGTGAACTAGAAATATCAATATTTCTTTGATCTCTAGGAAAATTTAACTCACCAGGAAAAACTTCGATTTGGGTGGTGCCAGATCACAACTGTTCAGTTCAAGCACCCGCACTTTGAACTTGTCAGAACTTTTCTCTGTATTTTGCACATGCTGAGTGGATGTCACAGTTAACGGAGTCTCCTTGGGTAGAGCATGACATGTTGGCACTAACTCATGATGTGGAATGGGGTCTGGAATAGGCATGTTCTGTGTAACATAGGATATCAAAGGACTGCTCAGAATTTGAGGCCCTAACTGTCTTTCAAGAATTAAGGCTTCTTTATAAGCCCCTGCCAGGGTTGTGATATTGATGTCTCTCTTGAGGAAAATAGAGGTCACTGAATCCAATGCATTCTTGTAGATTTCTAAGGCCAGATTTGCATTTGGGATGTAATGGCCAGTCATTCTACCGTAAGCTCTTTGGAACCTCATATTGAAAGACCTGACAGTTTCTCCCGACTCTCTCTTGATGCTGGAAAATTGTTGATATAAAATGCTGGGATCTATCACTTCACCGAACTGTGATATAAAAGCTTTCTCTAGATCATCCCAGCTAGTAATGGAATTGCTGGTGAGGTTTAAAAACCAGTCATAAGCTCCCTCCTGGAGAGTGAACGGGAACAATCTGCAGGCAACATCTTCATGCTGTATATTCAACAATCTTAAAGCATTTTTAAAAGCTAGCAGGTGTTCTTCTGCAGTTCTTGTCCCATCATGTTTATACCTAGGGAGATATCTTTCTGGATTTCTGGGCAAGTCATGGGCTATACCCGGAATGTTCAAAGCAGTGGGGCCCAACCAATTTGCCATTATTACTTGGCTAACAGTGATGTTCTGAGTTGTAATTGGATAACTGCCAGTGGAGATAAAACTGTTCTTAACAAACCACTGAACTTGAGGTCTTCTCTTGTGGCAATTTTAAAAACTACACTGACAACTTTCAAAAACTGTACTGACAATTTAAAAACTGCACTGACAATTTAGAAAATTGTACTGACAATTTACAAAATTGTCCGGAGTTCACTGTGGGTCCTTCAAATGTTGTTGTTAGGCCCTTACAATACTTGAACTGAGTTCAAGCCCTCCTTCTAGCGCCAATTAGGTTGTTGGCTGAGGAGGAGGGAAAAGGATTCAAAAGATAAAATACTGATTTGATACAATTTTATAGTTTTACTGTATATTCTCCTTCTCTTTTTTGAGAATAATTTGATCAACTCAGTTTGAACTGAGAATGTTCAACGGCCCTCCTTCTAGCGCCAATTAGGTTGTTGGCTGAGGAGGAGGGGAAAATTGGCTACCAGACTTTGGATAAAATACAGCTTTACAGTTCCACATACAGTCGGATTTCTCAACTCAAGTGCACTAAGAACAGATGTTCTGTGCCCTCCTTCTAGCGCCAATTAGGTTGTTGGTCCGGCTTTCATGCACACCCCGAGAAAGGATGAAGCAAGGAAGCTCCGGAGACACCCACGGGACGGATCCCACTCATCTTTAGGATCTAGCTGGTTATCCAAGGTGCGAGTTACAGAGTTGGGTCGAATGGCAATTCACTCTTTTCCACTTCTGGAATAGATTTCAATATGGACTGCTCTGTTACCTTACAGGGGGTTCTTGAACTTGTTCAATAGTTGCAAAAGTTGTTGATCAGATTTAACTTGAATTCTTGATCTAGCTCTCATGGGTCAGCAGATTTAAATAAAAGACAAACAAAGAAAATAAAAATGGATCATTCACCGAAAACAAAGAGAGGGTAGGGTAGGGCAGAAAGAGAAGTTTATCAAACATCAACTGTAAAACCCAAACTATCAATTTTATCTATGCTACTAGCTTCACAACAGAACAAATCAAAGAAGAAAGTGTCCAGTCAGTCTAAGATCACTTTCAACTAAGAGCACAAGGCAAAGTGAAACAGATCTAGCAGAAAATTATAAATCCAAGGGCAGCTGGTTAAAACTGGTATCTTTCACCGGTAGCCTAGCTCGCACAGTGAAGACAGAGCAATTAGAACAAACTTACACCTGAAATCTGTAATTTCCCCTAGCAGACAAGAGAACAACTGAAGCCTAACAGCATATTTAAACTTGATAACTCAGATTTACAGCATATATCTAACAAACTTTAAATGGAACGGATAACAAAAGAAGATACACTTATCACACTCGCAAAAGATTAGGCTCCCGGCCATGCTATCACGGAAAAGCTAAAGCACATCAACTCCAAGTCCGGAAACAAAGGATTTCACAAAATTTGCAAGAAATTGCTTATAAGCCTTTTATTTCTAAGTCTCCGCCTCCCGCGATTACATTTAGAATCTGTATTTATAGACTCAGGACAGACCCCGATCTTTTCAAAATATCTTGCTCAAACCCTAAATCTTATCGCACTTAAACCCTAGGACCCGGGTTTTACAATAAAAATCCCTTTAAAATCAAAGTCCGGATAGAACTTAACCCTTCGGCAAATCTGTGCAGTCAGCTACCATAAATGGAGAAGATAAAATCTAAAGCCACTTGCATTCATCCGCAGCTGCAAATAAATGCCTCCATTAATTTCGCTGGTGAGCCGGATGAGTCACCACTTCTCCATCAATTTGATCTCCGCAAAGCCATCCCTGAGTTGAAATGGTCTTCATGCTATCAAGTCTGCAATAAATTTGTCATTGAATGCTCTCACCGGCAGCTTCTCTCCTCTAGCATGGCGGTCCTTGACTAAATCCGCACTTTAACTTTGCCTTTATGGTCTTTCCCGGTTGTCCCGCAAGTGCCAGGTGGAATCCTGCATGAAAGACAAAAAGATTATATTAGCACTTTAATAAACATTAAATCCAAGCTTAAAACATTTAAATCAGATTAAAACCACAAAATAAGCTTGCATGTCGGCCTCTGCATGTCTGCCTCACGCTTTGACACGTGTCGCTACCCCAGGATGCCTTCTGTTTCCCGCTGGAATGCACTTCTGGTCAACTTAGGACTTTCTCTCTCCTACCACGAAAATGAGACATGTCACGATTTCACGACATGTCACGAAATCGCGACGTCTCCAGCGCTGCGCTGCTTCTCTCTCTGTCGGCCGCGAAAATGCGACATGTCGCGATTTCGCGACATGTCGCAAAATCGCGCCTCTCGCTGGCGACCGTACATCTTCCTCAAAACGTGCAGCGCATCGCTACCATTTTCTCCCTTCGCCTTTGAAACGTGCAGCGCATCACTGCAAGCTCGGCCTACCGATTTTGAGACACGCAGCGCATCGCTGCAACTTTTTCTTTCGACTTGGAAACATGCAGCGCATCGCTGCACCCTTTTACCCGCGATTTTGAGACATGCAGCGCATCGCTGCAATTTTTGGACTTAGCCACTTTTTCATTTATCCTCAGCGAAAATGGGACATGTCACGATTTCGCGACATGTCGCCAAATCGCGCTCCTCCGTACAACCTTCTTCTCTCTCCTCCGACAGACAGCGATTTTGCGACACTTTCCAAAAATGGAAATGTCGCGATATCGCGACACTTCCAAAAATGGAAAGTGTCGCGATTTCGCTACACAAAAATGACTTGGCGGATTTTTGACTCTTCAGCCCACTTTCTCTCTCCTACCGCGAAAATGCGACATGTCGCGATTTCGCGACATGTCGCAAAATCGCGCCCTTCCGCACTTAGCCGATTTTCATGCATTTTCTCTCTCTTGCCGCGAAAATGCGACATGTCGCGATTTCGCGCTGATCCGTACAACTTGCTTCTCTCTCCTCTGGCCGATAGCGATTTCGCGACACTTCCAAAAATGGAAAGTGTCACGATTTCGCTACGTTTTTCCGACTTAGCTGCATTTTGATTTTCCTGTCGCGATATCGCGACATTTCCGAAAATGGAAGTGTCGCGATATCGCGACACTACCAAAAATGGAAAGTTTGATTTTTCATGAATTTATGCAACTGTTTTCTGGATTTTCTCGGTACCGGTGCAAGATTTTCTTAAGCATGAATGATTTCTAGCATGTAAAAAGTGAATTCTTGGATAACACAGCTAGAATGCAAGAAAAAGCACAACTTTAAAAAGGAGGCAAGCAAAATTGGATTTAAAACTGAAAATGATCAAGAGGGTCCCTGCTGCAAAAATGGAATTTCAGAGTTTTCAAGAGGATGGAATCTCATTTTTCAGTGGGGGTGTGTTGCTTCTCAATAGGGTATACAATAAATAAAAATCTAAGTGAGGTAGGAAGGATATATGAATTCCTTTCTCTGACCCCTCCTAAAGGGTGTCAACTTCTCCTTGATGTTCTTGGCCATAAATTTGGTCCAATCCAGTTGGATAAAATTGTGTGTCATTATTACTGCATGAGCCATGACCATCTGATATGGGTAAACAATGGCATCCATCAACAACCCAAATAAAATTACCAACATGGAAAGGATGGGTTGGATGTCTTGATGAAATTTTACCAAATTTCAAGGCCTATCCATATAATATTCTGTCAATCTGCCCAGTACTCCAGCAAGCCATTTCTAGTATTTTCCTCCCTCAATTTTTTTTTTTTCCTCTAGAACAAGAGATTTGAGTTGCCCTCTTGGAAGCTCTTTTGTAGGTATGTTTTCAATTTTAAAAGCTTTCCTTATTGTTTGCACGTCTATAAAGAATAAAAATTGTAGGTTCTCATTTTGGATTGCACCCACACTAATGTCATAGAATTTGGTGATTGCATCAATTAACTTTGGGTAGGGATATACTAGTATTGGTATAAATAGGCTAAGTTGAGTCTACCATGGTGTACCGCTCGGGTGGTTATGTGAGAATGTATTCCCTTTAATTTTTGATCATTCATGAAAGCCTTTTAATTTGTATTTAATGGTGATGATGGTGTCAAAAATACCCACCATTCTATTAGTTAGCTCCTTAGGGACTTTTGACTCCATCATATTATTAATATTCCTACCGACTCAACCTTTCAGCGGTCTCACAACACCTCCTAAGAATACTTTGCAACTTTCTTCTACATGACATACTCATACAAGGCTTTCGCTTCTTAACCTACAAATTCTTTGAGCAGTTCTACACCAGATGAATATGAAGAACGTGAAAGTAGAATGAAGGTATTGCTTATCTTCAATTTATAGTGCTTAACATATAAGGAGGAGGGAGAGGCTAGCAGAGCCATTAAAAATAAATTTGTGCTAAATGAGATAGATCTTCTTGGGCCATGATATTTTATGACAAGCAACTCTGATAATCATCCTTGAGAGCAAGAACCATCAACAAATGGTCTCAATTGAATTTTCATACATAGGTGGTTTGTGTCAATTGGATATGCCAATTTATAATGTCTTTTTACCTTAACTCCTTCTGACATATCTTAGCTCATTATCCATTAGGGCATAAGTAATCCTAGGTAGATTGCATTCAGGATATTATCATATGCATTATTTATGATGCACTTTCTACCCTATCATGAAATGTGTATTTGTGTTACTAGTGGCACTAAGAATAACTAACACGATCAATCTAAAAGTACCACTTGGGTTGCTTCATAATATTTCCCTCTAGCCCTTTTAATGGCATTCTTATTATGTGGGCCTTTTAGGGCCAATGTGGCCAGTGAGCATAGATGCTATTGAACTAGATCTTGAATCTCCTCCCAACATCCCATTTATGATGCACTTTTTGCCTAGTTACATAAAGAAGACTTTTGTCTTTGCTGATGTGAAGCAAAACTGGTAGATTGAACTAGGAATTGCCATATAGAAAATTTTACATGTTGCTATCTTAGCCCTGTTTAAAGAACAACTTTATCTATGGAGATTTGGTGCATGTGTGGTAACCTTAAGTGGGTACTTTTCATAATGGAACTTGACTCACTTCCCATAACTTTAAATATTTACATTGTGAGACCTAATGGAAAATAAGACTTAAGTACACCTATTACATATACATATATACAATTCTAGAATTAGTAGGGCTAGGTGTAATGCTTAAGGTATTGGCCATTCACTAGGATTGGGAGAAATTGACTGTCAATATCACATAAATGATATGCATTCACATCCTTGCACTATTCAATTAGATATGGCCTAGACCACATGGAGTCAAATTTGTCATGTGCTCTTGGCTTTGCTTGGTCTACATCCCATTTTAGGACAAGGTCACCTTCGCTAAATGATTTTAGCATCAATTTTTTATCAAACATTTGGTGTTGGCACAGATTATTGTCAGCTCGTTCACATATTTCTTTTAGTTGTATTAATTTTCCAACCTCTTCTCCATTGGTATAAAATTCTCTAGCTCCATTTGCTCATAAATCTAAGTGTCAAGAGCTCTAGGTTTATTGGAAGAACAATCTCCTTTCCATAACTAGAGAGTATGGTGATGTCTTCAAGGAATTATTAGGAGTTATCCTATCCATCCAAATTTCCTGATCAAGAGGTACCAACTCTTGGGATTATATTTGATGTTTTGCTTGATTATCCTTAACAATTTTTTTTTTGTAGATTTATTCATATTGTTTCCTTGTAGGTTGTAGTTCGAGGAATCATTCTAGTATATACCATACTTTTTTGAAAAATCCATTATTTTGGTACCTATAAAGGATCCACCATTGTTTGAGATAATAGTGGTAGGACTTCTGAATATGGTGATCAACCTTTCTAAAAATTTAATATTTTTTGCTGATTAGTGTGCTTGGTGGCTTCAAATTTTGTCTACTTTGTGAAGTAATCTATTTCCATTAAAATGTACTTGTGCCTGATAGATAAATTTGGATTGATCTTGCCAATTAAATATAATTTCCATTGCTGAAATGGTTCTTCTACAATTACTGGTTGAAGTGGCATGGCGGGATGCTTATTTTTTTGACAAAACTTTGACATTTATTGTAGGCTTTAACTAAATTGAATGCATATGAGAAGATTGACAACCAATAGTATCATAATCTTAGAACTTTGGATGCTATGGTTTGTCTAGATTAATTTCCCGTAAGGAATCCAATATGGAATTCTTTGAGGGCTTCTACTTTTTCTAGAGGTATGCATTTTAATAGCACCTCGTAAAAATTTCTTCAATAGAGAATACAGTCGATCAATGTATACTTTCTAGACTGCAACCAATACATATGTCTTTGGGATGTCATCAACCCTTTTGGGAATTTTCTATAGTTGAAATAATGTATTAGCTAGGTGACCCATGTGTTAGGTAGCACTTCCCATTATTTTATCTAGGTTGGATCTATTTCTTCAATAGATAGGTTGATATCTAGTGTTGCAGATTATGCCAATTTTTAGCATAGTGCTCTACCCCTTATAAATTTTATGTGTTTGATCTCAAAATCATACTCATAAATTTTAGTTACCCAACCTACTCTTTTGTCACCCAATTCTCCTTGATTCACAAAGTTTATGATATCTAGATGCACCATGTACATGATTGTTTTACTTTGAGACACAAAATGTTTGAATCTCTTCAATACTTTCTTGATAGCATAAACTTGTTTTTAAATGAAATTACATCTCTCTTTGTGATCCTATAGTGTTTGAATAAGGAAGGTGATGGGTCGCTCATTTCTATATTCTCCCTTTTGAGTGAGGACTACTGCATATAGCCTTCTTCCACTCCAAAGGTGTACAGAATGAAGTCTTTGGAATAGTCTAGGTTGATGAGCACTAGGGCTTGTGAAATTGCTTTCTTGATGTTTTTGAAGGCACATTTTTAAGGAGTCATCCATTTGAAGTCCACATATTTTTTAGCATCTCTATCATAGGTTTAACTATTTGAGAAAATTATAACATAAAATTTTGCATAAAGTTTATTTGTCCAAATAATTATTGTAGTCCTTTATTGTTTTGATGTAAATCCAGCTGCAAGAGGTCAAAAAAAAATACCTCCCATTACATAAGAACTATGATAAATGAAAATAATATGTAAAAACCCTTCATTTACATAAAAACTGCAATAAATGGAAATAATCAATAAAACCCTCCATTCACATAAAAACTATAATACATAGAAATAAACCAATAAATATCTTATTTTCTCATTCCTGGATTCACTTCCCCTTTTACAATGCAATACCAAGGGAATATATATCCCCAAATAAACCCTAAAACTTGAAGCCCTAAAAGAAACCCTAAAGCTTAAAACCCTAAAAATAAAAAAATTACTATTTTCGACAAATTGATTTTTCCAACCAAAAATGCCATTTTAAGTAATTACTATTTTCGGAAAATTATGTTTTCATAAAAATTTGCCTTTTTTTAGTAATTACCATTTTCAAAAAATTATATTTTGCGTCAAATAATTCCATTTTTAGTAATAAAAAATTACTTTAAAACTTCTTTTAAAAAACCCTCTAAAGATAGGCTCCTGCATCATTCTACTTTGGTTGAAAAGAACTCTGCTCCTGTGAGTTCCTCTGATCAAACTCATAATTGCTCTCCATGTAGTGCCACACATATACAAGTACTCCTCAAAGTACCAATCTCCTTCTGAGGTTTTATATCTCAAACCTCATGCAAGCACTACACATAGTGTCAATTTATTCCTTTGAGGTTTTAAAATAGCAAACCTCCTGCAAACACTACACAAAGTGTCAATTCTTCCCTCTGAGGTTTTTAATGAAAAAAACCTCATGCAAGCACTACACAGAGTGCTGATTTATTTCTTTAAGGTTTTACAAACCTTTTACAAGCACTACATAAAGTGCCAATTCCTTCTTTTGAGGTTTTATATTAAAAAACCTCCTACAAGCACTTACACAGAGTGCCAATTTCTTTCTCCAAGGTTTTACAAACCTTCTGCAAGTACTACACAAAGTGTCAATATCTTTCTCTGAGGATTTTACATAAAAAACCCTTCTGCAAGCACTTACACAGAGTGCCAATTTCTGTCTCTAAGGTTTTACAAACCTTCTGCAAGCACTACATAGAGTGCTAATTTTTTTTTTTGAGCCTCTTTGCTCTCCTCTCCTTTTCTCTTTTCTTCTCTTCTCTTTTCTCCTCCCAACAAGATCCAACTTGCTCTGATACCAAATGATGTAAATCCAGCTACAAGAGGTCAAAACAAAATACCTCTCATTACATAAAAACTATGATAAATAAAAATAATATGTAAAACCCTCCATTTACATAAAAACTGCAATAAATGAAAATAATCAATAAAACCCTCCATTCACATAAAAACTATAATACATGGAAATAAATCAATAAATATCTTATTTTCTCATTCCTGGATTCACTTTCCCTTTTACAATGCAATACCAAGGGAATATATATCCCCAAATAAACCATAAAATAAAACCCTAAAACTTGAAGCCCTAAAAGAAACCCTAAAAGAAAACCCTAAAGCTTAAAACCTTAAAAATAAAAAAATTACTATTTTCGGCAAATTGATTTTTCCAACCAAAAATACATTTTTAAGTAATTACTATTTTCGACAAATTATGTTTTTTATAAAAATTTACCTTTTTTAGTAATTATCATTTTTGGCAAATTATATTTTGCGTCAAATAATTCCATTTTGAGTAATAAAAAAATTACTTTAAAACTTCTTTTATAAAAACCCTCTAAAGATAGGCTCTCGCATCATGTTCAATGGTAGAGGAAGGATGAGAATAACTTCTACCCTATTTGGGTTGATAGCCAACCCTAATTTAAATACAACATGCCCTAGGAGTTTCCCTTCTTGCATAGCAAATATGGATTTCTTTGGGTTTAGTGAAACTCTAAACTCCTTGCATTTTTCAAAAACCATCCTAAGATGTTCTGCATGGTCTTCTTTTTTGTGAGAAAATCATATCATCTAAATAGATGAAAATTACCTTGTTGATAAGTTCATAAAAATCCAAATCCATTTCTCTCTAGAATGTGGCATCGATATTTGATAGGTTGAATGACATTCATTGATAGGCTAAGGTGCC
This sequence comes from Wollemia nobilis, assembly GCA_028583015.1. Classification (NCBI taxonomy): domain Eukaryota; kingdom Viridiplantae; phylum Streptophyta; class Pinopsida; order Araucariales; family Araucariaceae; genus Wollemia; species Wollemia nobilis. Next base: position 3,817,057 of record JAQPPZ010017031.1, on the reverse strand, counting down.
TCATTTAGTGGTGAATATTATTTTGTGTTGATCTTCATCTCGAACCCATATCTAATTGAACCCAGTGAACCCATCCAACAATTAGAATCTCCTTGTTCCAACCATTGTATGCAATATTTGATAAATTTTAGTAAGAGGGTGGTGGTCCTTCAACAAGGCCTTGTTTAGGCTTCAAAAATTAACACAGAGCCGAATATCTCCATTCTTATTTCTCACTGGCACCAGTTTGGCCACCCAAATAGATTTTTTAATAGGATATATTATTTTAGTATTTAGTAGCTTCAAAAGCTCCTGTTTTATTAAGGCTTCTATCTCTAGGTTGACTAGCCTCAATTTTTATCAAAAATATTTTGTATTCAGTTCTATCTCAATGGTGTGTTGTATAGTGTCTTTGTTGTATACCTTGAGGTCATCATAGGTCCAGGCTATTATGTCGTTGAATTATCTACATAAATATTGGATCTAATTTACTTCTCCCTATGAACACTATACCCCTACCTTGAGGCTTTTTTGGGTATGATTTGAATTTCCTTATAGCCCTTGGTGTCAACTTCCATCAAATGGTCAGTTGGTCAATTACTATTATCAAATAAAATTTCAAGGGTTATTGATGCAGGAGCATCCGACAGCAATAGGGCAATCTGGCATCAACCAAAATTTTTCTAAGTTTTTGGTCTTGGGCAAGGCCGAAGTTGGTCGCGATATCGCGACGTCGCAAAATCGTGACATGATGTTGAAGATAAGGCGAGGAGGTAGGGAGGTCGCGATATCATGACGTCGCGATATCACGGCATAAAATTGAAGTCAGGACAAAAGAGCAGGGATTGTAATAAATCGGGTTGGTAGACCGATTTTTGAAGGATGTTTTCAGAGGGTCGGGGCCTCTATAAAAACCCAGTTTAATGTATTAGATCGAGGTGGTGGATTTAGGAAGATCGCATGCAGAGTGTGAGCGGGAGAAAGCTAAGCCGAGCGCTAGCTATTGTAAGCCTGCGGGCTATTTATGTATGCATTTTCTAGATTAATGAATGTGAATTTGTAGTCTGTGAGTGTGCGGTCTTTCTGTCCCCCATCAATGGTATCAGAGCTAGTGTTCCTGAGTACGTAAACTGATCACCGGTAGTGATGTAGTTTGCGCAAGGATATGTGGTAGGGTTCTGAGAGAGAGAAGAGTGAGTTAGGATCCCTGAGAGTGTTAGCAAATCGCCGACAGTGATGCAGCTACGCCAAGATCGGTCAAGCTTTGGAAGAAAAGCAAGGAAAGATGCCTCCACGAAGAAGCCGTGGCAGGGAGGAAGATATGGTGTCTGAGGAAGAGTTCATGGCTTTGCAGAGACAAGTGAAGGCCCTGCAAAAGGAGCTGCTCAGAATGGACAGAATGGATTTGCAGAAGCAAGAAGAGCAGCGCAGAAGGCGTGAGGAGAAACGGAGGAAGAGAGAAGATGGAGTTCATCAGAAGATGAAGCCATTAAAGGCTGCATGCAAAGAAGAGTGCAGTAGTGCCAGGATCTTCCTGGAAGAAGGCAAAAATTTAACTGGCAAAGAGGAGGAGTTGAAGCAGGCTACAGATGAAGAAGCATGCAGTAGTGGGAGAATCTATTTGGAAGAAGACAGAAGTTATGTGGACCAGAAGAAGGGGTTGGAGCAGGCTGCAGAGGTAGAAGAATGTCTGGGGGTGTTGCAGGAGGCAGCAACCAGACCATGCAAAAGTGAAGATCACTTCTCCACTAACCCCGGGTGTTTGATGCAGGAGCATCCGGCAACAGGGCAATCTAGCATCAACCAAAATTTTTCTAAGTTTTTGGTCTTGGGCAAGGCCGAAGTTGGTCGCGATATCGCGACGTCGCGAAATCGCAACATGATGTTGAAGAGAAGGCATGGAGGCAGGGAGGTCGCAATATCGCGACATCGCGATATCACGATATCACGGCATAAAATTGAAGTCGGGACAGAAGAACAGGGATTGTAATAAATCGGGTTGGTAGACCGATTTTTGAAGGATTTTTTCAGAGGGTCGGGGCCTCTATAAAAACCCAATTTAATGTATTAGATCGGGGCGGTGGATTTAGGAAGATCGCACACAGAGTGTGAGTGGGAGAAAGCTAAGCCGAGCGCTAGCTGTTGTAAGCCTGCAGGCTGTTTATGTATGCATTTTCCAGATTAATGAATGTGAATTTTTAGTCTGTGAGTGTGCGGTCTTTCCATCCCCCATCAGTTATCTGCCCTTTTGGTATGTGGTTGTTTTTTAGCTAAATAAAATCTCGTTCTTTATCCTCAAATGATCTATTGGTTGAATAATTAATTTCATGGATTATGAAATCTACCACCTATTCATCACTCTCAAATACTTGCCAAAAGGTATCTTTATCTGGAATAGAAGGTCTATATACCAACCTTAATGTCTTTGTTTTATATATGATGTTTGATATCGAACAATAATTAGCCCCAATTGATGCCAATATATCAACATGGGTACCATTTTCTCTTGGGATGGCCTTGATATTCAAAGCTTAAAATGTCTCCAATAGGTCCTAAACTCTATTTTGGTAAGCCTTGAGGTAATGTTGTTTGTTGATGCATTTCTCGATGATCTAATTTATTGCCAATTTTGAATCCCCAAATATTTGCAACTACTTGGCTCCAATTTTTTTAATCTTTCTTAATCCCAAGCACAATGATTCATATTCTAATGTATTTCTCCATATCAATATATATGAGAATATATTTTCAACTCCTATGGGTGAGATCAAAACTATGCCTATCCTAGCACCATTTTTGCATCGTGCCCCATCAAAATAGAGCTTCCAAATCTGATTCAGCATAGGGACTTGTTCAGCCTAAATAGTTGGCTTCTTTACCTTTGGCTTCATAATGGTATATGTACCAATTCCTATTTTAATCATGGCATTGAAATCCATCAATGATAATTAATCCTCTATTTGGAGTTCTTCTAATGCTTCTTCCATCAAGTCTACTTCCTCTATAATCATGCTAGCTATATTATCCTATTGGTTCCCTTCTTCCAGTTTATCTACGTTAAATGGTGATGGCTTCTATGATTATACATTGACTCATCTACCTTTGTACAAAATTTCCATGTGGGAATAGTCAAGGGATAGGTAGCCACCCAAATTAGCAATGAACTCTCTTGATAGGTGTATCCACCAAAAAGGTTCACACCTAATAGTGTCTATCGTAATTAAAGAAAGATAACAACTAAACATGCACCAATTGACAACAAAAGGGGAATGAAAATACAAGAATCCTTAATTAATTCCAAATTGAGTCAAGTTACATTTTCATCCCTCTTAGGGATACCCATTTTGATTCTTCAATTACAATATATCTAATTCCCTTTTAGGGTAGATGTGAATCAAATGCCTTCTAGGGTGACACGAACTGATCTAGGGTGTCGATGATCCTCTTCTCCATGATTAGAGGCATTTTATACCTTGCATCCCAAAACCCTATTAGTCCTTTGTGTAATAAACAATAAGAAACATTAAAAACAAAGGAGGCCTCTCTTGATGAGGCTTTAAAAGGATATTTGCACACAAGATTCCATTACAAGCATGTAATCAAGAAAATGAATAAAACATGGTAAACCTATATTAATCATGAAATTTTGCCATTAAACATGTGCAAGAGAGCAAGTACTATCTATCTATTGGGTTAGTTCATCAAATGGAAAGAATAAACACATGAAATAACCACAATTTCACTAATTACCAAATTTACAATATGAAGGTAAATCTACTTTAAATGTCTAATTCCATGGGTTATAAATATCTAAAATGCAAATTAAACCTATACTAAGCATAATATGATCTAACTGATTAATCTACATAAAAGAGCATAAGGGGATCTGTAGTCATTTTCTCATCATGGGTCTGATGCACGGGTGGTACTATTCATCGCAACTGACAACCACGATGGGGCTCTGAATATGTTTGCCCTCCAAGTCCAAGCTTAATCTCTAATCCAACTTGCCAAATTGATGGTCAAGGGTTACCTCTGTGTCCTCTAACAGATTTGGCTATTGAATTGATCATATGGTGCATGGATTGCATGAATTGGTGTTTCTTAGCTCACTTAGGCTCCTTAGACCTCCATGGCAATGTGATCTCCAATTGGGTAGGAATAGTATTATTATCAATGCATGTAAGTGGTTATACAATTCGATAGGGCTTCACTTCTCAATTTATTATACTTCTCTAGACTTTTTTCCAATTCGAAGGGGGATTATATAGTAATTTCCAAGGGGCTAGGAGTAGCTTCCTCATGAAGCTAATATAAAGATTGGGTAGTTGAGCTTATTGGATGGAAGGATCCAGAACCTTACTCACTCAAACTGATCCAATCCATAACCAATTGGCCATTGCAACCGATTTTGGGTCAGATGAGGTCCAACTAATTCTGAGTGTTGATTGTGGATGATAGGTGCGATGAGCACTGCTAACCGTGGGTGTCAGTCGTAGCTAGCACTGACTAGGCAAATATACCCAAATGAGTGGTAAAAACCACTACTATACCTTGGATTTGTCCAAAGGTCTTCCATATGGTCTTCTAGCATGTCCCATATGAGTAGTCGCCTCAACATAACAAGTTTTAGGTGTCTATAGATACCCCTTTTGAGATGTCTTATGATTTTGAACAATGCTGAGAAAAAATAGACCTCCTAAAAGGATGTCTTAGGTTGCATGATGATCATTAGTCTGATAAACATTAGATTCCCTAGGTCCAGCAAAATGACACACATCTTAGAATCATTGCTTCCAACTGGAAGGCTTAATTTTGAAAAATTTTGCACTCGTCATCAGACATTTGGATAACATCAATGCCAAGTAGGCTTTCACACCTGTCAATCCGAAAGGAAGAGAGTTACAAACTAAACTATCATATATGATATTTTCGTCAATAGAAGGGTAAGCTTATGATAGTCTTTGGCAATGATTCATAAGATGAACATAATTTTGACAAGATCAAGGGATCTTCTGTTGATTTTGATTATGATTTAATATTATGACTACCCCCTCAAGTGATGAGTCGATGAGAGTAATGACAATTAAATGAAGCAATGAGGTTGCTTGACCACTATGAATGATCTTGAAAAAATTAATATTTAGTATTTTAAAGTCTTAGCAAGGCCTAATCAGCTATGATTGCAACTATTAATAGTAATTGCATATTTCTATCCCATGGAGCGGTCTAGCCATGAAAGCCTTCTTAGAGAATCAAAATGAAAGCAATCTCGATTAGGCGTGTGTTGAATCATATTGTTGATGATATGCTAAAAATATCATAGGAGAATTGTTATGAGTACTTCATTCCCCTAGAGAAGTCTAGTTGTGAAGGCCTTCTTAGAGATTGAAATGAAGCATAGCAATTCCACGATGATGAATTTACCCCAAATATCCTTATGGTAATTTACTCATCTTATCGGATTGCATAGATCACAAATCCCTACAACTGTCAAGTGTATAGGGTAAATGACTGAATACAAGGCACATTTGACTTTTGATTTATTTTATTTTTTTGTTAATTTTGAATTGAATTTGTTTATTTGGTTGGGAGGTGTGATTCTCCATGAAATGATTGACATAGTGACGACCTCGGTTGAATATACTTTGCAATATCAGCCAGTTATTTTACTTCTATATTATGATAACATTTTCTAATGTCCTTGTGCTTTGTTTGGCTTATTTTAGATATTTTATTTTTTTGATGCAATTTTGGTCTAATGAACAACTTTATTTTGACCTTTTAAGACTCTCCATAGTGGGAATTGGAAGCATTTAATGCAGCTTACTGACCATGCCTATCAACTACGGGTAAATTGCTTGCCCGTGGCTACCAATCATGGTCGCAAAACCCTAATTTGAGGACTGCGAGTGTCAACCACAGGCCGACTCGAATTTGGTAAGGTTAAATAGGGCTTTACATATGGAATCTTCATTATTTACCTGATAGTAAAAGTAAAACTAAGAGCTTTGAGAGGTAATTAACAAAATTTCACCTAGAACACTACTAAAAATCGTACCTGATTCCACACATTCCACACTGATGGTCGATCAGTTGAAGGCTTCTACTAGTGGAGGAGTCGGTGCCTCCAAGGTAACTCAAAAATTGAGACCTCGCTTGTACATTACCAGATTAAAATTAACCAAATTAAGAAGTTAGTAAATTAACCTCATTAAATTACCAGTAATGAATCTCACCCTAGCTAGATTTTAGCATAGGTTATATTAGGGGGTGGGTTAGATTTACTTTTTTTTTAGGGGTTTTTTTGCAAAGGTCGGGCTTGAAATGGGTCTCGCTTCCTAGCCACGGGTGGCAACTGTGGGTCCCAATGGGCAGATTGGGGGCTGCGGGTGTCAGAAAAGATAGGATTTAAATCCCAACGGTAAAATTTCTTACCATTGGGCCGACCATAGTTCCAACCCGCGATGCCCAAATTTTCTAGAATTTTGTAAAATTTTAAATTTTTTGTGATTTTTCTTGAATTTTTTTGGGCACTTAATGTCATTTATTGTGATGAATTTTTGAATATTGTTGGATCGAGCAGGAGGAATGGAGGAGAGAAGCAGCGGAGGAAGTTTGAAATTTTTGGGTGGGAACAACAGAGAAGGCACAGAGGGTTTGGGAAGGAACCTCGAGAAGAAATCAGGTGAGGATCCAGAGGAAGAGAGGCCTTCGGTGACAAGTGGGGCTGTCCAAAGAGGGCTCGAACCTCCTCAAAAAGATCTAGACAAAGGGACCCAGAAGGGCGATGCGGGTCCCAGAGGAGACCGGTCCTTTGTAGAAACTGTTAAGAGGAGAACGAGTGATTTCCTTTCACTCTCGCCCCTCATTTCGGTGAATAATAGGATAATGGCTCCTACTACTTCGATGGGTTATTTTTTATCCATGGAAGAGTTTTCTTTAGTGGGTAATTTTCTGGGTGGAAATTCGGATATAGAGACTATACGATCCTGGGCTCTATCCAAATGGAGAACAGTGGGGAGTATGGAGGTTGTTGCCCTATCCAGGGGTTTTTTCATCATAATATTTAATAACAAGGAGGATGTGAACCGCATTCTAAATGGAGGACCCTGGTTTTTAGGGAAATGCAGTCTATTCCTCAGGAAGTGGGGGGAGGATTTCGACCTTGAAAAATAGAATATCAATACTGCCCTTATCTGGGTTCGACTTCCTAACCTACCAGCTCAGTTTTTCAATGAGTATTGGTTGCAAGGCATCACCAGAGCAATTGGAGAACTGGTTTCCATAGATCATGCAACCTTGGCTAGGACAAGGATGACACATGCAAGAATATGTGTCAACGCTAATTTAGACTCTGAGCTGCCAAATATTGTGGAGCTAGGGTACGAAAACTACCTAAGAAAATAGGTGGTGGAATATGAAAACAGGCCAAATTTTTGCCCTGAGTGCAAAACCTAAGGCCATTTGCAAAATCAATGCCCTAATCTAGTAGCTAGCAGAGAAATCCAAAGGACGGAAGGCAAACAAGCAAATAAGAAAGGTTTTCCTAGGAAACTCCCTCTAAAAGGATGCCTTGTGGGCAAAGGAGGATTTAGGCCATCTAAAAATAACCACTTTTATCAGGAGAAGACAAAACAAGTGGCAGGGCAAGGTCATAGCAAAGACAAGCAACATCTCACCAACGAACAGGAAAATCAGGTAAGCCCTAAAATTCCAAGCTCAAATAAGTTCAAAATTTTAGATGATCTAATGGTAGAAGGGGAGAGTAATGAATTAGAGGAAGGAAACTTGCAAGATGAAATCCCTGAAACCCTAGAATCCCCATCAAGTGCGGGTCCTACAAACCCCATAACCAAGAACCCCTCAAGCCCCCAGGGAGGGGTAAGGTAAAATCCTAGAGATTATAGAAAATGGATGGAGGAGATAGAGTCTTCAAAAATAGACCTTCCCAACATCATAGCCAGAAGCCCATCAAACCATCTAGAAGGTTCAATACAAAAATCAGAAGAATATAGGAAACAGATGGAGGAGTTAGAATCATGGATTGAGGTGGTAGAAATGAATGATTTTGAGGAATGCGTTAGTCTAGTTCTACAACAGATAGTTCATCCACCTTTTAGCCCCAAGAATATCAGGAGTACTACTAAGTCACCTATTGACTATGGCAGTGAGAGAAAGAAGGGGAGGATGTCAAATGCGAGCACAACGAGAATGAGGATCGACAATGAGATTGCCAGTGGCAAACAAAAAACACAGATACAACAAGTTATCCCAGGGCATGAAGATAACAAATCAAGAAAACCTCCTCAAGGGAGGGGGAAGGGGAAAAACTCTAAACAATCTAAATGAAGGTTCTCTCATGGAATGTGAGAGGCCTCAATGGCCGACCCACTTAGAGGGTGGTTAGCTCGTTAAGAAGGCAATACAATCCAACAATTTTGATGCTGCAAGAAACAAAATTAGATGAAGCCCAGTAAAAAAAAATAGCAAAAAAGATGTGGAGTCAAGGGGACATGGTGTACAAACTGGATAGAGGAACTTCAGGGGGGCTCATGGTTCTTTGGGATCCTCGGGTGGTGGAAGGCAGCATTATCCAAGATGATGACAGGGTGCTGAGTGTTTTTTTCCATGATATTGACAAAAATAGATCGTGGATCTTCTCAAATGTCTATGCTCCTAATTTTGTTCAAGGGAGAGCTTCTTTGTGGGAGTACCTGGGTAAACTGGGTGATGCTTTCCATGACATCCCATGGGTGGTGACTGGAGACTTCAACACACCATTTTAACCCTCAGATAAGAAGGGTGGAACAGGGCTCCCAACCAGAAGTATGGAAGACTTCAATGACTTCGTAAACTAGAACCAACTAATGGATGTGAGACTAAGAGGAGCCAAGTATACTTGGAGCAATAGGCAAACAGGAAGCCAAATTATCCAGGGAAGACTTGACAGGTTTTTCTTATCTAAGGAGGCAATTGATGGGTTTGGAGACTCTACTCTGCAAACTCTTCCTAAAATTTCCTCTGATCACAATCCCATCCTTTTGGAGGTTCCAAAGTCAAACTCCTTAAAAAAACCTTTTCGATTCTAGTCAATGTGGATCAGGCACCTGGAGTTAAAATAAAATATTTCCAAATGGTGGCAGCAACCCTTTCAGGGAAGTTCAGGTTTCAAACTTGCTCAAAAGTTGAAATTAGTAAAGGATAATCTTAGAACTTGGAATAAGGAGGTTTTTGGGAACCTGCTTGAGAATAAGAAACAAGTGGGAGAAAGGATGCAGGTCATTGAAAACTCGATACAAAATGGTATCGGTGATGAAGCTACTAGGAAGTGTTGAGAAGCAACACACCCCCACTGAAAAATGAGATTCCATCCTTAGAAAATTCTGAACTTCCATTTTTGCAGCAGGGACCCTCTTGATAATTTTCAGGTTTTAAATCCAAATTTGCTTGCCTCCTTTTTAAAGTTGTGCTTTTTCTTGCATTCCAGCTGTGTTATCCAAGAATTCACTTTTTACATGCTAGAATCATTCATGCACAAATAAAATCTTGCACCGGTACCGAGAAAAATCCAGAAAACAGTTGCATAAATTCATGAAAAATCAAACTTTCCATTTTTGGTAGTGTCGCGATATCGCGACACTTCCATTTTCGAAAATGTCGCGATATCGCGACGGGTAAATCAAAAAGCAGCTAAGTCATTTTAGTGTAGCGAAATCGCGACACTTTCCATTTTTGGAAGTGTCGCGATATCGCGACATTTCCATTTTTGGAAGTGTCGCGATATCGCGACATTTCCATTTTTGGAAAGTGTCGCAAAATCGCTGTCGGCCGGAGGAGAGAGAAAGAAATCGTACGGAAGGGCGCGATTTTGCGACATGCCATGAAATCGCGACATGTCGCATTTTCACGGTAGGAGAGAGAAAGTGGGCTACAGAATGAAAATCGGCTAAGTCGCAAATGTGTCGCAAAATCGCGGTCAACGCATGCGGCTACGGGAGCGTCGCGATATCGCGACGTGTTATATTTTCGTGACTGGAAAGGAGAAAAAGTGGCTAAGTGCAAAAGGTGCAGCGCGTCGTCTAACATGTCTCGAGAAATCGCGACATGAAAAAAGTTGTGCGAGAGTGGGAAGGTCGCGATTTCGCGGCCGACAGGGGAAGAAGTTGCCGATGCACTGGGGACGTCGCGATTTCGCGACATGTCGTAGAATCGCGGTAGGAGAGAGAAAGTCCTAAGTTGACCAGAAGTGCATTCCGGGGGAAACAGAAGGCATCCTGGGGTAGCGACACGTGTCAAAGCGTGAGGCAGACAAACAGAAGCCGACATGCAAGCTTATTTTGCGGTTTTTAATCTGTTTTAATGTTTAAAGCTTGGATTTAATGTTTATTAAAGTGCTAATATAATCTTTTTGTCTTTCATGCAGGATTCCATCTGGCACTTGCGGGACAACCAGGAAAGGCCATAAAGGCAAAGTTAAAGTGCGGATTTAGTCAAGGACCGCCATGCTAGAAGAGAAGATGCCGGTGAGGGCATTCAATGACAAATTTATTGCAGAATTAATAGCATGAAGACAATTTCAACTCAGGGATGGCTTTACGGAGATCAGATCTGAGAGAGGTGGTGACTCATCCGGCTCACCCGCAAGAATTAATGGAGGCATTTATTTGCAGCTGCGGATGAATGCAAGTGGCTTTAGATTTTATCTTCTCCATTTATGGCGGTGACTGCCACTGATTTGCTCGAAGGGTTAAGTTCTATCTGGACTTTGATTTTAAATGGATTTTTATTGTAAAACCCGGGTCCTAGGGTTTAAGTGCGATAAGATTTAGGGTTTGAGCAAGATATTTTGAAAAGATCAGGGTCTGTCCTGAGTCTATAAATACTTCTTCTCAATGTAATCGCGGGAGGCGGAGACTTAGAAATAAAAGGCTTATAAGCAATTTCTTGCAAATTTTGTGAAATCCTTTGTTTATGGACTTGGAGTTGATGTGCTTTAGCTTTTACGTGATAGCATGGCCAGGGAGCCTAATCTTTTGCGAGTGTGATAAGTGTATCTTCTTTTGTTTTCCGTTCCATTAAAGTTTATTAGATATATCTTTGTGAATCTGCCATTATCAAGTTTAAATATCTTGTTAGGCTTCGGTTGTTCTCTTGTCTGCTAGGGAAATTACAGATTTGAAGGTTAAGTTTGTTCTAATTGCTCTGTCTTCATTGTGTGAGCTAGGTGTCGGTGAAAGATACCGGTTTTAACCAGTGCCCTTGGATTTATAATTTTTTGCTAGATCTGTTCCACTCTGCCTTGTGCTCTTAGTTGAAAGTGATCTTAGATAGTGGACACTTTCTTCTTTGATTTGTTCTTTGTGAAGCTGATAGCATAGATAAGATTGATAGTTTAGGGTTTTACAGTTGATGTTTGATAAACTTCTCTTTCTGCCCTACCCTACCCTCTCTTTGTTTTCGGTGAATGATCCATTTTTATTTTCTTTGTTTGTCTTTTATTTAAATCTGTTGACCCATGAGAGCTAGATCAAGAATTCAAGTTAAATATGATAAACAACTTAGCAACTACTGAACAAGTTCGGGAACCCCCTGTAAGGTAAGAGAGCAGTCCATATTGAAATCTATTCCAGAAGTGGAAAAGAGTGAATAGCCATTCGACCCAACTCTGTAACTCGCACCTTGGATAACCAGCTAGATCCTAAAGTGAGTGGGATCCGTCCCGTGGGTGTCTCCGGGGCTTCCTGCCCATCCTTTCGCGGGGGTGCGTATGAAAGCCGGACCAACACCTAATTGGCGCTAGAAGGAGGGCCATGAACTCAGTTCAAGTATTGTAAGGGCATAACAGCAACATTTGGAAGGACCCATAGTGAACTCCGGACAGTTTTGTAAATTGTTGTAGTTTTGTAAATTGTCAGTACAGTTTTGTAAATTGTCAGTGCAGTGTTTTAAATTTCCAAATTCAGAACCTGTTGAGAACTGCAAAGTTATAAGTGCTTGTGAAAACTGGATTCTACATACAGGGTAACAAGGTCCCACCCCAGAGCTGGAGAGCTCCTTGTCCCTGAATTAGAAACTCCGAGAAGAAGTAGCCACAGAAGGGCCACATCTCTATCACAGACAGTTTTATCACCATTGATTGTTACTCCAACCAGAGCTCAGAATATCCCTGTCAATCCATTAGCTATGGCAAATTGGTTGGGCTCCACAGCTTTGAACATTACGGGTATAGCCCATGACTTGCCCGAGAAATCCGAGAAAGATACCTCCCTAGGTATAAACATGATGGGACAAGAGCTGCAGAGGAACACTTAGTTGCATTCAAGAATGCACTGAAGTTATTAAATGTACAACATGAGGATGTTGCCTGCGAGACTCTTCCCGTTTACTCTCCGGGAGGGAGCTTATGATTGGTTTCTAAATCTTACCAATGATTCCATCACCTGCTGGAATGACTTAGAAAAATTCTTTGTGTCACAGTTCGGGGAAGTGATAGATCTCGACATTTTATATCAACAGTTTTCTAGCATCAAAAGAGAACTGAATGAGTCTATTAGATCCTATAATGTCAGATTCCAGAAAGCTTATGGTAGACTCATTGGCTATTATGTGCCTAATGCAGACCTGGCACTAGAGATCTTCAGAAATTCTTTAGATCCCATGACCTCTGTCTTCTTGAAGAGAGATGCCACTGTTACCAACTTGACAGAAGCTTATAAAGAAGCTTTAATCCTGGAAAGACAGTTGGGACCCCAGCCTCTAAATCTTCAGCAAACTCCTTTGATCACACAACCTGCTCCTATATTCAATCCTATCCCACATCAGATGATGTTGCCAGTTTGTCAGACTTTACCATCAGCAGCACCAGTGGCTGCTGCACCTGTTGAGAATGTACAGAACCCTGTGAAAGAAGCTGACAATGCTAGGATTGAAGAAGTCTCAAAGATTGTTCAAAAGCTGGCCAATGATTTTTTGAGTTTTAAAAGGCAAACTTCTACTGGAGACAACCCCAACAGATATTCATATCAGCCAAACAGATTTAACAGGCCCCCATATGAGCCTAATAAAGATTACAAGGGTAAAACTCATGATGTGAACATTTGTGACTTAGCCCTGCCCAACTGGTGCAGAATTCATGCCACTTCTCAGCATGGGGAGTTAGACTATCTGGAATTTTGCAATGCATTTGAAGCCTTGTCTGGTGATCTGATCTCCCCTAAAAATCAAAGAACTGCTGATGGCCCAAGTTCATCTGGCCACAGTGCAGCTATGGTCCTGGATTCTTTCTCTTTCCCGGATGAATCTGAGAATGTAGTTGAAATGCCCATGGATGAAGTACAGGCTTTCCAGCAGTACAGAAGAGATAATTACAACCTGAGAAACAGGAATCCTGAGCCTAATACTACATCAACTCCTCCTGACAACTCTCACAATATTCCTCCTGACCCCTCTCCAAGCAATAATCCACCTCCACCAAAGGGAGGAGCTCAAAGAGTACCAGATGTTGCTATTCCTCCACTTAACAAAGGATATAACATAGTGGAGGATATGAAAAATATTAAGGCTAACATTACTTTGCATGAGTTGGCACAGATTTCGAGAGCGAGAGAGACAATCCGATAAAGACATACTACGGCCTGTTGCTAAACCTGTGGATAAAGGGAAGAAAATAGCCAATGCCAATCGGCCATGTACAAGGAAAAGACTGAAGTTCCCCCATTTTTCTTGTTGTCAGAATTTTTGGGAAGAATTTACATAATTGTTTGGTAGATTCGGGTGCATCTGCTAATGTCATGCCATCGGCAATTTGTCGGCGGTTGGGGCTGACCCCAATGAAGTCCGAGAGGAGAGTTGTCCAATTGGACAAGTCGGAAGTTAAGGTTGTGGGAGAGCTGCAAAACATTCACATTCAATTGGCATCCGAGCCAAGGGCTCAACATAAGATCGAAATCCAAGTTGTGGATATCCCGAGTGGGGTATGGAATGTTGTTGAGTAGGGATTGGTCTAAGTCTCTAAATGGATATCCGGCAACGAGACTTTTCACACATGTGGTTGCCATGGAAGGGTGTGGCCAATCAATTGCGGGTTGACGAGAGAACCCGGTACAAGCACACGATTACAGAGTACAATGCTGCAAATGAAACTGTCAATGTTGCAGAAGTAGACATTGGAGTCTACAATTTAACAACTGGGCAGAATAATAAATTTAACAAAGCTCATCCTGTACATACTAATGAAGTTTGGACACTTCATGTGGATGGAGCAAGATGTAAGCAGGGTTATGGAACAGGGGCAGTCCTCAAAGGACCTCAAAGTCAGACATTTTTTATGTCTTACCGCCTGCAGTTCCCATGTACTAATAATTTAGCGAGTATGAAGCTACGATTTTAGGTTTAAAATTTGCATTGGATAGAAATGTGAAAAACATTCAAGTTTTCATCGATTCGAGAATTAGTGGCAAGCCGAGTCGGGGGTAAGTTTCGGTGTAAAGCCTCTTATACGAAGGGATACAAACACGAGCTCGGGACCTGGTGGAAGGCTTTGATGCCTTTAACTTAAAACATATACCCAGGGAACAAAATTCACATGCAGATGTCTTGGCATCTTCGATTGCAAGTTTAAAGCCATTGGAAGATTTTAAGTGGGATAAGTTTTCAATTGAGTTAGTCCCCTGTCCTTCAGTTCCAAACAATATAGACAACTTTCAAGTTTTCTCAGATGATCAGCAGATTGTGAACTTTTTGCAGAGTACCAATACCTTTGAGAATGCTATAATTGATGAGGGCCAAAGGGACACCCTGATGGAACAGTTAGATGATGACAGGGGAATCATGAGATTGAAGGACAACAGAATCCCAAAGGGAATGGTAGAGCTGGAGAGGCTATTCGATGTTGACAAGATCAGGCAAAGGGTGAATTCTGAGGATTATGTGGGCACCACAGACAATGAGACTGAAAATTTGAATGTAGGAACTGAAGAGGATCCAAGGAACATCAAGTTGGCAAAGGATTGTGATCCGAGAGATAAAGAGAAATATGATTGATTTCTGCACAGGTCTAAGGATGTAATGGCCTGGTCATACAAGGATTTAAAGGTATTTGATCCAAAAATTTACACCCACATCATACCTTTGAAAGAATCTTGCAAGCCTTTCGGACAAAAACAGAGGCATGTTAATGCTCTGTTAGAACCCCTTATTCAGAAAGAAGTGGAGAAGCTCTTGAGTGCAGCAATTATTTTTCCTATCAGGCATTCTACTTGGGTGGCAAATCTGGTGCCAGTCAGGAAGAAAAATGGGGAGATCCGCCTGTGTGTGGATTTCAGGAATTTAAATAAGGCATCAAAAAAGGACAACTATCCCCTGCCTTCTATGGATGAAGTCCTGCAAATTGTTAATGGATCAGAGATGATGTCTTTCTTGGATGGCTTCTCAGGCTATAACCAGATATTGGTGGAGAAAGAAGACAGAATGAAGACTGCTTTTACAACCAAGTGGGGGACTTTTGCTTACAAAAGGATGCCATTTGGGTTGATAAATGCGGGAGCAACATTTCAGAGAGCAATGGACCATGCCTTCAAGGGGCTTATGGGCAAATGTATTGTAGTTTACATGGATGATCTAACAGTCTTTTCCAAATCTAAGTTTGACCATGTAAAGCATTTAGAGTCTGTGTTTAACAAGTGCGAGAGAGTTTGGCATTTCTCTGAATCCAAAGAAATGCATATTTGGTGTAACAGAAGGCAAACTGCTTGGGCATTTGGTCACAAAGGATGGCATTTCTATGGATCCGAGGCAGAGTTGAGGCCATATCCGGCATACCATTTCCCAACTCCAAGAAAGAGTTGAGATCATTCTTTGGAAAGATTAACTTTGTCGGAAAGTTTATCTCGGGCTTTGCGAGAGATAGTTAAACCAATGAATGATATGTTAAAGCAAAGCGCCAGATTGCCTGGACCACTGAAGCTAAGGCTGCTTTTCAAGAAATCAAGACGACCATTAAACAAGCACCGGTCTTAGTAAGCCCAGATTTCGGTGCAGATTTCTATCTGTACACATTCTCTTACGAACATACACTTGCTGCGAGTCTTGACTCAACGGAGAGATACGGGAGAAAATCCAATTGCTTTTAAGAGCACTAATTTGAAGGGAGCTGAACTGAAATATTCCCGTTTAGACAAACAAGCTTATGCTTTAGTAAGAGCAGTGAAACAGTTCGAGACATTATATACTCAGAAGCAAAACTCATGCCATAGTGCCAGACCCAGCTGTGAAGTATCTTCTAAGTCAAAATGAGTTGGGTGAACTGAGGGGCAATTGGGTTACCAGGTTGCAAGAATATGACTTGGAAATTAGGCCTGCTAAACTGATCAAGGGACTTGGCTTGTCTAGGCACATTGTTGAAATACCTCTACAGCAGGAAGTTAATCAATTAAACTACGAATCGATGATTGGTATGGGGATATCATTCATACTGCTACGAGTTTGGAGTTTGCCCATCCCATTTGAACAGAACTCAAAGGAGAGCATTAAAGTTAAAAGCTGCTCACTATCTCCTCAAGGCAGGTACTCTATACAGGGAGAATTATGTTGGCATATTTCTAAGGTGCATTTCTCCTAGTGAAGTCAGTGAAATCATGGCTAGTTTTCATGAAAAACTAGGGGCAGGACATTCATCAGGATCTGCCACTGCACATAAGATATTGAGAGCAGGCTATTACTGGCCTACACTTTTTAAGGATGCACATCAACATGTCAGAACCTGCCATCAGTGCCAGACATTTGCAGCCAAAGAGGCAAACCGAGCCCTGCCATTGCAGCCAGTGGTGATAAACAAACCTTTCATGCAGTGGGGACTTGATTTTGTGGGGGTAATCAATCCAAATTCCTCAGCAGGACATAAATATGTGCTGACAGCTACTGACTATTGCACAAGGTGGGTTGAAGCAGCAGCCACTACAAGAAGTACAGCCCAGGAAGTCATTGAATTTCTTGAATCAAATGTCATAACTAGATTTGGGGTTCCCCTGAATTTGGTGCTGTGATAATGGACCAGCCTTCCAATCATTGGAGTTTGCGGATTGGGCATACCAGATGGGGATAGTTATCAGATTCTCATCCAACTACTACCCCCAAGGCAATGGACTGGCTGAGTCAACAAACAAGAACTTAATGAATGCCATCAAAAAGTCTGTAGCAGATAAACCCAAGCAGTGGCATACATTGTTGAAATATGCATTGTGGGCTGACCGGATAACACACAAGGTGGCTCTTAAGACCTCTCCCTTTGTTTTGCTGTATGGTACCCGACCAATTGTTCCCATCTCCTTGAAGTTGCCCACCTACCAATTTGCCTTAGATTATTTTGAAGATCATGATGATGCAGAAGCCCGAGTTTTAGATTTGACTAACTTGCAGGATGAAAGACTCCAAGCCCTGGAGCACTTCAGTAGGCACCAAGAAACTGTCAAGCGGTGGTTTGACAAGAGGGCCAAGGTGAAGGCTTTCAGGCTGGCTGACTTAGTGCTTCTGTGGGACAAGGCCCATGAGAAGAAGGGTAAGCACACAAAGTTGCAGCCATTGTGGATAGGCCCCTACCAAATTGCTGAAATATTGGGTAACAATGCTTTCCGCTTGCAAGACCTGGATGGTAATTTTTTGGACCTCCCTGTTAATGGTCAATACTTGAAACATTATTTTTCCGCTGTTCCATCCAATGTATCATTTGAGTAAGCTATGAAGAAGTTGTAACATGTGTACATATTGTGAATAGCTCTCCCAGTTTTATTTGCTTTAGTTCTTTATTGTAGTTCTTTTCCTTTGTTGTCTGTACAGTTGCTTTAGTTTATTTTAGTGTTGTTGCAGTTTAGCTTTGCTGTAGTTCAGCAGTTTTAGTTGCTTTGCTTCAGTTCTTTTAGTTTGTTTCTTTTATTGCCTGTGCAGTTTTTATTTTCTTCCCTGCATTTCCTTTTCTTTGTTGTCTGTACAGTCTTTTGTTTTAGTTCTTTTCTTTGTTGTCTGTTCAGTTTATTTTATTCCCTTTGCCTGTACAGTTCTGTGCTTTAGTCTATACAGTTTTATTTTGTTTTGCTTTAAGGCCTGTGTCTGTCCTTGGAAGCCTGTACAAAGTCCTTCAGCTTTTGATATTCTGTCCTTTAACCTCTGCCTGAGCAATCAATGAAAAGTCAGCCTGCTGAAAATTGTTTTATTCTTAGCTGATCAATCCAGTACCCCATTCTGTTCATTATTCTAATTGAGATAGTCTGCTTACATTGAACTGTAGAACTATTTTGTTATTCAGGACAAAGGTAGAGAGATGATTGGATCTTGTGTCTTACTTGCCACAGTTGTTTTAATGATAGAAAAACTGCTATGCTGTTTAGTTGGAGGAACTCCCGGGAATCCAAGAAAAGTTGGTTATGAGAGGGGACTATGGTTCATGCAATTATTTGGGTGTCCACCGAGAGGCTATCAATGCCTAGGCCGAAACAAGTTCCAGATTGATCAAATGATAAAAGAAAATTGTGATTTCCCTAAAAGCATTTCAGATATTGATATATTTCAGAGGGAGAGATATAAAAAAAAAAAAAAGAAAAAAAAAAAGAGAAAAGAGTTACATAATGAAGAGGCAGCCAATATTAGATTCTGCCCTACAGTTGTAAATTTGGGTCGTGTAAATCTAAAGGGTAACTCTGTCTAAGGCTGTAAAAGGCTAAACTAGTAAACAGAGCTCTACTCGGTTTCCCCTTTTACAATCTAGAAAAGTTGATCAGTCCAAAGTTCATCATTCAATCCAGTCATCCTTGAAGAAAGTTTTATACCCTTTGTAATTGCACATCAAAAATCTTCCTTGAAGTAATTCAGCCTAGTATGTCCTTGGGAAATTTTAACAGCTGGCAGTTAGCAGTCAATTTATTGTGAAGAATGTCTGTGGCAAGGCATGATGCATGGTCTTTTTGTTTTGAAGCCAGAGTCTTGGGTTCTAAAATAGTGCTACTATTTTACCCGCAGATATCGCCATTTGTTGAGAAGCAACACACCCCCACTGAAAAATGAGATTCCATCCTTAGAAAATTCTGAACTTCCATTTTTGCAGCAGGGACCCTCTTGATAATTTTCAGGTTTTAAATCCAAATTTGCTTGCCTCCTTTTTAAAGTTGTGCTTTTTCTTGCATTCTAGCTGTGTTATCCAAGAATTCACTTTTTACATGCTAGAATCATTCATGCACAAATAAAATCTTGCACCGGTACCGAGAAAAATCCAGAAAATAGTTGCATAAATTCATGAAAAATCAAACTTTCCATTTTTGGTAGTGTCGCGATATCGCGACACTTCCATTTCGGAAATGTCGCGATATCGCGACGGGTAAATCAAAAAGCAGCTAAGTCATTTTTGTGTAGCGAAATCGCGACACTTTCCTTTTTGGAAGTGTCGCGATATCGCGACATTTCCATTTTTGGAAAGTGTCGCAAAATCGCTGCCGGTCGGAGGAGAGAGAAGCAAGCTGTACGGAAGGGCGCGATTTTGCGACATGTCGCGAAATCGTGACATGTCGCATTTTCACGATAGGAGAGAGAAAGTGGGCTGGAGAATGAAAATCGGCTAAGTCGCAAATGTGTCGCAAAATCGGTCAATGCGGTCAACGCATGCAGCTACGGGAACTGTCGCGATATCGCGACGTGTTCTATTTTCGCGACTGGAAAGGAGAAAAAGTGGCTAAGTGCAAAAGGTGCAGCGCGTCGCTAACATGTCGCAGAATCGCGTGCATGAAAAAAGAAGTTGTGCGAGGCAGGAAGGCGCGATTTCGCGACATGTCGCGAAATCGTGACATGTCGCGTTTTCGCGGCCGACGGGGGAAGAAGTTGCCGATGAGCTGGGGACGTCGCGATTTCGCGACATGTCGCGAAATCGTGATAGGAGAGAGAAAGTCCTAAGTTGACCAGAAGTGCATTCCGACGGGAAACAGAAGGCATCCTGGGGTAGCGACACGTGTCAAAGCGTGAGGCAGACAAACAGAAGCCGACATGCAAGCTTATTTTGCGGTTTTTAATCTGTTTTAATGTTTTAAGCTTGGATTTAATGTTTATTAAAGTGCTAATATAATCTTTTGTCTTTCATGCAGGATTCCATCTGGCACTTGCGGGACAACCGGGAAAGGCCATAAAGGCAAAGTTAAAGTGCGGATTTAGTCAAGGACCGCCATGCTAGAAGAGAAGATGCCGGTGAGGGCATTCAATGACAAATTTATTGCAGACTTGATAGCATGAAGACAATTTCAACTCAGGGATGGCTTTACGGAGATCAAATTGATGGAGAAGTGGTGACTCATCCGGCTCACCAACAGAATTAATGGAGGCATTTATTTGCAGTTGCGGATGAATGCAAGTGGCTTTAGATTTTATCTTCTCCATTTATGGCAGCTGACTGCACTGATTTGCCGAAGGGTTAAGTTCTATCTGGACTTTGATTTTAAATGGATTTTTATTGTAAAACCCGGGTCCTAGGGTTTAAGTGCGATAAGATTTAGGGTTTGAGAAGAAGATATTTTGAAAAGATCAGGGTCTGTCCTGAGTCTATAAATACTTCTTCTAAATGTAATCGCAGGAGGCGGAGACTTAGAAATAAAAGGCTTATAAGCAATTTCTTGCAAATTTAGTGAAATCCTTTGTTTACGGACTTGGAGTTGATGTGCTTTAGCTTTTACGTGATAGCATGGCCGGGGAGCCTAATCTTTTGCGAGTGTGATAAGTGTATCTTCTTTTGTTATCTGTTCCATTAAAGTTTATTAGATATATCCTGTGAATCTGCCATTATCAAGTTTAAATATTCTATTAGGCTTCAGTTGTTCTCTTGTCTGCTAGGGGAAATTACAGATTTGAGGTTAAGTTTGTTCTAATTGCTCTGTCTTCATTGTGTGAGCTAGGTTGTCGGTGAAAGATACCAGTTTTAACCAGTTGCCCTTGGATTTATAATTTTTTGCTAGATCTGTTCCACTCTGCCTTGTGCTCTTAGTTGAAAGTGATCTTAGACTGATTGGACACTTTCTTCTTTGATTTGTTCTGTTGTGAAGCTGATAGCATAGATAAGATTGATAGTTTAGGGTTTTACGAGTTGATGTTTGATAAACTTCTCTTTATGCCCTACCCTACCCTCTCTTTGTTTTCGGTGAATGATCCATTTTTATTTTCTTTGTTTGTCTTTTATTTAAATCTGCTGACCCATGAGAGCTAGATCAAGAATTCAAGTTAAATCTGATAAACAACTTTTGCAACTGCTGAACAAGTTCGGGAACCCCCTGTAAGGTAACGAGAGCAGTCCATATTGAAATCTATTCCAGAAGTGGAAAAGAGTGAATAGCCATTCGACCCAACTCTGTAACTCGCACCTTGGATAACCAGCTAGATCCTAAAGTGAGTGGGATCCGTCCCGTGGGTGTCTCCGGCGGCTTCCTGCCCATCCTTTCGCGGGGGTGCGTATGAAAGCCGGACCAACAGAAGGAGGAGCAAGCCAAGCTTTCAGAATATCACAATATTTTGGCTTGTGACGAGATATACTGGAGACAAAAATCCAGGGCATTATGGCTAAAGGATGGTGACTTGAACTCAAAGTTCTTTCATGTCACAACTTTGAGGAATAGAAGTAATAACAAGATCAGAGAGTTGACCAAAGCTGATGGATCCAAAACCCAGGATTTTATTGAGATCAGAGAGGAAGCAATTGCTTATTTTAGCTCCCTTCTCAGGGATGAATCCCAGTGTATAGAGGAAGCCAAGGACACTCTCCTCCAGTTCATTCCTAGGTTGGTTGATGAGGCCATTAATGGTAAGATTCTTGCTCCCTTCACTGATGAAGAAATTAGAAATGCTTTGTTTAGTATGGAACCTGAGAAGGCCCCTGGCCCTGATGGGTTCCCTCCTCGGTTCTTCCAAGTTTTTTGGGATATTGTGGGAGAGGATTTCATTTATGATATCAAAGAGTTTTAGGCTTCAAAACATATCCCGATAGGGTTCAAGTCCACCTTTATAGCCCTGATTCCTAAGGGCCCAACATCAGAGACAATGGCAGATTTTAGACCGATTAGTTTATGTAATGTATCCTACAAGATCTTAAAAAAATCCATTGCTAACAGGATGAAAGAAATATTGCCCTCATTATTGACCCTGGCCAAGGAAGCTCAGTTTAGGGGAGATCAATTGTGGATGGTACGATCACAGTCCATGAAGCTCTGCACTCTGCTAGGCAAACCAATAAGGAGGTCTTTGCCCTAAAGCTTGATATGAATAAAGCTTTTGACTGCATTAACTGGGATTTTTTAATGGCTATTCTTTTGAAGTTCGGCTTTCATCCTCAGTGGGTCAGGCTGATAAAAGAGTGCATATCCGAACCTTGGTTCTCAGTGTTGGTCAATGGTATGATAGCTGGGTATTTCCAGAGCCATAGGGGGCTCAGACAAGGAGATCCGATTAGCCCAATGTTGTTCATTATAGTAGCAGAGGCATTAGGTAGAACTATTAAAGTAGCTTGCACTGTTGGATTAATTTTGGGGATTAAAGCCACCTCTCTCACCAACCTAGTTACTCACCAACAATTTTTTGATGACACTCTGATATTGACCCAGTCGTCAGTGGTTGAAGCCAAGCTTTCCATGAGTCGATCCATGATGTCACCTCCATCACCAATAATATTATTACCTTTGCCCGTGAAAATGTTAGCCT
The DNA here is from genome assembly GCA_028583015.1 of Wollemia nobilis. Taxonomy (NCBI): domain Eukaryota; kingdom Viridiplantae; phylum Streptophyta; class Pinopsida; order Araucariales; family Araucariaceae; genus Wollemia; species Wollemia nobilis. The sequence goes on along the minus strand of JAQPPZ010017031.1, from coordinate 3,794,362 downwards.
TATTCCTCATGAAGCTTGAAATCCTTCCCCCTAGGAGAGGCTAATCGCTCAATCCTTAAATATTACTTTGGGCGAGAAACATGTGTCTATCAAGGTCAATCCCAGATTATATGTCAAGTGGAAACCACCCTCGGTTGGTTGGTTCAAGCTCAACTTCAATGAGGCCTCTAAAGGTAACCCTAGCAAAGCAAGGGCTGGAGGAGCAGTGAGAGACCATCAAGGCAAGCTGGTGATGGCCTTTTCTGAGTAGCTAGGAATAAGGACTAACAATGAGGTGGAAGAAAGAGTGTTATGGAGGGGTCTTTAGTTGGCTCAGGAGATTGAAGGTAAACTAATTATCGAAGGAGATTCGATGGATGTCATAAACCTTCTCAGCAATGGGAAAAATCCTCTGTGGTGGATTAAGACTGTCATCGAAGAGGCTAGGATCCTCTACCAAGATAGGAATGATCGAAAGGCCCAAAACGTGTTTAGGGAAGCAAATAAAATAGCTGATATCTTGGCCAATATAGGGGTGGAAGCCGATGGGCTGGTCACTTGGGAACATGGGGTCCCAAGTGATGTGGACAAAATTATTCAAAATGATCGCCAATGATGATGAAACTATGGGGTTCGAAAAAAGGGAGAGGAGTTTCATTTTTGTTTTGTCAGTATTGCTTCAGTATTTCTTGTGATGGCTTTAGTTTTCCTTGCAATGGGGGAAGGATCCAGGTGTCATGGTGGCCTCATGTTATGGGGTTAGGGGAAAAGGCAGCTGCCAAGGATCGATGTCATGATTTTGTGACATGTCATAGTTTAAGGAAAAGCAAAATATAGCAAGAAAGAAAAAGTGTCACGATATCGTGACATGTTGAGCAAGAAAGAAAAAGTGTCACGATATCGCGACATGTTGAGCAAGAAGGAAAAAGGGTCACGATTTTGTGACATGTTGAGAAAGAAATAAAAAGTGTCACAATATCGCGACATGTAGAGCAAGAAAGGAAAAGTGTCGCGATATCACGACATGTTGAGCAAGAAAGAAAAAATGTCGCGATATCGCGACATGTTGAGCAAGAAGGAAAAAGTGTCACATTTTGGCGACATGTTGAGCAAGAAGGAAAAAGTGTCGTGATATCGCGACATGCCGTAGTTTTGCGACCAAAAGAGAAGAGAAAGAGCAATAGGGAAAAAGTGTCACGATATCGCGACATGTCGCATTTTCACGACCAAAAGAGAAGAGAAAGAGTAAGAAGGAAAAATGTCACGATATCGCAAGAAAGAAGGACAAGCAAAATACAACAAGAAAGAAAAGTGTCACGATATCGCGACATGTTGAGAAAGAAAGAAAAAGTGTCGTGATATCACGACATGTTGAGCAAGAAGGAAAAAGGGTCACGATTTCGTGACATGTTGAGCAAGAAAGAAAAAGTGTCGCGATTTTGCGACATGCAGAGTAAGAAAGGAAAAGTGTCGCGATATCGCGACATGTTGAGCAAGAAAGAAAAAGTGTCACGATATCATGACATGTTGAGCAAGAAGGAAAAAGTGTCGCATTTTGGTGACATGTTGAGCAAGAAGGAAAAAGTGTCGCGATATCACGACATGTCACAGTTTCACGACCAAAAGAGAAGAGAAAGAGCAAGAGGGAAAAAGTGTCGCGATATCTCGACATGTCGCAATTTCACGACCAAAAGAGAAGAGAAAGAGTAAGAAGGAAAAATTTCACGATATCGCGACATGTCGCACTTTCGTGACCAAAAGAGAAGAGAAAGAGTAGAAAGGAAAAAATGTCGCGATATCGTGACATGTCGCATTTTCACGACCAAAATAGAAGAGAAAGAGTAAGGAGGCGAAAGTGTCACGATATCGCGACATGTTGGATTTTCATGGGCAAAATCCAAGAAAAGGAGCAAGGAGGCAAGTGTGTCGTGATATCGCGACATGTTGCATTTTTGTGTCCAAAAGCAACAAAAGAGGACAAAGAGGCAGAAGTGTCGCGATGTCGCGACATGTCGCATTTTTGACATATCGCAGTTTCACGACGATCCAAAGCAAATGCAGGAAAAGACTCAAGGACGACGCTATTTCGTGACTTATCGATTCTTCGTGGCTGGAAGCGGTAAGAGAACAAAATAGGAAAAAAATGTCATGATTTCGTGACATGTCTCAGTTTCGTGACAGGTAGTGGCAAAGGAGCAGAACGAAGGTAGATTGTCGTGATTTCATGATATGTCTCATTATTGCGACATGTCGCATTTTCACGAGTATCCAGAGCAAATGAAGGAAAAGACTTAAGGACATCACGATTTCACGACATGTCGCACTTTCATGGATGGAAGCGGCAAGAGTGCAAAATGGGAGATGAATGTCGTGATTTCACGACATGTCTCATTGTCGCGACATGTCGCATTTTTGCGACATGCAACGGCAAAGGAGCGAAACGAAGGCAAAATGTCACGATTTCGCGACATGTCTCTTTTTTGTGATAGGTCACATTTTTGCAACTATCCAAAGTAAAATATGGAAATGACTTAAGGACGTCACCATTTCGTGACATGTCACATTTTCGTGGCTGGAAGCAGAAAGAGTGCAAAATGGGAGACGAATGTCACGATTCTGCGACATGGCTCATTTTCGTGACATGTCGCATTTTCGTGACTTATAGCGGCAAATGAGTAGAACAAAGGTCGAATATCACGATTTCGTGACATGTCTCATTTTCACGACATGTCACCATTTCGCGACTGTCCAGAGCAAATGAAGGAGAAGACTTAATGATGTCGCGATTTCACGATAGGTCGCATTTTTGCGGCTGGGGCAACAAGAAAGCAATGCGGTGGGCCGCTGCCTGTGTTCTAAGGTGTTTGTTAAATATGTGTAAGGGGTTGTGTTCTTTCTTGGTAGGGTGGCCTCAGAAGGGTACTAGTAGTGAAGTACAGACTATACCTATTGAGGTTTTTATCCATAATAGCATAGTGCTAATTTTTGTAAAAGGTTTTGGGTCAACCTGGAAAACCCGGATGTAATGAAATTGTACCTTAATTACCAAAAACAAAAATGTCATTTATTGTTGTTTTGAAGCACTCTTTTAATGTTTTTGAAATTTTTGATCATATTTTTGTATTTTTTTGCATTTTTAGGATATTTTATGATTTTTTTATCACTTTTTAGTGATTTTAATTATTTTTTTTGTTTTTACTTTATTGCTTTTATTCAGTCCCTAATAAACAGAGTGAGGGAGACTGATCTCCTTCACAACCTACCCCACACACTGAATACCAGGGAGTAGGCTTGGTTTTCTAATATGGGGTTAGGATTCATCCTAGACCTCCCTATGATCCAAGTGGATCAGGCATATCTCATTGCATTGGCTCATTGCTGGAATGCGAGGACCAATACATTTCACTTATCGATGGGTGAAATGACTGTCACACTAGAGGATGTATACCGCATATTTTGGATACCCATTGATGGTGAGCCCATAACCTCCTCTCTAACCTCAATGAGGAAGGTCGTATTTGATTCTATCTTCGAGAAGCAAAGCATGGATGCATAGGGCTGCATTGACCACGGAGGTGTCCATGTGGAGTGGTATGAGGCCAGATTCTTCTCACAGCGAGAGGTTGTGTTCATGCATATCATCATTCAAATTTCCCTCCCAAATTCTTTAGGTGTTAGGTTTCCTTGGAACCTCCTATCTCAGACCAGAGAGGTCATGGTCATCTCGATCACGCAACCACTCATCTTGTCCTAGGGGAGCACTCTCTTAGCGCAACTATACCATGAGTTGTTCTAGATTACCCACTGTAATAGAGTGGGTATTGTAGCTTCCTTCTATAGATTTAGGGCTAGCAGCATATCCAGATAGAGCACCCCATTGACTTACCCTTGTATATTGCTACTATTGCTGATGATTGATAATGTTATGATGCCTATTAGCCCTCGGAGCAAGAGGTATTTAGGAGTAGGTCTCATGTAGGATATCTAGATCATTACATTAGTTGCTTCACATAGTTGCATCCTGAGGACATCGAGTGGTGACCCTACATGGATTTCCCACCATGGATTGAGGTAGATATATATCTACACCAGGTGTGTAGATATAGATAGATCATCGACTGCAAGGTTGATTAGCGTGAGTATCATTACTTCTCTTGCATCCTATGACAGTTTGGGATCTGGTAGGATATCCTAGATATGTTGACCATCTATATATGCTTGGTACTAGAGAGGGACATGACCTAGCCCTAGATCACTCCACTAGGGGAGGATTATGATGACTTCCAAGAATCAGGGTTAGTATATGCCTAGATGACTCTAGATTATGATGGATGGTGGGTCGACTTCCAGTGGCATGGTGAGGGTCCTCTAGGTCGACCAACTGAGGTATTTGCATTTGAGGGTATAGAGGATGTAGAGGTAGAACCTCATGGGTATAGGACCCACCAAAGGATATAGGGCACATGGGACACAACAAAGGAGGAACCATAGGTAGAGGTAGAGGATGAGGCCTCCAAGGAGTGCAAGGTACCATTGGATAGTGAGATCGAGCAGATAAGAGCACAGGTTGCTAACCTCCAGATCCAAGTGGGTAGACTCTACACCCAACTACTATACAAGGATGCCTCTATCACCACTATAGATGCAAAGCTATATCATGGGAAAAGGTAGTGGTAGGGATATGAGGAGGGGAGGGTAGTTCTCCAGGCATAGGTTACCACTACAAGCACTCAAATTACACATCTCATTGGTGAGCGAGATCTAGAACATACATAGCTGAGTATTGTGACTATGGAGAGGGACCTGCTCAAGACGACGAGGGGAGATCCTTCATCCTCATATATTATCATGCCACCTTCGATAGTGCCATCTACTTTATTACCAGGAGGTCATGATCCCATTGTAGATATCATACATCTACATACTCTCATGGATGAGGATAATTCCAGGTATACAGTGAGAGTAGCTCACATCAACTAGTTGGAGGGTCACATTAGGATATAATGTGGGGAGGTTCTAGATGAGACCCACACTATAAGGACCTAGAGGACCATGTCTAGGACTAGGGAGATAGGGCAGTCTTCTGTTAGCTCGAGCTATAGTATGCATAGTACTAAGAGGACTCACAGGGATGGCAGAGGTGATGGAGGTTCCTCATAGGCTGGGGGTGTAGGCCCTGTGTAGTACAAAGATTTTTTAGAGATGTTTATTGTACCATTTTTGTGTGTAAGGTCGAGGACCTACACATATGTAGTCTATGGGTATTTTGATATACCTCTTTGTACTTATTGACACATATATTTATATGATATGATATTTCATATCATTACATGTGTGCTTTATTTTTGGTATTTTATGTTTTATATTATGCATATGGATGCAATGTGTTATTTATTTGATGTTATATGATGTGATTTATGGATGACATGCACTAGATAGCTATGCAATGGATGATTAGATGTTATGAGTTTATGTATGCAAATGTACTACTTATGATGGATGCATTATGAATGTCATATTTTGATGTTACATGCATGTATATATTTGCTTTATTTTTATGCATTTAGTTTATGCTACTATGACATAATTTATGCCATGTATGTACTACATGTATTTCTTTATTTCTTTGATAATGTGTTATGCAAAATGGACATGTATTCTTTAATCATACAAAACATAATGTACGCAATATGATTTTTAATCAATATAATGGATGACACCACAAAATGTATAATAATCATGGATTGTATTTGCTTTATCTCTTTGTAAAAGATAGTACACCCATATGTGAGATGCAATTATTTATTGTTTTCTATTCATGAAATTTTTTAAATTAAAATAATATGGATAACATAGTCAGTGGTTGTCTAAATATCATTTCTGACATCTATCCAGTATCTAACGTATATTACAAATAGTTCTAATAAACAAACTCTCATAAAATAAATTGATGTTTTGATGATTGCATTGAATATTGGTTGTTGCTATTTGGGAATTTTTAAGGTTTACCATGAGACTCAAACACCCTAATTAAATTATAAAAAGTTGTATACAAACCATACTAGACTTCTGAAACATAATGCTTTTGTTAGGATAGGCCCTAACTCTTCATTATACCTGTGTGTGCAAATGAGTATATTAAGATAATGCACAAGCATACATCAATGTCATGCAGGATTATTTCAGCCCATTTCTAATATTAGGGGTCCACAAATGTTTATCCAATCCTAGGTTTAGATTTTAGTTGGACTAGACCACTAGGCGATATAGGACACCTGAAGCTAGGTCTTCCACATTCAAAATTTGGTCTGCACGAAAGTGAAGTGCTAATGTATCAGACATATCATCATGCGTAAGATACATTAGTGCTATAAATTCCATGGATTCAAGTTCGCTCCCTTATTTTCTTTAATTTTTTGAGATACTTGCTCATATAAAGTGATAAAAATCACTATTTATTTTTGTACTATAGTTACAAGAATCACTGTTTATTTTGTACTATATTTTCTTTTTCTTGAGAAAGGGATTTGATACTAATTTTTATTTTCTTTGTACAATTTTGTCTTCATTTGACTTGAATTTTTGGGATTTAAATTTGATAATTTTCTTCAAAAACTTCCTTTGGGGATTTTACTTTGGGGAATTATTTTTGGTATATCGATATTATGATATCAATATGGGATATCAATCAGGGATGTTGATCTATGATATTTATCTAGAGTATCAATCTGGAGGATTGATCTAGGATTTCACTCTAGGATATTTCTCATTTTAACGTAAGAAAGGGATTTTGGATAGGGAATAAACTTGTCCTTTTGCCAATTTCCAACATTTCCCATATCGTCCGCATAGAGGGATAAGCAAGAACAAACTTTTTGCCTTAGGATACCTGGTCCTGCTTCATGGATTTCATCTTCCCCTAGTCCTTATTAGGATTGTTTAATTTTTTAATTAGTGATAGGATTCTGATATGCTAAGGGCTATACTAACTATACCTCAACTACAAAAGTAAAGCAAGCTTTCTATCAACTCTTGAGAAGATCTCTAGGTATGGTTGAATGATCAAAAAACCCTAGTATATTCTTCGTAGCAACAATATGGGGTTGTTTTGACAAACACAATTACTCACAAGGGTGGTAAATGGATGAAAAATATAATGCATAGATGCATGATTGAAACACAAATGTGGTGTCATTTGTAATATTGTAAACATAATTCATTCTAATGCAAGAGCGATGGATAAATATACCTAATGCAATGCAAAGGTGAAATGCATATAGAAAATGAGATGCATGATGCAAGATGTAATGCAATGATGCAAATGAAATGCAAATGTTTTTTATTTTTAATATTTTCCAATTTTTGGGTCCTAGGTGTAGACAAATTGGTTCATCCAAACCCCATAAGGGGGGTGAAGGTCCAAGGTTAAAATCTCGGGCCTTACCAGACTAAATGCTTATCCCTTTCCTGGTGCTTTCAAAGGCGTAAAAGGTTTAAAATGATTGTGGCATGGTGGTTATAGGTGCAGACTGTGTGAAGATCTGTGTGGCAGATTCTAGGGTAGACAACGTAGAATACTATGGTGGCCATAAAATCTAGAAAGCCTGCCCAGATTCATGGCAGATATCGATTCCACCATGTAAATTAAAATATATATATATTCCAATTTTTTTATGGATTTTAATATTTGGTTTGACCAAAGAGCTTACAAATTCCTTTGGAGCCTTTTAGGATTGACCAAGAGGTTTTGATAAACCCTTGGAGTCTTTTGGGATTGACCAAGTGGTTTTGAGAAACCCTTGGAGCCTTTTGGGATTGACCAAGCGGTTTTGAGAAACCCTTGGAGCCTTTTCTGAATGACCAAAGGGCTTACAGATGCCTTTGGAGCCTTTTGAGGTTTAGGCACAAAATGCTTTAAGATGAAGGATATTGAGAGGTTTAGGCTCCTCAACTACTCCAAGTGATGTCAAGCGATATGTCCTAGGTCTAATCTTCTCTGAGATCATATAAGGACCTAACCAGTTAGTCGTAAATTTGTCTCACATTTCTAGTAGAAAAATAGAGTTCTTTTGATTCTATTTTAGCATAAGATCACCAACCTCAAAGTCTCTCATATGGACTTTGCTATTGTAAGCTCATTTTAAGTGCTCTTGATAAACGTGGAGGTGATCGAGGGTATTCATGTGATGTTCATCAAGTAGCGTCAATTGATCTAGGTAAGCTTACCATGCGGTTTCATCATCAATGAAATATTTCAATGTGATGCATAGCATTGGAATTTCCAACTCTAAGGACATAATGGCCCCAGTGCCATATACCAATGAAAACGGAGTTGTCCCAATGGAATTCCGAATACTAGTCCTGTAAGCCCATAAATCAATGGGTAGCTAGATGTGCCAATCTTTGTGGTGCTCCTATACCATATTTTTAAAGATGGATACCATTATTTTATTTGAAGCTTTAGCTTATCCGTTTGCTTACGGATAATATGGAGTCACAAAACTATGTTTGGTTCTATACTTAAAGGTCAAATATCTCATAGTTTTGTTCTTAAATGATGTTCTATTATTCGAAACTATCTTGGATGGTATCCCAAAATGACTTATGATATTGGTGAGTATAAACTCAGTAATACGTGCTCTAGTTGTCATTGTTAAGGGAATGGATTCCATCCACTTAGTTAAATACTCAGTAGCCATGATAATAAAAGTATGTCTACTCGATGACAGAGGAGATATATTACCAATGAGATCAAATCCCCATTGAGAAAATGGCCAAGATGCTTGAATGGGCTATAAGGCCTGTGATGGCAAGTGCATAATATTAGCATGATGCTGACATTTAACGCATTTATTGACATACACATTGCAATCCTTCTCCATAGTGGGCCAATAATAACCCATAAAAATGATGCACTTGATGATAGCCATGCCACTGAAATTACCACCGCACGTACCATTGTGAGCTTGTGAATTTCCTAATATGACTCTTGGGGCTTAAGACAATGAAGGAGAACTCAATCGTAGCTTCTATGGTATAGGATGTCTACTAAAAAGATATACTTTGTCACTTTCTTCTTGAATGTGTGCTTTACGACACACAAAAATCCTTGAGGGATTACACCAAGTCTAAGTAAGTCATGTATCTGTGACGTCCAGATATGATAAGCTTCGGCTTTGACAGACAAGACAACATGTTCCCCCTATGATTCTACATTGAAAAATGTAGATTGGGAAATAACCTTATGGTGAATGGTAATACCACTCCCCGTCTGATCCTACGAGATCAAAGACCCCCAGGATGCTCTCTTGAGAAAGTCTCTAGCTTTGTAGAACTACTCATGATTTAGTTCTACATGAATCATGTTAATTGACTCTTTTTTATCCAATGATTTGCATTGCACAGTAGAATGTGACAACATTTTTACATGGATGGTAGTGAAATTAGTAGATGAATTCTAAGAGATCAGATATCCCAAAGATGCCATTGTGTCTAAAAATATATTGGATAAACAAGGGATTGCCTCAATGTCATACCATTCCAATAAAGTTAGATAAATATCAATAAGATCCTTGTAAGCTTTCAATACTAGACATCGACATTGAAATAATCCCTTAACTTGGTTCACAATGATAATGGAATCACCAAATATATTTAACCTTTTTATCTTCATGGAAATGGTTTTTTGGAGACCCAAAATTAGGGCTTTGTATTCAACATTGTTGTTAGTGCAAGGAAAGTCTAACTTTAATGACAAGGGCATTGGAGCTCCTTGTGGTGTGAACAACACTGTTCTTGCACCACCCCCTTTCTCACACTTCGAACCATCAAAGAACAAGGTCATATCGGCTTTGTTATCTAGTTCTTCGGGTTCGGGTGATTCTTATAAGGCAAAGAATGCATCATTAGGAAGCTCTATAGTGAGAGGCCTACTATTTTTGAGAGGCGCCTCAACCAGTTGATCTACTATGACTTGTCCCTTAATGGAATTTTGGTTAATGAATTCCAAATCAAATTCCTTTAGTGTCATGATCCACTTTTTAGTACATGTATTATGATATGTCTTGCTCATCATATACTACAAAGGATTTTGTTTGGATATGACATATGTCGTATGACTTAACATATATTACCTCAATTTCTTTGTAGTGGACACTACTTCTAAACACAACTTTTAGACATGCATATTTGAGCTCATAACTCACCAAGGTTTTTATAATATAATATATGGCTTATTCTTTGCTTTGCGTATTCTTTTGGGCTAACATGGTTCCAAATGCAAATTTGGTTGCCGATATATATAACAAGAAAAGGCTCATCTGGCCTTGGTGGAGCTAGCACTGGCAACGTCCCCAAGTATTACTTAATTTTAGCAAAGGTTGCTCGATAGTCCTCATCCCAATTGAATGGGACCCCCTTGCATAGCAGTTGATTCATGGATTGACATTTATCTAATAATTGTGCAAAAAATCACTTTATGGATGCTACTTTTCCCTGTAGGCTTCTTAGTTCTTTAATTTTTGTGGGGGGACGTATTTCTAGAATAGCCTTGATCTTTGTTGGGTCAACTTCGATGCCTCATTTTGAAATGATGAACACTAAGAGCTTTCCCAAATTTACTCTAAATAGGCACTTCTTAGGATTCAACCTGACATTATGCTCTATCAGGTGATCAGATACCTTCTTAAGGACCTCAGCATGCTCAGAATGAAATAATGAATTTTCCAACAAGTCATCAATGTAATCCTCTAGGATCATATGCATATAGTCATGAAAGATATATGTCATAGCCCGCTGATATGTGGCACCAACATTTTTAAGGCTGAATGGCATAACTTTATAGCAAAATGTTCCCCATGGTGTTATAAATGAGATTTTATGTTGGTCTTTGGGCTTAATCCAAATTTGATTGTAACCATAAAAACCATCCATTAAGGAGAGAATTTCATGACCTACAATTGCATCTACAAGAGCATTGATATTCAACAATGAAAATGAATCCTTTGGTGTTGCCTTATTCAGGTCTTTGGAATCCATACAAATATGGATCCTTCCATCAGGTTTTCCTAGAGGAACCATATTGGATACCAATTTTGGATAGTCGATGAATATGACAAACTCTACATCCAATAGCTTTTGCAACTTATTCTTAACCATTAAGGCTACTATTGGATGCATTTTCCTGAGTTTCTGCTTGACTGGCTTCTTTGATAGATCTAGAAAAAGGTTATGAGTAACCAATTTTGGATATAGACCCAACATATCTTTGTAAGTCCAATAAAAGAGATTAGGCCTCTCTCTCAGTAGAGGGATGAGGTTGGCATGCTCATCAGGAGTCAAAGTCTCCCCAAATTTAACCTTCCTTGGAATGGTGGGATCATTACTGATATCCACTTTGAAGGTTTTCTCTACTAACATATGGGATCTCTCCTCAAGTTGATGAGGCATAGGGATCAAGTGGATTTCATATTATAGGTTTATAGGTTCCTCATTGGAAGCATCCTCAACATGATAGTTTAGACACTCAAAAGTTACACATTGTTATACCTACGTACTTGTAGATCCTTTCGAACACTTGTAGGTTTACATAGACCGTCCTAGGTACCCCTAGGCTATTATAGACTAGCATAGATTATTTTAGATCCTCCTAGACATGTGTAGATTGTTGTAGTCATGTGTAGTCATGTGTAGATAGTCGTAGTCATGCGTAGATCACCATATATTATTATAGCATCATGTAGACTTTTGTATACCACTTCATCTGCTTTCAGGTACCAAACCCTCATAAGCCTTCAAAATCACATCCTATGCATTGGGATATCCTCTGAAAGCCTATTTGTACTCAATTAAGGCCCCCATGAGGTATTAGTTGACAAAAACAATTACCAAGTCAATTCTTAAAATCTAATTTAATGTTGACTTCACTTAAGTCACCTTTTTAGGACAAAATTGATTAAAAGAACTCTTAATCCTTAATTAACACTAATTGCATCCTCCCACACATGTGTATTTAGGGTTAGCTAAGATATTTTCCTAAGAAACCCTAATCAAGCCCTAATTTGACTTAATACCTCCTAATCCTAATTAGACTTGATCCTTCCTCACACATGTGTGAGGATAGGATATTTGCTATTAGGAATAGGAGACTTCCATGTCACAAACCCTGACCTAATTTTGGTTAGAACTCATCCTAGGGTTAGTTTCTTTAACTCTCCCCCCTACACCTTGCCATTTCCTATAAATAGTGGGTCCTAAACCCCTAATTAAGAGTCTCCATATTTCAAAAAAGCATAGAAACTCTGTAGGAATGGACGATGAAGATTGAATAGCCAGTTATCAGAGTAGACAGATAGATTTCCATAGCATATAGAGGCACACCAGCTGTCTAAGAATTGATCCACCAAAGGGATTTTACAAAAGGAACCTCATAGCTAAATTTACCCCTCGCCCCACAAATCTGGTCTCAGTTCACCCCCTGGGTGGTGAATTGGGTCTATAGGTCCCAAATCACCTCAAATTTGGGAGGTAAGCTTTGTTTTACCATTTTATCGGCTTCTACATACTTTATTTTAGTTTTTAGTATGTTTTCACAATAATTTTGTCTTTCTAAACATTGGGCCTGACTAAGGCAAGCCCCCAATCACACTAACCCCCTTTTTTAGGTTCTTCATAGGTTATTTGGTAGATCTGAAGAGGAATAACATCATCAAACAACAACAATCCCGTGGTGGCCCACATACAAAGAATCCCACCTACATTAAGGGATGATTGAATATGGCATCGAACTTGTTGTAACATTAGTAGAATAATAAATGGCTAAATGGCATCATGTCCCTATTGTAACATATATCTTTCAATATTAATGAAATACAACCTTTTTTTTTAGTACATTTATGTTTTGTATTAATGGATCAAATGTTGATTTCTACCCATTTCATTCTGGCACGCCTGGTGGGACCCCCACAATGGATAGTGTCAGGCTAAAATTTTTTGATAAATATAATATTATCCTATATTTTTGTGTGTTTTAGTTATTGACTCTAACTTCCATAAAGATTTTCAAAGCCCTGGGAACCCTTTTAGGCCTTCAAAAAATATATTTGGGATCTCTAGATCCAATTCACCCCCTGCCCCATGAATTAGATCTCAATTCGCCCCTCAGGTGGCAAAGTCAACCAGATAGCCTCAAAACCCCCCAAAATTGTAGGGGTGAGCAGTATATGACCTAATCAGACTATCCATAACATCAAAGTGTGGGTATTTCCCATTTTTATCCCTCTGTTGTTTAAATTTTGGAAGCATAAATGGTTCACTAGTCAAATGACAATATCTAGCGATAAACTTGCCTTCATTTTGAGCTTGTAAGATCGTTAAATTTTTCTAAAGTTACAGAACCTACAAATTTCCAAAAAATTCATTTAATTTATTTTTCAAATAAATTTACATTTCTCTTCTTTTCTTCACATGTAGTATAAGCCTACATTGTTTCCCCTTCTGTCCATAGCATATCTTGCTAAAATAAGTGCACATTCTAAAGTTTAAGTGAGGGTTTCCTAATCCCATTTTCCATGTCATTTAAATTTTGAAAATAAATGTTGCATTCTAAAGTTAAAAATTAGGGTTGCCTAATCCCCTTACTCCATACACTTGGATTGCATGTTTCCACACTTTACAAAGTAGATTAATTTACTTTCAAAAAGGCATTAGGTTAGGTTCTCTTTTGAAAAGGTAGTTAATTAGTTTCTTACATTACATACACCGTTAGAAAAATACAAACCCACACACACTCACATGGTATTTAAACAAGTGGTGATATTGGACTTCATCCCCAATCCATCGCTCAATATTGGTGTGGTAGGAGTTTTACCCTCCATCAACTCACCCCCCCTAGACACCTAGTAGCCCCATAGGATTGGTTTTCTGGATTTCATCATCGTAAAATCTGTAGACACCTAAATCATGTAAATCAGATAAGACTATCAGTGCATTACATATGCCCTCTTATCGACAACATATGGCCTTATTAGGCACCCCTCTAGGCTAGAAAAAGGCTTCCAAAAGCCTCCAAAACTTAGTTTGGAGGGTTCCTAGCAGTCTGGGGTAGTTTTGGGGCTCCTACTAGTGGTCGTCCCACCCAGGGATGACCACAGTTGGTGACCATCCCACCCAGGGATGGCCATCAGCAACCATCCCTGGGTGGGATGACCCCTAACTGGACCTTTGAAAAAGTCAAAGGATGCGCTAAATGGCAATCCAAGACTACCATTAGCACATCCAATCACCCCAAATTGATTGGGGACCTACTAATGGATAGTAGGATAGTTGATTGGGAGCACCCAAATGGGCAACCTTCTCCCAATCATGCCATGACATGATTAGGACACATGGCACCACCTGCCTCGCATGGCAAAGATGCCATTTTGCCCTAAGTGCCCTCTTGGGCTATAAAAGGAGCTCCAAACTCCCAATTTCAAAAGAGGAGAATTTGGAGAATAGAGCAATGAAGTGCTGCCCAAATCATACCCCACACTTTGTAAACCAAACACGCCTTTGCCTTGGCCTTGAAACCCTCTTCATCCGAAGGCGATTTTAGGGGAAAATAGGCTCAAACCACCAAACCCAAACCAGCCAAATTGGAATATTCTTTGGCCCCATCTATCGACAACACCCCATACCACTTTTGGACCAATTCCCAAGGCCATAGGTGACAAAACTAAGGTAGTTTTGTGACCGCCCCACCTGGGGACGACCAGTAGTCTGCCCATGGCACACCCAGGGATGACCACAAAATAGGGTGGAATTTTAGAGAAATTCCTCCATAGTCCCCTTAGGAATGTCTAGAGGAACCTATGGCCCAAATTTGAGGTAGTTTGGAGGAGTTTTGATGCAGGTTTGGTGATCCCCAATGTTGCAGGTCTATCTGGCTCACCCCGGGATGGCCAATAGTTAAGCATAGTTTCACCTTTAATATTGCCTCCAAAGTTGCTTATTTGTATTTATATCATATTATAATATGCATATGCTTATTGTAGATCAGTTTTTATATATGTAGATCACTTTGTTTGGTCGTAGCATATGCTCTTTTGCTATGTTTTCAAGGCTTTCTTCATCTTATGAAACAGGTGCTATTAACCCCATTTTAGTCCCTTGTGTGTAGGTCCAGGTAGTTCTACGTAGAAGGAAGGAGCTAAGAAGACCATAAGAATAGGTTGAAGGATAGCTCTCAATCATGGGATGCGAGATTTACATCAAACACTATAGTTTACACCACTTTGAGGCCCCTTTCAAGGGACTAGATCCCTTGAACATTGTAATGGAAGTTGTATCAATTTGTAAAAGCCCTCAAGGGGATATTTGTAATCTCATATTTGAAGCTATACATTGATTAAATATAAGGATAAATCCACCATTTGGTTATATATTTGCTTCACTTTGATAGATTACAAGTTTATGTGTTATTTCCCTTTGAATGCTTTATAAATGCTTTACATTGCAATGGAATGCCCTTAAGGCGGTGTAGTAAATTTCATATCTTCAGTGGTGATCATGGTATATGATGTTTTTTTATCTCCCCTCTGGATGATGCTAATTTGGACCTCTTTTTTTGGTTTTCTCTGTTGCAGGTAGTGATCGTTCTGAGCAGAAATGACCTCTTTGCTGCTCCATGGCACTGGGTGAGACGGCCAGCTCCATGGCATTGGGTGGGATGACCCCTAATATGTGACCATCCCTTCCTAGGATGGCCATAAAACTAGAGGGTTTCTACAAAAATTTGTAGAAACAACAACTTTTCAGGTCCATTTTATACCCCTTTGCATAGTCAATTTGAAATTTTACTGTTAAAATTTGCAAAATTTCATGTTTTTCTTGCTTATTCTTTGCATAGAAAGGTTAGATTTTCTCTTTCCAAAAATGTGCATTAATTAGTTTAGAAAAATAGAGAAAATAATAGTAGAGTTTCTACTTTTTTTCTGGTTTGACTGCTTGCCACTTGCCCAAAAAGGGTTAAGTTCATATAGGTGTTTAATTTTAGTGGTTTCCTTTTATGCTACTAATGAATCTGAAAGAAAAATGCACCTTCATGCATTTAGTCAAAAATAATTGAGTGCTTTATTGTTTTCTTTCAAATATTTTAAAAGGAACACACACACACCATGTTCTATTTAAACATCAATGGAGTTGGACTTTCACATCCAACCCATTGATCGAGACCAATAGTGGATGTAATTACCACTCGATTGGCTCATGAGAAGTACTATCAAGACTTGTCTATGGCCAATGCCGACCCAAGATCTATCCTAACCATGCAAAATAGCATGCATTCCTCTTCGGAGGGGTGTATCATTGCACATGGGGTGTTGGGTGAGGATTGGTAGGACCTATGCTACCTCGTTGGATATGGATTTCATCCCCATATTTGACTTGTGTGAGTATATAGGTGAAATCCTTTAAAATTTGAGAATATCATTCAATGAAATATCAAACATGAGAAAAGTATTTTCTTTACAAAGCAACACATATTGAAACACAACAAATAGTTTAGGATTCACATCTAAAAAATTTAAAATGAGATAATCACTTTTATGCTTGTGTGTCTCTATTGTTTGTTTGTTTCAAATTCATATAAATTGTAAAGAAGATAAACACATAGTAGTTAGAGTATATAGCTATGGTATGTACCCATAGCCAAGCCCATTCAGGGGTAGAAGCTATGGGTAATAGAGAAGAGGATATAGAACATCCTCGTGTTGAGTCTAGGGATAGGTTTTTCTCCCCAGAAATAACCTCCTCTTCCTAGTCGTAGACGATGATGAGTGGATTGGTTACTCCTAGAGAGTCAACTAGAGGATCTAGCTTATAGGGGACCCCTTCGTAGGGTACTCCTATAGGTCATAGTCCTAGTTTGGGAAAGTATCTCCCTAATTCATATGCTACAAACACCTTCTTTCGAGAAGAGTCACCATGTAATGAGGTGCCTCCACATAGAGCAATACCATGCGTTCGCATGCCTGCTCGATCCTCTACTCCTAATCATATATAGGAGCAAGAGCTCACACCTCGAGTAGGGTTGAATGATCATCTCAAGATTTCAAGTCACCCTACTCCAAGGTATCAAAATCATAATGAGTATGATACTCATCAAATTAGGTGACCTTATTCCACCTTACCTTACCTTGTTTATGAGGGAAGACCTGAGGAACATCTAGATTATCCTCATGAAAATGTGTCAATGAAAGCATGTTGTGCCTCTATGCCAGTAGTCTTTCAAAAATATTTGTTTAGGAGAGAACCTCAAGTCAATGTGACTGCCCTCGATCGAGGGAAGCACGTAATTGATCTCATAGATCCTCTTGAATAGGATAGACAACAAGGCAATCATGCTAAGTTACTTAGACCTAATACAACTGATCAAATTAATAATTTGGTCTAGAGATATGTTGACCGCCAAGCTGAGTTTAATCGACTTAGGTCGGATAAACATCACTTAGATCTCTTAGAGCAATGACAACAAATAGAGAAAGAAAATCTTGAATGACAAATTCAAGAAACTTTGCATCATGGAGCTGTCACTCCAAGTACGCGTAGACAAGAGGCTCACCCGAGGCAACCAAATTTCCAACAAGATAGGTCTCCTAGACCTAATCCTATGTTGCCTCCTAGACCTCGTAGGCCTGAATAGA
This sequence comes from Wollemia nobilis, assembly GCA_028583015.1. Lineage (NCBI taxonomy): Eukaryota > Viridiplantae > Streptophyta > Pinopsida > Araucariales > Araucariaceae > Wollemia > Wollemia nobilis. Next base: position 3,776,702 of record JAQPPZ010017031.1, on the reverse strand, counting down.
ATGCATATGATAGGCCAAACATAGATCACCTTCAACAGGCGTTAGTTCCTCCTTGTAGGCCCATACCTGAAACACCTTATGGGGCTTACGATGATTTGGAACAAGATGAGGATTATGTAGAAGCACCTTATGGAGGCATGGCTGATGTCAATCAACCACCCCAACCTAGGCTTAATATTCCTCATCCACCTCTACGAGTTCAAAATAAGGAAGAGGAGATTAAATCCTCGGATGCGTATCAAGCTTTGCTTGCACGCTTAGAAACTATAGAAGGTAAGACAACTGGCAATGGGCTTCAAAAGCCTACTTTACATCAGCTAAAGAACCAACCATTACACCCATCCATTCCTTCCCTGGTCTATCCTGAGCATTTCAAAATGCCCAAATTTGATAGATTCAAGGGTGAAGAAGATGCTCAAGAGCACGTTACTAGATTTCTAAATTTGTGCTTCAACATACAAGACAATGATGCATTGCTCCTAAGAACTTTCTTGAGTACCCTCATTGGTCCTACCATTGAGTGGTTCAACCAACTTCCAAAACATAGCATCTACACATTTGAACAATTTTCTGATGCATTTTTGGAACGTTTCACCTTTAACACCAAAATAAAGGTGACATTAACCGACCTCATAGGAATGAAACAAACCGAGGATGAGATGATCACTGACTATGGAAATAGGTGGTAAACACTTTTGGCTAAGCTACCCTATCTATTGCTAGTGACTGAATTAACTCATTTGTTCTCAAAGAGTTGCTTGAAACCCATCTCTTTGACATTGCAATTACAACAATACCCTACCTTGGAAGAAGCTCTAGCATAGGCTAGAAACATAGAAGAAATCAAAATCCAAGAGGGAGAAATAACAAAACCTCACAAGGAGTGGACAAAGAATCCTAAGAATAGCTCGACACCTACAAAGCTAGCTATGGTCAATCAAGTGGCCATAAATGTTCCTATGCCTCCTCAAGTTATGCCTCCCCAAAAGGTGAACTATCAGGCTCAACCTCCTCCTACGAATTATAACAATAATGGTATAGTGAACTAGGGACAAAAACAACGTCACCCTTAGTGATAATTTACTCCCATCATTGAATCCATGGATTCTCTTTTTGATCGATTATGGGCTACAAATATGGTTAATTTACTAGATATTAAACCCAATGATCTAGAAATAGGTAAACCCAAGCTTATGGGATGTTGAGAGGATCAATATTGTAAGTTTCATCGATAAGGTGGCCATGATTTACAATCATGCTATGGTTTTAAACATGTAGTACAAGACATGATTGAGAGGAATGAGCTTATAGTAGATGCTCTAGTAGCTCCTACCAATCAACAAATGGGTATTTTCAAAGACCCTTTACCAACTCATGAGGTACAGGTAGTGCCTACTAAACCGATGAATGAGGTGAACCAAAAACACCCTGTTCAAGGGTATGTTGGGATGGTGAGTATTGTGACCAGGAACAAGAGATATCCAAGTCAAGTCACACAACCTATGACTTCAAATGATGTTCCAACTACATCATAAACTACACCACCTATAGTACAGGGCCTTCCTTCTAGGCCAATAGTGACAATTAAGAGCAAGCTTGCACAAAGCTTGAGGACCACATCAACATGATTGTCCATCTATGAGTTGATCCAACAATCACCTCCACATCGGGATGCCTTGATGGACATTTTAAAATCCATAGAGTTGCAACCATAGGAGTCCAACTCCTTCATAGATTTTGTGGGACATGTGCAATAGTGCAAAGAACCAGTCATACAATTTCATGAGCATGAGCTAAAAGAAATAGCTAGCGATGTGGTAGACCCTCCTTTACACATCATTGCATGTATAAATGAGATACCATACAAGAGAGTGCTTATAGACACTGGGTCCTCAAGTAACATCATAACAACTAAAGCACTAAAGCATATTAAATTGCCAGCATCTCATGTTGTGGCATCAACTTACACTCTTCGTGCTTTCAATGACACAATATGCTCTACTATCGGTACCATAGTTTTACCCATTCAGGTGGGACAAAATATTATACCGACATTGTGCCATGTGCTAGAGGGTGATATGGCTTACAACATTTTTCTTGGAAGACCTTGGATACGGGATATGAAGTGTGTCCCCTCCATCATGCATCAATGTCTTAAATACACTCATGAAGGGCAAGTACATGTAGTATCTACCGATCTAGAGCCCTTCAAATACTACAACATGTTGCAGTAGATGCCAGAGTCGACATTACCTTCGACTCATGTAGACTTCCGATTAAATACACCTAGTCATAGTCTACCCATTCCACCACCTTCATCATCATCTACTCCATCCTCATCATCACCACCTTCAGAGAAGGCTTCGACATCATCAAACCCTCCATCGAGGAACACGTCGAAGAGGCCTATTGATGAGAGCCCACCATTAGTTTCTACCATATCCATGGAGGAGGTTCCTTGTGTCATTAATGAGGAATTACCTCTAGAGGTGAACATTGAATCACCTCAAACCTCCATTCCATCTCATCCATCTTCGCCATCCTAGGTCATAGTCCAGATGTCTAGCACAGGGATAGGGGAATACTTGGTGAGAAATATCATGACAGTTCCATCACTGGAGATAGTGCAAGACATGGGAAGACCTCATCTTCCCATAGGTAGCATTGTACCTCTTGGTATACCTCCTAATCAAATGAATTTCATATATGGAGGTATAGAGTATGGAGCTCTACCCATTCCTCAGATAGAAGATGATGATGAACCCTTTTCTGAGGATGTAAATTATTTTTCAAATCTAGACTATGCATTGAAATACTTAGACCATTGTAATTGGCATGGGTTTGGTCTTGGCCTGTATGAGTAGGGTAACCGTGTTCCATGTCAACCCCAATATCAACTTTCGTATGATAGATCTAGGTTGGGAAACAATAAATTGATACCATTGGATGTCCTCATCGAGAGTCTCGAACACCTATGCCTAAGTCATCAGGCTAAGCTCACCCATGATCCATATACTAATCTGAATCATGTTCATTCCTTGGGAGATCATTTCCCCATAGACATGATAGATCAAGGTCTTTCCAGTGATGTCACCCAACCCCATGAAGTGGGGGAGAGCTCACACACCTTGCAATATGATAGTGAGGAACAAGACCAAGGTCCTCCTCATGAATGGATGAGTGATGATGAAGATGATTATGGCATCGCACCCATTAACTACCATAGCTCAGATGATGAATATGAGTGCATGTTCCCTTTGGATGATGAGGATGAATATTATCTTTGTATGTTATTCCCCATCCAAGGACCCATCTGATGCTAGTTGTTGCCTCATGAAGAGTAGGCTCACCCTCTTTCACATAGGCCACCACCAGTTATTCCACTTCCACCTGAGCCACACCCATGAGTTATGAGACAACATCAGGTCTCTAGACCCACTCGCCCTAGAGTAGGAGATCATGTATCCATCAACATGATTTCCATAGATTTAATGACACCATTGGTGAATCTGAATAACCCATCCAAGCAATTGCATCTTGATTTAGAGGCAATTGACTTTGATCAGGGAGATTCTTCTCCATCGCCCTCAGAGTATTGGCCTTGTGAGGAAATGTTACAACCATTTAAATTTTATTCAAGAACTACTCAAGATGTTTTTCAAGCTGAGGTTGACCCTAAATTTCCTATGGAAGAAGCAAACCTAGTTGATGACATTCACTTAATTCCCACCCCACATCAGTTGGAGGATGGGTCTCACATGTCGATTGAGCCAACAATTGACAAGGATATCGGTACAGATCTCGATAATCCCCATACCATTAAATTAGGGGAAGGTCTCTCCCTAAGTGAACAAGATGATTTCATAGCTGCATTGAAAGCAAGGATTAAAGCTTTTGCTTGGTCGTATAAAGATATGCCAGGACTAGACCCAAATATAGTCATGCATAATCTTACATTAGACCCCAAGATCAAACCTGTTAAGCAAAAGTTAAGAAAAATGCACCCAACAGTAGCCTTAATGGTGAAAGATGAATTACAAAAGTTGTTGGATGCTGATATCATCATCTCAGTAGATTATCCACCATGGGTTTCAAACATGGTTCCCATCAAAAATCTTGATGGGAGGATTCACATTTGCACCGACTTTTGAGATCTTAACAAAGCGAGTCCTAAGGATGAATTTCCCTTACCTAACATTGATGCATTGGTAGATGCAATAGTAGGACATGAAATGCTATCCCTAATGGATGGATTTTCTGGATATAATCAGATTCATATTAATCTAGAAGACCAAATCAAAATGGCATTCACAACGCCTTGGGGGACATTCTGTTACAAGGTCATGCCTTTTGGCCTTAAGAACGTTGGTGCTACCTACCAATGAGCCATGACATATATCTTCCATGACTACATGCACAAGATTTTGGAAGATTACATGGATGATTTATTGGCAAAATATTTATTATGCCATGAACATCTCGATGTACTGTGTAAGATCCTAGATCACCTCATAGAGCACAATGTTAGACTTAATCCCAAAAAGTGTGTCTTCGGTGTCACATCTGGTAAAATTTTGGGATTCATAGTCTCCAAGAGAGGCATAGAGGTAGATCCCAACAAGGTCAAGGTAATATTAGAAATGCCTCCCCCAACAACCATTAAGCAACTACGCAGTTTGCAAGGAAAGGTCGCATCCATAAAATGCTTCATAGCATAGTTATCGGATAAGTGTCGACCCATGAATAGGTTGCTACACAAGGGGGTCTCATTTCATTGGGATGAAGAATGTCAAAATGCCTTTGATGAGATAAAACAATACTTGGCTTCACCACCTGTATTGGCTCCACCATGACCAGGAGTGTCATTCTATTTATATATCTCAGCTATCGAGTTAGCTTTGGGCACCATGTTGTCCCAAAAGAATGAATTTCACAAAGAACAGGCTACCTATTACATCAGCCGCACACTGGTCAGCTATGAAGTTAGATACACATATGTTGAGAAGCTATGCTTAGCAGTGGTCTTTGCCACCAAAAATCTATGCCATTATATGTTAAATCACACCACATATGTTGTATCTAAAGAAAATCCATTGCGCTACATGATGAGCAGAACATATCATAATAGTCGCATGATAAAGTGGATAATGTTGTTGATAGAATTTGACCTAGAGTTCATTGGATATAAATCTATCAAAGGATAGGTCATAGCCGATCAACTAGCAGAGGCTCCTCTATAGGATGATCAACCTCTAAATATAGAACTTCTTGATGATGGAGTATTTCAAATTTTAGAATCACCTGATTCTGTAGAGCCTGAGTCACAGGCGGACATAACTCTATTCTTCGATGGTTCCAAGTGCGAGCGAGGTGGTGGTGCAGGTATCATGTTTTTCACACCATAAGGGGCTCCCATACCTCTTTCGTTTAAACTTAATTTTCCTTGTACCAACAACAATGCCGAGTATGAAGCTCTCATCATAGGACTTCAGATGACAATCACCATGAAAATAACAAAGTTAAACATTTTTGATGATTCCTTGCTCATAGTTAATCAGGTAAAAGGGATTTTCTAGTGTCGATGTCCCATATTGCAAGCCTACAAAGCCCTAGTGGACAAACTCCTGGTCAAATTTGAATGGTATGATATAGAGGCACTCCCTCATTCATCTAATCATTTTGTAGATACAATGGCTTCCTTAGGGTCACTAATCCTGCATGACCCTTCAGATGATATCACAACTATCCAAGTAAAAATGCTAGCACAAGCTACGACTGAGCATGAAGAGCATAATGCTATACCAGTTGTTCACATGATTCATATTGAGCCTTCTCATGAAAGGTTCTCTCAACTACACCAATATTTGAATAATGTTAACTGGGGGACTTTGTTCCCTCATAATCCTTTTGATACTAGCACAATGCTATATCTCCAAGTTCACTCTCAATCAGCATTCACACGAGACAAACATCAAAGGGATAGCATGATTCATAATATTGAGGCTTCTTCAAAGCAATATTGGGCCATCTAGATTAAATATTATCTTAAACTAGGTAATATTCCACCTGGATTGTCGCATACCACAAAGCGAGCATTCAAACAAAAGGTGGCAAAATATGTCTTAATAGGAGACATAATGTATCATCAGAGTTATGAAGGTATCCTCCTTCACTTCTTAGACTCACAGGAGTCAGCTTGGGCCATCACCCAAGCACACGATGGTACATGTGGTGGCCACTTTAGCGGCATGGCCATCACCAAGCACATTCTTTGCATGGGCTATTATTGGCCAAATTTAGAGCAATATTGTTGCGCTTATGTTAAGAAGTGCATGAAGTGTCAACACCATGCAAATTTAACACATGTACCTTCATAGGCCTTACAACCGATTCAATCGGTCTGGCCATTTGCACAATGGGGGTTTGATTTAATTGGGAAAATCTCACCTACCTCATCGGGCCATCACACATTTATCATAATGGCAACCGAATATTTCACAAAATGGGTGGAAGCAATTCCCCTTACCACAATGACTGGACCTCGCATTGCGGAGTTCATACTACATAACATTATATGTCATTTTGGTATTCCATCCAAAATAGTATCGGATAATGGAACACCCTTTAAAAATAAGGATGTGCATGCGTTAACAACAAAGTATAACATAAAGCATAGCTTTTCCATGCCCTATTATCCATAGGCCAATGGGCAAGCAGAGGCATCAAATAAAATAGTAGTAGCCATCTTGAAGAAAACCATTCAAGAAAATCATAAATATTGGCATAATCAATTACCTCTTGCCCTTTGGGCCTATCGCACTAGCATTCGGATGCCCACTAGGGCAACTCCATTTTCACTAGTGTATGGTGCTGAAGCCATCATGCCTCTAGAGTTAGATATTTCATCACTGCGCATTTCCATGCAGGAATTCATCGATGATGATACAACTAGGCAAGCTCGGTTAGATCAGTTAACGTTGCTTGATGAATGACGTGTGAATGCCCTCGAGCATCTACGTGTTTATCAAGAGCATCTTAAGAGAGCTTACAACTTGAAAGTACATCAGAGAGACTTTCAAGTAGGTGATTTAGTTCTAAAGGAAAACCAACAAAACTCAAATTTGCCCTCCAATTTGTGAGACAAATTTACAGCAAACTAGCTAGGTCCATTCATCATTACACATCATATTGGACCTAGAACTTATCACCTAGCATCCATCGAAGGAAATGAAGAGCCTGAACCCATGAATATAAGTCATTTGTGACCATTTCATGCTTAGAGCACCAATAAAATACCCCTAGGTAGTCGTAGACACTTTCTAAGTGTCGTTGCCCACCTAGGTCACCCTAAAGGCTCCTAGCGGTTTTTGACCATCTAGGTCACATAAAAAGCTCCTAGACTATCTACGATCATCTAGGTCAACCTTAAATGCTCCAAAGGCATCCATAAGCCCTTTGGTCACAACCAAATGCCCCTAGGTAGTCGTAGACACTTTCTAAGTGTCGTTGCTCGCCTAGGTCACCCTAAAGGCTCCTAGTGGTTTTTGACCATCTAGGTCACATAAAAAACTCCTAGACTATCTATGATCATCTAGGTCAACCTTAAATGCTCCAAAGGCATCCATAAGCCCTTTGGTCACAACCAAATACCCCTAGGTAGTCGTAGACACTTTCTAAGTGTCGTTGCCTGCCTAGGTCACCCTAAAGGCTCCTAGCGGTTTTTGATCGTCTAGGTCACATAAAAAAGATCCTAGACTATCTACGATCATCTAGGTCAACCTTAAATGCTCCAAAGGCATCCATAAGCCCTTTGGTCACAACCAAATACCCCTAGGTAGTCGTAGACACTTTCTAAGTGTCGTTGCCCGCCTAGGTCACCCTAAAGGCTCCTAGTGGTTTTTGACCATCTAGGTCACATAAAAAGCTCCTAGACTATCTACGATCATCTAGGTCAACCTTAAATGCTCCAAAGGCATCCATAAGCCCTTTGGTCACAACCAAATACCCCTAGGTAGTCGTAGACACTTTCTAAGTGTCGTTGCCCGCCTAGGTCACCCTAAATGCTCCTAGTGGTTTTTGACCATCTAGGTCAAATAAAAATGTTCCTAGACTATCTACGATCATCTAGGTCAATCCTAAAAGCTCCAAAGGTATCTATAAGCCCTTTGGTCACCTTAAAATGCTCCTAGGTAGTCCATGATTGTTTAGGTCAACCCAAAATGCCCCTAGGCGGTCTATGATCATGTAGGTCAAGCTAAAATGCTCCTAGGTAGTTTACAACTATCTAGGTCAAACCTAAATGCTCCAAAGGCATCTATAAGCCCTTTGGTCACCCAAAAATCTCCAATGGCATTCATTAAGCCCATTGGTCAACTTATACATATAATATATATCAAAAATTAACAAAAAAAATCATTAAAATCATCAAAATACAAAAATATTGCATTGTATTGCATTTCTCATCACTTGCATTATAATCATAGTTGCATTAGGCATACTCATCATTGCATTATGCATCATTCCAAATAGATCATATATGTCTAGCACTAGGTCTGTACATTAGGCATCTGGTAAAAATTCATTGTTATCATATGTCAGTTATACCACCTGTTTATATTACATATACCATTTACATTATATGTCTGTTTTCCGTCACTTAGCCATTGTTAGTAAAACATAGTTAAAGTTTTCGGTCACTCAGCCATATCTAGTTGTCTTCTCAGATTTTGTAGAAAGCTAGCATGATTTTTAGAAGGTAGAATCCTACTTAGATAATGCTTGGTATACATCAAAATCCCAACACAATTTTCACATTAATAAATCCAAGTCTAGCACAAGGAAAGATGAAAACTATGAAGTAGTCTAGGTTACTTTCAAGTGAAAAGGTTATCTTGCTCATCCTCCTATGTGAATGGTTCAAATATGCTGAGAATTGACAAAAGGACAAGTTCCTCCTTACCCAAAATCCCTTACCCTACACTGGGGTAAGTATCCCAAAGAAAGAAAATCAGTAATGATTATTATCCCCCAGTATTGAAAACATACATTGCCCTACACTGGGGCAAGTATCTCAAAGAAATATTCCAAAGAAAATAGTGATTATTATCACTCCCAAATATGCATAAATAAATAGTGATTATTATCACTAGGAAAAGCAAAAAGAAATAGTGGTTCTCACCACTATTAAAATCCCTTGCTCAACAAATCAAAATGAGCAAATTCCCTTGAGAAATTCAAAGAAAGGTAGGGACTCTGGAACTTGAATCCCTAGAATTCTCAGCATTAGAGAACCATAAGGTGATCCTCATTATAGGTTTGGTGGATAGCCTACTTGTCAATGGTGGTAGCCTCCCGCATGATGATATGTCTATCACTTAAGCAACTTGTTTAGGTATAGACCAATGTTTGAATGTGGATGAGCTAGCTTGTTGTAACCTAGGTTATATAGTGGTCTAATCCAACTAAGTATAAAACTCAGGATAATGAGACTCATAGAATGATCTCTAGTGTCGATGGGCTGAATAAATCCCATTTGCACTAGGGTAATCTTATGTGTTATCATGGTAATGAACTCACGTGCACACATAGGGATATTGATTATCTTGGTTATCTTAGTAGGTGCATACTTTGTCAAAATATCTTGTATAGTTAGTATATGACTTTTGATTAGGTAACTAGAGTGTTTGAGTCTCTTAAAAACTATCAAATAAAATCATATCACATTACATTATCCATTCCATTTTACATCATGTTGTCACATGTTTGTCAAAATTACAATGTCCATCAAATAAAGTGTTATAATAACATGAAAATAATCAAGATACATTTTGTATAGTCTATGGTGCTAGCATATAATGCATCAAATAGTCATTGTAAATCCATCATACAAAAATTAAATCTAATCAAATCATTACTTTCAATCATACACATTTAAAACTTTTGTTTATTAAGTGGTATTCATGATCTAGGATAGATACCGGTTAAATATTAGCAATAATATTTAGATGGCCACTGACTATATTATGCATACCTTTTAATTTACAAAAGCATATAAAATGAAGCATCCACATCTACATATCATCAAATCACATCATCGGATAAATACATGCATCCATGTTAGAAATCCATCATAACATCATATAGCAAATATAAAAATTGCATTCATATCATAAAGTAGTCAAATGACATAATGATCAAAGCTAAGTCATATATATATATATATGTCCATATATGTAAAATTTAAAAGCAACATCATAGTCCATAAACTTCCCATAGGCTACAATAAAAGTGAGTCATCCGACTTCGCAATCCAAAAAACCAAAAAGAACCATCAGAGTCCGCTGACCATGGTCACGTAGGACCGGTACCTCGACTCTCTCCTCTACTCTTAGTATGAGTCCATCATGAGCTCCTAGACCTACTCCCCCATGATCTACTACCTCCAGATACCTCCATCCTTTGAGAAGTGCTCGAAGCCCTCATCCGAGTAGATGAGTGTCCCATCCCGCTCCCCTAGCTACGTTGTGATCCAATAGCTAATGCCCGATCTGGTATGCACCCCTTATAGCACATTATCTCATCCTCCATCATATCCATGTAGGTGCGCTCCTCATGACACCTAGTCTGATAGGTCACTACCAAACCCTAGAGATGTGCTATCTCCTCCTGCATCCTAGCTAGCTCACCACTACTAGACTCCCCATGGCTAGGGCCCTATCTATCGACCTATGCCTAAAATGTAGCTATCACTGATGCCTACCTCTCCATCTCCTCCTATGCACTCTACACCTATGCCTATAGTAAATCTTGATCACTCTATAGCTCTATGATCCTAGCATCTCATGCTACTAACTCTACCTATAGACCCTGATCTCCCAAGTCTCCCTCATCAAAGCCAACTAGATCCTGTACATCTATCAGCTCCACCCTATCCACTGACACACGTTGATACACAACTCACTCACCTATGTCCACCTCCTCATCATCTAGAGACTCACCAAAACCCTCCTCATCTAGAGCACCCCTAGCTACATCCACTACCCTCATAGCTACATCCCCTCCTAGTGGTCCCTCCCCTCACCACTACCGCATGACCCACCATGCATCATACTCCTCTATAGTGCCCACATCATCTAAGTCTAAGACTACCACCTCAAAATCTGACTCATCTCCCAACTCCTCTACCATAGGCCATGCTAGAGTCCTCTCATCCCCATGATGATGATAGACCATCGGCTCACTAGGAAATCCCTAGTGTAGCCTAAACTATCATAGCACATGATCATAAGAGAAGTACTCTCACTCTATGCCATGTCACCCTATCAACCACCTACCTCATCGAACTCGACGTAGATGTGTCTAAGCCTCATCCTAGGTAGGACAATCCTTGTAGGGTCTCCACTCAATATCCACTACCCTAAGCCATGCAAAATCCTCTACATAGTGCTCTACCTCCCCAACATAGCATCGGCTATACCCTGACTCATGCGACCTCATCCATAGCTCTCCATAGCCAATCTCCCTATCCGGTAGCTCTGCTCGAGTGGTCCATGGTAGTCCCCATGGTCTCTCCACCACAATATGCTACCAAGCCCAAGACTATAGTAGAAATATATAGCCCAAACCCTTCCACCCATGAGAGTGGATCTCATATAGCTCACCATATAACTATGCCAATAAAGTAGGACCCCAAGCCATCACTATCGGCTCCTCCTCTGTGCAGTCAACTAGAGTAAAGACCAGCTCTATTAGGTTCCATGGGAACCTAGCTCCTAAAGAGTCGGGTAGCAGCATGTTGTTGATCAAGGTCATCAAAAAAGTGTGCCTAATGCCAAGCACACCCTCCTGGTACCATCTAGACACTAAAATCCCTCCACTAATCATATCAGTCAGGACATCCTCCTAGCATGCGTCGAAGTACCTCTGCACTATGACCTCCCATCACTCCATCGAAGAAGATACTATCTGGCGCCCCTCTATCAGAATACATAGTATCTGATAGATATCCTCTAGTGTCACTATCATCTCCCCCATAGCTAAATGGAAAGTGTTAGTGTGAGGGTCCCATAGGTCTATCAAAGCAGTCAGATAGGCATGGTCTCCCACCATGGGATCTAACCGCGTAACTTGCTTCAGATCGATGGCATCAAGCCAATGCTAGTATGTAGTATTAAAATGGTCTCTAGTGACCTGAAAGAGACTTGGTACCCTATACCGACTCCTAACTATCTGCTCATGCAAATCAGGGTGTCAAACAGGCCCTAAAAATGCAAATTTTTGCTATAAAAACACTAAAAAAACATAAAAAAGGGCCTTTTTTGGCCTAGTTTTTGGCCGTCCCACCTAGGGACGGCCCCTAATTTTGTAGCCATCCCACCAAGGTATGGCCACTAGTAACCTTCCCTCATAGGGACGGTCCCCAAATAGGGGTAAAATAGGGTCAATTTGACCCTTAAAAATGCCCTAAAAACCTTAAAAAACATAAAAAATTGATTTTTAACCCTAATTTTTTGCAAATAAAGCATGCATAAGGTTAAATTTTATGTATTTAAGTCCTCCTAGGTTTCTTAAATCATGGGTGTGGCTGTAGTCATGAAATTAGAGCAAAAATTGCAAAAATTCAATAAAATAGGGTAGAGGAAGCATGTAATCCATACCCGTTTTGCACTGGCTCCACCGCCTGATGCATCCGCTGGTTGGATCATGTTGTGGGTTGATATTTTAGTAGTACTCCACTTCATAAAACTCTCTCCTACCTCCTCTCCTCTCCAACTTCTCCAAGCAAGTTGCACAAATGAGCTAAAATGGCCCTTTTTGGCCTTTTATAGCTCCAAAAGAAGTCGACCGCTCTTGGGTGGGATGAGCACACTTTTGGCTGGTATTCCCACCATGGGAAATTCAAAAATACTTCCCTCATCCCCCCCTAGGATGGTCATAAGAAAATTGCACTTAAAAACATCAAAAATATCAAAAAATGGGCCAAAAACCCACCAAAAACAAGGCAGATTGGGCAAGAAAATGAGAGGGATCTAGACTGAACCTATAATAATTTTGGATGCATAAAAAGACTCTATTTTAGTCCCCAAGAAGGCCTCCATGGATGGACCACTCCATAGGAATGATATATTGGGCCTTTTGCTTCCAAAACTATTCATCAAAATAGTCAAAAATCACCTCCGAACAGGTATATAGTACCATGGGTAAAATAAAGAGTTACCCTAATTAAGTCATATGTGTCAAGTGACTCATCACTTTAGAATTTTTCATACCCTCATAGACTCATCACTTGAGGGGGTAGTCATCATAATGAATTCATAAATCAAATCAACATTAAAACATTCAGAAGTGTAAATTCCATGCATTCAAAAGAATCTTGGCTAAAGATAAATTTTCAAGCCCATGTTGGGGCAAAGAATTAGCATAAGAAGCAAATTAAATAGGCTTGACCTCCTTGAAACCTTAGGAATTGACCCATGTAAAGGTTTACAAGAATACAAGGCACCAAGACCTAGTATGCCCTAAGCCCCATAAGACTGTTACTACAACACGACTGAAAGGTATACATGCAATCGATCCTTCGACTATGTCAATAGAAAGGATTCCAAGAATGTATGCTTTTCCACAATGAAGGCATCCATAGTTGATTAGGTTAATGAAAAACCTTGATCATTCGATGATTTAGTGATCTATTTTTTCTCAATGCTTTGTTTCACATCATGCATCCCAAAAATGGGGCATCTGTAGACACCTAAATCATGTAAATCAGATAAGACTATCAGTGCATTACATATGCCCTCTTATCGACAACATATGGCCTTATTAGGCACCCCTCTAGGCTAGAAAAAGGTTTCCAAAAGCCTCCAAAACTTATTTTGGAGGGTTCCTAGTAGTCTAGGGTAGTTTTGGGGCTCCTACTGGTGGTCGTCCCACCTAGGGATGACCATAGTTGGTGACCGTCCCACCTAGGGATGGCCATCAACAACCATCCCTGGGTGGGATGGCCCCTAACTGGACCTTTGAAAAATTCAAAGGATGTACTAAATGGTAATCCAAGACTACCATTAGCATATCCAATCACCCCAAATTGATTGGGGACCTATTGATGGATAGTAGGATAGTTGATTGGGAGCACCCAAATGGGTAACCTTCTCCCAATCATGCCATGATGTGATTAGGACACATGGCATCACTTGCCTCGCATGGAAAAGATGCCATTTTGCCCTAAGTGCCCTCTTGGGCTATAAAAGGAGCTCCAAACTCCCAATTTCAGAAGAGGAGAATTTGGAGAATAGAGCAATGAAGTGCTACCCAAATCATACCCCACACTTTGTAAACCAAACATGCCTTTGCCTTGGCCTTGAAACCCTCTTCATTCGAAGGTGATTTTAGGGGAAAATAGGCTCAAACCACCAAACCCAAACTAGCCAAATTGGAGTATTATTTGGCCCCATCTATCGACAACACCCCATACCACTTTTGGACCAATTCCCATGGCCATAGGTGACAAAACTAAGGTAGTTTTGTGACCGTCCCACTTGGGGATGACCAATAGTATGCCCATGGCACACCTAGGGATGACCACAAAATAGGGTGGAATTTTAGATAAATTCCTCCATAGTCCCCTTAGGAATGTCTAGAGGAACCTATGGTCCAAATTTGAGGTATTTTGGAGGAGTTTTGATGCAGGTTTGGTGATCCCCAATGTTGTAGGTCTATCTGGCTCACCTCGGGATGACCAGTAGTTAAGCATAGTTTCACCTTTAATATTGCCTCCAAAGTTGCTTATTTGTATTTATATCATATTATAATATGCATATGCTTATTGTAGATCAGTTTTTATATATGTAGATCACTTTGTTTGGTTGTAGCATATGCCTCTTTTACTATGTTTTCTATGCTATCTTCATCTTATGAAATAGGTGCTATTAACCCCATTTTAGTCCCTTGTGTGTAGGTCCAGGTAGTTCTACGTAGAAGGAAGGAGCTAAGAAGACCAGAAGAATAGGTTGAAGGATAGCTCTCAATCGTGGGATGCGAGATTTACATCAACAACCATAGTTTACACCGCTTTGAGGCCCCTTTCAAGGGACTAGATCCCTTGAACATTGTAATGGAAGTTGTATCAATTTGTAAAAGCCCTCAAGGGGATATTTGTAATCACATATTTGAAGCTATACATTGATTAAATATAAGGAGAAATCCACCATTTGGTTATACATTTGCTTCATTTTGATAGATTACAAGTTTATGTGTTATTTCCTTTGAATGCTTTATAAATGCTTTACATTGCAATGGAATGCCCTTAAGGCGGTGTAGTAAATTTCACATCTTCAAAATCCCCCACTTTTGTGATTGGGCCTTGGATTTCATCACCAGTGGTTACCTGCGGAGTGGGATAGGATTAGCACCTTCATCCACAAGGCTAGTATAATTTTTGGAATTGGTAACTGTCATTCTTGACTAAGCCCACCCGAGGGTGAAGCGAAAGCATGGGTATGTCGATAGTAGGTCTTAGATAGTACCACCTCTCTTCGTGAGAGGAATTTGTGAACTCGCTTCAGTATAGTGGGTTCCCCTCCTTTTTAGGATATCATTTTACTGTGCCTTCCATACAGGTCACCATTTGCACGTTGTGATACCATTCTATTTTGTGCATCTTTGGGTGTTGCAGGAGGTTTGATATTGATGACATTCTCAATTTTCTAGAGTATTCACTCCATTACCCATGATTCTACATAGGGAGTATCAACATCACAACACACAAAAACAAACAAAACACTTTTATTTTTCAGCATTTAGAATTGATTTCGGTCTACCATTGTTTGCATGATCATGGACCGGTCTCATCACATTACACTATATATTGTTTTTCCATACACAACATGTCACTTGCTTTACATTTACATTAGACATAGTTGAGTCTGTATCACATAGGGTTTATTTCTAAAACCCTTTCTACACATGCCACTATGCTTGTGGTCACCTGTAGTAGAGCACGCGAGCAAGCACGCTCTATAGAGGAATGGCCTTCCACTTCCTCTAGTCAGTCCACTCTTACTCCTTCGATCATGAAGGGGAAGACCATAGACACATATGATTCATGCATAGAATCTGATGTACAACTCACACACATGATGCCTCATGATGAGACATCAACCTTGAGTGAAGCCCTCGCTACTTCACTCATAGAGGATTACCCGCTCCTGTCATCCCCATCTGCACGTAATCCACCAACCATGTTCTGCGACCATGTGATCTACACAGTGCTAGGACAACCTCATCCATTATTTACCATAGATGAGGAGGTCATACCCACTTCTCCCACCTTTGCACACCCCTTCTTCCAGAATCTATCTCAATCCCTTTTTGAGAGTGACTCTTCCCTCCTAAATCATACCCATCCAGAGGTCACATCATTCACCCCTACCATAGGAATGGTGTCTGACCCATCCTCCTATACTATAGGAAGCCAGAAGCCATCCTTCCAAACTACATAATAACTCCACCCCTAGCAGGAACCGCAAGTATTTCCTCAAACCTCACACCCGTACTCCTCATAGGAGTCTCAACCATTGTCATCCCAAGAACCATTTTTCACCATATCTGAAGGCATCTCCCAATAGCCCCTTCAGACACAAGATGCACAAACCCAAGTGGGGGTGTACGCATACACCTTCCCCTCAGACCAAGCTCCTACTTTGGTAGCTTACCCTACCTTTTTGGTAGCTTTTCCACCAATATCCCAGGTATCTAAAGTGTATGATACCCAACCTTTAGCACCACCTACATCTACGATAACTTTTAGGATACCATCACCTCCTCCTATCCAAGCTCCTACAACCAATATCTCTCCCACCTATGGATCAAGACTAGCAACTTATCCACCCACCACACCAAGCTATTCCATATAGTTTAGCTTCCCTACTTCCTACCCTCTAGGACAAAGATAGATCCCATCCTTTGATACCTTGTCTCGACCACCCCTAGTATCGGTAGCCCCGATACCTACACCATTACCAGCTGCACCCAACTTCTTTATACCTCCTCCAACTTGGTCATCACCACCCATGGCCCAACCATTACAATAGGCTCCAACCCAACAAGTACCTACACCACAACCACATGCCTCATAGTCACAGTACTATTACCCACAATAGGTACCTACCCCACAACCTAGTGTGCCCATAGATATGATAGCACATGTCACCCAGTACCCACCTTATCAGGATCAGGCACAACAATGTTCTCCATAATACTAGGAAGAGCAACAATACCAGTATCCACCACATCCATAGACTCAGCCTATCGTAGCCCAGTCTCCCACTCCTACGACACCCAAACTTCAACTCCTATGAGATGAAGTCAAAATGCTTAACCTACGCACCTCTAGCTATGGGCCACAAAAGCCCTATTATGATGAACTATGCAATGAGCCAGTTCACCCATCAGTTCCCATTCCTCCCTACCCCTATCACTTCAAAATACCAAATTTCGACAAGTATAGAGGTAAGGAAGACCCTAGAGAGCATGTGAGCAATTACCGCTCATCCTGCTATCAACTCCATAGTAGTAACCCCCTCATGCTACGTACCTTTTCCCTCTCACTCGTTGGGCCCACATTGGACTGGTACAACATGCTCCCATGCCATAGCCTATATACTTTTGAGCAGCTAGCCAATTCCTTCCTAGAACACTTTTCCATCAACATCAAGAAAAAGACCACATTTTCTGATGTGTATGCCTTACGATAGGCTGATGATGAACCCATCACGGAGTTCATTGCCATATGGAGAGTGATTATCCATGACCTCACCCATAGCCTCCCCACTATGGAGCTCATGACACTCTTTTCCAAGAGTTGCCACAAACACATCTCCACATCCCTCCAACTTCATCAAAGCCACACTTTTGAAGATGCCATTTCACAAGCAAAAGTCATTGAAGACATCAAGGTTCAATCCAGAAATATTAAGTTGAGAACCAAATCCAACTATAACCCCAATTTCCACTTCAATAGAACCACACCAAATCAACCTTATCCTCGGCCACCACAAGCCAACCAAGTTGCAGCCGCTACCTTAGCACTAGCACCGACTCCTCCACCCTATACACCATAGCCACAAGCATTCCAGACTAATGCTCCTGCTCCACCTAGACCACAACAATACGAGGGTATGCACCCACAGGTTCCACTGTGCAACCTCACACCATTATCCAAACCACTACCAGCTCTATTTCATAGATTGTATGAGGGCAACCATCTCCTCCTACCCGAGATCCACCCACTGGATCCAAATATACCCAAGCCTCATGGATATAATGAGCAGCTCTTTTGTCCTTTCCATAGGCAACGTGGCCATGATATCGATTCATGTCGCTCCTTCCATGGGCAAGTTCAAGACCTAATCGATAGGGGCATCATCCAGGTAGCAAACCCTCTAGCCCCACAGAATCAAAACTTAGGGATTTTCCAAAACCCTCTACCGGATCACAGAGGACCCAACCCTCCTAGACCTCCAAAAAATCCCCCAACACCACCTCACCAAGTGAACAATGTCCAGCGTGATCCTCCATCACGTGGCATAGTAGGTATGATCAACCTTACTACGAGAAACCAATGGTACCCATCATGCCAGACGACACCTATTGTTTCTCTACCAGCTCAGTTCACATCACCACAAGTACCTCAAATGCCTACTACCGTACCACCACCACCTCAAAATGTGATTACCATCCATGGTAGCCTAACCCATCAGCTACGTAATGCCCCCATGCAGCTATCCATATTTGATCTCCTACAATAGTCTCAACCCCACCACGAGGCATTGAATGACATCCTACGTTCCATTGACTTAGAGACACATGACACAAATGCCTTTGTCAATTTTGTAGGAAATATCCCATGATGCCTCCAGCCCTCAATTAGCTTCCATGACCATGAGATAATGGAACTCATTGGAGAAGGAGCAGATCCCCCTCTCCACATCCAAGCCATAATCAATGATATCACCTACAAGTGGGTACTCATTGACATGGGTTCATCCATTAGCATTATATCTACAGTAGCTCTACATCACCTACGTATCCCACCAACCCATTTTGCCATGCCTTCCCTTGACCTACGTGCATTCGATGGCTCCATGAGACCTACGGTAGGATCCATAGTTCTACCTATTCACGTAGGCATTCGTACCATTTCTATCCTCTTTCACATCATCCAAGGGGAAATGCAATACAATATCCTCCTTGGTCACCCATGGATTAGAGACATGTAGTGTGTCCCTTCCACACTACACCATTGCCTCAAGTATGTCCACAATGGACTTGTTCATTGTGTCCCAACCGATGGAGACCCCTTTAAGTTTTGTAATATTGTAGACCTTCCCCCTGCACCATCATTTTCATCCTCCCAACTATTCCTTGTATCTTCCCATCAGTCAGTAGGAGCATCGACATCCTCCCCAACTTCCACCTCAATATCCTAGTGTTCATCAAGAGCACAAGCCTCGATGTCTGCACCGTTAGCACCATCTTCGATAGAGTCCAAAACCTCTAGCATGCTATCCTCATCGCCATCCTTATGGCCTCCATAATCATCCTAGCCTCTACCATTCCAATTTCCACCTACGGTGCCACAACCACCATCGCCACCCATTACACAACCTACCATGTTACCTCCCACACCCTTGCATATGGAAGCCCCTATCCTTCCTACACCACAAACACCTCCTCTTCCCTTTCGATCGAAGCCTAGGACATTCACGTCTCCACGTAGCCCAGTGCCTACACCGATACCTTCCCCCACATAGACCAAACATCTTGTCCAAGCTACAACAACCAAATGTCATGAACATGAACAAACGACACCCAATTCAGATGAACAACTCCCACATCCTTCATCCACTACCATCAAGGAATCTCAACTTTCTCCTTCCTCATCTGATTCTGATACTCCACCTCAGTCACCAGAGCGTACCACACCACGCATATCCATATTCATGACAAATTCTAGCCTAGGAGACTATAATGTATATGATGCCCATGTATGTGACCCTCCTATCTAGTCTACCCATGATTTTGGTCACCCCTCAGCCTCGGTCCTTACCATTGGCACCATCATACAATTAGGAAGCCCCAAAAACCATACCAATTTTGTGTATGCGAGAGTCGACTCTTCGATCCCCCACCAACTTCTCCACCACCACAATCTAGCTCTTGTGATGCAATTACACACCTGGCCAACCCTCACTTTACCTTGCGCTACCTACGATATTTTCATTGGCATGGTTTCGGGCTAGGCCATTATGAGCAAGGGCTACGTACACCCATTAACCCTCATGTCCGATCACCCATCGACAAATCTGGCCTAGGTTATCACCCAACCACCATCTATACATTAGAAGATGAGATCCAAGATTTATCCCTACATCCTCCTCCACATCCAACACACACCTTGGAAGAGTATATCGATATGGATATACTAGAAGACACTCCTTCACCCAATTCCACCATCACAGTCCCCTACGACTTCTTTCAGGAATCTCCTACGTTCGATACCTCCTCATTCTATGATATGAATAGGTTGGTAGAACACTTCGCTACCTTATCTACCACCAATAGAGCCTGACATAGTCCCTCCTGAACCATCATCGACATGCTTAGCCATGTTCCCACCTATACATAGGCAACTACAGAGAGTAGCTGCTCATCCTCGCTCACCTCTAGTCATTCTATGACCTCCCTTGAGTCTCTTAGGGCACGCACAAACCATCGTACCTTCCTCACCAGATTCTTCCCCACCTACTTCACCCACAACATCGGTCAACATGGTTGAGGTAGACTTACGTTCTCCCTCTCATTACAGTCACCAGCTGATTCGAGATGATACCCCAAACCCAAAATTTATAGATCTCGTGCATATCTCACCCATACTAGCACCTCAAGATTTCCTACTCTCACCTCATGTCTTACGGGTGGTAAATGCTCCCTCTTCATCCACGCCACCCCAAGTCCCTCAGGTACATCATACAGACGTCTACGTAGATGATGAATATGAGTTCAATGAAGCCATCGATGACCTTAACCTCATCCCCATCCCCGAATAGTTACGTGATGGATCTCACATGCTCATTGAAGACACTATCGATGTCGACATTGGTGATGATCCTAAAAATCCCCACATCCTTAAACTAGCCACTAGCCTCTCACCCGAGGAGCGCACTACCTTTACAAACTTCCTTCACAAATACATTCAAGTTTTTGCATGGTCATACAAGGACATGCCGAGACTTGACCCTACCGTAGTAGTTCATAATCTTATACTCGATCCTAATGCCAAACTAGTGAGACAAAAGTTGTGATGCATGCATCCAACTATCACATTAATAGTGAAATCTGAGCTCCAAAAGCTCCTAGATATCGATTTCATTGTACCCATCGACTATCCCAAATGGGTATCCAGTATGGTCCCCGTGCCTAAGCCATCCGATGAAGTCCGTGTCTGCACAAATTTTCATGATTTAAACAAAGCTTGTCCCAAAGATAATTTTCCCCTACCTAACATTGATTCCCTTGTCGACTCCATAGTAGGTCATGAGATGATATCCCTCATGGATGGATTCTTAGGATACAATCAAATCAGGATCAACCCAACCGATCAACACAAAACCTCCTTCACAACACCCTGGGGGACCTTTTTCTATAAGGTCATGCCCTTTGGCCTTAAAAATGCTAGGGCAACCTACCAACGCGCCATGACCTATATCTTCCATGACTTGATGCACAAAAATATTGAAGATTATGTAGATGATCTCATCACCAAATCCAAGAAATATGCAGACCATCTCGAAGATCTCCATCAGATCTTTGATCGATTATTAGAACACAACGTGCGCTTGAATCCAAAGAAGTGCGTGTTTGGTGTTACCTCGAGAAAAATACTAGGATTCATCATCTCCCAATGAGGCATTGAGGTCGATCCTAGTAAGGTGAAAGCCATCATCGAGATGCCCCCTCCCACCACATTGAAGCAATTACGCAGCCTCCAGGGCAAGATCACTTCCATTCGTAGATTCATAGCACAATTATCCGACAAATGCAAGCCATTCAATCACCTCCTACAAAAGGGAGTAAGCTTCAAATGGGATGACAACTATCAAGGAGCATTTGATGCTATCAAAACCTACCTTACATCACCACCAGTTATGTCACCACCGCATCCAACGTTACCATTGATTCTATACATCTCAGCCATAGAGTTTGTGCTAGGTACACTTCTAGCTCAAAAGAATGCGCTCGACAAAGAGCAGGCTATCTATTACATCAATCGCACACTAGTCAGTTATGAGACAAGATATGGATACATGGAAAAACTATGCTTAGCGGTCGTATTCACCACTCAAAAATTACGCCACTACATGTTAAATCACACAACTTTTATCATCACCCGAGACAATCCCCTTCGGTACATGATGAACAAGAGTTATCACAATTCATGCACATCAAAGTGGATCATGCTCTTAACTAAATTTGACCTAGAATTCGTATCTCAAAAATCTATCAAAGGGTAGGTCATCATCGATCAACTGGCTGAAGCCCCATTGACTGATAATCAACCCCTCCTCATTCAACTCCTCAATGATTCCATCTTCCACATAATCAAAGAGGAAGAATATGTCAAACCTGAAGTCATAGTGGACCTCACCCTATTCTTTGATGGATCTAGGTGTCTCCATGTTGGGGGTGCAGGCATTGTCTTCTTCACACCTGAAGGAGAACCACTCCCCTTTTCATTCAAACTCGATTTCCCTTGTACCAATAACAATGTAGAATATGAAGCCCTAATCCTAGGACTAAAACAAGCACATTCCATGCACATCAAATGCCTACACATCATAGGTGATTCACTCTTGATAGTCAATCAAGTGTAGGAATGTTGGCTATGCAATTGCCCGATCCTCCAATAATATAAGAAAATTGCACAGTAGCTCTTATCTCAATTTGAGTGGTATGCCCTCAAATCCGCTCCATGATCATCAAACCATTTTGCAGATACCATGGCCTCCTTAGGATCCCTCATTCCATAAAACCCAACATCTAACACAACATCTGTATCCATCCATACGCTCACTAGATCTGCCATATCACCCATGCCTCCTATAGATGATGGTGGTGTCTATGTGGTAAACACTGAACCCCATGACCCATGGTTTTCACAAATTAAATATTATATCAAGTTAGGTTTCCTACCATGTGATTTACCCCACGCTCAATGTCAAACCTTCAAACAAAGAGTGATCCACTACACCTTGTTGGGGGACATCCTTTATCATCGTAGCTATGACGACATGCTCCTGCATTGCCTAGAACCATAAGAATCACAATGGGTTGTACAAGAAACCCATGATGGTACTTGTGGTGGCCATTTTAGTGGCATGGAAATCACTAAACGCATCCTTCGTATGGGTTATTATTGGCCCAAGATGGAGCAGGATTGTTGTGAATATGTGAAGCATTGCATCAAATGCCAACAACATGCCAACCTAACACATCTACCATCCCAAGCACTCCAACCTATCCAGTCCATGTGGCCTTTCTCCCAATGGGGCCTAGACTTAATTAGATAGATTACACCAACTTCCTCAAGCAATCATAAATTTATCATCACTACTATAGAATATTTTATGAAGTGGGTCGAAGCCATCCCACTGGTCCAAACTATAGGAGCTAAAATTGCAGCATTCATCATAGATCATATCATTTGTCACTTTGGAATCCCTTCCCAAATAATCTCTGATAATGGGAAATCCTTTAAAAACAAAACCATCCGAGCACTTTGTAGCAAGTTTCACATTCATCATAGCTTCTCTACCCCATACTACCTACAAGGCAATGGCCAGGCAGAAGCTACAAATAAAACAATTTGCTCTATCTTACACAAAATAGTAGTCGAATCACATCGTGATTGGCATAACCAAATATCCCTAGCCTTGTGGGCATATCGTACGAGCATCCATACTCCTACTAGGGCAACACCTTTTTCACTCATCTATGGGGCAGAAGCCATCATGCCCCTCGAGCTTGAGATACCTTCCCTATGGATATCCATGAAAGAATTCATAGATGATGACACCACCCATCAAGCACATTTTGACCAACTCACACTCCTCGATGAATATCACATTCATGCCATCGAGCACACATGAGTCTATCAAGATCACCTTCATCATGCCTACAATAGTAAGGTACATCAACATGAGTTTACAATCGATGACTTAGTCCTCAAATAAAACCAATAGATCACAAGTCAGCCTCACCAACAATGAGACAAGTTCACCCCGAACTAGTTGGGCCCATTCATTGTCACACACAAATATGGTTCAGGTGCCTATCATTTGGCTAATCTCAAAGGCCTCGATGACCCTGAACCTATTAACATTTTGCACCTTCATGCATTCAATGCCTAACACAAATAGGCATTCACTATCACAAGTGGTACATACCGACCCACACATATACATCACTCACTAGGCACATCATGATAAATGCATGTCTTTTTATTTTTACTTTAC
Organism: Wollemia nobilis; assembly: GCA_028583015.1. NCBI lineage: Eukaryota > Viridiplantae > Streptophyta > Pinopsida > Araucariales > Araucariaceae > Wollemia > Wollemia nobilis. Next base: position 3,752,133 of record JAQPPZ010017031.1, on the reverse strand, counting down.
ATATTTCACATGTAATTTCTCCTTTATGTCATTTTTATGCTACTGGTATTTGTTTTCCTTCTTGTAGGATCTACATCACTTATAGATACACCATCTACGTACATCATCATGGAGGTCCATCCACCACCATAGACTATACCGATCATGCTAGCTGACCTAGCTCGACCACCAACTACTCTTCATACTAGATGACCTTCTCATTCCTCCCATTTGGACCATAACACTTCACCTCGATGCCTCTCACCTCACCATCGAGGTTCATCCTACTCACCCCATTCAGGAGATAGCTAGGTCACCCTATCCTCTTTTGATGAAAAAGAGGAAACATCTCATCCCCAACCATGAGAATCACCTTCATAGTTGCATGAAGATACTATGAATCTTTATTCACCCACTAATTCCCCACATCACCCTCTTGGAACCTACCACCCTCCTAATAGAGGATACACTCCCCATCCGGCCCATCCTTCATGCCTACCGACCTCACTTCCTAGTGGAGAATCTTCCTACTCCCAAGCCTTGCAAGCCCATGACCCAAGCTACTCAAGCTGGCCATACAAACATGCCCCCTTCCCATTCACATCACCACCCAGAGCCATCACCTATGCCACCCATCCTTAAGATGCCACCTTCACCATTGTGAGGCCTACCCCCTCAACAAATCCTGCAATCCCCATAACCATTCCACTCCACCCCATCATCATCCCGACCTCATCCACTTTCTAGCATGCATACCAAGCCACTCCATACACATTGGAATCTTGATCACCACCTTCCTTGATACCATCACCTCCACACCATGAGATACAACATCTCTTCTCCCATATCGAGGCTCTCGAGCTATAGATGAGCCATTACCATTGTCATGTTCATCCACGTCAGTCTCCCATAACTCGTGCATCTTCACCACCATGCAGATCCATCCCTTGATCTCGGATTCACCCCACATTGGATCCTCGACCCATACCTCCATTGTCAGATTTCCCTTCAACTAAGCCCTCTCACCTCCAGTAGAACAATACATCTACCCCATGCCGGTTCCATTCACTCCCCTATCTAAAATGTTCTACCATCTCATGCATCAGGGCCTTATCGACCTACCTAAGATCCGACCCATAGATCCTTCATGCCCTAAACCACGTAACTACCATGAGAATCAATATTGCATCTATCATCACCAACCAGGTCATGACATTGAAGAGTGTCGAACATTCGAAACCCTGGTCCACAATATGTTGCATGGCAATAGAACTCCATCACCTAAATGTTCCATCCCATTTAGCCGACTCTTAAGTCCTCCATGTCGCATTATCCCTAGAACTTTACCACTATGAGAAACATTAACACCACCAACCCGCTACATTCACAACATTTCCAATTACACCAGTCATCAAAGTCCAAGCCGTACTATCACTTCACCATCTCATTCTCGATCTGACCCATGACATTTCACCCATTAGTAGTTCCTACTTGTTCTTCTTCTTCTCTCTTCCCCTTCTTCTTATTATTTACCTATGCTGATCTACTCCACCTTTCTTCTATCACTTTTTGACTTTGGTAATCCCCTTATCTTGTTGGTTACCAAAGACTAGTTCTTCTACTACTTCTTCTAGCTGTACATACTATCTGTAGTCCTCTCCTCTGGTTGACATTATTACATACATCTAATATATTACAGCTTATACACCTACTACACACACACCCCACACGTTGGGGCAACCATTACTATAGCATCATGCTTTTTGATCATCATGATACAATATACTCACCTGTAAATAAGTGTTCTAAACTTCTCCTTCTATACATCGTAAATTTCCTCTTGTAGATATTGCATTCCCCCACTTGCATCATTTACATTTACATCCATTGCACATATCCACATGTTTTTCAGTTAAAATTTTAATTCATGTTTGTACATTCTCCCCCAAAATGTGCCTTAGCAGGAGTAATACATGCACTTGTTAGCATCACCACCTGGATGTCCATTCCCCCTTTTTAGGATCAGGGTATACATAGGTGTCATGTTCAACTTTGACCACTCTATAGTTCAGTCAATCCAGTGTCACCCATAGCTACCGAGTCTTGTACATTCTTCTTATGGATCTTTAGGCTGGTTCAACTTCTCTCATGGACCACTCACAATAGGTTACACATTAAACAATTTTGAGTATAGGAAAGAGGACATCTTGAGTAGATATCACCATCTAGCGAATGGTATCCCCTACTCACCCTATCACTTGCATGGTCAACATACGACCTGGGGATAAACAAAGGGATCAAGCATAAGCAAAAATAAATGATTGGGTAGAAAACAAAAGTCATCGCCCATACAAAAGAGCACCACAAGAATACAAAAGAAAAAAAAAAAAAAAAGAAAAAGAAAAAAGAGCACTACAATAAATAGGTCAACACTAGATGAGGGGCAGAAAACAAAAGGAAACGCCTCTTGATATCACCCATGTTATGCTTATCACCTTTGGTCCTTAGGTTCAACATAACACCATGGGATGATTTCCATCGCTAGCAATAGGCTCCAAGAGCCTGCCTACCAGTGGAATAGTCTTACAAGTGGCAACATATCTGTAACATTAGCACCCTACTTTTGTATAGATCACTATTGCGGATGGATGAGCTAGCTAGTCCAGTTACATTTACAATGGGTTAATCCTACCTCCCTCAAAATGGATAAATGAACCTCATACATGCACACATATAGGTCCATGACAGATTTTGAACCAGCCCGATTAATTATAAGTTGCCACAAAAACTTGTATAGCTAAGGGTCTGAGATTTGATTGTCACAACTATGTTGGTCAAAACCATTACACATGCCTTACATTATCCAACATCCCTAAAATCATGGAATGGATCACATCCATATAGGTAAATGCCATGATACAAGTGCTTCCTTGGTGCATTTTAGTATGTCCATACATGCATCCATGCATCTATGCCATATACATTTAGTACACATTATAGCTATGCATTCATCCTACATGCATTTCAAAATTGAATCACATTATTGCATTCATCCTATATGCATTCACAAAATTGAATCACATCATTACATTCATCCTACATGCATTCACTACAAAATCACATCTGATATGACATCATACCACATTCAAAATACAATCATCATACTACTCTACAATTCATTCATACCACAGAATGATAATAGATCTAAACCATGTCACACATGTATATCTATTTATCATATATACCTATAAACTATGTTACACTATCTATGCAAACATAACAAGAACACATTTCAAACCATCAAAATGACACATGTATATATCACAATTAAAATCAAAATGTATATATATCATCCATACAAAATACCTAAAGGCTACAATCTGGGACCATGCCCATCATCATCTAGCATCTAAAATCCATCGTAGGCTACAATACATAGAAATCCTAACTCCCACCAAGAGTCTCCCCATGGCCCTCATGGCTCGCTCGCATCTCTCTATAGCCCTGCTCGACTCTACCCTAAACTCCGGAACTGGATCCATGATAGGTTGATCCTGCACTGCAACCCTAGCACCCATCTACCCCACCATAGCAGCACTACATTGGCTATGATGTGAAGAGGCCCACACTCATGATCGAGACTCTAACTATGACACCACCTGATCATAATCAAGAAGAGGAATCTCATGCATCGATAGAGTAGTCTCACATAATATCTTCCTCGTAGACTCCACAACCAACTGACCAACCAATCTCTCAATAGTCTGCTCCTACCTAGTCATCCTAGCCCTTAGCTGCTCCACCTCAGCCTCCAACTATCAAACTCTATCTCGTAGTGCCTGTGTCTCCTCCTCCACACCTCGCTCCTCTAGGACATCGATAGGAATCTCTACCATACCATAAAAACACCAATATCAATGGTATCATCTATACCACCTATATTAGTAGCCCCACCTCTCTCCTCCTGTACTCCAATAGCCTACTCCATAGTCACATCAACATCCACATGTACCTCCTCTACCCTCACTCCCTGGGTGCTCGCTACCTCACCCAAGCATCATCGTGACCATCATAGAGGAACCTCCTCCTCATCACCCACTACACCCTCTACCCTAGCTCGAGCCTCCCTATCGGCTCTCCTCTCTAGTGGAGGTGCTCCAACATCAGGTGCCACCCATCGATCAACTACACCTCTCCCAGGCTCCCAACTCTGTAGTGCCCACCAGGCCTCAAACTCTAGAGTCATCCCAACATCCCCTACATTTAGGATATCTATAGGTGGGTCCCTCTCCCCAACCCAAGGCAATACCATAGGACACTCCCCTCTATCATCCTAAAGTAAATCACAAGAGCCCCTAGGACATCCTATCGTAAACCAAACTGATGCCTCACTCTATCAAACTAAAAATACTCAGTCTATCATGTATAGCACCCCACCAACCATCTACCCCATCGGATGGCTCATAACTCCTCATCATCCTCATCCCACCTGACACCACCTAACCAAGGCCTCCATATAATATCACCAGGTGTCAGGCCTCCAAACTTACCCCTCCATAATAGCGGGTCACCCTCATGTGGCCTCTTGATACCCTGCTCTACCTCTGTACTCCACCTCAGAGCATAGGGCAAATACTCCTTGCCCTCCACATGCATAGGGTGAGGTAATAATGAGGGCCTCTCGATAGCTATGTGTTCCCATGCCCACACCTGCAACAAGGGAATCACACTCAATCCTATCCTCCTACCATGAACAACATCGTGCAACTCCTGATAAACTTGGGCCAATAATGCAGGTGCCCATGCAAACACAACCCTCCGCTCCACCATATCACTCACCACATCTAACATATTCCAGGTGAACAACACCCCAAAACTATCAGGTAAGGCATACGTAGAGATCATCATCATCGCCACACACTATCGATCAGATATCTTATCCTCCAACCATAACCACTCATAATCAATCTTCGAGACATCAATGTCTCTCCAATCTACCCCAAAGAATCTCTCCAACACAACCTCCTTACTCTCATCCATGGTTGCTCTCACAGGAACACCCTCAATCGGTAATCTGTAAATCCGATACACATCCTCCAAAGTAATGGTCATTTCCCTAGTGGGAAAATGAAATGTGTTCCTATCCATGTCCCACCACTCACACAACGTAGACACATATGCTCTGTTGGTGTGGATACTCTTACATTCCCACACACCTCGAAACCATATATCATCCAACCACTTTAACTCCTCTGGTGTCTTCATCAACTCCTCAAAACCTTCCTTCATTTTCTGCACCCGATGATGGGGCTCCAACATTTTCACCTATTCATCCACAACAAAACATACATTAGTCATTTATCCAATCACAAACCATCAATCAAATTTACAAACTACAATAGTTAAATTTGACACGCATTTTGAGACATAATAAAATGCACTAATCACATGGCAAAACACATCAACAAAATAGTCACATATTTGGATACCCATTTTGTCATTTCATGGCAAAATTTCAAACAGATGTGACAAACAGTACATATTTGACTCCCAACAGCCAAAAATAAAATCACCCACACATCCACTATGGCACGAAATTCAAAACACGACCAATTCATTCAACATACAAAAAAAAATACATTTTTGAATACCCATTTGCCTACTTAGCGGTAAATATGTCGACAAAATTCAAAAACAACATACCAATCTACACGAATTTCAAGGTCAACTTTACCATAAATACACCAAAACTGAAAACACATCAGAAGACATAATTCAAAAATAATAGTCACATTTTTGAATACCCATTTGCCCACTCCATGGTGAAAGTTCAAACAGATGTGGAAAACAGTCTAAATCGGGCTCCCTACAACTCATTTTCAGTTTCACATTACCCACACCTTGGCACGCAAATCAAAGGTAAGCCAAATGAAGTCATCTACAAAAACAAACTACATTTTTGGATACCCATTTTGCCCTTCTACGGTGAAAGTTTCATCGGTTTCCAAAAATACTACCTCTAAAATAGTAAATCTAACGATCAAGGTTCACTACTTTACACCTAAAAGCAACACATTCTGAAATCATACCAAATGAAAATAGAAAAATATAACAGTCACATAACGGGATACCCATTTCCTACTTTTATAGATAAAATGCAATAACATTTCAAAATCAGTACACCGTTACTTCAAAAATAGATGGTCAAACTCCACACCTACTCTACCCATCACCCAGTCAAATCGGTGCTAAAACAAGTCAAATTTAGAAATGGATCACATTTTTGGGTACCCATTTGGCTTGTTTATCACTATGTATTCAAATTTTCATTAAAAATTATAAATATTTTAAAATGGGATGAAAACCTCCCCCCTCATTCACATTTCTTGAAAAAATAAAATAAAATAAAAATAAAGTGAAAGGACACTTATCGATGGGTCCCCACACTTGCTGCCAGCTACCCTGCATCCCCTCATCATCGTCACCCTCGAATTCATCAACCATGTTCTCCTCGTGTCATCAAATGCTCCCACACGTCACTTTCCAACCTTTCCCATCGTCAAAATGAACCACTTCCAATGAAATTAGGGCTTAAATAGGCCTTAATCCCACCTTCACCCCCCGAGGGGTGAATTCAGATCCAATTCACCCCTCGGGTGGTGATTTAGGTCAAAATCACCCCTCGGGTGGTGAACTCAGCCAAAACACCCCAAAATCACCCAAACTGCCCCCAAAACCCTAGAAAAGTAGGCATATGTCCTCCAAAACCCTAGGAACCTCCCAAATTTGTCATCTAACTTAATTTTCAATCATATTCATCATGCATTGGTATCTTATCAATCGTTGCATCATCAAATCACCGCATTCCATTCACCTCATTGTTGATTCCTCGTTTGAGGGGGTATTCATATCCAAAGTCAGCTTTGCATGCAACCACAACATCAAAAATCCAAAAGCGTGATTAGCACATTTGTCTACAAAATTTTTTGTTGAAGATTATCATACGAAATAATCTCAATCCCAACTAGACATGGGTTAAATCAAGAGAGTTATGCGTAACAATGGAAAGGTCACTTTGGCATTCATGGAGCACAATGAATGACACGGGCGACTAATCCTAGCACAACATTTGGAAAAGGATTTCATGACCATGCTGATCTGGTCACGTTTGAATAATCCAAATGTTAACTAACTCAAATGGTTTGACACTTGTCACCATGTTCTCATCAATCAATCAACAACAAATATTTAGATAGGCTTTTGTCCTAATCATACTTTTGGACCATGCTGATCTGGTCACAAAAGCAAAGCAGTCAAAAGTTGCCATTCTCAAGCAACTGGTATGGCATCGTAAATGTCATACGGACTCAGCAAAATCACATCATTGCATCCACAATCATTCATTTCCATTCACCGACATTGTTTTTATTTCTTTCCTCTTCTTCTTCTTTCCTTCCTCTCTTCTCTTCCTTGGACATCCAATTGATGTTGTATGGTCATGCTTGGGGTTGATTTCTTCTGTTAGTTTCATTTTTTCTTCTCTCCCTGGATCCCTAGTTAATGTTGTATGGTCACGCTTCGAGTGGCTACATACCTTTGATTGGATTCCATTCCCCTTCTATCCCTTTTCCTTCTACACAAACCCTTCACATTTTTGTATTAAACTATGTTCCACATAGTATAGTACAAAAAGGGGTAAAATGTAGACACCCAAAAGTTGCACATTGCTATACCTACGTACTTGTAGATCCTTTTGGACACTTGTAGGTTTACATAGGCCATCCTAGGTACCCCTAGGCTATTGTAGACCAGCGTAGACTATTGTAGATCCTCCTAGACATGCGTAGATTGTTGTAGTCATGCGTAGTCATGCGTAGATGGCGTAGTCATGCGTAGATCGCCATAGATTATCATAGCATCGTGTAGACTTCCATATACCACTTCATCGGCTTTCAGGTCCTAAACCCTCATAAGCCTTCAAAATCACATCCCATGCATTGGGATATCCTTCGACAACCTATTTGTACTCAATTGAGGCCCCCATGGGGTATTAGTTGACAAAAACAATTACCAAGTCAATTCCTAAAATCTAATTTAATGTTGACTTCACTTAAGTCACCTTTTTAGGGCAAAATTGATTAAAAGAACTCTTAATCCTTAATTAACACTAATTGCATCCTCCCACATGTGTGTAATTAGGGTTAGCTAAGATATTTTCCTAAGAAACCCTAATCAAGCCCTAATTTGACTTAAGACCTCCTAATCCTGATTAGACTTAATCCTTCCTCACACATGTGTGAGGATAGGATATTTTCTATGAGGAATAGGAGACTTCCATGTCACAAACCCTAACCTAACTTTGGTTAGAACTCAGCCTAGGGTTAGTTTCTTTAACTCTCCCCCTACACCTTGCCATTTCCTATAAATAGTGGGTCCTAAACCCCTAATTAACTCTCTCTCCCTATTTCAACAAAGCACAAAAACTCTACAAAAATGGACAATGAAGATTGAACAACCAGTTCTCGGAGCAGACAGACATATTTCCACAACATACAAAGGCACACCAACTGCCTAGGAATCGATCCACCAAAGGGATTTTACAAAAGGAACCTCACAGCTGAATTCACCCCCGCCCCACGAATCCGGTCTCAGTTCACCCCTCGGGTGGCGAATTGGGTCTACAGGTCCCAAATCACCTCAAATTTGGGAGGTAAGCTCTGTTTTACCATTTTATCAGCTTCTACACACTTTATTTCAGTTTTCAGTATGTTTTCATAGTCATTTTGTCTTTCTAAACATGGGGCCTGACTAAGGCAAGCCCCCCATCACACTAACCCCCTTTTGCAGGTTCTTCACAGGTTATTTAGTAGATCTGAAGAGGAAGAACATCATCAAACAACAACAACCCCATGGTGGCCCACATACAAAGAAGCCCACCTACATTGAGGGATGATTGAAGATGACATCGAACTTGTTGTAACATTATTAGAAGAAGAAATGGCTAAAGGGCATCATGTCCCTATTGTAACACATATTTTTCAATATTAATGAAATACAACCTTTTCGTTTAGTACATTTATGTTTTGTATTAATGGATCAAATGTCGATTTCTACCTTTTTTCAGATAAATATCATGTGCACAGCCTAACACAAATAGAAAGGCTGTAGAATTTCTTCAATAGGAAAGAAATCTTTAGGCTCTAGTTGTGAATCAATGTGATTCCAATCAATAGCATCCATATTTAGAGGCAACCTTTTGGACGGATTGGATGGATTGTGAAGTGGAGTGGTCAAATCAATGGAGATTATGTTGATGAAATGGATCATGTCTCCAGGACCACGTGCAAGTGACTCATTATTAACAAAGCTTCCATCCTCGAGATGTGGTTCTAGGGGTATGGGGATCTTTGGATCTGGTCCATGAACAGACTATCAGATGGGGTCATTGGGCTCGAGGAGCTCCATGTACATTGGTAGATTGAGAAACACCATATGATAAATTGCATTAAGATTCGGTGGTATCCCTCTAAGGCAAGGATGGATATTGATCTCTCTATGCATCTCCTCAGCTGTATACAGTGCATTATTATAGCATAAGTAGGGAGGTCCTAAGTAGGCTCTCTCCATATCATATTCCTCATCACTATCATAATATAGGCCTTCATAACTACCCACTAGAATAGGATGCTCTGGTAAATGTGGCCCCATATAGGTTATCTCTTGATCACTATCATCAATATCTGATAGAACAAGGTACAAATGTTGCAAATATGAAGGTGCTGAGTAAATCGGATCAGCTTCATCCTCAGATTAATCATTGGGTGAGGATAACTCAATGTCATATGTTACATAATCGTAGTCTGATCCATCACTTTCAATGATGGATACTACATGAATGTTCTCAGAAGTAACTTATGATTCGGTACTCATAGCTATGTCTAGATTTTGGAAGTGCATACCGATGTCATCAGTAGCTCCATAGCTTTGATTATCCAAGTTAGCTCTTGGAATAGGTTTTGGGTCAATCTCCACCAAGATGTTTGCGTGATATCTTTCAGGTAGATATATAGCAACATAAGTCACTAGTCGGTTATCCCTCTAAAATATAAAAGGATTAGGGTGATATGGATTGAAATCAACTTCACCCCCAAGACTAAGGTACATGCGGTCTAAAGATACAACGAGGAGTTTATCCTGTCCTCCACTATATAATACCAACCCAAACCTATCATTAGGTAACTGATATTGTGGCTCTACAGGTTTCTTATGCCCCTGCTCGAATATTTTGAGATCGTAACCATGCCAGTGGTAACGCTCAAAGTATCACATGGTGTAGTCTAGGTTAGAAATATAATGAATGTGTAGCACCCTAAAATTGGCACAGTAAAACCTTAATAATTACACTTACTCTTGTAAATATTCAAATTCAAATTTTAGCCTTCAAAACCGCTCCCAAACCACCGCTTAATCCGTTTCCTCGTTTCCTGTGCCATTTTTAGAATTTGTTTTGACCGTTTGACGATATCATCATCGATCAGATGATATCGCCTCAGATCGGACGATTTTGTCTGGGCTAGGACGTCTAGACGATCTTGTCCCAAAACTAATTTTTCACAATTAGTCTCTATTCCAACGATGTCTCTAATCCGGGTAGAAGCGTGTTTGTGTCATTAGAGACCCTCCCCATTGGAGATATCCCAAATAGGGATGATCTCCAACCTCCTAACCTCCCTCCTAATCCTATTTAATCCTAGGCCCTCCCCCTTGGCATTCCCCTGGCTGAAATTCCCTGTAACTCGAATTCTACACGCACTAGACCATCTTAAAACACTGTTTGCATTCGCATTTTTTCAAGTTTGTTTGTAGGAACTTCATTGTTTTTTAGCCGAAGCAAGCTCAGTTCGTCTCAGATGATCTCGTACAATCTCGGATGATCTCAACCCGATTCGAGATGATTTCGACTGTAGTTCACATTGGGGGCAATCAGTGCCCAGAGTTTGCATTTCTTCATCCTTTTTTTGCTGTATTATTCTGCATTTAGTTAATTCTATGGTTATTATTTATTATTCTGCATCTTGGAGTTCACCCATGTAGCTTTAATGCATAATAAAATCATAAATTGTCATTAGATCGATATAATGCATTCATTTCTTTGCTTATTATCATCATTTTAATGTTCTTACTGTCATTTTACATCATTACCCTCTGTTATCATAGTTGCATTCTCTGTATTTTGCATCTATTTTTCTGTTTGCAGGTCTTTGATGAATTCGTCTGACAAATTCGTTAGATCTCAGATGATCTTGTTAGATAGGAGACGATCCTGTCGAATTCCAGACGATCTTGACTACTTCAAAAATCAGAACCTTCATCAGACATCCGGATCAGGTATGGGTCTTTAATCCATCTTGTTCTTTCTATTTTTTTGTCCAAATCTATTTCTGTCTTCATTTAAATCTGCATTTCATATAGAATAGCTTAGACGCATTTTGGCCAAACCTAGGACTTAGATGATTAAAGCTAAAACAGAACACATCAAACACATTCCCAACCTAGGCGTGGAAACTGCCATTCAAACATTTCCTAGTGAACCCACCATCCGTTGAAAAATCACCATAATACACCTCCCCCAAGAGGCGGGACCTTCACAAGGCCTCTCAGTCCGAGGTACCACGCCATCATTTTCCCATCCTCCTTCCGGGCACGGATCCTATAGCCTGAAGGTAGGGATGCGAAAAATTTGGAGCGATACATTTTGGTGAACCCGACGTGAATGCATTTAAAACCTTTTGAAAACAAAAAAATAAAACAACCAAAACATAGATGCATTTCAAATAATTTAAAACTAATAAGTTGCATATCATGTTTAGATGGTAGCTCCTAAGAAAAGATTAGCAGTTACTATAAATGTTGAAAACCAATTGGCAGCCATAGAAATCAATTTTGTGCTTAGTGTGCCTGAAACAGATAGAAATCAACTTTTGTGGGATGAACTTGATAGAAGACTAAGTGCCATTTCATCTAGGTCAACAAAACTTAAACAAATCAAGAGGCTTGTCCTAGATAGAATCTTGGATCCTCATCAACTCGTATTTTATCATGAACTTCAGAGAGCCTGCCATAGATGGTTAGCTTATAGGAGAGCTCTTGTGTCTTCAAAATTTCTCACTTTCGAGGAATACCTCAAGAACACAACTGTGGTACGCCAATTTCTAGTTCATATAGAATCCCAAGAAACTGATCTTATGATTAGAAGAATATGGAACAGAACTCCTAGAGCTATGTTGTATCGTGAATATTGTCGTGAGAATTATTATTATCAACCAGAATCTGAAATACATGGTATTTCTATAGCTCTTTTCATTAAATTTTTGAAAGAAAATTTTCAATTTGAAGAAGAACACTTCATGACTCCTGAAGAACTCGAGCCCATTAATGATATTTATAAATTGTTTATAGAAAACTAGATCATTACTTTCAGTATTAGTTCTTGCATTTATTGTGTTGTTTGTTATCTTTACAATATTATTACAAAAACAAGAAAAACTAAAAAACATAACAAAAACCAAAACCTTTCATTTTAAATATTGTAGTAGGTATATAATTAATATATACCTCTTAAGATTGTTGCATATATATATATATATATATATATATATATATATATATATATATATATATATATATAAGCTGAAATCTAAATTAAGCACAATGCCTAAACTTAGGAATGGTAAACAAACTGAAGGAGAAGAAGAAGATTGGTTAGAAGATAAAACTAGAAACCCAAATCTCCTTCCTGAGGATCCAATTCCGGAAGGAGAAACTCTAGATCAACCAGAAGATGACCTAGGTGAAGACAATGAACAAGAAGAAAATGTTAAAGAGGATGGATCCTCATCCCCTAGAGTAGCTCCAGATGGAACTATTGCTTTTGACAACTTAGATCATTTTTGGAAATTTTTCAATAATAACATTGGCGCTCTTAATATGGCAGTTCCTATTGATAAAGGGCAAATTAGTAACACTCAAGCAACCATGGAACATATGTTTGATGTGCACACTAATCCCTTGTCTTTCATTGATCAAGAAAGTGATAAGGCTGGACCATCCAATAGAGATATGGTCACTATGATTCAGAACATGCTGAAAAAATAGGTTACCCAACCTCCTAAGGAACCTGTTATTGAGCCTAAAATCATTCCCACACAAAATAAAACTTCCTTCACTGCTTTACTTCGCAAAACTATTGATCAATATGCTTCAAGTAAACAAAAACCTAAAATGAAGCCAAACACCAATTTTCAACAATCTGGAATACAACATAATACAACTTCAAAATTCCTTCATAACACCTTTCCTACCAACAATTTACACAATAGCAACATAGCATCTAATATTCATGTCCCTCCATCATATGCTCACAAATCCCATATCAATGCCCTACCAAACCAATATGGTGGGCAAACTAGTAATCTGGAAGCCATGGTGAAACAGTTAGCTTCGTGTATAGACCAGATAGATCCTTACCGTCCCTTGTACAATTATCGAGAGATATGTAGTCAACCTTTGGATCCCATAGTTGTAGCACAACCATACCCTAAGCATTTTCCCATGCCCATACTGCCTATATATAAAGGAACCGAAGATCCCATAGAGCATCTTCGCATGTTTAGGATAGCATGTCATGATATATCACATGATGACTTGCTATTACTAAAAATGTTCCCAAAAATTTTAGGTGGAATGGCATTAGAGTGGTACTATCAATTGCCCACTCATTCTTTGAGAAAATTTGAAGAAATAGCTGAATATTTTGATCATCAATTTAGTTCCTACATCGAGAGGCGTGTAACCATTAAAGATTTATACAACTTAAAACAAGACAAGGATGAATGTTTTGCTGATTTCTTAGCTAGATGGAGGCAGTTGGCAGGAAAACTGCACTTTGTGCTACCTTATAGGGAAATGTTGGACATTTTTATTAATAATTTACAAGAACAAATATCTTATGAGCTATCAATCGCTACTTTAACTACCTTCGATCAGGCTATAGATTTAGCTCGAAGAGTAGAAGATGCCCTCATTAGAAGAGGCCAGCTTAGGAAGAAGGATGATGAGAAAACATCCAGAAATCAGTATAAAAACAAACAAGTTGTAGGTGACGGAGTCACTGATAGTAGAAATGTTGCTAATATCAATGCAATGAAAACAACAGAAAAATTTATATTGAAACCACCTGATAAGCCTCCTCGAGAATTTACTAGATTGAATCAACCATTATCAACTATTTTACCTCAATTACTCGAAAGAGGTTTGATCCAATTACCAACTATCCGGGAACCTGATCCAACTATACCCGGATACAGAGCTGACTTACACTGTGATTTCCATAGAGGGCCTAGATACTCTACCAACACTTGTAAAAGGTTGAAACATAAAATACAAGATCTGATTGACAATAATGAAATGGAGGTGCAAGCCTTCCAACCTAAACAAAATGATCCTAATAATCCTCAAAAGGACATTCCCCAAAATCAAAATCAAAATGCTAATCAATCATTAGACATATTTCAACACCCTTTACCAAGACATGGTAAAGAGGTGGCCAATCAAATCGAACATCATAATGTTCCTCCTCCTACCCGATATGTAGGAACTATTAGTGGACATTTACCTAATCATGATTTACAAAAATTTGACACAACTTTATCCATGGTCACAACCAGGCCCCTAAATAATATTCAAACTCCAGATCCTAGTGATATAGAATCAGATACCGAAAGTGAAATAGACATCACTTCAAACCAATCGAATAGTTCTGAAAATGAATCAGATCCTATTCAACCCATCACAGATGCTATGGTTCCAAAAGAACCATTTCCTAGAAGAGTTACTACTCGACCCTCTTCTAATCAATTCCTCCCAAATGAACAAGCCATAAACGCTCAACCGAGACCAGTTCAGCATCTTCAATATAACATTGTAGGTACCATTGGAGTCGTTACCCGACAACAGGATCAAAATTCTCAACAAGAACCAAACCAGAATGATGGATCAGCTCCATTTGTTTTGAAAAATCCCAATAAAGGGATCATGCTTCCAATGTTCAACTTAAACCCCCTTATAATATTAATGAGCAATTATCCAATACTACAGCCAGAATTTCCCTTTTGGATTTATTAAGATCTTCTCCTACCCATAGGGATGAGTTGATGCTTACATTAAGCCAAATGATGGTACCTCAAAATATTCAACCTAAAGCCATGGCCAATACTATCATCACTCGAGAAGTTGATTGTATTGACTTCCGAGATAAAGATATCCCACAACACAGTTTACATAAGGATAATCCCTTATATATTACTGCTCTAATTGGAGATGTAGTTGTTAAATGAGTCCTGATTGATAATGGTTCATCTCTAAACATTTGGACTTTTGAATTCTACCAACAATTTGGCTTTAGAAGTGATGAAATGAAGAAAACTGACATGATTATCAAAGCTTTCAATGACGAAACACAAGAAATGTGTGGAGTTATTACCATCCCATTGCAAGTTGGTCCTAGAACCCTAGATACGACCCTGTTTATTGTACATTGCCCCGCATCGTACAATATACTCTTGGGTCATCCTTGGATCAATGCAATGCGGGCTGTCCCATCAACTTTACACCAATGTGTTAAATTCGAATTTAAAAATTAGTTGGTCACTATCCACGGTGATCCTAGACCCTTTGATATGTGTGCTTTGGTAGAACCTGTTGGAGTGCAATTTTTCCCTGCTCTGTCATCCACACATCCTAATTCTTATTTTTCATCTAAAAATGTGAAACACACACCCATAGCTTCACCTATTTCCCCTCCATTAATTTCACCCTCATATATAGATCAACAATCTTCTAAACAAACCACTCTAGAACCTCAAAAATATCTTCAATCCATGACCAATCCTTCATGTTCCATCCCTATAATTTCAAAACCTATAGACCCATATATTAACACTTCCACATTATCAAAATCTATCATACCTTCCACATCTAAAGATATAGGGAATGATCCTTCTACATCTTATGCTCTTTTTGATGAAATTTTACCAAATTTATCCACAATCTTAATATCAAAAAAAACAAATGCTTTCATGCAAGATTCAATTCTTTTAAATAACTTGCTGCCATCTCCTCGTACTTTGGGCCTCCCACAACCTATGGGAAGTACTTACCAAGTCGGGAGTTGTGCCTTCATTTATAAAGGATATGACTAGGGAAGAATCCCTCAGAATATCAAACCTTATCATGAGGGATATGCTCGATGTTATTTTACCAATGAATATATTAACTCTAAACCCGTAATGCTTAAAATGGGATATAAAGGGAAAGGCTTGGGACCTTTCCAAAATGGCATGAAAGAACCTTTCGAGGTAGAACCGTGGCCTGCCCACTGTGGTGTGGGCCTATTTCCTAGTAAGGGTCAACCCTTTCCTTTTGAATATGATGATCAACTCATATGTTATCAAGATTATTTGGATAGGCGTGATGATTTGCCTCTAAAAAATCAGCCATTTACATGTAACATGCTATCCATAGCTTACCCTAAAATGATTGCTAACTCCGATGAGGAGTTGGAAGGAGATATCTTCCACGATGTCTCCGTTGAAGAGATGTTACACAATGGATTTTATTTTGATGGTTCTATACCAACTATAGCCCAACTTGAGGCCACTAATCCTCAAGATGAATTATCCAACTTAACCTTAAAATAATTACAAGAATTGGGCGTTTCACCCGCCCCATCTAATTTTGAAAGAGATCTACACATGGAGGTAGAAAACATCATTAAAATTAATATTGGAACTGAGGATAGTCCTCACATAATCAATATTGGATCAGAATTATGTCAAGAAAAACAAGAGGAATACATTGCATTCCTTAAAGAATATGAAGATGTCTTCCCTTGGACATATGAAGATATGCCAAGTTTAGACCCTTTTGTAGTCATGCATCACCTAGTGGTCCATCTGGATGATAAACCTGTTAAACAAAAACCTAGAAAAATGCATCCCAAAGTGGCTTTGCTAGTCAAAGGGGAGTTAGAAAAACTCTTGAATGTTGTTTTTATACAAGCTATTGATTATGCTGAATGGATCTCAAATGTAGTTCCAGTCACCAAGAAAGAAGCTACCAAAGTTAGGGTTTGCACAGATTTTAGAGATATTAACGCTGCATGCCCTAAAGATGATTTTCCTCTTCCAAACATGGATCAAATTATTGACTTTACTATCGGGAGTGGGATTATGTCCTTAATGGATGGATTCTCCGGTTATAATCAGATCAGGATAGCTCCTGAAGATCAGGCTAAAATAGCCTTTATTACCCCTTGGGGTACTTTTTGTTGGAAAGTGATGCCATTTGGCTTAAAGAACGCAGTGCAACCTATCAACGAGCTATGACTTATATTTTTCATGATATGATGCATGATATCCTACATGATTATGTAGATGATATTATAGCTTGCTCTATTAATGAAGATAATCATTTAGATGATTTGAGAAAAGTTTTTAATCGATTACGAGAATATCTTATTCGATTAAATCTAGCCAAATGCATATTTGGAGTTAAGTCCAATAAACTATTAGGGGTTTTAGTTTCTTTACGTGGTATCGAAATCGACCCTCTCAAGATTGTGGCTATCACTGATATGCCCGCACCTACTAATATATCTGAGTTACGAAGTTTACAAGGTAAGCTTCAAGCCATCCGTCGCTTCATCGATAATCTAGCGGACAAAACCGGTCCCTTTCTTAAACTTCTTAAGAAGGATGTCCCTTTTAATTGGGACGACGAATGTAAAGAAGCTTTTGAACTTCTCAAACAATACCTCCTTAACCCACCCGTGCTTTCATCGCCTAGACCTGATCGCCCATTTCTCCTGTATATTTCAGCTTCAGATTCTTCCTTAGGAGCTATGTTAGCTCAGCTTGATGATGCGAAGAGAGAACGTGCTAATTATTATATTAGTTGAACCTTCGTCAGTTATGAAACCCGCTACACAACATTAGAAAAACTATGTCTAGCAGTCGTGTTTGCTATGCAAAAATTATGCCATTATATGCTTAGTCAGAAAACTTATGTCATTGCTAAATATGATCCCTTGAGGTATCTCATGAGTCGACCTTATTTATCGAGTCGCACATCCAAGTGGGTTCTTGCTCTAAGTGAGTTTGACCTCACGTTCATAGGATAGAAGTCTGTTAAGGGTCAAATCATAGCAGATCAATTAGCTGCTGCACCCTTAGAGTCTACCCATCCCCTCATCATTGAGTTTCCTGATTAATGCCTTCAATTAGAGGTAGACCATATTGAACAATGGTCCTCATACTTTGATGGAGCCCTATGCATGAGTGGGGTAAGTGCGGGTATTATTTTAATATCCCCGCAAAAACATCTTATTCCTCTCGTCCTTCAAATTAACATTTGCTTGCACCAACAATACTGCTGAATATGAAGCTCTAATCCTTGGATTACGAGCCGCCTTGGCGCTAAAAATTAAACATCTATTAGTTTTTGGTGATTCTCAACTTGTTATAAACCAAATTAATGAAGTTTATCAGACCAGAGATGATAAACTGTGCCCATATAAAGATTATGTTTTACAATTAATGTCTTTCTTTGATCAAGTTACCTTGGAACCTATTCCTCGAACTTGCAACCGTGCAGCTGATGCTATGGCCGCAGCTGCATCTCTCTTGCCCTTGGAGTTAGATGATGAATATGCCACCATCATTATTCGTCGACTCTAGGAACCCGCTTCAAATAAGTCATGCTTAGAACCTTTGGATGTGTTTCTAATCAATGAAACTACTCCTGAACCTTGGTATACGGATATATTTGATTTTCTCCAAAATGGGACTTTCCCTGCCAATTCTAATAGAAACCAGCATCGGTTATTACGTAGATGAGCAAGTCGATTTGTAATAATTGGCAATACTTTATATAGATCTTTTGAAGGTATCTTATTAAGATGTTTGAATTTAAAAGAATCCAATCAGCCTTGAGTGAAGCCCATGATGGATCTTGTGGAGGACACTTCAGTGGTAGTGTCATTGCTAAAAAGCTCCTTAGGATAGGATACTTTTGGCCTACCATGGAGAATGACGCACATGATTATGTGCACCATTGTGACAAGTGCCAAAAACATGCTGACCTTGTCCATGCGCCTGCACAAGAACTGCAGGCTATTTCATCTCCTTGGCCCTTTTCAAAATGGGGTTTAGATATTATTGGAAAAATCAATCCTGTGTCATCTGATGGACACAAATTCATCATAACCGCCACTAAGTATTTCACGAAGTGGGTTGAAGCTATGCCTTTAGCTTCCTGCATTGGCACACAAGTCTCTAAATTTATTTTTAATCAAATCATTTGTAGGTTCGGAATTCCCGCAAATCTCATCTCTGATAATGGAACTTGTTTCAAAAATAAAGATGTTAAAAAATTATGCCAAAAATATAAGATTCAACATCGCTGGTCCACTCCCTATTATCCTCAGGGTAATGGTCAAGCGGAAGCATCTAACAAAACCTTAATCAAAATTCTCAAAATATTGGTCAATAAAACCGCCGTGGATCGGCACATTCAGTTATATCTAGCCTTGTGGGCCTATCGAACTAGTTTTCGAACCCCCACGGGAACTTCACCTTTTTTTTTGGTTTATGGTGCTGAAGCCGTTTTTCCCTTTGAATTAGAAGTTCCTTCTTTAGCTCTACTACTTCAAGATACCGAAGTAGGAGATGAATATCGAGCTGGCAGACTCAGTCAGCTGGAACTCCTAGATGAAAAATGCATCAATGCTTTGGAGCATCTCCGTGGCTACCAAAACAAGCTTAAAATATCATATGCTAAAAAAGTTCGTCATCGATCCTTTGAGATCGACGACCTTGTTTTAAAAGAAAATAAAAAAAATACTAATGCAACTAAGGACCTTAAAGGTAAATTTGAGCCCAATTGGCTTGGACCATACATTATCACTACTAAATTTGAATCAGGAGCATACAAATTATCTACCTTAGATGGTAAAGAACTTAAAGAACCCATGAACATTTTGCATCTTAAACGTTACTATGTATAAATTTGGTCATTTCATCCTTGTATATATTTGTTTAAAATATTTCACAATCATTATTTTGTATTTCTTTCAAATTCAAAAACACCAAAAACATTCATAATCATCAAAATATTCAAAACTACTTATTGTATTTATTTATGGCACTTGTTAATTCTTTCAAAAACAAAACAATAATAATAAAAATAAAAACAGCAATATTCTTGACTCTTTCAAAACCAAAACAACATAAAGAAGAAAGAGAGAGTCAACATTCTCAAAACTTCTCAAAAAGTATTTATATATATATATCTTCTTACAAATGTTGCAGTTATATATTTCAAATTATTTTGGATAAATTAGCATTTATTTGGAATCCCTCACTTTCACAAACACAAAATAAATATCTTGATTTTTATCTGACATGATTACTAATCTCTCTTATATCAAAGTTCACAAAATTCAATTAAATAAAGTTTGAGCACAGAGAATTGATCTTGTTATTTACTTAAACCAAGCACATCCTTTCACAATAAAATGATTATATTTGTAATATCCATGCTATGCTACATAGTAGAAGTGGTTTCTTGAGCGAAAAGTTTCCCCTGCTATCCTATCATGCACATGGTCTAGAATCTTTGAGAATTGGCAAAAGGACAAGCTCACCCCTACCCGGAATAAAAATCCCTTGCTCTACAAACTAATCCGAGCAAGTATCCCTAGCATAGAACAAAAAGAAAAAGCAAAGTTCAAGAAAAAGAGAAAAAGAAAAATGTTATTTTATATCATTACAACAATATTCCAAGCATTATCAAGCAAAAATACAAAAAGAAGAAGAAAGCAAAATGAGCAAAAGCAAAAAGCAATAAAATCCCTTTCCCTACCCTTTGAAAAGAAAAGAAGGGTTGATGAGCTTGAATCCATGGAATTCTCAATTATTTGAAAACTGTGAGGTAAGCCCCATAACAGGTGGTTTGTGCCCAACCTTGCTTGGCCTTGGGTAACTCCTAGCATGGCGATATGTCTGTCACATTAGCGACCTTCTTTTGTACAGACCTATGTCTGCTTATGGATTAGCTAGCTCTTGATAATCCAACTTACATAGTAGTCTAGTATGGTTATATGCATCTACATCATGGTTAATGACCACTTATTTGGTTCATTCAAATCACTTGTATCAAATTATCTTGCTCAAAACTGGTAAATGAACATAACAATTGCACACACATTTGTATTTGAGAGATTTTGTGTATCATTATGATAAATCAAGATTGGAAATGAATTCACATATGCACATGGGATTCCTTATAAATCTAACTTTTGTCTTTAAGATACTTTGAAATATTTTTTTTGCAAATTGTTTGGAATAAATTCATTTTCTTCTTTAAAGTACAGTTGTTTAGTATAAAGACAACTACATGCATAATAGAAAAAAATCAAAATTTCTTCCAAAAACCATACAATCTAAACACACACACACATATATATATATATATATATATATATATATATATATATATATATATATAGTTCTAAAACCAAAATTGGAATTTTATGCCTAGCGCAAGTCCTCATCTTCATATTTTCTGACTATTTTCAAAAATTAAAAATCAACCATGCAATAAAACTCTCTTTTTTGGATTTCGCGATGATGGTATAAGTCTATACCTACATATTCTATGCCTAGCGCAAACCATTGTACCAATTTTTATTTCCCATTTATTTAAAATCATAAAAACATATGACTTAAATCATTATGTTACACAATTATGCTTTCAAAAGAATGAACATTATCACTATTTCATTTCATTATGTCAACCTTCAATTTTGCAATGATGGTATAATTCCTAGGGAATTATTCAACAATTTTATCACACTTAGGAATTTATGCCTAGCAACATCATATTTTCATGCATACTATTTTTATGAAACTCTGAAAACAAACCATCATCATCATCATTTGCACCATTGCACCAAAGTCTTAAGACAGTCTCTTAAGCACTCTTTTACTTTTTAACAATATTTCTATACTGGGATTAGCTTGATGACCAAGTGAGCGGCGACTCCATGAAATGGTCTATAATAGAGATAATGTCCTTTGAAATTATTGTTAAAAGTCCCTTTTATTTTTTATCAAATCATCACATCACAAACAACCAATTTGTTCTATCAGATTATTTCATTTAAATTTTTTCAAGCATGACATTTCAACCATAATATTTCCAACGATGTAATTACATGAATCATCAAATCAATCAATCAAAACAACTAAAAACATTTAAAAATTTTGCTTTTCCGCGTTTTTACCTCAAACATTCGATTTGGGTAAAAACACGGAGGGGGCACCATAGTAAGCTGTCGTACGATTCGACCTAGAATCATCGCCTAAAAATGGGAATAATTTTTGCTTTCTCGTAGATCAAGAAGAACTCATCTTTAATGCATTTTCTTCAAAAAATTTGCTAAAGAGGGGGCAAAATGTAGCACCCTAAAATTGGCGCAGTAAAACCTTAATAATTACACTTACTCTAGTAAATATTCAAATTCAAATTTTAGCCTTCAAAACCGCTCCCAAACCACCGCTTAATCCGTTTCCTCGTTTCCTGTGCCATTTTTAGAGTTTGTTTTGATCGTTTGATGATATCATCGCCGATCAAACGATATCGCCTCAGATCGGATGATTTCATCTGGGCTAGGACGTCCAAACGATCTTGTCCCAAAACTGATTTTTCACAATTAGTCTCTGTTCCAATGGCATCTCTAATCCGGGCAGAAGCGTGTCTGTGCCGTTAGAGACCCTCCCCGTTGGAGATCTCCCAAATAGGGATGATCTCCAACCTCCTAACCTCCCTCCCCCTTGGCATTCCCCTGGTTGAAATTCCCTGTAACTCGAATTCTACACGCACTAGACCATCTTAAAACACTGTTTGCATTCGCATTTTTTCAAGTTTGTTTGCAGGAACTTCATTTTTTTTCAGCCGGAGCAAGCTCAGTTCGTCTCAGACGATCTCGTACAATCTCGGACGATCTCGACCCAATTTGAGATGATTTCGACTGCAGTTCACATTGGGGGCAATCAATGCCTAGAGTTTGCATTTCTTCATCCTTTTTTTGCTGTATTATTCTGCATTTAGTTAATTCTATGGTTATTCTTTATTATTCTACATCTTGGAGTTCACCCATGTAGCTTTAATGCATAATAAAAGCATAAATTGTCATTAGATCGGTATAATGCATTCGTTTTTTTGCTTATTATCATCATTTTAATGTTCTTACTGTTATTTTACATCATTACCCTCTGTTATCATAGTTGCATTCTCTGTATTTTGCATCTATTTTTTTGTTTGCAGGTCTCTGACAAATTTGTCTGACGAATTCGTCAGATCTCAAACGATCTTGTTAGATAGGAGACGATCCTGTCGAATTCCAGACGATCCTAACTACTTCAAAAATCAGAACCTTCATCAGACATCCGGATCAGGTATGGGTCTTTAATCCATCTTGTGCTTTCTATTTTTCTATCCAAATCTTTTTTTGTCTTCATTTAAATCTGCATTTCATATAGAATAGCTTAGACGCATTTTGGCCAAACCTAAGACTTGGATGATTAAAGCTAAAACGGAACACATAAAACACATTCCCAACCTAGGCATGGAAACTGCCTTTCAAACGTTTCCTGGTGAACCCACCATCCGTCGAAAAATCACCATAATACACCTCCCCCGAGAGGCGGGACCTTCGCAAGGCCTCTCAGTCTAAGGTACCGTGCCATCCTTTTCCCATCCTCCTTCCGAGCACGGATCCTATAGCCTGAAGGTAGGGATGCAAAAAAATTGGAGCGATACAGAACGTTTATGGTGAACGGTTCATTATTGTCCTCATCCATAGGCATGGGAGATGTAAACTGGTCTAGCCCTCCATAGATGAAGTTGGTTTGGTTAGGTGGTACACCTAATGGTTCCATTGTCCCTATGGGAAGGTGATGGGCTCACGGTTGGTCCATGTTGTGTGTAGTCTTGATAATCGGTGTGAATTTCATATTCTGCACAATGTATTCCCCTAATCTGGGATTAACCAAATTGACGGTCACCTACAATGCAGATGACCCTACTGAAGATGCAGTTGAAGCAGGTTGAAGTACCTCTTCGACTCCTTGACCTTCCTCTACTTACATGGGAGTTGGGGCTTCAACAATGACTAGCTCGGGCATTTGCTTTATCTTATTTTTTCCCACCTTCTCTTTCAACTTCCTATAATCTCATTGTATCATAGATGCAGTCGGTCTAATAGAAGTAGTTGTCGCATGCTCTAATATTTTATATACAGACGTTGAAGGTCTAGCACACACTTATTTGATTTTACCTCCTAGATATTTTATTGGCTATGCTAGTCACACATCCAAGTGCATTTAAGGGAGCATAAATTCCCCTGACAAATTTGCTAGATTCACGTATTTAAAGGGTTCTTCATCCGAAGGCACCATGTGAACCTGTCCCTCATGAATGTATTTGATACATTGATGTAGAATAGAAGGGATGCAACATATTTCTCTGATCCAAGGCCTCCCTAGATGTATATTATACTACATAGCACCTTCAATTATATGAAACATCACCGATATGGTCTTCAGTCCCACCTGGATAGGTAAAACTATAGTACCGATCGTCGAGCATAATGCATCATTGAAAGCTCTCAACGTGAAGGTAGAAGGTATGATATACATCTTGGGTAACTTTAGGTGAGTTAATGCCTTGGTAGTTATGATATTTATCGATGATCCTATGTCAATAAAAAACCTGCTTGAATGGTTTATGATTCACGCACACGATAATATGTAGCGACGGGTTTGCTATAATAGTGGAAATCATCTTGACTTCATGGTCATGAAATTGAATTACTGGTTCTTGACACTATTGCACGTGCTCTACGAACTGTATAAAAACTTCGATATCCTGAGGCTGCACTTCTATGGACCTTAATATGTCCATGAGATTCTCCCTGTTCTTAGGAGGTTGCTGAATTAGCTCATAAATTGACAACTTGATTGGAGTTATCTGTAGATTTTGGATCAACCTAATCTTGATGGTCACCATCAGTCTAGTTGGTGGGTCAGGCACATGCTAGGCTAGCCTTAGATGAGGTACAACTTGGACTCTAATAGGCACTGGAGGTTTATTCGGTTGTTCATACATCACGTTTCTTGTGACAATGTTGACCATTCTGACGAACCCCTAGGTTGGTGGTTCGATGCGAACTTAATTGACTTGGCCAATATTATTCTTTGGTGCTTCATGATTTGATAGAGGATTTTTGTAAATCCCCATATTTTTATTATCAGGTGCTTGTGGTTTATTAACAAGAAGTTTACATCTCTCGATCATATTTTGCACAAGATGTTTGAAATACCA
Organism: Wollemia nobilis; assembly: GCA_028583015.1. Taxonomy (NCBI): domain Eukaryota; kingdom Viridiplantae; phylum Streptophyta; class Pinopsida; order Araucariales; family Araucariaceae; genus Wollemia; species Wollemia nobilis. The sequence continues at coordinate 3,726,651 of JAQPPZ010017031.1, read as the reverse complement.
ACATACCTCGATGTCATGGCCTTTCGATCAATAAAATATGCAATAATGATCATCCTTGTAGCCCTTAGGCTTGGGCTAATTTGGGTCTATTATCTTAATCTTGGGTAAGTGTATAGCCTTCACCTCGCATAACTGATGAAAAATTGAAGCCAAGGACTCTGATAACTATGTGAATACACGAGGTGGATTTTGCTCTTTATTTTTACCCTTGTAATTATTGTTGCACTGCTCGTACTGCGCAGGTGGAGGTTGGGCCTGATAATTTTTCTTTTGCTACCCTTTTTCTCCTTTTTTAAGGTTCAACACTACTTGATTAACATGGGATAGCTTGGCCTAATGTCTCTCAGTGCTTTTATTGTGTCCCTCCTTATTCTTAAGCTTCAAGTTACTCTCCTGTAACTTGATGTCCTCAATCACCTTGGCTTGCATCAAAGACTCTTTGAATGTCTGGTATTGTTGCAACTATAGCAATAATAAAATGTTTTTGGCATAAATATTCATGAACATTCACATTAATTTAGAGGGCGGGATGGAGAATGGTAGCTTTACCATTATTTTTCTCCATCATTTTCCATAATCCATCACTGGCTCATCATCATGTTATGTTAGAGCGGCCAAGTCGGATAAGTTTACCTTCTTCTTGATGTCGAAGGAGAAGTGTTCAAGAAATACATTAGCTAGTTGTTTGAAACTAGTGATGTTGTGCCTCTTTAATTGATTGAACCACTATCGAGCTGGGCTTGAGAGGGTCGTGATGAAGGTGCATAGGAGCAAAGCATCGTTGCTCTCATTTTGAAAGCACATATCTAGGAAACTATTCACATGCTTCTGTGTGTCTTCCTCTCCTTGAAACTTTTCTAGTCTAGGCATGTTGAAATTCTCAAGATATGCTAGAATAGGCATTGATGTGCATAGAGGTTCATTGTGATTTTTTTTCAAGGTAGGCTTCTGATAGGCCATTACTTGCTTATCTATGGTTTGGACCTTTTCTTCTAAGGCCTTGTAAGCTTACGAAGAAAGAAACTCTTCCTCTCGAGATTGCCTTGGAGGCAACTTCGGAGGTATATCCTTCCTCAGTCTAGGTGGGGGACTAGGATTGCCCTCCTCAAATTGGGATATTTTAGGATATTATTGTTCTAATTACTCTCCCACTTCATTCTCATGTTGCCTATGTTCATGTTGTTAGGATGTTGGACGCAAATCTCTATATTGAGTCATATGGTGAGTATGTTTTTTGATGTTCTCAGGGTGTAAATAGGGCTATGAAGCCACTCGTATATCGACACACTCCCTAGTCTCACTGTAAGGAGGTAAACCAGTTATAGCCAATTGATCCTCTCTCTCTAAACACTACTTTTGATTGAGGATGCATTGTTCATGCATGCACTGTTCATATAATTTGTCTTATGAACCTCTGCCTCTGAGTATTCTCATTTTTGAGGTGCTCTTTCTCTGTACGAACATCCTCCAATTGATCTTGGAGAATCTTCCATCTCTGCTCTAACATCAATATATGAGCTCTATCAACATGATAAGTCTTTTGAGACCTCTGAGGGATGTACTATATCCCGAGCAACTTTATGGGTATGTCCTCCAATGGACTGATTTGCCACACTCTTGCCTTGGTCTATAAATATGGCATTCATGTCAGGCTGTATCCTATAATTAGTGCTTGCATGTGATACCAGAGCATGCATGTCTTGAGAATGGTTGGAGCACTCTCCATGTTCTCGGGTAGTCCTAATGGTGCTTTCGCTACACATGCTCGTTGGTCGAGAGGGTGCAAGCATAGGCTTATATCATAGATGCTATAGGACCTTGTCTAGACCATCCAACTATTTGCTATGCCATGGCTCATGAGGTGGCGTACCATTCATTCCCACTTTAGATATATCTATGGTGAACATGGTGGGCTCACCCCTATTAGGATTCTATGCAATCTGGTGCTCAAAATCAGCCCTCTCGATTCACCCTTGAATGGGTGGATCTTAGATATATCTAGACTCTAACTGTGGAGGTAATGAACCTCCCTTAGATACAGGTCGAAGGGGTACCAATATGGATTTCTCGATGACATATTATTTAGCTGAACCTGTGGATGCCCGTGGAATACGGTCATGAAATATGCTACCATATGCGAAACCCCCATGCTCGGACATCCCATGCTATGATATGTGTATATAGGGATTTCTAGTACTTCATCTAATTGGGGTATTCTCAATGGAATCCTATCGTGTGGAATTATCCCCTCTAATGCTCATTGAACAATGTCCAGGAGGATTAATTGATTGAGGGTGTTCCACATCATGTTGTGTGCTAGGTGGAGCTTGGGCTTCGATCTCGAGTCTATGCCCGGATTGGCCTCTATATGTTTGCACCATTATGTATCCTATGTCTAGATTTAACTTTTATTAGCATGCAAAGAATACAATGATGATTATCTCATTTTACAGTTTTAAAATGAGCCCTAAATTGTTTGATGTGTTTTCAATTTGTTGTATCAGTAAAGTAAATCTTGTCATGTTTTGCAATACGTTGATGATTTTCTCAATTATTTAATGGCTTTCACCTGTATGCTCATAGCTCGACAACCTGGCTATGAACTTTAGGTCATGTAATCCCCCCAAAGTGTGGCAATGAAAGTCCACACCCAGACAAGGAGCACAAGTCCTCCTATATCCTCACCCATTTTCACCCAGTCAGCGACATACCCTTAAAAGAGGAGTATATGCAAATTTTTTGGGCTATGAAAGGTTCATGGATCCGATATTGGTCTAGAACATAGGGTACATAGGATTTGGACCAACAAATGGAAATCACCTCCACCATCGTTGAAACCCTACTAGTGGTTGGATGTGACTTCCAACTCACTAGTGTTTAAGTGTGTCATGGTGTGTGTGTGTTATTTTTAATTTGCATAAAGGAAATATGCATAATACAACACTCACATGATAATTTCCTACATGATATGCAAAAAAAAAAAATGTTTTATATTCAGAAAGTATGCATGCTACATCCTACATGACCTTTCGATAATGCAACTTTACGATGAAAATGGCCTTTTATTTTGCCTCAAGCATGCAAAATCAACACACAAATTATTCTAGCACACTGGAGTCTAGGGAAGACTACAATAAGAGGTCCACTATTCCTAGCAACACCTAGCAAAAATTAAGAAACAATAACCCTAAGGACCTTAGTTTGTTTTATCCTTATTTTATGGTTATCGTACTTAACTTTAATTTTTTAGTCTCTAGAAAAACACAGATAAATAAATAATGCATAGAGAGCAAAAATGGGGCCTACCTCGGGTCCTCATCTGATTAATCTTTGACTCCCTGCTTTGTGATTAGTATGTTGCTGACTATGGCTCTAATGTGCAGCTACGACTATTTCCTGTACCTATCAACCATGGGCTAACTTTCTACCTGTGGTTGTCAACCATGGTGAGCACCTGCCATAAAAAAATAGACCACAATTAGTAAAATATGGCAAAAATTGTAGAGTTCCATCGTGACCGCCTACTGTGTCCACCCAAAATGCTCACACCTAATAGCGTCTATTGCAATTAAAAAAATATAACTAAACATGCACCAATTGACAACAACAGGGGAATGAAAATACAATAATCCTTTATTAATTCCAAATTGAGTCAAGTTACATATTCATCCCTCTTAGGGATACCCATTTTGATACTTCAATTACAATAGATCTAATTCCCTTTTATGGTAGATGTGAATCAAATGCCTTCTAGGGTGATCCAAACTGCTCTAGGGTGTTGATGACCCTCTTCTCCATGATTAGAGGAATTTTATGCCTTGCATCCCAAAACCCTATTAGTCATGCATGCAATAAACAACAAGAAACATTAAAAACAAAGGAGGCCTCTCTTGATGAGGCTTTAAAAGGATATTTGCACAAAATATGCCATTACAAGCATGTAATCAAGAAAATGAATAAAACATGGTAAACCTATATTAATCATGAAATGTCACCATTAAAAATGTGCAAGAGAGTAAGTACTATCTATCTATTGGGTTAGTTCATCAAATCAAAAGCATAAACACAAGAAATAACCACAATTTCACTAATTGCCAAATTGACAATATGAAGGTAAATCTTTAAATGCCTAATTCCACAGGTTATAAATATCTAAAATGCAAATTAAACCTATACTAAGCATAATATGATCTAACTTATTAATCTACAAAAATAGCACAAGGGGATCTGTAGTCATTTGCTCACTGCGGGTCTGATGCATGGGTGGCAATGTTCACAATGGCTGACAGCCACGACGGGGCTCCGAATATGTTTGCCCTCCAAATTTAGGCTTAATCTCTGATCCACCTTACCAAATTGATGGTCAAGGGTCACCTCTGTGTCCTCTGACATGTTTTATGATTTAATTGATCATATGGTGCACGGATTGCATGAATTGGCATTTATTGGCTTGCTTAGGCTCCTAATACCTCCATGGCAATGTGATCTCCAATTGGGTAACAATAGTATTCGTATAAATGCATGTAAGTGGTTATGCAATTTGATAGGGATTCACTACTCAATTGATTATACTTCTCTATAATTTTCCCCAATTCATAAGGGGATTATATAGCAATTTCCAAGGGGTTAGGAGTAGCTTCCTCATGAAGCTAAGATCAATATTGGGTAGTTGATCTTGTTGGATGGAAGGATCCAAAACCTTCCTCACTCAAACTACTCCAATCTGCAACTAATTAGCCGTTGCAACCGATTTTGGGTTAGATGAAGACCAACTGATTATGAGTGTTGACCTCAGATGATATGCGCGGTGAGCACTACTAACCACGGGTGTCAACTATGGCTAGCACTGACTATGCAAAGATGCCCAAATAAGTGGTAAAAACCACTTATATACCTTGGATCTATCCAAAGGTATTCCATATGGTCTTCTAGCATATCCCATATGAGTAGTCACCTTGGCATGACACGTTTTAGGTGTCTACAATAGGCACATCCAAAAATAGGGTTCCAAGTCTACTACCACAATTTATTGGATGATAGTAACTTAAGGAAACTTGTGCAATTCCATGCGGACATCCTTGATCACCCCAATGATTTTTACTAGTGTGCCATATAATTGTAAAACACTAGGGCAGATTTTTGTGTATTCCATACCCATAACATCACACACAAATTTGGACATAAATGTGGTGGCTACCCCTAAATAAATCATGTAGTTATGGACCACCATCCTTCGCTTTAAGGACAAATAGAATAAATATAGTATGTTCTTACATGCCCCTAGTACAGGGCTCCCTTGAGTTAAATTTAGCTTAGGAAATGATTTCCCTTGATTCTTGATTAACTTGAGGGAATCCTGGAGTGAGTCAATCTATCTGGGAACGAGGAGTACATCATACATGCTACACTTTTAAGGTGTTTTTTAATTCTTCAACAATATTGAAGGTGGATATATCAAAGTATATTTCCCTATCCCTTGGAGGTTGATCAAACTTGCTTTTGTATTCATGAGTGGCTTCAATTCTTTGATTCTTGGTAAGGGAGGGATACATTAATTTTTCTTTGGCCTCTTCCTACGTATCAACTTTCCTTGACTAAGTTTCAACCTGCTTGTCTTCCTTCTTTTGTTGTTGAGCTAGCTTCTACATAATATCCTTTTGAGGATTCTCCTTTTTAGTCTCACCTTTACCCTTAGCCTCAACACGCAATTTCAAATAATTCAACTCATCAGGGTTTACTTGTAAAGGTTTCCTTACTGATCTTGTCAAGACTAAAACCTTCTCAATAGATGGCATCATGAAATTATGACCCACCTCTCTAATCATATTGGTGTGTCCCTTTTGGGTTTTTTCTACTTTATTGATTGCTACATTTTTTACATGATACTGGTGCATCATACAAGAGCTTTTCCCATGAGCATCATTGCATGTAGAACACCAGTAATCTGATTCAGGTGAGGATGTGAAAGGTTCATTTTCTTGATTTGCATACATTGTGTTTGATTTCTCTTGATACTTGCTAGTTGAGGCAACTTGATCCTTTGTTACTTGAGGGAATATTCATGGCTAAAAATTTCCTTGAACCTCACTCCTCTTCAAAGAAGCAACCTCATTAGTGATATTCTTCATGGTTGTCAACATTACTTGTAGAACAACTTACGAGTCCGAGGTTAGTAATGCAGGTATTATAGGGGCGTAGGCAATTTTGGGACTATTGGTGTAGCTGGCAGAGCTAGTGCTATGAGAGGGCTAAGCCATAGAGGGAGGTTCATAGGATGAGTTATGGTGGGATAAGGGGTACTTGCAACAGGTGACTATGAAAAAATTTGAGAAAACTTAGGAAATATTAGTAGTATAGGTTTGGAAGGTAGTCTAACTATAGCAATAATATCCTTCTCTGCCTTTATATCTTCCTAGAATATTTGGGGAAAGGTCAAAACAAGTGATTTCCTTATCATTAGACCCAAATCTAAGTTGAAAGCTCTTAGTTAATAATACAAGGCTTTCTCATTAGTCGGATGAAGGTCATCAAGTAATTTTTTCTAAGTGTAGCTGAATATGATATTGAAATCCACTATTTCCTATTATGGATGTTTCCATATTACTATGAAATGAGTGAGTAGGGAAAATTGATCTTCCTATTAATTGAATTCTTCTATCAGTTTGCCAACTAGATCAACCCAAATGGTTATACTCCCATTTGGGAGAGTTCTATGCTAATACAATATTTTTTATTTTAAGGATATAACTAGTAATATTATCATCACATCTTCCTCATAAATATTGTGGATGGTTTCCAATTATTCTACATCTTGAAAATGCTCATACACTATTTTTCTAATGCCATCACATGTTGGTAAATATTTTAGAGTATCCTAGGGAATGGGATATTGATTTATGAGATTGAGAGGGTCTTTATTATTCTAGTTGGGGAAGTTTTGGTTTGGATTTTGAGCCATTGCTTCTTGAGGATTAATAGTCACTATAGGTGTAAGGTTGATATTAATCTGATTCTCTATGAGATATGAATATGGGGTTGCTTCATAGGATGAAAAAGGTTGTTTTTTACCAAAGTATAATTTTAAAAACTCAACTAGTTCCTCTGAATGGTTAGCCTTTTGTCTTGTGATCCTAAAAATAAGATAAAGAAGGGTTTATATGGCTTTTTGGGTTTCTACTTATGCATAGTCACCAGGTGATTGAATAATGATCTATATTTATTAGAGAATCATCGCTTCTCTAATCTATCATAAAGTGGGGTTAGTTCCAACCAGGCATACCAAAAACTATTGGTCTATAAATATGCCTATGGAAAGGGTTGTGCATCCATAGTCCTTGACCAACATTGAATGGCATTAGAGCTACGAGGCTTTATGGTCAATATTTAGATGAGACCGATTTCTTAGGAGTCCTAGCTAACTTCTAATGAAATTAATGAGGGGTGCAAAGGGTGTTGAAATAAATAAATGTAGTTGAAGCTAGAACTTATAGGGGTGCAGATTTAGCCACATCAAAATACATGCATTAATAAGCATAAACCACAAGAAACTAAATAAATCACCTAACATACCAACCAATTTTATTCTCAATTAGGATTAATTGTATCTACTTGAAAGCAAATTCCAGAACCAGAGAATGAAGCACATAGAATCTATATTACAAAATTAAAGCTAAGTCATTCAACCAATTTTATAACAAAAATAAGCAAACATTCATACATACATGAGACAACATGGAGGCCAAACAACAATCCACTTGTATTTCTTGAATAGCAAAATGCTTTTACATGTAAGTTGTAAAGACTTAAGAGCTGACCATTTGAATGCTTTACATCCTACTATATATAGGTTTATACAATGGATTATGTTACTAATGATCATGATGTCTGATTATGGAATGTTGTTATATCAAGGAAATGGTCAGGTTGTATCTTCCATTTTATCCTTGTGCAATCTATAACCAAATAATCATGCTATGTAGGAGTGGGCTCTAATGGTTGCATCTAGTCCTTTGATTCACCTGACACATCTAACAATTATGTTGCTCCACAATATTTATTTGCATGCACCTGAAAGTAGTGGGTAATTCACTCATGCAACTTAAATCTTGATATTGAACACTCCTAGGTTACTAAATTACCATCCATTGCATGTCAGATGAATTTTAATCTCTCCTTGCTCTTTGGATGTTGCATTTCTTGATGGAGAAAAAAAATTTCAATATCGACAATTTTTTTGGGATTTGTTCGAGGTCCAACAGTGACCTGAATTCCCACCTAATTCTTCTCTAATTTCATCCATGGTGATTTTTTGGGACTTGTTTAGAGTTTGACAACAACTCTCTTTTTTTCCAAGGTCAACATTTAGCCAAATTTTTGCACATCTTCGTGGTAGGTTTTTGGGACCCATCTAAAGTCCAACAGTAGCCTTATTTTTCACCAAACTCAAAACTTAGCCACATTTTGCACATATTTGTTGTGGGTTTTTGGGACCTATCCGATAGCTTCCTACTTTTCCACATAGAACCTTTTCTTTTTCCTTCATGATAGGTTTTTAGGATCCATCCAGAGTCTGGTAGCTGCCCATTTTTTTGGTAGTTGCCCATTTTTCTCCTAGGCTTAGCACTTAGCCTATTTTTTGTGCATCTCTATGGTGGATTTTTGGGACCTATCTAGAGTTTGATATCTACCTTATTTTCCACCAAGAACATTTTCTCTTTCCTCCATGGTGGGTTTTGGGACCCGACTAGAGTCTGATAGCTGCCTGCTTTTCCACCAAGCCTCAACACTTTGCCATTTTCTTAAAATCTTTCATTTTCTCCTTTGCCTAAATGCAAAAATAGGTGGGTATGAGTAAAAATACCCAAAGGTATTAATTAAAAATTAAAATAATATATAAAATATATTAAAATAAATAAAATAAAAATTCATTAATTAGTCTATGAACATATCTACAAAGATAATACTTTCCATTGCATTTATGGAGTGGGCCTTTACTCCTTAGCCCAATGGAAAGTAAATCTTAATTTAAAATAAAATTAAACATATGTGTACATACATACATACATATATATAGAGTGGAACTTTACTCATTACCCCAATAGAAAGTAACTATTAATTTAAAATAAAATTATACATACATATATACGTGTATATATATATATGTATTTGTGTAGATACATATATATAGATATATATGTATGTATATACATATATATGTATATATATACATATATATGTATGTATATATATGTATATATATATAAGAAAAGGAAACAATCATTCTTTATCAAGAAAATGATGAAATTACCCTCACAATAATCTTCAATTCATATACATCCATCATCTTTCTCATTTATTTTATTTTCATCCCTTGTCCTCTTCTAACCTCTACAATGTATTATACCTCCTCTTTTATAGAGAGGTCATATAAAATAAACCAATAACAACCTATTAATATAAAATATTTCCAATATAAATTAGTTGAAAACAAATCCAATCAATTTTATCTAGAGAAGATAACAATAAAAATATGTTGATAAGGATTCTAACTAATTTGGGTTGGAAACCAACATCAACAAATCCAAATATCATTTAATTACTTTAGATCCAATCAAATTAGTTGAAAACCAATCTTAACATATCTGATTCTCATCTAACTAATATGGACTCAACCAAATCTAATTTTTATTTATCAAATTCATTCTATAGCAATTGTTATTCTCTAACATTTCAATATTTATTTGTCACATGGAAATAGAAACTAGAAAAAGAATACAAATTTTTATATTTATTTTTCAAGCTAGAAAAAGAATAAGCCTCTCCATATTATCCCACATGGGAATGCCTACTGAAAAAATAAAATGATAAACCAATAACATGCATACACATGGTGCCTTAAGCATCTCCAAGTTTTTAATATTTCCCATTTTCCACATTGTTTTTGCCACTTCTCATGCTCTAGCATGTGATTCCATGCTCCAATGCATGTTTTCGATGTATTTTTGGCACACTATACTCTAGCACCAAAATACTATAGTTTGTTGCCAAAATGGTAGAGTTTGGCACTAAAATGGTGCTAAAATACTATAGGCTGGTTTAAAAAAGCTATTTCAGTGCTCTTTACTCTAGTGATAATGCTAGATATATGGAAATCATCTATGATGATCTACAAGCCATTATGTTTTTGTTGTATACTTTTCAAAAATCATTAATCCAATGTTAAAACTAAGCTTGAAATCACATGAAACTTATCTAAAATAACTTGGCAATGCATTACCTTTTCACCATGTCTAATCAAAATATTGGTAAAAATTAAAATGTAATCCATAGTTACACACACATTAAAGGATTTAGAAATTGTTACTTTTATGCACAAAATGAAGTATTTTGGAGCAACATGTAGCAAACTAGTCCTAAACTAGTGTACAAAAGGGCTAGAGGAACACATTGAGATAGGAATGAACTTTTTGAGTTCATCATCATCACCTATAAAATATATAATATTCATCATATGGTAGAATAGAGATGTTAAATATTTAAATTTAGTAAAAGGACTTCACAACATTCTCAGGCTCAAGGATTTGCATGTAGAAACATCTATTTGGATCCTTCACCTAAGTACAAATTAGTGAGGTCCCAACAGGGACACCACAATGGAAAAAGTCATTGAGATTTCTTAATGGGTACCCAAGTTCAATTCATGGAAAGGTTGGTCCTTGATATACCCCTATTTTTCAACATCATAAAAAATATTACAACATGGTCATTCTTCTGCAAGGTCCTACTCTCCCATATACTCATATTGCCCTTACCAGTGTGCAATTTTCATCCCCTATCCAATAAATCCCTTCACCTTCTACCTCAACGATCCCTATGATGGCTAACCATCCTATTTTGGACCTTCTACCTCATCCTCCATCCTAGCCCACCAATATTACATAGCATATCTATTACCCCTCTCCATATAGTTATCTTCCTTCTTAGTCAACTTGCCCTCCCATTATCCCTTCTATATGATCTCCTTCCCTATTGGTCATTTTTTTATCCCTTCTTCTATGGCACATGTTTGTGCTTCTAACCCTTTTCCTCCCCTTCTTCCTACTCATTCTCATGTTTTGCCTTACCCCATACTATACCTCGCATGTCTAGTCCTAGTATTCCCCTTCATTTTCATCTTCTTCATCCCATTCACCATCTCCCCTGCTCCACCCATTTCTTCACCCACTCCTCAAGAGTGTTACTCTTGGGAGCAATGATCTACTAGGTATGATTTCCAACTCATGCATCCCTCTTCATATGCTTCTTCCTTCATAAATGGACAAGCTACTACATCCCCCTCACTGCAACTTGCTTTATCTTCCATGTCATCTTCTCAATCCACTCTTATGCCTTCTTCGGTAGATCCACCAAATTCTCCAAATCCCACATATTTAAGATCTTCCACTTAGCCTATCATTTAGGAGGTACCCCATGTTTTGGTTCATTTTTTTGGTCTTGTTTTGGGGGAGTATGTTGTACATAATGTAATTTTTCTCCTCCTAACATAGAATCCCTTAAGGATTTTAGTCATCCTCAGGTTGCACCACTAATTTTTTGTGCTATTATTCCCATTGGCTACTTGTCAAACCATGTCAATTTTATGTATGGCAAATTTAAAACCTCCTTCGACCAACCTAAACCCAAAGAGTGCATGGCACCACTTTACAAGAATATTAATTACTTTTTTTAACCCCTCCTTTGCCATGTGATATTTTCAACATTTCCAATGGCAATGATTTAGCCTTGGTCGCTATGGGTAGGGTCTGTGGTATGTCGTAAACCCCCCTTACCAATTTTCCAAAGATAAATATTGCCTAGGATATCACATGCATCACATAGCCATCCTCCTTGAGGAAGACTTTGCCTGTATCAACCTTAATCTCAACCAAGATAATGTTGATGAGTATATTGACCCTAAATACACTCACTTCCTTCCTCCCAAATTCCTTCAAGTTTTAATGCTTCATGTCCTTCCTTCTAACACTTATGAAAATGAGATCAATAATCAATACAATAATATTTTGATTGCTTCTAATATTTTTGAAGAAGTATCTTCCCGCATAATTCTTGTCATCGAGTATCCTAATGAGGGCAATGATTTCCTTTGCCTCTTCCCCATGCTCCTCCCTATCCTTCTAGTGCTTCTCCCACTAGAGAATCCTATTGATGAACTCATGCCACATACTCCACCTAAACCTCGCCCTCATCCTCCTATATTTTTCCAACTTCTATCTCTTCCACAAGAGCTATCTATGTCAAATTTATCCTCTAGCACATCTATTCACCTACGCCATTATCCTCCCATGATCAACATAATGTTTCTTGATCTTTTCACCCTGCTTCACTATGCACTAATCCTACCTACACTATAAATATTGATCCCCATTATATTGACTTCAAGTAAATTCATTCTTCTCCTTCTTATCTTGATTTTATTCCCACAAAGCAACTGATTCATAAATCCAGTGTCTATTTCCCCCCTTTCCTTCTCCTACCTCTTCCTCTATTTTCAATGCTAAATTCAATAATGATGAACTTGAATTTGTTGAGAATATCATAGATGATCTACATATTATTCCCATTTCTCACTAGCTAGAGAATAGTTCTCACATGCTTATGGAGGAAACCATTGACATTAATCTTAGTTTTGATCCTACCAATTCTCAAATCCTCAAATTTTTCCCTCCTAATAGATTATAAGAATATTTTCACATGCTCCTACGGTAACATGCCAAGACTTGATGCTAATCCCATAGTCCACAATCTTATCCTCGATAGCAATGCTAAGTTGATTAAGCATAAGTTACGAAATATGCATCCCATAATTTATCTAATGGTTAAAGAAGAGTTCTAAAAACTCTTAGATTTTGGTATTATTCAACCCATTGACTATTCAAAATGGGTCTCCAAAATGGTGCCTATCAAAAATCCAAATGGAAAGATACGTATATGCACAAAATTTTGTGACATCAACAAATCATGTCCCAAATATAACTTTCCCCTTATAAACATTTATACTTTGGTTGAATCCATCATGGGTCATGAAATGCTCTCCTAGATGGATGGCTTCTCAAAATATAATCAAATTCATTTAAATCATGATGACCAACACAAAAATTCCTTTACAAATTCATGTCCTTTGGTCCAAATAATGCGATCACTACTTATCAGCATGCCATGAAGTATATTTTTCATGATTACATGCATGACATTGTGGAATATCATGTGTATGATTTATTGGTAAAATCTAAAACACGTGATCAACATGTTGATGTTTTACGTAAAGTATTTGACTAGATGCTTGAGCATAACATGAGATCAAATCCTAAGAAATGTGTCTTTGGTGTTACCTACGGAAAAATTCTTAGATTTATCATGTCTTAGCAAGGTATTGAAGTGGATCATAACAATGTGAAAGCCATCATTGAGATACCTCCCCTACTAATCTAAAGTAATTGGTCCAAATAATTATCTGATGAAGTGATTGCATGATTCATCACTTCATCATGCAATTATCTGATAAATGTAAGCCTTTCCATCACCTTTTGCAAAAGGAGGTGGCATTCAACTGGACCAAAGAGTGTCAAAAGGCTTTTGAGGCTATTGAGATATACCTCGTATCCCCACCAATTTTTTCCCTACCTAGGTTGGGTGTCCTATTTCACCTGTATATTTTTACCACTAATTTTACCTTCGAAACCATGTTGGCTTAGAAGAATGAGGTCAATCATGAGTAGGCCATTTATTACATTAGTCATACATTGGTAAGCTATACAAATTGATATACCTATTTGGAGAAGTTGTTTTTAGCAATCATTTTTTCCACTAAGAAACTTTGACATTATATGCTCAATCATACCACATATATTATTGCTAGGGAAATTCATTATGCTATATGATCTATTGCTCCTACAATAATAGTCAAACCACCAAATAGATTATGCATTTAATAGAATTTCATCTTGAATATATTAGTCAAAAATCCATTAAATTTCAAGTCATCATAGACAAACTTGTGAAAGCTCCACTTGTTGATGATAAACCTCTTGTTTTTTTTTGTAGGTGGTAGAAATTATATTATATGGGTTTTAACTAGTGCCCAAAACCATAAACATAAGTATATGATAAAAAGTATGTAGAGAAGCACAAAATAGGGTGTCTACACCTTAGCCACTCCATGAAATAGACTAGAGAAAAAATAGACCCACACAGGGGTTGTTTAACAAAAAATATAAGATCAAAAGAGAGAACCCATGCATAGGGTTAAGAAGAACATAAAGCAAAACCAAACCAAGGCCCACGTAGGGGTCAAAATATTAGTACCAAAAATCCCATTAAGGGGAATAGATCTTGAAAGAAAAAATAAAACAACTCTAATCATAAACAATCTCTTTAGCTACAGAGCTCTTTTGACCATGTTTCTTGACCAATAGTTTTAGGGAGGCATTGATGATATCCATACCACTAGTGATGCTACTGAGGATGTTGGTGTGGATCAAGCTAAAAATGGTTATCAAAGAAGTAGTTCTATCACTACCATAATCAGAAATACACTGGGGAGAGGTCTAGCCAGTTTTAAAGGTAGACTTTTTGAGGTAAGAAGACCTTCTCTCAGGGTTGGTTGTGCATTTCCAAGTTGATATCAACATTAAGAACATTTTAAGGAAACCTTTGGTACTAGATGGATATATTTCTGTGACTAACCCCAATATTAGCAAGAAAATCAGAAGACTTGTTAGCTCCTCGATACACATGGAAGGTTACATTGTTGCTAAAAATTTGCATCAAGAACTTAGCTTCCTGAATAATAGTGTGCACGTTCCATGAAGGAATTCTATTGTTGATGCTAGAGTTTGTAACATTCATAGAATAACCTTTTAATTTGTAGCTTTCCTATGTAACCTCTGATAACTTCTAACCCTCTCGACAATGCATGAGCTTTAGCTGGTTAGTTTGGATGCCTAGAAACTTAGCATAGGCCACTATGAGTCATATATTATGATCCCTAACCAGAACTTCGGCACTCGTTGCACCCGAATTTCCTTTAGAAGCACCATCATAGTTAAGTTTAATCCATCCTATAGGAGGAGGATTCCAATGAGTGCCAATTATGGGATGTATTAGAAGAAATAGAGCTAGGACTATGGGGAATACCGAGGGACCAAAAAGAGTGGACGCAAGGGTAGACTTAGGTGGTTTTGTGCAAGAGAAAAGCTTAGAATTTTCAAAAAATAAGGTGATGTATTTTTTGGTAATAGATATAGAGTCCCTAAGGGTGTTTGAAAAGATTCTACTATTTCTTTCAAACTAGATATGCCATAGGAGATGATGGAGATAAAATTTACACAATGAAGACAACCTAGAATTTTTGAAAGGCATGGGTCACTAGGAGAAAAAAAGAGCTGGGCATTTGGACTAGGTCCAAGATATGTGAAAGGTAAACATAATATGATCCATGGTAGAGTGGAAGAAATAAATTTCCATAAATATGTGGTTGATATATTTCTAATACACCAAATAAATATGGCATCTATTAGGAACAACCATCCCTCTCTTCATGATATTATCAGTAGTGAGGATCTTGTTTTGGATGGCCAACCAATAAAATACAACAAATTTATGTATGAGGTGTTTAAGCCAAACCATATTGAAAGGAATAAGAGAATTTTAGGTATTGAAAGTCAATATATGAGAAGATTTGACAAAAAAAGACTAGATTCAGTTTCTTTCTAGAAAGGGGTATCATGAGACATACGATATGGAATTACAGTTTCCCTTAGCAATGTTAATAATTCTATGACAATATTTGAAATTTGGGCATCAACATTTGCAATGTGTAGATATTTCCATATTTTGGGTTGGACTGAAGAGTCTATAAAACTAGCCACCTTTCTACCTATGAGAGTATCCAACAAAGGCTGCACCACTGAGACTCCATTGTTCTCACTAAGAGGTTGATTGAAGATCCACTTGTTTGACCAAAAATTTAGCCAGTTTCCTGTTCCAAGCTGCTATCTAGTTCCCCTTTGAGTAATAAGTCTAATCTAGAAGATTGATTTCTAGAAAGTGGACCCAACTTTAGGAATATTTTCATTCATAAAATTTTATATGTGAGAGTATTTTTTATTGATTATGGAAACCCATTCAATATTGCATTTGGTAAACATCTTCTAAGCCTACTTGGACAATAGTGCAATGTTCATATTACTAATTCTTCTAAGACCCAGTCCTCCTTGACTTTTGGGTAAGAAAACCTTTCCCAACTAACCAAATGAAATTTTTTTTATCCTTTGAACCTACCCAAAGGAATATCTTCTAAATCTATTCAGTTTTGTTATAGACAGAAACTGGGGCTTTAAATACTGGCATAAAATAAATAGGAATACTTTGAAGATAGGCCATAGTGAGAGTGGCTTTAGCTGCTTGGGATAGGAGATCCCCTTTCCAACTTGTAAGATTTTTATTGATTCTTTCACTAACATTACTCCAAATAGACTCTTTGGGGTGACTGGTGAACAAGGAAGCCCTAAATAGATAGTTGGAATATGACACACTAAATAATACGAGCAATATTGACCTATCTAGATAAGGGGGTATTGATAAAGAAAACTTTACTCTTGGCATAGTTTATCTTTTCTCTACAGCCTCTTCGTAGAGATCTAAAATACCTTTAATCGACTTTGCTTCCCAAACTAAATTATGGATCACTAAGATAGTATCATATATAAACTATTGATGAGAAAGGGGTCTCATGTTGGAAGTATCTTGAATGTCATATATCATGCCATCTGAGCAAGCAACTTTAAGAGCTCTACCAAGGGATTCAACAAGAATAATAAAGAGAATAGGAAATAGGGGATCCCCATGCCTAAGCCCTCTATTGCTTGGGAAGTAACCTACTACAGACCCATTGACTAACACTGAGAACCATGGACTAGAAATGCAACCTTGAATAAGTTTGACCCACTCTCTATTGAAACCAAACTTGAGAAGGGAAGTAAGCAGGAACTCTCAATTAACCTTGTCAAAATATTTATTCATATCAATTTTAAGGACCAGGGTAGCTTTTTTTTTGCTGGAGACAAAATGGAGGACTTCATGCAAAGTTATGATACCATAAGTTATAGATATTCCTTTTACCAAACTGCCTTGGAAGGGATCTATGATTTTGGGAAGAAATTCTTTCACTTTGGATGCCATAGCTTTGGTTAGAATTTTATAAATCACATTACACAAACTGATGGATCTAAAATCCTCTATAAATTTACACACAGGCCCTTTAGGAACAAGAGCTATGAAATTAGAATTAATACCTCTCAGTATGGACTTTACATGTTGGAGTTCAGTGATTGCCTTGCACACATCTTGCCCAATAATGTCCCAAAAGGTCTAAAAAAACTAGGGGAAGAAACCATCAGGTCCAAGGGATTTATCAAGGTGCATAGTGAATAAATATTACTTGATCTCATCTAAATAAAGAGGCTTGATGAGTGAGGAATTCATTTCTAGAGTGACCAGGGTAGGAATGTGATTGAGTAACTGATTATTGACCCAATCAAAATTTTAGGTATGGGTTCGAAGAGGATTCATCTCAAATTTCAAAAATATCCCTAGTAATGGAGCCTTCACCTCTGGTAAATTCCATAATTTTGTTTGAACTTCTATGCCTAAGGGTGGAAGCATGAAAAAAAATTGTATTTGAATCGCCCTCCTTGAGCTAAAGGGCTCTAGATTTCTACCTCTAGAACATCTCTTCTTTACCTAAAATGTTATGATACTCTGCTAATAGTTATTTCTCCTTGACTTTGATTTGGTCACTCAACTGTCCATTTTGTATTTGTCGTTCAATGATTTTTAGTTTATCTATAATCTAATTTTTCTTTCAAAAATATTGTCAAAAACTTCCTTGTTCCATATTTGAGGTTTTCCTTGACAACCTTGAGTTTATGGGAAACTTGACTAATGAAAGATACAAAAAATTCCTATCGCCACCAATCAAAGATTTGGTTACAAATATTAGGGTGTTGCATCCACATGGCTTCGAATCTGAAAGAAATATTGAAATTGGGGTCTTTTTTAGCTTCAAACAAAAGGGGATAATGATCAAAGCCAACTCTTGAGAGACAAATGAGAGTAGCATCACCCATAATAGGAATAGCCTCTTGAGAAAGAAAAATATGTCAAGCTTAACTTGGATATGTTGATCCCTAACTGTGATGTTGCTCCATGTGTATTTTGCTCCTTTAATTTGGATGTCCATTAATTCACTATCAGTTATAAAACTATGAAAATATTCAATGCTTCTGGATTGAGTGATATTTCTCCCTTTATTATCTTATGGGAAAATAGGGGAGTTAAAATCTTTGACAAGGATCCATGAAATATTTTTGAAAGCATTCCTCATGTCTCTCAAAGTATCCCATAAGGTATTTTTGCTGGTTGGATTGTTGGGGGCATAAAAAATGGATAAAACGCAAGAATAATTGTTGTCTTTGTAATGGAAAAGAATATTAAGAACTTTGTCTAACGAAGAGATTATTCTACCTTCAAATTTACTGGAATCCCATAGACAAATTAATCCCCCTAAAGTGCCTTGATAAGGGCTAAAATTGAAATCTTTATTCTTCCAAATATATTTAGCAATTTTTTGGATTTTTTTGGTCAATATTTGTTTCTTGCATAATCATGATAGTGGGCCTATATTACTTCCTTGCATGCAAGTATCTACTTCACAACACTATTGAGGTCTCTCACATAAATTTTGAAAAAAAAAATTCCTCCCTTTGATTACTGTAAGGGAGGTTTGGGTCTTTTTTATTCATATTTCTCCTAAGTAAAAAGGTCCTGGAAAAGAGTCTTTTGAATGCCATTGGTAATTTTGTTATTTGTTTCTTTATTTTTTTTATCATTAATGGAAGGTATTCCCTTTTTCTTCTCACTTCTGACATCCACCAAGGCTTTATTGTAAATTTTGGTGTTGATAGGTGATGAGCATAAAAAATGCTCATATTTTGTATACCATTTTTTTATTATTATGCGGCTGTATAATAAAGATTGCATACTTTTATGAATGATTATATAAATATTTGATGAAATTATGCATGTTATCTAATTCATGTGTTTTTAGTGTGTTTTTGTGGAATCCAAGTTGATTTAGTTAGATTTGGATTAGTCGAGGTCGTTTTATGGACTTGGGACTTTGTTTCTTTCGGGATCAATGCAGAAAAGATAGGCACCTTCCTCTTCCAGGAAGGTGCCAAATGTAAGTAGGTGCCTTCCTCTTCCAGGAAGGCACCAAACGTAAGTAGACGCCTTCCTCTTCCAGGAAGGTGCCAAGTGTAATTAGGCACCTTCCTCTTCCAGTAAGGTGCCAAGGAAAGAGAAGCGCCTTCCTCTCCCAGGAAGGCGCCAATAGAAGGCTAGCGCCTTCCTCTTCCAGGAAGGTGCCAAAGGAAAAGAAGTGCCTTCCTCTCATAAGGAAGGCACCAACAGGAAGGCACCACTAGAAGGCAAGTACCTTTCACTCATAAGGAATGCACCACTAGAAGGCAAGCGCCTTCCTCTCATAAGGAAGGCACCAAAAGGAAGGCACCACTAGAAGGCAAGCGCCTTCCTCTCACAGGAAGGTGCCAATAGAATATAAGCACCTTCCTATTCCAGGAAGATGCCCACAACAATAAGGCACCTTACACATAGAGAAGGCACCCGATATAATTAGGCACCTTCCTCATAGGGAAGGCACCCCTGTTCTTCGCTCGTTGACTAGACAAGCACGACGTGGACAACAACGACTGGTGCAGTTCCAACTCTACGTCATGTAGAGCTAAATTTGGGATCACACCAATGTATGATAATTTCCTACCAATGCTAGGCAAATCATAAGCCAATCAGTGAACACGCCATCATTATAACCGAATGCTAGTTTTAGCAGACATCGATTACATTTACTAGACTATCTTAGTTTAGTCTAGGATGAATCGACTGTTACAACTTCTTTGTAACAGAAGTTTTGTGGGTGTGCTATATAAACACACATAGACTTATCTGAAGAGATAGATATAGAAATAGATATATAGAGATAGGAGATAGAATATTTTTATTGTAATACTTTGATAATTATAATATAGTTCTAAGAATTTCTAAGTGCATGTTCAGCTGGGAGGAAGCTGTTGGAGCTTGGGCCCACTCCAAGCCAGTATTTCTTCCCCTATTTTTCCTATGTTTTTTTAGATTAGTTTACCACTTTTATAAGATTGTTTATCGCACTGATATTTCAAATATTTGCAGTAGGTTCATTTCTAGGAATGTGTGATTATTTCCTTTCTGTATATTTAATTATTTTTACATAAATTATTGAGGAGTGCATGAATGATTGACAACCGTTTGAAACATCCCCCAATAGTAGAACTAGCGGAATCATCTCAAGTGGTATTGTAAGCAATATGATTCAGACCCTTTGCAAGTTTATGAAGCTCCCTGGGTTGATAAATTAAATGCATGGGAATGTGACAAAAGTAGGAAAGAAATTAACCTTGTTTGCCTGCAACATTTTGGCACCGTTTTCGAGGAAGCATATCAAATAGATTATTTACAATACCTGGAAACCTTCCATCTAACCTTGTATGAGTTCTTCAAGAAGAAGAGGACCTGACGGTCGGTTTATAAAAACCAATCCATCAGAACCTGAGTCAGCTAAGCATTCTAAATTTGAATTAGACTCACTCGACCCACCTCCAGCAATCCATTGGAGTGAGGATACACACAAAGTACCTCCTCATCCCATCAATGCAGGGAAGAACGAATCATCATAAATCCCCTATTTAATAGGACACCCTTAGAGGAGGCCCTGTTGTGGAAAGTTGTAGAAGATCGGATGATAACACTGGAAAACCTTAGAGCCCTAAATCAGAAAGTCTTAAATTACTGTAAGACCATAAATACTACATTAGAGACCATATTTCATAAAAAAATGGCTGGCAATGAAGAAGTCTCATCTGGATTTAGTTTCTTGATTGAAGGAGTAGGAAATACCAAAATGAAAAACATATCCCCTGCTCACCTTCCGACCTTCAGAGGATACCCAACTGAGGACCTTGACATATTTTTATTTAAGTTTGATGTCTTATGTAGGTATGTGGACTACAAATATGATATGTAGAAGTTGAAACTCTTCCCTTACATGTTGGACAATGTAGCTCTGTGGTGGTTCATCGATCTGGGAGACAAGCACATTGCCACTTGGGATCAAATGAAGAAGCTCTTTTTAGAGCAATACCAAGATTTCAAGAGAGCAAGAGACTCCAGAGAAGAGGTCCTGAGCATGACGCAGAAAGAAGATGAGTCTCTCAAGGAATATTGGGAGAGATTCAACTTCAATCTTCAATGATCTACTCACACGAGACTATCTGATAAGTCCCTCAAAAGCATATTTTTGAGACGACTTACCAATGAATCACCGGAGGCTCTTAACATGATCTTTGGAGGTGACGTTTACCAGCACACTATGGAAGACATCCGAGAACTATGCCAAAACAACTCAAGAAGGAGAGGCAAGACCACTTCTAGAACCATGAAAGCGACTGCTTTAGTCACGAAGAAAAAAATAGGTAACATGCTGGAAGATTTAAAGAGCAAAATGCTCTCGTCTCTAGAATTGTAGATGGATACACTATTGTTATAGAAAAAGAAGCAATAAAATGAGGCAGCATTGGCTTATTTTTGTCCAAAATGTAGAGGTAAGCATGCAAAGAATGCATGCTCGGAGAACAAAATCAGAGTATGCGCAGTTTGCAGGCTGAACGATAAAACTAGATTGTGCCCGCAACTACCCAGTAATCAGGAGGCTATTGAAAGCATGGATGCCTATTTCATAGGCAATAGAAATAGTTGGCCACACCCCCTACAGGAAATATGCTAACCAAAATTTCATCATATGGGGGAGGACCATACATGCACCAAGGTCCACCTCAACCACCTAACATGGGGTGGTGGGGGCCATCACCCTGATCTAATGCACCCCAATAGCATTCCCAAACTAGCAACCATGGATGCCATATCCATATCCTGGGAAGTAGTGGAGAGGCCACACTACGTGGAATTAGGCTCCATAGAATGCAACACCAGCTCACCCCCAATAGAATTTACCAACATTACTAGCAGTGAGACCTACATAGCTACCCATAAAACCAATGAAAAATCTGAATAACAGGGTGAACCAGCCAGCATACAACATGGAGGGTGATATGTATTCAATGTACCATATTAAGTTTAGGTCTGGTAGACAACTAGGAGTAGGAACACCTCCACTGGTAGAAGAGGAGGAAGAGGTAGAAACACCTCTTATAGAAGAGGCGATAGAAGAAATGACTGAGAGAGCAAAGGCTCCATTTCCCAACCGAATGTAAGAACAGAGGAAAGTAACGCATCTAGAGTTTGATATCTTGTCTAGCTTGAAGAACCTCATCGTGACAATTCCATTATTTCAAGCTATCCAATATGTTTCGATATATACCAAGGCGATAAGAGAGATGTGTCTAAGGAAGCCAAGATCAAGAGCAACCTAGACTATCAATGTCATGGGTAATCTGGTAGATTTGATGATGGGCAAAACGTGCCATCCAAAGTATGCAGACCCGGGCAGCCCGGTGTTGACTGTAAAAATTGAGGGACATTCCTTGTCCAATACGTTGGTTGATATCAGAGTAGCCATCAATGTAATGCCTTCGGAGACCATGTAGAGGCTACAAATCATGAACTTGAAACCCACTATGACAATGCTACAGCTGGTCAATCGATCGACCATGGCACTGGAAGGAATTTTGGAAGATATAATAGTAACAGTCAGCGCATGGGAATACCCAACCAAATTTTTAGTCCTACAATCTAAAACTAGGCTGGGTGGCTACCTGCTCATCTTGGGAAGGCCATAGCTGGCAATAGCTGATGCCTACATCAGCTTCCAGGATGGGTTGATGACCATCTCCGATGGGAATAACATTAAAATATTGACTATTTCACCCCCAGCTCAGTCCATTGACTCAGTAGGAGAACCCATGAAAATCCTGAGCTATCCATGATCTAGTCGATGATGACATTGGATGAGTTGGTATAAGAATACAAGGATGGCACTATTGTGGAGTTTCTCCATGGGGAGTCCTCCATCCCCGCACCTGGATCACCATTGGCTGGTACCCAAGATCACCACATTCAGCAGATACACTTTGGGCTAGGAAGAACGTTGAATGTCAGTAGTGGGTTGACTCCCACACAATTGATAAAAGTAGAAGAGCTCTTGGTTAGACACCAATAGGCATTTACATGGGATTACTTAGATATGCAGGGTATCAGCCCAGAAATCTATACCCATTGTATATACCTTGATGATCAAGCAACTCCAAGCAGGCAACCACAAAGAAGAATGAATCCTGCAATGAAAGACATTGTCAAGGAAGAACTGCAAAAACTCTTGACTATCGGATTCATCTATCCAATTTTTGATAGTGAGTGGGTATCACCGTTAGTAGTAGTTCCTAAAAATAATAGGAAATGGTGAATCTGTGTGGACTACAGAGCATTAAACAAGGCAACCAAGAAGGACCACTTCTTGCTCTCATTCATTGATCAAGTCTTAGATACACTCTTAGGGAAGAAGTATTTCTCCTTCTTGGATGGATTTAGTGGATACAACTAGATCCAGATAGGATAAGAGGATCAGGATAAGACAACGTTCACCTACCCATGGGGAACATTTGCCTATCGGGTATTACCTTTCAGATTGTGCAATGCACCTGCCACATTTTAAAGGGCGATGCTTAGCATATTTTTAGACATGATGGGAGATACGATTGAAGTATACATGGATGACTTCACTGTCTATGGAGAAACCTTTGATGAAGCAATGATAAACTTGGAAAGAGTGCTCGAAATAAGCAAGGAAAATAGTTTGTCCCTGAGCAACGAGAAATGCTTTATGATGATGTAAGAAGGCATCATACTGGGACACCACCTCTCCATAGAAGGAATAAAGGTTGATAAAAGAAAAATTAAGTTCATTAGAGATCTATCCAGCCCCAGAACGCAGAGATAAGTGAGGATTTTTCTTGGATCAACCGGGTACTACCGACGATTTATCGTCGAATTTAGCAAAATGGTGAAACCACTACACACTCTATTATCTATGGATGTGGAGTTCAATTGGACGAAAGACTAAGAGGAAGCATTTTAGTTGCTTAAAGAAAATTTGATATCCGCATCGGTTCTAAGAGGACCAAATTGGGCCATACCATTCCATATCTACTATGATGCATCCAACAATGCAATTGGAGCAGTCCTCGGACAGAAGGATGGTGAAGACTTTTACGCCATCTACTATATTAGTAAAAACTTGGTAGGAGACGAGCTCAACTACACGATGACAGAGAAGGAGTTCCTTGCGGTTGTGCACACCATAAACAAATTCTGCCATTATATCACCGGGTATAAGGTAATTTTCCACATGGACTATGTGGCTATCAAATACTTGATGAGCAAACCAGCCATTGGTGGAAGAATTATCAGGTGGCTCCTGTTATTGTAGGAATTCGACATCACAATAGTCGACAAACTAGGCAAGGACAATGTCGTAGTAAATTTTATATCCAGATTGATACCGACAAACCATATAGCAGTGGAAGACCAGTTTTTGGATGAACATTTGTTCATCGTTAGTGAGCAAATTCTATGGTACGTAGATATAGCCAATTACTTGGCCACCAGAAGAACCTCACATGCTCTCTCTTTCCAATAAAAGCAAGTGGTCATAAAGAAAAGTGCATCGTTCCTATGGGTTGATGGCCTCCTATTCAAAAAAGGACGTAATCATATTATAAGGAGATGCGTAGCAAAGCAGGAGTTCTTAGAAGTACTCAAAGCGTGTCACGATGAACCATGCGGAGGACACTTTGTAGGGAAATGAACTGCCTACAAAATCCTATAGGTTGGGTACTTTTGGACCACTCTATTCAAGGATGCGACTGCGTACACCAGCAAGTGCGATGAATGCCAAAGAATGGGCAGACCAACCCATCAATATGAAATGCCCCTCCAGCCTCAAGTACACCTGGAACCCTTCGATAAGTGGGGCATGGACTTCGTGGGACCAATTAATCCACCTTCAATAGGGAGGAGGTTTATTTTGGTCTGTATAGATTATGTCACCAAATGGGTTGAAGTTCAAGCGTTGAGGTATTCAAGAGAAAGAACAGTTACCAATTTCTTATTTTCTCACATTTTTACATGATTTGGGGTCCCTAGAGAGATAACAACAGACCAGGGGCCTCAATTTACCTCCAAATTTATCAAGGAGCTAATGGAGCAATACAAAGTTTGGCACAATAAGACTACACCCTACCATCTGTAGGAAAATGGGCAAGTGTAAGTGATGAACAGAGAAATAAAGAACATCCTGATGAAGACCATGTAGTAAAACAAAAAATATTGGGCTACACAGTTTTCGAGGCAGTCTGGGCATATAATACCACATGGAAATCCACCACAGGCTTCACACCCTTCCAACTGGTCTATGGGAAGAGTGCGATGATGCCCATTGAATTTGAAATCAAGACATTGAGGATGGCTTCAAAGTTGAACTTGAGCTTGGATGATGCTCAAGAAGAAAGGATTTGGTAGCTCGATCAGCTGGATGAAATCCGAATGGACGCTCTACAGAGAAAAAAAATCATACAAAAGTAAAGAAAGTGGTGGCATGATCGCCACATTAAATTGAAGTAGTTCCAAGAAGGAGAATGGGTTTTGTTGTATGATTATCGATTCCAGGAAAGAAAAGGTAAATTAATGCAAATATGGATGGGACTGTATGAGGTGGTAGAGCTCATCAAGAATGGGGTAGTGCACGTTAGAACAATTGACGACAACAACATTGTGTTAACAGTCAATGGCCACTGACTGCACCCCTATAACACATCTAAAACCTTGTAGGTGGAATCCAAAATAGATGTGGGGGAGACCCCATATTGTTAGACCCAGACCAAACTCTCAATAGGAAAAACGGTGGGTATGGAGGTGCTCACCAAAATCAGTTAATTTAATTTTTTTCTTACAGTGTGTTTTGCAGGGATGATGCCCACATGCAAGTTGCAGGAATCCTAACCCAGGGCCTAACAGGCACAAAATGCATCTAACAGAACGAGGAATAGGTATCTGGGAAACCAAGCCTAATTCAGCTCAGCATTCCAACATCAGCACTCGTAGGTAGAAGCTGAGGTAGCATAAAGCAAGACAAAGAAGGATTGATCACCCTTTCTCAGTCAATCGTAACATGATTGCCAAGAATAAGGTGCATTCCACATCGAGAAGGCACATAAGAAGGCGCCTTCCTTATAAATAATGTGCCCCACTAGAATAAGGTGCCTTCCTTATAAATAAGGTGCCCCGCCAGAATAAGGTGCCTTCCTTATAAATAAGGCACCCAACCAGAAGAAGGCACCTTCGTTATAAAGAAGGTTCCCCACCAGAATAAGGTGCCTAGCCAGTAGAAGGAACCTTCCTTATAACGAAGACACCCTACCAGAAGAAGGCACCTTCCTTATAGAGAAGGCGCGCACACCAAAAAAAAAAAAAAAAAATATATATATATATAGGTGCCTTTCGTGGTTGGAAGGTGCCATACAAAAAAAAACAAAGCCGAGGCACCTTCCACATCGAGAAGGTGCATGTAGCCAAGGCGCATTCCACATCGGGAAGGCGCATGCATATGGAGGTGCCTTCCACATCCGAAAGGTGCATGCAGATGGAGGCACCTTCCACATCGGGAAGGCGCATACAGACCGAGGCACCTTCCACATTAGGAAGGCACATGCAGACCGAGGCACCTTCCACATCAAGAAGGCACACACATTCAGAAGCACCTTCCATAGCAGGAAGATGCCATCATCGAAAATGTGCCTTCCACCATCGAAAGGCACACCCAATCAGAGGCACCTTCCACAAACGGAAGGCACATCCAATAAAAAGGCACCTTCCACCACCGAAAGGTGCATCCATTCAGAGAGCACCAACAATATCGGGAAGGCACCATATAAGCACCTTCCACATCAGGAAGGCACCATATCAATGCCTTCCACATGGGGAAGGTACCAAAGAGTGCCTTCCACGTACATCCAGCACTTACGTCTCCCAGACACCTCGATCGAAATGAAACTATCACATGAACGAGCGACATTAGATGACCATACCCCTCCCCCGTGTCACAAATTAGTGAATTAGTGCCCTTCACAATGCCTGAAACACTGAATGAGGTACGCACATGCTAATTCAAATTTTTATATAATTATTTATAAATGATGTAGTACCAAAAAAATACCTTCGTCATAAAAATCATATCCCCCCATAGTCGGAACCGCGTGCCAATGATATGGCTCGAAAGGTGTACCTTAGAAATGAATGCTAAGGTTAGGCGCCTTCCCTATAAGAAGGCACCTTCCTAAAGAAGGAAGGACAAAAAAAAAACCGTAGTAGTGAGGTAAAGCACCATGGGAGGAAGGTCGAAGAATCACGTAGTGAAGAAAAATGAATCGAGTGATACAGAGGGAATCACGGGGGCGGTAAAGACATAGTTCGAGGTTGAGGGATGGCTCGAATACTATACCCTGGTCAGTCAAGGCTAGGATATGGAGGTAGCCAAGGAATTCATTGCCTCATTGAGGGGCGACGCAGCTCAGGTGCGAGGGGTAGAAATTCTAGTCACCCCCGAATACATCTCACAGGTGACTAGATTGCCCCTCACAAGGGAATGCATTTACAAGGGTAGACTACTGAAGCCATACACCGAAGTGTTGCTACCAGGGGAAAATGTGTAGATAGACAAGGAGGGGCTACCCAAAAACAACCTTCCCATGAATCTATGAAATATATTCGAGTAGGTTGCTCGATTCTTTACATGCACCGGGAAATATACCCATCTGCACGCTAACCATGTGCAGTTTCTCAATCACCTGGTGCATAGAAGGAAGTTGAACGTGCCCTTCTACCTGGTGAATGCTCTGAAGGATGAAGCGGCTCGATACCAAAAGGGAGCATCGTTCGCCTTAGCCCACCATGGGCTGATATCGGCACTGGTCCACCATGCAGAAGCACAGAGGAAGGACCACAATGCAGAGGGAGATGGCATCCAAGAAAGGCAACAAGATGTTGCCGAAATAGGGCAAGAAGAGGGAAGCCCTACAGAGGAAATGGTGAGTATTGGGCAATTGGCATTGCCCTATTTCATAGAAGAAAGAGGGCATTCACCAGTACCTGAAAGCACAGAGGAAAGAGGGCATTCCCTAGTGCCCAAACGTGAGGAGGAAGGAGCATCGCTTATTAGTGACGAGGCCGAGTTTCAACCAATAGAACCAGTCCCCAGGAGGAAACACCTGTGGCGACATGTTGCATTTTTGCGAGTAAAATAGGAGAGAGAAAGTAAGTTGTAAAAGTGTCATGATTTTGCGACATGTCGCATTTTTGCGATTAAAATAGGAGAGAGAAAGTAATTTGGAAAAGTGTCATGATTTCACATGTCGCATTTTCATGACTAAAATAGGAGAGAGAAAGTAAGTTGGAAAAGTGTCACGATTTCGCGACATGTCACTTTTTCGTGACTAAAACAGGAGAGAGAAAGCAAGAAGGAAAAAGTGTCACGATATCGTGACATGTAGCATTTTCATGGGCCAAAGCTAAGAGAAAGAGCAAGGAGAAAAAGTGTCGCGATATCGTGACATGTATTTTTGGGGGCTGAAGCAAAGAGAAAGCGTAAGGAGAAAAAGTGTCGCGATATCGTGACATGTTGTATTTTTGGGGGCCAAAGCAAAGAAAAAGCATAAGGAGAAAAAGTGTCATGATATCACGACATGTTGTATTTTTGGGGGTCGAAGCAAAGAAAAAGTGTAAGGAGAAAAAGTGTCGTGATATCGCGACATGTATTTTTGGGGCCCGAAGCAAAGAGAAAGCGTAAGGAGAAAAAGTGTCACGATATCGCGACATGTAGCATTTTTGCGGTCCGATGCAAATAGAAAGAGAGAGAAAGAAAAAGTGTCGCGATATCGTGACATGTTGTATTTTCGGGGGCCAAAGCAAGGAGAAAGAGAGAAAAATAAAAAGTGTCGCGATTTCATGACATGTTGTATTTTTGCAGTTAAGTTGAAGCTGACAAAGACCGATGACAGCTGACCAAATTTAGGGTTTACAGGTGTTTTGAAAGTCGACTAATATTAGGGTTTACAGTCGACTAATATTAGGGTTTACAGTCGACTAATATTAGGGTTTATAGCAAACTGAGATTATGGTTTTCATCATGAAAATGTTGTTATAAAAAGAGGGCTGTTTGGAGAATTGATAAACATCGAAGCATGCGAAGTTCGGTCGTAGTGCGCAGAGAGCAAGTCATGTCGAATCATGCTAAGTGCAAAATTCACAGAGAAAGCAGAGTGCAAAGAAGGGAGAATACGGTCATGAAGTTCAACTATAATGAAGTAGAGTGTGTGAAGTGATTACACAAAGAAAGCAGAGTGCGCAGAGAACGCAAAGGTGAAAAAGATCAGTCAGGGTCTTACAAAAGCAAATGCATCTTACTGTCAAACTTATAGATACAGAATTGAAGTCCAAGTTGATGCTTGGCATCGAGGGTTGGTGCTCCTTCCAGTAGGGTTCTGGTAAATTGATTGTAAAGTTGGTGCTTTGAAAATGCTGGATTTGGATGGTAGTCCAAGCAGTCAATTTTTGAGGATTAGCCACATTGGTGAACCTCATTAAATCTTGTGTTGTGTGATGCTATTTTGTTATACTACCTGTATCTAGTAATAAGTTTTAATTACTATGATTTTAAGAGCTAGAAATTCAAGTTAAAAGAGCTACACTGATTCACCCCCCCTCTTAGTGTCATTGTAAGACTAACACACCGATAGTGGCCAAAACGAGGAAAGTACAATCGACAGTCACACCCTCAGCCCCGCATAGGAAAATAAGAGCCACACATTCAGATGCCAGCACATAGAAGAGGCAGACTCGGGCCACAGGTACAACTAAACCCTCCAAGAAATGACAATGATGAGGGGTCAACAGGGCTACCTGTAGTTTCGATGCCACGAGGGCGTGGCATATGTTAGGCGTGGTGGGATGATGAGCATCAAAAATGCTCATATTTTGTATACCATTTTTTGATTATTATGCGGTTGTATAATAAGGATTGCATAATTTTATGAATGATTATATAAATATTTGATGAAATTATGCGTGTTATCTAATTCATGTGTTTTCAGTGTGTTTTTGTGGAATTGCAGTTGATTTAGTTAGATTTGGATCAGTCGAGGTCTTTTTATGGACCTGGCACTTTGTTTCTTTTGAGATGAATGCAGAAATAGGAAGGCGCCAAATGTAAGTAGGCGCCTTCCTCTTCCAAGAAGGTGCCAAACGTAAGTAGGCACCTTCCTCTTCCAGGAAGGTGCCAAGCGTAAGTAGACGCCTTCCTCTTCTAGGAAGGATCCAAGGAAAGAAAAGCACCTTCCTCTCCTAGGAAGGCGCCAAAAGAAGGCTAGTGCCTTCCTCTTCTAGGAAGGTGACAAAGGAAAAGAAGCGCCTTCCTCTCATAAGGAAGGCATTGACGAGAAGGCGCCATAAGAAGGCAAGCACCTTCCACTCATAAGGAAGGAGCCACTAGAAGGCAAGCACCTCCTCTCATAATGAAGGTGCCACTAGAAGGCAAGCACCTTCCTCTCACAGGAAGGTGCCAATAGAAGATAAGTGCCTTCATCTTCCAAGAAGGCACCCACGGAAGTAAGGCACCTTCCACATAGAGAAGGCACCCTATATACTTAGGCACCTTCCTCATAGGGGAGATACCCCTGTTCTTTTCCCGTTGACCAGACAAGCCCGACATGGACAACAACGACTAGTGCAGTTCCAACTCTACGTCATGTAGAGCTAAATTGGGGATCACACCAACATATGAGAATATCCTACCAATGCTAGGCAAAGCATAAGCCAATCAGTGAACACGCCAATGTTAGAATTGAATGCTAGTTTTAGCAGACATCGATTACATTTACCAGACTCTTAGTTTAGTCTGGGATGAATTGACTGTTACAACTTCTTTGTAACAAAAGTTCTACGGGTGTGCTATATAAACACACGCATACCTCTCTGAAGAGATAGATATAGAAATAGATATATAGAGAGAGGAGAGAATATTTTTATTGTAATGCTTTGATAATTATAATATAGTTCTAAGAGTTTCTAAGTGCGTGTTCAGCTAGGAGGAAGCTGCTGGAGCCTGGGCCCACTCCAAGCCAGTATTTCTTCCTCTATTTTTCCTGTGTTTTTCTAGATTAGTTTACCGCTTTTATAAGATTGTTTATCGCACTGATATTTCTAGTATTTGTAGTAGGTTCATTTCCAGGAATGTGTGATTATTTCCTTTCTGTAGATTTAATTGTTTTTACATAAATTATTGAGGAGTGCATGAATGATTGATAACTGTTTGAAACACACCCCAATAGTAGAACTAGCGGACTCATCTCAAGTGGAATTGTAAACAATTTGATTCAAAACCTTCACAAGTTTATGAATCTCCCTGGGTTGATAAATTAAATGCACGAGCATGTGACAAAAGTAGGAAAGAAATTAACCTTGTTGGCCCACAACAATAGGGTTGAACTCAGGTTTGGCAGAATTAGGGTTACAACTTTTAAAGTTGGTATTGACAGGAGTAGGACTACAATTTTCAATATGCCCTTCAAGGGTAGGAAAAGGTTTAGAAGGAATATGGGAAGGTCCATATCTATACAGGTAGTGGGTTTCTCTTTGGACAACAGTGATGGGTCCAAGGAGTACAAACTCGTGCAATAGGATCTTGTCAAAGAAAGTAGACTTAGAAATAAAATTTTAGCTAATACACCAAATTTTTTAGGGTAAGCAAAGGGAGATCTAACCTTAGCTTGGTTGTCCACTAGATATAAAACTACAACTTGCTTCACTTTAAGCATAACCAACCTCGAATTATTTTTTGATAAGGCCCAATGTGGTTTTGCTGTCCTTGGAATATGTCATCTGGACACCTAACATGGGACCTAGAGCTAGCCATTTCTTTAGCAGGTTTGAGATATGGGCACTCAGCTTTGAGGTGACCTTGAGTCTGGCACTCATTACAAAAAGTGAGCTTATTCTCATATTCAATAGCCTATAATCTATGATATGAGTCATAGACCAAGTTAATATGGGTGGGCATTTGAGAATCTAAATTTATATTAACATAGATTCTTGCATGAATCATGTGATTCTGAGCTTTAGTGATAGGATCAGTAGCTACTAATTCTCCAATGGATTTAGCAATGTCATGCAAAATTTCTTCATGCCAAAATTGGATAGGTAGATGTGGAATACAAACATAAATAGGAGTGTAGTTAATACTTTGAGTTTCTAGGTTGAAATATTCACCCTGCTTTCATAGAAAAATATGTTTTCAACCATAAAACCAGGGTCTACCTGTGAGAATTTGGGAGACATCATCCTAGTTATTAAGGCAGATCAAAAAAAATCCTGAGATAGGGTAACCAACTCCATGTTACCTAGGGTTCTCTAGTTATAAAATAGCCACTACCGTATTGACTCCATGTTAGGTCTGCCTCCAATAAATTTCCCAACCAGAGTGTGGGACTCAAGAAAAAGATATTCAGTCATGGTCTTGTCAGGGATAACCAGATCTTCACCATTGGGAAGTAAGGTGTTTATATTATTTTTTTTTGAAACAAATTTCTCCTACCCTTTCACTCTTTTAGAAAATGTGAGCAAGGGGGTAAAAACATCTTTGGGAGCCCCACTCTATTTTTCTAGAGGGTATTTTTCCCAAAAAGGTTTCACATTACCTAAAAACCCTGTACCATATGGTTCTAAATCGGGGCCCGATTTCTCACTGTTGCATGCATCACCTATCTCTAATGAAATCTGAGGGGCAGTTCCACTTGTAGAGATTTGAAAATTCATATCCCACCTTATGTTCACTCCATTGAAGCCTTATGATTGCTTGAAACCACTCATTCGCTCACCATCACCAGTTTATTTGGAGCTCACTAGGTTAGTGTGAGAATCCTTTATGACCAATGCACAAGGTTAAGAAGTCTCCTCCCAACTATGATCCCTCGTAAAGTTGAGAGTTATGCTTATCAATAGGGAATTTGACACACAATATTTGCATCCCCTTTGTATTGCAGAGGTTCAAATCATGGACCTCCTGTTCAATAGGGCAAAGCTCGCCTTCTCCACTTGCGCTACAAATATGAACAATGATAAAGCTCTTTTTATCAAGATTATTTATGACTTTATCTTCAATATTACTAAACTTGAAGAATATGTCTTGCTTAAAAATCAACCTGACCTTATGCTCTATTTTTATGGTTATAAGTGCAAGCAAGGGAGAGGTGTAGGAATAGTTTTCTTCATATTGCAAGGGGCTTCCATTCCCTTTTCATTCAAACTTGACTTCTCCTACACTAATAACAACATCAAAATTGTAATTTCTATGCACATCAAATACCTAAAAATTATTAGTGATTCTCTTCTCATAGTTAATCAAGTGAAGGGAATTTATCAATGTAAATACACATTACTTAAGCAGTACAATCAAATTACAGATGAGTTGTTGTCACACTTCAATTAGTATAACATCAAAGCTTCTCCTAGGTCCACCAATCACTTTTCTAATATGATGGCTTCTCTCAGTTCCCTTATCACTTAAAACTAGCATGACAAGGCCACTCATGTCCCTATGACCACTTCACAAATTGGCTATTTCCATTGAAAATTCCCTAGATTTTTTGGATGTACATTTTGTTCACATAGAGCCCTCTAGTGCCTAGTTTTTATAGATCAAATATTACATTATACTTGGTGTTCTTCCCTCCAATTTATCTTTGATTGGAAAAAGAACTTTCAAGTATGAAGCCATGAGGTATACCCTCTTAGGGAAAATTCTTTATCATAGAATATATGATGGAATTCTTCTCCAATGTCTTGAACCATGTGAATCCATCTGGGTTATCTTTGTAGCTCATGATGATACGTGTGATAGCCATTTTAGTTGAATTTCCATCATAAAGTATAATTTGTGCATGGTTTATTATTGGACCACCATGAAATGAGATTATTGTGCATACATTAAGAAATATTGTAAATGCTAGCATCATACCAATCTTACCCATGTGCCATCACAAGCCTTGACGCTCATTCAGTCATTATGACCCTTTTCACAATGGGGTCTCGACCTTGTAGGTAAAATCTCCCCAACTTCCTCTAGACAACATACCTTTATAATCACAACTACTGAGTATTTCACCAAGTGGGTTGAGGTCATTCCTTTGGTTAAAATGACTGGTCGTCGAATTGCTGAATTCATTTTGCATCACATCATTTATCATTTTGGTATCCCATCTAAGATTTTTTTATATAATGGTCCAAATATTAATAATAAGGAGGTTCATGCACTTTGCGATAATGGCCAAGATGAAGCCACAAACAAGACCATTTGTGCAATCTTGAAAAAGGTAGTCAAATAATCCCATAGGGATTGGCATACCCAAATTCCTTTAGCACTTTGGGCATACTATATGAGCATTCCCACACCTACTAGGGAAACACTATTTCCATTGGTTTATGGAACTAAATATATTATGCCCCTTGAGATTGAAATTCCATATTTGTGAATCTCACTTCAAGAGATCAGCAATGATGACACTACGCATCAAGCTTTTCTAGATCAACTTATTCTTATTTATGAACATTAGATTAATGCTCTTGAGCATTTTTGTATTTATCAAGATCTGATCAAGCATGCCTAAGACAACAAGGTTCATGAGTATGAGTTCCAAGTCAGTGATCTTGTGCTAAAGAAAAAACAATAAAATTCCAACTTTCATAGTCATTTGCATGATACGTTCACTCCTAATTAGCTAAGTTCCTACATAGTTAAATAGAATTTTGGATATGGTGCTTATAAGTTGGCCACTCTCAAAGGGATAAAGGAATTTGATCCTATTAACACCTTTCATCTTTGTGTATTCTATGATTAGTGGTGACTCATGGTTTTTTTAATATTGTATAGTCTTTGTTAAAAAAACAAATACACACACAAAAAAATAAAACACAATCACAACCAATAATTTAATCCATCACCATTTTGTTTCATCTCCTTCTTTCCTTGTTTATAATTTTATCTCTTTTTATTTATTTCTTTGGTTCTCTACCATTGTTGTACGGTCACTCTACAAGTGGCTAAATACCTATGGATGGTTCTTTTATTTCTCCTTCCTTCGCTCTTTTGTTCCTATTTATCTCCTTTTCTTATTTCTTTTTCTTTCCTTCCTCCTCTTTCTCCTTTTTTCTCCCATTTTCTTCTCATTTTTCTTCTTCCTTATTTTCCACTTCATTTTTCTCTTTCCTTCTTCACCATCATGTCTTTCATCCGAGGGAGTTGATTCTCTTGCCCCTAATTTTGTATCTACAATAGTTTACTTTTGATCCACCTTCCATTCTCTCATATATATTCATGCTCTTCCTCATTCTTATTATTAATTCATCATTATTTGCATTACATCCCTCTATCACATGCATACATTAGTTCACTAAGGCTCCTAATATGTTCATCTAGTCACATTTTGGATATGTGGTTATTCATTTTACAATATTGATTGGTGTAATTCATCAATGAAATTACTATTATACATATTGGTTCTATATATCTAGGGTATGTTTTTGTTCGTTTCATGACCCCTTGTCACCTAGAACTATGTCTTGTTTTGTATGCCAGTTGCACGCATATTTTTATTATGTGTCATATTTTTATTGTTTGTATGTCCTAGTTTTCCCAATAGTCATGATGTTTTGATCAATCATCTTCTCTAGGTGTTTGAAAAGTAAAGTTTTTTCTATAATTCAACCATTATTAGTGTTTCGATCATGCTTTTCTAAATGTCATCATGTTCTAAAGAGAGGTTAGGCCTTCCCTAGCTAACTTGAGTTTTATCTTGGACCAAGCATTTATCATAAATAAAATCAAATTTTGAGTTTTGGGAAGAAAATTCCATGAGTGGTCTAGCCATAAAAGAAAAAAAATTCTCGCTCATCCTGTCATTCATATAATCTAAAAGTGAGGATCTAATCAGTAAGTTACAAAAAAAAGAAGATAAATGCCAAACAAAAAGGAGAAGACAAATACCAAAAAAAACACATAGATTCATATGTTGGTTTCCTTAGGTATTTTAGACACCTCCACTAGGGCTATAGACACATGGCTAGTAGAAAAGCTATATCGAAGGATTGTGGGGATAACCTCCATCAAGACTATAGATGCCTAAATGGTAGTGGAGTATACCCTCTGAGTCGTGACATGTTGGTGATATTAGTGACCTTTTGTTAAAACCTCTAACTGCTTTTGGATGAGCTAACTTATTTTGGCTTGAGTCATAATTAGTTAGTCCAACCTTCCTCAAGATAGAAAATTATTCTCATTGCACACACTTTAGTTCATGATTGGTTGAATCTTTTGTAGGTTGGTCTATATTTCTAAAGGCTATCGATTGACCATTAGACAAGTTTTATTGTTGTCCTTGGGGTGTTTTCCTATCTTGAAATACTTCTTGGATTCAAAAATGCTAAGATATTTAAATGATAAGCATCTTGTTTTGATACCATCCATTTTACACATGTATTCAACTTAATTTTGTATAATTATACATTTGTTATTGTTCAATGTCCATCTGCTTAACATATTTTTCATTATATGTGCTCTTTTCCATCATCTCTTATGTATTGTATTCAGTCTGGTTATATTTTTTTTCATTGTGTTAGTATTTTTTTATTACCATTATGATATCATTGATTACTTACATTGATTGTTAATTGAGAGATGCATACTCACTAGATGTTGAAGGTGATTATCTAAACATATTTAAGAATGTTTCATGTACATATGTCTATGTATCATCATATATCATATACATTTATTTTAGCATATAATAGATATTTGTTCTAATGCATCCATCACTCATAATCATAAAAATACACTATGCATCAAATAACCATCATCACATTTAACTATATCAATAATATCATATGCGTCATCATCATCAGTTCTCTTTTTTTCTACATAAAAATTACCTCTAGGGCTCTACAATACTATCTCATATGTATGCATATTCTCTTGTCCTATATAATACACAACATAGTGGCCCATCTATCATGCTAAACCTGAATAATAAGCAATATTCACTACTACTATACTTTAGGAGTCTCTCTTATCCTCTCCTATCATTCCCCCTTATCCTACTGACCATTAACCTATGGCTCTACTGGCCATGTTGCTTGTGATGCTATCAACTCTATAAATTGAGGAACTACTAGAGCCACTAATGGTGTGTTCCTATGGCTCTATTGACATGAATAATTGGTGTGTGGGCACATAAAAAATTTCTTGTAAAATTATCTCATCATATAAATATACTAAGTCCTTCTCTCATGACCAACAAACTAGTATCGATGTCGTACCCTACTATAGTTGTGTTATCTCAATGCATAGGGCTACAAAATACCATTTTTCACTACCCATCTCTATTTTTGGTGGTTGTGAATGTACATGCTCCACCTGTTATAGGATTCCATCCCTCTTTGATCATAGTTAATCCATCTCTACCCTCATCCTATCTTGTGCTACGTCTATAGCCTTGAGTTGGCTCTACAACTCCTCCCTCTCTCTACCTACTACCTCCCACTCCATACATAGCCTCTCCACCTATGTTCTTAGTGTACCCTACTTTATCACTCCTACCCTCAGTCATATTTGCATATCCTCCCTCTCTATAGCTACCATGTATTGATCCCCCACTGTTGTATCCCTTACAACTATCACTATGTCATGCTCCACCAGTAGTCTCATCCTCTCGAGCATCCATACAAATTTCTCTACCTCCTATTATTTCACTCTCTTCCTTAGTCTCTCCATCTCATCCATAATTTATTTTTTAGCCCTAATATCCATAGATGCATCAATAATATACATCTCTACTATATCAGGTATCTCCATCCTTGTTCTCTCTAATGCTTCCCTCTCTTGTGACTCTATCATACCAATCATCTCTATATCTACTATCTATCCCTCCACCCCTACAAACTCTACTATCTCTCTCTTCTCTATTTCTACCCTTGTAGCCACCCCTATGGTCCCTTATGTATCTACCTCATCCCTCACTCCTTGGTTTCTTTTTTAACTTAATGGCATCTCCTCATCCTCTTCCTTTGCCCCCTCTAGTCCTTCTACTCTTGTATTCTTAACTACCCTATGGTGCCACTCTTATGTTGACCACCACTAGTTGTAATTATGTGTAGTACTAACATTATTTATGTTTGATATAGGTACCACCTCATCTAGCTCTACTACCAGGGTTTCTACATATGGTACCGGTCCACCCTTATATGTAGTATGTTGATATATGATAAGAGGATCTAGAACTCCTTGTGTTAGTCCAAACTATCATAGTACCTAAGTAAATTGGAAGCACTCTACCATAAGACCCTGTAGCCAACTAACCATCATACCCTCAACACCCAATCCAATTGTTTTTCCTTCCCCACCCAGGCTATACCACCTCTCTATGGCTACCATATATTGTCCTCTAAGCTCAGTCCTATGAGCACCTGATAGTGCTCTATGATACCTTCATGTGCTCTCCTCCCATGCACTGTCTTATTATTCTACCTTCTTAGAGCATATGGCATCTCTACTCTCATGTGGTGGTATGCATCATATGGAAGTCCTTAGGGCCTCTTTATTGCTATATGCTCCCAGGCCTAAATTTGCACTAATAATTTGTAGCTTAGCCCTAGTTGCCCACTTACACTAAATACATATAACTCTTGAAGGTTTGTGCTAGTAATTTCTATGCCCATGTGTATACATATGCATCCTCCACTAGATACCATACAATCACTAGTATGTTCCATGGCAACTATGGTCCTAATAAATATGGAAGAATGAAGCTCAAGATTAATAGCATGGCTAGGGTGTGGCATAGTGTAAACACCTTGGAGGTTTAATAATCCTCATATCACATGCAGTAGCTATCTATTTTAACATCCTCCCACCCATCCTCAAAATATCTCCCCATCACCGCTACTTGTTGCCCAACATCTGTTATTATAATAGTGATCCTCTCTATAGGTATCTGATATATCCTATAGACATCCTCTAAGTTCAATATCAGTTCCCCTATAAGGAAATGGAAGGTACCTCGATCGAGATCCCATAATTTGTATAGTGTTGTTAGATATGCGTGGTCCACTATGACCCACTCTAATTAGGCCACTCTTGATGGCTTTTGAAGCCTTAATGTCAATGTAAATCTCATAGGATAAATCCCATGGGATAAAATATATGATAGCCACAATATAGTAAGATCAAGATAATACTATAACCAAAATAATATGATCCAACTAATATGTAAATCAAGGATAATAATATATCAACTAACATTCATTAATAAGCAACAATTATTAATGTAATAGCTTGAATCATACATGTACAAATTATGTAGCACAACTTAAAATATTAGTTACTCAAATGTATGCAATATTTATTACTCCTCTTCCTCTTATAAATGTATCATATATCTTAATTACAAATATAATAATAATGCTCTCTAAAATTATTTTGAGTGTTATGTTTGCTATGTTCCTCTATGGAGTAATATATAGTCATAGTAGAATGACTCTTCATATACTTTACTATTCTTGTCCTTATGCCAAGTCTCATGACTCTTAGCTTCTCTACTTAACACTTGCATACATGTGACTCTATATTGTATGCACACCTAGACATGACTCTTCACTTAGCACACCCTAATCTAAGAACACATGTGCACACTTACATATAAGAAACTTGTGCACATATACACACATAACACTTGCACACTTTCTCACATGACACTTGTGCATTTCCTACACATTATTATATTACATAAAATATTTACTCATACTCTAATCTAATACTCAAACCTAGTCTAATATTTACAAGGTGTACTATGAAGGTACCATGGGGGTACATTAGCATGTACCAAATAATGTAATATTCTTTAACACCCCCATGTATTACATTATTTGGTTATTGAATACTTTAGTCTTCAATCTAGGTCTTCGTTCTTCAATCTACATGTTGCCTTGTAGTACATGTGATCTAATTATCTCATAAGATAGAGTTCAATCATGTTTGATTCATTTTATTTTTCCTTTTTCTCTAGATATCTTCTCTTTCTGTACTTTAGAAATTCCATACTTGAATCCATTGTTAGTAGATGCTTTAGAAATGAGTATTTGAAAAAGATAATCTAATTTGAATATTAATGCTCTTTCAAATATTCTACAATACTTCTCTTTGTAGTAGTAGGAAGTAGATGAATGAGATTTTCTTCCACAATATTTACATGGATGAAGACTCCAATAGTTTTCTTTTTCATGACCAATTCTATTGCAATAAACACATCTTGAAGATATTTTTACTGCTTTATTCTTCCTTCTAAGAATTTCAAGTTCATATATTTTCTTGATAAAATAGCATAACCACTTATGTATCACCAAAGCTAATTTATATTTATTTTCCACATGGATAAATTGTAGATGATGAAGATCTTCAACATTTTTAGTAGATTCTATTTTTGATATTGATAAACTACTAGAGTAAGGTTTTGTAGTAACAAGATCCAATGGTGTATCCTCTTAACTATTTTGTAATCTTGTTAATTTCTCTTCATTATCAAAATTATATATCATTAT
The DNA here is from genome assembly GCA_028583015.1 of Wollemia nobilis. Classification (NCBI taxonomy): domain Eukaryota; kingdom Viridiplantae; phylum Streptophyta; class Pinopsida; order Araucariales; family Araucariaceae; genus Wollemia; species Wollemia nobilis. The sequence goes on along the minus strand of JAQPPZ010017031.1, from coordinate 3,685,773 downwards.
TTAAAAATATATTTTAATATTGTTTACTATATATTCATTATTGAATGCATCCTTAACATTTTCTTCCATGATATGAAAATAATACTAAGAAAATATTTATTTTGATGTAGACTACCTTATATCTCCCTAATGTTTAGAAACTAGAAAATATGAATTTTATGAAAAATAATTTCCTAGGTTTGAAGTTGAATTCCTTTTGACTCCCTAATCATTAATTTGCAAAAACATATTACTTAAAAAAATTAAATAAATAAAATTAATTAAAGAAACATTATAAAACCTTATAACTCCAATCTTAATATTTCTTTCACTTATCTCCCTTCTATCTAAAATAATAATAATAAAATCTTCTAATAAACCACTTATCACTCCACAACTTAATTAAATACAAACTTTTAACTTTATAACTTCAAAAATTAAATAAAACCTTATAGCTCCAAATTAAACCTTAAATTTAAACTTCAAATCAAATTCAAAACTTAAATCTTTTACCTCTTTTATTTCTTGGGCACTTTTTTTTCACATGTTGATTGTAATTAAATTCATTGAATGCACCTAATCATGCACTTTAACCTACATGCTCTTGTGCTACATGGCTTGGATATCATTCTACCTTTAACTATTCACTATTTGCCTCAATTCTACGTGGTTTAAACACCTTTCTATATTCTATCATTCACTACTTTCCCTCAATTCTACATGGCTTAAAAAACTCTCTATCTTTTGATGCTTAAATTTCAATGTTTATTCCTTAGGTTAGAGAGGAAAATGTATCTAGTGATAAACGTCACACCTTACTGCAATGTCAATGTTTCATCAATGCATTCAAATATTTTCTAACACTTGGATTTATCTTCTTTCTCAAGTGTCTCTTCAATTTCACTATACTACCTATTGACTATTCATTAGCAATCCTTGGTGGATGTGCTCCTTGCATGTGCTCTATATTTAGTTTTTTGGGTATGCACCTTCTCTCCTATACTCAATGCATGGTTCACTGGCTATGCACCTTCTCTCTTATGCTCACCATTTGGTGATTCAATGGACATGCATTCTTTTTGTACCTCAATGATAACATATTGCTTTGTGCTCACCTGATAAATTACTAAATAGCTTGTTATATGCTTTAGCTAATAGGACTCTTTTTGCTATAAAAATTATGTATGCCTTTCCTTTCTTTATCCTGTGTATGATATATTTTCTTTATGTACTATGAATGACATATTCTATGTTGTAAATAATTGTTTCTCCTTCCTCCATTCTGCTTTATAGATGGCACTCTCTTACCATAGAAGTATTTTTTCCATTTATTTAGAGATAGTTCCTCTCTAGTATTGAATATTGTTTGGGAGATAGGGTCTCCCTACCACTAAAAACTATTAGGTCAAAGACCGTATTATTTTCTCTTGCTCATATCTAATGCTAGCTCTCACATTGATGTTCTAGCTTGGGATAGTGGTCTCATAGAAATGTTTTTTATACATATGCTTCTTGATGTCTAAAATTCATTTTCTCTAATATAGTTGTTGTTGTTCTACCTATGTAGGTTGTTGGTTTATCTTCTATGATAGCTCCATTTATTTTGGCCTCTTTCCTTTATTTTTTGTATAATCAGATAGATTTATTTACCTTAACCTTCAATAATTATAAGCCTTTATCTTTTATCATAGGATTCTTATTTTTTAGACTTCTTTTCCTTGAAATATCCTTGGACCTCTTTTCTTTAAGGGTCTTTTCCTATAATATTGTCCTCTCAAGACTATACCTTTTGTATTGGCTTATTGAACCAATGTCATGGTTAGTATGACCTAAATCTTTAATATCTCTTAAACTTTCTTTGAATATTTTATCAAGGCCTCTTTTAATTTTCCTATAAGGGCCTTTCTTTCCTTAGACCTATTTTTTTGAAGGGTATCAACCTCTTGGGCTACATATTCTATATCTATCAAGGTCTATTTCTTCAAGACCTAAATATTTATTTTTCAAGGTTTACCTTCAAGATCTAAATCCTTCTCTATCAAGGTCTTCCTTAAAGACCTAAATCCTTTATATTAAGGTCAATTTCTCTGTGACCTAAAACTTTAATAGCATTTAACTTAAATCAATCTCTACTTGATGAAATCTTTATGCCTTCTTCTTGTACTTGAAGATGAGTCTTATCTATCTATTGTACTAAGCTTCTCACACTTCTAATGACTAATATTTTTTTTAGTAATGTCTTAGGTCACACCTAAGAACTCAATCCTTCAATGTCAAGGTGACATAAATTTCCTTGATGCTCCAGTTAAGATAGCTTGATTATACTAAATCCTTCAACTTTCTTTCGAGTGTTAATATAAATTATTTATCAATAATTTATCTATGTCCTTGAAAAAATATCCTATCAATGTTAGGGTTGGCTATGGCCCTGAATAATCAACTATCTCAAAGTTGATTTGCCCAAATATGAGTCCTCATCTTCATTGGTTATCCTTCAACCTAGTGGAAAGACTCTAGTTGAGTCCTAGTCTTCACTAGTTGTTCCTGCAACTATGAAAATACTCTAGCATTTTCTTCTTACTTTTGATATTACAATATAGTTTGGGTCTATATCCCTTTAAAGTAGACAAACTCTAACCAATTTTGTCACACTGGATAAATTTCAATTTTATATGCAGCTATATGACCTATGCAAGAAACTTCTTACTATAGCTTTGATACCACTGATGGCTTTTGAAGCCTTAATATTAATTTAAATCTCATGGGATGAATTCCATAAGATAAATATATGATAGCCACAATATAGTAAGATCAATTTAATAATTTAACCAGAATAATATAAGCCAAATAATATGTAAAGCAATGCTAATAATATATCAACTACCATTCATTAATGAGCAACAATTATGAATGTAATAGCCTAATACATATACAAAGCATGTAACACAACATACAATATTAGTTGCTCAAATGTATGCAATATTTATCACTCCTCTTCCTCTTACACATGTATCATATAACTCTATTAAAAATATGATAGCAATGCTCTCTAAAGTCACTATGAATGTTATTCTCACTATGTTCCTCTATGGAGTAATGTATAGCCATAATAGAATGACTCTTTATATACTTGACTATTCTTTTCCTTATGCCAAGTCTCATGACTCTTGGCTTATCTACTTGAAACTTGTATACACATGACTCTATCTTGTATGCACACCTAGACATGACTCTTCACTTAGCACACCCTAATCTAAGAACACATGTGCACACTTACATATAAGACACTTGTGCACATATACACACATAACACTTGCACACTTTCTCACATGACACTTGTGCATTTTTTGCACATTATTACATTACATAAAATATTTACTCACACTCTAATCTAAGACTCAACCCTAGTCTAATATTTACAAGGTGTACTATGAAGGTACCATGGGGGTACATAAACATGTACCAAATAATGTAATATTCTCCAATAGCTCCCTCAAATCCTATAGCCTATAACCACTGCTAGTATACCTATGTAATATCTCTCCTCAAATTCTTAAGGAGTGGATGGAACCGGTGTCATGGTTGTATAATCCCCCTCTACATTTGCACTCCTAATTACTCACACATCCACTCTAGCAAAACCAAAACCCAACAAAAATCACAAAAAAAAGAAAAAAAATCCATACACAACAAGATCATATGTATGATCTTGTATAGACAAGACCATCCATACATGTATGGTATTGTCCATAGAAGACCATCAGGACAGTCTTGCTAGAAAATTTTTAGCAGGAACTACCCTTGCATTGAAAAAATACTTATAAAAAAATCATAAAAATTTGCCAAATAAAAAAAAACCACAAGCACACAAAACAAAATAATTCACATATAAAATTATGTTTTTTTTTATTTCATCTACTCTAGCCTAGAATACTATGAGTGTTTTCTTTGCTTAAAAAAAAAACAAAACAACCAAAATCACCCTAGGGTTCCTTTTCAATTCTAAAATGAAATTTTGTGTGTGACCGCTTGCCTTTTTATTTCCCTTTGCATGAGACCATTCATATGGTCTTGTGCAACCCAATCATCAAGACGGTCTTGTATTTCCCCTTATATTTTCTTTATTTTTTGTTCCTACTAGTTTCTCCTTTGTGTTGTACAAGGATTTTTTGTTGAGCACTTCATTGTTATCTTTTTTTTCTTCATCTCTTAACTCATTGCTTAAGGGGACATATATCACACATAAATTCCACCTTGAATAGATTCAATACCCACACACTTAATCTTGGAATCAAATTTATCTAATAATTTTACCTAAGTCTATCACTAACCCTCCTCTACTAGGGAAAAAAATAGAATTTCTCTTCCCAATTAAACTCCAATTCAATTATGATTTTGTAGGATCCATATCAATTTCTATATAGTTACTCAAGCACTCATTGCATCAAGGTGAAAAATTTAATCCACTTATCTAATCGATGCTCATGTCATGAGGATACCTACCCTTGGTTGGTTAGCTTGCTAAATTAAATAAACTCATCAATTTATAAAAAGAAAAGTGTCAAGGATATTTATCCCTTTCATAATTGGGACATACAACATTTTTCATTATTTAAAGTAACCTTACATCTTCCACTTCAACTTTTATTACAGCATGCCAAAATCCATGGTGATCTGTCATCATCCATTATCAATCCATCTTCGCCATAGTTAGTCATATATCTTGTGTCATATATTTTTGTACTACACCATGTTTACACATAATGCAATACAAAAGGGGTAAATGTAGACACCTAAAAATTTTCATTTATCCCATGTTAATATTTAATAAATTTAATTTGTGCTACTTAAACCATAACAACCTTAGAAAAATTAATCCTAGCACCTTTAATCATCTTAAGCCCCCTCCTACGCTTAGCCCATGTTCATCATGAGACCATCCCCCCTATCCTAACCCATGGTCTCCCTCACCCATAGTTGGTATCAAATCCCCTTTCTTTCCTCCATACCCATGCTTCATTAATGCATATGAGTGAGGATTCCCTCTACCTATACATCTTAATGAAGTATACCATTTTGTTGAGTGAGGAATATCTCCATCTAAAGTATTAATGAAGCATTTTAATGGCATAAATAAGAAATATTTCATATTTAGTCATCCTTGTATCTAAGTGGATGTGCTTAAGATTCCTCCTTCCCCTCACCATACCACTTGTCCATCGTGTTGTTTCTCCCTCATCACTATCCTCACCCTTGGGAAAAATAATAAAAAAATGTTCATTCCTTTTGTTTTTCAAAGAGGCATAGAATATTGTAAGAAAAATTGATCTAATTTTAACTAGAATATATGCTACAAAATATTTTATCATTAGCCATAAAACATCGTGTGCCTCTCCATGCATGTTTGTGCTTTTATGAAATTATGTGCAGGTCATAGCTCCAACAAATCCCAGATTCGGCATACTGGTTCGTGGAAGCATACAAAAGATATCATTTGGAGGAAATTTTCATTCGATCATCCTTGGAAAGACCATCAATTAAGGTACAATATTTCTTAGAAGCAAGATACAACAACCTACAAACTAGAAAATCATCCAAAAATACGAGAAGAATGGTTTTATTTGATTTTTTCTTGTCTTAATGTTTTCATGCATTAATATATGTTATTTGTTTGTTCTTTATTATAAAATAGGTACTACTAATTTATGTTTTGGTTGTGTGTAGGTGTTGGAATATGTACTCAACCTAGGGTGGTCTATGCATAAACCCATCCCTCCTCAAGGTGGTGAAAGAAGATTGTATGCCAAACATTTTATTGTAAAAAGGGTTTCAATTTTATAAGACCCTCATTATAGCCCAAAAAAGGGGCATTGAAAAAGATATCATTGTAACATATTTATTTATTAATAAAATGATATGTTTTCTTTGCTACACTTCCAACAAAGAAACACTTTTTAATGATTTCAAAATCAGAGGATTAATTCTCAAAGATATGGAGAATATTACATTATTTTATACATGCTAATGTTACCCCATGATATAATTGTAAATATTAGATTAGAGTGTGTGATTTATATTTTCCTAAAGTATGTTTCTATGTGTAAGGTGATTCCAAGTGTCATATAGTAAAGTGTGCAAGTAAATAGAGATTCAAAAGTCATGTATACAAGTGGCAAGACATGAAGCCAAGAGGCATAGGAGGTTTGTATTATGTGTGGAATAGGAAAGGATGAATCTCTTGGATATGTGAGGAGAGCAATAGATAAAGTATTCAAGATTTACCTTTATAAGGTTATATTATGGAGACAAAGCTCCATTAATAATCAATGGAATATTGTATTGAATAAGTTTATTATAACTGAAGATTCATCAAATAATATTGAAGCTTGTATGTAATATTTTATGCAATAATATTGTAAGTTTTTTTATGCATATTATTGTTGATATTGGTGATTTATATTTAATTGATTTAATATTTTAGGCCACTCAAGATCTTGAATATTGGGACTAGTGATTAAATCTAGCTAAAAATCCTTCAATGGTATCAGAGTTACCTCAAGTAGTTTCTATTGCTAGCATCAAGAAGAACTCTAATGTGAATATTAGAAAATAAATTTGGAGAAAGAGCTATGTGAAGAAAACATAAGCCAAGATAGATTTTAAGTTATTGATTACATTGATATATTTTGTGAAGATTGATAATTACAATCAAATTTGTGAGTCCATTGAAGAGAACATGTGGTAAAATAATAAATAAGACATAGTGCTACAGAAGTACATCAGATCTAAATATAAGCAACTATGTCAAATAAAATAAAAAGTGATTCGGGTGTAATACACCCTAATTGTAAGAAGATATAACAATAGTGCCTAGGTGAGATAGAACCTGTTGATAGACTTTGATAAGGGAGTGATAGCAAGCATTGAAAACCTTCAAGAGTGGATTGATAGTACCTATTGAAATTCAATAGAGATAGCACCTAAGAAGCACTTATTTAAAACCTCCAAAATAGAGGATATAATCCCTAAAAAACACTCATTAAAAGCCTCTAAAAGAGAGGAGATAGCGCCTAAGATAAATTTGGACTAACTATCCAGAGGAGAAGAACATAGCATAGCAAAAGAATTTTTTAGAGGAAAAGCTTAGTAGATTCTGAGAGCTAAGAGAAGCACATTGAAGACATCATTTTTTGCCTATAAAAATGATATAAATTTTGTGAAGCCTAAGAGTTGATATGAATTGTGGACTATACTTCAAGAGAGCAATACAATGTTTGCAAAGCACCTATGCATTCTGGAAATTCTTGAAGAAGATGAAATATTAAATGCAAAGGTATGAATTCTAAATGGTACAACAAATTACATAAGTCATTTTTTGGTAATGTATGCCTTACTAATCCTATCATACAAGGTCATACTATGCATTCGAGTTAGAATGAATATTTAAATAGGTGTGCTTTGAATGATATTCAAAGTAGAAGTGACAAGGGAAGTCAATGAGGTAAGTTAATTCTTGACATAGTCAAGACACATATTTATCAAAGCTATTTTAAAGGTTATATTTGGAGTTATAAGAATTTTATATTTAAGCTTTGATAATGGATTCATAAATAGATGATTTCTCAATTAAAAGAAATTTTATCATTAAAATAATTAATTGGAGTGATAAGAATAATTTGAAATTTGATTTGAAATTTTTTTGAAAAGTAAAAATTATTGTTTAATTAGGAATTCATAAGTTGTTTTACATTAAAGGAATAAGTCATGTCAATGATTAAAAAATATTATGGTCTAAATCATTGGTATATTGATTCAGGGGCAAGTAGGCATATGATAAAAAATAAACAATGGTTTAATATTTTTCAAGAGAAATGTGAGAAACTAGTTGCCATAGTTGATAATAGGACATATGAGGTCAAAGGAGTAGGAAATATTCTAATAAACTTGTCCAATATAAAAGGTATAATTAACAATGTATTGTATGTGCATGGATTAACTACTAATATCCTCTTAGTATCTCAATGATGGATCAAAATCTAGTTGTTGAGTTTAAAATTATTAACAAAAAGAAGACTTATTACTAAACAAGAGAAAATTATAGCCTTTAGTTCTTACATAAATATTTTGTTTGCCCTAGACACAATATCAAATGTTGATCTATCAGAAAGAACATTATAAACCAAAGAATTTTGGCATAAAATGTTAGGACATACAAGTGCATCTTCTTTGAATGAAATGAGTAGATATCAAATGGTCAAAGGATTACCCAAAATTTCATGGGAATCCACAATTTATCTAAAATGTCTTATGAGAAAACAACATAGAATTCAATTTTAACTCAGTAAATACAAAGCTTAGGAACCACTAGAATTAATATATACAAATTTATGTGTACCAATGAATACTACTAGCCTTGGAGGACATAGATATTTTTAGCTCTTTATTGATGATTATTCTAGAAATATGTGGGTATATTTTTTGAAACTTAAATCTAAAGATTTTACTTGCTTTAAATAATTTAAGCAACTTGTAGAAGAAAAAATGGGAAAGCAATCAAGAATATTCATTTTGATAGAGGTTGTAAATTTTTTCAAATGATTTTGAATCATATCTAAGGTCAAATGGTATAAAAAATACAATTTACTACAGCTTACCTAAAAAAAATGGTAAAGCAAAAATAAGAAATCGTTCTATTATGGAAATGGTTTGTTGCATGTTAAAATAAAACACACCTTGGGCAACAATATTGGGAAAACATGATTAAAATTGTAGTATACATACAAAATAGATCAACCATGAGAATACTAAAAACTCTTGAAGAAACATGGTCAAGATAAAAACCCTCGATAGAACATCTAAGAATCTTTGGATGTAAGGTGTATGTGCATATTCCAAAAGAAAAAGAAAAAAGATAAAATCATATGATAAAACCATATGCAAGATATTTCTTGGATATGATGATGATTCAACAGGTATAAAATAATTGATCCAATCACAAAGAAAATACATGTGAGCAGAGATGTAGTTTTTGATGAAGGAAACAAAGATATTGTTAAAGATCAAAAGGTTGGTACAAGATCTATTCTAAATTTTTTAGATGAGGAAAACTCGTCAAGTGAAGAAAAAGAATTAGAAATAGTTAATGAGCCAACTAAAAACTCAAAATTCATAATGACACCTTAAAGAAAAGAGGCAAAAAGATATATATATATATATATATATATATACACACACTTAAAGATTCAAAGCTTGAGCAAATGTCAGATCTTACCACCACAAGATCTCAGTATGACAAGAAAAAAATATGGTTATTAAGAGTTTAGTAGAAGAACCTACAACTACTCGAGATGCTATAAAACACTTAGAAAGGAAAGCATCCATAAAATTAGAATATGCAATATTAATGAAAGATAAAATATGGGATTTATTTAATCTACCACAAGGAAAGAAAGTAGTAGGATGTAAATGGGTTTACAAAATAAAATACAAAGTAGATGGTTCTCTTGATAAATACAAGGTACAATTAGTTTCAAAAGGACATAACTATCATAACCTGAATTTCCTGAATCCTTTATATATATATTCCAAGGGTTCTAAACCTCTATTGATATCATTACATCAGTTACCAACTATAAACCACAAAACAAATAGATAGAACAAATACACAATATGTTGCACAATGAAGAAAGACAATATTTTATTGATATAAATAGAGCCTTAATCTCCAATGTTACAACATGATTTTTGGTATTGATATAGATATTACAAATCTATGGTTTAAAAGCCCTAGTTCAAAGAATAGCTAGTGTCTTTTGGCTTGTCCTTGATCCAAAAAAGAGTGTGGGTGGGCTTGTGTATCCCTACGGGACCACCCTAGCTACAATAGCTTCCAAAAAGATGATTTCAGCACCTGCAAATAGGAAACAACAAAAAGGGATTAGAAGCACTTGCAAGGGATCCATTGTGTGAGGCCCTCAAAAAGATAAAACCTATAAAACCCTAAATTCTCCAAAATGTAACTAAAAATAGAAATGCAAGAATGTAAATAAAATGCACATCATATTCTTACATTTTCAAATGCCAATTTTTGTTTCTACTTCTATCGTTGAAGGTCGCAAGGATGCCCTAATGGCATCCGAGGATCATGTGATTGTAGATCTACTATGGGAAATTCCTAAAGGTATTATGTGATGGTTTTGGATGCCTATAAGGGTTCCAAAAATACCCAAAGGTATTCTATAGAATTTGGGGGTGTTCAGGAGTTAAGGGAAGAGTCGCATAACCAAATATGGTTTGTAAGGGTTTGGTGGTGGCAGATAGGGGGGATACGATGACAATGAAGAGGGGTGAGGATGATAGTGAAATGGCTAGGGTAGAAAGGCTTAAGTATTTCTAAATCTGCTAAGAGATCTTAAGGGGATTAAGGGTGTAAGGAATTCTAAGGGTTTGATTTATGAGAATGACTCATCTTTTATAATTTGCCCTTGAACATGTTAGTGTTTTGATGACACAAAATAAGCTATTGAGATTAAAACATGAAGAAGGGTGGAGATTAAGCTTGGGAAAGTGACACGGATTGATATGGATGGATGGTTGAGATTAAAACATGGTAGATGGCTAGGATTATTTTATATAAATACATATATATTTATTAAATATATATAAATATAAAATATTAATATTTATGCATATATTAAATAAATACATATATATAATGGATGGTTGTGATTGAAGGACATGGATGGATGACAAGTGGCTAGATTTTGGTGTCTACAAATGCTCCTTTTTGTATTGTGTTGCATGAAACACAATGCGGTGCAAAAATACGAGAATCCTGGTTTGGTATGATGAAGTAGCTTTCTTACATTGGAGCACAAAGATGGTTTTTAAGATAAAATAATTTGTATGTGTAGCTTACCCCTCAATTGGTGAATGAGTGAAGAATGAATCTCATAAGCTAATTGATAAAATTGTGGGGAATGATGTAGGTGAATGGTGTAATTGCAAGTGTATGATGTAAATGTGAATGATATGAATTATGTAAATGTGAATGATATGAATGATGTAAAGTGATGTCATTTTTGCCCCAGTGGAGAAAGGGGTTCTTTTCCAAGTGTAGACTCCATGGTCATGTAATATGTATCCCACTTTGGGAAATCAAAATAAAATTTGTTTACCCCAAGTTTGGGGTGATTCTATGTTGTTGAAGAAAGTACCTTTTGGCATCATTGAAATGCAAAGTTATGAAAATGCAAAATATCAAGAACCAATAATCCTAGTATCAGGTGATTTCTAGGAGGCCCCTCCTAGTGACTACATGCAATATCTAAATTTTAAATAGAATTATGTATTATGAATTGTCCATGTTTCAAGCCCCACCAACAAGGCCATCAATGACATTTTTTGAGAAAATTAATCTAAGCATAGTTGCACATAAAAATGAGGGATCAAATATAATTTTATTTCAAATGAAGAGATATTGAATTATGATAATGGTCAAGAATCCTTATGGTGATTTATCCATATTACCGAATTGCATGGACAACCAATCGCTGTAATCACCAAGGAGATAGAATAGACCACTAGATACAAGGTTCACTTGAAATTGTATGTGAACTTGGAAAATATTTGATGCAAATGCAATTGTTTATGGATTTGACAATGTTGAAATAGAGATATAATTATGAAAAATTCATTTATGAATGAATTGTATGTTTTTGTAAAATTTTGCATTGGTTTATGGAGCGTTTTTAGAGCAATTTTGGACAATTTTGTGACTTTTGGTCGCAAACAAAATTTAATAGCCCAAATCAATCCATGTTATCACAAATATAAATTAAATGATGTTGTGGATGATTTGAATGATGAATATGATCGTTTTGTGAAAATTTGGACCGTTTTGGTGCATTTTGAGAGTTGTAAAGCAATTTTTGTGACTTTTGGTTGTAAGCAAAAATTAAGCATCCAAATCAATTTTGGTTTCACAAAACATGATATGATGATGAAATGAATGTATGGATGCAATTTGGAGTTATGTTTTGGAGGTAAGCTACATTTTTGGATCATTTTGGTCTTTCTACAAAAATTTGAAACCAATTGTCGGCTAACGTCTTTAGCATCCTCAGACACCAATAAACGTTTGGCACTCTAAAAAATTTGGTTAGTATTTGAATGCACCTGTGAACACCCATGGGCATTTTTATGCACAAAAAATAGCTATAAATAGTCTACAAAAGTGAATTTAGATTCATTCTTGCATTCGTAAATTCTAGAAGTTGTGTTTGAAGAAGTGAGTGAGGAAGTGAGGTGGAGTGAAGAACTGTGGAGTGGTGGAATCTATGGTGATGGAGGATGTGGATGTGAAGGCACGAGCGGAGGTGCATGTGGCTGAGGTAAGTACCCTTGGAAATCTTGTTTGGACTTGTGTAATTTTTATTTTTTATTTTTAATTATGCAAGTGAATATGACATTAATGTGTGTGCATTGTGTATGCTTTGTGCTGTAGTTAAGAATTTTGGAGTCTCAACATCAGTTCTCTCCTCTCATCCTAGGGGTGAGAAAGGCGCTACAATATGAGCAGTGGAAGTGGTTGGAGACTATGGGGTTGGTTGGGTCAACCCAGATTGATGTGGTGAGGGTAAATAAGGGCTATCTCTCTACCTTGGCAGAGAGATGAGATCCAGATAGGGGAAATTTTTAGCTCCCTACTAGTGAGGTGATAGTGACACTTGAGGATGTATACTGCATCCTCAAAGTACTAGTGGAGGGACTACGTGTCGAGGTTGGACATGATAAGTGACATGATATGAGGCAGATATTTGGAGATCTATGGTAGGATGTGAGTGTAAGGGGTGGAGGAATAAGGTATTTGGTGATGTATGCTAATAATAATTTGGAGGTATTGCCCACCTTGGTCATGTTCCTATTGGCCAATATAATGGTACTCAATAGCATTGGCTATTAGTTTCCTTGGAACATGATCAGGCTGGTGTATGATATGACCAACGAGCCTTAGGTATATGCATTGGCACCTGCTCTACTGGGGTGGTTGTACCAAAATTTGTATTAAGTGATGAGGCAAAAGTGGAAGGGGTTAGAGTGTAGTTTACTACTACAGTGTTGAGGCTAGGAGCACTTCAGTGTGGCTCAACCTATGGGCTTACCTACTGAGGTGTGGGATGGGGAATAACCTTATGCTTTGAGATGGCGAGTAGCTAAGGAGGTGCAATTGATTCATCCTATTTGAACTGACTAGGATTATAGGTATCTGTGGGTAGGATTGCCACCTTCTCAGATGCTTTGGAGACCATGTTGAGGTGTCATTTGAACTAGTGATGGGGAGCAGCTACGAAGAATTTGATAGGCTATATGGATGGTTGGGAGGCATAGGAGTGAGGTGGATTTGATCTAGTTCTCATGGGTGCTACAGAAGTTTGGGCTATAATAGGGGGTTTTGGAGGCACCAGTGTTGTACATGTGTCATCGAGATGAGATGGATCTACCTTGTGTTGAGGCATGGAGGGTGACCTATGAGGATGACAAGGAGATATATCTCCTCGATGTGGATGATGTAGAGACTACTATAGAGTACACTGTATGGTTTGCTACACAACCACCATGGGTACCAAGTTTGATAGTGGATGAGGGTAGCAAGGATGAAGGTGGGGTAGAGACCAAGGAGTGGGAGGTAAATGAGGCTCCCAAATTTCAAAGATGCCTTTGGTCTAATAGTCAATGGATATGGACGAGGGATGTAGCCTCCAAATATTGGAGGTGATGGAGATGGTACGGATGATATGGAGGAGGTTCCAAAGAGACCTCCAAGCTAGAGTGAGGAGGATTGGGTGAGGTTCGAGTAGATGGTAATTGAGAAAGATGAAGAGATAGCTCAGCTACGAGAAAAACTAGAGGTACAAATAGTTGTAGGTGGAGGTGAATATAGGATCACGAGGCTCCAAGAAGAGCTACTTGAGAGGAATCATCATCAAAGATATGATGTACTATACCTTTAGGCTCGATATGGATATATCTAGGATTTGGAGGATCAATTGATGCAGCACCACATTTATCTACGAGATCAACCCTCCTCATCCATATCTGGGACTATTAGGCATAGTGACTCTAGGTCTAGAGCTCCATCAGGATCACAAGGGTCATATTATAGGTGATATATAGTACTTAGATGTATTTTTGCATATGAGCCTTGGTGCTTCATTGTATATAACCTTAGAGCATTTATTGTACATGCGATATTTATATATATATACATATACATACATACATATATATATATATATATATGTGGATTTTACCTTTGTGTTATGCTTATGTGTGAATGCATATATGTATGTGTGATGGATGATAATGCAATGATAATTTATATGAATGCAAATGATTTAATGCTCTAATGATCATTCCTAGTTTAGATTTTTACTTGACCATGTATATCATTGTTGTTTTTAATCAGGGGCACCAAAATGGTGGCATGTGAAACAGAAGACTCATGTAATGATATGGATGTTGATATGTAAGGATATGTGGATGTTGATATGAAAGAATATATAGATGTTGATATGAAAAACTGATATTTTTTATAGAGACTTAGACATACTAGTGATATCCGACAAACTCACTAAATTTTGTCTAATTTCTTTAAGATCAAATGTGTGTGCAATGAATTCATTTACCAAATCATGAGTATGGTAATGAATTGAAACAATCAAGAATAAATGTGTGTGCAAGTGAGTTCATTAACCCATATTGAGTAAATTGAGATGAAACTTATCATGGAGGAGACCAAGAAGCTAGCTTATCTGTATGTGCAGTTAGACATCCCTTCAAGAGAGACGTGTCATCACATATGAGCCTACTCTACTGCTACTCATGCATCTATAGCCCTGGTGGAGATTAGCTCCATAGTCTAAGAATATAATCTCTAAGCTTTGGGGATTTGGACTACCTAACCATTTGACTAGAAATGTAGTTATATCCTTACAACTTGAGGATCTATGGTGTGTGATGTGTAAAATATTTAGAGATTTGGGGATTCGGATTCTCAACCGAAGTGTGATGATAATTTTACCATATCCTTACTACTCTATATTTTGTTTGGAAATGATCGTGATAGTGGTGAAAACCACCATTTTTTTTGGACTATATGCATAATGGGACAAGCAAGGAATACTCTTCTACGTTCGACCCAATCATAGTGTTATCCCTCTTTGACACAAGATGTATTTAAGATGTGTAATTGTGTTTGGTTCAATAATGTTAGAGTCAATTCCTATAACTCAAGATTTTCTTAGTGAAAATGTGACTTGGTCCTAAAGAAAACTTGACAAGTATTGGAGGTTGCTAGGAACACTAGGAGTGGTTGAGTGACTGAAAACACCTAGGGATTATGTAAATATGGTTTGCAAATTACAATTGGAATTTATGGAATGGTGCAATGAAATAAATGATGATTTGAAGGTGCCCCTGATTAAGGTAACAAAAATTTATTGGACCAATTATTATCTAAATTGAATAAATGACCCCTAAAATGTGTGAAAATGAAATGTGTGAGGATGGTTGTGAATGCAATGTATGAAATGCAATTTGTAAAATATAATGTGTGCAATGCAATGTGTAAATGTAATGTGTGAAATGCAATGTTGTTAAATGCAATGTGTAAAATGTAATGTGTGCAATACAATGTTTTTTTTGTGAATTAGCCATGTTTATATACATATATATAAATCACATTAAGCATATAATGCTCTCAAATGGATGTTATTAAGTGGTGCAGTCTCTTCAAATCCCTCTAGATTGGCCAACCTATAAGTTCCTTTATCCACTTTTTGAGTGACAATGTAAGGACCTAGCCAATTAGCCATGAATTTATCATGAATATGCGGTAATGCATTGGTGTTTTGTTGATTCTCTTCAAGAAAAATAACAATATCGTCATCTATGAATTCCTACAATGAAATTCACAATGAGGGCATCTCAAACTCAAGAGGCATGATTGCTTCGGCTCCATAGACTAGTGAAAATGGTGTTGCCCCAATAGGTGTGTGGATTCTTGTTCGATAAGCCCATAATGCCAAGGGGATTTGAGTATGCCAATATCAGTGATTTTCTTTGACTAGTTTCTTGAGAATAGCAATTAAGATCTTGTCGGTAGCCTCAGCATATCCATTTACTTGTGGGTAATAAGGAGTCGAGAAACTGTGTTTATGTTGCTCTTTCAATTCATATTATGGACTTTTATAAAAGAAAATTGGTTTATTGAACAAATAATCTTACAAATATAAAATGTGTCAATAGAGGATGGGTATACTATTCACCATAATAATCATGTTTATGGTTATAAAAGGAAACCATTGTGAATTCTAAATTTAATTATCTTATTAGCCTTTCTATTTATCTATATAATTTTCATTCTAGTACATCCAACTTGTAATGATTTATGGTTCAAAGAAATAACCTTTACCTCATAGCTCTACTATTTCAATATGGAATTGTATTTTAAATGAACAATGTCTACATATTTTTAATTTAATATTTTGCTCTACTAAATAATTAGATCAATATGGGAGGCATGATATGCTTATACATTTGTTTTAAATTTCATTATTTAGGAATTTGTGGATAAATACAATTAATATATTCCTATGGTGTGTTTTGATCCCTTTGGTGCCTTGTTTTCCAATCAACTAGCAATTTTTAATTTTAGATTACAAGACATTAAACTTAATTATTTATATTCATCATTCACTTCAAAGTGAAGTTTTCTACACTCATGTAACTTCTTCATAGAGTTTAGGTGCTTGCATTTATCATTAAAATACAATGACAATGAAAACATTTATTTCTTATCACTATATAGTTTGTGTAAATTCTAATTCAATGTCAATATAGGAGAAACAAGTGATCAATTTAAACTAAAATAAAATAAACCTACAATGTACCAAAATTTTACAATCAACCCGAGCAAGGAGAAACTAAACTTCCAGTTTACTATTATGCTCCACAAATTTGTTTTGATGGGTTTCATAGTTTATAATTATTAAAAATTATATATTTTTAAAATATTAGTACATTGTGTTTCAAATTAAAATGATAGTAGGTTAAACATTTATTTAGTTTTGTGGGATAGGACAATAGTTAAGGTCTTGGATTCTCTTTTTAAAGACTTAAATACAAACTAGGGTGAAGTGTAAATAAACTTGTTAAATATATATATTGGAAATTCTTATTATTTTCTTTAAATTTGTAGTTGATGCACTACTTAAATATGAGGTGTAAATATGAGGTGTGGATACTTTAATAATTATGAATTTAAACATCATCTTGAGTAGGCCTATTGAAATTCTAGAGTGTTTTACTTATACATTAAAACGTGTAGTATATAAAATATAAGTAGACAAGAAAGGTAGTTAATGATTCATTTGAGTAGTTGAAAGTTGAAAGGAACACTACAATCTCGTGAAAATTATTGAAGGAACATATAGCGTAGTTTCCAACTACATTACTCCTTTTCAATCATTCTAAATATTCTTTGATGGTTGGGATTTGCTAGATTTTATATGGAAGGAAGTTTCATTCTTGTTCTATTCAAATGGAACATTATAAATGCAAATATATTCAAAAATCGTATAATTAATGCACTAATGAAAAACACTTGCTTAATAATTTATGATGATATCAATAATTGTATTTTCAATCTGGATCTCAATTACTGAAAAATAATCTAAATAATAAAAAAATCTCACAACCAAATTTAGTATTTTGATACTAAAATCCAAAAGCCACAACAATGTGTATCAAGAAACCTAACACACATATTTTCTTGATATAAATTGTGTGGATGAATCTAAGTGTAAAGCACATTTCAAAATATTTTTATTAATAATTATTATAAAATTTCGTTACTCTTTCATAAGTTATATTTTTAAAATAATATTTTAAAAAAGTATTGTTGCTTTTATTCGTTTGTCCTTAAATTTCTTGTTGGTGTTTTTGCAAGGAAACTTCAATGGTATTTCATTGTTATTTCATTTCTGTGACCTCACTTTGAATCATAAAGAAGCTTAAATTTCTTGTTGGTGTTTTTGCAAGGAAACTTCAATGGTATTTCATTGTTATTTCATTTCTGTGACCTCACTTTGAATCATAAAGAAGGAGACTTTCTATTGCTATGTTCCAAGAATATGATCCCAATTATGCCACCCGTTATACCATTTCAAATATAATTATAAATTCTCTACATTTTTATATTTTTTTTTGGTAGAAAAAAAAAAGGCAATTCGCTATGTCTTCCACATGAATTTAGACAATATTCATCTGGATTTTACAACTAACTTGCACTATTTTATAAATACATTTCAAGACCAACCCATTACGCATAACCCTTATAATGTGGCAGTATTCATTTCGATTTTAAAATTGATTTGCGTTATTTTTATAAATACATTTCAAAGCAAACCCTTTAGACGTAACTCTGATGATGTGTATATGTAGTTGTGTGTTAATCTCCTATAAAAGTTAGGGCTGAGATGAAAATATTCAGCCCTAAACATCCATCCTAGAGATTTCTCTCACAAAATTAAAAAATGCCTATAAATAAAGCTATACTTGTAACAAGATATATAAGGTCTCGAAGGACAAATATCTGCATGTAATGCTTTGTTCTAAAAATTATAGCATATCGGCCCGTTGCAAAAAAATAAAAATAAGCACTATGAAAAAATATTATCTAAAAGGATATGCATAAACAGTACTGGTTGAAAGTGGCAAGAAACAAAAAGCTTAATGTGAGTGCCACGTGGGTATGATGTCACCTCCATATCCAACGTTGTTTATTCGCAAGCTTGACGACAGATGGCCAATAGTAAAATGGCCAAATATCAAAAACATGCAAGAAGAGAGGAGGGACACCATGTTTTACGTATCCATGCCAAACCAGAACACTTCAGGCTTTAAATCCTATGAAACAACCACCAAAGGACAATGAAGAAATAACACGGTGTTAGCATCTACGGGGAACAACTGCAATGTTTGATGACATGGCGAAGAGAGGATGAAGATGTCCACGTGTTGCTAAGAAGATGTCCACGTATTGAGAGGCCCAATCTCACCATAGAAGGGCAACACTTGCCAAAAGAAGTAAAAACCCAAACATCATCCAATCTAGATATGACAAGCAGACATTCTTTGGAAAAAGGTCAAACAAACAAAGGAAACCAGGCTAAACATGGAGAAAAATTCTTACAAGGCCACGTCTGCTACAATTGCATTGGTCTATTAACAGTATGAGATGCTCTCATTGTTGGCTGTCAATATGTAGAATGAGCCAGTGAATGGCTGCTACCAATGGAAGCTAACGTGGCCATAGATCGAAACTATGCTTACATCTTTCCCAATCCAAAATGTGTCTCCTTTGGGCCATGTGGCCATAGGTGACACCCAGACTCCGATGGTGGCACACAAGAACTCAATGCATTTTGCCACGGGAGGGCTAGACATTGCTGAAAGGGCAAAAAGGTTCAGATCGATGATAAAGAATATCTGAATAAAATGGTGGATCCACTTCTTCGATGCATACAAAAATAACACATGAAAGCTTATCTATGGACTAAGGACTGCAAAATAGCAGGAGAACAAATTGCAACTGTTATACAAGATGAACCACGGATTGGAACAAACTCACCAACAGAGAAGGCATGAAGTGAGCTTGTGGTATATAAAGTTAACTACGTTATCACAAGAAATACAACAGCTTAGACATAAAAGATATATATTTAATAATAATTAGCTTTGACATAAGGATATATATCTAAAAACAACTAGCTTAGACATAAAGGATCTCATTTCTTGGGGGTGTGATCTTCAAGATAGACGTCTCCATGTATGACCTCTTTACCTCCCATCTCTGTATGCCATTATAAAAACGCGTCTCAATGTAATTAAAAAAATAAAAATAAGACCACAGACACAATTAAAAAAAATAGATGCTATGGCTATAGCAGTTACGAAGGAAGGGAAGAATCTCCAGAGGAAAATCCTCCTTAAGGGACAATCCAAAGAGTAAACCTCTCGGTTTGATGCGAACAGACAAGGGGAGAATGAAACAACACTAAGTTATTATTTACATTATCAAACGGGATCTAAATAGTCAGAATACACTGCCTTTGAAGGATCCTTCGAAAGATATCGTTGACTCTCTTAAACAAGCTCATCTGATTTGTTATACGTTACATTTGAAGACCTAACTTTAAGGTTTGCCTTTCAAAAATCCTTCCGAAAGATATCGGATAGGATAAAATTGACTCTCTTAGATAAGCTCGTCTGATTTGTTATGTATTACATTTGAAGGCCTAATTAAACCTTACGATAAAAAAATAATAATCATACAAAATAATACATTTAATTTTTTTAATCATGTAATATAAAATATTATATTTAATTCT
Organism: Wollemia nobilis; assembly: GCA_028583015.1. Classification (NCBI taxonomy): domain Eukaryota; kingdom Viridiplantae; phylum Streptophyta; class Pinopsida; order Araucariales; family Araucariaceae; genus Wollemia; species Wollemia nobilis. The sequence continues at coordinate 3,665,341 of JAQPPZ010017031.1, read as the reverse complement.
TATTAAAAATTTAATAATTTATAAATCTGTATTTATTCAATTAAAAATAATAATAATAATTTATAAATTTTATATTTAAAAAATTAAATAAATTGATAAAATTTTCAAGCATGATTAATATTTTAATTATTATATAAAAAAGATGGCAAAGCTCAAACCACCATTAAATCTACCATGGTAAATATCTAACCAGTCATCTTATAGTTTTTTAATTTATGTTTTCTAAAAATAAATAAATAAACTTAAATTAAACAGAAATAAAAACATGTTATATTTTTTATTTAATTATATTATTTTTATATTTAAAATATAATTTTAATTAGTTAAATGTCTTAACCTATTAAATTAACAAATCATCTATTATTAAAATTTAAATGAAGGAAGGTCCGAGATGTAGATCAATTGGTTCATCCAAACCCCATAAGGGGGCGGAGGTCCAAGGTTCAAATCTCGGGCCTCACCGGACTGAAAGCTTGTCCCTTTCCTGGTGCTTTCAGCGGCGTAAAAGGTTTAAAATGATTGTGGCATGGTGGTTATAGGGACGGATTGCACGAAGATCTGTGTGGCGGCTTCCGAGGTGGACAGCGCAGAATACTGTGACGGCCATAAAAGCTGGACAACCTGCCCGGATTCGTGGCGGCTACCAATTCCACCATGTAAATACAAAAAAAAAAAATGAAGGAAATGGATTTAAATATACTTAAGATAAACCTTACCTAATATATATATAGGTATATATATATATATATATATATATATATATATATATATATATATATATATATTTTAATATGCTTGTTGTGGTGCAGTGGTAAATGCCTTGGGTGCTGGTAGAGGCCGATCCAAGTTCCATTCCCCTTGTCTCCATCCTGCAGATATATGGTATAGTTAGGAATGTCCTATGTGTTGGTAGACGTCGATAAGGCTCCATTCCTTCTATGCCCAACCTATTGAAAGTGGCACCTCGAAAGGGGTGTTTTCCACTATAAATTAGTTTTAAAATATCCGCCCATGTAGAGGAGTTGGAGAGCAAGTGGGTAGTTAAACCTCTCTAGTTGCTGAGAGGCCCAGGTTCAAATCTCTCGCCTCACATGTTGCGGATATGTTATGTAATGGTTCCCTCGTGGTCACAGTCTGTTTACCCCTTGTGGCCACCACCAAAATATATATATATATTTATTTTAAATAAACGATTATCAAATAATATAAATGATATTAAATATAATTAAACCTTCTAACAAAATATTAAAAATATTGATCATACAAAATATTACATTTAATATCTTGTAACCATATAATATAAAATTTTATGTTTAATTCCTATCAAAAAATTAATAATTTATAAATCATATAGTTAAAAAATTAAATAAATTGATAAAATTTTCAACCAAAATCAATGAAGCATGACTAACATTTTAATTACCATATAAAAAATGTGGCAAAGCTCAAACCACCATTAAATCCATCAAGAATTGATATGGTAAATATCTAACAAAGACATCCTAAGAGTTTTTTAATTTATGTTTTTTAATAAAATATATAAATAAACATAAAAGAGATATAATTAATAATGTATAATAATTTTATTTTAATTTAATTATATTATTTTTATATTTAAAATATAATTTAATTAGTTAAATGTCTTAACCTATTAAATTAACAAATCACTCATTAAAAAAATTTAAATGAAGGAATGGATTAAAGTTTGCTTAAGATAAAATATAATTTTTTTTTAAATAAAAAATTATTCAATGATAATAGCGTATAATAATTCAAACCGCAGCATGGGGAGTGTGTGAGGGGGTGGGTGTGATGGCTTTGTGTTAAATTCTCTATTGATAAGTATCAGTATAGCTCTCGGCTTTAAGAGGGGTCATGGTTGGGAGGAGACTGCTCAGCCTATGCATCGATCATAGAGGTTTCTCACAATAACCTAACCAAAAAAAAATAACGTATAATAATTTTATTTTAATTTAATTATATTATTTTTATATTTAAAATATAATTTTAATTAGTTAAATGTCTTAATATATTAAATTAAAAAATCATCCATTAAAAGAATTTAAATGAAGGAATGGATTTAAGTTTGCTTAAGATAAACCTTACTTAAATATAAAAAAATTATCCAATGATATGAATTTGGTTAAATGATATTAAATATAATTAAACCTTATAACAAAAACTTAAAATTATTGATCATATGATTACATTTAGTCTCTCATAATCATATAATATAAAATATTGTGTTTAATTCCTATCAAAAATTCAACAATTTATAAATCATATATTTATAAAATTAAATAAATTGATAAAATTTTCAACCAAAATCAATAAAACATGATTAACATTTTAAATACCATATAAAAAAGGTGGCAAAGCTCAAACCAAAATTAAATCCACCATTCATTAAATAATTGATATTGTTAATATCTTACAAGACATTCTAGAGTTTTTTAATTTATGCTTTCTACAAAAATAAATTAATAAACTTAAATAGACATAAATAATAACTGATAATGTATAATGATTTTATTTTAATTTAATTGTATTATTTTTAATTTTAGTTAAATGTATTAACCTATTAAATTAATAAATCATCCATTAAAAGAATTTAAATGAAGGAATGCATTTAAATTTACTTAAGATAACTTGCTTAATATATATTTTTTTAAATAAAAAATTATCAAATGATATCAATTCGGATGGTTAAATAGGTTAGCTATCGAGATTTTAAAATTATAAATATAAATCTAGTTAAATTATTTATATTGTCAATGTCAACTAAGGTGTATATTTACTTTCAAAATTCAAGGTTTAAATATCAACTATCTAGGGTTGATCTACTTGCAAGGACATCACTTGCATTATAGGTGATGTGACCCGAGTTCAATCCCCATGGTGGATGTGTATAAGAAGTATTATTAAAAAAAAAACTATCTAGGGTTGATCTATTTCCTTGCTTGTGATTGTACAAAGTTCTCAGAACTCATCATGTGTGTGCCCTTAGTATTTGTTGTACACCTTGTGTATTATTTCTATAGTGAATCTTATGGGATTAACATTAAATGGCATAAGCTTACATCCACATGTACACTCACAAAAAGTTAATCTTGGGGCTATCCTCCTCACACATCAAAAAAAAATCCTTAATTAAATTGTTCTTAATATTTTTATAAGAATTTGAGTTAGACAAAACTTTATTTTGAGGTAAGTGTATTTTTTCCAATGAGTTTACACATATTTTTAGTAGGGGTCTTAGTCCCCTCATACTAAAATGGTGTTTGAACCTTGCACTTCTCAAAGAGAGGCTAAAGCCCTCACCACAACAGTAAGCTTGTAGCTTATAAGGCAAGTGTATTTTGTTTCACCTATCATTTGACAATTTTCACAAAATGCTTATGCTCTTTTGTTATTGAAGAAAAAGGGGTTGTACCTGGGTCCCTCACTCTTGACAAATCACAACTCTCTCCTTTAGATTTTGAGACTTTACGAATAAATTCAATTCTTTTCTCAATTGAGTTGCTATAACTAGATAACTACATTTATTTTCATAAGAAATTTAAATTATTTATTTTCTTTTCTAGATCTTCTTCAGTTTTTTTTAAATACAAATATTCCAAATTTGTGCATCCTTCTTCTTGACATTTTCTATAGTAACCTTCACAATACCAAAACTCCACCTCTATTATCTATGCACTCCATATTAGTTGAGTAATATTTCCAAAACTTCACACTATCATAACCTGCTTTAACAAGATTGTTAGTTTCCTTCTTGAAGCATAAGTGCAACCACAAGAATTGTAATAAATAGTTTATATGAAAAACATTAAAATAAATATAAATTATTATTTTATTTGGATAGTAAATATTTTCTTGTTAGATTCAACTAAACTTACTACTTCCTTTAACCATATAAAATAGAATTTAACTTCACAATATTTTATTAAAACCCCTCTATTGACTAGCTTATATGTACATTTGTTCCTTTCCCTTATCATATGTGTAAACCTAATTTCTTCAGAATCTATAGCAAGATCATGTATTTTCAACAATGATCTCTTGTATGTTATATGGAGCCTTTGTTTATTACTATTAGTGAATTTTCTTCCATCCATACTCTATTCCATTTCATTTTTCTACATATTTTTAACCCTTCCAAAATCACCCAAGCTTTAGCTTCATTATTTGTCTTAAATCCACTATTGAAAGTGTAATATGACAAAATATTACCCTTATTATTTCTAATTATTCTTCCTCCTATTGGTCTTGGATTTTCTTTAAATATTTCATAAAAATTCAAGTTGATCAACTGCACTTTCGATGGTTTCCACTATATATTCTTTGCCTTTCTTTCTTTCTCTTATACGTAGTATCATAATTCTATTTGATGACTTGACTCATGTTATTGTGCTTATACAGACTGGGGACCCACTTTTCTAATTTTATGTGGATTTTATCTTGTTTGCTAGGGCTCATACATATCATCCAAAATAAAATAAAAAATTCAATTGAAATCTTTTAGTTATAAGTGTCCAAATTTTGTTTACCTTGAATTTGATATATAATATTAATTGTTGTTATTGTATATGATAAATTTTTTAAATGTAAAATAACCTATCCTATTATAGTGGCCTTGGAAGAAGTTTTCCAAAAAGCACCCACTTTTCTATGTTCCCATAGCTTTAGCACCCTAAAACTACTTAAAATCGGGTATTGCAAAATTGATTTTTCTCTTGGCAACATATATGGTTTTGCTTTCAGGTCCTATATCTCTTGTAATATCCAATGAAATTTTATAAAACCACTTCCATCAAATTCTCCTCAAAAATAGCTTTCCAAAAAGTATAAATTTACCTAAGTTTCAAGGAGATTTGAGGCACAAAATTACTTGTTTTCTACAAGCTTTCCAAGCTACCGCAACCAAGGTCACTCTTGAGGACATGTAAAAAAGTGGCTATAAGCCTAGAAACTAAGTGAAGAAATTACTTTGGCCCAAAGTTTGGCCTATCAAAGGGAAATCTTAAGAGTGGATTAAGGTTAATGCTACTAGCAACTCGGAATGATATGCCTATTTGGAACCTCGTATTTAAGGAAAATCACTTCCTCGCCTTAGAATTTGGCTAAGGAAAAAAGTGAGGCCATAATTTCAAAATATTGATATCATATTAAGGGGTAAAAAAAGTTTGACATAGAAGAAAGCCAAAATATGGCTAAGGCAGAAGATAAGTAGAAGGGGCCATACTCTAATAAATGAAAAATTGCCCTGATAATTAAAAATTTAATATGGCAATTAGAAATTGACAACAACCTAATTTAAAATTTGTCTAAGGTATGGTTAAACTTTTGAGAAGTTGACGTCATCATCAGGAAGAAAAAAATTTGGCACAATAGAGAGTCGAGCTCAAATTTTCACTAAGAATTGAATTTGACAAGTGGAAATTAAACTCGTTCGGCATAAGAGAGAGTCAAACTCAAATTTTTACTAAGCATGGAATTTGACAAGTGGAAATTAAACCTGGTAGCTCAAGTGAAAATACTAGATGCTAGACCTTTTTTTGGCAATAATGTCATCACTTCCCTTGTTAGAATCTGACCACTCATGGGAAATAAAATATATATATAAGTCAAAAAATTTGCCGAATGTTGGACTTTTTTGGTAATGACTTTAGCACTTTCCATAGCTAAAACTCGATTGTGTATGGGTAAATAAAAAATCTAAGTGAAAATTTCTTGGTCGAAACCTGACTACTTGTAAGGAAAATTTAAAAAAAAAAATGGTAAGCTCAATAAGAATGCCAAAGAAGCATAGAAGTGGCTAGAAATAGTCTTGGCCATCAAAAATTAAGTGTGGCAAAGTGAATCCAGACCATCAAAATTTACCCCAACAAGTGGAAAAAATACCTTGGCAGCTAGAAATATAAAATCAAAGTGTGAACTTATTAAATAAATAAATAAAAGCAAAGTGTGAAGCCTGGACACTCACGGACAAGACAAGAGATCCAATAATGAGCATAAGAAAAAAATCCCAAAAGCAACCTTGGCCAATGAAAAATTACCCAATTAGCAATTGAAAGCTAATGTTAAAAGTCCAAAAAAGTTTGAAAGAAAGAGAAAATAAAAGGATCCTGATCGAAAGCCTCTAAATGTTTCTAGGGGAAGCTTAAAAAATAAATAAAAAGAAAGAACTATCAAAAACTCTCATTTTTGGAAGTGTAGAGCATTAAAAAAAAATTATTTAGAAAGGAAAAAACACTTAAAAAATAGAAAGAAAGAAAATAATATTATATATAAGTAAATTAAAAAAATATTAATAATAGTAATATTAGGTTTTAACACCTACAATTGTGATTTTGCTTGACAATGTTGCTTGGAAATTAAATACAATGGAACTAGGAGCTTTAATGCTAACCAAGCAAACATAGAGGTGCAAAGTGACGAACATGGCAAAATTATTGACAAAGCCCACTTGTTGTGATTGGTAGATCAAGCATTAAATTAGCTAACAAATGAGGTCACTAGAGACCCCAAGCATCATGTGAATGAAGATTTAATGAGGCATGGCCAAAGTACTAGAAATTTAATGAGGCATGGCCATAGTATGGCTAAAAGCAATTTTGAGGACAACATTAGGGGTAATAATTTATTGTAAAATGTAACATTAGGTGAAGGCCAGAGATTGTATAAATAATGGCTCACTAGCCTATTACAAGGGTTGAAAACCATCTATTAGCAGACCCCTTAGCTTTTTTTATTTCTTCCTTTTTTGTTGGATGTTTTTTCTAAACCAAATTGTTATTGTTCTAAGCTCTATTCCTGTAATTCACTAGTGGATAAATTTGAATCAATGCACCCAATTACTATTTATATAATATAAAGCTTTTGAAATTTTATGTGTTCAATCTATGCATAATGATAGTGGTTGCACTCAATCCATTTCATAGTCTATTGTTCCTCTGAAGATTGCACCGTCTTAGACCGCTGGTTGTGTGAATACTAATTGGGTCGATATTGGTTTAAATCAAAATTGTTACTTTACCAGATTAGAGTTGAAGTTCAAAGCAGTATAAGCTTACTTTTTTTTCTTACCCTTAAACCTTTTGGCTTTTCTTTGGATCCTATTTAGATTAGGAGTAGATTAATTTTTGTTTGGTTATTTGAAGAACATATTCATGCATATAAATATATTTTAATCCATTTTCATTTATAAAAATTTTGACACACATTGGATGAGTTTGCATATGACTGATATGTTAACTTACTTTCAAGCTCTATTACTTTTTGGGTTGAACTAGAGATAGCATTTATCAGTCATTTTAGATTACTTGTTGACCCAATTGTGGTATATCATCAATTTTTTTTTGCTTTTAGAGAACCTAATGAACCCTTGAGACTTTCAACACTAGGTTCCCTAAGTTATACACTAATTTGATGACACCCTACATCCTTAAAGAGAGATCAACTATACAAATGTACTTTAGAGGTTTGGACCCATTAACTTCTAAGTTTGTGAAGCGAGCTCCTCAAATCACATCCTTGCCCATGACATATAGTGAGGCTCTAAAATTTAAACAAAAATTAAAACCTCAAAGTTTTGGTTTGGGTCAATTACCTTCACTTGGACAACTAGGGACTTATAATAAGATACCATTAATAAATCAAACCTTTACATAGCATCTTCCCATATTGAATCTATTATTAGGAGTTATGTATCCCAACTAGTACCATCCTTTCAATTTGACACCCTTGAATCAAATGATGCCTAATGTGAGCAATCAACAAACTATCCCAACATCCTTGGGTAATCAGATAACCACAAATTATGTTCTTGATCATACATCTCCAATAAATAATCAACCATTCTTACCTATATTTTTGAACACATTTGTACTTGCTACAAATAATATAACAACTCAACTGGGACCAAGTCAACCTAATAATCAAAATCTTGAGTCAGATAACTTACAAAGGATGGTTCAAAAATTGAGCAATGATATGCTTCAATTGTAAAGGCAAGTTCCTCAAAACTCACTTGTAAATAACATTCAAAATAGAAACTTTAACTTCCAAAGGACTAACCACCAATGGGATACTCCCCCAAAAACATGAGTCATCCAAAATCTTGATAACAACCAAAATCAATCCAATGATAGCCCAAGTACTTCTATAAATTTGGTTGAACTTGATTTGCCTAAGTGGTGTAGGGTCCATTCCACTACTCAACATGGTGAAACTAACTATCCAAAGTTTAAAACTACTTTGGATATTGTCTAGAAAGATATGGAAAATTTGGAGTTAGTGCCAACAAATGAGAACTGTATGAATCAAGCAAATAAGAATTTAGGGACAACCTTAATTTTAGGAACATAGGAGCTCTTAGGAGTGCATGAAGAGGAACCTCAAGAATTCCTAAAAGAAGAGATGCAAACTCACCAATATTTTCATAGAGATAAGAATTATATTCTTTAGAGTAAAGGGAAAGAACTGTTGACTTCTTTCACACCTCCCAATAAAACTTCTATCCCACCTGATGAGCAGACCAACAAAATCCCTATCCCACCTAAGGATACCACAATGCTTATGCATCCAAAATTAAATATACCATTACCATAGGCAAAGAAAATCCTAGAACAAAACAAATATGGATACAATATTATTGAAGATCTTAAGAAAATTAAAGAAAATATTTCTTTGTTTAAGGTAGCTCAATTGACTGGCTAGAAGGATTTGTTGTTTAAAACACTCATAGACCAAAATAAGAAGAATTTGAAAAGGGGTACTAATGCTCGGGTGGATTTATACTAAGAAAAAATAGAATCTCCACCTTTTATATTGATTATTTTAATTGTTGGTAAATATTTACATAACTACCTCGTGTATTTAGGTGCTTTTAGCAATGTGAAACTATATGTTAGAAAAATATTTGGCTTGAACCTTGCTCCCTCAAACAAGAAGTTTTTTTAGTTAAATAACACAAAATTAAATGTGGTTGGGATGTTGAATCAGTTTTATATTCTATTGGTTGTTGAACTCAGGATATAATAGTGCATTGTATTTAGGTTGTGGATATCCTAGATGTATATGGGATGTTGCTCAACCTTGTTTGGTCAAGAACAACAAATAGTTAAATGGTAACTAATTTTTCAAACACACAATTTTCTTGGCATGGCATAGCCAATCAAAATTGGATAGAAATAGAGGAGAGGTTGAACGAGCTTGTTGGTTTTTTAAGCCTCACTACCGCAAAATATCATAGGTCCCAAAATAAAATAGCCATAATATTAAATGAAAAAATAATAATATATGAGGAGTAGAATGAGCAAATTAATATGTATATCAAGGCCTATATAATAAAGCAAATAATATTTATTTATATACTAAAATATGAAAGTAAATGGCCTATGTAATTCATGAACTATGCATGAAGAAAACTTACAATATAGATTGCTCAAAACTTTTGTATACAAGCTTTATTACTTTTCTTTCTCTTACAATTAGATAATGATATGAATATCATATATTTATTGCTTTCTCATGGAGAATTATCTCCATAATATAGCCATAGTAATGTGACTCTTCAAGTACTTGACTATTGCTCTCCATATAAAAATTACTATGACTCTTGGCTTATCAACTTGCAACTTGCATACTAAATGGATATTTGACTCTAAGACACTTGCATACATCTACATGCCTCTTATACTTCTACATGCACTCCTAATCTAGGACACTTGTGCACATCCTCACATTACATATTTGCACTCTTACATACAATACACTTGTGCATATTCACTCAATCTATACTTGCAGTCTAACTTACATGACACTTGTGCATTTTTTGTACATTTACACTTACATAAAAGGGGAAATATAAATCACACCCTAAACTATAGACTCAACCCTAATATATTACATATTTACAATTATACCATGAAGGTACCATAGGGGGTACATTAGCATGTACCAAATAATGTAATATACCTCAACACCCCCGTATTACATTATTTGGTTATTGAATACTTTAGTCTTCAATATTGGTCTTTGTATTTGTCTTCAATCTTGATGTGACTTTGCACTATTCATGAACCTCTACTTCTCTAGAATCTTCTTCATCATCTTGAATCTTGGTATAGGAAAAATTTGGACTATGTTGGATCCAATTCATTGTTTCATGTCCTTATGAAAACTCAAGCAATTTATTATTAACTTCATCTTGAGATAGAAATCCAAAAATCTCTTGAGAAAAACCAATTGAATCTAAGGTATATATTCCATTTTTTATTGAACCTGTAGCTGCTATTTTGTTTTTATTCTTGATGATGCATTTGCTATGTTCATTTATATATTTGAATTCAATCGGTCTTCCTTTTCCAACCAATTGAGTAACTGATATAAGTTTGGTTGATTGTCCAGGAACATATAAAACATTCTCTAGAACAAAATCTAAAAAAAGTATGCTAGGTATTACTCTACCAATTCCTTGAACTTGATATATCTTATTATTTGTAATTTTTAGAGAGATATTATCCTTGACTTCTAAAGATTCAAACCAATGTAAGTTTCCAGTCATATGATGACTAGCTCCTGAGTCTATATACCAAACATATTTTTCCATTTGAATTTTTTGATTAGACTCAAGTGATATTATCTTACATCTTTGATAAGAATTTTGAAGAACTCTTTTATGATGTTGTCCATTGTATTCAAAATATTGTCTTTAATAAAGAAAAAAAATTATTTAACTTTTCCTCTCATAAAGTATGGTTTTGCATTTTGATAATGTCTCCTATGTTGAAAAGTTATTTTTTTCCATTTATCCATTTTGTGTTTTTAAGTTGAAATCCTTATAAATCTCAACTAATAACTCAAATATAAATTTTGCAAATTTTAATTTTTCTAAACCTTTGATGTTGAAAACCTTTTAAATATCTACTTTGATTTGCAAAATTTCAAACTCAAAACAACTCCAAATTTCAAAACTTCAAATTTCTAAATATTTTTGAACTGTTTAAAAACTTTAAAAAACCTCTAAATATCTCAAAAACTTTAACACTCACACCAAAAACAAAAATTCAAAAATTATTATCTTTTTATTTCTCCTTTTATTTTAATTTTTCCACCATCCTTAAATATTTAAGTGCATTAGTTAAAAATTTAGCTTAAAATTTTTATATATCCCACTCTTTGTGCTAAATTCAAATTCCCTCCAAAAAGTAATTATGCTATGTTCTTGAAAATACATGATGAATCATCGGCGATAAAATAGTTGTCCTTGTCGTAACACTTAACATTCCTTGACATGCATGCTTATTTGGATAAAATATTTCAACTCACTTTGTGCTCAGCATGTTTGTTTCTCTAGTTCCTTTGGTTGGTGAATGCTCAAATGATTTTTCTTCACTTCTAGTGCTTCAGGTTCCTCTATCTGGAGAGGTTTCATGTGGCTTTGCTTTTCTTCTCTTTTTTCTAAATCATTCTCAAGCGGGTTTGCTTCAGCTTTAAGTGCATTTGGATCATAGAAACAGGTGCTAGGTTACCTTTGGGTCACCTTACTCCAATGATGATCCAATATTTGATTGGATTATGGTCAATTTTGCTTCACCAAAAGTGTTGTACTATTTTACATAGCTTCTTTATTTTTTGGTAGCTTCTTTTAGATTGATCAATTAGGCCTTTACTATGTTGACTATGTACTATACTAGTCTTATGTATTGGTTGTTTTGTTGACCAAATAAGCATTGGCTTCTTATGTTGGTTGTGGTGTTGGTAGAATGAGCCTCGACTTCTTATGTTGGTTGTGTTGTTCTCTTATGTTGGACGAATAGCCTATTTTCTCTACTTTAATATCTTGGGCCTCTTTCCTTTATCTTAGATTCTTGGATCACTTTCTTCTATATGGGCCTCTTGGGCCTTTCTCTTCTATATAGGCCTCTTAGGCATCTCCTTTCTATATGGGCCTCTTAGGACTCTCTCTTCTATATGGGCCTCTAAGGCCTTTCTCTTCTATATGGGCCTCTAGGGTCTTTTTCTTCTCTGTTACAAAAATATCTACCTTGAATAACCTACTTCAAAAAGTGATCCATGACCAAGACTAAAATGATATATAGATATATTCAGTTAACCTAGTTCTTCAATGTATTCTAGGAACATACTTCCCTCTTTTCCTGCTCTGTAAACTTTTCATTCTTCTTCATATATGTCAAGGTCAATTTGACCTAATTCTTCTTCTCTTTCTCTACTGCTTTCCACTCTGCTTCTATTCTTTGTACGTAGGAAGCTTTGAATGCTTCTAAATCCAATGCAACTTAAAAGCTAAAATTCTTCTATAGGAATCTTCTCAACCTTTGTAGCTATACTTCTTTGTTGTCAATATAAAATATTTAATATCTTAGGTCGCACCTAAGAACCTAATATGATTCTCCTCCTTACTAGAGAACCTAATATCAATGTCAGGGTGACTCTTTCTTGAATGGCCAACTTTCTCCTAAGTTGGTTCTGCCTCAATCCATTTGATTCCTAGTCTTCATTGGTTTTCCTTCAACCAAGTGGAAATACCCTAGCCTATAAATCAGGGTGACTAGATCCTTGTCCCCTTAATTTCTACTCAATAAGACCTTTAAAAATTAGAGTCCAAGTCTCCATTGCCTTCAAAGTGGATAGACTCTAAATTAACTTTATCAAAAGTGGACAAAGTTAATTAATAATGGTGGCTAATAAATAACTCTATCAAACTAGACAGAGTCAAGTGGTAGTTTTGATATTGTTGGCTTTTTAAGCCTTACTACCACAAAATATCACAAGTCCTAATATAAAATAACCATAATATTAAAGGTCAAAATAATAATATACGATGAGTATAATGAGCAAATTAATATGTATATCAAGGCCTATATAATAAAGAAAATAATATTCATTTGTATACTAAAATTTGGATGTAAATGGCCTATGTCATTAATAAACTATGCATGAAGAAAACTTATAATATTATTTTCTCAAAAAAATTGTATACAAGTTTTATTCCTTTCCTTCCTCTTACAATTTGATAACAATATGAATATCATATCTTTATGGATTTCTCATTGAGAATTATTTCCATAATATAGCCATAGTAATGTGACTCTTCAATTACTTGACTATTGCTCTCCATATGACAAGTACCATGATTCTTGGCTTATCATATTGCCACTTTCATACTAGATGGACACTTGAATCTAAGACACTTGCACACATCTACATGACTCCTACAATTATACTTGCACTCCTAATCTAGGCACTTGTGCACATCTTCACATTACATATTTGCACTCTTACATACATACACTTCTGCACATTTTCTCAATCTACACTTGCACTCTAACTTACATGATACTTGTGCATTTCCTGTACATTGACACTTACATAAAAGGGGAAATATAAATCACACTCTAAACTATATACTCAACCCTAATCTATTACATATTTACAATTGTACCATGAAGGTACCATGGGGGTACATTAGCATGTACCAAATAATGTAATATACCTCAATAGAGCTTATTACTAAGTACAACAATGCCAATAAGGTTCTATGCATTGAGAATAAAATAGGAGTTTACATTGTGGTGGTGGAAATCAGAATTGAAGATAATAATTTGGTAGTAGATACCCCACAAAGTAAACAAAAAATAATTAAAAACCAATTGTGGACCCTCAAGTTTAACAGATCAAAGTCCAAGTATGGTAGTGTCCCTCAGATGGAATTATATAACCTTAGGGTATGTTGGGGTGAGAGAGGTAAAATAAAGACCTTTAGGATTTTATAAGATTTGGTGTTAGTATGGGATGAGGCTCATAAAAACCAATATGCTTGTCATCATGGGTATTTTCCAAATTATTGTAATTGTGTCTAGAACAATGGGAAATTTAGCCATGGAAAATTTGACCTCTTTGGCTAGGACCCTTTCAAACATAAGATATTCTCATCCTACATTGTAAATAAGCCTTATACATAATTTATAATTTTGATTTTTTGGTGTGTTGGTCTTGTTTTATTCTATTTCTATTTTACTTTTAGTTTTGTCTTTATTTTTGCTCTATCCTATGCTTTCCTCTTTTTGGCTCAGATCAGCCAAGTGCAACCAGCTTTTGGTTACTCTAATATGGGAGTGTTTTCTATATAGTTTAGTGATGAAAGGTTCTACTCTAAATTTAATGAAGTCAATATTAGCGTAATCAACTATTTTGTGTATATCCATTATTTTAGGGTCAAATAAATAAATATAGAAGTAATACAAATGGATGTTTTAACTTCACAATGAAAATACTTTAAAAATATTTCAAATCAAGAGGAATGAAACCATTATGGTTTGCTTCTTAGGAAAAATCTATACAAGTGTTCACCCTCCTATTTACCACAGTGATCCTCAACCCACAAGCATGCCCTATTTTTTTGTAAAATTGATAAAAATGAATGTGTTTCAAAAAAAGGGGGGGAGGGGGATCAAGTGATTGTGTGATTCAGACAACCTCTATCAAGGCTATCAATACCTAGTTGGTAGTAGCGTAAGGCCTAGAGTAGGATAAAATATAACTTCATTGGGGCTATAAATTTTTAGATGGCAGCAAAGCAATATCTGATAATCAGTGACTTGTCTACCTGTGTGACAAACCTCATTATTAGTAGACCAATATTCGCTTAGGGTGAACTAGCTTGATTTTCAAACCATGACAACAAATAAATTTCAACTTATTATGGAAAAAGAATAAATCCTTATCCACACACTTTAGCTAAAACAAAATGGAGTATTACTTTTATGTAAATTGCTCAACCCTAGCCTTGGATAGATGCCAAATTTTTTATTTTATTTGGTCTTTTTCTTTCATTAATTTAGAGAGAGTTCATTTTATTCCCAGAATTCTCAAGAGAATTTTCTAGTAGAGTCATCATTTGTTGTTGTTCTTGCATAACACACCCTAGTATGCATGGATTGGGGATCCACATTTTTAATTTTTGATGGATTTTATCTTGTTTGGCTAAACTCATGCATATCATCCAAAAAAATCTAGTTTTTTCAACTAAAATATTTTAATTACATGTGTCCAATTTTTAATTACCTTAAATTTGTTGTGATGTTTATTATTGTTATTGTGTATTATAAACCTTTTAAAATCACAAATAACCTCTCCTATTAGACCAGTCTTAGAATAATATTTCTAAAAAGCACCCACTTGCCTATGTTCCCATAGCTTTAGCACCTTAAAACTGCTTAAAATCAAGCATTGTAGACTTGATTTTTATCTTGGAAACATATATGGTTTCACCTTTGGGTCCTATATCTCTTGCAATATCCAATGAAATTTTATGAAACTACTTCCATTGGATGTTTCTCAAAAAGAGTTTTCTATAAAGTATAAATTTACCTATATTTCAAGGAGATTTGAGGTACAAAATTTCTTATTTTTCGTAGGCTATCCAAGTTGCTACAACCAAGGTCACTCCCAAGGACATGTAAAAATATATCTATAATCCCAAAAACTAAGTGAATAAAATACCTTGGCCAAAAGTTTGACCAATTAAAGGGGAATCTTAAGAGTGGACTAAGTTAACTCTATTGGCAACTCAAAATTATATGCCCAGCTGGAACCCAATATTCAAGGGAAATCACTTCCTCACTTCAAAGTTTGGCTAAGGAAAAAAGTGAGGTCAGAATTTTAAAATGCTGACGTTCTCTTAAGGATCAAAAAATATAAGTGCAAATTGCTTAACTGGAACCTGACTACTTGCAAAGAAAATTTAAAAAATAGTAAGCATGGGAAGAATGCCAAAACCTCGATAAACATTAAAAAAATGTTAGAGAAGCATATAAATGGCTAGAAACAATCTCGACCATCAAATATTAATCCCAACAAAGTGGAAATTAAACCCAAAAAATGGAAATATTACCAAACAATTGGAAAAATTACCCCGTCCATCAAAATTTACCTCAGCAAGTGGAAAAGTTACCCTAGCAATTGGAAATATAAAATTAAAGCATGAAGCCTAAACACTTGTGAACAAGAAAAAAATCCAAAAATAAGCGTAAGTATAAGAAAAATTCCAAAAGCAACCCTGACTAGTGAAAAATTAACCAATCAGCAATTGAAAGCTAGTATTGGAAGTCCAAAAAAGTTTGAAAGAAAGATAAAATAAAAATATCATGACAAAAATCCTCTGGACGCTTCTAGGGAAGCTTAAAATAAAAAATAAAATAAAAAAGAATAAAAAGAAATAATTACCAACAACTCTCACTTCCAAAAGTGTAGAGCATGTTTAAAAAATAAATAAAAAATGATGATTTAGAAAGAAAAAATAAATGCATAAAAAAAAGAAATAAATCGATAATATATATATATATATATATATATATATATATATATATATATATATATATATATATATATATATATATATATATATATATATATATATATATATTATTAGTTTGGTAAGTCAATTACCAAAACCTTATGGATAATTTATAGAAATTCGATAATTAATGTCAATGAAGGAAGGCAACAAGGAGACTGGTGTTGGGAACCAAGGTTTGCGAAGCCTAGGACAAGACCATGGGGTGGGTCTTTCGACGGTGCTTGGTGGACAATAGGCCCCAGAGGTTTTGTAGAAGCCTTTTAACCTAGGAGCATGTTCATGGTAAAATATTGTGAAATGAAATTTGAAGGGTGTGGGTTTTCGTTTTAATCTTTGCTCTGAACAAGGAAACCTCTACATCTCGTTTGAACTCATGGCCTTGACAATGGATCATGGTGCCTAGAATTTGGTTGGGAATTTTATATGTGCTCACCCTAATTTGGATTCCATTCAAAAATGGGTGTTCTTGAAGTGGCACCTGTAGGGGCACATGGAGATAATTATGTTACCTCGAGGATTTTTCATGATAAAACTTAATCGTGAAGAAGACGTTGATCGTATCCTCTAGGGGTCCATGGATTTTTGGATAACGAGGTCTCTTTTTGTGGAAATGGGGACAAAATTTTAATATAAATACTCTAATAATTCATAAATCTCTAATATGGGTAAGAATTCTGAACTTACCTTTTAAATTTTCGCATGAGGAGGTTCTTTTGGGTATTGCAAAAGAGATAGGGGACTTAGTTACCATCAACCTAGCAATGAGAGCTAAGTAAAGGCTAATCCATAAAAGGATGTTCATGAATTTTTATTTGGAGTTAGAGCTTCCTAGTTCTATTAAAATTATATTAGATTTGGGGAACTGGATGCAAGAGATTGAATAATGGGCTTCCCTTTTGTAATCTATGCAAAAAACTAGGGCAATTGACAAAGTACTGCCCTAAAAAAAAGAAGGAAAGTAATATGTATCGAGTACGACAATGAAAGGAGTTCTTCGATCCAAAAAATAATTAGATGGAAGAACCTTACTCTTCGAAGGAGAATATTTTGAACCAAACTAAAATCCAAGAAGTCCCACTTGAAGTTTCAAAGCCTCAGACAATAGAGGAGGGAGAAATATTGTAAAATCTTGCTTAGGTAAGTCTTCCCAATTCAAACCATTTTAATCCATAGAATGATATTCCTCAAGAAAATGTATTTATGTATCTATGGGATGAATTAGATGATCCTATTGTTGTATATGTCAAAATCTATAAAGAGGTGACTGAATCAGCTAAAGACCTAGTTGCTTCAAAGATTTGTTATGATTTAAATCCAAAAATGGCCCTAAAATCCCCCTCCTATGTGGGTATAAATATATAACTTCATTTGATGCTATAAATAAGAAGGTAAAAGAATATGCTACTTCTAGCATAGTTACTAGGAATAAAAAAAAGGGGTCGATAGATGTAGGATATGAATCAAAATAGAGGAGACCCTCTAATCAATAGATCAAATTGAGAGTGGTTGTAGAGAGTGCTAATGGAACCCAATCAACTATAGATCTAGGTGGGGGGAAGAACCAAAAATCTAAACCCAAAAAATAAAGGTTGTCTCTTGGAATGTGCAGGGTCTAGACACCCCCTCTAAGCATAGATTATTACAAGCATTGAGGAAAGATGTCAACCCGCAGGTTATCCTGTTATAAGAAACAAAGCTTGATGAACCACATTTTGAAAGCTTTAAGAAAACAATGTGTAGAAGTGTTGAGTTTATAGCATACCCTATAGTAGGGGCCTCTAGAGGTCTTCTGTGTATTTAAAAACAAAACAAGATTTAAGGAAAATTGATTGTATCAAATGAAATATTCACATCTATCCATTTTCATGTAAAGGAGGTGAATCAATAGTGGATAGTCACTGAGATTCATAGCTATAAGAAACACATTTGGAGGGATTTAATCCAACTTAGAAATGCCTTTTTCTATCTTACCCTAGGTTCTAGCAAGAGACTTCAATTCCCCCATATACCCATCATACAAGAAAGGTGGCATTTCTTCTATTTTGGAAGGAATAATGGACTTTGCCTAGTTTTTTAATGACAATAAACTTATGAATGTCGAACTGATAAGGGCCAAGTATACCTAGAGCAATAGGTAGCTAGAGGATCAACTAATTCAAATCTGATTAGACTAGTTTTTTCTATCTAAGGAGAGTCTTCTAATTTTGGGGACACAACCCTTACAGCCCACATAAAAATGGGATGTCATCATTACCCCTTGGTGTGGGAGACAAAGGAACTTAGAATAATATTCAAATTTCCATTTTGTTTTGACAAAATATGGCTACTTCATGAGGGATTAGAAAGTAAAATATTTGAATGGTAGAAACAAGTTTTTACAAATAGCAAATTAACCCAAGTTGCTAATAAACTAAAATACATTAATAAGAACCTTAAAACTTAGAATAAAGATGTTTTTGGTCACCTCCTTAAGAATAAATTAGACCTAAAGCAATAGTTATCAGACATTGAACTAGCCTTGCAATATGTGAACCTGACCAATGAAATCTAGGACAAAGAAAAGAATTTGTTGGTTGAGTATCATAACACCCTAGCCTATGAAGATATTTTTTTGTGCCAAAAATCCAAAGTAACTTGGTTAAAGGAAGGTGACCAAAACACTATTTTCTTCATGTTTCTATTTTAAGGCATATAAGTTATAATATAATTATATAAATTGTCAATATGGATGTGTTGAGTGGTGTTTTCACCCGATTGTGAAAGCACACTCTCCGGTAGGATCTGAGTCCAAAAATCCTCTGCTTGCAAAGAAAAGAACTTTCTCCAAGGTTCTTGTTATGCTTAAATAATGTTGTTCAAATGAAATGCCAGGAATATCTTAGGGTTTGCAAGTGGATGTTAACAAGGGGCACTGGGGTTTATCTAATTTGAAATTACAGTGGACTCAAAGTGAATAATTGTACTTTAATCTTGGATTCTGATGGATTTTCAATTGCTTATTCAAAATACTGTAACTAAACTGTAAGAAATAAAATAAGGATTTGAAATATAAAGCAAAATAAATAGAAATAAGATTAAACTACAGTCAGAATACTCTCATCAATTCGATGAAACCGAAGATACTGAGGTTTTATGCATGCAACCTAATCTAATGAACCTGCAAACTCGCACAATCCAAATAAATTAGGTGCTGGCTTCTAGGGTTTCTACTGTAATTCCAGACTTAGGCATTCGCATGAAGCAACCAAGCACACTTGCATTAAACTTCACCTAAAAGCCTCGAAATCTGGAATGAAAGATAAAACATTAAATCATGCATGCACAAAATGACTCCTTCTTTCTCATCAATGAGATGCCAATACTCGTATTTTATATTAAATGATATGTCAATTACATTCAAAGAATGTTCCAGGCAAAAATATTCCAGAACAAAAAAAGAAGGAAATTGCCCAAGTGCGAGCCCGGAATAGCACGAAGCTCTTGTCTCCGCAACTCGCAATCGGCAATTTCCAACCCCTCCTTCAATCTGCACTTCTGGCTTTATACTAACGGAAACGGCTCTTCGATTCTCCCTGTGTCGATTTGTTTCATCTTCCTGCATGTGACCCTTCAAATTCCCACCTTTTCCTTGTCTTTATTCCATGTTTAACGCCAAAACGCCTAAAATCCTTCGCTGCATGTAACGCTTCTGCAGACCTGACACCTGCATGCCACGTGTCACACGCTCTCTACGCCTTTCGTAACGCCATTCTATGAAAAACCCGACAAAAACTGCATGCCGCCTGTTCCCCTTCCTGGCCGCGAAAACATGACATGTCACGAAATCGCGACATGTCGCGATATCGCTACACTCTTCCCGGCCGTACATCCTCGGCAGCATCTTGTCGCGATATCGCGACCGTTTTTACCTTCGGGCTCTCTCTCCTCAAACTGTCGCGATATCGCTACCGCTTTTACCTTCGGGCTCTCTCGTCGCAAACTGTCGCGATATCGCTACCGCTTTCTCTTTCCGTACGCCTCCCCGAAACACGTCACGAAATCGCGACCATTTTTCTGTTCCGTACGCCTTGGCAAAACCTGTCGCGATTTCGCTACCGTTTCTCTGCTTCGGGCATGGTCTTCATTTCTGTCGTGATTTCGCGACATCTCCCTTGTGCCGTACAATTTGCTAAAACACGTCACGAAATCGCGACCACCTTCTCCTTCGGGCCACTTCTCCGAAACATGTCACGATTTCGCTACCATTTCCTGTTCCGTACACCTTTGCTGCGATCGGTCGCGAAATCGCGACGTCTTTCCTCTTCGAGTCCTTTCGTTGCTTCTTGTCGCGATATCGCGACGTTTTTTCGCTTTCGTACACTTTGCCAAAACACGTCGCGAAATCGCGACACTTTTCATCATCCGTGCGGTTTGCCAAAACACGTCGCGAAATCGCGACACTTTTCATCATCCGTACGCTTCGGCAAAACACGTCGCGAAATCGCGACCATTTTCATTCTTTTCCAACGGCATGTCGCGATTTCGCGACACCATTTCTTTTCTTCTCAGCGACATGTCACGATTTCGCGACACCATTTCTTTTCTTCTCAGCGACATGTCGCGATTTCGTGACACCATTTCTTTTCTTCTCAATGGCATGTCACGATTTCGTGACAACTTTCAATTTTTCTTTTCTCTCCTCTTCGGCAGTGATGGAGCTACATGTCGCGATTTCGCGACAACTTTCCTGTTTCCAGCAGCGATGGCGCGACAAGTCACGATTTTGCGACATGTCGCGATTTCGCGACACTTTTCAACACTTAGGCATTTTTTCTTTTTTCTTCAATTTTAGCATCTGGGTCACCGAGATTCTTCTCTGCAAGCCTGCAAAAAGGTGGGTCCCCAATTTTGGGGTGTGTTGTGGATCAACCACAACAAATGGCGACTCTATTGTCAAATGCTCTTGAGCATTTTAGTAAGAACCCAACCTGAAACATATCACAAACTCGCAAACATATGTTAGCACATAAGCAAAATAACGAATGCCCAAATATCAGAAGTACATGAATCATCAGAATCATCAAGTATTAGCTCAATGTGTGCAATGTGCTTTCATTCCCTATCGTTTGAAATTGATCAACATTCCATTATCAGTTTTGCATGAATGCATATGTGGGATGGTGAATGATTTGTGTACCCTAATGAATGTGCAAGGAGATTTGCTTCCATAAAAGGCATGGTCCTTCTTCTATTACTATGTACAAGCATTCAAGATTGCCAAACCCTCTTAGGATCCACTAATTCATTACCTTATTGTATCCCAAAGTTGGTTATGAGTCCCTACTATCTAGAACCCATGTGCAAGTGAATGTGAAATCAGAATTTTGGGGAATCAGACTCCCAACCAACCGAGATGAGAGTTTAACCCTATCCTTACTATTCTGATTTAGAGTTCATTACCTCACTTTAAGCAAAATAATTAAACCAGTTATGGAAGAAATGGTCATGCTAGTCTAACCCTCTAGACAATCGGTGGTCTTGTTTTTTAGGCAAGACATGATGCCATGCATGGGCATATCTAACCCCACAATCCAAAACTTATCTCCATTTCTTTGGACCTTGGGGATGACTACCCATCCCTTGCAGAGGACAAGTAGTACGATCCTTACAATCCAAAATAAAGATGAGATGGGAAAAATTTATTTATTATATATATATATATTTTTTTACTTCTTGGACCTTGGGGATGACTACCCATCCTGGCTAGGGACATGTAGTACGATCCTTACAATCCAAACTTTAGATGAGAAATATTAATTTTGTTGCTTAGACCTTGGGGATGACTACCCATCCTTTGTAGAGGACAAATAGTACAATCCTTACAATCCAAGATTTACTATGAAATGAGACATAAGAGCTTTGGGGAATCGGATTCTCAACCAACCGAGATGAGAATTTATGCCCTATCCTTACTACTCCATGTGGGTCAAATCAAAGCTTTGGGGAATTGGATCCTCAACCTAAGTTTGATGAGGATTTAACCCTATCCTTACTACTCTGATTTTAGGCTTTAAGCTCTATGGAAATGGTCAAAACCACTTGTTTTAAGGATCATGTTGCATAAATAGGATAGACATGAAATACTTCTTTCGCCCAACCTTTTCCTCCAAGTTAGGTTTTGATCATTTTGCTCAAGATCCTTTTTAATGTATGAGACGTGCTTGGTTCTAGATATCTCAAGACTCAGTTTCCAACCTTAGGAGCTACTTACATATATGTTATAACACAACCCTAAGAGGATTTGACATACTTTAATGGCTTGTACCTAAGATGCATATGTAACTAAGATGAGATGTATGTAAGGTGAGATGGAACATGAATGCATTATTTCTTGAATTACAAATGGAATGAATTGTCATGCAAAACTGATTCTTTCATGCATCCCAAAATCAAACAATATTAGTAAACTGCTTGTGTTACTTGTGGAGCTTTTACAAGACAATTCCAATATTTCATATTCTCCTAACCTTAAGCATAAGTTGACATCTCAATTTTTTATTCTTTATTATTTATATATATATATATATATATATTTTTTTTATTATTTATTTATTTTTTTTTTTTCAAAATTAACACACATGTCAATTGAAATCAAATCCATAACCAAAATCCTAGCTAGACTAACAATCCTAAACAATAAAAAACAAAATCTGAAAATCCCCCACCAAGATCAAAAGAATAATATCAAAGTCTCACAACCTAAGGGCTAAAATAATGCTTTAAAATCTGCCCATTAACCGGTAGCATGAAATCTTCCCCTTCTAATGTTTTTAGCTCTGAAGGTATTCTTCCCAAGAATCTCTGAAATCTGATATGGACCCAACCAAAGACAATCAAACTTTTGATGATTCCCTTTTTCCTCATGTCTTTTGTCCCATAGTAATACCAAATCTGAAATTCTGAATGATTTAACTTTGGCTCTTCTGTCAAACCATCTCTTGATAACTGCCTGGTGTTTATTCATGTGATTCATGGCCTCTTCTCTCTTTTCATCAAGGTGCAACAACTGGCTCAACTTGGCTTCAACTTGATCATCCGTCCCCAAGTACTCTTGTATGAAATGTAAGGTCTGCAACTTCAAATTTGCTGGAAATATCGGGTCTTGCCCATAGACCAAATGATAGGGAGTATTCCCTATGGACTCTTTCACTCTGGTCCTATCTCGCCCAAAGGGCAAACTTTAGTTGGTTGTGCCGAGTCCCGAGGGTTCTTTTCCTAGCAACTTCTTAATAGTATTCAACAAATTCTTATTTGAAGACTCGGCCAACCCATTTCCTTGAGGATAGTAATTGGATGCAAACTTTAAGCTCACTTTGTTATCATATGCCCAATCTGCAAATTGTGTAGAAATAAAAGCTTTACCATTGTCACTGACAATAGAGTCGGGCATTCCAAATCTTGTTATAATCTGATCCTCAAGAAATTTAATCACAACATCTGTGGTGGCATGTTTAGTAGGAATCGCCTCTGTCCACCTTGTACAGTAGTCCGTAGCTGTCAAAATGAATTTATGAGAATCAAAAGAGTTTGGGTTAATAACCCCGATGAAATCTAGTCCCCACTGTGCAAACGGTCTCATTTCGACTACGAGTTGCAACGGCATGGCTGCATTTCTCTCTCTATTTGCAGCCACTTGACAGATGTGACAAGATCGTACATGGGTATGCGCATCCTTGAAAATATGTGGCCAGTAGTATCCTGCTCTCAGGATTTGATGTGCTGTAGCATTGGCTGCACCATGACCAGTTCCATGTTTCCCGTGAAATTCTTGCAACACCCCGGCGGCTTCTTCTTTGTTCAAGCACCTCGGGTAGATACCTTCATGATTCTTCCTGTAAAGCACACCAGATTTTATCGGATAATTGATGACTTAAGCCTTAAGGCTCTTCTCCTGTGTTGAATTCAGATTAGAAGGACACTTACCAGTCAATAAAAATTGCACAATATCAACATACCAGTCGTCCTTAGCCATGTATTCTGTATTTGAGCATTGACCTGTTATTTGCGGATTATTTTCTGCGATCGCCTTCGCCAGTCCCTGTCCTCGAACTAGTTTCATTGATTGGATTTCGAGATCAAATTCTTGGATGGTTGAAATCCACTTTCCTCTCTTCTCACCTAGTTCATTATGTAAAAACATGGTCTTGACAGCAGAATCGGGCACGATGGCGATAATTCTGCTGTGCACGATGTAGTGCCTAAATTTTTTCACAGTTTTAAAAAGTGCGTACATTTGCTTATCAAGGATTGAATACCTTAATTGAGCGTCTTTCAGAGGGGCACTTAAAAATGCAATGGGTTTTTCGGCACTATCCTCACCTTTTTGGGTTAAGACACTCGCAAAGGAGTGTTCTGATGCAAAAGCATAAATATAAAAAGGCTTGGAGTAGTCTGGGCTTATAAGGACAGGGGCTCGGAAATGGCATCTTTGATATTCTGGAAAGCCACTCTACTTTCCTCGTTCCATTTTACATCCACATCTTTCTTGAGCATTTGGTTCAGAGGTTTGGCTATCTCAACAAAGCTAGAGATAAACTTCCTCACAAAATTGACTTGCCCAAAGAAAGATCTCAATTCTTTCTTACTGCTCGGGAGAGGTAGGTTTTGGATAGCTTGTATCCTTTCTGGGTCGATGGATATGCCCTCTTTTGAAATGATGTGACCCAACAATTTCCCTTCTGTTACTCCGAAAATGCACTTTTTGGGATTTAAGGAAATTCCATGTTCTCTGCATCTTTGAAGCACTTTCTTCAAATCTTTAACATGATCCTCTCTCTTCTTCGAGAAAATTGGGATATCATCCACATACACGATGATGCATTTGCCTATTAGCCCTTTGAATGCGTAATCCATGGCGCGTTGAAAAGTTGCACCAGCATTTAACGATCCGAACGACATTCTCTTATATGCAAATGTCCCCCACTTGGTAGTGAAGGCCGTTTTCATCCTGTCATCCGGATGTATAAGAACTTGGTTGTACCCAGAATATCCATCGAGAAAGGACATCATTTCAGATCCATTTACCATTTGCAGAATTTCATCAATTGATGGCAATGGATAATTGTCTTTTTGAGAGGCTTTATTAAGATTTCGAAAATCTATGCACAGCCTAATCTCTCCACTCTTTTTCCTTCTTGGAACGAGGTTGGCCACCCGGGTTGAGTGCCTAACAGGAAAAATGATTTTCGCTTCCAATAATATTTTAACCTCCTTTTCGATCAAAGGCTCCAATAGCGGGTTAACAACTCGTTGTCTTTGCCTAAAAGGCTTGGAGTCTGGCTTCAAAGGAATGGTATGTGTGATAATGTTCTGGTTGTAAGTCTTCAACTCATTGTAGTTCCAAGCAATACAATCTATGTAATGCTTCAATGCCTGTATTATGTTGCTCCTTTCTTCCTCTGTACATGCCTTTGCTATGTACACCTCCTTTGGATTGTCTGCACTCCCTAGATTAATTGAATCGCATGCATCTTTGGGGAGTGGGACTCTTTTTCTTTTCTTGTTCTTGCATTCCATGTCGAACATCTTTTCTAATGAAACCACGTCTTTAGGAATTTTGTTGGATTGATACGCAGTTTCACTTTCTTCTGTTTCATCCTGCCACCTTTGTTCCTCATCAATCACCTGGTTTTCAAAAATACCCGAGTTTGTGACAAACTTGAAGATGTGCCTGTCACTTTCAAAAACCTGGAAATTCTTTACATTATCAGGTATTGATGGACAAGGAACCAACTCAATGGAAAACTTTTTACATCTTTTTATATCCATCGGGTTTAACATGCCCGCGACGACTGCAAGAGAGTCTGCTATTCGATTTCCTCTCCTAGAAATAAGGGCTATGTTGAATGCATCAAACTCCTCCATGAGATCCATAACCCTAGTTCTATAAAGGCTCAGTCTTTTGTCGTGGCATGTATACTGTCCTTTGATTTGCTTGACAACCAACTCAGAATCTCCCAAAACCTTCAAGCATTTAACATGTTTGCTCAATGCTAGACGTAAACCATAGATCAATGCTTCGTATTCTACCACATTGTTTGTGCAAGGAAATTGCGATCTGTAGGCAGCTAGCAATGGTTTACCTCCTGGACCAGTGAGCTCGACTCCAGCTCCTGCTCCCTGTCTAGACTTTGATCCATCGAACTTGAGCAACCACGTGTAATCATTTTCTTCAGAAGAATGACCATGACACACTTCTTCTTTAAACTCTTCAGCAGCTTCCTCAACATCAAGCGCATAGACTCCTAAGTCTGGCTCAGAAAACTGAACTTCATTCGGCTTGTTAAAATCTGTTATAATCTCTTTAAGCCTCGGTTCGTTTTCCACTCTTATTTGATTTGCAATTCCCTTCCATGGTAGCCACATATGCGAGCAATCTATTGCAAAATAGCCATTCAGCGTTTTCATCCAATCCCTAGCAAGTAGCATTCCATACCTACTCGGGATATTAACCACCAAAATGTCCACAACCTGCTAAACCCTGGGTTCAGAATTCAATTGAATCTTGACATCATATAAAGTCCCCACTACATTTACTTCTGATCTGTCCAGTTGCAGGACTGTACATTTGGATGAAACAGGTTGCAGACCTAGCATTTTGCATATCTCCGTAGGCATGAGGTTGCTCGTGGCTCCTGTGTCCACCAAACAGTTATGCAAGTTCTTACCCGCAATTCTCAGAGTCAATAATAATGGCGGGACATCCCTTCTCTCCTTTCGCAAAATCGGATGGGATTCAGCTCTTTTTTCCTTCCACATCGGATCAGGTGAGTTCAAAGCTCTTATCAACGCCTCCTTTTGACCAGGCAATTTAGTTGCGTCCAAGAATGAAAGGCTAGATTTGGACTTCTTCATATCCTCCACCACGTCATAATTTGGTTTTTCAAATTTGACTGTCTTCTGGACGTCATTGGACATTTCTCTTCCGAGTGGAGGGGGAGGGTTGTTACTTGCCTTTGTATCTGGAGGAAGAATAGAATTGTTTGGAGGTGTTGATGAGGTTTTAGGGGCTTTAGATTTACTCCTCAAATGGTACCCATGAGTCCCCTTTCTGAAATCTCGAAAAGCTTGCACCTCCTGTTCCAAAACTTCGTCTTCTTCCTCCTCGCTTTCACCCTCTTGGTGATATATTGTTTCCATCACCATAATATTTTCATCTTGATGATACGATGGATCCTCATTTGATACTAGTTCCAAATCATCAACTTGTGCCTGAAGACAATGAGTGTATCTAGCAATCTCAGGACAATTCCTCTCATTGTGTTCTTTTGTGTTATGTAACCTGCACCCCCTTTCCCATGCCAAATCTGAAAGATTCAAAAGAGAATTGGATTGGCTAGGGCCTGCTAGAAGCATCTAATTGATTAGCAATGGGAGCGAGGAACTCCCCCATTGTTTGGCTTGGTGCTCCAGTGCCTCCCTCTATTGTTAAAATTCTGATTTGGGTGAGGGGCATGGGACTCATACTTCTGCTGTTGAACCCTGTCATTGCTTAGTTTATGCACTAGTTTCTTGAGCTCTTCGACTTCCAAAAAAACATCCTTCGGTGGAATCATATTGTTGTTAACCCCTATTGGATTCGCATAATTAATGGGGTCTTGATTCCACATTTGGGTCGGGTTCTGAGGAATTTGATTCCCATATGGATTAATACCTTGAATCGGGATTGGATTCGGAACAGGAACTATGGCTTGAGGATTGACTTGACTAGTTTCTTGCGTAGTTGATTGACTGTTCTACAAAAATGCAGGAACAGGTGGAATGGCTGTGATTGGTTGGATTGGAATGGGTGCATATGCGGGTGCTGGTGGATACGGCTGCTGATATGGGAAGGCGTTCATACTTGGCATTTGTGGTGCCATGAGTTGATTTGCCTAGGGAGCTTGACCATATGGAGCACACTTGTCCCATCATAGGCATCCTGGGTAAACCCGTAGCCTTGCGGTGTCAATTCTTGCTCAATAGTCATGGCTTCATTATAGGCCAAAGCCAGCGTGGTGACCCGAGGATTACGCCTTGCAAACAAGGCTGTCATGGGGTCCAATGCCCCAAAATATATCTGCAAAGCCACTGCGGGATCGATGGCAAAATGTCTAATTGCTCTGTTATAGTTCTTTTGGAATCTCTGATTAAACATTCGGATTGGTTCCCCTTGGCCCCGTTTGCATGTAATAAACTGATTGTAAATAGTTGCGGGATCTAAGGGTGACCTAAATTGATTGACAAAGGCATTTTCCATTTGTGTCCAAGAGGTGATTGAACCAGTTGGCAAGCATATATACCATTCATATGCTATTGGATCCAAGCTCATGGGGAAAAGTCTACGAGGCTACATCTTCATGCTGAACTTGTCGACCTAATTAAAACATCCCTATAGGCTTGGATATGTTCTTCTGTTGTTCTTAGGCCATCCGGCTTGTATTTAGGCAGAAATATTTCAATGTTCTTGGGGATTTCATGGATATCCCCGACAATATTCAAAGGAGTATTGTTAGCTCCATACCAAGGAGCTGCTTGGAGCTTGAGCCATTTGACTCGAAATTGATGTAGACAGGACCTACAATAGCAGTAGAAATATTACTAACTATAGGCACACTAGGGGCAAAGGATATTACTGGCGTAGGTCCACTCGACGTTCCTGGAGAAAACAGGCCTTTTGCGACTGGTGTGCTTACGACTTGCTTGGCTTTACCCTTGGGAGTACCAGTAAGGTCATGAAAAATGGTTTCTCCGGTTGTTTGAGACCTGGTCGCAATACGGCGTGGTGGGTCCAGCCTACCTGAAGAAACCCTCGGCTATTTCGAAGAAAACCTGCAACAAAAACAAAAAACGATGTTGCAGTTTAGCCGTAAATAATTTCAGAATTGAATCAAAAACAAAATATTCAGATATGAAAATCAAAATAGATAAACCAATTCGGCCCTCCTTCTAGCGCCAATCTGTTGAGTGGTGTTTTCACCCGATTGTGAAAGCACACTCTCCGGTAGGATCTGAGTCCAAAAATCCTCTGCTTGCAAAGAAAAGAACTTTCTCCAAGGTTCTGTTATGCTTAAATAATGTTGTTCAAATGAAATGCCAGGGAATATCTTAGGGTTTGCAAGTGGATGTTAACAAGGGGCACTTGGGGTTTATCTAATTTGAAATTACAATGGACTCAAAGTGAATAATTGTACTTTAATCTTGGATTCTGATGGATTTTCAATTGCTTATTCGAAATATCGTAATTAAATTGTAAGAAATAAAGCAAGGGTTTGAAAGATAAAGCAAAATAAATAGAAATAAGATTAAACTACGAGTCAGAATACTCTCATCAATTCGATGAAACCGAAGATACTGAGGTTTTATGCATGCAACCTAATCTAATGAACCTGCAAACTCGCACAATCCAAATAAATTAGGTGCTGGCTTCTAGGGTTTCTACTGTAATTCCGGACTTAGGCATTCGTATGAAGCAACCAAGCACACTTGCATTAAACTTCACCTAAAAGCCTCGAAAATCTGGAATGAAAGATAAAACATTAAATCATGCATGCACAAAATGACTCCTTCTTTCTCATCAATGAGATGCCAATACTCTGTATTTTATATTAAATGATATGTCAATTACATTCAAAGAATGTTCCAGGCAAAAATATTCCAGAACAAAAAAAGAAGGAAATTGCCCAAGTGCAGGCCCAGAATAGCACGAAGCTCTTGTCTCTGCAACTCTGCAATCGGCAATTTCCAACCCCTCCTTCAATCTGCACTTCTGGCTTTATACTAACGAAAACGGCTCTTCGATTCTCCCTGTGTCGATTTGTTTCATCTTCCTGCATGTGACCCTTCAAATTCCCACCTTTTCCTTGTCTTTATTCCATGTTTAATGCCAAAACGCCTAAAATCCTTCGCTGCATGTAACGCTTCTGCAGACCTGACACCTGCATGCCACGTGTCACACGCTCTCTGCGCCTTCTGTAACGCCATTCTACGAAAACCCGACAAAAATTGCATGCCGCCTGTTCCCCTTCCTGGCCGTGAAAACGCGACATGTCGCGAAATCGTGACATGTCGCGATATCGCTACACTCTTCCCGACCGTACATCCTCGGCAGCATCTTGTCGCGATATCGCGACCGTTTTTACCTTCGGGCTCTCTCTCCTCAAACTGTCGCGATATCGCTACCACTTTTACCTTCGGGCTCTCTCGTCGCAAACTGTCGCGATATCGCTACCGCTTTCTCTTTCCGTACGCCTCCCTGAAACACGTCATGAAATCGCGACCATTTTTTTCGTACGCCTTGGCAAAACCTGTCGTGATTTCGCTACCGTTTCTCTGCTTCGGGCATGGTCTTCATTTCTGTCACGATTTCGCGACATCTCCCTTGTGCCGTACAATTTGCTAAAACACGTCACGAAATCGCGACCACCTTCTCCTTCGGGCCGCTTCTCCGAAACATGTCACGATTTCGCTACCATTTCTTTTCCGTACACCTTTGCTGCGATCGGTCATGAAATCGTGACGTCTTTCCTCTTCGAGTCCTTTTTGCTTCTGTCGCGATATCGTGACATTTTTCACCTTCGTACACTTTGTCAAAACACGTCGGAGAAATCGTACGACACTTTTCATCATCCGTTGCTCTAAAAACACGTCGCGAAATCGTGACACTTTTCATCATCCGTACGCTTCGGCAAAACACATCGCGAAATCGCGACCATTTTCATTCTTTTCCAATGGCATGTCGCGATTTCGCGACACCATTTCTTTTCTTCTCGGGCGACATGTCGCGATTTCGACACAACATTTCTTTTTCTTAACGCATGTCGCGATTTCGTGACAACTTTCAATTTTTCTTTTCTCTCCTCTTCGGCAGCGATGGAGCTACATGTCACGATTTCGCGACAACTTTCCCGTTTCCAGCAGCGATGGCGCGACAAGTCGCGATTTCGCGACATGTCGCGATTTCGCGACACTTTTCAACACTTAGGCATTTTTTCTTTTTTCTTCAATTTTAGCATCTGGGTCACCGAGATTCTTCTCTGCAAGCCTGCAAAAAAGGTGGGTCCCCAATTTTGGGGTGTGTTGTGGATCAACCACAACAGGATGGTTCGCTCACTAAAGATCCCATTCAAATCAAAGAGGAGGCAATCAATTTATTTCTTAATCTAATAGGATGAGAGGCTCCTACTGATAATGCTTCAACTATTGCCATGTTGCAAAACATTAAATTCTTGGTAACAAATCAACTTAATGACTACCTTCTCAACTCCTTCAAAGAGGAGGAAATTAGGAAAGTAATTTTTGACATACATGGGAATAAATCTTTGGGCCCGAATAGTTTCCCAATTGTACTCTTTCAAATATTTTGGCATATATTTAGGGCAAAATTTATTCAAGTTGTTATGAATTTTCAAAAAACTCAACATATACCTTGAGATGTTAATTCATCCTTCTTGGATCTAATCCCAAAGGTGGCAAGTGCAAGGTCTTTTTCATATTTTCAACCTATAAGCTTTTGCAATACCTTATACAATATTGTGTCCGAGGTTTTAGCTAATAGAATTTAAATTATTCTTTTCTTTATAATCGATCCCCAACAAGGGGACTTTGTAAAGGACCGCTAGATCCTGGATGGAATTATTACTATCTACGAGGTAATTCATTCCATTGATAAGAGTGGAGATGAGGGGATGTTGTTAAAACTTGATATGAACAAGGCCTATGATAGGGTATCTTGGGATTTTTTAATTTGAACTATGTCCAATTTTGGTTTCCATCAAGAGTGGATCAATCTTATCAGGGCTTGTATCTCTTTAGCCATGTTCTTAGTCTTAGTAAATGGTTTTGTAGTAGGGTATTTTCAAAACAAGAAAGGACTTTGTCAAGGAGACCCCTTATCTCCCTACCTCTTCATTATCCTTGTTGAAGCCCTAGAAAGAGCGATTTCAGCTACTATAGAAAATGGGAATATTGAAGGTATTAAACCTACTTTTGTTACTGTTCTTGTCTCCCACCAAAAATTTGTGGACAACATGATCATAACCACAAAATAATCCATTATATAGGCTAGGGAACTAAATTTGATCTTGGAAATATATGAGTAGGAAGATGTCCAAAAGGTGAAATTTTATAGAAATAAGGTTTATTTTTTAAACACTTTTGGCCCTAAACAAGTAAGAATGGCAAGACTCTTCAGTTGTAGTATTGGGTATGTTTCAGTTACCTATCTTGGGATGCCTCTTTTTAAGGGAAGGTTGACTGAAGCACTATGGAATCCAATCATTGAGCGATTAACAATAAAAATTTCAAGATGGAGAGGCTCTTTACTTAGCCAAGATGGCAAAGTTGTAGTGCTCACATGATTTATGTAAGAATCAAAAGAATGTAGATGGTTGTATTAATATCATTCTCACTATGGTTTGACACAAAGATATTAAACTAATTTAGTAGAAAATCATAGTACATAACCAAGCATATCTCAAGGCTAAGTGTAGAGCTAAGATAGGCACATTACAATACTGAGTGTAGAGCTAAGCCAAGTATACCACATGCTAAGAAAAGAATAGCATAAATTTGAGCATAACTGAGCACATCACCACAAAATACCAAGCAACTCAAAGTTGAATACAAAGCAAAGTCGAGCACATTTCCACACAAAACACCAAGTGACGTAAGGCTAAAGCAAAGCAACGAATGCAACACTGATATAGAATACCAATTGTTCATATAGGAATCGATTGGGAGTCTAAGCGTTAAGCTTTGTAGAGAAGAAACAACTAATGATGATTGCAAAATTGAGAAGGTAACATCTAGCATTGATTATGAAAGGAAAAGTGATATTAGAAGTAATGTTTACTACCAAGAGGAGTAATGTATCTTGTAAACATCTACAAGCATTCAAATCCAAATGTTGGATATAGTAACTCTTAATAAAAATTTGAACACCCAGAAATGAATCATTTTTGAAGCCACGTAGCACTCAGGCATGTTGATTAAATCAGTTTGCACGGGTTCCTTCTATAGCACTTAAAGCATTACAATGAAGCATGGAGAATAGGCACACATAGAGTCAGTTTTAAAATAGGTTTTTCAAAGTTTAATTTTTGGAGCGATAAGTTGTTTTTAGGTTTTATAAAGGTTTAATTTTAGGAGAAATAAGTTATAAGGTTTTATTTATTTATTGAGTAATAAGGTAGAACATTATTAAAATGTTTTATTAAGGTTGAATTAGTTATTAATTATTAAGTTAATGGAGGGATAAGTAGAATGCTAGTTTAATATTGGAGATATAAGGTTTTTTAATAGTTTCTTGATTTGTTAGATAAATTTGAAATTGGTTTGATTTATTAATAGAATATTATTAATTCTTGAAAATTAATTATTTGGGAGTTAAGGGTCCAAGGGCTTGGTTCAATAGTCAAAATGCTTCTGTAGAAGCATGGAGACCAAGGTTCCAATCCCTTAGGCCTCGTAGTACCGATGGGCATGTCACATTAGTGTTGCTGGCTATGTAAAAGGTTTATCCTGATGCAATTGGAGGTTATATTGGCGACAAGGAGCGATATTCGAACCCATGAAGAGGCGTAGAAAATTGTAACGTGTTATCCATTACTCTAGTATAATCAAAAAAAAATTATTCGAGAGTTAAAAGGATTACAACTTCAAACTTAGGAAAAACTAAATTTGCAAAAATTCATTTTCTAGTTTCTAAAAATTTGGGAGATATAAGGTTTTCTACTTCATAGGTTTTAATTTAGAAACTTTACATCTAGAAAGTTGTAAGGGGTACAAAAATGGATAAGTTATCTAGAGGAACTTTTCAGCGTAGAAGATATTATCAAAATATAAAACCATATTCTTCAAAAAGAAAATTTCAAGAACAAGGTTCGTTTAATGAGCAACATGTTGGAAATATTTGTGCAAATTGTTGTCATTGATGTCAAAAGAGAGATGTCATTGATGTCAAGGAAAATTCTCAAGGCACAATTATTATTCTAAGTAAGGTCAATAATGAAGGCACAGGTTTATCTCAAGAGAAAGGAAATTTGTTGAGAAAAGCATTATAATATTTATTTTTGAATATTATAATGAAGGACAAAAGGCTTAAGAGTTCTTTGGAACAATGGTTTAAAAATGAAGGCAAGATATTAATATTATTGAAGGCAATAATATTAATTGTGAAGGCAAGGTTCAAAAGGATTAATATTATAATATATTTATTATAATATAAATATTTCAAGTTATAATATCATTTGAGCACCAAGTAATTGAAGGTAATTCGAATTAATTTTGAATTGAGGTGGTCGACGTCATATGGTGTAAAAAAGACAAGGTGGGCCGACTTTGGACAAAGAGGAAATTAAATCATATTAATACCCCATGCCTAAAGTCATTTTTGAGTTGTTCAAAATTGTGCAAGCAATAATATCGATATCCGATTCGTTGCACATGATAGAGAAGGAAAGGAAAGGAGAGTGCAGTATTCTACAATGAACAGTGAAGGTTTATGTTCGGATTGGTGCACATCAAATACCATCCAACCAGCTAGACCAGCTGGTGGCTGAGCCTATGCAAAGGTGTTGTGAGAAGGAGGTTTCAGGTTCGAAACCCATCGTGGACCATTTTTGTTTGGCTAGGTAGAGTTCACGGTAGGAGGAAGTAAAAGGTGATTGGCACCTTTGTGTTCTCATGGGCTGCGTTAGCGTAGCTGGTCATGGCCCTTTGGTTGGGCGCCTTGCCCTCACGAGGTGAGAGGTTCGAGTCACATTGAGGGCAGAATAAAAGAGGTATTTATTTTCTCAATTGTGATTTTATTTTTGTGGGAGTTATAAGGTTGAGTTGTCATTTATTTTTTCTCATTTGATATAGGAGAAATAAGGTGTGAAAAGGGTCTTTTGGTATTGAAATTTAAAATCTATTTAGAAGGAGAAATAAGGTGTGATAAGGATTCTTTCATTGTATGAGTTGATTGTGTGTGTTTTAAAAGTAGGAGTTATAAGGTGTTTTGTGGTTTAATTATTGTGTGTATTTCTACATGGTGAAAGAAAGTTTGAAGGGTTTTGTTCTTTGATTAAAAAGCCTTGTTTTGAGAAATTAAAGGGAATTGTAAAGTAATATTTTTGTGCACATTTTTGAAGAGAGGTTTATCATGTGGATGATTGAAAAGTGCTATGCTAACTAACCCTTGAAAGTGGCATAAGAAAGACAGAATATTTTGAGACAGGTTTTGAGGGCACTTCTTCATCAAAGCAAGTCAAGAGGTATGGTGATATCATTCCTTCTTTAAGGTGTTTGGTTGAGAAAATATTTTTGAATCTTAAGGTGAAGAAATAAGGATTGTATATGTGCATTGTTTGGATTATTTGAGCTATGGTTTGTGAAACAAGTTATGCTTCATTGTTTGAATGAATTTGTGAAGCTTTTGGGCATTGGTTTGAGTAATATTGGAAAGAACATATTGAGAAATTATAGTGCATATCATTTTCTATATGTTCTTGAACAA
Organism: Wollemia nobilis; assembly: GCA_028583015.1. NCBI lineage: Eukaryota > Viridiplantae > Streptophyta > Pinopsida > Araucariales > Araucariaceae > Wollemia > Wollemia nobilis. The sequence goes on along the minus strand of JAQPPZ010017031.1, from coordinate 3,629,441 downwards.
GAAATCTAGGTAGAATATGTTTGAAGTACTTTTATCAAAGCAAGTGTTATGAGCAGTTTTTGAGCATGTGTTAGAGCAGAGTTGAGCAAATATAGTGAGCATATTAGAGCAGGATTGTGAGCTATTTTGAGTAGGCCTTTTGAGAAGGCTTGTGAGAAGTTCTAAGTAGGACTTGTGAGCAAGTATGAGATAGATTAGTACAGGAAGTTGAGTAGATTTGATCAAAGTTGTGGGTAGATTTGATCAGAGTTGTGAGCAGATTTGATCAGAGTTGTGAGCATATTTGATCAGAGTTGTGAGAAGATTTGATCAGAGTTGAGCAGAGTTGATAGCTAACTTTGGAGCCTACCAGAGCAAAGGGGATAGAGTTCTCCTATGGATAGAGGTCCACTAGCTAGAGCAATGGGGACAAAGGTCTCCTATGGATAGAGGTCCACTAGCCAGAGCAGTGGGGATAGAGGTCTCCTGTGGATAGAGGTCCACTAGCCAGAGAAGTGGGGATAGAGGTCTCCTATGGATAGAGATCCACTAGCTAGAGCAGTGGGGATAGAGTTCTCCTATGGATAGAGGTCCACGAACTTGAGCATAGGGGATTGGTGTCTCCTTTGGATAGAGGTCCATAAACATTGTAATAGGGATTTGATTCCCAAGATATTTGTTGAGAAAAGTTATAAGAAATATTTTCTCCATGGACGTAGCCCACATTGGGTGAACCACGTTAAATCCATGTCTCTCATGTGTGTGATGATTTATGCATTATTTACTACCTTGATATTATTGTTGTTATCATTTGGATTGAAAAGTAAAAAGTTTTATCTTATATTGTTCACCCCCCTCTCAGTATAAGCTTGTGTTCTTCAATTGGTATCAGAGTGGGTTCCTTCAAAAAATTCTAACAACTTGAAGGAAGATCCTACAAGAACACACATGACCACAAAAAATGGAGAAAGAGCCATGATTGACATGAAAAAGGAACTTATTGTTGCTCTTGGAAATTTGGAAAGAGTTAGAGAGAAGAATTCAAGTTTGAAGGCTCAAATTAAAAAGGATGAGGAAACAAAGACAAAGCTTCTACAAGATCTCACAGACTTAAAGGTGAAGGTTGAAGAGGTAAAGAAAATTGAAAAAGGTATGGTTGAACAATTAAAGGCAAAAGAGTTAGAATGTGAAAGATTGGAACTTGAAATTGTCTCTCTAAGAAAGGGAGTTGAAAAGTCTAAGGATAAGTTACAACAAAATATAAGGTTAGGGAAATAGAAAGAGGAGTCAAGCTCCAAAGGAACAAAGATATCAAAGAAAGAAGAGCCCATGACCTATGTTGATATATTGAAAGGCAAAAGTATCGAGGAGGAAGAAAATAGAGAAACATCATGGACAAAATTAAATTACAAAAATGGCAAAGGAAGAATCATGCGACCATATCATTCAAGGCAATCTAATAGGTTACAAAATTTCTTCCATGGTTATTGCTTTTCATGTAATAAATATGGTCATAGAGTTGTACATTGCATGGTCCATGTGAGAAATAATGTTGATAGAAATTTCAATTCATTTGCACCTCTCATGGATAACAATATCATCTGTTACAAATGTAATAACTTTGGGCACAAGGCCAAATGGTGTAAAACAATATTTCTTGAATCAAGCAAAAAGGAGGATCAAAAGGTTCAAAAGAATACAACCTCAAAATTTTAGAAAGAGAAAGAGGAACAAGAAAAGGAGAAGTCAATGTTGGTATAGACAACTCTTCATGCACAAGATAAGGGAAATCAGTGGTATGTTGATAGTGGTTGTTCAAGTCATATGATAGGTGACAAAAGTAAATTTCTTTCACTTAAAGAAATCAATGGAGGATCAGTAAAATTTGGAGATAATGCTTCAGCAAAAATTGTTGGAAAAGGGACTTTGAGTTTAGATAATGGAAAATCAAAGATAGAAAATGTATTGTATGTTAAGGGATTGAAGCACAATTTACTAAGTGTAAGTCAGATTTGTGATCAAGGGCACACAGTCACCTTTCACCCAAATAGATGTGAGATCAGGAAATCCAAGACAGGAAAGCTTATTGCAGATGCCAGTAGAACTACAAACAATCTCTACATGTTGAGTGAAATTAAAGGAGAAAAATATTTTCTATCACAAGAGGATGAGAGTTGGTTATGGCATAGAAGAATGGGTCATCTAAACTTTGACAACATTGTGAAAATAAGCAACAAATAGGCAGTCAGAGATTTGCCCAGGATAAAAAGACCTCAAAACATAATTTGTGCACAATGTCAGCTTGGTAAGCAAACAAGAACAAGTTTCAAGTCAAAAGAATTTTCTTCATTCGAACCATTGAAACTAGTTCACACTGATTTATGTGGTCCTACAAGGACAAAGAGTTTACAAGGTGAAAGTTACTTCATGCTATTTATAGATGATTTCTCCAGAATGACTTGGGTGGCTTTCTTAAAAGAAAAGTCAGAAGCCTTTGAGAAGTTCCAGGCATTCAAAGTTTTAGTAGAAAATGAAACAGGTAAAAAGATAAAGTGTCTAAGATCAGATAGAGGAGGAGAATTTACTTCAGGTGAATTCATAGAATTCTATGAACAACATGGAATCAAAAGAGAATACTCAGCAACAAGGACTCCACAACAAAATGGAGTAGTTGAAAGAAAAAATAGAACTATCGAGAATATGGCCAGAGCTATGCTAAGTGAGTCTAAGATTTCAGATGGTTTTTGGAGAGAAGCAATTCATACAACTATCTATATCATCAATAGAGCTCAAGTAAGAGTAAATCATCACAAAACCCCATATGAGCTTTGGAAGGGAAGACCAGCTACTGTGAAGTATTTCAGAGTTTTTGGAAGCAAATGCTACATTAGATGAGAGGAGAAAAATTTGGGCAAGTTTGATTCAAGGTGTGATGAGGGTATCTTCCTTGGCTATTCCACTAAGAGCAAAGCCTATAAATGCTATAATAAAAGGACACATACAATTGTGGAAAGTATAAATGTAACAGTTGATGAAGAAATAGGGCCAAGAGAACCAACTCAAGAAATTGTATACCAAGAAGGAGAAAGTTGCCAAGAATAATTAGGTGAAGAATCAAAAGAAGAAGATGAAACACAAAGAACACCACCTAAGACACCATCCAGGTATGTGCAAAAGAATCATCCAAGAGATCTTATTATTGGGAATCCAGATGAAAGACAAACAAGGAGGAAGATAATAGGAATAGGTGAACATGCAAATCTTTCTTTGCTATCTAAAATTGAGCCCAAGAATTTCAATGAGGCAAGAGAAGATAAATTTTGGGTCAAGGCAATGGATGAGGAGTTGGATCAAATAGAAAAAAGTGAGACTTGGGAACTTGTCCCATGACCAAAATACAAGAATATAATTGGCACTAAATGGGTTTACAGAAATAAGTTAAATGAATATGGTCAGGTAGTCAGAAACAAAGCAAGACTAGTATGCAAAGGCTATGCATAGGTTGAAGGGATTGATTTTGATGAAACATTTGCTCATGTTGCATGACTTGAGGCCATAAGGATATTTTTAGCTTTCTCAAGCTTCAAAAACTTCAAAGTATATCAAATGGATGTAAAATCAGCTTTTCTCAATGGCTTCTTAGAAGAAGAGGTCTACATTGAGCAACCTGAGGGGTTTAGCCTGACTGATAAACCAGATTATGTATGCAGATTAAATAAGGCTCTTTATGGATTAAAGCAAGCCCCTAGGGCTTGGTATTCAAGGTTGGATAAGTATCTTCAAGAACAAGGGTTCAGAAAAGGAATAGCTGACAAAAATTTATACATCAAAAATGAAGGAAATGACTTATTGATTGTGGTGGTCTATGTGGATGATATCATTTTTGGAGGTAGTAATGATAAGATGTGTCAAAAATTTGCAAAGTGTATGCAAAATGAATTTGAAATGTCAATGCTTGGTGAGTTGTCTTTCTTCCTTGGATTATAGATTTCACAATTAGAAAAAGGTGTATTTCTCTCACAAACCAAGTATATAAAAGAAATGTTGAAAAATTTCAAATTGGAGGATTGCAAACCAGTGAGTACCCCCATGGTTACAGGATGCAAGTTGAGTAAAGATGATGAATCTCCTGAGGCAAATCAGACATTGTATAGATCCATGATTGGTAGCTTACTATATGTCACAGATACAAGACCAGATATAATGCAAGCAGTGGGACTAGTGGCAAGATTTCAAGCAGCACCAAAGGAAAAATAATTCTCAGGTATTTAAAAGGAACTATGGAATTTGGACTTTGGTATCCCACAAGTAACAACTTCACTCTCACAGCATATACAGATGCATATTGGGCAAGCAGTATTGATGACAGGAAGAGCACAAGTGGAGGAGCATTCTTTCTTGGAGATTGTTTAGTCTCTTGGCTAAGCAAGAAACAAGCATCGGTATCCTTATCCACGGTAGAGGCAGAGTACATTGTAGTAGTTGCTTGTTGTACACAAGTGTTATGGATGAAGCAAACTTTAACAGATTTTAAAATAGAGCATGATCATCCCATATCCATACTATGTGATAATACAAGTGCCATAAATATTTCAAAGAATCCAGTGATGCATTCAAGGACCAAGCACATTCCAATCAAATATCATTTTTTGAGAGAGCAAGTGATGGATAAGCAAGTCAAATTGGAATATGTTACTACAAAGGAACAGATTGTGGACATATTTACTAAGCCACTTCCAAAGGAAACTTTTGAGTATCTTAGAGGAAATTTGGGAGTAGTCTTACTCCCATCCCAAACTTGATCACCTCAAGGAGAGGAGGTGGTGAGGGGGCTGAGCTAAGAGTCTTATTTTTAGCCCCAAAGGAGTCCCTTTGCCATTGATGTCAAAGGGGGAGAGTTTCAATAAGGGGAAGAGAAATCAATAAGAGGGAGCAACTTCTCAGGGGGAGCAGTTTGGAATCCAGTGGTAGAAAAAGGAAGTATTTTAGAAGGGTTGCCATCAATGACAAAGGGGGAGATTGTTGGAAATATTTGTGCAAATTGTTGTCATTGATGTCAAAAGAGAGATGTCATTGATGTCAAGGAAAATTCTCAAGGCACAATTATTATTCTAAGTAAGGTCAATTATTTTTTTGGTTGGGTAGAGTTCATGGTAGGAGGAAGTAAAAAGTGATTGGTGCCTTTGTGTTCTCACGGGATACATTAGTGTAGCTGGTCGTGACCCTTTGGTTGGGCGTCTTGCCCTTATGAGTTGAGAGGTTCGAGTCACATTGAGTGCAGAATAAAGGAGGTATTTATTTTCTCAATTACGATTTGATTTTTGTGGGAGTTATAAGGTTGAGTTGACATTTATTTTTGCTCATTTTTATTAGGAGAAATAAGGTGTGAAAAGGGTCTTTTGGTATTAAAATTAAAAATCTATTTAGAAGGAGAAATAATGTGTGATAAGAATTCTTTTAGTGTATGAGTTTATTGTGTGTGTTTTAAAAGTAGGAATTATAAGGTGTTCTATGGTTTAATTATTGTGTGTAAATATGCATGGTGAAAGAAAGTTTGAAGGGTTTTGTTCTTTGATTAAAAATCCTTGTTTTGATAAATTAAAGGAAATTGTAAAGTAATATGTTTGTGCACATTTTTGAAGAGAGGTTTATCACGTGGATGATTGAAAATTGCTATGCTAACCAACCCTTGAAGTGGCATAAGAAAGATAGAATATTTTAAGATAGGTTTTGAGGGCACTTCTTCATCAAAGAAAGTCAAGAGGTATGGTGATATCATTCTTTATTTAAGGTGTTTGGTTGAGCAAATATTTCTGAATATGAAGGTGAAGAAATAATGATTGTATATGTGCATTGTTTGGATTATTTGAGCTATGGTTTGTGAAACAAGTTATGCTTCATTGTTTGAATGAATTTATGAAGCTTTTGGGCATTGGTTTGAGTAATATTGGAAAGAATATATTGAGAAATTATAGTGCATATCATTTTCTATATGTTCTTGAACAAGAAATCTAGGTAGAATATGTCTGAAGTACTTTTATCAAAGCAAGTGTTATGACCATTTTTTGAGCATGTGTTAGAGCAGAGTTGAGCAAAGATAGTGAGCATATTAGAGCAAGATTGTGAGATATTTTGAGAAAAACTTTTGAGAATGCTTGTGAGCAAGTATTAGATAGATAAGTATAGTATTTGAGCATATTTGATCAACGTTGTGGGCATATTTGATCAGTTTTATGAGCATATTTGATCAGATTTGTGAGCATATTTGATCAAAGTTGAGCATAGTTGATAGCTGACTTTAGAGCCTACCACATCAAAGGGGATATATTTCTCCTATGGATATAAGTCCACTAGCCAGAGCAGTGGGGACAGAGGTCTCTTGTGAATAGAGTTCCACTAGCTAGAGTAGTGGGTATTAAGTTCTCCTATGGATAGAGGTCCACTAGCCAAAGCAGTGGGGACAGAGGTCTCTTATGGATAGAGATCCACTATCCAGAGAAGTGGTGATAGATTTCTCCTATAGATAGAGGTCCACGAACTTGAGCATAGGGTATTGGTGTCTCCTTTGGACAAAGGTCCATAAACATTGTAATAGGGATTTGATTCCCAAGAGATTTGTTGAGAAAAGTTATAAGAAATGTTTTCTCCATGGAAATAGCCCACATTGGGTGAACCACATTAAATCCATGGCTCTCATGTGTGTGGTTATTTATGTATTATTTACTACCTTGATATTATTTTTGTTATCATTTGGATTGAAAAGTAAAAAGTTTTATCTTATATTGTTCACCCTCCCTCTCAGTATAAGCTTGTGTTCTTCACAACATCATATTTCTCAAAACTCTTGTTCACAATGCAAGATAGTCTCAAGTAAATCCAATCAAGTGATTCAAACTAAAAAATTTCTTTGGTATATATATTCAATATCTAGTCATGATATGACTAGTAATTTGCAATGGTTTGATTGTTTATAAGTCAGAGATAATTTTTATTTGAATATTGTTGATGATAAGAGGTACCTAGTTCATGGAAGTGGTAATGTAACACCTAGTGCACCATTTTTAGATTTTGTACTAAAATATGTTATGTATGTTCCAATTTTGTCAACCAATCTCATTTCAGTTACTAAACTGGTTGAAAGTGGAAGATCAATTGAGTTCAAATGTATAAATGGGAAAAATAAGTGTATTATCAAAAATTAAAATATAATGGAGGCTACAGGATCAATTAAGAATAGGATATATGTTTTATATTCAATTGGTTTTTCTCAAGAACTTATCTTATTTCAAGATAATATTGTTGAATGTTTTGAAAGATAAAGCACAGAAAATGAAATTCAGGAAATTATCTACCAACGAAAGCATTTGGTGAATCCAAAGTTCAAGATAATGAAGCAAATGTGAGGACAATAGAAGATCACATGCATCATGAGATAGATTGAAGATCAATATAAAGAACATGATTGAATACTAAAGTCTTCAATAACAAAATAATGTAATACAAGGGAATTTTGGAGTATATTACATTATTTAGTACATGCTAATGTACCCCAATGGTACATCTTGTAAATATTATATTAGGGTTGAGTCTTAGTTTAGAGTGTGAGTAATATTTTATGTAATGTAATAATGTGCAGGAAATGCACAAGTGTTATGTAAGTGTGTATGTGCAGGAAATGCACAAGTGTCATGTGAGTAAGTGTGCAAGTGTAATGTAAGTTTATGTGCACAAGTGTCTTATATGTAAGTGTGTACAAGTGTCTTTATATTATGGTGTACTAAGTGAAGATTCATGTCTAGGTGTGCATACAAGATAGAGTCATGTGTATGCAAGATTCAAGTAGAGAATACAAGAGTCATGAGACAACATAAGGAAATGAACAATCAAGTATCCAAAGAGTCATTCTACTATGGCTATATATTACTCTATGGAGGAGCATAATATGAATCATTCTCATCATACAATGTAAAGGGTCAAGTGCTATATTTGTAAGAGAAAGAGGAATAATAAAGATTGTATACATTTGAGCAATTAATATTGTAAGTCATGTTACATGCTTTGTACATGTTTGATTTAAGTTATTACATTCATATTTTTGCTTGTTAATGAATTTTATTTGATATATTATAAGCCTTTATTTACATATTAATTTGTTCATATTATTCTACTTACATAATTATCTTGATCTTACTATATTGTGGCTATATTATATTTGATCCTGTGGAATTTATCCAATACATTTTAAATTAACATTAAGGCTTAAAAAGCCATCAAATATTTTGATCCTATTGTATCATGTCCTCTTTCATAGCTCTAACCTAAAAATAATTAGTATTTCTTCAATTATCCTTATTTATTTAATTTTATCTATCTGGACCTATTTTTTGGAAGTTGAAATTCATCCTCATCCATATCCATTTGTAATTTTCTCTTGTGATTTTATATATATACTTCTATTGTACTCTTCTAAGGGCATGATCTCTCAATATGACCCACTTAATGACATCTTCTAGATCTGAAAGATATCTTTTCATAATCTATGGTTTGGGTCCACAACTTACCCCCATACTTAAGAATGATTTATTTTGGTAAATATTATTTTATATCAATCATGACCAATATTCAAGCATAAATAGCCAAGAATCAATATTTTGTAGTTTCTAAAATCTCAAGGAATTATTCAAGAGTGTTACCTACTATCTTAAAGCTATCCATTTCCCATAATTAAATGGGTAACTTATACATCATGTCCTAGACTTGTACTACAAATAGATTTACATTTTCATGTGCAAATCCTTCATACTAGTGGGTAAAGAAGAGTTCTACACTTTCCATAAACCAAGGACCCCCTTTCAGAATCCTATCTATTTCCTCCCTAGAATAAAAATTGGCTAGGAAGAAACCTTTGGGAATAAAGGATAGACTCACTCTTGAATACTTCCAACTTCTATCAATCCATTTTTTAGAGTTGAAACCTCTATCCAAGACCTATTAAATTTACCAATGATTGTCTTATCTTTGAGCAACAAGGATATTTGCTCTGTGAGGTTCTCCCTCACCTCTACTACCAGGTATGACTCTAAGGATTTAGTTGTAAATTGGTCCTTGGGAATAAAACTATAACTTAAAATATACTAAAATTTACAATTATTCTATAGTAATTATATTATTTGAAAATAAACCTAGAATAATTTGCATGTAGAACTTTTGAGATAGTGAAGGGATAAATAAAAATTAGGTAAAAAATTATGAGTCTAGATAGAATGTCTTGTCTTGTTGATTTAGCTCTCCATTGCTCCTTCCATCATCCAAACCTTAGGTAACATATATCTACAATTCCATTTATTGGGACTTGAAAATTTGTCACTCCCCTTTTTTTGGATGGCTAACTTCACAATCTCATAAATCCCTCAATACTGCTCGAATTCTTTCATATGACCACCCATTTTAAAGCTCTTCAAAATCTACACAAATTGGTCTAAGAATTATCAAAATCAAACAACCATTTTCAAATATATGACTTTGCCCTTGTTTCGTACAACTATCTTCATATGGTCATATCTCCCTCAATATTTCTTGGATTCTTTTGTATGACCACTAATTTCAAAGCTCTTCAATTTTCACACAAAGTGGCACAAGAATATATTAGACTGTATATTATGTATCTATTACTTATCAAGATTTAAACTTGGTTTTCCTCCTTGAAATTTGAGGAATTTAATTGGCTAAGACAATATTATTTAATAAATTAATATCATTTTTATAAAGTAGTTATATAGGATTGAAATTGAAATCATAAGTATAACATCATGACCACATCATTGACCTCATAAATATAACATCATTGACCATATAATGCTATTATAATAACTTGACAATTATACATATATCACCTCACAATATTCAAATGTATATTTCCTCCTTAAAAGTCCAAAAATATATGTATAACATCATTGACCACATAATGTTATTATAATTACTTTAAAATTATGTATATATCATGGAACAAGATTCAAACTTAGAATTTCTTCTTAAAAATTTTAAAAAAATTATCCAATTACTTATATCATTTGATAAATTAATAAGGTTTATTTTATTATAAAATTTCAAATTATGGTTATGGCATAGAAGAATGGCTCATTTTAACTTTGACAACATTGTGAAAATAAGCAACAAACAGGTAATCAAAGATTTGCCCAAGATAAAAATACCTCAAAACACAATCTGTGCACAATGTCAGCTTGGTAAGCAAACAAGAATAAGTTTCAAGTTAAAATAATTTTTGTCATATGAACCATTGAAACTAGTTCACACTGATTTATGTGGTCCTACAAGGACAAAGAGTTTACAAGGTGAAATTTACTTCATGCTATTTATAGATGATTTCTCCAAAATTATTTGGGTGGATTTTTTAAAAGAAAAGTTAGAAGCCTTTGAGAAGTTCCAGGTATTCAAAGTTTTAGTAGAAAATGAACAGATAAAAATATAAAGTGTCTAAGATCAGATAGAGGAGGAGAATTTACTTCAGGTGAATTCATAGAATTCTATGAACAACATAGAATCAAAAGAGAATACTTAGCAACAATGAATCCACAACAAAATGAAGTAGTTGAAATAAAAAATAAAACTATCGAGAATATGGCTAGAGCTATGCTAAGTGAGTCTAATATTTTAGATGGTTTTAGGAGAGAAGCAATTCATACAACTATCTATATCATAAATAAATCTTAAGTAAGTGTAAATAATCATAAAACCCCATATGAGCTTTAGAAGGGAATACCAGCTACTATGAAGTATTTCAGAGTTTTGGAAAGCAAATGCTACATTAGACGAGAGGAGAAAAATTTGGGTAAGTTTGATTCAAGGTGTGACAAGGGTATCTTCATTGGCTATTCCACTAAGAGAAAAGCTTATAAATGCTATAATAAAAGGACACATACAATTGTGGAAAGTATAAATGTAACATTTTATGAAGAAATAGGGCCAAGAGAACCAGCTCAAGAAATTGCATACCAAGAAGGAGAAAGTTGCTAGGAAGAATTAGGTGAAGAATCAAAAGAAGAAGATGAAAAACAAAGAACACCACCTAAGACACCATCCAAGTATGTGCAAAAGAATCATCCAAGAGATCTAATTATTGGGAATCTAGATGAAATACAAACAAGGAGGAAGATAATAGGAATAAATGAACATGCAAATATTTCTTTACTATCTAAAATGGAGCCCAAGAATTTCAATGAGGCAAGAGAAGATAAATTTTGGGTCAAGGAAATGGATGAGGAGTTGGATCAAATAGAAAAAAATGATACTCGGGAACTTATCCCATGACCAAAAGATAAGAATATAATTAACACTAAATGGGTTTACAGAAATAAGTTAAATAAAGATGGTCAGGTAGTCAAAAACAAAGCAATACTGGTATGCAAAGGCTATGCACAGGTTGAAGGGATTGATTTTGATGAAACATTTACTCTTGTTGCACGACTTGAGGCCATAAGGATATTTTTAGCTTTCTCAAGCTTCAAAAACTTCAAAGTATATCAAATGGATGTAAAATCAGCTTTTCTCAATGGCTTCTTAGAAGAAGAGGTTTACATTGAGCAACCTGAGGGTTTCAGACTAACTGATAAACCAGATTATGTATGTATATTAAAGAAGGCTCTTTATGGATTAAAGCAATCCCCTAGGGCTTGGTATTCAAGGTTGGATAAGTATCTTCAAGAATAAGGGTTTAGAAAAGGAATAGTTGACAACAATTTATACATCAAAAATGAAGGAAATGATTTATTGATTGTGGTGGTCTATGTGGATGATATCATTTTTGGAGGTAGTAATGATAATATGTGTTAGAAATTTGCAAAGTGTATGCAAAATGAATTTGAAATGTCAATGCTTGGTGAGTTGTCTTTATTCCTTAGATTACAGATTTCACAATTAGAAAAATGTGTATTTCTCTCACAAACCAAGTATATAAAAGAAATTTTGAAAATTTTCAAATTGGAGGATTGCAAACCAGTGAGTACCCCCATGGTTATAGGATGCAAGTTGAGCAAATATGATGAATCTCCTGAGGCAAATAAGACATTGTATAGATCCATGTTTGGTAGCTTAATATATGTCACAACTACAAGACCAGATATAATGCAGGCAGTGGGACTAGTGGTATGATTTCAATCAGCACCAAAGGAAACACATGTACTAGCAGTAAAGAGAATTCTCAAGTATTTAAAAGGAACTATGGAATTTGGACTTTGGTATCCCACAAGTAACAACTTCACTCTCATAGCATATACAGATGCATATTGGGCAGGCAGTATTGATGATAGGAAGAGCAAAAGTGGAGGAGCATTCTTTCTTGGAGATTTTTTAGTCTCTTTGCTAAGGAAGAAACAAGCATCGGTATCCTTATCCATGACAGAGGCAGATGCAGTAGTTGCTTGTTGTGCACAAGTGTTATGGATGAAGTAAACTTTAACAAATTTTAAAATAGAGCATGATCATCCCATCTACATACTATGTGATAATACAAGTTCCATAAATATTTCAAAGAATCCAGTGAGGCATTCAAGGACCAAGCACATTCCAATCAAATATTATTTTTTGAGACCAGGTGATGGATAAGCAAGTCAAATTGGAATATGTTACTACAAAGGAACAAATTGCGGACATATTTACTAAGCCACTTCCAAAGAAAACTTTTGAGTATATTAGAGGAAATTTGGGAGTAGTCTTACTCCCATCCCAAACTTGATCACCTCAAGGAGAGGAGGTGGTGAGGGGGCTGAGCTAAGAGTCTTATTTTTAGCCCCAAAGGAGTCCCTTAACCATTGATGTCAAAGGGGGAGATTTTTAGTAAGGGGAAGAGAAATCAATAAGAGGGAGCAACTTCTCAGGGAGAGCAGTTTGGAATCCAATGGTAGAAAAAGGAAGTATTTTAGAAGGGTTGCCATCAATGACAAATGGGGAGATTATTGGAAATATTTGTGCAAATTGTTGTCATTATTGTCAAAATAGAGATGTCATTGATGTCAAGGAAAATTCTCAAGGCACAATTATTATTCTAAGTAAGGTCAATTATTTTTTTGGCTGGCAGAGTTTGTTGTAGGAGGAAGTAAAAGGCGATTGGTGCCTTTGTGTTCTCACAGGCTGCGTTAGCGCAGCTGGTCATGGCCCTTTGGTTGGGCGCCTTGCCCTCACGAGGTGAGAGGTTTGAGTCACATTGAAGGCAGAATAAAAGAGATATTTATTTTCTCAATTGCGATTTAATTTTTGTGGGAGTTATAAGGTTGAGTTGTCATTTATTTTTGCTCATTTGATTAGGAGAAATAAGGTGTGAAAAGGGTCTTTTGGTATTAAAATATAAAATTTGTTTAGAAGGAGAAATAAGGTGTGATAAGAATTCTTTCATTGTACGATTTGATTGTGTGTGTTTTAAAAGTAGGAGTTATAAGGTGTTTTGTGGTTTAATTATTGTGTGTATTTATGCATGGTGAAAGAAAGTTTGAAGGTTTTTGTTCTTTGATTAAAAATCATTGTTTTGAGAAATTAAAGAAAATTGTAAAGTAATATTTTTGTGCACATTTTTGAAGAGAGGTTTTTCATGTGGATGATTGAAAAGTACTATGCTAACCAACCCTTGAAGTGGCATAAGAAAGACATAATATTTTAAGACAGGCTTTGAGGGTACTTCTTCATCAAAGCAAGTCAAGAGGTATGGTGATATCATTCTTTCTTTAAGGTTTTTGGTTGAGCAAATATTTATGAATATGAAGGTGAATAAATAAGGATTGTATATGTGCATTGTTTGGATTATTTGAGCTATGGTTTGTGAAACAAGTTATGCTTCATTATTTGAATGAATTTGTGAAGCTTTTGGGCATTGGTTTGAGTAATATTAGAAAGAACATATAGAGAAATTATAGTGCATATCATTTTCTATATTTTCTTGAACAAGAAATATAGGTAGAATATATCTGAAGTACTTTTATCAAAGCAAGTGTTATGATCAATTTTTGAGCATGTGTTAGAGCAAAGTTGAGCAAAGATAGTGAGCATATTAGAGCAGTATTGTGAGTTATTTTGAGCAAACCTTTTGAGAAGGATTGTGAGAAATTCTAAGCAAGACTTATGAGCAAGTATGAGACAAATCATTACAGGTAGTTGAGCATATTTGATCAAAGTTATGGGCATGTTTGATCAAATTTATGAGCAGATTTTTGAGAAGATTTGATCATAGTTGAGCATAGTTGATAGCTAACTTTAGATCCTACCAGAGTAAAGGGGATAGATTTCTCCTATGTATAGAGGTCTGCTAGCCAGAGCAGTGGGAACAAAGTTATCCTATGGATAGAGGTCCACTAGACAGAGTAGTGGGGACAAAGGTCTCCTATGGATAGAGGTCCACTAGGCAGAGTAGTGGGGACAAATTTCCTCTGTGGATAGAGATCCACTAGCCAGAGAAGTGGGGATAGAGTTCTCCTATGGATAGAGGTCCACAAACTTGAGCATAGGGGATTGGTGTCTCCTTTGGACAAAGGTCCATAAACATTGTAATAGGGATTTGATTCCCAAGAGATTTGTCGAGAAAAGTTATAAGAAATATTTTCTCCATGGATGTAGCCCACATTAGGTGAACCACGTTAAATCCATGGCTCTCATGTGTGTGATGATTTGTTCATTATTTACTACCTTGATATTATTGTTGTTATCATTTGGATTGAAAAGTAAAAAGTTTTACCTTATATTGTTCACCCCCCCTCTTAGTATAATCTTGTGTTCTTCATAACATCATATTTATCAAAACTCTTGTCCACAATGCAAGATAGTCTCAATTAAATCCAATAAAGTGATTCAAACTAAAAAATATCTTTGGTATATAGATTCAAGATCTAGTCATGATATGACTAGTAATTTGCAATGGTTTGATTGTTTAGAAGTCAGAGATAATTCTATTTGAATATTGTTGATGATAAGAGGTACCTAGTTCATGGAAGTGGTAATGTAACACCTAGTGCATAATTTTTAGAATTTGTACTAAAATATGTTATGTATGTTCCAAGGTTTTCAACCAATCTCATTTCAGTTATTAAACTGGTTGAAAGTGAAAGATCAATTGAGTTCAAATGTATAAATGGGAAAAATAAGTGTATTATCAAAAATTAAAATATAATGGAGGCTACAGGATCAATTAAGAATAGGATATATGTTTTATATTCAATTGGTTTTTCTCAAGAACTTATCTTATCTCAAGATAATATTGTTGAATATTTTAAAATACAAAGCACAGGAAATGAAATTCAAGAAATTATCTACCAACGAAAGCATTGGGTGAATCCAAATTTCAATATGATGAAGCAAATGTGAGGAAAATAGAAGATCACATGCATCATGAGATAGATTGAAGATCAAGACAAATAACATGATTGAAGACTAAAGTCTTCAATAACAAAACAATGTAAAACAGGGGAGTGTTGGAGTATATTACATTATTTAGTACATGCTAATGTACCCCCATGGTACACCTTGTAAATATTATATTATGGTTGAGTCTTAGTTTAGAGTGTGAGTAATATTTTATGTAATGTAATAATGTGCAGGAAATGCACAAGTGTTATCTAAGAGTGTATGTGCATGAAATGCAAAAGTGTCATGTGAGTAAGTGTGCACGTGTAATGTAAGTTTATGTGAACAAGTGTCTTTTATGTAAGTGTGTACAAGTGTCTTTAGATTATGGTGTGCTAAGTGAAGAGTCATGTCTAGGTGTGCATACAATATAGAGTCATGTGTATGCAAGATTCAAGTAGAGAATCCAAGAGTCATGAGACAACATAAGGAAAGGAATAATCAAGTATCCAAAGAGTCATTCTACTATGGCTATATATTACTCCATGGAGGAGAATAATATGAATCATTCTCATCATACAATTATCAAGTGTAAAGGGTCAAGTGCTATATTTGTAAGAGAAAGAGGAATAATAAAGATTGCATACATTTGAGCAATTAATATTGTAAGTCATATTACATGCTTTGTACATGTTTGGTTTAAGTTATTACATTCAAATTTTTGCTTGTTAATGAATTTTATTTGATATATTATAAGACTTTATTTACATATTAATTTGTTCATATTATTCTACTTACATAATTATCTTGATCTTACTATATTGTGGCTATATTATATTTGATCCTGTGGAATTTATCCAATCCATTTTATATTAACATTAAGGCTTAAAAAGCCATCAAATATTTTGATCTTGTTGTATCATGTCCTCTTTCATAGCTGAAACCTCAAAATAATTAGTATTTCTTCAAATATCCTTATTTATTTAATTTTATCTATCTGGACCTATTTTTTGGAAGTTGAAAACCATCCTCATCCATATCCATTTGTAATTTTCTCTTGTGGTTTTCTATATATGCTTCTATTGTACTCTTCTAAGGGCATGATCTCTCAATATGACCCACTTAATTACATCTTCTAGATTTGAAATATATCTTTTCATAATCTATGGTTTGGTTCCACAACTTACCCCCATACTTAAGAATGATTGATTTTGGTAAAGGTTATTTTATATCAATCATGACCAATATCCAAGCATAAATAGCCAAAAATCAATCTTTTGTAGTTTCTAAAATCTCAAGGAATTATCCAAGAGTGTTGCCAATTGTCTTAAAGGTATCCATTTCCTAGAATTCAATGGGAAACTTATACATCATGTCCTAGACTTGTACTTAAAATAGATTTACATTTTCATGTGCAAAGCCTTCATACTAGTGGGTAAAGAAGAGTTCTACTCTTTCCATAAACCAAGGACCCCATTTCAGAATCCTATATATTTCCTCCCTAGAATAAAAATTGGCTAGGAAGAAACCTTTGGGAAGAAAGGATAGACTCACTCTTGAATACTTCCAACTTCTATAAATCCATTTTTTTGGAGTCGAAACCCCTATCCAAGACCTATTAAATTTACCAATGATTGTCTTATCTTTGAGCAACAAGGATATTTTCTTTGTGAGGTTCTCCCTCACCTCTAATACTAGGGATGACTCTAAGGATTTAGTTGTAAATTGGTCCTTGGAAATAAAACTAACTTAAAATATACTAAAATTTACAACTATTCTATAGTAATTATATTATTTGAAAATAAACCTAGAATAATTTGCATGTAGAACTTTTGAGATAGTGAAGGGATAAATAAAAATTAGGTAAAAATTTATGAGTCTAGATAGAATTTCTTGTCTTGTTGATTTCCTAGCTCTCCATTGCTCCTCCCATCATCCAAACCTTAGCTGACATATATCTACAATTCCATTTCTTAGGACTTGAAAATTTGTCACTCCCCTTGTTTTGGATGGCTAACTTCACAAGGTCATAACTCCCTCAATACTGCTTGAATTATTTCTTATGACCACCCATTTTAAAGCTCTTCAAAATCTACACAAATTGGTCTAAGAATCATCAAAAACAAACAACCATTTTCAAAGATATGGCTTTGCCCTTGTTTCATACAACTATCTTCATATGGTCATATCTCCCTCAATATTGCTTGGATTCTTTTGTATGATCACTAATTTCAAAGCTCTTCAATTTTCACACAAAGTGGCACAAGAATATATTAGACTGCATATTATGTATCTATTACTTAGAAAGATTTAAACTTGGGTTTCCTCCTTGAAAGTTGAATAATTTAATTGGCTAAGACAATGTTATTTAATAAATTAACATCATTTTTATAAAGTAGTTATATAGGATTGAAATTAAATTCATAAGTATAACATCATGACCACATCATTGACCTCATCAATATAATATCATGACCACATCATTGACCTCATCAATATAACATCATGGCCACATCATTGACCTCATCAATATAACATCTTTGACCATATAATGCTATTATAATAACTTGACAATTATACATATATCACCAAACAATATTCAAACGTAGATTTCCTGCTTAAAAGTCCAAAAATATATGTATAACATCATTGACCACATAGTGTTATTATAATTACTTAAAAATTATGTATATATCATGGACCACGATTCAAACTTAGAATTTCTTCTTAAAAATTTAAAAAAAAAATATATCCAATTACTAATATCATTTGATAAATTAATAAAATTTATTATATTATAAAATTTCAAATTAATTTATTTTAGTTTATATCTTTAATAATATTTAGTAAATTATATAATAAAAATTTTAATTTTCCCTTTATTTCAAAGTTGATGATAGAAATTAAAAGGACAAGTTTGTTATATTCCCTTTTGTTTAAAAGGACTCTTTTAAAAGAGGAAATTTATAAATTTTATCCCTACCAACAAAGTTTTTCCTGTTGAACATTACACTTCATAAAAAAAAATTGGTATATAAAACACACTTTGGTAAATCTTTACTTCTAGTGCTTCACTGTAGTAACTAGTAACATAATACGTAAATCAAACACCCTTCAACTACTTCAAATATAGATAGAATGCAAGACACCATGTATTAAACTCTATTTTTTTTTTTTTTTTTTTTTAAATTGACATTCATAATAATTTATAAAATAGTTTCATACTTATTAAAAGCCTTATATTTTAAATTCACCACATGTATTTACCTTTTTTTTTTAAGTTCAACTTTACATAATACAACTTGAACCATTTTAGGTTTTTTACAATATATACATATATAAAGTTCTTCATATTTGTAGGGGTTAATTATTGGTAGGATCGACAATTGTAATATCTGCATAAGAGTTTCCTTATGTAACCAAAGGGAACCAAATTTTGGTAACTAAATGTATGGTATACTTCTTGATTGGTTCTTACACCAATGAAATAATATGTGATGTTATGATTATGGATTCTTGTCATGTCTTGTTGGGTAGACCATGGCAATTTGATAGAAGGGCAGTGCATGATGGTAGGGAGAGCACATACACTATTGAAAAGGATGACAAGAAGTATACATTAAGTCTATTGAAGGACAATGGAAAAAGAGTGGACAATAGTCCTATAGTGTGCTTGAATATAGATAAACAATCCCTAAAGGATTATGAGACCAATTTGAAGGGATAAAAGGTAATGTTGAGAGAAGTTGTGAAGAAAGTGAAGGAAAAGGTAGAATCAAGTAAAAGGATAAGTATAGGAAATATGCAGTTGATCCATGTGATTGCATGAGATTCCGAAAACAAAAAGGATAAACTAAAATTGCAATGTAAATGAAACTAAAATAACGCTTAAACCCTATGTTATTGAAAATTGCATAAAAAGAAAGAACATGAACACAAGATATTAAAGCAATATAAAAATCGGCCCTTTTATTGATATGCTTTGTGAATTCATGTTACAATGCGTCTCCTTCCTTTTTATGGGATAGGAGCGTTAAATATTGCTCTTTTACAACTTATTCAAGAATTCCTTCTTTCGCATGCCCACATATAAGATGGGCGAACCAAAACGTCGTTGCCGCTTGCGTTGATAAAGGTCGATTCCTCGCTGCTCCTCCAATGCTGCAAATCTACGTTCAAAGAAACAAACAAAGAATCAGTAGCACCTGTGTATGAAAAATAAAAGATAAATCTAACTATGATTGAAATGAATCTAAATGAAATGAAGGCTTGACAAAAGCATAAACATGAAACTAACTAAATACTATAAAAGAAATAAAGTGGGGGGGGTGCCCGAAGGCAAACCACCCGCGGGTGAAACTTTGCTTCGACACCAATCCACTTAGGATGGGTCCGAAACCTGATGTGATGTGTTGTCGGCAAATTGGTAGAATATTGTGGTCAGAAAATCAGTGTTGGTTCTTGATTCGTGCTTTCAAAATTCACCCAATAACCTCTCTTTTGATTAAGAGAATATGGATGTTGAAAACACAAATCGTAAGTAAATGAATTAGCAGCACTTCGTCGCTCAAAATGCTCCTGCTCGGTCTCTCTTTTGGGTGAGAAAACTCACCATTTTATAGACCCAAGGGGTCTCTTTGAATTAACATGCAAAAGTGTTTCTTTGCATGAATGCTTTTTGCCTGAAAGAAAGACTCCTTCTTGATCAAGGGATTCTTAACTGTCTCTGTGCATGTCTTTGTATGTTTTAGAAAAGCTCACTTGCACTCCCATGCAATGAAGGAATAGCTAAGTGGCAGTTCTGAGTTGTTACATGCCGAGATTTGACTTTTTGCCAGTCAAACTTGACATTCGTCCCACCCCAAAGCGAGCGCTGGTAATCGTCTCTGGGTGAGACGAGTATCAATCTTCACTCGTCCTTGGGTAGGACGAATAAAAATCCTCACTCGTCCCTGGGTGGGACGAATAAGAAGCTGAGTGTCTAAAATGTGCCAAATTGATTTCTGACTTGCAAAACTGTTGTGAGTGGTTAGAACCACTGTTTGACCTCTGGGGGCTGTGCGTTAGTTTGATCAGTGCTTGTTGTCACATAATCATATTGGTGCTGTTTTGGTGTCTACAGATGCCCCTTTTTGGGAAGCGTTGCACATGGTGTAGTGCTAAGCAAAAAAAATATATATAACCAAAGCACTAATGATTAGGGTTTCTCAGTAACCTAACGAACTCTTGATGCCCCAACTATGGAAAGGGCATGCATTCTTGAATCCTTGCTTCTGACGAGCTAAGGAACTCAAATCAAGTATTAACATGGTTCGGTGAGGTCTTACTTGAACTTAGACATTGATCAGTCATGAATAGGCAAAGGGCGCAACCTTTTGTTGTGGGAACCTTGAGTTCATGATTCACGAATGCCAAGTATATGATCGGTTCGTGATAATTGCTTGTTTGCTACCCCAAGCAGGGGCACGATTGTCTTTTGCAATGATCCTTTGAATGCGTGTCATTTCCAAGATGGGGTATATTGGTGTTGATTGGCAACTAAGTGTGACTACCCCCTCAAGCGACGAATCGATGAGGGAATGACCGACATGAGAAAAGCGACGAGTCACTTGACCCAAGATGACTTGTGCAAGGGTGCCTTTAGATGGTTTACCGCTAAGCATGCTCGAGCAGTTTCTCGATTGTTTTGACCTATTTTTGGTGGGTGTGAACCCATTTTGGGATGCCATTTGGGTTAACATTGGCAAAAATCCGTCTTCCCGTGGAGCGGTCCGGCTAAGGTAGCCTTCTTAGGGAGTAGGATAACGACAAGGTAGACCTCGACATCAGTTTTCTTATGCCAAGAGGTGAAGTGCAAGAGCACTGTTGTCCAGAAATTTTTAGTGGTTTTGTTGGCATTTGTCATTTTTATGTTGTGGTTGTTGATTGATTTTTTTTTGTTTTTGGTTTTTTTTTTTTTTTATTCGTCCCGGGGGGGGACGAGTGCAATGACGGTACTCGTCCCGAGGTAAGACGAGTGCGCCACGATGGTAATCGTCCTGGGGTGGGACGAGCGTGCCGAAAAGTGCTCGTCCCGGTCAAGGACGATTACCAGCTGGCAAAAAGTATAAATATGCAAAAATGATGGATTTGGTTCATTTGCACTGTTCATCAATTGCGATTTGGAGCTCTGGGGAGGAGGAGGTAGATTTTCTGACACGAAGCGCTGTCGAAATTTCCAGCTACCATAAGTGCACAGACCAGGTCGTCGAGCGGTGGAGTCGAGGCGAGACCAGTAATTGCACTAGCTCCTCGATTGTGAATTTGAAAAACCGTAGGTAAACCATGTCGAATTTTTATTGTTTTTGATGAAATGAAAGATGAAAAATTTTTTTGGTTGAAATGGTAAACTTAGGTAAAACCATAGGTAAACCATGTCAAATTTTTGTTATTATTATTATTTATTTTTTTTTTTTTTTTGTGGATGTACATGTGAATGAAAGATGTTACTGTATAGTTATGCATTTTTGTACATGTGATGGTGATTTGATGCATTTTTTTGATGTTTGTTGTTTTCTGTGATGTGCATATGGTGAAGAGTCGACATCGGGTGCCGACGATTTTTTCTAATGCCCGTGAGGCGTTGAGTGATGATGACTGGGAGTGGCTTGATGCCTTAGGGCTCAAGCATGTGGCTCGGTTGGATGCAGTTGTGGCAGATCGAGCGTACCTCACAGCATTGATCGGCCTATGGGATGTTCGGACGAACACCTTCCATCTTCCAACAGGGGAGATGATTGTCACCTTAGAGGACGTGTATTGGATTCTCTAGATTTCGATAGACGGGGTCCCCATCCGGACGATGCCACGAGGCTAGAGGATGGTTGTACTGACGCGATACTTTGGATATGGAGAGGATGATGATGGGATGACCTCGCTGGAGAGGGCGGAGCTGGATTGTCATATTGGGGGGATTTTGGTGCGATATTGGTATGCGAGGGGAATGTTGGGAGTGAGGCATGCATTACTCATGAGCCTCATTTCCAACATGCTCCTGCCAGACTCGTCAGGAGCGAGGTTCCCATGGAACCTATTGGAGGTGGTGTGGCAACTAGTGGAGTGTCCGATGACAGCATCGATGATTATGAGATGGGGTCAGACACTGTTGGCACAGTTATATGATGAGTTCTATGAGGTTCGCTGTCGAAGGTGAAAGGGGATTGGCTGCAGTTTCTTGTTGTAGTGCTGGGCCTGGCAGCACATAGCCGTAGAGCAACCACGAGGGTTGCCTTGGACTACCCGGGCTGACATGGTGGACAAAGACATTGGGTATGGTGCTCTATGGTATCGATCGGAGGAGCAGGGGTAGAGTCGACGGTTCGTGGGAGACGTCGACCATTACAGAGATGCATTGGCATGACTGACTCTCGGAGATGTGATATGGAGGCCATATCGGGATTGTCTCGCATGGCCAGAGGCTGATGAGTGGCTTCAGTGGGTTCGAAGGGGGAGATGGGTGATTGGGCATCATGGGACAGAGCAGGAGTACTTTCATTATCTCTGAGTGACGCGATAGTTTGGGGTACGCCAGGGGTTTCCTGGGGAACCCATGGGCTATCGACGTCGGAGTGATGAGAGGACCTTAGCTACGCCGATCCTCGAGCCATTGGGGGAGGAGTCTGATATAGTTTTGGACATTCCGGACGTAGATGACGTCGGAGTGACGACCGAGTATCAGGAGTGGTGGACGCTGCGGTAGTGGCGAGGTGAGGGGCCATTGGGAGGAGATGAGGCAGCGAGAGGTGGAGAGGGTGCAGAGGCACCAGGAGAGGGTTGGGGAGCTCCTGCGGATGTGGAGATGGTGGAGGTGGTGGATGTAGGAGATGATGTTGATGAGGAGGATCAGTCGGAGATGCAGGATGCTCCAGAGCAGGTTGGGTCGAAGGAGACGGAGGCGGGGTTGCGCGTTGAGGTAGCACGATTGACGGGGTTATTGCAGAGGCAGGATGGAGAGCTTACGATGATGACGCAGGAGAGGGATCTCCTACGGACACAGTTGGCAGGGCAAGGGAGCACAGGGGCTGCGTCTCACTAGAAAGCGGGGGATACGGATGTTGCACGGGAGAGGGATCTCTTGCGGGTGCAGCTAGCACAGCGTGATGACGCCATCGCGTACTACCGTAGGTGGGAGGCAGAGTTGAGGCTACGAGAGGCATATTGGGGGCGGCATCGGGCGGAGATGGAGGGTGAGATTATCCGCCTTGGTGGGCGAATACCAGAGCCTTCGGCTAGTGGCTCGTCGCACCGAACGAGAGATAGTGGGATGGAGCAGTCGACATCATCCCGTCATCAATGACAAGATGAGGAGGGCGATGCGAGTGGTCGGGATGCAGGGGCGAGCAGTCACCCTGAGAGGTCTCAGAGGATGGATACCATAGGGGGTAGCTCTCGTCGCACCGATCCTGCATGATCATGGTGGCCGACGCCCTAGGCTGGGGGTTTTGGGATTTTGGATGATGGGAGGGAGGTCTGAGGACCAGTTTTGTAGCCTGTGGGCAATTTTGTTGTGATATATATATAGATGATTCTTTTTGGTGTTTATCATTCTTCATGATTTATTTTTATGTGCATGTTTTTGCATTGTGTTGCATTCTTTTGTGCTATGATTGTTTGTTGATGTATGCATATGGAATGAATGAAATGAATTATTGATGGTTTGTCGATGCACCATAGACTGTACAAGATTGGATTGACTTGCTATAGTAATGGGATAACTTTGTGGAATGCTTGTGGATGTGAAAACTTTGTTTTTGTATTTTGTCTATTTTTTGATGGTGATGTATGGAATGAAATGTATCGATTATTTGAAAATGGAATTAAGCTTTTCTGAGATGCAGATATTTTAATTAACTAGCCAAAACTGTATATTTATCTCATAAGACTTTTTGAACAAGGTATAAATCCGACTTGAATTTAACCAAGTTATTTCACATCCCTGTGTGTGCAATTGAGTTCGTTTATGTGTTATTCATCGGGATATCGCCGATGCCGGATGGGCTTTCAACCGAACTCGTATCGAGGATCACCTAATTAGCTCCACTAACTCCTTTATTATATTTAGTCAGATTTGTCTGCGATGTTATCTAGGATACCATAAGCTAGCTCATCCACATGCAAACATTGATCTGCACACAAGTTAATGTGATAGATATATCGTCATGCGGGAGGTTTACCACCAGTGACCAATAGGCTATCAACCAAACCGGTACTGAAGCTTGCCTCATGACCTGTCAAAATACTGAGAGTTCCAGGGATTCAAGTTCGACTCCCTTCTTTTCTTCAAGGGTATTGGGATACTTGCTCTTTTGTAGTGATAAAAATCACTATTTATTTTTTATGATTGTACTCGTCTCTTCTTTTTTTTTTTTTTTTTTTGAGCAAGGGATTTGAATATGGAGGGACGAGAATCACTGTTGTTTGTGCCTTTTGATGTGTGCACTGTAGGATGTCAAATTTTAGTGTTTTGATGTTTTGCAAAATTTTGATGTTTTTGCAACTTTTGAGAACTTGGGATTCATGGGGAATTGGGTAGGGAGGATGCTTGTCCTTTTGCCAACTCTCAGCATTTCTAGGGTCAATTGCACAGGGGGATAAGCAAGATAGCCGTTTTGCTTATGGTGACCGGGATTACGGTGCAGGTTTCATCTTTCGTTCACACAACTTAGGAATTTTTTTATGTGTGTTAATTTGTGTTGGGATGCTACGTAACAAGGCATGGGATCCAAGTAAAACTTTCTCGTGTAAAATCTGCTTAACTGTGTACAGTTATTGGCTAGAAATTTAAAGACATTTGAATGACGAAAACCCTATAGACATTAGGCGACAACTGACGATGCTAAAATAAAAGGGTGATATGTTGGATGTATGCGTTTATGAAAATGGATCTGAGGTGGAAATGATGGAATTGCCAAATAATGATAGCCTATGGTGCTTTTGACTTGTATGACCTAGCGAAGTATGCAATGTATGGATGCAATGCTTAATGCAACCTATATTTTTGTATTTTGATTTTTATGAGAATGAATGGAATGGAAATGCAAATGTTTTTGTTTTTTTTTTTTTTTTTTTTTAGATCTGAATTGAATGCATTGTTTTTTTTTTTTTTTTAGAATGCATGGAATTGAAATGCAATTGTTTTTGTGATTTTGATTTTTTATGAGAATGCATGGAATTGAAATGCAATTGTTTTTGTGATTTTTTTTTTTTTTGAGTATGCATGGAATTGAAATGCAATTGTTTTTGGGATTTTGATTTTTTTGTGTTGTTTTTGTTGATTTTTGAATATTTATGTTGACCAAGTAGTTGTGGTAATGCTTGGAGCTTTTGGTGTTGACCAAAGGGTTTATAGATACCTTTGGGGCTTTTAGGGTTGACCAAGCGATTGTGGTAATCCTTGGAGCTTTTTGGGTTGACCAAGCGATTGTGATAATCCTTGGAGCTTTTGGGGTTGACCAAGTGATTATGGTAATCCTTGGAGCTTTTTGGGTTGACCAAGCGATTGTGGTAATCCTTGGAGCTTTTTGTTGGACTATGGCTCTCTAGTTGTGGAATGGCCTCAAATGAATGATGTTCAAGGGTTCTGTTTCCTTGATTCCTTCAAGAGAGGCAAGCCGGTATGTTTCGTGTCCTATTTTACTGTCAATGATGTAAGGACCTAACCAGTTTTTCGCGAACTTGTCCCGTAGATGGGATGGCAAATTAGAATTCTGCTAGTTCTCTTTTAAGACCAAGTCACCAACCTGAAATTCCCTAAGATGGACTTTCATGTTGTATGCTTTCTTAAGTCGCTCTTGATAGATACGTAAATGCTCGAGAGCATTAACGCGTCGTTCATCGAGCAACATCAGTTGATCTAACCGGGCCTGCCATGCAGTGTCATCATCGATGAACTCTTGCATTGAAATGCGTAGGGAAGGAATTTCCAACTCAAAAGGCATGACTGCCTCGGAGCCATACACCAGCGAAAATGGAGTTGCCCCAGTGGGCGTTCGAATGCTGGTGCGATAAGCCCAAAGGGCAAGTGAGATCTAAATGTGCCAGTATTTATGATTGTCTACAACTATCTTTTTGAGAATGGCGACTAGCATTTTGTTTGATGCCTCTGCTTGCCCATTTGCCTATGGATAATAGGGTGTTGAAAAGCTATGCTGAATCTTGTACTTTGTGGTCAAAGCATGCACATCTTTATTCTTGAATGGTGTCCCATTATTCGAGACAATTTTGGATGGAATACCAAAATGACATATGATGTTATGCAAAATAAATTCCGCAATGCGGGCTCCAGTCGTAGTGGTCAGCGGAATTGCTTCCACCCATTTGGTAAAGTACTTTGTGGCCATTAAAATAAACGTGTGACGACCAGACGATGTAGGGGAGATCTTTCCAATTAGATCAAAGCCCCACTACAAAAAATGCCAAACCGATTGGATTGGTTGCAAGGCCTGAGAAGGTACGTGTGTCAAATTAGCATGGTGCTGACACTTCACGCACTTCTTCACATATGCACAACAATCTCGCTCTAAATATGGCCAATAATAACCCATGCGAAGAATGCGCTTTGCGATGGCCATACCGTTGAAGTGGCCACCACATGTACCATCGTGAGATTGGGTGATCGCCCAAGCGGACTCTTGCTGGTCCAAACAATGAAGGAGGATTCCTTCATAATTTTGACGATACAAAATGTCTCCTAATAAGACATGCTTTTCCGCTTTCTATTTGAATGATCTTTTTGCGGCTTGTGTCAATCCAAGTGGGAGATTACCTAGCTTGAGGTAATCCCGAATGGGTGTGTACCAATCTTGCTGATCAAAAACCTCGATAGTATGAACGGCCAATCCCTCTTGAAGTCTATCCCGAACAAAAGCTAAGCAGGAAAGAACTTGTAAAAACAACGTGGTGTTGCTAGTAAGAGGGGTCGAGGAGAACAAGGACCCCCAGTTGGCTTGAATCAAACAATCTCAAATTTGAGAGAACTTATCCGAAGATGGTTCAATCTGGATCATGTGGATCCCTGGCGTCAGATCAGAGCTTGCACGCTCCATCGTAGATTGCGATAATGTTGTAACCTAAATGGTTGTCATTTCACCAGAAGGGTCTTGCGGGATGAGTGACCCCAAGGAGGCCATAGTATCCGCAAAATGATTTGATGATCGAGGGAGTGCCTCGATGTCATACCATTCAAGTTGTGCTAGGAATTTGTCCACAAGGACTTTATAAGACCACAAAACTGGACATTTACATTGGTATATCCCCTTTACTTGGTTGAAAATTAATAGCAAATCACCAAAGATGTTCAATCATTTAATGTTCATGGTGATTGCTATCTGAAGACCTATGAGCAAGGCTTCGTATTCTGCATTGTTGTTGGTGCACGGGAAGTCTAATTTAAATGACAAGGGCATTGGAGCACCTTGTGGAGTGAAGAATACAATTCCCGCACCACCCCCTTGCTCACATTTAGAACCATCAAAGAATAGGGTTATGTCAGCCTGTGACTCAAGCTCATCAGAATCTGGCGACTCTAAAACATGGAAGACCCCATCATCAGGTAGTTCAAAAGTCGAGGCTGATCGTCTTCAAGAGGAGCCTCGACTAGTTGATCGGCGATGACTTGACCTTTTATAGATATTTGTCCAATGAACTCTATGTCAAACTCCATCAACAACATGATCCATTTCGTCGTGTGGCTACTATGATAAGTATGACTCATCATGTATCACAATGGATTCTCCTTAGACACAACATACGTCTTATTACTAAGCATGTAGTGGCGTAGCTTTTTGGTAGCAAACACCACTACCAAGCAGAGTTTTTCAACATATGCATAGTTAAGTTCATAACTGACCAGGGTGCGGCTAAGATAGTATGTAGCCTGTTCTCTGTGAAGTTCATTTTTTTGGGACAACATGGTGCCCAGTGCCACCTCAGTGGCTGAGATGTATAAATAGAATGGCACTCCTAGTCTAGGTGGTGCCAATACTAGCGGTGAAGCCAAGTACTATTTAATGTCGTCAAAGGTTGATTGGCACTCGTCATCCCAATGAAATGTGACCCCCTTATGCAATAATTTATTCATGGGTCGGCATTTGTCAGATAACTACGCTATGAAGCGCTTGATCGACGCAACCTTTCCCTGCAGACTCTTGAGTCGCTTGATGGTGGTTGGGGGACGCATTTCAAGGATTGCCTTGACTTTGTTTGGATCAACCTCAATTCCTCGTTTGGAGACTATGAAACCCAAGAGCTTTCCAGAGGTGACGCCAAAGATGCACTTCTTGGGGTTTAGTCTGACTTTATGCTCAATGAGGCGATCAAGGACCTTGCTCAAGTCACCGATATGATCTGGGCGCAAAAGAGATTTGGCCAACAAATCATCCATGTAATCTTCCAAAGTTTTGTGCATGTAATCGTGAAATATGTACGTCATGGCACGTTGGTAGGTGGCTCCGACATTTTTAAGGCCAAAAGGCATGACCTTATAGCAAAATGTCCCCCAAGGCATTGTGAATGCCATTTTTAGTTGGTCTTCAGGATTGATACGAATCTGATTGTATCCTGAGAAACCATCCATAAGGGAAAGCATTTCATGGCCCGTTGTAGCGTCTACCAACGCGTCGATGCTCGACAAGGGAAAATCATCCTTAGGACTCGCTTTGTTAAGATCTCGAAAATCAGTGCATATGCGAATCCTCCCGTCGAGCTTCTTGACGGGAACCATGTTAGACAACCATGGCGGATAATCCACACAGATGACAAACTGGGCATCCAACAACTTTTGTAACTCATCTTTTACCATTAAGGCCACTGTTGGATGCATCTTGCATAGTTTTTGCTTGACTGGCTTGATTGTCGGATCAAGCGTTAAATTGTGCATGACTAGCTGTGGGTCTAGTCCCGGCATATCCTTGTATGACCATGCAAAAACCTCCTTCTTTTCCTTAAGAAGGGCAACATAATCGTCTCGCTCTTCGGGGGAAAGACTTACCCCCAGCTTGAGAATCCATGGATTCATTGGATCTGTGCCGATGTCTACATCAGTCGTTGCTTCAACTGACATATGGGATCCGTCTTCCAACTGGTGTGGAATTGGGATCAGATGGATATCATTTGCTGAATTAAGATCGTCATTAGGAACGTCAAGTTCCTCTTCAGCATGGAAGACATCCTGAGTCTATCATGGAGTGAAATGAAACATCCCACCACAAGGCCAATACTCTGATGGAGATGGTGGTGTGTCAGTAGATCCCAATCAATAGCCTCTATGTCTAGATGCAATAATCATGTTGGATTGGTTGGATCATGGATGGGGGCGGTCAAGTCAATGGAGACCATGTTGATGAAATGATTGTAATCTCCATTACCACAAATGTGACAACTCTGACATTCTAGATGCTCTTGGTGTTTTGGATCTGGCTCTGTAGGCACTGGCACAAAGGGATCAGCCCTATGCGTGGACCTACAAATAGGGTCTACCCTAGGTATTGATGGTTTGATAGGGTCTCTAGGCGAAAGATGCTCGCTGTATGCCTAGAGTGGCGGGTGCATTAATTGCTATAACTGCGCCAGGTTGAAATGCCTCCTAGGTCTTGGATCTATGTGTAAGTGTTCAAACATGTCATCTATGTCCAAAGGATTTTGTTGTTGTTGAGGTAGCCTATGCTCACTAGGATCATTCAATGGGAACATCATCAGGAAGTCCTCCTGATCATTATTCATTGGATATTCATGCGAATGATCATACTCTAACTCATCTTCAGAAGACCCTTTGTGGTCTTGTCCATCTTCCCCTTGTGGGTGAGTCCATGAGGTTTCTCCTTGTTCAGCCGTAGGGAAAGGGTTAGTGAGGTCAACAAGGTTATTTGTTTGTAATGGGAAATAATCCCCCAATGTATAAGTTGTATTTGGATTGACATATGGATCTGATGCCAACCCATCCTTGTTGCCTATCCCTAGGCCTTGCATGTTTTCGACCAAGATGTCGAGGGGCAAAGGGTGGTTAAACCCTACTCCTAAATTTTCATAAGGCATTTGGTATCTTGGTTGACACAAAACATGCATTCCTTGTTCATATCTACCTAACCCGTATCCATGCCAATTGCATTGGCTAAGATATCGTAATGCGAAGTCAGGGTTAGCCAGATAGTTAACATCTTCCACAAATGGATCTTCATCTTCCTCTTCTTTTCATGAAGGTTCAACGCCATGATCCAAGCCCCCAAAAATAAAGTTTTTCTGATTAGGTGGGTAGCCTAAAGGAACCACGGAGCCTATGGGGAGTCGAGGTCATCCCATGTCTTGCATAGACTGAAGTGTGGGCGTTGCAACAACATTGCGCACTATGTACTCCCCCATGCCTGTGTTAGACATCTCAACAGTAATCGTTGGCGATTGATGGGAAGCGAATGGGAGTTCTCCTTGAGTCCACTCCATGTGGGGTGAACTAGGCGTCTCAACTTCCATTCTATTAGGCGTCTCTTCTGTAGAGATGTTGGAGACTAAAGGTGGTTCCACTTCTAGGGGCTTCTTTCCTTTATCCGTTGGAGTGGTCACCATAGGTGGCGTCATTGTGGGAGGACTGGATGAAGAAGATGAACCCACCTGAGAATTTGATTGACTTGGTGATGGAGATTCTTGCTTAGTCAGACCCCGTTTAGATGGATTTAACTGGAAATCCATGTGCGTTGAAGGAAGGGTCGACTGCGGCATTATTTGCACTGAGTTGCAATACTTAAAAGGTTCCAAATCTGTGGGGACCACGTGCACTTGTCCTTCAAATGTATACTTCAGACATTGATGAGCAATTGAAGGGACACACTTCATATCCCGGATCCAAGGCCACCCAAGCAAGATATTGTAAGCCATCTCACCTTCTAAAATGTGGCACAATGTATGAATGGTCTTCTATCCCACTTGTATGGGCAGGACAATTGTGCCAACTATCGAGCATATCGCATCATTAAATGCTCGAAGGGTATAAGTGGAAGGTGCAATGTGAGAGGCTAGTAGTTTCAAATGTTTCAATGCAACGGTTGTAATAAGGTTACTGGACGAACCAGTGTCTATCAACACCCGTTTGTATGGAGTCCCGTTGACCCACGCAATAACGTGCAAGGGTGGATCCGCTACATCTCCAGTCACCATTTTTAGCTCATCTTCCCTGAAGGTAATGACTGGTTCAGTACATTGTTTGACATGCCCCACAAAATTGTTGAACGAATTCGCTTCGTGGGGTTGCAATTCAATTGCCTTTAATATCTCCATAAGAGCTTCCCGATGGGGCACCGATTGTTGAATAAGCTCATAAATGGAGAGCCTAGCCGATGTGGTCCATAGACTTTGAGTAAGTCTAGTTTGAATCGTGGCCACTGGTCTAGGCGGGGGGGACAACTCCTTGATGTCTCTTGTTTCTTGTCCCACCGTGATCGCCATTGAAAACACGAGATTCCGAAAACAAAAAGGATAAACTAAAATTGCAATGTAAATGAAACTAAAATAATGCTTAAACCCTATGTTATTGAAAATTGCATAAAAAGAAAGAACATGAACACAAGATATTAAAGCAATATAAAAATCGGCCTTGTTATTGATATGCTTTGCAAATTTGTGTTACAATGCATCTCCTTCCTTTTTATGGGATAGGAGCGTTAAATATTGCTCTTTTACAACTTGTTTCAGAATTCCTTCTTTCGCATGCCCACATATAAGATGGGCGAACCAAAACGTCATCATCTCTTGCGTTGATAAAGGTCGATTCCTCGCTGCTCCTCCAATGCTGCAAATCTACGTTCAAAGAAACAAACAAAGAATTAGTAGCACCTGTGTATGAAAAATAAAAGATGAATCTAACTATGGTTAAAATGAATCTAAATGAAATGAAAACTTGACAAAAGCATAAACATGAAACTAGCTAAATACTATAAAAGAAATAAAGTGGGGGGTGCCCGAAGGCAAACCACCCATGGGTGAAACTTTGCTTCGACACCAATCCGCTTAGGATGGGTCCGAAACCTGATGTGATGTGTTGTCGGCAAATTGGTAGAATATTGTGGTCAGAAAATTGGTGTTGGTTCTTGATTCGTGCCTTCAAAAGTCACCCAATAACCTCTCTTTCGATTAAGAGATTATGGATGTTGAAAACACAAATCGCAAGTAAATGAATTAGAAGCACTTCGTCGCTCAAAATGCTCCTTCTCGGTATATCTTTTGGGTGAGGAAACTCACCATTTTATAGACCCAAGGGGTCTCTTTGAATTAACATGCAAAAGTGTTTCTTTGCATGAATGCTTTTTGCCTGAAAAGAAGACTTCTTCTTGATCAAGGGATTCTTAACTATCTCTGTGCATGTCTTTGTATGTTTTAGAAAAGCTCACTTGCACTCCCATGCAATGAAGGGATAGCTAAGTGGCAAATATGAGTTGTCTTAAAAATCTCACTCTCATTCCCATGCAGTGAAGGGAACATCAATTGGTAGATATGAGTTGTCAAAAGAACTCACTCGCACTCCTATGTCATGCAGGAAAAGCTAAGTGGCAGTTCTGAGTTGTTATATGCCGAGATCTGACTTTTTTTCGGTCAAACCTGACATTCATCCCACCCCGAAGCGAGCGCTGGTAATCGTCCCTGGGTGAGACAAGTATCAATCCGCACTCGTCCTTGGGTAGGACGAGTAAAAATCTGCACTCGTCCCTGGGTGGGACGAATAAGAAGCTAAGTGTCTAAAAGGTGCCAAATTGATTTTTGACTTGCAAAACTGCTGTGTGAGTGGTTAGAACCACTTTTTAACCTCTGAGGGCTGCCTTGGGGGCTGTGTGTTAGTGCGATCAATTCTTGTTGTCACATAATCGGATTGGTGTTATTTTGGTGTCTACACCATGTCACTATTAGTAGTTATGTAAAGATAATGGTACAGTGATTCCTATCACATATAAGGAGAAAATTAGAAAAATAAGAATAAAGAGATAGGAGAGGAAGATATATATCATGATGACATTGAGTGTTGTGTTGGACATGAAAAATGCCATATTTCTAGAGTTGATAATGATAATGATACTTTAAAGTGTGGTGAAGGACATTATGATCATAGTGTTGATGAAGAGTTTGGGTGCTTTGAAAGGCACACCAAATGTATTGACTCCAAGTTAATAAGAAGAATGAGGTATGTTGGAAAAGGATTGGGAAAATATGGGCAAGGTGTGAAAATTTCCATAATTCCAGAATTAAGGTTGAGTGAAGGCCTTGGATAAATAAGTCCAACAAGAAGCGGTAAGACCAAATTTGTCAGCAAAGAAAATAGTATAGAGGATGATGATCCTAGGTTGGG
The DNA here is from genome assembly GCA_028583015.1 of Wollemia nobilis. Lineage (NCBI taxonomy): Eukaryota > Viridiplantae > Streptophyta > Pinopsida > Araucariales > Araucariaceae > Wollemia > Wollemia nobilis. The sequence goes on along the minus strand of JAQPPZ010017031.1, from coordinate 3,595,759 downwards.
TTGTTGTAGTCAGTGTGGAATATATGGACATGTTGCAACTAGGAGTTGGAACCTACATCCTTGTAATATTTGAGAAGGACGTAATCACTCCATACAAAAGTGTTGGCACCAAGAGGAAGTAGCCAACAAAGTGCATGTTGAATGTGGTTGGATGGATGCAATGGAATGAGACAAAGTGAAATGAATGTTGAGTGCATTCTATAAGAGGAGTTTTTGTTCTTAGATAAAGGGAATAACAAGACAACAAATGGGGCCTTGTGGAGACAACTAAGCTAAAATGTTGATAGCTTGGGAGAGCAAATCATGTTCATGAGCTAGATCTCATGGAACTTTTTCACTTACCTGGTGAGTATGATGCAGGAGCATCTACATGGGAAACTAAAAGGCCAACCATCCAAGGACATTATGTAAATTTTAAGCAATAGTTAGAGAGTAACTAATTCTTGAGTCTTCAAATAGGGGTTCGAAAGGAGAAGGAAAAGAGAGCAAAGGGAAGAAGAGTGGAAGTGAAGAAGGTAAAAGATAGTAGAAAGGGAGATAAGAAAAGAGGAATAGGGAATGGCATGTTGAGAGGAAAAGAAAAGAGAGAGACTTGTGTGTGAGGTTTGGGTGTATGCATGATATGCATGTTCATAGACATTGATGTCTACCATGACTATGTAATTATAAATTACAAAAAAAAATAAATGAAAACTTCTCCATATTCCTTTATCAAATATCCTTGTGTTGTCTTTATATTTTGATTTTCCTTGCTATTGGAGTCACCATTTAGTGAGGTGACAAGTTGTAGCAGCATGTTGTCCTTAGAGAGAAAAGGTCATCGAGGAAATTACTCCTTACCCCTTGTCATCTTGCCAACTAAAGAAAATTGTCATTAGGTGAAATTATTGTTAGGAAGTCCATGTCATCAAATGAAATTATTGTTAGAAAGTGTGTGTTGTTAGGAGAAGTTGTCTTCGAGGAAGTGTGTCATCAACACATTATCATTCAAGTTTTCAATCAAAGTATTTATGTCAATATAATGACATTAGAGCATTATCATTAGTTGGATTCCATCATAAAAAGATGGAGAGAGTGTCATCCAAAGAGATGTCATCAAGCCTAATATTGTCATGCCTAATGACTATTGTGGTCTTCCATCTCGAGTTGTCATCATGCAAGTATATTTTGTCATAGGGATTCATTTGAGTGTTGGCATATAGTAAAATATTGTGCAAGTGCCATTTCTAGGGTGCTATAAGGGGAGGTTGTTGTTCATTTGACCCACTATCCTATGCATAATTTTGGTATCATAACAGTTTGATCTCTAAGGTTTGATATGTTCCAAATGAGATATGGTACAATGAGGAAGAAGAAGATTGTGATGCCCTCAAGCCATAGATATAGCTAAAATGTTAAGAGGAATTACGTCTCAACTTGATGCAATTGAAACTACCCAAAGGAGGGACATTAAAATAGAAGACATGAGTGACAGTAAAGAAGAAGAAGTTGGTCAACAAGAAGCTTACAATGAGGAGTGAGAGGAAGAACCAGAGCGATAAATCTGATCAATTTCTAATATGCATAGGAAGCCAAACATAGAAACTCCTTCATAAATTGGAAGTTTGAATCCAAAGGAGCTCTTAGATTGGATTACAAATATGGAGAAATATTTTCATTTTGAATCAATAGAAGACCCCAAGAAGGCAAATTTTGCATGTACAAAACTGAAGAGACATGCATCCTTACGGTGGGATCATGACCAAACAAAAAGGTAGTGAAAAGACAAGGATAGAATTTGAACATGGGATAAGTTTGTAACTAAATTGAAGGCTAATTTTTTACTTGTTTATTATTAGATTGGATTGTTTAGAAGACTCCAAAACCTCAAGCAAAAGGAGTTGGAAGTAAAAGAATATACGGAGTTTTATAAATTGACCATAAGAGTTGGTCATATTGAAGATGATGAGAAGAAGGTTGTAAGATACATAAATGGACTAATATTGTCCTTACAAGATGAAGTTAGTATGATGAATATGAGAACAATAGAAGAAGCTTACAAATATTCCTTAAAGGAAAAAGAGAAGTTGTTATGAAGGAAACAAAATAATTCTATAGGAAGAGAACAATCAAATAGTGGTAGAGGGCAACATATGCAAGAAGGAGAAGTTAGTACTTCTCAAAGCAATTTCATTCAAAGTACCCAAGGAAAGGGTAAACCATCAAGAGGACAAGGTGGATTTGGTAGAGGAAGAGGATGTGGTTTTACTGACAAGTGCTATAGATTCTTGGAAGAAGGACATATGGCATTTGAGTGTCCTTAAGCACAACAAATTGGTGAGCAAGGACAGGAATCCCATAATCAAATTATACAAGAAAATGAAGATAATATTGATTCATTGAAGCACATGGAGGAACTAGAACAAAGAGAATCCCTTATAGAGAGAGTATTGTTGAAACCCACAAAGGATATGCATGAACCTGAGCAAAGAAGGAACCTATTCAGGACGATGTATAAATTTGGAAGGGAAATGTTACAAGATGATTATGGACAGCAAGAGTGCGAACAATTTAGTGTCTACAGAGATGGTAGAAAATCTTGGGTTGAAGAAAATTAAACATCCAAACCTATACAGAGTCTCATGGTTGCAAAATAGGTGCTAAAATTTGGTAACTAAACAATATATGGTAGACTTCCAAATTGGTTCTTATATAGATGAGATACTATGTGATGTTATGCCTATGGATGCTTGACATCTCTTATTGGGTAGACCATGGCAATTTGATAGGAGGGAAGTGTATGATGGTAGGGATAACACCTACACTATTGAAAAGGATGGCAAGAAGTACACATTAAATCTATTGAAGGACAAAGGAAAAAGAGTCGACAACAATCCTATAGTGTGCCTGTATATAGAAAGCAATCCCTGAAGGATTATGAGATAATGTTGAAGGGATAAAAGGTAATGTTGAGAGAATTTGTGAAGCAAGTGGAGGAAAAGGAATAATTAAGTAAAAGGATAAGTATTGGGAAGAAGCATTTGACACAGGTCACCAATAGTAGTGACAATAAAGACGATGGTGCAACAATTCCTATAGTAGATAAGGAGAAAGCAAAAAAAAAGATATAGGAGAGAAAGATGAATGTCATGATAACATTGAGTGTTGTGTTGGCCATGAAAAATGCCATATTGCCAAAGTTGATAATGATAATGGTACTTCAAAGTGTGATGAAGGGCATTATGATTAGAGTGTTGATGAAGAGTTTGGGTTCTTTGAAAGGTACACCAAAGGCATTGGCTCCAAGTTAATGAGAAGAATGCGGTATATTGGCAAAGGATTAGGAAAATATGGGCAATGTGTGAAAATTCCCATAATACCATAAATAAGGCCAAGGCGTGAAGGCCTTGGATATACAGGTCCAACAGGAAGTAATAAGACCAAATTTGTAAGCAGAAAGAACAGTACAAAGGATGACAATCCTAGAATGGGTTGTTGTAGTCAGTGTAGAAAATGTGGATATGTAGCAACAAGGTGTTGGGACCTATATCCTTGTGATATTTGAGAAGGATGTAATCACTCCACACAAAAGTGTTGGCACCAGGAGGAAGTAGCCAACAAAGTGCATGTTGAATGTGGTTAGATGTATGTGATGAGATGAGACAAGTTGAAACGAATATTGAGTGAATTTATAAGAGGGGGTTTTGTTCTTAGCTGAAGGAAATAACAAGACAACAAATGGGTTGATGAAGGAAAGAACAAGACAACAAATGGGTTCTTATGAAGATAGCCAAGCTAAAATAGTGATAGCTTGGGAGAGAAATTCATGTTCATGAGCTAGAGCTCATGGAACATTTTCTCTTATCTAGTGAGTATGATGCAGAAGCATCAATGTAGGAAACTAGAAGGTCAACCGTCTGAGGACGTTATTTAATCGTTGGGTGACAGTTAGAGAGTAACTAATTCTTGAGTCTTTAAATAGGGGTTTGAAAGGAGAAGGAAAAGAGAGCCGAGGGAAGAAGAGTGGAGGCAAAGAAGGCAGAAGAGAGGAGAAATGGAGATAAGAAAAGAAGAATAGGGAACAATATGTTGAAAGAAAAAGAAGAGAGAGAGAGAGACATGTATGTGAGGTCTGGGTGTATGCATGTTTGCAGACATTGGTGTCTTTCATGACTATGTAATTCTAAATTGCAAAACAAAATAAAGGAAAACATCTTCATCTTTATTTAAAGGAGATCCTTATGTTGTGTTTAGGTTTTGATTGGTTTTTTTAACCCTTCTATCGAAGTTGCCATATGGTGAAGTGGAAGGCAACGTGTTGTTCTTAAAGAGAAGGGGTCATCTAGGAAATTACCTCTTACCCCTTATCATCTTGCCAACTAAAGAAAATTGTCCTGTCATCAGGTGAAATTATCGTTGGGAAGTCCATGTTGTCAAGTGAAATTATCGTTAAAAAAATGTGTTGTCAAAAGAAGCTATCATCGAGGAAGTGTGTGTTAACTCAAAAATAAACACAAGACTACTCATAAATAAATAAATAAATAACAATTATAATTTTAACAAACAAGTCAAAATTGTAATTAAAAATATAGATTTAAAAAGAAATAGGCACTTGTACAAAAAGTTTTTCTTAGTACAATAATAATTTTTTTTATTATTATTTGATTAGTGTGAGAAACCTTTACAACTATGTTGCCCATCCCCATCCCACCCTGACCTCTCCTAAGGGGGGAGAGCTGACCTTATCAATAAGGGATTTATCACACAACCACACATATCGTAGTTTGAACCTTGAACATTCTGAAGAAAAACCAAACCCTAATATCTTTGTCTTGTCACCCAACTTAAATTATTCTTATCTTACTCTATGTTTTTTTTGTGTTAAGGATCTAAAGAATTTTTTTCCTTTAAATTTTTTTTTCTATCTTCTATGCTAATTTTTTTTATTTTTATCTTATTCTGTGTTTTTTTTGTGCTAAGGATCTAAAGTTAATATTTCTTTTAATTTTTTTCCTATTTTCTATGCTAAATTTTTTTGCTTGAGACTCATTTGATTTCAACTCAATGTGGCATTCATAGGCCTAGCTATGTCGTTCACATAAGAATCGTGCTGTACGAAAGTACATAATCCGTAGCCCTCTTTATCAGTCTTTTCACTTGGGCTTGTCACTTACTAGATCCGAAACATCAATTTTCCGAGTAGCAGTGTGTGATTTACGAGTAGCAGTGTGGCTCCACATCCGTGGCATTCGTGTCGGCTCAAAAACCAAATCCTATGTTCGTCAACGTCCGTTTATGCTGCATGAGCTCCATCTGTTCATTCCACATTGATACGTGTGCCTCATCCTCCTCTCTTTAAGAGGCCAAATCCTCTTCTTCACAACCATTGAATCCCTTGATCGAATTGGGATTGTTGTGCCCAGAATTTCATAAATGATCAGCTGAATCTACGAGTGGTGGTAGATTGCTTGTTTAACACAGATTATAGAAAGGGCGGCCTCAACATGAAGAACACAATGACTTCCACAGTGTTGATTTTGTTTCTTATAGCCATGTCTTCTTCGGTTGTCATCCATGGTTTGGATGATCATGAGAAAAAGGAAAGCATGTTTATGTTAGATAAATCGAAGCAGATGTTCAGGACAGAAGCAGGCGAAGTAAGAATGCAACGTGGAAGGTATGAGGACGATGATTATGAAGCAGAAGGAATAAGAAGAGGTCACATTCAAATCGGCTTTATCAGAATGGAGCCCAAGTCTTTTTTCTTGCCCCAGTATCTCACTTCCGACTTAGTTTTTTTCATAGAGACAGGTAACTTAAATTTTATTTAATGACTCTGGCAATCTAATTCGACTTTCTTTTTACTGTTTTCTTAGAGTAGAGATTAATTTTCTTTTGGGCTGAGCGTCTGAATTCATGTTTAGGTTCGGCGAGGCTGGGGTGGGTTCATGGCAACGATTTAATTGAGAAGGATTTGAAACTTGGAGATGTATATCGCATTCCCGGCGGTGCTGTTTTCTATTTGCTTAATAGAAACAAAGGCCAACGTCTCCATATTATATTTTGTGTTGATACATCAACAAGCCTTTTCCCTGAAAAAGTTCAGGTCTTGCTCCAGAAACTTTATGGTGAATGTTAATGGGTTCCATTGAAAAGCTGTAGGGCTTTTTTTGGGGGGGATGATGTATTTGCAGTATGTTAGGTTATAGTGAATGTTAATGGGTTCCATTGAAAAGCTGTTGGAGTTTTCTTGGATGATGTATTTGCAGTATATTAGGTTATAGTGAATGTTAATTGGTTCCATTGAAAAACTGTTGGAGTTTTCTTGGATGATGTATTTGCAGTATATTAGGTTATAGTGAATGTTAATGGGTTTTAGTATATTAGGTTATAGTGAATGTTAATGGGTTCCATTGAAAAGCTGTTAGGGTTTTCTTGGATGATGTATTTGCAGTATATTAGGTTATAATGAATGTTAATGGGTTCCATTGAAAAGCTGTTAGGGTTTTTTTGGGATGATGTATTTGCAGTATGTTAGGTTATAGTGAATGTTATTGGGTTCCATTGAAAATTTGTAGGGCTTTTTTTTTTTTTTTGGGGGGGGGGGGGGGTGGTGATGTATTTGCAGTATATTAGGTTCTAAATTTTTTTCCCCTATCATGTACCAGTCATTTTTCGTTGCTGGCGGTTTAGATCCTGTCCCTGTCCTTTCTGGATTTGACGATCGTCTTCTCAGCAGAGCGTTCAATGTAAGATTTCTTCCCTCTCTTTATCCAATTCACGAAAAAATTGAAGGCTATGTATGCATATTCATTTACCTTTCTTATTAGGAACAGTTATGAAATGTTTAATGAGTTTTAGGAAGCTTTTTACAGCATGAACACTTGAATCCATGGTGGGTTTACTGCAGGTTTCTCGTAGGGAATTGGACGACCTCCGGATGGGACAAAGCCAAGGCCCCATTATATACATATCGGATAGAGAACACGATATTTTGAGGTCGAAGTCGAAGCCGTTCGGGTCGTGGGAATGGAGGTATTTTTACGAGTCGTTCGTCAGTCGTAAGGGGGCGAGCAGGAGGAGCAGGAAGTTTGATGGCTACAACATGTTCAAGGACACTCCCGACTTCCGTAACGACCATGGATGGAGTATTGCAGTCGATAATGACGATTACTCTTCTCTGAACGAACCAGATATTGGATTGTTTTACGTCAATCTCTCTGCTGTAAGATAAAAGTTTGTGCAAATTAAGGTTTTTCTGGTGTAGACTAGATTCGTTAATGGAGTGCTCACATTATTATTATTATGTTTCAGGGAGCAATGATGGCTCATCATTATAATCCAAGGGGTGCGGAGTATGGAATCATCACCAGGGGTGAAGGGCGAATTCAGATTGCATTTCCAAATGGAACGCGCGGAATGGATAAGGAGGTTGGAGTAGGGGATGTGTTTTGGGTTCCCCAGTATTATCCTGTTTGCCAGATTGCTGCGAGGAGCGCCCCCTTGGAATTCTTCGGCTTCTCCACCAGCGCTAAAGGAAACCGGCCCCAGTTCCTTACAGGTAATTAAATCAGGGATAGACAGATAGATTTTTTTTCATTCATTTATGAAGAAGGTATATGTGTTTTATCATTTATTCATTCATTTATGAAGAGGGTATATGTGTTTTATCATTTATTCATTTGGGTTTGTTGGTTTCATGGTTGATTTTGCTACAGGGAGGAATTCGGTGTTGAATGTGCTTGGAAGTCGAAACTTGGCTCCCGCATTTAATATGAGCGAAAAAAGATTGAATGACATTTTGCGTGCACAGAAAGAGGTGGTTATTCTTCCTCCCTTGACGCCTAAGGAACAACAAGAGCACCAGGAGGAGGAGGGGGGAAGGGGAAAAAGGAGGAGGGGGAGGAGGGTGATGAACCTGCTTCCTTCAATATTTTGGGATTTCATTAATGTTTATGTATATATGTTGCGCAGGCGAATTTCGTTCTTTTTAACTGACTTGTAAATACTTATAATTTTCATTTGCAAAATATATGTTAGACTAAAGTAGTTAGGCACTTCTCATTCAAGTTGTTTATTCTGGTTATCCAATAGTTGAGGTAGGTTATGTTGAATTATAGTGTATAATTCTAAAAATTGAACTTAGACGCATGGTGTATAACCTAGGATTGAAACTTAGAACTATTCAAATTTTTAAAGACTGCACCGCCAATTTTCAGCCATGGTTAAACACTTTTTCAAAAATGGTAAATTCTTTAAAAAAGTTTTTAATTATAATAAGACTATATGGTTGAGGTATATTATTATAGAAAATTAAATTTGCAGCTTTTGGTTAAACAGTCCAACAGCTGGCATGAAGTGGCTATTTTTATAATAAATTAAGTTTGAACATTTGAAATCAATATTTTTATAATAAATTTAAATTAAAATTCGAAATGAAATAAAGTAAAATAAAAATGACTTCAATTACTTTTATGGGACTAGGAGAACCTTTCTTTCTTTTAGTTTTAGTTTCGAACCCCTTTTAAAGCATTTGAAAAAATTGTTCAACAAAATTTATATTATTAAAATAATATAATTGTTTATTATTTTTATAAAAAGACTTTCAACAAAATTAATATTATTTTTAAAAAATAGTTTCTTTAAAGGTTTATCAATGCCTCAACTTTTAAAGTAACCACGCAAAGTTGACCATTCTGATTTTTCTTGGTCACGCAGAATGTTCTCTCAATACTTGTGATTTTTCTTTTAAGATTTAGGGTGAATCGTCATAAGCTTTTTCTACATACTAGATGTTTTTTTCTTCCTTCTTTGTAGAAGAATTTATGGCTTTCATTTAGTTGATTGGATTTCATTTTGTTGATGTTATCGTATTAAAAAAAATTGATTAAAAGCATAAGCTTTTTCTATATGCTAGATGTTTTCTTTGTCGAAGAATTCATGGCTTTGATTCAGTTGATTGGCTTTTGTATCTTAAAAAAAAATTGATTAAAAGCATAGTACAATTATTTATGTTAGCTTTTATGGTAACTTTTGAGGATATATGCCGTTAGCTTTTATGTTAACGTGGGAGAGATTTAACACAGGTCTTAATATGAAAGAATAGAATTCTTCAAATATTGAAGAATGGAACACAATAGTTCTGCTCCTACTACAGCTTGATATGCTTAGTATGAGCTTCTTCTAATTTATCACTTGAGCTTGTTACTATGAGGCCTTTTACACCTTGATATGTTTAGTATGAGCTTGTTCTAATTTATCACTTGAGCTTGTTACCATGAGGCCTTGATCAAGTATGAGCTTGTTATAATTTATCACTACGAGGTTTTTATAATTTATCACTACGAGGTCCTTTATATAGGATGAGGAAGATAGATTTTTTTTTTTTTTTTATCAATATTCTACTTAGGAAGATAGATTTTTTTGGCCAACACTCTACTTTGGAAGATAGAAAATATCCATTATCTCATTCCCATTGCATTGTATGCTTCCTTGAGTTGATTCTTCTTCTTAGAATTTGTGTATTTTCCTTCATTGCTTACTATAACTTGATCAAGCAAGTAGTTAGTGTCTTGTTTTTTTATTATTTATGATTTCTTTGTTATTCATATTTCCTTTGCTAAGATCTTTTTTAGCATGTCTTTTATTCCTTTTCCTTCTTCTTTTCCTGCGATTCTACGTCTTTTATTCCTTTTCCTTCTCCTTTTCCTGCGATTTTACGTTGATAGAATTTTTGCTTCATGAGGAGTGAATTTTTAGCTTGCTTCGTGTTTTGAGTGATTTGAGCGAGTACAAAAAAACACAATTAATGAGAGGTAAATTATCAAACACTCCTCGATGTGAATATAACTACCATGTACTGAAAGGGTTTTCAATAGATAACTAATTAATGCTTTAAAGTGACCTCTTTTCTTTTTTAAGAAATATCAATTTTTTTTATCACTAGTGGATGGATTCTCATCTCTTTCAAGGGTATCTATCAAGTTTGAGAACTATCAAGTTTGAGAATATAATTCCATTTCATGAAATAATTTTTCATTAATAAAGGCATTTTTTGTATTTCATCCATAATCTTTTTATAGGTTTTGAGATAGTTTTTCTTGCTACTCCTTAGAGTTGTAGATATGGATTTGATAAAATTCCTTTATTCAAAATTTAGAATAGTCTACCTTAATGGATTAAGACTTGATAATAAATGATGAATGCTAGAATGTCTTATGTCTCCCTAGTGATTTATGTCTCCCTAGTGATTTTGGATATGCTTTATGATTGATAAAGTGCTCTTTGCTCTTTGAGTAAGTAGTAAAAATATGAATTTTATTTTTTTCGACAAGTATACCAATTTATTTCAACTCTTCATTTTCTTCAATGAACCTTCTTTTATAGCCTTTTTAATGTTTCTAAATTCCAATTTTAATTTGATGATAGATGAATTTTATTTTGTTCGACAAGTATACCAATTTATTTCAACTCTTCATTTTCTTCAATGAACCTTCTTTTATAGCCTTTTAATGTTTCTAAATTCCAATTTTATAGCCTTTTAATGTTTCTAAATTCCCTAAATTCCAATTTTATAGCCTTTTAACGTTTCTGAATTCCAATTACCTACTTTGGTCATAATATTCCTTATGACTCCCTAATATGGAATATTAGAAAACAATAATATTTGCAATAATAGATATTTAATTTATCCAGGTAAAAATCATTATTTCTTCTAGGTTTTAGATTGCAAATATTAGGTTATTTTAATATATATTTTTCTTTTAATTTTGCTTTCAAATATGGTTGATTTCTTTTAATGTTTCAACCTTATAATTATAATGCTTCAAATCTCTGCATATTCGACGACAAATTTGGATGTGTATGACGACAAATTTGGATGTGTATGGCAACAATTTTCAGGTTTCTTCTTGGGTGTTATGAGCAAAGGCAGACTTTGATTTTCCCTTGACTTCAATGTTTGAATGGTGGTGGCAGACTTTGATTTTCCCTTGACTTCAATGTTTGAATTGTGGTGCCTATGATTTTCCCTTGACTTCAATGTTTGAATGGTGGTGCCTGAAGCCTGGTATTTTTGACTTACTTTTTTTTGACTTACTTTGAATACCTTGATTGAGAGCTTTTAATGCTATTCTTACTGCAATTTATTGCTTTTCGAATGTTTTTTCCTCAGTTTTTTTCCTCCTTGATTTTAGGCTCTCTTGGTTTTAGGCTTTTTAAATAGGATGATGATTTTCTTGAGAAGGATAAGTGTCACTATGGTTTCTTTCAATGCTCGATCTTTATGTAAACGATTGTATACCTTGGTTACAAGTGTCACTCCTTCTCTAATATTCCCAATGCTAATCTGCATAGCGCTTCTTCAAATTATTCCTTTCACACATGTGGAGTTTTGAACATTATTTTGAAGACGTTAGGGTTTCTTTTAAGGTGACAAGTGGCACCTTATTTCCTTTGCATGTCTCAACCTTACTAACGTATTCTTGCAAGCTTATCCAACGTAAGTTTCCACATTTTTCTTTGTTGTGTTTCGATTGTGCTAAGTTGATTCTACTTGAGCAATGCTATGGTGGAGCTCAAGTGGCTTTGATCGGCTAAGTTGATTCTACTTGAGCAATGCTATGGTGGAGCTCAAGTGGCTTTGAGCGGCACTTCGTATTAGAAATAGCTTATATTATATTATTTGGGTCTTGTAAATGTATCTTTTTTGGTACATACTTAGGACATTATATTACCTTAGGGGAAGTTATCTAGTTACTTCATGCAATCTAATAAATGTAGAAGTGTCAATGTGCAAGTTGTAATGTGCAAGATGTCCACTTGAACAACTAGGTAGAGTGTTGTCCAAGGAACTTATTTTCCTATATAAAGGGTCATAGATATAGAAGAGATAACACAATAGTGTCGGATTATAGTAGGGTAGGATAGATAGTAGTATAGTGTGTGAGCTATAAGTTCAGAGCTTATTCATTAAGCAGTAGCTTGTATCATAGAGTGTTCATAGCTTGTATCATAGAGTGTTCGTAGCTTGTATCATGGAGTGTTCATTTCCTCCATAGCTACTATTGTACTCATTTTATTCATTTTTATTTATAGCATATTTTAGTCATCACATATTTACTTTCTTTCTTATTATACTACATCCTGTGAATGTTATCTCCCATTGCATGTTGTATCAAAGCTAACAATGGTATCAAAGCTACGATAGATGAATAGGAAAATTACCATTATCATTAACCCTAAGTTTTTTTGTCAACCTGATGCACCATTGGACCATTCATTGACAAATTTTTTTAGAAGATTCTAGGTGATAGAATTAGGGAGAGCCACAAGTGAGGACTAAATGAAATCTCAGTTTTAGAAATATTGAGATTGCATATGGCTAGTCTTTCCATAGAGTTGCATAAAAACTCATGAAGACTAGGACTTAGTGTTTGATCCACTAGTTTGATGAAACAACTAGTGAAGCTCATCTAAGAGATTTGGAAATATTTACCTGAAGTTTATTTTATTGTAGGGAATTAATTATTAGATGATTGGAACACCTCCTAAAACAAAAATCTAGGAGACCTTAACTTCATTGACTGAAGGTCGAAGTGCCTTCATAGTGCAAATATTAGTTGTTGTAGAAAGGATAATACTTCAGAAGAAACTTCTAGAATTGTGGTGAAGTCAAGAGACGGGATATATCCATTGCTAGATTGAAGAACTTCACATAAATAAAAAGTCCATAAAAGCCTTGATTCAAAATAAAAGGCCATAGAAGCCTTAATACATAAGAAAAGGTCATAGAAGACTTTATCCAAAATAAAAGGCCACAGAAGCCTATAAAAAGCCATAGAAGCCTTGATCCAGAAGAAAGGGTCACATAAGTCTAGGAAAGGTCATAGAAGCCTTAATATTGAATAAAATGCCATAGAAACCTTGTTACTGAAATAGGCCACGGATGTTTTTATCTTGAAGAAGGCTCCAAAAGAGAGTACTTAATTTAGAAGAAAATTTTAGTACTAATATATTTGTTGCAGGTAAAGGATACCCAGTAAGTCGAGAAAGCTTTCTACAAGAAAATTAGGAATAGCAGCCTATTCAAAATCAATCCAACACCTTAAGAAAAATAGATCAATGAGATCTCATTGAATAACTTCTAGACAAGGAAGAAGAAGAATAAGGACTAGGAGAGTCCTGCTTGAATCCAAAATTAGCAGAATTAGAGATCTAGGAGAAGATCTCACCACCAACACTTCCAAAAGTAGAAGGATGAAGATAAGGTCTCAAGAAAGACCAGAAGAAGTTGCAAGATCAAATACCTTGGTGAGGTCTCGATGAGCATTTATTAAAATGCTAGGAGAGCCTTGCTAAATAAATCATCAAATAAGAACTCACTAGAGAAATCCACTACCAAGGAGAAGCCCCTGATAGTGAATGACTTGGGATAATTTTTGCCATCCAACAACAAGCCCAAGAGGAGGATAATTCGGCAAGGAGTGCCAAATTTGAGTGGAAGAAGAATCCAGTGAAGACCTCAAGATATTCAAAATCTTGAGAAGAAGATCCTGCTTGAAGTTAGAATTCAACAAGAAAACTTGAAGATAAAAGAAGTTGTCCAGAACCAGAAGATTGAAGATTGCCTCCCACAACAAGAGGACACCGCTTTAGAGACACAAACTTCTCTAAATCTAGGAGACCACAAGAGGAGAACAAAGTTACCAAATCTTAGTTTTGTAAAAGAAAGTTTGAGACTACAATTTGGTGAAGAAGTAGTTGTTCAAAATAGTCTACAAAGAGCCGCAAGATCTTACTCAAAGTAGCATCTTGGTGATCTAAGACACCAAGATATACATCCTCTACAGAAGTGACAAAGAAACTATAAAATATTTCAAAAAAGGTAAGCAACTATTGGTGTAAGTAAATTCACATTTTTTGATTACTTTTCAAATTTGTTAAAGCACCTTAATCCAGATTAAAGTTACAACATAAATAAAAGTATTCAGAAGTGCAAAATAAAAAGGTTCATTTTAGAGGTTCATTTGCACACTAGGATTTTATTAGATTCCAAATATTAATTATCTATCAACTACCTATTATCTACTTTGGAAAGTGAAAAGAAGACTAAATCCTACAATACTAATTGTAGTGAATTTGTAGAATATTTGAAGGTTCATTTCAAATTATTCTTGATTAGTTGTAATTAGCTGACTAAGTGTATTTTCTTGAGAGTAGATTAGAGTGATAAGGTGTAATTTTTTAGTGCATTAAAAATTAGAATTTATTAGATTCTATTATTACTCTCAAAAGAAATTAGTTTTGTGCATTGAAAAAAGGTACAAATATAGTTTGCATCAAGTGTCTAAAGACACTCTTAAAGCACAAAAATCTACAACTCTTAGTGTCCAATAGAAGCCACCAAAATTGGTTAGTACAAGAAAATAAAAGCTAACCAAAAAGAATCTTCAAATATTGAGACTTGGTGAGTCTCAAATCCAAAGCACTAAAGGGGTTAGTGCAACTAAAAGAAAGCTTCTATTTTATAGCATTTACAAGGCTTGGATTCACCATAAAATATCCAAGCAAAGAGGGTAAGAAGTCTAGCCAAAGAGAAATCCTCAAAACCCTCATAATGCACTCATAAATTCTGCTACAAAATTGGAATCTCGGGTCTGCAAAAGAGTGCAAGAAAATATGCAATAAAAAAGGGTTTTATATACATGTAAAGGTTACATGGTATTGCACTTATACAATAAATCATATGCAGGGAAAGGAGCAGATTTTAAGGTGCCTCAAAAGGCACAATAGGTACAGGAAAAACCATGCAAAGAAGGGCCAAAATATTAGTGCTCTTCAATCATCGAAAGGGCATACTCTTTGTGGACGAACTTGCAAGACAAAGGAAGCTTATCAAAGTGATTTACATAAATCAAAACAAGCTTATCAAGTACACCTATGAAGACAAAAAAAGAATCTTATTTATGTAGATAGAAGAGAGCTCATCCATGAAGAAAGAGCATCAAGCTTCCACTCCTACCAAGGCGAACAGACAGCATAATAGGGAGCACATTGAAGGTAAGAAGAAAAAATAGAAGGATAGATGCTACGTTGAGAGTAACATCCACAAAATGAAGCACTATCATCCATGATCGAAGCTCCAAGATGCCTCACAAAGCCACTTGTAGAAGAATAGATTGCTTTCTACCCAAGAAAACAAAGCAAGCTAAGGAGGAAGATAATCGAAGGAGTTACAATCTCCTTCTTAAAGGCATTACATAAAAAATCTCATGCAATATGACCACTTGGAATAATATTCTCTAGCGCCTCTCATTTCCTAATGCTCAAGATACCATCAAAGGGGAGTTACAAGCATCAAAGCAAATTCTCATACATTACAAAGGTGTAATGTGCACCATAGAAGCGTTACAAGAAGATATTGCCATTACACAAGTGACAATGCTCTCAAGAAATGGAAAAGACTTGGCCATCCTTGACCTCCAATAAATGCAATCTAATTTTGAAGCAAGAATAGGGTGAAGAGGAGAGCAAATTATAGTCATAAATAAATGAGGAAATATCGTAGTTAAACCAGTTATAGCGTAGCATGGAAGAAAGGGAGCAAGGAGCATTTAAAGCTCCATAGAAGAAAGATAGATTACCAGCATCGAAGAACAAGCCCAATCATTTCTCACTCAGCCATACCACACTTGGCCCATCCAAATTCTTCAACTCAACTGCCACAACAAGGGTACGTAAGAGGATTGTTATACTCAGTAAAAACTAGAACTATTCAAGTGTGAAGACAAGGAGCTAAGGTATGTAAATTATCTCATTAATATTTCTTTCAAATAGAGGAGATATAAGTCTATAAAATCAAGGATAAATTTTAAGGTTGTGAAAGAAAAATACATAGGATATAACTTACCAAAAATAAAAAATAATATTTGCAAGATAACCTAGGATATATAAGGTCTTCTACTTAGGTTTAACTATTTAATACTTTGCAAATATTATTATCTTTTCTAATTTTCCAAATTTGGGATTCATAAGGTCTACTACATCAACACAGATCCTATCGCATCCCTATGTGTGAATGATATTTTTGGCAAGCGACTGTGTGAGGGTTTCATCTGGGTTAAGTGCAAGCATCTCTAGAGGTTGGTTTTCGGGCCTTCGAGCACTAGAATACAATACTTTTGTGGTTTCTCCTCAATATTTTAGCAGTAAATGTTGCAAGGGATCCAATATAGGTTAGAAAATTATCTTTCAACATTTATTCATGTTGTGAACTTGAGTGACAACGACTTCCAATTTACTGCACACAAAAGAAAAGTGAAAATCATAATTTTCCACGACATCTAGGGCATGGATTAAAGAGATCACAAAATAAATTTCAAGAAGCTGATCAAAAAATGGCTCAGATATCAAGTGAATCTGGTGCTAAGGTGCACCCACAAAATAAATCTACTATGGAAACCCCTATCAAGGGTAAGAATTTCAAAGAATCAGCCCCAAAAATAAATTTTAGGGATGCCCTCCATGGTGGATAGCCTCAGCCTAATGCTAATATTAATCTTAGGGCTTCTTGTAAACCTCTAAGAATGCCTAATATTGATCCTAGGAAAACAGAGTTAGGATCTCTTAAAGTAGCTAATGGAACTCCTATTGTTAAGCTTGATATGAGAAAAATTCAAAATGACATTGAAGATCTAGAAAAAAGATAACTAATTTGTCATTTCATGGGTTTTCGTCCAAGCCTATTTTCTTTCAAAGTCTAGAGTGCAAAAAGCTAGAAAATGAAAGGTGAGTTACAAATCTCTATTTATCCAAATGGTTATTTTCTTGTTTTATTTGCTAATAATGAAGATAGAGAGAAAACTTTTCAATGGATTCCCTAGTTCTTTGGAAGGGCATGGCTTTTCATGAAGCCCTGGCATACTAAATTTAAATTCGAATAAGATATGCCTTTTATAGGTCCTGTGTGGGTTAGACTCTTTGGCCTCCCAATTGAATTCTAGAATCCAATTGTTTTTTCTTCAATTGGAAACTCTTTAGGAACATTTATGATAACTGGTGATTGTACTCAAAGTTTTGAACATAATATTTATGCTCAGATTTGTGTTTTAATGGATTTCGACAAACCCGTACCTAAAAAGATAACTTTACAATCTAGGGAGGACACTTGGGAGCAAGTAGTGGACTATGATAACATTCCTTTTCATTGTAGAATTTACCATGAATATGATCATTTGGCTAGTATTTTCCCAAATAAGATTATAGATCAAAAGAAAGAAGATATAAATTTAGTAGGTTTCCAAATGCCTAAGAAGAACACTCAGAAAAAACTAGTTATGAAGGATCAATCAAAGTTATCTACTAATATGTTTGAAATTATTTCCACAAATGAGGTCCCAAGTGAGGAAGAGAAAATAATGGAAACAGAAATCTTAGAAACACAATTTAAATATAAAGGTAATAACTCAGAGACAAACCAACAAATCAAAGGTTTTCAACAAAAAAAGGAGAAAATATTCACAAGAAAAACAATCTTTTAAATGTTAAAACTTCAAATAATACATGTCCCAATATAGACATTGTTGAACCTTCTGGTAAAATTTTGAATGTGTACAAGCATTCTTCAATGCTAGAAGCCATCCCATATTCAATTGGATTAATTCAAGAAATAGGGAAAAAACTGAAGATGGATTTTAATCAAAAGGCAGGTCGCAAGACTAATCAATATCATATGGTAAAATAAGGTGAAAATCTTGTAGAGGAAGGTAATATTAATGCCCTTCCCAAATTTTTTAGCCTTGGTATTAATTAAGATCATCACTTGAAATATTAGAGGACTCAAAGGGAGTCTTTCAAAACAAAATAAAATTAGAAGAATGATTCAAATAAATCATCCACATCTTGTTTTCCTTCAAGAAACGAAGATGTCAATAGAGGATATGGAATCAATTGCTAGTAAAATTTGGTCAGCTAGAAAAGTGGTTTCCCTCAGTTCCCAGGGGAATTTTTGTGGTATTACTTACCTTTGGGACCCAAAATAGGTTGTTATTCACCATATGGTTGGCAGTTGGGGTCTTTTGGCTATAGCTATTCAAAGTAGATATTCCAACCAAATTATGCTCTGCATTATTGTTTATGCTCCAACTAATTTGGAGGAAAAAAGAAGACAGTGGAAGAATATTAATTATATTATCTCTCATTTCTTGAAGCTTGGATCTTGATCAGAGGAGATTTCAATAGCATCCTATCTAGATGAGAAAATGGGGGGAAATAGAAATTTGGACAAGACCATTGACCTCATGAGAGAATATATTATAAACCTCCATCTTGTGGACATCCAACCAAATAATGGCCTTATGACTTGGTCTAACAGAAGGCAAGGCTTAGCTTGTATAATGGAGATATTGGATAGGTTCTTGCTCTCTAACAATTTCTTAATCCATGGTCACATTCCTAAAGTGAAGACTTAACAATGCTATTTCGGATCACTGGCCTGTCATGGTAGAAATGTGGACAACCAATGTGAGTTTCTCTCCTTTTCAATTTTAGTTAATGTGTCTTAGAGACAGTTCCTTTAAACCTTGACTGCAACAATGGTGGAAGGAAGGTAAACCTAGGTATGGGACTAATATTTTCTATTTTACCAAAATATTGCAATACATTAAATCCAAAATCAATACTTGGAACTGGAAGGAGTTTGGGGATGTTCATAAAAAAACATGAATTTATTGCTTAGCTTGAAAATTTGAATAAGAAAATCCTTTTAGATGGCCTCACAGAGAGTACAAGTGCAGATGAAATTAAACTTACAGCTCAGTTAGAGGAATGGGAAAAAAGAGAACTCTTATGGAAGCAAAAATATAGAATTCAATGGCTCAAAGAAGGTCATCGAAACACAAATTTCTTCCACAAATATATTCTAGATCAAATATATCACAACTTTATTTCTTTTCTGAAATCAGATTCTGGAGATGTTGTCTACACTTGGGATGGCATGAACTCTATTGTTGTCAATTACTTTTCCAATATTTTTGCTACTACTCCTCTTGACTCAAATTCTCAACAAAATGTTCTTCAAGCAATCCCTTATCTTATCACTTCTAAAGAGAACTCTATTTTGACTACTCATGTTACTATCAATGAGCTTCAATAGGTATTTTTTAAAATACAAAAGGAAAAACCCCGGGTCTTTATGGTTTTCCCATTGAGTTCTACCAAGATTTTTGGGATATCCTTCATGCTAATTTATTAGAGGTGGTGGAAGAAGCCAGGAAAGCTAAAGAAATTTTTAAGGTTATCAATAAAACTTATATTACTCTTGTTCCAAAAGATCAAGAGGCTAAACTTATCTCATCTTTTAGACCCATTTCTTTATGTAATGTTCTTCTCAAAATCATTACTAATATCATGGAATAAAGTTTGAAGCCTCTTTTGCATAATATTATTTCCCCTAAACAAGGGGGTTATGTGGAAGGGCATCAAATAGTTTATGAGATATTTCTTGCTCAAGAAGCCATCCATTCCATGGATATGCAAAAATATCCTTATGATTTTTGCATAGAGTGCATTGGCACTTCCTTATCAAAGTTTTGAGGCAATTTGGTTTCTCTAAGGATTGTATGGATTGGATTATGGGATGTATCTCTTCAGTTTCCTACTTAGTTCTTATCAATGGCAGGCCTTCTTAGTTGTTCCCAACTTCCAGATGTATTAGGCAAGGTGACCCCCTATCCCCTTATTTATTCATCATTATTGTTGAATGCTTAGGTAGGGCTATAACCAAAAAGAGAGAAGACAAAACCCTTGAGGGAGTTACCATTGCTCATGGAGCTAGACCTATATCTCATCTTCAATTTGTTGATGACTCTACTCTTTTAGGTAAAGCTACACTTAAGGAAGCTTCTACTATTAAGCAAATCATTAGCTATTTTTCTAAGGCTATCGAGAAATTGATCAATGAAGACAAATATAAAGTCATTTTATTTCAATGGAACCCATTAACATTCACTATAACCTAATATACTGCAAATACATCATCCAATAAAACCCTAACAGCTTTTCAATGGAACCCATTAACATTCACTATAACCTAATATACTACAAATACATCATCCAAGAAAACCCTAACAGCTTTTCAATGGAACCCATTAACATTCACTATAACCTAATATACTAAAACCCATTAACATTCACTATAACCTAATATACCGCAAATACATCATCCAAGAAAACTCCAACAGCTTTTCAATGGAACCCATTAACATTCACTATAACCTAATATACTGCAAATACATCATCCCCCCCCAAAAAAAAAACCTACAGCTTTTCAATGGAACCCATTAACATTCACTATAAAGTGTTTGGAGCAAGACCTGAACTTTTTCAGGGAAAAGGCTTGTTGATGTATCAACACAAAATATAATATAGAGATGTTGGCCTTTGTTTCTATTAAGCAAATAGAAAACAACACGTCGGGAATGCGATATACATCTCCAAGTTTCAAATCCTTCTCAATTAAATCGTTGCCATGAACCCACCCCAGCCTTGCCGAACCTAAACATGAATTCAGACGCTCAGCCCAAAAGAAAATTAATCTCTACTCTAAGAAAATAGTACAAAAAAAGTGGAGTTATATTGGCAGAGTCATTAAATAAAATTTAAGTTACCTGTCTCTATGAAAAAAACTAAGTCAGAAGTGAGATACTGGGGCAAGAAAAAATACTTGGGCTCCATTCTGATGAAGCCGATTTGAATGTGACCTCTTCTTATTTCTTCTGCTTCATAATCATCGTCCTCATACCTTGCACGTTGCATTCTTACTTCTTCTGCTTCTGTCCTAAACATCTGCTCAAGAGATTAGAACAAGAGTGTTGATGCTTTAGCTAATTGGACTTTGTACAAAGGTGATCTTACTTGCTATGGCCACCCTCCTAGATGGTGTGCTTAACAAATAAGGGAAGCTCATCTTTCTATCATTTCTTTGGATGGCTCTAGTTCTAGAGGTACCTAGTTTCTTCTTGCTTTATTTTTGCTTCTCTTTGGTTCGATCAAGGTATTTTAGTTCCTTAGCTCAAACTAATATTTCTTGTATTTCCTTTATTGATTCTTGCCTTAATAGTATTTTGGTCTAGAAATATCATTGTTGTGTTCTATTCTTTTCTTTTTTCTTTTCTATTTATGTGTGTGCTTTTTTTTTTTTTTTTTTTTTTGTTGTTTTATGTTTTTAGTTGTTGTTTATGTGTTTTTGTTGTTCTTGTGCTTGTGTTTCTATATGTTTGTGTTAATTGGTGTTTTTGTGTTTAGGTGTGTGAGTGTTTTCTATATTTTTTTTCTCTGTTGTTTGTTGTTGGTTGTTTTTATATTATAATTTTTTATATTTTGGTTGTTTTTGTTTTTCATGTTTTTGTTGGTTGTGGCTTTGTAGCATTATGTTCTTTTTTGTTATGTTTGTGTTTTGTTATTTTGTTCTTGTATTTTTTCTATGTTGTTTATGTTGTGTTTTTTTTTAATCTTATTATGTGTGTGTTTGGTTGTGCTTTATCTTTTTGATACACTCAAGAAGCATGTTTTTTTATTTTTTATTTTTTAATATTTTTATGTGTTTGTGTTTGTGTTTGTGTTTGTGTTTGTGTGTTCTTATTTTTTGTTGTTTCAAGTTTGCTCCTTGAGTATGTCAAATGTGGTAGACTAGGTGCGACCCTTGGGCAATTTTGGCGAAAGAGATACCCTTGCCTCCTTGGGTCTTACCCAAAAGTGGCATTTGGGATGTTTTCCACAAAAAAAAAGGTAACAATAATATCACCTTATTACTCCTATAAATGAACTCTCAAAATAATTTCAAATGCACTTAATTATCTCTACAAATTTTAAGAGTAATCTGTAATGAATGAATATTCTGAAATTCTCACTACAATCAATATTGTAGGATATAGTCTTCTTGCTTTCTAGATAGATAATAGGTAGGTGATAATTTTCTTTCTTTCAAAAAATATCCAACTCCTATTTAATATGCAAATTTATCTTAAAATAAATTCTCCTTTTTGAACTTTCTTGAAGACTATAATATGAGCCCTTCTCCTTGAAACTTTAATCCAAATATGGTGCTTAATGGAATTTTATAATGAACCCTGATTTGAAGTTCAACTAAATGCACCCTAGTTGTTTACCTTTAATGACTTTTGTAGTAGATGTAGATCTTGGTATTTTTATTCACCAATTTGCTTCCTTGTAATGGATGAATTTGTAGCTTCATGTTAACTATCTAGAATAGCTTTCTACTTCACCAAACTGTGGTCTTGAACTTTTTGTCTTGAGCCTAGAGTTTGGTAGTTTGATCCTTCCAGTGATCTTCTATTTTATACTATAGATTTAGAGAATTATTTTCTCTAAATTGTGTCTTCGTACTGTGAGATGTAATCTCCAAATCTCTTGGATTTGGTAGGCTTATTTTGTCTGAATCTTCCTTTAATATTCTTGTCAAATTTTAACTTCAAATAGGATCTTCTTCTTCTCAATATTATGAATATCTTAAGGTCTTCACTGGATTCTTCTTCTGTGAATTGGCACTCCTTGCTAAATTCTTCTTCTCTTGGTCTTGTTGTCATATGGCAATAATTGTCCCAAGTCCATCACTATCGGGAGCTTCTCCTTGGTAGTGGATTTCTCCAATGAGTTCTCCTAGGAACTCTTTTGATGATGCTTATCCGAGCTCTGCAACAACGCTCTCCAAGCCTTCTTATTTTTACTCCTTGAGACCTCTTTAAGGTCTTCTATCTTACAACTTCTATGTTCTTCCAACTGAGATATTGTATTCAACCTTCTACTTTTAGAAGTGTTGGTGATGAGATCTTCTCAAATCTCTGAATATGCTACTTCTAGATTTGAGCAGGACTTTCCTAGTCCTTCTCTTTATTCCAAGAATGGAAGTTCTTCAACGAGATCTTCTCCTGATTTCTTCAACTTCTTTTGAAAGAAGTATTTAATAAATAAAGGAGATCACCAATCTCCTATTTTGTGGACTCTTATTTGGAGTCTACTTCAGGAACTCTTCTCTCTGAATCGGGATTTCTTCTCAAAAAATTTCTTTAGAATAAAGGCTTCTATGGCCTTCTCTTATGTATTAAGGGTTCTTTGGCCTCACTTCTAGATCAAGGCTTCTATGGAATTTTTTGCTTTTACACTCTGCAAGTATTGATCTTGAATGGAGATCACCAATCTCCTATCTCCTCCTTGACTTGTCTTCTAGACTATCTTTTTCCTTGAGTCTGTTATAAGGCTACTGTAGCATTTTCTTCACTTTTGTAGTTTACAGGATTATAGCTCTTGTAATGGGACCTTTTTTCAAGTATTTAAAATCTTCGGTATTCTCCTTGTTGCTCCAAGTTCTAGAATGATTCTAAGAAGATATTATTCCTAACTCTCTTGTAGGAAGCTTTCCAACCTTTTTTGAATCTCCTTTTCCTAAAACAAGTTGTTAGAAACTGGAGTGAAATAATTTAGAATTTTGGAGATAATAATCTTCACTAGTTGATCTGTCAAACTAGTGGAATGAATGTTGAGTCCTAGTCTTCACGAGTTTTTCTGCAACTCTATGGAAATACTCTAGCCAAAAGTAATCTCATAATTTTTGTAACTATGATTTATTTCAATCCTCTCAATGTTTCCTATGACTCTCTCTAATCCTATTGACCTATTGTGGCTCTTTCTATCAATGATTCCTAATGGTGACTTTTGCATGCAACGGTGCACAACAGTAGATTTAGTTTGCGAAGATGCAGGTCCACAGTAGTAATGGTGACTCTTCTTAATCCTATCTCAATTCACCATGGCTCTAATACCATTGTTAGCTTTTGAGGATATATGTAGTGGGAGAGATCTAACATAGGTCCTAATAAGATACAAAAAATATGAAAGAATGAAATTCTACAATATGACTGAAATATACTATAAATAGAAATGATAAAAATACAATGTGGTATGGAGGTAATGGTCACTCCATTAATATCGTCTAGAGAAATGCATTGTACTCCATACAGGAGTTCTACTCCTATATACTATGCACTTGATAGGAACTTGATATGTTTAATATGAGCTTGTTATAATCTATCACTATGAGGCCCTTTATATAGGAAGATAGATTCCTTGGCCAACACCCTGCCTAGTTGTACAAGTGGACACCTTGCACATTACAACTTGCACATTGACACTTGTGCATTTATTACATTGCTTGAAGTAACTAGCTAACTTCCCCCTAAATTAATCTCCTATTCTAACTATGTACCAAAGGTGGTACATTTACATGACCCAAATGATGTAATATACTCTAACTCTAACAATTTAGATGGTTGTTCGCATCATAGAAGGTCTTGAATGCCTTCATGAATGGGAGATTTTAGACAATGGTACAATCATTCCCATGAATGGGAGATTTATAGAATGGTAAAGGCATTTCCATCCGCAACCTTGGTGTCCATAATAAGCATGGAAATAGAGGAGTCTTGGGTCAAATCAAGGGGTGTCCATAGTTTTCTTAAGAATGACATTGATAGCCAATGATTTGGCATTACCTTGGATAGTCTGGCAAGATTGTGCAATGGCAAAGCAGTCTCTGATTGGTGCATGAACAGGGGAAGGTGTAGGATTCAAACCCTTCATCTATGCCATTTTGCATACACTATTACAAGCATAGGTAGATGGCATACTTTGAAGACGTGCTAGCGCTTAAGATCCAAAGCACCTTGCTACTCCATTAGATAGAGAAAATATGCTAGGAACAAAATATTGTTGATTATAAATTGTCGTGTCTTAGGACTTTAGATGTATGAGCTATGAATTCATGTTTCGACAGGGAAGGTGGAATCTAAGTTAGCATGAAAGCTCTTGCGCCTGGTCGACTTGGGGTTAAGTCCTTTTTTTCTAAAATCCTAGTTAGCATGAAGGCTCTTCCTCCTAGTCGACTTGGGGTTGATTCCCTTTTTCTAAAGAATAGATAAAAGCGGTAAAAGTTTGGCTAATGTAACAACTCTAATATACTAGGCGGTCGATGATGCAGCAACTCTAAGATACTAAGTGGTTGAGATACTAAGTGGTCGATGTGGCAATATTATTTTACACTAAATACCTTTTCACTATATAAATGCTTTCCTCTATTAAAATGACCAAGTGTCATAGTCATCAAGATTTAGGAGCATAGATGTGGGAAAAAATAAGTGATCGACTGATTTTTCCATTTCTAAGGTTTGGTGCTTTAATTTTAATGGGGTCCATTAAGGATCATATATTTTGTATACAAAAGTGTTTTGACTCCATTGTTTTTCAAATGTATGAATTTTAGAACTCTAGGCACTAGTAGCAGTAGTTCAATAACCTCCTACTGCATAAGATGGACCACAAAGCCCTAGTTACTCATCTTAATGGGTAAAATTATAATGTTTTATCAACTCAAATAGTTGGTTTTTTATGAAGTTAGAATTTATCATGGATACAAGAGGATGAAGCAATTATTCTTGATGATGAAATGTGTAATCAAAGAGAAGTTTTTTGGTCTATTTTCTTTGATTAAACCAAATTTTGCTTTTTGACATCAAAGAGCAAAGTGATCCAATCAAGATTATGGTCAAAACTATATGACCTTTTTAGGAAAGTTAATACTACCAAAGTAAGTCACTTGGAATTGGCTCTTTCCTCTCTTAAACTAGTTTATTTTGATAAAATTATAGACTATATTATGAGATTCAAGGAATTGAGGGTAGACATCACATCTTTTGGAGGCAAAAATAAATATGATAAACATTATTCTTACTAATCTCTCTTTTTTATATATTTTGAACCTAATGGTTCATATGATTCCTACGTTCTTAAAATATCAAAATATTTTTACTTTTGATTAGCTTTTTTCTCTCCTAGTTCATTTGTGGGTCACAATGTTCGGTGGGACTCCATAAATACAAGCTTTACATAGAAGAATTTTAAACTAAGGGGACTAATACCTAAGGGATCAAGAACTAGGCTAAATTCTAAAATAAAATGAAAAGCACATAGGGACATTTAAAAATGAATTGCTTTTTGAAACTACAAATGATGGAAGTTGAGTTTTGGGTTGCAATGTGCGGTGGGACTCCATAAATACAAGCTTTACATAGAAGAATTTTAAACTAAGGGGACTAAGACCTAAGGGATCAAGGGCTAGGCTAAATTCTAAAATAAAATGAAAAGCACATAGAGACATTTAAAGATGAATTGCTTTTTGAAACTACAAATGATGGAAGTTGAGTTTTAAAGATCAATGGACATCTTCTAGATGATGAGGGAGATTAAGGATCTACCTTAACTACAAAGACCAGATCCTTATGGACATCTTGTCACTAATGTCTTGTCTCCTTATCTCCTCAATTTAGATTATTGGGGTGTTGAAATTGTAATATGACTCACTACCAAGGTCAACATTGTGTGATGCATTGAATAGGCCTAAAGGCGTTCTATTATACAATATATTAATTATTTGTAATATTTTAATCCAGCCATGTAGATTATAGTTAACCTTATTATGATTAAACCCTCTTTAGTTAAAAATTATTATATAATTAAAATTGTGAAATACCCTGAAATTTGAGTGGAAAGTTTGCTTTTGTGTATTTTTTAAATAATTTGAATTTCAACCAATGTAATGGTTTATTGTTGAGTACTTTTCTATTTGATTGCCTTATTGCTCTTTGCACCGGACGTTGCCTGCCACGCTGCACAACCCCAGCGCAGCGTTGCGCACGACCGTCAGGAAAAGTTCCGAAGTGTAGATAAACAGCAAATTATGCGTTCCCGCCATGCCGAATATTCCGAGCAGACCGCAGGCCAACTGCAAACTGCTCAGAGAACGTCGCGACTTCTCGGATTGACACTCAGAATTCTCGATATCACGCTGCCCGCGACCGCGCAGACGCCGCTGAGAACCATCGTGGGCACAAGCGTTGCCCGCCGGCCGAGCTTCTGCAAACGCTGGCATCTCCGCGACGCCGTTGAGAAACACTTGAAGATGCACCATTGTCAGTTAATACCTGTGGATCGACTACGTTGCCAGTGTGGCCCCACATCCATGGCATTCGTGTCGACTCAAAAACCAAATACCATGTTCGTCTATGCTGCATGAGCTCCATCTGTTCATCCCACATTGATACGTGTGCCTCATCCTCCTCTCTTTAAGAGGCCAAATCCTCTGCTTCACAACCATTGCATCCCTTGATCGAATTGGGATTGTTGTGCTCAGAATCTCATAAATGTTCGGCTGAATCTACTACTGGTGGTAGATTGCTTGTTTAACACAGATCATAGAACGGGCGGCCTCAATATGAAGAACATAATGACTTCCACAGTGTTGATTTTGTTTCTTATAGCCGTGTCTTCTTCGGTTGCCATCCATGGTATTGATGATCATGAGAAAAAGGAAAGCATGTTTATGTTAGATAAATCGAAGCAGATGTTCAGGACAGAAGCAGGGGAAGTAAGAATGCAACGTGGAAGGTATGAGGACGATGATTATGAAGCAGAAGGAATAAGAAGAGGTCACATTCAAATCGGCTTCATCAGAATGGAGCCCAAGTCTTTTTTCTTGCCCCAGTATCTCACTTCCGACTTAGTTTTTTTCATAGAGACAGGTAACTTAAATTTTATTTAATGACTCTGCCAATCTAACTCCACTTTTTTTGTACTGTTTTCTTAGAGTAGAGATTAATTTTCTTTTGGGCTGAGCGTCTGAATTCATGTTTAGGTTCGGCGAGGCTGGGGTGGGTTCATGGCAACGATTTAATTGAGAAGGATTTGAAACTTGGAGATGTATATCGCATTCCCGGCGGTGCTGTTTTCTATTTGCTTAATAGAAACAAAGGCCAGCGTCTCCATATTATAATTTGTGTTGATACATCAACAAGCCTTTTCCCTGAAAAAGTTCAGGTCTTGCTCCAGACACTTTATAGTGAATGTTAATGGGTTCCATTGAAAAGCTGTAGGGTTTTTTCTTTTGGGATGATGTATTTGCAGTATATTAGGTTATACTGAATGTTAATGGGTTCCATTGAAAAGCTGTTGGAGTTTTCTTGGATGATGTATTTGCAGTATATTAGGTTATAGTGAATGTTAATGGGTTTTAGTATATTAGGTTATAGTAAATGTTAATGGGTTCCATTGAAAAACTGTTAGGGTTTTCTTGGATGATGTATTTGCAGTATATTAGGTTATAGTGAATGTTAATGGGTTCCATTGAAAAGCTGTTAGGGTTTTCTTGGATGATGTATTTGCAGTATATTAGGTTATAGTGAATGTTAATGGGTTCCATTGAAAAGCTGTTAGGGTTTTCTTGGATGATGTATTTGCAGTATATTAGGTTATAGTGAATGTTAATGGGTTCCATTGAAAAGCTGTAGGGATTTTTTTGTTTGGGATGATGAATTTGCAGTATATTAGGTTATAGTGAATGTTAATGGGTTCCATTGAAAAGCTGTTGGAGTTTTCTTGGATGATGTATTTGCGGTATATTAGGTTATAGTGAATGTTAATGGGTTTTAGTATATTAGGTTATAGTGAATGTTAATGGGTTCCATTGAAAAGCTTTTAGGGTTTTCTTGGATGATGTATTTGCAGTATATTAGGTTATAGTGAATGTTAATGGGTTCCATTGAAAAACTGTTACGGTTTTCTTGGATGATGTATTTGCAGTATATTAGGTTATAGTGAATTTTAATGGGTTCCATTGAAAAGCTGTTGGGGTTTTCTTGGATGATGTATTTGCAGTATAGTAGGTTCTAAATTTTTCCCCTATCATGTAGCAGTCATTTTTCGTTGCTGGCGGTTTAGATCCTGTACCAGTCCTTTCTGGATTTGACGATCGTCTTCTCAGCAGAGCGTTCAATGTAAGATTTCTTCCCTCTCTTTATCCAATTCACTAAAAATTTGAAGGCTATGTATGCATATTCATTTACCTTTCTTATTAGGAACAGTTATGAAATGTTTAATGAGTTTTAGGAAGCTTTTTACAGCATGAACACTTGAATCCATGGTGGGTTTACTGCAGGTTTCTCGTAGGGAATTGGACGACCTCCGGATGGGACAAAGCCAAGGCCCCATTATATACATATCGGATAGAGAACACGATATTTTGAGGTCGAAATCGAAGCCGTTCGGGTCGTGGGAATGGAGGTATTTTTACGAGTCGTTCGTCAGTCGTAAGGGGGCGAGCAGGAGAAGCAGGAAGTTTGATGGCTACAACATGTTCAAGGACACTCCCGACTTCCGTAACGACCATGGATGGAGTATTGCAGTCGATAATGACGATTATTCTTCTCTGAACGAACCAGATATTGGATTGTTTTACGTCAATCTCTCTGCTGTAAGATAAAAGTTTGTGCAAATTGAGGTTTTTCTGGTGTAGACTAGATTCGTTAATGGAGTGCTCACATTATTATTATTATTATGTTTCAGGGAGCAATGATGGCTCATCATTATAATCCAAGGGGTGCGGAGTATGGAATCATCACCAGGGGTGAAGGGCGAATTCAGATTGCATTTCCAAATGGAACGCGCGGAATGGATAAGGAGGTTGGAGTAGGGGATGTGTTTTGGGTTCCCCAGTATTATCCTGTTTGCCAGATTGCTGCGAGGAGCGGCCCCATGGAGTTCTTCGGCTTCTCCACCAGCGCTAAAGGAAACCGGCCCCAGTTCCTTACAGGTAATTAAATTAGGGATAGACAGAGAGATTTTTTTTTCATTCATTTGTGAAGAGGGTATATGTGTTTTATCATTTATTCATTTGGGTTTGTTGGATTCATGGTTGATTTTTGCTACAGGGAGGAATTCGGTGTTGAATGTGCTTGGAAGTCGAAACCTGGCTCCCGCATTTAATAGGAGCGAAAAAATATTGAATGACATTTTGCGTGCACAGAAAGAGGTGGTTATTCTTCCTCCCTTGACACCTAAGGAACAACAAGAGCACCAGGAGGAGGAGGGGGGGAAGGGGAAAAAGGAGGAGGAGGAGGAGGAGGAGAAGAGGGGGAAGAGGAAAAAGGAGGAGGGGGAGGAGGGTGATGAACCTGCTTCCTTCAATATTTTGGGATTTCATTAAGTTTTGATGTTTTTGTATATATGTTGCGCAGGCGAATTTCGTTTTTTTTTTACTGACTTGTGAATAAGTGGTTATGTGCTAGTTTCTTTGCTGTGTATATGTGAAAGCCCGCGTTAGTTTTTATTTTGAGTGTTTTGAGAATTCTACACCTTTTGTTTTGGCCCATGTCTAAGACATTGATTTCGTCTGCTGTAATAAAGTTGATAGCCACGAGCATTTTGTACAGAATTTAAATCTACTTCCGGACAACCATCGAAATTAAAATTGCTGACGGATGTTAACCATCGAACGTTTTAATGTGAGACAATTAATGTAGGTACATAGTCTGGCCATTTACTATTTTAATTTATATTATGTTTTGTATAAATCTGCTTCCCAACACATTGAAGAGTCACAACAAAATTACAGTCTATCCCACCACTTCAAATCCCATCTGCTGCTCTTTTCAAACAGAAAAATCCAATATCAACTAAAATCCGTTTGTAACTTGGGCTTAAATGGCCGTAACTAAAATGTATGCTTATTTACATCTCAAACTCCGTTTGAGAAATATATGTCAGTTGAAAGTAGTTAGTTACTTCTCATTCAAGGTTGTTTATTTTGGTTAAGGTTATGTTGAGTTATAGTGTATAATTTTAAAAATTGAACTTACACCTGAGCTATTCAAATATTTAAGCATGGTGTATAACCTACGATTGAAACTTAGAACAAGAACTATTCAAAGTTCTAATCAAGGGATGTCCACCTTTTCTTGAGAATGACATTAATAGCTACTGATGTGGTTTTTTATATTTATGTATACAAATATTGTACTATGCTTGTATACTTATTGTTATATACAATATGTACAAATACCTACTTCTAAAAACATAAAATATAAAAAAAAAAACCAAAAAATAAATATATGTACAGAAGGATGTATAGACACGTAAAAAAACAAACCCAAAAATAAATATATCTACAAAGGGATGTATAGACACTTGTCATCATAAGCTACTCTTCACATGTCTCCAAACCTAGAAATTGTAGCATATTATTTTTCTTAAGAATCGTTTAAGAATATATCTATCAAACTATCATCACATTATATTTGTTATTAGGTTAACTATTATATTTGTTAATTGTTATTATATTATTTTTTGTTTTTCTATGATATATTTTCTCTATCAACTTTTCCGTATCATTCATTTTTTAGAAAGAGAATCTTCAAGATTGACCAAATTATTTGTAATTAGGATCTTTATTTGCAATTATGATCTTTTTCTATAAATATGCTAGGCGCTTTTATTATATTAATTGATGTATTATTATTATTATTATTTATTTACTTTCACATCAATAACAAGTGCTTGTTTATGTTGGTCATTGTTAGGGTTTTAACTTATAAATATTTTTATTTTTGCTTTTTACTCTTATAAGAGTGTTGAAAGTGTAATTCGTAATGGAATGTATAGGCTATAAATGTATTAATTTATTATAATGTTTTAGTACCTACTCTCTCGTAAGAATGTTGAAAGTGTAACCTAACTAATGGTCAAGTTAATTGCAATTAGGATCTTTTTCTATAAATATGCTAGGCGCTTTTATTATATTAATTGATATATTATTATTATTATTTATCTACTTTCACATCAATAACACATCAATAACAAGTGCTTGTTTATGGTGGTCATTGTTAGGGTTTTAACTTACAAATATTTTTATTTTTGCTCTTTACTTTTTCGTAAGATTGTTGAAAGTGTAACCTAACCTATGGTCAAGTCAACATTTCGTATTGGAATGTATAAGCTATAAATTCATGGAAAATTTATATGTGGGAAATACTATCGGTGAGTTAGAGGTATACTAGAGCCCTCATGAGCAACATGTGGGAAATGTTATACCAGTGAGTTAGAGGCATACTAGAGCACTTGTTATAGAGCACTTGTTATGGAGGGTTAACCAGTGAGTTAGAGGCATACTAGAGCACTTGTTATGGAGGATTAAAGATTTAATTACTAGTTTAGTTATTATTTTTTATAATATTTGGTTTAATTACTAGTTTAGTTACTATTTTTTATAATATTGATCATAATTAAAGATAATACAACTACTTATTGCTATGGACATAGCACAAAAATATGTTGACTAGTCATTCAAGTTATAGATAGTGCACAGATAGTGGTTGTTGACTAGTCATTCAAGTTATAGATAGTGCACAGATAGTGGTTGGTTGTGTGTTTGAACCATAGTGGTGGAAAATATTTTGCTTGATTGTAGGTACCTTGGATAAGTGGATAATGTACTCTATAGATCCATTAGGTACCTTGAATAAGTGGATAATGTACTCTATAGATCCATTAGGTACCTTGAATAAGTGGATAATGTACTCTATAGAGCCATTATCTATAGAGGCATTACCAACCCTGCTCCTTGGTTGTGTGTTTGAACCATACTCCTTGGTTGTGGTTGGTTGTGTGTTTGAACCATAGTGGTGGACAATATAACACATTGGTTGTGGTTGGTTGTGGTTGGTTGTGTGTTTGAACCATAGTGGTGGACAATATTTTGCTTGATTGTAGGTACCTTGGATAAGTGGATAATGTACTCTATAGAGCCATTAGGTACCTTGAATAAGTGGATAATGTACTCTATAGAGCCATTATCTATAGAGGCATTACCAACCCTGCTCCTTGGTTGTGTGTTTGAACCATACTCCTTGGTTGTGTGTTTGAACCATAGTGGTGGACAATATTTCACTTGATTGTAGGTACCTTGAATAAAGTGGATAATCTACTCTACCTTGAATAAAGTGGATAATCTACTCTATAGAGGCATTACCAACCCTACCATCATGGTGCTCCTTAACAAGTTAGATATGTTAGAGTGTTTAAGGCCCTTACTATTGAGCCAAGTTATGTTTGAATCCTATTAGGCATAATTTCTCTTAGAAATTTTGTGCCCACAATTCAACCTACATTTGGGATGATAATAGTTTGTTTTAGAGCCAAAAAAATCCAAACCCAAGTTTGAAGGCTCAACGAACGCCTTCAATGCAAGGTAGATTACTCCTAGAAAATCCAAACCCAAGTTTGAATCATTGCTTAGGCCTTTTAGAATAGGAGGAACTCTCAACCAACATGGAAATTAAGTTTGAATCATTGCTTAGGCCCTTTTAGAATAGGAGGAACTCTCAACCAACATGGAAATTGACATGACACCTTTGCATGCCACTTATAACTTCTTCTTTTTCCTAATTCTAGCAAACCAATGACTACTTGTGGCATGGGTGGCATGGATTAAGTGGTAGTAAAATGAACGAGTTGTCACCAAGTGGTAGTCAAATGAACGAGTTGTCACCAAGTGGTAGGTTGGGATTGGTTGTTTACTTCTCTAATGTTCATGAGGTTAACGTTTATATTTTTGAGGGATGTTAACGTTTATATTTTTGAGGGATATTTGGGTAAATCTTATTGAGGCCATAACATCTACATACATGTGATTTTTTTGAGCTCTATACAAATTATGGAGCTATATACACTAGTGACAAATTATGGATTTGTTACTATATACACTAGTGACAAATTATGGATTTGTTACATTGTTAGGGGCCAAATTGTACAAGATAGACCTCAAGCTCTAAGAAGGGAAAATTTATTATATCGTATATAATTAAAATATTTGGTCTACTCTTTTGAGAGATTCAATTATATTTATCATAGTTGTAGCAAGTTTTGATACTTTTAGAGACATTCAAGAAAAGGATTCAAAATGTGATTTAGACCTTCCTCTCTCTTCTTGGGATACTGATTCAACTTATTCATTAAGATCTAGTTTTTCATGACCTCTCCTTTTATTCTTCATACAAGTACTCTTGGTAAATCTTATTGAGGCCATAACATCTACATACATGTGATTTTTTTGAGCTCTATACAAATTATGGAGCTATATACACTAGTGACAAATTATGGATTTGTTACTATATACACTAGTGACAAATTATTTGTACAAGATAGACCTCAAGCTCTAAGAAGGGAAAATTTATTATATCGTATATAATTAAAATATTAGGTCTACTCTTTTGAGAGATTCAATTATATTTATCATAGTTGTAGCAAGTTTTGAGACTTTTAGAGACATTCAAGAAAAGGATTCAAAATGTGATTTAGACCTTCCTCTCTCTTCTTGGGATACTGATTCAACTTATTCATTAAGATCTAGTTTTTCATGACCTCTCCTTTTATTCTTCATACAAGTACTCTTGGAAGTTTGTAATAGCTCTTTTATTTTGGAAGTTTGTAATAGCTCTTTTCTTAAGCAAGTCCATGCAATACCTCTTTTGGTGATAGAAATTATGTGGTTTGTATGTGGTTTGTATGTGGTTTGTTCAATTTTTTAAATAAAGGGATGTACGTGGTTTGTATGTGGTTTGTTCAATTTTTTAAATAAGGGGATGTAAGTTGTAAAGTCCTACCTTATATGACTATAGAATATTGAAATAACTTTTCATATAGGTGGTAATCTTGAATTTACTTTCTCATTTAGAGTATTGAATAAATGTTCTTTGGATATGTCTGAGAGTATATAATAGTATCAATAATGATTATGGTCTAGCCTAAGAAGATTCTTATGCAAATATATTCTTCCAATAAACAATTCTAGATGATGAGGGGGATTTAGATAAAATATATCTCAATTTTGGAGGCCTACTAGAGCATCCATTAGAGCATCCATTATGGGAGGGAAAATAATATTGTTACTAATGTATTCTCTCCTTATCTCCTTAGTTCAAATTATGAGGGATATTGAAAGTGTAATCTAATTCATGGTCGAGGCTAACATTATATGATGAAATCTTGTATAGGCCTAAGGAATAATTATATAGTTGTACTTAATTTATTGTAATATTTTATTATCTAATCCATATAGACTAGAGTTAAACTTATTATGGTTCAATCCACCTTATTACTTGTAATTAACCTTAAACTCTTTTGTTAAGTCAAATTAAGTTAAACTTGTTTATGTAATTGGGGTTGGTATTGTTATAAATACTCCCACTAATCCATTCATTTATTAGAATGGTGTGGTTATTATCATGGATAATATAGTGATTGTTTATGGTTTCTATATATGCCCACTATATATTTCTCTTTCATCTTTTTTTAAGCTTTATGTATGATATTTGAGTGGATGGCTTGCTTATATTCATTTATAAAAATAGGCATAAATTCCAATAGATAGTGGGTACCTTTGAACCCCTTCCCTTGTCTGTATGGATGTAATTAGGAAGGATGACCCCACTTACTCTTCTTCCTATCTTAGCATTGTATTCAAATATCTATTAGAGCAATGAATAATTTAGAGAGAGTGAGAAATGATTAAAATTCCAAAGTTACTATTTTTCATTAAGAGGTCCGAGGTGTAGACCAATTGGTTCGATAAAACCCCGTAAGGGGGGCGGAGGTCCAAGTTTCAAATCTCGAGCCTTGTCGAACTGAAAACTTGTCCCTTTTTCAGCAGTGTAGAAGGTTTAAACTGACTATGGCACTATGGTTATAGGTGCGGACTGCACGAAGATCTGTGGTGGCTTTCGGGGAAGAAAACGTAGAATACTATGGCGGCAATAAAAGTCAGACAACATGCCCATATTCGTGGATGCTACCAATTCCACCATGTAAATTTATAATAAAATAAACTATTTTTCATAAAGGAAGTGATGAATGACCTATATTGGTAAGTAATCCTAATAGTTGAATGCTCTAATATGTAAATTTATTGGTAATTAATTCTAATAGTCGAATGCTCTTATATGTAAATTTCATTGAAAGTTTGTCCCTTCACACTTGGTAGCCTAAGAGGAATATCGAGAGTATTTTTTTTCATTGAGTTTACACATGTTTTTATGAGGGGTACTAGTCCCCTCATACTGAGTGGGGTTTGAACCTTATACCTCTCAAAAAGAGGCCAAATCCCTTACCATTGCAATAATATTATAGCTAATATCAAAAGTATTTTATATCTAATGGTTTTTTCTTTAAGATTATTTTTATAGTTGTTGATTAAAACAAGGAATTTAAAGGTGGACCTTCTTTAATAAAGCAAGGATCTTTATTAATCCCTCACATGTAGTATTTGAATTTATAGAAGATATCCCAATCAAATTCCTATTTTGGATTAGATTATTTTATCTACCAATGGATTTTTGGCATTCATATATCATCCAATTCATTGGACTGATCCTAGGTAAATTTAGGTTCCTTGCCTATCACCTCTAATAGAGAGGTAATATCTTATGATGACATTTGTATTCAAATAGATCTCAATAAACCATTATTTGAAACTTTAGAGATTAAGTTGGATAACATGCAATGGACATAGAAATTAGACTATGAAGCCTTACCATTATAATGTAGAAGTTGTCATGTCTATGGCTACTTTTAAAGAGATAACCCTCAAAAAATTGTAAAGTTGCTAAAGAGATCACCCTCAAAAAATTGTAAAGTTGCTTCAAAACCCCTTTGACAACGATGATGAAAATAACATAAAAATAAAATACCCAACCTAAGATTCTAGGAACAACTCTAAAGGTGATTTCTCTATGAAAAACCATAAGAGAAGATAGATTTTGAATCATTACAAAGATGGAGTGTAATCAGGAAAGAATAATAATATATTTGATATTTCAAAAAATTTAGGAGAAGTTGACCCAATATTTAAATATAGCAATTTGAAAAGACCAAGAATTATTGTAGAGGAAAATCCATCATCATATCAATCATCTTGAAATCATTTAGATCAGGTAAATTATTTGACTCAAGAAACATTTTGTTTTAGGGTATCCCTAAGAAGATTATGGATAATGGTGGTTTGCAAAATATAAAACTAAATACAACCTTTCAACTTAATCTCAATAATTTTCAATTGTATAATAATGGAGTAATAAAGTGAATTTAAGATGCATATCCTTAAAAGGAAGATTCTAAGAAAAATAAAACTCAAGTTCTTCTCTATATTCATTAAAAATTCTCAAGAGGAATTTAACTAGGTTTGGCATGTCTTTGGAATCCTCGTAGCTTGGTCCCATCCTTCAAGATAGATACCAAGAACTCTATCTCTATAATAGGTACTTGGTTAGCTATAGGTAGTCCTTTCATTAATAAATATATATACCCTTATGGATACCCTAGATAATAATTGTCTCTAGAATCACACCAAGTATGTTTACTTTATATTTTCTCATCTCCTTGGTTTTTTGTAGGGGATTTTAATAATATTAACTTGGAATAAAATAGAGGTAGTATATTTTGGCCAAACCCTTATGTCTTCATGTTAAGGGATAACATGATATTCCTTAACCTTATTATTTTTAAACCTAAAAAGGTATATTTACTCGATAATAGAAGGATTAACAAATAATACATAGCTAATATATCAAATATATTTATGTTTTCTGATAGCTAGCTAGGATATGATATTCTCTTTATTAGACTAGTAGGGTGTTGGACAAGTTTTATTAACAAGGAATTATATATATACAAAAAGGTGGAGTTGGCTTACTTAATTGTATACAACACCTGTATGGGTGTAATGAACAACCCATCATTATCATGACTAACTATAGTGGATGTGACCTAAAATGTATTTAGGTAGAATGCTCCACATTATTATAGTAAACTTATGATAATGATGTAATAAATTCCTAACACTCGCATTCTCCAAAAAAAATATATTGTAGGGGCTCATATTACTAGCCTATTAAGTTTTATTCCTCTAGCTTCTCAAATTTAACAATATTTCATTTCAATTTATATATCAATCATTTCAAGTACTTATTCCTATTTGGCAGACAGAAGCTAATCCTTTTTTTGGTTTGAACATGTACTCTTTCTTTGGACAACTAAAATTTATAAATGACAAGCATAAACAAAAGAATAAAGTTTATTTTAGAAATACATTTGATAAAAATAAAGAGGTGATGGAGTGCCTATATGAAATAACCTCTATAATTAAGGAGGTATGACTCTAGAATTCCTCAACTTGAAAAGTCCTTGTCCAAAAAACTTAGTAAATATGAATCACAAGAAGAGATTTATTGGAAACAAAAATCAAGGATAGACTAGGTTTACGAAGGATATATGCATATGTTATTTTTTATAACTCAAAAACATCTGGAAGTGATAAAATTTGTATACCTTCTCTTAAATATTCTAAAGGAATTCAACTTTTTTTTCTCATGAAATCTATTTGGAAGTAGTTTAACATTTTTATTTTTTGTTCTGGGAGAATGAGCCCTCGGCGAAAGATGTGGAAAAGATAACTCTAAAATTTATTCCTTCTTTGGTTACCTTGGAAATGAATTATAGGCTTCTTAATCATATCTCCTTAAAGGAATTTGAAAATTTGTTTTCCTTATGAAAGAAGGAAAACTCCTAGTCCTAACAAATATCCTATCGAATTATTTTAAGAATTTTAGGATATGTTACAAATAGATCTCTTCGATGTTGTGATCCCAAACAAAGAAATAGATGATCAATGATCTTAACAACACATTTTAGAATTAATTCCCAAGTAATGTGTTTTTGGTTGTCCAAATCTCTTTAGACTTATAACCCTCTACAATCTCATTTATATGATAATTACTAAAATCTAAAAGAAATGTTGAAAAAGATCATAGATATACTTCTTTATATCCAAAACAAAAAGCATTTATGTAGGGTTGATAGATTCTTTATGATATAGTTATTTCCAACATGATTACCCACTCTTTGGATAGCTCGAAAGAGAAAGGTATGTTCACTAAACTTTTTATGTCTAAATCATACGATAGAGTCAATTAGTCTTTCCTTAGGAAAAGTCTTCTTGTCTTTGGATTTAGCCTATGATTGGATAAATTGGGTTTTGGACTATGTGGAAACTGCATCTTTTTTGTCCTTATAATTAAAAATCCTTCCCCTCTATTTTTAGCTTCTAGAGGGATTCACCAAATGGATTTTTTCTCTTCTTATGTGTTTATCACCATGACCGAGGGACTAAGTAGATTGATGAAGAAAATAAATATTGGTTGTCTCTAATGGTTTATAGTATAAAAATATATAAATTATCAAACTCATAAATTATTCATAGATGATGTTGCCTTGATTAGAGTTGGTAAAATCTAAGAACACATCAACCTTCAAAAAAAATTGAATCTTTAGTTGGTTGATTTTGGTCAACAAAATAATGAAGACAAGCCCCTCATTATCCTTTTTAAAACCTAATAATAAATGTCTTATTTTAAATAATATTAAGAAGAGAGTATTTGGAGGCCCTTACATTTGTGTCTTATGTAAAGAGGATTAGGAATAAATAGTTCATCTCTTTTTTTAATTTTTATTTGTAAATCAAGTTTGGATTTAATAGTGGAAGATTTATTACTGACCTTTTTCTTGAACTTCCTCTTTATCTGACCTCTAGGATAGCATAGGTCATTCTCCTACCAAATTTGCTTTCTTTGAAGTATCTTGGAATACTGGCCCAACCTTCATTCTAGGATAGACTTGGTTGGATTGAAACCAACATATATTTTAAGGAAATCAATGATTAATCTCTCACATTTGGTAGAAGATTTTAGTTTATTTAAAAGAAACCATTTTTATAAAGTGGGAATATCTAGATTCCCTAGCTCATTCAGATTATTAAATTTTAAATATGCTTGGCCTTTTTCCTTCTTGTTAAAATTATTTTTACCCTAATTATTAGGTTTCAAAAAGATAGAAGAAATTTGATAAATGGGATCCCCCACCCAATAAATTTATTATTATAAATACATATGGAGATTCTAGAAAATCTAAGTAATGCTATCCTTGGAGGTATTACTTGGGTAGAGGATAGATCCATTTATTTTCATTTCTTTAAGGGAATAGGAGTTGACACCAAGAACACTATGAAATCCAAAGCCATCCTAATCACTCTAGAAATATTTATTGAGTTAGGATTTAAGAGGGTTATCTATGAAACGGATTCCTTAATCAAGGTTTCTCTTCATAAATATGAGGCTAGTGATACTTCTTGGCACCTTATGATTATGGTTTAAAAGTTTCATTTAAAAATTTGATTCCATATCCCTTTTTGAAATTCCTAGGAAGTAGAATTCAGTGGCATATTGCCTAGATAAGTGGAGTACAAAATAAAATCACTAATAGGATGTGTTAAATTTCTATAGTCATTACCCTAATAAGACAACTTAAATATTTAATTTTTTAGGATGATTCGTCTTAGATTTTACTTAAGTGGTTTTCTAATGTTTATGCTAGTAAATTTAATCCTTATTAGGATTGTTCCTATTAGGTCTTGGTTCTCTATTAGATTTTTTGATAATTTTTATAGAATCTAGGGAGTTCTTTTTGTAATGGTAAACTTTGGTATGATGTTTATTTTACTTTTATTTTTTGTGATTATGTAATAACCCCAAATTACCCAAACAAAACTAACCATCACACCCATATTTTTTTTAACTTACATATCTATGATTCCTTTATATATTTTACATTGAGCATGTAGACACATGAGTTTTGAAGGCTATGCACCACACAAGAATCAACTTGATCAGATTTTATCCATGTGCATGGGAGTGACCAATGTCCCCTAATGATCAGCATGAATGTTTTAGTCTATTTCAACTAGAATGCACATTTCCCTTATTGTTTAACCTCATGTTAAACTAGTTCCAACCATAGGTGTCTTTCAACCTAACCTTTAGCATGTGCCTTGTTGACTACTCATTGTTTTCCAATAAGGTAATATTTTTTAGGTGCAATGCTTAACCTACTAACCATACTACATATGGTTTGTTAATGGAATCATCCACCACATTCTCATAGGCATATTGTTGCCTACCACTATGTCTCATTGACTTCTACTCTTTAGATATCTCAATTATGTATTCTTTGATATTTTTATGTTCCTTCTATGTTTCCACATTTTCACTTATAGAAAGTAAGGATCTAATTTAGTCATATATAAACAAATCATCCACTTGAGAATTCCAAGTAACATAACAAAGCATGTAAAGAACTTGTTTTTCCAAGAACATGAAACTTCAAGAGATTACATTATTCTTATACAATATAACCAGATACTTGGGAGTTACATTTTTTATACTTTCTACAATAAATCATAAACTCCTACAAGCTATTACATTATTTATTCTACAAGAAATATTTTCATATTACAACAATAGTTTCCTAAAGTTGAGTATAACATTAACTTCCTCGAATCTTCAACTCTCTTTCAGGTTCAATATGTACTTCAGGTATTAGTTGTCTCAGGTCCACCAGTACTAAGTGAATGGTTACTCGGGATTGGGACAATCCAATTTATGAACATGCGTATCTAACTACAAAATGTCATGCAACAATAATCCATAGAATGCAAAATATTTTTCCAACAAACAAGCATTCAACTCAATTCAAGAGTAGGAAATCCCATACTTTCCTAAGAATGAAAATTTTCCCATTCCTTTCATCCCATATCCCATCACACTAGAAACATGCTCTTAAATCTATACTAAATGCATCCATTGACATGGCCACGGAGAACCCCCATAAGTTCTCAATAAATGCAACCTTGTTACCTTTTCTCCCACATTAGAATATGCCATCATAATATTTCATTCCTCATTTTAGCATGCATGATTGCATATACATGATTCTATTTGTTCAATGCATTGAAATCATAGTATTGCAAATATGCT
Organism: Wollemia nobilis; assembly: GCA_028583015.1. Lineage (NCBI taxonomy): Eukaryota > Viridiplantae > Streptophyta > Pinopsida > Araucariales > Araucariaceae > Wollemia > Wollemia nobilis. The sequence goes on along the minus strand of JAQPPZ010017031.1, from coordinate 3,553,964 downwards.
ATTCTTTTCTTTATCTAGGTTACCAAAACTTAAGGATAAAAGCACCCAAAGATAGCATTTTAAACAAACTTGTTCACAGTATAAAATCACAATATCAAAGGAGAACATTCTTTCCTTCAACCCCTTAAGAGTGACCACATTCCTTAAGAGTTTTTATTTTTTTATTTCTTTTCAAGATACTAGCATCTTACTTAGATTTATCACCGAGCAATTCATCATAAACAACCAAAACCTTCTATGAGTAGGCTAATCTATTTTTTCCTTATATAATCAAACCTATCGATGTCTACACTATTTATAACAAGTCAATCTAAGTTTCATCATAGAATTAACTTCTTCACTGAGACATATAGCATTAGATTCCATCAAACAGGTTTGAGTCATAACATTATTGTACTAGACTAGGGATATTCACAACCCAATAAATAGTCCAAACCCTACTCAATAAATGGATACAGTGCAAATACAATTTCTCCTTTTTTGAAATTTAACTTTTAGCTAAAGTCTTAGTCTGAGTATTTTTAGGATGATTATATAATATTACCAATTAGACCCTCTTACCCTTTTTATATTTATTTCAATATAAATTTAAGACCCAAATTTGTTATATTAATCCAAACCATAAAATCTAGGTCTATGATTTCTATCCATAAACCCTGTCATACCACTATATTTTATTTCACCACCCATATCCACATTTAACTTAAAACTTATCATACTTCATAAAAACAATATGGTGACATTATAGTTTAGAGAAATTCCTCCCTAACATATTAAATTTCACAAGGGAGGGCCTACGTTAGGCTCTAGTGCCTTAGCCCAACGGCTAAGTTCTTAGTGCATCGTTCGAGGCAATTACCTCCCTGAACCCCATAGGCATCATGGACCCTAGACCCTTGCTCTTTGTGAAATTAAAATCATGCCCTACGTGTGTTTCGTTGTACATGGGGTATGTTGGCAATTTTGGGTACCTTGAGTACATTGCCTTTGCTCAAGTATAGTTGTTGTCATTGATGTCAAAGGAGCTCTTGGTAGTTGTTGTTTTTGATATCAAGGAGTTCTTGAAGCAATTTGTTTCTATGTCAAAGAATGTGTTTTGTTGAAAGGTTTCAGCTGGTCAGTAAGTCTCCAAGAAATTCAGAGTAGCCCAGTTGCAAAAGATCAAGAAAAAGTTAAGTTAGAATAAGTTTGCAGGCGGCTGGAAAAACTGTCGCGATTTCGCGACATGTTTTGAGGAGAGAGAAAGTTCAGGCAAAATTGTCACGATTTCACGACATGTTAAGTTGGCAGTGTTGAGTTGCAGGAAGTGTCACGATTTTGCGACAGGTTTCAAAGAATTTGTACGGATGCAAAAAGTGTCACGATTTCGCGACAGGTTGAGTTGGCAGCTTGTAGTTGGTGAAAGCGTCACGATTTCATGACAGGTTGAGTTAGCAGCTTGCAGTTGGCGAAAGCGTCACGATTTCGTGACATGTTCCAGTTTCGCGAGCATTTGGCAGAAAAGAGCTTAAGGCAGCGAAAGCGTCGCGATTTCGCGACATGTTCCAGTTTCATGGGCCTTTGACAGAAAAGAGCTTAAGGCAGCAAAAGCGTCACGATTTCGTGACATGTTCCATTTTCGCTGGTACAAACCGAGAAAAGGTTGAAGAAGCAAAAAGTGTCACGATTTCGTGACAAAGTTGTAGATGACGTCAGCAAGAGGCAAAGGTGTCGCGATTTCACGACAGAAGCTGAGAAGAAGGCTTTGGAGTCTAAAGCATCACGATTTCATGACAGAGTTGTTGATGACGTCAGCAAGAGGCAAAGGTGTCACGATTTCATGACAGAAGCGGAGAAGAAGGCTTTGAAGTCTAAAGCGTCATGATTTCGCGACAGAAGTGAGATGACGACAGCAAAAGGCAAAAGTGTCATGATTTCATGATAGAAGAGCAAAGGAAGCAAACAAAAGCAAAAGCATCACGATATCGCTACAACAAGGTATAGAAGGTGTACGACAGGCAAAGGTGTCATGATATCGTGACATGTTGAAGTTTCATGCCAGAAACTTCAAGGAGGCTGTGAAGCCGACAGAGTTAAATCTGGGCCGACGCAGCACAGGGTTTTACAGCCGACGTGGTTGAAGGGTAAAACAGTCGACTAAGAACAAAGATTTCATCTTGAGATTGTGAGTATTAAAGGAGGGCTGTTTGAGTAGTTTGGGCATCGATCGAAGTGTGCGTTCAAAGAGTGGCGTTCGCAGATGCAGTGCGACAGTGAGGTTCGATTTTCAAAAAAGCAGAGTGCGAAGATCGATTGCAGTATAAGAGTGCATTTCGTCGAATCGTCTAAGTGTAGGAGACTATAAGGACACAGAGTGCGTGAAGTTGATACTGCTGTGTGTTTACATGATTCATGCGAAGACTGTGCTACTGTTCATGCGAAGACTATGTTGCTGTTCATGCGAAGACTGTGCTGCTGTTCATGTGAAGACTGTGCTGATGTATGTACGAAGACTATGCTGCTGTGTTTTTGCAGAAGAGTTTAAGTTGATCGGATGCTGCTGTGTTTGCGTAGACTATGAAAAGTTGGTTTTGACCAAGTACAACTGTAACAAAAAAAAAAGAGGAAGAGGATAGAATTGTGCCAGACCGAAGGACTGTGTTTTGGTGCAGATAAGAGGATCAGCTTGTGGTGACAAAGTTGAGGACAGAGATCTCCAGCCAGAGCAAGGAAGACAGGTGTCTTCTGTGGAAAGAGTTCCACTTGCTAAGGGCATAGGAGATAGAGGTCTTCTAGAGGATCACCAGCCAAAGCAGAATTAGGGGAAGGTGTCTCCTTTGAGTTGTGGCTCATAAACATTGTAATCGGGAAGGATTCCCAGAGGACTTTGATATAACTTTTAGAAGAAAAGTTTTATCCGTGGAGTAGCCCACCTTGGGTGAACCACGTAAATTGTTGTGTCTCTTTGTGGATTACATTTTGTGCATTGTTTTACTATTGTTATTACTGCTATCTTTATTCTGCATGTTATTGATTTGAAAGTTGTTTTGAAAGATAAAGTTAAAAGTGGTCTTATACTGTTCACCCCCCCTCTTAGTATAAGCTTGTGTTCTTCAATTGGTATCAGAGCGGGTTCCTTCGAAAAGGTTTTACAGCCAGAAGGAAGAACTGGTTAAGAACACAATGGATTTTTTAGGTGGCAATGCAACACCTATTCTTGATGGATCAGATTTCGGTCTATGGAGTGCAAGAATGAAAGTCTATCTTATGGCTCTTGGTAATGAGGTATGGGAAGTTATTGAAGATGGATACACCATTCCTTCAAATGGTCCTTATACTAAAGAAGACAGGCTCCTACATCACAGCAACTCAAAAGCCATGAATGCAATCCTGAAGGGTTTACAGAAGGCTGATCTTACCAAAGTTATTCACTACAAGACAACCAGTGAAATGTGGAAACAATTGTAGGTTGTTCATACATGTGATGCAAATGTCCAAAAGGCCAAGTTGAGACACTTCAAAGGTATATTTGAACAACTCAAGATGAATGATGATGAAAATATTAGTGACTACATGCTCCGTATGGATGAAGTTGTTAATTCTATGAAAGACCTAGGTCTTGAACTTGCTAAAAATGATGTGTGTGATAAGATTTTAAGATCTCTTCCTAATAGATTTAGTGAAAATATTTCTGCTATTGAGGAAGCCAAAGATTTAGATAAGTTGAAAAAGGATGAACTCCATAGTATTCTTGCAGCATTTGAGCTGAGAACTCAAGTGAATGTTGATATAAAGAAAGAGGCAGCTTTCAAAGCTACCAAGAAATCAAAAGGCAAACAGATTCAAGAGAGTGATGAGTCTTCTAGTGAGGAAGAAGCATACTACAGCAAGAAAGGCAAGTTCTCTAGAAAGCACAAAAGCAAGAAAAATATAAGATGTTTCAACTGTGAAAAGTATGGTCATTATGCCACTGACTGTACTATTTCCAAAAATGAAAGTGATGAAGATATACAGGATGTTAAGAGCAAGGATTCTGAAAAACACAGGTATTACAGAAAGAACAAAGATGAGCACAACAATCAAGGAAAGAGGTATTCTCACAAGAACAAAAAGAGCTTCTATCTGGACAAAGCAAGTAAGTGTTCTAGCAGTAATAGTGAAAGCTCTTCCAGTGATAGTGAAAATGAGATGTTGTTCATTTCAGAAAAGGAGGAAGAACCAAAACATAAATTCATTGTCATAAAATGTTTCAGATGTGGAAATTTTGGGCACCTTGAGGATGATTGCACAAATAATGAATTGGTTGCTAGTATGTATGAGGATGCTTCAGAAAATGATAAGGAAGATGCATGTATGGTTTTTGAAAAAGGTAGCACCTCTAGTGATAAGAAATCTGAAAAAGGCCTTGATAATTCAAAGTGCAATCAAATGGAGGATCTTGAATGTGAACTCAATAATGCTCTTAGTGTTTTGAAAAAGGAAAGAAAGAAGAATGATAGACTCAAGATAAAGTTAGATGAATGTTGTATGGAGAGAGATGAACTCATAGAAAGTCTTGACATCTCTATGGCTAAGACTCAAGAACTCAAGAATGAGTTAGAATCTAAGATGCTTGAGTATAGTGAATTAGAACAGAAAATGGCTGCAATGAAAGAGGAAAATAAATATTACAAGGATAAGCTGTACAGATTTTAGGATAGCTCCAAGAAATTTAAGTCTCTCATCAAAAGTCAAAGAAATCCAACAGATAAAACAGGTCTCGGTTTTGTTGAGCCGCATAAGAAACAGGTTGGGGAATCCAGCAAGAGATTTCAAAAGGAAGAAAGCTCTGATGAAGAAAGTACTTCAGATCATGAGTCCGTGAGTGATGAATGCACAGAAACAGAAAACAAATTTTTGAAAGTGAAGCAGAAGTTTTCGGGACCCAAGAGATCGATTAAAAGAATATTTTACGGTAGATGTTTTGCGTGTTACAGGTTTGGACACATGGCTGCACATTGCATGTCTCAAATGAAGAAGGTTAACAATAATTTTAGAAGTCATAATTTATTTCAAGGGTATTGCTACTCTTGTAATCAGTTCGGGCACAAGGCAACCTTCTGCAAAGCAAATAACGAGAGCTGGGTTAGTCAGAACAGGCGAATTCAAAGAACAGCTATACCTAAAAGAAATAATATTGTTGTTTGTTACAAATGCAACAATACAGGTCACACAGCCAGACAGTGCAGAGCTGATCTTCTAAGGTACAGGAACAAGAACAGTGGTTTAAACAGGTCCAAGGATCAAGGTGTGGACAAGAACAGAGATGAGAACAAGAACAAGAAAAGTGCCAAGAACAGAAACATTAACAAAGAGCTCAAGAAAAGGCCCGACAAAGAAATTGTTGACACTGATGATGATGAGTGTCTAATGGGAGTTTCACTCCCAACCCTATTTTAAATCACCTCAATAGGAGGTGGGGGAGGGACTAAGCTAAGAGGCTCATTCTTAGTCCCGAGCCCCAAAGGTGACCCTTTGCCATTGATGACAAAGGGGGAGAGATTTGAGTAAGGGGGAGAGATATGAGTAAGGGGGAGAGCTTCAAGTGAAGAGGAAAGCTTCAAGTCAGGGGGAGCAAAACTTCAAAGAGATTGATTTCAGTTTTGGCTCTTGAAGAGGTGTTTTTAGTAAAGGTTTGCCATCAATGACAAAGGGGGAGATTGTTGGCAATTTTGGGTACCTTGAGTACATTGCCTTTGCTCAAGTATAGTTGTTGTCATTGATGTCAAAGGAGCTCTTGGTAGTTGTTGTCTTTGATATCAAGGAGTTCTTGAAGCAATTTGTTTCTATGTCAAAGAATGTGTTTTGTTGAAGGTTTCAGCTGGTCAGTAAGTCTCCAAGAAATTCAGAGTAGCCCAGTTGCAAAAGATCAAGAAAAAGTTAAGTTAGAATAAGTTTGCAGGTGGCTGGAAAAACTGTCGCGATTTCATGACATATTTTGAGGAGAGAGAACGTTCAGGAAAAACTGTCGTGATTTTGCGACATGTTAAGTTGGCAGTGTTGAGTTGCAGGAAGTGTCGCGATTTCACGACAGGTTTCAAAGAAGTTGTACGGATGCAGAAAGTGTCACGATTTTACGACAGGTTGAGTTGGAAGCTTGCAGTTGGCGAAAGCGTCGTGATTTCGTGACAGGTTGAGTTAGCAGCTTGCAGTTGGCGAAAGCGTCGTGATTTCGTGACATGTTCCAGTTTCATGAGCATTTGGCAGAAAAGAGCTTAAGGCAGCGAAAGCGTCACGATTTCGTGACATGTTCCAGTTTCGTGGGCCTTTGACAAAAAAGAGCTTAAGGCAGCGAAAGCATCACGATTTCGTGACATGTTCCATTTTTGCTGGTACAAACCGAGAAAAGGTTGAAGAAGCAAGAAGTGTCACGATTTCATGACAAAGTTGCAGATGACGTCAGCAAGAGGCAAAGGTGTCACGATTTCACGACAGAAGCTGAGAAGAAGGCTTTAGAGTCTAAAGCGTCGTGATTTCACGACAGAGTTGCTGATGACATCAGCAAGAGGCAAAGGTGTCACGATTTCATGACAGAAGCGGAGAAGAAGGCTTTGAAGTCTAAAGCGTCACGATTTCATGACAAAAGTGAGATGACGACAGCAAAAGGCAAAAGTGTCACGATTTCGTGACAGAAGAGCAAAGGAAGCAGACAAAAGCAAAAGTGTCGCGATATCGCTACAGTAAGGTATAGAAGGTGTACGGCAGGCAAAGGTGTCGCGATATCATGACATGTTGAAGTTTTGCACCAGAAACTTCAGGGAGGCTGTGAAGCCGACAGAGTTAAATCTAGGCCGATGCAGCATAGGGTTTTACAGCCGACGTGGTTGAAGGGTAAAATAGCCGACTAAGAACAAAGATTTCATCTTGAGATTGTGAGTATTAAAGGAGGGTTGTTTGAGTAGTTTGGGCATCGATCAAAGTGTGCGTTCGAAGAGTGGCGTTCGCAGATGCAGTGCGACAGTGAGGTTCAATTTTTGAAAAAGCAGAGTGCAAAGATCGATTGCAGTATAAGAGTGCATTTCATCAAATCGTCTAAGTGTAGGAGACTGTAAGGACATAGAGTGCGCGAAGTTGATACTATTGTGTTTGTGCGGTTCATGCGAAGACTGTGCTACTGTTCATGCGAAGACTGTGCTGCTGTTCATGCGAAGACTGTGCTGCTGTATGTGCGAAGACTATGCTGTTGTGTTTTCGTAGAAGAGTTTAAGTTGATCGGATGCTGCTGTGTTTGCGCAGACTGTGAAAAGTTGGTTTCAACCAAGTACAACTATAACAAAAAAGAAAAGAGGAAGAGGACAGAATTGTGCCAGATCGAAGGACTGTGTTTTGGTGTAGATAAGAGGATCAGCTTGTGGTGACAGAGTTGAGGACAGAGATCTCCAACCAGAGCAGGGAAGACAGGTGTCTTCTATGGAAAGAGTTCCACTTGCTAAGGGCATAGGAGATAGAGGTCTTCTAGAGGATCACCAGCCAAAGCAGAATTAGGGGAAGGTGTCTCCTTTGAGTTGTGGCTCATAAACATTGTAATCGAGAAGGATTCCCAGAGGACTTTGATATAACTTTTAGAAGAAAAGTTTTATCCGTGGAGTAGCCCACCTTGGGTGAACCACGTAAATTGTTGTGTCTCTTTGTGGATTACATTTTGTGCATTGTTTTACTACTGTTATTACTGCTATCTTTATTCTGCATGTTATTGATTTGAAAGTTGTTTTGAAAGATAAAGTTAAAAGTGGTCTTATACTGTTCACCCCCCCCTCTCAGTATAAGCTTGTGTTCTTCGGGGTATTCAAACCCTAAGCGTCTAACCAGATAGAGACACATGGCATGATCTATGCAACAGACAGGTTTCATCGACGGTGATTATGGATTTATTATTATTTTATATTTAGAACATTAGGAAAATAACCCTAAAATTAAATTATCAAAAATTAATTGTCGTTTCAGGCCTTCGCAGAATGCCTATGCTTCTCACCGAATGTGATCTGCATCACATAGTTGTTTTTGATGACCTAAGACATTTGGAGGTCTCCTACGCTCATCATGTGTTTCGATGTTCGTCCAGAGGATGCATTGCTTCTCCTTCGAAAGATGACATTCAGGATTTATCATTTTAGGTGTCATACAATAACTCCATTTTGAGGGCTCAAGGATGTCTACATTTTTTATAACACATTCCTAGATGGCCAGACAATGCTAAATAATCATCGAAACACAATACGTAGGCCAACAAGACCTTCATATCCGCAAGTAGAGAGGTATTCATCCTATGTCTCACAACAAGATCATTTGATCTATGCATTGGTCACTCTCGGCTACCCAAAACGTTCTTCACCTAACACAAGGGTCCTATAATGGAGTCTTGAGCGCTCTTACCGAAGGTAAACCTACGCTCAAGATCATATAGCAAGGCTTCTTCTATAGAGAACTTGAGGTCACTCTGTCTCTAAATGAGTCAAGGGTCACTCTTTTTTTTTTTTCTCTAAAATCTCTAAACATAGCCCTTGTACCATATATATGTAAGCTTCTACCTTTCCCATGCAAGCTCACAACAAGCCATACTAGTTTACGTAAGCTCCTTATAAAATGATCCATCAAATTTGAGACCTACAACTTACTTAAAAGGACTTTTCTATCTATTGCTAATGCAAACAAGGGTTTCCAAGGGAAGAACCTCACAAATTGTAGAACAATAATTTGTTTTATTATTACACAAACTTTTATTTATACCCCATTAAAACCTTTAACCTTTACAACATAAAGGCTACTACTATATTATTATTTCATTCACCAAACAAGCATACTCAACATTCATACTATAGTTGGGATCTTAATCCTAACCTAAGTCTTTCACTGACTTTCTCCGATCCAAGCTCCGGTAAGTCTTCCAATACTTCGACTTACACGTGACTCTTTTTCTTTTAACAAAGTAACGAGGCGAGGAAAAACTATGGCAAATCACAAGGCCCTTCTAGTTTCTGATCCGAGCAAAGCCCGGAGAGCATACTCCCTAGGAACCTCTAGATTTCCAAAGCCAATTTGCGAAGAATGCGAGATTTCTGGTTTCTGATCCAACTCTATTGGAGAGCATAATCCCTGATCTCACTTCACAAATATCGCTATCTCTTTGCCTTCCCAAATGCCTCTATTTATAATGGAACTCACCCTCCCCCCATAACCATTTTTTTATTATTAAAAATTGTTGGGGATGAGCCCATCATAAATGCTATCTAGAAATTGGAGTTATCTTTGACTTTGCAACCGAGGTGGTCCAATCACAATCAAACACATACCAACTCTTCAACTAATCTTTACTTCATTGCTAAGCAACTAATTAATTAACCTAGTTAATTACAATTAACTTGTAACTAATCTAGGGATAAAATAACACTAAATTTAATGCTTCTTCAATGTTGTCCACTAATCAAGCTTAACACAAGTTAAAGATCTTGGTTAACCAAATAAACCAATCTTAGCAATTAATTTCCCAACTAACTAAGGAGACAAAGAAACATTCCAAGTAAATGCCTTAAATGCCACTAACAATTCATGTTTAGCATCAAATTCTCCTAATTTAGCAAAGCATACTTAACCATTTCTATTTCATAATCACCTCTATGAAATCAAACCTTAAGCTATATAATGCAAACACAAAGTAGGGTAAAAATTGGGATGTTACATACTCCCCCCATAGGCTAAACACAGTCCCCTGTGTTTCATTCCCAAGGTTAGTCAAATGCATTTCCATTCATCACAAAGAACAAATCAAGCATTGAGCTAATATTTTGCAACCACATTCAAATTCTGCAATCTGATCATGCAAACCCCATTTCCACACTATTTTTTTTCCTGTGGTTGGCATTTTTAAGATAGTCAACTATCACCATCCCACTAGGAGACTAGTCTAGGACATCACGGTCCAATAGTGTAGTCATGGTGATGTGAGGGCAAATTTCCCTACTTTTTTTACCCTCTGGATTGTCTTTGTCATCCTTTCCCTTTTGCCAGTTCCCCATTCCTGGTGGTTGAGCAACTCCTTCTTTCAAATGAGAAGAACAACCTCTTCCACCTGACGAGAATATCTGGACCTGAAATGTAGTAAATAAACATCAGTAGTACCATATTCAAAAATATAAAGCACTTATGCTGCATAATCATGTTTCAGTTTTACATAATAATGATCATTACTTCATCAAGCATCATCAAAATTTAACTAGTCCATGCATAACATAATAAAATCCATCAGTCTACTTAGTTTGCATAAGTATCCATCATGCTAAACCAAAGTCTTAACCAAAATCAGGCACTACATAGTGTCCTCAAATAAGTACAAAAAATATTTTTTCATGTCTTCCACCTTTTCCCAGGTGGCATTTTTCTCAGAATAAAGATCCCATTGGACCTTACATTGCTCCAGGTTCCATTTCCTCATCTATTTAGTGTAGAACTCAAGAATCTTCATGGGCTTGACCTCGATGTACGTCGGATCCATCATCTGCAACTTAGAAACATCCACAACATGAGTAGGATCAAATATGTATTTCCTAAGCAGGGACACATGGAAAGAATTGTGGATCTTTGCCAAGTTAGGTGGCAAGTCGAGTCTGTAAGCAACATGACTGATCTTTTCCAGTATGGTAAATGGTCCTACATATCTAGGATCCAACTTAGTGGACTTAATTGCACTTTTCATAGGTTTGACCCTTAGGAACACCTTGTCTCCCATGGAAAATTCCAAAGGAGTCCTTCTCAAGTCTACATATTTCTTCTAGCGGTCCGAAGCTTCTCTGAGCCTCTGACGAATTATCTTTAGTTGCTCCTCCATCTCCTTCAAATATTCTGGTCCAACATTGACCCGATCTTCAGGATTATCCCATGATAATGGAGTTCTGCACCTACGGCCATACAAAGCCTCAAAAGGAGCCATTTTTAGAGAGGCATGGTACCCATTATTATATGTAAACTCAACTAGATGCAAGAAGTCTTCCCAATGAGACTTTTGGTCCATGCAGTACATGCGAAGCATGTCCTCTAACACCTGATTGACTCTCTCAGTCTGTCCATCCATCTCAGGATGATATGCAAAACTTATGTTCAGTGAAGTACCAATTTCTCGATGGAGAGCTTGCCAGAATTCTGACGTAAACCTTGAGTCTCTATCCGAGATGATCATTTCTAGAAATCCATATAATCTGAAGATGTCCCTAGCGAACCTGTTAGCAACAACTACTACATCATCAGTAGTACTACCAGGAATGAAGTGTGCGACTTTGGTCAATTTGTCAACTATTACCATTATGGCATCATGTTGATATCTAGTCTTTGGTAGTCCCACAATAAAGTCCATAGATATCACTTACCATTTTTTGTGGGCACATCATGAGGATATAGCAGACCAACAGGATGCTTATGTTCTGCTTTCACCTTTTGACATTCTAGACACTTAGCCATAAAATTAGTAATATCTCTCTTCATTCCAAGCCAATAAAATATTTTCTTCATATTCTCCCTCATCTTAGCTCCTCCAGGATGAGCAGAATAAGGAGATCTATGAGCTTCTCTCATGATAAGTCTATGCAAATCATTTGTTTCTAGAATCACAACCCGCTCTTTGAAACATAAGAAGCCATATTTGAAGCCAAAATATTGAGCTATCTTTGGATCCTTCCTTATTTTCTCTTGCACTTCCCTACAATATGGGTCCTGAAGTTGAGCTCTTTTAACCTGATCCATCAGGTCCACATGACTTCTAGTTAAAGCAGTGATATGCCTTCTTCTACTTAGTGCATCTGCCACCTTATTCTCTTTACCCTTTATGTATTCTATCCCAAAGTCATACTCTGCTAAAAATTTGATCCACCTCCTTTGACGTGCATTTAGCAATGGTTGAGTGAAGATATACTTCAAAATTTGGTGATCTGTTCTTAGTTCAAAGGGTCTTCCTAGCAAGTAATACCACCAAAATTTTAAGGCATGCATGACTATGGCCAATTCTAAGTCATGTGTGGCATAGTTTACTTCATGCCTCTTTAGTTTCCTGGACTCATAAGCCACCACTACTCCATATTGTGATAAAACACCTCCCAAACCTTCTAAGGAAGCATCGGTATAGACTAAAAAGTCACCTTGAGGATCTAGAATCCTTAACATGGGAGTGGTAGTCAATATTTGTTTTAGCAATTGAAAGCAGTTTCACATTTATCCATCCATTTGAATGACTTCCCTTTTCTTTGAATATTGGTTATAGGACAAGCTATTTTGGCATAATCTTTCGCAAACCTCCTATAATACCCAGATAGACCCATAAAGCTTCGAACCTCCGTTACATTTGTAGGGGTTGGCCAATCTAAAATAGCTTCTATCTTCTTAGGGTCAACTGCAATTCCATCTGTAGAAATGACATGTCCCAAGTAATGTACTTGTGACACATAGAATTCACATTTTGACAAATTTCCATATAGCTGATTTTCCCTCAACACCCTTAGTACTATCCTCAGATGTTTGTCATGCTCCTCCTTGCTACGAGAATAGACCAAGATATCATCTAAAAACACCAAGACAAACCTGTCCAACTACTTTCTGAACACACTATTCATTAAGTTCATGAAGGTTATGGGTGCATTTGTTAACCCAAATGGTAAAACTATGAACTCATAGTGTCCGTATCGAGTTTTAAATGTTGTCTTATGTGTATCCTCTTCTTTGATTCTCAATTGATGGTAGCCAGACTTCAAGTCTATCTTTGAGAAAATAGTAGCCCCTTTCAGTTGATCAAACAAATCCTCTATCCGTGGTAAAGGATATCTATTTTTAACTATTGCTTTATTCAACATCCTATAATCGATGCATAATCTCAAGGATCCATCCTTCTTGACAAAAAAATTGGTGCACCCCAAGGAGACACACTCGACTTAATTAGCCCTTTATCCAACAACTCTTGTAGTTGCACTTTCAGCTCTTGCATCTCTATAGGGTTCATCCTATATGGTGCTCTATGTATAGGTTATGTACCGGGTATTAGATCGATAGTAAAATTGAATTCTCACTTAGGGGGCATTTTCAATATTTTAGATGTAAAGACATCCTTGAATTCTTGAAGGATGGGAAATTTCTCAAATATTTCCTCCTTTTTATCATCCTTAACCTCCTTTACCTTGACCACATATACCATCCCTTTTTTCCTAATCACCTTCTTAAGTTGCATAGCAGAGATTAATATAGGTTCGAACGTCCCTTGCTCACTATACAACCTAATCCTCTTCTCATTTTCATCAGTGAATTTGACCCATCTCTCCTGAAATTTGATCAAGGCCTTGCGGTCCTTCAACCAATCAACCCCTAAAATTATGTCAAAGGCATGTAATGGAGCTACGTAGAGTTGCCAAGTGATAGAATTTGTGGGTAGGGAGATTTCTATCAAGGGGTAATATTGATCTATAGAGTAGGTCTATCCAGACCCATACTCGACTTTCCACCCTTTTTCCAAAGACTTTGGATTCTCTGGCATGTCCCTGACCAAGCTACTAGAGATAAAACTATCAGTAGCACCACTGTCTATCAAAACTCTAATATTTTTATCAAAAACCTTACCTTGTAAAAGCATAGGGGTTGCCTATCCATCAAGATTCTGATTTCTAGTAGCAGCATAAATCTTGTGTCCTTTATCGCTTACCTTCTGGTTAGCTCCTATATGACGTGGATAATTTCTTGCATAGTGAGGTCCTCCACACTCATAGCACCCAACCTTTGAATTCTGAGTCAAACCTTGAACTAATTTTTCCTTACCTTTAGTAGGAGTTGGTTCTACCTGATTCATGGGTTTGGCCTTCTCCGCATTAGTAAAGTTTCTATCCTTAGACTGAAACTTCTTAAATATTTTTTTCGACCCATCATTTCTCTTACCAAACTTAAACCCTTCTTTATTATTTTGAGTTGGCTCATTATTCCACTTCCTTTTCTATGGATTTTGGTAGTTCTTCTTGGGTCCTTGGATGGGATTATTGCTCCTTTTGTGGTTATACTCTGCTTGACAAGCCAGATCATATGCAACTTCTAAATTGGTGGGTTTGAACATGTTGACAGAGATCCTGAGCTGATGATCTAACCCTAAAAGGAATTGATGCACCTTCATTTTATCATCATTTTTGTAGGCTAAAATGTACTTGAGAAGTCTAGTGAAGTTCCTATAGTATACATCCACTGACTGCTCTCTTTGCCTTAGCTGAGTGAACTCATCTAGCTTCCTAGCATAATATTGCTCAGTGAGGAATCTCTTTCTAAAAGCCTTTTCAAACACCTCCCATTCACAATGGATTATATTTATCTTTTTGTCCTTGCAGTAAGTTTCCCACCATTCCAATCCAACTTCAGTCAATAGTCTAGTGACAAAGACTGTCTTTGTGGTTGAAGAGTAATTTCTCATGGAGAAGTAAATTGCTAACTCATTTAACCAAGATTCGATAGAATCTCCACTTTCCTTTCCTAAAAAATTTCTAACCTTAACATGCTTTAGGTCTCTTTCCAATTCAGCATTGATTCGTGCCTTAGCTACCTGATCAGGATCATTTGGCTCCTCCACTACTACCTTAGTAGGAACTTCCGATGCCTTATCATTTCTCCTAATCTCATCTCTAAGGGCCTCCAATAGGTTATTCTGTTGTATCATCTGCTCTCGATAGGTGGACATTTCACCTTGCATATTCTGAACCATATTTGTGAGATTTTCCACACCATCGGGGTTACCTGAGCTTTCTCCAACATGACCCTCTCCAAGGTTTTCAATGCTAGCTAACCGAGTCCTTCGAGGAGGCATCTTCGACCCACTTCCTAGCTTGGGTGGCATATTCCCTGGTTTTAAGAAATGCGTTAGTTCGCAATCTTACACTGGAGTCTTTTCCTAATATGCACTTGCTCTTATCTAGCTAGTTAAGTTTCTTGATGGTTTAACTAAGTTTGCTAAAAATTTTCATCAACCTTCACCTTCTATATGATGACTTAAGTTGAATATAAACACCTTGACTAAATAAGGAAGAGTCTTGGTTTAGAGCTTCAAATGGCAAGTACGATCCCCAAAAGAGCATCAAGTACACCACTTAAAACCCACGTTAGTGGAGGGTTCATCTAGCTCTTCCAATCTGATTCACCAAGGGTTCAACATGGGGGGCAAGACTTGCTCATTTTCCACATCCATACCTTTTCTCTTTCCTTACTTGCTTGTGTTTGCTTTAGAGTCATCAAGTTTGAGAGTTATGCACCTATCTAAACCTAGGCTCTGATACCAACTGTAATAACCCCAAATTACCCAACCAAAACTAACCATCACATCCATATTTTTTTAAACTTACATACATATGAGAGTCTTTTATATAGTTTTCCATTGAGCAAGTAGTCACATGAGTTTCCAAGGCTATGCACCACACATGAATCAACTTGATCAGAGTTTATCCATGTGCATGGGAGTGGCCAGTGTCCCATAATGATCAGCGAGAATTTTCCAGTCTGTTTCAACTAGAACGCACATTTCCCTTATTGTTTAACCCCACGTTAAACTAGTTCCAACCATAGGTGTCTTTCAACCTAACCTTAAGTGTGTGCCTTGTTGACTACTCATTGTTTTCCAATGAGATAATCTTTTTAGGTGCAATGCTTAACCATCTAACCATACCACATATGGTTTGTTAAGGGAATCATCCAACAGATTCTCATAGGCATATTATTGCCTACCATTATGTCTCATAGACTTCTACTCTTTAGATCTCTCAATTATGTATTCTTTGATATGTTTATGTTCCTTCTATGTTTCCACATTTTCACTTATAGAAAGTAAAGATCTAATTTAGTCATATATAAACAAAGCATCCACTTGAGAATCCAAGTAACATAACAAATCATGTAAATAACTTGTTTTTCCATGAACATAAAACTTCAAGAGATTACATTGTTCTTATCCAATACAACTAGATACTTGGGAGTTACATTTTTGATACTTTCTACAATAATTCATAAGCTCCTACAAGCTATTACATCATTTCTTCTACAAGAAAGCTTTTCATGTTACAACAATAGTCTCATAAAGTTGAATACAACATCAACTTCCTCTAATCTTCAACTCTCTTTTAGGTTCAACAGGTACTTCAGGTACTAGTTGTCTCAGTTCCACCAGTACTAAGTGAATGGTTACTCGGGATCAGGACAATCCAATTTATGAACATGCATATCTAACTACAAAATGCCATGCAATAGTAATCCATAGAATGCAAAATAGTTTTCCAACAAACAAGCATTCAACTCAATTCAAGAGTAGGAAATCCCATACTTTCCTAAGAATGAAACTTTTCCCATTCCTTTCATCCCATATCCCATCACATAGGAAACATGCTCTTAAATCTATACTAACTGCATCCATTGACATGGCCATGGAGAACCCCCATAAGTTCCCAAGAAATGCAACCTAGTTACCTTTTCTCCCATATTAGACTATGCCCTCATAATATTTTATTCCTCATTCTAGCATGCATGATTGCATATACATGATTCTATTTGTTCAATGCATTGTAACCACAACATTGCAAATATGCTATTCTTTTCTTCTTCTAGGTTATCAAAACTTTAAGATAAAAGCACCCAGAAATAGCATTTAAACAAACTTGTACACAACATAGAATCACAATATCAAAGAGAACATTCTTTCATTCAATCCCTTAAGTGTGACCACATTCCTTAAGAGCCTTTTTTTTTTTTCTTTTCAAGATACTAGCATCTTCAAAGAGCAATTCATCATAAACAACCAAAACCTTCTATGAGTAGGCTAATCTATTTTGCCTTACATAATCAAACCTATAAATGTCTACATTATTTGGAGCAAGTCAATCTAAGTTTCATCATAGATTTAACTTCTTTCACTGAGACATATAGCATTAGATTCCATCAAACAGGTTTGAGTCATAACATTATTGTACTAGGCTAGGGATATTCATAACCCCATAAATATTTCAAACCCTACTCAATAAATGGACATGGTGCAAATATAAATTTTCCTTTGATGAACTTTAACTTTTTGCTAAAGTCTTAATCTGAGTCTTTTTAGGATAATTATCTAATATTACCATTTAGATCCTTTCACCCTTTTTATATTTATTTTAATATAAATCTAAGACCCAAAGTTGTTATCGTGAGATAACTTAATTAATCCAAAACATAAAACTTAGGTCTATGATTTCTATCCATAAACCCTGTCATACCACTTTATTTTATTTCACCACCCATACCTTAGTTTAACTTAAAACTTATCATACTTCATAAAAGCAATATGGTGACATTATAGTTAGAGAAATTCCTCCCTAATATTTTAAATGTTCACAAGGGAGGGCCTATGTTAGGTGCTAGCACCTTAGCCTAATGGCTAAGCGCTTAGCACGTCAATCGAGGTGATTGCCTCCCTGGACCCCGTAGGCATCATGGACCCTGGACCCTTGCTCTTGTGGAATGAAAATCATGCCCTATGCACATTTCATCGTGTATGGAGTATTCAAACCCTAAGCATCTAACCAGATAGAGACACATGGCACGATCTATGCAATGGGTGGGTTTCATCAATGATGATTATGGATTTATTATTTTTTTTTATTTAGAACATTAGGGAAATAACCCTAAAATTAAATTATCAAAAATCAATTGCCATTTCAGGCTTTCACAGAACAATGTCTGTGCTTCTCACCGAATGTGATCTGCATCACGTAGTTTTTTTTAATGACCTAGGACAATTTGGAGGTCTCTTGCACTCATCATGGGTTTCGACGTTCATCTAGAGGACGCATTGCTTCACCTCTGAAAGATGACATTCAGGATCTAACATCGTAGGCACCAGACCAAACTCTATTTTGAGGGCTCAAGGATGTCTACATTTTTCATAACACACTTCCTAGATGGCCAAACAATGCTAAATAATCATCAAAACATAATACGTAGGCCAACAAGACCTTCATATCCGCAAGTAGAGAGGTATTCATCCTACGTCTCATAGCAAGATCATTTGATCTATGCATTGGTCACTCTCGGTTACCCAAAATGTTCTTCACCTGACACAAGGGTCCTATAATGGAGTCTTGAGTGCTCTTACCGAAGGTAAACCTGCGCTCACGATCATATAGCAAGGCTTCTTCTATAGAGAACTTGAGGTCACTCTGTCTCTAATGGAGTCAAGGGATACTCTATTTTTTTTCTTTCTCTAAAATCTCTAAGCACAACCCTTGTACCATATATACGTAAGCTTCTACCTTGCCCATGCAAGCTTACAACAAGCCTTACTAGTTTACGTAAGCTCCTTATAAAATGATCCATCAAATTTGAGACCTGCAACTTACTTAAAAGGACTTTTCTATCTATTGCTAATGCAAACAAGATTTCCAAGGGAAGAGCCTCACAAATTGTAGAACAATAATTTTCTTATACACAGAGCTTTTCTTTATACCCCATTAAAACCTTTATCCTTTACAACAGAAAGGCTACTACTATATTATTACTTCATTCCCCAATCAAGCATACTCAATATTCATACTATAGTTGGGATCTTAATCCTAACCTGAGTCTTTCGTTGACTTTCTCCGACCCAAGCTCTGACAAGTCTTCCAATTCTTCGACTTACACGTGACTCTTTTTCTTTTAACAAAGTAACGAGGCGAGGAAAACTATGGCAAATCACAAGGCCCTTCTAGTTTCTGATCCGAGCAAAGCCCAAAGAGCATACTCCCTAGGAACCTCTAGATTTCCAAAGCCAATTTGCGAAGAATGCAAGATTTTTGGTTTCTGATCCAACTCTATTGGAGAGCATAATCCCTGATCTCACTCCGCAAATATCGCTATCTCTTTGCCTTCCCAAATGCCTCTATTTATAATGGAACTCACCCTCCCCCCATAACCATTTTTTTATTATTAAAAATTGTTGGGGATGAGCCCATCATAAATGCTATCTAGAAATTGGAGTTATCTTTGACTTTGCAACCAGGGTGGTCCAATCACAATCAAACACATACCAACTCTTCAACTAATCTTTACTTCATTGCTAAGCAACTAATTAATTAACCTAGTTAATCACAATTAACTTGTAACTAATCTAGGGATAAAATAACACTAAATTTAATGCTTCTTCAATGTTGTCCACTAATCAAGCTTAACACAAGTTAAAGATCTTGGTTAACCAAATAAACCAATCTTAGCAATTAATTTCCCAACTAACTAAGGAGACAAAGAAACATTCCAAGTAAATGCCTTAAATGCCACTAACAATTCATGTTTAGCATCAAATTCTCCTAATTTAGCAAAGCATACTTAACCATTTCTATTTCATAATCACCTCTATGAAATCAAACCTTAAGCTATATAATGCAAACACAAAGTAGGGGGTAAAAATTGGGATGTTACAGATTAGTTAGGGTATATTTTTAGGATATTGTTTCACCATTGGATCTTCAAAATCTAGTTGGGTCTTTTTTTTATTGAAACTATTAATGGACCTAACCATTTGGAAACCCATTTTATGTTAATTTTAATTTTTGATAATTAATATATGTTTATTTTCTATAACAAATCACCACGTCTATTTTTTTACAACATTAATAATAATATCTTGATCCCTACAATTAAAATATAACTTTACTTTTTTCAATGACAATCTTGATCCTTGTAAGAAGTATTTAGATAGCCTTTGTATAGTTGTTAATGAAGTTCCATATGATTCTAAGTAGGTGAGATAAAAAAACTTCATTATTTGAAAAACACCACCTTTGTCACTTTTCTCGAATTTTCTAAGGAAGCAACATTAAAATTAATTTTGATGAACTAACTTCTAGAAATATTTATTTATCATACATAGATATAGATATTTTGTGTAACTTCATTATTATAGATTATCCTTGGTGTATATTCAAATATTTTTTTTATTTGTGGAAAACATCTCATAAGGGATGCCACTTTCGGGTAAGACCCAAGGAGGCAGGGGTATCCATTTTGCTAACTATATTCAAATATTATAATCAAGAGGCTAGTATCTTTTTTTCACAATTGAGACTTTCTATAATGAGTACCATACTTGTAAACATTAAATAATAGAGATAAAAATACAATTACAAGGTTAGATATAAGGTTGAGATTTTTGTTTGAAAATTCTATTATCTTTCCAAGCATGTGTTCTAACAAACAATGGCTACATAATACATAATTATTTATCTTTAAAATAATTAATATAACATTTCATAAATGTTTCCCATGTTTATGGAGTTACATGATATATTAGTTTATTTATAAAAAACAAATATCCCAAATGGTATAAGGGACAAAAAAGAAGCAAACGATCTTAATATTTTAGTTTCTCCTTACACAATCCATAGCTAAAAGTTTTGTGATATTTTCTTCTTTGTATAATATGAATTCTAAGAGTTTTGTTTTACATTGTTAACCAAATGAATGTTAAGGCCTCGAAAGCCTTAAATGATCAAGCATTTTTTAAGGGGAATCCTTGATCATATGGAATTGGTATTGTATTAAAGCTCTATATCCCAACTTGATCTACGATCCACCATATTTTGATAAGTTTTAAACCAACTCATTGTTTCATATAAAAAATAAGAAAATAAAACCCTTGAAGCATATTTTGGATCTAGTATGTCATTTATTAGAGGTCCTCTGCCTCAACCAAGTTGTCAATAATAATCTAAGACCTATAATTGTTGCTCACATGATTATAACATTTATTCTTATAATATCCAAATAGGTCTAATCTAATGGTTTATATTTTGAATCAATATAAGAAAATACGACTTCAACTAAGTGTTATACCCAAAAATTGTAAAATTCCCTTCATTGATCCTCCTTATTGACTAACACCACTTAATATATTTCTTGATCAATTTCAAACTCTATAAAATGAAGTAACATTTGTTCTTATTCTTGATTTCGTCTATAAATAATCTTGAACCAACTTTACCCTTAATGTCAGACATGCAAGTCTACAAATTTACAAGTATGTCTTTTAAATATTTTTTCCTTTGCAAACTTTATCTGATGCAGTAGCATCCAGTGGTGTAAGAATGATCTTGCATCACCCAAAAAAAAATTGTAATTGTTTAATTTTATAACACTAGTTTAACTTGCAGGAGATTTTTGAAGGTCTTAGAGGTCGAATTTGAGGATTTTCAGCTAGATGTAAGCCTTGGTGCGATGAACTAAGGCTTGAACTACTTAGATTGTATTGTGCCATTTTTGAAAACATGGTGTAACAGTCAATCGGGTCAACGAGCACGAATTTATGACCTCAGCAAGTTGCCCCCAAAATTCAAATTTGAATTTTGATGGTTTTTTGTGGTAAAAAGGGAAAACAGGTTCAAAAAGGGGAAATTTCAAATTTGTAAGGGGTTAGTATCTGAAATCTCTATCATTGTGGAATAGAAGGCAAGAAATTTTTGGCTCATTTGTGATTTTATCTATCTTTTCTGGATTTTATGTGTTTGTCTAATATAACTCTGATTCAAGTGGTATCAGAGCAGGAATTCTTGAGTGTGTAAATAGATCACCAGATGTGAGGTAGTTTACACTAGGATCTATGGTTAGGGTTTATGAGATAAGTGAGCAAAATGCCTCCAAAAAGAAACCATGGTGGTGGAAGAAATGTGGTTCCAGAAGAATATTTCATAGCTTTGTAGAGGCAAGTTTAGGCTCTGCAAGAGGAGTTGCATTAAGAGTTTGATCTAAGGAGAGAAGATGGCAGTGAATATGAAGTTGAAGAAGAAGATGACCAGTTCGATAAATAAGAAGAGGCAATAGATCTTGCACAAGCCAGGTTATACAGAGCCAAATCTTAGATTGGAAAGAGACTGAATATGGAGGTTTCTACATATTCTGGAAATCTTGATCCAGAAGAGTTGATTAATTGGATAAATGATTTGGAAGAATACTTTGAGTATGAGGAGGTTGATATCCTAATAGGGTTAAGTTTGCTAAGACCAAGTTGAAGGGTCATGTCAACATATGGTGGAAGAGAGTGCAGCTAGAAAAAAATAAAAGAGGAAAAGAAAGGATAACAAAATGGGAGCAGATGTTGGAGAAGTTGAAGAGGTAGTTCATTCTAGCTGACTACGAGTTGGATATGCTAAATAAAATGCAAGGTTTGAGATAGTCAAGTAAATCTGTCAAAGAATACACAGAGGAGTTCTATAAGATCCTAATCAGATCAGGCCATTCTGATGCCAACAAGGAGAAGGTAGCCCATTATATTAATGAGTTAAGAGTAAGTATCCAAGAGGAGTTAAGTTTTGTCAGGATGACCACCATAGAAGATGCTTACTAGTTAGCCTTGAGGATTGAAGAGAAGCTAAACAGAAGGTTTGAGAGCAAGAAAAGAGGAAGAGGTTATGGTGGAAGAACTTGTGGAAGAATAAATGGAGGATGAAATGAAGATCAAAAGAAGAATGAAGAAGCCAACAATAGTCAGGACCAAAATGGGGATAATGCTTACCGCCCCCATGATCAGAACAATGGTTACTAGAGAGGAAGAGGAAGGTATGGACAAGGGTTTGGAAGAGGAGGATTTAGTCGAACCTGTTTCCACTATGGAGAAGGACATTGAGCATACGAGTGTCCACAACACCAAGAGAGGACAAATAAGAGACCCGAAGGTAATGTCTAGGCTGCGGTTGTTGATGAAGGTGATGAATCTGAGCACTTTGAAGAAGCAGAAAGAGAAGTGTTGATCACAAGGAGAGACTTTTTGAATGAGGAGAGAGATCTAGATCAGAGGAAGAGCTTATTTTGCACAAGGTGTAAACGTACAGGTAAGGTCTATAATATTATCATAGACAATGGTAGAACAAATAACCTAGTTTTAGAAGGAATGGTTACCAAACTATAGTTATATACGAAGAGACACCCACATCTATATCGGATTGCATGGTTGCAGAAGGACCATAGGGATTTGATTAGTGAGTAATGCTTGGTAAAATTTAATATTTGGAATTACCATGATGAGGTCCTGTGTGACATCCTACCTATGGATGCTTGCCATTTATTTTTGGGAAGGCCATGGCAGTTTGATTGGTGTGCATTGCATGATGGTCGTGTTAACACTTACTCCCTAACAAAAAATGGAGTGCGCCATAAGCAGAAGCCCCTAAATGAGGTGGACGAAAAGGTATGTAGCAGTTCCAAAATCTATTTAGTTGAAGATAGAAGGTTTTTGGATGGTTTTAAGCATGAGCACATGTGCTATGCATTAATTCCTAGAGTTAAGGAATAAGAATGCAAAGATACCCCAGTAGAAGTCTCAGGTCTATTAGAATAATTTCCATATATTATATTAGATAATATGTCTGAGGGTTTACCACCAGTGAGGAAGATCAGTCACCATATAGATTTGGTACCGGGAGCTAGTTTTCCCAATAAGGTAGCCCATAGAATGACTCCTATAGAAAGTGAGGAGCTAAATAGGCAAGTCCAAGGGTTTCTGAAAAAGAGATTGACTCGGGAGAGCCTGAGTCCATGTGCAGCACCTGTAGTACTAGCATCAAAGAAATATGGAGAGTGGAGAATGTGTACAGACTCTCGAGCTATTAACAAGATCACCATCAAATATAGATTTCCATTGCCAAGGATGGATGACATTATGGACTATTTGAGTGGGGCCAAGTACTTCACAAATATTGACTTGAAGAGTGGATACCATCAGATTCGTGTCAGAGAATGGGATTAGTGGAAGACAACTTTCAAAACTAGATAGGGTTTGTATGAGTGGTTGGTCATGCCATTTGGGCTAACCAATGCACCAAGCACATTCATGTGGCTAATGAATGAGGTATTGAAGGAGTTTTTAGGAAAAAATTTCATTGTCTATTTGGATGACATTTTAATATTTAGCAAGACCCTAGAAGAGCACCTGATGCATATCAGAAGGGTTTTTGAGAAGCTAAGGGAGGAGCAGTTGTTGATTAATTTGAAGAAGTGCAATTTTGTGAAGAATGAGTTAGTGTATCTGGGATTTGTCATCTCAGCCAAAGGTCTAAAAATGGACCCAAAAAAGGTGAGGGCTATCATTGAATTACCTACTCCAAGAAGCATAATTGAGGTAAGATCATTTCATGATCTAGTAATTTTTTACAAAAATTCATTAGAAATTTTAGTAGTATTTGTGCACCCCTTACAGAAACAATGAGAGGGGATAAGAAAGAATTTAAGTGGACCTTAGGAGTAGATAAGAGCTTTGATATGTTGAAGAAGAAGGTCACAGAGCAACCTATTTTGGAACTTCCATATTTTAATAAGGTATTTTAGGTATATTATGATGCTAGTGGTAGTGCCATAGGAGCTGTATTGAGTCAAGAAGGTAAACGTGTTGCTTATTTTAGTGAGAAACTCAATGATGCTAGGAAGAAGTATTCATTTTATGATCAAGAGTTTTATGCTATAGTTCAGGCTCTGAAGAAGTGGAGGCATTATTTATTTCCAAAAGAGTTTGTTCTATATACTGATCATCAGGCCTTACAGTATATTAATAGCCAAGGGAAGCTAAATCAGAGGCACTGAGTTTCTATAGATTTATACCTTTGTGTTGAAGCACAGGAATGGAAAATCAAACAGAGTTGCAGATGCCTTAAGTAGAAGGTAGTGTTTATTGACAAAAATGAAGGTGGAAGTTGTAGGGTTTGATGAAATTAAGGGTTTGTATCCTGAAGATCCTGATTTTGTAGAGGCTTGGAGAGCTTGCTTAGCACTTGTTACTTTGGACAAGACTAAGTGGTTGGATTTTCTAATCCAAGATGGACTGTTATTTAGAGTAAACTAATTATGCATTACAAGGATTTCAATGAGGGAGAATATGTTCAAGGAGAAGCACAATGGAGGTTTGGTTGGACACTTTGGTCGAGATAAGACCATTGCCCTCGTTAGTGTGAACTACTATTGGCCATAGTTGCAGTAAGATGTGAAGATATTTGTGCAAATTTATAGAGTATTCTAGATGACCAAGGGTGTGAGACAGAACACTAGATTATATCAGCCATTGCCTGTACTAGAGAGACCATGGGATGACAATAGCATGAATTTTGTTCTTGGCCTATCAAGGACACAAAGGGGAAATGACTTCATATTTGTGGTGGTTGACAAGTTTTCAAATATGGCACATTTTATTCCCTACTAGAAAACTAATGATGCAGTTCATGTTGCAGGTTTATTTTTCAAAGAGGTGGTATGACTTCATGGTCTACCAAAGAGTATAGTTTTTGACAGAGATACTAAGTTTATTGGATATTTCTAGAGAACCTTGTGGAAGAAATTGAAGATATATTTGAAATTTAGTTATGCATACCACCCACAAACTGATGGAAAAATAGATGTGGTGAATAAAATTTTGGGCAATCTATTGATATTCTTGGTAGGAGATAAGCCCAAGGGATGGGATTTGGTTTTGCCATAGGCAGAATTTGCATACAATAATTCTATCAATAGGAGTACTAACAAATCTCCATTCTAGATAATATATGGGAGCAGTCCAAGAAATGCTTCTGAGTTGAGGAAGATGGATAGAGGAGAAAAGTACAGTGCTGAGGTTGAGGACTTTGCAGAGCATCTGAAGATATTGCATGAAGAAGTGAAGAAGCATATTACTAAGATGAATACTCATTACAAGACAAGGACAAACCAGAAGCGACGGTTTAAGGAATTTGAAGTGGGAGATGAAGTTATGGTCCATCTAAGAAAAGAAAGGTTTCCTGCTAAACCCTATAACAAGCTAAAAAAGAAGAAGTTTGGACCATGCAGAATCATAGAAAAATGGGATTCAGGCAATGCATATGAAGTGGAATTGCCAAGTGGGCTTAACATATCACCTATTTTTAACATTTCAGATTTGGCAGAATACCATGAAGGAGATAATGGTGAGGGACCAATAGTATAATTATGAAATATTCCAGCATCTACTCTAGAGACGGAAGAGATAGAAGAGATCCTAGATACTCGCATCGGCAAAAGTACTAGAAACAGGAAATATGCAGAATATCTGGTTAAGTGGAAGGGCAGACCTGTTGAAGATTCATCTTGGTTGTGGAAGGCTGAGGTTGAACACCTTGGTTTTCTTCCAAAAATAGAGAAGTGAAGGTCACTTCTCATAATTATCCTGGGTGTCTGATGTAGGAGCATCCAATGGTGTAAGAGTGATCTTGCATCACCCAAAAAAATTTGTAATTGTTTAATTTTGTAAAACTAGTAAAACTCGTTTAACTTGCAGGAGATTTTTGAAGGTCTTAGAGGTCGAATTTGAGGATTTTTGGCTAGATGTGGGCCTTGGCATTTGCTAAGGCTTGTACTACTTAGCTCGTCTCGTGCCCTTTCTAAAAATATGTTGTAATAGTCAATTTGGTCAATGAGCATGAATTTATGACCTCGACAAGTTGCCCCCAAAATTCAAATTTTATTTTTGATGATTTTAGGTGGGAAAAAGGGAAAACGGGTTCAAAAAGAGGAAATTTCTAATTTGTAAGGGGTTAGTCTCTGAAATCTCTATCTTTGTGGAATAGAAGGAAAGAAATTTTTGGCTCATTTGTGATTTTATCTATCCTTTTTGGATTGTATGTGTTTGTCTAATGTAACGTTGCTTCATTATCCCACTGGTAAATAGAAAATCTAATTTTTTCCTCAAATCATCTTCAAATAAAATATCTCTGAATTTTTCTCAAATTTGGATGATATACCTACTATAAATTTGTAAGTTACATCATATATGTAGGGATATATTTCAATGTATCCTTTGTGAGTAGTAATATTCTAACTATGGTTAAGAACTTACCTTCCAAACCTACCATACAAAATTTCACACTATTCAAAATTAAGTCCATAATATCCTTATTTTCTTTATCAAACAAAGGAATACCTATATATATTGATGGAAATTTTCCAACTAAAACATAAAAAATTTTGTAATAATATGTTGTAAATATGGGTAGTGTTAATAAAAGAGATCATGGATTTGGCATAGTAACAAATAATCAAGTAACCTTCTCATAGTGTGATTGCATTTATTTAAATTCATTGGCCTTGATAACTAAGGGATGATCTAAAATAAAAGCATCATAAAAAACTAGGTATGAGGTATGAAGGGCTATCCCATGCAACTTGAATATATTTGATTTTTCTTTCCATTTTAACCTTTGATAAATATCTTTTTAATGCTTCAATAATAATAATAAAGAGATAATGAGATAATGGATCACTTTGATAAATTCCATAATATATTTCAAAATTTAGACATCTATTCTTATATAATATAATTTAATAAATATGTTCTTATCATATATTTTCTTTTAGATCTACTATTTTTAACAAATAATTTTTATGTAATCTTATATATGGATTTTAAGCTCAATTTTTTGTTCCACCTTTTACCTTATTATATGTAGTTAGATTACATCCTTGTGATAGCTTGCTATGTAGTTGAAAGACTCTTTTACCTATTAATCTCCTTCCAATTTAACATATGTACAATTGAGTTATTCTCCATCAATTTTTATGATGATTCACTATTGAAAAGAGGATATAAACATCACATATGAATTTTAATATAGAAACAAAATGTTTTACCACACAACATGGTAATTTATTTAAATCAAAGGATGACAACAACTATGATAATCACATATAATTTTTTGTATTTGTTGTCATATTCAAGAAAAACAATATGCTTAAACTACATGAAAACTTCATGGATAATTTTGGTGATTGTTATCATACTTAAGAAAAATATTACACTTTAAGTTCATGGAAATTTTATAGTGATCCAATATCATTGCTTTAGCTTTTATTAGGTATGAAGATATACATATTTGAATTTACAAAGTCACACATTAATGCATTCTATATGTGGTTATTCAAATATTACTTTAAGAAAATTGTGGATGAATTATTTGAAATAATTCACCATTATTTGATAGGAACATTATGGAATTTCTTCAATTCAAATGTTATAATGTTATACATAAAACACAAGGTTCAAACCACACTCGGTATGAGGGGACTGAGACCCCTCATAAAAACCTATGTAAACTCATTGAAAAATGTTATACATAAAACATCCCATATTTTTGTGAGGGTAAATTTAAGTCTATCCTAAATGATTTTCACCTGATGATACTTTGAAAATCCATCAATTAATGAAAATACTGCCCTCCTTACTACACTTTCTTGTACCTCTTCTATGAAAGGGGTCATGAAGATGTTAATTTTGCATGCTCTATTTAATAACCTAAAGTCTATATAAATTTAGATAGATCATTTTTTGAAATCACCATAAGACTAATCCACTCAACATTGTGGCTTGGTTAGACAATCCCTATCACCATTTTATTTGGTCTAATTTATTCTTGGCCTTCAATTTCAAATAACTAATAAGGTATTTATTTTATAATATTGGAATCCTTCTTATTATTAATTTGTATTATGTCAATTTTTATTTTATCCACTTCATTTCAATATAGTACATGGATAAAAATTCTTGGTATTTTATCATTAATTTTTCTATATTATTAATTCATCTTCCCTAGCATGATAAGTTTTTGGAATTTTAGGCTTTCCCTCTAATGCTATATTGATGTGTTTTTTTGTTACAAAACTTTATTTTCATAAATATAAATAATTCATCTTACAATCAAATAACAAATCATTCATCCAAAAATAACAATCCATAATGATATAAAGATAGATCATACTCTAAGGGTAGGAAAAAACCAATAATACTCTTTAAGAAAAGAATAAATCCACAAGATCTCTCCATATGATAGGTCATTCCATAGGCAAATATGACTATAAGATGATAATAAATATGAAGGATGATTGATTATCCTTATAATGACAATATCTCTTCTTTATATACCCAACATCTAAAGCTACTTTGTGAAGGATATGACCTAACCCTAGTTGACTCTTAAACCCTTGTATAACTCATTATTATAATATAAAATTTCAATATAGTAGACCTTGGGTTACGTTTGAACCATGCCAACTATCCATAATACCCATATACAATATAATATCATACCCCAATATACATATCCCTATGCATCCTAGTAGTTCAACCCCTTACAAAACTTTTGTCCTCAAAATATTAGAAGAAACTAAATGATATGATCTTCTAAGCATTATTGACAATTGGTACCAATCTTAATAATCCGTAGATTCAAGTGAAATCTTGATTTGTGGTTGTCTTTGATGATGCCAAGTTGATATATGTTATTTTTATATCCATTGATGCTCCTTTGGCTCTATGGCTCTATTACTTCACTTTGATATCCAAATTTATTGATCCAATGGTTCCACATTGTTGCTACACCACACCAAAATCCAGAATTATTTGTTTTTTCTATGATGCAATGAAATACATGATGCATTTATCACTCCATATAATTCCATAATAATATCTATACCCTATGTCATACCTCTATTTTTGTTATCACTCATGGTGGTGTGGATGGTGATATCTTGTAAACTTAACTTGGTGTTTTATGTCCTTTAACTCTTTAACATTTTTTTATTTTAATTTGAATTCTTTCTCATTTTATTTACTCTTTTATCCCTCATTTGGTGTTTCCTTGTGCTCTTCTAATTGTGCTTCCTTGGACTCATCTACTACATATTCCTTGGGATTTATTTTATTACTCTAGGTTATTCAATATATTCCCCTCCCATGAGTTCTTTTTGCTTATCCTTAGATCCTTGCTCTTGAGGATGAGAAATGTTATGTAATGTTAACTTGTTTTTCCTATACTATAGCTTTAGGAACTTCTTTTGCACATTAATATTAACAATACCCAACAAATCCAACCAAGAATAACCAAAAATAATATACACATCATCCATAGTTATGCCATAAAAATGTGAATGTAAAACATATTTATCCATGGTTATTTTCAAGTGTCCAAAAGTTAATTTTTGTTGATTGAACCTTTAACCTCTTATCCAAAGTAGTGTTAATTAAATATACCTTCTAATAGGGTTAATTGAAATTATAAAATTTTCCTTTTTAATGCATCCATAAACTTAAAAATACAATTTTTAGCATTTATCGAATCTCTCTAACCTTTCTTTGTCTTAGATGACTCCAATGGTGTGGTTCCCTCAACTTGAACACTATTTTCCTTTCTTCTTTCTACCACTTCCTTGAAATTTTATCTCCCTTTAATCACTTTTATTATTTCTAAAACCTATTTATTTTTTTCTGCATAGCCTTTTATGGTATCCTTCAAAATAGTTGTCTTTTTGCATGGTCCCATTGACTTAAGAATGCATGTTCCATTTCTTCCCAAGTGTATTTATAATTGTTTTCATTAATAAAACATCCCCACCAAGTAATATTCCCTCCTAGACAAAATAGAGATTAATTAGTTTTTAAAAAAAGATCGAAGTACAAAAATTTAAAATTTCTATCACTCTCGTGCATCAATATCATCCTCTATAGAAAACCTTGATATCTCCATGAGCTCAGACTAAAATTTTTATAATACAACTAGGGATGGATGAAATTAAGGCTTCTCAAAAAACAAATTCTCACTGATTTGAAGGTAAAACTCCACATAATTAAGTATACCCAAAAATATTCTTTAAACATAAAAAATAACAAATTATTTGCTTACCCAACAAAAATATAACTCAAATTTTGTTTTGGGGAAAACACAATTTGAAAAACATCATTGTTCTTATTTATGTTGAATTCATAGAATCATATCTCCCTCAATATGTCTTGAATTTATTCATATTACCACTATTTTACAACTTTTCAAATATTGAACAAGATGGCACAAGAATAGTTTGAATGGTAAAGATATAGCTCCTAAAAGATGAGGTATTTTTCTGGAAAAAAAATTCCAAGTTCTACAATTCGAAAAAAATTCCCACTTTGCTAAAATAACTTCTTTGACACTATTTTTCATAACTCAAATCATTCACCATATATGAAAATAAGAAATAGTTTATCCATAAATAGCAATCCACAATGATGCATAGATAATTTATGTCCACGGGGCTAGGTGGATTGGTAAGCTTGGGCACTTACCAAGAGGAGACCTAGGTTCAAAACCCATGGGCGTGCCCAGCTTGGCAAAGGCAGTAGTCTGATTTGACTCCTCTAAGTGATGTGTCAGACCGACGACGACAGTATGAACCCTGAGCGACCGACGGTCCCCATCTCACGTCGGGTTAACGTTAACGAGACGGTGGGTTTGTTGGAAGCAATCATTGATGGTTTGAACCCTGCGCTGGCAGTTACTAAAAATTGTGGTTGTAACCAATTCACCTATGTAACCAAAAAAAAATATGCATAGATAATTTATAGAATTAAGTAGAGTATAAAAACAATAAACATACAAAAATAAAATAAAAAAGTGTAAGTTTTAGATTTGAAGAGAAATGGAAAACTAAAAGGTTTTTGGAGAATAAGTTAAAGAATAAGGGGTATGACTTTTAGCCTTCCATGTCCCACCTTCTTTCATGTTGTTGGAAAAGCATAAATTGGGTGTATTACTACAATCTCAAACTATCAAGGAAGCATTTATAGAAGTTTTGAGTTATAAGAACTACTAAAAATATTGTTGTAATGATAAAACAAAATAGACATCTTCATGTTGGTATAATGATGGTTAGTGTTTATATTTTTTGTTGCTATAACATTTAATGGTATAATATTGGTTAGTGTTTATATTTGTTGTTGCTATAACATTTAAAACATGAGACTATAATGTTTTTTATAGCCAAAATTGAAGAATTTATGATATCTTTTTGTTGTGTGTAATGTTGCAGTTTTATATATACTTTAACTACAATTTTATCAATGAATTAGTGCTTTATGAAAGCAATTTTGAATTGTACTAGTTGTATTTTACTACTTGGCTAGAAATAACAGGGGTGTTCTTTTAAATTTTATCATTTTTAGGAGGCAAAGGTGCAAAAATATACATAAAAAAAACCTAAGATGCAGCTATGTGCGATTTCAATTTGATGCCAAAGCTTAAATTTTAATGGTCCCCTATTTGATTAAGACTAACTAGTTATTTATTTCCTTTTTATTTATTTTATCAATAAACAAAAAATAGAACCTAGTAAATACAAACAACAAACATACTCTAAACCTTAGATGTTTAAATGATAGAGTTATAGGGTAGAAAAACCTATTTCTACCACCATGGAAAAAGCATCACTGATACTATCACCTATTGATGGTTTTATTGCTTAACTTGTAAAATAGACATAAAAAGATATAGTCAATGGTAGAGGGGCTTATCTAAGTTGGTGAAGGATATTTAGACTTCCTTGCATAATAATCCTTGTTTAGATAAACAAAATAATAATAAATATGAAAAAATACAAGAAATAAATGTCAAGTGGTGAAAGCACCTCTAGGTCGAGATAGCATCATAGGCACTTTTACTCTATGTAAAACTAGAGTGATAGCTCTCGTGGAACTTTTACTTTTGAGAGTAGAACAACAAGATTAAATATAAGACATGACAATCTTAAGATGCCCATGATGAAGAGATCTAACTTGGTAGTATAGAGGCCCTATCTAATAACAAAAATGTAGATTTAATTGGTTAAAGCTTAATATTAAATTCCTAAATTCAAGATGCATAATTAGTTTTAAAAGTAATAAAATAAAAGCCTACAACTACAAGGACAAGAAAAATCCAATAAGAAAAATAAGGAAAAAGAGCACAACCTAAGGAACAAGGTTATTTTCCCCTTCTTAGAAGCTTATTGAAGGCTTGCTAGCTTGCTTTTTGAAGGCTTGCTAGCTTGCTTGTTGAAGGCTTTCTAGCTTGCTTGCTGATGGCACTTGAAGGCTTGATGCTTGATGATTTATTAAGAGATTATAGACTTGATTGCTTGGAGAGAGCCTTGAGACTTGATCCTTAAATGCTTACAAGAATGCTTGGAGAGAGATTAAAAGGAACAAGAGCTTGAATTATTGCGAAGGTGACCTTCACAAGGTGTACTCCCGATTTAGATCCCTTCATCATAGGCATCTTAAGCTTGTCATGTCTACGTCTAATCTTGTTATTATGCTCTTAGAAACAAAATTGCTTCTAGATTACAAGTTGATGGTACTATTGCTCTCTATTTTTACATAGCACAAAAGTTTCATCAGTGATAAAAAGTACCAATGGTGCTATTATGACTTAGTGGTGTTTTTTCCACCTAACATTTATTTCTTGCATTCTATCATTTTTATCAATTTTTTGTTTATCTAAATAGGGGTCTAATTGTTGTTCAAGGAAGTCTAACTATACTCTATCAACTCAGAAATACCTCTCTATCACTCACTATATATTTTTTTGTCTTTTTTGCAAGTTAAGTGATAATGTCATGAGTAGTTGACAATGTCAAAGGTGGTTTTGTGAGTAGGTGAAACTTTTGCCATAGTGGTAGAAATAGGTTTGCTATCCCATAACTTTGTCATTTAAACATTTATGGTTTAGATTATATTTGTTGTTTATGTAGACTAGGTTTTGTTTTCTATTTATCAATAAAATAGACAAAAATGCAAGAAAGAACTAGTTAGTCTTAATCATATAGGGGACCATATTAATCTTTGAGTTTTGGTATCAAATCAAAACTGCATATAGTTGCATATTCTTATGCCCTTCTCTCTTAAAATAAATCATCATTTCCTTCACCATCAAATAAAAAACAGCATTTTAGTTGTAGGTCTTGTATGTTGTATTTTTTTATTGCATTAGGGCTAGGGTAAGGTTAATCTTAGAAAAAGAATTTTCATAGGAGAAACATAGAATTTATTCAGTGAACCCAAAAAACTAGACTTTAAGCTCACAACATCCCCTAGTATTGATGTGAGAAAAGAAGAGAGCAAAGAATTTTTTGAGGAGGCCCTTCATGATGTATCTTCTATCCTTTTCCCCTTCTCACATTTTTTTGAACCTTACATGAACACCACCATGGTTCCCAAGATTCTTCTTTGTCCAAGCTAAGTATTTTCTTGGATGGATAATAAGGGGTTGTACTCGGGTCCCCCACCCTTGAAAAATTATAACTCTCTTCTTTAGAGCTTAAGAGTTTACAAATAGATACACTTCTCATCTCAATTGAGATGCTATAGCTAGAAACCTACATCATTTTACATAAAATGTCTAAATTCTTTATTTTTATATTTTGGATATTTTCAATCTTTTGTATGAATGCAAATATTCCAGAATTTAGCATCCTTCTTGACATTTTTCTATTGCAACCTTCACAATACTTAATTCACCTTTACTATCTATGCGTTGCATCTTAGTAGAGTAATATTTCCAAAACATCACACTATCATTATCTGCTTTACCAAATCTGGATTGCTAGTTTCCTTCTTGAAACATAAGTGCAACCACAAAAATTATAATAAATAGTTATATGAAAACACATTATTGCCATAAAATAAAGCAGATATTACCAATGGAAAACATTAAAGTAAATCTAAATCATTATTTTATTTATGCAGTTAATATTTTCTTGTGAGCTTTAGCTAAACTTACTACTTCCTCTAACCATGGAAAGGATAATTTAACTTCATGATTCTCAATCAAACCCCTCTATTGGCTAGCCTATTTGCACATTTTTTTCCTTCCCTTAATGTATGTGTAAACCTAATTTCTTCAAAGTTTTTTTTTTTTTGTGAAAACATCCTAGAAGGGATGCCACTTTCAGGTAATACCCAAGGAGGCAAGGGTAACTATTCTACCAAAATCACCCAGGGCCCGCACCTGGTCTACCACATTTGACATATTCAAGGAACAAAAAAACACACAATAAGATTAAAATATATAAATAAATAAATAAAAAGAAAAATAATAAAATAAAATAAAAAAACATGCTCCTTGAGTGTGTCAAAAAGATAAAGCACAACCAAACACACACACAATAAGATAAAAAAAAACACAACACAAACCACATAGAAAATCACAAGAAAACATAACAAAATACAAACATGACAAAAACAACAGAATTCTACAAAGACAACCAACAAAAACAGGAAAAACAAAAACAACCAAAACCTAAAAAATTAAAAAAAACAAAAAACATAGAAAACACTCACACAAAAAAACATGAATTAACACAAACATATAGAAACACAAGAAAAAGAACAACAAAAACACAAGAAAAATAACAAAAAACACAAAAAAAAAAAACACAAAACAACAAAAACACAAGAATAGCAAAAAAAACATAAAAAACACAAAAACAAAACAAAATACACACACCTCAAAAAACTAAACAAAAAAAATAAAAAAGGAAAAAGAAAAAAATTGAACACAACAATGACCTTTCTAGACCAAAATACTTTTAAGGCAAGAATCAACAGAGGAAACAAAAGAAAGAATAGTTTGAGCTAGGGAACTAAAATACCCTGATCGAACCAAAGATAAGAAAAAATAAAGCAAGAAGAAACTAGGTACCTCCAGAACTGGAGCCATCCAAATAAATGATAGAAAGAAGAGCTTCCCTTATTTGTGAAGCCCACCATCTAGGAGGGTGGCCATAGCAAGTAATATCACCTTTGTCCAAAGCCCAATTAGCTAAAGCATCAGAACTCTTGTTTTGATCTCTGACCACATGATTGTAATTAACTTTCAAAAATCCCATTTGGATTTGAATCTTCTCAATATTTCTTCAAACTCTTTAGCAAGATCTTGAATTTTTACAATTATATCTTGTATATTCCATGGAGTCTTTGCTTTTCTCAAAATTACATTTATTACTATGAGAGAATCACCTTCCATCCATACTCTATTCCATTTCATTTGTTTGTATATTTTTAACCCTTATAAAGTTGCCCAAGCTGCAACTTCATTATTTGTCTTAAATCCACTATTGAAAGTGTAATGAGATAATTTCTCCTCTATTATTTATAATTATTCCTCCTCCCCTTATTGGTCTTGGGTTTCCTTTAGATGCTCCATCAAATTCAATTTAACTAACTCTACATCTAGTGGTTTCTACTTTATACTCTTTGCCTTCCTTTTTATTCTTTTGTACCCAACATCATAATTCCATTTAATGTCTTGACTCCATATATCAAGGCTCTCTGCTTCCAGATTAGGGACTAGGTGATTTGATAGGGCTGGTTTAGACTCCTCAATGGCTAAACATATATTCATTTTCATTACCTCTAGACTCCTTTCCTTTCCTTTAAATATTCTTCTATTCCTTTCTAGCCATGCAGTCCAAAGTATTATATCTTTTAAATATCCCATATTGTCTATAAAGCCTCACTTTTATAAGTTCTATGTCATTGCTTTAACCGATATTCAATTTTGCTATTCATCACCATGCATTTATCAAACATATTAAGAATTTATTGCCATAGTTTCTAGACTATTGAGCAATGTCCCAAGAGATGGTCTATACTCTCCTCCTCCTTTTTACAAAGAACACATTGAGAGGGGCCATGAAATCCCCTTTTCGTAAGGTTATTCCAGGATAAAGTTCTTCTATGACCTACTAGCCAAACAAATATTTTGACTTTAGGATTGCTTAGGCTATCCCAAATATCTCTTCAAATTTTAGTCATATTATTGCTTTGTTGGTGCTTTACATTATATCAACTTCTTGTTGTGTATTCTCCTGAGCTATTCAACTCCCAAATCAATTTATCCTTGGATCCCCTCAAAATAATAATAGTTGTTATCTTTCTACTACCCCATAGCATCAATGTCTTGTATACTTGTAAAAAATATTCTTTCCACTTGTATTTTTCCTTCTTGATCCTTATACAAAATGTTTGAAACCCTATCACCATATTTGTCTTGAAGAAATCTCATCCAAGGTTTCAAAATTTGATCTAAATTGAGTGGTTTTTTATCACACCAAGTATCCATCCAAATAGAATTTTTTTCTCCAATTCCCACCACCCATCTTAAACCTTTAATCATTATATCAATAGATTTTTTAAACCATTCCAAAGAGAAAAACTATTTGGTAGAGAGAATGCAGTCAATATTAAACTTGGGTCATTGGGCTCAACATACTTACTTAGAAGAATTATTGTCATTGTCTTTGACTCTCTTTGTAAACCAAGCTAAGTCTTAACCAAACTAAAACATATCTAAACTTTACTCAAGACCATCTAATCTTTTTTGTTTATATTAAATCATATTAAATATAGATAATAAGAACATAACTAATTGCTAGCCCTACTATGGGTATATATGATCCTTGAGTAGTTGTTGTACGAGCTACTAGGCTATATTGGATATGTAACGAGCTTGGGCTGCCAACCACACATATAGGGTCCCATGTGTACTTATGGCTAGTAAGGAGTATGTTGTAGTGGGATAGTGAGAGTCATAAGGAGGCAAACTATTACCCCTCACATACTAGCTTGGCTACGTATCCACCGTCACTTCCATGTATCATTGGCAACCCATGTATCAACTTTCTCTCATGTACATATGGGTATATAAAGAGGAGTTAGGTATATAGAGTCCTTCAATGTATAGGGAGACCCTTGAGGTATATAGTTTATATTTGGTATATCGAGGCAAGGGGATATAAGGTTGGAAAAACATCTCTTTTTTTTCTATAATCAACTCTATAAACTTTTTACTTAATGTTAAGGAAATAAATAATGTTAATTAATTAAATTTAATGTTCAAATAATTAATTAAAATAATTAGGTTTTTAATTAAAAACTTGTCACACTTATCTTTTGGTATTTTACAATAATATCCATATCTCATCTCTATTCAAACCCTAATGCAAGTGTAATTAAATAACAACACAGGAACAAATTTTACAATACCATGGAAAAAGAAACCATGGGTTCAAATATTTAACCCTAAAAAACCCATATAGGTCTAAAAAATAGCTTAAGAAACCCTAAAACTTTTGAACCCCGACGAGGATATATGGAGAGTGTCCAATACCTTTTAGAGTTAACCTTTCTAGAATAACATGGAAAATATTCAACATATTTCCAACATTCTCCCACTTTTTGAATACTTTCCATAGGGGTCAAAAATTGTCATTGTCAACTATCAAGGGCAACCATACCCATAGATATTCTACACCAATAAAATTTTTGAGCAGGTACAAACTTTGTTAATGAATTAGCAGCATTATTCTGTATATCAACTTTCTCCAGCATCACCTGATTACCTTCAACCATCTCTCATAAAATGGTACTTGATATCAATATGTTTTGACTGATCATGTTATCAGGATTGTTGGCCAAAAATAGTGTATTTTTACTATCACTATCAATTCTCACAACCTTCTGCATAAGACCAAATGTTGAACACAACCTCTATAACCACACTACTTCTTTATAGGCATGAGTTGTTACAATGTACTTTACCTCTATTGTGGACAAAGCAAACATTGATTGCTTTTTACTCATCCAAATTATTACCCCTCAAAATAGTCTAAACATATAAACACTCATGTATCTTCTCTTGTCCATATCTTCAGCCCAATCAACATCCATAAAATCTTGTAGATTTACAATATTACTATCTCGATATTTTCCTTGGTAATAGATATCATTGTCTGAAGTTCCACACAAGTATTTTAAGATCCTCTTCATAGCATTCCAATGTTCATTTCTTGTATTGTACATATATTTTCTAACTACTCCCACTATATGTGCAATATCAGGTCTAGCATAGACCATTGCATACATCAAACTACCAACAACGCTAGCAAAAAGAACATGATGCATTTCTTCAATTTTTTCATCTATTTTAGGACATTGTTTAGCAGATAACTTTTGACCAACAGGATATGGAGTACATATTGGTTTACAATCATGCATCCTAAACCTATGTAGTATCAAATCAACATATTTACTTTGATTTAACCATAACTTTCTATTTGCACGATCCCTTATTATTTCCATACCTAAAATAAATTTTGCAACATCCAAATCCTTCATGTCAAATTTAGAAGATAATTGAGATTTTAGTAACTTTATCATCTCCTTATTATTACCAATTAAGAGCATTTAATCCATATACAAAACAATGATAACAAAATTTTAACCTTCTTGTTTAAAATACACACACGAATCTGCTTTGCTTTTTCCAAGCCCAAGTTTCAAAACAAACCTATCATATTTTTGGTTCCACATTCTTAGAAATTGCTTCAAGATGTAAAGAGACTTTTTCAACTTGCATACCAAGTCCTCCTTACCTTTTGATCTAATTAATTATGGTTGTGATATATATATATGCCTTCATCAAGTTCACCATGTAGTTGTCTTTACATGCATCTATTCTATTTCAAGATCAAAAGTAGCAAAAATAGCCAATAGAAATCTAATTGAATTTAGTTTAGCCACAAGAGAAAAAATCTCACCAAATTCAATTCCCTCAACTTGAGAAAATCCTTTTGCTACCAAGCGAGCCTTGTACTTCTCCAACTTTCCTTCTACATTGTACTTCTTGAATACCCACTTACAACCAATCGGTTTTCTTCCAGGGGGTAATTTCACCAATCCCCATGTCTTATTTTTATCCATGGACTCCATTTCTTTCTCCATAGCCATTTTTCAAGATTTATTCTCACTTGGATAAAGTGCCTCCTTTACAGTCTTGGGTTCTTCATCAATAACTGATATATTAAATACATAATAAATATTTGAAGGGCTATATCTTTCTAGGAGTCTTCTCACTCGATCTAATCTCCTCAAATTTGGAGTTTCAAGTTTTGCATATTTAGCTTGCTCCTCACCTTCTTCCTCTAAATTTTCCTCTTCAAACTCTCTTTTTAGTTTGCACTAGTATCTACCATAGGTTCTTCCTCTTGTTCCAATTTTACTTTAACTATTTCAAGTTTTTTGCTTGGTTGCATTTCCTATTTTGGAACCCATTTTATTTCTCTAAAGATCGCATTTCAACTGTAAACAATCTTCTATATTTTTGGGTTCCACAACTTATATCCTTTAACACCAATACTATAACCCACAAATATGTATTTTTTAAATTTATAGTCTAGCTTAGTCTTTTTCTCTTTTAGGACATACATATAAGCATTGAAACTAAAATCTTTATATGACTGAGAGAGGGTTTCTTACCAATCCATACTTTATGTGGAGTCTTGTCCACCAAAGCTAAGGTAGGATATCTATTGATGAGGTAACAAGCAGTTAACACAACATCTGCCCAAAATTTTCTTTCTAACCCTACACCACTTAGCATACTTCTAGCCTTATCCATCAATATTGTTTTCATCTATTCTGCAACTCCATTATATTGTGGCATATACAGAGTTGTTTTCTACCTTTCTATTCCATAATCCTTGCAAAAATGGTCAAATTCATTAGAGCAATACTCACCACCATTGTCACTTATCAAAATATTTATCTTTTTCTCTATTTGATTTTCTATAAGAGCCTTAAACTCTTTAAATTTATTGAAAACATCATATTTGTTCTATAAAAAATATACCCAGGTCTTTCTTGAAAATTCATCTATAAATGTAACAAAATAGATATATTTACCTAATGATGGTACTTTTGCAAGTCCAAACACATCACTGTGAACTAGATGCAAAATTCCTTCAGATCTTGTAGCACTACTAGGAAACTTGACTCGGGTTTGCTTTCCAAAATACATTTCTCACAAAAATAAAAATTTAATAGGCAATTAGAAATTCCTTTAGCCATACCTTTCATTTTTAATGTTCGAAGACCTTTCTCACCAATATACCCCATGTATTGATGCCACAACATTGTCTTCACTACAAGAATACTCAAAGCCACTTCTACCATATTATAGATAGCTTTTGTAACTTAATACTTAATGTAAATCTTACAAGAAAATAACTACAGGATCAAATATAAAATTGCAGTATATTTTTTTTAATGGGTTATATGGGATTGAAATGGGCCCCATCCATATTACATAATCACCACATAGTGGTATTACAAAAAATCTTGGATATTATCCATGTATCATTTGGCTAGATTTGAACTTGGGTCTCCTCCTTGATGTTGAGGAATTTAGTTGGTTGAACTAATGCCACTTGATATAAAGTTGCAGTATATTGAACTCAATATAGATAAGAATAACTCAAGAAATAACTCAAAAATACTCATAGAATAATCACATAAAAATGCTCATGAAAATACTAAAAATGATATAGAATAAAGGTCTACTAATGCATGCAATAAGCTATGCATTTTTTATAACAATTACAATGCTTAGTCAGAAATATATAATAGTATGTGACTCCTCATATGGTGCACTCTTGAACTTCACTCTTCTTTAAAATATTCACTTTGATATTCTACGGAAACGTGTGCACTCTTACATAATGGACACTTATGCACATTTACACTCAACACTTGCACACATAATTACATGACACTTGTACATTTCTTACACATTATTACATTACATAAAATAAACTCACACTCTAATATAAGACACACACTTAATTTAATATTGTACCAAGGTTATAAAGTGGCATTAGCTCAATCGGTTAAAATCCTCAATATTCAAGGAGGATACCAAGGTTCAAATCTTACCAAGTGATACATGGATAATATCCAAGATTTATTATAATACCACTATGTGGTGATGATGTAATACAGGTGGGGCCCATATCAATACCATATAACCAATTTAAAAATGCATTGTACCAAATAATGTAATATTCTCCAGCACCCCCATGTATTACATTATTTGGTTAGTGAAGACTTTAGTCTTCAATATGTCTTTGTCTTTGAATCTTCAATCTACCTCTAGTAGATTAATATATGGATCCTTTATGTAAGAGTCTTTAACATGACCTTCATATTTCATGTGTTCTTGACTCTTATATTTCCCTTGTTCTATTTTTACCTTTTTCTAAACTTGTTGATCTTCTTCTTTTCCTTGCTTGATCTTGTCTTTGGATTCAGGTTTCCTGTGATTCCTTCTCTTCCTCTTTCTTCTTTTCTTTTTTTGCAATTTCATTTATGATATATCTGATGGTATATCTTCTAAGAATTTAGTTAGTAAATCATCACAACAATATGACTTTGTTTTCAATTATTCTTATTTGAGACTATCATATGTATCATTTCTTTCAACTTGTATCTTCCCTTGAAAAATGTCAAAACTAATTAATGAAAGATAAATCATTAAAACTTCTTCAAAAGTAAGTATAATGGCGTTTTGAGAATCCCACCATGACCTAAAAAGTTTTCATGAATATAACCTATAAGAGTTGTAATTTTTTCTTCTTTTGCTTTTTTAAAAAACAAAGTCAATTTTTCTTTTAGAACATCAAATATTTGTTTTTCTCCATCAAATTTATTTATTAAGTTGTGTGAGTAAAATATAAGTGCATGCAACATGTCTTCACTATCTTCATTAAATGCATTCTTAACAATTTCATCCATGAATATACTTTGATGTAGTTTACCTTATGTCTCCCTAAGTTTTTGAATGGAGAAGAATGTTTGCAAATTCAAAAGTTCCTAAATTTGAAGTAGAATTCCTTATCTCTCCATAATTGAATTATTTACAATTATTCTATGGCTTTTGAATTTCAAAAAAAAATAAATCTAATAAATATCTTTGAAATTTTTTAAAAAATCAACTCTATTCGAACTTATCTCTCCAAAAACTTAAGAAAGTAAATAGGATAACTTCTAATTAAAATTTCTAATGTATTAATACTTTATTAATATCCTTATCTCTCCTCCTTGTCTCATTAAACCTTAGAAAAAATGATAATTAAACTTATTTCTCCTTTAACCTTAGTAAAGAATATGAAATCAAATTATAAACCCTAAAAATACCTCCTTGAGGGCGTGGCTCTTTATGGTGTCTTGGATGCTACAAACTTTGAAAATCATTTCACTTTTGCTTCTTCCCTCGAGCATGTAAGAATTAGTTGGAAAATCTTTGTGTGGACCTTTATTTGAATTCTTTTGAATGGGTGTTACAATATTTTGCACGTGTCACCTTGGACTTTGCATGTTATTGGTTGCTATTTAATGCTTCAACCATTTCAAATTCAAAATGCTTGAATTATTCCAATGTTTGCATTGCTTGACCTTTGGTGTTTACATATTTTAAAATGTAACTCTTTGAGTGTTTGAGTTTCACTTACTTTTAAATAATGTTGGTGCTTCATCTACCATTCATCAATGTGTCATCTCAATTTTTTGCAAGGTAATTCAAATGTTCATTTTGATTGACGTAAGGCTCTTGAGGTGGTGCTTGGTATTCGTTCACTTCAGTTACTTCTCCTTAGTTGCACTTGGTATTCATACCCTTATAGATTCCTCTTTGATATTTTGCTTTTCCTTTCCTTAAACCTCACATTTCTTCTTGCAGCGCTGGCAATATTTGGTGATTTAGTTCCTTGATGTTAGCAATGCTTGTCTAATTTTTGGCTCCTATTCTACATGACTCCTAGTCTTCTTGGATTTGATATTACACCTCTTCCTGATGAGATACCTATTTTTATAATGTCTATATTACTTTTGATTGGCATGTCATTTTTTTTGTCCACTTGGAACTTTGTTTGCTACATTCACTGGGTATTCCATTTACTTCATTCACTTCTACCATAGTAGACGTTTCATGTGACTGAAACTCTGACTTTTAACATCTATTACTCTTTTGTCATTTTGTCTATCCTTTTACCTATGTGAATGGTATACACCTTGCACGGTTCATTTCAATTATGTGTTTGGTTTTGGCATTTTGAAAAACACTTAAACTACTTTATAAGATTCTTTTAGCGCTTGACTTTCCAATGCAACTTATGCACTTCTAACTTTTTATTTTTACTTTACCTAGCTACGTACAACGCACGAATGTCTTCAGTAATAGTTCTTAGCATTATAATACCTTGACACTAAATTTTTCTTAGTTCTAGTGTTTCTCAATTCTTTAGTTACCCCGATGTTTCTGTTGTGTGATG
This sequence comes from Wollemia nobilis, assembly GCA_028583015.1. Classification (NCBI taxonomy): domain Eukaryota; kingdom Viridiplantae; phylum Streptophyta; class Pinopsida; order Araucariales; family Araucariaceae; genus Wollemia; species Wollemia nobilis. The sequence continues at coordinate 3,510,017 of JAQPPZ010017031.1, read as the reverse complement.
CTTTAGGTGCTTCATATCTCTTGGTGCGATGCTTCAAGTGCTTCAGAGCTTTCAATGCCTGGTGCAATGCTAATCTTACTGCTAACTCTATACTGTGCTTGGTTGATTCAGTATTATGTTTGAATTTTTGCATGATATTTGACTTTGTTCTCTTTACATAGATTATAGTTCTCCCTAATATCTTTGATGCTCTACAATCTATTGTGTTCTTCTTCTGCTTGTTTTCTATCTTTGTAGAACAAGCTATTAATAATCTCCTTTTTATTAAGAATCTCTATTCTATTTTCTCCTTATATCTCCTTGCACTTGGATTACTTCCCCCCTATGCTCAATTTAATTTTGAGCATTACTTCTCTATATCTATGGGCTTGTCATTGAATGGAAATGATTGTCACGCACTTTATGTAAACACCTTTGCTAGAATTCTTCTATATTTGTCATCTTTATCTCTTGAAGATCTCTTTTTTTGTTTTAGATAAAAACCTCTTGTGGGGCCTCCTTGGTCTAAGAGACCACGAACAAGGGGTTCTAAACCGTCAAAGTCACCCAAGAGTCGCACCCGACCCTGCCCGCACCAACATTATCAATTGGATTTTGGATACCCAATTCAAATTTTTGGTAGGGTGGAGATTTGAACCTAGGACCTCCCTTGGATGATTGCCCTCTCCTCTCCAACTCACCTACAACACCTGGGTCTTGAAGATATATTCTTGTATTCAAGGTTATTCTTTTATATTTCAATATTTTTCTTTACTGAATATGTTGCCTTCTCTAGTTCCAATACTTCTTGTTGTAGTGCTAATGTGATGCTTCACTTTCTTATGGCAATACTATAAAAGTTGCCTTACATTCTATAAACTTGTTGTCCTTTTTTTTCTTTACTTCTACCCTTGTGGATTTTACTTCTAGAATTATTTTTTCTTTCCTTTAACATTGCCCTTGTGGCTTTAAAATGCTATCTTTCTTTAATCATGGCCTCGTGACATTTGAACACCTTCAATTTTTTCCTTGTGATATTCACTACCTTATGGGGCTTTTCTTCTGAAGTCTCCAAACTCTTATCAATCTCAAGGCCTATCTTCAAGACCTGAATTTATATTGTAGATTGCCTTCTATTTTGAATATATTCTTGGAATAGGTAAACTCAATCTATCTGAAACTTTTCAATATTAGAAGTAGAATGACAATGACCAACTTTTCTTCTTGAGTTGGTTCTCTAAAATTTGAATCTTTAATCTTCACTGGTTGTCCTTCAACCTAGTGGTATTAATTCTTAGCTTCACTGGTTTTTCTTCAACTCAATGGAAATACTTGTCTTCACTAGTTTTTCTTATCCATTAGTAATATCCTCAACTTCACTGGTATTTCCTTAGCCAACGAAAATGTCCTTAGACTATTTGGAACTTTTAAAAACATATGCAAGTAGCCTTGTTGTGGCTCGGCTACCACTAATAGCTTTTGTAATAAATATTACAAGAAAATAACCACTGAATAAAATATAAATTTGTAGTATATTGAACTCAATATAGATAAGAATAACTCAAGAAATACTCATAGAATAATTACATAAAAATGCTCATGAAAATATTGAAAATTATATAGAATAAAGGTTTACTAATGCATGCAATAAGCTATGTATTTTTTATACCAATAACAATTCTTAGTCATAAATATATAATAGTATGTGACTCCTTATATGATGGACTCTTGATCTTCACTCTTATTTGAAACTCTTCACTTTCCTATTCTAAGGACACATGTGCACTCTTACATAATGGACACTTGTGCACTCTTACATAATGGACACTTGTGCACATTTACACTCATAAAACTTGCACACATAATTACTTGACACGTGCATTTCCTACACATTATTATATTACATGAAATATAAACTCACACTCTAATATAAGACACACACCTAATATAATATTGTATCGAGGTGGTACATTAGCATGTACCAAATAATATAATATTCTTCAACAATTGTTCTCCTCTACAACTAGAGAGTTATTGCAATCAATACTTACATTGCTAGCTTCAAGTTTGAACAAAGTTCCTATACGAACTCCCCTTGCCAAAACCAAGACTCCATGAACCATATTTTAATTATCCTTATTGAATACCACGGTCACACCCGCATCATTCATCTTACTCATAAATATTAGATTCCTTGCCAAACCTGAAATATGCAACACACCAAGAAGGGTTTTAATTCTTCCATATTTTAACCTCAACTTGACTCTTCCTCAACCTATTATTTTATATGTTAAATTGTCTCCCAAGAAAAATTCACCTCCATTTATCTTTTTATATTCACAAAACCCCTCCCTATGAGGATTCATATCAAAGGAAGCACTTGAGTCAATCAACCATGATTCACGGCATTCACTTGAGCATGTTGCAGTTAAGAATAAGTCCCCTAAATCTTATTTATGGTCTTCATTTTTGCAGAAGTTCCTTCATTATATGATCAGCTATTATCAGTATTTTTAGATCTTCAATCTCTTCTATAATGTCTTATTTTACCACACCTCCAACATTTCCTATTTTCTAAAGCAATAGATTTACCCCTAGATCTCGATTTTCTTTCTCCTAATTTTTTTTTGCTTCTTTATTAAGAACAACCTCTCACAACCAAGGCATCCTTCTTATGATAATCCTTAGAATATTTTCATCTCATTTCCTTAGATAGCAATGTTCCTACTATATCCTCTACTTTCAATGTAGAAGTAGTATTGGTGATAGCCATAACTAGGTTATCCCATGAATAAGGTAATGAACAAAGTAAAGTAATACACTTTTCCTCTTCATCCATTTTTACTTCAATAGATTTTAATTGACTTACCACAATATTAAAGACATTCAGATGTTCAGCCACATAGTCTCCATAATTCATCCAAAGTGAATACAACTTTTTTTGAAGAAAGAGTTTATTTACTAGCGACTTTGTTTGATACAAAATTTCCAACTTATTCCATAATGACTTTATCATGGTCTATTTTTATACATTCAACAATACAAAATCAAATAATCATAAATTGATAGAACTTCTTGTATTCCTATTGATCTTCAACCAATCCTCATTTGTCATTGATGTTTATTTTATTCTCAAGACCACAATCCACTGATATCTATCAACCAACAAATCATTCATATTAAGTTTACATAACTCAAAATTATGTCCATTAAAAATTTTCAATCTCTACCCTTGTGCTTCTCGTTATTTTCCTTCACCCAAATTATTTCGCATACGAATCCCATTCAAGAATTAATTTATCACATGGTTGGAACCCTTACTCCTTGAACAAATCTTAAAAACCTAGCTTTGTACCAAATGAAGAGCAAAATACCCCAATAAACTAAATCTAGAAAACTAGTAAATACATAATCAAAGAAAAAAATAAGAAGATAACAGATACATACATAACATAGTATTTCACCTTATAGGAAAAAACCTAGCACAGTAATATCTCCTTATTTATAAACTTAATTGTCTCCAATACAATAATGTTCATCTCTCATATCTATTCAAAACCTGAAGTGCAATTTAATAATAATATCACAAGAACAAATTTTACAATACCATGGGCAAAAAACCATGGGTTCAAATATTTAACCTTAAACAGCCCATATGGGTCTAAAAAATAGCTTAAGAAACCTTAAATATTTCAAACCCCAATGAGGTACATGGAGAGTGTCCAAACCCTGCTAGAATAACATGGAAAATATTCAACATATTTTCAACATTGTTTTTCCCAACAAGCAGTTTTTTAAGGTGTATAAATATGTTTGTTATCAATAAAATTAGCAGGTAATCTTTAATCCAGTTCTCAGTAAGCTTATTCCTCATCAGAAAAGTATTATGGTAATATTTCCCATGTTTGTCCATGTCATTTTGGAAGAAATGATAACAAAAGGAAATGTAAAAATTTATGTTAGTGAAGTTGAAGAAAACTTTACTACTGAAGAAGAAATTTTTGATACTGAAGAAAAAATTATGTATTGTTTCATGGCGAAGCTTCTATGGATGAAAATTTTAATGCAGCAATTGAAAATCTTACTAATGTTGATATAAAATTTACAAACCCTTCTGATTAAGATCATGAATATCCCCTTAATGAAGCTCAAAATGAAGAGTATGCTTATTTTTTGGTTGAATTATTGTTATACTCTTTGGTCGTAGATGAGATGCATCATTGCTAGATCCTGTAAATCAATGCTCCACTTTTGTATTGCAATTTTTCCTCTCTACAAAATCAATTTATACATCTGTATCATTATGGGCCACCATGATATTTGCAGCCTCTTGATAATTGCTCGATAACTACGTTTAAGACTCTCATTGATCATTGCTCTACAACCATGTTTGTAGCCTCTATCAATTGTCACTCTATTGTAAAACTCATACTGAGTCATGTGCATATCTTCTCTTCACCACTATGTTGAGATTTAATTCCTTGATTGATCTTGCTAAAAATTCTATTGCTCTATTTGCATCTGTAAGGATTCATGCATAACGTCAAAAAATATCTCATTGATAACGTTTTAAATGGACCACTCTATTGTCAATTTCTTGTGATTTCGATCTCCATTTTTATTGGGTCTCTATTGACTAGTAAAATTTATTTTCCCTTGCTCTAGCACCAACATATTGCACCTCTATACCACATACCCTCTTGGCCACCACCAACCCCACTATCCTCCTAGCGAATCAACAATCTATGGCAACACTTTTTCCATATTCGTAACTTGATCTATACTATGTCATGGTGTAGCTTGATTGACCTCACCATTTTTAGATTTGGATGAACAAATATTTATGTTTTTTATACAACCCCATATGATGAAATTCAATGTAGCATCTAGCACATACAAACATATGATCATCTACCATCCTACGACTTCTATTCCTACAATGATTGGTACTTTTAATGCGATCACTATCTCTTTGTCACCTATGCATATCTAAATTTTTTGAGCTATTATGTCATGTTTTCTATTCATGGTTTCACCATAATTAGACTTTGCACATCGACATTCAACTTCGCATCCTATTTTTTCACTCTATCTATGTCACTACTACCAAAAACCGCCACTGTAGTAGCATTTTGATAGCATCCCTATATCGTGCACTTGTTCTAGATCCACCTTGCTATATTTTTTTTACTATCTCTAATTTTCATTTCCCACCATTTCTTTTAGCATGCAGAATGTGGACCTTTTCTACCATGTGGCCATTCAACTTATGGAATACTGTTGGAACCAAATTTTAAAGCTCTCCTAAAATTTATCTACAACATCGTGTGGTAGAAAGTCTTCTTTTATCCACTTGATTTAGCTATAGTTGGATTGATTTTGCATGATCCTATTTTAATTTTCCTTGACTATAGTCACAAACAAATTATTTTCTATTTTCAATTCAAGTATTTTTTGTTTCATCATCTATAGCATCTCTTTTGCTCATCCAACAAATGATTTCTAGTTTATGGTCCTCATATATTGTGCCATCTAAAGTCGTATGTCTTTGCTCTATGATGTCCATAAAGGTGTGCATCTATTTCAAAGGGATATGGTGGAAGAAAAAAATTATTGGGTTACTCCATGTACTATTGTTCAACATAGTGATCATGGTCCCCTCCCCATCTCTTGTTCCACTACATACATCCTCTTTGGAGGTTTATCAAAATCTCTATAGTTCTCGTCACTTTTCACCAGTGGATCCTTTGACAACAATGGATCTTCTTTTCCCATATAAATTTTTTTATAGCACTCTTATGAGTCATTATGTGGAAATTTATTTGATGTCATATTGTAGACATATCTACATATTATGGAATTTCAACTTGAAGACATCAAAGAATTCACGACAACACTTTTACACCTTCTAAATATGCTCTCCCATGCATTTTTCTATAGTTGGTTTTACCTTCACCACTCTTTGGATGGGATTCAAACAATTATAGTCATCCACATATTCGTAAATACTAGGTACATTAGCAAATGTCCTACCAGTTTGTTGACCCCCAAATGATTAGTCAACCTACAAGTCTGAAACCTCCACATATGAGCATCCCTTGGTATATATGTCTTTCATGTTTCTCCCATTCACCATGAAACACCACATGTGGCTGAAGATATGATGTGTTCACATTTCCTCTCCCTTTTGCAATAGCAATGAAAATTTCAAGTGGAAACCTGGCAAGCTCTAAAAGTAAAAATGATATCTTTCATCCTACATTTTTATTAATATTCCACATGGCCCATGGGATGGCTAAATATATTTTTATATGTTTCATTTTTACATTATTATATGTAAGTTACAATTATGTTAGGCAAGTTTAATATTACAACAAAAAGGCACTCATACTAATATTTTTAAACAAAAGCATGTTTGGTCAAATATTTTGAAAGAGGATATTTGCAAAAAAAATGAAAGTGAAAACAAAAAGTATGGTGGTAGCATATATAAATTTTAAAAAACATAAGCATATTGTATATAAAATTTCCTAGGCATATTTCCAGGAATATTATAGGATGCCATTGAAAAGGGAACAATATCCTCATTCTCCTTCCGTTTTTGTTGCTTAGAGAGCCTCTATGTTTTCCCGCAAATCAAGGTGTTATCCAGTTGCAAGTATAGGCATATTTATAGTCATAGAAAAGCACTTTTTGGGCCTGATTTAGTGACATTAATGTTTTTACATTTTGTGCAAATTTGCTCTAGCTACTGAAGTGATAAATTTTGGATAGTCATTTTCAATTTTTTATGCTTTTCTAGCTCTTTCTCCTCCTTGTTTGTACACATTGGATTCTAATGCTTTAATGGTTGGGAGGAGTTTTTTTACATGGTGGAATCAAAAGCCATCACAATGAACCGGGCATGTTGTCCATATTTTATGGCCGTCACAGTATTATGCGTTGTCCATATAGAAGTTGCCACACAGTACTCTTGGCAATCTGCCCATATAACCACCATGTCGTAATCATTTTAAACCTTTTACGTCATTGAAAGCACTAGAAAAGGGATAAGCATTCAGTCCTACGAGGCTCGAGATTTGACCTTGGACCTCCATTCCCCTTATAGGAATGTTTGGGAGGATTTTTAAGGAATTAAATAATATTAATTAATTAAATGCTATGTTTAATTAATTAATTAAAATTAATTAGGTTTTAAATTAAAAATTTACCAGTCTTATCTTATCTTTTGTTAGGCTCTAAAAAATTTGATTGTCAGGCTTGTGTAAATATTTATCAGCCTTATCTCTGATAATATTATCTCTTTGTTCCTAGTTTGGGCCTATGGTTTTTCCCATCAAGTGGTTTTGTAAGGTGTATAAATATGTTTGTTATCAATAAAATTTGCAAGCAAGATTTTGAATAGCTTGAATCCCCATCACTTGATAAATTGAACCCTTATTTTCCTTCATATACATGGTTGAGAGATGCTACCTAACCCATAGTGTCGCTCATAAATTTGCCATCAACCCTAAACCTTTGGTGGAAGGTACCAAGGATCCAACCACCTTTGAGAACCCAAAATTTGAAGAATAATATGGAGTACCCCCCTTGGATTCTCTAATCCTATCCATGATGATCAAGAGAGAGTAGTTTTTAAATCCGCTAATCACATGGATTTCTTCTTGCATAAACATAAGGAACTTTAGGAATACCTCCTTAGGGAAATTCATGATATCCTAGATGTTTATACAAGGGAGGGTTTACTCTTGGCCCATCCCTAACAACCTAGTCCAAAACTTTTAAACAACTAGATCCATTCTTTCAAGATGTAAATGAGAACCTTAATGCATCAAATTCTAATTTTATTGATTCTAATAACACTGCTTTCACAGATGTTGGGATTCAAAACACCCCATATTTCTCAAAACATTACTCATCTTTACCTTCTCTTAAGGAGCTACTATGAGGTAATGTGAGTTGTCTCGTATCTCAACAAGAAGACACAACTTATGTTCCTAACCCAAACTTAACATCAAGTGTCCCTATTTCTAATCCACATGTTTATAACATTCATTATAATCTCACAAGTGCAAGTATGGGTTTCACTTAAAACCATAATTTCATAATCTCTCATCTTTTATCTTCTAATCCTTTCACTTCAAATATTTTGGAATCAAGTTGTACAATGCCAATCTTAACATTGTATTCCCAAGTACATCAATATTCTCTTTATGTCAAATAATCAATTTCCTCTTTTCTCTAAGCACATGCTTTTTGTGCAAAAAAAATTGACTTCTTTTGAACCTTAAACTATAACCTCTCAATTAGAGCTACTAAAACAACAATGGCCATTATCCAAGGGACTTCCTTTAGTCATAAGTACTCTTATAATAACTTTTGCAACCAATATTTATATTCTTTCATAGCTAGTTTCCCTTTCCCTCCCAACTTTGAAACTCCTAAGTTTAAAATGTACAAAGAGAAGGAAGATCATATCAACCATATTAGGTTGTTTAGAACCACTTATAGCGATATTTCTTATGATGAAACATTATTGATCAAAATATTTTCCAAGAGTCTTAATGACCCTTCATTGGAATGGTACTATCAAATACCAAGGTATTTCTAAGGGCTTCAAGGATATTATTGATATGTTTGTCAAACAATTTTATGTCTATATTGAGGAGAATGTCACAATTAGTGACCTATATCAATTGAAACAATTAAAAGACAAGAACATTGCTAAATTCTTAGAAATATGGTGAGTCCTAGTAGGGAGACTCCAATATGTCCCTCCAACAAGAGACCTTTTAGACATATTTATAGGTAATATTGATGAGCAATTGGTCTTCTATTTGGAGATGGTCAATGTATCTTCTCATGAAGACATTGTCAACATGGTCAAGAGAGTAATCCTCAAGTGAGGACAATTAAAATTCAAATCACATAAGGAGGAAGATAAGTCTTCCTATAACCTAAAGGTGTAGTACAATAACAAACATGTTATAGGTTATTGAGTTATAGACTCATGCCAATCAAATAATGTGAGTGTTATAGTGATCCTTCAAAAGCTTGTCTTAGCAAAGCCACAACAACCAAAACTAAGGAGAAAGTACTCTCGATTGGACAAACCTCCATCAGTCATCTTAGAGCAACTCTTAGGTGGAGATTTCACCTATAAATCCTTTAAATTTTAGAAGGTAAAATGCTTCTTGGTTTCACCCTAATGAACAATGTGTCTTCAACCATGTTAAAGGTCATGTGACTGATAAGTGTACGAGTCTAAGGAACCTCAACCATGATCTAATTTATAAAGTTCAAGTTGTTCTCAATAGCCCTAAATCTTAACCCTCTTCTAATAAAGCTAACTAAAGAGAATTGAACAAATATCAAAGCTAACCAAAAGTTCTCTAGAAAAATATAACTAAAGTCCCCTTGGATAAATCTCAAAATAAACCAAAAGTCCTCTACGTAAAGCTAACTAAAGTCCCTCTTGAAAAATAAAAAAGCTAAGTCCCACTCGATAATTCTCAAAGCGAACCAAAATTCCTTTAAGCAAAGCATATCAAAGTCCCCCTAGGTAAATCTCAAAGCTAACCAAAAGTCCTTCGAGCAAAGATAACTAAAGTCCCCCTAGGCAAATCTCAAAGCTAACTAGAATTCCTCTAGACAAAGTTAATTAAATTCCCCTTATGCAAGTCTAAAATCTAACCAAAATTCCATCGAGCAAAGCTAACTAAAGTTCCCTGTTGTGCCCATTCCATAACACTCACAAAAATTGGGGACCCACCTTTAAATTTTGTTGTTTCTGAGTTTTGGTTGGTTTTGAGTAATAGTTTTTATAGGTTCTTTCCTACGAGTATGCTTTGTCTTTTTTTATCTTCCTTTGGAGTGTTGGTAGGATTATGTGTGTTAGTGTTTCCTTTTTAGTTTCATCCAAAGTGTTTTGGTTAAGTTTGTAGTTTTAACGGTTATTTTTTATGTTTTAAAGCGAAATCCGTCAAAATTTTGAAAATAAAAATAAACTTATATATATATGTGTGTGTAAGTTTAGAATAAAATAAAAAATTTATAAAATAAATAAAGAGTAAAAGAATAAAATATATATATAAAGAATAATAAACATAAAAAATTTTGAAAATGGAAAAATAGAATTTTTATTAATTGCTATTTTACATAATAATAAAGTGTAAGTTTTGCATTGCTCATATTATCTTCGTTTAATTGCTAGCTTGGGTTATGTTGTAGGTCACAAAGGAGGGAGCTAATGATGCATAGGACATTGTGACCCCATGGAGACCTTGGCATAGACCGAGGACCAAGCAATGATAGATAATGATGCAAACTATGGTTTGGCAGTGCGATAAACTAGGCCAACGGTGAATATGACTATGCAGAAGACCTAGCGAGAACATGGTTACGAAGAGTGAAGGACCTACATCATGAATATTTACCAACATGACAAAATCTCAATTTTAGGATGCAGTATAGCTCTTGAGGATGCAGATCAGGTTTTTTAGTCGATAATGCAACATGATAGGGGTACACCCATCCCATTCATAAAGATGTATGGAGTTGGACTCGAATGTGCAAATTTAATTTTGAAACAGTAGGTGATAGCTCGAAAATGGACATGGACAATGTTGATGTGGCTTAGATGCATTTGACAAAATATTTCATAGAAAGGGCGATGAAAATAGATTTTTGTATCATCTTGTATAGACGACCTAGGCCGTGGTTTTCATGATGGACAGTCAAGGCTATCTAGACCATGGGTGAATTCGATGCCATTGGGTCCATGATGACGTAGACAACCCGAGACATGGGCCTTCAATGTGGAAGCTTTATGTACAACATAGTAGATGATATGGTCAATAGTTGATGAATTACTCTTTGTGTATTGATGTTAAAGGATTATTTGGGAAAAGTTGGTCATACATGAAGCAAGGGTGTAATCGTCTAGGTAAAGACCATTGATTCATGTCACCATGTAACCACGTATGGCAAGGATGTCTACATCAAATTGGATACTATGGAGAGTGATATAGCAGATGCACGCATGGATTTCCATAGTATGAGCATATGGGAATCTCATCACTGGTCAGTTGGGAGTGCTTGAGAAGCGGGTTTGAATACTGGTGGTGCATCGAGGAAGACTACTATATCAATTATGGGATCTGAATGATGTGGTAATTAAACCTATGATAGGAAGGCAAGTTAGGAGTATGTGGCTTGATGAGATGCTGAGGAATATAGGTCCAAAGTGGAAAGAAACCTTCAGGCGATGAATTATAAATGCAGAATAACCATGACACAGTTAGAGCCCCTATCTAGCAAGGTGTTAGTAACTAAATTGGGAACATTCATCGTAATAGGTGAAAGTGACACAAAGTGTTAGATTCAGAGCGATGAAGTTTTTAGTGGACAACTGAGCTTTCAACAAATTAAATTGATGTGATAGTGGATGAGAATGTGGGTTCCAATATAGTGTTCGATCAGCATCAAAGTGAGCACTATTGTTGGGGATCATATGTTGTATTTTATCACATTGCTCTCGAGTGAATAGTGCTTGGAATCCATAGAAATAAATATAAGAGCGATAGCATAGGTTTTCTTGGGTAAAAATTTGAAAGGACCCTCGTTATACTTGCCCATACGTATGGGAATAAAGCTAGCAGTGAAGCGTAGATATGAGGCAAACAGTTATAGTAACAGGAACCCTGAGCATCATAGTCTATCACTTCACATAGATGAGTGGATACACAACAGACAGCATGGTGGGATTATAGGTGACTAAGACACACATGTTGTTCATAACATTCAAATCCTTGCTTTAGATTGGATTGCTTCATATTTTGGGATATTATCGATGAAACGAATGAAGACTAGAAGAAATCCATATAGTAGCATGTTACGACATGAGAAAAATTAAATTAGTTTTGGGGTTGTGTCTTATTTTATACTATTCCCTGCTACAAGATCACAATACAGGTAGAGTTTCTGGCAGTCGATGATAGTTGGGAGATAATCTGTAAGCATCCAACTTAGTTCTTTGTTGGCGCTCAAATTTGAAAGGTTATGTCATGCATGAAAAAATCAATGGAAATCATCCAGTATTTCATGGCAAATGAAAGATACAGCAGAATGGGTTGTTGACAATGCAGTGGGTGAACATCGATGATGGCACACCTGAGAAAGTGAGGTTGATAAACTCATTACAATTTGTAGTAGTGGACTAGAGATACAGGTGGATGAAGTGATAGAGTGAAGGAATCGCATCGAATGTTGAATTGGTGGCTGGAGGGAGCCTTTTCGCGTTGCACCTACGTTAGGATGTTTCTCCATTTATGATGATATCCCTACACATAAAAAAAAAGAAATTGAAGTTAATCACATTAAGAAACGGTAGCTTTACTATGTGGTGAAATGAGAATTTTATAATGCACTGCAAGGGTTAGCTGACAAAATGCAAGGAAGCCCGTTTTAATAGATACCAAATATAATAGGCGGCATCCACGTGTCACCAAGAAAGGAAAGTCCTAAATGATGACTATGATATGGGAATAGTCCAATGCATGTACTTGTAATTTAAACTTCCTCTGCAAGTGGTTATCCACCTAAGATACGTATTTGTTTTATTTTGTTCTATGTGAAAATTAAAGCCCATCCTTTAAAGGAAGACGAAGAATAAAGGACGCTAAGGTGAAACGAATGGAAAGTGGAAAACAAAGAGTCACATTGAAAATCTTAAAAAGGCCATGGAAGGATAGAAAAGGGGCTAGACCTTTTTGGAGGCCAAGGCTGGAAATATGTTGTTACAGGACTGTGTTTTCTATTTTTAATGCAAATACATCAAAAATTTACACTTTGTTAGCAAAGTTGGAGGAGAAATCTTTTGCATGTTCAGATTAACTATTTATTTTTTCCCTTTCATGTTTTAGGCTTATAGATGGTGTTAAATGCATTTTTATGGTTGCACTATTGAATGTTTAAAACATGGAACTCATTTTTTCCTTAGAAGCTCGCACCTAGTTTATTTCAAACTGTGCAAATGCAACTTTGGATAAACTAGGTTACATGCAGAAATCTCTCACATATTTAGTTTTGCAGGAATAGGGTAGCATCATACTGGTGGTAGTTTGTTTTCAGTATTTTCAGCGTTCTAGTCCATTTTCCAGATGTTTTATTTTTATTTTCTCTAACCCTTTCATTTTGCATTTTTTTTAAACTTCGGCAATTAAAATAAAAAAAAAAAAAATTAAAATTCCAAAAATAGATGCACGGGTGTGAAGAATAAGCTTTAACGCTTCATTTAGAACAATTTCGATTTCATTTTGAAGCCATTTCAAAATTATAAAAATTATTCAAAGTTGCTATTTTTACAGATATTTTGTAATTTTGGATTTTACATAATTTCGCATTTTGAAGGTAAATCAAATTTCAAGCTTTGCATGTTCATTTTACAAGCAATAAATTAACTTTCCTTTATGAAAATTACAATTTCATTAAAGGGGAGTGATTTATATGGCATTTCAAAAGGCCATTATTTTTAAAGCAATAAATTGACTTCTCTTTATGAAAATTCTAATTTCATTAAAGAGGGGTAATTTATTTATTATATCAAAGGTTATTTTTACTTTCATGCTCAAAGCAACATAAAATGAATCCTTTCATCATTTAAGATTCACATTTAGAGATAGATTTTAGTCTTCTATTTCATGCTCAAAGCAGGGTTTAATGCAAGATAAAACTTGTTTAAAATCTGCTTAACCAAAAGAAGATAAAATCTACCTAAAATACTTCAAGATAAAATGAACTAAGGCATTTACATCGTGGTCATATGAGGGCCAATCACATTTTCTTTTTCTTTTAAGTTTCATGAACAATCACTAGCATAGCAATAAAATAATACCAACATAGGCCCCTTGTTAACAATTACTTGCAAATCACTAAGGTATTCCTAGCACTTATTTGATACATCTTCACAAGATTACAAGCACACATTAAGTAAAAGGAACCTTGGAGAAATTTCTATTTCTTTGCAAGAGAGGGTTTTCTAATCAAAATCCTAATTGTGATGGTGATTTTGCAATTGGGAAAAATTTCCACTCAACATAATTGGCGCTAGAAGGAGGGCCTGAATTGGTTTACTTTATTGCTATTTAGATGCTAAATTTTTTCATTGTTACTTGAAAGCTTATTTGAAGGTATTGGTCTTGACTAATGAGGTTTTGTTGATCATATCCATTGATTTAAAAATTCTCTAATTGATGATGCATTAATGCTAACCTTTTGCAAATTGGAGAATGTTCTCTAATGTCATGGTTTAATTGATGCATATCTTTTGGTTGATATACATGATGATTTATATGTGAAAAATTTGAGGATTTTTAGTCATTTCATGCTTCTTTGCAAGATATTTCTTTGACTAACAAAACTGGTATTAAAGTTGTATTCTTTAAGGTTCACTAATGGCATTCCTTACTTCTTGGATGGCAGGTTGTCCTTTAAACATACCTGGGCCTTCACATCATATGCCTACAGATCTTTGGGATCATCTACCTCAGTTTAGGCATGATGGAATAGAATCGGTTGAGGAACATATTCAGGCATACAAGAACACTTTAATTCAATGGTAAACTATGCATGAAGATGTTGCTTGTTATACGTTTCCATCTACATTAGATGAATTTGCTTATGATTGGTACCTCAGTTTACCTGCAGGTTCTATCAATTCTTGGGCTCAACTAGAAGCAACATTTCTTAGTCATTTTGGAAAACCAGTTGACCCAATCCTCATGTACAATCAGTTTGTCACTACCCGTAAAGGACCTAATGAATCTTTGAAGTTGTTCACTGAAAGGTTCCATGGGTTATATGCTCAATTGGTGGTACCCTATGTTCCTCTAGAGGGAGTTGCTATCCAAGTGTATTTCAATGCTATTGACCCATTAATCTCTATGTATTTGTGAGGGATACCTCAAATCACATCTTTGTCCCAAGCTTATACTCAAGCAATGGCAATTGAACAACAATTGAGTCATCAAAATTATGGTGTGGGTTTTGGATCGTATAATATTCAACCATTTAATACCTCCCTTACCCACCCAACAATTTGTGCACCTCAACCTACCATTCAAAATCAACCATCATTCTTAAGTGTGAATCAATTTCAAGATACTCATCTTGATCATCTTTCGAATGATGGTCCTAAGATAAATTTCAATGATTTTCACAATAATATGATTTCAGGCAATGGAGGAGTCCTAGATCTAACTAGTATTGAAACATGTGATAGGTCGGGATCTTCCATAGAATTAAATGAAATGGTTGAAGTGGTTGAGCAAGGAAGCCAACATGTTCCAAATGATGACCCTTTAGAAATAAAAGGCTTTGAGTCATTATTCACAAAATAGGATTGGGACATTCATAGAGAGCAGAATACAAGAATTGATCCCACTAAAGAAACCCTTGACCCACCAAAAGATGAATTTTTTGAAATTGAGGAGGATGAATTTGAGGAAGATGAATTTTTTGAAATTGAGTCCTCAAAGGTGGATAAAGGAGAAAAAGAATTGATAGATGAATTTAAATATCATGCCAAAGATACAATAGAGTTTCATCCCATGGATTTAGATGAAAATTTTTATAATGGTTGGGGAAGATATGAAGAATCATTGGTTTTTCACACCCCTATTGATGAAATTTCTATTGATATGCAGGATGCTGAAAAAGCTATCTCACATGAAGATCTTGTAATTCTTGTACAAGTAGAAAATGGCATGCCCATTTCAGAAATAGAGAAGGTTCCAAAATTTGATCATTTTGAATATGATTTTATGGAACACCTTGTTGAAATAGAAGAGGAAGAAATGGTAAATGTTTCCTATGATTCATTTGTTTGGGATGAGGAAGAAGTAAAACCTCCTCTTTCATTCTGGAATACTGAAAACTTGGGTACAAATTCTCATGATTGTCTTGAAGATTCTAAGGAAGAAATATCATGGATGGTTAACAAGGAATGGGAACCAAATGATAAAAATGGGGTTTTATTCGAATCAACTCAAGTAATTGATCATGGAGATGTGTTATTTGACACATCCCTTGATCAACAATATTTATGGTTTGAAAAGGATGGACATATTTTTGATTGGGTGCCTAATTTTGGTGTTTTTGATGAACAAGTAATGGATGACTATGAAGGGCTACAAGATGATGATGATGATGAAGCCCATGAAGAACAAGAAAATATTACAATGGCTCACCAAGTTTTGGTAAATGAAAATGTACAAAAGGTAGAATCTAACCTTTTGTGTCCAAGCATCCAAGCTTCAGGTGAAAATTTGTATAATCATTCATTGGATTCAAATGTTATTTATGATGAAATGCCATTGGAGGTGAATGAAGAACTAGAATTGATTTCTACTCACACCACTAATGATATTGCTTTGTTGAATGAAAGAGAAGTTGATGTGCTTAAATTGTTGAATCAAGTTCATCAACAATTAACAATTGAATCTAGGATAAAAACTTATAATGATCCTCATTTAGTAGATATCCTAGATGCTTGCAAATTGTTACATAAGCATGATTGGCCTAAAGATGTGGAAAATGAATTGGCTTTGAAATTTATAGAAATAGGCTCCTACTTGCAAGATCTCATATTTGAAAAGGAAAGCCTAATTCTAAATCATGAATCGAATTGTGAAATTGATATTTTAAGGAATAGACAAGAAAGAATTGAAAATCAATTATTGTCTAATCAATTTAGTGATTTGAAGCTCACCTATGGGATTGTTAATAGAACTAGATCAAATTGGTGGGATAAAAGAGGCAAAATGAGAAGTATTATATTGTGGGGCTAAATATTATTTTGGCTAGATTTCTATAAAGCTTGGCATGCATATCATAATATGGGTCTTTCAAAGTGTGCTAATCATGTTTGGGATCCAGGGAAGTGATAGCCTATTTTGTGCACCACCTTGTACATACTGTATATCATTGTATATAGTTTTGGTTTTCTTGTTTTTGTGTTAGTTTTGTCGTTATTGTGCTTTATTTTCAATGTTTGGTTTGACAAGTTTTGTGATTGTTTTCTTGTCAGTTTGCATTAGGTTAGGATTTGGTTTATTTAGTGTTGCATGTAGGGTTGGTCCCCTTTACTTGAGGTAATGTTTTGTGATGGATACCAATCAATGGCCTCTTGACCATTTTTTGTTTTCCTTTGTTAAGTAGGTTGGAATACCTAATATGAAAGCAGATGAAATTGGGAAAAGGAAGGTGGAGTTATTTTGTGATCATGCTCAGATTTTGGGACTAAAATGGTGGAGAGTGGAACAATGAAACATTTTGCTAAAGCTCCACATATAACTCACATGTTAAAGGGTATCCCTTGAAGTCTTGAAGGATGAAGTCATTTTGGTTTGTAAATTAAGGCAAAAATCCAACACGCTCCATCTTTATGCTTCCTAACCCTCGTGGTGCATAAATTTTTGCAAAGATATATAAAAAAAGCAAGAAAAGAAAAACACATTCAAATCAGTCACCAAGTTTAGATAAACTCTATCGGGACTATAGACGTCTGATTGGCAGTAGGGCTCTATCTAAACACAACTTGTTTATAAGGAAAGGCTTTCCAAAATATCAAGTAGACACAAGGGTGAGTTAGATAAAATCTACTAGGGCTATAGATGCCTAACTGGCAATAGGGCTCTATCTGTAAAAAAAAAATTATGTGTCGTGTTTCAAATACTAAAATCAAATCATATGATGGAATTCGAACGGTTTCAAGAATACAAAACAAATCACTTTACACAAACTGAGCAAAGTCATATGGATTATGTGTCTTCATTCAAAGTTGTTCACCCCACCTTATCAGGACATCGCTAAATAATTATCACTGTGTTGATCTTTTGTGTTCTCATTTTAGACGGGGTTCTTCATTCGAAATGCTCAAGAGCATTTCCCAGTAGAGTCGCCATTTGTTGTGTCCATCCACAAAACTCCCCAAAATTGGGGACCCATATTTAAAATTTGTTGTTTTTGAGTTTTGGTTGGTTTTGAGTAATAGTTTTCATAGGTTCTTGCCTGTGAGTGTGCTTTGTCTTATTTTGTCTTCTTTTGGAGTTTTGGTAGGATTATGTGTGTTAGTGTTTCCTTCTTAGTTTCATCCAAAGTGTTTGGTTAATATTGTATTTTTAATGGTTATTTTTGATGTTTTAAAGCTAAATCTATCAAAATTTTGAAGTTTAGAATAACATAAGAATTTCATAAAATAAATAAAGAGTAAAATAATAATAATATTTATAAAGAATAATAAAACTAAAAAAAAATGAAAATGGAAAAAATAGAATTTTTATTAATTGCTATTTTACATAATAATAAAGTGTAAGTTTTGCATTGCTTACATTATTTTTATTTAATTTCTAGCTTGGGTTATGTTGCAGGCTACAAAGGAGGGAGCTAACAATACGTAGGATGTTGTGACCTCAAGGAGACCTTGGTGTAGACCGAGGACCAAGTAGCAATAGATAATGACGTAGACTATGCTTCGATAGCGTGGCAGACTAGGCCAGCGATGAAGCTGACTAGGTAGAAGACCAAGCGAGGAAATGGTTACGAAGAGTGAAGGACCTACATCATGAATATTTCCCAACATGATAAAATCTCAATTTCAAGATGCAATATAGCTCTTGAGGACGCAGATCGGGTTTGTTAGCCGATAATGCAACATGCTAGGGGTATGCCCAGCCCATTCACAAAGGCATATGGAGTTGGACTTGAATGTGTAAATTTAATTCTGGAATGGTAGGTGACAGCTCAACAATGGATGTGGGAAGTGCCGATGTGGCTTGGATGCATTTGATAGAAGATTTCGTAGAAAGGGTGGTAAAAATAAATGTTTGCAGTGTTTGGTATAGATGACCTGGGCTACGGTTTTTATGATGGATAGTCAAGGCTATTTGGGTCATGGGCAAATTTGACACCATTGGGTGCATGACGACACAGATAACCTGGGACATGGACCTTCAACATGACAACATAACATGTGATATGGTCAACAGTTGATGAATCGCTCTCTATATAGTGATGCTAAAGAATTGTTTGGGCAAATTTGGTCATACACGAAGTAAGGGTGTAACCATATAGGTAAAGGCCTTTGATTCATGTAATCATGCACCAAAGACAACTTTGAGTACGTAGATGGAGTGAAAATATGCACGTATGGCAGGGACATCTACATAGAAGTGGACACCATGGACAACAACCTGGTAGATGTATGCGTGGATTATCGTAGGACATAGCATATGGGAACCTCATCGCTGGTCAATCGAGAGTACCTAAGAAGCAGGTTTGATTACTGGTGGTGCATCAGGAAAGACTACTATAGCAATTATGGGACCCGAATGACATGGTAATCAAACTTGTGGTAGGAATGCAAGTTGGGATTATATGGATCAAAAGGATGTTGAGGAAGACAAGGCCAAAGTGCAAAGAAACCTTCAGGTGGTGAATTATAAATACAGCATAACCATGACACAATCGAAGCCCCTATCCAGTGAGGTGTTAGTAATCAAATTGGGAACATTCATCGTAATAGGTGGAAGTGACACAAAGTGTTAGATATAAAGCGATGATTTTTTTAGTGGACAATTGAGCTTTCAATAAATGAAAGTGGTGCAACAGTGGATGAGAATGTGGGTTCCAATATAGTATTCGGTCAGCATCAAAGGGAGCACTGTTTTGGGGGTCATATGTTGTGTTTTATCACATCGCTCTTGAGGAAGTAGTGCTCAGAATCCATAGAAATAAATACAATAGCAACAGCATAGGCTTTCTTGGGTAAAATTATGAAAGGGCCCTCATTATACTTACCCATATGCATGGGAACAAAGCTAGCAACAAATAACAGATATGAGGTGGACATTCAAAGTAATGGGAACCCTGAGTAGCATAGTCTATCACTTCATTTAGATGAGTGGATACATAGCAAAAAACATGATGGGAGGATAGGTGACTAAGATACACATGTTGTTCATAACATTCAAATCCTCGCTTTAGATTGGATTACTTCGTATTTTGGAACATTATCGATGAAATGGATGAAGACTAGAAGAAATCCATATAGTAGCATGTTACGATGGGAGAAAAATTAAATAAGTCTAATGGTTGTGTCTTATTTTATACTATTCCCTGCTACAAGATCACAATTTGGGTAGAGTGTCTGGAAGTCGTTGGTAGTTGGGAGATAATCTCTCCCAACTACCAACGACTTCCAGACACTCTACCCAAATTGTCAACTCAGTTCTTTGCTAGCGCTCGAATTCAGAAGGCTATGTGACGTACAATAAAATTAGTGGGAATTACCCAGCATTTCACAGTAGATGAAAGATATAATAGAATGGGATGTTGATAGTGCAATGGGTGAACTTTGATGATGGCACATCGAATAAATCGAGGCTGATAAACTCATTATAATGTGTAGTAGTGGATCAGATATATAGGTGGATGAAGCGATAAAGTGAAGGAATCACTTTGAATGTCGAATTGGTGGTTGGAGGGAGCCTTATCACGTTGCACCTGCATCAGGATGTTGCTCCACATATGATGATATCCCTACACATAAAAAAATAAATTGAAGTTAATCCAATTAAGAAATTATAGCATCTCCAGGTGGTGAAATGAGAATTTTATAATGCACCACAAGGGTTAGCTGACAGAATGCAGGGAAGCCCATTTTAATATATACCAAACATAATAGATGGCATCCATGTGTCACTAGGAAAGGAAGTCCTAAATTATGATCGTGATATGAGCATAGTCCAATGCATGTACTTGTAATTTAAACCTCATTTGCAAGCAGTTATCCACCTAAGATATGCATTTGGTTTATTTTGTTCTATGTGCAAAGTAAAGCCCATCCTTTAAATGAATATGAAGAAGAAAGGACGTTGAGGTGAAATAAATGGAAAGTGGAAAATGAAGAGTCACATTGAAAATATTAAAAAATCCATGGAAGGACAAAAAAGGAGTTGGACCTTTTTGGAGGCCAAGGCTGAAAATATGCTATTACAAGACTATGTTTTTGGTTTTTAATGCAAATACATCAGAAATTTACACTTTGTTAGCAAAGTTGGAGGAGAAATCTTTTGCATGTTCAAATTAACTATTTATTTTTTTCCTTTCATGTTTTAGGCTTATAGATGGTGTTAAATGCATTTTTATGATTGCACTATTGAATGTTTAAAACATGGAACTCATTTTCCCTTAGAATCTTGCACCTAGTTTATTTTGGATTGTGCAAATGCAACTTCGGATAAACTAAGTTACATGCAGAAATCTCTCACATCTATGGTTTTTCAGGTATAGGGTAGCATCATACTGGTGGATGTTTTTTTTCAGTATTTTCAGCATTCTGGTTCATTTTCCAGATTGTTTATTTTTACTTTTCTAACCCTTTCCTTTTGCATTTTTTTAAAACTTCGGCAATTAAAATAGAAATCGAAAAAAAAAATCCAAAAACGTATGCATGGGTGTGAAGAATAAGCTTTAACGCTTCATTTAGAACAAATTCGATTTCTTTTTGAAGTCATTTTGAAATTATAAAAATTATTCAAAGTTGCTATTTTTATAGGCATTTTGTAATTTTATATTTTACATATATTCGCATTTCAAAGGTAAATCAAATTTCAAGCTTTGCTTGTTCATTTTGCAAGCAATAAATTAACTTTCCTTTATGAAAATTGTAATTTCATTAAAATGGGAGTAATTTATTTATTATATCAAAAGCTGCTTTTACTTTCATTCTCAAAGCAACATAAAATGAATCCTTTCATCCATTTAAGATTCAATTTTAGAGAAAGATTTTATTCTTCTATTAACCAAATGAAGATAAAATCTACTTAACCAAATGAAGATAAAATTTACCTAAAACACTCGAAGATAAAATGAACTAAGGTATTTACATCATGGTCATATGAGGGCCAATCATATTTCCTTTTTCTTTTAAATCTCATGAACAATCACTAGCATAGCAATAAAATAATACCAACACAGGCCCCTTGTTAACAGTTACTTGCAAATCACTAAGGTATTTCTAGCACTTATTTTATACATCTTCACAAGATTACAAGCACACATTAAGTAAAAGGAACCTTGGAGAAATTTATATTTCTTTGCAAGAGAGGGTTTTCTAATAAAAATCCTGATTGTGATGGTGATTTTGCAATTGGGTAAAATTTCCATTCAAAATTCCATTGGACAAGTATCAAAGCTAACTAGAAGTTCTTCATGTAAAGCTAAATAAATTTTCCCACAACAAGTCTAAAAGCCAACTAAAATTCCTCCAAGTAAGGCTAACTAAAGTTCCCTTGAGCAAATATCTATATATAGTGTATATAATGTATATATTTATATTATGTATATAGTTGTACTATACCAACACCCTCTCAAGCACATCATGCATATTTCATAATATCTCTTTCTTCACTTAATCAATTCATCTTTCTTCTCTTAAAGTGATCTTTTATCTTAATCAATCACAATTAACAACACATCTAATATTAATCTATGCAACTCCAATCCTAAATCAACCATCATCATCTAATCCACAAATATATTTTAAACATTAATCCATACATTCTCACATCTAATCCTCTAGTCATCAATCTAATCATGTAACATTAATCATTAACATCATCCATCTAAATCAAACATCTATCCCAATATTTCATCACTACACTAGTGTGGATTATAATCAAGTCGAGTTTCCTTAGTCCAACTTTATTTTCCCTATGAAACTCAAGGTGGCACACTAGGGAACAATAGCATTATATGTTGCCTAAAACACAATTTATAGAAGCATTTCTAAGTAAACAATCTTAACATCACTCATCTAGCATCATCGCCCATAAGCAACAAAAAAAGTTTTCTCAAAAATTGGGGTTTCTATGTCAGTTTTTAATGCATTTATTATGCAATAAATGCATCAAAAAGGGGTAAATGTAGATACCCAATTTAGAAGAAATAGTTAATCTTCAAGTTTTTCAATTCCTTCGTAAATTAGCTTTTTAATCGACCAAATTGAAATAACCTTCCTGCTGCCCAAATGTGGAGTATTTATATCTCCCTAGGAAAGTAAAAAAGCTAATTAAAGTCTCACTAGGTAAATCTCAAAGCTAACCAAAATTCCTTCAATCAAATCATATCAAAGTTCACCTAGGTAAATATCAAATCTAACCAAAAGTACTTTGGATAAAGATAACTAAAGTCCCCTTGGGCAGATCTCAAAGCTAACTAAAAGTCCTCTAGAAAAAGCTAGCTAAAATCCCCTTTGGCAAGTCTAAAAGTTAACCAGAAGTCCATCGGGTAAGCTAGATAAATTTCCCTTGGATAAATATTAAATACAACTAAAATTACTTTGTTTAGAGCTAAATAAAGTGCCCCACCACTATTCTAAAAGCCAACCAAAAGTTCTCCAAGAAAATCTAATTAAAGTCCCCTTGGAAAAATCTCTATATATAGTGTATATAATGTATATAGTTGTACTATAGAAACATCCTCTCAAGCACCTCATGCATATTTCATCATGTCTCTTTCTTCACTTAATAAATTCATCTTTCATCTCTTAAAGTGATCTTTAGTCTTAATCAATCACCATTAACAACACATCTAATCTTAATCTATGCAACTCCAATATTAAATCAACCATCATCATCTACTCTACAAATCTATTTTAAACATTAATCCATACATTCTCACATATAATCCTCTAATCGTCTAGTCATCAATCTATTCATGTAACATTAATAATTAACATAATCCATCTAAATCAAACATTTATCCCAATATTTCATCACTAAACTAGGGTGGATCATAATCAAGTCGAGTTTCCTCAGTCCATCTTGATTTTCTCTATGAAACTTAAGGGGGAACACTAGGGCACAATAGTATTTAATGTTGCCTACAACACAATTTATAGTAGCATGTCTAAGCAAACAATCTCAACATCACTCATCTAGCATTATCAACCATACGCGACAAAAAAAATTATCTCAAAATTGGGGTATCTATGTCATTATTTAATGCATTTATTATGCAATAAATGCATCATAAAAGGGCATATGTAGATACCCAATCTAGAACACATAGTTAATCTTCAAGTTTGTCAATTCCTTCATCAATTAGCCTTTTAATATACCACATTGAAGTAACCTTCCTTATGCCCAAATTTGGAGCGTTTATATCCCCTTGGGAAATTAAAAAAGCTAACTAAAGTCCCACTAGGTAAATATCAAAGCTAACCAAAAGTATTTCGAGCAAAGCATATCAAAATCCCCCTAGGAAAATCTCAAATCTAACCAAAATTCCTTTAGTAAAAGATAACTAAAGTCCCCTTGGAAAATCTCGAAGCTAATTAGAATTCCTCTAGACAAAGCTAACTAGAAGTCCTCTAGACAAAGCTAATTAAATTCCCCTTAGGCAAGTCTAAAAGCTAACCAGAAGCCCCCCAGGAAAAGCTAGCTAAAGTCCCCTTGGACAAGTGTAAAAGCTAACTAAAATTCCTTCATGTAAAGCTAAATAAAGTCCCCAAAACAAGTCTAAATGTCAACCAAAATTCCTCCAAGCAAAGCTAACTAAAGTCCCCTTAGGAAAATATTTATATATAGTGTATATATGTATATATTTCTATTATGTATATAGTTGTACTATATCAATACCCTCTCAAGAACATCATGCATATTTTATCATGTCTCTTTCTTCACTTAATCAATTCATCTTTTATCTATTAAAGTGATCTTTTATCTTAATTAATCACCATTAACAACACATCTAATATTAATCTATGCAACTCCAATCCTAAATCAACCACCATCATCTAATCTATAAATCTATTTTAAACATTAATCCATACATTCTCACATCTAATCCTCTAATCATATAGTCATCAACCTAATCATGTAATATTAATTATTAATCATTAACATCATCCATCTAAATCAAACATATATCCCAATCTTTCATCACTACACTAGTGTGGATCATAATAAATTCAAGTTTCCTCAATCCAACTTGATTTTCCCAATGAAATTCAAGGGGACACACTAGGGCATGATAGTATTTAATTTTTTCTAAAATACAATATATATCAACATATCTAAACAAACAATCTCAACATCACTCATCTAAAATCATCAACCATAAGCAACAAAAAAAAAGTTTTCAAAAATGGGATATCTATGTCAATTTTTAAAGCATTTATTATGCAACAAATGCATCAAAAAGAGGTAAATGTAGATACCCATTTTTGAACACATAGTTAATCTTCAAGATTGTGAATTCCTTCATCAGTTAGCCTTTTAATCAACCAAATTGAAGTAACCTTCCTTGTGCCCAAATTTGGAGTATTTATGTACCGTTGGGAAAGTAAAATAACTAACTAAAGTTCCATTGGGTAAATCTCAAAGCTAACCAAAAGTCCTTCAATCAAAGCATATCAAATTCCCCCTAGGAAAATTTTAAAGTAAACCAAAATTCCTTTCGGAAATGATAACTAAAGTCCCCTTGGTAAAATCTCAAAGCTAACTAGAATTCCTCTAGACAAAGCTATTTAAAGTCCCCTTTGGCAAGTCTAAAAGCTAACCAGAAGTTCACCGAGTAAAGTTAACTAAAGTCCCCTTGGATAACTAAATTCCCCTTGGACAAATATAAAATCTAACTAAAATTCCTTTGTGTAAAGCTAAATAAAGTCCCCCACGACAAGTCTAAAAGCCTACTAAAAGTCTTCCAAGCAAAGCTAACTAAATTTCCCTTGAGCAAATCTCTATATATAGTGTATATAATGTATATAACATATTAGGTATATAGTTTTACTATACCAACACCCTCTCAAGCACATCATGCATATTTTATCATGTCTTTTTTTCCCTTAATCAATTCATATTTCATCTCTTAAAGTGGTCTTTTATCTTAATAAATCACCATTAACAACACATCTAATATTAATCTATGCAACTTCAATCTTAAATCAACCATCATCATTTAATCTACAAATCTATTTTAAACATTAATCCATACATTCTCACATCTAATCCTCTAATCATCTAGTCATCAATCTAATCATGTAACTTTAATAATTAGTATCATCTATCTAAATCAAACATTTATTCCAATATTTCATCACTACACTATTGTGGATCATAATCAAGTTGAGTTTCCTCAATCCAACTTTATTTTTCCTCTAAAACTCAAGTGGGCACAGTAGGGCATAATAGTATTTAATGTTTCCTAAAACATAAATTATAGTAGTATGTCTAAGAAAATAATATCAACATCACTCATCTAGCATCATCGACCATAAGTAACAAAAAAATGATGTCTCAAAATTGGGGTATCTATGTCAGTTTTTAATGCATTTATTATGCAATAAATGCATCAAAATGGGTAAATGTAGATACCCAATTTTTGAACACATAGTTAGTCTTAAAGTTTGACAATTCCTTCATCAATTAGCCTTTTAATAAACCAAATCGAAGTAACCTTCCTTGTACCCAAATTTGGAGCATTTATGTCCCCCTAGGGAAGTAAAAAAGCTAACTAAATTTCCACTGGGTAAATCACAATGCTAACCAAAATTCTTTCAAGCAAAGCATTTCAAAGTTACCCTAGGAAAATCTCAAAGCTAACCAAAAGTCCTTCAGGAAAAGTTAACTAAATTCCCCCTAGGAAAATCTCAAAGCTAACTAGTAGTACTTTAGACAAAGCTAACTAAAGTCCCCTTAGGAAAGTCTAAAGGCTAACCATAAGTCCACCGAGAAAAGATAACTAAATTCCCCTTTGAAAAATATAAAATCTAACTAAAATTCCTTCATATAAAGCTAAATAAAGTCCCTCATGACAAGTTTAAAGGCCTACTTCAAGCAAAGATAACTAAAGTTCACTTGGGCAAATGTTTATATGTAATGTATATAATGTATATATTTATATTATGTATATAGTTGTACTATACCAACACCCTCTCAAGCACATCATGCATCTTTCATCATGTCTCTTTCTTCACTTAATCAATTCATATTTCATTTCTTAAAGTGATAATTTATCTAAATCAATCATCATTAACAACACATCTAATCTTAATCTATGCAACTCCAATCCTAAATCAGCCATTATCATCTAATCTATGAATCTATTTTAATCATTAATTCATACATTCTCACATCTAATCCTCTAATCGTCTATCAAGTGGTATTATCTCAACCGGTTAGACTCCTCAATATTTAAAGAAGAGACCAAGGTTCAAATATTGCCAAGTGATACATGGATAATATCCAAGCTTTGTTGTAATACCACTATGTGGTGATGATGTAATATGGGTGGGGCCCATTTAAATCCCATACAATCAATTGAAAAAAATCCTCTAATCATCTAGTCATCAATCTAATCATTTAACATTAATAATTAACATAATACAACTAAATCAAACATCTACCCCAATATTTCATCTTTGTACTAGTGTGGATCATAATCAAGTCGGGTTTCCTCAGTCCAACTTGATTTTCCCTCTAAAAATCAAGGGGGAACACTAGGGCATGATATAATTTAATGTTTCCTAAAACACAATTTATAGAAACATGTCTAAGAAAACAATCTCAACATCACTCATCTAGCATTATCAACCATAAGCAACAAAAATATTTATCTCAAAACTGAGGTATCTATGTTAGTTTTTAATGCATTTATTATGCTATAAATGCATCAGAAATGGGTAAATGTAGATACCAAATTTTGAACACATAGTTAATCTTCAAGTTTATCAATTCTTTCATTAATTAGCCTTTTAATCAACTAAATTGAAGTAACCTTCCTTGAGCCCAAATTTATAGCATTTATGTCCCTCGGGAAAAGTAAAAATGCTAACAAAACTCCAATTGGGTAAATCTCAAAACTAACCAAAATCCTTTCAAGCAAAGCATATCAAAGTCCCCCTAGGAAAATCTCAAAGCTAACAAAAAATCCTTTGGGAAAAGATAGCTAAAGTCCCATTGGAAAAATCTCAAAGCTAACTAGAAGTCCTCTAGACAAAGTTAACTAAAGTCCTTCATGTAAAGCTAAATTAAGTCCCCTACGACAATTCTAAAAGGTAACCAAAATTCCTCCAAGCAAAGCTAACTAAATTCCCCTTGGGTGAATCTCTATATATAGTGTATATAATGTATATATTTCTATTATGTATATAGTTGTACTATAACAACACCCTCTCAAGCACATCATGCATATTTTATCATGTCTCTTTCTTCACTTAATAAATTAATATTTCATCTCTTAAATTTATCTTTTATTTAAATCAATCACCATTAACAACACATATAATATTAATCTATGCAACTCCAACCCTAAATCAACCATCATCTTCTAATCTACAAATATATTTTAAACAAAAATCCATACATTCTCACATCTAATCCTCTAATTCTCTAGTCATTAATCTAATCATGCAACATTAATTATTAATCATTAACATCATTCATCCAAATCAAACATCTATCCCAATATTTCATCACTACACTAGTGTGGATCATAATCAAGTCGATTTTCCTCAGTTCAACTTGATTTTCCCTATGAAACTCAAGGGGACACACTAGGGCACGATAGTATTTAATGTTACCAAAATCACAATTTATAGTAGCATATTTAAGCAAACAATCTGAATATCACTCAAATAGCATCATCAACCATAAACAACAAATAAAAATGTTGTCTCAAAATTGGGATATCTATGTTAGTTTTTAATGCATTTATTATGCAATAAATGCATAAAAAAGGGGTAAATGTAGATACCCAATTTTGAACACATATTTAATCTTCAAGTTTTTCAAATCCTTCATCAATTAGCATTTTAATAAACCAAATTGAAGTAACCTTCCTTGTTCCCAAATTTGGAGTACTTATGTCCCCCTAGGAAAGTTAAAAAGCTAACTAAAGTCCCACTAAGTAAATCTCAAAGCTAACAAAAATTCCTTCGACAAAAGCATATCAAATTTCCCCTAGGTAAATCTCAAATCTAACCAAAATTCCTTTGAGCAAAGATAACTAAAGTCCCCTTGGGAAAATCTCAAAGCTAACTATAAGTCATCTAGACAAAGCTAATTAAGGTTCCCTTAGGCAAGTCTAGAAGCTAACCAGAAGTCCACCGGGTAAAGCTAGCTAAAGTCCCCTTGGAAAAGTATAAAATCTAACTAGAATTCCTTCATGCAAAGCTAAATAAGATCCCCCACAACAAGTCTAAATGCCAACCAAAAGTCCTCCAAGAAAATCTAACTAAAGTCCCCTTGGACAAATCTCTATATATAGTGTATATAATGTATATATTTATATTTTGTACATAGTTGTACTATAGCAAAACCCTCTCAAGAACATCATGCACCTTTCATCATGTCTCTTTCTTCGCTTAATCAATTCATCTTCCATCTCTTAAAGTGGTCTTTTATCTAAATCAATCACCATTAACAACACATTTTATCTTAATCTATGCAACTCCAATCCTAAATCAACCATCATCATCTAATCTACAAATCTATTTTAAACATTAATCCATACATTTTTATATCTAATCCTCTAATCGTCTAGTCATAAATCTAATCATGAAACATTAATCATTAACATAATTCATCTAAATCAAACATCTATCCCAATATTTTATCACTACACAAGTGTGGATCATAATCGAGTCGAGTTTCCTCAATCCAACCTGATTTTCCCTCTAAAACTCAAGTGAGCACAGTAGGGTAGGATAGCATTTAATGTTGCCTAAAACACAATTTATAGTAGCATGTATAAGCAAAATATCTCAACATCACTCATCTAGCATCATCAACCATAAACAATAAATAAAAGTTATCTCAAATTTTAGGTATCTATCTTAATTTTTAATGCATTTATTATGCAATAAATGCATCAAAAGGGGGGAAATGTAGGTACCTAATTTAGAACACATAGTTAATATTTAAGTTTTTCAATTTCTTCATCAATTAGCCTTTTAATAAATAAAATTGAAATAGATTTCTTTGTGCCCAAATTTAGAGCATTTATGTCTCCCTGGGAAAGTAAAAAAGTTAACTAAAGTCCCATTAGGTAAATCTCAAATCTAACCAAAATTCCTTTGCTAAAATCATATCAAATTCTCCCTAGACAAATCTCAAAGGTAGCCAAAATTTCTTCGGGAAAATCTAACTAAAGACCCCTTGGTCAAATCTCAGATCTAACTAGAAGTCCTCTAGACAAAGCTAACTAAAGTCTCCTTAGGCAAGTCTAAAAGCTAACAATAAGTCCACAAAGCAAAGCTAACTAAATTTCCCTTGGACAAGTATAAAATTAACTAAAATTACTTCGTGTAAAGCTAAATAAAGTCCCCCACAACCAGTCTAAAAGCCAACGAAAATTCCTCCAAGCAAAGCTAACTAAAGTCCCCTTGGAAAAATCTCTATATATAGTATATAATGCATATATTGATATTATGTATATAGTTATACTATAGCAACACCTCTCAAGAACATCATGCATCTTTCATCATGTCTCTTTCTTCACTTAATAAATTAATCTTTCATCTCTTAAAGTGATCTTTTATCTTAATCAATCACCATTAACAACACGTCTAATCTTAATCGTGCACCTCCAATCCTAAATCAACCACCACCATCTAATATGTGTTATCTTTTGATGCTAAAAGACTCAAGGGAATGCAACCATAGGGACTAAAATGAGCATTCAATAATAAATATATGATAATGGCAATATACTAAGCAAGTAAAACTCGTAAGAAACTTCTGCAATAACTCATATAATTGACATTAATGAAAGCTCACGAAAATAGCATCTTCATACAAGAAATTGAGATCTACTAATGCATGCTATGAGCAATGCACTTTTCATTATCTATTACAATGCTTTGTCACAAATATATATAATAGTATGTGATTGTTCACTTTCCTACTCTAAGGACACATGTGCATTCTACATGATGTACACTTGTGCATTTTTACACGTTATTACATAACATAAAGTAAATACTCACACTCTGATCTAAGACACGCTCCTAATCTAAATATGTACCCAAGGTGGTACATTAGCATGTACCAAATAATGTACTATTCTCTAACACCCCCCTGTATTACATTATTTGGTTATTGAAGACTTTAGTCTTCAATATGGATCTTCATATTTATTTTCATTCTTCAAGTGACCTTGCATTTGATCTTCTACTTGAGCTTCATATTTTTGCTTGACTTTGTATTCTGACTTTGGCACTGTTACTATTTTCCTTTTGATTATATTTTTGAATAATTTCATACCTTTCTTGTTCCCATATATAAATTTTGAGAAATATTTTTGAGGAAATCCATTAATGATTTTTCTTACCATTGTATATATCCATTCAAAAAAATGATCTTTATACCAACAATGTCTTTGAGAATGATTGGTACCTCCACAAATTTTAAAATTATGGATATTTCAAAATCTCTCTATCGTATGCCCATATATGCCACAATGACTACATTTGCTTTCTATTACCAAATTCCTTTGACCATTTTGTCCTTTATTGCAATTTTTCCTATCAATCCCTGTCATAGATTTTATGTCACTATTTCGTATCATAAATTTATTTCCTTTCTCATTCTCTAACCTGTATATCCAAGACCTTCATACTTTGGTTTTCATGACCCACCCCTTGGTAGACTTTTTATTTTGTTTGGACATATGTTTGAATAGTTGTCTTATGGATGAGATACTTGACTATGTGTTTATTGCTATGAGAACATATGTATGTTGTGGAAGATGTAAATATATCCTTAATGAAATGATAGACTATTTCATGTTTAGCTTGTGACTATAAATATTTTATGAAAGGATAAGATGTTTCTAATGGATTTCACTTTTGCAAGAATGTGTTTCTTAAGGTGGCAGAAAGAAATAACCACCAAGAAAGGATTGCCTGATGAAAATAATGTGATGGGTTACTTGTCGGATTATTGGAGAGGCAACATGGATGATGCCCTCTTTCATCGAGATGCATATCATTTTGCATAAGGAAAGATATATTAAGTTTCAGTTGAATTTATTCTTGCATCATATTTTTCTTTATGAATGAGTTTTATTTGAAAATGATATTATTGCAAGAAAAGAATGCTAACCTCTTTAAGTATCTTATTTTCAAATAGTTAAAAAGAATTCATGTTAATTGATAAAGTTGCAATGGATGTCAAGGAAATAAGTTTGTGACTTTATAAATATAAATAAATGGATTTATTTTATTATTATTATCATTATGTAAAAATAAATATAATGAATGTTGTAGAATTCAAAAACTACTTTGAAAAAGGAATCCAAAGGACATAAGTGGAGAGTTACATTTTAAAGTAAGAGTTAGAACTTATTAACTAGAAGGAAACTTCAGTTTTAATGAGGAAATATGTTTGGAGTGATCCTTGCTTGATCATGTCTTACGATTGGCCACATGTTTTCATTTATGGTAAGTGAGTGGTGAAATAAAGGGGGTTTGTTAAGTGAGTGCAAACCGGAGATAGCATGGGCAAAGTGGGATTATGGAAAGATAGTCAAAAGAAGGAGGAACAATCACTTGGGGGACAAGGGTAGAAGGAGAGCAAGGAACAAAATCGGAATAGCATCAAAGACGAGCTCGGAAGATACAAAAGAAAACTAGGTTCTTTTGGAAAATTCTTTGTTTGCTTTCATGGTTTGGTTTTGCTATTTACTATATCATTTTGGTAAAAGAAGAATTAAATGGTCTTCAAACTAGATAAGACTGTATATTAATGTGTCTTTGTTTTAAACCAGTGAAATGAATGGTTTGGATAGAAGCAAACTAGTTTGAGTTGAAACGTTATAGTGAAAAGAGAAGTTAGAAGTAAAACGAAAACCTGGGGGTGGTGTTTGAATAATATTTTTGTGGAAATTTTTTGGTACAAATATGAAGTAGATTTGGTCTGTTGCTCAATGTTTATATGGTTTAGTAGAATCATTTTGTTTGTGAAACCTCTCTTTAATATGGTGAATGCTACCAGTACGTTGAGATGTTGAGCATCCAAATTTAGAGATAAATGCACAAGCTAGTGGAAGAATGATTATCCTTTTGAAACTAGTTGTAACTAGTGATCTAAGAACGTATAAGAATGTGCCATAGTAGGGAAAGAAACCATATTGTGCATGGTTGTGCATATGGACTGTGATTGATGTCATATTTGTGATCATTATGTGTGTGAAAGAGATGTTATATCATGCTTAGTGAATGAATTTAAAAGAATTAATTTTGTGATAGAAGTTTATTCAGTAGAGAAATGAATATTCATCATTGTGATTGAATATGTGGTAAGGATAGAATAATTTTCGTTCTTTGAAGAAGACGTATTCAATGGTTTTGAGTTTTGAATTGTTGTTATACATTTTCTTGTCTAAGAAAAGAAAGAAGATTTATGTCTTGATCTAAATAAAGGAATCAATGTTTGATTTTGAGTTAAAGCATTATCAGTTACTTTTGTAGTATTAAAACAATGTGACTGAGATTGATGTGATTGAATGTATAGAAAAATTAGCAAGCAAATTATTTTTCTATGAATGTGTTATTCTTAGAAATAGAATGAATCAGTAATTGTTAATGTATTATGTTAAGACTATATCCAGGAAAGGATATTGTTAATGGGTAATTGAAACTATACTTTTGACAAAGTGATTTGCTAAATTCATGAAATGGAGTCATATTTGATCCTCGTCGAAAGGCAATCCTTCTCAATGGTTAGAGATGATGTGTTGGAGAAGGAAATATGTCTTTGGACGGGCCGAAAACAATGGAGTGCTTATCGGATATGGATCTCTTGAACGTGCAGTCATGGCAAATATGGAGAACGTGTGAGCTTCTTTTAAAATAAAAGATCCTTTGAGTTGGATTATGAGTTTTGTATGAGAAACATCAACCTTGATGAACAATGAATGAAATATCATTATCGGATTGTGCCCAAGTCAAAATCTGTGCAGTGAGCACTTACTTAGTGGTACAAGAACTCAAGATAAAATGATGTTTAATGAAATACTATGTTGTCAAGTTGATTCAACTTTTTAAGAAATTGATTTGTATCTGAGTCATTCGTGTAGCGACGTCTTTCAATGTTGATTGTTGATTTTTAAAATGTATTTATTTGAACAGAGTTTAAATTGAGTTTTCAATTTCAAATCTCATATCAAATCGGGTTGATCGATTCCTCTGGTAGATAATAATAGTGGGTTGTCTTCTTTTTTACTAGATCACTTATTTTGTCAGATTTGTGGAAGATCTTATCTTTGTACTGATTAAGGTGGTAATCTAGTGCAATGTGTATTATTGGGTGGATCAATGTATGAATGTTGAAAGTTATAGATCTTCTTGTATTATAAGTTGTTTTCATTTGAACTTATGGATGGAGTTAATGCTTCATTATGGATGTTATAGTGATGGTTACTTCTATGGTTAATGTAACCGTATTTTAGCTTAAGGATAGATACTTAAGATACTAAGGGTTTTATTAGAGAATTTCTCTAGATGGTATTCAAGTATTAGATACAATATTGAGTTAAAAATGAGCTCAAGATTTAAAGACTAACTCTCCAATAGATGTGAGTAGTAGTCAACACCCATCGCACTAAGTGCACTCATGTAGAAAGACTTGTGTGAGGAGCAAATATTAGTTTGATTCTTTCGATGGACTAAAATAAAATTTAAGCTAGCTCATATGACCAATGAGACTGGTAGTTTAACATGATATGACACCTAGTACTCTTACACTAAAGAAATTGTGTAAGAAGTAGTGATAGTTGTATTGAGTAAGGAATACTTGTTAAAATATTAGATTAAATATATATATATATATATATATATAAAAATAAAATAAGGGTTGGAATTTGAGAAGTTTTGGGCTATTACATTGGTCTTATTTTTGGTACAATTGGCTCTTTCATTTCCTATTCATGTTTTTCTAAACTTGTATCCTTATATCTCATCAAATTTGAACCAAATCCTTTGGTATGATTTTCAAAAAGACCAATACAATTTTGAGCATCACTATCTCTATCATCATTTGAATCTATGCCTTCATCAATTCTGATAGCATAAGATTTTTCTAAATAATCATGAACTATATTCAAATCACTTGTATCACATATAGTATCAATCTTTGCAACAAGTTCTTCTATATTTGTCATGGATTATAAATCACTAGTGTCATTGCTTGCATTACAATATTTCCTTTTATTTTGACTAGAATCATAGTTTGCATCTTTTCCTTTTTGAAGAAGATCATTAGTATCACAACATGCATCAATCATCATTGATTTTTATTCTATAGTATTGCAACATGAATCTACCATCATAGGTCTTAAGTCATTTGTATTACAAGAAGCATCTTTCATCACTGATTTGTTCTCTACTTCAACCTTTTCTTGTTTTCTCATCTTAGAAATATTTAGAGTAATAATTCCTTTGTAGATTATTCTCCATAGACTAATAGGTATAGTAACGAAATCTTCATAACAATCATTAGCATCATTGAGAAAAAATTGATGCATTTTTTAAGTATTAAAAATTCTCCTTTTTCTGTTTCAATGGTAAAATCATCAAGCCTATTCTTCAACGTATCATTGATTAACTTGTTTTTTAAATATTTAATCATGTACTCTTGTCTTCTATTCTTGTCTTTAAGGATTTCATGAGAAATAAATACCATATACATCAAGTGTCCTATATCACTAGGTAATGTAAAATCACTTTTAGAATCTTCATATGCCTCTTGAAGCTTTGCATTCAGATAACTACTAAGTGTTAAGAAATTTTTATTTTTTATTTCTCTCAACATTGATTGTGAGGCACTCTTTTCACTTATTGATGTATCCTTTTCAATTTCTTCTATCATGTGTTGTGTATGGCATTTTAATCTTTCCAACATTTTTGAAATTTTCTGAATGTCTAATTTTTCTTGGACACATAGGTTTTCAAATATTTTTGACAACTCATGTCTTTGTATTTCAATTTTTTGATCATTAGTATTATTTTTCATTTGATTTTTCTTTGCCATGTTCCTTTGAAGTAGACTACTTTATATCTCCCAAAAAAAATCTCAACAATATGTCTCTTTAGTTTTGAAACAGGGACTAATAATAATAATGTAATTTTCTACTTTTCAAACAACTATGTTGAATTCCTTATTTCTCCCTATTTTCATGTATATGATTCAATAAGTTCTAAAATTCAAAGTTATAGTTTGATGTTGAATGCCTTATGGCTCCCAAATCATAAATTTATATGTTTTGTTAAAAAATATTTGCAAGTGTTGTAACCCTAATTTGATGTAGGAGTCCTTATCTCTCCAAATTTCAAAATAATTGTACATATTAAATATGTTTCACAAAACTTATCAATTTGTTCTCAAATATTTTCCAAAATTTGAAATTCAACTTTTAGCTTCCTTCTATACTTTCCAAAAATAAATAATTTACCTTCTAAGGTTTTAATTTCCACTATAAAGTTTTATCTCTCCAAATATTTAATTAATTAGGGTAAAGTGCTAATTAATTAAACTAAAATTTACGCAAATAATTATTAAATATTCCCTATGGCTCCAAAATTTATAAAATATAATAATTTAACTTTTAATTTTCTTTACCTTCTTCAATTGCGCTCGATTATATCAGCAAAAATCACACTCTTGTTGTTTCCACGTGCAATTAAGATTTTATCCTCACGATTCGATGCCTCCTTCCACTTTTGACTTTAAGTCCTCAACGACTTAGGATTTCAACACACTAAAAATGTGATTATTACATCTATTATGTGATCTTCAAGATATATGTAATCACCTTATTCTCAAGGCGCTAGTTACATGGACCACCTCATAGTACATTCACTAGGTTCATCTACGATCTCTAGACAACTAGGGCTATTATGCTTCTTGTGTAACGTACATCACCTGCCAAAGATAAATTGTTCTCTACAAAAAATTCCTTCAATAATCTTCTCCCTTCTACCATTACAATTGTAACTTATCCCTTCAACTCCTTTACATTACATATGGCACTCGTCCGTGGCTTCAAAAATATCTGAATGATGGTTATTTTAAAATATTTTACTTTCCTCTGAATCAATCGGTGCTCTCTGTTCCAAGTGCAAACCTAAAATCCTTTTCCTCCATGTGCTTGACCTCATTTTTTATGCTTCTAATTTACCTTAATTTGGCATTCAACATCTTCTTGGTTTTGTTAATGACTAGTCTAGGCTAAAAATGGTCTGACACCCTCTTTCTTCATTTTTCTTAGGTAAGAATAGAATGTAGTGAGACAAAATACAAGACCTCCACTGGCCATTACTTTGGTGTTGTTATTGCACTTGGGATATTTTATGGTCATTTTAATCAAGCTTTCAATAGACTTGTCCTTGATTTGTGCTCCAAACTTTAACGTTACCAATGAATGCCATGACTCTCCTTTCAAATATTTTAATCTTTTGATCTTCCTTATTCTGATGCTCTGTTTGTACTCTAAATTTTTTGTATAATGCTCGGATGCTTGGCCTTCATCTCCTTTCAATTTCCTTCACAATATCTTTATTTCCAACCAAAACACTTTACCTTCCCTCGACTACATTATGTATGTTCTTGTAGTGGCACTCCCTTCAAACAACTGGTGGTTATTATCACCTACGCTTGGTGCTTAATCTCTTATGTGATGCTCAACTTTTCTTGGTGATATTTTAACCAATGTCTTCAGTTTTTCAACACCCGAATGACCTTGGAACTTTGTTGGTTGCCTTATTCCTCAAACCCAGCTGCTCTTTCAAGCTTCAGTGGTGCTTACTTTTGTTCCTTAGCTTCGGTAGTTCCACCCCTTAATGGTGGATCAATTTTTCCAAACATGATAGCGCTTCTTCTCAACAAATCCCCTACAAATTTTACTATGATGATTTTGGTGTCTTTAGGCACTCCAAAAATCTTACCTCTTTTTAAAAATTTATTTGATCTTCTTTTGTTGTACTATGTAGGCTTCCAAAACAGCATTCACTTTTTAATATTTCCTCCTCCTTAGTTATCCTTTTAACCCTATATTTTGTTGTTTGTAGTTTTTAGGTTCAATGATGATAATGATGTCTCCTTCCTTTAATTGGAGATACTCAACTTAAACCAGCTTTTTCTTCCTAAATAATTTTAATATGGTGATTTCAAAAACCTTATAATGAACTAGTTTTAATGCTTAAATGATGAACTTACATAGCACCATTTTTACAAACATTTGGACCTCCTTTGTAGTTAGTCTTCTTGGTTATTTGTTGCCTATTTCTCCTTCAATTATGCTATGCAATATATTGCCTTCAACTTCTGAAATTTTAGCACCTTTGTTTTACCAAATGTTTTCCAATGCTTCTCTCAAATCTGCCCTTAAATTTCCCAAAACACAATTTTATTTTCTCCTTCTAATGTTGCTCAAATTTGTAGTCCAAATCTTCTAATTTTTTGCTTTGTGTCACCTTCAATTTGTTGTCTTTTGACTCTTCAATTTCTATTGCAAAAACAACAATCTTCTCTTCCACAAATCAGCCTTCAAAATTTTAATGGTAATATTCAAATCTCTCAAATTGGTGGCCTCTTCTACCTTCTTTCTCCTCCTGAATTTTGACTTCAAACTTGGCCTATTTAGTTGGAATTTTTCTCAAGAATCTAAATGTCTTGAGATCTTCAAGAATCCTTTCTAAAATTTGGCAACCTTATTACCAAATCCTTTTTCCTTTTGGGCTTGTTTTCATATGGTAACAATTGTCCCAAATTCTTCTTTTTAGGAGCTACTCCTTCTTGCAATATTCTACCTTGAGCTTTATTCAAATCTCCTCCAATGGCCACTTCTTCAACTTTCTTCAATAGGGCTTTTTTTTAGCCTTCTTCTTCTTTCTCCTTTCAAGTTTTTCTTGAGACCTCTTCTTTTGGGTCTTCAAATTCTGTAGCTTCTCAAATCTTCAATAGGACTTTTCTTAGCCCTCTTCTATCTTCAATATTCAATCTTGTAACTTCCAAATCTGAAAGTTCTTCAATGGGACCTTTTCTTGGGTCTCCTCCTTCTTGATCTACAGTATTCAATATTTTATAGGGACCTCCTTCTTGGGTCTCCTTAATATTCAATCTCCAATATTCTATGGGGACCTCCTTCTTGGGTCTCCTCAATCTTCAATGTTATTTTTATGCAACAAAGAACTAATCCCTGCATGAGGAAAGCACATAGACTTTTAGGTAATTGAAGATGAAATTCTTCTCAATCTGTTGTAGGAAGCTTCTCAACTTCTGAGAACTAATTTTTTGTAGAAAAAAAACTAAATAGTAGCAAGCAAATACATTCAAATATTTAGATCTCTATAAATTAATAAACATTACTAGATTCTTCAATCTAGTGGAAAGAGATATATGATGAGCCCTTGTCTTCACGAGTTTTCCTATAACCCTATGGACAGACTCTTAGCCAAAAAGCAATTTTAAAAATACTGAACATGAAATCTCCTTATCTCCTCTCAATATTCTTGTGGCTCTACTTATCTCCTATCAATATACCTTGTGCTCGGATACCACTGTTAGCTTTTAATGCTAAAATACTCAAGGAAATGCAACCACATGGACTAAAATAAGCATGCATAATTAATATATGATAATGGCAATATACTAGGCAAGTAAAACTCATAAGAAACTTCTGCAATAACTCATAAAATTACCATTAATGAAAGCTCACGAAAATAGCATCTTCATACAAGAAATTGAGATCTACTAATGCATGCTATGAGCAATGTATTTTTCATTACCTATTACAATGCTTTATCACAAATATATATAATAGTATGTGACTCTTCACTTTCCTACTCTAAGGACACATGTGCATTCTGCATGATGGACACTTATGCACATGC
This sequence comes from Wollemia nobilis, assembly GCA_028583015.1. Taxonomy (NCBI): domain Eukaryota; kingdom Viridiplantae; phylum Streptophyta; class Pinopsida; order Araucariales; family Araucariaceae; genus Wollemia; species Wollemia nobilis. The sequence goes on along the minus strand of JAQPPZ010017031.1, from coordinate 3,470,083 downwards.
ACACCTAACTAAAGACACTTGTGCATTTCTTGCACATTATTACATTACATAAAGTAAATACTCACACTCTAATATAAGATATGCTCCTAATATAAATATGTACCCAAGGTGGTACATTAGCATGTACCAGATAATGTAATATTCTCTAAAAATCTACAAATCTATTTTAAACATTAATCAATACATTCTCACATATAATCCTCTAATCATCTAGTCATAAATCTAATCATGTAACATTAATCATTAATCATTAACATCATCTATCCAAATCAAACATCTATACCAATATTTCATTGCTACACTATCATAGATCATAATCAAGTCGAATATCCTTAGTCCAACTTGATTTTCCCTCTGAAACTCAAGGGTGCACACTAGGGCACGATAACATTTAATGTTACATAAATATAATTTATAGTACCATGTCTAAGCAAGCAATCTCAACATAACTCATCTAGCATCATCAACCATAAGCAACAAAAATAATTATCTCAAAATTGGGGTACCTATGTAGTTTTAATGCATTTTTTATGCAATAAATGCATCAAAAAGGGGTAAATGTAGATACCCCATTTTTAACACATAGTTAATCTTCAACTTTATCAATTCCTTCACCAATTAGCCTTGTAATAAATCAAATTGAAGTAACATTCCTTGTGCCCAAATTTGGAGCATTTATGTTCCCTTGGAAAAGTGAAAAAACTAGTTAAAGTCATGTTGGCATTTTTGCCACATTTATTTGATTGTTGTTTATTCATGTATAAGATGTTGCAATTCTCACTTCTCTACAGGTTTTGATGCAAAAAAAAAGCTAAGTCCGAAGACTGTCATGATATCGCGACAAAAAATAGCATGGAGAGCCAAAGTTGAAAACCGTCGCAATATCGCGACATGTCGCGTTATCGCGGGTCGGTTGAGGAGAGAGAAATCAAACGCAAAATTGTCACGATATCGTGACGTGTCGGAAAATCACGGTCAGTGCAGTCAACAGCAACAGGGGGCAAAATTGTCATGATATCGCGACGTGTTGGATTTTCACGATCAAAGTGGTCAACGAGGGAAGCGCAGCGAAATCGTCGCAAAATCGCGACATGTCGCGTTTTCGCGACTTGCGATGGCCAGGGAGCATAATGTTAGAAAAGGTCACAAAATCACGACATAACTCAGCAGAGGGTGATGGCAACAAACTTTGTAGCGATATCACGATAGAATATTGAACGCGGTTCAAAAGGCGAAAGACGTAGCAAAATCATGACGTGTTGCGTGGTCGCGGTGCAGTTGTAACAAAAGACTTAAGGCATAAAACATGTAGCGATTTCATGCCATTTTTAGAGATGAGGGCAAGAAAGAAGTTGATGTCGCGATTTCATGACATTTGTGAAGATAAAGCCTAACAACATAGACTTGTTGTGATTTCATGACACATGGGGCAAGAAGGACTTAGTGCAGAAAATGGTAGCGATTTCACGACGCGTCGCGTTTTTGCGGAGAGGAAGCAAGGAGGTAGCCAGGTTGTACGGAACGTCACAATTTTGGGACATGCCAAATTTTTGTGGTTCAAAAGGCAGTAAAATCTAAGGAGATAGAACCTGTCGTGATTTCGTGACATGATGGAGATTGAAGAATCACTTGAGACAGAATGTCACGTTTTTGCGGGCTAGAGAAGGACCGTACAGAATGCATGAAAATTGTAGCGAAATCGCGACGTTGGATTTTCACGACATAAAATCAAAGACTAAGTAGAGAGATGAAAATTGTAGCGAAATTGCGCAGTGTCATGTTTTCGCGATTCGATGCAGTGAAGAGAACAGAGAGATGAAGAATGTAGCAAAATCGTGCCTTGTCACATTTTTGCGAAAATAGAACAGAGAAAGAGCATAATAGTACGGAACGTCGTGATTTCGCGACGCGTCACGTTTTCGCGAGTTCAAGGTTGCGAAGGAGATAAAGAAGCCGAACCTGTAGCGATTTCGTGACATGGTTGGTTTTCACGGTTCCAAAGCGACAAAAGTGTACGGAGCAAAAATACGTCACGATTTCATGACATGTCACGTTTTCGCGACCTGTTACAGTTTCGTGCCAGAACGCAGTTCAAATGGCCCAATGCGGTTTTGTGATTTCCAATGATTAAAAGCACTCCAGAATTGAATGTTTTGCTGCTTTCCGATGCGGTCAAGGTAGAAGAACGTGTCCAAGCCACCAGAATTAAAGATGCTCCATTATTCAAAGCTGTTGTTCATGATTTTTCTAACGGTCCAAGCATGTTTCAAGAACGATCATTTAATGAAGACGACCGACTCCTTATTGCATTCAATTATTGGTTTCTCCGAGGCTAGATTAAGGGGATCATTTCCTTATTTTTGTTGCACAATTTGTAGATCTCGAGGAGGTCCGTCGCAAGTTTTTAATGTTGCAAAGAAGCAAGACCTCTATATAAATCAATGTAAATCTCAAGAGTAAGTATCGGGAGTTTGAGAGACATGTTGCATGAAAGCTTTCAAGTTATTTGCATGAATGAAAGAGATTTGGCCTCTAATTTTGCAAGCATATTTCTATGTGATTTCCTTCTATTTCATGTATTTCTCAGTTATTCTTGTCTTTCTGATCTGCTGTTAGATTTAAATTTTGCATCTGAATTTAAATATTGCTAGTGAGGAAGTGAGTTCTGGAGTGCAATTCTGGAGGTTGTCTGTGTAAGGTCGTAAGTGAATTATGTTGTTTTCTATTATTACATGTTGTTTATACACTTGAGGTTCCATCTTGCTGAGTTTCTTTTCTCGATCATACAAATTTGGCCTCTGGCTATATTTCCCGTCTCTTTCAGTAATTTCCCATTCCTTTCTGCATATTTCCCATTTCTTTCCTGCAACTCTAGTCTAAAATCAAGCTTAGATATAGTAAGGGAACCAGCCCTCTCTGGAGATTGGTCTGGGAGACATTTCTTTCTCCCAGCATTTCAATGTTGGCCGGGTCTAGGGCGCATAGACATAGAAAATCCTTTCCTATGGCAGATTCGTGACCAACAGTTTTTGGCACGCCCGGTGGGACAGACTTCTTTTGTCTCAGAAAGATCCCATAGTGTTGAGGGTTTAATGTTCGCCTTCATGCCGTATAGTTAGAACATTTGGTGACTCTACAGTACCTAGAAATCTCTGAACATGGATGCAGTGAAAGTTGTACTTCATGATCACGAGATCGAAGTCTAAAAAAGTTGAAGATCTTGTTGAGTTTTTTGAACTTGACATCACAAAAGAAGGTGAACACTCTAGGTTGGTTTCCCCATCGCTTGCATCATCTACCATATCCACACAAATCCCTGGTATTGTTTCTAGTTTTCCATCTTCTCAGTCATATCCACTAGTCCCAATGGCTCAGTATCCTCCACCCAGGAAGTTCTTGGCATGGAACAGCTCAGGAGCCTTGAATTTGCAGGCTCAAAATCCAGTTCCTCAGGCCACTTTGAAAGTTTTGTCGACCTATGATGGTACGGGTAAGACTGCATATGAGCATATTAATGATGTAGCTTCTTTGGTGGCCATCCATGATATAACTGATGAAGATGTGATGGTGAAGTTGTTGGTGTTATCCCTGAGAGGTAAATTGTTGTACTGGTACCGAACGTTGCAACCAGGCACCATTACATCATGGGATCAGCTAGGAGAACTATTAGTTAAGAATTTTCATGAACAGGCTGACCCATTTTCATTATTGCATCAGTTTAACACAATCCAAAGGCACCCGTAGGAAGAGATAGCTGATTTTAATGTCAGATTCACCAGAACCTGGCAGAGAATTCCTGATGGTCTTCGGCCTGCTGATGAGCTAGCTGCATTTTATTACCTCAGAGCATTCAACATAGACATCGGTTGGGCGGTCCGACAGTCCAACGTAACTACATTTCCAGAGTTGTTCGAACAAGTGTTGAAGGCGGAAGCTGATTTGATTGCTATAGGTAGACTACCTCCCAAGGTAACAATGCCTATCATCCCTGATCTGCCTAAGTATTTGTACTCTGGTTCACTTCCACAGCCCATGCCATCTATGTATCCTACACCATCATGGAGTTCAAGTGCACCTCAAATTGCACCTATTCCAGTTCCCCAGCTTCTTGCTCCAACTATTCCCCAGTTGCCTGCATCGAGTATTCCACGGTTAGCCCCTCCACTTCCAACTCTTGCATTATCTTCCCCACAGGTTCCATTACCTTTACCGGCACCGCTTGTGTCCTCAAGCCCAGATCCTCAATTGGCTATGTTACAATAAATTCAGTCGGCTATGAGATCTCTCACTGACAAGGTGACATCTATGGAATGGAGAGAGGCAAAAAGGAACTACCAGCCATGGAGATTTATGCCGACAGTAACTAGAGAACAACCTGCTCCTAGCAAGGCTATGGAGAAAGCACCTGAAAGGAACTCAACAGTTCTGGTAAGTGAAGAGGTTGGCCCTTCTGAAGTTTCACATGAGCCATCTTATTGGTGTTCTTCCTACAATGACCCACATGATGAGTCCACTTGCATGGTCCACCAAAATTATTTGCAAGTTCTTACAGGGAGCCGTGTAAACATGATTCGAGAGGTGGATCTTACTTTCGTGGAGTCTCTGGAGGAACATATAGCAATACTAACATGCAGTGGCAAGAAACCAATGTTGGTGGATCCAACTAAGATGGAGCCATTGAAAGTGCCTCCTATACAAGCAACGAAGCAGCAAATGCCAACAAAGGCTCATGATTCCCCAGTGCAACGACAATCACCTATTTTGTCGAAGGATCCACTTCCATCACCGGAAAAAGATAAGGGACAAGCTTCTACTTCCTAATCGCAGCCACAAGCGAAAACAAAGGAACAAGCCAAAGAGACGTTGTGGTATCCATCATTGACCAAACGACAATGAGTGGAGGCTATCCAGCAACATAAGAGCACATTCGAATCTGCTAGTGGCAGAAAAGAACAGATCTCCATGGAGTACAACATTGTTGAAGAGCTCAAACGGATACCAGCTAAGGTAAGTCTGTATGACACCTTACAGTTGCCTGGATAGATAAATCTCTTACAGGAATCCTTGAAGACCATACAAAGTAAGGGGAAAGCTCCAGCTCAGATGATTATGGCTCAAACATTAACTTCTTCAGTCACTGGAAGGAATAGACCTCCCTCATTTTATCTATCACTCAGGATGGAGGGTTGGATTGTACATAATTGCCTGATCGACTCTGGAGCCGCTACAACTGTCATGCCAAAGGCAGTTTGTGAAGCAATGGGAATGGAATACACACGAAGTAGCCCGGGAGTCTTGCAGTTAGATGGTACTCCTATGAAAATGGTGGGTGTAATCAAGGATGTCTCGATTGTTTTGCACACTATGCCTCAGATTACAGTCATTCAAGAGATAGTTGTGGTGGATCTAGAACCGTATTTCAGTATGTGCTTATCCAGGGAATTTACTGCAAAATTGGGAGGTTACCTTGCACTGGATTATTCCCACTTGGAGATCCCTTTCAAAGGAAAGAGACTTCGGATCCATAATGAAAAACCTTCCTCTTTTCATATTGAAAAGTTGGATGAGGCAGGAAAGGCCATGCAGTCTGTCAACATGCTTACCGAAGAGTTAGAGGTGTCTGATTTGATAAATGAAGTTTTGGATCCTGATTTGGAAGACAGGTTTTCAATGCTTAATTTCAATGCTATGCTAGAGACCGAGATTGGCTATTTTTCCATTACAAATCAGCCTAAAGAGGTTGAAGTCGAGTTGCCTTCAGATCAATATGGTCAAGACTCTGCCAAATTATCTCTATTTTGATGCAGCATAATATAGAAATAGCGTTAACACTGGGACTGAACAATCATGCCTAGGACTCAAGGTGGCTGGGACACTTGAAGTGTAGCAGTTTCAAAGCTTGGCTAACTCTGAGCTGATCATCAACCAAGAGTTTACTGAGTGTCTGTCAAGGTTCTGGGATCCAGGAGACAGAACCATGTTTGAGTTCTTGACTTTCCCAAAATTTCACAGCTAATTCGGGAGTTACCCTGTACATAGTAAAACAAAAAACAAAAAAAAAAGAAGAAGAAAACAGAAAAAAAAAAAGAGGAAGTATTGTTTTTTCTGTCAACTTCGGCTCTTTTTGCATGCGAGCCCACAGGTACATGTATTTCTTTCTTTTTCTTCTTCCTTCCCAGCAGTTAGTGGCTTCCTATTAATTTCTTCCTTCCCCTTCCTTACTATTTCTTCCCTTCCCTTTTCTATTCCCTTCTTCTCCTACTCCTTTTCTTCTGCAAGTAATCAAGCCACTGCTGTTGTTTCTTTTTCCCTTCCTGCTATTCCCATTTCTTCTTATCATGTTCTTCTAAGTTCATTGTCATTTTAGCATTTATCATAGTTTATCCCGCATGTGTCATCTCATCACTTCCATTTTCCCTTTCATAGCAGCTGGTAGCACAGAAGCACTTTGTTACTGTATCTACCGCATCACTCCTCCACTCCACCATTCCATCATATCACCATTCCATTCGCATTCCATAGCCTGCGCATCCGTAGGATCTCATTTCATGCATTTCCGTTTTGCAACCCCTGGTGCTTTCATGGAGATTCTTTTACAGCACCTGATTCTTTGAGTTTCATTCATTCAGCAAGAGTTGTTGCAGCATTCCACCGAGATGTACCCCATCAGCCAGCTTTCTGTTCTCTATTTCTTGACTCTGTTGCCCAATGGATTCAGGCATGGGATTCGTGCATACAGTAGAACTATATACCCCGCGAGCCGCCAAGAATGTTGGCATTTTTGCCACATTTATTTGATTGCTATTTATTCATGCATAAGATGTTGCAATTCTCACTTCTCTACAGGTTTTGATGCAAAAAAAAGCTAAGTCCGAAGACTGTCGCGATATCGCGACAAAAAATAGCATGGAGAGCCAAATTTGAAAACCATCACGATATCGCGACATGTCGCGTTATCGCGGGTTGGTTGAGGAGAGAGAAATCAAACGCAAAATTGTCGCGATATCGTGACGTGTCAAAAAATCACGGTCAACGCAGTCAACGGCAGCAGGGGGCAAAATTGTCGCGATATCGCGACGTGTTGGATTTTCGCGATCAAAGTGGTCAATGAGGGAAGCGCAGCAAAATCGTCACGAAATCGTGACATGTCGCGTTTTCATGACTTGCGATGGCCAGGGAGCATAATGTTAGAAAACATCGCGAAATCATGACATAACTCAGCAGAGGGTGATGGCAACAAACTTCGTAGCGATATCGCGACAGAATATTGAATGCGGTTCAAAAGGCGAAAGACGTAGCGAAATCGCGACGTGTTGCTTGGTTGCGGCGTAGTTGTAACAAAATACTTAAGGCATAAAATATGTAGCGATTTCGTGCCATTTTTAGAGATGAGGCCAAGAAATAAGTTTGTGTCACGATTTCGCGACATTTGTGAAGATAAAACCTAGCAACATAGACTTGTCACGATTTCGTGACACATGGGGCAAGAAGGACTAAGTGCAGAAAATGGTAGCGATTTCGCGATGTGTCACATTTTTGCGGAGAGGAAGCAAGGAGGTAGCCAGGTTGTACGGAACGTCATGATTTCGCGACATGCCAAATTTTTGTGGTTCAAAAGGCAATAAAATCTAAGGAGATAGAACCTGTCGTGATTTCGCGACATGATGGAGATTGAAGAATCACTTGAGGCAAAGAATGTCACGTTTTCGCAGGCTAGAGAAGGACCGTATAGAATGCATGAAAATTGTAGCGAAATCGCGACATGTTGGATTTTCATGACATAAAAGCAAAGACTAAGTAGAGAGATGAAAAGTGTAGCGAAATCGTGTAGTGTCATGTTTTCGTGATTCGATGCAGCGAAGAGAACAGAGAGATGAAGAATGTAGCGAAATCGCGCCTTGTCACATTTTCGAGGAAACAGAGCGGAGAAAGAGCAGAATAGCACGGAACGTCCCGATTTCGTGACGCGTCGTGTTTTTGCGGTTCAAGGTTGCGAAGGAGATAAAGAAGCCGAACCTATAGCGATTTTGCGACATGGTTGGTTTTCGCGGTTCCAAGGCGACAGAAGTGTACAGAGCAAAAATACGTCGTGATTTTGTGACATGTCGCATTTTCGCGACCTGTTATAGTTTCACGCCAGAACGCAGTTCAAACGGCCCGATGCGGTTTTATGATTTCCAATGATTAAAAGCACTCCAGAATTGAATGTTTTGCTGCTTTCCGATGCGGTCAAGGTAGAAGAACGTGTCCAAGCCACCATAATTAAAGATGCTCCATTATTCAAAGCTGTTGTTCATGATTTTTCTAACGGTCCAAGCATGTTTCAAGAACGACCATTTAATGAAGATGACCGACTCCTTATTGCATTCAATTTCTGGTTTCTCCGAGGCTGGATTAAGGGGATCATTTCCTTGTTTCCGTTGCACAATTTTGTAGATCTCGAGGAGGTCCGTCGCAAGTTTTTAATGCTGTAAAGAGGCAAGACCTCTATATAAATCAATGTAAATCTCAAGAAAGAGATATCGGGAGTTTGAGAGACATGTTGCATGAAAGCTTTCAAGTTATTTGCATGAATGAAAGATATTTGGCCTCTAATTTTGCAAGTGTATTTCTGTGTGATTTCCTTCTATTTCATGCATTTCTCGATTATGCTTGTCTTTCTGATCTATTGTTAGATTTGAATTTTGCATCTGAGTTTAAATATTGCTAGTGAGGAAGTGAGTTCTAGAGTGCAATCCTGGAGGTTGTCTGCATAAGGTCGTAAGTGAATTATGTTGTTTTCTATTATTATATGTTGTTTATACACTTGAGGTTCCATCTTGCTGAGTTTCTTTCCCGATCATACAAATTTGGCCTATGGCTATATTTCCCGTCTCTTTCAGTAATTTCCCATTCCTTTCTGCATATTTCCCATTTCTTTCCTGCAACTCTAGTCTTGAAACAAGCTTAGATTTAGTAAGGGAACCAGCCCTCTCTGGAGATTGGTCTGGGAGACATTTCTTTCTCCCAGCCTTTCAATGTTGGCCGGGTCTAGGGCGCATAGAAATAGAAAATCCTTTCCTGTGGCAGATTCGTGACCAACAATTCCCCTTGGAAAATTATAAATCTAAGTAGAAGTCCTTCATGTAAATATAAATAAGGTCCCCCAAAATGAGTCTAAAATCCAACCAAATGTCCTCCAAGAAAATATAACTAAAGTCCCCTTGGGAAAATCTCTATATATAGTGTATATAATGTATACATTTATATTATGTATATAGTTGTACTATACCAACACCCTCTCAAGAACATCATGCATATTTTATCATGTCCCTTTATTCACTTAATCAACTCATATTTCATCTCTTAAAGTGATGTTTTATTTAAATCAATCACCATTAACAACACATCTAATCTTAATCTATGCAGCTCCAATCCTAAATCAACAATAATCATCTAATATACAAATCTATTTTAAACATTAACCCATACATTCTCACATCTAATCCTCTAATCATCTAGTCATAAATCTAATCATGTAACATTAATCATTAACATAATTCATCTAAATAAAACATCTATCCCAATATTTCATCACTACACTAGTGTGGATCATAATCAAGTTGAGTTTCCTCAATCCAACTTGATTTTTCCTCTAAAACTCAAGCGGGCACAGTAGGGCACGATAGCATTTAATTTTGAATAAAACACAAATTATAGCATTATGTCTAAGCAAAAAATCTCAACATCACTCATCTAGCATCATTGACCATAAGCAACAAAAAAATGTTGTCTCAAAATTGTAATAGTTATATCAATTTTTAATGCATTTATTATGCAATAAATGCATCAAAAAGGAGCAAATATAGATACCTAATTTAGAACACATACTTAATATTCAAGATTGTCAATTACTTCATCAATTAGCCTTTTAATCAACCAAATTGAAGTAACCTTCCTTGTTCCCAAATTTAGAGCATTTATATCCCCTTGGGAAAGTAAACAAGCTAACTAAAGTCCCACTGAGTAAATATCAAAGCTAACTAAAAGTCCTTCGAGCAAAGCATATCAAAGTCCCCCTAGGAAAATCTCAAATCTAACCAAAATTCCTTCAGGCAAAGTTAACTAAAGTCTCCCTGGAAAAATTTCAAAGCTAACTAGAAGTCCTCTAGACAAAGCTAACTAAAGTCCCCTTAGGCAAGTCTAAAAGCTAACCAAAAGTACACCGAGCAAAGCTACGAAAGTTCCCTTGGGAAAGTATAAAATCCAACTAAAATTCCTCCATGTAAATCTAAATAAAGTCCCCCATAATAATTCTAAAATCCAACCAAAAGTCCTCCAAGCAAAGCTAACTAAAGTCCCCTTGGGCGAATCTCTATATATAGTGTATATAATGTATATATTTATATTATGTATGTAGTTGTACTATAGCAACACCCTCTCAAGCACATCATGCATATTTTATCATGTCTCTTTCTTCACTTAATCAGTTCATCTTTCATCTCTTAAAGTGATCTTTTATCTTAATCAATCACCATTAATAGCATATCTACATGCAAGTCCAAACCTAAAACAATCATCATCATCTAATCTACAAATCTATTTTAAGAATTGATCCATACATTATCACATCTAATCCTGTAATCTTCTAGTCATCAATCCAATCATGTAACAATAATCATTAATCATAAGCGTAATCCATATAAATTAAACATCTACCCCAATCTTTCATCTTTGCACTAGTGTGGATCATAATAAAGTCAATTTTCCTCGGTCCAACTTGATTTTTCCTCTGAAACTAAAGGGTCACACCAGGGTACAACAATGTTTAATGCTACTTAAAACACAATTTTTAACATCATGTCTAAGAAAACAATATCAATATCATTCATCTAGCATCATTGACCATAAGCAACAAAAACAATTATCTCAAAATTGGGGTATCTATGTTAGTTTTTAATGTATTTGTTATGCAATAAATACATCAAAAAGAGGTAAATGTAGATACCTAATTTTAAACACAATTAATCTTCAATATTGCTAATCCCTTCATCAATAAGCCTTTTAATCATCCAAATTGAATTAACCTTCCTTATGCCCAAATTTGAAGCATTTATTACTCTAAATGTGATAGCGTTGGTGGCGTTATCGCAACCTGGTAGCACTTCTATAAAAAAAATCAAAATTGTGAAGAACACAAGCTTATACTGAGAGGGGGGGTGAACAGTATAAGACCACTTTTAACTTTATCTTTCAAAATAGCTTTCAAATCAATAACATGCAGAATAAAGATAGCAGTAATAGCAGCAGTAAAACAATGCACAAAAAGTAATCCACAAAGAGACACAACAATTTACGTGGTTCACCCAAGGTGGGCTACTCCACGGATAAAACTTTTCTTCTAAAAGTTGTATCAAAGTCCTCTGGGAATCCTTCCCGATTACAATGTTTATGAGCCTCAGCTCAAAGGAGACACCTTCCCCTAATTCTTCTTTGGCTGGTGACCCTCTAGAAGACCTCTACCTCCTATGCCCTTAGCAAGTGGAACTCTTTCCACAGAAGACACCTGTCTTCTCTGCTCTGGCTGGAGATCTCTGTCCTCAACTCTGTCATAGCAAAGCTGGTCCTCGAATTTGTGCTAAACGTAGTCCTTCGATCTAGCACAAATGTGTCCTCTTCCTCTTTTCTTTTTTGTTACAGTTGCACTTGGTCAAAACCAACTTTTCACAGTCTACGCAAACACAGAAGCACTCGATCAATTTATACTCTTCTGTGAAAACACAGCAGCATAGTCTTCGCATAAATAGCAGCACAGTCTTCGCATACTCCGTGCAAACACAGCAGTATCGACTTCGTGCACTCTGTGTCCTTACAGTCTCCTACACTTAGACGATTCGACGAAATGCACTCTTATACTGCAATCGATCTTCGCACTCTGCTTTTTCGATGACCGAACCTCACTGTCGCACTAAATCTATGAATGCCACTCTACGAACGCACACTTTGATCGATGCCAAAACTACTCAAATAGCCCTCCTTTAATACTCACAATCTCAAGTTGAAATCTTGTTCTTAGTCGGTTGTTTTACCCTTCAACCACGTCGGCTGTAAAACCCTGCGCTGCGTCGGCCCAGATTTAACTTTGTCGGCTCCACTGCCTTCCTGTAGCTACTGGCGTGAAACTTCAACATGTCACGATATCGCGACACCTTTGCCTGCCGTACACCTTCTATAGCTTGTTGTAGCGATATCGCGACGCTTTTGCTTTTGTCTGCTTCCTTTGCACTTCTGTCATGAAATCGCGACACTTTTGCCTGTTGCTGACGTCATCTCACTTCTGTCGCGAAATCGCGACGCTTTAGACTTCAAAGCCTTCTTCTCCGCTTCTATCGTGAAATCATGACACCTTTGCCTCTTGCTGACGTCATCTACAATTCTATTGCGAAATCGTGACACTTCTTGCTTCTTCAACCTTTTCTCGGTTTGCACCAGTGAAAATGGAACATGTCACGAAATCGCGACGCTTTCACTGCCTTGAGCTCTTTTCTGCCAAAACCCTACGAAACTGGAACATGTCACGAAATCATGATGCTTTCACCAACTGCAAGCTACCAACTCAACTTGTCGTGAAATCGTGACACTTTTTGCATCCGTACAACTTCTTTGAAACCTGTCGCGAAATCACGACGCTTTTGCCAACTACAACCTACCAACTCAACCTGTTGCAAAATCGTGACACTTTCTGCATCTGTACAACATCTTTGAAACCTATCACAAAATCATGACACTTTTGCCAACTACAACCTGCCTACTCAACCTGTCACGAAATCGTGACAGTTTTTCCCAAACTTTCTCTCTCCTCAAACATGTCGCGAAATCGTGACAGTTTTGCCTGCTTCGTCTCTGCCTTCCAACATGTCGCGAAATCGCGACAGTTTTGCCAGAACTTTCTCTCTCCTAAAACATGTCACGAAATCACGACAGTTTTTCCAGCCGCCTGCAAACTTATTCTAACTTATCTTTTTTCTTGATCTTTTGCAACTGGGCTACTCTGATTTTCTTGGAGACTTACTGACCAACTGAAACCTTCATCAAAACACATTCTTTGACATAGAAACAAATTGCTTCAAGAACTCCTTGACATCAAAGACAACAACTACCAAGAGCTCCTTTGACATCAATGACAACAACTATACTTGAGCAAAGGCAACGTACTCAAGGTACCCAAAATTGCCAACAATCTCCCCCTTTGTCATTGATGGCAAACCTTTACTAAAAAACACAACTTCAAGAGCCAAAACTGAAATCAATCTCTTTGAAGTTTTGCTCCCCTTGACTTGAAGCTTTCCTCTTCACTAGAAGCTCTCCTCCTTACTCATATCTCTCCCCCTTACTCAAAACTCTCCCCCTTTGTCATCAATGGCAAAGGGTCACCTTTGGGGCTTGGGACTAAGAATGAGTCTCTTAGCTTAGTCCCTCCCCCACCTCCTATTGAGGTGATTTAAAACAGGGTTGGGAGTGAAACTCCCATTAGACACTCATCATCATTAGTGTCTACAATTTCTTTGTCGGGCCTTTTCTTGAGCTCTTTGTTAATGTTTCTGTTCTTGGCACTTTTCTTGTTCTTGTTCTCATCTCTTTTCTTGTCCACACCTTGATCCTTGGACCTGTTTATACCACTGTTCCTGTTCTTGTACCTTGGAAGATCAGCTCTGCACCGATCGGTCTGTGAGACTCGTGTTGTTGCACTTATAACAAACATCAACATTATTTCTTTCAGGCATAGTTGTTCTTTGAATCCACCTGTTCTGACTAACCCAGTTCTCGTTATTTGCATTGCAAAAAATTGCCTTGTGCCCGAACTGATTACAAGAGTAGCAATACCCTTGAAATAAATTATGACTTCTGAAATTATTGTTACCCTTCTTGATTTGAGACATACAATGTGCAGCCATGTGTCCAAACCTATAACACGCAAAACATCTGCCGTGAAATATTCTTTTAATCGATCTCTTGGGTCCCGAAAACTTTTGTTTCACATTCAGAAATCTATTTTCTGTTTCTGCGCATTCATCACTCACGGACTCATGATCTGAAGTACTTTCTTCATCAGAACTTTCTTCCTTTTTAAAACTTTTGCTAGATTCCCCAACCTGTTTCTCGTGCAGCTCAACAAAACCGAGACCTGTTTTATCTGTTGGATTTCTTTGATTTTTGATGAGAGACTTAACCTTCTTGGAGCTATCCTGAAATCTGTAGAGCTTATCCTTGTAATATTTATTTTCTTCTTTCAAAGAAGCCATTTTCTGCTCTAACTCATCATACTCAAGAATCTTAGACTCTAACTCATCCTTGAGTTCCTGTGTTTTGGCTATAGAGAAGTCAAGACTTTCTATAAGATCGTCTCTCTCCACACAACATTCATCTAACTTAATCTTGAGTCTATCATTCATCTTTCTTTCCTTTTTCAAAACACTGAGAGCATTATTGAGTTCACATTCAAGATCCTCTATTCGATTGCACTTTGAATTATCAAGGCCTTTTTCAGATTTCTTATCACTAGAGGTGTTACCTTTTTCAAAAACCATACATGCATCTTCCTTATCATTTTTTGAAGCATCCTCATACATACTAGTAACCAATTCATTATTTGTGCAATCATCCTCAAGGTGCCCAAAATTTCCACATCTAAAACATTTCATGACAGTGAATTTATGTTTTGGTTCTTCCTCCTTTTCTGAAATGAACAGCATCTCATTTTCATTATCACTGGAAGAGCTTTCACTATCACTGCTGGAACACTTACTTGCTTTGTCCAGATAGAAGCTCTTCTTGTTCTTGTGTGAATACCTCTTTCCTTGATTGTTGTGCTCATCTTTGTTCTTTCTGTAATACCTGTGCTTTTCAAAATCCTTGTTCTTAACATCCTGTATATCTTCATCACTTTCATTTTTGGAAACAGTACAGTCAGTAGCATAGTGTCCATACTTTCCACAGTTGAAACATCTTATATTTTTCTTGCTTTTGAGCTTTCTAGAGAACTTGCCTTTATTGTTGTAATATGCTTCTTCCTCACTAGAAGACTCATCACTTTCTTGAATCTGTTTGCCTTTTGATTTCTTGGTAGCTTTGAAAGCTGCCTCTTTCTTTACATCAACTTTCACTTGAGTTCTCAGTTCAAATGCTGCAAGAATACTATGGAGCTCATCCTTTTTCAACTTATCTAAATCTTTGGCTTCCTCAATAGCAGAAATCTTTTCACTAAATCTATTAGGAAGAGATCTTAAAATCTTATCACACACATCATTTTTAGCAAGTTCAAGACCTAAGTCTTTCATGGAGTTTACAATCTCATCCATACGAAGCATGTAGTCACTAATATTTTCATCATCATTCATCTTGAGTTGTTCAAACATACCTTTAAAATGTCTCAATTTGGCCTTTCGGACATTTGCATCACCTGTATGAACAACCTGCAATTGTTTCCACATTTCACTAGTTGTCTTACAGTGAATAACTTTGGTAAGATCAGCCTTCTGTAAACCCTTCAGGATTGCATTCATGGCTTTTGAGTTGCTATGATGTAGAAGCCTGTCTTCTTTAGTATAAGGACCATTTGCAGGAATGGTGTACCCATCTTCAATAACTTCCCATACCTCATTACCAAGAGCCATTAGGTAGACTTTCATTCTTGCACTCCACAGACCGAAATCTGATCCATCAAGAATAGGTGCTGCATTGCCACCTGAGAAATCCATTGTGTTCTTAACCAGTTCTTCCTTTCGGCTATAAAACCTTTCTGAAGGAACCCGCTCTGATACCAATTGAAGAACACAAGCTTATACTGAGAGGGAGGGGTGAACAGTATAAGACCACTTTTAACTTTATCTTTCAAAATAGCTTTCAAATCAATAACATGCAAAATAAATAAAGCAGTAATAGCAGTAGTAAAACAATGCACAAAAAGTAATCCACAAAGAGACACAACAATTTACGTGGTTCACCCAAGGTGGGCTACTCCATGGATAAAACTTTTCTTCTAAAAGTTGTATCAAAGTCCTCTGGGAATCCTTCCCGATTACAATGTTTATGAGCCTCGACTCAAAGGAGACACCTTCCCCTAATTTTTCTTTGGCTGGTGACCCTCTAGAAGACCTCTACCTCCTATGCCCTTAGCAAGTGGAACTCTTTCCACAGAAGACACCTGTCTTCTCTGCTCTGGCTGGAGATCTCTATCCTCAACTCTGTCACAGCAAAGCTAGTCCTCGAATTTGTGCTAAACGCAGTCCTTCGGTCTAGCACAAATGTGTCCTCTTCCTCTTTTCTTTTCTGTTATAGTTGCACTTGGTCAAAACCAACTTTTCACAGTCTGCGCAAACACAGCAGCACTCGATCAATTTATACTCTTCTATGAAAACATAGCAGCATAGTCTTCGCATAAACAGCAACACAGTCTTCGCATACTCCGTGCAAACACAGCAGTATCGACTTCGTGCACTCTGTGTCCTTACAGTCTCCTACACTTAGACGATTCGATGAAATGCACTCTTATACTGCAATCGATCTTCGCACTCTGCTTTTTCGATGATCGAACCTCACTGTCGCACTAAATCTATGAACACCACTCTTCAAACACACACTTCGATCCATGCCAAAACTACTCAAACAACCCTCCTTTAATACTCACAATCTCAAGTTGAAATCTTGTTCTTAGTCGACTATTTTACCCTTCAACCACGTCGGCTGTAAAACCCTGCGCTGCATCGGCCCAGATTTAACTTTGTCGGCTCCACTGCCTTTCTGTAGCTACTGGCGCGAAACTTCAACATGTCACGATATCGCGACACCTTTGCCTGTCGTACACCTTCTATAGCTCGTTGTAGCAATATCGTGACGCTTTTGCTTTTGTCTGCTTCCTTTGCACTTCTGTCGTGAAATCGTGACACTTTTGCCTCTTGTTGATGTCATCTCACTTTTGTCGTGAAATCGCGACGCTTTAGACTTCAAAGCCTTCTTCTCTGCTTCTATCATGAAATCGTGACACCTTTGCCTCTTGCTGACGTCATCTGCAATTTTGTTGCAAAATCATGACACTTCTTGCTTCTTCAACCTTTTCTCGGTTTGCACCAGTGAAAATGGAACATGTCACGAAATCATGACGCTTTCGCTGCCTTGAGCTCTTTTCTACAAAAACCCCGTGAAACTGGAACATGTTGCGAAATCGTGACGCTTTCGCCAACTGCAAGCTGCCAACTCAACCTATCGTGAAATCGTGACACTTTTTGCATCCGTACAACTTCTTTGAAACCTGTCACGAAATCGCGACGCTTTTGCCAACTGCAACCTGCCAACTCAACTTGTCGCAAAATCGTGACACTTTCTACATCCGTACAACTTCTTTGAAACCTGTCACAAAATCGTGATGCTTTTGCCAACTGCAACCTACCTACTCAACCTATCGCGAAATCACGACAGTTTTGCCCGAACTTTCTCTCTCCTCAAACATGTCACGAAATCGTGACAGTTTTGCCTACTTCGTCTCTGCCTTCCAGCATGTCGTGAAATCACGACAGTTTTGCCAAAACTTTCTCTCTCCTAAAACATGTCGTGAAATCGCGACAGTTTTTCCAACCGTCTACAAACTTATTCTAACTTATCTTTTTTCTTGATCTTTTGCAACTGGGCTACTCTGATTTTCTTGGAGACTTACTGACCAGCTGAAACCTTCATCAAAACACATTCTTTGACATAGAAACAAATTGCTTCAAGAACTCCTTGACATCAAAGACAACAACTACCAAGAGCTCCTTTGACATCAATGACAACAACTATACTTGAGCAAAGGCAACGTACTCAAGGTACCCAAAATTGCCAACAAATTGATCTTTTCTACCTATTTTTGACCTCCAACTGTCATGAGATAAAAGTGCTAGCACAATTGGTGCTATCACCCCCCAAAGCTTTTGACTATCATGCACCAAAATCGAGAAATTTAACTTCCTATCTCTTTCAAGCTACCTGTCACTAATGAACCAAATACCTAAAACTTGATCCATGAACCTTGTAGAAAATACTAAATCCAAGACTTTCCACTCTCATGATATTTTTTTAGTGATATCTTAATTGTTTTTTAAATCCTTACCTTCTTTTATCATGTCATATTTGTTACCTTTTGATGTAATGAGCAATGGGAGATAGCAATCACAAGATGCAAAATAATATAAGAGAAAGTAAATATACAAGATAGTTGAAGTATGCTATGAATATAACTAACTATTGGAAATTTTGAGTAATTATGTTGTCATTGATGTCAAGAGTTAGTTCATCTCAGTACAAGGGAATTGATGAAAAAACGAGGGTTAAAATATTTATATTTTAAGCCCAAGAAATTTGGTACAAAGCTCCACATGGTTGGCCAAAAGGTTGTCTAAATATTTCGAAGAAAGAAAATACCTAGGCCCAAAGGAAATAATATTATAATATTTATTATTTTAATATTAAAGTTGTAAAGATAAAACCTAAGGTCAATTATAAAATAATTATAATATTTATATTATAATGTTTTATAACCCTAAGTGGGTTTTGCACCAAAATATTTTCAAATGATTGAATCTTCATCGACATATGAGCATGGAGATAAATTCATATTTATAGGTTAAGGTTTGGTGTCCAAATATAAGTTTTTCGATGCGAGCTCCAAGTGGTAAATGCGAATGTTTATGGTTAATGCAAATTTCGGATGTGCAATCGTGAGCAAGGTGGACAAAGGTTTTTATTTTTAAAAACCAAAAGAAAGAGTGTGGATGAATAAAGTGATAAGGTTGTAAGATCCTATCACCAACCAGGTGGTTGGCCTAGTGGTAAGCTTGGCAGGGTAAAGGCACTTGCGAACGATAGATCCTACGTTCAAATCTCGATGGTAACATTTTGTTCATTTTTCTAAAAAACAAGGGTAAGCCATGGTTAAATAGTACTTTGTGGTATTTTGTCCTTGTATGGGCGGTTGGCCTAGCAGAAACCCTTAGGGTGCTAGCACACTAGCAGGCATCAGGCGCTATGTTCGAATCTCCATGACAATATTTTTGGTAAGCGCATTTAAATTTATTAATTGCTAAGGTTGAGGATTAGGCACATGTGGTTTAATTGATTATTGTGAGTGCTATTGGCTTTGGGAGATATAAGGGAAATTTTTTATTATTACATGTATTTATTTTGAAGAAAATTATAATGAAATATTTTTTAAAGTGATTTTGTGGAGTAATAAGGATCTTTGATAAATTTGTTATGAATGTGTTTAGAAGTTAAGATGGAGTTAAAAGGTGTATGAGGTATTTTAAGTGTTTGTATTTTTGCTTCATTGTGAAGGTTTAGTTTTATGATTTAATGCTATAGTTTTGAGAAACCAAGATTGTTGGTTTGGAATTTAATTGGGCATACATGTTGAAAGTTTGCTTACTCATAAAGAGGTGTTGTGCTAACCCTTTTATAGTTTCAAAAGAAATTATGTGAGACAAATTTTTGAAGATATATCTCCATAAGAGCAAGCAAAAACGTATGGGAATATCATTCCTTATTTAAGTTGTTTTTTTGAATGAATATTTCTAAAACATAAGGTGGAGTAAAAAGGATTGTTTGATAAGCATTGTTGGAAATATTTGAGTTAGAACTTGTGCTTCATGGGTGAATGATTTGAGATAGAGTTTGAGAATAATACTGGGATTGCATAGTTAAAATAAATTTTAAGAACACAAGCTTATACTGAGAGGGGGGGTGAATAGTATAAGACCACTTTTTACTTTTTTCCAAAAAATATTATGAAATATATCAATGGTAAAATCAATAGCAATAATCAAAGCAATGCACAAATCACCACACACAATAGAGACACCAATTTAACGTGGTTCACCCAATGTGGGCTACTCCACGGAGAAAATATTTCACTAAAATTTTCTCAACAAATCTCTTGGGAATCCTTCCCTATTACAATGTTTATGGACCTCTGTCCAAAGGAGACACCAATCCCCTAATCAAGTTCATGGATCTCTATCCATAGGAGACACCAATCCCCTCAGTTGGTTCATGGATCTCTATCCATAGGAGAACTCCTTCTCCTCTACTCTGGCTGGTGATCCTCTAGAAGACTACTACCTCCACTACACTGGCTTGTGGATCTCTATCCATAGAAGACTCTATCCTCACTCAGAATATCTCTATCCTCACTGCCCTAGCTAATGGATCTCTATCCACTGGAGACTACTATCCTCTGCTCTTTCACCTCCAAAGCTTACTCTCAGCTCTATCTCAAATCTGCACTAAACATAGTCCTTCGATCTAGCACAAATCTGCTCAATCTCTATCTCAATCTGCACTAAACACAGTCCTTCGATCTAGCACAAATCTGCTCAATCTCTATCTCTGATCTGCACTAAACACAGTCCTTCGGTCTAGCACAAATCTGCTCAATATCTATCTCTAATCTGCACTAAACATAGTCCTTCGATCTAGCACAAATCTGCTCAATCTCTATCTCTGATCTGGCACAAACCTATCCTCAAATCTATACCAAAATCTATCCTCAAATCTATCCTCAAGCCTTAACACAAAGCTTGACTCAATCACAAATCAACTCTTCTAGATCTACCCCAAACCTTAACTCAAGGTTTGAACAAATCAATCAATCAACTCTGCTCTCAAGTCTTCTCTAAGTACTTACCTCAAATCTATCCACAAGTCCTCTCTAGAACTTGCTCTAAATATATTAATTCTTCACCAAGACTTACCTCAAATATGTTCAACAAGTCCTCACTAGAACTTGTCCAATCTTCTCAACAAGTCTTCACCAAGACTTACCTCAAATCTACTCAACAAGTCTTCACTAAGACTTACCTCAAATCTACTTTGTAAGCTTCCACAAAATCTTACTCAACTCTGTCCTTAAGTCCACTCTAGGACTTACTCAAATCAGCTCACAAGATTTCACAAAATCTTATTCAACTCAACTCAATCTATCATAGAAAACTTCTTCAATCACACAAACAAGCTTCACACATATTCTTGTTTAATCTCATAGAAACATATAGAGAATTGTTAGAGACTCAATATGCTTCACACTCACAACAATGCTCAATCACTTTCAATCTCTCTCTTGTTTTACCACATAAACATATAGAGAATTGTTAGAGACTCAATATGTTTCACTCACAACAATGCTTAATCACTTTCAATATTTCCTTCAACTCAATCCAGAAATAAAGAACAATTTGTTTCATAGAACTTGAACTATCACTCCAACACTTCCAATCAACTATGCTCAATCAACTCCACTCAACCAATCACTCAATGAAATCTTATTCAACAATGCTTATCAAACAAACCTCACATAACAATGATACTCATGATATTTCACAAACCCTAATCATGCACATGAAGGCTCACTCAATATTTCCAACAATGCTTATCAAACAAGGTTTCTAGCATCAACCTTCATTCCATAAAAACCTTCATCAATCAATATTGGATATCTCAAAACCAAACTCAACAATGCTTATCAAACAATCCTTTTCACTCCAACTTAGCATTCACAACATCCAATCCAACAATATTTTACTCACAAGGAAGATGTACCCATACCTTTTATTTTTATGGAGATATGTCTTCAAAACCTGTCTTAATCACAATCAAATTTTCTTTGCCAACACTAGGGTTAGGTAGCCACAACCTATCTCAAGATCTCCACAAAATAATTTTCTCAAAAATTATTTTTCCATACAAAATATCAAATCCTTTTGTACACCTTATAATCTCCAAACTCACAATATCTAACTCAATAATTTCATTATAACAAAATGCACAACAATCTCCCTTATACACCTTATAATCTCCACACCTTATAAAATAAATTTCAATCACCAAAAATCAAAATAAAATATTTTAATTTTTCCTTTACCTTATAACTCCCCCAAGAACTTAGAACTCATGTCAATCTCTAAGCAACTTTAATTTTCAACACTTTAGAGAATAAAAATGAATAGCATACCTTTAATTTAATCTGCCCATAAAAATATTTTTGGTAAATTCGACCATGTGACCTTGCACTCCCCAACACCCTAGCTCAAGCTAGGCCACCAAGTGGGTTGCATGCCCACATGAGACAAATGGTGCACGCTCCCCTAAAAGACTACCTCACGAAAACCATCGAGCATAATCAAAAGAAAAACTTCTTCCTCAAGCAAAATATCGATCACGTGGATCAAACCGCGATCTCCTCCTTGCAAGCCTTAGCACTCTCCCAACTACCACCTATGCTACCACCGTCGGTGGGATGTCAAATCACTTTGCTACCTTTATTGCCTCATTTCCCTCCAATCTTCTTTGAAATGCGAATCTTCTTCTTCCTAGGGTGCAACACTTTTATTTTCTCTTCTATCTCGCATTCGAAGGTGTAAATTCAACTTTAGGAAATGGAATTTATTTCCTATATAAATGCACATTATCTTTTGACTTCTCACGTCGGCCCATTTCGAATTTAAAAATTTGAATTTAGTTTTTAAATATTAAATTTAAAAACCTTTGCCTCCATTATTAATTTAAATTAAAATTTTAATCAAAGATTAAAATATTTTAATTTAAATTAAATATTTTGTAAATTGCTCATGGGTCTTTTCAATTTGAACTTCGTTTTTCTTCACCTTGTTATTTGGCCCGAAATATTATAATAATATAATATTATTATTTAATTTAAACTTGCTTCTCCTTCCTCGGGTCTTCATCCTTTGGGCCCTTTTTAGGCATATAATATTAAAAATAAATATTATATCCTATTCCTTTCCAAGACCTTCTTGCTTTTGGAAAAACCACTTGATGTCCTTAATGACGACGAAATTAAACCAATATTCTTTTGACATCAATGACAACAAAACTACTCAAAATTTCCAACAATCTCCCCCTTTGTCATTGATGGCAACCCCTTTATTTTTACCATTCCTTTTTCTTTTTCAAAAGTTGCTTTCCCTGAGAAACTGCTCCCCCTGATTGAATGCTCTCCCCCTAACTCAAATCTCTCCCCCTTTGTCATCAATGGCAAAGGGCCACCTTTGGGGCTTGGGGCTAAGAATGAGACTCTTAGCTTAGCCCCTCCCCCACCTCCTCTTGAGGTGATTAATTTTAGGGTGGGAGTATCTCTACTCCCAACATACACTGATATTTACCTTTGTCCACCTTCTTCCTCAATTGATCCTTTTGATTCCTCTGACTATTCTTGTTCCTGCTTGTCTCTGGAATTTCTGCTCTACACCACTTTGTTGTATGCCCATCATTATTGCACTTATAGCACTTAATGTTGTGATTCCTTGAAGGTGCAAATATCTTGGGGTTTCTCCTGGTGAAGCCATATCCACTCCTGTTATGAACCCTGCAATTCACTGCCTTGTGACCAAACTGATTACAAGAGTAGCAATACCCTTGAAAAAGTTGCCTATTTCTGAAACTTCCATATTCCTATCTTTCATGTGTCCTGCACTGTGTAGCCTTGTGCCCAAACCTATGACATGAGAAGCATCGTCCATTGAAACTACCTTGCCTTGACCCCATTGGTCTCTTAGTCTCTTTTACCTTGTGTCCTATTCCATCTGTTCCTCATTTGTGCATTGTTCCTTTCCTTGTTGAACTTTCTATTGTCCAACTCATCCTCAGAAGTCTCACTTTCTCTTACACTCTCTTCTTCTGAAGCTTCTTCTTCTTCGGAGCTTGAGATTGACTCCTCTTCTTGTTTTCTTTGTACCTATTCAAAACCAAGTCCTATTTTGTTTGACGAAGATCTTTGTACCTTGATAATCTTATCCAAGTTCTTTGAGCTTCTCCCAAACCTGTGTAACTTGTCCTTAGACTCTTTTACTTCCTTCCTTAGTGAAGCTACCTCATGCTCTAACCTTTCACATTCTAAAACCTTTGCTTCTAACTTCTCTTTGAATCTCCTTGTCTTAGCTATTGAGTTAGTTAGATCCTCTATAAGCTTTCCTTTCTCTTCATCACATTCTTGAAATTTAAGCTTGAGTTTTGAGTTTTGCTTTCTTACCTCTCTTAATGCATCAAGGGCATGAATAAGCTCACCCTCAAGATCAACTTCTCCTTTCTCTGATTCTTCCTCTATTTGTTTGCCTTTGGGATCATCTTCATTCCTTTCTGATTTATTTCCACTAGAAGTACTCCCTTCTTCTTCTATTGCCATAAGAATATTTTCTTCTCTTGGACCTTCACTTGCATCTTCATATTCATCTTCACTAAAACAGAATCCATTCCTTGTACAACTATCTTCAAGATGACCAAAGTTACCACATCTAAAACACTTGAGAATCATTGGTGCCCTTTTTCTAACATCTTATTTTTCTACTTTGCTAGAAATAGTACTTCTTCTTTATCATTATCTAAGGAGCTTCCATCACTATCACTTGAGCTCTTACCTGCCTTGTCTGCATAGAAACTCTTCTTATGCCTTTGGAAAAACTTCTTTCCTTGCTTACCTTGTCCATCCCTATTTTTCTTTTGGTACCTGTGCTTTCCTGCTTCCCTGTTCTTATGATCCTATTTTTCTTCATCATTGCTATTTCTAGCCTCTGGACAATCAGATGCATAGTGACCATATTTTCCATAATTAAAACATCTAACTGATTTCGTACCTTTATACTTTCTTGAGTCCTTGTTCCTTCTGCCATAATTTGCTTCTTCATCATTGGATGACTCATTGCTTGAATCTAACTTCTTACCCTTTGTCTTCTTAGTAACTTTGAAGGTTGCTTCCTTTTGGGGAATAGGTTCCTCTTTTATTCTCATCTCAAAAGTTATGAGAATGCCATGTAATTCATCCCTTGTCAAAATTTCAATATCTTTTACCTCTTCTATAGCTGAAATATTTTCACTAAACCTTTTTGGAAGTGACCTTAAAATCTTATCACAAACATCTATTTCCTCAACTTTAAGTCCAAGTCCTTGCATGGAGTTAACAACCTCATCCACACGAAGTAGATATGCAGCAATGTTTTCCTCATCCTTCATATTTAGGTCTTCAAATGTTCTCTTGAAGTTTTGCAACTTTACCCTTTTGACCTTTTTATCTCCCTCATATATGCCTTGCAACTTATCCCAAATTTCCTTTGTTGATGTGCAATGCATAACCTTTAT
The DNA here is from genome assembly GCA_028583015.1 of Wollemia nobilis. Taxonomy (NCBI): domain Eukaryota; kingdom Viridiplantae; phylum Streptophyta; class Pinopsida; order Araucariales; family Araucariaceae; genus Wollemia; species Wollemia nobilis. The sequence continues at coordinate 3,444,928 of JAQPPZ010017031.1, read as the reverse complement.
AAAATTTGTTTCACGCAAACCTCTCAAAATTCCATTCATTGCTCTTGAATTGTGATGATGTAGAAGCTTACCATATTTATCTGTAGGTGGAGTTGTTGGTGGTGTGTATCCATTCTCAACTGCTTCCCATATTTCATTTCCAAGTGCCATTAGATGAAACTTCATCCTTGTGCTCCATAGTGCATAATTGTTCCCATCGAACAATGGTGTTGAATTCCCTGAAGATCCAGTCTGAGAATCCATCTGTGTTCTTGTAAGATTTTCCTTCAAGTTGTTAAACTCTTTCGAAGGAACCCGCTCTGATACCAATTGAAGAACACAAGCTTATACTGAGAGGGGGTGAACAGTATAAGACCACTTTTTACTTTTCTTTCCCAAACAATATTATGCAATATATCAATGGCAATATCAATAACAGTAATCAAAGCAATGCACAAATCACCACACACAATAGAGACACCAATTTAATGTGGTTCACCCAATGTGGGCTACTCCACGGAGAAAATATTTCACTAAAATTTTCTCAACAAATCTCTTGGGAATCCTTCCCTATTACAATGTTTATGGACCTCTATCCAAAGGAGACACCAATACCCTAATCAAGTTTATGGATATCTATCCATAGGAGACACCAATCCCCTTATTTGGTTTATGGATCTCTATCCATAGGAGAACTCCTCCTCTGCTCTGGTTGGTGATCCTCTAGAAGACTACTACCTCCACTACACTGGCTTGTGGATCTCTATCCATAGAAGACTCTGTCCTCACTCAGAATATCTTTGTCCTCACTACCCTAGCTAATGGATCTCTATCCACTAGAGACTACTGTCCTCTTCTCTATCACCTCCAAATATTACTCTCAGCTCTATCTCAAATCTGCACTAAACATAGTCCTTTGGTCTAGCACAAATCTACTCAATATCTATCTCTTATCTACACTAAACATAGTCCTTCAGTCTAGCACAAATCTGCTCAATATCTATCTTTGATCTACACTAAACACAATCCTTCGATCTAGCATAAATTTTCTCAATCTCTATCTTTGATCTACACTAAACATAGTCCTTCGATCTAGCACAAATATGCTCAATCTCTATCTCTGATCTGGCATAAACATATCCTTAAATCTGCACCAAAATCTATCCTCAAATTTATCCTCAAGCCTTAACACAAAGCTTGATTCAATCACAAATCAACTCTTCTAGATCTGCCCCAAACCTTAACTCAAGGTTTGAACAAATCAATCAATCAACTCTGCTCTCAAGTCTTCTCTAAGACTTACCTCAAATATATCCACAAGTCCTCTCTAGAACTTGCTCTAACTGCTCTCAAGTCTTCACTAAGACTTACCTCAAATCTGCTCAACAAGTCCTCACAAGAACTTACTCAATCTGTTCAACAAGTCCTCACTAGAACTTGTCTAATCTGCTCAACAAGTCTTCACCAAGACTTACCTAAAATCTGCTCAACAAGTCTTCACTAAGACTTACCTCAAATCTATTTTGTAAGCTTCCACAAAAGCTTACTCAAATTAGTCCTTAAGTCCACTCTAGGACTTACTCAAATCATCTCACAAGCTTTCACAAAATCTTATTCAACTCAACTCAATCTATCATAGAAAACCTCTTCAATCACACAAACAAGCTTCACACAGATTCTTGTTTAATCTCATAGAAACATATAGAGAATTGTTAGAGACTCAATATGCTTCACACTCACAACAATGCTCAATCACTTTCAATCTCTCTCTTGTTTTACCATAGAAACATATAGAGAATTGTTAGAGACTCAATATGTTTCACTCACAACAATGCTTAATCACTTTCAATATTTCCTTCAACTCAATCCAGAAATAAAGAACAATTTGTTTCATAGAACTTGAACTATCACTCCAACACTTCCAATCAATTAAGCTCAATCAACTCCACTCAACCAATCACTCAATGAAATCTTATTCAACAATGCTTATCAAACAAACCTCACATAACAATGATACTCATGATCTTTCACAAACCCTAATCATGCACATGAAGGCTCACTCAATATTTCCAACAATGCTTATCAAACAAGGTTTCTAGCATCAACCTTCATTCCAGAAAAACCTTCATCAATCAATATTGGATATCTCAAAACCAAACTCAACAATGCTTATCAAACAATCCTTTTCACTCCAACTTAGCATTCACAACATCCAATCCAACAATATTTTACTCACTAAGGAAGATGTACCCATACCTTTTATTTTTATGGAGATATGTCTTCAAAACCTGTCTTAATCACAATCAAATTTTCTTTGCCAACACTAGGGTTAGGTAGCCACAACCTATCTCAAGATCTCCACAAAATAATTTTCTCAAAAAATTATTTTTCCATACAAAATATCAAATCCTTTTGTACACCTTATAATCTCCAAACTCACAATATCTAACTCAATAATTTCATTATAACAAAATGCACAACAATCTCCCTTATACACCTTATAATCTCCACACTTTATAAAATAAATTTCAATCACCAAAAATCAAAATAAAATATTTTAATTTTTCCTTTACCTTATAACTCCCCCAAGCACTTAGAACTCACGACAATCTCTAAGCAATTTCAATTTTCAACACCTTAGAGAATAAAAATGAATAGCATACCTTTAATTCATTCTGCCCACAAAAATATTTTCGATGAATTCGACCATGTGACCTTGCACTCCCCAACACCCTAGCTCAAGCTAGGCCACCAAGTGGGCTGCGTGCCCACATGAGACAAACGGCGCACATTGTCCTAAAAGACTACCTCACGAAAACTGTCGAGCAAATCAAATGAAAACTTCTTCCTCACGCAAAATGTCGATCGCATGGATCGAACCATGATCTCCTCCTTGCAAGCCTTAGCACTCTCCCAACTACCGCTTGTGCTACCACCATCGGTGGGATGTCAACTCACTTCGCTGCCTTTATTGCCTCGTTTCCCTCCAATCTTCTTCAAAATGCGAATCTTCTTCTTCCTAGGGTGCAACACTTCGATTTCCTCTTCTATCTCGCATTCGAAGGTGTAAGTTCAACTTTAGGAAATGGAATTTATTTCCTATATATATGCACATTATTCTTTGACTTCTCACGTCGGCCCATTTCGAATTTAAAAATTTGAATTTAGTTTTTAAATATTAAATTTAAAAACCTTTGCCTCCATTATTAATTTAAATTAAAATTTTAATCAAAGATTAAAATATTTTAATTTAAATTAAATCTTTTGTAAATTGCTCATGGGTCTTTTCAATTTGAACTTCGTTTTTCTTCACCTTGTTATTTGGCCCAAAATATTATAATAATATAATATTATTATTTAATTTAAACTTGCTTCTCCTTCCTCGGGTCTTCATCCTTTGGGCCCTTTTTAGGCATATAATATTAAAAATAAATATTATATCCTATTCCTTTCCAAGACCTTCTTGCTTTTGGAAAAACCACTTGATGTCCTTAATGACGATGAAATTAAACCAATATTCTTTTGACATCAATGAAAACAAAACTACTCAAAATTTCCAACAAAATTGAGACATTTGTACTAGAAATTGTGAACTACTTGTACTAGAGTTGAAGACATATTTTGAGCATGTTTGAGGTAGACTTATGAGCAAGTTAGAGGCAGATTCTGAGCAAGTTTTGAGATATATTTTGAGTAGGTTTGAGGTAGACTGATGAAAAAGTTAGAGGTATATTCTGAGCAGGTTTTGGGACATATTTTGAGTAGGTTTGAGGCAGACTTATGAGTAGGTTTTGAGATAGATTCTAAGCAGGTTTTGAGATAGATTTTGAGCATATTTAAGGTAAACTTGTGAGCAGGTTAGAGGCAGATTCTAAGTAGGTTTTGAGGTAGAATTATGAGCATATTTGTGAGTAGTTTTGATCAGTATTGAACAAATCAAAGGGGGTAGAGTTCTCCTATGGAGAGAGATCCAAAAACTAGATCAGTGGGGACAGAGGTCTCCTATGGAGTGAAATCCATGAACCAGCTGGGAAGATAGAGTTCTTTTGTGGATAGATATCCATGAACCATTTGAGGAGATAGAGTTCTCTTGGATCAAGTTCCACGAACCAGAGAAATGGGGAAAGAGTTCTCCTGTGGAGAGAGATCCACAAATTTGAGTATAGGGTATTGGTATCTCCTTTGGACAAGAGGTCCATAAATATTGTAATAGGAAATTGATTCCCAAAATATTTATTGATAAAATTTATAAGGAATATTTTCTCTGTGGAGTAGCCCACATTGGGTGAACCACTTTAAATCATGGCTCTCATGTGTGTTATGATGTGTGCAATGATTATTGCTTTGATATTATTGATGTTATCATTTGGATTGAAAAGTAAATAGTTTTATCTTATACTTTTCACCCCCCTCTCAGTATAAGCTTATGTTCTTCAATTGGTATCAGAGCGGGTTCCTTCATGAAAAGCCTAACAATTTGAATGAAGATCCCACAAGAATATACATGACCTCATAAAATATATAAGAGGCCATGATCGACATAAAAGAGGAATTTTTTTCTGCTCTTAGGAACTTGGAAAAGGTTAGAAGGAAGAATTAAAGTTTGAAGGATCAAATTCAAGAGGATGAGGAAGCAAAGGTGGAACTTCTATAAAACCTCATAGAGCTCAAGGTAAAAGTTGAAGAGGGAAATAAAATTGAATAGGATATGGCTAAAAAATTAAAGGCAAGAGAGTTAGAATGTGAAATGTTGGAATCAAAAATTGTCTCTATAAGAAAGGAAGATGAAAATACTAAGGGTAAATTATAGCAAGACATAAAGTTAGGGAAACAAAAAGAGGATTCAAGCTCCCAAGGAACAAAGACATAAAACAAAGAAGAGTCCATGACTTATGCTAATCCATTGGAAGGTAAAAACATGAGGAAGGAAGAAGGCAAAGAAGATCCATGGACAAAATTCAACTACAGGAACAACAAAAGAAGAAGTACGCAACCATATTATTCAAGGCACTCCAACAGGTTACAAAATCTCTTCCATGGCTATTATTTTTCATGTAACAAATATGGTCATAGAGCAGTACATTGCATTGGTTATGTGAGAAATAATGTTGATAGAAATTTCAATTCTTTTGCACCTCTCATGAATGATAATATCATATGTTACAAATGCAATAACTTTGGGCACAAGGCCAAATGGTGTAAAACCATATTTCTTGAATTAAGCAAAAATAATACAACTTCAACAATTAGAAGAAAGAGAAAAGAGCAAGAGAAAGTGAACTCAATGTTGGTACAAACAGCTCTTCATGTGCAAGACAAAAGAAAACAATGATTTCTTGATAGTGGTTGTTCAAGTCATACGATAGGGGACAAGAATAAATTTCTTGAACTTAAATAAATCAATGGAGGATCAGTTAAATTCGGTGACAATGGTTCAAAAAAAAATTGTGGGAAAGGAACTTTGAGTTTAGATAATGGAAAATCAAAGACATAGAATGTATTGTATGTAAAGGGATTAAGGTACAATTTACTAAGTGTAAGCCAACTTTGTGATCAGGGGCATACAATAACTTTTCATCCAAATAAATGTGATATTAGAAAATCTAAAATTGGAAAGCTCATTGCAGATGCAAATAGAACTACCAACAATCTCTACATGCTAAGTGAGATGAAGGGAGAAAATTATTTCTTATCACAAGAAGATAAGATTTGGTTATGGCATAGAAGAATGGGTCATCTAAACTTTGAAAACATAGTGAAAATAAGCAACAAGCAGGCAGTCAGAGATTTACCCAAGATAAAAAGGCCACAAAACACAATTTGTGCACAATGTCAGCATGGAAAGAAAACAAGAACAAGTTTCAAGACAAAAGAATTTACGTCATTTGAACCATTAAAACTAGTTCACACTGACCTATGTGGTCCTACAAGGACAAATAGTCTACTAGGTGAAAGTTACTTCATGTTATTTATAGATGACTTCTCCAAAATGACTTGGGTAGCCTTCTTAAAAGAAAAGTCAGAAGCCTTTGAGAAGTTCAAGATATTCAAAGAATTAGTAGAAAATGAAATAGGTAGAAGGATTAAGTGTTTAAGATCAGATAAAGGAGGATAATTTACTTCAAGTGAATTCATAGATTTTTGTGAACAACATGGGATCAAAAGAGAATACTCAGTGAAGAACACAAGCTTGATTATTACCAATTTAATGAAAGCAAATTTCAATCTCAAAGCTGCCCACTTAAGGTTTCACAACTTCACACAAGAAGCAATTTTAACCTTAAAACATCATGCTTTCATTTCCATAATCAACCAAAAGCACTCTCAACATTACAAGAAAAATTTATCCCTTATACACCTTATTTCTCCCTTATAGTCTTATCAAAAATAAAATTTATCTCTCATAAGAATGCAATAAGATATTTCAAACAACACCTTCAAAATAATATTTTATCAAAATAAAACAAGCTTTAAACTCCTTATAACTCCTAAGCTATTTTTCCCTCTAATAAACTTCCTCCATCCGCAAAATACACTTAGCAAAAATTAATTTCGAAAATACCTTGGCCAACATCAAAAATCGTGCTATGGAGAAATTGTGCATGAATTCTAACACCACCCGCTGCGTCCACTTCACGATGAAAAACCCTTTTGCGTTATTTGAATGCGAAACCTCCCATTCGGGTAGCGTGCCAACAGCCTAGCCGCTACCGGTGCGCCAAAGGTGCCCAGTGAGGTTTAAACCTCATGCTATTAGCCTTGTTCCTTCTACGCTAGGGATTAAATAAAACAATAGTGCCTCCCTTTCTTCTGATGCGAACACGAAGATGAAAACCTTATGGTGGATTTACGACAAACGGCGAGTACACAATCGGAGAAGAAATCCGAACAACGGATCACAAAATCACAGCGAGGAAGAAATCGAACAGCAGATCACGAATTCACAGCGAGCAACTCTTTTCAAAATGCGGATGGGATGATTCTTGATTTTCATCGAGGGAGATTTATATGCATTTTTACCATAAGCTCTTGACGTCGGCGAGGAGTTTAACACATCGGCGGAGGTCTTGGCTAGTGCCCACAATCTTAAAACATAGCGCCATGGGTTAGGAGAACCCATTGCAAACAATAATTTAATATTTATTTAAAAATAATTAAAGGTAACCTTAACAAGGTTTTTAATTATTTAAATAAATACTTCCTCCTGGACCCAAATGCATTAAACTAATGCATCCACCTGTAATCTTTAAACCTGCCAACTTGGGGTTTACAAAAGACCTTTGAAACTGTCATGCCGGAACCTCCAAGAAACCTTTTATTAAAGCAAAACTTTTGACATCAAACAAATTCCTTCAAGAGCTTCTTGACATCAATGACAACTTATACACATGATCAAGGGCAATGTACCCAATGTACCCAAAATTGCCAACACTCAGCAACAAGAACTCCATAACAAAATGGAGTAGTTGAAAGGAAATATAGGACTGTTGAAAATATGGCCAGAGCTATGTTGAATGAGTCTAATATTTCAAATGTTTTTTGGAGATATGTAGTTCATACAATAGTATATATCATAAATAGAGCTCATGTAAGAGTAAATCATCACAAAAACCCCATATGAGCTCTGGAAAGGGAGACCAACTACTATAAAATATTTCAAAAATTTTGGAAGCAAATGCTACATAAGACGAGAAGAGAAAAATTTGGGTAAGTTTGATTCAAGATGTGATGAGGGTATTTTCCTTGGCTATTCCACTAAAAGCAAAGTCTATAGGTTCTATAATTAGAGAACACATACAATTGTGGAAAGTATAAATGTGATAGTTGATGAACAAACAAGGTCAAAAGAACCAACTCAAGAAATTGAAGAAGAAAGTTGCCAAGAATAATTAGGTGAATAATCAGAGGAAGAAGAAACACAAAGAACACTACCTAAGACTCCATCCAGGTATTTACAGAAAAATCATCCAAGAGATCTAATCACTGGAAATCCAAATGAGAGACAGACAAGGAGGAAGATAATAGGAACAAGTGAGCATGCAATTTTTTCTTTGTTATCTAAAATTGAGCCCAAGGATTTCAATGAGGCAAGAGAAGATAAATTTTGGGTCAAGGCAATGGATGAGGAACTGGATCAAATAGAAAAAAGTGATACTTGGGAACTTATCCCATGACCAAAATATAAGAATGTAATTGGCACTAAATGGGTTTTCAGAAACAAGTTAAATGAATATGGTTAGGTAGTCAAAAATAAAGCAATATTAGTATGTAAAGGTTATGCACAAGTTGAAGGGATTTATTTTGATGAAACATTTGCTCCTATTGCACGACTTGAGGCCATAAGGATTTTTTTAGCTTTCTCAAGTTTCAAAAACTTCAAATTATATCAAATGGATGTTAAATTAGCTTTTCTCAATGGTGTCTTGGAAGAAGAGGTTTACATTGAGAAACCTGAGGAATTCAACCTAACTGATAAGCCAAATTATGTATTTAGATTAAAGAAGGCACTTTATGGACTAAAGCAAGCTCCTAGAGCTTGGTATTCAAGGTTGGATATCTTAAGGAATAGGATTTCCGGAAAGGAATAGTGGACAATAACTTATACATCAAAAAAGAAGGAAATGACTTACTAGTTGTGGTTGTTTATGTGGATGATATCATTTTTGGAGGTAACAATGATAAGATGTGTCAAAAATTTGCAAATATCATGCAGAATGAATTTGAAATTTCAATGCTTGGTGAGTTGTCCTTCTTTCTTGAACTACAAATTTCATAATTAGAGAAGGGTGTATATCTCTCACAAACCAAGTTTATAAAAGAGATGTTGAAGAAATTCAAGTTAGAATATTGTAAATCAGTAAGTACCCCCATGATTACAGGATGCAAGTTGAGTAAATATGATGAATCTCCTAAGGCAAATCAGATATTGTATAGATCTATGATTGGCAGCTTGCTATATGTCACAGCTACAAGACTAGATATAATGCAGGTAGTGGGACTGGTGGCAAGATTTCAAGAAAAACCAAAGAAAACACATGTAATGGCAATCAAGAGGATTCTCAAGTATTTAAAAGGGACTATGGATTTTGGAATCTGGTATTCCAAAAGTGATAATTTTACTCTCATAGCATATACAGATATGGGCAGGCAGTATTGATGACAGAAAAAGCACAAGTAGAGGAGCATTTTTTCTTAGAGATTGTTTAGTCTCTTGGCTAAACAAGAAATAGACATCAGTAACTTTATCCATAGTAGAAGCATAATACATTGCAGTGATTGCTTGTTGTACACAGGTATTATGGATGAAGAAAACTTTGAATGACTTCAAGATAGAGCATGACCATCCCATATCCATACTATGATAATACAAGTGTTATAAACATTTCAAAGAATCCAGTGATGCACTCTAGGACCAAGCACATTCCGATCAAATACTATTTTCTAATAGAATAAGTGACAGATAAGCAAGTCAAATTGGAATATGTTACTACAAAGGAACAGATTGTGAACATTTTCACTAAGCCACTTCCAAAGGAAACTTTTGAGTATCTTCGAAGAAAATTGGGAGTAGTTTTACTTCGAATCCAAAATTAACCACCTCAAGGAGAGGATGTGGGAAGGGGGCTAAGCTAAGAGTCTTATATTTAGCCCTAAAGGAGTCCCTTTGCCATTGATATCAAAGAAGGAGAGATTTTTCTAGTAAGGGGGAGAGCATTCAGTCAGGGGGAGCATTTTCTCAGGGGGAGCATATTTAGAATCAAAATGATCTGGAAAAAGGAATTTTTAGGAAAGGGGTGCCATCAATGACAAAGGGGGAGATTGTTGGAAATTTTGAGTAATTATGTTGTCATTGATGTCAAGAGTTAGTTCATATCAGTATAAGGGAATTGATAAAAAAAGTAGGGTTAAAATATTTATATTTTAAGCCCAAGATATTTGGTACAAAGCTCCACATGGTTGGCCAAAAGGTTGTCTAAATATCCCAAAGGAAGAAAATACCTAGGGCTAGAGGAAATAATATTATAATATTTATTATTATAATATTAAAGTTGTAAAGATAAAGCCTAAGGTCAATTATAAAATAATTATAATATTTATATTATAATGTTTTATAACCCTAAGTGGGTTTGGCACCAAAAATATTTTCAAATGATTGAATCTTCGTTGACGTCCTAGCATGGAGATAAATTTGTATTTATAGGGTAAGGTTTGGTGGCCAAAATATAAGCTTTTCAATGTGAGCTCCAAGTGGTAAATGTGAATGTTTATGGTTAATACAAATTTCGGATGTGCAATCGTGAGCAAGGTGGACAAAGGTTTTTATTTTTAAAAACCAAAATAAAGAGCGTGGACGAATAAAGTGAGAAGGTTGTAAGATCCTATCACCAACCAGGCGGCTGGCCTAGTGGCAAGCTTGGCAGGGTAAAGGCATTGGCGAACTACAGATCCTGCATTCAAATCCTGATGGGAACATTTTGTTTATTTTAGTAGCAACAAGGGCATGCAGTAATTAATAGCGCTTTGTGGTATTTGGTCCTTGTGTGGGTAGTTGGCCTAGCGGTGACCCTTAGGGCGCTAGTGTGCTGGAAAGTGGTAGGCGTTGTGTTCAAATCTCCACGACAGTGTTTTTGGTAAGCGCATTTAAATTTGTTAATCGCTAAGGTTGAGGATTAGGTGCATGTGGTTTAATTGATTATTGTGAGTGCTATTGGATTTGGGAGATATAAGGGAAAATTTTTATTATTACATGCATTTATTTTGAAGAAAATTATAATGAAATATTTTTTCAAGTGATTTTGTGGAGTAATAAGGATCTTTGATAAATTTTTTATAAATGTGTTTAGAATTTAAGAGGGAGTTAAAAGGTGTATGAGGTATTTTAATTGTTTGTATTTTTGCTTCATTGTGAAGGTTTGGTTTTATGATTTAATGCTATAGTTTTGAGAAACCAAGAGTGTTGGTTTGGAATTTAATTGGGCACACATGTTGAAAGTTTGCTAACTCATAAAGAGGTGTTGTGCTAACCCTTTTATAGTTGCAAAAGATATTATGTGTGAGATATTTTTGAAGATATATCTCCATAAGAACAAGCAAAAAGGTATGGGCATATCATTCCTTATTTAAGGTGTTTTGTTGAATGAATATTTCTGAAACATAAGGTGGAGTGAAAAGGATTGTTTGATAAGCTTTTTTGGAAATATTTGAGTTAGAAATTATGCTTCATGGGTGAATGATTTGAGATAGAGTTTGAGAATAATATTGGGCTTGCATAGTTAAAATAAATTGAGACATTTGTACTAGAAATTGTGAACTACTTGTAATAGGGTTGAAGATAGATTTTGAGCAAGTTTGAGGCAGACTTATGAGCAGGTTAGAGGCAGATTCTGAGCAGGTTTTGAGATAAATTTTGAGCAGGTTTAAGGCAGACCTATGAGCAGGTTAGAGGTAGATTTGTTGAGTGGTATTTTCACCCAATTGTGAAAGTACACTCTCCTTTAGGATTTGGGTTCCAAATCCCCTCTTGCAAAGAAGTCAAACAAACGACTTCTCCAAGGTCTCCGCTATATTAGCATTTGCATGTGTATTAGTAATCTCAAATAAAGATATTCAATTTAAATGCTTGGAACACCTTAGTGGTTGCAAGTAACTGTAAACAAGGGACAATGTTGGTTTATTTTACCATGAAACTTTAGTGATTGTTCATTGAACCAAAATAAAGCAAATGTGAGTTGGCCCTCATATGACCTTCAATGTGATGCTCAAATTACCCCTCTTTCGTAAAATTAGAATTTTTATGAAGAGGGTAATTTTACGATAAAAAAAATGGAAATTTGTGAAATGCCATAAAACACAACTCCTTCAATGAAATTGGAATTTTCATGAAGGGAATGTCATCATAGGCTCATGAGTGTAAAATAAAACTGAAAAAATGAAATTTGACCTTAAAATGGAAATTTTCTATTTTCAGATTTTTAAAATCTGCAATAAAACAGCAACTTCGATGAATTTTTAAAAATACTAAACAACTCCGAAAATGAAATTTCAAAGTGCGTATGGGAAATATGAAGTATAACCTACGCAATGGTGAAATTATTTTTGGATTTTGAAATTTTTTTAATGTTTATTTTAATGCCTGAAAATTTTTAAAAAAAGTTAAAATTTTTGGAAAATAAAATGCAAAAAATGAAAATGAAATGCAGAAAACTAAAAATAAAATGCATTCAGTATGATGCTATCTTATTTCGACAAAATTGAAGATGTGAGGTTTTCATGCATGCAACCTAACCTATTGGACTTGCAAAACAAGCACAATCTGGATAAGCTAAGTGTTGGCTTCTAGGGTTTTAAATGAGGTTTTCAGATTTAGACATTCGCATGAAGCAACCAAGAAACTTGTATAAACTCCATTTACAAGCCTAAAATCTGAAAAGGGGAAAAATAGACATTTAATCTTGCATGTAGAAAATGACTCATTCTTTCTTGTCCATAAGATGCAAATTTCTACCCAGGTGTTGTAGGTGAGTTGGAGAGGAGAGGGCAATCCTCCAAGGGAGGTCCTAGGTTCGAATCTCCACCCTACCAAAAAGTTGAATTGGGTACCCAAAATCCAATTGATAATGTTGGTGCGGGCAGGGCTGGGTGCGACTCCCGGGTGACTTTGACGGTGTAGAACCCCCTGTTCATGGTCTCTCAGACCAAAGCGGCCCCACAAGGGGTTTTTCACTTTTAAAAAAAAAAAAAGATGCAACTTTCTGAAAATTTTTGTATAAAAAATTTGTTATTTTACAATAATAGAAGTTTCTAGTTTTCCCAAACCAGTCAATGGAAGAAAACAACTCGAACAGGTCCAGAATGGCCCTCTTGCCTTCAAATCTGCAACTCTGCTCGCGACAGTTTCCAACCCCTTCTGGCCTCTTTGAATGGCGTATTTAAAATTTTCAAGAAGCTTTTCATTTCATTTTTCAATGGTTGTTCGTTTCACCTTCCCTCTGCATGCATGTGTTCTGATTCCCAAAAGACTTTTTGTTTCTATTTTGTGGCCCTTCGTTTCATTTTATCCACATGGGCTTGCATCTGTTTCCTTCCGTGTGTAACGACAGTCTTAAATGATCTCAAATCATTAAATCTTCCTTATGTAACGTTTCATCTTATTCCTTGGATTTTGTCCTTATGTCCATGTCACTATGCAGTCTTCAGTTTCATTGTCCTGGTATTCATCACTAATATCAGATGCACTATCAACTACTCTGTTCCCTTGGTGAAAATCGGACATGTCGTGATATCGTGACACTTTTGCCTCCTTGCTCTCTTTTGTTGCTTTTAGCCATGAGAATGTAACATGTCGTGATATCGTGACACTTTTTCCTCCTTTGGCCGCGAAAATGCAACATGTCGCGATATCGCGACACTTTTCTCTTTCGGCCACAAAAATGCAACATGTCGCGATATCGCGACACTTTTTCTCTTTCGGCCACAAAAATGCAACATGTCGCGATATCGCGACACTTTTTCTCTTTCGGCCGTGAAAATGCAACATGTCGCAATATCGCGACACTTTTTCTCTTTCGACCGCGAAAATGCAACATGTCACGATATCGCGACACTTTTTCTCTTTCGACCGCAAAAATGCAACATGTCACGATATCGCGAAACTTTTTCTCGTTTGGTCGCAAAAATGCAACATGTCACGATATCGCGACATTTTTCTTTCTTCTCTTGCTCTTGTTCTTTCTGGACGCAAAAATGCAACATGTCACGATATCGCGACACTTTTTCTCTTTTGGCCACGACAATGCAACATGTCGCGATATCACGAAACTTTTTCTCTTTTGGCTGCGATAATGCAACATGTCACAATATCGGGACACTTTTTCTCTTTTGGCCGCGACCATGCAACATGTCGCGATATCGCGACACTTTTTCTTTTTTTGGCCGCGACAATGCAACATGTCACGATATCGCAACACTTTTTTCATCCTTGCGGTGTTTTGCTTTTTCTTTGAGCTTTAGCATATGGGCCACTTCGGTCTTCTTGGAAAACATCCAAAAAATATGGGTCCCCAATTTTGGGGTATGTTGTGGAGTAGCCACAACAAGATTTTGAGCAGATTTTGAGATAGATTTTGAGCAGGTTTGAGGTAAACTTATGAGCAAGTTTTGAGACATATTATGAGAAGGTTTTGAGATAGATTTTGAGTAGATTTAAGGTAGACTTGTGAGCAGGTTAGACGCAGATTTTAAGCAGGTTTTGAGGTAGACTTGTGAGCAGATTTATGAGTAGTGTTGATCAGTGTTAAGCAGAGTAAAGGGGATAGAGTTCTCATGTGGAGATAGATCCACAAACTAGAGAAGTGGGGACAGAGGTCTCATGTGGAGTGAGATCTGTGAACCAATTGGGGAGATAGAGTTCTTCTATAGAGAGAGATACACAAACCAGTTGAGGAGATAGAGTTCTCCTGGATCAAGTTCCACGAACCAGAGAAAGGGGGAAAGAGTTCTCCTGTGGAGAGAGATCCACAAATCTGAGTATAGAGGATTGGTGTCTCCTTTGGACAAGAGGTCCATAAACATTGTAATAGAGAATTTATTCCCAAAAGATTTATTGAGAAAATTTATAAGGAATATTTTCTCCGTGGAGTAGCCCACATTAGGCGAACCATGTTAAATCATGTCTCTCATGTGTGTGATGATGTGTGCAATTATTACTGCTTTGATATTGTTGATGTTATCATTTGGATTGAAAAGTAAAAAATTTTATCTTATACTGTTCACCCCCCCTCTTAGTATAAGCTTATGTTCTTCAATAACATAAATGAATACAACGTAGCTATGGAAGAAATAACACTCCATTAATGAAGCTATTGAACTACATTGCACCCATCACCAATATGGTGATCTACACAGCACTGCACTACTACCTATGACTATGCTATAAGCAACTCTATCTATCTATGTCCCCCTTCTCATATTTATCTAATAATGAGGCCTTTCTTATATAGGAAGATAGATTCCTTGGCCAACACTCTACTTAGTTGTGCAAGGGATTGTTGAAATAATTTATTGCATCCATAGGATTGAGTTGTCACACTGCAAGAATTTTTTTGAAACCAATGAGCTATTACAGGCTCTGGTCAACCTACCTCTTTATTTTGGTAAAATATTTATTGCTAGATTTTAAAGTGACCAAAATGGGTAAGCAAACCCGAGTGGTAAACTTAAGGTATTACAAGTTTATGCACTTACAAATTTTAGTTATGAATTACTTCTATAAAATTGACCAAGCAAGGACAACTCTAATTATAACATATATGTAGACCAGTGCCTAGATTCATTGGGTTGTTATAAAAAATTTAACAATACTTTCAAATGAACAAAGAGAATGGAGAAAAGAAGAAATTGGCATTATTAAACTCATTCTAATATCGTAATAAATCTAATATTTAACCAATGAAAGAAACGTTCACAACACATTCAAATAATGTAATATGCCATGAAGTTACATTCAAAATTGAAGACAAAAAGTTGATAGAAATGAAACCCATAATTGTATTAATTTTCAAAGGAGTTACATGTAGAGTTGGCAGAATGACATTTAACTTTGTTAAAGGTATTAATACAATGAATAATTCTTGTTCAAATAATATAACAAGACTCTTCTACTCTCCCATTCCAATCTAGTAATAGGAAAAGCCTCTGGACCTCGGGCTCAATAGATCTAGAAATGATCTTAGTTTCTTGAGCACTATTCTATCAAACCTTGCACAACAAAGGGGAATAATGAGGGATGAAAAAGAAAATAGACACAAAGGGGATACAACAACATAACTACAGGGCACTCGCATATACCTCTTAGCAATAATTTGCTATCTCTAAAGCTTGATGATGATTATGACCATGGTTGCTTCTTTTATAGCCTCTGGTTCTTGATTCTATTATTTTTGGTCTCATCTGGACCTTACAGTTGTCCTCATCTCCTTTGATCTTCAAATACTGTACAGTTATCTCCCATTTGTCCTCTTTTACCTATATTTTTGGATTTGATTATGACCTTTTTCAAAAAGGTGACACTCATCTATACCATGACTTATAGTTGACCAGCTCACTGATCAGTTGACTATGTCTCTAATGAATAATCTTCTTCGGTTATGACTTCATCTTCTGGTCGGCTTCCTGTTCTTGAACTTTGGCCTGCTTTAGTAATCCTTATTTCTTCTCTTGGAGGTGTGTTTAGCTTCAATTGTAGGCCACGTAATCCGATTTTATTCATTTTTTTAATTTGCTAAAGTTTTCTAATTTGTTTTTCAATGATCCTCCATGCATCAATATGAAAGGTTACAAAAAACCTCACTGCATTCATCTCTTGTAGGATTCCACATTTTTGTATGCTACTAAAGACTTTGTTTTTCTCATACATAATAAAAATGGAATCGACATTATTGATTAAGAAGGTAGCATGTTTGGCCATCTCTTTTTCATCATCAGGTTCACAATCAAACTCTTCAACCTTGTTCATGATGAGGTCTTATATGCTGGAAGTTTCTAGGAATTCCTCCAATGATAGTCCAATCTCTACCATTTTTTCTTTTATGTCATCCAACAAGGAATTCATTTCTACTGCATCATTGTACCACCTTCCCAAGTTCCCTTCAAAAATTGATGCCTTCATGAATTCAAGACTATTTTTAACTTTAGAGCCATCTTCCAGGATCACTTCCTTATTCTGCAAGGAGAGTGAGATGAATGATCTCCAAGTCTTGCTCATTTTGATATAGCAAGATTTTCATCTCTTGGACAGTGAATTGGATCAATCTGATCTACTGGAACATCTCTGTTATACCATCAATTTTGTCCTATATTTTGAAAGATATTTCTTTCCTGATTTTAGAAATGCAGACCATATAATCCATTTCTTCCTTAGCTTGAGGAGGTTGTACTTGGGTGATGGTCGTTTGAGACAACTGTTCTTGCAAGTTGTTAATCATGGCTTGCATTTTTGCTATTTTAGTATCCTTTGTCTCCAGTTGGCTCCTAAAATCCTTAGTTTTTTGAAGCAGATGTTCTATAGTTTTCTCTTGTATAACTTTGTTCAATCTGACTATGTCATCCTCTTCTCCTTGCATTAAAATCTCCCATGTTTTATCATCAATTCCAAAGACAAAATTTTCTATAGAGTAGGTATAGATATCTTTGTCATGGATGTCTTGGATATGTCTTCTTCAATTTTTGTGATAGAACTTACTTCCATGCCACCCATTTTTGCTATTATCTGTAATTCCTACTCATCGACATCACTAAAAGTTGTTTCTTCTTCTATCCTTTCTAGTGTGACCTTTGCTAAGGTTAGAGCTAGCTTGGGCTTCTTTGTCTTAGGGGCAAGCATAACTTCTTGAAGTTTAACCCTATGCCCTCTGAAGATGTCTCCAAAACCACCTGCTTCCCTCATGTTCATTTGTATTATTTTTGGAATTTGTACTTCCTTGTTGTAGGTCTAAAATTTTTGCACCCTTACCTTCAGGTAGGTGGATCCGTACCTGGAAGGGGGATGGGAGAAGGATAGGTCTACACCTCGGACAAAGAGACACTTTGAATCGTGCTCTATTTGGTGATTTTTTGACAGATGGTGGGTTCACCAGGAAGCGTTTTGGAGCAACTTCCGTACCTAGGCTAGAAATGAATTTGATGTATTTGTTTTAGTTTAAAAACACTTCAAATACCTAGGTTGGCCATAATGAAGCTAAACTATTCTATATGCAAATTGTGATTTATATGCAGAAAAAAAATAGAAATAAACTCTAAATGCAATGCTTGAAAGGAAAATGAAATATCTTACCTAGTTTCGGATGTTTGATGAAGGTTTGGCTTTTTGAAGCAGTCCAAATCATCTCTAATTTTGTAAATTCATCTGCAATTGGATAGAATTGCCTACAATTTTGTAGGTTCATCTATAATTGCACAGATTCATCCGAAATCGGATGAAATCATCTGAAATCAGATGAAGTTGCTTGACCGATTTCATCAAAAACCTGCAACAGAACAAATAGATGCTAAAAAAAAGAAAAATACAGTGCAAAATACTATTTAAAAGGGTTAAAACATTAACTGAATGCTTAATTGATCCCAAAAAATCTGATAAATTTTGAAATAACGAAATGCCCTTATGTTTTAAGTGGAATTGATCCTAAATGCAAAATGTCATTAAGAATGAGGTGAACACTAGATGCAATACAGAATAAAGATCTAAACTAATGTAAATTGATTAATTGAATCACTAGGAAATGCAAACCTCAGATCTTGATTGCCCCCAAGAGGAGTACAGTCAAGATCGCCTGAAATGGTACCATATCATCTCCAATAGAGATGAGATTGTCTCTAATTTGAATAGGATCGCATGCGATGATCCAAGCTTCCTTTGACTGATGCAAAATGAAAACCTGCAAATGGATCTAGAAAACTTATGCGAATAATTGAATTTCAAGATGTTCTAACAGGGTATGGAGCTTGGGTTGCAAGAAATTGATCAACCAGGGTGGTTTTAATGGAAATCAAGTTTTAAATAGGATTAAGGGAGGAGTTAGGAGGTTGGGAGTCATCCCAATCTAGGATATCTCCAGTGGAACATCCTCCAACGGCGTAGACATGCCCTTTCTAAGCTAGGAATGGGAGTTGGAACTATTTCCAATTATGAAATTTTGGTTTTTTGAACGAAATCATCTGGACGTTCGGTTCTAGACGATATCATCCAATTAGGGATGATATCATCAAATCGACGACGATATCATCCAACTACCATAACTGCCTCTATATTTGATGCGAAAAATGAGGTGGTTGTTAAAAGGTGGTTTTATGGTTGATTTTCAAATTATTACCTTAGGGTAAATTAAATTGCATCAATTTTAGGGTGTTACATTTTTCCTCCTCTTTAGTGAATTCTCTGCAGAAAATGCGTTAAAGAAGAGATTGGCACGCTTTACAAGAAAGTAAAAATTTATTCTAATTTTTAGGTGACGATTCTAAGTCGAATCGTGCAACTGATGACTGTGGTACCCCCTCCAGGATTTTAACCAAATCGAACATTTGGTAAAACTATGGAAGAGTTTAAAAAGTGCATTTTTAATATATATATTTTTAGAAAAAAGGGTAAAACCTAAATTCATTTTTATTTTCACCGTTACCATTCCAGAGCTCTGAGGCCAAAGAAATTGTGGAGACCGAGCATCGAGCGATGGTAGTGCGATGAGGGATGCGGGTAAGGTTTCTAATATTTTCTAAAAAAAGTTAGCTTTTAAGTTTTTATGTTTAGATTTTTTATTTTATTTTAGGGAACCGCGACCGTATTTCATCGTGTTGACGAAGTCGAGATGGATCATCTCGATTTCGACAAAATCGTCCCAATTTTAGAAATATTGTACCAAATGATCTTGACGAATTCAGGACGGTTACATCCAATTTGGGACGATTCGGCTGTTAGGGTCAAATCGTATAAGGTGACACGATTTCGTCAAAACAAGGATGATCTCATGAAATTAGGAACAATATCGTCCAATAATGGACGATATCAGCAAATTTTTAGGTGATTTTTAATTTGTTGATATTATTGATTGTTTTATGATGTACTAATTATTGAATTTTGTTGTTTGTTTTGCAGGAAGAAATTGCTAAAAAATTGGGAGTGCAAATATGGCGGGTTAAGAGATGATTTGGCTGCACTGACCCTGGACGAGGGATACTTTAGGGGCAGTGGGACTACAGCATGTAGCAGAGATGCCATAGGTGCCTACAGATATGGGGCTATTGACAGCCCTAGCAGAGAGATGGTATCTGGGGTCATCTTGCTTCTGAATACGAACAAGGGAGATGACTCCCACTTTGGAGGATGTACGAAGGATTTTGTGAATCCCCATCTAGGGCATATTTATTGCTGCTTCAATTGGTTTTGGTCGAGCGATGCTGAGATTGACTGGCGATGCTAGCTTCGTCTTGGATGAGGGTAGAGTGAACATCGAGACTTTGAGACATACAGATGGAGTATCCACCTTGACTAAGGTGTTGGATATGTAATAGGTGTAGATGGAGGAGACGATATCTGAAGTGTAACTTTCACACGTTTAGAAGGAAAGGCATAATTAGGATGAGTAGAAAATAATGCGGGGCAAAATTGAATCCCAATAGGTTCTGCCAAAGCACACATATCAAATGGTCTAGGATCACCATGAATGGTGACCAATTGATACTTGAATTAGAATTTAACACATTGGTGTAAGGTAGAGGTTACAACTCACATTGCATTGATCCAAGGGCGACCCAAAATTATATTGTACGATGTAGGGCAATATACAATAAGCACGGTCGTATCCAAAGTTCTCGAACCAACCTGCAATGGAATTGTAATAACTCCACATGTTTCTTGTATTTCATCATTAAATGTTTTTATGATCATATATGTTCTCTTCATCTCATCACTTCTAAATCCTAATCTCTGGTAAAAGTCAAAAGTACAAATATCTAGGGATGAACCATTATCAATTAAAACTCTTTTGATAGCTACATCTTCGATTAATGTAGTAATGTACAATGGATTGTCTTTATGTAAACTATGAAGTGGGATATATTTATCATGAAAGTCAATACATTCAACTTCACAAGGTATAATAGTATTTGCCATAGCTTCAGGTTGTATGTCTTATGGTACCATCATCTGACTTAATGTACGCATCAACTCTTCCCTATGTGTGGGAGATGATCTTAGAAGGTCTAAGAGAGAAATCCTTGTTGTAATATTAGAAATTTGTTCATTGATATCATAAGGGGGTTTGGGTTGAGAATTTGATGCATCATTTCCTCTACTAGGAAACTTCAGAACAAACGAAACTGACTTATGATTATGATTTTGATCTTGTTGAGAATTTTGGGCTTGTTGTCTAGTAACGAATTCGATGGTACCCACAATATTATTGTGTGCATGGTGAATGGGTCTTGGTCTAGCATTTATGGCTTGCTCATTAGGGAGGATTTGTTGTGAGGATGGTCGTGTTGTGACCCTTCTTGGAAATGGTTCCTCTAGAACCATCTGAGTTGTGATAGGAAGAATAGGTTTTGACTCATATTCAAAGCTATTTGATTGTTCGGATGTAATATGTAGGTCACTTTTTGTTTCAGAATCCGTATCACTTGGATATGTTGTTAGAATGTTATGTATAGGTCTAGTGGTGACCACAGATAATGTTGTCCCAAATATCTCAAAGTCTTGAGAAGGTACATGTCCACTAATTTTTCCCACATATCGGGTTGGATGGGTAACATTATGATGCTCAATTTGATTAGCCACTTCTTTACCGTGTTTGGGTAAAGGATGTTGAAAAATGTCCAATGTTTGATTTGCATTCTGATTCTAATTTTGTTGTGTATATTTTTGAGCATTGTTTGGAGCATTTTGTTTTGGTTGGAAATTTTGTACTTCCATTTCATTGTTATCAAACAAGTTTTGTATTTTATGTTTTAATCTCTTGCAAGAATTTGTTGAATGTCCAGGTACTCTATGGAAATCATAATGTAGGTTAGCTCTATATCCAGGTATGGTTGTATCAGGTTCCTAAATATTAGGTAATTTTATTAGACCTCTTTCTAATAGTTGTGGCAAGATAGTGGATAAAAGTTGATTTAACCTAGTAAATTCTCTCGAAGGTCTATCAAGAGCCTTCAATACAAACTTCTTTGCAGTTTTCGTAGCATTAACATTCACAGTATTTCTACTGTCGATGACTCCATCACCCACAACCTGCTTATTCTTATATTAATTTTTAGATGCCTTATCATCATCCTTCTTCTTAAATTGGCCTCTTCCAATGAGGGCATCTTCAACTCTTCATGCTAAGTCTATAGCCTGATCGAAGGTTGTCAATATAGCAGTTGAAATCTCATAGGACAATTGTTTTTGCAAGTTATTGATAAAAATGTCCAACATATCTCTATGAGTTAATGCAAAGTTTAATTTCCCTAGCATCTGTCTCCATATTGCTAGGAAATCGACAAAGCATTCAAATTTGTCCTGTTTCAAGTTGTACAAATACTTAATTGTCACATGCCTCTCTATGTAGGCACTAAATTGGTGGACAAATGATTTAGCTATTTCTTCAAAATTTCTCAAAGAAATGGTAAGCAATTGATAATACCATTCCAATGCCATACCTCCCAAGATTTTTGGGAACATCTTTAGCAATAGCAAATCGTTATGACATATATCATGACATGTTATTCTAAACATACGCAGATGCTCTATGGGATATTTGATTCCTTTATATATAGGGAGAACAGGCATAGGAAAATACTTAGGATAAGGTTTGGCAACCATTATGGGATCCAAAGGTTGACTACACATCTCTCGATAGTTATATGAGGGACGGTAGGGATCTATCTGGTCCATGCGGGAAACTAATTGTTTCACTATGGTTTCAATATTACTGGATTGTCCATCATACTGATTCGGTTGCATTATGGTATTGGTTCTTTGAGTATATGAAGGGATGACATAAGGATTCAATGCCAAATTACTATTATGCAAAGCATTTCTAGGAAGGGTGTTATGAAGTGGATGTGGGACAGTGTTCTGTTGAACCTTTTGATGTTGATAGTTGGTATTTGGTTTCGGTTTAAGTTTTTGTTGTTTTAAAATTTGTTGATTAATAGCTTGAGAGAATAAAGCGATAAATTATGGTCTCTGAGGTGGAGGATTGTTCTTTGGTTTATTGATAGGCACTTTAGAATGTTGGGTTGTCTTATGTTGTTGCATGTTTTGAATCAGGGATGCCATATTTGCATTTGATGGTCCTGCTTGGTCACTTTCTTGATCTATGAATGAAAGAGGGTTTGTATGCATTTGAAATGTGTTTTCTAAAGTGGCTTGTGTTTCACTAATTCCAACTTTATCTGCTAATACTGCTAGGTTGAAATCCTTAATGTTGGTTTTTACAAATTTTAGAAGGTGTTCCATAGATTTAAAGTTAACAATTTCTTCTAGAGTCACCTTAGGTGATCCAGTTTCATATTCTCTATTGATTTCTTCTTATTCATAGTCTTCAGCAAGACTCCCATCACGGTGGTCATGAGAACCTTCATATTGATCTTGTTCTTCAAGAGGGGGATTTTTAGTAGGTGGTGGTTCCACCCACTCATCACCTATTTGTTTACCACTCCTTAGTTTAGGCATTATGGTAGATTTGAATTTTTGCAAATATATGTTCTTATATATATATATATATATATATATATATATATATATATATATATATATATATATATATATATATATATATAGGAATTTAAGGAGGTATATATTTTATATATATACCTAATTAATATAATGTATATATGTATGTTTTTTTTTTAAAGATTTTTATAGCTTTAATTTGCAAAAATTAAATGAAAACAAGAAATACAAAATATTATAATATAAGTATTATAAATATTATAACCTAGCTCTCCAGAAACAACTTATAAATATCATTGATGGGTTTAAGTTCATCGGGTGTCATGTAATGCTCTTCTTCAAATTGAAAGTTGTCTTTCAAAAATTGGATAAAATGTGCTACAGTGATATGATCAACTTCAAAATTAGACACATAAAAATAGAGTTCGTGACAATATTCTAGGTATAAGACTGCCCTAGGAACTCTGCTGAATCTTCTTCTATCAGTCAAGACAACCTCTTGGTCTTCTATACGGGATAGAAATTTATATACTACCATAGCATTTTCAAGATAATCTTCAAAGGTGTATATGTCAGAGGAAATGATTGCTCGTTTATCTGCTAGCCATCTATGGCAAGCTCTCTGAAGTTCATGATAGAAGGATAAGTTATCGAAATCCAGGATTCTGTCTAAATCAAACCTCTTAATTTTTCTAAGTTCGGGTGCTCTGGACTCAATAATAGTTAACTTTCTATCCAATTCGTCCCAATGTGTTTGAGATCTAAATCTAGGACCTCTAACTAGAGTAGAAATTTCTATGGTTGCTAGTTGAACACCAACATTAATCAAAACACCACGTCTTCTATTGTAATCTACCATCTAATGGATTGATAAGTCAAATGATCTAAAATTTTAAGTTCTCTATATTTTTTTTTGTTTTCAAAAGATTTTTAATGTGTTTCACGTCAAGTTCACCAAAGAATGTAGGTCTAAAATTTTTGCACCCTTACCTTCAGGCAGATGGATCCGCACCCAAAAGGGGGATGGGAAAAGGATAGGTCTACACCTCGGACAGAGAGACACTTTGAATCGTGCCCTCTTTGGTGATTTGTCAATGGATGGTGGGTTCACCAAGAAGCATTTTGGAGCAGCTTCTATGCCTAGGCTAGGAATAAATTGGATGTATTCGTTCTATTTTAAAAACACTTCAAATACCTAGGTTGGCCAGAATGAAACTAAACTATTCTATATGCAAATTGCGATTTATATGCAGACAAAAAACATAAATAAACTCTAAATGCAATGTTTGAAAGGAAAAGGAAAGATCTTACCCGATTCTGGATGTCTGATGAAGGTTTAACTTTTTGAAGCAGTCCAAATCATCTCTAATTCTGCAAATTCATTTGCAATTGAACAGAATCGCCTGTAATTTTGTAGGTTCGTCTGTAATTGCACAAATTCATTTGAAATCGGATGAAATCGTCTAAAATCAAACGAAGTCGCCTAATCGATTTTGTCAGAAACCTGCAACAAAATAGATAGATGCCAAAACAAAGGAAAATACAATGCAAAATACTATTTAAAAGGATAAAAACATTAACTAAATGCTTAATTGATCCCAAAACATTTGATAAAATCTAAAATAATGAAATGTCCTTATGTTTTAAGTGGAATTTATCCTAAATGTAAAATGTCATTAAGAATGAGGTGAACACCATATGTAATACAGAATAAAGATCTACACTAATGTAAATTGATTAATTGAATCACTAAGAAATGTAAACCTCAGATCTTGATTGCCCCTAAGAGGAGTACAGTCAATATCGCCTGAAATGGTACCGGATCATCTCCAATAGAGACGAGATCGTATATAATTTGAACAGGATCGCCTACGACGATCCAAGCTTCCTCTGACTGATGCAAAATGAAAACCTACAAATGGATCTATAAAACTTATGTGAATAATCAAATTTCAAGATGTTCTAACAGGGTATGGAGCTTGGGTTGCAGGAAATCGATCAGCTAGGGTGGGTTTAATGGAAATCAAGGTTTAAATAGGATTGAGGGGGGAGTTAGGAGGTTGGGAGTCATCCCAATCTAGGATATCTCTAGCGAAACATCCTCCAATGATGCAGACATGTTTCTGCTAAGCTAGAAATGGGAGTTGGAACTGTTTCCAATTATGAAAATTTGGTTTTTTGAACGAAATCATATGGACATTCGGTTCCAGATGATCTCATCCAATTAGGGACAATATCATCAAATCAATGATGATATCATCCAACTACCATAACTGCCTCTATATTTGGTGCGAAAAATGAGGCAAGTGGTTAAAAGGTGGTTTTACGGTTGATTTTTGAATTATTACCTTAGGGTAAATTAAATTGTGTCAATTTTAGGGTGTTACATTTTGCCCCCTCTTTAGCAAATTTTTTGCAGAAAATGCATTAAAGAAGAGATTGGCATGCTTTACGAGAAAGCAAAAATTTATTTCAATTTTTAGGTGATGATTCTAAGTCGAATCGTGCAACTGATGACTGTGGTGCCCCCTCTAGGTTTTTAACCAAATCGGACATTTGGTAAATACATGGAAGAGTTAAAAAAGTGCATTTTTAATATATATATTTATAAAATAGGGTAAAACCTAATTTCATTTTTATTTTCATTGTTACCATTCCAGAGCTCTAAGGCCATAGAAATGGTGGAGATCGAGCATCGAGCGATGGCAATGCGACGAGGGATGCAAGTAAGGTTTCTAATATTTTCTAAAAAAAATTAGCTTTTAAATTTTTATGTTTAGATTGAATTTTTGTTGTATTTTAGGGCGTCGTGACCGTATTTTGCCATGTTTATGAAGTCGAGACGAGATCGTCTTGATTTCGACAAAATCGTCCCAATATCAGCAAGATCGTACCAAATGATCTTGACAAATTTAGGATGGTTACATCCAATTTGGGATGATTCGACTGTTAGGGCCGAATCGTATAGGGTGAGACAATTTCATCGAAATAAGGATGATTTCATGAAATTAAGAATGATATCATCCAATAATGGATGATATCAGCAAATTGTCAGGCGATTTTTAATTTGTTGATGTTATTGATTGTTTTATGATGTACTAATTATTGATTTTTATTGTTTATTTTGTATAAGGAATTGCTAAAAATACGGGAGTGGAAATATGGTGGGTTAAGATATGATTTGGCCGCATTGACCCCAATAGAGAAGGATACTTTAGGGGCAGTGGGACTACAGCATGTGGTAGAGATGCCATAGGTGCCTACAGATATGGAGCTATTGACAGCCCTAGCAAAGATATGGTATCCGGGGTCATCTTGCTTCCGACTACCGACAGGGGAGATGACTCCCACTTTGGAGGATGTATGGAGGATTTTGTGAATCCCCATCTAGGGTAGATTTATTGTTGCTTTGACCAGTTGTGGTCGAGCGATGTTGAGATTGATTGGTGATGCTAGCTTCATCCTGGAGAAGGGCAGAGGGAACATCAATATTTTGAGACATACAGATGGAGTATCCACATGGACTAAGGTGTTGGCTGGGGTGGTAGGTGGCTTATTGCTATGCCACCAGAGCAGATGCAGAGTATGAAGAACACAAGCTTATACTGAGAGGGGGGGTGAATAGTATAAGACCTCTTTTTACTTTCTCTATTTAACTTCAACTTCGCAAAGCAATGAACCAATAGCAATATCAAAGCAATGCATAAAGCAACACACAATGAGACACCAATTTTAACGTGGTTCACCCAATATGGGCTACCTCCACAAAACTTTTCTCTAAAAAGCTTTCTCAAAGTTCTTTGGGAATCCTTCCCAATTACAATGTTTATGAGCCTCAACCCAAAGGAGAAACCTTCCCCTACTCAAGTATTTATGAGCCTCTACCCAAAGGAGAATCCTTCCCCTCCTCACAAATTTATGAGCCTCCTGCCCAAAGGAGAATCCTTCCCCTCCTCACGAATTTATGAGCCTCCTGCCCAAAGGAGAATCCTTCCCCTCAACTTTGGAAATGATACTTCAGAAGATCACCTGCCTCTTATTTCGCTAGCACGTGGAACTCCTTTCCACAGAATACCTCTTGTCCTTAATGCTCAGCCTCAAGAGACCTCTATCCTCACTGATCACCTCCATAGCAACTCATCAACCTGTACTAAACACATTCAGTCGGTCCAGCACAAGTCTTCCTCACTCTGTCAGATCTGTCCCAAGCTCAACTCATAAAGCTTGAACAAATCAATCTCTGCTGCACACAAGCCTTCTCAAAGACTTGTCAAAACTGTCCTCGAGTTCTTCTCAAAAAACTACTTCAACTCTGTCCTCAAGTCCTCTCGCTAGGACCCGTCCAAATCAGCTCACAAGTCCTCCCTAGAACTTGTCCAAATCAGCTCACAAGTCCTCACTAGAACCTGTCCAAATTAGCTCACAAGTCCTCACTAGAACCTGTCCAATTCAGCTCACAATTCCTCACTAGGACCTGTCCAAATCAGCTCACAAGTCCTCACTATAACCTGTCCAATTCAGCTCACAAGTCCTCACTAGAACCTGTCCAAATCAGCTCACAAGTTCATCAAGAAAAACTTGCTTAGCATGAACCCACAAAGAGAATTTTTAGAGATCCAATGTGATTCATCAACCTCAGCATAAAGAGAATTGTTAGAGACTCAATATGTTATATACTTAACTCCCAATCTCAATCTCAAATCTCATAGAAACATAAAGAGAATTGTTAGAGACTCAATATGTTCTATACTTAACTCCCAATCTCAATCTCAACTCAATCTCAATCTCAAAAGAATAATATACATGTAGTATGCTTTTCTCAAGAACATGAAACACAACCCAATAATTGCCAACCATGCAATATCACAAATAACAATGATACTCATGTTCTTTCCACAACCAATATCTTTGCTCAACCAATTAGGGCTTTAACAACAATGCTTATAGATAAGGTTTAACCAACATCATTCAACTCAACATTAACCTTGAAGCATTCATCCAATCACTACATGAAAAGGAAACTAGTAGACATCTTTTTCCCTCCAAAGGTATTTGAACAAAATAGCCACCAACATAAATCACCAATGCAAAGAATAACTTGCTCAAATCAATCTCAATGGAGTAAGCCCAAATCATGTATCAAGTAAAGCATTAACTTGATCAAAATAACCTCTATGGAAGCAACTCAACCATCAATCTCAAAACATCCAACTAAGGGTTTCACCATCTCAATGCAAGAGCAAGACTTACTAACATAAACCCTAGTGCAAGATGCTTCCTCTTCCTCAACCAGAATTATGCATTCACCCAAAAACTCATCAATGATTTTAATGCATAAACAATCTTCAATATCCAGAAAATAGGATTTACACCAACAATAATACCTAGTAGACAGCCTTTTCACTCCAAACTCAATTTCAAAAAATACACCATCAACAATATACATGGAAGAAGTTGCCCATACCTTTGTTTGAGGAAGAAGAGAATAGTTCTTCAACCTGTTACCAACACCACCCTCAACTTTACCACCAATTTAGGGTTAGATCATAAAAGTAACCACAAAAATATTTATTCCATAAAACACCTTATGACTCCAATCCTTAGAATTCAACTACCAAAAATATAAAGCATACAAACAATATATCCTTTTACACCTTATTTCTCCAAATTAATTAAACCATGCTCAAGGAATAATAGCTTCTAAGCAAATCTCACTCAACAATCAAGCCAAAAATCTCAACCACACACTATCAACCTTATATCTCCAAAGAAGCATTTAACCTTAAAAATAATTTTAAATAAATCTGCCCAACCACTTCTTTAAAAAAGTGCAGATTTTATTTAAAAAACCTTACCAAAAAAAATGCTTCTGAAAATCGTGGGTCAATAGTGCCTCCGAAAAAATTGGAGCGCAAAAACTCTTCTCACACTCCACAACGAGAGTCGAACACTTGACCTCCCTTCAAGCGCCTTCATAGAACAGTCATTGCCACTAGGCCAACGATGCTAGCTTGAAGGCTAGCAAGAGTCTCCTTCTCCTTAACCCTTTGGCGGCGGATAAACGTGGTGAAAAAATGATAGTCATAGCTTTTACTTCCCAACCTTTGCGCAATTCAAATTTCTTTCACACCATTGCTTTGGACTATAGGTTATGGCTTATATAGCCAAACTTCCATGCTATACACGACGTCGACGGGAGGATAATTCGAATTTTTCAAATTAATATTACTTTGGCGCCTTCGAAACAACTTTAGGGTTTATGAAACCCTTTTGATTATTAAAAAATAATCATAGGTCTTTTAGACCTTAGACCTTAGGTGGAGAACCCATTAAATTATTAAAATAATTTAATCACTAAATCAAATAAATAATTAATTAAAAACCTTAAAAAGGTTTTATTAATTATTTTATTTAACTAATAAGTGTCTCCAGCCTTTGCATTAAGCTAAGAGTGGTTTTGAGAAAAACCCTTAATGCATCCACCTGGTTTTAATAAAAACCCTTAAACCTACCATGGTTTTGATAAAAACATTTTCATCTGCCACATGGAATCTCTCCGGAATCTTCTAGAAAATATTCTTTGGAATCTTCAACCTTTGAAGCCAATAAATCCTCTTGACATTAATGTCAGTTCCTTTTGACATCAATGACAACTCATAGACAAGAAGCTAGGATCTCAAACCCAAAATTGCCAACAATCTCCCCCTTTGTCATTGATGGCAAACCATGCTTCTCAACAACACTGAAACTCAAAACTGTTGTATAGAAATCAGCTCCCCCTGACTTGAGGCTCTCCCCCTTTGTCATCAATGGCAAAGGGTCACCTTTGGGGCTTGGGACTAAGAATGAGCCTCTTAGCTTAGTCCCTCCCCCACCTCCTGTTGAGGTGATTAATTTTGGGGTGGGATTAAAACTCCCATTAGGCACTGATCTTCATCAGTGTCTATAGCTGCCTTACCATGTCTTCTCTTGTTCTCCCTGTCCATATTCATGTTCCTGTTCATGTCACTGTTGTTGTTCTTGTTATCATTCTTGTTCTTATCCATGTCTTGATTCTTGTGCCTGTTCATACCCATGTTCCCTGCCCTGTACCTTGGAATTTTAGCTCTACACTGTCTAGCTATGTGACCTTCATTGTTGCACTTATAACAACTAACAATGTTATTTCTTTGAGGCATACCTGATCTTTGACTCCATCTGTTCTGACCAACCCTGTTCTTGTTATTAGCCTTGCAATAAACAGCCTTGTGCCCAAACTGTTTACAAGAGTAGAAATACCCTTGAAATAAATTACCACCTCTGAATCTGTCATTTACCTTCCTCACTTGAGTCATGCAATGTGAAGCCATATGACCAAACTTGTGACAAGCAAAACATCTGCCATTAAAATTTCCTTGATTTGACCTCTTAGATCCTGTAAACTTTCTCCCCTTTTTCTGATTCCTATTTTCTGATTCTGTGCATCTATCACTCAAGGACTCTTTTTTTGAAGTACTTTCCTCATCAGAACTCTCTTCCTTTTGGAATATCTTACTAGATTCCCCAGCAGAGTCACCAACCTGTTCCATGTGTTTCTTACCAAAACCAAGACCTGTTTTATCTGTTGTCCTTCTTTGATCTTTGATGATTGACTTTACCTTTTTGGTGCTATCTTCAAACCTGTAAAGCTTCTCCTTGTACTCTTTAGTTTCTTCTTTCAAGGAAGCCACTTTATGTTCTAACTCTCTACACTCAATAACCTTAGACTCTAACTTATCCTTAAGTTTATGTGTCTTAGCTATAGAGAAGTCAAGACTTTCTATAAGCTCATCTCTCTAAATACAACATTCATCCAATTTATCATTGAGTCTAGCATTCTTCTTTCTTTCCTTTTTCAAAGCACTAAGAGCACTAACAAGATCGACTTCAAGATCTACTTCACCATCCTCTATAACTTCCACTATTTGTTTACCTTTTGAAACATCAATGACTTTTTCAGATTTCTTATCACTAGAGGTGCTACCCTTTTCTAAATCCATACAAAGATCTTCCTTACAATTTTTCGAAGCATCCTCATACATAGTATAACTAGAAATCAATCCATCATTTGTGCAATCATCCTTAAGATGTCCAAAATTTCCACATCTAAAACATTTCATAAGGACAAATCTATGTTTCTTTTCTTCTTCTTTTTCTGTTAGGAACAACATCTCATTTCCAACATCACTTGAAGAACTTTCACTATCACTACTAGAACACTTACTTGCCTTGTCTAGGTAGAAACTTTTCTTGTGTTTGTGAGAGTACCTCTTTCCTTGATTGCTTTGCTCATATTTATTCTTCCTTTGATGTCCTGTGCCTTTCTGAATCCTTGCTCTTATAATCTTGCTTATCTTCATCACTTTCATCCTTGGCAGCAGTACAGTTAGTAGCATAATGACCAAACTTTCCACAATTGAAACACTTGACATATTTCATACCTTTGTGCTTTCTTGATAACTTGCCCTTCTTGCTATAATATGCCTCTTCATCACTAGAAGACTCATCACTATCTTTAAGCTCTTTACCCTTGGATTTCTTGGTAGCCTTGAAAGCTGCCTCCTTCTTAACATCAACCTTCACTTGAGTTCTCAACTCAAATGCTGCAAGTATACTATGAAGCTCATCCTTTTTCAACTTATCCAAATCCTTAGCTTCCTCAATAGCAGAAATATTTTCACTAAATCTATTTGGAAGATACCTCAAAATCTTATCACAAATATCATTTTCAGCAAGCTCAAGACCTAGTTCCTTTATAGAGTTAACAATCTCATCCATACGAAGCATATTGTCACTAATATTTTCTTGATCATTCATCTTGAGTTGTTCAAACATACCTTTGAAGTGTCTCAACTTGGCCTTTCGAACATTTGCATCACCTGTATGAACCACCTTCAACTGTTTCCACATTTCACTAGTTGTCTTGCAGTGAATCACCTTGGTAAGATCTGCCTTATGTAAACCCTTTAGGATTGCATTCATTGCCTTTGAATTGCTATGATGTAGAAGCCTCTATTCCTTAGTAGAATGACCATGCTCAGGAATGGTATACTCATCCTCAATCACTTCCAAAACTTCATTTCCAAGAGCCATAATATGAACCTTCATCCTAGCACTCCAAAGCCCAAAATCTGCCCCATCAAGAATAGGTGTTGCATTACCACTTGTAGATTCCATTGTGTTCTTTACAATATTTTCCTTCAAGTCGTTAAACTTTTCGAAGGAACCCGCTCTGATACCAATTGAAGAACACAAGCTTATACTGAGAGGGGGGGTGAACAGTATAAGACCTCTTTTTACTTTCTCTATTTAACTTCAACTTCGCAAAGCAATGAACCAATAGCAATATCAAAGCAATGCATAAAGAAACACACAATGAGACACCAATTTTAATGTGGTTCACCCAATATGGGCTACCTCCACAAAACTTTTCTCTAAAAAGCTTTTTCAAAGTTCTTTGGGAATCCTTCCCAATTACAATGTTTATGAGCCTCAGCCCAAAGGAGAAACCTTCCCCTACTCAAGTATTTATGAGCCTCTGCCCAAAGGAGAAACCTTCCCCTACTCAAGTATTTATGAGCCTCTGCCCAAAGGAGAATCCTTCCCCTCCTCATGAATTTATGAGCCTCCTACCCAAAGGAGAATCCTTCCCCTCCTCACGAATTTATGAGCCTCCTACCCAAAGGATAATCCTTCCCCTCAACTCTGGAAATGATACTTCAGAAGATCACCTGCCTCTTATTCCGCTAGCACGTGGAACTCCTTTCCATAGAAGACCTCCTGTCCTCAATGCTCAGCCTCAAGAAACCTCTATCCTCATTGATCACCTCCACAACAACTCATCAACCTGTACTAAACACAATTAGTCGGTCCAAGCACAAGTCTTCCTCACTCTGTCAGATTTGTCCCAAGCTCAACTCATAAATCTTGAAAAAATCAATCTCTGCTTTACACAAGCCTTCTCAAAGACTTGTCAAAACTGTCCTTAGGTTCTTCTCAAAGAACCACTTCAACTCTATCCTCAAGTCCTCTGCTAGGACCTGTCCAAATCAGCTCACAAGTCCTCACTAGAACCTGTCCAAATTAGCTCACAAGTCCTCACTAGAACCTTTCCAAATCAGCTCACAAGTTCTCACTAGAACCTGTCCAATTCAGCTCACAAGTCCTCACTAGAACCTATCCAAATCAGCTCACAAGTCCTCACTAGAACCTGTCCAAATCAGCTCACAAATCCTCACTAGAACCTATCCAATTCAGCTCACAAGTCTTCACTAGAACCTGTCCAAATCAACTCACAAGTCCTCACTAGAACCTGTCCAAATCAGCTCATAAGTCTTCACTAGAACCTGTCCAAATCAGCTCACAAGTTCATCAAGAAAAACTTGCTTAGCATGAACCTACAAAGAGAATTTTTAGAGACCCAATGTGATTCATCAACCTCATAGAAGCATAAAGAGAATTTTTAGAGACTCAATATGTTCTATACTTAACTCCCAATCTCAATCTCAATCTCAAAAGAATAAGATAGATGTAGTATGATTTTCTCAAGAACATGAAACACAACCCAACAATTGCCAACCATGCAATAACTCATATAACAATGATACTCATGTTCTTTCCACAACAAATATCTTTACTCAACAAATTAGGGCTTTAACAACAATGCTTATAGACAAGGTTTAACCAACATCATTCAACTCAACATTAACCTTGAAGCATTCAACCAATCACTACATGAAAAGGAAACTAGTAGACATCCTTTTCCCTCCAAAGGTATTTGAACAAAACAACCACCAACATAAATCACCAATGCAAAGAATAACTTGCTCAAATCAATCTCAATGGAGTAAGCCCAAATCATGTATCAAGTAAAGCTTTAACTTGATCAAAACAACCTCTATGGAAGCAACTCAACCATCAATCTCAAAACATCCAACTAAGGGTTTCACCATCTCAATGCAAGTAGCAAGACTTACTAACATAAACCCTAGTGCAAAATGCTTCCTCTTCCTCAACCAGAATTATGCATTCACCCAAAAAACTCATCAATGATTTTAATGAATAAACAATCTTCAATATCCAGAAAATGGGATTTACACCAACAAGAATACCTAGTAGACAACCTTTTCACTCCAAACTCAATTTCAGAAAATACACCATCAACAATATACATGGAAGAAGTTTCCCATACCTTTGTTTGAGGAAGAAGAGAATAGTTCTTCAACCAAAAAAATGCTTTTGAAAATCACGGGTCAATAGTGCCTCCAAAAAAATTGGAGCGCAAAAACTCTTCTCACACTCCACGGCGGGAGTCGAACGCTTGACCTCCCTTCAAGCGCCTTCGTAGAACAGTCGTTGCCACTGGGCCAATGGCGCTAGCTTGAAGGCTAGCAAGAGTCTCCTTCTCCTTAACCCTTTGGTGGCGGATAAACGTGGTGAAAAAATGATAGCCATAGCTTTTACTTCCCAACCTTTGCGCAATTCAATTTTATTTTACTCCATCACTTTGGACTATAGGTTATGGCTTATATAGCCAAAATTCCATGCTATACACGACGTCGACGGAAGGATAATTCAAATTTTTTGAATTAATATTACTTTGGCGCCTTCGAAACAACTTTAGGGTTTATGAAACCCTTTTGATTATTTAAAAAATAATCAAATGTCTTTTAGACCTTAGACCTTAGGTGGAGAACCCATTAAATTATTAAAATAATTTAATCACTAAATCAAATAAATAATTAATTAAAAAACCTTAAAAAGGTTTTATTAATTAAGTTATTTAATTAATAAGTGTCTCCAACCTTTGCATTAAGCTGAGAGTGGTTTTGAGAAAAACCCTTAATGCATCCACCTGGTTTTAATAAAAACCCTTAAACCTACCATGGTTTTGATAAAAACCTTTTCATCTGCCACATGGAATCTCTCCAAAATCTTCTAGAAAATATTCTTTGGAATCTTCAACCTTTGAAGCCAATAAATCCTCTTGACATTAATGCCAGTTCCTTTTGACATCAATGACAACTCATAGACAAGAAGCTAGGATCTCAAACCCAAAATTGCCAACAAAATATCCACATCATGACAAGATTTAGTTTAGAGATTATGGATGATTTCTTCTCATCTAAGCAACCTTTTAATAAATTAAAGTTACTTTGAACCATGTGAATTCAAGTTGACATGACCATGCATTTGATTTCCATACCCTAAAAGGCTTTATTGGTTTGATGTTATATTTTGAATTCATTGAGCATTCGAGTTCTCAAGTGTGTCTTATGCTTTGAATATTTTTAGCAATTGTAGTCCATTCACACTTGCTAAAATGGGAAAGAGCCATACTATCAGCACCAGATCCATTATCAATGATAAAACAATTACAAACATAGGCAATGATATAAAGGATTTCTTAGATGTTTTCTAAAAGTAAAAGAATGTCACCCAACATAGAATTAGTTATAGGGACAACCGAGATTACCTAGACACTACAAAAAATACCATGGATTCAAGGCTATCAAATTTGGATACTCAACCCAAGCTACCAAAATGTGCACATGTGATGAAATTAATACTTCATAGAGCAGATTTGTCAAAAAGAGAAATAAGGGACTCAAATAATAAAATGGTCACTCATTTCAATAGTGAATCCTTATGTGTCATTTATAGACTCTCCCTTGAATCTTCGTCATTTATGACAACTAGTGTTATTAGGCATTTGTGAAGCATTACGAGAGCATCAGTGAAATTTTGAAGGGCTAGAAAGTGAACAAGAACAAGACCTGTCTAAAAAAGGAAAGGTATGTCATCTTGATTTTTAAAATTGAATCAAGATACGTTATGGCCATGCTTTTTAGACTTTTGGGTGAGCATTTCACATCCCATTTCTCTATAAATATCTATAGAGGTACAAATTATAGTGAAGTCTCACTACATCCTATTTAAAAGAAGCAACTATGATCAAAGCCTGTTTAAAGCCATAAGCAAAATGAAAGGTCCCAAAATCATTGTTGATCACTAGGAATCCCATGCAAAAAAACTATCAAGGAGTCATGATTGAAAGAGAAAAAACATGTGAGGTGAAGGAACTAATTTCACTCTCAATAGCCCATAATGAGCCTCTTATAGCCCTTTCGATGATAACTAAATCCAACATCATCATTGATAACAATCCATGAGCCTTTTCAATGATAATTTAAGGGACTCTGCCAATGGTGAATGTTGAACCTAGATACCAGTTTGGGGTAAGCTAGTATACCTAGCTATCATCCACATTTGTTTAGGTATGTGATCTCTGACTTCTCATTTGTCAACTCTGTCCTCAAGTCCTCTGCTAGACCTTAGACCTTAGATGGAGAACCCATTAAATTATTAAAATAATTTAATCACTAAATCAAATAAATAATTAATTAAAAAACCTTAAAAAGGTTTGATTAATTAGGTTATTTAATTAATAAGTGTCTCCAGCATTTGCATTAAGTTGAGAGTGGTTTTGAGAAAAACCCTTAATGCATCCACCTAGTTTTAATAAAAACCCTTAAACCTGCCATGGTTTTGATAAAAACCTTTTCATCTGCCACATGGAATCTCTCTGGAATCTTCTAGAAAAGATTCTTTGGAATCTTCAACCTTTGAAGCCAATAAACCCTCTTGACATTAATGCCAGTTCCTTTTGACATCAATGACAACTCATAGACAAGAAGCTAGGATCTCAAACCCAAAATTGCCAACAGAGTACCATGGCTACTTGTAGATGTAATCTATGACATGAGAGAGCACAGACACCGATTTTCTTGGGGGTCGTATGTTCTATGCGGCTTGTACAGGATCCTCCATGGGATCATGTACAAGAGAGGCAAATATGTGGTGTTGACTTCACTTCTCCAAGTCTGGTGTTGGGAGCACATCGCAATGAGGTAACCTATGGGGCTACCATTGATAGGGATTGACCAGGAGGGGCCCAGGGTGTTCTACTGGTGGCTACGAAGAGGCTCACAAAGAAGAGTCGATTTACCTACCTCTCGTAGGTTGATAGATGATTTGACTCCAGACCAGATTACCTGGAGGCCATGGAGAGAGCTTCCAGGGTGGCCAGAGGATGGGTATGAGTTGTCTTGCATCAGGTGAGTCATTTGGATGAGATTGGATTAGGGCAATATAGAGCTCCATCGGTATGATCAAGTCCTCCATCAATTTGGGCTCTAGCAGGGATCCCGACGATGAGGTATTACAAGTTTTTGAGGATGGTGCGAGACACCACAACATTGAGTGGGGTCCTAGACATGTGGTATTTCATGAGCCGCAATGAGGATGATACCCCCATCCAACCAGTAGATGGGGACAATGCAGGGATTATTGTGGGTTATGACGAGTGGTATGCCACTATTCGTCCTCCACATTTGATGAGGGCGAGGGGACCTATACATGCAGTTGTGCGACAGATTATACAGCAGCGACAGGCTGCATCTCAAGGAGAGAGCAAAAAGAGAGGACAAGCACCTTCTACAAAGAGGAGGGTTAGGACGCGAGGTGGATATGTGGTGTCCATGGGTTCTCGACAGACACAGTATAGGGAGAGGCAGAGGCAAGAGTAGAGGAGGGAGATATCTTCTCCTCCACAGGTAGATAGGTCTCCTTTGTCTGATAAGGGCAAGGGTGTGGAGCTAGGAGAGAGTAGTGAGATGGTAGCTCTCCAGGTGGAGAATACCATACTACGGAGGCAATTCCAAGGTCTCCAGGCGACGAACACTGCACTGCGAGGACAAATACAAAGTCTACAGGCAGAGGTCCTATAGCTCAAGGAGATATGAGGAAGAGCTATGGCCATCGAGTTGGCACGGTCGATGGCATAGACCGCATTTTATCATGTGATGTACTATGCACTGGCCCTTGAGGGTCATAGAGAGGAGTTGCCTGTAGACATAGCAGGACCTATTCGGGTTGGATCATCATCTAGGAATTCATCAAGGATGACTTTGAGGACACATACTACATATGCATTTATGGTACCACCTCCTCCAGCTCTTGGAGGTGGAGGAGATGATACGGAGAGCTCGAGAGGCTCTAGGAGATAGATAGATGAGGTGTATATATATATATATATTTTTTGTAGATTTTGTACGATGATTGAGTATGTCGATTCATGTATTGTTGCATACCAATCGATATGATGGATGTATATATTTTGATGATGATATATATGTAGATATATGTTTTTGTCATGTGACTTATGTTCGTAATGATGCTTTGTGAATTTATGTTTTCATATGATTGCATGTCGTGAAATGTTTATTGTTTTCTCATGCTATAAAATTAAATGAATGTGTTTGTGACAACAAATGTGTGGATGAAAATGAAAATAGAAAAATAAAAGACTTTTAACAATAAACCGCGAAGGATGTAGACACTGTGACATGACCATTTGATGGAATCGTCGCTCGCTAGGTCATTAAGTTGATCCTGTTATGGGTAGTATTACAAAAGTAGTTGGTTTTGCTTAAGAGTAATTCTTAAGGCTTTTGGTGATGAAAAAGTAATGATGTTTGATGTTGTTTTAGAACAGGATTTCAAATAACTTTAAGCAGGAAAACATGAGAGAATGATTTGTGTGTAAGTATAGAATTCCTAGGTGTGATGGGCAATTTAATGTGTACTTAGGAATCAAAAATCGAAATGATAAAATGGTATGAAAATTTCATTTTTCGATGAAGCATGTGTTTGCAAAGAATAATTAAGTCACATATTTTTATAAGTTTATAAAACGCTTGTGGACACATAAAAATTAAAATGATGACTTGCGCTAGGCATAGAATTCCAAAGTGCGGAATTATACCATCATCGCAAAAAATCATGATGGAAGAAAATATGATGTTTTATTTGATAATTTTTACGATGGGTATAAAATTATGTAAATATGACTTGCGCTAGGCATAAAATTCCAAATTGATTAGGAATTATACCATCATCGATAAGTAAATATTTTGATTGTAAGATTTTATTGCAAGATTTTGAAATATTTTGATAAAAAATAAAATTAAAGTTTAAGAGATCGCGAAATTGACTTACACTAGGCAAAATTCGCAAGTATGAAAATTTTGAATCTATAATTTCTTGAAAATGATGCCATCATAATGAAGTCAATGTTTTTGTAAGCAATAACTATTTTGCGAAAAATAATGGATACCTTTTTTTTTTTTTTAGAAATTTCAAAATCATATTTTAATTTATTTCAAAGAGAAATTTAAATTTATCCAGAACTAGTGTGTGCAAATGTGAGTTCATTACCCATTTCAATTTAACATAATGACACAAAATATCCCAAAGATCAATTGTGTGTGCTTTGTAGTGTTCATTTACCGATTTTGAGTAAGGTATTTTGATGCAAGCAATTTGAATGAACCAATGTGTGTGCGATTGAAGATTCATTAACCATGATTTTTGTGCATGTAACCGTACCAACCTACTATGTAAGTTAGGTCGTCAAAAGTTAGCTAATCCACAAGCTGATATAGGTCTATACAAAAGAAGGTCTCTAATGTGACAGATGTGTCGCTACGCGAGAAGGAGTTACCCAAGGCCAAGCAAGTTGGGCACAAATCACCTGTTATGCGGTTTACCTCATAATTTTTAAATAAATGAGAATTCCAGGGATTCAAGCTCATTGACCATTCTTTTCTTTTCAAAGGGTAGGGGGGATTTTATTGATTTTATTTTTCTCTTTTCTTGCTTTTTTTTATTTTTTTGGATTTTTGACTTTGATATTTGATATTTCTTGGATATTGCTTGGATTTCTTTTTGTATTTTGAACATTGCTCTTTTTTTTCTTCTTCTTTTTCTTTCTATTCTAGGGATACTTGCTCAGCTTAGATGTGGAGCAAGGGATTTTTATTCCGGGTAGGGGTGAGCTTGTCCTTTTTCCAATTCTCAAAGATTCTAGACCATGCGCATGATAGGATAGCAAGGGAAAATTTTCACTTAAGAGACCATAGCTACTGTGTAGTATTGTTTTCCGAATTTGCAACAAATCATTTTAATATGTAAAAGTGGATTTAATTCAAATAAATAGCGAGATCAGTTCCCAAAACTCAAAATATTAGTTATTTCAATAGTGTTTCGATATAAGAGAGATTTATAGTCATAATGCTAAGATCAAAAATATTTATTCATGTGGATTTAAAGTGCATGGTCCAAGATAACTTTTAAATTCATCCGAAAAAAAAGAAAATATAACTGTAAAATTTCAACTTTGGTAATGTAAATGAACATGTTTTTGATAGTTTTAATGATTTATTATTTTATTTTATTTTTGAATTATTATGTAAATTGCTTGAAATGAGAAAAGCTATGCAATGTAAATGTTTTTTATGGTTTTGAAGTTTTTATATGAATTGCTGAAATGAGAAAACATATACAATTATGTACAATGATGAGTCATTTTGTTTGTAAGCATAATATCGTTTACGATGCATAATGTTCATGGGTTCCTTGAGATATTTTCCATCCAAATTTGCCAATTGATATGCACCCAATCCAAATTTAGAAGTGATGATGTATGGTCCAAGCCAATTGGGCTGAAATTTACCTTTATTATCTTTAGTTGCATTAGTATTCTTTTGATTTTCTTTTAAGACTAGATCGTCGACTTCAAAAGATCGGTTATGCACTTTCTTTGAATATTCCCTTTTTAGCTTGTTTTGATAGGCACGAAGATGTTCCAAAGCATTGATGTGATTCTCGTCTAGAAGCTCCAGTTGACTGAATCTGCTAGCACGATATTCATCTCCTACTTCAGTATCTTGAAGTAGCAGAGCCAAAGAATGAACTTCTAGCTCGAAAGGGAAGATAGCTTCAGCACCGTAAACCAAAACAAAAGGTGAAGCACCTGTGGGAGTACGAACACTAGTGTGATAAGCCCACAAGGCAGGATATAATTGCATATGCCAGTCACGGCCTAATTTTTTAACTAGTCTTTTAAGAATTTTAATTAAGGTTTTATTTGATGCTTCAGCTTGGACATTACCTTGAGGATAATAGGGAGTGGACCAACAATGTTGAATTTTATATTTTTGACATAATTTTTTAACATATTTATTTTTTAAACAAGTTCCATTATCTAAGATGAGATTTGAAGGAATTCCAAACCTACAAATGATTTGATTGAAAATAAATTTTGAAACTTGAGCTCCCATGCAAGAAGCTAAAGGCATAGCTTCTACCCACTTTGTGAAGTATTCAGTTGTTGTTATGATGAATTTGTGACCATCAGATGATATAGGATTGATTTTTCCAATGATGTCTAAACCCCATTTAGAGAAGCGCCAAGGAGATGAAATAGCTTGGAGTTCTTAAGCAGGAGCATGGACAAGGTCAGCATGCTTCTGGTACTTGTCACAATGGTGCAGGTAATCATGTGCATCCTTTCCCCTAGTAGGCCAAAAATATCCTATTCTAAAGAGTTTTTTATCTATGGCACTACCACTAAAGTGTCCTCCACAAGATCTGTCATGGGCTTCACTTAAAGCTCTTATAGATTCGTCTATATTTAAACATCGTAATAAGATACCTTTAAAGGATCTCCTATACAAAGTATTTCCAACTATTACGAAGTGAACTACTCGCTTACACAATAACCGACGTTGGTTTCTATTGAAGGTTTCGGGGAAAGTTCTCGTCTAGAGAAAATTAAGGATGTCGATGTACCATGGTTCAGGAGTAATTTCGTTGATTAGAAATATATCCAATGGCTCTAAATAGGATATGGTGGAAGCAGGTTCCTAGAGTCAACGAATAATGATAGTAGCATAATCATCATCCAACTCCAAGGGTAATAAGGAGGTGGCTACAACCATAGCATCAGTAACATGGTT
Organism: Wollemia nobilis; assembly: GCA_028583015.1. Classification (NCBI taxonomy): domain Eukaryota; kingdom Viridiplantae; phylum Streptophyta; class Pinopsida; order Araucariales; family Araucariaceae; genus Wollemia; species Wollemia nobilis. The sequence goes on along the minus strand of JAQPPZ010017031.1, from coordinate 3,402,868 downwards.
ACTAGTTCTAGGAATAGCTTCTAAGGTGACCTTATCAAACAAGGACAACAACTATAATACATAGGCTTTATATGGGTGAAGTTTATCATCTCGGGTCTGATAAACATCATTAATTTGATTTATCACTAATTAAGAATCACCAAAAACTAATAAGTCTTTAATTTTTAGTGCTAAAGCGGCTCGTAATCCAAGGATTAGAGCCTCATATTCGGCAGTATTATTTGTGCAAGAAAATGTTAATTTAAAATATAATGGTATAAGGTGCTTCTAAGGGGATATTAAAATAATACCTGCACCAGCCCCACTCATGCATCGGGCTCCATAAAAATATAGAGACCATTATTCTGAATGATCCTCCTCTAGGTTGAGGCATTCATCAGGAAACTCAATGATGAGGGGATGAGTGGCTTCTAAGGGTGCAGCAGCTAATTGGTCTGCTATGATTTGACCCTTAATGGATTTTTGACCTATGAATGCAAGCTCAAACTCACTCAGAGCAAGAACCCACTTAGTTGTGCGATCGTATAGATAAGGTTAGCTCATGAGATACCTCAAGGGATCAGATTTGGTAATGACATATGTCTTTTGACTAAGCATATAATGGCACAATTTTTGTCTAGAAAATACAACTGCCAAACATAAATTTTCTAGTGATGTATAATGAGTTTCATAACTTATTAATGTTCTTCTAATATAATAATTTGCTCGTTCTTTCTTCTCATTATCAAGTTGAGCTAACATAGCTCCTAAGGCAAATTTTGAAGCAAAAATATACAAGATGAAAGGACGATCAGTTTTGGGAGGCGCAAGCACAGGAGGACTTAAAAGATATTGTTTTATTTGTTCAAAGGCTTATTTACATTCATCATCCCATTGAAAGAGGATATTTTTCTTAAGCAATTTGAGAAAAGGTCCAGTTTTTTCTACCAACTTATCAATGAAACGATAGATAGCTTGAAGTTTACCTTGTAAACTTTGTAACTCATATATGTTTTTAGGAGTTGGCATATCAATGATAGCCTAAATTTTAAGAGGGTCAATTTCTATGCCATGCAAAGAAACAATAACCCCCAACAATTTACCTGACTTAACTCCAAATATACATTTTGTTGGGTTTAAATGGATATGGTATTCTCTTAACCGATCAAATACTTTTCTCAAATCATCTAAATGTTATCGTGGTTGTAATAGGTGGAATTACTATGGATTCAGACGGTGTAGGGGTAGAACAAAGAGGAGTTATCATGGGACTAGTGTTAGATGTAGATTTTGATGGAGATTCCTTAGGAGAAGGCTGAGGAGATAGAGATGTAATAGGTGTAGATGGAGGAGATGATGTCTTAGGTGTAAGTTTCACATGTTTAGAAGGAAAGGCAAAATTAGGATAAGTAGAAGATAATGCAGGGCAAAATTGAATCCCAATAGGTTCTTCCAAAGAGCACATATCAAATGGTCTAGGATCACCATGAATGGTGACCGATTGATTCTTGAATTTGAATTTGACACATTGTTGTAAGGTAGAGGGTACAGCTCACATTGCATTGATTCAAGGGTGACCTAAAAGTATATTGTACGATGTAGGGCAATGTACAATAAACACGGTCGTATCCAAAGTTCTCGGACCAACCTGTAATGGAATTGTAATAACTCCACATGTTTCTTGTATTTCATCATTAAAGGATTTTATGATCATATATGTTCTCTTTATCTCATCACTTCTAAATCCAAATATCTGGTAAAATGATGTGGTTTGAGAGAAATTAGGAGGAAAAAATAGGAAATTAATATTGTATTCAACCTTAGGAATAATAGGTTACATTGGTATTTATACTTGTAAAAATAAACGAACTTAGGGAATATAGGGAAGTTAGGGAAATAGAAGAAATAGGGAGGAAAAGAGAAAGGGAAAATGAGTTGGTTCACCTTGCCGCCCTTGCCATCCAATCCTTCCCAGTCAGTTGTCGTCCAAGTCAAACTTACCTACCCAGTCAACTATCGTCCAAGGAGGTAAAAGGGGTAAGATCCAAAGCTTACCGTTGAAACAATTTTTTTACCTTTTTACTCCTTTTTGCTCCTTTTACTAGCTTTATTTCCAAAATTCTCCCCCTTAAAGTTGAGAGGACTGACTATACAGTCTCTCAGCTTTATATATTGAGCTTTAGCTATACCTTTGGTGAATATGTCAGCAATATTATCCAAAGTGTTACAATATTGAAGCTCAACTATTTGTTGTTCCACCATATCTCGAATGAAGTGATACTTCATATCGAAATGCTTTGATCTGCTATGGTGGATTGGATTGTATGCCAATTGAATGGCACTTATGTTATCACAATACAGCTGAGTTGGACCACTTTAACTTTCTCCAATCTCTTCAAGAACTTTTCTTAACCATAGGGCCTGAGTACTAGCATGAGTGATGGCTATATACTCAGCCTCAGTTGATGACAATGCTACAACAGTTTGTTTCTTGGAACTTCATGTAATTAGTCCTGATCCTAGACTAAAACAATTCCCTGATGTAGATTTCCTATCATCTATGTTGCTGCCCCAAACACTGTTATTGAAGCCAACTAATTTCATGAAATTACATTTTTGGTAATGGATTCCAAAATCCAATGTACCTTTTACATATCTTAAAATTCTTTTAGTTGTTTGTAAATGCAGCTCAGATGGACTAGCCATAAACCTTGAAACTAGAGAAACAACATATTGAATATCGAGATTGGTGTTGGTGAGAAACATCAGACTCCCAACCATGCTTTTGTAAGTGGTCAAGTCAACATCTGCTTGTTGTGGTGCAGTGGTAAAAACCCTGGGTGCTGGTAGAGGTCGACCTAGGTTCCATTCCCCTTGTCTCCATCCTATAGATATATGGTATAGTTAGGAATGTCCTATGTGCTGGTAGAGGTCGACAAGGCTCCATTACTCCTATGCCCAACCTGTTGAAAGTGGCACCTCGAAAGGGGTGTTTTCCACTATAAATTAGTTTTAACCCAGGTGTTGTAGGTGAGTTGGAGAGGAGAGGGCAATCCTCCAAGGGAGGTCCTAGGTTCAAATCTCCACCCTACCAAAAAGCTAAATTGGGTACCCAAAATACAATTGATAATGTTGGTGCGGGCAGGGCTGGGTGCGACTCCCGGGTGACTTTGACGGTATAGAACCCTCTGTTCGTGGTCTCTCAGACCAAGGCGGCCCCGCAAGGAGTTTTTTGCTAAATAAAAAAAAAAGTGGTCAAGTCAACCTTTGATGCTCCATCGTCCTTTCTCAATTGGATCCCATGTCCAGTAGGAGTTGTAACTGATTTGCACTTCTCCATGGTAAATTTCTTGATCATGTCTCGAACATACTTGTGTTGACATATGAATATCCCTTTATTTGATTGATGCACTTCCATACCTAGGAAGTATCGCATTAAACCAAGATCTTTCATCTCGAACTGTTTCATCATGGATTTTTTGAACTCCATATTCATTTTATTGTTACTACCCATAAATATTAGATCATCCACATACAAACAAACTATGAGAATGTCTACTCCATGCTTTAGGTAGTACAAAGTTGGTTCACTTTTGCTTCTTGTGAATCCATACTCGCTGAAATAGCCATCAATGCGTGAGTACCAAGCTCTTGGTGCTTGCTTGAGGCCATAAAGTGCTTTCTTCAATTTGTAAACAAGGTTATCTTTTTCCTATTCTTGGAAACCTTGAGATTGTTGAACATAAACCTCTTTTGTCAAGTATCCGTTCAGAAAAGCACTCTTTACATCCATGTGTTGAACATTCCATCCTTTATGGGCTGCTAAGGAAAGAACTGGTCTAATTTTCTCTTATCTTGCAATAGGAGCAAAAGTTTCCTCATCATCAATGCCATATTTTTGAGTAAAACCTTTTGCTACTAGTCTCGTCTTATGCCTCTCAATGCTTCCATCAGCATTTTACTTGGTCTTGTAGACCTATTTACATCCAACACATTTTTTACCTTTGGGTAGTTTTACTAGCTCCCATGTATCATTATTTTTTATAGAGGTTATTTCCTCTTTCATGGCTTCTTGTCATACATTTTGAGTACATGCCTTCTCATATCTAGCTGGTTCTAGCTGTGCACTAGCCAATAAAGGATAATTGACTACATCTTCTCTAGGTTCTTGGGAGTTATCATCCCCATACAATTGCAAATTCTCAAGTTGCTGCAGAACTGAACTCATTTCACTAGCTTGGCTTCTAGTGAATCTTCTTTGGAAATTTTGATCTAGCATCTGAAAGGAATGATGATGTTGTAAAGTTCTTTTACCTCTTGATGGAGAGTCAATGTCCATCGATGAAGAATTTACTGATCTCTATGGAGAAGTACTTGGATTGGTGGTTGATGTACTTGATGTAGTACTCATGCTTGGCCTTGGAGGGGGTGGTGTGCCTTTCTTGGGAGACTCCTGTTGTACCTGCTATATTTGTGAATAATTTACATCTTGGGACTCATCATCAACAAAAATTCTTTGATGACCCCATTCTCCCCCTTCATCAAAAATTACATCCTTGGAGAGTATAACTTTATGAGTCTTGGGATTGTAGAGTCTATATGCCTTTGTAGACTCACAATACCCTACAAATATACAAGCTTGACTTTTTGGATCAAGCTTCTTCCTTTTCTCATCAAGAATGTGTGCATATGCTAAAGAACCAAACACTTTGAAGTGCTTTACATTAGGTTTCTTTTCGTACCACACCTCATAAGGAGTGACACCATCTAAACTAGAAGTAGGACTTCTATTTATAATATATACACTGGTTCTTACAGCCTCTGACCAGTACATATGAGTTATATTCTTAGTCTGTAGCATCGATCTTGCCATATCAACTATGGTGCGGTTTTTTCGCTCTGCCACACCATTTTTTTGTGGGATATAGGCAGTGGTAAATTGCCTTTTGATCCCACTTGCTTTACAATATTTCAAGAATGCTTTTGAGTATTCACCTTCTCGATCTGTCCTAAGACATTTTACATAATTCCTACTTTGATTATCTACATTGTTTCTAAAATCTATGAAGCAATCAAAATCTTCATCTTTATGTTTCAAAAAATAAATCTAGCACATTCTAGAGAAATCATTTATGAAAGTGAGAAAATAAGAATAGTTTTCGAGACTCTATGTTTGCATTGGTCCACAGATGTCTGAATGTACCAAGTGAAGTGGATAGCTGGCTCTCCATGCTTTTCCTTTCGAAAACTTCGACCTTGAGTGCTTTCCCAAAGCACATCCTTCACAGACCTCCTTTTTTTCATTGATTTTGGGAAGTCCTGTCACCATAGCTTGAGAAGTTAGAAGTTTCAATCTAGCAGAATTAAGGTGACCATATCACAAGTGCCAAAGCACACTTGGATTTGTTATAGCTACATTTGCAATTTGATCTCCTCCTGGCTCATCAAATTTGAGAGGGAATAACCTGTTCTTGGTCATGGGGACCTGTGTGATGACACGATTACAATTATTTTTATCAAAAAAGATACATTGTCCTTCATCAAATACAAGTTTGTAATTGTTCTCCATCATTTGTCCAATACTTAGTAGATTGTGTTGGAGCTTTGGAGTGTAATAGATGTCATGCACTTTCTTTAGTCCTTCTTTGGTTGGAACCTCCATGGCTCCAATACCCTCTACTTGCAATGTCTTATCATCCCCTAATTTGATTTGGGATTTATAAGTGGAATCTAGATTAGCAAATAAATGTTCTTTGCCACTCATATGGTTTGAACAACCAGTATCCAAAATCCATGTGTCATTTAGATTCTGTTTCGATTGTCCATAAAAAAAAAATATTAGAGGTATCATCTTCTTCTCCATAATTACCATATTGACTACTGATACCTTGTGAATATTTTGACCAGCAGTCACGAGCAAAGTGACCTGGCTTGCCACAGTTGAAACAAGCTGATTTGGACTTGTCACTTCCTTGCCCTTGATTTCCACTTTGTCCTGGATTTCCTCCTTGATTTTGATTTCCACTTCTTTGTTGATTCTGTATGAGTTGCCTCTTTTTTTGGAATTGCCTCCTCTGTTCTGATTGCCTCCTCTGTAGTTGTTTCTTCCTCTACCTCTTTGCTTGCCTCTTCCTTGACCTCTTCCCCGTCCTCTTACATTATTTTCATTGGAAGTGAAGGCCTTATCATCGCCTCCATAGCTGGTTGAAGGAGTTTCAGGAAACCTCTCTTCATGTGACATTAACGATCCGATTAATGCATTGAATGTTAAAAGGGAAAGATCTTTGGATTATTCTATAATTATGGCAATATGGTTCCATTTCTATGTAAGTGTTCGCAACACTTTTGTTACAATTATCTCAGGCTTGATTTCTTCGCCTAGTATAACCATTTTATCTACTATTGCTTTTACTCTAACACAATAATAACCGACTTTTTCATCATCTTTCATTCGATGATTTTCAAAATCTCTCTTCAGTGTTTGAAGCCTTACTTGCTTCACTTGATTACTACCTTGGAATCCATCACTCAATGTTTTCCATGCGTCTTGAGCAGTCGTACAAGCAGTAATTCTATGAAATGTGCTTTTCTCCAATGCGGCTTGGAGATGAGAAAGAGCAGATGAGTTGCTCTTTTTCTCTTCTTTTTGAGTTTTCTTGTCTGCTGCATTAAGTGTGGTCCAGTCTGTGGGTTCTGTATAGCCTTCCTCTATGATGTCGCACAAACCTCTTCCTATGAGCAGGATCTTCATCTTTATAGACCAATACTCATAGTCATAATCGTTAAATTCTGGGATAGGTAAGCTATTGTTTGAGGCCATAGTTACCAAAAAACTCTCTTTATTTCATGGTTACAAAAGTACTTTGCTGAATTAAAGAAAGAAGAAGAAGGAAGAAAGAAGAGATTACAAATTTAAGTAAAATCTGACTTGTTCTACTCTATCATTGATTGCTTGCTCCTCTTGATGTGGGGATGTGATCTCTTGATTTGTAAAGTTTCTGCCACTTCTTCTTCGTCGTCACTTATTGGTATGATTTTCGATGATGGTGGTTCTAGGATTTCCACTAAAATGTTGTAGTGTGTGTACTCTGATTCTTGTGGTGCACCTTGGATGGATTCTGACTGTTCAAATTGACTTCTAAATGAATTATCTTCAAAATTCGCTTCATACACTGAGTCAAGATGCCTTTGATGTGCGATTACTACGTTTTGAAGTTGACTAAACACAATGTTGATTCCATAACCTCTTACCTTTTCATCAAATATTTCTGCACCTTCTCATGCTAGAATTGCACATAAGGCATGATAACACCCATTAGGTCGATCATCAAATGCCTTATACAAAATACTAAGCTTCTTAGGCTTATTACACACTCTTTCCTCTTAGGAAAGTTATCAATTTCTCTTTCAATCTCTGAGTATGTCACAAAAAAATGAAATGTACAATCTCTTTGTGGATGATAATATTAAGCCTTCAAGGCTTTTACAACAAAATTTTAAAATTTAAACTTATTTAAAAACATTAAATATTCATATTTAATAAAAAAATAATTTTATAATCATTAAAACCTAAGTTTTAAAATAATTATAAATTAATTTTTATTAAATTAATATTTAATAATTTTAAATTTATAAAGTTTAAATAATAAAAAAAAAATAAACAAAATTTATCTCTAGCCCATTCGAACCCATGACCTCTTGATAGTTACAAAACCTTAGACCAATGTGCCATGGAGTTTAATTTAAAACTCAAAGGATCTGCGATCCTTTTCAACTATGTTTTTGCTACAGCCCAAACCTAGCAGTCGGCTAGGTTATCCATTTGTGTACAATTTCATATATATTAGATTAGCTTTCATTGATTAGAAGATCATCATCTCTTTTATTTTTATATCTCTGCATCTCTGCTTTTGCCTCTACGGCGGGATCTGCCCTCCTAGTGGCAACGATTTATTTTAAATATTCGATTCATTCGCTTCCGCAATTCGATCTGTTATTTGTCTGTTATTGAAATTCCATATAACTTGGTTGATTCCGTTCACAGTAGAAGGTAAACCCTTCCAAGTGGTATCAGATTCGGCGATCTCCGGGAGTTTTCGGTCTCATAACACGGCCATTCGTTTGCGCAATATCCAGCTGCAATTCGCCTCGCGTCACCGTATTCCCAGCGTTTGCAAAGAGGGCCTTACGGCGGTGATCCGGCGTTTCGATTCCAGTTTCCGCCACTGCTCGTTCAAGTTTTTCCCAGCGTTTGCAAAGAGGGTCTTACTACGGTGATCCGGCGTTTCGAGTCCAGTTTCCGCCACTGCTCGTTCCAGTTTTTCCCTAACCACCGCCATATCGAATCCTCTCTTCGCGATAACAAAACACCCACAGACGTCTGCTGGATTTGCACAGTTCGTCCCAGAAGCCATCGTCCAATCCTAATCGCGGAAATTTTTAATTTACGGGCAATCCTAAGGTCGTTACAAATTTTTATTTGGCTGACGTCAGGGGCAAAATTAATTTCGGGCGTGGTCTCCATCATTTATCCCACATTCAGCATAGTTCGTGGGTTTAATAGTTTAATAGGCACCAGTCACACCTTTTACGGTGTGACTTCGGTCACACGGTGGTCTTCCTCCGTGCCTAGCCTTGTCCGCCCTTTCATCCGCGTGTCGTGTCGTTAGTCCCCTCCGCGTGTCGAGCCTTATCCTCCTTGTCCTCCGTGTGTTGTTTTCCGCGTGTCGTGTCGTTGGTTCCCTCAGCGTGTCGTGTCGTTTGGGTCCTTGTCTTCCGTTCGCGTAGTCTCGCTCGGTGTCGTGTCGTATCTTCGTCTTCCGTGTCAGTCGGCCAGTGTCGTGTCGTATCGTATCTTCGTCTTCCGTGTCAGTCGGCCAGTGTCGTGTCGTATCTTCGTCTTCCGTGTCAGTCGGCCAGTGTTCTGGTCTTAGCTGTCTGACTCGTCGTGGGTCTTAGCTCGCGGTTCGTGTCGTCCGTTCGCATGCTGTCAAGTGGTTGATATTGTCAAAAAAAAAAAAAAAGAGTTGTTGTTCAAAGTTGCGGGCAAGGAAGCCATCCACACTTACATCCGCGCCACAGTTGGAGTGGCAATAAGGCGGAGAAAACAAATTTTTGTAATTCAATTCAGCAAGAAATTTTGAAGTTCAAGAACTACTCAGCAAACAATTTTTGAGCAGTGCATGAGTAAAAGTTGGAGCAAGGGTCCTGACGGTCGATTATCCAGCTCAGAGACGACCAATAACAACGCACGGAGACCAAATCGAAGCCCAGGTACAAAAAATTCTCCTTCTCCTTTTAAAATTGGTAGTTATAATCCACATCATCCCCTAGTAGATCCTATGGCTACTAATCCTTCCCCAACTCACGAAAACATCACGCAAGGAGACTCAAGTAATTCAGCCATGTCTGATAGGGAGTCTCTTCAAAACATACTAGAGAGTCTACACGACATGGGTATCACCCTAAAAGAACTTGTGCAAGCACAAAAACAACCTAATCCCAATACTAATCCCCAAAATCACTCCCATGCCCAACGGAATGTAGAAACTGTCGATCCTAATGATGATTGGCAACAACAACGAGGTGATTCGGATAATTACAAGGATCCCTATCAAAGACAACGGTATAACCAAAATCAAGAAAGGGACACGGGTTATCACCAACCAAGAGGCCCTAATATTAACTTTCCACGAATTGATATGCCCACTTTTGAAGGTCATGATCCTCGTGGTTGGTTAGCCAAAATGGAAGGCATCCTTGACTTATATCAAATTAAGGAAATTGATAAAGTTCCTTTCATCTGCAACAAAATTAGGCACTGAGGCCTACCAATGGTTTGTATGGCTTAAAAAAGAGAATGTAGCTATTATTACCTGGAGAAAATTCACTACCTCTTTTTTAGAAAGATTTGACGACGGAGCTACATCATCCTACACAATAAGATTGTTATCTCTTAAACAAAAAGGGTCAGTTAGTGAATTCGTTTCGGAGTTTACCGGTTTACTACCATACACTTCAGACCTTAGTCCCGACACGGTGGTAGGTGCCTTTCGCAATGGTTTGAAAGAAAGTATTCGAGTGGAGGTAGACATGCACGATCCAACCTTGTTGAACAGGTTGTATAAGAATAGCCAAGTTGGCCGAGAAGAGACATCAGTTGTCTGCACAGCGGGAAACATATAATCGTCCTTCATACCGCAACAATTCCTTTCGTAGAAATGATCAACCATCAAGATATTTTTGCTATAAATGTCGCACTCATCACCCCAGGGAAGAAGCTTGTGCCCAAAAACAAAACTTTCATATTGAAGGTGATCAAGGTGAAGGGGAAGAGGATGAACCTTACCAATCAGAAGAACCTATGCCAGAAGACCTACCATGGACTATAGACGAAAAAGAAGAGGATACAATGGCAATTTCAGTGCATGCTCTCATGGGTTTAACCGCCCACCATACCATCAAGGTACCAGGTTTTCTCCGCCGAAAAAGGTGAATGTGCTAATTGATTCCGGTAGCACCCACAATTTTATCGACATCAAAACAGCAAAAGCCTTGAATTTATTCATTAACTCTTCCAACAAAGACAAATTCCAGGTTTTAGTGGCCAACGGGGTGAACGCACAATGCGTGGGTCGCACATCTCAAGTTTCCATAAAGATGGGAACTTATACCTGGTTTGGCTCCCTTTTTGTCATGAATTTGGGAAATTTTGATGTCATTTTGGGGGTTGAATGGTTGGAAACATTAGACACGATTAGCTTCAACTTCAAAAAATTATTTGTGGAATGGAAGGAAAATGGACGAGTCATTCGCTTACAAGGCATTACTACTCCTCCAACACAAATGGTGAGCTCTCATAGTATGGAAAAGATGTTAAAAAAGGGTGGATATGGGTTTATAGCTCAAATTAATTGTTTGGAAAAACAATCGTCAGCAACTTCGGATATTATTGCACCTGAGTTACAAGATATCATCACACATTATGATGAGGTTTTCCAAGAACCTCAAGGATTACCACCTAAACGATCTCATGATCATGCCATCCATTTGATGCCAGGAAGTGCCCCACCTAACAGTCGTCCTTATCGCTATCCTCAACCACAAAAGACCGAAATCGAACAGATCGTTCAGGATTTGTTGGATCATGGAGTCATTCGTCACAGCACTAGTCCCTATTCCTCACCTGTAGTCCTGGCTAGACGAAAAGATAACTCTTGGCGTATGTGTCCTGACTTTCGTTCTCTCAATAAACTCACTATCAAGGACAAATTTCCTATACCCGTCATAGATGACCTATTAGATGAGTTGCATGGGGCAAAATTTTTTACAAAATTAGACCTTCGCTCTGGCTTTCACCAAATCCGTGTTAGAGAAGAAGATATTCCCAAAACGGCCTTTCGTACTCATGAAGGTCATTACGAATTTTTGGTCATGCCTTTTGGTCTCACGAATGCACCATCCACATTCCAAAGTCTCATGAACCAAGTGTTTCGTCCACTCCTCCGTAAGTTTGTATTAGTTTTTTTTGATGATATCCTCATATATAGCAAAACATGGACGGACCATTTACATCATGTGGATAAAGCCCTTCACATTCTACACAAAGAAAAATTATTTGTTAAACGCTCCAAATGTTCTTTTGGTGTTCAAGAAGTCGAGTATCTTGGTCATATAGTTTCACATGAGGGTGTCAAAGTCGATCCCAATAAGATTAAGGCAATTCAAGAGTGGCCTTTACCTAAAACCATCAAGAAACTTCGTGGTTTTTTGGGTCTCACGAGCTACTATCGCAAGTTTGTACGAAATTATGGTAAGATTGCAGCACCTCTCACGGCACTCACAAAAAAGGATGCTTTTCGTTGGTCGGAAGAGGCTACTCTAGCTTTTGAAGCTCTTAAGCAAGCCATGTGTACAACTCCAGTATTAGCAACTCCCAATTTTCACAAACCATTTATTATAGAATGTGATGCATCAGGAACAGGAATTGGGGCTATATTAATGCAAGAAGGTCATCCATTGGCATTTGAAAGTAAACAACTTTCCGGAAAAAATTTGGGAAGATCAACATATGAAAAAGAAATGTTGGCTATTCTTCATGCAGTAGAAAAATGGAGACACTACCTAATCAGTAGCCGCTTCATTATAAAAACAGATCATAGTAGCCTCAAGCATTTTTTGGAGCAAAGGTTTTCTTATCCAGAACAAAATAAGTGGTTAACCAAACTTCTGGGTTATGATTTCGTTATCGAATATAAGAAAGGGAAGGAAAATATAGCCGCCGATGCGCTGTCCAGAAAATATGAAGATGAAGTAGTCATCAATGCTATTTCAGGTCCTTGCTTCCAATGGGTAACTCAATTACAAAGTGAATGGTTGTCCAATAGTGAAACTGCCCAGATAATTCATGAATTATCTATAGGGTCTTCTAAACACCCTTTGTTCTCTTATGAAGATAACATCCTCCGAAAGAAGAACCGCATTTACATTCCACATAATTCAGAACTCAAATCAAAGATCCTCGACGAATCACACGCTTCTCCATCAGCAGGACATTCAGGATTTTTGAAAACATATTTAAGGGTCAAACAATCATTTTGTTGGAAAGGATTAAAAGCAGAAGTCAAACAATGGGTAGGAGAATGTGAAGTTTGCCAGCGCAATAAAGGAGAAACAGTCAAATCACCAGGATTGTTACAACCTTTACCCATCCCTGAACGACAGTGGGAACATATATCTATGGATTTTATTGAAGGTCTTCCAAAATCAGAAGGCAGAAAAATTATCTTCGTCGTCGTAGACCGGTTATCCAAATACGCTCATTTTCAGGCTCTACAACATCCATTTTCCGCAATCAAGGTGGCAAAGGTATTTATGGATTCAATTTTCAAATTACATGGTATGCCAAAAAATATTGTAAGTGATAGAGACCCCATCTTCACTAGTAACTTTTGGCGAGAATTATTTCGACTTAGTGGTACCAAATTGAACATGTCCTCAACTTACCATCCCCAGACGGATGGTCAAACGAAGTAGTTAACAAATGTTTGGGTACATACTTACGATGTTTTGCTCAAGATAAACAATATCAATGGAGCCAATGGCTAGCAATGGCGGAATGGTGGTACAACACTTCTTACCATTATTCCATTAAGATGTCTCCCTTTGAAGCATTGTATGGAACTAAGCCTCCTATCGTAGCAGATTACGTTCCTGGTTCATCCAAAGTAGACAAAGTGGATGATTGGTTTCAACAAAGGCAGGCGACACTCACCATCCTTAAGGAGAATTTATTCCAAGCACAAAATCGCATGAAACAACAACATGACTTGCACCGATCAGAACGAACTTTTAATGTCGGCGACAAGGTTTTCCTAAGGTTGCAACCTTACAAACAAGCATCTTTAAGGATAAAGACCAGTCAAAAGTTGGCACCACGATTTTATGGTCCTTACAAAATTGTGCGCCGCATTGGAGAAGTAGCCTACCAGTTAGAACTTCCTTCATCATCACGAATACACCCGGTATTCCATGTTTCCTGTCTCAAAAAGGTAATTGGTCAGAAAGTGCAAGGCCAATCAGAATTACCAGTGCTCGATGAGGAAGGCCGCATACATCTCCAACCCGAAGATATATTACAACACAGAATACGAAGACTAAGATCACGCCAGATTCAAGAATTTCTCATCAAATGGCAAGACCTACCAGAGGAAGATGCCACATGGGAACACGAAAGTATTTTCCAGACATTTCCAGCTTTGAGGACAAAGCTTTCTGAGGAGGGGAGTCATGCTACAGCCCAAACCTAGCAGTCGGCTAGGTTATCCATTTGTGTACAATTTCATATATATTAGATTAGCTTTCATTGATTAGAAGATCATCATCTCTTTTATTTTTATATCTCTGCATCTCTGCTTTTGCCTCTACGACGGGATCTGCCCTCCTAGTGGCAACGATTTATTTTAAATATTCGATTCATTCGCTTCCGCAATTCGATCTGTTATTTGTCTGTTATTGAAATTCCATATAACTTGGTTGATTCCGTTCACAGTAGAAGGCAAACCCTTCTAGTTTTCCAGGCGATTTCAAAAAAACAAAGCAAAATAGTGCCCAACGGGATTTTAACCCATGACACCCAGATCACAAGCGTTGTGCCTTAGTCGCTCGAGCTACGCCCATGGCTGAGGATAGAGGAGGAGGGTTTTGTATTTAACAAGCTCTTGTCATCGATTGCAAAGAAAAAAACAATAATCCCACATTCAGTAGGATAGAGACAATGCAAGGGTTTATAAACCTGGGTGCACACCTTTTGAAATGATTGCCTTCAGGAAATCAACGATCGCCCCTTTTGCCTTCGATTAGCCAACCATTACTTGCCATGTTGCTCCCTTCGCTGCCACATTGTCTATCTGCATCAGCTTCTGAGTTGTCTAGTCAACGTGGGTCTTGCTCTCCTCTCGCCACGTGTCGCTCTCTGATTGGTTCTCCTGCATCACTCCTGTATCCGCATGCTTGTTGTGCTGGCCTACTCCATAATTTGCCTCAATCCACATGCTTTAGGCTTCTCTCACCTCGAGCTACGTGATATGGGCCCCACCTCAACCTCACTACGAGTTGTGTGCTATGGGATTCTCTCTCCTAGATCCTCAAGATTTTGTTGCCTCGATCCTCATTCCCTCTCGGCTTCGAATCTGATACCAGATGTGGTTTGAGAGATATTAGGAGCGAAAAATAAAAAATTAATATTGTATTCAACCTTAGGAATAATAGGTTACATTGGTATTTATACTCATAAAATAAATGAACTTAGCGAATATAGGGAAGTTGGGGAAATAGAAGAAATAGGGAGGAAAAGAGAAAGGGAAAATGAGTTGGTTCGCCTTGCCGCCCTTGCCATCCAATCTTGCCCAGTCAACTGCCAATTCAAACTTACCTGCCCAGTCAGCTACCGTCCAAGGAGGTAAAAGGGGCAAGATCCAAAGCTTATCGTTGAAACAAATTTTTTACCTTTTTTACTCATTTTTGCTCCTTTTACTAGCTTTATTTCCAACATAAAAGTCAAAAGTACAAATATTTAGGGACGAACCATTATCAATTAAAATTCTTTTGACAGCTACATCTCTGATTAATGCAGTAATGTACAAGGGATTGTCTTTATGTAAACTATGAAGTGGGATATCTTTATCACGGAAGTCAATACAATCAACTTCACAAGGTATAATAGTATTTGCCATAGCTTCAAGTTGTATGTCTTGTGGTACTATCATCTGACTTAATGTACGCATTAACTCTTCCCTATGTGTGGGAGATGATCTTAGAAGGTCTAAGAGATAAATCCTTGTTGTAATATTAGAAAGTTGTTCATTGATATCATAAGGGGGTTTAGGTTGAGCATTTTATGCATTATTTCATCTACTAGGAACCTTTAGAAAAAATGGGGCTGACTTATCATTATGATTTTGATCTTGTTGAGAATTTTGGGCCTATTGTCTAGTAACGGCTCCGATGGTACCCATAATATTATTATGTGCATGGTGAATGGATCATGGTATAGCATTTATGGCTTGCTCATTAGGGAGGATTTGTTGTGAGGTTGGTCATGTCGTGACCCTTATTGGAAATGGTTCCTCTGGAACCATCTGAGCTGTGATAGGGAGAATAGGTTTTGACTCATCTTCAGAGCTATTTGATTATCTGGATGTAATATCTAGGTCACTTTCTATTTCAGAATTCGTATCACTTGGATATGTTTTTGGAATGTTATGTATGGGTCTAGTGGTGACCACAGATAATGTTGTCCCAAATATCTCAAAGTCTTGAGAAGGTACATGTCCACTAATGGTTCCCACATATCGGGTTGGATGGGGAACATTATGATGCTCAGCTTCATTAGCCACTTCTTTATCGTGTTTGGGTAAAGGATGTTGAAAAATATCCAATGTTTGATATGCATTCTGATTCTAATTTTGTTGTGTATCTTTCTGAACATTGTTTGGAGCATTTTGTTTTGGTTGGAAATTTTGTACTTCCATTTCGTTGTTATCAATAAAGTCTTGTATTTTATGTTTTAATCTCTTGCAAGAATTTGTTGAATGTTCAGGTCCTCTATGGAAATCACAATGTAGGTCAGCTCTATATCGAGGTATGGTTGTATTAGGTTCTCGAATATTAGGTAATTCTATTAGACCTCTTTCTAATAAGTGTGGCAAGATAGTGGATAAAACTTGATTTAACCTAGTAAATTCTCTCGGAGGTCTATCAGGAGCCTTCAATACAAATTTCTCTGCATTTTTCACAACATTAACATTCGCAGTATTTCTACTGTCGATGACTCCATCACCCACAACCTGCTTATTCTTATATTGATTTTTAGATGCCTTATCATCATCCTTCTTCTTAAATTGGCCTCTTCTAATGAGGGCATCTTCAACTCTTTGTGCTAATTCTATAGCCTGATTGAAGGTTGTCAATGTAGAATTTGAAAGCTCATAGGACAACTGTTCTTGCAAGTTATTGATAAAAATATCCAATGACTCTTTATGGGTTAATGCAAAGTGTAATTTCCCTAGAATTTGTCTCCATCTTGCTAGGAAATTGGCAAAGAATTTATCTTTGCCCTGTTTCAAGTTGTACAAAACCTTAATTGTCACATGCCTCTCTATGTAGGAACTAAATTGGTGGACAAATGATTCAGCTGCTTCTTCAAAATTTCTCAAAGAATTGGTAGGCAACTGATAATACCATTCCAATGCCATGCCTCCCAAGATTTTCGGGAATATCTTTAGCAATAACAAATCGTCATGAGATATATCATGACATGTTATTATAAACATACGAAGATGCTATATGGGATCTTTGGTTACTTTATATATAGGGAGAACAGGGATAGGAAAATGCTTAGGATAAGGTTGGGCGACCACTATGGGATCCAAAGGTTGACTACACATCTCTTGATAGTTATATGAGGGATGGTAGGGGTCTATCTAGTCCATGCGGGAAACTAATTGTTTCACTATGGTTTTAAGATTACTAAATTGTCCATCATACTGATTCGGTTACATTATGGTATTGGTTCTTTGAGTGTATGAAGGTATGACATAAGGATTCGATGCCAAATTACTATTATGCAAAGCATTACTAGGAAGGGTGTTATGAAGTGGATGTGGGACAGTGTTTTGTTGAACCTTTTGATGTTGATAGTTGGTATTTGGTTTTGGTTTAAGTTTACGTTGTTTTAAAAAATTTTGATTAATAGCTTGAGAGAATAAAGCGGTAAATGATGGTCTCTGATGTGGAGGATTGTTCTTTGGTTTATTGACAGGCACTTTAGAATGTTGGGTTGTCTGATGTTGTTGCATGTTTTGAATCTGGGATGCCATATTTGTATTTGATGGTCCTGCTTGGTCACTTTCTTGATCTATGAATGAAAGAGGGTTTGTATGCATTTGAAATACATTTTCTAAAGTGGCTTGTGTTTCACTAATTCCAACTTTATCTACTAATACTGCTAGGTTGAAATCCTCAATGTTGGTTTTTACAAATTTTAGAAGGTGTTCCATAGATTTAAAGTTAACAGTTCCTTTTGGAGTCACCTTAGGTGATCCAGTTTCATCTTCTCTATTGATTTCTTCTTGTTCATAGTCTTCAACAAGACTCCCATCACGGTGGTCATGAGCACCTTCCTCTTGATCTTGTTCTTCAAGAGGGGGATTTTGAGTAGGTGGCGGTTCCACCCACTCATCATCTATTTGTTTACCACTCCTTAGTTAGGCATTATGGTAGATTTGAATTTTTGCAAATATATATGTTCTTATATATATGCGATGGAATTTAAGGAGGTATATATTTTATATATATACCTAATTAATATAATGTATATATGTATGTTTTTTTTAGATTTTTATAGCTTTAATTTGTAGAAATTAAATGAAAATAAGAAATACAAAATATTATAATATAGTTATTATAAATATTATAACCTAGCTCTCCAGAAACAACTTATAAATATCATTGATGGGTTCAAGTTCATCAGGTATCATGTAATGCTCTTCTTCAAATTGAAAGTTGTCTTTCAAAAATTGGATAAAATGTGCTAGAGTGATATGATCAACTTCAGAATTAGACACATAAAAATAGAGTTCGTGACAATATTCTTGGTATAAGACTGCCCTAGGAACTCTGCTGAATCTTCTTCTATCATTCAAGACAACCTCTTGGTCTTCTATACGGGATAGAAATTTATGTACTACATTAGCATTTTCAAGATAATCTTCAAAGGTGTATATGTCATAGGAAATGATTGCTCATTTATCTGCTAGCCATCTTTTGCAAGCTCTCTGAAGTTCATGATAGAAGGATAAGTTATCAAAATCCAAGATTCTATCTAAATCAAACCTCTTGATTTTTCTAAGTTTGGGTGCTTTGGACTCAATAATAGTTAACCTTCTATCCAATTAGTCCCAATGTGCTTGAGATCTAAATCTAGGACCTCTAACTACAGTAGAAATTTCTATGGTTGCTATTTGAACACCAACATTAATCAAAACACCACGTCTTCTATTATAATCTACCATCTAATGGATTGATAAGTCAAATGATCTAAAATTTTAAGTTCTCTATATTTTTTTTTGTTTTCAAAAGATTTTTAATGTGTTTCACCTCGGGTTCACTAAAGAATGTAGGTCTAAAATTTTTGCACCCTTACCTTCAGGCAGATGGATTCGCGCCCAGAAGGGGGATGGGAAAAGGATAGGTCTACACCTCGGACAGAGAGACACTTTGAATCGTGCCCTCTTTGGTGATTTGTCGACGGATGGTGGGTTCACCAAGAAGCGTTTTGGAGCAGCTTTCGTGCCTAGGCTAGGAATGAATTAGATGTATTCATTTTAGTTTAAAAACACTTCAAATACCTAGGTTGGACAGAATGAAGCTAAACTATTCTATATGCAAATTACGATTTATATGCAGACAGAAAACAAAAATAAACTCTAAATGCAATGCTTGAAAGGAAAATGAAATATCTTATCCGATTTCGGATGTCTTATGAAGGTTCAACTTTTTGAAGCAGTCCAGATCATCTCTAATTCTGCAAATTTGTTTGCAATTGGACATAATCACCTACAATTTGCAGGTTCATCTGTAATTGCACAGATTCATCCAAAATCAGATGAAATCATTTAAAATCAGATGAAATCGCCTGACCGATTTCATCATAAACCTACAACAGAATAGATAGATGCCAAAACAAAGGAAAATATAGTGCAAAATACTATTTAAAAGGATAAAAATATTAATTGAATGCTTAATTGATCCCAAAAAATCTGATAAAATCTAAAATAATGAAATCCCTTATGTTTTAAGTGGAATTGATCCTAAATGTAAAATGTCATTAAGAATGAGGTGAACACCATATGCAATATAGAATACAAATCTAAACTAATGTAAATTGATTAATTGAATCACTAGGAAATGCAAACCTCAGATCTTGATTGCCCCCAAGAGGAGTACAGTCAAGATCGGCTGAAATGGTACCAGATCGTCTCCAATAGAGACGAGATCGTCTCTAATTTGAACAGGATTGCCTACGACGATCCAAGCTTCCTCTGACTAATGCAAAATGAAAACCTGCAAATGGATCTGGAAAACTTATATGAATAATCAAATTTTAAGATGTTTAAACAGGGTATGGATCTTGGGTTGCAGGAAATCGATTAGCCAGGGTGGGTTTAATAGAAATTAAGGTTTAATAGGAGGTCGAGAGTCATCCCAATCTAGGAGATCTCCAGCGGAACGTCCTCCAATGGCGTAGACACGCTTCTGCTAAGCTGGGAATGGGAGTTGGAACTATTTCCAATTATGAAAAATCGGTTTCTTGAATGAAATTATCTGGACGTTCAATTCCAAAAAATCTCATCCAATTAGGGACGATATTGTCAAATCGACGATGATATCATCCAACTACCATAACTGCATCTATATTTGATGCAAAAAATAAGGCGGGTGCTTAAAAGGTGGTTTTACGATTGATTTTTAAATTATTACCTTAGGGTAAATTAAATTGCATCAATTTTAGGGTGTTACACTTGTCATTAATCTTCAAAGAATTGGGTATGGCTTTTGGGGCTAACTTCTTCACACTAGTAAGTGCAAGCAATTTATTAGAGATAGGAACTATAGCTTGTTTCTATGAAGTTGTAAGTTCTTAAGAAGATACGAGGGCAATCTCCTTCCCCTTCTCTATATTAGATCCTATAGGAGTTTCTTGGGAAGTGTTAGGTGTTGCCTTTATCCTGAGGTGAGGGCTCTCATGAACCTAAATTTGGTGTTCTACGATATCTGCTCCAAGGCTGCCTTTTTTAACTTTGTCAACTATGAGTGCATTTTTTTGCTCAAATCTCCTTCCCATGCGTAGATAGGGGGATTTATTCTTCTGTTACTCTATGCTACTAGGTACAAAATATTTTTCCATACCACACTAAGATCTTCTACTCCCAAAATGATGTTAATCATGTCACAAAAATACCTGGCCCAAGGTTTGAATGTAGTCTTTCTAATGGGGAAATCAAATTGTATAGACTCATATGACTCAAAAAACATTTTGAAAGCTTCTAATTCAATTAACCTACGAGATTGTCTTTCAATTACCTGGTGAAATAGCGATGTGTTTGAAGGTGTCAAGTTGAAGAATTTTTGGATGTATTTGGCTGCGATGCTAAACACTGGCCAGTATTTGTTGTCTCTAAAAGTTCTGGTGTTTTCATCGTAGGCCACTACCATTCACACCATCAAGTTTAGAGAGTAGTACACTTTGGGACATATCAGCTTCCCCATGTCGTTGGTCCATCGACTGCTCCTAGGAAAGCCCTAGTTTTATAACTTTCTTGCTTTGTAGAACAATAACGCCAGCAGCCACATGGCGCATTGCAAATTCTCCATGGTGAGAGCAAATATTCGAA
The DNA here is from genome assembly GCA_028583015.1 of Wollemia nobilis. NCBI lineage: Eukaryota > Viridiplantae > Streptophyta > Pinopsida > Araucariales > Araucariaceae > Wollemia > Wollemia nobilis. The sequence continues at coordinate 3,381,935 of JAQPPZ010017031.1, read as the reverse complement.
TGCAAGTGTTTTCAATTTCATATTGTTGGGTCGGTGTGAGCTACTTGTTTGGCCTAAAAATTTTGGAGAAGTCATAGAGTCCTATCCTGGTAACAGCTTTGCCAAGGATCTCAATGTATGGTGACTGGTTGGTGAAAAATTTCACCACCTCTTGAGTGTCTTTAGGCATGAAGGTAGCTCCCTAAGTGGTTATTTTATTTTTAGAAAAAAATATTTTGACTCACGACAACACACTTTTCTGAGTTCTCTCCAACTCTCTGCTCACCAATAGCAGTTCCTTGCTCTGTGATTCCTCTAATTGAGATAACCAAGACGGCAGTGACGTTCAAGAGTTAGGGTTTAAGTACTTGAGGGTGGAGTGGCCTCATTGATATCGCATGGAGTATCATTAATGTAGTTTCACCAACTACCTTTTGAATCTAGCCAATGGATGTCTGCCATTACGTTGCTTCTATAATCGAATAGTTATGGTATGCAATTTTCCTTAGCTCATGCGTTTGGGAGGACTTTGGTTTGTGTACTTTCAATCATTTACAATGTTTTCATTTGTTGTTGGGCTATGCATTCTTTTGATGTGGAATTAATAACGTGGTGGTAGTAGCCTTCACGAGAAATTTATCGTAAACATTCTGCCACCTTGATCCTGTAAAGGAGTTAGCTCAAAACATATATCGTTAAAAAGCGATAATCTTTTCGGGCGCTTGTCGTTAGATCTATTTGTGAAGGTGTGTGTCTGTTAAGATTCATTAATATGCATGTTGATTAGTTAAAAGGTGGAAAATTTTACAAATTGATTATCCTAAATTAATTAGTGGTTAATCACCCTTAAGGTATCTAGGTAAAATCATTTGTCCATTTAAGATCTGGGAACCAAGAATAACGCTTACCATTAGATCTAGTTCACCCCATGTGCTATCGTTGAGATTCTGAAACCTACATGGTCATTAGTCCAATAATACATATAATCAGTCAGATTAATCCTCGAGCATTAGACCAAAAACCTTAGGTTAGCAAAAATTTGATATAAAACACTTAGACTTAAAACCTCATAATTCTCAGCACGATCATATTATTTCAAAAGGGGGAAAGATTTTTGATGTATTAAACCCTCATATAATCTGTATTTACTAAAAATAATCTGTGATTAAATCCTTTAAATACCTTCGATTACTACAAGCACTTTATAGTTCGATCATCTCCCTACGCGCTCACTGTTAGATCAAATAACGGATGTGCGTGCTCATTGAATCATTTAGATATGCATGCAAGCTAATTGAAAGAAAGAGGGATTATTATCAATGTATTAGACCTTCACTAATCTTGATTATGCATGAAAATAATTTAAATTAAACCCTTTTATTAATCATCCAATAAAACCTTGCATAATTTACCTTCGATCACTTTGGAAACACGCTGCCATTGGATCTGGGTGGAAGTGAGCATTGTCGTTGAGATCTGCATAGTTGTGCACTTTTATCCCAAGGAGAAACTAGTTTAACATGTGCTTAGATCCTCTCTAATCATAATTAGCTTTACTTTAATTATGCTTTGACCTTAGGGTTACCAATGATTTGACTTATTAATGCCCAACCACTTCGACGAGCGCTTGTCCTTAGATCAAATGAAGATCATGCATGACCATTCAAATCTACACATAACATTTATCCATCGCTTAGATGTAAGCTTTTAATGATCAGGTAGCTTGGTGTGTGCACTTTGATAAATATTGTCAAGGTCATGCTCTGCCGCTCAAATCTAGGAAGTTGCATGCTAGTTAAAATTAGGTTTTATAATGATTTTGATTTTAAACCCTTATTAATTAAATGGTTAATCAAGTTTTTACTAGCACTGACCAACATTTAACTTTAACATTTTAAAAACCTTGCACGTTTGGGAGCGCGCACCATTGGATTAACGAGGATTTGTGCACGCTCGTCTAGCTCGGCAAAGCTGTAAGTCTTTTAACATGTGATTAGCGATTTAAGAATTTTTTAAGCATTTGATTATTAATATTAAACTTGTATTATTCTTTAATAAAGCTTATAGTTAAATTTTGATTATATTTTATGAGCGCCTTCTAACGGATCGGGATATGAGTGAGCGCTACCCTTAAGATCTTTGAAGTTGCTCGATGTTTAATTGAAAGGGACGAATGACCCTTGATTTTATTTATGTGAAAACTTAGGTTATGACCAAATTTTGACTTTAGCTTTTAAATATCAAATAATTTAGTGGGCGCGCTCTGTTGGATTAACCATGGACCAAGCGCTACCATATAGATCTTACAATTTGCTCGATACTTAACCGAGGGGGTGCATGACCCTTACTTTGGGTTTATTCAATTTAATTCTTGCCTTAGACCTTATGTTATATGATTTTGACCATGACATTATTGACTTAACCTTGAGTTTCTTATGAGTGCGCATCCGTCCAGATCTTGGAGGATGAAGCGCGTTCATCTAGATTGAAAAAATTGCACAAGCTTTATCACAAATGGGGTGCATACCCTCTTTTGACCGTTTAATTTTTTATTTATCTGACCTTAGGATTATTACTTTCCACTTAGGACCAAATACTATAATAAAATTTCCTTAGGGACCTTCTTAGTGAAAATATTATTTCCTCAAATTTTATAAGTCTTTTAATAATGGAGGAAACTTCAATGGTCATCTCTCTTAACGACTAAAAAGGTATTCAAATCAATGATTAAGGCTATGGCTTTAATTTTGATTTTTCCTTATCATTTAGGGAAAGACAAACCTTTTTATAATGGCTCCTAAGGGTCAAAATTTTAAAAACCAACCTTTCAGAAGTTTGAATGCAACAGAGACCAACAATTTGGGTGAATACATTGATGCCAAAAGTTCAAAATTAGGGGTATCTAATGTTGAGTCAATTTTGGCTCCAACATAGGCTCTAATTGGGACAATGTGTTGAAAACCTGAAACACTTGAGGATTCCATAATCTCCTGGTTACATTACTAGCTTTGGACAGAATCACAAACTATTAAACCTGATTAGAAACACAAACATAAAAACTCTAAACTGAAAGGAAATAATAAAAAACAATACATATGATCTTAAAACAAAAGAGTACCCAAAAAATGTTAATCTCTTTAGTCACTTAGATCAAAGGATCATAATTTTAAGATCATATGTGCTTTTAAAAATATTACCATGATTGTTCAAGGTCTTAGGATATGATTATACACAATTCATCAAAGTCACTTGTTCCATCATGCCTTGGCCTAAGTGTGTGTTAGTGCATTCATTTTAGATTTCCTAATCTTCTAGAACTTCATCTTGTTTGAAAAATGGTTAAGCCTAATAGGTAATTTCATTCTTTAAATATTTTCACCATTTGTAGGGTTCCACTGCCTGTCAAGCATCTATAGCCCCGGTGGAGATGCTACTGATCCCATCTGGTTTTACTCTACTGCCAATCAAGCGTCTATAGCCCTAGTAGATTTTTTCCAAGATATCTCAAACACTAACTCAATATACATTATAAATGGTTTTCTTTCTCTTTTTGAGAAATATTTTTATGAGTGCAAATTGTGCAATGAGTGTGCTTGAGTTGAGGATCAGTTTTTGGCTAAAGGATTAAGTGTATTGATTTTTGGATTAATCATTTTACCACAGATAATTTTGCCCCTTGGACCCTAAAAATTTCTTTTAGTATTGTTTGCAATGTGAGGCTTTGACATGATGGACCAACAAATTTGATTTTACTCTATTTTGTTTCATACCATATGACAATTGCATAAACATTCAAATTTGTAAAATTGTAAGAAACACCAGAATCTAAAATAAATTTCCTCCTCTCCTACTTGTCTTAGAGAAAAAAATAGTAAGGAACACTCTTTTACCTTAAAAAAAATAAGAAAACAATACAAACAAAACAACACAAATAAAAACAAAACAACACAACAGAATGGAAACTATTTTATGGTGACTGACAGAACAAAACAACACAACATTCTGATAAAAATACAACTCTATTTTTTATTATGTATTTTATATTTTTTATTTTTATTATTTATATATTTTCTTTATATCAGGGCATTTCCTCCCTACTGACCCCATAGTAGGGGTTGTAAATCTTGAGATGTAGACCGTTTATAATAATTTTCATCAATTTTCCTTCCAAGGTTTGCAACCTATAAGTATTTTGACCAATAATTTGTACTATTTGGTATGGGCCAAGCCGTTTAGGTTCAATATTTCCTTTCTTCCCATGTCTGTCATTTTTAGGATCCCAATAGATTACTATGTCTCCTTCAAAGAAGGGAGTACCTTTTGCTTTCTTGTTAAACAATTTTACAGTTTTATGAGTTTGTTCAATCATCCTGTTAAGAGTTTCTCTTCTTTGTTCTTGTAACAAGGCAATTTGGTCTAACCTTCTCTATAGAGCATTAGGGTTCTCATGATCTTGCAACAACATGGATAATGCTAATTTCTCTATCCTAGGGGGCAATAAGGTGTTTTATCCATTCACCATTTCATAAGGAGTTCTTCCTGCATTTCTTTTGAGTGATAGTTTATCTGTCCATATAGCAAATTTTAGTTCACTATCCCAACTTTTTTATTATTACCCAATGATATTTTAATCATGGTAATTAAGTTTTTATTTGATGATTCCACGAGACCATTTCCTTGAGGGTAATAATTTGCAGAGTGGGAAAGTTCTATTCCATACTTAGCACAAAATTCTACCATCTCAAATGATGTAAAATATTTTCCATTATCTATTACTAATTTCTAAGGAACTCCAAATCTAGTTAAAATACTTTCTTCTAAGAAATTAATAACAGTTTGAGAAGTAGATTTTCTTAAAGGAGCAGCTTCTACCCATTTTTGAATTAATCTGTTGTAGTTAAAATCCACTTGTGTCTGCTTGATGAGTTCGGATTGATCTCTCTAATCAGGTCGATGCCCCATTGTGTAAATGGTGCTTATATGATCACTGTCTTGAGAGGCATAGCTACCAAATGCTTTTTACCTACAAAAACTCGATAGTTATGGCAATTCCTTACATATTGATATACATATTTAAAAAGGGAATACCAACAATAACCTGCTCTCATAATTTTATTAGTAGTAGCTTTTGGTGCAAAATGCCCTCCATAGAAACCATCATGAAATTCTTTAATTATTTTTGGGACTTCTTTTTCAAATAGACAGACTAGTAACACACCATCAGGGTGTCTCAGATAAAGCATACCATCTTGCACATGATATTTATGTGCTTGCAGTTTTACTAATCTCATTTTGTTAGCTAACATGCCTCTAGGGAAAGATAGAGTTTGAAGATAAGCTAATATGTCATCATACCATTTATATTCTATATTATTGGTCCTTCTGATGTCATGTTTTTCATCTATTATAGCAATGTTATTAGAGTCTTATCCTTCTTTATAAGCTAAGTATTTAGCTAAGCCTTGCCCTCTTACAGTTTTAACTATTTTGAATTCTACATCATATTATAGAAATTTCACCATCCACCTTGCAGGTTTTCCTAATGGTTCAGATTGAGTAAAGACATCCTTTATAGCTTGTTGGAGCCAAATTTGACTCAACTTTGAAACCCCCAAATTTAAATTTTTGGTTTCAATCAAAGTATCCATAATGTTGGTCGCTTCTTCAAATTAGTGTGAGTATCTAAGTTTTTCATTGAATTGGTTTGATGAGTCTAAATCTTGGTCATTGATTAGGTAGACACCCTTTTAATAATTGCTTAATTGTCTTAATAAGGGTTATGGCAAGTTTTATTAATAATTGACCTTCATAAGTAAAGCCTCCCTAAGGTCTAAATCCAATGTTAAAACATAAAGACCTAAGATCCAAAAGTATGTCACTAAGGATTAAATAAATCATTATACCCTAAGGTCCAAATAGCTTTATACTTTAAAAAGAGGGTCAAATAAATCATCGTGGTCTAAAAACCAAAATTCAAAAGTGCTAGCCTAAGGTTAAAATCAAAATTTAATTAAAACTAAGGGTATGCACCCCTTTGCTAAAAAATGAGCAACATTAGTTTTAATCCAAGGCCACGCTTTTACCGCTCCAAATCGAACGATAGCACTTTAAGCAACCCACCATCATATAAGTCAAAAGGTCAATAAGGTTATAACCTAAGGTCAAAAGTAATTAAAAACCATGCAACTTGGCTGATCTGGATGGATGTGCTCGATCCAAGCCAAATCCAATGGTTGCACAATTTCCAAAGAGTCAAAACTTTAAAAGGAAGTCGTAATAGGTCAAAATTTCAATTAAATAGTGAGCAAGTCCGATGGATCAGATGATAACGCTCAATCAATTTAAAATCAATGGTCGCACTTGTTTTAAATGAATCACGCATTAAAATTAATGTTAAGGGTCTATGCCCCCTTTGGAATAACCATCGAGCAAGTTGGTCGGATCGGACGATAACGCTCGATCGAGATTCAATCCGACGGTGGCGCTCCCATAAAAGATGCTTTTAAAAGGTAAAAGTCCCCATATGATTAATTAAAACATTAAGCATGAATTAATGAGGGTCTAAACACATTGGATAATTACCCCCCTTTTGGCTTAATCATGATTAAAACCATGTGTCCTTTGGTAACTAACTTGTAGGTTGATTAAAATCTATGGTTGTTCCAATAGCCATCTAAGATCCATCGGTCGCGTCGAAAATCATGGACGGTAAGATATCGGATGAGGAAAAAGATAAAGGTAAAGTTAATCAAGTAATTAGCAAGGGTCTAACATGTCAGCTAATCTCCCCTTTTGGCTTAATCAGATTAATCAAAATTAAAAGATCCCCCCTTTGTTATTAAAGTTTCGTGTAAAGTGATCAAGGTTTAATCTAAAGGTTTTCTTTTGGTTAATTAAATACTTTATAATTTGTCCCTTCTATCTTATGTTAAACCAAGCATATGGTTAGAAGATCCAACGATAGTGCCTCACCATTGTAAGATCTAATGATGATCGCTAGGAGAGGTAAATGTTTTATAAATGCTACCTAGGTTTAAATAATGAGGTTAAGGTGGTAATCATTAGGTTAAAAATTGGATAATCATGATTAGATAAAGATTAATATACCACATGTATTAGAAAGATTAAATAAATGAAGGTATGGTTTTATGAATTATTACGAAACCAAAGGTTTTTGATTAACAAGTACATGTAGACTAACTATTGTGTAGGTCCTATGATATCAATGGTTGTGTTGACTCTACTCAGAGAAATGCGACAAACCAAAGAATTAAGCGATGAATCAACTGGCAATAATCTAACGATAGCGCTTCATTGAGATAAAAGAGATCCAATGGTCGTGAATGAGTCAGAGTAAAAATGAAGAATACAAAGGGTTTAATGAAAAAGCATCTTCGATGGATCTAATGTGTGCGCTTGACCTCCACTCAGATCCAATGGTAGCACACGATCCAAAGGTAAACTGAAGGTAAGTTAAATATAGAAAATTTATAAGGGTTGAGCATGTTTCTTTCGATTAATTAACCTACAAGTTTGAAAAGATCCATGGTGGCAATAACAAAAGGAGCACATCCAATGGTTGCGCTTGATCACGTTTGACTTAAGGAAAAAGGGAGACCTTCGAGGCAATAAAAGTTGTCACTCACACCAAGAACCAGATCTTGTAGAAATCTCGAGGGAGATCATTGCCTAAATGAAATATAATCAATCCCAAGGATTTAGTTACCATTCGAACCTGAGGTGGCATAAGATTTAAAAAGAAAGTCATCCCAGTGGCACATATCAGTTCCACGTCTGATAAAAAGGTTCCCAATGACCAATAGCAGAAGTTTATAAATGATTACAGGCACACAAATCAAAAGGGCCCGGGGCACGTAAGATAAAAGACATTACTCACCATAAACTCTCAACTCTAGGAAAAATATGCGGTGGCAGATTTTCGTTGGTCAATTTTGAATAGTAGTTGGTGACATCGGGTTGATGACAAAATGTGCAAATTTATCAAACTCATTCCACCACCCTGTATATGAACTCATGAAAATAGTCGAGGCTACTACCCTGGTAATCTAAAGAGCAGAAGTTGATACATCAGAAGTACAGAGAGAAGAAAGATTTTAAGCTCATCAGAAAGACCTCCTATCTACATTAAGAACAATGGCATCATGGGGAGATGTTTTCGTACCTGAAGACACTAGGGAAGCTATGCAATTCATCACAAATAGGTCCCCATACTCTGTGATTCTTGGACCACCTGTCCTCGGTACCACCATGTATGAGTTTGCTCAGAGATGTGGAGCAGACAAAAGACCTAATCCAGCTCAACTATACGAGATTGATAATGCTTGTATCAAGAGTTTCACCCAGGTGATGGAAAGTGATAACAGGACCCCATGGATAATGGACGATTTATTTCATAAAGCTCATAGGTTACAGTACAAGGGTTTCCCTAGAAATAATAGATGGAACAGTAACCTTGAGAAGCTGATATGTCCGAAAGTGCACTTCTCCTCAGATTTGATGGCTTGGCTGGCGGTAGCATATGACGAAAGAATGAAGACCTTTCGAGACAACAAGAATTTGGTGTTCAACATCAAAGTTGAGCATATCCAGGAGGTGTTCAACTTGATGAATTATACCACTTTTCTGGTAGACCAGGTAATCGAACACCAATCTCGTATGTTTACAGATATGGAAGTCTTTAAAATTTTGTTTGATACATATGCAACAATAGATAAAGAATTCCCAATCAACAAAAATGCTTTTAAACCCTGGGTACAAGATTTTTGTGATATGATAAACATAGTTTTGGGAGTACAGGATCTGAATAGAATAACAAAAAGGGTTTTATATTTAGCTGCACAATGCAATAGGGCATATAACACTCCAATTTATGCCTGGGAATTAGAATTAAGTACCCAAATACATAAAGAAATGATAGAATTAAGAAAAGCAATTTTTGAATAGAGGTAAGAGATGCCTCATTTTTCATAATATTCATTTTTCATTCATCTAATAGCGGGTCAATTGGGAGAAGAAGCCCGTAAAAGAGTAAAAGCCATTGATAGCCCCTATGTTCAGAATAGCTTCTAGAGATTACATGAAGGACGAACTCACATGGGCTGGTTCTGTGATCATTTCATGGTAGAAATCCATTGGGCCTTAACTGGGTTAGTTCTAGAGAGATTAGGGCTAGGGGTAAAAGCCTTCATTAAAGAAAAAGAAATTGGAGATTTCTTCTTCATAGAGGGTTTTACTTATATCATATTGTATGGAGCTAAGATCCCTCCTAAGGTGCTACCACAGTACTGCCCATTATCCATAGCAGCTTTAGAATTATGTAGACAGGTGGCAGAAGAGGCTAAGATGAGACTGGTAAAGAAACATGGTAAGGTCCCCTGGCTCGATGTTCCCTATCATTTTGGAGATTTTGTATTTTTTGGATATCCTTCCCTGCTCAAAGGAATGTTTGAATTGGACAACATGGGATTAGATGAAATATCATGGAGATTCTATGACCCAAAGGGAACATACAACAGAATGATGGAAAAGAGAGAATATGCTCGAATAAAACATCGAGAAGATGCTTTTGAAGAAAGCTTGTTAGAAGCTATGGAGAAAGGATTAGATTTGTAGGTAGTATGGAATGAATTCCCTCTAGAAAAAAGAGGTAGCACATAGGTTTATGAAGCCTATGATTACCCTACAGAACTAAGAAGGCTTCGAGAAAATTTAGTGGATGTTGTAGCACCTATTATACCAAGGATAGGCCCAACAATCAAGGAAGACCCCTTATTAGAATTAATAGAAGAACAGGGTATCGATCTAATGGAGGTCACTGTTAAAGCTGCTGATGTAATAGAACAACAGGTCAAGCCCCCTAAGAATGCTCAACTCAGAATAGAAGTAACACCAAACATTCCTCAAGAAGCTTCTCAACAAACTAGTGTAGATAAAGGAAAGGAAATGGTAACTACATCCACTCAAGAAGCATCACCCATAGAGCAAGCTATAGTTCCCATTTTTGATAATGTATTAGCTGTAACTAGTGTGAAGAAATTGGCACCCATGGCCATCCCTACCTCTATAAACATAAAGGGATAGGAGATTAAAATTCCATCAGTAATACAAATGAATCCTAGGAGAACTGGTGGATTAGGTGGCCTTTTTCGAAGCCACCTAGTGAAGAATCAAAAAGAGGTAACTCCTATGGAAATGAAGAGACCCAGATTGTCTTTACCTACTACCCAAGTTGTTTTGGAAAGAATAGATGAGCAAACTACCTTCACTATCACAAATGAACAAGAATTGCAATTAGTAGCAGGGATGGGGAATATAGGAGAACAACTCACTGAAGAAGGTAAATCAGAGGCACCTATATCAGATATGGCAGAAATCAATCTTCCTCCTCTGCAAAATCCACTAGTCTTCAGAGTTAATGAGGAAACATGGGGTTCATCAGTGCTAGGAAAAGAGGGAGAGATGGCAGAAGTTGCTAAAGCAGTGCAGGTCCAAGTCATAGACCAATTTGTTGAAACAATTGATAAACTAAGAAAACAATTGAGCAAAGAGGAGGAGGAAAAGGCAGAGTTAAAAGCAGTAATAAGTAAGCAACAGGAAGAATTGACTCGAAGAGACACTTCAAGTGCACAACCCCCATCAGTGACAAAGGTGCAAGATCATGTATACTACCTGAATGTAATGAAAAAGAATATGTTAAAGAGAATAAGAGCTCATGCCAAAGGTTTTTCTGAAATGTTCAGACAAATAAGGGTAATTCAAATAACTGCTCAAGAAATTCTGACCTTGATGCAGGAAAGAGAAGAGGATTTTGGAATCATCCACCCTACCCTAGACTTTATAGGAGATCATTTTGAAGAGTTACAAGGACAAGAAATAATGACACCTGATGACAATAAGATCCAGATCAATTTTGAGTTCTTCAAAGCAGCCTTGTTTGGAGCAAACCTAGAGAGATGGATAAATTTTGTAACTGAAATGAATGACCTAATAAAAGATGCTACAGTGAAACTGGCAGATATTGGCCTATCCCTAGACCAATGCTTAGAAGCCTCAGATATAGAAGAGGTATTTAAAGAAACCCTTGAAAGATTTGACTGTGAACTAGGTGATGAGGAAGAGATGATTAAGCAAACCACACTTATGGTAAATGTTGTGGAAATGTTACTATTTCAATATGACAGGAACATGCCTATTATTGTTGTACAGAAAAATAAAATCTTGTAGGAAATGAACATGCTAAGGATTGCAGCCACATTTGATACAAGAGTTTGGAAATTGATTGATGAACATATAAAATAGTTGCAACAAAGTCAAAAAGGGAAAAAGGTTAATACCTGTAGTCAACAGTAGAAAGTAAGTTCAACACAATAAACAACAACAACAATAGGGAATATTTCTGGCATAGTTAGAGAGCCAAGTAATCAAAGGGGACAACCCAAAAGAGGCCAGTTCGAAAGACAACAACTAAATGCACAAGGAAGTAACAAAAGAAGATAAAGGTTTCCCTCATACCTTAATCACCGGTTGATAAAGTTATGTTTGAAAGATTCAAAGAAGAGAACACAGTCAAAATGGAAAAAATAATAGAAGCCAATTGTACCAATTTTTGAAGTTCAATTAGATGTTGACAAGTGTAAGGCTAGAAATCAACCAAAAATAATATAATCAAGAACTAGAGGCTATAAGAAGAGGCAGTTGTGGATAGATTCTGCATCAAGCAATTAGAGAATAGCATTTTTTCTAAGAGGTATACTTGAGTGCCCTGTTAGTTGTGTTGTTGTATCCCCTTCTGTGTCTATTTTCTTTCTCATTCTTATTCTTCCCTTTGTTGTGCAGGATTGTAATAGGAAAGTGCTCAAGAAGTTGAGATTATTTCCTGTCCTATTGAGCCTGAGATTCAGAGATTCTATTATTACCATATTGGAACAAGTAGAGTAGGAGAGACCTGTTACATTATTTGAATGAGATCTTTTCATTGTATTGATATATTTTTTTGAAAATAGAGTTAAAAGGCATCCCGCCCACTCTGCATGTAAAATTTCTTGAAATCAATACAATTCTGAGTTTTATTTTTATTATATCTTTGTCTTAGTATTGTGTGTCACTGTATAATGGGTTACATTATTTGAATGCATTATATACGTTTCTCTCGTTGGTTAACTCTTGGTTTTATTATGATATTCGAATGAAGCTTTGAACACCAATTTTCTTTTCCCCTTTCTCTCCGTTCATGATTAAAAATTGTTGTTAAATTGCTATAACAACCCAATGAATCTAGGCACCGGTCTACATAAGGCATAACAATTGGTTGTTTTCATGCTTGGTCATTTTAAAAAGAATACTTATAGCTTAATATAAATCTGGAGCGTGTAATTAGAATTTTAATCAAAGAATTACCGTTGGGGTTTCCTTACCCATTTTGTAGTCTTCTTTAGCAATATTTGTGTTTAGCAGAACATGAGGCAGGTCGACCAGAGCCTGTAATAGCTCGTTGGTTTCAAACGGATTCTTGTAGCATGACAATCGAAATCCTACGGATGCAAGAATCGGTTCCAATAGTTTTTGGTGCCATTGTTGGGAGGAAAAAAGTTAATGACATTCTTAAAGTTGTTCAATGACATTATTTTTAATCAACGGGTGGCTAGTTAGAATAAAGAACTTGTTTTAATTTTATATTTTATGTTCTTTATTACTGTTTTTAATTTTTTTTTCTTTTCTTGAATTTTTTTCTTGATTTTCTTGAATTTTGTTTCTTGATTTTCTTGAATTTTCCCAAGAACCAACTCCTGTGAGGATGAGTGATAATATCAAGCATTCTTGGTAAAAGTGTATGTTGTTCTTTCTGCACCTCGATGTTGGTGACTCTGCTTGATGAACCTAGAAGAAAAATATAAAAAAGGAGAGAATATAACGTGTTGGCTAACACTAGGAGAAGTGGTAAGGAGCTATTTCTAGAACTCGAGAATCTAGAGGTATTTATACATACCCAAAAAACTCCACTTTTTAAGAATATTGTTTATAATAGTAGATTAAATTCTAGCGGTAAAAGGTACGTAAAGAAAATTTAGAATACTATTACTACTGATATTACTGTAGATGAACGTTTAAAATTAGTAGTAGAAGATATATGTGATTATTCTCATTCAAAGGTAGATAATCCATCAGTTTACATTCAAGCTGCCTAGACCCATACCACCGTAGGTACTACATCTATGAAATTAAATTCTACAGTAGCAATGGCTCAGGTTAATGTTCATTTATGGAGAACTAACAGATATAGGCCTTTTGCATTACCAGTAAATTTAAATGCCTTACCCAGTAAAGCTCACAAATACCTCCCTAAGTTTTTAGGAAATAGTGCAGTAATTGGAGAGGATCATATCAAAAGTTTCTTATATGCAATGGATAGTCTGGAAGTTGAACATGAAGATGTAGTATTAAGACTGTTTCTACAGACTTTAGAAAAATATGCTAGAGAATGGTTTAATTCCCTTCCTAACAATGATATCCCAGACTTCACCAAAATGGAAGAGGTGTTCCTAAAGAAGTATGGTGAAAGGAAAAATGAACAATCATTGTTAACTGAGCTAGCCACTATGAAGAAGAAAGAAAATGAGGTTGTTAGTGATTTTAATAGAAGATTTTCAAAAACAAGAAACAAAATCCCTGCCAACCTCAGGCCTAGTGATATTCAATCTATTTGTTTTTATAAGAATGCTTTTCAAGGAGAGTTTAACTATGAATTAAGGCAAGAACAAGCCACTACCATTGATGGTTGTATGGAAAAAGCAATGGATATAGAAAGAAATATGCTTGATAATGGTAAGATGAAGCCTTATTCTTTAGAGGTTAACATGCCTGAGAGAAAACCTAAGAGAGTGGCTTTTGATATACAAAGAAGAACTAAAATTGATCCTGTGGAGAAGTTGACTAGTCAGATGATAGAAATGTTCAACAACATGAGTAACAAGTTAGCAAGAATTGAAATAAATGGAAATAATGGTGAATCTTCATAGATAGAGTGACCACATATTGACAACCGTCCCCCCTTTAAGAAAAATTACAATAAGAATTGGGGAAACAACAATGGTTTTGAAGAAGGGAATAGGAATAGGGGTAATGGGAATAATAACTGGAAAAATAGAGATTCTGATAGGGATCAGAACAATGTCCCTAACCCAATGCCATCTGCCAATGTAGCTGAAGGTTTTCCTTATTTTTGCTCTACTTGTGATGCACCCCATAACCCTGATGCATGTGGAATACACCTAAGTGATCAACGTAATGTAGATATGCATGCAGAATTAGAAGAGGATATAAGAATCAATGCATGTTGGTCCATTGAAGATGAATCTAGAGAAAGGTTGTTTGAAGAAGACATGGATAAATATGCTTCAAATCATCATCCTCAAATCTTAGTAACTAAAGGAACTAAAATCTTACAGAAATCACATGAGTCAAGATATGATAAGATGAAGCAAGGGAAATTGATCCCCACTGCTCAAGAGGTTGAAGAATTAGAGGCAACCCATGTTTTAAATTTAAGGAATAGAACAGTCCCTGAAAGAACAGAGAAATTATCTACAAATGAAACAAGAAGATAAACTTTCACCAATAAAAATATCAGTAAAGAGAAAACTGATAGGAACCCTAACAAGATTACTCCTGAAGTAATAGAATCAATGGAAGAGATTCCCAAAGAAGAAAGTAATAAACCATTGGATATAAAGAAGATAGAATTTGATGTTGGGTCAGAACTCAGTAAGCAAAAAGTTAATATCACATTTGGTGAACTTATGAAAGTTCAAACATACAGAGAACAAGTATGCAGAGCTTTTGGATTAGTAGAGCAGAAAGAAGACCCTACTTGTCATGCTGCTAGACAAAATCAACATGATACAAGATCACCATCTTCTGTCAGACCCTTCTATGTGTCGTTAAGATATAATTCAGATGAAGGGGAAAGATATGTGATTCATAATTGCATGCTCGATAGTGGAGCTTCACATAATATCATGCCTAAGCTAATAGCTGACCAAATGGGATTAATCTATACTAGAGATTCTGCTCCTATTTCTGTAATGGATAGTAGACAAATTCCCTGTGTAGGGGTGATAACTGGATTATTAGTTTACCTAGACCAACACCCCAAAAAGGGCATTGTCATGGATGTAGCAGTAGTTGATGTTGACCCATTCTTCTCACTTTTACTCAGTAGGCATTGGGCAGAACAACTAGGGGGATCAATACAACTAGACTGGTCTTATGCTACCATCCCCATATCAGATAAGGAGAATATAATTTTGAGAAGGGAACCATTCAACAAACATTTCGTAGAGTTAATTCAAATAGATGAAACCATGATTAACTTAGTTAACTCTATGGAAGAAAAAGGGATGGGAGTCTATTCAATATGGCACAACCCATTCCTGGTGGAAGTACCAGATGCAAAGAACATGGATCCAGAAGATATGAGAATAACTGATGCTGAATCAAACCGAGTATTAACCCAAGAAATGTGGACCATGTCATTTGATGGGGCTAAATCCCAATCTGGAGTAGGTGCAGGTGTAAATTTGACTGATATTAAAGGAAACTACCTTAGTATCCCTTATAGATTACAATTTCCTTGCACAAACAATGTAGTTGAGTACGAAGCTTTACTATTAGGGCTAAGGAAAGCAAAAGAGTTAGGTATTAACTACTTAACTATAATAGGGGATGCAAAACTTATTATACTACAAATCAAAGGTAAATATCAGACCAAGCATCCTAGACTTAAGCAATATAGAAATGCAATACTGGAAGAAATTGATAAATTTTTGGCTTTCAATATTTCATATATTCCTAGAGAACAAAATCATGTTGCAGATATTTTAGCTGTAAATGCCTCAGGTCTAGATCACCCAGAGATAACTACAGAATATATGGATAGATTCCCAACTATTTTAGTCTATAAACCTTCTGTGCCAGATAACATAGTATATCTACAGGTCTTTCAAGATGATATAGATATTAAGGATTTTATGACTTTACAAAATCAGTATGCAGATGTAATCTATGATGAAAAGGATGAAGAAAAGCTAAAAAATCAAATAGGAGAGCCAGTAGAAGTAATCCAATTGAAAACTAATAGAATACCCAAAGGATTAGTTTCTCTTGAAAGCCTATTTGATGACTTTGACAAAGCTTATAAACCTATACACAGAGAAGTGATATCTGAGGATATTAATATTGACTCAATGAAAGAACCTAAAATAGTGAAAGTAGACATGGCTTTACCTGCTAAAGAAAAGGCTGGATATATCAGTTTCTTGAAAAAGAACAAAGAACATTTTTCTTGGACTTATGAAGACCTCAAAACCTTCAAGACAGATGTAATGACTCACATAATACCTTTGAAGGAAGATTCCAAGCCATTCAGACAGAAACAAAGGAAATACAATCCAACTCTGCACCTAGTAATGCAAAAAGAGGTACAAAAATTGTTGGACTCCAAGATAATAAGAAAAGTAAGATTTTCCTCCTGGATATCCAACTTAGTACAAGTTAGGAAAAAGAATGGGGACATTAGACTCTGCATGGATTTTAGAAATTTAAACAAGAGCTCACTAAAAGACAATTACCCATTGCCTAACATGGAACAACTACGCAAGCAGTAGTAGGTTCAACTAGATTGTCCCTGTTAGATGGATTTTCAGGGTACAATCAAATTCTGATAAATCTAGAAGATAGACACAAGGCAACATTCACCACACCCTAGGGCACATTTGAATATTTAAGAATACCTTTTGGATTGATGAATGTAGGTGCTACTTTCCAGAGAGCGATGGACTTTGCTTTCAAAGGATTAATGTTCAAAATTGTAGTAGTGTACTTAGATGATATCACAGTTTTTTCTAAAAATCTAGAAGATCATCTAGAACATTTGACTGTAGTTTTTCCCGATGCAAGGAATTTGGAATCTCTCTAAATCCAAAAAAATGCATATTCGGAACTACACAAGGAAAATTGCTAGGTCATATAGTTTCAGAAAAGGGGATAAGCATTGATCCAGAAAGGATAGAAGCCATTTCTAAAATTCCCCCACCCAAGAACCTAAAAGGAGTAAGGTCATTCTTTGGAAAAATAAATTTTATCAGAATATTTGTCCCAAATTTTGTAGAAATGACCAAACCCATAAATGATATGGTGAAGAAAACTGGAGAAATAAAATGGACAATAGAAAATATGGAAACATTTAACAAGATCAAAGAAGCCATATCAACCACTCCAGCTTTAAGTTGCCCTGATTATGCAAAAGATTTTAATATCTATTCATATGCGTCTGAACACTCTATTGTTGCAGTTCTTTCATAGAAATATAATGAAAATAATGAAAGGCCAATAGCCTTTATGAGCTCAGGACTAAAAGGAGCACATCTTAAATACACCCTGCTAGAAAAACATGCCTATGCAGTCATCCAATATTTAGAACACTTCAAAGGTATATTTGGCTCAAACAAAGTTTACTGTTGTATTCCCTTTATAGCAATAAAAGATATCTTTTCTCAATCAGAGCCATTAGGAAGACCAACAAGATGGATGGTAAAACTTTTGCAATACGATGTTGAATTCAAAATAGTTAAAACAGTCAAAGGGCAAGGTTTAGCTAAACTGTTGGCTAACAAAGAAGAAGCAGGATCTGAAAATATTCTCACCATAGATCAGACATATGATGATAGAAGAATAAAAAATGAAGAATGTAAATGGTATGAAGAAATTTTGTCATACTTACAAACGTTGTCTTTTCCCAGAGATATGTCAATAAACAGAATGAGGTCAGTCAAACTTCAAGCTCGAAGTATTATATACAAAATGGAGTATTATATTGGAAACATCCTGATGGAGTATTATTAGTCTGCTTATATGAAAGAGAAGTCCCAAAAATAATTAATGAATTTCATAATGGTTTCTGTGGAGGACACTTTGCTCCAAGAGCTACAACTAATAAAATCATGAGAGCAGGATATTATTGGCCATCCCTTTTTAAGGATGTATATAAATATGTTAGGAATTGTCATAACTGCCAAGTTTTTACAGGGAAAAAGCATCTACCAACCATGCCCCTCAAGCCAGTAATTATTGAAGCACCTTTTGCTCAATGGGGTATTGACTTGATTGGAGAGATCAAGCCTAATTCATCTGGCCAACATAAGTGGATCATAACTGCAACAGATTACTTCACAAAGTGGGTGGAAGTTGCACCTTTGAGAACATCTACAACTGTTGCAGTCATCGATTCATAGAAGAAAACATCTTGACCAGGTATGGAGTTCCTAAAAATCTTGTAACTGATAATGCTCAATATTTTGTGTCATATGAAATGGTAGAATTTTGTGTTGAATATGGAATTGAATTATCTCATTCTACCAATTATTACCCCCAAGGAAATGGTTTAGTTGAGTCATCAAATAAAAATGTAATAACAAGAATAAAAAGGTCATTAGGCAAAAACAAAAGGGGATGGGATAATGAACTTAAATTTGCTTTATGGGCTGATAGGTTGTCTATTAAAAGAAATATATGAAGAACCCCTTATGAGATGGTTTATGGAGAAAAAGCCCTATTACCCCCAAAAATAGAAAAATGGCACTTTCCCTTTTATTGCAAGATCATGAAAACCCCAATCCCATTCAGAGAAGGCTTGACCAAATTGTCTTGTTAGAAGAACAAAGAAGAGAGACCCTCAATAGAATGATGGAACAAACCCAAAAAACTATGAAATTGTTTAATAAGAAAGTCTAAGGGTACTCCTTTTTCTCAAGGAGATATAGTCATCTATTGGGATCCTAAAAATGATAAGCATGGTGAAAAGGGTAAGTTTGAACCTAAATGGATTGGCCCATACCAAATTGCCCATGTTATCAGTCAGAATACTTACAAGCTACAGACTTTGCAGGGAGAAATAATGGCTATCCCTATTAATGGCCAACACCTCAAAATGTACAATCCCTGTTGAAGGTGTACTTTAAAAAAAAAGCATTACAAAAAAATAGAAAAACAAAAATCCAAAAATAGAGTGGTGAATTTTGTTTATTAGTTAAGCTTCCCTTTTGTTCTTGAATAATTTTGAGTTTACTGTACACATGATATCTTAGTTTGATGAGTATATCTAACTATTTATTCCACCAAAGACAATAAGAAAAAAGGGGATTTATTTTAGATTTCGATGAGGTTTACTATTCTTTCAAATATGAGTGTTTATGCAATAGTTGTTTGATATGAGATAAAACAGAAAGAAAACAAAGCTGATTGAAACATCATGTCAAGCCTCACATTACAAATGATACTTAAGGTGACTTCAAAGGTCCGAAGAACTGAGTTATCTTTGAGAGGGTAGTTGAGCCAAAAATCATTACACTCATATTTTATAGCCAGAAACTAATCCTCAACTCAGGCATACTTATTGCACAATTTGCTTATATATCCAAACACTTCTCTCACGAGAAAGAAAAATAAAAAATAAAGTAAAACTGAGTCACTTCCTGAGATATCTTGGAAAACCTCTACCGGAGCTATAGACGCTTGACTGGCAGTAGGGTAAAACTAAGATGGGATTAGAAGCAACTCCACCGAGGCTATAGATGCCTGACTGGCAGTGGAGCCCTACAGAATGGTGAAAATTTTTAAAGAGTGAAATCACATATTAGGCTTGACTATTTTGCTCAGATATGGTAAAGTTCTGAAAGATTTAGAAATCCAAAAAAGAATGCACAAACACACACATGGGCAAAAATATGATGAAACAAATGGTTGTGACAAAATCTGTGTAATCATATCTTATGACTTAGCTAAAACAAGCATTACAATATTTCAAAATAAAACTCATTGATTTCTAAAATTTCTAACCTTTGTTTCCAAATTGAATGAAAAGGGATCTACAATTTTTCATACTCTACTTGCTTTGATATCATGTTGTTCATACAGTTTTTCAGTATATAAAAAAAAAGAAAAAAAAAAAAAAAAAAAAAAAAATTTTTCTTTTATACAATTCAAGCTTTACTTAGCAGTTCAAAGTTTTATTCTTGTTTATTTTCTTTTGCAAATAAAACCGAGAGATTCTGGAATTCTCAAGAGCCTCAAGTTTTCAGCACCTTGTCCCAGTCAGAGCCTATGTTGGAGCCAAATTTGACTCAACTTTGAAACCCCCAAATTTAAATTTTTGGTTTCAATCAAAGTATCCATAATGTTGGTCACTTCTTCAAATTAGTGTGAGTAATCTAGAGTTTTTCATTGAATTGGTTTGATGAGTCTAAATCTTGGTCATTGATTAGGTAGACACCCTTTTAATAATTGCTTAATTGTCTTAATAAGGGTTATGGCAAGTTTTATTAATAATTGACCTTCATAAGTAAATACCCCTAAGACAGAACAGAGAGGGAAGAAAGTAGAGAGGGGAGGGCTCTGGTCCCTTCCCTACTCCCCCTCCCCTGGATCCTCGGATCCCCGCCCGATCCCCTCGGCTCAACCCAGGTCATCCCTCCCTGGGAGTGGTTGTTTGTAGATGATCTCCTGGGGGGAGATCCTTCTCCATTTTCTGTGCCCCTCCCAACGGGCTCGGGCTTCCTTGGTTTTTCTGGTGGTCTGGTGCTTCCCAGGGATCCCTGTTTGTTTGGGGATCCCTTCCCTTTTTCCCTCAGGCTTCCCCTTGGGGTTTTTTTGCAGGTTATTCGCATGGATCTGGTCCCCTGCGTTTCTCTGAGCGATGGAGGTGATGGTTTAGGGTTTGACAGCTTCCTAGGGTCTCCCTTGAGGTCCTCACAGCTTTGGGGGTGGTCTGGGGGGGCCTCTTTCCTCCTTTGCTTGTGAATCCTCAACGGGATCCTATGGTTGTTGTTCTTCCTATGTGGAGGCTTCTTCGTGTTGGTTCTGCTCCTTGGTGGACACCATGGGCATCTGGTTTGGCCTTGGGGGGGCTTTCCTCTGCCTGGGCTGTTCCCATTCCCAGTCTCAGTTCCCTGAAGCTGCTTCTGTGCTTGGACGGGATCCTTGGTCCCTGCTGCTGGGTTCCTATGGTTTCTGCTGCATGTTTCTTTCTTGGGGGGGTCTGATCTATGCACGCAGACCTTAGATCCCACTTGTATGGCTCCTTGGGATCCTTTCCCTGTGACTATTTTCCTCTTCCCGCTCGGGATTCCCAGCCCCTGGATCCCTGTTTCCTTAACCTGCTTTCCTTGTTGTTTTCCCAGGGCGGGATCCTCGTGGTGAAGTTGTCTGTGTGCTTCCCGCTGGGCCGGATCCTGGCTCTCGGCTTCTTGCTGGGCGGGATCCCCCTGTCGCTGGGCGGAATGGCTTCTCACTGGGCGGGATCCGCATTTTTCGTTGGTTTTCCGCTGGGCGGGATCCGCCAAATCCGCTGGTTTTCCCGTTGGGCGGGATTTTCACCTTTTTGCTGGTTTCCCGGATGGCAAGATTTTCCTGGTGAAGTTTTTTTGATGCTTTCCGCTGGGCGGGATCTTCTCTGAGGTGGGTTTAAGCTGCTTCCCGCTAGGTGGGTTTCTCTCTTTGGTGGTTTCTGACTGCTTCCCGCGAGGCGAGATTTTATTGTAATGATTTTTCTATGATTCCTGTTGGGCGGGATCTTCTCATTGGTGGTTTTTGGCTTCTCCCCGCTGGGCGGGTTCTGTTTTATTATTTAATTGTCTTTGGTGGGATCGTCTACTATGTCAAAAAAAATTGTAATTCGGTCTGAGATGTGGTTTCCTATCTCAACCTTGCAGCCCTAAAGGTGCTCTCCTTCTATTGTTATAAGGTTTTGGGATCCTCTTAAAAAACCTACTATGTATATAATGTTACTTACCAAAAAAAAAAAATACCCCTAAGGCCTAAATTCAATGTTAAAACATAAAGACCTAAAATCCGAAAGTATATCACTAAGGATTAAATAAATCATTATACCCTAAGGTCCAAATAGCTTTATACTTTAAAAGAGGGTCAAATAAATCATCGTGGTCTAAAAACCAAAATTCAAAAGCGCTAGCCTAAGGTTAAAATCAAAGTTTAATTGAAACTAAGGGTATGTGCCCCCTTTGCTAAAAAATGAGCAACATTATTAAAATCAAAGGTCGCGCCTTTACCGCTCCAAATCGAACGGTAGCGCTTTAAGCAACCCGCCATCATATAAGTCAAAATATCTATAAAGTTACAACCTAAGGTTAAAAATGATTAAAAACCATGCAACTTGGCCGATCTGGATGGATGCGCTCGATCCAAGCCAAATCCAATGGCTGCACAATTTCCAAAGAGTCAAAACTTTAAAAAGAAGTCGTAATAGGTCAAAACTACCAATTAAAAAGTGAGCAACTCCGACGGATCGAACGACAACACTCAATAAAATTTAAAATCAATGGTCACGCTTGTTTTAAATGAATCACGCATTAAAATTAACGTTAAGGGTCCGCACCCCCTTTTGAATAACCATCGAGCAAGTTGGTTGGATCGGACGACAGCGCTCGATCGAGATTCAATTCGACGGTGGCACTCCCATAAAGGATGCTTTTAAAAGGTAAAAGTCCCCATGATTAATTAAAATATTAATCAATAAGGGTTTAAACACGTTGGCTAATCATCCCTCTTTCGGCTTAACCAAGGTTTAAAATTGCATGTCCTTAGTAACTGACCCTGCAGGTTGAAGGATATCAGTGGTCGCGCCGAACGTCGATCAAGATATAACGGTCACACCAAAAACAAAGAAGCGGTAAGATGTTGGAGTAAGAGACCCAGGTAAATTTAATCATGTATTAGTGAGGGTTTAATGCATTGCTAAATTATCCCCTTCGGCTTAAACTAGGATTAATCAACTCAAAAGATGCACCCTTTTGATTATTTAGTGTGCACCTTATAGGAAATCAATGACAGTGCTCGAATGAGCTCAAAGATCAACGGATGCGATGGTCTGTGGTGGCGACAAAAATATCACAAGCAAAACAAAAGTATACAATCAATTGGAGATCTGACGGCTACACCCATCCCCGTACTAATCTAACGATGGCGCATCAGTAAAAGTGATCAAGGTTTAATCTAAAGGTTTTCTTTTGATTAATTAAATGCTTTATAATTTGTCCCTCCTATCTTACGTTAAACCTGGCATATGATCGAAATGATCCAACGACAACGCTCTCATTGTAATATGATCTAATGGTGATCACTTAGAGAAGTAAAAGTATTGTATAAATGCCTAGGTTTAATACAACGAGGTTAAGGTGGTAATCATTAGGTTAACTTCGATTAACTACGATTAATAAAGGATTAATACACCCCATTATTGGAGGATCAAACAAATAAGGGTATAGTCTTTAACCTTGAGTTTTTCAAAATGAATTATTATCGGACCTAATATTTTTAACCATATAAGCATGATTAACCAAATTAATCGAGTACATGTAGACTAACGATCGTGCAGATCCCATGATATCAACGGTTGCACTGACTCTACTCAAGAAAATTGATGGTAGTGCACGAACCAAAGAATTAAGCAATGAATCAACTAGAAATAATCTAACAGTAGCGCTTCATCAAGATAAAAGAGATCCAATGACCGCAAAAGAGTTAGAGTCAAAACGAAGAATGCAAAATGGTTAAACGACAGACATCTTCGATGGATCTAACGGGTGCGCTTGACCTCCACTCAGATCCAACGGTAGTGCGCTATCCAAAGGTAAACTGAAGGTAAGTTAAATTAAAAGTTTTAAACACATTTAACAAGTTTGTAGACCCTTTATTAATCCCCATCCTTATTGGTCGAAATTAAAGAGGATCGAAGCATGTTTTCTTTCGATTAACTGACCTATAGGTTTGAAAAGTTCCATGGTGGCGATAGGAAAGAAGCACATCCAATGACTACACTTGATCACATTTGACTTAAGGAAAAAGGGAGACCTTCGAGGCAATAAAAGTTGTCACTCACACCAAGAACCAAATCTTGTAAAAATCTCGAGGGATATCATTGCCTAAATGAAATATAATCGATCCCAAGGATTTAGTTACCATTCGAACTTGAGGTGGCACAAGATTCAAAAAGAAAGTCATCCCAGTAGCACATATCAATTCCATGCCTGATAAAAAGGTTCCTAGCGACCAATAGCAAAAGTTCATAAATGATTACAGGCACACAAATCAAAAGGGCTCGGGGCACGTAAGATAAAAGACATTACCTTTCATAATCTCTCAACTCCTGAAAAAAGATGTGATGGCAAATTTTTTTTGGCCAATTTTAAACAACATTAGGTGGCATTGGTTTGATGACAAAACATGTGAATTTATCAAACCCATTCCACCACCCTGTATATGAACTCATGAAACTAGTCAAGGCCACTACCCTGGTAAGCTAAAGAGTAGAAGTTGATACATTAGAAGTATAGAGAAAGGAGGATTTTTGAGCTTCACAACCACAGAAAGACTCGACTTGTTATCAAGAGATCAATGGCATCATGGGGAGACATTTTCGTACCTAAAGACACTAGGGAAGCTGTGAAATTCATCACAGATAGGTCACCCTACTCTACAATTCTTGGACCTCCTGTCCCCAGCAGCATCATGTACGAGTTTTCTCAGAGATGTGGAGTAGACAAAAGACCTAATCCAACTCAACAATATGAGATAGATAATGCTTGCATCAAGAGCTTCGCCTAGGTGATGGAAAATGATAACAGGACCCCGTGGATAATGGCTAATTTGTTTCACAAAGCCAGCAGGTTACAGTACAAGGGTCTCCCCAGGAATAATAGATGGAACAGTAACATTGGGAAGCTGATATGTTTGAAAGTACACTTCTCCTTAGATTTTATGGCATGGATGGCGGTGGCGTATGATGAGAGAATGAAGACCTTTCGAGACAACAAAAATCGATCGGTATTCAGCATCAAAGTTGAGCATATCCAAGAAGTTTTCAACTTGGCGAAACATACCACCTTCCTAGGAGACCAGGTAATCGAACACCAATCTCGTATGTTTACAGATATGGAAGTTTTTAAAACCTTGTTCGATACGCAAGGAAAAATAGAAAAATAATTCCCAATTAATAAAAGTGCTTTTAAGCCATGGGTTCAGGATTTATGTGATATGATAAACATAATTCTGGGAGTACAGGATCTTAGTAGGATAACTAAAAGAGTTTTATACTTAGCTGCTCAATGCAATAGGGCGTATAACACTCCAATTTATGCCTGGGAATTAGAATTAAGTACCCAGATACATAAAGAAATGATAAAGTTGAGAAAAGCAGTTTTCGAACAGAGGCAGAAATGCCCAATTTTTCACAATACTCATTTTTTATCCATCTGATAGCGGTTCAACTGGGTGAAGAAGCCCATAGAAGAGTAAGATCCATTGACAACCCCTATGTTCAAAATAGCTTCTGGAGATTACATGAAGGATGAACTCACATAAGCTGGTTTTGTGACCATTTCTTAGTAGAAATTCATTGGGCATTAACTAGGCTAGTTCCTGAGAGATTAGGGCCAGGGGTAAAAACCTTTATCAAAGAGAAATAAATTGGGGACTTCTTCTTCATGAAGGGTTTTACTTACATCATATTATATGGAGCTAAGATCCCTCATAAGGTGCTACTACAGTACTGCCCGCTGTCCATAGCAGCCTTGGAATTATGCAGACAATTGGCAGAAGAGGCTAAGATGAGACTAGTAAAGAAACATGGTAAGGTCCCCTAGCTCGATGTTCCCTGTCGTTTTGGAGATTTTGTATTTGTTGGATATCCTTCCCTGTCTTTTCTATAAACATAAAGGGACAGGAGATTAAAATTCCATTAGTGATACAAATGAATCCTAGGAGAACTGGTGGATTAGGTGGCATTTTTCAAAGCCACCTAGTGAAGAATCAAAAAGAGGTAACTCCTATGGAAATGAAGAGACCCAGATTGTCTTTGCCTACTACCCAAGTTGTTTTGGAAAGAACAGATGAGCAGACCGCCTTCACTGCCGCAAATGAACAAGAATTGTAGTTAGTAGCAGGGATGGGGAATATAGGAGAACAACTCACTAAAGAAGGTAAATCAGAGGCACCTATATCAGATTTGGTAGAAATCAATCTTCCTCCTCTACAAAATCCACTAGTCTTCAGATTTAATGAGGAAACAAGGGGGTTCATCAATGCTAGGAAAAGAGGGAGAGATGGCAGAAGTTGCTAAAGCAATGCAGGTCCAAGTCATAGAATAATTTGTTGAAACAATTGACAAACTAAGAAAACAACTAAGCAAAGAGGAGGAGGAAAAGGCAGAGTTAAAAGCGATAATAAGTAAGCAACAGGAAACCTCCTCCTAAGGATTTTGGAAAATTCAATACTGATGGAGCCTCTAGAGGGAACCCTGGAAAATCCAGTGTGGGAGGAATTGGTAGACTTTCATATGGCTCCCTGGTTTTTACTTTTGCTGAGAATTTGGGTATTCTTTCCAATAACCTTGTTGAGGGGTATGGTATCCTCATAGGTCTTCAGGAGGCTACTAATGTTGGATGGGAAAAGGTGATAGTTGAGTCTGACTCTCAACTTATGATTAATCTCTTGAAGAATCCTTCTAAGAATCATAAGGTGGATTGGAGAACAAAAATAATTATTGAGAAGATTCAGTTAATCCATATGGGATTTTTGAAAGTTGATTACAATCATGTGGTCAGAGATCAAAACAAGAGTGTTGATGCTTTAGCTAATTGGGCGTTGGACAAAGGTGATCTTACTTGTTATGGCCACCCTCCTATATGGTGGGCTTCTCAAATTAGGGAAGCTCTTCTTTCTATCATTTCTTTGGATGGCTCCGAGTTCTGAAGGTACCTAGTTTCTTCTTGTTTTTTTTTTTTTTGCTTCTCTTTGGTTCATTCAATTTTTTTTTAGTTCCCTAGCTCATTCTATTCTTTATTTTGTTTCCTCTGTTGATTCTTGCCTTAATAGTCTTATGGTCTAGATAGGTCTTTGTTTTGTTCATTTTTTATTTTTATTTTCCTTTTTGTTTTTTTTGTTTAGTTTTTTAAGGTGGGTGGGTTTTTTTATTTTGTTTTGTTTTTGTGTTCTTTGTGTTGTTTTTTGTTGTTCTTGTGTTTTTGTTGTTTTGTTTTTTTTTTTTATATGTTTTTTGTTATTGTTCTTGTGTTTTTTTTCATTCTTGTTCTTGGGTTTCTCTTTTTTTGTGTTAGTTTGTGTTTTTATGGGTGAGTGTTTTCTATATTTTTTGTTTTTTTTTTATTGTCTGTTGTTGGTTGTTTTTTATTTTTATTTTTTA
Organism: Wollemia nobilis; assembly: GCA_028583015.1. Lineage (NCBI taxonomy): Eukaryota > Viridiplantae > Streptophyta > Pinopsida > Araucariales > Araucariaceae > Wollemia > Wollemia nobilis. The sequence continues at coordinate 3,354,667 of JAQPPZ010017031.1, read as the reverse complement.
ATTTTTTAGGTTTTGGTTGTGTTTATTTTTCTTGTTTTTTTTTTGGGTTATGTATTTGTAGTGTTATGTTGTTTTTGTCTTGTTTGTGTTTTGTTATGTGTTTCTTGTGTTTTTCTATGTGGTTTGTGTTGTGGTTTCTTTTATCTTATTGTGTGTGTTTGGTTGTGCTTTTGTTTTTGACACACTCAAGGAGCATGTTTTTTATTTTATTTTATTATTTTTGTTGTTATCTGCTTATTTTTAATTGGGTTTGTGTGTTTGTTTTCTCCTTGAGTGTGTCAAAGGTGGTAGGCCAGGTCCGAGTCCTAGGCATTTTTGGCGGAATGGATACCCCTGCCTCCTTGGGTCTTACCCGAAAGTGGCATCCCTTTTGGGATGTTTTCCACACAAAAAAAAAAAAAAAAAGTAAGCAACAGGAAGAATTGACTCGATGAGACACTCCAAGTATACAACCCCCATCAGTGACAAAGGTTCAAGATCATGTATACTATCTGGATGTAATGAAAAAGAGCATGTTAAGGAGAATAAGAGCTCATGCCAAAGGTTTTTCTGAAATGTTCAGACAAATAAGGGTAATCCAAATAACTTCTCAAGAAATTATTACCTTGATGCAAGAAAGAGAAGAGGATTTTGGAATCATCCATCCTACCCTAGACTTTTTAGGAGATCATTTTGAAGATTTACAAGGACAATAAATAATGATACCTGACAGAATAAGATCCAGATAAATTTTGAGCTCTTCAAAGCAGCCTTGTTTGGAGTAAACCAAGAGAGATGGATAAATTCTGTAACTGAAATGAATGACCTAATAAAAGATGCTACAATGAAACTGGCAGATATTGGCCTATCCCTAGACCAATGCTTAGAAGCCTCGAATATAGAAGAGGTATTTAAAGAAATCCTTGAAAGATTCGACTGTGAACCAGGTGATGAGGAAGAGATGATTAGGCAAACCACACTTATGGTAAATGTTGTGGAAATGTTATTGTTCCAATATGACAGGAGCATGCCTATTATTGTTGTACAGAAAAACAAAATCTTGCAAGAAATGAACATGCTAAGGATTGCAGCCACATTTGATATAAGAGTTTGGAAATTGATGGATGAACATATAAAATAGTTGCAACAAAGTAAAAAATGAAAAAAGGTTAATACACGTAGTCAGCAGCAGAAAGTAAGTTCAACACAACAGACAACGAAAACAACAAAGAATATTTTTGGCACAGTTAGAGAGCCAAGTAATCAAAGGGGGACAACCCAAAAGAGGCCAGTCTGAAAGATAGTAGCTAAACACACAAGGAAGTAACAAAATAAGATAAAGGTTTCCCTCATACCTTAATCATCGATTGATAAAGTTATGTTTGAAAGAGTCAAAGAAGAGAACATAGTCAAAATGGAAAAAACAATAGAAGCCAGTTGTACCAATTTTTGAAGCTCAACCAGATGCTGACAAATGGAGGGCCAAAAATCAACCAAAAATAACATAATCAAGAACCAGAGGCTATAAAAAGAGGTAACTATGGACAGATTTTGCATCAAGCAATTAGAGAATAGCATTTTTGCTAAGAGGTATACTTGAGTGCCCTGTTAGTTGTGTTGTTGTATCCCCTTCTATGTCTATTTTCCTTCTCATTCTTATTCTTCCCTTTACTGTGAAGGATTGTAATAGGAAAGTGCTCAAGAAGATGAGATTATTTCTTGTCCTATTGAGCCTGAGATTCAGAGATTCTACTGTTACCAGATTGGAACAAGTAGATTAGGAGAGACCTGTTACATTATTTGAACGAGATATTTTCATAGTATTGATATTTTTTTTCTTAAAAACAGGGTTAAAAGGCATCCCGCCCACTCTACATGTAAAAATTCTTGAAATCAATACAATTTTGAGTTTCATTTTTATTATATCTTTGTCTCAGTACTATGTGTCACTATATAATGGGTTACATTATTTGAATGCATTATATATGTTTCTCTCATTGGTTAACTCCTGGTTTTATTACGATATTCGAATGAAGCTTTGAATGCCAATTTTGTTTTCCCCTTTCTCTCTGTTCATAATTAAAAATTGTTGTTAAATTGCTATAACAGCCCAATGAATCTAGGCACTGGTCTACATAAGGCATAACAGTTGGTTATTTTCATGCTTGGTCCTTTTAAAAAGAATACTTATTGTTTAATATAAATCTGGAGCATGTAATTAGAAGTTTAATCAAATAATTACCACTGGGGTTTCCTTACCCGTTATGCAGTCTTCTTTAGCAATATTCATGTTTAGCAGAACATGAGGCAAGTCGACCAAAGCCTGTAATAGCTCATTGGTTTCAAATGGATTCTTATAGCGTGACAATCAAAATCTTACGGATGCAAGAATCGGTTTCAACATAGCTATAAAATGAATGCAACATAAAACCTTGTTAGAACCAAATATATTCTTAAAATGTTCCAAGGCTTGGATTACTGCATAAGCATATTTTTCTAAAAGGGTATATTTGAGATGTGCTCCCTTCAAACCCGAACTCATAAAAGCTATTGGTCTTTCATTATTTTCATCATCTCTTTGAGAAAGGATTGCAGCAATGGAATGATCAGATGCAAATGAATAAATATTGAAATCCTTTGAATAATTAGGGTAGGTTAAGACTGGGGTAGTAAAAATGGCTTGTTTAATCTTTTTGAAAGCTTCCATGTTTTCTAGTTTCCATTTTATTTCCCTAGTCTTCTTGACCATGTAATTAATAGGTTTATTCATCTTTGCAAAACTAGGAATAAATCTTCTTACAAAATTTATTTTGCCAAAGAAAGACCTGACTCCCTTAATGTTTTTAGGGGGGATTTTTGAGATAGCTTATATTCTTCCTGGATCTATACTCACCCATTTTTCTAAAACTATGTGACACAGTAATTTCCCTTGTGTGGTTCCAAGTATGCATTTCTTAGGATTCAAGTAAATTCCAAACTCCTTACATCGAGAAAAAATTGCAACAAGATGTTCCAAATGATCTTCTAGATTTTTAGAGAATATTGTAATGTCATCCAAATATACAACCACTATTTTGAACATCAGCCCTTTGAAATCGAAATCCATTGCTCTTTGGAAAGTTGCCCCTGCATTCATCAGTCCAAAAGATATTCTCAAATATTCAAAGGTACCCCATGGTGTAGTGAATGTTTTCTTGTGTCTATCTCCTGGATTAATCTGAATTTGAGTATATCCAGAAAATCCATCTAACAGGGACATCGTGGATGACTCAACTACTGCTTGTAACAGTTGTTCTATATTGGGCAAAGGATAATTATCTTTTAGTGAGCTTTTATTTAGGTTCCTAAAATCTACACATAGTATGATATCCCCATTTTTCTTTCTTACTGGTACCAAATTTGATATCCAAGATGATAATCTCACTTTTTTGATGATTTTAGAATCTAGCAGCTTTTGTACTTCCTTCTGTATTACTATATGTAAAGTAGGATTATACTTCCTTTGTTTCTATCTGAAATGCTTGGTATCTTACTTCAGGGGTATGATATGTGACATAATATCTGTATTGAAGGTTTTGAGGTCTTCATATGTCCAAGCAAAATTTTCTTTATTTATTTTTAAAAAACTTATGTATCCTGCTTTTTCTTTCTTTGGTAAAGCTTTGTCAATTTTTACTATATTAGGATCTTTAACTGTACCAATGTTGACATCCTCAACTATAGTCTCTTTCATAAAAGGTTTGTATGCTTTATCAAAATCATCAAATAAACTTTCTAGAGAGACCAATTCTTTTGGTATTCTATTTTTTTTTGTTGGATTACTTCTATTGGTTCTCCTATCCGATATTTTAGTTTCTCTTCATCCTCTTAATCACAAATAATGCATGTATATTGATGTAATGTCATGAAGTCCTTTATATCAACATCGTCTTGGAAAACCTATAAGTAGACAATATTATCTGGTATAGAAGGTTTATAAACTGAGATGGTTGGGAACCTATCCATATACTCTATAGTGATTTCTAAATTATCCATGTCTGATGCATCTACAACTAATAGGTTAGCAACATGGTTATGTTATCTACGGATGCATGAAATATTGAAAGCCAAGAATTTGTCAATTTCTTCCAAAATTGTAGTTTAACCTAGGATTTTTGGTTTGGTATTTTCATCTTATCTATTGGATAATTAATTTTGCATCCCCAGTTATAGTCAGGTAGTTTATGTCCAACTCTAGCTTTTCTTAGTCCAAGTAATAAAGCTTCATACTCAGCTACATTGTTGGTGCAAGGAAATTATAGTCTATAAGGAATACCGAGGTAATTTCCTTTTATATCAGTCAAATTTAGTCCTGCACTTGCTCTAGACTAAGATTTAGCTCTATCAAAAGTTATTGTCCACATTTCTTGTGTCAGTACTTAGTCGAATTCAACATCAACCATCTTCATGATTTCTGGATCCATGTCTTTAGCTTATGGAACCTCTATAAGGAAAGGGTTGTGTCATATTGATTATACTCCCATTCCTTTTTCTTCTACTGAATTTACCAAGTTTATCATGGTATCATCTATCTTAATTAACTCTACAATTTTTTTGATAAAAGGTTCTCTTCGAAGAGTTACATTTTCCTTATCAGACATAGGAATGGTAGCATAGGACTAGTCCAATTGAATAGATCCTCCTAATTATTCAGCCCAATGCCTACTTAGTAGTAGTGAAAATAAAGGATCAACATCAACTACTGCAACATCCATCACTATACATTTCTTGGTATGTTGATCTATATATACTAATAATCCAGTTATTACTCCAACACAAGGTATTTTCCTACTGTCCATTATTGACATAGGAGCATAATATCTTGTACAAATTAATACCATTTGGTCCGCTATCATCTTTGGCATGATGTTATGTGAACTCCACTATTAAGCATGCAATTGTGGATCACATACCTTTCTCCTTCATCCGAATTGTATCTTAAAGAAACATAGAAGGATCTAACAAAGGATGGTGATCTAGTATCCTGTTGGATTTGCCTAGCAGCATGGCAAGATGGATCTTTTTTTGTTCAATGAGTCCAAATGCTTTACATACTTATTCTTTGTATTGTTGAACTTTCATGAGCTCACCAAATGTGATATTTACCTTCTGTTTACTAAGTTCTAAACCAACATCGAATTCTATCTTTTTCACATCAAGTGGTTTGGTGCATTCTTCTTTAGGCATATCTTCTTCTAATTCTATCAGATCAGGGATTACCATTTTGGGGATCTTATCAACTTTTTCTTTACTAGCATTCTTGTTTGTGGAGGATTGTTTTCTTATTTCACTAGTGGAAGCTTTCTCTGTTCTATCAGGGACTGTTCTATTCCTTAAGTTCAGAGTATGAGTGGCTTCTAATTCTTCTACCTCTTTAGTAGTTGGGATTAATTTCCCTAGCTTCATTTTGTCATATTTGGATTCATGTGGTCTTTGTAAAATTTTAGTACCTTCAACTACTAAGATCTAGGGATGATGATTTGAAGCATATTTATCCATGTTTTCTTCAAAAAGTCTTTCTCTTGATTCATCTTCTAAAGATCAACAAGCATTAATTCTTATATCATCTTCCGAATCATCATTAAGATCTACATTATGTTGTGTACTTAAATATATTCCACATCCCTATGGGTTATGGGGAGCATCACAGGCTGAGCAAAAATAAGGAAAACTTTCTGTGAGATTAACAGATGGATAGGGTTAGGAACATTGTTTTGGTCTCTAACAGATTCTCTCTTCTTCCAGTTATTATTCTCATTGTTCATATTTCTATTATTTTCATCTGAGTTATTGTTGTTTCCCCAATTTCTATTGAAATTCTTTTTGAAAGGTGGACGATTATCAATCTGGAGCCTCTCTGGTTGTGATGACTCACCATTATTCCCATTATTTATTTCTATTCTTGCTAACCTATTGTTCATAGTGTTGAACATCTCTATCACCTAATTAGTTAATTTTTCCATTGGATCCACTTCAGATCTTCTTTGTAAATCGAAGGCTATCATTTTTGGCTTTCTATCAAGTTGATTTGTTTCTAGAGAGTAAGGTTTCATTTTTCCACTATCTAACACATTTCTTTCAATATCTATTGCTTTATCCATACATTCATCAATAGTGGTGGTTTGTTCTTGCCTTAACTCATAATTAAATTATCCTAGGAAAGCATTCTTATAGAAATAAATTGACTGGATATCATTAGACCTAAGTTTTACAGGTATTTTATTCCTAGTTTTGGAAAACCTTCTATTGAAATCACTAACACATTCGTTTTCCTTCTTTTCATGGTAGCTAATTCGGTTAACAGAGATTGCTTATTTTTCCTCTCTCCAAATTTTCTTAGGAATATGGTTTCCATCGTTGCGAAGTTTGCAATGTCATTGGCTGGGAGGGTGTTAAACCATTCTCGAACATCTTTTTTCAATGTTTTTAGGAAAATCCTAAGGACTACATCTTCATTTTCTACTTCTAAACTATCCATGGCGTATAGAAAACTTCTGATATGGTCTTCACCAGTGACTACATTATTTCCCTAAAATTTGGGTAAATACTTATGGGCTTTATTGGGTAAGGCATTCAAATTTATAGGTAAAAATAATGGTTTGTACCTATTAGTTCTCCATAGTTGAACATTTTGATTATTTTGATTTTGTTGATTTTGTTGATTCTGGTTTTGAAGATTTACCTAAGCCATTGTGACTGTAGGGGTAACAGAGTTTTGATTTATAGTAGCACTACCTACAATAATGATGGGTTGGGTAACTTTAGAATAATTTGTTGAGTGATTTTCTATAGTATTGCTAATAATAGGACTATGAGACTATGAAGAATGGGTTGTATTATCCACAACAAAATTTAAAACACTCTTTACAACAAGGTCTACAGCAACAATATTTTTATTCTTATTTTTCTTTACGTACTTTCTACTAGTAAAATACGATTTAGTTTCATATACAGTACTTTTTAGAATTAGTATTTTTTGATTGTAGGTAAATACCTCAAGGTTCTTGAATTTTGGAAATAGCTCCTTACCACTTATCCTCGTGTGCGCTAGCACGTTCTGCTCCTTTCTTGATTTTTGATTTTTGGGTTTGATCAGACAAAGTCGCCAACACAAGTAGTGCAAAAAGAATAAAATGTATGATCAATATTGTTTGATCTTTATACTCTCAGCCTCATAGGAGATGATTCTTAGGGAGTTTTCAAGAAAATTTTGAAAATCAAGAACACTATTAAAAGACAATTGAAAATCACGAAAAAAAAGAAACAAAGAACATGAAAGATGCAAACAATTAATCTGTGGGTTCTTTATTTTAATTGACCGCCTGTTGATTAAAAATATAGTCATTGAGGAAAAACTTAAAAAGATAAACAATCTATTTTAACAAGTCCTCCCCGACAACGATGCCAAAATATTGTTGGAATAATTTCTTGCATCCATAGGATTGAGTTGTCACACTGCAAGAATTCATTTGAAACCAATGAGCTATTACAGGCTCTGGTCAACCTACCTCTTTATTTTGGTAAAGATTTTAAAATGATCAAAATGGGTAAGGAAACCCTAGTGGTAAACTTAAGATTTTACAAGTTTATGCACTTCCAGATTTTAGTTATAAACTACTTCTATAAAATTGACCAAGCAAGGATAACAACTCTAATTATGCCTTATATGTAGACCGGTGCCTAGATTCATTGGGTTGTTATAGCAATTTTAACAACGCTTTCAAATGAATAGAGAGAATGGGGAAAAGAAGAAATTGATGCTATTAAACTCATTCGAATATCGTAATAAATCTAATAGTTAACCAATAAAATAAATTTTCATAACACATTCAAATAATGTAATATACCATGAAGTCATATACAAAATTGAAGATAAAAAGTTGATAGAAATGAAACCTAGAATTGTATTAATTTTCAAAGGAGTTACATGCAGAGTTGGCAGAATGCCATTAAACTCTGTTAAAAGTATTAATACAATGAAGAATTCTTGTTCAAATAATGTAACAAGACTCTTCTACTCTCTTGTTCCAATATGGTAACAAGAAAAGCCTCTGGACCTTGGGCTCAATAGATCTGGAAATAATCTCAACTTCTTGAGCACTATTCTATCAAAACTTGCACAACAAAGGGGAAGAATGAGGGATGAAAAAGAAAATAGACACAAAGGGGATACAAAAACATAACTACAGGGCACTCAAGTATACCTCTTAGCAATAATTTGCTATCTCTAAAGCTTGATGTTGATTCTGACCGTGGTTGCTTCTTTTATAGCCTCTGGTTCTTGATTCAATTATTTTTGGCCTCATTTGGACCTTACAGTTGTCCTCATATCCTTTGATCTTCAAATACTATACAAATGTTTCCCATTTGCCCTCTTTTGCCTGTATTTTTGGATTTGATTATGACCTTTTTCAAAAATGTGACACTCATCTATATCGTGACTTATAGTTAACCAGCTCACCAGTTGACTATGTCTCTAACGAATAATATTCTTTGGTTCCGACTTCATATTCTAGTTAGCTTCTTATTCTTGAACTTTGGCCTACTTTAGTAATCCTTATTTCTTCTCCTGGAGGTGTATTTAGCTTCAGCTATAGACCACATACTCTAGTTTCCTTTATTTTTTTAATCTGCTAAAGTTTTCTTATTTGTTTTTTGATGAGCCTCCATTCATCAGTATGAAAGGTTACAACAAACCTCACTGTGTTCATATCTTGTAGGATTCTACCTTTTTGTATGCTAATAAAGACTTTGTTTTTCTCATACATAGTAACAAGGGAATCCATAGTATTGATCAAGAAGGTAGCCTGTCTGGCCATCTCTTTTTCATCATCAGGTTCATAGTCAAACTCTTCAACCTTGTTCATGATGAGGTCTTCTATGCTGGCAGTTTCTAGGAATTCCTCCAATGATAGTCCAATATCTACCATTTTTTCTTTTATGTCGTCCAGCAAGGAATTCATTTCTGCTGCATCATTGTACCACCTTCCCAAGTTCCCTTCAAAAATTGATGCCTTCATGAATTCAAGACTATTTTTAACTTTAGAGCCATCTTCCAGGATCACTTCCTTATTCTGCATCTCTTCAAAATATTCTGCCATTAGCTGGAGAGTGGGATGAATGATCTCCAAGTCTTGCTCTTTTTGATATAGCAAGATTTCCATCTCTTGGGTAGTGAATTGGATCAATCTGATCTGTCGAAACATCTCTATTATACCATCAATTCTATCCTGTATTTTGAAAGAGATTTCTTTCTTGATTTTGGAAAGGTAGACCGTATAATCTATTTCTTCCTTAGCTTGAGGAGGTTGTACTTGGGTGATGATCGCTTGGGACAATTGTTCTTGCAAGATGTTAATCATGGCTTGCGTTTTTGCTATTTTTGTATCCTTTGTCTCCACTTGGCTCCTCAAATCCTTAGTTTTCTAAAGCAGATGTTCTATAGTTTTCTCTTGTATATCTTTGTTCAATCTGACCATGTTGTCCTCTTCTCCTGCATTGAAATATCTTCTATTTTATCATAAATTATAAAGACAAAAGTATTTTGTGGAGCAGGTATAGATATCTTTGTCGTGGATGTCTTGGATATGTCTTCTTCAGTTTCTATGACAGAACTTCCTCCCATGCCACCCATTCTTGCTATTATCTATAATTCTTGCTCACTGGCAACACTGAAAGTTGTTTCTTCTTCTACCCTTTCTAGTGTGACTCTTGTTGAGGTTAGAGCCAGCTTGGGCTTCTTTGTCTCAGGGGTAGGTATAACTTCTTGAAGTTTAACCCTATGCCCTCTGAAGATGTCTCCAAAACCACCTACTCTCCTCATATTCATTTGTATTACTGTTGGGATTTGTACTTCCTTGTCATTAATATTCAAAGAGTTGAGGATGGCTTTTGGGGCTAACTTCTTCACACTAGTAAGGGCAAGCAACTGATTAGAGAGAGGAACTATAGCTTGCTTATCTAAAGTTGTAAGTTCCTGGGAAGATACGAGGGCAATCTCCTTCCCTTTCTCTGTATTAGACCTTGTAGGAGTTTCCTGGGAAGTGCTAGGTGTTGCCTCTATCCTGAGGTGAGGGCTCTTGAGAACCTGAATTTGGTGTTCTATGATATCTACCATACTCATCATAATATCCATTTGATCAATACCCTAATATTCTATGATTTCCAATATACCATTTTCTCGAATTGCTAGGGTGGATACAGGGAAGAGAGGGGTTGTTGCATCCACATAAATACTTCTTATTGAGACTAACTCTGGGGGTAGTCGTATGGTTTTTGAATTTGTGAATTACCTCTCTTTTCATAAGGAAACTTCTCCCATACATTGTGTAAATTTTCTCCCTTCTCTATGGCTTCCAAGAGTTCTTCCTCGTACTAGTATTTTCTATGTTGTACATAGGCATACTAGTGAGCTCTCATCATCTTCTCGTATTTTTTAGTAGGATCATAGGGCCTCCAAGTTACTTCCTCAAAATCCAGGTTTTCCAAATCATACATGCCTTTGAACAGGGTTGGGTATCCTAAAAATATGTAATACCCAAACTTACAAGGAACGTTGAGCCAAGGGACCCTACCATGCTTCTTCACTAACCTCATTTTGGCTTCTTCGGCAACCTGTCTCATAAGTTCCAGGGCAGCTAGAGAGAAAGGGCAATACATAGGTAACATCTTAGGGGGAATTTTGGCCCCGTAAAGCCTAATGTATGTGAAACCTTCTGAAAAGAAGTAATCTCCTATTTCTTTTTCTTTGAGGAAAGCTCTGACTCCAGGTCCTATTCTCTCAGGGAGGTCGCCCGTTAGGATCCAGTGAATTTCCACCATGAAATTATCACAAAACCATCCCAAGTGAGAGTGTCCTTCATGTATCTTCCAAAACCTATTTTGGACATAGGGACTCTCAATGGCTCCTAGCCTTCCTTTACTTTGGTCTCCTAATTGTCCAACTAACAGGTGCATGAGAATTGAGTAGTGGGAGAATGGGGGCATTTCTTTCCTCTGCTCCAAGACTACCTTTTTTAACTCTATCAATTGTGAGTGCATTTGTCTGCTCAACTCTTCTTCCCAAGCGTAGATGGGGGGATTTATTCTTCTATTACTCTGTGCTACTAGGTATAAAATATTTTTCCCTACCACACTGAGCTCTTCTACTCCCAAAATGATGTTAATCATATCACAAAAATCCCTAACCCAGGGTTTGAATGCAGTATTTCTAATGGGGAAATCAAATTGTATAGGCTCATATGACTCAAAAAACATTTTGAAAGCTTCTAATTCAGTTAACCTACGGGATTGTCTTTCAATTACCTAGCGAAATAGTGGTGTGTTTGAAGGTGTCAAGTTGAATACTTTTTTGGATGTATTTGGCTACGATGCTAAACACTGGTTAGTATTTGTTGTCTCTGAAAGTTTTTGTGTTTTCATTGTAGGCCATTACCAGCCACGCCATCAGGTCCAGAGAGTAGTACACTCTGGGACATATCAGCTTCTCCACGTTGCTGGTCCATTTAATGCTCTTGGGAAAGCCTTTGTTTTGTGACTTCCTTGCTTTGTAGAATAAATCAACCAGTAGCCACGGGGTGCATTGTAAATTCTCCATGGTGGGAGCAAAGATCTGAATATAAGTGTTTTCAATTTCATATTTTTGGGTCGATGTGAGCTGCTTTTTTGGCCCAATTTTTTTGGAGAAGTCATACAGTCCTGTCCTGGTAACAACTTCTCAAGGGAGCTCAATGTATGGTGACTGGTTGGTGACAAATTTCACTGCCTCTTGAGTGTCTTTAGACATGAAGGTAGCTCCCCAAGTGGCCATTTTTTTTTTAGAAAAAAATGCTTCGACTCGCGGTAACACACTCTTCTGAGTTCTCTCTAACTCTTTGCTTGCCAATACTAGTTCCTTGCTCTGTGATTCCTTTACTTGAGATAACCAGGATGGCAGTGACGTTCGAGAGTGGGGGTTTAAGTACTTGAGGGTGGAGTGGCTTCATTGATCTTGCATGGAGTATCATTAATGTAGTTTCACCAATTGCCTTTTGAATCTAGCCAATGGATGCCTGCCATTGTGTTGCTTCTAAAATTGGACAGTTATGGTATGCGATCTTCCTCGACTTGTACATCCACGAGGACTTTGGTTTGTGTACTTCCAATCATTTATAGTGTTTTCATTGGTCATTGGGTTGCACCTTCTTTTGATGTAGAATTAAGAACGTGGTGGTAGTAGCCTTCACAAGAAATTTATCATAAACATTTCGTTAGATCTGTTCGTGAAGGTACGCACTCGTCAAGATTCATCAATTTGCATGTTGATCAGTTCGAAGGTGGAAAAATTTACAAATTGATTATCCTAAATTAATTAGTGGTTAATCGCCCTTAAGGTGTCTAAGCAAAATTATTTGTCCATTTAAGATCTGGGCACCAATAATAACGCTTTCCGTTAGATCTAGTTCGCTTCGTGCCATATCGTTGAGATTCTGAAACCTGCATGGTCATTAGTCCAATAATACATATAATCAATCAGATTAATCCTCGCGCATTAGGCCAACAACCTTAGGTTAGCAAAAATTTGATTTAAAACACTTAGGCTTAAAACCTCATAATTCTTGACACGATCATATTATTTCAAAATGGGGAATGATTATTGACGTATTAAACCCTCATATAATATGGATTTATTAAAATAATCGATGATTAAATCCTTTAATAACCTTATATTATCATAAGCACTTTATAGTTCGATCATCTCCCTATGCGCTCACCATTAGTTCAAATAATAGATGCACGTGCCCATTGAATCATTTAGATATGCACGCAGGCTAACTGAAAGAAAGAGGGGTTATTATCAACGTATTAGACCTTCACTAATCCCGATTATGCATGAAAATTAATTTTAATTAAACCCTTTTATTAATCATCAGATAAAACCTTGTGTAATTTACCTTCAATCACTTTGGGAATGTTGTCATTAGATCTAGGCAGGATTGAGCGTTGCCATTGAGATCTGCATAGCTACATGTTTTTTATCCCAAGGGAGAACCATTTAACATGCGCTTAGACCCTCGCTAATCATAATTAGCTTTACTTTAATTATTCTTTGACCTTAGGGTTACCGATGATGTGGCTTATTAATGCCCAACCACTTCGATGAGCACTTGTCGTTAGATCAAATGAGGATTGTGCACGGTCGTTCAAATTTGTGAGATGCATGAAATTTATCGATCGCTTAGATGAAATTTTTAATGATTGGGTATCTTGGTGTGTGCGCTTCGATAGATCTTGTCAAGGTCATGCATTGCCACTCAGATCTAGGAAGTTGCATGCTAGTTAACATCAAGTTTTATAATGAGGTTGATTTTAAACCCATATTAATTAAATGGTTAATCAAGGTTTTACCGTGCTTGACCAACCTTTAACTTTGACTTCTTAAAAACCTTGCACGTTTGGGAGTGCGCATCGTTGGATTAACAAGGATTTGTGTGCGCTCGTCCATATTGGAAAAGTTGTAAGCCTTTTAACATGTGATTGGCTATTTAAGACATTTTTAAGCATACAATTATTAATATTAAACTTAGATTATTCTTTAATAAATCTTGCGATTACCTTTTTGTTATCTTTGATGAGTGCCTTCCGTCAGATCGGGATAGGAGTGAGTGCTACCCTTAAGATCTTTGAACTTGCTCGATGTTTAATTGTAAGGGGCGCATGACCCTTGATTTTATTTATGTGAAAACTTAAGTTATGACCAAATTTTGACTTTAGCTTTTAAATATTGAACAATTTAGTGGGCGTGCTTCATCAGATTAACCATGGACCAAGCGCTACCATCTAGATCTTATGATTTTCTTAATACTTAACCGATGGGGCACATGACCCTTAATTTGGGTTTATTCAATTTAATTCTTGCCTTAGAACTTGTGTTATACGATTTTGACCACAACATTATTGACTTAACCTTTGAGTTGCTTATGAGTACGCGTCCGTCCAGATCTTGGAGGATGAAGAGCATTTGTCCAGATTGAAAAAATTGCACAGGATTTATCACAAAGGGGGCACATACCCTCTTTTGACCGTTTAATTTTTTATTTATCTGACCTTAGGATTATTACTTTCCACTTAGGATCGTAAACTTAAATTAAATTTTCTTAGGGACCTTCTTAGTGAAAATATTATTTCTTTGAATTTTATAAGTCTTTTAATAATGGAGGAAACTTCAACGGTCATTTTTCTTAATGACTAAAAAGGTATTCAATTCAACGGTTAAGGCTATGACTTTAATTTTGATTTATCCTTATCACTTAGGGAAAGACGAACCTTTTTATAACGGCTCCTAGGGGTCAAAATTTTAAAAACCAACCTTTTAGAATTTTGAATGCAACAGAGACCAATAATTTGGGTGAATACATTGAAGCCAAAAATTCAAAATTAGGGGTATCTGATGTTGAGTCAATTTTGGCTCCAACAGGGACAACTTGCACATTGACACTTGTGCATTTATTACATTGCATGAAGTAACTAGATAACTTCCCCCTAAAGTAATCTAATGTCCTAAGTATGTACCTTGGAAGATACATTTACATAACCCAAATGATGGAATAGACTCTATTTCTAACACCTCCCATGTATTACATTATTTGGGTATTGAAGACTTTAGTCTTCAATATGGATCTTCTTCTTCATCTTGATCTTTGTATTCTTCCTCTGTATTCTTTGTAACCTGTTCAAGAAAATAATTAGTGTCTCTGTAATATGTAGCATTTGTTGATAGAGCTTTCACCTCATAGGCGTTTGTGGGTTCTTCCAGTTCTTCAATTTCTTCTATCCTCTGAACCAGGTGTCCCTTCTGATTTCTCTTCTGATATTCCAGTTGAGGATAATTGGTTGGTCATTGAAATTGCTGCTGATGAGGGTTCCTTTGATATTGTCAAGTTTGAAATTGATTCCCATTATTCATCTGATTTCCTTGCTTTCAATTTTTGGGATTGTATCTGCAATAGCTGGTACTATGACCTTTCTTTCTGCATATCTGACAATACCATGTTTTTCGTCCTCTTGTTGAAGAAGCAATATTTCCCTGTGGATTATCTTTTGATGCCAATGTAGTGTTAGTCATCTCATCTTTCATAGTATTTTCTACTTCATATTCTTGAAGTATATTGACTAGGTCATCAAAAGAAGTATCTTTGCTTAAAACCTGTAAAGATGTGACCAAATGTTTATAGCTGTCTGGAAGTGCTCTCATGGTTACTTGAGTGAGAAGTTCATCCTTAACTGATTCTCCTAAGGTCAATAATTTCCCTTTAATATCTGCTACCTTCCTTAGGAATAGTTCTATGCTTTCTCCACTATTCATATTTAATGAGTGAAGTTGAGTTTGGAGATGAAGGATAGTCACCTTATTCTTTCCTTCAAAAAATTTCTCTAGGCTTGTCCATGCATCTGAAGATGTTTTAGTTGAACTGATATATGGTTGAATCTCATCAGTGATAGCAAAAGTTATTATCATTAAAGCCTTTGAATCATTTTCTTCAAACTTTAGGATTTCAATTTCACCTGTGGTAGGTCTCTATGTTTTCCCTTTGACGACATCCCAAAGTTTTTCATATACTAAGATTGCTTTCACTTTATTTTTCCAAGAGAAATAATTTGGACCCTTGAGTAGTTGAGATTCTTCTAGGAAGAATTTGTTTGATGCCATTAGAATTTCCCTAATATCAATTCTTAGATTTTGTGGACTTCCTTATGTCTCCCTAGATATTTTTGGAATATAATATAGTGCTTTTGTAAAAATATAGTTCAATTTTGGTTGATTTTGTACAAATTTTGTAAAGATCAAAAATCAACTTCTTAACACCTTATTACTCCTATTGAACTAAGCACTTTTCAATTTTGAAGAGGTTTCAATGTTGGATTTCTTTTGTCCCTTTTGAGAAGTTTTTGAGACAAGAATATTATAATTTTCCAACCTTAGTAAAAATCTTAATAACCTCTTTTTATATCCCTTGGATTGTTTCTAATTTCCAATAACCTAGTTTGGAGTTGTAGCCCTTATGACTCCCAAATTTGGAAAATTAGAACACATTAATATTTGCAAACTTTAAATGGATTAATTCCAAGTAGTATCCCTTATTTCTCCTAGGTTATATTTTGCAAATATTAGTCAACTTTGATATTTAATTTCCCTAAGTTTTGCTTTCAAATGAAGATTGATTCCTTTCAATAATTCAACCTTATAATATAACCTTATAACTCCCTTTTTAAGGAAAGCAAATTAGATGGGAAATTGTACCTTTATGAAACTGGTGGTAGACTATCCTTCTTGGGCACTGTGAGTAATGGAAGATTCTTCCACTTGCTATTTGCTTCAACACTCACTTTAATGCTTCCTTGACCCGTTTGACCAGGAGTAATGTTCTTCACCTACTTTTGGATACTCCAAATTGCTCTCGGATTGCTCTTCAAGTTGCTATCGATCCGTTGCCATGTAGCTATCGAGCTACTACCATGATACTATTGAGATGCTACCACGTTACTGTCGAGTTACTTCAAAATATCTTGCTACCATTGCTATCGAGTTGCTTGCTTCGTTGCTATCATCCAAGATATCTTTAATAGGTGATCAAAGGTGTGACAAGTGTCACAACCATTTTCTCAAACGCTCAAGAGAGCTTCGGATGTTTGGTGGAGGCCCCAATCTTGTCTCAATGCTTGTGACAAGTGTCTCATATGCTTGAGATGTTACTCTTCACTCCCACTTCATGCACTATCTAGAAAGATATTTCTGCTTCAACACTTACCTAACTGTAATGCTCCTTGTTGTACGTAACTCCTCTACCACCAAGATGATGTCATAATATCTCCTTCATGGGTATTTTCTAGGGTTCTTTTGGAGGATGACAAGTGGCATCCTCTTTCCTTTGCATACCCTTGTCTTATCAATGCCTTCTTGAAGGCCTTCAAACACGTTTTTCCACCTTGTTCTTTGTTGTTCTACATAGATGTTGAGATGTTTCCAGCCAAGCAATGCTTATGGTGGAGCTATGGTGGAGATATGGAGGAGCTTTGGTGGCCCTTGAATGGATTTTGAATGGTAGCACTTAGATGAAGACTCCTTGATGCTCCACTTATGGTAGGAATGCTCCTTGATTGGACGTATGCTTGCTTTGATAGGAATGCTCCTTTGCTTTATACACTGCTTGATTTCCCCTAGCTTTGTGCCTTGTCTTTTGCAGGTTCGACCATCCAAGATACGTAGAGGATGAGCCAAAAGAGAGGCTCTTTGCTATGCTTGGGAGAATGATAGTATTCGGTCACCTTTGGCTGATTCAACCTACTTGTAGTGTGCCTTTGAGGCACTTTCCAATCTACCCTTTTTCCTACGTAGAATGAGTTAGAGAAGTGCAACTCAATGTAACAATATTTGTAAATAAGATGCCTTTTGCACCTTTTCTTGCACTCCTTTTTGTAGGTCTAATATTCTGATTTGTATGGCAGAATTTTGAATGCAGTGTAGGGGTTTTTGAGGTTGTCTTTTTGCTTAGACACCTTCCCCTTTTTGCTTGGATATTATGATGACAAATCCAATCTTAGATAGAAGTAGATAGAAACTCCTTATATGATGCAATTTTTTGCACTTTTATCCTTGCAATTAACCCTGTAATGCTTTGGATTTGAGACTCACCAAGTCTCAATATTTGAAGCTTCTATTTCTATTTTTGGTTAGTCGTATTCTTCTCCAATTTTTGGAGGATTCTAACCTATTTTGGTGGCTTCACTTGGCCACTATGTGTTGCAGATTTTTGTGCACTAATAGTGTCTTTAGACACTTTGACAATTTTTGATTTTGTGCCCTTCTCGAGAACACAAATAATAATCCTTTTGAGAGCAATAGAATAGTGCAAATAAATCTAATAGACTTTATTTTAATGCACTAACAATTTCACCTTATCACTCCAATCAACTCTCAAATTAATGCACTTAATCAAATTTACTGCAACTAATCAAGAATAATCTGAAATGAATCTTCAAGATTTATTCTATAATTTCACTACAATTAATATTGTAGGACTTAGTCTTCTTTTTATTTTTTCAAAGTAGATAATAGGTAGTTGATAGAAGCAATTCTGAAATCTAATCAACTCCTAATTAATGTGCAAATGAACCTTAAAAAGAACTTTTCTTTTTGCACTTTTGAAGACTATAATCCAATTTTCTTCTTGCAACTTTAATCCAAATTCAGGTGCTCTAACAAATCTGATAAGTAATCCAATTAATGAATCTACTTGCACCAAAAGTTGCTTACCTTTTTGAAAGTTTTTGTAGCTCTTTTATCGCTTCTGTAGAGGATGTAGATCTTGGTGTCTAGGATCACCAAGTTGCTGCTTCGAGTATGATCTTGCAGCTCTTTGTAGACTATCTTGAATAACTCCTTCACCAAATGATGGTCTCAAACTTTCTTTCATGAGCCTAGGATTTGGTGGCTTGTTCTCCTCTTGTGTTCTCCTCCTTTTGTATATTTGGAGAAGTCTTTGTCTCTGAAGCGGTGCCTTCTTGTTATGAGAGGTAATCTTCAAATCTCCAAGATTTGGTGAGCTTCTTCTGTCTTCAAGTCTTCTTGTCGAATTCTGACTTCAAGTAGGATCTTCTTCTGGGATTTGGCACTCCTTGCAAATATCTTAGGATTTGGCACTCCTTGCCAAATTCTTCTTCTTGGATTTGGCACTCCTTGCCAAATTCTTCTTCTCTTGGGCTTGTTGTCGGATGGCAACAATTGTCCCAAGTCCTTCACTATCAGGGGCTTCTCCTTGGTAGTGGATTTCTCCAATGAGTTCTCCTTTGAGAATTTCTTCAGTAAGGCTCTCCTAGCCTTTTTTGGATGCTCGATGAGACCTTCCCAAGGTCTTTGATCTTACAGCTTCTAATGGTCTTCCTTGAGACCTTCTCTTCAACCTTCTACTCTTGGAAGTGTTGGTGGTGAGATCTTCTTTTGGATATTTGATTTTTCTACTTCTAGATTCAAGCAGGACTCACCTAGTCCTTCTTCTTCTTCTTCTTCCTTGATTGGAAGTTCTTCAATGAGATCTTCTCCTGATCTCTTTGATTTTTCTTCAGGTGTTGAATTGATTCTGAAGAAGATACTCTTCCTAAATTTCTTGTAGGAAGTTTCCCAACTCATTGAATCTTCTTTCCCTACAACAAAGTATTAGTACTAAAATATTTAGTCTACTTCTGAATCAGATATTCTCTTTGAATTCTTCTTCAGGATCAAGGATTCTGTGGCCTTTTTAGTATCAAGGCTTCTGTGGCCTTTTTAGTATCAAGGCTTCTATGGCCTTTTTAGTATCAAGGCTTCTATGGCCTTTTCCAGTATCAAGGCTTCTATGGCCTTTTTTAGTATCAAGGCTTCTATGGCCTTTTCAGTATCAAGACTTATGTGGCTTCTCCTTCAAGGCTTCTATGGCCTTTTATTCAAGGCTTCTATGGCCTTTTTGTATCAAGGCTTCTATGGCATGTTCTTTAATTCAACAATGGAGATCTTCAGTCTCCTGACTTCACCATGACTCTTCACTAGAAGTCTTCTTCCACAGTATTCTTCTCTTGCACAAGGAACTAATCTCTACACTATGAAGGCACGTCGACCTTCGGGCAACGAAGTTGGAGTCTCCTAGCTTTCTATTGTAGGAGGAGTCCCAATCCTCTGAGAATTAATTTTTTGCAACAAAAGAAACTTTAGGCAATAGTTAACAAATTCAAGATATCCTGGATGATCTTCACTAGATGATTTGTCAATCTAGTGGATTGAATGTTGAGTCCTAGTCTTCACGAGTTCTTTCTACAACTCTGTGGAAAGACTCTAGTCAAATGTAATCTCAGTATTTCTGGAGCTAAGATTTCTTTCAGTCCTAACTTTGTGACTCTCCCTAATTCTACCACCTAGACTCTTCTGAGATCTTTTGATAGTGGTTGGTCCAATAGCATGTCAGGTTGACAAAACACTCAGGCTCAATGATAATGGTGGTTTCCCTATTGACCTACATAGACTAGATCTACCGTGGCTCTAATACCACTGTTAGCTTTTGATGTAATGAGCAATGGGAGATAGCAATCACAAGATGCAAAATAATATAAAAGAAAGTAAATCTGCAAGATGACTGAAGTATGTTGTGAATAGAAATAACATAAATGAATACAACGTAGCTATGGAGGAAATGAACACTCCATTAATGAAGCTACTGAACTACATTGCACCCATCACCAATATATGGTGATCTACACAACACTGCACTACTACCTACGACTATGCTATAAGCAGCTCTATCTATCTATGTCCCCCTTCTCATATCTATCTAACAATGAGGCCTTTCTTATATAGGAAGATAGGTTCCTTGGCCAACACTCTACCTAGTTGTGCAAGGGACAACTTGCACATATACAACTTGCACATTGACACTTGTGCATTTATTACATTGCATGAAGTAACTAGATAACTTCCCCCTAAAGTAATCTAATGTCCTAAGTATGTACCTTGGAAGATACATTTACATAACCCAAATGATGGAATAGACTCTATTTCTAATAATATTCAATGCAATTCTTCCCCAAAGAAGCCATGACTACCTATAAACCCAACAATTAGGGTGATCAATTTATTAGGAACTTTTTGAGTAACAAAATTATGTCAAATTATCTCTAGAATCATAGACACTTTAGCATTTTACATGGCAAGGTTATGCCTAATTATTGCCATAACCTTGTGAAGGCCACCTTTGTAAGTATTCAAGCTCCTCCTTGCAAGCTCTCTCCAAGCATTGTTGCAATCATGTAAGCATTAAGTCTCAAAGCTCTCTCCAAGCAAACAAGTCTACAAGCTCTCAAATAATCATCAATCATCAAGCATCAAGCCTTCAAGCTCAAGCATTCAATTGTAATCAACAAGTAAACTTGCAAGCCTTCAATAAGCTTTCAAAAAAGGAAAAGCAACCTTGTGCCTTGGGCTATGCTCTTTCCCCTTGACTTGTTTATTGGATATTCCTTATCGTTGTAGTTCAAGGATTTTTTCATTACATTTAGAACTAGTTGTGCATCTTGCATTGGAATATAATATTTGATCTTAAACTTTAAGCAATTAAATACGTGGTTTTCTATTGTTATATAGGGCCTCTATACCCCTAAGTTAGAGCCCTTCATCATAGGCATCTTAAGCTTGTCATGTCTTGCATTTAATCTTGTTGTTTTATTCTCAAAAGTGAAAGCACTGACATATTGTAGGTCAGTGGCGCTATCGCCCTCTGGTTTTACACAAAGCAAAAATGTTGTTATTGAATAAAAGCGTCGATGATGCTATCACAACCCAATGGCGCTTTCACCACCTAACATTTATTTCTTACATTTTGTCATTTTTGTTTATCTAAACATGAACCTTATTGCTATTAAAGGAAGTTTAACTATACTTTGCTAGTTGAGATAAACCCCTCTACCACCTACTATATATTTTCCTATCTATTTTCCAGGTTAAGCAATAGTGCCATCAACAAACAATAGCGTCAATGGTGCTTTTGTGAATAGGCAATGCTTTTACCATAGTGGCAAAAATAAAATTTTCTGCCCCTTAACTCTGTTATTTAAACATTTTGTTATCTATGTAGACTAGGTTATGTTTTTTGTTTATCGATAAAAAAGGCAAAAAGAGAAGAAAGAACTAGTTAGTCTTAATCATGTAGGGGACAATCTTAATATTTAAGCATTGACATCAAATTGAAATTGCATACAACTACATCTTAGGCTTTGTTTGCTTCATCTTCTTGCAACCTCGCCTCTTAAAAGTAATTGTCATTTCCTTCATCATCAAATAAAAAATAACAGTATAGGCCTTGTATGTTGCATTTTATGTATGCATTAGGGCTAGGTTAAGGCAAAGCTTAGACAAAGAAGTTTCTCAAGAGAAACATAGGTGTTCTTCAATCAACCCAATAAACCAAACTTTAAGCTTACAACATCCTCTAGTCTTAAAGTGAGAAGAGAAGATAGCAAAGAATGTCACGAGGAGGATCTTCGTGACGCCCCTTCCATCTTTTCACCCTTCTCACAATAAGAATATTTTATTTTTGAATCTTCAAAAAGATATGGCACAAGAAAAGGTAAGGTTCACTCCTTGCTTACACTTGTCCCCATTTGTTTTTGGCTTGCACTCTTGACTTCTTTCTTCTATATACATATATTAATACTAATTAGTTATATAAGATTAAAACTGACCCACCCATATTACATCGTGACCACATAATGGTATTACAACAACTTGACAATTATGCATGTATCATTTGGTAAGATTCAAACTTCAGTCTCTCCTTCAAAGTTGAAGAATTAACCAATCAAACTCATATCATTTAATAATATTAAAATTCACCATATAATTAGAACCTTGGTTTATAGTGTGAAACTCCTTTTTTTTCCACCAATCACCTTAAATTCCATGTACTTTTTCTAAATATATTAAACTCTTATATAAAATTGTTATTATATATTAAGAGTGCCACTTGCCATGCCATTTCAACAAATCATATAAAGGTAAGTTGACAATTATGTGGAGTTAGGTTCACCTATTAATTTTTGTTTTTTTGGTTGAAGGTAGGCGAAGTACAACGGATGGCATAGCTAGGGCCATTCTCGAGGCATAATGGAGTACTCACTATTGATAAGCTAGCTTAACTCTCGGTCTTACAAAAGATTATGACTGAGATGAGAATGTTCAACCCTAAAAATAGGTTGTAAAATTTTATCACATTATCCAACAAAATAAAATACATAACCCCTCTCAACTCGGTATATGTGCCCTAGGTATTCCATACATGGTCGAGTCAACGCATAGAAACCCTAATATGGTGCATTATTCAAAATAACCCTAAGTTTTGGCTGCAACCTCTATTAAAAAAAGACTAAATTATCCCTTGGGTCGCAAGGAAGGAGGCAAATAATAATAAAATATAGATTCTCGCCTATTAGGGTTGTAAATTCTGTGTGCTGTCGGCTACGTCGGCGGGTCGGAGAGCATAACTTTTTCTTTTTCTTTCCAGAGAAGCTAAAAGATCCTTTTCTTTATTGGGAAAAACATTAAATGCTCCGCCGTTGGATCGCGAATCGGACGGCGGTAACAGCGGCAAATTACAAACGTTGGATGCGCATCGGACGGTGGAGAGAAATACCCTAAGCGGGCCTCGAACGGACGGTTGAGGAGGGGGGTTTAGAGCGAGTATATGTTGGCGAGGAAGGGATTGAACAAACCCTCTCTCATATTTTCATTCAGTGAGCATTCGTCGCTTCGTTCCGCCGCTCGCTCTCTGGGTTCTCTGCAAGCCTCAGGCTCTCCTGCAAGGTGTGTTTGCCTTTCTCTCTTCTTTATTTCTTGTTCTCTCTATAGTTAAAGGAGTCCGGATGGTTTTAGTGGATTTATTTTCGATTGCCGCGTTTTGAGTCTTTGATGTATGTACTGTTGGCTTGACGGGGTTTTAAGGTGATCTTTTGTATAGTATTGATTCGGAGTTTGTCGGAAAAATAATAGGTTTTGCGTGTCCTGTTTTAATGGATTGATTCATGAGGTCGAGAACAATCGTCCGTGTTATGTTTCTGTTCATTGCTGTAAGGGTTTTGCTTTCTTTATTTTGATTTGTGTCAGAATTTTTAGTTTTGTGTTTGGAGATTCTGTATTTGTTTTTGAGGCGATGTATTGCTATTGTTAATGTTGACGGTTGGATCTGATATTATTGGTCGTTAGGAACCTATTTCTGGAAGGGTTTCACATCGATTCCGTCTTCTGTCATAGGGTTTTATCTTGATGTCATATGACAAAGGAGTCAGGGTTTTATCTTAATGTCATATGACAAAGGAGTACAAATGTATTTTAGGATTTGATCTATCCCGTTTTTTTTAGGAAGGTGGTTCTGGTGCTTGCTTTATGTCTAGGGTTTAGTTTTTTTATTTAAATATCATTCTGGTGGTTTTATTATGTTCGTTGAATCGCACCGTCATTATTACATACTTAGTCTTTTGGTTACTTATGTTGGTTGCGGGACACTCGCGGTTGTTTTTCTCTTTTCTTTTTTATTGGGACTGTTGTTTTTTTTTCTCTGATTTGTTATTTTTCTATATAGCTAGAATTATTTTTCAAAGAGTTTTCCTTTGATTTTTCAAAGATTTTTACTTTTCTTTTTTGACGGAGTCACTGTTTCATGTTGTTTGGTTGGTCTGTATTTGTTGTCAATTCTAATGGAACTGTGCTCAGTCTGTTCATGCTTTTGATAACTTGTTTGCTTGTGGTTTGTGGAACATCCGTTATTATATATCATTGACTATATATTTATATTTACATGATCGTATCTTTGATGTCTTATTGTATAAATTCATCAAGTCAGAGGTATTTCTTTTTTGATTTATGTAGAATCAGTTTTTTGGCCCCAAACATCACATCCTTTTCGTTGGGTTAGTTTTTCGAGTCATCAGCTCTTTCACTATTGATTTGCTTGCTAAGTAGCACGGGTTCGTTTTTGATCGTTTACAGTATTGTTTTATTAGTTCATTTGAACAGTGTTTTGTTTTAACGTGTATTTTTGTAATCATTTATGTTTTTTTTTTTTTTGTAAGTGTTTTCATGACTTATCTACGTTATCTTTGTGGAGAGTCATTGTTTATAGGGTGTGTTCTATGCATTTTATTCAATAAAGCCGGAAGTTTATGATAAGGCTTCTATTTATGCTAATCTTGAATGTTTTCTTGAATTCTGTAGTTAGGTCAGATAGATGGAATCACTCTGTTTTGTCTTTTTTTTTAACCCTGAAAATTCACTGGTATCGGTTAAACTTATTGTTTAATAGTGTCATCCTTTCTATGAGTATTTGAGCAGTTTAGAATCTCCCATCACCAGGATCGCCTTTTCTTCTAAGTTGGAGATTAGATGACTAGGCATCTTATGGATTGGGATTTACGTCTATTGTATAGATCTTTTGTAATAGCCCTTTTCTTTTACAAGTGTGCCACTTCCAGTTTTATCTTAAAGAGTTGCAAGAAGTTTTGGTTTTGAAACAATTAAAATTTCATTAGTAGTCCAATTACATTTTGGGTCACCAGTTTGAGTAGCGGTCTTTCCTTGAGATTGAGTATATTTATTGAAAGTAATATTGTACTCTCGAAATTGTTGGTCGTAGTTTTTCTGTTGATTTTTTATTGGTTATTGATTGGATTGCCGGTGGTGCAACTTTGTTTCCATTACATGCTTTCAGAGTTGATGATGTCACCAACGCTGTATGCATTGTGTCTTTCAGGGGTTTTCTTTGTCTTTGTTTGTTGTTGAATTGTTCTAATACTTTTGTTAATTCTGTTTAGCAGTTTTTGAGTTCGAGTAAACATGGGTAAAGAGAAGACTCACATCAACATTGTGGTCATTGGCCATGTCGACTCTGGAAAGTCAACTACCACTGGTCACCTTATCTATAAGTTGGGTGGTATTGACAAGCGTGTCATTGAACGGTTTGAGAAGGAAGCTGCTGAGATGAATAAAAGATCATTCAAGTATGCTTGGGTGCTTGACAAGCTCAAGGCTGAGCGAGAACGTGGTATCACCATTGATATTGCATTGTGGAAGTTTGAGACCAACAAATATTATTGCACTGTTATTGATGCTCCTGGTCACCGTGACTTCATTAAGAACATGATCACGGGGACCTCGCAGGTATGTGCTTTCGGTATTACGGATCTGTACTTCTATGATAAAGCTTTGATAACAGTTTTCCCTTTCATTACTATTACTTATTCTCGTATTTTGCCATCTGGCTTTGCTAGGCTGATTGCGCAGTGCTGATTATTGATTCAACTACCGGAGGTTTTGAGGCTGGTATTTCCAAGGATGGTCAAACCAGAGAGCATGCATTGCTGGCGTTTACATTGGGAGTCAAGCAAATGATTTGCTGTTGTAACAAGGTGAATTTGTGTCCTTTACTATTATGGATTTCAAGTAAAAGGCTATTGTTTGGTTGCTTATGGTTATGTTTTTATTGTTTTTCTGTGTACTACAGATGGATGCTACCACTCCCAAGTATTCAAAAGGTCGGTATGAGGAAATTGTCAAGGAAGTGTCTTCCTACCTGAAGAAGGTTGGGTATAATCCTGACAAAATTCCATTTGTGCCCATCTCTGGTTTTGAGGGGGATAACATGATTGAGCGATCAAGTAACCTTGATTGGTACAAGGGTCCGACCTTGTTGGAAGCTCTTGACCAGGTTTCTGAGCCCAAGCGTCCTACAGACAAGCCTCTCAGGCTGCCTCTTCAGGACGTTTACAAGATTGGAGGTATCGGAACTGTGCCTGTGGGACGAGTTGAAACGGGTGTTTTGAAACCAGGTACGGTTGTAACGTTTGGTCCTACAGGGCTGACCACTGAAGTTAAGTCTGTAGAGATGCACCATGAAGCTCTGCAAGAGGCATTGCCAGGTGACAATGTTGGATTCAATGTGAAAAACGTTGCTGTTAAGGATCTCAAGCGAGGATATGTGGCATCTGATTCTAAAAATGACCCAGCAAAGGAGGCAGCCAACTTCACATCCCAGGTCATTATCATGAATCATCCCGGACAGATTGGTAATGGGTATGCTCCTGTGCTTGATTGCCACACTTGCCACATTGCCGTGAAATTTGCTGAGATTTTGACCAAGGTTGATAGGCGGTCTGGCAAAGAGCTTGAGAAGGAGCCCAAGTTCATTAAAAATGGAGATGCTGGATTTGTGAAGATGGTTCCAACCAAGCCCATGGTTGTGGAAACTTTCTCCGAGTATCCTCCACTGGGTCGATTTGCTGTGAGGGATATGCGTCAGACTGTTGCTGTCGGAGTCATCAAGGCTGTTGAGAAGAAGGACCCTACTGGTGCTAAAGTCACCAAGGCAGCTGCCAAGAAAAAGTGAAAGTCCATGGGACTTTTGCAGAAGTTCAGGGGCGCAAGCAGCATCTTGCGTGTTTGCATGCTTGATTTTTGCATTAATAGTGTGGTAATAGGAATGTTATTAGCTTGTCATATGCAAAATTGGGTTCTTGATAGGCGGTGGCATATTTATTTTATGTTAGTGGTTTAGGGAAGAAACTATTGAGATTTCTCAGTTGCGGGGAAATTTTTGATTTGTCTGCACTGCTAGGAAATCTATGCAGTCTGAGTTGAGTGGGGAGTTTAATAATTTTTAAGTACTTTGATTTGTCATGAAAACTTTTTAAAGAGATTCAATGTTTTGATATTCGTCGAGATTTAAAATGAATGCATATGAGATATGAGATTTTTGTTAAGGATTGAATGGTGTGAAAATTTTATTACATGTATATGCAGTTGAATTATTTATTGACGTGTAAATCACGTTGGTGCATTATGCATGCGTGTTGCTGCAGTCTGTCTTGAAAACTATTTGTTTCCGGTTATCTTTCAAGAAAATGCTTGAGTTTTTGATATAGCGTGTGCCTGTGTATTTGTTATCTACGTGCTTTTTGTCTCTTGAATGTGTGGGATTGATTTATGGGTACATATTGTTTGCCATATGCAGGGGTAGCTTGAAAAATTCAATTTAAAGGTACGGAGATGTTTCAATTTATAGATGCAGAATCTTTTCAATTTAAAATTCAATTTATAGATATACAGAGATGCTTATTCTATTTATAAATACATAGATGCTTTTCAATTTTTAGATACATTGATCACCATATACAGAAGGAGCTTAAAATTCAATTTATAGCTATACAAAGTTTCATTTCAATTTACAGATAATTACCTAATGGTGGGAAGTGGGGGCTTTGTTATTCTGAATCGGGTGTGTAGGATATTAATAGATGCGGAAAAGGTCGAACCCTGCAACCCTGCATAGGCTCAAATTATGGCCTTATGGACAACTATTTTTGTTAAGCTTTAAGTTGTAGAAAGTTGGAAGAAACGAATAGTAGTTCCTAGACGGTTTAAAAGAACTAGTTTTGTTTAGCCTCAAATTCTAGAAAGTTAATAGAAATGAATAGTTTAGAAGTGTGTTAAAATTAGGTTTTTTTTTTTTTGGTATGTTCAAGTGGCTCGTAAATATTATTCAATTTAAAAATAGAAAAAGTTATGTGATAGTTGGAAATCATTTTCCATTTTGGATAGTTATTTGAATGTTGGTAAGTTGGTAAGAATGGTAGTTTTTCAAATGTCGAAGAGATTTTATTCAATGTGATCGTTTGAATCTTTTTTCATATTTAATAGTTATTTGAATCTTGGTAAGAGTCGTAGTTCTTCATATGTCGAATAGATTTTATTCTAGATAAGTGATTAGCATTATCATTGATATTGGCTTTTTGACGGGTGCAAATTATTAACAGAACCTCCAGAACCTTTGTTGGGCATCACTGATGCCGTGTCTTGGTATTTTTTTTGGGTCTCTTTTGGTGAATATTTTTTAGAATATTGAGTTTGGGGTGATTTTTTTTTCTTGAACTTCGTTTAATAGTGGGCGTCTTTGATCATAGGGAAAGACGTATACCATTGGGACTGTCATCTTATTTTTTTGGTCTAGTTATTTTCTGGAATATTGTCAGTTTGTTGGTGTTAATTTTTGGATTTTTGTGAGACTTGTACAATATAATGTCATACACGGTTAATTTTTGGATTTTTGTGAGACTTGTACAATATAATGTCATACACGGATAATTTTTGGATTTTTGTGAGACTTGTACAATATAATGTCATACACGGTTAATTTTTGGATTTTTGTGAGACTCGTAAGGGACCCCATTGATTTATCATTGGTCTTATAATCAAAAGAACAAGTTAGGATCTGACTCTAGCAAAGGATCTTTGCCTAATTTGCCTGTTGAAGCACTAAACAAAGCTCACCTAGTAAATCTGCCTGATGAAGCACTAAACAAAACTCACCTAGTAAATCTGCTCAAAAATGAATATCTGCCTGATGAAGCACTAAACAAAACTCACCTACTAAATCTGCTAAAAAATGAATATCTAGAAGTCTTCGAAGAAGTCGCTTGAAGGAAGATTGAGGTTTTGATGAAAATCTCAGCCTATATTTGTTTCCAAAAGCAAATTGAAGGACACCAGATTTAAGTTTCGATCAAAACCTTAGTTTAGCAAATTGAATGACACTAGATTGAAGTTTAGATGAAAACCTCAGTTTAAACCTCAGTTTGAATGACACTAAATTGAAGTTTAGACGAAAACCGCAGATTAAACATCAGTTTATTTGCTTCCAGAAGCAAATGCTGTATTCACCTGATGACTTCACTCCAAGCAAAGGAACCGAAATATGAAGAATGAAAAGAAGATTATGAATGAAAATATGTATTCACTTGATGACTCCAATCCAAGAAAAGGAACTGAGATTATGAATGAAAAGATCTGATGCAAAATTCTTCGTCGCTGATGGCCACTCAACCATCCTGAAGTTTCATGACATGGAGCAATAAAAGCCCCTTTTGACCTCCAATGCCATTGAAGGCAACACCAACACTCAAAATTTTGCCATACTACATTAGAGAAGATATGATGACTCCGCTATAACATCTTAGCCTTGCCATACTACATGTAGCCTTGAGATTGCTAGTGACGTCATTCAAAGGCAAGCGAGGGGTACAAGTCTCTTTCACCTCACTCCATTTTTGAATGGGATTAACTTGTTGCCTTGTTCATTTTTGAATGGGATCAACTTGTTGCCTTGTTCATGGATGCATTAAAGGAAAGAGAGCAACATACATAGAGGGGAAGAGGTACTTCGATCGTGCCAAAAGCAGAAAGGGAGTCAACATTGATACTGGTTTACGTCTACCAAGGAAATTGCTTTTCTTGGTACCAATTTGCTTTCAACATGGGGGTTGCCCAAGAGTCCCCTTTTTTAAGGGTAAAAATATTTTACCCAAGAAATTGGAAAAAGAGAAAAAGTAAAGGACTGAGGCAGCAAGTGGGGAACACTTTTGAGTCCGTGCTCGATGAATAAGGCCACTCACACAACCCTTGTATATATGTATTATATGTAACATGTTTTAGTTGTTACAGAAGAACGATCCCAATTTTGTTTTGTAGGACCGTTGAGGTTTCAAAAGATGCACAAAGGTGAAGATGCAAACTTACTATTGAGATTTCCACCTCCACTTCCCTTGTGATTTTGGCCCCTTTGACTTTGTGTCCGATGTGTAACACCAATCACAAATATATTTTTTGAACAAATCTAGTTTATACCCAACATTTTAATTGGTACACAAGCTTGTGAATATTTGTTTCAAGGTATTTGACCGCTGCAAACAACCCCTTAAACTGTTGAGATTGGCCAAATCTTGCATATGGTGCAATTATGTAAACATATTCATCTCCTTTGCTAGAGTTCTATGTTCATGGCATGGGTTGTCCTTTCAGGACCCAAAGGATGGATGCATAATTCCTCGCCCATAGCATGATATGATTCAGGTTCTTTTCCCCTAAAGTTACTCGAGGCACATGCTATGGTCTAGCATAGCATGTGCTTGACTATTGAAGATGCACAAAGGTGAAGATGCAAATTGACTATTGAAATTCCCACCTCCACTTCCCTTGTGATTTTGGCCCCTTTGACTCCGTGTCCGATGTGTAACATCCTAGGTCTTCTCAACTGGTGGTTCAAAATCACAATTTTTTTTTTTTGAAAAGTCTAGTTTATACCCAACGTTTTAATTGGTACACAGGCATGTGAATATTCGTTTCAAGGTAATTGACTGTTGCAGACAACTCCTTAAACTTTCGAGATTGACCAAATCTTGCATATGGTGCCATTATGTGAACACGTTCATCTCCTTTGCTAGAGTTCTATGTTCATGGCATGGGGTTGTCCTTTTAGGGCCCATAATACTTGAAAGGATGGATGCATAATTCCCCGCTCATAGCATGATATGATTTGGGTTCTTTTTCTCTTTAGTTGCTCGAGGCACATGCTACGGTCGAGCGTATTTACATGCCTAGTGCCTAGATGAATGCACATCTACTTTGGATTCAGCTAGGGCCCATCATTTCCCTGGTTCGGGGCCAGATATTTCAGTCCATGCTACGAGTGACGAAGTGTTGCCCCATTCCAACACTCGCTAGACCTTTTAGCTCCGGTATTCAACTACTCTTGAACCTATCGGTCTTTGCTAACGATTCCCAACTCGAGCCTGGATCGTGAGATACCCTCACGTACCACTTGTATGTCAATCTAGAGAGAGTGTCCCATTCCACCTCTCATTACTTGTTCACAATAACAAAACCTCTTCGTCATTGGCAGGGTTATCGGAAAGTGATTGATGTCAAATCATAATGTTTGCCAATCTCACAATAGTCAGAGTTGGGTGTGAGTCCATCCATATTGATGGGGTACTCAAACTTGTTTTATAGTTTCACCCTACTCGGTGATAGATTTATTTGAAGACATGGAATAACACTTCTTTTGGTTCTATGGGTTTAAAGCTTAATTCTTATATAAGCTAAGTATAAATGTATCCTATTTTTCATGAGATTTCTTCCAACATTTGAAATGATACTACATAGGTAACTGAAAGTCTATATAAAAGAAAACAAATGTTTAAGCCACATAAACCAATTATCAAAAATTATTCTTTCATTCCATTTTCAATTGTAAAAGTTAATAGGATTATATAACTTCACTGATTTCTACTATCTAAGATAAGGAAGTGACATTCATTATCTTTAATGCGATTTATATAAAACGATTTATATAAAACAAGTTTCCCCTTAGTATTCTATTTATCTATTTTTTTTTACAACCGATCATCTGTCCATAATGAACTATATAATGATTTATATAAAACAAGTTTCCCCTCTTTGTATTCTATTTATCTATTTTTTTTTTTTTTTACAACCGAGCATCTCAACGACAAAAACCATATAGCTAATATCTTCTCACTCGATTTTCAAAGGACAATTTTCAATGAACAAGGTGTCACAAAAACAAGTTATTGACGACACGAATTTTCACGTCACCAGGCAGCCATGTGAAGGTTTTACTTTTCAAGCTCAATAAGTTCGCTGCTCACTTTGATTAACATCGTTTTTGGGTTTAAATTTACACTTACCCTAAATCAATATATCGTTCCCGTATTTTCACCATCGTTACATTAGCCAATGCATGGT
Source organism: Wollemia nobilis (assembly GCA_028583015.1). Classification (NCBI taxonomy): domain Eukaryota; kingdom Viridiplantae; phylum Streptophyta; class Pinopsida; order Araucariales; family Araucariaceae; genus Wollemia; species Wollemia nobilis. The sequence continues at coordinate 3,322,503 of JAQPPZ010017031.1, read as the reverse complement.
GTTTGGTATATTTTTAAAATCGGAGCATCACAAGCCAAAGACTTCGAAAGATGACTCTATTTGTGTTTTATAATGGATTTAGTTATTGGAAAGAATGTAACTTCAAAACAAATAAAGTTGTCAATTATTTTTACTTGGGGGTTGACTTACATAATGCGAGGAGGTTTGCTTAATACAACATCCATTAATGATTGATTGAACAATTATTTCACTTCAAAACTGACATAGGGATATACTATTGGACGTTCTAAAAACTTATCAGGTGTTGGACGGTTTGCAGTTGTTTTCAGAATAGAAGGTTAATCGCATTGCCATATGCACTTTCCTGCAAACGTACTGCCTTGTAGAGGACACCCCTAATCTTTCAAACATTGATTCAACTCAAACATTACCTCATAATGCTTACATGAGGTTCCAAAAATGAGATAGTCCGAGATGACTTCGAGACGACTTCGACATTCTAAAGGCTTTTAAAAGCTTCTTGTTATGATTTTACTATTGATCAAAAACTAGACACGATTTCTCTTACAAGGCTATCGACAAGCTTGATATCATGTTTATATTTTTAATTTAAAAATCTAGTGTATACCTTCTACCAAAATCGGATCTCTTCACGGGTTCACCTCTAACCAGGCGGTATCAAAATACAAGACTACCCCATGCTACTACGACATGAAATGACTAAGCACTATCATTGCTAGGTACACATCCATCCAGGGTTTATTTTCTAAAGATTTTAAAATAGATTTCAAGCAAAGGACAAAAATACAATAGCTTCTACTATATATTTATTTCAAGAATGTACACGAATTTAGCTTTAGATTAATCCATTTTACAGTACTGGAGCCATCAAACATTCACTTAATATACGAATACCTATATCATAGAACATCTTATAATTTGGGATATCAAATAATTTATATAAATAAACACAGAATTATAAGTGTCTCCAGTAAATTTTGGTGTTTATTGATTATGACATCCGATATTTATACATCACATCAAACTTGTATAACTCATATTTATACCTTTCAATGGAGAACTCTAAAAGAAGACTCAATATACAACTATATTGTCATTTGATATTTTAAAGCATATACACAGATCAATAAATTAATATGGAGTACATAAAACACTGCCAAATACAAATCTCTTACTTTAGACTAAATGTGCTGGATTTTTATACAAAAGAGTTCTTTCCAAATGTTTCTAGCTGTGAAACACAGTCAAGAGAATAGAGCGCACTCAAAACAGCCTATAACCAATTTTCTTAAGCTTCTATCCGACACTGAAGACATGTAACATCAAGTTAGGCACATACTATGACAAGTAAACCCTTCTGGCGCAGTCACAAGGAGAATAGTCTTAACAACTGGCAGCAAAAGTAAACAGGCCAAAGACTTTCATAGGGGAAGTTAGAGCGGCCACCTACCACATGAATGCAAACTACTCTAGTATGCAAGCAATTGATGCAAGACACAAATTCATTCAGTTCAACTTTCTTTCATATTCTTTCGAACTTAAATTTGTCTTCCATATCCAGTCAATACATAATACTTTTAGCTTAATGAAATGAAACATTTAGTTTACATGCAGAGAAGGACTTCACAAACATTCTTTTAAAAGCATTTCAACATCCATAATTCCTATAGCATTTCAAAAAGAAACTTATTTCAGAACCTGACATGAGAAAATGCGAAACACTTTCACTGGAAATCTTTTCAACAATCTATCCAAGCATCCATATGAAGAAGATGATGTCGTCTTTCAGATTTCACAGTTGGTTTTATAGATGGAGGAGATAAAATTGTGCTTAACACCTGTGGGGTTCATGCAAATGTCCTGGCTCACAGTTTTCCAAGTAATCCACCAAGTGTAGAAATAGGCTTGTTATTTTATTTTACATACTTCTTTTAAATTTAGTATTATTTTTCCATATATATTCTTTTATATTTATTACTATTATTTTTTATTTTTACTTTCATTAAATATATTTTTATTTATTATCTATTATTTTATTATATTTTCTTTAAAGAAGCAAATACTTGAAAAACCATTTCCAAATAGCCCATAATTAAAGTACAAAATACAAAACACAAATCCCTATATGCATCTATATGAATGCACCTATATGGACCGTTGGACAGGTGTATTGCTAATAGGATATTTCATCCTATAACTGCAAATACCCTGTCGCTCATCATGTTTCCCTATCTTACCTTTCTACTTCTGCTCTTCATTCACCATCAGGAGGAAGTGTCCGATTTTCTTGATTGGTCTTTCAACAAGGTTTACATGTTCCTGCAACCACCGATTAATCAGCAATACCTCATTCTTGCAAGTAAAGTAAGCAAACTAATAGGTAAATTTGGGAGGGATGTTACACAATGAACAAGGCAACTGTCTGGATTCTTTATATTAATCAAGTTGAAGATCCCCTTTGAGTCGCTAGAACTGTAGTGAGTTCTCATTGCACTCAAATTTTGCCTTTGAAAATATCTTGAGAAGTGGCTTAGCCGGAGGGGAAGTGGATGAGAAGCAAGAAATTAACAAAGTACGGGCAAAGGGTTCTAATCAAAAGTTTCGAAATGTGAATGGTGTAAAAAGGTCTGAGGATAGAAGCCCTTTCAGATAGTAAGTTTCGATCAAATGATAACACCATTTCCAAAAGCTCCGACAAGAAGGGGAGAACAAAAGTTTCAGTAACTTGCAAAATTTGAAGCCCAAAAAGTAGGAAGTTGGTAAAAAGGCACAAAAGGAACAATTGTTTAAAAGATTGAAGTTTTTGAAATATCCGAAGCAAAAGAACAGATAAAAGTTTTGACAATCATAGAATGCTTAAAAGTGTTGAGAACTTCTCCCAAAGGCGGTATTTGAACTCATAAAAGCAACAATGGCAAAAAATTCCCAATCTCACCTACTTGCCTAACATGAGTGACTGACACATTAAAAGATCACAAGAAGGAAAATACAAGGACAATTTCAGATTCGTAACATCAATCACAGAAGATTGTTTGCATCTAGACTTCGAGAATCCCAAAAAGGGTAGATGACAATAACAACATAAATGCATTCAAAGGCCCATAAACATTCAACATTAACAAGCACATATCCATATATCTTGAAGGAACTAGTGACTTAAATGAAGACATGACCCAACACACAAAAGAGTAGTCATTCTTGAAATCTTTGCACTATTTTGGAGGGAAAAGCTTCCTTTTGTAGTCTATAAATAACATATAGTTTAGCATTGTAAAGCATTGACGAGTTATACTACGAAGTCATATAACTTTCCCTTCGTTTTCCTCTGTATAGCAATACTAGTATTCTTGAGGGGTCTTGCAGGCATGCCCTTGAGCCCTCGCTTCTGGCATAATCTTGTAATTATTTTATATTCATATATCCATATCGGAAGTCTTTGACTATTTGGTTCCAAGTGTTTGATTTTCCATGTCTTGTTTCCTTTATATATTGTGTGTTTATCTGTGCTTATATATATCGAAATAAGGAAGTGTTCACTGTGTCAGCACATTACACTTAGGGCTGTTGTGTAGGAGAAATCATCTTTTGATCTTGGCGCATCACCTCTACTAGCTTAGGTTTTTTTACTTTTCGTTGTCTTTATTTTTTGCACTTCTCTAACCCTTTTCCACCTGTAGTTGTTAGATTAGGATAGTGTAGGACAAACATTCTCAAGATCACATCATTAAAAGGAGCTGGCCTTGTAAAAAATACTAGAGGCCCTTGATAGAGCCAAACCCCATGCTCTTGGGACTAGCCTTATTGTGTTGCTCTATGCAAGGCATGATAGTCCTGACCATCTAGTCCAACCTATTTGACGACCAGGACAATCAAAGAGGACAATAGTACACATGAGAGTCATTATGAATTCTTAGTCACACCTTTTGGTATCACTAATACTCCTTCCACTTTCCAAAGTCTCATGAACTCTGTCTTTCGTCCTATGATGATATCTTAATTTACAAGTCTTGGGTGGATCATCTAGTTCATGTCAATAAAGTTCACCAATTGCAAAGGGAAAAACTTCTTGTCGAAAGGTCCAAATGTTCCTTCAAGGTCTAGGAGGCAGAATACTTTAGACATATTGTATCTGAGGAAGGAGTTAAGGTAGGTTCTAAAGATCAAAGCTATGTAAGACTGGTCCTTGCCTAAATCCCTTAAACAATTTCATGGATTTTTAGGACTCAGGCTACTACAAAAAAATTATCTGTAACTGGCAAAATTGTTGCTCCTCTTATTGCTCTCCCTAAAAAGGATGCCTTTGCTTTGAAGCTGCATCTCAAACCTTTCAAGCCCTCAAAGAAGGTACCACTCCTGTTTTGGCCACTCCTAATTTTAGCAAACCTTTTATCATTGAGTGTGATGCTTTCGACACAACTATTGGAGTTGTTTTGATAGAAGATGGACACTTATTAGCCTTTAAAAGTAAGCAACTTTTAGACAAGAATTTAGGATGGTCAACTTATGAGAAGGAAATGTAGTTGTTCTGCATGCCGTAGAGAAATGAAGGCCTTATTTATTGGGGTAGTGCTTCATCATCAAGATTGCTTATAGTAGCCTTAAGCATTTCTTAAGTTCCATATGATTATGAGTAAGGGAGGAGAATTTTACCTTCATTATTCTAAGAACACCACCTCCACCAACTTTTCTTGGATTTTTTTTAGAAGCACCATCAAAATAAATTTTGATAAACCCAATTTCTAGACATTTCCATTTTACCTTAGATCTAAGTAGATATTTTGTTTTAATTCCATCATCGCAGATGAATTTTCCATACATATTCAAATCCTACAACCAAGTTGTTACCACTTCTTTTTCTGCACTCAAGACTTCTCGTGATGAGCACCATATTTGTAGACATTCTCCAAGAGAGATAATAATACATTTCCAAACTTGGGCATGATTTTGAGATTTATGTTTAAGAAATATATTATTCCTTTCAAGCCATAAATTCCAACAAATAATGGTAGGGCCAATCTTCCACATAATACATAAAGCTTTAGCTACCCAATATATTTTTATTTAAAAAAAATAATCCCAAATTATGTGAACAAAGGGACAGTAAATAAGTAAATGGTCTGTTGTTTTTAAATCCTTCTCACACAAGGCATAACTAAAAGGTCCATGATATCCTCTTTTTTGTAGAATCTCTTTTGTAAGAATATTACTTTGAACTGCTAACCAAAGGAATGTTGAGGCCTTAGGTAGAGACTCTAGTGATCAAACATTCTTCCAAGGAAAATATTTGGGTGAAGAAATTTTTTATTGCTCTAAATGCTCATATCTCAACTTGACTGAATATCCACCATTCTTTGATAGATTTCAAATAAACTCATCATTTAATGTAAAAATTGGCAAATAAAACTCTTGAAACATCTTTTGAAGTTTATATGCAATTTGTTTGAGTTCCTTTTCTTCAACCAGGTTACTAATAGAAATCCATGATCTAGAGTTGTTGCTCATATTAATAGTCTTTGACCTTTGGACCTTTACAAGTTAGGCATGCTTGAGCCAATGGTTTCCATTTTGAGTCAAAGATAAGAGGATAAGGCTTCAACAAAGCATTAGACCAAAAATTTGCATAATTCTCCTCATTGACTAACCATCGAATATGTTTTTTTATCAATTGCAAACTATCTGATATGAAGGTCAATGTTGATGATCCTTTGGGTAGGGTTATTTTCCTAAATAATTTTATTGCATCAAGAGGACCTATATATTTTTTTAAGTAATAGTTTTTCCCAATTCTTCCTTTGATCTATGAATAATCTCCACCCAAGATTTGCTCCTAATGCCAAAATCATAAGTTTACAATTTTGTAAGCCTACTATTCAAATATTCTTTCCTTCACAAACCCCATCCCACTTACAAAGAGGAAACCTAAATTCTTCCTCACAACATTTCAAAAGAAAGTCTTTTTGAATTTTATTAAATTTTGATGATATACCTACTGGCAGTCTTGAAAGTGACATCATATAAACAAGGATGGATTGCAATGTAGTCTTTATGAATTGCAGCCTTCTTGCCATAGTTAAAAACTTACCTTTCCAACTGGCCAAACTATATTTCATTCTATCCAAACAAGAAACCCAGTGGTCCTTTTTATTTCCTTTATGAGACAAAAGATTACCCAAGCAGGTTGATGAAAATTTCTTAATTTAAAAACCTAAAATATCCACAATAATTTGTTGTAAATATAAGGCAATGTTAATAAAAAAAATCCAGAATTTTGTAGTATTAACCATCTATCCAATAGCCTTCTTATAGCATGATAATATTGATTTAAACTCCATGACCTCATTGATTGAGGGATGACCCAAAAGAAAAGTATCATCAACAAATTGGAGATGAGATTCAAAGGGACCATTTGTTGCAACTTGAATACCTTTTTTCTTTCCCTAATGCCTCCATAAGAACAATGAATAGAGAAGGAGAGAGTGAATCACCTTGACAAAGTTCACAATATGACTTGAAGTAACCAACGGGACAACCATTGATCAAAATACACAATATGACTTGAAGTAACCAACGGGACAACCATTGATCAAAATAAAATATTTTGTAGTGCTATAATGACATTTAATCCATTCACACCAACTATAATCAAAACCAAAATTTTTGAGAATATCATGTAAAAAATTCTAGGAAACCTTATCATATGCTTTGTTCATATCTCCTTTCATAAGCATACTTGAATTTTTCATGGAATGAAGAGAATATATGGCCTCCTATGCAATGATTATACCATCAAGAATTTGTTTACCATGAACAAAATCACCTTGTTCCTCTAAGATAACACAATATAGAATGTCTTTCAAGCTGTTTGCCATAATATTTTAAATGATCTTATAAAATCATATTATTAAAGCCTATTGAAAAAAATTCAAAATATTTAGTCTTGCCTTTCTTAGGAACCAATGTAATAAAAGTGGTATTGATCTCACTTACTATAGCCTTCTTTTTTTGGGCCTCTTCAATTGAAACTAACATATCACTCTTCAATAAATCCTAATTTTTTTGAAAGAAATTGTAGGAAATCCATTGGGGCTAGGTTTCTTGTTAGGATGGAAAGAGAAAATTGCTTCATGTAGCTCCTTCATAGATATCATTTTCATCAAGCTTTCATTTTATCCCTGTGTGATAATTGATGGAATATTTTACAAAAGTTTATCTTGTGCCTCCTTATCTTGTCAAGTATTTAATAAAATATTTTTGAAATAATTAATTGCTTTCTTCCTTATATCTTCTTCTTCCTCAATATTTCTTCCATCTAGAGTTAAAATATTTTTGATGTGACAAAAAGAAAAAAATGTTTTTGTTGTAGCATAAAAATGTTTTGTAATTCTATCTCCTTCCTTGAACCATTTCTCTCTAGATTTTGAAAACCAATGACTCCTTTTTCAATGCATTATGATAATAAGAAAGAAATTATTTTTCTTTCATCTAAGAATCCTTGATATGTTCCATTAGTTTCTACTATCTCTTATAATTTTTTGAGTTTGGATTCAATTTCTTTATAAATGTTACCAAAATTTTTGACATTCCAAATCTTTATTTGATTCTTTAAATATTTCATCTCTTGAACAAACATGTACATATGTGATTTTTCACCATAACAAAACCATCTAGAATAAATCAAGGTCTTGGAGCTACATAGAAAATAAGTGAAATGGCTTTGGATGACCATTATTGGGTAAATCACAAGTCAAAAGAACGGGCTTATGGTCTGATCCTACTTGTAATAAAAAATTTAAAGATATTGTATACTCTGTTTGCAATCATTTATTGGATAACAAGAACCTATCAAATATTTTTGCTCTATGAGTTTTCCCAATGCATCTATTATCCCATGTATACTAAAAACTTGAAGGACTAACATCCCAAAGATAATTTGAATTGAAAAATAAAGCAAAAATCTTGCATTGAGTTAGAACATCCTGGAATACCACCATTCTTTTCCAAAGGAGATAGAAAAATGTTGAAAGCATCCCCAAGAATCCATAGATTATAATGAATCATCATTTTATTTGGCAAAAATATGCTAAGGTCCTTCCAACATATTTCACGAGGAGTAACTATAGTTGGAAGATATGCATTTATAACCCCTAAATTGATGTTTTTCTCTTTCCTACAAAATAGTACAACTACCCAATTACTTTTTGCTTCTAGTAATTGCCCATCCCATTTGCATCTGTTCCATATTGTTGTAATATCGCCTAAAGCTCCTATAGAAGAAACTACTAGACAATCACCTATCTTCCAAATATTTTTAAAAACATCCTTACATTCTTCACTACTTAGTTTTATTTATTGTATAAAAATAAACTTAGAATTATAACAAATCATTAATTCCTTAATAATTATTTTTTTAGGGATCTTATTCATACCCTTAATATTCCATGATATCGTTTTCATCATCATCATTTTTCATTTTTATTAGTGGGTTTAGCCCAACTTCTTGTTAACACTTGTGATACTTTAGTTTGGCTTTCCAAATTGATATCCCTTTGTTCATGCTTTGATGACCTTCCTCTCATTTTTTCATTCCTACCAACACTCTCATCTTCATCAATCTCTTCTACTTTTCCACATTGTTCATTATGAGACTTATCTTCAAAAGATTTATGTTTCCCTAAATAATCTAAAATGCAAAGAATAACCTCATTAACACTTTCTTCTTTATATTTCCTTGAAAACCCTAAAGTGCACATATGATCCTCCATAGTCATTACTTTCTTATGTTACCTTGAAAACCCTATATTTCCTTGGATATCCTCCATATGCTTTTCTTTATTATGCTGCTCTTGAAAACCTGAACTGCAATGAATATACTCCATACTAATTTCATTTTTATTGCAAGGAGAAGATTTTATGCTACTTGAAGAAAATGAAGATGATTTACCTGGATTAAGCTTGACCTCCTTAACCTCATTCACTTTAAAATTTGTCTTCTTGATTTAGACCATCCTAGAATACCACCCTTATTTTCTAAAGGAGATAGATAGTGTTGAAATCACCTCAAATAATCCATAGATCACAATGAGTCATCATTGTATTTGAAAAAAATATGCTAAGGTCCTTCCAACATCTTTCATGAGGAGTAACTATAGTCGAAGCATGTCCATTTATAACCCCAAATTTGATGCTTTTCTCTTCCCTACAAAACAGACCAACAACCCAATTAATTTTAGCTTCTAATAATTGCCCATCCCATTTGCATTTGTTCCATATTGTTGCAATACCGCCTAAAGCTCATATAGAAGAAACTATTAGACAATCAGCCATCTTTAAAATATTTTTAAAAATATCCTTACATTCCTCACTACTTAATTTTGTTTCTTGTATTAAAATAAATTCAAGACTATAACAACCTTTTAATTCTTAATAACTCTTTTTTAGGGGTCTTATTCATACCCCTAATATTCCATGATATCATTTTTATCATCATCACTTTTTATTTTTATTAGTGGGCTTAGCCCCACTTCTTGTTAACACACGTGATATTTTTATTTGGCTTCCCAAATTGATATCCCTTTGAGTTTCTTTTTCTCTCTGTTCATTCTTTGATGCCCTTCCTCTCCTTTTTCCATTCCCACCAACATTGTCATCTTCATCAATCTCTTCTATTTTTCTATATTGTTCATAATGAGACTTATCTTCTAAAGATTTATGTTTCCCTAAAGAATCTAAAATCCAAGGAATAACCTCATTAACACTTTTCTCTTTATGTTGTCTTCAAAACCATAAAGTACAAAATGATCCTCCATAGTCATTACTTTCTTATGTTTCCCTAGAAACCCTAAATTTCCTTGGATATCTTCCATATGCTTTTCTTTATTATGCTGCTCTTGAATCCCTAAAGTGCAATGAATACACTCTGTACTACTTTCATTTTTATTGCAAGGAAAATATTTTATGCTACTTGAGGAAAATGAATACGATTTACCTAGATTAAGCTTGACCTCCTTCATCGCATTCACTTTAAAATTTGTCTCCTTGATTTAGACCATCATAGAATATTACCCTTCATTTCCAAAGGAGAGAACAATGTTGAAACCACCCCCAAGAATCCATAGATCACAATGAATCATCATTGTATTTGATAAATATATGCTAAGGTCCTTCCAACATCTTTCATGAGAAGTAGCTATAGTTGGAGCATACACATTTATAACCTCAACTTTTATGTTTTTCTCTTTCCTGCAAAATAGTCCAACAACCTAATTACTTTTGGATTCTAATAGTTTCTCTTCCCATTTGCATTTGTCCCATGTTGTTGTAATGCTGCCTGAAGCTCCTATAGAAGAAACTACTAGACAATCACCCATATAAATATTTTTAAAAGCATCCTTACATTTCTCACTAAAATTTGTTTCTTGTATTAAAATAATCTTAGGACTATAACAACCTATTAATTCCTTAATAACTCTTTTTCAGTGGTATTATTCATACCCCTAGTATTCCATGATATCATTTTCATCATCATCACTTTTTATTTTTATTAGTGGGCTTAGCCCCACTTCTTGTTAACACCTATGATATTTTTATTTGGATTTCCAAATTGATATCCCTTTGAGTTTCTTTTTCTCTTTGTTCATGCATTGATGACCTTCCTCTCCCTTTTCCATTCCCACTATGCTCATCAATTTCTTCTATTTTTCCATATTGTTGATAATGAGACTTATCTTCTAAATATATATGTTGCCCTAAAGAATCTAAAATGCAAGGAATAAGCTTATTAACACTTTCTTCTTTATGTTTCCTAAGAACTCTAAAGTGCACAAATAAACCTTCATAGTCATTGGTTTTTTATGTTACCTTGGAAAACTTAAACTTTCTTGGATATAATCCATATGCTTTTCTTTATTATGCTGTTCTTGAAAACCTAAAGTGCAACAAATATACTTTGTACTACTTTCATTTTTATTGCAAGGAGAATATTTTATGCTACTTGAGAAAAATGAAGATGATTTACTTGGATTAGGCTTGACCTCCTTCACATTATTCTCTTTAAAATTTTCCTCCCCATCTTCCTTTTCTTTAAAATTTGCCTCCTCATCTTCCTTCACACCTGTAACTCCTTTATTTGAATTTGTGCATTCTACTTCCTCATCCCTTGTGTCATTATTTCTTCTAATGGTTGATTCAAGTGAACTATAATGGCATTTTCCATCTAATGATGTAGAGGGATTTTTCTTGCCACTTCTTAGGAGTGGAAAATCCTTGACTTGAACCAACTTCTCTTATGATAAATATATTTGTTTCATATTGAAGTTACCCTCATGCCCAAAATTTTGCATCCCTTTCTCCATTATTTTCACTTTGCAATCTCTTGCCATGTATCTAGTTCCATGACATTTGCAACATTGGAATGCAATAGTTTTCATGATCCACTTGTTGATCCCATTCTCTTGATTTAGATTTAGTCCTAATAGATTGTGGTCAAGGTTTTTAAATATCCATGGAAACACACATTCAAGTGTATACAACATGCCTTATCTTCTTAGTAGTTGGTCCCTCTTGGATGAACTTGCCTAGAATGTTGCCAATATTATTCAAAACCTCCTTATTGATGAGTTAATAAGGAAGTCCAAAAAGCCTAATCCACAATGGAAGATTTTTAATGGCTCTTTCTCCACACATATTTTCACTACATGGTATTACATATAATGCATATTTACCCCTAAACCAAGAGCCTCCATCCATTTATTTTATCCCTTATTTTTGAACTGGAGAAGATAATTAGAAAAAATCCTTTTGGAAGAAAATTCAAGGAGTAATTTGAATTTATTCCTCACTTCCGCTTGATCCAATTTTGAATCTCAAAAAAACTTGGCTATTATCCATGGAACTTACATATTAAACCTCTAGTTTTAAGAACCTTTATATCATTCTTAACATCATTGATAATCACTTATGGTGTAGTATCTGCTATTTGGACATGGTTTACCATATATTTGATCTTCCTCTTATTGTTAACTAGGGCATCCATAATTCCAACTAAGGAATCGTTACTTCCAACTAAGGTATCATTACTTCCAACTAGGGCATCCTTACTTTTAGTAAGGACTCTCAGAAATGACTTTATTGCCATGTTATCTAGATTTTCTTTACATAAATCCTTTACATTTTGAGTTTATCTTAAGATATAGAATAAGAAGTGGCACTTATTCCTTGATCACACTTTGCTTTCTGCTTCTTGCTCATGCTTCCTACTTGATCATAGCTCATGCTTGTTCCTAGCTCACACTTGCTTCCTGCTCACACTCACTCCATGATCACAATTATTTTGATATTATTTTGAATTATAGGTGTTAAGCTAGCTACATCATCTAGTTTGGATTGCTTAAATAGCTTGAGAAAATTAGCATTGATGATGGAATACATCTTAATGTATTTGGGTAGATAGAGTTTGAAGATATTAGCCCTAATTTTTTGAATGATTTATAATGGTCCATATTAGATCAACTTTAGCTTTTGTTAATTGCTCTTAACCATTCCTTGTTCAAATAGAGCCATATTATTCATCTACTTAAAACTTGCAATCATGATATAGTTTTAATTTAGCCTTTTATCTATCCCCTTCTCTAATGCTCCATATCCAACAACTTTACTAAAACATATGCTAATGGATGTTGGGGAAATAAGTTGCAAGCATGTTTCAAATGGTGATTGATTTGTAGAGCAATAAATAGTCTTGCTACATATATGATAGGATTTCATCCCAAATATTAGGATGTTATTAGTTGGTTTCTTTAAGCATGTGAACAAGTGTTCTTATTGATCAATCTATTTTTGAATGTAAGGCAATGCTATGTCTCAATTTTGTATCCATAAAATTTATATTTTTCTATAAGGGATTAAAATTACCATTTTATTGAAAATATATCTACAATTAGAGATAAGTTGTTATGACCTTGTTTGGTTTTGGGTAATTCTCCCAAAAATCCATTGATATACTTTCCCATGGATGAGAGGGCTATAGAAGTTGATGGTACATGCATGAAATTAAATGGAATTTTATTAACTCATCTCAAATCTATATACATGCATATATTAATATATACAATATCTTTTGGATGTCTCAAGAGACTCTTGATGCTTTACCTTCATATAACTATTAAACTTCTCTCAACCTCTTGTGAGGTATGATTGTCTAGATTCTCCCAACCTATCATGAGGTGTAATAATATTATCTAATATCCCCTAAAGGTGTAACAGTTACATCATCAAATAATGTAATAAATACCTACCATCCCCCCTTATTACATTATTTGGTATAAAAAATAATTTAAGGTGTTGGTTACGACAAAAAATGCACATTTTATAAAGAATTACTACCCCCATTAATTTTTACTTCCTAGTGTAGTAAAATGAAATCATGGTCTGGCTCTAGCTTTGGCACTAGATCTTGCTTTGGCTTTGGTATTGACTCTAGCTCTAGCTCTAGGTATAGCTTAGGATTTGTCGTAGGCTTTGGATTTGGCTCTACCATTGGCTTTAGCTTGAGCACTAGCTTTGGCTTATTCCAACACTCTTTTATAATCATGATGTTTTACTGTAGGCTCTATCATTACAGAATTTCCAAGCATAGCCCAGGTTACATCTATAAAATTTGATGCAAAGATCATGCATCTAAAGAATCCCAATATTTCATTGCTCCATGGGAAAACTATAGTATCTCAATTACCAAAGTTTATCTTATCCTGGCTCTCTTATGAGGACAAAATCTTCTCTTGTAAAATCCATTCAACATTTCTTTTACTCTATCCCATTCTATCACATTCTTTCATCCATAGTCAAATGTATTTTGTTGGTAATTTTATATTTGTGCCAAAAATATTTTTGAGAGTGATTATCACCACCATAAATCTCACAGGAATGTAGATTCCAGCATCTAGCTATCACATATATGGGTCATCCATAATGAGTGTGATAAACTATTCTAGGAGTTTCATTCTCTGCATAGGTTTCTCTTTTTACAAATTTGGTCTCACCACTTCCTATTAGACCATCATAACCAATGCCTTCATTATTTGGCCTTACATTTGGTTCTACGAGCTTTCTTATATTTTACCAATTCCTTCCCAATCCCATGCCATTTACATTATTTTCATTAATTTTAAGCCAATTACTTGGGTGTGCTTTTCAAAACACCCAATTTCTTCATCATCACTATGGTATTTAGCAACATGGCCTTTATCATAGCCAACTTCATCATCACCAACAACATTCAAACACCCAGACTCTTCATCATCACTATACTCTTTAGCAACTTGGCCTTTGACATCGACAACACAATCAACAAGATTCAGCATGAGATCATGCATCTTTAACACAAACACTACTACCATAAACAATGTTCAAATCACTAATATCACAAGTGCAATATATCCTTTGGATAAGATTTATTGTATCAAAAGAAGCATTTGCCATCATAGGCTTGAGGTTGCTTGTATTACAACAAATATTTTCCATCATAGGCTTGAGGTTGCTTATGTCACAACAAATATTTTACATCATGGACTTGAGGTCGCTTGTGTCACAACAAACATTTCCTATCATGGGATTGTCCCTCACATTTTCATTTTTTATTCTTTTATTTTACACTTCACCTCAAGGATGTCATGATTGATTAATGCCAAGTACATTTTCTTCACAACACCAATAGATATTGTAACACCATATTCAAAACAATAAACTTCTTTAAGAATTGCATTTAAGCAACACTTAAGTATTAAGAATTTTTCATCTTCATGACCTTATTAGAGTTTTGGTATTATATATGTTCGATCTTCAACTTGCTTCTCTCCACCTTTGTTAGCTTCATAGAAATAAAGATCATTATCTAGTATCGTAAAATTTTGAATTTCAACTTGCTTCTTGGCTTGTTTCCTCTTTACCTTTTCTACTTAATCAAGTGATGTGAATGCTTGGAATTTTTTTCTTTAACACAATAGTGAGGGGTTTCGTATGTCTCCTAAATGACCCTCCTTTCAATATACCACTACTCCAATATACCAAACCTTTCTATATACTAGCCCTTCTTATATACTTGTCGATACATAGAAGAAGGTACTCCTCTTAATATATGCCACCGTAAGTAGGAGAGACCTTAAGGTACATGAAAGAGAATAATATGTGACACCAACATAATATGGAAAGGGATTCATCCTATCAATGAAACCTGATTTAAGAGAAATCCTTGTACGTTGATATAAATTCCCTATATACTTGGATTTTATCCAATTTAGGATTTATGTCTAATGATAGTGACAAATAGGGTAAATATGGAGTTGAAATAATCACACAACAAATGTTTTTCTTATTTTTCCTTGATGATTTATAGGATCGATGTCCAGACATTGTTATGACAACTGTATTAGGCTATAGACACAATAACTAAACATGATAGCTTTATCTATAAATGTAAGCTATAGGTGTTGTTTATATTGAACACTATAAGTGTGCTAAAGCATGTGTTTGATTTATTTACAATACTTCTTGTTTGGAACAATATTTTTCTTTATTATTATTGTTTTGATAAATTACAAAATATTTTGACACACAAAACACAATGACTCTTCACCACACTATCACATAACTCTCACACCACTTATAACACCTTTCCAATATAATCCTTTGGCCTTGGACTAACTATGATTATTTTTGCATATAAACACAATATACTAAGACATAATAACTTGACATTTATAAAAAAATATTTTTATTTTTATTGTTAACATATCATTGGATACTAATCACCTTGACATTTATGAAAAACACATTTTATGTATTGAAACCTACCAATATTATTAACTTAAACAAGAGATTTTAATTTACGTGGATTTTAAAATATTTTGACTCATAATAACCCTCATTGTAAATACTTATTTTAATATTCTCTCTCTTTTTTATATTTTTATTTCCTTTTCCTTTGTTTTTTGTTTTTAAAATAATTACCTTCCCAAGAGCTACCACTTATTAGAAGAATAAACTATTCCTAGCACATTGTCCTTTTGATGAGATATGACCTCTTAACTTCAAAATTTTCTTTCAACTTACCCACCTAAAAAATTTCAATTTTCATGTAAAGATAAAATACATCTTTTAACTCCCTTAAAAATATTGCATTAAAATGGAGATATTTGAACTTGCAACCTCAAGGTTCATAGATATTCACACAAACCTTAAAACTAGGTCAACTAATGATGTCTTTGGGTTTTATTCTTCTTCCTAATCATCTATGTCTTGGTGGTAGCTCCCTTCTTGAATACCCAAGTAGATATGCTAGAATAATATTTACTTCTTCGTTCTCTGAAGATGAAGCTCTGTATCAACATTTTGACTAAACTTTTCAAAATGAAGAAATGACAAGATTCCATTTTTTGAGCAGACAGAGAATATTTTATTTATATCTATTTCACCAAGTGGATCAATACCACAGTAACAACCACCTCCATGTGGCTCTTGGAAAAAAATGGTTTCCCTTCAAAAAGAAAAGCTACAACTCTTTGTCAAAAAAAACATAGGGTATTCTGGTTCCCAAAAAAAGTTAAATTAGGCTTGAAATCCTGCTATTCTAAAAATAATGGACCATGCGGGAATCCTCTTCCTTCCTCAATAACTTGACAATGTGCTTAAGATATATTAATTCAGACCTGATAAGGGTTTTTCTAGGGCCACCAAGAGGGGAGAGCCCAGGGATAGGCTTATGGATTTTGAGAAGGGTACAAAGGAGGGTGAGTCAAAATTTAGTGGATGAGAAGAAATATGAGGCTACAATAATGGACAATATAGAGGTGTAACAACCCTCCTTTGTAGGACAAGATCTTGATTTTAATTTATGTATTGATGTGTGGATATATAATGCATAATATTATTTTATGTTATCAAGTTGGGTAGATAGTTGTATTTTATTCTTTAATTATATACTTTTGGAATGGTACTGTTGATGGAAATTATGGTTGCAGAACGAGGTACTCTCACGAGTGGATTGGTATGGGACAACCACATGAGTTGAGAGAAAATGGAAAATTATGGATGATATTATCATCGATATCTCAAGGATAAAGGAAACCCTTCATGTAGGTGCATTGCATATGTGTGTCTTTGAATTGATGCATCATTTGAACAAGAGGTAAACCCTTGATCACAAGCACCTAGGGAACAAGAACTAATTGTCGAAAAAACTTATTTCTAAACTATAGACCACATCATGGAATACATAAAAAAAACAAGGATATATTTTTAGATGTTCTTAGAGACAAACTTAGAGAGGAAGCGAAAAAGGAATCCGTCACAATGTACGATAATATCAAATATTCTAATGATCAATAAATTGCCACTCAAATCAATGAAACTCGGAATAACTTGGCAAGTCTTAATGTGGCTATGGCTCGACCTATCGATTCTACAACACCTCTAACCACATATGGGTATCCCACTATGGGAAACCCATTCTCAACTAATGATGCAATCAATACTAAAAACCCTTTTTTCACTCATGACATAGGATTTAGCCAAGTCCTTCCCACCATAATGTCAAGTCAAAATTATTCAACTCTCATGAACATACCTTTTATGTCGTAAACATTCACTCAACCACTTGTGTAACCATTAACATTACCTGCACCATCAAACCCTTCATCAAATGACATCCAAGATATCAACACTAAAATATCAGACTTAGAAAAGAGGGACTCCAAGTTTGAAGAACTTTAGCATCAAATTGCCTCTCTTCAAGGATCCACTAAGTTAAAATACTCTTTCAAAAAGTTCTACAATGAGTCGTTAGATCCAACCATCCTTAATCATCCCTTTCCAAATAACTTTGAAACTTCTAAATTTCAAATGTACAATGGAAAGCAAGATCCTATTCACCATTTAAGGTTGTTCCAAATAGCTTGTAGCAACATCAATCATGATGAAAAACTTCTCCTTAGGCTATTCCCTAAAATCCTTAGTGTTCTAGGCTTAGAATGTTATTTTCAAATACCTCACCACTCCATCACAAAGTTCAAGGATATTATGGAAGCCTTCATTAAACAATTTTCTATCTACATAGAAGATAAGGTCATCATAGATGACCTTTATCAACTTAAACAATCTAAGAATGAAAATGTTTTAGAATTCTTAGCCAAATGGAGAGGTTTAGTAGGAAATCTTCAATACATTCCTCCTCCTAAATAACTCTTACATATTTTTATACAAAACCTCCATGAATAATTAACATATCCTTTAGAAATGATGAACCTAACCTCCTTGGAAGAAGCCATCGACGTGGCTAAAAGAGTAGAAGCTATCATCATAAGATGAGGGTAACTCAACTATAACAAGAAAGAAGATGAAAAACCCCCTAATAAGGGGTAATACAAAATAAAAATGTCATAGGATATGGTGTAACTGACTCTCGTCAAAACAAAAACATAAATTCTACTTAGAATACTTCTCAGAAGTTGGTCATCCAAAGAGAAGAGAAACCCCAAAGGCAATACACGAATATCAAACAGTAAAAAATCTATGTTAAAAATGCTCCTTGATTCTAAATTAATAGAAATTCCACCTGTTAGGCCTTGGGATCTATCCAAGGGAGCCCATTTTTGGTATAGACAAGATGAATATTGTGACTTTCACAAAATGGAAGGACACACTACCAACAAATGTAGAACTTTAAATAACATTATCCAAGACCTCATCGAGGAAGGAAAAGTAATATTCAATAAAACAAAAAACCCCAAAAAAGATATGAGAATATTTCAAGACCCCTTCTCAACGCATGATAAAAAATCTACCAACTTTGTAGGCACAATTCATTTATCTAGATCTTCCCATGCCATAACTAGGAAACAAGCAAAGAATCGATCTTCAAACCAACCTTCGTTGGTCATCTTGAGAGCAAAGATCAATGTTCCTAATAAATCACCTTTGGTACTCACACCTTCTCAAAATACTTTGCATACCTTCAATATTCATCAACAATTGGAGGAGGTAGGTACCCACAAAGATCTCCCTCCTAGAATTGCTAAAAATATCACTTGCTTATAGGGAAATATTGCTGAAACTCTTAAGTGAACAATAATTCCCTCAAGACATATCTCCAAATGAATGATATTGGTAACATGGTTAGACTTGTTGGAGTGAAAAATGCTATCTTAGCCTTCCATGAGGAAGACACACATCTCAAAACCATATCGGGGGATTCCTCTCTTTACATCATAACTCAAATAGGAAATAGATATATCAAAAGAGTATTGGTAGACAATTGGTCAGCCTTGAATGTATGCAACATAAAATTCTTACAAAATTTTAACTTAACAGAAAATGACTTGCAAAAGTCAGACCTCATCATTAGGGCCTTTGACAACGAGAAACGAGAAGTAATTGATACCATCACTTTACCTATAAAAGTAGGGACTCATGTCCTAAACACCCTCTTTTATATTATATCATGTGACGTAACATATAACATGCTCCTTGGAAGACCTTGGATACATGCTATGAGGGCAGTGCCTTCCACATTACATCAATGTCTCAAATATGAGTATCAGGGGAGGATCATCCATGTCCCTGGAGATCCAAAACCTTTCACTATGTGTAACTCTATTGACCTACAAGAAATCAATTTTTGCGCTTCCATACAATCAACTATGTCAAGCAATCAATAAAAATTAGATAAAGAATAGATAATATTAGAGGAACCTCTCATAAACTTAGAAGATACTCCCCAATTATCCTCTTCCAATGAACAAGTCAACTTCATTCACAAAAATTAGATCCTATAACTAGTAAGCATGTTCCCATCTCTTCATGACATAGGCATACCTAATAGGAATTGACTTAAAATCCAAGTAGGATCTTGTACTTTCATCCATGGTGGAACTGCCCTTGATGAAAAGATCCAAGGACATAACTTCATGCCTAGTGAATGAACATACACTTCTTGTTATATATCCCCTTCATTTTCCATAGCTAAACAAATGCTTTCCAACATGGGTTATCAAGGCAAAGGTCTAGATAATTATGAATAGGGTAATAAATTACCCTTAGAAGTTGAGCCTTAGTCAGCACGATGTGGGATTGGATTCATCCCCCAAAAAAATGAACCTTCTCCTATATCGAAAGAAGACGATAAATATGATCATTTGAGTTAATACATGGCTCCCAATGGGGTGATGAGGATGAAGAAGAACTATGATCGCTCCTTATCCAAACACTCTGTAAAACAATACAATTTGGTAGCATCAACATGTTGGATTGGTTCATCCAGAATCAATAACAATTGAATAAAATCTTGAAGATTCTTTGAATAATCATCATATAGAAGAATATCTCAAATAAATATTCAACCTAGACTCTGCTTATCTCCCTTACTTAGAAAAAATATTTTAGGTTCTACAATAACTTAAATAATTAGGGATAATATATGCCCCTCTCCATTTTGAGGATGAATCACAAGCCTTAATCGAAGAAACTATAGAAGTTAACATAGGAATAAACTAGAACCCTCACCTTATCAATCTTAGAAAAGTTTTGACCCAAGAAGAATGAATAGAGTACACAAATATATAGAAGGAATACTCTGACATATTCGCTTGGGGATACAATGACATGCCATGAATCGACCCTTCACTGGTAGTACATCCCAATGCTAAACTGATGAGTATCTTTATTATCATAATTTAATTTTCAATATTTGTCAAATCCAAGGCAGTGTCCAAGGTTGTCTATGATAAAAGGTTTTGGAAAGTTACAGTCCAGTAATTAGTTCACAAGATTTATTCGATGAAACAAAGGTTAATTTGGTCTTTCAAGGTCACACTAACTCCTAATTTGTAGAATTAAAACTAACTTTATTTGCAGGAATTGCAATTACTTCTAATTTGTAGAAATTGAACTAACTTGTAGAATTGAAATTGTTGAAGAAAAATCTAATTTATGCTTGCTAAATTGAAATTACATCAATGAAAAATGCTAATTTTAAATCAACTTAATTCAACCATTCTAAATTGAAAATGCAAAATTTTTAAAAAAAAATTGCTACAGAAACTTGTTAGAAAAAGTTGTTGCAAGAAACTATCAAAACAAAATGTTGCTGAAATTGATATGTAGAAAACAGGGAAAAATAAAAGAACAAATAAAATAGGGTTCAGATATCTGCAAATAAACTCACACACATAACACTTGAAACATAAGAAAAAACATGCTAAAAACAAAGGAAACTTGTTGTTACAAGATTTGAACAAGAAAGTTGACAAAAACTGCTAAAATAGAAAACTATCAAAAACCTGTAAAAATGCTCTTTCCTCCAGTCCTGAGAGTGGAACCTTGCTTCATGGTCTAGAAAAAGGTAATTTCACACCAAATCCTAAACTCTAAATACTCTCACACTCATAAATCCACACGTTTGAATAAAAACTACACTTTATTGAAAACTGCTATTACAAAAAGGTGATGTTACAATTCGTAATTTTTGACTTCTAACTTATATTTTTACTAACTCAACCAATGAGGGAATAGTCCTATTTATATTATTTCCTACGTACATATTTTCAACTACCAATTCAATGCTATGTGCTATCCATGTGTGGTTTGCTATTCGATTGTAGCAGACTTGGTCTATTTTAGGATAAAATATGCTATAGCAGCTATCCGTGCATCTTCCAGCTGGTGGGAATAAGTCAAAAATAAGTTAAAAATGGTTGTTACACTTGTATTCATGCTATATACCTTTATTCCCCATGAAATGGATGTAAACTATGCCTTTTTGTTTTTGAAACAGACTATTTAAACCCTTCATTCCAGAGAGCTTTAGAATATAATGTAGAATTTGTGCAATATCTTGTTGACGTCAGTATATGCCACATGGGGATGCATCCAATTGCATAATAGGTCTTCTTTAGTCTCCTTGAATATGTTCCAACTTATTTTACCTGCTACTTTTGACCGCTTCAATGTTCTCCTTTAATGTGATAGGTGGTTGGTTTTTGTTGGCTGTGTACAATCTGTCAATGCCTTGTTTTATAGTAGAGTGATTGTTTTGGAACCATACCACCTCCAAAATTAGTTTTAAAGTGATAAAAAATTCAAAAGGCTTTGTTTAATCACAAATCACATTTTTATTTGCCATTAATTTTTCTATGCTATTTTACCTACAAAAATCATGCAAAAACAATCATAAAATATTGAAAAACAGTCAAAAAAGAGGTACAACATTTGTAAACATTCAATCATGCAAATATAAACAACTAACATACTTTAATAAACTATTTGGCATAAAATAATATTAAATATTGATAAATAGCACTTTTAATGTGTCAAAAATATAGCAAAAATGAGGCATTTATTGGCCTCATCATAAACCCATCATACAAAAGTTAAGAAAGATACATCCAAGAGTCACTCTTTTAGTGAAAGAAAAATTACAAAAATATCTAGATGTTGGCTTCATAAAGTCCATAGATTATTCAGATTGGATATCCAAGACTGTTCCTATCGCCAAGAAGGAAGGATCCATTTGAATTTATATTAACTTTAGGGATATAAGTAATGCTTATCCAAAGGATGATTTACCTTTGCCAAACATAGACATGATAGTCAAGTTCACTGTAGGGTTTGAGATGTTGTCCTTAATGGATGAAATCTTGGGCTACAACCAAATCAAGATAGCACCAAAATATCAATCTAAAATGACTTTTACTATCCCTTGGGAAACCTTCTACTATCAGGTCATGCCATTTACCCTTAAAAATGTCGGAGCAACATATCAAAGGGACATGACATATATATTTTATGATATTATGCACAAAATTATAGAAGACTATGTAGATGACATCTTGGGTCGATCTTAAAAAAGACAAAACCACGTTCGAGATCTTAGATGTATCTTCAAAAAATATTGGGATTCATTGTATTTTTGTGGGATTGAAGTTGATCCCTCTAAAATCATGGCAATAACAAACATGCCATCACCTACAAATCTAATTGAATTACGAATCTTACAAGACAAATTAAAATTCATCTGTAGATTGATATCACAACTTGCAAATAAATGTCAGCCTTTCTCAAAATTATTGAAGAAGGGAACAAAATTTGAATGGGATAAAGGATGTCAAAAAGACTTCAAAGATTTAAAAACTTATCTCCTAACATCGCCTGTTTTGGTACCACCAAACCTAAATCAACCTTTATTTCTATACATAACAGCTACCAAACATACTCTTAGAGCTTTACTAACCCAAATAATAAATAGCATAGAGAGAGCAATCTACTATATAAGTATAACCTTAGTAAACTATGAAACTCGCTACAAACCACTAGAGAATATTTGCCTAGCAGTTTGTTGGTCACAAATCTGCCTAAGTACAAGATTTCATCACTTGTGCGCCCTAGACTCGGCCAACATTGAAAGGCCGAGGGAAAAAGAAAATTCCTTCGAACCGATCTCCAGAGAGGGCTGGCTCCCTTACTAAATTCTACACTGTTTGAAGACTAGGGATGCGGGAAAGAAATTGAAAAATAAGCTGAAAGAAAGGGAAATATAGCCACGAGGCCGAAGTGTAGAATTTGGGGCAGACTAACAACAAAAATTCCACCAAGTTTTATAACAACATATAATAAAAGGAAAGCAACAGAATTTAACTCACACCTTTGTAGAGATAACCCCCGGATCGCATTTCAAAATCTACTCACTAACCAACAACGTTTGAATTCAGAATGCAGAATTCAAAACTTAACAACAAGAGCATGAGCATAAACAAAAATGATTTTAAAAAAAGAAGGAAATCACACACATAAGAATGCTTGCAAATTTCAGAAGCCAAGTCTCTTCTATTGATGCGAGAGAACTTAGAGATTTTTCTTGCAAAATATCTAACCTCCCTTTACAATAAGAATTTGATTAGTATTTATAGAGGTTTTCGCCTCTTTCATTAAATACATGTGGAGGCAAAGTATCGGCCACTCGGCCACCAATAGCAACAACTTTCTCCTCGACCACAACAATGAACCAATGAGCAAATGCCAAATAAAATAACTGCTGATTTTATCACATGGCATATCAAGCTTCAGCACAAATCATCGGTCCAGTTTCAATCTCCATGGTGGCGCCTTGGAAATGCATGCCCACGAAGTGGTCGATGCCTCGAAAATGAACAATATTGCACTTGGAATCAAGAGCACATGCTTAAACTTGGTAGCTTCAGCGATCATATCACCTCAAGAATTATCTTTATCAATATTAATCTCTTTTCAAGGAAGATTTGCACCAAACTTCACCCAAAATTACATCCATAGGAAAAAGTGTTCAATGTGTGAAAACACTTAAAAAAAGAAAAAAACACTTTTCAATGTGGCACCAATGATTACAACGAAATGTCAATGTGGCACACTACAACAAAATTCCAATGTGGCAAAAATGCCAACATTTTTGGTGGCTCACGGGGTATTCAGCTCACCTGAATGTAATCGATTCCAGGCCTTTATTCATTGGGTACAGAGTTCCCACTTGCAGTTGCATCTGATGGTTAGCTACTTGTATCAGCTTCGTCTTGCTTTTTGAGATGTGTTGCGGTGGATTCATATATCGCAACTGCTTCAGCCCATCCATCTATGGTAATCGCCTCCCGAGCTTTGAGAGTACCCACAAGATATCGAAAAGTCTCAACCTTTTCTATATCAAGATGTTTGGCCCTTTGACTGAGCTCCAATAATCCAGATTCAATGCGAATGAACTTTCTCATTAATGGTAACACATGCTCTTCGGTGATGGGCTCCTCCAAATTATCAATATCTGAAGTATCCATCATGAAAACAGCCCATAATGTATCCAGGTCTTTCTTTGCCAGAATATTTCCTTGATCATCAACAAAACTAGGAAAACCATTATCTGCAAGTGTTTCAAAATAAACCAATGAAATACGTCTTTCATGCTCAAAGGTCTCTTGCAAGCGACGAGCTTCTTTAATCAGATTCATCTTGGAGAAATAAGCTGCGTAATGTGATTTTAGCACTCGCCCAAGCATGGGCTATATCACTCATTGGACGCATCTTGAGATTTATTTGAGTCATTGCTTGGATCTTCATGGCCATTTCCAATTTTGGCTCTAAATCTTGCTCCATGTTGTCTATTATAGGTCCACCATATGAAACAACTGCTGAACATCCTGAAGGAACAAGAGCACTAATGTAGCCTTGGTCGCCATTTTCTTACAATTAGTCAACATCTGACTGCGAGCTTCCTTAATCTTGTCCTTGGTGAGGGACACAGAGTGCATTGATTTTGCTGCCAATTGATTCTGCAAGTTCTGAAGCTGATCCTGCAAAGCTTGAATTTTTAGTTGTGCTTCCTGCTCGGCTGCTTGAAACTGTGTAGTTGTCTGCTTGCTCTCCGCTATGTCACTTTCCAAATGCATCACCTATTGCTGCCACTATTGAGATTCAAATTGTGCTGCATCAGATTTAGCTTGTTGTTCCTCTAAGGCTTCCTCGAGCTTTTTGATTTTCTCTTCAGCTTGAATGAGAAGATCCTTGTAATGTTCTGCCTGTAGATACATGGAACTTGATGCCTCCTGTATGGTGCCCATGTGCTCAATTGGATGCTTCTTTGTGAGGTCCTCAGTGACAACTTGGTATGAATAGTCACTAGATGTCATTTCTCTTTGAGGTTTTTGAACTCGAGGAATCATGGTCACCGTGTGCTTCTCCATTGCTATGGGATCAAAAGTCACTTTCTTTACTGGTTGTGCCATGGCTAGTGAATCCTTTCTCTTACGATTCTTCCACCACCTAGATGAACTTTGTTGTGCCTTCCTGAGTTTTTCCGCTATTGAGCGCTCAGGTAGCAACTCTATCTCGGAGACTAGTGGCTCCGCCATGGAAAAAATTGGGGAAGAGAGAAAAATACCTTTTTGGGGATTGGATTCAACCATAGGAATGGAAGTGGAGGGGATATCGGATACGTTTACTCAAAGAGGTGCTTGCGTGCTTATGGAAGAATGTGAAGGTATGGAAGATGAAACAAGAGGGTAATGCAAGGGCAAATGGATTTGGGGCGGATGCAAATGAACTGAAGGCAAGAGAAAAGGATGGAATGGGTGAAACTAAAGAAGCACTAGTGACCTGTGATTGTGGGACAGAAGTGGGAATGGGAGAGGTGGATGTGACGGGAGGTGAAGTAGACATAGGAACTATGGATGAAAAAATAGTGGTCACCAAATGCTTATTAATGAGAGAAGAAGAAGGAAAATGCATACCTATGGGCTCCTCTCCTTTTGTGCTTATGATCATTTGAGCCGATGGTAAACATTGTTGTATCACAATATTTTCTTCTCCTTTAGATTGTTCCTTCCCCATGTTCAGATCAACCGATGTCACCATTGAACCAGTGTGTTGGCTCAATTGCTTGTGATGAAAACTGTTTTATGCTTGGCGTAGAATGTGCTCCACTCCTAGGCTTCTTCGCTATGTGAGGGAAAGGAATTTCCATGGCTGCACTCCTTTTATTTTGTAGAAATTGCTCTTGCTCTTCCTCTTCAATAACAATCCTCTCTTTTTCCAATACCTCCACTTGTCCGATCATTTCTTGTTCTTTACCTGGACTACTAATACTTTTAGGCACCAAATCAGCAAAGGAGAGGGGCTGATACTTCTCATAATTATCATCATAAATCTTTGAAAAAGAATCATCTATAGCCATCGAATATTTTGTTTTGAGCTTATTTTGATGAACTCTCATGATCCACCAATTGGCAATCTTTTCATCAGACCAATCAGGCAATTTGGTCTTCATTTGCTCAAACAAACCTTCAGGAGGAACCTATTACGAGTGATTGGCAGGATCATATTCAACCTCCATTTCATAAAAATCATGCCAAGGAGGAAGTGACATCATCTTCTCTACATGCCATTCAATGTCATGCCCTTCGGGATTGTTCCTTTGTTGCACAATATCTTCTCCGGGGCAACAATGAAATGTTTTTGCCTTGATGAAACTGGCAAAAATACCCAAAGGATCATACTTCCATCGTTGGGGGAGCTCAACCAATCCATGATCATAGAGTGTCTCAGCAATCGGTTCATTCCGCCCACATTGAGTAACTGTGATATCACCAAACTTGAAAGGCATAACACATGTATTTTTTTCCTATTACCTGACCCATAGGTATCATTTATAAAATCACTTTGTCGGGCTACTTCCAAGGCAAAAATATGTTCAGTTGTAAAATATGGTAGCAAAAAAGGTTTACCAGTAAAACCATACACTCTAACTACCACGCCTTGGGTTAGTAAGAAAACATCACCTTTTTTTTGATCAACCACTTCTGCTTGTAGGGCCCGAGGCACTCTATTGCATACTCCATACATTATCTCCAAAGCAGGTCCTAAAAACATTCTGTTGAAGTTATAATAGGACTCGTTCTTGGACAAACTCTGAGTCCATGAGTATACTGGTAATGCTTTTCCTGCTTCATCTGTCTTGTTTATTGCTACAAAAGCAAAACGAGAGTGCATATGGTAGAAAAAATACCATGTCAAGAGGGAACAATGCCTAAAGGTAAGATCTTCTCCATTTTGTACCTTTCTCAATTGTGAATGTATCCTCATTTCTAAGAAACTTGCCCAATCAAAGAAAATTGAATTTGGAGTTGTTGTCGCGGCAGTTGGAGCATAAAACCCTGGCTGTGAAATGAATTGCACCAACGATGCTTGCCACTTTTGTATTGCAAAATCTGAAGATAATCCTGTTAGCCATGCTATCATTGAATACAAATCCGGGCTCTTGAAACTTTTCAATGGTGTCGGCATTTTTGGCAACTCTCCCAATCGTGGGGTCTTTAATAACTGGCTCTCCATGAACTGCCGCATCTGAATGGTAGGTTGATACCTCTCCTCCTCCTCCTTAAAACTAAATTTTTTAATGTAGCAAAAGATGAAAGTTGTGCACCGCAAGCAAACGCATCTTGTATGGAACTAGCCGAGATACTAAACAATACTTCTCCGTGGGCATTTTGGACAGTTCTTGCAGCAGTGTTGTAGCATTGTGCGATTGCCCAGATCAGCTCAGGACATGGATGCACAGGTGTACACAAGTACCAGGAGAGATGAGAATGAAATGCTATAGTACGGGGACTCCCAACAGACATATGTTGTGCAACAAACTCAGCATCTAGACGCAGTATTTCTACTCCCTTGTTGGTGATATTGCAATCTTTAATCTGTCCCAAGCGATCATCATAAGGTTTCAGTTCCATATCTTCAACCTTTTCTTCTCGAGCTCTTCGCGGCTTCTTTGCGATCTCAGGCCTTTTTGTACATTCACCTTCTTGGCCTCTGCAACTTTCCTCCCCATCTTCAGCTTCCTTTGAATATGCAGCAACGAACAACAAACCCTGGAGCAAAAGGGATTCGCAAGACTTCGATATAGGAACCCTGCAAATGCTTTGATTGAAAACAAAAGGATGGGCCTCCTTTTTATAAATTTCCATACACATCCGTTGGAAAGCTTTCTAATTTCATGGGCACCGCATGCATTCCAATGATGCTTTTATTTTTTTATTTTTATGCTTCTTACCACTTCTTGAAATGCGAGAAGTGGTAGTTTTTTTTTTTAGAAAGTGTAATGAGTGAGCGGAGTGAGAAATGGTAATGAGCGGAATTTACGGATAGTGCAGCATGGAGATGGGGGGTGCATGGGAAAAAAAGAAATGAGGATTTTTTTTTTTTTTTTTTTTTTTTTTTTTTTTTTTTTTTTTTTTTTTTTTTTTTTAAATGGCCGAAATGGTTTATTCGGGGGATGGAATGGGAATTTCGGGACCCGAAATAGTGTTTTCGGGCGTTCGAAATGAGTATTTCGGAAGGATAACGAAGACTATGGATGGGGAGTGGTGGAAGACATGTATATTGGGAGGTCCGAAAGGGCTTTTCTGGGACTCGAAATAATGTTTTCGGGGACCTAAAAGGCTATTTGGGGGAATATGAAGAAATTTCGGGCATGCATGAGCACGTTTTTTTTTTTTTAAATAATGGAAGGGGGACGGAATGGGAATTTTGGGACCCGAAATAGTGTTTTCGGGGACCCGAAAAGGCTAATTGGGGCGGGAGAAAAATGAGCTCGGGAAGCATGCAAATTTTTATTAATTATTTTTTTTTGGTTGACTAGTCAAAGGGCGAGAGGGAAGGCTTTCGGGATCCCGAAAACACTATTTCGGGATCCGAAAAGGGCATTTCGGGCATGAAGGAACGGGAGGGACGGAATGAAGTTTTTATAATATTTTATTTGAAGTCCGAAAAGGGTATTTCGGAGGCCCGAA
The DNA here is from genome assembly GCA_028583015.1 of Wollemia nobilis. Classification (NCBI taxonomy): domain Eukaryota; kingdom Viridiplantae; phylum Streptophyta; class Pinopsida; order Araucariales; family Araucariaceae; genus Wollemia; species Wollemia nobilis. The sequence goes on along the minus strand of JAQPPZ010017031.1, from coordinate 3,293,173 downwards.
AAAAAAAGAATTTGGGTTATGTCTTTTTTATTTTAAAAAAAAAAGGTTTGGGAGGGAAAATTCAAATTTCGAAATTTGAATTTCGAATTGAGCATGGAGGGAGTGGAGAGTTTTTTTTTTTTTTTTAATTTCTTGCATGGGGGAGTTGGAAAAAAAAACGCAGCAAAATCCAAAAACAAGGGTGGGGGGGGGGGGGGGGGGGGGGGGGAAATTTTTTTTTTTTTACACCTCCAGAACCTTGGACCCCCTAAACACCTCATCCAACTTGATTTTTTGGTTTTCAAGTTTTTAAAGAACTCCCTAGTTAAGCATAACCTTCCTAGAGTAGTACTCGGATGGGTGACCTCCTGGGAAGTCCCGGGCTCTGCACACTTTTTCATTTTTTTTTACTGATAATAGGCCTTCAAATGAAGACCATTAACTGGAATTAACGAGTGCATGACCATCCATATCTTGCAAATAAAAAGAATTAACTTGATTGGCACTTGTGATTTGAAATGGACCTTCCCATATTGCCTCGAACTTGTGATGTTTGCCAGGCTTTGATTTCTTTTCATTCCACTTCAATACAAGATCGCCAACCTTAAAAGTCCTTTCAGAGACCTTTTTACCGAACCATTTCTTTGTCATCTCAGCATGTTCTATAAAATCCTGGTATGATTTCTCCCGTTCTTCTTCCAACTGTAAAAGTTGAGCTAATCTCATGTTCATAGAATCAGATTCATCATCCTCATCATCAATCAAATGCCAAGTCTGGAGGGCCGGTAATTCAATATGAATTGGCAAAACCGCTTCTTTGTCGTATACCAATGAATAAGGGGATGTCTTGATAGATTTTTTCACCGAGATGCGATCAGCCCACAATGCTTGATTCAAAAGTAGGTGCCAGCTCCGCTTATTGTCGCCAAGGGTCCTCTTCAAAATTTGAAGCAAATTCTTGTTTGTAGATTCGGCCAAGCCATTCCCCTACGGATAATAATTAGATGAAGTTTTCAAATAAATTTCGTACTTACCCGCAAATTCACTGATTTTGGCACCTATGAAAGGAGTTCCATTATCTGTTATAATCGCATCCGGGATACCAAAGCGAGTGATCAACCCCTCAAGAAAAGTGATGACCGTGGCTTGATCCGCCTTTTTAGTTGGAATTGCTTCAATCCATCTAGTGAAATAGTCGGTTGCGGTCAAGATGTACTTGTGACCAGCGAGATGAGTTAGGATCAATGACCCCGATAAAGTCTAGGCCCCATTGCTGAAATGGTACTTCTACTTGAATCGGGTGAAGAGGTAATGATGCATTCCTGGTTCTACCGATGTATCTTTGGCACTTATCACATTTTTGACTAACTTTGAAGGCGTCTGCAAAAAGAGTAGGCCAAAAATAGCCTGCTCGAATAATATTTAATGCCATGGGTCTACCTGCATAATGACCTCCTGATAATCCATAATGGAATTCTTCTAAAATTTTCTCCTTCTCTGATTCTTTGACACATCTAAGAAGAACCCCATCAATATTCTTATGAAACAAGCCATTTGGCAGCAAGACATACTTGAGGGCTTGCGGTCTAAATCTTCTTCTCTGTGAGGCATTCAGATGTGAAGGACATTTCCCAGAATAAAAATATTCAATCAGCTCCTCTGTCCAATCTTGATCCACTATAGAATGATTGTCAAAATTACAATTATCTACTACATCCTCATACTCATGAATTGTGGATCCAGAGGAAGCATTCTTTGCAAGCTCTTGGCACAATGCTCGACCTCGAACAAGTTTGGTTGGTCGGATCTCAACATCAAATTCCTGAATTTTAGAAACCCAGCCAGCTCTCCTATCTCCAAGTTCTCCTTGTATGATAAAATTTTGGACATCTGGATGAACAACATAAACTATTGTTTTACTCTGTGAAACAAAGTGCCGAAACTTCTTCAGAGATTTCATTACCGCATACACTTGTTTCTCAATGAAGTTATACTTCTCTTGATGTGGTTGGATGACTTGGCTTAGGAAAGCAATCGGACGTTCATTTTCATCATCTCCCTTCTGTGTAAGCACCGTTGCATAAGCTTCTTGTTCACCAACAGCATAAAGGATAAAATCCTTGGAATAATCAGGGTTCACCAGGACCGGAGCTTGAGTGATCCTTTCTTTGATCTCCTCAAATGATTGCTTCCTCTGCTCGGTCCATTTAAATTCAGCATTTTTCTTTAAAAGCTCTGTCATTGGCCTTATTACTTGAGCGAAATCTGCAACAAACTTTCGAACAAAATTAATTTGCCCAAAAAAAGATTGCAAATCCTTCTTATTGGCTGGCAATGGAAGCTTCAAAAGAGCTTGGGCCCTAGCTGGATCAATAGCTAGGCCATTTTCTGAAATTACATGTCCTAGGAGCTTTCCCTCCTTTACAAAAAAATTGACTTTTTTGGATTAATAGATATGCCAAATTCTTGACATTTTTCAAATACCTGCCTTAAATGAGATCCGTGCTCCTCCCTATTGTGAGAAAAAATAGTCATATCATCCAAATAAATCACAATAATGTGATTTAACAACTCACCAAAAGCCACATCCATTGCCCTTTGAAAAGTTGCGCCAGCATTTGAGAGTCCAAACGACATTCTTTGGTAAGCAAAGGTTCCCCATTTTGTGGTGAACGTTGTTTTATGTTGGTCCTCATCCCCGACCCAAATCTGGTTATACCCGGAGAATCCATCCAACAAAGAGAATCTCCGAGCTCCCGCAACCACATGAAGAATCTGGTCAATCTGAGGCGAGAGGATAATGATCTTTTAGCGAGGCTTGATTCAAATTTCGAAAATCAACACATAGGCGAATATCTCCATTCTTTTTCCGTACTTGGGACCAGATTTGCCACCCAAGTTGAATGCTTGATGGGGTAAATGATTTTAGAATCCAACATTTTAAGAAGCTCCGCCTTCATCGGTACTTCAATCTTGGGATTAAGCTGGTCTCTGCTTTTGTCTGAAGGGTTTCACCCCATCATGCAACTCAATAGTATGTTGTATTACATCTTTGTTATATCCCTTCAAATCATGGTAACTCCAAGCAACTGTGTCAGGAAATTCATGACATAAATCTCTGATTTGTTCTAACTCCTCGGGAGTACAATCCATCCCAATATTTATCGATTTTTGGGGACCCAACTCCAGTTCAGTATACTCCTTCTCATCTACTTTGATCCTATGCTTCTCTGCCCTATCATTTTGATCAAAAAGGCTTTCAAGTGTAATCAATCCTTTTGGGATATGATTATTCCTTAGTTGAATAAGCCCTTTGGCTTCCTCCTCATCAAGCGTTCTCTCTTCCACAGTACTCACTTCTCTTATCAAAAAATTTACAATCTGCTCATCACTTTTGAATACTTGCCAATACATGTTCTTGTCCGGGACCGAAGGTCTGTAAACTAACCTTACGGTCTTAGGTTTCCTCACTACATGCTCAATCGGAGAGAAGTTTGCTCCAAGAGATGCTAGAAGATCAGCATGCTTATTCAGCTCTCATGAAATGGATTGAATATTCAATGTTGTGAAAGCCTCAAACAGGTCCCAAACTTTGTTGCGGTACGCCTTGAGATAATGCTGCTTGGAGATGCACTTGTTCGTTACTTGATTCACAATCAATTCAGAGTCACCAAAAATCTGCAATTGTTCAATCCCCAATTTTTTTGCCTTCTTCAAACCTAGGCACAACGCTTCATACTCAGCAACATTGTTAGTACAACTCCAGGTCAATCGATATGAATATGTTTTATGTAGGCCAGAGGGAGAAATAAGAACAATCCCTACTCCCGCACCATTTTTACATCTTGCTCCATCAAAATACAACTTCCATAATTGATCGGGCACAGAGTCTTGATCATCTTGATCAAGAGGCATCTTTATTTCAACCTCTTCAGGCTTTGTAATGGAGTAACAACCAATTTCAGTTTCCATCATGGCATTAAAATCGAGCATTGAAAACTCATCCTCTAAGCGAAGCTCATCCAGGACTTCATCCATCAAATCAGGATTTTCCAATTCTTCAGTTATCATGTTGACAGAATGTGTGGACTTTTCTTCTTCTTCCATCTTCTCTATATGAAAAGTAGAAGGCTTCTCATTGTAGATCTAGATTCTTCTTCCTTTGAAAGGAATCTCCAAGTGAGAATAATCCAGAGAAAGGTAGCCTCCCAGCTTGGCAGTGAATTCTCTCGACAAACACATACTGAAATATGGTTCCAAATCAACCACAACTACCTCCTGAATTACTGTAATTTGAGGCATACTATGTAGAACAATAGGAATATCCTTGATTACACCCACTATTTTCATGGGAGTCCCATCCAACTGTAAGACACCTGGGATACTTCTTGTATACTCCATACCCATGACTTCACAAACTGCCTTTGGCATGACAGTTGTCGCAGCACCAGAATCAATCATGCAGTTGTGCACTATCCAACCCTCCATCCTGAGTGACAAATAAAATGGGGGTGGTCTATTTTTTCTAGTGGCTGAAGTAGTTAATGTTTGAGAAAAAATCATCTGGGTAGGATTCTTCTCATTATCTTTCATAGACTTCAATGATTCTTGTAACAAATCAACTTGCCCAGGTAATTGTAATGCATCATAGAGACTAACCTTGGCTGGAATCTTCTTCAATTCTTCAACAATATTGTATGTAGATGCACCAGACTCCCTCTTTTCAATAGTGTCTTCATATTTGCTCCGATATTGTTGAGTGGCTTCTACCCTCAGTATTTTAGTCAAAGATGGGTACTTGAGCTTTTCTCTGGCTTGTTCCTCTGTTTCAGCTCTTGCCTGTGAAGCTGAGGCTTTTTCTTGCAATATTTCCTTTGCTCATGGTGGCAAAAGATATTTTAATAGAACAGGTGAATCTGGCTTTGGTATTGAAGCAGGAGCTTTCACTTGTACTTGTTTCTTCTCATTTTGCATCTTCGGATCAGCCGGTACCCTTAATGGTTCCATCTCTGTTGGATCTACCGTGACTGGCTTCTTCCTGGTTCTTGTGAGAACTGAGACTTGTTCTTCAGATGGAACCATAAAATTATGATCTACCTCGGTAATCATGTTAACTTGTCCTCCAGAAGAGCTTGCGGCCAATGTTTGTACATAGTTCAAATGAACCATACAAGTCTCCTCACCGTGTGGATCATTACATGTAGAGCACCAATATGTTCTTTCTACAGGGCCAACTTCCTCATTCGTCAACACAGTCGGGTTCTTCTCAGGCACTTTGCTTGTTGAAGCCGCTTGTTCTCTAGTGATCGGCGGAGGTTGAAATCTCTTGGGTTGGAAATCTCTCTCGGCCTGCTTTCTTTCAATAATTGTGATTTTATTTCCCATTGCTCTTATAGCTGAATTAGCAGATTTTACCTCTTGTAATAGCGTTGTGTAAGGATCAGGATTTGAGGGCGTAGGAGGTGTCGGTATAGGTAGAGGTGTTGGCGGTGCAGGCAATGCTAGGAATGAAGTGGGAGCTGGTAATTGTGGAATGCTTGGTGCAGGCAATTGTGGAATAGTTGGAGCAGGGAGTTTGGGAACTGGAATGGGTGCGATCTGAGGCGCACTTGAGCTCCATGATGGAATAGGATACATGGAAGGCATAGGCTATGAAAATGAACCAGAATACAAATGTTGAGGAAGATCAGGTAAGATAGGCATTGTTACCTTTGGGGGAAGCCTACCTATGGCAATCAAGTCTACCTTTTGCGCTTGTTCGAACAGCTCTGGGAATGTAGTCACGTTGGATTTCCGGATAGCCAAGCCAATGTCTGTGTTAAAAGCTCTGAGATAATAGAATGCAGCTTGCTCATGAGTGGGCCGAAGACCTTCAGGAACTCTCTGCCAACTTCTGGTAAATCTGACATTGAAGTCCGCTATCTCCTCCTGCGGATGCCTTTGAATTGCATTAAATTGATGCAACAAGGAAAATGGATCGGCTTGTTCATGAAAGTTTTTGATTAACAACTCTCCTAATTGATCCCATGATGCAATAGTGCCTGGTTGCAATGATCGGTACCAATACAACAATTTCCCTCTCAGTGACAACACCAACAATTTTATCATCACGTCTTCGTCCATTATGTCATGGATGGTCGCCAAAGAGGCTACATCTTGAATATGCTCATAAGCGGTTTTACCAGTACCATCATAGGTCGGCAAAGCTTTCAAAGCGGCTTGAGGGACTAGATTTTGTGCTTATAAATTCAAGGCTCCCGAACTATTCCATGTCGAGAACTGCCTTGGTGGAGGATTCTGGGCCATTTGGACTGGTGTGTGTGGCTGAGGAGGTGGAAAACTAGTAGCAATACTAGATGAACTTGAAGGAACAGAAAATACACCAGCAATTTGTGAGGATGTTGCAGAGGACGTAAGTGGTGGGGAGACCAACTTAGGGTGTCCACTTAATTTTTGGTTGTCAAGTTCAAAAAACTCAACGGGATTTTCAAAATTTTTGGCCTTCGATCTTGTGATCATGAAGTACAACTCTCATTGTCTCCACGTTCGGAGGCTTCTAGGTAGTGTTGAGTCACCAAATGTTCTAACTATACAACATGAAGGCGAACATTAAACCTCAATACTATTGAAAGTGAAACTTTTAGGGTCCCATCAGGCGTGCCAAAAACTATTGGTATAGGTGGGTTTGTCAACATGGAATAGTACTTGTCCCACTGATTATGGATCTTATTGAGATAGAGTTGTCCCATCGGGCGTGCCAAAAACTGTTGGTCACAAATCTGCCTAAGTACAAGATTTCATCACTTGTGCGCCCTAGACTCGACCAACATTGAAAGGCCGAGGGAAAAAGAAAATTCCTTCGAACCGATCTCCAGAGAGGGTTGGCTCCCTTACTAAATTCTACACTGTTTGAAGACTAGGGATGCAGGAAAGAAATTGAAAAATAACTGAAAGAAAGGGAAATATAGCCACAGGCCGAAGTGTAGAATTTGGGGCAGACTAACAACAAAAATTCCACCAAGTTTTATAACAACATATAATAAAAGGAAAGCAGTAGAATTTAACTCACACCTTTGTAGAGATAACCCCCAGATCGCATTTCAAAATCTACTCACTAACCAACAACGTTTGAATTCAGAATGCAGAATTCAAAACTTAACCAGCAAGAGCATGAGCATAAACAGAAATGATTTTAAAAAAAGAAGGAAATCACACACATAAGAATGCTTGCAAATTTTAGAAGCCAAGTCTCTTCTATTGATGCAGAGAACTTAGAGAGTTTTCTTGCAAAATATCTAACCTCCCTTTTACAATAAGAATTTGATTAGTATTTATAGAGGTTTTCGCCTCTTTCATTAAATACATGTGGAGGCAAAGTGTCGGCCACTCAGCCACCAATAGCAACAACTTTCTCCTCGACCACAACAATGAACCAATGAGCAAATGCCAAATAAAATAACTGCTGATTTTATCACATGGCATATCAAGCTTCAGCACAAATCATCGGTCCAGTTTCAATCTCCATGGTGGCGCCTTGGAAATGCATGCCCACGAAGTGGTTGATGCCTCGAAAATGAACAATATTGCATTGGAATCAAGAGCACATGCTTAAACTTGGTAGCTTCAGCGATCATATCACCTCAAGAATTATCTTTATCAATATTAATCTCTTTTCAAGGAAGATTTGCACCAAACTTCACCCAAAATTACATCCATAGGAAAAAGTGTTCAATGTGTGAAAACACTTAAAAAAAAAAAAACACTTTTCAATGTGGCACCAATGATTACAACGAAATGTCAATGTGGCACACTACAACAAAATTCCAATGTGGCAAAAATGCCAACACAGTTATATTCTTGTCTTTCAAACTAAGGCACTACATGCTTAGTCAAAAGACTTACATATTAGCAAGGGTAGATCCATTAGACTACCTTATGTCAAAACCTTATCTCCAGGTAGGACTACAAAATAGGTCATAGCCCTTAGTGAATTTGATATAGAACTCATAAATAAAAAATCACTAAAGGGATAAGTCATAACTGATCAACTGGCCACATCTCCTTTAGAATCAAAACATCCCATAAGTATATCTTTTTCAGATGAGACAATCTTTTCTATTGAAGTCTAAGAACCTAAAACTTGGATCTTATATTTTTATGGATCTAGATGCACAAAAGGTGCAAGGGTAGGAATTATCCTAGTTACTCCACAATAACAACTCATCTCACTATCCTTTAAAATTTGTTTCTCATGTACTAAAAATACAATAGAGTACAAAGTACTCATCCTAGGTATTAGGGCTGCAAACAAACTAAACATTGAAAACTTAATAGTATATGGTGACTCACAATTGGTCATCAACCAAGTGAATAATACTTATCAAACCAAATATGAGAAGTTGAATCCATATAAAGACATTGTAGACATGTTGAAAATTTGCTTCAACCAAATTACTATAGAAGCTATACCATGATCTAACAATCGTCAAGCTGATGCTATGACAACAACTGCATCTATCATACCCTTAGAGTTGGAATATGAAGAAGCTTCTATTATCATAAGATCAATTAAACAAGTATTCCACAATTGAATCATGCTTGCAAACTCTTAACATATACAATATTGAAACATCCATACCTAAAGATCCTTGGTATCAAGACATCTATAAATTCCTCAAAGAAGGAACATTTCCTAAGGATTTTAAATCTTAAAAATGAAGATAATTTAAGTTAAAACCTTGCAAGTATGTCATCATTGGAGATATTTTATATCATTGCTCCTTTGAAGGCATACTCCTCAGATGTATAAATACAAACAAATCCCAAGCTATCATAAAAGAATCCCATTTCAACGGAATATCTATAGCCAAGAAGCTCTTGAGAATAGGCTATTATTGGCACTCTATGGAAAAGGATACCTACAACTACTTAAAGAAATGTGATAAGTGTAAATGATATGAAAACCTTGTTTATGCCCCTTCCCAAGAATTACAACCTATCACATCTCCTTGGCCTTTCTCCTTTTAGGGATTGTATATCATAGGCAAGATCAACTCTCAATCATTCGATGGACATAAATTCATTATTACAGCTACAAAATATTTTACTAAATGGGTCGAGGCAATGCCTCTATCTACCAAAACAAAAAAAAAGTATCAAAATTCATTCCAAATAAAATCATTAGTCGATATGGTATACATTCTACCCTAATCATTGATAATGACACTCCCTTTAAAAATAAGGAATTTTCCAAGATGTGTGTCAAATACAAAATTCAACAAAAGTGGTCTACACCATACTACCCATAAGGAAATGGACAAGCTGAATCCTCCAACAAAACTCTAATCAAAATTTTTAAGAAGTTAGTAAACAAAAATGGATGAGACTAGCATTTGTAGCTTTATCCTGCCTTATGAGCATATCACATGAGTGTGTGTACTCCTATTGGAGCAACACCATACACTTTGGTTTATGGTATCGAGGTAGTATTCCCATTTGAACTTGAAATACCTTCTCTAAGATTCTAGTTACAAGATTCTTCGATAGATGAATATCGCTCAAATCGCTTACAACAACTAGAAATATTAGAGGGAAAATGCATAAATATCCTAGAGCATCTAAGAACATATCACAATAGAATTCAATGTGCTTATCACAAGAAGGTACATCCAAGATCCTTTGAAGTTGGGGACTTAGTCCTCAAAGAAAATAAAAAAATACTAATGTTGATGTCAACCTAAAATGAAAGTTCAAACCTAATTGGTTAGGACCTTTCATCATCATAGTCAAATTTAAATTTGGAACCTATAACCTAGCCACATTGGATAGCCAAGAACATAAAGAACCAATCAACATCATGCATCTCAAAAGACACTATGCATAGAATATTGAGTCATTTTCTTATTCATTTGATTAAATGCACGATAAGTATCACCATATCATCATACTCACTTTTCCCCTTGCACAATTATCTAGTTTACCTGATCATACCATAGAGTTAGGAGGGTTTACTATGATGCAAAAGCCAATCCTTATTACAAATACACCTACATTGCATCCACCTAGGCTAACCATATGTTGAGTAAACCCTCTCAGTCCAAAAATCTTGTCCAACTAAAATCTTCTTCTACATCCTGCTTTATTACTATCACACTTCCTTTCCCCTCATCCATATTGCTTCTTTCCTCTCTTTGGAATAAGTAATAAGCATGATCTATTTTCCTCTATTTCATACACAATCACATCATTGATTTCAACAATATTTCACAAAAATATTATCAAAAATATGTCTCTGTAATATTCTCCAACAAAAGAGTCTATTTTCAATCAACACTCATTATTATTTAATAGAATCCTCAAAGACACATTTTTTATCCCATAATACATCAACAACCTTTTGCAAATTTGTAAAATGGCGTATTGTAGGAGATAACTTTAAGAGTAGTCTATTGAATGTATCATGACATCTATTCATCACATTATTCAAATACAACTCATTTTACATGCCATCTAGGGATGGGAAACCACATTCAATCAATCTCTAGTGAAGTTGACAAGTAATTGTTAATCCATAGGAGAATGGATTATTAAGGGATTATTGGCCCATGCAACTTACCAAATTAGTAAGTTGACGATGATATAGTAGGTATGATTTTTGTCAAGTAGTCGATTATTAGATCCCTGTACCTCCTAATGACCTCTAACCTAACATGGATGTTATCTATCTATTCATTCATACAAATAAGATCCTTCAAACTAAGGGTAATGTTGTTGCATGGACATCTTAGACAAGGGGATTTCTTTTTCCCATGCTCTGTGTATAAAAATTCCTTTGTACACACGTCAAGCAAAGGATAAGGGCTTCTTCTTCTCTTGGATTGTTCATATGGGAGAATTACCACCAGTTTAAAATATTTTGTTTAAAATACAAAATCCTTAAATATTTCAACACATTAGAGGTGGCAACAAGTATTAAGTCCAATTCCTCATGTACATGTAAATATTTGCATATGCATTAGGTAATGGACTTAGATACTCTTGTTAACCTCTCTCATGCATTAAGAAATTCAATGATAAAATCATCAAAATAATTTTTTCAAATGATGAGAGTAAAATAACAACACAAAATAATTCTACAAGCCTTTCTGTAAACACTTACAAACATCGATCTTTTTGCAATTACCTAATCATTATATTGTAAATATTTCACAAATCATCATTTAAATATCTTGCAAAAATACTTTCACAAAAATTTGCAATAACAATAACATTGCATTACAAACATCATCTTGATGTATTGCAAAAATCTTAAAAGCATCAAAAGCACTTACATAACATTGCAAAACAATTTGCGATGATAAAACTGCATTACAAAATTGATTACAAAAAGCATTTCATCACTTTGAAAAATATTTGCAAAGACTACAAAATCAGTTATAAAATCATTTCATAACTTTGCAAAACATTTGCAAAGACTACGAAATCAATTACAAAAACATTTCATCACTTTGCAATATATTTGCAATCATTACGAAATATTGCAAAACATTATCAAACATCTTTTTAAATCTTTACAAAAGGCTTGCAGACAACAACCATATTATCTACATAGTCAAATGTTTCATAAATAATATCACTTGAACATTGATAAGAATCAAAATAATTTTATCTACGTAGTTAAGTGTTTCATAAAGAATGACACTTAAACATTAATGAAAATCAAAATAATCTTATCTACGCAATCAAGTGTTTCATAAAGAATGGCACTTGAACATTGATACGAATCAAAATAATTTCACCTACAAAGTCAAGTGTTTCATAAAGAAAGGCACTTGAACATTGGTGAAAATCCTAAATATTATCTATGCAATAAAGTGTTCATAGAAAAGACACTTGAAAATTTATAAGAAGAAAAACCTCACCTATGTAGTCAAGTGTTTCATAAAGAATGGAACTTGAACATTGGTGAAAATCCTAAATATTATCTACGCAATCAAGTGTTTCATAGATAATGGCACTTGAACATTACTAAGAAGCAAATAAACTTTCACCTATGTAGTCAAGTATTTTATAGAAAATAGCACTTGAATATTGGTGAAAATCCTAACATCTTATCTATGCAGTCAAGTGTTTCATAGAGAATAACACTTGAACATTGATAAGAAACAAAAACAAAAACTTCATCTACACAGTTAAGTGTTTCATAGAGAATGGTACTTAAAAACTGATGCATATCAAACACCTTATCTACACAGTCAAGTGTTTCATAAAGAATAACACTTTAACATTGATAAGAATCAAAATAAGCATATCACAGGTACCTCATCTACGTAGTCAAGTGTTTCATAAAGAATGACACTTGAACTTTTATGAGAAGAAAATATACATACATCATGTAAATATCACAAGTACCTTATCTACATAGTCAAGTGTTTCATAGAGAATGACACTTAAACATTAATGAGAATAAAATATACATGCACCATAAAAATATCATATGTACCTCATATATGCAGTCAAGTGATTAATAGAGAATGGCACTTGAACATTGATGAGAAGAAAATATTATGCAATATGTAAATATCATAGGCACCTCATCTACACAGTCAAGTGTTTCATAAAGAATGACACTTGAACATTGATGAGAGGAAAATATATACACACATCATGTAAATATCATAGGTACCTCATCTATGTAGTCAAGTGTTTTATAGAGAACAACACTTGAACATTGATGAGAAGAAAACATTATGACATGTAAATATTACAGGTACCTCATCTATACAGTTAAGTGTTTGATAAAGTATGGCACTTAAACATTGATGAGAGGAAAAATAAATTTCAAAAGATTATACTTCATGTATATATTACAAGTACCTCATTATGTTTTAAATGATATCATGAATGTGGCACTATAGGCTACCATTTAAATATAAGGATATCATGTTTCCACCTATGGGAACATATAAAAGTCAAAGCATCCACCTCTAAAAACATGAGCATTCTCCTATATCTGATCTAGAGATCATCGCTCATAGTATGCTTCTGGATGAACCTATATCATCCAAAATATTAATACAGGGTAACTGCCACCCCTTAGCATTGGGTCATCATCATGATATTATGAAATAATAATCAAACAATCAATCAAGACTACAATCACTATATCATAAAATATCAACACATTAATACATAAATCACACATAAAACATCAACATCTAAATCAAACCACAAGAAATCAAAATTTCATATCAAGATCAAAGCAAGTATCATATATATACCTTATATCATACATGCTGATGGAGGTGTATCACAAAATAAAACAATATGATACACTCAAATCATAAAATGAGGATGTAGCACAACCTCAATAATTTGTACACTCACTCTCGAACACCCCTAAATATTCCTAGCCAGTGGAAATCGTCTCTCCATCACCACCTAGGGGGAAGGAGGATGAAAAATGATAAACCTATGAGAGGTATCACTCATTGATGGAGCCCTCGATTGTGACCCTGAAGATGATGGTGCCCATCGCTCCACAAGGACCTCTACCTGATATAATTGGTGGTAGTACATTGATGAGGATTGATGTTTGATCACTCATATGACCCCTCTAGTAATTTCTAGTTAGTTTTGCATAGTTTATTTCTTGCAAATTAATATTGTAAGTGAGTATCTTTCTCACATGCACTTGTGGGCACTAGTTATCTTCTAGTTGTCACTTAGGAGTGTTAGTTAGGAAGTGTGAACTCAAACTAGGAAGTGTGTACTTCAAGATAGCTAAAAAGGATCTTATAGTTAGCATTATTCCTTTCTCCTAGCTTAGAAAGTTACGTGCATTCTCCTTTGCACTTTTGTAGCTTATGGTTAAGCATATTGGATCAAATCCATGATTTGATGGGTTTGGTTATGTATTTTGGGCCATTAGAGCCTATAAATTGAATTGTAAATAATAGAACACTTAGTTGGATTTTCAATCCTTTTCATTGGTATCAGAGCCTAGTTCATGTTTGCACTAGGGCTTGTGAGGTGAGAGGATAGGAGATAATTTTTTTATGAGAAATATTTTCTCATTGAGGACTCGGTTCAAGCTCAAGGGGAGCTTGAAAACCATACGCAGAAGGAAGTTCCTTAGGCGTCAAAATCCTCGTTCCAACTTTCTCCGTATGCTCAAGGAGTATAGGAGAAGTTTACCCCGTTTCCTTTCTTACAAAAATCCCTTGGCAGGTTTGGACTACTCCTACGGAGAGATGCGTATTAGGGAGCCATTTGTTCCTGCCATCGAGGAGTCTTGAAGCTGGAGGAGTTCTATACCAGGTCGTGTGTCGACTTGGGTCTGGTTGCCTTTCAAACGCTGGTCGTGTGTCGACCGGATCTTGAAAGGAGAGCTACTGAAGGGATCTGGTTGCTCATATTTTTATAGTTTAAGTTTTCATTGTATTTTTTTTAATTAGCCTCCCCTGGTTAATTTTTAAAAAATTTCATTGTTTTAGAAAAACTTAAATTTGAAATTAATATATATTTCTTTAAAATATATTAATTTAAATTTTTATTGTAAAAAAAAAAAAATATATATATATATATTTTAGCCCTTGGGCTCATTGACCAGTTGTGCAGAGTAACGACAGGCGGTCGACCAGCACCACCTAATGATGTAGAATAACGACAGGTGGCCAGCCAGCACCACCCGACAGCACCCGACACGTAGGCTTGCTGCAGGCGGCGGTCGACAGCTGACAGCCTGCGGTTGTCGATCCCGACGTTGTCAGGAACGACAGCGTCTGGGCTACGGCCATTGCTATTAGGGTCGACAGCACTTCGGCCTGACCGCCAGCGCTGTCTGTTGACAGCACCAGGGCGTTCACCCGTTTGGCATCTGGCCTAATGCCTGATGCTGCAGTTAGGTGTGACAACACTGCTGTCATACACCTCGGCTAGACCGCCAACGCTATCCACTGACAACGTCAGGGCGGCACTCGCTGCTCGGGCGTCAGGCCACATGCCTGACCCTGCTATCAGGCATGACAACACTGCTGTCACGGGCCTGGACAGCATCTGGCCTGACGACATTGACAGATTGCCAGCGTCAGGGCTAGAAAATAGTTGCTGCACGCCCAACCTAGAATTTGGCGTCGTGATTACGCTACCCCCGAGGAGGAACAGGCACTGAAATTCGTGCCTTGGGAAGCATGCATTGGGGAATCTGGTAGTTTTTGAGTTGCATGCGGGTAAAAGTTTATTGTAAATTTTCAATTTAAATTTTTTTTCTATTCTAAAGGTTGCATGTTAATTTTATTTTTATTAATTTAATTTTTAATAACTTAATTAAAATTAATTAATCTTTGATTAATTAAATTTAGTTTTTACTTAAGTTATTTTTAAATTAATAAATTATAAATTGCAACCTTAGGCCAGTTAAAATTTTTCAAATTTGAGCCTTAGGAGTAATTTTCAAAATTCAGAGGCACTCCATTGTAACAAGGAAAATTTCCATTTTTCCCTTGATTTAGTGCTTTCTTATTTTTTTACTCCTGGCTTATACCGGTTGAGCATGGCTTCGACTTGGCTGCCCAAGTGGCAGAACTTTCCCATGTTGTAAATGCTTTAGCAGATAAAGCTAATGATACTACCATGGCATAAGTCCTTGGTAATCTTGCCATGAAGGTAAATGACATTTCTATGCATAATGCTTCAACTTCTGCTCATGATTCTCGTCTGAGAGTTCGTTGTGAAGTTCCATTTTATGATGGATCCAGGAACCCTGATGTCTTGAATAGTTGGATTCTTGACATGAGTTCTTGGTTTTCTTACTCTCGACTTTCTAGATGAAGATGTGGTTCCTTATGCTAAGCTAAAACTTTCTGGTTTAGCTAAAGTCCTTGTAGAAAGAAAAAGAGGTCATGATGAACTCACTACTTGGGATGAACTTGTAGACTGTCTGAAAACCAATTTTTATCCTTCCAATTATTCTAAGGATTTGGTAATTAGGTGGTTTCGGTTTAGGCAAGGAACTAATATGACTGTACAGGAATATATTTTTCAGTTCAACAGGTACGGGATACTTGTGAATGTGGAGGATGATGTTCCAGCTTTGATTCTCAAATTTCAAAGTGGCTTGTTAGAGCACTTGTACGAGAGAAATTATGTTTGTTTCTATGGAAACATTGGATTCGATTTTCAACCGGGCGCAACTTGCGGAGGACAAGTTCAAAGCGCACTCGCAGGCATTCCGCGCACTTGCTCCTCAAGTGGTTGCAAACTCATCAAAAGGGAATAATTCTTTCTCACAAAAGAAGAATTTTGCTCAAAAGAAGAATGTTTCTTCTCCATCTCCTTCTTCTCCTTCTCCTTCCGCTTCTACTCCTTCTTCTTCTTCTTCTTCTTCTTCTAAACCTTCTTCTTCTTCTAAAAAGTTTTGTAACTATTGTAAGAAAAAGGGTCATGAAAAAGCTGATTGTTTCAAGCTTAAGAAGAAAAGTTTAGTCATTACTACTCAAGAGGAGGATGCTTCTAAAGGTCCCCTTGAGTCAGTAGGAGAGAGTAGAGTATACATGGAATTATGAGGTAAGCTCAATGAGGTTACCTTGGTAAATGTAAGTTCATCAGAGGGCGCTCGTGATGCTTTGTTCATCACTCGAGCTCATTTGCTCCATAATTTTGCAACAGATTGTATAGTGGATAATGGCTCGCAGAAAAATCTAATTGCGAGGTCCATTGTCGAGCGTTTGAAGTTACCTATGGAGCCTCATCCTCAACCTTATTCTTTGGGTTGGAAGGATAGTGGAAGAGGCTCAGAAATCACTCACACTTGCACATTAAAATTTGCACTTGGCCCACATTTCATAGATCAAGTCACTTGTGATGTGACTCCTATGGATTGTTGTGGGATTTTGCTTGGACAACCTTTTCGGTATGATAGGAGAGCTGTTTATGATGCTTTCAAAAGAACCTACACACTTCAAAAATATGGTAAGGTCTTTCTCATTAAAAGCACCAACACTCCTAACATCATTCTAAGTTCCAAGCAAACAAAAAGAGTAATTAAAAAAGGTGGTGATGTTGCTCTAATTTTCATTCGCTCTCAAAACACTTCTACATCCACATCCATTCCAAAGCAACACTCTTCAATGGATAAAATATTGCAAAGTTATTCACACATATTTCAGGAGCCAAAGTCTCTTCCTCCAATTCGCACAATTAATCACAACATTGAAATCATTCCTGGTTCTTCACTACCTAATGCACCCATGTATAGACAATCTATTTTGCAAAATGAAGAAATAAAAAGGCAAATAGAAGATTTGTTGTCTAAGGGTTTCATTAAGGAAAGTACTTCTGCTTGTGCCTCACCTATTTTGTTGGTTCTTAAAAAATATGGCACTTGGAGATTGTGCATTGATTTTCATGCTTTGAACAGAATTTCTGTAAAGAATAGATATCCATTACCACGCATTGATGATTTATTAGATCAGCTTCAAGGAGCTAAGTTCTTTTCAAAAATAGATCTCAAAAGTGGATATCATCAAGTGCGTATCCAAGCTGAGGATACATGGAAGACAACTTTTAAGATGAAGATGGGCCTTTTTGAATGGTTGGTCATGCCCTTCGGTCTTACTAATGCTCCTGCAACCTTCATGAGGTTGATGAATGATGTATTTCGTGATGTACTTGACAAATTTGTAATAATATATCTTGATGATATATTGATATTCTCAAAGACTTGGGAGGAACACCTTAGGCATATCCATCATACACTTGATCTTCTTGCGAAGAATCAATTATATGCCAATTCTTCCAAGTGTTCTTTTGGCAATACTTGAGTTTCTTACCTTGGTTATGTGATTAGTGAAAGTGGAATTCAGGTAGATCCCACAAAAGTTGATGTTTTACTTAAGTGGTCCCCTCCTACAACTCTCACTGAGTTAAGGAGTTTTCTAGGACTTGCGAATTTTTATCGCAAGTTCATTCCTCAATATTCCACCCTTGCAGCTCCATTGCATTATCTCACTAAGTCTAAAGTTCCATTTCATTGGGAGAAAAGCCAAGAGATTGCCTTTGAGAAACTCAAAAAGAAACTTTGTACAACACCTGTGTTAACTTTACCCGACCTCTCTCAACCTTTTGAGATTGAAACGGATGCCTCTAAAGTTGCCTTAGGAGTTGTGCTCAAACAGAATGGTCATCCGAGTTGCTTATCATTCAGAAACTTTTTCTTTGCTAAGTTGAACTATTCTACATATGACAAGGAGTTGTATGCATTAGTTCAAGCTATTAAGTATTGGAGACATTATCTTTTGGGAAAAGATACGGTAGTACACACTGATCATATGCCTCTCAAGTTTTTACAATCTCAAAGTAAAATTGAAGAATCAAGACATATGAAGTGGGCCTCTTACCTCCAACAATTTCACTTGGTGATCAAGTACAAAAAGGGGAAGAGTAATATTGTTGCTGATTGTTTGAGTAGGCCTCCTGCCGCTCTTGCCTTAACGAGTTATGTCCACTTCACACTTGGGATTTCAGACTTGGCCTAATCGGTATTCACGGGATCCTGATTTTGGGAAAATATTTGAGCAAGTGAGTAAGCCTTCTTCTTCCAATTTGCGTCCTTTCCAAGATTTCTACATCAAAGAAGGACTTCTTTACAAATTGGACAAGGTTTGTGTTCCTTGTGAGCCTAGAGTGTCACTTCTTAAGGAAGCTCATTCTACACTTTATGGTGGTCACTTTGGGAAGCACAAAACACTTCATCACTTGCAAAGATTTTTCTATTGGCCTAAAATGCGAGAGGGATGTGTTGAGATTTCTCAAACAGTGTGCGGTTTGTTGTCGCTCAAAACCAGCTAACAGGAAGTTTGGCTTAGGCATGCCTTTGCCCATTCCTTCCCATCCTTGGGAAAGCATTTCCATGGATTTGGTTAGTGGTTTTCCTATGAGAGTGCGACAACATGATTGTGTGTTCGTGGTGGTTGACAGATTCAGTAAAATGGCTAAGTTTATTCCATGCCGCAAGACAAGTTCTGCAGTAGACTTAGCCCAATTTTTCTTTGACAACATTTGGCGTTCCTTTGGTCTACCTACCAACATTATATCGGATCATGATTCACGCTTTGTGGGTCACTTTTGGCGTTCTTTGTGGAAAATTTTGGGAGTTTCCCTTAACTTTTCCATCGCCTATCATCCGCAGTCAGATGGGCAGACTGAAGTGGTAAACCGTACCCTTGTGCAAAGTTTACGAATCTATCATCACGCTTCACCAGCAAAGTGGGACTTGAGTCTCACTCATATTGAACATGCCTACAATAGGGCCCTACATTCTTCTATAGGTCATTCACCCTTTGAGGTTTGTATGGGATTTCAGCCCTTGGCACCTTATGAGTTACCTTTGTCTTTGCCTTCTCCTGTCACTTCACATCTTCAGAAGGAGCAAGACAAAGCACACTCATTTATTCAGCATTTGCACAATCTGCAATGAAAGGTGGTTGAGATTTTGCAAAAGACACAACAAAAGCTAGAAAAAGGCCATGGATCGACATCGAATTCCTCATCCATTTCAGGTTGGTGACAAAGTTTGGTTGCATCTTGACAAGCGACGTTTTTCTGATAAGACTCATAGTAAAATCAAACCGATTCGCTATGGGCCTTATACTATTCTTCAATAGGTGTCCGAGAATGCTTTTCGCCTTGATCTTCCCGCACACTTGGGAATTCATGACGTCGTCAATGTAGATCTTTTGAAGTTGTATTTTGACTCTACATTGGAGACAACACCAGCTATCAGTCATCCTGTGGACGTGGTTCCTGATTCTCAGTTACCATTGGATTCTGATCAGATCTATGACACAAAGATTCGACAGACTCACCAGGGGTCTACCACCTCATATCTTGTGGCTCGACGAGGACAGCTGCCGCATCAGGCTCGTTGGATTTCTTTTCATCAGATGTCCCGTGACTTTCCTACTCTTCTGAAAGCATTGGAGTCCAATGCTTCTATTGTGGGGAGGCATGATGAGGATTGATGTTTGATCACTCATATGACCCCTCTAGTAATTTCTAGTTAGTTTTGCATAGTTTATTTCTTGCAAATTAATATTGTAAGTGAGTATCTTTCTCACATGCACTTGTGGGCACTAGTTATCTTCTAGTTGTCATTTAGGAGTGTTAGTTAGGAAGTGTGAACTCAAAGTAGGAAGTGTGTACTTCAAGATAGCTAAAAAGGATCTTATAGTTAGCATTATTCCTTTCTCCTAGCTTAGAAAGTTACGTGCATTCTCCTTTGCACTTTTGTAGCTTATGGTTAAGCATATTGGATCAAATCCATGATTTGATGGGTTTGGTTATGTATTTTGGGCCATTAGAGCCTATAAATTGAATTGTAAATAATAGAACACTTAGTTGGATTTTCAATCCTTTTCATACATGGTCCTACCCCACTCTCTCAACCTAAACCACTGCACACTATAGTTGCATTGTAAGATCCACTTTCACAATCTCCGTCATCGCTTTGGAACTCTTGAATTCTACTCTAGAACTATCTAGTACCTCTTTAGAACTCTCTAACTATTAATATAGTGGCCCTATAATCATGGTCACCACCACATTATTCAAACCTCACCCAACTTATGATCAAGCCTCATATCTCTCCCTCGTCATCTACTCCAAATCAAAACTAAGACTAGCAATGATAATTTGATCCATGGCCTACTCCTGTCTGACTCGATCCAAATATGATTGGAGCCAGGATATGGTCCCCTCACTATCATCCCTCACCTAGGCCATCTCATCAGGGATCCTGGTCACCTCCTCTTGGAATCTAGTGACCTCTTCTATCCGCATGACCTTAGAGGCTGCCAACTAACTCCTCACCTCATCTAAGGTATGATAGAGAGCCCTCAACTCTACCACTGAAGTCTCCTCCATAGTACTTCTAGGACATATCCCTCCATCGAAATATGGTCCTACACCACCCAAGTCAGGTCCTACTCTGCCCAATTCTAGCCCTACTCCACCTAAGCTCGATCCCACTCCATAAATAGGGGTACATAAACATGGAATCATGATCAACGAAGCTACATCGAAGGGGTTACTGGATGATATTTCAATCCTCCATCTAGCTATCATCCTCCACCATCTCTCCTATTCATAGTCATGCCTAACTACCCTTAAAGCTCTAAGCATATCCTAAAAAGCCTATCTTTATTCCCTCGATGGCAGACCCACAGTTAGTCGATGAGGCCTAAATAGCCCATACCAATTAGTGTACCCCACTATCACCCCACATCATCTAGTCTAGGGGTTAGTACTACTATATCATTATCATAAATATCCATAAAAGTAATAGGGTCCATAGGATCCCACCATATCTCACGATGCACTCATCATATCCATATCTCACCTACTATCGGTACCCCCTGTACCTATCCAAACTGATGTGTCACATGGTCATACTGGTATAACTCATATGTCTTATTTCCATCATATAAGCATTAAATACACCTCACCCTGACCAAATCCTTGTGGTCATTTGACCACATTTACCTGTCCCTCCATGATCGCCAAATAACATGTGCCACCCTCATATCATCAATCAGATATCTCACCCAAGCTAGGGAATAGTAAAAAGGCCACATACACCTATCCTATATGTAAACTGTAGGTCTCTCAAGGTTGCCATCCCTCATCACTACAAGAGGTCGATAGATAGCTATGTGCTCCCATTCCCAGGCTTAAAGCAAAGTGCAACATGTCAAACTATAACCCTATTTGTACACCACCCTATATAAAGTGTGGTACAACCTCACCAAGATAGTAGGGATCCATGCATAGACAATATGATTATCCCTAAACCCTCCTATAATTATTCCCTATCCCCATGGTATGAAATACTTGCTACTATTACCCATAATTAGCCCTGACATGATTGATGCTAAGAACATAGTTAGTCAACTAATATGCCTGCCTACATAGGCATCATTGATCCTCAGTCTATCCTTCATCCTTGATAAGTCACCCTTCCTTGAGAAGGCTAAATTTCTATCCATCACACTCATCCCCAAGAAAATAGGAACACCTCAAATAGACACTCTGAGGATATGCCATACATCCTCTACTGTAATTGTCATCTCACCCATTGGTAGCCTAAAAGTATTAGTATATGGGTACCATGTCTCTGTAAGGGCTATCAATAAAGAGTGATCAAACTCCAACTTAGGCATATATGCCACATAGTCCAAATCTATCACTACTAAAATCACCACATCCTTCTCCCTCTAATCGCTCACTAAGATGCTCCCTAAGCACTTAGAGTGATGCTCATGGACCACCAAGATCTTCATCCTCTACCAAAACCACATCCAAAATATTTAGTTAGAAAACCTATCAAATCTCATTTTTTTTTTAAATATTACCATTGGATAGCCCTCAAAAAGAGATTTCCAGTGAGTATAAATATGCTTATATTTGTACTCATATTGATTCTAGAAATGGAAAAATAAAACATGTAGTCCTATCCCAAATTCACCACTGGTACAAAATTCGTAGTGCCAAATTTTCCACTGGGACCAAAATCACCACTAGCACCAGTGCCAAATTTACCACTAGTGCCAAAGTTGCCACAACTCATGGAAAAACTAAAAAAAGTGATCCAAAATAAAAATTTTAAGTCAGGGTGAAGCACTTACCTCTCAGTCTCGCTTTGATGCACCCAACCTCAGATATGCACCATATCCTCTCACAAATCTATCTTGCTCTCTCCAACTTGCTAAAACTAAAAAATTGCAAATAAGGACATATTCATCTTTCCTTTTACCTTTTAAACCACCAGCCTATCATCACCAACTCAGCTAAGCATCCTATATTTCAATATTTATCCCAAAAACACACCATTCAACATATTGTTCTCAAAGAAGATGCTATGCCATGGGATAAAATTTTTGTGGGGTAAAGTAATCTTCTCCATATATCGGGGTATGCAAAATGAGGTATATACATGTAATGATACAAAATCATCAAAATTAGAATCATTTTTTCAATCAACAAAATAATACAAAAATAATACACCACAATGTCAAAATTGAGTATCACATCTTAACTTTTGATGCAACATCACAAATATCACGTCAAAACTAAGGTAAAATGTAGACACCCAATTTTGACATACCTAGAAAGATCCTACAAAAGTAGTCACAAACACTCCAAAACTTCTCAAAATTAGTTGCAAATGTTACAAAATCTCAATTTGATCATTTACCAACCTTTTGGGCATTATTTTTTATCTTTACCAAATTCACCACTCTGACAAAATTTTCTAGTGGTGAATTTGAAAAATTGAGTGATGAATTTGGTAAAACTATAGAAATCGACCCCTAACATCTAGAATCAGTTCTGACCAAATTTACCACTCCTACCAAATTTGGCTAGTGGTAAATTAGGAAAATTTTCAAACTCCAAAGCTTATAAAATTAGATTTGCCTCCTTATCAAATTTGTCACCTGGGTCACTAAATTTTCTAGTGGTAAATTTCGGTGACAGTGGTGAATTTAGAAAAAAAAACATAGAATATTTCACACAAACTAGAGGGATGTAGATTGACCTCCTCTAAACCTCTACCATTGATTTCACATGCTCCAACAAGGTCTCAGATGCATTTGTTTGAATTTGGTCTTATCCTTTCTCCCTCCAAGTCCCCTTCCAAATCCTATTTAAGGAGGCCATGGGGTAAGCATTCAATAAGAATTTCCACTGTAGCAATGCTCAATCAAGATTTCTAGCATAGCATCCTCTATTTCTAAGCTTCCCTCAAACATTTCTAAGTTTTCATCAAGCACTTGGAACATTTTGTGAGCATTGAGAGCAAGTCAACCAAGGCAAGAAGGAATTTGGAGCAAGGAGGTCACCATTGGAGGTAAGAAAAAGAGATCTATTAGCTTCTTTCTTCTCACCTACCACCTTAGCTTCATCGCATTTTGTCCTCTAGGTTGTATCTTTTCTAACTTGCCATCTTTCTTTAGTGCATTTTGTTTACTTTCTATGCTCTAACTTCTCTTGCAGGGTTCTAATCCTTATTTTTGGTAGCCTCTAACATTGTTTTTTGTAGCCTTATAACAATGTTTTGGTAGCATTTTTATTCAATCATAGCATATCTATTTAATTTCTAATACCTATTTTGCAGATTTACTCAGATTTACATTCATCTTACCATCATATTTTGGTCCTAATCCTCTATTTTGCAGGGCCTTGTTGAATTTTATAACATATCTTATATTATAATACTTGTTGACCTCTTATCTACAAACTTCTTGCTAACGTAGATGAAATACTAAGCCTTTGTTTTCTTTCATGCTCTTTTAGTTTTCATACTACTTTCATTTTGAAGCATATACTTAAACATAGTCATTAACTTTCCAATTTCTCCTTCCATGCATTTTATGTAGCTTTACATTATATCTACATAGCAAGTTTTCCTTCATCCTTCAAGGTAGGGTGTTGATGATACAAGGCTATTATTGCCTTGATATCTCACTCCCTCAACCAAGTTTCAAGCACCTTCCCATTATAATACCCTATCCTTTTACTCACTACTGTAGCTTTTATATGCTTTAGGTATCATTTACATTTCTTTGCATTTTCATTTAATTTCATCATTTAATTACTAATTTACTCTCAATAGAAGTAGAAATAGTTACTTGAAATCATTCCTAATAGCATAACATTTACTCTCAACCCCTTTGCATCTTTTTCAATTTTAAATTTTAGTCATACTTAGAATTTTTATCATTTTGTAAATACTTTAAATCAAATTTTTAAACTTCTCTATTTTAGGGGCTTAGATCTCTATTTTTATCAGTTGCAAACCTGGCAAAAACTGTTAGGATCCTTCCCTTTCAGTTTTAGTCCAAAACATAGTCGAAATCAATCCAATTCAACCTATTAAACTCTTAAAACTTATTCCAAGAGCAAATTCACCACCCTACACTGCCAGTGGTGAATTTGAAAACCTAAAGTAGTCAAAACCAAATTCACCACTCAGGCCAAATTTGCTAATGGTGAATTTAGCAAAATTAGTGGTAAATTTAGCAACAGACCAAATTCCACCCCAGGAGGTAAGCATACTCATTTATTTCATTAAAAAGGGTTTTATCAGCTATTTAGACAAGTTTCTACCCTATCCAACCCTTAGATAGATCCCTCAAAATAGAAACCCTAATTGTTTTTGGTTTTTGTACAAATTTACCAAATTTCCCACCCTAGTGGTGAATTGATAGCAATACCAAATTTGGCACTTTCATAGAAAATTTGGTAGACATAATCAAGGAGAGGTAATTTAGCCACTTGGCCCTTCCTTAGCTTTGCAATTTAATTTTCTCTATGTTCTATTTCCTGATTCCTATTGTTTTGCATTAGAAATCACATTTATTTTGGGAAATTAAGGAATCCTAACTAGAAACCCTAATCATTTACAAAACCTTACAATTTTTTTACAAAACATTCTAATTTCCTTACAAAACACTTAAAAACCAGTCAATTAAGGAACCTTAGGCTAAATTATATCTTCTCCTTCATTTTCAAGTACTTAGGCAAGGAATCAAAAGTCATATAGTTGCATTTAGGCTAGCTTGTCTTCTTGCATTCCTTCTTGTTTACCTTGAAATAAAAAGACCTCCTTAGATAATCCATCAAATTTGAAAAGCATATAGGATAGCTCTTGTTTTCATGCATTTTGTGTGATATAAACTTTAGCATTGCATTTAGATGATCTTTGATGATTTAGGCTTAAATAACCATTAAGGCTCAAAAAAGAGTCGGATAGATAGAGATCCAAAAATCTTAGGTGTTTTATTTGAATAAACTCATTAAAAAACCAATAAAATAAATATTACATCAAATCATACACAACCATAGAAAAATTATTAATTAGGAGTCTAGTTGTGTTGAGGGTCTTCGTATCCTCGGGGTCTCCTTTGGAAAGAGACTCTCAAGTGGGGAAGCCGAGATTCTAACGAATGTTCCCTGCGCACACTTGAAATTAAATTAGACTCAAAGGGAAAAGAACATGAAGTTTTTCCACCATATACATATAGTTACCTGATGGAAGTAGCATTTGTTAACTTACTAAAATTAAAATTTTCAACCTAAGAATGCATGAATCGAAGAATTAGACCAGTTATCAATCAGGGGTAATTTTTATTGGGAATGGTTTAATGACATAACCGTAGGAGCAATAAGGTGAAAGAGACTCCAACTTATATGTATACTTCGAATTTTAGATATAGGAGTATTATTTTATGTTTTATAAAATAAATATGAAATATTGATAAAGAACCCCATTTGTGTTGTGGACAAACTAGTTTTATAATGGTAAAAAGAAAATAATTTATTTATTAAATTTAAACCGATATGGGTAAAACTAGTTTCATAACTCTTCTACCGCATATTGTAAGAGAAAAAAATTAAGAAATGTCGAGTTATATGATTATGTTTTAATTTTGGAGTGTTCTATTAAGTTGGACACATAAATGACACCATTTGTAAGAGAGTCATTATTGCTTTTAAAATGACAAAAGACCTTATCATAATTTACACCTTTAGAAAAGGAAAAAGTAAATGCAGTTCTTAATGGGAACTATATGAAGACAAATAGAAATGATGATAACCAAAAACATAACCATTAACTGTGGAATGGTGCTAGCTGAAATCACAATAGTTGAAATAAGGAATTTACCCCTTACACTTGATACAGGATAAACATTCATGAATATTAAGTTATATATCAAATAAGGTGTTGTGAATAAATTCCTTTTAGGGTATAAGTGAAATGTGGTTGAATATAGTAAGGTCTAAGTTCGGAATCCAGATAGGCAAATTAAAATAGTGAAACAATAAGTTTGAATTCTTTTATTTCTCTTTAAAATTAGGGAAACAAAAGTAGTACTTGGATCCTATTTAGATAAAGTCCTTCTTAATGATTATTTCTTGGGTATTAAATAAGAAATAAAAACTACTTCAATATGGCATAGAACAAGATTGAAAACTAGTGCCTATATTAAATTCAACTCTTTATAGTGCATACTTGAAGTATTGATATATAAACCCCTTGAATTGATAAACTTAGAAATCACTTAACCTATTTGCTTGATAGTAAAAATAATTAAATCATGAGGATCAAAGTAGAAATTTAAACTAAAAAAAATAGGCTTTAATCATGAGATAGGTGATTGAACTATACACCCATCATCGGAGGTTATGAGAGGTAACCTGAACGACTCGAGAATGACTATTTTCAGATAAAATAGGTCGGATTAAGTGACCTTGTTAGAATTAGTAATGAGGGATGGTATGGGATGCTTCCTCTAGGTTGTTTCCCAAGAGTACAATGATAAGTCCCTATACCATTTGACTAATAGAGAGCTAGTATGACAAATAAACTAGTTCTGCCATGATGTTTGGTATGGGATAAACGATCATGAGTCATAATGGACAATTGGATCAAGACCAAGGTTAGGGTAATGACATGGCTCTAGATGACCCTAGGAAAGAGGACAATCAACTAGACACTAGGCATATGTACGCTAATCCCTTGCATACAAAATTTTGAACATGTCGATCGGTTAAGTCGAGGTTCATTATGCTAAGGGATGGGGAGAGTATGTGTCCACCCTCTAGGTGTTATGGGCCCTAGAGGATAACCCTAACCATGGATTGACACTCATGCCAGAACAAGAGGAAGATAAATGAGAAGGTTAGATCCACAAAATGGCACCTTCTATGGGATTTGGCCAATCTCGTCCACTTGGGTGATTGTCTGCAATAGTCCAAATTTCCAAAAGTGGTTGATATACCTTGTACTAATTGAATTTTACATTATTGAATCATTGGGTGAACCTTAATTACTATGAACATGAAACCTCTTTTTAGGATAAATGATAAACTTAAATAATAATAAAAAAATTCTCCTTAAAAATTACTTGGTGTATTTTTATATGGTACAACCAGGTGAGTAGACTTGTGTTGTTACATGTGGTATCAAAGAAAAATAGATCCTTATGTTGTAGGACTCTGAATAATGTTTTGTTTAAATAAACTTAAAACAATCAATTAACTTACTTTCCTTTACCAATAGGTCTAATGGCACAGATGTTGTGGGGTGGATCTTCAAGAAATCCCATGGGAGTTGGGTAGGAAGAGACCACTATTAGACCTCCAAGGGGACCACGTACAAGAGCAAGAAAGGAAGGTTTGCAAAGGAAAATAAGAATGAAATAATTAAATGAGCCTCCACCAAATGAGTCTAGTAGGGAGGAAGGAAATTTAGCAAAAGTAGTACAACTATTGCAAACTCATATGGATCAAAAAAAAGAAGAAATGGTGCAACAGAAAGTGCACATGGCCCAACAACAAGAGTTAATAGTCCAACAACAAAAAATTAATTGAGGACTTAACTAGGGAAAGAGAATTTGTAGGTAGAATAGAGGGAGCATCTAATGACCATACAAGAATTGGTACTGGTAGGGCCAGAGTAAGTGCAGTGTTGGAAAAGGACCTAAAGAAGGTTGTGATTTCCAAATTTAATGGAAAAGATGATGGAGATGCAGTGAAGAATTGGTTGAATGAACTTGAGTCATACTTTTCCCTGACGATTTTGTCATCAAAATCTAAAACTGCATTGGTTGTCATGAACATGGTAGAAGTGGCCCTAGATTGGTGGAAGACCTTTAAGAAGTGGTAGGGCATTGAAGCTGTAGACCTTAAATGGGAAGACTTTGTTAAGGAATTTAGGAAAAAATTCCTAACTAAGTAGTATTATGTAGAGAAATTTGGTGAGTTTACTAATCTGTAGTAGGAAACAATGTCAATTCGAGCATATCATCAGAAATATATTCAACTGCTAAAATATGCAACTCAGTATGAGAACAATGAAGAGATGAAGGTCCAAAAGTTCATTTTGGGACTTCATCCCAAAATCTGAATTGTGGTAAATATGCATAATTCTGAAGACCTTCCTAAAGATTTTGATTTAGCTCATCAAGAAGAAGCAAATCAAGAAGATAAAAGGGTATATTTCAACTACCAAAAGCTATTTGAAAAATATAAGGATGAGCTTAGGAAGCGTAAGAGCACAAGATTTATGAAGTGGGAAAAATAACAGAGTAAAAATCCTAAAAGAGAGGACCAAAGCAAGCCAGGAAATAAAAACAAAAATAACTTCCAAGGCAATAAGTTTAGAAGGGATGGTAAGGGATATCCTAGAAGGAATGATCAGAGACCATCAGGTCAGGAGAAGGCTAAGGAAGTTGCACCATAAGGTAGGAATGAGGATAGAAATAAGGGTAGCAGAGCTCCTCCAAATGGTTGCTATGTTTGTAGAGGCTCCCACTTTGCCAACAAGTGTCCCCATAGAGCTGATCTCCGTCAGAAAGCTCCTGATGAGACTACCCACAGGATCTTTACTGCAATAGGTAGTCCCATACTTGATGGGCAAGTTACTCATTTTCTGTTAAATGGTAAAATTTATGATAAGGATGTATGCATTTTGATTGATAGTGGATCTACTAATAGTTTTATTTCCACTAGTTTAGTGAGGGACATACCAAAAAGACCTAGATTTATGGCTAATGGTTGGAAGGTGGAGTATGGATCAGGGCAGACCTACCAAGTAAACCAATGTTTATTTGATCCTCACATCATCTTACCTCAAGGTAAAACCAATTGGCATTTGTATGTGGTACCTTTGCACATCTTTGACATCATTCTTGGTGTTGATTGGCTGAAAGCCCATAAAGCCCTTCTAAATTTTGAAGATAGATGGTTAGAGTTCATAGATGAATCTAACTAGAGAATTAGAATTCATTATGACCATGGTTCTATTAAACCACATCTATTGTCAGCAATGCAAGTAAATAAGGCAATAAGGAAGAGAGGAATGATCTATGTAGTCAAGATGAACAAGAAAGAAGAGACTGAAGTTGATTCTGACCTCTTCTAGAAGCATCCTATTTTGGGTGAGTTCAAGGATGTATTTTTGGAGGACCTACCAGGTTTACCTCCTCAAAGAGAATTTGACTTTTCTATAGATTTATTGCCTGGAGTTGCACCCATTGCTAGGGCACCATATAGGATGACCCCTATAGAGTTACAAGAACTCAAGATGCAACTTTAGGACTTGTTAGAGAAAGGGCTTATCAAGCCTAGTGTGTCATCGTGGGGTGCTCCTATTTTATTTGTAAAGAAGAAATATGGATCCTTGAGAATGTGCATAGACTATCGGATATTGAATAAGGTTACTATCATAAAGAATAGATATTATTTGCCAAGAATAGATGATATTTTTTATCAGTTGAAAGGAGCTACCATCTTCTCAAAAATTGACCTTAGATCAAGTTACCATCAACTAAGAATTCGAGAAGAAGACACATCTAAAACTACTTTTAGAACAAGGTATGGATATTATGAGTTTACAGTCCTACCTTTTGGGTTGACTAACACCCTAGCTACATTCATGAATCTCATGAATAGTGTTTTTAGAGAGCAACTAGACCATTTTGTGCTTATGTTCCTTGATGATATATTGATCTATTCTTGAAACAAGGAAGAGCATGATCAACATATGAGAACTGTACTTGAGATCCTTAGGAGGAATCAGCTATATGGGAAATTATCAAAGTGTGAATTCTACACTCCTCAAGTACAGTATCTGGGGTACATAGTATCTGTTGAGGGGATTGCTATTAATCCCAAGAAGATTGAGGCTATTATTGACTGGCTTACACCCATAAATGTGATTGAGGTGCATAGTTTTATGGGGTTAGCAGGCTATTACAGATGGTTTGTTAGAGGATTTTTAAGAATTTCTCAACCTATTACAAACCTTCAAAGAAAAGGAAAGGCTTTTAAGTGGACATAATAGTGTGAGAAAGCCTTTCAAACTTTGAAAGAGAGGTTGATGATCACACCAATTCTATAGTTACCTGATCCTTCTAAGAGGTTTACAATGTGTACCAATGCATCAATTGAAGGATTAGGAGGGGTTTTGATCCAAGATGAAGCAATCATTACCTTCGAATCAAGAAAACTTAAGAGACATGAGGTAAACTATGCCACTCATGACTTGGAGTTGGTAGTAGTTGTGCATGCTCTTAATATTTGGAGGCACTATTTGCTTGGAAAATCATTTGAACTCAAGATAGATCATCAGAGTTTAAGGTACATTTTTACTCAACCCTTGTTGAATGCTAGACAACATCGATGGATGGAGTTTCTAGCTGAGTATGATTTTGGAATTGAATATATCAAGGGTAAGGAGAATAAGATTGTTGATGCTCTGAGTAGGAGAGGGTGTATTGCTGCAATGACAAAATATCATTATGATCTGATAGATCAGGTTAAGGAAATGCAATAGAAAGATGAATTCTTTCAGAAAAGTAGTGCTCAAATTGAGCAAGAACCTGGAAAAGATACATGTTTTGTGTATAGGGATGATTTGTTGTATTATAAGAATAGATTGGTTGTTCCAAATATGGGTGGATTGAGAGAAATAATCCTTAAGGAGGCACATAATACTCCTTATTCTATGCATCCTAGTGGGGTGAATATGCATGAGAGTTTGAGAAAGGCCTATTATTGGCTAGGAATGAAAAATATATTAATGATTATGTGGCTAGGTGCTTGGAATGTTAGAAAGTTAAAGTAGAACATTTGCACCCAGTAGGTCATTTGTACCCATACGACATTCCTACACAAAAATGGTAGGTGGTCTCAATGGATTTTATAGTTGGTTTACCTAAAACAAGGTTTAGGCATGATGCAATCTTGGTGGTTGTGGATAAGTTAACCAAGGTTGCACATTTCATACCTGGGAATGTACAGGATGATGCACCTGCTATAGCAAGTAAATTTTCCAGAGAGATAGTGTGACTACATGGATTTCTTAAAGTTATAATATCTGATAGAGATTCTCGCTTTACCTCAAAATTTTGGCAGGCTTTGCATGAAGCGTTGGGTACCAAACTAAATATCAGTTTAGCCTATCACCCTGAGATAGATGGATAGATTGAGAGGGTGAATCAGGTTTTAGAAGATATGTTGAGAATGTATTGTATGGATCAACATACTAAATGGGAAGATTACTTATACCTAGTCGAATTTGCATACAATAACAATTATCATGCATCACTAGGTATGGCACCATTTGAAGCCCTATATGGAAGAAGATGTAGGACTCCCTTATCATGGGATAATTCGAAAGATCAGGTAGTGATCAAACTAGATACTATAAGAGAAATGGAATATCAATTAAAAATAATTCAGCAAAATCTGAAAGAGGCCATAGACCACCAAAAGAGCTATGCGAACCTCAAAAGAACACTAGGGAATACTCTATAGGTGATAGGGTGTTCTTAAGGGTGAAACCTACTAAAATTTCTATAAAATATTCCAAAATTGATCCTAGATATGTGGGTCCATTTGAAATTATAGGTAAAATAAGCCTTGTTGCATACAAAATTGCTCTACCACCAAGCTTATCCAAAATTCATAATGTCTTCCATGTGTCCCTCCTTAGGAAGTACATTTCTAACCCCACTCACATTTGGGATGTTTCCAATTTGCAGATGTTAGACCCAATGAGAATTGAAGTTTGCCCTAGTCAGAATACTTGGTTTTAGGACCAAGAGCTTGAGAAAAAGGAAATATTGAGCAATGTCGGGTCCAATGGGACCACTACTCAGATAGAAATGCCACATGGGAGAATGTGGTTGATATGCAGAAATAGTTTCCTTATCTGTTTGAGTAGACATGAACAATTTAAAACTTTCTATGTGGATTTATGATGTATATGTATATATATGTGGATGTATATATGGACTACTAAGTAGAGTTGTTTTGTGTATGTTTTGGTTTATGCATGGATATATGGTTGAATGTAAAATGAAACATTATGTGGAATGGATTATGTAAACATGTTTGAATTACTAAATGATTATGTGTGAACATATATGCATGTTGATGAATTCTTGGATGAAAATATATATCTTATGACTTTTTTACATATGCAATAAAACATAGGTACTATATTTATTTCTAGTGGAGGAGGATGTAACAACCCTCCTTTCACGACCACTAATAGGAGGTGAATTGATGGCTTATTCTTACCTTCTTCTAGAATGAGGTACTGCTAATGGTTGTCGTGTATGCAGGGCTGGGAAAATACATTCAACGAGCAAAAGGAGGTCGATGGAAAAGGTAAGAAGGAAGTGATGATTCAGATCATAAGTACATGAAAGCTCACATAATCATATATCATATAGGTGCATCATGTCTTGCATTATGCGTATGCTTTATTTTGAATGTGTGTTTGTTATTTGTTGTGAAATATTGCATACATATGATCTTTGGTGGCAATGAAAATGTTACGAACATGGGAGCCACACTTTATTAAGTTGTGTAGTGAATTAAAATACTCGTATGTTTATTATTTTATTAAATAAAAATTATAAGAATAGATAAGTTAATATAAAAATAACAATAATAATAAATATAAAATAAAATTTGAGTTTAATGAAAAGTAATTCTTGTGTTGATTTATGAACCTCGAATGTGTGCATATAATTATTGTTAATAAAGTTAACGTGATATAAAACAAGTGTTACAAAAATAAAATTTTGGTTGGCTTATCATGATGATTGGTAATGTGCGCAAATGATTACTTTAACTCCATTCCTACTTGGCACTATGCATGTAATATGCATAAGTTGAGGTCCCCAGGTTTTCCAAGTTGAGGAACAAGGAGGGAAAATATAATGCATTGCATATTTTGGAGGGGGTTATATGGCTTTTGGTTTTTACTTTATGCATGAATATTTGCATTTGGGTGAATGTATTGGGAGACAACTAGAAGGAGACGGACAGGGAGGAGTAGTAGTGAACACTAGTAACCATAATTTTTGCACAGGTCAACTTTCATACTACATATTCTCTATCAAATAATTTAATAGTGCATGTGACGTATGCTACATCATTGAATTGTATTGCTTAAATAAAACTATTATGTTGTAGGGTTGTTTAGAAATAAAGCCTTAAAGATACTAGAAAGGAATTGACATTGTTTGTTTACTTAGTGTTCAAAATGAACTCTGGCTATTTGGTTATGAATATTTTATTTGTGAGACTAGGACAACAATATCTATTTGAAGAAAATGAATATACTATTTTTTGATTCTTAACTCAATGAAATGTGATAATGTGAACTACATGGTAATTTTTGGTTTGGTTGCTTGCTGTTTGCTTACTGTAGGCCTATTTTTTTGAGATTAAGAGTTGGTTGGATTATCCTTGTTTGCGCAATTTGCTATTTTTTAAAACAAGACCGAGTTTAATGACACTCTCTTACAATTTTCTTAGTTCATGAATGCATGGAAATATTGGAAATTGGTAAAGAATTATGTGTATGTTATGCACATTGCAAATGATGGTGATGTATTATATTGTTTGGCATTAGTTAAATGCATATTAGCATAAAAATATTTAGTTGTATATGATACCTACTATATGTTGCTTAAATTATTCAACCGTCAGGAACCCTGTTGAGAAAGGAATTCTTGAATATAGCATCTGGCTTAGATGACATATCCAAAAAGAAGAAAATTTCTATAAACTGCTATTTAAATACCTCTGTAGATCTTAGAGCAAGTTGCGAAGGGATAAATTATATTTTTATATCATGAGAGTCAAAGTAGTGTAACCTATTCATTTATTAAGTGATATGGCCCAAGAAATGAATGTAACAATTTATATTTAGAGCTAAACTTGAGTGGGAAATCCACTTTGCATTTAGAAAGTGTACTGATGTAATTATTATTTGACATTAGTGAAGGATTACTCTATTATTTTCTCCTGGAGAACTCTTTATTGATTTACACCATCTTTACCGAATATATATTATAAAATGGTTTATATTTACTACTGCATGTGTTGTTAATAGTTCATCCATTGTTTGCATGTAATAGCTATTTGTAATGTTGTACAACTTATTAGGCTGGTGATAGTTACCTGATGGAAGTAGCATTTGTTAACTTACTAAAGTTAACATTTTTAGCCTAAGAATGTATGAATCAAATAATTAGACCAATTGTCAATCTAGGGTTATTTTTATTGGGAACAATTTAATGACATAACTGTAGGAGCACTAAGGTGAAAGAGACTCCAACTTATGTGTATACTTAGAAGTTTAGATAGGAGTATTATATTATATTTCATAGAAAAATATGAAATTTTTATAAAGAACCTATTGAGGTGTGATTTTGTCAAGTCACAAAACCACTCGACAACTTAGAACGTTAAGTTCTCTCTTGCAAAGAATAGTATATATCTCCAAGGTTCTTGTTTTGAGTTTCAATATATCTTACGTATATGTATAAGAAATACTCGAATAAATCGTTTGGTTTGCAAGTGTTGTTAACAAGGGGCCTGGGAAACTAGGTAAATGATTTCAAATTTTATCATGTATAACATGCTTTTCACCAAATTCTATTATCCAAATGATAAAGTAAATCTGCCTTATGATTAAGATCTATTGATGCAAACTTAACAATACCATTGATTAAAATGCTTTCAAAACTAATTTGAAATAACAATTTGCCTTAGCATTTTAATTAATATGAAATTTCAATTACCTTAAAAAATTAAAGTATGTGAAATTTCAAAATGATGATATAAACCCTGATTATAAATATTCACCTTTAAAAACTAAGGTCTAATCAATGAATAGGTTTTATTCATCTCAAATATAAAATCAACATTAAAATATTTGAGAAAATAAATAAAATAAAAATGTTTAACCCTAAAATTATAAGGTTTTAAAAACCTTATTAATCATAAATTCATAGGGTTTGCTATAAAGATTATTTATGAACTACGAGTTCTATGATTTAAAATCAAGTTCATAAATGTACTTCCTTATTATATTTGTTTATTAAATATTTATGAAATCAAATATTTAATAACCAACATAATATTCCAATGTAATGTTTGGATTTGTGCATAAATAAATTATACTTAAAACATGAAATTCAAACAAACTTTAATAAAATAAATCATTTCTAATTCTCAACCTTATTAAATCAAATCTAGAACCAGAATACTTATGTATAAAATATTTTATTCATCCCAAATATAAGATCAACATTAAAATATTTGGAAAATAAAATAAAGTAATGATGTTTAACCCTAAAATGGTAAGATTTTCACCCAGGTGTTGTAGGTGAGTTGGAGAGGAGAGGGAAATCCTCCAAGAGAGGTCCCAGGTTCAAATCTCCACCCTACAAAAAAGCTGAATTGGGTATCCAAAATCCAATTGATAATGTTGGTGAGGGCAGGGTCGGGTGCGACTCCCGGGTGACTTTGACGGTGTAGAACCCCCTGTTCATGGTCTCTCAGACTAAGGCGGCCCCACAAGGGGTTTTTCGCTTAAAAAAAAAAATTGTAAGATTTTCAAATCTTAAAATTATAATTTGTAGGGTTTTATTATAAAACCGATCTATGAACTGTGAATTTTATGCTTGGAAAATCAAGTTCATAAATATGTTTTTCTCATTATTTGCTTATTAAATATTTATGGAATAAAATATTTTTTTTTTGGTAAGTTGGAATTATATTACAAGCGGGTTTTGAAAGGATCCCAAAAACCTTCTTACAACAGGTCAAAAGACCAAACCGAGGGTTAAAACCCAAATGACACATCCCACCTAGTGGGAGACTTATTACAAGGATGAAGATAAAATCCCGTCTAGCAGGAAACATCCAAAGACCACCACAAAGGAAATCCTGCCCAACGGGAAAAATCGGCAGTCAAAAAGGGAAAATCCCGCCCAGCGGGGACCCTAGCAAATTTAAAAACCTTCCCAACAGGGAAAACAACAGAAAAAATTACAATCCCGCCTCATGGGGAAAAAATCGCACAATATGGAAATCTTGCCACGTGGGGAAAACAAACATGTTTAGGAATCCCGCCAAGCAGGAAAGGCACACAAACCCTAAACCAACATGTTTGAGAAATCCCGCCTAGTGGGAAAACCAACAAAATTGGAAGATCCCGCCTGCGGGAAAACCACCAAACCAACCCTAAACTGGGTGTGAAGGGTCCCGCCCAGTAGAGAAAAAAACTAGCAGCAAGGGAAGGTCCCGCCCCGTGGGAAACCCAACAGCAACAGGAAATCCCGCCTTGCAGGAAAAAAATAGCAGCATGCCCAGAATCCCGCCTTCAGAGAAACCAGCAAGAGAAGGCGAACCCGCCCAGTGGGAAAAACCAGCAGTACGCCCAAGACCTGCAGACAAACCCACGACCCCCCATCGAGGAAAACCAGCACGCCCTGAACCTGCAAAAAATCTTGCAAACTCGTGGATCCCACCCAGCGGGAAAACCAGCAGCATGCCCAGAAGAACACAACCCCTGCCTAACAGGAACCCCGATCTGGGATGCAAGCTGCAGAGAAGAGATAGGGAAGCTGTCCCGTGAGCGTCCATGAATGAGAAGGATTTTAACGGGTAGAAAAAATAGCGGAAGCCATTACATTGTAAGATCTTGAGCCCCCATCCCAAGATCAAACCCTGCAAGGAAACAAGCCATTAAAACCACCATCAAGAAAACTTCTAGCCCCACCATTGTCTGTCAGGGAATGGATCCAAGGAGAGATGTAGCTACATGCATGGGCACCCCCCAGAACCCAAACAACAGACTACAAAAAGATCCCTGAGATCCATCCACAAGAACAAACAAACCCCGGATCTACAAGGAGATCCCGAAGACAAGGGTTTCATGGGGCGACTGGGAAAACCATCTACGGGAAAAGGCACCCCCCGAAGCCAAAAGAACGCAGATGAAGATCCCAAGCAGCAACCAAAAAACTAGAGCCAACCCTCTTCCAACAGCCTCGAAAGCACGCTAGAAACCCGTCGAACCAGGAAACTCAGGGCAAGAAACCACCAAACCCTCCTTGCAGACCAACAACCCCGTCAAGAGGGAAACCTGAGAAAATAGGGGAACCTAGAAACTAGGCCTAAGAGCAGACCCGGGAGGGAGGCAGGGAAATGGAGAAGTGGGACTGGTCAGTTCCAGGGAACCTGGTGCTGGAGCCATCCCTCCCTTGCCATCTTATGGAATAAAATATTTAATAACAAATATAATCCTCCAATGTAGGGTTTGGATCGGTAAATAAATAAAACGGTATTTGAAGCATGAAATCCAAACAAATTTCAATAAAATATATCAACTCTAATTCTCAACTTTATTAAATCAAAGTTGAAACCAGAGTACTCATTTATCTTTTATATATTCATTTATTTAAATATTAAAACAATTTAATATTTAAATAAATTATTGATAACCTAGTGTAAGGTTTAATTCTTATGAAATTGAACTAGGCTATGCAAACATAATTGAATATCAAATAAAAAATAATCAAAAGTTCTATAAAGAAGAAATATTATTCTATCTCAGACAAATGCTACAGATAGAAATAATCATAGAGACTTAAACCAAATCATTGCCCACAGTATTCACACAATAGAACAATGATATGATGCAATCTTCAGTGAAATTTTTAATTATTGAAAACTATACCAAACATTTTAATTATAATTCAAATACCAAAATGATGCTTATTTGAATCCCTAAAATATTTTGATATAATCAAAGATCTTACAATAGAATCCGTTTCTCTGTAATTTCCAACTCTCTGTAGCTCCTTTTTCCTTTCTTTTGCTCCTTCAACTTTCCTTCTCTCCTTCTCTGCAAAAATGTCTGACCCTCTCTTTGGTTTCTAATTCTCCATTTATAACTTGAGAAATTCATTCCTCTTGATTAGTTTGCTCCGTTCCATCCGTTTAAAAAAAATGAATTCTTGAAACCCTAATATCAATAAAGCCTTTTTCAATATACTTTAATAATCCTGCACACCCGACAAATTTAATTAGAATATAAAACATTTATGAAATAACCTTCTTAAATATAATTAAATTATAAAGTTATAAAACTTTATAATTTAATTAATTTAAAACATAATCATTCTAACTATATTAAATTATAAAGTTATAAAACTTTATAATTTAATTAATTTATTTATAACATAACCATTCTAACTATATTAAATTATAAAGTTATAAAACTTTATAATTTAATTAATTTAAAACAATGAACAATTTTAAATATATTAAATTATAAAGTTATAAAACTTTATAATTTAATTAATTTAAAACATGACATAACTAAACATAACATATGAACAAACATATACATAACACCATACACTAACAAAATAATCTAAAAAGAATTAAACCTACAAAACACATTATATTATGACACAACATAATATAAAACACATAACACATGATACCTAACCAATAAACACCACATTATAAACAAAAATAACAAACCCTAAAACATAACCATAAACAAATACATGAACATCAAAATTTACTCGAAATGACTTTGGAAACATAAATGAAAGAGACTTGGTGAGCACATGGTGAATTCAACGGTGTATTTTTTACTATCCAAATGGAAACCAACCCTTTTGATAATGCACATTGCTATGACACCATTTTGAGAACTGATATTTTTATGATGGTAACTGCGAAAAATGAATTTCAAGCAATGATTTGGAAATAAAATTTTAAATTTTCAAGTGGGTCCCCAATTTTGGGGTCGTTATGAAGGACGTCACAATAGAACCCCAGTTGTGTTGTGGATAAACTAGTTTTATAACGGTAAAAAGAAAACAATTTATTTATTAAATTTAAATTAGGATGGGTAAAACTAGTTTTATAACTCTTCTACCGCATATCGTAAGAGAAATGAAATTAAGAAAGATCAAATTATATAATTATGTTTTAATGTTGCAGTATTCTCTTAAGTTGGTCATGCAAATAAAACCATTTGTAAGAGAGTCATTATTTCTTTTAAAATGACAAAAGACCTTATCATAATTTACACCTTTAGAAAAGGAAAAAGTAAATGTAGTTATTAATGGGAACTATATGAAGACAAATAGAAATGATCATAACTATAAACATAACCATTAAATATGAAATGATGCTAGCAAAAATTGCAATAGTTGAAATAGGGAATTTACCTCTTACACTTGATACAAGATAAACATTCATAAATTTTAATTTATATACCAAAGAATGTGTTGCAAATAAATTCATTTTAGGGTATAAGTGACATGTGGTTGAATGTAGTAAGGTCTAAGTTAGGAATCCGAATAGGGAAATTAAAATATTGAAATAAGAAGTTTGAATTCTTTTATTTCTCTTTAAAATTAGGGAAACAAAA
Source organism: Wollemia nobilis (assembly GCA_028583015.1). NCBI lineage: Eukaryota > Viridiplantae > Streptophyta > Pinopsida > Araucariales > Araucariaceae > Wollemia > Wollemia nobilis. The sequence continues at coordinate 3,252,870 of JAQPPZ010017031.1, read as the reverse complement.
GTAGGACTTGGATCCTATTTAGATAAAGCTCTTTATTCTTAATTATTGTTTCTTGGATATTAAATAGAAAATAAAAACTACTTCAATATGATATAGAACAATTTTGAAAACCAATGCCTATATTAAATTGAAATATTTATATTGAATACTTGAAGTATTGATATGTAAACCCCTTGAATTGATAAACTTAGAAATCACTTAACCTATTTTCTTGATAGCAAAAATGAATAAATCATGAGGATCAAAGTAGAACTTTAAATGCAAAAGAAACCAACTTTAATCATGAGATAGATGACTGAACTATACACCCATCGATGGGGGTTATGAGATGTAACCTCAATGACTTGAGAACGGTTGTATTTTAGATGGAACAGGTCGGATTAAGTGACCTTGTTAGAATTAGTAATGAGGGACGGTATTTAACATCTCCTCTAAGCCGTTGCTCAGGAGTACAATGATAAGTCCATGTACCATTTGACTAATAGAGAGCTAGTATGACAGATAAACTAGTTCTACCATGATGTTTGGTATGGGACAAACGATCGTGAGTCATAATGGAAAAATGAATCAAGACTAAGGTCAAGGTAATGATATGGCTCTTGTCGACCCTAGGAAAGAAGGCAATTATCTAGACACTATTCATATGTACGCTAACCTCTTGCATACAAAATTTTGAACATACCTATCAGTTAAATCGAGGTTCATTATACTAAGGGATGCGGAGTATCTTTCCACCCTCTAGGTGTTATGGTACCTATAGTATAACCCCAACCATGGTCCAACACTCACGCAAGAACAAGGGAAAGTTAAATGAGAAGGTAAAATCCATAAAATGGCACCTTTATGGGATTTGGCCAATCTCGTCCACTTGGGTGACTATCTGCAATAGTTCAAATTCCCAAAAGTGGTTGATATACCTTGTACTAATTGAATTTTACATTATAGAATCATTGGGTGAACCTTAATTGCTATGAACATGAAATACCTTTCTAAGATATGATAAACTTAAATAATAAAAAAATTCTCCTTGAAATTACTTGTGTTTTTATATGGTACAACCAGGTGAGTAGACTTGGGTTGTTACACATTATCTCTGGAAGAGAATATGGGAGGAAAATGGGCTCTAGATGGAGGTAAAAATATAATGAGTGAGTACATGGGACACCTACACCTCATATATAACAAACCTAACAATGGTTTGATGACTTGATCCAATAGGAGACTAGGCCCAACATTCATTTTGGAAAGACTGGAAAATTTTTTGGTATCATAAAATCTCTTGATACAAGGACATATCCCAAAGGTCAAAATATTAAATAATGTAGGGTTAGATCATCGACTTGTAATGATAGAAGTCTAGAAAACTAATCCACAATAAGCACCTTTCCGGTTCTAACTCATGTAGCTTAGAGATAAATCATTTAGACCATGAATGCAACATTGGTGGCAAGAAGGAAAACTGAGATATGACACATAAATATTTTATTTTTTCAAATGATTATAGTATATCAAAAATAAAATTAAGAGATGAAATTGGGAATAAGTTGGATATGTCACAAAAAGAAAAATAAATTTATTGAACGAGTGGAGTTGAATGATCAGATAAGGAAGGAGGAGCTCACAGAAACCAAGGACAAAATAGAACTAGATCTCACAAACCAAAAGGAGGAATGTAAAAGAAGGGAGGAGCTATTATGGAAACAAAAATCCAAAATTAGGTGGCTAAGAGGAGATAGAAACACAAGATTTTTCCATAAGTCCCTTTTAGCCTAAAAGACATATAACTTCATCTCTTCCATGAAAAATGAAGAAGGGGAGATGATTCACACATGGGAAGGCATGAACTCGATAACAATGAAATATTTTGTAAATATGTTCATGGTTGAGACCCTATATCCAATATCCCAACAAGAAATACTATAGGAGATACCTAAAATCATTATAGGAGAATAAAATGGTATACTAGGTGCATCGGTAAAAATGCAAGAATTGTAGGATGTAGTGTTCAAAATGCAAAAGGGGAAAACTCTAGGTTTAGATGGATTTCCTATTGAATTCTACCAATAATTTTGGGATATTGTGCAAGAATATATTCTAGAGGTATTAGAAGAGGCGAGAACAACCAAGGAAATATTGAAGGAAATCAACAAAAGTTACATAGAACTAATACCAAAGGCAAGCAAAGTAGAAAATATAAGTGATACTGACCAATATCATTATGTAATATTTTATTGAAGGTTATCGCCAAGATCATGGTTGAGAGGCTAAAACCACTTCTGCACAAAATAATCTCCCCTAAACAATGTGGATTCATAGAGGGTAGACAAATAGTGGATGAGATAGTGCTTGTCCAAGAAGCAATACATTCTATGGAAGCATAAAAATGCCCTACAATGTTTATCCAACTAAACCTATTTAAAGCCTATGACAGATTGGATTGAAACCTCTTAATCTGGGTTATGATAAAATTTGGGTTTTTTGAGCAGTGGACAAACTGGATCAGAGGTTGCATATCATCAATATCATACTTAGTTATCATCAATGGATGCCCTGCAAAGTTATTCCCAGCATAAAGATGTATTATGCAAGGGGATCCCATCTCCCTGTACCTATTCATTATTGTAGATGAATGTATAGGAATAACATTTGCTAAGAATAGAGATACTAAGAGACTAGAGGGAGTTTTAGTTGCTAATGGAGCTAGCCCAATCACCCATCTATAATTTGTTGATGATTCCATGTTGTTAGGAAAGACAACAATTAAATTAGTTAGAATAAAACAAATATTGAATTGGTTTACCAAGGCAATAGGCCAGATGGTAAAAAAATCTAAAGTAATTGTCTTCCATTGTTCACCTCAACAAGAGATCCTAATACTAGACAGACTTGGTTTTTAGAAAACCTTACTACCAGTTATCTACTTGGGGGTCCCAATCAAAATTAGTAGAAAGAATAAGGAGTATTGGGTGTGGTTGATAGATAAAATCAAGGGTAAAATTGATAAATGGACAAACAAGTGGCTATTATCAAGAGGGCATATTACCTTAATCAAGTTAGTGTTACAATATATCCCCATATATGTGTCATCAATTTTGGATATCCTAAAGGTAGTGCTTAGAGATATTGATCACATAAATCATAGATTCCTCTAGATGGGTGCTAGGGAGGAAATGAAATGGACCTTGGTAAAGTGGAAACCCTATGTTTGTCAAAACATAAAGGGATATTGGGTTTTAGATCTACAATAAAAAATAACATGGCATTGATTATAAAAGTTTACTGGAGAATAATTAATAGTCCTAATGCATTATGGGTCAAAAATTTGTGAGCAAAGAATGTAGAGAACAAGACCCCAACAATCAATATCAATTATCTGACAGAGATTTCCCTATTTTAGCAATACTCAAAATAAGATAAAAAATGATCAAAGAAAGGCTATTCTGAATAGTTAATAATGGAAAATACATAGATTTTTGGTTAGACTCATGGGATGGACATCTACCTTTGGTGACTCAATATCCAGAGTGGACCCCAGATGGAGGAGCTACATAAAAAGTAATGTATAAAAGTAGAAAAATATTCTAGGGAGCTAACACGAAGACCAAAAGTTGGAAGATACTGGATTCTATCAAAAGAATGGCCAATCCAACTTCCAAAGAGACTAGCAAAGGATATTGACCGAATCATACAAATAAGATCATTATCATGGTCCTAAGAGGAGGATCAATTTAGATGGAATAGTAGGACTAAGGGGGTGTATACAATAGCATAGGGATACAAAGCATTATTCCCTATCATCACTCATCCAAATTGAGATCTATTCATACAACTCTAGATGTAAAAGTTATGGCCAAAGGTTAGGTTCTTCAACTGGTCACTCCTCTACAAAAGGGTACTCATAGGGGATAACTTATTGAATAAGGGAGTCTATGGACCTATTAGATGTACATTGTGTATAGAGGAAAATAAAACTTTCAACCACATTTTTATAGAATTCCCTACAACAATGAAGCTATGGAAAATGTTGGCATCTTTGCTAAGTGTGCATTGGACCAAAAATCAATCTATAGAAGATATCTAGAGAGGATGGAAGAATAAATAAGGATTAGATGGTTATGTGAGGTAGATAGCATGGATGGGGATGATAATCCTACCTTGGAATATTTAGAATGAGCAAAATAGAAGGATATTTAAACAAGAGACTAGAGATATCCATTGTATGTGGGTGAAGACCATATCCAATATAACATAGACTATTCAATTCATGATGAAGCAACCACAAAAATCACATCAATAATGGGAGTAAATAGTGGCATGACTAAAGATCAGTCCCTAAAAAAACAAATCTAGAAAAGTCAAACCATGGGGTAAAATGATGAATAGAACCCAAAAATGGTAGCGACCACCACTAGGATCTGGAAAGGTAAATGTAGATGGGGTGTCAAGGGGTAATCCAGGAAAGGCCAATGTAGGGAGGATAGTTAGACTACCGAACGATATCCTGACATTCACAATTGAAGTAAACTTAGGTACTCTTTCCAAAAATATTGCTAGGGGATATGGCATTTTTATAGGAATGTAGGAGGCTCTCAAGACCAGATGGAATAGAGTGATAGTGGAATTGGACTCTCAGTTATTGATTAACTACATTAAATTTCCATTAAGAATAAAGAATGCTAGTAGGAGAATTTAGAGGATTGTAGAGAAAATTAGATAAATACAAAGTAGTTTTCCAGAGGTTATATACACCCATATACCAAGAGAGTGAAATAATGCAGTTGATGGTATGGAAAACTAGGCTTTGGACAAGGGAGACCTCATTTGCTCTGGGCACCCTCCTAAGTGGTGGGCATGGAAACTAAAGGAAGAGTTTCTGCATATTCAGTATATTGATGATAAAATTCCTGGTAATGTGTAGAGATTCAATTTTTGTGACACTCTTTATTGATAGGGATTTTGGTTCTTAGTACAAAGGTTGAGATAGATAAATTTGATGTATCTAATGTTAAAACATGGGTGAAAATATTGATGGCCTAGAAAGGTAAAAAATGTAATATAATTTGATGATCAATATAATATAATTAGTCTTACCCAGGTGTTGTAGGTGAGTTGGAGAGGAGAGGGCAATCCTCCAAGGGAGGTCCCAGGTTTGAATCTCCACCCTACCAAAAATCTAAATTGGGTACCCAAAATCCAATTGATAATGTTGGTGCGGGCAGGGATGGGTGCGACCCCCGGATGACTTTGACGGTGTAGAACCCCCTGTTCGTGGTCTCTTAGACCAAGGCGGCCCCACAAGGGGTTTTTCGCTTAAAAATAAATAAATAATATAATCACTCTTTTTACCAATATATATATATATATATATATATATATAAAAGAAGCTTGTATGCAAATTTTGAGTAATTCTTCTATAAGTTCTCTTCATCTTATTGCATGAATGACTTTGGTCAGTTATATTCATAATTTCATTTTCATTAATATTATTATTAATTATGTTGGCTATTTTACATATTAATTGCTCTTAGATTTGATACTACTCAAGATCCAAAGTATTGGACCTAAGATATTTGGCTTAAATCCCAACATGTGCAAGACTTTTTGCTTTCCATTAATAGCACTTCCCTCCTAGATTATGGAATGCATGATAATTGTGGCATTGCCCTTTTTTCCTCCTATCATTCCTTGTTAATTCTATTTTATACATGGGTGTATTATCGTTATTCAAACTTTGAATGTGTTTATTGATCACACACTCTCTTTGCTACAATTATAGTTGTATTTTACTTTCAATTTATCACACCCTAAACTCCTATAGTTTACTTTCATGCATTTTAATTTTTGAATTTATTTTATATATATCATAGATTAGATTAGATTAGTGAGGATATTGGGGATCCAACCTAAATCTAAAGGTTGAAAGGGGTGTGCTCCCCCTTTCTTCCAATTTGTTGAAATGGATTTGCAATCACATAAGAAGTTGGAAATTTCCACAATTCAAAAACACCATATATGGTGACTATTATTGGTAGTTTTTTCTTCTTTTATTTATTAATTTAATATAATTAGCCATGTTAAACCTATCCATATTATTTCAATGATTTTCACAAAAAATATAGTTATATAGGACATTACAAGTCTGCTTGTTGCTTAGATTAAGTTATTACGCATCAAGAGTCTCCACCTATGTTGGAGTTCATACCTATTTTCAAAAATGAACATAAGCAACCCATCCACTCAAATCTCATACAAAAACCATAATAAATAATGAAACAAAGAAAGATGTAGTGGGTACTCTAGACACCATAAATAATCACTAGATTATCCATAGATAAGAATCGCAACATTTTGATACAATGGATGGAATGGTAGAGTGTATTTATACCAATACCAAAACCCTATTTACATAAATAAGTTTAACATAAGCCAACATAACAAGAGGGATTTATGATTAATTACAAGTTATAAGGTGGGTTTAACCATAAAAATATTAATTGTGGCTCATGATTCTTATATAATAAAATGATACTATAGACACCTAAAATTAGCACAATAAACATTAATTAATTAATCATGATTAATTAACGCATTTAATATTAATTAAAACTAATTAATATTAAATAATAAACATTCATCACCTAAGTATTAATTAATTAATTAATTTATTTATTAAATAAATAATTAATTAGTGCTTAGGTTGCACAATCATTTACCCCTCCTCGTGGATGCATTGACCCTCACATTCACCCCTTTACATCACCCACTTAATTGACAACTCCACCTCCCATCATTCGAACCGATCACACACAAGAGAAAATCCTCATCCACAAGTGAACTCAATTTACTACTAGTTGCACCTCTAAGCTACAAAGGAAAGATAATAATGCACTCAGTTAACCAAACTAGTTGACTCAACATATATAATATGCACACAATCAACAGAATCAGTAAAAAGATATGCACACCATGCACTTTCACTTAAACAGTGCATATTTAAATTAAATAAATATATTTATTTTAAATATTTAAATCAAATCAAACATGCCCATGCACATTGGACAAAACTTACAAGAAAATCTTATCCCCATGCAATCCCATAATTAAGAATTAATGCAAGGAAAAGACTCTCAGTTACATGCACTTAACTGACCAAGCCACCTCCTTATCCCTTCACCCCGAGAAAATTATAAATAAGACCTCACCTCCTTGATGGAGCATGAGGATGGAAAGCCTAGTGAAGCCCTGATGAAACTTCGAGTATTCATAGTACTCAAACCTCTTGAGTTTTATCATTCTACCATACCCATCCCATGTAGAATCCTGAACACGTGACTTCACAAGACTGGATCCACTCTCGACATATTTTGTATGCCATATGTCGTGATCATCCCACCTTGAACAATCTCAGTCCATGGTCGTTAGAACCTCAAAAAATTTATCCCTACCTCATGGGAGGATATTTTCCTTGCATGAATTATTAATTATGGGATTGCATGCAGATAATATTTTCTTGTTACATGCACTTAATTGACCAAGCCACCTCCTTATCCCTTCATCCTAGGAAAATTATAAATAAGACCTCACTTTCTTGATGGAGCATGAGGATGGAAAGCCTAGAGAAGCCCCGATGAAACTTTGAGTATTCACAACACTCAAACCTTCCAAGTTTTATCATTTCACCATCCTCATCCCATGTAGAATCCCAAACACACAATTCCATAGGCCTGAATTCACTCCCAACATATTTTAGATGCCATAGATAATGATCGTCCAACCCTAGATGGTATTGGTTTGTGATCATCAAACCCTTGGATGATCGACCCATAACCCATACAAAGGCCTCCTAATGTGGCACAATTCAACCATGACATGACTAGACATATCACAATGTGATGCAACAACAACAACATTAGCAACAGTGGCAACAACACACACAGGTAAAAACATAATCCGTGTTATATCATTCACATGTTTTCATTTTTATTCATTACATGATTCAATTTTACTTATTGCATTGGATTTCAATATTTCTTAAATTCGAGCCTCACTTTGGGAGGTGCGATAGGTATTACTGATGCATTGTATTTATATCTTGTGTGTAGGTTAGAAGTACAAATCAAATCAGACACAAAGTTAGAAAATGACCTGAAGCCACCCAAGTCTGTAGAACTACATTTCGATGGCCGCTGTAGTCCACACATCATGAATATTTGCATCCATTCAGTTGTTAGCCACAATCGTTTGACCCTAGATTATCACAAACTACAATCATATGACCCCAGATGCACTCTATGAAGTGGTGGTCACTAGAAACTCGGTCTGAGCACTTGTTGTAGCTGCAAGAGTACCAAGGTACCATATTTTTTGTATAAGAAAATCGATTCATTCATTCATTGTAAAACCCCTATGTAGGTAGAATATTGTAATAAAAATGACACAAAGGCATATTTCAAATTTAATATCAATTCATTAATTTTAGTCATTTATTGTATACATGGTGCATACTTTTATCATCTACAAGATGGCGATCATGGTGGGACCTTCCCTCTTGAATTAATATGTGCAATAATACAAGTTTGCTACTATTTTATGTTATATTTTAGATTCTTCTATAATACTTTATAGGTTTTTGATAATTTTCACATTTTAGGTTTTGTAGGTTGCAGATAAACCATAGAAACATAATTGTCCATTCATGTAGGATCTCGGATTGCAATCGTTTGCCCTTGGACAATCTCAAATAAAAATTGTTCGACCCCAAATGGTCATAATGCACAACTACCACATACCTTTGGTCTTCGACACAACACAAGATTACAAGTAGGAGGCCTTATTGTTTTTGTTATGAGGTAGAATTTGCAGTAGTTGTAGCTAGTTTAATTAAAAAAAATTGTTTTTAATTAAGGTTAGATGGTTATTTTTGTTTTGCTCTAGGAATTCATAGCATGCTAGGATAGCTTTTGTATGCAATAGTATAGCTACATTTGCGTGAAATAACCAAAGAAAATCATTCTAGAGTTACTTTTGCATTAATATAGTTGCATTAGGTATTTAAAGTGAGATCACATTTAAGGGATACAATAAAACCTAAGGAAGATAAAAAGAACCACACAGTGCATGGTTTTTGTAAATGTCATCGAGTTAGATTTCATAATCAACCATCAATCGAGACCAGCAATGGTGGAATTCATCTCCATATGTTGGCTTGCACCATAGCAACCGTAGTGGCACCCTGAGTGGCTTTTTGGACTTCATCACTGAAAAGTGTTAGCTTTTGATGGATATATAATACAGGGAATGCAACCACAAGATGTAAGATAAGCAGTCTAAGATGACTGTATGATAATGGCACTATAATATGCAAGAAAGTAATAAGATAAACATCTGCAATAACTCAAAAATATGCCATTAATGAAAGCTCACAAAAATAGTACAATACAGTATAATGGAGGACATGAACACTCCATAAACTATTTTTAAAGAGGCTACATTGTACTCCTCTAACTAATCTATACTATGCACTCTCTATATTCTCTATCCCCATGATTTCACTCACTATAAGGCCTATATATAGGAAGATAAGTTCCTTGGCCCTCACTCTACCTTTGACTCTATCCTATGACTCATGTACATGTGGACTACATGCACATTTACATCATTGCACATTCTAACACTTGTGCATTTATTACATTGCTTGAAGTAACTACTTAACTTTACTCTAAAGTAAACTCCTACTCTAGTAATGTACCAAAGGTGGTACATTGACATGTACCAAATAATGTAATATACTCTAACACCCCCTGTATTACATTATTTGGGTATTGAAGACTTTAGTCTTCAATATGGATCTTCATTTGGTTATGGAGTTTGTATTCTCCTTCTCTATTTTTTGTAACCTGTTCAAGCAAGTAGTTAGTGTCTTCATAAAATGCTATCTTTGCTAAGAGAGCTTTAACTTCATGTTCATCTGGTTTAGTATTTGTGCTTTCTTTATTATACTCTTTGTTTGTATCCAGATTAGGATCTTTGTCTTGTTCTCTTCTGCCATGTTTTCTCTTCCTCCTTCTTCATTTTTGCATTGTTACTAGAGGAATATCTGCTTCATGATGAGTTAGTCTATCATCACAATAAAATTGACTTGGATTCAAAGGTTCATTACTAGCATTTACTTTCTTTTGTTTCATTCCTCAAAAGAACTCAAAAGTGATTAATGACAAATAGAACATTAAGCACTCTTCTAAAGAAAGAATAATCACATTTTGAGTATTCCACCAAGTCTTGAATAGAGTTTCATGAAGATATCCAATTAATGTTGTAAAGTTCTCTTCCTTTGCTTCCTTCAAAAACAAAGAGAATATTTCTTTCAACTCTGTAGACAAGAGTTTGAATCCATCAAAGTTTTCTATTAGATTTTGTGAATAGAACCTAAGTTCATGAAATATCATTTCACTATATTCATTGAATGTATTCTTAATTATTTCCTCCATCTTACTTTAAACCTTTTTATGTTTATGTATTTTTTATTACCTTTGAAGTTGGCTTCCTTATGTCTCCCTAGTTTAGAGTATGTTATATTCTTGATATAGTGCTTAGCAACTATTAGTTCACTTTTTGAGTTGATTTTGTAATATTTTGAGAATGATAATAATCAACTCCTATTTTCACCTTATTTCTCCTATTGAACTATGCACTTATCAATTTGATGGAGTTCTCTATGGTTGGATTTCTTTTATCCCTTTAATGTGATTATGAGACAAGTATAAGCAATAAATTCCAACTCTTTCAAGCAAACAATAATTTTGCTTCTCTATCCTTAAATTTTCAATGGTTCAATTTTCTAAATTCCAATTAATTAAAGTTTGATGTAGTACTCCTTATATCTCCCTAATTTGGAATTTTAGAAATTGATGATATTTGCAATATAATAATAATTTGTTTTCCAAGTAGAAACCCTTATATCTCCTATGATATTGATTGCAAATATTAATATATTTGTATTTCAACTAATGTGATTTGAAATACTATTTAAGGATATAAACTCCTATTGATTTGCTTTCAAGTTTACTAAGGTTGAGTTTGCAATATCTTCAATGCAAATGATAATGATTTCAACCTTATATACTATGCCTTATCACTCCTTAATGAAAGTAAATATTATAATGTGTATATTTCTACTAGGGCACTTTTGAAATATCATTCAAGGAAATAAACTTTTAAGTTTGCTTTCTAATCTCTAAGGTTGGAATTTGCCTATATCTTCAAGCAAATAATAAATAATCTCAACCTTAAATAATAAACCACCTTATAACTCCTTAATCTCAAAGAAAGCAAATATAAAGTTATATAAAACTTTACCTTCCTATGAATGTTTTATGTTGCACTATGATTGGCCCTTTGATTTGATTCTCTATCCAAACCTGAGCATTGAATTCATTGGTCTCCTACGTATGGTAATGAGAAATTAATGCTCAACGTTCGAGCGCTCCTCGTAAGATGTTTTTCTCCTTTCTTTAGTGCACTTTGACCACTCTAGCTTGAATCGCTCCTCTTCTGTGCTTCTCTTTCATTGTCCGTCTATGTCTTCAGCTATTAAATACCTTACACCTCCCTTGATGTGAATGTCAAGTGGCATGTTCTTGCTAGCAATGTATGCTTTATGGCATTTTGGAGGCTATATTCTTGGATGCATTATTTGGGTGGTGCCAACCTTTACTTGAGCATTGAATAATGATTAAAGAAATGCTTCACCAACCTTGAGCGCTCATCTTCCTAAGCGTAAGTGTTATGAGAGAATGTGAATGCTCTCTCTTCCCTAGTGCCAAGTGGCACTTGATTCTTGGTAGTGTTAAGACAAATGGAAGCACCTTCTTTGCATGGAATCAAACAACTCAATGTTCATTTTAACCCTGGAGCTTATCTTGGCTTCTTTGTTTCCTTCAACACCTATTATTTCTAACTCCATTCATAGGTTAGCTTGGCTTCTTGGCAATGGTTGTTCTCCAATGTAGATGGATGGCCCTTCGAGTTCTTTTAGCGCTTGGGTAACTCACCTTGTCTTTGCCAACTATCTTGAGTTATTTCCAACTTGCACTATCGACCCTTGGCTTACCTTGCTATTCTCTTTTTGCTGTAGGTTTTGCACCATGACAGGTGTCCTTCACAATGGTGTTGCTCTTGTGTTGTTGTAGCACCGAGCTATGGTGTCTTTTAACACCTTGATGAGCAGATATCAAGCCTTTTGGATGGCTCTTCTCTTAAGCACTTAGGCTTGTGCTTTTACCCTTGCTAATGGTGGGTATTGTACCCTTTGGATGACACTTCTTTTAAGCACTTTGGCTTGTGCTTTTACCCTTGCTAATGGTGGTCACTTGTAGATGTACCAATGAGCTATGTAGTGTGTCCTTAAGACACTTAAGCCTTTGTCTTATTTTTGGTGTAAAGTAGAAGACAAGTATGGTGCAGTAAACAACTCTGTAATAACCTATAATAGGTTACCTTAATTGCACCTTAATCTAAGACTCTCCTAGTCTCCTTTTGTAGCTCTTTTTCTTGATTTGAGATGGTGGCTTTCTTCTCCACTCCTTGGAGGTATATCACCCTTTTAGGTGGCTTCTCTATGCCACAATAAGTTGCAGGTTTTTTGCACTGAATAGTGTCTTTAGACACTTTGATATTATGCTGATTTGTGCACTTTGGTCTTCCACCTTAACTTAACAACCAATGCACTTAATAACTTTTAAGAGTAAATAGTATAGTGCACTATTAATCTTACCTTATTTCTCCTTTGAATGAACCTTAAATCATGCACTAGTAATTTCTCCTTATTGCTCCTTTGAAGAACTCTTAAAAGTAATTTGAAACTTGCACTAAAATCAATGCTTTAGAGCATAGTCTTCTTTGCTTCTAGTTGATAATAGGAAGATGATATTTTTCTTTCTGTTGAAATATATCTAACTCCTATTTTAATGTGCAGGTATTAACCTTAAAAGAAACTATCTTCTGCACTCCCTTGAAGACTTTAATATGCAACCTTCTCCTTGCAACTTTAACTCTAATATGGTGCTTAATGAAACTTACTAATCGAGCTAAGTAACTTAATGTTCAGTAATGAACCTATTGCACCAAAGTTGCTTACCTTAATGAACTCTGTAGATGAAGGATTGCAAGGTGATTAGATTCACCTTATTGCTACCTTTTATTGGATGAACTTGCAGCTCTTCTTGACTGTTCAAAATAGTTCTCTAACTCACCTATTTGCAGCTTTGAAACCCTCTAACTTGCTACCCTAAATCTGTAGTAGGTGACTTTAACTATCCTTCAGAATGCACTCTGTAAATATGAAGTTTTGCAACTAGTAATGTTGTCCTAATTTCTACCCTTTTGTAATCAATTTCTCCACTGAAATGCTATCCTTGAATCTCAAAAATTTGGTAGGGAACTCCTCCAAATCGTAGCTGAGTTTTCCTTCAAGAACCCTTCAGTATTCTATTGTAAATTCAGCAAACCCCTATCTTTGAATGAGCCTTCTAGCCTTCAAAGGTAATCTTCAAACCTTTTAGGTTTGGTAGTAATGTCTGGCTCCTTTCTCCTTGTCAAATTCTGACTTCAATCTAGGCCTTCTTCTCAAGAATCTAAAAGTCTTGAGGTCTTCACCAATCTCCTCCAAAATTTGGCAAGCTTCTTGCCAAATCTATCTTCTTTGGGCTTGTTGTTGGATGGCGATAATTGTCCCAAAATCTTCCTTTATCAAGAACTTCTCCTTGGTGGTAAATTTCTCCAATGAGTTCTCCTAGGAACTCCTTCAATGGCCTTCTCTGAATCTCCTTCAATGAGGCTCTCCAAGCCTTCTCCTTGTTTCTCCTTGAGACCTCTTCTCTAGGGTCTTCACTCTCGTAGCTTCTCTGGTCTTTCTCAATGAGACCTTTCAACCTTCTACTATGGAAGTGTTGCAATGAGATCTCCCTCTCGGATCTCTAAAATTTGCTATTGCTAAAATCTAGAATAGGACCTTCGCTAGTCCTTCTCTATCTTCCAAAATGGAAGTTCTTCAATGGACCTTCTGTGGGTCTCTTCAACTTCTTCAGGGTGAAGTCTTCAATCTTCAATGGAGATCACCAATCTCCTATCTTCACCAGGACTCTTCTCTGGAGTCTTCTCTTCCAAGGCTCCTATGGCCTTTTCTTCTTCTACACTTTGCAGGTCTGCAATCTCTAGCAATGGGACCTTTTCTACAGGCCTCCAAATATTTGATCTTCCATTTGTTGCTTCTGGTGCTGGATTGATTCCAAAGAAGATATTCTTCCTAGCTCTTTGTAGGAAGCTTCCCAAATTTCTTTGAATCTCCTTTTCCTGCAACAAAGTATTAGGACTGTAATGGAAGAAACTCTAAATCTAGAGATAATCAATCTTCACTAGTTGATTTGTCAATCTAGTGGAATCAATGCTGAGTCCTAGTCTTCACGAGTTTTTCCAACTCTATGGAAAGACTCTAGCCAAATGCAATCTCAAAAATTCTAAAAATGAGATTTTTGGATTCCTCTCAATCTCACTTGTGGCTCTCCCTATTTCCTATTGATCTACCATGTGCTCTGATACCATTGTTAGCTTTTGATGGATATATAATACAGGGAATGCAACCACAAGATGTAAGATAAGCAGTCTAAGATGACTGTATGATAATGGCACTATAATATGCAGGAAAGTAATAAGATAAACATCTACAATAACTCAAAAATATGCCATTAATGAAAGCTCACGAAAATAGTACAATACAGTATAATGGAGGACATGAACACTCCATAAACTATTTTTGAAGAGGCTACATTGTACTCCTCTAACTAATCTATACTATGCACTCTCTATATTCTCTATCCCCATGATTTCACTCACTATAAGGCCTATATATAGGAAGATAAGTTCCTTGGCCCTCACTCTACCTTTGACTCTATCCTATGACTCATGTACATGTGGACTACATGCACATTTACATCATTGCACATTCTAACACTTGTGCATTTATTACATTGCTTGAAGTAACTACTTAACTTTACTCTAAAGTAAACTCCTACTCTAGTAATGTACCAAAGGTGGTACATTGACATGTACCAAATAATGTAATATACTCTAACAAAAATTCCCTTACTTTTGGATGCATCCCAAAGTAGGATAGGTTAGATGCCCTCTCATTCATGGGGCTTAATAATTTATGGAATTATAGCTATCATTTATGCCCAAGCTTACACGAGCATGAAGAAAAAGCCCAGATGGGTTGGTAGCAAGGCAATAAACAACGTGACCTATTCCAAGGGTATTTTATTTTCCTAGGTTATCATCAGCTACATCTATCCATTTAGGAATCCATTTCCAGTCATCATTGTGCCAATTCTTGTTAGAGAGGTGGGAATCAATACACCCAATTAGTTTGTATTTCATCACACCATCAGTAGTTTAGGTTAAGTTACATCAAAACACACAAAACTCTAATAAATAAAAAACACTTCAAAATTAAAAATAAATTAAAAAACATATCAAAAAACCAAAAATAGTTTCAACGATCTCACAAGCATATCAAATAAAACATTGGAACATTAAAACAAAGAAAATCAAAACTGTTCTTTATTTTTTTAGATAGTTAAAAAGAGAAAATACAAAAGAAAGAGGTTCACTAAACACAACAACACCATCATCACTAAGCCTTCATAGTCACATCCTATCCATTTCCTAGCTTATGGTCTTGATCCAAAGTCAATCTTGAGCTCAAGCCACAACCCAAGCCACCACAGCCCATTTGATCAGGCCTCACAACCATCCACTGCTCCTACAAATTAGTAGGAGGAAGCATCCTAGCAACCATTGGGTAGTTTAGCTAGCTACATGCAATAAATTACTTCCCCCTCACTTGGGTTATAGACCTTGGTTGCCATATACAGTAACGTCCCTACCACAAAACCTACGTCTACTAGTTTGGGGGTACTGGGTCCTTAGGTCGTATCACATTCATTGATATTGAGGCTATAATAGCACTTCAAGGTGGCCCTCTTTCCCAACCTAATTAACCATATCCATCCTTAACACCATTAACCATTCCACCTAGGTTAATTTACCTCATGCCCTAGAAGTTGGTTTACACACATGTAACCCATCTCATCGACCTGAATCCTCAATTTGACATGCCTACATAAATATTTCCACTTGGAGGATCTGATCCCCAAACTAAAACAATATCTATAGTTGTGGATATAAACCAACCTCTCCAAGCCCATGTTAATTATGGCATCTCACTTGGATGCATCCATTCAACCCACCTCCTCCCATCAACCTCAACCACCACCACAAGGACTAAACTCCACACCTCCTACATTTGCATAAGATATGTTATTTATGTAATCCCTATCCTAGGAAACTAGACCGCTTACCATTTAGGCACTAACGCCTCTATAACCATAGGATAACTCCTGTAGTTACTTCCAACCACCATTAAGCCAACCCTTGCCCTTAACTGGATACTACCAAACCTCATCCACCACCATATAGTCCCTACAAAAGACTAAAAACTACAACCAACAACCCCCACCATAGCAATACAAAAAACATAAAAAACCCCCTTAACAATAATACTAACAATACCAACAACCTCCATAATAATAGTTCTATCAACAACCACCTCTATAGTAGTACTATCAGCAACAACAACCACACACACCTCAACATCAATAACAACCTCCACAACAACAATACTACTAGTAACCACTGCTATAGTAGTACTACCAACAACAACAACAACAACAACCATAAATACCCCAACAACAACAATCACTGCCCAATCAGAAACAACAACATCCTTTGCAATAGCAAATTCCATTCACACCCCATCAACAACAAACCATTCAACATCAATAGGTCGCTCAAAAAAACTATCAACAACAAACCATTCCACATCAATAGGTCATTCAAAAATGATATCAAAAACCACCCCTTCAACATCAATAATAATCACACCAAACCTATCAACAACCCATCACCCAACATCTACCATCCAACACATACATAAATCAGTAATTCACCCAATAACATCAATACCCCCAATCGAGATTTCAATTTGGCACATCTAATGTAGTTCCCCAAGCCACTTCAGATCCATTTCAATGGTTGGCCGATCAGGTTTGCACTTTACAAATGCAAGTTATCGGTATGAGGTATCAAAAGCCAACACTTGGCCAGTTACAAAACTTCCCCATCCATCCATTAGTGCCATCACCACCATATCCTTCTTTATTCGAAATGCCAAAATTTGAGAAATTCAAGGGGAAGGAGGATCCCCAAGAGCACATGAGCAATTTTATCAATGCATGTTATCTTCTTAATGAAATTGATGCTCTCATGCTCTGCACCTTCCCATTGTCCCTTGGGGAGGAGCTTTGGACTGGTATAACCATTTGCCTAGACATAGCCTCTATAACTTTGAGCAATTGGCCAATCATTTTTTGGAACACTTCTCTCTAAATGTCAAGAGGTAAATAACATTGATAGACCTATTTAATATTTGACAATTTGATGATGAACCTATCCTAGACTATGGTGCTAGGTGGAGAGCTATGATAACATAGTTACCCTTTTCTCTCCCCACCATAGAGCTCACTCGAATATTTACAAGGAGTTGTTCCAAACCTATATCGCTATTATTACAACTCCAGCAATATCGCACACTCGAAGAAGCTCTAGCATAGGCCAAAATCATCAAGGATATAAATATCCAAGAGGGAGAGATAAAACTCAAGAAGAAAGAGTGGCAAAAAAAAACTCTAAAGGCACCTCCAACAACCAGTCCAAACCCAACCAAGTTAATCAGGTGGTATTGAGCATCCTGAGCAATTCCAATCAACAACAACATCAACCACCACCTCAATAACCCTCACAAATTCAAAACCAACACAATAGCCTCATATCAGGCCACACCACCTCCTGTGCAACTTTAGAATCAACAACAACTAGAAAACCATAATAGGCATCCTGCTAGACCCCCTCACAATTACATGCCACTTCTAGAGCCTTATTCAACCATATTTCAAAGGCTCTATGAAGGGCAAGCAATCAGATTATAGGAAGTAAAACCAAAATATTAGAAAAATCCTAAACCTAGGTCTTACAAAGAATATCAATATTGTTTTTACCATAGGAAAAAAGGGCATGATATCAATGATTGCATTGCATTCAAAAATTTGGTTCAAGATCTTGTCGAGAAGGGGGCTATTGCCATTGATAATCCTTTGGCTCCATAAAATCAAAACCTTGGCATCTACCAGGACCCTTTACCACAACACAACCAACCACCCCCTACACCCACAATGATTGCTATGCCATCCAACCAGGTGAACCATCTTAATAATGTGCCACAACACCAAAACTTTGTAGGGATGATACACATAGTTACTCAAAACCAATGCTACCCTGAACGATCACTACCATTAACTACTGCATCTAATGTACCTTCATCCTCTACATTTCCACCTCCACTAGTGCAAGTCATGCCTCGTGCCCCTATGACCTATCATATCATTAAGCACTTGCCTCACCCAGAGCCTAAGAATGGTATCAACCAAGCTTTCGATTTATGAGCTCATCCAATAATCACCCCCACATCGCGAGGCATTAATGGAAATTTTGAAATCCATTGAAGTTCAAACACAAGATCCAAATGCCTTCATAAATTTTATGGGAAATATCAAAACGTGCATAGAGCCATCCATTACCTTCTATGACCATGAGATCAAAACCTTACCCATAGAGATACCAGATCCTCCATTGCACATTGTAGCTCATATAGACAATAAGCCCTTCAAGCGAGTGTTGGTCGATATTGGGTTGTCTATCAACATCATCACCTCTATCACACTTCAACATTTGAACCTGCCACCATCACACATAGCCTCATCCACGTTCACTTTATGGGCCTTCAATGATACCTTGTGCTCAACATTAGGAATGGTTGTTTTACCTATTCATGTAGGTGTAAAAACCATCCATACACTATGCCACATCCTTGAAGGAGAAATGCAATACAATATCTTGCTTGGAAGACCATGGATTCAGGATATGTGATGCATCCCCTCAATATTACACCATTACCTCAAGTATATTCATGAGGGTCACGTGCATTGCATCCCTACTAATGAGGAACCTTTCAAGTATTACAACATGATATCCAACCCGTATGAGCCTCCCCTTACCATCCACACACCTATACCTCACCTCAAAATTACCTGAGCTAGCCCCTCAATCAATCATATCATATCACACCCTACCTCATCCATCACCAAGCCCCAACCCACTTGCACACCCATATTTACCACCCATACCATTGCACCCAACTCACTACACAAACTTGACTACTTTGTACAATCCCCATTACCCATCAACCACATCCATTCAATCCCATCATACTTGGCCAAACCCTCCATATCCTAGCCAACCCTTATCTACACAAGGTTCCCCCTTTTACCTGTACATCCCACACATACCTTCCACTAACCCACCACTCTGGCCAACTACACCCATTGCCACACCACCCCCATCCATAGTGGCTCAGGTCACTACCACACCTCCATTACATGTACCTCCCACACCTGCTTGCATGGTGGAATCTCAAAACACTTTGCTGACCATAGTGCTAGACTTGTTAACCCCACCCATATAAGGGTAAGCTATCATAGCTTCCCTTCCACCATCCACCAACTCCTCAACCATCACAACACCCCCAACCAATTCACCCTCCACATAGCTTGAGCCTCCACCTCCACCAAATTTATCTAGTGCAACTTCATCCATATTAGGCACCACCCCAATTTCATCTATGGTAGTAACTCAATTAGAAGAGAATATTGGAGCTTCTCCTGCATCTACTTCCCAACCTGTGCAGGTCACGATGCATATAACAAGTCTAGGAATAGGTGAGTACTTAGTGCACAATATCACATTTATACCTCCCATCATTGAATCAATTAAGGATTTTGGTCACCCATGCATAGGCACCATTGTTCCCATGGGTTCTACATCCAACACAATAAATTTTGTGTATGTCGAAGTTGACACCTCCTTCGATGTACCCATTGAGGAGCAACCCGAGTCACCATTTTTTAGTGATATTAATTTTTATCCAATCTCTCCTTTGCACTAAAATACTTTCAATGCTATCATTGGAGAGGATTTTTCCTAGGTCATCATGAATAGGGAATTCACCATCTCATCGAACCACATTATCAACTCCCTGAGGAAAAATTTGGACTAGGGTATCACCACCATCAACTAGTTGACCTCTTCGAGGAAAATTTTCAACGTCTCACCCTTGATCTCGAGGAGGATAGTGATAATGAATACAATGATCATAACAAAGGCTCTTTCCAAGTCACCAATATCCATACCATATCATCGAACACCTTATAATATGAAATAGATGAGCTACTTGAGGTACTTTCAATTGCCTTTGATAGCTCTAAAGAAGACTCTTCCTCCATCATCCCCCTCATATATTTTTAGATGATGGTGACATTTACCGTCATCTATCTCCCATACCACTCCCCATTTTTCCCATGCTCCTTCCATTGGAGCACCCAAATGTGCCATCCCATCCACTACCTCTATCACCTTAGACACCTCTAAGCCAATCGAACCCACATCCATCAATGTTGGATCAACTGCTACCTTGTGAGAAATCAATCCCCTCCATCTCACAAATAAACATGGTCACCATTGACTTGTTTATGCCCCTTCACAATCTAAGCGACCCATCAAACCCCATCCATGTTGATCCAAGTCTCATTGAATTTGATTGCATTTCCCCCATGCCATCCCCCAAATATTTCCTTCCATCCAAATAATTGCTTCATCAAGCAAACATCTACATGCCACCAACCCTATCACCCATCTCATTTGTTGTCCATCATGTTGATACAAATGACACTGAGTCACCCATTTTTTAAAATATAATTGATGACATTCACCTCATCCCCACTCCTCATCAATTAGATGAGGGTTCCCATATGCTAGTCGAGAAGACCAATAATATCAACATTAGCGCAGATCCCAACAACTCGTAAATCATCAAACTTGCAAAGAGCCTCAACTCCATAGAACATAAAGAGCTTATCACTTTTCTTACTGAGCACAAGCATACTTTTGCATGGTCATACAAAGACATGTTGGGACTGGACCCTAATCTAGTGGTTCATAATCTCATCTTGAGACCCGATGCAAAACCTATAAAGCAAAAGTTACAAAATCTTCATCCTACCATAGCCCTTATGGTTAAAGAAGAGTTGCAAAAATTGCTAGATGTGGGTTTTATTCAACCCATAGACTACCCAAAATGGGTCTCAAACATGGTACCCATTAGCAAGCCTAATGGGGGGATACGCATTTGCACATATTTTTATGACTTAAACAAAGTATGTCCCAAGGATGACTTCCCCTCCCTAAACATCGATATGCTCATGGATTCTACCATTGGCCATAAAATGCTCTCCCTCATGGATGGTTTTTCAAGATACAATCAGATTTGAATTAATCTTGATGACCAACACAAAACAACTTTTACGACACCTTGGAGGATATTTTTCTATAAAGTCATGCCATTTGGACTTAAGAATGCAGGCGCTACCTATCAGTGTGCCATGACTTACATCTTCCATGATCAAATGCACAAAATAGTTGAAGACTATGTGGATGATATTTTGGCCAAAGCGAAGCTTCATCATGAGCATATCGATGTTTTATACCAAGTTTTCAAGCGATTACTTGAGCACAATGTGAGACTTAACCCAAAGAAGTGCATCTTTGGTGTTACATCAAGAAAAATTTTAGGGTTCATAGTCTCTAAACAAGGCATTGAAGTTGACCCAAACAAAGTTAAAGCAATCATCGATATGCCACCCCCTACAAATCTCAAAGAATTACGTAGCTTGCAAGGCAAGATACAAGTGATCTATCGCTTTATAGCACAATTATCAGATAAATGCAAGCCTTTCAATCATTTATTGAAAAAGGGGGTCACTTTTGAATGGAATCAAGAGTGCCAAGATGCATTTGATGCCATAAAATAATATCTTGCATCACCACCTGTGTTGACACCACCTCGACCAGGTGTACCATTCCATATGTACATATCTACCATAGATTTTGCATTAGGAATTATGTTAGCACATAAAAATAAATCAAACAAAGAGTAGGCTATATATTACATTAGTCACACATTTGTAAGCTATGAAGCTAAATATGCATATGTCAAAAATATATGCTTAGAAGTTGTCTTTGCAACTAAAAAGCTTCGACATTACATGATCGGTCATACTACGTATGTCATTGCAAAAGAAAACCCTTTGTGCTATATGATGAGTCATACCTATACGAATAGCAAGACATCCAAATGGATAATGCTTTTAATAGAATTTAATCTAGAATTTGTTAGTCAAAAATCCATCAAATGTTAGGTAATTGTAGATCAGCTTGTCAAAGCTCCACTATCAAATGACACACCACTCATAATTGAGCTACCTAATGATTCTGTGTTCAACATAACTGAGCAAGAAGAATCTATCAAGCTAGAAGAAGATGTTGATGTTGTCCTTTTCTTTGATGGTTCCAAATGTGAGCAAGGGGGAGGTGTTGGAGTTGTATTCTTCACACCTCAAGGGGCTCCTATACCCCTTTCATTCAAACTTGACTTCCCCTGCACCAACAATAATATAGAATATGAAGCCCTAATTTTAGGACTTTAGACTACTATTGCACTAGGCATTAAATGACTAAGCATTTTCGGTGATTTTGAGCTCATCGTTAAACAAGTCAAAGGGATCTACCAATGTAGAGACCCAATTTTGTAGAAGTACAAACCGATTATCGAAAAACTACTTAAGCACTTTGATTGGTATAAAATTGATAATGTACCTCGATCATCTAATCGATTCATCGACACAATGGCCTCGCTTGGATCTCTCATTTCATAGAATCCATTCGATAGCAACACATTTGTCAAAATCACCACACTTTCATAGTCTACTATAGAATGAGATTTTGCTCAAATAGTAGAGAGTGTCAACATCGTCCAAATAGATCCATATAATGAAGGTTTTCTATAAATTAAGGATTTTATCAAGATGGGTACTCTCCCCATAGAGTTGTCCTCAACCACAAAATGAATATTTAAAAAAAAAATGACTCACTATACTCTCTTGGGGGATATTCTCTATCATCATGGCTATGATGGTATTCTCCTTCATTATCTCAAACCCCAAGAGGTAAAATGGGTAATTTCTCAAGCCCATGATGGTACTTGTGGTGGTCATTTTAGTGGGATGGCCATTGCAAAGTGCATCTTGTGCATGGGTTATTATTGGCCCACCATGGAATGTGATTGTTGTGCATACATCAAGAAATATCCAAAATGCCAACATCATGCCAATCTAACCCATGTCCCATCACAAGCGTTGTAGCCAATTCAAGCTTTGTGGCCTTTTTCACAATGGGGTCTCGATCTGGTAGGAAATATATCTCCTCCTTCTTTGGGGAACCATACATTTATCATAATAACCACAAAGTATTTTACAAAATGGGTTGAGGTGATTCCTCTCACTAGTACGATAGGACCTCACATTATGGAGTTTATACTCCATCATATCATCTATCATTTTGGCATACCATCAAATATTATATTCGACAATGGCACCCCATTCAAAAACAAGGATGTTCAAGCACTTTGCAACAAGTACAATATTCAACACAATTTCTTGACTCCTTATTATCCATAGAGTAATGGACAAGTCGAGGCCACCAACAAAACTTTAATTACCATTCTAAAGAAAATAGTTAAGGAAAATCACAAATATTGGCATCTACAACTCCCCTTGGCATTATGGGCTTATCGAACAAGTATTCGTATGCCAACTAGGGAAACACCATTTTTATTAGTTTATGGTACTAAGGCAATCATACCTCTTGAAATTGAAATTCCATCATTGCGAATATCATTGCAAGAATTCATCGATGATGACACTACACGACAAGCACACCTAGACCAATTGAATCTACTTGATGAACAATGAATCAATGCATTAGAGCATCTTCACATCTATCAAGAAAGGGTCAAATGCGCCTACAACAACAAAGTGCATCCTCAAGAATTTTGAGTAGGCGATTTGGTTCTCAAGGAGAATCAACAAAACTCAAGCTTACCACCTCATTTATGCGACAAGTTTGCGGCCAATTGGCTTGGTCCATTCATTGTAACACAGATATTTAGAATAGGAGCCTATAAAATTACCACTCTTGAGGGAATTGAGGAACCTAAACCCATCAATATCCTTCATTTGTGTACCTTCTATGCCTAGCTCATAGCTAGCCTTGCAAAAAATAAAAATTAAAAAATAAAAAATAAAAAATAAAAAATACAAAACATCAAAAATACAAAAACAATACAAAAACATCAAAATACAAAAACAATACAAAATCAAAAATACAAAAACAATTCAAAAATAAAAAATACAAAATAATACAAAACACAAAAATACAAAAAAAAATACAAAATCAAAGTCACAAACATCATAAAACTCAAAAATACAAAAACAATACAAAATCATCAAAAACAACAAAGCAATAAAATTTCATCATAACCAATAAAACTTTGGTTATCATTCAATGCATGCTTTTATTCATTTTTCATAAGTGATTTTATCACATTAATCAAGGGTATCTTCCTTATAGTATGTGTCTTACATCATAGGCATGTCATACATCATCATCCATTACAAAAAAAAAAGAGAAGAAACCCTATGATAGGTTGTCTCTCCCATGTCTATGGTTTGACAAATCTTTAGGTACTTTTGGTCATTCAACCATACCTAGTGTCTCATTCATCCTACTTTGAATGCCATTAGTTCTTGAGTACTATAGGTCTTCCTAGTGACCTTAAGTTTTCTCTTAGACCACTCACAAATATCACACATTAAATCAAATTTTGGTGTCTAGGAAAGACAAAATCATGAGTCACTATCACCATAAAGCGAATGGTTTCCCTTGCTCATCCAATTATGTGCATGGTCTAAAAGGTTGAGAATTGGCAAAAGGACAAGCTCCCCCTTAAAAAAATTCCCTTGCTCCTCTACAAAATGAGCAAGCCCCAAAAAGCAATAAAATCCCCTTGCTCTTCCACAAAATGAGCAAGCATCCCCAAATCCCCTCACAAAAAAAAATAGAGGTGAAGAGCTTGAATCCTAGAATTCTTAGTTTTTGACAACCATGGGGTGATCTCCATCGCCAGCAATGGGCTATAGATGCTAGCCTAGCAATGGAGTAGCCTTACACATGGTGACACATTTGTTATATTAGTGACCTTCTTTTGTATAAATCTATGTATGCTTTAGGATGAGCTAGCTTATTGGCATAAGTCATAAATGATGAGTCTAACCTCACCCAAAATTGATAATGAACATTCACTTCACACATAGTTGGTCTTGGCAAACTTGAATAACTTGGTTGGTCTTAGTATCTTCAAGTGCCTACTTGATCAATAGATGAGTTTGATTGAGGTCACTAGGGTGTTTGAGCTTCTTGAAAGCACTTTTAGATTCTTCTTCCCTAAGATAAGTGAAAGAACAAGTCATGTCATCTTAGCTTCCATAATAGCACATTGATTCAGACAATCATTACATTGCATTTACTTACATCCATTTCCCATGTATGTCAGTATTAGTGGGTTGATGCCCTTGATTAATTGATTAATATCATGAATAATGATACATGTATAAGCATTATGCAAAATATAATCAAAAGAATATGCATTCAATCATTGTATTCATCAAACATTGCATACATTCATCACATTAATCATCAAATAAAATGATTCATCACATCAAATAAAACATTGCAACAAAATAAACAACATCACATAAATAAAAAAAACCCCTTTACTTGCTCATATGTCTCCCTTGGTGAAACTCACTCTATGTGAAGTCCCTACCCTAGAAGCCTATGAGGTCGATCACTCAGTAAACTATGGTATAGGTGGGACACCTAAAGGAGCACCTGATTCCCCACTCATTTGACTCCTGTAGGATGAAGAGGAGGATGATGGCATGGCTGGGATTGAAATACCTCTGACTAGCAACTCATTCTCTAGCATCCTCACCCTATCCCACTATCACTCTACGTGATCCCTCTCCTGCTCCAACTAGGCCAATATCACTATGGTGTCTTGGATAATCCCTACACCTTGGAATAATAGAGCATCACACTCTACCATCATGACATCCCACTCAACCTACAACAAGTCACACTTAATCCATAGCATATCTCTCTCTATCACCTACCTAGCCACCTCATCCTATAGACTTTATATCTAATCCTACAACGTGTTCCACTGCTCCTCCTAACCATACCATATTTGGTACTCCCCATCCCATTGGCCTTGATCTTGAGTTATGGTGGTCTCTAGCTTGGCCTTTTATCTCTCTAGCACTTTATCTGATATGATAGTACAAATATCTTTGTTACCAAGTTAGAGTTACTACTATGGCCCTCCTCGTTTGAGCTCACCTCTGCCACTACCTTCCTATCCCTCTAATATGATCCTACCCTTGGGTCCATCCCCCGAGATGATCCTACCCCTTGGTCCATCCTCCAAGATGATACTACCTCTGGGTAAACCCTATGGGATGAGCCCATTGCCCTCAGGTCCATACACCATTGTACCCACCACCCCACCACCTCTTGAGGAGCCTATCCTACTCTACTACCTACTAAAACACCCTAGCAATATGGCTAAAAAGTCTCCCCAAATAACCAAGTATGATAGGTAGGCATGGTCTCTACATCTACCATATATATACCTAGCCTAACCACATCCACCTCTGTACCCACTGGCTCATAAGCCAGGTCCACAACATCCTCACTCTATCATCACCTGTATATCACAGGCAGTAATGGAACATCTTGAGACAGTCCAAATTACCAAAATACATAAAATTACTAGAAGAACTTGTACTCTATATTGTGGTAGTCTACAATCCATCTCCTCTATCGCACTCTGCCTAGGTTCTCATCATTATTGGGCCATATCGACCCACCTCTCCATGGCATCCATACTACTTGATCCAACTATAGTCCTATGAACTTATCATCGTAGTGCAACCAAAGGCTAGCAAAAGGGCAGCTCATACCCTCCTCTTGATCCTTACACCATCTCATGGCATAAGGTATCTTGTACCCCAAATCTTGCTGAGTATAGTAGGGCAATCCTGCAAGGCACTCAATACTAATGTGCTCCCATGCCTAAATCTACAAGAGCAAGTTGTAGCCTAACCCTAACCTCTTTTGATATTGTATCTCGTATAACTCTTGGTATGTTTGAGCTAGTAAATACAGAGCCTGTATCGTCACCTTGGATCTCTCCACCAAGTCTTGAACCAATCCCAATAGGTTACATGGGAACTGAGTACTTGATGAATCTAGAAGGATGATGTTGGATATCAATGTCATTAGGTTAGCATACCTCGTAACTAGCCACTGTAGTCGCACATGGCTATCTACATCTACACCACCACTATTGATAGTCACTGATCTCCAGTTCTATTGATAAACCCACTATAGTAGGGCCTCTTTCTGGTGTGTCATGGTAATATCAATCCACTCCCCCTCAATAGGTATGCAAAAGATCTGCCACACATCCTCAAGAGTCATAGTGATATCTCCTATCGATAGGTGAAAGGTACATGTGTTTGGATCCCACCTATCTATAAAAATTGTTAGGTAGGTGTGGTCTACATGTATCTTCTCTAATTTGGCTACATAGGATAGTCCAATATCCTTGAGCCATGTCCAATAATCATTTGATAGTCTACACCGAGCCTTGTAGAACAAATTCTTGAATCAATGCCTTGGCCTCACCAACTTACGCTGCATAAACAAAAACTTAAAAATATCATTAGTGTAATTATAACAATAACTAAAGTATAACATATATCTCAACAACATCATTAACACAATGATCAATAAAAAACCAACCAATTGTCCGATACTAGATGTCCTAGTTGCTTAACTGTTCACACATAGAAGGTTTCACACTAATAAGGTAAACCCTCACTTAAAATATATTTTGACCATTCTCCCTTTGGATGGCCATGAAAGCACACCATACGATAGTTGAATGATTGTAATGAATGGTCATCTAGCCATGGATGGTCACCAATGCCATTCATTCAACATAACAAAAAAGCAAACACACCACACACAAACCAACCATCTGACCAAGGGATGGTCTAGTTGCTTAACTATCCACTCATGGACGGTAGCGATCCAACTTGGTAAACAATAAAAAAAAGATAAAACCTTACCAAAAATAAACACAAAAAAATACAATGTCAAAACATATGCAAACAACACACAAATGTAAAAAGTCAAAAAGGTTCATTTTAATCCAAAATTGAAAAAGTTTTAAGGTATTTTCTACATACCAATCCCACACTGCCAATACCAATCCCACACTGCCAAGTTCTCCACCATCCATCACCATTCACTTTGACCGCAACACAAGTTTACAAGCCCTTCAGATCATTTTTTTTCCATTGCGTGCCTCAATCTCCACTCATCTCCCATCCACGATAGTAACAATGAGCCCCCTGCATTCTGTAATTGGCTACTTATAGCCTGTGGTATGCCATTATCTAGGATGATCACGATGCGACTGTTCAGGATGATCTTGTTCCTACAAAATTTTTGTGACCATCCTAGATGATCACGCTATTTTACAAAAAAACAAAAAGAGAGAAAAATAAACAAAAAAAAATAGAAAATGACAAAAATATACTATCCACATCAAAGACATCAATTCATCAATCCGATAAGGTCAATCACCTCATCATCATCATTCATGTTGTATTTCACCAACTTGCTACTTGAGGGGGTAGACAACACCAACACTTTACCTCACATAAATATCAATATACAAACACTTATTTTTGGACTCAATGATTATCCAAGAATATTGTTCGTAATTACTCATACACCCTATTCTATCAGGTCTAAATGCAAACACTAATCAAATTCAAGCAGCTAACACGACAAGTCGATGCCTAGTAAGGGTATATGTTGATGTTATAATTAAGGTAACAATGTAAGATTCACCACCTATAAGAAATTATAACACATGGGACCACTTACCATACGACTAGTCCATTTTCCAAAACCAAAGCACTCATCAATTTTCAAAGACAAGATTCAAAGACATTCATTGCCTCCATCATTGGAACATCTCGCATTGATCTCAAATTGGGGTAATTAAATGTCAAACCTCTTCAAGCATAAGAGTCAGCACATCATTCATTCATCATCCATAGGTATCATTTATTTTTGCATCGCATTGTGTTTTCACACAATACGATACAAAAAGGGGCATCTGTAGACACCTAAAACTAGCATAATAAATATTAATTAATTAATCATGATTAATTAATACATTTAATATTAATTAAAACTAATTAATATTAAATAATAAACATTCATCACCTAAGTATTAATTAATTAATTTATTTATTAAATAAATAATTAATTAGTGCTTAGGTTGCACAATCATTTACCCCTCCCTGTGGATGCATTGACCCTCACATTCACCCATGGCCACATCATCCACTTAACTGGAAACTCCACCTCCCATCATCCGAATTGATCATGCGTAAGAGAAAATCCTCATCCACAAGTGAACTCAAGTTACTAGCAATTGCACCTCTAAGCCACAAAGGAAAGATAATCATGCACTCAGTTAACTAAACTAGTTAACTCAACATGCACAATATGCACACAATCAACAAAATCAATTAAAAAGATATGCACATCATGCACTTTCACTTAAACAATGCATATTTAAATTAAATAAATATATTTAATTTAAATATAAAAATCAAATCAAACATGCACATCCACTTAACTGCCCATGCATATTGGATGAAAATTACAAGAAAATCTTATCTGCATGCAATCCCATAATTAAGAATTCATGCAAGGAAAAGACTCTCAGTTACATGCACTTAACTGACCAAGCCACCTCCTTATCCCTTCACCTCTAGAAAAATTATAAATAAGACCTCACCTCCTTGATGGAGCATGAGGATGGAAAGCCTAGCGAAGCCCTAATGAAACTCTAAGTATTCACAACACTCAAACCTCTCGAGTTTTATCATTTTGCCATCCTGTCCCATGCATAATCCTGAACATGTGACTCTACAGGTCTAGATCCAGTCCTAACATCTTTTGGATGCCATAGGTCATGATTGTACCACCCTGGATAGTCTTGGTTTATGATCTTCAGACCCCCAAATGATCTTGATTTATAGTCACCAAACCCCCAAATGATCAGTCTCCAACCTATGTAGAAGCATCTCGATGTAGTACGATCCAACCATGACACGACCAGACACATTGTAATGCAACAAAACAACAACAACAACATCAACAACGACAAAAACACACATAGGTAAAAACATAATCTGTGTTATATCATTTGCACATTTTTGCTTTTATTCATTACATGCGTTAGTTTTACCTATTGCATTGGATTTCAATATTTCTTAAATCTAGGCCTCACTTTGGGAGGTTTAAAGTATTACCGATGCATTGTATTTATGTCTTATGTGCAGGTTACAGGTATAAATAAAATCAGACGTAGAGCCAAAAAATGACTCAAAGCTACTCAAGTCCACATACCTGCATTTCTATGACCACTGTAGTCCACACATCACAATCATCTACATCTAGATGGTAGCCAACTGTGATCATCTGATCCTAGATGATCACCATCCAGAGAGTTATCTATCACAAATTCAGAATCCACATGCCCACATACCAATAGGAAAGCACCATAAATGGCCCCATATGCATCCTAAAAAGTGACAGGTCACTAAAAACTCTATTTGAGAACTTGTAGCTGTAAGAGTACCAAGGCACCATATTTATTTGCACAAGGAAATAAATTTCTTCATTCATTGTAAAACCCTT
Organism: Wollemia nobilis; assembly: GCA_028583015.1. Classification (NCBI taxonomy): domain Eukaryota; kingdom Viridiplantae; phylum Streptophyta; class Pinopsida; order Araucariales; family Araucariaceae; genus Wollemia; species Wollemia nobilis. The sequence continues at coordinate 3,221,838 of JAQPPZ010017031.1, read as the reverse complement.
GTACGGGTAGAATATTGTAATAGAAATGACACAAAGGCACATTTCAAAGTTAATATCAATTCATTGCTTTTATTCATTTGTTGTATACATGGTGCATACTTTTATTGTCTACAAATACAATAAATTAAATACATTTGTACAATAATTATCCATAGATCTATACAAGATTGCATCATATAATGTTGGCCTTGGCCATAAGTTTGATTACACTTTCAACACTCCCTCATAATCTAAACTAAGGGGCTAAGGATAGAATAAATTGTAATAATAATAGCTTCCCCCGCATAATGAATGCTCTAGTAGACATCTATAGTTGAGGAAGACTCAAATAGATCCCCTCATAAAAATTTGTTGATGCAAAAGTTCCTCCACATAAAAATCTCCTTAGGGTGAAACTTTACCATCAATATCAATATAATCTAGACATATCGAAAGAACACTTCCACTAAGACTTCATTTGATGAAAATAATTCAAGAGTACTCCCTCTAAAGAAAAACAACTTTAATCTTCTATATTAACATAAATTAAGATTTGGAATCATAGCTTCCCATTTTACAACGTACATCACCTTATTTGAAAACTTCAAACTGCCCTTAGGCCATCTCATTTCCATCACCAAAAGAGGATTTACATGGTCCTATTTGTGAGAATAACCATTACAAATTTATAAGAGTACTTGGACAAAGAATAGAAGAAAGAAGAGACCATGAAATATTAGATCTTCATGAATAAGTTGAATCAATAACCCAAAGGAGGAAGAGATATTGACTAAAGCATATTTTAAATATTTTTCCTATATTTCTCTATAAGACTTAAAAAATATTGTAACTATCACAAATCCAACTAAATATCACGTAAATGTAGACCAAATATTATAATTGCATAACATATTATAAAATTTTCCTTTTGAAATAGGGTAATAGGATTTGAAGACAATCACACAATGAGATGTCCCTCCACTTGTAATAAGTCCTTAAATAAATAACACCAATGTAAATATCTCAAAAATTATTTGATTTGAAAAAAAGGGGCTCAAAATGCTTCCATATGAAATTTTAATGGCTTTTCGAAGTTCACCATATAAAATATCCCTAGAGTGACATTTTTGAAAGAATTATTTTTTTAAATTCCTTCTGATTTTTATACAAGAAAAAAATAAGAAATAAATTTATTCTTTTGCTTGTTAAAAAAAAGCTAGAATGTCCATCTAGCTTGATTGTTGCCATCACTACTCAAGTCCAAATATGTGCCAACCATTTAAAGATATCCAACCATTTAAATGGACATGATGCGCAAGATTTGAATTGAGGCTAATGAATACACCTCCTTTTTATTCTTCTATCCAAGGCACCAAAGCTTCCAAGTGGGACATAATAATCATAATTCTCCCTCCTTTGTAATGACACCAAGTCCTCTTTGTGAGGAAACAATGTTTGACTCTCCATTAAGAAGTCAAGATACCCTTTTAAAATCAAAGCAACAATACTTCTTCTAGTGTAAGTGTATTAGATCTATGTAAAATAGATTCAAATACTCTAATAATATGGAACATAACCTAGAGTGGGCATAAATTCTCCAAAACATTACAATAATTGGAGAGAAAAAAATTAAATCTTCCCTTTGCCTTTTTTTCCAAAGGTGCTTTTGAAGCTCTAAGAAGTAATTCATCCTTTAAGACAAAATAAATAATGGAGGATCTGAATAAAATTTGTGTGTGACCAATTTATGAAGTTTCATACCAGCTCTAATACCTTATTGGAATTCATACCTATTTCTATAAACGAAAAAAAAAATCCAACTACTCAAATCTTATATAGAAAGTGTAAAAAATGATGAAACAAATAAAGATATAGTGGGGACCAATAGACACCATAAACAATCACCATATTATCTATAGATAATAATTACAACACTTCAATACAATGGATGGAGTTTATTTATACCAATACCAGAATCTCAATTACATAAGTAAGATTAACCTAAGTTGACATAACAAGAGGGATTAAGATTAACTATAAACTATAATGTGGGTTTAACCATGAAAAAGTTAGTTGTGGCCCATAAGGCTTGCATAATAAATTAAATAATTTGTAAAATGAGTTCGCTTAGTCTTATACTAGATTACATCATACAATGTTGGCCTTGGCCATAAGTTTGATTACACTTTCAACAACCTGGACTTTGCATAACTTTAAAATATTATGATTTCAAATATTTTCATTTTGGAGTCCCTAAAACATGTGTAGAATGCATATTTATCATATGACGTAATATATAGCCTCTTAATTTCCTTTTTATGATATTAATACAAAATATTTCATACTAGTTCTTGAAATCCCTCTATGGCATCCTATCATTGCTACCTCAATTTGTTAATTTTATATCATTGTCTCTAAATTTTAGTGTGTGATGGGTCCATTTGATCTTTCATTTTCATTCTCTCTAGCTAAACTATGTGAGGATTTCCCTTGAGCAAGCCATAATGTCCTCTATCATTTCATGACAAGATTCCTTATAAGATATTGTTCTTCATAATTAGATATCTTGTTTTCTCATTCAAACAACATCCTCTATCATTTGGCAGTCTCCATCCTCAATCATTAGTTGTATTCTCAACCTAACAACACGTCCTATCCAGATGGAATTTTCCATCCAAAATACATAGCTTCTCTCATTTGTCTTGAAGTATATTATTGAATTGATTCTTTTTCTTGTCCTTCATCTATAGATATAAACATATAAAATACAAAATTAGTTTCTAAAGGTATGCACTTGGTTAAAGATAGATGCCTATGGGGATGTATTCATTCATGCTTACACCACTCACTCCTATATTAGTTTCTCATCTACCATGATGCTCAATACTTCCTCAACTTCTCCTATAACCAATTTGATATTGTCAATTTCTTTTTTACTAATGCCATTGATAGTATCATACAAGGCTCTCCATAGATGATATTTATGGAACTAAAAAACAAGTATTCAATAGTATCATACTCAACTTTATTTTTTTTACCACCTTGGTGATTATTGTACCACTTTATGAAATACTCCTTATGTGTCACATAATCTTGAAGGTTTTTCAAATTGAGGTATTATTTCTATGTTTGTCCTTCATCCTAATAATTACCATAGAATTAACGTGGGAAATTCCACTCCACATATTAGTAATATTATCAAATTTTATAGAGGAAGTGCATTGACAAAGTTTGGAGCAACTGCTCAATAAACATTAACCAAATAGGTATAAAAATTCCCTAATAAAAATACTAAGTGATTCTCACATACTTAGTTTGGAGGTATGACATAATAAAATAACCACCCAACAACTTACAACATTAAACACCTAATCTAGTACTAATTTCTCCTAACAATAGGTGCATAATGTCAAAGTGATTTTTCATATGAGAAAGTGAGACCATAAGATCGTAACTTTCTAGAAAGTGGTAATATTTATGAGAAAGCATTGAGCATCGGTCACACTACCAATTGTTCCTTTGAATAATAGATCTAGAGAAAACCAATTGAGACAAAGTAGGAGGATGATGTAAAATGAGAGGTAAAGATAACTCCTCAAGAATTAACAAAGGCACTTGACAAAGCTATAAATTTACAATAAATATTGGACCTACTATGGTGAAAAGTTGTTTCAAATAAATGTCAAAGCATAATTTTTTTGTTTAAGATCCAATGAAAGATAACTATAAAGTATATAATTTATGTTTTCCTTGTGTAATGTATATGTGTCTACAATTGCATCATATTGAGCTCTTTTATCATAATAATCACATAATCCAAGCAATATTCCACAAAAATATATGATTTTATTAAAAAATTAGGGACCCAAATAAAAGTATAATTTGCATAAATGAGTGATATATGTGATCAAATTGGTATCCTTCCTTGAGAGTGTATAGGTAAGGATGAGGTTTAATAAGCAGGTGTAATTTATCAAGAACAATTTTCTTGATTTAAGTTCCATGCAAACCATTATTGAGAATACATGTAGTGGATAAATCATGGGATAGGTATACATGTGTAACAAAGATACCATCACAATATCCTAGAGTAATGTTTTGAAGTAAGGTGACTTCATTGTCTCCCTAAATCTTCATATGTTGTTTCTTCCACTAAAGCTTCAATGGGAGCATTGTCTATATTTCCATCATGAAATTATACAATCAATATTTTATTTTCAGTTTGAAACATTAAAACTTATCATTTTCTTGATTCTTACAATATTTAAAAATCTTTTCAAACTTCAAGCCATCACATAGAGAAGTAGGAGGAGCAAAGGTAATAGAAGAAGAACAACTTGAAAACAAGGTGGTAGAAAGCTTTACAAAAAAATATTCATGAAGAAGACACATATTGTGATATATTTGTGTTTGTTTTATATTTCTCTTCATGCAGTTATGTGTAGTTATACATCATTAAAAATTAATAATTCCATATATTTTATCTCTTAAAAGAGATTCTCTAGTTGTCATCAATATAATTTATATCCATTGTAATCCTCAACCAATTGAATCTTGGATGTTGTCATGAATGAATTTATGGTACCTGTGATGAAGGTGTATCCATTTGACATAAAGATATTGAAAAAGGTATTACTAGGGCTCATACTAAGTCATTCCAGGTTTGCACTAGAGGTGGTGGAGGTTATTGATCCATCCCCACCACAACACAATTAGTAGTGAGATCCACAATGAGCATTTTACCCACTCCTATCAACTTGAGCTTATCAAATGGAAGAAATTTTATTTTAGAATTTGATTAAACTCAAACCATATATCCATATTGAGAATGCAATTTAAGAGATCCTCAATATGGGTTATCCATCATAGCTCAATACCTTACATTTTGAATGATAATTAGAAGTCTTGGTAACAATAATGTCATTCACCTTCTTTGTTAAAAGAATAATGATATTGTCTAGGTTTGCAACATGGTCTATAAGGTATGTTTGTACCATGGATTGAGCTAGATCCTTATTGTTTAAGTGGTTTATTTATAAAACTTAACAAAATAACCTCTCAATAATGAATAATATGAACACAAAAATTGGACCGCTAACACAAAAGGTCAATATTTTTTAACCTTAAAAACTCATAACTTAATAGAAAAAGGTTACCTTCCACATGCAAATTGGATGCTATTAACTCAAATAGAAATAAAATATGTTGAATCTTGGAATCCAACGTAGCTTTCCCAATAAACCTAGAGGATGTAAAGGTGATTCTATTCACCACTAGCAATAATAGTATGTCTTGGCACCATCAATAGGTGGGATGTTATAGAGATATGGACCAGACAAAGTCAATCACCAATCTAAGTTACTTGGAAAAATAGTGGAATTACAAGAATGTATTCCACTATGTTGGCTAATTATATTGAGATGGTGCATCACCCCACCATTGTCCCAACTGGTATTGAGACTAAGAGATCTTGGTGGAGTGGTGAGTGGGCTTACAATTTTGAGTTCTCTAGAAACTCAACAATATCTCTTATGGTATGAAGTCTAGATGTGAGTGGAAAAAGCCTTTAAAAATAAAAAAAATATCTCAACACAAGCAAAAAAAATAACTCACACCTCATGTGTGATGCTTTATCTCCATGGAAACCATGGACAAAAAACCACATGTAGATAGATTTGCATTGATACTATTCGCTAAAGTTTAAACTATATATTTTTGCAAATTCTAAAACCAAAACTAAGATGATGTTGAGTATTTATTTCCTTCAATGATCTGCTAGTAAGGAAGAATTTGAAAGAATACCCTTAAGGGATGTTGTTAAATTTATGTTCAAACATGCTTTCAATACAAAATTCTCCATTTTTTTGAAGAAAATATGTGCTTACATAGGAAAATAATTTACCATTTTTTATAAGCATAGATCTAAAATAATTACCAAGATCAAATAATATCATGCAAGGAAACATGTTCTGCAAAGCAATTATCAATTGGAAGTAAACCATGAATATATGAAGTAACTATATGGGATGTTGCATTACCTATGTGGGAGTGCCCATAAAATATGTGATCTTTTGACAAACTACAATACAATTTTCAAGATCTAATAGTAAAGGTGAATAATTACAACTAGGTACTAAAATGTATTGGAATTTCATCATAGGAAAATGTTATTAGAAATTAAAAAGAAGAGCATCACAATAACTGGTTAGAAATTAAGAGGGCCAATTACCCCACACACATGCTATGAATCAATATTAATTTGGGCAAGGAATACCAAATAAGTGGAACCAAATGCTTGCACCTCTAATCCTACCAAACCTTTAGCAAAGACTTTGGCCAATGATGGGGCTCATTAACCACTCAAGTCTCAAAATGAATGCATTTGATACATGATATCAAAGAAAATATTTTATATTCACAAGCTACATTATTGAACACATGGAAAAAAAAGAGAAACATCAATATTGATCATTCCATCGCAAGTAGAGAACTAATGAAAAATTACCATGATGCATCTAAATGTGTTAGTGCAGAGGGAAAAAATTGGCATCGTGTATGATTCTTGACTAGATCTACTAGGAGCCGAGGTGACTGTGGGGTGTGTTGTTTCCTCTACACTCGAGGGCTCAAGGGATCAAAGGGTTCACCAAGAATGGTTTAAGAACTCACTCCAATTATGGGATAGAATGAATTTTTATGTGTTTATTTGAATGAGCACCTATGTTTGGTATCACTAAGATCTAAGCTATGAAGAATAAAAGAACAATGCAAGACAAACAATAATGCAAGCAAAAAAAGGAATACACCTATGATATTTTATTTATTTCAATGAAGACTAAGCCTAATTTGCAAGAAAGTAAATCTTTTCTTTTTAAAAAAGGGTTCAAGAAAATGCACAAAATAAAATTAGCCTATATGCAAACTATGTGTTTTTCTTCTTTCAATGCCTTGAAATATAATGTTCACTTAGATTAAGATGAATTTTACGTTTTATTAACAATTTTATTTTAATTTTAAAAAGTAAAATGATCACAAAAACTCAGAAAATAGCCTAATAGATCACTTACTTGACCTAGTGGCTAATCCTAGCCAAATTCACACCCCATAAAATCTTGATCATGAATTCGGTAAATCCTTGCAAAATGAATTTAAACCTAAAAAAAATGATCAGTGTTAAGGGGCTTGCTTAGGAAACTATGTGAATGAGTTTGGAGTCATAACAGTCAAGCCCCTTTGGTCCTTTTAGTTGATCGTTCAAAAGTAAAAATGATTGTTGACCTTTGGGAACACGAAAAACAAGATATAATAGCATGAAAAATAAAAATAGTGTGCTAATAGAATGAATGTAGTGGAAAAATATATATGCAATTAGATACCTAGGCTTTTGGGGAGAAAATTTTATCCCCAAGCCACTATGATTGAATTCACACCCTATACAGACCGGTTGTGAACTCAAAAATGAAAAGGTGGTAAAACCAAGGGTTTCAACAAATTTAAGCCCTATAAAGGGTTTGGCATGAATTCACATAAGACAACTCAAAATATAATTTAATGGAATAAAATGTAATCTAACACCAAAAATTAATTATCTAGAACTAATAAATGCAAAGAAATAAATTTATAAGCTTGTGGAAGAAGGAAGAGCAAAGGTGGAAGTCCTCTCCTCATTCTAGAAGACAATATGTTGTCAAGGCTTCTCCACTTTCTTATATTTAATAGTAAAATCACAAACTACACCAAAATTAGAGCACCAAAAGCATTCCATAAGTATCAAGTCTTAGAGGTATCAAATGTTCACTTTTGATGCAGTGTGCAATGGGAGATAGCAATCACAAGATGCAAGAATTATATGAAAGAAATTAAATCTGTGAGATGACTAAAATATGTTATAAATAGAAATGATGAAAATGAGTACAATGTAGCTATGGAGCAAACGAACACTCTATGAATAAAGCTACTAGACTACATTACACCCATCACCAATATATGGTGATATACACAACACTATGCTACTACCTACGAATATGCTCTAAGATTCTATATTCTACTTGTTATAATGAGGTCCTTTTTATATAGGAAGATAAGTTCCTTGGAAAAAACTTTACCTAGCTGTGCAACGGATACCTTGCACATATACAACTTGCACATTGACACTTGTGCATTTATTACATTGCATGACGTAACTTAATAACTTCCCTCTAAAGTAATCTAATGTCCTAAGTATGTACCTAGGAAGGTACATTTAAATGAACCAAATGATGTAATATAATCTATTTCTAACACCCCCCTGTATTGCATTATTTGGGTATTGAAGACTTTAGTCTTCAATGTGGATCTTCGTCCATTGGATAGTGGAATTTGTATTCTTCTTCATTTCTTACTGTGATCAGGTTCAAAAGGTAATTTTTTTCTTCATATGATGTAAAGTAAGCTATAGATGTGTTAGAGTTACTATGTTAGTAACTGTAGTTATTACATTATTCTCATAGTAGTTAGTTTTACCTAGGTTTCTATCCTAGGTCAGTAGTTTTGCTAACCTCTATTGTTAGTGAATACTTGTTGATTAGTTAGTGAGTTAGCGCTATTAGCTTGTTTAGTTAGAGCTATTGATAGCCTAAGTTGATGTATATATTTGATTGCATATTCAATAACCATATTCTACTACTTAACATGGTATCAGAGCCTGCTACTCTCGGCTCAATTGTAGCCTGAGAGGAGACGAGGAAACCCGTTCATCGACTGACTGGTGTGGATGATCTAGATGGACACTAGGGATCAGACGAAAGATCAGATGCTGAAGTGGCTGGACGACATGGACAACAGAGGACGACGACCTAACCTAGAAGAACGTAAACCCTAAACTGGACCTACATGACTCTACACATGGACGAAGGTTTGATTGGTTGCTGGCAAAATGCTAGCATGGGGATTGTCCACCCTATGGTGGACGTTATACTAGGTGAGCAATTTTCTTCTTAAATTGCTTCACGACATCCGTGTCCCACATGTGGGACTAAAAAAACCAGACGGTTCGTGGGTGATAGCTCTCAGCCAGGAACATCCAGTTGTAGAAGATCTACAGCCATGGATGAGCTTTGAGCTAGAGATAGCAGCATATTGTCTCAAATAGTGTCGAGTCTGCGCAAGAGGAGGACCGCCTTCGAGTGGAGCCAAGCGCTACTGTGGCATCGGAGAGGAGCACCGGTTTGGAGTTTTTTGAACACAGCAAAGGAGGAAAGCCAATGCGACAGTGAATCCAGCAAGCATCGGTCAGTGAATCAAGCAAATTTTGTTGGGACAGGAAATGCAGCAAAGCCGTGCGAAAGCCAAGAAAGAATAAATCTTGGTTTCCTACAATTTTTTTTTGCACACGGAGGATGCTCCATTAGGCTTGGCGGACATAGTTGCAGGCCATTTTTACATGTAGACCAGGCGTGATGCCGCCAGTTGGAGGAAGCAACGAGAGCAAGGAGCCACGCCGAAAATGATCAACCATATCTGATCTGTGCATCGATCCAACGCGAGCAATATGAGGCTATTAATGGATGCAGTGTCCATTTATTTTGCAGGCCAGACCACAGTCCTAAAAATTCCTGCACACTCCAGTGACGATCGTTGTAGGAGAAATATTACAGGCGCAACTCTCAGAAAGAGACGTCGGATCAGCCAAGCAGAGTGAACGCATCTGAGATCTAACATGTGACAGCAGAGATCGGAGTCCACCTTGGGACAGGCGATGAAAGCCGGTGAAGGAGCTGCCATCCCCATTTGCAGCTATTGAAGAATATTTTTTTTATGGAGGATTGTTGTGCAGATAGGAGGTGGTCGGCAGCCGTGCGCTAAGGCGCAAGTCGGCAGGTCAGGGGTTCTAATCCCCTTGACCATAATCGAAGGTATTATTTTTTTAAGTAAAATTTTGTTTAATGTTTTATTTTTTTTAATTAAAGGTAATTTATTTTCTTAATTACATTAATTAAGATTGTTTTATCTTTAATTAAATTAAAAAAATTTCATTAAAATTTACTTTTTGCTTTAAAAAAATTGCCATACTTTTGAAGCACACAAAAACTTTCATCCCATGTTTTGCATTTTTTTTGCAACCCATTGTCAACCCTCATTTTGAGTACGTTTGAAAAAATATCTAGAAAGTAGCAGTCATCCTAAACAACCTTCTTTTTGACTTCATAAATAACACATCCTTGTGTTTGGAGTTCTTGAAATAAGTGGGGGGATTTTTTATTGTTCAAATTTTTCTAGAAGGCAAGCTTTGTAAGAGTTTTTTTGAGGCTTTATTGTTGCAATTTTTTGCACTAAGAGATATATATTTTGCAAAACCAAGGGGGGAAGACTTATAAGGGTGCATTTTCGGTAGTGACCGACACCTTAGTCAATTTACTTTTACAAAATTCATTGTAAAAGGTGCATTTTCGACTGTGATCGACACCTTAAAAGAATGGGTAGATCAAAGAATAAAACTATCTCAAAACCAACTGATGATGTTGTTAAATCAGTTAAAGGCCCATATTTTTCCCCACACCTAGAAGGGATAGATTATTATGAAGATGGCACATTTCGTACACTAAGGAGTGGTGTAAATGCCATAATCAATGATTTTGCGTCTTGTGGAGACATGTAGAAAAATGGTGTTCTAATCCCTATTGGTGCTATAATGGGCATATTCATGTCATTTTATGCTCTTGAAAAAGCACAACAAAAAAGGGACATTAGTGAGGAATCAGAGGTCAAACCCCTAATGGTCGATGCTTGTAGTGACACAAGTGATCTTGAGCCCATGGTGGTGAATGCTTGTTGTGACACATGTGACCTTGAGCCCATGGTGGCGAATGCTTGTTGTGATACAAGCGACCTCATGCCTATGATGGCAGATATCAGTTGTAGCACAGGTGATCTCATCATAGTAGCAAATTTTACTTGTGACACTAGTGACTTAAAAAATGAACCTCCTAAAAATGAATTCCATACTCTCATCAATAGCGACAAATGCAATATTTTTAAAAGCATTGATGAAGATGATGAAATTGGGTTTTTTGAAAAACACACCAAAGGATTTGGTTCCAAAATGATGAAGAAAATGGGATTCAATGGTGAGAGATTAGGTAAATAGGAACAAGGCATTAAAACTCCAATAATGCTAAATGTCAGGGCAAAGCATGAAGGCCTTGGCTATATTGGACATGCAAGTACCAGTAATTCTATGTTTGTAAAACCTAAATCTCCTACAAATCCTAAACGACATTGTTGCAGTCACTGTGGAAAGACAGGACATGTTGCAGCTAAGTGTTGGAGATTACATCCTTGTGATTCATGTGGATGTACGAATCACTCTTCTTCCAGTTGTTGGTACAAACTAAAATGGCCAACAAGGTTCATATTGATTGTGGATGGATAGATTTCACACAATGGACCATGATGAAAGAAATGTTGTATGGCTTCTACCGAAAAGGTAAAACCTATGGTAGACCCCGAGGCAAATCCAGTGATAGACCGAGTGGTAGTCCCAAAGATAATGACCCAGAGATAGACCTAAAGATAGACCCAGAGGACAAAGTTCCAGAGGCAGATCTATAGGTAGATCCAAAGGCGATAATCCAAAGGCAGATTCACAGGCAGATCTTGAGATAGACCCAGAGGTACAATTCTAGAGGTATGCTTAGAGCCGAAGACAAAGCACGAGCCACCATTCTTTCATTTCTCTTCTTCTTCTTCTTCACTGTATTGGGGCAGTTATATACTTTACCCAAATATTGTTGTATGGGGGGATGTTAGCATAGCTAGTAGTTATATCATTACACAAATAATGTAATAAGGGGGGATGTTAGAGTTACTATGTTAGTAACTGTAGTTATTACATTATTCTTATAGTAGTTAGTTTTACCTAGGTTTCTATCCTAGGTTAGTAGTTTCGCTAACCTCTATTGTTAGCGAATACTTGTTGATTAGTTAGTGAGTTAGCGCTATTAGCTCGTTTAGTTAGAGCTATTGATAGCCTGAGTTGATGTATATATTTGATTGCATATTCAATAACCATATTCTGCTACTTAACAAGCTGAAGGTTCTTCTACCTTTTGCATGTGTTCAACTGGTTCAGTATTCATGATGCCATGTTTGTTTCTAGCATGTATTTTATTCCTTTTTCTCCTTATCCTATAATATTGTATTGGTTATGTTGGAATTTTTGCTTCATTACAATTTAGTCTATCATCACAATAATATTGTTCTTTATTGCTAGCTTGTTTCTTGTGTTAAGTAAGTACAAACACAATTAATGATAGATAAACCATCAAAAAATATTTTGGTAAAAATATAACCAATATTTGTGAGTTCCACCATGCTATGAAGAGGATTTCATGAAGATAACCAATCAATATTGTAAAGTTACCTTCTTTGGATTCTTTAAGAAACAAGAAGAACTTCTCTTTATGCTAAAGGATAGATAATTGTATCCTTATAGAGTATCTATTAAGTTTTAAGAGTAGAATTCTACTTCATGGAATAGTTATTCATTATTGAAATCTTTTCTCAATATTTCATCCATGATAGATCTTTGAAATAGTGATTCTTGCTATTTCTTAGAATTGAATTTGATAGAATCTTAACAGTCTACCTTATAAGTCCCTATATTATATTATATGATCCCTAATTGAAGTATATAAGCTTGATTTGATAAAACCTTTATTAATCCTTAGGTTTGTAGGCTTCCTTATGTCTCCCTAGTAATGAGAGTATATACACCTAATAAAGTTTTAGGTTTTGTAGAAAGTTTATATCTTCCCAATTATATAGAACTTGATAATATTTGGTAGATGCTGATATTACCAAGTTTTATAGAATACCTTATGACTCCCTAATGTGTTTTGGATATGATATAAGATGAATATAGTGCTTTTGTAAATTGTAGTTCAATTTTGGTTGATTTTGTAAATATCAAAAATCAACTTTTCTAACACCTTATTACTCCTATTGAACTAAGAAATTTTCCAATTTTTGAAGAGGTTTTAATGTTGGATTTATTTTATCCCTTTTGAGAAATTTTGAGACAAGAATATTATAAATTTCCAACCATAGAAAAAAACCTTACTAACCTCTTTTAATATCTCTTAGGATTTGATTTTAGTGTATCTAATTTCCAATAAATTAATTTTATGTAGTAACCCTTATAACTCCCAAATTTTGGAAAAATAGACCATAATAATATTTGCAAATAAGTTTTAAAAATTAATTTCCAGTAGAAATCCTTATTTCTCCTATGGTTAATATTGCAAATATTATATTAATTTTATAAATTTTTCCCTTTGATGCTTTTATTTCAATATGGTTAATTTATTCTAAGTTTAACCTTGATTTATCAACCTTATAACTCCTTGAAATGAAAGCACATTAAAGTAGGGAATAAATATCACCTTGCAATATTCGAATACCATAATAATCGATGCTATTTTCGGATGTGATATGGCTATAGTGTGAGTGTATTTACTTTGACCATTCCCTCCAATGGAAATCTTGGAATCCTCCTTGGATTTAATGCTTCAACTATGGTGCCTTTAATATCTGCCTTTGACCTCCCTTGACCAGAGCATTAAAGGCTCTTCTCATTATTTCCACATTGTAAATTCAACCCTGTATGCATAAACTACAAAGTGTTTAATGAGGATGAATGAATGCTTACTGAATGCTTGAAAGTCCTTGGTATTTGGCACCCTTTAAATAGAATGGAATATTGATTTAAGTGCCAAGCGACACATCCATTTTCTTCTTGAGTGCTTGAGGAATGAAAGATGCTAGATAACACTTGTAGCATCCTGTAAGTAATGCCTAGGAGTTACATTCTTTAGGTGAGCTGTTGTTCTCTTTGTAGACAAGTGTCTCATATGTTCTAAACGTACCGACCTACTATTAGTAAAATTTCTTTGACCAATATGAATTATCATAGATGGAGTATTAGGGTTTTCTTCCAAGTGACAAGTGTCACTCCCTCCTTATGCATGGGCCTTTGCTACTTCAATGTAATCCTTCACTATCCTTATTAGCACTTGATATTTTTATTTTCTTTATTGTAGATGCTTTTGATGGTGCCTTGAGTGAGAAGCAATGCTATGGTGGAGCTTTGGTGGAGGTCCAATAATGGTATAGAGTGCTCCTACGTACGTCTTGCTTTGATTGCTTTCCTTTAACTTGTTATGCTCCTTTTGTAGACCTGAATATAATGCTTATCCTTTATTTTATTTTGTGCCTTGATTGCTTGTAGGTTCAGTTGTCCAAGAAGTAGGGAATATAACCCTTCCATGGTGCTCTTTTGCCTTGCTTGGAGTGTGCAAGTATTCAGCTGCTATTGGTTGATTTACCCTATGGATATTGTACCTTTGAGGCACCTTAAAATCTGCCCTCTTTCTCATATAAACCAGATTAGGATAGTGCAATACAATGTAACAAATTTATGTATAAAATAACCTTTATTTCACCCTCTTTTGCAATCCTTTTTTTCAGGTCTGAATTTTTGGTTTTGTGGCAGAATTGTTGAATCCAATGCAGGGGTTTTGATGTTATCTCTTTGATTAGACACCTTCCCATTTTTTCTTGGATACTTTTATGACAAATCCAAGCTTATATAGAAGTAGATAGAAGCTCCTTATTTTATGCAATTTTCTGCACTTTTCTCCTTGCAACTAACTCTGTAATGCTTTGGATTTGAGACTCACTAAGTCTCAATATTTGAAGCTTCTATTTATGATTTTGGTTAGTTATATTATTCTCCAAGTTTTGGAGGATTCTAACCAGTTTTTGTGGCTTCACTTGGCCACTATGTGTTGTATATTTTTGTGCACTAATAGTGTCTTTAGACACTTTGTCAAATTCTGATTTTTTGCCTTTCTCAAGAACACAAACACTAAGCTTTTTTAGAGTAATATAGTAGTGCAAATGAACCCACTAATATTTTACTTTTAATGCACTAAAAATCACACCTTATAACTCAAATAAACTTTCAAAATAACTTATAAGTGCACTTAATCAATTTACTACAACTAATCAAGAATAATTTGAAATGAACCTTCAATAATTATTCTGCAATTTCACTACAATTAATATTGTAGGACTTAGTCTTCTTTTTCTTTTTCCAAAGTAGATGATAGGTAGGTGATATATGTATTTATAAAATATAATCAATTCCTAACTAATGTGCAAATGAAACTTAAAAGAAACTTTTCTCTTTTTGCACTTTTGAAGACTGTAATCCAATTTTCCTTCTTACAAATTTAATCCAAATAAGATGCTCCAATGAATTTGATAAGTAATCCAACTAATGAATCTACTTGTACCAATAGTTGCTTATATTTTTCTGAAATATTTTGTAGCTCTTTTGCCGCTTTTGTAGAGGATGTAGATCTTGGTTTCTAAGATCACCAAGTTGCTTCTTTGAGTAGGATATTGCTGCTTAGTTTATTCTTCACCAAAAAGTGATCCTAAACTTTATTTTACGAGCCTACGATTTTATGATTTGATCCTTTAAGAAATATTATTCTTTTATTGTATATTTGAAGAATTATTTGTCTCTATAATGATGCCTTCTTGCTGTGAGAGGCAATCTTCAAATATCTTGGATTTGGTAAGCTTCTCCTATCTTCAAGTCTTCTTGTTGAAGTTTGACTTCAAGCAGGATATTATTCTCAAGATTTTGAATGTCTTGAGGTCTTCTAAGATTTGGCACTCCTTGCCAAATTCTTCTTCTTCTTTTGGGATCATTTTTGGATGGCAAAAATTATCCCAAATCTTTCACTATCTTCTGTAGTGAATTTCTCCAATGAGTTCATAGGACCTAGATAAAATAACATTCACACTTAGAAAAAGATAAAAATGAGTTTTTGAATAAATATCAAGACTATTGCAAGGCCTAAGATGTTAGAGATGAGGTGTTCAAAATGACATAAAATGAAGATGAATTACTGAAATATAATGTGGATGGATTTTAATTTAACCTTCAATGCTCTCAATATTCGAAACTTGAAGATGACACTCTAAAGGTAGTTTTTCTAAGAGGCATTAGGAAACAATATCTTGAGGACTTCAATTTTATGGTAGGAGGTGATATATTTGAAGCTTATTTTGATAACATCAAAAACTTGTCAAAACTATTCAATGTCCATGACACAATAAGGTAAGAATATAAGAGGGGTCATCAACCAACCATCAAAGTCCTCAACAAGTATCACCAAGGTCAAACTTGAGAACATTATAAAATATTTGAAGACATATATCTTGACATCTTCGGCCACTTAACTTGATACATGTTAGGACAAAATGAAGCAGAAAAATATGGAGAATGTTTTAACCATTTTTTGTTCTAGGTGCACAAGAAATTATGTTATGCATGAGTTTCCCCTTGGATAAAACCAATACCTATAGTACCTATTAGTGAAATCATGAAACAAGTGGTTGAACATACCTTCCATATTTAAAGCAACATATCAAAGAATAACCCATAGAAGAAGTATGCTTTGTAAATCAAAGGAATTTGTGGTATCAAAACTAGTCATTTATATATACCTCTTTTGAAAATCAACCTTTCAATACTTTTTGTCTAACCAAAATTTTTCTTAGTAAACTTGGTTTTAGGATCAAGGTTGGCAATACTGATCATCTTGACATACCCCTAAATTATTATGGACTACCCAACAACCCTAGAGTTCAAAATAGCTGCCACACTAATGTTCTAATCAATCCTAGTCTAATCAAACCTTGTAGTATCCAATAACTTAGTATCCCCTTTCCAACTACAATTTCTACCACCAACATTGAATAATCCTAACCAACAACTATCAAAAAATTGCTTTTATTGCACTCTATACCTACCATAATAATAAATTAGATTATGAATTGTTAAAATACTATGCTTATACCCTCAACATAATGAATCATAAATAAAACTCATTTGTGATGTGAAAGACTCATAAACGACCAAAAAATTCCCATCATCACTAAACCAAAGGATGAGACAAAACCTCAACATAAGGATCCTTTTACTCTAATTGAATAACCAATTGCAAACACTAGCCCTATAGAAAAACCTCTTTTTTTGAAAAATGTTTAACCAAGTAAAAGACCCTCTTCATTGGAATTCAAATTTTTAGAACTATGGAATGTTTGTGTCAAGATCCTAATTCAAGCTATAAAATATGTTCATATTTATAGTAAAACTATATAAAATTATTCCTCAAGAAATTAATAAGGAAAAAAGGACCTAACAAATGTCCAAGTTGCAGGACAACTTGCAAATCTCATGTTTACAAAAATAATAATCCCAATATATTTGACCTAGGAAATCCTATCGTAGATGTTTATATAGGAAAGACAATGATTAGAAACACCTTGATAGATTTGGGTGTTTCCATCAGTATCATGTATGAGGAGTCCATGAATAAATACCATCTCTAAGGACTTAGATAATCCACCATGGTACATCAAATGGATGATAAATCCAAAATTAGACTAAAAGAGATAATAGAAGTTATACCGGTTATATATATTCCCAGAAGTATCCTACTTATTTCATGGTACTCCAATCAAAAACTACTTTAAGAGGATATCCACTAATTTTAAGAAGATATCAACTAGCAACAATGGATTATTACATTAATTGTGAATTAAAAAATATGGTTATTTCAAGTGGGTCTTCTATCAAAAACTTAATGTGATATCTTGTTACCACACCTTTTATTAAAAGAGAATTTTGTTAAGGATATAACATGAAGAAGGTAATGAAGCAATCATCGACTCTATAGCCTCACTCTAAAAAGAGCTTTAAGAAAAAAGGAACTCAATGAAGATGTAGTTATTATATGTTTCCCACAAAATTTATATCCTCATAAAGCCCTAGTTCTTGATTCTATTCAACAATAATGCAATGGTAAAAAAATTAAATATTACCCCAATAGTTTATGATATCAATATAATCATATATAGAGATAACCACCTTTAACCAATTATTGCCTCATCCTTGTAAGAAATTTGACCTTTTTGATATGGAAAAGAATAACCCTATTAAGGTAGTTGGAATTGTATTTAGAAAAACCTTTAAAATTAATAGCCAACTCTCATTGTTTGAGAAAAAGGAATTTATTAAAATGCTTATTGATCATAATTCTACATTTTATTATCAAATAGTATTAGCTCAACTAGAAAAATTCATCAAATTTCAAGGAAACCAAGGTTTGAATATTTCCAAGCAATACATGCATAATTGCCAAGTTTTTGTAATCCCATTATGTGGTCATGGCGTAATACAAATGGGACCATTTTCAATCCCATGTTGCCCATTTAAAAAAAATTGTACATTTGCTTAGAAAAACTAAGATATGAAGTATATTCACCCTACTATTGCACATATCATATTTACATGCAAGATGATGTTAAATCAATGAAACAACCCAAATGGATAATAATTGATATGTTTAGAGATATTATTATACAAAAATTATAAAAAACTATTGAATTCTAGATTCATTTATCCTAATTTTTAATAGTCAATGGGATCACAATTAATCATTATTCTTAGAATAAAATATTAAGGATTATTGATCCCTTAATAAGGTGATCCATAAGAGCTATTTTTATTCTCTTATTAACAAAGTATTAAATACTTTGGCTTATAAGAAATATTTCTTCTTTTGGACAACTTTAGCAGGTAAAACAAAATACAAATTCCCCCTAAAATCTAGGACACGACAACCTTTATATGACTTTGGGAAATGTTTTTCTATCATGTCTTTCCTTTTGGGTTATGCAATGCACCTGTTACCATCCAAAGAGTTACCCTTAATCTCTTATCAAATTTGAATGATGATTATGTAGATATTTATAAATAATTTTTTAGTCTATTGTCATTCATTTGAAGAAACCCTTATCAACATGAAGAAGGTGCTCCAAAGGTCTCAATATATAGATCTCTCACTAAGCCAAAAATATTATATGATAATAATTGAGGTCATTGTATTAGGATACCACCTCTTGATTAATGGTATAAAAGTTGACCCAATAAAGGTAGAAAATTTTTAACAACTTTTGGTACCCTAAAAGCCAAAGGCAGTGCATAGTTTCCTTAAACATACAAGCTATTGAAGGCTATTTATCAATAATTTTAGTAAAATTATAACCCCTTGTATGTGCTACTATCTAAAGCTTGTTATTTACTACATTAACACAAATTGGATAGGCATAAAAGTGAATTATATTACTGCAGAATATTTTTTTTGTAATAGTATATGCTATCAACAAATTTTGACATTATACTATGAGGTATTCTATTTTGTGCATATTAACCATTTTTCCAATTAAATAATGAATACAATTATTATGAATGGTAGGATTATTAGATGGTTATTATTTTTTTAAATTTTTAATAAAACCATCATGGAGAAACCCAAAAGGAGAATACATTATTGCTTTTCTTTTTAGGCTATTAAGTAGTACAAAAATAAACTCATAGAGAATACACTTTTGGATGAATTTATTTTTGCTATACAAATATTTCTAACTACTTGGATATAGAAAAGGTCCCAAAAAACTTCTCTTAGCAAGAGTGTTATTGTTTAATTAGATAAAGTGCTTTGTATGCTTGGGTTGGAGGATATCTTTTCAACACTAGTCTACATAATGTGATGCAATGATGTGTTTGAGAAGGTGAAGTATATGATATCTTGAGGCAATGTCACAATGTGTCATACTACATATATTTTTCTACACAAAAATGACCAACAAAATCTTACATATAGGATATTATTGACCATTACTAAGTAAGGATACTAAAAACAATGTCGTCTATGATCAAAGTTAATGTATGGAAAAGCCTACAAAGACATATGTGATGCCCTTATTACCAAAAATATCTTTGGAATCCTTTGATAAATATGGTTTAGACTTTGTTGGACTAATAAAAACATCTTCAAATCATAGAGTATATTTTTTGGTATGTATAAATTATGTCACCAAGTGGATAGAAGTGAAAGTGTTAAAGCACATATGAGACATACACGTAACTAAATTATTATAGGAAGATATATTTACACTATATGGTGTACAAAAAGAAGGTGTTATTGACCAAGGACCACCATTCACTTTCAATCTCATTGAAAATTTGTAAGACAATATGAAATTTACCTCTTAAATTCCACTCCATATCACCTTGAAGCAAATGGACAAGTAGAAGGCACAACTATGAGTTGAAAAATATTATTATAAAGACAATTTAAATTTACCATATAATTTGACTCAACTACCTTTCCAAATAAAAATATATCTATAACAATACATGAAAGATCACTACTAGATTTACAACCTCTGAGCTAGTATATGGAAAGAATGAAATTTTACCTATTGAATTCAAATATGAAACTTTGAGAACTACACTCTAGCCTAGCATTAATATTTTTAAAGCTAAAAAAAAATGGATAGATAAACTCAATGCACATGATATATCCCATCGACAAGCATTATTTTATACACAAGTAATTCAATATCAAAGATATTTATGACATGACCACGTCATTAAAGGAAAACACTTCAAAATATATGATTGAGAACTTTTATAAGATTCTTCTTTTATGGATTTTAAGGATGGATTACAAACATAATGGTTAGTACATGATAATATTGGCATTATTTATAATAACAAAGAGGTCAAACAAAGGACCATTAACTTGAAAGAAACATCTTTAATGGTCAATAGTCATTGAGTAAAGCTATATAAGAAACCACTTTCAAGAAAAGAATTAATAGCTAGACTATGCTTTGTATTTTAGATACAAATGACTAAAGGTAAATAAATCTTCACCCAAAAGTAAGGTTCTATACTTTCATCCAAAAAAGGCCCACATGAAAACAAAAATTTGGTATATTTTCTCTATACAAAAAATGAAATGCATTTGGATGTGAAAACCCATGTTGGCACTTTTGGGGTGAATCTCCTAAAAAATAGGGACTTGCCAACATTTCATCTAAAAATAAAAGTAGAAAGGGAGTTTTAAAACATTTTATATAATGACAACCTAGATGTGTCTGATGACACCATATATTTGACTATACTCTACACCAATGCATTTGATCCGTAGATAACTTAGAAAAATTAGTATAAACTTCTATGAAATTATTGATCTCACATTATCAAAGAATTCATTTATATTTAAACCATTCTATACACTTTAATTTATATTATTTCTTATACTAGAACAACCTCATTACCTTTTATTACCCCTATTATGATCTATTTGGTAGACACTTTTACCTACAAAAGAAATAACCGATAACATTCTCTTGGACTAGCCCATAATGATTAGAGCAATTGGTTAAGAGGTAAGAGTTTCACATATTAAACCAAGATTCGAATCTCATGGGTAAACCTTAATTTTTTTTCAAATGGAATTAGGTCAATTGACTAGATTTCTTGAATTTCAAGGAGGAGAGTAAGGTTCAAATATTACCAAGCAATACATGCATAATTGCAAATTTATAACACTGTTATATGGTCATGATGTAATATAGGTGAGGCCCATTTCAATCCATATAACTCATTCCATAAAAATTATCCTAACCACCTACTTGAATTACCTATCTAGGATTTACCTCCTACCCACTAGTCCCTTGTAACTCAACTATCCTAACTTATTATTTTTAATTATTATAATCTATTTTTTGCATCATTATTTGATACACATTGATGATGTCATAATGCCAACACGAGGAAGTATGAGGTTGATTTTAAAAATTGATGTAAATGTTCCAATGTATGATCCTATACTTGTTATGCATGCCTATGTAAAATCCATCACATGCATGATGGCATGAGATATGGGCTAAAAAAGAAAAGTATTAATAACACTAGATAGATAGTAGTTGGGTATTGAAGGGCTAGTTTACTATGATTACTGAATGTCACAACTAGAAACTACAAAGTAAGAAAGCATGCGAGGTTTTTTACTACAAATTTGTTTATTAATAGACATCCTTGCTCTTGTACATTTATAAATTCAAAGAGTAAAAAAATGTAGAACTTATGTTACACAAATGAGATGTTAAAAATTGTTGAACCCTCTAGATACATAATTCACAATATGATAGAAGCTCAAAATCATCATAGACCAATTGACACCTGTTGAGTAATAGAAAATACAAAAGTGAAAAGGATATTTATAGAGGTAAGATAGATGTATTACTTCTATAAGTTGCAAGTCCACCATGCTAATATTCCTCATGACTTTGGATTGAATTTGCATGATGACACAACTAGGGTTTTGGGATTACAAGTAAAATTCAAAGAATAAATGGTCATTAAAGTGGAAATCCTTTATCTAATATTGAGTAGTCAATGCCAACTTTTTAGACCTTGGAGAGGAAATTAAAGATATTGATAAAGACATAAAATGTTTGTCACTTTTTCCACCATGGTATGAAGTGGCTATGCATTTAATTAGGTACCTTATTGATGAAAGTATGCATAACCTCAACTTCTACATTTTTTAAGTTACTATATTAGTTGCACCTTAATAGAAAGATAATTTTGTTATATTTATTACTTAAATAGTTGAAATAAATGGGTAGAAAATTCTAAGAAGAAAAAATTACTAGCCTCACCTACCATGTGTTGATCCAATTATTGGCTAAGCATACCCTAAGGACATAAATGTCACTATAGCATTGGCAAAATTTGCTAGGATTTCAAAAAAGAAAGCTAGTGAAGAAGAAAGCCCCGCTACAAATTTTGACAACACTCCAAAATCACTTGTTAGAGAATATTACATTATTTGGTACATGCTAATGTACCCCCATGGTATCTATGGTACAATGTAAATATTATAATAGGGTTTGAGTCTATAGTTTAGGAGTGTGATTTATATTTCTCCTTTATGTAAGTGTCTATGTGTAGGATGTGCACAAGTGTCATGTAATTATGTGTGCAAGTGTGTAATGTGAGAAAGTGCACAAGTGTCATGTAATTAAGTGTGCAAGTATGTAATGTGAGAAAGTGCATAAGTGTCATGTATTAGGTATACATGTAGAAGTGTCTTTTAGTAAAGTGTGCAAGTGTGCAAGTGTCAGAGTTAAGTGTGAAAGTAAATAGAGAGTCAAGAGTTATGTATAAAAGTGGCAATATGAGAATCCAAAGGACATGAGAGGTTTATCTTATGGAATATGAAAGGTTGCAACTCACAAATATGTGAGGAGTGCAATAGTAAAGTATATGAAGAGATCTTTCTAAGGCTATATTATGGAGACAAAGCTCCATGAAATGTACCTAGAAAATGTTTGAAATATTCAAGCATTAATATTGAAGATTTTATGCATATTTTCTACTATAAGTTTTCTTCATGTTATTGCATGAATTATTGTGGCCATTTATATTAATTTTTGTCATTTTTATGAATATTATTATTAATTATGTTGGCCATTTAATATATTGATTTCTCTTATATTTGAGTCTACTCAAGATCCAAAATATTGGGACCTAAGATAATTTGGCTAAAAATCCAACATCACTAGCATCCATAGAATCAATTAAACAACAAAATATTGGTTGCTAAAACAGAAAAAATATCAATAAAATGGGATTTAAATACCAAAGTGACCTAACCCAGGTGTTGTAGGTGAGTTGGAGAGGAGAGGGCAATCCTCCAAGGGAGGTCCTAGGTTCAAATCTCCACCCTACCAAAAAGCTGAATTGGGTATCTAAAATCCAATTGATAATGTTGGTGCGGGCAGGGATGGGTGTGACCCCCGGGTGACTTTGATGGTGTAGAACCCCCTATTCGTGGTCTCTCAGACCAAGGCAGCTCCACAAGGGGTTTTTTGCTTTAAAAAAAAAAAAAATACCAAAGTGACCTCCTCTTCCCATACAACTACAAAGGAAACCAAATCAATCATCATAAGGAGCATGCCTGACCCATCTAGGAGGTCTTCAAGAAGGGCATCAAGGGAGGAGAGATAAATAATAATCATCCCAACTACCATAGAAGAATAATAATATTAAAGAGAAAATATTACTATACACCCAACATCACTATCTAAAATGAAGGAATCCATTTGCTTAACAAGGAAGCAAAAGGCTATCATAGAGGATCCTATAGAGACAAACATCCAAGGTAATAAAAGAATCTAAAAAGTCATCAACAAGCAAGGAATATGAGAATTTAGCCTTTTAAATTCTACAAAATCCAAGGAAAAATAATATGCTACATCGCTTCCATAACCTCCTTCACAAGGTTCATCTACTACGACTATGAGAGCCATTAGTCAAGATAAATTTCTATTAGCTCCATGCTCCTCACTTCAAAGTGGTGCATCATCATCTACTAATTCCATACTCGATGAAGGCATCGAAATAGAAGAGGTCAAAGAATCAACATAGGCATGTACACTTGTAAAAAGGGAAGGGATGGGAGAAATTTATAGACTATAAGAATAATTGACATAGGAAAAAGTTGCAATGACCATGTGGAAGGCTAAATTTGATTCCTATAGTTAGGGTTATGTCACCCTAATTGAGAATAAAAAACATGTAGGTCCTAAAAATAAATTCCTCAATAATTATAATAAACTTAGTGTAAACATTGTGAATTTAATGAAATCCTCTTATAAGAGAATGCAAAGCTAGAAAAGGCAAAAGAAATTCAAATATGGAAAGAGAAAACCACTAAAGTAGCCATCCTGATAGCGTAAGGGGTTGAGCATTGACCCCCTTCCATGGTATATGTTCTCTACTTAAGCGAGGAATGGATTGGAATTTTTATTGATAGGGTTATGGATGACGTCTCTTTTGATGTTTAATGATTTACAGGCTATGTATGTACCTTTGCCTCTATTTATCCTAAATTAAAAAACTAGCTTTGTAAATTCTATGTCAATGATTATGTTTTGATGTTATATAATAAATAGAACCTCAATAATTATGTTGAGGATGTGTTGTTTAAGGCCTTTTCCTGGATAGTTCATAGTGAAGCTCAAAGATATCATGAAATGGATGCCTACAATATGGAATAAAAATGGACACTATCAAAGATTTGATGAGAGTGTAAAGCACGTAATGACATTCAATGGAACATTATACATTGACCTCATATGATAAAATTAATCATATATTTATCCAATACTAGAATTAAGATCTTGAGCATTACCAATATAGAATAAACCAAGATGGTCAAAGAGGGTCATAAGACAGGTGAATAAGGCTATTTAAAGGGCTATAAAGGATGAAGCCCTATCATAATTTAGGATACATTTGAGAAGAGCCAAGATTTATGCTAAGATTATGGATATCCATAGTCTTAAGAGGGTTTATTTCATCTAAATTATCTATGTAGAGTTTTAGGTATGAAAATAGGTGGAGGATTCCATAGGGTATTATAAAATAGGGAAGAAATCATATACAACACCTCATGATATTCAAGATACATATACAATATAGATGACTCATATGTTCAAGGATGAAGAGGAAAGTAGGATACAAAAGTATAAAGCAAGAGGAAAATAGATCAACCTATTACACGAGGGTATGCAATAACTTTAACTAGGGAAAATTACTAATTCCATCAAATGTACCTTTGTATACCCTTATTTATATATGTATAAATACTTGTTATACCTTTTTATGTGAAATATGTATACAATTATTGCCTTTGGTTTAATATTTAAACCTTATAGATAAATCAAGTTGCTACATGGTAATATGGATAATTAAGTAATTTATTTAAGTATTTAGTTGATCTATGATGTGTTTGGATACTAACTCCTTTTCCTATGGACTAGTCATTTCATTAGTTATTTGTGATTAAAAACATGCCACAACAATAGCCTACATAAAATAACAATCACTTACAAAAACATGGAAAATTATTAAAACGATGAAATATCAGATAAGATTTTGTTAGCATTGATCAACTTGTTATTTAGAGATCTTATATAATAATATGTGTAGACACTAAAACCTAGCCACTTGTCATCCATCCAGGTCTTCCCATAATTTTACCCATTTATTTATATATATTTAGGCATATTTATTAAATATATGTTTAATATTAATATTTTAATATTATATTATATATTAATAAATATAAATATTATATATGTAAATAAATCCTAGTCATCCGATTTGACTTAATCCTAGCCATCCATCTACATCAATCCATGCCACACATCTAGAATTAATATCCACCCTTCAATGTGTTTTAATCTGAGCCACACAGTAGTGTATTCAAACCCTAACATACCCTAGTATGGATTATTAATAGGAGCCATTTTGATGGCTCAAACCCTAAGCATTTTTTGAGTCTAAGGAATCCCTCGAGATCTTGAGTCTTTTACCCTAAGTTCCCCTACGTAGTTCACGTTAGAGTCCATCCAAGCATCCTCTTTATCCATATTCGCTCACCTTCTCCTCCACATCCATCACCACCATTCTCACTCAGCTAGATCTACTTTTGTAGATCTTCACCTCTGCTCCTGAATACCTTTGGGTACTCCCCATCACCACCAAGCACCTTTGGGTGTTTCCTTCTACTACCAAGCACCGTTGGATGCTCCTCATCATCCCCAAGTTCCCATGGGTATTTCTTGCTACTGTCGAGCACTTGTGGGTATCTCAAAACCTACTACTAAAGACTAGTGAATCCCTCAAGTGATTCTAGGGCATCACCACACCACTTTCCTACAACAATGATGACAAATCAGAAAATGACAAGTTAAACAAGGTAAATATTTCTATTGATATACTAATTTCATTATTTCCATATTTTTTATGTAGTTTATTAATTAGCATTTAGGGTTTGTATTGATTTTTGAGGGTCTCACACAGTGGAGCCCTCACAGTTACTACTAATCCTATTCTATCATTCTCTGTGTGTAGGTTTTGAATATACATAAGCATTGCATGATTGTTTAAGCTAGAGTGGCCCAATATTGGATAAGCACGAAGCCCACTCACCCCTATTGGGATTAGAAGTGAGATTGAAGACACCACTAGCGTTGTTCACTAGGGTTTTGGAGAACCCTAGTTATTTTAAACATTTGTATCAAAGAAATCAATTATTTCATTGTAACATTGGAGATTTGAGGCTCCCTCCCATATTAATAAAATCATCTCTTTTTATGCAATATTGAGTCTTGATTTCAATTTATATTGTTATATATTTTTGGTGTTTCGCTTTTGCATCTACAAATGGCCATCATGATGGGACCCCCTAAGGTTTTCTCATTCTAATTTACCTTGTTGACTAATTTACTATTTTTTATCTCATCTTGTAGGGTTTTTAGAAGCATAGATTTCGTAGTTTTTGATAGATTAGGGTTTCTAAGGATTCACAGAAGGTTGCAAAAGGTGTGAAAACACCCTGTGATGCTTGAGGGACATCCAAAAATACCCAAGTGCATTTCAAAAATACCCAGAGGTGTTTTATAAATAGTTGAGGCAAAAACGTAGGCTTCTAGGTAAGTTTACTATCAAACCCTCACTTTCTATTTTTATATATTCTGGAAATTTTACATTTTTTTCATATTTTTGGACTAAAATGAACATCATTAATAAATCTGGTAAAAACAAATCATTTTAGTTGCATCTTAGGCATTAGATTAATCATTGCATTCATCAACACATTTTTGCTTAAATATTTCTTAATTTTTTGGTGTGTTGCATTATTGTTTGTATTTGAACTACTAAGCGCATATATTAGTTTGCATCCTAGGGTTAGAGATTTCTATTTTTGTAAGTCTAAATAGGAACAATGTCAAGATACCAAAAGTATCCTTCATACTTGGGTGATTCCATGCGGAGGAGTAGACAAACCCTCCTTTGTTTAGAGAGTGGTCTTAAGCGGTGTACTTTACATCCTTTGGAGAAATTGGTATTTAGGATATTGGATTCTGATTTAGATTGTCAAAAATTGTTATTTTTCTAACATTGTATGAACACAATAGAAAATTAGAAAATTTTAAAGATAATAACACACTTCATACTTCACATTAAACAATAATGGTTGGATTTCATCACCAGCCATTGCTTGAGATTTGGCGACGATGGCTTTCAAATCCATCCACCAATATCTACCCCTAGACACCTTAGATTACCCTCAAGCAAACTTGTTGGATTTCATCACTAACAATAATATCGTTGTCTCATCCAAGCCATAGGATTCACCCATTTAATTTAGACTAGCACATTGAAACACACGAAATCAAAATCTAAGAAAATAAATTCATATTAAAATGAGATAATAAATGAATGAGGTAAGAGACATTTGTTGAACAAACTTATCATTTATTTATCTCTTATTTAATTTTTGGAGTTTCAATTATACATTACATTTTACTACACAATTTGCTTTTGGTTTAGTTGCTTATGGTATTAAAAATAAATCAATAGAAAACCTTAAATCAAAACAAATCCATGGAAAACTGATCCACCTTCCCTGCCACTTTTGTGGCAGATTACCCAAATGTGACACAGATAGCTTTGTTTGCAGGTGCCTCACATTCCATGTCATCCACAACATTTCCTATGGTTGTTCCCAAAATAGAGTCAACCTCACCAACCATTACCCACATAGAAATGACACAAGTAGAAGCTCTTATGAAGTCTGCTAATTATGTCTTACAGTCAGTCCCCAAATCACCTAGACAAGATCCTAATTTATAGTAGGAGCTTGCTCATTCCCATTCATCCAACTTTACCCAGGTGTACACTAACCTTATTTTTGATGCCTTGGTTGCACCTTCCTCTCATGAACCCATTTCCCAATACCCAAGTTCTCCTAGAACTTCTATCCCATCTTCATACACATCCACCTACACCAACCCCTTGTATGAAACACATGTAAATGCTAATTCACAAGTTTTTACCTCCCAAGTTACCATGCCAAGTGTAACTTATCCCTTAGCCACATATTCCATACCATCTACCTCCATACCTTCCACTATTGATAGAGAAATTCATGAAGCATGGGAATATTTGAACAAATTGCTTAAGCAACATCAAGATGCTCAACAACAAGTGCAAGTGAACCCTAAGCCTCTACCAATTTCTACTCAACCCAACCTCATTAACCAAGGTCCATCATGGGTACCATAATATTCTGTGGTTTCCATCCCTACTCCTCCACCAAACCATACCAATACCCATCCCATTCCCATAAATCATACCAATTCCATTCCCATTGGCCAACCCAACCATAGCCCCCATGCATTATCCCCATTCCAACATTCTCCACATCTTCATCATCAATATCCTCTTCATCAATTTCCATCAACCTCACCTAGTAATTATCATCAATCCCATCATCATCTAGTTACCCCACAACATTTTTCCACCATGCCTTCTCATCAGGTGATTCAAGGCTTCCACATTCTTGGGGAAGACCCTAGAATCAAGGCCATGCAACAACAAATAGATCAGTTGATACAACATACTCTTGGTATGACCAACCATAAGATAACTCTATATCAGATGATTAACCAACCCATTCATCCTTTGATACCATCACCACCATATCTAGTAGATTTCACGATGCCAAATTTTGATAAATTCAAGGGGATTGAGGACCCCAAAGAGCATGTAAGCACATTTGTACACTCATGCTTTAGAATTCAAAATGACAATGCTCTCATGCTTAGAAAATTTCCTTAGACATTAGGAGGAGATGCCATAGAGTGGTACAACCAATTGCCTAGTCATAGTATTTATACTTTCGAACAATTGGTTGACCTATTCTTTGAACTCTTTATCCTAAATGTTAGAAAGAAAGTCTCATTTTCCAATGTCTATGCTTTAAGACAACATGAACGATGAGTCTATCTACGATTTTGGAAACCGTTGGAGGGTCATCATTACCAAGTTGCCATTCACCCTACCAATGTAAGAGCTTATCAAACTATTCACCAAGATTTGTTTAAAACCCATCTCTTGGATGCTTTAATTATAGACATATTGATCATTTAAAGAAGTTCTAGCACAGGCGAGAGTCATCAAGGATATAAAAATCCAATAGGACATTCTTAAGCCTAGAAAAAAGGAATGGAAAAATAATGGCCAATATAAAAGTATTTATTTTGGTCAATCAAAATCAACATAGGCCACTCTGACCAATCAACTTAATCATGTTAATCAAGTGGTCATGAGAGAATAGATAATGGCTCAACAACAATCAGTGCAACAACCACCGTAATAAATTTCTTATCATGCGGTACCCTCAGTAACTCAAGCTATGCAAAACATAGTTCCAACTGTAGAGAACCATCCTCAATGATAGTCTATTTGACAGAATCACCAATACACCCCCTTGGCGAAGTCATATGCTTCCCTCTTCTGAAGGTTGTATGACACAAACAAACTTTCATTACCCAAAATCAGACTAGATGATCCTGCTAAACATGGAAAACATTATTGGAAACATTTATTTTTTCCTTACCATAGGCAAAATGGATACAATATCAACAATTGCCTTTTATTCACAGACATCATTCAAGACCTTATTGACTTGGATCAAGCTTGATAACCCCCTTGCTCAAAAAAATCAAAATCTTGGTATTTTTCAAATACCACTTCCTCATCATGAGGAGGTGCAACCAACTATGGGAGGGACTAACACCAAAACTCATTCCTAATCAAGTTAAACATATCCAAAATACTAAGGTTTTGTAGGTTCCATTCATGTGGTCACTAGAGGTCAACAAAACAATAAGAAAAATGCAAGGTAACAACCTCAAGCAAGTGTGTCACAACCTACCACATCACACCCCATCCAAATTTCTCCTAATACTTCATCACCAATCCATATTCCCATCCAAATAAATCCCCCCATTCCTCCCATCAATCATCCTTCATGACTAGTCATCTCATTTAGTTGTCGGTTAACCACAAGCCTAAAGATGGTTTCTACCAAATTGTTAATATATGAGCTAATTCAACAATCTCCCCCACATAATGAGGCATTAATGGACATTATGAAATCCATTGAATTATGATCTCAAGATCCTAATGCCTTCAAAAACTTTGTAGGGAGCATTCAAACATGCATGGAGTCCTCCATTATATTTTACGACTTTGAGATTAAGCCAATCTCATCGGAATCAGTAGATCCTCCATTGCATATCATGAATCTAATTAAAAAGAAGCCATTTGAAATAGTTCTAATTGATACCAGTTCCTCCATCAATATCATTACCATGTCTACCCTTCATCATTTGAATTTTCCTCCATCTCATATCATCCTTCACCCTAAAAGCATTCAATGATGCTTTGTGTTCCACACTAGGCACTATTACTTTTGCCCATCGAAGTGGGGGTCAAAATATTACACACTATGTTCCACATATTTGAAGGATCAATGGCATACAATGTACTCCTTGGAAGACCTTGGATGAGGAAAATGAGATGTGTCCCTTCCATTATACATCAATACCTAAAGTACGTTCATGAGGTATAAGTACATTGCATACTAGAAGATGTCGAACCGTTCAAGTATTGAAATTCTATTTCAAATCCTTATGAATCCATGCTTCCTTCCACCCACATTTTTCTATCAATGTCAACCAATCCATCTACCACGTCACCTATTTCTTCATCAAAATCTCCCATTCCTGAGGATCCCCTTATCACCCATCCCCCATCATCTTCATCATTGACTACATGCACATGTGGTCAAAGTCAATCCACATCCTTACCTTCCATGTCATCATCATCCATTTAGCAACCTTCCCAATCCAATCCATCACCATAAACTAGTATTTCACAAGTCGAGTTGATGGATTGTGATATAGCTTCATCTCCACAATTCCCTGAGCTATTATCCAATCATGGTTCTTCCACATCATCCCAAATTGAGGTCCACCTCAATAATATTGGTATTGTTGAATATTGAAGAACACAAGCTTATACTGAGAGGGGGGGTGAATAGTATAATACCACTTTTTAAATTTTCTTCCAATTCAATATTATGTTGTGTAAAGATAGCAGTATCAATAGCAGTAATCAAAGCAATGCATAGAAACCATACATAATAGAGACATCATAATTTACGTGGTTCACCCAATGTGGGCTACTCCACGGAGAAAATATTTTACTAAAACTTTCTCAATCAATCTCTTTAGGAATCACTCCCAATTACAATGTTTATGGATCTTTATCCAAAGGAGATGTTGATCCCCTAATATCAAGTTCGTGGATCTCTTCCACAGGAGAAATATTTCCCATTCTTCTCTGGCTATGTGATATTCTAGAAGACTCTATCTCTCTACTGCACTAACCGGTGGACCTCTCTCCACTTGAAGAATCCTCACTCATATCTGTCTTAAACTGTGCTGGCTATTGGATCTCTATCCATTGAGACTCTGTCCTCTATACTCGGTCACCTCCAAAGCTCTATCAATAGGCTCACTAAGAACCTACTCAATAGGCTCACACAGAACCTGCTTAACAAGCTCACACATAACTTGTCAAATCTACGCTAGCAAGCTCACCAAGAACTTATCCAAATATGCTCTAGCAAGCTCACCAAGAACTTGCCCAAATATGCTCTAACAAGCTCATCAAGAACTTGCCCAAATCTACTCTAGCAAGCTCACTAAGAACTTTTCCAAACATTTTCCTCAAATATATCCCAACACTATCCTCAAATCTATCCCAAAGGCCTTCTCAAAGGCTCAATCAATCATGCTCAAGTAGTACTCAAAATTAACTCAACAATGAATGGCAATCTCAACTCAAATTAACTTCATAGAAGCATAAAGAGAATTTTTAGAGACTAAATATGTTCTAAAATCACTCTCAACCCAAATCAATCTCAACTCAACTCAAATCTTATAGAACCATAAAGAGAATTGTTAGAGACTCAATATGTTCTAACCTTAATCTCAAATCAACATAGAATTATGGAATAGTTTGTTTCATAGAACTTGAACAATCACTTCACATATCACTTGACTAGGCTCAATCAACTCAACTCAACCAATAATCACAAGGAATAAATCTTTCTCACACAACCCTAGTCCAAGTATGTATCAACCAACTCAAATGTTTCCAACAATGCTCAACCACAAATCTCACATAACAATGATACTCAT
This sequence comes from Wollemia nobilis, assembly GCA_028583015.1. Taxonomy (NCBI): domain Eukaryota; kingdom Viridiplantae; phylum Streptophyta; class Pinopsida; order Araucariales; family Araucariaceae; genus Wollemia; species Wollemia nobilis. The sequence goes on along the minus strand of JAQPPZ010017031.1, from coordinate 3,188,751 downwards.
GTTCTTTTCTAACTCAAGTTATTTAAAAACCAATGGGCTTCAACAACTATGCTTATCAAACAAGGTTTAGACACAACTCTTAATTTAGAAAACCTTGAAGCATTCAACCAACCACTTTAAAAAAGGAAACCACAAACAACCCTTTTCCCTCCAATGATATTTTAGAAATCAACTACCATAAACAATCAATAGGAGAATATGCCCATACATTTTATGAAGATGAAAAAACCTCTTTGTAAATCTACCACAATCACAAAATTCTTTTGCCAATATTCACAAGGGTTAGTAGATCACAAAATAATCAAAATTACTCCACTTTTCAATAATCATCACCAAGGCCTTTAATTGCACAACTTCCTTATCTCTCCTAAAACCACTTGTCACCTCATGAAAGAATTAATCCTCTTGAAAAAGAACAAGGCAAACTTCACTTTTGGAACCCCTTTGCAAAATCAAAAATATCTCTTTACACACATCTTATTTCTCCTTCTAGATAAGTTAGTCAAATAGCCCTCGAAATAAGATTTCCAACGATATATAATATGCCCCCTTTTCGAAATAAATTGAAACCTTTACATATATATATATATATATATGCCAACCTCCATTAATTGCACATAGGTCGGCCCTCCATTAATTTAAACTTAAACTTTAAACTTTAATATCTTCATCACCGGAGGTCCTTTTTCGATGAAACAAAATTCCACCTTGGATTTTAAGAAAAGCCCTTTCCACATAAGCCCACCATGGTTTTAAATAAAACCTTTTATTTTACCTACCTTGGTTTTCATAAAAACCCTGTAAATAGCCATGCTTTGCAAAATATCATAAATGCTTATTTACAAAATATTTTGGCCACCAAAACCAAATGTGATCCATGTGACATCAATGATCCATGTGACATCAATGACAACATAAAATATCTCAAATTAACTCAAATTTCCAACAAATATGTGGTCAAATACATCACCATCGTACCACTCACCATTCCAACCACTAAGGATTTTGGTCACCCACGTGACCCACCTTTATCCATTGAAGCGGTATACAACATGGGTTCAGCTCCTAATAGCACAAATTTTGTATATGGGGGGATTGATTCTTCATCCAATCTAGCTCCTCTAGAAGAACCCAAGGAACCAACACCTGCCAACATACAAAATGTCATGATTTCCATCTCGTTATTTCCACATAATTAATTGGCAAGGTCATGGCCTAGGGTTGCATGAAAAAGGAATGCATGATATTATCTATGTTCCATATCAAGAAATGCATGACCTTTTAGACCTAGGTTACACTCCATTTTCTACCACCTCTTCTATTGAACAAGACTTTCAAAGACTTGATCTAAATTTAGGAGAAGAAGCCCCCATATTTATGACTCATATGATGAAATCTAAAGAGGAATCAGAACCCATCATTCCTCATACCAAATAAGATGATTTTTATCTTAGAATTTTTCCCATCCATGAGCCCATATTTTGCTTGCTTCTACCATAATAATGATTCTCCCCTACTGGTGAACCACCACCTCCATCTCATTAATCCATGTCATAAGCCAAACATGTAATATATGTACATAACACAAAAATACTGGTTTTCATCACTAAAAAAAAATAGAAAAATAAATAAATAAAACAAAAATATATATATATTTTTTTATGGCATGTATATATCATTTATTAAATGCATTTGTATTGCTTGCTATTTTTTAGGTTTACCAAGATCCTATAATTGGTTCTTAGGACCCATTCATCCCATCAAACCTTCATCCATTTTTCCCGTAAGTCAACATGATCCCTATTGACTTATTCACCTCACTCCGTAATCCATATGATTTGGCAAAGCCAATTCCAATTGACATGAGTCTTATTTATATGGACCATATCTCTTCACCTCCATCCTTTGCTAAGTTTGTCTTGTCCAAGGAATTTTTAAGGGATTCTAAAAACTACATTCCTCCATCCCCTTTGCCTTCACCTTCACCTTCGAACCCTAAGATTTTCCAGGTAGACATAGATGAGGATAACTTAGAAGATTTTGATAACATCTTAGATGACATTAATTTGATCCCTACATCCCATCAATTTGAGGAAGGTTCCCATATATCCATTGAAGATACCATCAATGTGGACCTTAGTTCAGAAAAATACAATTTCCAAATTGTCAAGCTTGGCAAAAGCTTATCCAACGATGAAAAAGAGTAATTAATTATGATCCTCAAGAGGGAGAAGGAGATTTTTACATGGTCTTATAAAGACATGCCTGGTCTTGACTCTAGCTTGGTTGTTCATAATCTCACCTTAAATCCTGATGCTAAGCTGGTCAAATCAAAACTTAGAAGGATGCATCCTACCATTGCCCTATTGGTCAAATAAGAGCTCCAAAAGCTACTAGATGTGGGTTTCATCATACCCATTGATTATCCATAGTGGCTCTCAAATATGGTACCTGTTCGCAAACCTAACGGGGAAATACGCATTTGCACTGACTTTCGAGATCTTAACAAAGCATGTTTTAAGGATTATTTTACTCTCCCAAAAATTGATACTCTTGTCGACACTTGCATTGGCCATGAAATGCTTTCTCATGGATGGTTTACAACCAAATTCAAATAAATCTCGATGACCAACACAAAACAACATTTACTACACCTTGTATTACAAGGTGATGCCCTTTGGCATTAAAAATGCAAGTGCCACTTATAAACATGCCATGACATACATCTTTCATGACTACATGCATAATATTATTGAAGACTATGTGGATGATATTTTGGCAAAATCTAAAACTCGACAAGAGCACATTGGTGTATTGGAGAAAGTTTTTGATCGAATACTAGAGCATAATGTAAGGTTGAACCCCAATAAATGTGTCTTTGGTGTTAAATATGGAAAACTATTAGGGTTCATTATCTCCAAAAGAGGCATTGAGGTGGACCCAAACAAGGTCAAGACCATATTAGAGATGCCTCCCCCAAAAAATTTAAAATAATTGTGTAGTTTACAAGGAAATATCTAATTGATTGATCATTTATTGGGCAACATTCTACCAAATGCAGACCATTCAATCACCTGCTACAAAAGGGGATGTCATTCTCCTAGATAGATGATTCTCAACTTTTTGTCAAGCAAATCAACAGAGAATAACAATGCAAAGAACCTACCATCAAACTTCACCATGAAATATCAATGAAATTGCTTTCTAAGTTTGAATGGTATGAAATCAATATTTCTACATTTGAGTAATATATTTGTAGATGCAATATCCTCCCTTGGATCATTGATTCCAAAAGACTCATTAGGAGAGGTACAACCCCTAATCATTTCAACGATCTCTAAATATGCAATTATCCGTGCTGAATCTAAGGATGAAAAGGATGTTTGCCTTATCTAGTCAGACCCATATGAGCCTTGGTCAAGCCAAATAGTACCCTTTCTCAAGTTTAGAAAATTCCCATCTAACATGTATCAAACTTATAAATGCACTTTCAAGCTAAAACTGGTTCATTTTGTTCTCTTGGATGACGTGTTGTATAAACATGGTTATTATGGAGTTCTCCTGTGTTGTCTCAAGTCTAGTGAAGCACAAAGAGCCATAGTTGAAGCTCATGATGGTACTTGTGGTGGTCATTTTAGTGGGATGGCCATAGTAAAGCTTATATTATGCATGGGTTATTATTGGTCCACCATGAAATGTAACTTTTGCACATATGTTAAACATTGTAAGAAATATCAAGAACATGCTAATCTAACTCATGTGCCATCACAAGATTTACAACCTATTCAAATCCGTTGGTCCTTTTCACAATGGGGTCTAGATATAATTGGTAAAATCTCACCTCCTTCCTTGGGATAACATACATTCATCATCACAACCATTGAATACTTCACAAAGTGGGTTGAGGCAATTCCTCTAACTAGTATGACATGACCTAGAATTGTGAAGTTCATACTTTACCATATCATTTGTCATTTTGGTATCCCCTCAAAAATCATCTCTGACAATGGCAAGTATTTCAAGAACAAGTATTTTCAAGAAATTTACAAGAAATATAACATCCAACATAGTTTCTCAACTCCTTACTACCCACAAGAAAATGGATAGGCTGAGGCTACCAAAAATAAATTAATTGCTATTCTCAAGAAACTTGTTAAAAAAAATCATAGAGATTAGCATACCAAAATTTCCTTGGCTTTATGGTCTTATCGAACAAGCATCTGCATGCCTACTAGGGAAATGCCATTTTCATTGGTCTATGGAACCAAAGAAAATATAACTCTTGAGCTCGAGATTCCCTACTTACAAATTTATTTGTAGGAATTCATAGATGACGATACTGCTTGACCAACTCACACTTCATGATGAGAGGCACGTCAATACTTTAGAGCATTTACAAGTTTATCAAGACCACCTAAAGTGTGCTTACAATACCAAATTTCATCTACATGAATTCCAAGTAGGAGATATTGTCCTTAAAGAGAATAAGAAAAATACCAATGCACTTTCGCATCTTCATGATAAATTTTTGTTTAATTGGTTGGGTCCATACATTGTCACTCAAAGAGTGGGTAACAGTACTTATAGGCTTTCCAGTCTACAGGAAGAGGAAGAACCTAAACCACTTAATGTTATACACTTGAAAGCATTCTATGCATAATGTAATTGATATATATATATATATATATATATACATGGCTAATACACAAAAACATTGCACTTCATTTGCATACATTCAAAAGACATTGTATTTCATTAGCATTTCATACATTGCATTCACATCCACATTTCAAATTTCATATTAGGGATAATTTATTAAGTTAAAGGTTTTAAATTTGTCCAATAAAGTCATGTTGTCTTAATCAAGGGCCCCTTCACAATATCATCCACATAATTCTACCAAGTCAAATTATCATTCGTACAAACCACACATCCATAATTCCTAGGTGTTTTCGATCATTCAACCACTCCTAATGTTTTAAGCAAACTCCAAATACATGTTGAGTTCCTTTTAGGACCATCACATGTCTTCACTAAGAAAATATTTAGTTTTAGGAATTGACTACAAAACATTCTTGAATCAAACACAATTTCACATCTTAAAAATATCTTGTGTCAAAGAGGGATAAAACCATACTTGGTTTTAACCTCAAAGTGGAAATGGTAATCCTTGCTTGTCCCATCATGCAACATAGTCCACAAAAATAGTGGTTTTCACTATTATCACAACCACTTCCAAATTCAAAACATAGAGTAGTAAGGATAGGGTACAATTCTCATCACACTTAGGTTGAGAATTCAATTTTCCAAAGATCTAAATATTTTACATCACACACCACTGATTATTGGGTTGTAAGGATTGTACTACATTTCTAGTCAAACGGTTAGGTAGTCATCCCCAAAACTTAAGAAATCAAAATTCATGGACTATGGAGTCAGCCTCCATCGAAGCTATAGATGCTTGACTGGCAGTGGAGTATGCTCATGTGTGGCAACACGTCTCTTTTAAAAGAGACATCTAACCACACATATAGATGAGCTAGCTTCTTGGTCTCATCCATAATAGGCCACACCTAATTTACTCAATATGAGTGATTGAACTCACTTGCACACACATTGGTTCTTGATTATCTCGAGTCATTACCATACTCATGATTCAGTAACTGAATTCATTGCGTACACATTTGGTCCTAGAGGGATTAGGTAGTTTTAGTGAGTTTTTTTGATGCCACTAGTATGTCTAAGTATCTACAAAACATGCAGTCTTCCATATCAACATCCATATCTTCTTCAAAATCAACATCCATATATTATTCCAAATAAACATCCATATATTCTTCCATGTCAACATCCATGTCACTTTATGATTCATTCATCCCACATACCACCAAGTTTGGTGACCCTGATTAAACAACAAATGTTAAAAAATGGTCAAGAAAAATCTAAAATATGAATGATCATTAAAACATATATATTCCATACCTTGCATTAATAATCCATACATTTTCGATTGCATTAATCATCCATAAAACATCATATGCATTAATAATACATATAAACAAAACATTCCATAAAAATCACACAAACATATAACACAAAATGTAAAATCCATGTATATATATAAATATTGCATGTACAATGACTGCCAAAAGGCTACATACACTGGAGCACCAAGGATCATATAAAAAAATTGCATCTAAGCACTAGATATGCCCTCCAAGAGGACCCTTGTGACCTAGTAGGAGTCTTAGACCTAGAACTATGCCTAGACTCACTTTGACTAGTAGCCTTGGATACAGATGAGGTTGAAGGATCTAGAAGAGGAATATGATGCTCTATCAACTTATACTCCAAAGCCATGATGTATCTCTACCGAGACCAAAGGTACACTATGTCAACATTATGCCAGTGCTACCTCTATGATAGCTCTACCTGGAGCCTCATGACCCTCTCATCCTAAGCCATCACCATCATGTCCCACTATACTACCTACTTCTCCAACCTCACCCAATCCTTCTCGCTCCAACCTGGATGTCCATATGAAGTCTCCTCCACATCATCCCCATCCTCACCAACTACCCCACTTCTTGGAGCCTATCGAGCCACACCCTTAGTCCTCCTCCTTCAACTGTCATATTGAAGGTACCTCTACCACTTGGGAGCCTCATAGGTCCTCTCACCCTCACCCTCGTATCCATCTCTAGCCACTACTAGAGTCAGTTCCCATGGTGACTGCGTAGCGAACCATGCATCATACTCCATAGTAGTCCCCACATCATCAATATTGGGGAGGACTATCTCCTCATCATACTTGTACACCTCCCTCCATGGCTTTGCACATGGTAGACCTACCTCCTCCCGATACCTCCTATAGAGCATTGGTTCATCTAGAATCCCCTACCTTAGGCTGAACTATTGGAGCACCCATAAGAATTGAATATAATCAGCCTCACTCTAATACCACCCAACCACCTACCTAGCCTACCTCATCCACTATAGATGCTCACCATCTACTATTCACCTGGTGCCTCGCCAAGGCCTCCATATCATTTGGTTAGATGTCAATCTAGCCAACAAATCCCTGTACCACTCACTCATCCATATAGGATAACTCGGTTGCACCTCCTTCACCACTACCCATCTACTAGCATAGGGTTGACCCCTATCCCAGCCTATAGCTGGTAAGCCCTCTAGACATACCATGTTGAAGTGCTCCCATCCCCAACACTGAAACAACAAGCTGCATCCCAATCCCTTTCTTCCCCACCTCCTCACCTCATAGAGCTCATGGTACACCTATACCAATAATGTGGGAGCCCATGCATACACCTATTACATAGTGATCATATCGCTCACCAAACCTATAAGGATCTAAGGAAACTTACAACGAGTACTATTCAAGGCCACAATGTTGGCCAACATGAATGTCACTAACACTCGAAGGGCATACAATTCCTTTTCCACATATATGAACAAGTATAGAATTCCCCCACACTCCACCCTGACACTCTCCCAACTATATCCAAACATCTTCATCTCCAACCCATGATCGCATCCAACCTCGATGTGAATCTCCTCCACTAACACCTTGATGATGTGATATACATCCTCAAGTTCTAGGATCACCTCTCCCGTGGAGAGTTGAAAGGTTCCCTTATCCATATCCAACCTCTCTACCAAGGTAGAGATGTATCCCTCATCTGCCCTCACTACATCAACTTGGGATACCTTCACTAGCCCCATAGCCTCCAGTAACTTCCACTCCTCCTCCACCAGCACCTTTCTCATCCCAAGGATGTAAGGCAAGAACCGATGTCGAGCCTCCAAAATCCTAAGTTGTAGCACAACACAAAACATTTGTTATTAACACATGTTAAAAATATTCACAAAAACATAAATTTTTTTACACAAAATAAGGGACTTACCTCAACAACTTGCACTGTAGCCCTACCTATAGCACCCGCATCCACTTCCTCCACTGCCATAGCTTCCATTCCCAAATCACTTCACCTCACTCCACTCCACTCCACCCAACTCTCCCAGATGTAGCTTCTCAAACTCAAAAATACATAAATGAGCTTCATTTCTCATCTTGCCAGCTATTTATAGCTACTTCAAGTGCCTAGAGATACCCATGGATATTCCCTAGCACACTGAAGTGCACCAAGGAATTTGAAAAATACCCAAACATCGATGGAAATCTGTGCATGCCAAAAGTGCTAACCAACGTTTGGCATTAGAATAAAAAAAATACCAAATCATTACAAAATAGTGGCTTACCCCCACAAAATATCTCCATATTATATGCATACATCATTTTCATCATATTAACAAGTTTTGTGAAGGTTCCAACTAATTTGGACACATAATTTTTATTTACGACCAAAAGTTGCAAAATCACATAACAAGTTACAAAACACTCCAAAATGGTCCAAATTTTCACAAAACAACCATATTCATCATTCTCATCATAAATAATGCATTTCCATATCATTTTCCATCATCAATCATAACATTTGCATATTTTCCAAGTTCAAACAAATATTCAAGTGAACTTTGTATCTCATGGGTTTCTCTATATACTTGGTGATTGCAACGATTTGCATCCATGCACTTCGGTAAGATGAATATCCTACCATAAGGAAACTTGGTAACTTTAATAATTCTATATATTATTGTTTAAAATCACAATCACATTTGGTACTTCACATTTTTGCATGAAACCTTGCCAAGAATAATTTGCACAAAAGTAGTCATTGATGGCCTAGTTCATGGGGCTTAACACATGGAAAAAATCATATTTCATCATTTCACATTTCCTTGATAGTCATCATGGTGACTGGCCTTAGCTAGGGTGATTGGTTTCGACCATAGGAATTATCTAATAGTCACTAGTTGGCCCTCCAAAGTAGACTATTTGTATTTTATCTTTGCATATTCATCTTTGCATATCAATGATGCCTACAAGCACATTCTTCAGCAACATTGAATCACCCCAAATCTGGGGCAAACACATTTGGTTTTGATTTTCCCACAATGGGATACATCTTACATGATCATGAATCTCTACACTTGGCAAAAATTCCTTCATCTATTGGGGTAAAAATAGATACATATTCATTGTATTTTCACAAAACCCTTCATCTATTGGGGTAAAAATAGACACAATCATTTTGTATTATCCACAAATCTCTGTCCAACTGTTTGAGAAAAAATGATATCACATTTACATAATTCACATTTTCCATATTTTATTTGCCCATATTTTTTCAATTGGATCATGAGATTCATCTTTCAACTCATTTGCCAATTGAGGGGGTAAGCTATGCAAATCCAAATTCCTTATTCTTTTATCTTCAAGCTCATCTATCACATCCCAAGATAAATTTGCTTCTGTGCCTAGCCCAAGTAGGTGTCTTTTTTTTTTTAAACATGGTGGAATTGGTAGCAGCCACGAATCCGGATAGACTATCCAAATTTTATGGCCGCCACAGTATTCTGTGTTGTCAACCCTAGAAGCTACCACACAGATCTTCACGTAGTCCGCCTCTATAACCGCCATGCCACAATCATTTTAAACCTTTTATAAAAAAAAAAAGAAGGGGAAAAAGAAAAGGGAGAAACAGGCAGGAGAGAAGAACCATGGTGCTCCCCCCCCCTTATGGAGTTTGGATGAACCAATTGATATACGCATATTTGTTAAATATATGTTTAATATTAATATTTTAATATTATATTTTATATATTTAATAAATATAAATATTATATATGTAAATAAATCCTAGCCATCTGATTTGACTTAATCCTAGCCATCCATCTACATCAATCCATGCCACACACCCAAAATTAATATCCACCCTTCGATGTGTTTTAATCTGAGCCACACAATTCATGTCATTCAAACCCTAACATACCCTAGTGTGGAATATTAATAGGAGCCATTTTGATGGCTCAATCCCTAAGTATTCTACCTAAGTATTTTGAGTCCGAGTTCATTCAAGAATCCTCATTATCCATCCTTGCTCGCCCTCGCCTTTGCATCCATCATCGCCATTCTCGCTCATCTTGATATGCTTTTGTAGGTCTTCATCTCTACTCCTGAATGCCTTTGGGTATTCCCTATAGCTACTGAGCACCTCCGAGCATTTCCTTTTGCTACCAAGCACCTTTGGGTGCTCCTCACCGTCCCCAAGCACCCACGATAATTTCCTACTACTGTAGAGTGCCCACGAGTGTCTCAGAACTAACTGCCGAAGACTAGTAAAGTCCTCAGGTGATGCTAGGGCATCATCGCACAAATTCCCTGCAACAATGGTGATAGATTAGAAAATGACAAGTTAAACAAGGTAAATATTTCTATTGTTATACTACTTTTATTATTTCCATATTTTGTATGTAGTTTATTAATTGGTATTTAGGGTTTGTATTGATTTCTGAGGGTATCACACAGTGAATCCCTCATAGTTACTACTAATCATATTTTGTCATTCTATGTGTGCAGGTTTTGGAGATACATAAGCATTGCACAACTTTTTAAGCTAGAGTGGCCCAGTATTGGATAAGCACGAAGCCCACTCACCCCTATTGGGATTAAAAGTGAGATTGAAGATACCACTAGTGTTGTTCACTAGGGTTTTGTAGAACCCTAGTGTTATTAATATGGGGATGATGTGGAACAGACTCTGAATGGATATCCAAGTCAGATCAAGGATGTTTGGGCAAGGCTGGAGTAGCAGGTAGCAAAGTGGGACACGATCATGATGGCTCAAGATGATAGGGTTGCAAGGCTCTAGGTAGAGCTGTGAGAGATGGAGCACCGACATAATGTTGACATAGTGCACCTTCGATCTCGATAGAGATATATCAAGGCTTTGGAGGATAAGTTGATAGAGCATCATATTCCTCTTCCAAATCCTCCGACCTCATCTGTATTCGAGGTTTCTAGGTAGAGCGAGTTTAGGCATAGTTCTAGGTGTAAGACTCCTGCTAGATCACAAGGGTCCTCTTGGAGGGCATAGCTAGTGCTTAGATGCACTTTCTGTATATGAGACTTGGTACTCCATTGTATGTAGGATTTTGGCAGTCATTGTACATGCGATATTTATATATACATGGCTTTTACCTTTTGTGTTATATGTTTGTGTGAATTATTTTTGTGGAATGCTTTGTTTATATGGATGATTAATGAAAATGGAAACTTATGGATGATTAATGCAAGGTATGGCATGTATATGTTCTAATGATCATTCATAGTTTAGATTTTTCTTGGCCATGTTTTAGCATTTATTATTTAATCAAGGACACAAAACTTGGTGGTATGTGGGATGAATGACTCATGAAGTGACATGGATGTTGACATGGAAGAAGATATGGATGTTGATATGGAAGAAGATATGGATGTTTATATGAAAGAAGATATGAATGTTGATATGGAATACTACCTCTTTTGCAGAGACTCAGACATACTATATAAAAAAACTCACTAAAATTGCCTAATCCCTCTAGGACCAAATGTGTGTGCAGTGAATTCAGTTACTGAATCATGAGTATGGTAATGACTCAAGATAATAAAGAACCAATGTGTGTACAAGTGAGTTCAATAAATTTTTTTGATTAAATTGGGTGTGACATGTTATGGATGAGATTAAGAAGCTAGCTTATCTGTATGTGCGGTCAGAGGTCTCTTTAAAAGAGACATGTTGCCACACATAAGCGTACTCCATTGCCAGTAAAGCGTCTATAGCTCTGGTGGAGGCTGAATCTATAGTCCACAAATTTTGATTTCTTAAGTTTTGGAGATGACTACCTAATCATCCGATTGTAAATCTAGTATGATCCTTACAACCCAATAATCAGTGGTGTGTGATGTAAAAGATTTAGAGCTTTAGAGAATCAGATTCTCAACCTAAGTGTGATGAGAATTGTACCCTATCCTTAATAATCTATATTTTTAATTTGGAAGCGACTATGATAATGGTGAAAACCATAATTTTTTGTGGACTATGTTGCATTATGGGACAAGCGAGGATTACCATTTTTACTTCGAGGTTCAAATCAAGTATGGTGTTATCTCTCTTTGACACAAGATATTTTTAAGATGTGAAATTGTGTTTGGTTCAAGAATGTTTTGGAGTCAATTCCCAAAAATCAAGATTTTCTTAGTGAAGATGTGTGATGATCCTAAAAAAAACTTTGACATGTATTTGATTTTTCTTAAAATACTAAGAGTATTTGAGTGACCAAAAACACCTAGGAACTATGGATGTGTGGTTTGTGTGAATGAAAATTTGACTTGGTAGAATTGTGTGGATGATATTGTGAAGGGGCCCCTAATTAAGGCAACATGAATTTATCAGTCCAATTCAAAACCTTGAACAATATGAAATGTGAAATATGGATGTGAATGCAATGTATGAAATGCAAAATGTAATGTGTGCGAATGCAATGTTTTGGGTAGAAATGCAATGTTTTTTGAATGCATGCAAATGAAGTGTAATGTTTTTTGTGTATTAGCCATGTATATAAACATATATATAAATCACGTTATGCATAGAATGCTTTCAAGTGTATAACATTAAGTGGTTTAGGTTCTTCCTCTTCCTCTAGACTAGAAATCCTATAAGTACCGTTACCCACTCTTTGAGTGATAATGTATGGACCCAACCAGTTAGCTACGAATTTATCATGAAGATGCGGCAGTGCATTGGTGTTTTGTTGATTCTCTTTAAGGAAAATATCTCCTACTTGGAATTCACATAGATGAACTTTGGCATTGTAAGCATGCTTTAGGAAGTATTGATAAACTCATAAATGCTCTAAAGCATTGACTCACCTCTCATCAAGAAGTGTGAGTTGGTCAAGACATGCTTGTCTAGCAGTAAAGTCATCTATGAATTCCTGCATAGAAATTCACAAGGAGGGAATCTCAAGCTCAAGAGGTATAATTGCTTTGGCTCCATAGACCAATACAAATGGTGTTGCCCTAGTAGACATGAGAAAGCTTATTCGATAAGCCCATAAAGCTAAGGGGATTTTGTTATGCCAATATCTATGATTTTATTTAACAAGTTTCTTGAGAATAGCAATTAAGGTCTTGTTAGTAGCCTCAGCCTGTCCATTTACTTGTGGGTAGTAAGGAGTCGAGAAACTGTGTTGGATGTTATATTTTTTGCAAAGTTCTTGAACATACTTGTTCTTGAAAGACTTGCCATTATCAAAGATGATTTTTTATGGGATACCAAAATGATAAATGATATGGTGAAGTATGAACTCCATAATTCTAGGTCCTATCATACTGGTTAGAGGAATTGCATCAACCCACTTTGTGAAGTATTTAGTGGTTGTGATGATGAATGTATGTTGTCCCAATAAAGGAGGTAAGATTTTGCCAATTAGATCTAGACCCCATTGTGAAAAGGTCCAAAGTATTTGAATAGGCTGTAAAGCTTGTGATGGCACATGAGTTACATTAGCATGTTTTTGGCATTTCTTACAATGTTTAACATATGTGCAACAATCATGTTCTATGGTGGTCCAATAATAACCCATGCATAAAATATGATTTGCGATGGCCATCCCACTAAAATTACCACCACAAGTACCATTATGAGCTTTAGCTATGGCTCTTTGTGCTTCACTAGACTTGAGACAATGAAAGAGAACTCCATCATAACCATGTTTATACAACACACCCACCAAGAGAACAAAAAAAGCTACTTTTTGCTTGAAAGTGCATTTAGTAGTTTGAGACATGTCATATGGGAGTATTTCAAACTTGAGAAAGGCTACTATTTGACTTGACCAAGGCTCATAAGGGTTTGGCTAGATAAAGCAAACATCCTTTCCATCCTTAGATTTAGCATGGATAATTGCAGATTAAGATATTATTGAAATGGTAAGGGGTTGTACCTCTCCTAAGGAGTATTTTGGATTCAATTATCCAAGGGAGGCCATTGCATCTGCAAATCTATTAGTCGATTGTGGCAAATTATTGATTTCATATCATTCAAATGTAGAGAGAAATTTCATTTCTAATTCATGGTAAAGTTTGATGATAGGTTCTTTGCATTGGTATTCTCTATTGATTTTATTGACAAGTTTAGAATCACCAAATATCTTGATAGGCTTAATTCCCATAGCTATAGCTGATTGAAGACCTAAGATTAATGCTTCGTACTCTGTAGTTTTGTCTATGCATTGGAAGTCAAGTTTGAATGATAAAGGGATAGGTATCCCCTGGGGTGTATGAAACATGAATCCAACACCTTGACCTTTATTGCACTTAGAGCCATCAAAGAATAATGTGATATCGATGTCTTCCTCCGAAATGACATCTTTTTTTTGTTTAGTGGCAATGAATACTGAATCATCTGGGAGCTCAATAATCAAAGGATGATCACTAGGTAGTGGAGCTTTCGCAAGTTGATTGGCTATGACCTGATATTTAATGGATTTTTGGCTAATGAATTCCAAGTTGAATTCAGTAAGAAGCATTATCCATTTAGCAGTGTAGATGTTATTATAAGTGTGAGACATCATATAATGTAGAGGATTTTCTCTAGCTATCACAAGCTTTATAGTCTATTCAAAGCCTTTGGTCCTTTTCACAATGGGATCTAGATCTAATTGGCAAAATATCACCTCCTTCCTTGAGACAACATACATTCATCATCACAACCACTGAATACTTCACAAAGTGGGTTGAGGTAATTTATCTAACTAGTACGACAAGACCCAAAATTATGGAGTTCATACTTCACCATATCATTTGTCATTTTGGTATCCCCTCAAAAATTATCTCTGACAATGGCAAGTCTTTCAATAACAAGGATGTTCAAGCACTTTGTGAGAAATATAACATCCAACACAGTTTCTCGACTCCTTACTACCCACAAGAAAATGGATATGCTGAGTCTACCAACAAGACCTTAATTGCTATTCTCAAGAAACTTGTTAACTAAAATCATAGAGATTGGCATACCAAAATCCCCTTGGCTTTATGGGCTTACCAAACAAGCATACACACGCCTACTAGGGCAACACCATTTTCATTGGTCTATAGAGCCAAAGCTATTATGCCTCTTGAGCTTGATATTCCCTTCTTGTAAATTTATTTGCAAAAAATTATAGATGATGATACTTCTAGGCAAGCACATCTTGACCAACTCACACTTCTTTATGAGAGGCGAGTCAATGCTTTAGAGAATTTACGATTTTATCAAGACCACCTAAAGCATTATTACAACACTAAAGTTCATCTACATGAATTATAAATATGAGATCTTGTCCTTAAAGATAAACAACAAAACACCAATGCACTACTGCATCTTCATGATAAATTCATGGCTACTTGGTTGGGTCCATATATTGTCACTCAAAAAGTGGGTAACAATACTTATAGGTGTACCAGTCTAGAGGGAGAAGAAGAACATGAACTACTTAATGTTATACACTTGAAAGTATTCTATGCATAATTTGATTGATATATATGTATATATACATGGTTAATACACAAAAACATTGCACTTCATTTGCATACATTAAAAAACATTGCATTTTATCCCAAAACATCGTATTCACACACATTTCATTTTGCATTTCATACATTACATTCACATCCACATTTCACATTTCATATTAAGGATATTTTATTAATTTCAAGGTTTTGAATTGGTCCGATAAAATCATGTTGCCTTAATCAGGGGCCCCTTCACAATATCATCCACACAATTCTACCAAGTAAAATTACCATTCACACAAACCACACATTCACAATTTCTAGGTGTTTTCGGTCACTCAACCACTCCTAGTGTTTTTAGAAAATTCTAGATACATGTCGAGTTCCTTTTAGGACCATCACACGTCTCCATTAAGAAAATATTGATTTTAAGGAATTGAATCCAAAAAATTCATGAGCCAAACACAATTTCATATCTTAAAAACATCTTGTGTCAAATAGGGATAACACCATACTTGGTTTGAACCTCAAAGTGGAAAGGGTAATCCTCACTTTTCCCATCATGCAACATAGTTCACAAAAAATAGTGGTTTTCACCATTATCACAATCACTTCCAAATTCAAATGATATATTAGTAAGGATAGGGTACATTTCTCATCACAGTTAGGTTCAGAATATGATTCCTCAAAGCTCTAAATTTTTTTCATCATGCACCACTGATTATTGGGTTGTAAGGATCATACTACATTTTTAGTCAAATGGTTAGGTAGTCATCCCCAAAACTTAAGAAATCAAAATTCATGGACTATGGAGTCAGCCTCCATCGGAGCTATAGATGCTTGGTTGGTAGTGGAGTACACTCATGCATGGTAGCACATCTCTTTTAAAGAGATATCTAACTGCACATATGGATAAGCTAGCTTCTTGGTCTCATCCATAACAGGTCACACCTAATTTACTCAAGATAATTTAATAAACTCACTTGCACAAACATTGGTTCTTTATTACCTCGAGTCATTACCATGCTCATGATTCGGTAACTGTTGACTCCCAAAAGGATTTTCCCCTTTTGGGAGCCCAACTTGCATTCCCAAGTGGGGCACATAGGGTGGTGCACCCTAATATGACATTGTGTGCTTTGAAGGAGTGGAGTGTACCAAAATTCCCTCAAGCGCACAAGCTATGCGCTCCATGCTGAGCTTGTGTACTCTGAATTTTGGAGCGCACAAGTACCCCACTAGGTGCACTCCCTTGTGCGACTGACTCAAGCTCGTGCACCCCATTAGGGATGGAGTGCACAATATCTCTTAGGGCAGTCATGCACCCTGCCCAAGGTTAGTGTGCTCCATAGGGAGGTGGAGCGCACAATAGTCCCATGGGGTGCACAACTTGTGCACCCCATCATGAAGCCACACACTCCAAAGGAATGGAGCGTGCATGAAGCCAAGAAGGGTGCACTATCTTATGCATCCTGAACAAACCCATGCGCTCCATCCCAATAGAGCACACAAAGTCCTTGTAGGCACACATATTTGTGCATCCATCATCACCTAGTGTGCTCCACTCTAATTAAGTGCACTAACTTACCCAAGGGGGTGTGCATCTTCATGCGTGATCGAGAAACCAATGCATGCTCCACTCTAATGGAGCATACACAAAGCCTTGGAGTGCACAAGATGTGCTCTCCTCTCTCATCCAATGCGCTCCAACCCTAAGGTGGAGCGCAAAACCTTCATCGAGGTGCACAGGGTTGTGCACCCCATCTTGAGTTCGCGTGCCCATCCCATCAGGGTGCGCAAGTGTCCAAGTCGAGCACACAAGATGTGTGCCCATCTTCGAGTTATGCGCTCCACTATGGTGGAGTGCACGAAATTAGTTAAGGGTGCACAACCTATGCATCCCATCGAGTCTAGTGCACCCCACTCCCTTAGGGCGCACAAAGGTCAAGCAGGTGCATAAATTTGTGTGTTCACCATGGGAGTTATGCATCCCACACCCCAATGGAGTGCATATGAGCATTAGATCTAATGCACCCCATGCGTACACCTACCTATGTCCTATATCCAATCTGGAGCCACCATGTGTCCAACCTGCTATCCCTAGCCGTAATTCCCCCCAATGGTACCTTGGGCTGATAAAGCAGTAGTAGACATGGCACATCCAACCACCCAAAGAGCTTCATCGCATAAAAATATGCATGCGCACATCTAACCAAATTTAATGCATATGCTTTATAAGAAGGTGGCAAACCTATTTTACGCCATTCGTGCATGCAAATATTTCTTATCGAAGAGGTCAAATGAAGAGCAAATAGGAAAACTGTAGCTTAACTTCCCAATTCAATGGCGTCTACCAATTCTACTATCCTAGAAACATCAATTGTTCGAATGAGAATTGGTAAAATCATAGGAGTGTGGCCTATTGTAAGGAGGACGGGGAGGGTGCAAGACCCTAAGGCTTTCATGAATCTATTGGATACGAGTAGGTACATTACATAAGAATAGAAAAAGGAGGTAGAGGAGTGACAATTTATGTGTTTGATCCCACGGAGGAAGATAATCAGTGCCACCCGACACTCCTGAGAAGCCTCTACTTGAGGGCTTATCGGGACAGTACTGAGCCTCCTCCCATGTGCAACAAATGGAGCATAAACCTAGGCCAATTAACTTGCCCAAAAGTATACCACTCTTCTGATATTTTGGCATGTCTTGGGGTCTCCTATGATTCTAAAGCCTACACGATCCATGATTACAAAGGCCAGGCAGTGGCTCGGGTGATGATCGACAGAATTAGGCAAGTCTTCGGACTGGATACTACGTCTAGGGTGGTAGACTTCTAAACACTGGCCCTCCAAGTCAATTACATGCTTAACACAACTTTCCCCAGAACCTTCTAAAGAGGGGGAAGAACAGACCATCCGATTTCCCCATCAAAAAATTTCTACTTCGGCCCTAGGCACATGATTATACCTATATGATTAATTTGGCATTAGGGGTCAAATACTTGGAGCCAGTTATAAAGGAGGTGATGTTTTTAATCCTCCAGTGCAACAGAATCGATAAGACTCCTCTCTACCAATGGGAGGATGTGATTAGTGATAATTTGGATAAGGAATTGCAATAGTTACAGAAGGCCATATTGGCCAATAAGGAGGTGATGCCTCCTTTCTCCTATTATTATTTATTTATTCATTTATTTATAGCATAGTTGGACAAATATTTGGTGACCCATCTGGGAGGAGTGACTGCACCAATGATACAAGACCAGTTATTGTGCATCCAAGAGGGATGCTCCAGTTATAAAACCTTCTTCGAGAAGGTCCTTACAGTGGTCCACTTCAGATTGTGTGGGAATTTTCTAGATAGAATTGGAGCGGGAGTTAGAAATTTTTTGCACTAGGAAAAAGTGGGAGACTTCTTCTACGTGGAGGAATTTTCCTATATCAGAATATACGAGTCGAAGTTTCCCCCAAAAGTACTCCCATTACATTGCCCAACTTCCATCGCCATCTTGGAGATCACTCAGAAAATGGTTGAAGAAGTTAAAATAAGACACTTAAGGAAGAATGGGCTAGTGAAATGGCTGCCCATTCCCTGCACAATGGGCCATTACACTTATCTTGACCACTTTTCCATGTTTCAGGCTATTTGGAACATGGATACCTATTATTTTCTAGAAGTCACTTGGAGGACCTACAACCCAGATGACTATCACAAACATAATATTGTTGGCAAGCTTGCCCTTATGTAGGTTACACACAACAAGGATGATTTTGAAGATGAAATGCAGAAGGTCTTTAGAAACAATCAAACTTTGGACTTGGTGTGGAGAATGGATAAGCGGCCTTACAATAAATTGGAAGTTGTTGGTGACTATAGTGCCCAACTAAGATTGCACCATGGGCTTCTAGTTGACAAAATGGTCCCACTAGTCCTGGTGGCCCCTCTAGAGGAGTTTGAGGACCCCACCTTTCAAATTATCCAATAGGACGCTGACCTTTTTGAGGTCATGATGCAAATTATTGATGAGGCCCAAAAAGAGTAGGCCAAACTTCCCTCTTCTTCTAGTTCTCCTGCTACCACCTCAAAAGGGAAGGAGTTGGCTATTGGCTCATCCCAAAGGAGTTCCACCTTATCAAAATTGACTTTGATATACCCAGAAGAGCAAGGCCAGATGGCAGAAAGCCAACCTTCTTTGTATTCTACCACCTTACTAGTTAATCAAAAGGAACATCAAGTTCCCCCCAAGGTGATAAAAAATATAACCGAAGTTGGGGGGTTGGCAAACATATTAAGAGAATACGAAGTGCAAGAGGATAGTACCATGAAATCACCTACGCAGAAGAAGGACCAAATCGAGTCTTCAGATCATGGCATAGAAAGTGTCATAATGGTAAGGGTTAGTGACACCTACTGGTTCATGACTAACGAGGAGGACCAAATTTAGGATATGGAAGAACAAAGGTCTCCAAGTAAAGCGATAGTCAGACCCAAGTAGACCACTGTATAGGAGATAGTTGATTTGTCTACCACCACTTTCGATATCCCATTGCCACCTAGCATGAAAGAAACCACCATTGACACAATTAAAGGTGTCATAAGAGCGAAAGCTACACCTATCAAAATGATGAAGTCACAACTAGCCTCCCAAGCGTAGGTGGCAAAAGTAGTGGAAAAGGAGCTAGAAGAATGGAAATCAAAGGCTTCTAAAGTGGGGTAGTTATAGCTTAGGGTCAAGCAACTTCAAAGTGAAGTTGACAAATTAAAGATTCCTGATCCACAAGCCAACATTCATATTGGGTTAGCCGATGAGCTAAAGCAAGAAATACAAGATAATATTCAGGAGAAGATAGAAGGGATACAATCCATATCCATTGATTTTTATGCCACCAGACACACTGTTGGATTCCTAAAGGATCAGATGCAGTAAGGTGACCAACGGGTGAATGCTATACTCCCTATATATTAGGAGTTCAAAGAAAACTACATGCCCATTGTTGGGATTTCAGCCACCTTGTTGGATGGGTCCCATTATTTCTTTGTCGAAGAGTTCACCAAGGTTTTCATCTTCTTACAGAATAGACCAAGTTGGCTCAAATGGGATCAGGAAGTAGTAGGTGTTGAGAAAGAAGTTGACGATGAGCTTGGAGACTATGGTTTCAAGTTGAATGAGTTCATCCAGGCTCCTGATATCAAGGACTTTGTATTCCAAAGGATCTAGGACTTTGACCTAGATTTTGATGGTAAATTATCAAAGCGGTTCACGTCCTTGGTGGAGATGGTGGATCACCTTTGTGTCTTCACTGATAATACTATGTAGTGGGTGAGATATAGGGTCAAAAAAGCCACTCAAGACTTGAATTTGCTGATATTCTCATTAACTTTTCATGACAAGGCATGGGAGTGTATTAATCAGGCCATTCAAAACTTGGAAGGGAGAGTGGGACCCAATTTGCCCGTAACGCATGCACCTAGAGATGCATAGCCACCAGCCTAGGGCAATACAGGGAATGATGTACAGTCTTAGACACCACCTACATAAACAGAGGGACATGGGCTATGTGCCCAATTTTGAATGCATCTTAATTTTGGTACAACAGGATTCTTCCAGCTGGAGCAAGCGGTTGTAGCAGTCAGGAGGGCTTGTGTTATAAGAAGATGAATGCTACAAATGAATATTTTTTAACAAACCTTTGATAGATAAAATCTAGGTATAAGCCTTGTCTAGCATTTAGTCATATTTCCCTTGTGTATTTTGTCTTTATGTCTTATCGCCTTTCTCTTGTCATCCACCAGGGATTTTTTGAGGAGCGTTGTTCGCTATGATTATTTTCTATGGAACGTGCCAGAGTCGAGAGCTCTTACATCACTACAATCAGGACAGAGAGAAGTTTCCCCTTGTTCTGAATATTCAAATCGGGGGCCTATTGTAATGAAATGGCATGAGAGGATCAAACACTCTATTGATCTCTTTTATGTAACATCTTTTATATTAATGAAAATCTTGACTCTTCCCTTGGCATCTTCTATGTGAATGCTTTGTGTTAGCTTGTTCATGTATTACTATAATTAGAATCTGTGAATAATGCCTTCTATCACTAGTTTAATAATTTTATTCACATTACATAATTTGAATGGATTAAGACAAACTAGTTCTTCCCTTTCTTTTTTTGCTATGGTCATATGATATAAACCTGCTATGACTCTCCAATGGATAAGGCACCAGTCTGGTAAAGCTTTAATATTAATAGGTTCGGTCACTAAAAATTATCAAAGCAAATATAAAAACATTTTGTCTGGCATAGTGGGTGTTTAATAAAAGTATTAAGAGAAGAACCCACCATTGGGGTTTCCTTACCCAACCTAGTCTGTCTAGAGCCCTCAAGTTATCTATTCCTGGGTTGAAGAGGTGGATTAGCCAGAATCCACAGTGTTGGTTGTGATCTTCAAATTTTTTTGTGACATGACAAATCTGCTAAGGGTAAGTGGAAAACCTACACAACAGTAACTTAATTCACTGCACACACATTTGGTCCTAGAGGGATTAGGTAGTTTTAGTAAGTTTGTTTGATGCCACTAGTATGTTTGAGTCTCTGCAAAATAGGAACTCTTCCATATCAACATCCATATATTCTTCCATGTCAACATCCATGTCACTTCATCAGTCATTCTTCCCACATACCACCACGTTTGGTGCCCCTGATTAAACAACAAATGCTAAAACATGGTCAAGCAAAATCTAAACTATGAATGATCATTAGAACATATACATTATATACCTTGCATTAATCATCCATATAAACAAAGCATTCCATAAAATCATTCCATAAAAAGCATTCACACAAACATATAACACAAAATTTAAAAGCCATGTATATATATATATATATATATATATATATAAAATGATGCAGGAGCATCCGGTAACACTGTCGGCAATATTGCATCCTTCAAAATTTTCTTTAAGTTCTTGTATTTTGATGTATTTTGGTTCCTTTTCGGAGGAGGGAAGATGTTGCAAAGCAGAAGGGGAAGTTGGTAGAAGAGCTAAGGCAAAAGTTGGGGAGGTCACGAAATCGCGACCTCCGAAGCGGTGGAAAATGCAGGGACCAGTTCTGTTACGATATTGCGACGTCGCGATATCGTGACATTTGTTTGTAGTTGGAGCGTAGGGAGGGTTCCGTCGCGATATCGTGACGTCGCGATATCATGACATCGCGATGTCATGATGGTTGTTGAGAAGCTATTGCAAGGGGTGATCTCCGTCGCGATATCGCGATGATGTTGAAAGAGCAAGGCGCGGCGGTGGTTGGGTCACGATATCGTGACGTCGTGATATCGCGACGTCGTGATATCACGACGGTATTAAATGGACAGTGACAAGGCAGTGTTTGGGTCGCGATATCGCGACATGTCACGATATCGCGGCCAATGAGAAGATAGGACCAAGCTTAGAGGCGGACGGCCAGACAAGGCCAAAAATTGACACGTGGACAGCCACGTGTATCAAAAAGGTTGAGAAGGGCACGTGTATTGGAGATGGTGCGATAAGAAGAGGGCAAAGCCAAATTTACACGCGGTTAGCTACGTGTATCAAGAGGAAGATGAAGGCCACGTATCATAAAATTAATTTTGACAACCGTGTGCATTAAAAGGGGAGAACCACCATTTGGAAGGATTTTTTGACAAAACAACAGTGCAGAGTACGGTCTGAGCGAAGCGGCCAGTGCAGGGTATGGGAAGCCATTATTGCAAGCGACTTGGTGGATCGGGCAGTGGCCCATTAATGCCAGAGAATTTGAATTCTCGGGGGGGGGAAGGAAAAATTTAAATTTTGTTTTAGGCGGGGCATTAATTTCCGAGAGGACCGGGGCCTCGAAAAAAAAAAAAAAAAAAACCCAAAAATTTGTATTGAAAGGGACGGTGGACCGGAGAACAGGGAGGGGACGGAGGGTCAAAAATACCAGAGAACCTCTGGTTAATGTATGCCTGCGGGCTGTTTTATTTTGGAAGGCATGTAAATATTTTCCTAAATTTTAATCAAAAGTTGAATTTGTAAGGTGCTGGTTTTTTTCCCGTCTTTGTCAGTGGTATCAGAGCCTGTTGTTCTTGAGCGTACAACAGACCGCTGAAGGAGAGGCAGTTGTACCAGGACTTGTGGGAGGGCTTGAGATCAAGTGAAGATGCCTCCGAGAAGAAACCCCATGGGTAGCAGAGGCATGGCAGCGAAAGATTTTCGGGCTTTGCAGCGGCAAGTTCAGGCCCTGCAAGAAGAACTGCGCAGAGGACATGAGCCGATAAGAGATGCAGACAGTGAATATGAAGTTGATGAAGAGGAGAATCAGTTTGAAGAAGAGGAAGAAGATGTAGATCCGGCACAAGCCAGACTATACAAGGCCATATCTCAGATCGAGAAGAGGCCGAAGTTAGAAGTTTCTATGTATTCCAAGAACTTGAATCCGGAGGAATTAATAGATTGGATAAATGATTTAGAAGAGTATTTCGAATATGAGGAGGTTGAAGACCCTAACCGGGTCATATTTGCTAAGACCAAGTTAAAGGGTCATGCTAGCATATGGTGGAAGGGAGTACAGCTGGAGCGAAACCGAAGAGGAAAAGAGCAGATAACAAGATGGGACAAAATGGTGGAGAAATTGAAAAGGCAGTTTATCCCCGTAGATTATGAACTGGACCTGCTAAGTAGAATGCAGAGTTTGAGACAGTTGAACAGGACTATTCAAGAATATACGGAGGATTTTTATAAAATCTCCATCAGAATCGGGCATTTAGAAGCAAGCAAAGAAAAAGTGGCCCGTTATATTAATGGGTTAAGACCCAGTGTTCAGGAGGAGTTGAGCTTGGTTCGGGTAAGAACCATTGAAGATGCTTACCAATTTGCTTTAAATGTGGAAGAAAAACTGAACCGGAAGTTTGAGAACAAGCAAAGAGTAAAAGGACCGGGAGGAAAGACCGGTGGAAAGAAAGAAGGAAAGGAAGAGAAGAAAGAAGAGGAGAGCAGCAGCCGAGATCAGAAAGAAGATGAAGAATCCAAACCGCAAGTTCAGAATGATGGCTACCCGAGAGGAAGAGGTAGATCTGGATGCGGGTATGGAAGAGGAGTATTTCGTGGAACATGTTTCCATTGTGGTGAAGAAGGACACCGGGCATTTGAGTGTCCACAACATCGAGAAAGGACAAACAAGAGGCCAGTGGGTCCTGCCAGAGCAGTTGTGGCAGTTGAAGATGCTGACTCAGAACATTCTGAAGAAGCTAAAAAAGGAGAAGCAATGATTGTGATGAGGACCATGCTGGTAGAGGAAGACAAATCTGAATAGAGGAGAAGCCTGTTCCGCACCCGGTGTAAAAGTGCAAGCAAAGTCTGTAATGTCATTATAGACAATGGGAGTACAGACAACTTAGTTTCCGAGGAGATGGTTACTAAGTTGCAGCTAGAGAGAAGGAGGCACCCGCACCCGTACCGGATTGCGTGGTTGCGGAAGGACCACAGAGCTTGGGTCCGTGAACAGTGCTTAGTCACGTTCAATATTGGGAGATACCAGGATGAAGTCCTGTGTGATGTTTTTCCCATGGATGCTTGCCATTTGCTGTTGGGCAGGCCATGGCAGTTTGATCGGAGTGCAGTGCATGATGGTCGTGCAAACACGTACTCCTTGATGAAAGATGGAGTGCGGCACAAGTTGAAGCCATTGCAGACCAAAGATGAGAAAGTGTGCAGCAATGCCAGAATTTGTCTGGTAGAGGGCAAAAGATTTTCTTGCCAAGAAACGGGATTGGAACAGGTTGCAACGGTTGATGAATGTTCGGAGATATTACAAAGGACGCAGGCCGAACAACAAAGAAGTGAAGGTCACTTCTCTTGTTACCCCGGGTGTCTGATGCAGGAGCATCCGGTAACAGTGTCGGCAATCTTGCATCCTTCAAAATTTTCTTTAAGTTCTTGTATTTTGATGTATTTTGGTTCCTTTTCGGAGGAGGGAAGATGTTGCAAAGCAGAAGGGGAAGTTGGTAGAAGAGCTAAGGCAAAAGTTGGGGAGGTCACAAAATCGTGACATGTCATGAAATCGTGACCTCCGAAGCGGTGGCAAAGGTAGGGACCAGTTCTGTCGCGATATCGCGATGTCGCGATATCACGACGTCGCGATATAGCAACATTTGTTTGCAGTTGGAGTGTAGGGAGGGTTCCGTCGTGCCGTCGCGATGTCACGACGGTTGTTGAGAAGCTATTACAAGGGGTGATCTCCGTCGCGATATCGCAACGTCGCGATATCGTGACGATGTTGAAAGAGCAAGGCACGACGGTGGTTGGGTCGCGATATCGTGACGTCGCGATATCGTGACGGTATTAAATGGACAGTGACAAGGCAGTGTTTGGGTCACGATATCGTGACATGTCATGATATCGCGGCCAATGAGAAGACAGGACCAAGCTTAGAGGCGGACGGCCAGACAAGGCCAAAAATTGACACGTGGATAGCCACGTGTATCAAAAAAGGTTGAGAAGGGCACGTGTATTGGAGATGGTGCGATAAGAAGAGGGCAAAGCCAAATTTACACGCGGTTAGCTACGTGTATCAAGAGGAAGATGAAGGCCACGTATCATAAAATTAATTTTGACAACCGCGTGCATTAAAAGGGGAGAACCACCATTTGGAAGGATTTTTTGACAAAACAGCAGTGCAGAGTACGGTCTGAGCGAAGCGGCCAGTGCAGGGTATGGGAAGCCATTATTGCAAGCGACTTGGTGGATCAGGCAGTGGCCCATTAATGTCGAAGAATTTGAATTCTCGAGGGGGGGAGGAAAAATTTAAATTTTGTTTTAGGCGGGGCATTAATTGCCGAGAGGACCGGGGCCTCGAAAAAAAAAAAAAAAACCCAAAAATTTGTATTGAAAGGGACGGTGGACCGGAGAACAGGGAGGAGACAGAGGGTCGAAAATACCAGAGCACCTCTGGTTAATGTATGCCTGCGGGCTGTTTTATTTTGGAATGCATGTAAATATTTTCCGAAATTTTAATGAAAAGTTGAATTTGTAAGGTGCTAGTTTTTTGCCCATCTCCGTCAATAAATATCGCATGTACAATAACTTCCAAAAGGCTACATACAATGGAGCACCAAGGCTCATATACAAAATGTGCATCTAAGCACTAGTTATGCCCTCCAACAGGATACCTATGACCTAGCAAGAGTCTTAGACCTAGAACTATGCCTAGAATCACTTTGCCTAGCACTCTCAGATATAGATGAGGTCAGAGGATCTAGAAGAGGAATATGATGCTTTATCAACTTATCCTCCAAAGCCTTGATATATCTCTACCAATACCAAAGGCAAGTTATGTCAACATTATGTTGACACTTCCTCTTTGATAGCTCTACCTAGAGCCTCATGGCCCTCTCATCTTGAGCCATCACCATCGTGTCCTACTCTGCTACCTATTGCTCCAGCCTTACCCAATCCTCCTTGCTCTATCCTAGAGGTCCATCTAAAGTCTCCTCCATATCATTTCCATCCCCACCATCTCCACCACTCCCTAGAGTCTATCGAGACACACCCTTATTCCTCTTTATTTTATTGCTAGATTGAAGTCACCTTTATTGCTTGGGAGCCTCATGGGTTTCCTCACCCTCACTCTCATCTCCATATCTAACCACTACTAGAGTCGGTGCCCATGGTGGTTGCATAGCAAACCATGCATCGTAATTTGAAGTAGTCATCATATATATTAATAAGGACTATCTACTCATCATCCTCATACACCTCCCTCCATGGCTACACACATGGTAGACCTATCTCCCGATACCTCCTATAGAGCATCAATTCATCAGTAACCCCCTACCTCAGGTTAAACTATCAAATAACCCATTAGAACTGAA
Source organism: Wollemia nobilis (assembly GCA_028583015.1). NCBI lineage: Eukaryota > Viridiplantae > Streptophyta > Pinopsida > Araucariales > Araucariaceae > Wollemia > Wollemia nobilis. The sequence continues at coordinate 3,161,402 of JAQPPZ010017031.1, read as the reverse complement.
TATACTTAGCCTCACTCCGATATCGCCCAACCACCCACCTAGCCTACCTCACCCATCGTAGATGCTCACCATAACCTATACACCTAGTGCCCCATCAAGGTCTCCATGTCACTTGGGTGGATGTCAATCCAGCCTACAAAGCCTTGTACCACTCACTCATATGGATAAGATAAATTAGTTGCACCTCCTCTACCACTGCATATCTCCTAGCATAGGGTTGACCCCTATCCTAGCCTGAATATGGTAAGCCCTCTGGATGTGCCATGCTGAAGTGCTCCCATCCCCAACACTACAGTAACAAGTTGCATCCCAATCCCTTCCTCCCCTGCATCCTCATCTCATAGAGCTCTGGATACACCTGCATCAATAAGGTAGGAGCCCATAAATACACCTTCTACATAGTGAACATATCACTCACCAACCCTATTAGGTTCCAAGGGAACTTGTAGCCAGTATTGTTCAATACCACGATTTTGGTTAATATGAGCATCACTAACGCCTGAAGGGCATCCAATTACTTGTCCACATACAAGGACAAGTATGGAATACCCTCACACTCCACCCTCACACTCTCCCAGCTATCTCCAAACATATTCATCTCCACCATAAATCGCATCCAACCTCGATGTGAATCCCATCCACTAGCACCTTGAGGATGTGATATACATCCTCAAGTGTGAGGGTCACCTCTCCTATGGGGAGCTGAAATGTGCCCCTATATGGATCCAACCTCTCTACCAAGGCAGAGAGGTATCCCTCATACACCCTTACTACATCAACTTGGGCTACCTCCACTAGCCCCATAGCCTCCAATAACTTCCACTCCTCCTCCACCAGTGCTTTTCTCATCCCAGGGATGTAAGGCATGGACCGATGTTGAGCCTCCTAAATCCTAAGCTGCAACACAACACAAAACATCTGTCATTAACACATGTTAAAAAAAATCACAAAAACATAAATTTTTTTACACAAAACAAGGGACTTACCTCAGCAGCTCACACTCTAGCCCCAACTCCATCACCTACATCTGCTCCCTCCACCACCATAGATTCTGCACCCAAATCACTTTACCTCACTCCACTCGACTCCACCAAACTCTCCTAGACGTAGCTTCTCAAATTCACAAATGCACTAATGGGCTTAATTTCTCATCCTTCCAGCTATTTATAGCTACATCAAACACCTAGAGATGCCCATGGGCATTCCCTAGTGCATTGAAGCACACCAGGGCATTTGCAAAATATCCAAACACCGATAGGCGTCTACGCATGTCGAAAGTGCCAATCGGCGTTTGGCATCAGAATTTACAAAAGACCAAATAATTGCAAAAATAGTGGCTTACCCCCACCAAATCTCTCCATTTTGCATGCATACATCATTTTAATCATATTAACAGGTTTTGTGAAGGTTCCAACTAATTTGAACACATAATTTTCATTTGCGACCAAAAGTCATAAAATCACATAAAAAGTTACAAAATGCTCCAAAATGGTTCAAATTCTCACAAAATGACCATATTCATCATTCTCATCATCAATAATGAATAATGAATTTCCATATCATTTTCTATCATCAATAATAACATTTGCATATTTTCCAAGTTCAAACAAATATTCAAGTGAACTTTGAAGCTCGTTGGTTTTTCTATATACTTGGCGATTACAGAGATTTGCATCCATGCACTTCGATAAGATGAATATCCTACCATAAGGACACTTGGTCACTTTCATCATTCCATATCTCCTTGTTCAAAATCACAATCACATTTCATACTTCACATTTTTGCATGAAATCTTGCCAAGAGCAATTTGCACAAAAGCAATCATTGATGGCCTAGTTCATAGGGCTTAACACAAGGACAAAATCACATTTCATCATTTCAATTTTCCTTGATAGTCATCTTGGTGACTGGACTTAGCTAGGGTGATTGGTTTTGACCATAGGAATTATCCAAAAATCACTAGTTGGCCACCATCGCCACCCTTGCCTTTGCATCCATCGCCACCATTCTTGCTCATCTTTATCTCCTTCTAAAAGTATTCACCTCTGCTCTCGAATGACTTTGGGCACTCCCTATCATCGTTGAGTGCCTTAGGTCATTCCCCTTTGTTTCCAAGCATTGTTGGGTGCTCCCTACCGTCTCCAAGCATCCACGGGTGTTTCCTACTACTACAAAGTGCTTGTGGGTGTCTCAGAATCTACTGTTGAAGACTAGCAAAGCCCTTGGGTGATGCTAGGGCATCATTGCACCACTTTCGTATAACAATGATGACAGATTAGAAAATGGCAAGTTAAACAAGATAAATATTTCTATTGTTATACTAATTTCATTATTTCCATATTTTGTATGCAATTTATTAATTGGTATTTAGGGTTTGTATTGATTTTTGAGGGTCTCACACAGTGGAGCCCTCATAGTTACTGCTAATCCTAGTCTATCATTCTATGTGTGTGGTTTTTGGAGATACAAAAGCATTGCACATTTTTTTAAGCTGGAGGGGCCCAGTATTGGATAAGCATGAATCCCACTCATCCCTTTTGGGATCAAAAGTGATACTGAAGACACCACTAGTGTTGTTCACTATGGTTTTGGAGAACCCTAGTTATTGTAAACATTTGTATCAAATAAATCAATTATTTTATTGTAACATTGGAGATTTGAGGCTCCCCCCATATTAATAAAAGTATCTCTATTAGTGCAATATTTATTCTTGATTTCATTTATATTGTCATATATATTTTGGTGTTTCGCTTTTATATCTACAAATCATATGCAGATGTATTTGTCAATATTTTCTTAGTGAAGACGTATGATGGTCCTAAAAGGAACTTGACATGTATTTGAAGTTTTATTAAAACACTAGGAGTGGCTAAGTGACCGAAAACACCTAGGAATTATGGATGTGTGGTTTGTGCGAATGATAAATTGACTTGGTAGAATTATGTGGATGATATTGTGAAGGGGCCCCTGATTCAGGCAACATGACTTTATTGGACCAATTCAAAACCTTGAACTTTTTAAATTATCTCTAATATGAAATGTGAAATATGGATGTGAATGTAAAGTATGAAATGCAAAATGAAATGTGTGCGAATACAGTGTTTTGGGATGAAATGCAATGCTTTTCGAATGTATGCAAATGAAGTGCAATGTTTTTATGTATTAGCCATGTATATATACATATATATCAATCACATTATGCATAGAATGCTTTCATGTATATAACTAAAAGTGGTTTAGGTTATTCCTCTCCCTCTAGACTAGCAATCCTATAAGTACCATTACCCACTCTTTGAGTGATAATGTATGGACCCAACCAATTAGTCATGATTTTATCACGAAGATGCGGTAGTGCATTGGTGTTTTGTTGATTCTATTTAAGGACAAGATCTTCTACTTGGAATTCATGTAGATGAACTTTGGCATTGTAAGCATGCTTTAGGTGGTATTGATAAACTCATAAATTCTCTAAAGCATTGACTCGCCTCTCATGAAGAAGTGTGAGTTGGTCAATATGTGCTTGCCTAGCAGTATCATCATCTAAGAATTCTTGCAAAGAAATTTGCAAGTAGGTAATCTCAAGCTCAAGAGGCATAATTGCTTTGGCTCCATAGACCAATGAAAATGGTGTTACCCTATTAGGCATGTGAATGCTTGTTCAGCAAGCCCATAAATCCAAGGGGATTTTTGTATGCCAATATCTATTATTTTCATTAACAAGTTTCTTGAGAATAGCAATTAAAGTCTTATTGGTAGCCTCAACCTATCCATTTGCTTGTGGGTAGTAAGAAGTCGAGAAACTATGTTGGATGTTATATTTCTTGCAAAGTGCTCAAACATCCTTTTTCTTGAGAAACTTGCTATTGTCAGAGATGATTTTTGAGGGGATACCAAAATGACAAATGATATGGTGAAGTATTAACTCCATAATTCTAGGTCCTTTCGTACTGGTTAGAGGAATTGCATCAACCCACTTTGTTAAGTATTCATTGGCTATGATGATGAATGTATGTTGTCCCGAGGAAGGAGGTGAGATTTTTCCAATTAGATCTAGACCCCATTGTGAAAATGTCCAAAGATTTTGAATAGACTGTAAAGCTTCTGATGGCACATGAGTTAGATTATCATGTTCTTGACATTTCTTACAATGTTTAACATATGTGCAACAGTCACGTTCCATGGTGGGAAAATAATAACCCATGTGTAAAATACACTTTGTGATGGCCATCCCACTAAAATGACCACCACAAGTACCATCATGAGCTTCAGATATGGCTCCTTGTGCTTCACTAAACTCGAGATAATGTTGGAGAACTCCATCATAACCATGTTTATACAACACATTCCCAAAGAGAACAAAATGAGCTACTTTTTTTTAAAAGTACATTTAGTAGTTTGAGACATGTCAGATGGGAGTGTTCCAAACTTGAGAAAGGCTACTATTTGGATTAACCAAGGATCTTATGGGTTTTATTGGGTAAATTAAACATCCTTTTCATCCTTAGATTTAGCATGGACAATTGCAGATTTAGAGATCATTGAAATGATAAGGTTGTGTACCTCTCCTAAGGATTCTTTTGGAATCAATGATCCAAGGGAGGCCATTACATATACAAATTTATTAATCGAACGTGGCAAATTATTTATTTCATAACATTCAAACTTAGAGAGAAATTTCATTGCCACATCATGGTAAAGTTTTATGGTAGGTTCTTTGCATTGGTATTCTCCATTGATTTGCTTGACAACAAGTTGAGAATCACAAAATATCTTGATATGGTTAATGCCCATAGCTATAACTGATTGAAGACCTAAAATTTAAGGCTTCGTACTTTGCAGTGTTTTTTGTGCATTGTAAGTCAAGTTTGAATGATAAAAGGATATGTATCCCTTGGGGCGTATGAAACATGACTCTAGAACCTTTACCTTTATTACACTTAAAGCAATCAAATAATAATGTGATATCAGCATATTCCTTCAGAATGACATCTTCTTCTTTTTCAGTGACAATGAATACCAAATCATATGGGATCTAAATAATCAAAGGATGATCACTAGGTAGTGGAGCTTCCGCAAGTTGATCAGCTATGACCTGAATTTTAATGGACTTTTGGCTAATGAATTCCAAGTCAAATTCAGTAAGAAGCATTATCCATTTAGTGGTATGGGTGTTATTATAAATGCGAGACATCATATAACAAAGAGGATTTTATCTAGCTATGACATATGTTGTGTGACTAAGAATGTAATTTCGAAGTTTCTTAGTGGCAAAAACCACTGCTAAGCACAATTGTTCTACATAAACGTATCAGGTTTCATAGCGTACCAATGTTCCACTAATGTAATAGACAACTTGCTCTTTATTTTCTTCATTATTTTGTGCAAGCATTGTCCCTAATGCAAAGTTAATTGTTGAGACATAAAGATAGAATGAGACCCCCGGATGAGGAGGAGCTAAGACTGATGGAGAATCTAGGTATTGCTTAATGTCATAAAAGGCTTTTTTACATTCATCTATCTAAGAGAATGACACCCCCTTTTGTATCCAGTGATTGAATGACCTACATTTCTCATGAAGTTGTGCAATGAAAAGATGGATCAATTGGATATTTCCTTGTAAACTATGCAATTATTTTAAATTTGTTGGGGGAGGCATCTCTAAGATTACCTTGACCTTGTTTAGATCCACCTCAATACCTCTTTTGAAGATAATAAACCCTAATAGTTTTCCAGAGGTTACACCAAAGACATTTCTTGGGGTTCAACCTTACATTATGCTCTAGTAGTTGGTCAAAAAATTTATCCAATACATCTTGTTTAATTTTATATTTTTCCAAGAGATCATCCACATAGTATTCGATAATCTTATGCATGTAGTTGTGAAAGATGTATGTCATGGGCACCTACATTTTAAGGCCAAATGACATCACCTTGTAACAAAAAGTTTCCCAAGGTGTGGTAAATGTTGTTTTGTATTGTTCATTAGGATTTATTCAAATTTGGTTGTATCCTGAAAAACCATCCATGAGAGAAAGTATTTCATGGCCAATGTAAGTGTTTACAATATTATCAATTTTTGGGAGAGGAAAATCATCCTTAGGACATGCTTTGTTAAGATCTCAAAATTTAGTGCAAACACGTATCATCCTTTTAGGCTTGCGAAAGGGTACTATGTTTGAGAGCCACTCTAGATAATCAATGGATATGATGAAAACCCACATCTAGTAGCTTTTGGAGCTCTTATTTGACCAAGAGGGCAATGGTAGAATGCATCCTTCTAAGTTTTTGTTTGATCGGCTTAGCATCGGGATGTAAGGTGATATTATGAACAACCAAGTTAGAGTCAAGACCAGGTATGTCTTTATAATACCATGCAAATATGCCCTTCTTCCTCTTGAGGAAAGAAATTAATTTCTCTTGTTCATCATTGGATAAGATTTTTTCAATCTTGAAAATTTGGGGATTGTCTTTGTTTGAACTAAGGTCCACATCGATGGTATCTTCAATAGATATATAGGAATATTCCTCAAGTTGATGGGGTGTAGGGATCAGATGAATGCCATCTAAAATATCATCAAAATCTTCTAACTTATCATCATCTATGTCTGCCTAGAAAACCTCAGGGTTCAAAGGTGAAGGTGAAGGTGAAGGCGGAGGGGATGGAGGAATGTAGTTAGCAGAAGCCCTTAACAATTCCTTGGACAAGACAAACTCAGTAAAATATGGAGGTGAATATATTTAGTCCATATCAATAAGACTCATGTCAATTAGAATTGGCTTTGCCAAATCGTATGGATTACGAAGTGGGGTGAATAAGTCAACAGGGTTCATGTTGACTTAAAGGAAAAATGGATGAAGATTGGATGGGATGAATGGGGCCTAAGAATTGATGCTAGGAGCTCGGTATAATTGAACAGTAGCAAGAAACATAAATGCATTTAACTAAATGATATATACATGCCATGCAAAAAAAGAAAAATATTTTTTTTTGATTTTTTATTATTTTTTTTGATTTTTTTGGTAGTGGTGAAAACCACAGTTTTTGTGTTATGTACATATGTTACAAGTTTGGCTTATGAAATGGATTAGTGAGATAGAGGTGGTGGTTCACCAATAGGGGAGGCTAATTATTATGGTAGAATCAAGTGAAATATGGGCTCATGGATGGGAAACATTCTAAGTTAAAACTCATCTTGTTCATTATGGGGAATGATGGGCTTCGATTCCTCTTCAGATTCATCCAAAATTAAAAACATGAGTTCAAATTCTTCATAGATTTCATCATTCGAGTAATCAGTATGGGGGGCTTCTTATGCTAAATTTAGATCAAGTATTTGGAAGGCTTGTTCAATATAAGAGGTGGTGGAAAGTGGAGTGTAACCTAGGTATGAACGGTCATGCGTTTCTCAATATGGAACATTGATAATATCATGCTTTTCCTGTTCATGCAACCCTAGACCATGACCTTACCAATTAACTATGTGGAAATAACGAGATGGAAATCCTGACATGTTTGGTCTGTTGGTAGGTGTGGTTCTTCTAGGGGAGCTAGATTGGACAAATAATTAATCCCTCATACAAAATTTATGCTATTAGAAACTAAACCCATGTCTCATACCACTCTGATGGATAAAGGTGGGTCACGTGGGCGATAAAAATCCTTAGTGGTTGGAATGGTGAGTGGTGTGATGGTGATGTCTTGGACCACATATTCACCAATACCAAGATTCCATGCATGTTTGAATGCTCCCTAAAAAGTTGCTAAAGGCATTAGGACCTTGAGATTGTAATTTAATGGATTTTAGAATGTCCATTAATGCCTCATGATGTGGGGGAGATTGTTGAATTAGCTCATATATTGACAATTTGGTAGAAGCTATCTTTAGACTTGTGGTTAATCAACTACTCAATGAGATGACTGGTCATGAATGATGATTGATGGGAGGAATGATGGGATTTGGTTGGTTGGGAATATGGATTGGCGATGAAGGATTAGGAGAAATTTGGATGGGGGGTGATGTGATAGGTTACGAAACACTTGCTTGAGGTTGTTGCCTTACATTTTGTTGATTATTTCATTGACCTCTAGTGACCACATGAATGGCACCTACAACCTTGTTATTGTTGGACATGGTTAACTTGATTAGGAGGAGTTTTGGTGTTAGCCCCTCCCATAGTTGGTTGCACCTCCTCATGATGAGGAAGTGGTGTTTTAAAATACCAAAATTATATTTTTGTTGACCAAGGGGGTTGTCAATATTGATGGCTCCCAATTCAATAAGGTCTTGAACAATATCTTTGAATACATGGCAATTTTTGATATTGTGCCCATTTTACCTATGGTAAGGACAAAACAAATGTTCTCGATAATGTTTCCATGTTTAGCAAGATCTTCTAGTCTTATTTTGGGTAATGCAATTTTGTTTGTGTCATACAACCTTCAGAATATGGAATCATACAACTCAGCCAAGGGGGTCCCATTCTATATTTATGTCTCAGCAATGGCATTTGCATTAGGGACAATGCTTACACAAAAGAATGAATAAAATTGAGATAAAGTTATCTATTACATTATTCGAACATTGGTAAGATATGAAACTAGATACATTTATATAATAATATGATATTTAGTTTTCATTTTAGCCATAATTAAAAGGAATTCATGATGGTGGTCAATATTTCAAACATAAAAAGATGATTCTAAATCAACCTATTTTGAGATATCCTATTTCACAACTCAATAGATATAATAGAGTTTGAAGACGATTGGAGTTGAGATTTCTAAAATAGATTATATCAAGATACTTAGGTATATAAGAGAATCCAATTATGGTTAATTATTCTTTTAGGGCATTTCCTCCCTTGTTTTTCGTGATTGTAACCAACGAGTAGTTGTAACTAGAGGTTTTTCTAAAAGGGGAATTGTTGCACCTGGATTTTTTTCTATCTACTTTTTAGTTGTAGGTAGTTTTTTTTTTTGATAATTATGTGTTTGTATTTATAGCGGGTTTTAACAAGGATCCCAAAACCTAATTACATAAGCAATGGGCCTAGGGCATCAATCCCTTGAAACTGAACACCAAAACAGAAATCCCGCCCAGCGGTAACAGTAAGAATGAAACAAACCCTCTCGGCGAGAAATAAACAAATAAGAAAAAAGTAGTTTTGGAGATCCCGCCCAGCGGGGAGTAGCCAAAAACCACCATCGAGAAGATCCCGCCTAGCAGGAAGCAAAGAAAAACCGTTACAATAAAATCCCGCCTCGCGGGAAGCAGTAAAAACCACCACAAACAGTCCCGCCTAGCGGGAAGCAACAGGGAAATCCCGCCATTCGGGAAACCAGCAGAAAAGAAAGGATACCACCTCGCGGGAAAACCGATGGATTTGGTGGATCCCGCCCTATGGAGAAACCATCCCGCCCATCGAGAAAACATTCAGTTCAGCGAGAGCCATCCTGTAGGAAGCCGACAGCCAGCACAGAGAGGATCCAGTCCATCAGGAAGTGACCAGAGAGTTGCACCACAAGGAACCCACCCCGGGAAAATAGAAGAGGATCCCAGCAGCAGGGACCAAGAATCTCGTCCAAGCACAGAGCCCGTCGAGGATTCACAAGAAAAATGGGGAAGCTGTCCAAACCCTAAACCGTCACCTCCATCGCACCGAGAAATGTAGGGGACTAGATCCACGTGAATCACCTGCAAAAAACCCTAGGGGGAAGCCTGAGGGAAAAAGGGAAGGGATCCCCAACCAAACATGGATCCTTGGGAAGCACCAGTCCGAAAAAACAACCAAGGAAACCCTAGACGATCGGGAGGGGCGTAGATAGTGGAGAAGGATCTCCCCCAGGAGATCATCTACAAACAACCACTCCCCGGGAGGGATGACCTGGGTTGAGCCAGGGACTGGGCAGAAACCAGGAGCCATGGGAGGGGAGCAGGGGAGGGACCAGAGCCCTCCCCTCTCAACCCTATCAACGATCATAATATTTTTTTTTTTTAGTTTTAGGTAGTTGATAGAAGTACCATATTAAGTTTTATTAAAACATAGGAGGTAGTTATTTTATTTGTATTAAGTAGGTAGAGAAAGAAACAACATAAGGAATGTAATTTTGTAAAACTTTAAGCCATAATATATGAATTACTAGCTCTATTGAAAGCATAAATTGAAGATCATTGCTTAGAATATATGCATAAAACCCTTAGATCAAGGGGTCACTATGAGTTGTTATGGTTTGTGCACCTCCTCCAAGAAATTTATATTAGTTTATTTATTAGAAAGTTATTTTTCAAATTCCATGAATAAGTTTTGTTGAATACAAACTATAGTTAGTAAAAATACTTACTAGTAATACTAGTTTTGTAATTTTAATTTAACTCATAAATAACATGTTAGTTCTTATTAATTACATTTTTTATGTATGTGACATCACCAATATAGTAAGTACATTACAATAACTTTAGAATAAAATTTAATTAGTCTACCTAACAATGTGAATGAATATTTTTATTTTAATTGTGTGAGTTAAGTTTCATTGTAGGTAGCTAATATTAAATAATACCTGGAATCCTTAGATTAGGATAGATTTTATCAAGTGAATTAAAATATTAAGATTGAAAATTAAGAATTTATCCATGATAGATAAGATCATAATTTCTTATTATGTATTGCATATGCAATGTATGGTACCTCATAAACTTACTTACCCCATATTGACAAGAGATATAGTGAGATCATCACCTATAATACCAAATTATTTGTTATTCATGTAGATTGATGAGTTGGCACATGAAACATTGGTATCAACATGATTATGATTGTATATTTAGTCATTGACATCACAAATGCATAATGTATGTCTTATAGTCATGTTGTATGACATGTTGTATAGTGTCATATAGATTTTGTTACATATTATTATCACATGCATAGTAATGATGATATGTGTTTGTCGTAAAAATGATGTAATATTCTATTAGTTTTATTTAATGTTTCATGTATATAATTAGTTAGATAGCAATTGGATAGGTTTTTTTCCACTTACAAATTCATATGACACCTATATGTTCATCCTCTACCTTGGTCAAGTTATGATTTGGTAAATGTATGTTTGTCATCTATGTTCATCATGTATGGTTGCAATATGAAAATATAATCTATATGTTATAAAATTACACAAACAATGTGTATTATATATGCATAAAATATTAAGGATACATTTATTGTGTTGTGTATATACAAGTACTTTTGAATTTTTGTTTTGTGTTTATTTATATATAATGGAATTATATTATAGTACTTTACATTGTATTTATTTATGCATGACTGAAATACTTTCACACTCTAAATTTTGGTGTTATTGCCTGTGTGAAGTTGGATCAAATTTGGTGATATATATAGGCATCCCACTTTACAAGATAAACAATAAAAATAGAATCATCAAAGGTCTAAGCATGAGATTAAAAATAGGAAGTGATAAACTTATCCATTGATGTTAATGGACCAAGTAAAATAAAGTATGATGATTTATATAACTTTATTGGACGAGAAATATTCATTATTATAAGAGAATACCACATTGTTCATTGAACAATGAAAGATATGAGAGTATAATACATGATCCACTATAGAATGGTATGTTCAATAATAGACGAGATAAGAGTTTGACACTCAAGCAGCTATGGGATGGTGCATTTGTAAGTGTGCAATATGAGAGTCCAACATGAGAGTGACTATAACATGGTGCATCAAATCATGCATTTGATGAGAATATAATATAAGTGTAACTACAAGGTTATGCATTTGACGATACATGGGATGAGTATTCAACACAAGAGTGATCACTACTCTTGTCAAATCAATCAAACTAGATCATCATAAAATTTACTACTATTTTGGTTATATACAATTATCTCACATTTCATGATTTAAACCAAAATATGAAATCAAATCCTGGAGAACAAGCATGACACAAAGAACGATCATTATGGATCAAAAACATTAATATATGCTCTTCATAAGGGAATACTACACATGTTAAATCTATATAAAAATAACAAAGGTGCAAGGTAGAAACACTCCAAAAGTAGAACATATATTCTTGATAAAGATTAAGTTAGGTGTTTAATATTGTATGTGGTTGGGTGGTTTGTTTTTTATGTTATTACATTGTACTAATGTACAAAAAAAATTTATTGGTTTATTATTCTTGTCATGGAATTGTTTGTACCTACTTGTTTCATGTTTTTTGAGAAATTGATCCAAATTTAGTTAGTGTACTTCCTATATAAAATATTGACAATATTAATAATAAGCAATGCAGAATTGTCCATGTTAGTGGTATTACTACATTCAATATTGCCTAAGAATTTGGGTTTATAAGCTCTTGATTTTTCTATTGGATTATACCCTCTGAAGTTCTAGGACATAATAATATTAGGTTGAGAGATCATACCACTACAAATATGGGTTAATATATTTTAAATATATATTTTTGTTGCCACCATCATTGTAAACTATCATAATTATAGACAACCATCATTGTTTAGATTTGAGGGACTCATACTCTTGATTTCATCTATGAGGGTTTTCTAAATCTATGCATCAAAGGGACTATATATTTATTTTTATTGTGTTTCCCTTATAGATCATCAAGTTCAACTCTAATTATTAGTGATTCTAATGCTTGTAACATGAGCTTCACCACTGCCTCATTGTGCCATTTGGAATATGACTTTGGATCTATCATTCTCAATGTTCAATACTCTAGTCTCAACATTTTACATCAGTATATGTAGACATAGAAAATTAACCCATAAAAATGAGTTATTTTTCTTAGAATCCCTAAGAAGTCATTCAAAATTACCAAAAGCAAATTTGGGCTCCTTGTTCCTCTTTGTTTTTGCATTTTTTCCCCTAGCCTAGCCAAAATTTGTGCCCGGTCCATTACGGGGCACGAATTCAATAAATTTAGATTTTTTATCATAAATACCCTATTTTTACGTCGGCTCTTGCCCAAGATTAAGTTTTTTATTTTCTACCTTTTGAACCCCTCCAATCCTCCTAAAATGGAAGGATTATTTTTTCCTTTTTTGAGAGCATGATCTTGATCTTATTTTTCATCTTATGTTTTTGATACCTCTAAGACTTTATACTTTTGGAATACTTTTGATGCTCTGCTTTTGGTGTGTTTTGTGATTTTTGTTGTCAAAGATAAGCAAGTGGAGAAGCCTTGATGACATATTGTATTCTAGGAGGAGAGGACTTCCACCTTTGCTCTTGCTTCCCCCACAAGATTATTAGGTTGTTTCTTTGCATCTATTAGTTCTAAATCATTAATTTTTGGTGTTAGATTGTATTTTACGCCATTAGATTAGATTTTGAGTTGTCTTGTGTGAATTCACACCCCACCCTTTACAGAGCATGAATTCTATGAAACCCTTGGTTTTATCATTTTCTTTTTATTTTTGAGTTTGTGATCAAACCGTATAGGGTGCAAATTCGATCATAGTGTCTTGGGGAAAATTTTTTATCCCCAAAACCCTAGGTTTCTAATTGTATATCTATTTTTCCACTGCATTCATTTTTTTAGCACTCTATTTTCATGTTTCATACTATCATATCTTGTTTTACTTGTTTCAAAAGGTCAACAATCATTTTTACTTTTGAACAATTAGCTAAAAGGACAAAGGGGGCTTGATTTTTGTGCCTCTAAGCTTAGTCACATAGTGGCCTAAGCAAACCCCTAAACACTAATAACTTTTTTTGAGGTTTGAAGTTGTTTTACAGGGTTTTTATCAAATTCATGATCGAGATTTTATGGGATGTTAATTCGGCTAGGATCAACCGCCAAGTCAAGTAAGTGATTTGTTAGATCTATTAGGTTGTTTGCTAAATTTTTGTGATCATTTTACTTTTTGAAATTAAAAGAAAATTGTGAAGAAAATGTCAAATTCATCTTAGTCTAAGTGAACATTTCATTTCTAGGCATTGAAAGAATAAAAGCACATAGTTTGCATCTAGGCTAATTTTGTTTCATGCATTTTACTGAACCCTTGTTGAGAAAGATAATATTTACTTTCTTGTAAATTAGGCTTAGTCTTCATTGAAATAAAGAAATAATCCTAGGAATAGAACTTTGTTTGCTTGCATAATTGTTTTTCCTACAATGTTCTTTCATTATTCATAGATTAGATCTTGGTCAAATCAAACATTGGTGCTAATTCAAATAAACACATAAAAATCCTTTCCATCCCAAACTTGGAGTGAGTACTTAAACTGTTCCTAGTGAACCCTATGATCCCTTGATTCCTAAGTGAAAAGTAAATAACACACCCCCGTGATCACCTCAGCTCCCAGCGGATCCAATTGAGAATCATACTCAGTGGGCAGTTTCTCCCCTTTACATATTTGGTGAACCTAATGTGAAACACATCCTTAGTGGCCTTTTAGGAAGCCTTTTCCTTTTTTCCTTTTTTCCTTTTTTATTTCTATTTTAAACTATAAACAATATCATTTAATCCATTTGCATACATTATAAAATTTAGAACATAAATAATAAAAATCTCTTTTGTGTTTTTTGTTTTCTTCACATTAGTTTTTTTTCTCCTTCTCTACCTATCTCTTTCTCATTCCTATGGCCCCAAACCTTAGGAATAATAGAAATATGATAAAGCCATAATATAATCCTCTATGCCATGAGGATGATCGAGTTGATAGGGATAACCCAAATCTAGAGGAAGAAGGAGATATAGAGATTGGTAATGACACTAAGCCTATTGAAGGACCTCATGGTCAGATCACCTTTAGAACTCATGACAAAATATTTAACATAAGGATGTTCTAAATGAGGCTTTGGAAAGAGATACCCACTTCAGTTATGTTGAAACAACTCACCATCAAGTTAATTCTCCTCAAAACATTCTCATAAATTCATTATTTCAACCTTCTCCTAATATTAATCCATTTCATAAACCAACATATGCTACTACAACAACCACCAACATTGGGGGAATTTTGCAACCTCCTCCAATTAGTAGTGCATCTCAAAATAATGTTCAATTTCCTTCTTCCAAAAATGTTCCTCCTCTTAATATTCCTTCTTCTATTCCACCAAACATGAATTATTTCCCACAACAAGATACCACACAAAACATCACATATCATAACCCATATCGTAACAATGCTAATATTCTAAATATTAACCAAGTCCCTTTTCAAAAATCCATCTATAACCCTATAGAGAATCTAGGGTTATTGAACAACAACAATATTGATGTGCAAAATTTGATAAATATAATGAAGCAATTGGCATCAATAATATATACATTACAAGCACCAAGCTTCACCTACAACTATAAGTAAATGTGCAATCAAACCCTAGACCCTATGATCACTGCTAGGCTCTACCCTAAGCATTTTCTAATGCCATTTTTACCTATTTATAAGGGAACAAAGAACCCAATAGAACATTTAAGGGTGTTTAGAACAACATGCTATGATATTATATATAATGACATGTTGTTGCTAAAAATATTTCCTAAGAGTCTTGGTGGTATGGCATTGAAATGGTACTATCAACTACCTCGACATTATGTAAGAAATTTTGAAGAAAAAAATAAGTTATTCATTCAACAATTTGGAGCTTATATGGAGAAAAGAGTAACCATTCAAGATTTATATCTCCTAAAATAAGGTAAACATAAAAGTTTCTCAAAATTCTTGTCTTGATGGAGGAGTTTAGTTGGACGATTAAGATACACCTTACCTTCTTGAGACATGCTAGAGATTTTTATTGGTAATTTGCAAGAACATATCTCATATGAATTAGAAACAACTACTATTACCTCTTTCAAACAAGCAATATATTTGGCAAGAAGAGTGGAAAAATATTATTCAAAGATGTCAACTCAAGTTAAGAAAACAAGGGGATAGTACCATGAAAACTCAATATAAGAATAAGCATGTAGTTGGTGATGGGGTAACAAATAGTATATAAACTAACAATATTAATTTTTCTAGTGCCTTGCAGAAGTTGGTACTGGGCAAACCTCAAAAACCCCCACCAAGGAATTTCACTAGACTCTACCAACCTATTTTATCAGTCCTTAAGCAACTTTTGGAAGCTAAGATGATTTAGTTACCTTCCATAAGGTAACTCGACACCGTAATAGTTTGGTATAAGCTTGGTCAGCATTGTGAGTATCATAGGGTGGAAGAGCACATGACACATTAATGTAAGAGGTTGAAACATGTGGTTCAAGACCTAATAGATGAGGGTCATCTTGTTATATATAACTCCTATCCTACTCCTAACCACAACCCTCCAACTAATCAAATTACTACTCAATAAACATCAATTAATCAAGATATGGACATCTTCCAAAATCCCTTACCCAATCATGGGCAACAAAAATTCAATCAAGTATCATATCATTATGTGCCACCTCCCTACAACAATATGGTGGGCATGATAACAACTACTAAATGGCAACAAGCTCAAGCTCAATCGACTCAACATTCTTAGTAGAAGATAAGTTCTACATCCAAAAAACCTTCTAGACTATATTTAGTTCTCAAGAGTACCCAAAAAAGAACCACAAGTGTAGAAAACCAAACCTTAGTGTTGAATCCACAACCAAAATTCTCCTTCAATATTCAACAACAGTTAAGTAACACACCAACAAAGATATCCCTCTTAGTGCTTTTACAGAATTCTCCTATTCATAGGGAATCCTTGTTGAAGCTTCTGAGTCAACAATTTGTCCCACAAGATCTTCCCCCTAGTAACCTAGCCAATGTTGTAGGTTTTCTTGGGATAAATCATATTTATTTTTTATGATGACAAGCTTCCTTCCTCAAATTTACAAGGGGATTCTTCTCTTTACATCACTAGATATATTAGAGAAAATTTTATCAAGAGAATCTTGGTAGATAATGGTTCTTCCCTCAATATATGCACATATATTTTTTTCTAAATTTTTGGGTTAAATGAGGAATACTTAACCAAATCTGATGTCATCATAAAGGCTTTCAACAATGAGTTCCAAGAATCTTGTGACATTTTATCCCTTCCCCTTAGGGTAGGACCCAATATCTTAGACACTTTGTTTTATGTGGTATATTTCCCTGCATATTTTACTCTTATTGCATGCCCTTGGATTCATGCAATAAGGGTTGTCCCTTTTATTCTTCATTAATGTTTAAAATATGAATTCAAAAATAAACTTGTCACCATTCCGGGTGACCCTCCTTTATTTCAATATTGTTCAATGGTTGAGCAAGCTCAATCTGAAATCAATTTTTGTCCATCTATTTCTCTTTCTTCTACTTCTTCTCTTTCTATTTCTTCTTTTTTAGCATCTCAAATCACCAAGGAATTTGAAAATCTAAATATAAGTGAGGAACCATTAATCATAATCTCATCACATGATCAGGCTAATCTGATCGATGAAAGTTCTCTTCTAAAACTTGCAAAGTTGTCACCTTCACCCTGAACTATGATTTTACCCCATAAAAAGGGTTAAGTAATACACATCAATATGTGTACCTTTGTCTATGTGGGTACATACCACAAAGAAAATATCTATGGTAGAAACCCCTTTCCAGTATAGTAAACCTTTACCCATTATTATTTATCCAATGATTACCCACTACCTAAATTGATCCTACCTAGTATGGGATATGTAGGTAAGGGTTTGAGGCCACAACATAAATATTTTTAAAATCCTTTGAAAGTTGAGCTTTGGCCTGGGATATGTGGTATAGGTTACATCCCTAAAAAAAACCAACCCTTACCAATTGATGATGATCACATCATTACTTATGTTGAATTCATGGATCATCATGGTTTAGAGTGGAGTAATGAGGATGAGGGATAACTTCTTCCTCTAACATATTATTTTGTAATGTGATAAATTTGGTGCACCTCGAGTTAGTTGCAACCCTAGATAATTATGTTGAATGGGATACCCTTTGTGATATGGGTCATGAAGACATTTTATGAAATATCTTCTTCTTTTATGGGTTAGTCCCTTGTGTCACACATGTTGATTCTTCTAGATCTCAAGTGGACTCTACTCCTATATCTCCTAAATATCTTGAGCAACTAGGCATTATTCCAACCCCTCCTTATTATAATGATGAATCTCATATTCTCATAGAGGAGAGCATATATGTTAATATAGGTTCTGAAGAGAGCCCAAGAATCCTTAAGTTAGGTAAAGGCTTGTCCATGGATGAGCAGGATAAATTGACCAAATTGCTAAAATAATTCCAATATATTTTTACTTGGTCATATGTATACATGTCAGGGCTTGACCCTCCCTCATTATGCATTATTTGGTGGCTAAGCCTAATGTCAATCCTATTAAGCATAAAATTTGGAATATGCATCCTAAGGTCACCCTATTAGTCAAGGAGAAGCTCCAAAAACTCCTTGACATCAATTTTATCAAAGCTATCAACTATTTTTATTGGATATCCAACATTGTTCTTGTAGTTTACAATGAAGGAACAATCAAAGTATGTACCAAATTTTAGGACATTAACTTAGCATGTCCCAAGGACAATTTTTCCCTCCCCAACATAGATATGATCGTAGAATTTTCTACCATATATGGAATGCTATTGCTCATGGATGGTTTCTTAGGATACAATTAGATCATGATTACCCTTGAGGACCAGTCTAAGACAACTTTCATAACTCCATGGGGTACCTTCTATTATAAAGTGATATTTTTTGGCTTGAAGAATATTGGTACCACATGCCAAAGGGCCATGACATTTTTTTTATGACATGATGTATGATATTGTTGAGGACTATGGTGATCATCTTCTTGGTCACTCCATAAATCAATAAACTCATGCTCAAGATTTATAATAGATTTTTGAAAGGCTTCAACAATACAAAGTTCATATTAAACCCTCTAAGTGTGTGTTTCGAGTACCATATAGCAAGCTTTTAGGTTTCATAGTGCCTAGGTGAGGCATTGAAGTAAATATCACTAATATATAAGCTATTACATATATGCCTTCTCCTTGTAGCCTGATCGAGTTGCATAGCTTACAAGTCAAACTTCAAGTTGTTCATCAGTTCATAGCTCAATTAGCCAATAAGTGTCAACCCTTTCTTAAGATTCTTAAGAAATATATAGTTTTCAAGTGGGATACTAAGTTTTAAAGAGATATTTATGAACTTAAAATTATATCACTTTTACACATGTATTAGCTCCTCCTAGACTAGATAAGCATTTAATGCTTTACATAGAAACCACAACCCACACTTTGAGGCCATGCTTGCTCAACATGATGATCAAAATAAAGAGTGGGTCATCTACATATCAATAAAACCTTAGTTAGCTATGAAACTCGGGACACCCCTTTAAAGAAGCTTTACCTTGCTATAGTGTTTGATTCCCATAAGTTAAGAAACTGCATGATAATATGTTAGCAGTGGAAAAGTTTTATCCTCTTTGCTACCTAGTATTGAATCCCCACCTTTTTTATCAAGCTGCTATATGGATTCTAATCCTTAGTGAGTTTCACTTAACCTTTATAGGTTAGAAGGCTATAAAAGGTTAGGTTATTGATGACCAGCTAGTCGCTACTCCCCTAGAGTCCTCACATCCCTTAGTCATCGAGTTTTCCAATGAGTGCTTTAGTTTATAAGGAGAAGAGCTAGAGTCTTGGAATTTATTTTTTGATGGAGCCTAATGCTTAAAGGATGTTGGTTCTAGAATTATTATAGTTACCCCACAAAAAACTCATCCTCTTTTCTTTCAAGCTTCATTTCTCTTACACTAATAACACTACAGAGTATGAAGCTTTGATCCTAGGTCTTAGAGTATACTTAGCCTTGAAGGTTATATTCCTTTTAGTCTTTGGTGACTCTCAACTTGTAGTTAATAAAATCAATGATGTTTATCAAACCAAAGATGATAATTTAAAACCTTACAAGGAAATTTTCACCAAGATTTTTTTCACCTTTGATAGAGTAACCATAAACTCTATCCCTAGATCCTCCAACTACCATGTAGATGACATGGTCGTTGTTGCATCTCTTGTCCTATTGGATTCAAAATATGATCAAGTGATGACTATCATTCACCAAATCTAAGATCTTGCATCCCTTAGTTCTAGTCTTGTTTCGTTAGACATCCTAAACATAATAGTTTTCTAATATGAGTCTTGGTACACATACATATTTCCTAAACATAATAGTTTTCTAATATGAGTCTTGGTACACATACATATTTAATCTCCTTAAGGATGGTTCAATGCCTGATGGATTAGACTGTAATTAGTGAAAGCTTTTACACAAAATAGCATGTCAATTTATTATAATTAGCAATACTTTATATCAATGTTCTTTTGAGGTCATCCTCTTGCAATGCCTTAATTCTGATGAAGCCCAACTAGCTTGTAGTGAAGCTCTTGAAGGATAATATGGAGGCCATTATAATGATAATTATATTGCCAAGAAGATCCTTTAGATTGATTACTATTGGCCTTCCATGGAGAAATATGTATGTGACTATGTTTGATGTTGCAACAAGTGTCAACACCATGACAATCTTGTTCATGCTCCTTCTCAAAACCTTCAGGTTATTTCTTTCCCTTGTCCATTCTCCATGTGGAGATTGGACATTATGAGGAAGATTAACCCTATGTTGTTTTATGGTCATAAGTTTATGATGACGACAATAGATAACTTCACCAAGTGGGTGGAAGCCATGTCCTTAGCTACGGTGATTAGAGTTCAAGTCTTTAAGTTCATATTCAACTAGATCCTTTGTAGGTATATGATTCTTTCAATCATTATTTTTGACAATGGCACTCCTTTCAAGAATAATAATATTCATAAACTTTGTGCCAAGTACAATATTTAGCACAAGTGGTCAACTCCATATTACCCTCAAGGTAATGGTCAAGTTGAATCATTCAACAAGTCTTTAATTAATATCCTTAAGAAGCTGGTTAGGAATATTAGTCAAGACTGGCATATCCAGTTTTATCCTACCTTATGGGCCTATCGTACTAGCATACAAACCCCTATAGGTGTAACCCTATATATCTTGGTCTATGACATTGAGGAAGTTTTTCATTTGAGTTAGAAGTACCATCCTTGCATATCTTGTTTCAAGATGCCTCAGTTGATAATGAGTATCATTTAAACCAGTTGGAGCTATTGGATGAGAATCACATCCATGCCTTAGAGTATCTTCAAGCCTATCAAAATAGGCTTAAGTTATCTTACCCTAATAAAGTTTAAAAAAATTCTTTTGAGGTTGGGGACCTTGTCTGCAAGGAAAAATAGAAGAACACGAATGCTCAATTAGATTTGAAAGACAAGTTTCAACCCAATTGGTTATGCCTCTTTTCATAAAAACCAATTTTGGCTTAGGAGTCTATCATTTAGCAATGTTATATGGTAAATATATTAAATAACAAATGAACATAATGCACCTAAAATGATATTATGCGTGATTTCACATCATAATTCTTCATCCGACATTTTGTTTTATTGCTCATATTGCATGATTGCTTGTCATAATTTGCATTAATTTCTTGATATTTTGTTCAATTATGCATGTATGATTTTCATATAGATACTTTGTTGATTGATCATACTTGCATCTAATTTCTTGAGCATATAGATTCTTGGGGACTTTGCAATGAGGCAAGTGATGAAACCTAGTTAGGTTTTAGCTCATATGCATTGCACTCATACTAGGTCATTAATGCTTAGCAAACCCCCAACCTAAGGCACATCGCCATGTATATTTACATCATTGCATTTGTTGTTTTTTTTCCTTTCTCTTATCATATACTCCTTGACTTTGAAAGTTTTGATAATCAAAATTTTCTCCAAGTTAAGGGATATATTTCTTCATATCTTTTATATCTTTTATCCTTTGAAAGTTTTCAATCTTTTCTTATCTTCACCAAGAAAAAGGATATATGTTCCTTTTTCTATCTACACATCTTGTTTTTGCTTACACTTTACCCTTTTTGATCTTTCAATTGTTAAGGAATCCTCGAGGGATAGGATAGATACTGCATGAATAACATTTATGGTGTTCATACAACCATTGACTATCTTATGCACATCCCTTAGCTATTAAAATTTCAAAAAGGACACACACCCAAAATTTTGTTTACTTCTTATTTATTTTCTTCTTTTATCCTCCTTTTGTCTAACACATGCACACACACATTTCTGTTGAGCTTTGCTTTTCTCACTCATATTTTGAATACACCACACTTGTATCAGGTTACACTCCTTTTGGAAAATCAATTAAACATTACATCCATTACATTAATAGCTTCATGACTTCCAATGAGGAGAAGCCTCCACTTAGGCCATTTGCGAGCATCATCCTAATAGGTATATTTCTACACACAACCATTAGCGAGCATCATACACATAGTGGATATCGCTCCATTACACTTTTTCTTTTTGGTGAGCATCACACCCTCACTGTAACAACTCAAAACTACCAACCCAATTTTTTTCAAAGAGCACTTACAAACAAAGGCTCACAAGTGATATACCCTTTATTTATTTATCTCAACTTACAAGGTTTCACCACATTTGAATTTCAATTCACTATAGACAATACTTAGTGGATAGGAGTGGCCAACTCTTGTCATTTTTTTGGGTTCACCTTACTAAACCCACACATTTAGAAGGATGCCAAAAGTGGTCCTCCCACATTTCCTACACCCTCCTCAACATAGGACCATGTGACCATAGTATAGGTATTACCCTTTAAGGCCCATAACATTTAAGGGGAACACCTATTCCCTAACTTGACTCTAGCTCCATCTAGGTCAGTTAATTGATGTAAAGCCTTGGTGCTTAGTTACCACACCTCCATGGCCTAACTAAGGTCATTGACACTTTGATGATAACAACATGATCTCCTTATCATACACAATTGAGAAATCACCATTGCTATCTTGTGAATGATTTTTCCAATATTTAGATGAGACACACCCGATCCTACACGATAAAGGTGTGACTATTCACAAGTACCCTGGCTATTTTATTCACACAATTCCTTCTAGGTTCATGATTTCTTAGCTATTTTTTTCTCGCAACTCCTTGTAAGACTCATATCTATCTGGTTATTGCATCCACACAACTCCCAGGATTGGTTTTTATGGCTTACCAGAGGAACTTTCATACCCAATATAGGGATAGATAAGAATTTCAAAAGAGATTATTAACAAGAATCATGATACATATCATCATATATAAAAAATTGATGAAGAATTTAAGAGCTCCTCCACTAAAAGCCACATTTATTTCATTACATAAAACTTGAAATAAGGAATTAAACAAAAACTATCTAAACCATGATCGCATTAAACCACATTACTTAATTCCCAAAATTATCAAATGACTTCAAGAAAATATTCTACTCATCTAAAGAGAAGAGTTAAAATACTCAACAGTAGATTCATTTCCACATTTTATGCAGCACCATTCAAACTAAGAAGCAATATTAAGATAAATACTTTCACTAATCATAACATAAGGAGACAATGAGGCAACATAATATTTCTTTGAGATCAAGAATCAAACTTTACAATTTATTCAAAAAAATACAAGCTTTTGTTTATTTACATCAACAACAATATTGAAGAGCTTATGAACAACATCCAAGGTCTCCAAGCCACTAAGTCCACAAGCTTATTTGATGGTAAAACCACCCATCATTTATGAAGTTTACTTAGGGATTAGAATAACTCTATATGCAATGCAACTTAGTTCATATCTTACTCCATTATGCAAACAACCATGCACATAATAAGCAAACTATAAGAGAGAATCCTACTTCTCCTCATAATAATCCATCATTCTTTTAATCAAAAAATACTAAAACATTCCATATCAATCCAGGAGAAGCCCATACTTTTCTTTATAATGATCCCTTAATCCACATAGATCTTAGGAATCATTATAAACAAATTCTCTTACAAATCCACATTAAGCATTTCATATCAATACATGAGAAGCCTATACTTCTCTTTATAATGATCCCTTAATCCACATAGATCTCAGGAATCATTATAATTAATTTCTTTTACAAAACCAAATTAAACATTTCATATCAATACAAGAGAAGCCCATACTTCTCTTTATAATAAATCCAACATTATTTTAATAAAATAATACTAAATCAATTCAGGAGAAGCCCATACTTCTCTTTATAATGATCCCTTAATACACATAGATCTCAAGAATCATTATAAATATTTTCTCTTTCCAATAACAATAATCAAAGTACACTACTACAATTATTTAAAAAACACAAGTGTTTTATTAAAAGCCTAATAATAAAGTACACCTTTAATATCAACTCAAATCAAAGTGCTTTATTAAAACATAATACTTTAAGCATATTTAATAATAACTCAAATAAAATGCTTTATTTTTTCAATGATTTTATGCAAGTTTTTATGAGGGGTCCTGGTCCCCTCATGTTGAGTGGGGGTTTGAACCTTGGACCTCTCAAAGATAGGCCAAAGCCCTTACCACTATAGTAAGCTTGTAGCTAAATAAAATGCTTTATAAAAATATAATAATCAAAGCATATTTAATATTAATTCAAAACCAAAGTACATTATTAAAACATCTAAAAAATGCTATATTACTCTTTAATAGTTGAGCATTAAGGTAAACCAAAGGATTCAATGAGCAAAACTGAAACAAAAAATATCAAAGATCCAAATAAAACCTTATCCAAGCATTACCACAAACATCGGTTATCAAACAATCTCATAAAAACCAAAGTCAAGCAAGCAAGAAGAAAACATAGGAACACTCCAAGCTATGACTCACACAACCCTAAAACTCAAGTGCACAAAAAACAAGGTTATAAAACTTAACCAAAGCAAACAAGGAGAAGGTAGATCAAACATTTACATTGATTGATGCAAGTATACCAAACAACTATCTAAAACTAAGGTATCCAAAACAAAATACACTGCCAAAGAGGAGACAAAATGCACAGGAAGCATTGTCCAACATGTAGAATAGAAGGGCATACAATGTCTTGATATCGTAATGAAAAGGAAAGGTAACCAGGATAAGCGCGACCAAGGTGGAAATGTAGAACCAAACCATTAGGTGCCACCGTAAAGAGAGCAAACAAAGATAGCTAAAACAACAAAACACCAACAAAAATGGTATGAGAGAGAGAGAGAGACAAGATGACTCACACGTAGACCTGGATCAGATGACCAAGGTAGAAAAACAATGATGCCAAAGGATATTAAAACCAAGAAAGTATTCCAAAAAAACAAAATAAACTAAAGCACTTGGTTATCTTGCAATTCTAGAGTTCTCCTGATGAACATCTTTATGCTCTGAATAGCCTCCTCTCCTCGTTGTCTCTAAGCTCCCTCATTTCTTGCCAACCAAAAATCCTAGTTCTAATCAGCTTAAAATCAAGGAAGAAGCATCCACATAATGCATGGAGGGTTACCCCTTGAAATGTCCAAGAAGGTGTTACTTTAAAGATATTCGCCACCCTGGTCACCATTAGGGTGGCACGCTCGTTAATGAGCCACATTCATGCTTATTAAATCATTACACCTCCAGATTTGTTTTAAATCCATTATTAATAATTGGATTTGACTTTATTAATTTCTCCTTAAAGCCTTAATACTAATAGGCTATTTAATACTTTTCTTATCTAAAGTATTAAATCTATCATTCAAGAAATTTAATAATTCAACTATAGCAAAACCAAACTAAGCTTAACAGAGCTTAAGCATAATATAGACAACATAGATGTGCAATCATCAATGCTTCACATCATTTTTTATCCTCAAATGTATGATCTCCTTTAAGATAGACTAATGTTATTATCAACCAATTTTAAGGAGGCTCATTGCAAGCAACTTCCTGGCCCAACGATGTGAATCATGAAAACAAAAAAAATGCAATGCATCTACATGAAGAGTAATTTTTCTTGTTACCCTAAGTTGTTGATGAGCAAGCCATTATCATCATTTCCTTAGATATCCCTCATGGTGGGTGGTTTACCCATAGCCTACCAAGGAGAAGGTACTTGATCCTGCATCCACCGATACATCAATAGTACCAGGTTTAAAAAACAAATATTCTATTATTTAATCATCATGAAAGAAACTATGTCATTACATAATAACATCAAAATAAAGTTCATTGTCCATAAAAAATTTTACCAAGGAGGGGTGTTACACTCATAGAATAACTTCATGGCCACTCGCGATCACTACACTCATAATGGCTTTTGCTCCATCATTGTCCATTTATAAGCATACATCCTTATAGGGTTCTTCACCAATATTTTTCTTTTATTTTACTTATATTATGACCACTTGATCGTATTGATCCCTTTCAAACTACGTTGATTCAAAAGGTATATTCTCTATGCTTTTTTTATTGACCTTCTTATTTTCTCTTTTTTTCTTCTTTTACTTTTATTTTTCTTCTATTTTATTTCTTCTGTATTTCTTCCTTCTTCCATTACCCTTATGTTCTTCTCATTTGTTCCTTTTTCATGCATTAGTTAAGTTCATTAATCAGGTATTCATTCATCCATTCATGCATAATAAAATAAACAAAAACACACATATAATTCACACACATAAATAAAGCAACATGTATACTACTCGATAGGTACAAAGTGCATGTTAGCCAATCGATGTGCCATAATAGAGAGCTTGGAACACTCAACCATCCCTAGGGATGCATGCCACAGTAAAAATTGGCATATCACCTTGATCCTAGTCCTAGCTATGTGAGCTTATACCCTTAGTTCTATTTATTGGAGGTGGTCCTGTGTTGGATGTGTCATTCTTTGCCGAAAAAGAATTGTACGACAGGAACTACAACGCAAAAGATGATGGGTAGGGGGGGTCCGGGGGGTCGGAGGCCCCTAAGGACCCCCGGATATGGTAAAGGTGATTACGTAATAGGTGATGGCTCGGGGTGCATAGGGGGACGCCCTTAGATACGGTGAAAGTGATTGAAGCTGACGAAGCCGGGCGATTGAAGCCGACGAAGCCGACGTCGAAATTTTCACCTACTTTTATCGCTACTTTTCACCTACTTTTATCGCTACTTTTGGAGTGACCCTCGGGATTCCCACTGTTGGTGGGTGGTTAGTGGGTGTGGGTGGTTTAGCCCATGGTGTTGTATCCACGGTACCCTAATACCACTTGGTGGTTTAGGGTTGTATGAGTTTCCTTATATAATTATTGTAATGTCCCATTTTAGGGACAAGTGAGAGAATAATATATCAAGGAGGATAGACTCTTGTTTGTTGGACTAGCCCAAATTGGGTGAACTAGGGTAAATCTTGTGTGTTATATGTGCATTGAATGGTGTCATTATTTCCTTAGTTATTATTTCTGCATTATTTCTAGAATATGTTTATGTAAATTCTCTTCATTTGGTATCAGAGCCAAGTTATTAGCCATAGGGGGACGCCTTTATTGCTAGGGTTTAAATCCATTTGAAGAAGACCTAGGGTTTCTAGGAGTGAAAGAAAACCTATTCTGGAGTGGGAGTTACGCAGAAGGAGTTTGAAGGAAAAAAATGTCAGGAAATCATTCAAGGATAGAGATCGAGAAATTTGACGGCAAAAGTTTTGAGCTATGGAAGTTAAATATGGAAGATATGCTCATGGATAGAGATTAGTGGGCTGCTATTTCAGAAACAACACAACCTACGGGTACTTCCAATGAAGATTGGGAGAAGATGAATCGAAAAGCAAGGAGTCTGATTTGACTATGTCTTGCAGATTCGATGCTCATCAATGTTTCGGGAGAAGCTATAGCAAAGGATATCTGGGAGAGGTTAGGGGCTTTGTATCAATCGAAGTCCCTAGTGAACAAATTATTCCTCAGAAAGAAACTATACAATCTTAGGATGCATGACGGGGATTCGGTTGCAGATCATCTGAATGCATTCAATACAATGGTAAGTCAACTAACATCTATAGAAATTAAGTTGAGTGAGGAAGATAAATGCATTACTTTGTTATGCTCTTTACCAGATTCATGGGATAACTTAGTAGTAGCAATTGGTAGTACAACTTCATCCACATTGAAGTTTGAAGATATAGTGGCATATCTATTATCTGAGGATATGAGGAGAAAAGCCATGGATGGCACATCTAAGGAAGCCCTAATAGTGAGAGGGTGTGCCAAGGAGAAGGACAAATCTAGATATGGTGATAGGTCTAAGTCTAAAGGTAGATCCAAGTCTCGGGGGAAGTTTGAGAGAAAATGCTGGAATTGTGGCAAGCCTGGTCATATGAAGAAGGATTGCAGATCAAAGAAAGTTGAGTCTGGAAAAAAGTCTGCTGAATCGACTTCCACAGAGATGAATAAATCCATTGATGAAGCAGGGGATGTATATCTGGCATCCTACTCATCATGCTCCACACGATCAGATAAAAATGATTGGTTGATTAATACTAGTGCCTCTTTTCATATGACTCCTCATAGAGGGTGGTTCAGTGAATATGAAAGATATGATGGAGGGGAGGTACTATTGGGAGATGATTCACCACTCAGAATCATGGGTCGTGGAAGAGTGAAAATTTTGTTGTAGGATGGTAGGGTTAAGACCCTACCAGGTGTGATGCATATTTCGGGACTTGCTAGAAATTTGATTTCGATAAGCAAAATGGCCGATGCAGCAGTGAATGTCAGTTTTGGCAAGGATTCATGCAAAATGGTTCGTGGATCAATGGTGTTGGCAAGGGGAGTTTGGATTGGAACATTGTATAAGCTATTGGGAAGCACTATGACAAATGAGTGCAATAGCTCAACTGTTCTTGAGGTTGATTCTGATAAAAGCTTAACACTCTGGCATCAAAGGATGGGACATATTGGAGAAAAGGGATTGTGTACCCTGTACACAAAATGTATGGTTCATGGTATCCCTAATTACTCAATGTCTTCCGAGTTCTGTGAACATTGTATTTATGGTAAACAGAATCGGGTTAGTTTTCCATTTGGTGCCACAAGATCTAGTGGGGTACTAGATTTGATCCACAGTGATATTTTTGGTCCTGTTCCTATGTCGTCTCTTGGAAAATCATGGTATTATGCTTCCTTTGTTGATGATTTTTCAAGATATGCATGGATTTACTTTCTTAAGAGCAAATATGAAGTGTTTGAAAATTTTAAGGAATTTAAAGCACTTGTTGAGAATCAAACTGATAAAAGGATTAAGGTGTTGAGGTCTGATAATGGAGGGGAATATTGTTCTAATATATTTGAGAAATTTTGTAACCAATGTGGTATTGCAAGACAGAAGACTACTCCATATACACCTCAACAGAATGGAGTTACAGAGAGGTTGAACAGATCACTGATGGAGAAGGCTAGAAGTATGCTCAGTGGTGTAGGTTTGGCACAGGAATTTTGGGCAGAAGTAGTGAGTGTAGCATGCTACTTGCGAAATCGATCACCTACATCAACATTTCCAGATCAAACTCCATTTGAAGCTCTATTTGGTAAGAAACCTTCTATTTCACATCTCAGAGTTTTTGGCTGTGATGCATACATGCATATTCCAAAGGAGAAAAGAAGTAAGCTAGATAATAATGTTGTTAAATGTATCTTTATTGGTTATAAAGATGGTGTTAAAGGATATAAGCTTTGGAATCCAAAAACTAAAAGTACAGTGTACAGTAGAGATGTGGTGTTTAGGGAGATGATCAATGATTCCAGGAAGGTAGTTACAGAAGAGGAACTTGGAACGGTCCAATTTGATCTCATGGAAAACTATCAGACAATAGAGGATCTGGAAGAGGAGCATACAGATGAGGATATGGAAGAGGAGCATACAGGTGAGGATCTATAAGAGGATGAAGAAGAGGTTCATACACCTATGGTAAGGAGATCAACACGGGAAAGGAAGCAACCTGAAAGGTATAGTCCATCTGCTTTTCCTACTTCTTTTGTACTATCTATTACTGATGAAGATCCTAGAACAGTTAGAGAAGCTATTAATTCTAGAGAGGCAAACCGTTGGGAAGAGGCCATGGATGAGGAAATGATGTCCCTGAAAAAGAACAGAACATGGGATTTAGTAAAATTACCAAGTGGTAGGAAAGCAATAGGTTGCAAGTGGATCTTTAAGAAGAAGCGAGAATCGTCGAAGGTAAAGTGGAGAAATATAAAGCTCGCTTTGGTTGCTAAAGGTTTTTCCCGGGTTGAAGGAATTGATTATGGTGAAGTTTTTTCTCTCGTTGCAAAGCTAACATCAATTAGATTTATGTTAGTCGTGGTCGCTGCATTTGATCTTGAAATAGAACAGATGGATGTGAAAACTGCATTCCTTCATGGAGATTTGGAGGAAAAAATCTATATGAGGCAGCCTGAAGGTTTCATTGTTGCAGGAAAGGAGGATATGGTATGTAAGTGTAGATTAAAGATACAACGTCAAACAAAAGATAAAGAAATCATGATAAAAAGTAATGCAGAACACAGTTGTACAAAACAAACGATTTTTATTAATCAATGGAGTTTAGAAACTCCTTTTGAGTACAACAGGGCCTGTAACCCTTTCCGTGATACAAGATTACAATTTGTGCTAGGGTTCTCCGAAACCCTAGCTGGCACAATATGGTGGCATCTCCAAAGAATGTATCCTTAACCTCAACAGAATGAGTGGGCTTCATTGTATCCTTTGGCTCGGACCACTCCGACTTAGCAGCTGCTATCATCCAATCAAATCTGCCATTAAAATCCTGCACACATTAAAACTACAAAAAGGTTAGAAACTAGTAAGAGGGCTCCACTGTGTGAGCCCTCAAAAATAGTCTAAAACCCTAGAAATGAAATAAATAGAATGCAAAATCTAACGGTGGATTAATACATAAAAATATTACTTGCTTTAGAATCTATACCTCTTTTTCTGTTAACGTGGCGAGACCAGGCGGCACCTGGAAGTGATGTAACTGTCAAATCGGTTGCGGAAGGTGCCCTGGTGCGATCGTTGAATGCCCGCGTGCTTCTGGATCGGGGTTGCAGACGCCGGTCTACGTCTGTGGCTACGGGTAAACGCCCGCGGGCACTTGCGACAAGAATGGGGGATTCTGCAGAATGCTACAGAAGGGATGGCAACGAAGTTGGCGATGGATGCGGCGATGGATGCGGCGAAAAGGGACGACGATGGATGGGTAGGTTTAGCTAAAGAAGAGATAGATAGCGATAGATAACAAAAGAGAGATAGTAAAAGAAAAATCAGGAAAAAGATAGGGTTTGAGCCATCAAGGTGACTCAATTTATAATCTACTCTTAGGGCACACTTTAGGGTTTTAACGACACTTTGAACATGTGGCTAAGATTAAAGTGGATCCAAGGGTAGAGAATAAATCTAGGTTGTGAAACGGATTAAGATGGATGGACGGATGAGATTAAATGAAGGATGGACGGCTCAGATTAAATCACTTAAAGTATCTTTATATATATATTAAAATATTAAAATATATATATAAATATTAATTTAAATAAATTTGGGAATGAAAAATGGCGGGAAATGTGAAATTGGGCCAAATAATGGCGGGAAGGTGGATGACTGACACGTGGCTAACAGGAAGGTATAGATGACTTACAAGTGGCTGTATTTTGGTGTCTACAGTAAGTTAAAGAAATCATTGTATGGACTGAAACAATCACCTAGAATGTGGTACCAAAAATTTGATACTTATGTTTTAGGAATTGGTTTTGTTCGTAGCAATGCTGATCACTCGTGTGTATTCAAAGAAAATTGGTAATGTAATTGTCATTATAGTTCTTTATGTTGATGACATGTTACTAATTGGAAATAGCAAGAAACTGGTTAGGGAAGTAAAGTCTCAGTTGGCATCGCAGTTTGACATGAAGGATCTTGGCCTCGTAAATTTTATATTGGGTATGCAAATAAAAAGAGATCGCTCTAACGGAAAGTTGTGGTCGGATCGGAAAATGTATGTTGAGACAGTGTTGAAAAGGTTCAATATGCAGGATTGCAAACCGGTGAAGGTACCTATTTCTTTAGGTGAAAAATTTTCTGCTGAACAATGTCCAAAAATAGAAGAAGAGATAAAGGAAATGTCACATATTCCTTATGCAAATGTTGTAGGTAGTTTAATGTATGCCATGGTTTGTGCTAGAGCAGACATTGCCCATGCAGTGGGAGTCTTGAGTAGATATATGTCTAAACCTGGTAAAGAGCATTGGACTGCTGTGAAAAGGGTTTTCAGATATTTGCGTGGCACCTCTGATTTTACAATCTGCTATGAGGGTACAGGTAAATAAAATAGACAATTGGATATAGAAGGGTTTGTTGATGCAGATTGGGCTAGAGATTTGGACAAGAGAAGATCTACTAGTGCTTATGTATTCAATTTGTTCGGAGGGGCCATTAGTTGGATGAGCAAGAGGCAGACTGTTGTTGCTCTTTCAACTACTGAAGCTGAGTATATGACGGGGACCCGAGAATATCACACGTAAAACACACATGTCAACACATGCTCAAATCGAAGCTTTCTTCATTAAAATCTAGAAATTACATGAAAACAGCCCGCAGGCTTACATTAACCAGTGCTTGGCTTGGTTCTTCTTCTCTCACACTCTATGTGCAATCTTACCCGAATCCACCGTCCCGAAAAATACAATAAACTGGGTTTTTATAGAGGCCCCGACCCTCTGAAGCATCAACTCCCGCCTAAAAGGATTCACTAACCCGATTAATTACATTTTCAAAAACTGGGACACCAACCCGAATAAATTCTTCACTCCGCACGGTCCCTGCCACTGCTGATTCGGTCAGAATACCCTGCGTGCCCATCCTTTTCGTCTTTCGCGCTTCTTGGTATTTGTCCGCCATTTACTGCACCCTGGGTGCCACGTGTCATTCTGCAACAAATTTTGAAAATACCGCCTGTTGCGGTTTTCCCGCCATCTCCTTCTCCTTCTTCGTCGCCTTCTTCTCTCTCCGTCGCGATATCGCGACGTTTCTGCCTCCCTGCACTCTCTGCCTATTTTGGTCATGATATCGTGACATGTCGCGATATCGTGACCATTTTGCCTCCAAGCTTGCTTTCTAAATTTTTGTCACAACATCGCGACGTCGCGATATCGTGACCGTTTTGCCGCCTGCTCCTCTGCTGAGAAACTCGTCGTGATATCACGACCGTTCTGCCGCCTCGCCTCAACCATTGAAAGACGTCGCAAAATCGTGACATCGCAATTTCGCTACACTTTTTGACTTCTGCCTCGCTGCTGGTGCTGTTGGATGCTCTTGCATCAGACACCCGGGGTAAGTGGATAAGTGATCTTCACTTCTGCTTGGTCCGGTTGCTACCTCCTACAACACTCTTGGACTTATCTCTGCCTTTGCAGTCTGTTCCAACTCTCTCTCCTGGCTTCTGTCTTCTACCGGACAGATTTCCCCACTGCTGCATACTTCTTCTACAGCCTGCTTCAACTCCTCCTCTTGCACAGAAAAATCTGTGCCTTCTTTCGGGCAGGTCTCGGTACTGCTGCACTCTTCTGCAGCCTTCTTCAACTTTTCCTCTTTCTTCCTCTTTCTTTCTTCCCGCCTTCTTTGCCGCTCCTCTTGCTCCCGCAACTTTATTCCAAGCCACTCTTTTTGCAGGGCCTTCAACTATTTTTGCAAGGCTATGTATTCTTCTTCCGTCACCATATCTTCTTTGTTGTCCCGTCTTCTTCGGGAATGCATTTTTCTTTCTTTGCTTTTCTCACAAGCTTTAACGATCCGGTGTAGCTGCCTCACGTCCGACGATCTGCTAACACACCCGGGATCTTAACTCACTCTCTCTCAGAACCCTCCACAAATCCTGGCGTAACTGCCTCACGTCCGGCGATCTGTTATGCACTCAGAATCACTTGCTTTGATACCACTGACGGGGACCCGAGAAAATCACACGTAAAACACACACGTCAACACATGCTCAAATCGAAGCTTTCTTCATTAAAATCTAGAAATTACATGAAAATAGCCCGCAGGCTTACATTAACCAGCGCTCGGCTTGGTTCTTCTTCTCTCACACTCTGCGTGCAATCTTACCCGAATCCACCGTCCCGACTAATACAATAAACTGGGTTTTTATAGAGGCCCCGACCCTCTGAAGCATCAACTCCTGCCTAAAAGGATTCACTAACCCGATTAATTACATTTTCAAAAACTGGGACACCAAACCGAATAAATTCTTCACTCCGCATGGTCCCTGCCACTGCTGATTCGGTCAGAATACCCTGCGCCCATCCTTTTCGTCTTTCATGCTTCTTGGTATTTTTTTGCCATTTACT
The DNA here is from genome assembly GCA_028583015.1 of Wollemia nobilis. Taxonomy (NCBI): domain Eukaryota; kingdom Viridiplantae; phylum Streptophyta; class Pinopsida; order Araucariales; family Araucariaceae; genus Wollemia; species Wollemia nobilis. The sequence goes on along the minus strand of JAQPPZ010017031.1, from coordinate 3,127,069 downwards.
GCACCCTAGGTGCCACGTGTCATTCTGCAACAAATTTTGAAAATACCGCCTGTTGCGGTTTTCCCGCCATCTCCTTCTCCTTCTCCGTCGCCTTCTTCTCTCTCCGTCGCGATATCGCGACGTTTTTGCCTCCCTGCACTCTCTGTCTATTTTGGTCGTGATATCGTGACATGTCGTGATATCGTGACCATTTTGCCTCCAAGCTTACTTTCTAAATTTTCGTCACGACATCGCGACCGTTTTGCCGCCTGCTCCTCCGTTGAGAAACTCGTCGCGATATCGTGACGTCGCGATATCGTGACCTTGCGATATCGCGATCGTTCTGCCACCTCGCCTCAACCATCGAAAGACGTCACAATTTCGTTACACTTTTTGACTTCTGCCTCACTGCTGGTGCTGCTGGATGCTCCTGCATCAGTATATGGCAGCCACTGATGCAAGTAAGGAAGTCGTATGGCTGCAAAGACTATGTGCTGAAATTGGGTTCTTTCAAGGAGCTGTAAAGATAAACTGTGATGATCAGAGTGCCATATTTTTGGCAAAGAACCCTGCTTACCATTCAAGAACGAAGCACATTGATACAAAGTTCCATTTCTATAGGGACGAGGCTTGAACAGGAAGAAAGTGTTGCTGGAAAAGGTAGACACCAAGGAAAATGTTGCAGATGCTTTAACCAAGGCTGTAAGCACTGAAAAGTTTAGATTCTATACAATTGAAATGGGTCTAGAAAAGTATTCAACAAGTGGGAGAATGTTGGATGTGTCTCATTATTTTTTGGAAAAGAATTGTACGACAGGCACTACAGCGCAAAAGACGACGGGTAGGGGGGGTCCGGGGGGGCCGGAGGCCCCCAAGGACCCTCGGCTACGGTAAAGGTGATTACATAATAGGTGATGGCTCGGGGTGCGTAGGGGGACGCCCTCGGATACAGTGAAAGTGATTGAAGTTGGCGAAGCTAGGCGATTGAAGCCGGCGAAGCCGGTGCCAAAATTTTCACCTACTTTTATTGCTACTTTTCACCTACTTTTATCGCTACTTTTGGAGTGACCCCCGAGATTCCCATGGTTGGTGGGTGGTTAGTGGGTGTGGGTGGTTTAGCCCACGGTGTTGTATCCACGGTACCCTAATACCACTTGGTGGTTTATGGTTGTATGAGTTTCCTTATATAATTATTGTAATGTCCCATTTTAGGGACAAGTGAAAGAATAATATATCAAGGAGGATAGACTCTTGTTTGCTAGACTAGCCCAAATTGGGTGAACCAGGGTAAATATTGTGTGTTATATGTGCATTGAATGGTGTCATTTCCTTAGTTATTATTTTTGCATTATTTCTAGAATATGTTTCTGTAAATTCTCTTCATCCTGGTGGGGGTATGTTCATGGATTATGATACCATCTGTGTGTGTGATTCACTCCATAAACATAGGTAGGATGATGGAGGTACTCTCTAGTCTACTAGCATAGCCTGGGAGTACATTATCTGATAAAATATCTCCCTCTACTAGCAATAGTTAGATCCCCTTACCTAGTTGGTTGTTAGTGATGACAACCATCCCCTTCGCTTGAGCTTGTTGATGCTCCTGCTACAATTCACCTCCCCTTGAGGAATTTTTTCTTGATCCTCATAACATCTTGTTCTATTGCTACCTTATCCCACTCTTCTATAGCCTATTCTTGCTCTACCAGGGCTATGTTGATGGCTCCCCATAACCCCTCTAGCCTCTTAGACCTGTCCTCTTAGAGCAGGTCCATCTCCTATGGCATGGTCACTATATAGACCTACAATGTGTTTGCTCCCTCATTGGGTCCTCTTGACCCATTGTCTACTATGTCTTATTATCATTGAAGGCCTCTCCTATATTCTTGCTTGACCCAACCTCTTATGTGAGGGTACCCCTAGGTGTCCTCCCTCCTCTTATGTTAGGAATAATGATGGTTGTCCTCTATGCCATCATGATCTAAACTTGAACCTATACCTGTACCTTCTTATTTGGCTATGGTCCCCTCTATTATCACTCCATAATTCATTGGGTTACCTTTCAAAGAGCCAACTACACCCACTAGGTCATGACCTATTGCCACTGCACTGGCACTAATGGGGATATCCTCAGGGGCATAATACCCTTGTACCATATTTGATACCTAAGAGCTATCTCAACATTATTTATACCTGGATTAACATATATTATATCATACATGTCCTCCTCTATGAATCTAGTCACATCAAGATCCCCTCCAACCCCTAATGGGTCTCTCTATACCTACCTATACCACTAGTCCTCTAGATTTGGTATCTCTTTGAGGATGTTGAATTGTTGCTACACCCAATCAAACTAATATAGATCTAGCTCATCCATCTCTATGGTTACCCATCAAATATTCCTAACCCAAGCTAGCTCCTCCCCATCCTTTTCCCAACTAGGGTGTCGATGTCATGGCTGCCATATGATCATATGTTCTTTCAACTCATCTATCACCCACCTCTCTAGTGGTAGAATATCAACATATATCCTCTAGATCTCCTTGAGGTGTTGGCCCCATTTATATACTATTGGACACACTGGGTTAGGCAATGGTCCTAGTAATTCATACGGTCTTTAGACTACAATGTGCTCCCAACACCACACCTAGAGCAAAGTAGTGCATACTAAACATGTATGTTGCTTGTACATGATATTGTATAATATCCTATACAAATGGACCAGCACATAAGGATCCCATGCATATTTAATTTTCTAATCCTACATGTTTGCCACTATCCCCTTCAGTATCCATGGTAGGTGTGCCTATTGGTATGACAGACCATGGACCCAAAAACTATCCCATAGAGTACAATCATCAAGGCATCTACTCTATATTGCTCCAAAAACTTGTCTACATGAATCCCACTATGTTGGATCTCATGGATCCAATCCCTTGACAATATTTATAGTGCTTCCCATTACACCTATGCTCTATAAACTGCTCTCCCTTTGATGGAGATGCACAAGATCTACCACATGTCCTCTAGTGTGATGATCATCTCTCCCATCAATGATGATCAATAACCAATAGAAGGTTGACGACTTTGAGTAGTACCTCTCTGTCAACACTATCAATAACGCTCTCTCTACCTCCACCCAAGGCATATATACCATATGAAGTAGCCCCACTACCCCTTGTATGTCCCACTATCCTATCGTGAGATCCCATAGTGCCTCATCCAAGGTGCTTGATTGCCACTCCCTGCTTTCAATAACCTCATGTTGTAATAAAAACATTAATAAAATTTTATCAGTTTAGCCTATATATATCAAATATATTAAATGCATACACCTAAGATTTTTTTCCTCTCCTCTCTCTTTCTTTCCTCTCTCTTTATTTTTTTCTTGCTTTATTTTTCTCTTTTTTTCTTTCTTTTTCTTCTCTGAATTCATGCCCTATACATACTAGGTCTAAATTTGATCATCTTTGGATCATGGCCAAATTTTTGTATGGAACCTAAATTCACATTGGGCTCCCACATGGTGATTTTCCTCTAAAAACCCCCAAAATTTGATAAAATTTAAACTAAGCTTGAAAAATAAGCTTCTAGGTATTGGTTTTGGGTGCTTACCCATACTCGATCTATTTTTGTGTTGGACTTACCCCTTGCAATGACTAATAAATGTGTGGAAAGCATCATTTTTTATTTTTTTCCATAGCTCTTTTTCTTCTTCTTTTCACAGTGAAAATGCTTTTCATTTTCACCCCTTTTGCCTTTTTATCCCTCTTTTTCTCTCCATTTTCTTACTTTTCCTTCTTATTCTTGAAGAACACAAGCTTATACTGAGAGGGGGGTGAATAGTATAAGACCACTTTTTACTTTTCTTTCCCAATCAATATTATGCAATGTAAAGATAGCAATATCAATAGCAATAATCAAAGCAATGCACAAATCACCACACACAATAGAGACACCACAATTTACGTGGTTCACCCAATGTGGGCTACTCCACGGAGAAAATATTTCACTAAAATTTTCTCAATCAATCTCTTGGGAATCCTTTCCCTATTACAATATTTATGGACCTCTATCCAAAGGAGACACCAATCCCCTAAATCAAGTTCGTGGATCTCTATCCATAGGAGACACCAATCTCCTAATCTCTACTCTGGTTGGTGATCCTCTAGAAGACCTCTACCTCCACTACCCTTAGCAAATGGAACTCTATCCATAGAAGACACTTGTCTTCCCTGCTCTAGATGGAGATCTCTATCCTCAACTCTGTCACCTCCAAATATCTCTATCTAAAATCTATACTAAACACAGTCCTTCGATCTAGCACAAATCTGTCCTCAATATCTGTCTCTGGTCTGGCACAAATCTATCCTCAAATCTACACCAAACTCTATCCTCAAATCTGTACTAAACACAGTCCTTCGGTCTAGCACAAATCTATCCTCAATATCTATCCTCAAGCCTTAACTCAAATCTTGACTCAATCTCAAATCAACTCTGTTGGATCTCCCCAAACCTTAACTCAAGGTTTGAACAAATCAATCAATCAACTCTGCTCTCAAGCCTTCTCAAAGACTTATCTCAAATCTTCCTTGTAAGCTTCCACAAAATCTCACACCAATCTATCCACAAGTCCTCTCTAGAACTTGTCCAATCTGCTCAATAAGTCCTCTCAAGAACTTATCCAAATCTACTCAATAATATGTATTGTAAGCTTCCACAAAAGCTTACTCAAATCTATCCACAAGTCTTCTCAAAGACTTGCTCAAATCTGCTCAACAAGTCCACTCTAGAACTTGTCCAATCTCATAGAAACATAAATAGAATTGTTAGAGACTCAATATGCTCTATACTCATCACAATGCTCAATCACTTTCAATCACTCTTTCAAAAACATACAGAGAATTGTTAGAGACTCAATATACTTCAACTCAATCACTTTCTCAATTCAATTCAGAATATAGAATAGTTTATTTTTGGAACTTGAACAATCACTTCACACATCCACTTGACTAGGCTCAACCAACTCTACTCAACCAATCACTCAATGAAATAATCCTTGCTCACAAACCCTAGTCCAAGCATATGATCACTCACTCAAAATGTTTCCAACAATGCTCAACAACAAATCTCACATAACAATGATACTCATGTTCTTTTTAGACCCTAGTTCAAGTTCTTTGCTCAACAACTCACTTCAACAACAATGCTTATAAAAAAACTCTCACATGACAATGATACTCATGTTCTTTTCAGACCCTAGTTCAAGTTCTTCACACAACCAATGGCTTCAACAACAATGCTTATAAAACAAGGTTTTAATAACAACTCTTTATTCCAGAAAACCTTGAAGCATTAACTCAACACACTCAATAAGGAAGCCCTAATCAAATCCTTTTCACTCCAAACTTATTTTCCAGAAAACCAACCAATCAACTTAATTATGGAAGAATGTGCTCATACCTTTTTCTTGATGATGAAGGAACTTCAAATATCTGCCACAACCACAAACACTTCTTTGCCAAGCTCAAAGAAGTTATAAGATCATAAACTCCCTCAAAAGTACAATGTAAATATCAAAACACTTATACACCTTATAACTCCATCTTAAGGAAAACATTCATATACAAAAATGATTGACCAAGTACACCTTATGATCTCCCTATAATAACAACAATATCACCTTCAACAAAAAGGTTCTCTCAAAATAATCAATCTTCAATTTACCCTTTTGATAAATCAACCATGTAAAAATAACTTTATGTAAAAATAAATTTTACCCCTTATCTCTCCTTTTAATCAACAATTAAAATTTAAATTAAGCCCTTTTAACTTTAACCCCTTATAACTCCTTTAAACTATATTTAAAACTTAGGCTTGATAAAAATTAAAATTAAAATGTTTACCTCCACCTTGGGTGAGACTCGAACCTTCGATTGCCACCTCCTCGTGCATCCTAGCCATAGCCTCGGCTGCCACAAGTGCTAGGCACTCATTTAACACCAATCGAGCACCACGTGCTCCTTAACCCTTGTTGGCACCAAGTAAAAATAAATCATGTGCTTCCCATGCCAAAATGATCCACTCTGATTCGAACGTAGGTCTCACACTACCCAAGCACCTTAACTCCCATCCAAGTGCCACTAGGCCATGCCACCTAGTTGGATGGGGGTTCTCCTCCTATGGAAACTTCAACCTCCTCGTTGGTGCTAAAACCAATTTTGTCTTCTTCCCTTCTGCAGCCTTCGATTACGAATTGCACGATTTAGAATATATTTCGAACACCTTTGAAACTGCCATTAAGGCATGTATTAATATACAATGCCTCCCCTTTCCTTGGATGTCGATGCATTTCAATTTTTCACTTTAACCTTAGACGTCGGCGCATTTCGTTTTTAAATAATTAATTTATAAATTATTTAAATTCTTTAGAATTTAAATCTTATAAATTAATATTTAATTCCTTTGGGTTTTATTAAGGCTTAAATCCTTCTCTGAATATACCACCTTGTATAAGTAATATTTATTTATAAAATTTAAATTCAAATTGAATTTAAATATTTTATAAAATAAATATTAAAACCTCTTTTAGCTTTTCAAAAAGCTTCCTTGGGTTTTTATGAAAAACCTTTTATTTTGCTCATCCATGGTTTTAATAAAAACCAACCTTCATATGCTTCCACATAATATTAAAAATATTATGAAGTTCTTTTGCCATTAACCTTTGCATTGTTCCTTGACATATTCCTTGACATCAATGATGACTTCGTTCCTTGACATCAATGACAACTTGACTCAAAATGTCCAACAATCTCCCCCTTTGTCATTGATGGCAACCCAAATTATTTTTACCGAAAACTTGACCTTTCCTTTGTTCTTCTCCCCCTAGGACATTGCTCCCCCTAGCTCAATGCTCTCTCCTCTTTACTCAAATACCAAATCTCTCCCCCTTACTCAAATATCTCCCCCTTTGACATCAATGGCAAAGGGTCACCTTTGGGGCTCGGGGCTAAGAATGAGCCTCTTAGCTTAGCCCCTCCCCCACCTCCTCTTGAGGTGGTTAATTCTAGGGTGGGAGTATTTCTACTCCCAGAAAGCATTGTTCTTTACCTTTATCCTCTTTTCTTCTTATCTGATCCTTCTGATTCCTCTAACTTTTTCTTTCCATGTCCATGTTCCTGTCCATGTCCATTTTCTTGTTCTTGTTCACCTTCTTGTTCATACTTGATTCTGGAATGTCTGCTCTACACCACTTTGTTGTGTGACCATCATTATTGCACTTATAACACTTAATGTTATTATTCCTTGGAGGTGCAAATGTCTTAGGATTTCTCCTAGTGAAGCCATATCCTCTTCTATCATGAACCCCTGCAATTCATTGCCTTGTGACCAAACTGATTACATGAGTAGCAATACCCATTGAAAAGTTGTTTGTTCCCATATTCCTGTCTTTCATGTGTCCTGCATTGTGAAGCCATGTGCCCAAACCTGTGACATGAAAAACATCTTCCATTGAAGTTTCCTTGTCTTGACCTCATTGGTCTCTTAGTCTCTCTTGACCTATTCTGATTGTTGTTCCATCTGTATCTTCTTTGTGCATTGTTCCTGTTCTTGTTGAACTTTCTGTTGTCCAACTCATCCTCAGATGTCTCACTTTCTTTTACACTGTCTTCTTCTGAAGTGTCTTCATCTGAAGTTTCTTCTCCTCCAGAACTTGAGGTTGACTTTCCTTCCCATTTCTTCTATCCTTGTTCAAATCCAAGACCTGTTTTGCTTGATGTAGGCTTTTGTATCTTGATGAACTTATCCAAGTTCTTTGAGCTATTTTTGAACCCTTTTAGCTTGACTTTGGAGTCTTCTAAATCTTCCCTTAGTAGTGCCACTTCTTGTGCTAACTTTTCACATTCTAAGATCTTTGCTTCTAACTTATCCTTGAACTTCTTTGTCTTAGCCTTTGATTTTTCTAGATCCTCTATAAGCATCCTTCTCTCTTCATCACATTCTTGAAACTGAATTTCAAGTTTAGAGTTTTGCTTTCTTACCTTCTTCACTTGTGTCAAGGGCATAGATAAGTTCTCCCTTGAGATCATATCCATATTTATCTGAATATTCCTCTATTTGTTTACCTTTGTCCACATCTTCATTTTATTTTGACTTGTCTTCTATAGGATCACCTTCTCCTTCTTCTAGTGCCATTAGAATATTCTCTTCTGGTCCTTCAAGTGTATCTTCATATTCATCATCACTAAAACTGAATCCATTTCTTGTACAACTATCTTCAAGATGTCCAAAGTTACCACATCTAAAACACTTGAGAATTTTTGGAATCCTTTTCTTAACTTGTTCTTTTTCTTCAATCATAAATAGGACTTCATCTCTATCATTGTCTGAAAAACTAGCATCACTATCACTTGAGTACTTACTTGCCTTATCCGCATAGTAGCTCCTCTTTTGTCTTTGAAAGAACTTCTTTCCTTGTCTGCTTTGTCCATCCTTGCTTTTCTTTTGGTGCCTATATCTTTCTGATTCCCTGTTTCTGTGATCCTATTTTTCTTCACCATTGTTATTCTTAGCTTCTTGATAATATGTTGCATAATGACCATACTTTCCACAATTGAAACATTTAATAGATTTTAGATCTCTAGATCTTCTAGAATCCTTATCCCTTCTACCATAATTAGCTTCTTCATCACTGGATGACTCATTGCTTGATTTTGACTTCTTACCCTTTGTCTTCTTGATTGCTTTGAAGGTTGCTTCCTTCTGGGGAATAGGTTCTTTTGTTCTTAACTCAAAAGTTGTAAGAATACCAAGCAACATATCTCTTGTCAAAGAATCACCATCCTTTGACTCTTCTATAGCAGAAATATTTTCACTGAATATTTTTGGAAGAGATCTTAAGACCTTATCACAAACATCTGATTCATCAACCTTCATTCCAAGTCCTTGCATAGCATTAACAACCTCATCAATTCAAAGTAGATAAGTACTAATGTTTTCCTCATCCTTCATTCTTAACTCTTCAAATTATCCTTTGAGATTTCGTATCTTTGCTTTCTTGACACCTTTATCTCCTTCATATATATTTTGCAACTTATCCCACATTTCTTTTGCATTTTGACAATGCATAACTTTTATGGACTCTGTTCTATGCAAACCTCTCAAAAGTGCATTCATTGCTTTTGAATTGTAATGTTGTAGAAGCTTACCTTCCTTATCTGTAGGTGGATCAACTGAGGGGTCGTATCCATTTTCAACTGCTTCCCAAATCTCATTGCCAAGTGCCTTCATGTAGATCTTCATTCTCAAACTCCAATATACATAATCACTTCCATCAAATACTGGTGTTGAATTATCTGATGATCCATTCTTAGAATCCATTGTGTTCTTGTAAGATTTTCCTTCAAGTTGTTAAACTCTTTCGAAGGAACCCACTCTAATACCAATTGAAGAACACAAGCTTATATTGAGAGGGGGGTGAACAGTATAAGACCACTTTTTACTTTTCTTTCCCAATCAATATTATGCAATGTAAATATAGCAATATCAATAGCAATAATAAAAGCAATGCATAAATCACCACACATAATAGAGACACCATAATTTACGTGGTTCACCCAATGTGGGCTACTCCATGGAGAAAATATTTCACTAAAATTTTCTCAATCAATATCTTGGGAATCCTTTCCCTATTACAATGTTTATGGACCTCTATCCAAAGGAGACACCAATCCCCTAAATCAAGTTTATGGATCTCTATCCATAGGAGACACCAATCTCCTAATATCTGCTCTAGCTGGTGATCCTCTAGAAGACCTCTGCCTCCACTACCCTTAGCAAATGGAACTCTATCCATAGAAGACACCTGTATTCCTTGCTCTGGTTGGAGATCTCTATCCTCAACTCTATCACCTCCAAATATCTATCTAAAATATGTACTAAACATAGTCCTTCGGTCTAGCACAAATTTATCCTCAATCTCTATCTCTAGTCTGGCACAAATCTATCCTCAAATATACACCAAAATCTATCCTTAAATCTGTACTAAACATAGTCCTTCGGTCTAGCATAAATCTATCCTCAATATCTATCCTCAAGCCTTAACTCAAAGCTTGACTCAATCTCAAATCAACTCTATTGGATCTTCCCCAAACCTTAACTCAAGGTTTGAACAAATCAATCAATCAACTCTGCTCTCAAGCCTTCTCAAAGACTTATCTCAAATATGCCTTGTAAGCTTCCACAAAAGCTCACACCAATCTATCCACAAGTCCTCTCTAGAACTTGTCCAATCTATCTCAATAAGTCCATCCTCCACTCCATAAAACTTATAAATATTTTAATTTGTATTGTAAGCTTCCACAAAAGCTTACTCAAATCTATCCACAAGTCTTCTCAAATACTTACCTCAAATCTTCTCAACAAGTCCACTCTAGAACTTGTCCAATCTCATAGAAACATAAAGAGAATTGTTAGAGACTCAATATGCTCTATACTCATCACAATGCTCAATCACTTTCAATCACTCTTTTAAAAACATACAGAGAATTGTTAGAGACTCAATATGCTTCAACTCAATCACTTTCTCAATTCAATTCAGAATATAGAATAGTTTGTTTTTGGAACTTGAACAATCACTTCACACATCCACTTGACTAGGCTCAACCAACTCTACTCAACCAATCACTCAATGAAATAATCCTTGCTCACAAACCCTAGTCCAAGCATATGATCACTCACTCAAAATATTTCCAACAATGCTCAACAACAAATCTCACATAACAATGATACTCATGTTCTTTTCAGACCCTAGTTCAAGTTCTTTACTCAATAACTCACTTCAACAACAATGCTTATAAAACAACTCTCACATGACAATGATACTCATGTTCTTTTCAAACCCTAGTTCAAGTTCTTCACACAACCAATGGCTTCAACAACAATGCTTATAAAACAAGGTTTTAATAACAACTCTTTATTCCAGAAAACCTTGAAGCATTAACTCAACACACTCAATAAGGAAGCCCTAATCAAATCCTTTTCACTCCAAACTTATTTTCTAGAAAACCAACCAATCAACTTAATTATGGAAGAATGTGCTCATACCTTTTTCTTGATGATGAAGGAACTTCAAATATCTGCCACAACCACAAACACTTCTTTGCCAAGCTCAAAGAAGTTAGAAGATCATAAACTCTCACAAAGATACAATGCAAATATCAAACCACTTATACACCTTATAACTCCATCTTTATGAAAACATTCATCTACAAAAATGATTGACCAAGTACACCTTATGATCTCCCTATAATAACAACAATATCACCTTCAACAAAAAGGTTCTCTCAAAATAATCAATCTTCAATTTACCCTTTTGATAAATCAACCATGTAAAAATACCTTCATGTAAAAATAAAGTTTACCCCTTATCTCTCCTTTTAATCAACAATTAAAATTTAAATTAAGCCCTTTTAACTTTAACCCCTTATAACTCCTTTAAACTATATTTAAAACTTAGGCTTGATAAAAATTAAAATTAAAATGTTTACCTCCACCTTGGGTGAGACTCGAACCTTCGATTGCCACCTCCTCGTGCGTCCTAGCCATAGCCTCGACTACCATGAGTGCTAGGCGCTCATTTAACACCAATCGAGCACCACGTGCTCCTTAACCCTTGTTGGCACCAAGTAAAAATAAATTGCGTGCTTCCCATACCAAAATGATCCATCATGATTCGAACGTAGGTCTCACACTACCCAAGCACCTTAACTCCCATCCAAGTGCCACTAGGCCATGCCACCTAGTTGGATGGGGGTTCTCCTCCTATGGAAACTTCAACCTCCTCATTGGTACTAAAACCAATTTCGTCTTCTTTCCTTCTGCAGCCTTCGATTATGAATTGCACGATTTAGAATATATTTCGAACACCTTTGAAACTGCCATTAAGGCATGTATTAATATACAATGCCTCCCCTTTCCTTGGACGTCGATGCATTTCAATTTTTCACTTTAACCTTAGACGTCGGTGCATTTCGTTTTTAAATAATTAATTTATAAATTATTTAAATTCTTTAGAATTTAAATCTTATAAATTAATATTTAATTCCTTTGGGTTTTATTAAGGCTTAAAGCCTTCTCTGAATATACCACCTTGTATAAGTAATATTTATTTATAAAATTTAAATTCAAATTGAATTTAAATATTTTATAAAATAAATATTAAAACCTCTTTTAGCTTTTCAAAAAGCTTCCTTGGGTTTTTATGAAAAACCTTTTATTTTGCTCATCCATGGTTTTAATAAAAACCAACCTTCATATGCTTCCACATAATATTAAAAATATTATGAAGTTCTTTTGCCATTAACCTTTGCATTGTTCCTTGACATATTCCTTGACATCAATGATGACTTCGTTCCTTGACATCAATGACAACTTGACTCAAAATGTCCAACAATCTCCCCCTTTGTCATTGATGGCAACCCAAATTATTTTTACCAAAAACTTGACCTTTCCTTTGTTCTTCTCCCCTGGGACATTGCTCCCCCTGGCTCAATGCTCTCTCCTCTTTACTCAAATACCAAATCTCTCCCCCTTACTCAAATCTCTCCCCCTTTGACATCAATGGCAAAGGGTCACCTTTGGGGCTCGGGGCTAAGAATGAGCCTCTTAGCTTAGCCCCTCCCCCACCTCCTCTTGAGGTGGTTAATTCTAGGGTGGGAGTATTTCTACTCCTATAAAGCATTGTTCTTTACCTTTATCCTCTTTTCTTCTTATCTGATCCTTCTTATTCCTCTAACTATTTCTTTCCATGTCCATGTTCCTATCCATGTCCATTTTCTTGTTCTTGTTCATGTTCATGTTCCTGTTCCTGTTCATACTTGATTCTGGAATGTCTGCTCTACACCACTTTGTTGTGTGACCATCATTATTGCACTTATAACACTTAATGTTATTATTCCTTGGAGGTGCAAATGTCTTAGGATTTCTCCTAGTGAAGCCATATCCTCTTCTGTCATGAACCCTGCAATTCATTGCCTTGTGACCAAACTGATTACATGAGTAGCAATACCCATTGAAAAGTTGTCTGTTCCCATATTCCTGTCTTTCATGTGTCCTACATTGTGAAGCCATGTGCCCAAACCTGTGACATGAAAAACATCTTCCATTGAAGTTTCCTTGTCTTGACCTCATTGGTCTCTTAGTCTCTCTTGACCTATTCTGATTGTTGTTCCATCTGTATCTTCTTTGTGCATTGTTCCTGTTCTTGTTGAACTTTCTGTTGTCCAACTCATCCTCAGATGTCTCACTTTATTTTACATTGTCTTCTTCTGAAGTTTCTTCTCCTCCAGAACTTGAGGTTGACTTTCCTTCCCATTTCTTCTATCCTTGTTCAAATCCAAGACCTGTTTTGCTTGATGTAGGCTTTTGTATCTTGATGAACTTATCCAAGTTCTTTGAGCTATTTTTGAACCCTTTTAGCTTGACTTTGGAGTCTTCTAAATCTTCCCTTAGTAGTGCCACTTCTTGTGCTAACTTTTCACATTCTAAGATCTTTTCTTCTAACTTATCCTTGAACTTCTTTGTCTTAGCCTTTGATTTTTCTAGATCCTCTATAAGCATCCTTCTCTCTTCATCACATTCTTGAAATTGAATTTCAAGTTTAGAGTTTTGCTTTCTTACCTTCTTCACTGTGTCAAGGGCATAGATAAGTTCTCCCTTGAGATCATATCCATATTTATCTGAATATTCCTCTATTTGTTTACCTTTGTCCACATCTTCATTTTATTTTGACTTGTCTTCTATAGGATCACCTTCTCCTTCTTCTAGTGCCATTAGAATATTCTCTTCTGGTCCTTCAAGTGTATCTTCATATTCATCATCACTAAAACTGAATCCATTTCTTGTACAACTATCTTCAAGATGTCCAAAGTTACCACATCTAAAACACTTGAGAATTTTTGGAATCCTTTTCTTAACTTGTTCTTTTTCTTCAATCATAAATAGGACTTCATCTCTATCATTGTCTGAAAAACTAGCATCACTATCACTTGAGTACTTACTTGCCTTATCCGCATAGTAGCTCCTCTTTTGTCTTTGAAAGAACTTCTTTCCTTGTCTGCTTTGTCCATCCTTGCTTTTCTTTTGGTGCCTGTATCTTTCTGATTCCCTATTTCTGTGATCCTATTTTTCTTCACCATTGTTATTCTTAGCTTCTTGACAATCTGTTGCATAATGACCATACTTTCCACAATTGAAATATTTAACATATTTTAGATCTCTAGATCTTCTAGAATCCTTATCCCTTCTACCATAATTAGCTTCTTCATCACTGGATGACTCATTGCTTGATTCTGACTTCTTACCCTTTGTCTTCTTGATTGCTTTGAAGGTTGCTTCCTTCTGGGGAATAGGTTCTTTTGTTCTTAACTCAAAAGTTGTAAGAATACCAAGCAACATATCTCTTGTCAAAGAATCACCATCCTTTGACTCTTCTATAGCAGAAATATTTTCACTGAATCTTTTTGGAAGAGATCTTAAGACCTTATCACAAACATCTGATTCATCAACCTTCATTCCAAGTCCTTGCATAGCATTAACAACTTCATCAATTCGAAGTAGATAAGTACTAATGTTTTCCTCATCCTTCATTCTTAACTCTTCAAATTGTCCTTTGAGATTTTGTATCTTTGCTTTCTTGACACCTTTATCTCCTTCATATATATTTTGCAACTTATCCCACATTTCTTTTGCATTTTGACAATGCATAACTTTTATGGACTCTGTTCTATGCAAACCTCTCAAAAGTGCATTCATTGCTTTTGAATTGTAATGTTGTAGAAGCTTACCTTCCTTATCTGTAGGTGGATCAACTGAGGGGTCGTATCCATTTTCAACTACTTCCCAAATCTCATTGCCAAGTGCCTTCATGTAGATCTTCATTCTCAAACTCCAATATACATAATCACTTCCATAAAATATTGGTGTTGAATTGTCTGATGATCCATTCTTAGAATCCATTGTGTTCTTGTAAGATTTTCCTTCAAGTTGTTAAACTCTTTCGAAGGAACCCACTCTAATACCAATTGAAGAACACAAGCTTATACTAAGAGGGGGGGTGAACAGTATAAGACCACTTTTTACTTTTCTTTCCCAATCAATATTATGCAATGTAAATATAGCAATATCAATAGTAGTAATCAAAGCAATGCATAAATCACCACACATAATAGAGACACCACAATTTACATGGTTCACCCAATGTGGGCTACTCCATGGAGAAAATATTTCACTAAAATTTTCTCAATCAATATCTTGGGAATCCTTTCCCTATTACAATGTTTATGGACCTCTGTCCAAAGGAGACACCAATCCCCTAAATCAAGTTCATGGATCTCTATCCATAGGAGACACCAATCTCCTAATCTCTGCTCTAGCTAGTGATCCTCTAGAAGACCTCTGCCTCCACTACCCTTAGCAAATGGAACTCTATCCATAGAAGACACCTATCTTCTCTGCTCTGGTTGGATATATCTCTCCTAAACTCTGTCACCTCCAAATCTCTATCTAAAATCTGTACTAAACATAGTCCTTCGGTCTAGCACAAATCTAACCTCAATATCTATCTCTGGTCTGGCACAAATCTATCCTCAAATCTACACCAAAATCTATCCTCAAATCTGTACTAAACATAGTCCTTCGATCTAGCACAAATCTATCCTCAATATCTATCCTCAAGCCTTAACTCAAAGCTTGACTCAATCTCAAATCAACTCTATTGGATCTGCCCCAAACCTTAACTCAAGGTTTGAACAAATCAATCAATCAACTCTGCTCTCAAGCCTTCTCAAATACTTATCTCAAATCTGCCTTGTAAGCTTCCACAAAATCTCACACCAATCTGTCCACAAGTCCTCTCTAGAACTTGTCCAATCTGCTCAATAAGTCCTCTCAAGAACTTATCCAAATCTGCTCTAAAATAGTATTGTAAGCACTTCCACAAAAGCTTACTCAAATCTATCCACAAGTCTTCTCAAAGACTTACCTCAAATCTGCTCAACAAGTCCACTCTAGAACTTGTCCAATCTCATAGAAACATAAAGAGAATTGTTAGAGACTCAATATGCTCTATACTCATCACAATGCTCAATCACTTTCAATCACTCTTTCAAAAACATACAGAGAATTGTTAGAGACTCAATATGCTTCAACTCAATCACTTTCTCAATTCAATTCAGAATATAGAATAGTTTGTTTTTGGAACTTGAACAATCACTTCACACATCCACTTGACTAGGCTCAACCAACTCTACTCCACCAATCACTCAATGAAATAATCCTTGCTCACAAACCCTAGTCCAAGCATATGATCACTCACTCAAAATTTTTCCAACAATGCTCAACAACAAATCTCACATAACAATGATACTCATGTTCTTTTCAGACCCTAGTTCAAGTTCTTTGCTCAACAACTCACTTCAACAACAATGCTTATAAAACAACTCTCACATAACAATGATACTCATGTTCTTTTCAGACCCTAGTTCAAGTTCTTCACACAACCAATGGCTTCAACAACAATGCTTATAAAACAAGGTTTTAATAACAACTCTTTATTCCAAAAAACCTTGAAGCATTAACTCAACACACTCAATAAGGAAGCCCTAATCAAATCCTTTTCACTCCAAACTTATTTTCCAGAAAACCAACCAATCAACTTAATTATGGAAGAATGTGCTCATACCTTTTTCTTGATGATGAAGGAACTTCAAATATCTTCCACAACCACAAACACTTCTTTGCCAAGCTCAAAGAAGTTATAAGATCATAAACTCCCTCAAAAGTACAATGTAAATATCAAAACACTTATACACCTTATAACTCCATCTTTATGAAAACATTCATCTACAAAAATGATTGACCAAGTACACCTTATGATCTCCCTATAATAACAACAATATCACCTTCAACAAAAAGGTTCTCTCAAAATAATCAATCTTCAATTTACCCTTTTGATAAATCAACCATGTAAAAATAACTTTATGTAAAAATAAAGTTTACCCCTTATCTCTCCTTTTAATCAACAATTAAAATTTAAATTAAGCCCTTTTAACTTTAACCCCTTATAACTCCTTTAAACTATATTTAAAACTTAGGCTTGATAAAAATTAAAATTAAAATGTTTACCTCTGCCTTGGGTGAGATTCGAACCTTTGATTGCCACCTCCTCGTGCATCCTAGCCACAGCCTCGACTACCATGAGTGCTAGGCGCTCGTTTAACACCAAACGAGCACCACATGCTCCTTAACCCTTGTTGGCACCAAGTAAAAATAAATCGCGTGCTTCCCACGCCAAAATGATCCACCATGATTCGAACGCAGGTCTCACACTGCCCAAGCACCTTAACTCCCAGCCAAGTGCGACTAGGCCATACCGCCTAGTTGGATGGGGGTTCTCCTCCTATGGAAACTTCAACCTCCTCGTTGGTGCTAAAACCAATTTCATCTTCTTTCCTTCTGCAGCCTTCGATTACGAATTGCACGATTTAGAATATATTTCGAACACCTTTGAGACTGCCATTAAGGCATGTATTAATATACAATGCCTCCCCTTTCCTTGGACGTCGACGCATTTCGATTTTTCACTTTAACCTTAGACGTCGATGCATTTCATTTTTAAATAATTAATTTATAAATTATTTAAATTCTTTAGAATTTAAATCTTATAAATTAATATTTAATTCCTTTGGGTTTTATTAAGGCTTAAAGCCTTCTCTGAATATACCACCTTGTATAAGTAATATTTATTTATAAAATTTAAATTCAAATTGAATTTAAATATTTTATAAAATAAATATTAAAACCTCTTTTAGCT
The DNA here is from genome assembly GCA_028583015.1 of Wollemia nobilis. NCBI lineage: Eukaryota > Viridiplantae > Streptophyta > Pinopsida > Araucariales > Araucariaceae > Wollemia > Wollemia nobilis. Next base: position 3,109,215 of record JAQPPZ010017031.1, on the reverse strand, counting down.
TTTCAAAAAGCTTCCTTGGGTTTTTATGAAAAACCTTTTATTTTGCTCATCCATGGTTTTAATAAAAACCAACCTTCATATGCTTCCACATAATATTAAAAATATTATGAAGTTCTTTTGCCATTAACCTTTGCATTGTTCCTTGACATATTCCTTGACATCAATGATGACTTCGTTCCTTGACATCAATGACAACTTGACTCAAAATGTCCAACAATATCCCCCTTTTCATTGATGGCAACCCAAATTCTTTTTACCAAAAACTTGACCTTTCCTTTGTTCTGCTCCCCCTAGGACATTGCTCCCCCTGGCTCAATGCTCTCTCCTCTTTACTCAAATACCAAATCTCTCCCCCTTACTCAAATCTCTCCCCCTTTGACATCAATGGCAAAGGGTCACCTTTGGGTCTTGGAGCTAAGAATGAGCCTCTTAGCTTAGCCCCTCCCCCACCTCTTCTTGAGGTGGTTAATTCTAGGGTAGGAGTATTTCTACTCCCAGAAAGCACTGTTCTTTACCTTTATCCTCTTTTCTTCTTATCTGATCTTTCTTATTCCTCTGACTTTTTCTTTCCATGTCCATGTTCTTGTCCATGTCCATTTTCTTGTTCCTATTCTTATTCCTGTTCTTGTTCATATCCATGTTTCTGTTCTTGTTCCTGTTCATATTCCTATTCATGTTCATACTTGATTTTGGAATGTCTTCTCTACACCACTTTGTTGTGTGACCATCATTATTGCACTTATAACACTTAATGTTATTATTTCTTGGAGGTGCAAATATCTTAGGATTTCTCCTAGTGAAGCCATATCCTCTTCTATCATGAAACCTGCAATTTATTGCCTTGTGACCAAACTGATTACATGAGTAACAATACCCATTGAATGTGTCCTGCACTGTGGAGCCATGTGCCCAAACCTGTGACATGAAAAACATCTTCCAAGGGTCCCTTGCACAGCTAGGTAGAGTGTTAGCCAAGTAATAAATGCAAGTTGTATATATGCAAGGTGTCCCTTGCACATCAAGGTAGAGTGTTGGTCAAGGAATCTATCTTCCATATAAAAAGGACCTCATTATAGCAAGTAGAATTTAGAATCTTAAAGCATATTCGTAGTTAGTAGCATAGTGTTATGTAGATCACCATATATTGGTGACGGATGTAATATAGTCCTATAGCTTTGTTCATGGAGTATCCATTTCCTCCATAGCTACATTGTATTCATTTTTGTCATTTCTATTTATAGCATATTTTAGTCATCTCATAGATTTACTTTCTTTCATATTATTATGCATCTTGTGATTGATATCTCCCATTGCACACTGCATCAAAATCTAACAGTGGTATCATAGCCATGGTAGATCTAGCCACAATAGATCAATAGGAAAACCACCATTATTATTGAGCCTAAGTTTTTGTCAACCTGACACATTGCTTTGGACTAGCCACTGTCAAAAAATCTTAGAAGAGTCTAGGTGGTAGAATTAGGGAGATCCACAAGTGAGGACTAAAATAAATCTCAATTCTAGAAATATTGAGATTACATTTGGCTAGAGTCTTTCCACAGAGTTGCAGGAAAAACTTGTGAAGACTAGGACTCAACATTCAATACACTAGATTAACAAATCAACTAGTGAAGATCATTTAAGATATCTGGAATTTGTTAACTATTGCCCAAAGTTTCTTTTTTTGTAGAAAATTAATTCTTAGATGATTGGGACACCTCCTACAATAGAAAGCTAGGAGACTTCAACTTCATTACCCAAAGGTCGACATGTCTTCATAGTGCAAATATTAGTTCCTTGTGCAATAAAGGAATACTATGGAAGAAGACTTCTGAAGAAGAATCATGGTGAAGTTAGGATACTGGAGATCTCCATTGCTAGATTGAGAACTTCATAGAAGAAGAGAAGGCCATAGTAGCCTTGATCTAGAAAAAAGTACCACAGAAGCCTTGATCTAGAAGAAAAGGCCATGGAAGCCTTGATCTAGAAGAAAAGGCCATAAAAGCCTTGATCCAAAAGAAAATGCCACAAAAGCCTTATTCTAGAAGAAAAGACCATAGAAGCCTTGATCTAGAAAAAATGCCACAGAAACCTTGATACTGAATAAAAGGCCACAAAAGCCTTGATACTGAAGAAAATACCACAAAAACCTTGATACTGAAAAAAAAAAGTCACAAAAGCCTTGATCCTGAAGAAGACTCCAAAAGAGAGTATCTAATTCAAAAGTAGATTAATCTTGTAGTACTAATACTTTGTTACAGGGAAAGGAGATTCAGTGAGTTGGGAAACTTCCTACATGAAATTTAGGAATAGTATCTTCTTCAGAATCAATCCAACATCTAAAGAAAAATTGAAGGTAAAGAGATCTGGAGAAGATCTCATTGAAGAAATTCCATTCTTGGAAGAAGAAGGATTAGGAGAGTTCTGCTCAAATCCATAAACAGTAGAATCAAAGATACAAAATAAACTAACACTTCTAGGAGCAAAAGGTTGAAGCAAAGGTCTCAAGAAAGACCAGAAGAAGCTGCAAGATCAAAGACCTTGGGGAGGTCTCAACGAGCATCCAGTAAATGGTTTGGAGAGCCTTACTGAAGAAATCATCAAAGAATATAGAGAATTCAAAGGTAATTGTCTCACTTTCATTTTTTATTAGTTTGACAAGACTATTATATGCCCACAATATTTAAAAATTGTCCATCAAATAAAGTTGAGATATTCCTCTTTTTGTGGATTTCCTACTTTTGACAACGATTTCTTTGTGGGGTGTTCCAATTCTCCTTCTATTAGTTATTTTTTGTTGATTATGCCTCAAGCCTCCTCATATCTGGTTGAGTTGAAACAAATATTATAGAATAAAAAATAATATCTACCATAATCTCTTCAACTTGAACAAGGGTTATAAAATCCCCTATTTCTTCTTACTCCAATAGATTTTGGCATGTATGATAGCTTCAAACTTAGTATTAGGTTGGTTTTGTAACACGTTTTCACATATTTCTTCTATATCTACGTAATTACTAGAGATGATGGCTCTATGTCAGCTAGAGTAGACTTTGTAGACCCTCTACTAGCTTCTTTTATTGATAAGGTGTATTATTGGTTGTTTACGTCCTTTTCCTATAGCTTGCCTTACACCAACCTTGAGGTTATTTAGAAGAAATTGTTAAGAGCCTTTACTTCTCATAAATATAAAGGCATTCACAATATGCTAAATATCAAATAAATCAACCACAATAATTAGTCCACATAGAGACAAGATGTGATAGTACCCTTTAGATAAGGCAACACCCATGTTATTCCTTAAGAAAGGAACCACTCCACAATATTTCCCAAGATGAGAGCCGCTCCACAAGCAAAGACTATTACAATAATTGATTGGATTGGATTTTATGCTTTACAATTACTAGGTCCCTTCTTTATATAATCATCCTCCAATGCTATTTTTGGAAAGGCATAACCCTATCCTTATCCCACTCATTATAATATAATTTCCTATAAATAGAGCTTGGGTTATTTTAGCCCATGCTATTTACATAATACAATTGGGTTATTTATGGCTCATGCCAACTATACACTATAGTTGGGTTATTTATAACTCATGCTAATTATACAATACAATATTATATTATTAGGTACCTATGTACCCTAATATAAATAATCCTTTATCTTCCTTAGGTTGGGACATGTTAGCTATTTATGAGTTTTGAATGCAATTGACTTAGAAAAAAGAGAAAAATCGCTATTACGAGATTGCATTCAAACCTAGATGTCACCCTCCATATTTTATTTTTCTTGTAGTGTCAAACATATTAAATACACAACTCCAACTATAGTTGGCACCTCCTCCACAATAGTACCAAAAGGTGATGAATTCGTTATATCTCTTGTCAATTTATGTAAACTTATGAGATACCCTACAGTATCTTTGCACTACAAAATTGGTATTGCAATCCTAACTATTGTGCCTAAATTCCTACATTATAGCCTCAAATGTTTTGAGTCGCTTGACAAAATCTATCATAATCCTCAGAATATTGATCTCATTTATTAATATCTATAATAAAAGTTAACTCACACATGATTGAAATAAAAGAATTCATTTACACAACTAGCAAGAATAATTAAATTTGATTCTAATACAATTGTAGTGTATTTATTATATTGATGATGTTACATGCACGAAAGGATGCAATTAATGGAAGAGAACTAACATGTCCTTGATAAGTCAAAATTGATATATGAAATCACAAATTGTTATGCCATAATTTTGAATTTATTCTAACTATATATTTTATTCGACAAAATTTATTCATGCAATCCAATAAATAACTTTCTAATAAATAAACTACTACAAATTTCTTGGAGAAGGTATGCAACCCACAATGGCTCACAATGGGCATTTGCCCTAAGGGTGTGGTGCATTTCATCCAAGCAAGGATCTTCAATTACGTTTTTAATGGAACCAACGACTCTATGTTATTGTTGAAAGTTGTATGAAATGACATTCCTTGTTTTGCTTCCTTCACTACGTACTTCTCTAGTTCTAACAGATGCAATTTATACAAATAGCCTAACTAATTCATGTATTGACATCTATATCTCAAGATGTTACAACCATCACCTACCCACAACCAAAGAGTAGATGTAAACAAATCTACCTAAAAATATTTTTAAGAATAAATTTCATTTGCAATTGATTATTGATTAAATTACTAAAAATAAAGGTGACTTAAAGAAATAATCAACACACACAATTCTTCCTTTCTTGAGATAAATCTATTTTGAGTATCTCAACTCCAATCATTTCTCCTAACTGCTTGAATCTCTTGAGATAATTAATTTTGAGTATCCCAACTCCAATCATCTTTAAATTTTGTTTTATCCATTCAATTATGGAACAAAATATCTCACAATAGAGTGCTTCAAATTCCTCTTTTTAGATTTGAAACACTAACCACCATTAATGATTCCTAGCTATGGATAAAATGACAACCAAAGATCATATCGTTACAAATAACATCTTAGAAACAAGGATTGATCGATACCATAAAAAAATTTGTTTGATATGCAACATTTCAAAACTTCCACAAGTTTTCATAGACGATTGTTGCTTTCATAAGTTGTTGCAATGATGTCATTCCTATATCACAAAATTAATGAAATTGCAAATCCATAGGAAAGCAATTAGTATCCAAGCACACCATAGATCAACTAGACGCTCAAAGAAATTGTTTATCCGTAAAAATCAATTAACCACATGATCTATCCAAGAAATCTAAAGATTAAACTGAAAACAATAGTTTTATACAACTTCCATACAAAAAGAGGTACTAACAAGCATACATACATGTAAAAACATGGATATAAACACATTAAATATAGGCCTTATAAACAGACAAAATGATGATTTGTTTCCTTGTAATTAAGTTATATTTATTTAACAAAAAAAAAACTTCATGTTCCTAACAATAAACTAACAAGGGGAAAAAAAGTGTTGTTAAAACTAACAAATCACAATATCAAAGGTTGAAAAGGATTAAAGTTCCTATCCTCTTATGACTAGTTAGATATCAAGCATGTATTAGTAATTCAACTTCATATATTTAAAGCTAATGAATCCATAACTTGGTTACTCTCTCTTAAAACACATCATTTATTTATTCAAATAATTACATCATTTATTTATTCAAATATTTTTTAATTCAATCATGATAGAGGACCATATTTTATATAAATTTCTAGTAATACACCTTAGTCACATAAAATTATGTGTATATTTATATAGCAACTTGACCACTACACATAATTTTTTATGGATATATTTTGATTGGGTATATTTTTACCTTTGTAATTCTTCCCATATCTCTGTAATTATATAACCCTTTAAGCCTTTATATAAGATTTTTTTTAGCACAATCAAGATATAGTCTATAACATGGCCATCCCAACATATTATATGCCATTGTATTCTATGCCAAAATCAGTTGAAAATTTTTTAATCTATATTATGCAATCCTTTTTGTGGTCAAGTTTACATGATAAAAGGAAATTTCCTTTGGTGAAATGGAGCAAGATGTGTGATGATAAAACTAGGGGAGGTCTTGGTTTAAGAGTTCTTACATATGCAAAATTAGCTCTTAGGGGAAAAGTTATCTGGAGATTGTACAAAGAGAGTCAAAGACAATGGGCAAGAATTCTTCTAAGTAAGTATGTTGATCTCAAACCCAGGTGTTGTAGATGGGTTGGAAAGGAGAGGGCAATCCTCCAAGGGAGGTCCCAGGTTCGAATCTCCACCCTACCAAAAAGTTGAATTGGGTACCCAAAATCCAATTGATAATGTTGGTGCGAGCAGGGCTAGGTGCAACCCCCGGGTGACTTTGACGGTGTAGAACCCCCTGTTCGTGGTCTCTTTGACCAAGGCGGCCCCGCAAGGGGTTTTTCGCCAAAAAAAAAAAGTATGTTGATCTCAATGACCCAAGTTTAATATTTACGACTTTCTCTCTACCAAATGGTTTTGCGCTTTTGAATGGTTTAAAAAAATCTATTGATCTTATGTTTAAATATTTAAGATAGGTGGTGGGAACTGGAGAAAAAAAATCTATTTGGATGGATACTTGGTGTGATAAAAAACCACTCAATTTAGATCCAATTTTGAAACCTTGGATGAGATTGCTTCAAGACAAATATGGTCATAGGGTTTCAAACATTTTGTACAAGGATTAAAAAGGAAGATACAAATGGAAAGAATATTTTTTTACGAGTATACAAGACATTGATGCTAGAAGACATTTGAGTAGAAAGATAACAACTGTGATTATTTCGAGGGGAGCCAAAGATAGATTGATTTGGGAATTGAATAGCTCAGGAGAATACACAAGGAGTGGATATAATGTACAACACCAACAAAATAATAATATCACTAGAATATGGAGAGATATTTGGGATAGCCCAAGCATTCCTAAAGTTAAAATGTTTGTTTATCTAGTAGGTCATAGAAGAATTTCACTTGGGATAACCTTATGAAAAGGGGTTTTCATGGCCCCTCTCAATGTATTTTTTGTAAAAAGGAGGAGAGTAGATCGTCTCTTGGGACATTGCTCAATACTCTGGAATTTATGGCAATGGATTCTTAATATGTTTGGTAAATTCATGGTGATGAATAGCAGAATTGAAGATTGGTTAAAGCAATGGCAAAGCACTTATAAAAGTGAGATTTTATAGACAATATGGGATAATATCAAAAGATACAATACTTTGGACTGTATGGCTAGAAAGGAATAGAATAATATTTAAAGGAAAGGAAAGCAGTTTAGAGGTAATGAAAAGGAATATTTGTTTAGCCATAGAGGAGTCTAAACCAACCCTATCAACTCACCCAGTCCCTAATCTAGAAGCAGAGAGCCTTGATAAATGGAGTCAAGTCATTAAATGGAATTATGATGTTGGGTACAAGAGAAGAAAAAGGAAGGCAAAGAATATAAAGTGGAAACCACCAGATGTGGAGTGGGTCAAATTGAATTTTGATGGAGCTTCTAAAGGAAATCCAAGTTCAGCAGGAGGAGGAATAATTAGAAATAATAGAGATTTTATCTCATTACGCTTTCAATAGTGGATTTAAGACAATTAATGAAGTTGAAGCTTGGGCAGCTTTAGAAGGGTTAAAAATATGCAAACAAATGAAATGGAATAGAGTATGGATGAAAGGTGATTCTCTCATAGTAATAAGTGCAATTTTGAGGAAAGCAAAGGCTCCTTGGAACATACAAGAGATAATTGTGGAAATTCAAGATCTTGCTAAAGAGTTTGAAGAAGTCAGGTTTACACATACATTAAGGGAAGGTGACAAATGTGCAGATAGGCTAAGCCAATAGAGGGGTTTTGATTGAGGATCGTGAAGGTAAAACTCTCATTTCCATGGTTAGAGGAAGTAGTACGTTTAGTTGAAGCTGAAAAGAAAATGTTGATTGCCTGAATCTATAAATGATTAAGTTTTATTTTAATGTTTTCTATTGGTAATATCTGCTTTATTTTGTAATAGTAATGTGTTTTCATATAGACTATTTATTATAATTTTTGTGGTTGCACTTGTGTTTTAGGAAGGAAATTAGCAATCCAGATTTGGTAAAGCGGACTATGATAATGCAATGTTTTGGAAATATTATTCTACTAAGAAGCAAGACATAGTAGAGGTGAAGTTTTGGTATTGTGAAGACTGCTATAGGAAAATGTCAAGAAGCATGCTAAATTCTGGAATATTTGTATTAATACAAAAAATTGAAGAGATCTTGAAAATGAAAATCTAGAATTCAAACATTTTATGTAAAATGATGTAGGTTTCTAGTTATAGCATCTCAATTGAGATGAGAAGTGTATCTATTTATAAACTCTCAAGCTCTAAAGAAGAGAGTTGTAATTTGTCAAGGGTGGGGGACTCGAGTACAACCCCTTACTATCCAGCAAAAAAAAATGATATAGTCTATAACATGTCAAACGGATTAGTCATATAAAATTGCTTGTATATGTATATATCAACTTGATGACTACATATAATTTTTTATGGATATATTTTAATCATCGAGTATATTTTTACCTTCATAAGCCTTCTCATATTCTCTATAATTATATCACCCTTTAAGCCTCAATATAAGTTTTTTCTAGCACAATCAAGATATAGTCTCGTGTTATAGAGGGAAGGGCACCAAATTTATATCACATACAAGGAATAGTAAAAATTTAATGGGTGAAGCAAATAGGAAAGCCCAACTTCTTATGTAGGGCGTATTTGAACAAATTTGAGATCAAATGAGTAGCTATGGTATTACGCAACAACATTGTTTGGCTTGGCTGAGATCAAATGAGTAGCTACAGTATTACTCATCATTGTTTAACTTGGCTGTTAATAAGATGTTGTTTGATGATTTAAGTTCATCCCTTATTACATTGTATGACTTGGCTGAGATCAAAGGAGTAGTTATAGTATTACTCATCAACATTGTTTAAATTGGTTGTTAATAAGATGTTTGATGATTTAAGTTCATCCTTTATTTAATTTTTGTTATACTGACTATCTAATCCAACAAACAGCTGAACTGCAACTTGTGCCCATGCATTAACTCTACTCTTACGTTGGGCCATGGAATCTTAGATTTTAAGCTTCCTCGTTCACTAAAACTGGTGTCTTAAGGCATCACTTCTGCTTCCAGCCATGAACTAACACTTTAAAGTCTCCTTGCCTTACTAAAGATGACACTTTAATTTATTTTATATGTTTTAAAAATACATGTTGATTCTTTCTACCTTTTGCATGGTTGTAACATACAAGAGCTACCTGAGCAATATAATATTTAACCAAACTTACTACTCTACTATATCTATCATGTGTCCATATATGTCTCTTATATTTTACTTCATTAAGGATCTATATACCAGTTGCATCCCCAACCTCAGTTGCTATACAACCCCCCATGTCATAATATCTTGGATTTCATAGAGTAATGCACCATCAAACTCAGTTGCTATACAACCCCCCATGTCATCCTATCTTGGATTTCCTAGACTAGTGCACCATCAACCTCAGTTGCTATACAATCTCCATGTCATTATATCTTCAGTCTGCTACTGTTGTTTGTGCCAAGGGTATAATTCTCTTAAGAGTTCCACTTCCAAGACTATTTATTGCTGGTTCTTATAATAGTCCACTGTTTGACACGGATCTCTTTAGTTTCATTTAGTTGTGTTTAGTATATGGGACTATAACACAGTCACTTGTATCTATCCCATCCAATAGGCATCTTTGTTTCTGACTAAAATCCAACTTTAAACAGCTATAAGCATAAAATATTCTCAACTATCTCATAAAATGATGACAACGTGACTCAAGGCCAATGTCCTACTCCAAAATGGCAAAAATATTGAATCATTGTATATCAAATAACAAAAGCATGACAAAACCCATTATCAGAATAGAAAATCTAAAAGCAATTGCTTAAAAGTGGTTTACTAACAAATGAGATTCAAATCTACAATATTTCTCAAGTAACAAAAATATGTCTGTTTACAGACATCTAACAATGTAAAATTTTGCAATAGTCGTTTCTAACAGACCATCAGTGAATGTGCCAAATTCTCTCCCCCTCTCTTTCTCTGACAATATAATCTATATATATGGCACTCTCCCTCTATATGGGTTGTCTGCTCTTGGGTGTGTGGAGTGTTTTTATTGAGCTGCCTTCAAGGAAGGCCTTAAGTGTTTGAACCTGCACCTTCTGCATAATAGGTGTTTTACCATTAAACCACAGCCCTGTCAACATTGCAGGAAATTATGTTTAAAGGCTTGTTTTCTTCAAGTTGTTACAATTCACTTCTTCGATTTGCTTTTGCATGGTCAGTTTTGTCAATGTAGTGGCAAAATGTTTATATTCCATTAACTAAAGCTTCTCAGTTGCTGAAAATGACATGAAGCAAAACAGAAGCTAAGGGCAGACTAATTTGCTTAGTAATAATTGGTAGAAAGTTAATTATTTTTATTTTTCTTTTTCTCTTTCACATCTTCAATTCTATTATAATCCCAAAGGAATAGAACTTCCCAAGTCGTGCATTTTAATTTTGACATTTGCTGACACTTTTTTCTTCCTTGTGTTCACCCTTTTTTATGAAGGCATATTGAAATGTCAATTTTTTTTGTCATTGTCTTTAAAAGTAATGTTGAAGACTGGCCTTGACTCAACCATCTGATGTCATAGAAGTTGGACCCCTGGTAAATGACTGAATGGCTTGGAACGTTATATTTGACAGTATAGGTCTGTTGTAGATTAACTGTTTATATTTCAACTATTTTAGCACCAACTTTTTTCTTTTGCATTGTAAAACAGTGCTTCCTATCAAGAATACGGTTAATAAGCTGAAGCCATCTTTGAATGCTCATGTTAAAAAGATCACTGACTGAAGGTCATTAATTCAACTCCCTGATCACTAGAGACTGACTGATAGACATACTCGTCAAACTTTTAAATAAATATATGGCTATCTGTTTGCAAGCTGAAATAGATAGCCTTCTTGTCTTTTTTAATCATACCCACAATGAAACCAGCACTTAAATTGAACTTATAAAACTATAACTATAGGACTCCTTATAGTCTCACAATTCTCAAATTGGAAATTGGCATATATGAATGCTCAATGCTTAATTTCACATTTGCATATGATACAATAATGTAAGAATAAACAACTAGAACAAAACATCATAATACAGTTCTTCCACAGATAGCTAGACATACCAAAAATCATGAAACATCATTTCTCCATGATACTCTAGTGTACAGCATAAAAGTTGTTCTCCGAAATAAATAGAGATGCAAAATTTGCATGCTGAAGGCATGTACAATTGGACATTTGACTTAACGGTTGGCTTATATTGAGTGAATTTCTGATTATTGAATGAGTGGATATCTCTCAAATTCCACCTATTTCTACTTACATTCCAATGTAAGAGTTCAATCACTGATGAGCACTCGAAATTCTAATATTCATAGTAAGCATTCATTGAAACCCTTCTGCAAAGCTTCCTTATCCAGATCTTTTCCAATGAATATGATTTTATTGGTCCTTTTCTCTTCAGGCTCCCATGCCCTGTCGGGAGAACCATGGAAAATATCATGCACACCCTACACACAAAAACAAAAACAAATTTTCAACTAAAATAAACATATACCAAAATACAGTAACAGATAATCTTCAGAACAACATATCGTATTTGATAAAAACATTGCTATTTATCATACAGAACACACAAATGCTGACAGAAAAACTAACAAATTAGAATAGAAAGTCAGTCCTGCCACTATGTCACAATCATAATAAGAAGAGAAAAGTTACGATAGATGATATCCAAATAAGGTCAACATGGATCTGCTCAAATATTTTGTCACACTCTGCATATACATTGTGTTTCACAAATGTTCAATATATAGTCAATTGGCTTAAGATATATATAACATTACTACCTAAAATACGTTTTTCAATGAACCAGACATGTTACTGCCAACCACAATTCCCATGTTACATAGTAACATCAAAGGGAAGAGTCCACAGAATAGACCTGACCTAGCTCGGAACTAATGAAAACTGAAATCAGATAAGCAACCAAACTAAAAGCAGAAAAATATCCTTATGATTTCAAAGATAACACTTACCTGAAAAACATATCGTTCATCGAACCCGTCAACAGAAAGCACGCCTTTCATTCTGTAAATATCATCACTGCGTTCTAGCAGCAGTGTTCCCAACCACATATTTATCTGTACACATGAGAACAACTACTAAATCCCATGGTGTACAATTACGAAAATTGTATATTAGTGGTTCAATTTCAAAAGTTTCAAAATCCTTTTATCATAGAAAACAATAATATCAATATGATAAACTCAACCATGGACAGACAGAATGTCACACTTAATGTCTACTGATTACAAATAAATGGAGGGAGTGGGCATCAGTTTTGCAAACTGGACATTCCTTAAAAATCTTTACTTGGGCATTTTCAAGAAAAAGCATTGGCCTTAATTCCTTCAAAACAAATATGGTGGAAACGGTATGTTGATGACACATATGTTGATTGGTTGAATTGCTTGAAAAGCCTTGGAAAGTACCATGATTATCTAAAAAACTACTGCAACAGTATTGAACTGCACAAATGAGATTTAGCAGCAAGGCTGCCTAGCATTTACAGATGGAAACACAAATATTTTGTGGGTTGAAAAGTCAATCCCCCCAAAACTAGCTGAAAACAAAAGGCCACCAACAAAGAAAAAGGCATTTGCTAAAATAAAAGATGGCAAGAAAAGGTTCAGTGAGAAGAATAACAACATCCAACCAAATTTTAAGATAACATTCTCAAGTCTTGATGCTGAGCCATGCTTCTTCCTTAGATTGTCTCCATGATACCAATTATATGGATATATTCTTATAGTGACCACACACAAACAACTTGAACCAAATGCACAATACTTTAAAAGACAACATAATAACACATATATATAGTAAAAGGAATTAACTTGTATCGCAATGCCTACTTCAAGGATGCAACCTCCAATCAACTCCACACATAAGATGCTTATGATGAAATCCTAAGACAGAAGAATAAATTGGGTTCATTGTTCTTAAGGTTGTCATTTATACCAAGACTTGGCCCCACAACCAAACAGAGAATAGCTATGTAGAAGAATAAGAGTAAGAAGAAGAATAGAGACGAAAATAACCAGGGCCAGACACACTAAAATAAAATAAGAACGAAGGCATTAGAAATAAAGCTTTGAGACAAGCAATGGGATCTCCAAGTGATATGCATGCAAGTTACTAGGTTTCTGTTTGTGTTCGAGTTCGACAAGGTTGAAGTTCGAAACAAATTCAATTTAAGAAAAAAATTGATATCAAATTCCAGACATTAAAAATATGTAAATATAAAATTTGTAATATATTAAATATATTTTTAAAAAGTTTCACAATATTTATAAATTATATACATACTAAATTTTAACATATGACAATTAACATAATTATAAATGAAAACCTTTTTATAGCATTAGAAGGCCCTAATCTTCTTAGAATTTAAGAAATATATAATAAAATTAATTTTATTCAAATTCATTTTATAAAATAAAAATAAAATTGAAAAAACTTCTAAATAATTTATATTACAGGTCACTAGCTTATGTTTTAAACTTCTAAAAGGAAAGGGAAAAGAGAAAAAAGATAAGGATAGCCCACACAACAATCCTATCTATTGACGCTCATCTGCTCCACTCTGCTCCAACTTTGTCCATGCGGTGCTCCTCTGCTTGGGCTCTCCTTTCCTCAAATTGCCTCGACTCCCAGAGGCAAATGTGTGCCCAAAGTTTGGCAATATCTGGAAAAGACTGTACATTTTCGGTGCCCTAATACAGCCCACAATGGCAGGTGACAAGCATTAAAAACAGCAGTCTGCATTGAAGATGAATGTGTGCTATATGAAGAACCCTTTGCTGCATGCCACTGTCATCTGTGCTTAGCCTCTGACAAAAAAGACAAACCCAGAGGGTTTGTTTTCCCCAATGAGGCAATCATGGACGCATTTTTAGGTCTGCAATTAAATTTTTGGGCCATCCAAGTATCTAATGATTTTGATGGGATCACATAAACAAATCTATTTGAAGGGAAGGAAGTTCGGTGATTTTTGTACTCCAATGAAATTCGCCAAATCTCGTAACAGAGGTGATATCCGCATCAATACTAATGTAGTTAGTTTTCTTTTCAAGGAAATCCCTGTGGCAGATGTGAGCAGTTTGAGTTTGCTACTCCAGCAGGTGATTTTAGTCAACAGAATGCAACATGAAAGCATGAATGTTCATAAGAATTCAAAATATGCAAAACATATAAAGAATAACATCAATACCATCCACAAATGTATCATAAAATGTGAATGTGGTGTATATCTGTCAGTTTTGAGTTTCAAATTGACCTCTAGAGCTTTCCAGTCTAGATATGTTGTCCCCTCATTGTTTGCTTGAATTTGTAGACATCTTGACAAATCAAAATTGGCACATGTATAATCGCAATAACAATAACATTTTAGACAAGACCTTGCAGCTATAGTCTGTGTTAAAGAAATCATAATCAGACATAACCCTAAATTTTTCCTTTTCTTTATTCTCTACATTAGAGGCAAGAATTTTATTAGCAAATTCAATGTTAAAATAGGCACTTCAATGATAAAGAATCCACTTTGTGACAGAGTGGTCCTGGCTAAATTCACATCAAGATATTTGTACTCTTTTAATACTTATAGTAGTGTTCTGACTCCTGCTAGAATATTACTTTTCAGTTTCAAATTGTCAAACAGACCAATGGTTTTGTTAGTTTTGCTACGATTGCAAACACATGCAACCTTCGAGATTTTTTTTTTATTTTTATTTTTTATTTTTTTAAAAACACATTGAGAAAGCAACACTTGTAAATGCAACAATGGAGGGTCATCCAAAACTATTTTCCTTTTTGCAACAAAGATAAGATGACTCAATAGTGGAGGAGATCTGTCGAATGATATTAAATATCCAAACAGTAGTTGTATCTCAAAAAACAAAAGAGAGATGGTCATACAAGGGAATAAAATGAAAATGGATGGCAGAACATTAGCAATGAACAACGAAGCAGCAGCGAGAATGATGTAGCCAGGATATGATGGAATCCAAACAGGAACAAATGTTGCAGTTTGACTGAAGTCGAAGCATGGATTTGCAAAGAAGAAAGAAGCAAGAAAATGTAGAACAGATGGATGGATGTCTTATGAGTGACCCAAAGGTGCAGAAAGGTAAAGAAGAATTAGCAAATCTGCTCTTGCAACTCTATATTGGAAAAGGAACCCTTATTTTTTGTCCTCATCATTACTGTTGCCATGATACACTAAATTAGGTAAAGCAATAGAGTTAAATGCAATGATGGGTAAGCAATGGAAGCGAGTGAAGCCAAGCTAAAGAACAGTAGTTTTGAATGATGCAACAACAGAAATGGTTAGCCCTTTACTGATAAGATAGCAGAAAAAGCCAAAGACCATGCTCTGCTACCAATTGCAATGAAGCAATGATCATTTGGACAAGTAAATTAATACCATTAAATTGATACTTCATAAATAGACGGTAAATGTATAAATAGATATGAATAAAGGTCCTAACTAACCACTAGCTGTTACCACTGAATCTGACCTTTCAGGGGAAATAAATAAACACCATAAGTCATACTAGCTAATAAATCAATTTCGGAACTAATTGCAATTCAGATAACTCGGTTACCAACTATTACCATAGCTTCAAATTGGGATCTCATAAGCTACCCAAATACATTCCAAGAATTGAAAGGGGAAGAACCATAGTAGAGAAACTCCGACTCAGCATGGACTCGGCAAGGCTGATTTTTGACTTGGATTCGGACTTGGCAAAAGAAACTCTGAAAAACTTGGCCAAAAAAACTCTGAAAAACTTGGCCAAAAAAAACTGAAGAAAACGCTGTTTTCTGAATTTTTCCTACCACTGCCGAGTTTTTTCATCAGACTCACGAGTTTTAAAAAAACTTGAAATTAAAAAAAAAAATAAAGTGCGAGTTCAAAAAAAACACGATGAGTCCAAAAAAAAACTCAAGTTGGTTCAAAAAAACCCAGGAACTGTGACTCGGGCACAGATTTGGCAAGCTTTGCAAAAACTAGTCGAGTTTCGTAACTATGGGAATAACTATTACACTGTCAACTCCTAAGCCTGGTGACCTATTTGAAGTTTCAATGCTTCCTGATCTGCTACTTCCGTTTATTTGGATAATTTCAAATAACATATTATGCTGACAATAAACCTTCTATTGTATTTTTTTTCTTTAATCCAATGGCAGCAATAATCAAAAGGCTCTATGTATTATAATTTATTATTGTTCAATGAGTGGTGGCCCAAATCAACATGTCAATATCATCCATATCAGGATATCAACTTGGCCCAATCTCCAGCACCAGTGTCAAGTTAGTATCAGCTCTATGTGTGCATATGGCACTAACTGTCATGGTGTGAGCTCAATTCTCACTTCCTGAATATGTCAACAACTTTCTTCTAATGGTCTGAAGATGAATCACTTCATCTTCCCCTGTTATTTGTCCTTTCCAATTTGACCTATATTTTCAATGTATGTATTTATCTATGAGAGGGAGGGAGGGAGTCCCAAGTCAGCATCAGCTCTATATGTGCATATGGCACTAACTGTCATGGTGCGAGATCAAGTCCGATTTCCTGAATGCGGCACCAACTTTCTTCTAATGGTCTGAAGAGGAATGGCTTCATCGTCCCCTCTCATTTGCTCTTTCCAATTTGACCTATCTTTCAATGTACGTCCATGACATATTTGTAGTTTGGTTTCTTTTATATTTAACAGTTCAAATTCATTTGTCTATAACACATTGCATACTGCAATTTAGAGTATCAGGATCTGAGCATTCTTTAGTGTGAATAGTCTCTAAATGCGAATCCAAAGCAACTAAGAATCAAGTCTGTCCTGACAGTACTTTGCATCCATAGAATTAATAGATATACTAGAGTCCCTCCAAAGCACTCCAGCTGTATGTGAAATGAAATCCATTGGCTGTTCTAACCCAAAAGGGAGATATAATATCCATTTATACGTTCTCAAGACATTACAAACTAAAAATAAATTATTCAAAGTTCACATCAAAATTTAAACCCAGTCATACATTTAGTAAAATCCACTTGCGTGAATGGCTAACTGATATAGCTAACCTTGTTAAGATCTAATGTTCCATCACAAACAATTGCAACTGAAGAAACGCCAGGATCGTGTACATGGTCATGCTCATGGTGATGGCCATTGCTTTCATGTCCATGCTCATGATGATGACCATTGCTTTCATGTCCATGCTCATGATGATCTGCAAAACCAAAGAAGCAAGTAGTGTTCAGTTATGATTGAATTCTTCCTGACCTAGAAATAGCAGCAAAATGATGAAAAAGGTAACGAGCATGCATCAAAGCAAATGCTGAAGTAGCTACGGAATTAAACTCAATTATGTTTATACAGCCATTCATCATGATTCAAAAATTGAATTTGGAATTCCATGTTCAATAAAGCAAAATTTCCAGGTTTTTGACATTCACTTTAGGAAATAAACAGAAAAGAAAAGCATAAGTTAATTGTTTAGTTTATCAGGGGATCAACATTGCAAGCAGTCTAAATGTGTCAAAAGGAAGGGATAATCGGCCTCCAAAATCTCATTTAAAAGGTAATGCACTTTTGGTCATAAAAGGTTAAAAATAAAAACTAATAATTTGGATCAAAAAATTTAATCTATGGACAAAAACGAGTCGTTTAAGACCCTTTTCTCTTCAAATTTTGATTGATCATCTTTTACCAGTAACAGAAATATGACAACATTCTTGTTAATAAAGGAAGTGGCCTACAGGAAAGTTCAGAACCTGTAGAACACCTGCACAGTTGAAGGAAGAAAGGAGGGATTAATTGTTATATAAAATCCAAATTTGTAACCAACAATAGAAGCAATCAACCTGATGAAGACCTGAACATTCTAACCACAGCCCACCATAGTAGTCTCTCTCACTGTATGACTCAATATCAGATTAATACCACCATTTGACAAATATTTATGCCTACCACACTCAGATTACAGAATTCCAATTAATCAGGTAATCAGATCATTTTAGTATATTACAGATGCCTCAATTTAGAATTTGTGAAGTGTGACTATGCATGGTTGCTTGGTACAATTTGATGTTAGAGAAGTACAAACCTGGTTTGACTGCTCAGTGCAGATATTATCTGTGAGTTAAGAAAAAAAATTTAAATGCAAACTGTTGAGCAGTGTGAAACATATTTACATACTTGACAGCAGCTCCACTCGTCATGATCTGCAGACTCTGCCTAAAGACTGATGAACATTTCATTTTCATTGGGCCCACATTGCTATGAGACTTAGGGAAAGAGTTGCCTTTATGAAGATCCTTAAAAGGGTCTGTTTGCCTTCTTCATAGCCCAACAAGAGATACTTCCCTCTGTTTCACAAAAAGTGCATTCTTGTTGGAGTATGTGTAATCTGATCTTATTAGGCCAAGGCCAAAAGTGCTAGAGAGTGCTTACGAGCACCACTGATGTAGCCTACAGGCAAGTGTGTAAGCCTATGAGCATTCTTCATGTAAGGCTATGTGCGTTCTTCATGTACGCTTACAACCATAACTTATGTAAGCCTTCAAGCATCATTTATGTAAGCCTATGGGCATCTTCATGTAAGCCTAAGGGCACCCTTCATGTATTCACCCTTAGTGATATTGGTTAATCCACCTCTATGGATAACCTTAATTAAAGGGTGTAATATATTTATTATATTGTAATTTAACCTTCAAGTTAAGTTATGTCAGATTGAGGTTAACATCTAATTGGGGATTTTGTATCACTATAAATTCCCCCCAAACCCCAATGACTCATCCATTGTATCATTGTGTGACATATGTGAATAATGTGGGGTGCCTACAAGCAACCACCCCTTATTCCTTCCATGTACTCTCTCTCTCTCTCTCTCTCTCTCTCTCTCTCTCTCTCTATATATATATATATATATATATAGTGTTTATCAATGCCCTTGCATCTTTTTTGGATGATCGCGGTGAATGTATGTTTTGGAATGTAAAAATATTGTGAATACCAACATGGTATCAGAGCAAAGAACGAAGTTACATCACTTGGGAACAAAAAAGATCTCTTCCTTCAAAGCATTTGAAGAAGCTTTCAAGATAATGGAGGGAACATGGTTTCTGTTGCTTTGAATTTTTTGAATTTTAAAATTTATAACTTAAATTCGGGTGCCAGCCCTTTCCCACCAAAAAAATTCCTTCACGCACGAGCTATTTGTCGTTCTTTCTCCTCTGCACGCAACCCTTCAAGAATGCCCGTGCAAACCTCTATTGTGTTCGGAGGCAAAGTGCCATGGTAGGCATGTTCTTTGCTTGCCTCAACGTCGTAAATTCAACTCCCTTTCGCTTATCTTTTACTTCCTCTAGCAAAAGCATACCTTCATCTACCAACAAATTTAAACTCGCCCTCGCATCCAAGAGAGTAGCATGGTGGTAGGCAGCTTCGTTGGCAAACAACATATTGCGAATTCAAGACTCTGAGATCACATTTTTTGATAACAAAGCAGTCATTGAGAAGGCGTCTCCTATGGGTGATGCAAGAGTTGGCGTAAGTGCCCTCCTTGACCTTCAATACGATGGCCGCACTCATCAAAACTAGAACAATTCTAAGGTGCAATGATTTGTACCATGTTTTGGATACCAGGTCTCTGGTTCAAAACCTGAAAACAACCATTTTTTGCAGCATCTTCAATAGGTATGATGGTCATTGTTTATCTACTTTTTCCCATCCAACTCCGAACCGTGCATGTGGTGCAACAGTTGGTAACCTTGCTTACAGTGGAGAGGTCATCGATTCAAATCCCTTGGAGCACCTTTTGAAGACAATAACCATGCAAACGCGCACCCACAGGCTGCAAAGGGACAAGTGTACGAATTTTGTTTCCCAATTGTTTGCTGAAGACCATGGTCTTCATCTTCTAACCACATCCAGTTGGTTGAGGCAGGGGTTGGGTTGCTTAGTAAAGAGCCGACAAGTCAGGGGTTTAAGCCTTGGCTTCACTTTTAAAAGCCTCTCACTCAAGACAAGGCCTTATGATGCATGATAATAGCATATGGTTTAAAAATGCGCGTGTGGTGCGTTGATTTGTTCGCCCATTTGCTTGGGCAAGGTCACTGGTTCAAGCCCCATCGACTGCGAACCTCTCAAAATTGCAATTTTTTTTTTTATAAATATGAGAATGAAGATCCCCAGCCAATCAAGTTAGTCAAACTGTCACACTCTTATTCGCTACTCAAAAGCTCAAGGTCCAAGAAGGGGCAAAAAAAAAAACAATATTTTTTGGCCAAGTGGGAGTCTTTGATTTGGCAAAATTAGCTCTAAGGTTTGGCATTATTAATTATTTTCCTAATTTCAAGTGCTAATCTACCCAACCTTTCGGATGCAATAACTTTTGCATATGGAAGCATTTGGGACCCATTTTTTCTAAAATTGCATGATTTTCAAGCTCTATGCAATGGTGACATTATTTTGCGGACTTGTTACAGTTTTGTGTGGACTTTTGTGAGAAATGGATCCTTTGGTGTATGTTACTCACCTCAATGGGCAAAATTATAACACTTGGTCAGTTCAAATGGTAGGATTACTCAAAAGTAAGAATCTTTGGTTTATCTTTAATAATGAAATAAAAGGTCTTAATGATCATGAACTTGCTAAGGAGGAGGAAGCACTTGGTCTCTTTTTCATGTTAGTTGAACCAGATGTACTTTTCCACATAAGAGAGAAGACTAATCCTATTGAGGTATGGACAACATTGAAGGATCTCTATGGAAAAGTAAGTGTTAGTGAAGTTAATAAAATAGAGATGGAGCTCTCCAACCTCAAAATTTCAGATTTCAATAATGTTGAAGACTACATATCTCACTTCAAAGCCCTAAAGGCTGACCTAGCTACGGCAAGAGGCAAGGTAAAGGGTGATGAAGAGTATGTAAAATCTATTACTTCCAATATTACTCCACCTTTTCATACAGTTGGCTTGGTTCTTTATGTGAATGTTATGACTATCAAGGATCCACAACCTATATCTCTTGAAGGACTTTTCAAACTTCTTGTTCATTATGAAGTTGCTATGAAGAATTATGGAGCTCTTTCTCATATACAGGATCATCCAAAGGACTTCAAATTAGTGAAACATAAGGCTCCGTTGCCGAACGGCAAGTCAAAGATTTTGAAGAAGTCAACCACATGTGAGTATTGTAAAAGGGAAGGACACTCCATCAAAAACTACATAACAAGATTAAAGAAGATTGAAACAGAATTTTTGAGATCCGAACACAAGCTTTCTAATGATGAAGATGAAGATGACAAAGCAAAGGCCCACTAAAGCATCCATTATTGGGGGGGGGAGGGGGGGTTGAAGTATGTGTAATCTGATCTTATTAGGCCAAGACCAAAAGTGTAGAGTGCTTATGAGCACTACTGATGTAGCCTATGAGCAAGTGTCTATGTAAGCCTACAAGCGTTTTTGATATAAGCCTATGCGCATCACTTATGTAAGCCTAAGGGCACCCTTCATGCATTCACCCTTAATGATATTGGTTAATCCACCTCTATGGATAACCTTAATTAAAGGGTGTAATATATTTATTATATTGTAATTTAACCTTCAAGTCAAGTTATGTCAACTTGAGGTTAACATCTAATTGGGGATTTGGTATCACTATAAATACCCCCCAATGACTGATCCATTGTATCAGTGTGTGATATATGTGAAATATTGTGGGATGCCTATGGGCACCCACCCCTTATTCTTTTCATGTCGTCTCTCTCTCTCTCTCTCTCTCGATTATCAATGCTATCTTTAATCACTTTTGCATCTTTTTTGGATATGATTGTAGTGAATGTATGTTTTGAAATGTTTTAGGCAAGTATTACAAATTCCAACAATTGTTAGTAGGTCAAGCACCAATTTTAATACGTCTACATTTTTTAATCCCAAGCAAATTTTGTTGTAAGCTATAGGACTTTCACATGAATAAACGAAAATTCCATCTCACCATACAAGTTATCCAGCATCATAGACCTTTCAAATGTTATGGAATCCCACCTTAAATTTAAGAAAATTGTAGGCTAGATAGATAGATTGCTTAAGCCAAAATTGTTTTTACCATACATATTGCCTGATTAAATAACTTTGTATGTCATAAGATCTGTAGGCAGACAATTTGACACATCTACATGAATGAATGCATGTTGTATGAGTTCCAAGCACAAGTGTAAAAATGTATGCATGTGTAAATGCATTCACACAAATTGACGATACATGTAACTAACAATTGCTATATGTTAGCATTGTCATGTATTGTTGTGTACATAGGTGGCAACACATATGTTTGTAATAATGTAATGGTATGGTATGTACTTACATGTTTTAATTGTGTATGGGTAGTTTGGTGGTGATTATGCAATTGCCAACTGCCTATTGGCCTGTGCTGCTTATATGTTCTATGTTGTTGGCTGAAGTGTGTTGTTGGCTAGGAGATGCTTGTAGGGTGGTAGCGTTGTTCATTGAGGTATAATATTCAAACTATAATATATTGCAGATGGTTGTTGTACAAGATACATATGCACGTAGTGTATCCATATATATATATATATGTAAGTTATTCCCATTATGTAAGTATATATATATATATATATATATATATATATATATATATATATTTGTAATGGAATTATATTGCAGTGTGTTGTATTCCATTTCTACATTCTAGTGTCATTGCTCCTCCGAAGTGGGGTCGAATTTGGTGACATGGAGATGTGACGAGCATATCGCTCAAGGAGGCATGCAACGACAACAATGGGATGACTACGATGTAGTCAACAAACAACGTAGTCTCCCTTGGGAGAAAGGAAGATTGAAATTTGCAAAAGAAAGTGTTATAGATTTTGTTTGTTGACACAACAAAGGGCCAAGTGACAAAGATGTGTGTGATAATGTACACGCAGAAGTGCACACCAAGAAAGTAGTTTGCGCAAGTGAAGATATTCACACAAACATAGAACTTTGTGTAGGCATGCGCACAACCAAAGAAATCTGCACAAGAGAAGATGTGTGCGCAAACATAGGACGTTGCGCAGGTGTGCGCACAGTCGAATAAGTCTACACAAGTGAAGTTGTGCACACAATCAAATAGTTTTCGCAAGTAAAGATCTGCACACAACTGAAAAAGTTTGCAAAGATGTGCACAAAACCAACAAAGGTGTCTGTAACAAAGGCATGCGTGACGACAAATGTCATGCTGATGAAGGTGTTTGTGATGGAAGTTTACACTGACGAAGTTTGGCGTGATGAAGATGAAGTTGGATGTGATGAAGCTAACAAGAAGTCTACCAAAGGAGAAAACTTGGGTTGGCAAGAAAGATTGGTATTGCTTAAAGCATGTTTTGCATTATATACTATGCATAAAAAGAGTTTGGCACCACAACAATTCCAAGTTGGAGTGTCTATTAGTGAGTGCAATAGGAGTCTGACGCTCAAGCAAATGGAAGATGGCATGGTCGATAATGCATGTGATGAGAGTCAAACACTAGAGCAACTACAGGTTGGTGTGATCAATAAAGTGGGGCAAGAGTCAACATTGAAGCAACTATAGGTTAGCACGTTTCATGGTGCACGGGACAATACTCCGACATGAGAGCAATTGTTATGTAGTGCGTCTGACAATGCATGCAACAAGAGTGAGACACGCAAACAACCATTGCCTAGGCCAAATCAATTGATCACGCAGTTGACCAATTTTGGCATAGTGCATATATGTCCCATGTTTCATGGTGGTGGAACTGAGGACCCAATAAAGACATCGAAAAATCTGCCTAACAATGTGGAAGGCCAATGGGCAGATGAACGAAGTAGATTGGAGGAGGTTATTACAACACTGTGTGGAATCACAATGGATTGGTACATTGGATTGCTAGAAAGCATGTACCAAACCTACAAAGAGTTATGAGAAGCCTTCTTGAGAGAATTTAAAAATGTTTTACAATGGCAGTGAGGTCATGGCTGAAATCTACAGAATGAAGCAAGGTGACACAGAGTCAATTCATTCCTACAATCAAAGGTTGAACAGGTTGTTTACCCATTTGAAGGAGGATTTGTCAAACGCATTGAAGAAGAGGTGGTTCACAAAGGGCCTTCTTCCTATGTATTAGGATATGATTAGGGTGGTCCCTATAACATCATATCAAGAGGCCTTTAAGCGGACCATGAACTTGGAAAGTGATGCAAAGGTGTCATTAAAATGTTGGGATCATCTTAACGAGGACAAACATGACCCCAAAGATAAAAATGGCATTGATGATGAGAGTGAATTTGGCAAAGAGAGTTAAGATTCTAATAAAAAGTGTAACTTAAAGGACGATTTGAGGACATCATCCACATGTTGAGGTCGACAAGTCAATGAAGTGGGCAACTTTGAAGGAGCAATGACTCTAAGAATGAGATTAACACTATTAGAAAATATCAAAATTATGTGCAAGCAAAAAACACAATAATGCAGAAAAAACAGTAACACAGATTTTACATGGAAAACCTGCAATGTGCAGGAAAAACCACGGGGCAATGGCAACTTGATATTTTATTGATTTCGGCAAAATTACATTCAATCAACATTTACATGCAAGGGGTCATTCCCCTTTTATAGAAAAAAACAAACTATTTGTTTCCTCTCCCAAAGGAAGACTCCAAAAATTGTTCGTTTCCTCTTCCAAAGGAAGAGTCCAAAAAACTGTTTGTTTCCTCTTCCAAAGGAAGACTCCAAAAAACTGTTTGTTTCCTCTCCATAAGCTGCACCACCATGCACCTCTCTGCTGAAGAACATTGGAGATTTGGATATTGACTTCACCTCCTAACATTCTCCCACTTGAAGTCGATATACAGGAATTCTTTGCCTATGTTTTTCCATCCAAGTGTCAATTGCCCAATGCTGCCCTTATCACATTTTCAGCAAGCCCAAAGAAGTCCTGCACCACTCAAACTTCTTTGTCTTGACTGGCTTGGTAAGCATATTTGAAGGATTCACTTCAGTGTCGATTTTCTGCAACAGGATCCTACCTTCTTCCACCACATTTCTTATTAAGTGGTACTTGACATCAATGTGTTTCGTGCGATCATGGAATGTTAGGTTCTTCACTAGCTGAATAGCACTTTGGCTATCACAATGCAACGTAATTTTCCCCTGCATTACCTTAAAGTCACCCAACAGTCGCTCTAGCCAAATTACCTCTTTGCTAGCATGAGTCATTGCAATATATTTTGCTTCAATGATTGATAAAGCCACCACAGACTACAACTTAGAAGCCCAACTCAGCTCCACCAACAAGAGTGAAAGTATATCCTGTAGTGGACTTTCTGCCATCTCTATCTCCACCATAATCAGAATCCACAAAACCTTTAACTTGCAAACTATCCGATCCATAGTAAATAACAACATCTGAAGTGCCTCTTAAATATCTGAATATCCACTTCACCGCATTCCAATGCTCCTTACCAGGATTTGCCATGTACCAGATAACTACTCCCACTGCTTGGGCAATATCTAGTCTGGTGCTCACTATGGCATACATGAGGCTTCCTACTGCCGATGAATACGGTACACAAGACATGCTTGTCTTCTCTGCTTCTGTTCTAGGACACTGGTTGGAAAACAATTTTAAGTGTGAAAGAAATGGGGTACTAACTGGTTTTGCATTCTGCATATTGAAGCGCTGCAGAATCTTTTCCATATATGACTTTTGACTTAACCAGATCTTTCTTCTATGTATCTTCATCCCTAAAATTTTGTTTGCTGCTCCTAAATCCTTCATTTCAAATGTCCTAGCCAACTGAGCCTTAAGATCGATGATTTTCTTCATGCTAGGGCTGCAACCAGCATATCATCAACATACGACAGCAAAATAATAAAACTGCCATCATCAAACCTCTTATAGTATCCACAATGGTCAGAATCACTCCTGCTGAAACCTTGGCTCTTCATGAAGGTGTCAAATTTTCTGTACCACATCCTTGGCGCCTGTTTCAACCCATACAAAGATTTCTTCAGTTTGCAAACCAAATGCTCTTTGCCTCTTTCTTCGTAACCCTCAGGCTCATCCATATAAATCTCCTCCTCAAGATCACCATGCAGGAAAGTTGTCTTTACATCAAGCTGCTCCAATTCTAAATCCTGTGTTGCTAAAAGTGCAAGTAAAACTCTAACAGTAGTCATCTTCACAACTGGAGAAAAAATTTCATTAAAGGTTATACCTAACTTTTGCACATTGCCTTTTGCCACCAAACGAGTTTTATAGCGTTCCAAAAACCCATCGTTGTTTTTCTTTACTTTGTAAAACCACTTGTTTCCAACAGCCTTTCTTCCAGAAGGGAGATCCACAAGTTCCCACGTTTTATTCTTGCGCAGTGCCTTGATTTCCTCCTCCATGGATTTCCTCCACTTTTCTGCATTCTTAGACTCTCTAGCTTCCTGAAATGAACTAGGCTCACCATCATCAATTAACAAAGCAAAAGAGGACTGATAAACATGAGAATACCTTTCCGGACACTTTTGTGGACGTGTAGATCTTCTAACCCAATGATTTGTTGATTGTGGCTCTTGGTCTTGTGATTGTTGTGGCTGCTCTACTTGTTGTTTTGCATGTTGTTCTGCATGCTGGTCAAAAGTTTCAGCATGCTGATTTTCATTTTCATCTTCGTTCATGTCTACTTCAACTGGTACAACATTAGGTGTTTGATGTACCTCCTTCCTTTGCATGGATTTTTCATCAAAAATAACAACGCGGCTAATAATTACCTTGTGGACAGTAGGATCCCACAATCTATACCCCTTTATTGCATCTCCATATCCGAGAAAAACACATTTGCTTGACTTTGGGTCAAGTTTGGACCTTTTTTCTTTAGGCACATGGGTAAATGCATCACAACCAAAGGTACGCAAATGAGAGTAATCAAATGGCTTACCACACCAAACCTCCTCTGGAATTTTTCCACCCAATGCAGTTGTAGGTGACCTATTAATGAGGTAAACAGCTGTATTATCAGCCTCTACCCAGAACCTTTATCCAACATGGATGCGTTGAGCATGCTTCTTGCACGTTCCATGATTGTGTGATTCATCCGCTCAGCCACACCATTTTGTTGTGGAGTATATTGTACAGTCTTCTGGTGCTTAATTCCTTCCTGCATACAAAATTTATCAAATTCCTTGGAGCAATATTCACCCCCATTATCTGACCTAAGACATAAAACAAGCTTGCCCAAACTTTTCTCTACTCGAGTTTTGAACTCTTTAAATTTCTGCAAAGCTTTTGACTTCTTCGGAAAATAAACCCACACTCTCCTAGAATAATCATCTATAAATGTCATAAAATAGATGGCACCATTTAAGGACTGAGTGGGGACTGGTCCAAATATATCCGAATGTATAAGTTGCAGAAAATCAGAACTCTTACCAGGGTTTGCAGTAAACCAAACCCTCTTTTGTTTACCAAAAATACAGTGCTCACACAAGTCTAAATTGGAAGACTTAATCCCAAAAAGCATACCTCTATCATGCAGAATTTTCAGACCTTTTTCACTCATATGGCCTAGGCGTTGATGCCATAGCATTAATGCATCCTGAATAGAAGTTGTTGTTGCTGCATGGTTTGTCACCGTATCACCGCATAAACGATATAGGGTCCCATAAGATTCTCCCTTTGCTACTACAATAGCTCCTCTAGTAATTTTGCAATAGTTGTTACCGAAAGTGATAGAATACCCTAGCTTATCCATCATCTTGATTGAGAGCAAATTCTTCCGCAAATCTAGCACATGTCATACATCACATAACATCCTTTCTCTACCATCGTCCAACCTGATCCTTATGTCCCCTCTTCCCACAATTTCTAAAGGGTGATCATCACCCAAGTAGACCTTCCCACCACTATATGGCTGATATTTGTCAAACTAGTCTTTGAGGAGACGTGGAAAGATGGACCCGAGTCCAAAACCCAATAATATAAAACAAATTTGTTGTTGCCGATACATAAAGCCTCACATGTTGTCGTCTCTTCAAAATTTACTGTACTAGCCTCAGTTGAGGGCTGAAATTGTTTTTCACCATTTTTTTCCTTTTTTAGCTGCCAACAGTCCTTTGAGTGCCCTGGCTTCCCACAATGCCAGCACTTCCCTTTCAGCTTGCGTCCTTTAGACTTATATTTGGACTGTGATCTACCTTGTTGACTCCTCTCGAAATATTGACCTCTCACAACTAGGACTTCCTTGGTTGAGGGTTCTAAAAATGTTTTTCGCCTCAACTCTTCTGCCAACAAAGCGGCTACCACATCATCAAATTTTAGAATTCCTGATGATGAATTGTTGATGGTCATCACCAAATGATCCCAATTTTTCGGGAGGGAACAAAGTAGGGTGATAGCTCTATCCTCATCCTCCATCTTCACATTAACTGAAACCAGTTTATTGATAAGGGTATTAAACTCATTCAAGTGATCTGCCACAAATGAACCCTCCTTCATCCTTAGGCTATACAGTTGTTTTTTCAGAAAAAACCTTATTTGTTGTAGATTTCATCTCATACAACATTTCAAGTTTCTTCCAAAGGGCTTCCGCGGTCTTTTCTTCAACAACATTGAACAAGACGGAGTCTGCTAGGCATAGACGTATTGTAGAAACCACCTTCCTGTCTAGCGTTGTCCACTCCTCATCTTTCATGTTGCTTGGTTTACTCGCGACCCCTTTCAAGGCTAGGGCTTGGTCATTTTGAACCAACAAATCCTCCACCTTCATCTTCCATAGAGCGAAGTTCCTGCCATCAAACTTTTCAATCTCAAACTTGGTTACACTTCCAGTCATTGTTGCAGCTCCCACTCGCACAAAACCCTAGGCTCTGATACTAGATGTTAGAAAATATCAAAATTATGTGCAAGCAGAAAACACAATAACGCAAAAAAAATAGTAACATAGATTTTACGTGGAAAACCTGCAATGTGCAAGAAAAACCACGGGGCAATGGCAGCTTGATCTTTTATTGATTTCGGAAAAATTACATTCAATCAACATTTACATGCAAGGGGTCATTCCCCTTTTATAGAAAAAAACAAACTGTTCGTTTCCTCTCCCAAAGGAAGACTCCAAAAATTGTTCGTTTCCTCTTCCAAAGGAAGACTCCAAAAAACTGTTTGTTTCCTCTCCCAAAGGAAGACTCCACAAAACTGTTTGTTTCCTCTCCATAAGCTGCACCACCATGCATCTCTCTGCTGAAGAACATTGGAGATCTGGATATTGACTTCACCTCCTAACAAACACAAAGAGTGTGTGTAACAACATTAAATCATCAATACAAATAATTGCAGCATAGAGGGAGACTATTCCAAGGAGGCATGCCATCAACGGTGCAGTCAACCACCAAAGCAATGGAAGATGTCAAATTGAGTATGATACTCACGGTAGACCCATTGTGTAATGCCAAAGATGTCATCTTTGGGAAAACTTCGTACGTGAATGTCTGAGTATTGCAAGTCAAGAAGAACCAATGATGCATGGAGGATTCAAAAAGTCAAAGAAGAGTCATAGCCCTAATCAGGAAGCAAAGGGCATTGTGAACTGATTGAAATCAAGGTGTTTGAGAAACCATGCAGCTTGTTGAGGTTGCACAACTGGTTGAGACTGCACAAGATGAGGTTGTGCAACATAGATGAAACTAGACAATGAGAGACTTTAAGCAATATGCAATATGAGCTATCGACGACACGAAGGGGTTCCGCCAACACGAAGATGAACGGGAGAAAATGTTAAGTGTCAAAATCGACAATAGAAGACAAGCTTGTAGTCTGGAAAATAGTAGACTAGCTATCTTGGATAACTGGTTATTTGGCCAAGCCATCTAGCCACCTGGCCAAGTTGCTATCATCATGCAAACAACAAACAGGCCATCTGAGTTGTCTCGTCGTTTGGTAGTCTAGGTCAATCGTTGGCCAACAAGACATATCAACCAACAATCTAGCCTCCTAGGAAGGCCATTTGGACATGGTCTTTTAAACCTAGGCCATCTGGCCCAAGGCTCTAGCTATTTGGACCAAGGTGAAGGTCATCTACGCCAAGGAAGTCATCCAAGTGAAGGTGAAGATCGTCTGGACTTGGGAAGGTGTGGTCCAAACACGAAAGGATGTCTTCCGAAGCAATAGAGCAGAAGATGTGCCAAATGGCACGGCCAAATGTTTTGTAGAGGCAAAATCAGCCAGTAGAGAGGAAATAAAATCAAGATGTTTGAAAGAAACCACACGTTCAAAAGTGGGAAGGAAAAGGAGTTGTTGGCTGGACAAGTTTCATCATCCAAGACAGAGAAAAGGTAAAGGAAGAAGTCACAATAGTTCAAAACACCGTCAAGGGTTTTACCCTCTATGCAGAAGATTTCATTGTCCAATTGGAAGAACTAAGGCACGACTTGGTTGTGCACCCCCATTTCAACAGGTTGGTGCAACAACTAGGGCAAGGGACAAATGGCAAAAGGAAAATAGTTGTCTAGTTGGAATGGCTAAAGTACACGTAGTTGTCTGGTTGGGATGGCTAAGTACACGATCATCTTCCCTTTTGTTGTCAACAAGGAACAAATCAACCAAGAAGACAATTGTGTTGTGCAGTCAAAGAAGATGTTTCACACAAATGAATCGTTTAAGTTTTGGTCATCAAAGACTACATTGTTTGGAGGAACATCCTCCAAGACAAGGTTGTCTAAGGGAACGTTGTTTGGGATGAGGTCGTCTAGAGGAACGTCATCCAGGACAAGGTTGTCTGCAGGAACACCATTCGAAGGGAGGTAATAAAATGAGGGGTCATCAAGAAGCAACCAACTTGAAACAATATCATCTAAGACATCGTCATCTAATACATTGCTATCTAGGTCATGACCATTGCCCTACCGTTTGAAGCTAATCATCAAGGCAACAATCTGGAGTTCGTCGTTTGACTCACCACCCGAAGCAGGTTGTCTCATAGTGGACCCAAACCGAAAATAAGCAACGATAGGCCGTCAAGAGGCATGAACAAATAGGTTGAGGTTGTCCAGAAGTCAATGTGGGCACATGAGATGACAAGGGAGAGTCCGACTAGTATGGAGTCTAAGCCAAATCCAACAATGAAGAGATGAGTAAGATTCGTCAACAAACTATGAAAACCATAAATCAGCCAAGTGTCAAATTTGATGGCACTAGGAGGAACACCGCACTTCCAGATGATAGACGAGCCATCCAGGCCATCCAAGTAGATTGCCTTGCTATCAAGCACATGGCAAAAAGGTCGTCTAAGTCATCTGGCCGTCTAGGTCAACCATCTAGTCGTCATCCCAAACTATCTAACTGTTAGGCCAAGTTGTCTGGCCAACAAACCAGCTTATATGGTCGTGTAGCCCCCAAACTAGCCATCAATCATCTATTCTTTGGGCCCTCAGGGCAAGCCATTTGATTGAAAGTTCAATCCATTAGGCTATTTAGGAGGGTCATTTGGTCCCTAGGTCATCTAGGCCAGTCGTCTAGAACTGGCTGATGGGGACTACCATTTGGGACATCTAGACTTGTACTCTAAAGCATGTCATCTAAAGCAACCATTTTGGGGATATCGTTAGGGCCATCTAATAGCATTTGAAGGTTTGAACGACAATTTGAATTTTAAAACTAGGTCAAGTGGAGGTCATCAATATGTAGAATATAGGAAAAATTCGGCTCGAACAGTGAAAGCGTTAACTATTCAGTTGTTGGGGTTTTGGGGCACTGCTCCTTGACCTTACAAGGAGCCTCCCAACCCTTTGACCCCCAATAGAGTAGGCAGTAGGTGTTCCTTGTCATACTTGTGAAGTAATTTGTTGCCTGAAGCACAAGAAGCAATTGGATAAAAATGTTTTGCTCGCAGCAATTTCAAGTGCAAGAAGTTGCAAAAGACGTGTGGAACAAAAGGAAGCAGAAGAAGCGTGACAAGAGATCCAAGCATTGCGTTTAGTGCTCCTATCGCTAGTGTTTAGTTGGTCTATTGTCGAGGACGTAGGCAGACGATTTGACACGTATCCATGAATAAATGCATGTTGTACAAGTGCCATGTATGAGCACCCAAATATATGCACTAGTAAGTGCATGTCCACATATTGATGATACATGTAACTAAGAGTTGTCATATGTAAGCGTTGTCACTTAGTGTTGTGTACATGGCAATACGTGTTTTTGTAACAAAGTAATGTAATGTTATAAGGTCTTTTAGTGTTTTAATGCGTATAGGTAATTTAATGGTATTTAGCCAATTTCCAACACCCTATTGGCCCATGATACTTACAAATATGCATCAATGTTGTTGGCCGAAGTGTGTTGTTGGTCGAAAGATGCTTCTAGGTTGGCAGTGTTGTTCATTGACGTATATTGTTCAGACCATAATGTATTGCACATAATTTTTGTATAGGATACATGTGTGTCATGCACGAGTGTCAGAAAGTATGCACAAGTAAATCACATTCACACAAATTGATGACGAGTGTAAATAAGAAACGTCAAATGTAAGTGCTGTTGCATAGTGTTGTGTGTGTACATGGAAATATGTGTTTGTAATAATGTATTGTAATGCTATAAGGTATTTTATTGTTTTAATGTGTACAGGTAGCTCAGTAGTAGTTAAGCAGCTGCCAACCACCTGCTGGACCGTGAATCTATATGTACACATCTATGTTGTTTGTCGAAGTGTGTTTTTGGTTAGAAGATGCTTGTAGGTTGCTAGTGTTGTTCAAGGTATAGTGTTCAATGTATTGCAGATAATTCTTGTACAGGATAATGTGTGCAGACTCCAAAGTGTATCCATATGTATCTATAAGTTATTCCCATTAAATATGTTTGTTTATATATTTGTAAAGGAATTATATTGTAGCGTGTTGTATTCCATTGCTACAAGCTCTTTCTGATGCAGTCCAGATGAGGGGGTCTAATGAAAGACAGCCTCTTCTAGCAGCCCAAATGTCTCACAACAAATTCACACAACCAGAAAATGAACAGCAACAATTTACTTGCATTCAAAAAAAATTTTTTTTATTGACTGGCAACTGTTCAGCATCTAAAATTAAAACCAGCAGCAAAAAGTACAGTCACAAAAAAAACTTCCCTTGCCGGTAAACTGGAAATTGCAGCAAAACTCAAAACTTCATTAGATTGCTTCCCTTGCCAGTAATCTGGAAATTGCAGCAAAACTCAAAACTTCATTAGATAGCTTCTCTTGCCGGTAATCTAGAAATTGCAGCAAAACTCAAAAACTTCATTAGATAGCTTCTCTTGCCGGTAATCTGGAAATTGCAGCAAAACTCAAAAACTTCATTAGATAGCTACTCTTGCTAATCTGGAAATTGCAGCAAAACTCAAAAACTTCATTAGATAGCTACTCTTGCCGGTAATCTGGAAATTGCAGCAAAACTCCCAATTTATGCTTTTCCAACAATGGGAATGAAGGTGGGACATGGAAGGTTAAAAGTCATGCCCCTTCTTCTTCTCTTGGCAGTTGGAAAGATCTTCAATTTTTATTATTATTATTTTTACCTAGATGCTCCTGCATCATACATGTTGGGTAAGAGAAATGCTTCATGAGCTTCGGCTCATGAACATTTTACGAAATCTTCAACCGAGATCACATGCTTGGCAGCTTTGGATGCACTCATCCATGTGGCTTCTTCCGCTGCCCGATTCTTCCATTTTACCAAATACTCATGATACTCCCTACCTCTTGTCTTCTTAACCACTCTAGAATCTATCACCGCTTCTACCTCATCCCGTTCCTTTTCCAGCAACTGTTGTACCCATTCTTCCATAGGGAAATCTGAAATTATATCTTCATTTTCACTTGCTGGTCCCTCATGATAAGGATACAAATCAGCTACATTAAAAATTGGTGATATATCCACTCCTTCCGGGAGTTCAATCTCATAAGCATTGGCTGCAAATTTCTGCAAGACCTTACAAGGTCCAATCTTTTTCCACTTCAGCTTGTTATAAGTTCCATGTGGGAACCTTTCTTTCCTCAAGTGAGCTAAAACCATGTCTCCAATCTGAAATTTGTGTTCTCTCCTCTTGATATCAGCATGTTGTTTGTACCTCATAGTGCTCTTTTCCAAATCAGCCTTCACTTTCTTGTGCAACTCATGCATATACTCAACAAAATCTTCTGCTATAACACTTTTTCTTTCCAAATCAGTAGTATCTCTCAACTCATCCACTCCTCTAAGACTAAATCCATACACAATTTGGAAAGGGCTCTTGGTTGTACTTCTATTGATTGAGTTGTTATATGCAAATTCAGCTTGTGCTAAGGTAGTATCCCATAGATTCGGTTTCTTTCCAACCAAGCATCTCAACAAATTCCCAAGGCTTCTATTGACAACCTCTATTTGCCCATTGGTTTGTGGATGATAGGCTGAACTAAAACCCAACTTAGTATCCAATTTCTTCCACAAAGTCCACCAAAAATGGCCCACAAATCTAGTGTCTCTATCTGAAATAATACTCTTTGGCAACCCATGCAATCTCACCACTTCTTTGAAGAACAATGTAGCAATATGAGTAGCATCATTTGTCTTCCTGCAAGGTATGAAATGTGCCATCTTTGAAAATCTATCAACAACAACAAAAATAGAGTCATTACCTCTTTGTGTCCTTGGCAACCCAAGAATGAAGTCCATGCTCACATCTTCCCAAGGTCTTTCTAGTATAGGCAATGGCTGATACAAACTGGTGTTTTGACTCCTTCCTTTGGCATGTTGACAAACTCTACAACTTTGCACAAATTTCTTCACATCCACACCCATTCTCGGCCAATAGTAACTCTCACAAAGCTACCCCAATGTCTTATCCATTCCAAAGTGTTTGGCTAGACCTCCACTATGCTTTTCTCTTATCAAATTTTCCCTCATAGAACCACACGATATGCACAATTATTGCCCCTTGAACAATAATCCTTCTTGCATGAAATAGTCCAACCATGGAGTCCTATCTTTCTCGGTTGGGTTGTTACAAGATGCCCAAGCCTCCTTAAAGTCCACATCATCCGCATATAGCTCTCTCATGGAATCAAAACCAACAACCTCTATTCTCATCTCATGCAACAATAAACATCTTCTACTCAATGCATCGACTACCCGATTTGTGCTACCACTTCTATGCTTCAAAACAAATGAATAACCTTGAAGAAATTCTACCCACTTCATATGCCTTTGGTTTAACTTACCTTGGCTGTTAATGAATTGCAAAGCATGATGATCTTGAATAGAACAAACTCCTTCAGTAGCAAATAATGTCTCCACTTCTTAAGGGCTTGAACAATGGCATAAAACTCTTGGTCATAGACCAAATATTTCCTCTTTGCTTCACTTAACTTCTCACTGAAATAAGCAATGGGCTTACCCTCTTGGCTCAAAACTCCACCTATAGTTGTCCACTCATATCACAATCCACTTGGAAAACCTTGTTGAAATCTGACAAAGCTAGAACCAACTGTTACGTTACCTTCTCCTTCAAGATTTGAAAACTCTTTTCTGCTACAACCATCCATTTGAACTCATGCCTACCACCCTTCATTGTTTCTATGATTTGTGCACAAATCCCACTAAAATTTCTGATAAACTTCCTGTAAAAACTTGCCAAACCATGGAAACTTCTTGCCTCAAACATACTTCTTGGTGATGGCCAATCCACAATAGCTTTAACCTTTTTGGGATCCATCTGCAAGCCTTCTTGTGAAATAACAAAGCCCAAATACACTAACTCTTTCTTCATAAAGCTACATTTCTTCAAGTTGACCAGCAACTGTTCTTCTTTCAACCTTTGCAAAACCAATCTCAAATGCACCAAATGATCTTCTTTACATTTTCTAAATATCAAAATATCATCCAAATAAACAACAACAAACTTACCAAGAAATGGTTTCAACACTTCATTCATCAACCGCATGAAAGTACTTGGTGCATTGGTCAATCCAAATGGCATGACCAGCCACTCATACAATCCATCCTTTGTCTTGAATGTGGTCTTCCACTCATCCCCTTCTCTAATCCAGATTTGATGATAGCCACTCTTCAAATCTATCTTCGTGAAGTACTCAGCTCCACTCAAGCAATCCATCAAATCATCCATGCGTGGCAATGGAAATATTTACTTTGTGGTTAATGGCCCGGGAATCCTGCACATACGCCATGCTCCACCCTTTCTGGGTGCTAGTATGGTTGGTACTGCACATGGGCTTAAGCTCTCTCTAATCAGCCCCTTGTCCAATAACTCTTGGACTTGTCTCTTCATTTCCTCATTCTCCATAGGTGTCATTCTATAAGCTGCCTTATTTGGTAAGCTTGATCCGGGAATGAAATCTATGCGATGACTAATGCTCCTCATAGGTGGCAACCCATCCAACAACTCCTCTGAAAGAATCTCCACATATTCCTCCAACAAATCCTTCACTTCATGTGGAATTTCAGCCATCTTGTCCGTTGTCCCATCTTCCATGGGTTTAGCAATGAAAGCCAAACATACTTCCTCCTTCATCCCCTTCAAGAATTGTTTTCCCATAATCAAGCACACTTTAGGACTTTTGTCCACTTCTTCTCCTTTGTCCTTCAATGGACTTAATGTGTACCTCTTGCCATCCTTCACAATAGTGTAGGTGTTCACCCTACCATCATGCATTACCTTTCTATCAAACTGTCATGGCCTTCCCAACAAAACATGACAAGCATCCATAGGCATAATATCACATAGTATCTCATCTTTGTAAGAACCAATTTGAAAGTTCACCATACATTGTTCACTTACCAAAATTTGATGTCCCTTTTGCAACCATGAGACCTTGTATGGATTTGGGTGTTCAATCCTCTTCAACCCAAGCTTTTCTACCATCTTCATAGACACTAAATTATCCATACTCCCACTGTCCACAATGACTTTGCAACACTTGCCTCCTAATTTGCATATGGTTCTAAAAAGACTTCTTCTTTGTACCGGTTCATGCTCCTCTTTGGCTGGTTTCAACAACACTCTCTTCATCATGAGAGATTCTCCTTGTTTTGGTTCCTCCATGCATTTTGGTGAGGCAATACTTTCTTCATCTGCTTGTGCAATATGATTCTTGGCTTCCTTTCCTTTACTACTGCCTTGTTGTACTATTGGACATTCAAATGCCCAATGACCGACTTCTCCACATCTAAAGCAATTTCTAGGGAATCCTCTACCCCTTCCTCTACCATAACCACCTCTTCCTCTTGAGAAATCTCCACTTTCTCTAGTGTTCTGCTGAAATTACTTTGAGAAGTACTAGCTTCTCCCTCTTGCTTTTGCTGCCCTCTTCCACTATTGGCTTGTCCTCTTCCTCTAGAGAACCATCCTCTTCCTCTAGAATTATTTTGTTGCCTTTGAGACAACTTCTCCTCCACTTTCAAGGCACATTGATAGGCCTCTTCCATGGACCTCAACCTGATCATACCAAATTCATCTTGAATAGACATGCAAAGTCCATTGACATACCTCAAAATCTTCTCTTCATTATCTTCTATATGGCTAGCCCGAATGGTGAGCTTGTAAAACTCCTCCATGTAGTCCTTCACATTCATCTCCTTTTGCTTCAGATTTTGCAACTTCTTGAAAAGACCCATTTGATAATCTGATGGAAGGAACTTGGCCTTCAGTTTAGCAACCATTCTATCCCAAGTCTTGATCTTTTCTTTTCCTTTTCTTTGCCTCTCCATTTGGACATGATCCCACCACAAAGATGCATGCCCTTTCAACCTAGTATAGGTAAACTTCACCTTCTTAGGGTCTTCCATTGATTCAAATTCAAAGTATTTCTCCATGTCTATAATCCAGTCTATGAGCTCCTCCAGATTCAAACTTCCATTGTAGCATGGGGTCTCCAACTTTGGCTTACTACCCATCTTTGTGATTGCTCTCAAGAATCTACTCTCTAGTTCATCCACTTGGCCTTCTTCTTCAGGCTCTTGAACCAATTCTTCTTCCTCATCATCACTAACATCCTCAACATGCACTCCCCTTCTTTGCGTTGTCTCTATGGCATCCAACCTAGCTGTAATTCCTCTTAACATCTCAGCAATATCAGCATTTTTGGCATTTTGTGGTGCCCGTGGCCTTCCTCTGTGTGCCATATCTTCTCCAACCTTGGCTCTGATACCAATTGATGCAGTCCATATGAGGGGGTCTAATGAAAGACAACCTCTTCTAGCAGCCCGAATGTCTCACAACAAATTCACACAACCAGAAAATGAACAGCAACAATTTACTTGCATTCAAAAAAATTATTTAATTGACTGGCAACTGTTCAGCATCTAAAATTAAAACCAGCAACAAAAAGTGCAGTCACAAAAAAAAAACTTCCCTTGCCGATAAACTGGAATTTGCAGCAAAACTCAAAACTTCATTAAATTGCTTCCCTTGCCGGTAAACTAGAAATTACAGCAAAACTCAAAACTTCATTAGATAGCTTCTCTTGCCGGTAATCTGGAAATTGCAACAAAACTCAAAACTTCATTAGATAGCTACTCTTGCTGGTAATCTAGAAATTGCAGCAAAACTCAAAACTTCATTAGATAGCTACTCTTGCTGGTA
Source organism: Wollemia nobilis (assembly GCA_028583015.1). NCBI lineage: Eukaryota > Viridiplantae > Streptophyta > Pinopsida > Araucariales > Araucariaceae > Wollemia > Wollemia nobilis. The sequence continues at coordinate 3,070,380 of JAQPPZ010017031.1, read as the reverse complement.
ATCTGGAAATTGCAACAAAACTCAAAAACTTCATTAGATAGCTACTCTTGCCGATAATCTGGAAATTGCAGCAAAACTCCCAATTTATGCTTTTCCAACAATGGGAATGAAGGTGGGACATGGAAGGTTAAAAGTCATGCCCCTTCTTCTCTTGGCAGCTGGAAAGATCTTCAATTTATTATTATTATTATTATTATTATTTTAATTAACCCGGATGCTCCTACATCAGTATTGCATGCTAAGACATAAGATCTCAAATGCTTCTTGCTTTACAGATTCATTGAGCCCCAAGATATATTTTGTTTGAACTGTGTTTGGGATGGATCCTCCAAATCAAATATGCATTTTAAGTATTTTTTGGCTTAAACATTAGAAACGTGTAAATAACTACTTGTTCACTTAACGTTCTTCATATAAGGCAATGTCATTATAAAGTTTTTAAGGCTTATATCAAGGTACACTTATTTTATGTTTACTATTTTTTACATTTAAAGGGAAAAAAAAGGATTCTAGTAGACTTGTCCAACATTTTACCACAACCATTAACACATGGAAATTTCTTTATTTTGTTCTAGTTATCCAGGCTCATTATTTCATTCATGATGGTTGCTTGCTACTTCACAAAAGGAATCTGATTTTCCTCGCCACTTCCAGAATTTTTTACAAATAGTGAAGATGTTAATCAAAGTAATAACACATTTGTCAAGGCAATAATTGAACCATCAAAGTTTTTTCTGTGGTCCTTGCAACAGAAGTTGAAAACCATATGTTTTCATATTTGCAAAAGAGGATGCCTGTTGAGCCAGCTAATTATAGCTCTTAAGTAAATGAGAAAAATGAAGAGGTATTTTGTGTTTTTATAGCAAATATATGCAAATAAGAAGGGACTACAATACTTACCATGTTCATGCTCGTGTTCGTGATGATGGTCATGGTCATGATGATCTTCACTAGAATTTTCTGTGTGAACTTCTGATTCAATCCTACAAAAAGATTTTTTTTAGGAAAAGAGAATCAGAGATCCTTAAGAACTTTTAAATTCCAGGGCATAACTTAGTAGATCTCATCATTTAGTGTCTTAGCAACAACATTGTTATTGCTTACTAAAACAAACACCATACTGTTTGGACAAAAACAAATCAGCACCTCCTAATTGTTTCTTTAGCAAAACAGTGATGGAATAAGCTGTATGAAAATGTTTAAGAAATCTAACAGATCATTATGACTTGAGAATCTATGACCTCTTGGGCCAAATTCATAGTCACCAAGTTCCGGCAGTTTGGTTGGAACATAGGGCCAAAAAAGTTCAGAGGTTCAGTTTTTTCAAAATCGTTCGATTTAGGGGGAGAAAACGAATATATGTCTGTGTGTGAATGCATGCGTGTGTGTATTTGTACAGAAATTTTCAGATTTCATAGTTTCAAAATTCAATCCAATCAACATGCAAGTCCAAAACAGATGTAAATCCTTCAAAGTTGGAATGGGCAATGTTTCACACTTCTGTCTCTAGTAGACATCCAACTAGTAAATTAGCAATGGGTGTCAGATATCTTTAAACAGCAAATATATTTGACTGTAAGTTCATGGCAATGGGAGCAGTTGAGTATAATGTAGGTTTTTTTGAAAAAAAGTTCAGACCAAACCAAGTTGGTTCAGTTCAAAATGGCCTAGGTTTGGCTGAACCTGGTAACTATGGCCAAATTCCTTGCACCACGTAAAAGATATCAGTTGCTTCAACATAGCATATTGTAGCGTTTATAAATCAATTCATTCTGGTGACTACACAAATAAGTACAAAGAGTGACAGAATCCTATCAATGTCCGTGAAACTCAAAGGTCTATACCAGCCATTACACCAATGTAAGAATTACCATGTTTTGCTAACATAGCATATGGTCATATACAAATTAACATATTCTTGAAACTATTCAAAGAGAATCCTATCAACGTCCGTGAAACTCAAAGGTCTATACCAGCCAATAAACCAATGTAAGAGTTACCATGTTTTGCTAACATAGCATATGGTCATATACAAATCAACATATTCTTGAAACTATTCAAAGAAGTGCGATTCAGATATAGAACATAAGCAAAACTATAAAAGTTATTTATCTTATTAATCATCATGCTGTGCTAGCAAATTATGTCCACTGTTTAGCCAAAAAGATCATTTGTGGAGATAAACAAATAAGTATGTGCATGCATACATCCATTCCTTCTTCTTTTTCTTTTTCTTTTCTTTTTAAATAATTTTAAGAGGAGAGGGCCACACCTTTCCAAGTCAAAGCCACCAATGCCAAGGACATAATCCATATCCACAACACCAAACTTGGTGTACTTAACTCGAGCCATAGCATTGATGCGCTGCAAGTAAATAAATGTTTTGTAAGAGGCAACACTAAAATGGATGAATAATAAAATAATGAGTAGGAGCAGATAAGTGTGACAGCAAATTGGTAGAACATATTACAGAACGGCAATCCATGATTGTACTGTCAATAGGAATTATGCTTTTATACCTTACAAGTCAACCACGACCTCTAACAAATTAATTAAGATAATCATAATATGTTTCAACTTTCAAACTGCTCCTCATCTATGCATGTGAGGGCTAATTATAGCTAAAGACATTAGTGCCCCTTATGTACTTGTGCTCCATATACAGTTGCTGGTACCTTTGTAGTCAAAAGTACGAGTATATAGGTGCAATCACTTCAGCTCATTTTACATGCTTTCAATAACAGAACTTTTTATGGGGGTTTGTCGATGGTCATTGCTTGAACACTGTCATGTTCCTTAAAAAAGAAATGGGAAAAGATTGTTGAATCTATATACACATATAATGAGTTTTCAGCTCAAGAGCTAAGAATATCAGTGTCTATTTAACTTAATCCTTAAATAAGAAGTCCAACGGTTGGAACAAGCAATTCACAGGAAAACCCTTCTCTTTAGAATCTCATTTACTATTGTTTCCGCATGAAGTGATGCTCCTCTTTTACACCATAAAAGCTAAGTCTGCGATTTCAGACGCCTAATACTAGAAATTATTAATCAGTCCCCAGGCCCTTGTCACTGCGGCCCTAGATGAGGACACATTTTCTCTGGAATTGACAACAGGAAACATTGTTAAGGGGCAACATATATATATATATATATATATATATATATATATATATATATATTTTTTTTTTTTGAATTTACATGGTGGAATCGGTAGCCGCCACGAATCCGGGCAGGCTGTCCAGCTTTTTATGGCCGCCACAGTATTCTGCGCTGTCCGCCCCAGAAGCCGCCACACAAATCTATGCGCTGTCCACCCCAGAAACCGCCACACAAATCTTCGCGCAGTCCGCCTCTATAACCACCATGCCACAATCATTTTAAACCTTTTACGCCGCTGAAAGCACCAGGAAAGGGACAAGCGTTCAGTCCGGCGAGGCCTGAGATTTGAACCTTGGACCTCCGCCCCCCTTATGGGGTTAAGGGGCAACATATTAGATATAAAATGAAATATAATAAATAAGAGTTATAATTACCCACCAAGTATATCATTTGTAAGAGTCATCATGACATGTTTTGGCAGTAATTGCCTTGCACCATTACATACTCTATTATTTGTTAAAGTATCTGAAGTGGAGTATTGTTTAATTGATATACCTGTTGGTATTTATATATTTGATACCTACCTCCTCTTATTTGTCATTTTTGTGCTAACACATTGTAGAGTGAAAATACACATTCGTATACATGTCTGTCAATAACTCTATTTACCACTCCAATGGAAATTCTCTTATTTGCTTGACTCGAAATGTTAAAAAGAACTGAGTTATATTGGTCAAACAATTGGCATTATATTAGTAGTATATGTATTAATGATTGGCAAATGTGCATTAATGATACTAAAGGTAAGACTGGAATTTTAGTTCCCAGCCTAGCCAGCACACCTAAGTGGCATATGAGACCCCCTTGTGGTCAAGAGGGAAGTTTTCACTTTACCTTATACATTGTTCACAGTATGGACCTCTATGGGTTTCAGCCTCTTGACAAAGTTCATAGTATATTTTGAAGCTTGCCAATCCATCTAAGCTCAAGATATAAAAAAGGCTGACTTAACATTTACTAAATGTGAATTTGGTTTGGAAGTGACCAACTTGTGTTAAAGTTCACTGGGAAAACAGCACACCATAGTATGATATAAAGAACAATCACCCTTATTATTGCCACTAGTTGCTTGTAATGGTGTTAACAATCCACACTTCCAGTTAGTTGGCTTGCTTATGCTACACAATGTGAATGTGCATCCCAATATAACCCTTGCTACATCAAACTTCCATCATCCAATTACAACTGTTGGAAGTCACCATTTTTCACCCTCACAGTAACACGCTATCTTGGAGGTATGTTACCTAATCAGTAGGATTTTACTGTCCCCTGAAGGTACACACAAATTGTGCAACTTCTACAGCAGTCTCCCTTCAAATAAAGCTTTGTTCTTGAATCCAAATTACCTCCATTTTGCTGTTTCTATTTCAAGTAAAACATCATCGATTTCAACAACTTCTGCATAGTGGATTATACTAATGCATATGATCCTTTGTTATATGTGGGCTAGATTAGTACTAATCCCAATATGACCTCCCAAGTCTAGCACATTGTTCTTCTTCAATGCATTAAGATGACTTCCATTGCATACCATGAAGCATCCATTTCACTCCTGAAAGCTTGCTTTAAGTTCAGTAATAACAATAGAATGCACTGTTGATTGTATTCTAATTCTTCTAAAGCATATTGTTGTATCTTTAATGCTTTATCACACACAATCAAAGCATGTAGTGCTGCAACTTTGGAAAAAGAAGATATGAATTTCCAAAGATACTGTGTGAGGTACAATTCCTTACCTCAGTCATATTGAAAGGTTTTCCCTATTTCAAAAGAGCTTCTATCTAAAAGGGATTAATCCTGGCCTCTCCCTCACCAGCCACAAATCCTAATATGGTCCAGGTGAAACCAAAGATCTACCTAAACCACAACAAACAAGAGAAATGCCACTCAGACCTATTAGACATCCCTGACACAAGATGATGGACCACATTGATGAAGAACTTATGACATATGAGTGAGATGTCACACATTCAATATTAGGGAACTGACTGAGTGAAGTGGCAATGTTATGTCATCAAGATGACATAAGGTGTGGGAATCAATGGATTGGAAAAAACTCAAATCCAGCAATTATATTGGATATACTTCAACAGGCTGTGATGCTCTTGCACAAGCTGGCAGGCCAAGTGATTCGGCAAATAGAAATACGAGCCGCTTATATTTCAACCCACCACTAACATGGAAAAATCAGGCATGGAAACTACAGCAAACAATGTTGCCCCAGCAGCATAGCTGCACTTCATGGAGAACAGAGTAAACCTTTGTCCTGTGTGACCCATGACCTTCTTGGAGCCTCCAGTTTGAACAGGATGTCAATTTGACTCCCAAAGCATTTTGTCACTCTGACAGCATTGCTACCTTGGAAGTCCAACATGTTATTTTGTAATGGTAATGAGGCACACTCACTACAGTGACCCACATTCAAATCCCATTGATGCAATAAGGAGGCCAATAATCATGGCATGCATGTGGCAAGATGGTTATATAAAGAACACAAGTACATTAGAGTGTGACCCGCATTTAAATCTTTAGGAATATGGCCCAAACATACCCTGGAACATAACAGCGACCCATTGAGGCCAGAACTAAGATTTGTCAACTGTAAAGAAAGAACAAATCACTCAATCCTTTAGTTAGAGGACACTTTTTTGTTCATTTACAATATAACAGTCTTTTCTAGAATAGAAGAAAAAGTAACCTGCAACCTCCAAGGAAAACTCCGCAAGACCTTCCCAGCCCAGCTCAGCCCTCAACAAAATTATCAGATGCTGCATGGGCACTGAATCACAGAAAGCACAAGGAATCACAAAAAGCACAGTGAACATGGGAAAAATAGCTTGAGATGAATTTGATGTCTCTGGAATGAGGTCTTTTTATTTATAGATGATTACAAGTGAAAGCTATGTGCATGATACAAGTGAAAGAGTCCAACAGTGGCTCGTACTAAGTACATACCTTCTGGAACAGGAGTGGTTAACATCAATGGGGTATACAGCAAAACACTCGATTAAAGCAGGTTACAAACTACCTAATTTATGTCAAAAAATTCAGAACAAACACCCTCTCATAAATTTATTTGTTAACAAGTTAAGACAGAGCCTTAAATCTTCGAGACCCCCCCACCCAACACATAAGCATGGATCCCACAAGCCATTTTGGGTGCTGCAGCTGATTAGGTACCCATTTGCATAACTTTGTTGATCCCTAATTTATCTCTAAACTTTACAAATTTCCTTTCACCTAAAATATCTTCAACTTGATTTTCTTTGTCGCAGTATAGAAGTTGAATTACATTATTCTGAATCAATTTTCTGATGAAGCAATTACAAATCCCCACTTGTATAGTCCTTGCATTGTAAACAGGATTCTTTGCTACCTCAATGGTGCTTTTATTATGACAATACAATTTTTAAGACTGATTTTGTTGAAAATTCAAATCACCAAGTATCCTTCTCCATCAGATTGCTTCACAAGCTGCTAGAGATGTTGTTGCATACTCTGCCTCTGTTGATAAGAATACAACTATCGGCTGCATTTTACTACACCAGGCAATAGCACCTGATTCAATGTTGAACACATTCTCTATGATCAAGATGAAATCATCAACATTACCTGCCCTTTCTAAGTCAATAAAACTTGTCAAAGACATATCACAACTTCACAAATTCAATCCTAAATTTTAAGTGCCTTCAACATATTTTAAATTCTTTTAGCCACCTTCCAATGAGAAGTTTAGGCAAATCACATAAACTTTGAAACCAATCTAACTGCATAAGCAATGTTAGGCATAGTTATGGTCAAATAAATTAGACTCCCCCAAAGTTAGCTAAACAATATGGAGCCTATTCTAAGTTATCATCTAAACATAATATAATCCATTTTTCAATTGGTCTAGATACAACTTTGCATTCCCCTATCCTGAAATTCACTAATAAATGATGTGCATATTTAGAACTGAGACAATGATATCCTGTCACCCTTTTGCCACTTTTGTATACAAAGACAATAATGGAGCAAATCCCAAATCATTCATTTCGAACACTTTTCTTAAACTACTGTATCATCAATCAAAATGGAACAATTACTTGCAAATATTACATAAGGTTCTATTATTTCTTTCTACAACCTTCTTTCTTTGGGAGGTATATCTGAAGGGACTGAAAAATAAGGCACACTTTATTTACAAGTTATCTTACAATATATAAGCATCAAGCTTAGGAGGGAGATATGACAAGTGTCATAAGCTCCACTCCAAGTGTCTTTCAGAAGACACCACTCCAACTCAAACTGAAGACAGGGACAAGTGGCAGAAGACAAATGTCAACCTGTCAATTATAGGCATAGTGCACATTATAACAATAATAATATTCTAACATTCCCCCTTAATGTGCACTATCCTAAAAAGATAAGTCAACATTAGATAACATTCCCCCTTAATGTTGACTTCTTTTACATAGATATAGCAAATTGCTAAACCGAGAAAACTTGTCTTTCCCAAGTGACTTGGTGAAGATGTCTCGCTACTTGATATTGAGTTGGTACATACTCCATGTGTATAATGTCTTCTTGGACCATTTCTCTAATGAAGTGATGATGGATCTCAATGTGCTTTGTTCTAGCATGGAAAACTGGATTCTTGGTCATCTTGATGGTACTTTGATTGTCACAATATATATATGTTGGACCATGTATGAATAGCCCAATATCCTGAATTAATTGCCTCAACCATATTGCCTCCTTAGTTGCCTCAACTGCTGCTCTATATTCTGCTTCTGCTGAAGATAGTGAAACTGTGTTCTGCTTCTTTGTGCTCCATGAAATAGAGCCTTGGCCTAATTGAAAGCAATAACCTGATGTAGATCTTCTAGTTTCAGGACAACTGGCCCAATCTGAATCTGTGTATCCAATCAAAGAAAAATTATCACTTGATTTATACATAAGGCCATGATGAGGTGTGGCCTTTAGGAATCTCACAATCCTCTTAGCTGCTATCCAATGGCTCTTCTTAGGATCCTGCATGAATCTGGAAATAAGGCCAACTGAATAGCAAATATCTGGTCTAGTTGAAGTTAAGTAGATCAAACTTCCAACTAGTTGCCTGTAAAGTGTACCATCAACCCTTTCTTCTTCATCATTATTTACCAATTTCAATCTAGTTTCCATGGGAGTTAGAGAGGGCTTACACTCCTCCATGCGAAACCTCTCCAAAATAGACTGAATGTACTTAGCCTATGAGATAAAAATCTTACCAGGTTGTTGCCATACCTCTATTCCTAAGCAATAGTGGAGGAGGCCTAAATCTGTCATCTCAAAGTTCTTGCATAAGTCCTCCTTGAGCAACCTTATTCCTTCTATGTCATCACCTGTAATGAGAAGATCATCCACATACAATGTAACCAAAATGATGCGGTTCCTCCAATGTTTCACATAGAGAGTAGATTCTGCTGCAGATCTAGTGAAACCAAGGTTGAGAAAATAGGAGTCAATCTTTGCATACCAAGCTCGGGGTGCTTGCTTCAACCCATATAGAGCTTTCTTTAATCTGAGGACTTTGTTGTTTTGGCCTTCAACTGTGTACCCCGGTGGTTGTTTCACATACACTTCCTCCTTCAAATGACCATTGAGAAATGCACTTTTGACATCCATTTGATATATTGGCCAATGTTTTTGAGCTGCCATAGCAATAACTGTCCCGATTGTAGTCATCTTAGCCACAGGAGCAAAGGTCTCCTCATAATCAATTCCCTCTTGTTGCTTATAGCCTTGAGCTACTAGGCGAGCCTTGTAGCGATCTAGTGAGCCATCTGCTTTATATTTTGCTTTGTATACCCATTTTGTGCCAATGGTATATTTTCCTTTGGGTAAATCAACTAACTCCCAAGTGTGATTCCTTTCAATGGAATCCAATTCTTGATCCATGGCATGAACCCATTTAGGATCACCAAGTGCTTCTTTGACATTAGAAGGTTCAGGTTGGCTAAGGACTTTGGCCATTAGGGCATAATTCACTTGGTGTCTTAGGGCTGAAGGCCTTTTACCTGTATAGGTGGGCAAATGATTTTGGGCTTCATCTATTGTGGCTTGAACCCACTTGGGTAAAGGATTGGATGATGTTACTTGATCATTAGGAGGAGGAGATGGAGGACATGGATCATTTGTAGGAAGTTCTTCTTGTGGATGAATTTCTTGATTTATGAGTGAAGGAGAAGGACTAGATGATATTGTATGCATGAATGGAGCAACTATTTCATTAGTTATTTCTAAAGTGGGGGCCTTAGGAGGATTAGATGGGGGATACTCATGAAAGGTAACATCCCTAGATAAAATGATTTTCTTGGAAATAGGTTCATATAATTTATATGCATTGGCACTATCACTATAGCCAACAAAGATGCATTTTTGGCTCTTATCATCAAACTTCTTCCTTTTCTTATGAGGAATATGAGCATAGGCATCACATCCAAATATTCTCAAATGGCCCACATAGGGCGTCCTTCCACTCCATGCTTCTTCAGGTGTTCTTTCATGTAAGGCCTTTGTGTATGACCTATTAGTCAAGTATGCAGCAGTAAGAACAACTTCTCCCCAAAATGAGTTAGGTAATATAGCAACATGTAACATTGATTTTGCCCTATTTGTGATTGTTTGATTCATCCTCTCAACGAACTCCATTTTGTTGCGGGGTATAAGGGGTTGTGAATTGCCTCCTTATCCCATGATACTTACAAAAATTAAAGAATTCATTGGAGACATATTCTCCACCATTATCTGATCTTAAGGTGGAGATTTGATAGCCACTTTCTCTTTCAACAAGTGCGATGAATTCTTTGAACTTATCAAGGGCTTGCCACTTATATTGAATTAGGTAGATCCATACCTTTCTGCTGTAATCATCAATGAAAGTGATGTAGTATTTAGCCCAAGTATAATATTGAACAGACATTGGCCCACAAATGTCTGAATGAACCAATTGCAAAGGTCTATTGGCTCTCCATGCCTTTCCTATTTCAAATGGTTGCCTATGGTGTTTGGCTATTACACATGGCTCACAAAAACATTTTGACTCCTTAAGATGTGGAAGTCCTTTAACTAATCCTTTTGTAGCCATCATTTGAAGATTATTAAAATTTAAATGTCCCAATATTTCATGCCACATGTACTCCAAAGAGAAAGTAGTTGTTGTATGCAAAGATGTTTGTGTTACAGATTTTGTAAGGAGGTAGTAAACACCATCCTTTTTCACTCCCATGGCCTTGACATTGCCATTGGGTTCCTTAATGTAGCATTTGTCTTTTTCAAAATAGACATTATAGCCCTTATCCGTAAGTTGTCCAATAGAAAGAAGACTCCTTTTAAGACCAGGCACATACAAAACATCTATTGCAGGAACATTATTACCATCATGCAAAGTAAGTGGTGCCTCCCCAACACCTTCAATGGGTAGAGCACTTTCATCACCAAAAGTAATGAATTGATTTGATGTAGGCTGAACCTTGGTCAACCAATCTTGCCTTCCTGTCATGTGCTTTGCTGCTCCAGAATCAATATACCAACATTCTTTATCTTCAACATTAACTTGGTTGGCTGCATACAATGTGTTCATATTATTATTTTGTGGTTCTCCCTGTTCTCTTTGCCTTTTATAGCAATTAGCAACATTATGATTCCATTTTCCACAATATTCACACCCTTGTTGATTGTTGTTTTGACCCCCTTGAGGTCTTGTTTGCCATCTTGGCTGCTGCTGGTACTGCTGCTGATGTGGTTGCTGATGGTACTACTGATTTGGTTGTTGCTGACGTGGTTGCTGCTGGTACTATTGATTTGGTTGCTGCTGGTACTGTGTGTATCTCTGATGTTGTCTACCCCTTTGATTCTGATTATGCTGATTTTGACCCTTGTTTTGTTTAGGTTGTAAAGTTGCCTTGGTGGCAAAAGTTGCTGATGTGGCTTCAATTTCTTCATCTTTGATTAGGGCTTGCTCATGTTTCTTAAGTAGGATCTCAATATCCTCAAGTGTGGAATTCATTGTTTTACCACTCAAGTCTAACATGGTAGCATAGGAGTGAAACTTTGAAGGAAGACCATGCAACATTATTGGAATTAACTCATTATCATCTAGGGTTTTACCAGCAGCTAAGAAATCATTCTTAATAGACTTCACTTCCATAAGATAATCGGTAAGTGAGCCTTTCATACATAGATTGTGCAATTTTTGTTTGAGATACAAAATATTATCTTGACTTGGCCTATCAAACAATCTATTGAGAGCATCCCATGCTTGTTTAGGTGTTTTTGCAGCCCTTACAGTTTCTCTCGCATTGAATTCTTGTAGCTAGCTTGATTAGACTTAAAGCTATATTGGAATTCTTCTCAAATTGTGCTTTTTCTTTAGGGTCTCGTAGGTGAAGTGAGTGGGTCTTCATTAGCCTCGCCTATCTTTCACAAAGTCCCACATGTCATTCATCATTAATATTGATTCCATCTCATACTTCCAATTTGCAAAAGTTTGTGCTCCTTCAAGTTTCTTTGTAAGTCCACTTAATAGATTTGTAGTAGCCATGATTTAGAAAAGGATCAAAAGAAAAGGGAGCTCAACAAAGGATGAAGTAAGAATGACAAATGCCAAATTAGAGCCCTCAAAAAAATCTAGGGTACACCGTCGAAGATCCAGAGGAGGGTTCGCCTAGTTTTTCCACTCTGAATCTTCAAGAGATTCCAACAGTGGGAGGGTTAAGTTGAACATAAGTGCCTTTTTCTATCCAAAGAGAGTAAGAATTAGAATTTTTCCAGACCTTTATACCAAACTTCTCAATATACCCGCCCTTACGTGAGGGAGACTATAAGCATTTGAGCAGTTGATACGTGGAACATAGGCGATTCTGAAAGGGAATAACCTGCCAGACCTTTATACCAAACTACTCAATATACCCGCCCTTACGTGAGGGAGACTATAAGTATTTGAGCAGTTGATACGTGGAACATAGGCGGTTATAAAAATGTGATGCTTGCTTTTTGTAGAATTGTTACAATAGATGTGCCAATGTATTATTGCTTTATAAGAATTTGCTTGTATGTGTTTGCTTGCTTGTATATGGCTTAGTGTCAAGTGTGTATGAAATGGAACTACACTTGATTACAATTATAAAACCCAAAGTCATGCAAGGGTAATAGCAAGCATAAAATGTAGACAAAGCCCAAATAGAAGATGCAAGCAACAAACACCTAGTGGCCAAGAGAGTGCCACAAAATGAATCCACCGACAAGGGACAAGGGGCCCTAAATCACCCCTTAAGTTGATGATTTGTATTGAAAACTTGGCTAAAAACAAATTAGCCCCAAATGTGCCTCCAAAATATGATACAATATCAATGCCTTCTTTTACAAGATTACCTCCAAACTTGCCAAATTCAATGAATAACTTGGCATAATGTCCTCCCAAAGACTTAGAATTGATCCTTGTACTATTTTGCCAAATTTATCAACCAAGAGTGTCGGATACAACCGAAAATGCACTCTAGTTTACAATCTTAAATTCAACTCAAAATTTAGCATGAGTAAATGATCTCAAAACTAAAAATAAATTGCACCAATGGATCCCCCTCAAAATTCTCTTTCCAACGACTATATATAAGCCTATAGTCGGATACAATTTGATGCTTCAACAAAGCAAAAAATAATGACCTTCAAAAATGTGTGCAGCTCCGGGACATTCCCAAATGGTCACCCATCCGAGTTGTACTCTAGAAAATAATGCTTGACTTGGGAGTTTTTATAAAACTTCTGCTTAAAATCCAACCTTCAAAATGATATGAAAATATCAAAACAAATCCCCCTTTTCATACATAGCAATATTCAAATATTTGTCACTTATTAATAAGGGATAGATTCATTAAGTAATCAAAGTGGAGTGCTTTGTTGAAGTGCCACTGGCGGGGCCCGCTTCACCTATCGCACCCTTTGTCAATTCATCTAGCCGCCAGTTGCAATTTCAAATTGCCCTAAAAACCGCCTGATGTTGTTGATGACGCTAGAGTGCGAAAGTTTTTAGTGCCAAATAAACCAAAGACAAAAGGTTAAAATAAATAAATTTAACTGCCAGCAATCACGAATTTTCTGAGATTGATTTAACCTTCACGGTCATGGTTCACCTTTTACTCTCAGCCTCAGATCACTAGTGTTGCTTGCAGTGGCGGGCCCTCAGATCTCCGTTTCTTTTACTTCACGTTTGTATTTGTCTGGAGAGAACAATGTCGTTCGGGGAAGACGGCGAGGCCTGGACATGGCAGGACGAATTTCTGGGCGTGGACTCGGCTATCTCGATTTCACACTTATTGAGTGACGGAGGAGGAGCCTCGCCTAACCTGTTCGAAGCCGCTCCAATTGAAGGCTACGGTCACCTCGACCGGGACAGTCAAGGTAGCAGGGAGCCGTCTTCTTCCAGTCTCACAGGGCAGAGAGACGGGGACAGTCCTCAATGTGACACTGGAAGCTTTGGCGAGCAGCGTGCTAACGGATTTGAGGACTGCAGGAACTCAATGGCTGATGAAAACGGAGATTTCTAGATGTCCAATCCGGAAGCAGCAGGGTGTAATTCCTTTTGGTTCTGCAGAAATGAAGAATCTGGAAGCGAAAGCTTTGACCCGTCCTCCGAGAGCTTGATGGCCGGATGCTTCAACGACGCGGAAATCCCTTGCAATTCGGACGATCTGAACGCACTAAGCGGATTTGAGCAATCTGTTACACTCCGACATGGATCCGGAGATGTCACAGCCGCAAATCAGTCCTCCAGAGCTGAGAGATGAAACCCTTGTGCAGGGGACCAATATCTGCCGACGTCGTTGATTGCAGGAATGGATCCGCCTTTTTACGGCCTAATCAGACCACCATGCCAGAGGAAATTGTAGCACGGATGGCCTTCAGCTTTTGTCATTGAAAGGGCCACACGACGGGGTAGCATCAAGCAGTGAGGAGAATGGCGCAGATGTCGATCGAGGCCGAGCCTGGAGCCTGGAGGGTTTGGCTATTTCAAATCACGAAAGATGTCGATAAATATTGGTAGTTGAAAATCGTCCTTGCACAGAGCTGAGAGATCTGGAACCCTTTGAAAAACATGAAATCTTAAAACAAACTTTGAAATTTTTCAACAATATGGATTTTCATCAACATGCTCTCACAAACTCCTGAATTTCAACACGGAAAAAAAATACAACCTTCGTAAATTTTCTTCCGTTTCTCATTCACAGGATCAACTTAGCAAGTGAAGAGGATACTCCGGAAAAAAATATTCAGACCTAAAAAAAAAAAAACTTTCTCAAACCCTAAGACCTACAGGGCAGGGAAAGCCTGCTCTGATACCAGATGAAGGGACTGAAAAATAAGGCACACTTTATTTACAAGTTATCTTACAATATATAAGCATCAAGCTTAGGAGGGAGATATGACAAGTGTCATAAGCTCCACTCCAAGTGTCTTTCAGAAGACACCACTCCAACTCAAACTAAAGACAAGGACAAGTGGCAGAAGACAAATGTCAACTTGTCAATTATAGGCATAGTGCACATTATAACAATAATAATATTCTAACAATATCTAACTGTTACTTGCCTTATGATACCCATCTCATCACAAAAAATTTGAAATGCATTTGTGACGTATTATCTTCCATTATCCGTTCCAAGGATTTCAACTTTTCTCCCACACTTATTTTCAACTAAAGCTTTAGACAGCTTAATTTCCTGAAACACCTCACTCTTCTGCCTGAGAAATTACAACCAATTTTTGCTGAAAAAATCATCAACAAGAGTTGGTACACATTTAGTACTTGCTAAGGGAGGAGTCAGAAATGGAGCAATGATATTACTGTGTTCCTTCTTTGATTTATTTGCTCCTCTACCAATAATATACCTATGTTGCATTCCATGCAAATAAGCTTCACAAACATTTGAATTTGAAACGATTTTACAAAGCTCATACACCACACCCAGCTTTCTCATTGTCCTATAGTTTATTTATTCCCAAACAATCAAAGCAAACAGATCAACAGGCAACAAGGAATGAACAGCAATTACAACACTTGTGTACAAACAAAAGATGTTAACTCGTTGAGGTGGCGCCACAACCACCTGCTTGATCTGTTGTGATTAGCTGCCTACATCTATCCCTAGGCCTATTAATGTCCTCGCTGATAGACCAATTGATCATTGGGGATGGAAGAACTGAACATGCTACTTGGATCTCTTGTCACACACCCCCTGCTTATTTTTGTTCCATATGACTGCAATCGACCAATTCGCAAGTATGGGGGGCAACGCCCATCACCACCTATATCAGGGGTCTACTGACAAGATTTTAAATTCACTTTCTCTTGACCTAGTTTGTTGGCCTATTTGCAAACAATTTCCCCTTTGGCACGTTGCCTGTTCTCTATTCTGCGCAAAATTGCAGCTCTCTAGCAAATGGCAATGACGGTGTACCTCTTTCCTGTCTGACCTGCAACGACTACATGCTTCTTAACTTGGAAGTGAAAATCTTGGTGGTGGGAGGTTTTGATGCCAATGGGGCAGCAGACACGGTCTTTGGCTGCAATGTTGTTGTCCTTGGATTTTTGACTTGAACCTGGACTTGGACTCGGACTCCGAAGACAACTCCGAAGACACAATGGACACGAACCCCCTGCATGCAATCATGAACGCAAACTTGGACAATGACAAACGCTCAGACTAAACCGAGATGGATGACACTAAATTGTTGAACGACAGTTTAGTTGAGTTGGATTATGACAACAATACCACTCGAGAAGACCTACATGACCTAGATGACAACTCACTTGGGTTGGGCAACAATGGGAAAACTAAGCCTGCCAATGGCAAAGAGGAAAAGGCTGCCAACAATGAGGGCATTGAACCAAGTGACTTTTACGACACACAACCAGATGACAATAACGACGATACATGGCTTAGTGACGACAATAGTACACACCTTGGTAACAACAACGAGGGCTGTACGAACGACACGACGAGGACTACATGGTCAGCAACAATGGAGATTGAACGTTCGACAACGACGACTTGCAACGATTCGTCAATGGTACAGAGTCTACGTACCACAACTTTACCCACAACCATGCAAATGGTCTTGTCAACAACAACTTAGCAAAGGGTGTAAACAAGGATGAACTTGTGTCTATTGATGACAACCCTCAATGCCAACAATAATAATGGTCTTCTAATGCTGACAAAGGGCCAGCTAACAAGGAAACCATTGTCGACAACGACAAACTTCAAAATCTCTTACTTGCAATAGTTGGCAACTACCATGATGTGAACGTCATCTGAGGCAATGGTAATGCCAATCAAAGGGATCAAATACTTGGCGACAACAAATAGACAACCATAGACAACGTCAATAGTTAAAAACTCGACAACGGAAGCTTTGAACATTCTACGAACAACAAGCTTCTAACACTTGCAAAATTTTGAGAGGGGGGTGCGCCTATGGTTTTGAGTGCACCAACAATAACTCCACCAAGCCTATCAATGGCAACAACAATGGCTTGTACCAATTTTATAGCGCATCTTGAACTCTTGTAGGTTGCAAACAGATGTTGGACGAGTTGTTGACTGATAGCAAAATAGATTCGAAAGGTTTCAAGGGCATCTTAGAAATGGCCAGCAGCATTGGAACCAATCCCAACTCTCTTCAATTCGAGCACAATTTCTACAACATGGAAAGTATGTCGTGACTGTAAAGGATTTTGTTTGAAGCACCGTTCAAACCATGATACTCAGTGGTTACCTTGAATTCTTCTTTGCCCACAATTTCTTCTTCTTGAACGTGTATTGTGAATTGGCTAGCACTGAGAAAAATGGCTACATCATTTTCCACTTATCCTCCTACTCAGCCACTCTCGATGGTGCTAGTTTCTGAAATTCCTTCTGGCTAAGGGAAAATGGCTACCTTAAACTCCTCTCTATCTTTGATCTCATCTCAGTCCCAAATATACTCTTGGTTGTTTCTACACATCATCTCATGTATGCCTTTCCTTTGGAATTGTGCCCTAGCATCTGTTGCTCAAACTACAACCGCTCCTTTACCATCTACTTCTTTCTATGTCAAATGGAAATCCTTTTATGTTCATCGTTTTCCTTTTATAAGAATGATTTATCTTTCCTCCTTTTTTAATATTTAAAAACAATTATTGTAATTGCAATAATTATGCTTTAACTTTCATCATCTTCCCATTCCATGTCTAATGACACCACTAATGTCAACATCTTCCCTAGCCTCGTTGAACAACATCATTCATTTAACAACTTGACTCCCCTTCATAAAGTTTGAAATTTTTAAAATTTTCAATATTAAAAATTTTAAAAATTTCGTTATTGCTCTAGCCATCTCCAATTACATCATTGTATTCCATCTCAAACACAAATACCTTGGCCTTACACTTTTCCTCCTGACAACTACTAATTTTATGCAGCTCCAAAATGTTTGTCTGCAGCTACATAGTTAAGGCCTCAATCTAGCACTACAACCTTTCACTCTCCTACTATAATTGCTCCCTCTTGCACCAAATCGTTAGTTGCATGCGTCCAATTTGTGCAACCATATTGGGTCCATCTAGCCCAATAATACTTTGCCTTTCACTCTTTGATGTATCGACACCATCTTCATTTTCCACTTTTGCTCCACTCAAGGCCTCACCTTCTTCATGTGGCCTCCAATTCTAATACTAATCCAATCTACCATAATCTTCGTACTTTTGAGGGAATTTTTATTTTCGTTTGCTCATCGTTTACGGCCTCATGTTCTCCAACTTCACTCATTTCTTCAGCCACTTACTCATCACACGTTGTTGTAACATGCCCCTCCATGTCACAACAAACGCACCTCAATAGGCAATGTTCCAATTCCCCTGGAAACTGTACATGTAATTGAAACCTTTGTTCGCCATGGTAGGTCGGTTCTAACTCCTTTTAGTCTACCACTAGCTCCAGTGTCGATAATTGGACCTCCATCTCTTCCCTTTTTGAACTGCCTCCCCCCTACACTATCATCAATTGCCAACATCCCATCTTCCGACTATCTGCTTTTGCCAACTTCAAAAAATGTTAATCCCTCGAACAAAGTCATCGAATTGACTTGACACCTCCAACAATCTATTGAAACGCTCTGCCTCTAGCTCATAATCGAGGAAGTTTACTTGTTCACTTGCTTTCTCTAAGTTCTCACTCTCCATATCCAGACTTAATTGTCCTAGCTAAAAGACTTCGTAGTTGCCCATTTGCCAATGATAAAGATCATTGTCAAAGTGTTTTTCGTCTTCTATGCACTCCTCTAGTTCTAAGACACTATCTTCATTTGGTTCCCAGTCAACTCATTCTCCCTTCTCCTCGTCAAACAACAGGAATTTTGACTCATCTGATGATGAAATGTCTTCTCCAACCAATTGGTCTTGCAAGATTATGGTAAACTTGCAGTGTCCCTTCCTGAATGGCAATTGGTCTTTCTCCTAATTGTGATGTACTTTTGCAATGCTAAACCAAAGGTGCCATTGGTGACATATTTCATTACAACTACCATGGCAATAAAGGAACTTGACTCAAGTATGATACATGTGGACGACCCCTTGTGCAATACTGAAAATGTTATTTATGGCGAAACTTTGCACAAGGCTATCAAAGCAATGCAAGTCAAGATGAACCAAGGATGTGCAGAGGGTTAACGAATCATAAGGATAGTTGATGCTAGAATGTCAACCAAATTGTAGAGAAGTCAAGGAGTTAAGAGTGCATCTTGATGGATAAGCAACTAGTATAGAATAGTGGTGTAGAAACTTACAATTACAACAACACTACTAGAGGCGTCTACCTCCAACTCTATGCTAACCATTGAAAACTTCGAATATTTTTCTTTTTGAGTGTTTTTCTTTGCAAATAGATGATGACAAAAAAGGTGATAAATCAACAAACTACCTAAAGATAAAAAAAGAAGAATGCAGCCTAGATGGAGGTGTATGCGAGCTAGACAAGCATTTCTATCAAGCTAAAGATATAGGCCATATGATTGAGGACGAGGCCATCCACACAATGGAGGATGTCGTCAAGAAGAGGAATTGGGGCGTTCACATGATGAAGGAAGTTATACAAACAAAGGAAGCCTACTATCTAAAGGATGAAGAATGTTACAGCAAACTAAAGGACAAACATGTTAGTAAAATATCAAAATTACGTGCAAGCAGAAAACACAATAACACAGAAAAGACAGTAACACAGAGATTTTACGTGGAAACCTGCAATGTGCAGGAAAAACCACGGGGCAATGGCAGCTTCGTTATTTTATTGATTTCAGCAAACTTTACATTCACAATCTTGTTTACATGCAAGGGGTCATTCCCCTTTTATAGATAAACAAAGGAAGACTCCGAAAACTGTTCGTTTCCTCTCCCAAAGGAAGACTCCGAAAACTGTTCGTTTCCTCTCCCAAAGGAAGACTCCAAAAACTGTTCGTCTCCTCTCCCGAAGCTACACGTCTGGAGCTACACGTCTATCCGGAGCTACACGTCTGTCCGGAGCTACACGTCTGTCTGGAGCTACACGTCTGGATAGTGACTTCACCTCCTAACATTCTCCCACTTGAAGTCAGTATACAGAATTCTTTGCCTATGTTTTTCCATCCAATGCCAATTGCCCAATGCTGCCCTTATTACATTTTCAGCAAGCCCAGAGAAGTTTTGCACCACTCAAACTTCTCTGTCTTGACCGACTTTGTAAGCATATCTGTAGGATTCACTTCAGTATCAATTTTCTCCAACAGGATCCTACCTTCTTCCACCACATTTCTTATAAAATGGTACTTAACATCAATGTGTTTCGTGCGATCATGGAATGTTGGGTTCTTCACTAGCTGAATAGCACTTTGGCTATCACAATGCAATGTAATTTTCTCCTGCATTATCTTGAAGTCACCCAACAATCGCTCTAGCCAAATTGCCTCTTTGTTGGCCTGAGTCGCTGCAATATATTCTGCTTCAATGGTTGATAAAGCCACCACAAACTGCAACTTAGAAGTCCAACTCACAACTCCACCAACAAGAGTGAAAGTATATCCTGTAGTGGACTTTCTCCCATCTCTATCTCCACCATAATCAGAATCCACAAAACCTATAACTTGCAAATTTTCCGATCCGTAGTAAATAGCAGCATCTGAAGTGCCTCTTAAATATCTAAATATCCACTTCATCGCATTCCAATGCTCCTTACCAGGATTTGCCATGTACCGGCTGACTACTCCCACTGCTTGGGCAATATCCGGTCTGGTGCTCACCATGGCATACATGAGGCTTCCTACTGCTGATGAATACGGTACACGAGACATGCTTGTCTTCTCTGCTTCTGTTCTAGGACACTGTTCGGAAGACAATTTTAAGTGTGAAAGAAGTGGGGTACTAACTGGTTTTGCATTCTGCATATTGAAGCGTTGCAGAATCTTTTCTATATATGACTTTTGACTTAACCAGATCTTTCTTCCTGTTCTGTCCCTGTGTATCTTCATCCCTAAAATTTGGTTTGCTGCTCCTAAATCCTTCATTTCAAATGTCCTAGCCAACCGAGCCTTAAGATCAATGATTTTCTTCATGTTGGGGCCTGCAACCAACATATCATCAACATACAACAACAAAATAATAAAACTGCCATCATCAAACCTCTTATAGTATGCACAATGGTCAGCTTCACTCCTGCTGAAACCTTGGCTCTTCATGAAGGTGTCAAATTTTCTGTACCACATCCTTGGCGCCTGTTTCAACCCATACAGAGATTTCTTGAGTCTGCAAACCAAATGCTCTTTGCCTCTTTCTTCATAGCCCTCAGGCTGATCCATATAAATCTCCTCCTCGAGATCACCATGCAAGAAAGCAGTCTTTACATCAAGCTGCTCCAGTTCTAAATCCTGTGCTGCTACAAGTGCAAGTAAAACTCTAACAGTAGTCATCTTCACAACTGGAGAGAAAATTTCATTAAAGTCTATACCTGACTTTTGCACATAACCTTTTGCCACCAAGCGAGCTTTATAGCGTTCCAACAACCCATCATTGTTCTTCTTTACTTTGTACACCCACTTGTTTCCAACAACCTTTCTTCCAGTGGGAGATCCACAAGTTCCCACGTTTTATTCTTGCGAAGTGCCTCGATTTCCTCCTCCATGGCTTTCCTCCACTTTTCTGCATTCTCAGACTCTCTAGCTTCCTGAAATGAACTAGGCTCACCATCATCAGTTAACAAAGCAAAAGAGGACTGAAAAACAGGAGAATACCTTTCCGGACACTTTTGTGGACGTGTAGATCTTCTAACCCAATGATCTGTTGATTGTGGCTCTTGGTCTTGTGACCGTTGTGGCTGCTCTACTTGTTGTTCTACTTGCTGTTCTGCATGCTGATCAAAAACTTCAGCATGCTGATTTTCATATTCATCTTCGTTCATATCTACTTCAACTGGTACAACATTAGGTGTTTGTTGTACCTCCTTCCTTTGCATGGATTTTTCATCAAAAATAACATCCCGGCTAATAATTACCTTGTGGGCAGTAGGATCCCACAGTCTATACCCCTTCATTGTATCTCCATAGCCGAGAAAAACACATTTGCTTGACTTTGGGTCAAGTTTGGACCTTTTTTCTTTAGGCACATGGGCAAATGCATCACAACCAAAGGTACACAAATGAGAGTAATCAATTGGCTTACAACACCAAACCTCCTCCGGAATCTGTCCATCCAACGCAGCTGTAGGTGACCTGTTAATAAGGTAAACAATTGTATTAACAACCTCTGCCCAGAACCTTTTATCCAACATGGATGCGTTGAGCATGCTTCTTGCACGTTCCATGATTGTGCGATTCATCCACTCAACCACACCATTTTGTTGTGGAGTATATGGTACAATCTTCTGGTGCTTAATTCCTTCCTGCGTACAAAATTTATCAAATTCCTTGGAGCAATATTCACCCCCATTATCTGACCTGAGACATAAAATAGGCTTGCCCAAACTTTTCTCTACTCGTGCTTTGAACTCTTTAAATTTCTGCAAAGCTTCCGACTTCTTCAGAAAATAAACCCACACTCTCCTAGAATAATCATCTATAAAAGTCAGAAAATAGATAGCACCATTTAAGGACTGAGTGGGGACTGGTCCAAATATATCCGAATGTATAAGTTGCAGAAAATCAGAACTCTTACCAGGGCTTGCAGTAAACCGAACCCTCTTTTGTTTACCAAAAATACAATGCTCACACAAGTCTAAATTACAAGACTTAATCCCAGAAAGCATACCTCGGTCATGCAGAATTTTCAGACCTTTTTCACTCATATGTCCTAGGCGTTGATGCCATAGCATTACTGCATCCTGAACAGAAGTTGTTGCTGCTGCATGGTTTGTCACCGTATCACCGCATAAACGATATAGGGTCCCATAAGATTCTCCTTTTGCTACTACAAGGGCTCCTCTGGTAATTTTGCAGTAGTTGTTACCGAAAGTGACAGAATACCCTAGCTTATCCATCATCTTGATTGAGAGCAAATTCTTCCGCAAATCAGGCACATGTCGTACATCACATAACATCCTTTCTCTACCATCGTCCAACCTGATCCTTATGTCCCCTCTTCCCACAATTTCTAAAGGATGATCATCACCCAAGTAGACCATCCCACCACTATATGGCTGATATTTGTCAAACCAGTCTCTGTGAGGAGACATGTGGAAAGATGCACCCGAGTCCAAAACCCAGGTATATAAAACAGATCTGTTATTGCTGATACAAAAAGCCTCACATGTTGCCGTCTCTCCTGAATCTATTGTACTAGCCTCAGCTGATGGCTGAATTTGCTTTTCACCATTCTTTTCCTTTTTAATTGCCAACAGTCCTTCTTTGAGTGCCCTGGCTTCCCACAATGCCAACACTTCCCTTTCTACTTGCGTCCTTTAGACTTAGATCTGGACCGTGATCTACCTTGTTTACTCCTCTCGAAAGATCGACCTCTCATAGATAGGGCTTCATTGGTTGAGGGTTCCAGAGACGTTTTTCGCCTCAACTCTTCTGCCAACAAAGCGGCTACCACATCATCAAATTTTAGAGCTCCTGATGATGCATTACTGATGGTCATCACCATATGATCCCAGGTGTCCGGGAGGGAACAAAGTAGGGTGATAGCTCTGTCCTCATCCTCCATCTTCACATTAACTGAAACCAGTTTACTGATAAGGGTATTAAACTCATTCAAATGATCTGCCACAGATGAACCCTCCTTCATCCTCAGGCTATAAAGTTGTTTTTTCAGAAAAACCTTATTTGTTGCTGATTTTGTCTCATACAACTTTTCAAGCTTCTGCCAGAGGGCTTCCGCGGTCTTTTCTTCAACAACATTGAACAAGACAGAGTCTGCTAGGCAAAGACGGATTGTAGAAACCGCCTTCCTGTCCAACGTTGCCCACTCCTCATCTTTCATGCTGCTTGGTTTACTCGCGACCCCTTTCAAGGCTAGGGCTTGGTCATTTTGAACCAACAAATCCTCCACCTTCATCTTCCATAGAGCGAAGTTCCTGCCATCAAATTTCTCAATCTCGAACTTGGTTACACCTCCTGTCATTGTTTCAGCTCCCACTCGCACAAAACCTTAGGCTCTGATACCAGATGTTAGTAAAATATTAAAATTTTACCTGCAAGCAGAAAACACAATAACACAGAAAAATAAGTAACACAGAGATTTTACGTGGAAACCTGCAATGTGCAGGAAAAACCACGGGGCAATGGCAACTTCTTTATTTTATTGATTTCAACAAACTTTACATTCACACAACTTGTTTACATGCAAGGGGTCGTTCCCCTTTTATAGATAAATGAAGGAAGGCTCTGAAAACTGTTCGTTTCCTCTCCCAAAGGAAGACTCCAAAAATTGTTTGTTTCCTCTCCCAAAGGAAGACTCCAAAAATTGTTCGTCTCCTCTCCCGGAACTACACGTCTGTCTGGAGCTAGACATATTTCTGGAGCTAGACGTCTGTTTGGAGCTACACGTCTGTCTGGAGCTAGACATATTTCTGGAGCTAGACGTCTGTTTGGAGCTACACGTCTAGAGCTAGACGTTTAGACGTCTGTTTGGAGCTAGACGTTTGTCTATAGCTACACGTCTGGAGCTAGACGTCTGTCTATACCTACACGTCTAGAGCTAGACGTCTGTCTATAGCTACACGACTGGAGCTAGACGTCTGTTTGGAGCTAGACGTCTGTCTGGCGCTAGACATCTGGAGCTACACGTCTAGATAGTGACTTCACCTCCTAACAAAACAGTCTATGTAGCAACGATGATAGTTTGAAGGAAGATGGGGCACATTACAAATTAGGTGGGCTCATAATGGCCACTAATGAAATGGACAATGCTTGTAGAAGAGAGAAAAGAAAAGGAAGGGGAGGACTTCATGTGTAAAGAAAATGGCATAGATTCTAGGAAATGTCATAGTGTTAACAACAAAAACAAGATCCATCCAACACTGAGACATCGTGGCCATAAACATTGTGTTGTTTCACAAAGGGAACAACTAGGGAAACTTCCAAGTTTAAGCCTACAACCCTTTGGCAAAGCTTGTTCAAAAACCTGTTGTCATGGTGTTTGCACTCAGACACTAAGATAGAACTCCTTTGGATCAAGTCCAAATTTTGTTTGGGTATGCAATCCAAGTGTATGCCAATTGAGGGTTTCCTATCCACATGATAGATTGTCGTCTTGTTGCCATCCTAGTCTAGGGCATTGTCATCCACATTGTCCACAAGCAACACATTCTATTGCTTTTTGTTGTCTCACTCATTGTCATCCTCAAGCGAGAGGATGTCATCATCAAGACTATCATCTAAGTAAGGATGTTGAATGTCAAGGAGAGATTCAACTTGTCGAGTGTCATCCAGGAACTTTCCTCATGCATGTCACCATCATGTTAGTTTCTAATAAAAAAAAAATCATGTGTTGTACTATCCATGTGTGCTATCAAGAAATGAGGGGTTGTAATACAAAAATTTATAATCCAAAAGTTAATTGTCCATACTACAGTTGTCCAAGATGAAGAATATGTTAACCATATTTTGGTGAAAGTTGGCAAAGCCGTAAGGGTTGTTTTCATATCTTGCATCATCTACAATAATAAGAGTAGAGGAGCAAAGGGCAAAAAATTCGTAAGTGTTTATTATCATCCAAGACACTATCATCTTGCACAATGTTACCCATGTCATCATAAGGCCTACCATCCAATGACTTGTCATCCATGTCAAGCTTTTTGTCCAAGACAAGGAGTGTCCACTCCAAAAAAGCATTGTCCATTGTCTCACCACAACGTTGTCTAGCGTATATATGCAATTATAGGGCTAACAAAAGAGGAAACCCAATTTTATTAAGTCAAGGACATCATAATTTTTGTTTAAGTTGTCGTCTTGAATATTGTCATTCAAGATTGGTTCACATCTTTTGTCTAAAGCATAGTAGTCATTTAAATAGGAGTTACCTTGTGTGTTCTTTAAGAAGAAGATGTCGCCTATACTCATGATATCGTTCATGCGTAGGTTGTCATCCAAAAGAGGGATACCATCCAAGTTGGCCAAGTCATTCAAAAGGTGAGGCGATATCATCCTACAAGTCCAAGTTGTCGTCATAAAGTGTGTAGAGTGCACCGAAGAAGAAGTGATTATCCGTACCCTTTTCGTCCCATTGCAAGTCACCCAAGTCCGTATCATCCAAGAGGCCACCCAAACTTGTTTTTCTAGAACATTTTGTCCAAGTGGTTATCATTCTAACCCATGACATCATACACCCTACCATTTGAAACCTTAGCATTTGAGACCTTATCATGTAAGAGGAAGTTGTCACACATTGTTGTCTAGGAGGTGGTCGTCTAAGAGATTGCCATCATGCGCACCACCGTCACACATCATCCGCAAGTGTGTCATCCTTAGGTATGTTAGTTATTGGTGTATCATTCCAATGTGTCGCAAGTAAGTCATCCATACAAATCAAGGTGTCGTCAAGCCCATGGGTTCAATCCAAGAAAGGGAGACCATCAAAGGTATAAGGGGTGTTAAATCACGAACAATGTAGGCAAACGATTTGACATGTCTGCATGAATGCATGTATGAGTGCTATGCATGGGCGTACAAATGTATGCAAGTGAATATATGTGCGCAAGTTGATAATAGATGTAAATAAGAATTATTGTGTATTTGCCACACAGTGGTGTTATGTGTGTGTGTTTGTCGCAAAGTGGTGTTGTGTGTGTATATGGCAATATATGTCTATAATAATGTAATGTAATGTTACGATTACTTTTAATGTTTTTATGTATATGGTTAATTTGAAGGTTTGATGGTAGTTGGGTAATTGGGCAGTTGGTAACTACCTACTGATCCCATAAACCCTGTAAGTATGCATCTGCCTTGTGGGTAAAGCAGTTTGTGGAAGCAAGTTGTTGGCCGAAGTGTGTTCTTGGACAAGGTATGCTTGTTGATGTTGTTCATCGAAGCACTATGTAACACAATGCAATATACATGTGTGTGCAGTGTATCCATAAGTATACTTTTGTTTATATATTAGTAATTGAATTATATTGCAGTGTTGTGCCCAATTTCTACAAACAAGCCATTGAAGAAGGCCAAGTAAGTGTAGAAAATGTTTTGAGAATGTTATCACTATCAACAGCCAAAATGTCATCCATGGGAAAAACTCAAATAGCACAAAGAACATTTGGACTAATGCTCTATTGAGGCACACCTAAAACCCACAAGAGATGCTGCCCTTGAACATGCAAGCCCCCGCCCCCTTAACACCCAATACAAATGGGGATGGGCATTCCATATTGATCTTGTGATGCAGCCAAATGCATGAAGAACAGCGCTTGGGTGGAAAACATTTGCAATGCAATCAATTGCAACAAATATATGGTATAGGAATAAGTAGATAAGCACAATAATCATTTAAAGTGGGGGAAACAATGCCTCTACCCTCGTTGCATAAGTTGGTGTGCCCACGAGGAGGCCAAAAAGTCTAAAAGAGGGGGTCAATGTAGGCAAACGAGTCGGGGCACAGGCATCACATCTACATGAGTGCAAGAACACATTATGTCATATGAGCATGTATAATCATATACTATGTTGCATAAACACAATTTTTTCATACATAAGTCATCACATAGTGTTGTCGCCTATGTGGGGTCGTAATGACATATGTATCTATATTATATAAATGTAATATGGGTATGCTAATGTGTCATGTATATAGATAGTTCGATGGTAGTTGGGAAAACAATAACCACCTACTAGTTCAAGATACTTATGTATGCCATCTAGCTTTGTCGAGGGAAGATAACCGATGATGTTGAATGTCATTGAATGTTCATTGTGTGTGTGGTCTGTGTGGTTGGACGAGACCATGATGTGTTGCAATTGATTGGAATATGAAGGATACATGTTGCATATTTATATGAATTTGTAAGTTCTTCCCATTATGCATATTTATTCATATAGAATGGAATCGTATGGAGTGTGTTGCACCTTTTTCTTTATGTGTGAATTCTCAACAAACCTCTTCAATATAGACCTTACAACATTACCAAGCAGTTAGCAAAAAACACCTTCAAGCTAAGTCTCCCTCCATGCTTGGTCCTTCATCTAGTTTCCAATGTGGAACTTCTTTGCCCATACTACCCACATCACTAGACATATCTAATGTGGTAGAGCGGCCTCAACCTTTTGAATTGAATCTTCATTGTACCACTCTTGCAATAGCAAATTAGATAATAAATACTCGGATCAAACGTACAAGGACTCAAGAGATCACACTCTTTTGAATTTTCAACACAAGTCAGCTTGTCCATGAAAGCAAATGAATCAAGTTTCCTCATCTCATTGCAAGTCTAAAAGCAATAGGGTCCATTTCTTTCAAAGGGGGGACGATTGATTCAAACAAGCGTCCAAAAGTGCCTAGCACCAAATGCCAAAAGCCAAAACCTTCCACCAACTACTAGACCTAACACCAACATCATCCAAGAAATATCAATGTTTGCGCCATGGATGCCAAGAAGCACCAGTACCAGCATCACCAAACCCTATAGGCATCAACACTTGCGACCTCTAGCACCTATCACCAAGAGCACCAATAGGCACCATCCTTTGGTACCAAATGGAATACAAAGGCACGATATTTCTGAAACATCCTGACTTGTAACTGAGAGACAAACCACATCGTCTTACTCAGTGGTTCTTTGCATTTTCCTTGTATATATGTAGTTCACACATCTTTCCGAAAAGATTGTTGTACTCTTCCCATACCTCTACAAATATCATCATATAGTTCCATATAATGTTAATATAGTTTCTTATTTTCTTGCAATATGTCTCTTTTCTTCTATTCTCTATTCACTAATGAAGTAGGACCCAAAGCCACCCCCAACCATTCTAGATCATACATACAACCTGTTATGGTAACTAGGGATAGGAATATGGGGATATGATATTATATTGTGTATGGGTATTATGGATAGTCGGCATGGGCCACACATACCCCAAGGTTTATTATATTATAATGACTAGTGGGATAAGGGTTTAGGAGTTGGCTCCCAAAAGTAGCATTAGAGAATGGGTATATACAGAAGGGATATTGTCATTGTAATAATCATCAATCATATCAAGTATTCTCTTGTAACAGTCTTGGCTCATGAAGCAGATCTCATTTTGGGAGATATTGTGGAGTGGTTCCTTCCTTAAGAAATAGCATTGGTGTTTCCCTACCTGAAGGTTATTATCACATCTAGTCTTGTGTGGATTAATTACTATGGTTGATTTATTTAATATTTAGCATATTGTGGATGCTTTTATATTTATGAGAAGCAAAGGTTCATAAGAAGTCGTATTAGAGCAACAATTCTGGCAAAGGGAAGAATTTTTGCGGGGTTTGCAATGATTATTTCAAGGGAAAAAAAAAAAAAAAATTCATCATACTTTTCAAAGAGCTAATCTTTTTTTCCAAGCAGTCATATTCAAAATATTCTTACACCATCGTGTAGATTGTTTTGAGTCTTTGACTACTAGAAAAACGACTGGTTACATGTTAAATTTTTAACAATATTGAAGGAGTTATGGCTGTTTGAAGTTGGGCTATCGACACTTTTTTTTGGTTATGTGGAAATTCCTCAAAAAGAAAAAAAATAATCTCTCTATCCGGATAAGCAAATCAGTTGCAATTTATTTTGTTTTGAAGAAAATATGCAAATTTAATTGTTTATAGAAAAGAATAGATGAGATTTGAGGAATTTTATATTGATGCTAAGGAATGGTGGAAAATTTTTAAATCATTAAAATCTGCTAATTTTGCATGGAAACGTAAGCTTAGTGATTCTTTACAAGAGGAAGTTTTATCTTGGTATATGAACTTTGTTTGTGCCCATAATTTTACATACACATGGGAAGAATTTGAAGACACATTCTTAAGCAAATAGAAATTTGAGAAAAAAGATAAAAAGATAGCTACTTTGATAGATACACTTTAAAACTATGAAAAAGAAATCAAATCTCTTAAGGAAGAGACAAAAGGAACAAATTTGGATGATAGATTGAAGGCTGAGGGAACCATGATCAAAAGGATTTGTTTGAATCTAAAAATTCTATTTTGCAGGTTTATAGTTGAATTCAAAGGAAACAGGTTATTATTTCCATGAATCCTAGCAATAGGTATAATTTCATTAATATTACTTTGGCTAAGAGGTTGCACGTTCAAGCAACAAAAATTAAAGACACAATTTGAGCATGTGAATGTTCATATTTTTGAAGATTTAAGAATTACCATGGATAAATATGTTTTACATTCATATTTTCATGCTATTGGGATGGATGATGTAAATATTCTAGGTTATCCTTGATCGGATTCTTTGGGTACTGTTAACATTAATGTGCAAAAGAAGTTCATGGAGTTATAGTATGGGAAAAAGAAGATAACACTGCAGAATATTTCTCAACTTAAGGAGCAAGGATCCAAAGAAAAACAAGAAGCAGTTATGGCACGGGAATAAGTTAAGGAACCAGAAAAGGAATCAAAAGCTAAGTCTACAACAAAGGCAGTAGCAGGAGTCCTAAGAAGAAGCAGCAACAAAATCCAAGGAAGCTCTATTAGAAGAGCACATAGATGCACCAAAAGAAGGACACATGAGAGAAGAGCTTGAGGAAGAATTTAAAACAATAAAACAAAATGCTGAAGAATCAAAGGAAACAGAACGTCAACTTAAGGTTACAGCATATCACCACCCACACCATCATGAACAGCAACAATCTTGGAGGCAAGGCTTAGGGCATAAATATTATTATGGATCTACATGAAGTCAGAAAGGCATCAAGTATGGCAGTGTTTGGCATAAAAAGCATAGCAATTCGAGATTTTAGAGCGGTGCAGCAACATCATGGAACAGTAGGACCAATCATTCAGAATATTAGAGTAGGACAGTAGAAGCATGTAGCAAACAGAGCAGTTATGGATATTCAAGTGGCACAACGGCAGCTTGGCATCATCGCAGAACACCACTGATCAAGATTTCACTTGGATGGAAGGATGTTCAAGATTGGTACCAGTTGTCAGAATCACTTAACAAATCATATTATCTAGTTTCTTCTCATGTTTCGAGGACGAAACATTTGTGAGGGTGGATGTTATGGTACCTAGGGATAGGAATATGGGGATATGATATTATATTGTGTACAAGTATTATGGATAGTTGGCATGGGCCACACATAACCCAATGTTAATTATATTATAACAATGAGTGGGATAAGGATTTAGGACTCGACTCCCAAAAGTAGTATTAGAGAATGGGTATATAAAGAAGGGATATTGTCATTGTAAAATTCATCAATCATATTGAGTATTCTCTTGTAACAATCTTGGCTTGTGGAGCAGATCTCATTTTGGGAGATATTGTGGAGTGGTTCCTTCCTTAAGATATAACATTGGTGTTGCCCTACCTGAAGGGTATTATCAAATCTTGTTTTGTGTGGATTAATTACCGTGGCTGATTTATTTAACAACATCTTGTGGATGCTTTTATAATTATGAGAAGCAAAGGTTCATAACACAACGGCATTTCATACCCTCTCAACATGCATCAATAACCAGAATTTTTTTTTTTGGATAAAATTACTCGATACTTGGTCAATTCACAACTTAGAAAACACCCCTCATAGCATGCTAATTTCCATGTTTTGTGATTCAAATCTCACAACGGATGATTTTATGGCACAAACATTCAACAAAGAATTTAACCACTTGAACCTTTAATTTTTTTCCCAGAAAAGAGACCTTACTGAATGCAGACTGTGTCACTGTGGAACATGGATCCAAACACAGAGTTCTGTCTTGACCTAGCTCATAAGTCTGGTATTCTGGCTCCACAATACTTTCTGCTTCTGCTTCTTCCCAGCTTGTCATCCTCCACCGTCAGCTACTGCTGAACTTGCCTCGTTGGCTACCACTGAACTTGTCATTCCCAGACTCTAAACCTTACTGCCACAGTCCACTCACCTTCATGCTCTCATATAAATGAAGGCAGAGCAAAGAGAATCACATAAATCACAATGAACACATAGACAAATTGCTTAAGCTGAATTTGATATTTCTGGAGTGTGGTCTTGCTCTTATTTATAGGCATTGACAAGAGAAAACTATGTGCATGATATAAGTAGAAGAATCCAATGATTGCACATGCTATTTGCAGATTCTCTGGAAGGGTGATGGTAAATTCAATGGGTGTGTACAGCAG
Organism: Wollemia nobilis; assembly: GCA_028583015.1. Classification (NCBI taxonomy): domain Eukaryota; kingdom Viridiplantae; phylum Streptophyta; class Pinopsida; order Araucariales; family Araucariaceae; genus Wollemia; species Wollemia nobilis. The sequence continues at coordinate 3,038,389 of JAQPPZ010017031.1, read as the reverse complement.
AATTCATCAAGGCAAACTGCCAACTCCCTGTTACTGTGGCAATAAATTTACATCTAACAGATAGTACTCAGTGGCTGATAATTCTACAGGCTCTATTTCTACTATGATACCCATGTCTAGTAGGTTTGCACATTCTCTGGAAGAGTGATGGTAAAATCAATGGGTGTGTTCAGCAGAATTCATCAAGGCAAACTGCCAACTCCCTGTTACTGTGGCAATAAATTTACAACTAACAGATAGTACTCAGTGGCTGATATTTCTGCAGACTCTATTGCTACTACAATACCCATGTCTAGTAGGTTGCTTGTCACCTGTAAGACAGTTTTTGTAGGTTGGGTAAGCTGCTACCCAACTTATTTATAGGATAGACTTCATGCTACCACAAATATTCCACTGTAATTTCTTAGTTCTTAGTTTCTAGTTACTTGGTTTCACTCTTGCCTATCTTGAAAACAAGAAAACCCTGACGGATCCAAAATGTAGCAGAATGGATCTTATAAGTTTCTAACCTGTCATTCGTGTATTCTTCGTGAGCTTGCTACTTCGTGCAAATTAGCCAACGGCCATATTGGATAAACGTTAACAGATGAGATGAGAGATGAACCCAATGAATTCTTGTGAAAATTTGTGAGGTTAGCAACATACACAAAACCTGTGTCATTCACAAATGCCTGGTATTCTCCATCATATTTTATTGTTGTAGAGTCTAGCAAAAGAAAGAGCTTGGGTGCTGACCATGAAAAACAGAGGAAGGTTTTTAGAATGGTCAGCTTGAGCACATTCCTGGCAGAGATCTCCCTTTTCCAAATGATGACAGGTTGCTGGAGTCACATCCCCTTACCCTTGAAAACTGGATATAAATATCTACAAAGATATATGCAACTGCTCATTGTAAGCTGGTAAGTACTAATGTGATTGTTTGGGAGATAGTCATGGTGATTAGTGAGAGAACAGAAATCGGGTAACAATGTAAGTGGAACAACACTGTAGATGGCGGAACCTCTACTCTGTTGCTGTTTCATTGTTCTCTGGATCTAAATCATCTCATTTACTTTCTAAAATTTGGATTTTCTACTTATATTCTCAATGACTTGGATGAAAACCATGGAAAATGTAATGTCAAGATATCTCATCTATTGTTTAACACTGCTCTCTAATTCTAGAGGAGATATTTTTTTTAATGGGGCAAAATCTCAAAAACGAGGGCCTCCTGTTGCAACTATGGCCATAAATGCGCAATTTCATCCAACTTTTGTCTAAAATGTTGGAACATATTTTTGACCTGTCATAACATTTTGGAAGCTTCCAAACACCCTTTTTGAGAAGACCTAGGCTTTGAATCAGAAGTTGCGGATTGTAGTTTTAAGTTGTCAGTAATATTCAAGTCAAAAAGAATTTTGCAAACCTAGGAAAGATTCCTAGATAGACTCCCTGGCAATATCCATTGAGAGTAAAATCTAACTCATTTTATGCGTTCATTATTTTGGTGTATCAAATGTGGTCACTTCTTTTTACGAAGGAAAATCATGTTATCTTCACACAATACTTTGGAAAATGGAATGGAGTATTTTTACACATTATGGGCTGAAACATTCAAAGGAAATTGTTATTATAGTGAGTCTTCATCCAGTAAGACCAAGCATATGAGCTATCTTTGTTGGTCCTCCTGCATATTGCTCATATAAGATTTCAAAAAAATTCCAGCAGATTGGAACAGAAGAAATCATTGGACCTCCTACTGGAGGTCTATTACAATGCAAGTTATATGGGAATGGAACTTTTTCATTCTCATTATGTTAACAATTTATATTTCATCATTAGACTAACTTGCACCCTGAAGACTTGAGCTTAATTAAGAAGTTTTAATATCTCTGATTCTATTACTCTTTATTTTTCTTAATGGAATGCCTCGGTTATCTCAGTGAATCTGTGCAGATCTACTCAATCATTATTCTTGCATCGATTTCTAGAAGAAGTTGGCAATGTGTTTCTGGAAAGTCATGTCCATTACAAACATGATACTGCTGACCCACTTTTCCTGTTTTCCTGTGTTATGGCAGACCCTTACTTTTCTATTTCAGAAGAGAAAGAATCAAAACTCATTTTTGAGACCCCTCCAATCACGTAATAAAAATGCCATATCCATCCACTGGAATAAGCAATATAGATAGTTACAGACCTTTATCCTTTCCATCAGAGCTTTTGTCTCTGCTTCACCAACCAAGTCAATCTGCAAAAAGGAAGAATACTAATTGACATAAGATCCACAAACCAATCTCCAAGAACCTAAATTTGCATTTAAAGTCTAGTTATAAGATGAGGGCATCAAACATGCATTTCCAGATATTTCTGTGAAGATAGAATAAGTATCAGACCTTGTTCAGAATAATGCGATCAGCATATGCAATTTGCTCCACTGCCTCATTCACTACGCCTTTTGGCTTAATTTGGTCCAAATGTCTTGTTGCATTTTTTGCATCAACTAAAGTAACTACTCCATCAAGTTTCACATTTTCTGCAACCTCATCTTCAGCATAGAAAGTCTGAATTATAGGTGCAGGATTTGCAAGACCTGTAAATTGACAGAAAGAAATATATGCAAGATTTAATCTTCTGAAAGAGAGGGGCAAATATTTATGTAGAACAATTTATCTTCTGCACTAGAAACTCCAGTTTTGCTACTAATGTTATTTTATTTTGTGAAACTCAGTAATTGTAATAATGGTCTATGAAAAATGATGCATCCCTGTTGTCAAGCAACCACTTCCTATACTATTTTTGTCTCTATCACCCCATACCGTGTAAATGCCTGTGCATGTGTAAGAAAATGACTGCATAATGTCTGGACCTGGAGTTCTTTATATCTCATTTATAAAATAAAAGAGTATTTCTACACCTCTATTCTCTTAATCTTGTTTATTGAGTGACATAGATGTGTGCTTGCATGCGCGCACACACACACACACACACACACAAAGGCCTCAATGATTCAAGCACTTACCTCACTGATAGAACGTGAGAATAAAACATAAAAACGCAAGAAGTGATAAGAGGAATATGTCGATCATGTCTTCCAAGTATTTGGGCAATGAGATGACTAATGTCAAGACCCAACACAAAGACTTTAGGAACATTCACCTAGTCACATGAAGAAAAGAACAAGATAAACATGAAAAGAAGATCAATTTTTCATTACAGGTAAGGCCCATCACATTGCCAATACTTGTATAGCAGAAATGAAATGAAATGAAATATTATTAATGTCCGCGGTGGGCCAAAATAAGACCCAAGGGACTATAAGAAGTACAATAATGACTGCCAACTAGCAGGCTAAAAAGCCCAACAAAGAAAAGAACTAAGAAAAATACAAGATCAAACCCGACAAACGGGCCAAAGAGAAAGGGAAAAGAAAAGAAAAGGGAGAGCAGAGGGGGGGAGGGCTGCAGTCCAACAGAGAGAAGTGCATGCCAAGAAGAACGGAGAGAGAGAAGGAGGGGGGAGGGAGCAGCCCAGGAGGGGCAAGCTCCGAGAATCCCCCAAAAACTAATCTCTCCTAACAGTCGAGGCCGAAGTACCGGAGCTGAAGAAGTCCATGATATGTCTCTGCCCATTGCTAGTTCGGAACCCTGACAAACTGTTGGTGCGCTGTCTAGTGACCCTGCTTCTGTTCAAACTGGATGGTGTGGGGCGTTTTCGATCGAAGTCACCTGGTCCGTCGGAGTTGGTGAAGTATGTTGTGATGAGCCGATGTTGAGGAGGGTGAGATCCATTTGGAGAACTTTTATGTCGTCGAAGCCGAGTTATCTCCCTAAGAAAGAGTGCGAGACAACGCTGGTCCGGGTATCTGAAGAAGGTAGAAACACATCGAGAGTTGTCCCCGAAAAGGCAATGGAACCTACCCCGGATCTCATAATAAATGGGACAACAAAAAATGAAGTGATGCAGGGTCTCAACTTCACCCAAGGAGCAAAACAAGCAAATCCGCTCCTCCATCGGAAGATGGTGATCTGACTCAATCCGGAGTTGGTGAGAACACACCCCGAGTTGCCCAATAGTGATCCGAAGACTATGCATTGTGTGCCGCTGAAGGTATTGTGGAGGAACTATTCTGCCCTCCTCGTATCTGTAAGAAGTGCTCATGGTAGAAAGACAGCTTGGGGGAAAGAGGGGCAACAGGAGAGATCCATGTGCATCTGGTGTACTGGAGACTAACATCCTTCCGAATCTCGTGGAGCATCTTCTCCTTAGTAAGCCGAGAGGGGGGGAGAACCCCCAAAGAATAAGGGGGCAGCCTGTCTATCTGTATCTGAATGCTGGCCAAGAGAGTAGAAACCTGAAAATACCAGCTCCTCCGGCCTCCCCGAGAACTCGGAGAGAGTTCCATCGAGGAGCGAAGGGCGAGGTAAGGGTACCGCCTGCAACCCTCAAGGGTATCTCCGAAAGTACGGATCCCGTGAAGATAACCGATAATCGGGAAGATAATCTCAAGCTGGAGAGGAGAAGCCCCAAACTCTGCCAGAATAATAGAACGAGGGACTGTTCCCTTGCAACGAATGAATCGTCGAAGAAAGAGTGTCTGCACTCGTTCAACCCGTGACCACTCAGTCGGGCCAAGACTAGGGCCCCAAACCACTGACCCATAAGTAATAGTTGGCTTGACCAAAGCGTCAAAGATCCTCATCTTCACAGGTATATCCTGAAAATGTGCTTTGAAGCAATTCCTCTCTAGCAAAGACAGAGTTGCATACCCCTTACACACCCGAACCTGGCGGCGGGTTTCATACCAAAAGTGGGACCAGTGAAAAGAACCCCCAAATACACATAAGAGGTGGTGATTTTGACCTCCTGACCCCGGAAAAGGAAGTGGAGATGGGATAGAGCCTCTTTGGTAGTATTGAATACCATAACCTTGGTCTTAGAAAGATTCACCGTCAACTGTCTCGAGTCACAAAAAGCGGCAAGTGTGTCCAGATGACGCTGAAGCCCCTCAGGGGATGAGGCCAAAAGAACAACATCATCAGCAAAGAGGAGAATAGAAATCAACACATGGTGAAGAAGGCAACCATCCTCTGGGTGAGCGTTCTCCCTGATAAAAGTCTCAAGCTCGTCGATAAAGATCCCAAAAAGTGTCGGCGAAAGGGGGCATCCCCTGTTTCACTCCTATGGTGCTAAGAATATTGGCTGAAAGCCCTTGAGGGGAGCGAAACCGACCTTTCACAGTCTCATATAACCGTGTAACCGCTGTCAAAAGTTGCCCAGAGATGCCAATTGATCGAAGCCTCTCAAGAAGTAAATGTCGAGGCACCGTGTCGAAAGCTTTCTTGAAGTCTACAAAGCAACAATAAACCTTCGAGGACCTGGAACGCGCCTCCTCAATAATAGCTCTGAGGACTAGAATGTGATCTGTGGTCTGATGATCTTGCCGAAAACCAGCTTGGCCAAGAGCCCTGAAACCCCCCTCCTCCAACCTTCGAGAGAGAAGCACATCCAATGTTGTGGCATAGAGCTTGGCAAAGATATGCCCAATCATGATAGTCCTGTAGTTATTGGGTTCATGGGGATCACCTGCCTTATGAATGGGGTGAATGATATGCTGAGTCCAGGACTCAGGAAACCCAGAACAGACAACAAGATTAAAGAGATCAGCAAGGGGCCCAACAAGAGGGTCAATACCATGCTTCAAAAATTCCGCCTGTAACCCATCCAAATCTGCTGCTTTGCTTGTACAGAGTTTCCAGATAGCCTGCCTGACAAGACCAGTAGAAAAGAGGTGGCACGAAGAGGGGGGGGAGGGAACAGAAATACGAGGCTGATTTGGGATGGTATAAAGGGAAGAGGCATGGATGGTCCAAGAGGAAAGATCGATCCCATGAGTAATCCGATCACGGGGGAGGATAAGGCGCCGTAAGGATTTAGGAGATTGCTAAAGGGAGTGGATAAGATCAAGTCGATGCCGAGAGAGGAAGAGACGCTTCTTCTTTCGAAGAAGCATCCTATAGTCTTTGTGAGAAATGGCATGGGGCTGGGAAGGATTTCGAATGGCATATTTCAACCTTCGGTGGGCAGACTTACATTCCTCATCATACCAGATGTTCATGGGGCAATGACCAGGGGGACGAGGACGAGGGGGAGGACGAATAGTGTGGGGGTATGATTCCAAAGCAGCCTTCCAAATAGTTTGGACCAAGCAAGCAGAACGATCGGAAACATCGGAAAGAGAAGACACCTTGGGGAGAACATGACGCAACCGGTCCATGTAGGTAAAGGAATAATAATAGTCAAAGTCTATAGTGACTCGAGGGACTGAAGGGGAGGGAGGAGGGGGAGGAGTAACAGGAAGGGAAACAGTGGATAACGTAAGAGAAAGAACTGAATGATCGGTAAGGGGAGGAGGGTGATCAGAGACGTTGAATCGGGAAATGAATGGAATTCACAAATGTGTTACCAGAAAAGAAGTTACTGCTTGTACAAACTGAATCAACATGATGGAATCCAGCAATAAGAATTTGGATGAAGTTGCTTCTGACAATCAAACAAGCCAGAAACCATATACAAAGGAAGAAAGTGTTTACGTAAAACTGGTAAACCTCATAGACCTAGGAAGCATAAACCTAAAATACAGAACACTCAATCATTGAAGAAAGTTCAATCATCTTCTTCTTCCAGATGTCAGTTTTGATGTTAGAGTTGTGCTGATTGATCTCAGAAATCTGTACCCATCTTTCCATTTTAAGCATACTGGTAAGGACTTGCTTTTAATTTTCAGGATGAATAAAGGGAGAAGTTCACCTTTGCCTAGTGGTCATACTGATTACTTGTGCTAATAACAATTTTTTTAAAATCAATTACTTTTGCCTGGTGCTCATACTCATTGCTTTGGAATCAAGATGACAAATTGTATTCACTTTTGGTATTCTAGTTTTTGAATCATGTCTGAGTGCCCTACTTGAGCAAGGAGCAATTAAAGGCAAAAAAAATTAGAAACTTCGAATATTGTATTGATCAATTATGTCCTAAAATATGGGGAACTTCTTACGTGTCTTAAACATGATCCAGCTAGTCTTGTACTCCAAGAATGCCATCGAGGAATCTGTGGTGGTCGTTTCAGGCTAGGAACTGTAAAGTCCTAAGTGCCCACCATTACTGATCAATGTTCCTCAAAGACGCATATAAATTCATCAGGACCCATATTCGTGTTAAATCTTCACTAGCAAGCAAAGTTGGCTGCCATGCTGTTACAACCTGTGTTCCCCAATAAACTGTTCACTAAGTAGGCCTTGAATTTTATTAGCACTATTAATCTTGCTTCTTCAACAAGACATTGATATATTATTATATTCTTCCTAGCCTGGTTTGAAGCATAGTAGCGTGAATCAAACTTGGCAAGGCCATTTCTGACTCGGGCAGCAACTCAGCAAATAAATAACACATTAGAAATGAAATTTTCACAAAAATAAATGTTATTTTATGCTCTCACATTTAATCAACTATAAAACACAGCTAATCTAATAATCTAAGCTAAAAATGAAGAACTGCACATCAAATAAGGGACTTTAAATACCAAATAAAAATTGCATATTGAATCCCAAAATCTGATAATAAAGAAAAAGGTAGAAAATGACTCAAAAAATAAAGACATTCAACTATAGCTCATCTATCAAGGAGGACCCATCCTATTTCCCTTATTTTATGCCCTCTCTCTCTTTGTCCCTCTTTTTCTTGCACCCTTCCCTCTTCTTGCACCTTTGCATGCATTTCCTGCTCTAAGTTTTCTAATTCATCCCGGTTAACTGGGGATCTTTCTGCTCTAATATCCCATCAAATAAGGGATCAACCGCATCTACTGCCTCGCAATGGATCCTTGTCATTTTTTTATGTTAAAGGAAAGGGTTTTCCTGGATAAATGTAAAGTTATTTATCCTCTGCTGAGCCTGAGTTAATCCACTGCATTTTTTGGAATGAATGTACTCAAACATACTCCAATTGGTGCTCACAACTTGAAGCACTACATGACCAACATAATATTCAAATGGTGATTCTTTGATAATCACAATTGTTCAAGCATAGGCTTCAATGTCTCATTTAGACTAGCTGGTTTGACCTGCTTCCAACTTTCTGTGTCATCTAAACTAGCTGGTTTGACCTCCTTTCAACTCTGCGTGTAAAAATAAGGATAAATTTTAAAAAATTGGGTTTTATGCCGCCTATAACCCCAATCCAGTCTTCACAGGACAAGCAAGTCCCAAGTTTGGACAACTCTTGGAAAAGACAATGATTTCGAACCTCAAAGAATCATTCTCAACGACTTGACTCCCAACTCGACAAGTCTTCTTTTCAATATAATACACTCAATTGACTTCCGTTATTCCTGGAGGCCCTTCCCCTTCAAGGCTAAACCCATTAAGAAAAGCCTTCTCCCTTGAGGCAGCTTTAGAACCGTTATAGAAGAGAGGGCCCCCAAGTATTGTATTAAAGGAAACCGGCTCTCTATATAATCTGAGATAGCCCCCACCCCCACTTTTATAAGGTAAGGTAAGGTAAGCTCTCCCCTCTATTTCAAAAGGTGCTTTTTAAGCCAGATCTCTACCATGAAGATCTTTTTCATGCTCCCCCTTATAAAACGAGCAATTAAAGAAAACTCTCACATGAACCATGCCAAGGACCGGTCCATTCCCAGGAGTCACCACTATGGTTTGAACTAGACACTCTTGGACAATTGCAATTTGTAGGCGGAGAAGTTGGCCCACATGAGCCAAACGAGTCCATATAAGTTGTACACAGTCATGAGCATATTTTGATATGTTGTTATGCATGTTGGAATAAATGATTTAATAAAAGAGCATGTAAAGGAATTTTTTTATTGTTTCTGTAAATGTGGGTTGTTAGGCAGGTAGTTGTATCCTCTTACGTACTTTATCATGGTTTTCAGCATCGTCTGTGGTTGTGTACTCTTATAACATGTCATGATAGGGTATCATTTTAGTGTACCATGTGCTCGACCAGGTGATGAGATGTACTGCAAACTGTGGAGAATGAATGATACATGATTACTTCTATTCACTGTATGCTGCATATAATGGTAATGAGTGATGTCTGCTATTTGTTTTCATTTAGTTAGTATAGCAATTCATTGCAATTTACTTTCAGTGTTAAATTGACTGCATTGTATCGTGTCATGCATGTGAAGAGTCTTCCCGTCTATAAATTTTACCAAAGCTATTTGTTTCCTTGAAAACATGTTTGCTAGATTCAAAATGCCATGTGAAATTATTTCTGCTAATGGCCCTGCAGTTGTCTCCCACAAGATAATGCAGTTTTACAGCAAATACTTGACTATTTCCATTATACTGCAAAATACTATGCAAAGGGAAATAGACAGGAAAAATCCACAAATATGAACCTTGTGACTAAACACATTGTAGCATTGTAATCGTCATATAGGCAAATGGCACTAAAATGTAGCCTGTGGAAGTATTCTAATCACGCACAAAGAAATACAATGCAACGCACCATAATATAAATCCAATATATATATATATATCAAGATGTGCAATGGGAAGAACTCACAAATACATGCAAACACACAACACACAGCATATGTGATCCATTACAATTTGGTCAAACCAATGTACCTCGAATGATGTAAATGACATACATATAGGTATCACGAGAACCACTAGGTGGTGGGCAACTTCTCAACTACCACCTAACTACCCATATACATGAAACATTAATATGCCCATAACACATAACATGATATCTATTAGAAGCATATGCTGTCACTATATATGCGACAACATTGTGACATCAAAACACACGACACTACACAACATATCATATGACATGACTTCATTAGATGTACTTGCAGTGTTCATGATTATGTCAACATTCATGCTCAAGTGGACGCTGATGCATTCATGCACCGGCTTGTTCATGCTCTCAGAGTTCATGCACAAACTCTTCCACCTACATGCATCTCTTCTGCCAAGTTATAACAAACCCCATGGGCAGACCAAAGTCATGAAACAGTGACTAAGGCAAACATAGGTTGAACCTCATTTGTGCTCAAATATGTTGCTAAGGTGATCATGCCCACAAAGCTTTAAATCCCATCTGCTTAAACATCTTTGAATGCCCAAAATACTGATACAAAACCCATTCAACAAGGATCAGATGATCTTTGGTCTCTTGGCAATTACAAGATATCTAACCTCAAGAAAATGGAACAATCAAGAGTTAAACGAAAATTCAATAAGTTAAAAAAATTAGGTCTATCTGCTTAATACTTTGTTTTCGGCAGTTTCTGCACAATGATCATATTGCAAGATAATGAAATTTAGAATACCGTCTTTCTCTTCAGCAACATGAATTCCATTAAAAAATACAGAATTCGCAATAATAAACTGCAATTGCTGTGAGACATTTATTCAAAGAGAAAGTTCACCAGCATACCTGTTGTTTCTATAACTATATGATCAAATCTTCCCTTCTGCTTTGTAACCAATTCTGAGATCATGCGCACTAAATCACCTCTTACTGTACAGCATAGACAACCATTATTGAGCATAACAATGTCCTCACTTCCAGTCAGTTGTGAAGCAACTAATGATCCATCAATATCAACCTCGCCATACTGCAAGAACATTATGAAAATTAAGTTCTTGTAAGCAATTAACTTCAGACATCCAGTGATTGAAAAAAAGCACATACCCAAGTGACAAAAAGCATTAGTTTGTACTTGCAGTATAGAAAAAGAAACCATGCACCAGAATTCATTTGGGAATTTAATAGAACAAAATCAAAATACAGCAAAGGAATAATAATTAGACTTTGACATAAAGGTAATAAAAGAAAGAAACAGGGCATATTACAACAGAAATGACCTTCCATAAAAGAACCAAAAACAACCACAAGAAAACAAAATATCAAAAACAAGGCTTCAAAACAAAATGTTAACAAAAAGATTTAACAAACTCATGTTACAAGATTCTAGATGATTTCAATCATAGTAGCAAAACTCGGACTCGACTCGGACTCGGAAAGGTCAACTCAGGAGTCGGACTCGGGACTCGGCAAAAAATCTCGGCAAGACTCGGAAAAAAATTCCGAAAAAAAGAAAAAATGAAAAAAAAACAATTTTTTATTGAAAAAATAAGTTTTTTCATGAATATTACTTATTAGTATATTCTAACACACTTACTCAACATTCAACATTATACAAATAAGAAATTAACAAGAGGAAGGAGCATATTCTTTCTTGTATTCATCAAAATGTTTATAGTACAAAATGTGCTCATGAGCCATGACAAAATACAAAATCAAATAGCAGTAGCACTAAGCAAATACAATCTCTCAAGAGTCAAAATGTGCTTCTAAAGAACTAAAGTTTTTTATGTCTATTTTTTTTCTTATCAATATTTTTTATACACATTTCCTATGAGGTTGAATTTAGGTTTCATCATAATGCAAGTGACGTCCTTACCGATAAACCACATACATGGATTAGGAAATGAAATTTTTAGAAGGATTAACACCATTCAATCTAACTTACCCAAACCAAGTTAGATATTCAATGAAAAGTTGACCAACTCGCTTACAATTAAAAAAATCCAAACACTATTCTAAAAATTAGTATTATATATATATATATTTTTTTTGAGTAATACTTCTTATACATATCCGTCGTGGGGATTAAACCCGGGTCACATCACCGATAATGCAAGTGGTATCCTTGCCGGTAGACCACCACACTCACACGAATATTTAAATATATATTTAAGACATTGGCATTTGCTAAAACGATAATAGTTCCAAATATCTAATACATTATTATATAAATATTAAAGTATAATTAACATTTTATTTGTACAAATAAATTTTGTACAATTAAAAGTTTTAAAAGAATAATTAACTTATCTAGATTAATAGAATAGTGCAGCGCGACGTTTAATAACGATTAAAAATCAAACCTATAAAGTGTCTTGAAAAGAAATAAAAACATAACGCAATAAAAATAACAAATTATAATTATTTGAAATTAATTGTTTTTTTTTTATTTCTTGAAGAGGTTCCAAGGTTCAAACCGCGGCGTGGGCGAGTGTGTGAGGGGGTGGGTGTGTGGTGGTTGTGTTATAAATTCCTTATTGATAAGCATAGCTCTCGGCTTTACGAGGGGTCATGGTTGGAAGGAGACTGCTTAGCCCTGTGCGTTGGTCGTAGGGGTTTCTCACACTAACCAAAAAAAAAAAAATTCTATAACTTAATTTATTTAAAATTAAATTATAGAATATTATTTGTGAATTATATAATATTATTTCTAATTGTCTGATAGTTCTAACTTTATTTTGATGTCGGTGATGAACGTTGCCACATTACAAAGAAAAATATCGGTACTTATTTTCAAAAGGAATTATTTTCTATTTGCTTTCATCGAATCAGCCCAAAACCTATAACTTAATTTATTTAAAATTAAATTATAGAATATTATTTGTGAATTATATAATATTATTTCTAATTGTCTGAGAGTTCTAACTTTATTTTGATGTCGGTGATGAACGTGGCCACATTACAAAGAAAAATATCGGTACTTATTTATTTTCAAAAGGAATTATTTTCTATTTGCTTTCATCGAATCAGCCCAAAACCTAGCTAGCTTTGGGAGCCAGTCTTTGGCCGTCCGCCTGCCCCTCCCCTTCCTGCAGGTCTTTTAAATCAAATCCATGAATATAAATTGATATGAAGAGGATATATATATATATATTTAAATTGCTTCTCCGCCTATCAGTTGACTGTACCCGTTCTCCGCCTATATATAAATTGCTTCTCTGCCTTTCATCGCCTGTTGATCGCGTACCAGGTTCTGCCCTTGTTTACTGTACCCGTTCTCCGCCTACGAGTTGACTTCGGGCGTGAATTGGTGCCTGATTGCATTCCCAACAGTTCCAGAGTGGCTACCCGTAAGCCACCTCGTCGTACCTCTCACAGATGCTTGGTGTGGCAAGTCATGGATCCATTAAAAGGAAACTGAAGTAGAAGGCGAGTTTTTTTTTTATTTAAAATTTAATTTTTGTTGGGCCGAGTCCCGACATCGAAGCTCGGAAGTCCAGGACGGACTGGGACTCGGCTGGACTAGACTGAGTCCAAGAAAAAATGGAGTCCGAGTGGCTCGGCGGGGCTGGGCCCACTCGGACTCGGACTCGACCGAGTACTCAAGAGTCCGACCGAGTTTGACTACTATGATTTCAATCTTACATAGGATTCTTTTGAAGTTCTTTGGAATACTTTGAATCTGTAGATATATAACATATAGAGCAAACCAAATAATAAGAACGTCACATGGAAAAGATAATTGCACAAGAAAAACAGCACAAATAATGTTTTATTTTACACTCATCCACATACATTGAGAGATCCCATAAATGAGTGGCAGGTGTGGGTGTTGTACCCCTACCAACGGCCACTCTGTTGTTCCAAGCAGATCAGTTGTCTAAGTAGGACCTATAAAGAAGTTGTCACTTTGAATGTTGTCATCAAACTAGTTGTTGTCTTTTTCCACCATAAATTCCACTTTGTATCCTGCCCAACCCTTATCGTCCATCATGTTGTTAGCTAACAGCGTATCATCCTAAGGAAGAACGTCGTCAGTAGAGAAGGCGTTGTATAGAATCCACCTGCCCTGTCCCACTTTGTTGTTTGCCAAGTTTGCCAAGCCATGTTAGGTGAGAAAGTCACCCAACTAAGTGTTGTTTGGAGAAAGAGAAAGGACAAAAAAAGAGGAATTGTTTCTTATTTATTGTATGTGCACTAGTCATTTGAGTTGTCATCAATCTTGCCATCTACACACATGTTTGGCTTGCCATGTCATTTGAGACCAATCCATTTCAGACAGCATCATCTAAGACTAGTAGTCTTAGGGTCAATCATCCTTCCTGTTGTTTGGCTCGTCTAGGCCATCAAGAGAACCATTCAAAGCTAGGCCATCAAGAGAATCATTTGGGATGTCTAGGCTATTTGGAGAAAAAGTCGACTAGGTTGTCTGGGCCATCTAGAGAAGACTCATCCATGCCATTTGAGTGGCAGCAATGGTCATTTGGGCCGCGATCCATATGTTTGTTATCGTCATCGTCCAAAGGCTTGCCATTACAATTATTGTCCATCCATCCTCTTTTGACATCGTTCAAGGCTTGCCCATCAAATTTGTTATCTGTCTAAGGCTTGGTCGTTTGAGGACCACCCTACAGCCTCTTTGTCATAATTGTCCAAAACATTGTCTAACAAACTATCATTCACATCTTGAAGCCAATAAATAGGGGTAGTGCAGTCCTTGCCAATCACTAGACCATTGTCTTCCCAAGTGTAATCGGTGTTTCCAACAAGATGAATCGAGTATTAGGAGGAGGAACCTGTTAGTGCTACAATGAATGTCTCCAATAGTGAACCATGTTCACTAATGACCCAAGGAGAAGAGATATTAATGCGAAACGGTCAAACATGAGGGATTTAGCACATCAGCCACCAAAGAAGTGTGTGCATGAAGTGTCAGTGCACAAGGTACTAATGACAAGAAAGAGGTGGTAAGTCACAAAAACGCAAGACACTTACCTAAGCAATTACGAGCCCAACCACTTAGTTTGTTGCCTTTTAGGTATTTCTCGGTAAGAACCAATTGGGGATTTCCAAGCCATAAAGATTCAAAGTTTCAGGTTTTTTTGGGTAACAACCAATTGGGGGGATTCCCAAGCCATAAAGATTCAAAGTTCAGCATTTGAAGAGGCCATGGTCAACACAAGGTTGTGATAACACGTGATGAAAACCCAAAGTTGTAGTTTTTCCCTTACATCTACATCCCAAAGACTATTGCTGCAATAGGAGATGGCACAACAATTTACAACTTCCCAACATTCTACACCTCATCATGAGACATAGCCTCACAAATAAACGCAACGAAGACAATTTGCATTTCTTGTGCAGCAAAAACACTAGGACCAATGTACAGCACTACCAACATAGCATTGAAGTAGTCAAGATCGCTCGACATCCACACCACATTGAAGACCAGGCTAGAAAGAAGAAGGATGCACTTTGTGTTGGAACATGAAACTTTTACATCAAGGTAGGAGAAACCTAACTCACCTAAAAAACAACCAGTGAGGTCAAGTCATAATGGAGTTGACTCATCACCATCCCCCAAGGGGAAGGGAAAAGCAAAGGCAGAAGCAATAAGCCAAAAATTCAGTCTCGAGAGGATCACTTAGACCTCATTGTACAATGACATTCGTAGAGACTGGTGGGAGTCACATGTTGATGACCATAAGCTGATGCATGCATCCAAAAGGGTTTTAGTTCAAATATCCTCCAAGATCCTATTTTTTTTTGGAACTTTTATAGGGGTACCTAGTTGAGATGCTCTAAACATACAAGCCATGCAACAAAAGGAGCAAATTTTAGATTGAATCACAAACATTGCATACAACCTTTAAGCCAAAGGATTTTGTGTGTCTGGGTTGCCTAACCTAGTACACATAATAGTCAAGAGGGAAAAACTATGGTTAGAAGTTGCAAAATTTCATCAAGTATTATTGCCATGTCAACTCCTTGTCACCTTGCAAAGTGTTTAAATTGTCTATGCAAGAGAGACGAGGCTTGTGGGCGCAACTTTTGCATAGCCGATAGTACCAATGCACAATGTGACTAGTAATGTTACAATTGTGAAGCAACCAAACAGCATCAAATATTCCAACATGGCTCATATTGTACATTATACATATTATGGCTAGAGTTAAGTTGGACTTGGCATTGTATTTATCAAAGCATGTGCACACATTCCTACAATGAACAACATAGAACTTCTCCATGATTTTCACACCATATCCTTAATGTTGAACATAGTGCATCTGTAGAACATATATGGGAAAATCAGTGCAACAACTCAATGTCACAAACAGAACGTGTACAATTTGTTGTTGCATACATGTCGCACCTACACTGTAGCATCAATAGGAACATGGAAGTGGTGGAGTAGGTGGACTATGTGTCTTGCACCACAAGGCAAAGAAGCCACAATATAATTCTTCAAAAGAAGAATCCATGCAAGAGAAAGATAGTGATGCAATGTAGCTGCAAAGCCCAAAGCAACCATTGCAGTGTCACAAGCACATTATGACCATTATCCCACCTTTGCTTCCTCTAGTGGAGGACCACCCACATGACCAAGCACCCATCATCTGCAATTCCAATAGAAAATCATCAAGAGTGCAACGATAGTATACCTTCAAGCTTGATGATGTTGAGGTGATGAAGGTCAATGAACTAGGTGAGCTTAGGAAAGAGTTGGAGTCACCTCCATCACAAGCAGTTAAGAAGTATGCAATGGGAACCGACTCAATTTTGAGTACTCCTAATCATGATCACGAGGTCCAACAGGTAAAACCATTGCTTTAACGGTTAACCAGACACACATGGGAAAAGCAAAGTCAAACCATGAGATAGCCTTATCAATAGATCAATGAGCAACAACCTATGGAGATGTATGCACAAAAGGGTAACACAATTACTACAAGAGGAGGGTGGTCCGTTGATGGAGGACCAACCCTCGTCCAGAGATGAGGGTACAACAAAGTTCCCTCGCTGCAGGCGAGTGATGGAGTTACCCGCACTTGTTGATCGAGAGGTGTCAAAAGGATGCAAAGAGGCATACACACACATAGTTTGATTCTTCAACCAACTAAATGACTTGATGACTACTACACCAAAGATCTTCTTGACAAATCCTTTAATCAACTAGCAATTGTGGGCTCTTAGATCAACATGCAAAATCAACAAGTTGTAGAACTAGTCTTGAGGACATAACTCATGGGCCCACTTGGAGGGTTTGGAGGACATATGCATATGGGAGCTTCGGACACAAAGACTTTTTTAACAAGCCCAACTTGCCACTTGGTACTATGATATTGTATTGAAAGCCTCCCATAGTGTATCGTCCACCAAACCAAGTAAAATCTTTTCAAATGCCACCATCAACAAAGTGGTATGCCATTACAGAGAAACTTAAGGTGGCCTTCTCACACAACTCAACTATCTCACATTCCAGATCCAATGGTTTGTGGCAATCATCCAAATACAACAAGAGTATTCCAAGCACTAAGAGACAATGTGCTCACCACATCGAAGAGAAATAATGGCTCTTGCAACAAAGATTCGAGGAGGCAAACTTATGACAAGCAAAGCTGTATTTTGTTTGACCAACACATCTTCTCCATTGTAGGATCATGATCCACAGTTGAGAGAAAGTAACTAACAGTTGAATGCAATGGGGCACCATGTGACCGTGTCTTAGCAAATGGAAGTAAAGCAGAAAAAATGAGAGAAGATTGAGAGGAAATGGGTTAGTCACAGCAAGTATGGCAAGCACATGAAACAGAAGTTAAAAATGGTCACGTTGTTCAAGGCTAAAAATGTCATTGTACAAGAGGACGTTGATGTCTTATGTACAACACTGGTTCATCAATTATTGCTCTTAGAGCCCAATGACATATCTTTGTTTCTGATGTGAATTGTTATGACTGATGTATATTTACTTACGCTACACTCTTTCTTAGGGAGATAACTCAGCTTCGACCACAAAAAAGTTCTCCAAATGGATCTCACCCTCCTCATCGATTCATCACAACATACTTCACCAACTCCGACGGACCGGGTGACTTCGATCGGAAATGCCCCACATCATCCAGTTCGAACAGAAGCAGGGTCACTAGACAGCGCACCAATAGTTTGTCAAGGATCCGAACTAGCAATGGGCAGAGACACATCATGGACTTCTTCAGCTCCGGTACTTTGACCTCGACTGTTAGGAGAGATTAGTTTCTGGGGGGTTCTTGGAGCTTGCCCCTCCTAGGCTGCTCCCTCCCCCCTCCTACTCTCTCTCCGTTCTTCTTGGTGTGCACTCCTCTTTGTTGGACTGCAGCCCTCCCCCCCTCTGCTCTCCCTTTTCTTTTCTTTTCCCTTTCTCTTTGGCCCGATTGTTGGGTTTCATCTTGTATTTATCTTAGTTCTTTTCTTTGTTGGGATTTTTGGCCTGCTAGCTGGCAGTCATTATTGTCCTTCTTATAGTCCCTTGGGTCTTATTTTGGCCCACTCATGGACATTAATAATATTTCATTTCATTTCATTTATGTATAATTGTTCTAAATTTTAAAACCCTGTACTACACATTCCACATCATACCTTTAGCATCTTGCATTACAACCTTTCATGTTTTGGCTAGATAAATACCAAACAAATATGGGGTGGCAGCTAGGTAGGTGAGACGAATATAAGCAGAGGTTGAAAACAAATGATAAAATAAGTCTAAAATATAAGCCTCAAAAGAGTTCTTGTTTACTGACCAGAAATTGAGCCACAAGTTCAAAAGCACGGCTTTGATACCACTTCTAAGGAGCCACTATGTCTCTTACATGAAATCCATGTAAGTTTCAATATAGATATAATATATAAAAGAATGATCGTAGATGCACTCTCCACAACAAGGCAGATGGGTATAAATATAATCTGAAGAATGTAACTTAAGAGTCGTGATTTATTGCAAACACCCCTTCACAAATAATCTTTTATATATGTGTGTGTGTCTTTGTATGGGATAATATAAGATAATAATATAATATAAACATATTATATAACATAGGGACTAGATCCACCAGAAATACATGATGATAAACAATTATATTGGAAAACCACTAATAAAAACTGATATATGTAATTTACCTTACCTCTAAGATTTGGAATGCTTAAAGATTCCTCCATAAACATTTCATTATTATGTATAATATTAGGCCTCTGAATAGCATGGAAATGAAACTCGAGAAAACAAGCAAAAATATGAAAAGGTCATCTTCATTATGTAATAAAGTCCATGACCCTCTTGCATCATTACGTATTGTGAGCGATGACTGGAATTTCAAACAAGCTGCCAGATTTTGACTCTCCAATGAGGGGCAGAAGGTATATGACTGTTTGTTTGAGGAGCCCTTCTAGATAGCCATGAATGAGGCCATCAAGGTACAAGACTAAGTTTTTTTATTTATTTTTTTAATTTAAATTATTTTTCCATTTGCAAATCTTGTATTGTAATTTGTAAATTTTTTTATATATTGTAAAATATCTTTATTTAATTCGTTTTTATTTTTTTTCAAGTGTCAGAGCCTTTGGTGAGGGTTCTTCGTCTTGTTGATGGAGAACAATCACCAATGACATATGTATATGAGGCTATGGATAGGGCAAAAGAGGCAATTGCCTCATTTTATGGACATTCCCACACCAAATATGGTCCCATTTGGGATATCATTGATAGATGATGGACAACTCAACTTCATGCAACAGGATACTACCTCAACCCCAATTTTTTATTTTGATACATTTGGTGCTGACTATGAGGTGATGGTGGGATTTTGAAATTGCATTGTTCGCATGTATCCTGATGAGGAAATGCATAATAAGATACAATTTGAGATGCAGTCTTATAAGGAATGTCAAAGCGTCCTTTTTTCATCCTTGTAATGCATTTGATCAAGGTCAACTATGAGGCCAGGTAACCCTCATCAAATTATTATTTATTTTGTCTTCTGATTTTGTTTTAAAAAATAATCTCAATTTACGATTTTACATGTGAATTATTCAATTTCTTTTTTTCTTGGTTGTTTCTAGATTTATGGTGGGAGGACTTTGGTGCATATACATCCAATCTACAGCGCTTTGCCATCAAAGTCTTATCTCAACCATGCAGCGCTTCAGGTTGTGAGCGCAATTGGAGTATGTTTGATCACATACACTCCAAGAAGCACAATAGGCTTACAAATAGTTGAATGATCTTGTGTTTGTTCTTTACAACCTTCAGCTCCACCATCAATAGATTACAAAAACAAGTACCGAGGCCATTGACCTAGATGAGATTGATCCATCATTTGAATGGATCACAAAGCCACAACAGGAGTAGCAAGAAGAGCCTCTCTTCTCCATGGATGAATTAGAAAACTTTGAAAACCTAGCGAAGGAGATAGGAGCCAAGGCAGAAGAAGAGGCACGGCACAATGACAAAGAGAGACTAGAACTTCTACTAGGGCAAACGGCAAAGGGATTCAAAGACATTGAGGCATTGTATTTGTTGTGACTAATGACACATTTTGTAATTTGCACCTTTTTATATTATAAGCAATACAAGATGTGTTTTGTGCCTTTCATGTCTAGTTTAAGGCTTTAACCTTATATCACTTGCCATTTTCATGTGTAGTTTAAGCTTGTATCACTTGCCACTTTCATGTGTAGTTTAAGCTTGTATCACTCTCCACTTTCATTTGTAATTTAAGCTTGTATCACTCTCCACTTTCATTTGTAATTTAAGTTTGTATCACTTACACTATTAATATTTGATTTGCATAATGTTTATTCATTGTGATATGTATGAAAAGAACTTTTTTCCAATGAAAATTTACATTTTCTTCCATTTTTTTTTGGCCAATTTTTCCCCATTTTTTGTCGATTCCCAATTTTTTTCTATTCTTTTTCCATGCCAATTCCGATACGATTTCAATTTTCTCAACTATGCTTTGCAAGGCAGTCAATTGGCCTGTTATTTTGGCTTGGAGCATAAAATGTTTGGAAAATGTTAAAGAGTTCGTAGCATGTTTCCATGTTTAAGAGAATTTAGATGAATTCTCCACAATATTACTTGCACAAAACTACTATTTTCCTTTCAAATAATTATTTATAATGAACTTAAGCACAAGGGTGGAGTTCCCCTCTAATACTAAATAATTAATCCCTGCTTTCCTAGGGATTATATATTCAACACTGTTAGACTGCTACAATTTATCCTCAACAATCTTCAACATAAGTATACAAGGGCACTCCTCCACCATGGAGGATTGTTGAGGATGAATTACAATCTAACAATGTAGTGAACCCGCAAAATTATTTTAATATCCGCAGCAACACTTCAATATTGAATTATTATTAACAGCATGCACCAATAACAATTCCGATTCAAATATTGCGAACAATATGCAAATATCAATTTTAATCCGGACAACAAGCAAATAGTAAATCCAATCAAATCAATGCCACAACAAATCCACAGCCACTCGGAGAAGGCAAAGTCTCATAGCCACTTTGAGAGGGCGAAGTCTCTTATGCACAGGATACGCGAATTAAATCCAAATTCTTCGATGAACCAAACTAATAAAATATTCTTCCTATTTATAAATAAAATCAATAATAACCTAACCCTAATTCTCAAGGGCTGACTAACTAAATCAAAGGCCTGAAATAAAAATAATTAGCCAACATGGCTATATTGGGACCGTTACATGGCTCCCTCCCTCAGAAAGCTTTGTCCTCAAAGCTGGAAAATACTAGAAAATGCTCTCAAGCTCCCACGTAGCGTCTTCTTCTGGAAGGTCCTGCCACTTGATGAGAAATTCCTGAATTTGTCAAGATCGAAGATGATGCACTCTAGACCACAATATTGCTTCAGGCTGAAGAGTTATTCGACCTTCTTCATCGAGTAATGGAAGCTTTGTCTAGGATTGCACCTTTTGGCCAATAACTTGTTTGAGATAGGATACATGAAAAACTGGATGGATGCGGGAAGAGGGTGGAAGCTCCAATTGATATGCTACTTCACCAATGCGACAAACCACCTTGTAGGGCCCATAAAATTGAGGAGCCAACTTCTGATTAGACTTGGTCTTCAAGGAAAATTGCTTATAAGGTTGTAGGCGCAAAAAGACCATATCTCCTACATTAAATTATCGTTCAAAATGGTGTGAATCTTGTTGTTGCTTCATATGGTTCTGGGCTTGGGTCAAATTATCTTTAAGAAGTTGAAGCACAATTTGATGTTGTTGTAACAAATCATCTACCTAGGCCACTTTGGAAGATCTTGGAACATAGTTTATGATTGATGGAGGCTTTTGACCATACAAAGCTTCAAATGGAGACATCTTAAGGAGAAAATGGTAGGAAGTATTGTACCACCATTTTGCTAATGAAAGCCATTGAACCTAGTGATATTGCTTGTCTTGAGCAAAACAACGAAGGTAAGTACCCAAACATTTATTAACAATCTCTGTTTGACCATCATACTGGGGTGATATGAGGAAGACATACTCAACTTGGTACCACTAAGACGAAACAATTCCTTCCAAAAGTTGCTAGTGAAAATAGGGTCACGGTCACTCACAATGGTTTTGGGCATACCATGTAACTTAAAAACAGAATCAAGAAATACCTTGGCCACCTTACTTGCTGAATAGGGATGTTGTAGTGCACAAAAATGAGCATACTTGGAAAGGCAATCTACTACCACAAAGATCACTGTTTTGCCCTCTGATTTGGGAAGACCCTCATTAAAGTCCATGGATATGTGCTCCCATTGGCGGTTAGGGATAGGCAAGGGTTGCAACAATCCAAGAGATTTAACTGTTTCCCCTTTGTTATGTTGACATACCTCACACTCAGCCACAAACGTCTTGACATCTGCTTTTAATCCTTTCCAAGAAAATGATTGCTTCACCCGCTGGTATGTTTTCAAGAATCCTGAGTGTCCCGCAAAAGGAGATGCATGCAATTCTTGGAGAACCTTTGACTTAATAGTTGAAGATTGAGGAAGATAAATGCGATATTTTTTGCAAAGCACTCCATCCGAGTATGAGAAGTAAGAATGCAATGATGATCCTATTTTCATATCTTGAATAATTTGGGCAATCCCTCAATCAGCAAGCCAATCTTCTTGAAGTTGAGAAAGCCATTGTGGACAAGGACGAGAGATGGCATTGATAGCCACATCATCCTCATATTTGTGAGATAAAGCATCAACCACCACATTTTCCTTACCTTTTTATATTCAATGACAAAATCATAACCCAAGAGTTTGGTCATCCATTTATTTTGTTCAGGGCATGAGAGACGTTGTTCTAAGAAATGCTTCAAGCTACTATGGTCAGTCTTAATGATGAAACGACTACTCAACAAATAATGCCTCCATTTCTCTATGGCATGTAAAATAGCTAGCATTTCCTTCTCATAAGTGGACCATCCCAAATTCTTGCTTGAAAGTTGCTTACTTTCAAAGGCCAATGGGTGACCATCTTGCATTAAAACAGCTCCAATACCTATGTCGGAAGCATCACACTCAATGACAAAAGGCTTGCTAAAATCAAGAGTGGCCAAAACTGGAGTGGAACACATAGCTTCTTTGAGGGCTTGGAAGGCCTGGGAAGCAACTTCAGTCCAAACAAAAGCATCCTTTTTGGTAAGGGCAATGAGAGGCACGACAATCTTGCCATAGTTGCGGACAAATTTTCTATAATAACCTATGAGTCCTAGAAATCCACAAAAATTTTTAAAGGATTTGGTTAAGGGCCAATCTTGAATGGCTTTGATTTTATTAGGATCTACCTTGACTCCTTCGTGAGATACTATATGTCCCAAATATTCTACCTCTTGGACCCCAAAGGCGCATTTGGACCTTTTAACAAAGAGTTTTTCCTTTTGTAACAGATGAAGGACTTTGTTAATATGAACTAGATGATCCTCCCAAGATTTGTTGTATATTAAAATATCATCAAAGAAAACTAGGACAAACTTGCAAAGAAAAGGCCGAAAGACATGGTTCATGAGACTTTGAAAAGTGGAAGGGGCATTAGTGAGACCAAATGGAACGCACCCCAATTTTTTCCCCCTCCAGGGGGGAATGAGATGTTGATGATATTCTTCACATTTTTTTGGCCGACTTTCAATCTTAACTTTTGGGGTTGTGGGTAGTGATAAGGACGCACATTAGGAGGTTGACTACCAGGAATCAGATGGATGGCATGATCATGTGTGCGCTTAGGAGGTAGACCCCTTGGCTCACTAAAGACCTCCTCATAACTATCCACAATGTTCTGGAGATCCATTGGAAGAGTTGGAAGAGACAGATCCAAGGATTGAACCTCTATGCAATTCACTTGGGCAAGGAATCCATAACCACCTTTCTTCAATATCTTCTCCATGCTATGTGAACTCACCACCTTGGAGGGAGGAGGTTGAATTCCTTGGAGACAAATGACCCTTCCATTCTCTGTCCACTTGACATATAATTTTTGTAGATTAATAGTAACATCGCCAAGCTGAGATAGCCATTGTGCTCCCAAAATGACATCTGAAATTCCCAGGTTCATAGCAAAGAGATTACCCATCCAAGTATAATCCCCCATTTGGATTGTAACTTTAGCCGTTCGACCCACACATTGAGCAGTATCCCCATTTGCAATTAAGACTTGAAATTTATCTTGATTTGAAGTATTGATATACAAGCCCAAGGATTTTGTTGTCTTACAATCTATAAAGTTGTGTGTACTACCTGAATCAATCAACACATTAACACGTTGTCGTTTAATGAATCCTCGTACCTTGATAGTGTGATGAGCTTGAAGACCCATAAGTGCATGAGCAAAGAGAGCCACGGTATCATCCTCTTGTTCTGCTTCATCAACTTCTATTGGTTGTTGTCCTAGTTCTACTGATTGATCCTGCTGTAATGAAACTTCCTCCTTAGACGCGGATGCATCTCCATATTCCAAGAGAAAGTTACGACGTTCTTCACAGGCTTGATCTTGGGGATGGTGTGAACAACATTTGAAATAGAAAAATCCTATGGAACGCTCAAAATTGCGATAAGGACGACGAGAGTTGAAGTCACGTCTATATGGAAGACCATAATCTTGGAGCTTTTGTTCGGTTGCCCGAGCAATACATTGTGCATCGTCAAGAGTATAAGGATCATGCATGTCGACTTCCTTTCGAATTTTATCCTTAAGACCATAGAGAAAGGCAAAGACCACCACTGCTAGACTCAATTGATGGGTATAGGTGAGAAGACTTGTGAACTCAAAGCAATACTCATCTATTGTTCCCGTTTGCTTAGTTTGCATCAGACATACCACATATGATGTGGAAGATCCCTTGTCAAATATTCGAAGAAATCGTTCTTTGAAGTCAGGCCACAAAAGAGGACCACCTTGTTGGCGAAGCTGCCATAACAACCATTGATAAGCTTGGGTACCCAACTTAGAAGTTGCTAATGTGACACGACCTATTTCAGGAACATGGTACAAATGGATAAGGCCTTCCATTTTGGCCAACCATCCTCGAGGATCATCACCTTCAAAGGTGGGCATGTCAATGCGAGGAACATGAACATCATGAGGCCATTCAAGGAAATTAGAAGCACAACCTGCTAAGGAATCCAAATCAGAAGCAAAACCTAGGTCGTAAACATCAAAAGTTGGAGGATTATGAAAAGGTGGTGGTTGAGGATGAATAGTAGTATTTGGTACTTGTTGAATGGTCAAAGATTGTTGCCCGACGATTTGTTGAGACCCCGAGAGCAAAGGAGGTATAGTAGGGGATAGTTTTAGGTATTTTGTAATGACACATAGTGTTTGGGAAATGGAAGAGATTGACACTTCTTGCTTGCTTAAGAATGAAGTAATCTCTTCTTGCTTGCTTAAGAATGAAGTAATCAATTGTTCTTGATTCCCAAGATATGCACGTAGGTCAGGGTCAATAGTATCAGAAGAGGATTACTAGTTGGAGTGGTAGTGGAATGACCATGGGAGGGTTAGGAGGAGGAGACGAAGAACCTGAGGTGTTGAGTGGAGGTGAAGCCATAGCACTCAAGGACGAAAGAAGAAATTGGTCAAAACTATTAATATTAATAGAAGTGTTATGATGCTTACCAAAAATTTTGGTTTTGCGCTTGTTTCTACTCATGTACACTCTGAAAAAGCAATACGCTATAATCGACCATTCACTCGTGTCCAACCAATAGTGGTAGCAGGTTCACTCATGCACTTTGATCAACTTGAAGAGATGAACACCAAATGATAGGACTTTCGCAAAAAAAAATGACAATACTTGTTACTTCTCTTCTCTTCTTCTTCTTCTTTTTCTATTTTTCTTTGTTCTTTTTTTTCTCTTTTTTTTAATTATTTAAATAATTTTATTAATTAGGGAGAAAAGGTTTAAAAATGAGAAAGAGTGTGAGCAGGGTTTTAATTAATAAGATCAATATGAGAAAGAGCGAGAGAGAGTGGGGTTGGGCAAAATTTAATAATTAAAAAAAATTGATGGGGGAGTGTTTAATAATTTAAAAAAAATGAAATGTGAAAGCGTGGATACGTGGGAAGAAGAACGGAAAGACAAATGACAAGGGGGGTTTAATAATTAAAAATAATGAAATGTGAAGGTTTGGGGGGTGTTTAATAATTCAAAAAGAAATGTGAAGTGAAAGCGAGGGTGGGTGTTTATTAATTAAAAAAAAAGGGTCGGTATTTAATAATTCAAAATAATGAAATGCGAGACGATGGATATGCAGAGCGGATGAAGACGCAACAAAAAGACAATGAAGACGCTTTCTCTCTCTATTAATAATTTAATTTAATTTAATTATTAATATAAAGTAGAGAGTTGTATCGAATAATTTAAAAAACCCTAATTAATTCTAGGAAATACGGATAAGAACAAAAAGACAAACGAATAGGGATGCTTGCTCTCTCTATTAATAATTAAATTAAATTTTATTTAATTTAATTATTAATATAAAGTAGGGAGGGGAGTTGAGCCGAATAATTAAAAAAAAAAATTAATAAATTCCAAGAAATCAAACGTACTTTTTTTTTTTTTTTCAATTAGTTATATGGGATTGAAACGGGCCCCACCCATATTACATCATCACCATATAGTGGTATTACAACAAAGCTTGGATATTATCCATGTACCATTTTGGCAAGATTTGAACCTGGGTCTCCTCCATAAACATTGAGGAATCTAACCGGTTGAGCTAATGCCACTTGATTAAATTTAATGAGTTTACACAAGTTTTTATTAGGGGTCCTGGTCCCCTCATACTGAGTGGGGTTTGAACCTTGGACCTCTCAAAAAGAAGCCAAAGCCCTTACCACTACAATAAGCTTGCAGCTAAACATACCTTTTCTTTTGCAAAAAATTGGAAGCTTTACTTTTTTTAGGGCACCAAATATCTTCATTAATTTCCACTAGTTCCGGAATCATGTTCTGATACCACTTGTAGTGAACCCGCACAATTATCTTAATATCTGCCAGACCGCAGCACAACAACACTTCAATATTGAATTATTATTAACAGCATGCAACAATAATAATTTTGAGTCAAATACCGCAAACAATATGCAAATATCAAATCCAATCCAGACAACAAGCAAATAGTAAATCCAATCAAATTAATGCCACAAAAAATCCACAGCCACTCGGAGAGGGCAAAGTCTCATAGCCACTTTGAGAGGGCGAAGTCAACAAACAAATAGTAAATCCAATCATATCAATGCCACAACAAATCCAAAACCACTCGGAGAGGGCAAAGTCTCATAGCCACTTTGAGAAGGCGAAGTCTTTTATGCGCAGGATACACAAATTAAATCCAAATTCTTCAATGAAGCAAACTAATAAAATATTCTTCCTATTTATAAATGAAATCAATAATAACCTAACCCTAATTCTCAAGAGCCGACTATCTAAATCAAAGGCCCAAGATAAAAATAATTAGCCGACATGGCTATATTGGGACCGTTACAAACAAGGCATGTTACAATAGTAGTTGTAAGACAAACCTTCCCACTCTTTTTTCTGTATTGCAAAGGATGTTTGTAACAACCACCAGAAACAAGGGAAAGCAGGTCATCATACATCACCATATTCCAGCAAATAGTGCCTACACTGAGAATATTTGACCTCTGTTGAACATGAAATCATAGTCGAACATAGCTACCATCCCCAATATGCCAAATTTCAATTTGGAGAGCCCACAGTAGATAATATGAGCATACATACTTTGTCCCAAATAAAAAACATCAGATATGTCAGACCTTGTAGACAGGCAAATTGATACGTCCTTATTTGCTGAACCAGTTTTGGTATTATGTGTTATTTTGTAAATGTACGCAAAGTGTTTGACGAAATGCGCGTGCATATATATTTAATAATGTTGTAAAGTGCAATTTAATATTGTACATAAGAATAAAGTCATGTAAGTCAATTATGTCGGCTAAATTAGAGTTATAAGCTATTTCGTCCTGTAGTGGGAAATGTCATGTAATTCAAAGCAAATGCACATGAAATGTAATTTGAGGGAAGTTATGAGGTAGTTGGAGAACATAACTACTTTTGGGTGTATAAATAAGCCCTCCCCTCATTTATTCAAGTTGCTCATGGTTGTTCAAGGGTAGAGGGAATGATGCAGTCCAATATTGTATGCAGCCATGGAGATTATTCAGCCTAGGGTTTGCAAGTGCAGATTGTAATGTTGAAACTGTAATGCTGTATCATAAATGCCATTGTTAATATAAAACTGTTGTAATTACTGTTATCTGCTATTTTCGTCATTGCTGCTGTTATTAGTGCTGTTGCAGGTTTTCTGTGCATTATTATTGCTATACTACAATGATTGTAGATCTGTAGAACTATTAAAGTAGAAATGGAATTGTGTGTAAGCATGTTAAATTTCATTTCTACAGACCTTCTGTGGTGAAAGTTAAGTAGGGTCAAAAGGTGAACCAAAGCTAATAGCTGCTCAAGATGACTGAGATTTTATGCTTAAGGTTACTGCATTCCAAATATTCAAGAAGCATAAATATGTTTTCACGTGGACATATTAAGGGCCTGAAAAGAGTCCCCCCCAAGCTTTGTGTACATACAATTCCATTGATAAAAAGGAAACCAATCCAAAGGACATATAGGATGAATTCCAACTTCACATGGAAAGTCCAAGGACAAGTAGATAAAATTTGGGAGCTGATGTTTCTCAAGTTCACAGTTGTAATGGTGCATCATCATTAGTCTGAAGGAGATGGCATATTGGCATATGCATGTATTCGTAAGTCTAAACGTTGTTTCCATTAAGGCTTGTTTCATGAAATCAACTCTAAACAAAATGGCAAAACATGACACTCGATCTTTGGATGGCTTTTCTGTACATAACCAGATGAGCACAGTCGGGAAAGATCAACCAAAAACAACCTTTATGGTGAAAGGTTAATCATGTGTATAATGAAATGCCATTCAAACTTTGCAAGCACCAACAAATTTCAAAATAAGAAACATAGATTTCTCAATGATCCTCCCAGGTTATTTGGCTTTTGCAATATCAACACTGCAAAATGACGATGTTAAATTTAAACTAAAAAAATAACTCAATACTTTTTAGTTGGGAATTGTGAACACGTGCCTTTTTAAAACAATTTTTTGCATATATCTGAAAGAAAATTAGCCGAAAACAAGGATTTTAAATTCAGTTGGCAATTCCTTTTCTTTAAAATAAACTGAAATGAACCTCTAGATCTACTTGAATATCAGGGGTTGAATTGATTTCAGCATGACCCGGCTAGGGAATAATGCTTTGAACATTCAGTTTGAATCATCCAACAAAAACATATTGTCTCTTGTGCTTCTTTTAAAATTCATATTAACATATAAACTTGGAACACTGAAACAAGAAAAAACCAAAAAAGAAAAGAAAAAAGAAATTGTTGCACTTTGAGTAAAACACTTCTTGACGTTGCTTACATGATTGACAAAATTTAAAAGCCTCTTAAAATTAATAATTTTTACATCTCAAAAATGACCCCAAATATATATATAGAGAGAGAGAGAAAGAGAGAGAGAAGGGACTGTAGTATTTCCATATGGTCTGCAACATGACCAGGAGACCCTTCGTACAACAAATTATTGAGCAATAAACAGTTTTATGGACTCCATACTAATGCAAGAAATAAGTTGACAGAATAATGTAAATTAATGGTATAACATGAATGCAAAGTTGCAAAACAGCTTTCCATACCTCATTTTCTATGACTGCAATCCGCTTTCCATGTTGAGATGTTAGAATATGGTTGAGAAGAGTTGTCTGTAAGATGTTTGCAAGGGAGCACTCAATGAGATATTAAACAAGATAGTCTTGAGACAAGTTTAATACCAGAACAATAAGATACACAAAGAAGAAGAAGAAAAAATTGCACCATAATAAAATTGTGAATATACCAGCAAATCTAATAAACATGCTATCAGAAGCAAACAGACATCCCTCAACGGTAGACCAGTATGTTTTAAAAACAGCTGAGCTTAATTTTGGTAAACGAAAAATCTCATTTTTAGTTAAGAATCTAGATAATAAGACCAACATTCTGAAAACATGATTAAGCTTATAATAAGAAAGTATGTTTGAAATATTGAATCTACTAGAATGAAAGATGTCCCAATAAAGATTATATTCCAATGTTTTAGTACAAAGCACAATGTGAAGTCGTGAATCCAAGTTTATATGCTAACCTTTTTAGAACAGGCTGGTTGGAACTCTACTTCAAATATTATACATCATAGAAAGATGATTAGAGAAAGATGTATCACACTCCTCTAGAAGTATATCATAATCAAGACCACTACCTCCTAATAATTGAACCCAAAAATAAAAATCACAGTTTGATACACTCCAAATAATCCATCCAATGTGTAGCATTCATAACTGCATGAAGCTTAGAGATTTTGATAGTTGACAATTCTGCCAAAAAAACATATCTTCACTACTTGCAAATTTATATACCTAAAGCCAAGTTACATGGAAACGTATAAAGCATCCCATACAGAAATGGGTATCGGATACGGATACAGCAAATTTTCAAGACCCTTTGATATGGATACGGCTAGGTATGTCATTATAAATAAAAAGCATATATATGTTATATATTAGAAGAAAAAACCTATAACCCAAAAATGTGAACTTAAGTCTTATATAGGATATTTTTATCAATTAAGAAGAAAATTGTCATTGCCTTCAAAATTCAATTTTTTTTTTTTTAAGACATTGTGTCATCTTCTTTTAATCTCATGTCATGGATACAACTCTAGATGTAGCTAGGCCATATCCGAATGTCTTACATTTGGACGTAACATGGGCATGTATTTGAATACTTCTGGATATCATACCCATGTATTTGAATATGTCTGGACACTGTACCCGTGTATTCTGATACATATGGTTACAGTAACCGAGAAGTATCGTATCAATGTGCATATCTGATACACGGGTATGGGTACTTGAGTAGGAGGATTGCTCGATACAGTAACTCTGATCTAAAGGCATATTATGACTGTGTTTTCTCTACCCTGAATACTTCTTTTATAAATACAACAGTTTTGAGCTCCAGAACCTGCAGACTCCAGAGTATATTCCTGTTCAATTGATTTATAGTGCACAAGAGTAACTTAACACCGTAAAATTTATTGAATTAATCTTAGTAGATTCAATAGAACAAGAGTCATTGAAGACCTCACGACTGAATTAAGAAGGTACGAACATCAGCCAAGGCCCATATCTAAGTGGATGCTTGCTGCATCTGAGAAAGACCAGTCTTTAACAAACGGTACAAAAAACTACTAGCCATTTCACTTCATATCAAAGCAAAGCTGCAACACTAGAGCCTAATGGGCTAACCACTTACACTGAACTTGTTTTGCAAATCTTGCCCAAAGGGAGGAAGCAACAACGTGATGGTCATTGACGGGTGCCAACTCCTGATCGAGAGGAATTGTACCAAGAGGTTACTTAGCCAAATGAGGGCTCTGACGAGACAAACATGCCACCCCTCCCCACAATGATGAGTCACCACCTAATCAAATGGTGCAAGTTCTGGAAGCCATCCAAAATTTGGCTAAAGTGATAGTGGATTAGCATTTGTCTGGACGTGAGGACGAGAGGGTGGCCTCCACAAGATGGGCACAATCCCCCACCAAAGCATTCCCATCACAAGAAGTCTCATCATAAGCAGATACCCAAGGTGGAAAGGAGGAATATTTTCAAGAAATTGAAAAAGATAGTCTACTAAATTTTTAGGGACTGCTAAGGGAAAAGTGGCCTGTGAATGGTTGATCAAGATGCATAAATGCTTGAAGATCGATGATTATACTAGCAGGGACAAAGCAAAGATTGTTACCTTCCAATTAGAGGGGTCACCTTGTGATGGCAGAATGAGGAGACTGTCATGGGTTACAATTAAATGGAGGTGACCTCAGAGTAGTTTTATACCTCCCAAGTGTACATAGAGAAGAGAATATAGGATTTTTATAATCTGCAACTAGGGACCAAAACCATAATGAAGTATGCGTAGAAATTCGCTAAACTTCTAGGCAAGATACCTTCTCCTAAGGTTGAGATTATGCCAGTGAACTATTTTCTCTCAAGATTGAGGTCATCTTTAGCTCATATTATCAAGAAGAGTGAACCAACCACCTACTCGGCGAGAGGCCTACAAACAAGCATTGTTAGTGGAAAACAAGCCAAGAGGACCATTAGAGTATAGAGATCATCCTAGATCCCAGGGATCGAATAGGTTGACCAATCCGTTTTGGAGACAATTGGATTATTATAGAGGATCCTCATCTATGTCGCCAAGGAGACAACCCCCTCAACATCCATCTCAAAGGCAATAGAGTTCAGCACTATATCCATCTCAAAGGCATCAAGGTTCCTCTCACTTCCATCCGCAAAGTGTAATGTCCCCTTTCTACGCAGTTAGTGAGTTAGGGTGGATTAGCCTACTATTGGGTTCCCGTAGGCTAGTGATGGTGATTGGGAACCCTAATTGGGTTGGTTCCTTGTGTTCTGTGCCTCGCCATATTTCCTTTGCCTCTTTCTGGAGGCATTTCGGGGTTGTGGGCCATCACTTACTTTTTATAGTAACTTACTATTTTTAGTAAGTTGGAGTTTGGACAATTAGTGGTGATGGTGTGTTGGACGTTCTTGCTCAGAGAGATGTTGCTAGCGTGTTTTGGAGGTTCGGTTGTCACCTGCTATTTATAGCCATACTTACTATTTTTAGTAAGTGTGGTCGGTGGACGTTGTTTGATCAGGATTTCGATGGGAGATGTGTTTCTGGCTCTTGGAGTCTGTTTCAGTGCGTTTCGAAGATCGGTGCAGTTATTTACCATTTTTGGCAGTACTTACTATTTTTAGTAAGTAGGGTTTCCGGGAGTGTTCCTGATCAGGGTTGGCAGTTTGTGATGTTCGAGGTGTTTTGAGACAATATGCTTCACAGTTGGATCGATAATTGGGTTTGGAGTTTATTATTTAATATTTAACGTTATATTGGCATTATATTAAATAATAATAGTGTTTTTTTCCTAAGTCAGGAAAATTAAATATTTAATTGATAAAGTGGCTCATTTCCCTAAGTTAAAAGAAATATTATTATTTTTATAAAGTGACTTAGGAAAAGTGCTCTAAGGGGGTCGAACTAAAAAGTAATTTTAAAATATTAAAAAGTTCCCTCAAAACCCTAAAAAGGGCATAGCATTTCTAGGAGATATAAGGAGTTTTGAGAGCTCATTTTCGGGCATTTTGGTATTTTGATATTTTCTCTCTGGTGAGACTTGCAGCTTTGGCAGCAAGAATCCATAGCTTTGTGAGGACGAAAACCTTCACAGGGAACATTGCTTGCGGGTGTGAAAGATCACTCCTGAGCAATCATCAGCAATTTTTCATTCAGAAGCTAGGATTTGTGCTTCAATCGAGATTCACAGAGGTATTCAGTTTGATTTGATTGTTGAT
The DNA here is from genome assembly GCA_028583015.1 of Wollemia nobilis. NCBI lineage: Eukaryota > Viridiplantae > Streptophyta > Pinopsida > Araucariales > Araucariaceae > Wollemia > Wollemia nobilis. The sequence goes on along the minus strand of JAQPPZ010017031.1, from coordinate 3,004,722 downwards.
ATTTCTGGGGTTTTATATCACAATGATTGCAGGAGTTTTTGGAGGGCATTTTGTGTGTTGAATCTATTGCAAGCTTGGCCATACCACCTTTTGGCATTGTGCATTCAGGGTTCAAGGCAATCAATACTAGCTGGCCGTACATCTTGGGATATTCCTAGGGTTTGTGAAAGAGGTTTTGGGTGTTCCATAAAACCATCCATCTAGCTAGGGCGACCCTATTACAGGTGATTTTCAAAGGTTATAAGGCAAAAACAATTTACTCGTGGGAGTCGTGCCATTCCTGGTACAGTCCGTACCACCTGGAAGAGAAGCATTTTCAGAGTTTGGTAAGGTACTTGTAGATGGGCAGTGCATAGTTCAGATTTATGTAATTGGGCGACTCCTTTCAGGCACTGTTCGGGCAGTTGATATTGTTCACTACTTCTTCAAGGCTGTCGTACACCTTCTAGCAACTGTACTACTCCTACATGGTTAAATAAACATTTCTGATTTGTGTAACAGACCTGCAGTAATCGTGTAAGCTCTCATTCTAAGGATTTTTATGATAATATATTTGTTTACGCATTGAAAGTACTCTCTGGGTTTGGTCTATCCACCCAAGTGTCTGTAATCCAATGTATTTGTGAGCTAATAATTCAAATAAAGAACTCTTGCAGGTGAATGTTCTCTATTTTGCAATACATTTTATTTTGTATGAGTCCATTTGGCAAGATTGCAAAACAAAAACAAAAAAATTATTGCAAACAAGGGTGGGTCATTTCACAAAGGCAAAAGTACTCAGGCTGAGGTAGACTGATCAGGAGGACGATTGTTAAATATGTGGTACCTCTAAGACCCAGACCTCCACCCCAACAACATCAGACATTAAGTCTCTAGCCTCTCACCAATATCCAATTAGACTAGCTAAGAGTGCACTGAGAGTCAGTCCTTCCTATGGATGCTATGAGTGTGGTAGGCTTCATTTTGCTAGAGATTATCCCCAAAAGCCCAAGGAAGTTGGATCACAACATAATACTCGAGCAGGCCACAACACACCACCGTAACATCAAGTTTTTGTAGCCATCAATGATCGTTAGGCAAAGCATTACGCCACTATTATAGAGAAGGCAAGTATCATTTCTAACCAACCCGTGACTATTCTTCTAGATCGATAAGCCACATCGTCTTTTGTAAGTATGGGATTTGCAAAAAGGCATGGGCTAGAAGAGCAAATGACATATGACGTAGATGAGGTAATGATGGCATCACGATCCCATCAGACCATCCAAGGAATGGTAGCTGACATTGATATTTGATTCAATGGGTAGTCTAACCCGTCATGACCTATTTGTGACACGTTTGGGGTCATATGCACAATCTTAGCATGCATTGGTTGAGGAAGCATTGTATGCAAATCAATTGTTACTCCAAGGAGGTGGAGTCACCAATGTGGGGAATAGGATTTTCATGCACGACATGAATCAAGTGGTATCGCTCCAAATGATATTTGTCGTCCAATTGAAAAGGAGCCTTAGAAAGAGATGCATGTTATATGCTCTCTAGATTCAATATACCTGACAAGAGAAAAAGGAACCCACACTAGACTCTCATCCTGTCTTGCAAGAGTATGCAAATGTCTTCTCGGATGAGTAACTAGGACGACCCTCACCTCGTAGCTAGATTTCTCTCTAAAGTCGTTGCCAAGGTCAAAACCTATCTCTAAGACACCTACAAGATGTTGATTGTATAGTTGTATGAGTTAAAGGTTCGGTTGCAAGAGTTGTCGGATAAAGGTTGATAAGCCCTAGTGTCACATTGGGGTGCACCCATAATCTTCATCAAGAAGGATGGATTGATGCTACTAACAACTAAACAAGCTCACAATTATGAATCAATACCCACTACCTCTCATTGATGATCTCTTCAATCAAATGAAGGGGGTTACCATATTTTCAATAATTGATCTGAGATCCAGGTACCATCAACTAAGAATTAAGGAGATAGACATCAATAAGACTGCTTTTCGGACCCGACATGGCCACTACAAACTTACAACAATCCCCTTTGGTCTAATAAATGCTCCAACATCTTTCATGGTCTTGATGAACAACATTCTCAAAAAATACATAGATAAATTTGTGGTAGCATTCTTGGATGACATTCTAGTTTACTCCAAGAATGTTCAGGAGCATAAGCACTTGAGGTAGGTATTGCAATGCCTTTGGGAGTAGAAGCTATACACAAAGATCTCCAAATGTTCCCTCCAGTCAGAGATCCAATACCTAGGGCATGTAATTTCAGGAGAGGGCATCTCTATGGATCCAACTAAGCTCGAAGCCATAGTGGAGTGGCCAGCCTCAACCAATGTGCCTAAACTATAAATTTTTATGAGTCTCGTAGGGTACTACTATTGAACATGGAAATCAGCAAGTGCAATTTGCGCCCTTGACCACAGTTCAACAAACGGATGGGAAGCTTTCTACTATCCCCAACCTCCAGATCTTGGGTTGGTTCCCTTTTACCCTCTATCTAAGTTGAAAATAAAGAAACTAATCTAAAAACGTAGAAAACAAATATGCAAACAGATCTAGAAATGCAGAAAACAAATCCAGTCTACTTTGTTTGAGGAGTAAGGGTGCAAGAGAAAGAAAATGTAGAATACGATCGAAGCCGTAGCAAGGTTTAGATCTAGTGCAGTTGAATAACTTCAGCGCATAAGATCTTCGAATACCTGCAACAACAATCGAAAAGGACTAACAAGGGAAAGGAGGGCAAAGCCACTAATTCCAACATTCATAAGGCAAAAGGTTAGAGACACAATCAAATATGAATCCACGCACAACTCTTCATTGATTTTGCAATTTGAATTTTTCACAATCTTACTCCAAAGAGTAGCTTTGGTATTGCTTTGAAGGCCGAAAGACCTTAACGATGAGCATTAAGCTCTTTATACTTGAAAATGCCGCCACAAAATGAACTACGTACAATACCCCAATGATAACTAGGAGGTGACGCATCATCTTTATCCATTTGCTAAAAATAGAAATAGAGCAAGGTGCCTGGTGAGCTGGGCGCAAGGCCCTTGGTGAGCAGAGCACTCCAAGAGCAAGGCACTCTACCAAACGGGGCTATCTTGAGTGGGGCACTATGAGCGGGGCTCTCCCAAGTCGGGCTCTCTCTAAGTGAGGCTCTCTCTAAGTGAGGCTCTCTCTAAGCAAGGATCCCTCAAGCGAGGCATTATGAGCAGGACTCTCTAAAGTCGAGCTCTCCCTAGCGAGGCGCTATGAGCGGGGCTCTCCCTAGCGAGGCGCTATGAGCGGGGCTCTCCCAAGTGGGGCGGTGTGAGCGAGGCTCTCCAGAGCAAGGTGCTATGAGCAAGGCTTTCCAAAGCAAGGCTCTCTCTACATGAGGTGCTCTAAACGGGACTCTGTTCAAGTAGGGCTCCCCCAAGTGAGGCGTTGTGAGTGGGGCTCTCCAAAGATAAACTCTCCCGAGCGGGGCTCTCTCTAAGCAGGGCTCTCTCTAAGCAGGGCTCTCTATGATTAGGGCTCCCTTGAAGGGCTCTCCTGCTTCCAAACACTTAGCCAACTCTTGTTGATTTCTTCCCTACTTTGTCTTTTGCCTTAGCTTGTGTAACAGACCTCCATTTGGAGCATGATGGAGGTAGCTAGCTACTACAATTTTGGCTCTCTAAGCAAGGCTCTCTTTAAGCTAGGCTCTCCCGAGTGGGGCACTATGAGCGGAGCTCTCCGAAGTGGGGTGCTATGAGTGGGGCCAAAGCGGGGTTCTCTCTACGTGAGGTGCTATGAGTGGGGCTCTCTCTAAACAAGGCTCTCCTCAACAGGGCTCCCCTACGTGAGGCGTTGTGAGTGGGGCTCTCCAAAGCGAAACTCTCCCAAGTGGGGCTCTCTCTAAGCAAGGCTCTTTCAAGCGGGGCTCTCTCTGAGTAGGGCTCCCCAAGTGGGGCTCTCCTACTTCCAAACACTTAGCCAATTCTTGTTGATTTTTGTTCTACTCTATCTTCTGCCTCAGCTTGTGCAATAGACCTTCGTTCAAAGCATGATGGTAGTAGCTAGCTACTATAATTCTAGCGACTCCCAGGGAAGTCAATTGATGGAAGATCCCAGATTGTGCCTTATTCTTGGGCACAAAGTCAAAAATGAGGTAGTCACATAGCAAAACCGATGCTTCCGAATTGAAGAGTGTTAGTGTACTTGCAATGACCTGTGGACCGATGAGGGTAAGAATACTAGCCTGATGCTAGTGACCTTCGAACTAAGGCTGCACTTATTGGAGGTGAGATACGCACCAGCAAAAGAAATGAAGGGGATTTGAGAAGCGAGAACAATAGTTACGAAAATCGTCATAAAATCACAATTCGAGCCAATTTTTCCCAATTCAAGGCCTTGTCGATAAAATCGGCAATGAGAATGAGAATCGGCTTTTTCAAAAAATTGCAAAAAATTGAGGCAGAAGATGTCCACGGCCTCATGTGTAAAGGAAACGGCATAAATTGGTTTTTTTTTTTTTTTTTGTGGCCTCATTTTTACCTGTTCCAAACTCGAGAGAGGGGTCTGCCTACCTACTACCACACCAAACAAAACATGTTAATGCATCCCAACAACCGACTTTTTGCAATTTGAAGGAATCCGACAGCCACCAACAGTAATGCTATATATTATTAACTGATGAAATTCTCCATAAAAAGATGTTGAACTATCAGTCCAAACTTATTGCTCAATTTTTGTTATCCTAGAAAGAAAAAATCAGTGTTGCAAACATTGGAACTAATGGGCAAAGTGAAACTAACTGTTACACAAAGCCTAAAACACCTTGCGAAAGACAAATTTGGAAGCCTAATATCAAAAACACCATTTCAGTTAAAACCAATCGCAATCATTATTCAACCTATGAGTTGTTGAAGTCCCAAATTAGTAATTGCAGCATCCTTTCTCCACCAAAATGCAAACAACGAGGGTACGCGCAAAGAGCACTGCCCCTCAACCCCACGAGGGGCGCTGCCCTTGACCCTACAAGAGGGCTTCCGCCCCCTTGACCCCCGACACAAGTGGCAACAAGAATTAGCAGCCAAGGCACAAGAAGAAGCAAGAGCATAACGACAAAGAGAGACTAGAGCTTTTGCTAGGGCAAAGGCATTCAAAGATCTTGAGGCATTGTATTTGTCATGACTCATAACACATTTTGTAATTTGTATCTTTTTTATATTATAAGCAATACAAGAATATTTGAATTTTGGACGCATTAAAATTTCTTTATTTAAGATGTGTTTTGTCACTTTCATGTGTAGTTTAAGGCTTTAAGCTTGTATCACTTGCCACTTTCATGTGTAGTTTAAGGCTTTAAGCTTGTATCACTTGCCACTTTCATGTGTAGTTTAAGCTTGTATCACTTATAGTATTAATATTTGATTTGCATAATGTTAATTCATTGTGATATGCATGAAAAAACTTTTTTTCAATGAAAATTTGCATTTTCTTCAGGGTTTTTTTGCCAATTTTTTCCGATTATTTTTCCATGTTGATTCCAATCCGAGAGGGGAAGAGAATAGTGATAGTAGAAGAAACAAAGGAGGTGGAGGTGAAGTGATCATGAGGTAGATGGTGGAAGAAAGGGATGAGAAGAAGCGAGAACCCAAGTGACTCTCGCAACATTTTCGCTCAGGCAAGACAGTTTTTTTTTTTTTTTAATAATAAAGGATCTAAGACTTTTTCCTTATATGGAAAGGGAACAGCCTTAAATAGGAAAACTGAGATTCCACTTTGCTTTTCTCTTGTTTAGTTTATTTGTGGAGGAAAATTAGAAAAGGATCGACGTAGAGAGGGTATTGAATGTTCCAATTTGGGATTTTTGCTCAAACAGGTTTTTTTTTTTTTTTTTTTTTTGGGGGGGGGGGGGGAAGTTGGGTGCTTCGTACGAGTGGGGCACTCTATGTAGAGCAGGGTGCTCCCATACCTTTTTTTTTGTTGTTGTTCCTTTCTTTTCTTTTCTTTTGTTGGACAAATCACTTAACTTGGATTCATTGGCAGCTATAATCATTCAGCAGGTCGCTTCCTTTGATCGGCTCTAAAAAGTAGCTACCTTTCTCTTGACGCCGTCATTCCAACTCATTATCTCCCACCACCTATGTAAACAGAGTATGTGATATGGCATTAACGTCATATTGCCAAGAAGTCTTCTCTGACTTGGAGCTTCATAGATGCCCTCTAGCAAACAATATACCACACCATCAAAGGAGTGTGCAAATCTAAAAACATAAAACGAAGTCTTGGAAGCTAGGGTTACATTCGCCCATTTGATCTATCCTCGATTTGAAGCTTGATACCAGATGTCTACAGGAGAATATTCCCTTTCAGCCCTAAAGTAGTTTGCAGCAAGTGTGGATGCATGAACTCTTGTGACTATGACCAATTCCTTATTCCCTGTCTCATCCATAGTTGAGAAAATCGGAATCGGGAGTCAATCAGTAGTTTTAAAAAACGGCAAAACATCGGGATCTGAAAAAAATTGGGGAAAAAATCAAAGAAAACGATTTTTTTTATTTGATTTTTTTTACATGCATATTACAATGAATTAACATTATGCAAATCAAATATTGCAATAAAAGCAACAATTCAAGCCAAGACATCATACAAAGCTCAAGCTTTAAGTACACATAAAAGTGACAAAACACATCCTGTATTGCTTATAATATGAAAAGGTACAAAGTTACAAGTAACAACAAGGAAAAAAAGGTTTCATTTTTATATGCTTGCACATGGAAACAAGTAACAACAAAGTTACAATCACTTGAAAAAAAGGAAAAAGAAAAACCTAAACCCTAAACCAAAAGGCTAGGGTTTAGGGTTTAAAATTGAAACATTGATAGTTGACAAATGGGCTTGCATACATAGTTATCAGAAGCAATATTTACTTAAAAAGAGGACGGAAAAAACCCAAAAACCTAGGGCCTAGACTAGAGTTTAGGGTTTAAACTTCAAGTTCATAGTTCATAGTTCAAAGTTCAAAGGTTTAAATTCAAACAATAAGAGCTGAAAAATGGACTTGCATGCATAGTTACCAGGCAGCAGTATTTACTTATTTACTTTTAAAAAAACAAACCCTAAAGGGTTTAAACTTCAAAGTTTCAAACATTAACAGCTGAAAAATGGCTTGCATGCATAGTTATCAGGCAGCAATATTTACTTAAAAAGAAGAGGGAAAAAAAAACCTGAAACCCTAAACTAGGGTTTCAGATTTAGGGTTTAAACTTTAAACTTCGAAGTTCAAACATTAACAGCTTGTCAATGGGCTTGCATAAAAAAACCCTAAATCGGCCACAGCCTTAAATTAATTAATTTTAAAAAAAAAATTATTATTAAAAAAATCGACAATGAATCGGCATTGAAACGATAGTTTGCCAAAGCAAAAAAATCGCAATCCCGCCGATTTTTTCGCGATCTTCTCAACAAGGTCTCATCCCATGGTGGACTTTGGTATCGGAAGCTAGTCCAAGCCTTTGTTCCTATGTGATCAAATAACTGATTGTTGTTCAACAGTAGCAATCCCTCTTGATGTCGTTCATCAACAATCCTGCTATTTTTCTCCACAACATCGCACTATTGGAATGTGAGCCCTACCTCAGCCTTACTCCCCAAGATCGTGGCAAACTACAATATGCTTTACGATCTCCCTATTGCTTAACGTGGTTCCTTCATTGAACTCTCTTGGGCACTCTTGGGACTTGAAGATTCTTTCTTCTCGAACACAAAACTGTATGTTTCATCCCCCTAAGGAAGATCTACTCCCATTGCTCTTATAGACTCTTGCTCTTCTAGCATAAACAAGCATGCCACATATTTTGCTTCAACCTCTAAATCTTCACTCTCCACTTCAGGTTCCCTTTTTGGGTCACAAGATGTTCTGCCAATTTGGTAGCCTTCTTCTAGGATTTTCTGGTTTCCCTGGGTCACAAGATGTTCCACCAATTTGGTAGCCCTCTAGGATTTTCTGCTTCAAGTAAGGGATACGCTTCCACCAACGGGGACTCGTCCGATGACTCTTTCAGTCTCTCTAGTTTTCCTTTTTTCTATATCATTTCAATAGGGCCTAGTATAACAGTCTCATGTTCTGGTTGTGTATTCGCCTCGATCACTTCTACAAATTCTCCTCTTCTATCCGAGAGGACAAATACTTCACACTCTTCTATCACTTTTGACCCTTCATCTTTAGATTCTTCTTTTACTATCTCAAGCTCTATCACTGGTGAAAGGATGCATGAATCTTGATGCTCAAGCGAGGAATCTCCTAAAGGAATTATCAACCCATCAGAGTGGTTATTGTATGTGACAACGCTTTGGGAAAATGTGTAATTTCCATCCACTAAGGATGTTTGAGGTATCACATCGACTTGCATTGCATCATCCTGAGGTGCAAACACTTGACTCATTGCTGGTTGGTTTATCACGAGTTGCTAAGTCATTGATTGACTGAATACAGTAGACTAATTCACCCTATAGTTATGTGCCTGATCAGTCATCTAAAAATTTTCCTGTTGGGGTACCGCCCAATTCCTTTGATCAGCCATCTAAAAATCTTCCCGTTAAGGAATCAACATGTTCCCTTCATCGAGTTCATACTCTTGTAAATAGAGTGACTAAAGAGTTGAAACCATATGCTTCAGTTTGTTTAGCTCCATTTCCAAATATTGCTTGCTAGTCTTGAGGGACTAGTTGACAACTTGACACTAAGGATTTTGGGGAAACAGTGGATATTGGGGCAACAATTGTGGAAAGGATGTTGGAATTGCAGGGTGGGCATTTGGGTTGTATGGGTACAATATTCTTACTGAGGGAATGTTGCAAGGTTTTATTGGTGAATGAATGGGTACAATTGAGGTACTTGCCCATATTGTACAGGTTGGCCATACTGCTCTTGCCCATGCGACACTAGGTATATAGGTGGTCCTGTAGGGGCATAAGCAAGTTGTTGAAGGATTTGATGATTTAGTAACTAGGACATCCTTGACATTATTGGGGCATTTTGGTATTCATGAATGAAAAGTGAAGAAAATGCAAAAATCACACCAAAGAATGAGAATATAAAACGAGGTGTATTGGTCAAAGTGAGAAGCAATTGGAAAATGGGGAGCGATGAAACAAGGTACACCAAAGCACAGGGCACTGCCGAGCAAGCAGGGCATTGTCAAGCAAGGCACTATTGAGAGAGAGGTGCTCTTACGAGCAGGCTTGTTCTTGCTTACTTCCCTATCTTCACTCGCCACCGTTTGGACCTTTCCTGAAAAGCGAGATTCACAAATTGCAACTTAGGCAAGGTTTTGGATCAATACAAGCAGAGTCACCATTTGCATGAAATTATAAATGAGATTATGAAAGTTGAACTAAAAAGACACTCATAAATTTTCAATGCAAAAAAAAGATTTATGGGTTTCGTGCGTGTTAGTGTAACACAAAGCCCTTTTCACAGATCTGAAAGGATGTGTAGTATACTTGCACAGATCTGCAAAATTATGTGCGGATGGGATAAGATCAATTTTGCACTGAAATTGCACTTGTGTGTCCCACTAGGCATGCCAGAACTATTGAACATGGAAATCGACAAGTGTGATTTGCGCTTGTGACAGCAGTTCATCAAATGGATGGGGAGATTTCTACTCTTCCCAACCTTCGAATCTCAAGTTGGTTCCCTTTTACCTTATATCTAAGCTGAAAATAAAGAAAGAAACTAATCTAAAATACGAAGAAAACGAGAATTCACACCCCTTCTAAAAAATATTACAATCCATCATATAGCAACCGAAAACCAAAGAAACCCTAAAAATGTCTTTTTTTCTCAAAACTGCTAAAAATAGATCTTTTTCCTAAAAACTGTTAAAAATAGAAATGAGTCGGATTGCGCCCAAATTTGGTGCACACGTCCCTCTTACAATAATGAACCTTAATTTAAAATATTAGGTCTCAACTTAAGGTATAATAAAAGATAATAAACTTCTAACAGCCAAAAAAACCCAAAAAACCCGGGAACCTATTCTAAAAGCTAATTTTGGGGCACTAGATGTCGGAGTTAGGTCCCGAAAACATGATTTTTGGAGGGTCAGGAGGATCAGAGATCATCCTGATGCAGAACACGCACACGGAACCACCTGTTAAATTTCAAGGCAAACGGGCGTACGGTTCACAAGTTATGGCTCCGGCAAGGTGCATAAAATGCAAAAAACTAATCTAATCTACTTTGTTTGAGTAAGGGTGCAAAAGAGAAAAAGCAGACTACAGTCAAAGGAACATAGGACAGCAATTATCTAGGGTTGGAAAAATTTACATGGTATCAGAGCTAGGTTCTGCAATGGAGATCCTCAAGGGTTTACAGCAGTAGATCACTGCTGAATATTTAAAAATAAAAAAAAAAACAGCAGTTAGAGGGTTTCATATTTTTTTTTGCTTGAAGGACTAAGCTTATTTGCAGGACTGCTTTTTTGAGTCATTCATATCAGATCTGAAAGTTTGTACAGCAGATCTCAGAGATGGCAGCAGCTAGCCTTAGATTTTAGGATAGATTGGAAGGTGCCTCCAATTTCTTGTCGTGGAAAGTTAGGGTAATGTTCTTATTGGAAGAGAATGATCTTTGGGATATTGTCAAGGATGATGTGACTCCGCCTACAGATCCGCAGCAATTGGCAGCTCACAAAAAAAGGGAAGTGAAGGCCAAGCAGATGATCTTGGATGCAATGAAGGATCACCTGATTCCTCACATATCCGAGAAGACTAAGGCAAAGGAAATGTTCGATGCCCTGGTTAGCCTCTACCAAAGCGAGAACATAAACAGGAATATGATATTGTGGAACAAACTTAGATCTATGGAGATGACTAGATCTGACACTGTTACCGCATTACTTGATGAAGATCACGCAGATTTGTGATCAACTGGCAGCAATTGGGGAGAAGGTTGAAGACACAGAGTTGGTGGCACTTAATGGTTTCTCAGCTTCATGGGAACTATTTGTCAAAGGCATCTGTGCTCGTGAGAACCTTCCCACCTTTGAGAAACTGTGGGATGATTTGGAGGAGACTCGGATGGAGTCAAAGGCCAGCAAAAAAGGTGGTGACGATAACCTAGCTCTCTTTGGGCAAACCAAGAAGGGCAAAGGTAAAGGACCCAACAAGGGTAAGGTAAAGAGTGAGGAGTCAACCTTACAGTCAGGGAAGAATGACTTTGAGCAAAGATCAAGTGCTTCATTTGTCATAAGCACGACCATTATGCATCACAGTGTCAAGACAAGAAGGCAAAGGGAAGCAGCAACAGACGCAGGTAGCAACCTCTGCAAAAACTCAAATGAGCGAGTTTGCTGCCAAATTCGAAAAGGATTTCTCGTTGGTCTCTTGCCTTTCTACCAGCACGGTTCCAAGAGATGCTTGGTATGTGGATAGTGGCGCATCTCGACAAATGACATCAACCCGACAATGTTTTACCAGTCTACAAGAGCAGGACTCGGGGGTTTAGGTTGAGCTTGGTGATGATACCAAATATCCAGTTGCAGGAATTTGTACCATTCCTTTTCGACTCTAGTCAGGGAACTCTTTAGACTTTCATGATGTTTTGTTTGTTCCAGGTCTTAGGAAGAACTTGTTTTCAGTTTTGGTTATGGAGGATAAGGGTTATGCAATAGAGTTCAAGAACCAGCATGTCTTTATTAGACCAAAAGAATCTAGCCCGGAAAGAGCGCATGCGATAGGGGTTAGAGAAGGCAGTCTATACAGGTTGCAGGGTGAACCTGTTTGAGCCCTAGTTCATAGCAGTAACAACTTGTGTGAGTTGTGGCACAAGAGGATAGGACATCTGCATCATAGAGTGTTGCCTATTTTGAGGGAGATAGTGATAGGTCTTCCAGAGTTCAGCATTGAGCAACAAGGAGTATGCAGAGGGTGCACGCTTGGCAAGCATGCCAAGGCTATTTTCCCAAACATCGAGCATAGGTCTAAGGAGATACTAGATCTAATACATTCGGATGTTTGTGGACCAATGTCAATAGCATCAATTTCAGGTAGCATGTACTATGTTTCCTTTATTGATGATTTCTCTCGCAATACATGGATCTACTTCTTAAAGACCAAGGATAAAGTCTTTAGCAGGTTTCAAGAGTTCAAAGCTCTAGTTGAGAACCAGACAGAGAAGAAGATCAAAGTCTTGAGATCAGACAATGGGGGTGAATATACCTCCAAGGAGTTCGATGGTTTCTGCAAGTAGGAAAGAATCAAGAGGGAGCTGACTGTTCCATACAACCCACAACAAAATGGGGTTGCAAAGCGAAATAATCGATGCATCATAGGGACTACTAGAGCCATGATTCATGACCAGGGCTTGTCGATGTTTCTTTGGGCAGAAGCATGCAACACAGCAGTCTACATCCAGAACAGGTGTCCTCACAGGATCATGGAGGACAAGACACCACAGGAGGCATTCACTGGTGTGAAACCATAGGTGAGTCATTTCCGCATCTTTGGATGTCCAGTTTATATCCATGTTCCGGTAGAGAAGAAGACCAAGTTGGAGCCCTCCAGTAGGAAGGGTTTATTTGTAGGATACAGTGAGACTTCAAATGCTTACAGGGTTTATATTCCAGAGAATAGGAAGACGGTAGTGAGCAGGGATGTAAATTTTGTGGAGGACGTTGCATCCAGGAAGTCCCATGAGCCTATTCCAGTGATAGAGAATGAGGAGCAGGAAGCTCCGGAGGTTGAGCCAGGGTCACCAAAGACACCAGTGGTTTCCAGTTCAGGACAACAACCTTCAGGTGAGGAGGTGGAGACATTAGCCTCTTCCAGTTCTATCAAGAGACCTCGATGGCTTACACAGACATTGAGGGATGCTCAGGAGTATGTTGAGGCTCCTAGCAGCATGATTAGGGAGAGCAGACCTTCAAAGGTTTTCAAACTACATGGCATTGATGAGTAACATCATAAATTCAAAGCCTTCCAGTTTCAGGAGGCAACAAACCAGTAGGTTTGGCGGGATGCCATGGTGGAGGAGTACACCTCCATCATGAAGAATGATGTTTGAGACATAGTGCCAAGACCGAAGGGGAAGTCAGTTGTGAGTTCCAAGTGGCTCTAAAAAATTAAGCTTGCTGCAGATGGCAACATCGAGAAGTTCAAGGCAAGGTTTGTGGCGAGAGGGTTCTCCCAGAAAGAGGGAGTGGACTATGAGGAGACTTGCTTTAGTCACCAGATACATTTCCATTAGAGCAGTTATGTCTTTAGCTTCATCTATGGGATGGTGGATTCATCAAATGGATGTGAAGAAAACTTTCCTTAATGGGATCATTGAGGAAGAAGTGTACATAAAGCACCCTCAGGGCTTTGAGGTAAATGGGAAGGAGTCCCATGTTTGTAGGCTGAAGAAAGCCTTATATGGACTCAAAAAGGCACCGAGAGCATGGTATTCCAGGATAGATGGATACTTGCAGAGTGTGGGCTTCACCAAAATTGATGCAGATCCTAATATATATTACATATTTGTTGGGACTGATCTACTCATTTTGGTGCTATATGTAGATGACTTGTTTCTTACAAGTGCAAAGAAGCTCATTGCAGGGTGCAAAGCAAATATGGCAGCTGAGTTTGAGATGGACATTGGAATGATGCATTACTTCTTGGGTTTGGAGGTTTGGCAGAGACCAGGGGAGATATTCCTTGGCAGGGTAAGTATGCAATTGAGGTCCTGAAGAGGTTTTGTATGGAAGACTGCAAACCTATGGCCACACCCATGATCACTAATCTGAAGAAGGTGACAGCTTCAAATTCAGAATTGGTAGACCCTACGTTGTACAGGCAACTGATAGGATCTTTGATGTATTTGGTCAACACTCGATCAACTATATGTTTTGCAGTGAACACCTTGAGTCGGTTCATGGTGGAGCCAAGGCAGGAGCATTGGGTAGTAGCAAAACATGTGCTCGGATACTTGAGGGGCATAGTGGAGTATGGTCTGAGATATCTTGGAGATGGTGAAGTGAGGTTGCAGGGGTATACTGACTCAGATTGAGCGGGCAATATAGCAGACAGGAAGAGCACCTCAGGGTGTTGCTTTAGCTTGGGATCGGGCATGATATCCTAGTTCAACAGGAAGCAAACTTCCGTGGCACTTAGCTCAACAGAGGCTGAATACATGGCAGCCAGTATTGCTAGTTGTGAGGCCATCTAGCTTCGCAAGTTGCTTACAGTATTGATTGATCAGGAGTTGGATCCCACAGTGATATGTTGTACTAATCAAAGTTGTATCAAACTCTCTGAGAATCCAGTATTTCATGAGAAGTCCAAACACATAGACATCAAATATCACTTCATACGAGACATAATTCAGAAGGGAGCTGTAAAGCTCCAGTATATTCCCACAGATTAGCAGGTACCTGATATTCTGACCAAGCCCTTAGTGAAAGGGAAGTTTGAAGCATTTAGAGACAAACTTGGATTGGTGCAGAATTCCTTCCTCGCTAAGAGGGAGTGTTGAGAAATGTAGCTCGAACAGGAACTTCTTGCACAAGCTTCAGTATGAACGTGCTAGAAGTGGTTCGAGACATTTCTAATTCTATTTTGAAATTCACTTAAGTGATTTTCTATTTTTAAGTTCACTTAAGTGATTCTATTTTGTAATTCACTTAGTAATTCTATTTTGAAATTCACTTAAGTGATTTTCTATTTTTAACCTTACATCTCAAGATGAGATGAGATCTAATCTTAGGGTTAGAGAGATTAGGGTTACCTTTTTCAAGGAAAAGGAGAAGGTCAAGAGTTTTTTACACACTGAAATAAGAGAAGAAGAACAGATTGCTGAAAGAAAAACTGCAAGCTTAGGAGGAGAAGAACAGTGAAATTGCTGGCCAGAAAGGCAGCAAGAGAGTAGGGTGTCCTATTGTAGCTGTAGCCTCCTTTATTTTGTAATATTTCAGGTTCAGAAATATATTTAACTTCCGCTGTTCACACTGTTTATTTTTCCAGCCATCTGTGTGACTGTTGCATGTTTAAATAAATTAATTTCAGATCTGATTTATTTTAAAATAACATAGGACAGCAGTTATCTAGGGTTGGAAAAATTTACATTATACTCTGCTTTTAAGAAATAATCATTCTATTATTTTTATATATACTTGTGTTTTGATTTGTTATACTGTTTGCACTGTGTTCCTAATTGCACTGTTTCTTGATTTTTCTTAACCCAAAACTCTGAGTTTCAGATCAGCAATGCAAAGTCTCATTTTATAAATTATATAAATTACATTTAGGCACATAATGATGTTGGGTGCTACTAACAATATGACTTTCATTCCGTACCCTTGTTGCCCAGGAGATACCACAGACAATATGATACATCGTGCCAAGATATTAGTTACACCTCATTTGCCCAGAAGGGGCAAACAAACACAACTTACCAACTTATTGCGATCTTCTCTTAGTTCCTCGGCCATGGATGCTAGGGCAGTTTAGCAAAGTCGGACTTTATGCCTTCCTAGGATTATCCAACTAGGCCCATTTAGCCCTAGCCATTCTCCTAGGAGCATCATTAAATCTTGTATTTGGCTCTTTTGGGATAGTTAGTGATGATGGAGGTTTGGCTTTTGCTTCTACTTCTACCATTCGACCATTGATTAAAGTTGGTGCTTCGATCTTCTTGTGCCCTTCTCTATTTTTTCTTTTCCCTTGACTGTTGTTTCTCTTATCACTTTATCATTACTTACAACATGTTAGGGTTTACCCATTTCTAGGTCCACCCCTCAAGGTCATGATCAAATGTTGTACAATAGTTTAACTTTTGTGAAGTTTACTCTGGTCTCTAGTTTTGTTTATCAGTACTTTCTCGGAAGTTGATAACTACAGTGCTTTGTAACAATTTTTTTTTCACGTAGAGTCCCATTGACCTACTTTGGTCATTCGTGGACATTAATAAAATTATCTTCTCTAATTATCTCTACCAAACTTCCTATTTACCCTACATGAAAGTTGCATGAACAAAGAAAATAAAATTACGTGAAAGATTTTTAGATTTCAAATAGATAAACTAATGGAGGATAGGCCACTTGAGAGAGCCACTGAGAAGCACTTTTGTTGGAAGATATGGTAATCTGACCTTATTGGCCATGTTCGATAGATGATCATGTAAGCCTAAGGGCAAACTTTGATGTAAGCCTACAAGTAATATTGTTGTATTTACCCGTTATGGGATTGGTTTATCAACCTCGATGGTTATGTATTCACTCCTTGTGGGATTGCTTAAACCACTTGAATGGTTAACCTTAACTAAACCTTTTAATTACTTAACCTTGAGCCTTATGTCAACCTTGGTTAAGGCAATTGTAAATGTAATTTGGTGATTAGGTATCTACTATAAATATCCCCCAAACACTAATCATTGTATCAGTTTATTTGTAAGTGATTTATTATATCGTGGGGTGCCTACGAGTACCCACCCTTGTTCTTTCAGCCTCTTTCGCAGACATGATCTTTCTATTTCGCTTCTCTATTCTCTTGCATGTGGATTGTGGTGAATGTTACGCTTCATATGATTTCTAGAAAATACATCGAAATCCAACATGGTATCAAAGCGGGGATGGAGTGACTTCACTCGATTACGCATAGATTGTTTCTGAACAAGTTTTGAGGAAAGATCTTGTTCGACAATTTTTAGAGTTTTTTTTTCCTTTAGAAACCCTAGTGGGAACTTGGATTGCAAGGATCTCTTATGCGGCAACAGCTTGCAACAACTGATTGGCTCAAGAGAAATATTCATCAATAAGTTCACCATGTTTTTCCTCTTTTGACATTCAATCTGTTTTGTTGATTAATTATTTTTAATGGAAGATTCCAATAATGCCTTGAAGAAGAACTTTCTGCTGAATTTGATGGATAGAATTTTTAATGGTTTTCCACAAATCCTATTTGCTCTTTCACAGAATTTTATAAAACAAATCCATTTCCTTCTCTACTTTGGATCTTGTTTTGACATCAGTGCAACACACATGAAACAGCAATCTGCATGGTTTCGGAAGCTGAGAAGAAGAATTTGAACATTTAATAGATCACCCCAACTGCCAAACAAGCCTTGGGCAGGCTTTAGTGCATGGCAAAGACCTCTAAGCCACTTGACAAGTTGTCAAATTGATCGAGCAACTTTTTATGCTGCTTTGGTGAGAGAGGATTGCTTGATAGGTTGTGTTCCAAAAATCGGTTGTATTGGGCAAACCATGGCAAATATGCATGAACCGTTCTTTGAAAAAAAAAAAAAATCTTTTTTTTTGGGGGGGGGGGGGGTGCGTGTCCTAGTTCAACACTTTTGATGATTTTGTCGTTATAGCATTGCATTCAAAAAATTTTGTAGTTTCCCTCCAAACTTTGGAAAATATTCCACTGAAAATTTCCTTTGGCAGCAAGAAAGGACAGGGACGACAAGTTTTTTGCACACGCACAATTTGGCACCTTGGCACATTAATCAAATGATTGTAGTGTTAGTGGCAATTTTGCTTTCGTCGATGTATCTATGGTGTAGCGGTTAGGCATTCTTCTCCAAAGACAAAGGACACAAGTTCAATCGATGAAGAGCTCCCTTTTTTGTTCTAGGTTATGCGATAGACCACCTTCAAGTTTTACAACAACCCAGTTTGAATTGTTGAGTTTCATGGAGCAATAGTTGCTTACTTATAATATGGAGTTGTACTGGATGGCTAGGATCTATACTGTTAAGGCTTTTCATGGATGGGTCAAGCACTCGAATCTCAATGAATTGTTGTTGCTTTTGGGCCAAGTGGTGCGTGGTGCAAGACTTTGACAACATAAACAGGGGTGCATTTCGCCTTCAAAAGGTGATGTGGCACAATTGTGTGAAAACCTTTTACGAAGGCATTTAACAGGGCAATGTGATGCTCTTCCTTTTATCCAAGTGTTTTTGAACCAACCGCAAGCATGACATAGTAGTAAGCCATCTCACTCGAATAGCGGAGGTCAATCAATCGAATCATAGCAATATTAACTTTTGAGTGGGGGAGTCTGTGTTGAAGCCCCTTTGCTTGCTTGGTTTTGTTGAAGTGTTGTGTGATTATGGGTAGATTGTTCACCTGTTGTGCATCTATGTAGTCAGTTGACACTTTGGTCAGAAGGAAGTGCACAAGGGCTTTGTGCCACCAATTGATGCAGGTCCAAAATTTGGAGAAAGTTTTTTTACTTGTCATCAATGGGGTGTGAAAGTATGTGCTCACTCACCTCCTTGGAACCGCCTTCTTCAAAGACTTGTTGAGGTGGCATTGCTTGGCAACTGACATCCATATTTTTTGTGTGGCATTCCATAACTAGCAATGTTTATAGGTCATGTGGTTAAGGGGACTCGTGTGAAGGTTTGATGACCAAAAGTCGCGGGTTCAACTCGCAAGATATTTTTAGGGGGTTGCATGGCTTGGATCATGCATAGTTGTTTTTGGCGAAGAGTTTGGAGAAACTTTACTTTGATAGTGTGTGCCCTCAGTGTGCATAGGTGGCATGTTGGCAAGGTGGCTAGCTAATTGTGCGTGAAGGCTTGTCCGGTAGAAGGTTAGGACTCAAACCCCCGGCCCTCACCCTTTGACTTTGGCTTGGTGATATGGACCTATTTGAAGCTGATGTGAAGGCCAGAGTCACACCTCAGAAGATGCCTTCACACAATTTTTGCTCTTTATGGAGTCTCATCCAATCAAATTGTGAGACAATGTCTATATATCTTGTTGTGCATCTCCTGTCAGCAAATGAAGATAGTTTGCATGCCCAATCAGTGTCCCAATTAGCAACAAATGTGGACATATGGCATTTTGTATTTAATAATTTTGTGACACATGGCACCCTTTGATTGGTCACGTGTTTGAAAATTTGAATTTTCAAATTTTGGTGACTTTGTTAGTGCGTGAAAGGGCAAATTTCAAAAGGCCGTGAATTTTGCATACAGAAGCTTTTTGAGCCCTTTTTTCTCAAATCACACAATCTTTCAAGCTCTTCATAATGGTTGCAGTAGTTTTATTCTATTCTGCCAACAAAATTTGGCAACTTTGCAAGAGCATTATGGATCACATATGCCGAATTTGTTATGGACGTGTTACAGTTTTGTAGAGGTTTTTGGATGCAAGAGGATTAGGTTTTGGATGATCAGCACAAGGTACACCTTGTTCCTACAAATCCCTTTCTAACCATGGGGGCTAATTATTTAGAAACCTGCTTGTTGCTTGATGATTCAATTGTTTTCTTTTTGAGATTGGTGAACAGATGGTGATCACCATATTACATGTTGAAGATCTTCTCACAGGAAGCTCAACATCTTGGATTCAGAAGGTGGAGTCATGGCTTCATATTCAAGGAAGGGTTGATCCAATTCATGTGCCTTTGGCAAGAGAAGATAGCACAATTAATTTGTCGTAATTAGTAAGCAAAGTTAACCCAAATCATGCCCGAAGTGCCATGAGAGTGATTGTAGGAGTATCTTGGACTTGATAGTATATTCCTTATAGGGAAATTGGCAGTCTTCCAGATGGAGATGGCAAGCTCAAATTATGGAGTGGGGTGGAAGATATGGTAATTTGACCTTACTGGCCAAGTTTGGCAGATGATCATGTAAGCCTACGAGAAACCTTTGATGTAATCCTACAAGCAATCTTATGTAATCTATGGGCAATATTGTTATATTCACCCTCCATGGGATTGCTTAATCCATCTAGATGGTTATGTATTCACCACTTGTGGGATTGGTTAAACCACTTAAATGGTTAACCTAAACTGAACCTTTTAATTAAAGGATTGGTAACTTGACTTAACCTTGAGCGTTATTTCGGCCTTGATTAATGTAACTGTAATTGTAATTTGGGGATTAGGTATCCACTACATTTACCCCCCAACCATTGATCCACTATATCAGTTTATGAGTGAGTAATTTATTATGTTGTGGGGTGCCTAGGTGCACTCACCCCTATTTTTCCGTTCTCTTTCACAGGCTTGATCTTTATATTTCGTATCTCTATTCTCTTGCATATGGCTTGAGATGAATATTATGCTTCATGTGATTTTTGGACAGTATTATGAAATCCAACAATTTTAACTATCATATAAATCATTCCAAGCCTCCAACCATGGGGAGAGACATGCATTATAATCATGGAAAACATCAAGGAGTGGAAAATGGTTATATAGGCATGCATCAATTGACAACACGTTCCATTATTAGCAAACTATGATATATGCCCATTGGATTGAAATCCAATTGGTGAAAATGTATGACTCACATAGAGCACACTAGATTTCAATTACCATGGGTGTCATGCTATTATGGTTTGTTGTAATACAATGATAATGTGGTTCGTTGAAATATTAAGATAATATAGACATGATATTATAGGAAGAGACTCATTTCAATTCTATATAACCTCTATCTATAACACATGCACATACATTTTGAAAAGGCTACAATATATATGGGCGAAAGTTTTTGAAACATTTTATACCAACTATTCCAAGTTTTGGAGGAAATTTTGTAAAAAGCTGCCTTGGTAAATATGAGGCTTGAAGTTCTTTCTATGATTGTGTTCTTCGCCCTAGTTTTGGGACAATATGGTTCGATACCTAGGGATATCATACTTGAAATGTATTTGAATGTTGAAGGGGGTTTTGTACCCTCTCCAAAATTCAAAAAAAGGTTTGCCTTCTATAAGCAAAAAAGATTTGCGCTTGAAAATTTATTCAATCATAATTCAGATACATGCCATTGCCATTAGCCATTGCATGATTATAATCGGACAAAAACATAGGAATGGGGTTTTAATCATCATAAAAAATAAAGAATTGGGGTTCTCTAGCAGGTAAATAACACTCGTATATCTATATGTTTGTTCATGGTGATATGCAAGTATGCATATCCTCAAAAATGGATCATTCAAACTTTTTAGCAACGCCATTAATACTTTACTTTTGAACCATGAACATCATACTCGAAATGTAATGAATATTTGAAAGAAGTTTCATACTCTCCCCAAAATTCAAAAAAGGGTTTGCCTTTTATAAACCAAAAAAAAAATGACACTTCAAAATTTATCTGATGTTTGCCTTTTATAAACCAAAAAAAAAGACACTTCAAAATTTATCTGATCATAATTCAGATACATGTCAATGACATTAGCAGAGCAGATCCATGATTGTAAACGGGCAAAATGGCAGGAATGGGATTTTAATCATCATAGAAATAAAGAATTTGGGTTCTCTGACAGGTTAATAACGCTTCTATGTTTGTCCATGGTGATATACAAGATATGCATATCCTCAAAAATGGATCATTCAAACTTTTCAACAATGCCATAAACATATTACTCTTAAATATTAACCCTGCTTAACCTTTTTCTCCCTCTACAATCTCATCTAGTATATTAACCATTTCCAACTTTTTTCTCCTTAGGCCTATTGGTGAAGGCTTTGAGACTTTAAATAGGAGATCCAACTCTGAAAACCTAAACCTTGTTAGCTTAAAAACCACTTCTTTTTGGTTCCCTTTTGCATCGTGTAATAACTATTGTCTACATAAATGCAACAATGAAATGAAAAACAAAAACAATGGTTGGCTAATTTCTTTGTTTTTCATTAATTATTTGAATTGCCCTTATTAAATATTCACCCATGATGTTTAGAGAGACTAGTGGAGAGTGAGAAGTTTTACACCCTAAACCAAGGTTCAAACTTCATGGGTGAACCTTAACATTGCCTATGTGGTTTAGAGCAATTGTTTGGCAGTGAAGAATTTCAAACCATAAACCAAAGTTCCAATCCCATGGATGAACCTTGACATTTACCCATGGAGTTCAAGACAAGCGGTGGGGAGCAATGAGTTTCAATTGTACACCAAGGTTCTCGACTCATGCATGAACAGTAATATTTTAGCCCATGGGCTTGGAGCAGGTAGTGGGGAGCAAAGAATTTCATATCATACCAAGATTTAGTCCATGATTTTGGGGCAACTGGTGGTACATGAATAGTTTCTCGTCTTAGACCAAGATTCCAATCCCATGGGTGAGCCCATTCGCCCATGGGGTTTAGGCTAACTGGTGGTATGTTAAAAATTTAAAAACCAAGGTTCCAATCCCATTGTTGAAACCTAATATGGTTTAGAACAATTGTTAGGGAATGAAAATTTACACATCCTTAACTAAGGTTCAAATTCCGTAGTCTAATCTTGACATTTTAATCAAATACCTTGACCTTCAAATAGGAAACCTGGATTACAAGTGACACATGCATTATTGCCAAAAATGTTGAATATTACTATGTAATCACAATATAACATAGGTAAGGCCAGTTTCAATCCCATATAACCAACTAAAAGAAAATTAAACTTTATCTTCACCCCAGCAAATTTTCTTTTTCTAAAATAATATTATTTTCTAGTAATGCAATAAGAGCAACCCTACAGAACCAATGTAACGTATTCATCCAAATTAATCCTTGAAATATAAAAATAAAATAAAATACTTCAACGTCGTCACTACAACTTAAGCTTGGGTCATATGGATTAAAATTTGCATCTCTACAATTTCATATTCAGTGTTGGTCAATGGCTTAGCAACAGAATCTTTTAAATCCAAGAGAGGTCTTCGACAGGGAGATCCTCTATCACCGTATCTGTTCATTATTCTGGTAGAGGTATTGGGTAGGAACTTGAAGAAGGCTAACAAAGACGAGCTAATAAGTGGACTTAAGGCTAGTAATAACATCGACAACATCACCCATCAACAATTTGTGGATGATACAACCCTTTTTTGGAGGGCAAGGATAAACAAGGCCAGAGTTTGGAATAACTTATCAAACAAATACGAAAGAGCATCACGGCAAAAAGTTAATAGGACAAAATCCAAAATTTACTTCCTAAACACCCCAACTAGAATCAAAGTAGGAATATGCAGGTTACTTCAAATGGAGGAGGCAAATTTGCCAACAACTTATCTAGCGATGCCCTTATTTGAGGGGAGAATGAGAATAGAATTATAGAATCCAGTTATAAGTAAAGTTTAGAATAAACTACCAACATGGAAAAGTAGATGGTTATTGTTAATAGGAAGAGTGCAGCTAATTAAATCAATCTTACAGGTCATTCCAACATATTATATGTCCTTGTATTCTATGCCAAAATCTATAGAAAAAAATTTAATCTATATTATGCGGTCATTTTGTGGTCATGATTACATGATTAAAGGAAATTTCCTTTGGTGAAATGGAGCAAGATGTCTAATGATAAAACTAAGGGAGGTCTCGGTTTAAGAGTTCTTACAGATGCAAACTTAACTCTTGGGAGAAAATTAATTTGGAGATTGTACAATAAGAGTCAAAGACAATGAACAAGAATTCTTCTAAGTAAATATGTTGAGCCCAATGACCCAAGCTTAATATTTACTGCACTCTCACTACCAAATGGTTCTGCTCTATGGAATGGTTTAAAAAAATCAATTGATCTAGCAATTAAAAGTCTAAGATGGGTGGTTAGAACTAAAGAAAAAAATTCTATTTGGTGGATACTTGGTGTGATGAAAAATACCACTCAATCTAGATCCAATTTTGAAACCATGGATGAGATTAATTCAAGACAAATATGGTGATAGAGTTTCAAACATTATGTACAAGGATCAAGAAATAAGATACAAATGGAAAGAAGATTTTTTTTATAAGTATACAAGACATTGATGCTAGGAGGCAGCTGAGCAGAAAGATAACAACAGTGATTATTCCGAGGGGAACCAAGGATAAGCTGATTTGACAATTAAATAGCTCAAGAAAATACACAACAAGAAGTGGATATGATGTAAAGCACCACAAAGCAGGAGTATCGCAAGAATATGGAGAGATATTTGGGCTAGCCCGAGCATTCCTAAAGTCAAAAGGTTTGTTTGGCTAGTAAAATAGAAGAATTTTATCTTGGGATAACCTTATGAAAAGGGGTCTTCGTGGTCCCTCACAATGTGTTCTCTGTACAAAGGAGGAGGAGAGTATAGACCATCTCTTGGGACATTGCTCAATAGTCTAGAAACTTTGGCAAAGGATTCTTAATACGTTTGATAAATGCATGGTGATGAATGGCAGAATTGAAAAATGGTTAAAGCAATGGCAAAGCACTTTTAAAAGTGAGGCTTTACAGACAACCTGGGATATCCCAAAAGATACAATACTTTGGACTGTATGGTTAGAAAGGAATAGATATTTAAAGGAAAGGAAAGCAATTTAGAGGTAATGAAAAGGACGATTTGTTTAGCGATAGACGAGTCTAAACCAACCCTATCAACTCACCCAATTCTGAATCTGGAAGCAAAGAGCCTTGATAGATGGAGTCAAGTCATCAAATGGAATTATGATGTTGGGTGCAAGAGAAACAAAAAGAAGGCAAAGAATATAAAGTTGAAACCACCAGATGTGGAGTTGGTCAAATTGTATTTTGATAGAGCATCTAGAGGAAAACCAGGACCAAGAGGAGAAGGAACAATTAGAAATAATAGAGGAGACATTTTGTCTCATTACGCTTTCAATAGTGGATTTAAGACATATAATATAGTTGAAGCTTGGGTGGCTTTGGAAGGCTTAAAAATACGCAAACAAATGAATTGGAACAGAGTATGGATGGAAAGTGATTCACCAATAGTAATAAATGTAATTATGAGGAAAGCAAATGATGAGGCCAAAAATTGCCTCATTATTGATTATTTTAGACATCCTTAATAGACCTTTTTGATATGTTTTGATGTTAATTCTGCTGATGAAATACAATATTTACTACTATTTACATGTTTGACTGTTTAGAAGCATAATATTCTGTTTTTACTAATTTTCCCGTATTTTCTGCATAAGTTTTGTTGATAAATAATGATATATTGTGGAATGTGTTAGTGCAATCACGTGTGGGACATATAACATTCATATCATGCTCTCTGAAGTTGTCAAATGCAGAAAATAGCACTAAAAACAGGACAAAACTGCAAGCTGTGCAAAACTGTATTTTGACTGTTTTAACTTGGACAAATTCCAGCCAGATGTGCATGGCTTGGAATTTGGTCAAATTCAACTTAAAAGAACGTGTGAATAGGTTGTTGAAAGACTTCCAAGTCTGATCCACCAAATGCTCGGCAAAAGAACTGCAAACTGTGTTGAAAACAAGCATTCTGGCGCTGCTCCGGCACAACAGGGATACTGCTCCGGAATAACCGGAAAAGCACAGTTTTGACCAGAACAGCTCAGGAAAAGCGAAAAAATTGCAGGAGAGTGTTAAGGACAGTTATGTGAATCTGTTGTGCACCTTTTTCAACGCAAAAGACCTCCAGCAAATGTGCAACAAACGGATTTCATTCATGTAACCATATTCCCGCATTTTAGGAATGCAGCTTCAACAAAGATTCCTAAAATACCTGAAATTAGAATCATTCCACACCTGATTTAGCATGTTTTTAATATAAATAACCAGCTCCCATCTGGGTTGAGCTAAAGGGGGAGATTTAGGATTGCAATTAGGATAATTCTGAATATTGTGAGAAATCAGATTTCTGTAGCAGTAACATGCAGAATTTTTTTGCATGTTGTTGATTCAATAAAAGTGCAGTTTTTATCAGTTTTGCTTTATGATTGAAGGAGTGATTAAGTAGTAAACCAGAGCTACTTCTTCACCTTCTTCTGATCCAGGAAGCAAGGGCCACTTCCAGGAGCAGAAGAAGGTTTTTCATCAGGTTTTCTTGTTTAAATCTGTCTACAGCAGAATAAATAGGAAACCTGTCATTTTTCCTGCATTTCTTTATTTGCTGAAATCATTTCCAGTTTCAGAGTTTGTAGTTTCATTATTATTTCTGAGTTATCATTTCTAAGTTTATTTTCAGTTCTGTTCTTTTATTTTGCAAAGTTAGTTAGTTTACTTTCTGCAATTCTGAATTTCCTGCAACTTTCATTTCAGCAAGTTTAATTTAGTTTTTGAATGCATTTTCAGATTTAGCAAAAGTAAATAGGTTTCTTTGACAGTTATCTTATTTCTGCAATTTTATTTCAGCAAGCATAATATAGTTTCCTTTCAGTTCATAGGGTTTAGAGTGACAGAAGAACCCCCAACAAACAATAACTGTTCTGCCAATAAAGCCATTTTCTGAATAGAATGTCTTACATCTGCTTGAATTGACTATCGTAAACAGCCTTAGGACACCTGCCCGGATTGATAAATAATGATTAAATGATGAACTAAACGACACTCATCATTTTTGGTGCCGTTGTTGGGGATCATGGTGTTGTTAGTCAAATTTAAGTAGGTCAAGAACTATAGGCTGGATACAGAAAACAGTTCCTGCAAATTTTACAGTCTGTTTAGTAAATGTGCATGAATGCATAGGCTGAGAGACAAAAGAGGGAGGTTTATCCGAAGTGGTTCTGAACCACCAACGCGACCTGCTCGGTCCGATGAAGAATTTGAAATCCCTGGGGAAGAAAAGCCAGACATACCTTCTTCATCAGATGCATTTTTGGAAAAATTAGAAAAAGAGCTTTTTGAAGCACTAGCTGCTAAACACTCCCCTCTCACTAGACTATTCCCATCATCCTTTAGAAAGAAAACAACTATGGCTGCAGCAGCAGCACCTCCAGGTGGATATGATAATCCTGATGATGCTCCTAAAACTTTTGAATATCCCATTCGGTTGGATCCACTTCTAGATGCCCCCATGAAAACAATTTCCCCATCCATATTGCCAATTGTTAGGGGAACTGTTTCAGAAGATCCTGATCAATTTCTGTTTGAATTCAAAATGTTATGTCAGACTTATGACTACATAAATGATAATCAGAAATTGAAATTGTTTCCTTCCACACTTAAGGACGCTGCTCTCCGATGGTTCATGAGCAATCTTGAACCTAACTCAATCAATACCTGGGATGAGATGGAGACTGCATTCTTAAATAAATATCAGGATTATTGTAGAGTAAGAAACGGGAAAGATGAGTTGTTTAGGATCAAGCAAGAAGAAGATGAGAGTCTAGAAGATTATCTTGATCGCTTTGCCTTTGTCCAAAAGAGGTGTGGTGCTGTAGAACCCGATTTCTTAAAGCCTATTTTCTTAAGAGGATTACAGGATGAATCTAGGGAAGTGTTAGATTTAATGGGAAAATGAGACATAGATCAACTTGACCTTGAAGATATTGTGGAGTTATGTAAAAACTATTCCCGCACTCACCACCGGAGAAAGAAAAGGAATTCTGGCAATAATGGTATAAAAGAGTTGATGGAGGAAATGGCCAATTTAAAAACTGATATCCTTGTTCAACTCAATACTGCATTAGGTGAGAGGAATACAAAATCCAATTCTACACCACCTTTAGCCATTTATTGCCCAAGGTGTAGGAGTAAGCATGCCTTGCAAGACTGCCCCCTAAACAAAACTTCTATTTGTGGAATTTGTTCCAAGGAACATTCAACAGATAAATGCCCTTTGTTGCCTTATCTAAAATCTGTTTTGGGCATCCAAACAGAAGAACTCAATGCTATTGGGCAGAGATCCGGTGGTGGTTATGCACAATATCCCAATGCTCCTAGATTTCCAAACTGGGGACAATCTCCTTGGAATATGAATATGCCATGGGGACAGGCAGAAGTTTCTACACAACCTTGGAACCAACCTTGGACAGCTCCTCCAGATTGGTCACAATCTGGATGGATGAACCCACCTTGGCATACCATGCCTCCACAATGGACACAACAAGGACAAAGATGGGGTCAGCAATATCAACCCTATCAAGGTCAGCAATATCAACCCCATCAAGGACAGCAAAGGTATCAAGGGCAAACTCAAAATTTGCTGCCAGCTCCTAATCCAAATTTTCAGGGAAGAACACAACATCAACAAGCACAACCAGTAAAACAACCTCCACTCCCAGCTCAGCCTATGACTAACCCAAATAATGCCAGACAAACAGCCCCTGTTTATGAGGTCGAGTCCGAAGACACCGCCGCAGCTTCATGTACTTGACTGTAGTAACATCCAGCTGCGTTCAGGAAAGATTTACCTGACCCTGCTCCACCTACAATTGAAGAAATTCCAGAAATTTCAAGTCCAGCAAAAATACAATCGGAGCAAAAGGAAGAAAACGCAGAAAATTTACAAAGAAAATCTGAACATGTCACATCAGATTTACCATTTCCTGAAAGGTTTGATCACCCCATCACTACCCCTGAATCAGAGTTAATCACAGAATTGAAGAAAATGTCAATTTCACTTCCTCTCGTGTGTGCAATCAAGGATGTACCATTGATTAAGAAAACCATTCAGGATTTATGCATAAGGAAACCTGGCAGGAAGAAGAAAGCCTTTCCACAAACTGTACAAGTAGATGGAAAGTTGGCTGATCTTCTCTCTGAGAAATTAGTACCTCCCAAATATGGTGATC
Source organism: Wollemia nobilis (assembly GCA_028583015.1). Taxonomy (NCBI): domain Eukaryota; kingdom Viridiplantae; phylum Streptophyta; class Pinopsida; order Araucariales; family Araucariaceae; genus Wollemia; species Wollemia nobilis. The sequence goes on along the minus strand of JAQPPZ010017031.1, from coordinate 2,976,292 downwards.
CAGGAAGTCCAGTAATCACCATTACTGTAGGACTGGTTCAAATTCCCAATGTGCTAATTGATTTAGGAGCTGCAATTAATGTCATGACCAAGGATATTATGCAGAAATTGCAGCTCACTGATTTGAGTCCTACAGCTACAGTTTTGGAAATGGCAGATAGGTCAGTTGCCAAACCAGAAGGACTTTTGGAGGATGTTCCCATTAAAGTATCTTCTTGGGAATACCCTGTAGATTTCCTAGTGTTGCAGCCTAGGAGTACAGCTAATGGCTATCCTATCATCCTAGGACGACCCCCGGCTTGCCACTGCAGCTGCTTTCATAGACTCGTAGATCGGGGAAATGACTATTTCAAATGGAGTAGATCTTAAGAAAATTTCTTTGTATCCACCTGCTCAACCATCATCTAAATTTTCTGGACAGTTATGGTATCCCGAGTCTGATGAAGAACAGGAGCCTCTTGTTACCCTTGCCACCATTGTAGTACAGGAACACATTGAAGAACTGAATTCACCAGAAAGTGAAATTTTTGAACATGAAACAGTCTTGGTGAATACATTGCATGAAGAAGGCCTCAGAGATGATCAAGTTCTAGTCAATCGCCTATTATGGAAAGATGATGAACAAATTGCTGAACATTTACCATCTATTCCACTTCAAGAAAGTTCCTTTACATTGCCACATGGATGGCATCATCATCTCTTGACTTCTTTCACTTGTCCTATGCCAATGCTTCCATCAGGTATTGCTTTTAACACAGAATCAAGAGTATTTCATAATCTGCAACCACATCATTGTCCTTTAAATGCTTTGATCAGCAAATATGAACATGTTGACTCTGTTTATCCCGGAGTCAAGCAAATTGAAATTCAGCCAGGAAAGCCTGTAAATATTAACAGCTGGTTGACTGACGACCAAGAAGCCAAACTATTTGCTGTTTTGCAGAAACATGTTCAAGCTTTTGCTTGGAATTATACGGATATAGTTGGATTCCACCCTGATGTATGCACACATAAGATATACACTGAGGATGTCAAACCAGTTAGACAACCGGAGAGACGTCTGAATCCTGCTTTGAAAGACATTGTTAAAGAAGAAATTGAAAAATTGTTGAAAGTAGAATTCATTTATCCAATTTCAGACAGTCAATGGGTTTCCCCATTAGTTATTGTGCCTAAGAAGAATGGAAAGATGAGAGTGTGTGTGGATTACAGGGAATTAAACAAAGTCACACACAAGGACCACTTTCCATTACCATTTATAGACCAAGTGTTGGACACTCTTGCTGGTAAGAAATTTTTCTGTTTTCTGGATGGTTTTAGTGGGTATAACCAGATCCAAGTGGCACCAGAAGACCAGGAAAAAACAACCTTCACATGTCCTTGGGGGACATTTGCTTATAGAGTATTACCCTTTGGATTATGTAATGCACCAGCAACATTTCAAAGAGCTGTCTTGGCCATTTTTTCTGATTTAACCAATGAGAGTGTAGAGATTTACATGGATGATTTCACAGTGTTTGGTGACACATTTGAATATACATTAGAGCAACTTGAAAAGGTTCTAATACGCTGTGAAGCATATCATTTATCTCTTAATCCTAAAAAATGTTTCTTGATGATGGAGGAAGGAATTGTTTTAGGACATCATATATCTGCTCAAGGTATTAAGGTTGATCCTAAGAAAGTAGAGGTCATCAAGAGTCTTCCTCCTCCGAAATCTCAAACTGATGTCCGTAGTTTCTTAGGACATATTGGCTTTTATCGCAGATTTATTACTGATTTCAGTACCATTGCTAATCCAATGTTTGCATTGTTAATGAAAGATTCTGAATTTGTATGGTCTGATGATTGCCACAAGTCCTTTGAAGCTTTGAAAGAAAAGCTAACCAATCCGCCAGGATCTTGAGAGGCCCTAACTCGGGAGCTGCCCTTTCATATTCAGACTGATGCCTCCAATACTGCTATTGGAGCCGCATTAGGGCAGATTGAAAATGGACAACACTATGCCATTTATTATGTTAGCAAAAACTTGACAGAAGCTGAAAAGAATTACACTACAACTGAGAAGGAATTCTTAGCTATAGTATATGCTATTAACAAGTTTCGACACTATATCACAGGTTATCCTGTATTCATCCATACAGATCATGCTGCTATCAAATATTTGATGAATAAGCCTTTGGTTAGTGCACGAATTATTCGCTGGTTGATTTTACTGCAGGAATTTGATATTACTATAGTAAATAGACCAGGAAAGGCTAATGTAGTGGCAGATTTTTTGTCAAGATTGCCAAATGCAGAAACTGAAGAACTAGTTGAAGACGCATTCCCTGATGAAAAACTGTTTGCTGTCTCTGTTCAAACTCCATGGTTCGCAGATATAGCTAATTATTTAGCTACAGGGAAGATTCCTCTTCATTTTACCTCAAAATAGAAAAAACAGTTAATCAAGCAAAGTTGTTCTTTTGAATGGATAAAAGGAATATTGTTTAAATGCAGTCCTGATCATGTTTTGTGCAGGTGTGTTCATAAGGATGAGATATATGACATCTTGAGAGCTTGTCATGATGAACCTTCAGGAGGGCATTATTCAGTAAAACATACCATTCGAAAGATTTTGGGTGCTGGTTACTACTGGCCATCATTGCATAAAGATGTAAAAAGGTATATCAGAAATTGTGATGCATGTCAAAGAATGGGTAAGCCTACTTTCATAAATGAAATGCCTTTACAACCTCAATTAGGTGTAGAACCATTTGAGAGGTGGGGGTTAGATTTTGTAGGACCTATTGATCCACCCTCCCAAGGGAAGGTGCACATCCTGGTATGTGTTGACTATGTAACCAAATGGGCGTAAGCCCGTGCCTTTAAGCATGCCCGAGAAGACAAAGTTGCTGATTTTCCGTATTCACGGATTTTTCTCGCTATTTGGAGCCCCACGATCTATTACTTCGATCAAGGACCTCGCTTTATTTCAAAGGTTGTTGAAGCCTTTGTAAAATTATATGAAATCAAGCACGGAAGTCCTCTCCTTATCATCCACGGGCCAATGGTCAAGTTGAAGTGACAAATAGGGAATTAGAGAAAATATTAACCAAAACTGTAGCAGTTCATAGAAGGAATTGGGTAGAAAAGTTACCTGAAGCAATTTGGGCTTATAACACTAATTGGAAATCCACTACAGGATTTACCCCTTTTGAATTGGTTTATGGTAAAAAACCCCTTTTTCCCATTGAATTTGAATTACTAACTCTTCGAACTGCTTTGGAAGTTGGTATTGATTTGTCACAGGCACAAACGGACCGGATCCTGCAACTCAATGCATTCGGATGAAATACGGAGAGACGCTTTGCATTAGAACGAGATGATCCAAGCACAACGTAAAGTCCGGCATGATAGCCATATCCAAGAACGGAAATTCCAGCAAGGGGATTGGGCATTACCGTTTGACTCCCGCTATGAAGATTTTCCTAGGAAGTTGCGGACAAGATGGCTTGGACCATATCATATTGAAGAGGTTTTCTCGAATGGAGCAGTTCGTCTCTCACCAATTGATGATTCACGAAGGAAGTTAGTGGTTAATGGACATCGTCTCCGGATTTACCATAAGCCACTAACTAAAAATGAATTTTTAAAACAAATAGAGCACTTGGATGTGCACATAATGGGAGAATTCTCTTCTTCCACTGAAGCAGCAGCAGTATAGTTACTTTTTATCAAAAAAAAAATTTGGTTTACATGAAAACCAGTTATCTGGCATGTTTACTGAGTTCCATTCCATCACCATCCATTCCATCGCCATTCATTCTATCACCATCCATTCCTTAGCATTATCATTTTTCCGCCATTGTCATTCACCACCATTGTCATTGCCATCACCCATATTGTTTTTTAGAATTACAGTACTGCACTTGTCAGAAGAAAAAGATCAGCAAAGCTAATCAATTGTACAAAATGTAGAAAGGTAGTCAAGACAGGTATGTGTCTCTTTACATTTTAAATATTGTAAATAGTTAAGGTATGTAGTGTATAGATTCACTTGATTAGCATTTAAAGCATTCATAAGGTTAAAATTGGGGATGTCTAAATTAGTCAACGGAAGGGGGAATGACATATGCTCCGGAATGACATATGCTCCGAAATGAAATTTGCTTCCGAATAACCACTGCTTTGGAACAGATGCGCTGGAGCTCCGGAACATCAAAAGCTTCGTAACAGTTGTGCTTTGGAATGGGTAATGACAGTTGTGCTCCGGAATGAGTATTGACAGATATGCTCCGGAACAAATAAATAACGACATTTGCTCCAGAATATCAGGGCTTCGGAATATGTTGACGTTTCTTAAAAGGTTCAGGCAGAAACACGTGGCAAGTGATTATGGAACACGTGATTTTCGAAATCCATGATATTTAGATATCATGATTTCGCGATTCGCGTAATCACGGCACACGCATCAAAGAACATCGAAAACAGATTTTTTTGTCTTGAAAAATTCACATCAAATTAATTGATGCCAACTCAGCAAATCGTGATCGTGTAATCTGCATTGGAACTAATTTTTCCTCGTTTTTAGCATATTCCGCCGGTTTTAAAAAAACGAATTAACAAGTTGGTTTTACATGTTTTGTTCCGGCGCAAGAACCGTCATTCCAGTGCATGTGCCATAGAACTGTCATTCCAGCGTTTCAGAAAAATATTCGCGAGCAGAGCAGAAGAAAATGGGCGGCAAGAAGAACAGAAGTGAACCAGAAAATGCCAGCTTCATATTGGAAAATCCTACGCTGCTGCAAATTTTCACCGATGGAGGATTTATGCCATTTTTACAGAAATTTGATGGGAACTCCGAGGGCCACAGAATTTGCACGGACCTTCAGAAATAACAAGATCAACATCAATGGCATGATAATCCAGGTAACTCCAGATATTTTGAGCCAAATTACTGAATTTCCTTTGCAAGGAATTAATCTTGGAATACCCTAAATGAATTGGCCAACCAATTTAGGGCAGAAAATGATAAACCTATTGAGTATGTCATGAGTAAAAATATTTGTAAAGGAGTTAAAAGGGAAAGTCTGGAATCTCCCTAGGATGAAGTAGCTAAATGAATGATTAGGTTTATTACTTGTGAAGGCCATGCTGTTTTGTCATGGCACCATATGAGAATTCTAACTTATTTGAGATATGGCCACACAAACCCTGAATTCAAAATTAATTTTCCCCTGTACTTTTATGAAAATTTAAAATCTATGGCCAAGAAATATCAGGAAGGAAAAGGAACCCCTAGGCATCATGGTTTGATTAAAATAATCTGTAAACATCACTTTAGGGGTAATTTGCAGAGCTTTGGCAGATTCTTTTCTCAGTGGGATGAAACTAGAAACCCTGCAGTTGCAGCTGGAGCAGAAGAAGATATTGAAAGCCCTAAATCTGCAGAACAGGTTGAAAGCCCTAGGTCTGCAGAACAAATTGAAAGCCCTAAATCTGCAGAACAGGTTGAAAGCCCTAGGTCTGCAGAACAAATTGAAAGCCCTATATCTGCAGAACAAACTGGAAATCCTGGCATTGAAGAGGAGGAAATAGAAATACCTGAGCCAGTGGTTGAGACAGAGTCTGTCCAAGAAGAGGGTCCATCCTCTCCACAGGGACCTCCCTCTTCTAGGACTAGAAGACAAAGAGAAAAGCATTTTGGAATAGACTCTGCTAAAAAACACAGAAGGGTGTCATTTTCAGCAGATGTGACTATTTTGCGATCCAATAGCTCGATGAAGCGGGAACCGGGAGAATCTGCTCAAGAAATGCCCAAAACAGGAAAAAGAAAGACTCCTGTTCAAAAATTACGAAGGTCTGCAAGACTTCAATTGGGTAAAACGTCATCTGACCAAGGAAGTCAAGAAGCAAGTAGCAAGAGAGACAGACCTAGCAGAATCTGCAGAACTCGCAACCACAAACATAACGGAACCAACAACCACACTCAAGTAGTCTTAGTGGATTATACGGATTCCGATTCTAAGGAGGAGTCGAGGCGGAAGAAGAGGAAGAGGAAGAAGAAGCTATCCAACTACAGTTATTTGCGGCAAGAAGTGTGGTGAAAACACAAAAAAGTTGGATAGAAAAGTGTCAAGCTTCTATTTTAGAAAAAGATCAAATGATTGCAATTTTGCAGTAGGAAGTGGCAATTTTAAAAGCTAAAATTGCATCTTTAGAGCCACAACCTGATGAAACTATGCATGACACCCAAATGGCTGACATTTTGTTAGAATTAGCAACAGCTGCACAGGCAGCCGACTCACCAATCAGGGAGGAACCTGTAATTGATATGGAAGGAGAACAGGGACAGGAACAATTTCATATCTCCTCAATTCCTGCTACAGCTATTGTACCATATGTACCCCTCATAGTAACACAGGACATAGGAATTCAAACTAAATTACCTATGACAGAAACAGAGGAACTAGAGGTACAGGTCAACTTGCCTTTGGCAGAAACAGAAGAAAATGAGACACAAACAGATGCTGTCAAGGTTGACATGACTGACAAAGAGGTGCAGGTTAATATTGTTCTTCAAATGCAGCAACCTGTCCGCAATCCCCTTATGGTTCCACTTGAGGAGTATAATACAGATTTATCAAAGTAGATGATGAAATGCCAAAGGTTGGAAGAAAAGGTTTTAGCTTTGACACCTTTGGAAGAAAAATGTGAGGCTAAAGAGGCAGAAATAACCAAATTGAAGAACCAGGTGCGGGATCTCCGTCAAAATGCAGAATGTTTAGTCCAATGCGGAAGACCCGCAAGGTTTTATACCTTAATCCTCAGAGAAAGGTTTATCCGTTGGCAAATTATGAGAATCCACTCTAATTTGCCATACAAATTGGAAGACCCCGAAGAATTTGTGGATGCCTACTCGCACAACCCCAACGTAACGGAAAAGTCTCGTTGTGTGAGTTATTCTTACATAACTTCTTTATGCCTGGTGATGACACATTCCTACCTCACATTTTTACAGGGGATATTCAGTTGAGAGCCTTCATGTCAACTCTGCAAAATCAGGAATATTGGGAACAGCAAAAGCAAATGCCAATCAACATTTTACTATGATGAGGGAAGAAAAGGTGAGAAAAATTTATGAAACCAATCTTCAGGAATGCTTAGTCAATTTTCAGAAATTTACTCACCAGCATTTTAATAGTGCTTTAGCAACTTGTAAAAAGCATTGGGGAGAGTTATCTATTTATTTTCAGAAGAAAGAACCTATCTCCCCTAATAACTTGAAGTGGTCAAAAAGAAGAGCTGAAGGTATCATGCAAGTGATTCAGTAGCTGCAACATCGGTGGATAGGATTAAGATACGATTGCCCATTGTAATCACCCCTGTTCCATGGTTTTTTGATGATGACCCTCGACCGGATGATCGGTTTCAGGCATGGCTCAAGCAGATAAAAGAAATCAGAGGTTTTTACAGGATTCCTGGTCCAAAGTTTAGCTACCAAGAGAGAGTCTTAGACAAAGATCTTTGCTCTATTGTAGCCTCACAGAATGCATGAGGACATGCATCAGAATAAGTTGGGGGGATGATGAGGCCAAAAATTGCCTCATTATTGATTATTTTAGACATCCTTAATAGACCTTTTTGATATGTTTTGATGTTAATTCTACTGATGAAATACAATATTTACTACTATTTACATGTTTGACTGTTTAGAAGCATAATATTCTGTTTTTACTAATTTTCTGTATTTTCTGCATAATTTTTGTTGATAAATAATGATTTATTGTGAAATGTGTTAGTGCAATCACGTGTGGGACATATAACATTCATATCATGCTCTCTGAAGTTGTCAAATGCAGAAAATAGCACTAAAAACAGGACAAAACTGCAAGCTGTGCAAAACTGTATTTTGACTGTTTTAACTTGGACAAATTCTAGCCAGATGTGCATGGCTTGGAATTTGGTCAAATTCAACTTAAAAGAACGTGTGAATAGGTTGTTGAAAGAATTCCAAGTCTGATCCACCAAATGCTTGGCAAAAGAACCGCAACCGTGTTGAAAACGAGCATTCTGCGCCGCTCCGGAACAACAGGGATATCGCTCCGAAATAACAGGATCGCTCCGAAATAACCGGAAAAGCACAGTTTTGACCAGAACAGCTCAGGAAAAGCGAAAAAATTGCAGGAGAGTGTTAAGGACAGTTATGTGAATCTGTTGTGCACCTTTTTCAACGCAAAAGACCTCCAGCAAATATGCAACATACGGATTTCATTCATGTAACCATATTCTGCATTTTAGGAATGCAGTTTCAACAGCATTCCTAAAATACCTGAAATTAGAATCATTCCACACCTGATTTAGCATGTTTTTAATATAAATAACCAGCTCCCATCTGGGTTGAGCTAAAGGGGGAGATTTAGGATTGCAATTAGGATAATTCTGAATATTGTGAGAAATCGGATTTACGTAGCGAGTAACATGCAGAATTTTTCTGCATGTTGTTGATTCAATAAAAGTGCGGTTTCTATCGGCTTTGCTTTATGATTGAAGGAGTGATTAAGTAGTAAACCGGAGCTACTTCTTCACCTTCTTCCGATCCAGGAAGCAAGGGCCACTTCCAGGAGCGAGAAGAAGGTTTTTCATCGGGTTTTCTTGTTTAAATCGTCTACAGTGAGAATAAATAGGAAACCTGTCATTTTTCCTCGCATTTCTTTATTTGCTGAAATCATTTCCAGTTTAGAGTTTGTAGTTTCATTATTATTTCTGAGTTATCATTTCTAAGTTTATTTTCAGTTCTGTTCTTTTATTTTGCAAAGTTAGTTAGTTTACTTTCTGCAATTCTGAATTTCCTGCAACTTTCATTTCAGCAAGTTTAATTTAGTTTTTGAATGCATTTTCAGATTTAGCAAAAGTAAATAGGTTTCTTTGACAGTTATCTTATTTCTGCAATTTTATTTCAGCAAGCATAATATAGTTTCCTTTCAGTTCATAGGGTTTAGAGTGACAGAAGAACCCCCAACAAACAATAACTGTTTCCGCCAATAAAGCCATTTTCTGAATAGAATGTCTTACATCTGCTTGAATTGACTATCGTAAACAGCCTTAGGACACCTGCCCGGATTGATAAATAATGATTAAATGATGAACTAAACGACACTCATCAGCAAATGCTCCATGGAATATACAAGAGATAATTGTTGAAATACAAGACCTTGCTATAAAAAATTAGGTTTACACATTCGCTACGGGAAGGAAACTGAGGCTAGCCAATAGAGAGGTTTTAATTAAGGGTCGTCAAGTTAAATTCTCTTTTCCATGTTAAGCTAAAGTTCACAAGAAAATCACAAGAAAATGTTAACTGTCTGAATCAAATAATGATTTACTTTAATAATTTTCATTGGTGATATTTGCTTTATTTTATAACATTAAGGTGTTTTGATATAAACTATTTATTAAAAATTTTGTGGTTGCACTTATGCTTCAAGAAGAAAACTAGCAATCCAAATCTAAATCTAGTAAAGGGGACTATGATAGTGCGATGTTTGTTTCGCAAATTTTATTCTGCTAAGATGCAATGCATAGACAGTAGAGATGGAGTTTTGGTATTGTAAAGGCTGCTGTAGAAAAATGTCAAGAAAAAGGTTGCTGAATTTTGGAATATTTGTATTTATATAGAAAATTGAAAAAGATCATTCAGACATTTTATGAAAAATGATGTAGATATCTAGCTATAACAACTCAATTAACATGAGAATTGAATTTCTTTATAAACTTGAAGACCAAGTACAACCTCTTGTTCTCCAGCCAAAAAAAACTAGAAAAAAAAGAAAAAGAGAGAAAGATAGAGAGCCACTTATTTCAAGTGTTTGGCTAAACGAACTTAACTGAATCATTATGAAGTGTGCTTACCTTCCCAGAACCTAGGAAGCCAGTGAGGATAGTGGCAGGAACTCGAGTATCCACGGGGATTTCTGTGGAAAATTCGGCGGCTTGGCCCTGCTCTGTCGTAGCTGAGGCCTTCACCACGGCTATGCCCCGAGCATTCTTCTTGTTACTCCACGCAGGCCTTCTCACCTTAAGGGAAACCGCAGCGTTTGAAGAAGAAGAATACGAGGAAGACTTCAATTTCCAGCTACTGACTTTGTGGAAGAAAGCAATTCTATTGGGAATGGAAGTTAAAGGCCGCACCGATCGTAAGCAGGGCGTGCCGAAGTCCATAGCCATAGCCGCCATGCTCCCACAAGAAATTCAGTTTCAGAGAGGACGATGAAATATAATGTGTAAAAGAAAATACAGGGGGAAATATTCCTGGTGGTGCAGGAGCAACGCTATAATCTAAATTATTATAAGTTATCTGTTTGATGTTCTAGAATCGTCGACCCCAGCAGAGTCTTAAAATATCCCGCTCCTTAATTGTTAACTAAATGTGAATGTCGTGGCCTCTTAACCATACTTTCATTAGGTATTTAGGTATGTTGTCGACTTGTTCGAGCCTGTCATGAATTTTTTTTTCTCTTAGTTAAATGGTAGAGGTTGCTGTAGGAAAGTGATGGATGCTAAAATTAAAGTAGTTTTTAATTTATTGGGCAGTATATGTCATAGTTTTTTATTTTTTATTTTTTTGGTTAAGAGAATTGGTTTCAGTTATATTATTTTTAATAATTGTCACCTCATTGTTCTCGACTTGGCGTAAGAGGGTCCATCGATTCCTCGAGATTCGTATTATTGTAATTGGTTTGGGTTACTTTTATCAAACCTATTTCACCTCATTGTTGCTGGCTTGGGGTGAGAGGGTCCATCGGTAGCTCAAGACTTGTGATTTGTATTATTGTAATCGGTCTGACACGCACTCAAAAGATTCAAATTAGACTATTACCTTTGCAAACAGACCAACCCCAAGGTTTGAACCTGGGTGTCTTTTTAGTAAGTGTCTAACCAAACAAACAACTACCAATCCATCTAACCCTTGGGGACTAAAAGGGCTTATGGTAGGTTTGAACTGAAGTTGAATGGACCCACCGTACGGATCACAGACCTCAGCTATGGCCTCACACCAACTCGGTTGCCCACTCACCCTTATATTTTATAATATGTTATACAAAACTATCTATAATGTTGTTTTAGATATTTAATCATTCTCAAGTTACTAAAGCATAAGTTTACAACTTTAATATTATAAGATTTTAATATTAAACCTTTATTCAAAATTTTAAAGTTTTCGTCTACAGTTCAGGCTTTGGTTCTTTTTTGGGAGGTCCAAGGTTCAAACCACAACGTGGGCAAGTGTGTGAGGAGGTGGGTGTATGGTGATTGTGTAAGCATAGCTCTTGGCTTTACGAGGGATCATGGTTAGGAGGAGACTGCTCAGCCCTATGCGTTGGTCATAGGGTTTTCTCACACTAACCAAATCAAAAAAAGAAAAAGTCTCGGACAGCGCAACAGTTTAGGCTTTGGCTCTTCTTCGAAGGTCCAAGGTTCAAACCATGGCGTGGGTATGTGAGGAGGTGGGTGTGTTCATAAAAAAAAATCAAAGTTTCCACCCTTAAATCCATAAAGAATAATAGTCTTCACTATTAACTTTATTTTATTTTATTATAATGAAAAAACAATATTTTTAAAGTATTAAAATTTTATTTTTATTGAACTTAAGTAGCTTAACAGAATAAAAGTTTAAGATTCAAATTCTAAGAGGAGTCGGTTGCATAACAAAATAAAATTTTAAGATTCAAATTCTAAGAGGAGTCGGGTTAAATACCATTAATGGAATATGGTTGAGAGGAACTATATATTAAGTAAATAACCTATGGCCTCAATAAACATTAAAAACTACTTTATTATTTTAACTTAAAAACTACTTTATTTTTTTACCTTATTTACCTTTCAATCGGAGTTGAGAATAACCATATATTAATAATATTTGTCATATGATCTTGGTAATGGAATATGGTTGAGAGGAACTATATATTAAGTAGATAACCTATGGCCTCAATAAACATTAAAAACTACTTTATCATTTCACCTTAAAAACTACTTTATTCTTTTACCTTATTTACCTTTCAAGTTGAGAATAACCATATATTAATAATATTTGTGTCATATGATCTATGGTCTCGTAGATGTGAAAAACAACATTACACTTTTACCTCCTTTACCCTTCAGTTTTAAGATTCAAATTAATAAAAACTTATTTTAAATAATTCATGGAGATAAGGTCATAATTTTTTTTTAAGAATTACAACATTCAAGGTCGTTGGACATTAGCTCATTCAGTTAGATTCCTTGTCTTTGAAGGAGAAGATCGAGGTTTGAATTTTGCCAAAGGATATATGTTTAATAGTCAAATTTTATGACAAAAAAGTAGAATAATAAATTTAATATAAATATTAAAGCTAATTAGTATTAGCTCGACCTATTATATTTTTAATATTTAAGGAGGAGATCTGTGTTTGAATCTTGTCAAACAATACTACTATGTGATCATGATGTAATATGAGCAAGGGTCCATTTTAATCTCAAATAACTAATTTAATCTAAGGTTCAAATCTTATGGGTAAACCTTAATATTTATCAAATGATATGATCTCAATTTTTAATTGTTAAGAAGAGGACCTAGGTTCAAATCTTGTTGGCAATATTTCAACAATGAGATCTACTCAAATTTAACTAGTTGTATTGTTGATTTGGGATATTGGACTGATTTCTATTTTAGTTGTTGCACCTCTAAATCCAAATTTCAACAAGGTGGGAAGAGTTTGTCATAGGCTTCCCCCTATCTCTAGGTTTAGGTCAACTCTTTGCTTTCTGCTTTTTTGAATTAATCTAAACCAACTATTTACATAAAATAAAATGTGCACAAAAAATTAAATGCGGAAATTAAAGTACAAAAATTAAATGCTTGAAGTTTAAAATATGAAAGCAAATACGTTTATTACATCGTAGCGAGGATAGCATGCAATCAATCAACATACAAGAACTCAAATAACATCAATGTCCGCCAATTTGTTTGATTATGAAATTGATAAGTGAATGACAAGAGGGGTTAGAAGGGTAATACCCAACCACCATGCACTTAACAACCCACGAGGTAGTACCTCTAATGGAATGTAAAGGACTTGTCAATTTCTTACAACCTCACGAGGACAAGGCACAATGTGGATTTTGCAATGTAGCTCTAAATTCTAATGGTCAAAAGAAGATTACAATGAGGGCTTTTGACCCTATTTATAGTAAGAGTTTACCCCTTAGTTACCTAGGGTGAAAAATAATTACTTTTAGTAAAGTAAATATTTATGAGCAACTTTAGCAAAATGTTACACCTCCAAATGTCACATACCTCTAAATATGCCTCTAGAAGGCTTAGAAGGCTCCAAATGTGATTAATAAGCCATAGAAAGATAAAAATGATGTTTTCCAAAATATTTTTATTGAAATTTGAATGGATTTTCACTTTGGCATCTTGATCGAGTGATTTGCTCACTATGTAGGGCGAATCACTCACATTAGCAAGTGGGGTAAATCGCTCCTTAGTGAATCAATACCTTTGTTGAGAAATAACTCCTCTAAGACAATCACCAAATTTCTTAAACAAATCACGTCTCTTCCAAAACTCAACAAATTTTAGGATTTTGAAGAATTTATTGTTGTCTGGTTTTGCATGTGTTGTTCCTTGCTTCAAAATACATAAAATTTGCATTTATGGTGACTTCATGGGACGCCAGTCTTGATTGGCATAGAATCCCAAATCTTGCCTTTATCCTTAAGCACAAAGTCTACAAAAATTGGAATCTATTAGAGCTTTATTCTATGTTATTAAAATTCTAGTGGTCACGCAACAAAATAACTCTTGATCGCAACAATTTGCAAATTTCGGTGGATCTGCCTCTTTATTTTAGGAATATATTTATCTTTGTAGACTCTAAATAGACCAAAAAGGCTTAGATACCCCTAAGATAAACTTAAAAATTTAACAATATAAGTTCATGCTCGTCCAAACAAAAAGGTGTAAAAGTTATAATTCTTTGACCAAGATTCACTATAGCTCTTTAATTATGCCTTAATGTATGATTGGTGCCTTATCTATTGAGTTGTTGTAGCAGGATTTAAAATTTAATAATTGGCTCAATATATATATATTGAGCCAATTATATTCATTCAAATGATGTAATAAACATAACTGGTTGTCAACGAAAGAAAGTGTCAATTACACATTCAAATAATGTAATCTATAAAAGAGACACACACAAAATTGAACACAAAGATTTGACAAAAGGAAGAAGCCTAAAATTGTATTAATATCAATCAGATTTACAATGAGAGCTAGCTTAAATTTGCCATGAAGCTCTTTGAGATTAATACAATAAAAATCCTCGTTCAAATGATGTAACAAGGATCTTTCACCCTCCCGTTCCAATATGGTAACAGTAAGGCCTTCAAACCTCTGATTCAGTAGTTGGAAATGATCTTAATTTCTAAGTACTTCCTTGTCAAGACTTGCACAAAAATGGGAGGAATAAGAGATGGCATAGAGAAAAGACAAACAAAAATACACCAGCAAAGACGAGGGTACTCAAGTATACCTCTAGCAAAACTTGCTATGCAAAAAGATTGATTTCTTTATCTTGATTATAGCAATCTTTTTAGAGCTTGAAGATGTCTTGCATTTGTTATAACTACCTTCATTTGGGTCCTCCATCTATCATCATCTACTATCCTTGATCAGTTTAGTGTACTATAGTCTAATAATAGTCATCTTGTTATCAAAAATTAAAATTGGCTCTTTATGGATTTAGTTATTCAAAATTGGGTACAATTGTACGTCATTTGGACCTTATTGTTGGCTTAGCACTTTGTCTTTGTTTGTTTCTATGGTAGGTCCCTCTTCGGCTTTGTCCTCTTTAGATAAGCTTACCCTTAATAAACTGGTCATCTGCTCCTAAGCCTCGTCATAAAAAGAAGCTGCAGTAGTAATTGCATATCTGATACTAAGTAACTTGTTGACATAATTCTTGGATGTAGATTCATTATCCTCTGTGAACTTAATTATACTTTGCACCATTTTTCTGTAACGATCCCAATAGTTATGTTGGTTCCTCGTTTGGTCATGTCCATTCATTATTTCTTTCATCTATTTATAGGTCGTATTGTTTATCCAATTGGTATCATCGAAGGATATAATTTATATTGCGAATACGCAAGTGACTCCGCCCACTCTAAGTGGCTAAGAGACTTCGCCCTCTTTAAGTGGATTATAGGACTTTGCCCTCCTTAAGTGGTTGATTTGCTTGAATTATACTTTTTATCACATATTAATTCATATTTGCATTTATTCGTTTAATTAGGAAGGAGATTACAAAGTCACATCCTTCTCCTCCTTTAAATTAAGCCTGGTCATCCTGGTGAAAATATAAGAACTCAACAACACCTTCGATCCTAATTTTCGACGAAGGGAGATCAATCCGACGTATAAAATAGTTTGGCATTGGCTCAACAAGTGACTGATAATTAAAATTTCAGACACGAGATATATTATACCCTAAAATATCTAGCTCATTACCGCGTGATATTTGTCATCCTCGATGTACATTTTTAAAATTACGATGATGTCTTAAAGATTCGTGAAGGGGTTCCAGCGCCATCGAGCTTACTCTGGTGAAAAAAAATAATAATAATAAATACATAAATTAAATTATTATTTTGGTTCATATAGTGCATTAAGCTTGCGACGAAGCATTCCCAAAGTCTTTTCGAGGCAGGAGTAAAATAAATCCATCTTTCGACGACGTACATTTCAGAGATAGAGTAAAATAAATCCATCTTCTAACGACTTACTTTTCGATAAGGCGAACAACATTACCGATGAGAATTAGTGATCTTAAATCGGGTTTACAGATTTCTTTTTCATGTAGCATTACAACGCCCCTCTTCACAGAAAATAATTTATTAAGACTAAGGTTTTGGCAATCAATAAATAAAAAGAAAGGTTTATAAAAGCTAAAATGGCGTCCTATCCGCTCATAATAAGTGGTCATCTGACGAAATTATCGTGCGTATCAGAATTTTTGCCCTCGCACACGCGTTGGAAAACTTGACAATTGGATTCTTGACCGTTACACTTTGACCGTTGGAAATTCAAATTCAAACCCCTAGTGACCGTTGAAACCACATTTTTGCAGCAAATTTTCCAACGACTTTGGTAGCAATTTTGGACAATGACTTTTTGCAGCAATCTTTGCGATGACTTTTGCAGCAATCTTTGCGATGACTTTTGCAACAATTTTGGGCGATGACTTTTTGCAACAATTTTGGCGATGACTTTTGTAGTAATTTTGACAATTTTTTGCAATAATTTTTGCAACTTTTATGATAATTTCTGCATCAATTCACCCGTGACTGCCAAGTGACCATTGCACTCTCCAATATTTGATCGTTGGAAGCCTTTTTCCACTCCACTTCACAAATTATTTTTGTTGCTGCTCAAGTGATCGTTGTCATTTCAAATCTTTGATCGTTGAAAATTTGTAAAAATTTGCAAATGATGCCAGCCATACTACAATCCAGAGTACACCATCATCGAACATGCCAAATTCAAGAGTTCCTAATTAAATAGGTAGGGACTTCCAGAAGACGATGTTACATGGGAGATAGAGAGTATTTTCTAGTCTTGTCAAGCTTTGAGGATAAAGCTTTCTAAGGGGGTAGCCATGTAACAATCCCAATAGTCATGTCGGTTCCTCGATTGGTCATGTCCATTCATTATTTCTTTCATCTATTTATAGGTAGAATAGTTTATCCAATTTGTATCATCAAAGGATATAATTTATATTACGAATACGCAAGAGACTCCACCCACTCTTAGTGGCTACGAGATCTTCCCTCTCTAAGTAGCTACGAGATCTACCCTCTCTAAGTGGTTACGAGACCTGCCCTCTCCAAGTGGTTGTGATTATTGTGCATTATTATTTTAAATTTATTAATTTCTACATTGACGGATTCATTAAGGAAGTTTCCTTACATTTGCCAAGTCATTGAGTTGTTGAGCTAATTTATGTTCATCTTTTACATCACATTCAAATTATTCTACCCTCTTTGTTATTAGCTCATCCACATTTTTTTATGCCAACATCTCTTCAGTATAAATGCAACCCTACTTCCTTTCATCATTTATTTTAGCAGTCCACTCCTCCATGTCCTAAAGGAAATTCTTCTAGTAGGGCTTCTCATGAAGGTAAGTGTTTAACCTAAAAAAATTCTTCTTGGAAGTCATAGCTTTTGCCCTCTAAGGTGGTCACTTGTCTGTTGCTTATTCGATTGTATTCTATTTATGTACACAGGTTTCAAGGTTGCTATTCTTTGATCTATATTTTATAGCAATGCATTTATGGTCTAAGTCAAGGTCATGACATAAACAATATCTCTAAGTATCTTAGCTAGTGTCTCCACTTTTCCTTTCAACTTTGTTATTATATTTTATTTATAGTGCTTAATAAAATTAGTGATATCAACTGGTCCTTTCGTTTGTGTTGGTTATACCTACTCCTGAAATTTGTTAATTTATGCTTGCAGCCTATCTTTCTCATCCTGCAATCAATTTATCTTAGCCTTCAGCTCTTCATTCTTTGCCAAGACCAAATTTGTTGCATGTTCTTGAATATGTTTATCTATATTGTATAATTTTGTTGGTTTTCCAAATACATCCACATCCCTTGTTCTTTGATGAACCCGAATTATAGTTGGGAGCTTTGGCTTGGGGATTGTAATCTTAATTGTAGCTTGGGCATCCTTGGGTCAACTTCAGTCCTTGCCTTCTTGTGTTCTAGATATTTCAAAAGGCTTGGCATGTTGACCTGATGCTCCCTAAGAATTGATGTCAAGCCTCCAAATTTTTCAAATTTTCTTTGCATGAAAGGAGATATATTTCTCTCCTTGTTGTCTATCACTAAGGCCATGGGCATAAACTATGGCTTTTGCATTGCTATCTAAAGCTAGTATTTTGCTAACAATTGGACTTTAGTAGGCATCTGAATAATGGATTGTTTTGGTTGGGAGACAATAGATGCAATCTCTTTGCCTTTGTCTTTTGATCTTGGTTCTGGAAACCTAACTTCAAGAGTGGGGGTGTTAGAAATTTTTGTTTCAATAGGGTTTGTAGTTTGTTCAGGATCTGTCAAGGTTGGTTGGACCATTGTTGTTGTTGCTTCTATCAACATCATTGTGTCTACAATAACTTCTACTTGTTGGGCATCTGTATTGATTACCTCTAGTACAGGGTCTTCAAATTTCTTTTGGTTGCTCAGTTAGGATGGTAGGGGCATAAGCTTCTACATAATTTCTTCTCAATGACACTAGGTTAGTAGAGTAATATCCAGGATGCTCTATTTAAGTATGAGATCTCTTTTGAATGTTAAATAAGTTTTGCACATCACTTAAGGACTTCTTTTCTCTCATGGCCTGTTTTAGGTTATCCTCGAATGAATCAAGCCTATGGTTGACCCAAGCAGACTTCAATTTTTCTAGTGTTATTTTCCTATAATGGTCATGAGGATCATATGACCTCCAACTAAGCTCTGAGACCCATATGCATCCATCCTCCACATTACAAGCTAGGGTATCCTTTGTATGTGTATGTTCCCATCTTGCAAGGGAGTTTTAACCAGAGGACTCTTTTAATTTTCTTGCCTACCCTCATCTTTGCTTTTTTTGCTATTTGCCTAGTAATATCCATAACAGCTAAAGAGAAAGGACAATACAATGGGAGAATCTTAGGAGGGATTTTGGCCCCATATAGTCTGATATAAGTGAAATTCTCAGTAATAAAAAAGTCTCCTGCTTCATTTTCATGTAGAAAATATACAATTCCTTTGGGTATTCTGCTAGGGGCATAACCACAGAGATACTCATGAACCAGGGGAAAAAATCTCCCTAAGAAATGGGTATAGCTAGACTCTCCTTCATGAATCCAAGGTAGTTTGTCTTGTATATTTGGTGCATCCGGTATCCCTCCCAATTCCTTAATTTTACTTCTTTCTAGGTAGTCGATAAACACATGGATGAGGAGGGAGTAATGAGTGAATTGGGGCATTTCCTCTCTTCCTTATTTGATGGCTTTTTGTAAGGCTCTTAATTCTAGATCCATTCTTTCAATGATAACATCTTCCCAGCGATACATGGGCATATAGAATGTTCTATTGTTATGGATTATCAAATACACTATTTCCTATGAAATCTTAGATATGTCAGGGACACGTAGTGTTATACCAATCATATTAGCATAATCCATGTAGACAGGGGTGAGTACATTCTTGAAATAGGGTGATGACAATCAGAATAATAGTCTTCAAGATTAGGCAATAGACACTTCAATGGACTGGTTATAGGGTACACAGATCAACTATCCCACTGGTAAGGGTAGATGTCTAAGACCAGACATCACAGGTCTAGACATCACAGGTCTAGACGTCATGACAGTTGAGCTAGATGTCACGGATCCAGACGTCAAGGTGACTGAGTTTAGACATCGCAGGGTAGATGTCAATGCTTTTGAGTTCATATGTCACAGGTTTAGACATCCAAGCTTCTATTTTAGACGTCACAACTATAGACATCAATGTTGTTGGCTTAAACGACTAGCCATCTGATTGTTACCCAAAAATCAAGGGCTAGATGTCTATAGCTCTTCGGTATCTCCTCCATGTACCTGCAATAACATCAACAGTTCCTGTCCCTGCTGCAACAATTGATCTTCAATACTCATCAATGTGGAAAACCTGCAACTTACAGTTAGTGCAACACAACCTGCAATCAATGGAACATGCACAAGATCACCAACCACACAGAATACACAATCCACACAAGAGCATTGGCATTATAGCAAAATGATGATCCTTTACAATGTTTGAAAAGAGGGTATAAATAGGGGGTGAAGTAGTTTCTCCAACTACTTCATCCTCAACCACCCCAACCATAAGCCTTAACACTTGCTAACTAACCTTGTTGTTATACGTCTAACAACTTTACGTCTACCCTTAGACATCTAACTAGACGTCTAACTAGGTGTCTAAGACCTTAATCAGACTATTAAAATGATGATTGTTTTTGTCACCTTGCATGTTTATAATTCAATCTTCTTCTCATTGGTTGATTTTACAATCAAATGCAAACATAAACATTACCAAAATTGCTATGTACAATTCAAAATTGGTGGACACATTGTTCCAGCCAGTTCTAGGGTTTATAACTGTTGTCTACATCTATCCTCCCCTTCGAAGAAGTCGATGTCCTCGGTGACTTTCTCCATTCCTCTATAAGGGTTCCCGCATCCGTGGGTGTTGAGCTCTGTGGATTGGCAGCCTACAATGCCTTCGTGTACTCCTAGAGTTGTTCTCGCAAGTGATCCCATTCATCCTTGAGCCTCTTAGAATAGTTGAAGTATTTGGCCCATTCTACTCCTACGGCATTGGCTCGATATTCAGTATGCTTGAGACTAGATAGCAACTCTATTTCCCTGCTTCAAAACATGTCCTTTAGACGTTGTTCCAATATTGATGAAACGACTGTAGTCTTCTACTATTTTTCCAACTGCAGTTCTTCCTTCAAAGTTACTTGTTCCTTTTTTCAATCATCTCTTTCCTAAGCCCAAGCACGCTCCTTCTAGATTTTGTTAGCTGTAAATAATTATGCCTGCTTGACCAATAGTTCCTTTGCACTTTTTAGTTGTGATATTTCAGCTACTGATTCAAACAACTGCTGATTCTTTTTTTCCAGGTTGGTTTTTAGGTCTCCCATAATATTTTTGAGCTCCTGAAGTTCCTTTTTAACTTCATCCATTTGTTCCATTCCATCTGCTAGGAGCTGGTCTTTCTTTTCCAAAGCTTTCACTACTTCTTGTTCCACTGCCTGTTTTATCGAGTGCAAATGCTTGATCCCTTCTCCCAACCAGGTCAGCAAGTGTGCGAGGAAATTTAACTGCATATATATTGGCAGTAATTCTAGCACTACTTCCACTTGAGTGTCATATTCCACAGGATGCTGAGGAGGATTTTTACCGTGGTCGCAGATGTATACCTGCGTTGTCTTTGGATAGAGGCTTGGTGTCTTATCTAACAACTTCTTAATGCCTTCCATTGTTTGCAAATAGGTAGTGGGTAGTGACCATGTATATTTCACATAAATGCTTGAGATCTCCTTCCGCCACGGACCCTGTGTCGCCCACTTAACCAACTGGTCTATTTCCTCCTCTACCATACTTTGCCACTTTTTCCATTGGCCCACACATGCAATATTGAACTGCAAGCGAAAACTATCCATGATTTTTCCCAAATTTTTAAAACATGTTGTTGCTTGCTCATCCATCTTATCCGAGGGATCCATGAGATTGGGTACTCAAATAAGGAAATCTTGGGACCAAGTATCTGTCTGCTCCCCCTCCTCTACGATTCCTTTTCCTTTTTCTGCTTGGTGAACATGTGGCATGTCTATTGCTCCAGACTGTACTGGACTCTAGCTGTTCCGCCCTTCCTGTTCCTCCATATTTTCCAAATCTATTATATATGGGGGCTAATCTTTAGACACTATGATTTCCTCTAGAATAGGCTTTTCTGCCCCATGTGTCAACTGTCCTGTAATCGATGGTAGTAGGCTCTCCTCTACTCCAGGGTTACTGCTTGTTTCTGGATTACCAATGGTGGCTGATTCCCTAGATGTTGCGACAAACATGTCATCGATTGAAAATGTGCCCATCAAGGTAGCTGCTAGTGAAGTCGGCCTCACCAAGGATACCTCATTCAGATCTAGTGATCCTATGCGGGCTATATGTTCAGCCTCCGCCAAATACTCATTAGGTCCAAACTATTCAGTCGAACTGGTTTCGGTTGTCTAATCATGGAGATTCGAAGGTATGGCAAAATCTACTTCCTCCTATACTGGCTTATGTTGCTCCCAAGTGCGAACTGCCTCCAAAATCTCTACTATCTTCTATAGTTCTTCCTAGGAGAAGGCTAGGGGTGGCACATCAAATCGCCCATTCTTCTTCTTTCATTTTGACTCTTATGTGTATTGGACCTCCTGTTTTTGTGATTTTTCTTCCCTAGCTTGTGCTATTGCACTATCCTCCCCTTCTAGCGTAGCCTCCAGCTTCTCCTACAATGGTTTGTGTGAGAACTGCTTGACTCAAATCTTCTTCACCGACATCGTCTTCTTTGCTAGTTGGACCTCCATCCACTAGCAGATAGATGGTGCTAGATGTAGTAATTATCTTGGGGAATCAAAGTCTGGGATTGGGACTCCTGCTCTTCCTATTGCATCCAAGAGCAACCCAATGGTATGAAAAGCCATAGAAAAATTCTTCATAGTCCTCATTAGAAAAGTTTGTATACGCATTGATAAATGCATTGCCCAATCATACTGTATACCTTGTGCTATCCCTTGTGGGTATGGAATCATCCAGATGGGCAAGTCTGTACTGTGTTGTTCTCCTGACAACCTTACTCTTATGACATTCATAATTACCTCCAGTCCATCATTTCGGAGTTGTCCCTATTTTACTCCTCTTCAACCATGCACACTTAACATAGCGTACACCTCTTCTCTCTTCAGGTTGGTGACGTGTCTTTTTTGGATCTACCCTTTCAATCAACACTGGCTTGCCCTTGCATGGAAGTTCAAAAGTACACTAAAAAACTTTGAGAGAGAAGTCAATCACCATTATAGTGTCCCCTACTTCCACCAAATTGTTGTGCCTCGCTTCATCGTACGTCTTCACCATCTGCAGCAGATATCCTTTGAATTTATCGAAATGAGGAGCCAAGAAGATGAAGTACACTCCTATCTCTTTAAGTTTTGCCCGTACTAGGTGGTTGGCTGGTGCCTCACCCCACCATTGACAACAATACTATCTTGTTGAGCATATCCAGGTGATTTCCTCTAGCGGTATGGGAGCCTTGCCACTTTGATGGATTTCCTTATTTT
This sequence comes from Wollemia nobilis, assembly GCA_028583015.1. NCBI lineage: Eukaryota > Viridiplantae > Streptophyta > Pinopsida > Araucariales > Araucariaceae > Wollemia > Wollemia nobilis. Next base: position 2,953,346 of record JAQPPZ010017031.1, on the reverse strand, counting down.
ATGGGTTGCCACCTTTGCTGCTTCTCTCCTATTATAAACCTGTCCTTCTAGGATTTTAATTTATCTTCGCATTTCCACTTCCTGTTGGTGTCGTAACCTCTTGGCTACCACAGATTCAGGTTCGGGCTCAATACGGACTGGAGTTTTTCCAGACTTTTGGTGTGCCATCTTTGTCACCTTCCCTCCTTATGCTTCCTTCTTATGATCTGTCGACATCTACCATAGTCATCTTCCCTCCTTACCTGGATGTATCTTGCACCTGCCTGACGTCTGTTGTCTTAGTCATCTAGTATGCCTCCTAGTTGTCAAGCATCTAGCCATCACACCTACCCTAAGCGTTCAACACTCAAATTTCAAGTCTACCTAGCCATCAGGTCTTCCTAGTCGTCAAGCGCTTCAGCTATCTAATGCTTTAGTCGTTCGGTCTGCCTAGCTATAAAGCGCTTCAGCCATCCAGTCTGTCTAGACGTCAAGTGCTTTAGCCATCCAGTCTGTCTAGACGTTAACTCTACCTAGTCGTCATGCCTCCTAGCCATCCACTGTTGTTGGCTAGCTATCCGTCCGCTACCTAGCTGTTTGCTGCACCTAATTCACCTTCCTCCTCTTCTTCCTTACCTATGAGAGTGATGTTGCAAATGAATGGCATATCCTCCTTTTATAGTTGCTTTGCCAACCCTAAAACCGTTATGCAACCGCCACCTTGCAACTACTTCCTTGCATGCACGCCACATCGGCTTGTCTAGACATCTAGGTTATCTTTTTGTCTTTTTCTCTATTTTGTCTTTTTCTTTCTCTTTTGACTTTTTATTTTCTTTTTGAATTTTTATTATTTTTATTTTATTTCTTTATTTTTTAAAACTGCATGTGATGTCTTCTTTTATCATCGACGGGTGAACCGTATAGCCAAGCCAATACTCAGTTCCCATGCATCTGGTGTCTCACTTTGGTGATGATGGCTATTTTCTTCGAAACTGCTAAAGCCATCCTCACTGGTACTATTTATTTCCTCCGTCCATTGACATCTTCGATGATTATTTCATCTTGGGGAGTTTTTGAGCGTGACTGTTGCTATTATATTACAATGGCTCGCAGCACAATAGCCAGTCAGGTTGTTTTGCTTCTTTCGACAGATGTCGTGTTCCCGGCTCACTGAATTGGTGGGTACTGACCCATTGTCTATCATTATTGATGGCTTGATGATTTCTTTCTACTGTCAAACATGTTTGTTCCATCCATTCTTCTACAATCATTATCGAATTTGAGTGTTCTAGATGGGTGGGAACCAGTGGAGTTCGTTTTGTACTTCCATCATTTCATCGAATTATTATGCAATCATCCAAGTAGTTAAACCTCTCTCCTTCTTGTGTCTGTTGATCAAGTTCATTTTGAATGGGTTGTTGTTGTCTTTGATGTCCCCTATTTTTGTGGGGTCATCTCGTTCTTAGACTTCTTCCTCGTCCTCTACCATTTCCTACAATTTCCCTCTCTTGATCCCTTTGTTCTAAATTGGGATTTTTGTCCCAATTTCCTCTTCCGTGGACTTGGTTACCACGTCCTCGGCCTCATTTCGATCGAATATCCCTAGTGTTGGGCTACCAAACTCCCAATTTCTTGAGATTCGGTCAATCCCTCAGTCATTCCTAACAACATCTTTGGTTCCTATGAGCTCACTAAGACGGACCTATCGGTCTGTTCTTAGGAGCACATAGTAATGGGTTGGCTTGGACTAAGTTATCAAATGGCCCTTACGGTCCAAACTGAGAATCAATCAACCTATTGGTAACCAGAGTGTAATTTCTTCCTCTCGAGCTACCGGGATGGAGGTCAACGACACTCCTCCCTTAATCAGGTGCTCTCGAAATTCCTTGCGGTCTTTCGACAGTGACTAAGTTGTATCTACTACAGGCCTCATTTATCAGTTGTGCCCTTATCTCTGGTGGATGGTGTAAACAAGTATATGTTAATTGGTGTAATATCCTCAGTCTTCTATCGACCCTTATTAGTCTTCATCTCCATCTACTTTCCTCAAAGTGTCATTGCATGACATAATGAGTTAGGTTTTCTTGGTACTCTTATAAAAATACTGAATCAGTACTGGAGTCATTCCCTTCTCCTACCGTGTTTATTGGCCATTATAAGGTTTCTTGAACCCATTGCTACAATCTTCTTACTTCCCTTCTATGTTGTCGTAAGTCAAGTGCAGCCATCTGATACCTGGTTACCTCTTCCCGTTCAGTTGGGCGTCTCATGTGATGAGCACCAAAAATGCTCATTTTATATACACGGTTAAGGAGAATTATCACTGGTTCAAATAGCATATGAGATGTATTTTATATAACTTATGCATATAATTGATAGAAAATCCGGTATTATGCTTGATTGGTGTTTTAGTGGGAATTGTGTATAAATGCAGGTTTTGCTACTAATATAGTATTTTCCAGTCTACATCCACTTGGACCTGACATACTTTTGCTTACAGAGACTAAGGCAAGAGAGCAAGTGTCTTCCTCTTCAAGGAAGGTTCCCAATAGAAGTAGGCGCCTTCCTCTTCAAGGAAGGCACCCAACAGAAGTAGGCGCCTTCCTCTTCAAAGAAGGCACCCAGCAAAAGTAGGCGCCTTCCTCCTCAAGGAAGGTGCCCAGCAGAAGTAGGCACCTTCCTCCTTAAGGAAGGTGCCCAGCAGGAGTAGGCACCTTCCTTATAAGGAAGGCGCCCAACAAAAGTAGGCACCTTCCTTATAAGGAAGGCGCCCAACAAAAGTAGGCACCTTCCTCATATGGAAGGCGCCTCCATGCCTTCATACTTTGCAAGATTTACCAAGTCAACTTTGACTGGTTGATGGAGGAGGTTGCACGTGAAGAAAAAGGAGATCTATTTTAATCATGCATTTATTAAATAGAATAAAGTATTTGTTATTATTATCAACCAATTGGCCGGTTGACCTTGTAAAGCTCTTAAAGCATATTATTATTTTTAGGATGCATTAGTTTAGGATTTGTTGTTACATACACCTAAGGATGTTTATATTTATCCTTCTGGTGAACGAACATACTTTAAAATAGAAGAATAAAATATGTATAGAATCAATTGTAACTAAATCACATCACGTGATTAAAATAGACTGATTTGTTATTGTAATGAGATCTGGCTGCACTTTATATAAAGACGCTGGCTAGATGAACAAGGGGGATGGAATGATTAATTTTACACAAAACTTATTTTATTTTATTGTTTAATTAATTAAGAGTGCAACTCCTCTTATTCGAGCAAGCTCTACATAGCTAGTCGGGCGGACTATCTGTGGGAGCTTGGGCCCACTCCCTGCAGTAGTCCTCCCCTGTTTAATTTGTGCATTTTCTTTCTGTAGATTAGTTTACTGCTTTATTTAATTTCAATTGTGTGTGTTTATTTCCTCGCATTTTACTTCCACATTTTATTTCCAACACTTTAATTTTTGTTTATAATTTATTTATTTCATTTCCAGCACTTAGTTTATTTGGTTTGGCCGGAATCCAATTACACAAACCTCCCCACCAAACTAAATAAGGTACAACCATATTTGTTCCCCAACACCTGCAGGCATATATTGTGCGTGACACTCATAAGTTTACGGACTTACCGGATTGATAATTTATGGAAGAGAAATGAATGTTTTTCGGGACGTGAATTTATGCTCACCATTTTGGCACCGTTGTCAGGGAGTGTCTAAACTCGTAGTGTTCTAATTTACAGGTCAGATAAAAAGTCTATTTAAAATTACCTGTAGATATTTTACTCGAGAAGTGTGAGTCCATCGTGGGCCTTTTTATAAGGCAAAAAATAGTTTTCGGCACGGTCAGAGCTAAATTCCATTGGCAACTGTTTGCATTTTATAGCTTCTCAGGTAAACGTGGGAATGAACCTGATGTACCAAATTAAGTGTAGAAGTAGGAATAAAACGTGTTGTTGAAAAAAATTAGAAAAAAATCTGGCATTGAAGGATTTCCATCATATTTTCAATGGTTCCAAGAAATCAAAAGAAAAAGCACAACCCAAGTCTGATTGAAAATTTTTAGGGACGTGTTTTTATATAGAAACCATTGAAAAATTGTGCCTCTAGAAGCTTGGTTTTAAATTAAAAAATTTTACAGGCTTGAAATTTTTGCAACGTATTGGTAAATGTTTTTTTATAATGAAATAATGCAGGGAAAATGATAGAGCATAATTTAAAGAGAACGCCTTGTTATGGAGTATGCTCTTCACTTGCGCTTAAGGCGACCTGGTGAATCAGAAACTAGCATGTGTTTTTAACAGATCGCTATGCCATGTTTTCTTCAGAGTTGCTAGCTCGCGGATAGTCATTTGCTGGCCTACACACTTTGCCATTACGTTGAAAGAAGTTTGGTTGCGAGGCCATGAAGGAAAATACTCTTCTCATGCTACAGCATATCATACTAGTTGAAAAAAAAAATGATTTCGAGAAGACTAGTTCAGATGTAGGCATGGGGGAGACCCCACCTTCATCAATGCCGCCAACAACACAATGAACGCTATTTATAGTGTTCGTGAAAAAAAAAAAAAAAAAAGAGAGAAAAATAAATAAATCATTTGCTGAAAAGGCTCCAAGTTAATGAGCAAATAAAAAACAGAGTTTTATTTTGCTGCTTGTTGAAAGAGAGTATCCTCTTTCTTGAGGACCAGCTTGGTCCAGAAGGTAAATGAGAAATCTCCAACCGGTAGCTAAATAAAACATGGAAAGAGCTTGGAGGAGATCAGATTTCAAATGTCTGCACAAAGGCCACATGGTGCTTGAGCACAAAAAAAAAAAAAAAAAGTGTGAATGGAGCTCAAGGTGGCTAGAAAAATAATAGCACATAAATCTCATCGAGGCATTTTATGAAGGCGTCACACTTGAACACCCGACACATGTTGTAGATTATGGAAAATATTTGTTTTTATCCTCACTTTGAGAAATAGAGGATCGTAGGACCACTCTAACTCCACCCGCGATGTAAATAATTCAAAGTGGGAGATTATTCAGATGCACATGTGTCAGGATTGTGTAAAGATTACTTAATTGAAAAAGTGATGCGTTCAGGGGCACACGATGAGAAAATAGTGCACGAAGATTAATCCTTGCAATGCATACGGAGAGTCCAATACTTTGGATATGCATTAGAGCAGGATTAACATTTTTTTTATGTGCTAATTGAGGAGGAGCTTGGTGTTTCAAAAATGTGAGTTGGTTGTCATAAAATCCATTCATAATGGTACATGGAATGTAACTTTCACACAGTAGGCTGCGTAGTTACCTGACTCACACAACCTCCACTTTTGAATGCACAATGCCAACATTACATTTTTTATGGTAGCATTCTCATTCCGTTAAAATATGTGAAGAAAATATACAAAAGAGAGGCAGAGTCTCACTATGGTGGAAGATAACATTAACTTTGAGAGGATCTGAAACCATGGAGAAATCTACTTTTCACAAAAAGTGTGAGGGCAAAGATGTTTCAGTACATGGCACATTTTGCCAAATTCTTAGGATGGATCATTGACAAACCTCCAGATGTGAAAATCATCAACTCAAATGGTTGAAGTTGACATTCTGTTCTTTGATGCGAGATGATGAAAAAAAAATGATAATCTAAGATCCGTTCCGGTCAAGGCGTGAATAGACCCAAAAAAAAAAAAAAACACAAAGAAAAAAATTAGTTAGAATTTTATTTTAATGCCTTTAGTTTAGATTTTTCTTTTATGTTTTGCAGGACAACGTGAAGTGCGAAGTAGAAAAATAAGGAGGTGTCTATGAAGATTTCGTGAATTGAGAATTATACGTGGAGTTCGTAATAACACTATACGAACTATCTTGTGTACCTAATCATGTAGCATCCAATCTAGCAGGTGAAAGCTAGCAGAGTTTTACCTTGGCAACATTAGCACCGAAAGACAGGCTAAGTAACCCTGATCAAGCGAAAGGCTTCCAGTCCAAGGTGCTTGTGAAACTTTGGGAAAGTTTTGCTGCAAGGTGTGTGACTGTTACAACCTGAGTAAATGATGAGCGGAGTCAAATATGCTACACCACGTACAAGAGAAGAGTGCTGAGACAATGTTCGAGTAATGGTCAATGAGCTCCATTAACAATCGCCTCACATTTGCGAGAGTGGATCAGACATCGGCATGGGGGAAACCCCATACCATACTAGTAGCTGGGACGAATGCTCAATCATTCATTTATCAAAAAAAAAAAAAAGAGAAACAAAAAAAAAAAGAGGAAGAAAAAATGGAGGATGCGTGAAAAAAAAAAAAATGAAGTGAAAGACACCTTGTTTATCAAGAAGGCACCTTCCGCATGAAGAAGGCGCTATACATTGGAGGCGCCTTCCACAGGAAGAAGGTGCCATACATTAGAGGCACCTTCCGCATCAAGAAGGCGCCATACATTGGAGGTGCCTTCCGCATCAAGAAGGCGCCATACATTGAAGGCGCCTTCCACAAAAAAAAAAAAAAAAAATTTGGAAGACGCCTTGTTCATCAAGAAGGCGCCTTCCGCATGATGAAGGCGCCATACATTGGAGGCACATTTCTCATCAAGAAGGTGCCATACATTGGAGGCGCCTTTCGCATCAAGAAGACACCATACATTGAAGGCACCTTCCACAACAAGCAGGCGCCTTCCACAGAAAGTAGGTGCCTTGACATCTAGGGTGCCTTGATCCATTTCCCGCACCTGGGTGGTTCGATGGCACAAAGAAAAAAAAAAAAAAGACAAAAAGTGACGAGGCACCTTGATGGCATATAGTAAAGGTGCCTTGATAAAAAAAAAAATGCGAATCCTCCCAGTGAAAAAAAAAATGCATAAAACATGTCCTGTTTAGCATAAAAATTTGCTTTCTTATTGCTTTGCAAGAAATCATGAACCGAATGCAAGCTGCAGGCATCCTGAGAGCCAGGGCCTAACAGGCACGGAGTCATGACCCCTATTTTTTTTGCTTTGCAGGAAATCATGAACCGAATGCAAGCTGCAGGCATCCTGAGAGCCAGGGCCTAACAGGCACGGAGTCATGACCCCTATTTTCTTGTTTTTGTGTGTATAGTTTCGTAGGACATGGCCATGAACACAATCTGTAGGCAGAGCCGGCTTAAACTAGGCCTAACAGATGTGACATCCCGTGCCTTGCAATTAGGAGTGCGGTAAAGCAAAAAAGACACTTACTTCCCACTAGGAAGAGAGTGCCTACAATCAGCCCAATACAGTAGTGCCTTTTTCCATTTGGAGGAAGGTACCAATAAGCAATGTTCTTCTCCTTTGATGGAGTTTCTTGTTGCTTAGTGTGGGACCTGATGTTCAGAGGGCTGCAGACCTGTTGTACAGAGGGACCTGAAACTGGTGACAAGGGCATCACCAATTTAAGTGGGGGAATATGCAGATGAACCAGAACCTCCCATAATAATAATAAAAAAAATCTTCTATTGTTAGACTCCCAATTGAAATGCAAATTAGAAACAAAGCTTGTACGGGAACACCAACAGAAGAATGCTCAGCCTAAAAAAAAAAAAATAAGGGGAGTTCGGAAGGTTGTTGTCACGAGGACGTGACAATTTTTAGACATGGGGGAAAAACGCCTTATTGTTGGCGCCTAACTTACTCCTATGAAAAAAAACCAAAAAAAAAAAAGAAGAAGGGGAGTTTGGAAGGCTGTTGTCACGAGGACGTGACAATTTTTAGACATGGGGGAAAAATGCCTTATTGTCGGCGCCTAACTTACTCCTATGAAAAAAATGATGTTCACACAATGACACTGAGAGGGGGGGGGTGAATCAGTGTAGCTATTAATTTTAATATCTACAACATTTAATATGAAATAAATAGAACTTGAAAACTGGAAAACCGACTTGAACAAGAGAGCACACCACAACACTCAATATACCGAGGTTCACCAATTTGGCTACTCCTCAAAAATGACTGCTTGGACTCCAATCCAAATCCAGTCTTTACAAAATATCAATTTTACAAATACTTTACCAACGATCAACTGGAAGGAGCACCAACCCCTTAATTTTCTGTTGCAATAGATGGAGCACCAACCCCTAGTACCAAGCACCAACTTGGACTGCAATTCTGTTCAAATTAAAATGACATAAGAATGTCTTCACTTCATGCACGACCCTGACTGGTCTGCAATTAACCCAACTCTGCACACTCTCACTGCTCTGCTAATTTTTCTCTTGACTCTTTTCTAACCCTCTTTTTACAGCAATTTCCCTCTAACAGTAGCAACATCTTCTCTGTACGACTATTCTTTTATAACCTTTCAATCCTGCATGCAATCGAATCACATACTCTGACTGTTCGAATCCATGCAATACGGCTATTCGGTTCCATGCACTTCGACTGTTCGAAACCCTGCAATACGGCTGTTGAATCCATGCAATACGACTGTTCGGTTCCATGCACTTCGACTGTTCGAAACCCTGCAATACGGCTGTTGAATCCATGCAATACGGCTGTTTTGAATGCTGCAAATACGTCTTTTTGAAAGCTTTTCTGATCCTTCATATTCGGCTGTTCAATTTCTTCAAATACGACTTTTCGAATGCTTTTTCGAAACTGCATATGTGATGCATCGAATGCTTTTTCAATCAAGAATATACAACTGTTCTAGTGCATGATCGACACCTGTCAATTTGTAACTGCTGATCAGACATCAGTTACTTTTTACGTAACTGGCTGCATGATTTTCCTGTCTGCTTTTTCGACACGTGTCACCTTGCATGCTCCTACGGGTTTTACCTGCCAGACTGTTACCTGTCGCGATATCGCGACACTTTTTGAAGCCGTACACTTCATGCCCTTGCTGTCACGAAATCGCGACCATTTTGGCTTTGAAAGCTTTCCCTCTGTTCATGTCGCGATATCGCGACACTTAGAACTTTTGCTGACGTCATCCTTAAGCATGTCGCGAAATCGCGACCATTTTGGCTCTTGAAAGCTTTCCTTGCATCTTGTCGCGATATCGCGACACTTTCAACATTTGCTGACGTCATCCTTAAGCATGTCGCGAAATCACGACCGTTTTGGCTCTTGAAAGCTTTCCCTGCATCTTGTCGCGATATCGTGACACTTTCAACATTTGCTGACGTCATCCTTAAGCATGTCGCGAATTCGCGACGCTTTCGGCTTCCAGAGCTTTCCCTGCATCTTGTCGCGATATCGTGACACTTTCTGACTTTGCTGATGTCATCATTATTCTTGTCGTGAAATCGTGACGCTTTCGGCTTTGCTGACGTCATCATCCTTCTTGTCGCGAAATCGCGACGCTTCTGGCTTCCGTACACTCTCCTTTGCCAGCAACAGCGAAAATGGAACATGTCACGAAATCGCGACACTTTGGGCTTCCGTACAATCCTCCTTGCAAACTTCAACGAAAATGGAACATGTCACGAAATCGTGACACTTTGCTCTTTCGTACAACTCTCCTTGCAGACTCCAACGAAAATGGAACATGTCACGAAATCGCGACACTTTGCTCTTCCGTACAACTCTCCTTGCAGACTCCAGCGAAAATGGAACATGTCGCGAAATCGCGACGTTCACTGCTTCCGTACACTCTTTGTTTCATGCAGTAGCGAAATCGCTACAACTTTGTGCCTTGTGCTTTTGACTTGTTACATCTTTAATTTTTGCAACTTTGAATGGTAGCGAAATCGCTACACCTTTGTTTTTATACATTTTGTCATGCAGCGAAATCGCTACATCTTCTTGTTTGTGCCTTTTCACTTGTAGCGAAATCGCTACACCTTTGTTTTCTAGCACTTCCTATTTGTAGCGAAATCGCTACACCTTTGTGCCATGTATTTCCATCATGCAGCGAAATCGCTACACCTTTGTTTCCATTCATTTCAACATGTAGCGAAATCGCTACACCTTTGTTGCTGAGCATTCTCTCTCCTCTTCGGGTCACGAAAACCCGACGTGTCGCGATATCGCGACACTTTTCGTTGCTAGCTCCTTTCCTCCATTTATGTCGCGAAATCGCGACATCTTTTCACCTTGCTTCCCTCTCTGCCAGCATGTCGCGAAATCGCGACAGTTTACCTTTCACTTTCTCTCTCCTCTGCCATGTCGCGATATCGTGACAAATTGGCATGCACTTTCTCTCTCCTCGGCAATGTCGCGAAATCGCGACAATTTTCCTTGCATTTTCTCTCTCCTCGGCAATGTCGCGAAATCGCGACAATCTTCCTTGCATTTTCTCTCTCCTCTGTTTTGTCGCGATATCGCGACAGAAAACATGTCGCGATATCGCGACGCTTTTCTTCCTTGTCTTTTTCTCGCCAATTTTTGAATCTGGGTCACCTCTCGTTTTTCTTGAAATTCACCGCACTTGATCTCGATCGACCTCCGAATCGCATCAATCGCATCAATCTGTCCGTGTTGACAACAATGACAATACTTTTGCAATTCTTTTGCTGCACCTTGCTCAACAATCTCCCCCTTTGGAATTGTTGGCAACACACTCGCAACCTTGCTTAATTTCTTCTCCCCCTTTGCCAATAATACCAAAGGGTTGCTGCAGACTCCCCCTGAGTCTATGCACAACATTCTCGGACTTAAAAAGTTTGAATGCTCCCCCTGAGAATGTGTTTCCCATAGCTAGTCAGTGCTTGGGTGGTGTGACTACTCCCAACTTCTTCCGAAGGTATTCAAATACTTCCTTTGGCAAAGGTTTTGTGAATATATCAGCTACTTGCTCTGTAGTTGGAACAAAATCCAATTTAACCTCTCCTTCCGCAACTTTATCCTTCAAGAAATGATATCGGATTGCAATATGTTTGGTTCTTGAATGCATTACTGGATTCTTGGATATGTTGATAGCACTAGTGTTATCACATTTAATTGAAATTGGCTCTTTGAAATGAATACCAAGATCTTTCAATGTTTGTCTCATCCATAATATCTGAGTACAACATGTTGTTGCTGCAATGTATTCTGCCTCTACAGTGGATAGAGATATCGATTCTTGTTTCTTGCTGTGCCATGCTACCAGCCTGTCTCCAAGATAAAATGCTCCTCCACTTGTGCTCTTTCTGTCATCAATACATCCTGCCCAATCTGCATCAGAATATGCAATCAAAGTGAAATCTTTACCTTTTGGGTACCACAACCCATAATCCATAGTGCCCTTGAGATATCTGAAGATCCTCTTTACAACTGTTACATGAGTTTCTTTGGGACTGGCCTGAAATCTTGCAACCATGCATACTGCTTGTAATATATCCGGTCTAGTGGTCATTAAATACAATAGGCTTCCAATCATAGACCTGTACATTGTTTGATCTACATCTGGGGATTTATCATCCTTGCTCAACTTGCGCACTGTTGTCATGGGAGTGCTAACCGGTTTACTCGTCTTCCATTGTGAACTTTTTCAGCATTTCTTTTACATATTTAACTTGAGAAATAAAAATGCCTTTTTCATTTTGATTGACCTGCAGTCCTAGGAAATAAGAAAGTTCACCAATCATAGACATCTCAAATTCTTTCTTCATTTTAGTTGATATGTCTTTGCAGTATTCATCCATGTCGTCGCCAAATATTATATCATCTACATAAACAACAAGAACAATAAGATGGCCCTTCTCTGTTTTGACATATAAGTTGTTGTCCACCAAACCTTTCTTGAACCCTTGTTTAATTAGATAGTTATCCAGCCTTGCATACCATGCTCTAGGTGCCTGTTTCAAACCATATAATGCTTTCTTTAACCTGCAAACAAAATCTGGGTTGTCACCAAGTTGAAAGCCATCTGGTCGTTCAATGTAAACCTCTTCTTCCAGCTTTTCCATTCAAAAATGCTGATTTTACATCCATTTGATATACTTTGAAGTTTTTATGAACTCGCTAATGCCGTAAACATTCCGATTGCCTCTAGTCCGCTACCGGTGCAAAAGTTTCCTCAAAATCAATGCCTTCAACTCGAGCATAGCCTTTATAGACCAATCTTGCCTTATTTCTGACAACCTGTCCATCTTCATTTAATTTATTTCGAAAAACCCATTTAGTGCCAATTATGTTTTTATTTGTTGGTCTAGGTACTAATTCCCAGGTATTGTTTTTCTCAATCTGATCTAGTTCTTCATTAATTGCCTTCAACCAACTTTCATCGATGCTTGCTTCAAGCAACATTTTTAGGTTCAATGCTAGATAACGAGAGAATAGTTCCGCACTCGTCGCTTCTTCTTGTCTCGAATACCATCTTTGGGATCCCCAATAACTGCTCACTTGGATGATTTTTCTCGCAGCTTGCCTGTTTTAAATTTCCTGTTTTCTTCTTCTTCTGATTCAGCTTTTACACCATCCGGATCAATTTTCTGATTCTTATCTCTGTTTCCTTTTCATCATCACCTTCAATGACTTCTTCATATATGGGGTAGTTTTCTTGATAAGTAATTTCTTGTTCTCTACCTTCATCAACTTTCACATAAGCACTCTCAACAATTTTCTTTAGCCTTTTGTTATAACATGTGTAGGCTTTGCTTTTTGTTGAGTAACCAAGAAAGATACCTTCATCGACTCTATTTTCAAATTTATCGAGATTATCTTCGATCCGTTTGATGTAGCACTTGTCGCCAAATACTTTGAAATGTCTTGTTGTTGCCTTTCTGCCAAACCACAGCTCATAAGGTGTTTTGCTTTCATGTGGTCTTAGCATGCACCTGTTTTGAATGTAAACTGCAGTATGTACTGCCTCTTTCCAAAATCTGTCAGCTATTTTGTTCTCAGCCAGCATTGTCCGTGCCATTTCTCGCACTGTCCTATTCTTCCTTTCTACAACTCCATTCTGTCGAGGTGTTCTAGCTGCTGAAAACTGTCTTCTTATCCCATATTTTTGACAGTATTCTGCAAATTCTTCCGAAATAAACTCTCCTCCTCTGTCTGATCTTAGGCATTTAATTCTTTGTCCTGATTGATTCTCAACAAGATTTTTGAAGGTTTTAAACATCTCAAAGGCTTCTGATTTAAGTTTCAAAAATAGTACCCATGTCATTCTTGAGTAGTCATCTATACACAGCATAAAATATTTGTGTCCATTTATGCTTTCAGTTCTCATGGGTCCACATAAATCAGTGTGAATTAATTCTAATGGCTTGCTCGTGAAATACTCTTTTGCTTTGAAAGTGGCTCTGGTTTGTTTTCCCTTTTGGCATGACTCACAAATACTTGTTTGAAGGTTTACCAATAGTTGGTATGTCTCTTACTGCCCCTTTTGAGCTGATTTTTACCAGATTATCAAAGCTTATGTGACCGAGTCTATTGTGCCACATCCAGTTTTCTTCTTCCTGACCAACCAAGCAAGCTCCTTCCGAAGTCTCTGAAAGTGTATACAGATTTCCAGAAGTTCTTAGTCCAATGGCTATTAACTTTCCATTTTTTGTCTTTCTTACTTCACAACCCTCCTTCTTGAAGATTACATCATGACCTCTGTCACAGATTTGATTGACACTCAGCAAGTTATGCTTCAGACCAATCACAAACAAGACTTCTTTTGATTTTATATTGCCATCACTGATCTTGACTGATCCCTTTCCAACAATCTTTGCTCCATCATTATTTCCAAATTTCACAGAACCACCTTCATAATTCTGCAAATTCTCAAATTTTTGCTTGTCACCCGTCATGTGACTGGAGCAACCACCGTCAAGAATCCAAGGTGCAGATTTGTTCTGAGCTTTAAAGGCATTCTGAACAATCAAAGATTCCTTTTCTTTCTATTCTGGTTTGATGAAGATTTAGCTACTTGTTTTGCCTTTGTCTTCTCATTAGCATGTGCTTGTTTTTCCAGAATTTTCTTGTTTTGTTTCAACTCACTTGATTGAGATTTTCTACCCTGATAATTATTTGCTGCAAAAGTGCTTCTACAGTTTCTAGCAATATGTCCAAAATTATGACAATTATAACATTCAACTGCATAATTCATTAAAGGAGAAAAAACATTTCTGCTTGTGAAATTCCTTTGAGATACATTATGTCTGCAATCTGAAATCTTATGGCCATAAGCATTGCATTTAAAACAATAACCTGAAAAGGAATGATTAAACCCGGGTGCCGATATTTGCCAATTTGAGGTAGGAGCCATAAATCTTCTCCTTCTTGGATGTGTGACTTTTGTGAAGCCATCTTTGTCAGTACTCTTCTTGAGTCTGGCATTATTGCTTTCTTGGGCATGATTTGTTTTTTCTAGGTCAACTCTGATCTTTTCTTCTTTCTTTATGGGTTCTACATTCAAGGCCTTTGAACCCTTTGATGATTCTCCTTCATCGAAGCCTAAACCAAATTTGATGCTCGGAAGGCCTTTGATTATTTAACATTTTATCCAGCTTTACAAGTACTTTCTTCAAACTTATGAAAACAGTTCAATTTTCTATTCATCTCCTCTAACCGCATTTTTAACTTAACCATGTCTTCCTCTAGCTTGCCGCATTCAACTGTCTTTACAGCTTAATTGTTCATCAAGAACTTCGGACATTTTCTTGAATTCCTCTGTCTGTATTTTTAAACTGTTTATTATGTCAGTGGCATCTTCTAGTTTTCTTGAAAACTTTTTGTTCTTTTTCCTTTCAACACTCAACTCTTCAAGTGCAGCAAGCAATTCTCCTTCCAGATAAACTTCAGCCTCATCTTTAAAGTTTTCATCACCTTCCTGATTTTCTTCCGTTCTTTCCTCTTCAAGTGCCATGAACAGAGCTTCACCTTTTTCTTCTTCAGAATCCTCATCTGAGCTTTCTTCATAAGTGCTGACATTCTTGGATATGAAGCTTTTCTTCTTGAAGTTGTTCTTTCTAAAATTTTGTTTCTTCTTCCAATCACCTTTTTCTTGGTGTGAGCCTTCACCATTTTTGGTTTTCTCCTGCATTGGACATTTGGCCGCAAAATGACCGACTCCTCCACAATTGAAGCACTTAAAAGGTAGCTTTCCTCTATATTTTCCTTTTCCCTTTGTGAGTTTTCGAACAAAATTAACTTCTGTTTCATCCAGTGTCTCTTCATCCTCAGATTCATGTTCAGCTTTTATATTCTTGTGTGCTTTAAAAGTTGCTTCTCTGTCTATAGACTTGGTTTGTCCTATTCTCATTTCATATGCTGTCAGGGAACCATGCATCTCATCCAAGCTGAAGTAGTTTAGATCTTTTGCCTCTTCTATTGCAGAAACTTTGGAATTAAATCTTTTGTGCAGTGTTCTGAGAACCTTTTTCACAACAACTCGCATCATCAATTTCTTCACCGAGTCCTCTCGATTGCATTAATGATTCCGTTGACTCTCAAGGATATAAGCCTCTATGTTCTCATCTTCATTCATTTGCAGTGCTTCGAACCGTGCTCGATGAGTTTGCAGCTTGGCTTCCTTGATTTTGTCTGTCTCCTTCATGGATGCTTTTTAGTTTATCCCACATGTCTTTTGCTGATTTACAACTCATGACTCTTATCAGTTCACTATCAACAAGCCCACACATTATGGCATTCTTAGCTTTGGAGTTGTTCTCAAATTTTTTCTTCTCAACAGTATCTGTTGGAGGAGTAGTGGGTGTTGTGTATCCACTATCTACAGAATCCCAAATATCATATCCCAATGCACTCAGATATGTTTGCATCCTGAGTTTCCAGAAAGTGTAATTTGTTCCATCGAATAAGGGAGCTTTGTTGGAGGAGAATCCTTCACCGCCTGCCATTGTTTCTTCCAAGATCTCCTTAGCTGATTAAGCTTGAATAAGGAACCTTGCTCTGATACCAATTGATGTTCACACAATGACACTGAGAGGGGGGGTGAATCAGTGTAGCTATTAATTTTAATATCTACAACATTTAATATGAAATAAATAGAACTTGAAAACTGGAAAACCGACTTGAACAAGAGAGCACACCACAACACTCAATATACCGAGGTTCACCAATTTGGCTACTCCTCAAAAATGACTGCTTGGACTCCAATCCAAATCCAGTCTTTGCAAAATATCAATTTTACAAATACTTTACCAGCATCAACTGGAAGGAGCACCAACCCCTTAATTTTCTACTGCAACAGATGGAGCACCAACCCCTAGTACCAAGCACCAACTTGGACTGCAATTCTGTTCAAATTAAAATGACATAAGAATGTCTTCACTTCATGCACGACCCTGACTGGTCTGTAATTAACCCAACTCGCACACTCTCACTGCTCTGCTAATTTTTCTCTTGACTCTTTTCTAACCCTCTTTTTACAGCAATTTCCCTCTAACAATGAGCAACATCTTCTCTGTACGACTATTCTTTTATAACCTTTCAATCCTGCATGCAATCGAATCACATACTCTGACTGTTCGAATCCATGCAATACGGCTATTCGGTTCCATGCACTTCGACTGTTCTAAACCCTGCAATACGACTGTTGAATCCATGCAATACGATTGTTCGGTTCCATGCACTTCGACTGTTCGAAACCCTGCAATACGACTGTTGAATCCATGCAATATGTTTTGAATGCTACAAATACGTCTTTTCGAAAGCTTTTCTGATCCTTCATATTCGGCTGTTCAATTTCTTCAAATACGGCTTTTTGAATGCTTTTTCGAAACTCCATATGTGATGCATCGAATGCTTTTTCAATCAAGAATATACAACTGTTCTAGTGCATGATCGACACTCGTCAATTTGTAACTCGCTGATCAGACATCAGTTACTTTTTACGTAACTGGTTGCATGATTTTCTCGTCTGCTTTTTCCGACACGTGTCACCTTGCATGCTCCTCGCGGTTTTACCTCGCGATCATTCCTGTCGTGATATCGTGACACTTTTTGAAGCCGTACACTTCATGCCCTTGCTGTCGCGAAATCATGACCATTTTGGCTTTGAAAGCTTTCCCTCTGTTCATGTCGTGATATCGTGACACTTAGAACTTTTGCTGACGTCATCCTTAAGCATGTCACGAAATCGCGACCGTTTTGGCTCTTGAAAGCTTTCCCTGCATCTTGTCGCGATATCGCGACACTTTCAACATTTGCTGACGTCATCCTTAAGCATGTCGCGAAATCATGACCATTTTGGCTCTTGAAAGCTTTCCCTGCATCTTGTCGCGATATCGCGACACTTTCAACATTTGCTGACGTCATCCTTAAGCATGTCGCGAAATCGCGACGCTTCAGGCTTCCAGCAGCTTTCCTTGCACCCTGTCGCGAAATCGCGACACTTTCTGACTTTGCTGATGTCATCATCATTCTTGTCACGAAATCGTGACGCTTTCGGCCTTTGCTGACGTCATCATCCTTCTTGTCGCGAAATCGCGACGCTTCTGGCTTTCGTACACTCTCCTTTGCCAGCAACAGTGAAAATGGAACATGTCACGAAATCGTGACACTTTGGGCTTCCGTACAATCCTCCTTGCAAACTTCAACGAAAATGGAACATGTCGCGAAATCGCGACACTTTGCTCTTCCGTACAACTCTCCTTGCAGACTCCAGCGAAAATGGAACATGTCGCGAAATCGCGACACTTTGCTCTTCCGTACAACTCTCCTTGCAGACTCCAGCGAAAATGGAACATGTCACGAAATCGCGACGTTCACTGCTTCCGTACACTCTTTGTTTCATGCAGTAGCGAAATCGCTACAACTTTGTGCCTTGTGCTTTTGACTTGTTACATCTTTAATTTTTGCAACTTTGAATGGTAGCGAAATCGCTACACCTTTGTTTTTATACATTTTGTCATGCAACGAAATCGCTACATCTTCTTGTTTGTGCCTTTTCACTTGTAGCGAAATCGCTACACCTTTGTTTTCTGCACTTCCTATTTGTAGCGAAATCGCTACACCTTTGTGCCATGTATTTCCATCATGCAGCGAAATCGCTACACCTTTGTTTCCATTCATTTCAACATGTAGCGAAATCGCTACACCTTTGTTGCTGAGCATTCTCTCTCCTCTTCGGGTCGCGAAAACCCGACGTGTCACGATATCGCGACACTTTTCGTTGCTAGCTCCTTTCCTCATATGGGGATGATGAGCACAAAAAATGCTCATTTTATATACATGGTTAAGGAGAATTATCACTGGTTCAATTAGCATATGAGATGTATTTTATATAACTTATGCATATAATTGATAGAAAATCCGGTATTATGCTTGATTGGTATTTTTAGTGGGAATTGTGTATAAATGCAGGTTTTGCTACTAATATAGTGTTTTCCAGTCTACATCCACTTGGACCTGACATACTTCTGCTTACAGAGACTAAGGCAAGAGAGCAAGTGCCTTCCTCTTCAAGAAAGGTGCCCAACGAGTAGGTGCCTTCCTCTTCAAGGAAGGCACCCAACAGAAGTAGGCGCCTTCCTCTTCAAAGAAGGCACCCAGCAAAAGTAGGCGCCTTCCTCCTCAAGGAAGGCACCCAGCAAAAGTAGGCGCCTTCCTCCTCAAGGAAGGCACCCAGCAGAAGTAGGCACCTTCCTCCTTAAGGAAGGCACCCAACAGGAGTAGGCACCTTCCTTATAAGGAAGGCGCCCAACAAAAGTTGGCTTCTTCCTCATACGGAAGGCGCCTCCATGCCTTCATACTTTGCAAGATTTACCAAGTCAACTTTGACTGGTTGATGGAGGAGGTTGCACGTGAAGACAAAGGAGATCTATTTTAATCATGCATTTATTAAATAGAATAAAGTATTTGTTATTATTATCAACCGATTGGCCGATTGACCTTGTAAAGCTCTTAAAGCATATTATTAATTTTAGGATGCATTAGTTTAGGATTTGTTGTTACGTACACTTAAGGATGTTTATATTTATCCTTCTAGTGAACGAACATACTTTAAAATAGAAGAATAAAATGTGTAGAATCAATTGTAACTAAAACACATCACGTGATTAAAATAGACTGATTTGTTATTGTAATGAGATCTGGCTGCACTTTATATAAAGACGCAGGCCAGATGAACAAGGGGGATGGAATGATTAATTTTACACAACTTATTTTATTTTATTATTTAATTAATTAAGAGTGCAACTCCTCTTATTCGAGCAAGCTCTATGTAGCTAGCCGGGCGGACTATCTGCGGGAGCTTGTGCCCACTCCTTGTAGTAGTCCTCCCCTGTTTAATTTGTGCATTTTCTTTTTATAGATTAGTTTACTACTTTATTTAATTTCAGTTGTGTGTGTTTATTTCCTCGCATTTTACTTCCACATTTTATTTCCAGCACTTTACTTTTTGTTTATAATTTATTTATTTCATTTCCCGCACTTTAATTAATTTATTTCATTTCGCCAACACTGTAGACATATACTGTGCATGACACTCATAAGTTTACAGACTTACCGGATTGATAATTTATGGAAGAGAAATGAATGTTTTTCGGGACGTAAATTTTTGCTCACCATCATAGATCCAGCATATGGTGTTCTCCATGCATGAGGTGGGGTACTTCTGGAATTGTGTCTTCATTTAATCCTCCATTATACTCATCTTGTGGGATTAGTGAAGCATCATCTTTAATTATGTGTGCAGTTTCTATGAATCTGATACCTACTTGTCGACTGTAATATTCATCCCTTTATCTCCTACGATCTGGGTTAGGACTGGCATATGGTATATCCGGAATCTGTGGTCTATTTTCGTCGCTGCTTGACTCCTCCCACCAACTTTCAATTTTTGGTTTCTCTGATACTGTCTCGATATCTTTCTATATTAGGGCTACCATTTCCTCCCTGCTTATCTGATGTTTTGTAGTCGAGCTTTGTCCGACTTCCCATACCCTGGGTCTTTCTAGAGATTCTCTTATCTCTTGATGGTTAACTAACTTTGAGGTTGAGGATTCTTCTATATTTAGCATGATATTCAATGTAGGTGAAGAAATCCTAGAACTTGTATCTATTGCTATTGTCTTTCCTCTTCTACTTTCAACTAGGCTTGTAGTATCTTCATGTTCTTCTTTCGCTAAGGAAAATAAACTACCTTCTGAAGATTTTCTCATCACACTTCTTTTGAGTTCTCCTTGTACTAGCTCTGCCCATTCTGCTAGGTGAGCTTCATGCCTTTCATTTACTCGTTATATGGTTGTGTCCAAATCTTGGATCACCTGTTCTGACAGTTGATTATTGTACTATCTCAGGGTTTCATATTCTTCCTGGAACCTTTGTGTTTCCAGTCTCATTCGTTGTAGAAGTCTAGCTCATTCTTCATCTTCTTCTTTTGAAACTTCTTGTAGAGTGATCCCCATCAAATCTTGGAGTCGGTCTGCCTCATTGTTATTTGGATTCTAGACCTGTTTTTGCAATCCTTGTTGCTCTTCTTCTCCATCGGTTCCAAATAACCAATCCAGGTTATGTGTTTCCTCCCTTCGAACAACACTACTCTGCTAGTTAGTATCCTAGGATTGTATTTCTGGATCAATCCCTATTTTGGAAGTTCCTGATTGTTCTAGGTTAATCATATTTACCTGAGCATGTGGCTTGTATACCTTCAACTTAGAACCATTAATTACCTTGAGGTATAGTGTTCCATCTAGTTTCCTCAATTTTACTACCCTGTTTTCCAGTACTTCTTCTACCTGGAAGGGTCCAAGCCATAGGGTCTTCAATTTCCCTAGCTTGAGTTCTCTCTTCCCTTGTACTTTAGTACTAATTCACCAGCCTTGAGATCCATCTTTCGAAGATGCTTATCGTGCCAAAATTTCCTTCTCTTCTATGCGATATCCGTAGCCCATTATGCCATTACCCTTTTCTCATCCAGCTATACCAAAGCAGTCAATCGCTCCTTCATGTTGTCTTCATCATTTAGCCAATTGTCCAATGCCACTCTCAAGCTTGGTACAAGGAATTCAACAGGTACCATTACTTCCTATCTGTACATCAATTAAAAGGGTATATGATTCGTAGTGGGCTTGAAGGTGGTTCTGTATGTCCATAATACTACTGGTAATCATTCCCCCCAGTCAGATACTTCTACTCCGCATGTCTTATACATGATTGAAACCATAATTTTATTTGTCGCTTTCGCCTGCCCATTTGCTCTGGGGGAATATGGACTTGACACGGAGTGAAAAATTTTGAATTCTTCCATCAAGTTCTAGATAATTGCATTCACAAAATGGCCTCCCTTGTCGTTTGTCAATTGCAGAGGTATCCCGAACCTTGTAATCACTTGTTCGTACAAAAAGTGAGTCTCACTTTTTATCGAATTGTTCGATAAAACTCTTGCTTCTACCCATTTTGTGAGATATTCTGTGGTAACTACGATATATTTGCATTTTTTCCTTCGACTTGTTTTTAAAGGACCTACAAAATCCAATCCCCATATCTCAAAGATTTCCTGAGGCTGGGACAGATGCAATGGCATGAAGTCTTTTTTCAATGGTTTCCCTGTTCTTTGACACATATCACATGCTGTCACAAAATTCTTTGCATTGTGAAAGAGGGTGGGCCACCATAGACCTACTAACAGTACTTTCCTAGCTATCAAATCTGGTCCCATGTGTCCTCTTACCAATCCTTCATGTGTCTCTTTCAGGGTTTGCTGCACTTCATACTCCATTATGCATCTTCATAATATATGGTCCTCCCCCATCTTGTAAAGCAATCCTGCAATCAAGGTGAAGGGTGTTGATTTCGTAATCACCTTTCTTCGCTCAGCTGCCATTAAGTCTTCTAGCAGTTACCCTATCGATAGGTATTCCCCTATATGCTTATAATATCTTGGTACGACATTAATCGTAAACAACTATGCATAAGGAAATTCATCTGGTATTCCTCCCTCTATAGGTTCTCTAGAGTGAATCCTTGAAAACTGATCCGCTATTACGTGTTTCTTCCCTAGTCTGACTACCATAGTAAATACGAACTCGTACAGGGTGACGGGCCATCGAATCACTCATTCGTAGATCGTTGGTTTATTGATTAAGTACAATAGAGCCTGATGATCCACATAGAAAGCAAAGGGGTTAGCTAGTAAATAGTGTCTATATTTCTGCACCGCATACACCATTCCTAGTGCCTCCCGCTCTGTTGTACTGTAATTTTTCTCGACTCTTGAAAATAGTCAAATTGCAAAGTATATGGGCTGATCCAACCCATATTGGCCTTCTTGTACCAATACACATCCAATGAAAAAATTTGAGGCATCCACATGCACATGGAATTCTTTATCCCAGTCTGGGTAAACCAGGATAGGTGCTTTCACCAAGTGCTATTTCAATCCCTCAAATGCTCTTTGGTGCTCCTTTTTCCATTTGAATGGAACATATTTTCGTGTAAGTGTGTCTAGTGGATGAGATGTTAGTGCATAGTTTCAGATGAACCTCCTGTAATATTCGACTATCCTTAAAAATATTCTGACTGAGCTCACATCATAGGCTCCTTCATTAGCAATATTACCCGTATCTTATTTGGATCGGGTTTCAAACCTTCCTAGCATACTATGTGCCCTAGTAGCTTTCCATATGACCCCAATAAAACATATTTATTTGGATTCAACAATATTCGTGCTTTCCTGCACAATCCCATACATTCTTCTAAGGCCTTTAAATGTTCTTGTGTCCTGCCATAAAGTGACCAATCATCTAGGAAAGCTTTAAATTTCCCTATAGATATATTTTCAAAAATGTACAATATGATCCTTTGAAAAGTAGCTGGTGCATTGCATAGCCCAAATGACATGTAGTTATATGCGTATATTCTGTTCTCCATGACAAAAGTGGTCTTTAACTTGTCTTCTTATGCTATGCTAATTTGGTTATAGCCCAATAATCCATCCAAGAATGAGTATATCTCATGGTCGGCTACTTATTCTAGTATGGAGTCTGTGAAAGGGATCGGGAAGGGATCTTTTATGGTTATGGCATTCAAAATTCTAAAATCCACACAGATTCAAATTTTATCTACTTCTCGTTTTAGAGTGATCACGATTGGTGAGACCCACTCACTTGTCATAACTTTGAATATAATGCCTGCATCCAACATCTTTTCGATTGTAGCATTCACCCTCGCTGCATATTTGGGATTCATTATGTAGGATCACCTTCTCAGAGGAGTCTTATGTATACAGAGTTTGGGTGGTACTCCCTTCAAATATTTATATGTCCATATAGTCTAGAAAAATCTTAAATGTTGTTGCTTTTAGGATTGGATCCCAATCATCTCCATATTTGATCATCTTCTCCTTGCCATTTTCTCCCAAGTTTACCTGAATCATTTTAGGACCTTCATATTTTATGGATTCAGGGTCATTTCCTGCTTTCAGTGCAACGATGGGGTGGGCTGGTTTATCTTCAATGACTGCCTCCCCCATCGTGAATTCTACAAAATTCTTGGGAAATGTCCACTTCTCTCTTTCCTTGTCCTTCTCTAATGTTGTCTATATTTTATTGCTAGTTCCCTTTTTAGGTTCTTGTATCTCATCCTTTTGAATCTCCTTTCCCGCATCTATGCAAAAACACTGGGGAGAAAATATCTCATAGTCTTCCAACTGCCAATGTAGTAAGCCTTTGTCCTGGTCATACTCATCTTCCATGCAGTTTTCAAGGTGCAATAATCCTTCCTCATCTGGTTCACATCTTGTATCACAATCTAATGAAGAGGATCCTGAATCATCTAAAGTGGCTATGTATTGATTCATAGTTTGATTCTTCAGATTGATTATATACTTGTGCTGCCCTTATTTGAAAGATAGACGTTCTTTCTCTCAATTGTGGTTGACTTTTGTTGTTCTCAACCATCCTCATCCTAGCAGTGCATCATATGCAGGTTTTTGCATAGTAATGACAACAAAATCTAAGATGAAGTCCTGCTCTGCTATGCGTACTTTTTGATTCATCAAAATGCCTATTGTTTCAATGCCATATAGTTTGAAATTTGGAGATCATAAGGCGGGTTGCTCCAGAATCTGCCATGTATTCTCTACCATCACATTCAAACTAGACCCTCCATATACAATCACCTGATTCAGTCTATGGTCCAAAACTTCCATATGGACTATAGCTAGGCTCCTCCCAGCTTCAATCATCAGGATCATAGGATCGATGAATTGTCCTTTCTTGATAGTTGCTACTTATCAAGGTTCATCCTTCCTTTTGATGGCTTCCTCGATCGTAGCATACAACTCAGGTACTATGCTAAACAGGTTGGATACCTTCATTACCAAATTCGTGTTTAGCACCTCTATTACCAAGCCTTCTACTAATACCTTCTTAATGATCTTTGGTCTCTAATACTTTCTCCAAAACTAGTTATCCCTGCTTCTCCTTTGCTAGTTTTGTTTCGATTAATTTTTGGACTTCTTGCCATCATTCCTTCTCCTTAGAAGGGTTTGGATATTGTTCCATTATCTTGGTCTATGCTCTTGTTACAACCAAGACTTCTTTATCTACCTCTATCACCTCTCCAATGCCGATGAGGTTGATATTCTGAGTTCCATTGGTACTTGCCTTGTTCGAGAAATTAGCCTCCTTGTGGTTTCCTAGACCACACCATTTACACATTTGAGTGGTATTATTACCACTGTTGTTACCTGCATTCTAGGGTTTGGAATAGTTCTTCGCAAAGTGGCCCCATTCTTGACAATTTTGACATTGAGTAATCGATCGACCATCAGAGTCGTATTATAGTCGACTCTAACCTCCTTGTCTCCCTCCTCGATGACTATTCCTATATCCTTCGCTAGTAGCTCCTTGTCCATTCCTCTGCGTGTTTGGATGTTCCTCCTGCTGTATAGCCAATGTCTGATACCTCTTGATTTTCAGGTTAAATGGATAGTTGACTATAGGATGTCCTATAATTTTACATATATTGCAATATGCTTTCTTTGGAAAATTTACATTTGAATATCCTTTTGCCTTGCAGTCCGAGCACCAAATTTCTTTTTGATCCTTTTAGCCTTCTCCTTTCGCTTCCTTTAGAATTTTTTCAAATTCCCTTTGAAATGTGTGAATCATGCTCTGTACTTTATTCACTGTCTGAATCTTCATTATGCTTTAAGTAACCTCTAATACCTGCGATCATTTTTTTACCTTCACTTTCAAAGTTTTTAGCCTTATCCAATGCTTCTACATACATTGAGGATGGTACTACCTTCATTTTCTTCTTGAATTTTGGTAGTAGCCCATCCAAAAACCATCGCTTTATCATATCATTAGCAGGTGTCATCTCCATTTTATCTATCAGTTGTTTCAATCTTCTATTGTAGATTTTGAAATCCTTGTCTGATTTTTTCTTAGTGATGCATATTTCTATGATGATGTTAGTGTCATCCCTCAGTGGTCAGAATTATTCTATGAATGTAGTATTTAGATCTTCCCATTGTGTAAATGCTCATGTACTTTGTCTTTTCAAGTACCAATCTATCACCATGCCTCGCAATGTGGCTGGGAACAGTTGCAACCATTGTGTATCTTGTGTGACCCTATTTGCTCCCCAAATGGTAATGCAAGTTTCCACATGTCACGATGGATCCTCCTTTCCTTCACCTAAAAAAGGTGGATATTTTTGTTGTATTGTTCTATTGGTTGTATTTGTTGCCATGCTGTGTTATATTATTTTGACTTCCTGGTATTGGTGGTTGTGGAGTTCGATTCGGTTGTCTTTCTACTATTGGTGGTGCAAAATTGTACTTAAATAACCTTCTACCCAACTCTAATTGGTCTCTTCTTTGCGATATTCTTCGTGAATATACCAAACATGGCTTCGGCCTTCCTCCCCACGAACCTTCGTGTAGGTGCCCTGATATAAGGTTCTCTCCTTCAATATCCTCTAGTCACCCCTCCCTCACTGGTTCTGATGTTGCCATCCAGTTCTCAATGATGGGCTCTTCCTCAGCTATTTGTTCTATCTTATTTTTTGCAGTCACCAACAATGTTTCAATGCTCATATTATCCCCATCTTCTAGGTTTTAGATTCTCTCCACTTTTGGGTGAGAGAATTTTGTTGCCTCTTGTATCCTTAAGTTTGCTAGTCGTGTGCTTCTTATCGGTATTTGATTTTTGCTTTGTGACCTAAAATCAGTCATTCACCTTTTTACACCTATCACTTATGTCGTTAGACTCTGAGTTCACTTAGGAAATGACACCAAATGTAGATAGGGGTGAGTACATTTCCAAAATAGGGTGATGACAATCATAATAGTAGTCTTCAGGCTTAGGCAATAGATACTTCAATGGACTGGTTATAGGGTACACAGATCAACTATCCAACTGGTAAGGGTAGACGTCTAAGACCAGACGTCACAGGTTTAGATGTCACGAATGAAGGTCTAAACCTCATAAGTCTAGACATCATGATAGTTAAGCTAGATGTCAAAGATCCAGATGTCAAGGTGACTCAGATTGGATGTCATAGGGTAGACATCAATGTTGTTAGTTCATATGTCACAGGTGTAGACGTCCAAGCTATTGGTTTAGACATCACAACTATAGACATCAATGTTGTTGTATTAGACGACTAGCCATCTGATGAATACCTAGATGTCAAGGGCTAGATGTCTATAGCTCTTCGATGTCTCCTCCATGTACTTGCAATAACATCAACAGTTCCCATCCCTGCTACAATAATTGATATTAAATACTCATCAATGTGGAAAACCTGCAACTTACAATTAGTGCAACACAACCTGCAATCAATGGAACATGCACAAGATCACCAAACACACAGAATATGCAATCCACACAAGAGCATTGGCATTATAGTAGAATGATGATGATGTACAATGTTTGAAAAGGGGGTATAAATAGGGGGCAAAGTAGTTTCTCCAACTACTTCGTCCTCAACCACCCCAACCGTAAGCCTTAACACTTGCTAACTAACCTTGTTGTTAGACGTCTAACAACTGGACGTCTACCCTTAGATGTCTAACTAGGCATCTAATACATTAATCAGACTATTAAAATGATGACTATTTTTGTCACCTTGTGCCTTGTGCGTTTACAATTCAGCCTTCTTCTCATTGGCTGATTTTACAATCAAATGCAAATATAAACATTACCAAAATTGCTATGTACAATTCAAAATTGATGGACACATTATTCCAGCAAGTTCTAGGGTTTATAACTGTTGTCTACAATCCATAGCCCAAGGCTACAAATATATATATATATATATATTTGAGTAAATATTTGTAGCCTGGGGCTACAAATATCTTTTATAAAGAGGTATTTCTTAAGATACTTAAGCGTCATACCTAAACAATTTGGGATAGGATTTTATAAACAAGATTTGGTTGGCTTGGGCCTTCAACACCGTCCTTTCTAGTATCAAGTTAGCTTTATCCAAATTGAAGATCCTTTTGAATACTTTAGGAGTGATCTGCACTAAGGGTCTACCATCATGTTTTTTGAATTGTTTCCTATCTAGATCATACACTACTACCAACCAACATATTAAGTCTAGAGAGAAGTATACTTTGGGATAAGTCAACCTACCTAGATTGCTCGTCCATCGGTTGCAATGAGGTTTATCTTGATTTTTATACCATTGAGCTCTTTTGAACAAACCCATGAGGAGAGCAACATGCTTTTGTGGGTCTTCTTCTATCGACTCAAAGCAATCTATAGTTGGGTTGTCCACTTCCTACCTTTGAGTTATAATAAGGTTACCATTAGGTCTTGACATTTGTATATACTCCATCATCTGGCTAGTGCTTGCTTGATAAAATATAGCCTAATACATGTTATTTTCAATTAGCCTTCTCATGCGTGCAATAATGCCTTCAGGGTAGGTGGCTTGAGTATTAGAGGATGCCATCTTCGCTTCTCTTTTATAGGGTTTTCTACTTCTCACTATAAGACTTTTGCTTCTAGCTTTAATCCTATATTTTGCGCAACTCAATGATTCACTATGAATTATTAGACTTCTCATACTTGTATTTATAACATATTGATGAGTTCTCCTGCATGATCTGAATTTATGGCACCCAATTACTGTTTGCTTTTTTGCCACTCTACATACGCCATATTTTTAGCCTTAATGATCTTAACTATCTTGGTATCTCATTATCTTATGGCAATTGACTTGATTGCTTATAAAATGTGTGACATTGATCCTTATAGGTGTATTTACACGTGTGTTCTTAAAGCCTCATAATTTTAAGCCCTCAACTATGTTGTTCATGCTCCCAAAATTATTCTCATGGAAAATAAGCACAAGTCTGTACAAATCATTTTAAATATGCACTTTTCAGTCTTTGGGACTTACAATTTTATCATTGGTGGGAGTATCATCTTTGCTTTCGAATAACGTTTACTATCACAGATCAAATTTGGTGCCTTTTATTGGTTTCCAATGTCTGACTAGTCTATCAGACCTAACATTCTATAATTGTATCAGATCCATTGGAATTGTACTTGAGGATAATACAAAAATCACTTTAGGCACTTTAGAATTCATTGACTACAGGTTCGACCCATCGATTTGTTGATCAAGTTTCCAAACTGTTGGATCAATGCATATAAGACAAAATTATTTTAGCTTAATATTATATTTGAACCGTGGGTTACGCTTTCGAGTTGTCAATCCATCGGTGCTTCTTTTGAACTGTTCATCTGAATGAAAACAAGACAAAATACATTTGCGCTATTGAAAATAGAGTTTATTCCATCATTTGGGTTATGTAAATGTATCTTCCAAGGTACATACTTAGGACATTAGATTACTTTAGGGAGAAGTTATCTAGTTACTTCATGCAATGTAATAAATGCACAAGTGTTAATGTGCAAGCCGTATATGTGTAAGTTGTCCCTTGCACAACTAGATGGAGTGTTGGCCAAGGAACCTATCTTCCTATATAAGAAAGGCCTCATTGTTAGATAGATAAGATAGTCGGGGGACATAGTTAGATAGTGTAGCTTAGAGCATAGCATAATTATGTGTAGATCACCATCCATTGGTGATGAGTGCAATGTAGTTCAGTAGCTTTATTAATGGAGTGCTCATTTCCTCCATAGCTACATTGTATTCTTTTATGTCATTTCTATTTACAACATATTTTAGTCATCTAGTAGATTTACTTTCTTTCATATTATTCTGTATCTTGTGATTGCTATCTTCTAGTGCTCATTACATCAAAAGCTAATAGTGGTATAAGAGACACGATAGATCTAACCTGTGTAGATCAATAGAAAAATCACCATTATCATTTAGCCTGAGTTTTTTGACAACATAATGCACTACCAGACTAGCCACTATCAAAAAATCTTAGAAGAGCCTAGGTGGTAGAAATAGGGAGAGTCACAAAAGACTAAAGGAAATCTTAGTGCCAAAAATACTAAGAATACATTTGACTAGAGGCTTTTCCACAAAGTTACAGAAAGAACTCGTGAAGACTAGGACTTAGCATTCAATCCACTAGATTGACAAATCATCTAGTAAATATCATCTAGGATATCTGGAATTTGCTAACTAATGCCTAAAGTTTCTTTTGTTACAAAAAATTAATTCTCAGAGGATTGGGACTCCTACAATAGAAATCTAGGAGACTCCAACTTCGTTACCCAAATATTAGCATGCCTTCATAGTGTAGAGATTAGTTCCTTGTAGAAGAGGAGAATATTGGGGAAGAAGACTTCTAGTGAAGAGTCATGGTGAAGTTAGGATATTGAATATCTCCATTGCTGGATTGAAGAACTTCACAGTTGAAGAACATAACATAGAAGCCTTGATACAAAAAGACCATAGAAGCCTTGAAGAAGAAGCCACAAAAGTCTTGATACTGAAAAAGGCCATAGAAGCCTTGATACTCAAAAGGCCATATAAGCCTTAATACTTAAAAGGCCACAAAAGTCTTGATACTAAAAAAAGCCATAGAATCTTTGGTACTGAAAAATGCTACAAGAGCCTTGATATTTAAAAGGGCCACAATAGCCTTGATCTAGAAGAAGAATTCAAAGAGAATATTTGATTCAAAAGTAGACTAAATATTTTAGTACTAATACTTTGTTTTAGGGAAATAAAATTTAGTGAGTTCGAAAACTTTATCCAAGAAAAGTAGGAAGAGTATCTTCTTCAGAATCAATTCAGCACCTAAAGCAAAATTGAAGAGATTAGGAGAAGATCTCATTAAAGAACTTCCAGTATTGGAAAAAGAAGAAGAAGAAAGACTAGGAGAGTCCTGCTCATATTTAGAACCAGAAAAATCAGAGATCTAGAAGATCTCACCACCAACACTTCTAGGAGCAGATTTTTGAAGAGGTCTCAGGAAGACCAGCAGAAGATGTAAGATCAAAGACCTTGGGAAGGTCTCATCGAGCATCCAGAAAAAGGCTAGGAGAGCCTTACTGAAGAAAATCTCAAAGGAGAACTGATTGGAGAAATCCACTACCAAGAAGAAGCTCCTGATAGTGAAGGACTTGGGACAGTTATCGTCATCCAACAACAAGACCAAGAGAAGAAGAATTTGGCAAGGAGTGTCAAATCCCAAAAGAAGAATCCAATGAAGACCTCAAGATATTTAGAATCTTGAGAAGGAGATCCTGCTTGAAGTCAAAATTTTACAAGAATACTTGAAGATAGAAGCTCACCAAATATTGGATATTTGAAGACTAACTCTCATAGAAATAAGGCATTGCTTAAAAGACAAAGACTTATCCAAATCTACAACAGAAGGAGGAGAATACAAGATGAGAACAAGCCACCAAATCCTAGGCTCATGAAAGAAAAATCAAGACCATCATTTGGTGAAGGAGTTGTTCAAGACAATCTATAAAGAGTTGTAAGAACCTACTCGAAGCAACAACTTGGTGATCCTAGACACCAAGATCTACATCATCTACAAAAGCAACAAAGGAGCTACATAAAATTTCAATAAGAAACTTTTGGTGTAAGTAGATTCATTGATTGGATTACTTATCAGATTTGTTAGAGAACTTGAATTTAGATTAAAATTTGCAAAAAGAAAATTGGATTGCAGTATTTAAAAGTGTAAAAAGATAAAAGTTCCTTTTAAGGTTCATTTGCACATTAGTATTTGATTATATTTCAGATTTCAACTATCTATCAACTACCTATAATCTGCTTTGGAAAGAAAAAAAGACTTAAGTCCTACAATATTGATTGTAGTGAATTTGTAGAATAATTACTAAAGGTTCATTTCAGATTATTCTTGATTAGTTGTAGTAAATTGTTAAAGTGCATTATTTTGAGAGTTCATTGGAGTGATAAGGTGAAATTATTAGTGCATTAAAATGTGGAATATTATTAAGTTTATTTGCACTATTCTATTGCTCTCAAAATATTAGCTTGTGTGTTCTTGAAAAGGGCACAAAACCAGATTTTCTCAAAGTGTCTAAAGACACTATTTATGCACAAAAAATTATAACATATTGAGGCCAAGGGAAGCCATCAAATTAGGATATATTCCTCCAAGGAAAGGAGAAGAAAACCACCATAAAAAAAATCTTGGATTTAAGGTGCACTTAGGGTTTTATTAAAAGAATAAGTGCAGATTTTTCTACTTCAAAAGAGTGCAAATTATTAGCTTGGTTTTATTCTTACTAATCTATCCAAGCAAAGGAGACATTTGACCCTTTATATTGGTGCAAAATTTATCTAATACAAGCACCATTCTTGTCCATTCAAGAAGGACAAAATGTCTCTTAATACAAGATAAAAAATGACCATCATCCAAGCAGGTACAAGGGCAGGTTTCAAGCAAGAAAAGAAAGTTGTCATTGCCCCACATCAAAGTATCCAAAAAAAAGCACTCACCTGCAATATCAAAGCCCACATAAGGCTATTATCAAGCTGCATTTACATATATAAAAAGAGAGCTCATCTAGGAAGAGAAGGCGTCAAAATCTACTTCTACCAACGTGGGATGAACAACAATACAAGAGGCTATCTACACTACAAAGAAGCACAGGAATCAACACGTTGAAGGTATAGAAGACAAGGAGAAAATGTGCTACATTCAAGGTCTTAAACTTGGAGAAGATCATTCACCAAAGGAATCACCAATATCACTTTCAGAATCACCATTCGAAGCTCCATAGCACCTCATCAAATCACCTACAAAAGAAAAGTTTACTTTTTGTTCAAGAAACGAAGTAAGCTAAGAAAAGACATACGAAAGGAGTTATAATATTCTCCTTGGAAGCGTTATAGCAAAGGTCTTCATGCAAAGAGTTTGAATGCCACTTGGCATAAACTTTCTAAAGCACTATTCCTTCTCTCAACACTCAAGAAACCTCACATAGGAGTTACAGAGAATATTAAGGAGGTAGTGCCACTTGTTATCTTCCACAAGCCTCACACAAGTGCCCACACGAGTTCTCATACATTACAAAGTGAAAAAGAAGTGTTAGACAAGGAAGTTGGTATATTACAAAAGGAGGGAGCGCTCATACGTAACAAGTGTGACACTTGTCACAAAATTCAAGATCTCTCTTCCATAAATAGGTGCTCAAGTCCAAAGCAATCAAATAAAGGGGAAAGCATAGTAAAAGCAACCAACTCGGTAGCTACATGGTAGCGGATCGACAACAACTTGAAGAGCGATCCGAGAACAGTTTGGAGTACCCAAAAATGATGAAGAACATTAATCTAATCAAATGGGTCAAGGAAGCATTAAAGTGAGTGTTAAAGCAAATAACAAGTGGAAGAATATTTTATTATTCATAGTGCCCAAGAAGGACAGTCCACCGTCGGTTTCATAAAGGTATAATTTCCCATATAATTTGATTTTCTTAAAAAGGGAGTTATAAGGTTGAATTATTAAAAGGAATCAATCTTTATTTGAAAGCAAAACTTAGGGAAATTAAATATCAAAGTTGATTAATATTTGCAAAACATAACCTAGGAGAAATAAGGGATACTACTTGGAATTAATCCATTTAAAGTTTGCAAATATTAATGTGTTATAATTTTCCAAATTTGGGAGTCATAAGGGCTACAACTCTAAACTAGGTTATTGGAAATTAGAAACAATCCAAGGAATATAAAAAAGAGGTTATTAAGCTTTTTACTAAGATTGGAAAATTATAGTATTCTTGTCTCAAAAACTTCTAAAATGGGATAAAAGAAATCAAACATTAAAACCTCTTCAAAATTGAAAAGTGCTTAGTTCAATAGGAGTAATAAGGTGTTAAGAAGTTAATTTTTGATCTTTACAAAATTTGTACAAAATCAACAAAAAATTGAACTATATTTTTACAAAAGCACTATATTATATTCCAAAAATATTAGGGAGTCATAATAAAACTTGATAATAATAATAGTTTTCAAATATTATCAAGCTGGGAAGATATAAGCTTTCTACAAAAATCTAAAATTAGGTATTCATACTCCCATTACTAGGGAGACATAAGGAAGTCTACAAACCTAAGAATTAATAAAGGTATTTTCAAATCAAACTTATATACTTCAATAAGGGATCATATATCCTAATATTGGGAGCTATAAGGTAGACTACTAAAGATTCTATCAAATTTCAAAGAAAGATCTATCATGGATGAAATTTTGAGAAAAGCTTTCAATAATGAAGAACTATTCCATGAAGTATAATTCTACTCTCAAAACTTATTAGATACTCTAGAAGGATACTGTTAAAGTAATTATCCCATTACTTGGGTAATATCTATATTATTATCTTGGATAATATCTAGATTCCTATCTTAGGTAATTACCATATTCTATCAGGGTAGAATATATCAGGGTAGAATATAAGTTATTACATTATTTTACCTAGGTTAGATATTCGCATTGTTAGCGAATATTAGTAGTTAGTTGTTAGCACTATTTTTTATTATTGTTAGCAACATTAGTGGGGATATTTGTTAGTCCCTATATAGGCTATATATAGTCTAAAGTTGTACTATATTTCTATGAATAATCAAGAACTACCTAATGGTTCACGACCTATCATTGGTATCAAAGCGTACCTGACAGACCTACGAAGATGGGAAAAGGTAACAAATTCTTGCTTGCACTTGAACATATTTCTTGAGGTAGGATAACCTGGACCAGACTTCGAAGCAAGGACTGGATAGACCTGATCAAATCCAAGGAGGCACAAATCTCGAGACGAGACCCCCTTGGACCTACTACTCGAAATGGATCCCGAGGTGGATCCTGAGCAGCACAACACGCTTCCAGAGGTAGCATGGAATTTCTTACTAAAACGGTATGGAATTATAAGTAGCACTTTCAAATGCACAAAATTTCATGATGGTGGAATCTCTGAACTCTGATAGTAGATTTTTCAGATCGGGATGACATCACCTTATAGGTCGACCTCTCTATTGTCGCACGATCGACACAAAAATTTGATGTCAACGGCAAACTCTGACATCGCACGTACACTAATATCACACACACATCAACACCGCATGTCTCCTAAGACCATTGCTGACTGATCCTTGCTAATGTCACCCCAAGCATAGATCCTAAGGTGCTGATGTGACGAACACTAAGCGACACGTAGATCGAGGCTATTGATTAGGTGCTAACATGGCACTACTAACCTGGTGGGAACACACCCTGAAGTGATCACATGATGGAAACCTAGTAGCTAATGTGGTGGGTACATGGATCAAAGCACAGTGTTGATGTGGCATGATCTGGTTGGCTGCTGATGTGGCATTTGCTAGTTGGTTGATGATGTGTCATTATCGATGATGTGGCATCTATAGATTGGTCCACTTGGGCATACACATGGCATTTTGTGGTTGGTTGGAGTGCACGACAAAAAGGGTAGTCATACTTCCTGATTGCCCGTAGGCAATCGTAAACCAAAGGGGGACAAATTCTTTTTAAGGAGCAAATTTACAGCTATACGCTGCATGTGGGACAAATAGTCCCAATTTATTTTTTTATTTCACTCTACGGTGGAGAAGGAAGCAAAAGGGATGTTTTGTCCCTTTGCTCACATCTCGAGTGGTAGCTGGGATGGTTGGCCAACCATCGCTAAGGCGTTAACACACGGGAAGTTGGTTGGTCGACCCACAAAAACCATATTTTTTGCTAAAAAAATTATGGCGGACGAGGTATAGTTTTTGCAAATTTATTAAGTTTTTTCATTTTTTAATAATTTAATATTATTTTGTTAAAAAATAATTTATTTTTTTACTCTAATCAATGATTTTTTATAGAACTATTTTATTATTAATTAAATATAATTGATCAAATTTATTTTTGCACTCAAAACAAAAAGGAGCATCCATTTTTTTGCAAAATCCAAAGAAACTCATGCTTTTGTTTTCTCAAATTGAGGGATGTAACACAAAAAATAACACACTTTTTTTTTGCAAATTAGGGGATCTAAAAATTTCCAAAACCTTGTTAATTTTGCAATCAAAATTGTGGACAAACAAAAAATTGGATTCTTTTTTGCAAAATTGGAACACAAGGAGGGAATTGTGAATATCAAATTTTTGCAAACACAAACATCATTTTTTTTGCAAAAATTATTGTAATAAAGGTGCATTCTCAATAGCATTCGACACCTTTTAGAAATTGGCATTGTAAAATAGGTGCATTTTTGGTCGAATCCGACACCTAAGTGTTAAAAATTTATGGGCACTTTTGATGGTTTATTGCATTTATACAATTACATCTTAAGTTAAAATCAAAAGCACTTAAGACCCCAAATTTTACACCCATTTGTGCAATTTATTGCACAGGTAGAGCCAATTTTTATTTTGATATTCACTCCATCATATACCCAAAATTCACTCTTCTTGTTTGGCTTAAATTCCTCAAACTGATCATCCTTATTCGGAAGGGTTTTTAGGCAGGTGCCATTAAATATCTTTTGAGTGAATTTCTCTTTCAGTACTCTTTTGGGTATTGTCAATAAATTTTGAGCCTCTTGCTCTAATTTATTAATGGTTGGACCAATTTCAAAAGTTTGATGATATGTGATGCATAAGTTCATGTTTGCAACTGATGGAGTTGATCGGTACATGCAGATGGCATGTGATTCCTGTTCAAATTATGATGCTTGATTCCCATTCAAATTCTGGAACTTTATTCCCATTCATTTCTAGCACCTGATTCTCATTCATTTTTGGTACCTGATTCCCGTTCATTTCTGGCACCTAACTCCCATTCAAAATTTTAGCGGTTGACTCCCATTCAAATTTTGGTGCTCGACTCCCGTGCAAATTTTGGCGCTCGATTCCTATGAATAATTTTGGTGCCCGACTCTCGTGCAAAATCTATTTTGGTTGTTTCTAGTTTTGGTTGTTCCCAGTTTGATTGTTTCCAATTTTGATCGGTGCCTACACTTGGAAAAGTATTGCAATTATTTAATCTTCCCCATTCGTGAGTTGTCCACTTTTCAAAGTGTAATTGTTTTAGACATTTAGGTGAAAGACGTTACACAACCTTGTAAACCTGGAATGCATATATAAATGTAAATACAATTTTGGCTATAACTACTGTAAGTGTAGTTTTGGCTGTAACTGTTGTAAATGCAGTTTTGGCTGTAACTGCTGTAAGTGCAGTAAAGAATGTAACTATTATAAGTGTAATTTTGGTTGTAACTACTATAAATGTATTTTTGGCTGTAACTATTGTAAATGCAGTAAAGGTTGTAACTGTTGTAAATGCAGTAAAGGTTGTAACTATTGTAAATGCAGTTTTGGCTATAATTGTTGTAAATACAATTTTGGATGTAACTTTTGTAAATGCAATTTTGGTTGTAACTGTTGTAAGTGCAGTAAAGGTTGTAACTGTTGTAAGTGTAGTAAAGATTGTAACTATTGTAACTGTAGTAAATATTGTAAAGAGCTAAAAAATCTTTTTTTATAAAAGAGATTTTTTTAAATCTTTCAAGGGAAGGGGGTTGATTCATTCTATCACTTGCTGACCTTTATAACACTGCAGGAAATAATACAAAAAAAATTGTTTTGAGGTGCATGTTGTGTATCTTCAGTTTAGCTGGATTGCATGTGGCATTGGCCCTTGGTTCATGTTAACCTTACCTCTTGCAGTTGATGCATGTTTATTTATGTCTCGTATTTGTTATATTGTGTCTTTTATGGAGTTTTAGGTGGATCAATCAACCTAGTTTTTATTTTAGCGTATCGCCTCTTTTTATTTTTAGTTTCTTAGTCTTATGTTACAATTTTTATTTTATGTTATCCCTCTTATTTTTTCCAGTGCAGTTTTAGTGTAGTTTTGTGGTAGTTTTAATTTTATTTCCCAGTCCATGTTATAGTTTTTATTTTCTAAGTTTATTTTTTTTGCAGTATTTTATTTTTTCTTCCCTTGTTTCCTAGCAAGTTTAGTACAATTCAGTTTAGTTTGTTATTTTTAAGGAGAGTTGGCTCTTTTTGGAGGTATTTTCCTCTCAAGCAGTCCCACATGAGAGGGATATTCCCATGTTGGTGTTGTACATGGGTGTAGTGTAAGTGTACATTTTTAGACATCAACAGTTTTAGCACGCCCGATGGGACAGATCTACAGTTTGTTGTGAAAATTGCTTAGATTCTAGTTATAAAATAGTCAATATTTGGTGTTTGTCTTGACTATTATTTGCTTATTGAAGCATTAAAAAAATACATGGTGACTCTGCTGGTTAGAAGTACCATATTGTTAATTACATCCTCATTTTATGAGGGGTGTGTCTACAAGAAGTAGTTCAAGAATATGAAGGACTCAAGGTCAAATTTCTATACTGCCTTCAACTAGCTCCTCTCCCTTTACTCAAGGAATCTATTGTTCTATTACATTCATGGCTCAATAGCCACCTAGAGCCTATCCTTATTTTAATCAAGGTAATCCATTGGCCCTAACAACACATGATGATATTCCAGTATCAACCCTTAAGGTGCTGCCTTAATATGCTGAAGAAAACTCATTCACTCTTGTGGAACATCTCCAAGATATGGCAAATATATGCTCAGTGTATAATGTGACTGAAGATAATGTGACAGTGAGGTTTTTGGCATATTCTTTGAAGGGTAAAGTCCTAGAAGCCTTATGTAGAGGGGGAAAATTACCCTACCGCATACAATTCCCAAACAAAAGGGCTGGATCCATAAGGAGGGAACCCTTTCATGGGATGAACTGCGGGGGTGTGTTGTACTCTACACTCGGTGCTAGGGGGAAGGGTTCACCAGGAATGGTTTAAGGACTCACTCCAAGTCCTCGAGATATTTAGGTTTGTTTGATGTATTCAGTTTTAGACAATCACCTAAATTTGACCTTTCTAGATATAAGCTAGGAAAGATAAAGGACAATGCAAAAAATAGAATAATGTAATTAGAAATATAATGCAGACATACAAGAGCTATCCTGGAATGATTATTTCTTTTGAATGCTCACTAACCTAGGGTTATATTTCAGAAAACCTTCAAAGTAGAACTATGTAGGAGTAAATACATAAAAATTATACCTAGATGCAAGCTAGATTCTCTTCACTTTCATATGCCTAGAAATCAATAATGAAACCATATTCTCAACCAATAAGAGTGATAGAGAACTCATCTAGACCGATGGTTGATTTATCCTTTTTCTGCTTCTTGTCTAATGATATCAAAGATTTTTTTCCTGCAAGATCACTTATGAAACTTTAAAAATGAAATTAGTATTAGGGGACCTGCATAGGTCGCTGTATGACAAATCTAGCAGCAATCAAGCCCCTAGGTCCTTTTAGATGATCTTGTAATACAAAAGCAAAAATTGACCTTTGGATATTTAATAATAAATAAAAAAGATAGCAGTAGAAAATAGAAATAAAAATACAACATGATCTAGAGATAGAATGAAATATAATAGTGAAATTAGAATCTAAAAATTACCCCCGGTGTGCCCTAGGGAAAAATCATGCCTCGCCTAGAGCGGGCGTGATATCACAACAACAAAATTGCACCCTGATTAGATGAGGCACAATTTTACTTTTGCAAATAACATTGCCTTAATTAGGGCAAGCGAAGTCACACCTCACCAATGCCAGACACGATTTCACTGTACAATAAAGAAAAATAAGAACAAAGACATAAGACAAAATAAATACAAACAACAAAGTAATCAAACCCTAATGGATGTCGCAAAAGCAAAAAAAAGAGAGCCAAGTATCCATATGGACACTCTATCTCTCCAAACTACACCACGGATCCACCAAGTCACACAACAAATCAATCCAATCCATGCAATAGAAGATCAATCTAAAATTTACACTTTAGGGGTTAGCTTGCAGCAGAGAAAGTAAATCAGAATTGAACTCTAAATAATTCACTTATAGATCGCACATAGAAAAGTTATCATATCACACTTGCACTTAAACTTTGCATGTCTATATAACAAGAACATCATTCCTTTTATAGACAATAAGAAGAAGGAAAGCGGGCACAAGTAAACTCACAGTCGACGCTAAAACATGTGAGGAGGTTTAAACCTGGGTCTTAAGCGGGATTAAAAAAATAAAATAAAATAAATTAGAAAACTAGGGTAAATAGCGAAATTGCACCCCATCCTGATGGGGCACGATATCGCTGGCACGAAGTTGCGCCTCGTAAGGGTACGATTTTGCTAAAAGATAAATTAAAAAAAGGGAGGGACAAAGGCATTCCCTTACACTTGGAAAGGGGTGAGGGCCTCTTAAGGGCACTAAGGAAGATTGCCCACTCAAAGTGGGTCAATTTTTCGTGTCTACATTTTGCCCCTCTTTGATGCATTTATGGCCAAGTAAATACATCAAAGAAATATGTAAAATCCTATGGGCAATAAGCACAAAAAAAGAGGGATGGCTAGATTTAGGTAAAAGGGCAAAATATTATTACCATTAATGTCTCTATGGCTAGGGTGCCCCATCGAGTTTTGAAAGGAAAGGAACTTCCTTAAGAAACTCAAAAAGAGCAAAGAAAAGGTAAATTATAGAGAACACAAAGAGCAAGGCAAGTAAACAATCAATCAAACCAAGGAGTCCTGGATACAATATGAACCTAATGCAGCTAGCATGAAATGCACAGATGAATAGAAGAAAGGGAAAAGAAGGGAAGAAGAGAGAAGAAAAAATAGAAAACTGTAAAGCGAAAGAATAAGAAGGTAATGATAAAACTCCAAAGGGTAATCATCTGAAATTGAGAAGAAAGCTGAATCAAAACCCTAACTAGAGGGTGTTATGCTCAAAATACGGTCCATGTATGGAGTTAAGAACCCGCTATGGGTGTTTTACTCGCTAAATGTGGACCAATAAGTGAAGTGTATAGTGTAATCCGCTATGGGTGGTTGCTCACTAGTGATTGTTGTGGGGCGATTACCCACTAGGATGTATGTTGAGGTCTACTGAAATGGCCAAGGAGCTGATCCTGTAATGGGGTGTTGGGCCTGCTGAGTCAAAAGATAGACGTAACTCGATAGGGGTGTTATAATGTATGTTGATGTAAAGTAATATATGTAATGTGTATGCCAGCACAACTTGAGAAGGTGTATGCGCATGTATGTATGGACCAATCAATATGAGAATAACATGATGAGAGTGTGCATGTGCTAGAAGAAAAGAGAGGAAGAAAATGAGAAGCAATTAATTATGCGTGTGTACCCCTAGCTTGAAGTTTCAACTAGTGAAAATTCAAGAGGGATGAAATGTGTAATCAAAGAAGAGAAGAATGTACATCCTTATCTAGAACAAAGAAGTCAAAGGAGAAATAAGAATCATGCAAAAAGACAAGGATATACCAAAAGAGGATTGCATTCCTTAAATTTGGAGAGAGATGATGATCATTATAAAAACTTTCAAAGTCAAGGAATACAAGAAGAAGAGAGAAGAGAAGAAAGAGCAAAGGAAGCAAAGAAGAGAAGAAGGGATGAAAAATGTATGGGGGCTAAGTTGGGGCTTTGCTAGGTATCAAAACCCTAGTGAAAGTGCAATGCATGTGAGCTATGACCTAACTAGGTATCATCACCTGCCATTGTCCCGAATTCCCAGAAACTATATGATCAAACAGTCATGAATAAGCAACAATGGAAATATGACAAGCAATATGCAAGAACATAATGACAAGCAATCATGCATAATATGACAGGTAAGCATGCATAATATGTCAAGAAAACATGCAATGTGGCCTAACTAAATGCATATGCAAAAATAAATAACAATTTAAGCATAATATATTTTTAAATGCATTATGTTCATTGGTTCCTTAAGTTATTTACCATCCATAGAAGCCAACTTATAAGCACCGAAACCAAACTTAGCTATTACCACAAATGACCCTAACCAGTTGGGCTAAAATTTACCTCGAAGATCAACACAAGCATTAGTGTTCCATTGGTTTTATTTGAGGACAATGTCCCTAAAATCAAAGGAATGGTGGTAAACCTTTTTATAATAAGATCATCGGAGCCTATCCTGATAGGCTCACAAATGCTCTACGGCGTGGATGATATTTTCATTCAAAAACTCCAATTGGTGCAAATGATCTGCACGAAACTCGCCACCAACCTCAACATATTGTAACAAGATGCGCAAAGAAGGGACCTCTAGCTCAAAAGGGAACACTGCCTTAGACCCATAAACCAAGACATATGGGGAGGCTCCTATAGGAGTATGCATGCTAGTACGATACACCCATAAGGTAGGATAAAGTTGAGTATGCCAACCACGATCGGTCTTATTAACTAGCTTCTTCAAAACCCTGATCAGGGGTTTGTTAGATACCTCAGCTTGTCCATTACCTTGAGGGTAATAAGGAGTTGACCATCTGTATTGAATCTTATACTTAGCACAAAGATTACGGACATATTTTTTCTTGAAAGGAGTACCGTTGTCAGAAACAATCACCGAAGGAATCCCAAAACTACAAAGGATCTGGTTAAAGATAAACTTAGAAAACTGAGTTCTAGTCACTGTAACCAGAGGCATGGCTTCAACCCATTTAGTGAAGTACTCAGTCACAGTGATGATAAACTTATGACCATCATATGACATAGGGTTAAGTTTCCCAATAATGTCCAATCCCCACATGGAAAAATGCCAAGGGGAAGATATCACCCGAAGGTCTTGAGAAGGAGCATGAATAAGGTGATCATGGTGTTGACACTTGTTGCAACATCGAAAAAAATTGCATGCATATTTCTCCATGGAAGACCAATAATACCCCATCCGAAGGAGCTTTTTGGTAATAGCATTACCACTAAAATGACCTCCACATGAACCTTCATGAGCATCACTAAGAGCAAGCTGAGCTTCATCAGAGTTAAGGTATCGTAAAAGGATACCTTTAAAATAACGTCGATATAAAGTATTTCTAATTATAACAAATTGACATGCTATTTTGTGCAATAGCTTATGCTAATTACAGTCTAAACCATCAGGTATCGAGACATCCTTAAGAAAATTAAAGGTGTCTATATACCATGGTTCAGATGGGGAATATTTGATGGAAAAAAAATCTAGGGGATCCAAACAAGAACTCAAAGATGTGGGTTCCTGGAGTTTTCGGATGATAATTGAAGCTTGATCATCTTCTAACTCCAAAGGGAACAAAGATGCAGCAGTAGCCATGGCATTCACATGGTGGTTTGAGGATCTGGGGATAGACTTTATGGTTACCTGCTCAAAAGAAAACAACCTGGTAACAATCTCCTTATAGGATTTAATTTTTACATCCCAAGTTTTATAAACATCGTTAATATGATTAACCACAAGTTGAGAGTCACCCAAAATCGAAAGGACCTTAATTTGCAAAGCTAAGGCTGCTGTAAGACCAAGGATCAAAGCTTCATATTTTGCAATATTATTAGTACAAGATAAATGAAGCTTGAAGGACAAAGGGATGAGTTGCTTTTGCAGTGTAACTAGAATGACTCCAGCTCCAACACCCTTCATGCATTGGACTCCATCAAAAAACAAAGTCTAATACTCAGACTCTTCAATTTTAACATTCAAGCACTCATCGAGAAACTCAACAACTATAGGATGGACAACTTCTAGGGGAGCTGAGGCTAACTAATCAATAATCACCTGACCCTTGATAGCCTTATGACCTATAAAAGTTAGATCAAACTCACTAAGTGCCAACATCCATTTAGTGGCTTGACCAGATAGGTGAGGCTTAGACATCAAGTAATGCAAGGAATCAAACTTTGCGATTACTAACATCTTATGGCTGAGCATGTAGTGTCTTAACTTTTGGGAAGCAAACACTACAACAAGGCAAAGCTTATCTAAGGGAGTGTACTTGGTCTCATAGCTAACCAAAGTTCTACTAATATAGTAGATAGCTCTTTCTTTACTTTCATCATCATGCTGAGTCAACATGGCTCCTAAAGCATAAGCAATGGCTGCTATGTAAAGCAATAGATGCCTTCCAAGTATAGGGAGAACCAAAAAAGGTAGAGAGGTAAGATACCTCTTGAGATCATCAAAATATTTTTGACACTCAGGATCCCATCGAAAAACCACATCCTTCTTAAGAAGTCGAAGGAAAGGTTGACACTTATCGACTAACTGGGCAATGAACCGACATATAGACTGCAACTTACCTTGCAGACTACGGATCTCGATCAAGGTGCGAGGAGGAGGTATATCAATGATAGTTGTTGCTTTGGTAGGGTCCACTTCAATGCCTCACCTAGACACTATTAAACCTAACAACTTGCCAGATGTGACCCCAAACACACACTTAGCAGGTTTAAGATGAACCTTATACTGTCAAAGCCTTTCAAAGATTCATCTTAAGTCATGGACATGATCCTTTCATTCTAAGAAATGAGCCAAAAGGTCATCCATATAATCCTGGAGAATGTCATGCATTATGTCATGGAAAATATAAGTGATGGTCCGTTGATAAGTAGCTCCTGCGTTCTTGAGGCCAAAAAGCATGACCTTCCAGCAGAAGGTACCCCACGGGGTGGTGAATGCTATCTTGGCCTAGTCCTCAAGAGCAATCATGATTTGATTATAACCCAAGAAATCATCCATGAGAGAAAGCATTCCAAATTTGGCAATGAAATCTACAATTTGATCTATGTTGGGCAAAGGAAAGTCATCCTTGGGATATGCTAAGTTAATGTCTCAAAATTCTGTGCATACTCTGATTGTTCCTTCCTTCTTAGCTACAGGAACGATATTGGAGATCCAATCAGAATAATCGATGGCTTTGATAAAACCAACATCAAGGAGTTTTTCAAGCTCCTCCTTGATTGAAAGGGTGACCTTCAGATGCATATTTCGAAGTTTTTGCTTAACCGGATTAGCACTAGGCTTAACTACAAAATAATGCATGACAAGAGAGGGATCAAACCCTGGCATATCGGTATATGACCAAGCAAAAAATATCCTAATATTCTTTCAATAAATTGGTCAACTGCTCTTACTCTTTCATGGTCAAGGCTTTGCCTAACTTAAG
This sequence comes from Wollemia nobilis, assembly GCA_028583015.1. Lineage (NCBI taxonomy): Eukaryota > Viridiplantae > Streptophyta > Pinopsida > Araucariales > Araucariaceae > Wollemia > Wollemia nobilis. Next base: position 2,909,066 of record JAQPPZ010017031.1, on the reverse strand, counting down.
GATTCTAAGGGTTTCCTCAGAACCTATGTTCACATCTATGGTCTCCTCGATGAGGATGGACAACTCATCCTCAAGAGGAGGCGAGGTAGGAATCACTCCTAATTGCTCAAGATACTCGAGAGACATAGAACCAAAGTCCACTTGAGAACTAGAAGACTCAACCTGCGCTACACAAAGGTCATACCCATCAAAGTCAGTACCATTATGAGATAAATCCTCATCTATAACACATGGCTTTAGGTTCAAGACCTTAGATGAGGGTGGGTACTCATCCTTAACACTCCAATCTAAACCTGGATGAGATTCCTTAAAAAGAAGATCTAAATAAGAAGAATTATCTTGATCTTGTGATGAAATATTTGTAGAAGAGTTTTTAACAGAATATTATGATGAATTAATTTGAGCAAGATCTTTTGGTGAGAAAAATTCAAATGGATGAGGATCGCCCATAATAGAAATGATTTGGTTTTCAAATTCAAATTTTATGTATTGGTAAAAAGTAGAAGGGATGGCCTCCATTGCAGGAATCCAGGGTCATCCAATAAGAAGATTAAAAGATGCAGGACAAGACACCACATAAAACATTGTGTTTAAATTTTTTGGCCCAACTCTAAGAGGGAATAAAATAGTGCCACAAGCTTCCTGAGAATCATTGCTGAAAATCTTAATGATTTCACTGGACATAATCAAATATTCGTTCTTCAACCCAAACTTTTGAAATAAATGATGTGTGCAAACATTAAGTGAAGAACCATTATCAATCATCACTCTCTTAATAAGGGTGTCGCCAATGTAAGCAGTGATATATAATGAAGAATCTTCTTGTACTCCTAAAGAAGTCATATCATTATCTGAAAATGTTAGATGAGGCTTCTGAAGAGAGTCTATAACTTTTGTCATGTCACCTGGAGAGATATCCGGGGGTACTGGCTGCCGTTCCAAAATATTTATCATAGCTTCTTTATGGGCTTGAGAATTTTGTAAAAGTTCTAAGAGTGGAATTTTTGCCGACTCATCCATCTTCTGTATTGTTTTCCTTGAAGTAGTTGTTATCATTTCAACCATGTTGTTATTATATTGGTACGATACATTGTTATAAGACACTTGATTGGCTTGTCTTGTTCTATTATGATTTGAATGACTATTAGAATACTAAAAGTTACTTGTGTCAATGCGACGGACATCAATTAGATCTAGAATCACATGCTTCAATATTTTACAAGAATTTGTCCAATGCCCTTCTACTCTATGATAAGTACAATGTTGATCTACTTTATACCAATGAGCTATAGTATCTGGCGGTCTTACTGGAGGTAGTTCTATTGCCTTAGCATCTAACAATTACTTTAAAACTAATTTCATAGGGATACTAAGTCTCGTGAAATTCCTTTGGGGAGGTTTCTGAAGCACAATCTTCTATAGGCTATTATTGAAATTATTAACATGTCTACTATCATTATTACCTCCTATATATTTATTCTTAGGTTGAGACTTATTTGACTTATCTTCTTTAACCTTAAGCTGACCTCTCCTGATGAGGGCTTGTTCCACTTTTCTTGCTAACTCAATTGCTTGATCTAAATATGTGACAATAGTAGTTTCTAAAGAATAAGATAACTGTTATTATAAATTTCCCATAAATATATCAAGCATATCTTTCTGAGATATAGGCTATCTTAATCGATCAACTAAGCTTTTCCAACAGGCTAAAAACTCTGAAAAACTTTCTTCCCTATCTTGCTTTAAATCATATAGATCTCTCATAGTCACTTCCTTTTAAATATAAACACTAAACTGATGAACAAACATATCTACAATCTTCTCAAAACTTTTCAAAGAATAGTTGGGTAACAAATATTACCATTCTAATGCTACTCCGACAATACTCTTTGGAAATGTTTTCAATAAAAGTATATCATCATAAACAAGATCATGGCAAGCTACTCTGAATCCTCTCAAATGCTTTATTAGATCTTCAGTCCCTTTGTAGATCGACAATACTAGCATGGAAAAATGCTTAGGATAAGGCCTGGCAGCAACAATAGGATCCAGTGGCTGACTACACATATCCCTATAGTTGTATGTAAACCCTGATGGTTGAATCATATCCATTATTGAGACTAATTGACTCACCATATTTGCCAAATTTTACATTTCTGAGTTATGTGCATTCCCAATATTACCTTGACTTAGGTTGGACATGTGAAGGTTGTTGTTATAGGTGGTACCTTGTGAGAATGGAAGATTTAATTATGATGTAATAGAGGAAAGAGTGTTGATATTATAGGATGGAAGAAGAAATTGAGAACTAATTTGAGTGCTACTACTAGTTGGATGAATTGTTGAATTCATTCCAATGTTGGTGGTCATAGTAGTGGCATAAGTAGGTTGGCAAGTTTGATAACCATGATTCAGAGAATCACTCAAAGGATTCTAAGGTGGGATGTCCTTTTCAAACAATGCTTCTTCTTCTAAGGCCATATCTAAAGCATGTCTATGCTATTTATAAAAGGTCCATATATGATCAAAAGATTTAAAGATGATATTCCCATTAGGATCTTGGATAGGATCAAGATGATTATTAGTCTCTTCTTCTAGATTATGATTTTCTCTATCAATTTGATCATTTTCCTGAAAAATCTCATCAAACCTAAGGAGTCTTCTCCCTCCCTCAAGGTCAAAAGCCATTGAAAAAGAGGAGAAAGACAAGAAGAAGGACTAAGACCAATGGAGACCTACACACTTTGCATGCAAAGGAATTATCTTTTTAAATATTTGATACACAATTTTAATGATCTTGCTTAGTGTTTAAAAGAAAAAGAGGTGTTCACGTCGGGTTCACCAAAGATGTAGAGGAGGAAAATTGCCCTACTGCGTACAATTCCCAAACAAAAGGGCTAGATCCACAAGGAGAGAACCCTTTCGTGGGGTGGACCGCAAGGGTGTGTTATACTCTAAACTCAGTGCTAGGGGGGAAGGGTTCACTAGGAATGGTTTAAGGACTTGCTCCAAGTCCTCAGGATATTTAGGTTTGTTTGATGTATTCAATTTCAAAAAATCACCTAAATTTGGCCTTTCTAGATCTAAGCTAGGAAAGATAAAGGACAATGCAGAAAATAGAATAATGTAATTGGAAATAGAATGCAGGCATACAAGAGATATCCTGGAATGATTATTTCTTTTGAATGCTCACTAACCTAGGGTTCTATTTTAGAAAACCTTCAAAGTAGAACTATGCAGGAGTAAATACACAAAAATTATCCCTAGATGCAAGCTAGATGCTCTTCACTTTCATATGCCTAGAAATCAATAATGAAACCAGATTCTCAACCAATAAGAGTGATAGAGCACTTATCTAGATCGGTGGTTGATTTATATTTTTTTTTCCTCTTGTCTAATGATATCAAAGGTTCCTATTCCTGCAAGATCACTTATGAAACACTAAAAATGAAATTAGTATTAGGGGCCCTGCATAGGCCGTTGTATGACAAATCTAGAAGCAATCAAGCCCCCTAGGTCCTTTTAGACGACCTTGTAATACAAAAGCGAAAATTGACCTTTGGATATTTAATCATAAATTAGAAAGACAACATTAGAAAATAGAAAGAAAAATACAATAGTATAATCTAGAGACAGAATGGAATGTAACAGTGAAAGCAAAATTTGAAAATTGTCCTTGATGTGCCCTAGGGCAAAATCGTGCCTCACTAGGAGCGAGTGCGATATCACAGCATCAAAGTTGCACCCTACATAGATGGGGCACAATTTCACTTCTACAAATAACTCTTCCCTAATTAGGGCAAGCGAAGTCATGCCTCGCAAATGCCAGATGCGATTTTGCTGTAGAATAAAGAAAAATAAAAAGTGAAGATAGAAGACAAAATAAATACAAACAACAAAGTAATCAAACCCTAATGGACATCACAAAAGTAGGCAAAAGAGAGACAAGTATCCATATGGGCACTCTATCTCTCCAAACTACACCACGGATCCACCAAGTCACACAAAAAATCAATCCAATCCATGCAATAGAAGATCAATCCAAAATTTGCACTTCGAGGGTTAGCTTACAGTAGAGAAAGTAAATCAGAAATGAACTCTAAATAATTCACATATAGATCGCACATAGAAAAGTTTGTATATCACATTCAAGGATGCTCCATATTGGAGAAATCAATAGACTCAAAAAAAACAACCTACATTCACATTCACGAATACTCTAGATTGGAGAAATCAACAAACTCAAATGTAGCAACCAAGTAGAACATGGCAAAATTGGCCTACTTACCCAGTTGTTGAGAGGTCAAGAAATGATTGGACTGACAAAAAAACACAGAAGAATTAGCCTATCAACTTGGTGGAGAAAATAAAGAAGACCAGCTTGCAAGTTTCTATGTGGGATGCTCTTGCATTGCCAGGACAAATAGATCTCAAAGAAGCTCTGAGTCATGTATCTTCAACACCTAAAGAGACTAAAAATCCTATTGAAGAGGCTACAAATATGATGAAAATGGACCCTAATAAGGTACACACACAAACGACACCTCCTATTCTTAATACTCAGCTTGATGAGTGGGCAAATGGGTTATATGGATTTGATCCATATGATAATATTCAATAAGTAGGCATGGGAACATATTGTATCTTGGGGAGAAGAGCACGATGCCAGAGGTCATGAAAACAAAACAAAAAACTGAAGGTGTATGGAAGCTATATTTTTATGTAGCTAGATATGAGCAAGGTGTTGATGTCAATGTTGTGTTAACCTCTCCTTCTGAGGAAACGTTCCTCCATACCTTCAACTTCTAGTTTAGTTGCACTAAAAATATAGCAGAGTATGAAGCTCTAATTCATGGACTCTTATAGGCAAAGAAAGAGGTGTGAAACTGTTACAGATTTTTGGTGATTCAAAATTGATAGTGCAGCAAGTCAAAGGTCAGTTTGTTGTCAAGGATAAGCTTCTGGAAGAACACAAATACAAAAATTTGGACCTACTTGAAGGATTTTATGCTTGGAATATCCAAACAGTCTCTAGGAAGAACAATCAAGAAGCTGATATGATAGCAATTGTGGGGGTAAAATATGAGTTGTCTATTGTTTTCCTATGTAACAACAATAATAGTACTTTGTTCTTCCCCAAAAGCTTAAAAAATAAAATCCCTTTCAAATTTGGGTTTGGTTAGAGTAGGGGCTTCATAGTTAGTAAGGGTAGGGTGTTGTAGTTTTAGTCCGCTTTTTTGTTGTGTTCCCTAAGTGTCCCAAGACACCTGTTGCTTCCTGTGAAGCATGTTTTATTTTATTGTGTTTTATGTTGGTTGTTTTCAGGTTTTGTGCAGTTTTTTGTTCTATTCTGTTTTGTATAATTTTTTGTTCAGTATTGTGCAATCTTTTGTTTTGTTCATTTTTGTGTAGTTTCCTATTTTATTGCAAAGATTATTTCCAGTAGTTCTACCTTGCAAAGCAAGTGTGGAATTTAGTTTTTTATAAAAATCTAAATATGATCAAAGAATCTATACCCAATGGATGCTAAGGCTACCTGGTCTTCTAGATTCTTTGCACATTGCAGGCATGTGTCCCTTATGAGTAATCAAAATGTTAATAAATTTTGAGCCTTTTGCTCTAATTTATTAACGGTTGCACCAATTTCAAAATTTTGGTGATATGTGATGCATAAGTTCATGTTTGCAATTGATGGAGTTGATCGGTATATGCAAATGGTGTCTGATTCCCATTCAAATTTTGGTGCTTGATTCCTGTTCAAGTTCTAGCACCTAATTCCTATTCATTTCTAGCGTCTAATTCTCATTCATTTCTAGCGTCTAATTCTCGTTCATTTCTAGCGCCTGATTCCTGTTCATTTTTTATGCTTGACTCCCATTCAAAATTTTGGTGCCTAACTCCTATTAAAATTTTGGTGCTCGACTCCCATGCAAATTCTGGCACTTGACTCCAATGCAAAATCTATTTTGGTTGTTCCCAGTTTGACTATTTTTAGTTTTGATCGGTGCTTACACTTGGAAACATATTGCAATTATTTAATCTTCCCCATTCGTGAGCTATCCATTTTTCAAAGTGTAACTATTTTATACGTTTAGGTGAAAGACGTTACACAACCTTGTAAACCTGAAATGCAAATATAAATGTAAATGCAGTTTTAGCTGTAACTACTGTAAGTGCAGTTTTGGTTGTAACTGTTGTAAATGGAGTTTTGGTTGTAACTACCGTAAGTGCAGTTTTGTTTGTAATTGTTGTAAGTGCAGTAAAGGTTGTAACTACTATAAGTGCAATTTTGGTTGTAACTGCTGTAAATGTAGTTTTGGTTGTAACTATTGTAAATGCAGTAAAGGCTATAACTATTGTAAATGTAGTTTTGGTTGTAACTGTTTTAAATACAATTTTGTCTATAACTATTGTAAATCCATATTTTTTTTAAAAGCAAAAAACCCCTTGCAGAGTCGCCTTGGTCTGAGAGACCATGAACAAGGGGTTCTACACCGTCAAAGTCATTCGGCAGTCACACCCGACCCTGCTCGTACCAATATTATCAATTGGATTTTGGATACCCAATTCAAATTTTTGGTAGGGTGGAGATTTGAACCTGAGACCTCCCTTGGAGGATTGCCCTCTCCTCTCCAACTCACCTACAACACCTGGGTTGTAAATCCAATTTTAGTTGTAACTACTAAAGTGCAGTAAAGGCTGTAACTATTGTAAGTACAGTAAGGACTGTAACTGTTCTAAATGCAATAAATGTTGTAAAGAGCTAAAATATCTCTTGCTATAAAAGAGATTTTTTTAGATCTTTCAAGGGGAGGGGGGATTGATTTATTTTTTCACTTACTAACCTCTGTAACACTGCGGGAAATAATACCAAAAAAATCTATTTTGAGTTGCATGTTGTATATCTTTAGTTTGGCTGGATTGCATGTGGCGTTGGCCCTTGGTTCACGCCAACCTTACCTCTTGTAGTTGATGCATATTTATTTATGTCCTGTATTTGTTATACTGTGTCTTTTATGGATTTTTAGGTGGATCAATCAACCCAGTTTCTATTTTTGCGTATCGCCTCTTTTTATTTTTAGTTTCTTAGTCTACTATTACAGTTTTTATTTTATGTTATCCCTCTCCCTTTTCCCAGTGTAATTTTAGTGCAATTTTAATACAGTTTTATGGTAGTTTTAATTTTATTTCCCAATCCATGTTACAGTTTTTATTTTGTAAGTTTATTTTTTTTGTTGTAGTCTTTTATTTTTTCCTTCCCCTATTTCCCAACAAGTTTAATCTAGTTCAGTTTAGTTTATTATTTTTAAGGAGAGCCATCTCTTTCGGGAGGTGTTTTCCTCTCAAGCAATCCCACATGAGAGGGATATTCCCATGTTGGTATTGTACACGGGTGCAGTGCAAGTGTACATTTTCAGACATTAACAGGTATATCAAAAGGGAGACCATTTTGGTGAGATAAGGAACCTTCAAAGTAGCAATTGTTTGCACTAAGGGGGGATAATTCTTTTCTTCCTTCAAAACATATTTTGCAAAAAGGGAGATAAAACTTGTAAAGGCAATCAGAAAGGAAGAAGTCATCAAATTGTACCTTTTCTTTTATTTTCATAACAACAAAATTTTTTCTTGAAGTACTTGCAATAAGGGGGTATTATTTTTGGTGAACTTTTTGATAATTTTCCTAGGAGGCAAAGTTTTGTACAAAATATTTTGCACTAAAGGGGGAAAAATTCATAAATTACCTAAGGGGGACAAATTTGTAAACCTCGACAACACCATTGTAAACCTCTTTTTAGGCTTCATAACAACATTTTTTTTGCTTGAAGTACTTGTAATAAATGGGGGGTGTATTGGAGAAATTTTTGAAATTTGCCTACGAGGTAATCTTTGTAAAAGCCTTAAAGGCTTCATAAGTTGGAATTTTTTGCACTTAGGAGGGATAAAACTTTGTTTCTACCTCATAGAATATTTTGCAAGCAAAAAGAGAGAAGAATTGTAATGGTGCATTTTTCGATAGAGACCAACACCTTAGTCAAACTTCTTGTAAAATTTCATCAAAGACTATTTTGTAAAAATGGGGGAAGACTTATAAGGGTGCATTTTCAGCAGTGACCGACACCTTATCAAATATCTTGCAAATTTCTATTGTAAATGGTGCATTTTCGGTAGAGATAGACACCTTAAAAATGGGCAGATCAAAGAAGAAGAATGCCCCAAAACTAACTAATGATGTTGCAAAATTAGTTAAAGGTCCTTACTTTCCACCAAGGATGGAAGGAATGGATTTTTATGAGGATGACACATTTCTCACACTATGCAGTGGTGTAAAAGCTATTCTTAAAGATTCAAATTATTGTGAAGATCTTCAGAACAATGGTGCTCTAATCCCTATTGGTGTTGTAAGGGCAGTATACATGTCATTGATTTCACTTGACATTGCTCAACGTAAAAAGAAAAGGACATCAGTGAGAAAATAAAGGTCAAAATTCTAATGGTCGATGCTTGTTATGACACAAGTGACCTTTAGCCCATGGGAGTAAATGCTTGTTGTGACACAAGTGACCTTGAGCCCATGATGGCCAATGCTTGTTGTGATACAAGTGACCTTCAGCCCATGGTGGTGAATGCTTGTTGTGACACAAGTGACCTTCAGACCATGGTGGTAAATGCTTATTGTGACACAAGTGACATTCAACCCATGGTGGCGAATGCTTGTTGTGACACAAGTGACCTTAAGCCCATGATGGCCAATGCTTGTTGTGATACAAGCGACATCCTACCTATAAGGGTATTTATCAGTTGTAGTACTTATGATCTTATTACAAGAGAAAATTTTACTTGCAACACCAGTGACTTAACAACTGAACCTCCTTAAAATGAGCTCCATAATCTCATCAATAGTGACAAATACCATATTGTTAAAAACATTGATGAAGATGAAGAACTTGGGTGTTTTGAAAAACACACCAAAGACATTGGATCCAAACTGATGAACAAAATGGGATTCAATGGTGAAATATTAGGTAAACATGGGAAAGGTATTAAAACTCCTATAATACTAATTGTCAGGCCAAAGAATGAAGGCCTTGGCTATGATGGAAAAGCAAGTACCAGTAAGACCATGTTTGAAAAACCTAAATCTCCTACAACTTCTACAAAGGTTCATTTCAGTCATTGTGGAAGAACAGGACATGTAGCAACTAGGTGTTGGAAACTACATCCTTGTGACTCATGTGGATGTACAAATCACTCCTCTTCAAATTGTTGGTACAAAGTGAAAATGGCCAACAAGGTTCATATTGATTGTGGATGGACAAATATCACACAATGGACCAAGATGAAAGAAATATTGTATGGCTTCTACAGAAAAGGTAAAACCTATGGTAGACCCAGAGGTAGATCCAATGATAGACCAAGTGGCAGTCCTAGAGGTAATGACCCAGAGACAGACCTAAAGGCAGACCCAGTGACAAAGATCTAGAGGTAGACCTACAAGTAGATCTAGAGGCAGATTCATAGGCAAATCTAGTGATAGTTAAAGAGCTACTCATCCAGAGGTATCCTTAGATCCAGAGCCAGAGCCAAAGCCAGAGCCAACATACCAACATCTTTCATTTTCTCTCCTTCACATTAAGGGGGGAGTTATCTACATTATCCCAAATAATGGAATAAGAGGGGGTGTTAGAGTAATTATCCCATTACTTGGGTAATATCTAGATTCCTATCTTGGATAATATCTAGATTCCTATCTTGGGTAATTACCATATTCTGTTAGGGTAGAATATAAGTTACTACATTATTTTACCTAGGTTAGATATTCACATTGTTAGCGAATATTAGTAGTTAGTTGTTAGCACTATTTTTTATTATTTTAGCAACATTAGTGGGGAGATTTGTTAGTCTCTACGTAGGCTATCTATAGCCTAAAGTTGTACAATATATTTCTATGAATAATCAAGAAATACCTAATGGTTCACGACCTATCAGTATGATTATCTACCCTCTAATGATAAAGAAAAACTTTCCTTATTTCTTAAAGAAGTCAAAGAAGGTAGATTTACAACATTGATTAACTATCTTCACGAAATTCTCTTCACAACATGGTGGATTTCACAAATATTGGTTATATTTTCACCAGAAGAATGTCTAATGATTTATCTATCATTAATTGTGTTTGTACTTACTCAACACAAGAAACAAGCTAGCAATAAATAACAATACTATTGTGATGATAGACTAACTTGTCATAAAGCAAATATTTCACCAAAACCAAAGCAGAATCACAGGAAGAGAAGAATAAAAAGGAAGAAGCAACATACTAAAGCAATAGAAAAAGAACTAGTACACCAAAAAGGACAATTGCATCATGTCCTACTCATTCATCAACAATCAAAACCAAATGAATATGCTTTCAAAGAGAACTATAAAGGTCGTTGGATAGAAGATAAGGAAGATGAATCTAAACAAGCCAAAGATCATTCAATGAAATAAGAATATTTAGCTTTAGCTACAACTTACTCTGCATCATATGGAGACACAAATTACCTATTGAACATGAATAAAAAGAATGCAAAAGAAGAGTACAAAGATCAAGATGAAGAAGAAGATTCATATTAAAGACTAAAGTCTTCAACACCCAAATAATGTAATATAGGGGGGTGTTAGAAATAGAGTTTATTCCATCATTTGGGTTATGTAAATGTATCTTCCAAGGTACATATTTAGGACATTAGATTAATTTAGAGGGAAGTTATCTAGTTACTTTATGTGATATAATAAATACACAAGTGTCAATATGTAAGTTGTATATGTGCAAGTTGCCCCTTGCACAACTAGGTAGAGTATTGACCAAGGAACCTATCTTCCTATATAAGAAATACCTCATTGTTAGATAGATAAGAGAGTCGGGGGACATAGTCAGATAGTGTAGCTTAGAGAATAGCACATTTCTGTGTAGATCACCATCCATTGGTGATGGGTGCAATGTAGTTCAGTAGCTTTATTAATGGAGTGCTCATTTCTTCCATAGCTACATTGTATTCTTTTATGTCATTTCTATTTACAACATATTTCAATCATCTAGTAAATTTACTTTCTTTCATATTATATTGCATCTTGTGATTGTTATCTCCTAGTACTCATTACATCAAAAGCTAACATGCACCTTCTTGTTAAACTTCATACAATAAATCTCTCCTTCGAGCTATTGATTATTAGTTATAGCTTTGAGTCATCCATCTAAGCGTTGACAAGTCAAAGGTCTAGTAGGCTTTTGCTATCATTCAGACCATCAACTTCACATCCAAACCATTGATCTATAGGCTCTTAGTCCGAACCATCAGATCTGGTGAATTTACTCGAGACTTACCAAAAGGGGGCGCATAGACATAGGAAAAGAGGGGGGAACGACTATTTGACTTTTCTTAGGAAGAAGACTTAGGTTTATTTATGTTCTATGTAGTTCTAAGGTATATTGTGTGAAGAGACTATATTTGTGAAGGGGGTGGGGGATATTGACTTAACACTTAGGAGGTATAACTATTTAAGTGGCATAGGGGTAAAAGTATTGTAATTACTATGGCTTGAGCATGTGAATTTTAGGATATGATCATGTATGAGGACTTTTGGAGGGTTTAGGCTAAGGTTGATGCTTAATATTCGAATGTATGAAATACATGAATCTAAAGGATGGGATTTGGTTAGGTCTTTAGAAAAATTTATAATTTTTTTGTGGCCTGTGCTCATGACCTTAGAAAATATGTGAAAAATACTTTGGAATTAATTCTCAAGCTTCTTAATGTTGTCAATCATGGGTCTAAACCGTAGATCTATCTATTGAGCCTTCGAGCCGTATGATCTATCGTAGATATGACAAAAAGTTAGAACCCTTCAGAAGTTAAACATTTAGCCATTGATTTCTCGATCGTGCCTCCTAGCATTCCATCTAAGCTCAGGTACAATAAAGTGCTTTTAAGCCTTGTTGTTAGCTTTTGGACCATAATCCTCTCCTTAGAGCCATATATTTCTCAGTTGCACCTTTGAACCATCTATCTGAGTGTGAATAGGACAAAACATCTTTTGGGTTATTGTTAACTTTTAGCTGTCGACCCTTCCTCCAATCTGTCAATCTATTGACATCGCTCTGAACCATCCATCTTGGATTCGAAAAGTCAAAATGCTTTTAAATTATTTGTTAAATTTTGGACCAAGGGCTCCCATTTGAGCCATAGATTTATTGTTTGCACCTCTGAATCGTCTAAGTATGAATAAGACAAAGCATATTTTGGGCTATTGTTAACTTTCGGTTATCGATCCTTATTTTTATCTATCAATCTATCGACCTCACTTTTGAACCATACATCTTGGATTAGAAAAGTCAATATGCTTTTAAGTTCTTCATTGACTTTTCAACCAAGGGCTCTTCTTTTGCATCATAGATTTTTTGGCTCTACCTCCTAACCATCATATGTTTTAGATGAGATAAAGAACCTGTAAGGAAGTAATGGAAAAATACAATCACCAAAAAATAATTATCCTTAAGGTTGTAACTCGTATGGGGGGAAAAATACTTAGGCTTGGACTTAGTATTTTCAGGGTGGGACTTTAGGGAAATTAACAATGACGACATAAGGTGTAAAGGGGTAGGATTAATTTTTAAAACTTAGGAAAAAATAGTATAAATTTTTATAATGGCCTAAGGTATATCTTATGAAGGCTTATGGAATGGTGGGGGTGAAAATAATATGTTGTGGTCTTAGGTATTTGACTTAGGAAATATCCAATGGACTTCAAATCATGTATGGAGGAAAATTACTTTTGGGATCCTATTCTTTTGGACTTAGGGATTAAAGTGGGGAAGGAAAATATTTTGATGGGCCTAGGAAAAAAGAAATATTAAGATTTTTTGTGGACTAAGGTTTTATGAATTTTTCAAAATGGTGTGAACCTTAGGAATCTTTGGGAACAAACATGACTATGACCAAGGAGTATTTTGAATATTTTTCTTTTGCGATAGAACTTGAGATTACTTTCATCTTGATTTATCAAGATAGACCTAGGACTTTATATGAATTTTCAAAATTTGAAATTAGGGGTACTTTTCAAGTTGGATTTTGAGGATCCAACAGGATCCTTGCCACAAAAATTGGTATCTCCATGGTGTTTTCATCTTCTTAGTTGGCCTTGGGTGGAAATACGCTCAGTGAATTTTTCCACTCAATATCATCAGGAAAATTTATTATTTCAAGGTCTTTGGCTTCCCCCGACCAAATATTCAAAAGGATTCTCTAATAGTTCCTTCCCTTTAATAGTTACCTCTTTCAATTTGACTAAAATTGACTTTATTTTTTCACATACTTTGAATGCATTTCCTTCATTGACTTGATATTTTTCTTATTTAATCATGGTGTGGACAACATCATCATCCAGGAGGTGTCTCTTATCATCAAATATGTCTACCAACCTAATAGGGATCAACCCTTGATTTTTTTTTTCCATTTTATGAACTTGAGTCTTTAGGGATATCAAGTTGTCTTTGCAAGCATGCAAGTTCTTTTGGGCATCTACAATACTCTTGATATTCTTTACCATATCTTTCTAGTCCATTCCACGCTACTATGCTCATGGTGGATCATTTATGCAAGCCATTTTAGGATCTCTTGGTGTTTACCTCTTGTAGAAAGTTGTCCTTCTATTTGTTTAATTATGTTTTCGATTGTTTCCAAGCTCTCTCCTATAGAGGATGTTATCCTAAAGTCCTCAAAGACATTTTGTGTCTCTTCCTTGATTTGTTCCCATATGTCCTTAGAAATTTGTATTTCTTGTGCCAAATTAGGGTCTATCTCCTTTTTTGTGTGCTTTAAGGCTTCCAACTCTCTGATATAATGGTCTTTCTTCTCCTAGTTTTCTAGTAATTTACCTTGTTCTTCAGTCATTTCTTGCATGAATTGTTTAAACTCAACAAGTTGGGATTTGAGGTCTTCCACATACTTTATAAATTGATCCCTTTCTACCACCTATTTATTAAGCCCTTAATTTTCTTGTTGGAGTTGGTCCCTCTCAACTTTAACCTAAGCCAATTCTACCTCCAATATCCTATTTGTAAGCAACATCACTTCATCCTCATCTACTAGTTGGGCATATTTCATAGCCGCACCTAGTGTGAGTTGGTTTTCCAACTAGACCTTCCAATAATAATCTAGTTTGTATAGGTCTAATTATGACACTCTAGCAGTCAAGTTAGCAAGAGCTAATGCTAGTTTGGAGAGGTCAATCACTACAACTTCTCTTTCTAGATCATGGAAGATTTAGAAGTTTTTTTGCGAGTCTCTTGTACTCTTTCTTCCATGTCTCCTACATTATGAACGTGTCCATTGCCTTTGATAGTGTCATACTCCTCAATTTTAAGGGCATGAATGGGCAGAAGTCCTTCTATTATACTAGTGACAAGGGAGGCTCTTATAGACCCAGATCCTTAGGTAAGGGCTATGGGAATCATTGCATGCAAGAGGAGTTGCTTAGCATATGATTGAGAGCGAGTGGAAGTGGTCGGCATGAAGATTAGTGAAAACTACATGGCGATAGTGGGTAATGAGGTGGATATGGGAGAAGTAGGTAGTGATGCTAATTTAGTCAGGGTGGTAAAAAGAGGAGTCATTGTATGTGTAATGGTGGGATGAGATACAATGGGTTATGCAAGTTTTATGGTAATGGGAGTGGTCCCTGTTGTGATGGTGGTGGAGGAGGGTGGAGTACCCCTTAGTGAAATGTGGGGTGAATAATGCCTTGAAGATACATGGTCCATGTCAATGAAATATGGAAGAAGCATAGTAGAAGAATGAGAAAGAGGAGTATGGATAGGAGAAGAAGAAGAAGGAGATGGAAGAGATAGGAAAGTAGATGTAGAAAAGATAAAAATAGTAGAATGTGAAGGTGGAATGGTGAATATTGAGTGGGTAGGAGGGGTTTGAGTAGTCATAGCCATGATATTGGCCTATCTATAGTTTGGAGGAGGAATTTCTTAAGGGGTTTCTCCCTATTTGATCAGGGTTTCTTACTCCTATCACTTTTATGTTGTTGCAACCACTTATTTAAACATGGACCCATACATTTTGAAACCTCTTTGCCCCTTAATTTTCATATGTCATACTACTACACTAATGACCACTACTATTAAAGGAGCAACTGATATTGAAATCTCTAACACTATCTATTTCTTGGGTTTCTATTTATGTAGGGATGAGGTACCTACTACCTTTATCACTTCTGTGAATATCTTCATCCTTTTTGTGCCCTTAGGGTCATCTTGTCCCAAATGGTACATAACTCATCATAAAATGGACCATCTTTGGTGGTATTATTCATTGTGTCTATTTCATACCTCATTCTCTGTTAGACCAAGATCTTGTCTAAATACTCTTTCTTGAGAGCCCCTAACCTTCGATGATTTGGCTTGATGTCAAGATTAAATCCATATTTTACGTAGGTATAGAAGGTATACCACTCTTAAGGATGATTGTATTGGCTTTGAATTTTATTTGCATATCTATTGTTACTTCCCAAAGTATTAAGGGTTTTCTCTTCATCCAAGTTAGGTTGTTGTTGGACGTTGTACCATTTTTCATGCACAAATAATGTTTCCAACTTTTTTTCCTAAGGGTTTTCTTGAAGATGTAATTTGTGTCATAGGACCATAGGTCTCTCAGTTACTCAAAATCCATTTCTTTTAGTTTAGCCTCTATCACTACATTGTATTTGCACTTCTTAGGAGTGATCCTCATGATTTTTTGCTTTAACGGGTAGAAGGTGGTTTTTTCCCTTTGAAGTATTTCAAGTCTAAACAATCAAGTTGCCTCACATATTCAAGGTTGAATATATAATCTGGTATTTTGGAAAGAAACTTGAAGGGCATGGCTAAGAAACCATAGAGGCAAATTACAGACTTAGTCCTCCCCAAATAGAAATCACCTTGTGGTAATTTCCCTTCTATCATTATCTTACACACCTCATCACTTAGTCTTGGCTCTTTATATTTGAATTTCTCGATGGTTACTTTATACATTTCATTATAGAAGCAATATGAAGATTTGTTTTCTCCTTTGCAAGTCATGTCAGTATAGTCCATAATGCTTAGGGGCTTACCTGAACTATCTTGAGAGTGATGAATTAGATTTTATTCTAGTATAAGGTCAACAAGATTAGGTAGGAGGTATAGTGGAATTTTATTTCATCCTTAAAGTTTCTCAGTTGAAGGTCCATTTGATTTGAAATATATATATCATACTCAATCATCTAAGAATACCCAGGACAGGTCTATATTTCATGGAATAGGATGATGTGCTCTTCATATATCCTTTTGTCATATTTATCATCTAAGATAATAGTGATGCCTAACAACATTGTATTTATATTATCTTTAAACTAATCTAAGTCTAGCAAGATGGTGAAATTTGAGGGCAGGTTGGGATTCTTCTAATATGAGATAAGGATGCTTTGCTAATAGGTTCTTGACTACTACTAGTATAAGTATTTTTGAGTCTTGGGATTATAAAATATCCACATGATAGGGTCCTCACTTACCCTTAACATGCTCCTTATGAATCTCATCCTTATGTAGAAATCATCCTTTGACTATTATAGGATCTTGAAGGATTTAGACATTAGGCCATACCTCTCTACCATTATATTTATGAGTTAAGGACAATCCCACACCTAGGCTACTAGGTTCATCACCAAGCCAAATGTCCAAGCATTTCTTATACTCCAAAAAACAACTTGGGTGCCAATATTGAACCTCCTTAATGGCTCTATGCTAACATTTCTAGTGGAATAGGTGTATTTATCCTCAGCCACCTTCTAATACAAATATTTGAATTTCTCTTTAGACCTTTTAGAGGGTGTGAATTCCTACCTATTCTTCTTGCCCCTCTTCTTCTTTCTTCCTTATCTTTTTTATGGCCTTGCCTCTATTAATAATTCGGCCTCCCTAGGTGACTTGGCCTCTATTGTGGTGACTATTATGGGTAATGGGAATTGCCATGGGAGGGGCAAAAAATATGGTTGGCAATAAGACTAATTTAGATTTAGGTATTGAAGGGTTGGAATATGTGGATAAAGTGTCCATGGTAAGGAAAGGGTGGAAAGCAAGGCAAAAATGAGCAAATTTGAGATTTTGGTGCTTAGAGTGATTTGTTCAAAAAATGTAGTAATTCACTCACTTGTGAGGGTTTGGTGTGATTTGCTCAAATTTGGGGGTGAGTGATTCACTATGAAGTTTGAGTGATTCACTTGGGATATTGAGCAATTTGCACATTGACAAGGACTTGGAAAAAAATTATCAAGTTTGTGCATTAGTTTTTTGAGCAATTTGCTTGCTTGCTAGTGAGGAGCCCTAATGAGGCTATGACTCGCTTGATATTCATCATCGTATGCATGGTCTATTGAGGTTTTATGATTTACTACAGGTGGGCTATGGTTTTCTTGAGCAGTTAAAGTAGGGACTTATGGCAAATAATGCCCTGCCCACCTTGGTGTGCCTTACCTACATTGGGGTATGGGTTGTCTGAGTAGGGTGATCGACTTGTTGAAGGTTGATTAGCCCTTGGTTGTGGTTGGACCAAAATTTCTCACTAGAGGTGAGCATGTCCTTTTCTAAAGTGAGTAAATCACAAATTTTTAACATCAATATATATTTGTACAAGCATCAATTGCCTTATCCAATTTGACGTAACACTATTTTGAGGGACAAATATAAACAAGGAGAGAAGGAAGAAAAACATGAGAGGGGAGATTAAGACTATCACAAAGGTAAATAATTATTGCATTAATAGCTAGTATTATATGTATATAATTATTGAAGAACATAAGCTTATACTGAGAGGGGGGGGTGAACAGTATAAGACCTCTTTTTACTTTTTCCTTTATACTTCAATTCAAAATTATGCAGTGTATAGATAGCAGTATCAATAGCCGTAATCAAAGCAATGCACAAAATACCATCTACAATAGAGACACAACAATTTACGTGGTTCACCCAATGTGGGCTACTCCACGGATAAAATATTACACTAAATTTTATCAAATCTAATTCTGGGAATACCTTTCCCGATTACAATGTTTATGGGCACCAACCCAAAGGAGACACAAATCCCCTAGCTCTGCTCTGACTGGTGATCCTCTAGAAGACCTCTGCCTCAGTTGCCCTTAGCAAATGGAACTTTGTCCACAGAAGACACCTGTCCTCCCTGCTATGGCTGGAGACCTCTGCCCTCAACTCTATCACCTCCAAAGCTGGTCCTCGAATTTGCACTAAACATAGTCCTTCCGTTTAGCACAAATGTCCTCGTTCTCTTTCTCTGATCTGCACCAAACATAGTCCTTCGGTCTGGCATAAATGTCCTCGAATCTGCACCAATCTCTGTCCTCAACTGGTCCTCAAATCTGGTTCACAAAATTGGTTCACAAGCTTTCACTAAAGCTTGCTTGATCTTCACCCAAGTCTTCACCAAGACTTGTCTCAGATCTGCTTTGCAAGTTCTTACTAGAACTTGCCCAAACTGCTTCACAAGCTCAAGAAAAACTTGCTCAAATATATGCAAAAATCCCTCTCAATGACTTGTCCAAAACCATCAAAGCCTGCGCACTATCACCGAACGTCACAAAAATGATGCACCCCACAACTTTGCACTTTTCTGCTCTCTGTGCGCAAACACAGCAACACCGTCTTCGCGTACTCTGATTCCTTGCGATCTCTCTCACTTAGACGATTCGACAAAATGCACTCTGTACACTATTATCAAATTTTGCACTCTGCTCTCAGCGATCGGACTTCTCCCCCGCACTCTATCTGTGAATGTCACACTTCGAACGCACACACAAAATTGATACTTTAACTCTTTGAACAACCCTCATTTTATACTAATACTTTCAAGATCAAAACCTTGATCTTAATCGGCTACACAACCCTAAACTACATTGGCTGCAAACCCTAATCTTCGTCGACCCAAATTTAACTTTGTCGACCTCACTGCCTCTGCAACTCTTCTGTAGCTTCTGCCACGAAACTACATGTCATGATATCGCGACACCTTTGCAATCGTACACTTTCTTTTGCCTTTTGTCGCGAAAACGTGACACTTTAGCCTTTAACGACTTCATCTAAGCTCTTGTCACGATATCGTGACACTTTTGTCTTTGTCAGCATCAACTTTGCTTTTGTCATGAAATCGTGACACTTCTGCCTCTGCAGACTTCGACTTCACTTCTATCACGAAATCGTGACACTTCTGTCTTCATAGTTCACAACTTGGCTTCTGTCGCAAAATCGTGACACTTCTCCTGTTGAAAACCTGCTTTGTGTTTCTGTCGTGAAATCGTGACACTTTCTCCAACCAAATGCTGCCATCTCAATCTATCATGAAATCATGACACTTTCTCTTCCTTGCACTCTTGTCTGCTTGCACTAGCAAAAATGGAACATGTCACGAAATCACGACGCTTTTGCCTTCGAGCTCTTCCTTCTTGAATTTGTCATGAAATCGTGATGCTTCTTCTATTGAAGACTTACTGTCTCTGTCACGAAATCGTGAAAATTTTTGCATCCATAGGCTTTCTCTTCAACCTGTCATGAAATCGCGACAATTTCTACATCCGTACGACTTCTTTTTAGCCTGTCACGAAATTGTGATGCTTTCAGCTTTCGTACGTCTTCTTTGCAACCTGTCCCGAAATCATGATAGTTCTCATTTCAGACTCTTCCCTTTGTTGCATGTCACGAAATCGTGACACTTTTTCTCCTTAGCACTTTTCTTTTCTTCGGGTTGCGAAAACCCAACATGTCGTGATATCACGACACTTTTTCTCTCGGACTCTCTCTCCTGCATTATGTCAGGAAATCGTGACACTTTTTCTTTCGGACTCTCTCTCCTGCAACATGTCACGAAATCGTGACACTTTTTCGTCCGACCAACCTTCCTTGCAATATGTCACGAAATCACGACATTTCTGACTCGAACATTCTCTCTCCTCTTTGAGTCGCGAAACTGCGACATGTCATGATATCGTGACACTTTTGTAAAAAGCTTTCTCTCGCCTGCTCAAGTCGTGAAAATGCGACATGTCACGATATCGCGACACTTTTCTAAAAAGCTTTCTTTCGAACCTGTCATGCCGAACCCTTCATCAAAACAGATTATTTAACATAAAATAAAATTCCTTCAAAATCTTCTTGACATCAATGACAACTTAAACACTTGAGCAAAGAAAATGCACCCAAGGTACCCAAAATTGCCAACAATCTCCCCCTTTGTCATTGATGGCAAACCTTTACTGAAAACACGTCTCAAGAGCCAAAACTGAAACCAACTGTTCTAACAGCTGAGAAACTGTGCCCACAACTGAGAATCTTCCTCTGAAGTTTTGCTCCCCCTGACTTGAAGCTTTCCTCTTCACTTGAAGCTCTCCCCCTTACTCATATCTCTCTCCCCCTTTGTCATCAATGGCAAAGGGTCACCTTTGGGGCTCGGGACTAAGAATGAGCTTCTTAGCTTAGTCCCTCCCCCACCTCCTGATGAGGTGAATAATTCTAGGGTGGGAGTAAAACTCCCATTAGGCACTGATCATCATCAGCGTCTATCACTTCCTTGTCGGGCCTTCTCTTAAACTCTTTGCCCGTATTCCTCGTTCTCCTGTTCTCGTTATCATTCCTGTTCTTATCCATGCCTTGATCCTTGGACCTGTTCATATCACTGTTCCTGTTCCTGTACTTTGGAAGTTCAGCTCTACATTGTCTAGCTGTGTGACCTTCATTGTTACACTTATAACAAGTAACAATGTTATTTATTTTAGGCATACCTGTTCTTTGAATCCGCCTGATCTGGCCGAACCTATTTTGATCAAACCTGTTCTTGTAATTAACCTTGCAATAGACTACCTTATGCCCAAACTATTGACAAGAGTAGCAATACCCTTGAAAGAAACTAGCGCTTCTGAAATTGCCGTTTACCTTCTTCACTTGAGCCATGCAATGTGCAGCCATGTGACCAAACCTGTGACATGCAAAACATCTTCCGTGAAAATTTCCTTTATTCGACCTCTTGGGTCCTAAAAATTTCTTCTTCTCATTCTGAATTTTGTTTTTTGTTTCTGCGCATCTATCATCCAAGGACTCATAATATGAAATACTTTCCTCATCATAACTCTCTTCCTTTTGGAGTCTCTTACTAGACTCTCTAGCTTGTTCCTTGACAAAACCAAGGCCTGTTTTATCCGTTGTCTTTCTTTGACCTTTGATGAGTGACTTAACCTTTTTGGAGCTATCTTGAAACCTGTAAAGCTTATCCTTGTACTCTTTAGTTTCCTCTTTCAAAGAAGCCATTTTCTGTTCTAACTCACTATACTCAAGAACCTTAGACTCTAACTCATCCTTGAGTTCTTGTTTCTTAGCCATAGAGACGTCGAGACTTTCTATAAGATCATCTCTCTCCATACAACATTCATCTAACTTATCCTTGAGTCTAGCATTCTTCTTTCTTTCCTTTTTCAAAACACTAAGAGCGTTAGTAAGTTCACTTTCTAGATCCTTTATTTGTTTGCTTTCCGAATCATCAAACCCTTTTTCAGATTTCCTATCACTAGAGGTGCTACCTTTTTCAAAAACCATACATGCATCTTCCTTATAGTTTTCTGAAGCATCCTCATACATACTAGAAACCAAATCATTATTTGTGCAATCATCCTCAAGGTGACCAAAATTTCCACATCTAAGACATTTCATGATAATGAATCTATGTTTCGGTTCTTCCTCTTTTTCTGATATGAACAACATCTCATTTTCAGTATCAATTGAAGAACTTTCACTATCACTACTAGAACACTTACTTGCTTTGTATAGGTATAAACTCTTCTTGTGCTTGTGAGAATACCTCTTTCCTTGATTGCTGCACTCATCTTTGTTTTTCTTGTGATGCTTGTGCTTTTCAGAATCCTTGCTCTTAGAATCCTATATATCTTCATCACTTTCGTTCTTGGGAACAATACAGTCAGTAGCATAATGACCAAACTTTCCACAATTTAAACATCTTATATTTTTCATGCTTTTGTGCTTTCTAGAGAACTTGCCTTTCTTGCTGTAATATGCCTCTTCATCACTAGAAGACTCATCACTCTCTTGAAGCTGTTTACCCTTGGATTTCTTGGTAGTCTTGAAAGCTGTCTCTTTCTTGACATCAATATTCACCTGAGTTCTCAACTCAAATGCTGCAAGTATACTATGTAGTTCATCCTTTTTCAATTTATCCAAATCTTTAGCTTCCTCAATAGCAAAAATATTTTCACTAAATCTATTAGGAAGAGATCTTAAAATCTTATCACAAACATCATTTTCAGCAAGCTCAAGACCTAAGTCTTTCATGGAGTTAACAACCTCATCCATACGAAGCATATAGTCACTAATATTTTCATCATAATTCATCTTGAGTTGTTCAAACATACCTTTGAAGTGTCTCAACTTGGCCTTTCTGACATTTGTATAACCTGTATGAACCACCTGCAGCTGTTTCCACATTTCACTGGCTGTCTTGTAGTGAATCACTTTGGTGAGATCTACTTTCTGTAAGCCTTTCAGGATTGCATTCATTGCTTTTGAATTACTGTGGTGTAGGAGCCTTTCTTCTTTAGTATTTGGACCATGTACAGGAATAGTGTACTCATCTTCAATTACTTCCCATACCTCATTACCAAGTGCCATTAGATGAACCTTCATCCTTGCACTCCAAAGACCAAAATATGACCCATCAAGAATAGGTGCTGCATTGCCGCTGGAAAAATCCATTATGCTCTTAACTAGCTTTTCCTTCAAGCTGTTAAACTTTTCCAAAGGAACCCGCTCTAATACCAATTGAAGAACACAAGCTTATACTGAGAGGGGGGGGTGAATAGTATAAGACCTCTTTTTACTTTTTTCTTTATACTTCAATTCAAAATTATGCAGTGTATAGCTAGCAGTATCAATAGCCGTAATCAAAGCAATGCATAAAATACCATCTACAATAGAGACACAACAATTTACGTGGTTCACCCAATGTGGGCTACTCCACAGATAAAATATTTCACTAAATTTTATCAAATCTAATTCTGGGAATACCTTTCCCGATTACAATGTTTATGGGCACCAACCCAAAGGAGACACAAATCCCCTAGCTCTGCTCTGACTGGTGATCCTCTAGAAGACCTCTACCTTCGTTGCCCTTAGAAAATGGAACTCTATCCATAGAAGACACCTATCCTCCTTGCTCTGGCTGGAGACCTCTGCCCTCAACTCTATCACATCCAAAGCTGGTCCTCGAATTTGAACTAAACACAGTCCTTCGGTTTAGCACAAATGTCCTCGTTCTCTTTCTCTTATCTGCACCAAACACAGTCCTTCGGTCTGGCAAAAATGTCCTCGAATCTACACCAATATTTGTCCTCAACTGGTCCTCAAATCTGGTTCACAAGCTTTCACTAAAGTTTGCTTGATCTTCACCCAAGTCTTCAACAAGACTTGTCTTAGATCTGCTTTGCAAGTTCTTACTAGAACCTTCCCAAACTGCTTCACAAGCTCAAGAAAAACTTGCTCAAATATGTGCAACAATCCCTCTCAATGACTTGTCCAAAACCATCAAATCCTGTGCACTATCACCGAACATCGCAAAAATGATGCACCCCACAGCTTTGTGCTTTTCTACTCTCTATGTGCAAACACAGCAACACCGTCTTCGCGTACTCTGATTCCCTGTGATCTCTCTCACTTAGACGATTCGAAAAAATGCACTCTATACACTATTATCAAATTTTGCACTCTGCTCTCAGCGATCGGACTTCTCCCCCGCACTCTATCTGTGAATGTCGCACTTCGAACGCACACACAAAATCGATACTTTAACTCTTCGAACAACCCTCCTTTTATACTAATACTTTCAAGATCAAAACATTGATCTTAGTCGACTGCACAACCCTAAACTACGTCGGCCCAAATTTAACTTTGTCGGCTTCACTGCCTCTGCAACTCTTCTGTAGCTTCTACCACAAAACTACATGTCGTGATATCACGACACCTTTGCAACCGTACACTTTCTTTTGCCTTTTGTCACGAAAATGTGACACTTTAGCCTTTAACGACTTCATCTAAGCTCTTGGTGTGATATCGCGACACTTTTGTCTTTGTCAGCATCAACTTTGCTTTTGTCGCAAAATCATGACACTTTTGCCTCTGCAGACTCCGAATTCACTTCTGTCATGAAATCGCGACACTTTTGTTTTCATAGTTCACAACTTGGCTTCTGTCGTGAAATCGTGACACTTCTCCTGTTGAAAACCTGCTTTGTGTTTCTGTCACGAAATCACGACACTTTCTCCAACCGAACGTTGCCATCTCAATCTGTCACAAAATCGTGACACTTTCTCTTCCTTGCACTCTTGTCTGCTTACACTAGCGAAAACAGAACATGTTGCAAAATCGTGATGCTTTTGCCTTCGAGCTCTTCCTTCTTGAATTCATCACAAAATCGCGACGCTTCTTCTGTTGAAGACTTGCTTACTGTCTCTGTCGCAAAATCATGACACTTTCTGCATCCATAAGCTTTCTCTTCAACCTATCACAAAATCGTGACACTTTCTGCATCCGTATGACTTCTTTTCAGCCTGTCGCAAAATCGCGACGCTTTCAGCTTCCGTACGTCTTCTTTGTAACCTGTCGCGAAATTGCGACAGTTCTCATTTCAGACTCTTCCATTTGCTGCATGTCGTGAAATCGTGACACTTTTTCTCCTTAGCGCTTTTATTTTGTTTGGGTCGTGAAAACCAGACATGTTGCGATATCATGACACTTTTTATCTCGGACTCTCTCTCCTGCATTATGTCGCGAAATCGTGACACTTTTTCTTTCGGACTCTCTCTCCTGCAACATGTCGCGAAATCGTGACACTTTTTCGTCCGACCAACCTTCCTTGCAATATGTCACGAAATCGTGACATTTTTGACTCGAACATTCTCTCTCCTCTTTGAGTCGCGAAACTGCGACATGTCGCGATATCGTGACACTTTTCTAAAAAGCTTTCTCTCGCCTGCTCAAGTCGCAAAAATGCGACATGTCGCGATATCGCGACACTTTTCTAAAAAGCTTTCTTTCGAACTCGTCATGCCGAACCCTTCATCAAAACAGATTATTTAACATAAAATCAAATTCCTTCAAAAGCTTCTTGACATCAATGACAACTTAAACACTTGAGCAAAGACAATGCACCCAAGGTACCCAAAATTGCCAACAATTATTCTTTTGTCCAAGGATCCTTATTACACCAAGTGAAGGTGCTACCTATTCACAAATATAGACAACATTACCCCTTCCATGGAGGCGAATCTATATGTATTTGGACCTACAACTTTGATGATTTGGTAGGATCTACTCCACAACAAATCAAACTTTTGATTAGCATCTAGATTTACATGATCCTCATCCCATTTGAGAATAAAATCTCCTTTCTTATATTCCACTTTCATTGATATTTTGTCAAACCATTTATTTATAGCCTTTTGTTGTTGAGTGATCTTCTTGAAGACTCTTAATATTTCCTATTTTAGGGCTAATAGTGCATTCATTCTTATTTGCAAGGGCTCAATATCAATGTCTTCTAGATCTAGTTGTTGTGACATTTGAAGAGAAGGGAGCTCTAAATTAATTGATAGTGTAGCCTCCTTACCATTTATCAACTTATAAGGGGATGATACTATAGATGATTTTGATGTCACCCTATCTTCCCATAGTGCCTTACATAGCTTTGTATGTCAATCTATTTGTGATTTTAAAATGATTCTCTTCAAGATCCTCATGATGTTCTTATTAGTCTATTCAACAAATTTCTCCCTTAAGGATAGTAATTTGATGATGTTTTAAGCAGGAATTCATATTCAAGGGAAAACTTCATCACCTTAGCTCATTTGAAATAGGTAGCATTGCCTATCACTATGGCAAAAAAAGTTCCAAATCGAGTGAATATTTCTTCAAGTAGCTATACAATGGTCTCTTTATTGGTTGCTTTATATAGCATCACCTTGATCCATTTAGTGAAGTAAGTAGTGGTAGTAAGGATCCATCCATGACCAATGCTCGATAATGGGTTTATCTTACCTATGAAATTGAGGCCCTACTATTGGAATGGTTTGGTCAAAACAACTAATTTTAGTGGCAACATGGCTCTCTTATTCTTACCATAGAACATGTAGTAATATTTACAATTCTTGACCCATTGATAGTAGTTAGTAAACAAAGTAGGTCAATAGTATCCAACCCTCAGGATTTTGTGAGATATAGTAGGTGTTGAGAAGTATCCTCATTCATCATGATAATGCTTGATAAATACCTCTTGTTTATCTTCTTCCATGCATTAAAGCAAAATATTGGTGTAGCCTTTTTCAAACAATATGTTACCTAGCCATTGATAGTGGGTTTCCTTACGTATGAATTTAGATCTTTCTTTAGTGGATAAACCCTTAGGGACTTTTATAGTAGCCATGTATTTGTAAATATCACTCATCCATCCCGTGACCCGATTGTTATTTATTTTATCAATTAGAGCAACTTGTTCCTTAGATACTGCTCTTGCCAATATTTCATACAAAGCCCAACCCGTAATTAGTTTAGTAGGCTTGATATTAATGTCAAATTCTTGTATCTTATTAATCCAACCAACTTTTATTTCTCCCAATTCACCATGTAATAAAGTAGATCAAACATTGGGGTGTACCACAAAGAAAGAGGTTTTTCTCTATGAGAGATAGTATTTAGAATTCTCTCAAAGCCTTCATGATGGAAAATACTTGTTTCTCAATTAAAGCATCCATCTCTTTGTAGTTGTAAAGAGCTTGAATCATGAAGAAGATAGAGTGTTCTTCATCTTGATCATTCTTTTGAGTTAAGACAACGATGCTTTATTTTGTCCTAAATATATATAAACTAATATATTTGAAGAATATAAGGTTGATCATGATAGGGGATTTGTTAAATGAAAATTTTTATACCTATTGGAAGGATTTATTTCCTTCTTTAGTCCATTCTAAGGAGGCATATTTCTTAAGCATCTTGGTTACGTGACCATCTACGCAAAGCTGGCGATGAATTTGATCACAAGATGAATCTACCCTAAGAATAACCTATTCACTTTGACTAATGAAAGAAATGGTAGATAATGAATATATTTTTCCTATCTTTGGAAAAGACCATTAATTCATCCAAGTGAATTAGAATGATCTCACCTGCAAGCCCTCGTAAAGCTATATACATTGCTATTTAGAAATTTGCCTCAACATTCAATTGGTCAAAAGTTATTCTTTGATGAGTGGAAGTACCCCATTTGGTGGTGAAGGTTGTCTTGCATTGATATTCATCCTTGACCCAAATATGGTTGTATCCAAAGAAACCATCTAGAGGTAATAACATTTGTGAACCAACCACCTTATGTAGTATCTGATTGATGGAAGGCAATGGGGAATGATCTCTTATAGATCCATATTAGAATTCTTAAAATTAATGCATGGCCTGATATATACATTTATTTTATGCATAAGGATAAGGTCGATGACCCATGTGGAATGCTTTATTAGAAATATAATGTGGTCTTATAGAAGTTTTAGCAACACTTTCTTCATTGCAACTTCTATTTTTGGATTAACTGATCTTTGCTTTTGGTGGAAAGGCCTAGTAATTGGTTCCAGATTCATGGTATTCCTATTACACTACAGTCATAGAATTTCAACTCTTTATATGATCAAGTAATTATATTCCCATACTTGCTACAAAGTTCTTTGAAAATATCTTGTTCTTCCTGAGTACAATTCTTCCTAAGCAATGGGCTCTTCCATTTAGCTATTTAAACATGTTGATATGTAGAATATTTTAATTTTAGACTATCTTTTCTCAAGTTATCATAAGGGCTAAATAAGATCTCTAGTGTGATCAAACCATTAGGCAACTACTTCGATTTTAGTTGTATAATCCCATCTTTGACATCATCTCCATATTCATTCTTCTATTTGCCATATTGTGTTTCCTTTATCACATATTCTATTATTTGATCATTATTATTGAATACTTTTCAATGTTCATCATTATAAAGAACTACAAGTCTAAAGACAACCTCTAGCTCCTTTGGTTTACCTCACATCTCATTTGTTGATTCAAAGTATGATGTCATGCTTGCCAATTTGTCTAATTCTTTCTTTAGCTTCCTGGGTATTGCTTTGATTTCATAAGAGTCAAAACTCTCAAACAAATCCCTGACTCTGTGTTTGTAGGATTTAAGGTACTTATTCTTGATAGCATACTGGAAATTGATGTGATTTACTATTAATATAGATTTATCGCATATTATTAGGTCTTTGATCCCCATCTTCTCTACTTTTCTCAAACCAATATAAAGGGCTTCATACTCAACTACATTATCGTGCAACTGAATAGAAACCTATAGGTATAATTGATTTGTGACCCTTGGGGATAAATGAACTATACTCCAATGCCTACCCCATTCCTAGTTCTAGCCACATAAAAGTAAATTTTCCATGTCTTTTCATCGCCATGGCTTTTCAAGGCTAGAATTTTGGGAGGAATCTTTGTTATTAGGTAATTCCCAAATTTTATTTCTTCAAATTTCCACTTGGGTTCCTTTTCATCCTTAAGAAAACCAATTATCATCCTCATATTTGTATTATATTCTTAATATCCATCATTATCTATGTATTTTTGGAGTTTATTCTAGTTTACGATGCCATCATCTTCCAACTTGTGTAAGAGTTAATTACAGGGTGACTCATTCTCCATATTGATAATTTTTCATCTCTTGAAACCTTCATGTATGTATAATCCATTGCTAGATAGCCATATTTGGATAACTTATTTATCCGTTCTTTGGATAGTAACATTCTAAAGTATGGTGACAAATCTACAACTATGACTTCTTGTACCACAATGAACTCTAGATACCTGGTTATGGTCATGACTATATCTTTGAGGACATATACAATATTAACTCTCATCTCATCCATCTACATTGGGTTTTTGGTTTTCTTGGTATAAGGGATACCTATTTATTTGCACACGACATTGGTCATAACTATGACCCTCACTCTTGAATCAATAATACAACTTTTGAGGATATAATTTTCAATTTTGAATATTACATAGAAAAAAACAACTTCAGATCCTTTGGATTTGGAGCATTTTGCACATTAGAAGCATTGAATTTTATATCCAACCATTATTCCTATTGTCTTTGATTGTCTTGATTATCGAACATGGTGTGGACTAGGTGGATGGGGTAGATTGTACCTCATGTAAAGTGACACAATAGGGCTAGTATTGAGAGTGTGAGGTTTGGCTTAGTCAAGGGCCTCTAAGATTTTGACAAAGGTTATCTCCTTTATAATATTAGATATTTAATGCACTTAATCATCTTGAAGGGAGAAAGGGTAAGAGAAAAAACCTAAGATGAACTCAAAGTAGATGCACAGGCCTCCAACATATATATACATATATATTTTTAATTTTGCTAGATAACAAGGGGTTATACTCAATTCCCCACCTGTTAGGGTACATAGAAATAGAGATATTATATTGTATAAGGGTTGGCATCGGCTACACATGACTCAAGGTTGATTATATTATAATACAATATTATATTAGTAGTCAGCTTCCCAAAGTAGAATTAGAATATGGGTATATAAATAAGGGATATTTTTCATTGTAATAATCATGGAGATGTTTCATATGTAATAATCTTTGCCCATGAGGTGGCTTATTGGAATTTTCCCTCTCTAAGTGGTACTCTCATCTTGGAAGATCTTGTGGAGTTATTCCTTTGTTAACAGGAATTATTGGTGTTGCCCTAACTTAAGGGTATTATCTATATTTGTATCATTGTGTGGATTATTATTGTGGATGAATGATTTGATAATTCTACATATTGGTGAATAATTTATGTTAATAAGAGTAATGGTATCAGAGCAACAATTCTGGTAAAGTGGGGATTGTTTTTTTGTGGATTGCAAAAATAGGACAATTTTTTTTTAAGAAGAAAGGTCTTATCTTCTAGGTGCCATATATTTGCAAAAGTTTATCCATTTCAGATGATTCTTGGATTATTTTGTGCAAATTTTGAAGAGCTTTAAAAAGAGTGTTCATATAATGAAATCCAAGTAGTATTGAGGGAGATACAACCTTGTGAAGTCAACCATCTAGAACAAAGGTAGTGATAAATTTTAAAATCATGATTTTGCAAGACGAAATTTGTCTATCGAGGTAAGCAAATCAGTTGCAATTTATTTTTTTTTGAAGAAAAAATGCATATCTAATTTTTTATGTGGAATTTTAGCTTCAAATCAGTGGGGAGATATATATTTTTGTAAAACCCTAGTTTGCATTATCATTTTTATGGATGTGAACTCATGGCACTTCAAAGGTTTTCTAGAGAAAATGATATTGATGTGAGAGAGTGGCTAAAAATAGCAAAATCTCAATATGATGAAAATAGCTTCATGTGCTTTGATTTTCGTGGTTTTTTTTGGGGGAAGCTTTACAATGGGCATACAGACTTATTAGGGACAATCCCTTGTATACTTGGAAAGAAATGGAACCAAAATTCTTGAGTAAATGGAAACCTATTCAATGTTGGTGTGGGCTTTGGTCTACCATTTTGATGATTCATGATAACTCGATAGATCGTACGACCCTTGTGTCGGTGATGCTTCGCTCAAATTTTTTGCCCTATCAACTTTTTATGGTAAGATAGAGGCCAACCATGGTGGTTATGGATGAGAGATAATTAGAGTTTGATTCTAGAGAGGGAGCCTAAAATGACTACCACATCCAAGGAAGGCAAAAAGTGCACAAATTACCCAATCCTGACATGGGGAGGTAGTGATAATAAATAATAATAATGGGTTCATCGAGTCTAGTAATTGGAATGAGTATAATCTAAACCCCTTAATGAGGATCCATTGGAGGGTAAGTCTGGTGCTAATATCCATGATAATTATATCTCCAATAGCATATATTTAAGTTGTTGTAGTTAATTTCCTGGTGCTTTCAGCGACGTAAAAGGTTTAAAATGATTGTGGCATGGTGGTTATAGGGGCGGACTACGTGAAGATCTGTGTGGCGGCTTCTAGGGCGAACAACGTAGAATACTATGGCAACCATAAAAAGCTAGACAACCTACCTAGATTCGTGGCGGCTACCGATTCCACTATGTAAATTAAAAAAAAAAGAAAAGAAAAAAAGTTGTAGTTAAAAAGCTCGTAGTTGGATCTTGGGCTGTCACGGTCAATCTACCTTCTCGATGTGCACTACCCCTCATATCCCTTATATCAACAACATGTTCCTATTCTTAACTAGTTGGATCGTAGCTTAGATACTATTACTTTGAAAAAATAGAGTGCTTAAAGCAAGCCTATGCTCTAAATATATTAGCATGGAATAACATGATAGGAGTCTGGTCATATTTCATTGGTCTTTAGGATCGAAGTAATGATTTACAGGGACTATCGGGGGTATTCGTATTTCATTGTCAGAGGTGAAATTATTAGATTGACAAATCACTACGAAAGCATTTTCCAAGGATGTTTTCATTAATCAAGAATGAAAGTTGGGGGATCTTAGATAATTAGATATCATCCTATTACCATAAATGATGTCATTCAAGGATCGATAGATGTTTCTCTAAGGAATCTGCTAGCATTTTCTGAGAAATCAGAGTGTTTGGAATCTAGGGGATATGGTTGCAAGGCTAAAACTTAAAGGAATTGATGGAAGGGCACCACCAAGTGTGGAGCTTGCAGCTTAATTTGATACAACATGGGGAAACTTACTAGGTCTAGATATAATAAGGATTGATTGATAGTTGTACGCTTACTACAGTGGTAAGGGATTTGGTCTCTCTTTGAGAGGTCCAAGGTTCAAACCCCATTTAGTATGAGGGGACTAGGATCCCTCATTAAAACCTATGTAAACTCATTGAAAAAATGGAAACCTATTCAATTACAAAGAAAGTTAGATATTTGTAAGAGAGATCTTGATGGAAGGGATAAAAAGATAGATAGCCTAATGGATATCATCAAAGACATTGCAAATAAACTACAAGGGATTTAAAATGAGTGTAATGAAATGAAAGGAGAATGAGAAGTTTTCAAGAATGTGAATGAAGACTATGAAAAAGAAATAAAATTACTCAATAAGGAGAAAGAGAAAAATGTCAAGGAAGATAGTGAGAAGAATGAAGCTACATATTTGGATTTACAAAAGCAAGAGAAGGATCAAAAGGATCTAAATTCATCTAAATTTTTTATTTTGCAGGTTCATGAATGTATTCAAAAGAAAAAGGTTATTATTTCCATTAACCCTAGTAGTAGTTATAATTTCATTAATAGTGCTTTGGCTAATAGGTTGCAGGTTCAAGCAACAAAAATTAAGGACACACAACTTGAGGGTGAGAATGTTTAGATATTTGAATATTTGAAGATCACCATGGATAAATATGTTTTACATTCAGATTTTTATGCTATTGATATGGATAATGTGGATATTGTTCTAGGTCATCCTTGGTTGGATTATTTTGGTACTATTGACATTAATGTTCAAAAGAAGTTTATGAAGTTATGGTACATGAAAAGGAAGATAATATTATAGGATATTTGTCAACAGAAGGAGCAAGGATCCAAGGAAAAACAAGAAGTGGTTGTAGAGAAACAAATTGAAGAACTTGAAATAGAATCCAAGAAGGCAGTAGTAGCAATAAAGTCCATAGAAGAAGTAGTAGCAACATAGTCCATAAAAACAACAGTACCAGAGTCCAAGGAAGCTTTGATAGAAGAGCACAAGGGCACACCAAACAAAGGGAACATACAAGAACAATGTGTAGAAGAATTTAAAATAATGGAACCAAATGTTGAGGAGTCAAAGAAGATAGAACAACAAGTTAAGGTTGCAACATATCGCTATCCATAGCACCTTGAGCAACAAAAATCTTGGATGTATGGATCAAGGCAAAAATATTATGGTTCTACATAGAATCAAAAGGGCACTAAGTTTGGGAGTGTTTGGCAGTGTTTGGTAGAGAAAGCATAGTGATCCTGGTTTTTAGAGTGGTGCATCAACATCAAGGAACAAGTGGACCCATCATTCAAATTATCAAAATAAAGCAACAAAAGCATGGAGTCAAAAAAGCATATTTGTATAATCAAGTAGCAAAATGACATACCAACATCAATGCAAACCACCACCAATCAATGTTTCACTTGGATGGATGGATGAATGAGATTGATATCAATTGCTAACATTTCTTAGCAAATCATATTATCTTGTTTCTTCATATATTTTGAGGATAAAGTCAGGTTTACCATGCCAGAGTCCCCACATAGGAGAGGATGGGGAGTCAGACCCATCATCTAGAGTTTGGTCTCGAAGTGGGTGGGAATGTTATGATCCTGGTGTATTCAAATTTCACTTCCACCTCGAGGCTTTGGTGTAATGGTTTGTTACATAACCCAAGGTTGATTATATTATAATATTATATTAATATTTGGCTCCCCAAAGAAGAATTAGAATATGACTATATAAAGAAGGGATATTTGTCATTGTAATCATCATGGAGATCAATCATATGTAATCATATTTTCCCACGAAGTGGCTTATGGGACTTTTCCCTCTCTAAGTAGCACTCTCATATTGGGAGATCTTGTGGAGTTATTCATTATTTAAGGAGTATTATTGGTGTTGGCCTACCTTAAGGGTATTATATATCTTTGTCTCATTGTATGGATTGTTACCATGGATAATTATTTGTGGATGAATTATTTGATAATTCTGCATATAGGTGAATGATTAATGTTAATGAAAATAAAGTTGCATAACACCACCCTTGAAAAATCACAACTCTCTTCTTTAGATCTTTAGAGTTTACAAATAGATTAAATTTTCATCTCAATTGAGTTGTTATAGCTAGAAACCTCGTCATATTCTTGATTTTCATTTTTTGGATATTTTTCAAATTTTCTATATAAATACAAATATTCCAGAATTCAACATCCTTCTTGACATTTTCCTACAATAGCCTTCACAATACCAAAACTCCACCTTTATTATCTATGCATTGCATCTTAGTAGAGTAATATTTTCAAAACATCGCACTATCATAATCCGCTTTACCAAATATGGATTGCTAGTTTCCTTCCTGAAGCACAAGTGCAACCACATAAATTATAATAAATAGTTTTAATGAAAGCACATTAATGTTTTAGATTAAGTATATATATACGTACAAAAAGTATTACAGAGAGTTATGCTAGAAGTGGGGGTTTGGGTTTCCCACAAGACCACCCAAAGGTAGGTGTACTACTATATAGAGAGAAATAAAAGAAATAATTTACAAACTTGTCAATCCTTTTCAAAGCTAGGACTACTACTATTTATAGATTACAAAGAGGAATTTTTACCTCCAAAACCATGTAGAGTTTTCAAGAATGACTATTCTTATAAGTGTTAATTCATATCTTGATTGAATTTGGTGTGTCCTTCTAAGTTCTCTATATTTGAAACCATTAATGATGGGTTTCTAAGTCCTTGGATGTTCAATTACCTCAATTATTTCCATCTACCCTTTTTAGGATTCCCAAAGTTTGAGCACAAGAAATTAATATCACCTGGATCAAGGATCTCTCTTATTATAGGTCCCATCACTTTTTTCTTTAATTCTCATCTGCTTCCCTAGGTTGCCATGTCTTATTTGTAGAAAAATGATTGTTTATCTAAGAAGAATGTACACCTCAACACCTTGGTTTGGGGATATGGGAGGCTAGAAACCCTTAATGTGGGGGTTTAGGGGTGAGAGCCCTCAAAGCAAATTTTGGTCTCCTAAAATATGAGAGAATGATAAGTGCAAAACATTGTATTTAGAGACGTGTGATGCTATGGGCTTCCCATTTTAATTGAGTGACTGCTAATTTGTTGTCCTTGGTTGTCAAAACTTCCTTGGTCCATTCCTGATAACTTTTATACTTTTCCCTTCTTTGGAGTTTTTAAAACTTTCAAACTTTGGAACTTATGTGCTTTATAGATTTTCAAAAATTTCTACCTCAAAAAACCCAACCTTCAAATCTTTTAGATGCTTTATGGGTTATTGAAACTTTTCTTCCTTCCTTTACCTCAGACCTTTCAAAACTTTTGATCTTCAGGATTTTAACTTCTTTGTGCCTTTCAAAAATTTTGATTTGAACTTTTACCCATGATTTTATGACACTTCAATTTTTGCTTCCCAACTGCTTTAGCTCTACTTGGACCATATTTCAAGATCTTCCAAAGGCAACAATTTTCTAGTGTAGGGAGAATTCACTACAATTCCACAATCAAATCTTGTTGCTCAAATTCTTGAAATGAGGATGGCCCTAGTTTTTTACCTTTGGCATAACTCTACTCCTAATATTTCAGAGCCTTCTAGAGTAGGTCTTGTTGCCAAGGCAAGCCTAAGGATTCTAGTATGTTGACCTAAACAAGTGTCTTCTTCATTTCCTCTATGATATTGAATTTGATGATAGGGGATTCTTTCCTTGTGGTAAAGTTGGTAATCTACCTAGGGTTTATTTTAATTCCTTCATGTGTGAGGGAAGGATACTTCAATTCTCTTTAAACTTATTTTTATAGCATATCTCTATCCTTATCAAATTACCTTTTAGTTAGTTTACCGATTATATCTCCTTTCATTGCTTACTATTGGTTCTTTTCCCTTATTTGTCCTTTGATTATTATCATTCAATATCTCCTAGATCTTTTTTTGTGGTGTCTTTATAGCTTTCCTTCCTACATTTTACTTATTGGGAAACAATGGGTCTTTTATATTTTACATGTAAAGGAGGCCTTCCCCTTCTGAGGATAATTGTTCTCTTTTGCATATTGGTCTATTTTTCATGTGATTACTCTGTAACCATTTTCCTATGGTTTCTACACCTTGCTAGTTAGCAAATATCACACCATCTTTGAAAAGTAACTATTCATCTATTTTGGCAATGCTAAAATTTGATAATATTGCATTATTAGGGCTAGGTAAGATAGGCACTATTTGGATAGCCAAAGGGTGATGATATGTAGCAAGGTTCACTAGAGAGGTGATTTGACTAGGGCGATAACTTTTGAACTTGGAATTACTAAGTGTATTGCATAGTCTATAAATACCTTATGGTACTCATGCATTTGAGGGATCATGCTTATAATTGTAGGGGAGACACCACAAGGGTCCTACATTTTCATTTGCATTGACCATATGGTTATGAACTTGATTTGTTCCTTGATTAGTGCCCTAGCGAGGGACTTGATATATTGTTAATTCTGCTAGTTTTCTTGGCTGTCAATTCTATGGTTATTGCCATTGTTGTTTTGTAGCATATTTTGATTTATCGAGATATTTATTACCTCCAACATTTCATTCATCGCAAAGTTGTTACTAAGCTCGCTACTTGCATTATATGGAGCTAGGAGGGCTAGAAGTGGAGGTTGAAAGACTTTTATGGATGATGCATTCTAGCCATGGTGAGTAATGATGTATGATTATTGATAACATGAGTGAAGGTTCCTAATGAAGATGTCAAAATAGGAAAAAAAAAGGGCATTGTACTAGGCATAAGAGTGTTTTGGAAATCATGGGCCACGTAGGCCATTGGTGGGGTAGAGGGTATCTTCCTTACCCTGATTAAAATATCTTCTCCTCTTATTGCTTTAAATGTTATAGATATATTAAGATGGTTAGAATTACAAACCATTAGCACTAAATCATATTTTAAACCCTCAATGTAATATGATAAGGTCTATTCCTCATTTGGCCTAATATTTTATAGAATTAAATTTAAGGTTCTCAAGAATCTAGTGTTGAAATCATGTATATTTTCTTGAGGATTCTTTGTATGGTATTTAATTGAAACATAATAAAATACCCATTTACCATAATTCCAAATATATACATGAAAGGTTTGACTATTGGCATCCAATCAATTACCAAATTATTGTGCAACCCTTTATACCATAATGTAACTTTATCATGAAGTATATGAGAAAACATACCATTATGTCCTCTTGAATGTGCTTAATCAACTTGAGTGAAGTCTTATTTCTATTCTTATCGAATGCAGGTAGGTATTTAATAGCATCTAGGGGAATATATGAGTAGTGAAGTAAGGGAAAAACGGTGCACCTAACAATGTTAAATGAGATGCATCTATCGCTAGTATTGATTAAGCATTACAAAAGGTGCATTCAAGTAAGCATGATAAGGAAAATAAGTGCAAGAAATGAAGTTATTATTTATTATTTGATAGATCAAATCATGGTTACACAAATGTCCCCTTGAGGGCTCTAGATTGATACACTCATTACAAATGGTGCCCAAGGATTAAATCCTTTCAATAACTCGGGTGCACTTTCAATGTTCTTCCTCGTACCCACGATTGAAGTGGGCGGGCCTATGATGCCACCACTTTGTTCTTTGATATTCTGATCCTATGCTCCTTCCTCATGCATTGTTATACCTGCACCTACACACAAGGAAACCAGATTTGTTAGTAGCAAGTGCGGATTATGAAGCATGCAAAGCGATATATGCAATAATAGACTAGAAAGGGGAAATATGCAATACGACCATCCAAAACTATTCCAAATGATTCCAAATATTAGATTCATGCATAAAATATGATTTTGGACTGATCTAATTGAAAACAATAGAGAAATTGCAGCCGGATTTGTGACCATTATGGGGTGTGCCGATTAAGCCTACAAAACACAAAACTGGTGATATCTGGTCCTAAACACCTCCAAATCACACCAAATTTGGACAACATATACAAAATCATATTTAGAATGAACCCATGTAAAAATATTAACAAAATTGATCACATATTTGTGGCTATCCCAAGGTGAGCCAATTAAACCTACAAAATACCAAAAACATGATAACTCATCCAATATAGCTCCAAATTGAACCAAATTTGAACAACATATTCCTAATATATCCTAGAATAAGCCTATGCAAAAATAGTAGAAAAATAGTGCTCCAGTCCATGACCATCCTGGGTAGGGATGGTGGTGACTATCATAGATTGGGGGCCATCCTGGGGTGGGACGACCACCAGATCTGCTGGTTTTCTGCCACCAATTCCTCTGGGAATTGGTCAAAAAATCTCTCAAGGGTGTTGTCATCAAATTTGGGGGTGGGATTCACTCAATTGGTTGGGTTTTGTAAATAAATTGTGCCTCTTGAATCACTCGAGAACCTCCTTCGCTAGGTAGATATTTTGAGGGAAAAAGGCACAAAAGGTTGA
Organism: Wollemia nobilis; assembly: GCA_028583015.1. Taxonomy (NCBI): domain Eukaryota; kingdom Viridiplantae; phylum Streptophyta; class Pinopsida; order Araucariales; family Araucariaceae; genus Wollemia; species Wollemia nobilis. The sequence goes on along the minus strand of JAQPPZ010017031.1, from coordinate 2,870,684 downwards.
GGGGAAATCTTGGCAGCACTTCGTTGCAATGTCACAAAACTCCTCTCTATAAATTGGGTGGAAAATTGCTCCACTTTATAGCCCAAGAGGGCCTAGGGTCAAATGGGCATGCGAGGCCATGCGAGGTAGGAGGTGCCACTTGTCCCAAAACTTGCCATGCATTGGAGGGGGAAGGAATCTCCCTTTTTGGACTCCAATATGCAACTTGTCATAAGAGTTATGCGCCCTCAGGCCAGCATGCTTGAATAGGTGGGATAAATGGTAGTTTTTGGGTGCCATTTGTCCAAAATTTGACTTTTTGGGAGTCAAATACCATGGCCATCCCACCTAGGGATGACCGCTTGTGACCGTCCCTGGGTGGGACGGTCATGAACTATGACCATCCCAAGGTGGGATGGTCATGCCTATATGGCCCAAAACCTCCCAAAAGTGGGGTAGAACCTTCCAAAAGTGGTTAGGACCATTGTGTAACCTCTGAGGGTTGCCCAAGGGGGCCATATGATGTCAAATTAGCCAATGCTTTTGGTCGCCTAATCAGATTTACATGATTTTAGTGTCTATAGATGCCCCTTTTTGAGATGCATTGTGTGCAACATAGCACTGAGAAAAAATAGATGACTAAAATGTTAAATTATTAAGGTTATTCAGTAACCTAACCAACTTTAGATGCCCCAATCATGGAAAGAGCATGCATTCTTGAATCCTTGCTTCTGATGAGCTAAGGAACTTGATTCAAGTACAACCTTTCATGTACGGTTTACTTGATCTTGGACATTATTCAGTCATGAGGATGATTCTATAATGCCAAGAATTTGTTTAATTGAAATTTTTGCTTGTTTGCTGCCCCAAGCAGGGGCATGATTGTCTTTGTCAATGATTCGTTGGACGAACACAATTTGCATGATTGAGTGTTTGATTGTTGATTTTGATTATGAATTTGTTAATTATGACTACCCCCTCAAGTGATGAGTCGATGAGGGAATGACCAATGATAAAAGTGATGAGTCACTTGACCCATATGACTTGGTTAGGGTTTCCTTCAGTTTTACCCATTGTGAAATGGAGCATTTTTTAGAGGATTTTGATGATTTTGTTGATGTTTCATGGAAGAAAGGAATTGAAAACCTCATTCCCGTGGGGTGGTCCAACCACAATGGCCTTCTTAGGGATTGAAGTAGATACTTTTCCATTCATCCATGAGCAATTTAGTTTTCATCTTGATCCATAGGGAATTTTGACCAAATTTGACCTATTTTTGGTGGGTTTTGGACCCTTTTTGGTGCCTTTTTGGGCTGTTTTGATGTGATTTTCTGGTGGCCATCCTAGGGTGGGATGGCTGCATAGTTTATGAATATCCTAGGGTGGTATGGTCGCCAATTAGCTGACCATCCCACCCAGGGATGGCCATGCCTCTTGGAGGTCTATTTAAGCCAAAAATGTGGAAAATGGGCTCATTTGTGCATTTCTAACTTGGCAGTTTGAGAGGTGAGGAGGAGGAGAGTGATTCTATATAGTGGAGTGCTACCAAAATCATCCTATAGTCACCATGATCCAGCCTTTAGACTCATCAAGTGGTGGAGCCGGTGCGAGATGGGTAAGGGCTGAATTTGCTACTACATTTTGCTAGTGTTAGAAGTGTAATTGTGGTTTTTTTTTTAATTTTTAAGTAGAGCACACTAAATATTTGGTAATTGAACCTTATTAGTGATGTATTTCAATATTTTATGCTTTTATTTGTGTTTTTGTGCAATTTGATTACTTTTTTCTTTCATTTTTTAGCATTTTTTGACTATTTTTGGTGGCCTAGAAGGCCAATTTTGGCCCATTTTGGGGGTCATCCCTGGGTGGGATAGCCTGGGATGTTTGGGGGGCATCCCTGGGTGTGATGGTCATAAATTTGGGGCTGTCCCTGGGTGGGACGACCATGATTTGGCCTGAAAAAAGGCCCTTTTTTGATGTTTTTTGGTGATTTTTGGGCAATTTTGATGCATTTGTGGTGCTTTTTGTTAACTTGCTTACCTCTTCCAGGTGGTTAAGAGTCGGTATCAAGTTTCAACTCTCTTTTAGACCACTAGAGACTTATTTATAGAGGAGGATTGGGAATGGCTTGATGCCATTGGTCTTAAGCACGTGACACGGTTAGAGCCCGTGGTGGGCGACCGAGCTTATTTGACTGCTCTGATAGACTTATGGGATCCTCGCACCAACACCTTCCACCTATCGATAGGGAGATGATGGTGACTCTAGAGGATGTCTATCAGATTTTATGCATTTTGATAGAGGGGTGGCCTATTGTATCTACTCATCAAGATCTGAGAGATATGATTATGGAGAGATACTTTGATAGGGACTGGCAGGAGGTAGTATGTGACTCACTTAGTGGAGGTATACTAGTGGGGTTATGGTATGAGGCTAAGGTATTGACCACTAGGCATGCTTTATTGATGACATTGATCTCGAACATGTTGCTACCAGACTCATCAGGAGCTAGGTTTCCTTGGAACCTTTTGGAGTTAGTGTTTACTCTTGTGGAGTGCATCGTAGAGCAATCGCTAGTGATGGCTTGGGGTATGATATTGTTAGTATGAGTTGTATGAGATCTTCTCCCATGGGTGGAAGGGATTAGGATGCAACTTTCTACTATAGGTGTGGGGATGGTAGCATATTATTGTGGATCGATCGTGAGGACTACCTTGGATGACATGAGCATAACTGTAGATAGGGAGATAGGCTATGGGATTCTATGGTAGTGAGCCTAGGAGGTAGGTTAGAGCCATCATTTTGTAGGTGAGGTTGACCATTATGCATAGTATTTTGCATGACTCAGGGTAGAGGAGGTGTTTTGGAGATCTTACAGGGATTGTCCAGCATGGTTTGATGTTGAGGTACAACTTCGTGGGTGAGGTGAGGGAGATGGTTAGTTGGGTGACATGGGATCGAGTGGGAGTACTTTTGTATGCTCGAGTCCTATGATAGTTTGGGCTATATTATGGTTTCCTAGATGAGCTAGTGATCTACCGATATTATGGGGATGAGAGGACACTTGGTTGGTCGATAGTTGAGGTAGTGGGAGAGGAGGTAGATCTTGTAGTGGATATTCTTGATTTAGATGATGTTAGGACTATAGAGGAGTATGACTCATGGTGGGTGATGCACTAGTGGTGGGGAGAGGGGCCACTAGGGGGTGATACAACTACGATGATGGAGGAGGTTCATAGGGATGCTCTTGATGAGGGTCATGGTGAGGCTCTAGATGAGGAGCTAGATGTAGGTGAGTGACATGTGCATCATCGAGTAGAGGATGAGTGGGTAGATCTCCTTGATTTAGGGGATCTATGGGATGACTTTGGTGAGGATGACTTTGATGATCAAGGAGTGTAGGTATAATTGGTAGCATGAGATGGTACTATTATTGAGCTATGAGGTGAGCTGATTAGGGTTAGATAGGAGAGAGGTCTCCTTTAGATATAGGTATAGAGTGCATAGGTTGAGCTTGATAGGTAGGTGGTAGAGATAGTGACTCTTTGGGCATAGGTTAGATCATGGAGCCCTAGCCATGAGGGATCTAGTAGTGGTGAGATGGCTAGGCTATGGGAGGAGGTGGCACAACTCTAGGCCTTAGTGGGAGACTTCTAGGCTCATTGTTGATAGGAGTGAACCTACATTAAGGAGTTGGAGGATGAGATAGTGCACCTTAGGGGGTGCTTACCAGCTTATCCATCTGCTAGTGGGTCACACTAGAGTTGAAGGAGTGGTACATGATAGTCTTCTATGAGGATGGGGGTGCCTGGCTCTGCATGAAGGTCAGATAGGGTAGGGGGTAGTAGATTTAGGAGTTCTTGATGGGCTCTAATTGAGGGTAGGGGTGAGAGTCATAGTGTCGGTCCTACGTGACCATGGCTTTGGAGACTCTTATGGTTTTTTTGTTTTTTTGATTTTGGGAGTGTGAGGTCTGAGGACCCACTTTATTGTAGCCTATGGGTAGTTTGAGGATTATGATGTATCTTTTGGTTCTATACATATATATATATGAGCTTTTTATTATCATCATGTGTTTCCTTATTGCTTTATGAGATGTATGTAGTGCTTATATTTGCTTTATGATGTTGTGATGGATGCTTATCATGTATGCATATGTTGTAATATGATTTGATTTGATGATATGTATATGCGTGGATGCATAATGAAATGAATGATTTATTGATCTATATGATGAAATATGGATACTATTTGACATATTATGTTAGCACCATAGACTGTATAGAATTCATCGATTCATTTGTAATGTTATTATGTGATGGATTTATGGAAATGTAAACTATGAAATGTGATAAAATGGTATGAATGGAATGAATAATGAGATGTTATAGAATGTCTTTGAGGTTTTTATGAGACTCAAACACTCTAGTTAACTGATCAAAAATTATATACTAACCATGCAAGACTTTTTGACAAGGTATGAATCTTCTAGGATGACCAAGATACTCAATATCCCTGTGTGTGCAAGTGAGTTCATTGTTATGATAACACATAAAGTTACCCCAGTGCCAAATAGGATTGATGCAGCCCATCTGTACTGAAGATCACCCTATGAGTATCATGATCCTAGGTTTTGTACATAGTTGGATTAGACCACTAGGTAGTATAGGCTACCAAAAGCTAGCTCATCCACATGCAAACATTGGTCTGTACAAAAGCAAGATGCTAATGTGATAGACATATCATCATGCATAAGGATACCACCATTGCTAGGCAGGCTTGATGCCACCTAACCTGTAATGAGGATCACCTCATGGTTTGTCAAATGTTGAGAATTCTAGGGATTCAAGTTCAGTACTCCCTTATTTTATTTTATTTGATTTGGGATACTTGCTCATACTTAGTGATGAAAATCACTGTTTATTTTGTATTTTGTTTTCTTTGAGCAAGGGATTTGTTTAGTGATGAAAATCACTATTTATTTTGCTTTTTATTTTTGCTTTTTGGGATTTTTCTTATTGATAGTGGTGAAAACCACTATTTATTTTGGGGAATTGGGTAGGGAGGAGCTTGTCCTTTTGTCAATTCTCAGCATTTTTGAACCATTTGCATAGGGGGATGAGCAAGGTAAACTTTTCACTTAAGGTAACCTAGACCACTTTGTAGGTTTCATATTTCCTTGTGCAAAACTTGGATTTATTAGTGTGAAAATGTGTTGGGATTTTGATGTATACAAGGTACAATCAAAGCAAGACTCTACCTTCTAAAAATCAGGATAGCTTTCTACAAAATCTGAAAAGAAAACTAGAGATGGCTGAGTGACTGAAAACCCTAAAGACATTCTAGAACAAATGACTAGGTGAAGGGAAACAGACACAAATATGAAAAGTGGGAAATGTAGGTGGAAATGATAAGTTGGAATGATGTGAATGATGACTTTGATAAAATTGATTTTGAATGATGACTAGTGTATAGTCTTGGTGCTTAGACATGTATGAGCAACTCTAAAATGCAAAGTGCAATGATGAGTATGCCTAATGCAAGTGATTGTATAATGCAATGGTATGAAATGTGATGTAATACAATATTTTTGTATTTTTGTTATTTTGATGATGTTTTTGGATTTTTATTGATATATATGTATATACATTTGACCAATGGGCTTATTGGATGCCATTGGGGCATTTTGGGTTGACCAAAGGGTTTATGGATACCTTTGGGATTTTTGGGTTGTAGAAGGTTGTGTAGGTTGTTGTGGTGATTAGTGGGTGACCATGTTGTAGATATTGGAGTTTTTGGGTTGACAAAGTGGTTTGTAGATACCCTTGGAGCATTTTTGGTTGACCAAGTGGTTTGTAGATACCCTTGGAGCATTTTGGGTTGACCAGGGTGCTTTAAGCATGGAAAGGCCATAGATGAAGGATGTTCAAGGGTTTAGGATCCTCGATTCCTTCAAGGGAGGCTAGGTGGTAAGTTTTGGGTCTGATATGACTAGTGATGATGAAAGGACCTAACTAGTTTATCATAAACTTGTCCCTTAGATGGGGTGGCAAGTTAGAATTTTGTTGGTTCTCTTTCAGAATGAGGTCACCAACCTGAAAGTCTCTAGGATGGACTTTCATATTATAGGCTCTCTTAAGTCACTCTTGATAAATGTGTAGGTGCTCAAGAGCATTGATGCATCATTCATCAAGCAATGTAAGTTGATCTAGGTGAGCCTACCATGCAGTGTCATCATCGATGAACTCTTGCATGGATATGCATAATGATGGGATTTCTAGCTCTAGAGGTATGACTACCTCAGCACCATACACTAGTGAAAATGGAGTTGCCCTAGTGGGCATCCGAATACTAGTGTGGTAGGCCCATAGAGCAAGGGGTAATTGCATGTGCCAATATTTGTGATTCTCTTTGACTATTTTCTTTAGAATTACAATCACTATTTTACTAGATACCTTGGGTTATCCATTTTCTTGTGGATAATAGGGCATTGAAAAGTTATGTTGAATATTATACTTTGTTGTTAAAGCATGCACATATTTGTTCTTGAAAGGTGGCCCATTATCTAAAATTATCTTGGATGGAATACCAAAATGACAAATAATATTATGCAATATGAACTCCATGATGTGGGGTCCCATCGTAGTGGTAAGGGGAATTGCTTCCACCCATTTTGTGAAATACTCGATGGTCGTAATGATGAACGTGTGATGGCCTAAGGAAGAGGGTGAGATTTTCCCAATTAAATCAAACCCCCATTGCAAAAATGACCAAACCGATTGAATCGGTTGTAAGGCCTGAGAAGGTGCATGTGTCAAGTTAGCATGGTGTTGACACTTGGTGCACTTCTTAACATAAGTGCAACAATATCACTCTAAGGTTGGCCAATAATAGCCCATGCGAAGAATGCACTTTGCGATGGCCATGCCATTAAAATGGCCACCACATGTACCATCGTGTGCTTGGGCGATTACCCAAACTGACTCTTGATGCTCTAAGCAATGAAGGAGGATACCTTCATAGCTTCGATGATACAAAATGTCTCCTAGTAAGACATACTTTATTACTTTTTGTTTAAATTTTTGTTTGGTGGCATGTGACAACCTAGAAGGGATATTACCAAGCTTTAGGTAATATTTGATTTGAGTAGACCAATCCTGATTTGAGGAAGCCTCAATCGCATGAATTTCTTGATCCTTTTGAAGTTCATCTCGAGTGAATGTTGATTGGGAGAGAACTTGTAAAAATAGCATTGTGCTACTATCAAAAGGAGTTTGAGGGAATAAAGTCCCCCAAGCGGCATGATTCAAGTGATCATGAATTTGTGAGAACCTTTCCTGAGGAGGTTCAATCTGAATCATGTGGACTTCTAGCATGGATTGAGTGTTCTCATGCTCAATCATAGATTGCGATAACATTTTGACTTGAATGGTTGTCATATCATCAGTAGGGTTCTATGGGATTAAAGACCCCAAGGAGGCCATTGTATCTGCAAAATGATTAGATGAGTGAGGGAGTGCCTCGATGTCATACCATTCAAATTTTACTAGAATTTTATCCACAAGGGCTTTGTAGGCTTGCAGAACTGGACACTTGCATTGGTAAATCCCTTTGACCTAGTTCACGATGAGCAAGGAATCACCAAAAATGTTGAGCTTGGTTATTTTCATGGTGATAGTCGTTTGAAGGCCTATGAGCAAGGCTTCATACTCGACATTGTTGTTGGTGCATGGGAAATCAAGTTTGAAAGATAGGGGTATTGGAGCCCCTTGAGGTGTGAAAAACACAATTCTTGCACCACCCCCTTGCTCACATTTGGAGCCATCAAAAAATAGAGTCATATCGGCCTGTGACTCAGGCTCTTCAGAATCAGGTGATTCTAATATTTGGAAGACTCCATCATCGGGAAGCTCTATGCTAAGAGGTTGATCATCCTAGAGAGGAGCCTCTACGAGTTGATCGATGATGACCTGACCTTTAATTGATTTTTATTTGATGAATTTGAGGTCAAACTCCATCAACAACATGATCCATTTTTTCGTGTGACTATTGTGATAAGTATGACTCATCATATATCACAATGGATTCTCTTTTGATACAACATACGTGGTATGACTAAGCATGTAATGGCATAGCTTTTTGGTGGTGAAAACCACTGCTAAGCATAGCTTTTCAATGTATGCATATTTGATTTCATAACTGACCAAGGTGCGACTAAGGTAGTAAGTAGCCTGCTCCTTATGCAATTCATTCTTTTGGGCTAACATGATGCCCAATGCAATCTCAGTAGCTGAGATGTATAAGTGGAATGACACTCCTGGTCTGGGTGGAGCCAATACTGGTGGTGAAGCTAGATATTGTTTGATTGCATCAAAGGTAGCTTGACACTCATCATCCCAATGGAATGCGACCCCCTTGTGTAATAGTTTGTTCATGGGTCAACATTTATCAGATAACTACGCTATGAAGCACTTGATAGATGCGACCTTACCCTACAGACTTCATAGTTGCTTGATGGTAGTTGGGGGAGGCATCTCAAGGATTACCTTGAATTTATTGGGGTCCACTTTGATGCCTCTTTTAGAGATTATGAATCCCAAGAGTTTTCTAGATGTGATATCGAAGATGCACTTCTTGGGGTTCAGTCTCACATTGTGTTCAATAAGGTGATCGAGGACTTTGCTCAAGACATCGAGATGCTCATGGCATAATAATGATTTGGCCAATAAGTCATCCATGTAATCTTCCAAAATTTTATGCATATAGTCATGGAAGATGTATGTCATGGCATGTTGGTAGGTAGCATTGATGTTTTTGAGGCCAAAAGGCATGACCTTATAGCAAAATGTCCCCCAAGGTATTGTGAATATCGTTTTGAGTTGGTCTTCTAGATTGATACAAATTTGGTTGTATCTAGAGAAACCATCCATGAGGGATAACATTTTATGGCCCATTGTGGTATCTACTAGGGTATCGATGTTTGGTAATGGGAACTCATCCTTAGGACTCGCTTTGTTTAGGTCTTGAAATTTAGTGCAAATGTGAATCCTCCCATCGAGATTCTTGATGGGAACCATGTTGGATAACCATGGTGGATAGTCCACTGATATGATGAACTTGGCATCCAATAACTTTTGTAGCTCATATTTCACCATCAAGGCTACTATCGGATGCATTTTTCTTAGCTTTTGCTTAACTGGCTTGGCATTTGGGTCAAGCATCAGATTATGCATGACTAGATTTGGATCCAGTCCTGGCATATCTTTGTATGACCATGCAAAAGCTTCCTTCTTCTTTGTGAGAAGAGCTATGTAATCGGCTTGCTCAGAGGGGGATAAGATTTCCCCTAACTTGATACATTGAGGATTCTCAGGATCTGAGCCGATATCTTTATCAATCATTGGCTCAATTGACATATGCGACCCCTCCTCCAACTGGTGTGGAGTAGGGATCAGATGAATGTCATCTGCTAGGTTTATATCATCCATTGGAAATTCTGGTTCGACCTCAACGTGAAAGACATCTTGAGTAGGCCTTGGAGAGAAATGGAATGGTTGTAACATCTCATCGCAAGGCCAATACTCGAAAGGTGATGGGGGAGAATCTCCTCGATCAAATTCAATTACCCCCAAGTCGAGGTGTAATGGCTTTGATGGGTTATTCAGATCTTGTAGGGGTGCAAAAAGGTCTATGGAAATCATGTTGATGGATGGATGATTTCCTCTAGGTGGTTGATGGTGTCTATTGACATCAGGTTGTCACAAGACTTGTGGAGGTGGTTGTGGTGGAAGCAGAATGATTGGAGGTGGTCATGGTGGTAGTGGGTGAGCTTGCTCCTCTTTGGGTAGAAACTATCACTAGATAGGGTGGTGTAATGGGAACATATGTAGATATCCCTCATGTTCATCATCCAATGGGATAATCTATGCATATTCAATATGTAGACTAGAAGAGTCGATAGATGCCACTTCATAATCTGACTCATCATCAGATGTCCATTCATAGGGAGACCCTTGATCTTCTTCCTCACTATCATGTGGAAGGGTATGCAAACTTTCACCCCTTTTATAGGATTGGGTGACATCGTGAGATATCTCTTGATCTCTCATGGGTGTAGGGAAGTAGTCCCTTAGTGAATAGGCTCGATTGGGGTTGGCATAGGGATCATATGCAAGCTCATCCCTATAGTTCAGGCTCATGAACTATAAACTATTAGTGAGGACCTCAAGAGGCATAGGCTTGTTGTGTCCCAAACTAGACTTATCATATGGCATTTGATACTATGGTTGGTAAGGAATGTGAGTGCCTTGCTCATACAAGCCCAAACCATAGTCATGCTAATTGTAGAGATGAAGATATCTCATGGTAAATTTAGGATTGGACATGTAGTTAATATCCTCAAAAAAGGGCTCTTCATCCTCTTCCTATTGCTGATAGGGCTCTATGCCATAGTCGAGACCCCCATAAATGAAATTTATTTGATTTGGGGGTAAGTTGAGAGGCACGATAGTGCCTATGGGAAGATGAGGTCGACCCATGTCTTGCATTGACTCAATGGTAGGAGTTGTTGTGATGTTCCTAACTAGGTATTCTCCTAGACTAGTGGTAGCTAGATGCACTATGACTTGTGGTAGTGGAGAAAGAGGGGATGGGAGTGAGGCTTGAATTGATTCAATGTTTGCCTCATAAGGTGGCTCCTCATCCATTAGGGACTAGGAATCTCTTCTATGGAGATGGTGGATATGGTTGGAGGGGTCTCATCAATAGGCCTTTTCCCCATATTCCTTTATGGAGGATTCAATGATGATGAAGGTATATCTAGGGGTGTCGATGATGAGGATGGTATGGTAGAATATGGTGATGGATTGATTGAAGGTGATGGTGAAGGAGTCAGACCTTGGCTGGATGTATTCGATTGGAAATCTAGATGGGTTGATGGTAAGGTCAACTCAGGGATTTGTTGCACCAAGTTGTAGTATTTGAAGGGCTCAAGGTCTGTAGAGATGACATGTACTTGCCCTTCATAGGTGTACTTTAGACATTGGTGAGTGATGGAGGGTACACACTTCATGTCCCTAATCCAAGGTCTACCTAGCAAGATATTGTATGCCATCTCACCCTCCAAGATGTGGCATAGTGTTGGTATGGTATTTTGTCCCACCTGAATAGGTAAGACTATCGTACCAACTATTGAGCATATAGCATCATTAAATGCTTGAAGGGTATAGGTAGATGCAACAATATGAGATGCTAGAAGCCCTAGATGTTTGAGAGCTGTTGTAGTGATGATGTTGCTGGAGGAACTAGTATCAATCAAAACTCTCTTGTAGGGTGTTCCATTTACACATGCGATGATGTGCAAGGGGGATCCACCATGTCATTTGGAACGAGTTTGAGTTCATCCTCATGAAAGGTGATCACTAGTTCTGTACATTTTTAAACATGCCCCATAAAATTGTTAAAGGAGTTAGACTCCTAGGGTTGTAGCTCGATCACCTTGAGGATCTCCATTAGAGCTTCTCGATGAGGTGGAGATTGTTGAATAAGCTCATAGATGGAGATTTGAGCCGATGTTGTTCTCAGGCTCTGAGCAAGCTTGCTCTTTATCATGACCACTGGCTGAGGTGGGAGGTTTGGCACTAGAGGTAGCAAAGGTTGTGATGTTGAAGGAATATCACTTGAAGCCATAGGTGGTGTGACTGGACTTGGGTACCACCTGTTCCTTGTCACAATGTTGATCATGTCGATGAACCCTTGCTTAGGGGGTGCTTGATGGACCTCATTCACTTGTGGTACTAGCTTTGCCTATTCCGCATGGGTAGGCAATGGGTCTTTAAAAACACCCATCTATTGATTGTTTGGTGCGATAGGGTTATCGACTTGAAGGTCATTCCTATCGATCATATCTTGTACCAGGTGTTTGAACTTATAGCACATCTACACGTCATGCCCATTTTTCCTATGATACTTATAGTATAGGTCTTCATGGTATCCTTTGGGCTTTGGTGCATTTGGATCGATAGGTCGACTCTCAGGCAGATTAATTGCGTTAGCTGCATAGAGGCGCTCAAACAAAGAGTCCATGGACTCAGCAATGGGTGTAAATTATCGCTTAGGGTGATGTTGTTGATTTTGCCCTTGGTTTGTCTGATTGTCCTTGTTGTAGTTCCTAGGTGTGGCCTGATAATTAGGCTTCTGAGGTGGCATTGATTGTGCAGGCCCTGGAACACTAATGGCAACTTGATTGATTGATGTTCGCTTTGGTTGTACTGGGTTGTTCTTGGCATTCTTGGTCCACTCCTTCTTGTGAGGCTTCACAATTTCTCCCTCTTGAATTTTGATGTCTTTGATTGTTCTAGCTTGTGCTAGAGCATCTTCAAGAGTTGGATATTGTTGGAGTTGCAGCAACAAGGAGATCAGATTTAAGCAGCTCTTAGCAAACATTTGAGTCAACTCCATCATGGGGAGTAAGTATGGTAGCTTGGAAAGTAATGCTCACCACCTATTGCCATAGTTTGTGATTGACTCATCATCAAATTGTTTCAACCCCATGAGGTCAGCCAGTGTCACCTTCCGCTTGGTGTTGAAGGTGAAATGTTCTAGGAATGCATCTATGAATTGATCAAGATTGTAGATGCTATGCTTTGGGAGTTGGGTGTACCACTCTATAGCTAGGCTAGAGAGGGTAGTCAAGAATATCCTCAAGAGTAAAGCATCATTATCTTGGATGCCAAAGCATTGGCTCAAGAACTTGGTGACATGCTCCTGTGCATCTTCATCTCCTTTAAAGTTAGCTAGGTGGGGCATCTTAAACTATTCTGGATAGGAAGGGGTAGGTATGGAAGGATGGAGTGGTTGACTATGTAATTGGTACAAAGTGGGCTTCTAGGACCTAGACCTAGAGGTCTTGTTCTCTACCGATTCTAAGCATTCTAGAAATGCCTTATATGCATCAGAGGATTTGATCTCCTCTTCTTTGCTTTGATCCTATGATGGAGGGTGAGGAACATCAGGCCTATTATGGGGTGGTTGAATGTCATCCACCCTACCTCTATAAGGTATTTCAAGATATTCCACTTCTGGCTCATGCTCGGTGTAGGCCCCATAAGGTGTCTCCTGAGCTGGCCTATAAGGAGGGGTAACTACCTATGGAAGGCACTCTATGTTTGTCTTGGGAGGTAAGTCTCGATTTGGCCTAGGAGGTCAAGGAGGCAACATTGGGTTAGGCCTAGGAGGCCTATCTTGGTTGAAAGTGGGTTGCCTCTGATGGACTTCCTATCTATGGGTACTTGGGGTAGGAACCCTCTCATGTAAGGTTTTCTGAAATAGCTCATTGGTTTACCATTCAATCCTTTCTTTCTCTAATTGATGCAAGTGGTCCAAGCACTCTTTGTCTCATTGAAGCTGCTTGAATTGTGCTTGGCATTCAACATATCTTGTGATCACTTGATTTATCTATTCTATCATGTGGGGCCTAGGAGCCCTAGCAGCATCACCCTAAGGCCTATCTCATTTAGGATGATCTGAAATATCAATCATGAGCTTCCCTCGATCGAGGGTAGTCATGTTCACTTGAGGTTTAAGTTTAGGCATGTGATATTTGTACTCACTGGTGTAGAGGCACATCATGCTTGCATAGTATAATGGTCTTGAGGATAATCAAGGATTTCCTCATGCCTTCCTTCATTGATGAGGAAGGGAAGGGTTGAGTTTTCTCACCTTAAGTGATGAGTATCATACTCATCTTGGTACCTAGGCTATTGTAACCTATTAGGGTGGTGTAAGGGTGAAGTGTGATCAATTGGCCCTACCCAATGTGTGTACTCTTGCTCTTGCCCATGAGTGGGCATGTTAGACCTAGAAGGCATGCGAATGCATGGTATTGCTCTATCTAGTAGCACCTCAATGTGCATTTTTCATTCATGAAAGAAGGCATGTGAAGTGTCTAAGTATTGGGAGTATGTTCTTATATTAGGATCAAAACCTGTAGGGGTGTCCCGCATAGGGCTCCCTTGTAGGTGAAGTTCTTGACTAGCTATTCTGGGACTTGGGTGAGTAGAAGGCCACCAAGGAGGTATGACCATGTCCTTAGGGCTAAATCAGAGATGACTCATGTCTCCTTGTCTACTCTTCATAGTGTCCACCCTTGAGTGGGCTTGGCTGTGGGTGCACACCATTGCTATTCCCTACCAAACCCTAGATGATTATCTCCTTTACAAATTTTTAATAAAGCAGCACACAAGAATGGAAACATGTAAATAAAATAAGTGTTTATCTCTTTTAAAGATTTATGTGTGTTCCCTAAAGTTATTTTGTGTGTTTTGATTTGTTGTTTGTAAATAAGACCTTGTGTCACATGTTTTTCTCTTGTTGGATGATATTCTTGTGTTTAAATGGATTTCACCTGTATGCTCATAGCTCGACAACTAGTAATGAAATTCTGGTCATGTAAACCCACCAAAGTATGGATATGAAGCCCATACCTGGTCAAGGAGCATAGGTCCTACTAGTCCTCACCTAGTTCTCACTTGGTCAGTGATATACCTCTTCAAAGAGAAGTACATGCTAATTTTCCATGGGCTATGATGGATCTTGGAGCCGACCTTGGCCAAAAATAGGGTTCATAGGATTTGAGCCAATGGGTGGAGATGAAACCCATCATCATTGGTCTCTATTAGTGGTTGGTGATGAAATCCAACTCACTAACATTTAAATGGAATGTGGTGTGTGTGGTTCCTTTTATGCTTAAATAAAGTAAACAATGAAGCACTCAATGATCTTTCACTAAATGCAAGAAAAGGATGTTTTACTTTCAAAAATGTTAGATAAAAGGTAACCTACAAAATGCATGTCCTAAATGATAACCTACCCATTAGGTAGGCTACAAGCAAGCAAGCCATTCAAATGCATTTCTACTTAGTTTATTTTTAGTTTTTCTTCTTTTTTTGTTGTTTTTGCAATTATGGAAAAGTGAAATCTATCTTTCTACCTTTCAAGAAAACAAGGGAAGCAAGAAAAACAAAATTTAAGCAATTTTGGACTATAGAAAAGCAAACTGAAGGTTTAGGCACTTACCTTGATAGCCTAAGAACTTGCTATTTCTAGAATTTTGAGTAGAAAAGCCTCTATTTTGTGGTCATCCTAGGGTGGGATGACTTCTAGTTTGGGGGTCATCCTAGGGTGGGACGGTTGTGTGGTCATCCCTGGGTGGGACGATTAGCAATTTTAGGGTTGTCTCAGGCTAGAATGACCAGTTCCTACAATATTTTAAAAGCAAAAAATGAGGTCAAATATTAACCAAATCAATCGAGATAGGGTCCCACCATGATCACCACTGAAGTATGGGAAAAATGGTGCACCTAACAATGTTAAATGAGATGCATCTATCGCTAGTATTGATTAAGCATTACAAAAGGTACATTCAAGTAAGCATGATAAGGAAAATAAGTGCAAGAAATGAAGTTCTTATTTATTATTTGATAGATCAAATAATGGTTACATAAATGTCCCCTTGAGGGCTCTAGATTGATACACTCATTACAAAATGGTGCCCAAGGATTAAATCCTTTCAATAACTCTGGTGCACTTTCAACGTTCTTCCTCATACCCACGATTGAAGTGGGTGGGCCTATGATGCCACCACTTTGTTCTTTGATATTATGATCCTATGCTCCTTCCTCATGCACTATTATACCTGCACCTACACACAAGGAAACCATATTCGTTAGTAGCAAGTGTGGATTATGAAGCATGCAAAGCGATATATGCAATAATAGACTAGAAAGTGGAAATATGCAATAAACTATCTAAAACTATTCCAAATGATTCCAAATATTAGATTCATGCATAAAATATGATTTTGGACTGATCTAATTGAAAATAGTAGAGAAATTGCAGCCGGATTTGTGACCATTATGGGGTGTGCCGATTAAGCCTACAAAACACAAAACTGGTGATATCTGGTCCTAAACACCTCCAAATCACACCAAATTTGGACAGCATATACAAAATCAGATTTAGAATGAACCCATGTAAAAATATTAACAAAATTGGTCACAGATTTGTGGTCATCCCAAGGTGAGCCAACTAAACCTACAAAATACTAAAAACATGATAACTCATCCAATATAGCTCCAAATTGAACCAAATTTGAATAACATATTCCTAATCTATCCTAGAATAAGCCTATGCAAAAATAGTAGAAAAATAGTGCTCCAGTTCATGACCATCCCTGCTAGGGATGGTGGTGACTATCACATATTGGGGGCCATCCTGGGGTGGGACGACCACCAGATCTACTGGTTTTCTACCACCAATTCCTCTGGGAATTGGTCAAAAACTCTCTCAAGGGTGTTGTCATCAAATTTGGGGGTGGGATTCACTCAATTGGTTAGGTTTTGTAAATAAATTGTGCCTCTTGAATCACTCGAGAACCTCCTTCGCTAGGTAGATATTTCGAGGGAAAAAGGCACAAAAGGTTGAGGGGAAATCTTGGCAGCACTTCATTGCAAATGTCACAAAACTCCTCTCTATAAATTGGGTGGAAAATTGCTCCACTTTATAGCCCAAGAGGGCCTAGGGTCAAATGGGCATGCGAGGCCATGCGAGGCAGGAGGTGCCACTTGCCCAAAACTTGCCATGCATTGGAGGGGGAAGGAATCTCCCTTTTTGGCCTCCAATATGCAACTTGTCATGAGAGTTATGCACCCTCAGGCCAGCATGCTTGAATAGGTAGGATAAATGGTAGTTTTTGGGTGCCATTTGTCCAAAATTTGACTTTTTGGGGGTCAAAGACCATGGCCATCCCACCTAGGTACAACCACTTGCTGACCATCCTAGGGTGGGACGATCATGCCTATATGGCCCAAAACCTCCCAAAAGTGGGGTAGAGCCTTCCAAAAGTGGTTAGGACCACTGTGTAACCTCTGAGGGTTGCCCAAGGGGGCCATATGATGTCAAATTAGCCAATGCTTTTGGTCGCCTAATCGGATTGACATGATTTTAGTGTCTACAAGTAGGCCGATAGGTTCAAGGGGCCTTGATAGGTCTAATCGAGAAGTTGATTTGGGGTCTATTAGATGCATTGAGATTGCTTTATTATGGAGGAGGTTGGTCGTATTTTTTATGAGATTGGTACATTGCATAACTTAGATGTTGGTATGGGTGGAAGGGAGGGTATAAAGACAAAGGATAATATGACAAATATTTTGGAGGCAAATTCAGATAAACCCAATATTAGTTAGGAGGTGGTTGTAGATTTTGTTGTGGAGTATAATTCAAACCTAGTTATTGGAACTATTGGTTCGAAGGAGATGGACCTTATAATTTTGCTATGCTTGATTATTTAGGGGTGATGCTAACCCCTAGGCATTTCCTTGGGATACCTACGATCCCATTTTTACAACCATCACTTGCATATATTGTACAAGGTTTATGTTTAAGCCTACCAATTTGGGTTGTGGATTGGACTAGAGGGATGCTTAAAGTAATAAATCCATATGGGTTCAAAACTAGAGTATTTATGGGGATACATTCTATGTGAAAGGTACATTTTATGTTTTTGGATTTCCACTATAAAATTTTTGTGTAACAAATGGGTTATTTGTGAAGTTATTCACATCTACTAGTATTTGGTACAAGGGATTAGTGTGGGTTAACATATTAGACTAGGTTGGGTTGACTAAGATGGTGTAATAACTCATTTATTGGTCTAAATAACCCATTTAATATGGTGTGAAGCCAAGGCTCACTTGGTTTTCCATGGGGCTTTTCCATTTTGTGTTGAGGAATATTACATTTATTGGTACATGCTAATGTATCCCCATGGTACCTTCATGGTACAATTGTAAATATGTAATAGATTAGGGTTGAGTCTATAGTTTAGGTGTGATTTATATTTTCCATTTTATGTAAGTGTCAATGTGTAGGAAATGCACAAGTGTCATGTAAGAGTGCAATGTGTAAGAAATGCACAAGTGTCATGTAAGTTAGAGTGCAAGTGTAGATTGAGATAATGTACACAAGTGTCATGTATGTAAGAGTGTAAATATGTAATGTGAGGATGTGCACAAGTGTCTTAGATTAGGAGTGCATGTAGAAGTATAAAATTCATATAGATGTGTCATAGAGTCAAGTGTGCATGCAAGAAGAAAGTGAAGAGTCTAGTATGCAAGTGATAAGATGATAAGCCAAAGGTCATGAGACTTGTCATATGGAGAGCAATAGTCAAGTACATGAAGAGTCATATTCTATGTCTATATTATGGAGACAAAGCTCCATGGAATGTCACACGAATATCTAATTATAGAGTTATAACAAGAAGAAAATGAATAAAGCTTGTATACATATTTTGAACAATTAATATTGTAATTTTTCTTCATGCATAATTCATGAATGATAGGCCATTTATTTGATTATATAAATTAATGTTATTCGCTTATTATAAAGTCCTTGATATAAATATTAATTTGCTCATATATTATTCTACTCTTATATTATTATTTTAATATTTAACATTGTGGTTATTTTATATTGGAACCTATGATATTTTGTGGTATTAAGGCTTAAAAATCCAATATTTTGATGATATGGGACTAGATACTAGGGGTTCTCAAAACTCATTGTCTTGATGTACCCAAGCGACAATTTGTTTTTTTTTTCCTTTTATTTTACATTCCTCTAATTAAATGCAACTATGTCTATTGATTGGTGTTCTTTTTCAAAATTTTGGGCTTTAGATAATGTAATCATATGCTTGTACTTGTAAAAAAAAAATCTTAAGGTCAAAATCTAAAAAATCTAAAAAGTCTAAAAATTTATAGAATTAGCCTATTTCAAATAATTTGCTCACAAACTAGAGTGATTTTCTTGCAACTTTGGATGATTCACTTCCAAGATACAAATTTTCAATAAATTGTCAATCCAAATGATTCACTTGCAAATTAGAATAATTTGCTCAATTTTGAGCAATTTGCTCTCTATTTATGTATTTTTGTTAAACTAAGAGAAAATGAGTGGTTTTCTAGGAAATACAAGCGAATCACTTACTTTATCGAGTGATTCACTCTTTTGGTTTAATTTAGAAAATTATGTAGAGGAAGTTTTCTTGGCAAGATTTTTTGAGTGAATTTCCAGCTAGAAGATAATAGGTTGTTGAAACGGTTAGAAAATGACATTTGATAATTCAACACAAGATAAAGTATACATTAAACGGAGAAATTGTGTTCCATTGATATTAATAAAAATGTGTTACAAGAGGGACATGTTGCCCTTTATCCATTTCTATTTCCAACAAGGTTACAACCAATCCGATGCCTTCTTCGGTCATCCCAAAATGAAGGTGGGCTTATTTGTATGTGGGCCACCGAATGGTTTGCTTGTTTGATGCTGTTATTCTTCTCCAGATCTACTGAATAACCTGCAAAAGAGAGTCAGTTTGTTGAGGGGCTTGCCTTAGTCAGGCCCCATGTTTAAGAAGATGAAATGACTATAAAAACATGATATAAACTGAAATAAATGATACAAAAGGACATAAAACACCAAAATGGAGCTTACCTGCCAGATCTGGGTTGATCTGGACACTGTAGACCCACTTCACCACCCAAGGGATGAATTAGGGCCAAATTCATGGGGCAAGGGGCGATCTGAGCTGTGAGGTCCCTTCTATAAATCTGCTTCGATGGGTCAATTCCTAGGCAGCTGGTGTGCCTCTGTCTGGTGTCAGAATCAGACTGTGTACACCGAGAAATGACTGTTCAATGTTTGCTTTCCATTTTAGTAGAGTAACTATACTTTGTTAACTTTGTGTGAGATCTCTAATTTGGGGTTTAGGACCTGCTATTTATAGGTAAAGGCAAGGTGCTGGGGGGTTTAGATAGACTAAACCTAGGATTTATTATGACTAGGGTTAGGTTAAGAAATGCAATGTGGCAACATCACATTCCTCATGAGAAATATCTCATCCTCACACATGTGTGAGGATGGATTAGGGCTAATCCTGATTAGGAGGTGCTTAAGTCAATTAAGGACATGATTAAAGAAATATCATAACAAACCCTAATTTCACACATGTGGGAGGATGTAATTAGTGTTAATAAATATTAAGGGTTCTTTTAATCAACTTTACCTTAAAAAGGTGACTTAAGTGAAGTCAACATTAAATTAGAATTTGGTAATTGACTTGTTAACTATTTTGGTCAACTAATACCCCGTGGGGGACTCAATTACATGCGAATACACCGTCGAATAATATCTCAATTCCCCAGATGTGATTTGGAAGGCTTACGAGGGTCTAGGACCTGAAAGCCGATGGAGTGATACATGGAAGTCTACATATTACTATGGTGAATTATGGCAATCTATGTATTACCACGCATGACTATGCATGACTACACCTGACTACGTATGACTACGTATGACTATGATAGCCTACAATAGCTTAGGGATTTCTAGAATCACCTATGGATACATAGAAGTAACAATGTACAACTTTTGGGTGTCTACATTTGCCCCTTTTTGTACTATACTGTGTAGAACACAGTTTAATACAAAAATGTGAAAGGTTTGTGCAGAAGGGAAAGGGATAGAAGGGGAATGGAATCCAATCAAAGAGTATGTAGCCGCTCGAAGTGTGACCATACAAATCAACAAGATATCCAAGGAAAAGAAGATAAGAAGAAAAGAAGGAGAAGAGGAAAGAAATAAAAACAATGCTGAAAAGGGAAATGGATGAATGTGGATGCAATGATGTGATTTTGCTAAGTCTGTATGACATTTACGATGCCAGACTAGTTTCTTGAGAATGAAAACTTTTGACTACATTGCTTTTGCGACCATATCAGCATGGTCCAAAAGTATGATTACGACAAAAGACTAACTAAATATTTGTTGTTGATTCATTGATGAGAACATGGTGACAAGTGTCAAACCATTTGAACTAAGTTGATATTTAGCTTATTCAAACGTGTCATTCATGACGTTCCATGAATGCCAAATATAAATACTCTAAATATTGTGCCAAGATCATGCTAAACATATCATCCGTTATATACTCGACGTATAATAATGGTAGATTGACTTCTCCATTGTCATGCATAGCTTTCTTGATGTAACCCATGTCTGATTGTGATTGAGATTATTTCGTATGATAATAACCATGCTTTTGGATTTTCGATGTTGTTGTTGCATGCAAAGCTGACTTTGGATATGAATACCCCCTCAAATGAGGAATCATAAATGACGTGAATGAATTGTGGTGAATTGATGATGCGACGATTGATAAAATACCAATGCATGATGAATATGAATACAAGTGAAGTTAAAAGACAATTTTGGAAGGTTCCTAGGGTTTTTGGGGACAAATGCCTGCTTTCTTAGGGTTTTGGGTGCATTTTGGGGTGTTTTGGTTGAGTTCACCACCTGGGGGTGATTTTGACCTAAATTGCCACTCGGGGGGCAAATTGGGTTTCAGTTCACCCCTCGAGGGGTGAATCGGGGGATAATGTATATTTAAGCCCTAATTTGCATGGGGGGGCTCATTTTGACGGTGCATGATGTTGGAAAGCGACTTGTGAGGGCATTCGATGACACAAGAGGAGCGTGAGGGACGATTTTGGGAGCAATGATGACGAGAGGGGTGTAGAGTGACTGGCAATAGGCACGGGGACCTACCGGTAAGTGATCTTTTACTTTGTTTTGCTTTTATTTTATTTTTTCGGGGAAATATGAATGAGGGGAGGAGGTTTTTGTCCCAATTTAAAATTGTTTGAAATTTTTATTTGAAATTTGCAATAAAGTGATAAACAAGCCAAATGGGTATCCAAAAATGTGATCGTTTTTTGAATTAGACTTGTTTTGACGCTGATTTGACCGGGTGAAGGGTAGAGTAGGTGTGAGGTTTGACCGTTAGTGTTTGGAAGTAACAGTATACTGACATTGATATGTTTTTGTATTTTGTCCACTAAAGTGGGAAATGGGTATCCTATTTTGTGACTGTTATATTTTTTTGATTTTGTTTGATGTGATTTTGGAATTTGTCACTTTTAGGTGTAATTTATCAAACCTAGACTATTAGATTTGACATGTTAGAGATAAAATTTTTGAAAACCGATAAAAATTTCATCGTAGAAGGGTAAAATGGGTGTTCAAAAATGTTGTTTGTTTTGGTGAATGACTTAATTTGACCTACCTTTGATTTACGTGCCAAAGTGTAGATTAATGTTAAACTGAAAATGAGCTATAGGGATCCCGATTTAGACTGTTCTCAGCGTCTGTTTGAACTTTCATCGCTAAGTGGGTAAATGGGTATCCAAAAATATGACTGCTATTTTTTAATTATGTTTTCTTATGTGTGTTCGATTTTGGTGTATGTATGATAAATTTGATTGCAAATTTGGTATTGATTTGTGTGTTGTTTTTGAATTTTGTCAACACATTTGCTGATAAGTGGGCAAATGGGTATCCAAAAATAATATTTGTTTTTGTAGATGTTGTTTTTTGACTTATGTGTGATTTGCGTGCCAATTTATAGGTAGTTGTAAATTTGAACTAGGTTGTTGGGAGTCCAAATTATGCTGTTTGTCACATCAGTTTGAAATTTTGCCATGAAATGCCAAAATGGGTATCCAAATGTGTGACTGTTATGTCGATGTTTGTTGTCGTGTGTTTTGTGCATTGTATAGTATCAAAGTGCGTATCAAATTAAGTAGGTTTTAATTTGTAAAGTTTGGTTTATGAAATTTTATTTGATTACATCGCTTATGTGGATGTCTAACGTGTGTTTTGTTGTGGATGAACAGGTGAAGATGCTCAAGCCCCGTCATCGGGTGTGAAAGATGAAGGGTGTATTTGACAAGGTGATGAATCAGGAAGAGGAGATAAAATGGTTGGACGATATATGGTTTCAAGGCATGTGGGATTGTACCAGCATACACACTAAAATGACATACATATTTGCATTGTATGAGTAGTGGGATGCTGATAGGAACACATTTCATTTTCCTACTGGGGAGATGACTGTTATATTAGAGGATGTGTATCATATCTATAGGTTGTCGATTGAGGGTATTCTTGTGAGAGCGATAGCATATGAGAGTAAGGACGTAGTGTTGGAGTGGTTCTTTGGGGCAGAGTGGAGATCTATAGATATATCGAAGATGGACTATGAGTGGTTATGGTTGCAGAAGAATATATCTGATCTGCAGTGTGCATCCATGATGATGATCTCCACATATGCACTGCCTGATAGTTTTGGGGTTTTGTTTACCTGGAATATGCTAGACTTGGTGAGTGACATGGTTGAGCGGAGGGTTGTATTTGCTTGGGCACCTGCTCTATTGGCCCAAATTTATTGAGAGTTGTACGAGGCTATTCAGGGCAAGAGGACAGGATTGAGTGCGATCCCTTTGTTACAGGTATTGATATGGGAGCACATAGCTATTGAGAGGCCATCTCTATTGCCTCACACTGTGCATGTTGAGGGCAAGGAGTATTTTCCCTATGCTTTGAGGTGGAGCATGGTGGATGAGTAGGGTATTAAGAGGCTACATGAGGGTGACCCACTATTTTGGAGGGGTAAGTTTGGAGGCGCGACTCCTGATGATATTACATGGAGATCTTGGTTGGGTGGTGTGAGGTGGGATAAGGATGAGGAGCAGCTATGCACCATTTAATAGGGTCGATGGATAGTAGGGAGATATACTTGGTAGACCGAGTATTTCTAGTTTGATCGAGTGAGGCGATAGTTTGGATTACGACAGGATGTCCCTAGGGATCCTATAATTTACTTTAGGTGGTAGGGCGATAGAGGAGAGCAGCCTATGGTGTTGCCCTAGGTTGGGGAGAGGGGTCCTCCTATGGAAATTCTAGATGTGGCAGATGCTAGGATGACACCCTTGTTTGAGACCTAGTTGGCATGTTAGAGTTGGGAGTATGGCAGAGGCATGACGGATCGGTGGGTAGCACCCAATGTTGGGGTACCCACACCAGAGGTGAGGATGGGTAGGAGAGCTAGGGCTAAGGATGTGGCTAGTGATGAGGAGGTTCCTCTATGACACTCATGATGCTGCTTGGGTGGTGGAGCGAGCACCCAAGATGTGAGGATGGAGCAGGTGCCTGTGGATGTTGATGTGGATATGGGACATGTTATTGGGAGAGAGGAAGAGAGAGGTGTTGCTACTATTATGGGTGATGTAGATAACACCATTGATATTTGTGTATTTGTAGATGTGGCACAGTAGATTCCTATCGATATCTCAATGAGAGGAGATGTAGAGGAGGAGGCACGAGGGCTATGGGATAGAGTTTGATAGTTGGAGGTTGAGATGGAGTAGCTGAGGGATGATATGGTTAAGCAGGGGACTGAGATGGAGCAGTTAAGGGTCATGGTGGCAAGGCAGGCTTAGAATATTATGAGCCTGACTGGTCAGCTGGGTGCAGAGACTACTAAGAAGTTATTGTGTGAGACTTCTCTATTGGTGTGTAGGATTCCTCTTCCTGATTATGCATAGGTGGTGTCATAGTCTGGGACACGGTCACGAGTGTGAGAACCCTCATATCAGAGTCAACATAGTGTTGCTCCGATAGTAGAGGCTGGTGCTAGTGTTGAGGTGCAGGATTTGCCTACTGTGGAGCAGCCTGTAGTTGATGCAGTTCCAGAGTTCATTGTAAAGTCGAGCCAGGCTACGAAGAGGCGAGGGAGGTGGGAGGGGTGTGGGGAGACTTGTGGTGATAGTTAGGAGTTATATACTTGATTGTAGCCTATGAGTATTTTGGATGCTATATTATGGGTATGGTCCCAGTTGTAGCCTTCGAGCGTTTTTGGATGATGATATGCAAATATATATACATTGATTTCGGATGTTATATATGTATGTGTGATTTTTATGGTTTGGAATATATTGTGTTTATGTTTGCATAGGTAACACCACATAATCTGTAGGTATGTATGATAAGTAGATGCATATGTGTGAATGGTTTAGATCTATTATCGTTCTTTCATATGAATGCATTGTAGAATAGTATGCATGATTATATTTCAAATGCAGTGTGATGTGATATCGAATGTGATGTTGTTGTATATGTATGTAGGGTGAATGCAATGATGTAATTTGGTGTTGGGATTTATGTGAAATAAATGTAAGAATATGATTTGCTATTTTAAATGCATATAGGATGAATGCATGGTCATAATGTATACTAGGTGTATATGACATAGATGCATGAATGCATGTATGGACTTACTAAAATGCACCAAGGAAGCACTTGTATCATGGAATTTACCTATATGGATGCAATCCATTCTATGATTTCAAGGATGGTGGATAATGTAAGGCATGTGTAATGGTTTTGACTACCATAGTTATGACAATCAAATCTCAATCCCTTAGCTATACAATTTTTATGGCAACTTATAACATAATCAGGCTGGTTCAAAGTCTGTATTGGACCTATGTGTGTGAATGTGTAAGGTTGATTTATCCATTTTAAGGGAGTTAGGATTAGGGCAGAGACATATTCCATCTTTTGATACCTCGTCTCTCCTGCCCCTAGTGCCAGTAGTACCGACACCTGCACTACCACCAGCTGCACCTAGCTTCTTATGCCTCCTTCGATTTGGTCATCACCACCCATGGTCCAACTAGTATAGCAAGATCTAAACCAAAAAGTTTCCATGCCACAATCGCATGTTGCCCAGTCACAGTATTATTATCCTCAACAGACACCTACCCCACAACCTAGTGTGCCCGTGGACACAATAACACATGTCGCCCAATAGCTACCTTATCATGATCAGGTACAAAAATATTCCCCATAATATTGTGAAGAACAACAATACCAATATCCACCACATCCACAAGGTCAGCCTATTATAGCCCAACCCTCAACTCCTATGACACCCAAACTTCAACTCTTGCGATATGAAGTCAAAATATTGAACCTGCACACCTCTAGCTATAGGCCATAAAAGCCTTGTTATGATGAACTATGCAATGAGCCAGTTCACCCATCAGTTCCCATTCCTCCCTATCCCTATCGCTTCGAAATACCAAAATTCAACAAGTATAGAGGTAAGGAAGATCCTAGAGAACATGTGAGCAACTACCGCTCGTCCTGCTACCAGCTTCACAGTAGTAACCCTGTTATGTTGTGTACCTTCTCCCTATCCCTCACTTGGCTAGCATTGGATTGGTACAAAATTCTCCCATGCCATAGCCTATATACCTTTGAGCAACTAGCCTACTCCTTCCTAGAGCACTTTTCCATCAACATCAAGAAAAAGACCACATTCTTTGATGTTTACGCCTTACGATAGGCGGATGATGAACCCATCACTGAGTTCATTTCTAGATGGAGAGAAATTATCCATGATATTAACCATAGCCTCTCCACTTCAGATCTTGTAACACTCTTTTCCAAGAGTTGCCACAAACACATTTCTACATCCCTCTAGCTTCACCAAAGTCATACTTTTGAAGATGCTATCTCACAAGCAAAAGTGATCGAAGACATTAAGGTTCAGTCTGGGAAGATTAAGTTGAGAGCCAAATCCAACTATAATTCAAATTTTTGCTTCAATAGACCCACACCAAATCAACCTTACCCACGACCACCGCAAACCAACCAAGTCGTAGCTGCTACCCTAGCACTAGTACCGACTCCTCCACAATATACACCATAGTTGCAAGCATTCCAAGCCAATGCTTCCACTCCACATTGACCACAACAATACTGAGGCATGCACCCACAAGTTCCATTGCACACCTTCACACCCTTATCCAAACCATTACCAGCCTTGTTCCACAGATTGTATGAGGGCAACCATCTCGTTCTACCTGAGATTCGCCCATTAGATCCAAATTAACCTAAGCCTCGTGACTATAATGAGTAGCTATTCTATCCCTTTCATAGGTAGTGTGGCCATAATATCAATTCATGTCGCTCCTTTCGGGGACAAGTTCAAGACCTAATCGATAGGGGCACTATTCAGGTAGCAAAACCTTTAGCCCCGCAAAAACAAAACCTAGGGATTTTCCAAAACTCTCTTTTAGATCACAGAGGACCCAACCCCCCTAGACCTCCAAACAATCCTCCAGCATTGCCTCACTAAGTAATCAATATACAGTGTGATCCTCCATCACGTGGCATAGTGGGCATTATTAACCTTACTACAAGGAACCAACGATACCCGTCTCGCCATATCATACCTATCATTTCCTTTCCAGCTCAGTTCACATCACCACAAGTACCATAAATGCCTAATTCCGTACCACCACCACCTCAAAATGTGATCACCATCCGTGGTAGCCTAACCCATCAATTATGCAATGCCCCCGCGTGACTATCCATATTTGATCTCCTACAACAATCTCAACCCCATCATGAGGCATTGAATGACATCCTGCATTCCATTGAATTAGAGACACATGACACCAATGCCTTTGTCAATTTTGTTGGAAATATCCCATGCTGCCTCCAGCCCTCGATCACTCGATCATTTTCCATGACCATGAGATAAAAAAACTTGTAGGAGAAGGAGCATATCCCCCTCTCCACATACAATCTAATATCAACGATATCACCTACAAGCAGGTACTTGTTGATACAGGCTCATCCATTAGCATCATATCCACAAAAACTCTACATCACCTGCACATCCTACAAGCCCATTTTGCCATGCCTTCCCTTGACCTGTGTGCTTTCGATGGCCCCATGAGACCTACCGTAGGATCCATAGTCTTACCAATCCATGTAGGTATTTGTACTATTCCCATCCTCTTTCACATCATTCAAGGAGAAATGCAATACAACATTCTCCTCGGTTGCCCTTGGATTAGAGATAAGTAGTGTGTCCCATCCACACTACACCATTGCCTTAAGTACATCCACAACGGACTAGTTCAATGTGTCCTAGTCGATGGAGACCCATTTAAGTTTTGCAATGTGGCATATCTTCCAACTGCACCATCATTTTCATCATCCCAACTGTTCCCTGTATCTTCTCACCAGTTAGTAGGAGCATCGATATCCTCCTCAACCTCCACCTCAACATCCCAATGTGCATCAAGAGCATAAACCTCAAGGTTTGCACCATTAGCGCCATATTTCAAGGGATCCAAAACCTCTACCATGCCTTTTTCACCACCATACTAATGGCCTCCATAATCCTCTCAAACTCTACCATTTCAATTTACACCCATTGTGTCACAACCACCATTTCCACCCACCACACAACTGAATACATTACCTCCTCCACCCTTGCATACAGAAGCCCCTATCCTTCCTACACTGCAAACACTTCCTCTTACCTTTCGATCGAAACCTAAGACATTCACATCTCCACGTATCCCAACACCTATATCGATGTCGTCCCCTATGTAGAAAAAATAACCTGTTCAAGACACAACAACCAAACATCATGAACCAGAACAATCAACATCAAATTCAGAGGAACAACTCCCACACCCTTCAGTCATGACTATCAGAGAATATCAACTTTCTCCTTCCTCAACTGATTATGATATCCCACCTCAGTCACCAGAGCGTACCACACCACGTATATCCATTTTCATGACAAATTCGAGCCCACATGACTATAATTTACGTGATGCTCATGTATGTGACCCTCTGATCCAATCCACCCATGATTTCAGTTGCCCTTCAGCTTCAGTCCTTACCATTGGCACTGTCATATAGTTAGGAAGTCCCAAAAACCACACCAAATTTGTGTATGTAGGAGTCAATTCTTTGATCCCCCCACCAACTACCCCAACACCATAATCTAGCTTTAGTGATGCAATTACACATCTAGCCAACCCTCAATTTTCCTATGCTACTTACAGTGTTTTCATTGGCATGGGTTCGGGCTAGGTCATTATGAGCAAGGGTTACGCACACCCATAAATCCACGTGTTTGATCACCTACCGAAAAACCGGCCTAAGTTATCACCCAACCGTCGTATATACATTATAAGATGAGATCCAAGATTTATCTCTACATCCTCCTCTAAGTCCAATGCACACCTTAGAAGAATATATTGATACAAATATATTAGAAGATACACCTTCACCCACTTCCACTATCACAATACCCTGCGACTTCTTCCAAGAATCTCCTACAATCGATACCTCTTTATTCTATGATGTTCAAAGATTGGTAGAAATTTTTTCTACCTTATCTCTGGCTACACCACTGATAGAGTTGGACCCAGTCCCACCTGATCCACCACCAATAGATCTGGACCCAGTCCCTCCTGACCTTCCACCGATACACTTGCCTGTATTCCTGCCTATACATAGACAACTACAGAGAGCAGCCTCTCATCCTTGTTCACCGCCAGTTTTCCTACAACCTCCTTTGAGTCTCTTAGGACATGCATAAACTATCAAACCTCCCTCATCAAAATCTTCCCCACCTACTTTACCTACAACATCGATCAACATGGTTGAAGTAGATTTACGCTCTCCCCTCTGCTACAGCTACCAACGAATTTGAGACGATACCCCAAACTCAAACTTTATCGATCTAGCATATATCTCATGCATGCTAGTACCTGGAGACTTCCTTCTTTCTCCTCATGTTTTATGGGCAAAAAATACCCCTTACTCATCCACATAACCCCAAGCCCCTCAGGTTCATCACACGGGAATTTACATAGATGATGAATACGAGTTCAACGAGGCCATTGACGACTTCAACCTCATTCCTGTCCCCGCAAAATTGTGTGACAAATCTCACATGCTCATTGAGGACATGATCGACGTTGACATAGGTGATGATCCAAAAAATCCACACATCCTCAAATTAGCCGCTAGCCTCTCACCCAAGGAGCGCATCGCCTTCATGAACTTCCTGCGCAATTATATAAAAGTGTTCGCATGGTCTTACAAAGACATTTCGGGACTTGACCTTGCTGTAGTAGTTCATAATCTTGTACTAGATCCCAATGCCAAATTAGTAAGGAAAAAGCTATGACGCATGCATTCAACAGTCGCATTGATAATGAAATATGAGCTCCAAAAGCTCCTAGATGTTGACTTCATAGTACCCATCGACTATCCCAAGTGGGTATCTAGCATGGTCCCTGTACCCAAACCATCTGGTGATGTTTGCGTTTGCACATATTTTCATGACCTAAACAAAGCTTGTCCCAAAGACAACTTCCCTCTGCCCAACATTGACTCCCTCATTGATTCTATCGTGGGTCACAAAATGATTTCCCTCATGGAATTTTTTTTAGGATATAATCAAATCAGAATCAACCCAGCAGATCAACACAAAAATTATTTCACAACACCTTGGGGGCCCTTCTGCTACAAGGTCATGCCCTTTGGCCTTAAAAATGCTGGGGCAACCTATCAACGAGCCATGACCTACATCTTTTACGATTTAATGCACAATAAAATTGAGGACTATGTGGACGATCTTATCACTAAGTCCAAGAAATGTGCTGACTATCTCGAAGATCTTCATCAAATTTTTGATCAACTACTAGAACACAACGTGCACCTCAATCCAAAAAAGTGTGTGTTTGGTGTTACATCAGGCAAGATACTAGGGTTCATTATCTCCCAACGAGGCATTAAGGTAGATCCTAGTAAGGTGAAAGTCATCATCGAGATGCCTCCTCCTACCACACTTAAGCAATTGCATAGCCTCCAGGGAAAGATTACCTCTATTCGCAGATTTATAGTGCAATTATCAAACAAATGCCAACCATTCAATCATCTCCTACAAAAAGGAGTACACTTCAAATGGGATGATAAATATCAAGCCGCATTCGACGCTATCAAAACTTACCTTATCTCGTCATCGATCATGTCACCACCACACCCATAATTACCACTGACTCTATACATCTTAGCCACAAGACTTGCGTTAGGTACACTCCTAGCTCAAAATAACACTCTAAAAAAAGAGCAGGCTATCTACTACATCAACCACACACTAGTTAGTTACAAAAAGAGATACAGATACATGAAGAAGCTATGCCTAGAAGTAGTATTTGCTACCCAAAATTTAAGACACTACATGTTAAACCACACAACTTTTGTCATCACTCGAGATAATCCCATTTGGTATATGATGAACAAAATTTATCACAATTCTCGCACAACCAAATGGATCATGCTCCTAACTGAATTTAACCTAGAATTCGTATCTCAAAAATCCATCAAAGGGCAAGTCATTGCTGACCAACTGGCTAAAGCCCCTATAAATGATAATCAACCCCTACTCATTCAACTCCCTGATGATTCCATATTCGACATAACCTAAGAGGAAGAGTATGTCAAACCCAAATTCATGGTTGATCTCACCATGTTCTTCGATGGTTCCAGGTGTCTTCACGCTGGGGGTGTAGACATTGTTTTCTTGACACCAGAAGGAGAGCCACTCCCATTTTCATTCAAACTTGATTTCCCTTGTACCAATAACAACGTAGAATACGAAGCCCTAATCCTAGGACTGAAACAAGCACACTCTATGTACATAAAATACCTCCACATCATAGGTGATTCACTTCTGATAGTCAATCAAGTACAGGAATTCTGGCTATGCAATTACCAAATGCTAACAACATGCTAACCTAACACATTTACCATCCCAAGCACTTCAACCTATCCAGTCCATGTGGCCCTTCTCCCAATGGGGCCTGGATCTAATTGGACAAATTACACCTGCCTTCTCTAGAAATCATAAATTTATCATCACAACAATACTATATTTTACCAAGTGGGTCGAAGCCATCCCACTGGTCCAAACTACAAGAGCCAAAATTGCAGCATTCATCATGGAGCATATCATATGCCGCTTTGGAATTCCCTCCCAAACAATTTCTGATAATGGGAAATCCTTTAAAAACAAGACTATCCAAGCCTTGTGTGATAAATTTCACATACACCATAGCTTTTCAACCCCATATTATCCTCAAGGAAATGGCCAGGCAAAAGCCACAAACAAAACCATCTGCTCTATTCTCTGTAAAAATATAGCAAAGTATTATCTTGACTGGCATAATCAAATGCCCCTAGCCTTATGGGCATATCATACCAGCATTCTTACCCCTACTGGGGCAACACCTTTTTCACTTGTATATGGGACAAAAGCTATCATGCCCCTTGATATTGAGATACCCTCTTTATGGATATCTATGAAATATTTCATTGATGATGACACTGCTCGCCAAGCTCATCTAGATCAACTAACACTCCTCTATGAACGCTGCATCCATGCCATAGAGCACACATGATTTTATCAAGATCGCCTTCATCGTGTCTACAATAGTAAGGTACATCAATGCGAGTTTAAGATTGACGAGTTGGTTCTCAAAGAGAACCAACAAATCACAAGTCAACCTCGCCAACAACATGATAAATTCACCCTAAACTGGTTGGGCCCATTTATTATCACACACAAATACGGTTCGAGAGCATATCATCTGGCCAATATTGAAGGCCTTAACGATCCTAAACCCATCAACATCTTGCACCTTCGTGCCTTCAATGCATGATGCACAAACACATTCACCATCACAAGTGTCACATAGTATTAGAATTTAATCACTAAAAAAATCACTATGTGAATATGTTATTTCTACTTTATATTTCCTCTATACATGTATGTTTCACCTTTCTACCATTTTTATGCTAGGGGTATTTGTTTTTCCTTGTGCAAGACTCACACCATTAGCAGGAGAGCTCTATAGCGGCCTCACCTACCACCATGCATGACCATCCGCAACCATAGAAAAAACCATGTCATCACTTCACCATCCCACTCTTGCTCGGATCTATGCCACTTTGCCTGACAGTAGTTCAAAATTACTTCCCTTATTCTATCTTATTTCTTCTATTTTCTTCTTACACTGACTCATTTCTTCTCTCCTATCTTCGATGGATTTTGGTAATTCCCTTGTCTTGATTGGTTACCAAAGCCTATTTCTTCTCACTTCTTCCATATATATATTCCACCCTTACATATTTCTTCTCTAGACAACTATTACATACATTTGGCCAACTCACAACTTATACACATCCTACACACACACACCCTACACACTGGGGCAACCATGATCATAGCATCACGCTTTTCGTCATCATTACACACTTTACTCATCTATAAATAGGTTCTTCTAAAATTATCCTTCTACACAATGTAACTTTCCTCTTGTAAATATTGCATTCCCCCACTTGCATCATTTACATTTACATCCATTGTACATATTCACATGATTTATACTTAAACTTTCAATTCATGTTTGTACATTATCCCCCAAAATGTGCCTTAGCAGGAATAATATATGCATTGTTAGCATCACCACCTGGATGTCCATTCCCCCTTTTCAAGATCAGGGTATACATAGGTGTCGTGCTTTAGTTTTGACTACTCTGTAGTTCAGGCAATCAAGTGTCACCCATAGCTACTGAGTCTTGTACATTCTTCTTATGGTCCTTTAGGCTGGTTCAACTTCTCTAATGGATCACTCACAACAGGTTACACATTAACAATTTTGAGCCTAGGAAAGATGACATCTTGAGTAGATATTGCCATCTAGCAAACGGTATCCCCTATTCGTCCTATTGCCTGCATGGTCAACATACGACCTGAGGATAAACAAATGGATCAAGCATAAGCAAAAATAAATGATTGGATAGAAAATAAACTTCATCACCCATACAAAAAGAGCACCACAAGAATTAAAAAAAATAAAAATAAAAAGAAAAGAAAAGAAAAGAGCACTACCACAATCATATAGGTTAACACTAGAACAGGGGGAGAAAACAAAAGGAAACACCTCTTGACACCACCCATGTTATGCTTATCGCCTTTGATCCTTAGGTTCAACATAACACCATGGGATGATTTCCATTGCTAGCAATAGGCTCCAAGAGCCTGCCTACCAGTGGTATAGTCTTATAGGTGACAACACATCTCTCACATTAGCATCTTGCTTTTGTGTACATCACTGTTGTGGATGATTGAGCTAGATATTCTGGTAGAATATACAACAAGTTAATCCTACCTCCCTCAAAATGGATAAATGAACCTTACACATTCACACACATAGGTCCAAGACATACTTTGAACTAGCCCGATTATGTTATAAGTTGCCACAAAACTTGTATAGCTAAGGGTTTGATATTTGATTGTCATAATTATGTTAGTCAAAACCATTACACATGCCTTACATTATCCACCGTCCCTAAAATCATGGAATGGATTGAATCTATACAGGTAAATGCCACGATACAAGTGCTTACTTGGTGCATTTTAGTAAGTCCATACATGCATTCATGTATCTATTTCATATACACCTAGTATACATTATGACCATGCATTCATCCTATATACATTTAAAATAGCAAATCACATTCTTGCATTTATTTCACATAAATCCCAATGCCAAATTACATCATTGTATTCACCCTACATACATATACAACAACATCACATTTGATATCACATCACACTGCATTCGAAACATAATCATGCATACTATTCTACAATGCATTCATATGAAAGAACGATAATATATCTAAACCATTCATACATATGCATCTACTTATCATACATACCTATAGATTATGTGGTGCTACCCATGCAAACATAAACACAATTTATTCCAAATCATCAAAATCACACATACATATATAACAGCTGAAATCAATGTATATATATCATCATCCAAAAATACCCGAAGGCTACAACTGGGACCATGCCCATCATATAGCATCCAAAATTCCTATAGGCTATAATCAAGTATATAACTCCTAACTATCACCATGAGTCTCCCCATGCCCCTCTCGCCTCCCTCACCTCTTCGTAGCCTGGATTGACTCTGCAATGAACTTTGGAACTACATCGACTACAGGCTGCTCCACAGTAGGCGAATCCTGCACCTCAACCCTAGCACCAACCTCTACTATCGGAGCAACACTATGCTAACTCTGATGTGAGGGTGCTCACACTCATGACTGTATCCCAGACTGTGACACCACCTATGCATAATCAGGAAGAGGAATCCTATGCACCAATAGAGAAGTCTCACACAATAACTTCTTGGTAGTCTCCGTACCCAACTGACCAGTCAAACTAGTAATCATATGAGCCTACCTTGCCATCGTGACCCTCAATTTCTCTGTCTTAGTCCCCTGCCTGACCATATCAACCCTCAACTGCTCCACCTCAGCCTCCAACTATCAAACTCTATTCCATAGCCCCCATGCCTCCTCCTCTGCATCTCCTCTCATCAAGATATCAATAGGAATATACTGTACTGCATCTACAAATACATCAATATCAATGGTGTCATCCACGTCATCCACAATAGTAGCAACACCTCCCTTCTCCTCTCTCCCAACAACCAGCCCCATATTCACATCAACATCCACGGGCACCTGCTCCATCCTCACGTCTTGGGTGCTCGCTCCACCACCCAAGCAACATCGTGAGAGCCATAGAGGAACCTCCTCCTCATCGCTAGCCACATCCTTGGTCCTAGCTCTCCTACCCGTCCTCACCTCCGATGGAGGTACCCCAACATTGGGTGCTACCCACCGATCCATCATGTCTCTACTAGGCTCTCAACTTTGATAGGCCCACAAGGCCTCAAACTAGGGCATCATCCTGACATCTCCCACATTCAAAATGTCCATAGGAGGATCCCTCTCCCCAACCCAGGGCAACACCACAAGCCGCTCTCCTCTATCGCCCTACCACTTTAAGTAAATTATAGGAGCCTGAGTGACATCCTATCGCAAGCCAAACTGTCGCGTCACTCGATCAAACTAGAAATACTCGATCTATCGAGTATATCTCCCTACTATCCACTAACCCTATCGAACAACGCATAGCTGATCCTCATACTTATCCCACCTCACACAACCAAACCAAGATATCTATGTAATATCATCAGGAGTTGTGCCTCCAAACTTACCCCTCCAAAATAGCGGGTCACCCTCATGCGGCCTCTTAATACCCTGCTCAGTCACCGTGCTCCACCTCAAAGCATAGGATAAATACTCCTTGCCCTCAACATGCATAGTGTGAGGCAATAGAGATGGCATATCAATAGCTTGTGCTCCCATGCCCATACCTACAACAAAGGGATCGCACTCAATGCTGTCCTCCTGCCCCGAACAACCTCATACAAATCTTGATAAATTTGGGTCGATAGAGCAAGTTCCAAAGAAAACACAACCCTCCAATCAACCATGTCACTCACCAAGTCTAGCATATTCCAGGTAAACAAAACCTCAAAACTATCAGGCAACACATATGTGGAGATTATCATCATGGCTGCACATTGCCGATCAAATATCTTCTTCTGCAACCACAACCACTCATAGTCCATCTTCGAGATATCTATATATCTCCACTCCACCTCAAAGAACCACTCAAAAACTGCATCCTTACTCTCATCCGTTGCTTCTATCACAAGAACACCCTCAATCGATAGCCTATAGATACGATACACATCCTCTAATGTAACAATCATCTCCCTAGTAGGAAAATGAAATGTGTTCCTATCAGCATCCCACCACTCACACAGTGCAAATATGTATGCCCTATTAGTGTGTATGTTGGTACACTCCCACACACCTCAGAACCATATATTTTCCAACCATTTCAGCTCCTCTTCTTGATTCATCACCTTATCAAATACACCCTTCATCTTTCCCACCCGATGACGGGGCTTGAGCATCTTCACCCGTTCATCCACAACAAAACACACGTTATACATCCACATAAGTGATGTAATCAAATCAAATTTCATAAACCAAACTTTACAAATTAAAATCTACTTAATTTGATACACACTTCGATACTATACAATGAAAAAAACACACGACAACAAACATCGACATAATAGTCACACATTTGGATACCCATTTTGGCATTTCATGGCAAAAGTTCAAACTGACGTGACAAACAACATAATTTGGACTCTCAAAAACCCAGTTCAAATTTACAACTA
This sequence comes from Wollemia nobilis, assembly GCA_028583015.1. Taxonomy (NCBI): domain Eukaryota; kingdom Viridiplantae; phylum Streptophyta; class Pinopsida; order Araucariales; family Araucariaceae; genus Wollemia; species Wollemia nobilis. The sequence goes on along the minus strand of JAQPPZ010017031.1, from coordinate 2,833,731 downwards.
CCTATAAATTGACATGCAAATCACACAAGCCTAATAGCAACATATACAAAAACAAATATAATTTTTGGATACCCATTTACCTACTTATCAGCAAGTGTGTTGACAAAATTCAAAAACAACACACAAATCAAAACCAAATTTGCAATCAAATTTATCATACATACACCAAAATGGAACACAATCAGAAAACATAATTAAAAAATAACAGTCATATTTTTGGATACCCATTTGCCCACTTAGCGGTGAAAGTTCAAACGGACGCTGAGAACAGTCTAAATCGGGCTCACTATAGCTCATTTTTTGTTTAACATTAATCTACACCTTGGCACGTAAATCAAAGGTAGGTCAAATGAAGTCATTCACCAAAATAAAAAACATTTTTGGACACTCATTTTGCCCTTCTACGGTGAAAGTTTCATCGGTTTTCAAAAATTTTACCTCTAACATGTCAAATCTAACAGTTTAGGTTTGATAAATTACACCTAAAAGCGACAAATTCTGAAATCATATCAAACGAAGTCAAAAAAATATAACAGTCGCAAAATAGGATACCTATTTCCCACTTTAGCAGAAAAAATACAAAAACATATCAATGTCAGTACACCGTTACTTCTAAAAATTGACAGTCAAACCTCACACCTAATCTACCCTTCACCCGATCAAATAAGTGTCAAAACAAGTCTAATTCAAAAAACGATTGCATTTTTGGATATCCATTTGACTTTTTTATCACTTTGTGTGCAAATTTCAATTAAAAATTGCAAAATTTTTTAAATCGAGATGAAAACCTCCCCCCTCATTCATATTTCCCTGGAAAAATAAAACAAAAGCAAAAAAAAGTAAAATATCACTTACCGGTGGGTCCTCGCGCCTGCTGCCAACCGCTCTATGCCCTCTTGTCATCGTCGCTCCCAAACTTGTCCCTCATGCTCCTCTCGTGTCATTGAATGCCCTCACAAGTCGCTTTCCAATGTTGTGCATCGTAAAAATGACCCCCCCATGCAAATTAGGGCTTAAATATAAATTATCCCCCGATTCATCCCTCGAGGGGCGAACTAAAACCCAATTCGCCCCTCGGGTGGCGATTTAGGTCAAAATCATCCCTTGGGTGGCGAAATCAACCAAAACACATCAAAATGCACCCAAAACCCTAGTAAAGCAAGCATTTATCCCCCAAAACCCTAGGAACCTTCCAAACTTGTCTTTTAACTTCACTTGCATTCATATTCATCATGCATTGGTATTCTATAAATCGTTGTATCACCAATTCACCACCCTTCATTTACCTCATTGCTAATTCCTCGTTTGAGGGGGTATTCATATCCAAAGTCAGCTTTGCATGCAACCACAACATCAAAAATCCAAAAGAACGATTAGTGCATTTGTCTACAAAATTTTTTGCTGAAGATTATCATACGAAATAATCTCAATTACAATCAGACATGGGTTACATTAGGAGAGCTATGCGTGACAATGGATAAGTCAATCTAGCATTCTTGTACGTCGAGTACATAACGGATGATAAGTTTGGCATGATACTAGCACAAAATTTAGAGTATTTATATCTGGCATTCATGGAACATCATGACTGACACATTTGAATAAGCTAAATGTCAACTTAGTTCAAATGGTTTGAAACTTATCACCATGTTCTCATCAATAAATCAACAACAAATATTTAGTTAGGCTTTTGTCCTAATCATACTTTTGGACCATGTTGATCTGGTCGTAAAAGCAAAGCAATCAAAAGTTATCATTCTCAAGCAACTAGTATGGCATCATAAATGTCATACGAACTCAACAAAATCACATCATTGCATCCACATTCATCCATTTCCCTTTTCAACATTGTTTTTATTTCTTTTATCTTCTCCTTATTTTATTCTTCTCTTCTTTCCCTTGGAAATATCATTGATTTGTATGGTCATGCTTCGAGTGGCTACATACTCTTTGATTGGATTCCATTCCCCTTATATCCCTTTTCCTTCTGCACAAACCCTTCATATTTTTATATTAAACTGTTTTCTACACAATATAGTACAAAAAGGTGTAAATGGAGACACCCAAAAGTCATACATTTCTACTTCTACAAATCCATAGGTGATTCCAGACATCCCTAGGCTATTGTAGGCTATCATAGTCATACATAGTCATGCGTAGGCAGGCGTAGTCATGCGTAGTAATACGTAGATTACCATAATTCGCCATAGTATTATGTAGACTTCCATGTATTACTCCATCGGCTTTCAGGTCCTAAACCCTTGTAAGCCTTCCAAAATCACATCTGATGCATTGAGATATCATTCGATGGTCTATTCACATGCAATTAAGGCCCTCACGGGGTATTAGTTGACCAAAACAATTAACAAGTCAATTACCAAATTCTAATTTTATGATGACTTCACTTAAGTCACCTTTTTAGGACAAATTTGATTAAAAGAACCCTTAATATTGATTACCACTAATTACATCCTCCCACATGTGTGAAATTAGGGTTTGTTAGGATATTTAATCATGTACTAAATTGACTCCTAAATTGACTTAAGCACCTCCTAATCAAGATTAGCCCTAATCCATCCCCACACATGTGTGAGGATGAGATATTTCTCATGAGGAATGTGATGTTGCCACATTGCATTTCTTAACCTAACCCTAGTTAGAATCAATCCTAGGTTTAGTCTATATAACCCCCCCACACCTTGCCTTTACCTATAAATAATAGGTCATAAACCCCAAATTAGAGATCTCACACAAAGTTAACAAAGTACAATTACTCTACTAAAATGGAAAGCAAACATTGAACAGTCATTTCTCGACGTACACAGTCTGATTCTAACACTAGACAGAGGTACACCAGCTACCTAGGAATCGACCCATCGAAGCAGATTTGTAGAAGGGACCTCATAGCTCATATCGCCCCTTGCCTCATGAATCTGGCCCTAATTCACCCCTTGGGTGGTGAAGTGGGTCTATAGTGTCCAGATCGACCCAAATCTGGTAGGTAAGCTCCATTTTGGTGTTTTATGTCCTTTTGTATCATTTATTTCAATTTCTATCATGTTTTTATGATCATTTTGTATCTGATTGTAATTTGCATGGGGGGCTCATTTTGATGATGCATGACGTTGGAAAGTGACTTGTGAGGGCATTCGACAGTACGAGAGGAGCGTGAGGGATGAGTTTGGGAGCGACGATGACAAGAGGGCGTAGAGCGGCTGGCAGCAAGCGTAGGGACCCATCGGTAAGTGATCTTTTACTTTGTTTTGCTTTTGTTTTATTTTGTACTATACTGTGTAGAACACAATTTAATACAAAAATGTGAAGGGTTTATGCAAAAGGAAAAGGGATGGAAGGATAATGGAATCCAATCAAAGAGTATGTAGCCACTCAAAGAGTGACCATACAAATCAACGAGATGTCCAAGGGAAAGAAGAGAAGAAGAAAAGGAGAAGAGAAAAGAAATAAAAACAATGTTGAAAAGGGAAATGGATGAATGTGGATGCAATGATGTGATTTTGCTGAGTCTGTATGATATTTACGATGCCATATTAGTTGCTTGAGAATGACAACTTTTGACTACTTTGCTTTTGTGACCAAATTAGCGTGGTCCAAAAGTATGATTAGGATAAAATCCCAACTAAATATTTGTTGTTTATTGATTGATGAGAACATTGTGACAAGTTTCAAACCATTTGAACTAAGTTGACATTTAACTTATTCAAACGTGTTATTCATGATGTTCAATGAATGCCAGATATAAATACTCTAAATGTTGCACCAGAATCATGCCAAACGTATCATCCATTATGTACTCGACGTACAAGAATGCTATATTGACTTCATTGTCACGCATAGCTCTCCTGATGTAACCCATGTTTGATTGTGATTGAGATTATTTCGTATGATAATCTTTAGCAAAAATTTTCATAGACAAATGTGCTAACCACGCTTTTGGATGTTCGATGTTGTGGTTTCATGCAAAGCTAACTTTGGATATGAATACCCCCTGAAACGAGGAATCAACAATGAGGTGAATGAAGTGTGGTGAATTGATGATGCAGTGATTGATAGAATACCAATGCATGATGAATATGAATGCAAGTGAAGTTAAAAGACAAGTTTGGAAGGATCCTAGGGTTTTTAGGGACAAATGCCTACTTTCCTAAGGTTTTGGGTGCATTTTGGGATGTTTTGGTTGAGTTTACCACCTGGGGGGCGATTTTGACCTAATTCACCACCCGAGGGGCGAATTGGGTTTCAGTTTGCCCCTCGGGGGTGAATCGGGGAATAATGTATATTTAAGACCTAATTTGCATGGGGGGCTCATTTTGACGACACACGACGTTGGAAAGGGACTTATGAGGGCATTCGATGACATGAGAGGAGCACGAGGGACGATTTTGGGAGTGACGATGACAAGAGGGCGTAGAGCGGTTGGTAGCAGGCGCAGGGACCCACCAGTAAGTGATATTTTACTTTGTTTTGCTTTTATTTTATTTTTCCAGGGAAATATGAATGAGGGGGGGAGGTTTTCATCTCAATTTAAATGTTTTTGCAATTTTTAATTGAAATTTGCATACAAAGTGATAAACAAGCCAAATGGGTATCCAAAAATATGATTAGTTTTTAAACTAGACTTGTTTTGACGCTAATTTGATCGGGTGAAGGGTAGAGTAGGTGTGAGGTTTGACCATCAGTTTTTGGAAGTAACGGTGTACTGACATTGATATATTTTTGTATTTTATCTACTAAAGTGGGAAATGGGTATCCTATTTTATGACTGTTATATTATTTTGACTTCGTTTGATGTGATTTCGGAATTTATCACTTTTAGGTGTAATTTATCAAACCTAGACTGTTAGATTTGACATGTTAGAGGTAAAATTTTTGAAAACCGATGAAAATTTCATCATAGAAGGGAAAAATGGGTGTCCAAAAATGTTGTTTTTTTTTGTGAATGACTTCATTTGACCTACCTTTGATTTGCATGCCAAGGTGTAGATTAATGTTAAACTGAAAATGAGCTATAGGGAGCCCTATTTAGACTATTCTCAGCGTCTGTTTGAACTTTCACCACTAAGTAGGCAAATGGGTATCCAAAAATATGACTGTTATTTTTGAATTATGTCTTCTGATGTGTGTTCAATTTTGGTGTATGTATGATAAATTTTATTGCAAATTTGGTGTTGATTTGTGTGTTGTTTTTGAATTTTGTTGACACATTTGCCGATAAGTGGGCAAATGGGTATCCAAAAATAATATTTGTTTTTGTAGATGTTGTTGTTTGGCTTATGTGTGATTTGCATGCCAATTTAGAGGTAGTTGTAGATTTGAACTGGGTTATTGGGAGTCCAAATTATGCTGTTTATCACGTCAGTTTGAACTTTTGCCATGAAATGCCAAAATGGGTATCCAAATGTGTGACTATTATATCAATGTTTGTTGTCGTGTGTTTTGTTCATTTTATAGTATCGAAGTGCATATCAAATTAAGTAGGTTTTAATTTTTAAAGTTTGGTTTATGAAATTTGATTTGATTACACTGCTTATGTGGATGTATAACGTGTGTTTTGTTGTGGATGAACAGGTGAAGATGCTTGAGCCCCGTCATCGGGTGCGAAATATGAAGGGTGTATTTGGCAAGGTGATGAATCAGGAAGAGGAGCTAAAATGGTTGGATGATATATGGTTCTGAGGTATGTGGGAGTGTACCAGTATACACACTAATAGGGCATACATATCTGCATTGTGTGAGCGATGGGATGCTGATAGGAACACATTTCATTTTCCTACTGGGGAGATGACTGTTACACTAGAGGATGTGTATCGTATATGTAGGCTATCGATTGAGGGTGTTCCTGTGAGAGCAACACTGTATGAGAGTAAGGACGTAGTGTTGGAGTGGTTCTTTGGTGCGAAGTGGAGATCTATAGATATATCAAGGATGGACTATGAGTGGTTGTGGTTGCAGAAGAATATATCTGATCTGCAGTGTGCAACCATGATGATGATCTCCACATATGAACTGCCTGATAGTTTTGGGGTTCTATTTACCTGGAATATGCTACACTTGGTGAGTGACATGGTTGAGCGGAGGGTTGTGTTTGCTTGGGCACCTGCTCTATTGGCCCAAATTTATCGAGAGTTGTATGAGGTTGTTCAGGGCAAGAGGACATGATTGAGTGTGATCCCTTTGTTACAGGTATGGATATGGGAGTACATAGCTATTGAGAGGCCATCTCTATTGCCTTGCACTGTGCATGTTGAGGGTAAGGAATATTTTCCCTATGCTTTGAGGTGGAGCATGGTGGTTGAGCAGGGTATTAAGAGGCTGCATGAGGGTGACCCACTATTTTGGAGGGGTAAGTTTAGAGTTGCAAATCCTGATGATATTACATGGAGACCTTGGTTGGGTGGTGTGAGGTGGGATAAGGATGAGGAATAGCTACATGCTATTCGACAAGGTCAATGGATAGTAGGGAGATATACTCGGTAGACCGAGTATTTCCAGTTTGATCGATTGAGGTAACAGTTTGTCTTACGAAAGGATGTCCCTGGGGCTCCTATAATTTACTTTAGGTAGTAGGGTGATAGAGGAGAGTGACCTATGGTGTTGCCCTGAGTTGGGGAGAGGGATCCTCCTATGGAAATTTTGGATGTGGTAGATGCTGGGACGACACCCGAGTTTGAGGCCTGGTGGGTCTATTAGAGTTGGGAGCCTGGTAGAGGTGTGATTGATTGATGGGTGGCACCCAATGTTCAAGTACCTCCATCGAATGTGAGGACGGGTAGGAGAGCTAAGGCCGAGGATGTGGCTGGTGATGAGGAGGAGGTTTCTCTACGATGCTCACGATGCTACTGGGGTGGTGGAGCGAGCACCCAAGATGTGAGGGTGGAGAAGGTTCCCGTGGATGTTGATGTGGATATGGGGTAAAATATTTGGAGAGAGGAGGAGGGAGGTGTTGCTACTATTATGGGTGATGTGGATGACACCATTGATATTGATGTATTTGTAGATGCGATACAACATATTCTAGTTGATATCTCAGTGAGAGGAGATGTAGAGGAGGAGGCACGGGGGATACGGGATAGAGTTCGATGAGGTGGAGTAGCTAAGGGCTGATATGGTTAGGCAGGGGACTAAGATGAAGCAGTTGAGGGTCATGGTGGTGAGGTAGGCTCAGACGATTATGAGCCTGACTGGTCAGCTGGGTGCAAAGACTACCAAGTAGTTATTATGCAAGACTTATCCTTTGGTGCGTGGGATTCCTCTTCCTAATTATGTGTAGGTGGTGTCACAGTCTGGAACACAGTCACGAGTGTGAGCACCCTCACATCAGAGTCAATGCAGTGTTGCTCCAATATTAGAGGTTGGTACTAGGGTTGAGGTGCAAGATCTGCTTGCTGTGGAGCAGCCTATAGTCGATGCAGTTCCAAAGTTCATTGCAGAGTCGAGCTAGGCTACGAAGAGGTGAGGGATGTGGGAGGAGCATGGGGAGACTCGTGGTGATAGTTAGGAGTTATATAATTTATTGTAGCCTCTAAGAATTTTGGATGCTATATGATGGGCATGGTCCTAGTTGTAGCCTTGGGGCGTTTTTAGATGATGATATATATATATACATTGATTTTTTATATATGTATGTGTGATTTTGATGGTTTGGAATGTATTGTGTTTATGTTTGCATAGGTAGCACCACATAATATATAGGTATGTATGATAAGTAGATGCATATGTGTGAATGGTTTAGATCTATTATCGTTCTTTCATATGAATGCATTATAGAATAGTATGCATGATTATGTTTTGAATGCAGTGTGATGTGATATCGAATGTGATGTTGTTGTATATGTATGTAGGGTGAATTCAATGATGTAATTTGGCATTGGGATTTATGTGAAATAAATATAAGAATATGATTTGCTATTTTAAATGTATATAGGATGAATTCATGGTCATAATGTATACTAGATGTATATGAAATAGATGCATGAATGCATGTATGTAATTACTGAAATGCACCAAGTAAGCACTTGTATCGTGGAATTTACCTGTATGGATGCAATCCATTCCATGATTTCAATGATGTGGATAATGTAAGGTATGTGTAATGGTTTTGACTAACATAATTATGACAATCAAATCTCCAACCCTTAGCTATACAAGTTTTTTGGCAACTTATAACATAATCGGATTGGTTCAAAGTTTGTCTTGGACCTATGTGTGTGAATGTGTAAGGTTCATTTATCCATTTTGAGGGAGGTAGGATTAACCTGTTGTAGATGCTACCAAACTAGCTAGCTCATCCGTCCACAATAGGGATTTACACAAAAGTGAGATGCTAATGTGAGAGATGTGTTGTCACCTGTAAGACTATTCCACTGGTAGGCATGCTCTTGGAGCCTATTGCTAGTGATGGAAATCATCCCATGGTGTTATGTTGAACCTAAGGACCAAAGGTGATAAGCATAACATGGGTGGTATCTGTTGGGCACTGAGTTGCACCAAGTTTTCACTCAATACTGTGGTTGTCTATCTTCCTATTTTATGTCCAGGCTTGCACCCGATAGTTGTAGCTTAGCACTCAACATTGGATGGACCAAAATAGGAGTTTTTTACGCAATTATGCTCACTTTGGATTTAGAGTTTAGGGTAAAAGAAGGTTAGGGTTAGAGAGATGTAGAACAATGGATGGATAGGTTAACAACATTGCACCATCATAAAAATCTCCAAAAAAAATAGATTAAGGACATACACTCAGATCAACATTTATCTCATAATAGATCGTTTCATGTATTTAAAGCATAACAGAGAAATGTTATAGTAAGAAATTTTAATACCCAGGGAATGATAATCCAAATAACAGAATTTACCAAACACTTAGATCTTACAGAAATGTACTTTCAAATAACATAAAACAAATTCAAAGCAGATTTCAATTACTCACAACAACTAGTAATCCAAAATAGGCACAAACTAACCATATAAGTATTTATAGAAATGCAACTATGAAATCTGAACCTCTAACATCAAGCAAGAGAATGCGAACTTGAGGCGAAGATCAATGTATTGCTCATTTCATTTATTTCTTCAAGAATATTTACAATAGCACAGGCAAACACGCTATAACCGACCCTTAAAACAAGGGTTCGACCTCTACTTATAGTTTTTCATATTACAAATCAAGAAAAAATATACCAAATCTTGTTACAACTCAAAAAATATCTTAGATGGCATTAGCTCATTAGTTCGTACTCCGAGAATTTTGCTGGAAGGGCATCCGCCATGACAGCACAAGGTCTCTGTAACTTGTTTGGTCGCTCATTAGAACTGCAGTTTAGAACATTCCAGATCATACATTTCCTTCGATCCTTCTTAGGAATTTATTGCCACCATCGATCTGCAACTACATCTGGTCTGATCTTCCTGAAAACCTTTGACGCTTCATCTTCCAGTCGATTGTCATATTTCTGATGTAGAAACATCTTCTAAACAACCAAAAATTAGAAGACTAACCTCCATCCTCGATCTTATTCATTGCACGGTTCAGATTCAATCCGACACAAGCTAAATGACATTCCACTTATGACATCATATTTCTTAGTAGCAGAATCTCCTATCCGGATTCGAAGTATCTAAACCTTGAATCCACTCTGGGATTTTATCTTCTGCCTTATCATTATTCAACCATTCTACTTTATCTTCATTTCAGAAAGAAAATACTTATCCATTCCCCAGATCGCCATTCTGTAATTTTTTGCCACTGACGTCATAATTTCCTTGAGACTTTTGTGGATTTGAAGATAGCACCAATCTAGAGTGGGAAACAAAATACTTTTTCAGAATAAGATATATGCAAGGAGGCTATTTTGCACTTTTCCATTGCTGACATCATCATATCTCAAGAATTTTTGTGAATTTGAGATCTATCGTCATTCCAGACCTGAAATGCAGTTACCCGAAATCGCTTCAAACATTTAAAAATTGAATAACTGTCGAGCGGACTCATATTATAAACCCGATTCTGAAGTGGAATGATAAATTTATGACTTAGTCAAAATTATACAAAATTTTACTAAGTGTGTGGCCATTTGGGCCTACATTCTAGCGCCTCCCAGGTGGATTTTCTTGCAAATCCAATCGAATCCAGAGTCTTATCCATTGGGCCTTAGGAGTCAAAATAATACTTATTCTTGAATACATGTTTTAAGGAATTATTTCCATACAAATCCTACCATTTGAAAACTTAATTCTGCCTAGAGGGTAGAGGTTCATATCGAAACTATGCCAAAAACATCATAGAACTCATTTGTTCAACTAGAGACGGTGTCTATAATATCAATATTACTACTACCTTCAGAAAATATACACAACTCTCCTCCTTTATAAGACTTCCTTTCAAAAATGCCTTCACACAAAAATGTTGCATTGTAGGCCTCATGCCTTTATTGCTTATTTCTAACAACTGTCAGAGTAAAAACAAAAATACAAAAATTATGTATAGGAATACAAATCTTATGCATATATACAAACAAAAAATAATGGTTTAAGCATGAGCCCCTCCTGGGCCTAAAATTTCTCAATATTACTCTTATTCTTCTACATCCTCTTCCTCTTCATCTTCTCCAGGAGTCTGTACTCCTTGCTCATCTTTAACAGAAGTATCCCCAAACACTTGAACCATTGATTTCAAATATTGAAGAGCCTGTTTCCAGGATTGCTCAGAGGGATTTTATGTCTCTTTAAGATGATTATAAATGTATTGTAATTCTCAAATATCTTCATAATTAGCAACATTCCCTCTAATCACTAGATCTTCCATGATATCTCTCAGGTGGGTGTAACCCATAATTAGCTTAGCAGCTTGTTCTTGGGATAATGGCTCTTCTAATGAATCAATTTTAGCTTCATCCTATAAATTTTTCTTGATGCTTTGCTAGGATTCTTCCATAGATAAAAAGCTATGATACTCCTTCCAGAGCCCTTTGAAACCAACATGAACCGTCTCCTCATTTATTTCAATAATATATTTAATTCCCCTGTCTATCCTATCAAACAATAGCCAAGATATCTGAACTACCCTATGCTTTTTCACCACTATTTTGGAGGCTACCCCGACTAGATTCCATTCTTTATTAGAAATTGGTTTAGCAGCATCACTGAGCCTACTACCAACCAAACTGTAGATTTTTTCTACCAGAATCACCATAGGCTATAACTCTCCAGTGATTTGATCTATCCTTTTGAATGGTAGATAATAATTGGTTGGCATCCTTCAAGTAGTCAATTATGAGTTGAAGACCTGAACATTTTTCTTGAACTTCAAAAAACAACTCATGCTTTTTATTTTTTAAATTATCTTTGGAAAAGCCTGAGGACTTGGCCTTCTCAATCTGAAGCTGATGTTTCAAAATTTGAATCTCTTTTGTCTAATCCTCATTCAACTTCTTTTGATCCTCTAGCTGGTCTTTCAACTCATTAACCTTCTGAAATATTTCCTACCAAATCTTAGCCTCCTTCCTCATAACCTTCTCTACTTATTTTTGGTCATGGAAGCTCTTCTTAAGCTTTTCAACCTGTTGTTTCAACTTTTCTACCTTATCTTTTGCTATATCAGTATTTACATAAAATGTATCCAAGTGAGCCTTGGCCATCCCTAACTCATCTTTCGTAGGAAGCTTGTCAATATCTTCTATGATTTCTTCCGCTCTATAATCCTAAGTAGTCATCTCATTTTCAGGCTTGTCCACCTATAGAATCAAAGACCTTGAAACCCTTTGCCTAGTGATGGGATTAACATACATACTTTTTCTTGTCATAGCCATCCGACTAGAAGGCTTGGTAAGCTTCTCTACCCAATAATAATTTATGCTCTGAGCAGCTGCCTGCTCTTTGGATACAACAACAAAATTTAAAATATTAGCAACCAAAGGAGATAATGGCATTAAAAACATGAGGGCAGACTGACTTGTTGTTGGTGGAGGTGGAGACACATTGACAAAAACCTCTATTATAATGGTAGATTCCGTGACTATTGCTGCTGTTGATACAAGTAAATTCAGGGAAACATGGACATAACTAATAATAGAGGGGATGGATGAACTTGGAATGCATTGTCCCATGGATGATGGTAAAAGAGATGAGGGCACAATGATGGTGGATACTGAAGTGGATGCCTCAAAAGTGGAAGGTGGGTTTGAAGGAGGCTATGATATAGCAGAACAAAATGATGCCTCCATAGATATTGATGGGATGAGGGGAGGACTGTGAGGTGAAGCAGGCAAATTCGCCAAATTTTATTGACCAAAAATGGAGGAAAATCCTTTTGGGGATTCATGGAGATGAGAAGGAGAAGAGGGATTAGAAACCATACCTTCGCCTACAGATGTAGGGTGTTCTTGCTCAACTTCTTTTTCAAGTTGTTGTTCTTGTTCAACTAACCCTTTTGTATTAAAAATAGCTACCTCTTCAGCAATTTCCTCCATACTCATCTTCTACCTTTTGGAAATCTCTCTCCCTTATGTATCCAGGGTTCTCTTGGCCCTTTTATGAACTAATAAAAAAACATCCATCTCATCTCCGAAATCTTCCATCTCATCTCCGAAATCTTCTTCTGTTAATTCTCCTTGCACTCCACCAAAAGGTAAAGATTGCTCAATAATGGATTGTGGCTTTGTTGATGTCGCAGGAGTAAAAGAAAGTGGCTTGAGACCAACACTCTTACCCTTACTTTTCTAATCAACAAATTTGTCCTGAGGCTATCCTCCTAGAGCTAAATGTTTAGGCCTAGATTTTACTTCACACCAGGGTACTAACAACCTTTTCTTTAGAACATCTCATTTTGCTCATCATCCTAGCTCCTTTAGGGAATATCTCCACCTTCTTAGAAGTAGGACTGAAAGTCCTCAATGCTTCAGTGTTTGTAAAATAAGCCTTTTTATTTGTAGAATATTGGAGAGATTCAGAATCACCCTGGGGATTTTCAACCGTCAATACAATATGCCTTACATCCTTTAGTTCCCAAGTATCAATATTTTCATCATATCTTTTTGAAAACTCTTTATCAAATTTTATTCCAAATTTAGATTCAGCTTTCCTAATTTCAACTCTCATACACCACCAATCCATGATCTTGGCATCCTCCCACGGTCCCTTGAAATCCTCCTCTTCTACTTCTTCTAAAACTTCCTTTTTAGACGGCATGTCTTTTTTCTTTGCTGACTTTGACTTGGAGGAGGGCCTGCTTTTCTTTGTAGTTTCGGCTTTAATTTTGTCAATCATCTCTTCAGTAATCTGATGATTGGGCTGGTGGTCGGGATCAAAATATTCAATATGCTCATAAAAATCCAACCATGGAGGTAACTAATCCATCTTGGAAATATTCCACTCTAACAGAGTAGTCTCATCATTGTTTCTTCCCTGTTCAAAATGAGCCCTGGGCCTTTTCTCAAATTTGTAGGCCTTATCTCCGTTCAGGGTTTTATTTTTTGTAGTGAAAATACCATCAGGATCATAACTCCACTTCTATGGGATATAAAATAGACCTAACCCATCCAGGTATCGGTCAATTTGCTGACTTTGCCCCTTTTTAGTAATGGTGATATCACTCAAAGTGCGGTGGGAAAGCAAAGACTTCCTTTTTCTCCCTGAACCATATTTTGAGTCAATGTACTCTACCTGCCTCAAATATTCTAAGGCAAAGAGTCTCTCCATGACAAAGTGGGGCAAAAGAAAAGGTTTACCCATGAAACCATATAATCTGATGATTGTTCCCTCAGTTAATAGATACCAGTCCCCTTCCTCTACATCTTTATTCCTCAGAATCTCTTTGGCCAGGGGTGGCAATCTGGGGAAATTTCCATACATTATTTTGAGGGCCGGTCCAAGAAATTCCAAATTGAACCTATAGTGAGACTCACTACTTCTTAAATGATTTATCCAATAGTAGACTAGCATAGGTTCTCCTTTATTGGTCTTATCCTTGACTAGAATCCATGACATTCTATCTTTCACAGTGGCATAAAACATCCATACCAAGCTTGAGCAATGCCTAAAGCTAGGAGTTTCAGAGCCCCTCTTCAAGCTTACTAATTGTTCATGTATTCTTTGGGTGAGAAACATTTTCCAGTAAAAATAAATCACCCTTATCCCTCTCTTTGCCGCCTCCTTTTCGTACATCCTTTCATTAGAGATACAATATGCAGTGGCAATTTTCCAACCATGAACCTCTTCATCAGAGTCCAAACCCTCCATGCAGGCCAACATAGAGAACAGAATGGGGGTTACAAATTTCTTAATAGAAATGGGGACCTTAGGCAACTCTTCCTGGGGTTTGGTATTCAGCTATTTATAAACCCAATTCCTAAATGACTCGTCATCATTTGCCCGTTTCTTAGTGGAATAAAACCTAGTTTGTTCAACAATTCTGAAGGGTTTTGGTGGTATCGGTGGGTCAGACCCTAAGGCAAAAATCTCATGATAGAAAGAGGTAGTGATGCTAAAAAGGGTCTCTCCCTCACCGGTTTTAACTGCCTTGGCTAGCGGGTTGTAGAATTTGACTATTGTAGCTATCAACTTAGGACATGGGTGGATGGAATCACAAATGTAAAAGGATAAATAAGAAAGGATGGAGCATCTACCTTCCACCGATAGAGCAACGTTATTTTTGTATCTATCATTCACACTCCTTCTTAGTCTCATCCTTTCAGTAATGGTCATCACCGTGTCCGCCACAGCCTCGGCTTTATCAAGGTACGACACCGACGTCCTATCGTCCAGAGTTTCGAATTCTAGAACGTCTTTTGAAGTCTCTGTGGGTGATTTCTTAGGAGCCATTTTGTAGTAGTAGGACTTTGTGCACTGGAATAAGTGAGGAGAAATTCAGAACACTGCTAAGCTTATCTGTAGTCTCGTGATTGCAAAATGAATCCCGTGCATAACTTCATCACTTTTATCTTCTGGAACTCACGTATCATCGACCATAAATGTAGCTATTGCGCGATATCTTGTTGGCACACTTCACCACCCTTTCCATTATTTCTTTGGTGGCTCAAAAGTGACGTCCTATCTCCTTATTGGTCAAATTTTGAAATTGCACCACCAGCTCATCACATCCCTTCGGCTATTCTTTGGCTCATGCGTGAGTTCATTAGAATTGAATGCACGAGCAATATTTAGCCTCCACGTGTCAAATTGAAACTTGTTGTTTGGCTTTGGCCTGATTCCGCTCCGACATCTTTAAAAACTTTTTGAGTCCGCTAAGCCTACATGCATGTCGCTTTACCCTGATTCCACTCTAGCTATCTCCAGCTTTGAGAGGTTCTCGGATTGGTGCCATTCTTGTCCTTCCTTATGTGGGATAGAAAAATATAGACCACTCTGTGGAATTGCCAATCCGGATTTAACCATGCGGTCTTGAGGGCGGAATGCCACTCCGGGGAGTTTTGCACAACACAATGTGTGGAATGGAACATTGCCATGAATTTGGCCAACACTTAGTCATTTCTTGCAAAATTTCTTCTCTCTCTCTTCTTTTTTAGCATTTCTTCGAAAAAATAACTAATTACAAAGTGCAGAAAGAAAATGAAATAGAAAGTGCAGAAAGGAGGGGGAAATATTTGTACAATGTATATACATATGTTACAATGAGCTTATTTCTTACATATAGTAGAGCTTAAGGTGGAAACCATTCACCGGAATTGGTTGTATGTTTCCCTCTGGATCCTTCAACTGAAATACATTAGACTCTTTAGCTTCCACTATTTCGAAAGGACCATCCCAAAAGGAATCAAATTTTTCATGTTTACCTGGTTTTGCCCTGTCAACATTCCACCTGAGAACTGAATCTCCAACTTGAAGTTTCCTGAACCTGGCCTTTTTATCAAACCATGCTTTAATGTCCGATGAGTGCTTTTGAAAATGATCATATGCCTGAGTCCTGCTCTCTTCCAACCACAACAAGTGTGTCAATCTGGTTTTAACTGGATCATCCTCTAATTCTTCTTCTGTATTGACAAGCTTAAGTGTTGGGATCTCTAAGTGAATTGGTAATACCGCCTCTTTTCCGTATACCAGTGCATAAGGCGAAGTTTTGATGGACTTTTTAATAGTAATCTTGTCTGCCCATAGAGCATGGTTGAGCAATAGGTGCCAACTCCTTTTGTTACCTTCCAAATATTTTCTCAAAATCCTTAATAGGTTTTTATTGGTAGATTCTGCAAGTCCATTACCTTGTGGGTAATAGTTTGAAGTATTTTTAAGAGTGATGCCATACTTACTGGAAAACTCAATGTACTTAGATCCTATGAAAGCAGGGCCATTATCACTCACCAAAGCTTCCAGAACTCCAAATATGGAAATCAAACTCTCCACAAAGTTGATCACAACTTCCTGGTCCGCCTTCTTTGTAGGAATGGCCTCTACCCATCTGGTAAGATAATCTGTAGTTGTCAAGATAAACTTGTGCTCTGCTAAAGAATTAGGATTTATAACTCCTATAAAATCTAATCCCCATTGTTGGAAAGGCTCTTCGACTTGAATAGGCTTCAGGGGAGAGGCAACATTTCTTGTTCTTCCAACGTACCTCTGACACTTATCACAAGCCTGGGTAATTTTAAAAGCATCATTGAACATGGTAGGCCAATAATAACCTGCTCTTATTATCTTCAAAGTTGTAGTTCTACCGGAGCTATGACCTCCTGCTGAGCCTCCATGAAATTCTTCAATGACTCTTTTTTGTTGGTCCTCCTTCAAACATTTCAGGAGAATACCATCCAAGTTTCTTTTGAACAACCCTTCAGGTAGTAATACATATTTTAGAGCATGAAGTCTATACCTCCTTCTTTGAGAAGAATTCAGATCAGGTGGGCAGATCCCGGTTTGGAAATACCTGGTAATTTGCTCAATCCAATCAGAATTCGGAGTGTGAACAATCTCTATCTGATCCTCTTCTGTCATCTGACAAGTTGTTATTTCGGCCAATGCTGAAGCATCTATCAATCCTTGGCACAAGGCTCTACCTCTTACCAATTTGGTGGGATGTATCTCTACATCATATTCCTGGATCTTAGTAATCCAACCAGCCCTTTTATCTCCCAAGTCACCTTGTAAAATAAAACTCCTTACATCTGGATGAACCACATATACCAGGGTTTTGCTCTGTACCAGATATTGTCTAAACTTCTTTAGTGACTTCATTACAACAAACACTTGTCTCTCAATAAAGTTGTATTTTACCTGATAATCATGTAGAGTCTGACTCCAAAAGAACACAGGGTGCTCATCCCCTTGACTATCTTTTTGGGTGAGTACCAAGGCATAACTTTCTTCAGCTCCATAAGCATAGAGGATAAAATCCTTAGTGAAATCAGGATTTATCAAGACTGGGGTTGTTGCAATGGATTTCTTGATGACCTCGAAAGCTTACTTCCTAACCTCAGTCCACTTGAACTCTACCTTTTTCTTGAGTAGTTCAGATATAGGCCTCACTTTTTGTGCAAAATCAGAAATGAATTTCTTGACGAAATTGATTTGACCTAAGAAAGACTACAAGGTCTTCTGATTAGTAGGCAAAGGAATAGCTAGAATTGCTCCAATTATTTCTGGATCTATGGCCATACCTTCCTTTGAGACCACATGGCCTAACAATTTTCCCTCATGTACTACAAAGAATGACTTCTTAGGATTAAGTGAGATACCAAATTCTCTGCATTTTTGAAAAACCTGTTCCAAATGAGATAGATGATCATTTTTATCATGAGAAAAGACCGTCATGTCATCCAGGTAAATCAGAATAACTTTGTTTATAAGTGTACCAAAGGCATAGTCCATGGCCCTCTAAAATGTAGCTCCAACATTGGATAGCCCAAAGGGCATTCTCTGATAGGCAAATGTACCCCATTTTGTAGTAAATGTTGTCTTGTATTGGTCTTGATATTTTACCCAAATTTGGTTATATCCAGAGTAACCATCCAAGAGTGAGAATATTTCTGCTCTAGCTACCACTTGTAAGATCTGGTCAATCTGAGGGAGAGGATAGTGATCCTTGAGAGATGCTTGATTCAGATTTCTAAAATCTACACATAGGCGTATATCCCCATTCTTCTTTCTTACGGGTACCAAATTGGCTACCCAAGTGGAATGTTTTATTGGATATATTATCCTAGCCTTCAGTAGCTTTAAGAGTTCCTCCCTCATAATGGCTTCTATCCTCGGATTAATAGGCCTCTATTTTTTTTGGAATGGTTTAGCATCGGGTTCTAACTCGATAGTATGTTGGATAATCTTTTTGTCATACACCTTAAGGTCTTCATATGACCAAGCCATAGTGTCTTGGTATTTTAAGCATAAAGCTTTAATCTCTTCTGCTTCCTCAGGTGAACATTGGATCCCAACATTGAGCTTCTTTCCTATTTCGACCTCTACTTCTTTATAGATATTTTTACCGACCTTCATAGCTCCAACCTTCTTTCTATCTTCATTATCAAATAGACTTTCAAGGGTGACCAATCCCCTTGGGATATGATTGTTTCTTAGTTGGATAAAGTCTTGTTGATCTATTTCTTCCAAGTCTTCCTCTTGGATAGTTGAGAAGCATGCTTCTCTTATCATGAAATCTAGAATTTGTTCATCACTTTCAAAAACCTGCCAGAATATCTGCTTGTCTAGCACTGCAGGTCTGAAAACCATTTTAATGCCTTTGGTCTTCTTAGTTCCAAAATCTATAGGAGGATTGAAATTAGCCCCCTTTGTTGCCAAAGAATCTGCTAGGTGATTATCTTCTCTAGGTACAAAACTTAGATTCAGGGCATCAAATGAATCCATTAGGTCCCATACCCTATTTCTGTAAGCTTTCAAGTAATGGTGCTTATTGCTGCACTTATTCCTTACCTGATGGACTATTAGCTCAGAATCACCATATATGTTCAAAATATTGATGCCCATACTTTCTTCTTGCATCAATCCGAGGCACAAAGCTTCGTATTCTATGGCATTGTTGGTACATGACCATGTCAGTCTATAAGCAAAATTCTTTATCCCTTTAGACTGTGATTGCAGAACCACACCAGCCCCTGCACCATTTCTACATTTAGCACCATCAAAATGCATAACCCATGTTTCTTTGTTTCTTAGGGATTGATTAGAAATAGCAGGGAGTTTCTTTTCTAGTTCAGTTGTGATATTGTATGTACCCATACCAGTTCCAAATTGACTATAGTCTTCTCTGAAAGGCAACTCATCTTCAATGTCTAGCTCTTCAATGTTTTCCACTAGCTCAAATTCCTCCACAGGATTAAGATTGCATAGATCCTCTTCAATTTTTTCAATATGATAAGCAACTGGTTTCTCTGGTGTTATCCTTATTATTTTTCCTTTGAAAGGGATTACCATGCTAGAATAATCCATGTACATACATCCTCCTAATTTTATAGTAAATTCTCTTGAGAGGCATAACCCAAAATAAGGTTCCAAGTCCACCACCACTATTTCCTGCACCATTGTTACCTCGGGAGCTCTATGCAACCTCATCAGTACATATTTAATAACCCCAACTATTTTGATAGGTGTCCCATCTAATTGCAACACTCCGGGACAAGACCGGGTATATTCCATACCCATCTCTTCACAGACCGCCTTAGGCATAACTGTGGTTGATGCTCCTGAATCAATCATACAATTTTGGACTACCCATCCTTCCATTCTTAAGGATATGTAGAAAGGGGGAGGTTTGTTTTTTAGAATAACAGGTGTCATTTCTCTCTTTTCTGGTGGTATATTGAGGATGGTGGTGGTTGGTCTGTTCTGGGGATTTTTACTGAGGGAAGCTTTAAGCAGGTCAATCTGCCGGATGAAAAGAGTATCATATAGACTAGCTTTTGATGGAATCCTTTTCATCTCCTCAACAATGTTATACTCAGACTTGGTCAGGGATAGTCTTTCCAGGCCTCTGTCTGGCTCACCATATTTCCTTTTGTATTGTTGGGTTACCTCTAATATTTATCTTTTGGTAATAGAGGGGAACCTGAGCCTTTCTTGATCCTCACCCTTGGATCTCATTCTGTCTCCTTCTATTTCTCTTTCGAGATTTTTAGGGAGACTATCTGTCTTCTCCTTCCCTCTAGCTTGAGGAATAGGAAAAGTGTCATTGCTTTGAGGGAGGAAGTCAACTTTCTTTTGAGAAGGGACCTAGAATTGTCCCATATTCTGGGGGTCTACTTGTAAAGCTTTCTTTCTAGATCTTGTCATCACAACAATTGGGCTTTCTTCATCCAACTCTTTTTCGGCCATGATCTGATCAGGGTGCCATAACATATTAACCCTCCCTTTCTGATTTCTTTCAGCTTGATCCATAGCTTGTTGAACATGGTGTTGATACATCACACAAGATTATGAGTCATGGGGGTCATTACATACCAAACACCAAACATTTGCAAGAGTGGTATCTGCAGAACATTCTGACTCCTCATATGCTGCATTCACCCTAACCCCAATACTATTGCTAGGACTAGGCCTTTGATATTTGTTCACATATGGGAATCTCCTCTGTTGTGACCTTTCTTGATCTCTTTTTTCCATTGAATTCATTCTGTTACTCAAAGTTTTCATGGTATTTTGTATATCCAGAATAGCAGACAATTCTTGAGAAGGTTGGGAAGGAAGTGGAGGAAAAGGAGGTGTAGAGGCTACTGGTTTAGACCAAGGAATCAGATTCATTTGTGGATATGGAGATGGTAAAGCAAGGGGGTCCATGTAGGAGGACTTTGTGGATTGTTCATGGCCACTATTGGTTTCTGAGTTATAGGGTAACATGGTTTTGGGGGAATCCTTCCTACATTGATTAGGATATTTTTAGCATGGATGACTGCATTATAAACTTGGGGAAAGGTTTCTACTCTAGACTATTGTGTCTGTAGACCTAGTTCTGATCCCAGGGCACGTATATAATACATATAAGCCAAACATGCAGCTGGTCTAGCAGTAGGGGGAATTCTCTTCCATGTTCTACTAAATCTCAAATTAAAGTCTGAGATAGTTTCTTGTTGGGTTTTTTGCATGGTTGTAAACTGATTCAACAGGGAAAAAGGATCAACAGATTCATTAAATTCTTCTATGAATGGCTCAGCCAAATATTGCCATGAAGTGATAGAATTATCTTCCAGAGTTCTGAACCAATGCAATATCTTTCCATGAAAGGATAGGGCTAGAATTCTGACAATAATATTTTCTTCTTTTATGTTGTGGATTGCTGCCAGATTCAGGATATCTTGGTAGTGCTCGTAAGCTATTTTCCCAAATCCATCATATGTGGGGGTTGCCTTAGATACATCCTGGGGAATGGCATCCATTTATGCTAATCTAAGGGGCCCAGTTGAATCCTAGTTAGGGTACTTCTGAAGTGGTTGATTAGGAGCCACATTATGTGCCATGTTTCTGGTTGTAGGTCTTCTTGGGGGAACTATTGGGTTTTCTTCCAAAAGCTCTTCTTCTTCAATAAAATCTTGATCTAAACTTCTGATAACAGTAGCCCCTCTCTGAGGTAACTCACAATGAAAGAAAGAATCAGGGTTGTTCCTCTTGAAAGACCTGGTATACATGAAAGGGTACTGGTCTACAATACTTTTTTAGGGTCTTCTGACCAAGGAGTCACCAGGTGAACTTTATTTTCTCCGCTTACAAGGTCAAGACAATTCACCCAATCTTGATTCCTTCAGGTTGAGATAACAATAACTCTTTTGATGGGTTTCGTGTTCCTTGTGAACTGGTCCCACCAGGCATGCCAAAAACTATTGGGCACTGAATTGCACCAAGTTTTCACTCAGTACTATGGCTGTCTATCTTCCTATTTTCTGTCTAGGCTTGCACCCGATAGCTGCAGCTCAACACTCAACATTGGATGGACCAAAATAGGAGTTTTCGATCCAACCTCCAGAGTAGGTTGGTTCCTTGTCAACTTAGCAGGTTGTTGACACAATTATGCTCACTTAGGGTTTGGATTTTAGGGTAAGAGAAGGTTAGGGTTAGAGAGATGTAGATAACAATGGATGGATAGGTTAACAACATTGCACCATCATAAAAAGCTCCCAAAAAACTAGATTAAGGACATACACTCAGATCAACATTTATCTCATAATAGATCATTTCATGTATTTAAAGCATAATAGAGAAATGTTATAGCAAGCAATTTCAATACCCAGGGAATGATAATCCAAATAACAGAATTCACCAAACACTTAGATCTTACAGAAATGTACTTTCAAATAACATAGAATGAATTCAAAGTATATTTCAATTACTCACAACAGCTAGTAATCCAAAACAAGCACAAACTAACCATCTAAGTATTTACAGAAATGCAACTATGAAATCCGAACCTCTGACATCAAGCAAGAGAATGTGAACTTGAGGTGAAGATCAATGTATTGCTCCTTTCATTCAGCTCTTCAGGAATATTTACAATAGCACAGGCAAACACGCTAGAGCCGACCCTTCAAAATGAGGGTTCGACCTCTACTTATAGTTTTTCATATTACAAATCAAGAAACAATACACCAAATCTTGTTACAACAGCTCAACAAAGAGCTTAGCTGGCATTAGCTCATTGGTTCATCCTCCAGGAATTCCGCTGGAAGGGCATCCACCATGACAACATGGGGTCTCTACAACTTGCTTGGTCGCTCAGTAGAACTACAGTTCAGAACATTCTAGATCATACGTTTTCGTCGATCCTTCTTGGGAATAGATTGCCACCATCGATCTATAACTGCATCTAGTCTGATCCTCTTGGAAATCTTCGACGCTTCATCTTTCGATCGACTATTATAGTTCTGATGCAGAAACATCTTTTAAACAACCCAAACTTAGAAGACTAACCTCCACCGTCGATCTTCTTCATCACACGGTTCAGATTCAATCCGGCACAAGCTAACTGCCATTCCACTTATGACATCATCTTTCTTAGTAGCAGAATCTCCAATCCGGATCCAGAGTATCTGAACCTTGAATCCGCTCTAGGATTTTATCTTCCGCCTCATTATTATTCAACCATTCCGCTTTATCTTCATTCCAGAAAGAAAATACTTGTCCATTCCCCGGATCGCCATTCCGCACTTTTCCGCCACTGACGTCATCATTTCCTTGAGACTTTTGTGGATTTGAAGATAGCGCCAATCCGAAGTGGGAAACAAAAGACTTTTCTAGAATCGGATATATGCAAGGAGGCTATTCCACACTTTTTTGCTACTGACATCATCATCTCTCAAAGACTTTTATGGATTTGAGATCTGTCGTCATTCCGGACCCGGAATGCAGTTACCCAGAATCGCTTCAAACATTTCAAAATTGAATAACTGTCGAGCGGACTCATATTATCAACCCGATTCCAGAGCGGAATGACAGCTTTATGACTTAGTCAAAATTATACAAAATTTTACTAAGTATGTGGCCATTTCAGGCCTACAGTATCAAGAGGCGTTTCCTTTTGTTTTCTGCCCCTGTTCTAGTGTTAACCTATCTGATTATGGTAGTGCTCTTTTTTTTTTTGGTATTCTTGTGGTGCTATTTTTGTATGGGCGATGAAGTTTTTTTCTATCCAATCATTTATTTTTGCTTATGCTTGATCCCTTTGTTTATCCCCAGGTCGTATGTTGACCATGCAGGCGATAGGACGAGCAGGGGATACTATTCGCTAGATGGCGATATCTACTCAAGATGTCCTCTTTTGTAGGCTCAAAATTATTAATGTGTAACCTGTTGTGAGTGATCCATGAGAGAAGTTGAACCAGCCTAAAGGACCATAAGAAGAATGTACAAGACTCAATAGCTATGGGTGAAACTTAAATTCTTGAACTACAGAGTAGTCAAAGCTAAAATATGACACCTATGTATACCCTGATCCTAAAAAGGGGGAATGGACATCTAGGTGGTGATGCTAACAAATGCATGTATTATTCCTACTGAGGCACATTTTGGGGGAGAATGTACAAACATGAATTGAAAGTTTAAATATAAAGCATGTGAATATGTACAATGGATGTAAATGTAAACAATGCAAGTGGGGGAATGTGATATTTACAAGAGGAAAGTTACGCTGTGTAGAAGGAGAATTTTAGAAGAGCATATTTATAGATGATTAAAGTGTGTAATGATGACGAAAAGCAATGATTCTGGTTGCCCCAATGTGTGGGGTGTGTGTGTGTAGGAGGTGTATAAGTTGTGAGTTGGTCAGATATATGTAATAGTTGTCTAGAGAAGAAAGATGTAAGGGTGGAATATGTAGATGGAAGAAGTGAGAAGAAATAGGCTTTGGTAACCAATCAAGACAAGGGAATTACCAAAATCCATCGAAGATAGGAGAGAAGAAATGAGTCAGTGTAAGAATAAAATAGAAGAAATAAGATAGAAGGGAAGTAATTTTGAACTATTGTCGGACGAAATGGCATAGATCTGGGCAGTAGTGGTATGGTGAAGTGATGACATGGCTAGGATTGCGGTTGGAGCCATAGTTGGAAATGTTATGAATGTAGAGGGTGGATGCTGTCAGGGTGCTGTGAGATGGCAAGGTCTTGGGAGTAGTATAGTGCGAAGGACTGATAAGTCAGCTAAACAAGAGGGAATGCTCTGGTGATAGGGTACGCTTTTCATGCAACATGTTGTACACCAAGGTTTTGAATGATCTACACTCTTCAATATCATGACCTGGTTGGCAATGGTAAATGCAAAATCGGTTCTTGTTGTAGTTGCATGGTTTGGAACGCGATGGATCAATGGATCGAATATCAGGTAGGTCGATAAGGCCCTGATGCATGAGATGGTAAAACATTTTAGATAGCGACATGTGTGGAACAGGCATAGGATAAATGTATGGGTCCACTGGAGGTGAGCGAGGCCTAGGTAAAGGGTGATCTGATAATGGAGGCATGGATTTGGGATCTAGCATGGGTCGAGTTCAGGGTTGAAGGAGGGATCTATGTGGCGGTAAGGATGGACGGGTCGTGGGAGACTATCGTGGGTGAACATCGCAATGACAGTGGATCATCTGCAACTCTAGAGCCTCTACACGAGAGAAGAGATGTTGTGTCTCATGATGTTGTGGCGATAGTGTTGGTGATGATGGTGATCAAGACCTTGATGTGAGTAGTGTGGCCTGATAGGCACGTGACAGTGGATGAGGTCTCGATGATGATGGGGAAGAATGAAAAGGTCTCAAAGATTAGAGATCTTGTTGGAAAGACAAGCCTCATAGAGGGGAAGGTGGCATCTTGAGGACCGGTGGCATAGGATATGGCTCTAAGCGATGATGTGAGTGGGAAGGGGGCATGTTTGTGCGACCAGATTGGGCAGCTTGGGCTGCGCAAGATTGCAAAGCTTAGGAGTAGGTGGAATCACCATTGGGAAGGGGAGATGGTATAAATGCAAGGCAAGGTGGATGAGGTGTATACTCCCTATTAGGTAGGTGGTAGGATCCTATGGGATGATGGATGTGATTTGTTGGTGAATAGAGATGTCTGAGATCATCAGACGGGTGAGATGGTGACCCTGTTATTAGGGATGGGCTGATTCCTCCTTTTTGTCAAAAGAGGACATGGTGACCTGGCTATCATCAAAGTGTGGCGAATAGGATGAACCTCGCTAGAAAGGGAAATGGTGTCGAGGTGAGGTATGATGACCTAAATGGGATGAATACGAGGAGTGACTAGTGTGAAGGGCGGTTGGTGGTCGGGAAATATCGACCGGTGTAATGGGTTTTTGCTGTGGCTGTGAATGGTCTTGCATGGTGGTAGGTGAGGCCACTGTAGAGCTCTCCTACTGATTATGTGAGTCCTACAAAAGGAAAACAAATACCCCAAGCATAAAAATGTCTAAAAGGTGAAACGTACATGTATAGATAAAATATAAAGCAGAAATAATAGATTCACATAGTGATGTTTTTAGTGATTTACTTCTAATACTATGTCACTTGTGATGGTGAATGTGTTTGTGCATCATGCATTGAAGACACAAAGGTGCAATATGTTGATGGGTTTAGGATCGTTAAGAACTTCAATATTGGCCAGAACATATGCTCCCGAACTGTATTTGTGTGTGATAATAAATGGGCCCAACCAGTTTAGGGCAAATTTGGCATGCTGCTGGCGAGGTTAACTTGTGATTTGTTGGTTCTCTTTGAGAACCAAGTCGCCAATATTAAACTCACCTTGATGTACCTTACTATTGTAGACACGGTGAAGGCGATCTTGATAAACTCATGTGTGCTCGATGGCATAGATGCAATGTTCATCGAGGAGTGTTAGTTGATCTAGATGAGCTTGGTGAGTAGTATCATCATCAATGAAATCTTTCATAGATATCCGTAAAGAGGGTATCTCAAGCTCAAGGGGCATGATAGCTTCTGCCCCATATACAAGTGAAAAAGGTGTTGCCCCAGTAGGGGTATGAATGTTGGTACGATATGCCCATAAGGCTATGGGTATTTGATTATGCCAGTCTCGGTGAGACTGCCACAGTTTTATAGAAAATAAAGCAGATGGTTTTGTTCATGGCTTCTACCTAGCCATTTCCTTGAGGGTAATATGGGATCAAAAAGCTATGGTGTATGTGAAATCTGTCACATAGGGCTTGGATAGTCTTGTTTTTAAAGGATTTCCCATTATCATAAATGATTTGGGAGGGAATTCCAAAGCGGCATATGAGATGCTCCATGATGAATGCTGCAATTTTGGCTCCTGTAGTTTAGACCAGTGGGATGGGTTTGACCCACTTGGTAAAATATAGTATTGTTGTGATGATAAATTTATGATTGCTAGAGGAGGTAGGTGTAATTTTTCCAATTAGATCCAAACCCCATTGGGATAAGGACCACATGGACTGGATAGGTTGAAGTGCTTGGGATGGTAAATGTGTTAGGTTGGCATGTTGTTGGCATTTGATGCAACATTTGACATACTCGTAGTAGTATTGCTCCATTTTGGGCTAGTAGTATCCCATACGGAGGATGCGTTTGGTAATTGCCATGCCACTAAAATGGCCACCAAAAGTACCATCATGGGTTTCTTGTACAACCCGTTGTGATTCTTGCGGTTCTAGAAAATGCTAGATTATGTCATCATAGCTACGATGATAAAGGATGTCCCCCAACAAGGTGTAGCGGATCGCTCTTTGTTTAAAGGTTCAGCATTGGGAATGGGGAAAATCATATGGTAGGAAACCTAGTTTGATGTACTCTTTGATCTACGAGAACCATGGGTCGTGAGGTTCAGTGTTTACCACATACATACCACCATCATTTGTGGGAGGTGTGGGTGATATAGCAGATTACCTAAGTGTATGAATGGATACAGATGTTGTGTCGAATATTGGGTTTTGCGGGATGAGGGACCCTAAGGAGGCCATAGTTTTTGTAAAATGGTTTGATGACTGTGGAGCAGCTTCGAGGTAATACCATTCAAATTGGGATAGAAGTTGGGTGATTTTCTTGTATTGTTGGAGAACTAGGTAATTGCATAGCTAGAGTTCCTGCACTTGATTGACTATTAGAAGTGAATCTCCTGTGATGTGGAGGTGTTTTATGTGCATACAGTGTGCTTGTTTTAGTCCTAGGATTAGGGCTTTGTATTCTATGTTGTTATTGGTACAAGGGAAATCAAGTTTGAATGAAAATGGGAGTGGCTCTCTTTCTAGTGTAAAGAAAACAATGTCTGCACCCCCAGTGTGGAGACACCTAGAACCATTGAAGAACATGGTGAGATCAACCACAAATTTGGATTCGACATACTCTTCCTATTCGGTTATGTGGAATATGGAATCATCAAGGAGTTGAATGAGTAGGAGTTGATTTTTCAGTTATAGGGGCTTTAGCTATTTGGTCAATTATGACTTGCCATTTGATGGATTTTTGAGATACGAATTCTAGGTCGAATTCAGTTAGGAGCATGATCCATTTGGCTGTGCAGGAATTGTGATAACTTCTGTTAATCATATATCGAAGGGGATTATATTTAGTGAAAAGTTGTGTGGTTTAACATGTAGTTTCTTAAATTTTGGGTAGTGAATACTACTGCTAGGCATAGCTTCTCCATGTATCCATATCTCGTTTCGTAAGTAACTAGTGTGCGATTGATGTAGTAGATAGCCTGATCTTTTTCGAGAGCGTTCTTTTGAGATAGGAGTGTACCTAGTACAAGTTCTATGCCTGAGATGTATAGAGTCAGTGGTAATTGTGGGTGCGGTGGTGACATGATTAGCGGTGATGTAAGGTAAGTTTTTATAGCGTCAAATGCGGCTTGACAGTTTTCATCCCATTTGAAGTGTACTCCTTTTTGTAGGAGATGATTGAATGGTTGGCATTTGTCTGATAATTGCACTATAAATCTATGAATAGAGGTAATATTACCCTAGAGGTTGCGTAATTGCTTTAGTGTGATAGGAGGAGGCATCTCGATGATGGCTTTCACCTTACTAAGATCTACCTCAATGCCTCATTGGGAGACAATGAACCCTAGTATCTTGCCTGATGTAACACCAAACACACACTTTTTTGGATTGAGATGCACGTTGTGTTCTAGTAGTCGATAAAAATTCTAAGGGAGATCTTCAAGATGGTCAACACGTTTCTTGGACCTAGCGATAAGATCATCCACATAGTCCTCAATGTTCTTGTGCATTAAATCGTAAAATATGTAGGTCATGGCTTGTTGATAGGTTGCCCCAACATTTTTAAGGCCAAAGAGCATGACCTTGTAGCAGAAGGTCCCCCAAGGTGTTGTGAAGGAAGTTTTGTGTTGATCGGCTGGGTTGATTCTGATTTGATTATATCCTAAAAATCCATCCATGAGGGAAATCATTTTGTGACCTGCGATAGAGTCAATGAGGGAGTCAATGTTGGGTAGAGGGAAGTTGTATTTAGGACAAGCTTTGTTCAGGTTACAAAAATCTATGCAAATACGAACATCACCAGATGGTTTGGGTACAGGGACCATGCTAGATACCCACTTGAGATAGTCGATGTGTATTATGAAGTCAACATCTAGGAGCTTTTGGAGCTCAAATTTCACTATCAATGTGACCGTTGGATGCATGCATCACAACTTTTGCCTTATCAGTTTGGCATTGGGATCTAGTACAAGATTATGAACTACTACAGCAGGGTCAAGTCCCTACATGTCTTTGTAAGACAATGCAAAAACTTTTATATACTTGTGCAGGAAGTTTGTGAAGGTGATGCACTCCTTGGATGAGAGACTAGTGGCTAATTTGAGGATGTATGGATTTTTTGTATCATCACCTATGTCGACGTCAATCGTGTCCTCGATGAGCATGCGAGATCCATTACGCAATTGTTCGAGGACATGAATGAGGTTGACATCATCAATGGCCTCGCTGATCTTGTATTCATAATCTATGTAAATGCCTGTGTGATGGACCAGAGGGTCTTGGAGTGATGTGGATGAGGAAGGGGTATTTTTTCCCTATAAAATGTGAGAATAAAGAAAGAAGTCTCCAAGTACTAGTATGCATGAGATATGTGCTAGATCGATAAAGTTTGGGTTTGGGTTATCGTCTCAAATTCATTGGTGGCTGCAGCAGAGGGGAGTGCATAAATATACTTCAACCATGTTAATCAATGCTATAGGCGAAGTAGGTGGGGAGGAGTTTTGTGAGGGAGGTTGGATAGTTTGTGCACATCCTAAGAGACTCAAAGGAGGCCATAGGACAACTAGCAATGAATGAGGATGAGAGGCTGCTCTCTGTAGTTGTCTATGTATAGGCAGGAATACAGGCAAGCGTATCGATGGCAGGTCAGGAGGGACTGGGTTCGAATCTATTGGTGGTGGATCAGGTGGGACTGGGTTAGGCTCTATCATTGGTGTAGCCAAAGATAAGATAGAAAAATGTTCTACCAATCTTTGAACATCACAAAATAAAGAGGTATCAGTTGTAGGAGATTCTTGGAAGAAGTCACAGGGGACTGTGACAGTGGAAGTTGATGAAGGCATATCTTCTAATATATCCATATCGATATATTCTTCTAAGGTGTGTGTTGGACGTGGAGGAGGATGTAGAGATAAATCTTGGATCTCATATTCTAGTGTATATATGGTGGTTGG
The DNA here is from genome assembly GCA_028583015.1 of Wollemia nobilis. Taxonomy (NCBI): domain Eukaryota; kingdom Viridiplantae; phylum Streptophyta; class Pinopsida; order Araucariales; family Araucariaceae; genus Wollemia; species Wollemia nobilis. Next base: position 2,803,630 of record JAQPPZ010017031.1, on the reverse strand, counting down.
GCAATAACTTAGGCTAGTTTTGTCGGTAGGTGATCGAACACGCAGATTTATAGGTGTACGTAACCCTTGCTCATAACGACCTAGCCCGAACCCATGCCAATGAAAATACTATAAGTAGTACAATGCAAATTGAGGGTTGGCTAGATGTGTAATTACATCACCAGAGCTAGATTGTGGTGTTGGGGCAGTTGGTGGGGGATCAAAGAATTGACTCCTGCATACACAAAGTTGGTATGGTTTTTGGGACTTCCTAACTGTATGACAGTGCCAATGGTAAGGACTGAAGTTGAAGGGTGACCAAAATCATAGGTGGATTGGATCAGAGGGTCACATACACAAGCGTTGCATACATTATAGTTGCTTGGGATTGAATTTGTCATGAAAATAGATATGTGTGGTGTGGTATGCTCTGGTGACTGAGGTGGGGTATCAAAATCAGTTAAGGAAGGAGAAATTTGAGATTCCCTTATGGTCACGGCTGAAGGGTGTGGGAGTTGTTCCTCTAAATTTGATATTGATTGTTCTGGTTCATGATGTTTGATTTTTGTGTCTTGAACAGGTTGTTTATTTTGCGTAGGGGATGACATTGGTACATGTGCTGGGATACATGAAGATGTGAATGTCTTAGGTTTTGATCAGAAGAGAAGAGGAAGAGTTTACAATGTAGGAAGGATAGGGGCTTCCATATGCAAGGGTGGAGGAGGTAATGTAGTCGGTTGTATGGTGGGTGGCAATTGTGGTTAAGACACTGCGGGTGAAAATTGAAATGGTAAAGGTTGGGAGGATTGTGGAGGCCATAAGGATGGTAGTGAAAAAGGCATGGTAGAGGTTTTGGGTCCCATGAAAGATGGCACTAATGGTGAAAACCTCAAGTATTGTGTTCTTTATGCACATTGGGATGTTGAGGTGGAGGTTGAGGATGATATCGATGCTCCTACTAACTGGTGAGAAGATACAAGGAAAAATTGGGATGATGAAAATGACGGTATAGTTGGAAGATCTACCACATTGTAAAACTTAAATGGGTCTCCATCAGCTGGGATACAGTGAACTAGTCTGTTGTGGATGTACTTAAGGTAATGGTGTAGTGTGGATGGGACACACTGCATATCTCTAATCCAATGACAACCGAGGAGAATGTTGTATTGCATTTCTCATTGAATAATGTGAAAGAGGATGTGAATAGTACAGATACCTACATAGATTGGTAGGACTATGGATCCTAAGATAGGTCTCATGGAGCCATTGAAAGCACGCAAGTCAAGGGAAGGCATGGCAAAATGGGCTTACAAGATGTGTAGGTGATGTAGAGCTACTATGGATATGATACTAATGGATGAGCCTATATCAACAAGTACTCGCTTGTAGGTGATATCATTGATATTAGCTTGTATGTGGAGAGGGGGATATACTCCTACGAGTTTAATTATCTCGTGGTCATGGAAACTGATCAAGGGCTAGAGGCAGCGTAGGATATTTCTAACAAAATTGAAAAATGCATTGGTGTCATGTGTCTCTGAGTCAATGGAATGCAAGATGTCATTCAATGCTTCGTAATGAGGTTGAGATTGTTGTAGGAGATCGAATATGGATCTCCACACGGGGGCATTGCATAATTGATGGGTTAGGCTACCACGAATGGTGATCACATTTTGAGGTGGTGGTGGTACAATATTAGGCATTTATGGTACTTATGGTGATGTGAAATGAGCTGGCAAGGAAATGATAGGTGTGGTCTGGCGAGATGGGTATCGTTGGTTCCTCGTAGTAAGGTTAATCATACCCACTATTCCATGTGATGGAGGATCATGCTGTATATTGTTTACTTGGTGAGGTGGCACTTGAGGATTTTTTGTAGGTCTAGGGGGGTTGGGTCCTCTGTGATCTAGAAGAGGGTTTTGGAAAATCCCTAGGTTTTGATTTTGTGGGGCTAAAGGGTTTGCTACCTGAATAGTTCCCCTATCGATTAGCTCTTGAACTTGCCCTCGAAAGGAGTGATACAAATCGATATTATGGCCACTCTACCTATGAAAGGGATATAAGAGCTATTAATTATAGTCACGAGGCTTAGGTGAATTCAGATCTAATGGACGGATATCAGGTAGAACAAGATGGTTGCCCTTGTACAATCTGTGGAACAATGCTGGTAATGGTTTGGATAAGGGTGTGAAGGTGCGTGGTGCAACTTATGGACGCATACCTCAGTATTTTTATGATCAAGGTGGAGTGGGAGAATTGGATTGGAATGCTTGCAGCTATGGTGTATATGGTGGAGTCAGTACTAGTACTAGGGTAGCAACTACGACTTGATTGGTTTGCGGTGGCCACAAGTAAGGGTGATTTTTGTGGGTCTATTGAAGCAAAAATTTGAATTATAGTTGGATTTGGCTCTCAACTTAATCTTCCTAGATTGAACCTTAATGTCTTCGATCACTTTTGCTTGTGAGATAGCATCTTTAAAAGTATGACTTTGGTGAAGTTGGAGGGATGTGGAAATGTGTTTGTGGCAACTCTTGGAAAAGAGTGTTACAAGCTCCAAAGTGGGGATGCTATGGGTAAGATCATGGATAATTTCTCTCCATCTAGAAATGAGTTTATTGATGGGTTCTTCATCCGCCTGTTGTAAGGCATAAACATCAGAGAATGTGGTCTTTTTCTTGATATTGATGGAAAAGTGATCTAGGAAGGAGTTGGCCAACTGCTCAAAGGTATATAGGCTATGGCGTGGGAGCATGTTGTACCAATCCAATGCTGGCCTAGTGAGGGATAGGGAGAAGGTATGCAACATAAGAGGGTTACTACTATGAAGCTGGTAGTAAGACGAGTGGTAGTTGCTCACATGTTCTCTACGGTCTTCCTTACCTCTATACTTGTCAAATTTTGGTATTTCTAAGCAATAGGGATAGGAAGGAATAGGGATTGATGGGTGAACTGGCTCGTTGCATAGTTCATCATAACAAGGATTTTGTGGCCTGTAGCTAGAGGTGCATAGGTTCAACATTTTGACTTCATCTTGCAAGATTTGAAGTTCGAGTGTCATAGGAGTCGAGGGTTGGGCTATAATAGGCTGACCCTGTGGATGTGGTAGATATTGGTATTTTTGTTCTTCACAATATTGTGGGGAATATTGTTTTACCTGATCATGATAATGCGGGTACTAGGTGACATGTGCTATCATATCCATAGGCACACTAGGTTGTCGGGTAGGTGTCTATTGAGAATAATAATACTGTGATTGGGCAACATGCGGTTATGGCATGGGTACTTGTTGGTTTGGACCCTGTTGTACCGGTTGGACCATGGGTGATGATGACCAAACCAGAGGAGGTGTAAAGAAACTAAGTGTAGCTGGCAGTAGTGCAGGTGTCGATACTACTAGTGCTAGGGGCGGTTGATATGAGGTATCAAAATATGGAATGTCTCTACCCTGCAGGTTAAGTAGGGAGGCTACACTACATAGAATAGCCTGGATGAGTGGGTGGGCATGCTTCCAGTATTGGTCCATAGGTAGGGTGGAGATTGGTAGTGGTATCCTGAAAAGGAGGAGGTAGCGGTATCCTAATAGTTGTCGTAGGCAAAGGTGGCTCCAAAGGTTTGGTATCATACAATCTGGATACCTGGGAGATTGGTGGGAAAGCTATCAAAAAGGTGGGATATGCTACTGAGGTAGGGGCTTGGGTTGAGGGGAAAGTGTATGTGTACACTCCCTCTTGGGTTTGTGCATCTTGTGTCTAAAGGGGCTGTTGGGAGGTGCCTTCAGATATGGTGAAAAATGGCTCTTGGGAAGATGATGGTTGGTACTCTTGTGATGAGTATGGGTGTGAGGTTTGAGGGAATGCTTGTAGTTCCTGCTGGGAAGGGATCTATTGTGTAGTTTGGAAGGATGGATTATGGCTTCCTACAGTGAAGGAGGATGGGTCAGACACCATTCCTATGGTAGGGGCGAATGATGCGACCTCAGGATGGGTATGGTTTAGGAGGTATGAGTCATTCTAAAATAGGTATTGATATAGATTTTGGAAGAAAGGATGTGCAAATGTGGGTGAAGTGGGTATGACATCCTCGTCTATGATAAAGAGTGGAGGAGGTTGTCCTGGTGCTGTGTATACATGATCACAGAACATGGTCAGTGGATTAGGTGAGGATGGGGCTGAAAGAAGCCGGTAATCCTTTGTGAGTGAAGTATCAAGGGCTTCACTCAAGGTTTATTCTTCACCATGAGGCATCATGTGTGTGAGTTGTACATAGAATTCTATGCTTGAATCATATGTGTCTATGGTCTTCCCCTTCATGATCGATGGAGTAAGAGTGGACTAACTAGAGGAAGGGGGAGGCCATTCCTCCATAGAGCATGATTACTAATGCGCTCTACTACGGGTGACCACAGACATAGTAGCATGTGTAAAAGGGATTTTTAAGAATAAATCCTGTGTGATGTAGATTCAACTATGTCTAATGTGAGTGTGAAGTAAGTGACATGTTGTGTGTAGCAAGAAAATATATGGTGTAATGTGTTGAGACCGGTCCATGATCATGCAAACAACGATAGACCAGAATCAATTCTAACTGCTAAAAAAGTAAAAGTGTTTTGTTTGTTTTGTGTGTTGTAATGTTGATACTCCCTAGGTAGAATCACGGGTAATAGAGTGAATATTCTAGCAAATCAGGAATATCAAACCCCCTACAACACCCAAAGATGCATAGAATAGAATGGTATTGCAACATGCAAATGGTGACCTATATGGAAGGTACAGTAAAATTATATCCTAAAGGGGGAGAACCCACTATGCTGAAGTGAGTTCACAATTTTATCTCACAAAGAGAGGTGGCACTGTCTAATACCTACTACCGACATACCCATGCTTTCGCTTCACCCTTAGATAGGCTTAGTCAAGAACGACAATTACCAATTCCACAAATTATACTAGCCTTGTGGATGAAGGCACTAATCCTATCCCACCCCGCAGGTAACCACTGGTGATGAAATACAGGGCCCAGTCATAAAATTGGGGGATTTTTTGGTGATGAAATCCAAAAAATTTCTCATGTGGGACTGCTAGGTGTCTAGGGGGGTGAGCTGATGGAGAGTGAAACTCGATCCACACCAGTCTCGAGTGATGGATTGGGGATGAAGTCCAATCTCACCACTTGTTTAAATACCACGTGAGTGTGTGTGGGTTTGTGTTTTGCTAACGGTGTTTGCAAGGTAAGAAAATAACTAATTGCCTTTTCAAAAGAAAACTAATCCTAATGCATTTTCGAAAGCAAATTATTAGATAAATTATATTCTTTGTAAAGAAATGGTCTAGCCTAAATGCCTTTGTGAAGAAAACTAATCTACTTTGCAAAACATGGAAACATACAATCCAAATGTTTAGAATAGAGGGGATTATGAAACCCTAACTTGAACTTTTAGAATACAAAATTCTTTCAGAGAATGTAAGAGGGGATTAGAAACCCTAATTTTACTTTAGAATGTAAAATTCTTTCTAGCAATGGAAGCTTATCAACAAAGGAGGAACAAATTAAGTTTATGCCACATGCAAAATACAAAGAGAAAAGTAAATTTATTTGAGAAATAAATTTATGCGAGTCTTTGGAAAATTGCAGGTCCTAAAAATTTTAGAAACCCTAAGGATTTGATAACTTTGCAATGAAAACAAAACTATATCTAGTAATGATTATTTAACTAGTTAATGAAGTTTTTGTTTCAAAAACTTGCAACAGAGGCAGAAAAAATGAAAATACCTACATTATGATGCTAAGGGGGGTTTTATTGGCCCCTAAAAAGATCACCCTAGCTGATTTGGGGGTTTTTGAGGCTTCTGTACTCAAATCACCAACTAAGGGGCGAATTCAATTTTGAAGGTTCAGATATGATATATTATAGTATAGAGGATCTTTTTGGGTTGTAGTGAGGTCTGAGACAGCAAGATCTTTAGATTTTGGGGCTATGGAATGAACTTCACCACCTAGGGGATGAATTTATAGATAGTTCATGGGGTGGGGGACAAATAAACTATAGAGGTTTCAAATCAGGGCTCTAATGACCTAGGGTGGTTCCTAGGGTTTTGGAGGTCTCTATGGTAAATAGCTTTGGTACCTGCAAGACACAGAAATAGAGGACAAAGTTAGATTTACTTGAAAAAATTAACCTAGCATTGTCTGTTGTGGGGGTCCCACCGGGCGTGCCAAAATGAAACGGTCAGAAAATGGCATTTGATAATTCAACACAAGATAAAACATGCATTAAACAGAGAAACTATGTTCCATTGATATTAATAAAAAGTGTTACAAGAGGGACATGTTGCCCTTTATCCATTTCTATTTCCAACAAGGTTACAACCAATCTGAATTCTTCTTCGGTCGTCCCTCAATGAAAGTGGGCTTCTTTGTATGTGGGCCATTGCATGGTTTACTTGTTTGCTGTTGTTCTTCTTCTCCAGATCTACTAAATAACCTACAAAAGAGAGTCAATGTGTTGAGGGGCTTGCCTTAGTTAGCCCCATGTTTAAGAAGATGAAATGACTATAAAACCATGATAGAAACTGAAATAAATGATACAAAAGGAAATAAAACACCAAAATGGAGCTTACTTGCCAGATCTGGGTCAATCTGGACATTGTAGACCCACTTCACCACCCGAGGGGTGAATTAGGGCCGAATTCATGGGGTAAAGGGTGATCTGAGCTATGAGGTCCTTTCTACAAATCTACTTCTGTGGGTCGATCCCTAGGCAACTGGTGTGCCTCTACATGGTGTCAGAATCAGAATGTGTACATCGAGAAATGACTGTTTAATGTTTGATTTCCATTTCAGCAAAGTAACTATACTTTGTTAACTTTGTATGAGATCTCTAATTTGGGGTTTAGGACCCACTATTTATAGGCAAAGGTAAGGTGTAGGGGGGTTAGATAGACTAAATCTAACTAGGGTTAGGTTAAGAAATGCAATATGGCAACATCACATTCCTCATGAGAAATATCTCATCCTCACACATGTGTGAGGATGGATTAGGGCTAATCCTGATTAGGAGGTGCTTAAGTCAATTTAGGACATGATTAAAGAAATATCCTAATAAACCCTAATTTCACACATGTGGGAGGATGTAATTAGTGTTAATCAATATTAAGGGTTATTTTAATCAAAATTTCCCTAAAAAGGTGGCTTAAGTGAAGTCAACATTAAATTAGAATTTGGTAATTGACTTGTTAATTGTTTTGGTCAACTAATACCATGTGGGGGCCTCAATTGCGTGCGAATAGACCGTTGAATGATATCTCAATGCACCAGATGTGATTTGGAAGGCTTACGAGGGTTTAGGACCTGAAAGCCAATGGAGTGATACATGGAAGTCTACATATTACTATGGCGAATTATGGTAATCTACGTATTACTATGCATGACTATGCCTGACTACGTATGACTATGATAGCCTACAATATCCTAGGGATGTCTGGAATCACCTATGGATACGTAGAAGTAGCAATGCGCAACTTTTGGGTGTCTACAGTTGTATTCCACCCTTTATCAAGTGAATCATTTGTTGTTTCTAACTTGTATAGAATTGACTCAAAACCTTACCTTAAGTGCTTTCGCCCATGGCAAATACATACAATGTTAGATTTAGATGTTGTTGAAGTCATCTTTATAGAATTTTTTTTGAAGTTTGAGTTGGAGTCACCATTCACAAAGTGACTACAAGATATAAACACACAAATAAAAACAAAAGGTAAAATTTTAAGCAAAACTAGATTTAGACTTGAAAAAATACGTAAATCGCTTCATTTTCAAACTTTTTGGAAACACTGTAAAAAATAAGTAATTTGCTTGCCATGTCAAGTGAATTACTTGCTTTTGCAAAAAGTCTAACTTGCTTAAATTTAAGTGATTCACTTCTCAAGTTTGATTTGATGAAAAAAAATACCCGATTTTAAGCCAATTTCTCCATCCATGAAGAACACATTTTTGGTCACATAAATCGATAAAAATACATGAAAATAGGTTTTTAAACACTCGGTGTGCTAGAAGCTATGTTGATTTGGGAAATTAGACTGACTTAGAGATTTAATTGTTGTGCCCCAATTCGAGTTTGTACAAGGTTGGAAGGGTTTTCATAGGCTTTTTCATACGTCAAAATTTAGGCTAACTTTGCACTTTCCTTGTTTATGATATAATCTAAACTAATTATTTGAATGAAATAAAATGCACACATGAAAGTAAATGCTTGAAGTTTAGAGTGTGAGAGATAAAATATTATATGACTATTACACCATAGCGAGGGTAGCATACAATCAATCAACACATGAGAACTCAAATAACATCAATGTCTACCCATTTTTTTTATTATGCCATTGATAAGTGAATGACAAGATGGTCTAGAAGGGGAGTTTACAACAACCACACATTAACAAACCACAAAGTGGTGCTTCTAATGGAATGCAAAGGACTTGTAAGTTTTTTACAACCTCATGAGTACAAATCATAATGTGGATTTCATAAAGTGTAGTTCTGATTCTCATGACTAAAAAATTATTACGATGAGGGTCGTAGGCCCCTATTTATAGTAAGAGTTTACCCTTGAGTTACCTAGGGTGAAAAACAATTACTTCTAGTAAAAGTAAATATTTGGGGGTAATTTTGGTAAAATGTTTCATGCCTCTAAATATACCTCTAATAGGCTTAGAAGGCTCCAAACATGCGTAGAGCACCACAAAAAGACAAACATATCACTTTTTGGATGATTTTCCTTGGAATTTTCATGTATTTTTACTCTGGCATTTTTAACCAAGTGATTTGCTCACTACATCAAGTGAATTGCTCAAATTAGTGATGAGCACAAAAAATGCTAATTTTTTGTATACTTTAATAACATAAATGTGGGGCATATTATATTAGAAATGCATATTTTATGATATTTTTGTATATATTTAATAGAAAATGATGTATTATACCTAATATCTATTTTGAGTAAAAATTGTGTGTAGATGCAGTACATTATGTCTTTTTTTGCATCTTTTTAGTCAAGGTCCTATGCGGACCTGACATTTGATATTTTTATGATGTGATTAAGGAAGGATTGGTGAATGAATGATGATAGTAGCAAAGGATTAAGGTGCACAAAAATATGCTAAGGTACAATGCCTATATATTGACCATAAGATGAAAGGTGCCTATCTCCCAGTGAAAAGGAAGTGTCTATCTCCTAGTACATAGGACGACACATGTCTCCCGACAACAAGTTGGAAGGTGCCTGTATCCTAAATATAGGCTAAACGGTGCCTATCTCCTAACTACAGGTTGGATGATGCCTGTCTCCCAAATATAGAATAAAAGTAATCACTATTCAACATCCAAAAACTAGCGATGATCTACAGTGAACAGAAGCAGGCTAAATACGATGCATGTATCTTGGTGATAGACTGGAAAGGCACCTATTTTCTAGCAATGGGTTGAACAAAACATGCACTAGACATAATAAAAACATGCTCATTGATCGTGAAGATTGAAGACCATGTATATAATTAGACGTCTTTTATTAAACATAGGAAACAGTATGATTATTTTGTGACTGTTAGTTTTAGTGCAATTCTCTATTTTATAGGTCTAATAAATTTATGCACGGCCACCGTAGCAAATCATGTAGCATCTAAAATTGTAAACAAGGGACGACCACATTCTATATAAAAAAGTAGGTCATCCCTGAAGAAAGGATCCAAACTTGCTCTGTAAAAATTAGTACTGCATAATAAAAATCTCGAAGTGTTTTGATCAATTTTGTGAGTTCGAAGAGTGATTGCTTAATTTAATCGAGCAAATATTTGCAAGAGCTTGGGCCCACTCCAGGCAGTATTCCTCCACTATTTTCTTCTACTTTCATTAATTAATTTCCATTATTTATTTCCTGTGTCTAATTCTGTATTTCCTTGTTTTATTTAATTTTTGCAAGAGTGTTTTCTTTCCTACACTTTACTTTTCTGCACATTTCTAGCATAATTTAATTTAGTTTTATTGTAATTTCCTATAGAGTTTACTTTCCTATAAATTTAATTATGCTATTTTGGCCAAAATCCAACTACATCAACAACCACCCCTTAAACCAAAATTGACACAAAAGACTCATCTTTAGACTACTGCAGGCATATACTTTGCACTGGCACTCATAAGTCTACAAACTACCAGATTGATAATTAATGGATATAAAATGAATGTTTTTAGAACATAATTTTTTGCTCACCATTTTGGTGTCATTGCCAGGGAGTGCCAACTGTAGTAGTCAAATCTATAGGATAGTCAACCCTGAACTTACAATTCAGAATAACTTAACTATAGATTTTTCTACCTAATATTGTATGAGTCCATCGAGATTAAGAGGATTGGATGGTCATTTTTTTAAAAGCAAATATTTTACTTCACAAGTACCTAAAAAACCTTTTGAAATTCCTTTCAAAACATCTAAAACCAATCTTGAAATTGAATTACCATCTCCTCTAGCAGTACATTGGCATAGTCATCCAATATTTGAACAAAGCTCTTCTCAACAATTAAGACAAGCATATTTTGATGAAGGACTAGCTTCAAACTTTGGGTTAGGACATCTAGAGAATACCCAATTCAAGGAAGATTTATTAAATATTCAATGATGGAAATCAGTTTAAGAAGAAATGATTTCAAACGTTGACTTAGAGATACTTTTAGAAGATAAACAAAATGAGTGTGAAGCCTTGAAAGCTACCCTAGAAGCAATAGGTGTAGAACCTACATTACCTAAAAATATGGTTGAAATTGAAGAAGCTTCAACCAGCTTTGAATTTCGAATTAAGGAGGCAAGGGGAGAAACAAATATGAAACATATATCTCCCACTCATCTTCCTACCTTTAGGGGAATTCCAACTAAAGAACCTGACCTGTTCCTTTTTAAATTTGATGTATTATACACGTCAGTGGATTACAAATCAGATGCACAAAAACTAAAATTATTTCTCTCCACTTTAGATGATTCAATGCTACGCTAGTTCATTAGTCTAGGAAATAAACACATTGCAACTTGGGAAGATATGAAATGGATATTCCTGGACCAATACCAAAAATTTAGGAGAGCAAGAGATATCAGGGAAGAAGTCTTGGATATGACTCAAAAGGAGGAATAATCATTGGAAGACTATTGGGATAGATTTAGCTTTAATTTGTAAAGATCACCTCATGCAAGGTTGGGTGAGAAGTTCTTAAGAAGTATTCTCTTGAGGGGTCTAAAAAATGAGTCTCTAGAAGCTTTGAATATGATATAAGGAGGGGATATTTACCAACATCATATTTTAGAGATCTGAAAATTATGTCAGAATTATTCTCATAGAAAAGGTAAACCAACCACCCGAATCACAAAACTATAGCCTTGATAACTAAGGATGAAATAGGCAACATGCTAGATGATATGAAGAGCAAGATGCTCTCATATTGCACTTCAACTAGATACAGTCTTGCTTCAGAAAACGAAGTAGGAAATTGAAGCAACATTAGCCTACTTTTACCCAAAATGTAGGAGGAAACATACTAAAAATGAGTGTTTAGAGAAAAAAGTTAGAGTGTGTGCGATCTGTCAAAAGGATCATAAAACTAGGTTGTGTCCATGAATAGATAATGTCAAAGAGGAACCTGAAGTAGCGAAAACCTATTTCATGGGTAATAGGAACAACTGGCAATAGTTTCCTATAGGAAATAATATGCTAGGAGGAATGCCACCTTATTGGGGAAGAAATTATATGAACCAAGGTCAGAATCAACCACCCAACATGGGATGGTGGTGTCAACCTCCTTGGATGAATGCTACCCAAGGGTCTACTCCTTACAACTTGTATCCATGGATACCTTATCAAAAAACTAGACTACAGTGGAGGAACCACAATGTATGGACTTCACCTCCATAAAATACAACTCAAACTCCATCATAGCCTAACTTACCTACACGTCCTACTTCAAGACCAATTTAACTACCTGCAAAACCAACACCAAATCCAAATAACAGGTCAAATCATCCCACCTATCAGGAAGATACAAAGTGTAGACACCTAAAACATATCATGTTTAGGGGACTACTCATATGAGCCTCCTTGTAGACCATATGAATGATCTTGGACCTTTCCAAGGCAAAGTAGTGGTTCTAACCACTCAATTTAGGTAACTTTGGCCTACTCAATCTTAGCCACGGATGGCATCCACAACTAAGGTCTCAACCATGACTAACACCCATGACTAGGATTCTAGCTATGCTTAGGAGTTGCGGCTAGCTCTAAAACTATCTTGAACTCCTGAGCCAAGCCAAAATTAGTTACAATATCCATGAAAATGGATTTTAGATGGTTTCAAGCGAAGAAGATTCTAGATTCTTCCTTCCAACTACTCCAACCTCCCAGTTCTTGATCTTGGCTTCTCATTGAAGCTAATATGAGGAGTTGAGAATGCTATAAGACCCCCTTCCAAATTGGGGAGAAATTCTAGAAGAGTTTTCAAGTGAATGCAGCGAAGCCCTACCGAATTGGAGAGCAACATACAACCCTTGAGGAGTGTCTACATGCTACAAATTTGGAGAATTATGACTGCATTTGGAGTAATGAAGATCCTAAGAGCTTGAGGAGTAAGCTTTTCCAATTGAACCACCTTCATTGCAAATTTGAGTGAACTTCACCGCCAATCTATTCCATAACAAAGAGGTGACCCTTGATCATCAATTTCTTGAAGAAATTAGCAGTTTCAAGCCCTGATTGCAAGAGGAAAAGGATTTTCACCTCAATCGTGACTGCCAGATATGGCTAACAGAGCCAACTGCGCTTGAAACCTATGGATAGAGTTTGAAGCTCATTTCCCTCTATTTAGTTGTAGGATTTCAATTTCATGCATGCAATTAGTTATATCTAGCTTATATTAACCTTCATTTGCACATTTGTAGGGTTAATTTGAGAGATTAGAGGTAGCTTTGTCCTCATATTTACTAGTTTGCACCAATCTTCTTAGATTAGATCTATTTCTTGCTTTCATTGCAAATTAGATGCTAGATTAATTAGATTTACTTATATTCAAGCATACTTTACATTAGTTTAACATTCTTGCACATATCTTTGCTTACATTGACATATCTTTATGTTTTATTGCAAGTTTTATCACATTCTTTGCAAATCTTCAACAAGAGCCTCATCATGAGAGGCCTCATATGCTCCTAATTGTGCTTTGTTGTTTCTTGAATGCATATTACAGATTATTGATATCTTTGAAGTATTCTTGGCATCAACTTCCTCCAAGCAAGTGAGAAGAAGGCATCCATAAGCCTTGAGCAGTTCATGTCGAATCTAGAAAACCTGCAGATTGCACCAACCTCATTTAGGGACTTTGAAACATTGTATTCATTGTATCAAGATTTTGGTATCCCTTAGAGGGACCTACTTGTAATAAAAATTCATTTTGATATAATAAAATAAGGCTTCACATTATTGTTAATTCATTGTTTTACATGCTTTATTGCTTTATCTTTGGTACAATGATGTCAATAGCTTAGGTGTATGTTTTCTAGGATCTTACAGATGGCGTTCATGATGGAAAACTCGTAAAATTTGATATATTTATTGATATTTCTATATTTTTATGTTGTAGATCTTAGCCACACTTGAAAATTATGATACACAGTGTTAGCCATGTTTAACACCCACAGATAGCATCTCAGTCATGCTTGATAGCCAGGGATAGCAAAAAATAGAGAAAAATATAGTTTACAACCCGTCTCCTCATCAGATGAGGGATTCGAGGTAATTTTCCATTCTCTGTGATTTTCATGTTTTTGTGGTTTTCTTGTCAGTAGGCTAATTAGATCATATAGCCAAAGTTTAGAAGAAAAATCATGAAAACTACCTTGTCTGTTGTTAGCTATGGCTGATAACAACAGCTAGAACTGTTAGTTGTGGTTGTCACCCACAACTAATATTTAGCTGTCTATTAGTTGTGGTATAGAACATAGCTAACATTAAATCTTTGTGTTAGGGTTTAATTTTTGGGGGCCTTTATAAAGGCCAGTCTCTCATGTAATTTTGCATTCTTTGATTTGGAAAATAGCATTTAGTTTTGCATATTTCTAAATTCGAAACGTAAATTTCCTAGGCATATAGGAAAAATCATGGGTGCTCTTTGATGCATTTTCTCTTTTTTGCAAAGTTAAAATGAACCCTCACACACCACATTACATTTAAACATTAGTGAGTTGGAATTCATACCCAACCACTAATAGAGTTCAACGATGGTGGGCATCATATCCATCCGTTGGCTCACATCCTATGAACCTGTTCTATTGGCCAATACCGACTCTAAGAATCATCCTATCCATGCAAAATAACATGCATTCTTCTTTAAAGGGGTGTATTGATGTGCATGGTGTGCTGGGTGAGGATCATTAGGACCTGTGCTCCCTGACTGGATATAGGTTTCATCTCCACACTTAGGTGGGTTTACGTTACCATGACTTTCATTGTCAGTTGTCGAGTTGCGAGCATACATGTGAAAACCATTATACTAAACAAGTATATCATCAATAAATCTAAAAACATTATGAGAGTTAGTTTATGATACAAAACACTTGAAACACACTGAAACAGTTTAGGGATCACAAAGAAACTTTAAAATAGATAATCACTCTTGTCTACTTTGTTTTCTCTAAAATTTACATAGGAGATAATACACATTATGGTTCATACACGGAGAATCCAACCTCAGATAACCAAGATTGAGGCTGAAGCTCCATAAAACACACAAAACAATGTGTTGAACTCTCAACCATAGGATCCTCCCGAACGACGTTTGACGAGTATTAGAGGGGATAATTCAATGCATGGGGATTCTATTCAGAACACCCCAGTTAGAGAAGATAACACACACTCCTCATGGAATAAATTTGGGAATGGTTTAAGGCCCCCATCATATCATGATAGGCAACAAGAAAATTTGCCTAATCAGGGGCAGGAAGAAAGGGATACATCAAAGCATAGACCCATAAAGACTCCTTACAATAATGAACCTTGGAAGTTCACGATTGACATGGCTAGACTTGGAGAAAATGGTATACCACCAAATGAACCATGGAAAAGTAGGTAGCTTAATAAACTTGAATGAGTCCTAGGGTAATTAGGATGTAGAGCCTCATCTACACATACTCGTTCTGTGAGTTCGCATAGCGAGAGCACACATAGGCCTACCATAGATGTAGGAGAATGCTCAAAGAATTCTCAAAGCATATGTGCCCCATAAACCCATGCAGGCATAGATAAAAGACAAAAACAAAATGTGAATGCCATCTACACAGACAAAGGCAAGAGTGTGGTAGATAAGTTTGTTGGGAACCACACCAAAAAAGCCCCTAGAACTGAGCTGAACCACCAGATGCCACACACTGTTGATATTATAGATCGATTGTAGAAATTGATGTCAAAGAAAAGGTAGTGCATCTTCTAAGATCAATTGGAAGAAGTGTGTATAGTGCGAGCATCTCAAAAATAAGGATACTCAATGACAACGGTTGTTAAGACAACATTTGTATGAGCAACGCATACATGAGCAATGCATCCTTGAAAAAAATAAGCATGTAGAGAGAAGATAGATTGATTCACACTGATTTGCCTCCTCAGAGTGAATACAAGGAGTGCCACCATATACGAGTTGCTTTGCAGCTTGAATTGCACCCTAAGAATACTAGAAATTATACTCATTATACACCCTAAAACAAATTACAGTAACATGCACTAGAGCAACATGAACACACTCAGTACAAGGAGGTAGAAGAAGATGATCAAGAGCAGTAGTACCTAGATATATCCTTGGTAGAAGAGGAGGATGAGCCAATGCCTCCACCTCGATCCAAGAAGAATCTACCTCCAAAATCTCCTCAGAGACCTCTCAGGAAAGAGGAGATTCTATTTTCCCAGGCCTACAAAGCCTTGGCAGAAAAGGTAACAACCATTGAAAAACAAGGTATGGATTACTAGAAGCCTACCTTGAACAAAATACACAATGCACCTCTATGCCCCTTAGTGCCTACTCTAGCGTATCCTGATCACTTCGAGATTCCAAAGTTAGAAAAATTTCAAGGAGATGAAGATGCTTAGGAGCATGTCACGAGTTTTATGAACATGTGCTTTTAGATACAAAGTGATGATGCTTTGTTACTAAGGACTTTCAGCGTGACCCTTTCAAGCCCTGACCTGGAATGGTTTAACCCGTTAAAAAGGCACAACATAACCAACTTCGAACAACTAGCAAATACTTTTCTTGAATGCTTCTCTGTCGACATCAAGAAGAAAATAAATTTATTTGATTTGGCCACTTTAATGTAATATGATGACGAGCCAATCATGGACTATGGAAAGAGATGGAGAAAATTAATGTCTAAGCTACCATTTTCCATTCCAATAATTGAACTAACTCATATTTTCACTAAGAGTTGTGCAAAACACATCTCACTATTGTTGTAGTTACAACAATATCAAACATTTGAGGAGGCCTTGGCACAAGCTAAGGTTATTAAGGATATCAAGTTACATGAGGGTAACGTGAAACTTCAGAATAAAAAGGATTGGAATAATAAGAACACTAAAAATCAAAATAACCAGGCCAAGCCGGCCCACACAAATCAAGTAGTGCTAAATCTTAAGAAAGGGGACAAGGGCTAGAAATAATAGAACTATCAGACCCAACCTCCTCCTGCACAATATAATCAACACAATAATAATAAGTAGGGTAAAAATAAGGATCAATGCCCTCCTCTCTAGTTTATGCCATTTTCGAAGACAATGGAATCGATTTTTCAACAATTGTGCGAGGCTAACGCTATAAATTTACTTTATGTCAAGTTAATCAATCCAAACCAACCTAAATCAAAAGCATTTAGGGAAGATCTATATTGTTCGTACTATAGATAGAAAGGACATGACATTGAAGGATGTCATAGTTTCAAACACATGGTGCTGAATATGATTGACAAGAACACATTAATTGTTGATAATCCTCATGCTCTAGATAATCAAAACATGTGGATATTCAAAAATCCCTTGCCAAACCATGAGCCTCCGAGGAACAACATTGGCTAAGTGAATCAAGTGCAAATTGATCCCCCTACACAGGGCTTTGTCGGTATGGTGAATTTTGTCACCAGGAATAGGAGGTATGATAAACTAGGTCCTCCTCTTATGTCAATTAGGATTCAAGATGTGCCCCCACAAAGGCCAACACAAAAAAATATGCTAGGCCCACCAACTAGACCGGTTGTGACCATAACAAAGATGTCTATTTATGAAATAATATAGCAGTATCCTAAGCACAAGGAGACACTAATAGAGGTCCGTAGAGGTTCAGTCCCAAGACCCGAAAGACTTTACAAATTTTGTGGGACATGTGCAATAGTGTTAAGAGCCCGTGATTCAGTTTTATGATAACAAAATTAAAATGGTCTCTACTGTTACAATGGATCCACCACTTCATATAATTGCGTGTGTCAACCACATACATTTCAAGCGGGTATTGATCGACATAGGATCTTCGATCAATATTATTATAATAAAGGCCTTAGCATATTTAAAACTACCAAAATCGCATATCATGCCATCGACCTTCACATTATGAGCATTCAACGATGCATTGTGTTCAACAATCGACACTATAGTCCTACCTATTTAGGTTGGGTTGAAGACAATCTCAGTGATGTGTCACATGTTAGAAGGTGCAATGCAATATAACATCCTCTTAGGTAGACCTTGGATAAGAGATATGTGATGTGTACCTTCAATACTACATCAATGTATCAAGTACATACATGAGGATCAAGTGCACATGGTTCCTTCCGATGAGGAGCCATTCAAATATGTAAATCAAGTAGATTTGATGGAAGATTTTATACTCCCTTCAACACATCTAGATATAAGACCAACATCACCTATTAAACATCTAGAATGTAAATCAAAGGAAGTGTATGGTAGACCTTCGATATTAGCACCACGACCATATACGGAGACAATAGTTTCTTCAACAAAGCCTACAACATCAATGATGCTTAGGAATGACCAGAAGCTCAAGGTAGTAATGGGCAAGAAATAATTGAAAGGAAATCTTGAAGTAGCCACTGCTAAAGTCTCTAATCACATGGATGAGGGAGACACGCATAATGAAGCTAAGAAGGTACAATAGCCTGCTTCACTTGTTTCTTTAGCTAGGTCATCTGTACCGCAGGTGACCATTCACTTGGTTAATCTCAGGTTAGAAGAGTACATAGTATAGAATGTGATGTTCATACCTTTCATCAAAACTGCACAAGATATGGGTAGACCTCAAGCCCAATGCTTGCCTATAGGGATAGTGGTACCACTGGGAGTGCCATCCAATCAAAAAAATTTCATCTATGGAGGTCTTGATCAACTTGTAGATCATATACCTATGGATGAAGATGATGATGAACCATTCACCATTAATGTTCATTATCTATCTAACCCAGAGTTTGCCTTCCAATATTTTTAACGTCACCATTGACATGGTTATAGTCTTGGTTTATTTGAGCAAGGATGACGAACTCCCTATGAACCATAGTATTGGTTACCCACTGATCGGTTTGGATTAGGCTATAATATCAAAGGTCAATACAAACTTCTAGCAGTGTCTCTTGATCGCCTAAATCTTAGCTTAGGGGATGATGTGGATTGAAACCCCTACCATCCTAACCCTTCTTATTTGTGAAGGAGAAATTGGCCAGTGACCATGATTGCTATCGAACCACTTGAAATCTATCATGACAACATTGTGGTGGAGGTCAATATAGAGGATATTTCGAGAACCAACTTGGTAATTGAAAACTATGAAGATGTCAATGATACTGGCATGAAAATTTAGAATCTGGGCCTAACTGTAGATACTAAATTATAATTTTCTTATAAGGAAGTTAGAGCAGAGTCCATTTTTGAAATATATGGGCTAGAATGTGATTCTAGAAATGATCCTGACGAGGAGTCCTCAGAAAATAAATAATATGAGGATGATACGGAGATGGCCTACCTTGGGCCTAGACATTTACATCATCTGTTACCTATGGAGCCAGTGGGTATGAATAATGGATACTTCATTTATGATAGTGACTACAAATATGAGACTAAAATGGCCTACCTTGGATTGTGGCACTTACATCATCTTAATGAACCATTTGACATGGATGAAATATATCAAAGAGTATATCCTAGCCTACGCCTCAGGAAAAGATCAACTAATTCAGATGAAGTTTATCGCATAGTATTCCATGATCCTCCTACATATAGGCAAATCCTTGAGCCAAATTATCCTATTTTCTAGTCTGTTCATAGACTAGATCCTGAGATCCCCATACTCCTAGAGCCACATCTTGAGTATGAGAATTACATCAATAATGGAGAGGTGCACACACATGGTTCTAGAGATCTAACCCATTCCATCAATACGATATCCATCAATTTGACCACTCCACTCCACAACCCAACAAATCTGTCCAAACTATTGTGTCTTAATCTAGACACTATTGATTGGGATCACCCTGATTCACCTTTAGATCCTAAAGATTTCTTTCCCAATGAAGAAATGTTACAACTATTTCACTTTGCATCAGGATACGCACATGATGTTTATCATGTTGAGGGTAACTCTGATGTGAAACCTTTAAATCCAATGGATGACATCCACCTAATTCCCACACCTCACCAGCTTGAGAAGGGATCACACATGTCAGTAGAGGAAACCTTTGATGTGGATATTAGTGACGATCCCACTAATCCTAAGAAGGTTAAATTTAGAGAGAGCCTATCTCCTAATGAGCATGCCAACCTCATCCCTCTACTAAAAGAGAGACCTGATCTCTTCGCTTTGACATACAAAGATATGTTGGGTCTATATCTAAAATTGGTTACGCATAACCTTTTGCTAGACCCCTCTAAAAATACAGTCAAGCAGAAGCTCAGGAAAATGCTTCCAACTATCACTTTAATGGTTAAATATGATTTGAAAAATCTATTGGATGTAGAGTTTATCATCTCCATCGACTATCCATAATGGGTATCAAACATGGTTCCTATAGGAAAGCCAGATGGAAGAATATGTATCTGTATAGATTTTAGAGACCTCAACAAGGCCACACCAAAGGATTCATTCATGTTGCCCAATATAGATGCTCTTGTATATGCAACTACAGGTCAAGAGATGCTTTCCCTTATGGATATTTTTTTAGGTTACAATCAAATTTGGATTAAACCTGAGGACCAACACAAAACCATGTTCACAATGCCATGGGGAACATTTTGTTATAAAGTTATACCATTTGGTCTTAAAAATGTTGGTGCCACATATCAGCGGGCCATGAAATACATCTTCCATGACTACATGCACAAAATCCTAGAGGATTATATCGATGACTTATTGGCAAAGTCATTGCTATATTTAGAGCATGCAGAGGTTCTCAAAAAGGTCTTTGATCGCTTGATAGAGCATAACATCAGGTTGAATCCCAAGAAATGCGTCTTTGGCATAACATCAAGAAAACTCTTGGATTTCATCATTTCTAAATGAGGGATCAAAGTCAACCCATAAAAGGCCAAGGCCATACTATAAATGCATCCTCCCACCAATATTAAAGAGCTAAGAAGCCTGCAGGGCAAAGTATCGTCAATAAAGTGATTCATCGCATAATTTTTGGACAAATGTCATCCCATGAATTGGCTGCTACACAAGGGGGTCCCATTCAATTGGGATAAGGACTGTTAAGCAGCCTTTTCTAAAATTAAGCAATACTTGGAAACACCACTAGTACTAGCTCCACCAAGACCATATGTGCCATTCCTTCTTTATATCGGCAACTAACTTTGCACTGGGAACCATGTTAGCCCAAAAGAATGTGCAAGACAAAGAGAAAGTGATATATTATATCAACAACACCTTGGTGAGTTATGAGCTAGGGTATGCATACATACAAAAGCTATGCTTAGTAGTGGTTTTTGTGACTAAGAAGTTGCACCACTACATGCTGAGTCATATGACATATGTGATATCAAAACAAAATCCTTTGCAGTATATGATGAGAAAGACATCATAACACACGTATTGCAAAGTGGATCATGCTATTGATAGAATTCAACTTGGAATTCATTAGCAAAAATTACATCAAGTTATAGGTCATGAAGTAGGGGAAAAATGGTGCACCTAAGAGTGTTAAACAATATGCATCTATCGCTAATGAGTGATAAGCATCAAAATGGAAGCATTCAAGTAAGCATGGAAAGATAACCAAAACACACGAAATGAAGTGAAATGAAGCTTTCTTATATTATTTTGATTTATCAAAACCACAATTACATAAATCCCTTGAGGGCTCTAGATTGATACAATTTTTTACAAAAATGGGGTGCCCAAAGGATCAAGTCCTTTCAATAGCTTGCGTGCACTTCCAATGTTCTTCCTTGTACCCACAATTGAGGTGGGCAAACCTATGATGCCGCCACTTTGTCCTTTGATTTTATGATCTTGTATTCCTTCCTTCTATGCTATAAAACCTACACCTGCACACAAGGAAACCAAATTTGTTAAATAGCAAGTGCGTAATGTGAAATATGCAAAAACCCCACATGCATGGAAAGACTAGAAAATGTAAATTTGCAATGCACCTATCTAAAACAAATCCAAATGATCTAAAATTTAAGAGATATGTAAAATAGATTATTTTGGAAATATCTAATCACAAACAGAACAAAAATTACATCCGATGGTGTGGCGCATTCACAGTTTACCTGCAAAGCTTGCAAAACCTAAAATAAGAAATTTATGGACCAAAACACATCCAAATCAAATGAAACTTAGAAATTATACATAAAAAATGATTTTAAGAGAACCCATATGGTCATATTTTAAAAATTAGTAACAATTTCATGTGCATCTTCAGATGGTCCCCGAAAGCCTACAAAACACTAAAAATGCAATATCTCACTCAATATGACTCCAAAATGCATGAAATTTGGACAAGAGACTCATATGATAATATAGAATATGCCTAATTAAAAATAGTAAAGAAATAATGCATAGATATTCCACCATATCTAGGTAGGATGGTGGTAACTGTCATATATTGGGGACCATCCTGGGGTGGGACGACCACCAATTCTACACTTATTTTATCACAAATTCCTCTGTGAATTGGTTAGGAACATCCTAAATAGTGTTGTCATCAAATTTTATGGTGAAATTCACTCAGATTATTTGGTTTTGTAAACAAATTGCACCTCCTAGATCACTCACAAACCTCCTTCGCTAGGTAGAGATTCCGAGGGAAAAGGGCACAAAAAGGTGAGGGGAAATCTTGGCAGCACTTCATTTCTATATATAAAAAATCCTCTCTATATTTTGTGTGGAAAATGAATCCAATTTATAGCTAAATGGAGCCTTTGGTAAAATGGGCACGCAAGGGCATGCATGGCAAGAGGTGCCACTTGTCAAAAAGAAGGCATGCATTGGAGGGAGAAGAGGATCTCCCATTTTGGCCTCCATTTTGTAGTATGTCATAAGTATTATGAAACCTTAGGTCGTGCATGCTCTCATAGGTGGGATAAATGGTAGTTTTTTGGTGCCATTTTTCCAAATTTGACCTTTTAGGAGTCAAACCTTGTGGTCCTCCCACCTAGGGACGACCGCTTTGCCACCTTCCCTAGGTGGGATGGCCATAAACTGTGATCGTGCTAGGGTGGTAAGGTCATGCCTAAGTGGCTCAAAAGCTCCCAAAAGTGGGGTAGAGCCTTCCAAGAGTGGTTAGGACCACTATAAAACCTCTGAGGGTTGCCTAAGGGGGTATATGATGCTAATTAACTAATGCTTTCGATTGCCTATCATATTGACATGATTTGTATCTATAGATGCCCCTTTTTGAGATGCGTTGTGTGCAGCACAACGTTGAGAAAAAATAGATGACTAAAATATTGAATGATTGGGGTTATTCAATAACCTAACCAACTTTAGATGGTCCAATCATGGAAAGAGCATGTGTTATTGAATCTTTGTTTCTGACTGAGTAAAGAAATTTGTGTTGGTTTCTCTTATGCTTCCAGGTATGCTCAGGGGACTTATAACCCTAGGCGCTAAAGAATACCAAGTATTTTGGTAACTTTTAAGGTGTACCAATAGGTAGGGTCAGGGTTATGCATAAGGGATCGGCCCTAAAATCTATTTATAAAATCAAGGTGAATTGTCTTGGAATCCCGACGATATTTGTAGAAGTATACATGGCGAATTGCATTTATTTATTTCCAAAAAATTTCAAACCGTGGCAAATTTCATTAATTTATCTCCAAAAAATTTCAAACCGTGGTGAATTTTTTTGTGTTGGGGGCTATGAATATTGGTTTGCAAAATCTAAAAAATGTATGACATACTTAAAAGCTTTAGGTCGATATGAAAGACTTTAGGTCGACATGACGATCGATAGCATGACGATCAACTATAGGCATGACGATCGGCTACAGGAATGATGATCGGCTACATGCATGACGATCGGTTGTAGGCATGTCGATCGGCTGTAGGAATGCTGATCAGCTTTAGGAATGTCGATCGGCTATAGAAATACCGATCGATTGCAGGTATGTTGATCGGCTGTAGGAATGTCAATCAACTGTAGGCATAACAGTCAGCTATAGGCATGATGAGCGACTACAGGTATGACGATCGACTGTAGGCATACCAATCGATTGTAGATATGATGATCGATTGTAGGTATGTTGATTGGCTATAAGCATGATGATTGGCTATAGTAATATCGATTGGCTATAGACATGATGAGCGGTTGTAGGCATGACGATTGGCTATAGGAATGATGATAGGCTGCAAGTATGATGATCGACTGTAGGTATGACAATCAACTACAGGAGTACCAATTTACTACAAGCATGGCAAGCATCTATAAGCATGATGATAGGCTACATGTATGATGATTAGTTATAGGCATGACTAATTTTGATCGACATGGTTTTGCAATCGATTAACTAATGTCGATTGACACTTCTACAATTGATAGACAAATACCGATCGACAATCCCTACAACCGATAGGCTTATTCCAATAGACACAACTCTGCAATTGATTGGCTTATGCTGATAGACATGACTCTACAACCATTCGACTTATACCGACAGACACAACTCTACAACCGATCAACTTACATTGATAGACACGACTCTACAACTGATCGACTTATACCGACAAATACAACTCTACAACTGATCATCTTGCGTTGATCGACACTCCTTTACAACTGATCAGTTTATTTTGATAGATACTCCTTGTAGCACCCTAAAATTGGCGCAGTAAAATTGGAATAATTACATTCACCTTAGCAAATAAATTTAAATTCAAATTTAACCTCCCAAACCGCCCCTTAACCGCCAAGAAACCCATTTCCCATTTTTTCGTGCCATTTTTAGAGGTTGTTTTGACCGTTGGACGATATCGTCGCCGATCAGACGATATCGCCCCATATTTGACAATTTCGTCTGGACTAGAACGTCCAGACGATTTTGTCGCAAAACTGAATTTACATAGTTGGAATCCGTTCCAACGGGTCTCCAATTCGGGCAAAAGCGTGTCTGCACCGTTGGGACCCTTCCCCCATTGGAGATCTCCCAAATTGGGATGATCTCCAACCTCCCAACAACTCCCCTATGCCTATTTAAACTCTAGGACATTCCCTCCCCAACCCCTGGCTGAATTTTATCTGCAAGTTGAATCCCTCTGCACTAAAACACCTTAATATTATTTTTGCACTAGTCCTATAGCAGTTTTTATGCAGGTACACCACTGATTTTCAACCGAAGCCAGCACCCATCGCCGTCGACGAACCCGTCAAGATCGGAGGCGATCCTGTCAAATTCGAGACGATTTCGTACTGATGCAAGATGATCTCGTTTGCAGTCCACATCGAGGCAATCAGTGCCTGGAGTTTGCTTTTCTTAACTTTGCCTCAGTTATTTTGTTTTACAAATTAGATAATCTATTTAGTTTTTATCCTATTTTGCATCTGGAGTTCACCCATCTAGTCTAGATTGCATGTTAAGCTCACAATATGCCATTAAAGTACAACAATTTACTTTTATTTCTATTTTTAAACTTTGTTCAGTATTCAGTTTATTATTTGGCATATTTTGCCTCTGTTTGCACAGTAGGAATTCTTGTATTTTGCATCTGTTCTCTATTTTGCAGGTCTCTGACGAATTCGTCTGACGAATTCGTCAGATTTCAGATGATTTTGTCAGATTCGGACGATTCTGTCAGATTACAGGTGATTACATCGAATTCTAGACGATCCAGACTGCTTCAAGCATCAAAAACTTCTTCAGACTTTTGGATCAGGTAATCTCCATTGGCCTCCTGCAAATTCTCTATTTTTTGCTTTCTACTCTGTTTGTTGTATTCATTTAAATTGCATTTTCATATAGATTAAGTTAGATTCATTCGACCAAACCTAGGATGAATGCTTAAGGATAAAACGAACTCATCAAAATACATTCCAAAAACCTAGGCGTGGAAACTACCGCCAAATGTTTCCTGGTGAACCCACCATCCATCGAAAAATCACCAAAACACACCTCCCTTGAGAGGTGGGACCTTCGTAAAGTCCTCTCGTCCGAGGTACCACACCATCCTTTTCACATCCTCCTTCCGGGCGCGGATCCAATAGCCTGAAGGTAGGGATGCGAAAAATTTGGAGCGATACATTTTGGTGAACCCGACGTGAATGCATCATAACCTTTTGAAAACAAAAACAAAAACAAAGCAAAAAAAAAACAATAGAACAACCAAAACATAAATGCATTTAGATTCAAAAAATATATATATATGTATACAAGAAAAACAAAAACAAAATCATCATTTCATGTTTATATATTTTAGATTCAATTCTAAATAGTAGATGTTAAATATTACTTTTAGAAGTACTAAACAAACCATGAGTTTTTACTCAAATCCATATGAGCCCATCAGTAATGTTGGAAGAATTCAATCAAATACATTCGTTGATTATGACCAACCTTATCCCTATTCAACATCACCTCCATCACACTTTTCTCATTTTTCATCCATAACCCAACAAAACAATCCCTTTGCCAATCCTCTTCATAACGATATTATCTATTCTCCCATATATCCATATTATGTCTATCAACCCACATATAATCCTCCTCTACCTTTTCAATACTCTTCTTTCAATACAACACATTCATTTCAACAAGAAAATACTTATTCTTCCAATTCTACCATGTACTCACCTCCTACATCGCAATCTTCCTGTCATCATTCTACCCATAATAAAGAAAGTAGAGGTGAGAAACCATTAGGTCCTTTTATGAAAAAATTCCTAAGGCATTTATCAAAAACCTCTCAAAAACCTTCATCACGTAAATTTACTAAGCTCAATCAACCAATGGATATAATTCTCAAGTATTTACTTGACACAAATAGGATTGAACTCCCTTCCATAAGACAACCTGATACCACATCAGATTGGTTTAAACGTGAGCTACATTGTGAATATCATAGAGTAGATGGATATATGACACAAATTGTAAAGATTTAAGATGTGCAATTCAAGATTTGATTGATAAGGATCTTTTTAATATAAAGGAATTACAATCTACAACTGATTATAAATCTCCAGTAAACTATCAAACTCCTACACAACAAATACCAATAATCAATCAAGACATGGGGATCTCCCAAGAACCCCTACTCAATTATCAACAACAAGAAACCAATCAAATATTGCATGTTAATGTGTCCCATCATGATGATATTATTAATATTGTAACAAAAACTACAAATGAGCAACCTCAAGTTCAATCAACTCAATCCGATATTCAAGATATGGATTCCTCATTTGACCAACCTTCAAAACTATCTTTGGCTCTAGAGAATGATCCAAAATGGAATGTAAGCATAGAAAGCTCATTTTTTGAATCAAAATCTCAATCTGAAATCCACTTGGATAACCAACAACAAGTGATTAATCCTCAAGCAAAGATATCCCTTTTAGAAGTATTACAAATTTCTCATAAGGAAACTTTGTTCAAAATACCTAGCCAACAATTTGTTCCTCATCATATTTTCTATAAGAACATAATTAATGGTGTAAACCCTCTTGAGGTTAACCATATTTCATTCTATGATGAGGATATTCCTTCCTCTACTCCACAGGAAGACCCCTATATTTACATTATCGGAGCTAGTAAAGAAACACCTGTTAAAACTGTCATGGTAGATAATGGCGCCTCTCTTAATTTATGCACTTATCAATTATTCCAAAAGCTCAAAACAAAGGAAGAAGATCTTAATGAATCAAATGTTATTATAAAATCTTTTAGCAATGAAATTCAAGAAGCTCAAGGTACTATAATTCTTCCCTTTAATATTGGATCCAAGATCCTGGATATTTTATTCTATGTAGGATATTGTCCTTCACCTTACAACCTATTTCTCCAGAGTCCTTGAATTCATACGATGAGGGTTTTCCCTTCCACTCTTCACCAATGTTTGAAGTTTAAACTTGCAAATAAAATTGTTACCATACATAATGACCCAAAACCATTTGAAGAATATTTAACGGTTGAAACATCAAGTTCCATACATTCTCTATTATCACAATTATTTTTTATCCATCACTTTTCTTCATCCATATATGATCATCCTTGTTTACCAAATAACGCTCATGCATATCTTTCACATATACTTTCTCCATCTTATCAAGACTTGGCAGATAATAATAAGAATGAAGAACCTTCTTATCCTTCTGACATTTTATTTTGTAACATGATCAATTTTCCACATATAAAAGTCAAATCTTTTTCTACATTATTCTACATTATAACAAAGCTTTTGTTATCACTACCTTTTATTCATCACCTTATATTCTTACCTTCACCTCAACCAGATTATCCTTCAAAACCTCCTTTGATTTTGAAGCAACCTTAGACATGCTATACTCAAATAACCTTGTATAATGTATATAGATCATCTTGTATATACCACCAATTTCAATTCATAAATTAAAATCAAAATACAAAAAAATCAAAATCCTCAAAATATTCAAAAAATACAAATGCAACCAAAGACCTTAAAGGTAAATTTGAGCCCAACTGGCTTGGACCATACATCATTACTGCTAAATTTGAATCGGGAGCATATAAATTATCTACCTTAGATGGTAAAGAACTTAAAGAACCCATGAATATTTTACATCTCAAACGTTACTATGCATAAATTTGGTCATTTCATCCATGTATATATTTGTTCAAAGTTACTCTCTTATATTTCTTTCAATTTATAAAAAAATTCAAAAACATCAAAAACATTCATAATCATCCAAAAATCTTCAAAAACTATCTATTGCATTTATTTAAAGCACTTGTTAAGTTCTTTTTGCTCAAAAACAAAAATCTAAATAAAAATCTAAAAACAACTATATGCTTGACTCTTTCGAAACCAAAACAATATACAGAAGAAAGAGAGAGTCAACATTCTCCCAACTTCTAAAAAAAATCATGTATATATATTTTCTTACAATTATTGCAGTTATATGTTTCAACTTATTTTGGATACAATTAGCATTTATTTGGCATCCCTCACTTGCACACTCACAACAATAAATATCTTGATTTTATCTGGCATGATTACTAATCTCTCTTATATCAAAGTTCACAAAATTCAATTAAATAAAGTTTGAGCATAGAGAATTGATCTTGTTATTTACTTAAACCAAGCACATCTTTTCACAATAAAATGATTATATTTGTAATTTCCATGTTTTGCTACATAGTAGAACTGATTTCTTGGGTGAAAAGTTTCCCCTGCTATCCTATCATGCACATGGTCTAGAATCTTTGAGAATTGGAAAAAGGACAAGCTCACCCCTACCCAGAATAAAAATCCCTTGCTCTACAGCTAATCTGAGAAAGTATCCCTAGCACAGAAAAAAAAAAAAAAAAAAAAAGTTCAAGAAAGAAAAAAGAGAAAAGAAAAATGTTATTTCAGCAATATTCCAAGCATTATCAAGCAAAAGAAATACAAAAGAAAAAAGAAACAAAGTTCAAAAGAAAGCAAGAAAACAATAAAATCCCTTTCCCTACCCTTTGAAAAGAAAAGAAGGGTTGATGAGCTTGAATCCCTGGAATTCTCAATTATTCGAAAACTGTGAGGTAAGCCCCATAACAGGTGGTTTGTGCCCAACCTGCTTGGCCTTGGGTAACTCCTAGCGTGGCGATATGTCTGTCACATTAGTGACCTTCTTTTGTACAGACCTATGTCTGCTTATGGATTAGCTAGCTCTTGATAATCCAATCTACATAGTAGTCTAATATGGTTATATGCATCTACATCATGGTTAATGAACACTTATTTGGTTTCTTCAAATCACTTGTATCATAGTATCTTGCTCAAACCTGGTAAATGAACAATACAATTGCACACACATTTGTATTTGAGAGATTTTGTCTATAATTATGATAAATCAAGATTGGAAATGAATTCACATATGCACATAGGATTCCTTATAAATCTAATTTTTGTCTTCAAAATACTTTGAAATATTATTTTTGCAACTTGTTTGGAATAATCAAGTACAATTATTTTTTAAAGACAACTATATAATAGAAAAATCACAAATTTCTTTCAAAACATATCATATATATCATATCAACTTTCGCGATGATGGTATAGTTCTAAAACCAAAATTGGAATTTTATGCCTAGCGCAAGTCCTCATTTTCATATTTTCTATTCATCAAAAATCAATCATGCAATAAAACTATCTATTTTCTTTGATTTTTGTGATGATGGTATAAGTCTATACCTACATATTCTATGCCTAGCGCAAACCATTGTAACAATTTTTATTCCCCCATATATCAAAACTCATAAAAACCATATGACTTCATTTTATTACACAAATTTTGCTTTTCAAAAGAATGCATATTTTCATTATTTCATGTCACTATGTCAACCTCCAATTTTGCAATGACGGTATAATTCCTAAGGAATTATTCAACAATTTTATCACACTTAGGAATTTATGCTTAGAAAAAATCATTTTTTACAAATATTTCAAGCATAATATTTTTATGGAAATCTGAAAACAAACCATCATCATCATCATCATTTGCATCATCACAACAAAGTCTTAAGACAATCTCTTAAGCACTCTTTCACTTTTCACAATATTTCTATAAATGGGATTAGCTTGACGACCGAGTGAGCAGCGACTCCATGAAATGGTCTATAATAGCGACAATTTCCTTTGAAATTATTGTTAAAAGTACCCTTTTCTTTTATCAAATCATTGCATCACAAACAACCAATTTGTTACATCAGATTATTTCATCAATATTACAACATGACATCAAAAGGTATAAATTCTTTTCCAACGACATAATTACAAGCATTATCAAAATCAATCAATCAAAGCATCATCAATATACTCATAACATAAGTCATATGACCAAAAATATCTCATCTATATATATATGTCAAAAATATATATGTCCATCATATCAGATATATTGGTATGCCACAATCGATATCTTGGCATACTCAATCAAGTGTCCTCCGAGCAGTGTCTCGAGAGCCCCTAGATCTCTCAGCCTCATCTCCTCCCCCGCCCTACGGAGGACGAGGTGGCCCCATCGTAGTATGTGTGGTACTGTGAGTCCTCATCGTCGATCGAGATGAGCTCCTCGATGACCCTGTCCTGATCGAATCTGCTATGGCAGTCGATAGCTGTACCCTCTGGCCCTCCGACATCACCTGGTAGTATAGAGCCTGATAGAATGCGGCTTGAGAAATTGATCGCAGTGGCTCCTGAGTGCTCACCCCTCCACCCCGTGCCCTGAGACGTGCATTCTCGTCTCGTAGCTATGACACCTCAGCATGGTGTCGTGCAACTACATCCTGTAGTGTCTACACCTGAGTCTGCAGACGATCCCTCTCTGCCCGGAGAGTAGCCATCTCACTACTCTCTCCTGTATCCATGCCCTTGCCCTTATCGGGCGATGGTGGCCTCTATGGATATGGGGGTCTCACCTCCCTCCTCTCCCTCTCTCTCTGTCACGGCCACTCCTATGCCTGTGGTCTCCTCTGCTCTCTCCCGTCGTGACCCTGGGCTGCCTCTATCGCCGCCTGGCATCGCCTCCCTATCCGACACACGACTGCGTGGATCGGACCCTATGCCCTCGTCATTCAAGGATGGCGGATGCCTGCATACCAAGCATCGTAGCCATCGACTACTCTTGCATCGTCCCCATCCACTGGTTGAATGGGGGCATCATCTGAGTCCTGGCTCCAGAATCGCTGCATGTCTGGAGCCCCGCTAACAGTGGTGTTATCCCGGAAGGTCTAGGAAAACTCATAATCCCTGAGAGATGGGATCCCCTACTGTAGACCAAACTATCACAAAACTTGGTCATAGCGGTGGAGCTCCACCTCTCCCCTCTCCATCCTCAACCAGCAGACTCGCCTGATGCGAGCCAGCTCCTGTCCGTCCTCTGCCCACCCTAGATGCTACCTCCACGGCCTCCAGGTGATCTGGTCTGGGACCAAATCATCCAGTAGTCTCTAGGACATCGAAAGGTCTATCTGTCACTGTGATCCTCTTCGGAACCACCAGTAGAATACTCGGGGCCTCTCCCCGTCCACCCCTATCAGTGGAAGCCCTATCGGCCTCCGCACCGCAATGTGCTCCCAGCACCAAACCTGTAGTAGCGATGTCATCGTCTCAACCATTTTTTTTCTCCAGAGCTCTAAAACCAGAAAAATGAATAGTAATAATGAATTAGGGTTTTACCCTATTTTTCTTCATTTTATTCAAAATAATTCAATAATTTTTTGCTTTTCCGTGTTTTTACCTCAAACGTTCGATTTGGGTAAAAACACGGAGGGGGCACCATAGTAAGCTGTCGTACGATTCGACCAAGAATCATCGCCTAAAAATGGGAATAATTTTTGCTTTCTCGTAGATCAATAAGAACTCTTCTTTAACGCATTTTCTTCGAAAAATTCGCTAAAGAGGGGGAAAAATGTAGCACCCTAAAATTGGCGCAGTAAAATTGGAATAATTACATTCACCTTAGTAAATAAATTTAAATTCAAATTTAACCTCCCAAACCGCCCCTTAATCGTCGAGAAACCCGTTTCCCATTTTTCCGCGCCATTTTTAGAGGTTTTTTTGACCGTTGGACGATATCGTCGCCGATCAGACGATATCGCCCCATATTTGACGATTTCGTCTGGACTAGAACGTCCAGACGATTTTGTCGCAAAACTGAATTTGCATAGTTGGAATCCGTTCCAACGGGTCTCCAATTCGGGCAAAAGCGTGTCTGCACCGTTGGGACCCTTCCCCCGTTGGAGATCTCCCAAATTGGGATGATCTCCAACCTCCCAACAACTCCCCTATGCCTATTTAAACTCTAGGACATTCCCTCCCCAACCCCTGGCTGAATTTTATCTGCAAGTTGAATCCCTCTGCACTAAAACACCTTAATCTTATTTTTGCACTAGTCCTATAGCAGTTTTTATGCAGGTACACCACTAATTTTCAACTGGAGCCAGCACCCATCACCATCGACGAACCTATCAAGATCGGAGGCGATCTTGTCAAATTCGAGACGATTTCATACTGATGCGAGACGATCTCGTGCTCGAGTCCACATCGAGGCAATCAGTGCTCGGAGTTTGCTTTTCTTAACTTTGCCTCAATTATTTTGTTTTACAAATTAGATAATCTATTTAGTTTTTATCCTATTTTGCATCTGGAGTTCACCCATCTAGTCTAGATTGCATGTTAAGCTCACAATCTGCCATTAAAGTACAGCAATTTACTTTTATTTTTGTTTTTAAACTTTGTTCAGTATTCAGTTTATTATTTGGCATATTTTGCCTCTGTTTGCATAGTAGGAATTCTTGTATTTTGCATCTGTTCTCTGTTTTATATGTCTCTGACAAATTTGTCAGATTTCAGATGATTCTGTCAGTATCAGATGAATCTGTCAGATTCGGACGATTCTGTCAGATTACAGGCGATTACGTCGAATTCCAGACGATCTAGACCGCTTCAAGCATCAAAAACTTCTTCAAACTTCCGGATCAGGTAATCTCCATTGGCCTCCTACAAATTCTCTATTTTTTGCTTTCTACTCTGTTTGTTGTATTCATTTAAATTGCATTTTCATATAGATTAAGTTAGATTCATTCGGCCAAACCTAGGATGAATGCTTAAGGATAAAACGAACTCATCAAAATACATTCCAAAAACCTAGGCATGGAAACTGCCACCAAATGTTTCTTGGTGAACCCACCATCCGTCGAAAAATCACCAAAACACACCTCCCTTGAGAGGCGGGACCTTCGTAAAGTCCTCTCGTCCGAGGTACCGCACCATCCTTTTCCCATCCTCCTTCCGGGCGCGGATCCAATAGCCTGAAGGTAGGGATGCGAAAAATTTGGAGCGGTACACTCCTCTGCAACCTTCTCAAGTTTTTTGTTTTTTCAGAGTTATTTTTGAGTTAGAGTATTTTCAATGTATGTTTATCGATACCCAATACAATATATGTACGGGTAGTATATGAGGCGATTTGGGCAAAAAAATAAAATCATTTATAATTTGAAGGTGATTTGGGCAAGAAATATAAAATCATTTATAATTTAAAGGTGAATTGGGAGGGAAAATAAAAATCATATGTAATTTGAGGTCAGCAAATTAAAATAAAGTTAGGTTCATGATTATCAATGACGGGCGAATTTACCCCAAAAAAAATTCCACCTCGTAAATTTTGGGCGAATGGCCCTAGTGAAAGGATCCAAAATTACGCTTTTCAAAATTTTAAAAATCCTAAATAGAGCTAATTTATGATATTTCATGCTTATGCATAACCCTAAATAGGGTCATATGTCCTATTATGTGCTTAGTTGAAATATTTGCTTGTTTACTACCCCAAGCAGGGGCATGATTATCTTTGTCAAAGATTCATTGAACGAACATAATTTGCATTATTGAGTGTTTGATTGTTGATTGTGATTATGAATTTGTTAAGCATGACTACCCCATAAAGTGAAAATTCAATGAGGGAATGACCAGTGATAAAAGTGATGAGTCGCTTGACACATATGACTTTGTTAGGTTTTCCTTCAATTTTACCCATTGAAAAATGGAGCATTTTTGAGAGGATTTTGGTGACTTTATTGATGCTTCATGGAAGAAAGGAGTCAAAAATTCATTCATGTGGGGTGGTCCAGCCACAATGGCCTTATTAGGGATTAAATTAAGGAATTTTAAATTTATCCATGGGCACTTTTGGCTCATCTTGATGCCAATTGAATTTTGACCAAATTTAAGCTATTTTTGGAGGGTTTTGGACCCTTTTTGGTATTGTGAGGTCGGAGGACCCACTTTATTGTAGCCTACAGGAAACTCAAGGATTATGATGTATCTTTTTACCCCATACATATACAAATATATATATGAGATTTTATGTTTTATCATCATGTGTTTCCTACTGCTTTATGATATGTATGCAATGTATTTATTTTCTTTATGATGTATTAATGGATGCTTATAATGTATGCATATGTTATGATTTTATTTGATTTTATGATATGTATTTGCGTGGATGCATAGTGATATGGATGATTGATTTATCTAGATGATGAAATGTGTATACTATATGACATACTATGTTAGCACCATAGACTGTATAGAATTCATCAATTCATGTGTAATGTTGTCATGAGACTATGTAATGGATTTATGAAAAATGTAAACTGACATATATGTGATAAAATGGAATGAATAATAGGATGTTGTAGGATGTAATTGAGGTTTCATGAGACTCAAAAACTCTAGTCAACTAATCAAAATTTATATATTAATCATGCAAGACTTTTTGGCAAGGTAAGAATCTGCTAGGATGACCCAGATACTCAATATCCATGTGTGTGCAAGTGAGTTCATTTTGTGATATGCATAAGATTACCCTAGTGCCAAAAAAGATTGATGCATCCCATCTGTATTGAATATCACCCTATGGGTGGCACGATTCTAGGTTTTTTTTGTAGTTGGATTAGACCACTAGATACTATAGGTTACCAAAATCTAGCTCATCCACATGCAAACATTGGTCTGCACACACACAAAAAGCTAATGTGATAGACATATCACCATGCATAAGGATACTGCCATTTCCAGGTAGGCTTGATGCCACCTAACCTATGAGGAGGATCACCTAATGGTTTATCAAATTTTGAGAATTCTAGGGATTCAAGTTCAATACTCCCTTCTTTTCTTTTATTTGATTTCAGGGATACTTGCTCATACTTAGTGATGATAATCACTATTTATTTTATATTGTGTTTTCTTTAAGCAAGGATTTGGGGAGTGGTAAAAACCAATATTTATTTTGCTTTTGATTTTTTTTTTTGGAATTTTATTTATTGATAGTGGTGAAAACCACAGTTTATTTTTAGGAATTGGGTAAGGAGGAGCTTGTCCTTTTGTCAATTCTCAGCATTCTTGAACCATCCACACAGGGGGATGAGCAAGATAAACTTTTCACTTTAATGTAACGTATACTACTTTGTAGATTTCATCTTTCCTTGTGCAAAACTTGGATTTATTAGTGCGAAAATGTGTTGGGATTTTGAAATATACAAGGTACAATGTAAGCAAGACTCTACCTCCTAAAAACTAGGCTAGCTTTCTACAAGATTTGAAAAGAAAACTAGAGATGTCTGAGTGACCAAAAACCCTAATGGCATTCTAGAACCAATGGCTGGGTGAAGGGAATGGTCGTAAATATGAAAAGTGGGAAATGTAGGTAGAAATGATGAGTGAAATATGAAATGATGTGAATGATGACTTGAACAACATTGATTTTGAATGATGACTAGTTTACAGTATTAGTGCTAGACACATATGAACAATTCTAAAATGCAAAGTGCAATAATGAGTATACCTAATGCAAGTGATTATAAAATGCAATGGTATGCAATGTGATGCAATATGATATTTTTGTATTTTTTATGTTTTTGGATTATTTGATATATATATATATATGTATATATATATACAGGTTGACCAATGGGCTTAGGGAATGCCATTGGGGCTTTTTGGATGACCAAAGAGCTTATATCTTCCTTTGGGGCATTTTGGGGTGACCTAGATGGCAGTAACCTAGATGGTCATAGACTGCCTAGGAGGGTTTTGGGTTGACCAAGAAGTACATAGATACCCTTGGAGCATTTTGGGGTGACCTAGATGGTCATAGACCACCTAGGAGGGTTTTGGGTTGACCAAGTGGTATGTAGATACCCTTGGAGCCTTTTGGGGTGACCTAGATGGTCATAGACCACCTAGGAGGGTTTTGGATTGACCAAGCAGTATGTAGATACCCTTGGAGCCTTTTGGGGTGACCTAGATGGTCATAGACCACCTAGGAGGTTTTTGGATTGACCAAGCGGTATGTAGATACCCTTGGAGCCTTTTGGGGTGACCTAGACAATCATAGACCACCTAGGAGGGTTTTGGGATGAATAAGCGGTATGTAGATACCCTTGGAGCCTTTTGGGATGAGCTAGATGGTCATAGACTACCTAGGAGGGTTTTGGGTTGACCAAGCGATATGTAGATACCCTTGGAGCCTTTTGGGATGACCTAGATGATCATAGACTACCTAGGGGGTTTTGGATTGACCAAGTGGTATGTAGGTATCCTTAGAGCATTTTGGGGTGACCTAGACGGTCATAGATCACCTAGGAGGGTTTTGGGTTGACCAAGTAGTACGTAGATACACTTGGAGCATTTTGGGATGACCTAGATGGTCATAGACTACCTAGGAGCGTTTTGGGGTGACCTAGATGGTCATAGACTGCCTAGGAGGGTTTTGGGTTGACCAAGCGGTACGTAGATACCCTTGGAACCTTTTGGAGTGACCTATATGGTCATTCTAGGAGGAAGGTGTGGTACCTTGTGTACCCCCAGGGTGTCATATATTTGATGTATTATGATTGGCTTGGCCAAAGGGGACAGTGAAAATTTACCCCCCCTACTGTGAGGTGTAAGCTTGTGTAATATTGGTGTCCATATGGGGTGAGTAGAACAAGGGTAAACCATTGGAGGATATCATGGGTTGTGTATATCGACTATGGTGTTCTTGCTGCTCTGTTATAGCATCGATCATATCCGTAAACCTATGGGAAGGTGGAGTAATGTGCACTTGATTAGGTTGTTCGACTAGATGGCCAGGTATTGTGTTTACTTCGAGTGAAGGTAAAGAGTCTTGTAAGAATCCTATCTGAATTCCTTGCCTATCGATCATATCCTAGACTATATTTTGAAATATGTAGCATGTATGGATATCATGGCCTATTTATCAATGGTAAAAACAATATGTGTTTTGCCTGTGCAGCTTTGATCTACACTTATTAGGGTTTAGTGAATAGATTGGGGGAAGCGTGATTGCTTGTGCCTCATATAGTTGATTGAAGATCGATGCTAAGGGCTCTGAAAAATGGGTATAACATTGTCATGGTTGATGGTTTTGGTACTTATACCTCATGCTCTATTGAGGGTTGAAAATGGAC
Source organism: Wollemia nobilis (assembly GCA_028583015.1). Classification (NCBI taxonomy): domain Eukaryota; kingdom Viridiplantae; phylum Streptophyta; class Pinopsida; order Araucariales; family Araucariaceae; genus Wollemia; species Wollemia nobilis. The sequence goes on along the minus strand of JAQPPZ010017031.1, from coordinate 2,765,948 downwards.
TATAAAGAAGGGGTTTGGTCCTGATAATTGAGGGATTGAGGGTTTAAATGACTCAACCATAACTCGATGCTTATGATTTGATCCAAGATATGTTGTAAAGAATTTTTTTGTTGACTTGTTTGTGAATCCAGGTCGTTTAGCCTATCCATGATATATTGTAAAAATAATGGAGGCGATGACTGGATGGCCATTGAGGAAGCTAGATGACAACTGATAGGTGGTGTATCCATGTCTGGCATATAATCGTAGGACCATGCAAAGGCTTCTTTATTTTTTGTGAGAAGGGCTATGTAATTATCTTGCTTTATGGGGGACAAGCTTTCCCCTAACTTGATACATTGAGGATTATTCGGATCTGAGCTGATATCTTTGTCAATCGTTGGCTTGATTAACATATGCGACTCTTACTCCAACTGGTGCAGAGTAGGGATTAGTTGAATATCATCTGCTAGGTTCAGATCATCAATTGGAACCTCAGGTTCCTCCTCAGCATGGAAGACATCGCGAGTAGGTCTTGGAGAGAAATGGAATGACTATAACATATCATCTCAAGACCAGTACTTGGAAGGCAATGGGGAGGAATCTCCTTGACCGAAGTCAATTACCCCTAAGTTGAGGTGCAATGGCTTAAATGGGTTATTCGAATCTCATAGGGGCTAAAAAAGATCTATAGAAATCATGTTTATGGATGGATGATTTCCCCTAGGTGGTTGGTGTTATCCGATGACATCGAGATGTCACAAGACCTGAGGAGGTGGTTGCAGATGAGGTTGAATTACTAGAGGTAGTTGGTGTGGTTGCAGGTGGACTTGCCCTTATATAGGGAGGAACTGGTGCCATATTGGGTCATTCAAGGGGAACATGCGTAAATAACCCTCATTCCTATCATCCAACAAGAAAATATGTGCGTACTAAAAATATAGACTAGAGGAGTCGATGGATGCCACTTCATAATCTGACTCGTCATCATATGTCCACTCATAGGGAGACCCTTGATATTCTTCCTCGCTGTCGTGTGGAAGGGCATGTGAACTTTCACCTCTCTCATAATATCGGTTGACTTTGCAAGGTATCTCTTGATTACCCATGGGTGTGGGGGAATAGTATCCCAGTGAATAGATTCGGTTAGGCTTAGCACAAGGATCACATGCCAGCTCATCCCTAAAATCCAAAGTCATGTGCTCTAGACTATCCGTGAGGACATCAAGGGGCACAGGATTGTTGAGTCCCAGGATAGACTTATCATAGGGTATTTTATACTGTAGTTGTTAAGGAACTCGAATGCCTTGCTCATACAAGCCCTACCTATAACCGTTCTAATTACAGATATGAAGATACTTCATGGAAAATTTAGGGTTGGGCATGTAGTTGATGTCCTAAAAAAAGGGCTCTTCATCCTCTTCTCGTTGTTGATAAGGCTTAATGCCATAGTATAGACCCATATAGATGAAATTTTTATGATTAGTGGGAAGGCCAAGAGGCACGATAGTGCCTATGGGAAGACAAGGTCGACCCATATATTATACCAACTCGATGGAAGGGGTGGTTTTGACATTCCTAACCATGTACTCTCCCAAACAAGTGGCAGCTAAGTGCACTGTAACTTGTGGTTGCAAAGGAGGAGATGAGAGTGAGGCTTGAATTGATTCAATGTTTACCTCATGAGGTATCTCCTTGTCCACTGGGCTAGGAGTCTCACTAGTGGAGATGGTGGATATCGTCAGAGGGCTCTCATCAATGGGCCTCTTCCCCATTTCCCTCGATGGAGGATTCATCAATGACGAAGGCACATCTAAGGGTGCTAAAGATGAGGATGGTATGGTAGGAGATGATGATGGATTGAATGAAGGTGATGGTGATGGATTTAGACCTTGGTTGGATTCATTCGGTTGAAAATCCAAATAGGTGGATGGTAAGGTTGACTCAAGGATCTACTATACCATGTTGCAGTACTTGAAGGGTTCTAGGTCTACAAGGATGACATGGACTTGCCCTTCATAGTTGTATTTTAGGCATTGGTGAGTGATGTAAGAAACACACTTCATGTCCTTGATTCAAGTTCTACCCAAAAATATATTGTATGCCATCTCACCCTCAAAGATGTGGCATAGTGTTGGTATAGTCTTTTTCCCTACCTAAATGGGTAGGACTATCATACCAACTATCAAGTATATGGTATCATTAAATGCTTGAAGGGTGTAGGTAAACATGATAATATGGGATACCAAGAGCTTCAGATGCTTGAGGGCTATTGTAGTGATGATGTTGCTGGAAGAGCTAGTGTCTATCAACACTCTCTTGTATGGTGTTCCATTTACACATGCTACAATGTGCAAGGGAGGATCCACCATATCATTTGGAACTAGTTTAAGCTCATCTTCTCAAAAGGTAATCACCAAACATACCCCACAAAATTATTGAAGGACTTAAGACTCCTGGAGCTATAGCTCGATCACCTTAAGGATATCTATTAGAGCTTATATATTAGGTGGATATTTTTGAATGAGCTCATATATGGAGATTCGGGCAGATGTTGTTCTCAGGATCTAAGCGAGCTTGCTCTTAATTGTGACCATAGGACTAGGTGGGAGGCTCGGTACTGGAGGTGGTAGAGGCTGTGACGTTTAAGGAACATCACTTGTTAGGACCCTCCTAACATATTATAATTATATATTTATTAGGGGTGCATCTTTCCAATCGCACCCCATCCTTCATATTTATGCACATCACCATATTCATTTTAGGACATCAATCAAATACATTCATTTTATATATCAATATTGCAGGTTAAACTCAATATTTCCAAAAGCGATTCTTTTAAAACAACGATTTATTTATCTTATTTATTACATTATATCAGTTCCTCCGAGCGGTGTCATTGCAACTGGTATCAGAGCCTTCTTTCGATTCCAAGCTTCCGCCCTCACCACCAGCAGTGCTTTGTCTGCATATCTCACTAACAGATGTTCCCTGGTTTAACAGATCGTGGCTATCCGCCTTCACCAACCAGCGGCGCCCGATCCACGTTCGTTTAACAGACGACGCCTTGTCCCCTGATTCAACTGACAATCAAATCTACCACAGCAAGAAAACCGACGAAGGCTTACTTAAATTTTGCTAAGCCATCGACGTCCCTGCCTGAAGCAAAATCACTATTAAAGACGTTCGTTCGCACACAAAACAAAAAATAATAATAATAATATATTCAGGTGTCTGCAAGCTCACCGGCGAACACAAACCGATTAGCAGCAGCACAGACGACAAAAGAAGTCATTAAAAATCTCTCTGAGTCATTTTTCGACGACAACAGGATTTTTCGAGCGGTGTCCGGGCATAAATACTTCGCGAGCTAAGGTTTTTAATATTTTCGATGTCGTTTTCCGACAACAACAGGAATTTCAGGCGTAAATATTTTGTGAAGCTAAGGTTTTAATATTTAATATTTTCGGCGTCGTTTTCCGGCGACAACAGGAATTTCGGGTGTAAATATTTCGCGAAGCTAAGGTTTTAATATTTAATATTTTCGACATCATTTTTCGGCGACAATAGGAATTTCGAGTGTAAATATTTCACGAAGCTAAGGTATTAATATTTTCGGCACCGTAGAAATTTTTTCGATCAGACTCTGTCGTCGACCCGACTGCCACTCCGTCGACGCTTAGCCGCCACCCAAGCTTTCACCCCACCTCCCACTTAGCTCGATCCTTGCGCTACCCCGCCAGCCGTCACTCCGTCACCACCTCCGCCCTGCCAGCCGTCGCCCAGTCGCCGCCTGCTGTCATCCTCCCAGCCGTAATTCCGCTGTGCGCTCTTCGGGGACTAGAATAAAAAAAGTGATAGGGCATTGCCCACCAAAGTTTTAAATAAAAAAAAAAAAAAAATTATTTAATTTTTTAAAAAAATTCTTTTTGCTCACCTTGATCATTACCTAGTCACTTTGATCATTACCTACACCAACCGCAATGGCCGACGAATGACGATCACTGGATTCCATCCACGAGAAACATGAAAGGCTCACTGAAGAAGTTAAACAGGAAAGAGAGGAGAATTCCCGTAACACAAGAGAACTCTTCGAGAAAATATTTGCAATGGATGTTAAACTTGATGCCATTAGTCAAAAATAGGCAACAACACAAGCAAACTCAACCAACACCGGGTCATCAAACCGAGCAATGTTAGGAGGTCCACAAACTTCCATTCTACCACGGACGACCAAATTAGACTTCCCAAAATTTGAAGGCGGAGACCCTACAAACTGGATCTACCGAGCAGAGCAATATTTCTCACTAAATCAAATTCCAAAAATACAAAAAGTGCATATCGCCTCCTTCCATTTGGAAAATGACGCCATCCAATGGTACCAATGGTTCGAAAAAACTAATGGCACTCCGACGTGGTCAACCTTTACACAAAACCTATTAGTACGATTTGGCCCTAGCAAGTTTCAAAGCTTTACAGGGGCCCTCACTAAATTATGCCAAACCACTTCAGTAAGTGAGTACCAAGCGGAATTTGAAAGGTTAGCTAATCGAACATCCGGATTAGACGCTGCCTTCTTTCAAGAATGTTTCTTTAGCGGATTAAAAGAAGAAATTTGAATTGAGGTACAAATGTACAACCCTACAAACATGTTAGAGACCATCGGCTTAGCGAAATTAGCGGAAGACAAAATCAAGGCACGAAATCGGTTCACGAAACCAACTTGGGGGAAACAATCAAACACTTATACCAACCCCAAGCCAATGCAAAATGGACGAACCCAAAACTCCTACACAGCCCCCAAAATTAACCCCGCTCTACCAATTAAACGTCTGAGTTTTGAGGAAATGAAGGAAAGACAAGCTAAAGGTCTTTGCTACCATTGCGATGAGAAATTTGATAGAAATCATAAATGTGCCTCACAAAAATTATATATTCTCGATGCCACAGAGGAAGGGAATTCTACTGAAGAGGAACCCGAACTCGAAGTAGAGGTATTATCCAACACACTTGAAAGTGACGAAGAAAATACACCAAAGGTTTCCTTCAACGCCCTTGCTGGATTTTCTGCCCCTCAAACAATGCGAGTAAAAGGGTATTTTAAGAAACAAAACCTTACCGTGCTCCTAGATTCTAGTAGCACGCACAATTTTATCGATCCAAAAGTGGCTAAACAAGCAAATTGTTTCATATACCCTTGCAATAACTTCGAAGTGATGATTGGAAATGGCGGAAAAATTGCATGCAAAGGAAAATGCAGAAATATAAAACTAACGATGGGAGTTTATACCATGCAAAGCGACATGTACGTCTTACCCCTAGGGGGATGCGACATTGTACTAGGCGTACAATGGTTAAGAACCTTGGGCATAGTCCAATGGGAATTTGATGAACTATGGATGAAATTCACAGCAAAGAACCAAACCTATATTATCCAAGGCCTGAAATCGGGACCCTCCCAAATCGTCAGCTCGCATAGAATGGAGAAAATTATCCGAAAAGGGAACAAAGGAATGGTCGCCCAATTATTTTCAATTCAACCTAGTCACCAAAAAGATGAGACACCAGAGTTACAAAAAATTTTAGACCACCATAAGGCGGTATTCAACGAACCAAAAGGACTACCTCCACAACGAAGTCACGATCACACTATTCCACTATTTCCAGGGCATCAACCTCCTAATATTAGACCTTATCGTTATCCTTACCTCCAAAAGACCGAAATAGAAAAATTAGTACAAGAGCTTCTTACAGCAAGAGTCATTAGACCTAGCAAAAGCCCTTACTCCTCTCCAATTATTTTAGTTAGGAAAAAGGATGGTTCGTGGCGTTTATGTGTCGATTTTTGAGCGCTAAATAAAATGACCATCAAAGATAAATTTCCTATTCCGGTCATAGACGAGTTACTAGATGAACTCCACGGGGCAGCTTACTTTTCCAAGTTGGACTTACGGTCAGGCTACCACCAAATACGAGTCGTTGAAAAGGATATTCCTAAGACGGCCTTTCGCACTCACGAAGGGCACTACGAATTCTTGGTGATGCCATTTGGCCTTACCAACGCTCCTTCTACCTTTCAAAGTCTAATGAATAAGGTATTTCACCCTTTCCTTCGTAAATTTATATTAGTTTTCTTTGATGACATTTTGATTTATAGCAAAACATGGGAAGAACATTTGGACCATGTTAGACAAGCGTTCCAAATCTTGAAGGAAAATCAACTTTATGCAAATAGATCAAAGTGTTCCTTTGGGAAACAAGAAATTGAATACTTAGGGCATATTGTCTCAAAGGAAGGCGTGATGGTAGATCCTTCCAAAATCGAAGAAGTGAAAAATTGGCCTATTCCAAAAACCGTAAAGGCTCTACGTGGGTTTCTTGGACTAACGGGATATTATAGAAAATTTGTCCAAAATTATGGTAAAATCGCTGCTCCTCTAACGACATTACTTAAGAAAAACGCTTTCAAATGGTTGCCTAAAGCGAACGAGGCCTTTATCACCTTGAAAACTACAATGTGTACCACCCCTGTTCTAGCCATGCCCAACTTTTCTAAACCATTCATCATTGAAAGTGATGCTTCAGGAATAGGAATGGGAGCCGTACTCATGCAGGATGAAAGACCTCTAGCTTTTATAAGCAAAGCATTTTCTCCTAAGAATTTAGCTCGCTCTACATATGAAAAAGAGATGTTGGCGATTGTCCATGCTATTCAACATTGGAGGCCTTACCTTATTGGCCAACATTTCATTATACGCACCGACCATCATAGCTTGAAATATTTTTTGGAACAAAGGACTAATACCCCGAAACAACAAAAATGGGTTACTAAACTTCTTGGCTACGATTATGAAATTACATATAAAAATGGCAAGGACAACATGGCAGCCGATGCACTTTCTAGAAAATTTGAAGATATGCCTCAAATCCATGCGCTTTCCTCCCTTATTCCTAAATGGGTAGATGAGGTGCATGAAGAATGGATAAATGATCCTATTACCCACGCCTTAATTCAACAACTTCAACATAATCCTAGTAGCAAACCTCCATACACTTGGAAGGACAATATATTAAGATACAAAGGGAGGATGGTCCTCACCCCCAATTCAACTTATCGAAAGAAACTTCTTCATGAATTACAAAGAAACTTCTTCATGAATTACATACTTCACCCATTGCAGGCCACTCAGGGTTCTTAAAAACCTATAAAAGAGCCACTACCTCCTTCTATTGGGTAGGAATGAAAAATTACATCAAAAACTTTGTAAAAGAATGTGAAGTGTGCCAAAGACAAAAGGGGGAGACCATCGCTATTCCCAGATTACTTCAACCTCTTCCTATACCCACCAAAACATGGGCAGATATTTCTATGGACTTTATTGAAGGATTGCCTAAATCTGGCGGAAAAACAACCATTTTCATAGTTGTTGATCGTTTATCTAAATATGCCCATTTTTGTCCAGTGGCTCATCCTTATACCGCAAGCACTATAGCCCACCTTTTCCTCGATAACATCTTTAAATTACATGGTATGCCCTCCACAATTATTAGTGATCGCGACCCAACTTTCACTAGTACCTTTTGGAAGGAATTATTCAAATTACAAGGTACTCAACTTTGTATGAGCTCCGCTTACCATCCTCAAACCGATGGCCAAACCGAAGTTGTAAATAAATGCTTGGAAACATACCTTCGATGTTTTGTCTCTACTCAACCATTCCATTGGGTAAGGTGGCTTTCACTAGCGGAATGGTGGTATAACACTTCATACCATACGTCCATCAAAATGACTCCTTACGAAGCACTATATGGTCAAACACCACCATCCCTCACTTCCTATATTCCAGGGACTACAAAAGTCCATGCGGTGGAAACAGAACTTGCTAGTCGAGAGGACATACTACGGACCCTAAAAGAGAACCTACACACTGCCCAACATCGCATGAAGAAGCAAGCCGATCAACATAGAAGCGAATGTAGTTTCCACGAGGGGGATATGGTTTTCTTACGTCTCCAACCTTACCGGCAAACCTCTCTTAAACAAAAAGGTTCTCAAAAGTTAGCACCCAAATTTTACGGGCCGTATAAAGTTCTCCAACGTATTGGGACCGTTGCTTACAAACTTGAGCTTCCTCCCTCTTCTAAACTTCACCCCGTATTTCATGTATCTTGCCTTAAGCTCACAGTTGGAACACATATCACGACACAAACCACTCTTCCAGAATTCTCCGAGGAGGGAGTACTTTTAGTCGAGCCAGAAGCTATCTTGGATCACCGCTCTCGTCACCTTCGTACTCGTGATATCACGGAAGTGTTAATCCATTGGAAAGGTCTACCTTTAGAAGACGCGACGTGGGAAACTCTTCACGATATCCAGCAACAATTTCCAAATTTCCAGCTTTGAGGACAAAGCTCCTTTAAGGGGGGTGGCATGTTAGGACCCTCCTAACATATTATAATTATATATTTATTAGGGGTGCATCTTTCCAATCGCACCCCATCCTTCATATTTATGCACATCACCATATTCATTTTAGGACATCAATCAAATACATTCATTTTATATATCAATATTGCAGGTTAAACTCAATATTTCCAAAAGCGATTCTTTTAAAACAACGATTTATTTATCTTATTTATTGCATTATATCAGTTCCTCCGAGCGGTGTCATTGCAATCACTTTGATCCATAGGTGGTACAATTGGACTTGGGTACCACCTATTTCTCATTACAATACTAATCATGTTGGCATACCCTTGTTGAGGGGGTGCATGATGATTCTAATTCACCTAGGGCGCTACCTTGGGCTGCTTTGCATGGGCAGGCAATGGGTCTTTAAAAACACCCATCTATTGGTTGTTTGGTGCAATAGGGTTATCCATCTGAAGGGTGTTCCTATCGATCATGTCTTACACCAAATGTTTGAACTTATAGCACATTTGCACATCATTCCAATTTTGCCTATGAAACTTGCAGTGTAGGTATTCTTAGTACCCTTTAGGCTTCGATGCATTTGGGTTGATAGGTCAACTCTCAAGCATATTGATTGAGTTAGCCGCCAAGAGGTGCTCAAACAAAGATTCCATAGACTCTGCAATGGGCATGAACTATCACTTGGGGTGATGCTATTTATTTTTCCCTTGATTATTCTAGTTGTCCTTGTTATAGTTCCCAAGTGTGGCTTGATAATTAGGCTTTTGAGGCGGCACGAGTTTTGCTGGCCCTAGGATGCTAATGGAAACCTAATTGACTATTGTTGGATTAGGTTCTGTTGGGCTATTCTTAGCATTCTTGTTCCACTCCTTCTTGTGAGACTTCATAATTTTACCCTCTTGAATCTTTTTGTCTTCAATTATTCTAGCTTGCGCTAGGGCATCTTCAAGAGTTGGATATTGTTGTAGTTGCAACAAGGAGATCGACTTTAGGCAGCTCTTGGTAAACATTTGAGTCAACTCTAACATGGGAAGTAGATATGGTAGCTTGGAAAGAAACACTCACCACCTATTACCATAATTTTCTATTGACTCATCATCATATTATTTCAACCCAACGAGATCAGCCAATGTCACCTTCATTTTAGTATTGAAAATGAAGCGTTCTAGGAATGCATCTACAAGTTGATCCAAATTGTGGATGCTATGCTTCAAGAGTTGGGTAAACCACTCCATGGCTAAGCCAAAGAGGGTAGTCACAAATATTTGTAAAATTAAAGCATCATTATCTTGAATGCCAAAGCATTGACTCAGGAAGCCAACTAAGGCATCTTAAACTATTTTGGATAGGAAGGGGCAGGCACCGAAGGATGAAGGCGCTGACTATGTAACTAGTGCAAAGTGGGCTTCTGAGATATAGACCTAGAGGTATTGTTATCCACTGACTCTAAGCACTCTAGAAGTACCCTATAAGCATTAGAGGATTTTATCTCCTCTTCTTTGCTCTTATCCTACGATAGAGGGCGAGGGTCCTCAAGCCTATTTTAGGGTGGTGGCATGTCACCCTCTACCTTGGTAAGGCATTTCCAAATATTCTATTTTTGACTCATGCTCAGTGTAAGCCCCATAGGGCATCTCTTGAGTTGATATATAGGGAGGGGTAGCTCCCTGTTGTGGCACTCTATGTTTGGCTTGGGAGGCAAGTCCCGATCTGGCCTAGGAGGTTGTAGAGGTAACATTGGATAAGGCCTAGGAGACCTATCTCGAATGAGCATGGGTTGCCTCAAATGGACTTCATGTCTGTAAGTTCTAGGGGTAGGGACCCTCTCATGTAAAGTTTTCTAGAACAACTTTTTGGTCTATTGTTTGATTCTTTCTTTCTCAAGCTAATGCAAGCAGTCTAGTTGCTCTTTGTCTTGCCAAAGCTTCTTGAACTACACTTGGCATTCCACATATCTTACAATCGCTTTATTGTCCTGTTCCATTGTGCGAGGCCTAGGAGGCCTAGGAGTCTCACCGTGAGGCTAATCTCATTCAAGATAATCTACCATATCCATCACATGCTTCCCTCGATCAAGGGTAGTCACATTTACTTGAGGTTTAGTCCTAGATATATGCTCATTATATTCAGTGGGTATAGAGGCACATTGTGATTGCATAGTATACTGCTCTTGAGGATAATCAGGGATTTCATCATACCTTCCTTCATGTATGAGGAAGGGAAGGGTGGAGTTTTCTCATCTTGAGCGATGAGTATCATACTCATCCTATTGTCTAGGCTATTGGAACCTATCATGGTGATGTAGAGGTAAAGTATGATCAATATGCTCTTCCCAATGTGTGAATTCATGCTCGAGCCCATAAATGGGTGTGTTAGACCTATCAGGTACGTGGATGTGTGGCACCACTCTGTCTACTTGTACCTCAGTGCACTGTTGCCTTTCATAAAGGAAGGCATGTGATGTATCTACATATCGGGAACGCTCTCTCGAATAAGTTCCATCACCCATAGGGGTGTCCTGCATAGGTTTCCCTTGTAGGTGTTATTCATATCCCACTGTTCTAGGACTTGGGTGAGTAGAGGCTCACCAGGGAAGTATGACCAAATTCTTGGGGCTAAAGCAGAGATGACTCATATCTCCTAGTCCACTCCAAAACTTTCGCCCATGATTGGGCTTGGCTATGGGTGCACACCATTGTGACTCTCTACCAACCCTAGATGATTATCTCCTTTACAAATTATTAATGAAACATCACACAAGAAAGGACAACACTCAATAAAAACAAGTGGTTATCTCTTTTAAATTTTAGATATGAATCCCTAAATTGTTTTGTGTGTTTCATGTGTTGTTTGTAAAATATACCCTTATGTCACGTGTTTGAATTTTGTAGATGATAATCTTGTGTTTAATTGGATTTCACCTATATGCTCGCATCTCGACAACCAGAAATGAAATTCATGGTCACATAAACCCACCTAAGTATGGAGATGAAACCCATACCTGATCAAGGAGCACAGGTCCAACCAGTCCTCACCCAGTACCCACTTGGTCAGTGTTATACCCTCTTAATAGAAGTACATGCAAATTTTCCAAGCTACGTCAGATCTTGGAGCCATCCTTGGTAAAGAACAAGGGTTCGTGGGAGTTGAGGCAATAGGTGGAGATGAAAGCCACCATTGCTGACCTCTACTAGTGGTTGGTGATGAAATCCAACTCACTAGAGTTCAAGTGGAATGTGGTGTGTGTGGTTCTTTTTAAGCCCAAAGAAAGTAAACAATGAAGCATTTGATGATAATTCACTAATGCAAAGAAATGATGTTTTACTTTCAGAAAAGGCTAGATAAAAAGTAACCTAGAAGATGCAAATCCTAAATGAGAACCTACCCATTGGGTAGGTTACAAGAAGGTAAACCATAGAGATGCATTTCTACTTAGTTCCTTTCCAATTTTTCTTATTATTTTTTTTGTTTTCTTAGTTATAGAAAATCAAATCTAACTTCTACCTTTCAAGCAATCCAAAAGAGGTAAGAAAAACCAGATTTCAGCAAATTTGAATAGCAGAAATGAAAACAAAGGGTTTTTATACCTACCTCAATGGCCTATAAGCCTATTGTTGCTAGAATTTGGAGCAGAAAATCTCCTATTTTGTGACCATACTAGGGTGGGATGGTGGCCATTTTGATGGCCATCCTAGGGTGGGACAGTTGTGTGGTCGTCCTAGGGAGGGAAGAGGTCGTTTTAGGCCAGAACGACTAGTACTTGCAATAAAAAACAAGAAAAAATAGGGTTAAATGTTTAACCAAGGTAATAGGGATAGAGTCCCACCATGATAACCATTAAATTAGGAGAAAAACAGTGCACCTAAGAGTGCTAAACAATATGCATCTATCACTAATGAGTGATAAGCATCAAAATGGAAGCATTCAAGTAAGCATTAAAAGATAAACAAAACACACGAAATGAAGTGAAATGAAGTTTTATTATATTATTTTGATTGATAAAAACCATGGTTACATAAATTTCCCCTTGAGGGCTCTGGATTGATACAATTTTTTACAAAAATGGGGTGCCCAAAGGATCAAGTCCTTTCAATAGCTCGCGTGCACTTCCAATGTTCTTCCTCGTACCCACAATTGAGGTGGGTGAACCTATGATGTTGTTGCTTTGTCCTTTTATGTTCTGATATTTTATTACTTACTTATACACTATAAAACCTACACCTACACACAAGAAAACTAGATTTGTTAAATAGCAAGTGCGTAATGTAAAATATGCAAAAACCCCACATGCATGAAAAGACTAGAAAATGTAAATTTGCAATGTGCCTATCTAAAAAAAATCCAAATTATCTTAAATTGCATATATATATATATATATATATATATATATATATATATATATATATATATATATATATATATATATATATATATATATATATATATATATATATATATATATATATATATATATATATATATATATATATAATATTATTTTGGGAAGATCTAATCACAAACAAAACAAAAATTGCATTCGATGGTGTGGCGCATTCACAGTTTACCTGCAAAGCCTGCAAAACCTAAAACAAGTAATTTATGGACCAAAACACATCCAAATAAAATTAAACTTGGATAGTATGTATAAAAAATTATTTTAAGAGGACCCATATGGTCATATTTACAAAATCAGTAATAGTTCCATATGCATCTTTAGATGGTCCCCAAAAGCCTATAAAACACAAAAAATACAATATCTCGTTCAATATGACTCCAAAATGCATGAAATTTGGAAATCAGACTCATATGATACTATATAATACGAATAATTAAAAAAAATAAAGAAATAATGTATATATATTCCACCATACTTGGGTAGGATGGTGGTGACTGTCACAGATTGGGGACCATATTGGGGTGGGATGACTACTAATTCTACACTTATTTTATCACCAATTCCTTTGTGAATAGGTTAGGAACCTCCTCAATAGTATTTTCATCAAATTTAGTGGTGAAATTCACTGATAATTTGGCTTTGCAAACAAATTGCACCTCCTAGATCACTTGCAAACCTCCTTTGCTAGGTAGAGATTTTGAGGGAAAGGACACAAAAAGGTGATGGGAAATCTTGGCAGAACTTAGTTTCTATGTATCAAAACTCCTCTCTATATTTTATGTGGAAAATAGATCTACTTTATAGCCAAAGGGAGCCTTTGAGAAAATGGGCATGCAGGGCAAGAGGTGTAACTTGTAAAAAAGGAGGCATGCATTGGAGGGGGAAGAGAATCTCCCATTTTGGCCTCCATTCTATAGCATGTAATAAGGATAAATGGTAGTTATTGGATGCCATTTGTCCAAATTTAACTTTTTGGGAGTCAAACCTTGTGCTCATCCCACCTAGGGATGACCATTTTGCCACTATCCCTGGGTGGGACGACCATAAACTGTGACCATGCCAAGGTGGGATGGTCATGCCTATGTGGCCCAAAATATCCCAAAAGTGGGGTAGATCCTTCCAAGAGTGGTTATGACCACTATAAACATTTTAGGATTGCCCAAGGGGGCCATATGATACCAATTAACTAATGCTTTCGATTACCTAACCGTATTGACATGATTTTAGTGTCTATAGGTCATAGTTGATCAGCTGGCAGAGGCATCTCTTGAAGATAGTAAGCCTCTTGTCATAGATATTCCTAATGATGTACTCTTTGCATTATCAGAGTTTCCCAAACCTGAAGAACCAGTTAATAAAGCTGACATGACTTTTTTCTTCGAAGGTTCAAAGTGTGAGCAGGGGGGTGGTGCAAGAATTGTCTTTTTTACATCACAAGGTTCTCCAAAACCCTTGTCATTTAAACTATATTTTATCTATACCAATAAAACCTCTAAATACAAGGTCTTAATCTTGGATATCCAAACAACAATCACCATGAATATTAAAATATTAAACATCTTTGGTGACTCATTTCTCATTGTTAACCAGGTTAAGGGACTATTTCAATGTAGGTGTCCTATCCTAAAATATTATAAGGATATTATTGACACTTACCTAGCCAAGCTAGAGTGGTACAACATCGAGGTAATCCCTCATATTTCAAATATATTTACAGACACTATGGCATCTTTGGGATCCTTGATCCCTCAGAATCTGTCTGTCGATTTCACTATCATTCATGTGAATATGCTCTCGCAATCTGTGATGCAGTGTGAGGCTTTTGACAATAAAGAATGAGTCAACATGATTCATATAGAACCAAACCATGAGTGGTTCTATAAATCTAGAGACTTTCTTAAGAAGGCAACCTAGGGTTCTTTGATATCCCAAGGTCCTATGGGGAATGGCACCACCATTCACCACAAGGTTGTATCCCAGTATGCATTCATGCATATTGATTCACAAAGGGAACAAGTTGTCTTGTCAGTCGAGGTTGTAGCTTATCAATATTGGATGTCACAATTACATGATATCCTTAAGCTTGAATTAATCCCTCAAATATTTTTGTCTGTCATGAAATACATATTCAAATAGAAAGTGAGAAAGTATATATTATTAGGAGACATCTTGTACCGTCCAAGCTACTAAGGAGTTCTCCTTCATTGTCTTGAGCCCCAAGAATCAACTTGGGTAATCTCACAAGCTCATGATAGTACATGCGGTGGCCATTTCAACAACATGGCCATCACCAAGTGCATACTCTAAATGGGTTATTATTGGCCCACTATGGAAAAGGATTGCATTATGTATGTTAAGAAATTCATTAAATGTTAGCATCATGCTAATCTTACACACTTGCCATCATAGGCCTTACAGCCCATTCAAGCGGCTTGACCATTTTCTTAGTGGAATTTTGATATGATTGGTAAGATATCTCCCCCATCATCAGGTCGACATACATTTATTATAACTACCATTGAGTACTTTACAAAATGGGTGGAAGCAATCCCTTTGAAAATGACAATAGGAGCATGTATTGTGGAGTTCATACTTCACAATATTATATGTCATTTTGGGATACCATCCAAGATCATATCGAATAACGAAACATTGTTCAAAAAAAAAATTTAAGGTCTTTAATATCCAAGTAAAATATACAACATAGTTTTGTGACTCCATACTATCCGCAAGAAAACATGCAAGCTAAAGTTTCAAACAAGACAGTGGTAGCGATCTTGAAAAAAACTGTTCAAGAGAACCACAAATACTGGCATATCCAGTTACCCCTTGCATTATGGGCTTACAGGACTAGTATATGGATGCCCACTAGGGCAACCCCATTTTCATTAGTATATGGCACTGAAGCCATTATACCCCTAGAGTTAGAAATTCCAACCTTGCGCATCTCATTGAAAAAGTTCATCGATGATGACACTGCGCGACAAGCTCACCTTGACAAATTGATGCTTCTTGATGAACGTCATGTGAATGCACTTGAGCACCTTTGTGTTTATCAAGGATACCTAAAATAATATTACAACAATAAATTCCATCTAAGATACTTTAAAGTTGGTGATCTGGTACTAAAAGAAAACCAACAAAACTCAAACCTACCACCACACTTATGAGATAAATTTGTGGCCAACTATTTAGGTCCATATATCATCTCAAAATAGATAGGACCTAGAGAATATCACCTAACATCACTTGAAGGTGTTGAAGAGCCTGAACCTCTCAACATCCTTCATATTAAGGCATTTCACACATAATTCAAAATTCAAAAACATTCAAATACATGGAAAACATAAAAATTCATAAAAATCAAAAAGCAAGAAATTGCAAAAACAATTTAAAACACAAAAATACAAAAGCATTTGCATCAGGCATTGCGTTTTACACTTGCATTCATTTACATGCATTGCATTAGGTATTTTTCATCCAGTGCACTTGCATTAGGATAGGATGTGTTTGCCATCTTAAAAACGATACCATATTTGTATTTTAATCATGCATATATACATCATCATCATCCATCACCCTTGTGAGTAATTATGTTTCTCAACACAACCCCTCCTATTGCTATGAGTAATATATTAGGGTTTTTCTATAATTCATCCATACCTAGTGATCTTCTCAGAGTTTTTAGAAAGCTTGCTTTGATTTTGAATATGAGGTCTAGTTTTGATAGCACCTAGCATATATCAAAATCCCATCACTAATCAAATATATATCAAAATTCCATCACTAATCAAACACATTAACAAATCCTAATTAGGACAAGGAAATATGAACACTACAAAGTGGTCCTAGTCACCTTAAGCGAAAGGTTTTACTTGCTCATTTTGTGAGACGCATGGTCTAGAGTGTTGATAATTGGCAAAATTACAAGCTCCCCCCTACCCAAGAAATCCCTTGCTTACAAAAATGAGCAAAATTCCAAAATCAAATCAAATACCTTGCTCAAAACAAAAGAAAAACAAAAAGACAAAGTAAATAGTGATTTTCATCACTAAGCATGAGCCAGTATCCCAATAAATCAAAAGAAAAGAAGAGGGTGAAGAGCTTGAATCGTTGGAATGATCACTACTTGAAACCATAGAGTGATACCCAATACAACAATGGGTTGAATGAATCCCGCCTGACATTGGGATAGGTCTAAGCAATTTACAAATGAGCTAGCTTTAGGTGGCCTGTATTACCTAGTGGTCTAGTCCAACTGCGTCCAAACCTAGGATCAAGGGGAACATTGGGTGATACTTATTACAACAATGGGCTGAATGAATCCCACCTAGAAATGAGGTAGTCTTATGTCTCACCTAACATATTCATTTACACACACAGGTATAATGAATATCTTGGTCTTTCATAACAAAAACTTTATCTTTCAGGAGTCTAGTATAGTCATTATACAACTTTTGATAAGTCAACTAGGGTGTTTGAGTCTCATGGAAAACCTCAAAAATCCCCTAATAGCAACAAATCATTTCAATCAATCAAGCATCAACTTTCCTTGTGAAATTTTATTTATTAAAGGGTGTTCATGGAGTAGGATAGATACCGAATGGATATCAGTAATGATATTTAAATAACCACTGACAATTTTGTGCATATCTTTTAATCTACAGAAGCTTATACAGAAAAACCATACATTTCAAACTCATAATTTCATATGTGGATGTCTAAATGATTAACTCATATGATAATATTTAACATTTTCATTCATGATTTTTATACATTCTAGGGTGTCAGCCATTAGATTTTTAAACTCGTATTACATTTATTCCTTATGTTTTAAGAGATTAAAACATACAGGTTCAATTACATTATATCATCATCATGTAAATAATGCATTACATACATTGCATTCATCATAGCATAACAACATAAATTAGATGCATACAATTAAATCAAAATAAAACATACATTTAACATATAGCATTACATCTATATATTCATACATAAGTAGTCCGTCTACACATCTAAGATCATAGCATCTCACCTTACATATATCATCTCGCTAGTGCATGTCATAAATAAATCACATCATATAGCATTTAATCAAATCATCTACTAGTGCATATCATAAATACATCACATCATAGAGAATTTAATAAAATCATCTAGCTAGAGCATGTCATCAATACATCACATCATATAGCATTTAATCAAATCATCTAAGAATTGCATACATAGTGCATCACATGAACATAAAATCAAACACATAATACACATGTAATGAGTCATAAAATATAATATCATATATATATATATGTGTGTGTGTGTGTGTATGTACATAAAAAATACCCACAGGCTATTGTTGTGTAGGTCCTCAGACCTTACACTAAAAAATAGTACATATATCTCAAAATATGTACTAAGTTGGGTCTGCACCTTCTGGATCACCTCTACCCCCATATCCACCCTCTCTGTGAGTGTACCTTGAGCTGGTGCCTATGGACCTCTTTGATCTGCCACCTATCCTGTGATTAGGCTATGCTGATGACTGCCCCGTCTCACTCCTCTTGGTCCTCTGAGATGCTGACACTATAGATCTTACAGGCACTATACCACCCTGTATTTTTACCTCACCCTCAAGGAGAAATATGTGTGTTGCATATGAAGCATGTTGTCTCACATCATCTAAACTATAGCCTACAATATCCTAATATTTGCAACCATTTCTAGACCTATTGGCCCCTATATAGATTGAGTTGTAGGAGTAGCCTGAGAAGTTGAGGGATCTCCCCTCACTGTCCTAAGTAGGTCTCACTCTGTAGTCCTAAAATCCAATTGATACTGGAGAAGATATCATTGCATGGTTATCTTCTCTATCGTTGTGGTGGTGGAATTGATCTATGCCTGATGAGTTGTCCTCTCCTTCTGGTATCCCCACCACTGTGCCTATCCCTCTGCAAGCTGAGCTTAGATTGATCTCATCTAAGCCTAGATAGTAGCAATGGAAGTATCCCTCTCCAATATCTATGTTCGCACTATTTGCAACTAAGACTGTAGACTGGCCATCTGGACCTTGAGCTGTGACACCTCATCATCTAGCTACTCCTCACCCTCCTCCTCATATCGAGCCTCATTTGGTGTAGTGGCCTGGCCCCATCCACCCTCTATCCTCTAGAAAACTTGTCATCCATTTGTATTATCGCTTGCTATCTCTGCAACCTCACCATATCCATATTGACCTATAGGACCGCCACCCTACCATAGCCTGGTCATTCACCAAGCATCATAGTCTAGAGTAGTACCAGCATCGGCTAACCCCAAGTCCTAAAAAGTATCATCCTTGTATCCTAGAGGGGTCACCTAAGGCCAAGCTAGCTGAGTCTTCACCTTCAAGCGATGGTAGAGGAGTAGCTCCGCTGGGATATCCTGACATATCATGAACTCTCTAGTGATGTACAAGAAATGGAAGAACTCTCACACACCGGGCTTGCACTTTATGACCCATCTATTGTGTCTCACCCACCTTAGGTAGTGATCTACCTCTGCCCATGCAGGGCAATTCAAATATGGTCGCCAGATGACCTGGCCTACCTACATCCCGATCAACCTATCCATGTAGTTTTGGAGGTCCTCTACATGGGACCTACTCCTGTAGGTATCAGCCCCTCGACGCCAACATGCTCCATAGTACTAAGAATCATCTACTATCATGGCAATCTATAGGGTCAACCCTTCGATATGGTCTATTTGAATATGCTCTAAGGCCTATATTTGAAGTAATAGGCTACACCCTACTTCTCTCCCCCATTGAGTTATATGGTAAAGCTCATCGTATAACTGCATGATCAAAGCACTCCCCCAAGAAATAATTAGTGGCTCCTTCATAGTGCTAACCAGTAGGTCTTGTACTCTGGCCAGGAGGTTCTAAGGGAACGTCGCTCCTAAAGTGTCAGGTAGCACAACATGGACAATGATGTGCATGAGTATGGCCTGCCATAATGAGAAGTCCCACTCCTAATACTAGCACTCGATAGGTACCCTACCATGATCTATATCCTCCATCACCTCATATCTTCAAGCACCAAATATCTATTGAAAAATTATAGGCTTCGTCTCAGTACGTGAAGAGGTGATGGCCTCTCCATCAATGGAGATGCAAAAGATACGGTAGACATCCTACAATATCATAGTAATATCCCCTATAGGAATATGGAATGTGTTGGTCTGTGCATCCCAATGACAGACCAATACAGTCATGTAGGCCTGGTCGACCCTGATAGATGGTAACCACATCACGTAACCAAGGCCCATGATCGTAAACCAATCCAGGTTGGCCTGATCTAGATCAAATAGGAGCTGATGAAGGAGATCTGACTCCCACACTCTAGCAGCCAGGGTCTAAAAGCAATAATGCAAAAATAATTAAAATGTTCAAAATATCAGAAAACACACTTCAAAAATCCAATAAATTCAAAACACTTCAAAAAAATCAAAAACAATACAAAATGTACTAAAACTTTCAAAAAAAACAAAATTTACACTTGCAAAAATTAAAAAAAATCAATTACTTCAAGTCAAACAGCAAAAAAATTTAAAAAAATAAATTTTTTGCTAATGTTGCTTAGCATCCGTAGCTGCGGGTGCTATCTATGACCAATATCAACGACAAATTTTTGACCATTGATATTCGAAGTCAGCCACAACTGATAGTCGTGGCCCCCAATTGATCAATTGGGAGTTGCGACTGCCACCCAATGCTATGAGAATGACACCTTTCAAGGTCATTTCCTACCCCAAGTAACCCAAAAAATTAAAACCCACCCTCTAAGCTAGCCTAGACTAATCCTAACTACGGTGTGGTTCATTACCAATAGTTTAATGAGTTCATTAAAGCCATTAATTAATTTGGTTTATTTTATTAGAAGTTGGTAAAATTGAAAGAGGAGGCCCACGATGCTACCTTAGAAGCACCGGCTCTGCCACTTGTCGAAGCCTCGGGTTGGTCCGCCATCAGGTTTCACTCGGGTTTTCAGTAGAGTTCGAGATCAAAAGTTTTATCTCACCTCTCAGAGCCCTCACTGTCACACTAGCAACTGGAAATAATGAAATTAAAAAACCCTAATTTTATTTTATATTTCCAATTTGACTCTCAGTTGCAGGCACAAATTAGAGTTTTTTGATCGTGAGTTTCAATCGCGGCTATGGAATTTGCCAAAACTGGTTACGGCTGACACCTGCAGCTAGCAGACAACAATAAATGCTTGCAAATTTTCACAATGAGGAGCTTTAAAATGCAAAATTAAAAATATTCAATGGTTCAAAAACATAAAAATTTTCAATAAATAGCAAAAAAATCATATAAATCAAAATTCAAATATGTCTTGTATTTAGTCATTTATCCTACCCAATTGGTGGTTGTAGCAACTTGCACTCCATGCAATCCGACAAGATGAGTAAATTACTATAAGGTCATTTGGGATAAATTAGTCATTGTTGAATTGAAATGTCTTCCCTTCAATCCCTAAGAAGGCCATGGTGGTCGAACTGCCCCATGGAAATGAGGTGTTCATTTTATTTCTTCTATGATATTTTCAGCAAATCATCGACCATAGTGATTCAACACAAGCCTAATTGGAATTGCTATCATCTTGATTCCCTAAGAAGACCATGTTGATCAAACTGCTCCGTGGGATAGAGACGTACAATTACTATTAATGGTTGAAATCATGGCTGAATTAGGCCTTGCCATATAACAAAATGCAAAAGTCTTAAATCATCCAAATTATTCATTTTGGTCAAGCGACTCATCGCTTTATTAATTTACCTTCCTCATCGAATCCTTTCTTAAGAGGGTAGTCATAATATCAATAATCATAATCAAATTCAACAAAATTTCACTTGATCATGTAAATTACGTTCATCTTACGAATCATTGCCAACAACTATCATAAGCTTACCCTTTGTTGGGGCAAAAAGCAAATATGACAGTTAAGCTTGAAGCTCTCCACCTATCAGAATAAGTGTATCGCTAGCTACCCAATCACCGCGGACACATGAAAGCTTTGTAAATTTAAGCCTTCCACTCTATTAGAAGCAATGATTCTAGGATGTGCATCCTTTTGTAGGACTGGGCATCTAATGTTGATCAGATCAATGATCATCATTCAACCTACAACATGGCTTTAGGCAGTCTATTTTTTCTCAGCGTTGTGTTCCCACAATGCATCCCAAAAAGGGCATCTATAGACACCTAAAACATTTCATGTTTAGGGGACTACTTATATGGGCATCCTTGCAGACCATATGAATGATCTTGGACATTTCCAAGATGAATCAGTGGTTCTAACCACTCAATTTAGGCATCTTTGACCTACTTAATCTTAGCCACAGATGGCATCCACAGCTAAGGTCTCAACTATGGCTGACACACATGGCTAGGATTCTAGTTGCGCTTAGGAGCTGTGGCTAGATTTACAACTATCTTGAACTCCTGAGCCAAGCCAAAATCAGTTACAATAGTCATGGCAATATATTTTGGACAGTTTCAATTGAAGAAGCTTTTGGATTCTTCCTCCCAACTGCTCCAAACTTCCAATTCTTGATCTTGTCTTCTCAGGGAAGCTAAGATGAGGAGTTGAGAGTGCTATAAGACCCCCTTCCAAATTGGGGAGAAAGTCTAGAATATTTTTCAAGTGAATGCAGCGAAGCCTTGTCAAATTGGAGAGCAACATACAACCCTTGAGGAGTGTCTACATGCTACCAATTTGGATAATTATGACTGCATTTGGAGTAATGAAGATCCTAAGAGCTTGAGGAGCAAGCTTTACCAATTGAACCACCTTCATTGCAAATTCAAGTGAACTTCACCACCAATCTATTCCAGAACAAAGAGGTGACCCTTGATCATCAATTTCTCATAGAAATTAGTAGTTTCAAGCCCCGATTGCAAGAGAAAAAGGATTTTCACCTCAGCCATAGCTTAAAGATCCAGCTACGCTTGAAACCCATGGCTAGGGTTTGAAGCTCATTTCCCTCTATTTAGCCATAGGATTTCAATTTCATGCATGCAATTAGTTAGATCTAGCTTAGATTAACCTTCATTTGCACATTTGTAGGGTTAATTTGAGATATTAGAGATAGCTTTGTCCTCATTTCTTCATATTTACTAGTTTGCATCAATCTTCTTAGATTAGATCTATTTCTTGCTTTCATTGCAAATTAGATGCTAGATTAATTAGATTTACTTATCTTCAAGCATACTTTACATTAGTTTAATATTCTTGCACATATATTTGCTTACATTGACATATATTTATGTTTTATTGTAATTTTTATCACATTCTTTATAAATATTCAACAAGAGCCTCATCATGAGAGGCCTCATATGCTCCTAATTGTGCTTTGTTGTTTTTTAAATGTAAATTACAGATCATTGACATCTTCGAAGTATTCTTGGCATCAAATTCCTCCAATCAAGTGAGAAAAAGACATCCATATACCTTGAGCATTTTGTGTTGAATCTAGAAAACCTATGGATTGCACCAACCCCGTTTAGAGACTTCAAAATATTGTATTCATTGTATCAAGATTTTGGTATCCCTCAGAGGGACCTACTTGTAACCAAGATTCATCATGATTTAATAAAAGAAGGCTTCACATTCTTGTTAATTCATTGTTTTACATGCTTTATTGCTTTATCTTTGGTACAATGATGTCAATAGCTTAGGTGTATGTTTTATGGGATCGTACACAAAGATATTTCCAATATATCATATTAGAGTAGATTGTAGCCCTGTAAAACTTAGGTCTTGAATAAAATTAGGAGTAGAACCAACCCCTCCTATAGTGGAGAAAGAGGATATAGATTTAGAAGTAGAAGAGCCACTTGTGGTAAAAGAAGTTGAAGAAAAAGAAACTACCGAGAAAAATAGAAACAAAGGGGTTCCACATTTTTTGAAAATATTACAGGAACCCAGGAAACCAACACAGTAGGACTTTGACATTATGAAAGGTTTTAAAAACCTAAAAGTCATGATTCCCCTCTTTCAAACCATTAGAGATGTTCCCATTTATAATAAGGTCATAAGATAATTATATTTAAAAAATCAAGAACAAAACCATCAAAAGTAGTGAGTGTGGCAGAAAAATTGGCTGATCTCATGTTAGGCAATACCTACCATCTTAAATACTCTGATCCAGGAAGCCTAGTGCTAACTATTAAAATTGAAGGCTTTCAATTACCCAACATATTAGTAGATCTAGGGGCTACCATAAACATCATACCCTAAGAAACCATGCAGAAACTACAACTCACAGAGATGAGGCCAACTAAAATTGTTCTGCAATTAGTTGATAGATCTATAGTACTTCCAAAGGGAATACGAGAAGATGTTATTGTCTGAGTAGATGCACGGGAGCATCTGAAAGATTTTATAGTGTTGCAATCTAGATCTGGATTGGGTGGCTATCTACTCATATTAGGAAGACCTTGGATGACCACAACTGATGCTTATATAAGTTGTAGGACAAGGCATATGACAATATCAGACAGACAAAATACCAAAAACTTGATCATTTATCCACCTACATAGTCCACTGATTTGTTGGGAGAACCAAATTATGAAGCCTTAAATGATGATGCATTGTCAATGCTTCAACCTATAATGGATCTAGATGATATTGAGGATGACATTGATGAAGAACAGGTCATAACACACTTTTTCCAAGGGGAATATTCTCATCCTCCTCTAAAATCCTTGCTTGTAGGTAGCAAAGATAACCATGTCAAACAAATAGTAGTGGAACCTGATAGAGTATTGAATATTGATAATGATTTGTCAATGATTCAAGAGGATAAATTAAAGAAAACACTTGTCAAACACCAAACTACTTTTACATGGGATTACATAAACATGAGGGGAATTGCACCCAAAGTTTGCACTCACAGTATATATTTGAAAGATGATGTGAGACCGGTAAGATAGCCCTAGAGGAGAATGAATCAAGCTATGAAAGAAATTATCAAAGCTGAACTACAAAAACTTTTTTTATCTATCCAATATCAGATAGTTGATAGGTATCACCTACAGTGGTGGTGCCTAATAAAAATGGCAAGTTGTGCATTTGTGTCGACTACAGGATGCTTAATAAAGCCACTAGGAAAGACCATTTCCCCTTACCCTTTATTAACCAAATCCTCGACACCTTGGTAGGAAGAAAATATTTTTTGTTCCTATATGGGTTTAGTAGATACAATCAAATTCAAATAGGGGAAGAAGACCAAGATAAAACCACAATTACTTGCCCATGGGGTACTTTTGCTTACCTAGCCTTACCATTTTGGTTATGTAATGCACCTGCCACCTTTCAAAGGGTGGTGCTTAGTATATTTTTAGACATGGTTATAGAAATTGTAGAAGTATACATGGATGATTTCACTATTTATGGTGAAACTTTTGAGAAATCTATAGCTAATTTGGAGAAAGTACTCCAACGGTGTCAAGAAACAAACTTGTCCCTTAGCAACAAAAAATGTTTTATGCTAATGCAAGAAGGGATAGTGTTAGGACATCATATATATACAAAGGGTATTAAATTAGATAAATGGAAAATTGAAGTAAGTAAAAATCTACCCACTCCCAAAACATAAAGAGATATCCATATTTTTTTGGGTTTCGCTGGATACTATAGGTAATTTATTTAATATTTTAGTAAAATTGCCAAATCTCTGCATACATTATTATCTAAAAATTTTGAGTTTCTCTATATTAGTGAGTGTGAACAAGCATTTCATATTTTAAAAGAAAAATTGACCATAACTCCTATGCTGAGAGGTCCAAATTGGACCCTACCCTTTCACATTTACACTGATGCTTCTATTAATGTGATAGGGGCTGCATTAGGACAAAAATATGGAGATGAGTTTTATGCCATCTACTATGTCAAGTAAACATAGTATAGGTGTTGAGTTCAACTATACTATCATGAAGAAAGAATTCCTTGCAGTATTGCACACTATTAATAAATTCTACCATTACATTATAGGTTATAATATTTTTATGCATACAGATCATGCAACCATCAAGTACCTAATGAATAAACCTACAGTGAGTGATAGAATTATTAGGTGACTTTTACTATTGTAAGAATTTTATGTAACCATTGTGGAAAAACTCAACAGGGATTATGTTGCAAAATTTCTCTCTAGACTAATTTCTCAGGACCATACAACCACTAAGGATCAATTTCCAGATAAGCATATTTTTGCTCTGGATGAATAGATTCCATGGTATGCAGATATGGCTAATTACTTAGCCACCAGTAAAGTATCCCCTACACTCTTACCCTGAGAAGCTCAAACATTAATAGAAAAGAGTGTAGATTTCTCATGGATTTATGGATGTCTGTTTAAAACTGGGCCTAATCAAATCATGAGAAGGTGTGTTGCAAAAATTGAAACCACAAAAATCCTCAAGGCTTGCCATGATTAACCATGTGGTGGTCATTTTGCAAGAAAAATGACTACATTTAAATTTTTGCAGGTTGGATATTTTTGTCCTTTATTAAAAGATGCAGTCAAACATGTGAACCAATGTGACCAATGGTAATGAATGGGCAGACCAACTCTCCAAGATGAGATGCCACTATATCCCCATGTGCACTTTGAACCTTTCGATAAATGAGGAATGGAATTTATGGTCCATAGTTAGGTGAAAAAGGTATATTCTCGTTTGTACTGACTATGTGACAAAATGGGTTGAAGTGTAGGCACTACAAGATTCAAAGGAAAAGACTATAGTCGATTTCTTGTATGAATCCATTTTCACCCGATTTGGAATTCCCAGAGAAATTAACACCGATCAAGGACCTCAATTACCCTCGAAATTTATTTAGGAGTTGATGCAACAATATCAAATTTGGCACAACAAAACCACCCCTATCATTCGCAAGCAAACGGGAAAGTGGAAGTCACAAATCGAGAGTTGAAAAGTTCTTACTAAGATGGTACAACAACATTGAAAAGATTGGGCAATACATTTACCAAAGGCACTATGGACATATCGCACCACATGGAATACTACCAATGGATTTACACCATTCCAATTGGTGTACGGTAAACATGCTATGATGCCCATTGAGTTTGAAATTAAACCACTACAGACTGCTGCAGCTTTAAATTTAAATGTGGATGCTACACAAAAATATTGAATTTAACAGCTCAACCATCTGGATGAATACTGGTAGGATGCTTTGCAGTGAACTAAAATCATTCAAAAGTAGAGGGTCCGATGGCATGACCACCACATATGACCAAAACAGTTCAAGGTGGGAGAATGGGCATTGTTGTATGACTCTTAGTTCTAGGAGTGAAATAGAAAACTTATGCAGCATTGGATGGGACTATATGAAGTGGTTGAGATTATCAAAAATGGTGTTGTGCATGTTCAAACCATAGATAGAAGTAGTATTGTGTTGATAGTTAATAACCACCAATTATGACCATATCATACTCCATCAGTCCATGTGGTTGAATTCAAATCAGGCATGGGGGAGACTCCATCATGATGAAAAACTCTCTCAAGCATTTGATGAACGCGTGTGCATCCACAAAAAAAAACATTTAAAAGTTAAATTTTTTGTTTTGTTTTGTTTTATTTACTAGCTTTGTAGGAACTTGTGCCTTGAATGCAATCCATAGGTATCTTGGTAAACCTAGGCCTACCAGGCATAGGATCCATGATTCCTATTTTATATTTTATGTGTGCATTTATTTTGTAGGAAACCATACCTTGAATACAATCTGTAGGTATCCTAGGAAGCCTAGGCCTATCAGGCATAGGATCCATGGTGCCCTGTGTATTTTCAAATTTTTATGAGGATAATGAATGAACGAAGTGCCAATACCCACCAAGAAGGGGTATTTACAACTATGCATATATATAGGAGTCTACTTTATTCAAAAATTAGATACTTGTATACGATCAAGGTGATGGATGTTGATTTAGTCACCAAGGAAAAGCACCTGTATTCGGATCGATGAAGGTGCCTGACTGTGGGTCAACTCAAAAGATGTTGAATTTCCATCCAAGAGAAGGTGCTTATCTCCCATGTATAGGAAAAAGGTACCTATATCCATAACATTTTGAATGTGCCTATCTCCCATATACATAAGGCGAAAAAAAATACCCACCTATTGTGAAAAGAAAGTGTATTTTGTAGGTACCAGTAAGTCCAATAAATATGCCTATATTCATAAAAAAAATGGGTGTCAATCTTCACGCTTTAGTAGAAGGTGCATGTCCCCTATAAAATGAGTGCCTATCTTTGTAGTTTAGTGGAAACCACCTGTCTCCTAGCAAACAGGTGCCTATCTCTACACTTTAGCGGAAGGCACCTATCTCCCAGCAAATGGGTGCCTATCTCTGCACTTCATCGGAAGGTGCATGTCTCCCAGTAAATGGGTGCCTATCTCTGTACTTCAGCAAATGGTGCCTATTTCCCATAAAAATAAAGGTGCATGTATTCCAACACAATGATGACTTTTATCTTAGGCATCGAAGAAAGCAACTGGTACCACATTGACATCGAAATCCACACACAATCAAAGTCAAACTTCTCACACATACAAGTATGTTTGTTTATCTTTTTATCGACAAAATTTGTTTACTTCTTTATTTTTAATCGAAAAAGTTCATGATTTTCCATCGGTGACCCATGCATGCTCCTAAGGTAAAACAAACAACTTCCAAGGAGGGGACGTGTGTCATCCCACAATAGAATAAAACTTCAATATTTTCTTTAGTTTTTTGCATAAAACCTCAAGATTAATAAAATTACAATACCCAATGAAGATGCAAGTTGACACAATTTTTGCACAAGAGAAAAACCACACTTATCATTTTTCCTAGAGACACTATTTTCATGCATCAACCAATCATATTGCACCATCGGTATTTGCATATGATAAATCATAAAACACCATTCAGGTACATACCAAACTTTCTATTATGTGTATGCATGATTTTCATAAAGAAACATTTATGTATAATGTACCGACACATGTCCCACGCAACTTGTATTCAATCATACGAGCCCCAAACCTATACTATGCCACGTGGTTCCAATCATATGGAATGAAGCGATTGTATCGGTAACTGTTTACAATATGGTACATGATTTAAATTTAATTATGCAGATTACCTATAATTACTATTGATTATAGGAGATAGGTGCCATGTATTCATGGATACAGTCGCATGCTTTAAAGTTTTGAAAACAAAAAACAATGTCTATTTTTGAAAACATAATGAAATTAAAAGAATAGAGTCGAGATCACCATGGGAAAACCTACTAACCACGTGTTGAATAAAAATAAGCCTCGAGATCTTTCAGGCATACCTAGAAATGTCAAAAACCAGTTTGAGGCTATAGGATGGATGCAATATTACCATCTGGTTAGCCAAGATCAAGACCCTATGGTA
Organism: Wollemia nobilis; assembly: GCA_028583015.1. Lineage (NCBI taxonomy): Eukaryota > Viridiplantae > Streptophyta > Pinopsida > Araucariales > Araucariaceae > Wollemia > Wollemia nobilis. The sequence goes on along the minus strand of JAQPPZ010017031.1, from coordinate 2,736,661 downwards.
GCACGCAAATTTGTAGCTTCAACGGATGATGATATCATACAAATACATGGATTGGTCATACCAGACACAAAAAGAATATATTATAGAGGTGACTAGTCTTCCACACACAAGGGACCGAACACATAAAGATGATATTATAACATGATGTGCACAATTATTTTTTGGGCAACCATCAATGCAGACAACATGCCAAGGGTTATCGAAATAGTATATGACAAACCTTTGGAGGAAGGTGTTTAAGCAAGTAGCTCAATTTTCACCTGCACTGGTAAGTATTCCTGGTTGAATGCCAACCATTTTAGATTTTTTAATCATCTACTACATGGGGATAAAATTAATATTCCCTATTACCTAATGTGTGCCCTAAAATATGAAGCCAGTTGGTATCAGGAAGGAACAGTAATGATATTAGCACATCATGGGATTATCTCAACCCTAATTCAACATTCCAAGACAGATAGAGATGAGTTGGAAGCTGGAGATATGCCAAGGCACATAGAGAATGAAATACAAGTTGATGTAGATGCAACCGAGGAGTAGTAGGGGGAAGAGGAGGCACCTAACTCCCAAAACCACCAAGCTACAGAAACAACATGGCAAGTAAATGTAGGCCCTTCTTCCCCAACACCATTGCCTACCTCCTAGCTCATCCATTCTACAGGAGAGGCAAGACAAGCATAATAGAGCTTGTCACATGAAATATCATCCCCTATCTCCCAACATTCAAATTGGAAGGTAGATCAAACTATTTGAATCCCAATTCGGGCTTCATCGCCACTAACAACCAGAAGCAGAACACAGAAGAAGTGCCTAGTTGATTATAGTTCATCCAAGGAAGAAAATGCAAAATATGAACTAGCTACTCAAGTGTTGCATGGCATGGCTAGTGGTGTGACATTATGCGAGAATGATCAAGAAGAAGACCTGTAGAGCTAGTTGTATAACATGAGAGAACAAGCCTCTAATTGGGAGAAAATTTTTAAGAAAGAGTAGATTGAATTTCAAGAGTCTCAACAGGCTACTACAACTAGACAACAAGAAGCAAATGGTTCTCTACGGTAGTTACAAGTAATAGTACGATAATTATAAAATAAGGTTCAACACATTTAGGCCACCAAGCTAGATAAGTTCAATGTTGCTATCTAGATAGATTGGGCCATAGACACAAAATTTTCTTCTATGGACTCAAAAGAGAGAATTGCATTCATAGGGGTGTTTCACTCCAATGCTAGGAGGGTATCAAAAAACTAAAAGATCTATACAGGGGACCAATCAAAGGCCCATGTAAATACTACTTCCCAGGAACATGGGAGACCTATTATGTAATAGGAACCCCCTATAATAAAAACTGATGACAGTAAGGCTGAGGAGTCAACCAGAATACCTAATATTACCCAATCATATGGTCAACCACAAAATGACCAAGCAAGAAATACCAAGTCAACTGGGGAGTTTGAGGTACAAATGGGTGCCACTCAATCGATTGATGGCACACAAGTATTTGATCCTATTTTATCGAGGACAAGAGCAATAACCTATGGTGGATCACCCACAATAGCTAGTCGATCCCACAAAGGCTACATAGTTACATCGTTAACCATTGGTTGACCAAACCATAACTAGTCATTTTGATGAAAAACCATGGTTGGACCAAATGGAAACACTCTAGGAGACCAGGATATGCTAAATATAGAGTCCTATAATATCCAAGAGATACCACCTCCATAGAAGGTAGAGGAGATTGGTCCTTCAGCATCCATAGTTGATGCAGTAGCACCCAAATCATCTAGGAAATTACAATCCAAATAGAAAGCAGCAAGAGCACCATAGAGAAGGCAGATGACAAGGGCCACAATAACAAAATAAAAAAAGCAAAAAGTACCCTAACAAATATTAAAGGTGAAACCAGACCTGAATTCAAATGAAGAGTGGGTTGCATCCATGAAAGCCTTCTCCAGCCAAAAATAACAGTTCCAAGAGCTCTAGAAGAACCTGAAGGAGGCTAAGAAGGAATGAAAGGTTTGTAAAAGAATGGCTAGAGATCCAAGTATTTCTATTAATCCTACATAGGTAAAAAAATTCTATAACCTATATGGTTCAACTATTGGCAATCCTTCAAAGATGCAAGAATATCTAGACAAAATGAGCATATTCAGCAAAGAACTAATGATGCCATCATCGGTTCGAGCATCTGAGTCTCTTCCACCTAAATATGTGTAGAAAAATATTATATGAGACATAATACTCGACCTAAAGGTGATAAAATTACCAAATGCCCAAGTACATAATACATCCCATTATCCACCATGGGATAAGCCTCACTTTTTAGTGGCAGATCAGCTCCCCCCCAAACCATCAATACTGGAAGTAAGCTGAGCTTGCATTCCATAAGGATGCCACTATATTTAAAGGATTCTAAATAGAGGAATTAGCAGATAAGAATGGGTGGACCAGAACAAATCCAAAAATAGGGGTAGGGCCCAGTCAACCCTTATGGCATAGTAAATTCCAAAAGGCACTAGAGACAGAAATAGGTCCCAATCAACCGAAATAGGGTGGCAAATGAAAATGCAATAAGGAAAGAGATAGATCCACAACCAGGGAAAGAAAGCATTGGAATAGGAAATACTGGTAGGCTATTGATAAAACAAGGGATTACCAACAATAAATGCCACAAAGACATGGAAAACATTAGGCATTGGGGGATGATGAGCACCAAAAATGCTCATTTTTTGTATACTTTAATAACATAAATGTGTGGCATATTATATTAGAAATGTATCTTTTATGATATTTTTGTATATATTTAATATAAAATGATGTATTATGCCTAATGTGTGTTTTGAGTGAAAATTGTGTGTAGATGTAGTACATTATGTCTTTTTTTGCACCTTTTTAGTCAAGGTCCCATGCGGACCTAGCATTTGATATTTTCATGATGCAATTAAGGAAGGAATGGTAAGTGAATGACAATAGTAGAAAAGGAGTAAGGTGCTTCAAAATACACTAAGGTAAGATGCCTGTCTCTCAACCATAAGCCAAAAGGTGCCTATATCCAAGAAAATTAGAAAGCACCTATATCCTAGTACACAAGACGATAATTGTCTCTCGATAACAGGTTGGAAGGCACCTGTTTCCTAGTACATGGGATAGTGCTTATCTCCCGACTATAGGTTGGACAATGCTTGTCTCTCGACTACAAGATGGACGGTGCCTATCTCCCGATGACAATAAAATTATGCATTATTCGACATCCAAAAACCAATGGCTAAATACGACACCTGTATCCCGACGACAGGCTGGAAAGACACCTATTTTTCAGTAACGAGTCGAACAACACATGCACTGGATAGAATAAAAACATATGCATTGATCGTGAAGATTGAAGACCATGTATAAAATTAGATGTCTTTTATTAAACATAGGAAACACTATGATTATTCCGCGAGGGTTAATTTTAGTGCGATTTCTCTGTTTTTAGATGTCTAATAAATTTATGCACGCCTGTCATAGCAAATCACATAGTGTCTAAAATTGTAAACAGGGGATGACCGCATTCTGTATAAAAATGCAGGTCACCCTTGAAGAAAGGATTCAAACTTGCTCTGTAAAAATTAATACTGCATAATAAAAATCTTGAAGTGTTTTGATCAATTCCATGAGTTCGAAGAGTGATTGCTTAATTTAACCAAGTGGATTTCTACAGGAGCCTGGGCCCACTCTAGGCAGTATTCCTCCCCTATTTTCTTCTGCTTTCATTAATTAGTTTCCATTATTTATTTCTTGCAAGTGTGTCTAATTATGTATTTCCCTGTTTTATTTAATTTTTACAAGAGTGTTTGTTTTCCTGCACTTTATTTTTTTGCACATTTCCTTTCAGTCACATGTTTGAAATTTTAATTTAGTTTTTCTATAATTTCTTGTAGAGTTTATTTTCCTATAATTTAATTATGTTGGTTTGGCTGAACTCCAACTACACCAACAACCACCCCCCAAACCAAAAGTGACACAGAGGACTCATATTTAGACTACTACAGGTATATACTTTGCACTAGCACTCATAAGTCTACGAACTACCAGATTGATAATTAATGGATAGAAAATGATTGTTTTCAGAACATAATTTTTTGGTCACCAATTAGCAAGTGGGATGAATTGCTCCTTGAGTGAATTAGCCCCTTTGTTGAGCGAATCGCTACTAAAAAATTTCTTGTTGTTCGGATCTCCATGTGCTACTCCTTGCTTTAAAATGCATAAAATTTGTAAAAAGGTAGTGTCGAAGTACTATATGTACTTATAAATATTCACTCTTATAAGGGGATCACTCAATTTATTAAGACCAATTTATTTAAAGTGTAACCATATAGATACAAGTAAAAAAAAACATAGTTTTCCAATATTAAAATAAACAAAAACTTAACTTTGTCCTTCACTCGAAGATGAAATTGGAGGCCAAGTGTGATTGTGATGAATGGGATATTGATTGCATATTCATTATTTTTTATGATTGAAAATAAAATAGGAAAATAAAAAATATTAAATCTTTCAAAGGCAAAGAATTTTAATTCATATATGATTAAAGCTTTTAAAGGTTAAGCATTTTGGTTCTTTTTTTCTTTTTTTAAAGGTATATTATTTTAAGACCTCAAGTTTTTCCTCCTAAGAAAAGTTATTAAAATATCAACTTATTGTAAATGAGTTTTTCAACATGCAACAATCATTTTTTCTCTAGTATGTGTTGAAGAATACTAAATGGCCACTTTTTTTGTGTGTGTCAAAGAACCCCAAATGGCCATGATTAGTATATATTTAATTCTATTTGTGTTTCTATTATTGAATAGACCTTTAGAAAGTTTTACATGTCCCACTTTAGGGACTAACAAACTTATACATCAAAATCTTGTGGTTTGTGTAGTTACGACTAACCACTTAAAATAAAAACAAATATAAGTAGATTGAAGCAACAAAAAAAACAAATTGACAAATATTATTCCCCATCATCACTCTTAACCATATAAGTATCTTATTTTCCAATAGAGGGGTTTTAATTGAGGACCTTGAAGTTAAATTCTATTTTCCTTGGTTAGAGGAAAAACTAATTTTAGCTAAAGCTGACAAGAAAATGTTGAATGCCTGAATCAAATCACGATTAAGATTTACAATAGTGTTTTCCACTGGTAGTATCTACTTTATTTTATAACATTAATGTGCTTTCATATATACTATTTATTATAATTTTTGTGGTTGCACTTGTGCTTCAGGAAAAAAACTAGCAATCTAGATCTGGTAAAGCGGGCTATGATAATGCGATGTTTTGGAAATATTAATCTACTAAGATGTAAAAAATATATAGTAGAAGTAAAGTTTTCGTATTGTGAAGGTTGTTGTAGAAAAATATCAAGAAAGATATTGAATTTTGGAATATTTGTATTCACACAAAAATTTGAAAAAGTTCCAGAAAATCAAAATCAAGAATTCATACATTTTTATGTAAAATGATGTAGGTTTCTAGCTATAGCAACTCAATTGAGATGAGAATTGATTTTATTTGTAAAATATTATTCTCTAAAGAAGAGAGTTGTGATTTTTCAAGGGTGGGGGACCAAGTACAACCCCTTGCTCTCTAGCAAAAAAAATAGAAGCATTGGATTTTAAGAGAGGGGAATAGATGAGATATTTGATGTTAAAAAAATTATTGATCCTAATGAGGGAGTTCTCCTTGTTTTGTTATAAGTTAAATGTAATGGAACCACATTGTGTCTCATGAGTGTGTGTGTTAAAAACTTGATTTGCATCAAGAAAAAGCTAGAAATTAGGAACAACATCTATAAGATGGTTGATGAGAAGCTCAGAATCCAACATTGATTCATGATATGGTTTGAGGAGATTGGAATTATCAACAATATGAGTCTCTAAGGGAGTTGAAATATTAAATTGAAATTTATTCTCTGATACCTATTGAAGGATAATGTTGGGTCCACAACAAAGAGGCCTAAGCTTACTATGCACCTTGTGTTGGAAGCAATGTTTGTCCTGGTACAACTAAAATGTGTCTCCAACCTAAAAATTATGAGGGATATGAAAATAATATATGAGTTATTTCTACTTTTCTTAAGTCTTTTAAAGAATTTAGATAACCTTTTATTTAAGAGATTGTAAATGTTGGATAAATGACATGACTTTATCTTGTTCTTTTTGAAGATATGCTATGGAAGGACAAGGTAAAGATAAAGGTAAATCATAAGGGGGAAAGGGATGGAAGCTAAGACAAACTTCAAAAGGTTATTAACCTATGGAGAGTGGATTTCTTAGTTTTAAGCATGCTTAATGTGTGTTAGGCTTAAATCCCACTTTGTTGGAGAAGTATGATGATATATATGGAGACTCTATACAAAGGTGTGATTCATCACCTCCATATAATCATCTAACTATGGATGAAAAGTCATGGAAAAAGTGAGACAAACTCCCAATTTTTTTAAGGAGCACCAAAAGTTGCCTAGAAAACATGTGTCATGGTTGAATACAATTGCTAGAAGGGAGTCCAAATAGATGCACAACTGAGTCAAAGAACAAATGGAATAAGTCATCTACATAATTGGTCTTATGACAAGTAATGAACTTAGCCATCTTGCTTAAATAATCAACGACCACAAAAACATAATTATGACATCAAAATGTCATTGCAAAACCACTCACCAACTCCATGGATATGTTTTCGTAAGGATGAGTGGAAATGGGAAAAGGATAACTCAACCCTAAATTTTGGTTGGTGAGTTTGGAGCAGTAATAGAGAAATATAGCACATCATGCTACATGTGAGGCTAATAGTGAAGAAAATTTGATATTTAAATACTTCACACCATGTTTATTTAGAGCATTCCAAGAATTGTGGAGCCATATCCTACATTTTAGGGGATAATTTCCTCTATTTTTGGCACCTTTTCTTAAATGAGGATTTAATTAATATTTTATTAATTAAATATTCCTCAAATTATCCAAATATTGGGTGGCCATATTTTAGGAGGATTTATTCATTTTTTAACTCCAAAAATTGCTCCTTTGATCACTCCTAAAATTTAGGAGCTTTTGTAGTTGACTAGTCATAGTGGGAGTTGTAATGCACAAGTTGCTCCCAATAATTATCCTTTGATTTAGGATTGTGATAGTTAACTATGCACATGCACATGCTTTATTTTTTTACATATCTAATAAAGCATCTTGCTTTTAGCATATCCAATAAAGCATATTGCTTTTTAGCATATCCAATAAAGCAAAAGCATCTTGCATGATGCTCATAATAAGCTTTTTTGTGCATTGCAATTTTGGGTATTTAATACCTTTTTCTCTTTATTATTGTAATAGAAAATTTAAAATACAAGTGGAGAGCAAAAATATTGTCATATTTTTGCCACATTTCCCATTCATTTGGTGTGTTGGAGCTCTTCTATATTGTATTTTTACATTACAATTGCAGTTTTTGATTTAACCATTTGATGTACAATATTTTTCTACCATTTGTGGTTTATTATCTTTATACTTTGCAGGTTTGATCATATTATGGATTCAACCATTGATTGCTGATTTTTTAGTCCATGTTATTGCTACAATAAAACAAAAATTCTAGCCACCTTATTTTGTATTCAATCTCATAATATTTTGTGCAATATAGTAGAGGTTCCTTTGTCTCTTCTACATAGCACTAAAATCTTCAAATAGAAGAAATGTTGTAAGTGGTGGAGTATTTTTTGCTTTCCAAAATAACCATTATAGAGTGGAATATGTCATATTTAGAAGATAATTTCAAAGATTGTGGGCCATACACAACTTATCAATTTTATATAGTAGCTCTTGCTTGATATGAAAATCTTGGCAGGGTGTGAGGTTCAAAGATTTTGGATGTTGAAGACTTCAATTAATTTTTTCAAATTTTATATCATCTGCATATAGAGAAGTCCAAGTCTAAAATCCAAGGTACAAGGTGATGACCATGGTCAAGGCATGATTTGAAGGAGGTTTGCTCAAACAATTTGCAATAGTGTTTGTGTTTCCCTTCTTATACTTTATGATTAAATGATATTATTGCAAGTACAATACCCATTTCATAAGTCGTGTCTCTTCAATTTTGGTTTGGAATTGAAGAAATTACAAAGGCTTATTATATTTATGCATAATTGCCTCCTTACTTAAAAATTAATATCTCTAGTACTTTGATGGCTTGAACTAATGCATATCTTTCTTTTTTTATAAATGGAGTAGTTCTATTTTACTATCGATAATGTCTCTAAATGATAGGCCACTGGATGGTCATTCTACTTCAAAATTGCTCCTCATGTAAATTGAGAATAATTTATCTTGATATGAAAAGGTTATGAGAGGTCAAATAATACAAGTATTGATGTTGAACATAATTTATGCTTCAATGTGTTAATGCAAGAGAGTGAGCTTCTAAGCATAAAAAAATAACATTGGTTTTTGTCAACTAGTGCAAAGGTGAAGCAACCTCTTAATAGCCAAAAATTGATTTTCCAATAGAATTTTGCTAGACCAAGGAAACTCCTTAACTAAATGATGGTCGAATGAGTTGGCCATTCATGCAAAATTTCCACTTTTATAGGATAGACCTTATGTCTTGTATATCAATGAAGTGTATAGAGAATTCATTCCAAGTGTTGAAGATGTGCCTTCCATGACTTAGATGATAAAAACTTGGTCTTGGTCAAGGCATTTATGAAAATATTATTCATCAATATCATGAAATTAACAGGTGCATTAGTAAGCCCAAATAGAATTACAAGTCATTCAAAGAGACTTGTTTTAGTTTTAAAAGTTATCCTCCATGTGTCTTCTTCCTGCAATCTGACGCGATGATATCCACTTTTAAGATCAATTTTGGAAAAGAATTATTCACCTTGAAGTTGATCTAACAAGTCATTGATAAGGGAAGTGGATATTAATTTTTAATTATGATTTTGTTTAATGCCCATAAATCTATACAAAGGTAGTACATCTCATATTCCTTCAATACAAGCAAAATTGGAGAAGCACAAGGGGATATATTATCTTAGTGAAGCATTTATTTAACAAGTATTGAATTTATCATTTAATTTCTTCACTTTATACCATTTATGTTTGGTACAGTGGGGCATTAGAAAGAGAAACACCAAGAAGTAGGTCAATTGAGTTATTCATTTATTGGTATGGTGGAGGTGTCATGGGTTCCTAGAACACATCAACATTTGATTCTAAGAGTTGAGGAAGATTTATATGCTATGCGGAAAATATGATGCGTGCTTGATTTGAATTATTTTGTAGCCTAATGAACCTCAATGCTAGTGTTGTGTCTTGATTAACTATTTTGTATGCTTCATTATAGGTGACTACCAGATTTGTTGTCATTGTATTTCTCTTTAATAGGTACTTTTTATTATCTTTTTTTGTAGTGCATAGATGTTATATACATTGTAATGGATTTTTTTATACTAATAGGGTTTTCCAAAAAATAAGCCAAACAATCCAGACTAATCACATCACAACAGACCTTATCCATGTATATGAAGCCAAAAGTAAAAGATACAATGCATATATGTGTGATCTATGTAGATGAACCATGGTCCCTCTATCCAAGATTATATGGATGAGGATGTGGATCCATTGACAAGTGCAATTTGTTGACTATATATCCCACAATTAAGTTCTTCTATGAGCCATTGTCAATGATGTAATCCACTAAAAAGTCACATGTGATGTGGGCATGAGTGAAACAAACAATCATGATCACTTGAGTGAAGTAGTGGTTCATTAATATGCCTTTTTGAGTTGACCTTTTAATTCCTCATATGCCCTATCATTTCCACAAGTCTTGTTGGAATTTGAATCATTTCTTCATCATGAGATAATACAATCAAGGTATTAAAACACTCAAACATTTTATGTCTTGGTTTTTGACAATGGTTACATCATGCTATTATATTTTTTAACTTCAAAATAATAAGAATGATAAGTAGATGAAGAATAAGATAAAAATTGATTACATGGATGAAATAAATATTGTCTTCTTGAGAAGAGAAATATGGTCTTCTTGAAGAGGAGGAAGCCTACCTCATTGGAGAGGAGAATATTTTCTACCCATTGTTGGAGGTTGTGTCAGTATTGATAATGTTATTTTGAAAGTATCAAAGGATAAAAGTGCATGGGACCCTATACTTAGTAGAAGATTTTTTTTCTTTCAATTATGCTTGGTTGAATATCACATCGAGTGTGTTGGTGAGAGTGGGTGGAATTGAGTTTGATATCACCATCTCTCTGATAGGTGATGTGATAGGACTACCTTTTTATGGTATTTTTCATAACAGAGAAAATAATTCTTTAGATAGAGATCTAGGTATTTTCCTTGGAGAGGATGAGTGTTTTTTGAAGCTTCAAAATGAATACAAGAGGAAAGCCTTAAAGGCTCCTTCGGATAGGGTTGTCTTAGTGGTGATCAATTATTTCATGTTGAATGCTAACAAAGATCTCTTGAGGAGCTACCATTTCATGTTTCTTAATTAGCTTTGTCAAAAAATAATTATGAACATATTTTCTTCTCTTTTTATGCCATTGGAAAAGTCCATCTAAGATGTCAAGAGTGGGAAAATTTCAAACCCAATTCATCAGGATTGAAAATATTAATCTTTAAGCATGTGGTGAAAAGTAAGGGAATTCCTACAAAGATAGCCCTTAATAAAGTGTCTCTCCAATTGATTAACCCAGTTGTATAAGGTTCTTAGGATTCTTCTCACTTTTTTTACACTAACTCCAAGGCCTCTGTTGAGAACCTAGTAAGCCCCATCATCTCAAGGAAAATTATGGATAAACCTTTGAAAGAGGTTGGTGGTGTTTTGGTTTCCTTGAGGGGGATTAAGGGAGTTTCATGGAAGATGAGGTGGTCTAAGATTCTACTTGCAAATATGATTAAGGTTGAGAATTCCCCTACTTATGTGGCTTTGGATCAAGCCCTTAAGAAAAAAATAAAGTTTCAGTGGGGACGGTTGATCATTTGGGGAAGAAACCCTCTATTTAGTTAGATTCCTCTATGTTGATAAATTCTTATCTCAAAATGTTGGAGGATAACCAAAAAGCATTGGTTGGTAATCTAAAAGTGGTCATTGCCTTTGCTAAAGAGACCATGTCTTTGATGAGTTGGTAATAGGATACTCCAAGGGTTGCCAAGTTGAACCTATTGGAAGTTGAATAAGTCCCCTATGAGAACCGAGTTATCTATTCCTTGTGGCCTTGTTAGGTGTTCTAGGTGGATGCCTTCTTTCCTTTTTCTCTTTTGGGGTTGGGTTTTGCTTAGTTTATTTTGGATGCCCTACTCTGGGCTAGTTTCTTTGAATCTAGGTATCCCCTAGATATTGGGATATCTGGTTGGTAGTGTCAATGGTTCGTTTTGTTTACTACTTTACTTTTGGCTGGTTTATGGGGTTGGATTTTCTCTTGGATAATATTTGGTGTTAGACCTAGATTATCTCTAATTTTCTCTACGTAAAAGGTTCAAGGATCCTTTCAAAACCCCTTCTTGTATCTAATTAAGAAAAAGTGTGTTGGTGTTTGTATATTTTAGCTTCCAATACATGCATTCCTATAGGATACTCATGAACTTCAAAATCAGATTTATTGCATCATTCACCGTATTTAGCATGGTTTACAAATGGTTGAACTAGTAGCTCTAGTCTTATATAAATTGGGTACTTGATGCAAATGAAGCCATTTTATGCATAAATCCTTCAAGTAATTGGATGGATTGAACGTATCTATGAGCTGTTAAAATTTAGTCCCAAGGGTGGATAAAATTCTAAGATTTTCAATGATCTATGATTAGGACTTGGTAATGACATTGAGCTTCAATTTGGAAAATGGTACCTTATCCTCCTCTATTATTTTGTACTCAAACCATGTCAGCATTTACAAAAATCTAATTGGCAAGTGTCTTAGGGTCACAAGAGACATTAGACACCTCGACTTCAAATTTGCTTTTACAAATAACTTAAGGTGTGAAAACTAATATTTCATTGACTTTGTTGGTCAATTTGGCCACCACATTGACCAACTTAACAATCTTGTCAACAAATGTAGTGGTAAACATGATGTATTATCACCAGTAAGGATGACATTCCTCCCAATGATAAAATTTTGGTTTCAAAATACTAAATTTAAACCCATATATGTGTTGTGGATATAGGACAAACCCCTAGAACAAGTTGTATAACAAATTTGGCCATCGGATGATAAAGTTATAAAAATTTAAAAATTTCAAATATGATCAAGGTAAAAAACACTATCAATGATTGTAATTCTAAATTGTTAACTATATTTTAGCAATTAAAATATTCTACTTGCTTCCATAAAATAGGTCATGCAATGTATCATTGGAAAGTGCTGTGAGTCTATTTTCCAATGATTATATGAATGACTTTTAGAAGACAGAGTCAATAAGGGTAGTTCTTATCCTATAAGAAGAAAAATAATTTTTACACTTACATATGCACATGACGTGATGGCCGAGCAGGTGGATGCAATAGCTCAAAGTGTTATTTTGACATGGATGATGATAATAGAAATTGTAGATACCTCTTATTCAATAGGATTTTCCAATTAAGGGTCATAATAAGTCACTATTGGAGTATTCAAATACATAAATACGATAGGCTCTCACACATGAAACCAATACATCCATGATATGAGTTTGACTGATGCTTATTCAAATAAACATCCATGGGAAGAGAGTCTGAGGTGGCTACTATCCTCATACGTGTCATTGCCATTGGTTTGACCCTTACCCCTTTAAGTTATTGATAATGAACTCATGGCTTCAAGTATTCAAATAAAACTAAGTCCTTCCTTTTTTTTTACATGAGTATCAATATTTTCTCCCTCCCTACAAGTGTGAGCACCAATGTCATTTTTGTGTTGGTGTGGCAAAAAAGAATTATCTCTTGAGAACACTTGACCAAACCCACATTAATAGTTTTGTGGGCTCTCACAAATAAACTACCATTGAGCCTCTTATTTTAGCTTCTAATTTAGAAAAACATCCATGGTGAATTATGTATGGTTGTTACTATAGTTTAGGCCTGCAATATATTTGATCTTGAATGTTGACATAGAGAGTAGTGGACGATATGCATAAGAGGAAGGTAGAAATAACTCGTTATTTGGACCTTGATAAGAGGATACTATACTTTGGAAGAATTATTAGAAGTCATAACATGGGTGCAACTCAATACAAACAATAGACTAATGGGGTTGTTGAATATGGAAAACTATTATAACTATTTATTATCCTTTGTCGACAAGGTCATGGATGATGAATTCATCAAGTTGGTCACCCATTATATCATTGCCTCCACTTCCACTGCTCATGAAATAGTACAAAACTTAGAGGAATATGTTCCTAGACATGATGGGTAGTCTTAAAATTGAGTTGGGATATAGAACAACAAGGCTCCTCCATTTAGCTATACATTTTTGACTAGGCTAATTTTGGATTATTATTGTCAATCAACACGATTATAATGGAATACAAACAAATAAAAAATATACCGATCTAATAGACTCCAAATCTTCATCAACCTTGAGGCTTAATTTTCTTAATGTAGACACCAAAACCTAGCCACTTGTCCTCCATCCATTATTTCCCACCATTTCCACCACCAAAACCTAGCCACTTGTCCCCCATCCTAACTTTCCCACCATTTTTGCCCACTATTCATGTATATTTATATATATTTAATATTAATATTTTATATATTATATTATATATATATATATATATATATATATATATATAATTAATATATATTTATATAAGTGAATTAATCCTAGCCATCCAATTTTATTTAATCATATCCATCCATCCACATCAATCCATGCCACACCCTAAATTTAATATCCACCCTCCAATGTGCTTTTATCTCAGCCACACGATTAGTGTCGTTGAAACCCTAGCATGCCCTAGGTTGGATTATAAATAGGAGCTATTTTTATGGCTCAAATCCTAGATGATTGAATTCCTTGAGTCCCCTAAGGTTCCTGGAGCTTTCTAAGTGCCTTAGAGTCCCAACCCAGCCTTTGTACCCTAACCCCAATCCATCCATCATATTCCATGTTCCCTTGCTCGCCATCGCCACCGTCGCATCCCTTGCCTTAATCATATCTGCTTCTACAGCATCTTTCCTCAACTGCCAAACACCTCTGGGTGCTTTTTGTCACCATCGAGTGCCTCTGGGTGCCCCCTCTCTGTCTCCAAGAACCTCTAGGTGCCTCCCTACTAGTATTGAGCACCCATGGGTATTTCCTACAGGTAAAGAGCTCCTATAGGTATTTTAAATAAGTATTTTGAAGATCTCATAGCATTTGAGTGATGCTAGGGCATCAACGTGCCTACCACCTACAATAAAATTTCATAAATTGAAAGACAACAAGCAAAGTAAGGTAAAGCTACTGGTTATTGATTTCATTTCATGCATTTTCATGTTTGTTCACTCCATTTGTAGCATTTAGTTAGGGTTTTACCATTTCTTATAGAGGGCCTCACATTGTGGAGCCCTCATAGGTATTACTAACTATTTTTTTGTGTCATTGTGTGTAGATTTGAAGGTGTTGCATTAGCATTGGATAGTTATTTAAGCTGGAGTGGCCCAATCTCAGATATCAAGAAGCCCACTCAACTTTATTGGGAGTGAGACGCAACTGAAGACACCACCATTTTTTGTAGCTAGGGTTTCGGAGAACCCTAGAAAGATTTGTAATAATTGTATCAAAAAGGATTCTTAAATCCACTATTGTAACAATGGAGTTTTTAGGCTCCCTCCCGTTTAATATAAATCTCATTTTTTGTGCAATATATGGTTTATTTGAATTCTATTTTATTTAGAATTGTTTGGTGTCACATTTTTAGCTCTACAAATGGCAATCTCGATGGGACCCCCTAAGGGTTTCTGTTTATGATTTGCCTTACTAATTTACTTTTTATTTTCTGTCATCTTGCAATATTTTTAGAAGCATGGATTTCATAGATTTTACTGGATGTAGGGTTTTTTAAAGTTCGTATAAGTTGCAAAAGGAGCACGGAACACCCAATGGTGCAAAAAATACCTAGGTATGTTTTTAAAAGATCTAGGACAAATACGTAGGTTGTTTATAATTCTACTAACAAAATCCTAGTTTTTTTGTTTACATTTTCTGGCTATTTTGTGTCTTTTTCAGAGTTTTGATATAAAAGAAATTTCATTAAGTAATATGGAAAAGAATTCATCTTAGTCTAAAATTTAGGTTTATTTTGCATCCATTCACACATTCCAGTTAGGGTTTTTGCTTTTGATGTATTCACATTATGTTTGCATTTGAATTGAAAATTGGCATTAATTAGAGTTGCATTTTAGGTTTAGAAGTACCTTCTTTTATCTATATAAGTATGAACATCATTAGGGTGCCAAGAGTATTCCTGCCATTGGGTGATTCCAGGTAGAGGGGTGGACAAACCCTCCGGTTGTCTTTGACAGGGGGTCTTAAGTGGTGTACTTCACACCCTTTGGAGAAATTGGCATTCTCTTGTTGGATTCTGATTTAGATTTATGAAATTAGTTGCTCCTAATATTGTTTGTCCACATTATTTTTCAAAAAAAAAAAAAATTTGTCCACATTAATAAATGGAAACCTTAAAAGGAATAATTCACACATAACATGTTTCACTCAAAATAGTAGTGGTTGGATTTCATCACCAACCATTGCTTGATATTTGGTGATGGTGGGTTTCATCTCCATCCACCAATCTCTTCCCATAGAAACCATAGGATACCCCCGAGCAAACTTGTTGGATTTCATCACCAACAAGAATCTTGTTGCCATATCTTCGCCATAGTTTTTACATTTGTTTCATTAAAAAATATTAGAATATCAAAACATACAATACTGACACCTAAAATTAATACACATTAAAAAGGAGATAATCAATGAACAAGGTAAGCCACACTAGTTGAAACTTATCATTGGTTGTTTGTTTCCTTTTCCCTAAATATTTTAGTTATGTGTTATATTTGATATTTTATTCTGTATTTTGATTTATTTTCTTATGATATTAACTAGAAACCAAAAGAAAGCTATATTTCAAGATAACTTAATGGAACCTTCATCTACCTTCCCCACCACTTTTGTGGTAGATTCCCTGAATGTGACACGGAGAGATTTGTTTGCAGGTCACTCACATTCCTTGTCATCCATAACCTTCCATATGACCATGCCCCAAGAAGAGTCAACCTCCCCTACCATAGACAACCACATTACCCATATAGGCATGGCAATAGTAGAAGCTTACATGAATTCTTCTAGTTATGTCTTAGAATCCATTCAAAATTCACCTAGATAGGATTCTACTTTACAACAAGAGTCTTTTTATTCCTAGCCCCCATCCACCTTTACCCAGGTGTATACCAACCCTCTTTTTGAGATATCATTTGCAACTTCCTCCCATATGTCCATTCCCTAACCTTCATGTGCTCCTAGCACCTCATATACCTCCACATACACCAACCCTTTGTATGAGGTACATGTAAATACTGCTTCACAAGTCCTATCCTCACAAGTTGCCATACCTAGTGTAACTTGTACCCAAGCCACATTTTCCATACCATCTACCTCGATACACCTAGCCTCTGATATAGAGATTAGTAAGGTATGGGAACACCTAAAAAAATTGCTTAGACAACATCAAAATGCTCAATAGCAAGTACAGGTAAACCCTAAGCCTTCAAATAAATCTACTTAGACGATCCTTATTAACTAGGGTCCATCATGGGAACCATAGTATTTTGTGGTTTCTATACCTATTCCCCCCAAAGCCATACCATTACCCATCCTATTCTCATTGGCTAGCCTAGCCATAACCTTCATCCATCAACCTCATTCCATAATTCCCCATATTTTCATCATCAATCTCCCATTCATCACATTCATCAGATTCACCTAACCATCATTATCAATTGCATCATCACTTAGTCACTCCACAAAATTTCTCCACACTGCCACAAAATCATCAAGCAAATCAAGGCTTCCACATTCCTGAGGAAGAACCTCAAATTAAGGCCATGCAAAAACAAATAGATCAACTGATTCAATTTACTCCTAGTTTTTCAAACTAGAAACCAACCTTATGCCAATTGATCAATCAACCAATTCATCCTTCGATACCATCATCGCCATATCCAATAGATTTCATGGTACCTAAATTTGATAAATTTAAGGGAACTAAGGATCCCAAAGAACATGTGAGCACCTTTGTTCATGCATGCTTTAGAATTCAAAATGACAATGCTCTCATGCTTCAAAATTTTCCTCAAACATTAGGAGATGTCATAGAATGGTATAATCAATTACCAGTCCATAGTATTTATACTTTTTAGCAATTGATTGACCAATTATTTGAATGTTTCATCTTAAATGTCAGAAATAAGATCTCATTGTCTTATGTCTTTGCCTTAATATAACATGATGATGAATCTATCTACATTTTTTAGAATCTTTGGAGGGTTGTCATCACTAAATTGCCATTCACCCTACCAATGGATGAGCTAATTAAGCTATTCACCAAGAGTTGCTTAAAACCTATCTCTTGGATGCTCCAACTATGAAATTATCAATCATTTAAAGAAGCTTTAGCTCAGGCTAGTGTCATTGAGGAGATAAAAATCCAAGAAGGTATTCTTACGCCTAAAAAGAAAGAATGGCAAAATAAGGGCCAATACAAAAGCAACTATTAGAGCCAATAAAAATCAACATAGTCTACCCCAGCCATCCAATCCAATCAAGTCAATCAAGTGGTCATGAGCCATCCGATAATGGCTCAACAACAACCTATGCAACAAACACCACAACAAATTGTATATCATGCGGTCCCCTCGACAACACAAGCTCCAATAGTTCAGAACATAGTGCTAGCTATGGAAAATCATCCCCGATGATAGTCTATCCAAAAAAATTGCCAATACACCCCTTTAGCCGAGTCATATGCTTCCCTTTTTATAAGGTTGTATGAGACAAATAAAATTGCTTTGCCCGACATTAGACCGGATGATCCTACCAAACATGGGAAACATTATCGAGAACATCTATTTTATCCTTATCATAGGCAAAATGGGTATGACATTAATAATTGCCATGTGTTTAAATACCTTATTGACTTGGGGGTGATCAAGCTTGATAATCCCCTCGCTCAACAAAACCAAAACCTTGGTATATTTCAAACACCACTTCCTAATCACAAAGAAGTGCAACCAAATGTAGGAAGGGCTAACACCAAAACTCCTCCTAATCAATTCAATCACATACAATAATACCAAGGGTTTGTAGGGGCCATCCATGTGGTCACTAGATGTCAAAGGAACAACCAACAAAGGCAACCACCTCAAGCAAGTGGGTCACAACCTTCTACATCACCACCCATCCAAGTTTCCCCCAATCCTTCATCATCCATCCATATCCCTAGTCAATCAAAGCCTCCAAATTCATCCATAATTCATCTACCTGGACCAGTCATCTCATTGAGTAGCTAGTTAACTACAAATCTAAAAATGGCTTCCACAAAATTGTCACTCTATGATTTAATCCAACAATCTCCTCCACATCATGAGGCATTAATGGACATTTTGAAATCCATCGAACTACAATTGCAAGATCCTAATGCCTTAAACAAATTTGTAGGAAGCATCCAAACATGCATGGAGCATTCCATCACAATCTATGACTTTGATATTAAGCCAATCTCATCAGAATCCATAGATCCTCCATTGCATATTATGGCTCTAATTGATAAGAAACCTTTTAAAAGAGTCCTAATTGACACTGGTTCATCTATCAATATCATCACCACATTTTCTCTTCATCATCTAAACCTTCCTCCATATCATATCATCAAGTCATCATTCACCCTCAAAGCATTTAACTATGCTTTGTGTTCCATAATTGGTACTGTTGTTTTGACCATTGAAGTAGGGGTCAAAATATTGCACACCATGTTTCACATCTTGGAAGGATCCATGGCGTACAATGTACTCCTTGGAAGACCTTGGATGAGGGAAATGAGATGTGTCACTTCTATTCTACATCAATGTTTGAAATACGTTCATGAGGGACAAGTACATTGCATACCGAATGGCATTGATTCGTTTAAGTATTGCAATTTTATTTCAAATCCTTATAAATCCATACTCCCTTCTACCCATTTTTTCCTTTCATCATCCACCAATACATCCACTATTTCACCAATCTCTTCATCCAAGGATCCCATTCTTGAAAATCCCCCTATCATCAACCCTCATCAAGCTTTCACATCCCCATCATCTTCATCAGTGACTACATGCACATGTGGTCACAATCAGTCCACTTCATCATTATCATCCATTCAAAAACCTTCCCAAGCCAATCCATTGCCATCACCTAATGTTTCACAAGTCAAATTAATAGATTGTGATGCATACCCACCTTCACTATTCCCTAAGCCATCATCTTACCATAGTCCCTACATGTCCTCCCAAGTCGATATCCACCTCACTAATCCCAATATTTATGAATATATGGTCCAATAATCACCATCATGCCCCCTACTTATCCATGTACATGGACAAATAAGGAATACCCCCACACTCCACCTTCACCCCCTTCCATGCATCACCAAACATCTACATCATCTCTATCTTCCGGTTGATCCCGACCTCAACCTGGATCCCCTCTACAAGCACCTTGAGGATGCGATATACATCCTACAAGGTAACTGTCACCTCGCCTGTGGGGAGCTGAAAAGTCCTCCTATTTGCATCCCACCTCTTTGCCAAGGCATAGAGGTACCTCTCATCAACCCTCACTACATCCATCGAGCTACCTCTTCTAGCCCCACATCCTCCAATAACTCCCATGCATTCAAAACTACATTCCTCATCCCAAGTATGTAAGGTTAAAATCGATGTTGAACCTCCAAAATCCTAAGCTGCAACACAACACAAAATATTTGTTAATAATTTTGAAAAAAAAAACCAATAAAATTTTGCAAAATACAAAATCATAATATACAAAGTGTTATCTCAACAACTCGTGTCTCAGTCGCAGTCTTGGCCCCCACACAAGCTCCCTCCATCGCCATAGCTTCTGTGCTCCAAATGCCTCACCTCACTTCACTCCACTCTCCCAGACACAACTTATCAAACTCTCGAATGCACAAATGAGTTTGGTTTCTCATCCTGGAAGCTACTTATAGCTGCTTCAGGTGCCTTGAGATACCCATGGGCATTTCATGGCACACTGAAGTGCCCATGGACATTTGCAAAGCACCCAAAAATTGATAGGTATTTTTGCAGACCAAAAGCGCCAACGGGCGTTTGGTGTCAAATTGCACAAAAGACCAAATTTTCACAAAATAGTAGCTTCTCCCAACCAAATCACTCCAAATTTCATCCATCCATACATTTCATCATTTTATCAGGTTTTGTGAATATTACAACAGATCTAGATGCATAATTTTCATTTGCAACCACATATTGCAAATTCACCAAAAAAGTTACAAAAGCACCCCAAAACGGTCCAAATATTCACAAAATTATAATCATCATCATTTTTACATCATAACATCATCATTTCACATTATCATTCACACATTTTCCAAGTGCCAAATGACATTCAAGTGAATCTTGTATATAGCGGGTTTTTCTATATACTTGGCGATTGCAATGATTTGCATCCATGCAATTCGGTAAGATGAAAGATCTACAATAAGAACACTTGGCCATTTTTCATTATCACATATCTCCTTGATTGAAAGCATAATCATATTTGGTACTTCATATTTTACGTGAAACCTTGCCAAGAATAATTTGCATAAAATATGTCATTGATGGCCTAGTTTGTGGGGCTTAAAACATGGAAAAAATTAAATTTCATCATTACACATTTCTTGATAGTCATCATAGTGACTTGCTTTATCTAGGGTGATTGGTTTTAATCCTAGGTATTATCTAACAGCCACTAGTTGGCCCTCCAAAGTTGACTACTTTTGTTCTTTGCATTTTTCATCTTTGCATATCAATGATGTTGGAAGGCAAAATGTTTCAACAACATCGAATCACCCCAAATTTGGGGTAACCATATTTGGTTTTGACTTTTCCCACAATGGGATACATCTTACATGTTAATGACATCCGCACTTGGAAAAATCCCTTCAACTATTGGGGCAAAAATAGATGCAATTTTTTCACATATTTCTTCATCTGTTAGGGCATAAATAGAAACATCTTACATCACATTTTCACAAATCCCTTCGTCTGTTGGGGCAAAAATAGACACATCATATCACCTTTTCCACCACTCCCCTTCCCATCATTGGGGAAAAAATTGTATCACATTTTGCATCATTCATTTGCACAAGATGTTTCAATTGGCTCGTGAGATTCATCTGCAACCTCATTTGCCAATTGAGGGTACACAAAACTCAAATTCTTTCGTTCTTTTATCTTCAAGCTCATTTTCCACATCCCAAGAGAAGCTACTTCTGCACCTAGCCAAAATAGGTGTCTTGTGTTTTTGCATTGCATTGTATTTCATGCAACACAGTACAAAAAGGGGCATCTGTAGACACCAAAATCTAGCCACTTGTCCTCCATCAATAATTTCTAGCCATTTCCACCACCAAAACCTAACCACTTGTCCCCCTATCCTAACTTTCCTACCATTTTTACCCACTATTCATGTATATTTATATATATTTAATATTAATATTTTATATATTCTATTATATATATATTTAATTAATATATTTATATATAATTGAATTAATCCTAGCCATCCAATTTTATTTAATCCTATCCATCCATCCACATAAATCCATGCCACACCCTAAATTTAATATCCACCCTTCGATGTGCTTTTATCTCAGCCACACGATTAGTATCGTTGAAACCCTAGCATGCCCTAGGTTGGATTATAAATAGGAGCCATTTTGATGGCTTAACCCCTAAGTGATTGAATTCCCTGAGTCCCCTAAGGTTCCCCAAGCTTTCTAAGTGCCTTAGATTTCCAACCCAATATTTGTGCCCTAACCCCACTCCATCCATCATATTCCCTATTCCCTCGCTCACCATCACCACTGTCGCATCCATCACCTTCATCAAATATGCTTCTACAACATCTTTCTTCAGTCACCAAGCACCTTCGAGCACTTTCCATCATTGTTGAGTGCCTCCCTACCATTCTTGAGCACCCACAGGCGTTTCTTGCAGTCGCAGAGCGCCATGGGTGTTTTACGTAAGTATTTTGAAGACCTCATAGCCTTCGAGTGATGCTAGGGCATCAATGTGCCTACAACCTGCAACAAAATTTCATAGATCGAAATACAACAAGCAAAGTAAGGTGAAGCTACTAGTTATTGATTTCATTTTATGCATTTTCATGTTTTTTCACTCCATTTGCAGTACTTAGTTAGGGTTTTACCATTGCTTATAGAGGGACTCACATTTTGGAGCCCTCACAAGTATTACTTACTATTTTTTGTGTCATTGTGTGCAGATATGAAGGTGTTGCATTAGCATTGGATAACTATTTAAGCTGGAGTTTCCTGACCTCAAATATCAAGAAGCCCACTCAACTTTGTTGGGAGTGAGATGCAACTGAAGACACCACCATTTGTTGTAGCTAAGGTTTTGGAGAACCCTAGCAAGATTTGTAATAATTGTATCAAAAAGGATTCTTAAATCCACTATTGTAACAACGGAGTTATTAGGCTCCCCACTGTTTAATATAAATCTCATTTGTTGTGCAATATCTGGTTTATCTGAATTCTATTTTATTTAGCATTGTTTGGTGTCGCGTTTTTAGCTCCACACTTAACAACTATATTTTGAGCTTAACAGCATAGTGAAAATAATATAATATAATTATGAATGATTAGAATGCATGTAACCTTATTCTGATACCAATCATATGGATTTTATTGTGGCTACATTTCCATTATTGATATGGCCTTTAAAAAGGCTTATGTCCTAAATAGGGACTAACAAACTAATACATCAAAAGCTTATGGTTTTTGCAATGACAAAAAACCACCTAAAACAAAAACAAATATAAAAAATCTAAAGCATCAAATAGAAAAATAAATTAGCATAACCACATATCATTCCTCATGGCTAACATAGTGATTGGATATTGTTCCCACTCTTGCCCTAATAGGTGAACACAATCTTGTTAAACTATTGATGTGGCATACAATAGTACTTGGTTCTAATCCTTCTTTTGTATTAAGATTACAATAATGATAAATATAGAGGCATTGCATTTCTCTATAAAATATAAAAATAAAGGTCTAAGTAAAAGCATTGTAACATAAATAATTTTTATTAATGTCTCACATGCTATAAAATTTAGTTTTCTATGATTTGAGATTAATTCAAAAATTATATAATAAGTGGAAAATTATATGTTATAACAGGTAAAATATTATAATGTTCTCATTGTTGTAATAGTGATATGGGTATGTTTTCCAATTCAAGACCCCATCCATCCTATTGATGCAACTATATAACTTATTTATTTCTAGGAGGTTGGAGAAGGTGAATATGAATTATTTGGTTTACCTTTATTACAAATAAATTATTAAAGGACCAAAAAGAACTTCATTTATCATTGTCCATTTGAAATAAAATTTTAGAATTATAAAATCATTCGTGTATAGTATAATACAACTTGAGTGGGCTTAACAATAAGACTATGGAACTCTAAATAGGAGGTTCAATTTTAATCCAATAGTGTAAAGGTGTACACCATACTTTAGTAATTAGAGTTTGGTTGGATAAACATATATTGGGTAAATAACATCCTCTATGAGGGTCATCTCATATGACCTATGGTCTCATGGATGTTAAAAACTACTTTACCTTTTACCTTCAATTTTTAATAATAAATCTACGAGTGAGCAAGAAGTGAGTGTCACCTTCAAAGTTCTTGTTCTAGATATTTCAATAAATTCAAAGAATGAACAATTCTCATCAGAAAAATCTAGGTAGCAAATGAAACCATACTTAGAAGTAAGGATGACTATTTAGGGGAATAATTTTATGCTCATATTTGGATATTTAAGTTTATATCATGACTAAAAATTTATAAGCTAATAGCATGATGCTACCCATAGCCATCATTCTTTATAAACTCTCTCTCTCTCTCCCTGTTGCTCTCTCTCTACATCATCAAATGGTGAAGGGAATCATGCTTTATTTGGTAAACATTATAAGAAACTAATAAAGATGCATGGGACGAGGAATTGTAATGTAAAAGTTAAAATTCAAAAGCAATTAAATCTATGAAGAAATATTCAAATTTTATTCTCAAAGTAAAGAAGGTGGAAGAGGTAAAGTTTGATCTAGGCAAATCATCTCCAAATTCCTCAAATATTAGAAAATTATTTCCTTACAATAAAATGAAAATTACTAAAGAGGTTTTTATTATACTTTTATTTTATAGAGAAACACAATAAATAAATATGTTATGGATGATATTCATTACACCTTAGTGTTTTTAGGGCATCATATGAAAGCAAGTACTACAAAAGTTTTTTTTCAATTGGTTATATGGTATTGAAATGGGCCCCACCCATATTACATCATCACCACATAGTGGTATTATAATAAATCTTGGATATTATCCATGTATCGCTTGGCAATATTTGAACCTTGGTCTCCTCCTTGAATGGTGAAGAATTTAACCAGTTGAGCTAATGCCACTTGATCAAGTACTACAAAGGTTATCCCTTGCACTTTAAATTTTTTAAGGCAACATAGAGAATAAAATAATTTTTAGGTTTTTCCTTGCATTTTAGGTTCTCCATGGTAATATAAACTTCTATATGATAAGTCAATTTATGAAAAATATGTAAAAATATAAGAGATGAAGAAAGAGAAAAACATTGGTAAAAATGCAAAGGAGAGGAATACACTCAAAGTAGGAATAAAGAGAAAAAAAATTCCAAAGGAATATTAATTTGGGAAGCCAAAAATAAATATGGTAATTGTTAAGTAGAAGTGAAGCTAAACCCACAAATATGAATAAAATCTCCTCCAACTCTCTCAAATATTAGAACATCATCTCCTTGCAATAAAATAGAGTACTATAGAGGTTTTTCAATGCACATTAGGGTTCCTAAGACAACATAGTAAAGAAAGTAATATGGAGGATATACATTGTATTTTAGGGGATTTTAAGTCATAATAAGAAATTGAGTACTATGAAGCTCACCCCTTACACTATAGGGTTATTATTGTAGTAGAAAGTTTTTTCAAGGTTATCCATTGATTTAAGGTTCTCTAAGGAATTATAAACCTATAAATGATAAATCACTTTATGAACAATGTGGAAAAATAGAAGAGATTAGCAATTATTAGAGCATTGGTAGGAACAAAAAGAATATATAAAGAGAATCAAATTACGAAGAAAGAGAAAATTAAACCCAAAGGGAAATTGACTTGGGAATCTAATCATAAGTGTTAATTAGAAGTGAGGCTAATACCATACATAAAAATAAAAAAAAATTATTAAGATAATATCTTGGAATATTCAAGATATGAAAATAGCTCTAAAAAAGAGTATTGAAATAATTAATAGGTTGTTATAGTCTTAAAATTATTTTAATAAAGAAAATAAAAATAGGTGTTAAGGATAAAATAACATTAAATCAAATTGTTAATAATGTACACTCATAATGTGGATCTAGTTTGAAATCTTCTTAGATAATATATACATAACTGTAAGTTGCAACACCACTATATGGTTGGTTGAAATACCATGATACCATGATCATGATGTAATATAGGTAAGGACCATTTCAATCACATGTAACCAATTAAAAAAAAGGTTTTGAGAAATAAAAATATGCATTCACAAATATTTGGAAGATGGGTGATTGTCTATTGGTTTCTACTATGAGAGCTTTAGGATATATCATAAGGATACAAGGCAATCACAAATAAGATAGATAATTGCTAGAAGTGAGAAGTAACTAAGTTGCTAGTGTTTTTTGTAGAAAAGAGAAAAATACGAAAGATGAGGTTATAAATGCATATGCTCAAAATACAACTACTACTTGAGATAGATTTTGGAAAGACCTCAATTATTCATCTTATATTTGAATATGATTCATAATCACAATCTCTGGATTCTTGGTGGACTTGAACATAATTCTATATTTTTTGAAAAATAAGGGTGGAATTCTTAGCTAGTCTAGCTTAGTGTATGATTTTTCTTTGTTTATTAATTTAAATGCCTTTTGGGATGCTATTCCTTCACTCTATAATGCACATGTGATAACATGTTTATTAGAAAATCTTATGTGGTAGAATTATTAGACATGTTTTTATTATTTTATATTTGGTTACAAACAAAGTATACAATCTCTTGATACATTTTGTTGTAAGCAAGATCAAATTACAAACACATTTTTGAGATATAATATAATAAATAGTGGTCATTCAAAGCCACTTTATTTTTAATCTATATAAAATCAGGATCTCTATTTCTTCCAAGTATTAATGTTGTGGTGGAATGAAGCAAAATTTAAAGGATCATGTATGTACACATTTTTTTAAAAGATGAAATTTCTAAAGGGGTGGATGAAATATGGAATATCAAATATCTTGCTAACATATTTTAAAAAATTAACAAAATTAAATTAAACATAAGGATTTATAAGAGATAGTAGAAATCAACAAAATGGACAAATACATTTTTTTCAATTACACAAGTTGTTATGAGGGATCCTAGTCCCCTCATATTGAGTGGGGTTTGAACCTTGGATCTCTCAAAGAGAGGTCAAATCCCTTACTACTGCAGTAAGCTTACAACTTGGACAAACATACTTATATGCAATAGAAATAATTCCTTTCTTATTATCATAACACAATATAAGAGGAAGAGACATATCAAGCTTAAAGATCCATATAGAGATGGCCTATGAAAGGTGATGGAAACACCAAATAATTTAATGCTATTGCCAAAATAAATTTTCCTTTTATCAAATAAAATTATTTTGACTCAAAATAAAAGAATTATTGAGGAAAAAGAAGAGATCATAAAGGAAGCAATCAATTATTTTAAATATATTATATTAGAAGTTAGATAGGGTAAGGTGAGCTTTTAAAAATATTCTATCAAATAACATATAAAGAAAAAATGAAAGTTTGATAAGAAATATCTCGATAGATAAGCTACAAGAGGTAATTTTTCCTTTCCACCCTAACAAGGTAGTTAGTCTTAAAAAGGTATTTAGTCTTAATGGATTTGTTATAATATTTTTTAAAAGAATTGTATTATATTTAAGAGTGATATACTGGTTGAGGTCGAGGACGTTAGGAAAAATAAGGCTATAATAAGTGAAATAATGTCATATTTAATAGTTCCTTTTGAGAGTATAATGTCTTGCAAGAAGCACCATTTCAATTAACAAGTTGCCTTTCCACCAATAGTCTACTATGATTTTTTTAACATAATAAATGATAGAACAATTTTCTAACATCACTTTTTTTAAACCCTCCTCAAAGGATATAATATCATAAGATTAGTCTTTTCAATAGCTAAATCAAAATTAATGATTTCTAATGTGATTGAAATATGTGGATGGTCAGTATCCTGTGTGGTCTTAAAATCAAAAGCTTATGTCTATGATGATTTTTAGTGATCACAAAAAG
Organism: Wollemia nobilis; assembly: GCA_028583015.1. NCBI lineage: Eukaryota > Viridiplantae > Streptophyta > Pinopsida > Araucariales > Araucariaceae > Wollemia > Wollemia nobilis. The sequence goes on along the minus strand of JAQPPZ010017031.1, from coordinate 2,708,915 downwards.
AATGAAAAAAATGACTCATGTGTAGTTTCATAAGGTCATTGTATTTAAATGAATTCATGCGTGGTTGGAATATATAGCTATTCACATTATGCTAATGGAACTTACATCTAGTTTCATAAGTTGATAATATTTAAATTTTAATTGGAATACATGGCTCTAATATGTTGCTCAAATTTATTAGCATTTTATGAGGAATGTTTTGGCTTAATGGTGAAACAAAGTGAAGGTTACAAAGTGGAAATAAAGAGAAAGGATACAACATACTCTAATTGATGAAGGATTTATTCAATCAACAAATTTGTAGAGCAATGGTGAAAAAGTCCTACAATGTATTACCATGGGATTTGGTTTTATTCCTGTGAATTCTATACTATCAAATCAACTCATTTTCAAAATTGATCCCACCTAGAAATAATAGAGACATTTTTAGTAAAAATTGCAAATATTTTTGTCATTTTTACATTAACTTGTTAAATACCATACATTTTTTTAGTTTGGACATTTTTTTGCTTATTTTTTTTATTTTTAAACTAGTTTAGTTTCTACCCTCAATCCATGATATAAATATTTGGGCATTGTTTGCAACATTATCAAATATAAACTTTATAATTTCCTCTTTATTATTTGTGGCAATAGCCCAAGGGGAGGAGAGTTGACAATAGGATCAAACACTACTTGAAGTTGAGCAAGAGGGACAATCGATTTCGAGGATATTGTGCTTAGTATCGAGTTGTTATTAGTGGTGGTAAAGTTCTTGTCAAGGGGGATATAACTCAATGACAATATATTTCTGAATTGGATAAGACATGGATAGAATATTTGAGCTTAATGCAGATGCATAAAAAAACTTGTCAACATTTGTATGTCTTGTTTGAACCATAAAGCCCTTACTTATCTTTCATGGGTCAAGGACCCATGCTTTTAGCACCAAATGACATTTATGGGGCACCCTTCCAATATGATAGGGGTAATTTATGGCTCACATAATATAAGCATAAAATATCATGCAAGGTCCTCCATATTTTTTCTTTCCTAATGGTCCAATGCGATGTTTGAGGAAAAAATGAATCCATTACTAGAATGGATGATAAATATTTTATTGAAGTATTGGTCATTAATGGCCATGGAAGATATTTTCTTCTCATATAGGGAAAAGAAGCATGATTTGTGATGGTTTTGGATTTGAAATCAATGGAGTAATGTAGATTTTAAAGTTTTTATTGTCCCATAGGCATTTTGGTATTCAGATTATTGGATCTGGTTCCTTCTACACATTCTTTAACTTGGATTGTTAGTTACTTATGCCACCACAAAAATCATGTGATATTTCTATTATCTTTTTGTCATACATGATATTATTTTGATATTTTGATCTATGCCCATGCTTCTCAAAGCTTTGTTATGCATTTTTGAAGAATATGGTCTTATTTGGTTGTGAAGAGTAGATATATGTGCAAATTCATTACAGTTTGAGTTGAGTTTATGATAATCTAAGGTAGTTTATATTGAATATTTATTTATATTCCAAGATGATTTAATTACATGCACTAAATTTCATAAATGTTAAGAAGGTAGGTGTTTGAATCAAGCTCTTAGCTTTATTTGGTGAATATAAAAAAGAGTTCTTTAATTTTGAAAAATATTAAAGCATATGCTATAAAGTTGGAAAATATTTTAGAAGAGTGTTTGGAGTAGGCTTTTGACTATATTCTAAGATTCTTGAACTATGTGTTGAAATTTACAAAAATATTAAAGCATACACTTCAAATTTTAAGAGCATTGATGAAAGCTAGTGTTTTGAAGTGAGGTTCTATCTTTATTTGGTAAATTTTGAGGTGTTACAATAAAATTTAAAGAGTTTGAATGTTTGAGTTGAAAAATACATGAATGAGCCTCAAGGTTTGCAAGAAGTGTGGAGATGTTAATGACTTGGCCATTGCACAATGAAAGATAAAAAATATTAAATAATGCTATATTTCAGGGAATTAGAGAATTAAATAGAGGTTATAGGCTTAATATTTGTAGATACAAGGTCATGGATAAGTATTTTCAACGTTGAAAGCAGGTTTTGAATATGTATTTACTAAAAATAAGCATTTAAATGTATTTGGAGGAAGTTCATAAGAGAGTGAGAATTTAGTTGAATGTGTGAGCAAGTGGCTATAGTTAAGGACACAAACAACAAGAAAGCAAAGTATTTCCCAGTTTTAGATATCAATGTTGAAAACTAGAGATTTATTGCCCTCTAATTTCCAACTTGAGCCATTTTTCTACTGTTAATCATAAAATTTCCCTAAATATATAAGTTATGAATAATATTTGGGTCTCGTATATGGGGTTCAAGGAAAAATAAATTCTCTATAATTGGTATGTAATAAAATAAAAATCAATACTATGGGACATAATTAAATCTTCCCCTAAAACTACAAAGCAATGATATTTAGAAATGATTGGATGCAAAATGTGCGAAGGATTAAGGTTCCTTTTTTTTAAAAACGTCTCATATTTTAGGAGCCATATCTTCACGAAGAGTTATCCGATTCAGTTGATTCTTGGACCAACTTGTGCAGAATTTGAATAGCTTTAAAATGAGTGGTTGCAATAATCTTAGAAATATTGAGGAAGATACAACCCTGTGAATTCAACCATTCGAAACAAGGATAGTGATGATTTTTCAAGTCATAAAAAATAAAATTGCAAATATTTGTCAGCTAGGGTTTGAATGATGAGAACAGCAATGAAGGGATATAAATTCAGCGAGGCAAAAATTTCTATCTAGACATAATTTTTTGGCTAAGTTTTTTTCCCTTTCTTTATCTTAGAAAATTTTGCATGAAATTTTTTTAAAGTTTTTATCAAATATTATATTTTCTATAGGACATTCAGATAAATTTCAATAGATTTTGAGTTTTAGTTTCCTTTCCATGGATCGATTTATATTTAAATTCTTAGAATCATCTCTAGTGGTAGAGGTTAGTGAGCACACCTCAAAGAGATACTTATTGCTCCAAGATAGGGCAGTTTTTGGTAAATTTAATGGGTATTTGCCAGGGGCTTCAACCTTGAGAAAATGGATTGATAGGTTTTGAAAGTCTCCAGGAGTGATTCTATCATTTCTTCCCAAAGGTTTCTTCCTAGCCATTTGTTCTAGGGAATAAAGAGAAAAAATTCTAAAAGGGGATCCTTGGTTTATGGGAAGAGTATGACTCTTCCTTACCTACTGGTATGAAGGCTTTTCACCTAAAAATGTAAATCTATACCTAGTACCAGTCTGGGTTAGGATGTTTAGGTTACCTATTGAATAACTCCAAGGCTATAAGCAACACTCTAGGATAATTCCTTGAGATTTTATATACGAAAAAATATGGATTCTTGGCTATTTATGCTCGAATATTGGTCATGGTTGATATAAGTAAATATTTACCAAAATAAATCATTCTTAAGCATGGGAAAGAGATGTGGACCCAACTTATAGATTATGGAAACATTTCTTCTAGATGTAGAAGATGTCATGAGGTGGGGCATATTGAGAGATCATGCCCTAAGAAGAGCCCAATAGAATCACATGTATAAAATCGCAAGAGAAACTTACAAATAGTTATCGATGAAGATGGTTTTCAACTTCCAAAAATAGATCTAGAAAAATAAAAGAAAATAAATAGTGGAGACCAATAAGAAAGGATATTGGAATAAATACCAAAGGCTTTAGCCTATGAAGAAAATTTAGATCAAAACTTAGAGGACATAGTACAATAGTTTCAATATATTAATAAGGAACCATATATTCGTTATGATCCTGATTTAAAGAAGAACATTCTCGATGAACCAAAGGACACATCTTATCAAATTTTGAAAATTCTCTTCAAGTACCATGCACCATTTAGGAGGAAAAAATTGGTAAATAAAATTCAATTTTAGAATTTAATACCTCTACCATTAATAATAAAATACCAAAAAATGAGTAGGATAAGTCAAAAGCTTCTATAATAGAGCCAGGAGAGGATAAATATGATGAAAAACAAAATTGTGAAAGAATATTGAGGAATAGAATAATAAGACCTACTCCTAATATAGGTAAGGAAAAAATAGAAAAACCCTCAAATTATCAAGCAAGATCAAGGGAAGCAAGAGCAAACATAGAGAAAGGAACCCAAACTAAGTTGGTTGAACTTCTCTTTACCAAACAACAAAATGATATTGGTAATACGCAAGTGGGGCAAAAATCCCCTAATGAGACATGATTATCATCTTATGGAATATAAGGGGTGTTAATTCCCCCTCAAAGCATAGGTGTATTAGGTACCTATGTTTAAGTAATAAGCTTGATATTCTTTGTATCCAGGAAACTAAAATGATAAAAGAAGAAGTTTCAAAAACTATGAAAGTTGTATGGGCAAGATGTGAATGGTATGCTATGGATTCTGAAGGAGCAATAGGGGGAGTTCTAACTTGTTGGAATCCTTCTAGAATCTCTTATGCAACCATTCATAAATCTAGGCATTGGATAGCCTCTTTAGTCACTTGCTACTTTGCAGATATTTATTTCATCCTTATCAATGTCTATGGACCTACAACTAAATCATGTAGATTAGAAGTTTGGAGTAGTATTGAAGGCTTTATGAGAAGTAAAGACCAAGAAACCCGATTCATAATCATTGGTGATTTTAATTCCATAACCAAGTTGGATGAAAAACTTGGAGAAATTAGAAATTGACCCAAAGTATAAAATATTTCTCAACTTTTATTCAAAACAATAATCTATGGGAGGTTGAGTTTGAAGAAGACAACTATACTTGGACCAAAAATAGGAGAGGCCAAAACCTTATAGAAAAAAAAATAGATAGATGCATTCTCTCAGATCATCGTTAGATGAAGGAAATTGTGCTAAAATTAATACCTTAACAAGGATTGGTTCAGATCACTGGCCAATAGGAGTTAAAATGGTGGTAAGTGAATTCAGAAAAAATATTTATTTTAAATGTGAGCAGATGTAGGAAGACCATCCCCAATTTATTGATATGATAGCTCAAGCATGGAATTATTTAGGTAATGGTGGGTTGTATGCTCTTTCAAATCAAATTATATCTAAGACATCTAGATTAAAAGAATGGAACAATAACACCTTTGGAAATATTTTTGAGAAGAAAGAAGATCTAAAAGATAAAATTTCAAAATTCCAAAAAGGTGATCTTAATAACCCAATCTTAGAGGAAAGGTATTTTCTTAGTGAATATCATAATATTTTGAGTAAGGAAGAGAAATTTTGGATATCAAAATCAAGATAGACTTGGTTAAAAGGAGATAAAAATACAATTTTTTTCATAGGATGGCTATAATACAAAGATCAATTTCTAGAATTAAATCAATAAAAGGGGTTTGGATTGAATATCATAGTGAAATTATAAAAGTAAAGTATTTTTATCAAAATATTCTAGGTTCAGAGGAGACCAAAGTTCTTAATGGTAAACTTCTTCAAGATGTTCCTTCGGTTATAACGAATGAAGACAATAGGAAATTGATGGAGCCTATTACTCTAGAAGAAGTTCATTTAGATCTTTTCTCTTTTAATAAGGATAAATCCCCAGGTCTGTATGGGCTCTCTAAAACTTTTTACCATCATAATTGGGATATAGTGAAGGATTCTTTATTGGTGGCAGTGGATCAATCTAGGGTAAAACAATACATTCCTTATAAAATAAATGCAACATATCTTACCCTAATTCCAAAAAATAAGGATGTTGAATTATTTGATTCTTTTAGACCCATAACTCTATGTAATATGGCATATAATATTATCTCCAAAGTGATGGTGAATAGATCAAGGACATTATTAGATAAAATTATTTTAGAAGAGCAAAGATGATTTGTGAAAGGGAGACAAATTCTAGATGGTATCATAGTAGCTCATGAAGTTATACAGTCAGTAGCTTCAAGAAAATAAAAAACAATGATCTTAAAACTTGATATGAGTAAAGCCTACAATAGGGTTAAATGGGATTTTTTTTTGCAGTTATAAAAAAATTTAGTTTCAAGAAGAAATGGGTTAGATGGATTAAATCTTGTGTCTCTACAGTTTCTTTTTCAGTGGTGGTCAATGGGTTAGTGATAGAATCTTTTAAAGCCAAGCGAGGCCTTAGAAAATGAGATCCTTTATCTCCTTATTTGTTCATTATTATGGTAGAGGTTTTGCGTAGGAACTTAAAGAAGGCTTACAAATATGTGCTTATAAATGGACTTAAGGTTAGTAATACCATCGATAACATCACCCATCAACAATTTGTAGATGATATAACCATTTTTTGAAGGGCAAGGATAAATGAGGCCAGAGATTTAAATAACTTTTTAAAAGAGTACGAAAGAGCTTCAGGGTAAAAAATTAATAGGACTAAATCCAAAATTTATTTCCTTAATGCTCCTAATAATATCAAAGTGAGAATTTATAGGTTGGTTCAAATGGAGGAGGAAAATTTACCAACAACTTATCTAGGGATGCCTTTATTTGAGGGAAGAATGAGGATAGATTTATGTAATCCAATTATTAGTAAAGTTCAGAATAAACTTCTAGCTTGGAAAGGTAGATGGTTATCATTAGCAGGAAGAGTGCAATATTTTAAGTTAATCTTACAAGCCATTCCAATATATTATATATCATTGTATTGTTAGCTTTTGATACAGTGTGCAATGGGAGATAGCAATCACAAGATGCAAAATAATATGAAAGAAAGTAAATCTACGAGATGACTAAAATATGCTATAAATAGAAATGATGGAAATGAATACAATGTAGCTATGGAGGAAATGGACACTCCATGAAAAAATCTATTGGACTACATTGCACCCATCACCAATATATGGTGATCTACACAGCACTATGCTACTACCTACGAATATGCTCTGAGCTTCTATATTCTACTTGTTACAATGAGGCCCTTTTTATATAGGAAGATAGGTTCCTTGGCCAACACTCTACCTAGATGTGCAAGGGACACCTTGCACATATACAACTTGCACATTGACACTTGTGCATTTATTACATTGCATGAAGTAACTAGATAACTTCCCCTAAAGTAATCTAATGTCCTAAGTATGTACCTAGGAAGGTACATTTACATGACCCAAATGATGTAATATAATCTATTTCTAACACCCCCTTTATTACATTATTTGGGTATTGAAGACTTTAGTCTTCAATGTGGATCTCCTTCCATTGGATAATGGAATTTGTATTCTTCTTCATCACTTACTGTGTCTTCAGATGATGCAAAGTAAGTTGTAGTTGTAGCTAAAGGTTCTTCTTTCAATTGACTTTGCATTGTATTCCTCCTTTATCTGCTTCATCTTCTTCTTCATATTTAGCTTTGCCTTTGATTTCGGTTTCTGTGCTCTCATAGGTGGTTGTGTTGCTACTTGGTTCTTGTAAGGAAGATTCTCCTTTCCTGTCTTCAATCTGTACAAAAGCTTCTGAACAACCACTTAAGGCATCATGATAAGATCTTGAGTTAGTAGAACCTGAAGTGCCAATGTTGCATGAGGATTGAAAAAGATTTTCTAGATATGATTCATTAAGTTTTACCTTCTTTTTGAGTAGTTCTATCAATCCTTTTTGTTCTACATTTTCATCCTTGTAGTGTTTATATGTGAGCAATGCCATGTATAATATGCTCACAAAGTCTAAGGAAAGTGAAATATCACTTTTTCCATTTTCAATTGCTTCATTGATATGGGCTTGAAGATAGCATTCCATAGTATCAAAATTATCTTCTAAGGCTTCACTATGGATTACTTTTGAAGTTAGGTCTAACATTCCTTCAGATTTCATGAGTAGATTCATGATCCCAAGTTTTATGGCACTGGCTTTTTCCTTTCTGAAGCAATTATTCTTATTGGTGTTTGTAGTATTTTGGGAAGTAGACATCCTTATGGCTCCCTAATGAGTTTTGGATAAGATATAAGATGAATATAGTGCTTTTGTAAATTGTAGTTCAATTTTTGGTTGATTTTGTAAAGTTTTTGTAAATATCAAAAATCAACTTTTCTAACACCTTATTACTCCTATTGAACTAAGCACTTTTCCAATTTTGAAGAGGTTTTAATGTTGGATCTCTTTTGTCCCTTTTTGTGAAATTTTGAGACAAGTAAATTGCTAAATTCCAACCTTTGAAATGCTTTGATAAACCCCTTTTAATATCCCTTTAGGATTTAATTTTAGTGTATCTAATTTCCAATAAATTAATTTGATGTAGTAACCCTTATAACTCCCAAATTTTGGAAAATTAGACCACAATAATATTTGCAAATATTTTAAAATCAATTTCCAGTAGAAACCCTTATTACTCCTAAGGTTAATATTGCAAATATTATATTGATTTGATAAATTATTCCCTTTGAGGTATGGCTTTCAATATGGTTAATTTCTTCTAAGTTTAACCTTGATTTATCAACCTTATAACTCCCTGAAATGAAAGCACATTAAAGTAGGGAATAAATCTCACCTTGCAATATTCAAATACCACAATAATCGATGCTATTTTTGGATGTGAGATGGCTGCAATATGAGTGTCTTTACTTTGATCATTCCCTCCAATGGAAAGCTTGGAATCCTCCTTGGATTTAATGCTTCAACTATGGCACCTTTAATCTCTACCTTTGACCTCCTTTGACCAGAGCATTAAAGGCTCTTCCACCTTGCTTCCATGCTGCAACTTGACCCTGTGCATGAAGACTCTGGAGTGTTGAATGTGGATGCGTGAATGCTTCTAAATGCTTGAAAGTCCTTGGTCTTTGGCACCCTTTAAATGGAATGGAATCTTGATTTAAGTGCCAAGTGGCACATCCATTTTCTTCTTGAGCGCTTGAGGAATGAAAGATGCTAGATGACACTTGTAGCCTCCTGTGAGTAATCCTAGGAGATTACATTCTTTAGGTGAGCACTTGTTCTCTTTGTAGACAAGTGTCTCATATATTCTCAACGTACCAACCTATTGTTAGTAACTCCTTTCTTTGACCAAGATGAGTGCTCGTGTGAGGAGCATTAGGGTTTTGCCTCAAGTGACAAGTGTCACTCCCTCCTTGTGCATGGATGTCTTCTCTAACGCTTCTTCAATGTACCCTTTGGAGGTTCTTTAAACCCTATAAAATTTCTAGCTCCTCCTTCATTCAATGGCACTTGCTTGTGAGTTGTTTCCAGCTGGAATGAGGAGCAACGATTTGGAGGCTTGAGCACCGATTTTGAGCAATGCAAATGTGGAGTTTGAAACACTCCAATGGTGCCTTATTCTTCTTCTTTTCACACCTATTATATGTCCTCCTTTTGTAGACAATATTGCTCTTGAATATAATGTTGTTTCTCCCTTTGTTTTGTGCCTTGTCTTTTGCAGGTTTGGTTGTCCAAGATATGAGGAGTATGAGCCCTTTGAGTGGCTCCTTTTGCTATGCTTGGAGAGTGCTAGTATTCGACCGCCTTTGGCTGGTTTACCCTATAAATATTGTGCCTTTGAGGCACCTTCAAATCTGCCCTCTTTCCTGTATAAACCAGATTAGGATAGTGCAATACAATGTAACAAATTTATGTATAAAATAACCTTTATTGCACCCTCTTTTGCACTCCTTTTTTTAGGTCTGAATTTCTAGTTTTGTGGCAGAATTTTTGAATGCAATGTAGGGGTTTTGAGGTTGTCTCTTTGATTAGACACCTTCCCCTTTTTCTTGGATACTTTGATGACAAATCCAATCTTAGATAGAAGTAGATAGAAGCTCCTTATTTGATGCAATTTTCTGCACTTTTCTCCTTGCAACTAACCCTGTAATGCTTTGGATTTGAGACTCACCAAGTCTCAATATTTGAAGCTTCTATTTCTGATTTTGGTTAGTTGTCTTCTTCTCCAAGTTTTGGAGGATTCTAACCTATTTTGGTGGCTTCACTTGGCCACTATGTGTTGCATATTTTTGTGCACTAATAGTGTCTTTAGACACTTTGTCAAATTCTGATTTTGTGCCCTTCTCAAGAACACAAACAATAATATTTTTGAGAGCAATAGAATAGTGCAAATGAATCTAATAATATTTCACTTTTAATGCACTAAAAATTTCACCTTATCACTCCAATAAACTCTCAAAATAATGCACTTAATCAATTTACTGCAACTAATCAAGAATAATTTGAAATGAACCTTCAAGAATTATTCTGCAATTTCACTACAATTAATATTGTAGGACTTAGTCTTCTTTTTCTTTTTCCAAAGTAGATGATAGGTAGTTGATAGATGTAGTTCTGAAATCTAATCAACTCCTAACTAATGTGCAAATGAACCTTAAAAGGAACTTTTCTCTTTTTGCACTTTTGAAGACTGTAATCCAATTTTCCTTCTTGCAACTTTAATCCAAATTAAGGTGCTCTAATAAATCTGATAAGTAATCCAATTAATGAATCTACTTGCACCAATAGTTGCTTACCTTTTTTTGAAAGCTTTTGTAGAGGATGTAGCTTTTGTAGAGGATGTAGATCTTGGTGTCTAAGATCACCAAGTTGCTACCTTGAGTAAGATCTTGCAGCTCTTTGTAGGCTATCCTAAATAACTCCTTCTTCACCAAAATATGGTCTCAAACTTTCTTTCATGAGCCTAGGATTTGGTGGCTTGTTCTCCTCTTGTAGTCTCCTCCTTTTTGCTATAGATTTTTAGAAGTATTTATCTCAAAAAATAATACCTTCTTGTTGTGAGAGGTAATCTTCAAATCTCTTGGATTTGGCAGGCTTCTCCTATCTTCAAGTCTTCTTGTCGAATTCTGACTTCAAGCAGGATCTTCTTCTCAAGATTTTGAATGTCTTGAGGTCTTCTGAGATTTGGCACTCCTTGCCAAATTCTTCTTCTTATTTTGGGCTTGTTTTCGGATGGCGATAATTGTCCCAAATCTTCTCAAGATTTTGAATGTCTTGAGGTCTTCTAAGATTTGGCACTCCTTGCCAAATTCTTCTTCTTCAATGAGTTCTCCTTTGATGATTTCTTTAGTAAGGCTCTCCAAGCCTTTTATTGGATGCTCATTGAGACCTCCCCAAGGTATTTGATCTTGCAACTTCTTCTGGTCTTCCTTGAGACCTTTTCTTCAACCTTCTGCTCCTGGAAGTGTTGGTGGTGAGATCTTCTTCTGGATCTCTGATTCTACTACTTCTGGATTCGAGCAGGACTCTCCTAGTCCTTCTTCTTCTTCCAAGACTGGAAGTTCTTCAATGAGATCTTCTCCTGATCTCTTTACCTTCAATTTTGCTTCAAGTGCTAGATTGATTCTGAAGAAGATACTCTTCCTAACTTTCTTGTAGGAAGTTTCCCAACTCACTGAATCTCCTTTCCCTACAACAAAGTATTAGTACTAAAATCTTAATCTACTTCTGAATCAGATACTCTCTTCTGGAGTCTTCTTCAGGATCAAGGCTTCTGTGGCCTTTTTTTAGTATCAAGGCTTCTGTGGCCTTTTCTTCAGTATCAAGGCTTATGTGGCCTTTTCTTCAGTATCAAGGCTTCTGTGGCCTTTTCTTCAGTATCAAGGCTTTTGTGGCCTTTTCTTTGGATCAAGGCTTCTATGGCCTTTTCTTCTAGAACAAGGCTTCTATGGCCTTTTCTTCTAGATCAAGGCTTCTATGGCCTTTTCTTCTAGATCAAGGCTTTTGTGGCCTTTTTTTTGGATCAAGGCTACTATGGCCTTCTCTTCTTCTGTGAAGTTCTCAATCTAGCAATGGAGATCTCCAGTCTCCTAACTTCACCACGACTCTTCTCCAAAAGTCTTCTTCCACAGTATTCTTTTCTTGCACAAGGAACTAATCTCTGCACTATGAAGGCACACCGACCTTTGGGCAATGAAGTTGAAGTCTCCTAGATTTCTATTGTAGGAGGTGTCCCAATCATCTGAGAATTAATTTTTTGCAACAAAAGAAACTTTGGGTAATAGTTAACAAATTCCAGATATCCTGAATGATCTTCACTAGTTGATTTGTCAATCTAGTGGATTGAATGTTGAGTCCTAGTCTTCACGAGTTTTTCCTGCAACTCTGTGGAAAGACTCTAGCCAAATGTAATCTCAGTATTTTTGGAACTGAGATTTCTTTCAGTCCTCACTTGTGGCTCTCCCTAATTCTACCACCTAGACTCTTCTGAGAGTTTTTGATAGTGGTTGGTCCAACAACGCGTCAGGTTGACAAAAAACTTAGGCTCAATGATAATGGTGGTTTTCCTATTGATCTATTGTGGCTAGATCTACCATGGCTCTGATACCACTGTTAGCTTTTGATATAGTGTGCAATGGGAGATAGCAATCACAAGATGCAGAATAATATGAAAGAAAGTAAATCTACGAGATGACTAAAATATGCTATAAATAGAAATGATGGAAATGAATACAATGTAGCTATGGAGGAAATGGACACTCCATGAACAAAGCTACTGGACTACATTGCACCCATCACCAATATATGGTGATCTACACAACACTATGCTACTACCTACGAATATGCTCTGAGCTTCTATATTCTACTTGTTACAATGAGGCCCTTTTTATATAGGAAGATAGGTTCCTTGGCCAACACTCTACCTAGTTGTGCAAGGGACACCTTGCACATATACAACTTGCACATTGACACTTGTGCATTTATTACATTGCATGAAGTAACTAGATAACTTCCCCCTAAAGTAATCTAATGTCCTAAGTATGTACCTAGGAAGGTACATTTACATGACCCAAATGATGTAATATAATCTATTTCTAACATGTATTCTATGCCAAAATCAGTTGAAAAAATTTTAATCTATATTATGTGATCGTTTTTATGGTCAAGTGTACATGATAAAAAGAAATTTACTTTGGTGAAATGGATCAAGTTGTGTGATGATAAAACTAGGGGTGGTCTTGGTTTAAGAGTTATTGTAGATGGAAACTTAGCTCTTAAGGGAAAAGTAATCTGGATATTATACAAAGAGATTCAAATACAATGGGAAAAAATTCTTCTAAGTAATTATGTTGATCCCAATGACCCAAGTTTAATATTTACTACACTTTCTCTACCAAATAGTTCTACTCTTTGGAATGGTTTAAAAAAATCTATTGATCTTATGATTAAAGGTTTAATATGGGTGGTGGAAATTGGAGAAAAAATTCTATCTGGATGAATACTTGGTGTGATAAAAAACCACTCAATTTAGATCTAATTTTGAAACCTTGGATGGGATTGCTTCAAGACAAATATGGTGATAGGGTTTCAAATATTTTGTACATTGGGAAGTAAGATACAATTGGAAATAATATTTTTTTACAAGTATATAAGACATTGATGCTAGGAGGAAATTGAGTAGAAAGATAACAACTATGATTATTTTGAGGGGAGCCAAGGATGAATTGATTTGAGAGTCAAATAGCTCAGGAGAATACACAAGAAGTGGATATAATGTACAACACTAACACAATAATATTATCACTAGAATTTGGAGAGATATTTGGGAGAGCCCAAGCATTCCTAAAGTCAAAATGTGTGTTTGGCTAGTAGTCCATAGAAGAATTTTATCTTGGGATAACCTTATGAAAAGGGGTTTTCATGGCCCCTCTCAATGTGTTTTTTGTAGAAAGGAGGAGAGTATAGACCATCCCTTAGGATATTGCTCAATAATCTATAATCTATGGCAATGTATTCTTAATATGTTTGGTAAATGCATGGTGATGAATAGCAGAATTGAATATTGATTAAAGCAATGGGAGAGAACTTATAAAAGTGAGGCTTTACTGACTATACGAGATATATCAAAAGATACAATACTTTGGAATATATGGTTAGAAAGGAATAGAAGAATATTTAAAAGAAAGGAAAGTAGTTTAGAGGTAATTAAAAAGAATATATGTTTAGCCATAGAGGAGTCTAAACCAACCCTATCAACTCACCCATTCCCTAATCTACAAGCAGAGAGCCTTGATAGATAGGTTCAAGTCATTACATGGAATTATGATGTTGGTTACAAGACAAGCAAAAAAAGATAAATAATATAAAGTGGAAACCACCAGATGTGGAGTGGGTTAAATTAAATTTTGATGGATCATCTAAATGAAATCCAAGACCAGCAGGAGGAGGAGGAATAATTAGAAATAATAGAGGAGAGATTTTGTCTCATTATGCTTTCAATAGTGGAGTTAAGACTAATAATGAAGGTGAAGCTTGGGCAGCTTTAGAAGGGTTAAAAATATGTAAACAGATGAAGTGGAATAGAGTATGGATGGAAGGTGATTCTCTTATAGTAATAAATGTAATTTAAAGGAAAGCAAAGGCTCCATGGAACATATAAGAGATAATTGTGGAAATTCAAGATCTTTCCTAAAGAGTTTAAAGAAATCAGGTTTACACATATATTAAGGGAAGGAAACAAATGTGCAGATAAGCTAGCCAATATAGGGGTTTTGATTGAATATCATGAAGTTAAATTCTCCTTTCCATGGTTAGAGGAAGTAGTAAGCTTTTTTGAAGCTAATAAGAAAATGTTGATTGCCTAATTCAATTATTTATTAAGATTTACTTTAATATTTTCCATTATTTGCTTTATTTTGTAACAATAATATATTTTCATTTAGACTATTTATTATAATTTGTGTGGTTGCACTTGTGTTTTAGGAAGAAAAATAGCAATCCAGATTTGGTAAAGCGGACTATGATAGTGCGATGTTTTGGAAATATTACTCTACTAAGATGCAAGGCATAGATAGTAGAGGTGAATTTTTGGCATTGTGAAGGCTGCTATAGGAAAATGTCAAGAAAGATGCTAAATTTTGGAATAATTGTATTCATAGAGAAATTTGAAAAGATCTAGAAAAAAAAATCAAGAATTCAGATATTTTATGTAAAATGATGTAGGTTTCTAGCTATAACATCTCAATTGAGATGAGAAGTGTATTTATTTATAAAATCTCAAACTCTAAAAAAGAGAGTTGTAATTTGTCAAGGTTGGGGGACTCGAGTATAGCCCCTTATTATCTAGCAAAAAAAGTAAAGAAATTATATTTTAGGTGGAAAACATTGAGCGGGAATTCAAGGGGGATTGGAGGAAATAGGTATTTGTTAGAAATTTTCTCTCACCATGTGTAAAAATGCATGTCATTCTCTAAACAATTATCCATTTATTCCATAATTTGGTATTATTTTGGGACTATATTTCATTCTAAAAATCCTTTAAAAATATCAATAGGATCAAATTATTGCTAAAAGTCCCCACAACTTCTTAATAGTAGTCATTGAAAAATCATAGGTTTTCTACAACATTAGACTCTGATCTAATTTTATCTAGAAGTGAGTTCACAAGAAATGGAGAAATAAAAAATCTCTTAGGAAACACATCCTTGTGCTTACATGTGACTTCCATGGTGGCCTTACTCAAGTAGGCATACCTAGACTAGAGCCTCATAGTTGTACTATCAGTGCTCATAACCACAACCTATATGGTGGACAATATGAGAAACATTGTTGAACCATTGTGAGAGTTATGTAGACCCATTGAGCATATCCATATCAAGGCTCTGTTAGGATATTACTATTAAAATAAAGCACACTCACACAAAATACTGAAAAATAATTCAAATACATCAAATAACTTAATAACACTGCAAAAATTAAATGCAAAAATGGAACAATCTCACAATAACACAGAAGCACATGCCTCTTCGAGGGGGAAACCTCTTTCAATATTTCATTAGCTTGCAAAAAGATGAATTCATAAATGGCTTCAAATATTTTAAAGAAAAACTTCATGCAACCCTACCTAAAGGCTCAAGAGTTGGCTTACATGCAAAATGCCACTCGAGCTAGAATCTCCTACCTAACATCAGTTACAATATTTATAAAAATGGTTACATGAGATGGCACCACTTGGCTAGGTACCTTACTTGCCACATACATTACAAAGTATTATAAAATAATATTATAATGGGATCCCCCATGTTGGGAGTGGGTCATTACATAATTAAATGAGAATTACAAAATAGTGTTAGGATAGGATCCTAACATGTCCTTCCCCTTCGAAAAGCTTTGTCCTCAAAGCTGAAAATGAGAGAACTGGTGCTAGAGTTGATGGAGAGACTCCCATGTAGCATCTTCTGGCTAGATCTCGTGCCACTAAACAAGAAATTTTGTGATGGTATGATTGCGAAGAGTGCAGGTTTGACGATCCAACAATTATTCAGGTTCAAGTAATATGGACCCTTCTTCATCCAATTCTGGTAATGTTGATTTAACATGTACCTGTGTACCCACAACTTTTTTGAGAGAGGAAACATGGAAAATAGGATGGAGCTTGGAGGTGGGTGGAAGAGCAAATTTGTAAGCAGTGGTACCAATCAGTTGTAGAAGTTGGTAGGGTCCATAGTATTTTATAGTAAGTTTCTAGCACAGGTGGAATTGTAAAGATGATTGTTTGTATGGCTGCAAGAGAAGGAAGATCATATCAACCACATCAAAAATATGCTTAGAACAATGTTGGTCATCCTGTTATCGCATCCAATTTTGGGCCATGTCCAAATTCTGTTTCAACTGGCAAAGAACATCGATATGTTGGCTGAGAGTAGCGTCGACTACCTAGAAATTGGAGTTGCTTGGGATGTATGAAGAATGCGTGAGTGGAGGGCACCCATCAATGACCTCAAAAAGGATTAGTTTGGTTGTTGTATGACAGGAAGTTTTGTACCACCATTTTGCCAAAGGAAGCCACTTCGCCCATTGAGTAGGATGATCTGATGCAAAGCAACGGAGATAGATCTCCAAAAATTTGTTGATAATCTTAGTTTGACCATCCATTTGTGAATGATAGGTTGAACTCATTTTGACCTGAGTTCCCTGCAACTTAAAAAATTCTTGCCAAAAATGACTAGTGAAGGTTGGGTCTCAATCAAACACAATGGAGGTGGGCATACCATGAAGGCGAAAAATAGAATCAAGAAATATTTTGGCAATGATGGAGGTTTTGTAAGGATGGCCAAGGGAAAAAAAATGAGCATACTTCGAGAGGTGATCCACTACCACGAGAATAACAGACTTACTACCATATTTAGGTAACACTTCTATAAAATCCATGGAAATATTAGTCCAAACCTGATCTAGAATTGGCAAGGGTTGAAGAGTACTCGAAGAACGTACCATTTCACCTTTTATCCATTGATAGGTATCACAAGCTGCTACAAAATCATAGATGTCCTGTTTCATACCTTTCCAGAAGAATGTGTGCTTGAGGCACTCATATGTTTTAAGAAATATTCAATGGCCTGCATAGGGAGTAGTATGTAGTTCCTTCATGAGAATCTCATGGAGTAGGGATGTGCGAGGAAGAACAAGGCATTGGCGATAACGCAGTTCATGGCCATCCCAATTGTAGCCTGGGAATGAAGTAGGATCATCACGAAGCGATGCCACCAAAGCTTGCAAGTATGCATCCTGAAGTACCTCTTGTCATAAGGAATCTATCCATTGAGGAATAGGTGAGGAAATGGCACATAACATATTGAGGGTCTCAAATTGGTGAGAGAGAGCATCAACCACAAGATTCTCTTTGCCCATCTTATAGGTGATATCATAATCATATCTGATGCATTTAGAAACCCATTTTTATTGTTTCAGGGTAGCAACCCATTGTTCAAAGAAGTATCTAAGACTTTGATGGTCTGTTTTAATGGAGAAATGATGCCGGAGCATCCGGCAAAAATAGAGCAATCTGGCATTGACCAAATTTTTTTTGAGTTTTTAGAAGACAAGGCAGAGGTTGGTCACGATTTCGTGACGTCGCGAAATCGTGACATGAATCGAAAGCGAAGGCGGAGGAGCAGGGAGGCCACAAAATCGCGACGTCGCGATATCGCGACAGCAGAACAGCGGCAAGGCGAAAGTGGAGAATTATAGCAAAATCATGACGTCAGAAAGGCAAAGGCGAAGGCAGAGGTTTTTGTAGCGAAATCGCGACGTCGCAATTTCGTGACGTCGTGAAATTGCGACGTTAGAAAGGCGAAGGCGAAGGCAGAGGTTTCTTTCGTGATATCGCGACAACCAAAAGGCGAAGGCGAAGGCGGAGGTTTTTGTCGTGATATCGTGACAACCAAAAGGCAAAGGCGAAGGCGGAGGTTTTTTTCGCGACATCGCAACAACCAAAAGGTGAATGCGAAGGTAGAGGTTTTTGTCGCGATAACGTGACAGCGAAAGGAAAATCGAGGCAAGGCGGGAGTTGGTCACGATATCGCGACATGTCACGATATCACGACCAAAAGTGCAAAAGAGCACAGAAAGGCCAGAATGTCGCGATATCATGACATGTCACGATATCGCAGTGGAGAGAGAAGAAGGCAAAGAAGGAGAAGGAGATGGCGGGAAAACCGCGATAGGCAGTATTTTTGGGGACTTCAAAGACAACACGTGGCACCAAGGTGCAGTTAAAGTGGGTGATTACCCAAGAGCACGGGAGACGAAGAGGATGGGTCACGTAGGGTTTTCTAATGGAATCGGTAGTGACAGAGGCCGTGCGGAGTGGGGTATTAAATCGGGTTGGTGTCTCGATTTTTGTGTTAATGTTTCAGAGGGTCGAGGCCTCTTTAAAAACCTAGTCTTTGTAATTAATCGGGTTGGTGAACCCATGTTTGGGAAGAACATTTCAGAGGATCGAGGCCTCTATAAAAACCCAGTTTAATGTATTGGACCGGGGTGGTGGATCGGAGATTGCACGCAGAGTGTGGAAGTGTGAAGACCAAGCCGAGCGCTGGTCATTATAAAGCCTGCAGGCTGTTATGTAAGCATTTTCAGATTAATAGATGAGATTTTTTGGATTTGCGTGAGTGTTTTTAACGTGTGATTTTCAGTCCCCCGTCAGTGATATCAGAGCTAATGTTCCTGAGTGTGTAACAGATCGCTGGATGTGAGGAAGTTACACTAGGATCTGTGGTAGGGTTCTGAGAGAGAAGAGTGAGTTAAGGTCTCGGAGTGCGCAAGCAGATTCGTCGAACGTGAGGCAGTTTATGCCAAGACCCGATAAAAAAAAAAAAATGCATCCCCGAAGAAGCCGGGACAGCAAGGAAGATATGGTGCCAGAAGAAGAGTTCTTGGCATTGCAGCGGCAATTTCAAGCCCTGCAGGAGGAGTGGCTCAGCATAAAATTGCGGGAGCAAGAGGAGCGACGCAGAAGGCGTGAAGAAAGACAGAAAAAGAAAGATGCGGGAGTGCATCAGAAGCTAAATCTGAAGAAGGTTGCATACAAAGAAGAGTGCAGCAGTGCCGACATCTGCCTGGAAGAAGGCAAAAAAATTTCTGGGAAATAGGAGTTGAAGCAGGCTGTAGAAGAAGTATGCAGCAGTAAAATCTGTCTAGAGGAAGACAGAAGTTATGTGGACTAGGAGAAGGGTTTGGAGCAGTCTGTAGAGGTAGAGGAATGTCTAGAGGTGTTGTAGGAGGCAACAACCAGACCATGCAGAAGTGAAGATCACTTCTCCACTTACCTCGGGTGTCTGATGCAGGAGCATCCGACAAAAACAGAGCAATCTGGCATCGACCAAAAAAATTTTGAGTTTTTAGAAGACAATGCAGAGGTTGGTCGCGATATCGCGACATCGTGATATCGCGACATGAATCGAAAGTGAAGGCGGAGGAGCAGGGAGGTCACAAAATCATGACGTCATGATTTTGCGACATCGCGATATCACGACAGTAGAACAGCGGCAAGGCGAAAGTGGAGAATTGTAGCAAAATTGCGACGTCGTGATTTCACGACGTCACGAAATCATGACGTTAGAAAGGTGAAGGCGAAGGCAGAGGTTTTTGTTGCAAAATCACGATGTCACGATTTCGTGACATCACAAAATTGCGATGTCAGAAATGCGAAGGCGAAGGTGGAGGTTTTTGTCACGATATCGCGACAACCAAAAGGCGAAGGCGAAGGCGGAGGTTTTTGTCATGATATCGCGACAACCAAAATGCGAAGGCGAAGGCGAAGGTTTTTGTTGCGACATCGCGACAACCAAAATGCAAAGGCGAAGGCGGAGGTTTTTGTCACGACGTCGCGATATCGCGATAGCAAAAGGAAAATCGAGGCAAGGTGGGAGTTGGTCGCGATATCGTGACATGTCGTGATATCGCGACCAATAGTGCAAAAGAGCGCAGAAAGGCCAGAATGTCGCGATATCGTGACATGTCACGATATCACGATGGAGAGAGAAGAAGGCGAAGAAGGAGAAGGAGATGGCCGGAAAACCGTGACAGGCGGTATTTTCGGGGACCTTTCAAAGACGACACGTGGCACCAAGGTGCAGTTAAAGCGGGTGATTACCCAGGAGCGCGGGAGACGAAGAGGATGGGTCGCGTAGGGTTTTCTGATGAAATCGACAGTGACAGAGGCCATGCGGAGTGGGGTATTAAATCGGGTTGGTGTCCCAATTTTTGTGTTAATGTTTCAGAGGGTCGGGGCCTCTTTAAAAACCCAGTCTTTGTAATTAATCGGGTTGGTGAACCCATTTTTTGGGAAGAACGTTTCAGAGGATCGGGGCCTCTATAAAAACCTAGTTTAATGTATTAGATCGAGGTGGTGGATCGGAGATTGCACGCAGAGTGTGGAAGTGAGAAGACCAAGCCGAGCGCTGGTCATTGTAAAGCCTGCGGGCTGTTATGTATGCATTTTCAGATTAATAGATGAGATTTTTTGGATTTGCGTGAGTGTTTTTAACGTGTGATTTTCGGTCCCCCGTCAAGAAATGGCACCCAATGATATATGATCACCAATGGATACGGTATGTAATATTGCCAACATCTCCTTGGTATATGTAGATTTTTCCAAGTTACAATCAGACAGTGCCTTACTAGTAAAATCTAAGGGTCTCCCTTATTGCATCAACACTACCTCGATGCCATGATCAGAAGCATCACTTTCAATGACAAAATGCTTGGAAAAATCTGGTATGGCTAAAACTGGTGTGGTGGTCATAATATGCTTCAATTCGAGGAAGGCTTGGTCAGCGGGTCTTGTCCAAGTAAAAGAGTCCTTTAACATGGATGTGAGGGGGGCTACTATTTTATCATAACTACAAAAAAAATTGTGGTAGTAACCTGTAATCCCTAAGAATCCCCAAATTCCCTTGAGAGTGTGAGTTTTTGGCCAGTCTTGAACTACCTGAATCTTCTTGGGGTCGACCTGGATGCCATCTTTGGAGATAATGTGTCCTAGATATTCCACTTTAGTTAGACCAAAGGAACACTTGGACCGCTTATAAAAAAATTTATGTTGTGCCAACAACTATAATGTCTGATCCACATGGATAAGGTGTTCTTCCAATGAGCGACTATAAACCAAGATATCATCAAAGAAAACCAGGATGAACTTTCATAGGAGATGGAAAAATATGTTGTTCATCAGGCTCTAAAATGTGGAAGGAGCATTTGTCAGACCAAATGACATTACTAAGAATTCGTAGTGACCTTCATGCATACAAAATATAATTTTGGAAATATCCTCGTCCTTGAGCCTGATTTGATGGTAGCCAAAATGAAGGTCTAACTTGGAGAAGTACATAGCTCCATGTAATAGCGGAGTAGTCTCCTTCAGTCCAAGGAGACACGATTTTCTTTCTTCTATATTTCTCCAAACTTTCTTGAACTCGGGCTTGGATTTTTCAACTACATCCCTGTTTTTCACCTTTTCGTGAACTCGAACATTTCTCTTATGTGGTTGTCTCTTGTGCATCCTTGATGAATGATTATTTTTCTTTCTTTTATGTACATGATTTATTCCCTGTCTGTGTTGTGTTCTTTGCGTCTGATGAAATCTACTGTTTTGCCTTAGATTAGATACAAAAGTGCTTGGACAAAACCTTGCTATGTGCCCATGACGATTACATTGAAAACATTGTACATAGTTTTCACTCAGAAACACAGATGTATTTCTACTAGCATAACTCTTTGATTTATTATTCAATCCATAATAAATTGCCTTGTGACCATACTAGTTGCATATGAAACAATAGCCATTAAAAGTATTATTATGAATAGAGTGAGAGTTATAGAACCTCTTTTGTTGTGGTTGCTTTGTTGTAGATCTCCTTTGATATTTTCTTCCTTTTGAAGATTCAGCTTCAAAATTTTCTTGCTTCGACCCTTCAACAATGAACTTCTTCTTCTCTGCAGAGTTGGAAGATGAAGGTTGTTCAGCTTCATATCCAAGATCACGCTTATCCGTGGAGCTTCTTTGTTGGCTTATCATTTTATCTAGCAACTCTGTTCTCTTCTCGAATTTGATATTTGTATTGGCCTCTTCTAGTTGTTTCTTCAATAAAACAATCTCTTCCTCTTGTTTGCAGCAACCAATCTCTTTCTCATTGATCTGTGACCTGAGAGTTTCTTCAATCCTTTTGAATTCTTCTACCTGTACTTTCAAACTGGTTATTATTTCATTTGCATCCTCAAGCTTTCTTGAGATTTCCTTATTCCTTTTTCTTTCTATCTTCAATTCATCCAGAGCTGCAATTAGTTCCTCTTTCAAATTCATTTCTTCTTCATCACATTCCTGTTCTTTTTTTGTTTCTTCTTCGAGTGTCATGAAAAGACCTCCACCTATTTCTTTTTTAGAATCATCCTCTAGGACTTCATTAACTCTCAAAATACATGCCTCTATGTTCTCATCGTCATTCAACTTTAATGCTTCGAACTGAGCTTGATGTGTTTGTAACTTGGCCTCCTTGATCTCATCGTCTCCTTCATGAATACTCCTCAGTTTGTCCCATATTTCTTTTGCCATTTTACAACTCATGATATTTACTAGTTCATTGTCTACTAATTTGCACCTGATAGCATTCTTTGCTTTTGAGTCATTCTCAAATAGATTTTTAATGACAGCATCGGTTGGAGGAGTGATGGGTATTGTGTATTCACTATCTATAGAATCCCAGATGTCGTATCCCAAAGCACAAAGATATGTCTGCATCCCGATTCTCCAAACTGCATAATTAGTTCCGTCAAACAAAGGTGCTTTATTTGATGAGAAGTCTTCAACCTTTTTTTATTCAATTTTCTCTTCCACAAGAACTGAAACTGACTGAGATGCCCTTTTGGAGGAAGATCTATTCTTCTTATCCATTGCGTACTAATCCAAGATCAACCCTGACTAATTTATCCTGAGAAGGGAACTTGGCTCTGATACCAATTATTAGTCTTACAATGGCACTGAGAGGGGGGGTGAATCAGTGTAATTCTTTAAACTTAAATTCATAGCTCTTAAAACTAAAATAATGAAACCTTAAAACAAGATAAAGCAAGTATCACAAGAGAACATCACACAACACAAGATTTAACGAGGTTCACCAATTTTGCTACTCCTCAAGAATGACTACTTGGACTACAATCCAAATCTAGCCTTTGCAAAGCACCAACTTTACAATCAATTTACCAGCACCCACTGGAAGGAGCACCAACCCCTTATTTATCTGCACCAACAGAAAGGAGCACCAACCCCCGATTTACCAAGCACCTCACTGGAAGGAGCACCAACCCTTGATGCCAAGTCGCAACCTGGACTTCAATTTTGAATCTAGAAGTTTAACAAAAAAATACCTTCGCTTTTACAAGACCCTAACTGGTCTATTGCTTACCCAATCTCTCTCATTGTTTACGAAACAGACACATCTTCTACGATCTACAGCTGCACTTCACCTTCTTTGAGTCACTTCTCTATGCACCCTCTATGCACTGTCTTCGTACACTCTACACCCTTACAGCTGCACTTTGCATTTGTCTTCGCCCTTTGCACTCTCTGCACCTTCTGCTTTCTCTACGCACTCACAGACGCACTTAGGACAATTCGACACGACTCTTCACTCACTTTGTGCACTTCGCCATCATCTCGTCGCTTCTGCGCTTTCTACGCTCTTACGACCGCATTTCACACTTTGACACGCATTCGATGACTTATTCAACCACCCTACAATTCTCCAAACAGCCCTCCTTTTATAACAATATTTTCATGATGAAAACCCTAATCTTAGTCGGCTTGCATAACAAATGTAAACCCTAATCTTAGTCAGCTTTCATAACAATTGTAAACCCTAATCTTAGTCGGTTGTCATCGGTCTTAGTCGACTTCAACTCATGAAGATATTCGGTAATTCCACCGCTCAAATATTTCATTTGATAACAGTCCCTGTAGCCGCCGCATTGACTTTTGTTCACTCTTCATATTTTAGCTGCATGAAATCACTCTGTATCTGTCCCTGTAAATGTTGTAGTGATGTCGGTCCACTGTCATACTTCTCAATTCAGTCGGGTTCTCCTTCTTGACTTCTGTATTTATGACCTGTCATAAAATCGTGACATTTCTACCTCTGTAGCTTCTTTTGTTGTTGTTGCCGCGAAAATACAACATGTCGCGATATCGCGACACTTTTTCTTTCTCTCTCTTTCTCCTTGCTTTGGCCCCCAAAAATACATGTCACGATATTGTGACACTTTTTCTTTCTCTCTCTTTCTCTTTGCATCGGACCGCGAAAATGCTACATGTCGCGATATCGTGACACTTTTTCTCCTTGCTCATTCTCTTTGCATCGGATCGCGAAAATAAAACATGTCGCGATATCGCAACACTTTTTCTCCTTGCTCTTTCTCTTAGCTTTGGCTCGCAAAAATACATGTCACGATATCACGACACTTTCGCCTCCGTACGCTTTCTCTATTATTTTGTCATGATATCGCGACATTTTTGCCTTCGCAGACTTCGTCTTTTCTTTTGTCGTGATATCGCGACACTTCTGCTTCCATAGACTTCAACTTTGCTTTTATCGTGAAATCACGACACTTCTGCATTCGAAGTCTTCTTCTCTGCTTTTGTCATGAAATCGTGACACTTCTGCTTTCGTACTTTACTTCTTTGCTTTTGTCGTGAAATCACGACACTTCTGCCTTCGAAGTATTTTTCTCTACTTTTGTCGCAAAATCACGACACTTCTGCTTTCATACTTAGCTTCTTTGCTTTTGTCGCGAAATCGCGACACTTCTGCCTTTGAAGTCTTCTTCTCTGCTTTTGTCGCGAAATCGTGACACTTCTACCTTCGAAGTCTTCTTCTCTGCTTTTGTCACGAAATCGTGACAGTTCTTCTTTAATACGCTTCCTCTCTTTCTTTTGTCGTAAAAATGCGACATGTCACGATATCGTGACACTTTTCAAACTTGCTTTCTCTCTCCTATTTTAGTCGCGAAAATGTGACATGTCACGAAATCGCGACACTTTTCCAACTTACTTTCTCTCTCCTATTTTAGTCGCAAAAATGCGACATGTCACGAAATCGCGACACTTTTCCAACTTACTTTCTCTCTCCTATTTTAGTCGCAAAAATGCGACATGTCACGAAATCGCGACACTTTTCTTACTTGTTCTCTTTCTTCGAACTTGTGAAATTGTGACACTTCTTCCTGCTTTCTCTTTTTCTTCCAACATGTCGTGAAATCGTGACAGTTTTTCCACTTGCCTTTTTCTCTTCCAACATGTCACGAAATCGCAACAGTTTTTCCTGCTTTCTCTTTCTCTTCCAACATGTCGTGAAATCGCGACAGTTTTTCCTGCTTCTTCTCTCTCTTCCAAAATGTCACGAAATCACGACAGTTTTTCCTCTTGCCTTTTTCTCTTCCAACATGTCACGAAATCGTGACAGTTTTTCCTATTTTTTCTCTCTCTTCCAACATGTCACGAAATCGAGACAGTTTTTCTTGCCTGCTGTATATGTCGTGATATCGCGACACTTTTCTTACTTGTCTTTTTCTTTGATATTTTGCATATGGGCCACTTCGATCTTCTTGAAAAATCACTGTACATACTCTGAATAACCTTTGAACTCGTCTTACGCATCCGAATAGCTTTTGAACTTCCTGTCCACTGCATCAACAGATCTATCTGACTGTGTTGACAACAATGACAATACTGTTGCTACACCTTGCTCAACAGGGTCGACCTGGATGCCATCTTTGGAGATAATGTGTCCTAGATACTCCACTTTAGTTAGACCAAAGGAACACTTGGACCGCTTATAAAAAATTTGATGTTGTGCCAACAACTATAATGTCTGATCCACATGGATAAGGTGTTCTTCCCATGAGCGACTATAAACCAAGATATCATCAAAGAAAACCAGGATGAACTTTCGTAGGAGAGGGAAAAATATTTTGTTCATCAGGATCTAAAATGTGGAAGGAGCATTTGTCAGACCAAATGACATTACTAAGAATTCGTAGTGACCTTCATGCATACAAAATATAATTTTGGAAATATCCTCGTCCTTGAGCCTGATTTGATGGTAGCCAGAATGAAGGTCTAACTTGGAGAAGTACATAGCTCCATGTAATTCATCCAACAATTCATCCACTATCGAAATGGGAAATTTATCCTTGATGGTAATTTTATTGAGCTCACGGTAGTCTATACACAATCACCACGAGCCATCTTTCTTGAGAACTAGTAAAACTGGAGAAGAGTAAGGGTTGGTACTAGGTCGAATGACACCAGATTTGAGAAATTCTTGTACCATCTTTTCAATTTTAGACTTGAGAGCATGAGGATACCGATACGATCTAATTTTGGGTGGTGCATTACCTGGTAGTAGTGGAATAGCATGGTCATGTGAGCGACGAGGTGGCAGGGTAGTTGGCTATGAAAAATGTTATTGTGCTTGGTCAACACAAGTTGCAAATCTACTGGAATTTGATCCACTATGGAATTTTTGGGTTAAATTAAAAATATTTGTTCAATGACCCCATGGGATGACTTTTTTAACTTCTCCATACAATTAGAACTGATAATTTGGGAAGGACATGTTTTGGTACCATGGAGGGTATGTGTTTATCCATGTTGTGAAAACTGCATCCATAGTTCTGTAAATTTCTACGAGATAGTGCCCAAGGTGCCCAACCATTGAGCTCCTAACAACAATGTCACATCCTCTCAATTGGAGGGCAAACATGTCTTGCTTGAGTTCATAATCCCCCATATTTATTTTAACATTGCGACATTTACCTTCACAAGGTAAAGTGCCTCTATTTTCCACCATGACTTCAAATGAATTGTATGTGTGTATATAGCAATTGGCCTGCTTAGCAACTCGGGGATCAATAAATTTATATGTATTGGTTGAATCAATAATAATAGTAAGGTGTTGGCCTTTGAAAAAACCTAAAATTTTCATGGTTTGTGGAGTGGTAATCCTGGCAAGAGCATGGACTAAAATTTCTGCCTATGGTTCTTGGGTTTCCTCTTCCTGTTAAGTTGGTGCTTCAGTTGTGTCACTCTCCTCATCACTATGGTCACTGCTATCAGGTTCCTATGCATCTATTAAGAACAATTTTTTCTTTGCACATCTATGCCCCTTTACAAATTTTTCATCACAATTATAACATAGCCCTTAGGCACGACGTGCATCCATTTCATTTGTAGTCAATCACTTAGGAGAAGGAGGATTATTATCAGTATTATTTTGGAACCGAGGAGGAAAGGGAGGTCGAGCTTGAGAAAATTGCGGTGTTTGCCTTTGAGTTGAGAGTTTAGATTTGGCCAATTGGGCTAAATTGATAGCCTGCATCACGGTTTGGGGTTTAAACATATTGAATTTAGCCTGGAGATCATCTTTCAAACCACTCATGAAATAACTCATAAAAAATCCCTCATTCAAGCCCTTAGTTTCATTTTCCAACTTCTCAAATTGTGTCTGGTAATCGTGAATTATGGTTTTTTTTTCAACTTTGTCAATGCTCCTGTAAAGTCTTCATAGTCACTAGGGCCAAATCGGGTGAGTAGTTGGGACTCAAAGTCCTCCCAAGATAAATCAGGGGTAGTGGCTCATAGCCATTGGAACCAGTGTAAGGCCTCATATTATAAGTTGAAGAAAGCCATCTGAATCCGATGATATACAAGGACATTGTGGAGTCTAAAGAATTGATCAACCCAACATAACCACCCATCAACATATTTTCCACTGAACTTAGGGAAGTCTAATTTAGGCATTTTTAAGGTCGGATCGTGATCATAGTGAGTGGTTTCTATTTCCCTTTTTCGGTATTTTGTTTCCCTTCTACGACCTCGTTCAGAGTTTTCAGCTTGGTGTTCAGATGTGAGAGTACCTTGTAATTTGATCTCCACCTATGTAAGTTGTTCTACTAAGCAGATGCTAGTGGTATCATGATCCATTCAAAGATCTTGAATCTCTTATATTATGGTGAGGTTTGTAGTGGTCAGGTGGTCAAGGGAATTTTACATGTCGACCAATATTGTGGCAAGTTCTAACTCCTTGTGTTGTCCATGAGTATCGCTTGCCATTGTGGGCCCTCTTTTACTAAGTTACTAAAAATAGATGTGGGGTTTCAGGAGTTACTATTTTTAGTAAGACGTCCAAAAAAGTGCTTGGGTGTGGTATATCAAAATGATTAGCTCAAAAAAATAGGCACAATGAGCTATACCCCACAACACTGAATTTGGGCACCATAGAATTTTTCTTTTATTGCCATGTTGACGAGTCTATTGTGTTTTCGATTTCTAATTTGGAGTTACGGTTCAAAATTTAGGGTCTGGACCCCCACCCTATCACTATCTTGTCTCTTCCCCTGTCACCTGTACTACGATTACTAACATGGTTCCCATCACTGACCCTAGGGATTCTCTGACACTAATAGTACTATTTCTGACACTAGAAGTATGTAATTCTAGACTATTACAAAGGGTTGTTACTATCGACCTGATTATCATTGTTACTGACTAGACTGTTATTGTCATTGTCCTGACTATTCTATTTTTGACCACATGCTATTATAGACACTTGCAAAATCTATCCTGACTATTGGTGCATGCAAGTTTATTTTATGTGATAAGGAATGCCTTCTCCGTATGCTCACTTTTGGGGTTGTGAATGCAGGTTAGCAGAACAGAGATGGTGTTGATTTATAGGTGGAATTTGTATTTTGTAGAACCAGGGTACGCTAAGTAAGGGAGTATGTAATACCCATAGGCCCTCTGTTATACCGTAGTGATGAACAATAGTGATCGGACCAATATTTCAAGCCACTACCCAAGGGGGATTCCACACATACCCTTGATCATACTATCTGACTCTTTAACAGTACGGGAGGTTGATCATCCAAGATGTTGTGTCCCATGGACTATGGATAATACAAGGCCAAAAATCTTCCTAATGAATAAAAAAAAATTTAAGCCTAGATTATCTCCCGATACACCTGAAGATGCGTGGGAGCTCAAGTCCATGCATGAGTGTTGTCGAAGGCCTGGGTATTGGAGCTTGATCGCCCCTCACTTCACTAGATGCTTTATGATCTATCTAGCTTAACCAATAATGACAGCTCCTTCGTGATATTTTAAAACCCCTAGAACAGGGTTTCTAACTTACACAACTACTAAAAACGAGATTTTTTTTATGTTTTCTGGTTTTTTTAGCCGAAAAAAATAGACTGTATATTTTTTTTTGGATTTTTTTTAATAAAGGAAAAAACAAAAACAAAAAATACATGGAAAATTATACCTAATAGGAGGAATGGATGGCAAAAATCATCTCAGTTACAGTAAAACTCGGCCTTGGAAAGCGCTCTGATACCACTTGTTAGGATCTCACTATTAAAATAAAGCACACACACAAAATACTAAAAAATAACTCAAATACATCAAATAACTCAATAATACTATGTAGAAATTAAATGCGAAAATGGAACAATCTCACAATAACACGAAATCACGGGCCTCTTCGAGGGGGCAACCTCCTTCAATATTTCATTAGCTTGCAAAAAGATGAATTCATACATGGCTTCATATCTTTTAAAGAAAAACTTCATGCAACCCTACCTAAAGGCTCAAGAGTTGGCTTACATGCAAAATGCCACTCGAGCTAGAATCTCCTACCTAACATCGGTTACAATCTTGATAAAAATGGTTACATGAGATGGCGCCACTTGGCTAGGCACCTTACTTGTCACATACATTACAAAGTTTTATAAAATAATATTATAATGGGATCCCCCATGTTGGGAGTGGGTCATTACATAAGTAAATGAGAATTACAAAATGGTGTGAGGACAGGATCCTAACAGGCTCATTAATGATATGGGTGTGCAAGATAAAGTGGATTTTGTATGCACCCCAACTATTCCATAGAAAACCAAACTCTTAGCTAGGAGAAACATCACACATAATAATAAAAATATATGGAGCTTGGGAATATCAATTATCTATAATATCATAATAATTTTAAGAGGTATATTTTTATCATGAAATATACAAGGATCATCGCCCATATCTAGTAGGACACTTTATGGGTATCGTGAATTTGAATAATGTAATTTTGAATGGAAGTCTTTCTTACTTCTTGAAGATGTGGGTTCCATATTATGAGAGTGGGTTGTAAGGAAGCTCATGAGCCGATCCCATGTGGCTTGATTAGTAATAAAGGGGGACTCAAGGAACATGATTCAACATCAAACTCATTTATGCAACCTACTAAATATTGTGTAACTTATAGAATATTGTACTTGAATATAGTTTCTCTTACCCATTTTTAACATGTGGTGCATGTATTTATTCCATACTTTATCAAATCATAAGTTTCTAGAACATAATGTGAACATAAATTATATACAAAAAAAAATCAAATAAAAATGAACTTTAAATATTTATCATTCTAATATATTCACATGCATATAATATTTTAGGGGAAAAAACTACAAGATATGTATTAGGAAAGAATCTAAGAAACTATAAATACTTTGGTGCTAAAACTTTATCAACTCAAGCAGGCAAGGACTCTACAATGACATAATAGAAGGGTAGGTGAAATAACTTTATTCCAATAGGGAAATAAAGCTTATGCATTTCATGTGTGAGTTTATTAATTGATAAATTTTTATGGAGATATGGCTCCTGAAAGATGAAATATTTTTGTGGAATTTTTTTTTGTAATGTTGCCCTTATTCTGGATGACTATCTTCATAAGGTTGTATCTCCCTCAATATTGCTTAGATTATTTTAAATGACCACTCATTTCAAATATTTTCAAAATCCACACAAATTGGCATAAGAATCATCTAAATTGGATAATTATATGCAAAGATATAGCTCCTGAAAGTTGATTCATTTTTCAAAAAACAGTTCCCTAGCTCTTTCGATTCATAATTTCCTAGTTGAATTTTAATAGGCTTATCTTTTAAAATATTCTTAAGGATCAATATTGTTTAATTTTTTACTTAAATTTGTTTCATTTGCAACTTCATTATCTAAAACATACATCACTATTGCAAGGTCTTTTTTTCAAAATTGGTTATTTGGGATTTAAAATTACAATGAGTGTAGCAAGAATGGCAAAACTCAAGGAAGCAGGGTATTCTATTCATGTTCTCTACTTAGATAAAATGGGGTATATACCTCCATTGTCTTTTTTATGTTTCTTGCACAAATGGGATCAAGCGACAACTCACTACCATATACACTCCATAATAGAATGGGGTTGCTAAGAGAAGAAAATCATGGAAATGGTTTGTTGTATGCTTAAGGAATCCAATATGGAGTAGCAGTATTGGGATGAAGAAATATCCACTATAATGTATCTTCTAAATAGATAACCCACAAAAGGCACTACAAGGAGTTACAAATAAAGAAGCTTGATTAGGGAGGAAGCCTACAATTGTGCATCTCGAAGTCTTCAATAGTAAGGCATACATGCATGTGCCAAAGAAAAAAAGGACCAAGTTAGATACAAATACCTTATAATTCATATTTCTTGGCTATGATGATGCGTCAAAAGCTTATCGACTGATAGATCTAGTCACTAAGAAATTGCATATAAGTAGAGATATGGTGTTTGATAAAGAATTTGAAACCAAGGAAAACATTGAGGGTTCTAAGAATTTTAAAGATACCACATCTCTAGTTGTGAGCATTGAGTTATATAAGGAATTTCAAGAAGAAGTTTTAGAAGTTAAGTCATATGAGGAAGTTCATGAAGAAGTTTCAAAAGTTATTTATGAATCGGTAGCAACTGATCCATCACAACAATTAAAGACATCAAAATGGCTCACTAGTACCATCATATATGCTAAAATTTATGTGTTGAGCAAGGTGCAGAAATAGTATTGTCATTGTTGTCAACACAGACAGATAGATCAATTGATGATGCAGTGGACAGGAGTTCAGAGGTCAGTCAAAGCATGTACAGTGAATTTCCAAGAAGACGAAGTGGCCCAGATTCAAAGGATCAAAGAAAAAGACAAGTAAGAAAACTGTCGCGATATCGCGACATGTTTTCTGTCACGATTTCGCGACATATCGAAGGAGAGAGAAAATGCTGACAAAAATGTCACGATTTCGCGACATATCGGAGGAGAGAGAAAATGCTGGCAAAACTGTCGTGATTTCATGACATATTGGAGGAGAGAGAAAATGCTGGAAAAACTGTCATGATTTCATGACATGTTGGAAGAGAGAGAAAGCGCAAGAAAACTGTCACGATTTTGTGACATGTTGGAAGAAAGAAGGCAAGTAAGAAAACTGTCACGATTTCGTGACATGTTCGAAGAAGAGCGCACAGAAAAAATTGTCACGATTTCGTGACATGTTCGAAGAGAAGGCACATGCAAGAAAACTATCATGATTTCGTGACATGTTTGAAGAGAGAGAAAGCGCAAGAAAAACTGTCATGATTTCGTGACATGTTGGAAGAAAGAAGGCAAGGAAAAATTATCACGATTTTGTGACATGTTTGGAGAGAAGGCACAAGCAAAGAAAAGTGTCACGATTTTGTGACATGTTCGGAGAGAAAGAGCAAGCAAAGAAAAATGTCACGATTTCGCGACATGTTTGAGAGAAAGATGTGCAAAGAAAAGTGTCATGATTTTGTGACATGTTTGGAGAGAAGGTGTACGCAAAGAAAAGTGTCACGATTTCGTGACATTTTGCAAGAAGGACAAGCAAAGAAATGTGTCACGATTTCGTGACATGTTTGAGAGAAAGAGCTCGCAAAGAAAAGTGTCACGATTTCATGACAATTTGCAAGAAGGATAGTACGGACGAAAATGTGTCACGATTTCGTGACATGTTTGAGAGAAGAGTAAGGAGGCGAAAGTGTCATGATTTCGTGACATGTTCTATTTTCACGGGGTCAAGGCAAGAAAAGAGACAAGGAAGAGTGTCACGATTTTGTGACATGTTTCATTTTCGTGGGCGAAAGGCAAAGAAAGGCACAAGGCAACGAAAGTGTCACGATTTCGTGACATGTTTCATTTTCGTGGTCCAAAGCGAAGAGAAAGAGGAAAGAGAAAAAGGTGTCACGATTTCGTGACATGTTTCATTTTCACGGATGCAAAGTGAAGAGAAAGAGGAGAGAGAAAAGGTGTCACGATTTCGTGACATGTCATGGTTTCGCGGTCCAAAGCGAAGAGAAAGAGGAGAGAGAAAAAGGTGTCACGATTTCGTGACATGTCATGTTTTCTGGTGCATGCCGAGAAGAGTGCAAGGAAGCAAAAAGTGTCATGATTTCGTGACATGTCATGTTTTTGGTGCAAGCCAAGTAGAGTGTACGAAGGCAAAAAGTGTCACGATATCGTGACATGTGTTTTCATGCATGCAGGTCGAGAAGAAGACAAAAAGGTTGTAGAGCGATGGTTCTTGTCGAGGTAAGAGAACAAAAGGTGTCAGAGCCGTAAATGAGCAGAGAAGGTCTGTCGAGAGACATAAATGAGAAGATAAATCTATCAGAATGGTGGATATACTGTTAGAGCACAAAAAAGGTTGTCAGAGTCGTAAAGTGGGTAGATAAGGTTGTCAGAGCCATAAGTAAGCATTTAAGGCTATCAAAAGCATAGTAAGCAGAGTCGAAAGAATGTTTCATGTATAGTAAGTTAGGGTTAGGGTTGAGCTCTACACGTGGCATGAGTGTTGTGTATTGTCGAATAAAAGGAAAAAGAAGTTGTGAAAAGAATAGGGAAAATAGTGCTAAAAAAGATACAGAAGAGAGGGTTGTAAGAGAGAATAGTAGAGCTGAAAGAGAAAAATATAATAGAGTTGTAAGTATATGCAGTTCTTGTTAAAGGGCATTAGACCAGTGAGGGTCTTGTAGAAGAGAAGGCATTTTTATGTCATTGAAATAGTTCAGAACTGAAGTCCAAGTTGGTGCTTGGCATTAGGGGGTTGGTGCTCCTTTCTGTTGCTGTAGATAAATAAGGGGTTGGTGCTCCTTCCTGTGGGTGCTGGAAAATTGTTTGTAAAGTTGGTGCTTTGCAAAGGTTGGATTTGGATGGGAGTCCAAGAAGTCTAATTTTTGAGGAGTAGCCAAAACTGGTGAACCTCGTTAAATCATGTGTTGTGGAATGCTCTCTTGTTTAATTGCTTTATCTATTTTTAAGTTCTCCCTGCTTAAGTTTTAAAGAGTTGTAGATCTGAATTTAAATAGCTACACTGATTCACCCCCATCAATTGGTATCAAAGCAAGGTTCTTGAACAAGCTCAATCAGCTAAGGTGATCTTGGAAGAAACACAATGGCCGATGGTGAAGGATTTTCATCCAACAAAGCTCCTTTGTTCGATGGAACTAATTACTCTTTCCGGAGACTCGGGATGCGAGACATATCTGTGTGCTTTGGGATATGACATTTGGGAGTCGGTGAGACGGTGGATACACAATACCCTCTACTCCTCCAACGAGATCTTGCTGAGAAGAAAAAGTTTGAGAATAACTCTAAAGCAAAGAATGCTATAATGTGTGGGTTAGTAGACAGTGAACTGATAAGGATCATGAGCTGTAAAATGGCAAAAGACATGTGGGACAAACTGCGGAGCATTCATGAAGGAGATGGCAAGATCAAGGAAGCCAAGCTACAAACGCATCGAGCTCAGTTCGAAGCATTAAAAATGAATGACGATGAGAACATAGAGGCCTATATCCTTGAGAGTCAATGGAATCATTAATGCGATTAGAGGACTCGACGAGGAAATGGAAGATGCGGTCATCGTGAAAAAGGTACTAAGAACTCTTCACAAAATATTTGATTCTAAAGTTTCTGCTATAGAAGAAGCTAAAGATCTAAATACTTTTAGCATGGATGAAATGCATGGTTCTTTAACTGCATACGAAATGAGAATAGGACAAACTAAGCCCTCAGACAGAGAAGCTGCTTTTAAAGCACACAAAAATATAAAAGCTAAACAAGAATCTGAGGAAGAAGAGTCTTCGGATGAAACAGAAGCAAACTTTGTTAGGAAACTAATAAAGGGAAAAGGAAAGTATGAGAGGAAAGTTACCGTTTAAGTGCTTCAACTATGGAGGCATCGGGCACTTTGCAGCTAAATGTCCAATGAATGAGAAAAACAAAAATGATGAAGGGTCACACCAAGAAAGAAGTGATCTGGAAGAAGAAACCACATTTTAGAAAAAGCAACTTCAAGAAGAAAAGTTTCATATCCAAGAATGTCAGCTCTTCTGAAGACTGCTCCGATGAGGATTTTGAAGAAGAAGCAGGTGAAGCTCTGTTCATGGCATTTGAAGAAAGAAAAACAGAGGAAAAATAGGAATGTAATGAAAAACCTGAGGATGAGGCTGAAGTATATCTGGAAGGTGAGTTGGTTGCTGCACTTAAAGAGCTGAGCACGAGAAAGGAAAAAGAATAAAAAGGTTTCAAGAAAGCTTGAGGATGCCAATGAAATAATAAACAACTTGAAAGTACAGACAGACGAATTTAAGAAAATGTCTGAAGTTCTCGAAGTACAATTAACCGTAAAAATAGATGAGTGCAGCAAGCTAGAAGAAGACATTGTTAGGTTAAGGATGCAGCTAGAGGAGATGAATCGAAAACTGAGTTGTTATCATAAGTTTGAAGAAAGTTCTGTAAAGCTGGATAAAATTATAAATAACCAAAGGCCTTCGGGCATCAAATTTGGTTTGGGCTTCGATGAAGGAGAATCATCAAAGGGATCAAAGGCCATAAATGTAGAACCCATAAAGAAAGAAGATAAGATCAGGGTTGATCAAGAAAAAACAAATCATGCCAAAGAAAGCAATAATGCCAGACTCAAGAGGAGTACTGACAAAGATGGATTCACAAAAGTCACACATCCAAGAAGGAGAAGATTCATGGCTCCTACTTCAAAATGGCAAAGACCTTCACCCGAGGTTTAATCACTCCTTTTCTGGTTATTGTTTTAAATGCAATGCTTATGGTCATAAGATTTCAGATTGCAGTTATAATGTAGCACAAAGGAATTTCACCGGTAGAAATGTCTTTTCACCATTGATGGATTATGCAGTAGAATGTTATAACTGTCATAATTTTGGACACATTGCAAGAAACCGTAGAAGCACTTTTGCAACAAATAAATATCGGGATAGAAAATTTCAACCAAATGGATTGAAACAAAACAAAAAATTTCTTGAAAAATAGGCACAAGCTAATGAAAGGGGAAAGGCAAAACAAGTAGCCAAAGCTGCTATCAAACCGGAATGGAAAGAAAAGGAGAAACTCCGAGAAAGAAAAGGAGAAACTCCAGGAAGAAAAGGAATCTTTGATTGTTCAGACTACTTTTAAAGCACAGAACAAATCTGCACCATGGATACTTGATAGTGGATGCTCCAGTCACATGACAGGTGACAAGCAAAAATTTGAGAAGTTACAGAATTACGAAGGTGGTTCTATGAAATTTGGAAATAATGATGGAGCAAAGATAGTTGGCAAAGGATCAGTCAAGATCAGTGATGAAAAGATCAAATCAAAAGAAGTCTTGTTTGTGATTGGTCTGAAGCATAACTTGCTCAGCGTAAGTCAAATCTGTGACAGAGGTCATGAAGTAATTTTTAAGAAGCAGGGTTGTGAAGTGAGAAAAGCTAACAGTGGGAAG
This sequence comes from Wollemia nobilis, assembly GCA_028583015.1. Classification (NCBI taxonomy): domain Eukaryota; kingdom Viridiplantae; phylum Streptophyta; class Pinopsida; order Araucariales; family Araucariaceae; genus Wollemia; species Wollemia nobilis. Next base: position 2,672,031 of record JAQPPZ010017031.1, on the reverse strand, counting down.
TTGATTGCTACTGGATCAAGGACTTCTGGAAACCTGTATACTCTCTCAGAGACTTCAGAAGGAGCATGCTTGATTGGACAGGAAGATGAAAATTGGTTGTGGCACAAGAGGCTCGATCATATCAGCTTTGACAATTTGGTAAAAATAAGTAAGAGATATACCCTCCATTAGCAAACCACTAAATAGTATTTGTGCTTCATGCCAAAAGGGGAAGCAAACTAGAGCCACATTTAAATCAAAGGAGTACTTTACCAGACAAACCTTTAGAACTAATACATACTGATTTATGTGGACCCATGAGAACACAAAGTATAAATGGTGACAAATACTTTATCTTGTGCATAGATGACTATTCCAGAATGACCTGGATATTCTTTTTGAAGCAAAAATCTGAAGCTTTTGAAATGTTCAAGACTTTCAAAAACCAAGTTGAGAATGAAACAGGAAAGAGGATCAAATGCTTAAGATCGGATAGAGGAGGAGAGTTCATCTCAGAGGAGTTTGTAGAATACTTGTCAAAAATATGGGATCAGAAGACAGTTTTCAGCAGCAAGGACACCTCAGCAGAATGGTGTTGTAGAAAGAAAGAACAGAACTGTGCAGGAAATGGCATGGACGATGTTGACTGAGAGCAAAATTACAGACAGATTTTGGAAAGAGGCAGTCCATACTGCAGTTTATATCCAAAACAGGTGCATGTTGAGGACGCATGAAAGCAAAACCCCTTATGAGCTATGGTTCGGCAAGAAGGCAACAACAAAATACTTCAAAGTCTTTGGCAAGCAAGTGTTACATCAAAAGAAGCTGAAGATAATCTTGGTAAGTTTGAAGATAGAGCTGATGAAGGTATTTTTGTTGGCTATTCATCAAAAAGCAAAGCTTACAAATGCTACAACAAGAGGCTAAAGAAAATTGTAGACAGATTGTCGATGTTAAATTTGATGAAGATAGGAAACGAGCGATCAGTCAGTGAAGAAAACTACCCTATTTATGAAGAAGTTATTGAAGGAGATGAAGAAAAGGAAACAGAAGAGAATCAAAAAATTGACCCAGATGATTTAAGTATTGATTCAGAAGTAGAAGAAAACAATAAATTCAAAACAGGAAGCTGGCAGAAAAATCATCCCAGAGAGCAAATTATTGGGGACCCCACGAGTTGGTGTTAAGACAAGAAGAAGAGTAGTAAGTAACTACTCCCTATTATCCAGACATTGAGCCCAAAAATGTTGCTGAAGCAAGCACGAGATGAAAGTTGGATGAAGGCAATAAACGAAGAACTAGATCAGATTGAGAAAAACAAAACCTGGGAGTTAGTACCAAGGCCTGCAAATAAAAACATAATCGGTACTAAATGGATTTTTCAAAACAAATTGAATGAAGACGGACGAGGTTGTAAGGAATAAAGCAAGATTGGTCCAGTAAAGGCTATGCTCAAGTTGAAGGTATTGATTTTGAGGAAACTTTTGCACCAGTGGCTAGACTCGAGGCAATCGGGAATGTTTCTGGCTTTAGCAGTCCACAGGAATTTCAAAGTTTATCAGATGGACGTGAAATCAGCATTTCTGAATGGAAATCTTGAAGAAGAAGTTTATATTGAGCAGCCGGATGGTTTTCAACTCGGTGATAATCCCAACTTTGTTTGCAAGTTGAAGAAAGCTTTGTATGGCTTGAAACAGGCACCCAGAGCATGGTATGCAAGACTAGACAACTATCTCATTGAACAAGGGTTCAAGAAAGGTATGGTGGATAGTAACTTGTATGTCAAAATAGACAATGGCCATCTTATTGTCCTTGTTGTTTATGTAGATGATATAATTTTTGGCAGCAGCAATGATGAGTCATGTAGAGACATAGCAAATAAAATGCGAGAAAGAATTTGAAATGTCTATGATTGGTGAACTTTCATATTTCCTCGAATTGCAAGTTAACCAAAATGAAAAGGGCATTTTTATTTCTCAAGTTAAATATGTGAAAGAAATGCTAAAAAAGTTCACAATGGAGGATTGTAAACTCGTTAGCACTCCCATGACAACGAGGTTGCAAGTTGAGCAAGGATGACAAATCTCCAGATGTAGATCAAACCATGTACGGATCTATGATTGGAAGCTTGCTGTATTTGACAGCTACCAGACCAGATATCTTACAGGCAGTATGCATGGTAGCAAGATTTCAGGCTAGTCCCAAAGAGACTCATGTGACAGTTGTGAAGAGGATTTTTAGGTACCTCAAGGGTACTATGGAGTATGGGTTATGGTACCCAAAAGGTAAGGACTTCACTCTTATTGCATATTCTGATGCAGATTGGGCAGGATGTATAGATGACAGAAAGAGTACCAGTGGAGGTGCATTCTATCTTGGAGACGAGGTTGGTAGCATGGCACAACAAGAAACAAGAATCAGTCTCTCTATCCACAGCAGAGGCAGAATACATTGTTGCAACAACATGTTGTACACAGATTTTATGGATGAGACAAACCCTGAAAGATCTTGGCATTAACTTCAAAGAGCCAATTTTAGTTAAATGTGATAATACCAATGCTATTAACATCTCAAAGAATCCGGTTATGCATTCTCGCACCAAACATATTGCAATCCGGTATCACTTTTTGAAGGATAAAGTTGTAGAAGGTGAGGTTAAATTGGATTTTGTTCCAACTACGAGAGCAAGTAGCGGATATCTTCACTAAACCGTTGCCCAAGGAAGTTTTTGAATACCTTCGCAATAAGTTGGGAGTGGTCACACTACCCAAGAACTGACTAGCTATCGGGAACACATTCTCAGGGGGAGCATTTATATATTTGATTACCTGTTTGCTCATGTTTGTAATTTTTGCTAACTGTAATATTGTGTGCTCGAGAATGTTGTGCATGGACTCAGGGGGAGTCTACAACAGCCCTTTGGTATTATTGTCAAAGGGGGAGAAGAATTACTGGAAATTGCACATGTGTTGCCAACAATTCCAAAGGGGGAGATTGTTGAGCAAGGTGCAGAAATCGTATTGTCATTGTTGTCAACACAGACAGATAGATCAATTGATGATGTAGTGGATAGGAGTTCAGAGGTCAGTCAGAGCATGTACAGTGAATTTCCAAGAAGACAAAAGTGGCCCAGATTCAAAGGATCAAAGAAAAAGACAAGTAAGAAAATTGTCGCGATATCGCGACATGTTTTCTATCATGATTTCGTGACATATCGAAGGAGAGAGAAAATGTTGACAAAAATGTCATGATTTCGTGACATATCGAAGGAGAGAGAAAATGTTGGAAAAACTATCATGATTTCGTGACATATCGAAGGAGAGAGAAAATGCTAGAAAAACTATCATGATTTCGTGACATGTTGGAAGAGAGAGAAAGCGCAAGAAAACTGTCATGATTTCGTGACATGTTGGAAGAAAGAAGGCAAGTAAGAAAACTGTCACGATTTCACGACATGTTTGAAGAAGAGACAAAGGAAAACTGTCACGATTTCGTGACATGTTTGAAGAGAAGGCAAATGCAAGAAAACTGTCATGATTTCATGTGACATGTTGGAAGAGAGAGAAAGCGCAAGAAAAACTATCACGATTTCGTGACATGTTGGAAGCAAAGAAGGCAAGAAGAAAAATTGTCATGATTTCATGACATGTTTGGAGAGAAGGCGCAGGCAAAGAAAACTATCATGATTTCGTGACATGTTTGGAGAGAAGGAGCAAGCAAAGAAAAATTGTCATGATTTCATGACATGTTGGAGAGAAAGAAAGCAAGTAGAAAAAGTATCATGATTTCGCGACATGTTTGGAGAGAAGGTGCTTGCAAAGAAAAGTGTCACGATTTCGTGACAATTGCAAGAGAGAAGGCACAAGAAAAAAATGTGTCATGATTTCGCGACATGTTTGAGAGAAAGAGCTTGCAAAGAAAAGTGTCACGATTTCGTGACAATTTGCAAGAAGGATAGTACGGAAGAAAAATGTGTCATGATTTCGTGACATGTTTGAGAGAAGAGTAAGGAGGCGAAAGTGTCACGATTTCGTGACATGTTCTATTTTTGTGGGGTCAAGGCAAGAAAAGAGACAAGGCAGCGAGAGTGTCACGATTTCGTGACATGTTTCGTTTTCATGGGCGAAAGGCAAAGAAAGGCATAAGGAAGCGAAAGTGTCACGATTTCGTGACATGTTTCATTTTCGTGGTCCAAAGCGAAGAGAAAGAGGAAAGAGAAAAAGGTGTCACGATTTCGTGACATGTTTCATTTTTGTGGTCCAAAGCGAAGAGAAAGAGGAGGGAGAAAAAGTGTCACGATTTCGTGACATGTTCATGTTTTCGCGGATGCAAAGCGAAGAGAAAGAGGAGAGAGAAAAGGTGTCACGATTTCGTGACATGTCATGTTTTCGCTGGTGCATGCAGAGAAGAGTGCAAGGAAGCGAAAAGTGTCACGATTTCGTGACATGTCATGTTTTCGCTGGTGCATGCCGAGAAGAGTGCAAGGAAGCGAAAAGTGTCACGATTTCATGACATGTCATGTTTTCGCTGGTGCAAGCCAAGTAGAGTGTACGGAGGCAAAAAGTGTCATGATATCGTGACATGTTGTGTTTTCATGCTTGCAGGCCGAGAAGAAGACAAAAAGGCTGTTAGAGCGACGGTTCTACTGTCAGAACTGTAAGAGAACAGAAAAGGTTGTGAGCCGTAAATGAGCAGAGAAGGTGTCGAGAGCCGTAAATGAGAAGATAAATCTGTCAGAACGGTGGATACACTGTCAGAGCACAAAAAATGTTGTCAGAGCCGTAAAGTGGGTAGATAAGGTTGTCAGAGCCGTAAGTAAGCATTTAAGGCTATCAAAAGCATAGTAAGTAGAGCCGAAAGAATGTTTCATGTATAGTAAGTTAGGGTTAGGGTTGAGCTCTACATGTGGCATGAGTGTTGTGTATTGTCGAATAAAAGGAAAAAGAAGTTGTGAAAAGAATAGTGAAGATAGTGCTAAAAAGATACAGAAGAGAGGGTTGTAAGAGAGAATAGTAGAGTTGAAAGAGAAAAATATAACAGAGTTGTAAGTATATGCAGTTCTTGTTAAAGGGCATTAGACCAGTGAGGGTCTTGTAGAAGAGAAGGCATTTTTATGTCATTGAAATAGTTCAGAACTAAAGTCCAAGTTGGTGCTTGGCATTAGGGGGTTGGTGCTCCTTTCTATTGGTGTAGATAAATTAGGGGTTGGTGCTCCTTCCTGTGGGTGCTGGAAAATTGTTTGTAAAGTTGGTGCTTTGCAAAGGCTGGATTTGGATGGGAGTCCAAGCAGTCTAATTTTTGAGGAGTAGCCAAAACTGGTGAACCTCGTTAAATCGTGTGTTGTGGAATGCTCTCTTGTTTAATTGCTTTATCTATTTTTAAGTTCTCCCTGCTTAAGTTTTAAAGAGTTGTAGATCTGAATTTAAATAGCTACACTGATTCACCCCCCCTCTCAGTGTCATTGTGAGAATATCATTATGCACCACCTAACCTCACTTCCACACAACCACATCCTTGTAATAGTACATAACAAAAAGTAAATAGGGGCTTGATGACTTCAATGATGTAAAATTTAGAGTTGGTATTAGTGATTGATAGTAGGTGGGCTAATTGAAACCTTACTTCATTGGGTGCTACCTACACTTGGCCTTCTTCTCCCTAGCACGATAATTGATTTAGACCAATTAGATACTTTATGGTTTCTCAAGGTGGAGTACCTTCCTATAATGGTGGTTTGACATTTTTACAACCTAGTCCTTACAAATATCAATAGGGCTATCCCTATTTTCCATTTGGGTGTCTTAAGGTATCCAACATATCTTCCAAAATTCAATTTTACCTAGAGTTTTTATAATCAGTTTGCAACACCTTAAATTGACAAGGACACCACAATGGCAAAAGGTATTGGGCTTTTCTAACAGATATTCAAGTTCAATTCATGATAAGGATGGCCTCAATATACACCCAACTTATATTATTTATGTATTATTTAGATGGTATGAGGAATAAAACTAGGGTTTTGGAGGCTAGGGCAGAGGCCTGGAGAACGTTTTCTTGCAAAAAATACCATTAGAGAGGATATGGTATAACCCTGAAGGTTCTAGCTTATATTTAATAAAATAAATATATAAAATAACATTAATTAAAGAATCACCTTTGAGAAAGAATCATTGTTACATTGGTTCGGGGGGTCCCTCCAATGGGTTTCAATTATATGTTTTATTATTCAATGGATGGATGCTTTCAAATGAGAGATGTGTACAATGCTTTATACCTACCCTAACCCTAACCCTACGTCACTTCATCATGATGATTCATAATAATTAATATAATTAATTATTATGACTATGCTAAGCCTTAACCCTAATAATATAATATAATAATTAATTATTATATTATCAACTATACTAACCTTAGGATATTAAATGTATTATATTATTATTATTATTATTAATGAGGGTTAGGATATAGGATCCTAACATGCCACCCCTCCTGGAAATAACTTTATCCTCAAAGCTGGGAAATACTAAAAAGATACTTGACTTCAAGTAGTAGTGTCTTCAGAAATATCAGTTGCTCTGCTTAAATATGCTTTAATATTCTTTTTGTCACTACCAGATAGGCTAAATATTGAGAATATCCTAGAACAAATGTCTCCCAATTGTCTCTCCTTTGATGTAAGCTTTGGGAGGTGAACTTGGGACTGTAGGAAGAACCAATATTCCATCATCCAAAAAATGATTGTTGAAAATTGTCTTCTCTTCCTTGGCCTGGCGTGTTTTTCAAGAGGGTTGTACAACCTTCTTCATTAGGCTTCAAACAACGGTGTTCTATCTTACAACAGCTAGTGGTCCATCAAGTCGGTAATTATTATCTCCTCCAATGAATGTGTGGTGACTCGTTTTTTTTCTCAAATGGTACTCTACCTAATTATAGCACAACGCTCTTTCTCTTCAGAGTAACACATCACTTGCACTGAATAATTAGAATAATGTATAGCTATTGATTGGAATATTTGCAAAAGGAATACCATTGAGTTACGTAGATCAAGCAACCATTACAAACATAGAGTCATTAGATTTTTATCACCCAAATGGTTGATAACCATTATACAACACAGCGTATCCAGATTAACCGTGATAGTAGCATGCACATAATAAAGAAGGATGTTTATTACAACGTTGATTATTATTGAGGATGTGTAACTAAAGAGGATATTCAGGTAGAGCATCGACAAACTTTGAATTGAAATGACCAATTTAGTTGAATGGAAGACCACTCCACAACATTTCCAATTTGGTCTATAGAAATGCAAACACCAACATCTATTTTCTACCTGGTTTTCAACTAACGGTGGCTATAATGTAGCAAAAAATGGCTCTCATGCGTTGCTACGCAAATTTGATCTTCAATAGGTTCTATGAATCAATGTTGTTAAAACTATTTTTTGTTTACGTTCAACAAGGTGTCTCAATCTCCACATAACTTCAGCACTGTAGGTTTATAACTTAGTGGACTTTCACAAAGTCATGGGCAATTTCTCTTGGGTCTTTTTATAATTTCAATATGAGTTTCTCTTGTTTGAGCAATATTAAGACTAATGTTGATCTCCCATCGACAACAGAACTGCATAGAAGAGGAGTAAAGTTTGTTGCCCATATTTTATTTGATATGCAGTACAACTAGTCCTCTTTTGAATATTTAAACAATATTTTTTTATCCCTCTCTCAAACAATATGGAAGGTAAGGTGTGTGTATGTAATTTCCCTTTAATAGACACGCTTCTATAGTTTGACTTGTGTAGACCTTCGAATCAATGATGCCAAAAAAATTATTTATTTGAAACTGTTCTTAATGAAGCTTCTGATGTGAAATTTGTGTTCTTACTCGATTTGGTTCTCGGTATAAAAAAATGGTAAAGGATAATGTTTGATTTCTCCTAAAATTGTTGCTTTAGTTGTAACTCAGCTACATGGGTCCCAATAGGTGTTTACACAGTGCACGAATATAGATATGACCACTCACTTCTAACATGGCTAAATTACTAGCACTCCTTTCTAACCATAAAATGAATATTCTAATGGGCATCCAATGGATTCATCCTTTGTGTATTGTTTACCCTCAGTGATCTCCTATAGGTTCGTTGGAAGCTTATTACAGCCAAGTTTGATAAACCTTTAGTCACTATTTGAAATGGCTCTAACACATGCGCAAGATAATGACTTTAAATGTAATTTACTTCTTCCTTTGTACTGATCTGAAAGATTTTGGTAATGCATACTCTAACCAACTGGCTTTTATCAACATTATAATGGTCACTATGCATAACAGTTAACCTAGTAATGCTTGATATGTTATCTTTTTCCTCTTGTACCTAAGGATAATTATTTCTCCCTCATCGACTACAAGGCTATTTTTTGTTTGAAACAGCTCCGAATATTTCATTGTGTGCTCTTTATGTTATGCACTATTGTGGTCAACATGTCTATTCCAGCATTTAATAAATCATATATGATTTATTTGATATCGCGTAACTTGCCTGAGTTTCTTTGTAACAAAATAACAGGAGCCTATGCCCCATGTACAAAATAGACTTAATGCCATAATTCCATATGTATATTTAGGTGCTTAATAGAGAGTCTAAGATAGGAATAATGTTTGAAATGGTGTAAATCATTGAGATATATTTTTGGCTAGTTTTGTGGCATCAGCACAACTTTGATCTCCTTCCACGCGTGGCATGGTAGGGGTTGAGATGGTTAGAAATAAAGATGTGACCATGTAGCAGGAAGCACTTTTGGAGCTATTGAAGCTAGATCACTAAATAGTGTCCAGATTCATTTGGAAGATTGCACGATAGTCGAGGAAGCAAAGTATTATAGTGTGCACATCTACAAGCATTCAAATCTTACAACATAGGTGGGAGATATTTTTTGATAGAGTATATTAGCTAGAAATTTTCAATTCTGCTATCCAATCCAAGTTACAGTGATGAAATATTCCTACAGGCTTGGACAAAGTGGTTTTAGTAGAATAATGTGTTGACTTAATGAATCCCTAATTTGGATAACGCTTGTCTTTTATAACGACTTACTCTACCAGAAAAATGGCTCCTTTGTGTGAATTGAAGTAATAATGGTCCCTCAAGCTATATTGTGTTATTCACACCTGACGACTTGGCAGTAATGATTATCCACTCAAATAGGTAACAGATATGCAAGCGGACTGGAAATTAAAGTTTTACGTTGATACATTGTGATGGGCATGTGATATTTGTAATGTTTTCTCTAACTTCGACACTGAACGATGGATGAAAACTTGGGTACTTTCTTACTTGAAACGTTTTTGGAAGCATCTCTTCTACGCAATATTTCACGATTATGAACACCTTACTGTTGATTATACCTTCCTTGATTAATGCACATATATCCAAATATATCATAACACCTACTCCTTTGTTTGATGAAAGATGTATGATCACATATTTTCCTTCGATAAACGAATGTACGTGTTGTTTTGTACTTCCACCTAGGGTGTATGTGTATGACTCTCTCATTTGCACGGTACTCCAATGCATGAAATCTCTACTATAGCATGGACATCCTCAATGTTCACTACGTAGTTTTGGAATAAATTTTGAAGCATAAATGTGTCTCAAAATAAATGAACAACTCTTTATCGAATTGCTCTTTACTAGTGCGGTTCCAAAAGCAACGCATCTTCTTTTTGTGAACTTTGTTCCAAGAAACCGGCTCTTGATTTAGAAGAAAAAACATGTGGACCTCTAATCTTTGATCAAATGGTTGGGTGGTGTTCATCAATGGTAGTATATTCAATGAAAAACTACCTCTTCCTTGTGGGATCTTGAACCTTTGCATACTACTTAGTTGCTACCATTTTTTATCCCAGGTGGAGGCCAAGGCGAAGGACGCACGTGCACAAAAAATTTAAACTTTTTATCACGAATAGGACATCCTGATAAAATCATGTTCACCAAATTTATGCCATTATGTGCAGTGTTTGCCTAGACTGGAGTGGATTTACGATTTTCAAGTAAATGGGTACCATACTGCAAGAGAATTTTTAGATCTAAATGTACACAGATTGTGGCTTTATGAAGATCTACTTGTCCAATGAGATTCGAGGTGGATTTTAATGCAGTGGTAATAGCTTTATGAAACTAAGTACCCTTGAAGGTTCTATGAGTCTCTATTTTGCTTGTGTGGGTGATACTATGTTGGTTTCTACTTTTATGGATGTGTGCATCATCCATATGCAGGTCTGTAAACACAATTTTTGCAAGACATCATTCTTGATATCCTCCTCTTCCTCGTACACTTCTTTTTAAAAAATTGTATTTTTAGGATGAATTATTTTCTTCATTCTTCGAAAGTGCAATAGGTACCTCTTGGAATTCCATGGCTACGGGCTCCTCTGAAGGAAAAAAATTTCTAGGATTAGGGGTAATTTCTTCCTTCCATTGGTGGAACTCGTCCCTTCGCATAGTTCTATTTTTGAGTTCATCCCTCCACTGGTGAATCTCTTGTATGAATTCTCATATAGTTCTATTTGTGAGTTCGTCCCTCCACTCGCGAATCTCTTAAATGAATTCTTTGAGGGTATGGTCCCACATGGCTTTGCTACCAAATGGTAGAACTCTTAGCTTATATTTAATAAAATAAATAAATAAAATAACATTAATTAAAGAATCACCTTTGGAAAGAATCATTGTTGCATTGGTTTGGGGGTCCCTCCAATGGGTTTCAATTATATGTTTTATTATTCAATGGATGGATGCTTTCAGATGAGAGATGTGTACAATGCTTTATACCTACCCTAACCCTAACCCTACATCACTTCATTATGATGATTCATAATAATTAATATAATTGATTAATATGACTATGCTAATCCTTAACCCTAATTATATAATATTATAATTAATATAATAATTAATTATTATATTATCAACTATACTAACTTTATGATTTTAAATGTATTATATTATTATAATTAATAATGAGGTTTAGGATATAGGATCTTAACAAGATCAATCTTGTTGGAGGGTCTTTCAATAGTAAGGATCATGACCAAGAATGGGGGTCATAGGTACTTCGGTACCAGATCCTCCAAAACAAGGAATCTCATACCGGGATAAGCTATGTGGAACCCAAGATAGCTTCAATGACTATCAAACACAAGCAAGGACAATCATAAATGCCATGGGGAAGTGATAAAAGGAGGATTCTTTGCTTGGAAGGGTGAACGGATGTTTACCACAAGCAAAAGAAATACCAGTATTGGAAATAGCAGAGGACTGGATAGCTGAGGATATAGTTTATAAGATGAAACACAACCTAATAGGTAAATTCATGGGTTTCAGACCATCCGTGCACTTCCTCCACACGTGGATAAGGAAACAATGGCATCTGGAAGGAGAATACAAAATTCTAACTCTCCCAAATGGGTATTTTTCTATAGAGTTCACATCAATGGCAGACCAACAAAAAGTATTTGAGGGAGGGTCGTATCATCACGGGCCAATGGGACTATTCCTGCAACCATGGAAGATGGGATTCGACCCGAGGGTGGAACCGACTGCAGTACCAATATGGGTAAGATTATTTTCCCTTCCCCTTGAATTTTGGAAAGAGGAGGTACTCGAGGCAATAGGCAACTTACTAGGTCATTATCAAGGTAGATCAAGAGAAACAGTTTTAGGAGGATCAACAACTTTTGCTAGGGTTTGTGTAGAAATGGACCTCAGTAAACCTCTTCCAATAGAGATAGACCTAAAAATAGGGGATTTTTTCTGGCACCAACAACTAGATTATGAGGCTATTCCATTCAGATGTAGGGTGTGCCACGCTCATGGACATCTGGCTAGAATGTGCCCAATAGTTAAGGATCATCAATTTGAACAAGAGGGGACAAAAGCAAATATTAACATGGTGGGCCAATCTCTTTAGAAAAGGTAAATCATAAGGAAGGGAAAGGCCCAATAGACTCTGAGGGCTTCCAAAAAGTAATCAGAAGGTCAAATAGAAGAAATCAACAAAGTAATCAGAGACAAGGAGAAAAAGTAGGAAGAACAAACAATAGATATGAGATATTCAAACAACTTGGAAGCTTGGAAATAGAAGGAGATTTTCAAATGGAAGGATTAGAGGAGGATACTCACCAAGTCACATTAGTTGATCAGGAATAATACTCCAATGTAGTGTTAGGGAATAAGCAAGGAGTAGAACTAGACACAACCTCTCTCATGGAAGAGGAGATTCAACCCATGAGGGAGACCATAGGAGGGGAAATAGAGTAGGGGATAGTCTTAACTTAGGAAATAGAGATGAAAGAAGGAAATAAGAACAAATATGACCCTACTTTAGGGATTCATCAAGTGGAGAAGAAATAAAAACTAAACCAATCTGTAGGGAGGAAGTCAAACAAGGGAAATATGGAGGAACAAGGAAGAAATTTGAGCTAGAATGGAAAGGTAAAATCGATGGTTGATTTCTTCTCTCCCAATTCTCAATGATATTAATTACTTGGAATGTGAGGGGTTTAGGCAGCCACCCTAGATAAAAGGTAGTCAAAAATATTATCATAGATATGAGTCTAGATATAATTTTGTTATAGGAAACCAAAATGCAAGGAGAAGACTTACAAAAAATAAATAGGAGGATATGGAAAAAAGGAGAGATCCTTACTCAATCGACATAGGGGAAATCAGGGGGATTGGCCACTATGTGGAATCACCAATTATTCCTAGTGATAGGGGGCCTCCATGAGAGGGGTGTTGATGGTTCAGTTACAAAATAGGGAAAATGGGAAAAATTAGACTATAGTTAATTTCTATGGAGCATAAATAATCAGATTATAGAGGGATCAATGGGTAACCATCCAGAATTTTAGAGATAACTACCTAGAGGACCAATGGATTGTGGGAGGAGATTTCAATGCAAAGCTTAGAATAGAGGAACAACAAGGAGGTAGAGCCATGTTGGAGGAAAATGATAGGTTCTTCTCAACAATAACATGTCAAATGAATCTAATAGATATCCCAACTATGGATAGCTCCATGACCTAGATAAATAGAAGAAAGGAAGGTGAGATAATCAAATATTGCTTGGATCATTTCTTCATGGGGGAGGAATTATACTTGCATACCAAGCATCAAGTGAGGGTCATGGATAGGCTTTCTTCAGATCATTTTCTAGTAAGCCTTACCATAGAAGAAGATAATCATAAAGTTGTAGGAACTTTTAAATTTGAGCTATGGTGGTTGAAATATGAGGAGTTGGAGGACCACTTAAAGGAATGGTGGGAATTAGGGAAACCAAGATTTGGGACAACCCAATTCAAACTCCACAAACAACTAAAATATGTAAGGACCCAACTAAAGGAGTGGAGTAAACACAAGAAGGAACTCACTAGAATCCAAAAGAATGAAATCAAGGATCAGAAGGAGAAGATTGCTCAGGAGATAAGACAAGGAACTATTATGGAAGATCTGTTGCAATGTGAGGTAAAATTATTAGGAGAGAGGAAGCTTTGGAGGAACAAGAAGAGATCTATTGGAGGTAAAGAGCTAGAGTTACATGGTTAAAGGAGGGGGATCAAAACATAACTTTCTTTCATAAGATAACAATAACTAGAAGATAACATAATAGAATTATAGGTCTTATAGATATGATGGGTTAGGTAAAAACTAATGGAAGTGAAATGAAAACTATAGCAAATCAGTACTTCCATACTCTATTTAGTAGCAATGAAAATTTGAATGCAACATGGTAGGAGAAGATACTAGAGGTAATTCCACAATTAGTCAAACCTGAACACAATAAATTATTAATGGAGGAAATTTCTTTGGAAGAAACATCATAGATCATACAAAAAATACAAATAGGAAAGACCCCAGGACCAGATGGGTTTCCCATTGAATTTTATCAAAATTTTTAGGAAATTGTGGGCCAAGTAGTGGTGGAGGCACTGGAGGAAATCAGATAGAGTAAGCAAATGTTAAAAGCCTTGAATCATACTTTTATTACTTTAATTCCTAAGGGCCCACCTAGTGAGATAATTAATAATTATAGGCCTATTTCACTATGTAATGTAGTATACAAGATATTAACAAAGCTTATGGTGGAGAGGTTAAAACCTTTTTTACCAAATCTGATTTCAAGTGAGCAAGGTGGTTTTGTTGAAGGTAGACAAATTCTAGATGGAATAGTAGTGGCCTAGGAGGTGATACACACAATGTCCAAGCAAAAGGACCTATGTATGTTTATTAAATTAGATCTTTCTAAAGCCTATGATAGAGTAGACTGGACCTTTATGCAAAGGATTTTAGAAAAAATGGGCTTTGTAGAGGGGTGGAGAGACTGGGTAAAAGCATGTACATAGACTACATCATTCTCAGTTCTGGTAAATGGTAGTCCCTCTCCCATGTTCATAGTAGGAAGGGGGTTGAGGCAAGGGGACCCTCTTTCCCCTTACCTTTTTATCCTTTATGTAGAGGGTCTAGGGAGACTATTAAAAAAAGGGAGACAAGAGGGGAGGCTAAGGGGTCTAAAAATAAGTTCTTAAATTGAGATAAATCACCTCTAGTTTGTGGATGATACTGCTCTTATTAGTCAAGCCAATCTCCTAGTAGCAAGAAATATAAAAGAATTTTTATATGGGTATACTCAAGCTACTAGGAAAACTTTTAATGAAAAAAGTCTCAAATAGTTTTTTCAATACAATGAAGAGGGTGAGAGATAAAATTATACAATTTTTGAACTTCATGGAAACTCCTTTACCCATATAGTATTTAGGAGTACCTTTATCTACAAAGAAAATAAAAAGCAAGGAGTGGAAAGGGTTGATTGATAGACTACAAGCTAAGTTGAGCAACTGGACACACAAATGGCTAAGCTTGGGAGGAAGGCTTACAATGATTAAAGTTGTGCTACAAGCCCTCCCAGTTTATAAATTTTCCATACTTCAAGCTCCAAAGAGAATTCTAAAATATATTGATAAACACACAAGAAAGTTTTTGTGGTCAGGTGTAAGGGGAGAACAAAAATTAGCACTAGTTGGGTGGGAGAAGATATGCCAACCAAAAAAATAAGGAGGATTGGGGATAAGATCAACATCCCAAAATAGCAAGGCACTAGTAGGGAAGCTATACTGGAGATGGATTATAATTATTGGGGGCTTATGGAGTAGACTATTACAAGCCAAATATTACCTAAGAGTGGTTGAGAAAAACATCCCAAGACTCAGAGTGGAAGGAGAGGGATCTATAGTATGGAGAACAATGGAAGTAGACCAGGAGTTAATAAAGCCATACCTATATTGGTAGTTAGGGGATGGAAAGGATGCTCTATTTTGGGAGGATTCATGGAATCAATCCCAACCAATTATTCAGACATTCCTAGAGATGGAGAGTTGGAAAGTAGAGCTCCAAAAGGTAGGGTGGTGGAAAGCCTCTTACTATATGAAATCATGGAATCAACATGTGCCAGACTTACTACAATGGAAACATCCTCGAGAATGGCTAGTGAGGGGGATAGAGGAACTAACCAAAAAATTATGGAGATATCTCCAAAGACACCCAATTCAGGATGGTTCTAAGAGGGATATACTTGGATGGGGAGGAAGCAAGTTGGGAATATATAAGGTAAAGGAGGGATACAAGGTAGCTTATGGATATGAGATTGCCCCAACACCACTTCCATGGATATTTGTTTGGAAAAAGGAAGGATGGCCAAAAATTAATATTTTCTCATGGTTGATTAACCATGGAAAGTGCTTGACATTTGATAATTTGAGAAAAAGAGGTTTCTATGGGCCTTCCAAATGTGTTATGTGTGGAAAGGTAGAGGAGACCTTGAATCACCTCTTTTTTGGGTGTTCTTTTGCCAAAGATATATGGATCAGTTGGTGGGGGTAGATGAGATAATGTTGGGAAATATTTGGGAGTCTAGAAAGCTTTTATGAGAAATGGAAACAGTGTAGTTTTAAGACTAAAATAATGAAAATGGCATGGAAGTTGGGACCTAGCTTCATATGGTGGTAGTTATGGCTAGAATGAAATGCATACATATTTAGATCAGAGCATAGAACAAGGGAGCAAGTATGGGAGAGGATTATTAGTAAGGTAATGGAAACACTATCTATTAGATTATAGGAGGAAACAAACATAGAAATGGAGGAAGTGACTATCCTAAGGAGCTTTGGAATAACTATAAAATAAAAACAACTAAGGGTTGGATGTGCAGGTGAGATCTCCTTGAATAACATAGAGTGGAGACCACCTCCCAGAGAGTGGGTGAAGGCTAACATAGATGGGGCTTCTACTAAAAACCTTGGAAAAGCTAGTTTTGGCATTATCATAAGGAATTGGAAAGGAGAACAGGTGTACTAGAGAGCAGAAGGTATGGGGGAGACAACAAATAATGAAGCAGAAGGATAGGTGATCTTGTCAGTATCAATGATAGCTACAAATCTACATTTACATAAGCTATGGATAGAGATAGACTCTCAGGTATGGGTTGGAATCTTGGATCCGATAAGACCCTTCTAGGTGCTGGGAATTGGGGAGAGAAGGAAGGTGGAAGTAGTTCAAAATATTTGGAAGGTTTTTCAAGATGTTTTTATTACACATATCAAGCGAGAGGGAAATAGGGTGGTAGATTATTTAGCAAAATGGGGAAAAGAACTGGAGGAAGGGCAATATGTGGACTCTCAGATGGAAAATCAGATAAGTTGGTGCCAAAGAATCCAAGGGATGCGAGAGGTGGTACAGGTAGATAGCAGAATAGGAAGAGTAGATAGTGATTCTAATGAATCTATCATAGTTAGGCCATGGAGCAATGGCCAAGAAGAAAATAAATGATAAGTTGTCCTAGTGTCAAGCTGGGTAAGCAAGGTTCTTGGTTGATTGCCATAGGCTCTTGTGTCTTCATCCTCAGGCTATTGTTGCTCTACTATATGACATTACTACTAGTAGACTCAGAGTGGCCAAGGTGGATGGTTTTTAAAAATAGAACACACATAGCCATAGACATTTTATTGAGTATGTCTAGATTAAGAGAAAATAAGCCTCCACCCCATAGAACAATAGGTATGTCAGACATGTTCAAGATGCCAAGAATGACTTCAAAATAGTATGAAGATAGATGGATGGTCTACGAAATTCAGATGAATGAGGAAAATTGGAATTCAACTATGGTAATGTTGATGTGTATGGATAATTGCATTATGGTGGCCTCAGGTGATGTTTTCAACAAACACACCTATATAATGTTTTTATGGGTAATTTTTGAGCTAGGAGGGATTGGAGGAGGATTTTCTTTCTCCCTTGTTTCCTGTCCAACTCATTTTACTTTGTAATACAACTTCTATAAATATAATCTATTTTTCAATTTATCAAAAAAAAAATATGCAACACCTTAGTTTCCACAAGTATATGCTAGACTAACAACAATAATATATCCTCATGCACACATAACACAAGGTGTAGCTAGCTACTCTACCTCACCTAGATATACTATGTGGAAACCACACAATGTTTAGTCTAGAAGAATTGGACTAATGACAATAATAATTGTATCATCACTATATGCATATGGGGCATTAGTCCCATATGCTACTCAAACTTCAGAAATAATGTAATAAGGGGGGATATTAGATAATCATTACATTATTTGGATGTTAGGTAATTATTTTCTCATGGGAGAATGTGAAGCAACAAAAATCTCTTGAGATAACCAAGATACACCCTATTGTATATATATGTGTGTAAAAATATGAAGTTTAATTAAGGTTCTTTCTCTCAAGCTTGAACCAACACATATATCATTTGGCAATATTTTAACCTTACTCTCCTTGAAAGTCAAGGTATTTAATAAATTGAGCTCATGTCATTTGATACCATTACAAATACTTATTATATCATGATTTTATATAGTATATCTCAATATTAATAACAATTATAACTTATTTCTTAATAAATATATTTTATTGGTATTGTAAACAAATATTTCAAATTCAATTATATTTACATACTTTTGGTATTAGGAGTTGTAATGTCTAGGTTTGATTCACATATATGGATTTACATAATTAAAAATTAACTTAATTTGAAAAATCTTTGTAATACTCATCATAAGAACATTTGCCAAACATTTTTCCTTTTCCCTTGTAACACTTGTTATAATTATGAAAAATTGCTAAAATTTTAATCTTCGAAATGATACACACACAAGTGCACATAGTTTTTAATTGATATTTCTGGTTACCTTTGTAAAAATTACAATGGTGATCATTTTGAAGGTATAGTTGAGTTGGTAGGTGTTTTGGGGGTTTTTATTTAAGAAACTAGGTTCAATATTAGGATATATAATGAGTTGTTGACTTGATAATGTTATTGTCTATTTGATAGACTCACTTCTAGCTTTGCTTGTGTATTGATGATGGTGTTTTTGATGAATGTGGATGTTAGTGGTCTAGAGGTAATTTTAGTTGCAATATTTTATTTATTCATGGTATCAAATGCTTAGATTTTATGGTCTTGCTAAACCGATGGTGGTTAAATTATTCAAACTATGGTTTAATTACTTATGGTGCCAAATGCTCAACTTTTATGGTCTTATTAAAGTGGTTGTAGTTTAACCATTTGTGGTGGTCTTGTTTGAAGAAAAAGTGATCTCCTTTATACCCCTAACAATGAATTTACCAATGAAAATATCATAATAATGACTATTTCAAATACTTATTTAAATATCTAGTTTGGGAGCAAGTGCAAGCTATGAATGAGCCTCACTAGGTAGCATGGAAGGAAATCCATACTTGAAAGCTCTAACTGAAAGTCAACATGCCCTAGCTAGAAGTATGAATGCCCAAGTTGGAGATAAGAGGAAGAGTGAATTTATGACAAGTTCGATCTAGGGAGTAGATGTTACACCAAAAGTGATTATCAAAGATGAGATGCTCGAGCATGATATAATGGTTTTTAAAAGCAAAGGGTTAATATATAAGTTCCATGTATATTGGCCAAGGTTTTTAGAGATTTAAAATTGGATAAGTGAAAGTGGGGATTGAATTCAAATTACTCCATGACTTTTCTTCCTAAAGAATTTTTCCTCATCATATTTTTTTATTTTTAAAATCAAGGATAAAATAATGGGTGGTGGTCCATGGTTTAGGGGGAGAGATGCCCTTTACTTAATAATACCATGGAGTGAGGATATTTTTGGTGGGATAAAAACTATTAGAAAGCTTCCAGTTTGGGTTAGGCTTTTTGGACTTCCATATAAGCTTTTCAATAAGGATGTTTTGAAGAATATTGAAAATACCCTAGGGGAATTCATATAGGATGGACCAACTACTATGGAGCAAAATCATGCTATATATACTCGGATGTGTGTTGCTATGGATATTTCAATTCCTCTTCCATAATCTTTTAGGATTAAATATGAATCAAGAGAATGGAAATAACAAGTGGATTATAAAAATATTGCATTTTGATGTTGTAGTTGCTACAACACTGAACACATGGCAAGAGATTGCAAAGTGAGAACGATGAAGAAAGAGATAATTCTTAAGATGAAGTAAGGAAATCATACTATAGTAGAAGCTAGATGAGATCTAGGATATTCCACTCCATAATAATAGGTAAAGAATACCTATTTATAGCATCACATGAAAAAGGCCACCATATTTCACGCGTATCAACTATTAGAAGAAACAAAGAAAGATAAAGGAATGAGAAAGTACAATGTGCAAGTTCAAATTTAGAGGGAATTAAAGGTGCAAAGGAAGATATGGAGGAAAATTTAAAACAAAGGAGGTAGAAGAAGTCAAGTTTATTGTAGGTAAATCATCTTCATTTTCCTCAAGTACTAGTATACAATTCTCTCCTAGCAATAGTAATGAAAGTAGTGTAGAGATTATCCCTTGTGCTTTAGGGTTTCAAGAGCAACATAATATAGAAATGAGGATGGAGGAAATCCTTGGTAATTTATTTTTTTTAGTTCAACATAAAATTGTAATTGCTATAAAGGAGCATCTTTGCACTTTAGGGTTTTTAGAGCAACATAAAAAATAAGTGTTTTTGAGGTTATTATTTGCACTTCAAGTCCTTCAGAGCAAGACAAACCTATGGATGATAAGTATCACTATGAAAATTTGAAGACATTGATAAAGATGAAAGTGTTGGTGGGAATGAAAAAAGATAAGAATACCCAAGAAGCAAAAACAAAGAGAAAAGAAAGCATAGAGGGATATTGATATGGGAAAACAAAAGCAAATAGCATAAGTGTTAACAAGAAGTGAGCCAAAGCCCACAAGTGACTTATTTGTCCTAGGTGCAAGTATCTTATCCAAAATATATAGTTTTTCTCTTTTCTCACTTAGTCATTCCTCTCAATCTTGTTTTTCATGCACTAACTCCACCCTCAGTCATTTCATACTCCTTTAAATTCTAAGTATTTTCATATTACACCACTTACTTATATTAATCCTTCTATGTGCAAATAATCTCTAATTTAATCACTTAAATATAATCAAATGAAAAAATATTCATTCATGATTCTTATTTTGACTTAAATACTTTGCTTTGATTTACACATGATCTTGGTGGCTTGGTGGATTTGTATGGCCCCATTTGAACTTGATCATTTACTGTTGTTTCCATTTTGTAAGATATCATATCTTCTTTCCAAAGATATTCCATTTTTGTTTCACTTATTTATGAAGTGAGCACTTTACGGGGTCAAGATATATACCAAATAAAAGTCCAAAAGCTCAAATTAAATCAAATTATCAAAATCATGTAGGCTTCGTACCCTTTTTAATTAATGGTTGCCAAGAAATGGTGAGTAGTCTTTGAGGTCCAAACCCTAGTTGGCCCATTACAATTTCCTTCCATTGACCAAGCCATGGGTTAAAAACCACTAATTTTATTATTTACTATCCAAAAGATTCTAGGATCATTAGAAGACCCCAAGGAATGTACCTACACATTTAATTTCATTAAAATCATCCATTTTGTCAACCACACATGCAAATTTGTAACTACATTGAATAATTGCATATGTTTCTAATAGGGCAGTGTAATCACTCATTAATCACTCATTAAAAGTAGCACAATCACGTGAATCAAATCCTCAAGTAAATTTGACTCTAAATTTCATCTCTCTAGGCATATCTAAACATATCCCAAGTTTATTCGCTTGATTAAAATTTGGGTCAGTAAGTGCACTAAGCATATATTGCCACATGTGCAAATTAAATTTGAAATAATTAATTGCTATTTATACCAAATCATTTTGGTCATTCCAACAACAGACTTAAAGTGAAGTAGGTAGAAGACATGCAATGGACAACTTATTGTTTTTCTAAAACTTCTATCCTATCAACATACACCACCTTCCTCGTATTTTATCAAAAATCCATCTTAATATACTAAGAGAGTTAATAGGAAACCAAGCAATATTATTTTTTTGACAACTAAAGAAGAAATCACACTCTTTTTACCCCTAGTTATTATTCCTTCAAAAAGGATTATCTACTTCATGGTCATTTTTTAAAACCATTAATCAAGAAGTGTCTCAAGCTATTAAGGACAAGAATCGTCTAAGGATTTCCAAAAGAAAATTCAAGGAGAAAAATAAAAATAATCTTCATCAAACTTCATAGACAACACTAGTACACTCCAAGATTAATAAATCTACTCTTTCATTTTATTTCATTACTTTACTTACATACCAGTTCAATAATCATTGGTCAATTACTTTTACATTGTTATGGTCAATTTCTTTTCATAAAACACTAGCATAGAATACTAGTTTATGTGTGCACATGTATCTTAAACCATATCTAAATTCCTATACTTGTCACCTACACCTACATACATATACTGAAATAATCTCCTTAGGGGTGCTTGTATATTAGACTCCAATCTAACCTTTCCCATCATTCACATTATTCATTAGGGATTTATCTTGGTTTAGGCTTGACTTTGTGTTGTTTTTACTTATGTATAGTGTCTTCCCTAGCTTGTCCAAATCATGGTAAAGAAGGCACTCATAATATTAGCATTATAAATCATCTTAACAATGAAGATGAGATTAATAACTTGATTAAGAACATGCATTTAGCATATACATTGGTGATAACTTATAACATACTTGTTAACTTAAATTTATGTTGAAGATAATATTTTGGAATCCTTATTTTTATGATTGGTAACAAAAACTTAAAAATTATACCCATTGGACAAGTAATGTTTGAAATTCAATAAGACAATTATAATATTCATGTCATAAATCGTATCAACAATAAAAAAATATATTAATGATTTGATTAAAAACATGTATTTAATATATATATCCCCGTGAGTGTGGTCTACCAACAAGGACGCCACTTGCATTATCGGTGATGTGACCTGGGTTCAATCCCCATGGTGGATGTGTATAAGAAGTATTACTAAAAATATATATATATATATATATTATAACATATCAAATGATATTAGCTCAACTGGTTAGATTCCTCAACATTAGAGGAAACCTAGGTTCAAATCTTGCTAAACGATAGACATGAAATATCTAAACTTTGTTGTAATACCATTATGTAGTGATGATCTAATAAATATAGAACTTGTTTCAATCTCATATAACTAATTAAAAAAATAAAATTATTATAACATATCTATTAACATAAATTTATATCAAAATTAATTTTCTAAAACCTTTATTTAAAATTATTTTAATAATTTTATATATTTAAAAAAATAAGACAAAATAGGTACACTTACATAAATGTTATTTCTTTTAATTAAATCTATATGTACCATTATATGACACCCACGGTAATGAAATCTCCTTATTTTTAAGGTCTAACAATTAAATAAAATTATTTATTAAATATTTTTTTTTTTTTTATTACATGGTCATAACCTATTACATAGTGTATCCTTAGGAAGAATTTTAACTACCCACTCTCCAACTCCTCTACATGAGCGAATATATTGAATATTTTTTTTCAATATACTTTTTGCTTTTTTTTTTTTTTCTAAAGTAGATATGAAATACAACACGTACAACAAAGCCACCTTCTATACTTCAAATTTAAATCTTCAACTCAAAACATATCAACTTGTGTCAGTAATCTATTTATTTATTTATATTTTTAAATAGGAGGGTATAATAGTTCGCATACTTCATGGTCGAATCTTTTGGTTGCCTACATGAATCAAATTCATTTTGACTTTTTGATTGTTTTATTTCACTTCCGCCAGTCCAACTTTAAAATAAATAAATCAATCTTACACATCGTACTCTTGTCAAATTCCCACGATGTTGTCGATTCCTAGAGAATATTCGTCTCTAATTATTTTGGATGAAAAAGCCATTATATTAATAAAATAATGTTTAATCATACAAAAAGGGTGGGTGGGATTAGCACACCCCGTAAACCAATACATTAACCATTGTGGTTAAGAGTATACAAGAGTGTCAGAAACAGCCCACAAATTGCCAATAACAACTGCCAAAACAGTATTAAATATGCATTCGGAAAGAAAGAAGCCGAGAAATTACTACCACTTGGAAGGGGAAGGAAGATGCACATGACTCATAATGCAGGGTGCATTCCCCCAATGATCCATGAGGGTACGCAAGTACTGCAGCTCCACCTGTACTTTTTTAACCTGTACTTGAATCAGTAACTCGACAATCAAAGAATATATCATATTTATCAGCAACAGAGAAGACATGTCCGACATCTTGCTGAGAAAAAACAACTCTATTCCGGGACTTCCATAGATAAAACAAGGTACCAATTCTAAAAATATTCCAAACAACATCCAAGTTGAAGGAAAAAGCAATAGGGTCACCCAAAATAGCATGCACCCAAGTAAAATCCTCCTGCATAAAAGGTCTGAAAATTTCAAGAAGCCACTCCCAAGCTGACTGAGCCCGATCACAAGACCAAAAAACATGCAGTAAATCTTTCGCTTGTCCACAAACCGGGCAAATGAGATTATGAACACCCAGATGCTTGAGCCTACGCCAACGAGGTAACCCTTGATGTAAGAGACTCCAAGCAAAAAAACTTTATTTAGGTTCAATATAAGTAGCCCAAGCAATCTGAAACCTCTTATTCCATTGGGATGGAAGAGAGACTAAATTCCATCTCAGAGTGAGCTTATCAACCATTGGAACTTGTGGGGTGAGCCATTTGTAACCAAGATGAGCTTTATATTGCAAAACAGGAAGTTCCCTAGGCCAACACCAATCTGACCACCAGGGTTTTTGAAAATGCTTATGTAGTTTGCTCCAAATAGAAAATGGAATACTATCAATAACCACCTCATAAGTGTCTCTATCACCAAGATTTAAATTGTGAATTTGACGAAAACTTTCCCAGGGTATCCAACACCTGGCATGTCGGGAGAAGAAATCAAAAATGGAAGCAATACCACGCTTATAGAACCTCTACGCTCTGACCCACTGCACCGAGCTAAGGGAGAACCTTGCCAAGTGATAACAGGAGACCACCAAATATTCATGGAAGACAAAGAGGCACACGCTGCGAAAACTCCCTTTCCAACTAAGCCAGGGTTTGAAGGCTTCCCAGGCTTTCCAAATACTATGAATGACAAAACAACCTTTAACTTTAATAGGGACAGGGCGATAAGAATGGATTGCAATCCCACCCCTTTCCAAATTTTCTTCCCCTAAAGCAAACCAGAAGAAATGCAACGCCTGACCAGCACTTTTCAGGATTCATCCCCAATTAAAGATCGGGTGATCCATTTAGCACAAAGGGCAAGACCTTGTCGGTGACAATCAAACAAACCCATGCCTCCACAATCCTTGGGCAAACAGCAAATTTCCCAGGCTAACCGATGAAAACCTTACTTGACAGAGTCTTTGGCCCACAAGAAGTCTCTCAGAAGCTTATCCAGTTTTTTATAACAAGATTTGGATGGAACCCAACAAGATGAATAATAGACATGGGTAGTGGCTAAAACCTTAGAACAAATCTGAAATTTTCCTGCCAGAGAAAGTTTCTTACTAGTCCAGTAGAAAAGCTTATTTTCCACTTTATCAATAACATACTGCCACAATTGAGTAGAGGAACCATGAAATGCAAAAGGAATTCCAAGAAATTTAAACACCTCACCTGGATGAATCCAAGTCCATTGGAATTGATGTAACCAGTGTGGCAGTTGAGATTGGGATTGCCGAAAATAGGATGTTTTTTTCCATTGTATAGAAGAACCAGAGGCTAAACAGAACACCTCTAAGCAACTAATAGCCGAGGAAAGGGATTGCTCATCTTCTTGAAGCGTTAAGAAGGAATCATCTGCAAAATGACCATTGACCAACTGACGGTCAAAATTAGGGAGAGCAATACCCTTGATTAATCCTTGATCCATCTTATGGGCCAACAAATAGCCAAAAGCCTCTGTAGCAAGAATGAAAAGAGATGGAGCAAGAGGGCACCCCTGTCTCACAAAGCGACCAAGAGAAATTGATTGAGATTGACTATTATTCAAGGTAAGAACAGGTGAAGCATCTTGAAATAACATAAGAATGGTGCTCACAAATACGGCCCAAAACCTAGAGCCTCGAAGCATGGCGAGTTATGAAGTACCACTCCATCTTATCATAGGCTTTCTCAAAGTCTATCTTAATGAATAAAGCATCTTGTTCGAATTTCTTGCCCACTCCATACCTTCCCAAACAACAAGAACATTATCAAGAATGTATCTTCCCTTAACAAAGCCAATTTTTTCAGGTCTGACAATCAAAGGGAGAATAGATTTAAGCTTAAGCGCAAGGGCTTTAGCAATAATCTTGTAGCTCACATTAAGCAGGGTAATCGGCCTCCAATTGGTGATGAGCTCACGATCTCCAGACTTAGGAATAAATTTAACATTGTCTTTGTTAATAATGGAACCCAGTGAATCACATTGCAAGGCTTCAAGATAAACTTTGTGGAGATGAGAACCAAGCATATCCCAAAATTCTTTATAGAATTCACATGGGAAGCCATCAAGCCCAGGTGCCTTATCATTGGCCATAAGTGACAAGGCAGTTTTTAGATCTTCCAGAGAAAGAGGAGTGTCACAAAATAACATTTGCTCAGGAGAAAGCTTTTTGGGGACAACAACGGTACAATCAGCAAGAGCTTGCCTTCTAGCATCATCAAGGGGTTGAGAAGCAAAAACACCTTGATAATGTGAAACAAATACTTTGACAATGTCTGAAAGATTTGTAAATCTCTGCCCATCAACTTGAATGGCTTGAAACTGAGAATGTTGAGCAGGAGGTCTGAGACGCTGAAAAAATTCTTTGGTCAGTCTGTCCCCCACTTTGAGCCAATGCATTCGAGCACATAATTGAGCTCCCTTGGCTTCATACAAATCAACTTTTTTAGCTCATGCCGAATGGAAGAAACTTGGGATTGAGCAACCGAGTTGAAAGGAGAGGCTTCAAGCCTGAGACAGGCTTTGGATAGCTCATTTTGCAAGGCAGACTTAGCCTGTTTTCGTCTTTTTGCAACTTCAACACCCAGAGTTCGCAACACCTTAGTGGTTCATTGAATGGCGGCATTCCACCATTCAATCCTTCCAAAAATACCATCAAGTCTAGGAATCAAATTCCAAATGCGGCATATATGAGCTTTCATGCTAAAGCTATGCAAAAAAGAAACATTTAGGTAAAACCGTGAAGAATGCACTCTAGGTTGAAAGTTTAACATTGCCACCGAGAATAAAATGGGTGAATGATCAGACAGTGTAGTACCAGGCAAAGTCAACACATACGGTGAAGAAGGCAAAAGTCGAGAGAACTGAAAGTTGTCACACTCAGAAATCATGGCTCTATCCAATCTTACCAAAACCCTAGAAGAAGCAGCCTGAAAATTGGACCAGGTGTACCAAAGAGCTTGCGGGAAGTCAGAAGGCGAGAAGCAGGAATTAGGGTCATAAAGGCGAAGCTTGTTTTTCATAAAAAACCAAGCTTCTCTTTCACCTAAACACCACCGCATTGGGACATGACCGACCTTATCGAAGATTTCTCCACCATATTAAAATCTCCACAGAGCACCCAAGTGGCAAATGGCAGATTCATGGCAAGCCATCTCCACAACTCGCATATGTCAGAAGCGACATTTGAGGCATACACATTAACCACCCCAAGCGGTTTTCCACAGATCTCGAGCAAAATCCAGACAGCTTGATTGGATGGGTCAACACCCCAAGTCACAACATTCTTCTGTAATCGAGGCCCAAGGATAGTGACGACTCCTCCTTTTCCCGAGGAATGCTTTGTGGCAAAAGAGGTACTTCGTGGCCACAAAAAATCACATGTACACTGCATATTGAAATCAGAAATCTTAACTTCTTGTAGACATAAAATATCGAGGCTTCCATGCATTCGAGAAACATTTGACATCTCATTTCGGACCAAATATTTTCTGACCGGGTCCGTCAGACCTCGAACATTCCATGATAAAAAAATCATTGGGATTTGTCGGGATGCATGATCTCCATGACATCCTCTGCATCACCCAAACTCCGTAAGTGAGCCAAAATAGTTGGAGGTCGCATGGAAAGCATCACCTGTTTAGTTGTCGACGTTTATCATTCCGAATAGGGCTACGAGAGCGACGGACCTTCAAGGCCCGACCCTCCTCCACTGAAGAATTATCTGGAGCTGCCACCACTGAGGCCAAAGAAGGGCCCGACCAAATAAGTTGAGACACCTGGTGGGCCCGGGGTTGCATGTCAA
Organism: Wollemia nobilis; assembly: GCA_028583015.1. Taxonomy (NCBI): domain Eukaryota; kingdom Viridiplantae; phylum Streptophyta; class Pinopsida; order Araucariales; family Araucariaceae; genus Wollemia; species Wollemia nobilis. The sequence goes on along the minus strand of JAQPPZ010017031.1, from coordinate 2,644,258 downwards.
CAACCGGAGGGGCCGTATCAACGGGATTCCGAACAACTTCGGCGAGAGCTTGCATGTCTTGAGAAGGAGAAGCAACAGGTTGTGCAGCAGAATCAAAGCTTCTTGTTGCTTAGTACCACGAGATTTCTTGCTAGAGACAGTAGTCCATTCTTCGGTGTTTCCCCGCAAGCCATTAGCGGGAGCCGCGGGAGTGGGCGAGGGATTTGCCTTATATTTCCATTCCATCAAAGGGCACTCCCGAATTTTGTGAGGCTGCGATTGACACCGATAATAGGTATTGGGTAAATTGATATAGGCAACTCTTTGCCTTATGGATTGGTCCCCGATTTTAATATCAATAAACTCGTGCAAATCCTTAGTAAGGTCAACTTTGATACAAACCCTTCTAGTGGGTCGAGCGGAGAAAAACTTTTCTGGCTCAAGGCAAACAAACTTACCTAAGGGGGCAACAAAAGTCTGCAAAAAACCCCAAAGAGGAACAGGGAAGACCGGGGAATTCAACCCACACGGGACTTCCAGGTGCGGCTTGATCACCGACTTGGAAATTTCGAGAGTAGGGTTGCAAAATCAACGAGAGAATTACGGACAGTCCATGGACCCCTAGACGAGAACCTTACGTGCTTGAGCTGGATCCGAAAAGCGAAAAAGGAAATACCCTTTGGTAAGGTTTTGTACATTCTCCACTTTGACTCCATATGGGCCCCAAACTTGCTGGACCCATGAACGAATAAAGGTATCATATGGGATACGACCCAAAAATAACCCACCAAGGTATGACTCTCAAACCATTCACAAGTTTGTATGGAATTCATGCAAAGGAATAACGACTTCGGGGACGAAGGCCTTTACCTCGTGATACATTGTCATAATGAACTTGCACGGACGCTTCCCCGGTACCATTGAGCTCTCCAGCAGACTCAGAATAAATGGAGCCGACTGCATGAGCGACAGCCATTAAAAAGGGTGAATTAACACTGCCTCAAGGCGGTGTTAATGCAGCAGACAGGATTTTCCCACTGAAACCCTTACGAAAAACACACAGCCAATCTTGCATCAAACCCTAGCAGAGCCAAAACATGCACAGCCAGCCATGATCATCTTAATCTTAATGTTTATTTTGAAAAACCTCGTCTCTAATTATGAATGAATGACCTCTTACGCAAAGCTGATGAATACGATTTAATGTTATTTATTTTGTCTTTATGTGTAATTGTCCAAGGGCATGGTGTGTTTTGGGTAAGATCAAATTCAATTGCAATTATTAATTTTAATTTTTAGAATTAGTTAGTCAGAATCAAATTAATACAGTTTAGTATTGTTACAAACATTTTATAGCCATCAATATACCTATCCCTAGACAACCTATTAACAAACACTTTACTATTACAACCAATCTATCCTTTTTAGAAATTACTAATACTCAAAAAGAACTAACTAAGTTTCTTTTATTTTTTAAAATATTTAGATTTATAATCTACTAAACATAACTACAAACAAATGCAAATATACATGATTTCAAATTACAAGTCCTTTATCTCGGGAATTTTTCAACAGTCTAGGGTTGGCTGATTCTACGTAATATTCGCTTTTGTCCCAAGTGCTCTGTGCTGGTTTGATAGATTAACAGAGACAATTCTCAAACTTACACTCTAATCATTTGGCGTATCCAGAAATATTTTCCAGATATCAAATTGAAATTGATGGAAATACCTCGTTACATTAGATAGACTAGACTTAAGCAGCCTTGGCACAAGCGTGGAAGGATTTATTAAGCTTGATCTCCAACGAGGAATCCTCCATTATTGCTTGCATAAGATCTTGCAGCCCTATGCTATCCCGTTGTACCAAAGAATTGGAATCGTCTACCAAATCATTCGATCTTTGGCTTCTTATGGCATCTCTTCTATGTTCATGTTCCGCCATTCTGCGCAAGAAAGAGGAAAATTCAATCAACATTTGAACGTAAGAGGAAACATCGACAGTCAACGGTTCGAATCCAAGAAACATACTCTAACGTCAAAGCAAGGCGAGGCTGAATTTGTATGGTCTCATCCTCTTCGGATTCTGTGGTTGCTGTGCTTTGATTCTCATTCTCACATAACCTGAAAATCCTAAAACGCAATTAGTTCAAATACTCTGTGAATATGATCAAATCCATATGATCAAACGCGATGTTGAAGTGGCTAGTTTACCTTGAATCGTTGAAGACAGGTTCGACCGGATGCTCCGACGGAGACGAAAACTCAGTTTCTTCTAACGAAATCCGTTGCAGTAACTGTGGATGGCAAAACGAGCTCTGCATATACCAAATGAATAAGAATATTGAGGGTCAGATAATCACAGCCCAAATACACCCAATTTACACACAGATGTGGCATTCAAGATTTTGCGAGTAGCAAACCCTAAATATGCCGGAAAATTACAAAATTCTTCATAACGAGAATTGTTCAACTTTAGAAGAACTGCTTTGCTGATCGCAATGGATTAATAAAATTAATGGAAAATTTTACCAGTATCAAACGTAAAAAACAAAAATAATTAAAGAAAAACATGGAATTCGCTCATAAAGATCGTAAAATTTCATGAATCAATTAACTTCATCTATTTGCGAAAAACGATTTGGAAGTTTTTATTTGAAAAAATTTGAAGATCGACGAGTTAACTTAAAAAAAAAATTATGAAAAATAGCCTGCAAAAGCTTTACGGTTGTAAACAAAAGATCGCCAAGTTACAGTGAGACTTCAAACCACAAAACAACAATAGTAATATGCAGTAAATGTGCGCCAAAGAGGCGTTTTATTCATAGATCGAAGAATAGAAAAGCTGCTGGCTTCTGAAATTTTGATTGTCGAAGATCTCTTATGGTGCGAGAGTTAATATCAAGTTATCAACACATTTTATTATAGAGTAGGCAATTCAGAAAGAAAATTTAAGCAAAACTTTTTCATTACTTGCGATTTAAACCGTGAAGCCAAATCTACAGAGAAGCCTCCAAAGAACACATAACGAAATCGAATTCACCAAAAAACAGGCCAGTCGACACAAATTTTGTACTCAACTCAGAAAGAAAGCCGATGCCTCCTTGAGTCATCCCGCAGAAAGCATTCTAAGCTAAAGCAGGGTCTGCAAATGCATAAAATACTAAAAAGAAGAAAAATCGCCAGCATTTGACAATACGGAAAGCTTAATTTCTCAACCAAAGGCATACAAAATAAAATAAGATCCTTACCCGAGAAGAAATTGCCATTCCAGAAAGACACAGAGGAAATCCCCTGCCGGCCCAAGCAGCCGATGAATGAAACCCTACCATCTCTAAAATCAGCAAAAAATAACAGACTCTGATCTCGTTTCAAGGATCTTTATTTTCAGCTCTCCACAGATTTCTGGTTCGAACAAGTTCCCAGCACAATTAAATCTAAAGAAATTTCAATTCATTCCCTGTTTCTGTGATCATTCTTCCAAAGGTTAAAAAACGTGGGATGCTCATCCGACAGAGTAGTCAACGCGACATCGTCACCGTCCATTCGAACCACGTGTTAAGTGGATCCCTCCGCTCTGCTTTGCGTGTTGGCATTATGCATACGCGTGTCGTGGAAGTTGAGCTTACGTGATACGCACTCTTTCTGCATATAATTGAAAATTTGTGAAGGCGCGTGATGCCAGTGGTCCTAGAGGTGCCAAAGCGACCGCTGTTTTGGATTTCCTGCCATGATTAGACCTGACCTGACCTTTTTTTTTTTGAAATGTTACGCAGCACACCACAAGAGAGTGAATGAAAATTACATGTATGAAACAATTGAATAGAATTGGAGTCATATCTACTACCAGAAGACGACGTCTTCAAGATCGTTCGCGTAAGTATCTCAGGGATCGGCACCCTTGAAAACTTTTTTTTTTTAATTATTTTTTTTTTTATACAGTGACATCAAGTTTAAATTTAGTAAAGGTTAAGATTATTTTAAAAAATATTCTTTATTTTATTTTAAATTTTTTTTTTTGGTAAGTAATGATTGTATTTACAGCGGGCTTTAATTATTTTAATTTTTTTATTATTATGGTAGTTATATTTTTATAGAGATTTATTATATTATATTTAAATATATATTATGTTATATGTCTATGTTATATTTTTGGTTTTATTAAGTAAACCTAAAATTAAATCGCAAAAAAACTAAACAGTCAAAGTGAGGAAACACATAGAAGTCGTGTATGATGGCAAGAACCTGCAAATCTATAATGAAATGCGTCAACACAATTATTTTAGGCTGACTCAACTCCTAAAAGATGACTTGCTTAAAAAGTGGACTTGGAATGAATCCCCTAAAAATTGATGTCAATCATCAATCCTCTTTTACCTACCTTTTTGTTTGATGTGGGTATATAAATTTTTTTAAGGATAAGTATATGATTTGTTATTAGGGTTTAAATTTAGATTTTTAAATAAAAATTTAAAGAGTAGTTTTTGTGGGAAGAGTATAGTAGTTAGGGTTTTGATTTTTTTAAAGGAGATTCAAGTTTTAACCCATAACTTATGTGCGTATATATTTATGTGTGCTTTGGTTCTGGTGTGCATGCTCTTTTAACTACCTTTTGTTTGATGTGAGTATATAAATTTTTGAAGGGTAAGTATATGATCTGTTATTAGGGTTTAAATTTAGATTTTTAAATGAAAATTTAAATAGTAGTTTTTTGTGGAAAGAGTATAGTGGTTAGGGTTTTGGTTTTTTTAAGGAGATTCAAGGTTCAAGCCACAATGTATGTACTTATATAATTCCTTGTGGTTCAAGCTTTGGTTCTTGTATGCATCATAAAAAATCACTCGTTTTCGTGTGATAATGTGTGTTGTGTATATTATAAACAAAAAAAACAAAACAAAATATATTAATATAGTATCTCTTATAAAACTTTATGAGTATACTCTCATAGGAACATAAAAAAATCACTCGTTTTCATGTGATAATGGTTACATTGTGTATATTATAAACAAATATATATATATATATATATATATAGTATCTCTTATAAAACTTTATGAGTATACTTTCATAGGAACATGTTATATTAAGTTAGAGGTTTTTGACAACTAGGGATTCGTACCGTCGTCATCGGTCTAACACACACTTAGAAGATTCAAATCAAACTACTACCTTTGCAAACAAGCTACCCAAGGTTTGAACTTGGGTGTCTTCTTGGTAAATGTCTGGTTAGACAAACAACTACCAATCCACCTAGCCCTTGAGAGTAAGGCTATTAGAATACCTTAAAAAAATACAAAGAATAAAAGAGAACACACCAAAATACGTAATAAAAAAAAACATTGAGTAGAAGAAAAAAAATACAAAGAATAAAACAGAACACGCCAAAATACATAATAAAAAAAAAACATTGAATAGAAGAAAAGGCAAATAGATGAAACAAAATAATAGATAGATGGATAGGTACAAATTTGACGAGGTCTTAAATTCTAATAAAGAAATCAAAGAATATTTGAAGGAAAAATTTAGACTTGTCATGTGAAGTAAAAATTTAGGAAGGAAAAATAATACTACATTAGTAAGTTCAACCTAAGTTATGAACACAACTAAAAGAGGTATATAGATGCAAAGATCAAATAGAATGGAAGAATACCTAAGTTCGACTAAAGATCTGATTTATACCAACTCAAATGCAAAATTAGGAGGTAAACACCACCTCTAGAGGCATGGTCATAATAGATAGTGGAGACCAAAAAAATATTATATCATGAAACATGAAACCTATAAGGACATCAAAAATACATATAAACACTTTAAAAGTGAACCACTAGATTAGTTTTTTTAAAGAATTGAGAATAGAAAAGATAGGAGAACTTATCATCAAAATCAAGAGTTGAAGAAACACACTCTAAAAGATGATATGAGGATGTTAAGATTTTTAACTTTGTTAAATAACTTTTTATAAAATTTATAAATAGTTATATGGTTATTTTTTCTAAGATGTTGTTAAAGCTTCTAGTCCCATGTAGTTTTTTTTTATCTCATGGATATAATTAAACTATTTTCATTTCTAAAGTACTTGTAGAGCAACAATAGATGAAAAACAATTATTAAATTACCACCAAAGTTTAAAATCTTGTATTTCAATGCTAAAACAAACAAATGAAATAAATAAATGAGAAGAAAGAATATGTACCTCTTCTAAAAACAAAAATAAAAAAAAAGGATTATTTATCTTTTATACATTAAAAACAATGGAAATTAAGAAATATTTTTATCCTTAAATACAAATCCTATAACGATATAATAACATTAATCCTATATGGGACAATGAAAATACAAACGCATTTAAGGACATCTTTTGTATACTAGGACTAAAAAATATAGAAGTGTTTCAATTTATTACACAAACCTTATGATATTATTCAAGTTAGGAGTAGAAATAGTATAAGGGTAGTGAAAAAAGAGAAGCATTTCATTTTTAAATATAATATATATATATATATATATATATATATAAGAGAGAGAGAGAGAGTGAGAGGGAGAGTACTCACATGATCAAATATAATATAGCCACAATACAACAAGATCAAGATAGTGAGAATAATATGAGCAAATTAATATGTATATCAAGGCTTATAATTTATCAAATAATATTCATTAATAAACAACAATATGAATGTAAATAGCTTGAATCATACATGTACAAAGCATGTAGCACAACTTACATATTAATTGCTCAAAATGTATGCAATATTTATTGATCTTCTCTCTATTACAAATATGATAAGAACTTGCTCTCTTCTCTGTAATATGATTGATAACTCCTTGATACTTGACACTTCTCTATGGAGTACTATATAGCCATAGTAGAATGATTCTTTGGATACTTGACTATTCTTTTCCATATGCCAAATCTCATGACTCTTGGCTTCTCTACTTGACACTTGCATACTTGATGAACACATGACTCTATATTGTATGCACACCTATACATGACTCTTGACCTTAAATTTACACACTCTAACCTAAGACACTTGTGCACATATTTACATTACATATTTTCACTCTTACATATAAGACACTTGTGCATATAGACTCAACTTATACTTGCACACTTACTCACATGACACTTGTGCATTTCCTGCATATACACATGTTGGTCAAAGATATACCTTAGGTAAAGATTTTTTTATTTGTGCGCCTTAGACCCGACCAACATTGAAATATGAAGAGGAAGAAATGTCTCCCATGCCAATCTCCATAGAGGGGCTGGTTCCCTTGCTATTCTAACTGGGGGATTTGAGATTAAGGACTTGGAAAGGAATGGGAAATAACTGAAAGAGATGGAAAATATGGCCACAGGCTAGATAGAACAGGGGTGATGGACTAACATCACAATAACTCTACTACACTCTGAATCAAATAGCCCTCAAATACATACAACTAACAGATATTAAAACTAAACATCTAACATGCATAATCTCCAGGGCTACTCCAGAGGTTCACGTTTTATCGGAGCTAAATCCAGTTATTAAATTTCAAGCCTACAAACAAACCAGAGAACTTAATATAAGATAAGTAATAGAAGACATACACAAAAAACAGAAGTCCAAAGTTAGAGCCAGACATCAGCTGTATTGATAGCAAAATTTTGGTTACATCAAGCTTCTAGCAAACATCCATTATTTTACAATAAAAGAGCAGGTTTATATAACGAAATCTATCGCTTGAAATATTAAATGCACACCTACAAAACATGGCGGTGGTAGCCAAGATAAGAGTTACAAGAGAGTACAATCATGAAACATTAATCAGGTATGGTCAGGATTGATGACTCCACGAAAATGTAGTTGAACTCCTTCAATGCCCTAACAGGTTTGGCTTGCTAGCGCTGCCTCCTCACTCACGAGGACCACTTTCATGGAATATAGGCTTGAAATCTTATAACGTCCAGTCTGGAAGCTTCTCATAATGGTTGCTCTTGGATAGATAAGGATACACCTTAACTTGTTGATGTGAAGCGCTTCTGGGAAAGACCAGCGCCAAAGTTGAGAGGTTCGGAGGTGAAGCACAACCAACCCATGCGAAGCTACTTAGCACAAAGAAAAGAAGCACAAGTGTATGCAGCCTCGAGAGTGGTGCAGGCATTTGAAAAGTTAGCAGGTAAAGCGCACTACCTTGTTGCGCATTTGTCTTGCACCTGCGAAGTGGTGCGCAAGGCCTAAAGCCTTGGAAATGGTGTCAGTGTGGAAAAGTCAACAGGTGAAGCATGCCAACATGGAGTGCAAATGCCTTGCACAACAAAAAATAAGCGCAATAGTCTGGGCATTGAGAGGAGCACTGGGTTGAAAATTCAAACACCCAAGCGCTCTGGAATGGTGCGTGAATGCCTTGCGTTGGAGATATAGAGCGCAACAATCTGGGCATCGAGAGACGCATCTCTGTTAAAAGTCAACCGTTGAAGCACACAAACTAATTGTGCATTTGCGTTGCATAGGAGAAATGGAGCACCATGCCTAGATGCCTTGGAAACTATGTTGGGGTTGATTAGTCAAAAGGCATTGTGCTTGGACTAGGTGCACAAGTTTTTGGCGCTTGAAGAACGAAGCACAATACCTTTGTTTCATCTTCTCGAGAAGTGCACCGCACTTTGAAAATTCAAAGCATAAAGCACTCCAAAAGAGAGCGCAATAGCCTTGTGCTTACAAAAATAAGTGCAACACACTGGTATGGGGAGTTGTATCGACATTGACTGGTCAACTACTAAGGCGCGCAAGGATGGAGTGCAAAGGTCTTGCATTGGAGAAATGGAGCACAACAGTATTCACCAATACTTATCCATTTTTGCTTGGGATCTGGTGGTGCGCGTTGACCGGTTAACTTGTTGTGCGCCCTTCAGGTAGTGTGCAAAGGTGTTGCGTTGGGCATTGATGCACTTTGACCAGTCAATATGGATAGCACTCTTCTAAGAGAGCGCAAGGGCGCTGCGTTGGCTATCATTGCGCTTAGGCTCAGCCTGGCCAGCAAGGGAACTTTTGCAAGAAGGGACCTGCACTCCTTTACTCTTTCGATTCTGTTCACGCCCGGGGACAGTAAGCCATATTTGCCTTCGAAAGGATGTATGCCCTGCATGATAAGTTAACAAAAAAATATTGCACAGTACTTCAGGCGCAACCAAGAGAATTTTACAGTAAAACTTAGGATAGAGAACAATGCATTCTGAAGCAATGAGAGAGTTTTTGGGGAGCAAAAAATAGTGGACAGCAAAATATACACCATGTTGCAGAAATGTCAACAACACACTTACATAAAAAGGGGAAATAATACTGACACTCTAAACTTTGACTCAACCATAATTTAATATTTACAAGTTATACCATACATTAACATGTACCAAATAATGTAATATACTCCAACAAAAGCATTTTTGATCTTTAAACACAAAACCCGCAATAATCTATGGTATACTTACATCCATAACCATAATATTCATGCATAAATTATTTTTTAAAAATTAGAAAAAATACCATTAAAATCCATAGTAAAGATCAATTTTTATGGAGTGCGAGTGGAGAGGGAGTGTGAGCAGAGAGGGAGTGTGAGCCCCGCTAGCAATTATGGAAGGAAAATCATATTTGAAATCCCTAATGGGAAGTTATAAATCCTTAGCTAGAAATCAAGATGCCCTAGCTAGAATTATGGATGCCCAAGTTGGAGATAAGCGAAAGAGAGAATATATGACAAGTTCAATCTAGGTAGTAGATGTTATACCAGAAGTGATTAACAACGATGTGATGATAGAGAATGATATAATGGTTCTTAAAAGTAGAGGATTATATATTTATGTTCCATGGATACTAGCCAGGGTTTTTAGAGATTCAAAATTGAATCAAGTGGAAGTGGGGATTGAATTCAAATTACTTTGTGACTTTTCTTCCTAAATATTTTTTCTCATCATCTTTTCTAGTTTGGAAATTAAGGATAAAATAATAGGTGGCCCATGGTTTAGGGGGAGATATGCTTTTTATTTAAGATCATGGAATGAATTTTTTTTGTTTAGACAAAAAATATTAAGAAGCTTTCGATGTGGGTTATTTTTTGGACTTTCGTGTTAGGCTTATCAATAAGGATATTTTGAAGAATATTAAAAATACCATAGGGGAATTCATTAAGGAGTGACTAGCTATTAATGAGCGAAATCATGCTATATATACTTGAATATATGTTGCTATGGATATTTCACAACCTTTTCCACAATCCATTAAGATTAAACCTAATTCAAAAGAATAATATCAATAAGTGGATTATGAAAATATCATATTTTGATGACATAATTGTTATGATAATGGACACATGACAAGAGATTGTAAAGTGAAAACTATGAAGAAAGAGATAATTTTTTTGGTCAAGATATAAACTTTAAGATGAAGCAAGAAACTTATACTATAATAGAAGCTTAGATCAAATCAAAGATATTCCACTGCAAAATAAGAAGCAAGGAAAGCCTATCTACAATATCATATGGTAAAGGCCACCATAGCTTACTTGGATAAACCATTAGAAGAAATAAATATGGATATAAGGGATGAAAAGGTACAATGTATAAGTTCAAGTTTAGAAGAAATTAAAGGTGCAAAGAAATATGTGGAGGAAAATCCTAAAACAAAGACAACAAAATAGTTCAAGTTTATTCCAGGTAATTTTTCACTTTCCTTAATTAGTATAAAATTCTCTCTTGGTAATAGAAATAAAAGTGGTGGAGGGCTTATTCCTTGTACTTTAGGGTTTTGAGAGCAACATAATAAAGAAATGAGGATGGAGATAATCCTTAGCAACTTAAGGTTTTTAGGGTAGCATGAGAAGGTAATTGCTATGGAAGAGCATCCTTGCACTTTAGGGTTTCTAGGGCAACATGAAGAAAAATGTGCTTTTGAGGTTTTTCCTTGCACTTCAAATCCTTAGCAAGACAAACCTATAGATAATAAGTCTTACTATGAGCAGTGTGAGAATATTGAAGAGATTCATGAAGATGAAAGTTTTGGTGGGAATGACAAAAAGATAGGAAGACCGAAGAAGCAAAAACAAAGAGGAAAAAAAACTCAAAGGGATATTGATATGGGATAAAAAAGTAAATATCCCAAGTGTTAACAAGAAGAGGGGCTAATCCCATAAATAAATAAAAAGACTGAAAATAATATCTTGGATGTTGGGATTCCTCCGATATTATCTCACAAGTCCTTTATCAAGGATCAAATATTAATCACAATATAATGTTATCAACTCATTGGCCAATAATAATGAATATCATTCATAGAATAACAACAATATTACTCAATAATAAAACTCACAATATATTCATAAATCATAAGATATTACAACAAGATATTTCTTGTTCTTCAATTATAATGCATGGAGCTTTATCTCCATAATATAACCTTACAATATGACTCTTCAATACTCAACTATTGCTCTCCTCAAACATCTGGGAGATGCATCCTTTCATATTCCTCACATATGACAAAACTCTCATGACTCTTCACTTTACATCTTGCCACATATCATGTGACTCTTCACTTGTATATTTGATACCTAACATCTATTACTCTTGACTTACTAACTTAACACTTTACACTCTTACAATTTGCACGCTTGCACACTTTATTATATAACACCTGGACACATCTTGCACATTGACACACTTTAGATAAACACTCCTAAATCTAATATTTACAAATATACAAATGTACCATTGGAGTACATTAACATTTACCAAACAATGTAATATCTCCAACACCCCCTATATTACATTATTTGATTTGAAGACTTTTAGTTTTCAATCTTTTATTCTAGTCTTCATCCTTTCGCTCTAACTCTCACACTGCTTGGACTTCTAGTATTAACCTGTTGACCTATACCCTAAAATATTTATCAGACTTCCTTTGTGATCATAAAAAAATTGTAACATATCTATGATCTTGTTCTAGTCTAATTTTTTTATCCATCCATAGTGTATTTCAATTTTCTTTTTGTGATTTGTTTTTGGTTTGGTTCTTTCACAAATTTTGCAATTCTAAAATTATCTTGGTTTTAAATTGTGTCTTTTATTTTTATTTTGGATCTATTTTCAACTACTTTCATTTCATCATCTAAAACATAAGTGCCTTTAGGAGTTTTTGAATATATTTCATTTTCATCCATTTCACAATCATCTTCAATTTGATCTTCATATTCAGTGTATATAATCCTTACTGTAAGGGCTCTTATCTCATTTTCTTCTTCAACTTTTATCTCTTGAGCTTCTCCAATTTCTTGATCTGAATTTTCTTTTTGATGGTCTTCTTTGTTGGCTTTTTAAGTCTTACTACCACAAAATATCACAGGTCCCAATATAAAATAGCCACAATATTAAAGGTCAAGATAATAATAATATGAGTAGAATGAAAAAATTAATATGTATATCAAGGCTTATATAATATTGAAATAACATTTATTATAATACTAGGAGTTGCAAGCTTACCGCAGTGGTAAAATTTCTTGGGTTTTCATATAGGAGATCCAAGTTCAAACCCTGTTCGGTACGAGGGGACTAAGACCCCTCATAAAAACATGTGTAAACTTAAAATTTTGGGCCCATGAGGGATACCATAGTGGTAAGTTCTTGGGTTTTCATCGAGGAGATCTAAGTTCAAACCTCGATATGAGGGGACTAGGACCCCTCATAAAATCCAGTGTAAACTCAAATTTTGATCAAGTAGCATTAGCTCAATCGATTAGATTCCTCATTATTTAAAGAGGATACCAAGGTTCAAATCTTGCTAAGTGATACATGGATAATATCCAAGCTTTGTTGTAATACCACTATGTAGTGATGACATAATATGAGTGGGGTCCATTTCAATCCCATTTAACCAATTGAAAAAAATACTAAAATAACATTCATTTATATACTGAAATACAAATTCAAATAGCCTATGTCACTCATGAACTATGCATGAAGAAAACTTACAATATTAATTGCTCAAAAATATGTATACAATTTTTATTCCTTTTTCTTCCTCTTATAACCAGATAATATAATTATTTTTCTTTGATTACTATTGTATTACTTTCTCATGGAGTATTTTCTCCATAATATAGCCATAGTAATATGACTCTTCAAGTACTTGACTATTGCTCTCCATATGACAAGTAGTATGACTCTTGGCTTATCATCTTGCCACTTGCATACTATATGGACACTTGATTCTAAGACACATGAGCAAATGAATCTTATACTTCTACTAGATGGAGACTTGACTCTAAGACATATGAACAAATGAATCTTACACTTCTACATGCACTCCTAATCTAGGACACTTGCACATATCCTCACATTACATATTTACACTCTTACATACAATACACTTGTGCACATTCTCTCAATCTACACTTGCACTCTAACTTACATGACACTTGTGCATTTCTTGCACATTGACACTTACATAAAAGGGAAAATATAAATCACACTCTAAACTATAGACTCAACCCTATTCTAATATTTACATTATACCATAAAGGTACCATGGGGGTACATTAGAATTTACCAAATAATTTAATATTCGTCAACATTATTTTGATTATTGTTGTTGCACATGTTGATATTGAGGCTAATATTACCTTGACTAAAATATTTGAAAAGGTCTATTCATTTGATTTCTTTGATTCAAAGAATTATATCTACAAATACTTGTAGTATGACCTTTTTTATTGCATATGTGATAATATCTTCATCTCCATTCAGGCTAAGATTATGATGATGTTGCAATGTTACTTGATATATTTTTCTTTGATATTAAAGCATTATTAGTCATCTCATATTTGACTAAATTCTCCACTTCATATTCTTGAAGAACATTAACTAATTCATCAAAGGTTATGGTCTTATTTAGCACTTGAAGTGAAGTGACTATTTTTTTGAAAGTCTTTGGGAGTGCTCTTAATGTAACTTGGACAAGAAGTTTGCCTTCTTCTTTTTCTCCAAAGTTAATAACGTATCCTTTAATTCCACTATCCTTCTAAGAAAGAGCTCTATACTTTATTCACTATTAACCTTTAATGAATACAATTATGACTGCAAATGCAATATAGTAACCTCATTCTTTCTTATAAATATTTTGCATAATTTGTTCAAAGCAAATTTTGAAGTCTTTGCTTCTCTTATATAACTGAATTTCATCAATTATCTTGGATATGATTAGCATAAGTAATTTTGCATCATTTTCATCAAATTTTTAATTTTTTTGTTTCATCTTCAGGCTCGTCCTTTGTTCCATGCACTATATCCAAAAGCTTTTCAACAATGAGAATTGATTTTATTTTATTTTTCCATGATGCAAAGTTTGGTATTTTCAAAAGTTGTGATTTAGAAAGGAAAAATTTACTATTTTCCATAATGGAACTCATCAATTCATCAAGTTTCAATAAATTCCTTTTATCTTCCAAATTCAATTTCAAATTTAGATTTAATTTCTACTTACATCTCACAAATTTTCACATTCAATTTCAATTTTTAGTTTTCACTTATATATCCCAAAAATATCAAATTCATAAATTCACAATTATTCAATTTTCAATCATTCAAATAATTCAATCTTCATTTAATTCATTCTGTAAAGTGAAATCGACCAATATCGATAAAAGCAGTAAATCAAAGTAGATAATAATGTACGCATAAAATGAAAGATCTTATTTATTATAAACTTAAAGAGCCGGATCTCCACTTTATACATATATATGCCCCAAATAAGGGGTTACAATACAATATTTTCTTTGATATAGTTATTATAATCAGAGGGTTTAAAATCCTCGTTCAAATGAATGTTGATGTCTCTGGATCGTCCTAACTTCAAAAAGTGTGAGTGGGCTTGTGTATCCTTGCGGGGCCACTCGAAGCTGCAACAACCATCACTAAAAATACCTCCTGTAACCTACACACAAACATATCATAATAAATTTAGTAACACCTGCGGGGCCTCCATAGTGTGAGGCCCACTAAAACATGAAAGTGTAAAATACTAACCCTAGCTGAAATACTTGCTAAATGAAATGCAAAAATACAGAAAACATAAGTAAATCAATAAAACTTGATACCTTGTTGAAATATGCTTGAGTTGTTAGATCTACGCTTTTGATGACTCAATCTAGTGATGCATGAACACCCGTGAGCATCCGAGGGTTTGACAACTACAAACTGATGAATGGTGAACTCCTTACAGCATTCAGGGATGGTTGTGGATACCCTGCAACATTCTGAAAATGCTCTACAATATTCATAGAATACCCTAGAGCATTCAAGGGTTATGGGGGGATGCTTTGCAAAATTCAATCTAGTTTGTAGAGGTTTCAATGATGGATGTGGTGGATGTGGCGGCGACGAGGAGGGAATGTGTTAGCAGAGTGCTAGGGTTTATAATGTTTCGACCTTCATTCACAAAAGTGAATGATCTTTTATAATTTGCCCTTGATCATACTAGGGTTTTGACAACACCAATAGACGGTCGAGATTAAAACATGATGAAGGGTTGTGATTGCAATTTGATAAGTGACATGGATCATGTTAAATGAGTGGCCAGGATTAAGTCGTGATGGCCGGTTGAGATTTATTCATATATTTTATATAAATATAAATATATATAAAATATTTGTATTTATATATATAAATATACATATATAAAAATAAATACTGAATGGTTATAATTTGATTATACATAGATGAAAAGTGGCTAGGATTTGGTGTCTACAAATACCTCTTTTTGTATCGTGTTGCATGAAACACAATGTGGTGCAAAAATAAGAGACACATGGTTTGGTGAAGTAGCTTCTTTCCTCGGTGCGCAAGAAGATTCTGAAGACAAAAATTTGTAGCTTACCCCCTCAATTGGCGAATGAGTGAAGAATGAATCTCACGAGCCAATTGACAAAAATGTGGATGATATGAATGATGTAAATGAATATGAATGATGTATTGATTGTGAATGGTACAATAAATGATTATGCTTTTACCTCAACAAAAAAAAGGTTTTTTTGAAATGTGGATGATATGAATGATGTAAATAAATGTAATGATTGATTTTGCTTTTTGCCCCAATAGAAAAAGGGGTTTTTTATTGGATGATATGAATGATGTAAATGAATGTTATGATTGATTCTGCTTTTACCCCAACAAAAAAAAAAGGGTTTTTGATTAGATGATATGAATGAAGTATCCCGATGTGGAAACGCGAAATCAAATTTGGTTACCCCAAGTTTGGGGTGATTTTGTGTTTTTGAAAAATATGGGTTTTGGCATAATTGAAATACAAAATGATGAAAATGCAGAAAAAATGAAAAAGTAAAGGAACCAATCATCCTAGGGGCCTGTTAGTGACTGTAGCAATTCTTGAATGTATAGTGAGGAACCAATCATCCTAGTGGGCTTGTTATCCGTAGTGATTGTTGTAATGTAAAATAAATGATGTAGTAAAAATTATTCGTGTTTGTTACCCCACGAAAAAGGGCGTCAATGACAACTTTCAAGCAAATTAGTCTAAGCACAGTCTCATTTGGAAAATGAGAGACCAAAAATATTTTGTTTTAGAACAAGAGGATGTTGGATAATGATATGAGCAAGCATCCTTATGGTGATCTACCCATACTACCAAATTGCATGGATAACCAATCGCTGCAATCATTAGGGGAATAGAGTAAACCACTAGATATGAGGTTCGCTTGATAATACAAGGGCAACTGACAATGTTGAGTGGAAATGCATTGATGAGTGAATGTGATAATGTTGAATGAAGATGTATAAATTTGAATGAAGATGTATGAATTTGAATGAAGATGAAAATGCATTGATGAGTGATTTTGATAATTTTGTGAAATTTAGAATTGTTTTGGGATATTTTGAAGCAATTTGAGGCATTTTTGTGACTTTTAATCGTAAACAATAATTAAATGTCCAAATAAATCCATGTTATCACAAAAAGTGATGAATGCTTGGAATAGTGAATGTGGTAGTTTTGTGAAATTTTGGACCGTTTTGAGGCATTTTGATGCGATTTAGGTGTTTTCACAACTTTTGGTTACAATCGAAAATTAAGCGCCCAAATCAATCCATGTTATCACAAAATGTAATGGAATGATGTAATGCATGCATGGATGAATTTTGTGATGATTTTGTGGGGTTATGCTACATTTTGAGGCATTTTGAGTCATTTTGTAGCATTCTGGATCCAAACGTCGACCAGCGTCCACATCATACATAGACACGAGAGAGCGTCTATCACTTGGCAAACACAAGGAAACATTTGAGTGCACCAAGAAAATTCCCTGGGGCATTTGAGTGTGCCAAAATTAGTTATAAAATGTCTACAGGGGTAAAATTTGATTCATTCTTGCATTTGAGATTTTGAGAAGTGGTGTTTGAATAAGATTGAGCAAGTGAGGTGATGGAAATGGAGTAAGTGGATGCAGAAGCAAGATTTGAGACGTATGTGGTGGAGGTAAGTTCCCTTAACTCTCTTGTTTGGATTTTACAATGTGCTTTTTTTTATTATACAATGTGTAAGATGTTGATGTGCATTTGCATTTGTGTTGTGTTGCAATTGAGTATCTTGGAGGCTTGACATTGATTCTCGTCCATCATACTAAGGGTGAGAAAAGCGTTGTAGAAGGACCACTAGGATTTGTTGGAGTGGATGGGGTTGGATGGATGTGTGCGTATTATAGGGGTTTGACAATGGGTGCTAGCTAGTGCCTTGTGATGCACTTTTGTGTATGAGCCTTAGTGTTCCATTGTATATAGCCTTCGGGCGTTCTTTGTATATGCAATTTTTATATATATACATGGCCTTTATTTTTGTGTATGACTTTGTGTGAATATTTTTGTGAATGCATGTGTATATGATGTGATGGATGATAATGTAATGATGATGTATATGAATTGTGATGATAACAATGCAAGTGAAATGACACTCTAATGATCATTTGTAGTTTAGATTTTTGGTTGACCATATTTGTTATTGTTGCTTAATCAGGGGCATCAAGATATGATGGTGGAATGTGAAGTGAATGACTCATGTAATGATATGATATGGATGTTGTGTTGGCTTAGGGATGATTGATCTAGAGTTGTTTTACAGATACTCAAACATCCCAGTGATTTCAAACAAATTCACTAAGTTTAGTCTAAATTCTCCAAGACCAAATGTGTGTGCAGTGAATGTTCATTTACTAATCGCGAGCATGGTTATGACTCAAGGTAATCAAGAACCAATGTGTGTGCAAGTGATTTCATTAACCTATATTGAGTAAATTGAGATGAAACATGTCATGAAGGAGACCAGGAAGCTAGCTCGTCCTTATGTGTGATCATAGGTCTCTTCAAGAGAGACATGTCGCCATGCATGAGCATACTCCACTGTCAGTCAAGCGTCTATAGCCTCGGTGGAGGTTAGCTCCATAGTCAAATGATTGGATCTCTAAGCTTTGGGGAATCAGACTACCTAACCATTGGGATGGAAATGTAGTTCTATCCTTACTACTTGAGCATATGTAGTGTGTGATTTTGTAAAAAAATTAGAGCTTTGGGGAATCAAATTCTCAACCAAGGTGTGATGAGAATTTTATCCTATCCTTACTACTCATTATTTTATTTGGAAGTGTTGTTAGTGGTGAAGACCACTATTTTGATTTTGGACTATGTGCATAATGGGACAAGCAAAGATGGCTTTTTCGCTTCAAGGTTCAACCTAATCATGGTGTTATCCCTCTTTGACACGAGATATTTTTAATATGTGTGAGATGTGTTTGGTTCAAGAGTGCTAGAGTTAGCTCCCAGAACTCAAGATTTTATGTCCTAGAGAGAACTCGACATGTATTGGAGGTTGCTTGAAACACTAGGAGTGGTTGAGTGACCAAAAACACCTAGGGATGATGGAAATTTGTATTACAAATGATAACTTGACTTATAAAATGGTGCAATGAGATGGATGTGAACTTGAAGGTGCCCCTGATTAAGGAGATAAGACTTTTTGGATCAATTGTTATCTAAACTGATAAAATGACCCCTAATATGGTGGATGAAATGCACCGAAATGACATGAAAATGCTTGTGGAAAATGAGTGTGTGAAATGCAATGTTTATGAATGATGTTTTTGTGTGGTGATAGCCATGTATATATATACATATATAAGTTGCATTAAGCATAGAACGCTCTCAAGTGGATGATGTTTAGTGGCTCAAGCTCTTCTACTCCCTCTAGACTAGTAAGCCTATAAGTTCCTTGATGCACCTTTTGTGTGATAATGTATGGACCTAACCAATTAATCGTAAATTTATTACAAAGATACGGTAATGCATTGGTGTTTTTGTTGATGTTATTTAAGGACAAGATCTACTTGGAATTCATGTAGATGGACTTTGGCATTGTAAGCACACTTTAGACGATCATAATATACTCGTAGATGCTCCAAGGCATTGATTCACGTTTCATCGAGGAGCGTGAGTTGGTCAAGACATGTTTGTCTAGTAGAATCGTCATCTATGAATTCTTATAATGAAATGCATAGTGAGGGGATGTCAAGCTCAAAAGGCGTGATTACTTTGGCACCATAGACCAATGAGAATGGTGTTGCCCTAGTAGGCGTGCGGATGCTTGTTTGATAATCTCATAATGCCAAGGGGATCTGAGTATGCCAATCTCGATGATTTTATTTGACTAGTTTCTTGAGTATAGCGATCAAGGTTTTATTGGTTGCTTTAGTTTGTCCATTTGTCTATGGGTAATAAGGAGTCGAGAAACTATGTTGGATATTATATTTATCGTGAAGTGCTCGAACATCCTTATTTTTGAAAGACACCATTATCAAATTATTTTTGAGGGGATATCAAAGCAACAGATGATATGTTGAAGTATAAACTCCACAATTCAAGGTATTGTCATACTGGTTAGAGGAATTGCCTTGACCCACTTTGTGAAGTATTCAATGGCTGTGATGATGAATGTGTGTTGTCCCGATGAAGGAGGTAAGATTTTATCAATCAATTCAAAACCCCATTGTGAAAAAGGCCAAATACTTTGAATAGGTTGTAATGCTTATGATGGCACATGAGTTATATTAGCATGTTGTTGACATTGTTGACATTTCTTAACATAAGTGCAACAATCGTGTTCCATGGTGGGCCAATAATAACCCATGCGTAAGATACTCTTTGCAATGGCCATTCCACTAAAGTGACCACCACAAGTACCATCATGAGCTTCATATATTGATCTTTGTGCCTCTTCATGCTCGAGACAACAGAGGAGGACTCCATCATAACCACGCCTATACAACACATCCCCCAAGAGAGTGAAACAAGCTACCTTTTGCTTGAAATTTCATTTGGCAATTTTGACAATATTAGTATGCGAACATTAGAAATATTACTAGAGTGATAGGTTTATATAGTACAATGGAATAGATATTAATGTAATATCTTCCTTAATAAACTCTAACAAATGCTCTTGAGAAATAAGCGCTTAACCTAACCTACTAACCAACTAGGTAGGATAGTTAACGTAGTCAACTTGACTACTGTCACCTAGTTACCTAGTTACCACAAGATATTCCAAACAGTGAATATCTTCGAGGTAAAAAGTAAAAGTAATAGTAATAATCTAAATCTACCATGCGGTAAATAGAATCTACCTAGGACTTTATTACAAATTACCAAATGAGGTAATAATTATAGTTATTGTAGCATAATAACTCTAACATCCCCCCTTATTACATTATTTGGGTAATGTATATAACTACCCCAATACAGTGATGAAGAGAAATGAAATATGTTGATATGTTGGCTCTTGCTCTAGCTCGGGCTCTGTCACATTGCTCTGGCTGCTCTAAGCAAAAAGTGGGTCATTCCTCACTTTGTTTTCACATCAACGAATGTCCTTATTGTAATATTTTCATCCTATCGGATTGCATGGGTAACCAATCACTGCAACCGCTAGGTGTACTAGAGTAGATCACTACATACGAGGTTCATTCTATTACAATATGATTTTGCAAAAGTTTTGATAAGGTAGCTAAGGTGTCGGTCGCTGCCGAAAATGCACCCTTATAAGTTTCTCCCTTTTTGCAAAACATGTTGTAATGGAATTTTTGCAAGAAGTGTGACTAAGGTGTCGGTCTCTGCCGAAAATGCACCCTTATAAGTCTTTCTCCCTTTTTAGCAAAAATATTTTGTGAGGTAGGAAAGAAATGTTTATCCCCCCTTAAGTGCAAAAGATATGCAACTTATGAAGCTTTTTAAGGTTTTTACAAAGATTGCCTCCTAGGCAAATTTCAAAAATTTCACCAAAAATTCCCCCCTTTATTACAAGTACTTCAAACAAAAAGAGTTTGTTATTTATGAAGCCTAAAAAGAGGTACAATCACCCCTTTATTGCAAGTACTTCAAACAAAAACATTTACTATTTATGAAGCCTAAAAAGAGGTTTGCAATGGTGTTGCCTAGGTTGACAAGTTGTGTCCCTTGCAAACCTGTATGGGTCATGAGCACTTTGTGTGCTCTTTCTGAATATGAATCAAAAACCTCACTAGCAACATGGTTTCTTTGTTGTCTATTTTACCTTTTTTTGTGTACCTTTGTCCTTTTTGTCTTGCTTATTTTTAAACCAACATCGATTGGTGTCATGGTTGTCCTTTTTACAATTTGTGCAAAACTTCTTTTCTGATTGAGGTTGCTTGCCCTTATCTTTGGAATATGACCCCCTCTTCTTCTATTGACCCTGTTTATGTGTAAAAAGTGCAGTGTTGGACACTTCATCTTTTTGTAGCTGATTTGCTTCTTCAGTTTGAAGCAAATTTACTAACTCCACAAAAGTCACCTATCTTTGAGACACTTGAAGAGATGTTATTAACATTTTATAGGATTCTGGAAGAGCCCTTAGAATGACCGAAGTCAAGACCTTATCTTCAAATTTTTCTCCCAAAGCATTCAGTTTTGATTTTATTTCTACCACTCTACAAAGGAATAACTCTATTGTTTCACCTGATTTCATATGGAGAGTATGAATTTGTGATTGAAGGTTAAGAATTGTAGCTTCATTTTTCCCTTCAAAAATGGTAGATAAAGCATCCCACGCTTCTTTACCATGTTGAGCATCACAAATGTGAGGTTGAATTTCATCAGTAGTAGCTAGGAGAATTAGCATGAGAAGACGGTTGTCCTTTTTATCCCATGCATTCTGATTTGCTCACGGTGTAGCGGGTCCTTTTATAGTGTTTGTCACTATATCCCACAATTCCTCTACAATAAGAATGGCCTTCATTTTGGTCTTCCATGCTGAATAATTAGAACCTTTAAGCAATTGGGTATCATTGAGATACTTGTTTATTGTAGCCATTGTGTAGGTTCTTTATTTGCACCAAAATGGTTTCTCTTTCACTCTAATTGATATTTAATGGCACCTGCCTGAAAATTCTCTTGAAGAAAGATGATTAGTTTGAGGAAATTTAAGCCAAACAAATAAGAAATGAAAGAGAATTCACTCTAATTGATATTTAATGGCACCTACCTGAAAATCCTCCTAAAGAAGGATAATTAGTTTGAGGAAATTGAGCCAAACAAGAAGAGTGAATTTAGGGTTGTATGGAGAGAATATCAATATTAAAAATGGCTTATACTTGTGCAATGAATTACACAAATGAGTGTGAAATTTGGGGTTTTGAGTGCTCTTGATTTTGATGACTTATAATTGTAGAAAACAAGAAATTAAATGCAATAATCAATCAAAGAGTGCCCACAAATTTTTACCACTTAGGTGTCGGATGCAACCAAAAATGCACCTAATTTATCAAATGCCAATTTGAAATAAAGGTGTTGAGTAATATCGAAAATGCACCTTATTACTAATTTTTGCAACAAAATTTTGATTTGTGTTGTGCAAAAAATTTTGATATTCAATTTCTCCCCTTGTCTTACAATTTTGCAAAGAATTTGGACAAAAACAATTGCCCTTCTTTTTGAGTTGCAAAATAAACAAGTTTTGTTATTCAAGTGCCCCCCCTTTTGTTACAATTTTGCAAAGAAATACAATTTCTTGTCCCCCCTTTGCTTTGCAAAATTAACAAGGTAGCACACCTTTCAAGCCAAGTCGACACACGACAAGCTTTTGAAAGGTAATCCAGAACTAGTCGACACACGATTTGGTTTTAGTGGACCCAAGGTCTATTTTGTAGGAGAAAAACTCTTACTCTCAAAAGTTGAGAAAGTTTTAAATCTCCTAATTTGCAAAAAAAGGTGTTATTTATTTGTCTTACATTCCCCTCTTGGAGAAAAACAAAAACACTCTTTCAAAATGTGCTATTATATGTATTATATCTCAAAAAAAAATTTGAGAAAACAAAAGCACAATTTTATATTTTGCAAATTTTATGTCTCCTTGTGTTACAATTTTGCAAGAGAAGAATCACATTTCTTGATTTTGTCCCCCCTTGATTTTGCAAAATTAACAAGGTTTTGAGAAGATTTTAGGGCTCCCTAATTTTGCAAAAGAAATGGTGCTCTTCTTTGTCTTACATCCCCTTTTGTGGAGAAAACAAAAGCTCTCATTTGTTTGAAATTTGCAAAAAATAGGTCCTTTGTTTTTCAATTTTAGTGCATAATTCTAATTAATTTGAGCATTATTTAATCAATAATAAAACAATTTTTGAAAAAAATCACTTTAATTTTTTTAAAATGATTTTAAACAAAAAAATATTAAATTATTAAGAAAAAAATACTAAAAAATAATTAAAAAAATACAAAAATAAATAAAAATAAAACTTTACCTTCTCATTTTTTATTTTTGTGCTTTTGAGAAAACATTTCATGCTTTTGACCCCGACGGGGGTCGAACTCTCGACCTCTTGTCGAGAGTCTTAACGCTTGGCTCGTCGCCAGTCGAGCTAGCTAGCCCGACGGGAAGGAAGGAGGGCCTCTTTCGTTTTGAAGGTGATTTTCGCCCGACAACGAAAAAAATAAATCCTTTGATGGCTTCAGGGCTTATTGTCCCACATGCGTCGTGAAGGTGCATGTAAAGTTGTTTAAAAATAATTTGGCCCCTTTTACTCTCGATTTCCTTCGGGCAATCGACGTCGAAGATAAAGCTTTTTCCAATACCGACAGCAAATCATGAGGTGACATGCGTACACGAGATCCAACAAATCACAACATGCCACGTCAGCACTCGTTGCCAGCAAATGCACCACGTGTTCGCGTCGAGTGTGCACTACGTCATCGTGTCATGTCAGCCTTAGAGGTCGCGCAGGTTCTGTCGCCATGTGGACCAACCACCACATGCCATGTCAACTACTGAGTCCGCACTCTATCAGATACCATGTGTCCACCTCGAATATCATGTTTGTTCCACGTTTTCAGATTATGACTGTACCTCGGTTTGCATGCATGTTGAGGTGGTCCATAGGTTCTCTCGTCGTTTGAAGGTGCTCCTAGATGGTTGTTGCAATGGTTCATGGATCAAAACCGCAAGAAATGTTTGTGGGTCGATTGTCATCGGTTGTAGTCGTCGGTAGGAGGTGGGCCAGTCTTGCGGTGGACCGTCGTCTACCCTACGTGGAGTTGGGTCGTCGTCTGTCAACGTAAGCCTGATAGGTCTTGTCAGGTCTGACAGGCTGTCAGATATACAGGTCTACAAGCTTACAGACAGATAGGAAGGAGATACAAAATAATTTCAAAGGAGGACAATGAAAAATTATGCATGCCAAATAATGCATGACCTTGATTTCTATGCTCACCTATGGAGATGCCTCAAAGAACATGTCTATCTAAGGAGGTCCTGAGTCTCGAGATTTGGGCCTCATGGTCCAACTAGAACATTGCTCGCCTTGTCTAGAGTGTTTCGAGTGCGTCCAAGTAAGCCAGGTAAGCTTTCGCTCTGATACCAATGACAATATTAGTATGTGAACATTAGAAATATTATTAGAGTGATAGGTTTATATAGTACAATGGGATAGATATTAATATAATATCTTCCTTAATAAACTCTAACAAACGTGTTTGAGAAATAAGTGCTTAACCTAACGTATTAACCAACTAGGTAGGATAGTTAACGTAGTCAACTTGACTATTGTCATCTAGTTCCCTAGTTACCACAAGATATTTCAAATAGTAAATATCTTCGAGGTAAAAAGTAAAAGTAATAGTAATAATCTAAATCTACCATGTGGTAAATAGGATCTATCTAGGACTTTATTACAAATTACCAAATGTGGTAATAATTATAGTTACTTTAGCATAGTAACTCTAACAAGTTCATGAAAAATCTGATGGGAGTGTTCCAAACTTGAGGAAGTCTTTTACCTGACCAGACCAAGGCTCATATGGCTCTGCGTGGATAAAACAAACATCCTTATCATATTTAGATTCAACATGGGAAATTACAAATTTAGAGATTATTGTGACAATTAATGGTTGTACCTCTCCTATGGAGTTCTTTGGAATCAATGATCCTAGAGAGGTCATCGCATTTGTAAATCTATTAGTCGAGCGAGACAAAATATCAATTTCATACTAGTCAAATTTTACAAGCAATTTCATTGCTACTTCATTGTAAAGCTTTAAGACTGATTCTTTGCATTGGTACGATTTGTTTGCTTGATGAACGACAAGTTAAAAATCTCCAAATATCCTGATACGCTTTATGCCCATAGCTATGGCTACTTGAAATCCTAAGATTAAGGCTTCATACTCTGCATTATTGTTTGTGCATGGGATATCGAGTTTGAATTATAAAGGAATAGGTATCCCTTGTGGTGTATGAAATACGACTCCTGCACCTTGTCCTTTTTTGCACCTAGATTCGTCAAAGAAGAGTGTGATATCCACATCCTCTTCAAGAATGACATATTCCCCTTGTTTAGTGATGGTAAATACCGAGTCATATGGAAGCTCAATAATCAAGGGTTGATCACTAGGAAGTGGAGCTTCCACAAGCTAATCAACTATCACCTGACCTTTAATGGATTTTTGACTAATGAACTCCAGATAAAATTTTGTTAGGAGCATTATCCATTTTGCAGTGCAGGTTTTGTTGTAAGTGTGAGATATCATGTAATGCAAAGGGTTTTCGTGAGCTATAACATAAGTGGTGTGACTTAGCATGTAATGTCTGAGTTTCTTAGTGGAAAAAACCACTACTAGGCACAGTTTTTCGATATAAGCGTATCAAGTTTCGTAGCTTACCAGTGTTTGACTAATGTAATAGACTGCTTGCTCTCGGTTTTTTTTATTTTTCTGTGTAAGCATTGTCCCTAATGCAAAGTCCATTGTTGAAACATAAATATGGAAGGGGACCCCTAGGCGAGGTGGAGTTAAGACTCGTGGAGAAGCCAAGTATTGCTTGATGTCAACAAAAGCTTTTTGGCATTCTTATGTCCATGAAAATGTCACCCCCTTTTGTAGTAAGTGATTGAAAGGCCTACATTTGTTAAAGAGTTGTGCAATGAAACAATGGATCCATTGGATTTCCTTGTAAACTATGCAACTCTTTCAAATTTGTTGGGAGAGGCATCTCCATAATGGCCTTGATCCTGTTTGGATCCACTTCAATGTGTTAGGAAAAACTTCAGATTTATCACCTGCAAGAGGAAGCACAATAACAAAAATATAGAACACGAAACTTGATAACACAAGTGACACAGAGATTTACGTGGAAACCTACAATGTGCAGGAAAAACCACGGGGCAATGGCAACTTCTCTTTTATTATTTTTAGCAAAATTTACATCCACGTCTTTCAACATTTTCAACAACCTCTCTCACATATGCAAGGGGTCAAATCCCTTTTATAGCACAGAAGGAAGACTCCAAACTATTTGTTTCCTCTTCCAACGGAATGTTGCAAGTGTGAATAGGGTTGCTTCGAAAGTGGCTTAGAAAAAACCTTTTCTAAGCCCTAAGTGTGAAAACTCCCTATGGTTGTCGGCAATTTTTTGTCGGCAAGTTTCCCTAACCTTCCTCCTATTATCTCTCCTATTCTCCTCCTATATTCCCTCCTTATCCCTCCATTTCCTCCTTTTCCCCCTTATCCCTCCAACCTCCTTATCCCTCCATGCACCCTTTCCTTTATTTCCTCCAACTTCTTCTATATATTAGCATTTGTCAATTGAATGTAATGTTGGTTGAAGGGTTCAATAATTTTGATATTTTCTCTGCGTCTGTTTTAATTTGTCGCTTGCTGTATTAATCTGGGCATTTGACCTGCGCTCAATCCTATAACTGGTATCAGAGCCAGATTCTGGCGGAGAGCGGGCACGGTTCCCGAGGCGAGGCCAGGCGGGCACGCATCCCGAGGCAGGCGTCAGGCGCACGGATAGAGGTCGTCAGCAGGCTCGGATCCCGAGGCGGATCACGAGTAGGCTCGGGCGCAGATCTCGAGGCAGTTTGGGCACGGATCCCGAGGCGACACTTGGTGAGGGGCGATTGGCGACAGCGAGCTCGACACGTGGCGAGGGGCGATTGGCAACAGGCTGATTGGCGGCAGGCAGCTTAGTTGGCAGCGAGGTTAAAACATCGCCATGTGGCAGACGACGATTGGCTACGCGTGGACAGAGGTGATTGGGCAGAGCTGGTAAATCACGGCACCCGTGACTGCCCGAAGGCAGTCGTTCTTCTATTCGCGCCGACGGGTTAATAAACCCTCGCGCGGCCAATTCCCACCGCATGTGGGATAAAGGCACGCGATTTTTTTTTTTTTAAATTTAAGCCTGCCGTGTTTTAAAATTCTGCCGACGTCGTTGTTTTTCACGTCCGAGGGACGTGGTGCAACGGACGGGCTGTCCGATAGCAGGAGGCCGGACGCGGGGTCGAATCCCGCGACCTACGCGCAAGAAAAAATATTTTTTTTAATTTTTGTTGCCGTCGAAGAAGTTAAAAGGGCAGCAGCCCTGTTTTTTTTCAGCTAAGCCGCGTGGTGGTGCGGCCAAGCCTCCTGCTTGTTGACCGGGAGGTCGCGGGTTCGAATTCTAGTTTAAAAAGGTAAAATTTTTAAATTGTTTTTTAAAGGTTTTAAAATTTATTTAATAATTTTTATATTATTTTTTAAAATTATCTTTTTTAAATAAGTTTTTTTTAAAAAGGTGATTTAAAAATAATAAAAAGTTATTAAATTTATTTAAAAAAACCTTTATAAAAATTTGCAAACCTTGAAGAGTTTTTTGTGGCCAATTAAAACTCGCCCAAGGGGGCTTGAAAATTTGCATATTGTGAACCTGGAAAAGTGACGGGAAGTCTTCCGGAGCACCCGTTTAGCACCTCCAAAATTTTTTGGACTCCCGTCTCGTGACGGGGGTGGCACGCCAGGGGCGCTGCCCCTTGGAACCCCGTTTAAGGGTTCAATATTGAAGTGGAGCCAAAGCCGGTAAATCCAGAGCTAGTAGAGCCGAGCCGGCGAGTCGAGCCGGTGGAGCCGGAGCGAGCAGAGCTAGAGCTAGAGCCGGTATTGGGAGTCTCACAATAAGCAATCAGTAAGAGAATTACTTTGCTTTGTAATTGCTTATTTCAGTGAAATCAAAGTTTGTTTTTTGAAATGGCTGCAAGTACTAGTCTACCAATCCCTGAATTTAATGGTAGCGACTATGATTACTGGTCTATAAAAATGAAGACCTTGTTGATAGGAAAAGGTCTCTGGGATGTTGTAGAAGAAGGTTATGATGAACCTACTGCTGCTGAATGGGCAGCTTTTTCAGCTGCTGATAGAAGGGCTAAAAAGGAAGCCTAGAAAAATAACTCATTTGCCCTGTATCATATTCATGCTTGCCTTAGATAGAAGTATCTTCCCTAGAATAGCCTCATATGTAAATGCACAAGATGCATGGAATGCCCTAAAAGAAAGCTATAGAGGTAGTGACCAAGTGAAGCAGGTAAAACGCAAACTTTGAAACGAGATTTTGAGAATCTCAAGATGCAAGAGAATGAAAGAGTCGGAGATTACTGCGTGCGAGTGAAAGCAGTAGTCGAAAAAATGGTCAGTCGAAAAAATGGTCACACTAGGGGAGGATATTAAGCGAGAGATGATGGTGAAGAAAGTGTTGAGAACACTTCTTCCTAAATGGAATTCTGTTGCAATAATTATTGAAGAATCCAAAGACTTAACCACATTGTCTTTTGATGCATTAGCTGGTTCACTTCTCTCACATGAAGAGAGGTTACGGGAAACTCCTACCACCGGTTATGGAGGAGATGACAAAGCTTTTGCCACACATGAAGGAAGAGGTAGAGGCCGTGGCGAGAGGTCAACAAAGAGGCAGAGGCGGGAATAATCAAAGAGGGGGAACTCCTAACGAGAGGAGGATCATCCAACGAGAGGTGGAAATCGAGAATAGAGGAGGACAACGACAATATAGAGGGAAACAATCGGTAAAGGAAAAGGAGGAGATAAATCAAAACAAGTTTGCTACAATTGTGGCAAACCTGGCCATTATGCTCGAGATTGTTGGTCAAAGACTTCGCAAGGAAGCGGCAGCAACCAGAGCAGTCAGTTTGGGAATTTTGGAGAAGAGGAAGAGTCCTCAAATCTCTTTCTTTCTTATGGCCAGACAGAGCAAAATATGAATGATACATGGATTTTGGACATTGGGTGTTCAAATCACATGAGTGGCAAAGAAGAACTCTTTGCTAAGTTAGACTCCTCATACAAATCCAGCATCCGGTTGGGAGATGACAAGTCATTGGCAGTTGAAGGCATTGGAGCCATGGAGGTTCCAACGAAAGAAGGCATCAAGCAAGTAAGTGATATCTATTACACTCCTCATCTTCAACACAATCTTTTAAGTGTTGGTCAAATGCTTGAAAAGAATTATAAGTTGATTTTTGATGAGGGTAAATGCACCATTTTTGACAAGAACAATAGTAATAGAATCATTACACAAGTGCCAATGTCGAAGAATAGATTATTCCCTTTGAAGTTTGGCCAGCGAGGAGGAAATAAGTTAGCAAATGTTGCAATTACCAATCCAAGTGTCCTATGGCACTTGAGATATGGTCACTTGAATTCAGCAAGTTTGAAGATGCTA
The DNA here is from genome assembly GCA_028583015.1 of Wollemia nobilis. NCBI lineage: Eukaryota > Viridiplantae > Streptophyta > Pinopsida > Araucariales > Araucariaceae > Wollemia > Wollemia nobilis. The sequence goes on along the minus strand of JAQPPZ010017031.1, from coordinate 2,614,197 downwards.
ACTTCACAAGCAATGGTAGTTGGACTTCCCAAAATTCAAGATAGTAAGGAAGTCTGTGAAGGGTGTGCCTTGGGCAAGCATGCCAGATCGAAATTTCCTCATGGACAAGCATGGAGGGCCAGCTATCCTCTTCAGTTAGTACATTCAGACATATGTGGTCCGATGCAGACCAAGAGTCTAGGTAATCACTCTTACTTCCTACTTTTCATTGATGATTGCACAAGAATGTGTTGGATATATTTTTTGAAGCATAAGGATGAAGCATTTGCATGCTTTGTTGATTTTAAAGCAAAAGTTGAAAGTGAGAGTGGATATTCTATAAAATGTCTTAGATCCGATAGAGGAGGAGAATACTCCTCTAATCGGTTTTTGAATTTTTGTAAACATCATGGCATCAAGAGGCGAGTTCACAGCTGCCTACACTCCACGACGAAATGGTGTAGCGAGAAAGGAAGAATCGCACCATTGTGGAGATGGCAAGATCAATGCTTCGAGACAAAGCATTTGAGTAATGCATATTGGGGAGATGCAACAAGGACTAGTGTTCACATCTTGAACAGAAGTCCTACTTCAAGTTTGAAAGGGAAGACACCTTACCAAGCCTGGTATGGTAAGAAACCAAATGTGAAGTATTTCCGAGTATTTGGTTCATTGGCATATGCTCACATTCTCGATGAGCTGAGAAAGAAACTGGATCCAAAGAGTCAGGCATGCATTTTTGTAGGATATTGTGAAAACACAAAGGGTTATAGACTCTACAATCCTACGACTCGAAAGATAGTGGTTTCAAGGGATGTGATTTTTGATGAAGGGGGAGAGTGGGGTAAGCCCCAAATATACAGTGATGTTGAGTCACATGATTCAAGTTCTCAGCGGGTGCAACAACGGATACCACGAGAAAGGCAAGAAATCTCCACCTTCAAGCCCAAGTTCTTCTAGTTCATCTTCCTCACCAAGTCCTTCTCCACAGAGACCTGCAAGTTCCTCACCAATGGACATTGATGTTCCATCCAAAGGTAAGAGAACTTTACAGTATCATCCATCATCTCAGATGTTGGATAAAAAATTTTCAAGAAGATATACTAGGAGTCAAGCTAGTGAAATGGAATCTGTTTTACACAGATTAGAAAGTATGCACTTGTATGGTGATGATGAATCCCAGCAGGAACCTAGGGGAGATCAAGTTAACTATGCTTTGTTAACTAGTGCACGACTTGAACCTTCTAGTTATGAGAAGGCATGTACTCAGAAGATTTGGCAAGATGCCATGAAAGAGGAGATAACCTCTATAAAAAACAACGACACTTGGGAGCTCGTGAAGCTTCCAAAAGGAAAGAAATGTGTTGGCTGTAAATGGATCTTCAAGACCAAGTTTAATGCTGATGGAAGCATTGAGAAGCATAAGGCAAGATTAGTGGCAAAGGGTTTTACTCAGAAATATGGAATAGATTATGAAGAGACTTTTGCTCCTGTAGCTAGACGAGGAGACAATCAGAACAGTTCTTGCCTTGGCTGCACACAAAGGATGGAAAGTCCAACACATGGATGTCAAGAGTGCATTTCTCAACGGTTACTTGACGGAAGAAGTGTATGTTGAGCAACCACGGGGATTTGAAGTGCAAGGTAAGGAACACCTTGTTTACTGATTGAAGAAGGCACTCTATGGTCTTAAACAGGCACCAAGAGCTTGGTACTCACGCATTGATGGGTACTTCAAAGATTATGGGTTCACCAGAAGCAAAAATGAACCCACACTCTACTACCTAAAGCAAGGTAATGACATCCTCATAGTTTGCTTGTATGTGGATGATCTCATTTTTATGGGTAGTAATGAAAAAATGAATATGGAGTTCAAACACTCCATGATGGCGCAATTTGAGATGAAGGATCTTGGCTTAATGCACTACTACCTTGGAATGGAGGTTCATCGGTCGGATAAAGGGATCTTCATCTGTCAACATAAGTATGCTGAGGATATGATCAAGAAGTTTGCTATGGAGCATTGCAAACCGAGTTGCAACTCCGAGTTGGACATGGGATCCAATTAAGCAAAGATGATGGAGCACCAAAAGTTGATGTGACCACTTTCGGAAGCATGGTTGGGAGTTTGATGTTTCTCGCCAACACCGGACCGGATATTCGGTATCTTGTATCTCTTGTTTCTAGATTTATGTCTAACCCCTCAAAGTTGCATTTGCAAGCAGCTAAAAGAATTTTGAGATATGTGAAAGGTACATTGGATTTTGGAATCCAGTACCATAAATGTAACACTATCAAGCTTGTAGGCTTCAGTGATAGTGATTGGGGTAGCAATATTGATGACGGGAAGTCAACATCGGGAAGCTGTTTTAGTCTTGGATCGGGACTAATAACTTGGAGTTCAAAAAAGCGAGACGATAGTAGCGCTATCTTCAACGAAGCGAGTATATAGCGAGTTACTTATGCAAGTACTCAAGCCTTGTGGCTAAGGAAAGTACTAGAAGAGATTAGAGAACAACAAAGTGGTCCGACCAGAATCTCTTGCGACAACATCAGTGCCATTCGGTTGGCATATAATCCTGTCCACCATAGCAGAACAAAGCATTTTGATATGAAGTACCACTTCATCAGAGATATGGTGGAACATGAAATTGTTGAGCTTCAATACTGTCACACTTTGGAAAACGTCGCTGACATCTTCACCAAGGCGATGACTAAAGCTCAATTTGTAAAGCTAAGAGACTGTGTAGTCAGTCCTCTCAACTTTAAGGGGGAGAATGTTGCAAGTGTGAATAGGGTTGCTTCGAAAGTGGCTTAGAAAAATCCTTTTCTAAGTCTAAGTGTGAAAACTCCCTATGGTTGTCGGCAAATTTTGTCGGCAAGTTTGTTTCCCTATTCTCCCTAACTCCCTCCTACTTCTCCTCCTATATTCCCTCCTTATCCCTCCATTTCCTCCTTTTCCCCCTTATCCCTCCAACCTCCTTATCCCTCCACGCACCCTTTCCTTTATTTCCTCCAACTTCTTCTATATATTAGCATTTGTCAATTGAATGTAATGTTGGTTGAAGGGTTCAATAATTTTGATATTTTCTCTGCGTCTGTTTTAATTTGTCGCTTGCTGTATTAATCTGGGCATTTGACCTGCGCTCAATCCTATAACACGGAAGCCTCCAAAATACTGTTCATTTCCTGATAAGAGTATTAAACTCATTCAAATGATCTAAAACGGATGAACTTTCCTTCATCCTCAAGCTATAAAGTTGCTTTTTCAGAAAAACCTTGTTAGTTGTTGATTTTGTTTCATACAACTTTTCAAGCTTTTACCAAAGGACTTCCGCGGTCTTCTCTCCAGCTACATTGAACAAGACGGAGTCCGCTAGGCAAAGACGGATTGTAGAAACCGCCTTCCTATCAAGTGTTACCCACTCCTCATCTTTCATGCTGCTCGGTTTACTCGCGGCCCCTTCCAAGGCTTGATCTTGGTGATTCTGAACAAGCAAATCCTCCACCTTCATCTTCCATAAAGCGAAGTTCCTGCCATCAAATTTCTCAATTTCAAACTTGGTTACACCTTTTGTCATTGTTGCAGCTCCCACTCGCACAAAACCTTAGCTCTGATACCAGATGTTAGGAAAAACTTTAGATTTATCACTTGAAAGAGGAAGCACAATAACAAAAATATAGAACACGGAAATAGTAACACAAGTGACACAGAGATTTACGTGGAAACCTGCAATGTGCAGGAAAAACCACGAGGTAATGGCAACTTCTCTTTTATTATTTTTAGCAAAATTTACATCCACGTCTTTCAACGTTTTCGACCTCTCTCACATATGCAAGGGGTCAAGTCCCTTTCATAGCGCAGAAGGAAGACTCCAAACTGTTTGTTTTCTATTCCAATGGAAGCCTCCAAAAGACTGTTCGTTTTTGCTCCCAAGACTGTTCGTCTTTCGCATTCCTGTCGTCTACCTAGATGTATGCTCCTATGACGTCTACTTGGCTTAACGTTAGGCTGGACGTCTACCTGGCTTGACGTCATGTTGGACGTCTACCAGCCTAGACATCTGGCTACCCAGACGTCTAGCAGCCCAAACGTCTGCCAGCCTAGACGTCTGGCAGCCCAGACGTCTGCCAGCCTAGACGTCAGGCCCAAACGTCTGCCAGCCTAGACGTCAAGCCCAAACGTCTACCAGTCTAGACGTCTAGCCTGCTTGAACCTACTGCACTCCTATTTTCTGGCTGCCTGTACTGCATAGTGACTTCACTTCCTAACACAATGCCTTTCTTGGAGGTAATGAATCCTAGTACTTTGCCTGAGGTGACATCGAAGACACTTCTTGGGGTTCAACCTTACATTAAGCTCTATAAGTCAATCAAAAACTTGTTCTATGACATCGATGTGCTCTTGTCGGGTTTTGGATTTGGTGAGTAGATCATCCACATAGTCTTCAATAATCTTATGCATATAATCAGGGAAGATGCATGCACCTACGTTTTTAAGGCCAAATGACATCACCTTGTAACAAAATGTTCCCCAAGGTGTTGTGAATGTTGTTTTGTGTTGGTCATCAGGATTGATTCGAATCTTGTTATATCCTAAAAAATCGTCCATTAATGATAGCATTTCATCACCAGTGCAACTATCGATAAGAGTATCGATGTTTGGTAGAGGAAAGTCATCCTAAGAACACTCTTGGTTAAGATCTCGAAAGTCAGTGCAAATGTGAATGACCCCATTAGGCTTGTGAACGGGCACCATATTTGAAAACCACTCAAGATAGTCAATGGGTTGGATGAAACCCACGTCTAATAGCTTTTGAAGCTCTTCTTTGACCACGAGGGCAATGGTGGGATGTAACTTTCTCAGTTTTTACCTGATCGACTTAGCATCAAGATGCAAGGTTAAGTTGTGGGCTACCAAGTTAGGGTCAAGACCAGGCATGTCTTTATAGGACCATGTAAATATGCCCTTCTTCCTCTTGAGGAGAGTTATTAATTGCTCTTGTTTATCAACAGATAAACTTTTCCAAGTTTAATGATTTGTGGGTTGTTCGCATTTGTACTAAGGTTCACATCTATAGTATCTTCAATTGCCATGTGTGAACCTTCCTCAAGTTGATGGGGCATTGGGATCATATGAATGTCATCAATGATGTTGTCAAACTCTTCAGGCACAGTATCTTCCATTTTTTCCTAGAATTATGTTCCATGTTAATGAGGCTTATGTCAGGCAAGTTAATGGGGTGATGAATTATGTTCCATGTTAATGAGGCTTATGTCAATAGGTATTAGTTTTGCCAAATCGTATGGATTACAGAGTGGGTTAAATAAGTCAACCGGATTCATGTTGACTTAGTGGAAAATGGTGGTTGGCAATGTGAACGGTGGGTTGGTCTTGTATCCTGGAATCGACAAAGGAACCTTGAGAACCTGGATAGCAGCAAGCAACAAGTTGTAAGTTACATCAAGTTGTTGTGAGGTGATCAATGAAGCAGAGGCGGTGGTTCGCTGGTAGGCTCAGCTCGCTCCCTTGGGAGAAGCAGAAGAAAGATGGGTTGATGGATGGGAAACAATCTGAGATAATACTCATCTTGTTCGATGAAGGGTGTGATTGGGACCGATTCCTCTTTGGATTCATTTGAAGCTATCTATATGACGTCGCATTGTTCATATAATTCCTCAAAGTCACCGCTGTGATTGTTTTCCTCTTCTAAATCTAAATAGAGGCTTTGAAAATCTTGTTCAAAAGAGGAAGTGGAAGAATGTGAATGGTATCCTAAGCATAATTGGTCATGCACTTCTCGTTATTGAGTTTCAATGATGTCATGCATGTCATGTTCATGTCATCCTAAACCATAGCCTTGCCAATTAACTCGATGAAAGTATCATGATGGGAAACTGAACATGTTCTCTATATTGGCAAGGACTAGCTACTTAGGTTCGACTGGGGAAAGTGGATCAGATGATGAATCGACCCCCCCATATAAGAAGTTGATTTTGTTAGGTGTTGAACCAATGCGGTATACTGCTCCTATAGATAAGGGTGGGTCATGTGGATGATCGTAATCCTTGGCAGTTTGGATGTTGAGCGGTGTAATTGTGACATCTTGAACCACGTACTCGTCAATGCTAGGACTAGAGAGGTGGACTACAACTTGTGTGGGTGATGATGTGGATGGAGTGGATGTGGAGATGTGAGGCTCATGTGTGGCTTATGGCTCGAGTGACGGGAGAGATGTATGTTGAAATGGCATCTCACAATCTATCAAATCAACTAGTGAGACGTTGGCTGATGGAGATGAAGATAAATTTGGCTAATGAATTTGATGGACGATTGGTGATTTTGGTATGGTATTAGAGCCATCAATGGTATTAGAGCTATAGCAATGAGTTTCTTGTATAGGGTTTGTTTAGCTGCAAAATCAATTCTTGTCTAGTGTGACAAAATTGGTTAGAGTCTATCTACTTTAAAGGGAGTTAGACCTGGACTCTATTGGATAGTTGAAGAAAGGAGAAAGCTAGGGTCTTTCCACAATTGTAGAAACAACTAGTGAAGACTAGGACTCAGCTAGGGTCTTTCCACTAGGTTGAAGGATAATCAATGAAGACTAGGACCCATATTTGGGTGAATCAACTTGAAGACAGTTGATTATTCAGGAAAATAGCCAACCTTGACATTGATAGGAAAGTTTCAAGGACAAAAATCCCTTGACATTGATATTCTCTAAAAGAAGGAGAATAAGTATTGATTGATAGAGGCAAAACCAACTCAAGAGAAAGTTGGTCATTCAGGAAAGAGCCATCTTGACATTGATAAAGTTTTTCAAGGATAGACATTCTTGACAACTGATTTCTATCAACACTCAAAATAAAATTGAATAAGTTGGTACAATCAAGCTATCTTGTTTGGAGCATCAAGGAAGTTTATAGTCACATTGACATTGATATTGGGTTCTCTAGTAAGGAGAATCATATTGGATTCTTAGGTTGCACCCAAGAAATCGATCTAAGACATTGCTACAACAGAGATTGGTAATCAAAAGTGTGAGAAGCTTCCTACAACATATAGAGAAGACTCATCTTCAAGTGTGAGAGAAAGGAGAAAGCTTTCATCAAGCAATGATTGATTTTAGTTGCGGAATATTATAGATTCAAGTATTGAAGAGAGATCTTGACACAGATATATCGAGGTTACCTATTCTAAGATTCCATTCGAAATAGAAGGCAGTCTACAAGAAGATTAAGGTCTTAAAGACAAACCTTGACAATTGGATTGACATTGGCAGCTATATAAAAGTTTTAGTACATCAGAGATAGAGAAGATTTCAGGTCATATAGACCTTGACGATTGGTTCAAGAGAAGAGGCCAATATTATAGGATTGAGACCCTTCAGAGAAAGAGGTCCATTATGAAGATTTGTGGCCCTTATTAGTAAAAATAAAAGAGGTCATATTTGATATATAAGCCCCTTATCAAGGAGAGAAAGGAGTTTTAAATACAGAGAAAAGATATGTAGGTTTCAGAGAAATCGATAAAGAAAGTTTGTATAAGAGAAAAGGAGTTATAAGAAGAAAGGCTAGAGGCACAGAGAACCAATGAAAGAATGTTCGTAAATTCGGGAAAGAATGCATAGAGACCAGTGAAAGAAGATTAAAAAAAAGGCTTAAAGAAAATAAGCCTAAGATAAAAGGCAATCAGCAAAGCAAGGGCAGTATGTGAACGTTGAAGGTAGAACACAAGGATAGTCGTTGAAGGCAGTGATGCAATAAAGCATCAAAAGATAATACAATGGTGGAAGCCACATGACCAAGCATTGGAGCATTAAAGTTGAATTTAGTAAAAGAGGAGCCGCAACCATCAAGGGTACGTCTAAGAAAGCCTGCATAAAGTTAAAAGTTTTCAAGTTTGTGAACAAGGAATATCTAAAGCTTGAAGTCGTGAAGAACACCTAAACCTGCACCAAAAAAAGAAGACACAACATGGTCAATGGAATAGCCATCAGTGAAATAATAGGCAAAAGCTCTAAGCAATAAAAGAGTCATTCTAACCTAAAGAAAAAGCGGTGAACATGCAGATGAAAATTGAGCCACATAGAAAGAATCCAAGCAAATTGCAAGTAGAATTCAAACAACATGCAAGTAGAATTTGAGCTACGTGCAGGCAGAGCAAAGTGCATGCAAAGACAAGGCAACGCAATCAGCACCAAGAGCAACCGAAGTGCCATGAGCAAGCAAATTCAAGAGCAAATGAAATGCTAAGAATAAACAAAGCGCCAAAACCATCGAAACGTCAAAGGGACAAACAAGTGAAAATCAAAGTGTTAAAAGATAAGCAAGCGTTAATAGAAACAAGGAGAAGGAATGTTTGGTTTGGTAGAATGTAACATTGTAACATTAGAGCCATCATTCGCGCACCAACTGGAGGAACGTGTAAGATATATTAATAAAATATTAAATGGAATTGGCAAATGTTCGTGCCACGTCTAAGTCATGTTTCAAAGGCAGAATATCAAGTGATTAATCAAGTGAAACGTCCAACGCAGTCTTGAATTGAAACATCTCAAAGAGCGCTCAATATAAACCTTCGCACAAGCCTATTGGAACACACTTCAAGGCAATTTGAATGCAAACGAAAGCATAGTGAAACGCCCAAAAATTTTCGAAGGTATTATTTAATTTAGGATTTTCAAACAGGAGTTATAAGATAATTTAATATTTGATTTCTATAAAGGTTTTTTTTTAGATTAAAGAGTAATAAGGATTAATGGAATATTTTTAGTTTGGAGTGATAAGTAGATTTACAATTTGATTTTTCATAAAGATGGGGTAATAAAGTTTAGGTTGCTATAATTGTTACTTAATTATTTTATGAAAGAATTGCAAAGTGATTAATTTTTGAGAGAAAATGAAGTCAACATCAAATTTACAAAAAATTGAATTTGCAAAACTTTTATTTCTTTATAGTTTCTAAATATTAGGGAGACAAGGAATTCTACTTCATAGGTTTTTAGAAACTTTGAATTAATTTTGAACCTAGGGAGATATAAGGTAGACTACATCAAAGATCTTATGAGTACTACTATGTCAAACAATAAGTTCTTTCTTTCTGAATCTCAAGTTTTTAAAGGACCAAATCATGCTTCATAGAAAAATAAAATGAAATCAATTTTAATAGTAGAAAAACTTTGGGATATAGTTAGTGGAGCAAAAATAAAACCTAATGAATATGTTAAAGAAATTCAAAGATATGAAGATGGAGAAGCCAAAGCACTTATAATAACTTTTGCAATTATTGATGAAATACAACCTTATATAAGTACAGTAAAAACTTCTACAGAAACTTGGAATACTTTAGCCAAGATATTTGAAGGGAAAAACAAAGCTACTATTTTGAATCTTGAATCCCACTTGGAATACTTAAGCCAAGATATTTGAAAGGAAAAAGAAAGCTACTATTTTAAATCTTGAATCCCAGTTGTATTCTTTAAAATTTAATAGTGGTGAAAGTATTGAACTGTTTTTTAAGAAGGTAGCAGATATAAAAGCAAAACTATTAACTTTAGCAGAAAAAGTAGACAAATTTCTTTTTCAAGTGATTTTGAGAGCTCTTCTAGAAAATTATAAGCATCTAGTTACATCTTTGCAATTTCTACGCAAAGATTCTTCATTTGATGAGTTAGTCAATATTCTACAAGAGTATAAAGTGAAAAATTCAGTCAAGGATGAAATGACTAACAATGCTTTGGTATCAAAAGATAATTGTCAAGGCAACCTTACTTCAGTCTCTAGAGATCGGTCCAAATGGAATAATAGATATTTTCATGTATCAAAATGGTCAAACAAATAGGTCAGTACAACAAAGACAATATCACACTCAGTATAATCCACAACAACAACAATTTCAACATCAATATCTTACTCAATATCATTATAGTCAACCTCAACTGCAACATAGAGAGGGAAATCAAAAAGTACATCTAGCCCAAGAAATTCATGAAATTCAAGAGTTAGAAGAAACTGTTGAAGAAAATAATTGAAGAAAATAAAATCAAAGTTCTTTCAACAAAATTGATAATCAATGAAGATGAATTTTTCTTACAAAATTTAAAAGATACTAATTGTTCATTTGATTAGGATACCAAAAGGCAACAAACTAAAGAAAGCAAAAAAAAAACAAAGTAAGCACGAGTCTCAAGATCACATGAAGACGAAGACCTTGATTGAAGACTAAAGTCTTCAATAACTAAATAATGTAATACAAAAGGGTGTTGGAGAATATTACATTATTTGGTATATGTTAATGTACCTCCTTGGTACAACCTTGTAAATATTATATTAGGGTTGTGTCCTAGATTAGAGTGTGAGTAAATATTTTATGTAATGTAATAATGTGCAAGAAATGCACAAGTGTCATGTAAATGAGTGTGCAAGTGTTATATGTGTAAATGTGCACGTGTCCCATATGTAAGTGTGCACGTGTTCTTAGATTAGGAAGTGTTATATGAATAGTCATGTCCAAGTGTGCATACAAAATAGAGTCGTGTATCCAAGTGTCTAGTAGAGAAGCAAAGAGTCACGAGACTTGACATAAATAAAGGAAGAGTCAAGTAACCAAAAAGTCATTCTACAATGACTATATACTACTCCATAGAGAGGCATAAAGATATAGCAAACATAGTAAGCATCGCTTACATAGCAATCATAGAGAGTATTGTGATCTTCTTGCAATAGAGTTTTGTAGTACATTTATAAGAGAAGTAATAAAGATTGCATGCATTTGAGCAACTAATATTGTAAGTTTTATTATATTGTATGATTTAGGCTATTTATACATTCATATTGTTGCTTATTAATGAATGTTATTTGATACATTATTAGCCTTGATTTACATATTAGTTGGCTCATATTATTTTAGTTACATTATTATCTTGATCATATTCATATTAGGGAGCTATCATATATTTGATCTGTGAATAATTATCTTATGAGTTTACATTAATATTAAGGCTTTAAAAACCATCGCATATAAAGAGTATTGTGATCTTCTTGCAATAGAGTTTTGTAGTACATTTATAAGAGAAGTAATAAAGTTTGCATACATTTGAGCAACTAATATTGTAAATTTTATTATATTGTATGATTTAGGCTATTTATACATTCATATTGTTGCTTATTAATGAATGTTATTTGATACATTATTAGCCTTGATTTACATATTAGTTGGCTCATATTATTTTGGTTACATTATTATCTTGATCATATTATATTGGAGCTATCATATATTTGATCCTGTGAATAATTATCTTGTGAGTTTACATTAATATTAAGGCTTTAAAAACCATCGCATATAGAGAGTATTGTGATCTTCTTGCAATAGAGTTTTGTAGTACATTTATAAGAGAAGTAATAAAGTTTGCATACATTTGAGCAACTAATATTGTAAATTTTATTATATTGTATGATTTAGGCTATTTATACATTCATATTGTTGCTTATTAATGAATGTTATTTGATACATTATTAGCCTTGATTTACATATTAGTTGGCTCATATTATTTTAGTTACATTATTATCTTGATCGTATTCATATTAGGGAGCTATCATATATTTGATCGTGTGAATAATTATCTTGTGAGTTTACATTAATATTAAGGCTTTAAAAAGCATCGCATAAGACCGTTAAACTTTAATTTACAACTTTCCTTTGTTATCCCTTTAAAAAACAATTACTTTTTTATTTCATTGCCATGCACATGACTAAAATAATTACTAGTTGATATCCCCACTTTGAGCACCTCTTTACCTACTTTACAAACCCACTTATATATATATGTTCTCACTTTGACAAAAAAATAAAAATAAATAAATAATGATAAATTCATGCCTATATTCAATTTGTGAATGTGGTTGAATGTTGTAAACATATTGGATTGTTATTTTAAAAGGTGATTTAAATCCCACTTAACTATCCTCTTGAATTGTTACCAGCATATTCAATGTTAAATGACTCGCATTCAATGATTTAAAAAAATAATTTTTCCCCTATACAATCGTCTTGCTTTCTACTAGGAACTTAGGTAACAAGTTAAAAATCGTTATTTTCCATAGACAACCGTCATGCTTTCAACTAGGAACTTATGTCATGTAAATAAAAAGAATAGAAAATGCATGTGCCAAGGATTTGTTAGTAGAAACAAGTTCAATTGCATGAGAAAAAAACACTCAAGCATGCCATAGGTGAAATTTCAAGTTTAGAATTTCTTTAAGAAATATGCCAAAAGGAAAGTGCCACGTACTGAATTAGGTAGCTGGAATGAAAGAGTGGTTATGATTCAGATATGTAATTACTTCGTGAAACCAAAATATAAAGAGAAAGATCATGTTGAATGGAACATGGCTTTCACTCTTCCTCTTCAAAGAACTGTTATTTTTCCATCTATTTTTGTTCTACATTGAGTAATTCTCATTTTTAATTTGCATTCAGTATGTGTGAATTGAAAGAATTTTAATGGTGGAAAATGTGTACATATGTAATTCATCTGTATTATTTCTACTCACTATTTTTGTGTAAGAGATTTGAAATTTCCCCTTCTAAGTCATTGAAGGTGTGTTTTCCACTTTTACAATGTGTATGAAGAAATCCATGTGCTTATCACATAACTTTTCATATCTTGAATTAACATTCCACTACGAATTTTTGGCAAACTTCGTGTCCCTACAAGTCTGAATGAACAAAAGGCCAAATGTGAATATCCTGTTTTGTCCAATTTGAAAATCCATGCGCTTATCACATACCTTTTCATATCTTGAATTAAGATTCCACTAAGAAAGATTCCACTAAGAATTTTTGGCAAACTTCGTGACCCTATAAGTCTGAATAAACAAAAGGCCAAACGTGAATATCCTGTTTTGTCCAATTTGAAAATCCATGTGCTTATCACATAGCTTTTCATATCTTGAATTAACATTCCACTAAGAATTTTTGGCAAATTTCGTGTCCCTATAAGTCTGAATGAACAAAAGGCCAAATGTGAATATCCTGTTTTGTCCAATTTGAAGACCAATTAATAAACTGCCTCGTTGAGAGGTCTAAATGTCTTTCGTGTCCCTATAAGTCTGAATGAACAAAAGGCCAAATGTGAATATCCTGTTTTGTCCAATTTGAAGACCAGTTAGTGAACTGCCTCGTTGAGAGGTCTAAATGTCTTTCTACCTTTCACCCACTGAACAAAAGGCCAAATGTGAATATCCTGTTTTGTCCAATTTGAAGACCAGATAGTGAACTGCCTTGTTGAGAGGTCTAAATGTCTTTATACCTTTCACTGGAAGGGTGGACGAGGCTTTCCAGTAATACTTGGGTTCTTGACTATGAAGTGTATTGTCAATGCCCACATAGGGACACCATCATCCATCCATTTAAACATTCCCGTCTAGCAATCATATCCTCAAGGCCACAGTCAACCCCACTCCTTGAAAAGCAAAAAGCTGTGATCTTGAGCTACCTTTCTCTAATTCGTTTTTATAATTTTGCCAATTAATCTCCTTGGCATTCCCAAGTGATTAGTTGGAGTTGGGGGAATCAAAAATCACATCAGTCTAATGTAAATAATAACAAACCTAAGAGATCAAGTGGCATTAGCTCAACCAGTTAGATTCCTCAACATTTCAAGGAGAAGACCCAGGTTCAAATCTTGTCAAACAATACATGGATAATATCCAAGCTTTATTGTAATCCCACTATGTGGTGATGATGTAATACGAGTGAGGCTCGTTTCAACCCCATATAACCCATTGGAAAAAAATAACCTAAGAGGTAACCAAGGTTAAAATCTCATGGATGAACCTTAACATTTCATCAACGGGTTAAATTCCTCAACTTTCAATGAGGAGACCCAGATTCGAATCTTGTCAAGTGATTCGTGCATAATTGCCAAGCTATTGTAATACCACTATGTGGTTTCAATGTAATACAAGTAGGGCGGGCCCATTTCAATCCCATATAACAAATCTGAAAAAATAAAAAAGGTTAAAATCTCATGGATGAACCTTAACATTTCATCAACGGGTTAAATTCCTCAACTTTCAATGAGGAGACCCTGATTCGAATCTTGTCAAGTGATTCGTGCATAATTGCCAAGCTATTGTAATACCACTATGTGGTTTCAATGTAATACAAGTAGGGCCCATTTCAATCCCATATAACAAATCTGAAAAAATAAAAAAAGAACAAACATTTGTAACTATCAGGTGTAAAAAGGTCACTCAGAATACTACTTTCCCAATATTACCACCTGTTCATTGGGCATATAGACAAATATTTCTAGGTAACAAAAAATAGAGACCACAATTTTGGCAACTCCGCTAGGGTAACATTTTTTAAACAAGCCTTTTGCACCATCTTTAAAAATTCCCTCAACTTGCAAAAATTGGGGTGGAAATCTTACTTCTACAAGAAACAGATATGCAGATGCAGCCTATAAGATTCAGAGAAGAGAAGGAGGTCCATTTTGAAGAAATTCTAGAGTGAATGAACCGATCACCATGAACATGATTGATAGACTCACGAAACAATGAAGAATGCTTAAGAAAGCCCAGAAAATTGCCTGAGAGATCTATCCTGTCTTGTAATTACAGAAAGCATTAAATGTATGTATGAACAGCTCAAAATACCAATATAATGCAAAGGAAAGAATTCTGAGTGTATAATTCAAAGAAGAAATGTTTGGTTGGCCTTTTGAGCACTCTAATAATAATTGGTAAGAAATCTAGAAAGTACTTGCTCTCACAAAATTCACAATTGAAAGACCTTAACTTTATTGAAATGGAACAGCATTCAAGAACTTACAACAGCATTCTAGGAGTAGGCAAATTTCAGGAAAATCAAGCAAGTGTCATACAACAGTACAACGGTTCAAGTTAAATTACCACAGTACTCATCATCTGATGCAACTCTTTCGAGTGAAGAATTCATCCTTTAAGAGATCAGCAATTTGTGAAAAAAATAGTGGCAGCCATTCTTAAATACCAATCTTATTAGTGTTCAGTAACGAAGGATGGAGATAAATGATCTGCAAGATTCTAAAACTGCTTTGGCCGTTCCATATAAAGGATTTGACCTGGAATTTAATGCTGAAGTGGATACAAGAAGAAGAAATTCTTCACCAGTTGACATTTCTCTCAGTTGAAGACAACAGAAAATAAGCATGAAATAATGGTCTTGCAACTTAAGAAGACAGGTTTGTTGAGGCCTGAAATTGTTCAGCCCTTTCTTACTCTTCAGTTTCATTAAAAGAGTTGGTGTAGTGTGTATCATCCCACCTTGATAAACAATAATTTTATGCCAGTTAAAAAGCTAACCCGCCTGCTTAAATTGAATATTCCCATGAATGTGATGAAATTCATCATGATGCTTAACAAGTATGACCATTCCCATTAGGCAAATGTAAGTTTGAGATGTGTCATCCTTGGTATCCTCTTGAACCACATGAAAAGTTCATTGTAGCCAAATATGATGTAGATTCCATAACAGAGTTGGAATTGCGATATTATCTGTCCCTTCCAGAACTTTCAATCTGCCTATATAAATCTTAATATCACTCCCGTGCAATAATGTGATTGCACTATATTATGCCAATTTGTTATTAATTGTTATCAGTATCCCTGCTTTCCATGCCTAAGTTGCACTTTATTAACTCTAAGATGCAGAAAAAGGGTTCTTACTGTCCACCTCCAGTTTGTCTTGGCCATTGTTCTATGTTGCATGGATATGGATCTCACATGGACACAGATACAGTATCGCGTGCAGATGCAGCAAATTTTCAAGACCGCTTGATACAGATGCAGCAAGATACAACAGTTACAAAAGCATGCACATAATATGTATATAACTTTAAAACATAGAAATAAAAAACTCCACAAATATAAGTTGTAAACATGGAAGGAAAACTCGCAGATTTCTTTCAAGAAATCATATTTCTCGCGATTTTCTGGGGTCCACAAGAAAATAGAGTGTTTTTCTCGAGGCTGAGACATTGTCTTGAAAATCGTGAAAAACTTGCCAATTTCTCAACAAAATCTTGGCCGAAAACAGACAGACAGAAAATGAAGTTAAAAGGGCGAAAGCCCCCATATTTTTCATTTTTTTTCTTCTATTGCTTGTGACTAAAAACTTTTTGAAGGCCTTGTGGAGATTATTAAACAAATTTGGAGGACAATTTGAGGGATTTAACAACTCTTTTCGAAGATTTCATTCCTTGGCACAAGATTTCAGACATAGGTTTTTTCCAACGTTCCACGAGCCTGGGGGACGCGTTTCGGGGACGGCGGGGGACGGCAGGCCGATTTTAGGGGACGGCTGGGGGACGGCTGGGGGGATGGCTGGTATAATACTATGAATTTTTTTAGAAATTTAGAATAATCTACAAATTCTACACACAACAAAAATGAAAAATACTAAAAACTTAAAAAGTATGCATGTTCTTAAAACATGTTTCAATCTGAAATGAACTCAGCTATTAGCCTATTACTAAGTGCAGCCATTTCAACAAATGTAACTTGAAGGTTCAGCCAAGGATATCAAGTGCAATCTCTAACAGTTAACCAAAATAGTTGCTATTGCTCAAGTAATGAATGCCACACTGTTCAGCTTTTAACATTCAAACAATAACAATCATCATTTTTAAAGCCACCAATGTTCAAGCAAAGACCATTTTTTAATTTTTTTTCAGTCACCAATGTTCAAACAAAGACAGTTCTCAGTTTTTACTTTTTGGCCATCAATGTTCAAGCAAGATAGTCATTGGTTTTCACTTTTCTCTGTTCAGGCAAGATAGTTATCTATTTTTTCAGCCATCAATGGTCAATCAAGACAGTCATCAGTTTACAGCCCTCAATATAAATTATAAAAGCAAGACAGCTTTACTGTTCAGTCTCTAGCAATTCTGCACTGCTGTCCAATCACTAAAGTGATATTTAAACATTGACAACCACCATTGTTCAGTTCCCACCATGTAAGCAATGACAGTTACTCCTAACTGTTCAAATATGACAGCCTTTTTTTTTTAATTTAAGTTTGTATCATTTTTTTTTTTTTGGGGGGGGGGGGGGACGGCCACCTGGGACGACCAGCTGCCCCGGGGATGGGGTGAAACGTCCCCCATGCCGTCCCCTCTCCCCGGGGACGCGTCGCCGTGGAACCCTGGTTTTTTCGGTTTTTATGCATTTTTTATCGTTTTTTTTTGGGTTTTTTTCCTCTATTTTCTCTATTCTCTATTCTCTATTGCTCCTAAAGCCTCTAAGGCCATGTCTAGGACTCTTAATACTCACTTTTTTTCCCTTGTAAAATAGATGGATTCTTTCAGCTGAGGACATGGAAACCAACGGAGGAAGCAATGGGCCGAATACAATAGCCCCAACCCCAACTACTGGGAGGGACCCGATGTTGAAGCATGGCATAAAAAGCACTTGGTCAAATCAAGTATTCTACAAGTATTGCAACAAGGACAAGAGAGAAGGCATCTATCACCTCAAGTTTCATCTTGTTGGGAAAACAAGTCATAAAATGGAGATGTGCCAACTGCGGACAATACAATACGAAATGAGGTGAAGGCTTGGTTGTGCATCAAGGAGGCGAAGAAGTTAGAGGCCAAAAAAATAAAGGCTGTAGTTGGGCATGGAGTAGAGCCTTGGGCCTCTTTTTATAAGGATAGGGCCAAATTTGAGGATGCCATTGACATTGTCGAAGAGTCCATCCACACATCTGACAAGTTTCTGGGTCGAGTTTTGGTACTATCTCAAATACAAGGAAAACAACCCTTCGGACTACCACAAGGGGGAAGAAAAAGATGAAGGAAGCCCATAAATTGGGGCAGATATTTGGTTCTACTGCAACATTCCTTTTAGTTAAGCAAACAGCCCCTATAATAAAAGCTTTGGTGAGGGTACTAGGCAAGGTTGGCAAGGAGATGAAGCCCCCCTACTGTGAAAGATTTCCAAGGGCCTTTATAAGAGGAGTGTGTCACAAGCGCACAAGCTCTTGCAAAAGAACGAAGGCAGTTGTGGAAAAAAGGGCTGCAGTATTTTATCTGATGGATGGACAGATGCAAAGAATTACACGCTCCTTAATTTCATAGTGGCTTCAAGTGGGTCAATGGTCTTCTTGAAGTTGGTTGATGCCTCACAAGAAGTGAAGAGCACGCAGCTATTGTTCAATTTGTTGGATTGAAGGTTGTCCTCAAAGTGGAAGTGGTGAACATTGTTCAAGTAGTAATAGACAACATAGCAGCATATCTATCAATAAAAAGACTTCTCGAGAAGTACCCCTCTATTTTTTGAATCCTATGTCTCGCCCATTGCATTGACCTCATCATTGAGGAAATTGGCAAATAGCCATGGGTGAAGACCATATACAACCACACATGGGTGCTCAACTATATGAGAGAGCACAATGAGGGGAGGGTCATTCTTTGCCCGGGTGTCACCCAATTCGCCTTCAATTTCATTGCCTTGCAAAGCCTCCTAGCTACATCACCTAATCTTAAGAGGATGTTTGCTGGTAAGGAATGGTACGCCTCACCACATCATCCAATGTTTTATTCAAATGTATTTTTTTGTGAACTAAATTATTTTTTTATGTTTTTTTGGTTGAATTTTCCTAAGTTGTTGAGAAACTCTTCAAAATTGGAGTGTTGAGTTGTGAGTTTTCTTACTATGGTTGTAAACTCAGAATTTTCATTAATTATGAATTAATTATAAAAATATATAGATATTGATAAAGAATTCTAATATATTATATATACAACTACTCATGTACAAATAGCACTAGAGAAAGATCAATAAGAAAATGCACTTCCTCGAAACCATTTTTCTTTAAAAGGCTATATAAATATAATGAAGAAAAGCCTTTCTTGTTGTGTATTTTGAAATAACTTGGCTCCATAGTGATAATATGCAAAACATATAATGCTCTCATAAAATGTCTTGATGCTATTGTTTAATATAAAGTACCAAGTATTGAGCTATTTGACCTTTATGAATGTGAATTTCATTGAAACTTAATATAAAATAACACTACATTCTCTGAATACCAAAAGAGGTATTTGTGAATGATGCTCTGACTTGTGGATTGAAGAAATATGGGCTAAAGTATAAACTTGTGATTGATGGCACATCAAACACATAACATTTGTGGATATAGGTCCTTAACCAAAAGCCCAAACTAGGGCCATGGCAAGGTACCCACTTTCCAAGTGTTATTCACAACAGCTTGCTGATAGACTTGCAACGATATAGCAACACCAAGAATAGGGGGCATCAAACACATAACCTTGTATAACACCAGCTTGCTCATAAACTTGCAACGATATAGAAACACTGAGAATAGGGGGGGTCGAACACATAACCTTGTCTAACCATTTGACTTAAAGCAAGGCAAAATGTGGAAAGCAAATATCAATGTCGGATGGTTAGCAATTTTTCTAATTGCTTTGACCTACTTCTCAATCCATCTTGAGTTGTTTGACTCTTGACCTGCTCAAATCTGTCTCTGGTCAGATGGGTGTAAGTCCAATTTGGAGCATTATTTGAATATATAACCCTCATTCGTTCCAGTTCGTATTAGCTTCCATGTTAGAAATCCACTAGTCTCTACATCATCATGCCATTTTTTAGATTCTGATTTTGCTTTGTTAGCTAAGACAGCAAATTTAAACAATTGCACAATATGGCCACCACAAAAGGATGGATCATGGGTCCTAAACAAACAAACTCATGAGTTCAAGCAGTTACATAAGCTCCAACAGTTGTTCCAGTAACTGTACTAGGGATGGTGAAGATTAACATGAACAAGATTCCAGTCCTCTAAAGACCTCACTATGCCTCATGAAACACAGGTAATTATTGTGAGTCTGTGGCCAGGCTTATGATAGCAATAGGGATGCCTTTGTTTCAAGGGTAGAACACCGACACTTATAGAAGCATTATATGCAATGTTGGTCTTCTTTTTTTTTTTTTTTAAAGCGAAAAACCCCTTGCGGGGCCGCCTTGGTCTGAGAGACCACGAACAGGGGGTTCTACACCGTCAAAGTCACCCGGGAGTCGCACCCGACCCTGCCCGCACCAACATTATCAATTGGATTTTGGATACCCAATTAAGCTTTTTGGTAGGGTGGAGATTTGAACCTGGGACCTCCCTTGGAGGATTGCCCTCTCCTCTCCAACTCACCTACAACACCTGGGTCAATGTTGGTCTTCTTGACATAAGAAGACAAGAGACAATAGAGTTATCAAACTGGATATTGTAGAAGTCAGGACAAGTCAGGTTGTCATTGTCCTTTCCAATATAATTATTTTGCAGGAATCAAACAGAAGATCAGGAGACCACTGGTTAAGCAGGTACAGCATGATCCAATGAGACTAAGTGGAAAGCATATATATGGGTAATAGCTGCAAAGAGGCACTTACCCCTTAAACAGGTTCTTCAACAAGCAGTAGCAATAATGAAAGCAATCTATCAAGCCCTGAAAACAGGTGAAATGAAATCAGCATTACAGTTGTTTAGATTCTCCTTGAATGACCTCATGGTTGAAATCAGAAACTTCCAACCAGACAGCATTCTTGGAGGAGGTCTACTTGTGTTTTTAAGGGTAGCTAGAAGCTGAACCGTTTCATCTTTCAACTTCTTGTACATACATTATAAAGCATAGCACTAGGTATTAAAGTGGAACGAAATTCCATCATAGGAATATGCCACTGGAAATAACAGCTTGTAGAAAGAAGAGCATCACAATGACCAGTTGGAAATCAAGAGGGCCAATTACCCCCCACATACATGCCACGACTCAATGATAATAGAATAGACTCTTTTCTTCTTCCTCTTCTGTCCTCTGGTTATATTCCCTTTTTTTCCTTCTTTCCCTTTCTCACCCCTACAGGCATAGGTTGTTCCTGCCTATGCATTGGCTCTGCTATCTCTTTCAGTGCATTGGAATAGAGTGCCCTGCACCCTGCAACGCCAGCACCCCCTGAACTAGAGATTTGTAATGTTGCATTAGTTAATACATGGGCCTTATATCGTGTAGTGTATTTCTGCATTTGCATCATCCATAAATGAGTTTGCATTCTTGCATGAGGTGCATTTCTTCATAATCCAAGAGAGATTGTTGTGCCCTGCTTTCCTGCTGCACAACTCTGAAGCATAACTTTCAGGCATCACAAGCTGGTTTTGGTAGTCGTCGTCCACACCACCACATCCTGGGCCCCGTAGTGTGGATCAATGTGGCTAAATTGACAAATTGCATGCATTGCATTTTGACAGCTAAAATATCTTAAGAATACACAATATCAACATACATTATTTTGATCTGGTTCACATTTCCAATGTAACCATAAACACTGTTAAATAGAAGAAATACACCCATCAAATCATATAATTTACTCCTGAGAAAAGACTACCTGCAATTGCTCGTCTTATTCAACTTCAGGCCTCTCATCATTGGACTTCAAATCTAAGATAAAAAAATTAGCTGGCACTCAAAACAAAGTTATAAGGATTTCTTTCCCTACTCAAATTTTCCTTTTATTTTTCCTTCTTTATCCAAAAGTCTTGGTACACTGATTGAATCAATATAAAATAATCTATGCACTGAAGATTTAGAGGGCATGTGGTCAAAAGTGTCTAATTAAACTTAGTTCTAAAGCCTCTGAAACTGAACATAAGCCTAAAAATTTCACAAAACAGTATAAAACAGAAGCAATGCTCAGCTGGAGCAATAACACTAGCCATGGCCAAATTAAAAGCTTACAGCATGGCAGCTACTTTGGATTTCACATCACTTGTGTTAAGCCTGTGAATTCTGATTGCTTGGCTTGCTGTTTTAAGAGCTTGCTATAAGGGTAGAAAAGGGCGTATTGGATTTAATTATATAGAAGGGAAACATGATCCCTCAACGTTGCACACTAGTTTGAATAGAAAGAGCATGGATGCTCTTTTGGAGTTTGATAACAAATCAGAGAGCTTCAAGAAGGCACTTGAATGTGCTGTCCATCTATCTCAATTACAAGAGAATGAAAAAGGGAGGGTGTTGTCCAAATGTAATCACAAATTTCAGATTGTATTGTTATGCAGTTTTATGTTCACTCTTCTTGACCTCTTCATAGAACTGGCAAGCAAATTACTCCTCCTGCAAAGGCAGTAGGTTCAGAAACTGCAAAACACATGGAGGTTTAGACAAAAACTTCATTGAAAGAACAAATTCAATCTGTGTTTATAAGCATCTAGTGAGAGGGCTGGCAAGCTCAACTGCAGTGCAATATACCGTGTGAGAGAGATCATGGAAAATCACAACACCCTGCTATTGCTATTAGGCTTTTTTTATTTAAGCAAAAAACCCCTTGCGGAGCTGCCTTGGTCTGAGAGACCACGACCAGGGGGTTCTACACCGTCAAAGTCACCCGGGAGTCGCGCTCGGCCCTGCCCGCACCAACATTATCAATTGGATTTTGGGTACCCAATTCAACTTTTTGGTAGGGTGGAGATTCGAACCTGGGACCTCCCTTGGAGGATTGCCCTCTCCTCTCCAACTCACCTACAACACCTGGGTTATTGCTATTAGGCTTAATTAAGCCTAAAAGAGCCTTGTTCTTCAAATGGGTAATTTGTTACCATACACTCCTGTTAAAACATTTACATAAGAAAGAATAAGGTCTTCCCAATGTGGCTGAATCGAGGCAGTGGATTGTGATATGTTAATAATGAAAATGTTGTCAAGTTGGTTTGCCTGACTGCAGATATCATAAATGAAGTAATCATACTATCAGAGGATCATTCACAATTTGCTTATGGTGATATTAAAAGGCCTTCAATTGACAATCTGCTTATGCCTGGTTATGGATAACTTGGACAGGAGTTACAATTGTAAAAGATTAAGAAACAATTGACCATGCAAGAAAATCAGAAAGATCGAAAAAATAACCAAGGACGTGAAAAAATTATCTTGCTTATTCTTGGAGGAAGGGCAAGCTGCAGAAGCTTAAAAGCAATAAAATGTTTCCCAGTTAAAAGGAAGTTCAAGCTCTAACTGGCAGGTACCAAAAGAGGCTTTTCCAACAGTAGTGGATAAAAAGCAGTTCACAAGGTTAGGACTAAAGAGCAATTTTAGCATCTCTTAAAGCTTGAAAGCGGCAGGGTATAGAGAAACCAGCTATCAATTCCAGCTTTTAAGCCCCTAAGCGTCACATTCTAACATTGGCAAGGGGTAGCATATCCATATAGAAAGAGAGAAAAAATACCAAGGACAATGACAGGAAAGAGATTTTCTTGCTTATTCTTGGAGAAAGGACAAGATGCAGAAGCTTAAAAGCAATAAAAAATTTCCCTGTCAAATGGAAGTTCAAATTCCAACTCTCAGGTACAAAAAACATTCTTGCAGGAGCATTAGATAACAGCAGTGCACAAGAATAGGACTAAAGAGCAAATTTAGCATCTCTTAAAGCTTGAACATGGCAGGGTATAGATAGACCAGCTATATATTCCAACTTTTAACCCTCTAAGTGTCACATTCTAAACTTGTAAGGAATGGCATATCCATAGGAAAGTTATTTCCCATGCTGTGCTATTAGTTCAATACCGTGATCTTGATTGTGGAGGAATATTATAATATCCACATTAATGTGTTCTAATGCAAGATTCTGAATTTAAATCTTATAGCTTTCTTGTGCATCTTGCTCACAGGTTGCAGTTCGTCTGTTGACCATGAGATTGTTATAATGCATGTAAAGTTGTAAAATCGTTGTCCACACTCTGGCTGAAGCATTAAGTGTGTTCAATTGCCAAACTGATTGCAAATCAGGGCTTAGGAGATGGCCATTTTCACGATGACTGGTGACGTTATTGAAAGTGCACCAGCTAGGCTATTTGCACAATGGATGGATAGAAATACAATGCTTTAATTTTCTCATAACCATTGGTAATCTAGAAAAACATGACTGTGAATGAAATTTGGGTCCTGAGAGTAAACAAGTTTGTTCATTTGGCATTTTGGAGGTGGTATAGATTTCTACCACATTCGCACATACTGGATTTACTTGGAGGAGACAAAAGGAGATCTAGTGACTGCCCCACTTTTCTCATTGATCCTATAGACCAATTTTGAAGGCATTGAATAGAAAGTAGCCATTATAGCCTACAGGAACTCCATAACTTGTTATTGGAGAAGGCAATGACAAATGTCTAACCGATTAATTGTTTTTGTGAAAGGGCCCCTGTGTAAAATGCACAACTATTCTTCATGTTCAACATGAATATGTATCAAAGACAATAATTGAATTCAAAAAGTTGGCAGAGGGATGCCCATTGGATTTGGAGCAGACAGTCGGGAACAAAGAGTTTCACACCATAGTTCAAGGTTCCAATTGTCGGAGTAATCAACTAGTTTGTATTAATCAGAGCAGATTAAATAGAACAGTATATGCCCTATTAAGCCCGGAGGTTACGGAACCACCCGTGGCTGAAATAGGCCCTGTTACAACAATAATGTAATAATAATGCTAACAATAATGTACGCTAACATCCCCCCTTATTACATTATTTGGGTAATAATATAACTACTAGCTATACTAACATCCCCCCTGATTACATCATTTTGCAATACAAAGCGAGCTGCGAAACAATTCAAATTTGACACGTCCAAGTGCCTTAGTGAAAATGTCTGCAACTTGAGCATCGGTGGGAATGTGTTGAAGCTGAATTCGGTGCTTCGGAACTTCATCTCGAATGAAATGACATTGTGTGTCAATGTGTTTTGTTCTTTCATGATGAACTGGATTCTTGACTAGGTTCAGAACACCCTGATTGTCGCAAAACAAGTGTATTGGAGATTTGGATGGATGACCCATACTTGTCAGAATGCGACGCAACCATATCACTTCGCACACAGCATCACGTGCGGCGCGATATTCTGCCTCTGTTGATGATATAGCAACCACCTGTTGCTTCTTGTTGTGCCAAGAGACAGGACCGGATCCAAGATGAAAAATATATCCTGAAGTTGACTTGCGATCATCAAATGATCCGGCATAGTCGGAGTCCGTGTATCCCTGTAAGAAGAATTTGTTGTTCCTCTTGTATTCTAGGCCATATTCCATTGTGCCACGGACATAGTGAAGAACACGTTTTGTTGCTTTCCAATGAGTGGTCTTAGGCTCCTGCATGAACCTCGAAAGATAGTTCACAGCAAATACGAGATCTGGCCTAGTATTGGTCAGATATATGAGACTCCCAATCAACTGTCGATAGAGAGTACCATCTACCCGAGGTGATTCATCATATCGCGATAATCGAAGTCCTGTCTCCATTGGAGTTGCCATTGGCTTGCAATCAGTCATGCGATATTTTTCCAACAATGTCTTGGCATATTTTTTTTGAGACACTTTGATGTAGTGCTCCTTTTGGATGACTTCCAGATCAAGACAATAATGGAGAAGTCCAAGATCTGACATCTCAAAAGATTGACACAAGTCTCTTTTGACAGTAGAGATCATAGTTTCTGAACTCCCTGTAATGAGCAGATCATCAACATAGAGTACAAGCAACACTATCTCGGAACCCTATTTCTTGAAATAGAGGTTTGCATCTGACGGACATCTCTTAAAACCATGCTGCAGGAGGTGATTGTCCATTTTTATATACCAAGCTCGAGGAGCTTGTTTCAGGCCATATAAGGATTTGACCAATTTGCAAACTTTCTGCTGTTGGCCTTCCACTGCAAATCCTTCCGTTGAGTCATATAGACTTCTTCTTGGAGATCACCATTCGGAAAAGCACTTTTGACATCCATCCGGTGAACTTTCCACCCAAACTGTGTCTTGCCATAGCACAAATAACTCGAATTGTTGTCATCCGAGCAGTAGGTGCAAAAGTTTCCTCATAGTCAATGCCTTCCTTTTGAGCATAGCCCTTTGCAACAAGACGGGCCTTATGCTTATCAATTGTCCCATCTGCTTTGTACTTGACTTTATACACCCATTTGCAGCCAATGGGCTTCTTTCCATGCGGCGGATCGACAAGCTTCCAAGTTTTGTTTTTCATCAAAGACTTATACTCTGCATCCATAGCAGCCTTCCACTGAGGCTCACCGAGAGCAACTTGTACTGATGCGGGTTCAAGATCGTCTATTGAAGACATAAACACCTTATCACTATCAATATCCATATCTTCTGTATCTCTCTCTGGATTTACAGAAAGTTCCTCAAAAGATTGACACAGATCATCAACCCCAGTATTCTCTATTGCAGCTTTCTCCTGTCGAGCCATGTTGCGAGTACGAGGTCTATCCAATGTCAAATCTGGTGGAGTGGATAGCTTAGAGTCTTTGATTGTATTTGTACACCACTTTGGATTCTTCTTCTTAGGTGTTGAAGATGAAGAAGAACCTCCAACTTTTGATGAAGGAGATTTAGCAACTTTGTGTTTCCACAAGGTCTAGGTATACATCTGATGTGTTTGCTTGATGTGAAAGCTTCATCAAAAACAACATCTCTACTAATGTGAATCTTCTTGGTCAAGGGATCAATCAAACGATAACCCTTAGAGTGCTCATCATAGCCAAGAAGAATACACTTCAATGTCTTCTCATCTAGCTTCTTCCTTTTCTCTTTTGGTATGTGCATGAAAGCTTTACATCCAAAAATGCGTAGATGAGAAATGGAGGGTTTCCTACCACTCCATGCTTCCTGTGGAGTCATTCCTTGTAGGGCCTTTGTGGGTGCCCTATTCAACGGATATACTGTTGTGGTGACAGCTTCTGCCCAATATAGTTGCTCAAGTCTAGCTCCTGTGAGCATGCAACGAACCATTTCCATGATGGAACGATTCCTCCTTTCAACAACTCCATTTTGTTGAGGAGTATAAGCGATGGTTAAGCTGTCTTGTGATCCCATTTTCTTTCAAGAATGCAAAAAATTCTTTAGAGGTGAACTCCCCCCCTCGATCTGAGCGGAGAGTTTTTATAGAAGTCCCTGACTCCTTCTCAACAGATTTCTTGAATTGCTGAAAGAAGCCAAATGCTTCAGATTTCGGTTGAAGAAAGAATACCCACATCTTTCGTGAATAATCATCCACAAATAACTGAAAATACCTCTTACCCCCGCAACTGTTGGGAGTGAAGGGACCGCACAGATCGGTATGAACCAACTCCAGAGGTTTCTTTGCTCTTGTAGAGCTCTTTTCAAAAGGCACTCTATGTTGCTTTCTTGCCAAGCGATCGAGCAAACTGGTAAAGTGGTAGAAAGGGAAGGAAGACCCTTTACCATCTCATACTTACTTAACTCAAGTAAGTAGAACTCAAATGTCCATATCTCTTGTGCCATAGGGAAGTTGCCTCCTTTGTAGAGACTTTCATGGCTACATGTGGAGTAGAGATAGTATCTAAGGCAAATAAGCCATGCTTATATGAAGGAGTTGCAATGTTCTTACCCCTCTCGGTAATAGAACAACACTTCTTGCCTCCCTCAACACTAAAGTTCACAACCATATCTTTGTCCAGAATTTGTGTGACTGACAACAAATTGTTTGCCAATCCTGGAACATAGAGAACTTTATCAATCTGACACTTGCCATCAGGAAGAGTGACTGAAACAGTGCCTTCTCCCTGAACCTTGTAGGTTTTATCATCAGCAATAGTGACGGAGTTTGCCCTCTTTGGCCTCAAAAGACTCAAACCACGATTTGTCACCGAGTCATGTGCTTACTGGCTCCAGAATCAACATACCATATAGGATCCATCTCGCTTGGACACTGTGGTAGTCATGAGAAATTTGTGGGCTCTCTCGGAATCCATGTCAGATTCTTCAACAACAACATTCACTTGTTGTTTGTTCTTTTGTGGTTTGTTTCGGCCTTTCTGTTTTGATTGCTTATTCTTATGCCAACATCTGTTTGTATCATGACCTTCTTTGTCACAGATCTTGCAATATCTCTTTTTCTGTTGAGGTTGTTTCCCTTTGGAATCCTTTTGTGAATTCCCTCCCTTCTGAAAATTACCTTTCTTCTGGTTCTGCCCTTGCCTGTTGATGTAGAGGGCAGTGTTAGAAGAATCATCTCTCTGTAGTTGGCGTGCCTCCTCCTCTTGAAGCATATTAACCAATTCTACAAAAGTAACTTTTCGTTGTGATACCCGAAGGGAAGTGATCAACACCCGATAAGAATCGGGTAAAGCTCTCAATACAAGCTGAAGTAAGGAGCTTGTCTTCAATTGGTTCTCCCAAAGAATTCAACTTTGCTTTCAATTCGGAAACTCTGCAAAGAAAGAATTCAAGCTGTCTCACCTCGCTTCATGCTTAGATCGTGTAATTGAGATTGAAGAAATAGAATGGTGGAATCATTCTTTCCCTCATATATAGTATTAAGGGCATCCCATGCCGCTTTACTAGTTGCACAGTCAGCAATATGGGGTTGGACTTCATCAGACACAACAAGCAAGATGAGCACTTTTGCTTTGCTGTCTAGCTTATCAAAGTCTCTTTGAGCAGTAGATGGAGCTGTAGCACCAGCAACAGGTGAAGGTCTGGTTGTTGCTCCAGATACAACATCCCATAAGTCATCCATTGCTAGGATGGCCTTCATCTTATTTTTCCATGGTGTATAATTAGGACCTTTCAACAACCGATGAGAATCAGTCATTAGTTTTGCAGACATGATGAAGGTTCCTTATAACACCAATTGGTCCCCCTTTCGATATACCTTTTGCTAGGCCGTTATACCGTACAAAATACCCGCCCTTACATGAGGGAGACTATAGGTATTTAGAAAGATCAACAAAAAATCACCCGCCCTTACGTGAGGGAAACTATAGGTGATCTTTAGAGATCATACGATACGTGGAACATAAGCGATGTCGAAAGGGAATAGTCTTGTTGATGGCACCTACCATAGAAAGTCTGCAATCCGCATGCGTGGGGCGTAACTTCCCCTAAACACTTTGGATTTCAGAACTCTCGTCAGGATTTACGCCTAAACACAAGAACTATTAGGGTAATGGATGGAGTAAAAAAAATGCAAAATGGCAAACTTATCTCTCCCCGACGATTTATAGAGAACAAGCTCAGACGTCGTTTTGGCAGCTATATTAGGCGGCGGATACAATAGCGCAATCACGACAAACTTTACTCGTAAGTGCTGGCCAAAGGTATCACAAATACCGAACACTGCAGTGCAATAAATTGCACGGATGGGTTTTAATTATTCCGGGGACTTAGGGAGTGAATTTTGATTTTAACTTTTAATGTTATAGTGCAAAAAACAAATATGCAACATACAACAAAAAAAAGTGCCCACAGGAATAACCCACAAGGTGTCGGGCTCAGCCGAAAATGCACCTTTACAATAATGCCAAAATTGCTTTTTAGAAAAAATTACTCAACATCCCCCCACAATTTTTAATTTAAAGTAATTTTCTTTAAAATATTTTAAATAACTAAAGATAAAAAAATAAATAAATTAATTTTATATAGAAGAAAAGAAAATTTAAATCTATATAAAAATAAATCTATTTAATTTATTTTAAATCTTTAATTAAAAAAATATAAAAGAAAAAAAACTTTAAAAAAAAAATTGCTGAAATTTTTTTTACCTTCCGCCGCGCCGTGCTAAAAGGTAGCTTTTAAAGCCGTCGGGAATCGAACTCCCGACCCCGCGGCTGTAGTCCTTCCGACTGGCGCTCCTGCCAATCGGGCTACGCCGCCCGACGGGAAGGGAAGGGAAGCCCGTTCCCGTTATTCCCTTCCGCGGCTAGAGGCGCGGAAAAATTTTTTTGGGATTTTAATCCCACATCGTCGTGACGGGCGATGTTGAAAGGGAATAAAAGGGCAAAGAAGCCCTTTCCCTTTCGATTGCCTACGGGCAATCAGACGTCCCGCATGTCTTTTTGTTGCGCCAAGTGGCGCGTGGCCAGTCCGCCACGCGTCGCGTCTGGGTGGCGCGTGGCCAGTCCGCCACGCGTCGCGTCTGGGTGGCGCGTGGCCAGTCCGCCACGTGTCGCCCGCTCGTCAGTCCAGGTGGCGCGTGGCCAGTCCGCCACGCGTCGCTGCGTCGTCGGCCTCGGGTTCCGTGCTCGGGGTCCAGTCGAGTCGGCCTAGGGTTCCGTGCCCGATCCAGTCAGGTCCAGTCGAGTCGGCCTCGGGTTTCGGGTCCAGTCGAGTCGGCCTCGATTTTCGTGCCCAGTCTAGGTCCAATCGAGTCCAGTCGAGTCGGCCTCGGGATCCGTGCCCGATCCAGTCGGCTCTGTGTCTGTCTCGGGATTCGTGCCCGATCCAGTCGGCTGCGGAGGCGGATCTCGGGAATTGTGCCCGGGTCGAGCTGCTTTCGAAGTCTGAGTCCTCAGGAAGCGTGCCAAGTAGATACCGAGCCCTCCCAGTCTTCGCCCGTCCTGCTCTGATACCATGTCGGAGTAATCAACTAGTTTGTATTAATCAGAGCAGATTAAATAGAACAATATATGCCCTATTAAGCCCGGAGGTTACGGAACCACCCGTGGCTGAAATAGGCCTTGTTACAACAATAATGTAATAATAATGTACGCTAACACCAATATCATGGAAGAACCTTAACATTTACATCAAATGGCATAAGCTCAACCAGTTAAATACCCAGGTTCGAATCTTGCCAAGGGATACCGCATAATTGCCAAGATATTGTAATACCATTATATGGTCATGATGTAATATGGATGGAGCCGTTCCAATCCCATAAGAACAATTTAGAAAACAGATGGCAGAGGAACAAAAAAAAAAAAAAGTGATATATCTAAAAACATGCAAAGGTAAACATATAAATTATTATAATTTTAGGTCCGAGGTGTAGACCAATTGGTTCAACCAAACCCCGTAAGGGGCGGAGGTCCAAGGTTCAAATCTCGGGCCTCGCCGGACTGAACACTTGTCCCTTTCCTGGTGCTTTCAGCAGCGTAAAAGGTTTAGAATGATTGTGGCATGGTGGTTTTAAGGGTGGACTGCACGAAGATCTGTGTGGCGGCTTCCGGGGCGGACAACGCAGAATACTGTGGCAGCCATAAAATTTGGACAGCCTGCCCGGATTTGTGGCGGCTACCGACTCCACCATGTAAATTAAAAAAAAAAAAGCATGCAAAGGTTATAAAGAGCCCTGCTAGCCTACCACCACGTGTTCCGTCCCAGTCAGGGTTAGTCAAAATGATTCATCATGTTTAACCCAAGAGTCATATCTAACAACATTAAGTATCAAGTTATGACAAATGGGTCATAAGTTTAATGTCAAAAGTCAAATGAAAATATGTTGTCCATTAAGTGGGCATACACATTGTCAAGCTTCTAAATCACTCGGTGACATGCATCAATCATTGTCCTTCCACATTTCAAGCTCACATAGTGGCAAATGTCACATCTCCAATAATGCCAAATATCAACCCAAACTAGTGGCAAATTTATAAAAGTGAGTTTAGTCACATAGTTGGATATCATTTGAGTATATAAGTCCATGTCCAGCCACTGATTGCAAATCAACTGTCATGTTCATGAACAACATCACAAGCAACCACAACATTACATGAAGATTAAGCCTCAAGAAATGAGAGGTCTCCTCAATCTTACTCGTTCACTTTTATATATAGCAATTGTTTTCAGTGTTCCTGTGTTAGAAAGGATTTTCAGACACCTACTTCAATAAAGGGCAACTATTCCAATCCAAGATCAGATTTTAGAAAGATATATCTTCAAACAATCTCATGTGAAAACTAAGCCTCAAGAAATGAGAGGTCTCAACAATTTTACTCAGTAACTCCTATATATAGCAAATTGTTTTCAATGTTACTAAGGGTGTTTGAAAGGATTTTCAGAGACTTGCTTCATAAAGGGCAACTAGTCCAATCTGAGATCAGATTTTAGCAAGGTATATCTTCAAACAATCTCATGTGTTGACTAGAGAAGTATTTGCACAACCTTCCCACTCAAATCCAAGCAGGCAAAGTTGGTGCATTTGTCAAACAACTGTTTTCAATGTCACCAGGGCATTAGAAAGGATTTTCAGAGGGTTACTTTAAAAAGGACAACTAGTCCAATCTAAGATCAGATTTTAGCAAGGTATATCTTCAAAACCTCATGCGTTGTCTAGAGAACTATTTGCACTACAATCCTTGTCAGTCAAATCCAACCACGTGAAGTTGGTGCATTTATCAACCATGGATACTCTAAGCAATTGTTCACCCACTTTCTGTTGGATCATGTAGTTTGAATTTGGAGCGCTTTTTTCTTTTCTCCCATCCTACTGTAATGATGTGTACTTCATGAGTCCTGTTGACATACTTTGATCACTCACAGACATCAATATAATTTCTTTCTTTCCTATGATATGTAGAGATAACCCAGCATAAGTTTTTTCCTTGCTCCAATTTCCTCGGCAGGTCGAAATGGATTAAGGAATATTTCAAAGAAATAATGTGATTCAAAGTAAAACAAAGAGACTAAGTCCTCTTGCACACTGCAAGGGGCTGCAGTCCCCAAATGGAGCTCCTATTATCCCCAATTCAGGCGTCCCTTTTGCAGCTGATGGGTCCAGACCTCAGATGTTGCCATTTCAAAAAGAAGGGCATGTGCCATAACAAAATCATTATCATATGACCTATATGTAATACTGTAAGTCCTTGATTGGAAGGGTTATCATATTGCCATTGCCAGCACATTAATACACTACCATTCTTGTCTCACCATCCTATCCTCAAGGGATAAAGTCAATAGTTGTTGGGTCAGAGGATGCCACCACTTGTCAATAAAAGGAATTTCCCTTTTGATAAATGCCACATCTGTCGCACTTTTCTCACCATTCATTGTGCACAAAGGTCAAAAACATTTCTAGGTGGCAAAAATAACAGCCTTTAAGAAAATGCTTTTTGTCTCTCATACTCAAAGAAGTTTGTTTGTTCCATATTGTGAGGGATGATGATGTGCCTTTCTCAGACTTGCAGCAGTTAAATTACAAATATATAAATAATTGGACGTAAATTAAAAGTGACAACATGATTATTCCAAGAATCTTGCCTAAAAGCTTACAACTTAGAAATCTGTTTATACAGCTAAATCATGTAAGTTACTCTCTTAAATCATAAAATAATGGCAACCCAATAGTGCATCCAATTCCCATCAAATGGTATTAGCTCAATCGGTTAAATTCCTCAACTTTCAAGGAGGAAACCTAGGTTTAAATCTTACCAAGCAATACATGCATAGTTGCCAAGGTGTTGTAATACCATTATGTGGTCATGATGTAATACGGATGGGGCCTGTTTCAATCCCATATAACCCATTAAATAGATAAATGCTTCCAATTCCCTTTTGTGGGGGTTACTTGTTGAGAAAATATGTTTTTATCCTAAGCAGAATAGACATCCTAACCTTTTATTCAGGTGTGATCAAAAAAATATGTATACTAAATCAAGTAGGCGTAAAATCCCACACACACATTTGGCTACATAAAGAAATTTTATTTATATTGTTTCATGGCAGAAGTTGGAAGCATATATGGAGCAAAGCATAGCTGCTTTAACAATGACTAATTCAAGAAGATACTGGACTCCACTATACAGCATATATTTACCTCAATAGGGTATGAACTTTGGCAGCATATTATTCATGTAATGGTTGTCTCTTGAGACAACCGCTGCATGAATTTTAACCGTTCATTCCTCTCAATTACAAAATAAGAACCATTCGTTTTAACACATCTTCAATAATCAAAACTATTAATTAACTAAATTCTGTATTTAATGACAGAATTGTTTGTAACCCTGCACGTAATGAATTAAAGATAATTATTAATACTGAATTGAAATGGTGCCCAAGGGATTAAGGACAAATGGTGGGAAACAGCAAGTTTCAAACAACAACTAAGCTTCCAATACCTTGCGTGAACCTCAAGGAGTTTGGGACAAGCAGCAGGCAGCAAAGAATTTCCCACCATAACACAAGGTTCCAATCCTATGGGTGAATCTTAGCATTTGGCCCATGGGATTTAAGGTAGATGGTAAGGAGCTAAGAATTTCACACCATAAAACCAAGGTTCAAGTCACATGAGTGAACCTTAACATTGCCCAAGGGACTTGGGGCAAGCAATGGGGAGCAAGGAGTTTCACACCTTAAAACAAGGTTCCAATCTCATGGGTAAGCCTTAACATTTAGATCTTCTTGAATCCAAGCCCACCCTCATGTTCTCTATGAGCTTTGCCCAATGTTAAAATTTTAATCAAATGGCATTAGCACAAGTGGTTAAAGATGTAGGTTTTGAATGGAGAGACCCAAGTTCGTATCTTGCCAAGCAATATAATACCACTATATGGTCCATTGGAATATCATGGTAACATGGTAATGATGTAACATAGGTGGGGCCTGTTTTTAGATCTTTGTGGAAGATGCACAAAAAAGTAAGAATTGATCAGCCAGTTTGGGGTCTCCATATAGGAATGACATTCAGAAGGGCCGAACAAGTCTGTTGGCACAATTTGAGTGATTTAAGAACTCTTTCCGAAGATTTCATTCCACGGCACATGATTTCTGAGGTAGGTTTTTGTTTTTAATGCAATTTTAGAGTTATTTTTGGGGGGGAGGGTTTTCCTCTGTTTTCCCTCTTTTCTACTGTTCCTAGAGACTCTAACACCCATGTCTAGAACTCTTAATATTTCTTCTTTTTTCCTTGAAAAATAGATGGCTTCTTCAGCTGATGGCATGGGAACTGATGCCAGCAACAATGAGCCAAATCCAACAGTCCCAACTCCAAGTCAAGGGAGGAACTCTACAATGACTATTCTATGCCCAAGGAGGCCTCCAATTCAACCACCTGTCCAAGCATCCAGTTCAAGGGGAAGGAAGGGAAAGCAAAGAGCAGTTTAAAACTGCTTTAAGTTTAGTATGTTGTATTTTGTTGGTTTTTGATGATCATTCATGATCATGAATTGTAATTGAACTTTTTTTTTTATGAAAATCTAATAAAAAATCAACTTCATGGCTATTTGATTTTTGTTTTAAATTTATTTTTTTTAATTAAATTATTTTCTTCCATATCTTTTTACAAAGTTGCCAAGAAACTATTCAAAATTGGAGTGTTGAGTTTTTGTCGAGTTGCAAATTTTCTTACTATGATGTGATAAACATGAATTGATGGCAGACAGCCTCCTTAGGATCCACTCCTCCAATCCCTCAACTTTGCTTACTTAATTTTATTGAATAGTTACTGCCAAGGAGAACTGTGTCTAGCATTGCAAACTTTGATGTCCAGGTGTGAGAGAAATGCAGACCTGGTTCTAAATTTTAATGCATCAGAAGCTATAGAGTTATAACTATGTTAAACATTTAATCTTTCAATTTGATTTTAGGGGCTTGAAGAAACAGTGGCATTTTGGTAATAGGATATGTTTTGGCACTATTACACAGATGAACATAAAGTTAAATGTTACAGATGGCACAGGTATCTCCCATTTACTTAGTACAGAATTTTGTAGAGGCATCAATGGTTTGATTCCTTAGGCGTACAAACATGTAAGCAATTAATTTGATTACTAGTTGAATCACATCGGTAAAAAAGAAGGTTGGAAAAGAAATTTAGACCTCGTTATTATAAAACTGATCAGAATGGCAAATGACACAATCATAGCAATGACACAATCATAGCAAGAGTATCAGACGACAAAATAATATGGATCTGCATTTAAGGCAAACAAGAAGAAAACAGGGAAAAAACACGTAAACAAGAATTTTCCCAATTATTCATAGATAATATCAAGCCGTTGTAATCCCATATATATAATATTTATTTAGACACTAAATAAGCAATTAAAAGGAAAATTGTATTATTGTAAACACTGAAAATATGTTAAATCTGCATGAACCAAAAAAATAGTTCACTCACACAGTATGAAGAAAGAGAAGCATCTCTCCCATTTTTGCAACAAAAGCATAATATAGGCTTCAGCAAAGCATAATAAAACTAAAGTTCACCACTTCACTGATCGGGAAGTTTTCCAGACCTAAAAACTGCGAACTTTGATATTTTAGAATGCGAGAAAGGCACACCATTTGCTCGGAGAAAATCTTCTAGAAGCTTCTTCACTCCCTCGGGATCCTCAGTCTCGCACTCGATCTCATAACTGGTCCCGAAATCGTAGTGCGTCTCATCCAGCTCGATCTTTAACCCCTGCCACTCGAAAACCCCTCTCACATTCCGAAACCCTCCGAGACAAACAAAGTCCTCACACCCGTAATCTGCCATGGTGGACTTAAGAAGCGGGCAGTCGAGGACCGCCAGGCGCCAGGGCTCCGCCACGCAAGCTCTGGCGAGAGGCGCCTCCACGTCCTCCTCGACCTCCGTCACGCGGCTGACGCCGTCCACGATCACGGCCTTGCCCTTCACAGACACCACGCAGCGAGAATCGCCGTCATAGAACCGCAGGCGGAGGACCGCCCGTTTCGCGCTCAGCTCGCCGTTGCTGCCGTCGAAGAAGACGTTTTCTTGCAGATGGGTAGCCACGCGGAAGGAAGCCAGCACGTTCGCTACTTTCTGGTGGGCGGCGGCGTCCGGAAGCTTCAACTTCACCTCCACTTCCATGATTTAGGGGAAACAAAAAACACAAAAACTCTAGATTATTTTTTTCTGTAAGAGAAGGAAGCCTGTGAGGCTAATGGTTGTTGAAGCCGATTCTGGTGGTGACAGAACCCTTGGAGCTCAGCTGGTAAAGGAGGGCGGCGCCAGAAGACTTGGATGCGGAAGAGGGCTGAGATGATGCCGATGAGGCTGCTGATGATGCTGCCAATGCCGCTGCCGCTGCTGCCTTCTTGCGAGCCTCCACCAGCTCTTCTTTGTCCTCCAATCTCACTTCCAACAGAGTAGGCTTCCTTCTCAGCATTTTCCCATTCACTACACTGATATGAACAAAATACCTGTCGCAGAGAATTATGTCGTCTGCAAATGTCGAAAGAAAGCAGAAGGTGTTTGAACCGAACTTCCCTCCCTTATTTTAAGATATCAGACCCTGATGTTAATTTAATGGCGCTGACCCTTGAGGCTGTGAGGGCTCCAGCATTCTGTGTTTTTAAGTTTATCGCTGTTTATTAATCCTTTCAACCGTGACGACGATGGAAAGACGAGTTAAAAAACATTTATTTGTTGAAATGGGTCCATATAATCTAACATATAAAATTCGACCGGTCTATATTAAATACAATTAAATAAATAAAAAAATTGATATTGTTTTTTCGATTTTTAGAAGAAAATCTAAGCTGGAATCTTAAGAAGAAAAATATATATAAAATGATTAAATGACTTCATTTCAATCTCAAAAAATAAATTTTAGAACATACCATTAATAATTTAAATTATTTTATTTTAAGTAATTTTAAAAGTTATAAATATAGTAAACTATTTAGACTTTTTAACTTTGAAGAAAAAATTAAGGTTTTCAACTGGTAAAGAGATGTAATACATAATTACTAAGTTTGTTGTAGTATTAACATATGGTCTAGGTGGACCTTTTAATCTCGTATAACTAATTAAAAAAATGAAGTTAATAAATGTAAAAATAATAATACAAATTATATATAAATGAAAATACCATTAAATGGCATTAGTTTAATAAGTTAGATTCTTTAATATTTAAGGAGGAAGCTCAAGTTCAAATCTTATCAATTGATACATGGATAATATTTAAGTTGCTACGACTCACCATTTTAAATCCCATATAATTAATTGAGACAAAAATATTAAAAAAAAAAATGAAATAGCTCAAATAGTTATGTTTCTCAATGTTCAAGAAGGAGACCTAGGTTTAAATCTTGTGAAGCGACATATGCATAATAACTAGTTTAAAAAAATATATATATATATATATATATATATATATATATATATATATATATATATATATATATATATATATTTATTTATTTATTTATTTATTTATTTATTTACCCAGGTGTTGTAGGTGAGTTGGAGAGGAGAGGGCAATCCTTCCAGGGAGGTCCCAAGTTCGAATCTCCACCCTATCAAAAAGCTGAATTGGATACCCAAAATCCAATTGATAATGTTGGTGCGAGCAGGGTTGGGTGCAACCCCGGGTGACTTTGACGATGTAGAACCCCCTGTTCGTGGTCTCTTAGACCAAGGCGGTCCTGCAAGGGGTTTTTTGCTTAATATATATATATATATATATATATATATATATATATATAGTATTTTATAGCGAGAGCAGGAGTGAGAGTTGGGGAGGAGCAAGATCAAGAGATGTAAACACGAATCCAAAGGCAGGTTTAGAGGTGGGAACAAAAGATGGAATACACCTGGGGAACATCATGGGGCTTGAGAAAGGATCCAATTTTAAGGGTCGGGTGGATGGGAGTGCAAGTGTGTCGGGTAGGCAAAAGGGCAAAACCAAATCCTTATTTATATTTGCTCTCTAAGGAGAAGGTAAGGTCTTAAGTCGGCCTTAGCCCTGGCCTACGAATTTTTATTAGAAACCCAATAAAACCTTTCTAGCAAAGGATGGGATTCCCTATGTTCTAGTTAGTGATACAATTACAAGAGATAACATGTTAGATTTGCAAAGTAGCCTAATCTACAAATTCATGGGAGTGTGGTTGATTAAAGTTGGATCAAAAGTAAATGGACTTTGAAAGAGGGAGCTTTAGTCACTTTGATGTCAAATGGTTTCTTCTTGGTAATATTCACCCAAGAGGAAGACTTAAACCATGTCTACATGTGAGGGCCGTAGTTTTTGGTCAATGTTGGTCTATACATGCATCACTAGCCACCAGGGTTTAAAAACCGTATAGATTTTCAAAAGTTAGTAAATATAGAAAAGTAAACATAATAATACAAATGATATATATATATATATGAACAATACTAGAAAGACCCATGAGGGATACCATTGTGGTAAGTCCTTGGGTTTTCATTCAGGAGACCCAAGTTCAAATGTTGGTAACAGGGGATCGGGACCCCTCATAAAAATCCATGTAAACTTGAATTTTTAATCAAGTGGCATTAGCTCAATTGGTTAGATTCCTCAACATTTAAGGAGGATATCAAGGTTCAAATATTGCCAAATGATACATGGATAATATCCAAACTTTGTTGTAATACCACTATATGGTGATGATATAATACGGGTGGGGTCGTTTCAATCTCATATAACCAATTGAAAAAATAATACTAGAGAACATATGTTGTATTCTATGGCAGGAGTAGAAGCGGGAGATGGGGGAGGAGCAGGATGGGGAGATGCCACAAGCATGGATCCGAAAGCAGGTTCAAATGTGGGGATAGAATATGGGACAAGCCTGAGGAACATCACAAGGCTTGGCAAAGGGCCTAGTTTCAAGGGTTGGGTGAATGGGAGTACAAGCTTGTCAGGGGGCAAAAAGGTAAAGCAAAACACTTGTTTGTAGATGCTCTTAAATCAAAATGCAATGTCTTAGACAAACCTCAACCTTGGGCTACAAATTTTTGTTGGAAATCCAATAAGACCTTTCTAGCGAAGGATGGGGTTCCCTCCATTTCAATAAGTGATATTGTTACAAGAGGTAACATATTGGATTTACAAAGCAACCTAATCTACAAAATCATGGGAGTGTGGTCAGGTATAGTTGGTTTGAAGAGAGATAAAAAGTAAATGGGCATTGAAAGGGGAAGCTTTAGTCACTTTAATGTAGAAGGGTTTCTTCTTGGTCATCTTTACCTAAGAGAAAGACTATGACCGATTCTACATGGGAGGGCCCTAGTTTATGGGTTGGACTAGTTTATACATGCATTGTTGGTCACAAGAGTTTAACCCTCATACAAAAGTTGTTACAAAAGTCTTTGTGTGGGTATGGTTTTTTAACCTACCTTGAAATTTTGGACAAATGATAATTTTGAAAATAGACAAAATGCTTTGGGGGAATTTGTCTTGGTGGCCCCTAGAATTGCAAATAAAGCTCGAGCCAATTTTGCTTGCATCTATGGGAGGTTAGACATGTAAAAACCCTTTAACAAAATGATAGATCTGGTTTCATGTTTGGGTAAGCACTATCAAGAGGTTGACTATAAAACATAACCTTTAAATGTCGCTTTTGTCATGTATGTGGGAACTTCACAAACTTTTGCCCAACAACAAAAAGCCATTGAAAGAGGACCTGATGAGGACATCACTTCTTAGTTCATAGGATTAGTATATTAATTTAAGTTCCTACTCTATAGATTAATTTAGCCTTTAAGTTTATTTTTAAATAATTACATGAGCTATTAAGCTCACGTGAGTTTCTATCTAAGTTAATTTCTAGAAACCTTAAGTTTGTATTTGGTTAATCTAAGTCTTAAGTTAGCTTTGGAATCACATCTCATCTTTAATCTTATCCTTGATGAGATATGACAAATAGATGTATGTTTATCTTGGCATCCTTGATGCCTATATATTCATGCTTTAATAAAATGCAAATTAGTTCAATTTGGAACCTTTCCATTGATATCAGAGCATCGATCCTACTTTAATCTGCAGTGTGGGCTTTGTTGAAATGGTTTGGACTGATTGTTGTGAGGGAAATACCAGATTGGTTGTAGAGTTACAGTCTGCATTAGTAGTGTTTTCCAAAATTATTCGTGGAATGTGTTGTTAAGGTGGTTTGTCTTTCTCGAATGAATTCTTCGTTCGATTTCTTTTGGATGTTTGAGTAATTCATCGTCTTGTCCATGAAGGCACCCTGGTCAACCTTGCTAAGCAAGGCTACCGTGGAGATTTCTTGTTGATAACAACATTCTTCATCGACTATTTGTGAATGCTAAAGTTGAGGCTTAGCCATCACTAACTGCAATTAAGGCCTCCTTCATGACTAGTTTGCATACAACTCACTTTTCACTGAAGAAAGGTGGTCACTGGGTTAGTTCCATCGATTGTTATCTGGACTTCGTTGCCTGAATCTATAGACTCTTCGACTTGAGTATAGAAAATTCCAACTGAGAAATGATGCAAGTGATACTGGAATAAGCAACCAACATCATTGTTTTACAACGTTGGCGTAACGATATTTTAACCAATCGCAGAGCAAACATTTCTTGAAGAATTAACAGGTAAAGTAACTATCGAAAAACCACTGCTTTCTAGGATGTCGGGTCTCTCTCAGTTAACATGGCGTATTTTGACCCTAGAGTAGATTTTTAGATGACTATGTGGAAGCATGTGAGACATTTTATTCTCAACTGCTACCTAGATGCAATTTTTGGCTTGATCGCTCGACCATTCACTTGCCTTGCCACGTTTGCTTTTAGCAGAATGTGCCTATGAAAATATTGTGCACATAACAAACTTGGTCGGTTTGGGTCAATTCCCAGCTAGAAGAAGCGTAAGGAATGACCTAAGGATTTTCATAGATTTTCAAGATTGCCAAGCGGATTGTGAGGAGAAGGGTAATTGGTAGTGCATGACATCAACACTAAATAAGCAGGTCCATTTTCCAAGTAGCAGCTATAAATCATGAGTGAACATGGAAAATGGTGGTTTGTCATGTTTAAGTCACCTTTTATCTCGCATTCATAGGGAAGGTGAAGCTTGGAAAAATTAAAAAACTCTCCCTACGTGAACAATATTGATCGTAAGCCAACGGTCCCTAGTGCGGAGTCCAATGGATGTAGAGGTTTGATCGATCAAGATATTATAATTAATGATTTGTCAGCCTAACAATTGGTATTGTAGGAACAGTTGTTGTGGAACCTCCTTTTTTATGACTTAACTCACAAATTTGACATTTGGCCGCATGCCGAAGTTAGATCAATTGCATTGGTTGTTGAAGATGCAGTCAAAGCTGACCATTGAGAACCACACGTGATCATTGACAAAGGACTATGGCACCCTAAATTGTAGAAAAGGTTTGCTTTATTTAATTGTTGTTTTTGATTAAATTAATCAAACATAAATTAATTAATTAAATCTATCTATTTAATTAAGTTAACTAATTATTGTAAAAGTGCATACCAAACAAAAATATATGCACTTAATACCTTTTCTATTTTCTAGCTCATTTTTGGCTAAATGAAAAGCCATTTCATTGTACTTGACTAGAAAAAGCTTATTTGTAAACCTTTAAGCATCATTTTTTTTATATTCCACCTAGCTTATACTCGATCCCAAAGGGCATCAGATTTAGCAGATCAAATGATTGCTTTAGCCCAAATAGTTGGTCTATTAGCCAATAAGGTCCAAGACATCACAGTATAAAGTACCCCTAATGTAAAGATCTATAATAATGACCTAAGACAAAGACAAAATTTGAAGTCAAAACCTATTATGGATTTAGGGATCCTAATGTCCTAGGTAGCTAGATCATGGACATGGAGACTTGGTTCTCCTATATAGAGGTTCTTGTTGAGGAAAAAGTACCTTTTGCAAAGCTCAAGTTGACAAGGTTAGCAAAACTTGTAATTATGGAAAGACAAGAGGGTCAAAACCCAATCACCACTTGGGATGGTTTGATCCAAGCCTTGAAGGATACTTTTTATCCTTCAGATTATGAACATGACTTAATGGTCAAATGGTATAGGTTAAGACAAACCTATAATATGCTTGTTCAAGATTATGTCTTTCAATTTAATAGATTGAGAATTTTGCTTCGTGTGAAGGATCCAACAGAAGCCCTTATCATCAAGTTCACAAGTGCGCTCCTTGAACCTTTGTATCGAGAGTTGAAATATACTCCTTAACCAATTTGGATGTAAATTTTAATCATGCATAATTGGCAGAAGAGAAGTTTGCAACTCAGTCAAAGGGAGCTTCTAGACCTCCACATCAACAACATACAAATAATACAAAGATACCTTCTTCTTATTCTTCTTATTTTTTTACTTTTTTTTCCTTCTTCTCCTTCTTATCATTCTCCTTCTTCTTATAATAGTAATAAATTTTGCAATCATTGTAAAAGAAAGGGACATAAAGAATTTGAATATTTAAGGAAGAGGAAGAACCTCATTATAAAGTCTCAACAGGAGGCACCTCAAAATGGTCCTCTTGATATCATAGGAGAAGATAGAGACTATAATGAGTTGAAGGGTAAACTAAACAATGTTACCTCGATGCATCATAAAGGTGGTCGTGACAATTTGTTTATCATGAAAGTCCACCTAACTTACAACTTTTCTATGAATTTTATTATTGACAATGGAATGCAAACCAATTTGATTACAAAATCCATAGTCGATAGGCTAAAACTGTTTGTGGAACCACATCCTTGTCCATATTCACTTGGATGGAAGGATACTGGTTCTACCTCATATGTCATAAAAGCTTTTATTATGTCCTTTGCATTGGACCCACAGTTTGTGGATCGAGTCACTTGTGATGTGACTTCAATGGATTATTTTGGTCTCATTATTGACCATCCCTATTAGTACGATAAAAGGGCTCAATATAATGCATATCACAAAACATATACAATGCATCATGTGAATAAGACATTTCTTATTTGTGGCCTTCCACATTCCACACTTTTGCTTTGCTCACATTAACCACAAAAGATTACATTAATATTTAGTAGAGCTCAGGAATCACCTACTCCAGCTACTCCTACTCCTCCTACTTTACCTCCTACTTTTGAGCAACCTTATTTCTTGCTACCTTCACAGGTTCCTATTGTGTAGCAGACTCCACAACAGGTCATTGCTCCTCATCACTTTCCTTCATAGATTGGTGATAGACTTGTGACCAAATGTTGTATTTCAACACTAGCATCTCAAGGCATCTTTGATCTTTTTCATCCCCACAATAATGTGGTATCTTTGCTTTAATTTTATCCTACCCATGGGACATGTGTTCAACGTTTGGTGACTCACCCTCTTATTTCTATTGTAAAAACATAGTCTAATGCTTATTTCATGGGGAGGTATGATGAGGATATCACTTCTTAGTTTCTAGAATTAGTATATTAATTTGAGTTCCTCGGCCTAAAGATTAATTTAACCTTTAAGTTTATTTTTAAATAATTACATGATCTGTTAAGTTTACGTGAGTTTCTAGATCTAAGTTAGTTTCTAGAAAACTTAAGTTAGTATTTAGTTAATGTAAGTCTTAAGTTAGCTTTGGAATCATATATCATATTCTAATATTATCCTTGATGAGATATGATAGATAGATGTATGTTTATCTTGGCATCATATATATATATATATATATATATATATATATATATTATTTTGTTTTAATAAAATGAAAATTAGTTCAATTTGGAACCTTTTTAGGACCCTCAAGGACCAATGAAGAAGTCACAATAGGACTCATTTATGATGGAGCCAAATCTACAAAACAAAATGGAATAGACAACACCAAAATCAAAACAAATGAAATGATAGATTTTGAAAATAACAAAAAAGAAGAAAATAATT
The DNA here is from genome assembly GCA_028583015.1 of Wollemia nobilis. Taxonomy (NCBI): domain Eukaryota; kingdom Viridiplantae; phylum Streptophyta; class Pinopsida; order Araucariales; family Araucariaceae; genus Wollemia; species Wollemia nobilis. Next base: position 2,569,811 of record JAQPPZ010017031.1, on the reverse strand, counting down.
CCAAAGATACAAAAGCATAAGAAGGGTCTGGAATAAGGAAAAAATAGTGCAAAAAAATAAAACAGCTAAACAAGGAGAAATCACAAAGGAGGCCCAAGAAACTTTCTCAAAGAAAGCTAAGAAATCAACACAAAAGTGGGAAGATGTGGAATGCAAGGGAGAGGAGGATTGGCCTTCTCAAAGAGGAAGAAGGAGCACTCAAAGACAAGCTGACACAAGGGGATCTAGACAAGGAAAGGGGTGACCCTCAAGAAATACTTTACAAACTAGGGGAACCATAAAATAGTGGTAAATGGTAAACAAATTCATCTTATTGGTCCAAATCCTTGGCCAAAGGTAAAAAAAAATATTATCTTGAAATATGAGGGGTCTAAATGCCCATCCAAACATAGATTGTTAAAATCCTATATGTGTAGTCTATGTACTTATATATTTTTATTACAAGAGATGAAATTAGGGGAAAATGAGTTAGGAAAAGTAGGCAGGAAGATCTGGAGCAAAAAAAACTTCTTGGGAGCTCCAACGGAGGAAGATTTAGGAGGTTTGCTAAGTCTTTGGAACCCAAATATCTTTGATGGAGAGTTGGTTGATCAAAACCAACATCACCTTACAATTTTCTTTGAGCATAGGGTCACAAGTAGACTTCGTCACAAATGAGCATAAAAAAATCTTTGGAATTTACTTAAAGAAAATGATCAAAACTTAGAAAATAAAAAATGGATGGTAACAAGGGATTTTAGTACCTCAATAACCCCAATTAAGAAGAAAATAGGGGTTCATAGTTACACGCAAGGCATGAGAGATCTTGCAAAGTTTTTAACAGAGACAAGTCTAAGAGACATACATTTGGAGGGGGAAACTACAATTGAAATATCAAAAGGATGAAGTATTAGGGTATTCAATATAAGATTGGATATAATTCTAATGTCTCTTTAATGGTGTATGGAGGGTTTCCAACTAAGAATTTGAATAGGCTATCAAATTGGATAAGACCATACTTCTTTGATTTTGAAAATGGGGTGAGATAAGGCCAAGAAAAACTACCCTTTCTATTTTAAAATGATGTGGACAACACACTTGAATTTGGAAGAAAAAGTAGGTAATGTTGGGGTACATCTGTAACAAGGAGCCACTTGTTTCAACTTTCTCAAAAAATGAAAAATATTAAGTATGAGTTAAAAGTCTAGAATTGTGAAATTCTTTTAAAATATTTTTTGAAGGTCAGTCAAACTCGAGAATAATTTGAAGAATATTGAGCAAAGGATGAAGGTGGAGGGGAGCACCAACGAATTAATTCAGAAGGAAAAGATGAACCTTTGCGAACACCATAACATATTAGCAACAAAAGAAATCCATTGAAGCAAAACTTTCAAGCCCTATGGCTATAGGAAGAATATAGAAACACCAATTTTTTCATGTCACCACCCTAATCCATTGGACTAGGAACTTGATCAACATAATCACTTTGGATCAAAGAGAGGTTATATATAAAGAGGAAAGAATTGATATGTAAGTTCTTAATTTCTTCCATAACCTTCTAATAGAAGGGAGGGAGGAAGAGGCCTCCAATGACCTCCTAAACAATATTCCTCGAGTGATCTTAGCAAAAGATAACAAGCTATTAGATAAACTCTTCACAAAAGAAATATCATCCCTTATAGGAGCCAAAATAGGAATAGATAAATAGAGCCTAAATATTCTATGGATAAAATCATTCAATTGATGGGAAAAGCACCATAAAGATCCATTATTGAAAGTTCGGGCTGATACGATCAAATCTGCTCATTGACAAAAATAAGGAATCAACTTATGTAATAGAGTAGATTTACTAAGCTATTGAGCAGTGGTGTAGCATCAGATCCTAAAGATGTAAAGTACTCACTTACCAGTTTCAGACGGAAAGTAGTACTCTTCAAAATTTCTATACAGAACTGAGATAGTTACCTCTCAAAAAGACTTCTATTCGGATAATCTGAAGTAGATCTCTTTGTTTCTATACTTCATCTTTCTACAAATTCTTGTTCCATTTCATGCAAAATAAAATTATCCTCAGTATGAGTTGAGGGAATTTCTTGTTGGCATTTTATTCCCATATAAATAACACAACAAAGAAAAGTACCTTCTTGAACTTTCAATTTGATCACATGAATATTGTTTATAAGAATTTTGAGGAATATACAAAAATTTCTTCCAAGAAATCCTCAATGAAAAAGACATACAAGTCCTTTTTCATCAAATTTATTTTGGCCACTATCCACATTACACAATAAAGAGGTTGTGTTCTCAATGGAGAAGGAGAAAGTCCCAAGGTCAAATGGGTTCCAAGTAGGGTTCCAAGTTCTTCCAGTTTAAAGAAGATGTTGTAGTATCTTGGAACCCTGATAGTTTAAAGAATATGTCATAGTAGCTAGAAGGGAAGTCTAAAAAAGAGAATTTTTTTGAAGGAATGGAATAATACTTCCATATCTCTTGTCCTCAAGAAGACCAAGGCATAATCCTCTCCTAACTTCATATTGATAAGCCTATATAACACACTTTATAGAATCTTGGCAAAGGTGATCTCTCTAAGATTGAAAATCCTTCTCTTGGGATTGATCTTGGAAAACTAGGGGGATTTATCAAGGGTTGTCAAATTTTGTATGGGATTATAGTGGTTCATGAGGTTGTACAATCCTTTGTTAAAAAAGAGAGGAGGAAGATGCTACTTAAGTTGGACATGAACAAGGCATATGATAGGGAATTCTAGATTTTTTTCAAAACATGCCTAAGAAGTTTAGATTTGGGGAGGTCTAGATAGATCTAGTTATAAGCTATGTAAGGACTTCAAGATACTTTATCCTAGTGAATGAAGCATCGGCTAGTTTTTTGCTAGCTCTCGGGGTTTGAGGTGAGGTAATCCATTATCCCCCTAGTTGTTTATCTTGCTCACGAAAGCTCTAAGTTGAAACTATTAGAAAAACTTAGACTAAAGAAAATCCAAGGCTTAAATATGAAAAATACCATGGAGATTGTTTCTCATCAAATTTTTTATGGATGATACAATCCTGTTGGGACTGAGAAGTATTTTGAATCCAAATAATAGAACAAATTTTTGGAGATCTACAAGAAAGTTGCAGGTCAAAGATTTAATAAGGAGAAAAGTTTGTTGTATTTCATCAATACCTCGATAAGGACCCAAGGGAAGATAAAGGAAATTTTGGGTTATAAACTAGGCTCATTTCCCTCACTATACTTAGGAATGCCTCTTCATGGGTATAGAAAATCAATAACATTGGAACCCTATTTTTTATTGATTCCAAATAAAATTGGTAGGTTGTAAGGGAAAATGGATGAGCTAGACTTGGAAGATGTAACTATTGTAGGTAACGTTTCAAGTCCTCTCCACCTATGTCATGTATCTATTCAAAATTCCAAGGGCAATGGCAACTAAGTTAGATTCTCTTTAGAAGGATTTACTTTGAACAAGAACATAAGAAAAGAGAATATTGCCTCTCTTCATATAAGAAATAGTATGCCAACCTAAGAAAAAGGGAAGTGTAGGTTTAAGGAGAATAAGTTTGATGTGCACAACCCTGGGTGGGAAACTAGGCTAGATATTAACAAGAGAACCAAAGAACCTTTGGTCTAAAATTATAGAACATAAACACCTAGAAGGCAGGGATCCTAAGAGAATTCTTAGTAGGGAAAAGCATTACAAAGGCTTGATCATTCAAAACCATCTATTGGTAAGAAAGTACATTTTGAGAAAGACAATGAAATGGAAAGTGGAAATTGGAGAGCACATTGACTTTTAAGATGATATTTTAAGCTGGTTCGTATCTTGTGAGGAGATGTAATACATAATTATTAATTTTGTTGGAGTATCACCATATGGTCATGATGTAATAGGGTCAACTTTTTAATATCATATAAGCAATTAAAAATGAAGTTAATAAATGTAGAAAAGTAAAAAATAATAATACGAGTAATATATATATATGAAAAATACCATCAAATGGAATTAGCTCAATGATTTAGATTCTTTAACATTTAAGGATGAGGCCCAAGTTCAAATCTTGTCAAGTGACAAATAGATAATATCCAAGTTGTTACAATACCACTATGTGGTGAGCTCTTTTAAATCCCATTTAACTAATTGAGACAAAAATATAAAAAAAATACCAAAGAACATATGAAATAGCACTAGCTCAAGTGGTTATGTTCCTCAATGTTCAAGAAGGAGAACTAGGTTTAAATCTTGCCAAGCAACATATGCATAATTGTCAATTTGTTGTAATACTATTATGTGGTCAATGATGTAATATGGGTGGGATTGTATCAAATCTCACATAACCAATAATAAATAAATAAAAATACAAGAGAACATATGTTGTATTCTATAGCGAGAGTAGGAGTGAGAGTTGGGGGAGGAGCATGATCAAGAGATGTTGTAGACACAGATCCAAAGGTAGGTTTAGAGGTGCAGACAAAATATGGGACACACTTGCGAAACATCATGGGGCTTGACAAAGGGTCCAATTTCAAGGATCGGGTGGATAGGAGTGCAAGTGTGTCGGGTAGGAAAAAGGGCAAAACTAAATCCTTATTTATATTTTCTCTCAAAGGAGAAGGTAAGGTCTCAAGTCGGCCTTAGCCTTGGTCTACAAATTTTTATTAGAAACCCACTAAAACCTTGCTAGCAAAGGATGGGATTCCCTCTCTTCCATTTTGTGATACTATTACAAGAGATAATATGTTAGATTTGCAAAGTAGCCTAATCTACAAATTCATGGGAGTGTGGTTGAGTTTGGAAGCTTTGAAGAGTTGGATCAAAAGTAAATGGACTTTGAAAGAGGGAGCTTTAGTCACTTTGATGCCAAATGGTTTCTTCTTGGTAATATTCACCCAAGAGGAAGACTCCAAATAGGTCTACATGGGAGGGCCCTATTTTTTGGTCACTGTTGGTCTATACATGCGTCATTAGTCACCAAGGTTTAACCCTCATATAGATTTTTAAAAGTTAGTAAATATAGAAAAGTAAAAATAATAATACAAATTATATATATATATATATATATATATATATATATATATATATATATATATATATATATATATATAGAACAATACTAGAAAGACCCGTGAGGGATATCGTAGTGGTAAGTCCTTGGGTTTTCATTTAGGATACCCAAGTTCAAACCTCGATAAGAGGGGATTGGGACCCCTCATAAAAACCCATGTAAACTTAAATTTTTAATCAAGTGGTATTAGCTCAATCGGTTAGATTCCTCAACATTTAAGGAGGAGATCAAGGTTCAAATATTGCCAAACGATAAATGGATAATATCCAAGCTTTGTTGTAATACCACTATGTGGTGATGATATAATACAAGTGGGGTCGTTTCAATCCCATATAACCAATTGAAAAAAAATAATACTAGAGAACATATGTTGTATTATATGGCAGGAGTAGAAGCGAGAGATGGGGGAGGAGCAGGATGGGGAGATGCCACAAGCATGGATCTAAAAGCAGGTTCAAAGGTGGGGATAGAAGATGGTACAAGCCTAGGGAACATCACAAGGGTTGGAAAAGGGCCTAGTTTTAAGGGTTGGGTGGATGGGAGTGCAAGCTCGTCAAGGAGAAGAAAGGCAAAACTAAACCCCTATTTGATGCTCTTAAATCAAAAGGCAAGGTCTTAGACTAGCCTAAGCCTTGGGATATGAATTTTTATTAGAAATCCAATAAGACCTTTCTAATAGAGGATGGGGTTCCCTCCATTTTAGTAAGTGATATTGTTACAAGAGGTAACATATTGGATTTACAAAGCAACATAATCTACAAAATCATGGGAGTGTGGTCAAGTCTAGTGGATTTGAAGAGTTAGATAAAATGTAAATGGACATTGAAAGGGGAAGCTTTAGCCACTTTAATGTGTAAGGGTTTCTTCTTGGTCAACTTCACCTAAGAGAAATACTATGATCGGGTCTACATGGGAGGGCCCTTGTTTATGGGTTGTATTTGTTTATACATGCATCGTTGGTCGTAAAAATTTAACCCTCATAAAAAAGTTGTTACAAAAGTCTTAGTGTGGATATGGTTGTTTAACCTACCTTGGAATTTTGGACAAAGGAGGTATTTGAAAATATAAAAAATGCTTTGGGGGAATTTGTCTTGGTGGTCCCTAGAATTGCAAATAAATCCTGAGCCAATTTTGTTTACATATATGTAAGGTTAGACCTTTAAAAACCCTTTATCAAAATTATAGATTTGATTTCATGTTTGGGTAAGCATTGTCAAGAGGTTGACTATAAAAACATAACCTTTAAATGTCACCTTTGTCATGTATGTGGGCACTTGACAAGATTTTGCCTAGCAACAAAAAACCATTGAAATTGAACCTGATGAGGAAATCACTCTTTAGTTCCTAGGATTAGTATATTAATTTAAGTTCCTACTCTATAGATTAATTTAGTCTTTAAGTTTATTTTTAAATAATTACATGAGCTACTAAGCTCACGCGAGTTTTTAGATCTAAGATAGTTTATGGAAACCTTAAGTTACTATTTAGTTAATCTAAGTCTCAAGTTAGCTTTGGAATCATATCTCATCTTCTAATCTTGTCCTTGATGAGATATAACAGATAGATGTATGTTTATCTTGGCATCCTTGATTCCTATATATTCATGCTTTAATAAAATGCAAATCAATTCAATTTGGAACCTTTTCATTGATATCAGAGCATCAATCCTACTTTATTTGCAATGTGGGATTTGTTGAAACTATTTGACCTGATTGTTGTGAGGGAAATACCAGATTGGTTGTAGAGTTACAGTCTATATTAGTAGTGTTTTCCAAAATTATTCGTGGAATGTGTTGTTAAGGTGGTTTGTCTTTCCTAAATGAATTCTTCGTTTGATTTATTTTGTATGTTCAAGTAATTCATTGCCTTGTTCATGAAGACACCAAGGAGTGTAGTTTAGTCTATAATGAGTTTTTTGGGATGCTAGCTCGATTGGATGACCATTAATAGGAAGAAGTCAACGTATCCTATCATCATGGAGACAGGTAATACATGCATTGAACCTCAACATCACAACATATTAGTTCCTTATCAGAGGATTGATTTTGCATGACAAAGGGTATGATTCCCATTAACATTGTTTAAAGGTTGTCGAGTGGTGACTCACATCGCCCTTCGATAAACCATGCCAAGAGTGATGGTTTGTTAACGCATCGATCGCACTATTTGGCACAAAGGACCCCTATCGAAGACACTATTGCCTAACCGTAAAAGTTGGCAGTGGCAAACATTGGATTTTATAAGCTCACAAAGTCAAATTTCAACATAGAAGTCACGTGCCTTTTGTATTTTGGCATCACAACATTAGTAGACCAATGAAAGATAAGGTTTCAATCCTTGGTCGACCTTGTCAAGCAAGGCCATCATGGAGATTTCTCGTTGACATGGACAATATTCTTCATCTACTATTTGCAAATGCTAAAGTCAGGGCTTAACCATCACTAACTATAGTTAAGACCTTCTTCATGACTAGTTTGCATACAACAACTCACTTTTCACTGAAGAAAGATGGTCACTGGTTTAGCTCCACCAGTTGTTCTTTGGACTTTGTTGCCATAATCTATAGACTCTTCGACTTGAGTATAGAATACACCAACTAAGAAATGATGCAAGTGATATTGGAATAAGCAACCAACATCATTTTTTTACAATGTTGGTGTAACGATGTTTTAACTAGTCGTAGAGCAAATATTTCTTGAGAAATTGACAAGCAAAGTAACTATCAAAAAACCATTACTTTTTGGGACATCAGGTCTCTCTCAGTTAGCATGGTGTATTTTGATCTTAATGCAGAGTTTCAAATGACTATGTGGAAGCATGTGAGACATTTTGTTCTCAACTGCTACCTAGATGTAATTTTTGGCCTGATTGCTCGACCATTCACTTGCCTTGCAACATTTGCTTTTAGCAGAATGTGCCTATGAAAATATTGTGCACATAACACACTTGGTTGGTTTGGGTTAATTCGTAGCCAAAAGAAGTGTAAGGAATGACCTAAGGATTTTTTATAGGTTTTCCAGACTACCAAGCGGATTGTGAGGAGAAGGGTAATTGGTAGTGCATGACATCAACACTAAATAAGCGGGTCCATTTTTCAAGTAGCAGCTATAAATCATGAGCGAACATGGCAAATGACGGTTCGTCATGTTTAAGTCACCTTTTATCCCACATTCGTAGGGAAGGTGAAGCTTGAATTTTTTTTAAAAACTCTCCCTACATGAAGAATATTGATCGCAAGCCCACAGTCCTTTGTGCTGAGTCCAAATAGATGTAGAGGTTTGATCGATCAAGACATCGCAATTAATGATTTTTCAGCCTAAAAATTGGCATCGTAGGAACAATTATTGTAGAACCTCCTCTTTTATGACTCAACTCACAAAGTTGACACTTGGTCGCATGCCGAAATTAGATCGATTGCACTAGTTGTTGAAGATGCAGTCAAAGTTGACCGTTGAGCAACCTAAATTGTAGAAAAGGTTTATTTAATTTTTGCTTTTGATTAATTTAATCAAACATAAATAAATTAATTAAATCTATCTATTAATTAAGTTAATTAGTTTTTGTAAAAGTGCATACCAAACAAAAATATATGCACTTAATACCTTTTCTATTTTCTATCTCATTTTTGGCTCACTGAAAAGCCATTTCATTGTAATTGACTAGAAAAATCTTATTTGTAAACCTTTAAGTATCAATTTTTTTTTGTAGTCCACCTAGCTTATACTCGATCCCAAATGACATCAGATTTAGCAGATCAAATGACTACTTTAGCCCAAATAGTTGGTCTATTAGCCAATAAGGTCCAAGACATCACAATCTAAAGTGCCCCTAATGTAAAGATCTATAATAATTACCTAAGGACAAAGACAAAATGTGAAGTCAAAATCTATTATGGACCTAGGAATCCTAATGTCCCATGTAGTTGGATCATGGTCATGGAGACTTGGTTCTCCTATATAGAGGTTCTTGTTGAGGAAAAAGTACCTTTTGAAAAGCTCAAGTTGACAAGGTTAGCAAAACTTGTGATTATGTAAAGACAAGAGGGTCAAAACCCAATCACAACTTGGGATGATTTGATCCAAGCCTTGAAGGATACTTTTTATCCTCCAGATTATGAACATGACTTAATGGTCAAATGGTATAGGTTAAGACAAACCTATAATATGTTTGTTCAAGATTATGTCTTTCAATTTAATAAATTGAGAATTTTGCTTCGTGTGAAGGATCCAATAGAAGCCCTTATCATCAAGTTCACAAGTGGGCTACTTGAACCTTTGTATCGAGAGTTGAAATATACTTACTTAACCACTTTGGATGTAAATTTTAATCATGCATAATTGGTAGAAGAGAAGTTTGTAACTCAATCAAATGGAGCTTCTAGACCTCCACATCAACAATAGACAAATAAGACAAATATGCCTTCTTCTTCTTCTTCTTCAACTTTTTCTTCTTCTTCTCCTTCTTCTTATAATGGTAAGAAATTTTGCAATCATTGTAAAATAAAGGGACACAAGGAATTTGAATTTTTAAGGAAGAGGAAGAACCTCATTGTAAATTATCAACAAGAGGCACCTCAAAATAGTCCCCTTGATATCATAGGAGAAGGTAGAGACTATGATGAATTGAAGGGTAAACTGAACAATGTTACCCTGATGCATCATAAGGTGGTTGTGATATTTTGTTTGTCATGAAAGCCCACCTAACTCACAACTTTTCTATGAATTTTATTATTGACAATGAAATGCAAACAAATTTGATTATGAAATCCATAGTTGATAGGCTACAACTGCCTATGGAACCACATCTTCATCCATATTCACTTGGATGGAAGGATATTGGTTTTTCCTCCTACATTATAGAAACTTGCACTATATCCTTTGCATTGATCCCACATTTTGTGGATTGAGTCACTTACGATGTGACTCCAATGGATTTTTTGATCTCATTATTGGCCATCCCTATCAGTACGAGAGAAGGGCTCAATATAATGCATATCACAAAACATATACAATGCATCACGTGAATAAGACATTTCTTATTTGTTTCCTTCCATGTTCCACACTTTTTCTTTGCTCACATCGACCATAAAAGATTACATTAATCTTTAGTAGGCCTAAGGAATCACCTGCTCCAACAACACCACTTTCTCATAAGGGGGTGATTCCTCCTTCATCATTTGTACCTCCACCTGCTACTCCTCCTACTTTTGAGCAACCTTATTTCTTGCTACCTTCATAGGTTCCTATTGTGTAGCAGACTCCACAACAAGCCATTGCTCCTTGTCACTTTCCTTCACATATTGATGATAGACTTGTGAAAATATGTTGTATTTCAGCAATGGCATCTCAAGGTATCTTTGACCTTGTTCATCCTTACAATGATGTGGTATCTTCACTTCCGTTTCATCCTACCAATGGGACATGTGTTCAATGTTTGGTGACTCATCCTCCTACTTATATTGTAAAAGCATTGGAGTCTAATGCTTAATTCATGGGGAGGTATGAAGAGGACATCACTTCTTAGTTTCTAGAATTAGTATATTAATTTTAGTTCCTAGGTCTATATATTAATTTAGCCTTTAAGTTTATTTTTAAATAATTACACAATCTATTAAGCTCATGTGAGTTTCTATATCTAAGTGAGTTTCTAGAAACCTTAAGTTAGTATTTAGTTAATCTAAGTCTTAAGTTAGCTTTGGAATCATATCTCATCTTCTAATCTTGTCTTTGATGAGATATGATAGATAGATGTATGTTTATCTTGACATCCTTGAAGCCTGTATATTCATGTTTTAATAAAATGTAAATTAGTTCAATTTAGAACCTTTTTAGGACCCTCAAGGACCAATGAAGAAGTCACAATAGGACTCATTTACCATGGAGCCAATTCTACAAAAGGAAATGCAATAGACAACACCATCATAGAAACAATTGAAATGAGAGGTTTTGAAAATAAAAGAAAATAATAAAATAGCTTTAGAGGTACAAGAGCCTAGGAAGGGTCTAGAATAAGGAAAAAATAATACAAAAAATGAAAAATCTAAACAAAAGTAAATCATAAAGGAGGCCCAAGAAACTTTCCCAAAGAAAGATAAGAAATAAAAAAAAAAGTGGGAAGAGATGGAATGCAAGGGAGAGGATGATTAGCCTTCTCAAAAAGGTAGAAGAATCACTCAAAGACAAGTTGACACAAGGGGATCTAGAGAAGGAAAGGGGTGACCCTTAAGAAATACTTTGCAAACTAGGGAAACCGAAAAATAGTGGTATATGGCAAACAAATTCATCTTATTGGTCCAAACCATTGGCCAAAGGTAAAAAATAAAACTATTATACTAAAATATGAAGGGTCTAAATGCCCTAACCAAACATAGATTCCTAAAATCCTATATGTATAGTCTATGTACTAATATAGTTTTATTACAAAATATGAAATTAGGGGAAAATGAGTTAGGAAAAGTAGGCAAGATGATATGGAGCAAAAGCAACTTCTTGGAAGCTCCAACAAAGGGGGCTTTAGGAGTTTTGCTAAGTATTTGGAACCCAAATATCTTTGATGGAGAGTTGGTTGATCCAAACCAACATCGCCTTACAATTTGCTTTGAGCATAGGGTCACAGGTAGGCTTCGTCACAAATGAGCAGAAAAAAAAAATCTTTAGAATTTACTTAAAGAAAATGGTCAAAACTTAGAAAATAAAAAATGGATGGTAACAAAGGATTTCAGTACCCCAATAATCCCAATTAAGAGGATAAGTGGGATTTATACTTACACACAAGGCATGAGAGATATTGCAAGTTTTTTAACAGAGACAAGCCTAAGAGACCTGCATTTATAGAGGGCAACTATAATTGGAATAATGAAAGGATGAAATCTAAGATTGGATAGAAATATAATTTCTCCTTAATGGTATATGGAGGGTTTCCAACTAAGATTTAGAATAGGCTCTCAGATTGGATATGATCATACTTCTTTGATTTTGGAAATGGGGTGAGATAAGGCCAAGAAAAACTACCCTTTCTATTTTAAAATGATGTGGACAACACACTTGAATTTGGAAGGAAAAAGTAGGCAATGTTGGGGGAAATCAGTAATAGGGAGCCACATATTTCAACTTTCTCAAAAGATGAAAATAATTAAGTATGAGCTAAAAGTTTAAAATTGTAAAAAAATTTGAAATATATTTCGAAGGTCAGTCAAACTCGAGAACATTTTGAAGAGTATTGATCAAAGGATGAAGGTGGAGAGGAACACTAAGGAATTAATTAAGAAGGAAAAGATGAACCTTTGCGAACACCATCAAATTTTAGCAATAGAAGAAATCCATTGAAGTAGAACTCTCAAGCCCTATGGCTATAGGAAGAAGATAGAAACACCAAAGTTTTTCACGTCACCACCCTAATCCATTGGACCAGGAAATTGATAAAGCATAATCACTTTGGATCAAATAGAGGTTATAGATCAAGAGAAAATAATTGAGATGGAAGTTATTAATTTATTCCATAACCTTATAATAGAAGGGAGGGAGGAGACCTCCAATGACCTCCTAAACAATATTCCTCGAGTGATCTTAGCAAAAGATAACAAGCTATTAGATAAACCCTTCACAAAAGAAATATCATCCCTTATAGGATCCAAAATAGGAATATATAAATAGAGCCTAAATATTCTATGGATAAAATCATTCAATTGATGGGAAAAGCACCATAAAGATCCATTATTGAAAGTTCGGGCTGATACGATCAAATCTGCTCATTGACAAAAATAAGGAATCAACTTATGTAATAGAGTAGATTTACTAAGCTATTGAGCAGTGGTGTAGCATCAGATCCTAAAGATGTAAAGTACTCACTTACCAGTTTCAGACGGAAAGTAGTACTCTTCAAAATTTCTATACAGAACTGAGATAGTTACCTCTCAAAAAGACTTCTATTCGGATAATCTAAAGTAGATCTCTTTGTTTATATACTTCATATTTATACAACTTTTTATTTCATTTCATGTAAAATAAAATTATCCTCAGTACGAGTTAAGGGAATTTCTTGTTGGTTTTTTATTTCCATATAAAGAACATGACAAAGAAAAATACCTTATTGAACTTCCAATTTGATCACATGAATATCTTTTAATAGAAATTTTAGGAATATACGACAATTTATTCCAATAAATCCCTAATGAAAAAGATATACAAGTCATTTTTCATTAATTTTATTTTGGCCACTATCCACATTATACAATAAAGAGGTTGTATTATCAATGGGGAAGGAGAAAGTCCCAAGGTCAAATGGGTTCCAAGCAGGGTTCTTCCAAATTTTTTTGGTAGATAGTTTAAAGAAGATGTTATAGTAGCTAGAAGGGAAGCCTAGAAAAGGAAGTTTTTGAAGGAATGGAATAATACTTCCATCGCTCTTGTCCTCAAGACGACCAAGACAAAATTCTCTCCTAACTTCAGATTGATAAACCTATATAAAACAATTCATAGAATCCTGCTGAAGGTGATCTCTCTAAGATTGAAAATCCTTCTCCTAGGATTGATCTTAGAAAACTAGGGGGGATTTGTCAAGGGTTGTCAAATTTTGGATGGGATTATAGTGGTTCATGAGGTTGTATAATCATTTGTTAAAAGCAAGAGGATGAAGATGCTAGTTAAGTTGGACATGAACAAGGCATATGATAGGGACTTCTAGATTTTTTTTTTAAACGATGCCTAAGAAGTTTGGATTTGGGGAGATCTGGATAGATCTAGTTATAATCTATGTAAGGACTCTGAGCTACTTTATCCTAGTGAATGGAGCACCGATTGGTTTTTTTATAACTATCGGGGTTCGAGGTGAGGCAATCCATTATCCCCTAGTTATTTATCTTGCTTACAAAACTTGTAAGTTGAACGTATTAGAAAAACTTAGATTAAAGAAAATCCAAGGCTTAAATATGGAAAATACCATGGAGACTAATTCCCATCAACTTTTTTATGGATGATACAATCCTTTTGGGACCAACAAGTGTTACTGAATCTAAGGAATAGAACAAAGTGTTGGAGAGCTATGAGAAGGTTGTAGGTCAAAGAGTCAATAAGGAGAAAAGTTTGTTGTATTTCATTGATATCTCGACAAGGACCCAAGGGAAGATAAAGGAAATTTTGGGTTAAAACTAGGCTCCTTTCCTTCGATATACTTTGGAATATCTCTTTTCATGGGTATAGCAAAGCAAGAACATTGGAACCCTATTTTGTATTGATTATAAATAAAATTGGTAGGTTTTAAGGGGAAATGGATGAGCTAGGCTTGGAAGATGCAACTATTGTAGGCAACCCTTCAAGTCCTTCCCACCTATATCATGTCTCTATTCAAAATACAAGGGTAGTGGCAAATAAGTTAGATTATCTTTAGAAGGATTTCCTTTGAACAAGAATAGAAGAAAAGAGAAGCTTACCTCTCTTGAAATAAGAAATAGTATGCCAGCCTAAGAAAAAGGGAGGTGTGGGTTAAGGAGAATAAGTTTTATGTTCACAACCCTAGGTGGGAAACTAGCCTAGATATTAATGAGACAACCAAAGAACCTTTGGTCCAAAATTCTAGAACATAAATACCTAGAAGGTAGGGATCCTAAGAAATTTCCTAGTAAGGAAAAGCATTACAAAGGCTTGATCATTCGAAACCATGTACTGGTAAGAAAGTACATTTTGAGAAAGACAATAAAATGGAAGGTGGGAATTGGAGAGTGCATTGAATTTTAAGATGATATTTTGTTAGGGAGAAATCCTCTATGATAGGATGAGAGTTGAAATATGTTAGCCTAGGATGCATAGAACATCTATGGAAATAAAGTGAGCAATTACTTACATAGGCACTAGGAGGGAAACATCGGGTGTGTTATGGAAGATTGGACAAAAGAAGAGAACCAATAAAATGGGCAAGTTCAAATCATTCTATAGAGACTTCATTCTACCTATATATCTCTAAAGGGTACAAACACTTATTACTGATCAACGATATCTAATGGAGAATACTAAATCAAAAGTGGTCATGAAAAATTAACTAAGGTACTAATGAGAAGGTATAGATAAAAATATGGAGAAATGTAGAAATATCGAAGATTAAGATTTTCAACTGGCTAGTTGCTCACAATAGAATGCTAATGATGGATAATATTTGAAAGATGGGATTTCATGGGCCTTCCTTAAAGGTGAAGCATCAAGAGTCTCTTGTGACAACCAAGAGACATACATTGTATGTATATATGTGTATACATCCAAGGTTGAAAGTATACAATAAAAAATAGTGTTTTAAATCTAACATTGGTATCAAAGCATGTTGGTTCTATGGAAGCATGTTGGGTAAGAATCAATTGCATATACCTTGACAACCTAGGAAATTCCATTTAGGATTTTTATTAGTTTCTAGAACATTCTCATCCCATGTTTGAATCTAGAATACATGAATTTCTTTAAGAAATGGGTGTTCCTTCATTGCATGTGCTTATTGGACCACCCATTTAAGAGACTGAAGAGGCCAAGCTCAAATGTATCTACTGGATAAGAGGTAGTTTAAAAAAAAGTATATTAGATTGAGGTTCTCCATGTTGACCAAGAGGTAATAGAAATACTCGAGCCGACAGCAGTTGAGGTTGTCATCAAGCTAATTTGGGCAACCATTATGATCAGTCATACTGTGAAAAAATAGTAACGAGTAGGGTACTCAGGTAATAATCCAAAGCAGATATACACAAACAGAGTGCTATGGTCATGTTGCACATAATGGTCATAAACCAAGCATAGAAAAACTCTAAATGAACCATGGTGTGAAATACCTCTGCTAGGCTAAAGATATAAAACTAAGGAAGCAACCACATCTCCAACTTCTTCACGACCCCTATCCCTTCTCTAGCATGTAACAATCTAAGAATTAATATTGTATGCTGATAGAGCAAATATTCAGAGTTGTGATTGTCTAGAAGAAGTTGAAGTTCTCACTACTCTATGTTAAACCATAGTTGATTTTTTCCTCGTGCCAACAACAAAGTGAATGGAGGAAGAGACACGTGATAATATCAAGTTTTTGTTTCATAGAAGTCAATAATAGCCTTTGTGATCAAGACAATCCACTACTAACTGTTATTTAATGGTCTTTAGTAGTTTTTTGGGTGGAAAAAAGTGTCTATGCTTAAGATAATTGAAATGGTGATGGCATTTTTTCTTGTGGCCCTCTAATTTTACATCGAGGTTCTAGAATTTGTTTTCTACTCTATTTGTAGTTTCTGGTGCATGTGAAAGAGATTTTTGTTTGAGAGTTTTTGTCCATTTGAAGCTTTTTCAAGACTAATTTAAAATTTTAAGAAGTTAATATAATATTTGAGTTAGGATGACGTCCTATATCTATTCAATAGTAAAAAAAGATAACTTGGAGTGGAGGGAGAAAAACTCCCAGGTGACATGGTGCTTATCAAAGCACTGATGCAAAGAAGATTTTTGATATGTTGCCACATCAAGATTAAAAATGTGCTCAACAAGTCATATTAGAAGAGGCTATTGAGAAGTTTATTGTCCTAAAAATCTAGATCCAATGGCCAAGAGAGCCTTAGAGCGAATGAATGATGAATGGAAAGCATGGTTTTGAAGCGAAATCAGCTTGTGAGGTGAAGTTGTTTCTGAAGTCTTGCTTGTCATTATTTTTTTAAGATAAAATCATTCCTTTTCCCTATTCATGGATATGAGATATGAGACAAGAGTTGGTACTTTGAAAGAAAATATAAAATTTTAAAAGCAAAGGTTAAGGGGGTCAAAACCCACCAAGACCATTTTTATTTAAGTATATATAAATGAAAAGGAAAAGCAAAAAAAGAAAGAGTACTTAAAAGAAAAGGTAAAAAAAGAAAAAAAGTAAGGCCCACATAAAGTATTTATATTTAAAGTGGAGGTTATCAAGAGTCAAAGCATCTTTTCGGAGTTAATAATGCTAGTTAGTAAAGATAAATGCTTTAAAAAACCAAGTGTATTATGTCAAGGTGAGTTTTATTTTGTCAAGTTGTGATGTGTTTTTTTATAAACATCAAGACTCATGTTGTAAGATTAGTATAAAGTGTTTATATGTGACAAGAGTCATAGTTGTAATTAGTCAAATGTTAAGGGATTATATTGAAAAGGCATTATGGTCAATAAAATTCAAGAAGTAATGTGAGAGTTATGTGATAGTGTGGTGAGGAGTCATTATATTTTGGGTGTCAAAATAATTTGTAATTTGTCAAAAGAGTTCTTTTAAAAAGGTTGGTCTACGATTGAAAAATATTGTATATGTGCTTAAGCACCCTCAAAATTCGGTATAAATTGAATCCTTAGCTTGTATTTATAGGTAAAGTTATCGCATTAAGCTATTTTGTCTATACTCTAATAAATCTACCATAATGATAATTGAGCATCAACCATATAAATTGTCAGGGAGAAATAAGGAAATCATTTGTTATGTCTCTTTTCCACTCTGTTTTTACCCTATTCATCATTATCATTAGACGTAAATCCTAAAATTGAGAAAATATATGTGAGGAAGTTACACCCATGTACAAGGAGTTCTCTATAAGTAGGTATCATTGATAGGGTGAATCCCTTTCCATACTATCTTGGTACCAAGTATCATTCTCTTTCACACACCTTAAGGTTTATCTCATGCATGACTATGTATATCAAGAGGTCTAGCTTCTTCTATGTATCGACAAGTATATAAGAAGAGGGGGTATATAGAAAGGTTTGGTATATCGAACTAGTGGTATATTAAAAGAAAAAAAACTTGGCAGACATAAGGAACTCTCACTATTATGTTGAAGAAAAAAACAAAGACTACATGAAGAAACAATGGGACAGACAAAGAGGAAACAAGCCAAGAAGAAATTCAAAGCTCAAAATTTTGTGACACCAAATAATGATCTTTATTTCCATGAATCTAGTGAAGGTGGAGAGAAGAAATTTTAAGATCAAAAGTGTGTAACACCAAAACTCCAAGAATATTATGAAGATGAAGAATTCTCAACACTTATGTGTTGTTTACATACAATTATGAAAGAAGCTAGTCATTTTGAAGATGGTGTTACAATCTCTATCGGTTCTATGAAGAGAATATACTTGGCATTAATCACTCGTGACATCCTTGAGGTGAAGTGTAAAGGCAAGGAGAAATAAATGAAAAGTTGAATATCATACCTATGATTGTAAATATTTGTTGTGACATAAGCGATCTTATCTAAAGGATATATTTTGATTATGATATTGATGATTTTAACATTGTTGTTGATAGTGATGTTGAGCACAAGCCTATGATGGAAAATATTTGTTGTGACACAAGTGAAATTATCCAAAGGACATATTTTGCTTGTGATAGTGGTGTTTGTGTTGAATATAAGCATCATGATCTTATGCTCAATCTTCTTGATTATGTTGGGCGTGACAAAGGCCATATTGCTAAAGATCATATTGATGATGAAGAGTTTGGGTGTTTGAATGTTGTTGGTGTTGGTCGTGACAAAGGTCATAGTGATGATGAAGAAATTATATGTTTTGAAAAGCATACCAAAAATATTGGCTCAAAATTAGTAAAAATATGATATAATGATACGAGATTGGGAAGAAATGGGTAAGGCATAAGAAATCCCATAAAGCCAAACATAAGGCCAAATAATGAAGGCCTTGGTTATGATGGTCAAATAGGAAGTGGTAAGACCAAGTTTGTGAAAAGAGAAACCTATGCAAAAGATGAAACTCCTATAATAGTTTGTTGTAGTCATTGTGGATGACCTGGACATGTGATAGTTAAGTGTTGGGATTTGCATCCCTATAGGATTTGTGGTGGAAGTAATCACTCTCAGAAATATTGTTGGCACAAAGATAAAATGGCCAAAAAAATACATGTTGATTGTGGATGGATGAATGTGATAAAATGAAAGAAATGTTGAATAGATTTTATAAGACAAGGTTTTGTCCTCAAAATAAATGATAAGGTGAAGTTTGTTGGTTGAGAGAGACCACAATTTATCAAATGTAAGTTTTCCTATTGAGCAATACAATCTTAGAATTCTTTAGGGAGGTTTAAAAATAAGAGATGCATGATTTATGCATTGAAATTTGTAGATGTGATCTAGAATATTCTCAAGAAGCCTACATTGATAGATCATGTAATGAAACATTACGTGAAGACTCTATATTTGTGGTGTAAAGTTCCAGTTTGCTCAAGTTGTCTAAGAATAAAACAACACTAAGTACCTTTTGATCTTAGCACTTACAATGCTAAAGGATCATTGGATTTCATATATATCGATCTATGCAAACCAATCCCAACCAATTACAATGGACACAAGTACTTTCAACTTATTTTGATGTTGGTATAATTCCTACCACTCAAATAATATGCCTTCATAAATTTTCAATGCTTCAAGAAGCTTGCTGAAATAGAAACTGAGTATCATATTCGAATCCACTCAAATTGAGGGGGGGTATATACATCCAATAAATTTTCAAGGTTCATGCATGCATGAACAAGATGTGGTTTTTGATGAAGATTTTAGAAATAAGACAAATGTTGAAGATCCTAAGGAGTTTAAATCTCTTGTTGTAAGGATTGAGTCAAATAAGAAAGTTCATGAATAAGTTCCCAAGCTAGTGCCAAAGTAAAAAAGTCAAATCTAGAGCTAAAGCTAGAGCCAGAGCTACAACCAAAACCAAATCCCAAGCCAAAGTTAGAGCCAAAGCTAGATCTAGAACTAGAGTCCAAGCCAAAGCCATATCCAAGTCAAAGCCAAAGCCTAAGCCAGAGTCAATTTCAAAGCAAAACCTAGATCTAGAGCTAGACAAAATGCCAAATCTAGAGTAAAAGCCAATGTTAGAGGCAAAGTTGGACCATAATTTCATTTTACTATCCTAGGAAGTAAAAATTAAGGAGGGTAGTTGTTAGATTTTAATAGGAGGTAGTACAACCACAGGATGTAGGATAACTAATTTGAGATAACTATAAATCTAATGGCACAATAATATGCAAGAAAATAAAGAAATGAACATCTGCAAATAACTTAGAAATATGCCAT
This sequence comes from Wollemia nobilis, assembly GCA_028583015.1. Taxonomy (NCBI): domain Eukaryota; kingdom Viridiplantae; phylum Streptophyta; class Pinopsida; order Araucariales; family Araucariaceae; genus Wollemia; species Wollemia nobilis. The sequence goes on along the minus strand of JAQPPZ010017031.1, from coordinate 2,549,693 downwards.
TAATGAGAATGACGAAAATAGTACAATGTTACATAATGGAGGACATGAACACTCCATGAAAGCATATGAAAGAAATATATTGTACGAGACTCTATCTACTACACACTTTATACTTACTATGTCACTCTCCCTCTCTCACACTCTCAAATACTCATGTGAGGTCTTTATATAGAAAGATAGAATGCTTGGCCTTTACTCTACCTAGGAATCATGTACATGTGGACAACATGCACATTGACACTTGTGCATTTATTATATTACTTGAAGTAACTAGATAACTTTACTCTGAAGTAAACTCCTATTCTAGATATGTACCAAAGGTGGCACATTTACATGACCCAAATGATGTAATATACTCTAACACCCCCCTGTATTACATTATTGGGTACTGAAGACTTTAGTCTTCAATATGGATGTGTCATCTGGTACTAAAATTGGTATCCTCCTTCACTGTTTATTGTAATTTTCTCAAGTAAAAAATTAGTATCTTCATATAAGCTAAAGAAAGCTAAAGCTAAGGGTTCTTCTGAGTATCCATCTTGAATATGTCTTTCTGGTTCAGTTTTTGTATCTTCTTCTTTGTTCATATCTTCATTGTTATGTGTCCTCTTAGTATGTCTTTTATTTCTCTTCCTTCTTCTTCTCCTGTGATTCTGTATTGATGCCAGTGGAATCTTTATTTCATGATTAGTTAGTTTATCATCACAATAATATTGATTTGTATTGCTAGTTTGATTTATGTGTTGAGCAAGTACAAAAATAATTAGTGATAGATAAATCATCAAACATTCTTTTGATGTGAATATAACTGTTTTATGTGTGTTCCACCACGCTCTAAAGAGAGTCTCATGAAGGTAACTTATTAGAGTTGTAAAGTAGCCTTCTTTTGCTTCTTTAAGAAATAAGAAGAATCTCTCTTTATCACTTATTGATAGATTATTGTATCCTTTGAGGGTATCTATTAAGTTTTGGGAGTACAATTCTACCTCATGAAATAGTTCCTCATTATTGAAAGCATTTCTTAATATTTCATCCATAATATTGAGGTCAACCAATATAGTTCTTCTAGCTCTTAGATTCTTTGTAGTAGTTTACCTTATGACTCCCTAGTAAATCAAGCTATAAAATGTAGTATTCTTTTGTCTCCTCAAAACTTAGAATACTATATATTTCTCAAGTAAATTGAGTATATGATCCTATTTGTTAAAACCTTTCTAGACTTTAGGTTTTGTAGGACTCCTTATGTCTCCCTAGTAAGCTATAAGCTCAATAAAGTACTTTAGTAAACAATAGTTCACTGTTTGAGTTGATTTTGTAATGTTTTGTAAATAACAATGATCAACTTTTATTTCACCTTATCTCTCCTAATGAACTATGCACTTAATTTGAAGTTCTCTATGGTTGGATTTCTTTTCTCTTTAGTATGAATATGAGACAAGTGTAGGTATATAATTCCAACTTCCTTAAATAAATGAAGAACTTCCTTTTATGTCCCTTAATGTCAATAATTTAATATTCCAATAAATTAATTTGATGTAGTATACCTTATAACTCCCTAATTTGGAATATTAGAATTTAATAATAATAATATTATTTGCAAACTTAAAATTTATAGTTTACTAAGGTTGACAACCATATATCTCCTACTTGGTGATTTAAAAATATCTACAATTTCTTCCACTTTGTTAGAATGCCTTCCTTGCTTTCTAAGGTTGTTATTTTGATAATAGTAATCAACCTTATAATTAACACCTTATAACTCCAATTTTTTAGAAAGCAAAATAATTGAATTATATTTATCTTCCTTCAACATAGGTGGCTTGGCTGGCAATGAGTATTCTAAGTTAGGATGCTCTCACTAGATGGTGGTAATGTAACTGATTTTGCTCTCCTCTAATCACTATGATGTAGGTGATTTTGCTCACCCTTGATGATTGTGATGTAGGTGGTTTTTCTCTCCTCTGCCAGTTGTGATATAGGTAGTTTTGCTCTCCCTTGACTGTGGTAATGTAGACGGTTTGGCTTTCCTTTGACAGTGGTTATGTAAGATTATACTAGATGCTGGTAGTATCCTTTTTTCTCGAGCATTTAAACCTCGATGAGTGATGTAATTTCTAATTTATGATAGGATCTTAATGGATGTCTTTTGAATCGTTGGCTTCAGATGTTCAATGTGTCTATAACTGAATTCAATAGCCTCTCCTCGGACTTCACTTACAATCACTTAAACTTGCTTGGAGTTCACCTTAATTGCTTGGACTTGGGCACTTATGTATCTTCTATCCTCCTTAGACTTGCACCCACATGTTACTCCGAGCTTGTGATATGTTAAAGTAATGTTTTGATCTTTGAGTAATGCTCCTTCCATATTAACCAATCAACGATGATGATTATACTTGCACTGATGCCTTTCAATGTCCAAAATATAGATGTTTCTATAGGGATTAATACATATGTTACCATATTAATATTATTTCTATATTAATATTTGGATAAGACTTGACAACAATTCAATCTTATCCACAAGCTATGTTGTATTTGGCTATAAATAGCCCATTTTGCAATGCATTCAACAGTTCTAAATTATTGAATCTTTTGTGCATGTGATTTGTGCTTTTTATCCGTATCAGTTTGGTATTAGAGCAGTAATTCCTACTTCTTTTTCTATTTGTTTGTTTAAGGCACCATGCTCCCTAAAAAGAGTCTCTCTCTCGAAGAGATATCTCAAAGAGCCAAAGTGCTCTTGAAGGATATTGAGTCCATTTGTGTTGCCATATTGGTGAAAATGGCAGCGAAAGAACTTCCTGTTGAAGATAAAGATTCCTCTGATGAAGCAGTACCTAGAATCAAACTAGGGTCTATGGGCAAGAAGCCCATCACCTTTCCACTAGGTAATACTGCTATAGAAAATCTGGACATGGAAGAAATTGATGAAGCTAGTGTTTTACCTGATCATGATAACATTAATGTTGTTGATGATGTTGTAGTTTTTGTTGTTGCTCCTGCTTTTGTTCTACCTAAGCAACTTCTTGTTGTTGCTACGAAAATGGAGATGAAAGCGATCTTCAAGCCCTCTTGTATCTCGTGCCTTTGTGTTATATCGCGAACATGGACCCTTCAACAATAATTTGGCCAGCAACCAACAATTCAGTCACCCCTTCTACATTTTGTATTTGATGAGGGTTTGAACGATAATGGTGGTGATTGATTTTCCATCGCTACAAAATTTTTACGCCAGCATGCCCCTACCACTTGGCCTCCATTGTGGCCTCCATTGTTGCTCAAGTTTTTTTTGACATGTCACAATTTTCTCCATGATCTTTTGCATCTTCTCCAAAAACACCCTTTATACATCGCAATCATGAACACATATTCAAGAAGGAAAAAAATAGCCCCCCAAGACCTGTGTCCTTCCTTGGCCTGCGTGCACACATGCCCCACCATGGCCACCTCCCTAATTTTTCTTATGCAGTTTTCTTGTGCCGTTTTCCTATTCAATTTTTTGTGCAGTTTTCCTATTCAGTTTTTTTATGCAGTTTTCCTATTCAGTTTTCCTATGCAGTTTTTCCTTGCAGCATTTTCGATGGATCTTTGTTCTTTTTCCCGCCCGCACTTTCTTTTCGTGTGCATGCCTAAACCAGGTAAACATTCCCCTAGTGCTACGATATATTTTCCCCTCTATTGCCCCTATTTTATGCAAAACCCTTACTCCCCAATTGTATTCACCATGATATTTGCATGTTCTTTATGGTATTCTATCTGCAATGATAAAAAAAACATGCATAAAAAAAAATTGTCTCCAGAGCATCTCTTTCTTGCTCCATATTTTCTTTTCGCTCTACGCCATGCATTATTCCATTTTTTCCCTATCCATGCATTATTTTTCTTTTCCCTACATGGAGCACACATTCTAAAATTAATAAAAAAAAATTAAAAAAATTAAAAATAAAAATGGTGGATTCCTTACAGCCAGATGAGATTTTCCTTTGCTTTTGCATGCATTGGAACTCAATTCTCTTATGGTAGGGAGGAATGATAGGGATTAATACATATGTTGCCATATTAATATTGTTTCTATATTAATATTTGGATAAGACTTGACAACAATTCAATATTATCCACAAGCTATGTTGTATTTGGCTATTAATAGCCCATTTTGCAATGCATTTAGTAGTTCTAAATTATTGAATCTTTTGTGTGTGTGATTTGTGCTTTTTATCCGTATCATATTTTCTTGAGCATTTCCCTTCGTGAGTGTTATCAAACACTCTATTGTATTTGACAAGTGGTAGCCTTCTGAATTACATGTATGGTCTCCACCAAAGTCTATCAATATTTATAAAACCTCCTTTGACAGTGAGTACCCAACTATTTTCCTTGCTCTCAATGCTTTCTTTAGGCAAAAGAAATGTGCTTCCCTTCACTATGTTGGATCTAGTTCGATGAGGCCGATTCTATGGTGCTTTCTTCAACTGGTAATTCTTCCACGATAATGCACCGTTCTCATTAGCTTTAAGCTCTTTTCTCCTTGTTGTATCGTGCTGTAATGACTGCACTAATATATTATCCTCTTGTGGGTTCGATGCTTGTAGACGTTCATTATTGTAGATGTTGATGTTGTGGATGTTAGAACACCACAATACATGCTAGATGTTGAGCTCTAGAATGGCTCTTTGGTATAGCGCTCTTGAGCCCTTTGTTGGCTCATCTCCTACGTGCTCTCTACCTGGTACTTGCTCCTTGCGGATGATAGACGTTGAACCCTTTTCATGTGGTTCCACTTTAGGCACTCTTGATAGTGCTTAATGGCCAATGTTGAGCTTCTTTTGACTAGCTCTTTGATGTCAATAATATGGCCGCTTGTAGAGTAATATGCTATGTTGGGTGTCTTTAAGACACTTGTATTTTTGTCTCCCTTTGATAGAGATAAATCAGGTGCTTTCATACAACTCTGTAAATACCTTTATTTGCACCTTAAATCTGAGATATTTCAAGTCTCTTCTTGTAGCTTCTCTCTCTAATTTGATGGTTGCCTTCTTCTTCTCCACTCCTTGGAGGAATTTTGATCTGCTTGGTGGCTTCTATAGGCCTCAATAATTTGTAGGTAGTGAGTACTAAATAGTGTCTTTAGACACTTTGATATTTGCATATTTTGTGCTCTTTGGTTTATTACCTTAACTCAATCAACCAATGCACATAATAATATTTAAGAGTAAATAAGTTAATCAATCTAGAATAGTGCAATAATAAACTCACCTTATTGCTCCTTTGATGCACTAATAGAAACTCTTAAAGAACTCTCACATGTACTAATAATTTTTGCAAATCTCTTAGTAGTAATTATAAAGAACTCTTGAAAGTAATCTATAATATTCACTACAATCAATGTTGTAGGATATAGTCTTCCTGATTCTTAGATAGACAATAGGTAGATGATATATTTTTATGTTTAAATATATCCAACTCCTATTTAATTGTGCAGGTAATAACCTTAAAAGTAACTTCCTTCTACACTCCTTGAAGACTATAAAATACAACCTTCTCTTTGCAACTTCTAAATCCTTAATAAGGTGCTTTTAATGAAACTAAATAATAACCCAAATTATAGTTCAACTAATGAACCTATTTTCACCCAAGTTGCTTACCTTATTGATTTGTAGATGAAGGATTGCAATGTGATTTGATTCACCTTATTGCTTCCTTTGAAACTGAATAAATGTGCAACTTTATTTAGTTGTCCCAAAAACTCCTTAACTCACCAATTTGCATCTTATTAACTCCTCTATATTTTTACTCGTTGATGTGTAGTAGGTGATTCTTATTAACATTCAGGATGAACTCTGAAACTCCTCAAGTCTTGCAGTTTGTAATGTTGTATTAGTTGCTACCCTTATGCAGTCAATCTACCCTTCTGAAATGTGCCTTCTTAATTATGAAAGGCAATCTCCAAATATCTTGGATTTGGTGGGCTTCTTTTGTTTGTGTTCTCCTCCATGTCGAATTCTAACTTCGATAATGGTATCCTTCTCAAGAATATGAATATCTTGAGGTCTTAAATATTCTCCTTTGAGATTTGGCACTCCTTACCAAATTCTTCTCCTTTTGGGCTTGTTTTCGGATGGTGGCAATTATCCCAAATTTTGCTCTGTCAGTAGCTCCTCCTTGTTGGTGGATTTATCCAATGAGTTCTTCTAGGAACTCCTTTAATTACCTTCTTTTGAACTTCTTTAATGAGGCTCACCAAGCCTCCTTATTTATCCTTGAGACCTCACCAAGGTCTTCAATATTGCAACACTTATGGTCTTCCAAATGAGACCTTTCCTTCAACCTTCTACTAAGGAAGTGTTGGTGTTGAGATCTTCTTCTCAGATATTTGAAATCTGTTGCTTTTAGATTCTAGAATGAGACCTTGTTGGTACTTCTTCTCTTCTGTAATTTGAAGGCTTTAATGGAGATCACCAACCTCCAATATTGTAGAAATAGGATTTGTAACTAGACCTTCTAAGGGCATCTTCAGCTTTTTTGGGTTGAAGTCTTCTTTCTACACTAGAGATCACCAATCTCCTTATCTTCACTGGGACTCTTCACTAGAATATTCTTTTCTCCCTTAAGTTTGTAACAAGGCTCCTATGGCATTGTTTTCTTCTACACTCTACAGGTATTGATATTGAATGGAGATCACCAATATCCTATCTCCTCCTTGACTTGTATTTTGGAGTCTCTTCTTCCTTGAGTCTATTATAAGGCTACTGTGGCCTTTTCTTCACTTCTACAATCTACAAGTTTGTAGCTCTTGTAATGGGACCTTTTTTGAGGTCTTTGAAATATTTAGTCTTCTCCTTGTTGCTGCAAGTGCTAGAATGATTCTAAGAAGATATTCTTCCTAGCTCTCTTGTAGGAAGCTTCCCAATATTTTTTTTAATCTCCTTTTCTTGCAACAAGTTGTTAGAAACTGGAACATAAGAACTTATGATTATGGAGAAAATAACCTTCACTAGTTGATTTGTCAATTTAGTGGTATGAATGTTGAGTCCTAGTCTTCACGAGTTTTTTTGCAACTCTATGGAAAGACTCTAACCAAGTCTAATCTCAAAATTTCTTGGCATTGAGATTCATTATCAGTCTTTGTTGTGGCAACATTTGTAAAGATGCAAAAAAATTCCTTGTGGCTCTCCCCATTCCTATTAAACTACCACGTGCTATGATACCATTATTAGATTTTTATGGGAGGCAGTACAACCACAGTATGTAGGATAACTAATTTGAGATAACTATAAATCTAATGGCACAATAATATGCAAGAAAATAAAGAAATAAACATCTACAAATAACTCAAAATTATACCATTAATGAGAATGCCAAAAATAGTACAATGTTACATAATGGAGGACATGAACTCTCCATGAAAGTATATGAAAGAACTATATTGTACTAGCCTCTATCTACCACATATTATATACTTACTATATCACTCTCCCTCTCTCACACTCTCAACTACTCCTGTGAGGCCTTTATATAAAAAGATAGATTGCTTGGCCTTTACTCTACCTAGGACTCATGTACATGTGGACTACATGCACATTTACAACTACAACATGCACGTTAACACTTGTGAATTTATTATATTACTTGAAGTAATTAGATAACTTTACTTTGAAGTAAACTCCTATTCTAGATATGTACCAAAGGTGGTACATTTACATGACCCAAATGATGTAATATACTCTAACAATAGTAATTTTCTGTAAAAGGTGTATTTTCGACCATGACTAACACCTTCAAATATTTTCTATACCAAATAATGTAATAAGGGGGGATGTTATATACCTATTCCATTATTTTATGATGTTAGATATTATTACAATATTCTTACACCTCACGTGAGAATGAGAGAAGTTGAACAATTTGAAGAGAAGGTAATACACCAAGATGCATTCATCTACCTTCTACCATTAGGAGTGGACAACAAAAAGTAGACAAAGTAAAGATAACATGAAAATAACCATAGAATGGTGGAATAAACTAAATATAAATGGGGATTCTAAAGGGAATCCTAGCCCAATAGGATGATGGGGAGCGATGAGAGATGATACCAAAAAATAAAAGCAATATTTACAGATAGCTTCAATGAGACTACTAGTACTATAGCAGAATCAAAGGTGTGGCTTATCAAAGTTAATATAGTTAGGAAAACATGCATAAGCAAGTTAGAATTAGAGTGAGATCCACATGTGCTAGTGAATTGGCTCAATGACAAAAATAAATCCAACTAGCAAGTGATGAATATGATAGAAGAAATTTTGGCTCTACTAAATGGGTTTGAGGATACCAATATTCAACATATCTTTCATGAAGGGATGATTTGGTAGACATATTATCAAATAAAGGAGTTTTGGAAAAAGACAGCTAGATTTGAGGAAGATAAAGAGATTATTGTCTTGATAAGGGTAATTTGGAAGTCAGATAAAATAAAATAAGCAAAGCCAAAATATAGATTGATGATTCGAAGGAAATATTGGTTCCTTGAAGCCTTTTTTGTCCATGATATGAGTAATATAGTTAGGGTTTGTATTTATGCATCTTGTAGGGGTTAGGAAGGTATCCAATGTGGGGGATTTTGTAACTAGTTTGAGGACACGATCAAAACCTCATTTACAATAATAAAAAAATAAATAAGTATATATATATATATATATATATATATATATATATATATATATATATATAAAAGTATAAATAAAAAAATCAATAAAAGAAAAAATATATTATTAGATCCGAGATCAATTATTAAAGTGGAATAAAATTCCATCATAGGAATTCCATTGGAAAAAATAACTTTTAGAGGAAAAACGTCATAGTGAATGAGTGAGAAAGAAGAGCATTAGAAAAAAGAGTTCTATAAATCAATGTTATAATTTAATAAATGAACCTTGAAAATATTATTTTAAGTTAAAAATATCTAAGGTTCAAATTTCAGAAAGTAATATGGTGGTAGAGGCAAGGGCGGTTCTAGTCAAAATTAAGAAAGCTCAATCACTTGGTTTTAACCAAATCCATGTGGAAGGTGACTCATTGGTTGTCATCAATAGCCTTAAAGGAAAAAATATTTAGGGGGTTTTCTTCAAGATATTATTGGTGAACCAAGAGGTTCCTAAGTCATTTTGAAGATATGGAGTTATCCTATTTATAGGAAAGATAATAATCTGGCTGATTGGGCAATAAACCAAGGAATAATTAGTAAAGGGGATATGGCTTGGGACCAACAACAAATTCTTCTAGATATTTCTAGACTAAATAGCCAATCCACATCCCAATGATGAGAATATTTATAAGAAAGGAAGAGGCAAAAGAAAGCCTTAATGAGGGGATTTCATGCTTGGTGAATATTGATGCTAGCATATCTAGGGTAGTGATTTCATGGTAGATACATTGATGGAGGATATGATCCCTATCATATTTGAATTTGAATTTGATCGTGATGATCAGTGTGATGATCTATCTTTATTATGGTTTCTTGTTTTTCACTCTATGTCTAAAGTTTTAGTTTTAGTTTTGGTAGTTGTAGTGAATTTTCACTAAACCTAAAATTCAAAGGTAGGTTTTCATAAATTAGAATTCCATGAAAGAATACATGCAAGCAAGTTCCATTAGAGCAACCAAACCCTTGAAAATACCATGAGCCAAAGAGTAGTGTTGGTGCCTAGTGATCTAAGAAAGGGAGGAAAGGAGTAAAGTCAAAGAGAGGAAGACCACCTGAGAGTGACATCACACATAAGGTCCTAGTCATTGGAAACCCAAATAAATATGGACCTCAAAAGCATCAACCAAATTAGGTGAAGCAATCTGGGTACAAGTCAAATATAGGAAAATAGGCCTACCTAAGTAGAATTAGCCTTAGGATTGATGAAGCATCCTCCAACACACAAGGGTCACTTTTGCAAGTGCCAATCAAATTTGTTTTCCATAAGAAGAAGGCCCATTAATACCACATTCATGGAAGGCCAACACTTTTGTAGGAGCATTTATGGCAATTAAACCTCGGATCAAATCCAAACCTACTAACATGCTGCCTCAGGCTCAATGATCAAGGAGGACACGGGTGTTCCCTCTTGCATTAGTTTGGAGGAAATTTAAATTTTGAATTTTGATGTGGGTTGTATAAATAGCCCATTTATAAATTAGTAAAGGGGAAGAACAATATTTTTGTACCTAGTATCTACCCTTAGAGTTTTTTTCTTTTTTTCCTTCTATGTATCAATATAGACTCAAGCCTCGAGCCAATACATGTATAGGCCCTTCGAGCCTCTTCTATTTCATGTATGATTGTAAAAAAACTTATAACACAAATACAAGGAGTTATGACTACTTGAATTTATGTCTTGGTCTTTGTATGTATGTATCTTTATATGGGGGGCTATGACTAGCATTTATCCTAGCCTTCATAAAAGATCAATAGATAACAATTATATTGAATTGGAACTGTGTTCACCTTTAACTGTAGTGTTTGGTGCATGTTTTCACTAATACCATAGGTACTCAGAAGGAAGCTATAATTCTTGGTGCATCACCACCTGTATTTAGGTTAGTTGGATTTACTACTTCCTCTCTTATCCCCTTTTTCAAATAAAACCTCGTAGACTAGGCTAGCTTAGGAAAAAAGTGCATCAAGATCACATTCGAACAAGGAATTGATCTTGATAAAAATCCTAGAGGTTGTCTGATAAAGTCACATCCTATGCTTCTTGGACTTTCTAAATTGTATGCTCCATGTGAGGCATGGACACCAAACACACCCGACAACCCCAAGTGGGTGGTAGTTGTGCCTAGAGTGTGAATCAAATATGGTTTCCAATAGTTAAATCATGTCTGATGGGATGAATCACAGGATATTTATCCAATAGTTATTTGCTTTTTGAAGCATATCCAAGATTCACCTCGTGACTGTATCATTCGAAGGACTCATCAAGTGATGTATTTTTTGTTTGAAGGTGAACTTAGTGATTTATGAGCTCCATGCCTATCACAAGGTCCAATACAAGGGTTAGTCCATAGTTGTTGTTTCGATCGCTAAACCATGGTCATAGAAGGAGAGGCCAATAAAAAAACATGGGTGCACCATAAAACCCATAGAAAAGAAGGCTACCAACATGGAATGATAGAGGCCCATTGTAGTCACTAGTGCCAACAACCACCCGAGATGATATTTTGGTCTTAGCATTAAAGTATTTTTCATTCTTCACTAGGGAAGACACAATAACCTTAATAAAGCACCTCCAACACATGGTCATCCTATGTTCATTGTACAATATTGATCAACAAGATTGTTTGATTATATTACATTATTTGGTACATGCTAATGTACCCCCATGGTACCTTCATGGTACATATGTAAATATTAGATTAGGGTTGAGTCATAGTTTAAAGTGTGAGTTATATTTTCCTTTTATGTAAGTGTGAATGTGTAGGAAATGCACAAGTGTCATGTGAGTTAGTGTGCAAGTGTAAGTTGAGTCTATGTGCATAAGTGTCTTATATGTATGAGATCAAATATATAATACAAATATGCACACAAGTGTCTTAGGTTAGAGTGTGCAAGTTATAAAAATGCAATAGTTATGTATAGGTGTGCATACAATGTAGAGTCAAGTGTTCATCAAGTATGCACGTGTCAAGTAGAGTAGACAAGAGTCATGAAACTTGGCAAATGGAAAGGAATAGTCAAGTATCCAAAGAGTCACACTGCTATGGCTATATTATGGAGACAGTACTCCATAGAGTTAGAACGAAGAGAATATAAAATTTCTATCATATTTGTAAGAGAAAAAGAAGTAATAAAGATTACATACATTTTGAGCAATTAATATTGTAAGTTGTATTACATGCTTAGTACATGTCTATTAAGGCTATTTTACATTTATATTATTGATTATTATTGAATGTAATTTGATATATTATAAGCCTTATTTTACATATTAATTTTTTCATATTATTCTACTTATATCATTATCTTGACCTTATTGTATTATGGCTATATTATACTTGATACTATGATATTTAACCTAAGAAATTTGTGGTAGTGTTAAGGTTTAAAAAGCCACCAATAGTGTCAGAGCCACTACTAGACTTTATCCAGGTTGATAGAGTTATAGCCACTTACCAAAAATGATTTTATATAGTTTGATAAAGTTGATTAGGAGTCTATCTAATTTGAATGTGGTTAGACTCAAGCTCTATTTTAAGGTCATATTGAGTAGAAATCTAAAGTCTTTCCACGGTTGAAGAATAACCAGTGAAGACCAAGGCTCAACCATATTGATTAATACACAAATCAACTTTGAGATATTTGATCATTCAAGGATATTGCCAACCCTTGACATTGAAAATGATTTAGTGAACAAAGATATCCCTTGACATAGAAATTTGATTGAAGGAATCAGGGACATCCAAGTCACCTTGACATTGGTAGAGATTAAGCAACAAAAAGAAGTTTCAGGTCACAAATAAATTGACCTTGACATTGAAGTTAGTATAGAGTAAAAGAGAAAGAGTAGCAACAAATATTAAAGCATCAAAAGTGTGAGAAGCTTCCTACAACAAATAGAGAAGAGTTTAGCTTCTAAGTGTAGGAGGGGAAATATAATAGTGGATTGAGAAGCATTCATAGCTTCATAAGATAAAGAGACCATTTATAAAACTAAATCACTCAATTTGATAAAGCTCAAGCATAAGAGCAGAATCACTAGAGCCTGATAAAGTTCTATTTCAAAGTGAGCAGAACAGAAAGGTGAAGAAGAAACATATATCAGGTCTTGAGAAAGATATATCTATATTGAGAAATATACACCTATATTGAGACAGATATATCAAATTACTTCAAGCAGTGGATTGGTAGATAGCAAGATATCAAGTTTTAGGTCCCAAGGATATTGACCTTGATATAAGGAAGAAAATACAGGTCATCCAAGCCTTGGTATTGAAAGAGATAGAGATTCAGTTCATTCAAAGACCTTGACATTGGTTTCAAAATATATTATAGGTAGTAAGAATAAAAAGAAGGAATTTAGGTCATATCGACCTTGACAATGATTCAAAGAAGACATTGGAAGAGAGAAAGAAAATCAGGTCACATAGACCTTGACTTTGGTTGAAGTGTTGGAGTATATTACATTATTTGATAAATGCTATTGTACCCCCATGGTACCTTTATAGTACAATTGAAAATAATAGTTTCGGACACAATAATCTTGTGCGTTGATTACCCTTTGAAATGTTCCTGTGGGAGTGGTTGTAATGTTTGGGTTGTGCTCCTTTGGGAGTTGCTGTAAAAGGTTGGGGGATTTTCAAAACCCTTTATTTTATTAATTGTACCAAAAAATATATATATTTAAATATATTTTTTTGATGAATAAAATTTGAAATTATTTTTAAATAAAAAATTAAATTACTTCCTTCACTTTACTTCAAGGTTAAATGATGAAGAATAAAACCTCAAATATTTTATGAAAGTTATATTTTTATCCTTAATTGAAAAACTAATATTTATAATGTAATTATTTTTATGTCAATTCATTAAAATCTTATAGAAAATACATAAACAAATTAAAAAATAAAAATATTTATAATGTAATTTGAACATTTTTATGTCAATTCACTAAGTGAGTAGAATATGGAGAATGTAAATGTTAATTCGTTAAAAACCATTCTTTAAAATTCAAAATCCTAACTATATCAAGAGTTACAGTGAGGTGGACCCCCTCAGACTCTTCAGGCTCTTTCAGTCAGGTGGACCCAAGTTACACCTCATGAAGCAATGAGCGTGACAATGGTGGAAGGATGGAATTCAAATCTTCGGATTTCAATCTGACCGTTCCATCAGTGTGACAAAGGTCGAATGATGTGATTGTGTTTAATTCAAATCATAGAAAAATCAATCTGACCGTTCCATCCCCATTTATGCATACAATTTGATCGTTCGTACCATCCATTCCCCGAGAAAAAACAACGGTCACATCTAGATTTCTTTATAAGGGTCATTTTACAAACCGTGAGCGCCTTCAGACCTGTGGGAGCCTCTGTCGGCCGTGATTAGTAGGTTCCTGAACCCCGCCTTAGATATGTGGGGCTCAAAGCAGTGGTCCAACAGTGGAGAAAGCACCGTGGAGGACAAATGCCAGCGCCTTCTCGATCCATCCCATTCACTCGTCCAATAGCCATGGAACCGGCACTTCCGTCTCATCTTCCGCTTCTGCAGGCTCCCACATGGCCGAATCGGGTTCCCCGCCCGGTTGCACCGCAGGCAGTTTGTGCAGCCACTGGTGCAGGTCCCCGTTGTGTAGAAGAGGAGCTTCCCCTTCCCGGCAATGCAGTACCCCAGGAGAGGCAGTATGTTGGGGTGCTTGAAGTTGAGGCTACGCAGGGCGACGGCAGAGGCGTTTTGGCTTTAGCGGTGGCGGCACAGGGGACCTGCGCTTGCAGGGACCGGAGCCCTGGAAGGCAAAGTCCCCAAACCTGATGATGTTTTCGGCCGTGAGTGCCCTGGAAGTCGTTGCCGGAGATGTTGAGGTTGATGAGGCTCACAAAATCGCCCCTGTGGTGGTTATTGGAAAGATGGAGATACTGCAGCGAGGTTAAGTTTGTGAAATTCGAAACGCTTGCTTTGAGGTTGCTGCTGGAAAGATGTAGATGCTGCTGGAGCCTGAAGGGTACTAAAAATACTAGGACCAGACCGGAGATCGCGGGATCAAGCCAAGAGAGCTGTTGTGGCCAATAAATGTAGGCTTCAAGGGTCTGTTGTTAATATTACAGATTTTATTTTTAATTTTGTTTATATATAATAATATATTTTAAACTACGGATTATGTTTATATATAATTTTTTATTTTATTTTTTTTGTTTTTATTTAACTTAGAAGAAGTTTTTTATCATATTTTGGTTTTGATTGGTTTAATTATATTACTAATAGAATTAAGATTGAGAGGATATAAACCATTGACTACTTAATTAAAAACATTTATTATTTATTATTTTAATTGATTTTCAGTTTTGGAATATATGTTTTTATTTTTAAAAGTTTTTGAATATGTTCATTTATTATTATGTAAATTATGTGAGTAGATTGTTTATCATGAATAAAAAATTATAGAATTTAGGATTAAAAATCTTATATATGATACTTTGATTACAAAATATAAAATATGATTTTTTAGCACAAAACAAGGGTTTAGGGTTTATGATTTATTTTAGTATTCAAGTAAGAGTAATTTGAGAACTATGATCGATCAAGAAGTTATTTTTATTTTTATCAAAATTTTATTAAGGATAATATAAAATATATTTTATTAGCACAAAACAAGGGTTTAGGCTTTGGGTTTAGGGTTTAGGATTTATTTTAGTACTCAAGTAAGAGTAATTTGAGAACTATGATCGATCAAGAAGTTATTTTTGTTTTTATCATAATTTTATTTTAGATTGTAATATGATTGTAACATATTATAGTAGGGAGGTCAATCCTCCTCTCAGTTTATAAATTCTTGAGGGTATTTCATACTCGTAGCATTGTAATTTTTTTTGAGTAAAAAATGTATATATCTCTTATAAGAATAGAAAGGATAATGTAGACCTGATTAAAAAATACTTATGTTATGAGTGGTAAGAAATCTCATTTAAACATAATCAATAGATCATGTCTCTAAGCTTATTCTCCAATTGATAAAAAATTAACATGTGATGGATCTCATAAACTATCTAAGCCTAATCAATGGCCTATAAGAATAGAAAGAATAATATAGATCAGTTTAAAAAATACTTGATGTTATGAGTGGTAAGAAATCTTATTTAAACATGATCAATAGATCATATCTCTAAGCTTATTCTCCACTTGATAAAAAAATTAATATGTGATGGATCTCATAAACTACCTAAACCTAATGAATATAAGAATATTTAATTATGCAAGGGGAACACTAAAAATAATTTTAAACACAAGAATATTACAATTATTAGAAGCATTTTATAAAAAAATATTATAGCTAAAAAATAAGTCAAATGTAGTCATGGATTGGAATTTTCTAAAAATATTAAAGATTTAATCAAATTGTCAACACATAAGTAATAAAAGTTTGTGGTATTTTAGATATATTTACATAATTAAGGAAAAATATAAGACAATGGACATTAAGTTTTTTTTTGATACTATTAAGAAACAAAGGGTTTTGAAAGGGACCTGCTCAATGTCTCTGCTCAACTTTGTCCTAAACACATGCTCAAAAACTATCTATAACACATGCTCAACAATGCTTATAATACTTGCTTCATAAAACTAATCTCTAACATTCACATTTAATATCACTCATATCAAATGCACAAATGCTTTACAAATTCTTTCAAGAAGAATACCCAATATGTTCTCAAAAAGCCTAACTCAAGTGTTTCCAATTTCACTAGTCAATGATGCACAATTTATTCTCAAAATATAGCTCAAATATTTCCAACAATACACACTAATCAACCCTTTTATCTCCACCTTATAATTATGAAATATTTGCTCAACCAACCACTCTAGAGAAGTAATAATGTCAACATACCTCTCAACTTGCTTTGATGAAAAGTTCCCTCAAAACCTGTTCCAAAATAATTTTCTTTTTTCCACTTTAAGAGGTTAGCCAATCTTCTTTTCAAATCAAACACAATAACCTTTCCTCAAAAATATGCATAGAAATATTGCTCTATCCTCTTTTTTTTCTCAAAACAAGACTTTTAATTAAAGAATAAAAATATTTTAACTTTCCTTCACCATGCAAAAATTACACACAATAATTATACCATTAAACACCTTATAACTCCTACTTTGCTACTTTTTATTTGAGGTAGGTAATTAGAGAGGAGGGACGTTTTTCGTAGGACTGCCCAAACTATCGAACTTGTTTTGGCCATATCTCACTCATCCGGACTCGGATTGAGCTAAAATTTTGAGGGTAGATGCCTGAAAAACCCTAGAACGTCTCCACCAATTTTCATATCATTTGGAGCAACACAGATCCTAGCACATCCCTATGTGTGAACGATATTTTTGGCAAGCAGCTCCAGAGGTTGGTTTTTAGGGCCTTCGGGCCCTAGCGGCCAATATTTTTGTGGTTTATGCTCAATATTTTAGCAGGAAATGTTGCAGGGGATCCAAGATGGGTTAGAAATTTATCTTTCAATAGATCATACTATGAACTTGAGTGACAACGACTTCCAATTTGTTGCACAAAAGAAAAGTGAAAACCATACCTTTCCACGACGTCTAGGGCAAGGATTAAAGAGATCACAAAACAAGTTTCAAGTAGTTGATCAAAAAATGGCTCATATCTCAAGTGAATCTGGTGCTAAGGTGCACCCACAAAATAATTCTACTGTGAAAACCCTTGTCAAGGGTAAGAATTTTGAAAACTCAGCCCCAAAAATGAATTTTAGGGATGCCCTCCGTGGTGGACAGCCTCAGCCCAATGCTAATATCAATCTTAGGGCTTCCCATAAACCTCTAAGAATGCCTAAGATTGATCCCAGGAAAACAGAGTCAGGATGTCTTAAAGCAGCTGATGGAACTCCTATTGTTAAGCTTGATATGGGTAACATTCAGATTGGCATTGAAGATTTGGAAAAAAGAGGACTAATTTGTCGGTTCATGGGTTTTCGTCCGAGCCTATCTGCTTTCAAAGTCTGGGCTGCAAAAATCTGGAAAACTAAAGGTGAGTTACAAATCTCTATTTATCCAAATGGTTATTTTCTTGTTTTATTTGCTAATAATGAAGATAGAGAGAAAACTTTTCAAGGGGGTCCTTGGTTTTTTGGAAGGGCAGGGCTTTTCATGAAGCCCCGGCATACTAAATTTAAAGCCGAAGAAGAGATGCCTTCTATAGCTCCCGTGTGGGTTAGACTCTTTGGCCTCCCTATTGAATTTTGGAATCCTACTATTTTTTCTTCAATTGGAAACTCTTTAGGAACTTTTATGATGACTGCTGATTGTACTCAAAATTTTGAACATATTATTTATGCTCGAATTTGTGTTTTAATGGATTTTGACAAACCCCTACCTAAAAATATCACATTACAATTTGGGGAAGACACTTGGGAGCAAGTAGTGGACTATGAGAACATTCCTTTTCATTGTAGAATTTGCCATGAATATGGTCATTTGGCCTATGCTTGCCCAAATAAAATTCCTGATCAAAATAAAGAAGATATAAACTTAAAAAGTTTCCAAATGCCTAAGAAGAAGAACACTCATAAAAAACCAGTTATGAAGGATCAATCAAAGTCATCTGCTAATATGTTTGAAATCCTTTCCACAAATGATGTCCCAAGTGAGGAAGAGGAAATAATGGAAACAGAAATCTTAGAAACACAATTTAAATATGAAGGGAAGAACTCATAGACAAACCAACAAATCAAAGGTTTTCAACAGAAAAAAGGGAGAAAATTTACACAAGAAAAACAATCTTTTAAATGTCAAAACTTCAAATAATACAGGTCCCAATATAGACTCCGTTGAACCCTCTAGTAAAATTTTGGCTGTGTACGAGCATTCTTCAAGGTTAGAAGCCATCTCAGATTCAATTGGAATAAGTCAAGAAATAGGGAAAAAAACTGAAGATGGATTCTAATCAAAAAGCAGGTCGCAAGACCAATCAATATCATATGGTAAAAGAAGGTGAAAAGCTTGTAGAGGAAGGTAAGATTAATGCCCTTCCCAAATTTTTTAGCCCTGGTATTAATGAAGATCATCACTTGGAATATTAGAGGACTCAAAGGGAGTCTTTCAAAACAAAATGAAATTAGAAGAATGATTCGGATAAATCATCCACATCTTGTTTTCCTTCAAGAAACAAAGATGTCAATGGAGGATATGGACTCAATTGCCAGTAAAATTTGGCCAACTGGAAAAGTGGTTTCCCTCAGCTCCCAAGGGACTTCTGGTGGCATTGCTTGTCTTTGGGACCCAAAAGAGGTAGTTATTCACCATATGGTTGGCAGTTGGGGTCTGTTGGCTATAGCTATTCAAAGTAGACATTCCAACCAAATTATGCTCTACATTACTGTTTATGCTCCGACTACTTTGGAGGAAAAAAGAAGACAGTGGAAGGATATAACTCATATTATCTCTCATTTTCCTGAAGCTTGGATCTTGATCGGAGGAGATTTCAATACCATCCTCTCTCTAGATGAGAAAAATGGGGGAAATAGAAATTTGGACAAAAGCACTGACCTCATGAGCGAATATATTGCAAACCTCCATCTTGTGGACATCCAACCGGATAATGGCCTTATGACTTGGTCTAACATAAGGCAAGGCTTAGCTTGTATAATGGAGAGATTGGATAGGTTTTTGCTCTCTAAAAATTTCTTAATCCATGGTCACATTCCTAAAGTGAAGACTCTTAATAATGTTGGTTCGGATCATTGGCCAGTCATGGTGGAAATGTGGAAAACCAATGTGAGTTTCTCTCCTTTTCATTTTCAATTAATGTGGCTTAGAGACATTTCCTTTAGACCTCATGTGCAACAATGGTGGAAGGAAGGTAAACCTAGGCATGGGACTAAGATGTTCTGTTTTGCCAAAAGACTGCAATACATTAAATCCAAAATCAAGACTTGGAACTGGAAAGAGTTTGGGGATGTTCATAAAAAAAACATGAAGTTATTGCTCATATTGAAAATTTGAATAAGAAAATCCATTTAGATGGCCTCACAGAGAAGAGAAGTGCAGATGAAATTAAACTCACAACTCAGCTAGAGGAATGGGAAAAAAGAGAAGAAATCTTATGGAAGCAAAAATCTAGAATTCAATGGCTCAAAGAAGGAGATCGAAACACAAATTTCTTCCACAAATCTCTTCTAGCTCGAAGATCTCACAACTTTATTTCTTCCCTAAAATCAGATTCTGGAGATGTTGTTTATACTTGGGATGGCATGAACTCTATTGTTGTTGATTACTTTTCCAATATTTTTGCTGCTACTCCTCTTGACTCAACTTCTCAACAAAATGTTCTTCAAGCAATCCCTTCTCTTATCACTTCTGAGGAGAACTCTATTTTGACTTCTCCTATTACTATCAATGAGCTTCAACAGGTAGTTTTTAAAATGCAAAAAGGGAAAACCCCAGGTCCTCGTGGTTTTCCCATTGAGTTCTACCAAGAGTTCTGGGATATCCTTCATGTTGATTTATTAGAGGTGGTGGAAGAAGCCAGGAAAGCCAAAGAAATTTTGAAGGTTATCAATAAAACTTATATTACTCTTGTTCCAAAAGCTCAAGAGGTTGATCATATCTCAGCTTTTAGACCTATTGCTTTATGTAATGTTCTTCTCAAAATCATTACTAAAATCATGGCATAAAGGTTGAAGCCTCTTTTGCATAAGATTATTTCCCAGAGCAAGGGGGTTATGTGGAAGGGCATCAAATAGTAGATGAGATAGTTCTTGCTCAGGAAGCCATCCATTCCATGGATATGCAAAAATCTCCTTCCATGTTCATTCGGTTAGACTTATCCAAAGCTTATGACAGAGTGGATTGGCACTTCCTTATCAAAGTTTTGAGGCAATTTGGTTTCTCTAAGGATTGGATGGATTGGATTATGGGATGTATCTCTTCAGTTTCCTACTTAGTTCTTATCAATGGCAGGCCTTCTCAGTCATTCCTAGCTTCCAGAGGTATTAGGCAAGGTGACCCGCTATCCCCTTATTTATTCATCATTCTTGCTGAATGCTTGGGTAGGACTATAACCAAAAAGAGGGAAAACAAAACCCTTGAGGGAGTTACCATTGCTCATGGAGCTAGACCTATCTCTCATCTTCAATTTGTGGATGACTCTACTCTTTTAGGTAAAGCTACAGTTAAGGAAGCTTCTAATATTAAGCAAATCATTAGCTATTTTTCTAAGGCTATCGGGCAGTTGATCAATGAAGACAAATCTAAAGTTATTTTCTTTCACTCGCTTCGCTAGACAGGAATCCATGGTCTTGGATAAATTAAGATATAAGAAGACCTCCCTTCCAATCACTTATTTAGGTATTCCCATAAATATTCAAAGGCAGAAAAATAAATATTGGAATTGGTTGTTGGACAAAGTCAAGAAGAAAATTGGAAAGTGGACCAACATGTGGCTTTCTTCTGGGGGTAGAATCACCTTGGTAAAATCAGTCCTTCAAGCTATTCCTATTTATGTATCTTCCATGTTGAATATCCCAAAGGTTGTTCTTCGAGAACTGGATCAAATCAGTCATCGTTTCCTTTGGAGTGGTACTAAGGAGAAAAGAAAATGGGCCTTGGTGAAATGGGACACTTTATGTCTTCCTAAGAATGAAGGGGGGTTAGGATTCCAGTCTTCTATTAATAACAACAAAGCTTTAGCTGCTAAATTATATTGGAGGATGTTGCATAACCCCAATGCTCTTTGGGCCAATAATCTCCATGCTAAATATGTTGAGAACAAAAGTCCTGAAGACCTTGTTCGCTATCAACTTCCTACCAAAGGTTCTCCCATTTTAGCAGTTCTTAAGACTGGTGAGGATTTGATAAAGAAAAATTTATTTTGGATCATTCATAATGGTCAATAGGTAAATTTTTGGACAGATTCTTGGGATGGTCACAAGCCTTTGATAACTCAGTTTCCCGATTGGAGGCCTTGGATGGAGGAGCTTCACCGAGCTAACTGGATAAAGGTGGCTAATTACTATCGGTACCATACTGGTAATTCAAAGGTTGGTAGATATTGGATCCCTATTGAGGACCGGCCTATTCAAATCCCAGAAAGGCAAAGACAAGATATCCAAGGCATCCTTCATATGAGATCTCTCTCTTGGTCCCATGAAAAATATTGTTTTGGATGGAACAACACTACTAAGGGTGAGTATTCAGTTGCTCAAGGTTATTTGACCTTATGCCATAATAATCCCAACCATTCTTCTGA
Source organism: Wollemia nobilis (assembly GCA_028583015.1). Lineage (NCBI taxonomy): Eukaryota > Viridiplantae > Streptophyta > Pinopsida > Araucariales > Araucariaceae > Wollemia > Wollemia nobilis. The sequence goes on along the minus strand of JAQPPZ010017031.1, from coordinate 2,527,746 downwards.
CATATTTTCTCAATTGTGGGCTCAAAAGCTCTGGCCTAAGGTGAGGTTCTTTAATTGGCTTTTATTGCATCGTAGGGTGCTTATCGGTGAGCAACTTATGAAGCGTGGTTTTCATGGCCCTTTTAGATGTGAGATGTGTGAAGAGAATGTAGAAACTCTCAACCATATTTTTATTGAGTGTACTTTAGCCTCTGAGCTATGGAGGAGAATGGCCACTTTACTTGGCTTACAAGTGGTCCAATTTTTTTACTTTTGAACAACTTTGGAGGGATTGGCCTAATCAAGAGGGTGTTGATCATTTTATTAGGCAGTTAGTTTGGATGGGTTCTACCATTCTTCTTTGGAATATTTGGATTGAAAGGAACAACCAAATTTTTAATCAAGATAGGAAGGATATTCACTATATTTGGCAAAAGACCATAGCCAACTTAGTTGAATCAGTCCATCAACTCCTTAATCACCCCCAAAACTCCCACCAAAGATGGGATCAAGTGATGCAAATATTGAAGATTAAATCTTCTAAGGGCAACCAACTTAAAGGGAATGTGAGTATTAGTAAGATGGATAGGACAAGAAATTGGCAACCTCCTCCTAAGGATTTTGGAAAAGTCAATACTGATGGAGCCTCTAGAGGGAACCCTGGAAAAGCCAATGTGGGAGGAATTGGTAGACTTTCAGATGGCTCCCTGGTTTTTACTTTTGCTCGAGAATTTGGGTATTCTTTCCAATAACCTTGTTGAGGGGTATGGTATCCTCAGAGGCCTTCAGGAGGCTACTAAGGTTGGATGGGAAAAGGTGTTAGTTGAGTCTGACTCTCAACTTATGATTAATCTTTTGAAGACTCCTTCCAAGAATCATAAGGTTGATTGGAGAATAAAAATAATTATTGAGAAGATTCAATTAATCCATATGGGATTTTTGAAAGTTGATTACAATCATGTGGTCAGAGATCAAAACAAGAGTGTTGATGCTTTAGCTAATTGGGCTTTGGACAAAGGTGATCTTACTTGTTATGGCCACCCTCCTAGATGGTGGGCTTCACAAATTAGGGAAGCTCTTCTTTCTATCATTTCTTTGGATGGCTCTAGTTCTAAAGGTACCTAGTTTCTTCTTGTTTTTTTTGCTTCTCTTTGGTTCATTCAGGTTTTTTTAGTTCCCTAGCTCACTCTATTCTTTCTTTTGTTTCCTCTGTTGATTCTTGCCTTAATAGTCTTCTGGTCTAGATAGGTCATTGTTATGTTCAATTTTTTTCTTTTTTCTTTTTGTTTTTTTGTTTAGTTTTTTAAGGTGTGTGTGTTCTTTTGTTTTGTTTTGTTTTTGTGTTCTTTGTGTTGTTTTTTGTTGTTCTTGTGTTTTTGTTGTTTTGTGTTTTTTTATGTTTTTTGTTATTGTTCTTGTGTTTTTGTCGTTCTTGTTCTTGTGTTTCTCTTTGTTTGTGTTAATTCGTGTTTTTTTGTGTGAGTGTTTTCTATGTTTTTTGTTTTTGTTTATTGTCCGTTGTTGGTTGTTTTTTATTTTTATTTTTTTTTAATATTTTAGGTTTTGGTTGTGTTTATTTTTCATGTTTTTTTTGGGTTATGTCTTTGTAGTGTTCTGTTGTTTTTGTCTTGTTTGTGTTTTGTTATGTGGTTCTTGTGTTTTTCTATGTGGTTCGTGTTGTGGTTTCTTTTATCTTATTGTGTGTGTGTTTGGTTGTGCTTTTGTTTTTGACACACTCAAGGAGCATGTTTTTTATTTTATTTTATTATTTTTGTTGTTATTTACTTATTTACTTACTTTTTTAAATTGGTTTTGTGTGTTTGTTTGCTCCTTGAGTATGTCAAAGGTGGTAGGCCAGGTCCGAGTCCTGGGCATTTTTGGTGGAATGGATACCCCCGCCTCCTTGGGTCTTACCCGAAAGTGGCATCCCTTTTGGGATGTTTTCCACAAATAAAAAAAAAACTCCTACTTTTAAAACACACACAATCAACTCATACAATGAAAGAATCCTTATCACACCTTATTTCTCATTCTAAACAAATTTTAAATTTCAATATCAAAAGACTCTTTAACACCTTATTTCTCCTTCTAAACATATTTAAATTTTAACACCAAAAGACCCTTTTCACAACTTATTTCTCCTATATCAAATGAGCAAAAATTTAAATGCCAACTTAACCTTATAACTCCACAAAAATAAAAATACAATTTAAAAATTAAATTCCTCCTTTTATTCTACCCACAACATGACTCGAACCTCTCACCTCATGACAGCAAGGCACCCAACCAAAGGGGCCATGACTAGTTGTGCCAACGCAGCTCATGAGAGCTCTAAGGTGCCAGTCGCCCTTTATCTTCTCCTGTCGTAAGGTAAACCCAACCAAAATAAAATGGTCTGTGATGGGTTTCAAACCCGAAACCTCCTCCTCACAACGCCTTCACATTGGCTCAACCACCAGTTGGTCTAGCTTACTTGACGGACTAAAACACATACTGGTTCGAATGTGAAACCTCCACGTTCACCTCAAAGGACTATGCTTCCTCTTTCTTCTTCTTCTCTGTCGCGTGCAACAAATGTCAAACGAATTACTTGCATAATTTCCAAACACCTTACAAATGACCTTAGGTACTGGTATTAATATATTTAATTTGGTCTTCGTCCAACGTCGGCGCCACTTTATTCAAAAATAATTCGAATTATCTTCAATTTCTTGGTGCTCAAATATAATTTAAAAACTTTATATTATAATAAAAATATTATAATATTGCTCCTTTTGAACCTTGCCTTTATAATTAATATTATTGCCTTCAATAATATTAATAATATTAATTCTTTTGAACCTTACCTTCATATTCTTTTAAACCTTGCCTTCATATTCTTTTGAAACTTACCTTCATTTTAAACCATTGTTCCAAAGAGCTTTTAAGCCTTTTGTCCTTCATTATAATATTCAAAATGTAGATATTATAATGCTTTTCTTCAACCAATATTATAATAATAAATATTATAATATTATCAATGACAACCAATGACATCTTCTCTTTTGACATCAACCTATGACATCAATGACAACACACTATACTCAAAATTTCCAACATGTCCCTGATTCTTCTATCAATGTCAAGATGACGTTGAATGTCCCTGATTCTTCCAACAATGTCAAGGTGATGTTAAATGTCCATGATTCTTCCAACAATGTCAAGGGTCAACAATGTCCCCAAATGATCAACTATCTCAAAGTTTATTCACCTTCAATCTTCAATGTCAAGTGTTGGCTATGTCCCTGAATGATCAACCATCTCAAAGTTGATAGTCTTTCAATAAATATAGTTGAGTTCTAGTCTTTATTAGTTGTTCTTTAACCATGAAAATACCCTAGCCTCTCTACTCAATATGACCTTGTAATAAGTCTGAATCTCACTACCTTCAAAGTGGACAAACCCTTAATAAATCTTATCAAACTGGATAAAATTAATTTTAATAATGGTGGCTAATAAGCTCATCAATCTGGACAAAGTCTGGTGGTAGCTCTGATACCACTGATAGCTTTTTAAGCCTTAATACTACAACAAATATCACAAGATCAAATATAATGTAGCCACAATATAATAAGGTCAAGTATAATGATATGAATAGAATAATATGAGCAAATTAATATGTATATCAAGGCTAATAATATATCAAATAACACATACATTGCAGATAAGTGTCAACAAGGGGAAAAGCAAAGGATTAGGTTTTTTTTTAAATATTTCATCTTTTAGGAGTCATATCTTTACGAAGTGTTATCTCATTCAGCTGATTCTTGGACTAACTTGTGTGGAATTTGAATAGCTTTAAAATGAGTGGTCATATGAAATAATTTGAGCAAGGGCAACGATAAAATTTCAAGTCGTAAAAAATAAAATGGCAAATATTTATCAACTAGGATTTGGATGATGGGAAGGGCAATGAAGGGATAGGACTTCAGTGAGGCAAGACATTATATCTGGAAAAATAAATTTTTAGCTAAGTTTTTTCCTTTCTTTATCTTAGAAATTGTGCATGCAAATTTTATAAAGTTTTTATCAAATATTATATTTGCTATAGAATATTCGGATAAATTTCAATAGATTTTGAGTTTTAGTTTCCTTTACATAGATCAATTTATAGTTAAATCCTTAGAATCATTTCTAGTGGTACAGGTTACTGAGCGCACCTCAGAGAGATCCTCGTTGCTCCAAGATAGGATAGTTTTTGATAAATTTAATAGGTTTTGGCCAGGGGCTTTAGCCTTGAGAAAATGGATTGATAGGAGTTGGAAGTCTCCAAGAGTGATTTTATCATTTCTTCCCAAAGGTTTATTCCAAACCATTTTTTGTTCTAGGGAAGAAGAGAAAAAATCCTAAAAGGGGGTCCTTGGTTTATGGGAAGAGCAGGACTCTTCCTTATGTTGGAGAATATTACATTATTTGGTACATGACAATGTACCACCTTGGTACAATATTAGATTAGGTGTGTGTCTTAGATTAGAGTGTGAGTTTATATTTCATGTAATGTAATAATGTACAAGAAATGCACAAGTTTCATGTAATTATGTGTGCAAGTTTTGTGAGTGTAAATGTGCACAAGTGTCCATTATGTAAGAGTGCACATATGTCCTTAGAATAGGAAAGTGAAGAGTTACAAAGAAGAGTGAAGGTCAAGAGTGCACCATATGAGGATTCACATATTTTTGACTAAGCATTGTAATTGGCATAAAAAATGCATTGCTTATTGCATGCATTAGTAGACTTTTATTCTATATCATTTTTAGTATTTTTATGAGCATTTCTATGTGATTATTCTATGAGTTATTCTAGGTTATTTCTATGTTTATTCTTATATTTATTGATTTCATTATATTGCAACTTTATATTTCATCCTGTGGTTATTTTCTTGTATGATTTCCATTAATTATTAGGCTTCAAAAGCTATTAGGTATATCAGAACCACAACAAGTTTACTTGCATAGGTTTTCAAAAGTTGCAAACAGTCAAAGGATATTTCCACTGGCTAAGGAAAGACCAGTGAAGTTAAGGTATTTCCACTAGGTTGGAGGAAAACTAGTGAAGCCAAGAATTAATACCACTAGTTGAAGGAAAACCAATGAAGAGAAGTTTTACCACTAGGTTGAAGAACAACTAGTGAAGATTAAGGATACATATTTTAGAGAACCAACTCAAGAAGAAAATTTGGTCATTATTGAAAAGTTTTAGATAGATTGAGTTTACCTATTCCAAGAATATATTTGGAATAGAAGACAATCTACAATATAGATTCAGGTCTCGAAGATAGACCTTGAGATTGATAAGAGTTTGGAGACTCTAGAAGAGAAGTCCCATAGAAGGTAGATTAAGGAGACTTGAAAAAGTCTCATTAAAAGATTAAATATAGAGAAGAAGACCTATTGGAAAAGGTCCTTGATAAAGGTTTATTGGTCCTTAGCAAGAAAAGAGACCATTAAGGAAAACTTGAAGGTAGCAAGAAGACTTCAAGATAACAAAAAGTCTTGAGGACAATCCTAGTTAAAGGACAACACATAGCACATAGAGGACAACATATTAGAAGTCCACATTGGACAGCAAAGTCAGAGAATTTAGGACAATAAAAGAGAAAGGTAGCATTTGAAATCCACAAGGGTAGCATTAAAGAAAAGGAACAACAAGTTTAGAGAACATAAGGCAACATTCATAGTATTTCCATAAGCAAGTGAAGCGTCACAATAGCTTCATAACAAGAAGACTTGAAGCTAGAGAAGGCAACATATTTAGTCAAGAAAAAGACTAAAATCTAGAAGAACAACATTGAAGTCAGAGATAAAGAAGGAGATTCAAGCAAAGAAGTCCTATTATCTATTGAATATTGAAGAGTGACCATTAATCAAGTTTTGAAGAAGAAAGAAGATAGATAAATTAGAGCCCCAAAAAAGGATATTCACACAAATTTTGGGATAATAATCACCATCCAATGACAAGCCCATAGAGGAGATCCACTGAAGAAGGTTCCAGTGAAGATTCAAGTAGTAATAGAAAGCTTGAATACAAGACAAGGCAACATACTATGAGAGTCTAAAAAGGACAACATATTGTGGAGTCTTACAACAAGGAGGAGCTATATTGGAAATAAAGGAAGAAGGCTAAAGTGTCATTGAAAAGTGTAGGACAAGCACCATAGGAGTGCCATTGAAGTGCCAAAGTAAAGCAACACTATTCAAAGGAATAAAAGCAATCAAAGTGTAAGGAGATATAAGGAGAAAAAATATGGAAAGAGACAGTAGAAGATATCTAAAGGCTTGAATAGAAAATTCAAGGTGATAAAGTATTTTCTTAAAAGTGTTTGAATGCAACTATTCAAAGGAGATAGTGTAGGAGTTTGGAGTGCAAGTTTGTAAGCATTTTGCACCTGCGTTAAAGTACAAAGCCTACACCTACAAAGGGAAGTTAGCAACATAGACAGAGAAAGAGCATAAGAGAGTGCAAGAAGGGGGACAACAATAGGATAAAGGCATAGTCTCCATTAGAGCTACATTGAAGGCATCAGGAATACAAGCATCACCTAACCCTCGAAGTCGAATGTAACAAGGAAGGCACAACATCATTTCTTAGTGCCATTATGTAGCCCATCACAACCATCGAGGAGCACTTGAAAGTAGTGTCTCACAATAAAAAATAGGAGCATTTGAATGTAGCACAACAATGTCACCCATCATAGTCAAAATAAAGGTATTGAAACATTGCTCATCATAGTCTAAAAGGAGCACTGAGATGTCATTCGTTGCACTTAGGAAAGGAGAATTGAAGCATCAAAGGAAGGTGAAAAATTGAAGATGAATTCCAAGCATTGGAGAAGTGCACAAGGTTAGCAAATTGAATGTTGGTTGAAGTGCAAGACTAAGAGCCACTTGGTAGAAGCCAAGCGTTGGAAAGTCTAACGCCCATTATAGCCAAGGTCAGTGAAATATCTCATTTGCATGTGCCCAAGAAAGCCAAATGTTACAAGCATTTGGAAAGCCAATCAAATTTTCCATATGTAGAGCCAAGGTGACATGTAGAAGAATAGAAGGTGAAGGGTAGAAGCTTGAAATACCCATTCAAAAGAATTCAAATAGAGGTCCATGCAAAGATCTTCCAACTAATTCTCACACGCTCGAGGGAAGAAGCAAAGTGAAACAATTTTCATAGTTTGCAGCATCCAAGATACCATAAAAATTCATGCCCTCAAGGAGGTATTTTTAGGGTTTATATTTTGATTTCATATTCTTTACTAAGGTTAAAGGAGAAATAATTTTAGTTATTGTTTTTTCTAAGGTTTAATGAGACAAGGAGGAGAGATAAGGATACTAATAAAGTAATAATACCTTATATTCTTATATAATTTTTTATCTTATTTACTTTCTTAAGTTTTTGGAGAGATAAGTTGAAATAGAGTTGATTTATTTAAAGTATTCAAAGATATTTAATAGATTTATTTTTTTGTTGAAATTCAAAAGTCATAGAATATTTGCAAACAATTTAATTATGGAGAGATAAGGTATTCTACATCAAACATAGAAAAACTATATTTGCAAAATTCTTAGTTTTATAGTTTCTAAATAATTAGGGAGACATAAGGCAATCAATTTCAAGGTTATATGAGTATCACCATGACATCCAACAAATTATTTCTCTCAAAGTCCCAACTTCTCAAAGGTCCTAATTATGCTTCATGGAAAAACAAAGTAAAGTCAATCTTGATAGTAGAAAAATTGTGGGACATTGTTAGGGGAACCAAAACAAAACCTGCTAAAGGTGATAGAGAAATTCAAAAGTATGAAGAAGAAGCTAAAGCTCTTATGATAATAACATTTGCAATTACAGATGAAATACAACCATACATAAGCTCTATTGTAACCTCTACAAAAGCATGGAATACTTTAGCCAAAATATTTGAAGGAAAGAACAAAGCTACTATTTTGAATCTTCAAACTCAATTGCATTCTTTAAAAGTTACTAGTGGTGAAAGCATTGAATTATTTTTAAGAAGAGTGGCAGACATAAAAGCAAAACTATTTACTTTAGGTGAAAAAGTAGAAGATAAATTACTTACTCAACTAAAAGCTCTTCTAGAAAATTATAAACATCTAGTTACTTCTTTGCAAATCCTTGGTAAGGACATTTCATTTGATGAGTTAGTCAATATTCTTCAAGAGTATGAAGTTGAGAATTCTATCAAAGATGAAATGACTAACAATGCATTGGTAACTAAAGATAACACACAAGGACATGTTGCTTCAACTTCAAGAGATAGGCTAAATAGGAGTAATAGATATTGTTAGATATGTAAAAGGAGGAATCATAATACAATTTTTTGTAGATATAATCCAAGGAATCAGTCTCATGGAAATCAGATAAATCAAAATGATCAAGCAAATAGACCAATACAATCAAGACAATACCAAACTCAATATCATCCACATCAACAATAATTTCAACAACAATATCCTTCTCAATATCAATATAATCAATCACAACTACAATATAGAGAAGGGAATCAAAAGGGTCATTTAGCTCAAGAAATTCAAGAAATTTAGAAGCTAGAAGAAACTACAAAATAAAATGAATTCAAGGCTCTTTCAGCAAAATTAGTAATATATGAAGAAGAGTTTTTAAGGATACTAATCACTCATTTGATCAGAATACAAAAAGGCAATAGATTGAAGAAAGCAAGAAATATCAGCACAGGCTTCAGGATCAGGATGAAGACCCATATTGAAGACTAGAGTCTTCACTAACCAAATAATGTAATACAGGAGGTGTTGGAGAATATTACATTATTTGGTACATGACAATGTACCACCTTGGTGCAATATTATATTAGGTGTGTGTCTTAGATTAGAGTGTGAGTTTATATTTCATGTAATGTAATAATGTGTAGGAAATGCACAAGTGTCATGTAATTATATGTGCAAGTGTTGTGAGTGTAAATGTGCACAAGTGTCCATTATGTAAGAGTGCACATGTGTCCTTAGAATAGGAAAGTGAAGAGTTACAAAGAAGAGTGAAGGTCAAGAGTGCACCTATAGACACCCAATTTTGACACACCAGTAAGGCAAAAGACACCAAAAATGGTCACAAATATTACAAAACTTCAATTTGGCAATAACCCAACATTTTGGGCATCAAATTTAACCTTTACCAAATTTTTCAATCAGTGGTGAATTTGGAAAACATTCAAAATCAAATCCTAGGAGTCAAAATCAACTTTATCAAATTTTCCAATCCTTGACAAATTTGCTAGTGGTGAATTTGATAAGCCTAGTGGTAAATTTGACAGACATTAAAATTTCAAAAATGAAGAATCAGACCTGGTTTTTGATCAAAATTGCCACTCAAAGCCACCAAATTTTCTAGTGGTGAATTTGGTCGACCAGTGGTGAATTTGGCTAATGACCAAAATATCTTGGAATAATTCTCAAGCATGCGGATTCCATCCCTCCACTCTTTGCTCTGACCTCACACACTCCAAGAATACACCAGTATTATAGATTTCAATTTGATCCTAACTAATTTCCCCCCAATCATCTCCCCAAATCCTATTTAAGCAGCCCCTTGGGCAAGAATTTAGCATGATATTAAATGGTAATTACACTCTACCAAGATTTCTCTAGCATTCTTCTTCTAGCTCTTCTTCTTTAGCATTCTTCATTTCCAAGCATTTGCAAGCATTTTGGAGGTAAGCCAAGCAAGGCGAGGAGAACTTTGGGGTAAGGAGGTTACTTGGAGGTAAGGAAGATAAATTTATTAGCATATTTATTCTCTCCATTCATCTTTGCTTCACTTTGCATTTTATCCTCTAGGTTGTAGCCTTGCTAGCTTGATTTTTCTCTTGGCATTTCTACATTTTATGCTTCTAATTCCTTTTTTAGGGTTCTAATCTCTATTTGTAGCCTCTTATTCATGCGTATAATATTTATTTAGCCTCTAACATATTTTTTTCAGTTCTACTTTGGTTTACATTCATTTGTCATCCATATTTTGATCATAATCCTCTCTTTTATAGGGTTTTATTGCATTTCCTTTCTATATTTCATATCATAATACTTGCTGCCCTTTTATTTACAATCATGTTATTTACATTGGAAACATACTAACTCTTCCATTTCCTTCCATGTTCATCTAATCTAATGCTTCTTCCATTTGCAGGCATAAGTTTAACATAGTGTTTCTTTTAGCAATCTCTCTTCATACATTGCATGTAGTTTTACATTTCACTCATATATCATTCTTCTCTCATCTCTCAAGGTAGGGTGTTGAAGATACAAGGTTTTTATTGCCTTGTTATCTCATCATTTGGCAACCTTCAAGCATCCCCCATTGCAATATCCCTCCCTTTCTTGCTTACTACTATAGATTTCCAAGTTTTGGGTAGCACTTTCATATTTTAGCATTTTCATTGGTTTTTCATTACTTAATGCTAATTTTTTTAACTAGAAGTTGTATTAGCTATATTATATCATTCCTAATATCATTGCACACATTTTTCACTCCTTTGCATCCCCATTTAATCAAAATTTTAGTCATATTTGGTATTTTTACTCTTTTTACACATATCTTGAATTTAGTCATCAAATTGCATGGTTTTGTAGCTTAGATCCATGATTTTGTAAGTTACAGACTTAAAAATCCCTCAAGAAACATCATACTCCATCCTCATTGCAAAATTCCATCGAAATCCACCCAGAAAAACCTTCAAAACCACCTCAGCCCCGTATTCAGACCAAATTTACCACCCTCCACACTGGCAAATTTGGCTCTTCGAATACACAAAATCAATTTTGCCAGTGGAAAATTTGGTAAGCCTAGTGGTGGATTTGGTCCACTCCAAGAGGTAAGCAAACTCAAAATTTCTTCAATAGGGGGCCTAATCAGTTGTTTAGATAAGTATTATACCCTATCCAGCTCTCAGACAGACCTCCTAAATTAGAAAACCTATTTTTTTGTTTAACTTTTGTGAGTACCAAATTCTCCCTAGTTAGAATCAAATTCTTAGGGGATCGCGAATTTGGCAAATTTAGTGGTGAATTTGGAAAAAGGCTCCAAAAGAGGTGATTATGCCACTAGGCATTTCCTTAAGCTCTGTAACTTCCATTTCTTTGTGTTTTGTTTTTGTATTATGCTATTTTACCCCTGTAAATCACATTTCATTTGTGAAATTAAGGAACAATAACTAAAATCCTAATTGTTTTATAAAACACATCTAAACCAGTCAATCAAAGAACCTTAGGATAGATCTTAAGTTCTTACTCATTTTTAGGTACATAGGTAAAGAAGTTGAAACTTATTTAGTTATATTTAGGCTAGATTTATCTTCTTGCATCCTCTCTTGTTTTACCTTGAAATATCAAAATATCCTTAGTTAACTCATCAAAATTTGAAAAGCATATAAGATAGTTCTTGTATTCTTGCATTTGTGTGATATAATCTTAGCATGCATTTAGATGATCTTCATTTTTAGGTCTTAAATAACCGTTAAGATTCAAAAATATTCAAGATAGATAGCGATCCAAACCTTAGGTGATTTCTTTGAATAAACCCATATAAAACACCAATCAAACAAGTATAACATCAAATTCTACAAGGTGTGATAAAAAAGCATTGAATAGGGGTATAATCATGTTGAGAATATCCATATCCTAGGGGTATCATTTGGAAAGAGACCCTCAAGTTGGGAAGTAGATATTTTAGCGAAGCTTCCCTACGCATTTCCCACCTACATATTTGGTGAACCCAACATGAACATTCCTTTTGCCTTAACAAAGATAAAAGTTTTTTAAATCTAAACAAGATCATCTAATTTTCTTGCTTAGCTTAAGTTACATTAAATCAAGATAACAAGAACGTAACCAATTGTTAATCCTACTAGGGGAATGATAACGACCTCTTGAGTAAATCGAAGTATGAATCTTAGGGGAGAAATATTCTTTGGCTAGTGTAGAGGGGGAAAACTGCCCTACTGTGTACAATTCCCAATAAGGTTGGATTAGCAAAGATAGAAAGCTTTATGGGGTGAATCGTAGGGGTGTGTTGTACTCTACACTCGATGCTAAGGTAAGGTTTCACCTGGAACGGTTTAAGGACTCACTCCAAGTCCTCATGATATTCAGGATTGTTTGATGTATTCAATTTTAAGGAATACACCTAAGTTTGGCCTTTCTATATCTATGCTATGAAAGATAAAGGACAATGCACAAAATAAAATATAACAACTGAAAACAGAATGCAAGCATACAAGAGCTAGCCTAAAATTATTTTGTCTTTTGAATGCTCACTAACCTAGGGTTTTATTCCAAAAAACCTTTAAAGTATAAATATACCAAATAAATGCACACAAATTAGTCCTAGATGCAAACTAAATGCTTTTCACTTTTAAATGCCTAAGAAATCAATAATTAAATCAGATCTTCAACCAATAGAATGATTAGAGCACTTATATAGATTGGTGGTTTGATTTAGCTTTTTTTGCCTCTTGTCCAATGATATCAAAAATACCTATTTCCACAAGATCACTCATGAAACACTAAAAAATAGAATTAGAATTAGGGGGCCTGCTTAGGTCACTGTGTAAGAACCCTTGGAAGTGCAACGGTCAAGCCCCATAGGTCCTTTTAGATGAACTTTTAATACAAAATTATAAATTGACCTTTGGAGAATTAATCATAAAATAGAAATACAGTAACAGAAAATAAAAAATAGAAAACATAATGTAGTAGTATGATCTAGATGCAGAATGGAATACAATAGTGAATTTTTTTTTTTGAAATTACCCCCGGTTTGCTCTCAGGAAAAATTGTGCCTCGCTTAGATAGGGTGCAATAACGCAACAGCAAAGTCGTGCCCTACCTAGACGGGGCATGATTTCACTTCTACAGACTAGTTTTCCCTAATTAGAGAAAGTGAAGTAGTGCCTCACTAATATCAGGTGCGATATCGCTACAGATTAATGAAAAATAAAAAGTGAGTGTAGAAGATGAAATAAATGCCAAAAATAAAGTAAGCAAACCCTAATGGACATCACAGAAGCAGGTAGAGAAGACTGAAGTATCCAAGAGGGTACTCTATCTCTTCGAACTACACCACGGATCCACCAAGTCACACAACAAATCAATCCAATCCACACAATAGAATATTTAATCCAAAATTCGCACTTCAGGGTTAGCTTGCAATAGAAGAAAACAAAGGAATAAGAACAAACTATCATAAAGATTTTGAGCTTAATCAATAATAAAAAATTTGTATTATTCGCATATCGCATTGCACTTAAATTTTGCATATAGGATTTGGCAAGAACATATTTCCTTTTATAGATGAAATCCGAGGGGAAAAGGTGGGAAAAATAAAACCAAAGTCGATGCCAAAACATGCTAGAGGGTTTAAACCTGGGTCTAAGCAAGCCCAAAATAATAAAATAAAATTAAATTAAAAATTAGGTTAAAAATAGCGAAGTTGCACCCCATCCTAATGGGGCATGATATCGCTTGTGCGAAGTCGTACCTCATGAAGACAGTGTGTGATTTTGCTAAAAACACTAGAAAAGGCAAAGAGAGGGGTGAATAGGCCTACCCTTACCTTTGGCAGGGATGAGGGACCTCTTAAAGGCACTAAGGAATATTTCCCACTCAAAGTAGGTCAATTTTCCGTGTCTACATTTTACCCCCTCTTTGATGCATTTATGGCCTAATAAATGCAGCAAAGAAAGGATGTAGGCATACGCACTGGGAACCAACAACAAGAAAAATTGGGATGGCTAGTTTAGAAGAAAGGAGTGGTGCAAAAATGGTGTCATTCCGGATACTTTTAAATTTACATGCAAATCGAGGCATTAGGGACATTAATGTCTCTATAGGCTAGGGTGCCCCCTCGAGTTTTTATGAAAAAATGATGCTTCATAAAAACTCAAAAGAAGTGATGCATAAGAATGAAAGAGAAAGAGCAATAATCGAGCAAAGAAAAAGGGGTAAAAAGAAAAACAAAAAATAGGGTTAAAAAGGTAAACATGGGTAAAACCCTAATTCATTTTTACCATGAGGAGGAGAGAAAATAGAGCTCTAGGAGAAAAATATAATGGCACTTTCGGTTCACCGAGCAACAACTACGAGGGGTGAGGTCGAGGCTCGAGAATGGGTAAGGATTGCTTGTGACCCTCCTTTCGCTTTATTTTACCTTATTTTTTGTGATTCGATTAGGGTTTTGAGGAATTTTTAGAGGAAATTGCCATAAAAATTGATGGATTTTGTGCCATAACCCGAGCATGACTTTGCAACCTAATTGTGATGCTTGCAGGGCCACAAAGAGGGCTTAATAGACTCTTGTTGTGCCGAGACAAAGGCTGACATAGGTCTGGATCTGGGTGGTAGAGGAGACCATCCTAGCAACAGGGACGAAAGAGGGAGGGGTGTGAGATGTCCCCACACAAGTAGAGGGACCATAGGTCAAAGACCCTAGGGTGGCATCCACATAAGTAGCAGTGAGAGGCTAGAGTCATGGGATAGAGGAGTTGCAAGTGCAGCTAGCTTCTCTATAGACATAAATCACCCAACTGCATGCTAAGAAGGACATTGCACTGGTAGAGGTTACTCAGCTATAAGAAGAGGTAGTCCAACTATATGGAGAGTGCCAATGGGCTAGGGTTGAGGGAATGGTTGTCATTGGGAGCAGCTAGGTAGGGGAGATGGTGCAACTCCTTTAGGCAAAGCTGTTGTGTACCGATGATAGGTTGGAGACAACTATCTAGAGGGCCATGTTTTATGAGGTGGCTTACTATGCAGTTGTCCCTTCGGAGTGGAGAATGAAGCCTCATCCATCCCTTTATTTAGATAGCAGATCATGATCTTGATCACAGGCGTTGATGACATCTCAAAAATCGATGGCATAGCTGAGGTTGCCTCCACCCTAGGGAGGGCCAAAGGGAGCTGACTTTCAGAACTAGGAGAGGATAGACTAGGAATCGGGATGATGCACCAGTTTTTGATTGTGGTGTGCATCCCTAGGTTGAGTGTACCAAGTCTGGATTGTGGTACACCAACCTCACACAATGTACTCTTTTTCCTATGAGTAATACATAGTTGCGGATATTATTGTGGTCCTATGTTTTCTATGTGTAATGATTTAATGCATGTTTTTATATGTTTTTATTTCTTTTATTTTAAGTGTTTTTATGTATGTAAACTATCCTAATGCAAACTACATGAGGATGAATGAGTGCAAAAGAAAAAAACAAGAAGAAGGAAGAAGAGGGAACAAAATCAGATAAGAGAAAACAAGAGAAATAAGAAAGAGAAGAAGAAGAGAAGGAAGAGAAGAAGAGAAAATAGGGAGGTCCAAAGTTCAACCATCAAAAAATGAGAAGAATGAATGATCCAAAGTATAAGGCTAGCATAGGTTGCAGTGAACTAGTGTATCCAGACACTATGGATCATATAAATGAGGTAGCTAGACCCGCTATGGGTATAGCACTTACATCAATGTGAACAAGTATGTGGAGGTTTGACCCACTATGGGTGGTTTCTCCCTTATTGAATATTGTGAGGCGATTACCCACTAGGATGTATGTCGAGGTCTACTAAAAATGACCAAGGAGCTTATCTTGTAATGGGGTGTTGAGCCTGTTGAGTCAAAAGAGAGTATGACCCAATAGAATATTGTAAATAGTGTGATACCCGATAGGATGTATAAGTATCCCATATGGGGTGTAATATGTGTAAAAATAACATGCAAGTGCTATCCCAAATTAGAACTTTGTGAAATATTTTGGGCAATAAGAGTTGTCAACATTATGAAGAAATCGAAGAAAAAAAGAGATAAGAAATCATAAGGAAAAAAATAAGGAAAAAATCCCTAGGGGGATCTTGTTAGGTATCAAAGTCCTAGTGAAAAGTGCAATGCATGTGATCTATGATCTAACTAGGTATCATCACATGCCATTGTCACAAGATCCCCAAAAATCTATATGAACAAGCAGTCATGAAGAGTCAATCATGCATTTATGACAGGAAGACATGCAAGGTGTTAAGTCATATGTCAAGCAATCATGCAAGGATGACAAGCAATAATGCAATATGAGAAAACAGGGGTATGCAATGGAAAATGAAAATGCAACTAAATGAAGATTTATTTATTTATTTTGGAGAGTTAAAATCAGTGCAAAGCCTAAATGCATCATACATCTTATCAAAATAAATAGGTGTGCCATGAGGTGTTGGATCGAAGACATCCTCAAAATCATGAAGAAACTCTGTTAAGGCTCTTCGTTCAACATCTATGGCACAATAATCACAACATTTCCTAATAGCACCATTATTTTTAACATAAGAGACATTATACAAAGATTCATCATTCTCTAGCACAAAAGTAAAGTTATCTTTAGAACAGACAGAGTCAACCATATTACAAGACATTATATTTGAAGGAAAATAAAAATTTACACTTTTATTAACATCTATTGATAACTTTTGATATTCCATGTATTCTACATAAGTCATAAGATGGTCATCATCCTCAAAAGGTAGAGGTTGATTCTTGTTAGGTAAAACCTATACCACATCTCCCAGGCCAAATATCAACATCCAAGGGTTCTTGAATACCCTTCTATTGTGGTCCCAATCCTTTACTTGCATATCCTATACCGAATAGGATCTGATTAGGAAGGGGATAATCATTAGTGGATAGAATTGAGCAAAAGAGCACTTATTGAGAGATGGATTGCTACCATGGAGCTTTCTTTTGAAGCCATACCTTCGAAGATAAAAGCACACGTGCCAATGTGTACAACATCACCCTTCTTATATGGCAAGCCCATCATTCGGGGTGAAGGTGATAGCTTGGCTAGATCCAAAAGAGGCTCTTGAAGAAACTGATTATCATGATCCAAGGAGAAAGAATGGGTTTTATGTTCCTCACTCAATTTTAAACTTTGAAGATGCTCAAAAATTTGAGATGAGGAACATGGGGAAATTGTTGAAGAAATAGAAGGACAAGAATAATAATCAATTTGAGCTAACTCTATATTTGAATAGAATTCAAATGGTCGAGGGTCGCCTAGAATGGTGATAACTTGATTCTTTAATTCAAACTTGAGACACTGATGAAAAGTAGAAGGGATGGCATTCATTGCATGTATCCAAGGTCACCCAAGAAGAAGATTAAAATATGCAGGGCAATGTACCACATAAAATAAAGTATCCAATATTCTCGGCCCTACTTTTAAGGGAGAGATATGACACCACAGGCCTCTTGAGACTCATTGTTGAAAGCTTTAATGATGATATCAATTTTTGTTAAATATTCCTCTTTTAATCCAATTTTTTGAAAGAATTGATATGTACACAAATTGAGGGATGAACCATTATCAATCAAAACTTGCTTGATAAGGGTATCCCCAATAAGTGTGGTGATGTAAAGTGATGAATCTCCATGTGAGTTTGAGAAAGGTTTATCATCATCTGAGAATGAGACATGATGTATCCCAAAAGAACCTATGGTGTCAACTATAGCATCAGAAGGGATGTCTGGGGAAATAAATTGTTATTGTAAAAACTTTATTAAAGCATTTTTGTGATCAGGTTAAGTCTGCAAAAGCTCTAACACTGATATACTTGCTAGAGTACTAGATAACTGCTTCTAAAGATCAAATGAAACATGTGACTGTAGTCTCAACACTATAGGTGGAATCCTTGTAGCTGAATCTTTTCTCTGATTCTCCTTTAAAACTGAATTGGGTTGAGATATTGAACTTTGTCCTTACTAATGTTGATTCTGAGCCTGTTTCCTTCTAGTTACCCCAACCATACCAACCACATTACTATGTCGTAGTAAATCATCTTTATGAGACACATGATTGGTTGTTTGTTGTTCATGCTTAGGTAGGGGATCCTTAAATATCCCCATATCTTGATTTGTTGTTGTAGCTTGTTGGGTAGGAGTTTGATTATTTTTTGATTGGAGATTTCCTAAATTGATATGTCCTGCATCAATCAAATATTGAACCACATGCTTCAACTTCTTACACTTATTTAGCCAATGTCCTTCTACCCTATGGTAAGTGTAATATTGTCCTGCCTTATGCTTCCATGGTCATATTTTTTCTTGTGAAGTTCCTTTGAGGAGGTTTCTGAAGTACAATCTTTTGTAGGTTGTTAGTGACATTATTAATAGGCCTACTATCACTAGTACCTCCTATTTTTTTATTCTTATTTTGAGACTTAATTGGCTTATATTATTTAACCTTAAGCTGACCTCTTCTAATGAGAGCTTGTTCCACTTTTCTTTCTAACTCAGTTGCTTGATCTAAATATGTGACAATAGTAGTGTCTAATGCATAAGATAATTGTTCTTGTAAGTTACCAATAAATATATCAAGCATATCTTTATGAGATACATGTTGAATTAATCGGCCAACTAAAATTCTCCATCGAGCTAAAAATTCTAAAAAAAATTCTTCTTTATTTGTTTTAAGTCATATAATACTCTCATAGTCATTTCCTTTTCAATGTAAGCACTAAATTGATGAAAAAACATCTCAGCAGTCTTCTCAAAACTCTTCAAAGAATAGTTGGGAAACCGATAATACTACTCTAATGCTACCCCAAAAAGACTCTTTGGAAATGTTTTCAATAAGATCATATCATCATAAATAAGATCATGGTAAGCTATTATGAATCCTCTCAAATGCTCTATTGGATCTTCATTCCCTTTATAGATTGGTAAAACTGGCATAGGAAAATTCTTGGGATAAGGTCTAGAAGCAACAATAGGATCCAATGGCTGACTACACATATCCTTATAACTGTATGTAAACCCTGAAGGCTGAATCATATCCATCCTTGAAACCAACTGATTCACAAATCTTATCAAATTTTGCATTTCTAAATTATTATTATGTATGTTCCCCATAATTCCCAAAGGAGGAATGTATGTATGTTGAAACCTTGATTTTGGATTCAAACGTTGGATACTTTAGTTGTATGTGGTACTTTGAGGATAACTAACATTTAGTGGAACAGAAGCAATGGTGTTGATATTAGTGGATGTAGGAGGAAATGAAAATCAATTTTTTGGGCCATTACTAGTTAGAGGGACTTGCAGATTTCCTCCAACATTGGTGGTATTAGTAGTGGCGCAAGTCACTTGGTTTTTAAAATTGTTTTGATGCATGGATTGAGATGGAGGAATACCATGATGAAGAAAAGGAGACTTATTGGGAGCGGAAGGAGTAGCATCCTATTTTTCAAGATGAGCTTCTGATTCTACATATTCCAATAGCTTTTTCTTATGAGATTTCATGAATTCCCAAATGTGATCAAAAGATGAAAAGATATAACTTCCATTAGGTCCAGCAAAAGGATCAGGATTAGTTTCAGTTTCCATGTCTACCTCTTCTTGCTCTTCTAGATCTATATTAGGGTCTTCCCTATCAATCTGATCATCTTCCAAAGGAACATAATCAAAATCTAGTTGTTTCCTTTGAATTCTAAGGAAAGGAGACATTAGAAGTAGTGAAAAACAAATAAGGGAAAACACTAACAAGAAAATATTAATTAATTAAAGATTTTTAAAATAGAATTAATGATATTTCTTAGTGTTTAAAAGAAAATGAGGTGTTCACGTCGGGTTCACCAAATATGTAGAGGGGGAAAACCGCCCTATCGCATATAGTTCCCAATAAGGCTGGATCAACAAAGGTAGAAAGCCTTATGGGATGAATCATGGGGGTGTGTTGTACTCTATACTCAGTGCTAAGGGAAGGGTTCACCAGGAACGGTTTAAGGACTCGCTCCAAGTCCTCAGGATATTCAATATTGTTTGATGTATTCAGTTTTAAGGAAAACACCTAAGTTTGGTCTTTCTAGATCTATGCTATGAAAGATAAAGAAGAATACAGAAAACATAATATAACAGCTGAAAACAAAATGCAAACATACAAGAGCTAGCCTAAAATGGTTTTGTCTTTTGAATGCTCACTAACCTAGGGTTTTATTCCAAAAAACCTTTAAAGTAGAAGTATACCAATAAATGCATAAAAATTATCCCTAGATGCAAAATAAATGCTTTTCACTTTTAGATGCCTAATAAATCAATAATTAAATTAGATATTCAACAAATAGAATGATTAGAACACTTATCTAGACTAGTGGTTTGATTTAGCTTTTGCTACCTCTTGTCCAATGATATCAAAAATACATATTTCTACAAGATCACTCATGAAACACTGAAAATAGAATTAGCATTAGGGGGCATGCTTAGGCCATTGTGTAATAGTCCTTAGAGGCACAACATTCAATCCCCCTAGGTCCTTTTAGATGACCTTTTAATACAAAATCAAAAATTAACCTTTGGAGAATTAATCATAAAACAAAAATACAGTAACAAAAAATATAAAACAAAAAACTAAATGCAGCAGTATGATCTAGATGCAAAATGGAATGCAACAGTGAAAATAGAATCTAGAAATTTCCCTTGGTGTGCTCTCAATAAAAATCACACCTCACCTAGAGCGGGTGCGATAACGCAACAACAAAGTCATGCCCTGCTTGGATGGGGTGTAAATTACTTTTGCAAACTAGTTTACCCTAATTAGGGCAAGCGAAGTTGTGCCTCACTAATATCAGTGCGATATCACCGTAGATTAATGAAAAATAAAAAAGTGAGCATAAAAGATGAAATATATGCCAAAAATAAAGTAAGAAAACCCTAATGAACATCACAGAAGAAGGTAGAGAAGACTGAGGTATCCAAGCGGGAACTCTATCTCTCTGAACTACACTGTAGATCCACCAAGTCACACAAAAAATCAATCCAATCCATGCAATAGAAGATCAAATCCAAAATTCGGACTTTGGGGTTAGCTTACAGCAGAAGAAAACAAAAGAAGAACATACTATCATAAATATTTTGAGCTTAATCAATAATCATAATTTTGCATTATTCACCTATCGCATTGCACTTAAACTTCGCATATATGATTTGGCAAGAACATATTTCCTTTTATAGAAAAAATCAAAGGGAAAAAGGTGGGCAAAATAAACCCAAAGCCGATGCCAAAACATGTTAGAGGGTTTAAACCTGGGTCTAAGTGGGCCCAAAAGAATAAAATAAAATAAAATTAAAAATTAGGTTAAAAATAGTGAAGTTGCACCCCATCCTAACGGGGCGTGATATCGCTTGCGTGCAGTTACACCTCGTGAAGACGGTGCGTGATTTCGCTAAAAACACTATAAAAGGCAAAGAGAGGGGTGAATAGGCCTATCCTTACCTTTGTAAGGGGTGAGGGACCTTTTAAAGGCACTAAGGAAGATTGCCCACTCAAAGTGGGTCAATTTTTTATGTCTACAGCTAGTATATCAATGTGGATTAGCGGGAGTCACAAGAAGGACTACTTTTCAAGGTGACAAGGATTTCAAACATATTCTCTTCTTTGTTACAAGTACTCTAAAAATGAGACTTTAATAAATCAATATTATTCAAACACAAGATTTTAAACCATGTCTCAACATCCTTACAACACTCAAAGCAAGGGTTTTCCCTCTTCATCTCATGAGGCCTTCATCCATGAGCAAGAAGAAAATCCTTGGTCACAACAAGTGACTAGGGAACAAGAACAAGTTATTAAAATAAATATTTGTTCAAACCATAGATCATGTTAGAGAATACATTAGAAGAAACAAATATATCTTTTTAGATGTTCTTAAAGATGAACTTAGAGAACAAGCGAAAATAGAATAAACTACAATGCATGATAATCTTGAACATTTTAATGATCAATCAACCATTTCTCAAATCAATGAAACTTGAAATAACTTGGTAAGTCTCAATGTGGTTATGGTGCAACCTACTAATTCTACAACACCTCCAACCATATCCATGGGGATGCCCTCCATGGGTAACCCATTTTCAGCATCTCCTAATGATGTAATTCCCATCAATACTACAAATCCCTTTCTCACTCACAACATGGGACTTAGCCAAGTCCCTCCCACCATAACATCAAATCAAAACACTTCAAATCTCATGAATATACCTTTCATGCTGTAAAATTTTTCTCAACCACTCATGCAACCATTGATAATGTTGCCTACACCACCAAACCCTCCATCAAATGATATTCAATATATCAACACTAAAATCTTAGACTTAGAAAAAAGGGATTCCAAGTTCAAATAACTTGAGCATCAAATTGCCTCTCTTCAAGGAAAACCCAAGTTAAAGTACTCTTTTGAATAGTTCTACACTGAACCATTAGATCCAATGATCGTTAATCATCCATTTCCAAAGAAATTTAAAACTCTCAAATTTTAATTATACAATGGAAAGCAAGACCCCATCATCCATCTAAAGTTATTTCAAATAGCTTGCAGTGACATCAATAATAATGAGAAACTTCTCCTCAGGTTATTCCCTCAAATTCTTAGTGGTTTAGCCCTAGAATGTTATTTTCAAATACCTCATAATTCCATCAAGAAGTTCAAAAAACTTATGGAAACCTTTGTCAAACAATTTTCAATCTACATAGAAGATAAGGCACTATAGATGATCTTTATCAACTCAAATAATATAAGACCAAGAAATTCTTAGACTTCTTAGCCAAATGGAGAGGCTGAGTAAGAAGACTTCAATATATTCCTCTTCCCAAAGAACTCTTACATATTCTCATATGAAACCTTCACGAACAACTGTCATATCCCTTGGAAATGACAAACCTAACTTCTTTTGAAGAAGTCATCAATATGGTTAAAAGAGTAGAATTCATCCTCATACGATGATGGCAACTCAACTATAACAAGAAATAATATGAGAAACCCCTAGCAAGGGATAATATAAAAACAAACATGTTGTAGGGGATGGTGTAACTGACTCTCATTAAAACAACAATGTAAACACCACTCATAATGTTCCTCAACAGTTCATCCAAAGATAAGAAAATCCCAAAGATAATATATAAATACCAAATAGAGTCAAACATTTATGCTAAATATGCTCCTTGATTCTAAATTGGTGGAACTTCCACCTATAAGGCCTTGGTACTTGTCCAAATAAAATCCAATTTGGTATAGACAAGATGGATATTGTGATTTTCATCGAATGGAGGGGCACACCACAAAAAAATGTATAACTTTAAAGAAAATTATCCAAGACCTCATTGAGGAAGAAAAAATGGTGTTCAATAAACTAGAAAATCCTAACAAAGACGTGGGGATATTTCAAGATCCTTTGCCATCACATGATCGAAAATCAGCCAACTTCATAGGTACTAAGAATTTATCAAGATCTTTCTACATCATGACTAGGCAACAAGCAAAGAATCAATCTTTGGATCAACCTCCATTGGTTATCCCAAGAACAAAGATCAACATTCCTAATAAGTCACCTTTGGTTATCATGCCTTCTTAAAACACTTTGTATACCTTCGATCTCCATCAATAGTTAGAGGAGGTACCCGCAAATATTTTCCTTTTAGAGTTGCTAAAAACATCACCCGCTCATAGGGAAATATTGTTGAAACTTTTAAGTGAGCAAGAAGTCCCTCAAGGCATATCTCCAAATGACATCACCAACACTGTTGGACTAGTTGGGGTAAACAATGCTATCTTAGAATTTCATGAGGTAGATACCCCTCTTGAAATCATATTAGGAGATTCTTCTCTTTACATCATAACTCAAGTAGGCAATAAATATATCAAGAGAGTCCTAGTGGACAACTGATCAGACTTGACTGTATGCAACATCAAATTCCTACAAAATTTTGATCTAACTGAAAATGATTTACAAAAATTGAACCTCATCATTAGAGCCTTCAACAATGAAGAACGAGAGGTAACACACACTATTACTTTACCTATAAAAGTGGGACATCATGTCTTAAACACCTTATTCTATGTCATATCATGTGACGTAACATATAACATGCTCCTTGGGAGACCTTGGATACACTCTATGAGGGCAGTGCCTTCTACCTTACATCAATGTCTCAAATACAAGTATCAAGGGAGGATTAATTTTTGTTCCTGGAGATCTAGAACCTTTTGCCATGTGCAACTCTATCGACCTACAAGACATCAATCTTTGATCAACAAAAATCAAATAAAGAAAAGGAAATATTATAGGAACCCCTCATAATCTTAGGGGATACTCCCCAATCGTCCTCTTCCAATGATCAATTCAATCTAATTTATCAAAAGTTAGATCCTTTCATATAACTAGTGAAAATGCTAAAAATATCGTACACCTATGCAATGAAATAAAGAACAAACTAGATAGAAAAATATGTAACCATAATGACAAAAAAAAATATGAAATAATGGTGCTCTTTTTATTAATATCAATTTTATCCTTCAAAAGGGTTACAATGGGATCCCATTGAGGGATTTGCTACCAATTTGATACAAATATTTACAATAAGAAAAGTAATCCAAGTGTATCTCGTAGAATATTTCTGGCACCCACAAACTGATTATTGACAGGTTCTTGGGACCATTGTGATGTAGGATGACGAGGTGAGAATCTTTATGCCATTTTTTCCTTGTAAATACCTGTAATATGCACACAAGAAAATCTAAAGAGAATCAAAAGCATGTGAAGATCCTGCCAAGATAAGGCCCATAATAATGACAAAGAAAGTGATAAAGAAGCTAAAATATGACAAATACATGCATAAAAATGAGATTAAGCTATGCTAAATAGTAATTAAAATGTTGCTAAATATAATAAAGAAAAAAATAAGAGATAGATCTCTGCCCAAGAGGCCATATTTGTGTGGGATGGTCTTGCCTACTGGCCATCTCTCATAGGGACGATCGTACCTACCTTTGAGAGAGACAACCACTAAGCTACAAGTGATTTTCTTGTGGTCAATGTAAGGCGATGTCAAGTTTAATTCATGGACTAGTTGATGTTCTTTATGCATCCATGAGGAACGAATTAGAGTGGAATATGATACCAAAGTAAGGGTGTTGGGTGGTACAAGAAGCACAAATTCAATTTTTAACCTTTTAAATGGTCCATTGGTATGCTTGGAAACTCCATGGTTGAATTTCGGTAGCACTTCGTTGCTTTGAGAATGAGAGTTCTTTGGTTCTTTAGTTAGACAACATTTCAATGCATGAAAACTCCTCTCTTAAAATGAAGGTTGGGCACCTTCTTATAGACTTCCAAATGGGAGTCCAAATCTTGTAAGGGAAGCTAAGAAATGATTATGATCAATAAGGGTAACTTCTCATTCTTGAAAATTGTTGCACAACTAACTTTGTTATACTCTTAGCTAGCACGTGTAATTGTTTGAATTTTTGCTTGGGATTTTAGATCTCGTTGCTTCTAGCGTGACCGTATTGGGGTGCGATGACCATGACTGCAAGTCATCTTAGGGTAATATGATCTTGATTGGGGGTCATCTCGAGGTGGGATGGTCTTGGCTACAAAGGGAAATTCCTTCCTGTTTGAGTGGTAAAAACCATTTTTGAGCCCTAGGGCTGCCCAAGGTGGGTCATATGGCCTTAAAGGGGTCCATATAGGTAGTCTCCTCAACATGATGTGTTTTAGGTTTCTAATGATACCCATTTTTGGAATGTGTTATGTGAAAGCATAGTGCAAAGAAAAAATAGATGACATGTTAGTCAAATTGAGGATTGATGGTGTTCACTGATATAATCAATGTTAGATGCCCCAATCATGGAAAGAGCACACATTTTTAAATTATTGCTTCCAACACTTTGGTGTACTTTATTTTGGTAAGCCTTTTAGTTGAAGGACACATAAGCTTTGGTCATACTTGGTCTTGGCACCCTTTTTGGCCATGGGTCAATGTGGGAGGGGTTTAGAAGCCCTAGGCTTTCAAGAGTGCCAAGATTTTATTGATAATTTTGCTTTTGCCCCAGCAAATAGGGAAGTGTATGATAGTTGTTTAAGATGCTTCTTGAATGAATGCAATTTGCATGATTGAGTGTTTTATTATTAACTTTGATTATGACTTCTGTGATGTATGACTACCCCCTCAAGCGACGAGTCAGTTGACCAAGATGACTTGTTTTGGATTTTGTAGGACCTTTGAAAAAGTGGAAGGAGGAAAATATTATTACATATTTGATCTTGACCATTATTGGTAATTATACACCTCTATCCCTTGGAGCAGTCCAACAACATGACTTTCTTAGGGAGTTGAGATGATAACACTTTGATTCTTGCGGGAGCTATTTTTATTCAAGTGGTCTTATGGTAATCTACCCATACGACCAAATTGCATGGATAATTAGATGTTGCAACCGCTAGGTGCATAGGGTAAATCACTAGGTACGAGGATCACTTGAGAATTTTTTACCATAAGGTTTTAAGTATTTTTGTAGATTTTTGCTTTTTTTTTTGCAAATTTTACAATTTTTGGGGCCATCCCTTGGTAGGACGGTCACACTGAATGTGACCGTCTGACCCCGAGATGATCGAGTAATTTTGAAAATATAAAAGTAATTTTTGAAAAAAAATTGATGTCATTTTCACTACTATGATTAGAGGAGAGGAGAGGTGAGGAGGAGGAGACAAAACTACCTACACAATCATCATTAGGGGTATTGCATCAGAGTCAATACAATGAGTTAGGTCAGCCATTAGTGAGGCAATAGTTGCCTAAATTCTAAGATCCTCCTCAGAGGTAAGAGGCTAGTGGGACTTCTCAGCCTCATTGGAGTGGGATTGAGGGTGGAGGTAAGAGTAGTGGTGCAGGACCAGCCTAACTTGTCTATGTATGCTCCTATTTTTGAGAGATGATGTACCAGACTTATCATATATATATATATATATATGATGTTTTTATGGTGGCCTATCATGTATTTATTGCATGTTTTTATTTTATGTATGTATGTGATGATAGATGTAATGCCTAGATTATGTGATGTACGTATGTAGTACCTAATGTAAATGCATTATTAGAATTTTTTATTTGATTTATGAATGTAGATTCATGTTTTTGATATGAAAAATATAATGCATATGAGATGCACTAATTTTTATATGTATATTCTAATGCAAATTGTGGATGTATGTTTTAATTGCTTAAAACATAATGAATGAATCTAAATGTGTTTAACAAACTAATGGTAGACACCACAGAATGTATAAAAGTCATGAATCAAAATGTTAACCTTGTCACAAAAGTCATACATTTGGATGTGAATGTGTGAAATGAAATATGTGGGATGTGGGAGTTTTCCCTATGATATTTTACAAACTAAAAGGTGTGCATAAAATAGTTAGTGGTTGTCTAAATATCATTGTTGATATTCATCTGGTATCTATCCTATCTTACTAGGACCCCTTAATAAGAAAAATCTCATAAGGAAAATAGTAAATGATAATGAGATAGTTAGGTTATTATGAAGGAATTTTAAGGTTTTCCATGAGACTCAAACATCCTAGTTGACTAGTCAAAATTTTGTATACTAGCTACAAAATGAGGCGATAAAATCATTAAATTATATGCTAGAACATGTTACATTATATAGAGCTAGATCACAACAAAACATAGCTCAACATAGGTGGAATACATTATTTACGTAACTAAATCCTAACTTAGAAGATACTAACATAATCCTTTATTCTCTCTAACAATTCTAGAATAGTATTAAACGTAGTTACATAGCAAAAGAAAATTCAATATCCAAAATTCTCCCCCTTAAAGTTGAAAGGGCTGACCAGGCAGTCTCTTAGATTTATATACTGAGCTTTAGCAACTCCTTTGGTGAAGATGACTGCCATATTGTCCAAAGTGCTGCAATGTTTTAGCTCAACCACCTGTTTCTCCACATGTCTCTAATGAAGCGATACTTCATGTCGAAGTGCTTTGAACTGCTATGGTGGATAGTATTATGTTCCAACTGTATGGCACTCATATTTTCATAAAACAATATGGTAGTACCACTTTTTCTCTCAACTATTTCTTCAAGAACTTTTCTCAACCATAAGGCTTGGGTACTAGCATTTGTGATTGTTATGTACTCAGCCTCAATATATGATAATGCTACAATAGTTTACTTTTTGGAACTCCATGTAATTAGGCCTGACCCAAGACTAAAACAATTCCCTGAAGTATATTTTCTATCATCTATGTTGCTGCCCCAATCACTATCACTAAATCCAACTAATTTTACATCATCACTTTTATGGTAATGTATCCCATAATTTGGTGTACCCTTTACATATCTCAAAATTCTTTTAGTTTCTTGTAGATGAAGTTCATATCGATCATCCATATACCTTGATACTATAGAAACATCATATTGAATATTTGACCTTGTGTTGGTGAGGAACATTAGACTCCCAACCATGCTCCTGTAAGTGTTCTTGTCAACTTTTGGTGATCCATCTTATTTGCTTAATTGTATCCCATGACCTATTGGAGTTGCAACAGACTTGCTTTGCTCCATAGAAAATTTCTTTATCATGTCTTTAGCATATTTATGTTGACGTATGAAGATCCCATTTCTTGTTTGATGTACCTCCATTCATAGGAATTAATGCATCAAACCTAGATCCTTCATTTCAAATTATTTCATCATGGAGTTTTTGAACTCCTCATTCATTTTAGCACTACTACCCATGAATATTATATCATCCACATATAAGCACACAATGAGAATATATTTACCTTGTTTCATGTAGTAGAGAGTAGGTTCACTTTTGCTCCTAGTGAATCCATACTTTTGAAAGTAGTTATCAATGCATGAGTACCATGCCCTTGGTGCTTGCTTTAGGCCATACAATGCTTTCTTCAATTTGTAGACAAGGTTCTGCTTACCTTGTTATTCAAATCCTTGAGGTTGTTGCACAAAAACCTCTTCATTCAAGTACCCATTGAGAAAGGCACTCTTAACATCCATGTGTTGAATGTTCCACCTTTTATGAGCAGCCAAGGAAAGTACTAGTCTGATGGTCTCTTGTCTAGCAACAGGAGCAAAGGTCTCCTCATATTCAATCCCATACTTTTGAGTAAACCCTTTTGCTACTAGCCTTGCATTGTATCTTTCAATGCTCCCATCAGCATTGAACTTGGTATTCTAGACCCATTTACATCCAACACATTTATTTCCCTTAGTAAGCTCCACTAGCTCCCAAGTGTCATTCTTTTTATAGAGGTAATTTCCTCTTTCATGGATTTTTTCCATACATCATGAGTACATTATTTTTCATAACTATATGGATCTAGTTCTACACTATTCATTAAAGCATAGTTTACAACATCTTCCTTTTGTTCTTGGGAGTCTTCATCACCATACATGTGCAAATTTTCAAGTCTTTTCAAGACTTCATTCATTTCACTAGCTTGACTTCTAGTGTACCTTATTTGAAAATTTGTGTCCATAATTTGAAAAGAAGGATGGTACTGAAGTGTTCTCTTACCTCTTGGTGGTGTATCTTCCTCCATTGGCATTGGAGAAGAACTTGATGATCTTGGTGGTCTTTGTGGACTTGGAGTAACACTTGTTGTACTTGAAGTAGAACTCTTTCTTGGACTTGGAGGAGGACTTCCATTGCTATTCTTGTTAATGGGCTACATTTGGGAGGAGCTTACACCTTGAGATTCATCATCAACATTTTTTTTTTGATGACCCCATACTCCCCCTTCATCAAAAATTACATCTCTTGAGATTACAACTTTGTGTGTTTTTGGATTGTAGAGTCTATATGCCTTTGAAGACACAATACCCAATGAAAATACATGCTTGAATTTTGGGGTCAATTTTCTTTCTTATCTCATTATGAATGTGTGCATATGCAAGACAACCAAAAAAATTTAAGTGCTTTACATTTGGCTTTTTTCCATACCAACCCTCATATGGAATTATCCCATATAAACTAGAAGTAGGACTCATATTCAAAATGTAAACACTTGTCCTAACAACATCAGCCCAATACATGTTACTTAGTTTCTTTGTTTGAAGCATTTATCTAGCCATTTCTACAACAGTGTGGTTCTTTCTTTCAGCCACACCATTCTGTTGTGGGGTGTAGGCAGTAGTGAATTGCCTTTTAATCCCACAATCCTTACAATATTTGAGAAATGCATTTGAATAAAACTCCCTTCATATATCAGTCCTTAATATCTTTACAACATACTCATTTTGATTCTCCACATTATTTTTGAAATCCTTGAAACATTCAAAAGTTTCATCCTTAGTTTTCAAAAAATAAATCCAACACATTCTAGAGAAATCATCAATGAAATTGAGAAAGTAAGAATTGTTACCCAAGATTTTGGTATGCATTGGACCACAAATGTTCGAATGTACCAATTGTAGTGGATGGCTTGCTCTCCATTCTTGACCTCTTGTAAACTTTTTTCTTGAGTGATTTACCAAAGCACATCCTTCACACACCTCCTTGTGCTCTTCAACTTTTGGTAGTCCACACACCATAGATTGAGAATTCAACAACTTCAAGCTTGCAAAGTTAATATGATCATATCTCAAGTGCCAAAGCACACTTGGATGAGCTATTGTCACACTAGCAAGTTGAGCACCTCCTTGTTCTCCAAAATTAAGAGGAAATAATCTATTCTTTGTCATAGGTACTTGTGTAACAACTCTATTACAATTGTTTTTATCAAAAATTACACATTTTCCATCTTAAAAAACAAGCTTATAGTTCTTTTCCATGATTTGTACAACACTAAGCAAATTATGCTAGAGTTTAGGTGTGTAATAGATGTTGTTTAGGAACAACAAACCCTTACTACGAAAATGCAAAAATTAAGTACAACAAGGAAATAACTCAAAAATTGCTCATAAAATAACACAAGTATGAGGAGAAATCAACCAGTATCATATATTAAATATTGCAAAACCAATATAACAGCTAGAATGGACAAATGGGTCCTCAAGGAACTCAAAATGCAGATACAAACTTCCATAAGTGGGACGAACTAACCCCAAGGCTGAACAGATGCAAAAACTCCTCAAAAATGACCCCAAATACAAGCGTAGGATTTGGGGCTGCCAACAGATCTGAAACACATGACACAAATGCTCCCAAAAATGCCACGAACTCCTCAAAGATACCTCTTTTTGTATTTTTGATATTTTAGGGCAATAACACCTGCAATGATATTGCCAAGACCCCAACCATGCACCTCCAATGCACTATGGGAATGAGCAAGACCTGCAATCTCAACTCATGGAACCTCTAGGGTTTCAATATTCAATTCTGATATCAACATAACATCCCCAAAATGGGACATCTCACTCCCTTATATAGGGTGAGGTTCTAATTTGGAGTTGACATCTCCCAACCCTAAAATCACTTAAAGTGCCTTATTACAACATAAAAACATAAAACATAAATAAACACAACTTAAGTTATGTCTCCTAGTCACATGAACCCCTTTTTCACTTTTATAATTAAGTGTAGGAGACATTTACAAAAAATATTTATTTTTGGGACATTACAAGTCCATCCTCCCCAAATTGCTTGTCCTCAAGCAAAGTCAAAGTTGGAGCATCTAAAATTTCTGCACCTTCCCAAGTAGCATCCTCCATAGGCAAGTCCTTCCACTTCACAAGATATTCTTTGACAGTCCTACTCCTAAGCTTTCTCTCCCTTGTCTCAAGGATCAATTCAAGTTCAAGAATGAGCTTTCCTTCATCATCAAGGGGTGGAAAATCTGAAGATGGCTGAATATGTTGGCCCAAGGCCTTCTTCAAACAAGAAACATGGAAGATATTATGTATTTTACTTCCACTTGGAAGTTCCAAAGCATATGCAATTTGTCCAACCTTACTCAACACCTTGTAAGGTCCATAAAATTTGGGTTTGAGTTTTTCTGCTCCACTTATTTTCAATGTAGACTATTTGTAGGGCTGCAACCTAACATAAACCAAGTTTCCCACCTCAAATGAGCGCTCACTACGTTGCTGATCTGCATACTTCTTCTGCTGATTTTGTTCCATAAGAATATTGTCCTTCAAAGCATTAAGAATATCTTGATTTTCTGCTGCAAAGTCTCTAGCTTTTTGGACCCTTGAATCACCAAAAATCAGATCTAAAAAGTGTGGGGCATCATAACCATAAAGTGCCTTGAATGGAGACATTTTTATGGACATATGATAAGTATAATTGTAGCATTATTCACCAAGGTGCAGCCATTTAACCCATGCCTTTTGTTGACCTGAAACATAATTTCTTAAATATCCTTCAAGCCATTTGTTAACAATTTTAGTTTGCCCATCAGTTTGGGGATGGTAGCTAGTACTAGGAGTCAATTTAGTACCACATAGCTTAAAAAATTCTTGCCAAAACATGCTCAAAAATCTGTTGTCCCTATCACTCACAATGGATTTAGGCAAACCATGCAATCTGAAAACTTCTTGAAAAAACAAATCAGCAACTTGTATGGTTGTACAAGTTGTTGAAATGGCATAGAAATGAGTAAATTTTGTCAATCTATCAACAACAACAAATATGCAATCCTTCATGTATACCTTGGGCAAACCAGTAATGAAGTCCATGGAGATACTTTCCCATTTTTTATTGGGAATAGGAAGTGGCTGAAGTAAACCAGCTGTAAATTCATGTTCCCCCTTGTTTTCTTGGCAAATAACACATTCCTGAACATGCAAGAAGACGTCCCTTTTCAAACCCTTCCAATAGAATCTTTCTCTAACCTATTTTTAAGTCTTGTAGAAACCTGGATGGCCTACAAGTGGAGCATCATGCATGGCTGTAATTAAAGCTTGTTTCAGCTTTGATTCGGGTACTAAAAACACTCTTCCCTTGCAAAAAATCAGTCCTTCTTTATGTTTGAACCTGTCATCTTCAACTTGCCCATTTATTATTTTAGAACAAAAATCATTCTTTGCATATTCAGCCATAATTTTCACCTTCCAATCAACAGAAATAATGGAAAGAGAATGAAAAGTAGGGTGCCTAGAAAGTGCATCAGCAACTGAATTCTTCTTACCCTTTACAAAATCAATTTCAAAATCATATGATTGCAACTTTGTTACCCATTTCTACTGTCTTTCATTCAGTTCAACTTGCCCCAAGAAGTATTTCAAACTATTATGATCATTTTTGACCACAAACTTACCACACACTAAGTATTTCTTGAATTTGGTTGAGGCATGCATGATAGCTAGCATCTCTTTATCATAGATGCTAAAAGTTTTCTCCACATTTGAGAGCTTTCTACTCTCATAAGCAATGGGGCGTCCTTGTTGCATAAGTATAGCTCCAACTCCAACACCTAAAGCATCACAAGCAATAGTAAAAGCAACAGAAAAATTAGGAATACCAAGTAAAGGAGTGGAAGTCATTACATATTTTAGCTTTAGAAAAGCTAAAAGAGCCTCATTGGACCATGAAAAGGCCCCTTTCTTAGTTAATTCAATAAGGGGGGTAGCCAAAGAAGAAAACCCCTTAATGAACCTCTTGTAGTAACTGCATAAACCCACAAAACCCCTCAATTCCGTTAGGTTGGATGGTATAGGCCATCTTTGTACAGCTAAAAATTTAGTTTGATCAACCTTCACCCCACCTTTGCAAATAACGTGCCCACTCTCAAGTAAATCAGCAATGGTCTTTTCAATCTCATATTTGAAAACCTTAGGATTCCTATAAGGTTTAATTATGACAGGTTTACTATTTGCTTCCAATTCAATAACACGCTGAAAACCTTTACTAGGTGGCAAACCTTTAGGTAGGTCAGAAAATACCTTAAGATGTTTTTGTAGTAAACCTTGAATTTGAGGATGATAGGTGGTTGATTTTTTCCCTTCTGAACTAAAAATTATAGCTGCCCACTCAACGTCCTTATGCCTTATCATCTTTTTCATTATTTTGTATGAAACCTCTAAAATTTTGCAAGAATCTTTTGACCCATTTTCCTTGATTCCTTGCAACACCACATCTTTCCCTTCAAGCACAAATTTCAGTTCTAATTTTTGATAATTAGTAACATAATCACCAAGTGAATACAACCATTGCACACCCAAAACCATATGTGGAATACCTCCTAAGGGAAAAAAAAGAATTGCTCATCTACTTCCATGTTGCCAAAATTAATTTTTATGTTTCTTACCACTTTTTTGCATGTGATAAGATCACCATTGCCAATAGCAACACTAAAACCAGGAATGATAGCTAGAGGAAGATTCTTTCTAGTGGTAAACTTCTCATCAACAAAATTGTAAGTAGCACCACCATCTATTAAAACATTAACCTTTTCATCAAAATATCTACCTGGTACCTTAATAGTGCGAAACTGATTCAGCCCACTTAAAGTGGCTAGGGAACCTTTAGGAACTTCCTCATACTCCCTTTGTGCTTCCTCTTCCAAGGGTGTCTCATCTGCCTCATAAAAATCAAGATTATCAGAATCAAAATCAGAATGTAATTCAGTGATTTTCATACCTCCTCTGCAATTATGACCTCTTTGCCAAGGAGACTTTCAAATGAAACAGTTGTTTTGTTTCCTTAGCTCATCTTTCTCTTCTTGTGTCAAGCGTGGGCCATTTGGGGGCTTATTAGGTGGCTGAAAACTAGATCTGAAACCTTCTCCATGCGTGGGATTCCTACCATAAAAATTTCTCTCATTTCCACCTTGCTGCGTGAGGTTTCCTTGCTGCCCATACTGCTATCCAAAAACTATTTTTTTGGCTGCAAAAGGTGGTCTAGCAGGTGGATTATGTGCAAAATATTTTTGTCTAGGAGGTAAAATAGATTCTAAGCTTAAAGCTCTCTTAATGGCATCTTCAAGAGTGGTTGGTTCAAAAGCTTTAACTAATCCCTTCACGGGTTCCAAAAAACCATCCATAAAAAGAAAAATTACCCTCTTGGGTGAAATATTTTGTACCTGAACTGAAAGTTGTTCAAACTCCTCCACATAGGCATGAATGGATGAAGTTTCCTTCAAAGTGGCAAGCTCCTTGAAATACTCTTCCACATTCCTCCTTTCAAACCTATTCAAAACCTTGGTACAAAATTCATCAAATGTATCAATATCACCATGCCCTTGGGTTACTAACCCATGATGCCACCATGAGTAAGCACTACCCTCAAGGTGGAGTGTAGCAATATAAACTGCATTAGATTCAGAAATAGGCTCCAAGGTAAAATAAGTCTGCAATTTTTGAAGCCATGCCCTAGCTATAAGACCATCTTGACCATTAAATGAGGGAATGGTCACCTTTTGATGCAAAAAGGACTTCTTTTTCTCTTTTTTAGCCTCAACAACAGATTTACCCATAATCTTCAAATATTTATCAAAAGAAACTTCTACCCTAAAACCCTCAGATTTATTACTATAAGCAGCAAACCATTCATCTAATTCATTAGTTACCTCATTTTCCTCCGGTGGAGGTGGTGGAACAAGGAACATAGGCTTGGATGGCCTAGGCAAGGGAGGGTGTGAGTTAGATGATGACTCATGCCCATTGTTGTTG
This sequence comes from Wollemia nobilis, assembly GCA_028583015.1. NCBI lineage: Eukaryota > Viridiplantae > Streptophyta > Pinopsida > Araucariales > Araucariaceae > Wollemia > Wollemia nobilis. The sequence goes on along the minus strand of JAQPPZ010017031.1, from coordinate 2,492,296 downwards.
CCTCCCCTTTCTCCTTCCCTCCTTGTGCCATTTTGGTTGCCCAAAGCTGCCCTCAATTCTTGCAGATTTGTCTCTTGTAAGGACACCATTCTTTACAACATGTCAAGTAGGGCATCGAATTTTTGCTCAGTCCTATCAACCGGCCTTTGGGGCTCCTCAACCTCTTCCCTGTTTGACATTTCCAAAGTGAGTCTGTTTCTCCTAGTAAAATACTGATGAACAGGAGGACGATGCATAAAACCCTATCAAACCCTAAAAAGATGGAAATCTAAAATTCTGAAAATTTTGACCACAAAAAAAAAAATTTGAAACCACAAAACTGCAAATTGGTCAAAAGGGTATCCAAATCTGCAATTTTTATTTTTTGAAAAAAATCCCTAAAAATATGTGATTTTCACTAGGGCACAACTTTTCACCATAGAAACACACTTATCACCATGAATCACAGGCTGGCAAGATTCTAGCTCTGATACCACTTGTAATGTCCCTTTTTTAGGAACAACAAACCCTTACTACGAAAATGCAAAAATTAAGTACAACAAGGAAATAACTCAAAAATTGCTCATAAAATAACACAAGTATGAGGAGAAATCAACCAATATCATATATTAAATATTGCCAAACCAATATAACAATTGGAATGGACAAATGGGTCCTCAAGGAACTCAAAATGCAGATACAAACTCCCACAAGTGGGACAAACTAACCCCAAGGCTGAACAGATGCAAAAACTCCTCAAAAATGACCTCAAATACAAGCATAGGGTTTGGGGCTGCCAACAGATCTGAAACACATGACACAAATGCTCCCAAAAATGCCATGAAATCCTCAAAGATGCCTCTTTTGTATTTTTGATATTTTAGGGCAATAACACTTGCAATGATATTGCCAAGACCCCAACCATGCACCTCCAATGCACTATGGGAATGATCAAGACCTGCAATCTCAACTCATGGAACCTCTAGGGTTTCAATATTCAATTTTGATATCAACATAACATCCCTAAAATGGGAAACATCCCCAAAATGGGACGTCTCACTCCCTTATATAGGGTGAGGTTCTAATTTGGAGTTGACATCTCCCAACCCTAAAATCACTTAAAGTGCCTTATTACAACATAAAAACATAAAACATAAATAAACACAACTTAAGTTATGTCTCCTAGTCACATGAACCCCTTTTTCACTTTTATAATTAAGTGTAGGAGACATTTACAAAAAATATTTATTTTTGGGACATTACAAAATGTGAGGTTAGAAATATCTTTATATTCTTCAATAATGATTGCAATATAATTCCACTTATGAAGAAGTGTTCTCAACACTTTCTTCACAACCACTTCATTTTTTACATCCTCTCCAAGTGTTTCCATTTTGTTTACAACTGCTTTGACTCTTACATAATAATCTCCTACTTTTTTATCTTCTTGCATTTTGAGATTATCAAAATCTCTCTTCAAAGTTTGAAGCCTTACTTGCTTCACTTGATCGCTCCCTTGATAACTATATTTTAAGGATTTCCATGCTTCTAGGGCTGTTGAACAAGAAGCAATCCTTAGAAAGATACTTTTCTCCAAAGCTGCTTGTATATGGTAGAGAGCAAATGAGTTCTTTTGCGCATCCTTTTTAGTAGTTCTATAAGTTGCACTTAAAACAATCCAATCTGTTGGTTTAGGGTAGCTTTCTTCTACAATGTCTCATAAAATTTTTTCAATGAGTAAGATCTTCATCTTGATAGACCAATACTCATAATCCAAACCGTTGAACTCAAGAATAGGAAGGTTATTATTTGCAGCTATTGATGTCAATCAATCAAAAACTTGTAAAAACAAAAGAATAATATTTTGTTTGGAAAAAAATACCTCTCCTTTTTCAGATTCCTTGTTACTTTTAAATCCATCCTCACACCATGCTGGTTGTGTTACAGTTTAAATGGGTTGTGTAACAACCATACACCAGGCTCACATAGTCTCAAACCTTGAGCAGATGTGTAAAACTTCATAGCACTTGTGTTACTTTATAGTAAATGTCTCCACTTGTCGACGTAGGACATCAACTCCACTGTCTCCAAGCAGAACCTTCACGTTTGACATGATCCTCATAGCAGAACCACTACTACTATTGCGCACATATGATATCCTTATGTATAAACCCAACACATGCTTTAAGTAACATACATATTTTTAAAGCACCACAATGAGATTTTTTTTTAACACCACACCTCACATTCTAACATGTGCTCGTCCTCTTCCACACCTCGCGTAGACCACCACACATAGGCTGGAAACACGTAGTTCGCTTGAAAATAAATTATGTCCTCCCATCGAAGCTTCCTGGTCTCCAAGAGCTTCCAGTATCTATAGAGATTTACCACCACAGTCTCGCCAATCATGCACGCGAAGGTATAGACGTATCACAGGTCATGTCTCATTCGCCAAAACAACATCAAAGCATATCTTTGCTCATTGTACAAATTAAATCCATGATGTAGACGTCCTCATAGTGCATAGACAACGACAATCTCTAGAATTTCAAAGGTGAAAAAACTTTAGGTTTTCTCCCATAGGTGGCTTTTGACAGCGGCAATCTCATATTACCATAGGCAGTTCACAATGTTCCTCCTACGCACAGCGTTGAGCGCCTCCTTCAGGATTCAACAAATCACAGTCACCAGTCACTTTGCATTTTTTTTTCTTGAAACGCAGATCCAATCACATTGACATCACCTTCAAAATATATGATGATACGACCTTTCTCAGCATAGTCTTACGTAGCATCCACTGACGCACATATCCTTTCATCCTTATGTCATCTCCATGGGAATTGAAAGATCCAAATACATGATTTGAAAGACCCAAGCTCTCAACACGTACAATCTCACTCAAACATGCATGTGTAGCAATTTTGATCCTCGAATGACGTATTTTCTTACTCAAACAAACATTTGCAATAACATCCCTCAAATGCCCAACTCAAACAAACATCCGTAGCAACATTCCACGTGAGTGTTTCCTTAGGTGAGGACACCAACTGGGACACATAGATTAATACATAATTTTAATGGACATCTACAAGAGATTAACAGTCAGTTTCACAATAAGACAACACTTTGATTGTTGGTAAAACATTGATGTATTGGTAAACTGTAATATCTCTAACCAATACCGAAGGCTCTAATACCACAATGAGGTGATAAACTCATTAAATTATATGCTGGAACAAGTTACATTATATAGAGCTAGATCACAATAGAACATAGCTCAACATAGATGGAATACATTATTTATGTAACTAAATCCTAACTTAGAAGATACTAACATAATACTTTATTATCTCTTACAATTCTAGAATAGGACTAGACATAGTTACGTAGGAAAAGAACATTCAATATACAACACACAAGACTCTTGAAGATACAAGTATGTTATGAAGATCCCGATATTCAATATCCTTGTGTGTACAAAGTGAATGTATTAGATGATGTATAAGACTACCTCATTTCCAGGAAGGTTTCATGCAACCCATTATTGTAAGGAGGATCACCCTATGGTCATATCATCCTAAGTTTGGATGTAGTTGGACTAGACTACTAGGCAATATAAGCCACCAAAAGCTAGCTCATCTACAAGTTGATATTGGTATGTACAAAAGGTCGTTGATATGATAGACATATCACCATGCGTAAGGCTACTCAATTTCTAGGTGGGTTTCATTCAACCCATTGTTGTAATGGATATTTCCCCATGGCTTTTGAATAACTGAGGATTCTAGGGATTCAAGCTCATTACCCCCTTATTTTATTTTTATTACTTGGGATACTTGCTCATTTTTTTCTTAGTGGTGAAAACCACTCTTTTTAGGAGCAAGGGATTTTATTAGTGGTGAAAACCACTATTTATTTTTTGGAAACTTGCTCATTTTTTGGAATAGCAAGGGGATTACTTGGGTAGGGGGGAGATTGTCCTTTTATCAATTATCAACATCCTAGACCATGTGCATAGTAGGATGATTAAGGGAAACCTTTCGCTCAAGGTGGCAAGCACTATGTTGTAGTTGTCATCCTTCCTTTTTCAAACTTGGATTTTAATATATGAATTTGTATTTGGGATTTTGACATATGCAAGGTACTATTAAATCAATATCTTACCTTCTAAAATCCAAGATAGCTTTCTACAAAATATAAAAAGAAAATCGGGGATGGCTGAATTATTGGAAATCCTAGTAAACACCTTAAAGAAACTGATTGGTTGTATTGAAAAACACAGTTACTCACAAAAGGGGAATGTGGATGGTAGTGATATGTGTTATGTGAGGGTTTTCCCTATGATATTTTGTAAACTAAAATGTGTACATAAAATAGTCAGTGGTCGTCTAAACATCATTTTTGATATTTATTCAGTGTCTACCCTATCTTACAAGGACCACTTAATAAAAAAAAGCTCATAAGGAAAACTAAAAATGATGATGATGGATAAGGTTGATTTACAACTCATGACTGACATACAAACGTGGTGTCATTCAGAAGAATGCAAACATAAATTATCCTAATGCAAGTGCAATGGATTAAGATGCCTAATGCAACTAACCAATGGATGCAATGAAATGCATGATAGCATAATGTAAATGTTTTTGTATTTTTTATGTTTTGTATTGTTTTTGTTTTTTTATGTTTTTCTGATTTTTTGTGGTTTTTGTGATATTGATTTTATTTTTTTTTGTTTTTTTTATGCATTATGTGTTATGCATGAAATACCCACAGATGGAGAATGTTAAGATATTCAGTTTCCTCAACACCCTCAAGCGAAGAAAGACGGTAAATCTCTGGTCCTATATTTTGTGTGATGATAAAAAGGCCTAACCAATTTATCATGAATTTGTCCTGCAAATGTGGCGGTAAGTGGGAGTTTTGTTAATTTTCTTTGAGCACAAGATCTCCAACTTTGAAATCCCTTATATGGAATTTCTTATTGTAAGCCCGCTTAAGGTTATCTTGATAAATATAGAGGTTCTCAAGAGCATTAACATGACGTTCATCAAGAAGGGTCAACTGGTCAAGGTAAGCTTGTCATGCAGTATCATCATCGATGAACTCTTACAATATTATGTGCAATTAAGGGATTTATAATTCTAATGGCACAATGGCCTCAATGCCATAGACTAGCAAAAATGAGGTTGCCCCAGTGGGTGTCCGAATGCTAGTGCGATAAGCCCATAATGCTAGAGGTAGTTGAAGATGCCAATATTTGTGATTTTCTTTGATGGTTTTCTTAAGAATGAAAACTACAGTCTTGTTGGATACCTCTTCTTTTCCATTGGCTTGTGGATATAGGATGTAGAAAAATCATGTTGGATGTTGTACTTGGAATTTAAAGCATGTGCATATTTGTTTTTGAATGGTGTCCCATTATCTAAAATGATCTTGGATGGAATACCAAAATAACATATGATGTTATGGAGTATGAACTCCACAATGCGAGATCCAATCATAGTGGTAAGAGGGATATATTCCACCCACTTGGTGAAGTAATCTATGGTTGTTAAGATAAACATGTGATGGTCTGAAGATGGGGGAGATATTTTCCCAATTAAATCAAATCCCCATTACAAAAATGACCATACGAATTGAATCAATTGTAAGTCATGAGAAGGTAAGTGCAAAATATTAGCATGATGTTGGCATTTCACACACTTTCTAACATAAGCACAATATTTTTTATCCATAGTAGGCCAATAATAACCTATTTGAAGTATGCACTTAGCAATGGCTATGTCACTGAAATGGCCACCACAAAGTACCATCGTGAGCTTGTGATATTGCCCAAGCATATTCTTGGGGCTCTACACAATAAATTAGAAGACCATCATAGCTTCAACGATAAAGGATGTCTCCTAACAAGACGTATTTGATCACTTTTTGTTTGAATGTTTGTTTTGCAGCATGTGATAATCCTGAAGGGATACTACCAAGTTTCAGGATATATTTTAGTTAAGTGATCCAATCTTGATATGGTTGGGTCTCGATTGAATGAACTGCTTATTCCCATTGTGACTCATCATGCATGAATGTGGATTGGGAGATAACCTTAAGATGAAGGGTCGTGCCATTATCAAAAGTACCCTATAGGACCAAGGACCCCTAGGGTGCTTATTTTAGAAAGTCGTGTACTTGAGAGAACTAATCTTGGTTTAGTTCAATCTAGATCATGTGGATAACTTCTTCATCATTTGAAGCTTCACATGAAATCATTGATTGTGACCACATTTTGACATGGATGGTTGTGATATCATTGAAAGGTTTCTACAGAATTAAGGACCCCAAAGAGGCCATTGTGTCCATAAAATTATTAGATGAACGAGGGACTGGCTCGATGTTGTACCATTCCAATTTATCTAGTAGCTTATGTTAGAGTAATATTCCATTAACTTGGGATACTTACCATTTACTCCACTAGGTAAAAGAGTATTTACATTTATGTTTTACTATCTAGATATTTATTTTTCTATCATAGGTTAATCTCTAAATATCCTAGGTTAGTGTTTTGGTTAGACTTCTCTACCTAGGTTAGTGGTTAGCATCACGGAACTTCCTACTCTATTGTTAGAGGGTAGTTAGTGCTATTTTCTAATGTTGTTAGTTAGTCTATTTATTTAATCATAGACTTTCTATTGTAATCGTTGGTTGATTAATTGATCATTGTTTTTCTGCTCACTCACTTGATCACAGCTTACCCACAAGATATTTGTATGATTTCAAGATCGAACACTGGAATTGATAAATCTTCTTGACTTGGTTAACTATGAGCAATGAGTCGCCAAAGTTATTGAGTCTTTTGATTTTCATGGTGATAGTTGCTTGAAGATCCAAAAGGAGAGCCTCATATTCAACATTATTGTTGGTGCATGGAAAGTTAATTTTAAATTAAAATGGCATAGGAGCTCTTTATGATGTGAAAATATAACTCTCGTGCCACCCCCTTTCTCACACTTAGAACCATTGAAGAACAAAGTCATGTCAACTTTATTTTTAGGTTCTTCAAGTTTTGGCAAGTCTAATAATGCAAATATTGCATCATCAAGCAACTTGATAGTAAGAGACTGATCATCTCGACGAGGAGCCTCTACTAGCTGATCAACAATAACTTGACCTTTAACATATTTTTGAATTATAAACTCAATGTCAAATTCGGCTAGCAGCATGATCCATTTTGAAGTTTGACTATTATGTACAACAAAGGATTCTCTTTGGAAACAACATACATCATATGGTTCAACATTTAATGTTGAAGCTAGGTCCGAGGTGTAGACCAATTGGTTCATCCAAACCCCATAAGGGGGGAGGAGGTCCAAGGTTCAATCCTCGGACCTCGCCGGACCGAATGCTTGTCCCTTTTTTGGTGCTTTCAGCGGCATAAAAGGTTTAAAATGATTGTGGCATGGTGGTTATAGGGGCGGACTACGCGAAGATCTATGTGATGACTTTTGGGGCGGACAACATAGAATACTATGGCGGCCATAAAAAGTCGGACAGCCTGCCCAGATTCATGGCGGCTACCGATTCCACCATGTAAATTGAAAAAAAAAAAGAAAACATTTAATGTTGAAGCTTCTTGGTGGTAAACACCACTACTAAGCAAAGCTTCTCAACGTATGTGTACTTAAGATCATAACTCACTAGGGTGCGACTAATGTATAAATATCATGTTCCTTATTTACCTCATTCTTTTGGGACAACATGGTCCCTAAGGCAAAATTGGTGGCTAAAATGTATAGAAAAAATGGCATACCTGGTCTGGGTGGAGCTAAAACTGGTAGTGATGCTAGGTATTGTTTTATCTCATCAAAGACCTTTTGGTGCTCATCATCCCAATGGAATGGGACCCCCTTTTGTAGCAGTCGATTCATGGGTCAAAATTTATTTGAAAGTTGCACAATAAAGCATCGGATAGATGCTACCTTCCCTTGTAAATTGTGAAGTTGTTTAAGGTTAGTAGGGGGGAGCATTTCAAGTATTTCTTTGAACTTGGTAGGATCAACTTTGATCCCTTGCTTGGAGACTATAAAACCTAAATTTTTCCAGATGTGACTCCAAAGACACACTTTTTGGTATTAAGTATGACATTATCCTCAATTAGGTGATCAAAGACCTTCCTTAGAACATCAACATGCTCATGACGTAATAGATATTAGGATAGCAAATCATCTATGTAATCCTCTAGTATTTTATGTATGTAGTCATGAAATGTATATGTCATGGCCCTCTGATATGTTGCACCAACATTTTAAGGCTAAATGGCATTAACTTGTAGCAGAAAGTTCCCCAATGGGTGGTAAAGGTTATCTTTGGTTGATCTTTGGGTTTGACCCAGATTTGATTATAGCCTAAAAAATCATCCATGAGGGACAAAATTTCATGACCTATGATGGCATCAACTAACGCATCAATGTTCAAAAGGAGGAATTCATCCTTAGGAGTTTCTTTGTTAAGAACTCAAAATTTTGTGCATATGTGAATCCTCCCATCAGGTTTCCCTACAGGTACCATGTTCTCCAAACAACAACGAAATCAAAGATGTGGTTGTTCGATCGTCGAAACGATTTGCTATAGAATATACCACTTAGGAATTTTGGAAAGGCATGGTTGTGTTGGCAATTTGAGTTATTTTATGTTGTCATTGATGTCACATGGATCATTGATGTCACATGGATCACATTTGAGTTTTGGTGGCAAAAGCACTTCATAAAATATCATTTATGATATTTTGGAGAGCATGGATATATATAGGGTTTTTGTGAAAACCAAGGTAGGCAAAATAAAAGGTTTTATTTAAAACCATGGATGGTAGATTTGAAATGGGTTTTTCTTAAAACCCAAGTTGGTTTTTTGTTTCATCGAAAAAGGTGCCCCGATGATGAAGATATTTAATTTTAAATATTTAGTTTAAATTTTAAATTATTTAAAATTAAAAATAAAATTATAGCGTCGACATCTAAAGAAAGGAGGAAAGGCATATATTAAAAATAATAGTGCCAACGTCTAAATAAAGGAGGAAAGGCATATATATATATGCCACCAAAAGTTTTGATAAATCCTTGTCCTCGATTTTTGAATGCATTTGAATTGATAATGTAATGCAAAAAGAGCCTATGTGTTGAAGCGTGTATAAAGAGGTGTGTGAAGGGTTTATGAAATTTGGGTCCATTGAATAATAATTCATAGAGGATAACCAAACGCATAGGCACCTTTGGCCTAGTGGTTCATGTGTTGTGTAAGAAGCAAGAGGTCCTACGATCGAGTCTTGCCGGGGATGCTTGCTGTGTTGAAATGCTCGAAGCATTTTTGAGTTTTTGAAGGGCGCAAAATTTTGAGGGCTATTTGATTAACTTTCTTAGAGGGAGAAATAAGGTGTGTGTAAAGAGATATTTCTAATTTTGTAAAGAGGTTCAAAAGTGAAGGTTGCTTTGTTATTTTTCAAAGAGGATTAATTCTTTCATGAGGGGACATGATGTATTTTATTGAGTAGGAGTAATAAGGTGTTATTTGGATATTATTGTTGTGTTATTAATCATGATCCCTAACCTTTATTGAAAGTTGAAAAAGAAAGTTTGTTGAGTGTGGCAGATTTAGTGGACAACTAATAAGGCATCAAAAAGGTATGAGCAATACTCTCCATTGACTTTGTTTATGGTGGTTGATTTTTGAAATATCATTAGAGAGAAAAGGATCGATTGTGGTTTCCTTTTGAAAGTGGTTGGTTGAATGCTTCAAGGTTTTTTGGTTTGAGAGTTGTGTTTAAACCTTGTTTTATAAGCATTATTGTTGAAGCCATTAGTTGTGTGAAAAACCTGAGATAGGGTTTGAGAAGAACATGAGTATCATTGTTATGTGATATTTGTGGTTGAGCATTGTTGGAAACATTTGAGTTGGTTGATACTTGCTTGGAATAGGGTTTGTGAGAAAGAGTTGTTCCTTGTGGTGATTGGTTAAGTAGAGTTGTTTGAGCCTAGTCAAATGATTGTGTGAAGTAGTTGTTCAAGTTCCATGAAAAAAACTATTCTATATTCTGATTTGAGTTGAGATCATTGTGGGTCATTGTTATCATCCATTGTAGAGTGCATATTGGTGTGTAAAGGATATGCACAAGTAGAAGGAATTTATTTTGATGAGACCTTTGCACCAGTTGCAATATTGGAAGCTATACGAATGTTTTTGGCACTTTCAAGCTACAAGAATTTCAAAGTATATCATATGGAAGTCATCAGCATTTTTGAATGGTCACTTAGAAGAAGAAGTTTACATTGAACAACCAGATGGGTTTAATCAAGCATATAATCCAGATTATGTATGCAGATTAAAAAAGGCTCTTTATGGCTTAAAGAAAACTCCCAGAGCATGGTATTCAAGACTGGATAAATATCTTCAAGAGCAAGGTTTTAGAAAGGGAACATTTGATAGCAATATGTATATTAAAAATAAGGGAAATGATTTGATGATTTTGGAATTTTATCTGGATGATATTATTTTTGCGGATAGCAATGACAGAAAGTGTCAAGAATTTGCAAGAAACATGACTAATGAGTTTGAAATGTCTATGCTTGGTGAATTAACCTTTTTCCTTGGATTACAGGTCTCACAATTAGAAAAAGAGATATTTCTTTCACAAAGTATATAAAGGAGATGTTGAAGAAATTTAAAATGGAAGATAGTAAGCCAGTTAGTACTCCAATGGTTACAGGGTGCAAATTAAGCAAATATGATGAATCTCCTGATGCAAATCAAACTCTATACAGATCTATGATTGGTAGCCTATTATATGTTACAGCCACCAGACCAGATATAATATAGGTAGTTGTTTTAGTGGGAATATTTCAACAACTCCAAAATAATCACATGTGACAGCAGTGAAAAGAATACTCAGATATATCAAAGGAAAAATGGAGTATGGTCTATGGTATCCTAGAAGCAGTAAGTTTACTCTCATAGCATACACAGATGTATACTAGGCAGGAAATATTGATGATAGAAAAATCACAAGCAGAGGGTCATTCTTTCTTGGTGATTGCCTAGTTTCTTGGCTAAGTAAGAAATAACCATTAGTGTCACTTTCCACAACAGAGGCAGAATATATTGCAGCGACAACATGTTGTTCATAGGTATTATGGATGAAACAGACTCTCAAATATTTTAGTATAGAACATTATCATCCCATTCCTATTTTGTGTGATAATACTAGTGCTATAAGTATCTCGAAGAATCCAGTAATGCATGCCAGAACAAAGCACATTCCAATCAAGTATCACTTTTTAAGAGAATAGGTTATAGAGCAACAAGTAATATTAGAATATATTCCTACGAAAGATTAGATTGTAGACATATTTACAAAACAATTATCGAGAGAAACATTTTAGCATTTGAGAGAACATCTGGGAGTAAAAGTACTCCCACCCCAAAATTAATCACCTCAAGAGAGAAGGCGGTGAGGGGGCTAAGCTTAAGAGTCATATCTTTTAGCCCCATAGGTGTCCCTTTTCCCATTGATTTCAAAGGGGGAGATATTTGAGTAAGATGGAGAGCATTGAGTTAGGGGGAGCAGCCTCCAAAGAGAGTATTGAGATAGGGGGAATAGCCTCCATAGAGAGTATTGAGTCAAGGAGAGCAACTTTGATTCTCAGAGATGGTTTTTGCAGTGATTGGTGATTTGGATTAGAGGTGTTGCTATCAATGAAAAAGGGGGATATTATTGGCAATTTGAGTGATTTTATGTTGTCATTGATGTCACATGGATCACATTTGAGTTTTTGTGGTAAAAGCACTTCATAAAATATCATATTTCGGAGAGCATGGATATATACAGGGTTTTTGTGAAAACCAAGGCAGGAAAAATAAAAGGTTTTATTTAAAATCATGGATGGAAAATTTGAAATGAATTTTTCTTAAAACCCAGGTTGGCTTTTCATTTCATCAAAAAATGTGCCCCGGTCATGGAGATTTCTAATTTTAAATATTTAGTTGAAATTTTAAATTATTTAAAATTAAAATTTAAATTTTAAAATTAAAAATAAAATTATAGCGTCAACGTCTAAAGAAAGGAGGAAAGGCATATATTAAAAATAATAGCACCGAAATCTAAAGAAATGAGGAAAGGCATATATATATGCCACCAAAAGTTTCGATAAATCCTTGTCCTTGATTTTTGAATGCATTCAAATTGATAATTTAATGCGAAAAGAGCTTGTGTGTTGAAGCGTGTGTAAAGAAGCGTGTGAAGGGTTTACGAAATTTAGGTTCATTGAAGAATCATTCATGGAGGATAACCAAATGCATAGGTATATTTGGCATAGTGGTTCATGCATTGTGTAATAAGCAAGAGGTCCTACAATCGAGTCTTGTCGGGGATGCTTGCTGTGTTGAAATGCTCGAAGCTTTTTTGAGTTTTCGAAGGGCACAGAATATTGAGGTATTTTTTTTGGTTCATGCCCCTTTGAACACATGAGGGCGTGTGGCCCAATGGTGGCTTGGTCGTGGTTAAGGTGCTGAGCGAGGAGGCATCAAGGTATCGAATTCCGTCAGGGACAGAGGCAAGTTAATATTTTTTAATATTTTTTTTTCTAAAGTTGCCCTAGGAGAAATAAGGGTTATGATGCACCTTAAGAAAAAGAGATATTTCTGGTGATTTTCTTTTTGGAAGTATATCATATTATATATTGTTGGAAAGCTTATTTTGAGGGCTATTTGATTAATTTTCTTAGAGGTAGAAATAAGGTGTGTGTAAAGAGATATTTCTGATTTTGTAAAGAGGTTCAAAAATGAAGGTTGCTTTGTTCTTTTTCAAAGAGGATTAATTCTTTCATGATGGGACATGATGTATTTTATTGAGTATGAGTAACAAGGTGTTATTTGGATATTATTATTGTGTTATTAATCAAGATCCATAAACCTTATTGAAAGTTTAAAAATAAATTTTGTTGAGTGTGGCAAATTTAGTGGACAACTGATAAGGCATCAAAAAGGTATGAGCAATATTCTCCATTGACTTTGTTTATGGTGGTTGATTTCTGAAATATCATTGGAGAGAAAAGGATTGATTGTGGTTTCCTTTCAAAATTGGTTGGTTGAATGCTTCAAGGTTTTCTTGTTTGAGATTTGTGTTTAAACCTTGTTTTATAAGCATTGTTGTTGAAGCCACTAGTTGTGTGAAAAACCTAAGTGTTTGAGAAGAACATGAGTATCATTGTTATGTAAGATTTGTGGTTGAGAATTGTTGGAAACATTTGAGTTGGTTGATACTTGCTTGGACTAGGGTTTGTGAGAAATAGTTGTTCCTTGTGGTTATTGGTTGAGTAGACACCACCATAAAAAATCATCATCAATACTGACATCATTATCCACTCCTGTCACCATACTGATGCAACTAAACCAGACCACACTGTCAACCTCCAACAAAAAACTAAGAAATAATCCATCATTGAGGTTAAAATGAATCCCAGTGTCCCAAAAAATGCTCTAGAAATTATTGTGTGAAGTGGTTGTTCAAGTTCCATGAAACAAACTATTCTATATTATGATTTGAGTTGAGATCATTGTGGATCATTGTTGTCATCCATTGTAGAGTGCATTGCCATTCATTGTTGAGTTCATCATTGAGCCTTTCCTTCATATATTTGTGGATGAGATTTGAGTTCTACTTGAGCATGATTGATTGAGCCTTTGAGAAGGTCTTTGGGATAGATTTTTGGATAGATTTGTGGCAGTTTTTGTGTATGATTTATTGAGCCTTTGAGAAGGCTTTTGTATAGATTTCTAGACAGATTTGTGTCAGCTTTTGTGCATGATTGATTGATCCTTTGAGAAGGCTTTTGGATAGATTTGTGGATAGATTTTGAGCAAGTTCTTGGTGAGCTTGCTGAGCATATTTGAGCAGGTTCTTGGTGAGCTTGCTAGAGTATATTTTGAGCAAGTTCTTGGTGAGCTTGCTAGAGCAAATTTGAGCAAGTTCTTGGTGAGCTTGTTAGAGCATATTTGAGCAAGTTCTTGGTGAGCTTGCTAGAGCATATTTTGAGTAGGTTCTTGGTGAGCTTGCTAAAGCAGATCAATGGATTGCCTACCTAAGAAGATCAAGATTGCCTACCTAAGCATATCAAGATTGCCTACCTAAGCAGGTCAGTGGATTTCCTACCTGAGTAGATTAGGATTTCCTACTTAAGCATATCAGTGGATTTCCTACCTGAGCAGATCAGTGGATTGCCTAGCTGAGCAAATCAAAAAATTGCCTTTCTGAGCATATTAGTGGATAGCCTAGATTTGAGCAGATCAATGTAATCATTTGTATTGGGATAAGGATCCCTATTTATTTGTGAAATATTATAAGGATATTATCTTGTGGAGTACCCCACATTGGGGGAACCACGTTAAATCTTGTGTCTCAATTATATGTGGTGATTTGTGCTCTTGCTTATTATTGTTATCTATGTCATTAATGCACATTGATATATTTGGATATTGCAATTAAGGAAACTAATTGATATTGGTTTGGAAAGAAAGTGAAAAAGTGGATGCTAAACTGTTCACCCCCCCTCTTAGTATAAGCTTGTGTTCTTCAGGTTGTCCACAGGTGCCTTCAACATGTCAGCAACAACGATTAAATCTCTCCCGAAGGAATAATTTCAACACCATGTGATTCACAACACCTTCAGTCGATTCATAGCTATGCGAATCAAATTGGTGGTAACTCTGATCCTTCATTGTAAAATCCTCGAGCGTTTGATGTGATCGTACAAGAAACTTTGGCAAAGTTCAATAGATCTTTGGATCACCGTCAAGTCACATCTATATCCCACATGGGATGTGCAAGGTAAATTTTAGGATATAAAAAGAAAAACCCCATATTAATTTTTGATTACCTTTAGGCAATCTCTTCCTCGAGAATCTCATCGTACGGGTTAGCTTTGACCAATAAGAGATTTTTGTCAGCCACCGTAGGTCATCCTTGGTATTAGGTAGTCCACTTGTCTGGGTTAAGTCACATCACTTGCACATCACACAATGCATCCAGTCAGTCTCTCCCATGGTCCGTCATCCTCTTAATCAGCTCACCTCACTTAGATCCCCGTAGGGTTGTCTACGTTGGGTCCCTGCATGTTAGTCGGCTTTGTCAGAGTCACTCTCCACCTTGGCCCTCCTAGTGTCGTAGGAATTAGACCAAATATTCTTAGGATCAATCCCCAGTCGTCAAGCTATGAGAGTTATGACTTCAATGGATCTTATACCATGTCAGCAAATGAGATGCAAATATTATTGATAAGCAATATTAAATAGAACATAGGCGTTAGGCTAAGGATAGCCTAAATAACTAAGTTCCCTAAATAGGCTTAACAAATAACAATATAATACTAACAAATAATATTCGTAGATAACTAACGAATATCTAATCTAGGTAGAGAACTAACTACCCTAACAACCAAATGAGGTAATAATAGAATTACCATAGTAACTCTAATAGGACACCCATTTGGGATAGTCGATAGGTTGGATGAATCCACCATCCAATAATTTTTGTAATTCATATTTCACCATTAAGGCTATTGTTGGATGTATTTTACAAAGCTTCTACTTGATCAATTTGATTTTTGGGTTGAGCATGAGGTTTTGCACGACAAAAAAAAAAGCTTCTATCTTCTCTGTCAATAGAGATGTGTATATGGCTTGCTCTTCAGAGGAAATACTTTCTTCTAATTTCACGTTCTTAGGAGCCTCAGGATCGTTGCCAATGTCTACATCAATTGTTTCCTCTATTAAAATGTGGTATCCCTCCTCAAGATGATGAGGCGTAGGGATCAAATGGATGTCATCAACTGGATTCAAATATTTTATCATGTTTGGTTTGATATCAACTTGAAAAACATCTTTGGATAGCCTGGAAAAAATGAAATGGTTGTAACATTTCTTCACAAGGGAAGAACTCTTTGGATGAGGGTGGTGATGTGGCATGATCAAAATTCGATGGCCTTGTGATTAAGGAACTAAGGTTTTGAGGGATCGTTGGGATTATGGAGTGGCACAATCAAGTTAATGGAAACCATGTTTATGGAGGGCATGTATTTTCCATGCACAAGTGGAAAAAGTGTGTCAAATATGGGTGGCCCTTGATATGTTGAGGGTGGTTGAGGTGGTAGTGGGATGAATGGGTGAGGCCTAGGAGGGGCCAGGATGATTGGATCTTCTAGGGGTATAAGGTATCTCCAGGTGGGCTAGCATGGAGTAAAATCCCCATGATAGATTTAATCGATATTTATGGGGGCAAATTCTATTCTTTCATTGTTAATTCACAAAAGGTAGTGAGGACCTAGATACGCTAGTTCTATTTCATCCTCATATTCTTCTAATATGTCACTAACAGAGTCAAAAGGCTATCGAATGTGGAGAGGATCGAGGTATGCAAATTATATCTCATCCTCATATTCTTATAATGCTTCACTGATGAAGTTAGGATGTTTTCATCTATGGCAAGAACCAAGGTATACAAGTTCCATCTCATCCTTGTATTCTTCTAATGCTTCACTGATAGAGTCAGGAGGTGTAGAGGGGGAAAACTACCCTATCGCATACAATTTCCAAACAAGGCTAGATCTGCAAAAGAGAAGGCCTTGTGGGGTATACTGTGAGGGGTATATTGTTATCTACACTCGATGCTAGGGGATGAAGGGTTCACCAGGACAAGTTTAAGGACTTGCTCCAAGTCCTCAAGATATTTAGGAATGTTTAATATATTTTATTTCAAGCAATCACCTAAGTTTGGCCTTTCTAGATCTATAATATGAAAGATAAAGGACAATGTAGAAATACAAAATACAAAAATACAAGATCTAACCCTAGTATGATTCTTTCTTTGAATTCTTTCTAAACTAGGGTTTTAGATAAACAATATTTAAGCAAGGGCTCAAGAAAGAATGCACAAACAAAATTAACCCTAGATGCACACTATATGTTGTTGTCTTTTAATGCCTAGAACTTAAATATATTTCTATAAAATCAGATCTAAGGTTTACAACATAAATATAAAGCACTCAAAAAATAGCCTAAAGACTAATAAAAACACTTAACTTATGCAGCGGTTGATCATTGCTTTTGCTACCTCTTGTTTATTGATATCAATAATACCTGATCCTGCAAGATAATGTAGAAACACTTGAAAATGGAATTAGCATTATGGGGTCTGCTTAGGCCACTCTATAATAATGCTTGGAGGTGCAAAAATCAAGCCCCCTAGGTCCTTTAGATGACATTTGAAAATATAAGCAGAAATTGACCTTTGGATATTTAATCATAAAACAATAATGCAGTAGAGTAGAAATAGAAAATAGAATATGCCAATATGACCTAGATGTAGTTTAAGACCTAATCATGCAATTATCTTTAGTAGGTTACCCCCAGTTTATCTTTGGGTGAAATCATGCCTTATAGAGAGTGGATGTTATGATGCAGTAACCAAAGTCTCACCCTGTCGATATCGGGTGCAATCTCACTCTTGCATATAGAATACCCTAACTTCAGATCTGCGAAGTTGCACCTTGATGGTACCAGGTGCGATTTTGCCTATGATGCAAGAAAAATAAAAGTGAATGCAAAATGAAGTGTAGAAACATAAAACTTAAAATAATAAACTTGATGGATGATGTAGAGGCATACAGAAAGGGCAAGATCTCTAGGTAGTTAATCTCTCCTCCTAGACTATGACACGGATCCACCAGATCAAACAATAATTAGATCAATGCAGTAGAAGACCAAATCCAAAATTTGCACTTTGGGGTTAGCTTGCAGAAGAGAAAAGGAAGCAGACAAAAAATAACTTGTGAGCGTGTTAGAATAACCAAGTGTGTCTTAGAAATCATAAGAGCATGAGATTGATTGTGTGTGTGTAAATGTGAGATCATCCCTCATTTTATAGGTGATATTAAAGGTAAAAATAGTTGGAAAACCTTAGGAAAGTCGACGCCAAACATGCTAAAGAGAAAATTTAGGGTTTCTAAGGAAGAAACCTTAAAAATGTGAAATCATGCCCTATCCCGAAGGGTTGCGACTTCGTTTTCATGAAATCGCACCCCATATTGGTAGGGCAAGATCTCACTTAGAAGGGAAAAAAAGGTAGGGCAAGGGAAAAGAGGCCCATCCCTTGCCTTAGGCAAGGGTTAGGGATCTCTTGGAGGGCTCTAGGAAGATTGCCCACTAAAAGTGGGATAATTTTTCGTGTCTATATTTTGCCCCCTCTTTGATGCATTTATGGCCTAATAAATGCATAAAATAAAGGATGTATGCACACACTCGAGGAAAACAACAAGCGAAAATGGGGTGGCTAGTCTAGAAGAAAGGGGTGGTGCAAAAATAGTGTCATTCTAGACACTTTCCAGTCTTACATGCAAATCGAGGCATTAGGGAATTTAATGCCTCTATAGGCCGGGGTTCCCCCTCAAGTTTTATGAGGAAGACATTCCTCATAAAAACTCAAAAGGGTTGACGTAGAAGAAGAAAGAGAGAAAAAAATAAACAAAATTCGAGAAAAATAAGGGTAAAATCTAGGATTAAAAGGGTAAAACCCTAATTAATTTTCATACATGACAAAGGAGAAAGAGCTATGGGGAGAAAAATACAATGGCGCTATCGATGCATCAATCTACGATCATGATGGGTGAGGCTAACACAGAGGTAGACCAAGCATAGGTAGACCCTAAAATATTTCCTTTGCATGTCATTTTCTTCATTGTGGTGCATATTTAGGGTAGTTTTAGGATTTTTTTAGATATTTTTATGTCGTATTCGACGGTGGGTTTTGCACCTGACCGAGGCACAATTTTGTGGTCCAGTCATGATTTTACCCTTGGCAAGGCATAACAAAATTGTGCCTAGAGAAATTCGAGCGCGATTTCATGAAATCACACCCTCAAAAGAGGGGGCACGATTTCACCTAAGACAAAGCAAAACAAAAGGGGAAAAAGAAAAACAAAAGAAAGAAAAAGCAAAAGAGGAAAGAGGAAAGAGATGCAAGCAACATACGAAGTGCAAAGTTTGGATGTAGTCATCTGATGCTTAAATCAAACATTTTATTTTATTTTATTTTAATGAAACTAAAATTTTTTATTTATTTTTGTGGATACATCTAGGTATACTCAAGATCCGAGAGTGGTGGGTAGACACACTAAATACTAAGCTGGATGCACTGGGGCCAGTGGAGATGGCTCGACTAGAGGTAGTGGGGCTAGACCACCTTGTGAGGATGCCTCACATTGAGATAGATAGGGCTATGCTGATAGCCCTAGCAGAGAGGTGGTACCCAAAGTCATCCACCTTTCGATTACCTACAGGGGAGCTCACCATCACATTGGAGGATGTGTGGCAAATTTTGTGAATTATTATTAGGGGAGCACCTATTTATGGAGCACGAGGGCAGGCAACCACTTTGCAGTGATTTTTAGCAGGCTGGACCCACCAGGTGCGAGAGAGCACCATTGTCATTGATGATTTGGTGGGTCAATATGGGGTGAACCCTCTGATGACCATGCTCTATGGGGCTATGGCTGGGCTTCTGATGTGTCATACTAGTAGATGACATCTTCCATGGGCCATGGTAGGAGTAGTGGTAGACATGCGACACCAGGGAGTTAGGTTCGCATGGGGCCCATATGTGTTGGTCCGCTTGTACAGGATATTGTACAACATCGTGTATAAGTAGCATACAGGTTTAGTCTATACGATGTTGCTCCAGGTGTGGTGTTGGGAGCACATAGCTATTCAGAGGCCAGATGCACTTCTAGGCCCACTACCCAGCTCAAAGTGACCAACATCATATAGGTGGTCGAGATCCCTAGAGAGGTCTACGAGGGCCTATGCAGGGAACCTACCACTAGCTAGGTGAGTGATCGATGAGCTTCAAGAGGTGAAGCTCATCTGGAGACCATGGAGCCTTCACCCGAGGTGGGATGAGGATAGGGTGGAGCTAGCCAAGGTGAGGAGGATCAGGTGGTTGGCATCAGAGAAGGGTGAGTTGGATGTCTATAGATTTGATAGAGTCCTACGATAGTTTAGTATCTTGTAGGGAGTCTCGAACCTAGGGGACTACTGGTTTTAGAGAGTGACCTGGGATCCAGTAGGGGTCAAAGGTGAGCCAGACCTCACCAGGTGGGTCAAGGAGGATTTGGATGATCCTCCCTATGTTGACCCGAGGGTGGATGATGCAGGAGTGGCCATAGAATATAGGTGATGGTATAGAGGAGTCATACCCCAGAGGATCTCCCTACCAGTTTTGATATAGAGGCACTAGGTCATGGGCCTAGACATGTAGTGAGATTTTTGAGAGTTTTCTCACCAGGCCATAGAGAGGGTACAATAGGGTCCTATAGCCTCGAGACAGAGGCAATCACGTGTTTGGGTCATGGTGGTGGTAGAGGCCACCCAGACTATAGGGACCGAAGAGGGAGGGGCATGAGGTACCCCCATAGAGGTTGGGAGGCTACAAGGTAGAGACTCAGGAAAGGCCTCGATATCTACAGTGATGGTTGGCCAAGGGGAGATAGATGAGCTATGAGCACAGGTAGCTACTCTACAAAGCTAGATGGCCCAGATCTAGGAGGATAGATCCAAGAGACTAGAGGGACTGTAGAGTGAACTAAGCACTATAGAGGCTGAGAGGAATGCAGCTTGGGTGGAGGTTTATTGGCTTCGAGGAGAGGTGACTCATTTGTACGAAGAGCGCAAAAGGACCATGGCAAATGGAATGGCCATCATTGGGAGTAGTAAGGCAAGCGACGGGATGCAATTGCTACAAGTGGAGCTACGAAGGACAGGGAAGAGGCTGGAGGTAACCATTCAGTGGGCTACATTTTTCAAGATAGTGTATTGTGCAGTTGTCCTACCAGAGCAGAGGATGTCACTTCTCCCATCCCTATAGTCAGTGAGCAGATCACGATCTCGATCATGAATGATAATAGCATCATAGCATTTCATGCAGTAGCCTAGGCTACCTCCTCCTTAGGGTGGGCTAGAGGGAGTAGGCTCCTAGAGCTAGGGCTAGGGACCAATATCGGGATGATGCACCAATTTTTATTGTGGTGTGCATCCCTAGGTTGAGTGTACCAAGTCTGGATTGTGGTACACCAACTAAACACTAGGATGATGCATCTCTTTATCTCGAGTAATATATAGCTGCTCCTTTTATCTTATTTTGTGTGTAATGTGTGATGATTTAATGTTTTAAGTTTTGAGTTTATATATTGTATGTTTTATGTTTTTAATGCGATGCAAACTACCTAAATGCAAACTACATGAATTGGATGGATGGAAAAGGAAGAATAAGAAAGAAGAAGGAGAAGAATGAAGAAGAAGATGAAAGAAGAAAGAAAAATAAGGAAGAATAAGGGAGAAGAAGAAGAGGAAGAAGAAGGTCCAAAGGTCAACCAACTGAGATAGAGAAGGATGGACGATCCGTAGTACAAAACTAGCGTAGGTTGCAAGGAACCAATGTAGTTAGATACTATAGATCATACCAAAAAAGAAGGGCTAAACCTGCTATAGGCATAGCACTTGCAATAGTGTAGAAGTGTATTGGAGTCTGACCCACTATGGGTGGTTGCTCCCTTATTGACTACTGTGAGGTGATTACCCACTAGGATGTATGTCAAGGTCTACTGATACCGACCAAGGAGCTTATCCTGTAATGGGATGTTGAACCTACTGAGTCAAAAGAGAGTATGACCCAATAGAAGATCAAATGTAATACCCACTAGGATGTACAAGTATCCCATGTGGGGTGTAATATTTTGATGAACTGTGCAAGTACTATCCCAAATAGGGGTTTTTTGATGAGATAAAGACATTGTGAGAGTGTGTGCTA
This sequence comes from Wollemia nobilis, assembly GCA_028583015.1. NCBI lineage: Eukaryota > Viridiplantae > Streptophyta > Pinopsida > Araucariales > Araucariaceae > Wollemia > Wollemia nobilis. Next base: position 2,470,419 of record JAQPPZ010017031.1, on the reverse strand, counting down.
TTGTGGCAAAAATTTTGCTTGTCTTTTGAATTCAAGAAGAAGAGAAGAAGCAAAACATCAAATAAGAAGTAGAAGAATAATACCTAGGTGGAGATCGTGCTAGGCATCAGAGTCCTAGTAAAAGTGTAATGCATGTGAGCTACAACCTAACTAGGTATCATCAAATGCCATTGTCGTAAAATCCCCAAAAATCTATATGCGTAGGTAGTCATGAATAGTCAATCATGCAATTTTATGACATGCAAACATGCAAGTTTTTTTAGATGTCAACAAAAAATGCAAGGAGGACAAGCAACGATGCAATATGAGCAAGCAGGTGGATGCAATGGAAATGCAGATGCAGCTAAATGATGGTTTTTTTTTTTTTTTTAAACAGGATTATACTCAATGCAAAATCTAAAAGCACCATTCATTTTATTATAATTAATGAGCATGCCACATTTTTTTGCATTGAAGGTTTCCCAAAGAAGATGTCTTCACGATAATGAAAATCACAAAGGAGTTCCTTGATGGTCTTTCTCTTGAGAGCCATGGCACGATAATAATTACATTTATGAATAACACCATTCTTTTTAACATAAGAAACACCATATAAAAACTCATCATCTTATTTTAAAGTAGCAGGTTCATTTTTAGAGCAAACAAAACCAATCATGTTACAAAATATCAATTTTGGAGGAGAAGTAGAACTTATATCTTTATTGTTATCTTTTGTTATCTTTTGATAATTCATATATTTTGCATACATTATAAAAAGGTCATCATCCTCAAACGGCAAAGGTTGATTTTTATTAGGTATAAAACCTATGCCACATCTCCCAAGCCAAATCTCGACCTCCAAGGATTCTTGAATTCCCTTATGTTGTGGCCCCAGACCTTTACCTACATATACCATACTAGATAGGATATGTTTAGGAAGAGGATAATCATTGGTTAGATAACATTGAGCAAAAGAGCGCTCAATAGGAGAGGGATTGCTACCATAAATATTTTCTTCAAAGGCAGTTCCTTCGAAGATAAAGGTAAACATGCCAAAGTGTACAACATCGCCTTTCTTATGGGGCAAGCCCATGGTTCTTGGTGATGGTGGTAGCTTAGCTAGATCCAGAAGAGGCTCTTGGAGGAACTGATTATCATGATCCAAAGATGAGAAAATGGATGTATGTTCCTCACTCACTTTTAAAATTTGAAGAATTTTTGAAATTTGAGATGAGGAACATGGAGAAATTGTTGAAGAAATAGGACATGAGTTAAATTCAGATTGAGTTAACTCAATATTTGAACAAAATTCAAATGGTTGAGGGTTGCCTAGAATGGTGACAACTTGATTTTCATATTCAAATTTTAGACATTTATGAAGAGTAGAAGGAACGGACTTCATTGCATGAATCCATAGACGCCCAAGAAGGAGATTAAAAGATGCAGGACAATGTACCACATAGAACAAAGTATCCAATATTCTAGGCCTAAATTTTAAGGGAAGATAAATGAAACCACAGGTTTCTTTGGACTCATTGTTGAAAGCTTTTATAATGATATTAGATTTTGTTAAATCTTCCTCTTTTAAACCAAATTTTTGAAAGAATTGATATGTACACAAATTGAGGGAAGAATGTTGGAATATGTAATGCAACATTGTGTAAATTATTCTTAGACTAAAATATAAAGTCTAAAGAATAATATTTGAATTAGAAAATAATTCTATTTTATGTAAAAATATTCCCACCCAATTAATAAATAAAATAAGGGTGCTAGGAATATTTAATTTGTGGGAAAAAGTTATTTCCCATTTTCTAGAAAATATTAAAAAGTAACCAATCACTTTTAATATTTGATAGATGCCACTTGTCACACATCTCAAGATAAGATTGTGATAAGATTTGTCACACATCTCAAGATAATATTGTGATAAGATTTGTCACACATCTCAAGATAATATTATGATAAGATTAGGGCAATTTTAGGGTTGTAGTAGAAAAGCTTCTCTTTAAATAGGGGTGTTGTCTACTACATCTTGTCATATCATGTTGATGCATATTATTGCATAACATTGAAGTATTCTTGTATTGTTGAATCATTGAGTAATATAGTGAGCTTCATAGTGGATGTTTCCCTTCTTCATTTGAAGTAGGGTTTTACCACTTAATATTGGTGTTGTGGGTTTTTCTCTTTTGTGTGTTATTGATCTTGTGGAACATTCTTCAATCTTGGAGAGACTTTGCTTGTCTCACAAATAACCATTATCAATCAAGACTCACTTGATGAGGGTGTCCCCAATAAGTGTAGTGATATAAAGGGAAGAATATCCATGCAATTTTGAGGAAGTTTTATCATCATCTAAGAATGAGACATGATGTATCCCAAAATAACCTACAGCATCAACTATAGCATTAGGGGAGATATCTAGAAAAACTTATTATTGTTTAAAAATTCCATCAAAGTATTTCTATGATCAGGAGAAGTCTGTAGAATCTCTAAAACTAATATCTTTTTTGGAGTATTAGCTAACTGCTTCTGGAGATCAAATGAAATTTTTGGTTGTGGTTTCAACACTAGAGGTGGAATTCTTGTGGCTGAATATTTTCTCTGATTTTTCTTCAAGATTGAACTGGGTCGTGATGTTGAACTTTGTCCTTGTTGATTTTGTTGATTCTAATATTTTTTTCTTATAGTTATATCGACCATGCCAACCACATTATTATGGTGAGCCACCTAATTTACCATTTGTTGATTATGTTTTGGCAATGGATACTTGAATATTCCCATGTCTTGATTGGTTTTTGGAGCTTACTGAGTAAGAGCTTGATTGTTTATTGCTTGATAGTTTCCCAAATAAATGTGCCCTGCATCAATTAAATCTTGGACCACATGCTTCAATATTTTACAAGAGTTTGTCCAATGTTCTTCTACTCTGTGATATGCACAATATTGACCTACCTTATACCAGTGATTTGTAGTATGTGGTTGTCTTACTGGAGGTAACTCAATTGCATTGACTTCTAATAGTTGCTTCAAAACTACTTCCATAGATATGTTAAGTCTTGTAAAACTCCTTTGAGGTTTTTCAAGTACTATCTTTTGTAGGCTATTAGTGACATTATTAACAGGTCTACTATCACTATCACCTCCTGTATGCTTATTCTTATGTTGGAATTTAGTGGGTTTCTCTTCTTTAACATTGATTTGGCCTCTTTTAATAAGGGCATGTTCCACTTTCCTTTCTAGCTCAATTGCTTGATCAATAGACATGACAGTAGTAGTCTCTAAGGTATAAGATATTTATTCTTGTAAAATACCAATAAATATATCGAGCATATATTTCTGTGGTACAGGATGTCTTAACCGACCCACTAAGCTTCTCCAACGAGCTAAAAATTTAGAAAAACTTTCTTATTTGTTTAGTTTCAGATTATAAATATCTTTCATCGATACTTATTTCTCAATGTATGCACCAAACTGATGAACAAATAATTTTGTTGTCTCTCCAAAACTCTTTAGGGAATAATTGGGAAACTGATAATACCATTCTAATGCCATACCAGCAAGACTTTTTGGAAAAAAATTCAATAATAACATGTCATCATAAATAAAATCATGGCAAGTTGTTCTAAATATTCATAAATGCTCTATTGGATCTTCTATCCCTTTATAGATTGGTAAAACTAGCATAGGAAAATGCTTTGGATAAGGCCTAGCAGCAACAATAGGATCCAATGGTTGATTACACATCTTCTTATAACTATAAGTGAAACCTAAAGGCTGAATCATAACCATTCTTGAAACCAGTTGATTCACCATATTTGCCAAATTGCATTTCTAGATTACTGCTATGTGTGTTCCCCAGATTTCCTAGAGGAGAAATATATGTATGTTGAAGTCCTAATGTTTAATTTAAGTTGGGAATTTGAATACCTTGGTTATATGTGGTGCTTTGTGAAAATGGAAAACTAACATTTAATGGGATAGAAGCAATAATGTTGACATTCGAATATGGATGAAGAAATTGAAAACAATTTTGTGTGCCACTACTAGTTAGGGGGACTTGCAGATCCCTCCTAATGTTGGTGGTTGTAGTAGTGATACTAGACATTTGGTTTTTTATATTATCAAAATGCAATGATTGGGATGTAGGATTATCATGGTTAAGCAAATGAGATCTAATGGGAGGATAATGAGAAGCATATTCTTTTTCAATATGAGCTTCTCGCTCTATACATTCCAATAGCTTTTCCTTATTAGCTTTCATGAAACCCAAAATATGATCAAATTATGAGAAGAAAAATTTATATCAGTATCCATATCCACATAATTTTGCTCTTTTGGACCTATATTAGGATTTTTCCTATCAACCTGATCATCTTCGGGAGGAACATAATCATATTCTAACTATCTCCTCTGACTTCTAAGGAAAGGAGCCATTGGAAGTAGTGAAAATAGATAGGGGAAAACACTAACACCCAAACCTTAATTTAATAAATATTTTAAAATATAATTAATGATCTTCCTTTAAATTTCTCAAAATAAAGGAGGTGTTCACATAAGTTTCACCAAATATGTAGAGGGGAAAAACCGCCCTACCGCGTACAATTCCCAAACAAGGTTGGATCCACAAAAGAGAGAAGGCCTTGTGGGGTGAACCATGGGGGCTACGTTGTTCTCTACACTCAGTTCTAGGGGAGGAAGGGTTCACCAAGAAAATTTTAAGGACTCGCTCCAAGTCCTCAGGATATTCAGGAATTTTTTATGTATTCAATTTCAAGCAATCACCTAAATTTGGTCTTTCTAGATCTATGCTATGAAAGATAAAGGACAATGCAAAAATACAGAATGCAAAAATACAAGAGCTAACCCTGGTATGATTCTTTCTTTGAATGCTTTCTAACCTAGGATATTATATAAAAAATATTTAAGCGAGGGCTTAAGAAATAATGCACAAACATAATTAACCTTGGATGCACACTATATGATGTTGTATTTTAGTGCCTATAACTTAAATATATCTCTATAAAATCAAATCTAGGGTTTACAATAGAAATATAAAGCACTCAAAAAATAGCCTAAAGACTAATCAGAACACTTAACTTATCCAATGGTTGATCATTGCTTTTGCTACCTCTTGTTCAATGATATCGATAATACCTAATCCTACAAGCTAACTCAAAAATAATTGAAAATGGAATTAGCATTAGGAGACCTACTTAGGCCACTATATAATAATACTTGGAGGCACAATAGTCAAGCCCCCTAGGTCATTTATATGAAATTTGAAAATATAAGCTAAAATTGACCTTTGGATATTTAATCATAAAATAGTAATGTAGCAGAGTAGAAACATAAAATAGAATATGCCAATATGACCTAGATGCAGTTTAAGATCTAATCATGCAATTATATTTAGTAGGTTACCCCTAGTTTATCTCTAGGTAAAATTGTACCTCGTAGAGAGTGGGTGTGATGATGCAGTAAGCAAATTCGTGCCCCATCGAGATCGAGCGTGATCTCGCTCCTGCATGGAGAAGACCCTAAATTCGGATCTCCGAAGTCGAGCCTCGATGATACCATGTGCGATTTCACCTATGATGAAAGAAAAATAAAAGTGAATGTGAAATGAAGTGCATAAACATAAATCCTAAAATAATAAACTTTATTGATGATGCAGAGGCATACAGAAAGGGCAAGATCTCCAGGTAGTTAATCTCTCCTCTCGAACTATGACATGGATCCACCAAATCAAACATTACATAAATGCAGCAGAAGACCAAATCCAAAATTTGCACTTTTTGGTTACCTTGCAGAAGATAAAAGTAAGCAGATAGAAAATAACTTGCGAGTGTGTTAGAATAACCAAGCGTGTCTTAGAAATCATAAGAGCGTGAGATAGATTGTGTGTGTGTGTGTGAATGTGAGATCATCCATCCTTTTATAGGTAATATTAAATGTGGAAAGAGCATGAAAACCTTAGTAAAGCTGATGACAAACATGCTAAAGAGAAAAATTAGGGTTTCTAAGGAAGAAACCCTAAAAATGTGAAATCATGCCCGCTCCCGATGGGTCACGACTTCACTTTCACGAAATTGCGCCCCACCTTGGCTAGGTGCAATCTCACTTAGAAGGGAAAAAAATATAATGCAAGGGGAAAGAGGCACATCCCTTGCCTTAGGTAGGGGTTAGGGATCTCTTGGATGGCTCTAGGAAGATTTCCCACTAAAAGTGGGTCAATTTTTCATGTCTACAGGAGGTTGTCAGTTGTGGTGAGGACCAAGGTATGCGAGTTTCATCTCATACTCATACTCTTTTGATGCCTCGTCGAGGGAGTCAGAAGGCTTAGCAAAAAATGTTGTAACAGGAAGATGATCTCCTAACAGATGAAATTAACCTTGGTCAGCATAATAATTATCATCGATCTCCTCCCCAAAGCCTATGGTTAGACACTAGAGGGAGTCTGCAAGGATCTCATTAAATATATGTATGGAATACCCTATGCCAAATTTATCTATAGGAAGTTGGTATTGTGGCTGGTAAGGTATTTGGAGACCCTACTCATGTTGACCAAGGCCATTCTCATCCCAATGGTAGCGGTAAAGTACCGTAAGGTAAAATTTGGGTTTGATATACAATAATTTTTTCTTTAAAAAGGTTCCTTGTCGTGGTCTATTGTAGGAAAATGATCAGTAGATTCATCAAAACTGAAATAGATGAAAATTGTTTGGTTTAAGGGTACTCCCAAGGGCACAATGGTACCAATGGCTAATGATGGCACATGAGGTCTACCCATATCTTGGATGAACTTGATGAGCGGTGTGAATGTGATATTTTGTACTAGGTACTCAATGAGACTAGGGTTAGCCAAGTGGATCGTGACTTGCGGTGAGGATAATAGGGATGATGAGGATGATGGAGGTGTGATGTGATGTGGTTCATCCATCATAGCAAATGATTCTTCTTCTTCCATGGGAATTAGAATTTCTACTATGAATATGGTAGGGATGAATGATTAGGTTTCCTCCATTGGTGCCTTCAACTTCTCCTCGCTCAAAGGACCCGATAATGAAGAAGGGATGCCAGAAGAGACCAATGGCAAGGGTTGAGATAGAAGTGACAATGTGGATGTATTGGTGGATGGCGATGATGATTTTGATGGGCACTCTAGATGTTTAATAGGGGAATCAGGTTGTATGTCGAGATGCTTGGATGGTAAGATAAATTCTTATGGATTACTGACTAGATTTATTTGAAAGGCTTATCGTTTGATAGGACTACATGGATTTGTCCTTCATGGATGTATATAATGCACTAGTGTAGTATATATGGGATGCATTTTCCAAGCAATATGTTATATTGCATTGCACCTTCCAAAACGTGGCACAATACCAAAATCGTCTTTAGTCCAACCTGTATATGAAGGACTATTGTGTCAATCATAGAGCATAGAGCATCGTTAAATGCTTGAAGAGTGAAGGTGGATGCTACAATATGTGATGTTGGAATACTAAGATGTTCCAACGTGGTAGAGGTGATTATGTTGATAGAATAGCCTGTGTTAATAAAAACTCATTTATAGGGGATCTGATTTATACAAGTAATTATGTGCAATGGAGGATCAACTACGTTTGTGGGTACTAATTTGATCTTGTGATCATAGAAAGTTATGATAGGTTCTTTACATTTTTGAACATACCCATGAAATTGGTAAAAGCGTTGGGATCCCAGGGTTGCAATTCAATGTATTTTAGAATCTTCATCAGAGCTTTTCAATGTCGGGGTGATTGTTGTATTAGCTCATATATGGAGAGTTTAGTCGATGTCATTTTTAGACTTTGAGTAAGCCTACTTATGATTGCTACCACTGGTTGAGGTGGTGGATCCTAGATAGTATTTCAAGATGATAAGGGTGGTGACGTAGAAGGAATATTAGAGGAAGTTTTAGGTGGTGCAACTTGATCATATCTTCAATTCCTCGTCACAATATTAATCATCCCTATGAACCCCTAATTGGGTGGGGCTATATATACTTCGTTTACCTATCTTATTTGATCTTCCTTAACCTCGTGGGTAGGTAAGGGATCTTTGAAGATGCCCATTTTTTGGTTATTGGGGGCAAGAGGATTATTAATTTGCAATTGATTTTTATTGAGTATATCCTACATGAGATTCTTAAATGTATAGCACATTTGGATATCATGACCATTTTTTCTATGATAGAGATAGTACATGTCCTATTTATACCATTTTGGTTTTGGGCGATTTGGATCCAAGGGGTAAATTTTAGGTAAGGTGATAGTCTTCGCCTCACACAATTGATTAAATATCGATGCCAAATATTTATGCAATAGTGTATAGTTTAGAGGTGGTTGGTACACTTGATTTTGTGCTCGAGTTTTTTGAGTTTGTTTGTTGTATTGCATTGGATGGGGTTGAGCCTGATAGTTAGGTTGTTGGGGTGTTGTTCGTGTCTCAGGCTTTAGAACACTTAAGATAACTTGGTTGACCAAAGCTAGTTTTTATTGTGTATTATTGCCTCTAGGGTTATTGTTCCATTCTCTCTTTTGAAGTTTTATGTCCCCCTCTTGGACTTTGATGTCATCTATGACCTTGGATTGTACCAAAGCCTCTTCAAATGTCTGGTATTGTTGTAATTGTAAGAAGAATGAGATTTGCTTCGAACAACTTCTGTGAACATTCGAGTTAGTTTCATTACGGGTAGGGTGAAAGGTAATTTTGACATCACCTTTCTCCACCTATTGCCATAGTCCATGACTGGCTCATCGTCAAATTATCAAAGGTTAGACAAGTTATTCAAGTTGGTTTTCTTCTTAATTCCAAATGAAAAGTGTTCCAAGAAGGTGTTTGCAAGCTTCTCAAAGCTATAGATTTTGTGCCTTGGTAAATGGTTGTACCACTCTAAGGTAGGGCTAGAGAGTGTTATCAAAAAGGTCTTGAGCAACAAGACATCATCATATTGAAGTTGGAAACAAAGGTTCATGAAACTAGTCACGTGTTCTTATGTATCCTCATCTCCTTTAAAGTTATCCAGTCTAGGAATTTTAAAGTTCTCAGGATATGGAGGACATGGAACTTAAGGATGAAGTGGTTTATTGCACAGTTGACACAATGTGGGATTTTGATAACCCATTCCTTGTTTCTCTAATGATTTTATGCATTTTATGAGCACTTTGTAAGCCTGAGAGGATATTATCTCATCTTTATGTATTGGTCTTCGAGGAGGGAGAGGTGGAAGATTTCTGTGGGGATGATGTGGTTGAATATAATAATCAACCATATATTCATAGAGTGATTCAAGATATACTCGATCCTGATGCTCTGATTCTAGATCATCATAGACCTCATAGTCTTATTGATGATTTTGTGATTAGCACTATTGAGACCTATGGTGATGAATGGGTGCACAAGAAGGGAAAATTTGAGTTGGCCTATAAGGAGAGTCATGGTGTTGTGCAATGCACCTTTGAGGGGTTTGTTGTTGATAGGTACTAGGTATGTGAGCCTCTTCATACACTGTTCTTTGCAATTATTCTTGGTGCAATCATTATTAATGCAACCTTTGTTAGTGCACCCTTTGTTGTTCTAATCAACTTTGTTCTAGGTATTCTTGACCCTTTTGAAACCTATCCAGCCATAGCTAGCATAGTTGTTCTTGTTCATTTATGTTCTACCTAGGTGTATGATCCATTTGATCAATTGTGTGAGGTCGATGGGCCCTTATATTAGTATGGAGGGATTTAGCTTGCTCTATGGGCCCAACAAGGTTGGCTACCCATTTCTCATGATCGAGGGAAGTCGTGTTGACCTGATGCTCAAGTTTGAAGGTGTGTTCTACATAATCAGATGGTATAGAAGTACAATGTGCTTGCATAGAGCACTCTTCATGATAAAAAATAGGATGACCTGGGTCTTCCTCTTCCTCGTCTTCAAGATAGAGGTGAGCAGATCAGGCTACACTATTAGGATGATGAGGATCGTACCTATCTAATTGAGGAAATTTTTGGATCATCCATGGATAATAAAGCAAATTTTCTCTCTCATCTAGGCTAGGTAATGGTGCATAATCTTACTTCAGCTCATATTTATGGATAGATCTAGTCAAGATACGAATCCACAACACTCCCTTAATAGGCCCCTCATTGGGTGGGTTTTATATGATGGTAGCATAGGATCATCTTAGACCAAGAAGCTCATATTATTCATCATATTGATGACTCATAGGTGCATCTTGGATAGGGATATCCTAAAGGTTATATTCCTTGGGGGTGATATTAGTGTTACAACAAAGACCAGGATGCCATGGTGGAATGACCATATCCTCGGGATTGAATTAGAGATGTTCTATACCTCCTTGTAAATTTTTAGCAGCATCAGCTCATGAATGAACTTGGTTGTGTGTGGTTACCATGATGTTGATTACATAAAACAATAAAAAAACAAACAAAGTATACAATATGATTATCTCTTTTAAGTTTTAATTGTGATTCCTTATGTTATTTTGTGTGTTTTGATGTTGAAAAAACCCTATTTCTATAAAACTAAGGGTTAACAGAATAGAAAACTACTAAAAGGTAGTTCAAGAACACCCCCTGTCGACGGATGTAACTCAAACGACAAAAATTGGATTCCTATTGGATATTGGATCAAGGTAACCTTAAGGGAACAAATTATCCCTTTAAAGGGGTTGCGTGTCTAATGTCCTAGTTTAGGTGAATCCTCACTTTCCCTTAACCCTTGCGTTTAAGGCATGTGATGCGTTGTCATTATGCACATCATTAATTCTCAATGAATTTGTCAATCCAGGGCAGTGTACAAGGCTATTTGCGGAAGGAGTGAACAGGGCTATAACTTAGGTCATTTGGGAGCAACAGGTCTTATTGGTGAAACCGATTGTGTGGGGGATTTAGGACATTTTTATCTCTAAATTGCATAAATTGAACTTTAATCTAATTGCAGGAATGGAAACTAATTACTAACTACAGAAATGAAATCCTAGTTACAATTACAGAATGAAATCTAATTATGTTGCAGAAATAACTCCCTAGTTACGAGTTGCAGAATTAGAAATCTAATTATGATTGCAGAAAGGAAGTCTATTTACTTTTGCAGTAATGGAAACCTGATTATAACATGGAAATTAAGTCCTGTCAATGCTCTGTAATAGAAGGTTGTCAATATTCTATGCAAGGGTTGACAACAAAACACAAAATGCAATAAATTGCAAAAAATAGTAAATTTTGGAAATGACAATCTGCAGTAATTTGAAAGCTTGCTGAAAATGGAGATTACAACCAAACCTATCATTAATCACAAGATCATCCTAATCATGAAATAAACTAAGATTGCAAATACTATTAGTTGTTTACAAGGAAATGAAATGACAAGTTTTACAACTTATTCTACTGTAGCAAAATCAGAATAAAAACCTGTTGTTAGTCCTCCTCCTAGGTCTGGAAGTGGCCAGCCTCCTTGTCCAGAAGAAGGTATGAGTCTTTCTCTCTCTCTAGATCTTACTCACACTCATTCACAACAACATGAATAGAAAAAGTAGTGCACTTTATTGATTCAAGAACATAATTATAGTATTGTTGCTAAAAACCCTATTACAGGACTGTAACAGTCACTTTTCTGCTATTTTCTTATTATTATACTTCTTGCTTATTTTCCCCTACCTTAGCTCAACCTGGATGGGAGCTATCTATTTATAGATATCCTAAAATCTATTTACAAACTGAGAATATCTCATTCCTATCTTACAGATCTATTCCTATTATGTTGCAGCATTTCCTGGGTTTATCCTAGAAGAGGATCAAAATTGATCTTTTCCATGAATGGTGGCTTTGGACGGCAAGGACGACAAAGTCAGATGGGAGATATTTTCCTTTAACCTTTTCAACCTTCTTTCCCTTTTTCCATCGTCAAAAATCAGTCAACAAGTCAAAAAGCGCTTTCTGTTCTCATTTCGAAGATAAGTGGCTCATTTCGAAGAGATTGTATTTCTCATTTCGAAGATGTCCGCTCATTTCGAAGAGACTGTATTTCTCATTCTGAAGATGTCTGCTCATTTTGAAGATCTTTGAAATGAACAATTATGTGCTCTTCAAGTGATTTCATCTGCATTTCTCAGGTGGGTTAGCTCTCAGGATCAGATTGCAATAGCCTTCATCTCTCTCCATGTGTGAATTCCATGCCTTGCCATTCATTGGCAGCTGGCTAGAATTTACATTGGAAAACCAGTTTCTGTTGCACAGTAACAGTTTGCTTGCACTATTTGCTAGATTTAGATAAATAAATGCTTGAAACACATCAAAACAAAACTAGTGAAGTGTTGCTATCAACCTAAGCATACTTCTCATTTAGCAAGTCATGACAAAGTAACATAAAACTATGCAAAAATTGTAAAAATCAGAATATAGTATTTCTAACACATTGATCATGCAAACAGTTAATACACAACATATTAAATCAACTTAACTAGCATATCAGATTAAACACAAGAGTTTTTAGGCAGTTTCAATGTTCAAAACATGCTATGATTGAGGCATTTCCAGGCCTCATCATTTCCCCCAACTTATATTAATGCATGTCCTCATGCATTCTGTTGGGCTATAGAATCACATATATCCATATTCAAATTCCATGATCTGTAGAACAATTTGGTGCCTATATAATATCCCCTGTTCTCCTGAAGGTTTCTGAGCCATTCTTCAAACTGATCATCAGGTTGAGAATCTTCTTCAAAATAGAAGGGAACTGGAGAAATGATGGTTGGAGGCCTAAATCTGAGACCTATCCAGTGATGTTGCATGATTTCAATCAGTTGTATCACTCCTTCTGCCCTTCTTCTGGACCATTCTAGGTTAATGGGGGAGATAGGTTCCCTTTTATGTAAAGAAATGGAAAGTTCTGCCCATCTGTTTCTGCAAAATGATAATGCTGGAACAAAACTGTCATTACAAAAATTTTGGAATTTGGTCACACAGTCCCTCAAATTGCTCAAGTACATCCTTTTTACATCTTCCCTATTCATCATGGTGAAATGTTGTCTGGTGATAAGTGGATGATTTGGCTGAACTACTCTGACTAACAATTCAGCTCTTAATTCAATTTCTTTATTTTGTCTTTTCTCCTGGTCCCAGTAAAACTGATTTTGTAAAGTGGACATGAATGCTCTCAGTTGAACATCTCCTATGTAAATTTGAGGGTGAAACTCTACCTCTTCTGGAATAAAGAAGTTGTGTAAAAATAATTCACATAAGAGATTTTTCTGTTCTACGAGGGCTGTCAAAATAGGCTTCTAAGAAATCTGTAGTTGTGTCCAATTTGTATGGGAGACCTGAGCTAATCCTCATGACCTGCCATCTGAGATATTTCTCCTTCAGAATGAGACTGTAAAATCTGGTCGATCATCTGAATTGGACCAAAAACTCAGCAATCTGACATAAATCAGTCACTTTTTCATTCAATGCCTTGATTTATGTTTCTTTTGCTTCTAACTATTTACCTTCCAATTTAAATTTTTCAACTTTAGTGGCAAGTTTTTCATATCTGATCACCCAACTAGCTATGTCTGTATTATATTGCTCTAGGGATACAGTATTGGGTGGTCTAACTACAGGTGGAAATATGGGTAGCAGATCTACTTGAACCCCTTTTTCTACTTCCTTGGTTGGTCATCGATAATAATTCTACTTGTATCCCTTTTTTTCCGGGCAGACAACAATACTTGGGACACAACTACTTGTACCCCCTTATCCTCTACTTTTATTGAAGGTATAACAATTTTAAATACAGAAATCTCATTTGAAGGAGTACTTACTTGAACAATTGCATGTTGTTGTTTAAATTGCTCCTGTGCTGGTGTTTCTTGCTGTGACTCATCTCCAATATTCTTTTCTATGCTTTTTATCAATTCTGGAGCATCTTCGGAATGAGAAGGCAATGCTTCAGAATGGAAGGGCACTTCTTTAGAATGAAAGGCGTCTGCTTCAGAATGAGCACCTATGTCTTTAGTCAAAGTTTTAGATACCTCAATCAAAGTAAAAGAGTCATCTGCCCTAGATAATCCCATAAGTAACTGAGCCAAATTATCCTCATCAATAGATACAGTTGGTTGTTCTTCAGACTGTGATAGCCTCTTCCTCAATTCTGCCACTTCTTGTAATTTTGCAATCTTCTTTTCCTGTATTTCAATGATATTTTATTTTTCTTCAATCCATTTAGTTTGTGTTTTGATAACACTTTTTGCTGCTCTTAGTTGTTCTGTGATGTCCACCTCCTCTATTTCTGATTCAGAATCTGATGTAGACAAATCATCTATAGTTGGTTTCTCAACAACTATCTCATCTTCTGCTTCAGCTGTCTGCTCTTGTTCAGGAGGTTCCATGAAACTATCTATGATTGCATCCACATCTTCTGTGGCTTGTTGAACTGTAGCAACTTCAAAACTGTCTTGCCCAGTCTCTTCCTCAATCATTTGTTCAGGGAATTCTAAAAAATCTTCAGGGGCTGGTTGCACTTCTGTAACATCCGGACTGCCTTGTCCACCTTCTTCTTCTATCACCTGTTCTTCTATTTCTCTCAAGTGGAGTCTTGTAGACCTCCTAGTTCCTGATGCAAATTTTTTCTTCTTGCCCTATTTTTTGGTGACAGTAGGGGCTGTGGGGACAGTTTCAGATTCTGGTGGGAGTGCTTCTATTTCCCTTGTTGTCTCTTCCCCTATTTTTCTAGGCACTTCACTCCCCTATTCTATAGATCAGCAACATCTTCAAAAAAATGAACTTTCTTCTATTTTTCTTTTCGACTGTCGGTTCCAGGCCCTCTCTTCTTTTGTTTCTTAGCTTGTGAGGTTGAAGGTTCTAGAGAAAGGTGCTCTATTGCTTCTTTTGGGTGTGTTTCCTCCTCTGCAATAGCATCTATGATAGCATCTATTTCTTCTTCCTCCTCATCCTCTCTTCCAAAAACTACATCATTCAGAGTAGAATAAAACCTATCAAAGCTTCTAGGGTTTCCTCTAAAATGATGTTGGTAGACTAATTTAATAAGACCATGGTGGCGAGGGCTCCCTTTTCCTTCTTGATATCATTTTGCCATATTTTTCAACTCTTGGTGCAGATACAAGGGAAGATTTACCCTAACTTCTGGTTGTTGCCTACCATGTCTTAGGTGGTTCAAAATTTTGAAATGATGCCCTGATAAAAGTACATATTGCCCTTCACAGGTTAAAAATTTTATTACCCATGTGGCCACTTCATTCCAGGGTTCTTGTAGGCTGGCCCTTTTTACCCCCTTGCATGTGTTGTTGTGTATTAAGTATTCTGGCTCCCTATCATTTTCTTCCAGAAATTGACTAACTACATTTGCCAGTGTATTTTTGCCAGTTCTAGAAATTTGAAGACCCTCTAATGGAAGCTCAGTAATTTGACTTAAAACTTTAGGGGTTACCTCAATTGTCATGTCGTTAATGTGTGCCTGGTTATTTCTAAATGTGTGAGCGAACATGCCGGCCAAATCTTCAGAGGACCCATCAAATTTGTCCAAAAATGGCATAAGCCCTCCATCTTCAAAAATTTGCAGCACTTCTGGATTTTCTCGAAGGTGGGTGGTATCTACTGGTTCCATATTTGTCTTTCATCCCATTTTCCTATTTTGGTATGTTAAAAATTGCTCACCTCTGCTGCTACTCTTCTTTGGATCGTTGGTTTCTGGTTCTTGCAGACTTGCAGGGTTTGTTTTCAGGTTTTCAATTGCCTTGTTTGTCTTCTTCGAAATGAACTGCAATATCGACATTGTACCTCGTAATCATTTTGCGTTAGCAATTATGTCTTCGGAAGGAAGGGTGGCATGCATCTCTATTTCTACTCCGAACACCTATCCATTAATGATTGCACAGATGTCCTTGCCATCAGATCCACCTCACTTGTTTTTAGCTCATCTGTTTTGCCCATAGATTTCTCACGTGCATGGTTATCAGCGTCGAACAATGGTGGCATGTTGTTGGTCACTTCCCCATGATTATGGTACTTCCTTAATGGGTGCAAGATAAGACAAATCACATCTCAACTGACACGTGTCATTTATCATATGCAGTCAAAGAATTCTACTGATCGTATATTTTCCCCCTCCTTGGATGCCACGTGGAAATATCATGTTGAATGCTCATTCCGAAGACTATGCTTCATTGCGAAAACAATTCCTCATTTCGAAGATAAAGTTTCATTCCGAAGACAAGTCCTCATTCTGAAGATCATGCTTCATTGCGAAGACAATTCCTCATTCCGAAGACAAAGCTTCATTCTGAAGACAATTCCTCATTTCGAAGACAATGTTCATTAGAAGACAAGTAAATTAAGAAAAAAATATTCGAAGAAATTTCAATCCGAAGACAATACAATAGTTAATTTGAAGAAAACTTCAATCCGAAGACAATACAACAGTCATTCTGAAGAAGATAGCAGACACTATTTTTGGCATTCTCATTCTGAAGATTAGGTAGAAACCAATATTCTCCTTCTCAAAACATGTTTTAAGTATGCCAACTCTTATGGATACCTTTTATGCTAATGGTTAATTGTTATATACTACATACCAATCATTTACAATGAAGAAATGTAAGAAATATATACGATTAAAACAAGTTAATGCAAGTTTTGAAGAATGACTACTTCTATTGATGTTCTACTGAGATTTTCTGCAATATTTCAAAACAAGTGCAGTTGGTGAATTTGTACAATGATGATTCAAAAATTTTCAAGGTTATGCATGCCAGAAAACTGGTTTTCATGCATACCAACTCAGTAGTGCCTTAGGAAAGGTTTTCACTGTTGAGCTATTCATTTTCTCTCTTTTTTTTCTTTTTTTTTTTTTACCTCTCCTTTTCTCTCTTTTTTTTTTTTATTCTGATTATGCCCGTGAAGGAATTCATGATTTCCCTGAAATCATGCCCATGAAGGAATTCACAATCAAAATTTATTCATCTTTTTGTTTTCTTTTTTTATTTTTTTTATTTTTTGCTTTTCTTGAAATCCATGATCATGCTGATTTTATTGAAGTGGAAGAGGGAATCTCTTCCACATGTTGTGCATCCAAACTATCAAGCTACTGCAAGAATTCCTCTTTAGTCAGAGGTGTATGGTACACCCTGAGGCGATGTCCATTCACTACCAACTTTCTCCGTGACCCATCAATAGGAGATAGACGAGCTGCTCCATTGTCAAATACCTCTTCAATCTGGTAAGGTCCAAGCCATCTAGTTCTCAGCTTTCCAGGGAAGTCCTCATAGCGAGAATCAAATAGCAAAGCCCAATCTCCTTGCTAAAATTTCCTCTGTTGAATGTGATTGTCATGCCACAGCTTCCTCTGCTCTTGAATTACTTTAGTTTGGTGCAGAGCATCCAACCAAAGTTCATCCAATGCATTCAGCTACAGAATCCTATCCGTCTATGCCTGTGACAATTCAATCCCAATTTCCAATGTTGTGCGCAATGTTAGTAGCTCAAATTCAATAGGTAGGAGGGGTTTTTACCAAAAACTAGTTCATAAGGTGTGAATCCGGTAGTGGATTTCCAAGTAGTATTGTAAGCCCAAAGCTGCTTCAAGTAATTTATCTAGCCAGTTTCTCCTATGAAAAGCTACTATTTTTGTCAAGATTCGTTCCAGTTCCCTGTTTGTTACCTCAACCTGGCCATTTGCTTGTGGGTGGTAAGGTGATGATTTCCTATGTTTGATTTCATATAATTCTGTAAAAGCCTCAATGACTTTAGATGCAAATTGGGGTCCTTGGTCTATGGTGATAGACCGTGGAGCTCCAAATCTCTAAAAAATCTGAGTATACAAGAAATCGGTGACCTTCTCTTCACGAGCATGTTTGAAAGCACGCACCTCTACCCACTTTGTCGGGTAATCAGTGCATACTAGAATATGCACCTTTCCTTGAGAAGGTGGATCAATAGGTCCTACAAAATCAAGCCCCCACCTCTCAAATGGCTCTAAAACCAATTGAGGTTGTAGTGGCATTTCATTTGTATGAGTGGGTTTCCCCATTCTTTGGCATGCATCACAATGCCTGATGTACTTTTTCACATCCTTGTGAAGAGATGGCCAATAATATCCTGTCCCTAAAATTTTTCTAATTGTGCTTTTTACAGAATAGTGTCCACTGAGGGTTCATCATGACAAGCCCTAAGGATATCATATACCTCATCCTTTCGGATGCACCTACGTAACACATGGTCAGGACTGCACTTAAAAAGTATACCCTTAATCCACTCAAAGGAAGAACTCTGTTTGATCAATTGTTTTTCTATTTTGAAGTGAAATGTGGAGGAACTTTCCCTGTGACCAAATAATTGGCTATATCTGCAAACCAAGGTGATTGGACAGATATAGCAAATAATTTTCATCAGGAAAAGTGTCCTCAACTAATTCCCCTTCCTCTGTGTTCTGCAACCTGGACAAGAAATCTGCTACAACATTAGCTTTTCCTGGTTTGTTGATTATTGTGATATCAAATTCTTGCAGCAATAGTAACCAACGAATAATTCTTGCACTTACCATAGGCTTATTCATCAAATACTTAATGGTTGTGTGATCTGTGTGAATGAATATTTGATAACCTTTGATGTAATGCCTGAATTTGTTGATGGCATAAATTACTGCCAAGAATTCCTTCTCGGTTGTGGTATAATTTTTCTCAGCTCTATCAAATTCTTGCTAATGTAGTAGATGGCATAGTGTTCACCATTGTCAATCTATCCTAATGCTTGCTCCAATTGCGGTATTGGAAGCATCAACTTGTATGTGAAATGGTAATGTCCAATTAGGTCCTCTTAACATAGGTGGAGTTACTAATTTCTCTTTCGAGCTTCAAATGATTCCTCGACACCTTGCGGTCCAGGAGAATTCAGAATCTTTAGTCAATAGGGCAAACATGGGATTGGCTATTGTGCTAAAGCTGGGAATAAACCTACGGTAAAAACCAATGTGTCCTAGGAAGCTTCCGACATCAGTCTGAGTTTTAGGAGGAAGAAGATTCTTGATAATTTCCACCTTCTTTGGATCAACCTGGATCCCTTGAAGAGAGATGTGATGACCAAGAACTATTCCTTCCTCCATCATCATAAAACATTTGTCTGGATTCAAGGATAACTGGTATGTTTCACAGCGAGTTAAAACTCTGTCAAGGTTTTCTAATGTAAAGTCAAAAGTCTGTCCACATATTGTGAAATCATCCATGTATATCTCAACATTGTTGGTAGTCAGATCAAAAAAATTGCTAAGACCGCTCGTTGAAATGTTGTTGGGGCATTACACAAACCAAAAGGTAAAACCCTATAGGCAAATGTTCCCCATGGACAGGTAAAGGTTGTTTTCTCTTGATCTTCGGGTGCAACCTGAATTTGATTATACCCACTAAATCCATCAAGAAAACAAAAGTATTTCTTTCCAGCAAGGGTATCTAACACCCGATCTATGAAAGGTAATGGAAAATGGTCTTTGTATGTCACTTTGTTCAGCTCTCTATAGTCTACACATACTCTCATTTTTCCATTTTTCTTAGGAACTATAACCAATGGAGAGACCCACTGGCTATCAAAAATTGGGTAAATGAATCCTACCTCTAGAAGTTTTTCAATTTCTTCCTTTACAATATCCCTCAAGGCAGGATTCGGTCTTCTCTGGGGTTGTCTTACTGGCTTGACTTCTTCAGTATAAATCCTTTGGGTGCATATATCAGGGTGAATCCCTGACATATCTTTGTAGTCCCAAGCAAAAGCATGAACATGCTTCTACAAAATAGTTATCAATTTTTCTTCCTCTTCCCTAGTAAACTAGTTGTTAATGTTCAGAAATTTGCTTGTTGGACTTCTATTTGTTTTGTATTTGGAAGGACTGAATTCACTTCTTCATACTTGGTGATTAGGGAGTTAAGAGGGCAATGATGAGATGGGAGGAAATAAGAAGTTTATGTTTCATTGATTTCTAATGGAAGCATATCTTGTATGGAACAGTGAGAAGGGAAAATCAGGTGATGGTGCCACCCATGTGGTAGTGAAACAGATGTTTCCTGTGATAGTACAGATGGCTCACCTTCAGAATTTTGGTTCTCCTCATTCCCTAACAACTGATGGATATTTATTGCTTCCTCTTCTAACCCTTGTTCATGCAGAACATTCATTAGGATAGTTTCATTCTCTAAAGTTTCTATGTCATGGAGGTCTTCTGTGTGTTCCCTTACTACCAAGGTGGCTAGTGTGGAAATAACCTCTTCTGGTTCTTCATCTGAGTCAGGAAACCATAACTGACCTAAAAAATTGTTGGAGGGTCTTGCAGGAGGATACAGAGAGATCTATTTTAGATCAATACCATTTGAAATGGTCATTTTTCCAGATCTGCAGTCTATGAAGGCTATTGCAGTTGCAAGCCAAGGTCTTCCCAGAATGATGGGATATCCATGTGCTGAATTTCTTGGCTGTAAAACCAAAAAATCTGTAGGGAATTCCCAAGAAGAGACTTCTATAGGGACATCTTCAATGATACCTTCGGGTTTTGCAACTGACCTATCAGCCATTTCTAAAACTGTAAATGTGGGATTGAGATGTTTGAGCTGTAATTGTTCCATTATATCCTTGGTCATGACATTTATTGCAGCTCCTAGATCTACTAAGACATTTGATATTGGTATTGAGCCTATGGTAACTATGATAACTGGACTCCCTGGGTCACTATACTTTGGAGGTACTAGTTTTCGGACAAGAGATCAGCTATCTTTCCTTCAACTTTGAGCAGTCATGGAAAATGCTTTCTTTTTCCTTTCTGCTCTTCTAATGCACAAATCTCGGATAGTACTTTTAATCACTGGTATATCCTTAATGGCTTGCAATAAGGGCAATGATATAGTTAACTTTCTAAGTTCCTTGACCAGGTCGACTCAAATTTTTCTTGTGGTATTGAATCTTTCGGGATATGGAATTATCCTTGATGAAGGTAATTGTTCTGCTGTGGTTCTATTTTTCTTCTTCTTTCTCTGTTGTTGGTTTAACTCTAGCTGGTTCCAAAGGTTCTTGCTTTTCATTTTCCTTGATTTTAGTTGAAACGAGGTTCAGGTACAACTTTTCTTGAATGAATTTGGATATTACTACAATCAAGAACATGTATTTCAGTATTTTCTTTAGACTTGGCCACATAGACAGGGAATGCCTATCTTATGTTGTTTGGATTAGTGGTTGGTTGAGCTGGAAGTTGAGGTTGTTTCACCTGTTGTGTTTGTTGTGGTTGGTTCTATTTTTCTTGAAAATTTTGATTAGGTGCGGGCAGCAAATGTCTGAGTTTGACCTTGATTTCTTTCTTGCCTTGGATAGGGTGGTATTCCTGACTCCACTGTGGTTGATTTTGCATCCAATGTGGATTAGTCTGATTCTGATTCCAGGGTGGGTTGTTTTGATTCCATGATGGGTTATTCGATTCTGATTCTAGGCTGGATTACTCCAACTTGTTTGTGGCCATTCTTGGGAATTTGTCCATTGAGAATAATTCCAAGGATGTTGGGGTGGTTCCGATTGTCCCCAAGGCATAGTCCAAGGATTATGCCCCCAATTTGTAGGAAAATGAGGGGGATTTTGGTACTGAGAGAAATTTCCCCCCTATTTTGGTCCAACATAGTTGAGTTCCTCAGTCTGACTCTCTAACATAGTTTTGAGTTGTGGTAGCAGGTGGCATTTATCAGTCAAATGCTTCTTCGAACAGATACTACAAATGGCTGAGATAGACATTTTATTCAAAGGACACTCCTGCAAAGCATGTTTATTTCTACATCTTGGGCAATAAATTGCCAAAGGTTCTATGGTTTTTGCTTTTGCAGACATTTCTCCCAAAGTTGTGTTCAATTGCACCAGAATATCAATTTTAAAATTTGCAAGTTCCTCTATTAGGTCCTTCACATCAGTGCCATTTGTACTCTTTTTTCTTCTTCCCTGCTTAGTGCGAGAGTAATTCCTGTAGAGATCCACAATTTCCTCATTACTGAGAGTATTTACATCCCCTTTTCCCATCAAATCCAATACTTCTCTGGATTCATCTTGTAATCCTCTCAAAAATATGGTTTTGCATAACTCAGGTTCTACAAGTCCACATCTCCTTTGAACAAAGGAGAACCTATCAAGATAGTCTTCTAATGTTTCATCATCTTCCTGCTTAATCTTGAATAACTCATCTTTCCTGTTCCTTACATGACAATACTCCTGATATTTGTCTAAAAACACAGTTTCCATTTGATCCCAGGTTCGGATGGAATTTGGCTCTAAGCTCATGAACCGAGCGTAATCTTGAGTCCTTGAGTGTTGAGGGAAAAACCTTAAGTTTTTTATTGTCATTTACATAGTCATAGGTTTGACACACTACTTTGAATTCAAACAAAAACTGATCGGGATCTTCAGATACAACACCTCGAAAGGTTGGAAGTGCTGAAGGTGAAATGGTTTTCATGGGGGAGTTTTGTGTTGGATTCAAATGGATAGGATATTCAAATGTTCGGAAGGTTGGGGCATATCCTGATCATTTCCTTCATTATGGACACAGCCATGTTGGCCATCCCCATCTAGATTACCTCTCTCTGCCATAGTTTCTTGTTCCTTGGGAACAGTTAAACCTATCCAAATTTCACTCTTAAGAGGTCCAGAATCCTCTGTTGATGATGAGTCTGATGATTTTTCTTTCTCAGGATGTTCTAATGATGATGAAGCTGGTGATTTTTGTTTCAATTTTTTGGTAGTTCAAACACAGGTGATTCACCCCTTAGGCATGAAGATCTTCTTAATGGAACAAGCCAGGGATCCTTTTGAGTAATTCTACCTTTTTCATCCCTAGGCTTACTCATTCATGTTTACTCTTGAATGACATAAATTATAGGTCAATAGTTGTTACTTTAACTAGCTGTTATATTCAGATTTTATCCTGAATTTTCACAGCTCAGTCTAATTAATAACTATTGGACTATTGTCACCTTCTAGCAACACTATTCCTCGACAATGGTGCCAAAATGATGCATTGTCATTATGCACATCATTAATTCTCAATGAATTTGTCAATCCAGGGCAGTGTACAAGGCTATTTGCGAAAGGAGTGAACAGGGCTATAACTTAGGTCATTTGGGAGCAACAGGTCTTATTGGTGAAACCGATTGTGTGGGGGATTTAGGACATTTTTATCTCTAAATTGCATAAATTGAACTTTAATCTAATTGCAGGAATGGAAACTAATTACTAACTACAGAAATGAAATCCTAGTTACAATTACAGAATGAAATCTAATTATGTTGCAGAAATAACTCCCTAGTTACAGTTGCAGAATTAGAAATCTAATTATGATTGTAGAAAGGAAGTCTATTTACTTTTGCAGTAATGGAAACCTGATTATAACATGGAAATTAAGTCCTGTCAATGCTCTATAATAGAAGGTTGTCAATATTATATGCAGGGGTTGACAACAAAACACAAAATGCGATAAATTGCAAAAAATAGTAAATTTGGAAATGACAATCTGCAGTAATTTGAAAGCTTGCTAAAAATGGAGATTACAACCAAACCTATCATTAATCACAAGATCATCCTAATCATGAAATAAACTAAGATTGCAAATATTGTTAGTTGTTTACAAGGAAATGAAATGACAAGTTTTACAACTTATTCTACTATAGCAAAATCAGAAATAAAAACCTGTCTGTTAGTCCTCCTCCTAGGTCCGAAAGTGTCCAACCTCCTTGTCCAGAAGAAGGTATGAGTCTTTCTCTCTCTCTAGATCTTACTCACACTCATTCACAACAACATGAATAGAAAAAGTAGTGCACTTTATTGATTCAAGAACATAATTACAGTATTCTTTGCTAAAAACCTGTTACAGGAGTATGTGAGTCACTTTTGCTTTTTCTTATTATTATACTTCTTGCTTATTTTCCCCTCCCTTAGCTCAACCTGGATGGGAGCTATCTATTTATAGATATCCTAAAATCTATTTACAAACTGAGAATATCTCATTCCTATCTTACAGATCTATTCCTATTATGCTGCAACATTTCCTGGGTTTATCCTAGAAGAGGATCAAAATTGATCTTTTCCATGAATGGTGGCTTTGGACGACAAGGACGACAAAGTCAGATGGGAGATATTTTCCTTTAACCTTTTCAACCTTCTTTCCCTTTTTCCATCGTCAAAAATCAGTCAACAAGTCAAAAAGCGCTTTCTGTTCTCATTTCGAAGATAAGTGGCTCATTTCGAAGAGACTGTATTTCTCATTTCGAAGATGTCCGCTCATTTCAAAGAGACTGTATTTCTCATTTCGAAGATCTTCAGAATGAACAACTGTGTGCTCTTCAAGTGATTTCATCTGCATTTCTCAGGTGGGTTAGCTCTCAGGATCAGATTGCAATAGCCTTCATCTCTCTCCATGTGTGAATTCCATGCCTTGCCATTCATTGGCAGCTGGCTGGAATTTACATTGGAAAACCAGTTTTACTTGCACAGTAATAGTTTGCTTGCACTATTTGCTAGATTTAGATAAATAAATGCTTGAAACACATCAAAACAAAACTAGTGAAGTGCTGCTATCAACCTAAGCATACTTCTCATTTAGCAAGTCATGACAAAGTAACATAAAACTATGCAAAAACTGTAAAAATCAGAATATAGTATTTCTAACACATTGATCATGCAAACAGTTAATACACAACATATTAAATCAACTTAACTAGCATATCAGATTAAACACAAGAGTTTTTAGGCGGTTTCAATGTTCAAAACATGCTATGATTGAGGCATTTCCAGGCCTCATCAGCATGGACAGTAACGACAACTTCATCCTCTGAGTATTTTAAAGAGCTCCATGGTAAAAGAGCTCTGCTAACCTTCCCACTCTGAGTGCACCAAAGAGTAGGGGACCTTCTAGTGATGAAGTCTATAAAGCCACTCACTTTTTACCACTAAGTTTCTAGGGTGTGAGCCAATGGATGGAGATGAAGTCCAACTCAATGATGTTTAAATGAAACATGGTTTGTGGGGTTCCTTTTATTATGCAAAAGAAATCAAAAGGAAGAACCATTCCATGATATTTCACTATTGCATAAAAGTAATGTTTTAAATTCAGATTTCTAAATAATGAACATTTAATTTTTAGAAACCTATCAAATGCATAACCCTATAATGAAACTAACCTTTGAACAGGCTACAAGCAATTAGACCAAAATAGTATTTAAAGAAGGGTCATGTCTACAAGGGATGATCTACAAAAAAGGTCATATAACACAAAGATGGTCAAAAATAGGGGCCATTTGGGACAAGGACAGCTACACACAAAGGCTATGTGACCCAGGGATGGTCATAGATAGAGAGTTTTAAAACTTAAAAATATTTTGTAATCCCTTTACTTAAGCATGAAAAATTTACTTTTCTTTAATAAAAATAGGAAAGGAAGAACAAAATAACTAATTGTGATAGCCTAAGTCTCATATAGATGCTACTTTCTATTGTTTTTGTTCTTTGATACAAGGTCATCTCTGATAGGGACGGTTGCACCTACTAGCCATATCTAGGTGGGATGATCATGTATGTTGACCGTCTCTATAAGGGATGATGATACCTATAATCCATAAACACCAAAAAATAGTAATTAGCTTTGTGAATGCAAAATATGGACTAGGTCTAGCTATGATCACCACTGAAAATGCTAAATAGATTGTACACCTATGCAATAAAATAAAGAACAAACTAGATAGCAAAATATGTTACCATAATGACAAAATAAGATATGAAATAATGGTGCCCTTTTTATTAATATCAATTTTATCCTTCAAAAGGGTTACAATGGGATCCCATTAAAGGATTTGCTACCAATTTGATACAAATATTTACAATAAGAAAATTAATCTAGGTGTATCTCGCAGAATCTTTCTTGCACCCACAAACTGATTATTGATAGGTTCTTGGGATTTTCGTGATGTAGTATGATGAGGTGTGAATATTTATGCCATTTGTTCCTTGTAAAGACCTATAATATGCACACAAGAAAATCTAAAGAGCATCAAAAGCATATGAAGATCCTTCCAAGATAAAGCCTATAATAATGACAAAGAAAGTGATAAAGAAGCTAAAATACGATAAATACATGCATGAAAATAAGATTAAGCTATGCTAAATAGTAATTGAAATGCTACTAAATATAATAAAGAAAATAAAATAAAATATAGATATCTTCTTAGGAGGTTGTCTCTATGTGGGATGGTCTTGCATGTTGGTCATCTCTTAGAGGGATGATTGTACCTATGGGCCGTCTCTAAGAGAGACGGTTGCTAAGCTGTGAGTGATCTTATTATGGTTGATGTGAGGTGACATTGGGTTTGATCTGTGGATTAGTTGATGTTGTTAGTGCATCTATGAGAAATATCTTAGGGTGGAATCTGACACCAAAGCAAGGGTTTTGTATGGTACAAGAAGCATGAATTTGATTTTCAACCTTTGAAATGGTCCAATGGCATGCTTGGAAACTCCATGGTTGAATTTTGATAACACTTTGTTGTTTTGAGAATGAGAACTCTTTGGTTCTTTAGTTCGATAACTTTTCAATGCATGAAAACTCATTTCTTAAAATTAAGGTTGGGTGCCTTCTTATAGACTTCCAAATGGGAATCCAAATCTTATAAGGGAAGCCAAGAAA
This sequence comes from Wollemia nobilis, assembly GCA_028583015.1. Classification (NCBI taxonomy): domain Eukaryota; kingdom Viridiplantae; phylum Streptophyta; class Pinopsida; order Araucariales; family Araucariaceae; genus Wollemia; species Wollemia nobilis. The sequence continues at coordinate 2,443,716 of JAQPPZ010017031.1, read as the reverse complement.
TGGTTAGGATAAAGAAGGGTAATTGCCCATTCATGAAAATCGTCATGCAACTAACTTCATTATACCATTGCTCTTATCTGGAACGTGTAACTATTTGAATTTTTGCTTAGGATTTTGGATCCCGTTGCTTCTGGTGCAACCGTATTAGGATGCGATAATCATGACTGTGGGCCATCTTGGGTAAGATAGTCTTGATTGGGGGCCATATCAGGGTGGGACGGTCTTGGCTGCAAAGGGAAATTCCTTCTTTTTTGAGTGGTAAAAACTATTTTTGAGCCCTAAGGTTACCTAAGATGGGTCATATGGCCTTAAAGGGGTCCATATATGTAGTCTCCTCAACATGACATGTTTTAGGTGTCTACAACTAGTAAGCATATTCCTATCTCCTTGTGACATAGACATACCCAATAGAAAAGGACTCAAAATCTAAATAGGGTCTTGTGCTTTCATTCATGAGGGAACTACCTTTGATGAAAATATTCAAGGGTGTAACTTCATGCCAATAAAATGAACATATGCTACATGATACATATCATCCTAATTCTCTATAGCTAAAAAATGCTTTCCAACATGGGATATCAAGGTAAAGGCCTAGGTATTTATAAATAGGGTATAAAAGAACCCCTAGAAGTTGAACCTTGGCCAACACAATGTGCTATCAGATTCATCCCTAAAAAAAATGAACCTTCTCCTCTATCAAAAGAAGATAATGAGCATAATTATCCTGACCTATCCAAAAAGCATGCACCTAACTAATACATCAATTAGAATCAAAATCAAAGCATGAAATGATAAACAAGATTGCAAATAACAAAAAAATGAATGCTTCTTTTATTAATATTAAAAATGAATCTCGGTTACAATCATGCCCCTCTTAGGGTCACCCAAATTTTGATACAATTCGAAAGCCCCAACGGGGTAGGCACAATACTAAGGCTCTCTAAATAGTCACAAACTGCTCTAGGGTGGAGTTGACCCTCTTCTTCATGTTGAGGAAGGAATTGGATGATTGAATCTCCTTTGAATCTACTTTCCTGTAGTCAAGAAACAACATAAAAGCATTAATAGCATAGGCAACCTCTCATGATGAGGCCCTTTAAAGAATGTGCACATGAAAATGCCATAATACTAATGAAATAAAGAAAGTAAATAAAGCATGTTAAACCTATGCAATACTTGAAAATATTAATGGAAATATGTAAATAGAAAGCATAACTATCTATTTAGCATATTGATTACATGAAATGAAGCATGATAACATGAAAAGAAGCTAATTGTATCCTACTTGCCATAATGAAGTAAACCTAATAAAATCCTTATTTCTATCGGTCAGAGTCTCTAAAATGTCAATAAAACCATTTAATATGCTTAATCTAACCTAATAAAATACACTGCAAAAAGCACAGTAAGGAGATATTTCATCGATTATAAACCGTAGCTTAGATGAGCGATCTACACTATACACCATGGCTGTCAGCCATGACAAGCAAATGAATAGCTTTACCCTCCAAATACAAGGTTTTGGGCTTGATCCTCCTTGTCCAATTGATGATCAAGGGTCACCGTGATGTCCTCTAACTGGTTTGGCGATTTAATTGCACAATTGGGCCTTCGTTTTCATGACTTATCATTTCTTGGCATTCTAGCTCCTTAGGGCATCCATGGCACAAATTGACATGATGCTTGATGAATTGGAAAGCAAAATGGCAATAAAGATCTCTCAAACTTTGATGAGTCGACAATTTGACAGGGTTGCACTGCTCTAATCTCCAATGCTCACTTGCTTGTTTGCCATAATTCTAAGGGGGTACTTATAGGATTGCCCAAGGGCTAGGGATGGCTTCATGGAGAAGCCAATATTAAGAAGAGGTGGTTGGGATAGTTGGATTGGAAGCCTATGGAATCTTCCATCCTTCAACTACCCTCTTCTAGAACAAATGGTCGTTCAAACCAATTTGGCTCGAATGAAGGCCAACTAAACTTTAGTTCTAGATCGTGAGTGACAACTATAGCCTAGACTGTAAACCGTAGGTCTCAGCTATTTTTTAGACTATAGACTGCAAGTCTCAACTGTGGTTCAGACCGATTAGGCCAAGGAGCCCAAATTGAGTGGTTAAAACCATTGCTCTATCTGGGAGTCTATCCAAGATCTTCCATATGGTCTTGTAGCATGTCCCATATGAGTAGCCATCGACATGACACATTTTAGGTGTCTACAAATACCCCTTTTGAGATGCGTTGTGAGATTGAACAATGCGTGAGCAAAAATACACCACCTAAAATGATGCCAAAAGTTGTATGATGATCATTAGTCCGATCAATATTATATTCCCTTGGTCCTACAAAAGGATGTGCATCATGGAATTTGTTGGTTTGTATTTCATACACACCCCGTGAAGAATGAGCATAAAATACCGATAACACTTATACGGGATAAATCCCACTCACTTTAGGATCTTGTTGGTTATCCAAGGTGTGAGTTACAGAGTTGGGTCGAATGTCTATTCACTCTTTTTTGCTTCGGAATAGTTTCAAGTGGACTGTCTGTTACCTTACAATGGGCTCGACCTTCGTTCAATAATGTTTAGCGGTTGTTATCTTTGTTGACTATCGGATTTACAATGAGTTCTTTGATATAGCTCTTTATGTTTTAGCAGATTAAATAAAATACAAATTTGAAAGAAAATAAAAATGAATCATTTAACAATGGAACAGAGAGAGTAGGGTAGGGCGAGAAAGAGAAGCTTATCTAACTTATCTGCAAAATCAAAACTACCAATTTTAGTTATACTATTTAGCTTCACAATAAAACCAATCAAAGAGGAAGGTGTCCAGACTTTCTAAGATCACCTTCTACTGAGAGCATAAGATGGAAATAACATAGATCTGAAAGAAAATCATAAATAGAAGGGAAGTCGATGTCAAACTGGTATCTCTCACCAGCAGCTTAGCTTGCACAATGAGGTAGAGCAATTAGAATAGACCCGAACCTTAAATCTCTAACTTTCCCTAGCATATAACAAATAGAATGAAGCCTAGCAGCATATTCAATATTGATAACACTGATTTACAACCAAAATGAATAGAACTTTAGTGAGACAAAAACAGAAGAAGATGCACTTATCGAAATCCAAAAGAGATTAGGCTCCTGGCCACGCTATCACAGAAGAACGATTTCACACCAACCCCAGGTCTAGAACAAAGCATTCAAACAAGATTTGCAAGAAATTGCTAAAATGTCTTTTATTCCAAGTTTTTGCCTCTTCACTTTACATTCAAGAGAAGTATATATAGACTCAAGACAGACCCTGATCTTTTCAAACTATCTTCTTCCAAATATCTAAATCTTAGGGAAAAATTTCTTTTTCGTTTGCCTATTTCAATTTTGCAAAATTAAAATGAACCCCACACATCACGTGACATTTTAAACCAAGGCGTTGGTCGTAAAACCCCAACCCTTGAGCAAGACCAAAGGTGGATTCCATTATCACTTTGGCTTGAGATATTGCATCCATTACCTCGATCGCGACTGTTGCTAGACGTAAATCCTGACGAAAGCTGACCGAGTGTAGCTTGGGGTGATTCCCAACACGCGAGGATAAGTCTTCTATGGTAGGTGTCATAAACAGAGTGATTCCCCTTCCGTACCGCCTATGTTCCACGTATCATCTGCTCTCACGTACCTATAGTCTCCCTCACGTAAGGGCGGGTATATAGAGAGGTTGGTATATCGGTCCGACAATGGTATATTGAAGGGGCGACCATTTTGGGAGTCATAAGAGCCTTCATACTTGCATTTAAACGTTTCACAAAAATTTTCAAAAACAAAACAAACAACAAAAACACACTAAACCAGATTTAGGGCACACTATTAATCTTTAAAAGAGATAATCATTGCTTGTGAGTGTGTATGCTATTTTCTGTTTAGACAAAAAAAATCATAAAAAGAAAATTACAAAAAGAACTTTTGCATTTTTTAGGTTAGCATTACCATGGTGAATACTCGTAGCCAAGCCCAATCACGGGCAGAAGCTGTAGAACATGCACCAAGAGAGACAAATCATCTCCGATATAGCTCTGAAGACTTGTTCATCCCGCCTCAACGGCGAGGTACACCAGTTAGTTCACACCATGCAGAACATGGCTCTATAGGCCCCTCCGTGAGGGGTACTCCAACCCATACAGTCATAGAACATGGTTCTAGAGGTGCCTCAAGGAATGGTTCTCCAAGTCAGACCATCAATAGACGAGACTTTAGAACTCCCTCTCTAAGGGAAACACCTAAGCAACAAGAATATTTTCAAGAAAATAACTTATATATACCACCTGGTCTAAGTACGAGGCCTCCCTTTGAAGTTCAATATGGGTGGCCTAGTGATGAAGCATTGTGTACTGCTATGGAACAACAAAGGGTCCAAAAGGAAGAACCACATGATTTTGTGGTTCCTAATTTACCCCCAATTAATGTCGGACATAGTAGACCATATCCAGAACAACAAGTTCTCCCGACGAGGCAAGACAATTATGCTCGCACTTTTTATGCATATCACGAGAGAGAGAGAGGAGGATCACTACATTCCTCCGGGCCGGTATCCGAGTGCCAAAACGATGCACGTCCGCACTCGCATTATATCCGGATCGCTTATTGAGACCAGAGTTTCAAGTCAATGCGGCCAACCTCGACAGAGGGAAGCAACATATAGGAGTCTCAAAGCATTATGATCGAAACAGATATGTAGGAGAGACATCTAGGCCTATTAAACAAGAGACAATGAGAACAAAGTAACTTGGCATTTGCACAACTAGCCGCCCGCCAAGCGCACATCACGCGGCTTAGGCAAGAACAACAGGAATTAGAACATTTGTGTCACCTTGATCAAGAGCGTATTCAGCGTCAGACTGCTGAAATGTTTCACAACCATGCACCTGAGAGGGCCCCAGTTCCTCGTGCACAACAATCTGAGATGTATGTGAGGCACAACCCCTTAGTGCGAGACAGGTCTCTGTGACCTCAGCAAGCACTGCCTCCAAGACCTCTTAGAACTGAGCGGGAGGCCATTCCCCGTGACCATGATGGGCATCCTCCGCGGGCACCCATCCATGTTTACAGGCCTAGGCCAAACACTCCTCAAGAAGATTATGAGGATTATTACCAAGAAGAAGAGCGGGCTGAAATGCCCTATCAAGGCGAAGGGATGCTACCCATTTAGTCATTCAAAGGCCTCAAGTTCCCCGCAACCCACAACGGGAACAAACTAAAGAGGAGGAAATTATATCCTCCGATGCCTACAAAGTGTTGTTAGAACGCTTGGAGAATATGGAACTTAAGACTGGTGGGCCTCAAAAGCCTACCCTACGCCAACTCCGTAGTCATCCAATACATCCGTCAGTGCCAGCACCTCCATACCCCGAACATTTCAAGCTGCCCCAGTTGGCACTCTTTAAAGGGGATGAGGATGCTCAAGAGCATGTGACGAGATTTTTGAGCCAGTGCTTTGGTATACAAGACAATGATGCATTATTATTGAGAACATTCATAACCACATTCGCAGGGTCTGCCTCGGATTGGTTTACCCATCTACCAAAGCATAGCATTTACAACTTAGATCAACTAGTGGACGCGTTCCTAGAACGTTTTGCTTTCAATACAAAGAAAAAGGCGTCACTCAGTGATCTAGCTAGCCTCAAACAGTATGAGGAGGAGTCTATGGTAGCATATGGGAATCGATGGAGGACAGTGCTTTCAAAGTTGTCCTACCTCCCTCCTATGTCCGACTTAACTCAAATGTTCGCAAAGAGTTGTTTGCGATCGATCTCTATGCTATTGCAGCTGCAACAATACGCCACTTTGGAAGAAGCTCTGGCGCAAGCTAGACGTATTGAAGAGATCAAGATACAGGATGGCGAAATTGCCAAGCCTAAGAAAAAAGAGTGGAACAAGAGCACCAAAATAGGGAATACGCAACAAAAACCCGTCGCGGTCAATCAAGTTGCTATTAATGCCCCTACGCCTGCCCAAGCAACACAGCCTTCAAAGGCTAACTATCAGGCGGTGCCTCACAATAATTATGAGAAAGATAACAAGAAGCAGGATCAAAATCAGCAGCGTCGCCCCAAGCGACAATTTACACCATACACTGAGTCTAGGGATTCCTTGTTTGACCGTTTGTCAGTGGCAAACTTGATTAATCTGCCAGATATTCCAACAATTGATCCCAATGCGCCAAAGCCTAAAGGGTATAGAGAGGATATTTTCTATAGATTCCACAGAAGGAAAGGGCATGACCTTAATGTCTGTTGGTCGTTTAAAGGTTTAGTGCAAGATCTCATTGATAATCACACATTGGTAGTGGATAACCCCATCGCACCCAACAACCAACAAATGGGTGTTTTCAAAGATCCTTTACCCACACATGATGCACAAACAAAACCTCTGCATGTCAATGAAGTGCAACAGAGTTATCCTATGGAGGGATATGTTGGAATGATTAGCATTGTGACAAGAAACAAGAGACACCCAGGAGTTGTCCCCGCAACAACCCCTAGGGAAGCTTCATCCATGTCCCAACATCAACCAAATCCTACACAGTTGCCCCCACCTAGACCAGTGGCCACGATTCGAACTAGACTTACCCAAAGTCTACGGACCACATCGGCTAGGCTCTCCATTTATGAGCTTATTCAACAATCGACGCCCCATCGGGAAGCTCTTATGGAGATATTAAAGGCAATTGAATTGCAACCCCACGAAGCGGATTCGTTCAACAATTTTGTGGGGCATGTCAAACAGTGTACTGAACCCAGTCATTACCTTCAGGGAAGATGAGCTAAAAATAGTGACTGGAGATGTAACGGATCCACCCCTGCACGTTATTGCGCGGGTCAACGGGACTCCATACAAACGGGTGTTGATAGACACTGGTTCGTCCAGTAACCTTATTACAACCGCTGCACTGAAACATTTGAAACTACCAACCTCTCACATTGCACCTTCCACTTATACCCTTCGAGCATTTAATGATACGATATGCTCGACAGTTGGCACAATTGTCCTGCCCATCCAAGTGGGACAAAAGACCATTCATACGTTGTGCCACATTTTAGAAGGTGAGATGGCTTACAATATCTTGCTTGGGCGGCCTTGGATCCGGGATATGAAGTGTGTCCCTTCAATTGCTCATCAATGTTTGAAATATACATTTGAAGGACAAGTACATGTGGTCCCCGTAGATTTGGAACCTTTTAAATATTGCAACTCAGTGCAAATCATGCCGCAGTCGACCCTTCCTTCAACGCACGTGGATTTCCAGTTAAATCCATCTAAACGGGGTCCGACTAAGCAAGAATATTCATCACCAAATCAATCAAATTCTCAGGCGGGATCATCTTCTTCATCCAGTCCTCTCACAATGACGCCACCTACGGTGGCCACTCCAACGGACAAAGGAAAGAAGCCCCTGGAAACGGAACCACCTTTAGTCTCCAATATCTCTACAGAAGAGACGCCTAATAGAATGGAAGTTGAGACGCCTAGTTCACCCCACATGGAGTGGACTCAAGGAGAACTCCCATTCACTTCCCCTCAATCGCCAACGATTACTGTTGAGATGTCTAACACAGGCATGGGGGAGTATATAGTGCGCAATGTTGTTGCAACGCCCACACTTCAATCTATGCAAGACATGGGAAGACCTCGACTCCCCATAGGCTCGGTGGTTCCTTTAGGTTACCCACCTAATCAGACAAACTTTATTTTTGGGGGCCTAGATCATGGCGTTGAACCTTCTCGACATGAAGAAGAAGATGAAGATCCTTTTGTGGAAGATGTTAACTATCTAGCCAACCCAGACTTCGCATTACGATATCTTAGCCAATGCAATTGGCATGGATACGGGTTAGGCCGGTATGAACAAGGAATGCGTGTTTTGTGTCAACCAAGATACCAAATGCCTTATGACAAGTCAGGAGTAGGGTTTAATCACCCTTTGCCCCTCGACATCTTGGTCGAAAACATGCAAGGCCTAGGGATAGGCAACAAGGATGGGTTGGCATCAGATCCATATGCCAATCCAAATACAACTTATACATTGGGGGATTATTTCCCATTGCAAACAAATAACCTTGTTGACCTCAACAACCCTTTCCCTACGGCCGAACAAGGAGAAACCTCATGGACTCACCCACAAGGGGAAGATGGACAAGACCAAGAAGGGTCTTCTGAAGATGAGTCGGAGTACGATCATTCGCATGAATATCAACTGAATGACGATCAGGGAAGCTTCTTGAGGATGTTCCCATTGAATGATCCTAGTGAGCATAGGTTACCTCAACAACAACAAAATCCTTTGGACATAGACGACATGTTTGAAAACTTACACATAGATCCAAGACCTAGGAGGCATTTTAACCTGGTGCAGTTATAGCAATTACTGCATCCGCCACTCCAGGCATACAGCGAGCATCTTTCGCCTGGAGACCCTATCAAACCATCAGTACCTAGGGTAGACCCTATTTGTAGGTCCGCGCATAGGGCTGATCCCTTTGTGCCAGTGCCTACAGAGCCAGATCCAAAGCACCAAGAACATCCAGAATGTCAGAGTTGTCACATTTGCGGTAATGGAGATTACAATCATTTCATCAACATGGTCTCCATTGACTTGACCGCCCCCATCCATGATCCAGCCAATCCAACATGATTATTGCATCTAGACATAGAAGCTATTGATTGGGATCGCGTTGACACACCACCATCTCCATCAGAGTATTGGCCTTGCGGTGGGATGTTCCATTTCACTCCAGGACAGACTCAGGATGTCTTCCATGCTGAAGAGGAACTTGATGTTCCTAATGATGATCTTAATTCAGCAAACGATATCCATCTAATCCCAATTCCACACCAGTTGGAAGACGGATCCCATATGTCAGTTGAAGCAACGACTGATGTAGACATCGGCACAGATCCAATGAATCCACGGATTCTCAAGTTGGGGGTAAGTCTTTCCCCTGAAGAGCGAGCCGATTATGTTGCCCTTCTTAAGGAAAAGAAGGAGGTTTTTGCATGGTCATACAAGGATATGCCGGGACTAGACCCACAGCTAGTCACGCACAATTTAACGCTTGATCCGACAATCAAGCCAGTAAAGCAAAAACTACGCAAGATGCATCCAACAGTGGCCTTAATGGTAAAAGATGAGTTACAAAAGTTGTTGGATGCCCGAGTTTGTCATCTCGTGTGGATTATCCGCCATGGTTGTCTAACATGGTTCCTGTCAAGAAGCCTGATGGGAGGATTCGCATATGCACCGATTTTTGAGATCTTAACAAAGCGAGTCCTAAGGATGATTTTCCCTTGCCGAGCATCGACGCGTTGGTAGACGCTACAGCGGGCCACGAAATGCTTTCCCTTATGGATGGTTTCTCAGGATACAATCAGATTCGTATTAATCCTGAGGACCAACTAAAAATGGCATTCACAACGCCTTGGGGGACATTTTGCTATAAGGTCATGCCTTTTGGCCTTAAAAATGCCGGAGCTACCTACCAACGTGCCATGACGTACATCTTTCACGATTACATGCACAAAACTTTGGAAGATTACATGGATGATTTGTTGGCCAAATCTCTTTTGCGCCCAGATCACATCGGTGACTTGAGTAAGGTCCTTGATCGCCTCATTGAGCATAAAGTCAGATTAAACCCCAAGAAGTGCGTCTTTGGCGTCACCTCTGGAAAGCTCTTGGGTTTCATAGTCTCCAAACGAGGAATTGAGGTTGATCCAAACAAAGTCAAGGCAATCCTTGAAATGCGTCCCCCAACCACCATCAAGCAGCTCAGGAGTCTGGAGGGAAAGGTTGCGTCGATCAAGCGCTTCATAGCGCAGTTATCTGACAAATGCCGACCCATGAATAAATTATTGCATAAGGGGGTCACATTTCATTGGGATGACGAGTGCCAGTCAGCCTTTGACGACATTAAATAGTACTTGGCTTCGCCGCCAGTATTGGCACCACCCAGACCAGGAGTGCCGTTCTATTTATACATCTCGAGCCATTGAGGTGGCACTGGGCGCCATGTTGTCCCAGAAAAATGAACTTCACGAGAGAACAGGCTACATACTATCTTAGCCGCACCCTGGTCAGTTATGAACTTAACTATGCATATGTTGAAAAACTCTGCTTGGCAGTGGTGTTTGCTACCAAAAAGCTACGCCACTACATGCTTAGTAATAAGACGTATGTTGTGTCTAAGGAGAATCCATTGCGATACATGATGAGTCGTACTTATCATAGTAGTCGCACGGCGAAATGGATCATGTTGTTGACGGAGTTTGACATAGAGTTCATTGGACAGAAATCTATAAAAGGTCAAGTCATCGCCGATCAACTAGCTGAGGCTCCTCTTGAAGACGATCAGCCTCTGACTTTTGAACTACCTGATGATGGGGTCTTCCATGTCTCAGAGTCGCCAGATTCTGATGAGCTTGAGTCACAGGCTGACATAACCCTATTCTTCGATGGTTCTAAATGTGAGCAAGGGGGTGGTGCGGGAATTGTATTCTTCACTCCACAAGGTGCTCCAATGCCCTTGTCATTTAAATTAGACTTCCCGTGCACCAACAATAACGCAGAATACGAAGCCTTGCTCATAGGTCTTCAGACAGCAATCACCATGAACATTAAACGATTGAATATCTTTGGTGATTCGTTGTTAATTGTCAATCAAGTAAAGGGGATATACCAATGTAAATGTCCACTTTTGAAGTCTTATAAAGCCCTTGTGGATAAATTCTTGGCACAACTTGAATGGTATGACATCGAGGCACTCCCTCGATCATCAAATCATTTTGCGGATACTATGGCCTCCTTGGGGTCACTCATCCCGCAAGACTCTTCTGGTGAAATGACAACCATTCAGGTTAAAACATTATCGCAATCTGCGATGGAGCGTGCAAGCTCTGATCTGACGCCAGGAATCCACATGATTCAGATTGAACCATCTCCGGATAAGTTCTCTCGAATTCGAGATTGTTTGACTAAAGCCAACTGGGGGTCCTTGTTCTCCCCGACCCCTCTTACTAGCAACACCACGTTGTTTTTACAAGTTCTTTCCTGCTCAGCTTTTGTTCGGGATAGACTTCAAGAGGGATTGGCCGTTCATACTATCGAGGTTTCTGATCAGCAAGACTGGTATACACCCATTCGGGATTACCTCAAGCTAGGTAATCTCCCACTTGGATTGACACAAGCCGCGAAAAGATCATTCAAACAGAAAGCGGCAAAGCATGTCTTGTTAGGAGACATTTTGTATCGTCGAAATTATGAAGGAATCCTCCTTCGTTGTTTGGACCAACAAGAGTCCGCTTGGGCGATCACCCAAGCTCACGATGGTACATGTGGTGGCCACTTCAACGGTATGGCCATTGCAAAGCGCATTCTTCGCATGGGTTATTATTGGCCATCTTTAGAGCGAGATTGTTGCGCATATGTGAAGAAGTGCGTGAAGTGTCAACACCATGCTAATTTGACACACGTACCTTCTCAGGCCTTACAACCGATTCAATCGGTTTGGCCTTTTTCGCAGTGGGGCTTTGATCTAATTGGAAAGATCTCCCCTGCGTCGTCTGGTCATCACACGTTCATTTTAACGGCCACAGAGTACTTTACCAAATGGGTGGAAGCAATTCCACTGACCACTACGACTGGAGCCCGCATTGCGGAGTTCATTTTGCATAACATCATATGTCGTTTTGGTATTCCATCCAAAATTGTCTCGGATAATGGGACACCATTCAAGAATAAAGATGTGCGTGCTTTGACCACAAAGTACAAGATTCAGCATAGCTTTTCGACACCCTATTATCCGTAGGCAAATGGGCAAGCAGAGGCGTCAAACAAAATGCTAGTCGCCATTCTTAAAAAGACAGTTGCAGACAATCATAAAGACTGGCACATTCGGATCCCGCTTGCCCTATGGGCTTATCGCACCAGACATTCGGACGCCCACTGGGGCAACTCCATTTTCACTGGTGTATGGCTCCGAGGCAGTCATGCCTTTTGAGTTGGAAATTCCTTCCCTGCGCATTTCAATGCAAGAGTTCATCGATGATGACACTGCGCGGCAAGCCCGGTTAGATCAACTGACGTTGCTCGACGAACGACGCGTTCATGCTCTCGAGCATTTGCGTATCTATCAAGAGCGACTTAAGAAAGCATACAACATGAAAGTCCATCTTAGGGAATTTCAGGTTGGTGACTTGGTCTTAAAAGAGAACCAACAGAATTCTAATTTGCCGTCCCATCTACGGGATAAGTTTGCGGCAAACTGGTTAGGTCCTTACATCATTGATAGTAAAATAGGACCCGGAACATACCGGCTTGCCTCTCTTGAAGGAATCAAGGAAACAGAACCCTTGAACATCATTCATTTGAGGCCATTCCACACCTAGAGAGCCATAGCCCAACAAAAAGCTCCAAGGATTATCACAATCGCTTGGTCAACCCAAAAGCTCCAAGGATTATCACAATCGCTTGGTCAACCCTAAATGCCCCAAAGGTATCTATAAACCCTTTGGTCAACCCAAAAGCTCCAAGGATTACCATAATCGCTTGGTCAACCCAAACTCCAAGGATTACAAACTTGGCAAACCAAAAGCTCCAAGCATTACCATACCGCTTGGTCAACATAAAAATTCAAAAATCAATAAAAACAACATAAAAATCAAAATCACAAAAACAATTGCATTTCAATGCATTCAAAAAAAAAAAAAAAAAAAAAAAAAAATTTTTTTAATTATGATTCTCATAAAAATCAAAATCACAAAAACATTTGCATTTCCATTCCATGCATTCTCATAAAAATCAAAATACAAAAATATAGGTTGCATTAAGCATTGCATCCATACATTGCATACTTCGCTAGGTCATACAAGTCAAAAGCACCATAGGTTGTCATTATTTGGCAATTCCATCATTTCCACCTCAGATCCATTTTCATAAACACATACATCCAGCATATCACCCTTTTATTTTAGCATCGTCAGTGTCGCCTAATGTATATAGGGTTTTCGTCATTCAGATGTCTTTAAATTTCTAGCCAAAAACTGTACACAGTTAAGCAGATTTTACATGGGAAAGTTTTACTTGGACCCCACCTTGGTACGTAGCATCCCAACACAAATTAACACACATAAAATAATTCCTAAGTTGTGTGGACGAAAGATGAAACCTGCACCGTAATCCCGGTTACCATAAGCGAAACGGCTATCTTGCTTATCCCCCTGTGCAATTGACCCTAGGAATGCTGAGAGTTGGCAAAAGGACAAGCATCCTCCCTACCCAATTCCCCATGAATCCCAAGTTTCTCAAAAGTTGCAAAAACATCAAAAATTTGCAAAACGTCAAAACACTAAAATTTGACATCCTACAGTGCACACATCAAAAGGCACAAACAATAGTGATTCTCGTCACTCCATATTCAAATCCCTTGCTCAAAAAAAAAAAAAAAAAACAAAGACGAGTATTATCATAAAAATAAACAGTGATCTCATCACTATAAAGAGCAAGTATCCCAATACCCTTGAAGAAAAGAAGGGAGTCGAACTTGAATCCCTGGAACTCTCAGTATTTCGACAGGTCATGAGGCAAGCTTCAGTACCGGTTTGGTTGATAGCCTATTGGTCACTGGTGGTAAACCTCCCGCATGACGATATATCTGTCACATTAACTTGTGTGCAGATCAATGTTTGCATGTGGATGAGCTAGCTTATGGTATCCTAGATAAAATCGCAGATTAATCTAACTAAATACAATAAAGGAGTTAGTGGAGCTACTTAGGTGATCCTCAGTACAGGTTCGGTTGAAAGCCCATCTGGCACTGGCGGTATCTCGACAAATACCACATAAATGAACTCAATTGCACACACAGGGATGTGAAATAACTTGGTTCAATTCAAGTCGGATTTAGACCTTGTTTAGAAGTCTTGCGAGATAAATGTATGGTCTTGGCTAGTTAGTTAACAATATCTGCATCTCAGAAAAGCTTAACTACATTTTCGAACAACCGATCCATTTCATTCCATACATCACCATAAACAACTCGACAAAATCCAAAAACAAAGTTTTCACATGCACACGCATTCCATAAATCAATCTCATTACTCTAGCAAGTCCAATCCAAATCTTGTACAGTCTATGGTGCATCGACAAACCATCAACAATTCATTTCATTCATTCCATAAGCATACATCATACAAATTAGAATCATCGCATTCACAATCGCATATGCATACATCAATGTAAAAACATGCACATCAACATAAATCATGGAAAAAGTATAAACACCAAAAAGAATCATCTGTATATATAACAAAAATTGCCCGCAGGCTACAGTGCACCGGTCCTCGGACCTCACTCCCACCATCCAAAATCTCAAAAACCCCCAGCCTAGGGCGTCGGCCACCATGATCACGCAGGATCGGTGCGACGAGAGCTACCCCCCACGGTATCCGTCCTCTGAGACCTCTCAGGGCGACTGCTCGCCCCTGCATCCCGACCGCTCGCTCCTCCCTCCTCTCGCCGTCGACGACGGGATGATGCTGACTGCTCTGTCCCGCTGTCTCTCGTCCTGAATGACGAGCCACTGGCCGGAGGCTCTGGTATTCGCCCACCCAGGCGGATAATCTCACCCTCCATCTTCGATCGATGCCGCCCCCAAGCGGCCTCTCGTCGCCCCCAATCTGCCTCCCGTCGCCTCCAATCTTCCTCCCGTAGCCTCCACTCTGCCTCCCGCCTACGGTAGTACGAGATGGCATCATCACGCTGTGCTAGCTGCACCCGTAGGAGATCCCTCTCCCGTGCAGCATCCGTATCCCCCGCCTGCTGGTGAGACGCAGCCCCTGCGCTCCCCCGCCCTACCAACTGTGTCCGCAGGAGATCTCTCTCCTGCGTCATCTCGGCAAGCTCTCCATCCCGCCTCTGCAGTAACCCCGTCAGACGTGCTACCTCCGCGCGCAACCCCGCCTCTGTCTCCCCCAAGCCAGCCTGCTCTGGAGCATCCTGCATCTCCGGCTGCTCCTCCTCCCCAAAGTCATCTCCTGCCTCTGCCACCTCCACCATCTCCACATCCGCAGGAGCTCCCCAACCCTCTCCTGGTGCCTCCGCACCCTCTCCGCCTCCCGCTGCCTCCTCTCCGCCCAATGGCCCCTCACCTCGCCACTATCGCAGCGTCCACCACTCCTGGTACTCAGCAGTCACTCCGACGTCATCTACGTCTGGAATGTCTAGTACGGCATCTGATTCCTCCCCCAGTGGCTCGAGGATCGGTGCAGCTAGGGTCCTCTCATCACTCCGACGCCGGTAGGCTACGGGCTCCCCAGGCAACCCCTGGCGTACCCCAAACTGTCGCGTCACTCGAAGGTAATGGAAGTACTCCTGCTCTGTCCCATGCCGACCAATCACCCATCTCCCCCTCCGAACCCGTCGAAGCCACTCATCAGCCTCTGGCCATGCGGGACAATCCCGATATGGCCGCCATATCACATCTCCGGGAGTCAGTCGTGCCAATGCATCTCTGTAATGGTCTACGTCTCCCGCAAACCGCCGACTATGCCCCCGCTCCTCTGACCGATACCATAAAGCACCATACCCAATATCCCTGTCCACCATCTCAGCTCGGGTAGTCCAGGGCAACCCTCGTGGTCGCTCTATGGCTATGTGCTGCCATGCCCAGCACTGCAACAAGAAACTGCACCCCATCCCCTTTCGCCTCCGACAGCGGACCTCGTATAGCTCATCATACAACTGCGCCAACAGCGTCTGACCCCATCTCATAATAACCGGCTCTGTCACCGGGCAATCCACTAACTGCCATACCACCTCCAATAGGTTCCATGGGAACCTCGCTCCTGACGAGTCTGGCAGGAGCATGTTGGAAATGAGGCTCATGAGTACCGCATGCCTCACTCCCAACATTCCCCTCGCATACCAATACCGTACCAGAATCCCCCCAATGTGGCAATCCAGCTCTGCCCTCTCCAATGAAGTCATCCCATCATCATCCTCTCCATATCCAAAGTACCGCGTCAGTCATGCCGTCCTCTGGCCCCGTGGTGTCGTCCGAATGGGAACTCCGTCTATCGAAATCCGAAGAATCCGATACACGTCCTCCAAGGTGACAGTCATCTCCCCTGTCGAAAGATGGAAGGTGTTCGTCCGAACATCCCATAGGCCAATCAGTGTTGTAAGGTACGCCCGGTCCGCCACAACTGCATCCAACCGAGCCACGTGCTTGAGCCCTAGGGCATCAAGCCACTCCCAGTCATCATCACTCAATGCCTCGCGGGCATTAGAAAAAATGGTCGGTACTCGATGTCGACTCTTCACCACCTGCACATCACAAAAAACAACAAACATCAAAAACATGCATCAAATTACCATCACATGTACAAAAATGCATAACTGTATAGTAACATCTTTCATTCACATGTACATCCAAAAAAAAAAAAATTTCATCCATTTTTCAATTGTGCATCTTTAATTTCATCAAAAATGATAAAAATTTGACATGGTTTACCTACGGTTTTACCTAAGTTTACCATTTCAAAACAAAAAAATTCATCAATTTTGCATCTTTAATTTCATCAAAAAAAAAGATAAAAATTTGACATGGTTTACCTACGGTTTTACCTAAGTTTACCATTTCAAAACAAAAAAATTCATCAATTTTGCATCTTTCATTTCATCAAAAATGATAAAAATTTGACATGGTTTACCTACGGTTTTACCTAAGTTTACCATTTCAAAACAAAAAAATTCACCTTTCATTTCATCAAAAATGATAAAAATTTGACATGGTTTACCTACGGTTTTACCTAAGTTTACCATTTCAACAAAAAAATTCACCTTTCATTTCATCAAAAATGACAAAAATTTGACATGGTTTACCTACGGTTTTACCTAAGTTTACCATTTCAACCAAAAAAATTCACCTTTCATTTCATCAAACAAATGACAAAAATTTGACATGGTTTACCTACGGTTTTACCTAAGTTTACCATTTCAACCAAAAAAATTCATTCATTTTCCATTTTTAATTCCATAAACATAACACAAAAATATGGGCATGGTTTACCTACGGTTTCGACCTAAGTTTTACCATTCACATAGAAAAACATTTTTTTAACCATGGTTACCCTAAAGTGTTACTCTAAGTTTCATTTTGGGTTTATCCTATGGTTTTCCATCTAAGTTTCCATCGGTTTGCATCCATGTTTCATTCGGTGTCATTCATTTACCTTTTAATTTAATTAATTAGGGTTTCATGTTTAAACACAAGAAAAACACCATAAAAACAAATTTGCATTTTTCAAATTCACAATCGAGGAGATAGTGCACTTACTGGTCTCGCCTCGGCTCCGCCGCTCGACGACCCGGTCTGTGCACTCATGGTGGCTGGATGATCCGGCAGCGCTTCGCGTCAAAAATCTACCTCCTCCTCCCAGAGCTCCAAATCGCAATCGCTGAACAGTGCAAATGAGCCAAAACCGTCATTTTCGCATATTTATACTTTTTGTCAGCTGGTACTCGTCCTTCACCGGGACGAGCGCTTTTCGGCGCGCTCGTCCCACCCCGGGACGAGTACCGTCGGAGACGCACTCGTCTCACCCCGGGACGAGTACCATCCAGGCACTCGTCCCCCCCCGGGACGATTAAAAAAAAAAAAAAAAAAAGGTCAAAACAGTCGGGGAACTGCTCGAGCATGCTTAGCGGTAAACCATCTAAAGGCACCCTTGCACAAGTCATCTTGGGTCAAGCGACTCGTCGCTTTTCTCATGTCGGTCATTCCCTCATCGATTCGTCGCTTGAGGGGGTAGTCACACTTAGTTGCCAATCAACACCATTATACCCGGTGCGGGAAATGACACGCATTCAAAGGATCATTGCAAAAGACAATCACGCCCTTGCTTGGGGCAGCAAACAAGCAATCATCACAAACTGATCATATACTTGGCATTCGTGAATCATGAACTCAAGGTTCCCACAGACAAAAGGTTGCGCCCTTTGCCTATTCATGACTGATCAATGTCTAAGTTCAAGTAATACCTCACCGAACTAGGTTAATGCTTGATTTTAGTTCCTTAGCTCGTCAGAAGCAAGGATTCAAGAATGCGTGCCCTTTCCATACTTGGGGCATCAAGAGTTGGTTAGGTTACTGAGAAACCCTAATCATTAGTGCTTTGGTTATATATTTTTGCTCAGCACTGCACCATGTGCAACGCTTCCCAAAAAGGGGCATCTGTAGACACCAAAACAGCACCAATCCGATTATGTGACGACAAGCACTGATCGCACTAACACACACAGCCCCCAGGGCAGCCCTCAGAGGTTAAACAGTGGTTCTAACCACTCACACAGCAGTTTTGCAAGTCAGAAACCAATTTGGCACTTTTTAGACACTTTATTGCTTATTCGTCCCACCAAGGGACGAGTGCTGTTTTACTCGTCCTACCCAGGGACGAGTGAAAGTTTTACTCGTCCTACCCAGAGACGAGTGCTGACTTATACTCGTCTCACCCAGGGACGATTACCAGCGCTCGCTTCGGGGTGGGACGAATGTCAGGTTTGACCGGCAAAAAGTCAAATCTCGGCATGTAACAACTCAGAACTGCCACTTAGCTTTCCCTGCATGACATAGGAGTGCGAGTGAGTTCTTTTGACAACTCATATCTACCAATTAACTCTCCCTTCACTGCATGGGAATAAGAGTAAGCTTTTTAAGACAACTCAGATTTGCCACTTAGCTATCCCTTCATTGCATGGGAGTGCAAGTGAGCTTTTCTAAAACACACAAAGACATGCACAGAGACAGTTAAGAATCCCTTGATCAAGAAGAAGTCTTTCTTTGAGGCAAAAAGCATTCATGCAAAGAAACACTTTTGCATGTTAATTCAAAGAGACCCCTCGGGTCTATAAAATGGTGAGTTTCCTCACCCAAAAGATATACCGAGCTGGAGCATTTTGAGCGACGAAGTGCTGCTAATTCATTTACTTGCGATTTGTGTTTTCAACATCCATAATCTCTTAATCGAAAGAGAGGTTATTGGGTGACTTTTGAAGGCACGAATCAAGAACCAACACCCCATTCTTTTGACCACAATATCCTACCAATTTGCCGACAACACATCACATCAGGTTTCGGACCCATCCTAAGCGGATTGGTGTCGGAGCAAAGTTTCACCCGCGGGTGGTTTGCCTTCGGGCACCCCTCCCGCTTTATTGCTTTTGTAGTTTTTTAGCTAGTTTCATGTTTATGCTTTTATCAAGTTTTCAGTTCATTTAGATTCATTTTAGCCATAGTTAGATTTATCTTTTATTTTTCATACACAAGTGCTACTGATTCTTTGTTTGTTTCTTTGAACGCAGATTTGCAGCATTGGAGGAGCAGCGAGGAATCGACCTGTACCAACGCAAGCGGCGACAACGTTTTGGTTCGCCCATTTTATATGTGGGCACGCGGAAGAAGGAATTCTGAAACGAGTTGTAGAGATCAATATCTAACGCTCCTATCCCCTAAAAAGGAAGGAGACGCATTGTAACACGAATTGAAAAGAATATCAATAAAAAAAGGGCCATAGTTTATATTGCTTTTATATCTTGTGTTCATTCATTTGTGTTCTTTCCTTTTAATACAATTTTGTTTAGTATTTCCTTTTTGTTTTCGGAATCTCGTGTTTTCAATAAGCTCTAATTACTCTGAAATATCTTCGCGTAGATCTTGCCATGAATGGAGAAGATAAGACTTGATTTTATCCTCATCAAATGGACACCGCGTGTAAATGTATGTTCTTTTGATAAGCCGTCAGAGCATCTCATTAATTCTTCTACAAAATTTGGATGAGTCACTGACTTCTAGGCCTTCCATCCTCGCACATCTGCCTTTGTTTGGTTCGAGTTGAGATTCTCTGCCTGTCATTACTTTTACCATAAATTTTCCCAAAAATGTATCCACCGGTAAATTCCTTGAAACCTGTATTCGCGACCAGATCTGCAAAATCTGGATGAGTCACTGACTTGCCATAAATTTTTTGAGCAAATGAATCTACCAAAAAATCCCTTGAAGTCTGTCTTTCTCGCCATAACTTTCGCCATTATGCAACTGTCGAATCTGCTTCTGCAAAAAGAAACACAGAGGTTAGATTTTTTAATGTTTTTCATTTTACTTAATTAATTGATTTGGACTGTGTTGAAATGCTTCTACTTATTTTTGGATAGGTGATGCCATGAAACCAAAGCATGTCATGAAATCGTGACATTTTCCTCAAGTTACTTCTTCCTTGCTTGTGCCTTCTGAAAATGGAACATGTCACGATATCGTGACATTTCCTTCACTTTGTCTCTTTTCAGCTTCCACCCTCGCGAAAATGGAACATGTCGTGATATCGTGACATTTCCTTCACTTTATGTCTGCCAAGCTTTCTTCCTCGCTAAAATAGAACATGTCACGAAATCGTGACATTTCCTTCACCTTGTCTCTCCCAAGCTTCTGCCTTCGTGAAAATGGAACATGTCACGAAATCATGACATGTCGCGAAATCGCGACGTTTCCCTCACTTCATCTCTTTCAGCTTCCGCCCTCGTGAAAATGGAACATGTCACGATATCACAACATTTCCTTCACCTTGTCTCTCCCAAGCTTCTGCCTTCGCAAAAATGGAACATGTCACGAAATCGTGGCATTTCCTCACTTCATGTCTCTTTCGGCTTTGCCCCTCACGAAAATAGAACATGTCACAAAATCGTGACATTTCCTTCACTTAGTCTCTTTTCAACTTCCTTGCTCGTGAAAATGGAACATGTCGCGAAATCGTGACATTTCCTTCACCTCGCTTCTTTCGGCTTCTTCCTTCATGAAAATGGAACATGTCACGAAATCACAACATTTCCTTCACTTCGCTTCTTCCAAGCTTCCTTGCTCGTGAAAATGGAACATGTCGCGATATCACGACATCGAACTTTAAAAGATTTTAGGGTATAATTAAATTTGAGCGAAAGTCCGACAAGTCCGAAAATGGAACATGTCGTGATATCACAACATTTCCTACAAGTCATTGCTTCCAAGGTTTTGCCTTCATGAAAATGAGACAAGTCCGAAAATGGAACATGTCGCGATATCACGACATTTCCCTCAAGTTTTTCTTCACTTTGCAAATTCTCCAAAAATTGTAGGTTGATTCCAATGACTTTGTCCATCTGTATTTTGCATTTTTACATATTGGTGAAGGATCTTCCTTACTCGAAAATGATTTTAACATTTGAAAAATGAATTTTAAATTGCTCGAGAATGATCAGCTTCACATGGTGTAGAAAAATGATGAAAATTCAAAGTGCTCAAAATTTGATGAAACTTTACAAGTATCTAAAAAATCCCAAAAGGGTATCCCAATCTGAAAATGGAACTTGAAAATTCATCATGGAAAGAGAATATGCATTTAGAAGTTTGCTAGGCCAGAAATAGAAACTGCTATTTCTAAATTGAAATCAATGCCATATGCAAGTCTACTTGGTCACTTTGATGTAGGCGAAGTTTGAAAAAGGATGCAAGCAAAATTTGGAATTAAAACCCGAAAAACATCAAGAGGGTCCCTACGGAACAAATGAAAATTAAACATTTTCAAAGGATGGAATTTCATTTTTTTAGTGGGGGTGTGTTACTTCTCAACAAATGGCGATATCTGCAGGGAAAATAGTAGCACTATTTAGAATCCAGAACTCTAGTTTCAAAACAATTTAGACTATGCACCATACTTTGCCACAAATATTTTCTAAAATGATTTAACTACTATCTGTTAGCTGTTGAAGTTTCCCAAGGACATACTAGGTTGAATCACTTAAGGAATATTCTGATGTGCGATTATAAGCATATAAAACTTTCTTCAAGGATGACCAGGGCTTCGAATGCTCACTGTGGATTGATCAGCTATTTAGATTGTGCAGGGGAAACCGAGTAGAGCTCTGTTTACTAGTTTAGCCTTTTACAACCCCGATAGAGTTACTCTTTAGATTTTCATGACCCTGATTCACAACTATGAGGTGGCATTTATAGCCTGGTGAACACGTTTGAGATGTATCCTTCTGGAGCCTTGGCTATGTGTAAAAAAGAGTGCCAATTTTATGTTGGCTTGCCCAACTTTCACCTTCTATATTTTTTTTTTTTTTATTCATCGAGCAATTGATCGACTAACTGTTTCAGCTTGGGTACCAATAGCTTCCTTGGATGCTTTGATGTAATTTTATGAATCGAAATCCCCTCTCATGACCAACTTTTCTTGGATTCCCTGGGAGTTCTTCAGCCAAGCAGTGTAGTAGTTTCTTTATAATCAAAATAATTGTGGCAAGCAAGATACAAAATCCAATTATCTTTCTACTGTTGTTCTAAATAACAAGTAGTTCCACTTTTTTAGCTCTAGCAGACTATCTCTTAACAAAAATAAAATAAAATGAAAACACGCTAGGCCAATTTTAAATGTTGATTTGTGTTTTCTTTGTTTAGGCAAAAACTCAAACAAACGGGATTTAAAAGCTAAAAAGGAGAGAAAAAGGCCACTAGTTAAAGATAAAATTGCACAGACCTCAAAAGATAAAACACAATACTTCAAAATTTAAATAAATCAAAATAAAAACACACTACTTCAAACTTTATTTACAATATATACATATGCACAAAGTCCCTTCAATCACTCAAAAAAATGTAGCAGATGGAAAAGTAGAGAAATAGTGCCTTAAAAAAAATTGACCATTTGCAGGTAAATTTAGAAAAATACCTTTCAGGTCCTGTTGATGAAATGCACTCCAGATTATGCTTCCCAAAATTTTTGCTACCTGGGAAAGACTTGTGTTTACCGTCTTCCATATATATATTTTTTATATGGATCTTGTCCCACAGAAACACCAAATCTGCAACTCCTTCACCCTCCAAATTAGTCAAATCATATAATAACAGGAATGGTGAAGTTTTCAACCCCTGCTTATGTCTTATTCTATCAGCCCGTGTGCATACAATTTTTATGCCTCCTTCAAAATCAAGGCATTAACATGTTTATGCTTCGACTTGAAGGGTTTACAGAATTCTTTCAAAGGGACGGAATGTAAAAACCCCCCAGGATCAAATACCTTAAAGCCTTTATAGACCCAGATCATCACATCTTCAGATTTATATAATAACTCAAAGAGATCATATTTTATTTGTATGTCATAGTTCTTAATAACTTGAACATTTTGTGGTTGCTCTATTGCTCCAATATCCAAGATTTCAATTTTTATCCCTCTAGTAGAATTTTCATAATTTGCTCTTTCACCCGAGCCTTGCTTAGATTTAACCCCATCAATGTGTAATGTCCAAATATCATTATTGTGATTGGTTAGAGCTGTAACTGGTCTCACCTTCTCAGTTGTCAAATTATAAACTCCAATATCTTCATCAACACGGTTTACAACCTCTTTTTTGATATTATGTTCAGTAATCACAGGCTTATACTGAGACTCTTTGTCTATTCCAAGTTGGTTGACCACATTCACATTTACTATCTTCTTCTCCTTTTCTTGAAATTCAATAGGTGGTCCAGAGTAAGTTTCAATCAAGTTATCCTTTTGTTCAACAATCTGAGCCAGCTCATGGAGGGTGATGTTAGCTTTAATTTTCTTCATATCCTCAATGATATTATACTCCTTCCTAGTTACTTCTGTATAGTGATATTGAATCTTATTTTCATCACCTTTTGGTGAGGGAGGATCATTATTAGGAGTAGGTTCTGGATTCTCACATCTCAAATTATAACTATCCCTTTGGAACTGTTGAAAAGCTTGCACTTCATCCATAGGAATTTCTACAACATTTTCTAACTCTTCGAGAAAAGTGAATGAATCCGAAACCATAGTCGTACTATTTTTGGATGAACCAGAACTATCAATATTTCTTTGATTTTTAGGAAAATTTAACTCACCAGGAAAAGCTTCAAATTTGGGTAATGCTAGGTCACAAATGTTTACTTCAAGCACTTCCACCTTGAACTTGTCAGAATATTTCTCTATATTTTGCACATGTTGAGTGTGTGTCATAGTTAATGGAGTTTCCTTGGGTAGAGCGTGACATGTTGGCACTAACTCATGATGTGGAATGGGATTCAAAATAGGCATGTTCTATGTAACATAGGATATCAAAGGACTGCTCAAAATTTGAGGTCCTAACTGTCTTTCAAGAATTAAAGCTTCCTTATAAGCTCCTACCAGGGTTGTCATATTGATGTCTCTCTTGAGGAAAATAGAGGTCACCGAATCCAATGCATTCTTATAGATTTCTAAGGCTAGATTTGCACTTGGGATGTAATGACCAATCATTCTACCATAAGCTCTTTGGAACCTCATATTGAAAGACCTGATACCTTCACCCGACTCTTTCTTAATGTTGGAAAACTGTTGATATAACACACTGGGGTCAATCACTTTCCCAAATTGTGATACAAAAACTTTCTCTAGGTCATTCCAACTAGTAATAGAATCATTAGTAAGATTCAAAAACCAGTCGTATGCTCCCTCCTGGAGAGTGAAATGGAATAACCTACAAGCCACATCTTCATGCTGCACATTCAACAACTTCAGAGCATTTTTATATGCCACTAGATGTTCTTCTATTGTTCTAATTCCATCATGCTTGTAAGTCGAAAGATACTTCTTAGGATTTTTGGGAAAATCATGCGCTGCACCAGGAATATTCAAAGCAGTGGAACCCAACCAGTTTGCCATTACTACCTGATTAACTATGATATTTTGAGTTGCAGTTGGAGGAACTACAAGTGGTGATAAAACAATCCTTAACAAATACTAAACGGAGTTCAGTGGGCCCTCCTTCTAGCGCCAATTTTAAATGTTGGTTCGTCTTTCATACACACCCCGTGAAGAATGAGCATAAAATACCGATAACACTTATACGGGATAAATCCCACTCACTTTAGGATCTTGTTGGTTATCCAAGGTGTGAGTTACAGAGTTGGGTCGAATGTCTATTCACTCTTTTCCGCTTCTGGAATAGTTTCAAGTGGACTGTCTATTACCTTACAATGGGCTCGACCTTCATTCAATAATGTTTAGCGGTTGTTATATTTGTTGACTATCGGATTTACAATGAGTTCTTTGATATAGCTCTTTATGTTTTAGCAGATTAAATAAAATACAAATTTGAAAGAAAATAAAAATGAATCATTTAACGGTGGAACAGAGAGAGTAGGGTAGGGCAAAAAAGAGAAGCTTATCTAACTTAGTTGCAAAATCAAAACTACCAATTTCAGTTATACTATTTAGCTTCACAATAAAACCAATCAAAGAGGAAGGTGTCCAACTTTCTAAGATCACCTTCTACTAAGAGCATAAGACGGAAATAACATAGATCTGAAAGAAAATCATAAATAGAAGGGAAGTCGATGTCAACTGGTATCTCTCACCAGGAGGTTAACTCGCACAGTGAGGATAGAGTAATTAGAATAGACTCGAACCTTAAATCTCTAACTTTCCCTAGCATATAACAATCAAAATGAAGCCGAGTAGCATATTCAATCTTGATAACACAGATTTACAACCAAAATGAATAAAACTTTAGTGAGACAAAAATAGAAGAAGATGCACTTATCGAAATCTAAAAGAGATTAGGCTCATGGCCACGCTATCACAGAAGAATTATTTCACACCAACCCCAGGTCCAGAACAAAGCATTCAAACAAGATTTGCAAGAAATTGCTAAAATGTCTTTTATTCCAAGTTTTCGCCTCTTCACTTTACATTCAAGAGAAGTATATATAGACTCGAGACAGACCCTGATCTTTTCAAAATATCTTCTTCCAAATATCTAAATCTTATCATAAAAATCCCACCGTCGAGGTTTTACAATATAAGGCATTTTTATATAGAGTTTTGATAAGCCCTAATTACTCTAAAAAATCTTTGCATGGATCTTGCCATGAATGTAGAAGATAAGACTTGATTTGATCCTCATAAAATGGACACCGCGTGTAAATGTATGTTCTTCTTTCGATAAGCCGTCAAAGTATCTCATTAATTCTTCTACAAAATTTGGATGAGTCACTGACTTCTAGGCCTTCCATCCTCGCACAACTGCCTTTGTTTGGTTCGAGTTGAGATTCTCTGCCTGTCATTACTTTTGCCATAAATTTTCCTAGCAATGTATCCACCGGTAAATTCCTTGAAACCTGTATTCGCGGCCAGATCTGCAAAATATGGATGAGTCACTGACTTGCCATAAATTTTTTGAGCAAATGAATCTACCGGTAAATCCCTTGAAGTCTATCTTTTTTGCCATCACTTTCGCCATTATGCAACTGTCGGATCTGCTTCTGCAAAAAGAAACACAGAGGTTAGATTTTTTAATGTTTTTCATTTTACTTAATTAATTGATTTGGACTGTGTTGAAATGCTTCTACTTCTTTTTGGATAGGTGATGAAAATTGAGCCAATTTTGAAAGAATAACCAAAGCATGTCACGAAATCGTGACATTTTCCTCAAGTTACTTCTTCCTTGCTTGTGCCTTTCGAAAATGGAACATGTCACGATATCACGACATTTCCTTCACTTTGTCTCTTTTCAGCTTTTGCCCTCGCGAAAATGGAACATGTCGCGATATCACGACATTTCCTTCACTTCATGACTGCCAAGCTTTCTTCCTCGCGAAAATGGAACATGTCATGAAATCGTGACATTTCCTTCACCTTGTCTCTCCCAAGCTTCTGCCCTCGTTAAAATGGAACATGTCACGAAATCGTGACATGTCGCGAAATCGTGACATTTCCCTCACTTCATCTCTTTCAGCTTCCACCCTCGCAAAAATGGAACATGTCACGATATCGTGACATTTCCTTCACCTTGTCTCTCCCAAGCTTCTACCTTTGTGAAAATGGAACATGTCACGAAATCATGACATTTCCTCACTTCATGTCCCTTTCGGCTTTGCCCCTCGCGAAAATAGAACATGTCGCGAAATCACGACATTTCCTTCACTTAGTCTCTTTTCAACTTCCTTGCTCGCGAAAATGGAACATGTCGTGAAATCGTGACATTTCCTTCACCTCACTTCTTCCAGATTCTGCCTTCGCAAAAATGGAACATGTCACGAAATCGTGACATTTCCTTCACTTTGCTTCTTCCAAGCTTCCTTGCTCGCGAAAATGGAACATGTCGTGAAATCGCGACATCGGACTTTAAAATATTTTAGGGTATAATTAAATTTGAGCGAAAGTTTGACAAGTTTGAAAATGGAACATGTCGCGATATCACGACATTTCCTACAAGTCATTGCTTCCAAGGTTTTGCCTTCGCGAAAATGAGACATGTCCGAAAATGGAACATGTCGCGATATCGCGACATTTCCCTCAAGCTTTTCTTTCACTTTGCAAATTCTTCAAAAATTGTAGGTTGAATCCAATGACTTTGTCCATCTGTATTTTGCATTTTTACATATTGGTGAAGAATATTCCTTACTCAGAAATTATTTTAACATATGAAAAATGAATTTTACATTGCTCGAGAATAATCAGCTTCACATGGTGTAGAAAAATGATGAAAATTCAAAGTGCTCAGAATTTGATGAAACTTTACAAGTATCTAAAAAAGCCCAAAGGGTATCCCAATATGCAAACGAAACTTAAAAATTCATCATGGATTAAGAGAATATGCATTTAGAAGTTTGCTAGGCCAAAAATAGAAACTGCTATTTCTAAATTGAAATCAATGCCATATGCAAGTCTACTTGGTCACTTTGATGTAGGCGAAGTTTGAAAAAGGATGCAAGCAAAATTTGGAATTAAAACCCGAAAAACATCAAGAGGGTCCCTACGAAACAAATGAAAATTAAACATTTTCAAAGGATGGAATTTCATTTTTTTAGTGGGGGTGTGTTGCTTCTCAACGGAATCATTGCTTCCAAATGGGTGAAAGGCTTAAATTTGAAAGAGTTTGCACTCGTCATTAGGGATTTGGGTAGCTTTGGTGCTATAATAGGAGTTAGGCCTATATAACCAAAAGTAGGAGAGCTACAAACTAACTATCATATATTCCATTTACCCCAAGCAAAGGGGTAAGCTTATGATAGTTGTTGGCAATGATTTGCAAGGACGAATGCAATTTTGACAAGATCTATGGATCTACGATCAAGGGATCTTCTCTTGACTTTGATTATGATTATGAAAATATGACTACCCCCTCAAGCAATGAGTCGATGAGGGTAATGACAATGAATGAAGCGACGAGGTCGCTTGACCACAATGAATGATCTGAACAAACTTAAAATTTAGCATTTAATTACTTGGCTAGGCTTAGTTCAGCTTATGATTGCAACTGTTAATAGTAATTGTACATTTCTATCCCATGGAGTGGTCGGGCTACAATAGCCTTCTTAGGGAATCAAAATATTAGAATTCTAATTATATTTATGTTGAATCAATTTGTCAATGATCTGCTGAAAAGATGTTATAGGAGAAAGTTCCCATGGAGCGGTCCAGCCTCGAAGATCTTCTTCGGGATTGAAAAGAAGCATATCAAATCAACGATGACAATTTTACCCCAAATTTCCTTGTGGTTCTTTACTCATCTCGTTGGATTACATGGAGTGTCAGTCGCTGCAACCGCCAAGTGTCTATGGTAAATAATTGAATACGAGGTGCATTTGGCTTTTGACTTGTTTTATAATAATAATTTTTTGTTGACTTTTTGAGTTTTTAATTGATCTTGGTGCTTGAAAATCACCAAATTTTTTAAATTGATTGCTCTTATTGAGATTATGATCTGTTAGGAATCATTAATTTGTCAGTTAAAACCTTCCCACGATGGGATTTTGGTGCATTTAATTCCAGCTGCAAACCGCGCTCACGGGCTACAGTTAGAAATTTCTAATTTTGGAAACCACGACTCAGAGTTGCGGTCAAAAACCCCTAATTTTGGGACTGTGATTGTCAGTTGCAGTCCGACGAAATTAGGAAAAGTATAAAAATTTTCCCATTTTGAAAATTACATTATTATTCCTTGAAAGCGATTGCAACTGGAGAGCTCTAAGAGGTGAGGAAGCAAACTTGATGTGAAGCGCTGCCAAAAACGCTACCTACGACCTCCTACACATCCTGATGGTAGACCCTGCATAGCCTTCATCCAGCCGAGGCATCGGTGCAGGAAAAGTAACTCAAAACCAAGTCCTCGCACTCCTTACCAGTTTAAAATAAACCATATTAAGTAATGGGTTGATTAACTTCACTAAATTGCTGGTGAAGAACCTCATTGTAGTTTTAGGCTAGATTAGGATTTAATTTTTTTTGTGTGCTAGGCTAGGAAGTGACCCTTTTAGGGTTATGTTCCTAGACTGGAGTTGGTAGGCGCGACATCCAATTGACAGATTTGGAACCACAGCTATCAGCCGTGACGGGATTCAAATCCCAATGATAAAAAATTTAACCGTTACGCGGACCATAGATTTGACCCGCGATTTCGTAATTTTTGAAAACAAATTCAAAGTTATTTGATTTTTTTTTCTTGGAAATTGCACTTATTGCACGAGATGCATTTTTGGAATTTTTGATTACTTTTAGCATGTTTTTGTATTTTTAGCAATTTTTTAGATTTGTTTGTTGTTTTTAGGTCATTTATTTTTTACTATTTTTAGTTATTTTTTGTTATCTCTTTCCCTTATGCACTGCTTCTATTCATAAATTGACCTCTAAATCCTAGGATTTGGATCTCCTTCACACCCTCCACGGATAGCTCACTGACTAGGAGCAAGTGTGGTTCAGTGTGATTAGTTTTGGATATGTGCTTAATCTGCCCATGATCCAAGTAGATCAGGCCTACATGACTGCATTGGCCTACTGTTGGGATGCGTAGACCAACACATTTCACCTACCCACAGGTGAAATGATAGTGACATTGGAGTATATCTACCAGATCTTCAGGATCTTGATCGATGGGGAGCCCATCACCTCTACTCCATTTTCCAACAGAGGAGCTATGTTTGATGTTATCTTTAGTGACCACAACGAGGATGCCTAGGGCAATATTGACCATGGTGGCATCCACGTCAGATATTGGTAGGGGAAGGCATCTTCTTGGTCTGAGAGGTGGTCTTCATGCATCTAGTTATCTAGATTATGGTTCTAGAATCCTGAGACATGAGGATCCCTTGGAACCTCCTGACCATCGTTAGGAGAGTTACACAGAGTTCTACGCTATATCCACTGCTCTTAGCTTGGGGGAGCACACTATTATATTAGTTATATCATGAGTTATATCAAGTTACCTGTATGAGTCGGGTTGGTATCAGCTACAGCCTACTGCTCCAGATCTGGGGTTGGCAGCACATTCAGATCGAGCAATCTAAAGACTTACTAGTGCTAATCATGTTGCACACTAGTGCTATGTGGTATGTTGGCCTCATGAGGAGGAGGGGTTCTTGAGCAGATCTCATGCTAGGGACATGTACCATTACATTACTATATTTGTATAGATCCAGATGGATGACATAGAGTGGCGCTCGTATATGGACTGCCTTGTGTGGGAGAAGGCTGGTGAGCGGTTGCACCAAGCGAGGAGGGACAGGTGGTTACTCGGTTGCAAGGTCGAGACTCATTAGTACCAATTATACTGATGCATCCTTCACTAGTTTGGTATGATTCAGGATATTTTGATGCTTTCTACTATCTATAGATGCCTAGTTTTGGAGAGAGATCTATAATGGGTCCAGTCAACACTGCTAGGGGATGAGGCTGATGACTTTTAGGAGTTGAGCATGGCCCGAGCTAGCACCACCACAGAGTATGATACTTGGTGGTCACTCCTATAGTGGTAGGGTGAGGGGCCCCTGGACCGAATAGATGAAAGATCAAAGGCTAATCTATATGGGCGCAACGTGCACCAGTATACCAAGGGTGGATGGGATATAGATGTCATCATGGGTGAGGCTCCTTAGGTTGATATAGAGGAGGACATAGCTAAGGAGGGTGAGTTTCCTCCTTACAGTGAGGTTGGGTAGCTACTGGCTTAGGTGGTAGGCTTACAGACTTAGATTGGCACTTTGAGGAGCCAGCTGCGCCAAAGGGATACAGATATTTTTATGCTATAGGTATAGCTTGTAGTAGCTCAAATACAGGGGGGCTTCAGCTATGAGATTAGAGCTCTCATCTACATAGACTACCATGGTGCCTCCTACGATACCATCTGCTCTACTTCCAGAAGGTCATGACCCTATGCCTGAGATTCAAAGGCTTCGTTCCCTCATGGAGGAGGGTAATGATCGGTAGGATGGGTATGTAGCTTGCATCTCCTATATGGAGGGCTACATCTAACTAAGTGGTTTGGAGGTACCAAAGGACACTCACACCATAGGGACCCATAGGAGTGGATCCCATACTAGTACCAGGGAGACAGGATGGTCTACCGCCAACTCGAGCCACAAGATACATAGGTCTGAGAGGACACATAGGTCTTCGAGCACTCAGGGTTCTAACTCTCAAAGTAATCACAAGGGTGGTAGGGGTGATGGTGGCGACTCACAGGCTGGGGGAATAGGCCCTTAGTATAGATCTCAAAGACATTTTGTACTATTTTTGAGTGTAAGGTCGAGGACCTACATAGTTGTAGCCTGCGGGCATTTTTGATATACCCCCAATGTACTATTTTTCAACACACACACACACATAAATATATATATATATATATATATATATATATATATATATATATATATATATATATATATAAGATATTGATCATTTTGGCTCATTATGTGTATTTGGTGTTTTTTTTATGTTTATGTTATGCACATGGATGTAGATGTTCATATTGATGCTATGCTAATATGATGTGATGTATGGATGACATGCACTAGATAGCTATTTAATTTGTGATGATGATGATATGCAATGATCTAGATGCTTAGATGTGTTATTTATGATGGATGCATATGGATGTGATGTTTAATTTTAAATGCATATTTAATTTTGCTTTATTGTATGCATTTAATTTATGACGATGTCACAATATGCTGGTGAAATGTATGTAATGCATTATTTACATGATGGTGATCTAATGTAAATGAACATGTATGCTTTAATCACTTAAAATATAAGGAATGAATGTGATATGTGTGTAACAATATAATGGATGACACCATAAAATGTGTAAAAATCATGACTATAATTGAAAATCCTTATTACAAGAATTTAATCAATTAATCACCCATATATAAAATGCAATGATATGAAGCAGTATGATGCGAATGATATAATATGTCACTCTATATTTCTTTTTGTAATTTGAAAGTTATGCACAATATAGTCAGTGGCCGTCTAAATATTTTTTTTGATATCCATCCGGTATCTATCATATATCTTGATTGTGCTTAATGTAATGATGTATCACGAATTCGATACTTGGCAATTTTGATGAATGAATGACTTTTATTTTTGATGGTTTGTGATTTTTGGTATTTTTTGCTATTAGAGAAATCTTTGAGGTTTTCCATGAGACTCAAACACCCTAGTAGACTTATCAAAAGTTGTATACTGACCAAACTAAACTTCTAAAATGTAAGGCTTTTGCTAGGATAGGCCCTAACTGTTCATTATCCCTATGTGTGCACATGAATATATTAAGATAAGGCATAATCATACCCCGATGTCAGACAGGATTCTTTCATCCCATTGCTAATATAGGGGATCTTCATATGTTTATCCAATCCTAGTTTTATATTTCAGTTGGACTAGACCACTAGGCGATATAGGACACTTGAAGCTAGCTCTTCCACATTCAAACATTGGTCTGTATATAAGCGATGTGCTAATGCATCAGATATATCGTCATGCGTAAGGTATAGTAGTGCTAGAAATTCCATGGATTCAAGTTCACTCCCTTCTTTTCTTCAATTTTTGGGATACTTGCTCATATAAAGTGATAAAAATCACTGTTTATTTTTGTACTTTAGAGACAATAATCACTATTTATTTTGTACTTTATTTTTTCTTTTTCTTGAGCAAGGGATTTGATACTTATTTTTCTTCCTTTATACATTTTGTCTTCATTTGACTTGTTTTTTTAGAATTTGCATTTGATAATTTGCTTTAGAAACTTCCTTTGCAGATTTTGCTTTGGTATCAATCTAGGAAGTCGATCTATGATATCGATCTAAGGTATCAATCTTGAGGATTGATGTGGGATATCACTATGTGATATTGCTCATTTTATCGTAAGCAAGGGATTCTGGGTAGGGAACGAACTTTTCCTTTTTCCAATTACCAATATTTCCCATATCGTCCGCACAGGGGGATAAGCAAGAATAAATTTTTTCACCTCAGGATACTTGGTCCTGCTTCGTGGATTTCATCTTCCCCTAGCCCCTATTAGGATTTTTTAATTTTTTCATTAGTGATAGAATTCTGATATGTTAAGGGCTATACTAACTAGACCTCAACTACAAAAGCAAAGCAAGCTTTCTATCAACTCTTGAGAAGACCTCTAGGTATGGTTGAATGACCAAAAAACCCTTGTATATTCTTCATAGCAACATTATGGGTTGTTTTGAAAAACATAATTACTCACATGAATGATGGATTATGATAAATGCAGAGTTGCATGATTAAAACACAAACGTGGCATCATTTTCCAGACTAACAAATGCAATCCATCCTACTACGGAATGCAACGGATGCAGAATGCCTACATGCAATGCAATGAAGTGAATGCATGTGTAAATAAAAATGCATAATGCAAATGTAAATTTTTTGGGATTTTATGCTTTACCAATTTGTTTTGGATTTTATTGTTTTTTTTTATGGATTTTGAGCCTTTATGTTTGACCAAACGATGAGTACATGCCCTTGGAGCCTTTAGGAGTGACCATATGATGTGGAAATGCCTTTGGAGCCTTTTTGGGTTGACCAAATGTTTGAAAATACCTTTGGATCCTTTTGGGGTGATCAAGCAATTTTAAGCAAACCCTCGGAGCCTTTTGGGATGATCGAGTGATTTTAAGCAAACCCTCAGAGCCTTTTGGGATGACCGAGTGGTTTTAAGCAAATCCTCAAGGATTTATCGAGCGGTTTTAAGCAAACCCTCGGGGTCTTTTGGGATTGACCGAGCGATTTTAAGCAAACCCTTGAGGCCTTTAACTGACATGACCAAGTGATTTTAGGAACCCTTGGAGCCTTTTTGGGATGGTATGCTACCCTATGTACCCCTAGTGTATGTGCCACTCGATGACAGTGAGGGAAGTGTGATACCTCTAGACCCCTCGCTTACCTTATCAAATTTGGCATGGATGGTGGGGAAGTTATGCTACCTTGGAGACCCCCAGTATGCATGCTATTTACTAAAATGTAACCAGCTTATTTAGGAAGAGTGACAAAAATCAAGTCTCCTAAATGAGGAGCGAACGTCAATGGAGTGCCTATGTCTTGATGGGTTTGAACGAGTGAACCATCTTCGCAGATTGCATCTTGTTCTACTAGATCTTGGATGACCCTCTTAAATGATTGACAATCCTAAATGTCATGTCCATGTGCTCGACGATACTCACAAAAGGGACTCTCATCAGGTGACCCAGTCTTGTATGCCCTTTGCTTAATTTTGAGTAATATTAATGCCTTTGCCTCGTGTAACTTTTGGAACAAATTTAGAATAGTCATCTGAAATAAAACTACTTGTTGCACTAGCTTATCAGACCTATAAGGTGATTGACAACCTTGGGATCACACATGGGGAGGTGTGACCTCCACTTCAACATGTTGGAGCACTATAAGAGAACCATCTACATTATAAACCCTCTTATCTATAAGATTCTGCACCACACTCTTGAATTCATGACAATCTTGAATGCCATGACCCTCTATTCGATGATAGAGATAATAATGATGCTCCTTGTAACCCATAGGTTTAGCTCTATTTGGGTCTAAAGGGATGATATCGGGCAAGGTGATAACCTTAGCCTCTTGCAACTTCTGAAATATGTTAGACATAGACTCTTTTAAATTAGTCCAAATGCGCTGCAATTGTTTTGGGTGCTCGACCCACATTGGTTTGCTTGGAGGACCCATTGGTTGGGTTGGCCGCATGGGCTCTCGATTTTGTTGAGGTTTTTCTTGTACTTGCATAGGAAGTGGTTCAGCCT
This sequence comes from Wollemia nobilis, assembly GCA_028583015.1. Taxonomy (NCBI): domain Eukaryota; kingdom Viridiplantae; phylum Streptophyta; class Pinopsida; order Araucariales; family Araucariaceae; genus Wollemia; species Wollemia nobilis. Next base: position 2,408,516 of record JAQPPZ010017031.1, on the reverse strand, counting down.
CAGACAAGGGATGCTTTTGTGATCCTAGTTTTCTAAGATGGCTCATGATACAATGCAACACCTTATCTTGCTCATCTATTCGATGTTCCATCTGTTCTAGATGACTTAGAATGGCTCGCAATACTGACAAAGAGTTCATATGTATTTCCAATGATTGATTTGAAATACCTTTGTCTATTGAAGGAAATAGAAAAGTGGATGCTAGAGATCCATTAGGTAATTGCAAATCACCTATTTCCTTCATTTGGGTTGATGCGAATGCTTCTTGATGATACACTTTATCAATGATATCCACATGTTCATGCATATGACTCAGTTCATGCTGATGTTTGACTTGATTCCTATGTCAGATTTAGTACCCCCAGCCTGATGTGGGGTACACACTTGCTATTTTCCTTGATAAGGTGGAACAAGAAACGAGTTAGGAGTGACTAATTTTAAAGGTTCAAACCCCTTTGATGTGGAAGAAATGTCTGATTGCACCATCTCTTGCTCTATTTTCTCTAGAGTTACTCGATCCTCTGACTTAATGTCAACCATTCCCACAAACTCGTGAGAATATGGCTCCATAATTGCACGAGTCGTAGGTGACTCATCAACCTGTTGGGGTTGTAGCATCTCAATTGAAACCACTAACTCTTCCTCATGCTCATACGATGCATCAAAGATAGGACCAATAGGTAGAGACTAGACAAGAAGCTGACCTAAATCCTTAATTATCTCCATGATGGATGACACCGTGGTGTCTGCATCCATATGCTCTATGCATTCACCATTGTCCTCATGAGGTCTACCTTGTGACATGATGGATGGTTATGGTGTGATACACTCAGGTGCATCCATGACCATGCTAGGTATCCCCCCTTGATGGGAGTATGAGGATCCTCTAATGACACATCTAAGGTAGTTGTGAGCATCTCTATGATTTGGTTCATCATCCCTTTCCTTCAAGGAAAGTCCAAATATGTAGGAGTCATAGGTGACTCTACAGGTAATAGCGGTGGTGGTGGTAACTCCACAACAGTCTATAAGGCTTCCTCTAAACTTTGGATAGACTCATCATGTTTATTGTTCAGATGTGTGGGCACCCCACTAGGTTCCTGTGGATGATCCCCCAGTTTGTAATACTTGAAAGGATCTAGGTCTTCCTCCACCATATGGACTTCATTTGCATGGGTGTACTTAATGCACTGATGCACTATGGATGGTATGCACTCCATGGCTCTTATCCATGACCTTCCAAGCAGCAGGTTATACTGTCTTGAACCCTCCAAAATGTAGCACAATGTAGAAATAATATTTTATCCCACCTCAATGGGGAGGGCTATTGTGCCTATTGTAGGGGATTCCACATCATTAAAATATTGTAGCATGAAATTTGATGCCTTGATGTGGGAAGGTGGAATTTTGAGGTGTTTAAATGCAGAGGTGGTGACAATATTGATGGATGATCCTATATCAACCAACACTTGCTTATACACAATTTGATTTATCCTCGCTATGATGTGCAGTGGAGGATCAGATTATTTGACAAGGATAGGTTTGACTTCCTATTTATGGAAAGTAATCACAGGTTCCTTATATGACGGAATAGACTGTATATGCACCAAGGACTGTGATAACTTCCGAGCATTGACATTGCTCACCTATCTGACTTGACTACTCTCAACCTCATTCTTGAGCATGGGATCCTTAGGCAAGTATTTTTGTTGCTTGTCAATAGCTGACGGTATGTCTATCTATCCAAGAGGATGGCTATCTACTTGCTTAAGAGGTAACTCTTGATGATGCATAGGGTGCCTCGTGTTGACTTGTTTCCTAAGCACTCTAGGTATGAGATTATTTTCAGGATTTACCTCACATGATTGTTCTTCACATAATTTATGTTGGTAAATCCTCCCTTCATGTTGTTGGAGCCTATCCAACCTCTGTTGATGTGATCTCCTCGCCTCTGAGTACTCATGCTCTATGCGTTCCCACTCAATGTGTGCTTCCTCTAATTGACTCTAGAGTAGTTACCCGCTATGGACTGTATGAGACTCAGGTTTCTTATATGACTGACTCATGGAGTAGGATCCACAACTCTCTATCTCGCTAGGGGGATACCTAATGACATGGGTTCTCTCTGTGTGTGAAGAGACCATATGGCTTGTATGGGTGGACCTTGTGCATGACGAAGGGAGCTCACGATGACTATCATAGTGTTGCGCTGGGAGGATTAGATCCTCAGGTGAATTATTTGTATTATGCCTAGCAAGGAGACGTGCGAGATCTAAAATATTATCAAGGGAATACCAAAGGCATTGAGGGTCTCTCCCTACATATTCTGAGTCATTAGCTCGTGATTGAGCTTGACTATGCCTAGTTGTCATGATGTGCCAACTACACAAGTCTTGAGAGGAAACCTCTCTTACTAAAAATTTTGGCCTCAAGGAAGGCCTTATCTTGATGATTTAAGCAATAAAGAAGCATAAAATGCGAACAATGTGATAATCTCCTTTAAATTTTAAAAGTGAGCCCTAAATTGTTTGATGTTGTTTCATGATTTTTTGTGTTAGTATTAGAAACTCTTATCGTGTTTAAAAGCTTTTTGGATGATAATATCAGTTTAATTGGCTTTCACCTGTATACTCGTAGCTTGACAACTTAGCTATGAACTCAAAGTTATGTAATCCAACCTATAATGTGTGGTATCGAAGCCCACACATGGTCAGGGAGCACAGGTCCTCCTAGATCCTGACCCATTTTCCCCCAGTCAGTGTTATACCCTTCGAAGAGAATACATGCAAATTTTCTAGGGTACGAAAGGTTCTTGGATCCGGTATTGGTCTAGAGCATAGGGTACTTGGGAGTTGAGCCAACGGATGGAAATCACCTCCACCGTCATTGAAACCCTACTAGTGGTTGGATGTCACTTCCAACTCATAGGAGTTTAATTGAAACATGGTGTGTGTGGTTTATTTTAATTGTTTCATGAAAATAAAATGCATCATACAACATGAATATTCATTTCCTACGTGATATGCAGCGAAAGAACTTTTCAAATTCATAAAATGCAAGCTACATACTACATTCTCTTTTTGACAATGCAATCTACGATGTAAATGGCCTCTAATTGGGCCTTAGACATGCAAACCAACACATAGTTTAATCTAGCATGTTGGACTCTAGGGAGGACTACAATCAACGGTCCACTGTCCCTAGCAGTGCCTAGCTAAAACACATAAAAAGGAACCCTAAGGACCTACTCCATTTTCATGTTATTTTTATCCTTAATCAATTTAGGTTTCAATTTCTTTGTTCTAGAAAAACATAGAGGCAAAATACAAAGATAGAGAGTGTCAGAAGAGCCTACCTCAAGTCCTCATCCAATCTAGCTTTGAACTCCTGTTGTCTACTATGTCTATTGTAAATTGTAGATCTATTGCACGATTGCTACTATAGACCGTGTCTTGAAGCCGCGTGCCAACAATGAGACCGTAGCTGTCAACCGCGGTTTGTACCTGATATCAGAAAACACAAAAATTTCATAGATCAAATGCTAAAAATGCAGAGTTCCATCGTGATCACCTTCTGACCTATCCAAAAAGCATGCACCTAACTAATACATCAATTGGAATCAACATCAAAGCATGAAATGATAAACAATATTGCAAATAACAAGAAAATGGATGCTTATTTTATTAATATTGAAAATGAATCTTGGTTACAATCATGCCCCTCTTAGGGTCACCCAAATTTTGATACAATTCAAAAGCCCCAACGGGGTAGGCACAATACTAAGGCTCTATAAATAGTCATAGACTGCTCCAGGGTGGATTTGACCCTCTTCTTCGTGTTGAGGAAGGAATTGGATGATTGAATATCCTTTGAATATGCTTTCCTACGATCAAGAAACAATATAAAAGAATTAATAGCATAGGTAGCCTCTCATGATGAGGCCCTTTAAAGAATGCACACATGAAAATGCCATAATACTAATGAAATAAAGAAAGTAAATAAAACATGTTAAACCTATGCAATACTTGAAATATTAATGGAAATATGTAAATAGAAAGCATAACTATCTATTTAGTAGATTGATTACATGAAATGAAGCATGATAACATGAAAAGAAGCTAATTATATCCTACTTGCCATAATGAAGTAAACCTAATGAAATCCTTATTTCTATCGGTCAGAGTCTCTAAAATGTCAATAAAACCATTTAATATGCTTAATATAACCTAATAAAATACACTACAAAAAGCACAGTAAGGATATTTTTCATCGATTACAAACTGTAGCTTGGATGAACGATCTACACTATACACCGTGGTTGTCAGCCACGACAAGAAACTGAATAGCTTTGCCCTCCAAATCCAAGGTTGTGGGCTTGATCCTCCTTGTCCAATTGATGATCAAGGGTCTCCTTGATGTCCTCTGACTGGTTTGGTGATTGAATTGCACAATTGAGCCTTTGTTTGCCTAAATTATCGTTTCTTGGCGTTCTAGATCCTTAGGGAATCCATGGCATAAATTGACATGATGCTTGATGAATTGACAAGTGAAATGGCAACAAATATCTCTCAATGCGCTCTGATGAGTCTACAATTCGATAGGACTTTGCTGCTCTAATCTCCAATGCTCACTTGATTGTTTGCCCTAATTTTGAGGGGGTACTTATAGGATTACCCAAGGGCTAGGGTTGGCTTCATGGAGAAGCCAAGATCAAGAAGAGGTGGTTGGGACAATTGGATTGGAAGCCTCTAGAATCTTCCATCCTTCAACTACCCTCTTCTAGGATAAATAGTCATTCAAACCGATTTGGCTCGGATGAAGGCCAACTAAACTTCAATTCTAGACCATGAGTGACAACTGCGACCTAGACTATAAACCATAGGTCTTAGCTGTGGTTCAGACTATAGATCGTAGGTCTCAACTACGGTTCATATTGATTAGGCCAAGGAGCCCAAATTGAGTGGTTAAAACCACTACTCTATATTGGAGTCTATCCAATATCTTCCATATGGTCTTGTAGCATGTCCCATATGAGTAGTCGCCATCGACATGACGCATTTTAGGTGTCTACATATCCTAATTTACTACATGGCTTTCAATGGGATTATCAAGATGAAGAGTAACTATGGTCGCTCCTTAACCAAACACCCTACAAAACCATACGATTTTGTAGAATTAACATGCTAGAATTTAATCATCCAGAATCAATAGCAACCAAAGAAATATTGAAGATTCTTTGGATAATTATCCTATAGAATAATCTATTAAATCTTCAACTTCAACTCATCCTAGCTTCTCTGGTTAGAACAAACATCTATGGATCCACAAGAACTTGAAGAATTAGGGATAATAGATACCCCTCTTCATTTTGAGGATGAATCATAAGCCTTAATCAAATAAATGATAGATATCAACATCAAAATGGATCAAGATCCTCACCTTATCAAACTTGGAAAAGTCCTAACTCAAGAAGAGTTGATAGAACACACAAACCTACTAAAGGAATTCTCTAACTTCTTCACTTTGGGATATGATGACATGCTATGACTTGACCCTTTGCTTGTAGTCTACCATTTGGTAGTGCGCCTTGATGCCAAACTTGTCAAAAAAAATTAAGAAAAATACATAGAAGAGTTGCTCTTTTAGTAAGAGACAAACTACAAAAATTACTAGATGTTGGCTTCATAAATGCCATAGATTATTCAGATTGGATATCCAACATCATTCCTATCACTAAGAAGGAAGGATCCATTCGAATTTGCATAGAATTCAAAGATATAAATAATGCTTGTCCAAAATATGATTTCCCTTTACCAAAAATAGACATGATAGTGGAGTTCACTACATGATATAAGATGCTATATTTAATAGATGGATTCTTGGGCTACAATCAGATTAATATTGTACCAGAAGATCAATCTAAAATGACTTTCACTACCCCTTGGGGAACTTTCTACTATCGGGTCATGCCATTTGACCTTAAAAATGTAGAGGCAACATATCAAAGGGCCATGACATACATATTTCATGACCTTATGCATAAAAAAATAGAAGACTACATGGACGACATCTTGGGTCGATCTCAATAAAAACAAAACCATCCTCTAGATCTTAGATGTATTTTTGAAATATTACTAGATTACAAAGTCAGACTAAAACCTCAAAAGTATATCTTTGGGGTAACATCAGGAAAAATATTGGGGTTCATCGTATCTTATCGTGGGATTAAAGTTGATCCCTTCAAAATCACGACCATAACAAACATGTCACCACCTATAAACTTAATTGAATTATGAATCTTGCAAGGTAAACTACAAGCTATTCATAGATTCATATCGCAACTTGCAAATAAATGTTAACCTTTATCCAAATTATTGAAGAAGGGGACATAGCTTGAATGGGATGAAGGATTTCAAAAGGCCTTCAAAGCTCTAAAAACTTACCTCTTGACACCACCCATCTTGGTATCTCCAAATCTAAACCAATCACTATTGCTATACATAGCAACCATTGAGCATGCCCTTAGGGCATTACTAGCCCAATACAATGAACACTGAGAAAGAGCAATCTACTACATCAGTAGAACTTTATTGAACTACAAAACTCGCTACACACCATTAGGGAAGATTTGCTTAGCAGTTGTCTTCTCATCTCTCAAACTAAGACACTACATGCTTAGTCAAAATACCTATATCTTATTAAGGGTATACCCACCGCGTTACCTTTTATCAAAACCTTACCTATATGGTAGGACTGTAAAATAGGTCAGCGAATTCAACATAGAATTTGTAAATAAAAAATCACTAAAGGGACAAGTTATAGTTGATCAACTTCATTCTGTTTAGAATCAAAATATGCCATAAGCATGTATTTCCCAAATGAAACAATCTTCTCAATAGAATCCCAAGAACCTGAAACTTGGATCTTGTACTTTGATGGAGATAGATGTGCTAAAGGTGCAAGGGAAATAATTATCCTAGTCACCCCACAATAATAGCTTATTCCATTATCTTTTAATCTTCACTTCTCATGTACTAACAACACAGTGAAATACAAAGCTCTCATCCTAGATCTTAGGGCTACAACAAAGATAAATATTGAGAACATAATAGTATACGGTGATTCACAACTAGTAATCAACCAAGTGAATGATACTTATCAAACCAAAGACGAGAATCTAAATCCAAACAAAGACATTATAGACTTGTTGAAAACTCACTTAAACCAAATCACCATAGAAGCCATAATATGATCTAGCAATCATCACACTAATATTATGACTACAGCTGCATCTCTCATCCCTTTAGATCTGTAAGATGAAGAGGCTTGTATTATCATAATATTAATTAATGAATCTTCCACACTCAAATCGTATCTACAACCTCTCAAAATATGCAGTATTGAAATGTGTATACCTCAATAACCTTAGTACCAAGACATCTCTAAATTCCTCAAAGAGAGAATTTTCCCCAAGGGATCCAACTCTCAAAAGCAAAGACAATTTAGGCTAAAAGCTTGCAAATATGTCATCATTGGAGATATTTTATATCGATGCTCCTTTGAAGGAATACTCCTTAGATGCATAAATACAAATGAAGCCCAAACTATCATAAAATAATCCCATGATGGATCATGTGATAGATATTTTAGTGGACTATTTGTAGCCAATAAGCTCCTTAGGATGGGCTATTATTGACCCTTTATTGAAAAGGATGCTCACAACTATGTTAATAAATGTGACAAGTTTCATCGACATGACAACCTTATTCATGCCTCTTCTAAATAACTACAACCGATCACATCTCCTTAGTATTTCTCCTCCTGGGGATTGGATATCATAGGTAAGATCAACCTTCAATCATTAGATGTACACAAGTTCATTATCACTGCTACAAAATATTTCACTAAATGGGTTGAGGCAATACCCCTATCCATCACAACAGGAATTCAAGTATCAAAGTTCATTCTAAATAAAATCATCAATCGATATGGTATACCTTCTACCTTAATTATTGATAATGGCATCCCTTTTTAAAATAATAAAATTTCCAAACTATGCACCAAATACAAAATTCAACAAAAATGCTCTACATGATACTACCCGCAAGGAAATGGACAAGTTGAATCTCAAAAAAAACACAAATCAAAATCCTCAAGAAGCTAGTAAACAAAAATGGTCAAGACTAGAACTTGCAACTCTATCCAGCCCTATGGGCCTACTGCACAAGTGTGCATACTCCCATAGGGGCAACACCATACACCTTAGTTTATGGCACTAAAGTAGTTTTCCTTTTGAACTCAAGATACCTTCTCTAAGAGTCTTGTTACAAGATTCTTTAGTAGGAGATGAATATCACCTAAATTTCTTACAATAGCTAGAACTTTTAAAATAAAAATGCATTAATGCTCTAGAACATCTCATAATATACCACAACAGACTTCAACATGCTTATCATAAGAAAGTGCATCCAATATCCTTCAAAATTAGGGACCTGGTCCTCAATGAAAATTAAAAAATACTAATACTGACAATGACCTCAAAGGAAAGTTCAAACCTAATTGGTTAGGACCTTTCATCATCATGGCCAAATTTGGATTCAAATATTACCACCTAGCCATATTGGATGGCCAAGAACATAAGGAATCAATCAATATCATGCATCTTAAATGATACTATGCATAAAACATCACGTCGTTTGCTTATTCATATGATTGAATGCATGATAAACATCATCATATCATCATACATGCTTCGCACCTTGCACGATTTCTTGATTTATTTGATCATACCATAGATTCAAGAGGGTTTACTATTATGCAAAAGCCAATCCTTATTATAAATATATCTACATTGAATCCTCCTAGGTTAACCATATTTTGAGTAAACTCTATGTCCAAAATGCTCGGTTTCAAGCCTCCTATTGCATATCAATCATACTTCTTCTCTTCTTGGGTTAAGTAATGTATGATGCAATCATCTACAACCTTGATGACCCACACTCATCCCTATCTTCCATCTCAATATACATTCACACCATGGCTATCAACATTGTTTCACAACAATAGCATCAACAATACATATCTACAATATCTTTCAACAAAAGAGCCTTTTTATTTATAAGTAACATTTTATATACAAGGGAATTTTTTAAAGGATCCCAAAACCTTATTATAGTAAAGGCAGTAGACAACAACAAGCCAAAAACCCTGTCAATCTAGACCAAGGGTGGACATTACTATGAACAACGAGATCCGGGATCCTACAAACGCTACGTAAACCTCCTATCCCGGGGACAGGCAAACCCAACAAAAAAAAAACCCAGGTGACAAGAAGGGATAGAACCCCAAATTCCCAAAATGGGAAGACAAAGCACCCATAAAACTATTGCACAGACTGGGATCCTTGTTAACATAACACCACCACCATCGTCCAAGGAAGAGGAGCCCCCCTGGGCCAAGACTGGGACGGCTAGTTGTCCCCATCAGACCCATCCCTAAGCCTATACCGAATTGCCTTGAAGATACACACCAAGGTTGACGCTGCATTGGTAGCCGACGTAAGGGAATTTATCACCATGTCTAGAAGGATACAAAGGGAGAAGGTCCTCAGGTCATCTTCAAAATCTGAAATTACCTCTATGGTGGGTTACATCTTCGACTTCTTGAGGCGACTGGACGATCTATTCCTATGAGGGGCATCAAGGCCACTAGGGGTCGGGACACCTGGGGTAGGGGAGCCATCAAGAGCTAGAGTGCTAGGGGCACTGCTATTGCTAGGGGCCCGAACCGATGCTCACCTCTTCAAGGTGGGCCTGTGCTTCTTGGGAGGGGGAGAGATATCAGCATCGTTGGGGCTATCCTCATTGGATTTATGATCAGAATTGGAAGCAACCGAGGATGTGGTGGGGGGATTTGAGGAGAGGGGAGAGATGTGATGGGTAGGAGGTTGGTTGGCGAGGGCATGGTGGTAGAGAATAGACATGAGTCCTTGATGAGAGGGATGGGTGTGAGCTTTCTGGGCATTCTCAATAGAGATGGCCAGGGAGTAAAGTAGGTAGCAAGGGGTACATAGGAGGATAGCTCCACGTAGGTAATTGAAAAAACTAAGGTGTAAGCTACAGAGCTTCTGATCAGGATCATCACAGGTCATAAATTGCATGATGGGTACAAGGGCCTCATCCTAGGTTTTAGGCATGTGTTTCCTATACAGGGCGGTATTGTCCCAGGAGTGGTTTGGGAAGTGAGCAAGCTCCTCCTCCCAATTATGTTTGTTAGGGAAGATGTATTTCCCTTTATCTTCATGGTGGAGCCCGATGACATCGAACATGAGCTCCTTGGTCACTTTGAAGTGAACCACTTTCACTACCACCTCGCCACTGTCCCAAGTATCGAGGAACGCCTGTGTAATATCTTCATATAGACTTGTAAACTTGAGGAGGAACGGGGTGAGGGACCTAGCGTCCATGAATACTTTAGCTGAAGCGATGAGAATGGGAGATGAGGGATCAATGTAGGGGAGTTTTCTAGAATACATGGTGGGGATAAAGGCCAACGACGGAGGGACAAGGCAGAGGAAGCCATGGACCACCAAGGAGCGCTCTAGCAGGGGACGAACAACAGAAAAGGGAGTGGAGAGGGAGTGGTCAAGCATGCTCAGGGGGAAGAAATAGGTGAAAGGGGAGCTGGAAGGACTTTGAAGAGCTGCATGCATTGGGACTCGACAACGAAGGGTACTGATGGCATGCATGAAGGGTGGTGAAGGTGGGGAAAAGGGTGATGGGTCAGACAAAGTAGATGAAGCATGGCCAGATTGGGCCAGGTCGGTGGTATGCACGGGGCATCTAAATTGACAAGAAGGGCCACATAAAGGAAATGGATGATGATATTGGAGAGCTTGGGTGGCAGTTGGTTGGATTGAACAGTGTTAGGAAGTCCATCACAAATGCGAAGGGGTCTGAAGGGTTCTAACGTGGAACTGAGATGGCTGCTACAGAAAGGGCCAACTGAAGCAGTGATCTCAGGAATCCTCAGGCACAAGTCAACACCCACAAAAAAACTAGAAGGGTCCCTGTGGCTCTAGGTCTACGTGGTTCTACGATCGAGCAATTTCGAATTTAGTGCCAACATCATGGATCGGGAGGCAATCTTGGGATGCGGTATCTCAAAGAGCATTAGGAAAGGTATCATGCCAGATGCGAAGGTCTGTAGACATCATCGTTGAGTTGGCCATGAGATCCACAAGCTTATTACCTTCTCGATAGACATGGCAGATGGATGCTTGAGGGAAATCTTGGATGATGGCACGGGCTTCTTAAAAAATGTTGGAAATATGCCACGACAACTCTCCTTGCTTGGTCACAACATTAATTATGTTGAGGGAGTCACCCTCAATGATCACCCTTCTTGGGGAATCCTGAAGAACTCTAAGCCCACAGAGGAGGGCCGAAGCTTCCATAAAGTTGTTGGTTTGGAAGCCTAAGGGCTCTGCATAAGCAATAATCAAGTGACCATAGTGATAACAGATGACCTCGCTCATGCCTGAGGGGCCAGGATTCCCCTTATATTCCCCATCGAAGTTCAATTTAAGCCACCCAAGGGGAGCAACCATCTAGCTAAGGCTCTAGGAGGGGGGGATGGGGGCAGTGGGGGGTGTCTACACTCTTAGGGAGATGAGGAGGGTTAGCTCGCTAGCTTGTGACAAGGGGGATAGGGGGAGGGTGCAGGAATTCTTAGATGCAAAGGTGAGCACTTTGGCTACCATCGCCTAGGGGTCCTGAGGCAAGGAAGAAAAGACTCTACTATTGCACTCAAGCCAGAGCTGCCAGAGCAGATGGGGGAGGTAGTAGGCCCAAAGGGAGTGGAGTTTGGGGTGGTAAAATGGATTGGGCCATTGGATGAGGAGGTCTGGGATGTATCCGGGAGGGGCCCACTAGATGGAGAACTAGGCAAGGAGATGCCCAAGGGCCTCAAAGGAGAAAGAGCACCTAAAAAAATGTGGGAGACCGATTCCCAATATTTAAAGCATAGGTAGCATATTTTTGTAATAAGGAAGCCTCTCTTCTCCAGGTTGTTGATGGTGAGAATATTGGAGTGGGTGGCCACAAAAGAGCCTTTTTCAATCAACACTCATGATTATTTAATAGGCTCCTCTAAGACATCCTTTCCTCTCCTATAATATGTCATAACCTTGAAAACCTTTTGTGAGAATGATGTATTGCATAAGATATTTTTAAGAGCAATCTATCAAATAATTCATGACATCTACTCATCACATTCATCAAATTCAACTCATTTGACATACCATCCAAGGATAGGAAATTGCATTCAACCAATATATCGTAAATTCATAATCATTTATGAATTTTACTAGTCATTGGTTGAATGGGTTTTTCTTTCCTGATTGGCCTTTCATCTAAGTTCACAAAAAGTATTACCTTATACGAAAATCATCATCATCTTACTCATTTGGTAAGTCACACAGGCTAAGAATCCCTTAATCATCCATTTTCCTATGGATTAACAATAACTTGTCAATTTTATCTGGGAATGGATGATTAAGGGTAGTCTTTCGTGTTTGATATATCATTTTAGTACAGAGTCAAACATAAATCAAATATTCATGCATTGTCTTGATAATAGATCACAAGAATCATAACATCCCATTGATCTGATGCCTTATGAGATTTTTTACAATTACTTTCAAGTCTCATCAGGAAATGGATCAATGGTGTCGTAACATTCCTCTTGATTTATTGCATTAGCATGCTATCACAATTTTACAAATCTCATTGATCACCTTTGATAAACCTTGTGGTTTAAGAAGACTCTATTGATCCAATATCTTGTAGAACTATAATCATTTGTAAATTTTACCAAGCACTGGATCAATATTGTCCTCATAGTTGCCTGGTTCATTTCATTGGTATTTTATCAAACAAAAATCAAGATCTCTTATGAACTATTGTTCAAATGGGTCTATCTGACTATAAAGTTCCATGGATCCAATGCCTTGTGAGCTTACAATTATTTGCATGCTTCACCAGATATTGGATCTATGTTGTCTTCGTAGTCACCTGGTCTTCTAAAACAATATAACATCTGCAAATCATACTCTCTTCATCAGCTATTTGCCTAATAAGTCGTTGGATCAACAAGATTTTATTTCCAACTAGTTTATTATACAAATATGCAAATAAACATTAAATATCAAAAGAATAACTTATTAAGATCGCTATATATTCTCTATTTGTTTGTACAATATGTTAGTCAATAGATAGAGAACTTCCTCCATTTTGATATGTGACAACAAGCTATCATTTCTTCTCATAAATCTAACAAAACAAAAATCTCCAAGCTGACTTATGGACCCTTCAAAAACATTGGGGTTTGATGATTAGTACTTTACGTATCCATAATCATTTATGATTGTGTCAAGTAGTTTATTATTAATTTTTTGTGCATCCTAATGGCCTATAAGCCAACATGGATGTTATCTACTTCTCATATAACAAGATCCTTCAAACTAAGGGCCATGCTATCACATGGACCTCCTAGAAAAGGGGATTTATTTTTCCCATGTTCTACGCATATACAATTCTGTGTACACATGTCAAGCAAAGGAAAAGTGTTTCTTCTTCTCTTGGATCATCCATATGGGAGTGTTACCCTCAGTCTAAAATATTTTGTTCACCCTAAAAATTCTCAAATATTTCAAACACATCAAAGGTTCATCACGTATATATAAATATTTACATATGCATTAGGTAATGGACTTATATACTCTTGTTACCCTCTCTCATGTGTTAATAAAATTAGCAATATCAAATCATTATCTTTATCAAAGCATTTTGCTTTCAAATAGTGAAGGCAAAATAACAACACAAAATCATCCTACAATCCTTTTGCAAACATTATATCAATACATCGTAAAAACATTTGCATACTTTCAAAAACACTACAAAGTTGCATTACCTATATCTTTCGAAAACATTATCAACATCACATCAAAGCATTACAAAACATTGTAAAACATTTGTAATTATCATAAAACATTGCAAAATGTTTTGCAATTATCACAAAATATTGCAAAACATTTGTATTTATCAAAAAATAATTATAAAAGCATTACAAAAAATTACAAAACGTTTGCAATTATCACAAAATATTACAAAACATTTGCAAATATCATAAAATCATTACAAAAGCATCACAAAACATTGCAAAACATTTACAATTATCACAAAATATTGCAAAACATCTACAAATATCACAAATCATTACAAAAGCATCATAAAACATTGCAAAATTTTTGTAATTATCACAAAATCATTACAAAACATTGCAAAACATTTGCAATTATCACAAAATATTGCAAAACATTTGCAATTATCACAAAATCATTACAAAACATTGCAAAACATTTGAAATCATCACAAAACATTGCAAAATATTTGCAATTAGCATCAAAAACATCAAAAGCATTATCAAACATCATTTCAAAGCCTTGCAAAAGTTTACAGGCAACAAATTTTTCATCTATGCAATTAAGTACCCACTCCTTTGTTAAGGATATCACTTAAACATTGATTAAAAGCAAAAAAAAATCATCTACGCAGTTAAGTGCCCACTCCTTAGTCAAGGATATCAATTAAACATTGATGAAAAGAAAAAAAAAATCATCTACACAGTTAAGTGCCCCACTCTGTAGTTAAGGATATCACTTAAACATTGATGAAAAGCAAAAACATTTCATCTATGCAGTTAAGTGCACAATCCTTAGTTAAGGATATCACTTAAACATTGATGAAAAGCAAAACACTTCATATACATAGTTGAGTGCCTATTCCTTAGTCAAATATATCACTTAAACATTGATGAAGAATAAATACCTCATCTATGGAGTTAAGTTCCCACTCCTTAGTTAAGGATATCACTTAAACATTGATGAAAAGCAAAATACTTCATCTACGTAGTTAAGTGCCCACTCCTTAGTCAAGGATATCACTTAAACATTGATGAAGAATAAATACCTCATCTATGCAGTTAAGTGTTTCATAAATTATGACACTTAAACACTGATGAGAAGAAAACATACATATATCATGTACATATTACAGGTACCTCATCTACATAGTTAAGTGTTTCATTAAGTATAGCACTTAAATATTCATGAGAATAAAACATATATATATATATATATATATATATATATATTTTTTTTTATCATGTACATATTACATGTACCTCATCTATGAAATTAAGTGTTTCATAAAGTATGGCACTTAGACATTGTTGAGAAGAATATATATATATATATATATATATATATATATATCATGTACCTATTATAGGTACCTCATCTACGTGATTAAGTGTTTCATAAAATATGGCACTTAAACACTGATGAGAAGAAAAAATACACATATCATGTACATATTGTAGGTACCTCATCCTAGTCTAAATACTTATCCTTCATATGGCTCCATAGGCCACTATTTAGACATGATGAGATGATGTTTCCTCTTACGAAAACATGCAAGGGATATCGCATCCCAAAACACATGAGCATTTTCTCTATCAGGTCTAGAGACCATCGCTCACAACATACATCTGAATGGTTATCTATCATTCAGGACTCAAAGCATCTCTCAACAAGGTAACTTCCCTCCCTTAGCATTTTATCATCATCATGGTTGATAAGACCATTGCTAAGCAATCAATCAAAACTGCAATCGCTTAATCAAATACATCATACAAACTCAACACATGAATACATCAAGACATCATATTTTCAATATCTAACACATTATCATGTCACTCAATCAAACCACAAAAGGTCAAAACATCACACCATAATTCAAAACATAAATTTCAACATTATATATACCTTATATCATACATGCCACTAGAGAAGGTGTATCACAAAGAAAGACAAAATGATATATTCAACTCATAAAAGGAGGGCATACCACATCCCAAAATTGGTACACTCTCTCCAAAATATGCCTAACAGTTAAAACCAGTCTCTCCTCCATCACCTCTCGATGGAGGAGATGGCTGGAAACTAACAAACCTCCAACAAACATCACTTATCGATGGTGCCCTTGATGATGATCTCGAAGGTGATGGTGCTCGTAACTCTACAAGAACCTCTATATGGTATAACTACTAATAATACATGGTCCTCCCCTACTCCCTCTTAGCTCAAATCTCCACACGCTATAGTCTCACTGAGGCACTAGCTAGCTTTACCCTTGAAGCTTGTAGTTCTACCCTAGAGCCTTGTAGCTCCCCCACTAGTGGCCCCGTAATATAGCCACTACCATAGCATCGTGAAAGCACGAGATTTCGGAAACAAAAGGAAAACTATAATTATGCAATATAAGACGAAATATAACGCTTTAATCCTATGCACAAAAACAAGGAAAGGAGATAAATTGGAGACGAAAGAAAAGATGTAAGGAAATCACAGCCCTCTTTATTCAAATTTCTTATCCTCGGTTACATAGACGTCTCCTCCCTTTTTAGGGGCTAGGAGCGTTAAATTGGTCTTTGTTACAATTTGTGACTTAGTCTTCCTCCTTCCGCATGCCCACGTTTGGAATAGGCGGGCCAAATGTTGCCGCCGCTTGCGTTGGTAAGGTAGACTCCTCGTCGCTCCTCTAATGCTGCAACTCTGCACTCAAAGAAACAAACAAGAAAGTCAGTAGCATCTGTGTATGAAAAATAAAAGATGAATCTAACGATGGTTGAAATGAATCTAAATGAAATGAAAGACTTGACAAAAGCATAAACATGAAACTAAAAGAAATACCACGATTATGAAAGCACAAATCGCCAATAAGTGAACTAGCAGCACTTCGTCGCTCAAAATGCTCCTTCTCTTGTATATCCCTTTTGGGTGAGAAAACTCACCGTTTTTATAGACCCAAGGGGTCTTTTTGAATTAACATGCAAAAGTGTTTCTTTGCATGAATGCTTTTGTTTGTGAAGAGAAGACTTCTTCTTGATCAAGGGCTTCTTAACTGCCTCTGTGCATGTCTTTGCATGTTTTAGAAAAACTCATTTGCACTCCCATGCAATGAAGGGATAGCTAAGTGGCAAATGTGTGTTGTTAAAAGAACTCACTCGCACTCCTATGTCATGCAGGGAAAGCTAAGTGGCAGATGTGTGTTGTTAAAAGAGCTCACTCGCACTCCTATGTCATGCAGGGAAAGCTAAGTGGCAGATGTGTGTTGTTAAAAGAACTCACTCGCACTCCTATGTCATGCGAGGAAAGCTAAGTGACGAGTTTTGAGTTGTTATATGCCGAGATTTGACTTTTTTGCAAGTCAAACTCTATAATCGTCCCACCCCGAAGCGAGCGTCGGTAATCGTCCCTGGGTGACACGAGTATCAGTCAGCACTCGTCCCTAGAAAAGATGAGTATCTATCAGTCAGCACTCGTCCCTAAGAAATACGAGTGCCAGTCAGCACTCGTCCCTAAGAAAGACGAGTAAAATTCTCACTCGTCCCTGGGTGGGACGAATAAGAAATAAGGTGCCCAAAAGGTGCCAAATTGGTTTTTGACTTGCAAAACTGCTGTGTGAGTGGTTAGAACCACTGTTTAACCTCCGAGGGCTGCCCTGGGGGCTGTGTGTGTTGGTGCGATCAGTGCTTGTCGTCACATAATCGGATTGGTGCTATTTTGGTGTCTACAGATGCCCCTTTTTGGGAAGCGTTATGCAAGGCGCAGCGCTGAGCAAAAATATAACCAAAGCACTAATGATTAGGGTTTCTCAGTAACCTAACCAACTATTGATGCCCCAAGTATGGAAAGGGCACGCATTCTTGAATCCTTGCTTCTGACGAGCTAAGGAACTTAAGTCAAGCATTAACCTGGTTCGGTGAGGTATTACTTGAACTTAGACATTGATCAGTCATGAATAGGCAAAGGGCGCAACCTTTTGTTGTGGGAACCTTGAGTTCATGATTCACGAATGCCAAGTATATGATTAGTTTGTGATGATTGCTTGTTTGCTGCCCCAAGCAGGGGCGCGATTGTCTCTTGCAATGATCCTTTGAATGCGTGTCATTTCCAATACTGGGTATAATGGTGTTGATTGGCAACTAAGTGTGACTACCCCCTCAAGCGACGAATCGATGAGGGAATGATCGACATGAGAAAAGCGACGAGTTGCTTGACCCAAGATGACTTGTGCAAGGGTGCCTTTAGATGGTTTACCGCTAAGCATGCTCGAGCAGTTCCCCGACTGTTTTGACCTATTTTTGATTTTGTTGGCATTTGTCATGTTTATGTTTGGTTTTGTTGTGTTTTTTTTTTTTTTATTTTTTTTTAATCGTCCCGTAATGGGACGATTGTGTTGATGTTACTCGTGCTGGGGTGGGACGATCACTCCTCGGAGGATACTCGTCCTAGGGTGGGACGAGCGCGCTGAAAAGCGCTCGTCCCGGTGAAGGACGATTACCAACAGACAAAAACTATAAATATGCGAAAATGATGGATTTGGCTCATTTGCACTGTTCAGCGATTGCGATTTGGAGCTCTGGGAGGAGGAGGTAGATTTCTGATGCGAAGCGCTGCCGGATCATCCAACCACCATGAGTGCACAGACCGGGTCGTCGAGCGGCGGAGCCGAGGCGAGACCAATAAGTGCACTATCTCTTCGATTGTCAATTTGAAAAATGCAAAGTTGTTTTTATGGTGTTTTTCTTGTGTTTAAACATGAAACCCTAATTAATTAAAGTAAAAGGTAAATGAATGACACCGAATGAAACATGGATGCAAACCTGATGGAAACTTAGATGGAAAACTATAGGATAAACCCAAAATGAAACTTAGAGTAACACTTTAGGGTAACCATGGTTAGAAAAATGTTTTTCTATGTGAATGGTAAAACTTAGGTCGAAACCATAGGTAAACCATGCCCATATTTTTGTGTTATGTTTATGAAATTAAAAAATGGAAAATGAATGAATTTGTTTTTTTATTGAAATGGTAAACTTAGGTCGAAACTGTAGATAAACCATGTCGATTTTTTTTTTTTTTTTTGATGAAATTAAAGATGAATTTTTTTGGTTGAAATGGTAAACTTAGATAAAACCGTAGGTAAACCATGTCAAATTTTTTTTTTTTTTTTTTGTTTATGAAATTAAAGATGAATTTTTTTGGTTGAAATGGTAAACTTAGATAAAACCGTAGGTAAACCATGTCAAATTTTTGTCATTTTTGATGAAATGAAAGGTGAATTTTTTTTTTTTTTTTTGTTGAAATGGTGAACTTAGGTAAACCGTAGGTAAACCATGTCAAATTTGTTGTCGTTTTTAAATGAAAAATTGATGAATTGTTTTTGTTTTGAAATGGTAAACTTAGGTAAACCGTAGGTAAACCATGTCAAATTTTTATTGATTTTGATGAAATTAAAGATGCAAAATGGATGAATTTTTTGTTTTGAAATGGTAAACTTAGGAAAAACCGTAGGTAAACCATGGCAAATTTTTGGTGTTTTTGATGATGAAATGAAAAATTGATGATTTTTTTTTTTTTTTGGATGTACATGTGAATGAAAAATAGTACGGTATAGTTATGCATTTTTGTACATGTAATGGTGATGTGATGCATGTTTTTGATGTTTGTTGTTTTTTTTTTTTTTTTTGTGATGTGCAGGTGGTGAAGAGTCGACATCGAGTACCGACCATTTTTTCTAATGCCCGCGAGGCGTTGACGGATGATGATTGGGAGTGGCTTGATGCCCTAGGGCTCAAGCATGTGGCTCGGTTGGATGCAGTTGTGGCAGATCGGGCGTACATTACAGCATTGATTGGCTTGTGGGATGCTCGTACGAACACCTTCCATCTTCCTACAGGGGAGATGACAGTCACCCTAGAGGACGTGTATCGGATTCTTCGGATTCCAATAGACGGGGTTCCCATTCGAACGACACCACGGAGCCAGAGGACGGCGGTACTGACGCGATACTTTGGACACGGAGGGGATGGGGATGGGATGACCTCGTTGGAGAGGGCGGAGCTGGATTTTTAGATTGGGGGGATACTGGTACGATGGTGGTACGCGAGGGGAGTGTTGGGAGTGAGGCATGCAGTACTCATGAGCCTCATTTCCAACATGCTCTTGCCAGATTCGTCAGGAGCGAGGTTCCCATGGAACCTAGTGGAGGTAGTATGGCAGTTAGTGGATTGCCCGATGACAGAGCCGGTTATTATGAGGTGGGGCCAGACGCTTTTGGCACAGTTATATGATGAGTTGTACGAGGTCCGCTGTCGGAGGCAGAAGGGGTTGGGGTGCAGTTTCTTGTTGCAGTGCTGGGCATGGTAGCACATAGCCATAGAGCGACCACGAGGGTTGCCCTGGACTACCCGAGCGGAGATGGTGGACAGGGATATTGGGTATGGTGCTTTATGGTACCGATCAGAGGAGCGGGGGCATAGTCGGCAGTTCGTGAGAGATGTGGACCATTACAGAGATGCACTAGCACGACTGACTCCCAGAGATGTGATATGGAGGCCATATCAGGATTGTCCCGCATGGCCGGAGGCGGATGATTGGCTTCGATGGGTCCGGAGGGGGAGATGGGTGATTGGGCGGCATGGGACAGAGCAGGAGTACTTCCACTACCTCCGAGTGACGCGGCAGTTTGGGGTACGCCAGGGATTACCTGGGGAGCCCGTAGCCTACCGGCATCGGAGTGATGAGAGGACCCTAGCTACGCCGATCCTCGAGCCACTAGGGGAGGAGTCAGATGTTGTGTTGGACATTTTGGATGTTGATGACGTCGGCGTGACAACCGAATATTAGGAGTGGTGGACGCTACGGCAGTGGCGAGGGGAGGGGCCCTTGGGAGGAGAGGAGGCAGCGGGAGGCGGAGAGGGTGCAGAGGCACCAGGAGAGGGTTGGGGAGCACCTGCAGATGTAGAGATGGTGGAGGTGGTAGAGGCAGGAGATGATGTTGAGGAGGAAGAGCAGCCGGAGATGCAGTATGCTTCGGAGTAGGCTGATGCTCCAGAGAGGCCGATGCAGCCGATCGGGCAGGGGGAGACAGAGGCGGGGTTGCGCGCTGAGGTAGCGCAACTGATAGGAGAGCTTGCAAAAATGACATAGGAGAGGGATCACCTGCGGTCACAGTTGGCAGAGCGGGAGAGCGCAGGGGCTGCGTCTCGCTAGCAGGGTGGTGATACGGATGCTGTACGGGAGAGGGATCTCCTACGGGTGCAGCTAGCACAACGTGATGATGCCATTGCATACTACCATAGGTGAGAGGCCGAGTGGAGGCTACGGGAGGCAGACTTGAGACGACGAGAGGAAGCGTGGGGGCGACATCGGTCAGAGATGGAGGCTGAGATTCTCCACCTGGGTGGGCGAATACCAGAGCCTCCGACCAGTGGCTCGTCGCACGGGACGAGAGACGAGTAGGACGGAGCGATCGGCATCATCCCGGCACGGGTGGCGAGAGGAGGAGCGGTGCGAGTGGTCGGGATGCAGGGGCGAGCACTCGCCCGAGAGATCTCAGAGAACAGATACCGCGGGGGGTAGCTCTCGTCACACCGATCCTGCGTGATCATGGTGGCCGACGCCCTAGGCTAGGGGTTTTGGGAGTTTGGATGATGGGAGGGAGGTCTGAGGACCAGTTTTGTAGCCTGCGGGCAATTTTGTTGTGATATATATACAGATGATTCTATTTGGTGTGTATCTTTTTTTTGCATGATTTATGTTTATGTACATGTTTTTACATTGATGTATGCATATGCTAATATGAATGTGATGATGCTAATTTATATGATGTATGCATATGGAATGGATGATATGTCGATGCACCATAGACTGTACAAAATTGGAGTGGCTTGTTATAGTAATAAGATAACTTTGTGGAATGCTTGTACATATGAAAACTTTGTTTTTGTATTTTGTCTATTGTTTTATGGTGATGTATGGAATGAAATGTATCGGTTGTTTGAAAATGTAGTTAAGCTTTTCTGAAATGCAGATATTTTTAACTAACCAAGACTGTTCGTTTATCTCACAAGACTTCTGAACAAGGTCTAAATTTGACTTGAATTTAACCAAGTTATTTCACATCCTTGTGTGTGCAATTGAGTTCATTTATGTGTTATTCATCAGGATACCGCCAGTGCCAGATGGGCTTTCAACCGAACCTGTACTGAGGATCACCTAATGAGCTCCACGAACTCCTTTATTGTATTTAGTCAGATTTGTCTACGATGTTATCTAGGATACCGTAACCTAGCTCATCCACATGCAAACATTGATCTGTACACAAGTTAATGTGATAGATATATCGTCATGCGAGAGGTTTACCACCAGTAACCAATAGGCTATCAACCAAATCGGTACTGAAGCTTGCCTCATGACTTGTCGAAATGCTGAGAATTCCAGGGATTCAAGGTCGACTCCCTTATTTTCACACGAGATTTCGAAAACAAAAAGGAAAGACTAAACGAAATCGTATTAAAAGGAAGGAACACAAATGAATGAACACAAGATATAAGAACAATATGAAATGTAGCCCTTTTTTTATTGATATTATTTTCAATTCGTGTTACAATACATCTCCTTCCTTTTTAGGGGATAGGAGCGTTAGATATTGTTCTCTACAACTTGTCTCTGAATTCCTTCTTCCGCGTGCCCACATATAAAATGGGCGAACCAAAACGTTGTCGCCGCTTGCATTGACAAAGGTCGATTCCTCGCTGCTCCTTCAATAGACCTGAAATCTATGTTCAAAGAAACAAACAAAGAATCAATAGCACTTTGTGTATGAAAAATAAAAGATAAATCTAACTATAGCTGAAATGAATCTAAATGCACTAAAAACTTGATAAATGCATAAACATGAAACTAGCTAAAATACTATAAATGAAGTAAAGCGGGGAGGTGCCCGAAGGCAAACCACCCGCGGATAAAACCTTGCTTCAACACCAATCCGCTTGAGATGGGTCCGAAACCTGATGTGATGTGTTGTCGTCAAATTGATAGAATATTGTGGTCAAAATATTGGGGTTTGGGCGCAAATCGCAAGTAAGTGAACTAACAGCCACTTCGTCGCTCAAAATGCTCCTTCTCTGTATATCCTTTGGGTGAGGAAACTCACCATTTTATAGACCCAAGGGGTCTCTTTGAATTAACATGCAAAAGTGTTTCTTTGCATGAATGCTTTTGTTTGTGAAGAGAAGACTTCTTCTTGATCAAGGGCTTCTTAACCGCCTCTGTGCATGTCTTTGTGTGTTTTAGAAAAACTCACTTGCACTCCTATGTCATGCATGAAAAGCTGAGTGGTAGTTCTGAGTTGTCATGCGCTGAGGTCTGACTTTTTTTTGGTCAAACCTGGCATTCGTCCCACCCGGAGCGAGCGCTAATAATCGTCCCTGGGTGAAACGAGTACAAATCCATACTCGTCCTTGGGTAGGACGAGTACAAATTCGCACTCGTCCCTGGGTGGGACGAATAAGAAATAAAGTGTCTAAAAGGTGCCAAACTGATTTTTGACTTGCAAAACTTTTGTGTAAGTGGTTAGAACCACTGTTTAACCTCCCGGGGGCTACCCTGGGGGTTGTGTGTGTTAATGTGATCAGTGTTTGTAGTCACATAATCGGATTGGTGTTGTTTTGGTGTCTACAGATGCCCCTTTTTGGGAAGCGTTGTGCAAGGCACAGCGTCGAGCAAAAATAGATAACCAAAGCACTAATGATTAGGGTTTCTCAGTAACCTAACCAACTCTTGATGCCCCAAGCATGGAAAGGGCATGCATTCTTGAATCCTTGCTTCTGACGAGCTAAGGAATTTGATTTCAAGTATTAACCTGTTTTGGTGAGGTGTGACTTGAGCTTGGACATTGATCAGTCATGAATAGGCAAAGGGCGCAACCTTTTATCCATGGGGGAACCTTGTGTTCATGCTTCGGGAATGCCAAGTGTTTGATCAATTTTGTGATAATTGCTTGTTTGCTGCCCCAAGCAGGAGCGTGATTGTCTTTGTCAATGATTCTTTGAATGCATGCCATTGCCTTGATTGGGTGTGTGTTTGTTGATTGGTGACTTAAGTGTGACTACCCCCTCAAGCGACGAATCGATGAAGGAATGACTGACATGAGAAAAGCGACGAGTCGCTTGACCCAAGATGACTTAAGTGAGGGTGCCTTCAGATGTTTTCCGTTGAATGCGCAAGCAGTTTCTCGATTTTTTTTGTGGACCTATTTTTGGTGGGTGTGAACCCATTTTGGGATGCCATTTGGGGGTAACATGGGCGAAAATCCGTCTTCCCGTGGAGCGGTCCGGCTATGGTAGCCTTCTTGGGGAGTAGGATAACGACAAGGTAGACCCCGACATCAATTTTCTAATGCGAAGAGGTTAAGTGCAAGAGCACTTTTGTCCGGCAATTTTTAGTGTTTTTGTTGGCATTTGTCATTTTTATATTTTGGTTGTTTTGTTGTGTTTGTTGTTTTTTTTTTTTTTTGGTTGTTTTGCGTGTTTTTATGTATGTGTTTGATGTATGCGAGGGCGATTATGAATGTGATGTTTTTAATTTGTATGATGTATGGATAGGGAATGAATGAAATGAGGTGTTGATGATGTGTCGATGCACCATAGACTGTACAAGATTTGAATGACTTGCTATACTAATGGGATGACTTTGTGAAATGACTTTGCATGTGAAAACTTTGTTTTTGTATTTTGCATATATTTTGATGGTGATGTACGAAATAAAATGTGACAGTTGTTTTTAAAATGTAGTTAAGCTTTTCTTAGATTCAGATATTTTAACTAACTAGCCAAGACTGTACATTTATCTCGCAAGACTTTTGAACAAGGTATAAATTCGACTTGAATTTAACCAAGTTATTTCACATCCCTGTGTGTGCAATTGAGTTCGTTTATGTGTTATTCATCAGGATACCGCCGAGTGCAGGATGGGCTTTCAACCGAAACTATATTGAGGATCACCTAATTAGCTCCACTAACTCCTTTATTGTGTTTAGTTAGATTAATCTACGATGCTATCTAGGATACCATAAGCTAGCTCATCCACATGCAAACATTGATCTATACACAAGTTAATGTGATAGATATATCGTCATGCGGGAGGTTTACTATCAGTGACTGATAGGCTATCAACCAAACCGATACTGAAGCTTGCCTCATGACCTGTCGAAATGCTGAGAATTCCAGGGATTCAAGTTCGACTCCCTGCTTTTCTTCAATTGTATTGGGATACTTGCTCTTTATAGTGATAAGATCACTGTTTATTTTGTTTTATTGATGTTTTTTTTTTTTTTTTTTTGAGCAAGGGATAGGGAGTGACGAGAATCACTATTGTACGTGCCTTTTGATGTGTGCACTTTGTAGGATGTCAATTTTGAATGTTTTGACGTTTTGCAAATTTTTGATGTTTTTGCAACTTTTGAGAACTTGGGATTCATGGGGAATTGGGTAGGGAGGATGCTTGTTCTTTTGCCAACTCTCGGCATTCCTAGGGTCATTCGCACAGGGGGATAAGCAAGATAGCCGTTTCGCTTATGGTGACCTGGATTACGGTGCAGGTTTCATCTTTCGTTCACACAACTTAGGAATTTTTATGTGTGTTAATTTGTGTTGGGACGTGACGTAACAAGGTGTGATCCAAGTAAAACTTTCCCGTGTAAAATCTGTTTAACTGTGTACAGTTTTTGGCTAGAAATTTAAAGACATCTGAATGACGAAAACCCTATATACATTAGGAAACAACTGACTATGCTAAAATAAAAAGGTGATATGTTGGATGTATGCGTTTATGGAAATGGATTTGAGGTGGAAATGATGGAATTGCCAAGTAATGACAGCCTATGGTGCTTTTGACTTGTATGACCTATCGAAGTATGCAAGGGATGGATGCAATGTTTAATGCAACCTATATTTTTGTATTTTGATTTTTATGAAAATGCATGCAAATGTTTTGGTGATTTCGTTTTTTATTTATTTATGAGAATGTATGGAAAATGCAAATGTTTTTGTGATTTTGTTTTTTTTATGAGAATGCATGTAATTGAAATGCAATTGTTTTTGTGATTTTGATTTTTGTTTTTTTTTGAGAATGCATGGAATTGAAATGCAATTGTTTTTGTAATTTTGATGTGTTATGAGAATGCATGGAATTGAAATGCAAATGTTTTTGTGATTTTGATTTTTGTGTTGTTTTTGTTGATTTTTGAATACTTATGTTGACCAAGCAATTATGGTAACTCTTGGAGCTTTTGGGTTGACCAAGCGATTGTGGTAATCCTTGGAGCTTTTGGGGTGACCAAGTGATTGTGATAATCCTTGGAGCTTTTTGGGATTGACCAAGAGATTGCGATAATCCTTGGAGCTTTTTGGGATGACCAAGCGATTGCGATAATCCTTGGAGCTTTTTGGGATGACCAAGCGATTGCGATAATCCTTGGAGCTTTTGGGGATGACCAAGCGATTGCGATAATCCTTGGAGCTTTTGGGATGACCAAGCGATTGCGATAATCCTTGGAGCTTTTGGGATGACCAAGAGATTGCGATAATCCTTGGAGCTTTTGGGATGACCAAGCGATTGCGATAATCCTTGGAGCTTTTGGGATGACCAAGAGATTGCGATAATCCTTGGAGCTTTTGGGATGACCAAGCGATTGCGATAATCCTTGGAGCTTTTGGGATGACCAAGCGATTGCGATAATCCTTGGAGCTTTTGGGATGACCAAGAGATTGCGATAATCCTTGGAGCTTTTGGGATGACCAAGCGATTGCGATAATCCTTGGAGCTTTTGGGGATGACCAAGCGATTGCGATAATCCTTGGAGCTTTTGGGATGACCAAGAGATTGCGATAATCCTTGGAGCTTTTGGTTTGACCAAAGGGTTTATGGACATCTTTGGAGCGTTTGGTTTGACCAAAGGGTTTATGGACACCTTTGGAGCGTTTGGTTTGACCAAAGGGTTTATGGACACCTTTGGAGCATTTGGTGTAACCCACTGGCTCTTCAGGGAATAGAGGTACCCCCAACGTGATGATCTTTGTGCACCGGATCTGGCTCTGTAGGAATTGGCACGAATGGATCGGCCTTATGCACGGATAGGAGGGCAAGGTCTGCCTTCGGCACTGATGGTGCTATGATATCTCTGGGTGGAAGGTGCTCGCGATCTTCCCAAAGGAGTGGGATCAACATGTGATGCCAGTGGGCTGGGTCTATGCGCCACTCATGCCCTAGTCTTATGCCTAATTGGGCCATTAGTTCGTCATGGGTTACAGGGTGATTGTGTCGTCGTGCATGATTGAGATATGCCATCTCAGTTTCATCTTCGTAATCATTGTTGATGATCCAAAGGCCCTCGTTGGCCTCGACAGCTATCTGCGACATGCTAAGCTCGTCCGACTCGAGCAGATTGACATGGTCTTGATGGGGTTGTTTCGCGCTTTGTGGGGGGACCGAATTTTCCTGTAATGGCACAGGCTCGATGGGAGCCTCCAAAGGGAATAATGTTAGGAGAATTTTGTGATGCTCATCCATGGGGACCACCTGTGAATTAGTGTTGTCGGACTCGAACGGGTCCCATGGCACTATTGCATATGCTTGACTCGTCTTTGGCGAGAGAGTCAGGCTCATCAAATTTTGGTGATTCTGAGATATGGAAGACCTCGTCATTAGGTAGTTCTACAACTAGGGGTTGATCCTCTTTGAGAGGATTTTCATGTGAGTTGGGCATTTGGGACCCCAAAATCTTGATCTCTACCAACTCTAAGTGCTGTGGCAGCGCATTGCTTGTATCGGGGGATTTGAGCTCCTCCTGTTTGATTTGTTCCCGTTGCAAGTTATGGGAAACTTGATGCCTTGGGAGGGGTGGCTGGATAGCACCCCCCATGCTTTGGTATATCATTTCATCCGGCTCTTCTTTTCGCTCAGGTTCCTTAGAGGCTTTTTGAAGAATTTCTAGGGGTGGTCCATGAACCTGGGTGGGCGCCTGAAGAAGGCACCCGTCATTGGTATTAGGATTGGCCTCCCGCTCAAGTCTAGGAGGCATCGAGGGCGATGTTTGATAAGGTCGTAGAGACCTGTCTTGCACCCAGTTGTGTCTCTCATAATGTTTTGTCTTATGCATGCGATGGGTTGGAGTCTTCACCTGCATAGTGTGTTGGAACAACTCATCCTCCTGGCTCTGAATGCACTCTTGATTTAAAAGATATTGTTGCTCTAACTGTTGTTGTTCCAGCTCAAGTATCGTGAGTTGCATCCGACGTGCAATATGCTTGGTAGATTCTAAGATAGTTGGTCCTGTCGTCTCATGTCTAGAAGGCCTAGATGCCTCTCCTAGATATCTATCTCGGTCATGGTGATCCGAGATCTCTATAGGTCGCCTCCCTCTGTTGGGGGTAGCGGCATTCCCCTGAGGCTTTGGCCTCAATAGGTAATCCTGAAAGCTAGCAATTGCGGAGGCGTGTTGCTCCTGCGATGTATATTGTTCTTGAGGAAGGTAAAGGTTTTCCTCGTGCTCTCTTTTGTAAGTGAAAGAGGAATGGGAAGAGTTGGCTCGCCCCGCCTGAGGAGCCTTGTGCTCTGTATTTGTCCTTGTAGTCCTGACAACTAGAGGGGGTGAAGGAGGGATAGTGTAATCATGTGGTTCCTCCCGTCGAACCCTATGTTGACCTAGTGCTTCATTGCATGGTGACCACTCATAGCGAGCATCTAAGGGAGCTCTCCTACGGATGTACCCCTCATGGGAGGATGCGTGCTTGGGTGCTATGTTTGAACAGGAGTGCCCCTAGAAGAGGTGCCCCTATAGTCCCTTTCCGTTAAGGTGTGTAGGGGACTGCCTTGTGTGTTAGGTCGCCAAGGTGGTATGACCAAATCTTGGGGACTATAACGGATGTGACTCGTGTTTCTTTGGACATTCGTCGCAGCGTCTGCCCATGAGTGGGCTTGACTACGGGTGAATACCATGGCGATGTCTCTCTAAAAACCCTAAAAATTGAAATGATTCAGATGGGGCCCAAAATTGGTGTGCGCATCCCTCTTATAGTAGATAAGACAAAAATGAAGTCTCAAGTCCTAACTCTAAATACATTAGGAGATATTGACATCCGAACAGCTCAAAAAGTGCAAAAAAATGTGTGCCCAATTTTAAAACCTAATTTTGGGGCACTAGATGATGGAATTTGGCCCCAAAAACTGACTTTTTGGGCAAATAGAATTCTAGGGAATTGTATTTGTTTAAAATTATCCCCACCTAACTCCCTGTAAAATTTCAAGTCAATCGGAGCTACGGTTGAGAAGTTATGGCCCCGAGCAAGATGCACTAAAATTTAGAGAAAAATATAAAATTTCCCATATTTTGTTGGATGGTCCTGCATCACTTATGGGAACCTTAGGGCGCTTTTGGGTTGACCAAAGGGTTCATGGACACCTTTGGGGCATTTTGGGGTGACCAAGCGATTGCAGGAATCCTTGGAGCTTTTGGAGCGAGTGACAAAATGCGTAGATTTTTATCTTTGTTTATGATTTTTTTTTTGATTTTTGATTTTTTTTTGTCTAAACAGAAAATAGCATACACACACAAGCAATGATTATCTCTTTTAAAGATTAATAGTGTGCCCTAAATCTGGTTTAGTGTGTTTTTGTTGTTTTGTTTTGTTTTTTTGAAGATTTTTGTGAAACGTTTAAATGCAAGTATGAAGGCTCTTATGACTCCCAAAATGGTCGCCCCTTCAATATACCATTGCCGGACCGATATACCAACCTCTCTATATACCCGCCCTTACGAGAGGGAGACTATAGGTACGTGAGAGCAGATGGTACGTGGAACATAGGCGGTACGAAAGGGGATTGTCCTGTTAATGGCACCTACCATAGAAGACTTATCCTCGCGCGCATGGGAATCACCCCGACGACACTCGGTCAGCTTTCGTCAGGATTTACGCCTAACAACAGTTGACAATCAGGAAATGGATGCAAATCAAGCCAAGGTGGTGATTGAACCCACCTTTGGTCTTGCTCAAGGGTTGGGGTCTTACGACCAACGCCTTGGTTTAAAATGTAACGTGATGTGTGGGGTTCGTTTTAATTTTGCAAAATTGAAACAAGAAAACGAAAAGAAATCTTTCCCTAAGCCATTCAAACTGAAAACCAGAAAACAGAAAAATAGAAATTTGACGAAGCTGTAAAAACCCCTACCTCTTCTCTGCCTAATCGGAAATTTCTGATTTGCTCTGAAAATTTGCACAGATCTATAATCGTCCCTGGGTGAGGCGAATAACAGAATCGTAATCGTCCCAGGGTGAGACGAATAGTTTATTCGTCCCGGGTGAGACGAGTACCAATTCTGTAATCGTCACTTGCAGAGACGAATAACAATCCGATTGTTGAAAAATAGGTACTCGTAAAAAAACAAGCAATTTTAGATCAGTAATTTAACCTAAAAAAAACAGAGGACAGAAGTCCCACCGTGATCGCCATTGAAAGCACGAGATTCCGGAAGCAAAAGGAAAACTATAACTATGCAATATAAGACGAAATGTAACGCTTTAATCCTATGCACAAAAACAAGGAAAGGAGATAAATTGGAGACGAAAGAAAAGATGTAAGGAAATCACAGCCCTCTTTATTCAAATTTCTTATCCTCGGTTACATAGACGTCTCCTCCCTTTTTAGGGGCTAGGAGCGTTAAATTGGTCTTTGTTACAATTTGTGACTTAGTCTTCCTCCTTCCGCATGCCCACGTTTGGAATGGGCGGGCCAAATGTTGCCGCCGCTTGCGTTGGTAAGGTAGACTCCTCGCCGCTCCTCTAATGCTGCAACTCTGCACTCAAAGAAACAAACAAGAAAGTCAGTAGCACCTGTGTATGAAAAATAAAAGATGAATCTAACGATGGTTGAAATGAATCTAAATGAAATGAAAGACTTGACAAAAGCATAAACATGAAACTAAAAGAAATACCACGATTATGAAAGCACAAATCGCCAGTAAGTGAACTAGCAGCACTTCGTCGCTCAAAATGCTCCTTCTCTGTATATCCCTTTTGGGTGAGAAAACTCACCATTTTTATAGACCCAAGGGGTCTTTTTGAATTAACATGCAAAAGTGTTTCTTTGCATGAATGCTTTTGTTTGTGAAGAGAAGACTTCTTCTTGATCAAGGGCTTCTTAACTGCCTCTGTGCATGTCTTTGTGTGTTTTAGAAAAACTCATTTGCACTCCCATGCAATGAAGGGATAGCTAAGTGGCAAATCTGAGTTGTCTTAAAAGAACTCACTCGCACTCCTATGCCATGCAGGGAAAGCTAAGTGGCAGATGTGTGTTGTTAAAAGAACTCACTCGCACTCCTATGTCATGCAGGGAAAGCTAAGTGGCAGATGTGTGTTGTTAAAAGAACTCACTCGCACTCCTATGTCATGCAGGGAAAGCTAAGTGGCAGTTCTGAGTTGTTATATGCCGAGATTTGACTTTTTTGCAAGTCAAACTCTACAATCGTCCCACCCCGAAGCGAGCGCCAGTAATCGTCCCTGGGTGACACGAGTATCAGTCAGCACTCGTCCCTAGAAAATACGAGTATCTATCAGTCACTCGTCCCTAAGAAATACGAGTGCACTCGTCCCTAAGAAAGACGAGTAAAATTCTCACTCGTCCCTGGGTGGGACGAATAAGAAATAAGGTGTCCAAAAGGTGCCAAATTGGTTTTTGACTTGCAAAGCTGCTTGTGTGAGTGGTTAGAACCACTGTTTAACCTCCGAGGGCTGCCCTGGGGGCTGTGTGTGTTGGTGCGATCAGTGCTTGTCATCACATAATCGGATTGGTGCTGTTTTGGTGTCTACACTCCCCCACTAGTGGCCCCGTAATATAGCCACTACCATAGCATCGAAAACCTTCATAACCTATGATCGAGCCTCATATCTCTTCCCTCACATCTACTCTAACTCTAACCTTATACTAGCAATGATCACTTAGACCATAGCTTGCTTCTCCCTAACTCAGTCCAAAGTTGACTAGAGTCTATAAATGGTCTCCTCGCTCATAGTTCTCATCTATACCATCTCATATATGACCCTGGTCACCTCCTCCATGTGCATAGTTTCAAAATCCACCAACTACCTCCTCACCCCCTCTAAGGTACAACAAATAACCCCTAAATTTACCATTGTAGCCTCATCCACAGTCCTACTAGGACCTGCCTCCCCCAAAACACCATATCCTACTCCACTAGATGGGGCACATAAGAGTGGAATCAAGTCTAATGGAGTCACATATGAGAGAGCACTAGATGATCCCCCAGCCATCTATATATCTGCCAACCTCTCCCGCATATCTCTCCTAAAATGATGCTTGTCCCCTCTCAGGGCATTGACTATATCTTAAAATACCTATCTCTGGTCTCTCGGTGGTCGACCCATTGTCAATCGATAAGGCCTAAAACTCCCATACCAATCGATATACTTCATCATCACCCCTACATCATCTCTCATAGGATTCAACACCATAGGTTCATCTACATCTACCTCTATAAATATTTAGGGATCCACATGATCCTACCATGTCTCACAATAAACTCATCATTTCCATACCTCACCTACGATCGATATCCCCTGAACCTCCTTATGATGATGCAACACATGATCATATTAGTATAACACATAGGCCTGGTTCCAATCATCCAACCATTGTGTCTACCTAACTCTAGCTAGCTCCTTGTGGTCATTGGACCACACATACCTCTCCCTCCATGGTCACCAAATAATGTGTGTCAACATCAGATCATCAACTAGACATCACGTCTGATCTAAAGAACAAAAGGAGGGATAAATGCACTTCATCCATCTACAAACTGTTGGTCTCTCAAGATCAAAATCCCTCATCACTAAAATTGTTCATCAGAACACTATATGCTCCCATGCCCAAACCTAGAGCAAAGTACAACATATCAAGCTCTTACCCTACCTATATACCACTCTATACAAAGTGTGGTATAACCTTACCAAGATAGGAGGAGCCCAAGCATAAATAATCTGCTCATCTCTCAATCCAACAATAATCTCTCCCCATCCCCATGGTATGAAATTCCTACTAGTATCACCCATCATCAATCCTGATACAATAGATGACAATAGTATAGAAAATTGATCAATATGTCCTTTCATGTAGGTATTATTGATCCTCAACCCTGAATCCATCCTCATGAAGTCACCTTCCTCTAATAAGTCCAACATCCTAGAATCTACATCTATCCCTAAATGAATAGGAATATCCTTAATAGGTACTCTAAGGATATGCTATACATCCTCTAGTGTCACCACCATCTCCCTCATCGATAATCTGAAAGTATTAGATGAGGGTACCACCTCTCTACAAGAGTTATCAACAAAAGATGATCAAATTCTAGCTTGGGCATATATGTCACATAGTATAGCATAGTCCTAATCAATACTCTCACATCCTCCATCCTCTACTCACTTGCCATTATACTCTCCAAGCACTTCACCAAAATATTTATTGTTTATCAAAACCACATTCAAAACTCAGCGATAAAGCCTCATAATCAAATTTTTGGTAAGTGCCAAGTTTGCCACTAGTGCCAAATTCACCACTAGAGCTAGTGTTAAATTTTTCACTAGTGCCAAATTCACCACAAGTATGAAAAATGACTCAAAAATCAAAATTTTAGGTTTGGCCCAGGAACATACCTATCGATCTCGATCCAAAACATGCATTGTCCCTCAAATGGAATCCGCACGATGCAGCCATCTCTAGTTATTCACCATCTCCTCAAGAAACCATTTTTATCTCTCTCCAAATTTCTAAAAGGGGTAAAGTACAAATGAATGTAATTTTACCTCCCTTTCTCCCTTTTAACCCATCCGCCTACCATAATCAACTTAGTCAAACATCCCATTTTTGAGGAATTCACCCCAAATCTACCATTGGGTGTATCATTCTTGAGGAAGGGACCATACCATGGGGTAAAAATTTTCACATGGGGTAAAATATTCTTCTCCAAACATCAAGGCATACATCATAAAAAATGAGGTATACATACAATATTGATGCAAAACAATCAAAATGAATGCAATCACAATCATGTCTTCAAATTAGCAGAAAAATACAACATCAATACATTACAATATCAAAATTGAGTATCACTACTTAAATTTTTTATGCAATCTCAAAGACATCATGTCAAAACTAGGGTAAAATGTAGACACCCAAGGACACCAAAACCAACCGCAAACATTACAACACTTCAATCTCACAAAGATCCAACATTTTGGGCATCAGATTTAACCTTTACCAAATTTGCTACTCTGACCAAATTTGCTAGTGGTAAATTTGGCAA
Organism: Wollemia nobilis; assembly: GCA_028583015.1. Classification (NCBI taxonomy): domain Eukaryota; kingdom Viridiplantae; phylum Streptophyta; class Pinopsida; order Araucariales; family Araucariaceae; genus Wollemia; species Wollemia nobilis. Next base: position 2,374,167 of record JAQPPZ010017031.1, on the reverse strand, counting down.
GATCAGTGGTGAATTTGGCAAACCTTCAAAATCAAATCCTAGCTGTCAAAATCAACTTTACTAAATTTATCAGTCCTTGCCAAATTTACCAGTGGAAAATTTGGTAAGCCTAGTGGGGAATTTAGCAAACATTCAAATTTCAAAAATGAAGAATCAAACTTGGTTTTTGCCCAAAATCGCCACTCAAAGCCACCAAATTTTTTAGTGGTAAATTTGGTTTACTAGTGGAAAATTTGGATAACGACCAAAATATCTCAAAATAATTCTTAGGCATGCAGATTCCATCCCTCCACTCTTTATTCTGACCTTACACGCTCCAACAATGCACTAGATTTACAGATTTCAATTTGATCCTAACTAATTTTTCCCCAAATCCTTCCCCAAAATCCTATTTAAATAGCCCCTTTGGAAAGAATTTAGCATTATCTTTAAGGGTAATTACACTCTACAAAGATTTCTCTAGCATTCTTCTTCTAGCTCTTCTTATTTAGCATTCTTCATTTTCAAGCATTTACAAGCATTTTGGAGGTAAGCCAAGCAAGGCAAGGAGGACTTTGGGGCAAGGAGGTTACCTTGGAGGCAAGGAAGATAGCTCTCCTAGAATATTTCTTCTCTCCATTCATATTTGCTTCACTTTGCATTTTGTCCTCTAGGTTGTAGCCTTGCTAGCTTAAGTTTTCTCTTAGCATTTCTACATTTCATGCTTCTAATTCCTTTTGCAAGGTTCTAATCTCTATTTGCAACCATCTAACATTGTTTTTGTAGTCTCTTCTTCAAGCATATCATCTCCATTTAGCCTCTAACATATATTTTGCAGGTCTACTTTGGTTTACATTCATTTTCCATCCATATTTTGATCATAATCCTCTCTTTTGTAGGGTTTTATTGCATTTCCTTTCTATATTTCATATCATAACACTTGCTACCCTTTTATTTACAGTCATGTTATTTACATTGGTAGCATACTAACTCTTCCATTTCCTTCCATGTTCATCTAATCTAATGCTTCTTCCATTTGTAGGCATAAGTTTAACATAGTGTTTCTTTTAACAATCTCTCTTCATACATTGCATGTAGCTTTACATTTCACTCATATATCATTCTTCTCTCATCTCTCAAGCCAAGGTGTTGAAGATACAAGGTTTTTATTTCCTTGTTATCTCATTTGGAAACCTTCAAGTATACCCCATTGCAATCTCCCTCCCTTTCCTGCTTACTACTGTAGATTTTCAAGTTTTGAGGTAGCACTTTCATATTTTAGCATTTCATTGGTTTTCCATTACTTAATGCTAATTTGATTTAACTATAAGTTGGATTAGCTATATTATATCATTCCTAAAATAATTTCACACATTTTCCACTCCTTTGCATCCCCATTTAATAAAAAAATTAGTCATATTTGGTATTTTTACTCTTTTTACACATCTTGAATTCAATCATCAAATTACATGGTTTTGTAGCTTAGATCCATGATTTTGTAAGTTACAAACTTACAAAATCCTACAAGCAACATCATACTCCCTCCTCATTGCAAAATTCTATTGAAATCCACCCAAAATAGCCTTCAAAACCACCTCAACCCCATATTTAAACTAAATTTGCCACCCTACGCAGTCACTGGTAAATTTGGCTCTCTGGAATACATAGAACCAAATTTGCCACTGACCAAATTCACTAGTATCAAATTTGGTAAAAGCTAAATTTCCACTCCAAGAGGTAAGAAAACTCAAAATTTCTTTCAATAGGGGGTCTGATCAACTGTTTAGACAAGTATTCTGCCCTATCCAACTCTCAAATAGACCTCCTAAATCAGAAAACCTAATTTTTTTTGTTTAACTTGTGTAGGTACCAAATTCTCCCCAATTAGAACCAAATTTGTAGGGGGCTATGAATTTGGTAAGTTCAATGGTGAATTTGGAAAAAGGCTCTATTAGTCAAAAAGTGACTAACTACAGAAAAATAGTTGATGCACCTTTTTGCATATTTTCCAAGAAGACCGAAGTGGCCCATATGCTAAAGATCAAAGAAAAAGCAAAACACCGCAAGGAGGAAAAAGTGTCGCGATATCGCGACATGTTGCATTTTCGTGGTCCAAAGCAAAGAGAAAGAGCAAGGAGGAAAAAGTGTCGCGATATCGCGACATGTTGCATTTTTGCGGTCCAAAGCAAAGAGAAAGAGCAAGGAGGAAAAAGTGTCGCGATATCGCGACATGTTGCATTTTCGTGGTCCAAGAGCAAAGAGAAAGAGCAAGGAGGAAAAAGTGTCACGATATCGCGACATGTTGCATTTTCGTGGTCCAAAGCAAAGAGAAAGAGCAAGGAGGAAAAAGTGTCGCGATATCGCGACATGTTGCATTTTCGCGGTCCAAAGCAAAGAGAAAGAGCAAGGAGGAAAAAGTGTCGCGATATCGCGACATGTTGCATTTTTGCGGCTAAGAGCAACAAAAGGGAGAAAGGAGGTAAAAGTGTCGCGATATCGCGACATGTTGCATTTTCGTGGCTAAGAGCAACAAAAGGGAGCAAGGAGGCAAAAGTGTCGCGATATCGCGACATGTTGCATTTTCGTGGCTAAGAGCAACAAAAGGGAGCAAGGAGGCAAAAGTGTCGCGATATCGCGACATGTTGCATTTTCGTGGCTAAGAGCAACAAAAGGGAGCAAGGAGGCAAAAGTGTCGCGATATCGCGACATGTTGCATTTTCGCGGCTAAGAGCAACAAAAGGGAGCAAGGAGGCAAAGTGTCACGATATCGCGACATGTTGCATTTTTGCGGCTAAGAGCAACAAAAGGGAGAAAGGAGGCAAAAGTGTCGCGATATCGTGACATGTTGCATTTTCGTGGCTAAGAGCAATAAAAGAGAACAAAGAGGCAGAAGTGTCACGATATCGCGACATGTTGCCTTTTCGTGGGCAGAAGAGCAAAGCAAGAGACGAATGTCACGATTTCGTGACATGTCTCATTTTCGGTGGGAGGCAGCAAAAGAGCAAAGTAAGAGACGAATGTCATGATTTCGTGACATGTCTCATTTTCATGGCTGGAAGCGGCAGAAGAGCAAAGCAAGAGATGGACGTCACGATTTCGTGACATGTCTCATTTTCGCGATGGGAGGCAGCAAAAGAGCAAAGTAAGAGACGAATGTCGTGATTTCGTGACATGTCTCATTTTCGTGGCTGGAAGCGGTAGAAGAGCAAAACAAGAGACGAATGTCATGATTTCATGACATGTCTCATTTTTATGGCTGGAGGCGGCAAAAGAGCAAAGCAAGGAAAGAATGTCACGATTTCGCGACACGCCAGTTGTAAAGGAATAAAATGTATTTTTGGCAATCAAAGGCATGCACTGACACCAAGAAGTGATTTCTGACATGATTATCAAAAATCTAGGATAGAGCAAGCTTGCCAGATGATTGAAAATGTGACAGGCTCATCTAGAATCTAATCTGCAGAGAAGATATCTAATTCATAAAAGACTTGTATGGTATTATTAGAAACTGCAGATGATTGCTTGTAAAATAGTAAGATGTACTTAGAAAAAGATACTCTTTTAGGGTATATATAGGGGTGAGCGACTCCAAAAAAAGGGTCGGCTCTTGGACGTTTACAAGACTGAATGCATGTACTTCGAATACAAGCAATAAAATCACATCTCCCATTGGCTTCTGGTTCATATCGTGCAAGTGTATGTATTAATGTTCTTTATTTCTGCTTACAATATTGAATTGTAAATTGAGTTTGTTCTTATATCTGAACTTTCGCAATACATAAATCATATTGCTTGGAATGAGAATCTAATATATACGCATGTTAAACGAAATATTAGAAATCATATCTGAAATTATATAATTTCTGCATGGAAATGTGTTTAAATGCTTTGGATAGAAGTAAGTAAATCTGTCTTCGTTGTTGTCTAATCTGCACCATATATTAGATCTAGCTTCGGCTATATTTCCCTCTCTTTCGTATTACTTCCTTCCCCTTTTCCCATAAAAAACTTCAAGGAACCAGCCTTCTCTGGAGATCAGGCGAAAAGTCTCAAACCTTCTCGTCTTTTCAATGTTGACAAAATCTAAGGTGCAACTAAACAACCCAAGGCAGATTTTGTTCCAATAGTTTTTGGCACGCCGGTGGGACCAGCAATCCCACAGTATTGTATAAGTTTTGGTGTTTTACCTTAAGAGCCTTTTTGTTTGAAAATCTCAAGAAAAACCACCTGGCGACTCCGTTGCAATTTAGACCATAAAAGAAAGACCTTGTCTAGAAACCTTCTGGTTATATAGCCATATGATAACCAGATCCCGAGCTAGAAACTCTGAAGAACCTATCGAGTTCTTTGAACTACATCTCGAAAGCCTAAAAGCACACCCTGTGCTAGCCGCACGATCAAATCCACCCGACACCATTAGCACCTCTTTAACACCCATTGTAGGAGCATCTGCAAGCAATCCCATAGTGGTTGTAACTCCTTTAGCAATCATGGCAGCCACCCCTGCCCAGCCGCATCTTGTGTGGAATCAAACTGGCCCTTTGAACTTGGGAGCACACCACCAAATTCCACAAGCTGCACTAAAAGCATTACCGACCTTTGACGGAATAGGCAAAATAGTAGATGAGCACTGTTTAGATGTATCATCGCTAGCATCTATTTACAACATCACTCAGGAAGATGTAATGGTCAGATTGTTGGTTATATCTTTGAAAGGAAAGATGCTCTATTGGTACAGAGCGCTTCCCGTTGGATCCATTACTTCTTGGGCAGTACTTGTCGATCGTCTGGTCGATGAATTTAATATACATGCGGATCCTTTCACATTGCTGAATCAATTCACTGTCATTGAGAGGCATCCACAAGAAGAAATCCAGGATTTCAACATCAGATTTACCAGAACTCGTGGTAGAGTACCGCAGGGCCTAAAACCCATGGAAGAACAAGCTATATGCTATTATTTAAGGGCTTTTGATTCAGATCTCGGTATGATAATAAGGCAATCCCGTGTAACCACTTTTCCTGGGATCTATCTAGAGGCAGCAAAGGGCGAAGCTGATCTCATCGCTACAAAAAGATATCCATCAAAGAGTCTATTGCCAATTGTACCAGAGCTTTCCCAAGCATCAATTTCTAAACTGCCTGTACTCCCATCAACGTAGGCCCTCCCATCTATAGCCGCACCTCCTACATTCCTTGCATTACCAGCCACACCCCTTGCATCAGCTCCCCCAATGATCAATACACGACCATAATTGATACAATGAAGACATTGTCAAATGAAATGGCATCCATGAAAAAGAGAGAGGCTGAAAGGAATTTTCTGCCAAGGAGGTTCCCTCAGGTAACAAGAGATGCAGCACAATCAAGCAATAGGGGACAAGAGAGACCGAGCACGGTATATACAAATGAGACAGTGGAGGCCGAGGAGCCTCCCACTGATTTTAACTTTTGGTGTACTACATGTAACGATCCACATGGGGAAAGTTCGTGTATGATACACCAACATTATGTACAAAGTATAGCAGTTGAAAAGAGTAAAGAAAAAATGAAAGGCCATGTAAATATAATTAGAGAGAAGGACCACAACTTCATGATGCCTACAATAGAACAGGTTTCAGTTTTGACAAGATCAGGTAAGAAACCACTTGCAAGTAGACCCTAAAGAGCTTCAGCCATTGAATGTTTCCCCTGCTCCCAAGGAAGTTCCCAAAGAAACTCCTAAGGGAAGTCTCCCTCAGGAAAGAAAATATCAGTTTCCAGCCAAAATTCAAGGGCAAGAAACACACAAAGAATTTATTCCTCGGGGGGAAAATGAAACCCAAGAACAGGCTAGGGAAAGGTTGAGATTCCCCTCGCTGACAAAAAGGCAAAGAACTGAAGCTACCCAGGGATACAAAAATAAATATGAAACTTTTGCCAAAGAAAGAGAAAGAATAGTTGATTCACCTACATTCGGTATAGTAGAGGAAATGAAAAAGACTCCTTCTAAGGCAAGTATGTATGATGCTCTTCAAATCCCAGGTCAAATCGATCTCCTACAGGAATCCCTAAGAACAATGAAAAATGGAGGTGGGACTGCATCATCTTCAAAAATGGTTCTAACGAACTTGACGTCTGCCACTGGTAAGAACAGGCCACCACCCTTTTATTTGTCCCTTCAAATGGAAGGATGGGTTGTCCACAACTGCATGATAGATTCAGGCGCTGCTACCACTGTGATACCCAAAGCAGTATGTGATATTATGGGAATGGAGTACACTAGGAGCAGCGCAGGCATCCTATAGTTAGATGGTACTCCAGTAAAAACTGTAGGAGTGATAAAGGATATTCCCATACGGCTGCATAAAATGCCTCAGATGACAGTCATACAAGAGGTAGTAGTCGTAGACTTGGAGCCCTATTTTGGTATGTGTCTATCCAGAGAGTTCACAACAAATATAGGAGGATACTTATCCTTAGATTATTCTCATTTGGAGATACCTTTCAAAGGTAGAAGGGTCAAGATTTTTAATGAGAAACCATCTACGTTTCATGTAGAAAATATTGGTGAAACCGACCGTGTAAATATGATGATCTGAAGAAACAATAGAAGAAGATCTAATGGAAGAAACATTAGAAGAGCTCCAAGCTGAGGACGAGTTTTCTCTACAGAATTTTAATGCCATGATAGAAACAGAAATAGGAAACTATTCTATTGAGAAACCAAAAAGAAAATTGATACCCTCCCTAGAAAAGGATGGTTCTGTGAATCAATTGTGGAAGCTTTTCTTTGATGGGGCTAGGTGCAAGAATGGAGCCGGTGCCGGAATAGTTTTGATTTCTCCCACCGGAGAGGAAAAGGTTTTCTCTTACAGGTTGACTTGGAGTTGCTCCAATAATGCAGCAGAATATGAGGCCCTATGCTTAGGGTTAAGAAAGGCTGAGAAATTGGGAATCAAACAGTTACTCATCTATGGAGATTCAGAACTTATTGTGAATCAAGTCACCAAAAAATGTATAAGTAAACAACATTATTTGAAGGCTTACGGGAACAAAGTGTGGGATCTCTTAGAGGCCTTTGAGGCCCTAAATATAAAGTTTATCCCTAGAGAACAGAATACCCACGCAGATTTGTTAGCTTCAGTGGGAGCTAATTTTTGTCCTGTAAGTAATGTTATTCAGAAGTCTAAAACTGTTAGACTTATATACAGGCCTTCAGTGCCTGATAAAAATATTTTCTAGCAAGTTTTTGAAAATGATGAACAGATACTGGATTTCTTAATCCATGAAATGAATTGCTCAGCCAACCGGGATCTGCAGGATGAAGAGGAAGAGGATATTATTCAGTTAAAAAACAATCATATTCCTAAGGGTCTCATCACCCTTGAAAGCCTGTTTGATAACAATGATAGAGCAGTTGGCCGAAAAATCAAGGTCGATAAACGAAGATACAAAGATGTAGAGTTGGAGCCAGGCAAAATGATTAAGGTTGGAATCAGTTGTACAGAAGAGGAAGTGAACCAGATCAGAGAATTGTGTAAAAAATTCCCTGACATCATAGCTTGGGTGTATAGTGATCTAAAAGTGTACAATAAAGATGTTATTCAACATACCATAGAATCAAAAGAAGGAGCTAAGCCTTTTAGGCAAAAGCAAAGACCAGTGAATCCGAAGATAGAATCTTTGATGAAACAAGAAGCTGCCAAAACTCCATCGAGCTAAAATAGTATACCTCGATTAAACACTCCACCTGGGTGGCAAACTTGGTACCGATCAGGAAGAAAAATGGAGATATCAAATTGTGTGTAGATTTCAGAAATCTGAACAGAGCATCACTCAAAGATCATTACCCGCTACCTCAGATTGACCAAATTCTACACACAGTTGCAGGAGCAATGCAGCTCTTACAGTTAGAAGAACAAAGAGAGCAATCATACAATCACAATCAGAAGCATATGGCAGATACTGAAGGATGGTTCAACAAAAAGACAACTGCCAAAAAATTTAGAGTGGGAGACTTGGTTTTGAAATGGAATGTAAAGAAAGCTAAGCCAGGTAACCATGATAAATTCGATGCTTTCTGGGAGGGACCATTTGAAATTGTTTCAGAGAAACAGTTCAATGCTTTCGAGTTGAAAGATCAAGATGGATTGGTTCTTCCCATCACGGTGAATGCATTTCACCTAAAGTTATATTTCTGTTGAGAAAGCAGAAAAGGAATTATATGTACGAGTATAATATAAGTATATTCGGACAATATTTGTAAATATTACCATTTTTCGGCCTTAACAAAAAATTTCAATCATAACCAATCAGAAGTCGACATTTTTTTTGAATAGAGATACTAAGGTATAGAGGGAGTTTTGACGAGGTAATGTTCACTTTTAATCTAAGTGCATTTTCCTATGTTCTTTGTCTTTCTCTGAAAGATTCTTTTTACAACTGCGTTGTTGACTCCGTTTCCCAATGGATGAAGGCCTGGTTCAAAATTTTTGCAAGCAAAAAATCCCTCGGAAGGCGCCAAGAATGTTAGTCAAAAAGTGACTAACTACAGAAAAATAGTTGATGCACCTTTTTGCATATTTTCCAAGAAGACCGAAGTGGCCCATATGCTAAAGATCAAAGAAAAATCAAAACACCGCAAGGAGGAAAAAGTGTCGCGATATCGCGACATGTTGCATTTTCACGGTCCAAAGCAAAGAGAAAGAGCAAGGAGGAAAAAGTGTCGCGATATCGCGACATGTTGCATTTTCGCGGTCCAAAGCAAAGAGAAAGAGCAAGGAGGAAAAAGTGTCGCGATATCGCGACATGTTGCATTTTTGCGGCCAAGAGCAAAGAGAAAGAGCAAGGAGGAAAAAGTGTCGCGATATCGCGACATGTTGCATTTTCGTGGCCAAGAGCAAAGAGAAAGAGCAAGGAGGAAAAAGTGTCATGATATCGCGACATGTTGCATTTTCGTGGCCAAAGAACAAGAGAAAGAGCAAGGAGGAAAAAGTGTCGCGATATCGCGACATGTTGCATTTTCGCGGCCAAAAGCAAAGAGAAAGAGCAAGGAGGCAAAAGTGTCGCGATATCGCGACATGTTGCATTTTCGTGGCTAAGAGCAACAAAAGGGAGCAAGGAGGCAAAAGTGTCGCGATATCGCGACATGTTGCATTTTCACGGCTAAGAGCAACAAAAGGGAGCAAGGAGGCAAAAGTGTCGCGATATCGCGACATGTTGCATTTTCGTGGCTAAGAGCAACAAAAGGGAGCAAGGAGGCAAAAGTGTCGCGATATCGCGACATGTTGCATTTTCGCGGCTAAGAGCAACAAAAGGGAGCAAGGAGGCAAAAGTGTCGCGATATCGCGACATGTTGCATTTTCGCGGCTAAGAGCAACAAAAGGGAGCAAGGAGGCAAAAGTGTCGCGATATCGCGACATGTTGCATTTTCGCGGCTAAGAGCAACAAAAGGAGCAAGGAGGAGAGAAGTGTCACGATATCGCGACATGTCGCATTTTCGTGGCTAAGAGCAACAAAAGAGCAAAGCAAGAGACGAAGTGTCACGATTTCGCGACATGTCTCATTTTCACGGCTGGAAGCGGCAGAAGAGCAAAGCAAGAGATGGATGTCGCGATTTCGCGACATGTCTCATTTTCGCGGTGGGAGGCAGCAAAAGAGCAAAGCAAGAGACGAATGTCACGATTTCGTGACATGTCTCATTTTCACGACTGGAAGCGGCAGAAGAGCAAAGCAAGAGACGAACGTCGCGATTTCGTGACATGTCTCATTTTCGCGATGGGAGGCAGCAAAAGAGCAAAGCAAGAGACGAATGTCGCGATTTCGTGACATGTCTCATTTTCATGGCTGGAAGCGGCAGAAGAGCAAAGCAAGAGACGAATGTCATGATTTCGTGACATGTCTCATTTTCGTGGCTGGAGGCGGCAAAAGAGCAAAGCAAGGAAAGAATGTCGCGATTTCGCGACACGCCATCTGTAAAGGAATAAAATGTATTTTTGGCAATCAAAGGCATGCACTGACACCAAGAAGTGATTTCTGACATGATTATCAGAAATCTAGGATAGAGCAGGCTTGCCAGATGATTGAAAATGTGACAGGCTCGTCTAGAATCTAATCTGCAGAGAAGATATCTAATTCATAGAAGACTTGTTGTGTATTATTAGAAACTGTAGATGATTGCTTGTAAAATAGTAAGATGTACTTAGAAAAAGATACTCTTTTAGGGTATATATAGGGGTGAGCGACTCCAGAAAAAAGGGTCGGCTCTTGGACGTTTACAAGACTGAATGCATGTACTTCGAATACAAGCAATAAAATCACATCTCCCATTGGCTTCTGGTTCATATCGTGCAAGTGTATGTATTAATGTTCTTTATTTCTGCTTACAATATTGAATTGTAAATTGAGTTTGTTCTTATATCTGAACTTTCGCAATACATAAATCATATTGTTGGAATGAGAATCTAATATATACGCATGTTAAACGAAATATTAGAAATCATATCTGAAATTATATAATTTCTGCATGGAAATGTGTTTAAATGCTTTGGATAGAAGTAAGTAAATCTGTCTTCGTTGTTGTCTAATCTGCACCATATATTAGATCTAGCTTCGGCTATATTTCCCTCTCTTTCAGTATTACTTCCTTCCCCTTTTCCCATAAAAAACTTCAAGGAACCAACCTTCTCTGGAGATCAGGCGAAAAGTCTCAAACCTTCTCGTCTTTTCAATGTTGACAAAATCTAAGGCGCAACTAAACAACCCAAGGCAGATTTTGTTCCAATAGGCTCCAAAAGAGGTGATTCTACCACTAGGCACTTCCTTAAGCTCTGTAACTTCCATTTCTCTATGTTTTGCTTTTGTATTCTATTATTTTGCATGTAAATCAGATTTTATTTAAGGAGTTAAGGAACTCTAAGTAAAACCCTAATTGATTTATAAAACACATCTAAATCAGTCAATCAAAGAACCTTAGGTTAGATCTTAAGTTCTTACTCATTTTCAAGTACATAGGCAAAGAAATCGAAACTCATTTAGTTGCATTTAGGCTAGATTTGTCTTCTTGCATCCTCTCTTGTTTTACCTTGAAATATCAAAATCTCCTTAGTTAACTCATCAAAATTTGAAAATCATATAAGATAGCTCTTGTATTCTTGCATTTGTGTGATATAAGCTTAGCATGCATTTATATGATCTTCATTTTAGGTCTTAAATAATTATTAAGGCTCAAAAAAGAGTCAAGATATATAGCGATCCAAACCTTAGGTGTTTTCATTGAATAAACCCATATAAAACACCAATCAAACAAGCATAACAAAAACTTCTAGAAGGCATGAGAAAAATGCATTGAGTAGGGCCCCAATCATGTTTAGAATATACATATTCTCATGGTCTCCTTTGGAAAGAGACCCTCAAGTGAGGAAACAGATACTCCAGTGAATCTCCCTTGCACATGCTTGACATTAATTAGACTTTAAGAGGAAAGAACATATTTCCCCGCATACAACACCATAGGTGAAGTCACATACTATTATATATTTGTGACTAAGAATTGTAATTTGCATCAAAAATGCATTGCTTATTGCATGCATTAGTAGACCTTTATTCTATATCATTTTTAGTATTTTTGTGAGCATTTATATGTGATTATTTTATGAGTTATTTCTATGTTTATTATTATCTTGATTGAGATCATTATATTGCAACTTTATATTTTATCATGTGGTTATTTTCTTGTAATATTTCCATTAAGTATTAGGCTTCAAAATCTATCACCCTACCTACTGGTTTGAAGGCTTTTCACTTGAAAATATAAATCTATCCCTAGTACCAGTCTGGGTTAGGATGATTGGGTTACCCATTTAATTTTGGTAAAAAGATACCTTCAAGGCAACAGACAACACTAGGAGAATTCCTTGAGATTTTAGATACAACAAAATATGGATTCTTGGTTATTTATGCTCAGATAGTGGTCATGATTGATATAATTAAAGCTTTACGAGAATAAAATATTATTAAGTATGGGGATAAGATGTGGACCCAAACCATAGATTATAAAAATATATTTTGTATATGTAGAAGATATCATGAGGTAGGACATGTTGAGATATCATGCCCTAAGAAGAGCCCAACAAAATCATATGTAGAAAACTGCAAGAGAAACTTACAAATGGTTATGGATGAAGATGGTTTCAACTTCCAAAAAATAGATCTAGAAAATGAAAGATAAAGAGTGGAGACTAGTAAGGAAGGATATTGGAAGAAACACCAACCCTTTTGAGGCTTTAGCCTATGAAGAAAAAGTAGATCAAAAATTAGAGAACATAAGATTAAAGTTTCAACATATTAACAAGGAACCATCTATTCATTATGATCTTGATTTAAGGAAGAACATGCTCGATGAACCTAAGGAATGTGTCTCATCAGATTTTGAAGACTCTCTTGAAGTACAATGCACCATTCAAGAGAAAAAAAATTGGTAAAGAAAATGCAGTTTTAGAAGTTAATACCTCTTCCATTAATAAGAAAATACTAAAAAATGAGCAGGACAAGTCAAAAGCTTCTATAATAGAACCAAGAGAGGATAAATATGATGAAAAACAAAATTGTGAAAGAATATCAAGGAATAGAATAATAAGATCTACTCCTGATATAGGTAAGGCAAAAAGAGAAAAATCCTAAAATTATCAAGCAAGATCCAGGGAAGCAAGAGCAAACATAGAGAAAGGAACACAAACTAAGTTGGTTGAACTTCTCTTTACCAAACAACAAAATGATATTGGTAATATGCAGGCGGGGCCAAAATCCCCTAATGAGACATGATTATCATCTCATGTAATATAAGGGGTGTTAATGTCCCCTCAAAGCAGAGGTTTATTAGGGACCTATGTTTAAGTAATAAGTATGATATTATTTGTATCTAAGAAACTAAAATGAGAGTAGTATGGGCAATATGTGAATGGAATGCTATGGATTCTGAAGGAGTGGTAGGAAAAAATCTAACTTGTTGGAATCCTTCTAGAACCTCTTAGGTAATCATTCATAAAACTAGGCATTGGATAGCCTCTTTAGTAACTTGCTACTTTGTAGATATTCGTTTCATCCTTATCAATGTCTATGGACTTGCAACTCAGTCAGGTAGATTAGAAGTATGGAGTGGGATAGAAGTATTTATGAGAAGTAAATACCAAGAAACTTGATTCATGATCATAGGAGATTTGAATTCCATAACCAAGCTGGATGAAAAAATTGGGGGAATTAGAAAATTAACCCAAAGTATGAGATATTTCTCAACTTTTATTCAAAATAATAATCTATAGGAGGTTGATTTTGAAGAAGACAACTATACTTGGACCAAAAACATGAGAGGTCATAACCTAATAGCAAAAAATAGACAAATGCATACTCTCATATCATTGTCTAGATGAAGGAACTTGTGCTAAAATTAATACCTAAACAAGGATTGGTTTAGATCACTAGCTAATAAGAGATAAAATGGTGGTAAGTGAATTAAAAATATCATATTTTAAATATGACCAAATGTGGGAATACCATCCTCAATTTGTTGATATGATAGCTCAAACATAAAATTCTTCAGGTAATGGTGGATTGTATGTTCTTCCAAATAAAATTAACTCTATGACATCTAGATTAAAATAATGGAACAAGAACACTTTTGGAAACATTTTTTAGAAGAACTAAAAGATAAAAAGTTGATCATAATAATCTAATCTCAAAGGAAATGGAGTTTCTTAGTGAATATCATAATATTTTGATTAAGGAAGATAAATTCTATAGATTAAAATCAAGATAGACTTGGTTAAAAGGAGATAAAAATACAAAGTTTTTTCATAGGATGGTTATAGTACAGAGATCAACATCCAAAATTAGTAGAATTAAATCAATAGAAGGCATTTGGATTGAATATCATAGTGTAATTAGAAAAGAGGTAAATTATTTTTATCAAAATATTCTAGGATCAGAGGAGATTGAAGTTCTTAATGATAAACTTCTTCAAGATGTTCATTCAGTTATATCGAATTAAGACAATAGGAAATGGATGGAGCCTATTACTCTAGAAAAAGTTCATTTAGCTCTTTTCTCTTTTAATAAGGATAAATCCCCAAGGTCCAAATGGGCTCTTTGCAAATTTTTACCAACATAATTGGGATATAGTGAAGGATTATTTATTGGTGGCATTGGAACAATCTAGGGTAAAATAATATATACCTTATAAAATAAATGCAACATATCTTACCCTAATTCCAAAAAAGAAGGATTTTGAATTGTTTGATTATTTTAGACCCATAAGCCTATGTAATATGGCATATAATATTATCTCCAAAGTGATGGCAAATTGGTTAAGGCCATTATTAGACAAAATTATTTTAGAAGAGCAATGAGGATTTGTGAAAAGGAAACAAATTCTGGACGTAATCATAGTATTTCATGAAGTTATACATTTAGCAACTTCAATAAAAGAGAAAGCAATGATCTTAAAACTTGATTTGAGTAAAGCCTATGATAGGGTTACATAGGTATTTATTTTTGCAGTTTTAGAAAAGTTTGAATTCAAGAAGAAATGGGTTAGATGGATTAAAGCTTATGTCTCTATAGTTTCTTATTCAGTGTTGGTCAATGGGTTAGTAACAAAATATTTTAAAGCCAAGAGAGGCCTTAGACAAGGAGATCCTTTATCTCCTTATTTGTTCATTATTCTGTCAAGAGGTTTTGAGTAGGAACTTAAATAAGGCTTACAAAGATGGGCTTATAAGTGGACTTAAGGTTAGTAATAACATCAACATCACCCATCAACAATTTGTAGATGATACAACCCTTTTTGGAAGGGCAAGGATAAATGAGGTCAAAGCTTTGAAAAAAAATTAAAGGATTAAAAAAGAGCTTTAGGGCACAAATTTAATAGGACAAAATCCAAAATTTACTTCCTTAACACTCTTGTTGATATCAAAGCAAGAATTTACAGGTTACTTCAAATGGAGGAGGTAAATTTATCAACAACTTATCTAGGGATGCCTTTATCTGAGGGGAGAATGAGGATAGAATTATGAAATACAGTTATTAGTAAAGTTTAGAATAAAATTTTAGATTGGAAAGGTAGATGGTTATCATTAGCAGGAAGAGTGCAGTTAATTAAGTTAGTCTTACAGGTCATTCCAACATATTATATGTCATTGTATTCTATGCCAAAATCAATTGAAAAAAGTTTAATCTATATTATGTGATCCTTTTTATGGTTAGGTTTACATGATAAAAGAAAATTTCCTTTGGTGAAATGGAGTAAGGTGTGTGATGATAAAACTAGGGGAGGTCTTGGTTTAAGAGTTCTTATAGATGCAAACTTAGCTCTTAGGGTAAAAATAATTTGGAGATTGTACAAAGAGAGTCAAAGACAATGGGTAAGAATTCTTCTAAGTATATTGAGCCCAATGACCCAAGTTTAATATTATATCTCTACCAAATGGTTCTGCTCTTTGGAATGGTTTAAAAAAATCTATTGATCTTATGATTAAAGGTTTAATATGGGTGGTGGAAACTAGAGAAAAATATCTATTTGGATGGATACTTGGTTAGATAAAAAACCACTCAATTTAAACCTTGGATGAGATTACTTCAAGATAAATATGGTGATAGGGTTTCAAAAATTTTGTACAAGGATCAAGAAGGAAGATACAAATGGAAAGAATATTTTTTAAATAGTATAAATTGAGTAGAATGATAACAATTGTGATTATTTCAAGTGGATCCAAGGATAATTTGATTTGGGAGTTGAATAACTCAGGAGAATACACAACAAGAAGTGGATATAGTGTACACCACCAAAAAAATAATAATATCACTAGAATATGGAGAGATATTTGGGATAGCCCAAGCATTCCCAAAGTCAAAATGTTTGTTTGGCTAGTAGGTCACAGAAGAATTTTATCCTAGGATAACCTTATGAAAAAGAGTTTTCATGGCCCCTCGCAATGTGTTTTTTGTAAAAATGAGGAGGAGAGTATAGTCCATCTCTTGGGACATTGCTCAATAGTCTAGAATATATGGAAATGGATTCTTAATATGTTTGGTAAATGCATGATGATGAATAGAAAAATTGAAGATTGATTAAATCAATGGCAAAGAACTTAAAAAAGTGAGGCTTTACAGAGAATATGTGATATATCAAAAGATACAATACTTTGGACTGTATGGCTAGAAAGGAATAGAAGAATAATTAAAGGAAAGAAAAACAATTTAGAGGTAATGAAAAGGAAAAAATATTCAGCCATAGAGGAATCTAAACCAACCCTATCAACTCACCTAATTCCTAATCTAGAAGCAGAGAGCCTTGATAGATGAAGTCAAGTCTTTAAATGTAATTATGGTGTTGGGTATAAGAGAAGAAAAAATAAGGCAAAGAATATAAAGTGGAAACCACCAGACGTGGAGTGGGTTAAGTTGAATTTTTATGGAGCATCTAAATGAAATACATATTCAATAGGAGAATGAATAATTAGAAATAATAGAGGAGAAATTTTGTCTCATTAGACTTTCAATAGTGGATTTAAGAAAAATAATGAAGTTGAAGCTTGGGCAACTTTAGAAGGGTTAAAAATATGCAAACATATGAAATGGAACATAGTATGGATGGAAGGTGATTCTCTCATAATAATAAATATAATTTTGAGGAAATTAAAGGCTCCATGGAACATACAAGAGATAATTGTGGAAATTCAAGATCTTGCTAAAGAGTTTGAAAAAATCAGGTTTACACATACATTAAGGGAAGGAAACAAATGTGCATATAGGCTAACCAATAGAGGGGTTTTTATTGAGGATCGTGAAGTTAAATTCTCCTTTCCATGGTTAAAGGAAGTAGTAAGTTTAGTTGAAGCTGACAAAAAATGTTGATTCACTACACCAAAAAAGGCTTTAACAACGACTGAATTAAGGCAAATTTTTACAATGATAAAAAACCACCGTAAGAGACCCTAAGATGGTGATTATAAACCACCCTCTTAGGGTCACCCTAAGATGGCGGTTATAAACCGCCCTCTTAGGGCTACGACGGTGCTTATAAATCATCATCTTTGGGTTCCCCTAAGAAGGCATTTATAAATCGCCCTGTTCGGTCACCCTAAGATGGTGGTTATAAACTGCCATCATATAAAATTTAAAATATTTAAAAAATGGTGGTTATAAACCATCATCTTAGAAATAATGAAATATAAGACAACGGTTATAAAACATCATCGTAGAATATTAAAAAATAAAAAAAATAAAAATGATATCGTAGTGCTTATTAACCCTAAAGGCACGGTGGTAGCTTAATTTTCTCCCTTCCTCACTCACGCATGTGTAGTGGTAGCTTAATTTTCTCCCTCCCTCACTCGCCCAAGCATGGTGGTAGATTAATTTTCTCCCTCCCTCACTCACCCATGCACGACGACAACTTAATTTTTTCCTTCCCTCACTTGTCCATATTGGTTTGTGCAACAGTTTTAATTTTCTTCCTCCCTCACTTGCCCATCCCATTTCATGCAGTAGCTTAATTTTATCCCTCCTCCGCTCGTCCATCCTAGTTCATGCAACAACTCTGGGTTGCCTCCCCATGCATTTTTGACTTGTTGGCTAGGGTTTACCCTAAAATTGGTTGTTGGTTGGGGTTTGCTCTAAATTTTATTGTGACACCTTCTACTATTCTTTACTTCGTTGAAAAAAATGACAAGAGATGAGGGCCGAAGCCAAAGCCAAAGGCACAAAATGAAGCATGAAGAGGAATTAGATGAGGTAAGTGAATTTTACATATTTTTTGGTATTTACTATAACTTATGTGAACCCATGTCTGATTTTTGAATTTTTTAGTTTGTAAATCTTAAACCCTTGATTGCCCTAATTTATAAAGCTTAAACCCTTTATTGCCCTAATTTATAAAGCTTAAACCCTAGATTGTAAATCTTAAACCCTAGATTACCCAAATTTTTTAGCCTCACTACATGGCATTCAAATATGCATGAGATTAGGTGTTATAAAAGATGTTTGTAATGGATATTTTATGAGTATAAGAACAAGCATTATATTACACATTACATTAACTATTTCATTAGCATTTCAATTAATGTTTCACAAGACCTTTCATTGGCCTCTCTTCTCTACTTTCCATACAAATGATCATTTTTTCTAAGGCTAACCCATAGCCAATAGAGTCGAGATACGCCTTGTATTTTCTTTCCAATATTTACCCTCTCCAAAAATAAATCCTTTAGAAATGGTGCTCGTTCTTTGGCTTTGGTGGTGCCTTCTTCAAGGTGGTGGCTCTTTGATTTCTTGGTGGCATTATGGTGGTGCTAATGGTGCTTGTCTTTTCAGATGTGAATGTTGGCTTATTAAAAGAAAGTTCACACAAAATAAAATAAAGTGTTTATAACAAAAGGTGAATGTAGGTATGCTGGGAAAAAGAACAACAGTTCAGCCAAAGATGCAAAATATTTTCTGCTACTGTATGGAGCAGCAAATGCCAAAACAAAAAATAGCTTAGGAGTCTGACAGCAATGCAGGAGTCAAGGTGTTACAACCAAGCACAACTCTAGGCTGCACAAAATGGTATTCAGCAAGGATGGATCCTGAGAGAGCTTGTTGGATTAGACCTCAATGGGACTTTGATACCAAATGATATAAGCCTCTAGTAAAATTAGGAAAGTAAAATGCATAAATAAATTTGCAAAGAAGAGATGTTAGCTACCAAAATAATGATGTGCACTTTTCATAAGGTATAAATAGATTTATTTGTAAACCATCCTTGAACCGCAATTGTATAGATACCCCAATCAGTCTAACTTACATGTAGTTAATGAATAGTACATGTGCATGGATACTTCATTCCCAACTGAAATGAACAGGACATGAAAACTAAGACTCTCTAGTTTGTTGTTTAAAGTTCACAAGGTGGAATCCATAGTGTGGAGATATATACATGGATTTTGTTGTGCAATTGGGGAGTCATTTTATATAAAGTATATTTTCCATGGTTTATCTTACATTGTCAAGGGTCTTACAATCACACCAACATTTTTCATAGAGGTATGAAAGTTACATATTGTCTTTTGAGAATTTGATTGTTCTTGTGTTGTTAACCCTATCCAATTTAACTTTCCTTTCTTTCCAAAGTTGACTCTATTCCTAGATTTTTCAGGAATCCTTTTTTAACTTAGGGTGGTAGCTTACCAGTTTTCATAAAACAATCTTCTTCAACATGGCTTTTGTCTTGCAATTGGAGAGTACTTGTGATATACAATGTGTATTGTGTGATTTATCCTATGTTGTCAAGTGTCTTGGCTTGTAACAATCCCATCAATATTTTCATAGAAGCACGAAAGTTATAAATTGTTTTTTCAAAATTTTATAAATAATTAGGATGTTATAGCCTTCTGGTATTTAGACTTAAAAATATTTTAGGGCCCAGCTCCTATGGAGAAACCCATTTAGAAAAGATGATGTTTTCTTCCTTTTTATCGTGTTCTTCGTAACCTTGAAACAAACCTTCTATTTCTTGTGGACATAAATTTGTCATAAGTTGGCCTTTTATTTTTAATTTCATGCACAACCCTTATTGTCAAGGGTGCTTAACACATTTTTATAGATATTAACACGTTGTCATGTCAACAACAAAGAGGTTTTTATTTTAGCCAGTATTCTTGAATTATAGTAACCAAATGTAGTGAGGAATTGACCTTTAAATTCAATGACAATAGTGAGGTTTTAGTACTATTTCCAAAAAATGGAAGTACTATTTCCTTGAACCGCAATTGTATAGACACCCTAGTTAGTATAACTTACATGTAGTTAATGAATGGTACACATGCATAGATACTTCATTCATCCCATTAAATGAATAGAATATGAAAACTAAGACTCTCTGGTTTGTTGTTTAAAGTTTACAAGGTGGAATCCACAGTGTGGAGATATATACATGGCTTTTGTTGTGCAATTGGGGAGTCATTTAATATAAAGTATATTTTCCATGGTTTATCTTACATTTTCAAGGATTTTACAATCACACCAACATTTTTCATAGAGACATGAAAGTTACATATTGTCTTTTGAGAATTTGATTGTTCTTGTGTTGTTAACCTTGTCCAAATTAACTTTCCTTTCTTTCTAAAGTTAACTTTATTCCTAGGTTTTTTTCAGGCATCCTTTTGTAACTTAGGGTGGTAGCTTGCCAGTTTTCACAAAACAGTCTTCTTCAACATGGTTTTTATCTTGCAATTGGAGAGTCCTTGTGATATACAATGTGTATTGTGTGATTTATCCTATGTTGTCAAGTGTCTTGGCCTGTAACAATCCCATCAATATTTTTCATAGAAGCACGAAAGTTATAAATTGTTTTTTCAAAATTTTATAAAGAATTAAGATGTTATAGCCTTCTGGTAATTAGACTTAAAAATATTTTAGAGCCCAGTACCTATGGAGAAA
Organism: Wollemia nobilis; assembly: GCA_028583015.1. Classification (NCBI taxonomy): domain Eukaryota; kingdom Viridiplantae; phylum Streptophyta; class Pinopsida; order Araucariales; family Araucariaceae; genus Wollemia; species Wollemia nobilis. The sequence goes on along the minus strand of JAQPPZ010017031.1, from coordinate 2,353,734 downwards.
CCCATTTAGAAAAGATGATTTTTTCTTCCTTTTATCATGTTAGAACCTTGAAACAAACCTTCTATTTCTTGTGGACATAAATTTGTCATAAGTTGACCTTCTAATTTTAATTTCATGCACAACCCTTATCGTCAAGGGTACTCAATACAGTTTGATAGATATTAATATGTTGCCAGTTCAACAACAAAGAGGTTTTTATTTTAGCCAAGATTCCTGAACTACAGTAACCAAATGTAGCAAGGAATTGACCTTTAAATTCAATGACAATAGTGAGGTTTTAGTACTATTTCCAAAAATTGGAAGTACTATTTCCTTGAACCCCAATTGTATAGATACCCTATTCAGTCTAACTTACATGTAGCTAATGAATAGTACATATGCATGGATACTTCATTCAGCCCAACTGAAATGAACAGGACATGAAAACTAAGACTCGAGTTTATTTTTTAAAGTTCACAATGTGGAATCCACAGTGTGGAGATATATACATGGCTTTTGTTGTGCAATTGGGGATTCATTTTATATAAAGTATATTTTCCATGGTTTATCTTACATTGTCAAGGGTCTTACAATCACACCAACATTTTTCATAGAGACATGAAAGTTGCATATCATCTTTTGAGAATTTGATTGTCCTTGTGTTGTTAACCCTATCCAATTTAAATTTCCTTTCTTTCCAAATTTGACTCTATTCCTAGATTTTTCAGGCATCCTTTTGTAACTTAGGGTGGTAGCTTTCCAGTTTTCACAAAATAGTCTTCTTCAACATGGATTTTGTCTTGCAATTGGAGAGTCCTTCTGATATACAATATGTTTTGTGTGATTTATCCTATGTTGTCAAGTGTCTTGGCCTGTAACAATCCCATCAATATTTTTCATAAAAGCACGAAAATTATAAAATTGTTTTTCAAAATTTTATAAAGAATTAGGATGTTACATCCCTTTGGTATTTAGACTTAAAAATTATTTTAGGACCTAGCCCCTACAAAGAAACCCGTTTAGAAAAGATGATGTTTTTTTCATTTTTATCGTGTTCTTTGGAACCCTAAAACAAACCTTCTATTTCTTGTGAAAATAAGGATAACATAGTTGTCGAAGGCATGGTGATTAGTACTGACCCTGAAGACCTTGTATATGGTCAACGTTTGGGTGAAGGTTATTGTAAAGTCAATGTGCACGTCACCCGTAAAGAGGAAAAAATCTTGTATAGAAGGAATGATGAGATGGACACAATGAAGAAAACTGTGGGATCCTTCATTGCTTGGCCTATATCAAATATTGTTTATAGATAAATTATGCCATGTTGTAGTAATATTGTATGACGCTTTGAATCAACATCTGACATTAATGATTACAAGGCAGAATATGTCAGTGTCTCTAGAGCAAAAAATTTTGTTATACATTATTTGTTCTATTTTTAGAAAATGCTAGTAGATAATTAATGGGCAGCCAAGCTAGGAGTGAGGTGAGTAGGTATCCTAAGCATGAGGTTGGCCAGTCAGATAAAAGAAAGTAATTTGGTAAAAAAAAAAAGAGAGAATACAAGTGTTGCTAGGGCATAGGATTAAAATTATAATCATGCATGCATGTTGTAATGTGTTGAAATGAAGGTTTATTGTGTTGAGTGTGTGTTAGTTATAAAATTGATGTTTCATGTTTGAATCTTAGTTGTAGTCCTTAGCAGCAGTACTTGAACTACATAGATAAATATTTATGTATCTGACGGAAGTCTTAGGATACCCTCTCGCATCATTTATGATGGTTAGGATGGGTAGGGATGTTTAGACATCTACTCGTTATATGGAGGGCTCAGGTTATACATTCACTTATATATGTAAATAAGAGTTGCACTTCAAATAAGAATTTTCCATTTACATATATAATCAAAAACAATGGTAAAAGCGCTTCTAGTATTTTTGAAAATTAAGAACCTTAAAACCCAAAGCCTTGGTTTGGTTGATATGTTACTAGGTCTTGGCGGTTAAATTTAAACTCAACAAAAACTTACACATCTCTCTTTGTGGAAAGGAACTGGCATATCTTGAAATTATGCATTGTTTACTTATTGAAATTATGCATTATTTCTGGAAAAGAATAATAGATTTCCTTTGGAAGGTAAGATTCATAGCAAAATTTTATAAAGACACTTGTACACTTAGGCCTCTAATACGATGACAAAACCACTAAGATGATGGTTAATAACTACCACCATATTAGGGGGAATAAAATGGTATTTTCTAGCCATCGTCTAAGGCCTCTAAGATGGCATCAAAAATTGCTAAGACGACGGTTAATAATCGTCATCTTAGAACCTAATAGGGTGGTTTTTTAAGGCAATTTTTAACCGTCATTGTATATCATGGACTTTTTATGATGCCCTCAAAGATGGTGGTTTGAAAACCACCCTTAAAGGTCTTTAAGGGCAGTTAATAACCGTCGTTAAAGACCTTTTTTGGTGTAGTGATTGTCTAAATCAATTAATGATTAAGATTTACTTTAATGTTTTCCATTGGTAATATTTACTTTATATTGTAACATTAATGTGTTTTCATATAGACTATTTATTATAATTTTTGTGGCTACACTTGCGTTTAAGGAAGGAAACTAGCAATCCATATTTGGTTAGGTGGACTATGATAGTGCAATGTTTTGGAAATATTACACTGCTAAGATGCAAGGCATAGTTAGTAGAGGTGAATTTTTGGGATCGTGAAGGCTGCTATAGGAAAATGTCAAAAAGGATGCTAAATTCTAGAATATTTGTATTCATACAAAAAATTGAAAAGATCAAAAAAATGAAAATCAAGAATTCAAACATTTTATGTAAAATGATGTAGATTTCTAGCTATAGCATCTTAATTGATATGAGAAGTGTATATATTTGTAATCTCTCAAGCTCTAAAGAAGAGAGTCATAATTTTTCGAGTGGGGGACCCAAGTACAACCCCTTATTATCTAGCCAAAAATATTTATCAAATAACATTCAATAATAAACAACAATATGAATGTAAATAGCTTGAATCATACATGTACTAAGCATGTAGAACAACTTACAATATTAATTGCTCAAAATGTATGCAATATTTATTGCTTTACTTCCTCTTACAAATATGATAAGAACTTGCTCTTCTTTGTAATGTGATATAATATGATATGATCAATCTATGGAGTAATATATCCATAGTAGAATGACCCTTTGTATACTTAACTGCTCCTTTCCATATGCCAAATCTTATGACTCTTGGCTTATCTTATCAATACTTGATTAACACTTGACTCTACATTGTAAGCACACCTATACATGACTCTTGAACTTCACTTTACACACTTTATCCTAAGACACTTGTGCACATAGACTCAACTTACACTTGCACACTAACTCACATGACACTTGTGCATTTCCAGCACATACACACTTACATATAATGGTGTTAGTCAGACTTGTGAGCAGGTTTGAGATAGAATTATGAGTATATTTGAGGTAGACTTGTGAGTAGGTTTGAGATAGACTTATGAGCAAATTTGAGATAGACTTGTGAGTAGATTTGAGGTAAACTTGTGAATAGGTGTGAGCCTGTTTAGAACGAGTAGTTGAGTAGACTTGATCAGAGTTGAGCAGAATTGAGAGAAAACTTTGGAGTCCACCAGAGCAAAGGGGATAGAGTTCTCCTATGGAGAGAGATCCACAAACCAGAGTATTAGGGATTGAGATCTCCTTTGGATAGAGGTCCATAAATATTGTAATAGGGAATTGGTTCCCAAGATTTGTTGAGAAAATTATAAAGAAATACTTTCTCTGTGGATGTAACCCAAATTGGGTGAACCACATTAAAACCATGTCTCTCATGTGTGTGATGATTTGTGCATTATTTACTGCTTTGATATTATTATTGTTATCATTTGGATTGAAAAGTAAAAAGTTTTATCTTATACTGTTCACCCCCTCTCAGTATAAGCTTGTGTTCTTCAATTGGTATCAGAGCAATTTCCTTCATGAAAAGCCTAATAGTTTGAAGGAAGATCCTACAAGAACACACAAGACCATAGAAGAAGGAGAAGAAGCCATGATTGACATGAAAGAGAAACTTATTGCTACTTTTGGAAATTTGGAAAGAGTTAGAGAGAAGAATTCAAAATTGAAGGCTCAAATTCAAAAGGATGAGGAAACAAAGACAAAGATTCTACATAATCTCATAGACTTAAAGGTGAAGGTTGAAGAGGCAAAGAAAATTGAAAAATATATGGCTAAAAGGTTAGAGGCAAAGGAGTTAGAATGTGAAATATTAGAACATGAAGTGGTCTCTCTAAGGATGGAAGTGAAATATTCAAAGGATAAGTTGCACAGGTTTGGGAAAATCTCAAAAGCTTTGGATAAAATTATCAATACACAAAGATCTTCATTTATCAAAGCAAGACTTGGTTTTGAAGAAGGACAAGGAAAACATAAAGAGGAGTCAAGCTCCAAAGGAACAAAGATATCAAAGAAAGAAGAGCCCATGACCTATGCTGATATATTGAAAGGTAAAAGTATTAAGGAAGAAAACAAAGAGACATCATGGACAAAATTCAATTACAGAAACAACAAAGGAAGAATCATGCGACCATATCATTCAAGGCAATCCAACAGGTTACAAAATTTCTTCCATGGCTATTGTTTTTCATGTAGCAAATATGGTCATAGAGTTGTACATTGCATGGTCCGTGTGAGAAATAATGTTGATAGAAATTTCAATTCATTTGCACCTCTCATGGATAAAAATATCATTTGTTACAAATGTAATAACTTTGGGCACAAGGCCAAATGGTGTAAAATAATATTTCCTGAATCAAGCAAAAAGGAGGATCAGAAGGTTCAAAAGAATACAACCTCAAAAGTTTGGAAAGAGAGAGAGGAACAAGAAAAGGAGAAGTCAATGTTGGTACAAACAACTCTTCATGCACAAGATAAGAGAAATCAGTGGTTTGTTGATAGTGGTTGTTCGAGTCATATGACAGGTGACAAAAGTAAATTTCTTGCACTTAAAGAAATCAATGGAGGATCAATAAAATTTGGTGATAATGCTTCAGAAAAAATTGTTGGGAAAGGGACTTTGAGTTTAGATAATGGAAAATAAAATATAGAAAATGTATTGTATGTTAAGGGATTGAAGCACAATTTACTAAGTGTAAGTCAACTTTGTGATCAGGGGCACATAGTCACCTTTCATCCAAATAGATGTGAGATCATAAAATCCAAGACAGGAAAGCTTATTGCAGATGCTAGTAGAACTACAAACAATATCTACATGCTGAGTGAAATTAAGGGAGAAAAATATTTCTTATCACAAGAGGATGAGAGTTGGTTATGGCATAGAAGAATGGGTCATCTGAACTTTGACAACATAGTGAAAATAAGCAACAAATAGGTAGTCAGATATTTACCCAAGATAAAAAGACCACAAAGCACAATTTGTGCACAATGTCAGCATGGTAAGCAAACAAGAACAAGTTTCAAGTCAAAAGAATTTTCTTCATCCAAACCATTGAAACTAGTTCACACTGATCTATGTGGTCCTACTAGGACAAAGAGTTTAAAAGGTGAAAGCTACTTCATGCTATTTATAGATGATTTCTCCATAATGACTTGGGTGGCATTCTTAAAAGAAAAGTCATAAGCCTTTGAGAAGTTCCAAGCATTCAAAGTTCTAGTAGAAAATGAAACAGGTAAAAAGATCAAGTGTCTAAGATCAGATAGAGGAGGAGAATTTACTTCAGGTGAATTCATAGAATTCTGTGAACAACATGGGATCAAAAGAGAATACTCAGCAGCAAGGACTCCACAACAAAATGGAGTAGTTGAAAGGAAAAATAGAACTATTGAGAATATGGCCAGAGCTATGCTAAATGAATCCAAGATTTCAGATGGGTTTTGGAGAGAGGTAGTTCATACAGTTTTCTATATCATCAATAGAGCTCAGGTAAGAGTAAATCATCATAAAACTCCATATGAGCTTTGGAAGGGAAGACCAGCTACTATGAAGTATTTCAGAGTTTTTGGAAGCAAATGCTACATTAGACGGGAAGAGAAAAATTTGGGTAAGTTTGATTCAAGGTGCGATGAGGGTATCTTCCTTGGCTATTCCACTAAGAGAAAAGCCTATAAATGCTATAATAAGAGGACACATACAATTATGGAAAGTATAAATGTGACAGTTGATGAACAGATAGGGTCAAAAGAACCAACTCAAGAAATTGTATATCAAGAAGAAGAAAGTTGCCAAGAAGAAGTAGGTGAAGAATCAGAAGAAGATGAAGCACAAAGAACACCACCTAAGACTCCATCCAGGTATGTGCAAAAGAATCATCCAAGAGATCTGATTATTGGAAATCCATATGAAAGACAAACAAGGAGGAAGATAATAGGAACAAGTGAACATGTAAATATTTCTTTGTTGTCTAAAATTGAGCCCAAGGATTTCAATGAGGCAAGAGAAGATAAATTTTGGGTCAAGGCAATGGATGAGGAGTTGGATCAGATAGAAAAAAGTGAGACTTGGGAACTTGTCCCATGACCAAAATACAAGAATGTAATTGGCACTAAATGGGTTTACAGAAATAAGTTAAATGAAGATGGTCAGGTAGTCAAAAATAAAGCAAGACTGGTATGCAAAGGCTATGCACAGGTTGAAGGGATTGATTTTGATGAAATATTTGCTCCTGTTGCATGACTTGAGGCCATAAGAATATTTTTGGCTTTCTCAAGCTTCAAAAAATTCAAAGTATATCAAATGGATGTAAAATCAGCCTTTCTCAATGGCTTCTTAGAAGAAGAAGTCTACATTGAGCAACCTGAGGGATTCAATCTGACTGATAAGCCATATTATGTATGCATATTAAAGAAGGCTCTTTATGGACTAAAGCAAGCCCCTAGGGCTTGGTATTCAAGGTTGGATAAGTATCTTCAAGAACAAGGTTTCAAAAAAGGAATAGCTAACAACAATTTATACATCAAAAATGAAGGAAATGACTTGTTGATTGTGGTGGTCTATGTGGATGATATCATTTTTGGAGGCAGTAATGATAAGATGTGTCAAAAATTTGCAAAGTGTATGCAAAATGAATTTGAAATGTCAATGCTTGGTGAGTTGTCCTTCTTCCTTGGATTACAGATTTCCCAATTAGAAAAAGGTATATTTCTCTCACAAACCAAGTATATAAAAGAAATGTTGAGAAAATTCAAATTGGAGGATTGCAAAATAGTAAGTACCCCCATGGTTACAGGATGCAAGTTGAGTAAATATGATGAATCTCCTAAGGCAAATCAGACATTGTATAGATCCATGATTGGTAGCTTACTATATGTCACAACTACAAGACCAGACATAATGCAGGCAGTGGGACTAGTGGCAAGATTTCAAGCAGCACCAAAGGAAACACATGTACAGGAAGTAAAGAGAATTCTCAGGTATTTAAAAGGAACTATGGAACTTGGAATTTGGTATCCCATAAGTAACAACTTCACTCTCATAGCATATACATATGCATATTGGGCAGACATTATTGATGATAGAAAGAGCACAAGTGGAGGAGCATTCTTTCTTGGAGAGTGTTTAGTCTCTTGGCTAAGCAAGAAACAAGCATCGATGTCCTTATCCATAGTAGAGGTAGAGTACATTGCAGCAGTTTCTTGTTGTACACAAGTGTTATGGATGAAGTAAACTTTAACAGATTTTAAAATAGAGCATGATCATCCCATCTCCATACTATGTGATAATACAAGTGCCATAAATATTTCAAAGAATCTAGTGATGCATTCAAGGACCAAGCACATTCCAATAAAATATCATTTTTTGAGAGAGCAGGTGATGGATAAGCAAGTCAAACTGGAATATGTTACTACAAAAGAACAGATTGTGGATATATTTACTAAGCCACTTCCAAAGGAAACTTTTGAGTATCTTAGAGGAAAGTTGGGAGTAGTCTTACTCCCATCCCAAACTTGATCACCTCAAGGAGAGGAGGTGGGGAGGGGGATGAGCTAAGAGTCTTATCTTTAGCCCCAAAGGAGTCCCTTTGCCATTGATGTCAAAGGGGGAGATATTTGAGTAAGGGGGAGAGCATTCAGTCAAGGGAGCAGCTTCTCAAGGGGGAGCAAATTTGGAATCCAGTGGTTGGAAAAGGAATTTTTAGAAAGGGTTGCCATCAATGACAAAGGGGGATATTGTTGGAAATTTTGAGTATAGTGTGTTGTCATTGATGTCAAAGGATTGATGTCATAGGTTGATGTCAAAAGAGAAGATGTCATTGGTTGTCATTGATAATATTATAATATTTATTATTATAATATTGGTTGAGAAAAGCATTATAATATCTACATTTTGAATATTATAATGAAGGACAAAAGGCTTAAAAGCTCTTTGGAACAATGGTTTAAAATGAAGGTAAGGTTCAAAAGAATTAATAATTAATTGTGAAGGCAAGGTTCAAAAGAATTAATATTATTGAAGGCAATAATATTAATTATAAAGGCAAGGTTCAAAAGGAGCAATATTATAATATTTTTATTATAATATAAAGTTTTTAAATTATATTTGAGCGCCAAGAAATTGAAGACAATTCGAATTATTTTTGAATAAAGTGGTCAACGTCATATGGGTGAAAAAACAAAGGTGGCACCGACGTTGGATGAAGACCAAATAAAATATATTAATACCAGTGCCTAAGGTCATTTGCAAGGTGTTCAAAAATTATGCAAGTAATTCATTTGGCATTTGTTGCACGCGGTAGAGAAGAAGGAAGAGGAAGCGCAGTCCTTTGAGGTAAATGTGGAGGTTTCACATTTGAACCAGTACATGTTTGAACCCATCCAGCCAGCTAGACCAGTTGGTGGTTGAGCTAGCATGAAGGCATTGTGAGGAGGAGGTTTTGGGTTTGAAACCCATCGTAGACCATTTTATTTTGGTTTGGTTTAGCTTGCGATAGGAGAAGATAAAGGGAGACTGACTGCCTTAGAGCTCTCATGAGCTACATTGGTACAATCGGTCATGGCCCCTTTGGTTGGGCACCTTGCTCTCACGAGGTGAGAGGTTCGAGTCATGTTGAGGGTAGAATAAAAGGAGGTATTTAATTTTTAAATTGTATTTTGATTTTTGTGGAGTTATAAGGTTAAGTTGGCATTTAATTTTTTCTCATTTGATATAGGAGAAATAAGGTGTGAAAAGGGTCTTTTGGTGTTAAAATTTAAATCTATTTAGAAGGAGAAATAAAGTGTGAAAAGAGTCTTTTTGATATTGAAATTTAAAATTTGTTTAGAAGGAGAAATAAGGTGTGATAAGGATTCTTTCATTGTATGAGTTGATTGTGTGTGTTTTAAAAGTAGGAGTTATAAGGTGTTTCATGGTTTAATTATTGTGTGTAATTTTTGCATGGTGAAGGAAAGTTAAAAGGTTTTTATTCTTTAATTAAAAGCCTTGTTTTGAGAAAATAAAAAGAGGATAGAGCAATATTTCTGTGCAAATTTTTGAGGAAAGGTTATTGTGTTTGATTTGAAAAGAATATTGGCTAACCTCTTAAAGTGGCAAAAAGGAAATTATTTTGGAACAGGTTTTGAGGGCACTTTTTCATCAAAGCAAGTTGAGAGGTATGTTGACATTATTACTTCTCTAGAGTGGTTGGTTGAGAAAATATTTTAGAATTATAAGGTGGAGATAAAAGGGTTGATTAGTGTGTATTGTTGGAAATATTTGAGCTATATTTTGAGAACAAATTGTGCATCATTGACTAGTGAAATTGGAAACACTTGAGTTAGGGTTTTTGAGAACAAATTGTGTATTCTTCTTGAAAGAATTTGTGAAGCATTTGTGCATTGATATGAGTGATATTAAATGTGAATGTTAGAGATCAGTTTTATGAAGCAAGTATTATGAGCAGTATTGAGCATGTGTTATGGATAATTTTTGAGCATGTGTTTAGAATAGAGTTGAGTAGAGATAGTGAGCATATTTGAGGTAGACTTGTGAGCAGGTTTGAGATAGACTTGTGAGTAGGTTTGAGACAGACTTGTGAGCATATTTGAGGTAGACTTGTGAGCAGGTTTGAGACAGACTTGTGAGCAGATTTGAGACAGACTTATGAGCAGATTTGAGGTAGACTTGTGAACATGTGTGAGCCTATTTAGAATGAGCAGTTGAGAAGACTTGATTAGAGTTGAGAAGGATTGAGAGTAGACTTTGGAGTCCACCAAAGCAAAGGGGATAGAGTTCTCCTGTGGAGAGAGATCCACAAACCAGAGTATTGGGGATTGAGATCTCCTTTGGACAGAGGTCCATAAACATTGTAATAGGGAATTGGTTCCCAAGATTTGTTGAGAAAATTATAAAGAAATATTTTCTCCGTGGACGTAACCCAAATTGGGTGAACCATGTTAAAACCATGTCTCTCATGTGTGTGATGATTTGTGCATTATTTACTGCTTTGATATTATTGTTGTTATCATTTGGATTGAAAAGTAAAAAGTTTTATCTTATACTGTTCACCCCCCTCTTAGTATAAGCTTGTGTTATTTAGGACATTCAACATCACCTTGACATTGATAGAAGAATTAGGGACATTTAGAGCCATCTTGACATCAAGAGAGAATTCAAGGTCATTGCTAACCCTTGATATTAAGAAGGATTCATGGACATACAAATTTACCTTGATAAAATATTGAAAATTTGTAGCAGATATTAAGATATTAAGCTACATAAGTGTGATAAGCTTCCTACAACAAATAGATAAGAGTTTTATCTTTGAGGAGCAAAGAAGAAAAAGTTACAATAGATAAGATAGTAGCAAATTGAGAAGCATTCAGAGCTTTCTACGATAAAGAGATCAGAACAAAAGAAAGAAGTTTATTTTTGAAGAAAGATAAAGAAGTTCATAACTTACTTTATGTAGCTTCAAATTTAGATTTATAATTAGAAGACATTTAGTTTCAAATCATAGTGATATTGGCCTTGACATAAGTGAAAGATATTCAGGTCACATAGACCTTGACAAGTGAAAATAATATTTAGGTTTTAAAAAAACCTTGACATTGAATAGAAGAGGCAGCAAAACTATTGTAATCCAAAGTAGTAGTGAAATGAAGGATTATTGAAGAAGACCAAAGTCCAAGGTTCGAGGAAAGCAACCAACCAAATATTACAAAAGAAAGAAAATGACCATTACAAAGAGATATTGGAGAGTAGAGGCCTTTAAAAGAAAGAAGTCCAAGGCACTTATATTGGAAAATAAAAGAGGCCATTATATAAGGAGAATAAAAGTATTTTATAGAGCAGAAAAAGGCTTGAATACAAGATGAATTAAAGGCTAGAAGTCATATAAATATTTGAGTATTTCAACAACCATTTTATGTGAAGAAGAGTCTAAGAGAAACAAGAAATAAGAGCCTAATAAATAAGAGTCTAAGAGATAGAAGAAAATGAGCCTAATATAGAAGAAAGGAGAGCCTGCAACAAAAGAAAAGAAAGCAAGCAACTTCATTTGAAAGGCAATTATGTGCCTAAGGGAACGTAACAGTCTATGTAGTGGCTTAGTTTGAAAGGCAACACATATTTGAATATGGCAGTTCAATGTGAAATGCAATAGTGGCTCAACATCAAATGTGACCCATTTTAGAACCAAATATAAGACAACAATAGTTTATATTAAAGTAGTAGTGATAGTTGAACCAAGAAAAGGTTTACATCTTAAACTTGCAACAAACCAGAATCATCATATAAGCAACATATTAGCAGATAGAGTTACAAGCCAAGGAAATATAGCTCTACACAGTTTACCAAACCGATAGTGCAGAGAAGATATGCAACAATAGAACAATGTGAGGAGACTAAGCACCAATTAGGAAATAAAATGTAAGAAGTCCAAGCATTGGAAGATTAACCATTGCACAACTAAGCGCTAGAGTCACACTCTAATGTTACACTTGAGAAGCACATAATATTACACATAAAATCAACACCTGAAGAGCCATATGACATTATACTTGGAAGTAATATATAATATCCACACATACATTCGATGTTACACCTGAGAGCTACTCAATTTTATAGTTGAGAGTAATTCAAATTCAAATTTGAAAGGTATTACATTAGTTTTTAGTGAGTGCAATAAGGTTCGAGTAATATAATGGAGGATATCTTAGAGACCAAAGTGTTAGCATACAAAACACTTCTTCTTCTCATGCAAATATACAAGTGTAAGAAGGGAAACTGCATACCTAAAGCTTGAAAGGAGCACAAGCAAGACTCAAAGGATATCAAGCACACACAGAGCAAGAGTAGGAATTCTGAGACGTTCGCACGTAGCAGAATAAGAATTAAAGTTTCCAAATTAATTTAGAAGCCTAAAGTCTAAATAAAGGTTATGAAGTTTATTTTGAAGAGAGAAGAATTATTTAAACCTTTATTATTTGGAGAGATAAGTTTAGGGTTTATTTAAATTTTTATTTTTAAGTATTTGAATTAGATGGAGTGATAAGGTTAGTATGATTTAATAATTTATTTTAGTATATTTTAATAAAAACAAAAAAAAAAATTTGAAGCTTTCAAGTTTTTGAAATATATTTTTGAAAATAAAAAATTGAATATTTGCAAATTTATATATTTGGGAGGAAAAAGGATTTCAACATCAAAATTTAGGAAAACATAAATTTGCAAACATTTATTCTTAGTTTCTAAAACTAGAGAGACAAGGATTTCTACTTTATAGGATTTAATTTAGAAACTTTAAATTTTTTGAATTATCTTAACTTGGGAGTTATAAGGTTGTCTATGTAAAATAAAAAGGTTACATATCATGGAAGAGATTATTAAAAATGCATTTAATGATGATAGTAATGAGATAATTCACAAACTTAAATTTTATTCTCAAAATTTGATACATGATTTTGATGGAAAGAAACAAATGACTAATAATTTGAAAGAGAAATTGTGGAATTCTCAAAACTCCATTATACTTTTTTTAGAATAATGCTTAATGATGTATTTGTCATTGATTAGTTTTGAAATTTTCCAAGAAGAGAAACAAACAAAGAAGTATGAAAATTATAACTTGAATGAAGCTTATGTTAACTTCAATGAAAAATCATTGAAATCTAAGATGTATTATTGCGATGATTTTCTCACTCATTATTTAGAAGGTATATCATCAAGTATATCTCAAATGAAGATGCAAAAATAGAGAAGAAGAAAGAAGAAGAGAAGAAATCACTTCAAAAAGGGTAATAGAAAATCTGAATTCAAAGACAAAGAAGAATCTCATATTGAAGGTTCAGATATTGATCTAAAAGAAGTTTATTGAAGATGAAGATGAAGATCATGATTGAAGACTAAAGCCTTCAATAACAAAATAATGTAATATAGGGGGATATTGAAGTATATTACATTATTTGGTACATGCTAATGTACCCCCATAGTACCTTTATGGTACACTTTTAAATAATAGATTAGGGTTGAGTCATAGTTTAGAGTGTGAGTTATATTTCCCTTTTTATGTAAGTGTGTATGTGTAGGAAATGCACAAGTGTCATGTGAGTTAGTGTGCAAGTGTAAGTTGAGTCTATGTGCACAAGTGTATTATATGTAAGTGTGCAAATATGTAATGTAAATATGTGCACAAGTGTCTTAGGATAGAGTGTGCAAAGTGAAGGTCAAGAGTCATGTATAGGTGTGCATACAATATAGAGTTGTGTTCATCAAGTATTGACAAGATAAGCCAAGAGTCATGAGACTTGGCATATGGAAAGGAATAGTCAAGTATACAAAGAGTCATTCTACTATGGATATATTACTCCATAGATTGATCATATCATATCATATCACATTACAGAGAAGAGCAAGTTTTTATCATATTTATAAGAGGAAGTAAAGCAATAAAGATTGCATATATGTTTTAGCAATTAATATTGTAAGTTTTTCTACATTCTTAGTAAATGTATGATTCAAGCTATTTACATTCATATTGTTGTTTAATATTGAATTTTATTTGATTTATTATTAGCCTTAATATACATATTAATTTTCTCATATTATTCCACTCATATCATTATACTTTATCTTATTATATTGTGGTTACATTATATTTGATCTTGTGATATTTAACCTATGATATTTGTGGTAGTATTAAGGTTTAAAAAGTGATCTTGAAGAAGTTAAATAATATTTCAAAAGGAATAAGTAGAAGTATTACTTAGCCAAATCAAAGAAGAGGAATCATTTGTTCTGCAAAAAATTTGAGCATTCCTAGTGCATAAGCTTGTAAGAAACATTGTATCATTCAGCCTACACAAACAAAGATATTAGAGGGTAAGCCAACCAAATGTAGAAATAATTTAGAGCCAATAGGATGTAGAACCACTGAATATAGATCATCACAGGACCAACTATAACATACAGAGTTAGTGCTCACAAAGAATAGTTATATAAAGAATAAAGTTCTAAGTAGAAGACATAAGTAAAGGGAAAAGGAGGTACTCCCTAAGAGTAGCACCTTGAGGAAGTTATATTGAGAAGAGTAGTGCCTTGAGGAAGTTATCCTAAGAGTAGCACCCTGAGGAATTTATCCTAAGATCAATGCTTTGAGAAAGTTATCCTAAGAAGCGAAGCACCCTGTGAGTAGCGCCAACCTGAGAATATCATCTTGTGGTGAATAGCACCAACCTGAGAACATCATCTTGTATTGAATAGCACCAACCAGAGAATTTCAACAATGCTAATATAAGAACACTATCCTGAGAGGAACAACACCTTGAGAACAATGAATGCACTCACTAGTAGCAAGGAAGCCAGATCATTTGATAGACGAAAGTACAAGGAAGATAAAGCATTTGTTAGATGGAGCTATGAGATAGTCAAAGGTAATATTGATGACAATTGGTGAATCTTTGGAGTCAAAACACTAACACATTAGAATTCAGAGCATCATTGCTTGAGTAACATATAAGATCAAAATGTTATGAAAGGCATAAGTGCTTGAAAGCCATTTACACCTATTGTTTGGAGTTCATGTGCCATAGCTTTAAGTACAATGCTTGGGAAGTGAAATGTCTCAACATGCATGGTGACACATCTCATGCGCTTAAGGCCCATTAAGAGCTATCCACATGAATAATAATTGGAGTAGCATTTGTAGAACAACAACATGAATAAGAGTGCGTAGAAGAAGGGAGTTCTTTGCAAGGTATTTTAATTTTATATTTTTTGAAAATCTAAGGTTTTATTAATAAGATGACTTAGGAGGTATAAGGTTAAATTAGAATATATTTGAGTTAGTAAGTTATTGAGTGGAGTGATAAGTAGAATAGAGTTTAGTAAGTTTCTTAAAGTTATTTATTTGGAGTAATAAGGATTATTTATAGTCATTTTATTTTTTTAGGAGAGTTAAGATTAAAGTTAGTTATTTTTGAAAAATATTTTCATAAGGTTGGAGTAATAAGGTTTTCAACTAGGTTATTTAATTTTGTAAATTTTTTCAAATTTAAAGTTTTTGAATATTTGTAAATTTATTTATTTGGGAGATAAAAGGATTTCAACAAAAAAAATTAGGAAAACATAAATTTGCAAAATTAATTCTTTAATTTCTAAAACTAGGGAGACAAGGTTTTCTACTTCATAGGTATTAAACTTTGATTTATTTGAAACCTAGGAGTTATAAGGATGTCTACTTCAAAGGAATCAAAATCTACAATTTTTTTCCTCAAAAAAAATCATAATTTCTATTTCAATAGAAAAAGAAGATTATATAGCATAGATGCCCCAGGCATACAAAGAAAAACAAAAGACAGTGAAATACTGCCCCCACATACAGTAAATTTTTTTGTCTCTAGCACCATCAAGAAAAATACAACAAAAAAGAGGAGAGGATAAAATCCAAATTAATGGCTCAAGCCATTGTCCGGGCTAATAAAATAATAACAACACTACCACAAGGATAGTCCCACCATCCTTTTTTTCAAAAAACTCCC
The DNA here is from genome assembly GCA_028583015.1 of Wollemia nobilis. Classification (NCBI taxonomy): domain Eukaryota; kingdom Viridiplantae; phylum Streptophyta; class Pinopsida; order Araucariales; family Araucariaceae; genus Wollemia; species Wollemia nobilis. The sequence continues at coordinate 2,337,749 of JAQPPZ010017031.1, read as the reverse complement.
ATTACTCTTGTGCCAACAACATTCCATCCTATGATAAAGCATCTGCCATGCTTGTAGGTAAACCACCTGCTAGGAGATTCACATAAGAGGATGAGTGCCAAATTAATAGCACAAACCACTATCCAGGATAATAAATGAAAACATAATAGTCACCAAAAAAATATTTATTTATTTATTATTATTAATTAATTATTATTTTTTAAATTGAAAATTGGAAATCGTTGCCTCATTGATAGTCCCACCATCCTTTATTTCGAGCAGCTCCCATTGCCCCTGTGCCAGTATTAGTCCATCCTTTGACAAAGCATATGCATGTGTATTGTGTTCTCTATAGACATGCTTGTAGGTGATGAGGTTGAAACCACCAGCTAGGAGATTCACCTATTCAAAGATAGGCCTCAAGAGTAAGTTCTCCATTCTATACAGTTCCTTCATCCAATTGATGACCACCAGAGAATCCCCCAATACTTGAAGTTGTTGCACATTGTGATCAAGTGTTGTTTTCAAGAGCAACTTCAAAGCATTTAATTCAGCATAATTATTTGTGCCTGCACCCAAACATGCCTTGAACTTAATGAAATGTGAATCATGAAAATAGAGAATACCCCCTACCCCACACAAAGGTGGGTTTCCTTGACAAGCCCCATCAAAAAAACCCCAAGGAACTATTTTGTTTACACTAACATCATTGATCAATCTTGGGCATTTGGGTAGACTCGGTTTCATGAGTCCAACAAGTAGAGTACAAATCTGAGAAGCAACTTGAAAGGTAGAGAGAAAAGTATCTTGGAAAATATCTAAATTTCTAGCAAGCCACACTCCCCATGCCACCACAAAGGGAAGAGCTCTGAAGGACTTCAGGTCTCTCTTGTCAAACCACTTCTTCAAACACTCTTCCAAAGTGTCCCCTTGCCAAATACCTGTAATCCCAGTTAACCCCTCTATGTCCTTCCACACAGTCTTAGTAAAGGGACAACCAACCAATAAATGATTGATAGTTTCCAATGCCTCATGACAAAGAGTGCATCTCTTTGGGTCTTGAAACCCCCTCTTCGATAAAGCATCCCAAGTTAAAACTCTATTATTGAGGGCCAACCACAAAAAGGTTTTGGTTTTTAAAGGTGTCCTAACTTTCTAAATAGGTTTCCACCACTAGACATGTTCCCCCTATCTGTCATGGGCAAACATGGCTTTATATCCCATCTTAGCAGAATAATCACCCTTCATAGGATTTTTAGTCCATACTAGTTCATCCTCATCAATCGTTCTTATCCTAACATGACTAGTGATGAGTACCCTCACATATGCATACCATAAATCACCATTCCTACCTTCAAGACCAAGTTGTTGAGCACTCTTCCAACCTTGCTACCACAAAGAAGTAGATTCTTGATCTGTCACCTAAGAGAGTGTAAAAACACCAGCATATTGCAAAGATAGTACAAGATCCTCAAGAAGTCTATAATCATTACCACTTCCAACCCAAGGGTCTGCACCAATTCTTACCTTTGCACCATTACCAACTTTCCAAGCAAGCCAATTACCTATAAGTGGAAAAGCTTGGGCAACTACTTTCCAAAAGATAGACCCCTTGTTGATAGACTTGTCTGGTTTCCTTATCCACTCTTCCATAGAAAGTGGTTCAATATATTTGGTCTTAAGAACTTTACTCCATAGATTTTCTTGGGTAATCAATCTCCATAAACTCCTTGCAGCCAAAGCTTTACCAAAATGGTGGATGTTCTTTAATCCCCATCCACCCTCTTCCTTAGGTTTTGCTAAAAGTTTCCATTTGGCTAAGACTATGCCAACTTTGTCTCTTTTCCCAGTCCATAGGAATTTAAAACACCTTTTCCTAATTTTTTCTAGCACCCCAGCTGGTATAAAAGCCATCCCATGCCAATAGATAGGAATAGCCTCCAAAACTGATTTAACAAGAGTAAGTCTGCCCCCAATAGACAACCACCTATTGCACCACAAAGATATCCTTTTGTCAATCTTATCCACCAACCAATCCCAGTCCCTAATGCCATAGTCATTAGGCTTCAACAAGAAACCTGGATATTTAATCTCTGCTTGAAGCTCAATCTTGGAAAAGGAGAGTGCCCTCTGAAAGAGACTTTCATCTTTAACCGCTAGACCATAACAGGACATGGTGGACTTCTCTAAATTGACTTCCATACCAGTAGCAAAACAATAGCTCCTTAAGATATCCTTGATCTTGTTTACATCCCTAAGAGATCCATCATAGAACAACATAACATCATCCACAAATAAAATATGAGTTAAAGAGAGTGATGACCCCATTTTGATCCCTTTAATAAGCCCTGTTCTTCTAGCTTCCCTGATAGCCCTACTCAGACCTTCTACCACCAAAAGAAACAATATTGGAGATAAAGGACAACCTTGTCTGAGACAATGTTTTGAGGAGAAGAAGTTGGAAGCAGATCCATTTATAAGAACAACAAAAGACACAGAGATCACACATCCCATAATCCAATTAATAGCTTGGACATTAAACCAATGTGGAGCAACATAATCCTCAGATACAACCAACATACTCTATCATATGCTTTGGAAAGGTCCAATTTAACAACAACAATAGGAAGCCTCCTTGTCTTTATAGTGTGCATACCTTCTTGAGCTACTCCCACAACATCATGAATCTACCTACCATTAAGAAACCCAAATTGCTCACTAGAAATGGAGTCTAAGAAAACTTATTTTATCCTTGAAGCAATGATTTTGGCAATAATTTTATAAAGGCAATTGCACAAAGATATAGGTCTGAAATCATCAAAGGAATCAGGATTATCCTTCTTTGGAATCAAGACAATAAAGGTCGAGTTGATGTTCATTGGGATCTTCCTAGTAGCTTTAGTTTCTTCCACCACTCGTAGCAGATCTTCCCCAATCAACTCAAAGAACCCCAAAAAGAACTCAACACCCCATCCATCTAGCCTAGGAATTTTATTCTTTTGAAAAGAAGAAAGCACTTTTTTAATTCATCTTTGGAAACTCCTTCTAGTAGCATCTCATTAATAGCATCATCAGCAAAGCTAGGGAAGTAAGAGGTAAGTTTGAGAATCTCAACCAAGTTTACCCTCTTGGGATCTTTAAACAAATTTTTAAAGTGCTTTATACCAAGAGTTGCTATGTCATTGAATGACCTAGCTTTGGACCCATCTCCATTGGGCATATCCCAAATGGTATTAATATTTCTCCTATGATTGGCAAAATTTTGAAAGAATTTTGTATTTTCATCCCCTAACTCCAACCAGATAGCTCTACTTTTAAGCCTCCATTGAGCCTCTTGAGCAAGCAAAATATTACACTTTTTCTCTTCGAGAGCTCTAATGACTGCTTTGGACTCCTCTGAGAAAAACTCCTTGTTCCCTTCCTCATAAAAATCTGTGATCTACCTCTCCAAAAGAGTAAGTTCCTGCATTTGTTGTCTTGACTTGTTGAAAGCCCACTTAGAAGCAACAATTTTTAATTTTCTCAAATTGCTTGTAAATTGGAAACAAGTTGAGCTTCCCAAATTTGCATCAAAGGGGATCCATTCTTCTTTAACCAATGTCTAGAAATTTTTATCCTTTAACCAAGTTGAATTAAACTTAAAAGGGCTGGGAGGTTTCCTATCCAAATTGCCCACTTGAAGAAAGATAGGAAAATGATCTGAGATGCCTCCTTGATCCACCCATGATCTGATTCTCTCACCATCCATCAAAAGACTACCAGAGACAATAAATCTATCCAATATTTTAGCCACATAATCCTCACCCACCCTATTATTACGCCAAGTAGGGACAATTTTGATAGGCTCCACATCCACCAGATCTGCTTCTTCAAATTTTTGTTTAAAATAACCAGCTTGTGGGTCAACTCTAGTTGCATTCCCCCATACCTCAACTCTATTCAAAGTGAAATTAAAATCTCCCCCTATTATTTTATTCCCCTACTACAAGAAATCATTTGCAAGGAGGGTATCCCAATACTGAATTTTGTTCTCATAAGGCCCATAGATGTTGGCTACCACAAAAGCTTTTCCCAATTCTAGCGAGAAAAGCTTAGCTCCTAATCCAAAGATTAAAGTAACTGAATTGATAAGTCTGAAAGCCCTTTTCTTCCAACCCAAAATCAGACCTCCAGATCTACCCTCAGAATCCAAAGAGAGAAAGTCCCACTCTTTTAAAAAGGTTTGAAGAAAACTTTCCACTTTTGTACCTACTCCCATTGTCTCTTGAAGTAGCATAATATCTGGTTGTTGTAACTGCATTAACCTATGGAGGGCAGTCTTCTTAGAGTTACTACCCAAACCCCGAATATTATAGGAAAGGATTAACATTAATTTACCAAATCAGGGGTTTGGCATGCTCTAAGTGCCCCAACTATAGATTTTTGTTTTCCACTCTTAACCTCCCTCAAGGCTTTATCCTTGGCAAGTTGAATATTTGATTTCCTTCCCAAGACAAGAATGATACCCACATCCGGACCAAGCCCTCCTACTACTCCAGACTCCTCAAGGAAAGTTGTTGATTCTTGTGATCTAAGAAAATATCTATTGGATCCCTTGCAAAACCCTTCACCCACAAAGGAGGATGACCTTAGAGATGTAGACCTTGAAAGAGAAGACATTTTAGAGATGGTAGGAGGTTGATTGTTAGGTATCTTGAGAGAATCTTTTGGCCTAGAACCAGTTTTCTTCGATTGATACTTTTGTCTTCCCTCTTCCAATGTTGAGGACTACAAGGGGATAATATTCACCTCCCCAAGATTTGGCTTTGGATTTGAAGAGTGATTCAAAGAGCCAAGAGATACATTAAGTGGTAGAAGAACCCCCTTTATCCCATGTGAAGGATCCACCTCCCTTATGTGTACTGATTCAAGTAGTCCCTCATGTTGTCCACTATTTGACTCCCTACCAACACCACTGTCCCAAACCTTTGGTGATTGAGAATCATCTAAACCAATGTTTTGATCTTTCTCCACTCCATCATCACCATCCAAAGAGGTTCTTGACCCAAAAACCTATCTTCTTATACCTCCCTCCACATTGCTAAATCCATCCACTCTCACCCTAGAAATGTGGTTTTCATCACACTTCCTTCTCCACTCCTTTCTTGTAAATTTTAACCCACATTCTTCTGCCAGATGGCCATAAACATGACATCGTAAGCAACAAAATGGTATCTTCTCATAATCAAGATTTTGAACATAATGCCATTTTCCAATTTCTATTTCTATAGTCTCTGGAAGACCCTCCTGCAAATCCATATCCACCAAAATCCTAGCAATAGAGCGAGAGGAGCCACTCACACATGATTGGTCCAAGTCAACCCATTTCCCTAAACAATTACCAATTTCTTTTAAAATCCTAGGAGACCACAACTCCAAGGGTAATCCTGGCAACTTGGTCCAAATGGGTTGAAGTGATTTAGACTCCCTTCTCGGGTCAAAATAAGGGGACCATAATTTTAGAGATAGAGCATAAGAACCCCAAAACCATCTACTCTACAAAATTCTACCTGCATCCTCCACCGATCTAAAGGAGAAGGCTAACCAACCTTGGACCAAAACATGAAAAATAGGGGTGTATCCCAATATAGGGCTCCAAACCCTCTCCAACCATTGAGCAAGTGATTTTCTTGAGTAAAATCTACCATAGAACCTCCTAGTTAGTGTTTTGCCCTCCATATCCAGAACTTTGTCTAGTAGAATGTCTTCACCTAATACCAAGTTTACTCTCCCCTCTCTGAGCTTAACACACTTTTTTTCCTTTTTTTTTTGTGTAGGATATGTTATCTGTAGCTGAAGCCTTCACCTCCTTACAATTACCTAACAACTCCCCTCTCTCCAAAAACCCATCCAAAAAGCCTGTATTAAAAGGAAGTCTAGACTCCCTACTTGCATTCTCTTGAAAACTTCTCTTTGTAGAAACCTCCCAAGACCAAACTTCCATGAAACCTACATCACCATCCACAAAGCACATATCCATGGGAGGTGGTAAGAACTTTGTTGTCATGTTGGTAGAGTATAAATTAAGGTCTAAAGAAACATCACCCTGAACAAGAATTTTCTCTTGTAGAGAACTATCCACACTAGGACTACCCACTAAATAAAATGCACTATAAAGATGATCTGCAAAATGATTTATAACAAAGAAATTAGTTGTATGCAATTCCTTCTATAAAATGGACTTTGAAGAAAATTTAAACCGAGCCTCCAAAGGCTTTTCCTTTGAGGTCTGTCTAGGGTGAGCTTCCACCAAAGGTGTTGACTCCCTCTCCAACTTTGACTTGGATTTTAAAAAATATTATGTGGGAAAAATAGAGATTCCTTCCACTGGGTCTAGAGTGTAGTCCACCAGATCAACCATATCCTCCACCATCCACTTCAATCCATTGTTAAGCCTTCGTCCAATGGTAATTTTCTGCTCAGGAGTTTCAGTGATAACCAATTACTTGCTAGTTCCTGCACTCTGGTTTTTTCCAGCAAGCTTCAATACAATTGAGTCCATCATCAAATCTCTCCATAATGATTGCATCAAATATACCTTCACTGTCTTTCTCCTAGGTTTCACTAAATCAAATAGTATTTGGAATTCAACCTTAAAATATCATCCCAGAGTTCCACTTTCACAGACCTTTTTCTAGCACAGGGTCTCCAACCTTTACTAAACAAAAGCATGGGGCACAAAGAGGGCAGAGAAACAGCCTCAACTACTTACGCACTCACTTCATGATGAACTACTATGGATGTTTGACTCCTCCCAAACTTGTGAATAACTAACTAGAAAGCTACATTAAAAATACTCAGAAGATGAAACCATCTCTTTCAACTCCCTCCATCTAGAGTTCAATTTTATCCTTTAAATGAAATGAAAACAATACTCTATTAACAAGTAGAGGAGTTCAAAAAATTTATGAGTCTTCTATCTCTCCATATTCTTTTGTTTTAGTTTATATCTTAACATTTCTCTACTTCAAAATATGAAAAGTTCTAAGGCTTTAAGCACACTTTGCAAGAAAGGTGAACTGCAATCCAATGATTTTCACTACTCTACACACTTATTTATTAGAGCCCAGCTCTTGAAGAAATACATTTTAATAAATATGTATAACAATTTGAGAATAGTATTGTTTGGCATACATTGATTTCATCCGCTCCAAAAGATAAAGAAATCAGGGTTTTCTTCAGAATACATGAATGAAACAATAAGGAGATGCAATTGATGCATTACCAGGGCTGTTAAATGAGGATGAACCCACCAAAACCAATCATAAAAAATAATAGAGTGGTGGTAGCCATTGAAAATAGAAGCAGCTCAGGTCATCCCTACCGCTCTGCTCCCCCACAAAGAGAATGTTGTTATTATCAGCTAATAGGATAGATTTTTGTTTGGTTTTTTACATGTTACAAGAGGAAAAAGGGAACCAATCTGAAACATTGTCCACACACCATGGAAAGACTTCTCTATCTGAATCAAGTGGGTTTTTCATGATCTGGATACCCACATTGTCAAAATCCATAACTTTGCTCCTTCAACATCCATTTCTGCTTCTTGCTAGGGCTTCCATGGCTACTCTTTTACCCTCAAGGCTTTTGTTTTACTCGATAGGAGCTATCTAATCTGCAAAAACCCTTGCAAGAACATGAGAAAATATGGAAATCGCAAGAAACCACTTATACCATTAGCATATTACTTCCTCTAATAGTTACGTTATTTGAGCCAGAACAAGGGGACATGAGGGACCGGGAGAACCAAACGGCCCTTGATTGGCCAAGCACACCAAGCTTGCGAGCCCAAGGGAATAAACCTCGCCCTCAACCTAAACTTTTTAAACCTTCGCCCTCATCCTAAACTCCGAAAGCCTTGAAGAGAGCCATCAGATCAGGTTTGTGAGAAACCCTAATTACTAAAAATATTTTAGTCATCAAAAGGCTTCGAACAAAAAACCATGTGAGATCTTGAAAAAATTTATGTGAGATATATAACTAGGCGGTCCTCGACTGGCTGAGCACACTAGGTCTACATGAAACCCTAATTTTTGGAGCTTCCTATTGAATCTCATCTCTTGGTCATAAATAATTTTATATATCTATCTACAAATTTTATGGATAACAATATAGGGTTTATGATTAGAAAGGAAAATTTATATGTCATAAAATTTAGGATTAATAATTTGATTGAAATTTTTGAAGGAAATATAGACATATTTTCAAATTTAATCTATAGTGAAGCCATAGATGAAAACTTTGAAATATTTGAATACTATTTGGCTACAAGAGTTATTGAAGAAATTTATGATGGACAAGATACTATTGTGATACCTCTATATATTGGTAGAATAATTTATATGGAATTTATTTCACTTAAGCTTCATAAAGATGATAATGTGAAATAAAAAGAGTTGATTGAATCTCTTAAGAAAAAATTGGAAATAAATGGATAATTTCTAGAAAAATTATTTCATTATTCATGCAATATTGATATTCCAAGTTCATCTAATTCAAGAATTTATTATGATGCTTTAAGTTAATGTTCAGAAGTTACTATACATGAAAAGAAAGAATCATATGATTCTAATGACAAAGGCAAAGGAAATATTTTTATATAAGAATCTAATGACAATGAGAGAGTTCAAGAAGTTTGTAATCTTGATGATACAAAAATTGAATATCATGAATCCAAAGAAGAACTCAAAGCAATTGAAGACGAAATCAAGAAAGAAGAAGAAGAATCTGATGAAGCTCAAGCAAAAGATCACATTCATTTCAAGCTCACTTGAAGAACGAATATGAATACCATGATTGAATATTAAAGTCTTCAATACCCAAATAATGCAATATAGGGGGTGTTGGAATATATTACATTATTTGGTACAAGCTAATGTACCCCCATGGTACCTTCATGGTACATATGTAAATATTAGATTAGGGTTGAGTCATAGTTTAGAGTGTGAATTACATTTCCTTTTTATGTAAGTGTGAATGTTTAGGAAATGCACAAGTGTCATGTAAAGTTGTAATGTGCAGAAAATGCACAATTATCATACGAGTTAGTGTGCAAGTGTAAGTTAAGTCTATGTGCACAAGTGTCTTATATGTATGATATAAAATATGTAATGTAAATATGTGCACAAGTATCTTAGGTTAGAGTGTGCAAGTTATAGAAGTGCAAGAGTCATGTATAGATGTGCATACAATATAGATTCAAGTGTTCATCAAGTATGCAAGTATAAAGTAGAGTAGCCAAGACTCATGAGACTTGGCATATGGAAAGGAATAGTCAAGTATCCAAATATTCATACTACTATGGCTATATTATGGATATAATACTCCATAGAGTTAGAACAAAGACAAGAGAACATCTCTATCATAATTGTAAGATAAAGAGGAGTAATAAATATTGCATACATTTTGACTAATTAATATTGTAAGTTGTATTACATGCTTAGTACATATCTATTAAGGATATTTTACATTCATATTGTTGATTATTATTTAATTTAATTTGATATATTATAAGCCTTATTTTACATAATAATTTGCTCATATTGTTCTACTCTTATCACTATCTTGACCTTATTGTATGACTATATTATACTTGATCCTATGATATTTAACTTGTTATATTTATGGTAGTGTTAAGGCTTAAAAAAATATAAAAAATGAGGCACTAAGGCTATGGGTAGATTCTTTCAATGGGAAGGCAATGGAATGGTACATTTCACTCACTCTACATTCCATTTCTGATTGGGACCAACTTGCCAATTTGTTTGTGGATATATTCAGAGAAAAGGCAAATGGGATGTCCCTCCTAGAGAAATTATCAAACATCAAAAGGGTCCCCATGGAGGTCATAGATGATTTTAATTCTATATTATACAAGACCTGGTATAAAAATCTTGATGAGATACAACCCCCACCATGTATGTCCTTCATATATTATCTTAAAATATTTTATTAAGAGATAGCTATGATGATAAATTCAAGATGAGGGAATACACTATTGGAGGCTTATGGGATTTCCATTCAATCCAAGAAATATCTCATCCAAATTGGGATATTAGTTCCTAGGCTCCCCATGAGTTTATTTCCTAACATCCAACCACCCTATTAGCCACCTCCGTTTGTGCAACCCATAACTTTTAACAAACCTCAATTTTCAACCAAGTTTCAGTATGAACAAATCTCCCTATTACAATTCAACCTCCCATGACTTTCCAATCCTTGGAAATCAATAATTTGAAGAACATCATAAATACCTTAACTAATGAAATGATAATCCTTAAGCAAAAACAAAATATATAGAGGTTTAATTATCATAACTATCCTAAGCCTCCATTTCAATTGGGTAGTCAAGGGTACCGACCCCTCTAAACAACTATCAAAGATATCCATTCCAACCTAATAAATAGTTTGATCAACCTCATCCTTCTAGGCATCATATAGTGCCCATAGAAATCCCTATGTAATAAGTTCCTCCAAACCTAGTAGGTAATGTAGTTCCAACTCAAAACAATTATATAAAAGACTCATATGCCTAGAAAATAACCATAATCTGATACCTACTTTCCTAATCATGAGGAACTCCAACAGGCCACATGTTTCATACTACAAACTACATACTCTAAACCAATGGTGTAAGCACTGAGACTGACTGGTCAAATATTACCCCAAAGGTTAGCCCAAACTCTAGAATCAGACCAACAAAGTAGACATTAGTAACATGGTATAAAGGCATATTTTATATCACCTCTAGAAGGACAAACATCCCACTATACAACTAGCCTCAGGTGCAAACCAACTTTCTTATAAGGGAAAAAAGAGAGCTATAGAGGGTAACTTGGAGGTAAATCAAGCAACTATGAGTACCACACCAGAATTAAGTGGCACTAAACCAAGACAAAGCTAAAAATCCAATAAGATGGAGCCAAGAGGACCTGCATTGAAACTAGTTAAAGCACCCAACCTTATCGTTGTGCAACCAAAGCCCAAGTGGACCACAAGCAACACACCCAAAGTTTAATCATTGGAATATTTCAATGTGATCGATTATCTAAAGAAATCCACCATACCTATGCCACTCTGGGACATCCTCACACTACCAAGACAAATGAAACAATGGTAGGAGGTGCTAAAATAGTAAAAAATAATTGAAAAGAAAAAGGTATCGACTATCCTATAAATATCCAATTCTAGTCCTAGCAGACCAAAATAACCTTCTACCTAACATGCATATGTGAGGACAAGATGATCCACAATTATCTTGTGGATTTTGGGTTGAGAACTTTAGTTATGCCTAAGTGAGTGGTCGATACATTAGGACTTCCCAATAAGTCATTCAGTCAAGGAGTCATGCAATTGGATGGGACATCAATGCCAATCCTTAGTATCATAAAGGATCTCTCACTCATGCTTCACACTTTTCCTACCATGACTATCACCTAGGATATATTGGTGATTAAATTTCTAACTTCCTTTGGTATTTACCTCTCCCATGACTTCAAAGACAATATTGGAGGCTATTTATCCCTAGAATAGACACACATGTTTCTAAGGACTCGCTATGGTGCTAAGGTAAATATCCTCTCTAAACCACTCCATATACATTATATGGAACAAATCCCTGCTATAAAATTAGAAGTATAACATACCTTCTTGATAGAGGAAGAGTGGTCAAAGTCCAAAATACTAAAAAATGAAATCTACACATTAGCACCAGATAATTAGATGGACGAGTGGGCTACTAAAATATGGTAATTAGATCCATATGAGGTGTTGGAGGCAACAAGGTTAGGCAACTACCTGGTCCAAGAAGAGAAGCCATTCCTATTAGATCAGAGCAAGTGTTGACATTTACTTGGTGTCATTGAAGGAGGAAAAATTCTACAAGCCTATCAACTCCAATTCAATTGCTCAACCAACATAGCAAAGTACAAAGAATTGGTGCATGATCTCTAGACGACAACCAAGAGAGGGATCAAGGTATTGAAAATATATAGATATACCGAGCTTATCATCAAGAAAGTTAGATCTTTATATCTAGCTAAAAATTGATTGATAAAATTATACCAGAACGGGGTCTGGGACCTATTAGAAGCATTTTACGTAGTTAACTTGTTAATGATTCCCTGAGATCAAAACATGGTTTTCAATCACATGGCGGTAATTGGATCCCAATACAATCTGGTAGAATATCTACGAAGCAATAACTAGTATCTTAAGGTCATATTTAGGATGATATTATAGACAATAACACATATTGGTAGGTCTTTTACAATGATGATAATATTGTCTAGTTTATTTAACAAGAAGCTAAGTTTGTAGAGGAGATAGCACCAAAAATACAAGAAGTCTAAAAGGATCAAGTTATTCAACTCAAATACAACAAGCTACCTAAAGTATTGGTAACACTTGAATCATTGTTTAATCTAGATGACCATTTCAAAGGTAATAAGGGTATCACGACTGATAAAGAAGATTACCAAGAGATAGAGATCATGATCAAAAGGTTCTATGGATAAGAAAAGTGGCTACATGGGCAGAAAGAAAAAACCTCATCAATTTGTGTCTGAAGTATATCATAGTAATGGCTTGGAGCTATGGAGATCTTAAAGGGTATGATAAAGAGATTATTTAGCACACCATAGAACTAGATCCAAGAACCAAGCCAATAAAGTAGAAGCAAAGGCCAATAAACCCCAAGTTAGAGTCCTTCATGAGATAAGATATTGTGAAGCTAATAGAGACAAAGATCATATACCCACTCAAGCATACAATCTGGGTGTCCAATCTAGTTTTGGTTAGAAAGAAAAATGACAAAATTTGGTTGTGTCGATTTCAAATATCTAAACCAGGAATTATTGAAAGACCACTACTCGTTGTCTTTAATGGATTAGACCTTACAAATAGCAGTAGGATTATAATGATTCTCCCTACTATATGAATTCTTAGGGTACAACCAGGTTTGGATCGATGATGAAGAGTAGCATAAGACTATGTTCACAACCAAGTGGAGCACTTTCTCCTATTAATGAATAGCATTCAATCTATCCAAAACCGAAGCAACATTCTAGAGATCCATGGAAATAAATTTCAATAACTTGCTTAAAAATATTATCTTGGTCTATTGGGACGACCTCACAACATTCTCAAAGATAAAATAAGATCATTTGGCCCACTTGGAGAAGGTGTTTGAGTGATGTCAAGAATTTGGGGTGTGTCTCAACCCGAACAAGTACATTTTCTACGCATTTCAATAAAAGCTTTTGGGATACATTATGTCCAAAGAGGGGATAGCCATAGACTTCAACAAGGTCAATTTCATTCTCAATCTATCTCTACCACAACATGATAAGGCTCTCCAATCTTTCCTAGGCCAAATAAACTTCATATAGAGGCTCATGCTAGACTTTACCTCTATTTTCAAGCCCATCACCTAGATGTTGAATAAAGGACTACAATTCAAGTGGACTAAGAAAGAGAAATATGCTTTTTGGTACATCAAATAGGCCATGGTAAAATATCTAGTGTTAACCAATCTAGATTTTGACAAATATGTCATCTTGTATGTCTACGATGGTGATTCTTGCATAGCAATGGTCCTTACCTAGAAGGATGATGAAGGAAACAAACATCTTATCATATTATTTATCCAAACCCTAAATGGACATGAAGAACAATACATTTTTATCAAAAATAGGTATATATCCTTATCAAAAGCCAAAACAATTTCAAGCATTATTTGATTTCACATAGCAAATTTATTTGCTAACGCCATTCATTCAAGCATCAAATATTATATTATAAATGGGGAAATCAGTGAGAAGAGAGCAAGATGGATCACCCAAATCCTTGAGTATGATATTGAAATCAAAACAACCAAATTTATTAGAGGTAGATCAGTAGGTTAGGAGCTTGCATAAGAAATTACCAACATAGAGAAAGAAGAGAAAACATATTTTCTTGTCATCAAACATAACTAGGATTGGGTACAAGACCAAATTGATTACATGCAAAAAAGCTAGTATCCTTTGAACTTAAGTCAAACTCAAATAAGGGCATACAAATTATGAAATGCACACTACACCCACATTGGAGGGTTGTTTTTCTAGAGAAATTTTAATGACGTCCTCTTAAGATGCATTAAAATTGAGCAATTTACATTGTTACTACTAGAGTTCCATCAAGTGTTCTTTAGTAGAAATTACTCGACTCATATGATTGCAATAAAAATTATGAAATTAGGGTACTACTGGCCCACCATGTTTACTGATGTTCACTGATGGGTAAGGAGATGCAATAAGTGTAAATTCTTCACTAGGAGAAATCAAAATGCCCCTTTGCTACTATAGCTCATTACAACTGATGAAACCTTCTCTCAGTGGGGATTATATTTTGTTAAAGCAATCAATCCATCCTCCATCAAGGGCCATTGGTGGATCCTTGCGACCACCAATTACTTCATAAGATGGACAAAAGTAGTCCTGATCAAAGAGGCCACTAGGAGGGTCATAGTCAACTTCTAGGAAGAAATCATTACCCAATTTGGTGTGCTCAATACCATCATAATATATAATGCACTAACATTTGTAGGGGTAGAGGTAAGATAACTTGCTCTTAAATATGGTATTTATATGAATACTTTCTCTAATTACTACCCACATGGAAATAAGCTAGCAGAATCCTCGAACAAGAATCTGTTGCACATTTTGAAAAGGATCGACATAGATAACCAAAGGTAGTGGTACTTACGTGTCCAAAAAGCTCTTTAGAAAAAAAAATTACTCTATAGAAAGGTATGTATTTTCCTTATTCCCTGGTGTACAATCAAGAAGCTAGACTCCCTATTTCCATTGAACTACCCACACTATAGATACTATACTAGTTAGAGCTTCAAGAAAATAATGCCATTTCATTAAGGATAGGGGAATCGTTAAATATTGAAGAGCAAAGGGAGGTAGCAAGAAACCACCTATAGAAGTATCAAGAGGATATAAAAAAGGGTTTGACCAAATGGCCACAACCCAACACTTCCAGGTGGGCAACCTAGTACTCAAGTGGAATGAATATCACAACAAATCCAACTAACACACCAAGTTTGAAGCCATATAGAGCGGGCCATAAGTCATCATCAAACTCAAATAATTTGAACATGGTAGGATTTGATCCATCAAATGGGCAACCTCTCCCAATCCTAGTCAATGGGATTTACTTGAAAATATATCACCATTAGAAAAAATATTCCCTACAAGTATCTAACAAAGTGATATTGCCTTAAATGTCCAATAAGCCTCCCATCGATCAGACCTACATAAAGCAATATGACCTTAGGAAACACTTAGAAAAGTTGAGCATCAATTAAAACAAGTTGCCTAAAATCATACCATCAAGAGAGGGACTACTTAAATAAATAGATAAAAGGTCTGGTGAGCCCAATGACTAAAGGATAATGTTGCAAAAGGGTCTCCAAATCTCCTCCCATGAGCTCTGCTAAAACATGCATCCATAAGGGGCACTTGTCACTCCACATGTATTTTCAAACATGTTATTATGAGGAAATTTTAAGGTTGATCCCAATAAAATATGGTCAAGGTAACAAAGCATTCTAGATGCAATAGTGCTTACTATTAAGGCCAGTCCCATCTTGGTGATAAAATTTTGAAATCAACTAATTGTAGACAAGGGAGGCACATAGACCAAGAATATATAGCAACTAAAAGAGGAGATTTTCCTATATTTACCAACCATGATGGAGAAAAATTGCACATGCAAGTAGTGATAATAGTTGCAAAGCCTATTAATATCCTAACTACGTAAGTATTCCCCATACACCCTAGAGATCAAGAAAACACTTGCAACTTAGAGCACAATTAAGCCACCAGGGGGAGAAAACTTTATAGTGCCCTTAGATACCATGGAGACAAGAAATAAGACTATTCCCTCTTGAGTAACCTGGTCCAGCCAATAAGGGCATCCCTACTAAGCCAAATCCATATGAGTCACTAGTCATCCTAATAGATGAACTAGATAATGTAGCTGACCCCAAAGTGTCCAAGAGCATGAAGAATATAATAGAGGGTTCTCTCCAAAGAAGTTAGGACAAAGAGTTTGAATTATTTCCATCATGGATATGGACATCTTGCTTGGCCTAGTACGTTGTTCCCCAAGTGCACTAGTGCTCGAAATTTGTGGCTACATGCACTCCTAGCTATAATACTCAAAGTGAAATGGTAGTTGATTATTATGGATATTTCAAACTCATAATATTGTCCAAAGTAATATAGGACATGTTGAGGGTCTCTCCTAGAATAGAAATTATACCTTTAAATATCAAATAACTCTACCATTGATGCTCCAACCCATTAGAGGCCCTGAATGTGAATCATCAAGAAAATAATAGGGTGACTGCTATGCCAAATTTTCCCTTGTCTTGGGACCTCTTCAAGACTAATTTCCATGATAATGAACATGGCCACATTTTTATTTGGTGATTAAGGATATAATAATATAACAACAGTAGGACTATGGGTCCTATATATCTTGAGGTACGCGCCTAGATATCGGGTGTTGAACCTAGACTTAAAGGCCTACATAGCCCAACAAATCTATGATGGGCTAGAGAATTTAAATATCATCCTCATTTTTAGGTATGGTTCATACCTTGTGAACCTCACTCTAGCCTATATTCCATGGTTGTATAAGTGCTTAGCCTAAAAATCATGGATAAATGTGGTCAAAAGCAACTTATATATACCTAGATGAGAGCCCTTTATTAAAAATCCTTTTATTAAACCTTCGTAGATGAGTTCCTGATGTTGAGCTTGTGTGCCCTAAAAATAACAAGGTCCCAATGTACTATGCATGACTGCTCCTAGAATATGTATTACAACTATAAAGATAATTGATTTTTCTTGGAGAATCACACTATCATCTAAATCCTCAAGTTTGCTAGATTGATATACTCACTAATGTAGTACATACTTGAGAGAGTCTTTGCCTTAGATATTATAAGGAAACTAAACATGATGGATGCTCCTTATGAATCTAGACAGAGAAATTTCAACTACTATAAGCTACTGATGATACTAGGGCGATTCTACCAGCTAAAACTTAAGGCCACGCTTCTATTGGAAGGTAAAATTGAAATTTTGAGCTTCAAGATGTTAGAGGACTACTAGTCATACGACCTAGAGGGTGCATGTCAAGCATGGGTCTCCAAGATAAAAAAAAATACCAATAATTTCATGCCCAAGAAAGGCCATATCTATAAGTCCATTGAAATCCAGATGAAGGTTCTTGTCCACTACTCTAGAAAGATGATATTTTGTCTTACCCATAAAAACTAGAGCTATGGTTTGACCTTGTAAAACATACAGGTAAGGTAGGTCAAAAAAATAATATCACCATGAAGAAGATAAAGCAATTACAACAAGGCTATAATTTGATACTGGTGGATCTATCAATAGCTATATGATGATACACTGTTGGTACTTGGGCAAAACACAAAGGATGAAAATTTCAATGACCAGTACGATGAGGCAAATGGGTTAGAATCTGATGATGACTAGTAGGAGGTTGAGTAAGTGTTTCTAGTTAGATGACTATGCCAACCAAAAAAGGAGCAAAATCCCCCTGTGGTTTTCAACCCAACCCCCTTATAATCCCTGTCAAAACTAGAGGTGGACACTATTGAAGTTCTAATTTTAGAGCCCGTAGTTGTAGCTACGTTGTCCAAGCCTATACCATCTCTAGAGAAAAAACAAAATAAAAAAGTACAAAGAGTTCAATCAAAAGAAAAAAGCATCCTCATATGATGAAAATACTACAAAAATAATAAAATTAAGGTCTTAGTTAAGGATTTGTTACCACTAGAAGAATACCCTAAAGAAAGCCCCTAGAATCCCAAAGGGGATCCCAAGAAATAGTTCAATAATAGGAAGAGGTTCCCCTATTAACCCAACCACCATATCTCTCACCCTCTACTATTTCCACTCTAGCAACACTTCTTCAAAATACTTTCTCAATCATTTCACCCATCTCCTTTGTCTCAACCACTCTGCCCCCTCTCATAATTTTCTAGTCACTCTAATTTGTCACAAAATTCATCCCATCAACACATGTTATAACTGCCTCCACCAAGCTCTCTCTAAATGACCAATCAACCTCCTACCCTTCATAAAACATTTTCCTTTATCTCTAGAAGATTAGTTGCAGATATCTAATCCTTGGCTAAGCACTTTGATTCTCAAACTCATACCATATTTCCATCAAACTCAAAAATATGACCATCAACAAATGAAATGAGAGATAGAATGGCAAGTAGTGCAACCTACTACTACACAAACTAGGTTCACCTTCCTTTATAGGTATGGACTGGGCATGTTCCATTTTAATTCCATTGTCTTTAAGGCACAAGGAGATATGTGAGCCCAAGATCATTGATTTTTTGCCATGGATCTTAGCTTTAATGGCACACCCCTAGAGAGAAGAATCAAATTCTCTAAGTAGGTGATCAAATTGATGACCCATGACTACATTGCAATCATAAAGAGGCTAGATATTAGAGAGAAGGAATTGGAGAAAACTAAGCAATTGCTTAATACTTCCAAATTGAAGTCAAGACACTTAAAGAAGGGTAAGTCCACCTCACAAATTTTTTTGTGAAAGTATAGGTTGAGTCAAAGGAATAAAAAAGAAGGTGATAGAGCTTAGAGAAAAAATCAGATCGAACAGATACTCTAGAGAGGGGTTTTCTGGGAAGCCAAAGAGCTTCTCCTTACATTTGAGTGTGCCTAGACCATCTCTTCCCTAAGCACCAATGCTAACAAGGAGCTCGAGTAGCTTGAGATGCCCATCAATATTAGGTTCCAAGAGGCATAGTCATTTAAGAATACCTTGGCATGATTTGACCATCATTGATGGACTACGACTGGAATCACCAACAAAGACATTATAACTTGTAAAATCATTGGAGTCCTAGCTACCCAACAAGTGATGCACTAGTGTGGTGAGTAGATCAATACCCTGACTTGAAATATGGAATAATGGAAGGGATGTGTCTCTTCATTAGTAGTAGCAAGACTCCCTCCTCTTAGGACCTCGATGGTGAACCTATATAGGAGCAATAATACAAGCATCAACTAAGATAAGTAAGAAACATCAAGATGCCACCAAACTTATCTACTAAGGAAAATATGAACGTGGTTGTAAAGCCTATAATTGTGCTTGAATATCTCATCCAGAAGACTAAATATGAATATATCCTTCCACTCACAGAAGCTCTATGTGATCTGGAAAAGTGATACTGACACTTCTCTTGATCCAAGTTACCCTTTGAAGAGGAGTGGATGGAGGTCATTGCGGTGATGAATAAACTTTAATCTTGACCCCATACCCAATGATAAGGTTATCAAGTCTAGGTTTTCCATCTCCAATAAGCTAAAGATCCCTTGGGAGTTGCCATTACTGTAGTGAATTTTCACTAGACACATAATTCAATGACATGTTTTTACATGAACTAGAATTTTGTGAAAGAATCCATGCAAGCATGTACCACTAAATCAACTAGACCCCTAAAAAGGGTTGTAATCCAAAGACTAGCATCAAGGTTTGATGATTTGAGGAAGGGAAAAATGAGCAAAACTAGAGGGTGAAAGATCATCTAAGGGTGGCGTCGCACACACAGTCAACTCAAATTAGTTGAATCAATCCAAACAAAGATGAACCTAAAAAGCATCAACCATATTAGGTGAATCAACCCAGGTATGAGGCAAATACAAGGAAAAGGGCCTGCCTAAATAGAATCAACCTTAGGATTGATGAAGAATCTCCAACATGCAAAATTCACTTTTGTAAGCACCACTTAAGCTCATTTCCCAAAATAAGAAGACCCAAATTTACCTCATTCATGGAATACCACCCTGCATATAGGAGCATTTATGGCGATTAGACCTTAGATGAGCTCCAAACCTAATCACACGTTACCTCGAGCTCAATGACCAAGGAGGACACGAGTGTTCCCACTCACATTATTTTAAGGTAAATTTAACTTCTTAATTTTGATGTAGGTTGTATAAATAACCTATTTTGTAACTAAATAAATTGGGAGGAACAAAATTTTCATGCCTAGTATCTAGCCTTAGAGTTATTTTCTCATTTTTCTTCTATGTATCAACCTAGACTCAAGCGTCAAGCCAATGCATGTACAAGTTCTTTGAGCCTCTTTTATTTCATGTATGATTATAAAAGCACTTATAAACATATATACAAGGAACTATGACTATTTGAATTTTTTTCTTGGTCTTTATATGTATCTTTCTGTGGGAGGCTATGACTAGGTACTGTCTTGATCTTCATAAAAGATCAATAGATAAATAATTATACTGACTTCGAACTGTGTTCATCTTTAACTATCATGTTTGGCATTCGTGTTCACTAATCCTATTGGTACTTAGAAGGAACCTGTAATTCATGGTGCATTTCTATGTGTAGTAAGGCTAGTTAGATTTACTACTTCCTCGCTTATCCCTTTTACCAAATAGAACTTGATAGACTAGGCTAAATTAGGAAAAATATGTGCCAAGATAACATCCAAACAAGGAGCTGACCTTGAAAAAAATCTTAGAATTCATTCGACTAAACTGCATCTCATGCTCACCAAACTTCCAAATTGTATGCTCCATGTGAGGCACAAGCACTAAACGTACTCGGTAACCACAAGTAGGTGGTCATTATTTTGGAGAGTGAACCAAATCTAGTTTCCAATAGCAATGTAGGGAAAAATTTTGTTAAACTTTGGTTGATATAGGTTTAGTTTGTAGATGCCTACATTTTGGTTTTAATGACTTATAACCATTAATAACATTATAATTATCGTAAGTGGGGCGAGGATCCACTCAAAACCCTATTTTTATTAATCTAAATAAAAATTTCAAAAAGTAATATTTACATTCAGTTCAAATAAACAAAATATAGATGTATGTGACGTTTAGAGAAATTGCTAGTGAATGGAGAATTTTACACACTTAACCATGATTCAAATATCATGTGTGAACCTTCACATTTTAATCCCATGGTGTTTGGGGCATGTGGTGGGTAACAAAGGGTTTCACATCGTAAACCAAGGTTTAAATAAAATGGGAGAAAGGGATCGAGTGCAAGCCAAAAGTGAGCCTTATCTTTTCTTGTTTTAGAAAGCAAGTGTTGCAAGTGCAAGTTGGAAGAATGTACATGCATCACCTTTTCTTGTTTTAGATCTTTAGGGAAACTCAAAAAATAAAGGATTCTTATGAGGAAAAGCTAGGTAGCATGGCAAGAAAATTATTTTTCAAAGTCTTAACTAGAAGGATGCCCTAGTTAAATACAATAATGTGGTCAAATTTATACCAAACCCTATCCAACTAACATATGCTACACCAAAAGTGACTATCAAGGATGAGATGATTAAGCATGACATAACGATTCTTAAAAGTAGAGGGTTATATATAAGTTCCACAGATACTAGCCAGGTTTTTTGAAGATTCAAAATTGGATCAGGTAGAAGTGGGGATTAAATTCAAATTACTCAACTCAACTTTTTTTGAATGGATTTTTCTTCCTCATCCTCTCAAATTCAAAAATTAGGGATAAAATAATGGGTGGTAGCCCATGGTCTGGGGGAGAGATACATTATATTTAATACCATGAAGTAATATTTTTTCATGGAAAATGATAATATTAAAAGGCTTTTAGTGTGGATTGTACTTTTCAGACTTCCATATCATCTTATAAATAAGGAGGTTCTAAAAAATATTGGCTATACTCTAAGGAATTTCATCTAGAAGGGACCAACTACTAAGGAGTGAAGGTATTTTGTATATCCTTGGGTAGGTGGTGCTACAGATATTTCAAAATATTTACCACATTATATTAAAATCAAATATGAATAAAGAGAATGGGAGCAACAAGTGGGTTATGAAAATATTGCATTTTGATGTTGTACATGTTATGAATTTGGATACATGGCAAATGATTGGAAAGTAAAAACTATGAAGAAAGACAAAAAAAATTAGGCATGAGACAATCTTCAAAACAGAGCAAGAAGACCATACCATAGTATAAGTTGGATCAAATCAAGAATATTTCACTCCCACAAAAGTGGTAAAGAAAATAAGGTTTAGGCAAATCAAGTATTAGAAGAACAAATAAGTACACAAGGTATGAGGTAATACGTTGTGTAAGTTTGAATTCGGAAGGAATCAAAGTTTTGAAGGTGGATGAAGAGGAAAATTTTAAAGCAAAAAAGGCAAAAGAGGTCAAGATAATCTAGGTAAATCATCCTAATTTTTCTCAAGGGTTATAAAATCTTTTGTTGCAATCAAAATGGAAGTATTGCAGAGTTCATTGTTCGCACTTTAGGGTTATAAAAGTAGTATAATAAAGAAAGAGTATGGAGGATATCCATGTAAAGTTATGGTTTTCTAGAAAGTATAATAAAATAATTACTATAAGTGAGTTCAAACTAGGAGTAAGCCTCACAAGGTAGCATGGTAGGAAAATCATATTTGAAAGTCCTAATTGGAAGTCAGGATACCCTAGCTAAAAATATGGATACCGAAGTTGAAGATAAGAGGAAGAGTGAATATATGGAATGTTCAATCCAGGGAGCAAATGCTACACCAAAAGTGATTATCAGGGATGAGATGATTGAGGATTATACAATAGTTTTAAAATAAAAGGGTTAATATGTAAGTTCCATGGATACTAGCTAGGGTTTTTGGAGGTTCAAAATTGAAACAAGTGGAAGTGGGGATTCTTTCCTCATCATATTTTCCAATTTAAAAATTGGGGAGGAAATAATAGGTGGTGGCCCATGGTTTAGGAGGGAGATGTCCTTTATTTAATACCATAGAGTAAGTAATTTTTATGTCGAGACAAAACCTATTAAAAATCTTCTAGTGTGGGTTAGGTTTTTTGGACTTCCATATCAACTTATCAGAAAGGATGTTTTAAATAATATTGGAAATACCCTAGGGGAGTTTATTAAGGAAAAAACTACTAAGAGAAAAATCATGTGTGCTATTATGGATATTTTAAAACCTCCACAATCCATTAAGATTCAATATGAATTAATAGAATGAGATCAACAAGTGGATTTTTTTAATATTGCATTGATGCTACAATTATTATGAGAATGGACACATTACAAGAGATTACAAAGTGAAAATGTTGAAGAAAGAGATTGAAAATTTTGCTCATGAGATAAACTTCAAGATGAATCAAGGAAATCATATTTTAGTAGAATTTGATTAAATCAAGGATTTTCCACTCCAAAAGAAGATTCAAAAAACCTATCTGCAACATCATATGGAAAAGGCCACTATATTTCACTCAGATATACTATTAGAGGAAACAACGAAGGATATAAGAGATGAGAAAGTAAATCTGCAAGTTCAAATTCAAAAGGAATTAAAGGTACAAAGGAATATATGGAGGAAATTTTTTAAACAAAGGAGGTGAAAGAGGTCAAATTCATTCCAAATAATTTATCTTCATTTTCCTCAAGTAGTATAAACTCCTCTCCTAACAATCGAAATGATAGTGTAGATGTTACACCTTGCTTTAGGGTTTTTAGGGAACCAAAAGAAGATAATTGCTATAGAGGAGCATCCTTACGCTTTAGGGGTTTCTAGGGCAACATAAAGAAGAAAGTGCTTTTGAGGTTATTCTTTGCACTTTAGATATTTTAGAGTAAGACAAACTAATAGATGACAAGTCTCACTATGAACACTCTAAAAAAATCAAATATATTGATAAAGATGAAATTTTTTGTGGGAATGAAAGAAAAGAAATGAAGACCTAAGAAGAAAAGATAAAGAGAAAATAAAACTCAAAGGGATAATAAATAAAAATAAATATTGTTTATATTAACAAGTGGGGGTAAGCCCATAAATAAAAACAAAAGGGATGATGTAAATGATATCTTGGAATATTATGGACATGAATAAGACCCAAAAAAAAGGTATTAGGAAAATGACATTTTGTTATAGCCAACATATTTATAGATATGGAAACTGGGTAGCAAATATTTTAGTCATTTGTAGTGTTGATTTTCATCTCATAAAAAATTAAAATATAGATGGGAACTAGATGAGTAAGATTTTATCTCTTAATAAAAACAATATCAAGGAGTTAATTACAAGAATGTAGCAATTTAAGGAAGATGACAAATATCTTTGATAGAAAGGCAAATGAATAATATCTTTGATAAAAAAAGGCAAGTTGGATATAGTTTTAACTAACCTGATAATATTGTAATGAGAGCAATGTAATGCTTTGTTGTTTTAATGGAAGTGGCCCCCAATAGAAGCCACACATAGCTTATTAAATAAAAATAATTACTATGAAGAATCATCCTTGCACTTTAGGGTTTCTAAGGTAACATTTATGATTTTCAAAGTAGCATAAGAAAGTAATTACTATGGAGGAATATTCTTGTGCTTTAGGGTTTTTAGGGCAACATAAAAAGTGCTTCTAAGGCTATTTCTTTGCACTTCAAATTCTCTAGGGTAAGCATAAACCTTTAGAAGATAAATCACAATATGAATAATATTGAAAAAATAAATCATTGAAGATGAAAGTGTTGGTCAGAATGAAAAAGAGAGGAAGACCTTCAAAGAAAGAACAAAAATGAAACTCGGAGGATATTATTTTGGAAAACCAAAAATTAATGTCGTAGTTGTTAATAAGAAGAGGGGTTAAGCCCACAAATAAAAAATAATGATGATAAAAATTATATTGTGGAATATTATGTGTATGAATAAGACCCCTAAAAAATGTTATTAAGGAATTAATAGGTTGTTATAGTCTTGAGTTTATTTTAATATAAGAAACAAAATTATGTAGTGATAAATGTAAGGATGCATTAATAAAAAAATTGAAATAAGGAGGATTGTTTGGTATTTTTTTATAGGAGCTTCAGGAAGTATTGCAACAATATGGGGCAAACACAAATGTCATGGACAATTACTAGAAGCAAAAGCTAATTAGGCTATGGTTTTATTTTGCAAGAAAGAGAAAAATATTAAAGTTATAACTGCAAATATATATGCTCCAACTATAGTCACTCCTCATGAAAGATGTTGGAAGGGCCTCAACATATTTTTGTCCAATACAATAATAATTTATAATTATGATCTATGGATTCTTGGGGGGGACTTCAACACAATTTTCTCTTTCATAAAATAAGGGTGATACTCCTACATGATGTATATCTATACATGATATTGCTTCATTTGTTAACTCAAATGACCTTTGGAATGTTATTCCTTTAAAATTTCAATATACATGGGATAATAAATGCATTGGGGAAACTCATATACTAGAAAGATCGGAGAGTTTTGTTATCCAGCACATGGTTACAAATAAAATACACAATCTCTTTAGACATTTTACTGAGCAAATCTTGGATCACAAACTCATTCTCTTGAGATGTGATTTACTCAATAATGGTCATCCAAAGCCATTTTAATTTTAGTCTATGTGGCACCAACACCTTGATTTATTCTAGATAATTATGTTATGGTGAAATGAAGCAAATTTTGAAGGATCATTTATTTACAAACTTGTTCAAAAGATAAAATATCTAAAGAGGCAAATGAATATTTGGAATGCCAAATATTTTGGTAACATGTTTTAATAAAAGGAGGAAATTGAATACAAGCTCAAAAACTTACAAGAAGTCTATAAATCAATGGAATGGACCAGGATTCTTGTGTAAGAAAAACAATTTTTTTTTGAAAAAATAGTCATATGGGTTCTAAAAATCTAGAGAGAGGTCACTCAAGGAAGAAGATAGAAATACCATTTTTTTCTTTTAAAGAAAAGTTCTATATTATTTAATATAGCACAAATATTACAAGTTGGCTAGGTGCTATAAGCATCACAAGCAAACCAAGGATGCATGTAGCCAGAGCTGAAATACCAAATTTTCTTATCCTAAAAATAAAATAATATATTATTTTCCTCATAATTAATTATTTCAAAAATAATTTATCAAATGTTAAATAATATAAAGAGGCTCAATCTAAGCTTTTGCAAGATATTCCATCAATTATCATATAAAGATAAAATAAAATATTGATGAAGAAGATGCCCACAAAAGAGATATATGAAACAACTTTCTCTTTTCATCCTAACAAGGCAGTTGGCCTTGATGGATTTCCTCCTATTTTCTTTTTAAAAATTTGGGATTTGTTGAAGACTGACATGTTGGCTAGGGTTGAATAGGCTTGGAAAAAGTGAAATCAATGTCAAGTTCATTACATTGGTTCCTATGAAAGGCAAGATTAAATATTTTGATAATTTTCATCGTCTTTGTAATATGATTTATAAGAGCATTTAAAAAAAATTGGCCAACAAATTGAAAATCATTCTAGATTACATTATCTTAGAGGAACAAGATGGTTTTGTTTGTGGTAACCAAATTCTTAATGGTGTAATCATTGCATATGAGGCCATACATTCTCTTCATTCCATGAAAAAGTAAAGTATGCTTATGAAATTAGATATGACCAAAGCATATGGTAAGGTTTTTTGGAGTTTTATATATGATATCTTTAGAAAGTTTGGTTTTGATCAAGGTTGGTGTGAATGAATTAGATGTTATAACACTAAAAAATATTCTATTTTGATCAATGGATTCTCTTTTGGAAACTTTGAGTCATCCCATGGAATCCACCAATGTGATCTACTATCTTCTTCTCTATTTATTATTCTTGTAGAGGCATTAGGGAGAGCTTTCTCAAAGGTAATAATATAAGGAGAAATAAAATATATTCATGTTGTAAGAAAGTGTTCCTCCAAATCCCATCTCCAATTTGTTATGATACTTTTCATTTGGATCATTCCTCAATTAATGAGGCACTAGAGTTTAAATCATTATTATAATGCTATGAGAAGGTTGTTGAATAGTTGATTAATTTTGAAAAATCTAGCATTTTTTTCATTAACACTATCATAAATTTTACAATATTTTATTATTGACATTTTAGGGTTTAAAATTGAAAATTTTCCAGAAACATATTTGGGTGTTCCTTTTTTCATAAAAGAAAGAAAAATAAGATTTGTGACTCAATTTCGAATAGAACGAAAGCTTTTTTGGCAAGTCAGAAAGGTAAGTTCTTAACTATGGTTAGAAAGCTACAATTCATAAAGACTACATTGCAAATATTGCTAGCAAGTATAGCATTTGAATTTGATAAAATTCAAAGAGATTTTCTTTGGAAAGGATGTGAGGAAAAATTTAGGTTTCCTATTTTTAAGTGGGATAAGGTTTGCAAAGGAACGAATATTGAAAAGAGTTGGGTGAAAATGTTATTTAAAAAATAAGTATATTCTCTTAGAAATGAAATTATTTTAGAAAACATACCCTATCTAAAGAATAGCCAACACAGAACTTCATAACTAATAGTTTGTAAATGATCAAAAAATATATTAGAAGGTTAAACAATTACATGGATTATGCAATTTTTTGGTTTGATGCTTGGTTGAAGCCTTCTCATCTTATCTTTGATTCAAAATGGCAACCATGGGCTCTAATATATCTAGCTTGTAAATTTTTAAAGGTTAAAGATTATATTAATGTGAGCAACAAATCTTAGATCATGGATTTCTATTAGTAACTTGGTTTAATAAGAAGAACCCAAACAAATAAAAAATTATCATCAAAATATGCTTTAATAGTTTTATTTGCCTTATTTTAGGCAAAAGGATGAGTTGGTTTGGAATTTAACAAAATATGGTGGATACTTGGTCAAGTTTGGATATAGTATTAAAGAAACCATAATGTCCTACTCCCAATGATGAGAAAGTCTACAAAGAAGAGGATATCACGGACCTTTTAGGTATTCCTTGTGTAAGAATGATATAGAAACATTAGACCATTTACTTCTTTACTATCTCTTCGCTTATACATTTGGTGCTACTTTTTCAAAAATATGAGGATTGTTTTTTGTTGGAGAACAAGGGGTTATACTTGGGTCCCCCACCCTTGAAAAATCATAACTCTCTCTTTTAGAGATTGAGAGTTTACAAATAGATTCAATTCTCATCTCAATTGAGTTGTTATAACTAGATACCTACATCATTTTTCATAAAATGTTTGAATTCTTGATTTTCATTTTTTGGATCTTCTTCAATTTTTTGTGAATACAAATATTCCAAAATTCAACATCTTTCTTCTTGATATTTTCCTACAAAAACCTTCATAATATCAAAACTCCACCTCTATTGTCTATGCATTGCATCTTAGTAGAGTAATATTTTCAAAATATCGCACCATCATAGTCCGCTTTACGAGATTTGGATTGTTAGTTTCCTTTATGAAGCATAAGTGCAACTACAAAAATTGTAATAAATAGTTTATATGAAAACACATTAATGTTATAAAATAAAGTAAATATTACCAATGGAAAACATTAAAGTAAATCTTAAACATTATTTCATTTAGGTAGTCAACCTTTTTTTGTCAACTTCAGCTAAACTTACTACTTCCTCTAACCATGGAAAAGAGAATTTAACTTTACGATCCTCAATTAAAACCCCTCTATTGGCTAGCCTATCTACACATTTATTTCCTTCCCTTAACATATGTGTAAACTTGATTTTTTCAAACTCTATAACAAGGTCTTGTATTTCCACAATTATCTCTTGTATGTTCCATGGAGCCTTTGCTTTCCTCAAAATTGTATTTATTACTATTAGTGAATCACCTTCCATCCATACTCAGTTCCAATTCATTTGTTTGCATGTTTTTAACCCTTCCAAAGCTACCCAAGCTTCAACTTCATTTTTTGTCTTAAGTCCACTATTGAAAGCGTAATGAGACAAAATCTCTCTATTATTTCTAATTATTTCTCCTCCTATTGGTCCTTGATTTCCTTTAGATGCTTCATAGAAATTCAATTTGACCAACTTCACATCTAGTGGTTTCCACTTTATATTATTTGTCTTCTTTTTGTTTCTCATGTACCCAACATCATAATTCCATTTGATGACTTTACTCCATCTATAAAGGCTCTTTGCTTTCAGATTAAGGATTGGGTTAGTTATTATGGTTGGTTTAGAATCCTCTATGGCTAAACAAATCTTCCTTTTCATTACCTCAACTACTTTCCTTTCCTTTAAATATTCTTCTATTCCTTTCTAACCATACAGTCCAAAGTATTGTATTTTTTAATATATCCTAGATCATCTGTAAAGCCTCACTTTTAAAAGTGCTCTACCATTACTTTGACAATTCTTCAATTCTTTCATCCATCACCTTGTATTTACCAAACATATTAAGAATCTATTGCCAAAGTTTCCAGATGATTGTGTAGTGTCCCAAGATATGGTCTATACTCTCCTCCTCCTTTTTACAAAGAACACATTATGAGGGGCCATAAAAACTCTTTTTCATAAGGTTATCCTAAGATAAAATACTTTTATGACCTACTATCCAAACAAACATTTTGATTGTTAGCTTTTGATACCACATACAATGGGAGATAGCAATCACAAGATGCAAAATAAGAAATAAAGTAAATCTATGAGATGACTAAAATATGCTATAAATAGAAATGATGAAAAATATTACAATAGTAGCTATGGAGGAAATGGACACTCCATGATATAAGCTACTGCTCCATGAATGAGCTCTGAGCTTATAGCTCACACACACACTACCCTACTGCCTATCTACCACACACTGACTTTGATACAATGACTTCGATATCTATCTTCTACATCTATGGCCTTTATATAGGAAGATAAGTTCCTTGGCCAACACTCTACCTAGTTGTACAAGTGGACACCTTGCACATTACAACTTGCACATTGACACTTGTGCATTTATTACATTGCATGAAGTAACTAGATAACTTCCCCCTAAAGTAACCTAATGTCCTAAGTATGTACCAAGGAAGGTACATTTACATGACCCAAATAATGTAATATACTCTATTTCTAACACCCCCTGTATTACAATATTTGGGTATTGAAGACTTTAGTCTTCAATGTGGATCTTCTTCCATCTGATGGCTTTGAATTGGATCTTCTTCTTTGAAATGATCTTTGGCTTCTTCAGATTCACCATTGTTGTCTTCTATCCATCCACCTTCATTGGTCTCCTTGCACGTATCTTTGTTTGGTTCTGAGTATTGATGGCTAAGTAGAGCATGGTGCACTTGTCCTCTCATCTTCTTGATTTTGATTCTTCTATGCTTGGCTCTATGTTGTACTAGTTCTTCATTTTCATCAACTTGTTCCTTTGGAAATATGTTAGTATCATTTTGAAATATCATAGTATCTTGTGAGATTTCCATTGAATCTAGGATGTATGTATTTCCATGGATTGACCCTATTGCTTTAATTTCACCTTGATTCATGATGAGACATGTATTGATTCCATCCATATATCCAAATTTGATCATATAATTATCTTCTACCAACTTGCTTATTGAAATGAGATTGAATGTTAATCCAGGAACATACAATACTTTTTGCAGTAGAAGATTTGGAAATGATCTGCTAGGTGTTACACATCCATATCCATGTATAGGATAAGTTTGGCTATCCATAATTCTTAGTTTGTAGCCATTGGTATCTTCAAGATAGTCGAACCATTGTAAATTTCCTATCATATGATGACTAGCTCCTGAGTCAATGTACCACATATTTTCATGTTTTATAGACTAGTTTCTATTGGAGCAAATTCCACATTCATTATATGACATTCTTGAAGAAATGAGATAGGATTTTCTTATGACTCCCTATTAGGATATATGATCTCTGATAGAAGTATATAAGCTTGATTTGATAAAACCTATATTAATCCTTGATTCTTGTAGGCTTCCTTATGTCTCCCTAGTAATGAGAATGAGTACTCTTAAGGATTTTTAGGTTTTGTAGATAGCTTATATATTGCTAATGGATTTGCAACTTGATAAACAATAGATTCTGATATTACCAAGTTTTTTAGAATACCTTATGACTCCCTAGTATGTTTTGGACAAGATATAAAGTGCTTTTGTAAGTTATAGTTCAATATTGGTTGATTTTGTAAAGTTTTGTAAATGCTAAAATCAACTTCTATTGTCCTTATTGCTCCTATTGAACTAGGCACTTTTTCTAGATTTCAAGAGGTTTTAATGTTGGATATTTTGTCTCGATTTGAGAAGATTTGAGACAAGTAAATATTATAATTTCCAACCTTTAAATGTTTTTGATAAACCTCTTATAATGGCCCTTTGAGATTTGATTTTAATTTTTCTAATTTCCAATAAATCAATTTGTAGTAGTAGACCTTATGACTCCCAAATTTGGAAAATTAGAAAATATAATAATATTTGCAAAGTATTAAATAGTTCAACCTAAGTAGAAGGCCTTATATCTCCTAGGTTAGTTTGCAAATAGTATTTTAATTTTTGGTAAGTTATCTCCTATGTCTTTTGCTTTCTCAACCTTAAAGTTTATCCTTGAAATTATAACCTTATATCTCCTATGTTTGAAAGTAATATTAATGAGATAGTTCTCTTACCTTAGCCCCTTGACTTCACACTTGAATGGCATTAGTTTTGACTAAAATATAATAGTCCTTTACGTACCCTTTCTACGGTGCTTGACTTGACGAATCTGAATGACCAAGTGTGGTATGGCTATCGGGCTTGCTCTTCGATGCTTGGAGAGTATATGCTGACCTTCTTCAATGGAGCCTTAAATGCTCCTATGCTCTCCTTCTTCCACGCTGCACTTAGAAATGGATTGACTATGCTATTCCTCCTATCCTTTGACTACACTTTGCTCTCCACTTCACACTATGGATGTCGGACGTAAATTTTATCCTTTCACTCTCTCTACACTGCATTTAATGGTAGTCAATGATGGACAAGTGGCACCTACATTTCTTGAGAGTGCTACCACTTCTTCTTGTAATGTTGTTGCACCGATCGTTACTCCTTTGTAATGTATTTAACCTTGCTTTGAGCGCTTGTAACTCCTCAATGTTCATCTCTTGAGCGTTAGAGATATGATAGTCATTAGGGAATATTATGCCAAGTGGAATTCAATCCTCTTGCATGGGATTTTTGATGTAACACCTCCAAGAAGGAGATTATAACTCCTTCGATTATCTTCCTCCTTAGCTTACTTTGATTTCTTGAGCAACAAGCAACGTATTCTCTTCTGTAGGTAATTCGTGAGCCACCTTGGAGCTTCGAATGAGGATGAGGTAGCTCTTTTGCTACCCTCTATTGATGCTATTCCCAATGTAGCATCTACTCTTCTTCTTTGTGCTTATACCTTCGTTGTGCTCCTTGTTCACGTTGATAGAGGTGAAGCTTGATGCGTCTGAATGTTGGATGTGCTCTATCTTCCTTTTTTACGTAAATAGCTTCTTATCCTTGCTATGGTTTACGTAAATGTTTGTGATAGATTTCCTTTGGCTTACGTAAATAACCTTGGTAGGCTTGTTGTCATTTACATAAAAGCTTCCTTTGTCTTGCAGATCCATTCTTGGAGAGAATGCCCTTTCGTTGTTGGAGAACGCTCGATCCTTTGGCCCTTCTTTTGGCTACCTTTTTCCCTGTACCTGTTGTGCCTATTGTGGCACCTTTAAATCTACTCCTTTCCCTATGTTTGATGTATTGTAGAAGTGCAATACCATGTAACCTTTACATGTATATAGAATCCTTTTATTGCACCTTTTCTTGCACTCTTTTGCAGGTCTGAGATTCTTATTTTTGTAGCAGATTAATGAGTGCAAAATGAGGGTTTTAAGGATGTCTCTTTGGCTAGACTCCTTACCCTTTTTGCTTGGATGATTGATGGTGAATCCAAGCCTTGTAAATGTTGTAGAACAGAAGCTTTCTTTTAGTTGCACTAACCCTAAGTGCTTTGGATTTGAGACTCACCAAGTCTCAATATTTGAAGCTTCTTTTTGGTTAGCTTTTCTTTGCTTGTACTAACCAATTTTGGTGGCTTCTATTGGCCACTATGAGTTGCAGGTTTATGTGCTTTAAGAGTGTCTTTAGACACTTGATCCAAACTAGATTTTGTAGCCTTTATTTCAAAGCACAAAACTAATTTCTTTTGAGAGTAATAATAGTGCAAATGAATCTAACAAATTCTACTTTTAATGCACTAACAAATTACACCTTATCACTCCAATCTACTCTCAAGAAAATGCACTTAATCAATTCACTACAACTAATCAAGAATAATCTGAAATGAACCTTCAAGAATTATTCTATAAATTTCTTATAAGCAAGATATTAGGAGATAGTCTTCTTTTGCTTTCCAAAGTAGATAATAGGCTAGTTGATAGATTATTGAAATTCTAAAATCTAATCAACTCCTAATGTGCAAATGAACCTTAAAAAGAACCTTTCTTTTTGCACACTTGAATACTGTAATACAAATCTCCTTTTGCAACTTTAATCAGGATGAAGGTGCTTTAATAAATCTGATAAGTAATCCAACTAATGAATCTACTTGCACCGATAGTTGCTTACCTTTTTTGAATGCTTTTGTAGCTCCTTTTCTGCTTCTATAGAGGATGTAGATCTTGGTGCCTAAGATCACCAAGTTGCTACCTTGAGTAGGATCTTGCAGCTCTTTGTAGACTATTTTGAACAACTCCTTCTTCACCAAATTGATGGTCTCAAACTTTCTTTCATGAGCCTAGGATTTGGTGACTTTGATCTCCTCTTGTAATCTCCTCCTTCTGCTATAGATTTGGAGAAGTTTGTATCTCTGAAGTAGTGACCTCTTGTTGTAGGAGGTAATCTTCAAATATCCTAGATTTGATAAGCTTCTTCTACCTTCAAGTCTTCTTGTCAAATTTTGACTTCAAGCAGGATCTTCTTCTCAAGATTTTGAATGTCTTGAGGTCTTCACTAGATTCTTCTTCTGCTCAGATTTGGCACTCCTTGCCAAATTCTCCTCCTCTTGGGCTTGTTTTTGGATGGCGATAATTGTCCCAAGTCCTTCACTATCAAGGGCTTCTCCTTGGTAGTGGATTTCTCTAGTGAGTTCTCCTTTGATGATTTCTTCAGTAAGGCTCTCCTAGCATTTTATTGGATGCTCATCGAGACCTTGTCAAGGTCTTTGATCTTGCAGCTTCTTCTGGTCTTCCTTGAGACCTTATCTTCAACCTTCTACTTTTGGAAGTGTTGGCATTGAGATCTTCTCTTGGATATCTGATTCTGCTACTTCTAGATTCGAGTAGGACTCTCCTAGTCCTTCTTCTTCTAGTCTAGAAGTTCTTCAATGATATCTCCTCCTGATCTCTTTTGCTTCAGGTATTGGATTGATTTTGAAGAGGCTTTTCTTCCTAACTTTCTTGTAGGAAGCTTTCTCGACTTATTGGATCTCCTTTACCTACAAAAAAAATATTAGTACTAAAATCTGCTTCTGAATTAGATACTCTCTTCTAGAATCTTCTTCAGGATAAAGGTATCTGTGGCCTATTTTAGTATCAAGGCTTCTGTGGCCTGTTCTTCAATATCAAGGCTTCTATGGCCTTTTTTTCTGGATCAAGGCTTCTATGGCCTTTTCTTCTGGATCAAGGCTTCTATGGCCTTTTCTTCTGTATCAAGGCTTCTATGGCCTTTTTCTTCTTGTGAAGTTCTTCAATCTATCAATGGAGATCTCCTGTCTCCAGACTTCACCATGATTCTTTTCCAGAAGTTTCTTCTAAAGTATTCTCCTCTCTGCAACAACTAATCTCTGCACTATGAAGGCACTCCGACCTTCGGGCAATGAAGTTGAGGTCTCCTAGATTTCTATTGTAGGAGGTGTCCCAATCATCTGAGTATTAATTCCCTACAATAAAAGAAACTTTCAGGTAAGTATTTCCAGATCTCTGAGCTTCACTAGTTGATTCATCAACCTA
This sequence comes from Wollemia nobilis, assembly GCA_028583015.1. Classification (NCBI taxonomy): domain Eukaryota; kingdom Viridiplantae; phylum Streptophyta; class Pinopsida; order Araucariales; family Araucariaceae; genus Wollemia; species Wollemia nobilis. The sequence continues at coordinate 2,302,828 of JAQPPZ010017031.1, read as the reverse complement.
GTGGATCAAATGTTGAGTCCTAGTCTTCACGAGTTTTCCTTCAACTCTGTGGAAAGACTCTAGCCCTATGCAATCTCAGTATTTCTGAAACTGATATTTCAGTCCTCACTTGTAACTCTCCCTAATTCTACCACCTAGACTCTTCTGAGAAATTTTGATAGTGATTGGTCCAATGGCGCGTCAGGTTCTCAAAAAACTTAGGGTCAATAATAATGGTGGTTTCCCTATAGACCTACTGTGGCTTGATCTACCATAGCTCTGATACCACTGTTAGCTTTTGATGCCACATACAATGGGAGATAGCAATCACAAGATGCAGAATAAGAAATAAAGTAAATCTATGAGATGACTGAAATATGCTATAAATAGAAATGACAAAAAATATTACAATAGTAGCTATGGAGGAAATGGACACTCCATGATATAAGCTACTGCTCCATGAATGAGCTCTGAGCTTATAGCTCACACACACACTACCCTACTGCCTATCTACCACACACTGACTTTGATACAATGACTTCGATATCTATCTTCTACATCTATGGCCTTTATATAGGAAGATAAGTTCCTTGGCCAACACTCTACCTAGTTGTACAAGTGGACACCTTGCACATTACAACTTGCACATTGACACTTGTGCATTTATTACATTGCATGAAGTAACTAGATAACTTCCCCCTAAAGTAACCTAATGTCCTAAGTATGTACCAAGGAAGGTACATTTACATGACCCAAATAATGTAATATACTCTATTTCTAACATTAACTTTAGGAATGCTTGAACTATCCCAAATATATTTCCACATTCTTGTGATATTCCTATTTTGTTGGTGCTTTACATTATATCCATTTCTTATTGTGTATTCTCCTGAGCTATTCAACTCCCAAATCAACTTATCCTTGGCTTCACTCAGAATAATCACTCTTGTTCTCTTTCTTCTCAACTGCCTCTTAGCATCAATGTCTTATATACTATATATAAATCTTCTTTCCATTTGTATCTTCTTCTTGATACTTGTACATAATGTTTGAAACCCTATCACCATATTTGTCTTGAAGTAATCTCATCCATGTTTTCAAAATTGGATCTAAATTGAGTGGTTCTTTATCACACCAAGTATCCATCCAAATAGAATTTTCTTCTCCAGTTCCCACCACTCATCTTAGACCTTAAATCACTAAATCAATTGATTTTTTAAAACCATTCCATAGAGTAGATCCATTTGGTAGTGAGAGTACATTAAATATTAAGCTCGAATCATTGGGCTCAACATATTTACTTATTTACTTAGAAGAATTCTTGCTCAATGTCTTTGACTCTCTTTGTACAATCTCCAAATTACTTTTCCTCTAAGAGCTAAGTTTGTATCCGTAAGAATTTTTAAACCGAGACTTCCCCTAGTTTTATCATCACACACCTTGCTCCATTTCACTAAAGGAATTTTTCTTTTATCATGTAATTCTGACCGCAAAAATGATCGTATAATACAAATTAAACTTTTTTCTAACGATTTTGGCATACTATACAAGGACATATAATATGTTGGAATGGCTTGTAAGACTGATTAAATTAGATGCACTCTTCCTGCTAACGATAACCATCTACCTTTCCATGCTGGTAGTTTATTTTGAACTTTACTTATAACTGGATTCCATAATTCTATCATCCCCTCAAATAAGGGCATCCCTAGATAAGTTGTTGGCAAATTTTCCTCCATTTGAAGTAACCTACATATCCCTACTTTGATTCTAGTTGGGATGTTTAGGAAGTAAATTTTGGATTTTATCCTATTAACTTTATGCCTTGACGCTCTTTCGTATTCCTTTAATAAGTTATTCCAAGCTTTGGCCTCGTTTATCCTTGCCCTCCCAAAAATGGTTGTATCATTTACAAACTATTGATGGGTGATGTTGTCAATGTTATTACTAGCCTTAAGTTCACTTATAAGCCTATCTTTGTTAGCCTTCTTCAAGTTCCTACCCAATACCTCTACCATAATAATGAACAAATATGGAGATAGAGGATCTCCTTGTCTAAGACCTCTCTTGGCTTTAAAATATTACGTTACTAACCTATTGGCCAACACTGAATATAAAATTGTAGAAACACAAGCTTTAATCCATCTAACTCATTTCTTCCTAAATCCAAACTTTTCTAAAACTACAAAAATAAAATCTCATTTAATCTTATCATAGGCTTTACTCATATCAAGTTTAAGATCATTGCTCTCTTTTCTTGAAGTTGTTGAATGCATAACTTCATGAGCTACTATGATCCCATCCAAAATCTCTCTTTCACAAATCCTTCTTGCTCTTTTGAAATAATTTTGTTTAACAAAGGTCTTAACCGATTCACCATCACTTTGGAGAATATTATAGGCCATATTACATAGGATTATGGGCCTAAATGAATCAAACAATTCTACATCCTCCCTTTTTGAAATCAATGTAAGATGAAAAAAAAAAAAAGATATATTATGTAACTCCATCAATATTAAAAGAGTAGATGCGATGTTGGACTAATTATTTAAAGATAAAGCATGATGTGTTCTATATTAGATTTGTCTTGCTATTATTTAGAATTTATGGCTTGAAAGAAATAATCCTTTTTTTTTTTTAAATAAATCTCAACTTTATACCCAAGTTCGAAACTGCATTATTGCCAATCTTGAATATTTACAAACATGGTGCTCACCATGGAAAGTGCAGAAAGAGAGGTGGTAGCCTCTTGTTTATAACATTTAAATATACATGAAAGGTTCATCCATGACAATAGAGTTAACACAAAGGATTTGCTCATATCCATGTTATAATAGAAATGTCCAAAAATTTGGTTTATCAATATTAATTTTGACAGTGCTTCCACAAAAAATTCAAGAAAAGTTGTTGGAGGTGGTATTTTTCAAAATAAAAAAGGCAAAATTCTCCTCACTTATAATCATATGAAACTTGATACCCCTGCCTCCTTGGGTCTTACCCGAAAGTGGCATCCCTTTTGGGATGTTTTCCACAAATAAAAAATAATAATAATAATAATCATATGAAACTTCAACTAACAACTATGCAAAGACTAGAGCATTGCTTTTAGGGATCACAATGCAATTTAATAAGGACAGAAATATATTTCAATTGAAGGGATTCACAAATTATCATTAATGTTATCAATAAAAATAGATGCAAACAAAAGATGAAAAATAACATTATTGTTGATATTCATTAACTATTCTTGGAGGCAATCTCTTGAAAATGTGAACATATCTATAGGGAAGGAAGTAGGTTAGCAAATAATTTAGTCAATCATGGTGTTGATTGTCGTTTTGGTGAAATTCAAATTTTAGAAGGCAACTGGTTAAGTAAGATTTCCCTTCTTAATGAAGATTATGTCAAGGGGTTGATTGCAAAAATGGAAGTGTGAGGAAAATGAAGAATATATTTAATAGAAAAATAATATTTTTGATAAAAAGGCAAGCTGAATATGATTTAATTAACCCCAAATATAATATTTATTACTATTATTTTGATGAAAAGAACAGATTAGAAACCAAATGTAACTTTATATATATATATATATATATATATATATTATAAAAGGAAATTTCAAAGCTTAAAAGATGGCATTTGAAAAAATAGCTCCATGAATCGACCACAATAAAATATATAGATAACTTCTGCATTTACAAAATTAAATTCAAAAAATTAAATTCAAAAAATTAAATTTGATGCAATATTAATGCCTATATAGGCCACAGGAAAGTTTGTTATAATGTTCTTTCCCATCGAATATAAGCTTTTCATTCCTGGTGGATGATTAAACAAAACTGGCGTTTGTCAGTAAAATCTCTATGATTGGAGAGTGGTCCTCCCAGCGAAGACTTAGGTTCAAAAATTGTCTAATCTTTAAGCAAATGACGCCCAGCAGGCAATTTTAATTAAAAACCAAGAAAATTAAACATAAAATGTTTACTCTAAGCTGGCTTAGATTGCAAATTTTCATTGATTCCATGTAATTTAACAGTTGTAAAATTGAATCAAATGACATTAGTTTAACTGGTTAAATTCCTTGACTTTCAAAGAGGAGATCAAAGTTCAAATCTTACCATTCAATACATACATAATTGCCAAGCTGTTGTAATACCACTATATAGTCAAGATATAATATGGGTGGTTCATATAACCCATCAAAATCTATAATGTGTTTAATAATATTTTTGAAATTTTACATAAAAAATGATACCTACCCAACCCGATCTGACCCTGCCATTTACTACATGTTTAGAGGAGGTCCAAAATATGAATCTGAAAGGGATAAGATTGTACACCAAACTTTAATAACTGAAATATAAGTTTGGGTGACTACGCATAGTGGATAAACAATATCAACAGATATGGCTAACAGCATGATGAAGTCAAAAACTACTATTCTTTTTCCTTTGAAATTTAGGGTTAATGTGGTTTTTTTCAAAATTATCTAAACAGGATTAAACATTATAGCATTAATAAATATTATCTAATATTGTATTTAATGTTATTTAAAAAAATAGTCTGAACATTTAGATCTATTTTACCGCAGCTGTTTGAGATACAGCATATCCATTTCCATCTACGATGGTTCACATGCAAAAAGCATTTTAAAGTAACTATTTTCCATAAAATGACAATAAATTCTTGTGATGTAACAGTATAGAAAAGAGGCAGAGGCCATACAATGTGAACATTAACATGCTTATATACGTAATCTCATTGAAACGAATTATGTTGAGACTCAAATTCTCAACAGGTATTGCCTTTTGTTTCTGCCATTCAATTTTCACAGAACACAACTTATTGAAGATTACATGATATGTGTAGCATTAAGTTCCAGGTCTTCAAAAGAACATTGTACTACTCATGCAAGTCCATACTATGTACACAAGACTCCCATATGAAACTTTGGCATAATAGATCAAGTGTTATTCTACAATTTCAAAGCTCCAATTTACAAGATTAAACTTTGCCTTTTCCATCCAAGAAGAGATGTTGAATATAACAAGGATGATTGTTTTACAAAGAAATTGCACAAAGGACTGCTTGCACAGTATACATTTATACAGTATGCCATTTGCAGAACGAACTTTTCCCCACATTTACAACTTCGATTTGTTATAATTTACAACCTGTCTCATAACGACTCTGAGAAGTAATAAATGAGTAATGTTCTAGAATGTATCATCCTCAATGCATTTATCGTCTTCTAAGGTCATGATTATCCTAAAATTTTGACAACCTTCTTGTTGAGAGGCATGAAGCTAACTTAGTTAAGCATGCACATTCAGGTCTTTTAAGAGCAAATCCTTTCTTGTGATTCCTGTTATCCAAAATGAACTATATTGCTTTTGAGCTTATGTCTACAGCAATCACAAGATTCACAACAATTCAAGAACCAATAACAAGTCATCTAACAGCAGAACCTCTAATTGACTTGAAATTGTAGATCAAAGATGGATGAAATTGATTGCCAGAAAAAGCATTGACAATGGAATAAAATACTTTTTCTAAATGGTTTCAACTGGATTATATTCTAATAAAACCAAATATATCCGGTAACTTATATTTTATCTTACATCAGCAAATACTCAGGATAAGAAGATAACCATTCTCGTTATAGACATTTTAAAAACAAATAGCATGGAGAGAAAAATATCGGCTCTTTTGTTGTATTTCCTTCTGTGATTTCCTAGTTACTTGCATTGGACAAACCCGTTGGCAGCTACATCACTGTAAAAAAGAAGAAAATATGTTTGAGCAATGGGAAATAGCAAACACAAATATTTTATATCTTTGCCTCACACAAAAAATTGAATATACCAGAGCTCAGAGACATAAGGAAAGATATAAACAGGACCTCATTGAACGGATAGATGTACAACAGAATATGGTTAAGGTGAACTAAATTATGTATCAGATAGGTCATTTTGAACGGTATAACACTGCAAGTTCAACAGAAAGTAAAAGACAAGATTTATGAACTTACCTCAAGATCACAATCCTGGTTAGTAATAGTTTGCTCTGAAGGATTGACAACTACTTCACATGATACAACTTCCTGCACATGTAATCAGAGGATCAGAGTTTCCAAATGCACATTAGCATGCATGTGTTTAAGACTTAAAAAAAACAATCCTAGTATGTTATTTGTCACAGGCATGCACTAGATCCATAGGCACATACGGCAAGCGCATTAATATATATATATATATAGACAGACAGATAGATAGATAGAAGTATATATGCAGAACAAAGGTGGTTGTGCTACAAATTAGAGTGGATTCATTATAGTTATTGAGGGAAGGCAGTTCAAAAATTCTAGCTAGCAGAGTGCTTGAGTGGACTGATTACCCCCTATTAGGACTCCTCATAATACAAAGATGCTCATTTGAAAACATATATCAGTGCTAATCTTTGATTAGCAACATCACTTGAGTGAAAACTAGGACATACACAAGTACTTCCTGGAATAAAAAAATTTAAAATATAAGAATTTCATCAACGGTAGGTGGGACTTAGAGATAGAGAAGAAAGACTCCTTAGATGAATTTGTGGGGTAGATCAGCGGTTCCTCCATTGTTACCTCAACATAGCATGCCCAAACTATTTGCTGTCGGTTTACTGGGGAGAGGCCCACCTAGTGTGAAGACAGTGGTCACTCAATGCAGCAAAGCAGTTGGGGTAGTGGGGAAGCCAGTTGTAGATAAAAGTATAGGGCAATTTGAGGTTGCCTCACCAGCTCTATCTGCAATTCTTACAAAGCCTTGATATACCTATGCAGGTTGTGGAACTCCTACCTCAATTTTTGGAAAATTTTGCAGGCTCTCAGTAATTGGAGGTTCTGCATTTCAATCAGATTTTCCACATTGTCCTCAAATTCATGGAGTTGAACAAATAACAGAATAAGTTGGGAATTGATGGATCTTTGTCTTACAGTAAGCATTGCCTTGCTGTCCAAAACCAAGGTACTACTATAAATTTCTACTTACGAGAACTTGTATTAAATAGTATATCTTTATGATCTTTGACAAGCATCCCCTGTGATCCACTGCAAGCGTCTCTATAGTCATTAACAAACATCAAGCATAGTGTCCTGATTTCTACATTATTGTTTCTTGTTCTCCTTTGCAATGTGCACTCCTATGTGATTCTCCTTTTTTCTTTAGGTGTTTCGATAAGATTGTTTCTCTTTTCTTGTTCTCCTTTGTAATGTACACTGTGTGAGATTCTCGTTTTATTTTAGGTGTCCCAATGAGATTGTCTCTCTTTTTAAGTAGTACTATCTAGTTGCAGTTAAGTAATGCAACTACAAGTTAGAATTTTTTTCAATGTTTAACTACTGGCATGAAGTCTCTTTTGCAATCTGATTGGTGTCACTAATTAGTGTTGAAACCATAGTAACCAAAGTCTGCTAAAGTCCAGCTAAAATTTTCAATTCTGAAAATAAAGATTCAACCCATCTAGTCTGTGCAAGATTCTCAAGACCACAACATAAAATTCCAAGGTTCCATGAGCCTGGGGGACGGGTTTCTGGGGACGGTGGGGGACGGCAGGCCGATTTTAGGGGACGGCTAGTATAATACTATAAAAATTGAAATTTTTTAGAAATTTAGAATAATCTACACATTCAGAATTCTACACCCAACAAAAATGATATTTCATCTTACTAATCAATTATGTTAGTGCAGCCATTCATATTCAGATTAGTTACTAACACATAAGTGCAGCCATAATTGAGTCATTTAACATTTTCATATTCATATTAGTTACTAATTTGCAGCCATTTGATTGTTTCAAGTTCAACAACTATAACTTGAAGGTTCAGCCAAGGATATCAAGTGCAAACAATGTTCAAACAGTCATCATTTTAAGTAATAACAGTCATCATTTTTTCAGCTACCAATGTTCAAACAAAGACTGTCATTTTTAAAAAATTTCAGTCACTAACTGTTCAAATTTTCAGTCACTATACCAAAAGAATTGGTATTGTTTAAATAAACCTCCTTTTAGTCTTGTAATGATGGCATTATAGCATAATTCCAAAGACCCTTACCATAGGTCCTTGGGGATTAGACCCCACAAGTGAATTAGTTTAGTGTTGGCTTTGGTGGGGAAATTTTGTCAGCCTGAAAGTTTGATTTTAAGTAAGGGGCAAGAACCAAATTATGGCTAACCTTATACAAATCAATATAAAGCAACTCTTTTCTTGCACGCCTTCATATTGGAACCCTAAGTTTTGGTGAAAGAGAGAGTGGAGGTCTGAACCATCACTGCAAACTAGCAAGAGGATGCAATGGCACTGCCTCATGGAAGCCATGCCCTAATCAAAACTTCTTGCAAAACCCATTTGTGGATTCTGATTGAAATGAGAGGGGTACATGGAATGAGATGGATTTGGTGCTGGAAATGCACCATTTTTTATCTTATAACAGTAAACCCTCGGAGGTTTGGGACACCGGGAAAAAAAAAAGAGGAAGCGAGACAGTGAATAGAGAAAGCTTGTGCAAATTTTGCCAAGAACATCTAGGGTTTTGCTGCAAATAGAACCAGGTACTATCCTTGGTTAAATTATTTGTTTCCCATTCATGTTGAGATGGAAAAAACCTGTGTAGAAAGAGTTTTTCATGCTGCTGTGGAAATAAGTGAAGTCTTCTATTTTCACTCCTTGTTTTGTTAGGTTTAGGGTTTGATGGGGGTGAGACTCAAAATGGGTCCCACCCCTTACCTTTTTTTAAGTTTTTTTTTTTTTCCCCCCCTTGGGTGAGGACACCTAGCCATGGGGGACAGCTGGGCCCCATGGGGGACGCTCAGACTGTCCCTAGGGACGGCTGGGCGTCCCCGGGGACGGCTGGTCCCCATGGGGGACACTCAAACCGTCCCCGGGGACAGCCAGCCATCCCCAGGGACGCCCCCAGAATTCCCGGGGACGGGAGGCCACAGGCCTCAGCCGTCCCGGGGACGTTTCCCAGCCGTCCCCCAAAAAGGGGGATGGGGGGAAACGTCCCCCTTGCCGTCCCCCCGTGCTGGGGGACGCAGGAAACGGGGGGACGCGTCCCCATGGAACACTGTTAAAAATTCACAAGAGAGCTTATAGTGTATTCTGCGACCTGAATAAGGCCAGAAAGTGTAAAAGCCTGCATTCTTCACTTGTGGAACTGACTTGAGTGAAGGTTTATTTGCTATAGCACATGGTTTGCTGAATAAAAGGTGATTTTCATCCTCTCAAACCCAGATATTTGCATTATACTTTTCTGTACAAGGGTGAATATTATTGCTATAGAAGCATGTTTTTCCCCATAATTTCAGCACCAGTGAACATTTTTCAAGTATTTTCTGGAGAAATTAGGACCAAGCTCTGAAAAACTCCCAAATTCTTTTATGAAATGTGAAATACTTCACAAATTTCTAATATCTCAAGGTTGAATCTCATTCCTATTGTTGCCTTTCCAAATCCAAGCCAAGTCCAAATCTGGATACTACTGTCGAAGTGGTTGAGGTGTGGCATGGCAAAAAACAACAGAAATCAGGCGTTGATGGGATTTGCTCATTTGAATAGAACACTGTCAGCAAGCAGAGTTTGATAAGTAACAACTTGTGAAGCAAGGTGATTGATGAATAACTGAACCTGTCTGACACATACTGGTCTCCGCTTTTGGCCCATCTAGAATCAAAAGGATTTCGAATCTTGCTTCCTGACCCATTCAAGATAACCAACTGTTGGTTGATCCCGAGGCATGGATTTGAAAGCAAACATTACAGCGTTGGCAGCATGGTTGTTCCAAACTGCTGATACATAATAACCATGGAAGGAGGGAGACATGTCTTCTCACTGCTTGAGATGCATCTCAGAGATGCCAGAGACCTGTGTCTTCTGGCCTCTCAAAGACGTCTCGTGTTTTTCCAGAAAGATTCCAAGATGTCTCCTTGTGTGGGATGCCTCTAAACCCCATGAAAATCATTAAAACAAGTAAAACAAAGAAAGTGTCATTTGCAGCCATATGGGTGTTGAAATGCGTAATCTGACCTTATTTGGCTAAGGCCAACATTATACAAGGTAATAATTTGTATAAGCCTATGGGTAAGTATTGTATAATGTTTAATGAGGATTTTTGTATTTAGTCCATGGGTCCACCATTGAACCTTGAGATGGTTAACCTTATTATAGCCTAACCCTAATGTTATGTCAGTTGAGGGTTATTTAACTTGTAATTAACTATTGAACTGACTGAGTGAGGGTTTATTTGCTATAGCACATGGTTTGCTGAATAAAAGGTGATTTTCATCCTCCCAAACCCAGATATTTGCATTATAATTTTCTGTACAGGGGTGAATATTGTTGCTATAGAAGCATGTTTTTCCCCATAATTTCAGCACCAGTGAACATTTTTCAAGCATTTTGTGGAGAAATTAGGACCAAGCTCTGAAACACTCCCAACTTCTTTTATGAAATGTGAAATACTTCATAAATTTCTAATATCTCAAGGTTGAGTCTCATTCCTATTGTTTGCCTTTCCAAATCCAAGCCAAGTCCAACTCTGGATACTACTATCAAAGTGGTTGAGGCAAGGCATGGCAAAAAACAACAACAGAAATCAGGTGTTGATGGGATTTGCTCATTTGAATAGAACACTGTCAACAGGAAGAGTTTGATAAGTAACAATTTGTGAAGCAAGGTGATTGATTAATAAATGAACCTGTCTGACACAGCTGGTCTCTGCTTTTGGCCCATCTAGAATCAAAAGCATTTTGAACCTTGCTTCCTGACTTATTCAAGATAACCGACTGTTGGTTGATCCCTGAGGCATGGATTTGAAAGAAAACATTACAATGTTGGCAGTAGTGTTGTTCCAAACTGCTGATACATAATAACCATGAAAGGAGGTAGACGTGTCTTCTCACTGCTTGAGATGCATCTCAGAGATGCCAGAGACCTGTGTCTTTTGGCCTCTCAAAGACATCTCATGTTTTTCCAGAAATATTCCAAGATGTCTCTAAACCCCATGAAAATCATGAAAACAAGTAAAACAAAGAAAGTCTCATTTGTAGCCATATGGGTGTTGAAATGTGTAATCTGACCTTATTTGGCTAAGGCCAACATTATATGATGCAATAATTTGTGTAAGCCTATGGGTAACCATTGTATAATGTTTTTTGAAGATTTTTGTATTTAGTCCACAGGCCCACCGTTGAACCTTGGCATGGTTAACCTTTTTATACCCTAACCCTGATGTTATGTCAATAGAGGGTTAATTAACTTGTAATAACTATTGAGGTACTCTCCAACCCGTTCCATTGTATTGGTAATAGGTATGATCTTTATCTGTTTCATTTTAATGTTGGATGCCTAAGGGCAACCTCTCATGGACGTGCGTAATCGCTCTTTCCTTTTACTCTCTATTTCCTCTTGCTATGAGATTTTAAGTAAATCTTTTGTTTCTGTTTGTTGCTGTAAATTATTGTGAAATTCAACATGATATCTGAGCAAGTATGAAACAAAGTTACTCGATTGTACAAAGGATTCTTTGAAGCCTCTATCTCCTCCTTATCACAGGGGTGAATTATCTGACAGATCACAAGTCGCAGTGGCATAAGAAACAACATATGGCTATTTTTTTCTTTTGTCTAAAAGTCAGGTATGTGGGTGTCTTTCTAGAGGGAAATTTTCAACTTTTAAATTTTAAAAATTTGAAAAGAAAAGCCACTCTCCTCTTCTCCCTCCCACCTAAATGCATGTTGCTTCTTTATTCAATCACTAGACAGGCGTTTGAGATTGACACTCAATGCCAGGGTGTTATAGTTCCTAGTAATAGGAATATAGTAATATGATATTATATTATGTATGGGTGTTGAGGATATTATATTACCTTAGGTTTATTTATAAGCCTAAGTTATATTATTGCATTGTATTATGTGTGGCATAGTATGCCCACATTGGATATTGTATTTCTTGCATTTGTATTTACGTGAGGTATAGTATGCCCATGTTGGATATGTGTTTGTTATTTGTTAGGATGCATAGTTAGACTGTTAGAGATGTGTTTTGTCTTCTAGCAGTTGGTTGTTAGCATCCATGTTTGGCAGGTGGTTATCCCTGCATATCTTTCAATTACAAGTGATTGGCCTTGAATGGAAAATTGTTACAACCACTGTAACCTAGGTGATTCTTTGTATGCATTATATATTCTATTGCCAATAATGAATAATCAACTTCATGTTTGGTATTTCCATATCACTGGTAATTAGAGCCATAGGATAGTTGTGCAAGAAGGGAGGCAAAGTGCCAACTTCATTGCCAGGTGACTAGTATTGTTTTGCTGCTAGTGCACCAGATCCTAGGGTAGTTACTGCGAGGAATTGGCTTGAGCCAGCTCGTAGCATCCATTTGTGAAGCTCCTGAGGTGGCAAAGGGTGAAAATTACCCCTGCACCGAATACCCCTGATGGAAGATCAGAGGGTAACCAAACTTGCCCCGAGGAAGGCAAGAAAATTTTATCCTGTTTGGAGATTGAAAAAAAAATTTCTCTGCTTTGAAGATCAAAGAGGACATATTTGAGGAGAAGTTGCACAAATTTGAGGCCAATTTGTGGCCAAGAGGACATTGGAATTCCTTGCCGAGAGAACATAAAGTTGTCAAAAGGTGCACAAGTTTGGACGTTGTACGTGCTTGGAAGCTTCAGAAGCTCTCATCAAGTGGCTTGCAAAGAGATTTTTCTCCTAATTTTGCCCCCTGGTTTGTTTTCTTTTATTCCCTCCCTTTCCCTAAACCGATCGGCTATTTTGGCCGACCGACCAGCTGCTTGCTGGTCGGCAGAGTTGGGCAACCCCTGCCCATTCCCTTATCCCTCCATCTCCCTTATTCCTCCATTCCCCTCACAGCTCCTTATCCCTCCATCAGCCTCCCCTTTCTTCCTGCGCAGCGCCTACGTGACGGCCCGCAAACCGACCGCAACCAACCGACTCACAGGCCCGCACGACCAGGCTCTCAGTCGGCCGACAGTCGAACGTCCACGGGCCGCCCCACTGCACCGCAGCAACAGGGAGCGCCTCCATTTCCTACAACACTCAATTCGAATGCGCAGACACAGAACCACCGTGCAAGTTGCAGGCCGAAAAACGCAAAAAAATTAATTGTGTTTCAAGGTTAAATAATTGGCCAATCACAACCAAGATCCAAAACCCTAAGCACCCTCCAATTGCGGAACGACATGTGGTGTAACCTCGGCCTCTCACGGAGAATCGAGACATCCAATCATTTGCGGATATGGGCAACAAGATCCAGCTTGGCAGTCGTCGGTGCGCATAGGTGGTTCGAATTTTTTGTCCTTTTCGATTGTTTTCTGGCTGTATTCGCACGATTCCGGTAGAAAATCGATTTTCCGACATCGAATCAATAGTTTGCAGTAACGGCAAAATTTCCGACCCATTACATCACGGTGAACTTCTTATCGTTTTTGCAATTTCCAATAGGGTTTTTGCTCACCAAAGGTCGCAAACAGTTTTTCCGATGACGAGATAATTTTACCGATGGTTTTTGAGCGATTCCGGCAATCTGGGACGGATTTCGGTAACCTTCCGACAGATTTTTGAGCCGTTCCACGCGTTTTCGACAAGTTTTCAACGGCAAGTTAAAATTTGTGGGATTGTTTAGTCCCACATCGGCCCTATGACGGGCCGTGGGATTTTTTAAAAGCGCAAAGACGCGCTACGTTATTCATGACCACCTCACAATGGTCACATTGGCCGTCTTCAAGCGGCGACGCCATTTGAAAGGCACAGGCAGAATTGCGAACGGTGGACGCTTGGCACCTGTTCCATCGCACGAGAGTTGTCTGTCCAAATTGGACACTTGGCGATTTCAAAACAAAAAAAATTGGTGAAAATATCTTAGGATTATTGCGGGATTAATCCCACATCTATCGTGCTGCAGGCGCAATACACCTCTTAAGCGCACGCACGCAGATAGCTTGGTGACAATTTGTTCACCCTTGTTCGCACTCGTGCGCTTAACCGTGGAGTTTGAAATTTCACCGCTCCATTGATTGTTGGGAACCGTTGACTTCTGCTCAGACTGGACCGTTGACTTCTGCTCAGACTATTGACCACCGGTTGCCCATTAAAAACAATTTTTTACCGCCAAAAAAAATTTTCCCTGCCAGTCTTCAAATTTGAATTTGAATTTTTGGAGACAAACAGCAAACCAAAGGTGATATTTTTTAAAATTTTGCAATTTCCACCCCAAATTCAATTTATTTTGCCTCCATCGATCTGTTTTTTGCAAATTTAAGGGCTAATTTCTGCTGTTTTTAATTCTAATTTTTGTAATTGCAAAATTGATGTCATTTTTATAAAAGCACTATAATAGCCCCTTTGTAAATTGGAAGGCAATTTTGTAAATCTAGGTCAATTTTTTACTTTAGGAGTTCACAAATTACCCTAAGCAATTGCCTAGATAGTTCTTGCAACCACATTAGATTTCTCCTAGTCTAGCATATACACGTCATCAAATGGCTTTTGACCTCAAAACAAACATGGAAAATCTTACTGTTGCAGTAGATGTTTTGGCAGATAAAGTGAAAGATATTATTGTCCAATTGACCCCTGGTGATGTCAAAATTTATAACAACAACCAACAAAGCAAAATGTGAGGTCAAATTGTATGAAAGATCAAGAGATCTTGATGTCTTGTCTACTTGGATTTTAGATATGCAAACTTGGTTCACCTATGCTGAAATTCCTAAAGATGAACAAGTTGCTTTGCCACAATCAAACTCACAGGCTTAGCAAAAAATTTGATTGTAGAAAGACAAAGCCACAATGTTGCCATGACTTGGAAAGAATTGATCCAAATTCTGAAGAACACCTTTTTCCCACCAAACTATCAAAGTGACCTCACGACCAAGTGGTATAGGTTGAGGCAAGCCTATAGTATGTCAGTTGCAGACTACATTTTTCAATTCAATAGGCTAAGGGTTCTTCTTGGTGTGAAAGATTCAGAAGAGGATTTGATTAACAAGTTCACTCGTGGATTGCAAGATCAGATTTTTAGGGAAATCAAATTCAATGATTTCCTCACTTTGGATGTGGCATTCAAGCATGTCATTCTAGTAGAGGAGAAAGTTGGTGCCTCTCACAGATCTCGACCTTCACAAGAAAGCAGTTCTAAAGGTGCGAATCAGCATCAACAAAAGGCGAAGAACACTTCTCATTCTTCCCCTAATTCTTCTTCTCCTCCCACTCCACCTAAAGCACATTCTTCTTCTTCTCACTCTAAAGATTCTTCTTCAACAATGTTTGTGATTTTTGTAAAAAGAATGGTCATACAAAGTCTAGATGTTTTACATTTGAAAGAGAATGAAGAAGAAGAAGACCCTATTTGTAAAGCCTACAAATGAGGAACCACAAGATGGTCCCATTGTGACTACAGGGATAGAAGAAGAATATCCAGCTTTGAAGGGTAAACTAAACAAAGTTACCCTCATGTCGAATGTTTTTGCACAAGGGGGTCGTGACCATTTGTTTGTCACTCGGGCCCACCTTACTCATGATTTTTATGTGGATTGTATCATAGATAACGGCTCGTAGAAGAATCTCATTGTGAGGACCGTTGTCAAGAAGTTGAAGATTCCCACAAAGCCACATCCTCAACCCTATGCATCCAACATCTCACACACTTGCACCTTGTCTTTTGATTTTGGTGATAAGTTTGTGGATAAAGTGAGATGTGATGTCACTGAGATGGATTGTTGTGGACTATTGCTTGGTAAGCCCTATCAATTTGATAGGAATGCAATGTATCATGCTAAAAAGAACACATACACCTTGGACTTGCATGATAAAACATATTTGATACAAAGCACTACACCCACATCAAATTTGATGCTAAGTTGTAGACAAGCTCGTAAGCCATTAAGTCAAGCACTTGTATTGGCTCCTACTTATCAATTATGGAAAGTTGGCATGGCCCACGCATAACTCAAGATTGATTATATTATAATAATGAGTGGGATAAGGGTTTAGGAGTCGACTCCCTAAAGTAGCATTAGAAGATGGGTATATAAAGAAGGGATATTGTCATTGTAATCTTCATCAATCATATCAAGTATTCTCTAGTAATAGTTTGGAGTGGGTCTCATTTTGGGAGATATTGTGGAGTGGTTCCTTCCTAAAGGAATAACATTGGTGTTGACCTACCTAAAGGGTATTATCACATCTTGTCTTGTGTTGATTAATTACTATGGTTGATTTATTTAACATTTAGCATATTGTAAGCGCAATCCGAGAGGGAGTGCGAGCCACGAGGGAGTGCGAGCCTGGATTCAATCATGGCTGAAGAGCAACAGGTTCATCCGAAGTGCATCAATGCTTCAAACCCTTACCAAGAATGCGTGGAACATTGTTTTTGGAGAATTGCCAAAGCAAAGGAATGCCGAGAAAAAGAAGAGATAGGAGCAAGTGCAAGCCGGGAGCGAGCCCCATTAGCTAGTACGAAAGGAAAGTCATATTTAAAAGCCCTAATGGGAAGTCAAGATGCCCTAGCTGGAAGTATGGAGGCCCAAGTTGGAGATAAACGGAAGAGCGAATACATGGCAAGTTTGATCCAAGTAGCAAATGTTACACCAAAAGTGAGTATCAAGGATGAGATGATTGAACATGATATAATGGTTCTTAAAAGTAGAGGGTTAATATGTAAGTTCCATAGATCATGGCCAAGGTTTTTGGATATTCAAAATTGGATCAATTGGAAGTGGGGATTGAATTTAAATTACTCTATGACTTTTCTTCTTTAAGGTTTTTTCCTCATCATCTTTCCTAGTTTAGAAATTAGGGATAAAATAATGGGTGTTGGCCAAGGTTACCAGGTGCATGGGTGTGGGTGCAGCCCCCGTCAAAACAAGATTCGCTGGGTGCGGGTGTGGCTATTTTTTAATTTAAAAACATATATATACGTATTTTTTTATCGAAAAAAAACATACACATTGTGAAATAAAACAGATCTTACACATTGCAAAATATTTAAATATGGCATTATATAAGCATATAATCTTCCTCAGTCCAAAATCTGCCTTTCACTCTTCATTGCAGTCCTTCAGTTTTCACTCTATCTTTCAACTTTTCACTCATGCTCATGATAAGAATGAAATAGAAACCCTTAAAAAAGGGTTTATATAAAAAGAGTGGACTCCAATTCACTTTACAATGAATTGGAGTCCACTTTATAATTTATTATAAAAAAAATTAAAAACTTTTAACTTTAAAAAAAATAAAAAATGGTTTTTTTTTTGTTTGGTCCGTATGGGCTGGGTGCGACTGGGGCCCACTTAAATAATAATAAAAAGAAAAAACGTTATTTTTTCTTTTTTTTATGCCCAAAATGAGTTGGGTGCGGTGGGCTGAGCTTAGTGGCCCGTCGGGGTTTGGCCTAGCCGAACCCAACCTTGCACCAAGCACCAAGCACGAGAGCAAGTACAAGTTCGCGCACCCGGCACATGGCTTTCCGGGTGCACGAACCTTGTTATCTTGGTGTTGGCCCATGGTTTAGGGGGAGAGATGCCCTTTATTTGAGACCATGGAATAAATTTTTTTCTGTTGAGACAAAAGCTTCCGATGTGGATTAGGCTTTTTGGACTTCCATATCAGCTTATCAATAAGGATGTTTGAAGAATATTGGAAATACCCTAGGGGAATTCATCAAGGAAGGACTAACTACAAAGGAGCGAAAACATGTTACATATACTCGAATATGTGTTGCTATGGATATTTCAAAACCTTTGCCACAATCCATTAAGATTAAATCTGAATCATGAGAATGGATGCCACTGGGGCCCACTTAAATAATAATAAAAAGAAAAAATGTTTTTTTTTTTTTTTTTTTATGCCCAAAATGGGTTGGGTGCGACGGGCTGAGCCTAGTGGCCTGTCGGGTTTTGTCCTAGCCGAACCCAACCCTGCACAAAGCACCAAGCACGAGAGCAGGTACAGGTTCGTGCACCCGGCACATGGCTTGTCGGGTGCACAAACCTTGTTATCTTGGTGTTGGCCCATGGTTTAGGGGGAGAGATGCCCTTTATTTGAGACCATGGAATAAAATGTTTTCTGTTGAGACAAAAGCTTCCGATGTGGATTAGGCTTTTGGACTTCCATATCAGCTTATCAATAAGGATGTTTTGAAGAATATTGGAAATACCCTAGGGGAATTCATCAAGGAAGGACTAACTACAAAGGAGCGAAAACATGTTATATATACTCGAATATGTGTTGCTATGGATATTTCAAAACCTTTGCCACAATCCATTAAGATTAAATCTAAATCAAGAGAATGGGTGCCACTGGCGCCCACTTAAATAACAATAAAAAGAAAAACCGTTTTTTTTTTTTTTATGCCCAAAATGGGTTGGGTGCGACGGGTTGAGCCTAGTGGCCCGTCGGGGTTTGGCCTAGCCGAACCCAACCCTGCACCAAGCACCAAGCACGAGAGCAGGTACAGGTTCGTGCACCCGGCAAGCCACTTGTTATCTTGGTGTTGGCCCATGGTTTAGGGGGAGAGATGCCCTTTATTTGAGACCATGGAATGAAATTTTTTCTGTTGAGACAAAAGCTTCCGATGTGGATTAGGCTTTTTGGACTTCCATATCAGCTTATCAATAAGGATGTTTTGAAGAATATTGGAAATACCCTAGGGGATTTCATCAAGGAAGGACTAACTACAAAGGAGCGAAAACATGTTACATATACTCGAATATGTGTTGCTATGGATATTTAAAAACCTTTGCCACAATCCATTAAGATTAAATCTGAATCAAGAGAATGGGATCAACAAATGGATTATGAAAATATTGCATTTCGATGCCACAATTGTTATGAGATTGGACACATGGCAAGAGTTTGCAAAGTGAAAACTATGAAAAAAGAGAGAAATTTTGGTCATGAGATAAACTTCAAGATGAAGCAAGGAAATCATACAGTAATAGAAGCTAGATCAGATCAAGGATATTCCACTCCAAAAGAAGAGGCAAAGAAAGCCTATATACAACATCATTTGGCAAGTTCAAAAGGAATTAAGGTTCAAAGGAAGTTGTGGAGGAAAATCCTAAAACAAAGATGACAGAAGAGGTCAAGTTTATTCCAAGTAAATTATCTTCATTTTCCTCGAGTAGTATAGAATCCTCTCCTTATAATAAAAGTGAAAGTGATGTAGATGTTATCTCTTGCACTTTAAGGTTTCAATAGTAGCATAATAAAGAAATGAGGATGGAGGAAATTCGTAACAATTTAAAGTTTTATGGCAGAATAAGAAGATAATTGCTATAGAAGAGCATCCTTGCACTTTAGGGTTTCTAGGGCAACATAAAGAAGAATGTGCTTTTGAGGTTATTCCTTGCATTTCAAATCCTTCAGAGCAAGACAAACCTAAAGATGATAAGTGTTACTATGAGCAATGTGAGAAGATTAAAGAGATTGATGAAGATGAAAGTATTGGTGGGGAAGAAAAAAAAAGAGGAAGACCCAACAAGAAAAACCAAAGAGAATGAAACTAGAGAGATATTGATATGGGAAAACAAAAGCAAATATCACGAGTGTTAACAAGAAATGGGGCTAAACCCACAAATAAAAACAAAAAATAACAATGAAAATAATATCTTGGAATATTAGGGGCATGAATAAGAACCCTAAAAAGAGGTATTAAGAAATTGTCAGGTTGTTATAGACAAGATATTTATAAATATGAAAATTGGGCTAGCAAATATTTTAGCCATTCGCGATGTTGAATTTCATCTTGACAAAATTTAAATTTCGGAAGGCATCTCATATAAAAAAGTTGATTGTGAAAACTTAGGAATTTGAGGAAGATGGAGAATATTTTTGATTGAAAGGCAAATGAAAATATTTAGCATATTGTGAATGCCTTTATATTTATGACAAGCAAAGCTTCATAACAAGTGGTATTATAGCAATTATTCTGGCAAAGTAGGTATTGCTTTGTGGATTATAGACTTTTGGCAATTTTTTTCCTAGAAAACATCTCATTTTTTGAGAGTCGTATGTTTGTGTAAATTTGTCCGATTCAGCTGATTCTTGCACCACTTTGTTCAAAATTTGAAGAGCTTCAAATCAAATGGTCATATGAAGGAATCTAAGAAGTATTAGAGGAGATATGACCTTGTGAAGTCAACCATCTGGAACAGGGCAGTGATGTTTTTTCAACTCGCGTTCTTTTCCAGAAAAACAAAATCTAATATATCTTTTAGTTGAGGTTAGCAAATCATTTGTTATTGTGTTTGAAAGAGATTTTTTTTTTAAGTTTAACTTCAAATTAGAAGGGAGATATATATTTTTATGAAATCCTAGTTCATAAAACCCTAGTTTGCATTGTCTTTTTGTTGGGGTGTGAACTTATGGAGCTACAAAAGTTTTTTGGAGAAGATGATATTGATGTTAGAGAATAGTGGAAACATTTTAAATCCTTGTATTCTACTAATTTTTGTTGGAACATTAAGCTTACTTATTATCTTGGAGGAGAAGCTCTCTCTTGGTTTCATAGTTTTCTTATGGCCCATAATTGCGAACTGACTTGGGAAGAAACAAAGCAAGCATTCTTGAGTCAATGGAACCCATATAAAAAGATAGCTAGGTTCCAGGATGAACAAAAGGAATTAAAAAGAGAGTTTGAAAATTTCACGAAATTGGCAAAAGGAAAAGATAAGGATGATAGTGTGCAAGCTCAGGAAACCACAACTTTGGTGTTAGATATCCAAACAGTAATCAAAAGGATTTGTTTGAATCTAAAAACTCTGGTTCATGGTTGCATTCAGAGGGAAAAGTTTATTATTTCCATAAACCCTAGAGCAGGTATAATTTCATTAATATTGCTTTGGCTAAGTGGTTGCAGGTTCAAGCAACAAAAATTAAAGACATACAAATTGAGGGCGTGAATGTTCATATTTTTGAAGATTTGAAGATCACCATGGATAAATATGTTTTACATTCAGATTTTCATGTTATTGAGATGGATGATGTGGATATTATTCTAGATTATCCTTGGTTAGATTCTTTGGATACTATTAATATTAATATGCAAAAGAAGTTCATGAAGTTATGGTATAGGAAAAAGAAGATAACACTGCAGGATATTTGTCAGCTTAAGGAGCAAGGATCCAAGGAGAAGCAAGAAGTAGTTATGGCAAGGGAACAAGTTAAGGAACCAATAGAGGAATCAAAAGCTGAGTCTACAGTACAGTCCATGGAAGAAACAACAGTAAAGTCCAAGATAAATCTGTTAGAAGAGCACAAGGACACACCAAAAGAAGGGCACATGAAAGAAGAGCATGAGAAAGAATTCAAAATAGAGGAACACAATGTTGAAGAATCAAAGGAAACAAAACGTTGGGTTAAAGTTATAGCATATAACCACCCACACCACCATGAGCGGCAACAATCTTGGAGGCATGGCTTAGGGCATCAATATTATTATGGATCTACATGAAGTCGCATCAAGAATGGCAGTGTTTGGCAGAAAAAGCATGGTAATTCTATATTTCAAAGTGGCGTAGTAACACCATGGAACAATAGGACCAACCATTCAAAATATCGGAGTAGAGCAATAGAAGCATGTAGCCAACAAAGCAATTATGGATATTCAAGTGGCACAATGGCAGCTTGGTATCATCACAGATCACCACCGATCTAGATTTCACTGGGATAGAGAGATGATCAAGATTGGTACTAGTTGTCAACATTGCTTAGCAAATCATACTATCTAGTTTCTCCTCATGTTTCGAGGACAAAACATTCTTAAGGAGGGTGGAATGTTATGGTACCTAGGGATAGGAATATGGAGATCTGATATTATTTTGTGTATGGGTATTATGGATAATTGGCATGGGCCACACATAACCCAAGGTTGATTATATTATAATAATAATGAGTGGGATAAGGGTTTAGGAGTCTGCTCCCCAAAGTAACATTAGAAGATGGGTATATAAAGAAGGGATATTGTCATTGTAATTATCATCAATCATATCGAGTATTCTCTTGTAATAGTCTTGGCTCGTGGAGCGGATCTCGTTTTGAGAGATATTGTGGAGTGGTTCTTTAAGGAATAATGTTGGCATTGCCCTACATGAAGGGTATTATCACATCTTGTCTTGTGTGAATTAATTATTGTGGTTGATTTATTTTAAATTTAGCATATTGTGAATGCCTTTATATTTATGAGAAGCACAGGTTCATAATAAAGGGCGCTTACCAAGGTTTTTTCCCCGTCTCTCTCTAAAGAGGTTTGATTGGCTAATGGTGGTGTGTGTCTATTCATTTTGAACGGGCATTCAAGGCTCAAGGTGCTTCTTGCGTAGCATGCTTTTGCCACCATTTTTAAAATGTCTTTATTCCAAGGAAACAACAACTATCCTCACCGATCAATGGATTGTGCTAGAATGGCCAAGGCATCTGGATTTGGTTCAAGAGGTTTCATTTTTGACTCCATGTACATCTGTTATTGGGTTCTAGATAGTTTTGCATGTGTTCACTTAGGAATGGCGTGAAAGTTAACCTTGTCAAGGTAGGGCTCCTCCCCTTGTCCCACCAATATTGAAAGCTAGGTTAATTTGTGAGTGGGCTCATGGAATTTTATCTGGAGGGGTCATTGGTTCAACTCCCGTGACTTCGTTTTGTCAAAGCAAGAAAAGGTGGATGTGCTTGTGGGGTCAACAAGCAATAAAGGTTGTCTTCACGAAACGCTCCCTCCCTTTGCCCCAATGATTGTAGCAAAGGCTTTGGCCAGCAAGCGTATGCATAAGGTCTTTGTTGAGTAGACCCGGACCTATAGGTCGTGGGTTTGAGCCCCATTGTCTCCATTTCCTTCGCTTTCCCCCTTTCAGCCTTGGGTCGACTAACATGGCAATTGACATAGCAATCCAATGCAAGAAAAAGATAAACTTTCTATGGATAAATAGACATGGCCAACAAATCAAATTAAAACATGTGGCATCCAATCATTCACTCAACTCACACAATGGCAGACAAATGGCAAATTCATAGCAAGTTTCATTCAGTCCCTACATGCCAAGTGGCAATTTTTTGGTTCATTGCTATTGTTCTAAGGTTTGGGGCGCTAAGTATTTTTATGCTTGGAGAATTTATTGGGCTAAATTTCCTTACAAAAGCATTTTGAGCCCAATTTCCCAATTTTTTATATCGCATGATTTTTTGAGCTTTTAACATTGGTGGCATTAGTTCAAGGACTTGTTACAGTGCAGGTGACAAATTTAGGCAAGATGACTCCTCTAGCCTATGTTACTTGCCTAAATGGGAGAAATAACATTATTTGGTCAGCACAAATGACTGGTCTATTGAAAAGTAAGAATCTTTGATGTATTTTTAAGAAAGAAACTATAAATGACCATGACAAAGCAACTCGTGTTGATAAGGAGGAGGCCCCTTGTCTATTTATGATGTTGCTCAAGCTGGACATACTTTTCCACATGAAAGATGAAAGGTATCCCCAACAAGGTATGGACCAAATTGTGAGACTTGTTTGGAAAGGTCAATATCATAGCAATTAATTGGAGCTTGAGCTTTCCTCTCTCAAAATGGCAAAGTTCAATAAATTTAGGACTATATTTCACAGGTTTACGGGCAAATATTGCATCTTCAGGAGGCAACCAGACAGATGATGCAAAATGTGTCAACATTGTCCTTTCCAATCTCTCTTCTTCCTTTTAGATTGTTAGACTATTGGTTTGTGTGGTTCCTATGTTTGTAACAGAACATAAAAAGATAATCAGTGAAGCTCTCTTTTCTCTTCTTGTTCATTTTCAGGTGGCTATGCAAAATTGTTATAATGTTTTTCAGGTATAGGCTTATGCAAAGGATTTCAAACCTGCGAAGACTAAGGCTAAGCAACCCAAGGGCAAGTTGAAGTCTTCAAAGATGTCAATGGATACTGTATAGGGGAAGGTCATCATATTAAAGCCGAATTTAAGAAGCCAGTAGACAGCCTTCTAGATGATGAGAGAGATTCCTATGGGTCCTCTGCATGTTATAGTAAATCGGCCCATTGTTGGGAGGGGATGGGATGTTATCATTAAGGTCTTTTCTCCTTGGCCCCTCAGTTCAGATTATGGGGGTGTGTTGATATATGTAATATGACCTTATTTGGCCAAGGCTAACATTGCATGATGTAATCATTTGTGTAATCCTATAGGCAAGCATTGCATAATGTTTGATGAGGATTTATGTCTTTTGCCTATGGGTCCACGGTTTAACCTTGTAATGGTTAACCTTTTTATATCCTAACGCAAATGTTATACCAGTTAAGAGTTATATAATTTGTAATTATTTTTTGAGGTATTTATACACGTCTCCCACCCTATCCATTTTATTGGTGTGATCTTTATCTCGATCATTTAAGTGTTGGGTGCCCAAAGGCATCCTCTCTCTTCGTGTATGAGCACTGTTTCCTTTCGCTCTCTATTTCCCCTTGCTATGAGATTCGAGTAATATTTTCTTTCTGTTCGTTTTGGTGAATTATTGTAAATTCCAACAATCAATAAATTTGAAAGAGGTTTGGGCACCCCATCTGCAACTGCAAAACCTTCATTTTTCAAGCAGGCTGCCATCTCTAATTCTCCCCAGTTTGTTTTTTCTTCTTGGAGGATTGTTTATTAGTTCAATTTTTTTTCTATTTTATTTTGGATTTAAAGATAAGTGTGTCCTTCCCTCCCCAACCCACCCTTCTTTTATCAAATCACAATGTCTATTATTCCTTTTTGAAGGATGCCCTTTAATCCCTCTTGAAATGTTGCATCTTTGTTTTGATCAATAGGTGAAATGGGGGAGACTGACAAGGTAAGAAAGCTGTGTCAAAAACATTACAGTAGCACATACACCATGGTGAAGTCCCATTTGACGGGTAAACTTGAGAAAGGCTTTGATACACGCACAGGAGACAAACAAAAGCTACTGCAAGCTGCTAGGGAGCAAAATGAGCTGAAGAGAAATTGCCTCACTTTAGTTTTGATGCTTTAGCCTCACCTGCTACTTGGAATAAGATATACTGGGATAAGACATCTATCAGGAGGGGATAGATTGTGAATGAGAAGGTACCGCTTCATAAGAGGCCAAATGTTGGACAAGGAAAACCCTATTCCAGGAACATTTGATGCGAAGTGCCAAGATGCAGTTGATGCAGCAATTCTGAACAAAATTGAATTTATGGAACACCATTTTCATTTGTTCATCCCCCATATTTCAAAGAAATGACCCCCATAAACAATAGACAAATTTGATATAAACTACCAGGTATGAAAAGATTCACATAGTCCTCACTGGCAACAAGAAAACACGTCTGGAACAAAAAACAGTCCTATTAAAAACTAGTTGGACAATGGATAGATGCAACATTATCATGAACAGTTGGACTGACAGAAGAAACTGTCTGCTCTTAACCATGATTTCTTCTATCAGAGGCTATGTGCTGCCAATGATGGAAGCGGATTCATCACTTGTTGTCCAGATTATTACAGATGCTACCCCAGTTCGTGAAACAACTGACAAGTTGATAGGAAAAAAATACTGGAGCAATTTTGGACATCATATTGTTTTATGGTCATGCAATAAATAATGCATTATAAGGCATTGGCAAATTCCATTGTATTGTAAATTTTATTAAAAACGCCTGAAAAATTCAAATTTCTATGCAATCACCACCAAACATGAGCCATTTTTCATGATTCACTGGGTTGGACTTCTCAAACCTTCTGATATGCACTTCGCCACTTATTTCATTACTCTTGCTCATCATTATATAGTGAAGCAAGCATCATTTCCCACTATTGTTAGTGATACATGGGCAGCTTGGAGACAATCTGCATTCGATGTTGCACTTCAGATGATAAGGTGGATTGGATCCACCTTACAGACTTAACAAGCCATGTTTAGGAAAATTTCAAAAAAAAGTCTACGAGTAAAAGAATCAAAGACATCACTAACAGGAGGAATCAGTCTCTATATTCATTTATAGAAAGCAGAACCCATGGGAGATGGAAAAATATAAACCCACCTCTCCATGTGGTTGCCTATATTTTGAACCCAAAGTGGAAATATAGTGAGATGCCCAAGAAGAGGCATCTCTCCCTTGATAAGGAGGTGTGGAGATTCTTTCCTGCAGCAAAGAAGATTTATGGCAATGGAAAGGATGCATCTCCATCAGGGGCCAGTTAGACTAATTTTCATGCACTTGAGATAAATTTGACAAAGTGTAAGTCTTGTATGATGGATATGCTCAAAATTTTCCAATTGATTGGTTGCATCTTCATGGTTCACATGTGTCCTAATTGCAACAATCTTCCATGTGACTGCTCTTGCAAGTAGCCAATTCCTCTGCTTGTGAGAGGCATTGAAGTGCATATTAGTTTGCTACATCATTGAGGAACCAGCCTGAATCAAAGAAAGCAGAGAAACAACTTTATATTCATTGCACATTTCAACTTTGTTGCATAGAGACCCCACATACAAGATCAACCTCTCAGCCAATGGGACCAATCGCAATCTAGTTGAGATGTATTGGACAGAGGAAAAAGAGATCAGATGGAATGGCCTCAATGACTTACCTCCCATTCAGCTCCCTTCACAAAATCCAGAGCCTAAAGAGCAATGAGTATCTAGAAAATATCTTCATAGAGAAATTGGAGATGGAGCTAGCCAATGATGGAGAAATCCAGGACTTGATTAAATCTTACTCTTGTACATGTCTCATATTTTTGTGCATTTCCTCATATAGTGTACATGAATGAATGAATTAAAATAGTCTGACCCCCTCTGTGCATGCATGGAGAGAGAGACAGAATATATAGCCATCTCTTGGGAGTTCCTAATTAAATTTCTTTTGTCATGTCATAATAATACCATAGTATATCAACCAAGAACAATGCTAGCCATGTTTAACGTGACTCAGATCTGATGCCCAGTTCAAGACCTCAGAATTTAGGATACCCAATGAATTATGTTTTCAGTGATTTCTACATGTTAGAACATAGAAATTGTGGAAAACATGGTAGCACAGTTCAGTCTACACAAAAACAACAAAAGGATGATCCAGACAAGAGAATTTACCATGCTAAAAAAACCTGAAAAGAAGGAACAACAACTGATTGAACTCTGAAATTCTTTAACAGAGAGGTAGGTGCACTTACAAAGTCATCATCATTAAAACCTAGGAAGATGGTTAGAGGAGATAAATGAAGTATGGATCACTCTGATAATTTCCAGACAAAGATCAATATATATAGTGCACCAAAAACTTATGTAGAGCACCAATTGAAGAGCAAAGCTTGCCAACATGAGAGGTATTGTAGAGAAGGCCAAGCTTGAAGC
Source organism: Wollemia nobilis (assembly GCA_028583015.1). Classification (NCBI taxonomy): domain Eukaryota; kingdom Viridiplantae; phylum Streptophyta; class Pinopsida; order Araucariales; family Araucariaceae; genus Wollemia; species Wollemia nobilis. The sequence continues at coordinate 2,275,435 of JAQPPZ010017031.1, read as the reverse complement.
TGTAGTATTTTTTAATATCATAGACAATAAGATATTGCCAATCACGAAAAAATTACCCGGTTGGAGCTTCTAGAGATCATTTTATTTGCAGCAGCAATAGTGCAGCAGAAGCAGCAGCCGCCATCAGTCGGAGAGGGGAGCAGCAGTCTCCCATCAAATTCGCCACTGTAGCAGCCGACACTGTAGAAGCCTGCATACTGTAGCAGCCGCCACTTTAGCAGTCCGTGCACGGTAGCGGTCACAAAAATTTTGGCCCTAAAAAAAAAAAAAAAAAATGGCAGATTTTGGAGGCAACAAGTTGTGACGGATGGAGCAGCAAGGAGGAGGAGCGAGAGGTCTAGGGGCATCAAACCCTAGGTGTGGGACTTCAGAGGGCAGATCAGCAGGACGCGGCGGGTGGGGGCTGCGGCGAGATAGCGAGGCCCCCGGGCGGAGGATGTGGACAAGGAAGTTCTATTGGAACCGGTCCAAGGGCGTTGGGCGGATGCGGTTGAAGATTTCTACGAGGGGGACCCGGGACTCTATGCGTCGGGATCAAAGGAAGACCCAAGAAGGAGACAAAGAGAAACACAGCAGCTGGAGACCTTCATATCTTAATGCTCTTCGCGGTAAGCAAAAATTATCCGACTCTTGTTTTAATCTAAAATCTGTCAATGGTAGGTTGCACATCCCGGATTCCTTAGCTCGGCATGTGGCTATGGAGGGCAGAACATCTCTGGTGGCTAAATTTATGGGGGTGAGGCCAGACATGGAAGTCATAAGGAGATGGGCCATCCAAAAATGGCAGCCAAGGGCCGGTATGATGATTAAGGCTTTACCCAAGAGTTTTCTTTTGGTGACATTTCAATGTGAAGAGGACATGGAAAGGACTCTCCAAGGAGGTCCTTGGTTTTTTGGGAAAAGGGGCTTGTATCTGAAGCGTTGGTCCCCCGATTTCAACCCCCAGACTCAGAGTCTTTGGATTTGGCTCCTATTTGGGTTAAGATGCCGGGATTACCTCTGCTTTTCTGAAATGAACAAATCTTGGCTGGGATAGCTACAGAGATTGGAGAACTAATAGCTATTGATCCTGCAACCTTGAGCAAAACAAGACTCCTGTCTGCTCGCATGTGTGTGTTGGCGGACCCGAGTAAAGAGCTCCCTAAATCCATTATTTTGTCGTCTATGTTTGGCCTTCATACTCAGGTCTTTGAATATGAAAATATGTCTTTTAAGTGTAGTGTTTGTGGGAAGGTAGGGCACCAGGGTATCCATTGCATTTCCAAGAACCAGCCCCCACTCCAAAATACTGATCCTCAAACCCAGAATAATATCCCTCCCCCGCAGATCTCCATTCCTACCCAATCTGGGCCTCAAGGACGTGGAGCTCGAAATCCGAATATCAGAGACCCTGTTCGCCCTATTGTAAGCAAGAGGCAACGTTTTAACCCTCCTCCCAAAAATTCCTATGCCTCGAAACCCTCTCACAGGGAGCTGGTCCCTTTGATGGGAACCCTCAAGCTCAACTTTGCTCCTAAGATGATACGACAAGCCTCGGAGCCAAATCACAAAGGAAAGAACCCCATAGATCAACGCCACAGGGCAAGTAAGTTTGATTGGGTGATACGGGAGGCCTATGGAGGCTCGGTGGAAGTGGTCCCATGTCTGCGAGAGGAATTTATGGGAAGAAATTCCAAGGAGATCAACATCCCGGTGGAGAACAGTTTTGATGCATTAAATCATTTGAAGGGAGATCGGATGGACAGCCAAGAAGTGGAATTCGAGGTAGAGGAGACTCAAGAGAAGGATTTAGAGGAGAAAAATCGGAGGAAGGAGCGAGGAAACTAATAATACGAGGCAAGGATACTCGGGAGGAAGAGGTGAACCACCAAGATCGGTGTAACCCCAAAGCGGGGAAAAAAGAATCTACTAATCAAGAAGCTAAGAGCACGGAATCATCTCCACTGTCAAAAAGACCGGTTAACTCTGGAAAGCAGATTGTTACCCCAAAGACCAAGACCGACCTACCCAAGATGGTTACTAGAAGCCAAGTGAATCCCAAGGAACTTCAACCTAGAGCGGATGTATGGGGATATGGTTCGGTAGGAAGAGGGAAACCTAGCAATGTTGCCTTAAGGCAGAAAGAAGCGGAGCGAGGAGTGGTTGATGGCACTCAAGCAGTGTTGCTCTTTGGGGCGAAGGCTCGAGGATCCAAAGCCCATAAATGAAGATTCTTTCATGGAATATTCGTGGGAGTAATCCTGCAAAAATAAGAGCTTTGTATGCTCTTAGACAAGAACACAAACCGGATATGATTTTACTGCAAGAAACTAAAATGGAGGAGAGTAGAGTTATTCCTTTTAAGAATAGGACTTGGCGAGAAGCTGAAGTAGTAGGCCAAGAGGCCACTGGAACAGCAGGGAGGGTTCTTGGTTATGTGGAACAAAAATGTGATTGATAGTAGAGTGATTCCGATGTCTAGTTGGTTTATTTGTCTCTTATGTGTGGATAAAACCACGCGGGAAGAGTGGATCTTAACGAATGTATATGCTCCGATTAGACGAGGGATCGAGAAGGGTTCTTTGGAGTCAGCTAGCTGAATTGAGGGAGACGGTCCCCAACTACCCTTGGATTGTGGCGGGGGATTTCAATTGCTACCTTAATCCTGTAGATAAATTGGGGGGCTCTCAAAGAATAGCTGCTGATATCTATGAGTTTAGAGATTTTGTTGAGCAACATGAGCTGATGGATGTGGACTGCGTAGATTATCCTATACATGGTCTAACAAAAGATTGAAGGAAAACCAAATTCGAGATAAGATTAGATAGGTTTCTTCTTTCTCAAGAATACCCGGAGAGGTTTGGGGACTCTTCATTAACGGCACTCCCAAGAATCGGGTCCGATCACAGCCCAATTCTGTGGGAAGCAGGGGAGGACTCTAAGAAAAGATACATCGGACCCTTTCGATTCGAACTTATGTGGTTCCAACATTGGGATCTCAAGGATCTGGTTGCCCAATGGTGGGACAAAAAGTATAATGGTTCGAAACCGGCCCAAGTGGCATGTAAACTAAGGAATGTGAAGGCTAACATTAGAGAGTGGAACAAAACTTCCTTTGGCAATATTTTTGTTAAAAAGGCAGAACTAAAAGACAAGATCAATGAACTACGGGGAGAAGCTGAAGTCGGAGCGACTTACGAGAGGATACGAGAAACCGGGAGAGGGAGGCATTGGCCGAATACCACACGATGCTAGGATTTGAAGAAACCTTTTGGAGGCGAGAAATCCAGTTGCGTTGGTTAAAGGAGGGTGACGAGAAATACAAAGTTCTTCCATGTCTCTACTCTTCGCCACGGGAGTACTAACAAAATTAAGGAGATCAAGATGGCCGATGGGTCTAACACCAAAGATATGGAAGACATAAGGAGGGAAGCGGTTGAGTACTTTAAATCGTTGCTAGAAGATGTAAATCCGACTATTGAAGAAGAGGACTCTCTGTTGGCAGCCATTCCACCCCTCGTAACTGATAATCTTAATGGATTCTTACTTAGTCCTTTCACAAAGGAGGAAATCAAGAAGGTCGTTTTTGACATGGATGGTAACAACTCCCCAGGGACCGGATGGCTTCCCTGCGGCTTTCTTCCAGAAGTTTTGGGATATCCTAGGCAATGATGTAGTGGAAGCTATAATTGAGGCTCAAAAGGACATGGAAATCCCAGAAGGAGTTAATGCTACTTTTTTAGTCCTCATCCCTAAACTAGTGGGAGCAATGGAATTTTCCGAGTTTTCGCCCTATCGGTTTATGTAACACTACGATGAAGATTCTCACAAAAACAATCGCCAATAGGTGAAGGTTATCCTTCCTTTCATCATTGATATGAACCAAGGTGGCTTTGTGAAAGGGCGACAAATATTGGATGGTATCATCACAATTCATGAGGTTATTCATTCAATGGTGACTAGTAAGGAAGCGGGTATGTTACTAAAGCTTGATATGAATAAAGCCTACGACCGGGTCTCATGGCGGTTCCTCACCAAGATTTTGGGTAAGTTTGGTTTCTGTCCCCAGTGGATTAAGTTGATTTTTAGTTGTATCTCTACTACAAGATTTTATGTCATGGTGAATGGGTCACCCTCCGGTTACTTTAAGAGTGAAAGGGGGTTGCGACAAGGAGATCCTTTGTCTCCATACTTGTTTATTATTTTAGCGGAAGCATTGGGTAGGAACATTTCAGCAGCGGTGGCAGATGGTCAATTGGAAGGTTTTAAACCGGCCTCAACAGCAGAGCCAGTGTCTCACCAACAGTTTGTGGATGATACAATCATTGTGTCCAAAGCCTCGGTGCCTCAAGCTAGGAAGTTGAAGAGAATTCTAACCAAGTATGAGACAGAAGCAGGACAGTACATAAACTATAAGAAGAGTAGCATCTATTTCTTTAACACGCCTGGTGGGAGGGAGGAAAGAATAGCTAACCTCTTCGGTTGTGGAAAGGAGCTTCTACCAGCAACTTATCTAGGCATGCCTATGTTCGAAGGAAGAATGAAGGCTACTTTGTGGAACTCAGTCATTGACGGGATCTCCAAAAAGTTAGCGGGGTGGAAGGGCAGCCTTCTCGGCTCCGCGGGGAAAAGCCTTATTAGTTCAAACTACTTTACAGAGCATTCCAATTTCTTGCATGTCTCTATTTAGAATGCTGCAAAGGTCCGAGCTACATTGGAGCTAATTCAACGCAACTTCTTGTGGTCGAGGTTCGGAGGAGAGAAAGAGAATTTCGTTGGTAGCATGGAATCGGGTGTGTGCAAGCAAGGATCGGGGGGCACAGGGGTTAAAGAGAATGAAAGAAATGAATCAAGCTACGATTGGCAAACGGGTATGGAGATTTATCAATAATGATCAATTGGGATGGGTAAAACTTCTTAAGGCAAAATATATCGGAAATAATCGGGACTTCTCGAAAGGCGATAATCTTCCTAGAGGATCCTATTTTTGGAATTGTTTGCTCGAATGTCGGGAGGTAGTCGGGGAAAGGCATCGGATGGAGAATTGGTAATGGAAGACAAGTGGACTTTTGGAAAGACCCGTGGTTGGAAGAGGCCCCTACGAAAGATAACTTAGACCTTCGGGTCCTCCAACATAAACTTTCGAAGGAAATGGGAGGAAAAGTAGGGGATTTTATTGTCTGTAGCACGGAAACTTCTTCTTGGAAGAAAATCACGAGTTCATAATCTGTCGAGCAAGAGAAGGTGGCCCTAACCAAACTCAATGATGCTTTAAGGGTGTTCCCGATCATTCTTGAGGGAGGAAGAGACAAGGCGATTTGGGGCAAAACTACAAGTGGGATCTATTCAGTAAAAGCTGCCTATAAGTTAATCCACTCGGGATTCAATGGTGGACTCCGACTTCATTATTTGGTTAAATAATTTAACCCCAAAAATAGCTTTCTTCTTTTGGTTGGCGAGTTCAAAATAAGATCCGACAACGAGATAATCTGCAAAGGAGAGGTTTCCAATTCATCAATCGATGTATCTTGTGTGAGAAAGCAATAGAATACGTAAGTCATATATTTCTAACTTGTGATTTTTCTTGTACGAGTCTTCCAAATGATCTGTCCAAATTTCATATAGATTGGGTCTGTCCAAATAGCATGTCGACTTACGCATACGGTGGGCTTCCCCCTTAGGGCAAAGCTTTTGACTTGGCTCTGGAAGCTCGGCTTACCCCATTTTTTATGGGGGATATGGAATGAGAGAAATAAGAGAGTATTTAAAGGACGTAAGAAAGATCCCGGGTTATGTGGTAATAAAATAATCGGAGCTTTGAAAGAAAAGCTGGAAAACTTTCTTCTTCAAAAATGAGACCATGTCTCTAAGGGAAAGGAGGATTTTGCGGAACTGGGAGAGGAACTTCCAGACCTAGACATTACAACCAACCCACGGGATGGTGTCAAGTGGATACCCCCCACACAAAAGTGGGTTAAGTTTAATTTTGACGGGGCAGCTAAAGGAAATCCGAGGGCTGCAGGAGCGGGAGGAGTTTTGAGAAATGAGGAAGGAAAAGTGGTCCTTGCCTTTGCAGAGCCTTTGGGAACTCAAACAAATCATTTTGCGAAGCTCAGAGCTGCATGCGAGGCAATGAGAATTGCAAGACTTGAGGGTTATAAGGAAGTTATCTTTGAAGGGGATTCGCTTAATATAATCAAGGCAATTAAGGAGGATAAAGACCCCAGTTGGACCATATTGGAGCTTATCCTAGAAGCAAAGATTCATAAATCTCATTTGGTTAATGCCCGAATCCAACACACCTTCAGAGAAGGGAACCAAGCGGCGGATCTAATGGCAAATATTGCAGTTTCTGTTGGGGAGATGCAAATTTGGAAGGATAACTTCCCTCAAGAACTATTGGTGTTGGCTGCTAGAGAAGAGCTAAGATCAAACCTGTTAGAGCATCAGGAGATCAGAGGGGCTGATGATGAGTAATCCGACGAGATGGAATTAGGCGAGAAAAGGCATCCCATTTGCTTGGGGCACGGGAGGTGACAAGTGTACGATACGGCAACCTAGTGTTAGTAAGTGCTAGGTGTTGTTTGGTTTTTGTTTTATCCTGAATAGTCAAGCGACAAGTATAGGTCTGTGGACTCTAAGTATGGCTTAATGTGAGTCTTAGAAAGATCCATTTTGTATTTTGATTATACGGGCTTGATGCTAGAACCAGCCCATTTTGACTTTGTAAAAGGTTTGTGGACCTTATAACCACCTCTACCTTATACCAAAAAAAAAAAAGATATTGCCAATCACCATAGGTTTCACTTGAACCATATATAAAGAGGAAGGAATTCAAAATAAGGCTGTCAAGCAATACAAACTTTTTAAGAGATCAAATACATCAACAGCCTCAAAACAGAGTGTGAGCAAAATATGTGTTTCCAAAAGAGATTCAGTAAGGTGCATATTGACTAACAATATGTTAGAGAAGACGGTCCTTGGAAAGATTGTCCATGATTTAAAAGTAAATAAATTTTAGAAGCAATACCACAATCTAGACATAAAGATGTTAACACCGTCATCTATTAAGCAGCAAAAGAGATAGCATGAAAGTCTTTGTCAAACAAAGTTGACAATCAAAGACAATGATGAAGGAGATATTACATTTGTCTTAGAATATGTGATCTGCTGTCAGACTTCATGAATGGAGGATTTTTAAAACTCTTCAACGAGTTCCAAGTACAATCAGCAAGCAATATCAAGTCACACCACTCCAACAAATGGCAATCACCTTCAACAAGATGATTCTTTTCATCCTTAATATGTTATAGTGAGATCTTGCCACTTGTTATGTTGCATTCATGTAATAGAAATTAATGATGTTGACAAGTAGTATCAGACTTCCTTTTCCTACAAATGGCAAAGTAAACCAAGACAGTGATTCAATGTTACTGTAGCTTTGCAACCAAAGCAACAGGAAATCCAACAAGCATTGGACTTCCCCAACAAAGAACAGATCATCTAACCAAGCATAACAGATCCCCTAGGCCAACAAAGATCCATGTAAATGAGACTGGAGACAGAATTCAAGATGATCAATAACGAAAATTAACCATTAATAACGTTCATACAACTGTCACATATAGTGTTCAGGTAAAAATATGCAAAGAGGTCACTAAGCCAAGACTAATGGGAACAAGATTAGATGCTAAAACCAAATGTCTTTTAAGACAAACTCCATAGTAAGGTTGTTCACTCTCTATGGAAACACAAAAAGGCGTATAGCAAGCAGTATTATTTTTAGCATACACCATAACCCTTGTAAGCCTTAGCATACAAAACCTTATGTTACATTATCTGAATTATACTGAGAATGTAAATTGCTTCCACAGTTTGCAAAATATCCGGCTAGCATTCTAGTGGTATTTTGGTATTAAAGCATGTTGTAGATCGTATTTGGAATCAACGACAATGACAAACCAATCACTTGGTTGGAAGAATTGCAAGTTTCAATTATAAGCATGTGTTAGGCCACAGAGTGGTTTGAATGAGCCCTAACAATTAAAGGAAGGTAAAACACCCTGAAACTCATTGTTTTAATATGACCAATCAAGAGGAAGTTATAACACCACAAAGCCAAACCATTCTAAGATGCCATAAGAATGGGACAAACATAAACCAAAAATAAGCCCAAGAAGGTTGTAGGAGAATGTCAGACCCAATAGGTAGATAAGCTCAAGAGCGATCCATGCCAACCACATAGAAATTTCAACAGGAAGAACATACATGCACATCAAGTAGAGGTTGTAATTTGCTTTGTCTGCTACTGTACTAGTGCCTATGAATGTTGCAAGCACTACGACTTCATAAAAAATGAATACTAGTAATGATAACTCACCATAGCACTTATATGCAACAAACACCACTTTTAAGATCAAAACCAAAACAGCATTTGATAATCGGATGGGATAACAGAAATTTTATTTTCCCATCTAAAGTTCATATAAAATTGCATTTTCAACTTTCTGAGTTGAAAATACAAGGATAAGTCTATAAGATCTACTTTGCTGCTAAAAGTTAAAACCAATAAATGCAACATTACCATCGATTTAACATCTGAAGCAAGAGATTAAAAACTTCTGTTCAACATGATACATGGAAGAAATACAAATACAGTGGCAATACATCCAGCCTAAACTAGATCAACATGCGGTATACAAGTTTGAAGTATTAATGTAGCTACAATTTGGTTGACAAATGCCAAGTATGCTTTGATGGTTAGTCTTGAAGTTCATAGGAGGGTGCATGTTGAGACAACCAATGTAGAAGTGAGAGAGCAGTGTCCTTAAAGAGAGTTTCATAAATATTCTTTGCAGTGTTGCTAAGTACTATCAAAAGCCATTTGCAGTAGAATGGTTCCAGGGGATATGGAATTTCGGCTCTACAACTTTTTCAGAATCTCCATCCAAAATTAGGAATCAATGTTTTTGAACGAAATCATCAAGTAATTTAGATGAAGCTGCAACTTGGGAATACAATCTCTAAAAGGGGTGGTGCAATCTTCAGGGCTCCCCTTTTCAGCAGCCAATGGAAATTTCCCTTCTAAAGAGTAGCTAATAAGAAAATTTGGGGGCAAGATTCAAATTTTGAAATTTTCCAAATGTATCATATTCATGGGACTACTCGAGGCATTAAAAATTTGAAGAGATAGCCACCTCCATGGACTGCTGTTAAATATACTGTGTATACATTTTCCTGATTATTTTTAATGCTGTACATATATTTTCAATTTCATAAATTTTAAAAACTAACATTATCTGTTTTCCACTGATTGAAACCAGGCAAGCAGACACTAGCCAATCAATGCCCAAATGCTATGATGGGGCATGATTCCCAATACTTCCCAAACTATAACTACTTCCAATCAGAGCATACACAAGGAAAATTGCATTTGCGTAAAGAAAAATGTTCAATCTATTGCAAAAATAATTTAAGTTGGCTATATTTCTTATTTCTACAAATAGCTGCCAGTTGAAAATGACAATTAGACTCAATTAATAGCGAATCAATAGTTGGTTCCTCCACCATCTTGCCTTTACATAATGCATAAAGGCAACTTTTAATCAAATAGCATGAGTTAAATTTTCAACTTTTAAGAAGGAAACTTAGGTTTGAACATTACCAAGTAATACATGCATAATTGCCAAGTTGTTGTAATACTACTAATAGAGCCGTTCCAATCCCATATAATCAATTTAAAAAAAAAAAAAAAACATGGTTTGAAATTTTAAAAATAAAATTATTTTTAATGCCGTAAATATACATTAAAAATAATTTTCCTGATTATTTTTAATGCTGTACATATATTCTCAATTTCATAAATTTTAAATACTCACATAATCTGTTTTCCACTGATTGAAACCAGGCAAGCAGACACTAGCCAATCAATGCCCAAATGCTATGATGGGGCATGATTCCCAATACTTCCCAAACTATAACTACTTCCAATCAGAGCATACACAAGGAAAATTGCATTAGCGTAAAGAAAAATGCTCAATCTATTGCAGGAATAATTTAAGTTGGCTATTTTTCTCATTTCTACAAATAGCTGTCAGTTGAAAATGACAATTAGACTCAATTAATAGTGAATCAATAGTCGGTTCCTCCACCATCTTGCCTTTGCATAAAGGCAACTTTTAATCACATAGCATAAATTTTCAACTTTTAAGGAGGAAACTCAGGTTCGAACATTATCAAATAATACATGCATAATTGTCAAGTTGTTGTAATACTACTATGGGAACCGTCCAATCCCATATAATCAATTTAAAAAAAAGAAAAACATGGTTTGAAATTTTAAAAATAAAATTTTGATTTCAATATATGACAATCTTTCTGTCCAAGGCATTGTGGAGAAATTATAAATAAGATAAAATCTTATAAACGCAACCCCTAATTCAAATACTCACATTAAGGTGACTCATACTACAATGATACAATAAAAATGGAGACCATTTCAACTTCTTATGACCAATTTAAGAGAGTGCATGATAGAGTTACTAATTAGTTGCAAGTTGGCTAATTTTCTCAATTTTAGCTGCCAGTTGAAAATGACAATTGGACCCAATTGTAGCTAATCAGTAGTTGGTTCCTCAACTATTTGCCTGCGTTTACAAAATGCATAAAGGCATAAAGTCTATCATTTCAAAAAAAAACAAATAACATAATTTTGATACATTAAAATTAAAATTTTGTTATTAATATTATATATATATATATAAGATATAATTTTTGTGTAAGGCATTGTAGAGTAATTATAAATGGATTTAAAATGTAATCCATCAGGTTTCACGTTTCGAATCTTGCCAAAAAAAATATTCATCTTAATTAAAATGACATCAATAATATTATGATGATGTATCAAAGGTGAGGGTTGTTTTAACTTCTTATAACAAATTTCTTCACAGGGAGATGACATTCATGCTATGATGATGTAACAAACGTGACAGTCGTTTCAACTTCTTATAACCAATTTAATGAAGTTGTGTAAGTTGTATATGATACCCAATAACTGCAAAATTAAAATTTTAAAATTTAAAAGCTGTGTAAACAAAACCAAAAAGAAAACAATAGTTTTTTTTTTGACAGTTCTTTTGTTCGACCATTGACCCAGAGGGCTCAAATCCAATTCCAGTCGTATATTTCTATGTTGGAATTTTATTCCATTTTAATACTTCAAAAATATTTTTAAAAATATATTAATGCACAACAATACTTTAAAAAATAATAAAAATATATATTAATACACAACAATACTTTAAAAAATTAATTAAAAATATTTATTTCCTCCAGATTCGCCAGTATTGTTTTAATATATAACTTAGAAGAATCAAAATATATTTTAAAAATTACAGTAAACATAATGTGATAACTATTTTTATGCTTGAACTAAACTTCTAGAGGTCATAATTTTAATACTTGGAAGGATGTTTTCACCAGCATTCTGCGAACACCTTGATCTGTGGAGGAATTCTAACCTTGACCTCTTTATAAATAATATATTCATTATTAATAAATAAATTTTATCATAAATAAAATATTTCTGAAAGAAATGAAAAAGGGGAAGAGGAAACCTGTAGCGAAATCTTCACAAACGACATTTTTATCCGCCCGTCGAATACCGCGACTGTATCGAGTGGCAGCTTCCCTCGGTCCAGATCCCTCAAAAGGTAGAAGATGTCATGCAAGATTTCGATTCCGTCCAAATCCAGCGTGGCGTTCACGTAGTCAGTGCGGCGCGCACGCAGGTGGCCGCCCTGCGAGTTCACCAAGCCGATGTTGCGGCCCCTGTAGCCAATCCCCACCTTGAGCGAATTGTAGTCCAAGCCATAATAGTCCGTATTCCTCACCCTCACGGCCAACCCCATGCTTATGTTCAGGAACAGGTGAGGAATAATTGACCCCGATTTCGGGGATGTGTAGAAGCTGAAATTAGTCAGATTGACGCGGACCACTTGCATACTCGGTTCCGAGGGCCAGAAGAAGTATAGCGCCGCGAAGACGAGGAGGACCGCGCCGATTATGAGAGCGCCGTAGCCGAGAAAGCGACGCCGCCTTAGCCTCTGGTCGTATGGCGCCGGAGGCAGAACCACGTAGTAGGGCTCCGCCGGATAACCGTACGCGTAGGGCTGCTCCTGCGGCGTTGTCCTCTGTGTGCTCCTCTTCGTCGAGGCCATCTTCTTGTTACCGCTGAAAACTTCGTGCAGTTTGGGAAAATAACACAGGAGAGTTGTAGTTATATATAATTCTTTTTGTTATTATAGATTTGGGTTATTTTAAGTGCCGCCACCGCCGCCAACGACGTTTCCACGAGCACCGACAACGAGTGACGTGCAACGAACGTCCAGACCTACCTGTCCCACACCATCCAAGAATACACAACTCGAACAATTCTTTGAGCAAGCAGCTCACGTGACAATGTGGTGTTACCTGTTGCTGCTTTGCCCCATGTGTATGTTAATTTTTTCTGGTTGAAGTAGATGTGAATTACTCTTGGGTTTCCTTAAACTCTATAGAATTTCATTTTAATTATTATTTTTTTGGTAGGTAATAAAATTTATTAATATAACTGGGTTGAAGGGTCCCAATTCTTATTTACATAAGGTTATTATCTATCGTCGAAGAAACAAAAACAACCTTCATAAATATAAAAAAGTAAATATAAAAAAGAGTTGTGTCAGTTCCATAAAAACACAAAAAAACAAAACAGAAGATTTCAATAATCTTTTTCGACAACAGAAGAAAACCAGGGATATACTCGACAAAACAAGGAAGGTTCAATAACAAAAACTAAACTCAAAAATTTCATTAATCCAGAACCCAAGACTACTGGGTTTTATCACCATCTTCAGTAGTATTATTATGCTCATGAGCGAGAAGAGCGTTGAGTGACGTTGAAAGATCCTACAATTCCTCGAAATTAAGAGAGAAGATGACTCCAGCTTCCTTGATCATATTCGTTGCTGCTAGGAGTTGGTCAACTACCCCAGAGATATGGTTGATGATTCTAGAGCGAAAGGCTTCAGCAACACAGCTAATAATATTTTGAGTTGTATCCACGAACTCAATTGAAGCCCTCTAACATGAACCGTTCCATCATTCCACGAATTAACAAACTTGTCAGATGGAGAAAATTTTGCACAAAGGTGAAAACAATAACTTTGTGATAAAAACCACAATTTTGAAAAAACCCACAATTTGAAAAGAAACATGTGGGTCCAGTAATTATCTTAGTTCATTTATCTTAGTTCGAATTATAGAAAGGAGGTTCCTGTTACCATGTCCTTTAAGAATGTGGGTCCAGTTAGTTTTACAACTAGTTGTACTTTGCCTTACTTAAAAAAGAATAAAAGTGGAGGCAGGAAACGACACAATAGAACAATTTTTTTGTTATTTGAATTTGGTTTTTTTTTTACGAGAATAAGAAGATGTCAATTCAAATAAAATTGATTTGATATAATTTATTAGATGTACTTTTGTATTTTAGTTTTTAATTTCAGATTTTAAATAAAATATATAATTTTTTGGTATTGGAATTCAAAGACATAACAAGTCGGATAAAATTGATTTGACAATCAATGCCTTGTACAATAGTGAGACAAGAAGTAATATTGTATCTTGCATTGAGGAGAGCTAGGGTTTTGACGGCCAAGATGACGACGGGCGGGAAAGCTTCTGCGGGAGAGCACGGGAACGCCAACAGACTGAACCAGGGGCACAAAAGGGTGGAGGGAGGGCAGTCAGAGACCGGGGGCGCTAAGGAGTCCTCTCCAACCGAAGAGGATGTAGGTCATGACAAGGATCCACCAGACAAATGGGGAGGTGGACCTCAGAAGTCGTACGCTCGAGCAACGGCTTCGTAAACCCTTAGCGGTCCGCTTCTCCAAGGAGTTGTTTCCTGCCGGGGACGAGTTGGACATCCCGACGGAAATTCTTTCAAGCTTTGTGGAATTCAAAAAATTTACCCTCATCGGTAAGTTTATTGGCGGCCGTCCCGACATGGAGACCATTCGCAAGTGGGCGGCGGGTAAATGGCGAACCTCTCGGTCACATGGAGTTGGCGGCCTTAACCCGGGGTTTTTTCGCGATTAGACTGAATAACAAGGAGGACTACCGTAAAATCCTGGCCGGTGGTCCCCGGTTCCTAGGCCGCGAAGTCTCTTTCTAAGGAAGTGGGGTATGGACTTCAACCCCGAGACCCAAAATATCAACATTGCTCCAATATGGGTTAGACTCCCGAGTCTCCCCCTCTTCTGTTGGCATGAAAATGTAATCAGAGGAATTGCACGCTCCATTGGTGAGTTGGTTACCATTGACCCTCCCACCAAAGCTCGAACCAGATTTGTTCAAGCTCGGTTCTGCGTTCTGGCGGATTTGGAGGCTGACCTTCCATCATCCATCACTCTCCGGTCTGGAGATATCATTCTTCACAAGCAAGCCATTGTGTATGAGAACAGACCGACTTTCTGCCCCCAGTGCAGTTCTCAAGGGCACCTCCAGTCCAACTGTCCTCTTCAAAATCCAGGGATGAAGAAACGGGATTCCAAAAACCCCTTGGAACATGGTGAAGGTCAGACAAAGCACCCTGCTGCGAAAGGGCATGAATCTCCAGGCCCGTCTAGGGACCATCCCGAATCCTCCCACCCGGTGGAAGCAGTCTCCCCCAAACGGTCTCTGAGCCGTGTGGTGCAAGCCCTCACCTTGGACCACAGGAGGAGAAGGACCAGTCCCTCCCCCAAATCACCGCACAGGCAGATTCACCCAAAATCCTGGACCATAACCACCCCGAGTCCCAAAATGTGCTGGAAGATTACCTACTAGGAAGAAGGGGTGAGCAGTCCAGTAATATCACCCTCGTAATACGAGAAGCCGAAAGCAAGGTGTTGATTTTGGTAGCGAAAGGAAGCAAGGTCGTCCCCCCAACAAAGACAAAGGGACAAGGAGACGACGGCGAGATGTTGCAAATGGTACTCAACGACTGCTTTTTCAGGATGATTATGATTCCCAGATGGGTGACTCGTCTGTCCCAAAACCTCCCCTCCAGCAAGGAAAGGGAGGTAAGAAGAATATCAAACTGTTGAAATGAAAGTCCTCTCATGGAATGTGAGAGGGCTTAATGCAACTGCCAAACGGAGATTGGTGGCCGATCTCGAAAAAAGGACGAATCCGTCCATCCTAATTTTGCAAGAGACTAAGACCGATGCTATCTCTTCTGCCATAGCTGCTAAGGTCATTTGGGCTAAGGCAAAATTCCTCTCCAGTCCTGCGGTGGGAACGACAGGCGGTCTCATGATTCTTTGGGATCCAGAGATTTTTGAGGGCAGCCTTCTCTCAACTTCCAAGCAGGATTATCAATGTTTTGTTTCATTCCAAAGCCATTAACTTTTCTTGGATCCTGTCCAATGTGTATGCCCCAAACTCTATCTCGGAGAGAGCAGAAATGTGGAAGGCTATTTCCCAGATGAGGGAAACGTTCTGTAATTTCCCTTGGGTTCTAGGGGGAGATTTCAACTGTCCTCTTCACCCATCTGAAAAGAAAGGAGGATCAGACCACTCTAGCCACAGTCTGGAAGACTTTCGAGATTTTGTTTCTACCAATAACTTGCTTGACATTGACCTCAAGGGGGCATCCTTCACTTGGAGCAACAGGAGGATTGGGAGCAATCTTATTCAAGTCAAGCTTGACAGATTCTTCATATCCCAAGAGGCTATTCCCATACTCGGTGCGGCAACTCTCTCGACCTTACCGAGGATTGGGTCTGATCACAATCCTATTGTCCCGGAGACGGTTGATGGGCCTAGTTTTTAAAACCCCTTCGTATTTGAGTCCATGTGGATTTCTCACAAGGACTTTAGAGGGTTGGTTACGACTCGGTGGCGCAGAAGGTAGCAGGGTTCCGCTTCCAAGAGAGTGGCCTTAAAACTCAAGTTAATCAAAAGGAATTTGAAAACATGGAACAAGGAGGTGTTCGACAACATTTTTGAGTCCAAAAGGTCCATTTCTGCGAACCCAAAATTGGTGGAGGAGAGAATGGAGCTCGAAGGTTACACCGATTGCCTCAGGGAGGAGGAAAGGAGGCTCTTGGTGGATTATCATTCTATTCTTGCAAGGGAAGAAACTTTCTGGCGCCATAAATCTAGGGACCTCTGGTTGAGAAATGGAGACTCCAATACGAAGTTTTTTCACGCGTCAACTTTGCGGCACAGAGGGGCTAACAAAATCAGGGAAGTGGTGTGCAAGGATGGACGCGTTACCAAGGATATTGAGGAAATCCGAAGTGAAGCGGTTGACTTCTTCCAGGATCTGCTCGGTGTTCCTCCCGACAGTGATCTCCAGGTTCAAAAATCTCTGTTGGATAACTTCCCAATCAAAGTTCCTCCCGAGGTAAGCTTTAAGCTTCTGGAGCCTTTTTCTGTGTCCGAGATTAAAGAAGCTTTGTTCTCCATGCAACTGCAGACAAGGCCCCTGGGCCTGACGGTTTTCCCCCCATTTTTTTCAAGTTATGTGGGATGTTGTGGGCTCGGATGTGTGCGAAGCAATTCAGAGATTCAAGCCTCCAGATCCATCCATCCAAAACTAAATTCTACCTTTCTTGCTCTCATCCCTAAGTCTTCCGCCTGCAAAAGTTTCTCTGATTATCGTCCCATTAGCTCGTGCAATGTTTTTTATAAAATCTTAACCAAGTCCATAGCCAACCGTCCGAGGTCCCTTCTTCCCTCCTTGGTTGGTCCTTCTCATGGAAGCACCGTGAAAGGCAGAAACATTCTCGATGGTGTCATCACCATCCATGAAACCCTCCATTCTCGCTCACCGCTCCAAAAATGCTTGCTCTTTTCCTCAAGCCGGACATGAATAAAGCTTTTGACAGAGTTGACAGGAGGTTCCTCTGTTCTGTCCTCTTCAAGTTCGGCTTTCACCCTCAATGGATTGACCTTGTCGCTAGTTGCATATCCACTCCCTCCTTTTCTCGTTCTAATCAACGGATCCCCCGCTCGGGTATTTCCAAAGTGCCGGAGGCCTCGGACAAGGTGACCCTCTGTCTCCTATTCTATTCATCCTTCTGGCTGAGGTTCCGAGTTGGTCTTTGAAAGAGGCTCTTCGCCGAATAAGATCTCTCGGCATTTTTCCCACCTCCGTAGTCGATCCCGTCTCTCATCGACAATTTGTGGATGACACCCTCATCTCCACTGGGGCGTCCGTCACTCAAGCCAAATCCATCAAGCGAATCCTCTCCTGTTATGAAAAGGTTGTCGGACATAAAGTCAATTACATCAAAAGCAAAATTTACTTTATTAACACTCCTATGCGAAGGCAGCTCCGCATAGCCAGAAATTTTGGAATGCACTATTGATTCCCCGCTCGCGTCTTATCTGGGTTTGCCTCTGGCTTGTAATGGCCGGGCCAATGGAAGCTTGTGGGACATGATCCTGGAACGTCTTCACAAAAAGCCGAGCACTTGGAAAGGCAAATTCCTGTCGCAAGCTGGGAAAGCCACCCTTACCAAAGCTTGTCTCCAAGGAATCCCAACTTACTTCATGTCTGTGTTCATGCTGCTTGTTTTCGTCCATTCCAAGATTGAAAAGATTCAGAGGACCTTTCTGTGGTCTGGCAATGAAGAAAAATCCAGAATTCCTCTTGTGGCTTGGGATAAGGTTTGCTTGCGAAAGGACCAAGGCGGCATGGGAATGAGGAGATCAAGACTCATGAACACTGCTTTGATCATTAAGCACGCTTGGAAGATCTTGACTAATGACCCAACGGAGTGGGTCAAGTTGGTTAAGAGGAAGTATCTTGGATCGAGTTCTCTTTTTGATGTCGGGATTCCTCCCCGAAGCGTCCGCCTTTTGGAAATCGGTGCTTCAAGCCCGCTCTCCGATCACCTCTGTGCTCGCCGGATTTTGGGTGATGGCAACTCCATTCTCTTCCGGAAGGACAGGTGGGTTATCGATGGAGCTCTCGAGTTGAGAGCGGACCTTGCTAGCCCGAAAGCCCGTGTGGATCCAAATTCCCAACTCAAGGTTGCGGACTTCATTGATCGGAGCTCTCTTCCCCCTCGGTGGAATTTGCCGATCCCGGACGGCTTTAACAATGAAATGACTTTTTTGTCTAATATTCTTCGGTCCTGTTTTAATTCCATCTCGTTAGAAGAGATGACAGAATCATCCGGCATGGCACGGAGGATGGTCTGTTCTCTGTCAAGACCGCCTATGACCTTCTTACTTGCGAGATTGCCATGGATCACCGATGGAAAGTGATTTGGAGGAAGGGTATTATTCCTAAAGTTAATTACTTTGCGTGGATTGCCTTTCATAATAAAGCCTTAACCATCGACAACCTCCATAAGAGGGGTTTTGCTATTCCCAACAGGTGCTTCTTGTGCTTTGCTGATTGTGAGACGACAGACCACTTATTTTTGCACTCGTCCTTTTTCCCATTCTCGTCCCTGACAGCATCGTCCCGTCTTCCTTTCAAATCCTTTGGTGCACTCCCCGCTCCCTCAAAGATGCCTTCCACCAATGGCCCAATCCTTTCAAGAATCCTAAACTCCGCTTCCTTCTTGAGGCCTCTTTCCACCACTCCATTTGGCATATTTGGCTAGAGAGGAATTCCAGAGTCTTTGGCAAGGTCCCTAGAGTACCTCCCTGTGTCGCTCGAGAGAGCCTTATCCTTCGCCATTGAGAATTCTAAAGTTGTTCCTAGTTCCCGTCCCCGCCTTCCTGGCGAAGCAACGATCTTCAAAAGTTTGGGCCTCTTCCCTTTTCATGATGGTGTTTCTAAGTCTCAGCGTGGGGATGTTATTTGGACCAAGCCCCCCGTGGGCTGGATTAAATTAAACTTTGACGGTGCGGCCAAAGGCAATCCTGGCCCCGCTGGTTCTGGTGGTGTGGTTAGAGACCATAACGGGAATCTCGTGTTGGCTTATTGTGAAGATTTGGGTGCCCATACTAATCACTATGCTGAAGCCAGAAGTGTTTTGAAAGGTATCCAGATCCTCTCCGAGGATCCTCGGCCTTTGATAGTCGAAGGTGATTCGCTCAATATAGTCAACTATCTCGCTAGGCTCTAAAGACCCGTCTTGGAGGGTCTACAACATCATTCTTGAGGCTAGGATGCTCCTCTCTCAACGTGACAAGTGGAAGGCGTGTCATATTTTCAGGGAAGGAAATCGCGTGGCGCACCACATGGCCAACAAAGGGCTTGCGACCACGTGTCCTGTTGTGTGGCGCTCATGCTTCCCGTCTGAGGTGGCGAGTTTGGCCAATGCGGATATCCTCTCATGATGTTCTCCCCGCTTTGTAAGGTCATTCGTTTGGTTTGGCTGTTTCTGCTTTCGATGGTCAAATTTCTCCAGCTAGTATTTTTGTTTTCCTTGGTAAAATGTGGTTTGTTTCTAGGATATTCAGGCATAAGGGCCCTACTTGTAGCCTTCGGGAAATTAGCAATTTTTGTTTTCTGTCATCATTTTTATTCCTCCAACCACAAGGCATGATGCACATTCCAGCCAGGCTGATTTTGTACATAAGGTTTTGGGATCCTCTATAAAAACCCACTGTTAATCTATTAAAATAATTACCAAAAAAAAAATTGATTTGACAATGGGTCGGGTGCACTTTGTATTTAAGTTTTTTTATAAAATTATATAAGTTTTGGTAGAATTATAATATGTTTTAAAAAGTTCAATATTTTTTAAAGTTATTTTAAAATAATATTTATTATGATAAAAGAATATTGATATTTAACATACAATAAAAATATTATAAAAATTTCATCTATGATTTTTTTTTTTTATGACTCTGATATTATATGAGTTCTATACAAATATCAATTTTAGAGGTTCAATCTAAACCTCATAAAGGATAATTACGATATTTTATTATTGTTTTTTAATAATACAATTAAGAGAAAAAGTATTATAGTTTGACTAGTTATTATAGTTATATTTATTCATCAATTTAATTTATTATAAGTTTTTAATTTTTAAGGAGAAGATCAAGGTTCAAATTTTTATTTTTATCGAGTAAGGTGGGCATAATTGTAATAATTGTCAAATTATTAGAATACTACTATGTGACCATGATATAATATAGGTGAAGCTCATTTCAATTATATTTGAAACTCTCTTTCTATATGATAGATATGGAATGTATAGACCATTAGTGAGAATTATGATATTTTATTATTGTTTTTTAATAATACAATTAAGTGAAAAAGTATTATGGGTTGTTATCACTCAATTGAGTAGTGGTGCTTTATTAGCAGTGATATCACTGGTTTTTATTTTGGTTTGCAGTGATATCACTGGTTTTTATTTTGGTTTGACTAGTTATTATAGTTATATTTTTTTATCAATATAATTTGTAAAAAATCTTAATTTTTAAAGAGAATATCAAGGTTTAAATATATGTATAATTAATACTACTATGTGGCCATGATGTAATATGGATGAAGTGTCGGTTTTTAAGTTTAATTATCTTAAAATATTATAGGTCCTAATGTAAATAAGTCAACAATATTATAGATCGAAATATTAATAATAGGAGGAGAATAATATTAATGAGCAATCAAATATATATCAACGCCAATATAATAATGAAATAACATTCACTTATAATACCAAATTTGAATGTAAATGGCCAAAATTATTCATATACATGCATGAAAAATACTTACAATAATAATTGCTCAAAATCTGTATACAAGCTTTATTATCAAATGCTTGCTATGTGGTTTACAAATAGTTTTCCCAATACATTGTATGGAGCTTTGCCTTCATAATATAGACATAGGAAGAGACTATTCTTGTACTTGACTATTGCTCTCAATATGACAACTCCCATGACCTTTGGCTTATCATCTTGGCACTTGTATACTAGACTCTTCACTCTCTTCTTACATGTATATTTGAACATATGACCCTCGCACACTTCTACATGACACTTACTCTTCTATATGCACTCTTGGTATAAGACACTTGTGCACATCCTCACTTTACATATTTGCACACTTACAAGACACTTGTTCATATTCTCTCAATACACACTTGCACTCTAACTTATTGTCTAAACTAAAGACTCAACCCACTTACATTTGTACCATGAAGGTACCATGGGATACATTAGCATGTACCAAATAATGTAATATTCCAACACCCCCTATATTACATTATTTGGTTATTGAAGACTTTAGTCTTCAATCTTGGTCTTCATCTCTGATTTTTTCGCTGGATCTTCAACATGTGATCCATCATATTCTTGTTTTGGCACTTGCTTTTGAATTGTATCTATTTTTCCTTTCTTCTTCTTTACTTTCCTCTTCTTCTTCTATTTTTTTATTCTATTTTTTCAGTCCTGGTCTTGATCTTGCCATGTCGTCTCTGTGAAGTCTCTCCTCACGTATCCTGATGTTCTATAGCATTTGCAAAATTAGTATCTTCATAATTCTTTGAAAAATGAACATCTTCATTGACTAAGAGTTTTACTATAAGAGCTTTGAATTCATTTCCTTTAGATGTTTCTTCTAATTCTTGAATTTCAAGATTTTTTGAACTAAGTTTTCTTTTTTATTTTCTTCTCTAAATTGTAACTGAGGTTGTTGTTGACGACCATATTGGTACTAAAGATGATATTGACATTGCTGATATTAAGATTGAAATTGTTTTTTTCGTTGAGGATTATATTGATACTGAGATTGTCTTTTTTGAATTGGTTTATTCATTTGACTTCCTTGATTTGTATACATCTGATTTCCTTGATTATATTTATAAAACATTATACTATGACCCTTTCTCTTACATATATAACAGAATCTTGAATTCTATTTAGATTTCTATATGGAAGTCTTAACTATATTACTTGGTATATTTTCTTTAGATACCAACGCATTATTAGTCATTTCATCCTTTCTTGACTAAGTTCTCTACTTCATATTCCTGAAGAATATTGACTAAGCAATAAAATGTAGTTTCCTTGCTTAAAACTTGAAAAGGAGTAACTAAATGTTTTATAACTTTCTGGAAGTGCCCTTAGTGTGACTTGAACAAGAAATTTATCTTCTACCTTTTTCTCCTAGAGTTAATAGTTTTGTTTTTATATCTACTACTTTTCGAAGAAAAAGTTCTATACTTTATCCACTATTAACCTTTAAGGAATATAATTGAGATTGTAAATATAGAATTGTCGCTTTGTTTTTCCCTTCAAATATTTTGCATAATGTATCCATGCATCTGTAGAAGTTTATGTTTTGCTTAAGCATGGTTGTATTTCATCAATTATGCCAAATGTTATCAACATAAATGCCTTTGCATCACCTTCTTCAAATTTTGGTATTAGTTCCATTTACTATATCCCATAGTTTTTCTACAATAAGAATTGATTTCATTTTGTTCTTCCATGATGCAATAATAGGTCCTTTCAAAAGTTGTGATTCAATAAGAAAAAATTTGCTATTTGACATAGTGGAACTCATTCAAATTTTTGAAACCCTTATATCTCCAAAGTTTAAAAAATCGCCCTAATAAGAAAAATTGCAAATTTTTAATTTTTCTAAACCTTTGATGTAGAAGTCCTTTTAACTCCATCCATGTTAAATTAAATTTACAAAAATAAAATATCTTCAAAAAATTTTAAATCTTCAAAATCTTAAAAAAAAACTCTAAATTAAAGAACACTTTAAAGAATTAAAAACAAAACTCAAATCTTTAAACCTTATACTAGCAAAGGGGCAAGCAAGTTTTAGGCCTAAGCCATCAACTATTGATCATTGTACCATGCTTAGACACTAAGTGGAAAAAATATGGGACAAAAAAGAAGAGGCTTTATGTTGTTTTGTAGAATTCAAAAAGGCATTTGCCATAGTGCCAAGGAAAAAATTATGGAGCAGAATGGAAGAGCTAGAGGTTCCAATTCACTACAGGGCATCAGTTCACAAATTATATGAGAATGTAAAGGCTAGAATCAGAACACAGGAAGGGTTATCTGAATGTTTTAGGAGTGACATAGGCGTCAAACAAGGTTGCCCTCTATCTTCAACATTATTTGGGTTGTACATTGACAAGTTAGAAGAATGGATAAACAAATTTGGGGGAGAGGGTGTACACTTAGCCAAATATGTGGTAAAACTCCTCATGTATGCAAATGATGTAATTCTTGTGGCCGAAACAGCTAAAGATCTAGAAGATCACCTTCGGGTTCTAGAACTCTTTTGTAAGGAAGTTGGGATGCAGGTGAACACAAGCAAAACAAAAATCATGATTTTTTCAACAACAAAAAAAGAAGCAACATCTCGAATTTGCGTTTGCAGGAGAACCTCTTGAGGTAGTGGTAGAATACAAATACCTAGGCATAGACTTTCATGACAAGCTCAATTGGAATACATGTAGGATGAAAAGAACTCTAAGTGATTGGACAACGTTATATGCACTTCAAAATCGGTGTAGGAATGCCGAGTTGTGGGACTGGAAGACCACCAAGGTCTTATTTGGCCTACTTGTCACACCGATTGTGTTGTATGGTTGTGAGGTGTGGGCCAGTGGCACAACAAATACAAAATGGAGGCAAATAGAAAGGATTCAAAAATGTCTGATTACAATTTTTCTTAGAATTAAGGCCACAGTCCCTTATCAAATTATTCTAGTTGAAACTGGATTGTTCCCTCTAGAGGCAATTGTTATGACCAAGTTGTTATGTTACTTGAAAAAAACAGAAAACATGAAAAACAACATATGGCTTACAACAGTTAGGGACGAAGAGTTGCATAGGCGGAAAAACACATGGATGAAACAAAATCAGAAATGGATGAAACGTTGGGAAATCAACATAAATGAATGCCCAAATTCAATAAAGACATAAAAAACTATGTGAATGAAAAGTTTAGAAGTGGAATGTGGAAAAATGCAAGCAAGAAAAGACAATACTATATTGCAACGTTTAACCCAACGTATTACCACAAGAAAAAAGCATATATAGGCGCTAAAATCAAGTGGAGGGAAATAATCCTCATTGCTCAAATAAGGACTAGCTCTCATATGCTTAGATGTGAAACAAGGATATGGACAACGCCCAAGGAACAATGGGAAGAAAGGATATGTACTCTATGCAGCACAGGGGCAATAGAGACAGAGGAACATTTCATCTATGAATGCCCGAGTTTTTCGAACATTTGTGGCAAATACAAAGAAACACTTGGAAAAGGGTCTATGATAGAGTTATTTGAAGACAGTAAAATAAAAAAGTTGGGAGTCGCTAACCCAAATCAGAAGGATAAGGAACAACCTTCTCAAGGATATTAAAAAATTAAATCACTCAAATCTTCTAATAATTTTTAAACTTATAATAAATTCTATTAATAATCCTTATCACTCCATAAATAAAAATATAAATTCAATGTTGAAAGACCAAAAATTTCAAAAGTAAATTCCTTATAACTCCACCTTATGTTTTTCAAAAAGCAAATTTAATTTAATTTCCACTAAATAATTCAAAAAGGTAATTAACATACCTTTCTATTTTAAACATCTTTGATTTGTAATGTAAGAACGTTACCTAGATTCCTCCTTCAGCGCTCGTTCCCATCTACAACGCTTGCAATTGCTTAGGCTAGATAATGTTTGAGATGGCATTAGGATTCCAACTTTGAGTGTCCTCAAAATGCTTGAGGATAATGCTTACTACTCATGCTCTCCCGAATGCTTTTATTTTGCACCGTGCTTTATTCAAACTCTTTGGAAGGCACGTTTGTTTCTCCAAGAACACACTCAGATACGTTCTACTGTTGTGAGCTTATTCGAGCTCTCCTGGTCACGTATGCCTATTGTGAGCTTATTTAGGCTCTTTTGGTCACGTATGCCTGTTGTGAGCTCATTCGAGCTCGCCTCTAGATTCTTAATGCTTTGATAGCGTTCTCTTCCTTTGCTATATATTGTTCTAGTTATTAACTCCTGCTAATCTGTCCACGTATGCAGGTTTCTTTGATTTCAAATTGTTTTATCTTCCCTTGATTGCTTGGTCTACCTCATGTGCTCAGTCGATGGTTGCTAAGTCTCCTTTCCTAGAAACTTCTTTCTTCTAACACTTGGCCATATAATCTCTTGGTTTCTCAAGTTTATGCAAACAATTGGTCTCCTTGTTCAATGCTAGACACTTTTGGTCACCTTGTTTTGTGTTGGTCACTTCTAGTCATGTCGTACTATGCTAGTAGCTTCTATATTGAGTCCTGGTGGCGCTTGAATGCACTCTAAGCTTCACGATAAAGCACTTCTCTTAAAACTCTTAGATAGATGCACTCCTTACTTCTAGTTTGTTGTGCTTAGACCTCTTAGATTACTGCAATAAGATAGCACTTGTGGATTTGTTGTATGATAGCACTTATGATGACTTTTTGCATTCTTTTATGTATAGTAGCCTTTGCTTTCTTTAATGTTGAAATAGCTTCTCAAAGAATACCTCTTCAAAAAACTAATCCAAGACCAAGACTAAAATGATATGAAGATATTTCCCATAAGCCTTATCTTTCTAGTTACCTTTAATTAACCAGAATCTCAACTTTCCTCTATACCTTTCTATTCTTTTTCTGAAGGCTCTTTTTCTTTATAATTCTCAATACTATTTTTTTCTCATGAAACTTATACTACTTCTCTATCTTTTGTATTCTGCTAATCTATGGAAGCTTTGATGCTTCTCTATCCCTGGAAACTATCTCTCATATCTAGAATCTATCGCCAATGTTTAGGTCATGCCTAAGAACAAAATATGATTATCCTCTTCTCTAGAGAATCTAATATAAATATCAAGGTGACTATGAATCCCCGAATGACCAACTTTTTCCTGAGTTGGCTCTTTCTCAATATTCAATAGTGATTCTCCTCTTTTCTAAAGAATCTTGAATATTATCAAGGTGACTTTGAATGTCCCCAAACTTCCAACTTTCTTCTGAGTTGGCTCTCTATTAAATTAGTTGAGTCCTAGTCTTTGTTGGTTTTCCTTCAACCAAGTGGAAAAACCCTAGCATTCAAATTGGGGCGACTTTTCCTTGTCCCCTCAATATCTACTCAATCAGATCTTTAAAATAGATTCCATGTCTTCACTACCTTCAAAGTGAACATACTCTACTATAACTCTATCAAAAATGGGCAAAGTTATTTGGTGGTAGCTCTTAGACCACTATTGACTTTTAAGTCTAACTATCTTAAAATATCATAGGTCCCAATGTAAATAAGCCAACAATATTATAGATCAAAATATTAATAATAAGAATAGAATAATATAAATGAGCAATCAAATATATATCAAGGCCAATATAATAATGAAATAACATTCACTTATAATATCAATTATGAATGTAAATGGCCCAAATCATTCATATATGCATAAAGAATACATACAATAATAATTGCTCAAAATCTATATATAGGCTTTATTATTAAATGCTTTTTATGTGGTGATCGTTTACAAATCGTTTTTCCAATACATTGTATGGATATTTGCCTTCATAATATAGACATAGGAAGTGACTCTTCATGTACTTGACTATAACTCTCCATATGACAGCTCCCATGACCTTTGGCTTATCATCTTGTCACTTGTATACTAGACTCTTCACTCTCTTCTTACATGCATACTTGAACATGTGACCCTTGCATACTTCTACATGACACTTACTCTTTTATATGCACTCTTAGTATACATCCTCACTTTACATATTTGCACATTTACATACAAGACACTTGTGCACATTCTCTCAATACAAACTTGCACTCTAACTTACATGACACTTGTCCATTTCCTTAAAGACTCAACCTTAATCTATTACATATTTACATTTGTACCATGAAGGTACATTAGCTTATACTAAATAATGTAGTATTCCTCAACATGAAGCCCATTTCAATTCTATAAAATTGAATTAAATATATATAAACACACTTATTTCTTGATGCTATACTCAAAGCATATGAAAGAAAACCATGGAAAAAAAAAATCAAGTTTCTATCCAATATAAAACCCATACCAAAATAAAACTATAAAATTTAAAAATTAAATTCTCATCTTAAACACAAGATAAGGACTAATACTAATAACATTGGCTAGTCCAAAAACTGGTGCAAGCCCCTCACACACATATATTAATAAAACCCACATCAAGTAAAGACTATAAACACATACACACATATAGAAACAGGTCCATGGGAGAGCCACAAATGGCTAGTCTAAAAATTGCCACAGACCTCATTACAAAAATTGTGTCAGGAGTGGGGATTTGATTTGCCCACAAGTCGATTGTTGTACAGAAAGAAATGAAAGGAAAGCCTACAAAAGAATACAATTGCAAACTTGTCGATCCTTTACAAAGCTAACACTACTCCTATTTATAAATTACAAAGAGGAGGGTTTCCCTCTAAAACTCATGTAGAGATTTCAAGATGACTACTGCTTTTGAAACCGAGTCATGTCTTGTCTGAGTTGTCAATCCTTCTAATGTTCTCTAGATCCGGTTTCTTAAATGCCAAATGGTTCTAAGCCTTCAGAAGAGCAACTACCGCCATTATTTCCAACTACCCTTTTTGGGAATGCCCACAATTTGGGTGTGGAAGATTTTTGCTTTTAATGCTCCAGATTCAGGAGTGGCCTTGTCATGGCTTCTTACCTATTGTTGTCCTTTATGAGAGATATATGACATTCCTTTCACAATAAAGGATAGTACTTTCCATAAGATTGCACACGTTAGCAAATCTTAGATTTTTGAGATGTGTCTTTTCTACGAAAGTTTTCCTCACCATTCAACCTTGGGACTTTTCTTGCCTCAAGACTTCTTACCATCAGACCTTAAATGTCAAAGCTTTTGCTTTCCCCTTTTTGATTGGACTTCATAAGGTCTGACCTTCAAACTTTATCCTTTGTGGCCCTCCAATCCTCGAAAATTTCAATCGAAGGTTTCTCTTCAATGTTTGTCTGCTTTTGTAGTTTGCTCTTGCTGCCAAAAAAATGGTGTAGTGAGGAATCACTACAATTCTAACAACTCACAAGGGATCTTTAGCCTGCTAAAGATAAGGAACCCAGGGCGGTTGATACCTTAGCTCATTGGGCATAAAGTCAAGCAAAGAATATTCCTAGAGAAGGTGGGAAATTCAGCAATCAATCTACATCTCCACGGCTCTGTAGCTATTAAGACTTCCATCCCCCATGATTTTGGGACTACTATGCTACATATAATACATATGTACAAAGGTTTTAAGTGACTAGCCTTTATCCATTGCACATAGAATCGCAAAGGCTTCCAACTCACTGCTCAAGTCCCCTCTCTTCCTTTTTCTCAAGTTTCTTGGGTGAAAGATCGCCACCCTTACGAAAATGAGACTTCTCAACAGCCCCCTTGATGCAAATAGACTGGTACCGTAGATAGACACCCTTCTTGGTGAACTGGGACTAGTATCAGTATCAACTCCCTCTTTGTTTTTTACCCGATTGGCATATACATTAGTCCTCAGCTCAGATCCTTTGCCTCTTCTTCGCTTCTAGAGGGACGGGTTGCTTCCTTTTGGCTTGGGGAAGTGTTTGAACTTATTTGCTCAAACACCTCTGAGGTAGCGGATTCCACCACCTCTGCTATCCTTCGACCCATCTGATTGTTGATTTGGCTTTGGGGCCTTTGCCTCCACATACTTCTCCTTTTCCCAAATTGGCGTAATTTGGTCAAACGTAGTAAGTTGTTGCATGAGAGAGGACTATGAAGTAGTAAGTCGAATAACTAGGGTTGATTGCTTTGTCTTTCTATATTCAAATTTATGAATAGAACAAGTTGGTCTCGTTCAATGATTGAGTGCGAAGGGAGGGAGTAGACCCTCTTACAAGCCCTTCCTTTGAATGAAACTACGAGCATCCTTAGAGCCACATTCTGCTTCATGATGTGCAATTGGTAGAAGTAGACGATATCTTGTAGATGCTCTAGTGGGGTTGACAATCCTTCGCTATCATAATATGGTTGATTTTGAAGTATGGACATTACATAGTCATCCCAAACATCTTGTGGCATTGGAGGTCGCAAAGGGCATGTTTTGTTCCATGTTGAAAATTTCACTAGGAAGGAAGCGTTCATGTTTTGGCATGAAGCCTCCATGGTGGAGCTTTCATAGGCTTTTGGGTTCTTTGGTTCGAGTGGAGTCGCCAAGTGAATCCAAAATTTACTCTGAAAGCATGTAGACTGGGGCCTTCACCAAAACATCAATCTACTATCTTTAACAACAACTTCTTATGATGTTCGTTCTAGAGCATAATCGCTAGGTGAGTGAGATGCTTCAACAAGCAGGGATAGGCCTAGACCCTCACCAAGTCTAGCCTAACTTGTTACGATTACGGGACCAATAATATGTCACTAGGGTCCCACCGACATTCCATTAAGTAGTTGTTGTATCTAATTGTCTCAGGAGGAACAATCGTGCCTCACGAGGAGCGACACAGTAGGGTCGTAACCAAGAGCGTGAGGTTTGACTCAATTGAGGGCCTTCGAAAGTTTTTACAAGGCTAACTCCTTATTAATATGTGATCTTTAAGACACATTTAAACTCAAAATGGGAAAAGAGATGTGAGAGAAAAAATAAAACTTAACAAAAGAAAAAAGGGTGGTAATGTGCCAAAAGATCCACTAAGATCTCCCTGCACAACAAGCCTAAATGTTATGTGCCAATGGTGAACGCTTCCTTTCCCCAACATAGTTAAGCACAGATGAGAGTCATCAACATAAACATGCATAAAGAGGTGGGTCCATAGGAGAGCCACAAATGAATAGTCCAAAAATTAACGCAAACCCCTCTCACAAACATCAATAAAACCCAAAGTAGTTAAAGACTGCAAACACATACACATATAGAAATGGGTTCGCAAGAGAGCAACAAATGGCTAGTTCGAAAATTGACACAAGCCTCCATATATATATATATATATATATATATGCAAATAGTTCATTACAAAGACTGTGTCGGGAGTGGGGGTTTGATTTACCCACAAGTTGCTCAAGAGCTAACTATTATATAGAAAGAAATGAAGGGAAAGCCTACAAAAGAATAAAATTGTAAACTTGCCAATGCTTTACAAAGTTAACACTACTATTTATAAATTACAAAGAGAAGGGTTTCCCTTCAAAACTCATGTAGAGATTTCAAAATGATTGTTGCTTCTAACACTAAGTCATGTCTTGTCTATGTTGTCAATCCTTCCAAGGTTCTCTATATCTGGTATCTTAAATGCCAAATGGTTCTAAGCCTTCAGATGAGCAGCTACCGCCATTATTTTCGACTACCCTTTTTGGGAATCCCACAATCAAGGTGAGGAAAGTTTCTACTTTTAATGCTCCATATTCAAGAGTGGTCTTGTCATGGCTTTCTAGCTCTGGTTGTCCTTTTCAAGAGATATAAAACATTCCTTTCGCAGTAAATGACAATACTTTCCAAAAGATTGCACAACTCAACAAATCTTAGATTTTTAGGATGCAATGCCTTTTCTTCAGAAGTTTCCTCACCATTCAACCTTGGGACTTCTGACTATCGAACCTCCAATGTCAAAGCTTTTGCTTTCCCCTCTTTGATCGGACTTAATAAAGGTCCAACCTTCAGATTGTATCCTTTCTGGCCCTCAGATCCTTGAAACTTTCGATTGGATGTTTTTCTTCAATGTTTGTTTGCTTTTGTACTTCAATCTTGTTGTCAAAAATGGTGTAGTGAGGAATCACTATAGTGACTATCCTAAACATACCCCAACGTTTGCAATATATACATTTCTTCATGCAACTATTCATGCAAAAAGTGCATCTCACATCAACTCACTACACTATGAATAATGCAAAGTAGCAATGGAATTTATAAACTGAATATAACTCATGTCTTAGCTACTAAAAAGTTCTTAAAATAATCACACCCTTAAATATAAAAGAAACTTTAGTAGTTAAGCAAGCTTTAGACTTTAAATTATTTCTATTAGCTTTAAATTTTGTTTGACATATCAACTTCCACTAAACTAGTTTTTCCTTTCAAAATAGAAACTAAGTCATAGGCACCATTCTTCATTAGTGAATATTATTGTTAAGAACCTCCTTTGCTTTGATACCAATTGTTAAAAAACTCTTTTCTCATCCACAAAAATTAGTACCCATTTATAGAAATATAAAAAATTGTACTTCTCAGAATGAATATAAAAGCATTCACAAATATGCTTGAAAACAAATAAATTTAATTTATGAAAATTTTGTACCAAACAAAATATACAAATTACTCCAATTTATTCAAAATATAAATCAAACCCTTCAGATAGGTCAACACCGTACAATGCTCCCTATTGGAAAGAAGCCACTTGTCACTATATCTCAATGCTCCCTATTGGAAAGAAGCCACTCATCACTATATCTCAATGCTCCTTATTGGAAAGAAGCCACTCGTCACTATATCTTAACATGAGACCCAACACATACAATACTCTCTATATCCCCAATACGAGCCTCTTGCCTACATTATATAATACTCAACTACCTACCATTACCACTTATCCATACATGTGAGATAAATACTTTTATTTTAATATTATAATATTAAGTTCCTATCTTAGGTTTTTAACAATCCATCACCTTTATAAAATGTTTCGTCCTCAAAACATAAGAGACTAAATAATACGATCTTTTAAGCCTTGTTGTGAATTGGTATCAATCTCGATCATCTATCCATCCCAATGAAATTATTATCGATGGTGATCTTTGTTGTTGGAGGTATCTTTCTGTTGGCAACAAATATCATTCTTTTTCATCCATAGTTGCTTGCTTTTGCCACTTGAGTATCCAAGATTGTTTTATTGGCTCCACGCTTCTACTGCTCTACTATGGTAACTTGAATGATGAGTCCATTTGCTCCTTGATGATCTTGCACCACTTTAAATACCATAATCACTATGCTTTTTTTGTCAAACACTACCATACTTGGTGCTCTTTTGATTCCATATAGAACCATAATATTGTTCTTTTAAGCCATACCTCCAAGATTATTACTGCTCTTGGTGGTGTGGATGGCGATATGCTACAACTTTAACAGAATGTTCTACCTTATTTGACTCCTCCACATTTTGTTCTCTCATGTGCCCCTCATTAGACGTGTCCTTATGCTCTTCTACGTCTTTCTTGGACTTTGTTGTTGTTCTTTCTTCCATGGACTCTACTGCTGCTACTTCTTTTTTGGATTCTATTTCAGGTTCTAATGATTTTTTTTTTCAATTTGTTTCCTTGCAATAGATTCATGTTTTTCATTGGATCCTTGCCTCTTACACTGGAAAGTATATTATATTGTTATTTTCTTTTTCTTGTACCAAAACTTCATGAACTTCTTTTGTACATTAATATTAATAGTACCAAACAATTTAACTAAATATAACCAAGAACAACATCCATATTATCCATCTCAATGGCATAAAAATATGAGTGTAAGACATTATCCATAGTAATCTTCAAATCTTAAAAAATTTGAACATTCTTACCCTCAAGCTTTGTGTCCTTATTTTATTTTCCTAAATTTGCAACCTTTTAGCCAAAGCAATGTTAATGAAATTATATCCACTATTAGGGTTTATAGAAATAATAACCCTTTCTCTTTGGATGCCACCATAAACCTGCAAAATAGATTTTTTTGATATAAACAAATCTTCCTAATCACTGCTTAGCATATCTGATACGAAAAAATCTTCGTGATCATTGCCTTGCATATCTATCACAAAAAATATGCTTCTTTTTGTCTAAACACTATTATCCTTCTCTTTTCCTTTTTTTAATTCGTGGCAATTTAACTCTCCTTCTAATTCCTTTTGTTCTTTTCGAAACCTAGCTCTTTTATTTTTATTTTTATTTTCAATTTTCCATCTGCTTCTGAATGCATCTTCAAATTCTTCCCATGTGATTGAATAATTATGGGCACAACTAAAGTTTGAAAGCCAAGAACCAGCTTCCCCTTTCAAAGCATTACAAAGATTACATTTCCATTTCAATTAAAAAAATTATAGAAAAACTTTTCTACTTCATCAACATTACTTAGTGTCACTATCATCCCTTCCTATGAATATTGGCAACTCCATGACCTTAGCTGATAGATATTTGCACTCAAATGAGCAAATTGTTAACGACCTATGGACTATTTTTTTATATAGCTACTAACGGCCTGTGGACTGCGTATTTTCTACACTCAACTAGTAACAACTTATAAATTATGTACTTTTGATAATTGATAATGACCTACTTTATAGACTATTTTTTAAGGGATTGCTACCAAATTACAAACTAGGTATTTCGGCACTACTACCAAACTACGGATTGGGTGCTACCAAACGGCAATTTACTACTCTACGGACTCTTTTTTTTTAGACTGCTAGCAAATTTTAAACTGGGTATTTTGGCACTGCTACCAAACTATGGGTTGCTACTTTGCAGACTGCTTTTTTTATTGATTGCTACCAAACTATAAATTAGGTATTTTGGCACTTAGACCCGTAACTAATAATAACTTTCTCTATAGATTTTTATGGACTGTCAGGTAGACTGCAAATTGGGTATTTTCTACACTCGCAACTGTTTGCTCTACTCAAGCAATGGAAACTGTGTATGAACTATTGTTGAAGTTGTCGTTGATGACCATATGGCATTTCTATGGAAATTCTGGCAATGAATTAGGCCCTAAACTACGACATCCTAGAGCCACAAAAGTTGTCTAAGCAAGTGCCACTCTTTGATTACCAAAAATATTCCCACTAGGGAATAATTGTCGAGAAACTAGCCACATGTTTACCTTCAAACAACTCTTTGTATACTTTCTCAAGGTAAAAACACTACTAATAGAATGTGGGTTGTTGACCCTTTTCATTGGTGATACACTCAAACTAGTTACTCTAGGGTTCTTGGGGTACTCCTTAGAATGAGTTTTAGGGCAAATGTTAGCCCAAGTACTTCTCCTAGTTAAGCGGTTGGGACTTGCACCCAATCCTACAAGAGGTTATTAACCTAGTGCAAGTACTTATTAAGCACCAAAATTAGGATTTGAATGATGAACAACGAAACATAGCCTTGAAAAGTGCTCTAAATTATTGAAGCTTCTATAGCAAACCACATATTTAGAAAATGCTTTGAAATACCTAAAGCTTTATGCAACGAAACATGGCCCTAGAAAGTGTTCTGATACCAATTGTTAAGAACCTCATTTGCTCTGATACCAATGGTTAAGAACCTCTTTTCTCATTCACAAAAGTTAGTATCAATTTGTAGCATATCAAAAATCGTACTTCTCAGAATGAATATAAGCATTCACAAATATACCAAAAAACAAATAAATTAATCTACAAACAATTTGTACAAGATAAAATATGTAAATTACTCTAATTTATTCAAAATATAAATCAAACCCTTGAGATAGGGCAACACCGTACAATGATGCTCCTTATTAGAAGGCAATCAATCCTCACTATACCTCAATATGAGATCCAACACATACAATATTCTTCTCTCTATATTCCCAATACGAGCCTCTTGCCTACACTATATAATACTTAACTACCTACCACTATCGCTTATCCACACATGTGGGATAAATACATTTATTTTAATATTATAATATTAATTTCCTATCTTAGGTTCCTAACAATTATCTATATGCCATCAATCACCCCATTTTGAATTACCATATGCATTGTCAACAGTCTAAGTATCCTCTTATTTTAAGGATGAGCAACATGATCCATGTTGGCCCTACTAGATCTCGTTTTGTTAGTGCCAATACAGTCACCTACCAATCGGCTTATTTCTTTTAGTGTGTTTCTAAAGCACTTTGGAGGAGACTACACTATAGAAGTTGGAGCAACAATTGTTGCAACATTTATTTTGGTCTCCACTTCATCTTCTAATAAGTCATTTCAGAATAAGACAAAGTCATAGGTGTAATGATAGAAGTTGAAGAAGAAGAGGATGCTAGCTCAAAATTCATTTCATGCTCATCAACTTAAGTTCTCATCTATAAATACATTTCATTAGTGCTTGGGTCAAAAGATAGTAGTCTTTTACATTCTCATCATAACAAACAAATATTACTTTTCTTTCTTTTGCCTTGTTTTTATTTTGAATAAATACCCAATCTTCACTAACAAACATTTCAATGTTGAAAATACTAAATTTTATTTTATTCGATTATTTTTTGATTTGATGTTATGCACTGTTGAATGAGGAGTGTGATTCTAAATATAATTTTCATAGTTGATGTCCTTGATCCAAAAGTTTGAACCTATGATCTTGTCTTGAATCATGTATAGTTTGACACTTTCTTCAATGCCTATTTTCTCATTTGATAATGACATTCTATTGTGGCATGTAAGGAACTGTATGTTGCAATTACATTCCAAGGGTAGCAAAAACAATAGTGAAAGTATTGTTGACATATTCATTCACATAATATTTTCTAAATTACATCATTAAAAGTCCAAATTACTTCTTAAAAAAGGCCTTGAAGTAAACAAAATTTGTGAAAAACTTCATTTCTATACTTTATAATATAGATCCAAGCAGATCATAAGAAGTCATTAGCCAAAAGCGATCATATACTTAATTTTTGTAATGATACAATATGGAATATCAAATCATTCTAAACCAAATTAAGTGGAACCTTTGCTATCGAAGCCTTTCCTTTCTCAAACTTTTCCTTATGATGTACATAACATTGACAAACTCCATCTCTACAAGTAACACTTCGAATACTTGTAGCCATATTTTAAGTGTTTAATTTTTGTAAACAAAATTCATGAAATCTAAACCACTCATGCCATACTTTGATAAAGTCATATACATTAGTAATAAGTACATTAAGAAAGAACGAGGAATCAAAAGTATCAAACTTATATAGTCAAGTTGACTCATCAACTCTTGTAGAACCAAGAATTTCTTTATGGTCCATTAAGAAATATTTTCTATCATTTTTTAGAATATAATATTTGATAGATGGATAAAAGATTTTATGATAATTTAAATATATATAACATTAATCATCATCCATCGCTCATTTCAAAAATCTCAAATTCTAATCCATCGCTCATTTCAAAAATCTCAAATTCTAAAACATATAAAGGAAAATAATCTTTCACATATAATCATGAATGTTTACACTCAACAATTAAGGAAAAATATCTTTTGACTTTTCCATATAATAGGAGGATCTACCAAAGTCAAGAATACGTTCAACTTTTGTATAGGTTATTATAATCAAGGCATAATTATTTGAAGAGAATGCTTTGTCTTTGTCTTTTGGATAATGAATAATGAGAAGAAATGCTTGCTAATCTAAATCATTTACTTTTTAATTACTTCTAAATTCGCCTTCTTATCTAAACAAGGTTATTTTCCATAAAATGGATGATGTTTATCAAAATTATTATGTTTTCAAAGTTTAGATAAAGAAAATTTGGACCTGGCTTCCCGTCTTTGAGTTCTTCTAAACCTTTAGGAAGTTGTTTTCTCTTCTTTGAATCCTTAATATGATTTGTAGTTGATACTTAATTCTTGGAGACCTTGGAAGAAATTGCCTTGATTTCAATGAATTTATATTAATTCATTAAAATATTCTCACAAAAATTATCAAATTTTTATAATTGTTAATATTGTTCCTAGAGTATCAAAAGGAATTGGCTCAATTGGTTATATTCCTCAACCTTTAAGGAGGAGGAGACCCAGGTGTGCATCTTGCCAATTGATACATGCATAATTATCAAGTTGTAATACCATTATGTGCTCATGATGTAATATGGGTAAGGCCGATTTTAATCCTGTATAACTGATTAAAAATATATATTATTCCCAAAGTAAGGAGCAAGTTTGAGCCTCACCTTTTTCTCATTTTAGAAAGCAAGCAAGTGTTATGAGTGCAAGCAAGAAGTGTGAGCAGGAAGCAAAGTGCAAGCAAAAGGAAGCACCATTTATTCTTGTTCTAGATCTTTGGAGAAACTCAAAAACTAAAGGACTAGGTAACATGGCAATAAAGTCATTTTTGGAAGTCCTTACTAGAAGTAAGGATGGTTGAAAGTATGGATGCCCTAGTTAGGGATAAGAGGAGGAGCAAATCTATGGCAAACTCTATCCATTACTTCCCTTCCTCTCTCCATGACTCTTGTTTAATGGAAATTACCACACCTACACATCGCAAATTCATACCCATCTCTTGGGAGTTCCTAATTAAATTTCTTTTGTCACACAATAATGAAGGAGATATTACATTTGTCTTAGAATATGCGATCTGCTGTCAGACTTCATGAATGGAGGCTTTTCAGAACTGTTCAACAAGTTCAAAGTATAATACCCAAGCAATATCAAGTCACACCTATTCTAAACCTATTATCCATAGATTGGATGATCCACCCAAGTGGGGATGGATGGATAGGTCAACTAGTGAGGGATACATCAATATATAGAATCATTACAATAGCTTTTCTTAACTACAAACCATGTTTTTCTATCTTTAGATATATCTTTTTACCTTTTAGATTTTTTAGCTTTTTGGCTTTCTTGGCTTTTTTTTTTTTTTTTCATGCAAAAGAAACAAGAATATATGATCTGCTGGAATTCAGCGGAATGGAGGTTTTTCAGAACTCTTCAACAAGTTCCAAGTACAATACCCAAGAAATATCAAGTCACACCAATCCAACAAATGCCAATCACATTAAACGTGATGATTATTTTCATACTTAATATGTTATAGTGAGATCTTGCCACTTGTTATATTGCATTCATGTAATAAAATTAATGATGTTGACATGTAGTATCGAACTTCCTTTTCCTCAAAGCAAACCAAGACAGTGATTCAATGTTACTGTAGCTTTCCAACCAAAACAACATGAAATCCAACAAGCATTGGACTTCCTCAACAAAGAACAGATCATCTAACCAAGTCATAACAAATCCCATTGGCCAACAAAGAGCCATATAAATGAGACTGGAGACAGAATTCAAGATGATCAATGCGGATTATTTAACCATTAAGAACGTTCATCCAAGTGTCACATATAGTGTTCAGGTAAAAGTATGCAAAGAGGTCACTAAGCCAAGACTAATGAGAACAAGATTAGATGCTAAAACCAAATGTCTTTTAAGACAAACTCCATAGTAAGGTTGTTCACTCTCTATGGAACCACAAAAAGGCGTATAGTGTAAGCCTTAGCATACAAAACCTTATGTTACATTATCTGAGTTATACTGAGAATGTAAATTACTTCCACAGTTTGCAAAATATCTGGCTAGCATTCTAGTGGCGTTTTGGTATTAAAGCATGTTGTAGATCATATTTGTTATCAACGACAATGACAAACCAATCACTTGGTTGGAAGAATTGCAAGTTTCAATCATAAGCATGTGTTAGGCCACGGAGTGCTTTGAATGAGCCCTAACAATAAAAGGAAGGTAAAACACCCTGAAACTCATTGTTTTAATATGATCAATCAAGAGGAAGTTAAAGCACCACAAAGCCAAACCGTTCTAAGATACCATAAGAATGGGACAGACAGAAACCAAAAATATGCCCAAGGAGGCTGTAGGAGAATGTCAGA
Organism: Wollemia nobilis; assembly: GCA_028583015.1. Lineage (NCBI taxonomy): Eukaryota > Viridiplantae > Streptophyta > Pinopsida > Araucariales > Araucariaceae > Wollemia > Wollemia nobilis. The sequence continues at coordinate 2,236,828 of JAQPPZ010017031.1, read as the reverse complement.
GCCAATAGGTAGATAAGCTCAAGAGCAGTCCATGCCAACCACATAGAAATTTCAACAGGAAAAACATATACGCACATTAATTAGAGATTGTAATTCGCTTTGTCTGCCACTGTACTAGTGCCTATGAATGTTGCAAGCACTATGACTTCATAAAAAAAAAAAGGAATACTAGTAATGATAACTTACACCGTAGCACTTATATACAACGAACACCACCTTTAAGATCGAAACCAAAACAGCACTTGATAATTGGATGAGATAACATAATTCATTTTCCCATCTAACAGTTCATATCAAATTGCATTTTCGACTTTCTGAGTTGAAAATACAAGGATAAGATCTACTTTGCTGCTACAACCAATACATGCAACATTGCCATTGATTTGACATCTGAAGCAAGTGATTAAAGACTTCTTTTCAACATAATAAATGGAAGAACTATAAATAACCGTGGCAATACATCCAACCAAAAATAGATCAATATGTGGGATACAAGTTTGAAGTATTGATGTACCTACAATTTGGTTGGAAGATGCCAAGTATGCTTTGATGGTTAGTCTTGAAGTTCAAAGGAGGGTTGCATGTTGAGACAACCAATGTAGAAGTGAGAGAGCAGTGTCATTGCTAAAGTACTATCAAAAGGCATTTGCATGGTTCCAGGGGATATGGAATTTCAGCTCTACAACAACTTTTTCAGAATCTCCATCCAAAATTAGGAATCAATGTTTTGGAAGAAATCATCAAGTAATTTAGAGGAAGCTGCAACTTGGGAATACAATCTCTTAAAGGGGTGGTGCAATCTTCCGGGCTCCCCTTTTCAGCAGCCAATGAAAATTTACCTATTAAAGAGTAGCTAATATAAAATTTAGGGGCAAGATTCAAATTTTGAAAATTTTCAAATGTATCATATTCATGGGACTACTCAAGGCATTAAAAATTTGAAGAGCAGCCACCTCCATGGACTGCTGTTTAATATACCGTGTATACAGTTTCCTGATTATTTTTAATGCTGCACATGTATTCTCAATTTCAAAATTTTAAAAACTCACATAGTCTGTTTTCCACTGATTGAAACCAGACAAGCAGACACTAGCCAATCAATCAATGTCCAAATGTTATGATAGGTCATGATTCCCAATGCTTCCTAAACTATAACTACCAATCAGAGCATACACAAGGAAAATTGCATTAGCGTAAAGAAAAATGTTCAATCTATTGCAGGAATAATTTGAGTGGCTAATATTAGCAAGTTGGTTATTTTTCTCATTTCTACAAATAGCTGCCAGTTGAAAATGACAATTAGACTCAATTAATAGCAAATCAATAGTCGGTTCCTCCACCATCCTGCCTTTAAATAATGCATAAAGGCATAAAATCCGTCATTTAATTAATAATAATGATTTGAAAATTTTTAATCAAATAAGGTTAAATTTTTTAATTTTTAAGAAAGAAATTTAGGTTTGAACATTACCAAACAATACAAACATAATTGTCAAGTTATTGTAATACCACTATAGTCATTATATAACAGGGGTGAAGTTGTTTCAATCCCATATAATCAATTTAAATAAAAATATTTAAAATTTTAAAAATAAAATTTTAATTTCAACATATGACAAGGTTTTTATCCAAGGCATTGTGAAGCAATTATAAATAAATAATATAAAATCTTATAAATGCAACTTCTATTTTGGATACTCAGAATAAGGTAACTTATACTACAATGATACAAAAAAAATGGGGACCATTTCAACTTCTTGTAACCAATTTAAGAGAGTGCATGATAAAGTTACTAAATAGTTGCAAGTTGGCTAGTTTTCTAGATTTTTTTTTAAAGAATTTTAAAAAATTATATTAAAATAAGATTACTAACAAGTTGAGGCAAGACTCTTCTCAGCTTTAGCCAACAAGAACAACCTGTTTCCCCTTTTAACTTTTCAACAAACTTTCATAACTCTAAAACCCAAGTTTCTAAGAACCAACGACTTTTGATTACAACACTAAAAGGAGCATTGGAGCCAAATCTCCTAAACCATATGTCTGCAATGGCTGTCCAAATTAGCTAAACATTGGATTTGCTCACCAACCTACCTAATCCTCTCATCCTCAATAGCCATGCCACTATGCCATTGAACCCCTACCTCCTTCTCAGTACCCATCTTAACCAAGAAGTCTACCACTTTATTCAAAGCTCTACCCACATAAATAGGAATCACATCATCTAATTTCCTCCACAATTCCTTAATTTAGGTGATAAGAATCCTCAACCTCCACGTCTCCAAAGCAAAGTTCCTCATGCAAACCAAAGCTCCTACCAAGATTTGAGAATCCGATTCTATGATTATCATCCTATAACCTTGTCTGACCGCCCAGATAGAAGCAAATTTGATAGCTAAGGCTTTTGCTTCATTGTTTGTGGCCCTGCCCAGGCCCTGCAGTTCCCAATTGAGCACTGTCCCAACATGATTTGTGTAGACCACTCCAATTCCAGCTCTACCCGGATTGCCTTTTGCAGCTCCATCAGTATTAATTTTAATCTAGCCTTTTGGGGTTTTTTTCCAACTAGCTTTGTCTTGCCCCTCCTGCACTTCGGCTTCCTTATCCATCGTCCCTATATCAGCCTAAGTTTCTTCTTTAGTATACACTACCACAATTTTTGTGACTTTGCTCTAAATGACCTATGAGACGCCGTCCAAGGATGAAAAGGTTTCTCTCAAAAAAAATTCATTTCTCTCCAACCACACTTGCCATCAAATAAAGTTTAATCCATGCTTCCACCTGATACGTCGTCCAAGGATGAAAAGGTTTCTCTAAAAAAATTCCATTTCTCTCCAACCACACTTGCCATCAAATAAAGTTTAATCCATGCCTCCACCTAATACGAAGAGATATAGATTTAGAACTGCCCCTCTTCAATCTCTCCCAAATATTAATCTGGTTCAAATCACCATTGAATTCAATTTTATAAGCTAAAAACCATCACTCCCAGATCTGGCGCCTGAATGGGCACTCAAACATCAAGTGGATTTGGCACGTGAATGGGCACTCAAACATCAAGTGGTCAAATGTTTCCTCACTTTTGTAGCATAAAACACATTGGGATGGACCAACGATTCCCCTACAACTCAAATTATCAAAAGTAAGAATTCCATTGTGCATGAACTTCCAGGAAAAGAAGTTTACTTTCGGTCAACCCTTGGACTACCAAATTTTTCTCCAATCCTCAACCTGATATGCATGAGGAGGAGATTTTGGAAGGATCTTATCATATCCATCCTTCACCGTGTAGACTCCAAGGCTCCCATAGACCCAAGCTAATTTATCGTCCTCATCTCTGCCAGTGATAAATCTTTCTGCCAAAATTTTAGTCGATATGGGTGTCAATTCCAAAGGGATTGAAATTGGCCACTCATCCAACTTCTTAAACTGCTTAAACCTATAATCCCCCAGCTGATTAGTGTTGAAATAACTTTCAATCTTAGATCCAACACCCGCTTTCCATGGTTGTTTTTACTGGTTGCAGTTCTGACAATTCAACAATGATAGGTAGGTATTGATCCCATGAATTTGTCCAAAATCATGCCTTCTCCCCTCTCCCTTCTCCCCTCTCCCCTCTCCCCACTTTCCAAAATAATCCATCTTTCACTACCTGAGAGCCTAACTTTAGATCTTGCTACACTAGGGACCCAAAACCATCCAAAGGGAAGCGACTCACCTCATTCAGGTTCACCTATTCCAAATATTTACTAGTTAAAACTCTATCGAATAAAGAAGTTGGTTGGGAGATCCAACTCCAGTAAAGCTTTTCAGCCAAAGCTTTATTATTTAACTCTAATCTCCTCAATCCCACACCTCCCTTTACCTTGGGCTGGCTTACTTTCTCCCAACCTACTAGCGCCCATTTCCTCTCTCTTTTTACTCCTCCCCATAAAAATTTTCTAGCCATCTTGTCCAACTCTTTCCATATGGTATGTGAGGCAGCAAGGATAGAAAATTTATAAATTGGCATGGCCTGAATGACAAAAAGTTAATCTACCCCCAAAGATTAACCATTTGTGATACCAACGGTTAATTCTTTCTTTGATACGATCTAAATGATTCCTCTAGATAGCTATCTTCAGTTTTTAAAAATGCAAAGGGACCCCCAAATATACCACTCGGAGAGAAGTCCCTGTGAATCCCAAGATCTTTAAAATTTTGTCTTAAAGCCTTCGATCAAGATTAAAGAAGACCACTTTGGATTTCTTATCATTGATGACTTGGTTTGTGGCCCTAATGTAAACATTAAGAGTATCTTTGATCATTCTTGCTTCCCTGAGGTTGGTCACTCCCACCAATCTTGTGTCATCCACAAACTGTAGATGAGTCAAAACCTCCTCATCCACCTTGATACCTGTTAGCAAACCTTGTTGTCTTCTCCTCAAGATGAGTCTACCCAAGCCTTCAGCCAATATGAGAAAAAGATAAGGAGAATAAGGATCTCACTGACAAAGGCCTCGAGTGGCTCCAAACGGTTGCGAGGGAAAGCTTTTGATTAAAATTGAGTATGTCGAAGTAGAGACGCATCTCATGACCCATTCTATCCAATCCTGAGAGAATCGAAGGTTGTCATCATCCTTGACAAGAAGCTCCACTCCACCCTATCATAAGCCTTTGACATATCCAATTTTATGAACATTCCTTTATTGCCAAAATTTTGCATTGAGTGGATTGCCTCCTGAGCTAGAACCACATCATCCAAAATTTGCCTACCCTCTACAAAAACCCCCTTGCTCCGAGGAGATAATGCTATCTAGGAGAGGTTTTAGTCGCGCAACCATTACCTTTGTGATCATTTTATTTATGACATTCCTTCGTGATCATTTTATTTATGACATTGCATAAGGCAAGAAGTCTATAATCTAAAATATGCACCCCCTCCTCCCCTTTCAAAATTAAGGCAATGAACCACATCATCCAAGATCTGCCTACCCTCTACAAAAACCCCCTTGCTCCGAGGAGATAATGCTATCTAGGAGAGGTTTTAGTCGCTCAACCATTACCTTCGTGGTCATTTTATATATGACATTGCATAAGGCAATAAGTCTATAATCTAAAATATGCACCCCCTCCTCTTTCAGAATTAAGGCAATGAATGTATAATTTAATGCTTTAAGCATTCTTTTACTACCTCTTGACTCCTCAATAGCAGTCACTACATCCTCCTCCAAGTTGTCCCAAAAGGTATAAAAAAACTCAATTGGGAAGCCATCTGGACCTGGTGTTTTTCCCGTACTCATTCCAAAGACTACCTTCTTCAGCTCCTCTCTATCAATGGGTTTAAAATGACAATTGGACTCAACTGTAGCTAATTAGTAGTAGGTTCCTCCATTATTTGTCTGCCTTTACAAAATGCATAAAGGCATCAAGTCTATCATTTAAAAATAACACTTTAAAATTAAAATTTTGTTTTATATATATATGAATTTTGTGCAAAGCATTCTAAAGTAATTTGTTTCAATTGAGATTGAAAATGCCCCACCCGTATTACATCATCACAACAAAACATGGATATTATCCATGCATTGCTTGGCAAGATTTGAACCTTGGCTACTCTTTAAATATTGAGGAATCTAACCGGTTGAGCTAATGCCACTTGATTATAATTTTTTCAATGAGTTTGCACGGGTTTTTATGAGGGGTCCTGGTCCCCTCGTACTGAATGGGGTTTTGCTGAGGGGTCCTAGTCCCCTCGTACTAAATGGGGTTTTGCTGAGGGGTCCTAGTCCTGGTCCCTCTGTTCAACTTCTTATAACCAATTTAATAAGGTTGTGTAAGTAATAGCTACAAGCTTACTGCAGTATTAAGGACTTTCGCTTTTTTTTAAGAGATTCAAGATTCGAACCCCACTTAATATGAAAGTACTAAGACCCCTCGTAAACTCATTGAATTTTTAACCTATTAAAAAAAATACGGTTGTGTAAGTTGTATATGATACCCAATAACTGCAAAAGTTAAAATTTTAAAATTTCAGCGGTATAAACAAAACCACAAAAAGAAAACAATAGTTTTTTTAATAGTTCTTTTGTTCGGACATTTGATCAGAAGGCTCAAATCCAATTCCTCATATTAATGCACAGCAATATTTTTAAAAATTATAAAAATTTATTTATTTCCTCCAGATTCGCCAGTATTGTTTAAAAGAATCAAAATATATTTTAAAAATTAAAGTAAAAATAATGTAATAAGTATATTTATGCTGGAAGTAAACTTCCAGAGGTCACAATTCTACGTTTTCACTAGCATTCTGCGAACACCTTTATCTGTGGAGGAATTCGAACCTTAACCTCTTTCTAAAAATATATTCATTACTAAATAAATAAATTTTATCATAAACAAAATATCTCTGAAAGAAATGAAAAAGGGGCAGAGGAAAGAGTCCTACCTGTAGCGAAATCTTCACAAACGACATTTTTATCCGGCCGTCGAATACCGCGAGCGTATCGAGTGGCAGCTTTCCTTGGTCAAGATCCTCCAAAATGTAGGAGATGTCATGCACGACTTCGATTCCGTCCAAATCCAGCGTAGCGTTCACGTAGTCGGTGCTGCGCGCACTCAGGTGGCCGCTCTGCGAGTCCACGAAGCCGAGGTTGCGGCCCCTGTAGCCAATCCCCACCTTAAGCGAGTCGTAGTCCAAGCCATAATAGTCCCTATTCCACATCTTCACGCTCATCCACATGCTTACATTCAGGAACAGTTGAGGAATAATTGACCCCGGTTGCGGCGATGTGTAGAAGCTGAAATTATTCAGATTGAGGCCGACCACTTGCATACTCGGTTCCGAGGGCCAGAAGATGTATAGCACCCCAAAGATGAGGAAGACTGCGCAGATCATGAGAGCGCCGTATCCGAACAAGCTGCGCCGCCTTCGGCTCTGGTCGTATGGCGCCGGGGGTAGAACCACGTAGCAGGGCTCCGCCGGAAAACCGAACGCGTAGGGCTGCTGCTCCTGCGGCGTTGCCTTCTGTGTGGTGCTCTTCGTCGAGGCCATTTTGCTTCCTATCGTTGGCGAAAGGAAGGCAGGAGAGTAGTTATATATGGTTCTGTTATTATAGTTTTGGGGGTTTATTTTACCGGCAACGATGTTTCCACGAGTACCAAGAATGACTGACGTGCAACAAACGTCCAGACCTACCTTTCGCACACCGGCCAAGAATGCATAAAAACTCGAAGAATTCTTCGAGCTCGCATTTCACGTGACAATATGGTTTTTTTTTTTTTTTTAAGGTTTTGTTATTATGTTTATGAGGTTAATTTTTTTTGGTTGAAGTAGATGAACATTATAATTGGAGTCTCAAGTTTTATCTGGGTTATTTTAGTTCATATCATGGAGAGACTTCTTAACTATATCTTGGGGGAGTGTGGTCCTAATTTTACCACCTGATGTTTTACTGCGACACAATGGACTATTTTTTTTTTTTTTGGATCTTTTTGGTATTTTGAATCCGTTACTATACCTTGAGGAGTGTGGTCCTAATTTTACCACCTGATGTTTTACTGCCACACAATGGACTATCTTTTTAGTATTTTGAATTTGGATTTTCTTGATGAGAACTTAAAAGACATATCAATCCCATAAAATATATTTGACAATAGATTATGTATAATCACTATTTAACTTTTTAGTAGTTGAGAATTACAACTGGAGTCTCTCAAGGTTCATCTGGTTTACTTTAGTTCAAATCATGGGAGAGACCCGTTACTATACCCTGGGCGAGTGTGGTCCCAATTGTACCACCTGAGGTGTAAGATTGCCACACAATGGCCAATCTTTTTGGTAATTTGATTTTCAATTTTCTTAATGAGAACTTAAAAACATATCAATCCTATAAAATATATTTGACAATAGATTATGTATACTCTATTTAACTTTTTATACGAGATTATATAATTTTTTATACAAAATATATAATTTTTTTTTTTTTAATAAGGGTTTTCTGGATGGAAATCTAGAGACATATTAACTTTAATATAGTTAATTTGACAATAGGTTATATGTACTTTGTATCGAAGCTTTTATATAAATTATAGAAGTTTTTATATAAATATATAACTTTTGGTGGAATTATGGATATGTTTAAAAAGTTTAATTTATATATGTAATATTATTTTTTTAGAAAGTGAGCAAGATAATATTTATTATGGTCAAAGAACATCATAATTAAATATATAATAAAATAATATTTATTTATTTATTGTTTTTTTTTAAATCCAGGTAGTGTGATAAATCCTTGTCACTAATGCATAAGACTGAGCAATCTCTTCTCATCCATGATCCTTCATAAAGTCAAGAGCTACGCTTATCAATTGGGATTAACACACATCCACACACATCGTAGTTTGAACTTTAGACCTCCTGAAGAAGAGCCAAACATTATAAACATCTCATCTATGGATTTTCATAAGTGTGATATTATATAAGTTCTATAAAAATGTCAATTTTAGGGGTTCAACTCTAAACCTCTCTTCCTTTACTTATAGATGTGGAATGCATAGATCATTAATAAAAATTATAAGATATTTATTATTATTATTAATAGGTTACAAAGTGGATTGAAAGGGCCTCATCCCTTTTACATAAACTTCTTTATAAGCAGATCATAAAAGGAGAAGAAAACATGGTGCCAAGTCCATCAAAACTATTAACAATCATAAAGAATCAACCTAAAGCACCTGATAAGAAACATACATACTACTGCCAATAACAAGAATAACCAGACAATAGTTGACTTTACAAACATAAAAGTCTGCCACATATAGACTGGGACACGCATAATAGTTTACCCCAAGAGTTGAATCCCAAAATTTAAATTCTTCCAACTAGAAAGTGAACATCATAGGGCTGATTTGGTTTTTCCTTAGCCACAAATTCAATAAGTTGAAGTGGGAAATTATCTTTCCATATAATAATATCTTGAGCCTCCACCCCCATGTTTGTCAATAAATCTGCAACTTCATTCCCCTCCCAATAAACATGCTTCAACTGAAGGTTGTGACAAGACTGTAGGATCTCTTTCATCCCCACAACCATATCTGCAATGCTCCAACCAAAATTGTGTCTTCCTTTTAGAATACTTATAAGGTTTATGGAGTTTCCTTCCACAATAATGGCCTTTTTTATTAACTTAGCCCCTGTCAAAAAGGCTCGAGCCTCAGTGAAGTGGTTGGACTAGATGGATAGAGGTTCAACAAAGGCTTGCACAATCATCTCCCTAGAATCCCTAAAAACTCCACCTGCACCAACAGGCCCTGGGTTCCCTTCGCAACGCCATCCACATTCAGTTTGATCCACCCATTTGGAGGGGGTTCCCACTTAACTTTCAACCTTAAAGATCTCAACAAATTCACACATATTAAAGGCTTCAAATTACAATGAACAACAATGGCTTCCTCAAGTCTACTTTTAGCTACCTCAAGAAAGGATAAGGTCTGAGTGTTCTCGACAACAACATTGAGAATACAAAAAGCAACCACATAAGCCTCTATTTCCCTATTTTCAAAAGATCGGTTATTCCTCTCATTCCATATTCCCCAAAGAAAATGGTGGAGACAAAACCTCCAGAGAAAATTTCAATCCACCACTATTGAAAGGAGGATCCCATTGCACACATAAATCTCCTATAGTGGTTGGGAAGAACCAAAACATCAAAGAGTTCCAAAACCTTCTCTGAAATTTGCCTAGTAAAGGAACATTCAAGAAAAAGATGATGAACTGACTCCAAATTCTATTCACATAAATAACATCTATTTACAACAGGGATGCATCTTTTGTGTAAGTTGTCAATAGTTAATATTCTATTTTGAACCACCAACCATAAGAAGAAAGCTATTTTAGGAATAAGCCCTTTAATCTAGATTTTCCTCACTGGAAACCAACTTCTACCTACTGTCTCAAGCAAATGGTATCCAAACTTATAGAGTATTTTCCATTATTTTCCTCCTTACAAATGATCGAATCACTGAAAAGAGAGGACAATAGAGGATGCAAATGAAGTCATATTTTTAGATTGTTAATATGGCCAGCCAAGTTTGGGTCTAAATCTGGAGCAGATATATCTTTCAATATTTTTTCACTATTTTTGGTTGTTATATAATCAGCAACTTTAATACCAAAATGGAGGGATAGAACAGGTTCTAATGCACTTACCTTTGGGTCCTTTGAAAGGGGAATGTTCTCCAAGCAACGATCTTTCCAAAATTTCACTTGATTTCCATATCCACTATGCCAATGAAACCCTTTACATAACAAATGTCTAATGTCCATAAGACTGTTCCAAAAGGAAGATTCGATTGGCAAGTCATTGGAGTACAATTATTTTTTCCATTTCATAAATACTTGACCTTAAGGATTTTAACCCACTGAAGCTGATCATTTTTCAATAATTTCCATTCTATCTTTCCTATCAAGGCTTCATTCATTTGTTTTACCCTTCTAAAGCCCAACCCTCCTACATATTTAGCAAAATATATTTGATCCCAAGCAACCAAGGCAAAGTGTCTTCTATATTTTGATCTAGACCAGAGGAAGGATCTTTGAATTTGCTCCTGTTGGTCCAAAATATGCCTATGGTTGGTTATTGTGCCCAAGACATGACCAACATTGAATGAACAATCAAACGGTAAGGTATAACTGGTTCAATCTCTAGATAAATTTGGTTCCTCTGAGAAGTTCTAACTAGCTAAAATGTAATGAGGGGAAGAGGAGTGCTTGAAAGAATTGTAAATGTAGTAAAGGCTAGAACTTGATATGGTGCAAGTTAAGAAACAACAAGAAATGAAATAATACCATGGAATGAAGCAATCCTTACAACCTCCTAACAGACCAACTAGCTATTTATCATATACAAAACAATATTCAATCAGTGTTTAGCTCCATAGATTAGTAGTTCCAGGACTAAGAAACAAACATGAACATAAACCCATAAAGTAGAATTAATGTTATGCGAGTTCACTTGGCTTAATTAGAAACATTCATCCATTCATACATACTTGTTCTACAAGATATTTGAACCATAGGTTAAACGAATATCTTTATTGCATTGCTCCTTCCAAAAGTCTTAATCCATACAACTTGTAAATGCCTAAGAGCCGACCCTTTGACAAGAGGTCGATACTCTTATTTATAATCCCTTGATGGTTCAATATTTCAAAATACAAAATTAGCTCATTTAAAAGTTGTTACAACAATACGCCAGGTGGCCAATCTGGTACAAGCATTATGTAATATCATTGGTCTGAAGATAGAACAAAATACTCAATCTCTAACTACAAGTTCATTGTTCCATATGTGCAGGTAGGTAGTAGAGGTGATTCTGAAATCTGAACCGTGTATCTTTCTTCTAATATTATTGTCTTTGTTGATCTTGCAACAACCATGGCAAACTAAAATTGTTACAGAATTTCATGTTCATTGTAACTAGTAATGGTTGTCACATATACGTACAGTGAAAATATGACTTATCGTGGAATTGTAATGCCTTCTTATGCCTGAGTGTTATTGGTCTTCGTTGCTAGAAAAAACTCGACTTATCATGGAATCACGATACTTTTCAGCACTTGGGTTCTTTTGGTGCTCCTCGCCAGTGAAAACCTGACTTATCGTGGAATCGCGACACTTTTTGGCACTTAGGCCCTTTTGGTGCTCCTCGCTAGCGAAAACCTGACTTGTTGTAGAATCGTGACACTTTTTGGCACTTAGGCCTCTTGGTGCTCCTCGCGAGTGGAAACCCGACTTATCACAAAATCGTGACACTTTTCGACACTTGATCCTTTTGATGTCCCTCACTAGTAGAATCAGAACTTGTCGCAAAATCACGACACCTTTCGACACTTGGACCTTTTAGTGCTTCTTGCCTGTGAAAAATTGGCTTGTCACGAAATCATGAAACTTTTCGACACTTGAGCCTTTTGGTGCTCCTTGCCAGTAAAATCAGAACCTATCACGAAATTGCGACACTTTTTGGCACTTGGGCTTTTTGGTGCTCCTCGCCAGCGAAAAGCTGACTTGTCGTAGAATCATGATACTTTTTTACACTTGAGCCTTTTGGTGCCCCTCGCCAGCAGAATCAAAACCTATCACAGAATCATGACACTTTTCGGTAATTGAGCCTTTTGGTGCCTCTCGCTAACGAAATCATAACCTATCATGGAATCACGCCACTTTTTGGCACTTGAACCTTTTGATGCTTTTTACTAGCGAAATCAAAACCTGTTGTAGAATCACAATACTTTTCAACACTTGGGCCTTTTTGTGCTCTTTGTTAGCGAAATAAGAACTTGCCGTGATACCGCACTAGTCCTTCAAAAAATTTAGGAGCTCATCATCACCTTATTTCTCCTGATGTAGTCATTTTGACTTACATTATTGGTGTCTCTCAAGGCAGTTTTGCTAGCAAAATTTTAGAACTTAGAGTCTTTATCCATTGGGTGAGCGGATTCCTTCAGAAAAAATAGAACAAAATGGATAAATAGGGGTTGATGTATAGATAACAAATCTTTAGAGGGAAAAGGGATGGACGAGATGGTAAAAAAGGATGAATGGGTGGCCTTTTCATTCAGTTATTTGATTACTCGGGGACTTCTCTCCTTCTACATCTTCGTCTTCCTCTACTTTCGTTTCTCCTCCTTCTTCTTCCATTTCCTCTTAGCTCTATCTCCCACTCTTCCTTCGATCTCCTCATTTACCTGAGTTTTGTTGTCAGTTCTTTGATCTTGCAGCCTCGTAACAATATTGTTGTAAACTTTGCAAGCTTGTTCCCAGGTTTCTCTGTTGGGATCTGACGTCTTTGTGAATTGGTGATGGATGTATTCTAATTCAAAGACATTATCATAGGAGAGGACCTTAGATTTCAATATCAACTCATACAAGCAAGATTCAATCTGAGTAATATCTTGTATGAGCTTGAAGACTTGTTCCTGTTGCACAGGTTCTAGCCATTCATTTGTGCTAGATTCATCCTCCATGGCTGCCTTCAAGGTATTTTTGTGTTCTCCTAAGAGGTTAGAATCCTCATCCTAGAATCCAAAGAATCCACACTTCTCAGCCAGACTCAGATGTTTTAGTATTCCCTTGGTTTCAGCTTTGAGGTCTTGGATGAGTTGCCAACCTTGATTCATGAGCCTATGTCTTTTGAAGAAGGATTTGGTCACAATATTGGCGTTAGATCACTCTTGGTTGGGTGTCTTGCTTGCCATTCATCCATATTTGCTTTCGACTAGAGCTTAGATATTTGTGGCTACAGACAATCTGGGTCATAAAAAACCTTCAGCTTCTTTGAACTCATCTTTTGCCATCTCTAATACCTTATTACAGGTCGTGCTTTGAGGCTCATCTCTAATATCTTCAAACATTTCTCTTTTTACCTATTTAGATTTCTTCCTTGAGAATCCTATGGCTTTGATTCTTTCTTCCTAAAGTTGTTGTTAGAGGTCATTGATTTGTTCGATCAGGATCTAATTTTGCTTGTTGGCATCTTTTGCCTCCTGTTTGTATCTGACCATCTCTTGAAACCTATCTTGCCATTTCTTTACCTTGTTCTTTAACATATTTTTGATATTGCTTTGTTCACTCAATGCTGCTTCAAATTATTTGATTGTTTCCTTAGCTCATTTACAATTTTCTTTGAAGTAGTCTCCATCGACATAAATGATCTCTAGGTGAGATCTTGCATATCCATATTCATCTTGCATTCGAAGCTGAGTGATGTCTTCTACCACTGTCTCAACCTGGTAATATTTAATGGTCGAGGATTCTACTGGCTTATCCACCAAAAGAGTGATCTTCATTTTGGTCGTTTGCATGTTATTTATATTAAGGACCATCATTTTTGTGTAGCAAGAAGACCCTTTGGAAAACTGGGCACATTTCTCATTCCACTAGTCATAGGCTCTTTTATTGGTCTTCTTGAACTTCTTGATTTTTGCCACATTAGGATGAGCATTGGTTGAAGAAGCGGTATGGATTGTACTAAAGGGAAATGATCAACTGGGGAGAATGAGATTGTTACAAGTATGGAATCTATACTTATGGGTGATGTAGTGGATATTATTGTAGTGGGTATAGTAGTGACTTGGGTTGGTACCGTGGATGGGAGTGATGAAGTAATGATCGTTTGAGTCGGTGGAGATGAAGTGTGGACTATTTCGATTGGAATGAGTGGAGGTGGTTGGGATGATGGTGGTGACGATGGATGTAGTGGAGGCAAAGATGGATGTTTTGGAGGTGATGCTACTAGGGAGGGGATTGTATAAATTTTCACCAAAAATGAAAGGGAGTTCCTGAAGGAAGAAGAGGAGAGGAAGAAATTGCCATACTTGAAACCTCATGTTAAGGCTATATCTCTTCTTCAATGGTTGAAGGTTGCTCTACCGTCTCTTCTTGCTCAGGGGCGCTTATGTCTAGTTGTTGAGGGGATTGTTCTACATCTCCTTGTTTTAGGGAAACCTCTTTTTCTACGACATTTTCTTTCTTGTTCTTATTTTGTGTTCTCTCCTCAAATGCTTCTGTCACTTTTATTTTAGATTTTCTTATAAGAGGGAGTTCATCGAAATTTGTCTCTGATTCTAACCATTGGACCTGCACTTGTGTTACCTTAGTCAGAGGAGGTGTATCTTCTCCTGGTGCTACAAATGTTAGGGCAGCTGATCTGGAACTCCTACTTCTAGTAGTTCTTGCTCCCAAGGCTAGACCTTTTTATCTTGGTTGCACTCGGATGGGTTTAGTGATCCCTTGGCTATGCTTTTTGAGGCCTTCTCCTTCATAACCCATTTTTTGCATTATGGCAGGTTCTTTTACATACTTTTCCATCTGTTCCTAGGTAGGTATAATTTTTTTCCCCTTTGCAAAAGAAGAGGACAGCGCTGCAGCTGCGGTGATCTGTATCCAAACTTGGAAAATTGTTTTCCCCTTTTCTGTATTTGTTTTCTTGGAAGTACCCTCTGTAATAGTTTCCTCTTTTTGAGTACTACGAAAACTTAGGGTTCCAATGGTTTCTACCCATGTTTCAAAGTGTTGGTCATATCTAAAGGAAAATTCATCATCATTCTTGATACCATATCTTGATGCGGTCATATTAATTTCACATCTCATGACCCACCAAGCGTGTATTTTGGCTTCCATCCAATTCTTGCTCTTATACATCCTTCAAATAGTATTTTCTTCCAAGAAATGGTCTTTGATTATTCTCGGGATCATAACATGCAATTTACTCGTAGAAATCATGCCAAGGAGGCAACGATTGCATTTGCTCTATACTCCAGTTCTTCGTCTTCGGGATTGTTCCTTTGCTTCTCTATGTGCTCCCTAGCTGTCTTTTTTAACTTTTTACTTTGATTGCTATTTAGAATTTTGAGTCTTTCTACAAATTTATTGATGGGGTCATACCTCCACTGTTGCAGTAACTCTACCAGCCCCACGTATCTTAGAACCTAAGTAACTGTGGGTGAGTTTTTTGCACCCACCTATTTTGTTCCATAAAGAAGAGGGGAATTATTTTGAAAAATGTCTAAGAAAAAGAATGGACAAAAAAATGAGTCACTTCCAATCCATTGACCATTCAAAAGTTTCATCCAAAAGAAGGCAAGTCAAAAGACACTCTTGACCGAAGAATGGGTTTCATCCCCATCATGATCATGCCCGAAGTCCCATCCACAAGCGAATGAAAATAAAGTAAAAAATTAGGAGAACAACGAAAAGAAATGCGATCCCAAGTGATAAACTCATAAGGACAAAGAATTGGGAAGCAGATGTAGAAGGGGGCATACCCAAAGTTTCGCTTGAGGTACCCAGCCATAAGGAAGTTGGAAAAAGAAGAAAGAGGAATATAAGAAGGGCTCCCCATTTCCCTATCCTTGGAGAACATGATCCAGATGTACGATTGGGACTGAACCAAGGTGTGCATTCAATCCAAAATTTATTCTTATCCAATAGTAAATGCATAAGGGTTCAGCCATGTAGAGGGCTCCTCAATTTCAAATTTCCTCTTCTCGTCAATGTTGTTAGAGCGCTGGATCAAAGAACATAACATATGAGCAATTTTAATAACTAATCAAACTAAGTACGAAAGGTGATAGAGGAATAATTGATGCATCGTGACTACCTCAACTCATAAAGAAACATTTGTAGGAAGTGGTGGCATCAGGTTCATTAATTATCAAAGGAAGGCTTAGACAGAGAATGTCAGTAGCTCCTATCCGAACACAGTTGAGAATGTTTCATCTATGATAGAGCAATCACAAAAGAGATCATCTGAATCAACTAGATACTGATATATTGATCCACCATTAATGAAACATTAATTAGTATTTCGAAAGCTCGCTCATGGAAGGGTCTATATATACATGTTTTTAATATATGTTTTAGTGTTAGCTCTCAAATCATTACAACCTGCATGTAGAGTTTTATACATTTAGTAATATAAGTGGATTCATGTCTGACCTTCAATTTTCTTCATTTATGTATGATCATGCTCTGTTGATTATTTCTATTAAAATTAAATTAATGAACTAGCTTTAATTATGATATATGGATTTCATGTTGTTTATTCTTTAATTATGGAATTCTTAGTATATTTGTATGCGTAAATGATTAATAAAATCAGTGGTTGATCTGTTAGGTAGTTCATGAATGTTGTTTATGTTTCATACTTATTGGGCATGTATATTGATGCGATTGATTTGCACCACATTGTGTTCTAGCTTTACATTTTCCTTGTTTTCTTTCCCTTCCCTTTTTCCCAAGCGTTTAGTTAGAATCTGCAAGGAGTCAATATTCTCCAGAGATTAACCCTAAAATATATGATCTTGGGGCCATTGAAAGTTGGTTGAGATCTGTGGGCGCGTAATACTTACCATTAGACAAACTTTCAACCAACAATTTTTGGCACGCTCAGTGGGACCCTTTTCCATATTTTGGATAAACTAAAAGGATTGGTGATACCTGGATCTCTCTAGATTCCCTCATCACCTGGTGACTCCATCAAAGACATACCCAAAAAGCCATATTGGCCCTATAGTTATTTCATGATTACAAGATGTAGGGCCAGTTATTTAGAAGAACTAGTTGAGTTTTGGAAGTTATCCTCTAGAAAGCAACAACCTGAGTTGATTATTCAAGCCTCTGATCCTATTGAAGAACAAAAGCAAGATCAAATTGATACTCAATTAGTACCCTTATCTCAAATATCCATTTTGCATCAAATAGCAATGGCCCAAAATTAAAACCCAGGAGTTCCCAACTAGAATCATACATGACCCCTTAACCTGACTGATCAACATGCGATTCCACAAGCAACCTTAAAAGCCCTCCCAACCTACGATGGTACAGGAAAAATAGTGTATGAACATGTTCAGGATGTAGTGTCATTGGTTGTGCCTAGCATCCAAGATGAAGATGTGATGGTCAAATTATTGGTCTTTTTTTTTTTAAGCGAAAAATCCCTTGCAAGGTTGCCTTGGTCTGAGAGACCACGAATAGGGGGTTCTACACCGTCAAAGTCACCCGGGAGTCGCACTCGACCCTGCCCGCACCAACATTATCAATTGGATTTTGGATACCCAATTCAACTTTTTGGTAGGGTGGAGATTTGAACCTGGGACCTCTCTTGGAGGATTTCTCTCTCCTCTCCAACTCACCTACAACACCTAGGTAAATTATTGGTCATTTATCTTAAGGGAAAATTGCTTTATTGGTATAGAACTCTACCTAATGAGAGTATAAACTCTTGGAATGCTTTAGCGTCCAAACTAATAGAAGATTTCAATGAGTAAGCAGATCCCTTTTCCTTGCTCACCCAGTTCACAGTAATATAGAGACATCCACAAGAAGATATTATGGATTTCAATATCAGGTTTAGTCGTACCTAGCAAAGAGTGCCTGATGGTCTTAGACCAACCCATGAGCAAGCTATTTATTATTACCTAAGAGCATTCAGTTCAGATTTAGGATTGATGATAAGGTAATCAAATGTCCTT
The DNA here is from genome assembly GCA_028583015.1 of Wollemia nobilis. Lineage (NCBI taxonomy): Eukaryota > Viridiplantae > Streptophyta > Pinopsida > Araucariales > Araucariaceae > Wollemia > Wollemia nobilis. The sequence goes on along the minus strand of JAQPPZ010017031.1, from coordinate 2,218,819 downwards.
GCTTTTCGAAGAAGCTACAAAGGCAGAAAAAATCCTTATTACTATAGGTGGATTACCTCCCAAACTTGTGATGCCTATTTTCCTTGAGTTCCTTAACTATCAACCACAGTTAGTTGTTCTAGTACCTGCTTGTACAACACTTCCACCTACCATGGGATTTTCACAATGGTCTAACACACCTGCAATGCCAACACTTCCTGTTACTTATGTAATATTGTCTCTCCCTACTCCACCTGCATTACCTACACTTCCTGCTTTGGATTCACAAGATGCTACCTTACAGGAGATGCAAGATTTTATAAAAAATCTAACCAATGAGGTTAACCATGATGAAAAGGAGGGAGGTCAAAAGAAACTTCCAACCAAGAAGGTTCCCATATGTGGCAAAAGATCAGTTTGTTTCCACTAGTAGGCTGCCAGAGAGAACTAGTGCAGTCCTTGTTAATGAAGGAGATGAATCGTCAACTTCCATGTCTAATTCAAACTTTTGGTGTTCCACATGTAATGATCCTCATGGGTAAAATACCTGCATTATGCATCAACATTATATGCAGAGAATGGCTATTGAGAGAGAAAAAATAGTTCAAAAGGGATAAATTAACATGGTAAACAATAATGAACATAATTTCATGGTGTTGTCAGTCGAGCAAGTCTCTATCTTGATGAGAGCCAAAAAGAAACCATTACAAGTGAACCCTGAAGAACCCAACCCCATGAAAACTACTATCGATGATTTAGGAGAAAATAAAGCTGAAAGTAAAGCTCCTCAAAAGGTTCCCTTTAAAAAACTTATGCAATAACAGAAATAAGATCCTAAGTCCAACAAAAATCAATCAAAAGAAATGGAGACTTAAATGGAGGCTAGAGACAAGCTTAAGTATTCGTCCTTGACAAAGCGTCAATGGATTGAAGCAACCCATGAGTACATAAGTAAATTTGAAACCCCTACAAAATATAAGGATAAACAATCTAAAATTCTTACCTTCAATATTGTGGAAGAGTTAAATAAAACCACCTCAAGGACCAGTATGTATGATACTTTACTCATCCCCGAATAGATTGACCTACTTCAAGCTTCCCTAAAAATGATTAAGGACCAAAGCAAAGTCCAACCAAAATAGATTTTGGTTCAAAGCAGCTCTATTATGGGAGGTGGAAAGAACAAACCTTCACCATTTTACCTTTCTTTGGAGATGGAAGGATGGGTTGTGCATAACTGTATGATAGATTCAAGTGATGCCATTATAGTCATGCCTAAAGCGATGTGTGACATCATGGGAATGGAATATACTAGAAGTTATCCTGGTGTGTTGCAGTTGGATGGTACCCTAGTAAAAATGGTTGGAGTTATCAAGGATGTACCCATGGTTCTCCATAGATTACCTTAGGTCACTGTTATACAAGAAATTATGGTAGTAGACCTAGAACCATACTTTGGGATGTGCCTTTCTAGGGAATTCACTACCAAATTGGGGGATACCTTTCTCTTGATTACTCTCATATGGAAATCCCATGTAAAGGAAGGAGGGTAAAAATCTATTCAGAAAAACCATCTTCTTTTCATATAGAAAGGTTAGAGGAAGTGGACCAACAAGCAACCATAGTAAATACTATTATTGAGGAGGGAATTATCATAGAAGAAGCCTTGGAAGAACTGCAAACAGAATAATTTTCTATTAAAAATGTCAATGCTATAATAGAAATAGGGGTCAATACTTATACAATTGAGAAACCAGAGACACAAAAGTTAGTCGCCCAGGAAGAGCCTCCATATTCATCCCATCAGTTATGAAAACTATATTTCAATGGAGCGAGATGCAAAAATGGTGCAGGATCCGAAGTAGTCTTGATCTCTCCTGAAGAACCCAAAAGGTTTTCTTCTATAGATTAACATGGAGCTATACTAACAATGTTGCAGAGTATGAAGCCCTTTGTTTGGGACGAAAGAAGGCAGGAAAGCTGGGTATCAAGCAACTCCAAATATTTGGGGATTTTGAGTTGGTGATTAATCATATTACTAAAAAATGTATTAGTAAGCAACATTACCTAAAAGCCTACAAGAACAGAGTATGAGACCTGTTAGAAACATTTGAGGCATTGAATATTAAAGCTATTCCCAAGGATCAAAATAGGTATGCTGATGTATTGACCTCCATAGGAGCAAATTTTTTTCCAGTGTCTAATACCATTCACAAAGCAAAATCAGTTAGGTTGGTATATAGACCATCCATCTCTGATAAAGATACTTTCTGGAAAGTATTTGAAAATGATGAATAGATAGTGGATTCATGAAATGAACTGTTAAGTTGATGGGTCCTCCAAAACTGAAGATGACAAAGAAGAGGAAGGGTTTATCCAACTTAAAAATAATCACATTTCGAAGGGACTAATCACCTTGGAAAACCTGTTTGACAACATTAATCGACCAAAATGCCATATGATCAAGATTGACTCCAAAGGTTATAAGGAAGTTCAAATCCCAGGGGGAAAAAGGTCTGAAGATAGGGGTAGATTGCTTGGATGAGGAAATATGTCAGGAGTTATGTAGAAGATATGATGATATTATCGCATGTACGTATGATGACCTCAAAGTATATAGTAAAGAGGTGATTCAACATACCATTGAGTTGGAGCCTGATGCAAAACCTTTTTGACAAAAAAAAAGACCAGTAAGTCCAAAAATAGAAGCCCTGATGAAACAAGAGTTGTTGAAATTGTTAAATGCCAAAATAATTTATCCCATTAAGCACTCTACTTGGGTAGCTAACCTGGTTTTAGTCAGAAAAAAGAATAGAGATATTAGGCTTTGCGTAGATTCGTAATCTAAACAAAGTCTCTCTGAAGGATCATTATCCTCTGCCACAGATAGATCAAATATTGCATACAACGGTAGGAGTAGAACGGATCTCATTACTGGATGGCTTTTTAGTATTTAGTCAAGTTTGGGTTAAAGATGAAAATCAACATAAGACCACATTCACCACTAAATGGTAAACATTTACAGATCAAAGGATGCCATTTGGCCTATCTAATGCTGGTGCTACTTTTCAAAGAGCAATGGATCTAGCGTTAAGTGAATTGATTAATAAAGCGATTGTTATCTACGTAGATTACATGACTGTCTTTTCTCACAAAAGGCAGGATCATGTGAAGCATCTCCAACAAATCTTTGAAAAATGCAGAGAGTTTGGAATATCATTGAATCCAAGGAAAAAGTTTGATAAAATTTGAATCTAAGTTTCTTCTTTTAAGATGAAAAATCTAACCGATTAAACTAATTCCATTTAACATTTTATGATTATATTATTATTTTATATAATTATGTAAAATTTAATTTAAATATTTTTTCCCACAAAACATATCTACCTTGTATATATATATTTGTTGAACACAAAGTACAAGAGAAACCACCCTTCTTGTGATTTGAACTTATGTTGTCAATTATGCATGTATAGTTTGATAAGATTTGAATCTAAGTTTCTTCTTTTAAGATGAAAAATCTAACCAATTAAACTAATAATTCTATTTAATGATTATATTACTATTTTATATAATTATATAAAATATAGTTTAAATATTTTCTATCAAAAAACATATTTACCTTGTATATATATTTTTGTTGAACACAAACAAGGAAAACCACCCTTTTTGTGATTTGGACTTGAATCCCCACAATGTAAATCCAAAACCTTTACAAAACAAAATGTCCAACTAAAACATATCTACTATGTAAATATAATAATAAATAAAAGAAAAACAACAAAAAAATAACACCACACAAAATGATCCAACATAAGAGGTTGGTTGGATCCCCACTTATCTAACTAAATATAGCAGGTTGGTTCGGTCCCGAGATATCTATGTATATGTATCTATATTTATATAAAATCAATGATAAAGTTTTAAAAGTTAAATGGATTGGTAAGTTTTTGTGTTTATGAAGAGGAGATCCAAGTTCAAATCTTAAAGGAGGCTTGTTTGGGGTAGTAGTCTAACGTGAATCCGCTGATTACGCACTAGCTGATGTTGGTGGTACCAATCTCGTGTCACCGATGCCCGATGATGGTGGTACCAATCTCGTGTCACCAATGTCCTCACAACAACGGTACCAATCCTGAGTCACCCAATGATGATGGTACCAATCCTGAGTCATTGATGGCCTTTTTCAAAAGGTCTCTTTAATCTGCCTTCAATGAGACCTTTTCTAGTAGATCTCCTTTAATCTGACTGACAATGGTCTTGAGTTACGGTACTAATCCTGAGTCACCCAATGATGACAGTACCAATCCCGGGTCATTGATGACCTTCTTCAAAAGGTCTCTTTATCTGCCTTCAGTGGGACATTTTCTAGTAAATCTTTTTTAATCTACCCGACAATGACCTTGAGTTATCGATGGTCCCCTCACATTGAGGGGTCGTTAACAACGAGGTGACATGAGGGTTATAAAAGACAACTCCAAGATTTAACATTGGTTAATAGTAAAAAAACTAAGATGTAGTCCCCAAGGGTTAGGTGGATTAGTAAGAAAGTGCTAGGTGGATTGATAAGACTTTGGGCACTTACCAAGAGGAGACTTAGGTTCAAACCTTGGGGCATGCCCAATAAGGGTAAAGGTAATAGTCTTATTTGAGTCCATTGAGGGCGCGTCAGCTTAACGACGACGCCAACGGGGTCTTCCTTACTGAGGCAGCTTCAATGATTTAACTTGTGTTCGAAGGCAGAAATCTTGAGGAGAATGTTTGACCCTATTTCCGATTTTTAAAGATGAAAGGATGAATGTCTAACCCTATACCCAATATGAAAGGATGTTACCAATTTCCTTGACTAAAATATAAGCGATTCCATTATGTATGAAAAAGTATAAAATCAACGACATAAAGACACAAACCAAAATAAAATAACACAACCCAAAACAACCAAATATCATAATGGAGCTTGCATATAAGTTAGGTTCGATCCCAAATACGTGTGTCTCCGTCGATGTGTAGACGTGTAGAAGCCTGACGGCTGATACCTCAGCTATTGTTTGTTTTATGCATTTCATATTTGGCCAATAAAAGAATATTTGTGAACCATCTCGGACACAACGCCAACCTAAAGCGATCTCATTATTTAGTAGCCTATAAGACAATGAATAGAAGTGAGTTCTACGTGGAGTTAGAATATTCTTATTTGGCACTGTTGGAGCCACACTTCAGCCTTCTCTGAAATGGGGGACGAGGATTTGAATTTGAATTTGAAAGAAAATAAATTTAGTGGAAGTGGGCGTGATGGATATGATGCAATTGTTATTGGGTCTGGATATGGCGGATCAGTTGCTGCCTGCAGACTCTCTCAGGCGGGCATTCGAGTTTGTCTACTGGAAAAAGGCAGGAAATGGCACGCACATGACTTCCCAGCGAACACTTTTCAGAGCATGCTTGCCACCAGAGTTGAAACAAAGAATTTTGGATGCTATGGAAGCAAAACTGCACTCTTCCAGGTGGGTGCTAGACTAATAGTTAAATGTTTGATGACACCACAAGTTGATTGTTTTAAGAATTTAATTCTAATTTGATGTCTTCACAAGATTTCATTGTGATCCAGGTAATCAAATGGGTTTTGATTGCTATTTCATAAGGTCAAGAATCTTTGGCCTTATAATCAGAAATGCTTTGCAGTCTTCTATGTCCCTTTCCAATTTTTCAAGTACTCATATGATATTAGTTCCATTCTCTTACCTATTCTTTAGTGTTATTACAATTAGCAAAGTCTATCATAAGCAATCCCATGGGTATATGTGGAATTAAAAACAACGAAAGTGGGTACCTTGCTGAATACCTCAATTTGATCTTGGATTAAGCACCCACTTCCACTAGTATGGGGCTACGAGCTCTGTAATAAATGCGATGCTATTCAAGAGCCAATAACAGAATTGGCTGTTTTCTTTTTTGCTACATAAAACATATATTGAAGGAATTCATGCCAACTGTTAGTATTTGATCTACAAGACCTCATTCTTTTTCAGAGGTTAAGAAGTTGTAGGATTTTTGGCCCAAGGCCAGATTTTACAAAGTTCCGTTGCCTAAGTTTTGATAAAGGGGTCCAAGATAATTGTTGTCTATGTAATTATGTGATTTTAAAAGAAGAAGTTTTACTTTACAAGAGCTTGTCATCGGTTCCTAGCTGTGTCAGATGTTGCTCTGTTTGCAAAGAGTCAGCTTACATAAATTCATTAGCATGTATATCTTTTCCAGTCTCTCTCGTCAATTCAAAGTATAAAATAAATTGACAGATTTGGAATTCTTAGAGATGAATATGAGTGTTTTTAAATCCTCCCTGATGAAATTGATGAATTTTGAGACAGGTATATGAGCAAGGAGACTCTTTAGCAATGTTATGCTCAGGTCTGGGAGGTGGGTCTCTGGTAAATGCAGGTTTAATGGCCCCAACACCAATGCGAGCAAGGCGAGATCCAAGGTGGCCAAAGGAATGGGAAAGAAGTTGGAGTTCCTGTCAAGCCAGAGCATTAAATATTTTACAGCCAGAAATAAGTCCACACGAGTTTCCCAATTCAAAAGTTATGAGAGGTATTGCAGAAGAGATAGAGGAAAGCACTCTGGATCCAATTGAACTCACTGTCAAGTTCAAAGGAGGGAAAAGCTCTGCAGGTTTACCTCAGAATGCTTGCACGGCCTGTGGGAATTGTCTCTCTGGATGCCGTTACAATGCCAAAGGCTCCACAGACAAAAACTACCTTGCCTTGGCCATCCAGGCAAGTTATTGTTATGGGTCTCACATGTATTTTTCCCATCTCCCATTCTATGCCCGTAATCTGGTCTAACTGTATGTTTTAGACTAGGAAGGGCTTTAGGTTTCTTGGTTCCATTTTCAAAGTAGAGTTGTAATTGTTTCAACCCTTTCTGGGTTAACGAGATATCACAATTCACCTTTCGTTGAATTTTTTTGAACAGGTATTTAAGTGGAACGAAATTCTATCATAGGGGTATGTCACAGAAGAAGAAACTCACGGTTTTTTGCATTCGTTTGGTCTTGTAGGCTGGCTGCGAGGTAAAAACTGAATGCCAAGTTCGATATATTGTGCCAAATTTAGAGGAAAACCTTCAGAGTTGCTGCAGAAGTATAGACAAAAGTCCAAAGAGAAGATGGCGAGTGCATTTGGATGAAGTGGAATATTTGTCATCGGACTTCGTTATTCTCTCTGGTATAATCGTCTGTCACTCTTTCGTCAAATTTCAACTATTTATCCGGTTATGATTGTTTAAGCTGCAAGAAAAACAAAAAAATCTGGTATGACTATAGAAAATTCGATACGACTTTGGAACATAGAAATTCAACTTGCCTTGTTTTCTTTTATATATATATAGATATAAAGAGATAAGTTATAGTAGGTGTTAGTCTTTTGCAAATGAATTCCTAAAAACTTTTGCACCATGAAAATTCTACTGCAGCTGGAGTGTTGGGCACTGCAGAGATCCTATTCCAGTCCAGAAAGAGAGGCCTTGGGCTCTCTGAAAGGCTAGGATTGGGATTAAGTAGCAATGGGAACAATGTTGCCTATGTAGCAGGAAGCAGTGCACCGTTAAATGGTTATGGATTGAATAAGGAAGAATTCTTTAAAGTTGCTAAGCCAGATCGTCCAGGTCCATCCATTACAACTTCTTACACTTCTTCCCTTGGATTCACAATACAGGTTGCCGATAATTCTAAGACCAAAACCTTAAATATCTGATATAACAAATTCCTCTGATTCAAAGTCGTCAATTTATTTCACTTCTTACTAGATGGGTGCTATAATTATATGTTTTTATGTTGATGCAGAGTGGAATCCTTCCTGCTGCTTATCCTTATTTGCTATTCAAAGGATCAGGAAGCTATGGATGGCCTGAAGGATACTGGTTTCTGCATGGAATTATAGACAAATTTAAACGCCTGGCCAAGACATCAGATTCACAAGCAATTATTTTGAATATGATGGGTTTTGATAAAGGGGATGGAACAATTTCACTAGACGAAAGATCAGATCGCATCCAATTCTGTCCTCCTCAGGACCCCCTGCTTCCTCGCAAAATCAAAGTATTTCAGAGGCTTGCCAAGCGCCTTGGAGGGATTTTATTTATGTCCAGGTTTCGCAGCACATCAGTTCATCTTCTTGGGGGATGCAATGCAGCTGAGACTCCTTCCATGGGTGTTACAAACCCTTCTGGACAATTGTTTAAGCCCTACTCTAATGTTCCACAATCCCAAAAAACTTCTAAATCCGAATATGCAGTTCATTCAGGTCTATATGTATGTGATGCCTCATTGATTCCTTGTGCAATCGGAATAAATCCATCTTTGACAATTTCCACGGTTGCTGAGCATGTTGCTGTCTTCCTTGTACATGATGCTCTCAAATACAAAATATCAATGGAGTCACTACTTAATGACCAACACCAATTCTGTGCTGCAGAAAGGAAAATGCATACCCCAGCTGATGGAAATCCAATTCCATCTGGTCATCAGGTACTTGGTCAGAATGAAGTAGAGGATGCAAAATTCCTTGACAAAACAGTTTATCCAGAGGACAAAAATCAATTACACAGTACAGTATTCAACGAAGTCATGAAGAATCCTGAAAAATATGACAGCACACAAATGCTTGAGAAAGATGGTAGTACGATTGTCAGGGAAACCATGAATGGAAAACTAGGAGGTATGCCATGCACATTGTATCTGGTACTTAAGATGAATCCTTGGGTTTATAAAGATTTCAACTGCAAAAACAGGGAATGTGCAGAGAGTCATCCTCTCTTGAGAGGCCAGGTCGGTGGATATTTGAAAATGAAATCTCTACATAGAGAGAAGCTTCACATATTGGATGGATCAGTAAACATGTGCTATGTGAACCCTCGAACCCCTTATACTCAATATATGCACTACCATCTTCTGCTGTCATCAGCTTCTGGTGCAAGGTATGGCATTCTCACCTAAGGTTTCAGCTGAGCATCTATCTACGGTCTGACTCCTTATTCTTCATGGGAGTTTTTTTTATTTAAGTTCAAAATCCCGTGTTGTGGTCTCGGTCTTGTTTGTTTGTGGTGGTGTGTTAGTATTATTCTTTCCAAACATATGTGTAATATATAAACATAAACTAATCTTGTATATCCATTTAAAACTATCTTAACCTCTATAGAATTTGGTGTTTAGTTACCTTTAGGATGCTAGGGTTCCTTTTACTCTAGTACTTTCTGTTAAAACTGGATGTGTGCTCTATTGTACATTATTTTTCTCCTTCCTATGTACACTGAAAGAGGGTTTACAATATTAAAACTCCACTTTAACCTCATGTGTTTGCCATGCAGATATATCTTGGAAGGCAAGAAAATGATGCATCCATTCCTATTTGGTTTCACTGCATGGAGAGAATCAACCACACTGCATGTAAATCTTCGCCAGATTACTTGCAACCACCAAGATTGTAGGCTACCTTATCACAACGGAGACCTGGTTGAGCTGGAGGGTGTCCTTAAAGTATCTGCATTTGGGCTATTACGATGTTTGATCACCTTGAGGGGAAGTGAGAAAGGCAAATTTTTATCATTGTTGATACAAAGCCTCATCAGAACTTACATTTTACAAAGACCTCGACGGAATGTTCCAAATGTTTATTATTGTACCATTAAGCAATCTCCATATCCAGGTCATGTATTGGAGGAGATTACAGCAGGTACAGAGAGGATGTCAAATGGTTTTAAGAGCAAATTTTGCTTGTATCGTCCCATCTTTATGATGGTTTAGTCTCCCAATTCTTCAGATTTTGCAATACTCTGTAGGATATACAACCAATTTTGTGAGAATTTCCGTTTAAATATCCTCATCTGACAAGGATCTCTCCAACTCTTGGAAAGGTCTTTGTAAAATTGTTACCATTTGATCTTTATGCATCATTCCATTTGTTTCTGATTAGGAAGTTGAATCATGTGCAGGAGATGGGTTTCCAATCAGCTGTAAACATTGGAAATGCAGCTCAAAGAAAGTGTCTGATTTTACAACACCACCTAATCCTGTGCTATTGCTAAATGAGCATTTAACAGAGAGTTTCTATCTACCTACAGAGCCTATTGATCTAGTTCGCACTCTACTTGCTGAAGGCTATGAAACATGGTTATTGCAACCTCGCATGCACCCTCTACATTCCTCCAACAAATTCACAATTGAAGATATTGCTCGCTATGACATCCCAGCAGGTGCTTATTTGCCCAATTCTAGCTATGCATTTATGTTCTCCAGTTTGGGTGGGGAAGCTTTCATTCTAATCCATGCTGGTCATTCTAATTCTATCCTTTTATAAATACAGCATTAGCCCGGGTTGCAGAGATTCATGGGGCCGATATTAAGGTTCATGTGATTGCACACTGTGTTGGAGGTCTTGCCATTCATATGGCACTATTAGGAGGCTATATATCAGCCCATAATGTTGCTTCTTTGGTTTGCACCAACTCATCCATGTTTTTCAAGGTGACAACCACTGCTTTCATCAAGCTTATGCTTCCACTCATCCCTGTAAGTTATTTACATGATCCATTCCTTGTGACCTTATGGCAATCAGTATGATTTGTACTGTTATTCCAGTTACTAAAAAACAATAGAATTTACCATCAATATGTGGTAATTTATGTAAGTATAATTTATTTAACAGGTGAAACATAGCCTACAAGTTTTTTTTATTTTAAAGTTGAACTCAAGAAAAAATTAGACTTTTCTAACAAGTTAGTTCTGCAGATTTCAATGGCAATCTTGGGAAAAAACAGTGTTACAAATGTCTGAGAATTCTGAAGGAGAATGGAGATATAATCTCCTAAAATCCATAGCCAAAATTATCCCTCGGTCAGAGAGATGCATATTGGACGAATGTGAGGTCTTCTCTGGTATATTTGGAAGCACACTTTGGCATGACAATGTATCTACCACCATGCACCATTGGCTTTACAAAGAAGCAGTGCCTCGTTTGCCAATGGCAGACTTTCCCCATCTTCGCTCAATTTGCATTGCTGGTCATATTGTGGATTCAAAAGGAAACAACAACTTCCTCATCCATCCAGAAAGAATACCATTGCCCACTACATATATCTCTGGTGGGAGGTCCCTCCTTGTGACCCCACAAACCTCTTTGCTTGCAAACCAGTATATGAAGCTTCACCACCCCAACTTCCACCATGAAAGAGTAGTGGTTGAAGGATTTGGCCATTCTGATCTTCTCGTTGGAGAGAATTCTCACAAACATGTTTTCCCTCACATACTTTCCCATCTCATAAGAGCAGAAGAATGTTCCCAAGGATGTAAACACATCAAGGATTCAAGCTATTCCCAGCCCTTCAACTATGAGCAAAAGTCACTTCCATTCTTTGTATCATATAAACTTCTCCTCTACATTTTCGTGAGCTTCTTTCTTTTTCATGCCTTTGCCTCTATATTTACCTCCACTTTTGCCCACCGTTGATCCTAATCTGGGACATGAGATTGTCATAGTATATGGTGTTTCCCGTATACTTACTGGTATGGTATGGCTGGCCTGCCTTTACTATTGTGTAAGCTTTATACAACGGGCCCTAGACAATAAGATTACTTTTAACGTTCTTGAAACATGCACTTTGAGAAATTGCTTTTTTTTTCAATACAATTAGATCATTTTTAAAGTTCTTGAAATATACAATTTAATTCAAGAAATCATTAAAATTATTTTTATTAGTTATGCAGGATTGAAACTGGTTGCAATATCATCACAACATAGTAGCATTATAATAAAGCTTGAGGAATCTAAGCTATTGAACTAATGCCATTAAATAATGATTGTTTTAGTTCCACACAAAAAACGTAGTGGTTAGTGCTTTGGCCTCTCTTTGGTAGGTCCAAGTTGGGGTTGGTCGGCATGGAGCCATTGACTTCGTCTAACTCAGTAGGCTAAGGTTTATAGTGGCAACCTCTAATGGTGTTAAAGATTTTTCATGTCTGGTCCCTTCAAACTTAGTGGGGTTTGAATCTTGAACCTCTAAAAAAGAGGCCAAAGCCCTTACCACTATAATAAGGTTGCAATATAAAGGATTATTTAAACTTTTAATATATATATATATATATATATATATATATATATATATATATATATATATATATTTATTTATTTGATTATTTTCATGGAATGACTATGTATTAACTTATAGTTATAAAAATTTACATAACAAATTTGAATTATTTTTTTAACCATTTTTTTTATAAAATATGAAACAAGTTTACCTATCTTACAATTTTTTAATTCTTATTAAATCAATAATATCAATTGTGGAATTTTTATTTTATTTATTTTTTTAATATAATATAGAAGGTAAATCAAATTAATATCACACATTTAAAATAAAAATAAATAAATCAAGATTTAAATTATTTAAAAGTTGAACCATGTTAACCAAATGGATATTCATATCAAATCTTATATACATTAAGATATTATCAAACTAACAACAAAAAAATCAAACTCTCTTTATATACAAATCCTCACAAGTCTTATATACCTTACAAAATTCCAAACTAGGAACAAGCAAGCTCACTTACATAGTGACACACATCTACCTTACAACATCTTCAAACTAACAAGATAACATATTTTTTTTGGGTAAAAAGCTCATTTGCACAACCACGCACATTCCATCATGGTTTGAACCTGGGTCTCAAGAAAGAGAGCCCAAATCCCTAACTATTGCACTATCCCATAAGGTTTGATAATCAAATTTTGTCCATTAGCATGGATTTTTCTTATAGTTGAGTTGTGGAAGGATTTGATCTTTTTCTTATAGGCAAACTCTATTATTGTTCTCATAGTTGCATATAGGTAACATAGTCAACACAATATTTTTTAAAAATTTATGACTACTTTTTTAAAAAATGTATATTCATGTTGAAGCTGTAATTTTAATTGTGACACGAAGTTTATTATTTTTAACATTTATAGATTTTGTTGGACATGTATGTAAACTAATTTATCATTTTTAATCCTATAGATAGAAATACAAAAGTGATCAATTGCATCTTGTCCATCTGTTGTGCATATGTAATCATGATCATCGATGTACATGGGATGAAAATTTGCCATACATCTAATATTCATATAATCATGATTTGCATAATTTAACTATACATGGCCTCTTCCAAGCTTGTCTTGGGTTTCATTCCAGTGCACCCTTAAACACTACTTTGCATACACCATCCATGTCCCAACCATTGATGCAAAAAATGAAGTGGATAAAGACAAGTGCTTCATAAGCACCTCCAACAAGCACATTCACAAGAATACAATATACTTATAATTAAGCAATCACATTTGATTCATTGTCAAAAAAATAGTTTGAAGGTTTGCATAGGAAGATAAACTATTATGCTATGGATCTTATAACATTTTATGTAGCACTAAGAGAAGGTATTTGTTTTCAACCTATTACCTTACCTTGGTATGCATATTAGTTTTCAGTGCTAGGCTCATCAAGACTTGTGCTCCACCTTTGCTTGATATTATGAGTAAGCAACATCTATTAGGCTTAAACCTTAAGCATTTATTCCTAAATTAATAGGACCAACTCATTGATGTCATCACCATTTTCACATGCTAAGGCACTCACAATCTACTTGAAGTTATTGAGGATGACTAGTTTAAAAATTGTTGCAAGTGCTACATACTCGAGTAGATAAAGCATTAGTTTTCTAAGGGGGATATGATGTAATTGTAGCCTAGGTAGATTGAATGTATGCAACTTCAAGTGCAAGGAATATTATGTAGATAGTTGTGTATATATGATTGTACAACACTATACCTAGGGATACACATGCATGCACCACCATGAACATGCATGGAAATTTGACGCAACATGCAGGGAAGGTCAAGTTCCACGTTAAGTTGGAGTACTCATATTAATACAAAATACCCAAAAAATCAATACATTTATCTAAAAAAAATTCTTATAAAGTTGGATCACCTACATAAATGTTATATGTTGAGATTGTATATATATATATATATATATATATATATATATATATATATATATATATATATATATATTTTAGGAGAATGTTTACAAATTACATCAACAACCACCCTCAAGGGGTTTGAACACAAGACCACTTAAGAAACAACCATCATCTTAGCCACTAGGGCAAGCTGCCTGTCGATACCAACTCTTGAGATTATAGATATTGATACCAACCATACTATTTTGAGGTGGAGGGGATGGTGTGAATGTAGTTAGAAGTATTCTTACTTTGTCATGAAAGAAATATTTGGTCACATGAATTGTTCTATTCTATGTTCCTTCTATAAATAAATAAATCATGTTACTTATGGTAGGATATATGCCTTAATGTACGACTACACTTTTATCATGTCTTGTTCCATTGTGTAACTTTGATTAATAATTTTTAGGCTCACTAGTTGAACTAGTTGTCCTCCACACCTTATCCTAGACCTTATAGTACATGTCAAAATACTCATTAAATTTAGCTTTAAGTCAATTCAAGTCATTTTATTGAAATAAGTCCCACTAGTTCATAGGTTTGATGGTGAAGAGGACTTACTATAAGAGATTATATAGTCAAACGAGGATAATATTAAAAGCAACTATATTGGGATTGTAAGTTTTCTTCCTACCAAGTGTTCAAAGACCTTGTAAGAGAGACTAATTAAATCCAATTAACTATATAGAAAACATTTCCCTTGTAATTTATAAAAATCCACAAATATTATAACCCCAAGGTCACATTGTTGCTCTTAGATTGATTTTGTGAAATAGTAACAACGATAAGTGTTTTATTATGCCATGGGAAACTATAAAAAGAATTTAGTTAAAATATAACTACCTTTACTTGGGATTCAATATGATTATAATGAAAATATTAGAGTAAAGAATGTGAAATTTGCTCTTTTTATAGCACTCTTTTTTTTGTGTTAAAACCAAACACACATATATGCTGTAATCATTACAATATATATATTTTGGTAATATTAAGATATGGGGGTTTTGACCAGGAATCCCCCAACCTGTTACAACAACTCCACCAGGGAGACACACACCCACCCCCTCACACACTCACTTACACCACGGTTTGAACCTTGGACCTCCCAAAGAAGAGCCAAAGCCCAAAGCATTGCGCTGCACCCCAGGTGCACAATCATTACAATATTTTTGGTGAATATGCAAATCTACAATTTTTGCTTCCCTTTAGTTAAAATTCCACTACCTAACTGACATGAAAGAGAATATGCACAACTATAGTTTTTAGTTACAAATTCCACTACCTAACTGACATGACAAAGAATATGCACAACTATAGTCTTTAGTTACAAATTCCACTACCTAACTAACATGTTACAAATTCCACTATCTAACATGATAGATAATATGCACAACAATTTTTTCTCAACATCATATTTCCAACATCCTTCCCCTTGATGCTAAGAGGTCTCACAAGATTGCCTGTAAGTTTTAAGAATTAAGCTTTACCTTCTCCTTTCAGGAACACATCAACAAGTTGCTCTTAAGAGCTACAATACTTCAGCTCTATTCTTTTATTTTGTACCATATCCCTAATAAAATGATATTTCAAGTCAAAGTTTTAGAATTGTTATGATGGAAGTGATTCTTTGCCAATTGAATTGTACCTATATTAACACAAAAAATGATTGTAGGATGACATTGCTTCTCCCAAATCTCCTCCAATACCTTCCCAAGATACAAGGCTTGTGCACTAGTTGAAGTGACTAGAATATACTCAACTTCTATGGAGGAAAGAATAATTGATCCTTGCTTATTTAAGTTCCATGTGATCAGTCTAAAACCAAGAGAAAAAATAATAAGTAGACTTCTGGTCATCCAAGCTGTCAACCCAATCAGAATCACTAAAACTAGCAAGCTCCATCTTCTTAATTGCATAATAACAAATACCAAAATCAAGAGCACCTTTCACATACCTTAAGATTCTCTTGGTAGCCTTCAAATAAATTTGAGATGGTTCATTCATGTACCTTACAACAAGAGAAACATCATAAGCAATGTCTATTCTAGTGTTAGTGAAAAACATCAAACTTTCCATAATATTCCTATAACTTGTCATATTTAATTTCTCAATTCCATTGTTCTTGCACAACACTACTCCATAAGTAATCGAAGTAGGAACTAGTTTATATTTGTCCATACAAAACTTCAACATATCTTTAGCATGCTTTGTTTGGAAAATAAAAGTTTCATCTTCACATTGATGAACATTCATTCCAAGGAAGTAATGCATCAACCCCAAATATTTCATTTCAAACTCATTCATCATAGCATTTTTGAATTTATTTTTTATTTTTTATTTGTTGACCATATAAATTAGATCATCTACATACAAGCATACAAGAAAAAAAAACATTCCCTTATTTCTTGCAGTAGAGGGTAGGCTCACTCTTGCTCTCTTTGAAACCACTTTGTTGAAAGTATCCATATATTTGGGTATACGAAGTCCTTGGTGCTTGCTTGAGGCCATGCAAGGTATTCTTCAACTTGTATACAAAGTCTTCTTTGCTTTAACCTCAAAACCTTGCGGTTGTTGTACATACACTTCTTCTTCTAAGTACTCATTCAAGAAGATACCTTTCACATCTAAGTGATGCACACTCCATATTTTTTGGGATGGCATAACAATGACCATTTTCATTGTTTTATACCTTGCTATAGGTACAAACATTTATTCATAATCAATTCCAAACCTTTGTGTGAATCCTTTAGCAATAAATCTAGCATTATGTTTTTCAATCCTACTATTGCTATTATACTTGGTCTTGTAGACCCACTTGGAACCCAAAAATTTCTTACCATTGGGAAGTCTCATAAGCTCTCAAGTATCATTCTTTTGAATGGAATTGAGTTCTTCTTGTATTACTTGCACCCACACATCATTAGTACAAGCATCATCAAAAAAATAAAGTTCAAACTCAGCTTGAGACATAAAATCATAACTAACTGACTCACCTTTAGAATCTTATTCATCATATCCATATATGTTGTGCAAGAAGGTAAAATCCTGGGACATGTTGTATCAAAAGCAGGGCTCGCCATAGACCCGGATAGGGTCAATGCCATCTTAGAATTACCAATACCCATGAACAAGAAGGCACTTTAGTCTTTCTTTGGGTAGATCAACTTTGTGAGAAAGTTTGTGTCTAACTTTGCACAGATAGTCAAGCTTATGACTCAAGTGCTAAAGAAAAATGTTGAGTTTAAATGGATGGATGACTGAAAATATGCTTTTAGGAGCATTAAGGAAGATATTTGATGAGCTCCAGTTCCCAATAATCTTGATTATTCTAAATATTTTATTTTATATGCCTTTGGAGCAGAAGAAAGTTATGCAACAGTTCTGACACAAAAGGGAGATCATGATAATGAAATACCAATCACTTTTCTTAGCTAAACTTTGCATGATCATGAGGAAATATACAATTTCATAGAAAGATAAGTATATGTTGTTATGAAATCCCTCAAGAAATTCAAGCATTTCATCTCACAAAGTAAGATAGTAGTATATGTGGTACACCTAGATGTCAAGAGTTTTATAATCCAAGGAGAATGGGGTGATCAAAGGGCTGGTTGGACAACAAAGATTCAAGAATTTGATATAGAAATTCAACCAATAAAATTGGTTAGGGGGCAAGCCCGTTGTCAACATTTGGTAGAAGCAGTAGTGACAGACTCCAACTTGTGTATAGAAGCAGTAGATAATTATGAATCAACACAAACCAAAATGTCATCCGACCCATGGATCATCCTCTTGACTTACTATCTTAATTCTGGGAAATGCTCGAAAGGATTGACATCACCACAAAGACGTAGATACAAGATGCAAGCTAGAAAGTATACACTAATTAACAACACTCTCTATCAAAATAATTTTATCGGTGTTTTATTGCGTTGCATACCCCAAGAAGAAGCAAGGGAGTTACTGGAGGAATTCCATTATGGATTCTCTGGAGGCTATAATTCGGCACAAACCACAACGACAAAAATCTTGAGGGCAAGATTCTACTAGCCTTCCATATTCTCAAACGCATTCAAGATAGTCAAAAAATGTGATAAATGCTAAAGATTTGCTAGGAAGGAATAACACCATGCCATACCTTTGAAGTCGATAGTAGCAGAAAAACCTTTTCAGCAGTGGGGATTGTTGTTGCCATTGCACAACTTACCCAAATTGGGAACCTATTTTTATGCTTGCACAACACACCCAGTCTGGATTGGGGACCCGCTTGAAAATTTTGGGTTTTGATTTCAAATTTTGTTTGTGTCGAGATTTTAATTTTTCCTTACATCTTTTTTTTTAATTGCTTACATCAAGGTGTTGATATTGCTTGCATAGAGCATTTTGAGGTTGATTGCATTGAAAGTTTTGATATTTGGCTCTTCAAGGTCATTATATCGGATTAATATCTCAGAAGTTTGAATTTTAAAGGTTTATCCTAAGGTTTGAAATTAATTAAATTCAATTTGTAGGGTTATTTGATTTTCACTATCTTGCCCTATTTTTGATGTAAATTTAAAATACCATATCTTTTGAGTGAAAGATCCGTTTTGGGTGATTCCAAGCCTGGTGGAAATATTTTGAAAATATCTTTACAATGATATCAAATTTATAGATTTTTAGACAAATCCTTTCCAGAAATAGCAGTTTCTCATCGCAATTTGTGAACTTCTAAAGTGTGATATCTCATGATCCGTAATGACTCAGCATATTCAAATACCCATTTGGCCCATTTTAACACTTGCAAAAATCTTGTAAAATTTTGGGTACTTTCATTTTTGACCTATTTTTCAAGTCACGCGAATAAAACAGGTGAAATCCTCATAATGAACATTATAAAAATTCATTGGGTTCAATGGAATATTAGGAGAAATACATAAAATTAATTGGATCTTAAAAAAATAGTGATCCGCTACTTTACAAAAATGCGCTACAAGTTCATTGACACACCTTTCAATGCACAAAATGCACGCTATCTCGAGTTTAGGTTAAAATCAATGAATATTTGTTTTGCAAAGGAAGGAGAGAAAACAAGGTTTCGCAAGAAAATGAGGCTTCGAGAGAAATTCTTAAGCTTCTTTGTAAATGGATCGCAAACAAGGATGCAAACAAGGATGCGCTAAAAACAAGAATGCTCTAGAAAATGAGGCTTTAGGAGAAATTCTTAAGATTCTTTGTAAATGGAGCGCAAACAAGATTTTGTGCATTCCTTTGTAAATTGAGATTGCAGCGAATCATTGAAAAGCACCAAGTCCCGAGAAAAAGGTAAATTAAGGGAATTTCCAAGGTGTGGAGTATATCATGCGCATTTATGTTTTTCTTCATATAAGAGCGCGAATTTGAAATTTCATTATATTTTCATTAAGAGCGCTCATTTATATTTTTTCTTCATATAAGAGCGCGAATTTGAATTTTCATTATATTTTCATTAAGAGAGAGCATTTCGATTTTTTTTTGCATGAGTGCAGATTTGATAAAAGAAGGGGCATTGGAATTAGAAAATTGAATATAATATTTTCCCCTAAAATTAAATATCAAACCTTAGGGATATTTTAAAATTAAAAGAATTAATTAATCATTGAAAAATCAAAAGTTCAAACTATAGAAGAATTAATTAATTTAATAATTGAAAAATAAAAGGTTTACACCTTAGAAAAATTAATTAATTCAAATTAATTATAATATTAATGTTCTAATCCTTGCCTTTTTGAATTTTTTTTAGAAAACATGATGGTAGGCATGAATATTCAATACAAGTACAACCGAACATAATACTAGAAGGTGAAAGTCGAAGAAACTTTTGGATAACAGAAAGTCGTAGAAGATCTATAGTTGGAGAAACAATTACGGAAGGGTAACTGAATCAGAAGACGATACATCATCATTTACCATTGCAAATGATGGGTAGTTGGAGGATGTAAGGCTATAAATAGCCATTGAGACCCAATTCCAAAGGGTCGGATGTAATTTGAGAGATAGAATTTTAGGCATTTTAGTTTTTCTTTGTTAGTTGGAGGAGCATCTGTGCCCTTGTTATGGTATTTGGAAATTTGTGAGGACAATCACCTGTAGCTAGCCATTCTAAAACTTCGTAATTCTTGAATATTTTAATCCAATGTAAAATATGGAGATTTTCGCTGCAATCTACTCATGCTGATGGTGTTTGCATTTGAATTTATTTTTGTATTATGCTTCATTTTCCTTGAAGATGGTACCATATTGGTCTTAGATTGTGTGAAAACTGGTTGAGGCTGAGATTGGTTTAATTCAAAATCGGAGGCTTCAATAGAACCCTTGCAAAGATTTGAATTTACCATGACTTGTTTGATTTTATTTTCCTAACCCTTATTTTTTGCATTTTCTTTAAAAAAACAGTTAAAATTAGGAGTAGATTAGTAGAATTTTCATCTTTGAAGCTTGATTTCATAATGTTGTGTTTTACCCCTACAAGTTTCAGATAAATGAATGATTGTAATGCTTTGGTGAATTTTGATGCTAAATGCTCATATCTTCATGATTTACTGTACAATTAAGCAAAGCCCTAAGTTCTTCATGTCAAGACAATCAATTAATTAGAACCAGAACTAATAATCCCCTTGTGATGGCTACATGAAGACCCTGAATATTCCATATATTTCATTGTTTTTCCTTTGAATCAAAAGATCAATAAATATTACCAGGTTAGACCAACCTCACCCGAACCTTGGGGAGATCATGAATCTCCTTTCAAGAGAGGACATCCTGCATGAGTCCTAGTTGTTGGTATGTGTTTATTATCTAAAAAATATATCACTCAACAGGGACTAGACTTCATCGGGGTCATAAATCCAAATTCATCAGTCGATCACAAGTATATTCTTACAACAACAAATTACTTTACTAAGTGGACTGAAGTTGAAGCAACTAAGCAAGCTGACCAACAGACAACCATTGACTTCTTGGAAAGATTAATTACCATATTTGGTGTCCCAACCACTATCATCTCTGATAATGGCTCTTATTTCATAGGTGCTAAGATGATGGACTTTGATAGAAGATACGAGATATGCTGGAATGCAACCTCAAATTATTATCCACAAAGCAATGGCTTAACAAAATATTCAAATAAAAACCTATTGAAAATTATTAAAAGAAATATTGAGCATAATCCCAGAAGTTGGCATCTTTTTCTAAATCAGGCGTTATGGGTAGACAAGATAACTCCAAAGAAATCTTTAAAGACATCCCCTTACTCTCTAGTATATGAAAAGGAGGCTGTTCTTCCTATTAATCTAGAATTGCTGACACTAAAGTTTTTCCAACAAATAGATGATAAAGACTTCCTTCCAGTTGAAAAAATATTAGTGCAGTTGATGCGACTAGAGGAATAGCGAGAAAAGGCATTTAACAATGTAACCCAACATCAAAGTCTGATCAAAATGGCCAAGCCAAGTGCTCATGATACATTTGATTCATTCTATATGGGTCCATATATCATTGAAGAATATAAGACTTCAAATGCATACCAGTTATTGGATTTGGAGGGACAGTTGCTTTTGATCCCAATGAACGACCAACATCTGAAACATTATGTTTGATCTACCTTGGAAATTTGTATATATGTATATATCCTTTGTTTTCTCTTGTACATAAGTAGGTTGTAATTATTCTTTTTGTTGTATAATTAAGGGACTTAAGCCTTGTTGATCCCCAAGTTATTTACCCAGATGCTATATTCAAATCCAAAAATGGATGGGCAAATGGGAAGCGTTCAATTAAGGTAAGGACCCTAAAAGTCCATCTCAAATAAGAATGAAAGAATGGGATCGAAATAAATGAGAAGCGGGACCCAAAAGGTCGCCCGAATAGGAGAAAAAGGAAGAGGAGCTACGACCTACAACTGTCAGTCATCAAGAAGAGTGTGCAAGTGGTAATATCAGTTCCCCTGATTCATCAAAAATATTAATGATCAAGTTGGAAGGAGTGCCCAGTAGCATAGTTGCGTACGTACAAATGGCCAATGCTCCATCCTAATAGAATCAAAAGAAAGATATAAGCACGTATATTAAGAAGCTCTAATGTGCATAACGACCATAAAAGGGGGCATGGTCACCCAACTAGTACCTATCAAAGAGGTGCATTAATAGAAAGAGTGGTGAACGCACACTCTTTAGAATGATTTAAGCACGTGTCATAAAATATAGAAGGATGAGGTCTGAAGTATGATCAGCCTGGGAAAATAACAACTTAACTGTCTTAGTAGAATGTCTGCTAGTCCAAATCATTTGATTGGTTGGAGGTTTGTAACTCAAGAGGAGTTGGTGGAGATAATATGACAAGAACACTATACTTCAAAAAGATTTACCTCGTATAAAGTGAGATCTTTTGCAACATCTCCAATAGCTCATACCTTAGATCCACATTTTGAGCATTATAAAAGGGTGATGCCTATTCAAGTTCCATGATGATACAGTGCCTACTCAATATTGCTAATACATTTAAAAAAAAAGTAAGACGGTTGCTAGTTGACAAGCTTTGAGTATTCTGAGTCTAGTAGCCCTTGAGAGCAAAATAGAGCTAAGCAAGATGACCAAGGCAAAGCCGAAGAAAATGCTGGAAGGCTTATTTGAGGAAATTGTGAACACATACATTACCATTAAGGCCAAAGCAAAGCTATCGCGAATGGGAGTAGAGCAAAAGGTAAAATCAATCAACTCGAGTGTCACTGGGGTAGCCCCATGGAACACACAATTGGAAATGTTCTTACCAATTATTTTACACTCATGTCTCGAGCTAGTAGATGTCATGTATAAGTTCTATGATGCTTTTACAAGAATAATTCCAGAGCTAGCGACCTCTATTTCAAATAACCATCCAGAACATCAGAAAAATGTTTGCAACTCTGGAACCCTCCCTAGAAGATGTATCCATAAAGCATATCAAAATTATTAAGGACAAATATCAAAGGGAGAAGCTTGCAGAGGATGACCCAAAAACATGGATGATGGATGTTTTAAACTTGAGGAGTTTGCCTGAAGACTATCTAGAAAGGACCTGGTAGCTGGCAAAATTTAAGGAGAATGTTCAACCAGTCTTGTGCATGATAGCCATATTGCATGGTGCTAAGATGGACAAGATAGTATTCCTAGAGCAGATAGCCATGATGCACGCCTTGTTGAGGGCTCATAGATTAATAAATATGGATTGGGTAAATTTTTTGGCCAAGAATCGAAGAAAGTAGCTAGCGGACTATCAGTCCAAACAGAGTATAGGATTTCATTATCCTTCTTACTTAGCTTGGTTGTTTCTTTTCTTTATGCCTAGATCAACACATTCTATGCAAATCAAGGAAGATGATTCTCGCCCAATTGTTGATTTGACTCATTTTCTTAGAAAGAGTCAGTCCTATTTAAAAATTAACAAATATTTTCTTGGTCCTGCCTTGGCATTTATTTATGGAAGTTGTCCCTGCCTATCTCAAAGAGTTGTGTAGTTTATAAGGATGAAATTCCTTGAAGTAGGAGATTTGTATTTTCTGGCAGAAGGAATATGCATCAGGTTATATGGTTTTTCTAGCTTTCCCTTTCTTCTCCATTAATATATAACATATTGGGTCTTTGGCCTAGTACAATGAGTAAGTTCAAATTCAAATGGAGTTAAATGATGAAGGAAAATAGGGAGGAAAATTGTAACATGAATAAGGCAAAGCAGGTCAAGATTAATCCAAATAAATCATCTTAATTTACTTAAATAACACAAAATTATCTCTTTGTAATTAAAAATGAAAGTAGTACAGAGTGTATTCGTTGCACTTTGTTAGCTTTTAGAGCTTTAATCTTAAAAGAAATGCAATCAAGTATTGAAATAAGCATGCAATATTATAACTATGATAATGACAACTTAACATGCATGAAAATATGATAAAAAACTTCATACAATGCTCTAGAAATGCTCATAAAAGAAAGCTCGCGAAAATTACAAAGCTCCTCTCATGGAGTTTACAACTTCTCCATGTTAACAAAATGGAGTTACATTGTTACTACTACTACACTAACCTATGCACTCCAAAACTCCTCACACAAACACTCACAATGATGCCTTTATATAGAAATGATAGATTCCTTACGTCTCACTCAAAACTAAGACTCATGTACATATGGACTACATGCATATTTACATCATTGCACATTCTAACACTTGTGCATTTTTTAAATTACTCTAATAAACTATTTATCTCCTAATATAATCCTAATCTAAATATGTACCCTTGAAGGTACATTAGTAAAGAACCAAATGATGCAATATATTTCAACACCCCCCTGTATTACATTATTTGGTATTTGAAGACTTTTAGTATTCAATGAAGAACTTCATATTAGTATTCTATATTGATTTCATTTTGTGGCTTGAGTTCTTCTTTCTTCCTTTCTCTTTTGAACTAGTTGACTATATCGGGATGTGGTTCTTCTTCTTGTGTCTTTGCTTCACTAGGATCTGTATTTAGTTTGAGAGTGCTTTATCTCAACTTTATTTCTCTGTTATGCTTCTTTTTTCTTCTTCATCTTCTTTTCTATTTATGCATACTTTCCTGTGATACACCTTTTTCATGATGGATTAGTATATCATCACTATTGTGGTGACTGGAATTGTTAATAGGTTCCTTGTTTTGAAAAAATTAAAAAAAAATCAATGATAGATATATCATCAAACATTCTTCTGAAGTAAGTATAACTGTATTATGAGTATTCCACCATGCTTTAAAGAGTACTTCATGTAGATAACCTATCAAAGTTATGAAATTTCCTTCTTTTGCTTCCTTGAATAACATTGAGAATCTATCCTTTTTACTAGTGGATAGGGATTTGTACCCTTCAAATGTATCTATTATATTTTGAGAATAGAGCTCCAACTCATGTAGGTCCTCACTATTGAATGTATTCTTCACAATTTCATCCATGTTTCTAATAGCTTGCTTGTGTTTGGAGTTATATGAGCAAAATTTAGTTGATGACTCCTTAGTTCTTTTGAGAATCTTGGAGTTGTTGGCCTTGTATCTCCTTAGTAATGCTCTTCTTTAATTTATTGAATCAATCTTGGAGATAATTCTCAAGATTTTCAAGCTATGAACTTGATGCTTATGCTTGACTTTCTAATCTTGAATTTTGTTGAATCCCTTTTGACTCCCTAGAGATTGAGGTATGCTATGATCTTAATGAGATAAAATATTTTAGAATGAAATTCAACTCTAACACTTTTATAACTTTTATCTCTTCTTGTAGAAAGTGTTTAGAAATGCAATTTCAAATATAGGAGTTCAATATCTTTAGTTGGATTGTCTATGTCCTTCTATCTCAATATTCCAACTATAATTTTTGATGCAAGCAATATCTTCAACTATGATTCAATGCAATGATAGGTTTCTAAACTTCTAGAAATTTAGTTGAAGTAGGATTCCTTATATCTCCCTAATTAGAAGTTTTAGAAATACTAAGTATTTGCAAATTAAGTTTTACTAATCCTTATATCTCCTTGTGTTTTTAATATTTGCAAATATTTTGAAGCAATAGAAATAGTTTAGATGCTTCAACTTTTAACTTCTTTCTTCATGTAACCAATAAGCATTCTAGAGATTCTTTCAACACCTTATTACTCCTAATACTAATATCTCTAGAATATATAATGTACTTGATATCAAACTTGCAATATGACTATGAATATTTCTCACCTTCTTGATGCTTGATTCTGGTTTGCAAGTTGCTTGGAATGTATGTTGTTTGCAAAGGTTGATTACTCTTGTTACTCTTCACCTTGCTTGTGCACTTTCTCCTTCTTGTAGATAAGTTGGTTTGTCTTCCTTTCTCCAACCGAATGCTCGCTGAATATGTGCTTTAACTTCACTCTTTATCCTTGACTATTACATGCGCTATATGTACCTTGAACTCACTTCAAAACTGGTCTTCCTTCGATGATTAGTCGTGTCTCTTTTGTTGGTTTTCCTATCACTCTACGTGCTCTTCAAAACAAAAATTTCTACTTGCATTCAATGCTCTTTTTCTCTTTCAATGGCTACGTACGTGGGCACCTTCTTAACCTTGATGTATTATGGAATGGAAGTGCCAAGTGGCACTTGTCTTTTCCTATCTTCTTGAAAATGGTCCTTATTGCACCTCCTCCCAATGCCTATGACATGTGGCACTTGATTCCTTCTCTTTTGGTGATTGCTACCTGTTATCAATGCTTCTACCTTCTTTCTCCATGTTGGGTGCTCATATATGGAGCGTTATCAATGTTGTTTTATCTTTTTCACTTATGTTGAGTGCTTCTTTCACTTATCTTTGCTGGAATTTCAAATATGAGATATTATGATATGATGTTGGGTGCTCAAACTTGCTCTTCAATGTGGCACTCTTCCTCTAAAGTGCATGAAACCACTCCTTCCACATGGTAATGTATTTCTATCTTCTTTTCAACTCCTTTGGACTTGTCCAATATTCTTTCCAACGCTTTTCCAACACTCACTTCTTGGTAATATTTCTTGCTGTCTACGTCTTCTCCTTGGGTAGAACACTCAGGCTATCTTCAATGGTGCTATTGGACTTGAATACCTATTATTTTTTAGCTTGCTTCAATGATGGTGGCTCCTCCTTGGTGATGATAAACTACTTGCACTATGACCTCCTCTCTATCCTTGTATTCTTTCACTTGTATTGGCTCTATGCAGGTCTAATTTTGTGCTTTATGTAGGTGATAACTCTGGTGGCTATGGTGCTTCATTCGATGTCTTTAGACACCTTATATGATTGAATTTTTTATCCCTTTGGATGGCTCTTCCTATTGCTTCCCGAGGCTCTCTTTTAGGGCTTTGTAGAATGCCCACACTTGGAGTTTTTGATACATCTTCTTCTTGCTATATAACCTACTTTTTGACAATGCTTGTAGAGTCCTTTTGGATGACTCTTATATGTAGACTATGACTGCCCCCTTGTGCTTGGAAACCAATCCTTTATCTTACTCAAAATGTGGGCTTCAATTGGCTGATTTTGCTCTTTGATTGTGTTGTCCAAGATAGCTTTCAAAAATTGTTCTTACTCCTCTTCAAATCTATCCACAAAATCCTTTTGGAGATGTGGAATTTCTTCTCCCTTTCAAGCTCTTCTCTTGCCTTAATATGCTGACTTTCTTCTCCAAATTTTGGAGGTAATACTTAACCTTTTTGGTGGCTACTCCTTGCCACAAAATACTGCAAATAAACTGCCTTCAACTCCCTTGTTTGGCTGAGATAAAATTGATATTATTATTACCTTTAATCCTTGGCAATACCTTCCTTGCTTGACTATTATCTCACTTATCAATTCAAGATTTTCAATGAAATATTTTACACTATAGATTATGCAAAAACTATATAGTCTTCTTTTCTTAGAATAAGCAATAGAATGTTGATACGTTTATTTCTCTCGAAATATACCTAACTTCTATTTTCTTCTATGTGCAGGTTTGAACTTTGTAGACTATAACTTCTGCACTACTTTTGAAGACTTGAAATGAAACTTTTGATGCAACCTTTAAAATTTTGTAACTGGTGCTTTATAAATTTAATAGAAATCCAAATATAAAAAGCTCAACTAATGAACTTTTGCACCTTTTTGTTGCATACCTTTTTCCTTGTAGATGATGATGATGATGATAGTGACTTTAGTCACTTAAATTTTCTACCTTTTGTAGATGTTATTGCAGCTCTTCTAGGCTTTCCAAAAATAGCTCACTTGCTCACCTTTTTGTAGCTTCAATACTTGACTAATATGCTGCCCAATACTATAACTTGGTGGCTTAAATGCTCCTTCAGGATGTACCTCTAAAATATGATCTTTAGCAGTCACTAACACTGCCCAAATTGCTACTTTTTTTTCTATCCTCAAATCTGAAAATTTTCAGATTGTAAAGTAGTCAATACCTTCACTAAAAAGTTATCCTTGAATCCCAAAAATTTGGTAGGATCCTCCCCCAAATCGTAGCTGAGATGTTCACTCAAGAACCCTTCAATGATGGCCCCCAAATCTCTCATATTTGGCGGTTTTTCTATCTCCTTTTCCTTGCCGAATTTTGACTTCAAACTAGATCTCCTCCTTAAACAATTTGTCAATCTTGAGATCTATTCCAAACTACCTTGTGATTTGATAATCTTCTTGCCAAACCTTCTCCTTTGGGCTTGTTTTCGGATGGTGAAAATTGTCCCAATTCCTTAGCTATCTCGAGCTTCTCCCTTGGTAGTAATTTCTCCAATGAGTTCTTCTAGGAACTCCTTCAATGAGGCTCACCAAGCCTTCTTCTTGTTTCTCCTTGAGACCTCTCCAAGGTCTTAAATCTTGTAGCTTCAAAATCTTCAATGAGACCTTCCTTGGCCTCTTCAATCTTCAACTATGGAAGTTTCATAGTGAGATCTTCTCCTAGGATCTCCTAAATTTGTTGCTACTAAAATATGCAATAGAACTTTTGTTAGTTCTTCTCAATGCTCAATCTTCCAATATGGAAGTTCTTCAATAGGGCCTTCAATGGACCTCTTCTTCAATGTGAAGTTTTCAATATTCAATGGAGATCACCAATCTCCAATATTTTCTAGGAATCTTCTCCTTGAGTCTCTTCAATCTTCAATGGGGTCTTCTTTCTAGGACCTCCTTCCTAGATTTACAATCTTCAATGTGGCTTCCTTGGCCACTAGATATCTCCTCAATATTTCAACTAGGAGTCTTCAATATGCAAATATCTCAATGGGACCTTTCTCCTTAGGCCTCCAAATCTTCAATCCTTATTTTTCTACAACAAAGAATTAATCCTTGCACGAGGAAAGTAACATTAAATTTCAAGCAATGAAGATGGAGTTCTTCTCTATATGTTGTAGGAAGCTTCCCAACTTCTGAGAGTTAATTTTCTGCAACAAGAAAAACTTAGATGATAGTAACTCAATAAATTTTCCTGAAAACTTATTTTCTCTCTTGAAATGAAATATTAGAGATAATAAAAAATTTATGACTCTAAAGAAAATAATCTTCACTAGTTGGATTGCTAATCTAGTGGATGCAATGTTGAGTTCTAGTCTTCACAAGTTATTGCAACTCTATGGAAAAACTCTAGCCAAATCAATCATGTGGCTTTCTCTACTTTCTATTCTTCTACCTAGAGCTACTTCTATCAAAAATCTATTGTGATGGTATTTGCATGCAACGATGCACTATGGTTGATCCGGTTTGCAAATACTCAACAATAGCAATGGTGATCACTTGTGGCTTTCCTTTGATCCACCGTGGCTCTGATACCACTGTTAGCTTTTGGAGCCTTAAACTTAAAGGAAATGCGATCACAAGTATTGAAATAAGCATGCAATATTATAACTATGATAATGGCAACTTAACATGCATGAAAATATGATAGAAAACTTGATACAATGCTCTAGAAATGCTCATATAAGAAAGCTCACAAAAATTACAATGCTCCTCTCATGGAGTTTACAACTCCTCCATGATAACAAAATGGAGCTACATTGTGACTACTACTACACTAACCTATGCACTCCAAAACTCCTCTCACAAACACTCACAATGAGGCCTTTATATAGAAAGATAGATTCCTTACCTCTCACTCAACCCTAAGACTCATGTACATGTGGACTACATGCACATTTACATCATTGCACATTCTAACACTTGTGCATTTATTAAATTACTCTAATAAACTATTTATCTCCTAATATAATCCTAATCTAAATATGTACCCATGAAGGTACATTAGTAAAGAACCAAATGATGTAATATATTCCAACACACTTTAGGGTTTTAACAACATCGTAGTAAAGAAATTCATATGGAGGATATCCATGGAAATTTTGGGTTTCCATGGCAGCATAAGAATGTAATTACTATGGAGAATCATCCTCATACTTTAGGGTTTCTAGGGCAACATAAATAAGAAAGTTTTATGAGAGTATTCCTTTCATTTTAGATTCTTTAGGGCAACATAAATATTTAGAAGATAATTATCATTATGAATGATATGAAAAAATAGAAGAGATTGATAAGATGAAAGTGTTGAAAAGGAGAGGAAGGTAATTAAAGCATGAACAAAGAGGAAAGGAAACTCAAAGGGATATCGACTTGAGAAGCCAAATAAAAATACCACAAGTGTTAACAAGAAGTGGGGCTAATCCCACTAGTAAAAATAACAAGTGATGATGAAAATGGTATCATGGCATATTAGGGGTATGAATAAGGTCCCTATAAAATAATTATTGAATTGTTATAACCCTGAGTTTATTTCAATACAAGAAAAAAATTAAGTAGTAAGAAATGTGAAGTTGTAAGCTTACTACGGTGGTAAGGGCTTTGTCCTCTCTTTGAGAGATTCAAGGTTCAAACCCCACTAAGTATGAGGGGACCATGACCCCTCATAAAAACCTATGTAAACTCATTGAAAAATAGTAAGAAATGTAAAGATGCTTTTCAAAATATTTGTAAGGTGGGAAATTATCTAAAAGTTTCTTCTATAGGAGTTTTCAATGGTATTGCAATAATATGGGGCAAAAAAAAATGGGATGGACAATTGGTAGAAGCAAAAATTAATTGGGTTGTTGGACTATTTCACAGGAAAGAGGAAAACATCCAAGTTGGGATTATAAATGTATATGCTTCAACTATATTTACTCCTCATGAAAGATGTTAGAAATACCTTAGCATATTTTTTTCAAACACAATTATGATTCATAATTATGATCAATGGATTCCTGGGGGCGATTTAACATATTTCTATCTCTTTTGGAAATAAGAGTGGTACTTCTATATGGTCTAAATCAATGCAAGATTTTTCTTTATTTATCAATTCAAATGGCCTTTAAGATGTTATTCCTTCAAGTTTTCAATATACATGGGATAATAGATGCAATGGGAGAACTCATATAGTAGAAATATTGGATAGATTCTTGTTATTCAACACATATAATCAGATCACAAACCCATTCATTTTACTTGTAATTTACTCAATAATGGTCATCTAAATCCATTTAACTTCCACTCTATGTTGCTTTAGGACCTTGATTTCTTCCAAATGGTTATATTATGATGGATGAAGTAAATTTTGAAGGATCACATATGTACAAGTTTATTCAAAATATGAAATATCTAAAGGGGCAAATGAAGATTTGGAATGCCAAATATTTTGGTAACATTTTCAAAGAAAATAAGGAAATTAAAAAAGATTCTTATGTGCAAGAAAAAAATTACTTTTTGATTATCATAATGCAATGAAAAAGGAATCATATCGGTTCCCAAAATTTTGGGAGAAATGGCTCAAGGAAGGATATAGAAATACCAAAATTTTCATACTATAGCAAAAATAGATTTTCTTTTCATCACATAAATTATTTTTAAGTCCAGATGGAAGAAATATTGATGAAGAAGAAGATATCAGGATGGAAGCAATTAATTATTTTAAAAATATTTTTTTAGATGATGGGAAAGATAAGTAGGCACAAGGTAAGCTTTTGTAAAATATTGCATTAACTATCACATAGGGATAGACTAAAATCATGATGAAAAAGATTTTTGTGAAGTTACATGAAGTAGTTTTCTCTTTCCATCCTAACAAGGCACTTGCCTTCGATGGACTTATAATTTTCATTCAAATTTTTTAAGATTTATAGAAAAGTGATATGTTGGTTTGTGGTTGAAGAGATCCAAAAAAAGAAGGCAACAATAAGTGAGATTAATGTCATTTTTCTTACATTAGTTTCCAAGAAAGGAAAGATAACATATTTTAATAATTTTTGTTGAATAAGCCTTTGCAACATAATTTATAAGATCATTGTAAAAATTATAGCAAAAAAATTAAAGAGCATTATAGATTGTGTTATCTTAGAGGAACAGGGTAGTTTTGTTTATGGTAAACAAATTCTTAATGGTGTAATCATTGCATAAGAGGTCATACATTCTCTTTATTCCATGAAAAACTAGGTATGCTTATGAAATTAGATATGAACAAATCATATAATAGGGTTTGTTGGAGTTTTCTACATGATTTTATTAATTTTTTTTATTTTAATTAAGGTTGACATGAATGGATTAAATGTTGATATAGCACTCTGAAATATTATATTTTGATCAATGATTCCCCTTCTGGTTACTTTAAGTCATCCTTTGACTCCACTACGGTGATCCAATATCTCCTTATCTATTTATTATTGTTATAGAGGCATTAAGGAGAGCTTTATCAAAGGCAAACTAGACAATTAGTTAGTACTACAAAATCTAGGATTTTTTTAATTAAAGCTACCCTAAATTTACAACGAATTAATATGGATATTTTAGGCTTTAAAATAAAAAAAATCCATCAACCTACTTGGGTATTCCTTTGTCTCATAAAGAAAATAAAAAGGATATTTGGATAGAGTGAAATTTATTTGGCAAGTTAGAAAGGTAAGTTCTAAACCATGGTGAGAGGACTACAACTCATAAATACTACATTGCAATCAATTCATATTTATATGATGTCATTTTTAACATTGCCAATAGATATAGCATAAAAAATTGAAAAAAATTAAAGCTACTTTCTTTGGAAAGGATGTGAAGGAAAATTTAGGTTTTCTCTTTGTAAGTGAGATAGGGTTTACAAAGGAAAGAATAGTAGAAGGGTAGGCTTGTGGAATTTAAGACTTATGAGTTTGGCCTCAAGGAAAAAACTTTGTTGGATTTTTTTCAAATATTAAGGAAATAGTTGGGCAAAATTGTTACTTCAAAAATATATAGGTTCTCTTGATGTAGTGAAATTATTCACCAAACTAACCTACCTAAAGGATCACTAACATGGAACTTCATATTAGATAGTTCCAATTGATCAAGAAATATAGTAGATAGTTAATCAATTATGGGGATTATGCAAATTTATGGCCCAATGTTTGGTTGAAGCCTTATCCTCTTATCTCTATTTCAAAATGGCAACCATTGGCTTAAGCATGTCTAGCTTGAAAAGGTCCAAAGGTCAAATATTATATCAATGTGAGGAATAAATATAGATCATGGATTTCTATTAGCAACTTGGTTGAAGGAGAAGAACTCAAAAAATTATAGATGAGCTTCAAAATGTGTTTCAAAAGTTTTATTTACCTATTTTTATATGAAAATATGAGTTGATTTGAAATCTATCAAAATATGGTGGATACTCGATCAAATTAGGGTACGAGGATTTAGAGAAAACAAAATTTCCTACTCCCAAAGGTTTCCCTTGAAAGAATGCTTGGTCACTAGAGGCTCTCCATAAGGCCTCAACATTCCTTTGGTTAGTAGTTTAAAGTAAGATTCCTATGAGAGAGAGTATTCAGATAATATAGTATCAAGGACCTTTTGGATGTCCCTTATGTGAGATGGATTTAGAAATAATAGACCATTTATTTCTTTATTATCCCTTTGCTCACAATATTTGGGGTTACTTTTTCAAAAATATGTGAATATATTGGGTAGCTCCATCAAGATTGAAAGAGTTGACGAAAAGTTGGATTAATTATTTTTTAAATTGATTATATGAGATTAAAATGGACCTCATTCATATTACATCATGACTAGATAGTGGTATTACAATAGTTTGGCAACTATGCGTGTGTCTTTTGGAAGTGTTCAAACCTGGGTCTTCTCCTTAAAAGTTGAGGAATATAACTAATTGAGCTAATGCCATCTAATAAAAGTTGAATTAATTATTTCAAAGCTAAATAATTATGTATTCTATGGAGAATTGGTCTAACCATTACTTGTTTTGTTAATGAGTTTACACGGGTTTTTATGAGGGATCCTAGTCCTCTCATACTGAGTGGGGTTTTAACATGGACCTCTCAAAGAGAAGCCAAAGCATTTACCATTGCAGTAAGCTTGCAGCTTGTCCAACCATTACTTATTTGAATCATAAGTGTTCAAACCTGGGTCTTCTCCTTAAAAGTTGAGGAATATAACTAATTGAGCTAATGCCATCTAATAAAAGTTGAATTAATTATTTCAAAGCTAAATAATTATGTATTCTATGGAGAATTGGTCTAACCATTACTTGTTTTGTTAATGAGTTTACACGGGTTTTTATGAGGGATCCTAGTCCTCTCATACTGAGTGGGGTTTTAACATGGACCTCTCAAAGAGAAGCCAAAGCATTTACCATTGCAGTAAGCTTGCAGCTTGTCCAACCATTACTTATTGGAATTTATGTCTTCAAAGGAATAATATATTTTTTAAAAATAAATCTCAAAATCATGCCCAAGTTTGGAATTGTATTATTGCCTCTCTTGTAGAATGTTTGCAAATATGGTCCTCATCATGGAAAGCCTCAAGTGTAGAAAAAAGGTTCTAGCCACTTGGTTATAGGATTAGAATATACATGAAAGAGTCATTTGTGGCAATGGCATGAAAAAAAAGGTTATACTTTGATCTATGATAAGATAGAAATGTCTAGAAATTGGGCTTATCAAAATTAAATTTGATGGTGCTTCCCAAAAGAATTTTGTGAAAAGTCAGTGGAGGTGGTATTTTTTGAAATAATAAATGCACAATTCTCCTCACATGCTTATAATCATATAAAACTTCAACTAACAACTATGTAGAGTCTAGGACATTTCTTATAGGGATAAAAGTTGCAATTGAAAAATGATGGATATATATATATATATATATATATTAATAAGTAGGATGGAAATATAATTTAATTGAGGGGGATTCTTAAATTATCATTAATGCTATTAACAAAAATGGATGTGGGGATTGGATAAAAACATTATTTCTAATGTTGATCATCTATTATTGGACGTAATCTCTTGGAAATGTGAGCATATCCATAAAGAAGGAGATTAAGTAGTAGATGATTTAGCCAATCATGATGTTGATATTTATCTTGATAAAATCTAAATTTTAGAAGGCAATTGGTTGAGTGAGATTTTATCTCTTAATAAAATTGGTGTCAAGGAACTGATTGCAGAAACATAACACTTTGAGGAAGATGAAGAATATATTTAATAGAAAAGGAAATAAAGAATATTTTGATAAAAGAGCAAGCTCGATATGGTTTAATTGACCTATCAACAAATGCAATATTTTGGTATTTTGATGGGAGTGGATCAAATAGAAGACAAATATAGCCTATTAAAAATAAAAATATATTGTTCCTAGAGTGTTCATGGTGGAGAAAATTTAGATACAAAAACCTAACAAGATCCCTTCAATTTGGATAGAATATCTAGGACCATGTATATATTTTTTCTTTGGTTTTATAATATTAAATTATGATTTTAGATAATTTAACTTTGAAAAGCTATCCTCAATGTTTTAAAAAATCACGAGGATCCAAGGTTGCAAGATTATTATATAACTCATGAGCATTATGTCATTGGTCTTTCTAAATGATTTTAAAATTTATCTGGAGTATTTTGAAGTGAGCCCAAGTCCTCAAAATGGAGTTTAATTTATTCTAAAACACACGTGGATGAGACCTTGTAATTTATCACATTAATTAGACCATGTAACTGTCTCTCTCTCTCTATATATATATATTTTGTTCACAAATTCACTCTATAGATCCACTTACACCTAAGAAAATGGTCATAAAATCCTTACACAAATGATAGTTATGAAATTAATGATGGAAGAAATTTCAATCTAGTCATTATTTATAATATTTTATTACAAGAGTAAAAGATATTGAGGAAATTAATTTCTATTCACATTTGAAAAAAATAAGTTTTTTTGATATAGAATTAAAGATAGATCCATTATGCCATATGGAAGTGAGTACAAACGAGGAGCAAGTAGGAAATATGAGTAGAAAGCAGGATGTGTGTGAAGAGAAAGTAGGAAATAAAGTGCAAGCAAGGAGCAAGTGCTATTTCTTGTTCCATATCTTAGGAGAAACTCAACTAAAGGATTCATTTGAAGAAAATGTAGGTAACATGGTAGGAAAATCAATTTTGAAAGTCCTTACTAGAAGTAAGGATGCCCTAGTTGGAAGTATGGATTCCCTAGTTAGCGATCAAAGGAAGATCAAATTAGGGCAAACCCTATTCAGGTAGTAGATACTACAATAGAAGTAATTATCAAATATGAGATGATCGAACATGATATAATGGTTCTTAAAACCTGAGGGTTAATATGTAAGTTCCATGGATACTACCCAGTTTTTTTTCAGATTCAAAATGTATCAAGTGGAAGTGGGGATTGAATTCAAATTAATCCATGACCTTTATTTTGAAAGGATTTTTTCTCATTATCTTCTCTAGTTTAGAAATAAGGGATAAAATAATGGATGGTCGCCCTTGGTTTAGGAGCAAAGATGCATTATATTTAAGACTATGGAGTGATTTTTTTTTTATGGAGACAAAGACTAATAAAAGGATTCATGTGTGGATTAGGCTTTTCAAACTTTGTTATCAACTCATCAATGAGGTTTTGAAGAATATTGACAATACTCTAGGCAATTTCATCTGGGAGGGACCAACTACTAAGGAGAGAAGGCATGCTATATATACTTGAATATGTATTGTCATGGATATATCAAAACCTTTACCATACTCCATTATAATTAAATCTAAATAAATATAATGGGATCAACAATTGGATGTGAAATATTGCATTTTGATACTGCACATGTCATGAGACTAGACACATAGCAAGATATTACAAAACAAAAATGATAAAGAGATGGAAAATTCTAGGCATGAGGCAAAATTCAATATGGAATAAGGAGATCATATCATAGTAGAAGCTAGGTTAGATCAAGGGTTTTTCACTCCTAATAAAGTTGCAAGAAAAACCCCTCTACATCATCAAATGGAAAAGGCTATTATAGTTCCCTTGAATCAACCATTAAAAGAAAAATGACACAAGGGATGAGGAAGTACATTATGTAATTTCAAATACAAAAGGAGTTAAAGGTGTGAAGTAATATGAGGAGTCAAATTTTAAAGCAAATGAGGTCAAGGATAACCTAGGTAGATCATTTTAATTTTTCTCGAGTAGCATAATACCTTCTCCTTGCAATAAAAATAAAAGTAGTACAAAGTGTATCCATTGCACTAGAGGGTTTCAAGAGCAACATAATGACAAAATGCATATGGAAGATATCCACAAATTTTTAGGGTTTTTAGGGTAGCATAAGAAAGTAATTACTATAAAGGATCATCCTTGCACTTTAAGGTTTTTGGGGCAACATAAAGAAAAAAGTGTTTATAAGGCTATTCATTTCATTTTAGATTCTTGAGGGCAATATAAATATTTAGAAGATAAATCTCGTTATAAACAATATGGAAAAATAGAAGATATTGATGAATATGAAAGTGTTGGTAGGAATGGAAAAAGGAGAGGAAGGCCTTCAAAGCATGAACAAAGAGAAAATGAAACTCAAAGGGACATTGAATTTGAAACTCAAATAAAAATATCATAAGTGTTTAAAAAGAAGTGGGTCTAAACCCACTAATATAAATAAAAAGTGATGATGAAAATAATATCATGGAATATTAGGGGTGTGAATAATATCCCTAAAAAAGAATTATTAGATCATTAATATGTTTTTATAGTCATGAGTTTATTTTAATACACGAAACAAAATTAAGTAGTGAGGAATGTAAGAATGCTTTTAAAAAGATTTGAAGGATGGATGATTATCTAGCAATTTATTTTATAGAAACTTTAGGTGGTATTACAATGATATGAAAAAATGCAAATGGGATGGACAATTGTTAAAAGTAAAAAGTAATTGGGTTGCTAGACTACAAAAGAAAGAATGGATAGATTCTTGATACAATCTCTTCATATATTTTATTACAAGGAGGATCAAATCACAAATCCATTTATTTAACTAGTGATTTACCTCATAAAGTTTATCCAAAGCATTTTCATTTCTAGTATATGTGGCTCCAAGATCATGATTTCTTCCAAATGGTTATGTTATGGTGGGATGAAGCAAAATATGAAGGATCATTTATGTTTAGGTTTTTTCAAAAGATAAAATATTTAAAGAAGCAAATGAACTTTTGGAATGCCAAATATTTTGGTAATATTTTTAAAGAAAAGAAGGAAATTGAATCCAAGATAAAAAATTTATAAGAGATAAATAAATCAATGGAATGGACTAGGATTTGTTTTTAATAAGTTATACGTGGCTTCTATTACAGGCTAGTCCGATTAAAATACCAAAATATTACATTTGTTGTTATGTCAATTAAACCATATCCAACATGCATTTTTATCACAATTTTTTTCATTCTTTCTATTAAATATATTCTTCAACTTCCTCAAAGTGCAATGTTTCCACAATCTGCTCCTTGACATCATTTTGATTTAGATAAATTATCACTTGGCTAGTTACCTTCTAAAATTTAAGTTTCACTAGCATGAAGATCAACACCACAATTGGCTAAATTATCTGCTACTCTATTTCCTTCTCTATAAATATGCTCACACTTACAATACATTACCTCTAGTAATAGGTGATGAATATTAGCAATAACATTATCTTTTATCCAATCTCCACATCCATTTTTGTTAATAGCATTAATGATAATTTGTGAATCTCCCTCGATTGAAATATATTTTCATCCATTTTCTAATTTTAATCCTTGTAATAAGTGCCCTAGCCTTTGCATAGTTGTTAATTGAAGTTACATATGATTTTGAGTAAGTGAGGAGAAATTTGCCTTCACTATTTCTAAAAACACCACCTCTAGTAGCTTTTCCTAGATTTCCTTTAGAAGCACCATCAAAATTAATTTTGATAAACCAAATTTTTGGACATTTCTATTTTACCCTAGGTTGAAGTAGATACTTTATTTTAATTTCATTATCAAAGATGACTCTTCCATGTATGTTCAAATCCTATAGCCACTTTATTAGCACCTATTTTTCTACACTTGATACTTCCCATAATGAGCACCATATTTGTATACAACAAGAGAGGCAATACTATGATTCCAAACTTGGACATGATTTTGATATTTTATTTTAAAAATTGTATTATTCCTTTCAAGCCATAAATTCCAACAAATAATTGTGAGACCAATCCTCCATAGAATACATATTGCCTTAGCTTTGCAATAATTAATCCAACGTTTAATCAACTCATTCAATGTTGATGGAGCTACCCAAGCTAATTTTATGTTTTTTAAAAAGTAACCCCAAATAGTGTGAGCAAAGTGATAATGAAGAAGTAAATGGTTAAATTTCTAAATCCTTCTCACACAAGACACATCTAAAAATTCTATAATATCCTATATTTATAGACTCTCTCCTGTAAGAATCTTACTTTGAATTGCTAACCAAAGTAATGTTGAGGCCTTAGGGAGAGACTGTAATGACCAAACATTCTTCCAAGGGAAATCTTTGGGAGAAGGTATTTTGATTTTTCTAAATCCTCATATGTCAACTTGACTAAGTATCCACCATCCTTTGATAAATTCTGAACCAACTCAATATTTTGTGTAAATATTGACAAATAGAACTCTTGAAGCATCTTTTGAAGTTCATTTGCAATTTTTTTGAGTTACTCTCCTTCAACCAGGTTACTAAAAGAAATCAATAGCCTGGAGTTGTTGCTCATAATAATATAGACTTTGACCTTTGGACCTTTACATGCTAGGCATGCTTGAGCCAATGGTTTCCATTTTGAGTCAGAGATAATAGGATAAGGCTTAAATCAAGCATTGAATCATTTTTTTTTAACTTCCCTCATTGACTGACCATATAATATATTTATTTATCAACTAAAAACTATCTAATATGAAGTTCCATGTTGACGATCCTTTGGGTAGAGTTATTTTCCTAAATAATTTTATTGCATCAAGAGAACCTATATATTTTTTAAGTAATATTTTTACCCAATTCTTTATTTGATCTCTAGATAATCTCTACCTAAGCTTTACTCCTAATGCCAAATTTAAAGGTCTCTAATTCCACAAGCCCAATCCTCCAATATTCTTTCCTATGCAAACCCTACCCCATTTACAAAGAGGAAACCTGCATTTTTCTTCACAACCTTTCCCTAGAAAATATCTTTGAATTTGATCACTTT
This sequence comes from Wollemia nobilis, assembly GCA_028583015.1. Classification (NCBI taxonomy): domain Eukaryota; kingdom Viridiplantae; phylum Streptophyta; class Pinopsida; order Araucariales; family Araucariaceae; genus Wollemia; species Wollemia nobilis. The sequence goes on along the minus strand of JAQPPZ010017031.1, from coordinate 2,178,690 downwards.
TTGATGCTATACTTGTTGGCAATCTTGAAAATGATATCATATATATAGGGATGGATTGCAATGTAGTCTTTATGAGTTGTAGCCTTCTTACCATGGTTAATAACTTACCTTTCCAACTTTCCAAGCAAGCTTTCATTCTATTCAAAACAGATATTCAAAGATCCTTTTTTATTTCCTTTAATAGACAAAGGAGTACCCAAGTAGGCTGATCGATTTTTAAATTTTAAACTCTAAAATATTCATAATAATTTATTGTAAAGCTAGCGCAATAGTAATGAAAAATATTGGATTTTGTGGTATTAACCAAATGTTCAGTAGCCTTCTCATAGTATGATAATATTGATTTAAACTCCATGGCTACACTGATCGAGGGATGGTCCAAAAGAAAAGTATCATCAAAAAATTGGAGATGAGATTTGGAGGGACCATTTTTCAACTTGAATACCTTTGTTTTTTTCTTCCATTTTTACCTTTAAAAAAAATCTCTCTAATGCTTCCGTAAGAATAATGAATAGATAAGAAAATAGTGGATTACCTTGATGAAGTCCACAAGATGACTTGAAGTAACCATTAGGAGAACCATTGATAAAAATAGAAAAATTGTAATGCTATAACAATATTTAATGCATTCACAACAACTATAATCAAATCCAATATTTCTGAGAATAACATATAGAAAAATCCAAGAAACCCTATCATATGCTTTGTTCATATATAATTTCATAAGCATACATAGTTTTTTCATAAAATGAAGAGAATGTATGGACTCCTATGCAATATTTATACCATCAAGAATTTGTTTACCATGAATAAAACCATCACGTTCCTCTGAGATAACACAACCTAGAATGCCTTTGAACCTGTTTGCCATATTTTTTGAACTGATCTTATAAATCATATTTCAAAGGCTTTTTTGATGAAAATTATCAAAATATTTTATCTTACCTTTCTTGGGAACCAACGTAATAAAAGTATCATTGATATAACTTATTATAGACTTCATTTCCTAAGCCTCTTCAATTGCAACTAACATATCACTCTTCAATAAATCCTAATTTTCTTAAAATAAAATTGTAGGAAATTCATCGAGGCTAGGTGCCTTATTAAGATGGAAAGAGAAAACTGCTTCATGGAGGTCCTCCATAGATATCTTCTTCATCAAGCTTTCATTTTATCCCTGTGTGATAATTGAGGGAATATTTTACAAAAGTTTATTTGTGCCTCCTTATCTTGCCTAATATCTGACAACATATTTTTGAAATAATTATTTGTTTCCTTCCATATATCTTCTTTGTCCTCAATATTATTCCATCTAGAGTTGAAATATATTTGATGTGATGAAAATATAATTTTCCGTTGTAGCAAGATTCTTCTTTGAATTTCTATCTCCTTCCTTGATCCATTTCTCTCAAGATTTTTGGAACCAAAATGACTCATTTTTCAATATATTATGATATTAAAAAAATTAATTGTTTTTCTTTCACATAAGAATCTTGATCCATTCCATTAATTTTTACTATCTCTTGTAAAATTTTGAGCTCATATTCATTTTCGTTATTTTATTTAAAAATGTTACCAAAATATTTGGAATTTTAAATCTTCATTTGCTCCTTTAGATATTTCATTTTTTGAACAAACTTGTACATACATGATCCTTCAAATTTTAATTCATCCCATCATAACATAACCATCAAGAAAAAAATAGGGTCTTGGAGCCACATAAACTAGAAGAAAAATGGCTTTGGATGACCATTATTAGGTAAATCATAAGTCAAAAGAATGGGTTTGTGATCTAATCATGCTCGCAATAAAATATCTGAAGAGATTGTGTATTTTTTTTGCAACCATTTATTGGATAACAAGAATATATCCAATAGTTTTACTATATGATTTTTCCCAATGTGTCTATTATACCATGTATGTTGAAAAATTGAAGGACTAACATTCAAAAGGTCATTTGAATTGACAAATGAAGCAAAATATTGCATTGATTTAGATCATCCTAAAATACCACCCTTCTTTTCTAAAGGAGATATAATAGTGTTAAAATCACCCCAAGAATCCATAGATCATAATAAATCATCATTGTATTTGACAAAAATATGCTAAGGATATTCTAAAATATTTCACAAGGAGTAACTATAGTTGGAGAGTATACATTTATAACCCCAACTTTATTGTTTCATCATTTTTGTAAAATAATCCAAAAACCTAATTAATTTTTGCTTCTAATAATTGCCCATTCCATTTGCATTTATCCCATATTATTGTAATAGTACTTGAAGCCCCTATAGAAGAAACTGCTAGACAATCACTTGTCTTTCAAATCTTCTTAAAAGCATGCTTACATTCCTCACTACTTAATTTTATTTTTTACATTAAAATAAAATCAGGACTATAACAACCTATTAATTCCTTAATAACTATTTTTTGGGGGTTTTATTCATATCCCTAATATTCCACGATATTATTTTCATCATCAACACTTTTTATTTTTATTAGTGGGCTTATCCCTACTTCTTTTTAGCACCTAAGATATTTTTATTTAGCTTCCCAAATCATTATCCTTTTGAGTTTTTTTTTTATATCCTTGTTCCTACTTTGATGGTCTTCCTCTCCTTTTTCCATTCCCACCAACACTATCATCTTCATCAATCTCTTCTATTTTTTATTTTTTATTTTTTCACATTGTTCATAATGAGACTTATCTTCTAAAGATTTATGTTGCCCTAAAGAATCAAAATTGCAAGGAATAACCTCATTAGCATTTTCTTCTTTAAGTTACATGAAAAACCTAAAGTGCATAGTGTTAGAGTATATTACATCATTTGGGTCATGTAAATGTACCACCTTTGGTACATAACTAGAGTAGGAGCTTACTTTAGAGTAAAGTTAGTTAGTTACTTCAAGTATTGTAATAAATGCACAAGTGTTAATGTGCAAGTTGTAAATGTGCATGTAGTACACATGTACATAAGTCTTAGGCAAAGTAAGGGCCAAGGACTCTATCTTCCTATATAAAGGCTTCATAGTGAGTGTTTTAGAGGAAGCAGTAAATATAGAGAGTATGTATTCTAGTTTAGTAGTATGGTACAATGTAGTCCTTTCATATCTGTTCATGTCCTCCATTATATAACATTGCACTATTTTTACCACTTTCATTAATGGTATATTTTTGAGTTATTTTCAAATGGTCATATTATTATTTTTCTACATATTATTGTGCCATTAGTTTATAGTTATCTCAAATTAGTTATCTTATATCTTGTGGTTGTACTACCTCCCATAAAAAGCTAACAGTGGTATCAAAGCTAATAGTGGTATTAGAGCTAAAAGTGGTATCAGAGCACATGGTAGATCATATAGGATATAGGGAGAGCCACAAGTGAGGCTGAGAGAAATCCAAAAATCTTATTTACAATTTTTTTGAGATTACATTTGGCTAGAGTATTTCCACAGGGTTATAGGAAAACTTGTGAAGACTAGGACTCAATGTGGATTCCACTAGATTGACAAATCAACTAGTGAAGATTCGTCATCTCTAGATTTAGAGTTTCTTCCATTATAGTCCTAATATTTTATTTCAAGAAAAAGGAGATTCAAAGTGAGTTGGAAAGCTTCCTACAAAAGATCTAGGAAGAATATCTTCTTTAGCATCAATCCAACACCAAAAGCAATAAATGAAAGAACGAAGATTTGGAGGCCTGAAGAAAAGGTTCCATTACTAGAGATTACAGACCTACATAGTGCAAAAGAAGAAAAGGCCATAGTAGCCTTATCATTTATTCAAGAGACTCTAGAGAAAAGTATAGAAGAATATTGGAGGTTGGTGATCTCCATTAAATATTGTAGATAACATATTGAAGAAATCAAACTAAAGAAGTTAAAGAGACCCTTAAAAGGTTGAGTTACAAAACTCCTAGTTCTGGAAGATTGGAGGTTGGTGATCTCCATTAAATCCTGTAGATTGCAGAAGTGAAGAAGGACTAGCAAGGTCTTGTTCCAAAATTCTAGTAGGGGATCCGAGAGGAAGATCTCATTACCAACACTTCCATAGTAGAAGGTTGAAGGAAAGGTCTCATTTGGAAGACTAGAGAAGCTACGAGATTGAAGACCTTGGTGAGGTCTCAAGGAGAAACAAGGAGAAGGCTTGGAGAGCCTTATTTCAGAATTTAGAGAAGGCCATTAAAGGAGTTCCTAGGAGAACTCATTGGAGAAATTTACCACCAAAGGAAGAACTTGGGATAATTATTGCCATATGACAACAAGCCCAAGGGAGAAGGATTTGGTAATAAGTAAACCAAATTATAGAGGAGATTGGTGAAGACCTCAATACTTTTATATTCTTGAGAAGAAGTCCCATATTGGAGTCAGAATTTGACAAAGAGGTTGAAGGAGAAAGAAGCCTAACATTACTACCAAACCAAAAGGTTTGAAGATTATCTTTGAAGGCTAGAATGCTCATCCAAAGATAGGGGTTTGCTGAATCTACAATAGAATATTGGAAGGGTTCTTGAAGGAAAAACTTAGTTGCAATTTGGGGGAATTCCCTACCAAATTTTTGAGTTTCAAGGACAACATTTCAGTGCAAAAATTAATTGTGAAAGGGCAGAAATTAGGACAACATTACTAAGCTAAAAAAATTTAGAAGTTACAAAGTCCATACTAAAGGTTAATCAAAGTTACCTACTACAGTTAAAGGGCAGTAAGTTAGAGGGTTTTCGAAGCTAAAAAAAGTGATTTAAAGAGCTATTTAGGACAACCAAGAATAGCTGCAAATTCATCCAGTTAAAGACAACAATAAGGTATGTCTAATCACCTAGCAATCTTTCATCTACAGAGATCATTAAGGTAAGAAACTTGGATGCAAATAGATTCATTAGTTGAACTTTAAATTAATTCATTATCAAGTTCCATTAAGCACCATATTAGAGTTTTAAGAAGTTGCAAAGAGAAGGTTGCATTTTATAGTCTTCAAAGGGAGTGCAAAAGATAGTTTCTTTTAAGGTTTATATATGCACATTAAATAAGAGTTAGATATATTTCGATAGAAAGAAAAATACCACCTTCTTATTATCTAGTTATAGCAAAGAAGACTACATTAAGTTACAGAGATTATAGTTATCTACAAGGAGCAATTACTAAGTGCATATTTCAAGGAGTAATAAGGTGAGATTAATATTGCACTATACTAGTTGTTCTTTAGATGCACTAAGTAATTTTAGATTGCAGTGAAAATTAGTGCATATTACAAGTTATTTTTAAGGAGTAATAAGGTGAGATTACTACTACACTATTCTAGTTATTCTTAGAAGCATCAAGCTTGAAGATATTATTGGTGCATTAATACTAGTTACCCTTTAAGTTTTAAAGTGCATTAAGAGGTTATCATTGAAGGAAGTTACAGTGCATAAATTTGGGTAAGAGTGAAGTTTCTAAAGACACTATTGAGCATCCAAAACCTGCTGCATATATTGGTGAAATTAAATCACCAAAAGAAGAAAACATAATAGTAGTATTGCTCTCAAGAAGCCACCTCATCAAGAAGGTTAAAGGGCATGAAAAAGGAATATATTTGGCCTATTATCCTAGTGCAAGTTAAGGTACTAAAACTTAACTATTACAATAATATTTACATGCATGAGAAGCACCATTTGTGTCCTTTCAAACTAAAAAATAAGGATAATTAATTTAGCCTCTATAGGCATTACAATAGCCAAGCAAGAACGATTACAAGGCAATCATTTCTGAAAGGTAAAGAGGTAGAGTTCGAGCATGAAAAGAGAGCCATCGAGGGGCTCACATTGCTCAAGAATCAAGGTGCCTAAAGACATCATATCCAACATCAAATCAATTGCCTATAGCAAGCATCAAACCTATAGCATCAAGCCAATACAAGGAGGCCATAATTGACTGCTATCTACATAGAAGAAACAATGCTAAAGACAAGCACAAATAAGCAAGGTACAAGGAGCTTTACCCAAGGTAGAATCTAGAGGAACCACTGACTAAAAAAAAGCACCCATATTCACCATTGGAGTTTCATAGAACCTCCATCAATGCATTCCTCATCACCTTAGCTGGAGCCACCCACACAATATCTACATTGACTTGGAAAGAAGGCGTTGGAGATAAGTTATCAAGAGCATTTTATGACAAAGGATATACAAGGTATAATATGTTGGAGGGAAGGTCTACATGTAGGAAACTTGAGCACCCCTTATAATTTGTAACTGAGGTATCTTGTGCCACTTGGCACAACTATTATAGGTACCCTCACATTCCTCAATGTATGTCCAGGAGAAGAACACTCAAGGAATAATCTAACGTCTATCTTTGAGTGGTTACAAGCATCATTGAGAGGTTACTTGTCACAATCATCATTACAAGGAGGAATGAGCATTGAAAGAACCTAAGTCTCAATGCCCATATTTAATGTAACTCTCAAGTGCCACTTTTCCAAAGTTGAAAGGCATCCATGCTATTCAAAGTGCCTAAAATCAAAGGTGGAGTAAAATCGTATCCATAATGAGCAGGACAGAGTATCCATACACAATGAAAGATGGGCAGATAACATTAAAGGTTCAAAGTCAAAGTTTCCAAGAGGATCAAAGCAACATTAAAGACTCACTGCCATTGTCATATGTTCACCATTGAAGGAGAGTAGCACACAATAAGACAACATCCAATGCTCATTATTTAGGAGTTGGAGCATTATAAAGGTAAGGTTTTTACCTTAATTAAAATTGCTTTCATTAAGGAGTTATAAGGAGTATAGTATAAGGTTGAAACTCTTCTATTATTTACTTTGGAAATAATAGCAAAATCAACCATACATTTGAAAGCAAATTTAAAGGAGATTTATATACTTAAACAGTTTAATATTTACAATTGAATACCATAGGAGATATAAGGGTTTCTACGTGGAAAAATAGAACTCTATTATTGCAAATATTATTATTTTCTAATATTCCAAATTAGGGAGTTATAAGGTATACTACACCAAACATAGTTTGTTGGAATTTAGAAATATTAAACTATTGGATATTAAGGGCTATAAAAGGAAGTTCATTATTTACTTAAAGGAGTTGGAATTATATACTTATTCTTGTCTCATACTCATATAAAAGGGACAAAATAAATCCAACCATAGAGAACTTCAAATTAAGTGCCTTGTTCATTTGGAGAGATAATGTGAAATAGAAGTTGATTATTGTTATTTACAAAACATTACAAAATTAACTCAAAAGGTGAACTATTACTTACTAAGTACTTTATTAAGCTTATGGTATATTATATCACTAGGGAGACATAAGGATTCTACAAAACCTAAGTCTAGAAAGTTTTTATCAAATTGGTTCACATACTCCAAACTAGGGAGTCATAAGGTAGACTACTTCAAAGGATCTATCTAAAGTATTAAAAGGATCCTTTCATACACTACAATGGATAAAGTAGCAAGAGAGACATTTCATCATAATACATACTACAAAAGGACTCAAGATCAAAATCTATCCAATATACCATATCAAATATGCAAAATCACTTCAAGTTCAAATAATTTCATAGGTCAAAGTGAAAAGGACATTTGGTATATTTATTCAGGAGCAAGCCACCACATGATAGGAAATCTACATTGGTTTGATTGTCTTGAGATCACTAACAGCTACAAGTTGAAAATTGTAGATGATAATAACTATCATATACATGGATATGGGTGTGTGTCGCCTAGTAAATTGTTTCTAAACTTTTTGCTACATAATGTGATGTATGTTCCTAGACTAACATCTAATCTCATTTTAGTATCCAAGTTAGTATAAAGTAAAAGGAATATTGACTTCAAATACATAAATGGAGCTAACATGTGTCTCATTATACATCAAAATGAAGTTGAAGCTACTAGATCAATCCATAGAAATATATATGCTCTAGATTCTATCAAAAACTCATAAGATATTATTGTGTTTCAAAATAATACTAACGTAGTTTCTAGGGAACATATTGGAGAGAATGAAGAACCTTTATATCATAACTGCAAAAGAAGAAATAGAAGGTTCAAAACTAGAAGGATGAGAGAACAACTACACTATGCTTTACTTGGCCATCTGCAATCTCTAGAAGAAGGACCTGATCAAGATGAAGAAGATGAAGATCCATATTGAAGACTAAAATATTCAATACCCAAATAATGTAACAAAGAGGGATGTTAGAGTATATTACATCATTTGGGTCATGTAAATGTACCACCTTTGGTACATAACTAGAGTAGGAGTTTACTTTAGAGTAAATTTAGTTAGTTACTTCAAGTATTTTAATAAATGCACAAGTGTCAATGTGCAAGTTGTAAATGTGCATGTAGTCCACATGTACATAAGTCTTAGGTAGAGTAAGGGCCAAGGAATTTATCTTCCTATATAAAGGCCTCATAATGAGTGTTTTAGAGGAAACAATAAATATAGAGATGTGTGTTCTAGTTTAGTAGTATGGTACAATGTAGTCCTTTCACATCTATTCATGGCGTATTCATGTCCTCCATTGTATAAAATTGTACTATTTTTGTCACTTTCATTAATGACATATTTTTGAGTTATTTACAAATGTTCATCTTATTATTTTACTACATATTATTGTACCATTAGTTTATAGTTATCTTAGATTATTTATCTTATATCTTGTGGTTGTACTACCTCCCATCAAAATCTAACAAAGGTATCAAAGCTAACACATAAACAATCCTCCATAGTCATTACTTTCTTATGTTGGCCTAGAAACCCAAAGTTTCCTTGGATATACTCCATATGATTTTATTTTTTGTGCTACTCTTGAAACCCTAAAGTGCAATGAATACACTCTGTACTACTTTCATTTTATTATAAGGAGAATATTTTATGCTACTTGAGGAAAATGAATATGATTTACCTGGATTAAGCTTGACATTCTTCACCTCATCTACTTTAAAATTTTGTTCCCCATATTCCTTTACTTTAAAATTTGTCTTCCCCTCTTTCTTCACATCTTTAGCTACTTCTATATTTGAACTTGTACATTGTACTTCTTCATCTCTTGTATCATTTGTTTTTCTAATGGTTGATTCAAGTGAACTGTAATGGCCTTTGTCATCTGATGATGTCGAGGAGTTTTTTTTACCACTTTCTTAGGAGTAGAAAATTATTGATTTGACTTAGATTCTGCTATGATATGATATCCTTGTTTCATATTGAAGCTATCCTCATGCCCAAAAATTTCCATCTCTTTCAACATCATTTTCACTTTGCAGTCTTTTTCCATGTGCCCGGTTTCATGATATTTACGACATAAAAGTACAATGTTTTCATAATCCACTTGTTGATCCCATTCTCTTAATTTAGATTTAATCCTAATGAAATTCAATAATATTTTGAACTATAATGGACTTGGATTTTTATTTTAAGGGAAAATAATTAATTTCTAATGATCATAATGCATTTAAAAATGAGGAATCATATCAGTCCCAAAATCTAGGAAGAAATGGCTCAAGCAAGGAGATAGAAATATAAAATTATTTCATGATACACTAAAAAATAAAAATTTATTTTCATTGCATAAAAAATATTTCAATTCTATATGAAAGAAATATTGAGAAAGAAGAAGATATAGGGAGGGAAGCAATTAATTATTTCAAAAATATTTTATCAAAATACTAGGTAAGATAAGGATGCACAAGATAATATTTTTCCAAATATTTCATCAATTATCATAGAGGGATAAAATAAAATCTTGACGAAGAAGATATCAATGGAGGAGCTATATGAAGCAATTTTATCCTTCCATCCTAACAAGGTAGCTGACCTCAATGGGTTTCCTATAATTTTCTTTCAAAATATTTAGGATTTATAAAGAGTGATATGTTAGCTGTAGTCAAAGAGGCCCACAAGAGGAAGGGTACAATAAGTGAAATCAATTCCACTTTTATTACATTGGTTCCTAAGAAAGATGAGATACAATATTTTGATAATTTTCATTAAATAAACCTTTGTAATTTGATTTATAAGACCATTTCATAAATTGTGGCAAATAGGTTGAATGACATTTTAGATTGTGTTATCTCAAATGAACAAGGTGGTTTCGTTCATGGTAAATAATCGTTGATGGTGTATTAATTTTATAGGAGACCATACATTCTTTTCATTCCATGAAAAATAGGTCTGCTTATGAAAATAGATATGAAAAAAATATATGAAAGGGTTTTCTAGAGTTTTCTACATAATATTCTCAAAAAGTTTGATTTTGACTATAGTTGGTGTGAATGGATTAAATGTTGTTATAACACTACAAAATATTCTATTTTGATCAATGATTCTCTTGTTGGTTACTTTAAGTCATCTTATGGACTTTGCCAAGGTGATTCACTATCTTATTATATATTCATTATTCTTGTGGAGGCATTAGAGAGAGCTTTCTCAAAGGCAAAAATGGAAGGAAAAATCAAAGGTATTCACGTTGCTACAAGTGGTCCCTTTGAATATCATCTCCAATTTATTGATGATAATTTTATTTTGGATCATCTATCAATTAATGATGCCATGGAGTTTATATCAATATTATTATGTTGTGAGAAGGCTACTGGATAGTTGGTTAATACTACAAAATCCAAGATTATTTCATTAACACTACCCTAAATTTATAATGAATTATTATGTATATTTTAAGATTTAAAATTAAAAAAATTTCATCAAGCTACTTGGGTATTCCTTTGTCTCATAAAAGAAATAAAAGGAGCTTTGGATCTCTTGTTTAGATAGAATAAAATCTTGTTTAGCAAGTTGGAAAGGTAAGTTCTTAACCATGGTGGGAAGGCTACAACTCATAAATACTGTATTATAATCCATCCCTATTTACATGGTGTCCCTTTTATGATTGCTAGAGGGTATAACATTATAAATTGATAAAATTCAAAGAGAATTTATTTGGAAATGATGCAAGGAAAAATTAAGATTTTCTATTTATAAGTGGGATAGCATTTGCAAAGGAAATAATATTGGAGAAGTAGGCTTGCAAAATTACAGACTTATGAGTGGAGATAAGTCAGAGATCAAGAAAATAATTTTGAAAAAATTTTACTTCAAAAATATATAGGTTCTCTTGATGCAATGAAATTATTTAGAAAAAATCCCTACCCAAACGATTGCCAACATGGAACTTTATATCAGGTAGTGTACAATTAACCAAGAAAGTTATTAGATGGTCAATCAATGAGGGGAATTATGCAATTTTTTATCTCATACTTGGTTGAAGCTTTATCCTCTTACCTATGGAAAAATGACCACCATTGCCTTAGGTATGCCTAGCTTGTAAAGGTACAAAGGTAAAAAATTCTATCAATATGAGAAGCAACTCTAGATCATGCATTTCTATTAGTAACCTAGCTAAAGGAGAGGAACTCAAAAAAATTGTAGATGAGATTCAAAGATGCTTCAAGAGTTTTATTTACTGATTTTTACATGAAAGAATGAGTTGGTTTGGAATATATCAAAATATGGTGGATACGTGGTGAAATTGGGATATCAAGATTTAGAGCAATTTAAATTTTGATGGGGGACAAGAAGAACTGCACATAGTCACACTCACGCAATTTCCAAATTTTCATGCATTAATCTGAAAAATACATAGCCCGCAGGCTTTACAATAGCTAGTGCTCGGCTTAGCTTTCAACTCACACTTCTGCGTGCGATCTTCAATCCACCACCCTCGGATCTATTACAATCATCGAGTTTTTATCGAGGTCTCGACCCTCTAGGCCATTAATGACCCACCTGGCAGAATTCATTACAAAAACCTGCAAATTCGGCTTCCACGACCGAGTTTTCAATTTTCTTTCCATAAATGGGCAACTGCCCTGATCCGCCATGAAAGCATGCATTAAAGAGACCCTTGACTTGCAACCGCTGTTTTTCCAGACTATTCTTTTGAACTACTATCTCATCCATATGCCCATGACCTGCAACTGCCGCTTGTTAGGAAGTTCATTGGGGACTGTTGCCTCTTTTTTTGTGCACGTGGCCATTCGCGTGTTTATTTCATATTTGCTTTCTCATGGCCGCGATATTGCGACCATTTCACCTTCAAGCCTTTTGCTTTGATTTATGTTGCGATATCACAACGTCGCGATATCGCGACCATTCCGCCATCGACCCCTCTGCTTTGATTTAAGTCACGATATCGCGACGTCGCGATATCATGACTAGTCCGCCTTCCACCCTTTGCTCTATTTTTACGTCATGATTTCATGACGTTGTGATATACGCCATGATTTTGCAACGTCGCGATATCGCGATGTTGCGATATCATGACCAGTCCTCCTTTCGCCCTTTGCTTTGTTTTTACGTCACAATTTCATGACGTTGCGATATCGCGACGTCATGATATCGCGACCAGTCTACCTTCTACCATTTGCTCTATTTTTACGTCACGATATCACGACATCGCAATATCGTGACCAACTTTTGCCTTGTTAAAATGGCCAACAAAACACTTAGAAAAATTTGGTTGATGCAAGATTGCCTTGCTGCCGTCGGATGCTCCTGCATCAGACACCTAGGGTAAATGGAGAAGTGACCTTCACTTCTGTGCTATTCGGTCCGCGTCTTTTGTAACATCTCCAAACGTGCACCTGCCTCTGCAACCCGCTTAAACCCCGTCTCCTGGCAAAAATTTTTTTTGCCTTCTACCAGACAAATTTTGGCACTGCTGCACACCTTCTCGTCCACTGCCTGTAATGGCTTTAACTTGTGGTGCACTCCATATTTCGTCAATGAGTACGTATTTGCATGACCATCATGCACTACACTTCGATCAAACTACCATGGCCTTCCTAACAGCAAATGACAAGCATCCATAGGAAAAACATCACACAGGACCTCGTCTTGGTAGTTCCCAATATTGAACATGACTAAGCACTGTTCACGGACCCATGCTCTATGGTCCTTTCACAACCACGCAATCTGATATGGATGCGGGTGTCTCCTTATTTCCAGTTGTAACTTAGCAACCATATCTTCAAAGACTAAGTTATCAGTACTTCCATTATCTATAATAACATTACAGACTTTACCTGCGCTTTTGCACCTCGTGTGAAACAGGCTTCTCCTATGCTTTGGTTTGTCTTCATCAATCAGCATGGCTCTCCTTGTGACCAAGACTTCTCCTCTCTTTGCCTCCTCAGAATGTTCTGATTCAGCATCTTCCTCTGCTACCACAGCTCTGGCAGGACCCTCAGGTCTCTTGTTCATCCTCTCGTGGTGCTGGGGACACTCGTATGCATGATGTCCCTCTTATCCATAGTGGAAACAGGTTCCACGAAACACTCCTCTTCCATACCCATGTCCAGATCTACCTCTTCCTCTTGGGTAGCCATTGTTTTGAACTTGGGGTTTGTAATCATCACCTGCCTTCTGCTCTTGGCTGCTGCTAGCTTCTTCTTTCTTCTCCTCTTTTCCTTCATCTTTTCTTCCACCAGTCTTTCCTCCATGCCCTCTTCCTCTTTGCTTGCTCTCAAACCTTCTGTTCAGTTTCTCTTCAACCTTCAGAGCAAACTGGTAAGCATCTTCAATGGTGCTCACCCGAACTAGGCTCAACTCTTCCTGGATACTGGGTCTCAACCCATTGATATAACGGGCCACCTTCTCCTTGCTTGCCTCTAAATGGCCAATTCTGATGGAGATCTTATAAAACTCCTCTATGTATTCTTGGACAGTTTTGTTCATCTGTCTCAAACTCTGCATTTTCCTCAGCAGATCCAGTTTGTAATATGCAGGAATAAACTATCTTTTCAGCTTTTCCACCAGTCGCGCCCATTTTGTTATCTGTTATTTTCCTCTTATGTTCCGCTCCAGTTGTACTCCCTTCCACCATATGCAAGCATGACCTTTTAGTTTGGTCTTAGCGAATCTGACCCTCTCAGGATCTCCAAATTCTTCATACTCGAAGTATTCTTCTAGATCGTTGATCCAGTCAATCAATTCCTCCGGATCCAGGTTCTCAAAATACGTGGAAACCTCCATCTTCGACCTCTTCCCAATCTGGGATATGGCTTTGTATAGTCTGGCTTGTGCAGGATCTACAACCTCTTCTTCTTCTTCAAACTGGTTTTCTTCTTCATCCACTTCGTCTTCACTGCCTTCATCTCTTCTTGGCTCCGATCTTCTACGCCACTCTTCTTGCAGGGCTTGCACTTGCCTCTGCAAAACTCAAAAATCTGCTGCTATCGTCATGCCTCTCCCACCAACAGGGTTTCTTCTTGGAGGCATTCTACTCACTTTCTCATGAGCCTTTCCATAGATCCTAGTGTAACTGCCTCACGTCCGATGATCTGTTACACACTCAGGAACTTTCGGCTCTGATACCACTGATGGGGGACGAGAAGAACCACACACAGTCACACTCACACAATTTCCAAATTTTCATGCATTAATCTAAAAAATACAGAGCCCGTAGGCTTTACAACAGCTAGCGCTTGACTTATCTTTCAACTCACACTTCTGCGTGTGATCTCCGATCCACCACCCCCGGATCAATTACAATCGTCAATTTTTTATCGAGGTCTCAACCCTCTAGGCCATTAATGACCCACCTGGAAGAATTCATTACAAAAACCTGCAAATTCGGCTTCCACGGTCGAGTTTTCAATTTTCTTTCCATAAATGGGCAACTGCCCGATCTTCCATGAAAGCATGCATTAAAGAGACCCTTGACCTGCAATCGCCGTTTTGCCAGACCGTTCTTTTGAACTGCTGTCTCATCCATATGCCCATGACCTGCAACTGTCGCTTGTCAGGAAGTTCATCGAGGACTGTTGCCTCTTTTTTCGTGCGCATGGCCGTCCACGTGTTTATTTCATATTTGCTTTCTCCTGGCCGTGATATCGTGACATGTCACGATATCGCGACATGTCGTGATATCGCGACCATTTTGCCTTCAAGCATTTTGCTTTGATTTATGTCGCGATATCGCGACCATTCTGCCATCGACCCCTCTGCTTTGATTTAAGTCGCAATATCGCGACGTCGCGATATTGCAACCAGTTCACCTTTCGCCCTTTGCTCTATTTTACATCGCGATTTCGTGACATTGCGATATCACGACGTCGCAATATCGCGATCAGTCTGCCTTTCGCCCTTTGCTCTATTTTTATGTCATGATATTGTGATGTCGCGACCAGTCTGCCTTCCGCCCTTTGCTTTATTTTTACGCCATGATTTTGCGACGTCACGATATCGTGATGTCGCGATATTGCGACCAGTCTGCCTTTCACCCTTTGCTCTATTTTTACGTCACGATTTCGCGACGTTACGATATCGCGACCAGTCCGCCTTCCGCCCTTTGCTCTATTTTTACGTCACGATTTTGCGACGTCGCGATATCGCGACCGACTTTTGCCTTGTTAAAACGGCCAACAAAACACTTAGAAAAATTTGGTTGATGCAAGATTGCCTTGCTGTCGTCGGATGCTCCTGCATCAAATTTTCTATTCCCCAAGATCTTTTTTGGAAGAATGTTTAGTCACTAGAGACTCTCCCTAAAGCCTTAACATTCTTTTGGTTAATAATTTAAAGTAATTTTTTTATTGAAAATAGTCTACAAAGAAGAAGATTTCATGGATATTTTATATGTGTTGTGTGTAAGAAGGATTTAGAAACACTCGACCATTTACTTCTTCAATGTCCCTTTTCTCACACCATTTGAGGTTACTTTTTTAAAAATGTGAAAATATATTGGGTATCTTCATAAACATTGAAACAATTGATGAAATGTCGGGTTAATTATTTTAAAGCTAAAGCACTATGGTCTTATCACTATTTGTTGGAATTTATAGTTTGAAAGGAATAATAGAATTTTTAAATAAATCTCAAAATCATGCTCAAGTTTGAAACCATATTGTTGCCTCTTGTAGAATGTTTAGAGATATGGTGCTTATCATAGGAAATCTCAAATATAGAAAATAGGTGTTAACAACTTGGTTACAGAATTTGAACATACATGGAAGAGTCCTATGCAATAATGACATTAAAAAAAAAAAACTACATCGATCTAGGGTAAACTGAAAATGTCCAAAAATTGGGTTTATCAAAATTAATTTTGATGGTGCTTCTAAAGGAAATCCGTGAAAAGCTAGTGGAGGTGGTGTTTTTTGAAATAATGACGAAAAAATCATCCTCACTTAATTAGAATCATATGGAACTTCAAATAACAACTATTTAGAAGTTAGACTACTTCTTACAAGGATAAAAATTGCAATTGAAAAAGGATGAAAATATATTACAATTGAGGGGGATTCACAAATTATTATTAATTCTATTGACAAAAATGGATGTGGGAATTGGATAAATTTTTTATTAATAATGTTTATTATCTATTATTGGAGTTAATATCTTAGAAATGTGATCATATCTATAGAGAAATAAATTATATTTTAGATAATTTAGCTAGTCGTGGTGTTGATTTTCATCTTGGTGAAATTCAAATTTTGGAAGATGACTAGATGAGTGAGATTTTATATCTTAATCAAAATCATGTTAAGGAGCTGATTGTGGAAACATAACACTTTTAGGAATATTAAGAATATATTTAATAGAAAAATAAATAAAAAATATTTGTGATAAAAAGGCATGTTGGACATGGTTTAATTGACCTAATAACAAATGTAGTATTTTGGTATTTTGATGGGAGTGGTCCCCAATAGAAGATATATATAACTTACTAAAATAATAGAAAAATTAAAAAAATATATCTAATTTATGCCAAAAAAGTGAGTATACTATCAAATGACATTAGCTCAACTTATTAAGTGGAGTCTGAAGAGCTTTATAACATTTTAACTCAACAAATTATTCCCTCTGGAGAGGATGAAGATCACATTGTTTGGGCTGAGACTGAAAGTGGTGACTTCACAGTTAAGTCTGCCTATAATTTGCTTCTCAATGTGGAAGGTTAACAATTTCAACCGAGTTTGTTTTGGATCAAAGTCTTAATTCCTAAAATATCCTTTTTTTCATGGCTGGTGATTCAAGGAAAAATCCTCACTATGGACAATATGTTATCGAAAGGTATGGTTATTGCTAACCGTTACTACATGTGCAGGGCAGGATGGGAGACAACCCAACACTTGTTTCTAGAGTGTCCGGTAGCGGAGTCCATCCTGGATGAACTTTTCCAAGCCTTTAGGATCTCGTGGGTTAATCTTGCTCTTATATCCAAAGTGTTCCATCGATGGCCTCAACCCTTTGTTAGCCTAAAACTTAAGTACCTATGGAAAATCCATTGGCATCATTTTATCTAGCTGATTTGGCTATAAATGAACCATAGAGCCTTTAAGGATACCATTCACAACCCAAAACCATCCTCAACAGGATTATTGTCTTTGCGAAAGAAAACCTTAGCACCTTAGTGGATGAGAACCACTCAATTATTCCCCAAGAAAAACAATTAGCTCGGGCCTTAGGTATTGAGGACAAACCTTCCATTCCTTTGCCCAATACCAGAAATGGGATTTCTTGGGAGCCACCCCCCTAGGGTTGGTTTAAACTAAATTTTGATGGTGCAGCCAAGGAGAACCCGGGAAGAGCTGGAGTTGGAGGAATAATTAGGGATCATCAAGGAAATCTGGTCAAGGCCTTCGCTGAACCATTAGGAATAAGAACTAATAACGAAGCAGAAGCTAGAGCCCTTTGGAGAGGGTTGCAAGTAGCCCAAGCAACTCAAGGTAACTTGATGATTGAAGGTGATTCTATGAACATCATCAACCTGTTAACCAATGGCAAAAAACCTCCATGGAGAATCGAGGGAGTCATCCATGAAGTAAGGATCCTTTTTACGGCAAGAAAGAACAGGAGGGCTCGTCACGTGTACCGTGAGGCCAACAGGTCAGCTGACAAATTAGCCAACATAGGTGTTGATGTTGGTAGTTTGGTGACATGGACACAAGGTGTGCCACGTGAAGTGGAAAATATTATTAGTCATGAAAAGAAACCTACCCGTTAAGGAGAAATATGAATGGTTTCCCCATGGAGCTGGTAATAACTATTGGGTTTCCCTCTAAATCATACCAAATTGGAAATGAAGGTAACAAGGTGTAAGCATTGAAAGATTTCGACAGAGAATAGAAAATGGGCAAGCAACAGGTTTCACAAGTGCAAAGTTCCAAACTTCAATTCCTGTCAATGTAAGTAATGTTTACAGTTATGTTTAGGTATGGGTGTGCTTTGTTAGTAAGGTGTTGTAGGGGATTCAACACAATTTATGGTAAGAAAGTTTCAAGGATGACTAGGATCTACAATCTCAGCAGAAGGTTGGATATTGTAATAGGTTTTGGGTTAACTTGCAAAACCCGGTAATTAATGAAGACTTTTATTTACCAAAAAAAAAAAAAAAACTTATTAAATTCCTCAACTTTCAAAGATTTATGATTCCAAGTTGTTGTAATACCAATATGTGGTCATGATGTAATACAAGTGGGACCATTTCAATCCCATACAATTGATTAAAAAGGTGAGCATACTAAAAAAATACCTTAGTAGGTGTTGAGTGGTATTTTCACCCGATTGTGAAAGTACACTCTCCTTTAGGATTTGGGTTCCAAATCCCCTCTTGCAAAGAAGTTAAACAAACAACTTCTCCAAGGTCTCCGTTGTATTAGCATTTGCATATGTGTATTAGTAATCTCAAATAAAGATATTCAATTTAAATGCTTGGAACACCTTAGTGATTGCAAGTAACCGTAAACAAGGGGCAATGTTGGTTTATTTCACCATGAAACTTTAGTGATTGTTCATTGTTTTTTTTGGATTTTGATATTTTTTAAATGTTTATTTTAATGCCTTGAAAAGTTAAAACTTTCTGGAAAAATATAAAATGCAGAAAAATGAAAATGAAATGCAAAAACTGAAACTAAAATGCATTCAGTATGATGCTATCCTATTTCGACAAAACCGAAGATGTGAGGTCTCCGTGCATGCAACCTAACCTATTGGACTTGCAAAACAAGCACAATCCCCATAGGCTAAGTGCTGGTTCCTAGGGTACGAAATAAAATTCAGATTTCAAATATTCGCCTAATGTAACCCAAAGAAATGGCATCAACATTATCTATAAATTCGAAATCTGAAAAGATGAAAGAATAAACATTAAATCCATAGCATGCAAAGAAAATCTCCTTCTTTCTTGCCCACAAGATGCAAATTTCTGAACACTTCTGCATTAAAAATATGTCATTTTACAATAGCAGAATTTCTGGTTTTCCCAAACCAGTCCATGGAAGAGAAACGACTCAAACAGGTCCAGAATGGCATCATCGCCTTCAAGTCTGCAACTCTACTCGCCGCAATTTCCAACCCATGTCCATGAAGAAGAAAAACCAGTCTACGAAAGAAAAACAGCCCAACTAGGTCCAGAATGGCTATCTCGCCTTCAAACCTGCAACGCTACTTGCAACAATTTTCCACCCCTTTCTGGCCTCTTTGAATGGCGTATTTAAACTTGTGAAAACATTGTTTCTCCTTCCATGACGGTTCGTTTCATTTTTCGATGGCTGTTCGCTTCACCTTCCCTGACTGTTCATTTCACCTTCCCTTGTATGCGTGTGCTTTGCTTTCCATTTTGTGGCCCTTCGCTGCGTTTTCTCCACATGGGCTTGCGTCCGTTTCCCTCCGTGTGTAACGACCATCTTAAATGATTTCAAATCATTAAATATTCCTTATGTAACGCTTTGTCTTCTTCATTGGATTTTGTCCTTATGTCCACGTCACTATGCAGGTCCGTTACCTTGGCGAAAATGGAACATGTCGCGATATCGCGACGCTTCTTGCTCCTTTCTCTTTTTTGCTTTTGAATCGTCGGAAATGTAACATGTCACGATATCGTCGACACTTTTGGCCCCTTCTGTCTTTTGTTGCTTTGAGAGAAAATGTAACATGTCGCGATATCGCGACACTTTTTCTTCCGTGAAAATGCAACATGTCGCGATATCGCGACACTTTTTCTTTGTCGCGAAAATGCAACATGTCGCGATATCGCGACACTTTTTTCTTGTTCTTTCTTTTGGTCGCGAAAATGCAACATGTCGCGATATCGCGACACTTTTCTTTCTTTTCTTTCTTTCTTGGTCGAAAAATGCAACATGTCGCGATATCGCGACACTTTTTCTTTCTGCCGCGAAAGTGCAACATGTCGCGATATCGCGACACTTTTTTTTTTTTTGAAAATGCAACATGTCGCGATATCGTGACACTTTTTCTTTTTTGGCCGTGATGGTGCAACATGTCGCGATATCGTGACACTTTTTCTTTTGGCGATGGTGCAACATGTCGCGATATCGCGACACTTTTTCTTTTTGGCCGTGATGGTGCAACATGTCGCGATATCGCGACACTTTTTCTTTTTGGCCGCGATGGTGCAACATGTCGCGATATCGCGACACTTTTTCTTTTTGGCGCGATGGTGCAACATGTCGCGATATCGCGACACTTTTTCTTTTTTGGCCGCGATGGTGCAACATGTCGCGATATCGTGACACTTTTTCTTTTTGGCCGTGACGAGTGCAACATGTCGCGATATCGCGACACTTTTTCTCCTTGTGGTATTTTGCTTTTTTCTTTGAACTTTAGCCTATGGGCCACTTCGGTCTTCTTGGAACACATGCAAAAAAGGTGGGTCCCCAATTTTGGGGTACGTTGTGGATCAGCCACAACAAATGGCGACTCTGTTGGGAAATGCTCCTGAGCATTTCGGTGAGAACTCAACCTGAAAAACACACAGACTCAAATACAAGCGTTAGCAAATATCCCAAGAATGAAACTAGATGAGAAATACATGAAACATTAGAATTATTAAGCATCAGCTCGGTGTGTGCAATGTGCTTCATTCCCTATCGTTTGAAATTCGTTCAACTTTCCATTGTCGGTTTCACTTATGATTCGTATGCAAGGCTATGAATGATTTGTGCAAGATTTGATGTATGATGACGATGTTAGAGATATAACAACCTGCTTTGCAAAGGCTCGGACCTTCTAGTATCATGAACAAACATATTAAAACTGTCAAACCCTCTTAGGACCAAACATATGTATACTCGAATTAATTTACTAGATCCCCAAAGTTGGTTATGTGTCACTACCATCTTGAACCCATGTGCAGGTGTAAGTGAAATCGGAGCTTTGGGGAATAGGATTCCCAACCTAAGCGAGATGGGAATTTAATCCTATCCTTACTACTCTGATCCGTAATTCATTACCTCATATTGAACAAAATGATTTAACTCTGTTATGGATGAAACTGTCGAGGCTAGCCTGTCCGTTTGAGCGATCGATGGTCTTGCTTTTAGACAAGACATGTTGCCACGCATGAGCATACTCCATTGCCATCCAGGCGTCTATAGCCCCGATGGAGATTAACCCCATAATCCATGATTTGGCTCTACTTTGATTTCTTGGACCTTGGGGATGACTACCCATCCTTGCAAGGGACATGTAGTACGATCCTTCCAATCCAATATTAATAAAGAAATGAAAAATATTTTCTTTTGAATTTCAAGTTCTTGAGTGGGCAAAATAGAAGCTTTGGGGAATCGGATTCTCAACCTAAGCGAGATGAGAATTAGACCCTATCCTTACTACTCCATGAAGGTCAAATCAGAGCTTTGGGGAGTTGGATCCTCAACCTAAGTTCGATGAGGATTTAACCCTATCCTTACTACTCTGATTTTAGGCTTTAAGCACTATGGGAGTGGTGAAAACCACTGTTTTAAGGATTATGTTGCATAATAGGACAGACACGAAATACTCCTTTCGCCTCACCTTTTCTTCCAAGTATGGTTTTGACCATTTTGCTCAAGATCCTTTTTAATATGCGTAGAACGTGCTTGGTTCAAGATAGTTCGGGCATCAGTTCCCAACCTTAGGATCCTTTTAATATATGTTATGTAATAACCCTAAGAGGATTCGACACCTTTTCAATGATTGCACATGAAATGAAGATGCAACTGAGATGGAATGTATATGCAATGCGGAATGTACATGAGATATGAATGCATTGCTCCTTTTGAAATGCGGATGGAGTATACCACCTACTTTGCCATAATTTATAAAACTGACAACTTCATGCATCACAAGTTCCAAACGATATTCTTTAATGTGTTTGCGAAATTCGTGGAGCTTTCCGCAATACAATTCCGATGTTTCATATTCTCCTAGTCTTAGTCAACATTCATAAGGACCTAAGTTAACAAACCAAAAGTGTCCAAAGGACCAACACACAAAACTTAAAACCAAAATGAGATCTAATCCAAAACTAAAACACGAAAACCAAAAGTATATACAAATGTACAAAAAATTTGGATTATCATTTTCCCGGATCCCAAACCTGATTAGAATTCTTTAAAAGACATATGACGTGATACGCATACCAAGTTTTGGAAGGAATCCAACAAAAACAAGATCAAACCAAACAAAGAAACAAACTTCCACTTGCCCCTCTCACCATACCAATTTGATTTAGTTTCATTAATAATCCTATGGTGGAGTTTCAAATTTTCAAATTGATTAGACAATGATTGATATTCAATTCCTTTATGTCTATTCTTTAAGATGTTCATTCCGCACTTTGATTCATGGTGTAGAAATAAGCTTTCATTTTCATTCAATAAAGCCATAACATTAATAATATTTGAATCAAACCATTCATTAGGCAAACCTTCATTCGAATTTTGCATGGTGAAACCAAAAAGATGAGATTTTACCTTTGGCATGTTTTCATTTGACCTTACTTGAAGAGGATTTGAAAATTCCTCTTTTCTCTCATGACATTCATCATCATGTAGCACTTGTTCTTTCTCCATGACTCGTTTATCAAAGGCACCAAACTTAGGTACCCAATTGAAAATATGCCCATCCCTTTCAAACCATAAGTCTTGTCTATCTAGGGGCGGGTTGACTAACACATTTCCGTGATCAATCACTTGGGTTGTTTCGGGTAACGTGAGATTTTCAATTGGATCATCAATGATATCAAACCCAAATGATTCAGGTTTTGTAATTTTCTCATTTTGAGATGGCATAATCATTGTAGCGCAAGTACGTGGATCAAGATTTTCAATTTCTTTTCCTTCAAAGGGATCTAAAGCAAGTGACTCTCTTTCTTGGTTCATGGTTGTAGAATCCTTATCATGTTCCAAAATTTGATGAGATTCAAATTCCTCTTCCAAAACTTTCTCAAATTGTACAGGATTTATAGTATCCTCATGCGAGGAAGCAATTGAGTTATCCTGCATATTATTTGACGCAACAAGTTTGTTAGAAGATTCAGATTGATAATATTCTTCCCATTTCTTCCACGAATCATAGTAATCATCTTCCAAGTTCAAGTCGTGACGCTCAAGCACTTCTTCTTCATCTTCTGATTCATCAACATGTTTCTCATCCAATTCATCTTCACCTTCCATAGATGGTCCAGTTATTTCCAAAAGTGGGTTATTTCTTGAATTCAAATTGGTAAAGCTATCATAATCCAAATTTGTAACCCATGATTCAATTTTATCACAATTTGGAAGGTGTGGATCCTCTTGGTCATCACTCTCTTGACGATATAGAGTTTCCACCACCAAAATGTTGTCCACTCCTTGCTGATGTTGGGGTGGACCCTTATTTGGCACAAGTTCCAAATCATCCACTTGAGCTTGGAGACAATGGGTATACATAGCAATTTCGGGACAATTCCTTTCATTATGCTCCTTTGTATTATGCAATCTACACCCCTTTTCCCATGCAAAATCAGAAAGATTAAGAATGGAACTAGAGTGACTTGGTCTTGCAAAGTATCTATCTGATTAGCAATAGGGGAAGGCACACCCCCATTGTTTGGCTTCGTATTCCATTGTCTCCCTCTATCGTTGAAGTTTTGATTTGGGTGAGGGGCATGGGATTCATACTTCTATTTTTGAACCAAATCATTACTCAATTTGTGAACCATATTTTTGAGTTCTTCAACCTCTGAATAAATCTCTTTTGGTTGAGCTATGTTATTGCTAGTTCCAATAGGATTTGCGTAATTGGTGAGATCTTGACTTAACATTTGAGTTGGATTTTGAGCCACTTGATTTGCGTAGGGATTCACACTTTGAATCGAAATTGGATTGGGTGCGTAAGCGGGTGTTGATGAATATGGTTGTTGATAAGGCAAAGCATTTATGCCTGATATTTGTGGTGCCATGATCTGATTCATCATAGGAGCTTGACCATATGGACCATATTGTCCTACCATAGGCATCTGGGAAAACCCATAACTCTGTGGTGTCATTTGTTGTTCAATGGTCATAGCTTCATTGTAGGCTAGAGCAAGCATGGTAACTTGAGGATTTCGCCTTGCAAACATTGTCGTCATAGGATCCAATGCCCCAAAATATATTTGCAAAGCTACTGCGGGATCAATGGCAAAATGCCGAATTGCTCTATTATAGCACTTCTAAAATCTCTGATTAAAAGTTCGGATTGGCTCACCCTGGCCTCTTTTGCATGTAATGAACTGATTATAGATGATTGTGGGATCTAATGGTGACCTGAATTGGTTGACAAAAGCATTCTCCATTTGCGTCCATGACGTAATGGAACCAGTAGGTAAGCAAATATACCATTCGTAAGCCACTTGGTCTAGGCTCATGGGGAAGAGTCTACAAGCCACATCTTCATGTTGAACTTGCAATCTTATCAAAACATCCCTATAGGCCTGAATATGTTCTTCTACGGTCCTTGGGCCATCCGATTTGTATTTGGGCAAAAATCTCTCTATATTCCTAGGGATCTCGTGAATATCCCCTACAATATTCAAAGGAATGTTATTGACTCCGTACCAAGGAGGTGGTGGAGGTTGGGCCATTTGATTCAAAATCGATGATGATAACCCTACAATAACCTGACACAACTCTCAGTACCTCAAAGAAAACCTGCGACACACAGAAAATCCTGCAATTAATGAAATTCAAAGAATAACTTCAAAATCAATTTGTTAGTCATGAAAGAAGGAACCTTGACAAAGCAGTATTCTAAAAATGTAAGTTTTTGATTCACCGAGATCGCATATGCGCAAGTGAAGAGCATACTCCTAGTGTTGTAGGCTTTCCGATTCACAAGATCGCATTACGCGCAGGTGAAGAGCATAATACCGACAACAAATACATTTTTAGACAAAATAATTCCTTACAAATTAAAATGATGAAAATAAAATGTAACGTATGAATAATCATGTTAGCATCAACCAAGAGATGTATCCATTAAAATCAAATGAAAGTAATTGCATGGAGACAACCTCGTTAGTCAAGACCAATTTTTTTTTTTAAAATCAAATCAAAACACATTATTCCTGTATGAACAATCAAAAAGCGTTAGAACAATGCATAGCAATTCATGTCCTCCTTTTAACACTACAAGGTTGTATTGTTAAAAGAGGGCTAAAGATAATAATCAATAGGGCATGAAATATTCAAAATTTAAATCCCTATAGCATTTAAATCACTCCGAAATAAAACAATTCAGGCCCTCCTTCTAGCGCCAATCTGTTGAGTGGTATTTTCACCCGATTGTGAAAGTACACTCTCCTTTAGGATTTGGGTTCCAAATCCCCTCTTGCAAAGAAGTTAAACAAACAACTTCTCCAAGGTCTCCGTTGTATTAGCATTTGCATATGTGTATTAGTAATCTCAAATATAAGATATTCAATTTAAATGCTTGGAACACCTTAGTGATTGCAAGTAACTGTAAACAAGGGGCAATGTTGGTTTATTTCACCATGAAACTTTAGTGATTGTTCATTGTTTTTTTTGGATTTTGAATTTTTTTAAATGTTTATTTTAATGCCTTGAAAAGTTAAAATTTTTGGAAAAAATAAAATGCAGAAAAATGAAAATGAAATGCAGAAAACTGAAAATAAAATGCATTCAGTATGATGCTATCCTATTTCGACAAAACCGAAGATGTGAGGTCTCCGTGCATGCAACCTAACCTATTGGACTTGCAAAACAAGCACAATCCCCATAGGCTAAGTGCTGGTTCCTAGGGTACGAAATAAAATTCAGATTTCAAATATTCGCCTAATGTAACCCAAAGAAATGGCATCAACATTATCTATAAATTCAAAATCTGAAAAGATGAAAGAATAAACATTAAATCCATAGCATGCAAAGAAAATCTCCTTCTTTCTTGCCCACAAGATGCAAATTTCTGAACACTTCTGCATTAAAAATATGTCATTTTACAATAGCAGAATTTTTGGTTTTCCCAAACCAGTCCATGGAAGAGAAACGACTCAAACAGGTCCAGAATGGCATCATCGCCTTCAAGTCTGCAACTCTGCTCACCGCAATTTCCAACCCATGTCCATGAAGAAGAAAAACCAGTCTACGAAAGAAAAACAGCCCAACTAGGTCCAGAATGGCTATCTTGCCTTCAAACCTGCAACGCTACTTGCAGCAGTTTTCCACCCCTTTTGGCCTCTTTGAATGGCGTATTTAAACTTGTGAAAACATTGTTTCTCCTTCCATGACGGTTCGTTTCATTTTTCGATGGCTGTTCGCTTCACCTTCCCTGACTGTTCATTTCACCTTCCCTTGTATGCGTGTGCTTTGCTTTCCATTTTGTGGCCCTTCGCTGCGTTTTCTCCACATGGGCTTGCGTCCGTTTCCCTCCGTGTGTAACGACCATCTTAAATGATTTCAAATCATTAAATATTCCTTATGTAACGCTTTGTCTTCTTCATTGGATTTTGTCCTTATGTCCACGTCACTATGCAAGTCCGTTACCTTGGCAAAAATGGAACATGTCGCGATATCGCGACACTTCTTGCTTTCTCTTTTGCTGCTTTTGAATCGCGAAAATGGAACATGTCGCGATATCGCGACACTTTTGGCCCCTTCCGTCTTTTGTTGCTTTGAATCACGAAAATGTAACATGTCGCGATATCGCGACACTTTTTTCCTTTTGGCCGCGAAAATGCAACATGTCGCGATATCGCGACACTTTTTGTCTTTTGCCGCAAAAATGCAACATGTCGCGATATCGCGACACTTTTTTTCTTGTTCTTTTTTTCCTTCTTTGGTCACGAAAATGCAACATGTCGCGATATCGTGACACTTTTTTTCTTTTCTTTCTTTTCTTTTGGTCGCGAAAATGCAACATGTCGCGATATCGTGACACTTTTTCTCTTGCCGCGATAATGCAACATGTCGCGATATCGCGACACTTTTTTCTTTGCCGATGGAGCAACATGTCGCGATATCGCGACACTTTTTCTTTTGGCCGTGATGGTAGCAACATGTCGTGATATCGCGACACTTTTTCTTTTGCCGCGATGGTGCAACATGTCGCGATATCGTGACACTTTTTCTTTTTGGCCGCGATGGTGCAACATGTCGCGATATCACGACACTTTTTTTCTTTTGGCCGCGATGGTGCAACATGTCGCGATATCGCGACACTTTTTCTTTTTGGCCGCGATGGTGCAACATGTCGCGATATCGTGACACTTTTTCTTTTTGGCCGCGATGGTGCAACATGTCGCGATATCGCGACACTTTTTCTCCTTGTGGTGTTTTGCTTTTTTCTTTGAACTTTAGCCTATGGGCCACTTCGGTCTTCTTGGAACACATGCAAAAAAGGTGGGTCCCCAATTTTGGGGTACGTTGTGGATCAGCCACAACAAGTATATTTTAGTATGATAAAGTTATGAAGTTCCTAATTTTACAAGAATGGGTTAAGATAGATTTAGTCTAAAAAATAAATGACTACATATATGAAACTAAAACTCACTAATTCATAGCTCTAAAACAAATTCCATTAAAAAAAAACCAATATTGGTTAATGAATGGCATATATATCCAACTATAGATTTGGATTATAATGCCTACTAAAGAAGGTGCAAGGAAAATTGTATCTACATGCCATAAGTTTGATGCATCTTGAAAAAAATTGGGTTAAATAAATGAGAAACATCTATCAATGAGCTAAGAATAAATAAACAACAACACAAAAAGGTAAATGAATCAAAAATAATAATTAACATTCAATATATGTAGTAAAATTATTATTTTTAATCTATGAATGTTATTTTTCATGCAGATCAAGTAGAAACAATTATATAATGAAGCATTAAACAAAAGCATGCATGTAAAATGAAAGCAAAAACCACACAAAAAGATATGAAATGAAATAAGTATCCTTATTATTAATTTGGTGGATCATATCCAAGGTTACATAGCAGTCCCCTTGAGGGATCAAAGGTGATACAATTTTTAAAAATTTTGGGTGCCCAAGGATCAAATCCTTCAAGAAATTCGGGTGCACATTCAATGTCTTTCCTTGTACCCACAATCGAGGTGGGCGGGCAAATGCCACCGTTTCTTGTATCTTTCATCTTGATGTCTTGTATTCCTTTAAAATTCCTTATAGAAACCTGAATATGCACACAAGGAATCCAAAAGGTTCAAATAGCAAGTGCGTGTGATGGAAAACATGCAATCCCCACAGGCACCAAAAGACTAGTAAAGGTCATATATATTAAAAATATATCAAATGAACTTAGAATGACTTGAAAATTTATGGGGATGTTAGATAAGAGGTTTTGAAGGGATATCACCAAAAATAGATTTGAAACTTCATTTTTAGGCCCCTCGATTTTGCACCGCCCATCTGTAAACTACAAATACCAAGATAAGCAATTCCTGCCCCTAAACATGTCCAAAACTCATGAAACATGGAAATAACACATAAATAAACATTTTAAGACTACCCATGTGGTTATATTTTCAAAATGAGGCACAAATACATCTACATGCACCTGGAGTTCCCGTATGGGCCCTACAAACCTGCAAACACTTCAAAATGCGATATCTCGGCCAATATAACTCCAAATTGCATGAAATTTGAACTGTAGCATCCTATGATAGTCTAGAATAAACCTAAAAAATAGTAAATAAATTATGCATATATTTCTCCCCATATCAAGGGATGGTGGTGACTAAAACTAATTGGAGGGCACCCTGGGGGGATACCCACCAATTTTGCATACCTTTTGCTACCATTCCCATTGGGTAATAATCCTAAAAACTCTAAAGGGTATTGTCATCAAATTTGGTGAAGAAATTCACCCAGATGGTAAAGTTTTGCCCAAAAGACCCTCTTGAAGCCACCCGGTAACCTCCTTCGCTAAAAAGAGATTATGAGGGAAAGAGAACACAATAAAGTGAGGGGAAATCTCGGCAACACTCTGTTGCATATCCTAGAACTCCTCTCTATCTGTATATATGTGTTTTTTGTGGACATTGTACCCATTTTATAGCCCAAATGGGCTCATGTGCAAAAGGGCATGCATGGCAGGAGGCGCCATTTGTCAAACGGGAGGTATGCATTGGAAGGGGAATGGAATATCCCTTTTTAGCCTTAATTATGAAGCATGTCATAAGGATGCAATGCCCTCTAACCTTCATGCTTCATTTGGTAGGGTAAATGGTAGTTTATGGGTGTCATTTATCCCAGATTTGACTTTTCCTGTCAAAATTGCTCACCGTCCCACCCTGGGATGATGGCTCACTACCATCCCAGGGTGGGATGGTGGGAATCTACCATCATCCCAGGGTGGAACGGTGGTGAATTTTCGGCCAAAAAATCCTAAAATTGGGCCAAAATCCTCCAAAACCTCTTTCAGAGTGGCTAGAACCATTGTGAGCCTTTTGAGGGCTGCCCAAGGGGCCATATGATGTCAATTTAGTCATTGTTTGTGGATGCCTAATCAGATTGACCATATTTTAGTGTCTACGTATGTTCCTTTTTGAGATGCATTGTGTACAACATTGATGAGGATTGATGTTTGATCACTCATATGACCCCTCTAGTAATTTCTAGTTAGTTTTGCATAGTTTATTTCTTGCAAATTAATATTGTAAGTGAGTCTCTTTCTCACATGCACTTGTGGGCACTAGTTATCTTCTAGTTGTCATTTAGGAGTGTTAGTTAGGAAGTGTGAACTCAAAGTAGGAAGTGTGTACTTCAAGATAGCTAAAAAGGATCTTATAGTTAGCATTATTCCTTTCTCCTAGCTTAGAAAGTTACGTGCATTCTCCTTTGCACTTTTGTAGCTTATGGTTAAGCATATTGGATCAAATCCATGATTTGATGGGTTTGGTTATGTATTTTGGGCCATTAGAGCCTATAAATTGAATTGTAAATAATAGAACACTTAGTTGGATTTTCAATCCTTTTCATTGGTATCAGAGCCTAGTTCATGTTTGCACTAGGGCTTGTGAGGTGAGAGGATAGGAGATAATTTTTTTTATGAGAAATTTTTTCTCATTGAGGACTCGGTTTAAGCTCAAGGGGAGCTTGAAAACCATTCGTAGAAGGAAGTTCCTTAGGACGACAAACTCCTCGTTCCAACTTTTTGCTTATGCTCAAGAGGTATAGGAAAAGTTTGCCTCAGAGTTCTTCCTATTGCGATCCTTGGAAGGGATTGGATCGTAGTTACGGTCCAATTAGGATTAGGGAGCCATTTAACCCTACTACCCCCCCATTTTCGAGTACTGAAGAGCTCCAGGAGATCATCAAAACTAGGTCGTGTGTCGACTTAGATCTGGTTGCCTTTCAAACGTTGGTCGTGTGTCGACTGGATCTTGAAAGGAGAGCTACTGAAGGGATCTGGTTGCTCATATTTGTAATAGTTTAAGTTTTCATTGTTTTTAATAATTAGCCTCCCTGGTTAATTTTTAAAAAATTTCATTGTTTTAGAAAAACTTAAAATTTTAAATTAATATATATTTCCTTGAATATATTAATTTACATTTTTATTGTAAAAAAAAAAAAAATATTTTTTTTTTTTAGCCCTTGGGCTCATTGACCAAGCTGTGCGCATAATTTTGGCAGGTGGCCGGACAACACCACCCGGCGTGCCGAATCACGATAGGTGGTCGGCCAGAACCACCTGACAAGACTCGACGCGCGCTTACGACGAGCGACGATGTAGCGACGGCTTAGTGTCGATCTGACGTGTCGCACGACAAGTCGGGTTGCGCCATCATTGTCAGGCTAGGTGCTTGGCCGACCAGCGTGTCGCGACATCAGGCTTCGCCCATTTGGCTTCGGCCTAACGCTGACGCCTTGTGGCACCTCGGCCGACCGCCAATGTGTCTCGTCGACATCGAGGCGACGCTCGTCGTTCGGTCGGGCTACATGCCGACCTTGTCGATGACATTGTCAGCACTGGACAACGTTGCCGATGGCACCGACGATTGCTAGCGTCGGGCTCGAAATCTTGTTGCATGCCATGAATTTGGAGTCGTGATTACGCTACTCCGAGGAGGAACAGCACGAAATTCATGCCTTGGGAAGCATGCATTGGGAATCAATAG
Organism: Wollemia nobilis; assembly: GCA_028583015.1. Lineage (NCBI taxonomy): Eukaryota > Viridiplantae > Streptophyta > Pinopsida > Araucariales > Araucariaceae > Wollemia > Wollemia nobilis. Next base: position 2,147,279 of record JAQPPZ010017031.1, on the reverse strand, counting down.
TTTGGAGTTGCATGCAGGGTAAAGTTTATTGTAATTTTTAATTTTTTACTATTCTAAGGTTGCATGTTAAATTTTATTTTTATTAATTTAATTTTTAATAACTTAATTAAAATTAATTAATCTTTGATTAATTACATTTAATTTTTACTTAAGTTATTTTTAAATTAATAAATTATAAATTGCACCTTAGGTTAGTTTAAAATTTCAAATTTTGAGCCTTAGGAGTAATTTTCAAAATTCAGAGGCACTCCATTGTAACAAGGAAAATTTCCATTTTTCCCTTGATTTAGTGCTTTCTTATTTTTTTACTCCTGGCTTATACCCGGTTGAGCATGGCTTCTGACTTGGCTGCCCAAGTGGCAGAACTTGCCCATGTTGTAAATGCTTTAGCAGATAAAGCTAATGATACTACCATGGCAGAAGTCCTTGGTAATCTTGCCATGAAGGTAAATGACATTTCTGTGCATAATGCTTCAACTTCTGCTCATGATTCTCGTCCGAGAGTTCGTTGTGAAGTTCCATTTTATGATGGATCCAGGAACCCTGATGTCTTGAATAGTTGGATTCTTGACATGAGTTCTTGGTTTTCTTACTCTCGACTTTCAGATGAAGATGTGGTTCCTTATGCTAAGCTAAAACTTTCTGGTTTAGCTAAAGTCCTTGTAGAAAGAAAAAGAGGTCATGATGAACTCATTACTTGGGATGAACTTGTAGACTGTCGGAAAACCAATTTTTATCCTTCCAATTATTCTAAGGATTTGGTAATTAGGTGGTTTCGGTTTACGCAAGCAACTAATATGACTTGTACAGGAATATATTTTTCAGTTCAACAGGTACAGGATACTTGTGAATGTGGAGGATGATGTTCCAACTTTGATTCTCAAATTTCAAAGTGGCTTGTTAGAGCACTTGTACAGAGAAATTATGTTTGTTTCTATGGAAACATTGGATTCAGTTTTCAACCAGGCGCAACTTGCGGAGGACAAGTTCAAAGCGCACTCGCAGGCATTCCGCGCACCTGCTCCTCAAGTGGTTGCAAACTCATCAAAAGGGAATAATTCTTTCTCACAAAAGAAGAATTTTGCTCAAAAGAAGAATGTTTCTTCTCCATCTCCTTCTTCTCCTTCTCCTTCCGCTTCTACTCCTTCTTCTTCTTCTTCTAAACCTTCTTCTTCTTCTAAAAATTTTTGTAACTATTGTAAGAAAAAGGGTCATGAAAAAGCTGATTGTTTCAAGCTTAAGAAGAAAAGTTTAGTCATTACTACTCAAGAGGAGGATGCTTCTAAAGGTCCCCTTGAGTCAGTAGGAGAGAGTAGAGTATACACGGAATTACGAGGTAAGCTCAATGAGGTTACCTTGGTAAATGTAAGTTCATCAGAGGGCGCTCGTGATGCTTTGTTCATCACTCGAGCTCATTTGCTCCATAATTTTGCAACAGATTGTATAGTGGATAATGGCTCGCAGAAAAATCTAATTGCGAGGTCCATTGTCGAGCGTTTGAAGTTACCTATGGAGCCTCATCCTCAACCTTATTCTTTGGGTTGGAAGGATAGTGGAAGAGGCTCAGAAATCACTCACACTTGCACATTAAAATTTGCACTTGGCCCACATTTCATAGATCAAGTCACTTGTGATGTGACTCCTATGGATTGTTGTGGGATTTTGCTTGGACAACCTTTTCAGTATGATAGGAGAGTTGTTTATGATGCTTTCAAAAGAACCTACACACTTCAAAAATATGGTAAGGTCTTTCTCATTAAAAGCACCAACACTCCTAACATCATTCTAAGTTCCAAGCAAACAAAAAGAGTAATTAAAAAAGGTGGTGATGTTGCTCTAATTTTCATTCGCTCTCAAAACACTTCTACATCCACATCCATTCCAAAGCAACACTCTTCAATGGATAAAATATTGCAAAGTTATTCACACATATTTCAGGAGCCAAAGTCTCTTCCTCCAATTCGCACAATTAATCACAACATTGAAATCATTCCTGGTTCTTCACTACCTAATGCACCCATGTATAGACAATCTATTTTGCAAAATGAAGAAATAAAAAGGCAAATAGAAGATTTGTTGTCTAAGGGTTTCATTAAGGAAAGTACTTCTGCTTGTGCCTCACCTATTTTGTTGGTTCTTAAAAAATATGGCACTTGGAGATTGTGCATTGATTTTCGTGCTTTGAACAGAATTTTTGTAAAGAATAGATATCCATTACCACGCATTGATGATTTATTAGATCAGCTTCAAGGAGCTAAGTTCTTTTCAAAAATAGATCTCAAAAGTGGATATCATCAAGTGCGTATCCAAGCCGAGGATACATGGAAGACAACTTTTAAGATGAAGATGGGCCTTTTTGAATGGTTGGTCATGCCCTTCGGTCTTACTAATGCTCCTGCAACCTTCATGAGGTTGATGAATGATGTATTTCGTGATGTACTTGACAAATTTGTAATAATATATCTTGATGATATATTGATATTCTCAAAGACTTGGGAGGAACACCTTAGGCATATCCATCATACACTTGATCTTCTTGCGAAGAATCAATTATATGCCAATTCTTCCAAGTGTTCTTTTGGCAATACTTCAGTTTCTTACCTTGGTTATGTGATTAGTGAAAGTGGAATTCAGGTAGATCCCACAAAAGTTGATGTTTTACTTAAGTGGTCCCCTCCTACAACTCTCACTGAGTTAAGGAGTTTTCTAGGACTTGCAAATTTTTATCGCAAGTTCATTCCTCAATATTCCACCCTTGCAGCTCCATTGCATTATCTCACTAAGTCTAAAGTTCCATTTCATTGGGAGAAAAGCCAAGAGATTGCCTTTGAGAAACTCAAAAAGAAACTTTGTACAACACCTGTGTTAACTTTACCCGACCTCTCTCAACCTTTTGAGATTGAAACGGATGCCTCTAAAGTTGCCTTAGGAGCTGTGCTCAAACAGAATGGTCATCCAGTTGCTTATCATTCAGAAACTTTTTCTGTTGCTAAGTTGAACTATTCTACATATGACAAGGAGTTGTATGCATTAGTTCAAGCTATTAAGTACTGGAGACATTATATTTTGGGAAAATATACAGTAGTACACACGGATCATATGCCTCTCAAGTTTTTACAATCTCAAAGTAAAATTGAAGAATCAAGACATATGAAGTGGGCCTCTTACCTCCAACAATTTCACTTGGTGATCAAGTACAAAAAGGGGAAGAGTAATACTGTTGTTGATTGTTTGAGTAGGCCTCCTGCCGCTCTTGCCTTAACAGTTATGTCCACTTCACACTTGGGATTTCAGACTTGGCCTAATCAGTATTCACAGGATCCTGATTTTGGGAAAATATTTGAGCAAGTGAGTAAGCCTTCTTCTTCCAATTTGCGTCCTTTCCAAGATTTTTACATCAAAGAAGGACTTCTTTACAAATTGGACAAGGTTTGTGTTCCTTGTGAGCCTAGAGTGTCACTTCTTAAGGAAGCTCATTCTACACTTTATGGTGGTCACTTTGGGAAGCACAAAACACTTCATCACTTGCAAAGATTTTTCTATTGGCCTAAAATGCAGAGGGATGTGTTGAGATTTCTCAAAAAGTGTGCAGTTTGTTGTCGCTCAAAACCAGCTAACAGGAAGTTTGGCTTAGGCATGCCTTTGCCCATTCCTTCCCGTCCTTGGGAAAGCATTTCCATGGATTTGGTTAGTGGTTTTCCTATGACAGTGCGACAACATGATTGTGTGTTCGTGGTGGTTGACAGATTCAGTAAAATGGCTAAGTTTATTCCATGCCGCAAGACAAGTTCTGCAGTAGACTTAGCCCAATTTTTCTTTGACAGCATTTGGCGTTCCTTTGGTCTACCTACCAGCATTATATCGGATCGTGATTCACGCTTTGTGGGTCACTTTTGGCGTTCTTTGTGGAAAATTTTGGGAGTTTCCCTTAACTTTTCCATCGCCTATCATCCGCAATCAGATGGGCAGACTGAAGTGGTAAACCGTACCCTTGTGCAAAGTTTACGAATCTATCATCACGCTTCACCAACAAAGTGGGACTTGAGTCTCACTCATATTGAACATGCCTACAATAGGGCCCTACATTCTTCTACAGGTCATTCACCCTTTGAGGTTTGTATGGGATTTCAGCCCTTGGCACCTTATGAGTTACCTTTGTCTTTGCCTTCTCCTGTCACTTCACATCTTCAGAAGGAGCAAGACAAAGCACACTCATTTATTCAACATTTGCACAATCTGCAATCAAAGGTGGTTGAGATTTTGCAAAAGACACAACAGCGATAGAAAAAGGCCATGGATCGACATCGAATTCCTCATCCATTTCAGGTTGGTGACAAAGTTTGGTTGCATCTTGACAAGCGACGTTTTTTTGATAAGACTCATAGTAAAATCAAACCGATTCGCTATGGGCCTTATACTATTCTTCAACAGGTGTCCGAGAATGCTTTCCACCTTGATCTTCCCGCACACTTGGGAATTCATGACGTCGTCAATGTAGATCTTTTGAAGTTGTATTTTGACTCTACATTGGAGACAACACCAGCTATCAGTCATCCTGTGGACGTGGTTCCTGATTCTCAGTTACCATTGGATTCCGATCAGATCTATGACACAAAGATTCGATGAGACTCGCCGAGGGTCTACCACCTCATATCTTGTGGCTCGACGAGGACGAGCTTTCGCATCAGGCTCGTTGGATTTCTTTTCATCAGATGTCCCATGACTTTCCTACTCTTCTGAAAGCATTGGAGTCCAATGCTTCTATTGTGGGGAGGCATGATGAGGATTGATGTTTGATCACTCATATGACCCCTCTAGTAATTTCTAGTTAGTTTTGCATAGTTTATTTCTTGCAAATTAATATTGTAAGTGAGTCTCTTTCTCACATGCACTTGTGGGCACTAGTTATCTTCTAGTTGTCATTTAGGAGTGTTAGTTAGGAAGTGTGAACTCAAAGTAGGAAGTGTGTACTTCAAGATAGCTAAAAAGGATCTTATAGTTAGCATTATTCCTTTCTCCTAGCTTAGAAAGTTACGTGCATTCTCCTTTGCACTTTTGTAGCTTATGGTTAAGCATATTGGATCAAATCCATGATTTGATGGGTTTGGTTATGTATTTTGGGCCATTAGAGCCTATAAATTGAATTGTAAATAATAGAACACTTAGTTGGATTTTCAATCCTTTTCAAACATAGCACTGAGCAAAAATAGATGACTAAAATGTTCAATGATTAAGGTTACTCGATAACCTAACCAACTTTAGATGCCCCAATCATGGAAAGAGCATGCATTCTTGAATCCTTGCTTCTGAGTCAATAAAGATATTGGTCTACATTTCTCTTCAGCTTCCAGGTATGCTCAAGGGACTTATAACCCTGGGAATTAGAGAAAACCAAGTATTTTGGTAACTTTTGAGGTTACCAACAGGCAGGTTCATCTGCATTGTTATGTGCTTAATTGAGATATTTGTTTGTTTTCTGTCCCAAGAAGGGGCATGATTGTCTTTGTCAAATATTCGTTGGATGAACGCAACTTGCATGATTAAGTGTTTAATTATTGATTTTGATTATGAATTTATTAAGCATGACTAACCCCTCAAGTGATGAGTCAATGAGGGAATGGCCAGTGAGAAAAGATACTAGTCGCTTGACCCATATGACATTTGTTAAGGTTGCCTTCAGTTATTCTCATTGAAAAATGGCATAGTTTTGAAAGGATTTGGATGATGCTATGGAGATTTCATGGAAGCAAAGAGTTGAAAACCTCCTTCCTATGGGGAAGTCTAGCCATAATGGCCTTCTTGGGGAGTGAAGTAGTAACTTTTCCATGCATCCATGAAAAGTTTGCATTCCATATTGACCCTGAATGAATTCCATCATATTTGACTTGTTTTGGTGGGTGTTGAACCCTTTTCTTTGGCTTTTGTGTTGTTTTATTGTTTGTTTTTTATTGGCTTTTGATTAATATATATGTATGTATACTTGACCAATGGGCTTATTGGATGCCATTGGGGCATTTTGAGTGACAAAAGGATTTAGGGATACCTTTGGGGCTTGTTTGGGTTGAGCAAAGGGTTTATGGAGACCTTTGGGGCTTTTTGAGTTGACCAAAGGGTTTATGGATACCTTAGGGGATTTTTGGGTTGACCAAAGGGTTTATGGATATCTTTGGGGCTTTTTGGGTGACCAAAGGGTTTATGGATACCTTTGGGGATTTTTGGGTGACCAAAGGGTTTATGGATACCTTTGGGGCATTTTGGTTGACCAAAGGGTTTATGGATACCTTAGGGGCTTTTTGGGTTGACCAAAGGGTTTATGGATACCTTTGGCGCTTTTTGAGGCTCTTTCGATTTTTTTTGGATTTTTTGATGTTTAGAATTGTGAGGTCTAAGGACCCACTTTATTGTAGCTTACAAGCATTTTTGGAAACTATGATGTATTTTTTTACCATATATATATATATATGAGATTTTGTTATGGTCATCATGTGTCTCCCTTATTTCTTTATGAGATGGATGCAATGTATGCATTTGCTTCTATAGATGTGTTGGATGCTTATTATGTATGCATATGGATGCTTTTGTGATATGATGGAATGGTGATAAACATATATCATGTATGCATGTGTATTTGCTTTGATTTGATGCTATCTATATGCATGGATGCACAAGTGAGATGAAATATGGGGTGATTGAAAAACATGGATTGTGGCTAATGATTTGACATACTATGTGAACACTATAGACTGTACAAAATACATTAATGCTCTTTGTTTTTGCTTCTTATTTTTTGTAATGGAAATGTGAAACCATTATTACGATGTAAAAAATAGAGTAAATGATATGACATGTTTAAAGAATGTAGGTAAGGTTTTTAGGAGACTCAAACACTCTAGCTAATGTGATCAAAGGTTGTATACTGACTATGCAAGACTTTTTGACAAGGTATGAATCTGCTAGGACGAACAAGGTACTCAACCATGTTGGGGTGAGAGGGTCCCATATTGGAGATCATATCAAGGTAGGATGAACCCAAATTGGAGCCCATATAAGTGTCGGATGATCTCAAATGCTTAGGTAAATGTGCTTTGTTTGAGTGGTAAGAAACACTATTTTAGCCCTAAGGCTACCGAAAGTGGGTCATATGGTATAGAAGAGTCCAATTAGGCAGTCTCTTAAATATGATATGATTTTAGTGCCTACAGATGCCTCTTTTTGGGATGTGTTGTGTGAAGATACAATGCAGAGCAAAAATATGACTAAAATGTTCAAATTGATTAAGGTTGTTCATTAACCTCATCAACGTTAGATGCTCCAATCATGAAAAGAGCAAAAGTTACATAATCATTCCTTTCAACATATTGATGGATTTGGTGTTGGTATCTTATTAGTTGTAGGTAGACTAGCTCAAGTAATAAGCCAAAAGTCTACCAGTGATGGCTTTGGGTCTACATAACACGTAGTTCTACCTACCCATTATTTGTTTGATTTAGATTTTTGCTTGTTATTTGCCCCCAAAAAAAAAAAAACATGATTATATTTGACAATGATTCTTTTATGAACGCCATTTACACTTTGAGTGTTTGATTATTTATTTGATATTGAATTTTTGCATTTATATGACTATCCCCTCAAGCGATGAGGAGATGGAAAATGATGAAAGTGACTAGTCACTTAACCGAGATGACTTGATTTTGGGTTTGAAAATTTTATTATGAAATTTTTAGGGCCTATCTCCTTACAACCTAAGTGATTTTGACCCAATTTTTTTTTGTTTATATGAGTGGTCTTATAGTAATGTACTCATATTACTAGATTGCATGGATAACCAATTGCTACAATTGCCAAGTGATTAGAGTAGATCACTAGATATGAGGTTCATTTAAGCTTTTTGACTTGATGTGGCCAAAGAGGTTAGGTGTATTTGGAGATTTTTGAAATGAATTTGACCAAAGGAATTTGGGTACCTTTGGAGATTTTTAAAATTGACCAAAATATTTTGGGTACCTTTGGAGCTTTTTGAAAATTAAAATTGATCAAATGAGTTTGGGTACCTTTGAAGTGGTTTTAAATGGACCAAAGTAGTTTGGGTACCTTTGGATATTATTCAAAATTAAACAAAGGAGTTTGGGTACCTTTGGATATTATTCAAAATTAAACAAAGGAGTTTGGGTACCTTTGGATTAAAAAAAAAAAATGAATTTGACCAAAGGAATTTGGATACCTTTGGAGCTTTTTGAAATTGACCAAAGGAGTTTGGGTACCTTTGGAGATTTTTGAAAATTGAAATTGACCAAAGGAGTTTGGGTACCTTTGGAGTGGTTTGAAATGGACCAAAGGAGTTTGGGTACCTTTGGAGCTTTTTGAAATTGACCAAAGGAGTTTGGATACCTTTGGAGTTTTTTTGAAATGAATTTGACCAAAGGAATTTGGGTACCTTTGGAGCTTTTTGAAATGGACCAAAGGAGTTTGGGTGCCTTTGGAGCTTTTTGAAAATTGGAATTGACCAAATGAGTTTGGATACTTTTAGAGTGTTTTAAAATGGACCAAAGGAGTTTGGGTACCTTTGGAAATTTTTGAAATTGACCAAAGGAGTTTGGGTACCTTTGGATTTTTTTTGAAATTGAGATTGACCAAATGTGTTAGGTGCCTCTGGAGCTTTTTGAGTTTATTTTTGAATTGATGTGACCAAAGGATTTTGGGTACCTTTGGAGCTTTTTGAATTGACTTGACAAAAGGGGTTAGGTGACTTTGGAGCTTTTTGAATTGATGTGACCAAAGGATTTTAGGTACCTTTGGAGCTTTTGCATTGAAACTGACCAAAGGGATTTGTGTACCTTTGCGAATTGTTTATTGCTAATGTTATCTTATGCATGGATGCAATTATGAGTGATGGATGTATTCCTAGAAATTGATTATGTATGCATAGATGTATTATGGATGAATATTTTGATATGGTAGATCTAGTATGTATGCCTAGGTGTATGCATGTATGTTATGTACTAATGACATGATGATGCAAAATTTGATTTTTATGTTTATATGCTAAAACATAATGAATGAATCTAAGTGTAGACACCTAAAATGCATCATGTCGATGGTGACTACTCATATGGACATGCTACAAGACCATATGGAAGATCTTGGATAGACTCCAAGATAGAGCAGTGGTTCTAACCACTCAAGTTGGGCTCCTTGGCCTAATCAGTCTGAACCGCAGCCCAGACCTATGGTCTATAGGCTGAACCATGGCTGAGGCCTATGGTTTATAGTCTGGACCGTAGCTGTAACCTATGGTCTTAACTAAAGTTCAGTTGGCCTTCATCCGAGCCAAATCGGTTTGAACGACCATTTGTTCTAGAAGAAGGTGGTTAGAGGATGGAAGCTTCCAATCCAACTATCCTAACCACCCCTTCTTGATCTTGGCTTCTCCATGAAGCCACCCCTAGCCTTGGGACATCCTATAAGTACCCCTGAGAATTAGGGCAAAATATTGAGAGAGTGCATTTGGAGATCAAAGCAGCGAAGCCCTATCAAATTGTGGACTCACTTGAGTGCATAGAGAGAGCCTTGTTGCCATCCCCATTGTCAATTTTTCAAGCATCATGACGAATTAGGCCATGGATGCCCTAAGGACCTAGGAGAGCCAAGAAATGCTAATTCGGGAAAACAGAGGCCCTATTCAATGATTCAACCACCAAACCTGTCAGAGGACACCGAAGGTGACCCTTGAACATCAATTGGACAAGGAGGTCAAGCCCACAACCCTTGAATTTGGAGGGCAAACCACTTGGTTGCTCACCATGGCTTTCAGCCATGGTTTATAGTGCAGACCGCTCATCAGAGCTACGGTTTGCAATAGGTGACTTCTCCTTACTATTTCATTTCTAGTATGCTTAATTAGATCACATTTAGCATTTTAATGGTTTAGTTAGGATTTTAGAGACTTCTGACCAGCATAATTAGTGTTTTTACTAACTTGTTCTCATTATGGTAGTTTAGACATTAATGGCTTCTTTTCATGTTATAGTGCTTCATTTCAAGTAATTGATTCCATAGATTGATAGTTGTATTTCTTGTTCACATATTTCCATCAATCTTGATAGGATTTACACATGTTTAGCATAGTTTATGCATTTTCTTGATTTTATGTCATTATGCTATTCTCATGCTATTTGTCTTTAAAGGGCCTCATCATGAGAGGCTTCCTATGCTTTTGACATTCTTGTGTTGTTTCTTGATCGTAGGAAATAGGTTTTAAAGGAGCTACAATCATCCATTTCCTTCCTCACCGTGAAGAAGAGGGTCTACTCCACCCTAGAGTAGTTCGTGTCATCCTGAAGGGCACTTTGAAATCACACCTACCCTTGAGAGGGAAATAAAAATACGTCCTATTGTAACAATTGTATCAAGATGATTATCCCTAAGAGGGATGTACTTGTAATTTGAGTTTGGCATTGAAATATAATGGAATAAAGCATCTTTTATTGATCATTTCATTGTCAATTTCTTGTTCTTGTATGCATTTTGTATTGTTGTTTATCAATTCTTGCAATAGGATACATTAGGTGTGAGCCTTTTTGGTGGTTACAGAAGGTGATCATGGTGGCACCCCATAAAAATAGACATCTAACTGTGTTTCTTGTATTTTTGGAATTGTAGGTACAGACCACAACTATCATCTATGGGCCAACAACTGAACTGTAGGTACAACACATGGTTTACAGTCTGAACCATAGATCAGACCTACGGTTTACATCTGATAGAGCAAAAATAGAAAAGCAGAGTGCAGATCGGATGAGGACCTGAGGTAGGCCTCATTTTCACCCTCTATTTTTTTTATTTCTATTTGTGTTTTCTAGAGAACAAAATTTGAAAATGAATGTACTAAGGCTAAAATGAACTAAAAATGGATCATGTCCTAGTTCATTTCAAATCTTAGTTTTTAGAAAGGCGCTCGCTAGGAACAATCGGATCTCTGATTGCAATCCACCCTAGAATCCATCGTGCTAGATTAAAACTTGTGTGTTTGGTGTGCATGTGTGAGGCCCAAGTAGTGGCCATTATCATCGTAATATGCATTGTCTAAAAGAGCATCTAGAATAGCTTGCATTTTCTGAATTTGAAACGTTCTTTCATTTGCATAGCATATAGAAAATGAGCATGAGTGCTATATGATGCATTTATTTTATGTACAATAAAATGAACCACACACACCATGTCTCACTTAAACGCTAGTGAGTTGGGCTTGACATCCAACCACTAGTAGGGTTCAATGATGGTGGAGGTGATTTCCATCCATTGGCCCAAATCCTATGTACCCTTGGATACTAGACCAATACCGGATCCAAGAACCTTTCGTACCCTAGAAAATTTGCATGTATTCTCTTCGGAGGGTATAATGCTGACTAGGGGAAAATGGGTGAGGATCTGGGAGGACCTGTGCTCCTTGTCCGGGTGTGGACTTTCATCACCACACATGGGGGATTTACGTGGCCTGGAAGTCACATCCAGGTTGTCGAGCTGCGAGCATACAGGTGAAAGCCAATTTAAACTGAGAATATCATTCAACGCTTTTCAAAACATGATAAGGAGTTCTATACTGATACAACAAATTATTGAAACAACATCAAATAGTCTAGGGCTCACTTTTAAAAATTAATACGAGATAAACACCATTGTATACCTTGTTTGCTTAATAAAGAATAAATCTAGACATTAGGTGCACCATGGTGGAGACACGGGGTGGTCGACAAAGGCACAAGCCTGAAGCCCATGACCAAGCCCCAATAGATTCACATCAACATATGTCGAATCCTCACCCACATGCGCTCCCTGAACATCGTTCGATGAGCATTAGAGGAGATAATTCGACAAGGGGGAACCTATTGAGCATACCCCCAATAGAGGAGCTTCTGTGCATTCCTCTAGACATAGAATAGAGCATGGAGCCTCTCAGCATGAGGGCGTTCCACTCGAAAGCCATTACTAGGATCACATTGCACGTGCATCCACAGGATCGGCTGAAGAGTATGTTATACAGGGATCCAAATTGGTACCCCTACATCATAGGTCTATAGGAGGATCCATGGCTCCACCTTCGGAGTACAGACATGATCGAGACCCACCCATTCAGGGGCATGCAGATAGGGCCACCATTGAGCATAGGCCTATGTAGACTCCCACACATGGTGAACATCGAAATATCACTATTGATATGGCTAAGGTGGGAGCCAATGGCACACCACCACATGAGCGGTGGAGATCCAGATAGTTAGATGGATTAGGTAGCATCCTTGAGCAGCTAGGCTATAAGCCTTCGGCTCCACCCACCCGTGCTCCGAGTGAGCATAGTGGAGGTTCTATTAGGACTGCTAGAGAACATGGAGAGGCTTCTAAGCACCCTCATGTGACACATCCACCATCCATGCATGGTGGCATAGAGCACAGAGCACAGTAGGATGCCCATGCCATCTTTATAGACAAGGGCAAAAGCATCACAAATCAGTCAGATGGGTATAGAACCCATAAGGTCGCTCACACAGAGCATGCATACTAGAGGCCTATCATGGCCAATGACCTTGATAGATCACATAGACTGGTATTTGAGTAGCGGTGATAGCTCCTCCAAGATCAATTGGAGGATGCTCACCTAGAAAGGTAGCGCATTGAAGAGGAGAATCTTCAATCATAGAGGCTCATCAGACAAAGACTATACGAGCAGCGCATGCATGAAGAATGCATCCTTGCCCAAAAGGAGCATGTAGAGTAGGAGGATAGGCTAGCTAGGGCTGGTCTATATACTCATGTCGAGAATAGAGAGCGCACTTAGAGAAAGGCTTTTTCACAAGCCGATGCATAGCAGGAGCACAGAGATGCTCATACTCATATTAGTGCCCAACAAAGAGAATGACCACCACCGTTCGAACATGAGGGGCAACAACAATATGAGGAAGAAGAGGGAGTGGGAAACAATCAAGAATATCCTAAAGAATCCCTAGTCGAGGAGGAGGAAGAGCAATGACCTCCACCTCGATAGAGGAAGAATGTACCTCCGAGACCACCCTCACGTCAGCTTAGGGAGGAGGACTTCTTATCCTCAGAGGCTTATAAAGCCCTAGCTGAGAAGGTAAAAGTGATTGAGAGGCAAGGCGTGACACTTCAAAAGCTAACATTAAGAAAGATTCATAATGAGCCTTTGGACCCCTCGATACCTGCTCCAACTTACCCTGAGCATTTTGTTATGCCTAGGTTAGACAAATTTAAAGGTGACAAAGATGCACAGGAGCATGTCACGAGATTTTTGGATGCCTATTTCCAAATTGCTAGCAATAATGCCTTGCTTTTGCACACATTTGTTATGAACCTTTCAGGCCCAGCCCAAGAGTGGTTCAATCAGCAAAAGAGGCACAACATTACTAGTTTTGAGCAACTGGTGATGCTTTTCTTGAACACTTTTCTTTTGGCATCAAGAAATAGGCTAACCTTTTCGACTTGGCTATGCTAGCTCAGCGCGATGACGAGCCAATTGAACAATACAAAAAGAGGTGGAGAAGATTGATGGCAAAGCTACCATTCCCTATTCCTACTATGGAATTAACTCGAATGTTCACCAAGAGTTGTGCCAAGCACATCTCGCTACTATTGCAACTGCAATAGTATCCAACATTCGAGGAGGCTTTGGTGCAAGCCAAGGTGATTGAAGACATCAAGTTGTAGGAAGGTAATTTGAAGCTTAAGAATAGGAAAGAGGGGCCTAAGAAAAGCTCCACGAAGCAAAAGGGCAAGCAGGCCCACGTCAACTAGGTAGTGCTAAACCTCCAGAGAGAGGATAAAGGGTAGCAAAAGTAGAATTATCAGGCCCAACCTCCTCCTACATAGTATAAAAAGTGCAATAACAACTATAAGGGCAAAAACAAAGAACAATGCCCACCTCACCAATTCATACCTCTAACAGAATCATTGACTTCAATATTCCACTAGTTATGTGAGGCTAAGGTGATCAGACTACCCAAGGTTAAGCTAGTCGATCCGAATCAGCCCAAGTCGAAGGGATATCAGGATGACTTATTTTGCATCTACCATCGAGTGAAGGGCCATGACATCGAGGTATGTTGGTCCTTCAAGCATATTGTGCAAAACATGATTGAAAAGGGTGAGCTTGTAATACCAAGTAATCCATAGGTGCCTGACAACCAGAACATGGGGATTTACAAAAATCCGCTACCAAACCATGAGGCATCACACAACAACATTGGCCAGGTCAACCAAGTGCATATCGAACCGCCTACCCAAGGGTTCGTAGGCATGGTGAATGTTGTTACAAGACATGGGAGATATGAGCAACCAAATCAACCATGTGCTCCCATAAGAATACAAGCCACACCGAATCAATGGTCAACATAGAATATTCCAGGCCCACCAATGAGATCGGTGGTGACCATACGGAGCAGGTTAGTCCAAAACCTGCAGATAGCTCCTACAAAGCTGTCTATATATGAACTGATACAGTAGTCCCCTAGGCATAGGGAGACTCTTATGGACATTCTAAGGTCCATCGAAGTATAGTCTCAGGATGCGCAAGCATTTACCAATTTTGTGGGACATGTACAACAGTGCTAGGAGCCCATGATCCAGTTTTATGATCATGAAATTAAGATGGTTCCTACAGATATGGCTGACCCACCATTGCATATCATTGCATGCATTAATCACGTACCATTCAAGAGGGTCTTGATCGACACTGGTTCGTCGATCAACATAATAATGACCAAGGCATTGAATCATTTGAAGCTACCAAAATCACACATTGTGCCCACCACCTTCACGTTGAGAGCGTTTAATGATGCCCTATGCTCGACGGTTGGCACAATTGTCCTACCTATGTAGGTAGGCCTAAAGACCATCTCTATGATGTGTCATGTGATCGAGGGGGCCATGCAATACAACATCCTACTCGGGAGGCCTTGGATTCATGAAATGCATTGTGTTCCCTCTATATTACACCAATGTGTAAAATATCTGCATGAGGGATGGGTTCACGTAGTGTCATCAGATGAAGAACCTTTTAAGTTCATGAACCTAGTAGATTTGCTTGGGGGTTTCATACTCCCATCAATGCACCTGGACATCCAGCCCACATCATCGATTAAAAATCTAGGAGGTAAACCAATAGTACATGCTCAACCATCGATATCTATGTCACACAGATCTGAGCGCACTATTGCTACTTCATTGAAATCGACTGCATCAGTGATGCTTCAGGATGACAGGAAGTTAAAGGTAAATATGGGCAAAAAATAGAAGAAGCAAATGCCCGAACCAGTCACTAAGGAGGCTCCCATCCCCATGGAAGTGGAGGAAGCCCAAGATATAGCCGAGGAGGTACCTCAGCCTACCTCACCTGCATCATCAGTAGGGTCATCCACACCATGGGTGATAGTACATCTCGCCAACACTAGATTAGGTGAGTATATTATGTAGAATGTAACCTTCGGACCTATTCTAGAGACTGCACAAGAGATGGGCCGACCATCCACTCATCGTTATCCGGTTGGATCGGTGGTTCCATTGGGAGAGCCACCTAATCAGACTAATTTCATCTACGTTGGGCTAGATCAGCTTCCAACACGAGAGCCCATGGATGAAGATAGTGATGAACCTTTCACTAGTAAATGTTCATTATTTATCCAACCCGAAGTACTCCATGCATATTTTTGAGTTGTATCACTGGCATGGGTATGGACTTGGTCTATTTGAACAAGGGCATAGAACTCCGTTCGAGCCATGTTATCAGCTAGCAACTGATAGGTTTGGATTGGGGTTATAGATACAAGGACAAGATGACTTGCTTGTAGCATCCTTAGATCGCTTGTACCTAAGTCTAGGGGATGATGTGGACTTCAACCCATATCATCCTAATATTTCTAGCTTTTGGAGGACTAACCCGATGGTATCTGTCGTCACTTTTGAGCCACTTGAAGAACATCATGAAGGGCTCCTAGAGCAGACTGATACAGATCAAAACCCTAGAGGCAACCTGGGTCATCAAATCCATAATGCAGTCGATGACACAGGTGTGCAGGGGCATAACCCCATAGTTTTAGGTGATCTCGAGTTAGGAGATCTTTACAATGATGATGGAGAGGAGTCCACCTCCGAGATAAGTGGACCAAGTTATGATGTCGACAGTGAATCCTCAAACAATGATCAATCTGAGGAGGAAGCTGAGGGGGGCTATTTAAGGCCTTTGTATGCGCATCACCTACTGCCTACAGAGTCGGTACATGTTACCGAAGAGATCCTTCCCAACATTGATCATTTGGGGGAAGAAGTAGAGCTAGATTTCTTGGCAATGTCACACTTGCGGTATAATTATCCAGTTTTTCCAGATAGTGATGACAACAATCAAGAAGTCAGATTCATGGGGCCACACTTGCCAGAGCGCCCCATAGGAGTAGGAGTGAATGATGGGTTCTAGTTGTCTGATAGTGATGAAGAAGATGAGTTAGAGAGGGCCTACCTTGGTCCTCCTTATTTACGTTACCATCATCAACCCATCGACATAGATGAGGTCTATCATCAGTTACGTGTTGGTCCTCATCTGAGAGCAAGACGGTTAAACTTGGATCAAATTTATCGATTGGTTAATCCCCTTCCACCGACCTACATGGAGCTCCATGAGCCAAATGATCCTATTTTGCAGCTAGTGCATAGGGAGGATTTGATTGTCCATAGTCCTCATAGAGAAGACCCCTTTGTGCCTGTGCCATTAGAGCCAGATCGTGGGTATGAGGACTACATTGATTATGTAGAAGTTGGTCCGTGTGGTCCTGGAGATCAATTCCATTCCATAAATATGGTCTCCATTGATTTGACCACTCCACTCCACAATCTAGCAGATCCGTCCAAACCGTTGTATCTTAACAAAGATGCTATCGACTGGGATTGCATGTTGATTCACCCATTGAGCCTAAATATTTCTTCCCTAATGAAGAAATGTTACAACCATTTCCATTTTGTGCCAGGCTGTGCATATGATGTCTATCATGCCAAAAATACTTCCAACGTGGAACCTATCAACCCGGTTGATGACATCCATTTGATTCCTACGCCTCATCAGCTTGAGGAGGGATTGCATATGTCAATAGAGGAAACCTTTGAGGTGGATATCAGTAATGATCCCACCAATGCAAAGAAGGTTAAATTTGGAGAGAGTCTCACTCCAGATGAGCGGGCCACCCTCATCCCTCTACTGAAAGAGAGACCAAATCTATTTGCTTGGACGTATAAGGATATGCCAGGTCTAGACCCAAAATTGGTTACGCATAACCTTTCGCTAGATCTGACGAAGAAGTCGGTCAAGCAAAATCTTAGAAATATGCATCCAACAGTAGCCTTAATGGTGAAAGATGAGCTACAAAAGTTGTTGGATGTAGAATTTGTAATCTCCATCGACTATCCAGAATGGGTGTCCAATATGGTACCCGTGGGAAAACCCGATGGAAGAATCCGTATTTGCATGGATTTTAGAGACCTAAATAAGGCAACACCCAAAGATTCATTTCCGTTGCCCAATATTGATGCTCTCGTAGATGCAACTGCAGGTCACGAAATGCTCTCCTTAATGGATGGTTTTTTTGGTTACAATCAAATTCGGATTAAACCCGAAGACCAGCATAAAACCATGTTTATAACGCCATGGGGAATGTTTTGCTATAAAGTTATGCCATTTGGCCTCAAAAATGCTGGTGCCACATATCAACGGGCCATGACATACATTTTTCATGACTATATGCATAAAATTCTAGAAGATTATATCGATGACTTGTTGGCCAAGTCATTGCTACGAGAAGAGCATGCAGAGGTCTTAAGGAAGGTCTTCGATCACCTGATAGAGCACAATGTCAGGCTGAATCCTAAGAAGTGCGTATTTGGCGTAACTTCTGGAAAACTACTAGGATTCATCATCTCTAAGTGAGGCATCGAAGTTGACCCAATGAAGGTCAAGGCTATCTTGGAAATGCATCCTCCCACCAATATTAAAGAGTTAAGGAGCCTTCAGGGCAAGGTAGCATCGATAAAGTGATTCATCACTCAGTTATCGAATAAATATCGACCCATGAATCGACTGCTACATAAGGGGGTCCCATTCAACTGGGATGAGGACTATCAAGCAGCCTTCACTAAAATAAAGCAATACCTGGCGACACCGCTAGTGCTAGCTCCACCAAGGCCAGAGGTGCCTTTTCTACTATATATATCAACAACTGACTTTGCACTAGGAACCATGTTAGCCCAAAAGAATGTGCAAGGCAAAGAACAGGCCATATATTATATTAGTCGAACCTTGGTGAGCTATGAGCTCGGGTATGCATATGTGGAAAAACTATGTTTAGCAAGTAGTGTTCGCTACAAAGAAATTGTGACACTATATGTTAAGTCATACGACATATGTTATATCCAAACAAAATCCTTTGTAGTACATGATGAGTAAGACGTATCATAATACGTGTACTACGAAGTGGATCATGCTACTGATAGAATTTGATCTGGAATTCATAAGCCAGAAGTCCATTAAGGGACAAGTCATAGCGGATCAATTAGCTGAGGCACCACTGTCAAACAATAGGCCTCTGACCATAGAGCTTCCGGATGATGTAGTCTTCATCATATCTGAAGCTCCCAAACTCGAAGAACCAGAGAACAATGCTGATATGACTCTGTTCTTCGATGGTTCGAAGTGCGAGCAAGGGGGTGGTGCAGGAATAGTGTTTTTCATGCCGCAAGGAGCTCCTATGCCCTTGTCATTTAAACTAGACTTTCCATGCACCAACAACAATGCTGAGTATGAAGCCCTACTACTGGGCCTCCACATAGCCATCGCCATGAATATTAAAATATTAAACATCTTTGGTGACTCCTTGCTCATAGTAAATCAAGTTAAGGGGCTCTTCCAATGTCGATGTCCCGTATTGAAAGCTTACAAGGATCTTGTTGCTATATATCTGGCTAAATTGGAATGGTACGACATCGAGGCAATCCCTCGATCGTCAAATAGGTTTGCAGACACCATGGCCTCTTTGGGATCCTTAATCCCTCAGAATCCATCTGCTGATTTCACTACCATTCATGTTAAAATGCTTTCGCACCCAGCTATGGAACGCGAAGCCTTTGATAATAGAATGTCAATCAACATGATCAGCGTAGAACCAAAAGTCCAAATGGTTCTATAGAGCTAAAGACTTTCTAAAGAAGGCACCCTGGGGGTCATTAACCTCTCAGAGTCCGACGGGGAGTGGTACCACCATTCACCATAAGGTTGTTTCCCAGTATGCATTTGCAAAAGTAAATACGCAGGGGGAGCAAGTCATCTTAGCAGTCAAAGCTGAGGCTTATCAAAACTGGATGTCACAAATCCATGACTTCCTAAAGCTTGGTGTAATCCTAGAGGGATTATCGCATGCCGCGAAGCACACATTTAAATAGAAAGTGGCTAAATATGTCTTAATAGGAGACATATTGTACCGACGAGGCTACGATGGAGTTCTCCTTCATTTCTTAGAGCCCCAAGAGGCATCATGGGTGATTTCACAAGCTCATGATGGTACATGCGGTGGCCATTTTAGCGGCATGGCCATCATCAAGCGCATCCTTCGAATGGGCTACTATTGGCCCACTATGGAGAAGGAGTGCAATGTGTATGTCAAGAAATGCATCAAATGTCAGCATCATGCTAATCTTATGCACTTGCCATCACAGGCCTTACAACCCATCCAAGCGGCTTGGCCATTTGCTCAGTGGGGACTAGATCTTATAGGCAAGATCTCTCCTCCGTCATCGGGCCGACATACATTTATAATCATGGCTACTGAGTATTTCACAAAGTGGGTGGAAGCAATACCCTTAACAATGACAACTGGAGCTCGTATAGCAGAGTTTATACTGGAGCATATCATAAGTCATTTTGGGATTCCATCCAAAATAATATCGGATAATGGAACGTCCTTCAAGAACAAAAATGTGAGAGCTTTGACATCTAAATATAGAATCAAACACAGTTTTGTGACTCCATACTATCCACAAGAAAATGGGTAGGCTGAAGCTTCAAATAAGATAGTGGTGGCCATATTGAAAAATACGGTCCAAGAAAACCACAAAGACTAGCATATCCAACTGCCCCTTGCATTATGGGCTTACAGGACTAGTATTCGAATGCCCACTAGGGCAATGCCATTCTCACTAGTATATGGTGCTGAGGCCATTATGCCCTTGGAATTGGAAATTCCAATGCTGTGCGTCGCATTGAAAGAGTTCATCAATGATGACACCGTGCGACAAGCTCAAATGGATCAATTGACGCTGCTTGATGAACATCATGTGAATGCCCTGGAGCATCTTCGCGTTTATCAGGAGTGACTAAAATGAGCTTACAATATCAAATTCCACCAGAGAGACTTTGAAGTTGGGGATCTTGTCTTGAAAGAGAACCAACAAAACTCTAATTTACCGCCAGATATGCGAGACAAATTTGTGGCTAATTGGCTAGGACCCTACATCATATCTAAAAATATTGGTTCGGGTACCTATCGCCTAACGTCGCTAGGAGGTGTTGAAGAGCCTGAACCTCTCAACATCATCCATCTTAAGGTGTTTTATGCTTGAGAGCATAGTAAAAGGCTTCGAGGGTTTGCTTATAACCGCTCGGTCATCCTAAAAGGCTCCAAACACTCTCATAAGTAGTTTGGTCAATCAAAAATCTCCAAAGGCATTTATAAGCCCTTTGGTCAAACCCCAAAAAGCTCTGAGGGTTTTCTTAAAACCACTTGGTCATCCCAAAATTCTCCAAGGGTTCCTAAAACCGCTTGGTCATGTCAAGTCAAAGGCCTCGAGGGTTTGTTCAAAACTGCTCGGTCATCCTAAAAGGCTCCAAGCTCCTCTATGAGTAGTTTGGTCAATCAAAAGG
Organism: Wollemia nobilis; assembly: GCA_028583015.1. Classification (NCBI taxonomy): domain Eukaryota; kingdom Viridiplantae; phylum Streptophyta; class Pinopsida; order Araucariales; family Araucariaceae; genus Wollemia; species Wollemia nobilis. Next base: position 2,126,317 of record JAQPPZ010017031.1, on the reverse strand, counting down.
CACCAATAGTTTATGAAAAATTACTTGGTCAAACCAAAAGCTCCAAGGATTCTTAAAAGATCACTTGGTCATCCCAAAAAGTCCCAAAGGTGCTCATAAAACCTCTTTCGGAGTGGCTATAACCACTGTAAGCCTTTTGAGGGCTGCCCAAGGGACCATATGATGCTAATTAAGTCATTGTTTGTGGATGCCTAATCGGATTGACCATATTTTAGTGTCTATAGATGCCCCTTTTTGAGATGCGTTGTGTACAGCACAGTGCTGAGAAAAAATAGATGACTAAAATGTTTAATGATTAAGGTTACTCGATAACCTAACCAAAATTAGATGCCCCAATCATGGAAAGACCATGCGTTATTGAATCCTCGTTTCTGACTCAGTAAAGACATTGGTCTAGGTTTCTCTTTAGCTTCCAGGTATGCTCAAGGGACTTATAACCCTAGGCATTAGAGAAAACCAAGTATTTTGGTAACTTTTGAGGTTACCAATAGGTAGGTTCATCTGCACTGTTATGTGATTAATTGAGATATTTGCTTGTTTTTTGCTCCAAGCTAAGGCATGATTGTCTTTGTCAAAGATTCATTGAACGAACACAACTTGCATAATTAAGTGTTTAATTTTTGATTTTTTATTATGAATTTATTAAGCATGACTACCCCATCAAGCGATGAGTCAATGAGGGAATTGACAAGTCGCTTGACCCAGATGACGTTTGTTAAGGTTGCCTTCAGTTGTTCTCATTGAAAAATGTCACAGTTTTGAAAGGATTTGGATGATGCTATGGAGATTTCATGGAAGCAAAGAGTTGAAAACCTCCTTCCCATGGGGTGGTCTAGCCATAATGGCCTTCTTGGGGAGTGAAGTAGTAAATTTTCCATGCATCCATGAGAAGTTTGCATTCCATATTGACCTTGAATGAATTCCATCATATTTGACTTGTTTTGGTGGGTGTTGAACCCTTTTCTTTGGCTTTTGTGTTGTTTTGTTGTTTTTTTTTTGGCTTTTGGTTAATATATATGTATGTATACTTGACCAATGGGCTTATTTGATGCCATGGGCATTTTGAGTGACCAAAGGGTTTAGGGATACCTTGGGGGCTTGATTGGGTTGAGCAAAGAGTTTATGGAGACCTTTAGGGCTGTTTGAGTTGACCAAAGGGTTTATGGATACCTTAGGGGCTTTTTGGGTTGACCAAAGGGTTTATGGATACCTTTGGGGCTCTTTGGGTGACCAAAGGGTTTATGGATACCTTTGGGGATTTTTGGGTGACCAAAGGGTTTATGGATACCTTTGGGACATTTTGGTTGACCAAAGGGTTTATGGATACCTTAGGGGCTTTTTGGGTTGACCAAAGGGTTTATGGATACCTTTGGGGCTTTTTGAGGCTCTTTCGACTCTTTTTGGATTTTTGGATGTTTAGCATTGTGAGGTCTAAGGACCCACTTTATTGTAGCCTATGGGCATTTTTGGAAACTATGATGTATTTTTTTCTGCATATATATATATATATATATATATATATGAGATTTTGTTATGGTCATCATGTGTCTCCCTTATTTCTTTATGAGATGGATGCAATGTATGAATTTTATTCTGTAGATGTGTTGGATGATTATTATGTATGCATATGGATGCTTTTGTGATATGATGGAATGGTGAGAAAAATATATCATGTATGCATGTGTATTTGATTTGATTTGATGCTATCTATATGCATGGATGCACAGTGAGATGAAATATGGGGTGATTGAAAAATATGGATTGTGGCTAATGATTTGACATACTATGTGAACACTATAGACTGTACAAAATACATTAACGCTCTTTGTTTTTGCTTTTTTTTTGTAATGGAAATGTGAAACCATTATTGCGATGTAAAAAATAGAGTAAATGATATGACATGTTTAAAGAATGTAGGTGAGGTTTTTAGGAGAGTCAAACACTCTAGATGATGTGATCAAAGGTTGTATACTGTCTATGCAAGACTTTTTGACAAGGTATGAATCTGCTAGGATGACCAAGGTACATCATATCCCTATGTGTGCAAGTGAGTTCATTCTTGTGAAACACATAAAGATACCGCTATTTCCAGATAGGCTATCCACCAAACCTAGAATGAGAATCACCCTATGGATGTCACAATCCTGGGTTCTGTACTTAGTAGGACTAGACCACTAGGCAATCTAGGTTGACCAAGTGGGATGTAGGCACCCTTGGAGCCTTTTGTAACTTTGCTTACTTTGTGTTATTAGGAGGAAGGTGCAATACCTTGTATACCCCCAACATTTATTGTGATTGATGTGATGTTATTGACTTGACCGAGAGGAGCAATAGGAATTGACGCCCCCTATTTTGGCAAGGAATATTGGGTAATGCTAATGTCTTGAGGGGGTAGGATGAGTGACCCACTCATGGATAAAGCTCAAAATCATGACAAGTGCTAATGTCATGCCCTCTCATTCGATGATAGAGGTAAGAATGATCCTCCTTATATAGTTTAGATCTGGGTCTATTGGGGTTGAACAGGGGTATATTTGGTAAGACAATTGCATTTGTATCTTGTATGTTGTGAAAAATGGTCGACATGGGCTTAGATAATGGAGTCTGGGTCCAACATTGATGCCTTAAACAAGGTGAATGTGGTTGACTCATTTTACAAGGTTATGAGGTTGTATATGTCTTAGTCACCTGTTTAGGTTGCTCTTCTTGACTATCATCTATAGGTAACAAATGTTGCACTATGTCAATTTATTTGTTATTGATTTGAAGATCATTCTTGTCAAACATATCCTGTACCAGGTTTTTGAATTTAAATAACCTATGCACATCATACCCCTTATGCCTATGGTATTTGCAGTATAGGTCTTTGTGATATCCATAGGGCTTAGGTGCATAGGCGTCGACAAGTCGACTCTCAGGTAAAGTAATTACCTTTGCCGCATAAAGTCACTCAAATAGAGAGTCTCTGGACTCATTAATGGGCATAAATTGTCACTTAGGGAGATGTTGTTGGTTTATCCCTTGATTTGTTTGATACTTAACATTGGACTGTGCAGGAGCGGGTTGGTCCTGACAATCAAGGGGTTGAGGTTGTGGATGACTCAATCATAACTCAGTGCTTGAGAGTCGATCCATGATCTGTTGTAAATAATTTTGTTGGTGACTCACTTGTAACTCCACATCAACTAGCCTATCCAAGATATGTTGTGATACTAGTGGAGGCAATGACTGGATGACTATTGAGGGATTTGGATGGCAAATGATAGGTGGTGGAGGTGAAATAGGTGTGGGAGCTAGGAGATATTTGATTGAGAGTGGATCAAAAATACCTAATGTCTGAGCAGATGTGGGTGCTTCATGATTATTGGAGCTGGCGATTATATCCACATGTTCTTGTTCTTGATTTAGCTCATGGTCATGTTCCAACTCAGAGTTTTCAACTGTGGTAGTTGGGTTACCCTCACTTTGGTGTAGGGGGTACACCTGATCTTGATCTTGTGGATATGTTGAGTGAGATGGAGTAGGTGTGACTAAATCCATCAATGGTATCTCCTATGGTGTGGATGGGATGTTGGATGGAGTCACCAATTGCATAGATGGATTCAGAGGACTTTGGTTCTATATCATCACATTGATCATTCCCACAAACTCGTGAGAAGATGCATTTAAATTTGGAAAAGTCATGACTACCTCATAAACTTGTCCAAGGTGATTTTTTTGGCCCTAATTTTCAGAGGGTGCATCAGGAATTCTATTAATGGGTGACAACTTGGTAAGGTAACAACCAATATCCTTGATCGAATCGATAATAGGTGTGAATGCAACATTGGGTACTATGCACTCATCAAGTTCTAGGTAGGTCAATGGAATTGTGTCCTCCAACATGATATGGTTTGATTCACCCGTATCAATAGTGGGATCTTCCCATTTTTGGTAGGAGTGAAAAGATATTTTTTATGTGTATTGATGATAGCTATGAGAGCTTCTGTAGCTGGATCATTTGATTCTTCCTTGCTTGAATAGATAGTGGATGGTACTAGCGATGGTGAAGGTAGCTTCACGACTAACCGTGGGGTTGAATCTGGACTCTGAATAAGGTCATTGGATTTAGTGTCCAAATGATTGGGTGAGACTGTAGGCTCCTGTGGATGATCCACCTACTTATAAACTTGAAGGGGTCTGGGTCAGCATGAATCACATGGATCTTACCTTCATCCATGTATTTAATGCATTGATGCACTATAGATGAAATGCATTCCATATCTCTTATCCATGGTCTTCCAAGAAGTATGTTGTACTGTCTTGCACCCTCCAAGATGTAGAACAATGTAGGCACAATCTTTTGTCCAAATTCAACAAGTAGGCATAGTATTTTGTTCAACAAGGTGAACTTGGATGGTGCAATGTGTGAGGATAGAAGGTTGAGATGTTTTAGTGAAGCTGTGGTAATAATGTTTATTGAGGAACCCGTGTCAATAAAAACTCGCTTACAGGAGATCCTATTGATACTCACGATGATATGCAAAGCAGGATCTGGTGAATTGGTAGGCACAGGTTTAACCTCATGATTTTGAAAGGATATAACATGATTATTGTACATTCATATGTATTCCATATAGTTGGTGAAAGCATCAGAGTCATGATGTTATACCTCCATGGAATCCAAAACCCTCATGAAAGGTTCCCAATATTTGGAGGACTGTAGTAGAAGCTCGCTCATGGTCACTTTGGATGATGGTGCATGCAAACTTTGCATAGGCCTACTCTGGGTTGCTAACACTTATTGGATATGAGTTCTAGGTGGTGAAGACCACGATGTAGTGGGAGTGTAGACCTCCCTACTAGGCCCTTTGGAAGGCTGATTATATCTAGTTTGTGATTGGAATTGGTGTTGGCTAACAGAATAATCCACTTTATCATGTGGGTAATCCATTGATGTTCTCTTGGTAGAGGTACTTTGGTGGTCGGGTCTTCTATGTGAGGAGTGGACCTCACGACAACTTTTAGGGTGTCGTGCAGGAATGATGAGATCCTCAGGAGAATAGCAAAGGTGACTACTATCAGGGCTCCATGCAAGAGTGAGGATATCCTCATACCTATAATGATAGTGCTTAAGGCCTCTCCTAAAGTTTTCTACCTCACCAGCTCATGATCGAGCTCGGCCATGCATAGTTGTCATAATGTGTTTACTAGGCAAACCTTGAAGGAAACCCACACTAAAGAAAATTTTGACTTTCAAAAAATGTTATAAGTGTTATATATCAAAATGATCAGTGTGACGAGCTGATAATAATGGCCTAGGTCTCAAAAATTTTATTTTTGGATCAAAATTTTGTATTTTTGGAATATTTGGCCAACCGGGGCTTGTGGGGAAATGCCCACTTTTGGGATTTTTGGGAAATTTTGAACCGTGAAGAGTTAGGACTCAAAAATTTTGGGAGAGGTGCAGAAGCATCTAACTAAGACAAAAAAAACAAATTTGGCAAGTTTTGGAGTTGTCTAGGCCATTATATGATTGTTTTAATGCAAATTTTCCCTATTTTCGATTTCGAAAATAGAGTAATCATAAAACCAAAATAAATTTTTCGTTATAGATCTGATTTGCATGATTCTCGATCCATTGGATGTAGAATAAAAAAGTAGATTTTTTTTTTAAACCCTATTTTTTGAAAAATTAGGGTTAGGGTTTTGTCCCAAATAACAAATAAACACACAAAATAAACAATATGATTATCTTTTTACTAATTAAATGTGTGTCCTAAACTGGTTTCAGGTGTTATGATTTGTTGTTGCTCTTTTATCTTGTTGTGGAATTAGAATGAGGGAACTCAACCAAAGTGGTGACTAGGGACACTCATGCCAGACATGATTTCTCAAAAGAGTCTAGGGTACACCGCTTAAATCCCAATGGGGGGTTCGCCTAGCTCTTCCACTCTAAAACAATGTTTCCAACAGTGGGAGGCAATTTGAATATTAGTGACCTATTCCATCTTGAGAGAGTGCCCTATTCTATCTAAGTGATATAGAGGAATAGTTGGTGGAAGGAGGTGAAATCCAACGTCACCAGTCTGAATTGGGGGTTGGTGATGAAATCCAACCTTACCAATGTTATAGTGGAACGTGCAAGTGTGTGTGGTTACTTTTAATCCAAAGAAAGTAAGCAAAGAAGCATTCAATTATCATTCACTAAATGCATGCAATAGGTGTGTTTTAATTTCAAAAATCTAGGATAAAAGGAACCTACAAATGTCACTTATAGATGCAAGCCCTAAATGCTAACCTACCCATTGGGTAAGCCATAAACAATCAAGTTATAAAGATGCATCGCTACTTCAAGTTTATTTAAATTTTTTTTCTTCCATGGAAGGAGGTGAAATCCAACATCACCAGTCTGAATTGGGGGTTGGTGATGAAATCCAACCTTACCAATGTTATAGTGGAACATGCAAGTGTGTGTGGTTCCTTTTAATCCAAAGAAAGTAAGCAAAGAAGAATTCAATGATCATTCACTAAATGCATGCAATAGGTGTGTTTTAATTTCAAAAATCTAGGATAAAAGGAACCTACAAATGTCACTTATAGATGCAAGCCCTAAATTCTAACCTACCCATTGGGTAAGCCACAAACAATCAAGTTATAAAGATGCATCGCTACTTCAAGTTTCTTTCAATTTTTCTTCTTCCTTTGGTTGCTTTATGTTATAAGAAAAGTAAAATATGGCTTTTAACATTTCTATGCAAATAAATGATGCAAGAAAAACCAATTTTAATAGTCTCTAAAAATTCAGCAGAAAAAAAGAGGTTTAGGCACTCACCTTAGCAGTTTTGAGACCTCCAAATTCTAGATTTTTGGGCAGAAATTTCTCTGTTACTTCAACGCTCTAGGGTGGGACGATTATAAGCCCTACCAACATTCTAGAGTGGGATGGTGAAGCCACCATCCTAGGGTGATATAGATAAAGGTTCTACCACCATTCCAGGGTGGGGAGGGGACCACCTGCAACACAAAAAGGGCAAAAATTGCAAAAATGAGGTCAGATTTTCACCCAAAGCACAAGGGACAAGGGTACCACCGTGATCACCACTGAATATTGTGGTTTCGGGTCCCATCATGATCACAACTAAACTAGGGAAAAATGGTGCACCTAACTATGAGCAACAATATATGTATCTATCCCCTATAGTGTATGAGCATCAAACAGAAGCATGCATGTAAAATGGAAGCAAAAACCAAACAACAAGATATGAAATAAAAAAAGTATCCTTCTTATTAATTTGGTGGATCAGATCTAGGGTTACACAACATTACCCTTGAGGGATCAAAGGTGATACAATTATTACAAAGTTTGGGTGCCCAAGGATCAAATCCTTCAAGAAATTCGAGTGCACATCTAGTGTCTTTCCTCATACCCACAATCGAGGTGGGCGGGAAAATGTCGCCGCTGTTTGTATCTTTGATATTGATGTCTTGTATTCCTTCAAAATTCCTTATAGAAACCTGAACCTGCACACAAGGAAGCCAAAAGGTTCAAATAGCAAGTGCGTGTGATGAGAAACATGCAATCCCCACAGGCACCAAAAGACTAGTAATGGGCACATATATGGAAAACATATCAAATCAAATAAAAATGATTTGAAACTTTATGGGGATGTTAAATAAGAGGTTTTGAAGGGATATCACCAAAAACAGATCTGAAATTGCATTCGTAGGCCCCTCAATTTTGTGCCACCCATATGCAACCTGCGAAGACCAAGATAAGCAATTCCTGCCCCTAAACATGTCCAAAACTCATGAAACATGGAAATAATACATAAATAAAAATTTTAAGACTACCCATGTGGTTAGATTTTCAAAATGAGGCACAGATCCATCTGCATGCACCTGGAGTTCCCGGATGGACCCTACGAACCTGTAAAAACTTCAAAATGCGATATCTCAGCCAATATAACTCCAAATTGCATGAAATTTGAACTGTAGCATCCTATGATAGTATAGAATAAACCTTAAAAATAGTAAAGTAATTGTGCATAGATTTCTCCTTCTACCAGTGTGGACGGTGGTGACTACAACTAATTGGAGGGCACCTTGGGGGGATACCCACCAATTATGATACCTTTTGCTACCAATCCCACTGGAGAATGGTCCTAAAAACTCTAAAGGGTATTATCATCAAATTTGGTGAATATATTCACCCGGATGGTAAAGTTATGCCCAAAAGACCCTCTTGAAGTCACCCGATAACCTCCTTCGCTAAGAAGAGATTACGAGGGAAAGAGAGCACAATAAAGTGAGGCAAAATCTTGACAGCACTCTGTTGCATATCCTATAACTCCTCTCTATATGTATATATGTGTTTTGTGTGGAAATTGTACCCATTTTATAGCCCAAATGGGCTCATGTGCAAAAGGGCATGCATGGCAGGAGGTGCCATTTGTCAAACAGGAGGCATGCATTGGAAGGGTAAGGGAATCTCCCTTTTTAGCCTTAATTATGAAACATGTCATAAGGATGCAGTGCCCTCTGACCCGCATGCTTTAATTGGTGGGGTAAATGGTAGTTTATGGGTGCCATTTATCCCAGATTTGACCTTTTCTTGGTCAAAATTGTTCACCGTCCCACCCTGGGACGATGGCTCACCACTCTGGGATGATGGCACACCACGATTCTAGGGTGGGACAGTTGAATACTTATTATGTATGCATATGGATGATTTTGTGATATGATGTAATGGTGAGAAACATTTATGATGTATGCATGTGTATTTGCTTTTATTTGATGCTATCTATATGCATGGATGCACACTGAGATGAAATATGGGGTGATTGAAAAACATGGATTGTGGCTAATGATTTGACATACTATGAGAACATTATAGACTGTACAAAATACATTAATGCTCTTTGTTTTTGCTTTTTTTTATAATGGAAATGTGAAACCATTATTGCGATGTAAAAAATGGAGTAAATGATATGACATGTTTAAACTATGTAGGTGAGGTTTTTAGGAGACTCAAACACTCTAGCTGATGTGATCAAATGTTGTATACTGACTATGCAAGACTTTTTGACAAGGTATGAACCTGCTAGGACAACCAAGGTACGTCATAATCCTGTGTGTGCAAGTGAGTTCATTCTTGTGAAATGCATAAAGATACCGCCATTACCAGATAGGCTATCCACAAAACCTGGAATGAGAATCACCCTATGAATGTCACAATCCTGGGTTCTGTACTTAGTAGGACTAGACCACTAGGAAATCTAGGTTACAAAATCTAGCTCATACACATGTAAACATTGGTCTGCACACACACATGAGGCTAATGTGATAGACATATCATCATGCGGGAGGCTACCGCCATTGCCAGGTAGGCTATCCACCAAACCTGTAATGAGGATCACCTTACGGTTTTCCAAATTTTGAGAGTTCCAGGGATTCAAGTTCGACTCCCTACTTTCCTTCAAATTTATTGGGATACTTGCTCATGGGTAGTGATGATAATCTCTATTTTTTTCTTGTATTATTATTTTTTCTTTAAGCAACGGATTTGGGATTAGTGGTGCAAACCACTATTTTTTTAGGATTTTGATATTGAAATTTTGGGATTTCTTTGATTTTGATGAGTAAGACATATCACAATACGCGTACTGCAAAGTGGATCATGCTACTGATAGAATTCGATCTGGAATTCATTAGCTAGAAGTCCATTAAGGGACAAGTCATAACTGATCAATTAGCTGAGGCACCATTGTCAAACAATAGGCCTCTAACCATAGAGCTTATGGACGACACAATATTTGTCATATCTAAAGATCCCGAACCCGAAGAACCAGATAACAATGTTGATATCACTCTGTTATTCGATGGTTCGAAGTGCGAGCAAAGGGGTGGTGCAGGAATAGTTTTTTTACGTTGCAAGGAGCTCCTATGCCCTTGTAATTTAAACTAGATTTTTCATGCACCAACAACAACGTTGAGTACGAAGCACTACTACTGGGCCTCCACACAATCGTTGCCATGAATATTAAAAGATTAAACATCTTTGGTGACTCCTTGCTCATAGTAAATCAAGTTAAGGGACTCTTCCAATGTCGATGACCCATATTGAAAGCTTACAAGGATCTTGTTGCTATATATCTGGTTAAATTGGAATGGTAAGACATCAAGGCAATCCCTCGAATGTCAAATAGGTTCGCAAACACCATAGCATCTTTGTGATACTTAATCCATCAGAATTTGTCTGCTGATTTCACTACCATTCATGTCAAAATGCTTTCACACCCGATTGTGGAGCGCGAGGCCTTTGATAATAGAATGTCAATCGACATGATCAGTGTAGAACCAAAAGTTGAATGGTTTTGAAGAGCTGAAGACTCTTTGAAGAAGGCACCCTAGGGGTCATTAACCTCTCAGAGTCCGACGAGGAGTGGAACCACCATTCACCATAAGGTTGTTTCCTAGTCTACATTTGTAAAAGTAAATACGCAGGAGGAGCAAGTAATCTTAGCAGTCAAAGTTGAGGCTTATAAAAATTGGATGTCACAAATCCACGACTTCCTAAAGCTTGGTGTAATCCCAGAGGGATTGTCGCGTGTCACAAAATACACATTTAATTAAAAAGTGGCTAAATATGTCTTAATAGGAGACATATTGTACCTACGAGGCTACGATGGAGTTCTCCTTCATTTCTTAGATCCCCAAGAGGCATCATGGGAGATTTCACAAGCTCGTGATGATACGTGCGGTGGCCATTTCAGCGACATGGCCATCGTCAAGCTCATCCTTCGAATGGGCTACTATTGGACCACTATGGAGAAGGAGTGCAATGCGTATGTCAAGAAATGCATTAAATGTTAGCATCATGCTAATATTATGTACTTGCCATCGTAGGCCTTACAACCCATACAAGCACCTTGGCCATTTGCTCATTGGGGACTAGATCTTATAGACAAGATCTCTCCTCCGTCATCAGGTCGACATACATTTATAATCATGGCTATTGAGTATTTTACAAAGTGGATGGAAGCAATACCCTTAACAATGACAACTAGGGCTCGTATAATAGAGTTTATATTGGATCATATCATAAGTCATTTTGGGATTCCATCCAAAATAATACTGGATAATGGAATGTCCTTCAAGAACAAAACTATGAGAGCTTTGACATCTAAATATAGAATCAAACATAGTTTTGTGACTCCATACTATCCGTAAGAAAACGGGTAGGCTAAAGCTTCAAATAAGATAGTGGTGACCATCTTGAAAACTATGGTCCATGAAAACCACAAAGACTGACATATCCAGCTGCCCCTTGCATTATGGGCTTACAGGACTAGTATTCGGATGCCCACTGGGGCAACACCGTTCTCACTACTATATGGTGCTAAGGCCATTATGCCATCAAAATTGGAAATTCCAACACTGCGCATCATATTGAAAGAGTTCATCGATGATGATATCGCATGAAAAACTCGATTGGATCAGCTGATGTTGCTTGATGAACGTCGCATGAATTCCCTGGAGCATCTTCGCATTTATCAGGAGCGACTAAAATGAGCTTACAATATCAAAGTCCACCAGACAGTCTTTGAAGTTGAGAATCTTGTCTTGAAAGAGAATCAACAAAACTCTAATTTATTGCCAGATATGTGAGAAAAATTTATGGCTAACTGGCTAGGACCCTACATCATATCTGAAAAGATTGGTCTGAGTACCTATCGTCTAACGTCACTAGGAGGTGTTGAAGAGCCTGAACCTCTCAACATCATCCATCTTAAGGCGTTTTATGCTTGAGATCATAGTAAAAGGCTCCGAGGGTTTTCTTATAACCTCTCGGTCATCCTAAAAGGCTCCAAACACTCTCATAAGTAGTTTGGTCAATAAAAAAGCTCCAAAGGCATTTATAAGCCCTTTGGTCAAACCCCAAAAAGCTTCGAGGGTTTTCTTAAAACCGCTTGGTCATCTCAAAATGCTCCAAGGGTTCTTGAAACCGCTTGGTCATCTCAAAATGCTCCAAGGGTTCTTGAAACCGCTTGGTCATCTCAAAATGCTCCAAGGGTTCTTGAAACCGCTTGGTCGTGTCAAGTCAAAGGCCTTGAGGGTTTGTTCAAAACTGCTCGGTCATCTTAAAAGGCTCCAAGCTCGTCTATGAGTAGTTTGGTCAATCAAAATGCATCAAGAGTTTATGAAAAATTGCTTGGTCAAACCAAAAGCTCCAAGGATTCTTAAAATATCGCTAGGTCATCCCAAAAAGTCCCAAAGGTGCTCATAAAACCTTTGGTCAAACCCAAAAGGCTCTGAGGGTTTGCTAAAAACCGCTCAGTCATCCTAAAAAAAGCTCCAAGGATTTTGCTGAGAAAATCACTTGGTCAACCTAAAGGCTCCAGAGGCATGTACTCACCGTTTGGTCAGATATGAGGCTCAAAACTCATAAAATTTATAAAATCAATAAAATATAAAAAAATGGTAAAGCATAAAATCCAAAAACATTTGCATTTGCATTTGAATTTTGCATTTTCATTATTGCATTCACTCATGCATCCACTGTATTATTGCATTGCATATAAGCATTCGTCATCCGTTGCATTTCGTAATAGGAGGGATTATGTTTGTCAGTCTTACAAACGACACCACTTTTGTGTCTAAATCATGCATCTCTGCATTTATCATAATCCATAATTCATGTGAGTAATTGTGTTTTTCAACACAACCTATTTTGTTTCTATGGAGATATAGTAGGTTTTCTAGTCATTCAACCATACCTAGAGGTCTTCTCAAGATTTGATAGAAAGCTTGCTTTGATTTTGTAATTGAGGTTCCGTTAGTATAGCCCTTAGCATATCAGAATCCTATCACTAATAAAAAAATTAAACAATATGAATTAGGGAAAAATAGTGCACCTAATTATGAGCAACAATATATGTATCTATCCTCTATAGCGTATGAGCATCAAACGGAAGCATGCATGTAAAATGGAAGCAAAAACCAAACAACAAGATATGAAATGAAACAAGTATCCTTATTATTAATTTGGTGGATCAGATCCAAGGTTACATAGCAGTCCCCTTGAGGGCTCAAAGGTGATACAATTGTTACAAATTTTGGGTGCCCAAGGATCAAATCCTTCAAGAAATTCGGGTGCACATCCAGTGTCTTTCCTCGTACCCACAATCGAGGTGGGTGGGCAAATGCCACCGTTGCTTGTATATTTGATCTTTGATGTCTTGTATTCCTTCCCAATGCCTTATAGAAACCTGCACCTACACACAAGGAAGCCAAAAGGGTCAAATAGCAAGTGCGTGTGATGGAAAACATGCAATCCCCACAGGCACCAAAAGACTAGTAAAGGGCATATATATTAAAAATATATCAAATCAACTCAGAATGACTTGAAAATTTATGGGGATGTTAAATAGGAGGTTTTGAAGGGATATCACCAAAAAAATATCTGAAATTGCATCCGTAGGCCCCTCAATTTTGCGTCACCCGTCTACAACCTACGAAGACCAAGATAAGCAATTCCCGCCCCTAAACATGTCCAAAACTCATGAAACTTGGAAAGAATACATAAATAAACATTTTAAGACTACCCATGTGGTTAGATTTTCAAAATGAGGTGCAGATCCACCTGCATGCACCTAGGGTTCCCGGATGGGCCCTACGAACCTGCAAAAACTTCAAAATGCGATATCTCGGCCAATATAACTCCAAATTGCATGAAATTTGAACTGTAGCATCCTATGATAGTCTAGAATAAGCCTAAAAAATAGTAAATAAATTGTGCATAGATTTCTCCTCGTCCCAGGGGGGATGGTGGTGACTGCAACTAATTGGAGGGCACCCTGGGTGGGATACCCACCAATTTTGCACACCTTTTGCTACCAATCCCACTGGGGAATGGTCCTAAACACTCTAAGGGGTATTGTCATCAAATTTGGTGAAGAAATTCACCCGGATGGTAAAGTTATGCCCAAAAGACCCTCTTGAAGTCACTCGATAACCTCCTTTGCTAAGAAGAGATTCCGAGGGAAAGAGAGCACAATAAAGTGAGGGGAAATCTCGACAGCACTCCGTTGCATATCCTAGAACTCCTATCTATCTATATATATTTTGTGTGGAAATTGTATCCATTTTATAGCCCAAAGGGGCTTATGTGCAAAAAGGCATGCAAGGGCATGCATGGCAGGAGGTACCATTTGTCAAAAAGGGAGGCATGCATTGGAAGGGGAAGAGAATCTCCCTTTTTGGCCTCAATTATGAAGCATGTCATAAGGATGCAGTGCCCTCTGACCCACATGCTTCAATTGGCGGGGTAAATGGTAGTTTATGGGTGCCATTTGTCCCAGATTTGACTTTTTCTTGGTCAAACTTGCTCACCGTCCCACCCTGGGACGATGGCTCACCACCATCCCAGGGTGGGATGGTGGGAATCTACCACCATCCCAGGGTGGGACGGTGGTGAATTTTGGGCCAAAACCTCCCAAAATTGGGCCATAAGCCTCCAAAACCTCTTCCGGAGTGGCTAGAACCACTGTGAGCCTTCTGAGGGCTGCCCAAGGGGCCATATGATGCCAATTTAGTCATTGTTTGTGGATGCCTAATCGGATTGACCATATTTTAGTGTCTAAAGATGCCCCTTTTTGAGATGCGTTGTGTGCAGCACAACGTTGAGCAAAAATAGATGACTAAAATGTTCAATGATTAAGGTTACTCGATAACCTAACCAACTTTAGATGCCCCAATCGTGGAAAGAGCATGCATTCTTGAATCCTTGCTTCTGACTCAGTAAAGACATTGGTCTTGGTTTCTCTTCAGCTTCTAGGTATGCTCAGGGGACTTATAACCCTAGGTGTTAGAGAAAACCAAGTATTTTGGTAACTTTTGAGGTTACCAATAGGCAGGTTCATCTGCACTGTTATGTGCTTAATTGAGATATTTGCTTGTTTTCTACCCCAAGCAGGGGCATGATTGTCTTTGTCAAAGATTCATTGGACGAATGCAACTTGCATGATTGAGTGTTTAATTGTTGATTTTTTATTATGAATTTGTTAAGCATGACTACCCCCTCAAGCGATGAGTCGATGAGGGAATGACCAGTGAGAAAAGCGATGAGTCGCTTGACCCAGATGACGTTTGTTAAGGTTGCCTTCAATTGTTCTCATTGAAAAATGGCACAGTTTTGAAAGGATTTGGATGATGCTATGGAGATTTCATGGAAGCAAAGAGTTGAAAACCTCCTTCCCGTGGGGCGGTCTAGCCATAATGGCCTTCTTGGGGAGTGAAGTAGTAACTTGTCCATGCATCCATGAGAAGTTTGCATTCCATCTTGACCCTGAATGAATTCCATCATATTTGACTTGTTTTGGTGGGTGTTGAACCCTTTTCTTTGGCTTTTGTGTTGTTTTGTTGTTTTTTTTTGGTTTTTGATTAATATATATGTATGTATACTTGACCAATGGGCTTATTGGATGCCATTGGGGCATTTTGAGTGACCAAAGGGTTTAGGGATACCTTTGGGGCTTGTTTGGGTTGAGCAAAGGGTTTATGGAGACCTTTGGGGCTTTTTGAGTTGACCAAAGGGTTTATGGATACCTTAGGGGCTTTTTGGGTTGACCAAAGGGTTTATGGATACCTTTGGGGCTTTTTGGGTGACCAAAGGGTTTATGGATACCTTTGGGGCTTTTTGGGTTGACCAAAGGGTTTATGGATACCTTTGGGGCTTTTTGGGTTGACCAAAGGGTTTATGGATACCTTTGGGGCTTTTTGGGTTGACCAAAGGGTTTATGGATACCTTTGGGGCTTTTTGGGTGACCAAAGGGTTTATGGATACCTTTGGGGCATTTTGGTTGACCAAAGGGTTTATGGATACCTTTGGGGCATTTTGGGTTGACCAAAGGGTTTATGGATACCTTAGGGGCTTTTTGGGTTGACCAAAGGGTTTATGGATACCTTTGGGGCTTTTTGAGGCTCTTTCGACTCTTTTTGGATTTTTGGATGTTTAGCATTGTGAGGTCTAAGGACCCACTTTATTGTAGCCTACGGGTATTTTTGGAAACTATGATGTATTTTTTTTGCCCCATATATATATAATATATATATATATATATATATATATATATGAGATTTTGTTATGGTCATCATGTGTCTCCCTTATTTCTTTATGAGATGGATGCAATGTATGCCTTTGCTTCCGTAGATGTGTTGGATGCTTATTATGTATGCATATGGATGCTTTTGTGATATGATGGAATGGTGATAAACATATATCATGTATGCATGTGTATTTGCTTTGATTTGATGCTATCTATATGCATGGATGCACAGTGAGATGAAATATGGGGTGATTGAAAAACATGGATTGTGGCTAATGATTTGACATACTATGTGAACACTATAGACTGTACAAAATACATTAACGCTCTTTGTTTTTACTTTTTTTTTTTGTAATGGAAATGTGAAACCATTATTGCGATGTAAAAAATGGAGTAAATGATATGACATGTTTAAAGAATGTAGGTGAGGTTTTTAGGAGACTCAAACACTCTAGTTGATGTGATCAAAGGTTGTATACTGACTATGCAAGACTTTTTGACAAGGTATGAATATGCTAGGACGACCAAGGTACGTCATATCCTTGTGTGTGCAAGTGAGTTCATTCCTGTGAAACACATAAAGATACCGCCATTGCTAGATAGGCTATCCACCAAACCTGGAATGAGGATCACCCTATGAATGTCACAATCTTGGGTTTTGTACTTAGTAGGACTAGACCACTAGGCAATCTAGGTTACAAAAGCTAGCTCGTCCACATGCAAACATTGGTCTGCACACACGCACGAGGCTAATGTGATAGACATATCATCATGCGGGAGGCTACCGCCATTGCCAGGTAGGCTATCCACCAAACCTATAATGAGGATCACCTAAATGGTTTGTCAAATGTTGAGAGTTCCAGGGATTCAAGTTCGACTCCCTACTTTTCTTCAATTTTATTGGGATACTTGCTCATGGGTAGTGATGATAATCACTATTTTTTTTGTATTATTTTTTTTTTAAGCAAGGGATTTGGGATTTGTGATTTGGGATTAGTTGTGCAAACCATTATTGACTTTGCTTTTTCATTTTTGTGAAATTTTGATATTTTTGGGATGGGGATTTGTGGGAATTGGGATTTTTGATAGTGGTGAAAACCATTGTTTATTTTGGGGAATTGGGTAGGGAAGATGCTTGTCCTTTTGCCAACTCTCAACATTCTTGAACCATTCGCATAGGGGGATGAGCAGGATGACCTTTTCTCTTAAGGTAACCTAGACCACTTCATGGATTTCATATTTCTTTGCACAAAACTTGGATTATTAATGTTTAACTATGTTTGGGATTTGATGTACACAAGGCATGATCAATGTAAGACCCTACCTCCTAAAAATCAAGCTAACTTTATACAAAAATTGAAGAGAAGCTAGAAATGGTTGAGTGACCAAAAACCCTAATGACATTCTAAAACAAATGACTAGGTGAAGGGGTGGACACAAATATGGAATGTGAAAAATGTGGGTGAAAATGATAATTGCGACATTGAACTATGAGTACTTTCACAACATTGATTTTGAGCGGTAAGTAGTGTACCATCATGGTGCTAGACATGTATGAGCAACTCTAAAATGTAAAGTGCTAATGATGAATATGCCTAAATGCAAGCGACGATAAAATGCAATGGGATGCAATGTGATGTGATGCAATATTTTTGAATTTTTAGAATTTTGATAATGTTTTTTTTGAAATTTTGATTGATATATATGTATGAAAGTGCAATGCGATGCAATGTTTTTGTATTTTGATATTTTGATGATGTTTTTGATATTTTGATTGATATATATATATATATATATATATATATATATATATATATATATATATATATATATATATATATTTTTATATATATATATATTTTATATATGTATGTATGTACCTGTGACCAACGGGCTTATTAGGGGCCATTAGGGCATTTGGGGGGACCAAAGGGCTTATGGATGCCTTTGGGGATTTTTGGTTGACCTAGATGGTTCTAGACCGTCTAGGAGCATTTAGGTTGACCAAGCGGGATATAGGCACCCTTGGAGTATTTTGGGGTGACCTAGATGGTTCTATATCGTCTAGGAGCATTTTAGGTTGACCAAGCAAGATATAGGCACCCTTGGAGCATTTATGGGTGACCTAGATGGTTCTAGACCGCCTAGGAGCCTTTTAGGTTGACCAAGCAGGATATAGACATCCTTGGAGAATTTAGGGGTGACCTAGATGATTCTAGACCGCCTAGGAGCCTTTTAGGTTGACCAAGTAGGATATAAGAACCATTGGAGCATTTAGGGGTGACCTAGATGGTTCTAGACAGCCTAGGAGCCTTTTAGGTTGACTAAGCGGGATATAGGCACCCTTGGAGCATTTAGGGGTGGCCTAGATAGTTCTATATTGCCTAGGAGCCTTTTAGGTTGACCAAGCAGGATATAGGCACCCTTGGAGCATTTAGGGGTGACCTAGATGGTTCTAGACCGCCTAGGAGCCTTTTAGGTTGACCAAGTGGGATGTAGGCACCCTTGGAGAATTTAGGGGTGACCTAGACGGTTCTAGACCGCCTAGGAGCCTTTTAGGTTGACCAAGTGGGGTGTAGGCACCCTTGTAACCTTTTGTAACATTGCTTACTTTGTTTTCTTAGGAGGAAGGTGCAATACCTTGTATACCCCCAACATTTACTATGATTGATGCGATGTTATTGACTTGTCCAAGAGGAGCAATAGGAATTGGCCCCCCTATTTTGGCAAGGAATCTTGGGTAATGCTAATGAATTATAGGCAATATCTCTCCTCCGTCATCAAGTCGACATACATTTATAATCACGGCTACTGAGTATTTCACAAAGTGGATGGAAGCAATACCCTTAACAACGACAACTGGAGCTCGTATAGCAAAGTTTATACTGGAGCATATCATAAGTCGTTTTGGGATTCCATCCAAAATAATATCGGATAATGGAACATCATTTAAGAACAAAATTGTGAGAGCTTTGACATCTAAATATAGAATCAAACATAGTTTTGTGACTCCATACTATTCGTAAGAAAACGGGCAGGCTAAAGCTTCAAATAAGACAGTGGTGACCATCTTGAAAAATACGGTCCAAGAAAACCACAAAGACTGGCATGTCCAGCTGCCCCTTGCATTATGGGTTTATAGGACTAGTATTCAGATGCCCACTGGGACAATGCCGTTCTCACTAGTATATGACGCTGAGGCCATTATGCCATTGGAATTGGAAATTCCAACGCTACACGTCGCATTGAAAGAGTTCATCGATGATGACACCGTGTGACAAGCTCAACTGGATCAACTGACGTTGCTTGATGAATATCGCGTGAATGCCCTGGAGCATCTCTATGTTTATAAGGAGTGACTAAAATGAGCTTACAATATCAAAGTACACCAGAGAGACTTTGAAGTTGGGGATCTTGTATTGAAAGATAACCAACAGAACTCTAATTTATCGCCAAATATGCGAGACAAATTCATGGCTAATTGGCTAGGACCCTACATATCTAAAAATATTGGTCTAGGTACCTATTGCCTAATGTCGCTAGGAGGTGTTGAAGAGCTTGAACCTCTCAACATCATCCATATTAAGGCATTTTATGCTTGAGAGCATAGTAAAAGGATCTAAGGGTTTTCTTATAACCACTCGGTCATCCTAAAAGGTTCCAAACACTCTCATAAGTAGTTTGGTCAATCAAAAAGCTCCAAAGGCATTTACAATCCCTTTGGTCAAACCCTAAAAATCTTTGAGGGTTTGCTTAAAACTGCTCAATCATCCCAAAAGGCTCCAAGGGTTCTTGAAACTGCTTGGTCATGTCAAGTCAAAGGCCTCGAGGGTTTGTTCAAAATTGCTTGGTCATCTTAAAAGGCTCCAAGATCATCTATGAGTAGTTTGTTCAATCAAAAGACACCAAGAGTTTATGAAAAATTGCTTGGTCAACCCAAAAGCTCCAAGGATTCTTAAAATATCACTTGGTCATCCCAAAAAGTCCCAAAGGTGCTCATAAAACCTTTGGTCAAACCCAAAAGGCTCTAAGGGTTTGCTGAAAAACCGCTCGATCATCCTAAAAAAGCTCCAAGGAGTTTGCTAAGAAAATTGTTTGGTTGACCTAAAGGCTCCAAAGGCATGTACTCGCTGTTTGGTTAGATATGAGGCTCAAAACTCATAATTTTTTTTTTGAATTTACATGGTGGAATCAATAGCCGCCACGAATCTGGGCAGGCTGTCCAGATTTTATGGCCGCCATAGTATTCTGTGTTGTCCGCCCTGAAGCCGCCACACAGATCTTCGCATAGTTCGCCCCTATAACCACCATGCCACAATAATTTTAAACCTTTTATGCCACTAAAAACACTTGGAAAGGGACAAGCGTTCAATCTGACGAGGCCCGAGATTTGAACCTTGGACCTCCGCCCCCCTTATGGGGTAAAACTCATAAAAATTATAAAATCAATAAAATCCAAAAAAAATGGTAAAGAATAAGATCCAAAAAAATTTGCATTTTCATTTGAATTTTGCATTTTCATTATTGCATTCACTCATGCATACGTTGCATTATTGCATTGCATATAGGCATTCGTCATCCATTGCATTCCGTAATAGGAGGGATTTTGTTTGTCAGTCTTACAAACGACACCACTTTTGTGTCTAAATCATGCATCTCTGCATTTATCATAATCCATAATTCATGTGAGTAATTGTGTTTTTCAACACAACCTATTTTGTTGCTATGGATATATACTAGGGTTTTCTAGTCATTCAACCATACGTAGAGGTCTTCTCAAGAGTTGATAGAAAGCTTGCTTTGATTTTGTAACTGAGGTTCAGTTAGTATAGCCCTTAGAATATTATAATCCTATCACTAATAAAAAAATTAAAAAATTTGAAGTAGGTAAATATGGTGCACCTAATGATGAGCAAAAATATATGTATCTATCCCCTATAGCATATGAGCATCAAACGGAAGCATGCATGTAAAATGGAAGCAAAAACCAAACAACAAGACATGAAATGAAACAAGTATCCTTATTATTAATTTGATGGATCATATCCAAGGTTACACAACAGTACCATTGAGGGCTCAAATGTGATACAATTTTTACAAATTTTGGGTACCCAAGGATTAAATCGTTCAAGAAATTCGGGTGCACATCTAGTGTCTTTCCTCGTACCCACAATTGAGGTGGGCGGGCAAATGCCGACGCTGCTTGTATTTGATATTGATGTATTGTATTCCTTCCAAATGCCTTATAAAAACATTCACCTGAACACAAGGAATCCAAAAGGATCAAATAGCAAGTGCGTGTGATGGAAAACATGCAATCCCCATAGGCACCAAAATACTAGTAAAGGGCATATATATTAAAAAAATATCAAATCAACTCAGAATGACTTGAAACTTTATGGGGATGTTAAATAGGAGGTTTTGAAGGGATATCACCAAAAATAGATCTGAAATTACATCCGTAGGCCCCTCTATTTTGCATCACCTGTATACAACCTGCGAAGACCAAGACAAGCAATTCCCTCCCATAAACATGCCCAAAACTCATGAAACTTGGACAAATACATAAATAAACATTTAAAGACTACCCATGTGGTTATATTTTTAAAATGTGTTGCAGATCCATTTGCATGCACTTGGGGTGCCTTGATGGGCCCTACGAACCTGCAAAAACTTCAAAATGTGATATCTCAGCCAATATAACTCCAAATTGAATAACATTTGAACTGTAGCATCCTATAATAGTATAGAATAAGCATAAAAAATAGTAAGTAAATTATGCACAGATATATCCTCATCCCAGGGGGGATGATGGTGACACCAACTAATTGGAGGGCACCCCAGGGGGATACCCACTAATTCTGCACACCTTTTGCTACCAATACCATTGGGGAATGGTCCTAAACACTCTAAAGGGTATTTTTTGTCGAATTTTGTGGAGAAATTCACCTGGATGATAAAGTTATGCCCAAAATACCCTATTGAAGTCACTCGGTAACCTCCTTCACTAAGAAGAGATTTCGAGGGAAAGAGAGCACAATAAAGTGAGGGGAAACCTCGGAAGAACTCCATTGCATATACTATAAATCCTCTCTATCTATATATGTGTGTTTTGTGTGGATATTGTATCCATTTTATAGCCCAAATGGGCTCATGTGCAAAAGGGCATGCATGGCAGGAGGCACCATTTGTCAAACGGGAGGCATGCATTGGAAGGGGAAGGGAATCTCCATTTTTAGCCTCAATTATGAAGCATATCATAAGGATGCAGTGCCCTCTAAACCACATGCTTCAATTTGTGGGTTAAATGGCAGTTTTTGGGTGCCATTTGTCCCAGATTTGACTTTTTCTTGGTCAAAATTGCTCACCATCCCACCTTGGGACGATGGCTCACCACTGTCCTAGGGTGGGACGGTGGGAATATACCACCATCCTAGGGTGGGATGGTGGTGAATTTTGGGCCAAAAACTCCCAAAATTGGGCCATAAGACTCCAAAACCTCTTCCTGAGTAGCTAGAACCACTATGAGCCTTTTGAGGTCTGCCCAAGGGACCGTGTGATGCCAATTTAGTCATTTTTTGTGTATGTCTAATCGAATTGACCATATTTTAGTGTCTACACAATCCTAACAAAGACTAGGGGAAGATGAAAGTCGTGAAGCAGGACTGTGTATCCTAAGGTGAAAAGAGTTATTCTTCCTTATCCCTCTATGTGGACGGTATGGGAAATATTGGCAATTGGTAAAAGGACATGTTAGTTCCCTATTGAAAATCCCTTGCTTATGATAAAATTAGCAATATCCCAGAGTGATATCCCACATCAATCCTCAAGATTGATACCCTATATCGATCTAATAGATCGACTCCCCAGATTGATATATCATAAATCAAAGTTCGAATGGAGATCAAATGAAGATCAAAAATCTAGTTCAAATAGAGATCAAATGAAGATCCAGATACAGTTCAGATTCAAATATGGAATTGACTCCCAGTTCACCATATATGAGAAATTATTTCAAAAATTGAAGGATAGAAAGGAATGAGCCTGAATCCCTAGAATTGTCAGTACTATTGTACCTTACGCATGACAATATGTCTGATACACTTGCATCTCACTTGTGGGCAGACCAATGTTTGAATGTGGAAGAGCTAGCTTCAGGTGTCCTGAATTGCCTAGTGGTTTAGTCCAACTAAAATCTAAACTTTGGATTGGATAAGATATTTGTGGAGCCCCTATCTTAGCAATGGGTTGAAAGAATCCCACCTGACATCGGGGAACACTCGTGTCTTATCTTAATATACTCATGTGCACACACATGGATAATAAATAGTTAGGGCCTATCCTAGCAAAATCCTTGCACTTCAAAAGTCTAGTGTGGTTAGTATGCAACTTTTGATAAGTCTAGTAGGGTTTTTGAGTCTCATGGAAAACCTAAAATTTTTCTCTAATAGCAAAAAAATACCAAATATCATAAACCATATAGAATAAAATCATCAAACTGTAAAGTATCAAGTCAATGATACATCATTATCTAAAGCACGATCAAAGATATATGATAGATAACAGATGGATATTAGAAATAATATTTAGACAACCATTGACTATATTGTGCATATTTTTCAAAATTTGTAAAAGAAAATAGAATGACACATTATGTCATTCGCATCATAACATCACATACCATTGCATTTCATATATGGGTGATTAATTGATTAAATTATTATCTTGAGGATTTTCAATTACATTCATGATTTTTTATACATTCTGTGGTGTCGTCCATTAGATTGATAAACACATAATTATATTCATTCCTTATGTTTTAAGTGATTAAAGCATACATGTTCATTTACATTAGATTGCCATCATGTAAATAATGCATTACATACATTGCATTAGCATATTACAACATCATAAATTTAATGCATGCAATAAAGCAAAATCAAATATGCATTTAAACAAATATTGCATTCATATGCATCTATCATCATAAATAGCACATCTAAGCATCTAGATCATTGCATATCATCATCATCATAAATTAAATAGCTATCTAGTGCATGTCATCCATACATCACATCATATAGCATCAAATTAACATAAGCATTGCATCCATGTGCATCAAATAAACATAAAATTAAAAATACACAAGTACACATAATGAGCCATAAATGATCAATCTCATATATATATGTGTCCAAAAGAGTACATCAGGAGTACAAAATACCCATAGGCTACAATCGTGTAGGTCCTAGATCTTACACCAAAAATGATACATATGCAAAAATTTAGCCTGAATCTGGTAGAGCCCTAGCTTTGGCCTGCTCCTCCTAAAATGGAACTCTCGCCACCTCCCTCAACCCTATGATCTAGAGCCTGCTTTACAGTCGACTCTGGTGCCTACTGTGTACCCTACTGAGAGCCCTGTGTGCCACCTAACCCAAAGAGGCCTAGTACATGGGATACTGGTATGTCTATGTGGTGAGATATATGACTAAAGGTCATAGAAGAATGACCTGTCTCTCTGACCCTAGTATGGGAGTTGCCTCCATGTGTGCTAGAGGACTTGTGTGTCCTCTCAATCCTATGAGTTTGCTGATTGGAGCTCGCTATGGACTGCCCTGTAGTCCTAGACCTGGTCCTCTTAGATCCCATAGCATGTGAATCCTTCGAGACCTCCCCACCTATCAACCTGATGTGACCCTCCAATTGGTCCACTCGAGCTACCCTGGATGTATGCCTAGCATTGGCATCCACCAATTGGTCCTATAAGCACTGAATCTCTACCATCAGGTCACAACTTCCTGGTAACAATGATAATGGTGCAATTGGAGGTCCCATACTATCCTAGAAGGATGGAGGATCCCCTCTCTATGCCCTAAGAAAGTTGCGCTCTATAATAGCCTCACACCATTACACCAATACCACATAACGTGTATTAGTGAGATCACATACCTGAGTCTCTATCGCTATAGCCCATGCTATGAGATCCATGATCTGATCCTGAGCCTCTGCTAGCTGCCTATCCTTATGAGCTAGATTTGCATTTAGAAGGACAATAGAAGTATCCCACTGCAGCTGCTGAGTCCGTAGCCTCTCAACCTAACTCTGTAGGTCTGTGATCTGAGCTAGGAGTTGTTCTATCTCACTATCAGGAGATACCTCGCCCTACTTAGATCCCTTAGCCTCCTCCTTAGTATCTTCATACAGAGCCTCCTCTACGGTTGCCTCTATGCCCCATACACCCTCAGTCCACTGGTGCACCCTACGCCCATATGGATCAACCTCTGCCTTTGCCTGGTCATCTACCTTGCCTAGAGGCCCTGATCCCTACCACTGTAATAGGGATCACCATGTGTCATATGCGGGGGTGGTCCTAGCCCTATCATATTTAGACTCCTAGAAATTGTCAACCTCATATTCAAGTATCGTAGGCTGAATCCACGATAGGTGCGTCTCCAAGACTAGACACTTGTAAACAAAAGGAATCTCTAGGATGTCCTGCACCAAGCTAAACTGCTGTAGGATGCAAGAATAGAACTGGTACTCCCTAACCTCTACCTTACAGCTGAGTAGCCACCTTTCCTGGTGAACCTATCGTAGCTACTCACTTGCCTCTGGCCAGTCCAAGAAATCCATATAGGAACACCACTCAATGTAGTCTGACCTGAGCATTGCAAATCATGCAATGTAGTGATTGACATTGCTAGCATGGGTCCTGCTTTGAAATCCCTCCTCCCAAGGCTAGCATGTAGTGTAGCACTAATGCTGATCATAAATTATAGTAATGTCAAGGGGTAGATCTACGAGATGCCCGATCTTGATATGCTACCAAACCTAGATCTGTAGTAGTAGGCTGCAAATGATACCACAATAGTTCTGGCTAGTGATCTAGTATAGCTCCCAATAGAGATGGCATAGTAAAGTGCTTCCTTAGGCTAGGTGCAGTGGCTGAGCAATGGAGCTCTAAGTAACTCTCCTGACACTAGCCAGGAGGTTCCAGATAATCCTCATGCCGAAGGAGTCTAGAAGAACAATCTGCACCACCAAGTGCATGAAGATCTCTTCTCTCACAGAGAAGATGCATTGACCCTACCAATATCTGATATGGACTCCTTCATGGTCAATAATGCATTGAGCCTCCTAGCTCTAGTCACCGAAGATATAATCAAAGATAGGCCCCTTGCTCTGAGATGAGGAAGAGGTGATGGCCTCACCATCAATAGGGATCCTAAATATCTGATAGACGTCCTCGAGAGTGACGGTCATATCACCCATGGGTAGGTGAAAGGTGTTGGTCCGTGCATTCCAGCATCGGATCAACGCAATCAAGTAGGCCTGATCTACCCGAATAGTGGGTAGATCTAGAACATAGCCAAAGCCAACAACTCCAAACTATGTTTTCTCTACAAGAGTGAGCTATCTATGAAGAGCCTTCAGAAGGTCTGGCTTGCGAGCTCTAGAGGTCAACCTTTGAAATAAAAGCATTGTATAAGAGAAAATCTAACTAAAAACAAGCAAAAACAGATAAAAAATGACCTTAAAAACATCAAAAACATTTAAAAATTGATAAAAAGACAAAAACATGTCACAAAGCATTTATAAAAATAAAAAAATCAATTACGCAAGTTAGAATTGCATTAAATAATATTACTTGCCTATTAAAACTTAAAAAAATAAAAAATTTGATAAATTTTTTCTAAAGTCGGTGAACCGCGGGTCAACCCTACGGTCCACATGCAGTCAAATTTTGATCGTTGGAATTTGAATTCCAACCATAGATGATAGCTACGATCCCTAATCTGACAATTGGGAACCGTAGCTTCTAGCTACGATCTAGGAAGGATACCCATTTTGGGTCCCTTCCTAGCCTCACTGACAAAAAAAAATTAAAAACTAATCTAACCTAATCTAATGTGAGGTTCATTACCAATTGTTTAATGAAATTCATTAACCCATTAATTAATGTGGTTTATTTTAGTTGGTATTGATTGTGAGGACTCGGTTTCGAGTTACCTTGCCCGCTCCGTGGCCTCCGCTAGTCGATGGTTGTCCAAGATCCGCCATCGGGGTATAGGTGTGAGGTTTGGTCGAGTTTTCGCAGCGTTTCAGATCAGGGATGTCTGCTACCTCTCAGAGCTCTCACAAATGCAGTTGCTTTCAAGAAAATAATGAAAATTCCAAATGGGAAAGGCTACTGATAGGTCCTCCTAATTTTGGTGAATCGCAGTTGACAACTACGGTCTCGAAATTAGGGTTTTCCGCCCATGGGTCCAAACTGCGGTTCCAAAAATTTGAAAAATTCAATCGTAGATCATACTTGCAGTTCACAACTAACAATAAATGCACTCAAATACCAACATGGGAAGGCCTAAAATGATAAATTAATGACTCCTATCAGATCAAATTTCAAAAAGAGCAATCAATATTGCAAATTTGGTGATGTTCGAAGCACCATGATCGATCAATAAATAAAATTAATAAAAATATCAAATAATTAAAAACCAAATACACCTCGTATTCAGTAATTTACTCTATACACTTGGTGGTTGTAGCGACTTGCACTCCATGCAATTCGACAAGATTAGTAAATTACCATAAGGACATTTGGGGAAAAAATTTTCATTGTTGATATGATATGCTTCTTTTCAATCCCTAAGAAGACCTTCGCAACCGGACTGCTCCACAGGAACGAGGTATTTCATGTCATTTCTCCTATGACATATTTTCAGCAAATCATAGATAGTTTTATTCAACACAAATCTAATTGGATTTGTATAATTTTGATTTCCTAAGATGGCTATTGCATCCCGACTTCTCCATGGGATAGAAATGTGCAAATACTATTAACAGTTGCAATTAGAAGCTAAACTAGGACTAGCTAAGGCATTAAAATGCTGAAATCTAAAATTGTTTAGATTATTCATAATGTTCAAGTGACCTCATCGCTTCATACATTTTCATTACCCTCATCGACTCGTCGCTTGAGGGGGTAGTCATAATATCAAATCATAATCAAAATCAGCAAAAGATCCCTGAGATCGTAGATCCCTTGATCTTGTTAAAATTGCATTCATCCTTGAGAATCATTGTCAGTAGGTATCATAAGCTTACCCCTTTGCTTGGGGAAAATAAAAAATATGATAATTATTTTGTAACTCTCATCCTTTAGGTTATATAGGCCTAAATCCTATTGTAGCGCCAAAGCTACTCGAATGTATGATGATGAGTGCAAACTCTTTCAAGTTTAAGCCTCCAAAGAGTTGGAAGCAATAATTCCAGGATGCACGTCCTTTTTGCAGGACCTGGGGCATATAATGTTGATCCGACTAATGATCATCATAGAACCTTCAACATAATTTTAGGAGGTCTATTTTTGCTCAGAATTGTTTGATATCACAACACATCTTAAAAGGGGCATCTATAGACACCTAAAACGTGTCATGTCGATGGCGACTACTCATATGGACATGCTACAAGACCATATGGAAGATATTGGATAGACTCCAAGATAGAGAAGTGGTTCTAACCACTCAATTTTGGCTCCTTGGCCTAATCAGTCTGAACTGTAGCCCAGACCTATGGTCTATAGGTTGAACCACGGCTGAGACCTACGGTCTACAGTCTGGACTGCAACTGTAACCTGCGGTCTTAACTAAAGTTTAGTTGGCCTTCATTTGAGCCAAATTATTTTGAACGACCATTTTTGCTAGAATGTGGTTAGAGGATGAAAGCTTCCAATCCAAATGTCCTAACCACCCCTTCTTGATCTTGGCTTCTCCATGAAGCCACCCCTAGCCCTGGGACATCCTATAAGTACCCATGAGAATTAGGGTAAACTATCAAGGAATGCATTTGGAGATCAAAGCAGTGAAGCCCTATTGAATTGTGGACTCACTTGAGTGCATAGAGAGAGCCTTGTTGCCATCCCCATTGTCAATTTGTTAAGCATCATGACGAATTAGGCAATGGATGCCCTAAGGACCTAGGAGAGCCAAGAAACACTAATTCAAGCAAACGGAGGCCCTATTCAACGATTCAACCGCGAAACTTGTCAAAGGACACCGAAGGTGACCCTTGAACATCAATTGGACAAGGAGGTCAAGCCCACAACCCTTGAATTTGGAGGGCAAATCACTTGTTTTCTCACTGTGAATTTCAATTATAGTTTACAGTGCAGACCACCCATCAGGGTTGTTGTTTACAACAGAGGTGACTTTTCCTTACTATTTCATTTCCAGTATGCTTAATTAGATCAAATTTAGCATTTTAATGGTTTAGTTAGGATTTTAGAGACTTTTGACCAGTATAATTAGTGTTTTTACTAATTTTTTCTCATTATGGTAGTTTAGACATTAATGGCTTCTTTTCATGTTATAGTGCTTCATTTCAAGTATTTGACTCCATATATTGATAGCTGTATTTATTGTTCATATATTTCCATCAAACTTGATAGGATTTGCACATGTTTAGCATAGTTTATGCATTTTCTTGATTTTATGTCATTATGCTATTATCATGCTATTTGTCTTTAAAGGGCCTCATCATGAGAGGCTTACTATGCTTTTGACATTCTTTTTTTGTTTCTTGATCGTAGGAGACATGTTTTAAAGGAGCTACAACCATCAATTTCCTTTCTCAATGCAAAGAAGAGGGTCTACTCCACCCTAGAGTAGTTTGTGTCATCTTGAAGGGCACTTTGAAATCATACCTACCCTTGAGAGGAAAATAAAAATACGTCCTATTATAACAATTGTATCAAGATGATTATCCCTAAGAGGGATGTACTTGTAATTTGATTTTAGCTTCGACATATAATGGAATAAAGTATCTTTTATTGATCATATTGTTGTCAATTTCTTGTTCTTGTATGCATTTTGTATTGTTTTTGTCAATTCTTGCAATAGGATACATTAGGTGTGAGCCTTTTTGGTGGTTACACTAAGATGCAAAACAACCTAAATGTAAGCACCACAAAATGTATAAAAGTCATGAATCAAAATGTAAACGTTCCATAAAGGTCATACATTTGACAGTGAACAATATGATATGAAATGTAATATGATAATATGTAAATGATGTATGTGAAATAGTGAGATGTTATGAGGGAATAACAAGGCTTTTCATGAGACTCAAACACCCTAGTTGACTAGTCAAAAGTTGTATACTGACTATACATGACTCTAAAAGATAACAATTTGCTAGGAAGACCTAGATATTCAATATCCTTGTGTGTGCATAGTGTATTCATTAAGATTAGGCATAAGACTACCCCATTGCCAAGTTGACTCTTAAATCCCATTGTTGTAATGAATATCACCCTATGGTCATCATTATCCTAATTTTGTACTCAATTGGACTAGACTACTAAGCAATACAAGCCACCAAAAGCTAGCTCATCTGCAAGATGACATTGGTATCTACAAAATAAGGTCACTAATGTGATATACATATCACCATGCATAAGGCTACTCCACTACCAGGATGACATCTATAGCTCATTGCTAGTGATGGAGATTGTCCCATGGCTTTTGAATAACTGTGGATTCTATGGATTCAAGATCTTTGCCCCCTTCTTTTCTTTTGATTCCTTGCTTTTTTTTGTTTGGGATAATTGCTCATTTTTGATGAGGAGCAAGGGGATTTATTGTAGTGGTGAAAACCACTTTTATGATTTTTTTAGGGATACTTGCTCATTTTTGTGAAGGACCAAGGGATTTTATTGTTTTGAGTAAGGGAGATCTTATCCTTTTGTTAATTCTCAACATTCTAGACCATCAACATAATAAAATGAGCAAGGGAAACCTTTCACTTAAGGGGCAAGGACTAAATTGTAGTGTCATTCTTCATTGTTCAAACTTGGATTTAAATGTGTAAATTTGTGTTGGTATTTTGAGATATGCAAGGTACTATCAAAGCAAGAACCTACCTTCAAAAATCAAGATAACTTTCTAAAAAATCTAAAAAGAAAACTAGGAATGGTTGAATGACCAAAAAACCCTATTGAACACCCTATAACAACTTACTAGGTGAGGGGAAATAACACAAACACCTAGGATGGGGAATGTGGATGTATATGATCTATGGATGTGTGTGTTTTCCTTATGAACTTTTAAAAATTAAGAGGTGTGTGTAAAATAGTTAGTGGTTGTAAGAACATCATTGTTGATGGTCATACGATATCTACCCTATCTCACGAGGACCCCTTAATAATCAAAAGATCACAAAAAAAGTGCAAATGATGACAAGATAAAAGGTGTGATTAATACTCGTGATAGTCATACAAGCATGATGCTATGACGAAATGCAAGAATGATGCAATCTAATGCAAGTGCAACAAATGAATATGCCTAATGCAACTAATCAATGAATGTGTAATGCATGATGATGTATGCAATGTAATATTTTTGTGATTTTTAATTTTTAATTTTATTTTATGTTTGTTTGTTTTTACTTTTTTTATGGGGAAGGTGTGATAACTTAAGAATATCCAAAGTTCTTCATGACTGGTGAGTTTGGGGAAGGTACAATACCTTGAGAACCACCAAATTGTTTTGTTATTTGTGACACGAATGATGGAGAAGGTGTGATAGCTCTAGCATCCCCAATATGCATTGTGCTTGATGTGATGTAGTTGACTTGATTGGAAGAAGTGATGAAAGTCAATCCCTCCTATGGTGGCAAGGGTTTTTGGTCGATGCTAAGGTTTTGATGAGATAAGGTGAGCGGACCATATTTTTAGAGCTCATTTTGTTCTATCATGTCTTGCTTAAGATTCTTGAACAAGTAGCAAGTTTGAATGTCATGCTCATTATTACAATGATAGAGACAATGTAAATCCTCTCTATAATTTTTTCCTCTTGGCCTATTTGGATTTGGTTGTCGAACCTCAAGCAGATTTATGGACTTTGCCTTGAAAAATTGATGAAATATAGAAGTCAATGGTGTGTAATAGCAAGGAGGATGATGTTGTTGATTCATTCATTGGTTTTGCTAAGGTTAAGCATTGTACTATGTAGGTGGGGTTTGGGCTTGATAATTGGGCTATTGAGGTTGTTGATGACTCAACCGTAGCTCAATGTTTATGAGTCGATTCAAGATTTGTTGTAGATCATTATGTTGATGACTCAATTATAACTCTATGTTGGCTAACCAAGCCATGATATATTGTAGACTAGGTGGATGCGGATGTGGGTATTGTTGAGGGGGTTTTTGGCATTACGGAGTGATGGGAGGTTGGTCCTTGGTCTTGGAATCTAGGGGTGGTTGGATGGATGTTGATGAATTTTGGTGGTAATCGGTAAGTGAATGAGGTGTATTTTGTGGTGGTTGAAGAGGAATTTGTGATGTAGGGGGAATGTTAGATGGAACTACAAAAATCTGGTCCTTTGTCACCATGCTAATCATTCCAACAAAACATTTCTATGGCGGGGTTGTGTGTATCTCATTTACCTGCCTAGGTTGTTCGGCTTGACCCCCATGCATAGGTAGTGGATCTTAGAATATGCCAATTTGTTGTTTATTTGTAGCAAGAGGATTATCGATTTGAATCTCATTTTTCTCTATTATATCTTTCACAAGGTTCTTGAATGCATATCAAGATTGGATGTCATGACTGTTGTATCAATGATAAATGCAATGCAAATCATCTCTGTGATTCTTAGGATTTGGTATATTTGGATCTAGTTGTCAAACTTTAGGTAAAGTGATGGCCTTTACCTTGCATAGTCAATGAAAATAGAAGCCAATGGTTACTACTGCATTTTTTCTATAACCTGGTTTACTACTAGTTTAGAGTCACCATATATCATCAACAACTTAAATCCTATCATCTTTACCTCCGTAAATCCTAGGTAGATGTATATAGCAGGAAAATCATGCAACCCAAGCAATGGAAATAAGTGAAAGATAGCAATTGCAACAACAATGATGAAAATAATATATAAATATGGTGCCCTTTTTATTAATGATATATGTTCCTTCCAAGGAGGTTACAATGAGATCTCCTTTGAGGAAATTTTCTACCAATTTGATATAATAAATTACAACATAGAAATATGGGTGCACTCAACAAGATCTCCCTTGCTAACATGGTGTAAATGTGGGTTTTTGTGTGACCGCTATTTGGAGAAGTTCCTTTGTAGTCTTCATGAACCTGTAATCTACACACAAAGAAACTGAAAGATATCAGTAGCATATGAAGAGCCCAATGAGATTGGACCCATATTAAATGAAATGAATACTAAAATGGAATTGAATCAAATGCATGAACATAAATATAAACTATTGTAAAAAATAGGAAAAAGCAAACTTGAAGCTATTGTAATAAGAAAAATAGAAAAATTAGATCTTTGCCATAGGCCATCTTGGGGCAATATGGCCTTACCTATGGGTCATCTCGGGTCGAGCAGTCATTATCCTAGGACTACATTTCTTCTGGCCGATTCAAGGTGACCTATGGGTTTGATTCGATGTTTTAGTGATGGATTGGTGCATTGTGAGAGTGACTTAGTGGGTCGGATCAGTCACTGAAGTAGGATGTTTGATTCACACAAAATATAGAAGAATGACCTTCAATACTTGTAGCAAGTAGCAATCTAGCAACATGGCTTTTAGTGGTGAGAGAGTTTTTGGGGATTGATAATGGTAGCACTTCATTGCACAAACTAAAATTTTTAAGACCTTACACAAGAAAAACCAGGGAGCCAGATTGAAGGGGTGAATGTTCTTTTATATATTTCTAGGATGGAAGTATAAACACAGTAAAACACCCTGCATGAAAAAGCAAAGAGGTAGTTCAAATTAAGAAAGCAAATGCTTATATTCAAGATATCATGCAATTGATGATTGCATGAATTTTTTTCTATTTGGATCAGACAAAGTGCTAAATCATGAGGTGAGAACATGCAAAGGATCCAATTGGAAGTTTTAGGTGCTAATTGGGTCCCATTTGACTTTTGACCAAAATTTCCTATGGCCATCTCAGGGTGAGATGGTCCCATTTTGGATACCGTCTTAGTGTAGGATGGCCCCAAATTGGAGTTTGTATCAATGTATGATAGCCCCAAATTCTTAGGTAAATGTACCCTATTTGAGTGGTAAGAACCACTATTTTAGCCCAGAGGCTACCCAAAGTGGGTCATATGGTCTAGAAGAGTCCAATTAGGTAGTCTCTTCAATATGACATGATTTTAATGTCTACAAGAGGACTTCATATTCTACAACATTATTGATGTAGCTCTAGGTTAGCTAGTAAGAGAATCTCTTAATTCCTTCAGAAGGTGAGATCGACATTATTTTGGATCTAACACAATTTATGCATTTAGCTCCATTAAAATATAGCTTCCAAATATCTATTTTTTGGAGCTCCTTATTTGATAGGTCCAAAAGCTTTTTATCTTCTAGTTTTGTTATGGAATAGGTGCCTATCCCTGTTTCAATCTATGTATTAAAATATCTAAGTGAAAATTCATATTTAGTCTGCAATTCATCTATGATCATTTCAACTGGATCAATTTCCTCACTGATTAGATTAACATGCTCCTCTTCTTAAATTTTATCTATATGGTATGGAATGGCTTCTTTTCATATAAATTTATCATCATACCCTTATAAGGGATTTACATATGTGAGTAGTCCAAATATAGGTACCCACCAAATTATCTATAAACTCCTAGGAAAGGCACATGCCAAAGTATGGCTCTAGGTATACCACTACAAATTTTTGTATGACAATTATTTTTGGCACCTTATGGAGAACCATTTGTATATCTTTTATCACCCTATAATTTTAACTAGCATACCATCCAACTATAATATCCAGGACTAGACCATCTATACTTCATTCCAATAGCTTTGTAGATTACTTTAGGCATTACCATTGTTGTTGCTCCAAAGTAAACCATGAAGTTATGTATGACCCATACCTCCAAGTGCAAGGACATGTAGAAATATATCATTTATGTTTTTCCATTCCTAACACTGGTTTAACTTGATATAAATTAAGCTTTGGATGTAGTTCACCTTCAATATGAGTGGATTTTAGAGATGCTCGGAGGTCTATTTGTCCAAGAATCATCAATGCATCATTGGAGTTTTCTTTAGTTCTTAAATAGTAGTGAAGCCTAAATATTTTAAACGCTTATTTTCTCTCTTTTTTGACTCATCAAATATTCTTTGGTAGTTCTGCATTGCTTCAATTATTTGTCACTCTGTCATGGAAGGGTACTAGAGTTTATCCTAGACTTGCTCTTGAGTGGTAGCTTCCTTTTCCTATATTGGCCTTTGTTGCTATTTATGGTGCTTTGTTGGAGGCTGCTACTTTCTTTGAGTAGGTTGGGATATTTATTTTTTGGCTACTTCATTTGTTGATATGGAACCTTGAAAGGATCCAATTTATTAGGATACACTTATAGGGGCTTCTTACCATACCTTATTAAAATATATATAGACTCTTCCTCTAAGGGATATTGCATTAGCATGATTTGATTTGGTTCCCACAACATATTCACTTGACCTTTTTGTGCTCTATTCACCTTGTCAGTTGCTGCTTTCTATGCTTGATGCTAATAGATCATGTAGGTGTCTACACAATGCAAATCATTGCAAGTTGAACACTAGTAGTTTATTTCCAATGAAGAAGTAGAAGGTTCTTCCTCCTAGTTGAACTACCCACAATGTTGGGCTTTCCATTGGCATTTCTTGTAGAAGCACCTTGAAATTTTGTCATGTATAAAAATATCCTGAGTTGGTAGTTTCTTTTAGCTTCTCTTTTTTTCATGGTTGTTACGTTTTTGCTAAGGGTTTTTAATGTTGTTCACACTTCTTGCATGATGGAATATATTTTGGGATTTGGGGAAGGTAATGCATATACAACACGTGGTGCAAGTAATATTGGAACTATGGAAGTTGGAGGTAATGTTAGGATATTTGTTGTAGGAATCAAAGCTATAGATGGTATATGTATGATTATTACTAGGGACTATATCAATTGTACAAATTGAGTAATCTCTAGAAAATATAGAATAACATATATGTGTGGAAGCTTGTCTACAACAATTAGAGTATTCTCAATAGATACAATAATTTGAATGACTTGCAGAAATGTCACTACATTTGACTAACTTATTTGCAGGGTCGAGTCTGGATTGAAAGCATGAAGGTAGTATATAAGTTCTTAAGTGTATGTTGGCTTGATTTCCTATGGAAATCTATTCTAGGTTTTGTTGAATTTGATACTAAGATCCATCATTGCTTCTTAAGGATGCTTTTGAATAGTAATGAATTGAATCAACAATACAAATTGATCTGCTAATTATTTAAATTCTTGTGCAAATATTCTAGCAAGTTGAGCCTAAGAATTAATGCTCTCATATCGAAGGGTTCGATACCAGTGTGATATTTTTTCCTTTAAATGACAACACCAAAAGTCTTATTATGATGCTTTAATCATGTATATTATGGATAACATCCAAGAATACCACATCTTGAAAATGCTCATATACTATTTTCCTGGTACCATCATAAGTTGGTAAAAATTTTAGAGTTGTATGGGAAATTAAATTTAAATTTATTAAATTGAGCGATCCAGTGTTATTCCAATTAGGTTAATTTTGTTGAGGTGGAGGCTAAGCCATTTGTTCTGATATGATATAGTGAAAATATCTTGGAGATCCAAAATATGTATAACATACAATTTTTTTAGGGGTTGATGGAGGAGATTATGGAGATCTATGTCTTCTAAATCTTAGTGGAGGTAGTTCAAATAATTGTTTAGGTTCATACAACTTCTTGGTTGTTGATCTTGTAATCATAAAACTATAAATTAGATGGTGACAAGGTTCTATATGAATGGTTCATTCTTAGTGGAGTTACTAGGTGATTGGGAATTTGATCTATTAGAGCATAACTTCACCAAGATTCTACTCAATCAGGGAGGTAATATTTGTGTCCTACTGGGTGTGCCAAAATATCTTGGTTCAAAATTTTCCTATGTGGATGAGATATGCCCTTGAGATCTTGATCAAGATTGAAAGACCCATAATATATTTTGGATCAAAATATAGAGTAGGTTGGTTCCTATGATACTAGCTAATCTAACAATGGATTTGAAGACTAAAGAAATAAATGGAAAAGAGTTAGAAGCTAGAAGTAAAAATTAGCTAGGATTCAACAATAAAAAGAGACATAAGTGCATGAGAGTCATGTTTCCTCAACTCTATTAAACTACCTAACAGATCAAATATCATTCATTATTATAGAGCATTCATTCAATTTAGCACATCCACAACTAAGCATTACAAAGATTAGATAAATAACAATCCAGGGAGTTATCTAGTTAGAAAAATAACTTAAATACACTGTCCATTCAACATTAAAAAAATTCTTAATCAATGAAATTCACATACATACATGTTCTACAACATCTTCTAACAAAGGCTAAACAACACTTCAATCTTTGTTAAGAGGTATATAGACTTAAATCATACAACTTATGTAATTGTAAAAGCTAAAGTGCCAACCCTTGTAATGGGATATATTCAAGTATTTATAGATTTACATTGTATTATTTTAGCATAAAATGATTGTACCAAAACTCATTCTGGTATAATCGTCATGATGTGGTTGTGCTGATGTGGATGATTCTACTATTTTCTAGGAGCATGGTATCCACGTGCTTCAAGCTTATTTAAGGTGTTCTTTGATATATTTTCTTTTTACCACTATGCTTGATGACTAGTCCAACTATGTAAGGATAGGTGTATGATGGAGGAGTATTTATTTGTTTAGATTTTTAATAGAGCTGATTTTTATTGATGGGGATAGCTTTGGGTTCCTTAAATATTTACCCAAATATTTCCCTTATCCAAAATTGGGGCCCATACTAATTGAGTGTTGGAATTTTTTGCTTTTTGGAGTGACGTCAACTTCCTTGAAAAGTCTAGACTATAAAATTACTGCTTTTTAAAAATGAGTGTTGTCGAGTGTTGGAGATGAGACTTCTTTAAAATCTAGCACTTTATTATGCTAGGATTTATGCCTTACAATTTTTTAATCTAGGCTTTTTTGGTGCTAGACTTTTTATGCACCTTGTGATGATGTTAGCTCTCTAAAATTTTGGCCTCTACTTTGACACTTAGCCAATTTTTTTATTTGGACTATTTTTGTGCCAGATTCTTTATGCTCTCCTTGTTGACATCAACACTCTAAAAATTTGGTCTATTTTATTTTAGAATTAATCAAAATTTGAATCTGATGTTGTAGAAAAATGCTGGACTCTCTTGCCTTAGCTAATTTTAAGATTTAGCAACATCAGATGCCCACATTTTCATACCCTTTGATGATATCAACTTAAAAAAATTCTGATTCCTTTATCCATACTTAACCAAATTTTTATTCTAGCACTGTGACAAAATGTTGAGCTCCTCTACCTTAGTCATTTCTTAAGCTTGATGACTATCTTATATTTTTGACTATGCTTCTGGTCCTCTAGTTTGATATCTACTATATATTTATAAAAAAATTCTCTTGAAGAGATGCTATATTTATGTGGATTAATATTTTTTCCCATAGGTAGATGGGTTGATTTGTTGTTGGTACCATTTAAACTAGGATGGTGATCCATTGAGTCTAACACTATAGCTAAAATACAATTATGGATGATGAGTTTTGACTAGGATGTGTTATGATGTATGGAGGATTTGAATTGATAGATGGATGGACATTCAAAATAGGTGAGATGGAGGCTGTAGATCCAATAATTTAAAGGTTTTGTGTGGCATGGGATGCATAGTCCATTGATGGGGTAGGTGGTAACTTTCCTCCCCTAATGATAACATCTTTGATACAAGTTGCTTCTTCAAAGGGTGTAGTTAGAATGTTATGATTAGCATCATAGACAATCAAAGCCAAATCTGATTATAAATATTTGATATGATATGGAATGCTTCTTCTTTATTTGGGCTAACATTTTTATAGAATTAAATTTAAGGCCCTCAAGCATCTAGTATTATAGTCATGAATGATTTCCTAAGGATAACATTTCATAGTGTTAAATCGAAACAAAACAAAGCACCCATTACCCATACTTCCAAACCTACATATGTAACGTTCTATAATTGATGCCCATATTATAACTAAATTATTTAGTAAACCTCTATACCACAATGTAGATTTATCATACAAATAATAAATTAGTAAGCATACCATGATATCTTTCTCTTGGATGTGATAAATTAACTTGAGTATAAATAGATCATTGAGATGATCTAGTATCATCTTATTACCACTCCTGTTGAAGGTGGGTAATGGTTTCATAGTGGTAGGTGAGAGAGAGGAGTAGGATCCTAAATTTAATGGCCCTTGATAGGCCAAATTAGGAAGTTGGTTTTAAGGTCTAGGTGGTTGTGGTGCTAGATTGTTCTATGGAGGTTAATCATCTTGCATTGAATAGAGTATATTACGTAATCTTGAGGTTAATATGGAGGCATTTGAGGGTATTGATATGAGGCATAGTAAGGCAATAGAAAAGGGGTTTTAGAATTTAGAAAAGAGGAGGTGGTAAGTTAGGATAATCCCATTACTAATTTGAGGAAGCCTACATATTTTGTAATAGTAGGTATTGTTGTATGTTTTGTTATACTTAGCTAGTTTAAGGTGGCATTTGACCTAGGGGTTTCCCTATGTACTTTATTCTCAAAATTGATAAGCAAAAATTTGCAAGTTTTGAGTAAAATATTAGATTTAATTAGGAATATATATTTGTCCTAATGAACCTTATATTTGGAGGCACAAATTGTTTAGGTGGAAGGTCCATTATATTGGATGTGCTAGATCCTAATGGATTTTGAGGTAAAGCCATACTGGTTGGAAGGATATATTTTGTGCTAGACACTGAAGGTTGGCTTGCATTAATTATATTTATGAAAGGCTACAAAGGATGGATTATTCATGGGATAATTTATATCAAAATTCACTTTGTAAAGGGTATTGGTATGAGTCAAAGGAGAACTTGTACTTGCCTAGGTTTGGTTTGTGAGAGTGGATGAATAGCTAAAATAATAACTAAGGAAACCAATTGCTTGGTATATAGGATTTTGAATAATGTTTTTGCCATCAAGATTTTTTATTTTGAAAAAGTAAGACTAGATGTAGGAATCTTCTCAATTTCATCATCTTGATTCACCCATACGATACTTTGTTCCTTCATTTTACTTTTTGTTTTTCTTTGGCTAATACTCAACTAACTTTGACAATTGATGTTCTTTAGTCGATATTTATGTTTTTAAGCATATCATAAGCTCGAACTCATGCATGTATATACCTACACATAGATTTTAGGTTGAAAATTTAAAAATTAATAAAATTTTATCTATGGAGCGATTTGCTAGCAAATTGAAGTGAATTGCTAGAAAATTTAGGTAAATCACTTGAAAAACATAAATTAAAAAAAAATCAATAAGGGCTAAGCAAATTGCTTGGAATGAATCACTTTGATTGTAGGATAAGTCACTCTCTTTGAAGGAGTTAGTAAGAACATTGTATTTCCAAGTGAATCACTCCTTATAACCCATGAAATCACTCAATGAACTTGACATCAAGAAATTTTACTATTTTAGAGCAAATCACTGGCTAGATGGAGCGAATCACTATCTAATTTAAAATTTGGAAAACTTATTCCAAATTTTGTCCCAAATGCCAGCTTCCTATGGTATATGCAATTTTGAAGTTAAAAATGAGAGATTGTGCAATTTCAATGTTTTATTGCTTATTTTCTTCACAAGATTTAAATGATTTTTAAGTTTTAAATGGAATCACCATTTGTAAAGCACCTACAAAATCAAACACAAATAACAAAAAATATATGAAACTAAAGATCAAATTGAGATTGGCCTTGATAAATCAAGTCCCTAGTCCTGATGAATCACTCTAGATTCAATTTGTGAAAATTTTGTATATTTGGAATGAATCACCAACTTAATGAAGTGAATTGCTAGCTTAATGGAGTGAATTACTAAAAAAAATGGAATTGGAGTGACTTAAATAGAGTGAATAGCTCTAAATTTAGAGTAAACCAATATCTGTTTGGAACTTGACAAAAATCCTTTAATTTTAGATCAAACGCTTCCCACTTGTGGTATGAGCTAAAGGAATAGGGTCCCATAAGATGTGCCAAAAATCTATGTTGAATTACACATGATTGATATTTTAGTGAGTGTTTTTTTGGGGCGATAATGAGGATTCATCTCACTAGGTGTGTGAAAATATATGTTGAATTGTGGAAAGGTACTTCTTATGTGCCCATAATGTTGGTTTCAATGGTAGTTGGATAGAAGGGCTTATGACATCTTCCAATATCCAAATTTAGGCTAGCTTTCTACTATCCTCGCTAAATTCTAATTTGATGTAATCTAAACACATAAAATTAAAATGCAAAAAAAGGAATTAAAATGCATGAAAAGTAAATTGTTTAGGGTGAAAAATATTTAAAGTAAATACAATTGAAATTGTAGCAACGAATGTGTGCAATCAATCAATATATAAAAAATTTAAATATATTTTTTTTCTATTCAAATGAAATAAAATAATGAGAGGAATGAGAAGATGGGCAAAAGGGCTATGTCTCAATCACCATGCATTATGCAATCCAAGAGGGTAGTGCCATTGATGGAGAGCAAAAGGCTTATTTATTTACCATTGTTAGAGTATATTACATTATTTAGGTACATGTCAATGTACCACCTTGGGTACATTATTATATTAGGAGTTACTTGGGGTAGAATCAATAAATGCACAAGTGTCAATGTGCAATAATGTAAATGTGCAAGGAGTCCACTTGTACATGAGTCATAGGAATGGTAGTTAGGAAGAGTAAGGGCCAAGTTACCTATTTTCTATATAAAGGCCCATAGTGAATAGAGTGATGAGTGTGAGAGTGCATTGCTCTAAGCATGCACTGGTAGAGTAGGTTTCTATCTATTGTATTCAGTTCCATATTTTTGTGAGTTCCATTAATAGCATATTTTTGTGTCATTCCTAAAATTCATTATCTTTTTGCATCTTGTGATTTCCATCTCCCATAGCATACTTAATCAAAAGCTAACAGTGGTATCAGAGCACATGGTAGATCTAGATAGGAATAGGGAGAGCCACAAGAGAGATAGAGAGGAGAAGCAAATCTCAATTCCAAAATTTTTAAGATTGCATTTGGCTAGAGTCTTTCCACAGAGTTATAAAAAACTCGTGAAGACTAGGACTCAACATTCATTCCACTAGATTGACAAATCAACTAGTGAAGATTCATCATTGATAGATTTAGAATTTTTGTCCTAATACTTTGTTGTAGGAAAATGAGATTTCAAGAACCTGAAGGAAGTCCTATTGCAGACCTACAAGTTCCAGAAGAAAAGGCCACAGAAGCCTTGTTCTAGATTTGAGAAAGAGACTCTAGAGAAGAGTCCTAGAATATTGGAGGTTGGTGATCTCCATAGAAGACTGAAGACCTACAGATTGCAGAAGATAAGAAAAATGCTAGAGCAGCCTTACTGTAGATTGAAGACTTCTTCAAGAAGAAGCTAAAGAAGACCCACATAAGGTCTCATTGAAGAACTTCCATTCTTGGAAGAGATAGAGAAGGACTAGAAAGGTCCTATTCCTAATTCTAGAAGCAGATTTTAGAGATCCAAGAAGAATATCTCATTACCAACACTTCTATAGTAGAAGGTTGAAGGAAAGGTCTCATTAAGAAGACCAGAGAAGCTACAAGATTGAAGACCTTGGAGAGGTCTCAAGGAGAAACAAGGAGAAGGCTGGAGAGCCTTATTGTAGAGCTCATTGAAGCATCATCAAAGGAGTTCCTAGA
Source organism: Wollemia nobilis (assembly GCA_028583015.1). Classification (NCBI taxonomy): domain Eukaryota; kingdom Viridiplantae; phylum Streptophyta; class Pinopsida; order Araucariales; family Araucariaceae; genus Wollemia; species Wollemia nobilis. The sequence goes on along the minus strand of JAQPPZ010017031.1, from coordinate 2,083,372 downwards.
AGAACTCATTGGAGAAATTCACTACCAAGGAGAAGCTCCTGATAGTGAAATATTTGGGATAATTATCGCCATCCGACAACAAGCCCAAAAGGAGAAGAATTTGGCAAGGAGTGCCAAATATTGAAGGAGAATATTGAAGACCTCAAGACTTTCAGATTCTTGAGAAGAAAGCCTTGTTTGAAGTCAGAATTCGACAAGGAGGTTGAAGGAGAACTTAAACAGAAGAAACCTACCAAATCCAAGAAGATTTGGAGATTACCTTTCACAGCTAAGAAGGCACATTTTGGAGATAGGGATTTGCTGGATTCACAGCAAAATACTGAAAGGGTTCTTGAAGGACAACATTTCAGTAGATAAATTATATGCTAGAAGGCAAATCAAGACAACATTACTAGTAGCAGAACTTTAGAAGTTCCAAGCTACATCTTGAAGGAGAAGTTGAAGCCATCTACTACAGTTTCAAGAAAAGAAACCAGAAGGGTTCATAGCTACGAGCAACCACCATTCCAGATAGAGACTTGGTGAATCAAATCATCAAGATATTCATCATCTTCAAAGGACATCAAAGGTAAGCAATTTAAGGTGCAAAAGGGTTCATTACTTGAACACTTATTTGGATTACTACTTAGGTTCATTAAGCATCTTATTAGAATTCAGAAGTTGCAAAATAAAATGTTGCATCTTAAGTCCTCAAAGGAAGTGCAGAAGATAGTTTTTGTTAAGGGTTATTACCTGCACATTAATAGGATTTAGATACATTCTTCCTATCATCTACTTACAGAAAAAGGATTACATTAAGTTGCAGAAATTATTGAGCATTCTTTAAGAGTTAGTATTAGTGCATATTACAAAGTTCCTTAAGGAGTAATAAGGTGATTTGAGTTGCACTATATTAGTTTCTCTTAAATCTTATTAGAAGTGCACTAAATGTTATAGTGAAGGTTAGTGCAAATATTAATCTCTCTAGCATATTGCTTATATGATTATTAGCTTGGATTCATTGTTACTAAACTATCCAAGTGAAAAAGCGAGATTCTAGTGTTGTCTAAAAGAGAGGCAACAATACATTGCTCTCAAAAGAATAGAGCAAGTAGCGGCCATATCCAAGAAGCCAAAGGAAAGCTTCAGATTATCTTACATAAGTCCTCAAGCTATACAATGAGGAGCAAATCTATCTATACAACATTGAAGCCATCAAATCAAATAAATAGCATCAAAAGAGACAAGAAGCACACTAAGATTTGGTGCAAAATAGAATCTATTATTCATACTATATTGGAGCACCATAATACCTCTAAAAGAGGACAGATTATCAAGTGTCTTGAAGACACTAACATTGCAGAAATCCTACGTCTACTCTTGGTGAAACAAGAGAGGTAGAAAAGGAGTGAATCTAGGGTTCACAAGCATCGGGTTTTAGGTGTCCAAAAACACCATTCAAATCATCCGAGCAATGCCCTCAAATGAAGCCAATATATAGTCAAATCAGAGGCATTACAACCATCACAAAGCAAGGTAGAATAATAACTTGGAAATCTATGTATAAGCCAAGGGAAAGCCACAAAAATATGTAAGGGAAGGCCACGAAAAATTACCTCATTCAAGCACCTAATAGTTAGAAAAGAAGAGAGCCATCAAAGCATCCAAAAGCTGCAATCAAAAGGCACCATCTCATCCACCTAGAAGCTACGTCGAAGCCAATGTTGGAAGGAGATCATCATTGGAGGTGCAAGCTAGCATTCACTAGCAAAGCGTTGGAGAAAAGAAGTGAACAACTTGCATTCGTTGGAGGAGTTATAGGGTTTCAAGAAGGATGTTGAGAGTTGAGCATGCAATTGCCACTTGGCACATAGAAAAGGGATGTTACACCTTTCATGTAAGAGCCCAACAAGAATATAACGCTTGTCTTGAAGCATCCAAGTGCCTAGCAAAGAGTAACACCCATATTGGAGCGTTAGGAAAGGAATGCAAGCTAAGAAGTAACGCCATATTCATCACTGCACCTTGAATATTGAAACTAAAGGTGCAACCACCACCAATATAATTGCCACTTGTTCAAAGCATGAAGAAGAGCATAACGCCTCAAGGAGTCAATGTTGAAGGAGATCTCTATTAATACATTTGCATTAAAGACCTCTTACACACACATACACATATTGGAAGCATGAACAACGAATTTCAAGCGAGGAGTGTAAGCAAGACTGAAGGAGGAGCACATGAGTAATTAAGGCTATCATAAACCAACACTTTCATAGGAATTCCAACGTCAACCAAGCATTGTATATTTGGAGAGAGAGAGAGCATTGAATGCTCATTCCTACCCAACCAACAAAGACATTGAAGCATCAATCAACTCAAGCTAGCGCATAACCATTACCTCTAGTAAATCAATCATTCAGAGACTCATTAGTGAATTATCCATTTTTAGGAGGAGGTCAAACATTGATTTGACCATAGCTATTGCATAATTGCATCGAAAGCAAATCTTAATACTTCATTAGAATCATTATAAACTCAGGCGAGTTCAATTCTCTTAGCCATCACGTGCGTAGGAGACCCATCACTAAGAGAAGTTGAGGAGAAGGTACCAATTAGTGAAGCCACTAGCCGTTAAGACCACAAGCAATTCAAAGCACAACGAGGTCCATGTAAGGGAAGAGCATGTTGAGCGATGTCAAGCAATCCATTGGAGACATGTTGAGTCTCCAACCACATCACAAGCTATAAGCTACGTACTACAAGTGCTAAGGTAAAGCCATTATTGCTTGCTTTCATTAAGGTAATGTTGGAGTTATAAGGTGATATATTCAAATATTCTATTGCATTGGAATAACCAACATTAAACCAAGATTTAGTAATCTATCAAGCAAGCTCATTCCAAAATATTATTATTGAAGGATATTTGCAAATAAAGTAGGAGATATAAGGTTGACAACCTTAGTAAATTCAAATATTAATTTGCAAATACAATTATTTTCTAATATTCCAAGAGTAGGGAGTTATAAGGCTTTCTACACCAAAACCATAGATATTTGGAAATTAGAAAATCAAACTACTTAAGGTAGAAGAAAGAAGCTCATTAAAGCATCATTGAAAGTTGGAATTAAGTGATAACAATTGTCTCACATTCATACTAAGGAGACAAAAAGAAATCCAACCATTAGAGCATACTTCATTAGGAGAAATAAGGTAAAATTGAAGGTTGATTATTATTCCCAAAATATTACAAAATCAACCCAAAAGGTGAACTAAATATTGATAAGCTTTCTATTGAAGCTCATAGCATATCCTAAATTACTAGGGAGATATAAGGAAGCCTACAAAACCTAATTCTAAGAAAGGTTTCATCAAACTAGTTCACTTATCTAGGGAGTCATAAGGTAGCTCATAAAAATCATCATGACTACAAATAAATTCATCCTTACAGAATCCCAACTACTTAAGGGCCCAAATTACTTCTCATGGAAGAACAAAGTGAGAGCTATTATGATATTTGAAAAACTTTGGGATATTGTCAAAGGAGCAAAAACTAAACCAACTACAGGAGAAATAGAGATTCAAAAGTTTGAAGAAAATGATGCTAAGGCATTAATGATAATAACCTTTGCCATCACAGATGAAATACAAGCTTACATCAGCTCAATAGGAACATCTACAGATGCTTGGAAAACATTAGAGAAAATATTCGAAGGGAAAAATAAAGCCACTATCTTAAATCTTCAAACTCAATTACATTCTCTGAAAATGAACAATGGTGAAAGTGTAGAACTATTTCTAAGGAAGATAGCAAATATCAGAGGAAAACTATTAACCTTGGGAGAAGAGGTTAAAGATACATTTCTTGTTCAAGTTACCTTGAGAGGACTTCCAGAGAGCTACAAGCATCTAGTTACATATTTACAAGTTCTAAGTAAAGATACATGATTTGATGAACTAATCAACATTCTTCAAGAATATGAGGTAGAAAATATAGTAAAATATGAAATGACTAACATTGCATTGGTCTCAAAATACAATCCATAGGGAAACATTGCTTCATCATCAAAATATCGAAGACCAAGGAATAACAAATATTGTCATATATACAGGGTAAAAGGTCATAGCACTAGCTATTGCAGGTTCAATCCAAGAAATCAGAATCAAGGAAACTAGATGAACTATGGAAGCCAACCAAATAGGGCATTCCAACCAAGGCAATATCAAAATAATCCTTGACAACAACAATTTCAGCACCAAAAAAATTATCCACAATTGGAATATCAAGAAGGAAACCAAAAAGGACATCTAGCTCAGAGGATTGAAGAAATTGAAGAACTAAAAGATACTACAGATGATCAAGAAGTCAAAGCTCTTTCAGCAAGGGTAACATTCTATGAAGACACAAACTACCTGCTTGAACAGGTTACAGAGAATGGAGAAGAAGATCCATATTGAAGACTAAAGTCTTCAATACCCAAATAATGTAATATAAGGGGGTGTTAGAGTATATTACATTATTTAGGTACATGTCAATGTACCACCTTGGGTACATTATTAGATTAGGAGTTACTTGGGGTAGAATCAATAAATGCACAAGTGTCAATGTGCAATAATGTAAATGTGCAAGGAGTCCACTTGTACATGAGTCATAGGAATGGTAGTTAGGAAGAGTAAGGGCCAAGTTACCTATTTTCTATATAAAGGCCCATAGTGAATAGAGTGAGAGTGTGAGAGTGCATTGCTTATAGCATGCACTGGTAGAGTAGGTTTCTATCTATTGTATTCAGTTCCATATTTTTGTGAGTTCCATTAATAGCATATTTTTGTGTCATTCTTGAACTTCATTATCTTTCTGCATCTTGTGATTGCCATCTCCCATAGCATACTTAATAAAAATCTAACTCTCACCCATGAATTACAAGAGCACCATGTGGGTCTCACAATGTGCAACTCTAAATTCTCCAAGGCCAAAAGATGTTTACAATGATTATAGGAGAACTTCACCCCTAATTTATTTGAAGTGAAAATACTATAATTCCTAGTAGAAATAAATATTTTGGGGGTTCTCTAACAAAATGATGCACCTCCAAATGTTACATGCCTCTAAAAGGCTTAGAAGGATTCTAAAATGAGTTATGGTGCCACTACATGCCAAAATATCATTTTTGAAAAATCTTCCTTGGGATTCATGCTTGTCTGGTTACCCCTTCACTAGTCTATGAGCGATTCACTCCAGTTGCTCTATTTTGCTAATTATTTGCCAACATTTACCTAGCACTCCACGCTTGCAAGTCAATCCCTTTACTTTGCTAGTGGATTGACCTTAGACAAATTGACACATATGGAACAATTTTTCACTTGTCTCTCACTTAGAAAAATTTGAGAGGTTTTGGAAGGTATAAATTGATTGATTTCATTGTTTTGTAACCTTTCAAAATTATGAATTCTAAGGTAGTGACTTGTCACTACATGCAATAAAGATCAACAATACATGAAATGCCCTTTTACTAGCTTACCTAACAATTGGGAACTCACAACCCAAGTGTTGTCATATTTTCATAAAGCGAAGATACCATACTCCTTGGCATTTATTTGTTATTAGTACCCAAGCTAGCATTCGAATAAGGATTTTGTGCCTTAATGTCATATTACGATAGGTGCTATACACACCAAGGCTACATTGTATGTTACATTATGAGAATAATAGATTATTTCCATTTTGCACTAGGATATTAAACTCTTGTGGGCATACATATAGTTATTCTACTACTAGGACATATAACAGTGTGGTGTTCTATCTATAAAAAGGATAATGTATGAGTTTTAGTACTGGAGTTGATCAATTTCTTTAGTGAGTTCAAGAATGAAACCAATTATAACAAGTTTAACCTCCTGTTAACACCTCAATCAAAGGAAAGGAAAATGGACTATAGAGTAAAAGTTTATCAATCCCTCCTCAAGATAGTTGACACTAAATAGAAGCTATTGTCCATGATAGCCACAAATAAAACCATTGTTCTCGTAGGGAATTAAATCCAAGTTTATACCTACTGCTACTTTCTCTAATTTGAGGAGTTACTAAACATCAAAAAGAAATAAAACATATTTATAGTTACTAACATAGGACTACAATTAGGAAAAAATAAGCTTTCGTCTAAAATACAGTGGATAAAATTTTCAAACCAAAATTTGGATTACCATTAAGATAAAACATACTTTGTTTCATGTTTTTAGGACTCCTTTATGCTCAGTGCAATAAGACAAACTTCCTTAGTTAATTTACTTGAGAAAACCAAATAGCACACTTCTATAGCAAGTTTCCAATGCTTCAACCAAGTTTAACTCAAGCTCATCATGCAACTCATTTTATCAGGGATTTAAGTTAGTCCAATGCACAGCTTCATATGACCATATAAATACACCATACTCAGTAAACCAGCATCACAATCATATGACCGTATAAATACACCATACTCAGTAAACAAGCATCACAATCACAAAGGACACTCAGATTTTAAAAATACTATTTAATTCAAAATTTCATTCTAAAACAAGTTGAGACTGAACATTCAACTCTTAAAAATCAAGACTACGATTTTTTTTTTTCGAGTAAATATTTTTTATATATATCCTTCGTGGAGATTGAACCCTGATACATAACCAATAAATAACCAATAATACAAGTGATAGATTAAGACTATAATTTTATGAAGGTGTATGACGTCGAAGAATATATGAAGGTTTATGACGTCGAATAAATCTTACTATTTTTATCTAGTAATCAAAGAGTGATTATCATTCTCCATGATTAGGATCGACAAAATCGTTTGACAAATTCATCCATCTATAAATGCTCTGATCTGTTAATTTTAAACACTCCCCTCTCCACATGCAGCAAGAGGCGCGATTGCTGCTCCTCATGGGCGAAGCTTGTCAATTTCAAATATATACACTTTGGCTTTGTTTATATCTCTTCTTTCCCGCGTGCATACACGAGCAACTCGTTTCCCACTACCCAGATTTCAACAGAGTAAAATGTGGGGCTTCAGAGAAGTCACCTCCCCTAAACGCGTGGCTCCGACGGACACGTCTGGAAGCAGGCAACGCAGTCGAAAAAGATTATTATACCGCTACGATGAAGAGGAAGAGGAGCAAGTTATCAAGCAACGGGAGCGACATGTGGCCATCCTCAATTCGTTTTCAGACGACAAGAAGCGGGGCACGATGTGGCAGATGCTGAGCGGTGCCTCCGACCTCTTCCGCTGCAAGAGAGGCTTGTACTCGAAGCTGGCGCTCCGCGGGGAATCTGAACACGAGGATGAAATTTCCAAAGACGTGACGCGCACCCTGCGGTGCCACCCCTTTTTCAGCGACGAGGGCGGCCGCGGGCAGAAGGCGCTCTTCAATATCCTCAAGGCCTATTCCCTCTACGACAAGGAAGTGGGTTATACTCAGGGCATGGGCTTGGTGGCGGCGGTGCTGTTGCTCCACATGGAGGAGGAGGACGCCTTCTGGGCCTTCGTGGCCCTCCTCAAGGGCTACGATAACGGGGGTGTCAAGCAACCGTTGCGTGGCTTGTATCTGCCGGGGCTTCCTCTGCTGAATCAGTGCCTCTTCCAGATGGGGAGGCTGCTGGAGGAGCAGCTGCCCATGGTGGCCGCGCACCTCCGACGGGAGAACGTACAAACCCAATTTTATGCCACGCCGTGGTTTATGACGTTTTTTGCTTACCGGTTCCCATTAAAATTGGTGGCGAGGATTTGGGATCTCATGATTTGTGAGGGCGTCAGGGTGTTGTTCCAGGTGGGACTTGCTCTGTTCACTTGGTTTGGTGACAGTTTACTTTACATGGAGTTTGAGGAGATCTTAAACATGTTGGAACGCCCTCCGGATGAAGCCTTGGACTCCGATAGACTGTTGGATGTGGTAGGTGCTATTAGGGTTACTGATAGTAAGTTGGAGGAGCTTAGGTTAGAGTATGAAGCTATCGGTAAACAGTGCAAACGATAACAATTATGACTTATCATGGTTCACCTGTAATAGCATACAATAACTAGAAAGGTTAAACAATTTTGCCAATGCTTTATCCTGCATGCCTCTTCCTGATGTTTATTATTTTGCCAATGCTTTAATAATAAATTATTTATTTTATTTTAAATTAAATAAACTTTTAAAAATAAATCAAATAATGTAATTGTATTTTAATTTATCAAACATATATTTCTATAAACTATATTAATTATTATGTTTAATTGGATGTGGTCTACCGGTAAGGACGTCACTTGCATTATTGGTGATGTGACTCGAGTTCAATCCCCATGGTGGATGTGTATAAGAAGTATTACTCAAATTTTTTTTTTTTATGTTTAATTGGATTAAAAACCATTTTAATTAATCTTAATTTTTTTCAATTATTTATTTGGGATTGAAAGGATGTCATTGTATTACATCATCATTACTTAGTGGTATTACAACAAAGCTTGGATATTATCCATATCCCTTGGCAAGATTAGAACCTTGGTCTCCTTCTAAGAGTGGAGCTAATGTCATTTAATTAATCTGGCAAGATTCTAACCTAGATCTCCTCCTTAAATGTTAAGAATATGGACTAATACCATTTGATTAGTCTCGCATTACACTGTAAAATATTTTATATTATGTTAGTTTTATAAAAATAAATAAATATATAATAATATTATATTTTATTTTAATTATAATTATTTTAACTAAGATATATATTTTATTTTTATTATTCTATTTATTTATTTTATTATTATTTAATTTAAATTTAAGACCTTAAAAATATAATTTATTTAACTATAAAAACAAATTTACATCCCTAATATCTGATTTTAATACAATCCATCTTGAACAAAGATTCCTTGCAAACCCCTATAAAATCTAAAGCAAGGCATTACTTTCTACTTTGACAACGTTAAGTGGGTATTGGAGAGGGGCTACATGAAATGTCTCCTATTTTTCATGCCAACTTGGAACTCTACATTGCCAAATTATATTTGATTGATTTTGCTCTTATTTTAAGATGTGTTTCTTATTCTTATTTTTAGAATATTTCAACCGGTTCAAAAATGTGAAAGTTTATAAATTTTAATTAATTGATAATTAAATAATGTAATTTTATTTTAATTTATTAAAAAATATTATTTTAAAAAATACATTATTATTATTTTAAAAAATCATATGGTTGTAAGTAAAATTTATTTTTTAAAAATATTTTATGATTTTTTTTATTTGGTTAGTGTGAGAAACTCCTATGACCAATGCACAAGGTTGAGTAGTCTCCTCTAAACCATGACCTTTGTAAAGTTGAGAACTATGTTCATCAATAGGAAATTTAACACAACCACCACACACCCACCCCCTCGCACACTCGCCCACGTCGCGGTTTGAACCTTAGATCTTCCTAAGAAAAGCCAAAGACCAGGCTATTGCGTTGTCCCACTGGGATAATATATTTTATGAATTAAACTATATCTAGTATTTTTTATCATATATATTTTTTATTTTTTATTTCTATGAAATATATTATTCAAAATCACTTCTTTGAAATCATTCTCATTAAGAAATAAAATCTTACTTGACAAATTATCTTTCAAAATTTGAAATTCATCAAGATGAATATCAACACCACAATTGACTAAATTGTTTACTCTTCAATTTTCTTCTTTATAAATATGCTCACATTTTCAAGAGACTGTCTCCAATAATGGATGACGAACATAAACAATAATACCCACTTCCACTTTTTTGATATCATTATTAATAATTTGTAAATACTCCTTAATTGAAATATATCTCCATCATTTGATCAATTGTAATTTTAATCATTGTCAAAATTTCCCTAGCCTCCGCTAGTTGCTAGTTGAAGTTTCACAATATCTTCATTATTTCAAAAAAATACCACCTTCACCAACATTTTTATTTCCTTTAGAAACACCATCAAAATTAATTTTAATGAACATAATTTCTAGACATTTCCATTTTATCATAGATTGAACCATAATTTTTATTTTATTGCCATGATCACAAATGACTCAAATCCTATAACCAAGTTATTACCACCTCTTTTGTGTGCACTGGAGACTTCATGGTCTATAAACATTCTACAAGAGAGACAATAATATGGTTACAAGCTTAGACATAATTTTAAGACTTATTTTCAAAAGTTCTATTATTTCTTTCAAGACATAAATTCCAACAAATAATGGCAGGCCCAATCCTCCATAGAATACATAATGTTTTAGCTTTGGAATAAGTACTCAAAAAATTTCATCAACTCTTTCAATGTTGATGGAAATACCTAATATATTTTTTAAAAACTAATCCCTTTTTATAAACTACTATTAGCTTGTTGAAGCTTAGGATTATTTAGAAGGGATAAAAATATGTAGACAAATGAAATGGAGCAAAGTATGGATGGAAGGTTATTCACTAATAGTAATAAATGCAGTTTTGAGGAAAGCAAAGGCTTCATGAAACATACAAGAGATAACTGTGGAAATACAAGACCTTGATACAAAATTAAAAAAAAACTAGGTTTACACATACATTAAGGGAAGGAAAAAAAATGTGTAGATAGGATAGCCAATAAAGGGGTTTTAATTGAGAATCATAAAGTTAAATTCTCTTTTCCATGGTTAGAAGAAGTAGTAAGTTTAGCTGAAGCTAACAAAAAATGTCGACTATTTGAATCAAATAATGATTAAGATTTACTTTATGTTTCCATTTGTAATATTTACTTTATTTTATAACATTAATGTGTTTTATATAAACTATTTGTTACAATTCTTATGGTTGAACTTATGCTTTAGGAAGGAAACTAGCAATTCAAATTTGGTAAAGTGGACTATGATAGCACAAAGTTTTGGAAATATTACTCTACTAAGATGTAATGCATAGATAGTAGAGGTGGAGTTTTGGTGTTGTGAAGGTTGTTGTAGGAAAATGTCAAGAAGAAGGATGCTAAATTTTAGAATATTTGTATTCAAACAAAAAATTAAAGATCCAAAGAATGAAAATAAAGAATTCAGACTTTTTGTGAAAAATGATATTGAGATCTAGTTATAGTAACTCAATGGAGATAAGAACTGAATCTGTTTGTAAAATCTCAAGATATAAAGGAGAGAGTTGTGATTTGCCAAGGGTTGGGGACTTGAGTATAACCCCTTGTTCTTCAACATTATATATATAACTACTATTATCTTTATTAATTATTATATTTGGGTTGAAAAGTAACTTCAACTAATATTACATTATTGTAATATTATTATATATTGTATCGTATGTAAAATATTAAATATTATATGTATACGAAAGTATAAATATTTGACATTAATAGTTTTAATTCATATTTAATTATAAATATAGTTATATTTATTTTAAATGATTAGTCATTTATTTATTTTTTAGTTATAAACATAGTTATCTTTATTAGAAATGATTAGTCCTTTATATATATATATATATATATATATATATATATATATATATATATATATATATATATATATATGGAACTAGGAGCAAATGCCATATTTTCTTATTTTAGAAATCTAGAAAGGTTGTGAGGGCAAGTAGGAACAAAGTATGAGCAAGGATTGAGCCTCACTTTTTCCTATTACATATCTTTGGAAAATTTTAAAAAATAAAGGTTTCTTATAAGGAAAATATAGGCAACATGATAGAAAAGTTAGTGTTGGAAGTCCCAACTAGAATTAAGGATGCTTAAATTGAAGTATATAATGCCCTAGCTAGATACAAAAGTGATACTAATTCTATATAAAACCCCCTTTAGGTAGCTAATGTTATACTATAAGTGATTTTCAAGGATGAGATGATTTTATATGTCATAATAATTCTTAAAAGTAGAGGGTTAATATGTAAGTTCCATGGATATTGGTTAGGTTTCTTGAAGATTAAAAATTAGATCAAGAAGAAATGAAGATTCAAAATTAGATCAAGAAGAAATGAAGATTCAATTCAAATTACTTTGAATTTTCTTTCAAAAAGATTTTTTCTCATCATCTTATCTAGTTTAAAAATCAAGGATAAAATAATGGGTGATGGCCCATGGTTTAGGGGAGAGATGCATTATATTTAAGACCATGGATTGAGAATATTTTTCATGGAGATAGAAACTATAAAAAGTATTCTACTTTGGGTTAGGTTTTTGGACTTCCATATCAATTTATCAATAAGGAGGTTTTGGAGAATTTTGGCAATACTCTAGGGCAGTTCAAGTAGGAGGAATTAACTATTAAGAAGTGAATGCATGTTATATATACCCAAATATGTGTTACAATTTATATTTTAAAACCTTTTCCATATTTTATTAAGATCAAGTTTGAAGAAAGAGAAATTAATCAACAAGTGGGTTATGCAAATACATCATTATGATGTTGTAAATACTATGAAATTGAAGACATGGAAAGATATTACAAATTGGAAATATGAAGAAAGAGATGGAATATTTAGGGTATGGCACAAACTTCAATATCAAGCAAGAAGATCATACTATAGTGGAAAATAGATTGGATCATACTATACTATATTGCTTTTATTCTCCATCCTATATATAGGATCCTCTTTGGCTCATTGCCTCCTCTAGATCACTAGAGGTGCATCCTCCTCCTCATTCTCAAGTTCCATAATATACATACCTCATCTTCTTTTCTCAACTAAGTGACATCCTTGGCATGAGGTATGTCTATAATTTATATCTCTCCCATGTACGCTAGAGGTATGGTATTTAATATCTTTATCTTCCTAAATCAAGTTCCCACAATAAATCACCCAATACCACATATATCTTTAAAATGTGTCTCATAATAAATTTGGGATAGACAAGACTATGATCATCCTATCCAAGTTGCCTCAATATCCTACTGATAGGTATACCTAAAAAATATTTATATGGTACTTAACAAGTCTTTTCTTTCCAAAATCCTCTTATATCTCAACCATTCCACATAGGGTATGACTATAAAAAATCTAAATGATATCCACTTTCATATCCAAGTATGAAACTGACATTACTTTATGCATATATCATTGCAACCCTTTCTATAATCACCATGGATATATCCATGGAAAATGGTTTTTCATATTCATAGGTCTTCCATGGGGCTTATATCATAAAATATCTCATATATCCATCCTTAATACATGTTCTACAACATCTTCTAACAAAGGCTAAACAACACTTCAATATTTGTTAAGAGGCATATAGACTTCAATCATACAGCTTATGTAATTGTAAAAGCTAAAGTGCCAACCCTTGTAATGGGCCATATTCAAGTATTTATAGATTTACATTTTATTCTTTTAGCACAAAATGATTGTACCAAAACTAATTCTAGGCCAAAAAAGCTAGTATAGAGTGTGTGCATATATTTCTAGCTCATTCTAGTATAATCGTCATGATGTGGTTGTGCTGATGTGGATGATTCTAATATTTTATTGGAGCATGGTATCCACATGTTTCAAGCTTATTTAAGGTGTTCTTTGATATATTTTCTTTTTACCACTCTGTTTGATGACTAGTCCAACTATGTAAGGATAGGTGTATGATGGAGGAGTATTTAGTTGTTTAGATTTTTAATAGAGCTGATTTTTCTTGATAGGGATAGCTTTGGGTTCCTTAAAGATTTACCCAAATATTTCCCTTAGCCAAAATTGGGGTCCATACTAATTGAGTGTTGGAATTTTCTGCTTTTTGGAGTGACATCAACTTCCTTGAAAAGTCTAGAATTTATAATTACTGCTTTTTAAAAATGAGTGTTGTCGAGTGTTGGAGATGATCCTTCTTTGAAATATAGCACTTTCTTATGCTAGGATTTATGCCTTACAATTTTTTAATATAGCCTTTTTTGGTGCTATACTTTTTATGCACCTTGTGATGACGTTAGCTCTCCAAAATTTTGACCTCTACTTTGACACTTAGCCATTTTTTTTATTTGACCTATTGTTGTGCCAGATTATTTATGCTATCCTTGTTGAAATCAACACTCTAGAAATTTGGTCTATTTTATTTTAGAATTAATCAAAATTTGAATCTGATGTTGTAGAAAAATACTGAACTCTCTTGCCTTAGCTAATTTTGAGATTTAGCTACATCGGATGCCCACATTTTTCATACCCTTTGATGATATCAGCTTTATAAAATTTTGATTCCTTTATTCATACTTAACCAAATTTTTATTCTAGCACTGTGACAAAATGTTGAGCTCCTCTGCCTTACTCATTTCTTAAGCTTGATGACTATCTTATATTTTTGACTATGCTTCTGGTCCTCTAGTTTGATATCTACTATATATTTAGCAAAATTTTCTCTTGAAGAGATGCTATATATAGGTGGATTAATATTTTTTCCTATAGGTAGATGGGTTGATTTGTTGTTGGTACAATTTAAACTAGGATGGTGATCCATTGAGTCTATCACTATAGCTAAAATACAATTATGGATGATGAGTTTTGACTAGGATGTGTTATGATGTATGGAGGATTTGAATTGATAGATGGATGGACATTCAAAATAGGTGAGATGGAGGCTGAAGATACAATAATTTAAAGGTTTTGTGTGGCATGGGATGCATAGGCCATTGATGGGGTAGGTGGTAACTTTCCTCCCCTAATTAGAACATCTTCTACACAAGTTGCTTCTTCAAAGGGTGTAGTTAGAATGTTATGATTAGAATCATAGACAATCAAAGACAAATATGATTATAAATATTTGATATGATATGGAATGCTTCCTCTTCATTTGGACTAACATTTTATAGAATTAAATTTAAGGCCCTCAAGCATCTAGTATTATAGTCATGAAAGTTTTCCTAAGGATAACATTTCATAGTGTTCAATCGAAACAAAACAAAGTACCCATTACCCATACTTTCAAACCTACATATGTAAGGTTCTATAATTGATGCCCATATTATAACTAAATTATTTGGTAAACCTCTATACCACAATGTAGATTTATCATACGAAGAATAAATTAGTAAGCATACCATGATATCTTCCACTTGGATGTGATAAATTAACTTGAGTATAAATAGATCATTGAGATGATCTAGTATCATCTTATTACCACTCCTGTTGAAGGTAGGTAATGGTTTCATAGTGGTAGGTGAGAGATAGGAGTAGGATCCTAGATTTAATGGCCCTTGATAGGCCAAATTAGGAAGTTGGTTTTAAGGTCTAGGTGGTTGTGGTGCTATATTGTTCTATGGAGGTTAATCATATTGCATTGAATAAATTATATTATGTAATATTGAGGTCAATATGGAGGCGTTTGAGGGTATTGATATGAGGCATATCAAGGAAATAGAAAATAGGTTTTAGAATTTAGAAAAGAGGAGGTGGCAAGTTAGGATAATACCATTACTAATTTGAGGAAGCCTACATATTTTGTAATAGTAGGTATTGTTATATGTTTTGTTATACTTAGCTAGTTTAAGGTGGCATTTGACCTAGGGGTTTCCCTATGTACTTTATGCTCAAAATTGATAAGCCAACACTTGCAAGTTTTGAGTAAAATATTAGATTTAATTAGGAATATATATTGGTCGTAATGAACCTATATTTGGAGGCACAAATTATCTAGGTGGAAGGTCCATTATATTGGATGTGCTAGATCCTAATGGATTTTGAGGTAAAACCATACTGGTTGGAGGGATATATTTTTTGCTAGACACTAAAGGTTGTCTTGCATTAATTATATTTATGAAAGGCTACAAAGGATGGATTATTCATGGGATAATTTATATCAAAAGTCACTTTGTAAAGGGTATTGGTATGAGTCAAAGGAGAACTTGTAGTTACCCAGGTTTGGTTTGCGAGAGTGGATGAATAGCTAAGCTAATAACTAAGGAAACCAATTGCTTGGTATATAGGATTTTGAATAATGTTTTTGCCATCAAGATTTTTTATTTTGAAAGAGTAAGACTAGATGTAGGAATCTTCTCAATTTCATCATCTTGATTCACCCATACGATACTTTGTTCCTTCATTTTACTTTTTGTTTTCCTTTGGCTAATACTCAACTAACTCTGACAATTGATGTTATTTAGTCGATATTTATATTTTTAAGCATATATTCATAAGCTCGACCTCATGCATGTATATACCTACACATAGATTTTAGGTTCAAAATTTAAAAATTAATAAAATTTCATCTATGGAGCGATTTGCTAGCAAATTAAAGTGAATTGCTAGAAAATTTAGGTAAATCACTTGAAAAACATAAATTGAAAAAAAATCAATAAGGGCCAAGCAAATTTCTTGGAATGAATCACTTTGATTGTAGGATAAGTCACTCTCTTTGAAGGAGTTAGGAAGAACATTGTATTTCCAAGTGAATCACTCCTTATAACCCATGAAATCACTCAATGAACTTGACTTCGAGAAATTTTACTATCTTAGAGCAAATCACTAGCTAGATGGAGCGAATCACTATCTAATTTAAACTTTGGAAAACTTATTCCAAATTTTGTCCCAAATGCCAGCTTCCTATGGTAGATGTAAATTTGAAGTTAAAAATGAGAGATTGTGCAATTTTAATGTTTTATTGCTTATTTGCTTCACAAGATTTAAATGATTTTTTAGTTTTTAGTGGAATCACCATTTGTAAAGTACCTCCAAAATCAAACACAAATAACAAAAAAGATATGAAACTAAAGATCAAATTGAGATTGACCTTGATAAATCAAGTCCCTAGTCCTGATGAATCACTCTAGATTCAATTTGTGAAAATTTTGTATATTTGGAATGAATCACCAACTTAATGAAGTGAATTGCTAGCTTAATGGAGTGAATTACTCAAAAAAATGGAATTGGAGTGACTTAAATAGAGTGAATAGCTCTAAATTTAGAGGAAATCAATATTTGTTTGGAACTTGACAAAAATCCTTTTATTTTAGATAAAACGCTTCCCACTTGTCGTATGAGCTAAAGGAATAGGGTCCCATAAGATGTGCCAAAAATCTATGTTGAATTACACATGATTGATATTTTAGTGAGTGTTTTTTTGGGACGATAATGAGGATTCATCTCACTAGGTGTGTGAAAATATATGTTGAATTGTGAAAAGGTACTTCTTATGTGCCCATAATGTTGGTTTCAATGATAGTTGGATAGAAGGGCTTATGACCTCTTCCAATATCCAAATTTAGGCTAGCTTTCTACTATCCTTGCTAAATTCTAATTTGATGTAATCTAACCACATAAAATTATGCAAAAAAAAGAATAAAAATGCATGAAAAGTAAATTGTTTAGGGTGAAAAATATTTAAAGTAAATACAATTGAAATTGTAGCAACGAATGTGTGCAATCAATCAATATATAAAAAATTTAAATAATTTTTTTTTCCATTCAAATGAAATAAAATAATGAGAGGAATGAGAAGATGGGCAAATTGGCTATGTCTCAATCACCATGCATTCTGCAATCCAATAGGGTACTGACATTGATGGAGAGCAAAAGGCTTATTGATTTCCCATTGTTAGAGTATATTACATTATTTAGGTACATGTCAATGTACTGCCTTGGGTACATTATTAGATTAGGAGTTACTTGGGGTAGAATCAATAAGGGCCAATGTGCAAGGAGTCCTCTTGTACATGAGTCATAGGAATGATAGTTAGGAAGAGTAAGGGCCAAGTTACCTATTTTCTATTTAAAGGTCCATAGTGAATAGAGTGAGAGTGTGGGAGTCCATTGCTTATAGCATGCACTGATAGAGTAGGTTTCTATCTATTGTATCCAGTTCAATATTTTTGTGAGTTCCATTAATAACAAATTTTTGTGTCATTCCTAAAATTCATTATCTTTTTGCATCTTGTGATTTCCATATCCCATAACAAACTTAATAAAAATTTAACATTGGTATCAGAGCACACAACAGATCTAGATAGGAATAGGGAGAGCCACAACAAATCTTTTTGCATCTTGTGATTTCCATCTCCATCTATAAATGCTCTGATCCGTTAATTTTAAACACTCCCCTCTCCACATGCAGCAAGAGGCGCGATTGCTGCTCCTCATGGGCGGAGCTTGTCAATTTCAAATATATACACTTTGGCTTTGTTTATATCTCTTCTTTCCCGCGTGCATACACGAGCAACTCGTTTTCCACTACCCAGATTTCAACGGAGTAAAATGTGGGGCTTCAGAGAAGTCACCTCCCCTAAACGCGTGGCTTCGACGGACACGTCTGGAAGCAGGCAACGCAGTCGAAAAAGATTATTATACCGCTACGATGAAGAGGAAGAGGAGCAAGTTATCAAGCAACGGGAGCGACATGTGGCCATCCTCAATTCGTTTTCAGACGACAAGAAGCGTGGCACGATGTGGCATATGCTGAGCGGCGCCTGCGACCTCTTCCGCTGCAACAGAGGTTTGTACTCGAAGCTGGCGCTCCGCGGGGAATCTGAACACGAGGATGAAATTTCCAAAGACGTGACGCGCACCCTGCGGTGCCACCCCTTTTTCAGCGACGAGGGCGGCCGCGGGCAGAAGGCGCTCTTCAATATCCTCAAGGCCTATTCCCTCTACGACAAGGAAGTGGGTTATACTCAGGGCATGGGTCTCGTGGCCGCGGTGCTGTTGCTCCACATGGAGGAGGAGGACGCCTTCTGGGCCTTCGTGGCCCTCCTCAAGGGCTACGATAACGGGGGTGTCAAGCAACCGTTGCGTGGCTTGTATCTGCCGGGGCTTCCTCTGCTGAATCAGTGCCTCTTCCAGATGGGGAGGCTGCTGGAGGAGCAGCTGCCCATGGTGGCCGCGCACCTCCGACTGGAGAACGTACAAACCCAATTTTATGCCACGCCGTGGTTTATGACGTTTTTTGCTTACCGGTTCCCATTAAAATTGGTGGCGAGGATTTGGGATCTCATGATTTGTGAGGGCGTCAGGGTGTTGTTCCAGGTGGGACTTGCTCTGTTCACTTGGTTTGGTGACAGTTTACTTTACATGGAGTTTGAGGAGATCTTAAACATGTTGGAACGCCCTCCGGATGAAGCCTTGGACTCCGATAGACTGTTGGATGTGGTAGGTGCTATTAGGGTTACTGATAGTAAGTTGGAGGAGCTTAGGTTAGAGTATGAAGCTATCGGTAAACAGTGCAAACGATAACAATTATGACTTATCATGGTTCACCTGTAATAGCATACAATAACTAGAAAGGTTAAACAATTTTGCCAATGCTTTATCCTGCATGCCTCTTCCTGATGTTTATTATTTTGCCAATGCTTTAATAATAAATTAAATAAAATTTTAAAAATAAATCAAATAATGTAATTGTATTTTAATTTATCAAACATATATTTTTATAAATTATATTAATTATTATGTTTAATTGGCTGTGGTCTACTGGCATGGATGTCACATCACTTGCATTATTGGTGATGTGACCGGGTTCAATCCCCATGGTGGATGTGTATAAGAAGTATTAATCAAATTTTTTTATTATGTTTAATTGAATTAAAAACTAATTTTAATTAATCTTAATTTTTTTCAATTATTTATTTGTGATTGAAAGGATGCCATTGTATTACATCATCATTACTTAGTGGTATTACAACAAAGCTTGGATATTATCCATATCCCTTGGCAAGATTAGAACCTTGATCTCCTTCTAACAGTGGAGCTAATATCATTTGATTAATCTCACATTATAATAAGCAAAATATATTGGCAAGATTCTAATCTTGATCTCCTCTTTAAATGTTAAGAATATGAACTAATACCATTTAATTAATCTCTTGATCTCCTCTTTAAATGTTAAGAATATGAACTAATACCATTTAATTAATCTCACATTACACTATGTAAAATATTTTATATTATGTTAGTTTTATAAAAATAAATAAATATATAATAATATTATATTATATTTTAATTATAATTATTTTAACTAAGATATATATTTTATTTTTATTATTCTATTTATTTATTTTATATATTTTATTATTATTTAATTTAAATTTAAGACCTTAAAAATATAATTTATTTAATTATAAAAACAAATTTACATCCCTAATATCTGATTTTAATACAATCCATCTTGAACAAAGATTCCTTGCAAACCCCTTTAAAATCTAAAGCAAGGCATTACTTTCTAATTTGACAACGTTAAGTGGGTATTGGAGAGGGGCTACATGAAATGTCTCCTATTTTTCATGCCAACTTGGAACTCTACATTGCCAAATTATATTTGATTGATTTTGCTCTTATTTTAAGATGTGTTTCTTATTCTTATTTTTAGAATATTTCAACCGGTTCAAAAATGTGAAAGTTTATAAATTTTAATTAATTGATAATTAAATAATGTAATTTTATTTTAATTTATTAAAAAATATTATTTTAAAAAATACATTATTATTATATTAAAAAATCATATGGTTGTAAGTAAAATTTATTTTTTAAAAATATTTTATGATTTTTTTTATTTGGTTAGTGTGAGAAACTCCTATGATCAATGTACAAGGTTGAGTAGTCTCCTCTAAACCATGACCTTTGTAAAGTTGAGAACTATGTTCATCAATAGGAAATTTAACACAACCACCACACACCCACCCCCTCGCACACTCGCCCATGTCGCGGTTTGAACCTTAGATATTCCTAAGAAAAGCCAAAGCCCAGGCTATTGTGTTGTCCCACTGGGATAATATATTTTATGAATTAAACTATATCTAGTATTTTTTATCATATATATTTTTTATGTTTTATTTCTATGAAATATATTATTCAAAATCACTTCTTTGAAATCATTCTCATTAAGAAATAAAATCTTACATGACAAATTATCTTTCAAAATTTGAAATTCATCAAGATGAATATCAACACCACAATTGACTAAATTGTTTACTCTTCAATTTTCTTCTTTATAAATATGCTCACATTTTCAAGAGACTGTCTCCAATAATGGATGACGAACATAAACAATAATACCCACTTCCACTTTTTTGATATCATTATTAATAATTTGTAAATCCTCCTTAATTGAAATATATCTCCATCATTTGATCAATTGTAATTTTAATCATTGTCAAAATTTCCCTAGCCTCCGCTAGTTGCTAGTTGAAGTTCCACAATATCTTCATTATTTCAAAAAAATACCACCTTCACCAACATTTTTATTTCCTTTAGAAACACCATCAAAATTAATTTTAATGAACCCAATTTCTAGACATTTCCATTTTATCATAGATTGAACCATAATTTTTATTTTATTGCCATGATCACAAATGACTCAAATCCTATAACCAAGTTATTACCACCTCTTTTTTGTGCACTTGAGACTTCATGGTCTATAAACATTCTACAAGAGAGACAATAATATGGTTACAAGCTTAGACATAATTTTAAGACTTATTTTCAAAAGTTCTATTATTTCTTTCAAGACATAAATTCCAACAAATAATGGCAGGCCCAATCCTCCATAGAATACATAATGTTTTAGCTTTGGAATAAGTACTCAAAAAATTTCATCAACTCTTTCAATGTTGATGGAAATACCTAATATATTTTTTAAAAACTAATCCCTTTTTATAAACTACTATTAGCTTGTTGAAGCTTAGGATTATTTAGAAGGGATAAAAATATGTAGACAAATGAAATGGAGCAAAGTATGGATTGAAGGTTATTCACTAATAGTAATAAATGCAGTTTTGAGGAAAGCAAAGGCTTCATGAAACATACAAGAGATAACTGTGGAAATACAAGACCTTGATACAAAATTAAAAAAAAACTAGGTTTACACATACATTAAGGGAAGGAAAAAAAATGTGTAGATAGGATAGCCAATAAAGGGGTTTTAATTGAGAATCATAAAGTTAAATTCTCTTTTCCATGGTTAGAAGAAGTAGTAAGTTTAGCTGAAGCTAACAAAAAATGTCGACTATTTGAATCAAATAATGATTAAGATTTACTTTATGTTTCCATTTGTAATATTTACTTTATTTTATAACATTAATGTGTTTTTATATAAACTATTTGTTACAATTCTTATGGTTGAACTTATGCTTTAGGAAGGAAACTAGCAATTCAAATTTGGTAAAGTGGACTATGATAGCACAAAGTTTTGGAAATATTACTCTACTAAGATGTAATGCATAGATAGTAGAGGTGGAGTTTTGGTGTTGTGAAGGTTGTTGTAGGAAAATGTCAAGAAGAAGGATGCTAAATTTTAGAATATTTGTATTCAAACAAAAAATTAAAGATCCAAAGAATGAAAATAAAGAATTCAGACTTTTTGTGAAAAATGATATTGAGATCTAGTTATAGTAACTCAATGGAGATAAGAACTGAATCTGTTTGTAAAATCTTAAGATATAAAGGAGAGAGTTGTGATTTGCCAAGGGTGGGGGACTTGAGTATAACCCCTTGTTCTTCAACATTATATATATAACTACTATTATCTTTATTAATTATTATATTTGGGTTGAAAAGTAACTTCAACTAATATTACATTATTGTAATATTATTATATATTGTATCGTATGTAAAATATTAAATATTATATGTATACAAAAGTATAAATATTTGACATTAATAGTTTTTTTTTTTGGTAAGTAGTGTTTGTATTTATAGCGGGTTTTAACAAGGATCCCAAAACCTGATTACATAAGAAATGGGCCTAGGGCATCAATCCCTTGAAACTGAACACCAAAACAAAAATCCTGCCCAGCGGTAACAGTAAGCATGAAACAATCCCTCTCAGCAGGAAATAAACAAATAAGAAAGAAAGTAGTTTTGGAGATCCTGCCCAGCGGGGAGTAGCCAAAAACCACCATCGAGAAGATCTCGCCCAACAGGAAGCAAAGAAAAATCGTTACAATAAAGTCCCGCCTCGCGGGAAGCAGTCAAAACCACCACAAACAGTCCCGCATAGCGGGAAGCAACAGGGAAATCCCTCCATCCGGGAAACCAGTAGAAAAGAAAGGATCCCGCCTTGCGGGAAAACCGATGGTTTTGGCGGATCCCGCCCTGTGGAGAAACCATCCCGCCCACCGGGAAAACATTTCGTTCAGCGAGAGCCATCCTGCAGGAAGCCGACAGCCAGCACAGAGAGGATCCAGCCCATCAGGAAGTGACCAGAGAGTTGCACCATAAGGAACCCGCCCCGGGAAAATAGAAGAGGATCCCAGTAGCAAGGACCAAGAATCCCGTCCAAGCACAGAGCCCGTCGAGGATTCACAAGAAAAAGGGGGAAGCTATCCAAACCCTAAACCGTCACCTCCACCGCATCAAGAAATGCAGGGGACCAGATCCACACGAATAACCTGCAAAAAACCCTACGGGGAAGCCTGAGGGAAAAAGGGAAGGGATCCCCAACCAAACAGGGATCCCTGGGAAGCACCAGTCTGAAAAAACAACCAAGGAAACCCTAGCCGGCCGAGAGGGGCGCAGATAGTGGAGAAGGATCTCCCCCCAGGAGATCATTTGCAAACAACCACTCCCCGGGAGGGATGACCTGGGTTGAACCAGGGACTGGGCAGGAACCAGGAGCCATGGGAGGGGGAGCAAGGGAGGGACCAGAGCCCTCCCCTCTCTACTTTCTTCCCCAAAATTAATAGTTTTAATTCATATTTAATTATAAATATAGTTATATTAATTATAAATGATTAGTCATTTATTTATTTTTTAGTTATAAACATAGTTATCTTTATTAGAAATGATTAGTCCTTTATATATATATATATGGAACTAGGAGCAAATGCCATATTTTCTTATTTTAGAAAGCTAGAAAGGTTGTGAGGGCAAGTAGGAACCAAGTATGAGCAAGGATTGAGCCTCACTTTTTCCTATTACATATCTTTGGAAAATTTAAAAAAACAAAGGTTTCTTATAAGGAAAATATAGGCAACATGATAGAAAAGTTAGTGTTGGAAGTCCCAACTAGAATTAAGGATGCTTAAATTGAAGTATATAATGCCCTAGCTAGATACAAAAGTGATACTAATTCTATATAAAACCCCCTTTAGGTAGCTAATGTTATACTATAAGTGATTTTCAAGGATGAGATGATTGTATATGTCATAATAATTCTTAAAAGTAGAGGGTTAATATGTAAGTTCCATGGATATTGGTTAGGTTTCTTGAAGATTGAAAATTAGATCAAGAAGAAATGAAGATTCAAAATTAGATCAAGAAGAAATGAAGATTCAATTCAAATTACTTTGAATTTTCTTTGAAAAATATTTTTTCTCATCATCTTAGCTAGTTTAAAAATCAAGGATAAGATAATGGGTGATGGCCCATGGTTTAGGGGAGAGATGCATTATATTTATGACCATGGATTGAGAATATTTTTCATGGAGATAGAAACTATAAAAAGTATTCTACTTTGGGTTAGGTTTTTGGACTTCCATATCAATTTATCAATAAGGAGGTTTTGGAGAATTTTGGCAATACTCTAGGGCAGTTCAAGTAGGAGGAATTAACTATTAAGAAGTGAATGCATGTTATATATACCCAAATATGTGTTACAATTTATATTTTAAAACCTTTTCCATATTTTATTAAGATCAAGTTTGAAGAAAGAGAAATTAATCAACAAGTGGGTTATGCAAATACATCATTATGATGTTGTAAATACTATGAAATTGAAGACATGGAAAGATATTACAAATTGGAAATATGAAGAAAGAGATGGAATATTTAGGGTATGGCACAAACTTCAATATCAAGCAAGAAGATCACACTATAGTGGAAAATAGATTGGATCATACTATACTATATTGCTTTTATTCTCCATCCTATATATAGGATCCTCTTTGGCTCATTGCCTCCTCTAGATCACTAGAGGTGCATCCTCCTCCTCATCCTCAAGTTCCATAATATACATACCTCATCTTCTTTTCTCAACTAAGTGACATCCTTGGCATGAGGTATGTCTATAATTTATATCTCTCTCATGTACACTAGAGGTATGGTATTTAATATCTTTATCTTCCTAAATCAAGTTCCCACAATAAATCACCCAATACCACATATATCTTTTAAATGTGTCTCATAATAAATTTGGGATGGACAAGAATATGATCATCCTACCCAAGTTGCCTCAATATCCTACTGATAGGTATACCTAAAAAATATTTATATGGTACTTAACAAGTCTTTTCTTTCCAAAATCCTCTTATATCTCAACCATTCCACATAGGCTATGACTATAAAAAATCTAAATGATATCCACTTTCATATCCAAGTATGAAACTGACATTACTTTATGCATATATCATTGCAACCCTTTCTATAATCACCATGGATATATCCATGGAAAATAGTTTTTCATATTCATAGGTCTTCCATGGGGCTTATATCATAAAATATCTCATATATCCATCCTTAATACATGTTCTACAACATCTTCTAACAAAGGCTAAACAACACTTCAATATTTGTTAAGAGGCATATAGACTTCAATCATAAAGCTTATGTAATTGTAAAAGCTAAAGTGCCAACCCTTGTAATGGGCCATATTCAAGTATTTATAGATTTACATTGTATTCTTTTAGCACAAAATGATTGTACCAAAACTAATTCTAGGCCAAAAAAGCTAGTATAGAGTGTGTGCATATCTTTCTAGCTCATTCTAGTATAATCGTCATGATGTGGTTGTGCTGATGTGGATGATTCTAATATTTTCTTGGAGCATGGTATCCACATGCTTCAAGCTTATTTAAGGTTTTCTTTGATATATTTTCTTTTTACCACTCTGCTTGATGACTAGTCCAACTATGTAAGGATAGGTGTATGATGGAGGAGTATTTAGTTTTTTAGATTTTTAATAGAGTTGATTTTTCTTGATAGGGACAGCTTTGGGTTCCTTAAAGATTTACCCAAATATTTCCCTTAGCCAAAATTGGGGTCCATACTAATTGAGTGTTGGAATTTTCTGCTTTTTGGAGTGACATCAACTTCCTTGAAAAGTCTAGAATTTATAATTACTGCTTTTTAAAAATGAGTGTTGTCAAGTGTTGGAGATGATCCTTCTTTGAATTATAGCCTTACAATTTTTTAATATAGCCTTTTTTGGTGCTATACTTTTTATGCACCTTGTGATGACGTTAGCTCTCCAAAATTTTGACCTCTACTTTGACACTTAGCCATTTTTTTTATTTGACCTATTGTTGTGCCAGATTATTTATGCTATCCTTGTTGACATCAACACTCTAGAAATTTGGTCTATTTTCTTTTAGAATTAATCAAAATTTGAATCTGATGTTGTAGAAAAATACTGAACTCTCTTGCCTTAGCTAATTTTGAGATTTAGCTACATCGGATGCCCACATTTTTCATACCCTTTGATGATATCAGCTTTATAAAATTCTGATTCCTTTATTCATACTTAACCAAATTTTTATTCTAGCACTATGACAAAATGTTGAGCTCCTCTGCCTTACTCATTTCTTAAGCTTGATGACTATCTTATATTTTTGACTATGCTTCTGGTCCTCTAGTTTGATATCTACTATATATTTAGCAAATTTTTCTCTTGAAGAGATGCTATATATAGGTGGATTAATATTTTTTCCTATAGGTATATGGGTTGATTTGTTGTTGGTACAATTTAAACTAGGATGGTGATCCATTGAGTCTATCACTATAGCTAAAATACAATTATGGATGATGAGTTTTGACTAGGATGTGTTATGATGTATGGAAGATTTGAATTGATAGATGGATGGACATTCAAAATAGGTGAGATGGAGGCTGTAGATACAATAATTTAAAGGTTTTGTGTGGCATGGGATGCATAGGCCATTGATGGGGTAGGTGGTAATTTTCCTCCCCTAATTAGAACATCTTCTACACAAGTTGCTTCTTCAAAGGGTGTAGTTAGAATGTTATGATTAGAATCATAGACAATCAAAGCCAAATCTGATTATAAATATTTGATATGATATGGAATGCTTCCTCTTCATTTGGACTAACATTTTATAGAATTAAATTTAAGGCCCTCAAGCATCTAGTATTATAGTCATGAAAGTTTTCCTAAGGATAAAATTTCATAGTGTTCAATCGAAACAAAACAAAGTACCCATTACCCATACTTCCAAACCTACATATGTAAGGTTCTATAATTGATGCCCATATTATAACTAAATTATTTGGTAAACCTCTATACCACAATGTAGATTTATCATACGAAGAATAAATTAGTAAGCATACCATGATATCTTCCACTTGGATGTGATAAATTAACTTGAGTATAAATAGATCATTGAGATGATCTAGTATCATCTTATTACCACTCCTGTTGAAGGTAGGTAATGGTTTCATAGTGGTAGGTGAGAGATAGGAGTAGGATCCTAGATTTAATGGCCCTTGATAGGCCAAATTAGGAAGTTGGTTTTAAGGTCTAGGTGGTTGTGGTGCTAGATTGTTCTATGGAGGTTAATCATCTTGCATTGAATAAATTATATTATGTAATATTGAGGTCAATATGGAGGCGTTTGAGGGTATTGATATGAGGCATATCAAGGAAATAGAAAAGAGGTTTTAGAATTTAGAAAAGAGGAGGTGGCAAGTTAGGATAATACCATTACTAATTTGAGGAAGCCTACATATTTTGTAATAGTAGGTATTGTTATATGTTTTGTTATACTTAGCTAGTTTAAGGTGGCATTTGACCTAGGGGTTTCCCTATGTACTTTATGCTCAAAATTGATAAGCCAACACTTGCAAGTTTTGAGTAAAATATTAAATTTAATTAGGAATATATATTTGTCATAATGAACCTATATTTGGAGGCACAAATTATCTAGGTGGAAGGTCCATTATATTGGATGTGCTAGATCCTAATGGATTTTGAGGTAAAACCATACTGGTTGGAGGGATATATTTTTTGCTAGACACTAAAGGTTGTCTTGCATTAATTATATTTATGAAAGGCTACAAAGGATGGATTATTCATGGGATAATTTATATCAAAAGTCACTTTGTAAAGGGTATTGGTATGAGTCAAAGGAGAACTTGTAGTTACCCAGGTTTGGTTTGCAAGAGTGGATGAATAGCTAAGCTAATAACTAAGGAAACCAATTGCTTGGTATATAGGATTTTGAATAATGTTTTTGCCATCAAGATTTTTTATTTTGAAAGAGTAAGACTAGATGTAGGAATCTTCTCAATTTTATCATCTTGATTCACCCATACGATACTTTGTTCCTTCATTTTACTTTTTGTTTTTCTTTGGCTAATACTCAACTAACTTTGACAATTGATGTTATTTAGTCGATATTTATATTTTTTAGCATATATTCATAAGCTCGACCTCATGCATGTATATACCTACACATAGATTTTAGGTTCAAAATTTAAAAATTAATAAAATTTCATCTATGGAGCGATTTGCTAGCAAATTGAAGTGAATTGCTAGAAAATTTAGGTAAATCACTTGAAAAACATAAATTGAAAAAAAATCAATAAGGGCCAAGAAAATTTCTTGGAATGAATCACTTTGATTGTAGGATAAGTCACTCTCTTTGAAGGATGCAGGAGCATCCAGAGACAGTAAAGCAATCTTGCATCTTACAAATTTCTTTTCTAAGTTATTTGCACTTTGATCGATTTATTTTAGTATTGAGGAAGGTTCTGTGGAGCAATTCTCGGTTTGAGGAAGTTTTAAGGCAAAAGGGAGAGGGGTCGCGACATGTCGCGAAATCGCGACCCCAAAAGCTGCAGTGTATCTTTGGCGGGTTCCATCACGATATCGCGACGTCGCGATATCGCGATGGTCTTCAGAACAAAGACGGAGGAGGAGCCCTATCGCGATATCTTTGGCGGGTTCCATCGCGATATCACGACGTCGCGATATCGCGATGGTCTTCAGAACAAAGACGGAGGAGAGGAGCCCTATCGCGATATCGTGACAGGTCACGATTTCGTGACCTGTCGCGATATCGTGGCCAGTCAGAAGCTACCACGTGGCATATTTCTTAGGCAGCACTAAAGACTATGGCAAGGTGAAGACAAGGTGGAGGGTTCGATCACGA
Source organism: Wollemia nobilis (assembly GCA_028583015.1). Lineage (NCBI taxonomy): Eukaryota > Viridiplantae > Streptophyta > Pinopsida > Araucariales > Araucariaceae > Wollemia > Wollemia nobilis. Next base: position 2,054,375 of record JAQPPZ010017031.1, on the reverse strand, counting down.
TCGGGCAAGACTAAATTTGACACGTGGACAGCCACGTGTATCCTACCAAAGTGAAGGGCACGTGTGACAAAAGTGTTGAGACAAGAAGAATGCATGGACAGGTGTACACGCAGACTGTTACGCGTATGCAAACCAAGTGGAAGGTCACGTAAATTGTTAAGGGAGGTGTCGACCGTGAATTCTTCCTTATTATTATTCGGGTTTAATAGCATTTACAGGTGATGGTTTAATGGAGGAGACACAGTGCAGAGGACGGTCAGAACAGTGCGGCCGGTGCAGGGGAGCCATCAATGCTAGTACCATGGTAGATCGGGCAGATTACCATTAAGACTAAAATTTCGAAAAACCCAGGAAGGGGGAAATTTGAATTTGAAATTTTTGTTAGGTGGAGACATTGATTGCCTGGAGGATCGAGGCCTCGTTAAAAACTCGAGAAAATCTTTGTAAAGGGGATGGTGAGTTCGGGATTGGGGAAGAAGGTGTGTCTGGAATTTAGTAACAGAAGACTGTATTAAATTATTTTACTGCAATTTTATGAGAAGTTTGTGTTCGAATCTCGAGCTTGCCATCAAGTGGTATCAGAGCGGGAGCTCCTGAGCGTGTAACCGATCGTCGGAGAGAGGCAGTTACACCAAGATCTATGGAAGGATTTATAAAAAAAAAAAATATATATATAATGCCTCCACGAAGAAACCGTGGCGGAGTAGGAAATGTGGTGCCGACCGAAGACTTCCGAGCCTTGCAGAGACAAGTTCAGGCTCTGCAAGCAGAGTTACGCAGAAGGCACGAGCCCGGAAGGGATGAGGAAAGTGAAGACGAAGTCGAAGAAGAAGACCAATCTGAGGAAGAGGAAGAGGCTGTGGATCCCGCACAAGCCCGGTTGTACAAAGCCATCTCTCAGATTGGAAAACAACCAAAAATGGAAGTTTCTACATACTCGGGAAACCTAAATCCAGAAGAAGTGATTGACTAGATAAATGACTTAGAAGAATATTTCGAGTACGAGGAGGTTGAAGACCCTAATCGGGTCAGATTTGCTAAGACCAAGTTGAAGGGTCATGCCAGCATTTGGTGGAGGGGAATACAGTTGGAGAGGAACAAAAGAGGAAAGGAGAGAATAACAAGATGGGATAGAATGGTGGAGAAACTAAAAAGACAGTTCATCCCGGCAGATTACGAGTTGGATCTGTTAAGAAAGATGTAGAGTTTGAGACAGACGAACAGAACTGTCCAAGAGTACACCGAAGAGTTTTACAAGATTTCCATTAGAATTGGACATTTGGAGGCAAACAAAGAAAAGGTAGCCCGTTATATCAATGGGTTGAGACTCGGCATCCAGGAGGAGCTGAGCCTAGTTCGGGTAAGCACCATTGAGGATGCTTACCGCTTGCCTTAAAGGTAGAAGAAAAACCGAATAGGCGGTTTGAAGGCAAGCAAAGAGGAAGGGGCCGTGGTGGAAGAACTGGTGGGAGAACCAGTGGAGAAAAATATAAAGACCCGAAGAAGACTGGTGAAGCCAGTAGTAACCAAGATCAAAGGGAGGAGGATGTTTATCAGCCCCGAGACCAGAACAGCTACCCAAGAGGACGGGGTGGATCTGGACGAGGATTTGGAAGAGGAGTATTCCGTGGAACCTATTTCCACTGTGGTGAAGAAGGGCATCGTGCATTCGAGTGTCCACAACACCGGGAAAGAATGAACAAGAGGCCTGAGGGTCCGGCCAGAGCTGCTGTGACGGAGGAAGATGCTGAGTCTGAACATTCAAAAGAAGCAGAGAGAGGGGAAGCAATGATCATGAGAAGAGTCTTATTGAATGAGGAGAGGGACACAGATCAGAGAAGAAGTTTGTTCCGCACAAGATGTAAATGTGCGGGCAAGGTGTGCAATATAATTATTGATAATGGTAGCACGGACAACCTGGTTTCAGAAGAGATGGTTACAAAACTATAGTTAGAAAGGAAGAAGCACCCACACCCATACCGGGTCGCATGGTTGCAGAAAGACCATAAAGCTTTGGTCAATGAGCAGTGCTCCGTTAATTTTAAAATTGGAAATTATTGTGATGAGGTCCTGTGCGACATTCTACCCATGGATGCTTGCCATATGTTGCTGGGGAGGCCCTGGCAGTTTGACCGGAGTGCCGTGCATGATGGCCGTGCCAACACCTACTCATTGACAAAGAATGGTGTACGACACAAATTAAAACCCTTAAAGGAAGCGGGTGAAAAGGTATGTAACAATTCCAGAATTTGTTTAGTTGAAGGGAGAAAGTTCCTAGATGGGTTGAAGCATGAAAATTTATGTTATGCAATGATCCCGAGAGTCAGAGAGAAGGAATGCCAGGATACCCCAGCAGAAGTCCTGGATCTGCTGGAGGAATTTCCAGATATTGTGTCTGACAATGTGCCTGAGGGTTTACCCCCAGTAAGGAAAATTAGCCACCATATAGATTTGGTATCGGGATCAAGCTTGCCAAATAAAGCTGCACACAGAATGACACCTGTAGAAACTAAGGAGTTAAATAGACAGGTCCAAGAATTGTTAGAGAAGGGATTGATTCGGGAAAGTTTGAGCCCATGCGCAGTACCTGTAGTGCTGGCGCCAAAGAAGGATGGAGAATGGAGGATGTGTACAGATTCACGGGCCATCAACAAAATCACTATTAAATACAGATTCCCGTTGCCAAGGATGGATGATATCATGGACTGTTTAAGTGGAGCTAAATACTTCACAAAGATCGACTTAAAAAGTGGCTATCATCAGATCCGTATCCGGGAGGGAGATGAGTGGAAGACAACCTTCAAGACAAGAGAGGGCTTGTATGAGTGGTTGGTCATGCCATTTGGGCTGTCCAATGCACCAAGTACTTTCATGCGGCTGATGAATGAAGTACTGAAGGAATTCCTAGGAAAGTTTGTTATTGTTTATTTAGATGATATATTGATATTCAGCAGGACCCTGGAGGAACACCTGATGCATATCAGGAGGGTTTTTGAAAAACTGCGAGAAGAGCAGTTATTAATAAATCTGAAAAAGTGTAACTTTGTCAAGAAAGAATTGGTATACCTGGGGTTTGTAATCTCAGCAGAAGGTCTGAAAATGGACCCCGAGAAGGTGAGAGCCATCATTGAATGGCCTACCCCAAAAAGCACAACAGAAGTAAGATCATTTCATGGTTTGGCCAGCTTTTACAGGAAGTTCATAAAGAACTTCAGCAGCATTTGTGCACCTCTCACAGAAACAATGAGGGGAGATAAAAAGGAGTTCAAGTGGACATCAGGGGCTGAAAGGAGCTTTGAAGCATTGAAGAAAAAGGTCACAGAATAGCCTGTCTTGGCACTCCCAGACTTTGACAAAGTGTTTCAAGTGGACTGTGATGCCAGTGGCAGTGCAATAGGGGCTGTACTGAGTCAAGGAGGCAAGCCAGTTGCTTATTTCAGTGAGAAGTTAAATGATGCTCAAAAAAAGTATTCAGTTTATGACCAAGAATTTTATGCTATAGTTCAGGCTCTGAAGAAGTGGAGACACTATTTGCTGCCAAAGGAGTTTGTTCTATTTACTGATCATCAGGCTTTACAATACATTAACAGTCAGACAAAACTGAACCAAAGGCACATGAAGTGGGTAGAATTCCTTCAAAGTTATACCTTTGTGCTGAAGCACAAAAGTGGGAAATCAAACAAGGTTGCAGATGCCTTGAGCAGAAGACAGACTTTACTGATTAAATTGACAGTGGAAGTAGTGGGATTTGAAGAACTGAAGGGTTTGTACCCTGCAGATCCGGATTTTGCAGAAGCCTGGAAGGCTTGCTTAACACCTGTTACGGTGGACCGAACAAAATGGTTGGATTTCCTAATCCAAGATGGAATGTTGTTCAAGGGAAGTAAATTATGCATTCCAAGGAGCTCCATGCGGGAGAACTTGATCAAGGAAAAGCACAGCGGAGGGCTGGCTGGGAATTTTGGTAGGGATAAGACTGTTGCCCTAGTGGATGAAAATTATTATTGGCCACAACTTCAGCAAGATGTGAGGAAGTTTGTGCAAGGTTGCAGAATATGTCAGATGGCAAAGGGTGTAAGGCAAAACACAGGATTATACCAGCCATTACCAGTACCTGAGAGGCCATGGGAGGATATAAGCATGGATTTTGTCCTCGGGTTGCCAAGAACACAGAGGGGAAATGACTCTGTATTTGTGGTGGTTGACCGGTTCTCCAAAATGGCACATTTTATTCCCTGCCAGAAGACGAGTGATGCAGTTCATATTGCGGGGTTGTTCTTCAAGGAGGTGGTACGACTCCACGGTCTACCAAGAAGCATAGTTTCTGATAGAGATACAAAGTTTGTTGGGTATTTCTGGAGAACTCTGTGGAAGAAGTTGAAGACAGACCTGAAATTCAGTTCAGCATACCACCCACAGACTGATGGGCAGACGAAGGTGGTAAATAGAAGCCTGGGTAATTTACTGAGATGTTTGATAGTGGATCAACCCAAGGGATGGGATTTGGTCTTACCACAGGCAGAATTTGCGTATAACAGTTCAGTCAATAAAAGCACCAATAAGTCTCCATTCCAGATAGTATATGGGAACAACCCGAGAAATGTGTCTGAACTGAGAAGGTTAGACAAGGGAGAAAAGTGTAGTGCCGAGGCAGAAGAATTTGTAGAACATATGAAAAGTCTGCATGAAGAAGTGAGGAAACAAATTATAAAGATGAATACTCAATATAAGGCAAGGGCGGACCAGAAGCGGCGGTTCAAGGAGTTCGAAGTGGGAGATGAGGTCATGGTACATCTCAGGAAGGAGAGATTTCCTGCCAAAACTTATAATAAATTGAAGATGAAAAAGTTTGGGCCATGCAGAATACTGGGAAAGCGGGAGTCAGGAAATGCATATGAAGTAGAATTACCAAATTGGCTTGACATTTCACCTATTTTTAACATTTCAGATTTGGTGGAATATCATGAAGGGGACAGTACAGAGGTACCAAGTACAGAATTGTGGCAAGTTTCAGCATCTACTCCAACAGCCAACGAGATTGAGGAGATATTAGACTCTCGTGAGGGCAGAAGCACCAGAAATAGACAGTATTCTGAATACTTGGTAAAGTGGAAGGGCAGGCCTGTTGAAGATGCGACTTGGCTGTCGAAAGTGGAGGTTGACCGCCTGGGCCTTTCCCCAACAAAACAGAAGTGAGGATCACTTCTAATCTACCCCGGGTGTCTGATGCAGGAGCATCCGGAGACAGTAAAGCAATCTTGCATCTTACAAATTTCTTTTCTAAGTTATTTGCACTTTGATCGATTTATTTCAGTATTGAGGAAGGTTCTGTGGAGCAATTCTCGGTTTGAGGAAGTTTTAAGGCAAAAGGGAGAGGGGTCGCGAAATCGTGACATGTCGCGATTTTGCGACATGTCGCGAAATCGCGACCCCAAAAGCTGTAGTGTATCTTTGGCGGGTTCCGTCGCGATATCACGACGTCACGATATCGCAACCATTTTGCAAGGCAGTGGAGAGGAGCGTAAGTTGTCACGATATCGTGACGTCGCGATATCGCGACCGTTTTGCAATGCAATGTAGGGGAGCTTCAGACGTCGCGATATCGCGACGTCGCGATATCACATATCACGACGTCGTGATATCACGACATCGCGATATCGCGACGTCGCGATATCGTGACGGTCTTCAAAACAAAGACGGAGGAGAGGAGCCCTGTCGCGATATCACGGCCAGTCAGAAGCTGCCACGTGGCATATTTCTTAGGCAGCACTAAAGACTACGACAAGGTGAAGACAAGGTGGAGGGTTCGATCGCGATCGGGAAAGACTAAATTCGACACGTGGACAGCCACGTGTATCCTACCAAAGTGAAGGGCACGTGTGACAAAAGTGTTGAGACAAGAAGAATGCATGGACAGGTGTACACGTAGACTGTTACGCGTATGCAAACCAAGTGGAAGGTCACGTAAATTGTTAAGGGAGGTGTCGGCCGTGAATTCTTTCTTATTATTATTCGGGTTTAATAGCATTTACAGGTGATGGTTTAATGGAGGAGACACAGTGCAGAGGACAGTCAGAACAGTGTGGTCGGTGCAGGGGAGCCATCAATGCTAGTACCATGGTAGATCGGGCAGATTACCATTAAGACTGAAATTTCGAAAAACCCAGGAAGGGGGAAATTTGAATTTGAAATTTTTGTTAGGTGGAGACATTGATTTCCTGGAGGATCGAGGCCTCGTTAAAAACTCGAGAAAATCTTTGTAAGCGGGATGGTGAGTTCGGGATTGGGGAAGAAGGTGTGTGTCTGGAATTTAGTAACAGAAGACTGTATTAAATTATTTTACTGCAATTTTATGAGAAGTTTGTGTTCGAATCTCGAGCTTGCCATCAAGTTAGGAAGAACATTGTATTTCCAAGTGAATCACTCCTTATAACCCATGAAATCACTCAATGAACTTGACTTCGAGAAATTTTACTATCTTAGAGCAAATCACTAGCTAGATGGAGCAAATCACTATCTAATTTAAACTTTGGAAAACTTATTCCAAATTTTGTCCCAAATGCCAGCTTCATATGGTAGATGTAAATTTGAAGTTAAAAATGAGAGATTGTGCAATTTCAATGTTTTATTGCTTATTTTCTTCACAAGATTTAAATGATTTTTTAGTTTTTAGTGGAATCACCATTTGTAAAGCACCTCCAAAATCAAACACAAATAACAAAAAAGATATGAAACTAAAGATCAAATTGAGATTGACCTTGATAAATCAAGTCCCTAGTCCTGATGAATCACTCTAGATTCAATTTGTGAAAATTTTGTATATTTGGAATGAATCACCAACTTAATGAAGTGAATTGCTAGCTTAATGGAGTGAATTACTCAAAAAAATGGAATTGGAGTGACTTAAATAGAGTGAATAGCTCTAAATTTAGAGGAAATCAATATTTGTTTGGAACTTGACAAAAATCCTTTAATTTTAGATAAAACGCTTCCCACTTGTGGTATGAGCTAAAGGAATAGGGTCCCATAAGATGTGCCAAAAATCTATGTTGAATTACACATGATTGATATTTTAGTGAGTGTTTTTTTGGGACGATAATGAGGATTCATCTCACTAGGTGTGTGAAAATATATGTTGAATTGTGGAAAGGTACTTCTTATGTGCCCATAATGTTGGTTTCAATGATAGTTGGATAGAAGGGCTTATGACCTCTTCCAATATCCAAATTTAGGCTAGCTTTCTACTATCCTTGCTAAATTCTAATTTGATATAATCTAACCACATAAAATTAAAATGCAAAAAAAGGAAGTAAAATGCATGAAAAGTAAATTGTTTAGGGTGAAAAATATTTAAAGTAAATACAATTGAAATTGTAGCAACGAATGTGTGCAATCAATCAATATATAAAAAATTTAAATAATTTTTTTTTCCATTCAAATGAAATAAAATAATGAGAGGAATGAGAAGATGGGCAAATTGGCTATGTCTCAATCACCATGCATTCTGCAATCCAATAGGGTAGTGACATTGATGGAGAGCAAAAGGCTTATTGATTTCCCATTGTTAGAGTATATTACATTATTTAGGTACATGTCAATGTACTGCCTTGGGTACATTATTAGATTAGGAGTTACTTGGGGTAGAATCAATAAATGCACAAGTGTCAATGTGCAAGGAGTCCACTTGTACATGAGTCATAGGAATGATAGTTAGGAAGAGTAAGGGCCAAGTTACCTATTTTCTATATAAAGGTCCATAGTGAATAGAGTGAGAGTGTGGGAGTCCATTGCTTATAGCATGCACTGATAGAGTAGGTTTCTATCTATTGTATCCAGTTCAATATTTTTGTGAGTTCCATTAATAACAAATTTTTGTGTCATTCCTAAAATTCATTATCTTTTTGCATCTTGTGATTTCTATATCCCGTAACATACTTAATAAAAATTTAACATTGGTATCAGAGCACACAACAGATCTAGATAGGAATAGGGAGAGCCACAACAAATCTTTTTGCATCTTGTGATTTCCATCTCCATCTATAAATGCTCTGATCCGTTAATTTTAAACACTCCCCTCTCCACATGCAGCAAGAGGCGCGATTGCTGCTCCTCATGGGCGGAGCTTGTCAATTTCAAATATATACACTTTGGCTTTGTTTATATCTCTTCTTTCCCGCGTGCATTCACGAGCAACTCGTTTTCCACTACCCAGATTTCAACGGAGTAAAATGTGGGGCTTCAGAGAAGTCACCTCCCCTAAACGCGTGGCTTCGACGGACACGTCTGGAAGCAGGCAACGCAGTCGAAAAAGATTATTATACCGCTACGATGAAGAGGAAGAGGAGCAAGTTATCAAGCAACGGGAGCGACATGTGGCCATCCTCAATTCGTTTTCAGACGACAAGAAGCGTGGCACGATGTGGCATATGCTGAGCGGCGCCTGCGACCTCTTCCGCTGCAACAGAGGTTTGTACTCGAAGCTGGCGCTCCGCGGGGAATCTGAACACGAGGATGAAATTTCCAAAGACGTGACGCGCACCCTGCGGTGCCACCCCTTTTTCAGCGACGAGGGCGGCCGCGGGCAGAAGGCGCTCTTCAATATCCTCAAGGCCTATTCCCTCTACGACAAGGAAGTGGGTTATACTCAGGGCATGGGTCTCGTGGCCGCGGTGCTGTTGCTCCACATGGAGGAGGAGGACGCTTTCTGGGCCTTCGTGGTCCTCCTCAAGGGCTACGATAACGGGGGTGTCAAGCAACCGTTGCGTGGCTTGTATCTGCCAGGGCTTCCTCTGCTGAATCAGTGCCTCTTCCAGATGGGGAGGCTGCTGGAGGAGCAGCTGCCCATGGTGGCCGCGCACCTCCGACGGGAGAACGTACAAACCCAATTTTATGCCACGCCGTGGTTTATGACGTTTTTTGCTTACCGGTTCCCATTAAAATTGGTAGCGAGGATTTGGGATCTCATGATTTGTGAGGGCGTCAGGGTGTTGTTCCAGGTGGGACTTGCTCTGTTCACTTGGTTTGGTGACAGTTTACTTTACATGGAGTTTGAGGAGATCTTAAACATGTTGGAACGCCCTCCGGATGAAGCCTTGGACTCCGATAGACTGTTGGATGTGGTAGGTGCTATTAGGGTTACTGATAGTAAGTTGGAGGAGCTTAGGTTAGAGTATGAAGCTATCTGTAAACAGTGCAAACGATAACAATTATGACTTATCATGGTTCACCTAGCATACAATAACTAAGAGAGTTTAAACAATTTTGCCAATGCTTTATCCTGCATGCCTCTTCCTGATGTTTATTATTTTGCCAATGCTTTAATAATAAATTAAATAAAATTTTAAAAATAAATCAAATAATGTAATTGTATTTTAATTTATCAAACATATATTTATATAAATTATATTAATTATTATGGTTAATTGGATGTGGTCTACCGGCAAGGACGTCACTTGCATTATTGGTGATATGATCCTGGTTCAATCCCCATGGTGGATGTGTATAAGAAGTATTACTCAAAAATTTTTATTATGTTTAATTGGATTAAAAACCAATTTTAATTAATCTTAATTTTTTTCAATTATTTATTTGGATTGAAAGGATGCCATTGTATTACATCATCATTACTTAGTGGTATTACAACAAAGCTTGGATATTATCCATATCCCTTGGCAAGATTAGAACCTTGATCTCCTTCTAACAGTGGAGCTAATATCATTTGATTAATCTCACATTATAATATGCAAAATATATTGGCAAGATTCTAATCTTGATCTCCTTTTTAAATGTTAAGAATATGAACTAATACCATTTGATTAATCTCACATTACATTATGCAAAATATTTTATATTATGTTAGTTTTATAAAAATAAATAAATATATAATAATATTATATTTTATTTTAATTATAATTATTTTAACTAAGATATATATTTTATTTTTATTATTCTATTTATTTAATTTATATATTTTATTATTATTTAATTTAAATTTAATACCTTAAAAATATAATTTATTTAATTATAAAAACAAATTTACATCCCTAATATCTGATTTTAATACAATCCATCTTGAACAAAGATTCCTTGCAAACCCCTATAAAATCTAAAGCAAGGCATTACTTTCTAATTTGACAACGTTAAGTGGGTATTGGAGAGGGGCTACATGAAATGTCTCCTATTTTTCATGCCAACTTGGAACTCTACATTGCCAAATTATATTTTATTGATTTTGCTCTTATTTTAAGATGTTTAATCTTTCTTGGTGTTTCTTATTCTTATTTTTAGAATATTTCAACCCGTTCAAAAATTTGAAAGTTTTTGAATTTTAATTAATTGATAATTAAATAATGTAATTTTATTTTAATTTATTAAAAAATATTATTTTAAAAAATAAATTATTATTATTATTTTAAAAAATCATGTGGTTGTAAGTAAAAGTTATTTTTTCAAAATATTTTTACATCCCTAATATCTGATTTTAATACAATCCATCTTGAACAAAGATTCCTTGCAAACCCCTATAAAATCTAAAGCAAGGCATTACTTTCTAATTTGACAACGTTAAGTGGGTATTGGAGAGGGGCTACATGAAATGTCTCCTATTTTTCATGCCAACTTGGAACTCTACATTGCCAAATTATATTTTAATACATCCCTAATATCTGATTTTAATACAATCCATCTTGAACAAAGATTCCTTGCAAACCCCTATAAAATCTAAAGCAAGGCATTACTTTCTACTTTGACAACGTTAAGTGGGTATTGGAGAGGGGCTACATGAAATGTCTCCTATTTTTCATGCCAACTTGGAACTCTACATTGCTAAATTATATTTTATTGATTTTGCTCTTATTTTAAGATGTTTAATCTTTCTTGGTGTTTCTTATTCTTATTTTTAGAATATTTCAACCCGTTCAAAAATTTGAAAGTTTTTGAATTTTAATTAATTGATAATTAAATAATGTAATTTTATTTTAATTTATTAAAAAATATTATTTTAAAAAATAAATTATTATTATTATTTTAAAAAATCATGTGGTTGTAAGTAAAAGTTATTTTTTCAAAATATTTTTACATCCCTAATATCTGATTTTAATACAATCCATCTTGAACAAAGATTCCTTGCAAACCCCTATAAAATCTAAAGCAAGGCATTACTTTCTAATTTGACAACGTTAAGTGGGTATTGGAGAGGGGCTACATGAAATGTCTCCTATTTTTCATGCCAACTTGTAACTCTACATTGCCAAATTATATTTTAATACATCCCTAATATCTGATTTTAATACAATCCATCTTGAACAAAGATTCCTTGCAAACCCCTATAAAATCTAAAGCAAGGCATTACTTTCTAATTTGACAACGTTAAGTGGGTATTGGAGAGGGGCTACATGAAATGTCTCGTATTTTTCATGCCAACTTGGAACTCTACATTGCCAAATTATATTTTATTGATTTTGCTCTTATTTTAAGATGTTTAATCTTTCTTGGTGTTTCTTATTCTTATTTTTAGAATATTTCAACCCGTTCAAAAATTTGAAAGTTTTTGAATTTTAATTAATTGATAATTAAATAATGTAATTTTATTTTAATTTATTAAAAAATATTATTTTAAAAAATAAATTATTATTATTATTTTAAAAAATCATGTGGTTGTAAGTAAAAGTTATTTTTTCAAAATATTTTTACATCCCTAATATCTGATTTTAATACAATCCATCTTGAACAAAGATTCCTTGCAAACCCCTATAAAATCTAAAGCAAGGCATTACTTTCTAATTTGACAACGTTAAGTGGGTATTGGAGAGGGGCTACATGAAATGTCTCCTATTTTTCATGCCAACTTGGAACTCTACATTGCCAAATTATATTTTATTGATTTTGCTCTTATTTTAAGATGTTTAATCTTTCTTGGTGTTTCTTATTCTTATTTTTAGAATATTTCAACCCGTTCAAAAATTTGAAAGTTTTTGAATTTTAATTAATTGATAATTAAATAATGTAATTTTATTTTAATTTATTAAAAAATATTATTTTAAAAAATAAATTATTATTATTATTTTAAAAAATCATGTGGTTGTAAGTAAAAGTTATTTTTTCAAAATATTTTTACATCCCTAATATCTGATTTTAATACAATCCATCTTGAACAAAGATTCCTTGCAAACCCCTATAAAATCTAAAGCAAGGCATTACTTTCTAATTTGACAACGTTAAGTGGGTATTGGAGAGGGGCTACATGAAATGTCTCCTATTTTTCATGCCAACTTGGAACTCTACATTGCCAAATTATATTTTAATACATCCCTAATATCTGATTTTAATACAATCCATCTTGAACAAAGATTCCTTGCAAACCCCTATAAAATCTAAAGCAAGGCATTACTTTCTAATTTGACAACGTTAAGTGGGTATTGGAGAGGGGCTACATGAAATGTCTCCTATTTTTCATGCCAACTTGGAACTCTACATTGCCAAATTATATTTTATTGATTTTGCTCTTATTTTAAGATGTTTAATCTTTCTTGGTGTTTCTTATTCTTATTTTTAGAATATTTCAACCCATTCAAAAATTTGAAAGTTTTTGAATTTTAATTAATTGATAATTAAATAATGTAATTTTATTTTAATTTATCAAAAAATATTATTTTAAAAAATAAATTATTATTATTATTTTAAAAAATCATGTGGTTGTAAGTAAAAGTTATTTTTTCAAAATATTTTTACATCCCTAATATCTGATTTTAATACAATCCATCTTGAACAAAGATTCCTTGCAAACCCCTATAAAATCTAAAGCAAGGCATTACTTTCTACTTTGACAACGTTAAGTGGGTATTGGAGAGGGGCTACATGAAATGTCTCCTATTTTTCATGCCAACTTGTAACTCTACATTGCCAAATTATATTTTAATACATCCCTAATATCTGATTTTAATACAATCCATCTTGAACAAAGATTCCTTGCAAACCCCTATAAAATCTAAAGCAAGGCATTACTTTCTAATTTGACAACGTTAAGTGGGTATTGGAGAGGGGCTACATGAAATGTCTCCTATTTTTCATGCCAACTTGGAGCTCTACATTGCCAAATTATATTTTATTGATTTTGCTCTTATTTTAAGATGTTTAATCTTTCTTGGTGTTTCTTATTCTTATTTTTAGAATATTTCAACCCGTTCAAAAATTTGAAAGTTTTTGAATTTTAATTAATTGATAATTAAATAATGTAATTTTATTTTAATTTATTAAAAAATATTATTTTAAAAAATAAATTATTATTATTATTTTAAAAAATCATGTGGTTGTAAGTAAAAGTTATTTTTTCAAAATATTTTTACATCCCTAATATCTGATTTTAATACAATCCATCTTGAACAAAGATTCCTTGCAAACCCCTATGAAATCTAAAGCAAGGCATTACTTTCTAATTTGACAACGTTAAGTGGGTATTGGAGAGGGGCTACATGAAATGTCTCCTATTTTTCATGCCAACTTGGAACTCTACATTGCCAAATTATATTTTAATACATCCCTAATATCTGATTTTAATACAATCCATCTTGAACAAAGATTCCTTGCAAACCCCTATAAAATCTAAAGCAAGGCATTACTTTCTAATTTGACAACGTTAAGTGGGTATTGGAGAGGGGCTACATGAAATGTCTCCTATTTTTCATGCCAACTTGGAACTCTACATTGCCAAATTATATTTTATTGATTTTGCTCTTATTTTAAGATGTTTAATCTTTCTTGGTGTTTCTTATTCTTATTTTTAGAATATTTCAACCCGTTCAAAAATTTGAAAGTTTTTGAATTTTAATTAATTGATAATTAAATAATGTAATTTTATTTTAATTTATTAAAAAATATTATTTTAAAAAATAAATTATTATTATTATTTTAAAAAACCATGTGGTTGTAAGTAAAAGTTATTTTTTCAAAATATTTTATGATTTTTTTTATTTGGTTAGTGTGAGAAATTCCTACGACCAATGCACAAGGTTGAGCAGTCTCCTCCAAACCATGACCTTTGTAAAGTTGAGAGCTATGTTCATCAATAGGAAATTTAACACAACCACCACACACCCACCCACTCGCACACTCGCACACGTCGCGGTTTGAACCTTAGACCTTCCTAAAAAAATCCAAAGCCCAGGCTATTGTGTTGTCCCACTGGGATAATATATTTTATGAATTAAACTATATCTAGCATTTTTTATCATATATATATATATATTTATTTCTATGAAATATATTATTCAAAATCACTTCTTTGACATCATTCTCATTAAGAAATAAAATCTTACTTGACAAATTATCTTTCAAAATTTGAAATTCATCAAGATGAATATCAACACCACAATTGACTAAATTGTTTACTCTTCAATTTCCTTCTTTATAAATATGCTCACATTTTCAAGAGACTGTCTCCAATAATGGATGACGAACATAGACAATAATACCCACTTCCACTTTTTTGATATCATTCTTAATAATTTGTAAATCCTCCTTAATTGAAATATATCTCCATCATTTGATCAATTGTAATTTTAATCATTGTCAAAATTTCCCTAGCCTTCGCTAGTTGCTAGTTGAAGTTCCACAATATCTTCATTATTTCAAAAAAATACCACCTTCACCAACATTTTTATTTCCTTTAGAAACACCATCAAAATTAATTTTAATGAACCCAATTTCTAGACATTTCCATTTTATCATAGATTGAACCATAATTTTTATTTTCATGCCATGATCACAAATGACTCAAATCATATAACCAAGTTATTACCACCTTTTTTGTGTGCACTTGAGACTTCATGGTCTATACAAGAGAGACAACAATATGGTTACAAACTTAGACATTATTTTAAGACTTATTTTCAAAAGTTCTATTATTTCTTTCAAGCCATAAATTCCAACAAATAATGGCAGGCCCGATCCTCCATAGAATACATAATGTTTTAGCTTTCAAATAAGTACTCAAAATTTTTTATCAACTCTTTCAATGTTGATGGAAATACCTAATATATTTTTTAAAAACTAATCCCTTTTTATAAACTACTATTAGCTTGTGGAAGCTTAGGATTATTTAGAAGGGATAAAAATATGTAGACAAATGAAATGGAGCAAAATATGGATGGAAGGTGATTCACTAATAGTAATAAATGCAGTTTTGAGGAAAGCAAAGGCTTCATGAAACATACAAGAGATAACTGTGGAAATACAAGACCTTGCTACAAAATTTAAAAAAACTAGGTTTACACATACATTAAGGGAAGGAAAAAAATGTGAAGATAGGATAGCAAATAAAGGGGTTTTAATTGAGAATCATGAAGTTAAATTCTCTTTTCCATGGTTAGAAGAAGTAGTAAGTTTAGCTGAAGCTAACAAAAAATGTCGACTATCTGAATCAAATAATGATTAAGATTTACTTTATGTTTCCATTTGTAATATTTACTTTATTTTATAACATTAATGTGTTTTTATATAAACTATTTGGTACAATTCTTATGGTTGCACTTATGCTTTAGGAAGGAAACTAGCATTCAAATTTGGTAAAGTGGACTATGATAGCACAAAGTTTTGGAAATATTACTCTACTAAGATGTAATGCATAGATAGTAGAGGTGGAGTTTTGGTGTTGTGAAGGCTATTGTAGGAAAATGTCAAGAAGAAGGATGCTAAATTTTAGAATATTTGTATTCAAACAAAAAATTAAAGATCCAAAAAATGAAAATAAAGAATTCAGACTTTTTTGTGAAAAATGATATTGATATCTAGTTATAGTAACTCAATGGAGATAAGAACTGAATCTATTTATAAAATCTCAAGATCTAAAGGAGAGAGTTGTGATTTGCCAAGGGTGGGGGACTTGAGTATAACCCCTTGTTCTTCAACATTATATATATAACTACTATTATCTTTATTAATTATTATATTTGGGTTGAAAAGCAACTTCAACTAATATTACATTATTGTAATATTATTATATATTGTATTGTACATAAAATATTAAATATTATATGTATACAAAAATATAAATATTTGACATTAATAGTTTTAATTCATATTTAATTATAAATATAGTTATCTTTATTAGAAATGATTAGTCCTTTATTTATTTTTTAATTATAAACATAGTTATCTTTATTAGAAATTATTAGTCCTTTATATATATATGTGTGTGTGTGTGTGTGGAACTAGGAGCAAATGCCATATTTTATTATTTTAGAAAGCTAGAAAGGTTGTGAGGGCAAGTAGGAACCAAGTATGAGCAAGGATTGAGCCTCACTTTTTCCTATTCCATATCTTTGGAAAATTTCAAAAAACAAAGGTTTCTTATAAGGAAAAGATAAGCAACATGATAGAAAATTTAGTGTTTGAAGTCCCAACTAGAAGTAAGGATGCTTAAATTTAAGTATATAATGCCCTAGCTAGATACAAAAGCGATATCAATTCTATAGAAAACCCCCTTTAGGTAGCTAATGTTATACTATAAGTGATTTTCAAGGATGAGATGATTGTATATGTCATAATGATTCTTAAAAGTAGAGGGTTAATATGTAAGTTCCATGGATATTGGGTAGGTTTATTGAAGATTCAAAATTATATCAAGAAGAAATGAAGATTCAAAATTAGATCAAGAAGAAATGAAGATTCAATTCAAATTACTCTGAATTTTCTTTCAAAAGTATTTTTTCTCATCATCTTATCTAGTTTAAAAATCAAGGATAAGATAATGGGTGATGGCCCATGGTTTAGGGGAGAGATGCATTATATTTATGAACATGAATTGAGAATATTTTTCATGGAGATAAAAACTATTAAAATACTTCTACTTTGGGTTAGGTTTTTGGAATTCCATATCAATTTATCAATAAGGAGGTTTTGGAGAATTTTTGCAATACTCTAGGGCAGTTCAAGTAGGAGGAATTAACTACTAAGAAGTGAATGCATGTTATATATACTCAAATATGTGTTACAATTTATATTTTAAAACCTTTTCCATATTTTATTAAGATCAAGTTTGAAGAAAGAGAACTTAATCAACAAGTGGGTTATGCAAATACATCATTATGATGTTGTAAATACTATGAAATTGAAGACATGGAAAGAGATTACAAATTGGAAATATGAAGAAAGAGATGGAAAATTTAGGGTATGGCACAAACTTCAATATGAAGCAAGAAGATCAAACTATAGTGGAAAATGGATTGGATCATACTATACTATATTGCTCCTATTCTCCATCCTATATATAGGATCCTCATTGGCTCATTGCCTCCTCTAGATCACTAGAGGTGCATCCTCCTCCTCATCCTCGAGTTCCATAATATACATACCTCATCTTATTTTCTCAACTAAGTGACATCCTTGGCATGAGGTATGTCTATAATTTATATCTCTCCCATGTACACTAGAGGCATGGTATTTAATATCTTTATCTTCATAAATCAAGTTCCCACAATCAATCACCCAATACCATATATATCTTTTAAATGTGTCTCATAATAAATTTGGGATAGACAAGAATATGATCATCCTACCGAAGTTGCCTCAACATCCTACTGATAGATATACCTACAAAATATTTATATGGTATTTAACAAGTATTTTCTTTCCAAAATCCTCTCATATATCAACCATTCGACATAGGGTATGACTATAAAAAATCCAAATGATAGCCAATTCATATCCAAGTATAAAACTAACATTACTTTATGCATATATCATTGCAACCCTTTCTATAATCACCATGGATATATCCATGGAAAATGGGTTTTCATATTCTAAGGTTTTCCATGGGGCTTATATCATAAAATATCTCATATATCCATCCTTAATACATGTTCTACAACATATTCTAACAAAGGCTAAACAACACTTCAATCTTTGTTAAGAGGTATATAGAATTTAATCATACAACTTATGTAATTATAAAAGCTAAAGTGCCAACCCTTGTAATGGGCCATATTCAAGTATTTATAGATTTACATTGTATTATTTTAGCACAAAATGATTGTACCAAAACTAATTCTAGGCCAAAAAAGCTAGTATAGACTGTGTGCATATCTTTCTAGCTCATTCGGGTATAATTGTCATGATGTGGTTGTGCTGATGTGGATGATTCTAATATTTTCTTGGAGCATGGTATCCACGTGCTTCAAGCTTATTTAAGGTGTTCTTTTATATATTTTCTTTTTACCACTCTGCTTGATGACTAGTCCAACTATGTAAGGATAGGTGTATGATGGAGGAGTATTTAGTTGTTTAGATTTTTAATAGAGTTGATTTTTCTTGATAGTGATAGATTTGGGTTCCTTAAAGATTTACCCAAATATTTCCCTTAGCCAAAATTGGGGCCCATACTAATTGAGTGTTGGATTATTTTGCTTTTTGGAGTGATGTCAACTTCCTTGAAAATCCTAGACTTTATAATTACTGCTTTTTAAAAATGAGTGTTGTCGAGTGTTGGAGATGAGCCTTCTTTGAAATATAGCACTTTCTTATGCTAGGATTTATGCCTTACAATTTTTTAATCTAGCCTTTTTTTGTGCTAGACTTTTTATGCACCTTGTGATGACGTTAGTTGTCCAAAATTTTGGCCTCTACTTTGACACTTAGCCATTTTTTTTATTTGACCTATTGTTATGCCAGATTCTTTATGCTCTCCTTGTTGACATCAACACTCTAAAAATTTGGTCTATTTTATTTTAGAATTAATCAAAATTTGAATATGATGTTGTAGAAAAATGTTGAACTCTCTTGCCTTAGCTAATTTTGAGATTTAGCTACATCGGATGCCCACACTTTCATACCCTTTGATGATATCAGCTTTAAATTTTTTTGATTCCTTTATCCATACTTAACTAAATTTTTATTCTAGCACTGTGACAAAATGTTGAGCTCCTTTGCCTTAGTCATTTCTTAAGGTTTATGACAATCTTATATTTTTGACTATGCTTCTGGTCCTCTAGTTTGATATATGCTATCTATTTAGCAAAATTTTCTCTTGAAGTGATGCTATATATAGGTGGATTAATATTTTTTCCCATAGGTAGATGGGTTGATTTTTTGTTGGCACCATTTAAACTAGGATGGTGATCCATTGAGTCTAACACTATAGCTAAAATACAATTATGGATGATGAGTTTTGACTAGGATGTGTTATGATGTATGGAGGATTTGAATTGATAGATGTATGGACATTCAAAATAGGTGAGATGGAGGATGTAGATCCAATAATTTAAAGGTTTTGTGTGGTATGGGATGCATAGGCCATTGATGGGGTAGGTGGTAACTTTCCTCCCCTAATTAGAATATCTTCTACACAAGTTTCTTCTTCAAAGGGTGTAGTTAGAATGTTATGATTAGCATCATAGACAATCAAAGCCAAATATGATTATAAATATTTGATATGATATGGAATGCTTCTTATTTATTTGGACTAACATTTTATAGAATTAAATTTAAGGCCCTCAAGCATCTAGTATTATAGTCATGAATGATTTCCTAAGGATAACATTTCATAGTGTTCAATCGAAACAAAACAAAGTACCCATTACCCATACTTCCAAACCTACACATGTAAGGTTCTATAATTGATGCCCATATTATAACTAAATTATTTGGTAAACCTCTATACCACAATGTAGATTTATCATTCAAAGAATAAATTAGTAAGCATACCATGATATCTTCCTCTTGGATGTGATAAATTGACTTGAGTATAAATTGATCTTTGAGATGATGTAGTATCATCTTATTACCACTGCTGTTGAAGGTGGGTAATGGTTTCATAGTGGTAGGTGAGAGAGAGGAGTAGTATCCTAGATTTAATGGCCCTTGATAGGCCAAATTAGAAAGTTGGTTTAAAGGTATAGGTGGTTGAGGTGCTAGATTTTTCTATGGAGGTTAATCATCTTGCATTTAATAGAGTGTATTACGTAATATTGAGGTCAATATGGAGGCATTTGAGGGTATTGATATGAGGCATAGTAAGGCAATAGAAAAGGGGTTTTAGAATTTAGAAAAGAGGAGGTGGTAAGTTAGGATAATACCATTACTAATTTGAGGAAGCCTACATATTTTGTAATAGTAGGTATTGTTGTATGTTTTGTTATACCTAGCTAGTTTAAGGTGGCATTTGACCTAGGGGTTTCCCTATGTACTTTATGCTTAAAATTGATAAGCCGACACTTGCAATTTTTGAGTAAAATATTAGATTTAATTAGGAATATATATTTTTCCTAATGAACCTATATTTGGAGGCGCAAATTGTCTAGGTTGAAGGTCCATTATATTGGATGTGCTAGATCCTAATGGATTTTGAGGTGAAGCCATACTGGTTGGAGGGATATATTTTGTGCTAGACACTGAAGGTTGGCTTGCATTAATTATATTTATGAAATGCTACAAAGGATGGATTATTCATGGGATAATTTATATCAAAAGTCACTTTGTAAAGGGTATTGGTATGAGTCAAAGGAGAACTTGTACTTGCCCAGGTTTGGTTTGCGAGAGTGGATGAATAGCTAAGCTAATAACTAAGGAAACCAATTGTTTGGTATATAGTATTTTGAATAATATTTTTGCCATCAAGATTTTTTATTTTGAAAGAGTAAGACTAGATGTAGGAATCTTCTCAATTTCATCATCTTGATTCACCCATACGATACTTTGTTCCTTCATTTTCCTTTTTGTTTTTCTTTGGCTAATACTCAACTAACTTTGACAATTGATGTTCTTTAGTCGATATTTTTGTTTTTAAGCATATATTCATAAGATCGATCTCATGCATGTATATACCTACACATATATTTTAGGTTCAAATTTTAAAAACTAATAAAATTTCATCTATGGAGCGATTTGCTAGCAAATTGAAGTGAATTGCTAGAAAATTTAGGTAAATCACTTGAAAAACATAAATTAAAAAAAAAAAAATAAGGGCCAAGAAAATTGCTTGGAATGAATCACTTTGATTGTAGGATAAGTCACTCTCTTTGAAGGAGTTAGGAAGAACATTGTATTTCCAAGTGAATCACTCCTTATAACCCATGAAATCACTCAATGAACTTGACTTCGAGAAATTTTACTATTTTAGAGCAAATCACTAGCTAGATGGAGCGAATCATTATCTAATTTAAACTCTGGAAAACTTATTCCAAATTTTGTCCCAAATGCTAGCTTCCTATGGCAGATGCAAATTTGAAGTTAAAAATGAGATATTGTGCAATTTTAATGTTTTATTGCTTATTTGCTTCACAAGATTTAAATGATTTTTAAGTTTTTAATGGAATCACCATTTGTAAAGCACCTGCAAAATCAAACACAAATAACAAAAAATATATGAAACTAAAGATCAAATTGAGATTGGCCTTGATAAATCAAGTCCCTAATCTTGATGAATCACTCTAGATTCAATTTGTGAAAATTTTATATATTTGGAATGAATCACCAAATTAATGAAGTGAATTGCTAGCTTAATGGAGTGAATTACTCAAAAAAATGGAATTGTTGTGACTTAAATAGAGTGAATAGCTCTAAATTTAGAGTAAATCAATATTTGTTTGGAACTTGATAAAAATCCTTTAATTTTAGATAAAACGCTTCCCACTTGTAGTATGAGCTAAAGGAATAGGGTCACATAAGATGTGCCAAAAATCTATGTTGAATTACACATGATTGATATTTTAGTGAGTGTTTTTTTGGGGCGATAATGAGGATTCATCTCACTAGGTGTGTGAAAATATATGTTGAATTGTGGAAAGGTACTTCTTATGTGCCCATAATGTTGGTTTCAATGATAGTTGGATAGAAGGGCTTATGACCTCTTCCAATATCTAAATTTAGGCTAGCTTTCTACTATCCTTGCTAAATTCTAATTTGATATAATCTAACCACATAAAATTAAAATGCAAAAAAAGGAATTAAAATGCATGAAAAGTAAATTGTTTAGGGTGAAAAAGATTTAAAGTAAATACAATTGAAATTGTAGCAACAAATGTGTGCAATCAATCAATATATAAAAAAATTAAATAAAAAATTATTCCATTCAAATGAAATAAAATAATGAGAGGAATGAGAAGATGGGAAAAAGGGTTGTCTCAATCACCATGCATTCTGCAATCCAATAGGGTAGTGCCATTTATGGAGAGCAAAAGGCTTATTGATTTCCCATTGTTAGAGTATATTACATTATTTAGGTACATGTCAATGTACCGCCTTGGGTACATTATTAGATTAGGAGTTACTTGGGGTAGAATCAATAAATGCACAAGTGTCAATGTGCAATGAGTCCTCTTGTACATGAGTCATAGGAATGATAGTTAGGAAGAGTAAGGGCCAAGTTACCTATTTTCTATATAAAGGTCCATAGTGAATAGAGTGAGAGTGTGAGAGTGCATTGCTTATAGCATGCACTGATAGAGTAGGTTTCTATCTATTGTATCCAGTTCAATATTTTTGTGAGTTCCATTAATAAAAAAAATTTGTGTCATTCCTAAAATTCATTACCTTTTTGCATCTTGTGATTTCCATATCCCATAGCATACTTAATAAAAATTTAACATTGGTATCAGAGCACACAACAGATCTAGATAGGAATAGGGAGAGCCACAAGAGAGATTGAGAGGAGAGAATAAAATCTCAATTCAAGAATTTTTGAGATTGCATTTGGCTAGACTCTTCCCACGAAGTTCTATAAAACTTGTGAAGACTAGGACTCAACATTCATTCCACTAGATTGACAAATCAACTAGTGAAGATTCAATATTATTAGATTTATAATTTTTGTCCTAATACTTTGTTGTAGGAAAAGGATATTTCAAGAACCTTAAGGAAGTCCTATTGCAGACCTGCAAGTTCCAGAAGAAAAGGCCACAAAAGCCTTGTTCTAAATTTGAGAAAGAGACTCTAGAGAAGAGTCCTAGAAGAGACTGTCCCACAAAAGCCTTATTTATAAATATGCTCACATTTTCAAGAGACTGTATCCAATAATGGATGATGAACGTAAACAATAATACCCACTTCCACTTTTTTGATATCATTAATAATAATTTGTGAATCCTCCTTAATTGAAAAATATCTCCATCATTTTATCAATTGTAATTCTAATAATTGTCAAAAGTAACTTAGCCTTCGCTAGTTTTTAGTTGAAGTTCCAAAATATCTTCATTATTTCAAAAAATACCACCTTCACCAACATTTTTATTTCCTTTAGAAACACCATAAAAATTAATTTTAATGAATCCAATTTCTAAACATTTTTATTTTATCATAGATTGAAGCATATCTTTTATTTTAATGCCATGATCACAAATGACTCAAATCCTATAACCAAGTTGTTACCACCTATTTTTTGTGCACTTGAGACTTCATGGTATATAAAAATTTTACAAGAGAGACAATAATATGGTTACAAATTTAGACATGATTTTAAGAGTTATTTTCAAAAAGTTCTATTATTTCTTTCAAGCCATAAATTCTAACAAATAATGGCAACCCCAATCCTCCATAGAATACATAATGTTTTAGCTTTGAAATAATTACTCAAAAAATTTCATCAACTCTTTCAATTTTGATGGAGATATCTAATATATATTTTTAAAACTATTCCCTTTTTATAAACTACTATTATCGTGTTGAAGCTTAGGCTGCTTTAGAAGGGATAAAATATGTAGACAAATGAAATGGAGCAAAGTATGGATGGAAGGTGATTCAATAATAGTAATAAATGCAATTTTGAGGAAAGCAAATGCTTCATGAAACATACAAGAGATAACTGTGGAAATACAAGACCTTGCTATAGAATTTGAAGAAATTAGGTTTACCCAAACATTAAGGGAAGGAAACAAATGTGCAGATAGTCTAGCCAATAAAGGGGTTTTAATTAAGAATCACGAAGTTAAATTCTCTTTTCTATGGTTAGAGGAAGTAGTAAGTTTAGCTAAAGCTAACAAGAAAATGTTGACTTTGTGAATCAAATAATGATTAAGATTTACTTTATGTTTCCATTTGTAATATTTGCTTTATTTTATAACATTAATGTGTTTTATGTAAACTATTTATTACAATTATTATGGTTGCACTTATGCTTTAGGAAGGAAACTAGCAATCCAAATTTGGTAAAATGGACTATGATAACACAAAGTTTTGGAAATATTACTCTACTAAGATGTAATGCATAGCTAGTAGAGGTGGAGTTTTGGTATTGTGAAGTCTGTTGTAGGAAAATTTCAAGAAGAAGGATGCTAAATTTTGGAATAATTGTATTCAAACAAAAAATTAAAGATAAAAAAAATGAAAATCAAGAATTCAACTTTTTGTGAAAAATGATATTGATATTTAATTATAGCAACTCAATTGAGATAAGAATTGAATCTATTTGTAAAATCTCAATATCTAAAGGAGAGAGTTATGATTTTTCAAGGATGGGGGACTTGAGTATAACCCCTTGTTCTTCAACATTATATATATATATATATATATATATATATATATATATATATATATATATATATATATATATATACTACTATTATATTTATTAATTATTATATATATATATATATATATATATATATATATATCTACTATTATCTTTATTAATTATTATATTTGGGTTGAAAAGTAATTTAAACTAATATTACATTATTTTAATATTATTACATATTGTATTTTAGGTAACATATTAAATATTATATGCATACAAAAATATAAATATTTGACATTAATAGTTTTAATTCATTTTTAATTATAAATATAGTTATCTTTATTAGAAATGATTAGTCCTTTATTTATTTTTTAATTATAAACATAGTTATCTTTATTAGAAATTATTAGTCCTTTATATATATATATATATATATATATATATATATTATATATATATATATGGAACTAGGAGCAAATTCCATATTTTCTTGTTTTAGAAATCCAGAAAGGTTGTGAGGGCAAGTAGGAAGCAAGTATGAGCAAGGATTGAGACTCACTTTTTTCTATTCTATATCTTTGGAAAATTTCAAAAAACAAAGGTTTCGTATAAGGAAAACCTAGGCAACATGATACAAAAGTTAGTTTTGGAAGTCTCAACTAGGAGTAAGGATGCTTAAGTGGAAGTATATAATGCCCTATTTAGATACGAAAGTGATTCTAATTCTATATAAACCCCCTTTTATGTAGCTAATGTTATACCAGAAGTGATTTTTAAGGATGAGATGATTGTATATGTCATAATGATTCTTAACAGTAGAGGGTTAATATGTAAGTTCCATGGATATTGGTGAGGTTTCTTGAAGATTCAAAATTGGATCAAGAAGAAATGAAGATTCAATTCAAATAACTCTGAATTTTATTTCAAAAGGATTTTTCCTCATCGTCTTCTCTAGTTTAAAAATCAAGGATAAGACAATGGGTGATGGCCCATGGTTTAGGGGAAAGACTCATTATATTTATGACCATGGATTGAGAATATTTTTCATGGAGATAGAAACTATTAAAATACTTCTACTTTAAGTTAGGTTTTTGGACTTCCATATCAATTTATCAATAAGGAGGTTTTGGAGAATTTTGGTAATACTCTAGGGCAGTTCAAGTAGGAGGAATTAACTACTAAGAAGTGAATGCATGTTGTATATACCTAAATATGTGTTACAATTTATATTTTAAAACATTTTCCATATTTTATTAAGATAATTTTGAAGAAAGAAAACTAAATCAACAAGTGGGTTATGCAAATACATCATTATGATGTTGTAAATGCTATGAAATTGAAGGTATGGAAAGATATTACAAATTGAAAAGATGAAGAAAGAGATGGAAAATTTAGGGCATGACACAAACTTCAATATGAAGCAATAATATCATACTATAGTGGAAAATATATTGGATCATACTATACTATATTACTCTTATTCTCCATCCTATATATAGGATCATCTTTGGCTCATTGCCTCCTCTAGATGAGGTGCATCCTCCTCCTCATCCTCAAGTTTCATAATCTCCATACCTCCTCTTATTTTCTCAACTAAGTGACATCCTTGGTCTGAGGTATGTCTATAATTTGTATCTCTCCCATGTATACTAGAGGCATGGTCTTACTATCTTTATCTTCATAAATCAAGTTCCCACAATCAATCTTCCAATACCATATATATATCTATTAAATGTGTCTCATAATAAATTTGGGATAGACAAGAATATGATCATCCTACCCAAGTTGCCTCAACATCCTACTGATAGCTAAAACATATTTATATGGTATTTAACAAGTCTTTTCTTTCCAAAATCCTCTTCTATCTCAACCATTCCACATAGGGTACAACTATAAAAAATCCAAATGATATCCACTTTCATATCCAAGTATGAAATTGAAATTACTTTATGCATATATCATTGGAACCCTTTCTATAATCACCATGGATATATCCATGGAAAATGGTCTTTCATATTCATAGGTTTGCTATGGGGTTTATATAATAAAATATCTCATATATCCATCCTACTAATACATCCATCTCATTATTACCTTAATGCCATAATGATGATAGAGATTCACTAGAATGAGCTCATTCAATTGAAGTAGGTTCATTCCAAAACCACATGCAGATTATGTACAATATAACTATATTGGTTGTTTTGTTGTGGAATAATCTACTTCAAGGAAACTAGACTATTGCATTTTACAAATTTGAATGGATTAATCATCTTACTATCTCAATGCTCACCACCATTTTAGTATGCTTCTTCCCATTGGTGAGGTATGAATCATATTGTTATGAATCATATCATCAAATCATGGTCGCACTAAGGGCACATCACCATGCATCACCAATCATTTGAATCCCCAATATGATATTCTTGTATTCCAATGTGATCTTCATATCATACCTTTATTCATTTTTATCCCATGTAAATATTTTAGACCCAATATACTAGTTCCTTAACACATCCATCATAACCTTCCTTTTAGGCTTCACATATGGCCTCCAAGTTGTACCCATCAAGTTGATATCGTCAAAGGAGTCCCAATCCACTTATATCATTAATTCAACCACTTATACTATCCAAGAAGGATCCCAACTTTACTACATCTAATGATCCACCTCATGGGTATAGACATGGCGGTTAACCATCACACTTATTAATTATATTAGATACCAACAAGCACAACCATCGATATCATAAAAATTAAGGCTATAAATTATATATATTTAAAAAAAATTAATTTAGATAACAACATTACACTACTAAAATTTTAAAAAATACAATACCTATTTATGATATGTACAAGATTACAACACCTAATCACAATACCTATGATTGCTACAACTTGATAAAGGTGTTTATTTTTTTAAAGTATCTACCTAGGTTGCCTTGCATTATAGAATATGTATCTTGAGTGCATTTGTTTTCCAGATCACCTAATGTGTCCAAAAATAAAAATTAATAAAAAATAAAATTTCTACTATTGCAACAACCATTTCCTACTCCTAAGGACACTAATAGTTAAATAAAATACACCACAATAACTAAAATAATCGATATATAAAAAAATGAATCAATTAAAAAGCCTTAAATTTTAGGGCACAAGACACAAAAACAAGGTTTCAAAATATAAACATTCTAGGCAATTTCCATAGGTAGGGAAATCCCTAGTAGTAATAAAAAGGAGAATTCATTTTCCTAGAAGCATATATATATATATATAGGTAGGTAGGTTATCTATCTATCTCGTATGTGGTGATATGACTCAATATAGTATATGGTAACATGTGATTTCAGTCAACAATATATCAAATCCTTATCAACAACACAAAAATCCACCTCAATAGTAATAAACAAAGAAAAAATGTTATGTACATCCTTCCTAGCCTAGTTATTTTCATATTGATCCCTTAGTTTCCTCCTCCCCATGTCTTTACCCCATTTTAATGGTCAATGCTATTCACTATCAATTTTTTATTAGTCCATTCATGTGTTTATTTGTAGCTATTAGCATTTAAGCAACTGGCCACTAATGATTACATTATTCTACACCTAGACCTAGACCTTCACATACCCTTACTAATCAGTTCTATAAGTTTATTTGTTTTGCAATTTCACTCCACACTTCTAATGTGTCATATTACTATATTTTATTACTATGCCACTAATCCGTTATAACCTATGAACCTATGATAAGTTTGATTATGCTCTTGTTGCTTAGGATTTTATAAAATTAGTGCACAACATATTTTTTTACATGACATGATTTATTTTGCTTCATTAAGTGGTGTAATGGATACCTTGTAGAAGTAAGATGCATACTAGAGAATCAAGCAATCTAATGTAACAGATCTATTTTTTTATTTTGATTGGCAAAGGACATTAGGATAGGGCATGTTGATCTTTATATAAGTAGCTTTAGACGATATTTAGGAGTCATTATCTTATATCTAATACATACTTGGGTCACTATATTATTACTTTCTCATGCATTACTCACTAAAGCTCCTAAATACATGACTATAATATCCATGGATATTATCCTCATTTTTACATAAAAGTCTATAACAAATTTATTTTGACCATAATAATACATTTTAGATTAGATTACTTGCATATAGGTATTCTAGTTAAAGTCAACTCAGAATTACATAAAACTTTACAATTAGGTTTATCTATCCCACTTAATCCATCCTATACATTTCATTCACTTTTAGGTTTTGGTCGACTAGATTGGCTACCATAGATCAATGTTCATTGTCAAAGTGAGTTTCAATAGCAAATTTATATAAATATGACATCATATTAGGCAACTTGAAAAATAATTCAAATATAGATTCGTTGATAGTCTATATAAAGTAGTTGGATAACACATAAGAATAATTATCCCATCTTCCTTATACCCACGTGCTAATCTCTTCTTTCCTACTACTTACTACTTCGAATCTTCTACAAGTTTACTTATAAGTTCTAGGATATACAATACTAAGAGGTTGTTATAAGTCTATCAGACTATCAACCTTGGTCACTAAGTTACCTAGCAATTTTTCCTTCTTCCACTATATTCCCACTTACCTCAAGGTTAAAGTGAGAGTCGATCTTAAGCATCCAAGGGATGCTTGTTGGAATATTTATAATCTAACCTTATGAGGCTAAGGTTGGTAGTTATGAAGTGCATATAGGCACTCTTGATGTAAGTGTATAAGCATCTTATATGTAAAGCCTACATGCATCATTTATATAATCCTACAACCATATTTATGTAATATTACAAGAAGTTTTGATGTATTCACTCTTAGAAATATTGGTTAAACCTCATCCATGGTTAACATTCATTAAAGGGTTTAATATATTTAATATATTGTAATTTAACCTTCAAGTTAGGTTGTGTTGGCTTGATGTTAGCATTTAATTGGGGATTAGGTATCACTAGAAATACCCCCAATGGTTGATCCATTGTATTAGTTTGTAATATGTAACTATGAGGGTGCCTATTGGCACCCATAACTTGTTCTTTTTATTTGATTTCTCTATCTTTATTTCACCTATTTTCTCTCCTTATTTTACTTTTGTTCACTTTTTGCACAAGATTATCATGATAAATGATTCAATTTTTTTTATTGAAAAGTGTTATGAAGTCCAACATGGTATCAAATCCAACTCACATCAACATTGCTCAATCAAGTAAAAATAATTCTCCCTTATTTGGCAAATAAAGAGTAAAATTAGAAGATTTTCCTTCACTATGTAAATTTTTTAAATTTAAAATATGGTGCCAGTATTTTCATGATAATTCTAAAATGGTTTACATGTCATCCTTCAAATTCAATTTAGACACACATCAAGTAAGTTTTTTTTTTTTTTTTAATGAGAGAGAGCTAATATCTTCTATGGGGTACTAGCTATTTCAAACATGTTTGAAGATCCTACTATGATGATCAACAAGACTATCTTCATCCATAGCATATTGTGGGTCTAATTGCTCATAAAGCATTGCTTTTGGCAATTCAAAGGATGCATTGTACACAGGGAAAGGTATATGAATCCTCTAAATCTTTTGGAGACTTCATATAGATATTTACAAGTTCTAAACCTAACCCACTTATTGACGTCATAATTAGTATGTTGCTTAGCTTGGAAGAGGTATTGCACTCAAATCCCACCAAGATTGATTCACTCTTTTTATTACAAAATAAATAAATGAGTCATCATGGTGCAACATACATGTATATATCTACTTTCAAATCCAACCTGCTTGTTGATAAAGAAGTTGCCATATCACCTTGTTTATAGAAGGTCCAATGTTCAAGCCCTGTGAAGATGAATTATTTTCCTCCCATGCAACTCCACTTTTAGAACCTGTCTCTCTCACCTTATGAAACCAAGTGGGTCCTAGCTCCAATATGAAAATTGACTTGTTAATTGATACATTGCCTTGCATAAAGAAGGTCACGTGTTCAAGTTCATAAAGGTAATGCATGAATTTAATTTGTTCTCTCCGGTTCAATTTCCTTCAAAGTATCTAATGAAAATTTAACCAATGCATGCAACTATGTGGATAGTCCAAGGGTTTAGGAAAACTATAAGTCCAAATTTCGAGTCATGGAAAGCATATTTTTGGTGTTTATGTGAAAGAGAGAAGATCAAAATTATCAATGTTAATTCCCCTTGACTCCAACTATATTTGCAAATGCAATGGTTGCCCATATTATTTGTGGAAGAGACATATATTATTCAATTCCCATCAAGGAGTAGTTTTTTTAAGTTTTCTTTCAAGCACGCACTATTCACCATATGCAAAATGGTAAATTTCTATCTCCAATGTGATAATTAGCCTACTAGTTATTGTACTCACTTATATCCATAGGATCCTAGGTTTGAATAGTCTTGGGTATCTTCAAATTTAGACATGAATTTTTAACATGATAAGTGTATATCTCCAATGCATGTCATAACACAATAGTTGGAAACTTGCTTTGACATGGCTAGGTCTTTGGATTGATCCCTTTAGTTACTTATTTTTATGACAATAAATGATACTATTTTAAGAACTAATATGCCCATATAACCTTTTTATATATGTGGATAACTTTTTTAGTCATAATTTATTTAGTTCCTTTGTATTTAACACAACCATACTTAAGAGATTGATATTGAAGTAAGTATAGAGTTTGAATCCAATCCATTTTATTGTTGATGTGGTGCTAACTAGCTTCAAAAGACACATTTTTATTAACAACCAATCAAATCATGCCAAGTTTCAACTTCCTTTTCATCCATTCAACATAGTTGGTAACCTAGTCAAAGTGATAGTCTCAATGAAAAATAGGTGGCACTTTTAGGATGTGATGTGACAGTCCCTAATTAGGAAATTTTTCTCTTAAATTTTGAAATTTAAAATTTTTAATTTTTCAATTCTAATATGTCCAAATTTTTGAATGGCATAGATTTTGCATGAAAAAGCATTTTACGAACATTATTTTTTAGATTACATGGTTTTTTAAGCTCTACACATTGGTGATAATAGCTCAAGGACTTATTATAATTCTAGAAGATAGATATTAGCTATAGGAGGAGTAAGTTTTGGATGATTAGAGTAAGGTATGCCTTCTTAATAAGGTCCCTTTCCAACCATGTAAATATTTTCATATGAATTTATGATTAAGATACTTTCTTTTGAGTTTGGATGATAGATATGGTCACCATATTGTATGTTGAGGATATTCTCCTCGGAAGCTCAACATATTGGATGAAGGTGGAGTAACAATTTAATGTTTGATGAAGGATTGATCTAGTTTATATACCTTTGTAAAGATAAAATAATAATATTCTTGATAAATATTCATTGGCCCATTCAAGCATTCAATATGGAAGGGGTAAATACATCATCTCTAATCCCCTCTTCTCAAATTATAGGGGGTTTTGTAATATCTATAATATAATCTTATTAGTTCAAGTATGATAGTGATAAAGTGCATATGCATACTCTTGATGTAATCCTCTAGGGACCTTATGTATAAATCCTATGGGCATCATTTATGTAAGCCTATGGAAAATTTTGAGGTATTCATCCTTAGTGATGTTGGGTAAACCACCTCTATGACTAACATTGATTAAATGGTTTAATGCATTTAATATATTATAATTAAACATTTGAGTTAGGTTATGCTGGATTAATATTATAATTTAATTGGGGATTAAGTATCACTCTAAATATCCCTCAATCACTGATCCATTAAATCACTTTTTGATATGTATTCATGGGGGTGCCTACATGCACCCCCAATTATTATTATTATTATTATTATTATATTTATCTTTCTACATTTCATATATTTTATCTTCTTATTTTGTTTTTGTGCTCTTTTACATAAGATTGAGATCATAAATGCTTTGAGATATTTTATTAGAAAGTTTTATGAAATTCAATAATGCTATGAAAGAATCATCATCAAAGATATTAAATCATCATTCAAGGAGTAAAGTATCAAGTTCAAGCATCAAGAAAGTCACCTCTAAGGTTAGTATAATTTATATTTTATTTTGTTACAAAGCTCTTTCACTTTGTTTAACTTGTTAGTATTTATTTGTATTTCAAATGTATCACTTTTATTATATGTATTATGTGTGTGCATGTTCTATCTTCCAATATTTTATCCTACTTAATTATTTTCTTATCATACTTTTAGCTTACTTATATGCTTGCTTCTAGCCTAATATTCCCTATTTTTAAATCTTATTATTAGATATTCCCTAAATTTCAACTATATATAGAGTTATCAATGCTCATGGGTGTAGTATCTCTCTATATTTTTCAAATTTAGGTAAAATAATATTGATGAAATTTATATGAAATGATCCTTGTGAGTTTGTAATTTTTTATCCATCACTTATGATGTATCTTACTCCAATGGATCCTAACATGTATGTCAATTGGTTTTCCAAAAACTAATATAACCAAGGAAACAAAAATTCCATGCATAGCAATGTCTATGAAGCCAACATGGATAGAAAGGGAAGATCTAAAACTAGCATATCCATATATAACATAATGATGGACATAAAATTGACAAATGGATAATCAAGATAATGAACTTAATGATTGAATTAAAGTGGATGGTGAAGTCAATCAATATACATAAGAAGCATTTTAGTCCCACCCTGAAGATTACCTTTAAGTTAATTAATAATGATCACAACTTATTACAATTTCACATATAAGTCATACAATAAGTGGCCAAAAAAATAAATATTATCATTGTCATATGAATTTTTAGGATATTTATTGTGACAAAATAGTTAAAAATATAAAAAAGTAGTAAGTGGTAAATTAACAATCTTTAACCAACTAAACAAAAAATATTATAAAATTAAATTATCTATTAAGTCAATAAACATGGATGGCTTGTTTATTAGAGAAGGTCCAGAAGATAAAATGGTGTGATTAAACCCTAGCCTTATATATCTCTCAAAATAAGAAAAAGAAAAAAGTCAAACAATTAAAAGGTTATAAATATAAGGGCTAAATTCCTAAAAATATTGAAGAGTTGATCCAATCAAATCCCATACTTGCATACCCTACTCAAGAAGAGGAAGACATGGTCCACTTGATAATCTAAGGAAAGAAATCAAATTTAACCAAGTCAAATCCAAGTCAACATTTATAAACCTTTACCAACTTCTAATAATAGGATATAAAGGAATTAAAAAATATGATATTAATTTTGATCAATGAAATCAAAATAATGAAAGTTTAAATTAACAATAGTTAAGCATAGTATACTTAGGGTAACCATTCTACATAGGGAAACTACACATAATTATACCACCTCCATGAGCCACAACACTAATGGAAATGATAACTAAACATCTTAGCATCCCATACCTAAGAAAATTACTCAATGAACCTATGGATCCTTATGTTGCAACTATTCCATTTTCTTATTTACCACCTTATACATAGGATGGAAGGTAATATGTTAAAATATTTTAAATGGGTTTTAAAATAATTTAAAAGATTGATTATATATGAATATGAATGACATATCTATAGTATTAACTAGAATCTTCATGGGTTCCATTTTGGATTAGTATACAAGTATGGAAAAATGATTTATTGAAAGCTTCAATAAATTATTCAATCTTATTACTTACGAATTTAAGGTTAGAACTACTCAAAATGGTGCAATAAATCTATTTATGATTGTAAACCAAATACAAAAAATATTAGTGATAAAATTATTAAGGAAATTTTTATAGAGTTATTTTTATGACCCATTAGAAATGGTTTTAAAAAACAATATAACCTTGCTACTTTATATGATTCTATAAAATATGCTAAGACTTTAGGAAGATTTGAAGAACAAGGGTTTATTGGTGATACAATTATGGATGTTAAGCTTCTTCACAATGTGACCACTACTAATGGAGATGAAAAATGAAGAACCATGTTATCTATTTAATGAAGAAACCTTAAAAGGAACAATAACAACAAAAATGATTCCATATATTTTAAATTTTGTGTCACTTATAAGTGTGAACAACTAAATTTAACAATTAAAATAAATTTTTATTGTTTAGTAGTGTGTACACTAAAATTTAGTAATAAATAACATAAACATTGTCTTTCTACATAGCCGCATAACAGACCTATGAGAAATTTTTTTGTATTCCAAATAAAAGGTCTATTAATAACAATAGATCAAAATTTAAAATTATCAAAATCAAACACACCACCTTTTTACTTAAATAATCTTTCATAAAAAAACTGAAAGTAAATTTTTTTGGTTCAATTCAAACTAAACTTTAAAAATAAATAAATGAACGTTGTCCTTTTAAAAACCCCACAATAAACTTAACAATAAAAACTTTTATACTTTAAATAAAAAACCTATTAATAAAAATAATCAAAATTTAAAATTAACCAAATCAATATATATACCTTTTACTTATAAATAGAAAGGTCTTTACCTTTTACTTATGAATAGAAAGGTCTTTAACCAAATGCTCAAAATAGAAATCATAATATGTTACTACTTCCCATTTTTTTTTCAAACTTAAGGCACCACTTTTAATTTTTTTAGAACTTGATAATACACTCTAATGGCATAGAACATAGCTATTCCTCAAAGTTTAATGAGCGTACGAAGATCGGTAAGATATGAGAGCTGATATTACAAATTATGGAAGGATTACAATTAAACATTAATTGAATTGCATGCTAAAAAACATTATCAGAATGTATCACATTTCATTTGTGCTAAATATACGATGTAAGCGCCCATGCGCCACCCAGAACTATGGGTGCGTACGCAAAGACAATACTCTTGTGATCATAGATTATAGCAACATCGTCTGAGACTAAGAATAGTTATTACCCATTTATTCAAACTTTAGAAATCATATTTGTAAATGTAGTAATTTGATCTGATTTCGTAAATTTCATAGAGTGCGTTTCAGGATGGGGATGATGCCTGATACTGGATCAACAACATAAAATCACATAGAAATTATAAAAGACAATCTCTGATAATAAAAAATAACTATGAATATAACAAATTCAATACCAACAGATTTATGAATAATAAATTAACTTAAGCTGTTGAATACTTATCTCTTTGTAAACTGTGGATAATAAATAAACTTAAACTACCAACAAAATTATCTGGGAATAATAAATTAACTTGAACATTGTGTATATACGCTATTCCTTGGAATCGAACCTTGGACGGGAGAAGCGGTACAGAGCGGTGGAAAATGTCAATAAGAGCTCCATACATGGCAAAACTACTAGGATAATAGTATTATAGAAATTGGATGAAGTCGGATTTCTAGATGTCCGGATATCCATGAATACATACGCGGAAATATTCTTTACATTAATAAGGAACCCGAAATAATGTTTATCTAAACGTTCGCAATTCTATTAGGAAGGCAATAAAACACGGAATTCTAGTGCTAAAGCGCGTGTCTAGCCGCGTCAGGGAGCCTTCCATATATTTAGCATCTAACTATGAATCGTTCTCAACAGAACACAAACATGGTGGGCGTCGAGCTCTATTCGCGATTCAGCCAGTTGTAAATATCTTTTCACACATGGCCCAAAGGACACATCACCAAACCTAGCGCATGACATGTAGACCTTGTCGTCAGCAGATCTCCTGCTTTCATCACTGCTTCTCGTTTTACAGCAATCTTTGTTCTAAGAAATATGAACATACAAAAAACCTACCCCATATATATATATATATATATATATATAATAAACTTCTAAACTCGAAAAGATTTTTTTTAAAGATTGGATTTTTATTATAAAGGTTTAGGGTTGAACATCGATATTCTTATCTTACTAGGATTTTTTATAAAAGGAGAGTTGAGCTTATCAATAAAAAGCTTAACACACAACCATACAACTATACACATGTTGCCAACAATTTAAATCTTAAAAACCAAAATCAAAACAGTTACATTATACAAGAAACAGTTGTAAAGAGAATCATGCTATGATATTTAGATTTAAGCAGATAATGTTAAAGTTATGAAAAGTTTTTATTAAAAGATTTCAAACACAATCGTGACTGTTCAATTATAAACCACCATATCATTTTCAGTATATGAATATAAAAACAAATGAAAAATAGTAATATATATATGTGTAAACGAACGATCTCCCCAGGGATAAGTACATGAAAAACAGAAGGATCTTCAACTAGCTAAACAATCTTATTCAAATCGTTTATTAAGAGAGTTAAGAAGCAACCAAAAACAATCTAAAAAATATATATTTATTTTATCTTACTAAGATTTTTTATAAAAGGAGAGTTGAGCTTATCAATAAAAAGCTTACACAACCATACAACCATACACATATTGCCAACAATTTAAATCTTAAAAACCAAAATCAAAACAGTTACAAACAGTTGTAAAGAGAATCATGGTATGATATACAAATATATGAAATTTAGATTTAAGCAGATATGTTAAAGTTATAAGAAGTTGAGAATCATGGTATGATATACAAATATATGAAATTTAGATTTAAGCAGATATGTTAAAGTTATAAGAAGTTTTTATTAAAAGATTTCAAACACAATCGTGACTGTTCAATTATAAACCACCATATCATTTTCAGTATATGAATATGAAAACAAATGAAAAATAGTAATATATATATATATATGTAAACGAACGATCTCCCCAGGGATAAGTACATGAAAAACAGAAGGATCTTCAACTAGCTAAACAATCTTACTCATTCAAATCGTTCATTAAGAGAGTTAAGAAGCAACCATTCACTACCAAAAACAATCTAAAAAATATATGTTTATCTTATTAATTAAAAATGGTCATTAAATAAAAACTTAAGCAGGGTTAACAAATAACCTATATTCCAACTCATTCATTACCCAAAACCAGTTATCTTATTGCAGGAAAAGAGAAGCGTTTGTGTTTATCTTTTTATGTATAGATTATTATTGATAGTGAATGGTTACTTCTTAACTCTATTAAGATTTTTATAATTTTGATAACAATGCTATTAACATAAAATGTTAAATGCTATCGCATCCAAAAATGTGAAATACCAAGAAATAGAATTCCAATCTGAAATATATTCCTTGGATAACTGAACGACATTAAAAAAACACCAGAGCTACAACTGAGTTAAACTCCGACAAAAACAGTCGAAAATGAATACATATAAACCTATACAAGATATCAACATGTAAACAAACATATAAACATATTCCAATATTAAACGGCATGGAAAACATGGAGAAGTTCTGGTAAAGATTTATTGACATGCTATTTCGAATATCAAAACATGCAAACATATGAAACATGAACATAAAAATTCCAAGCTGAAATAAAAATACATCAGCACCCATACCGCTTCGACATGATCGCAAAGACATGAAGAAAATTCGACGAGTTATAGCGTGCGTCTGTCTTTGAATTTCAAAGAAATCAGTCTCTCGTTTCCCATTACATGGTGAGTCGGCCGAAGAGGGGATTTACAAAAGCGGATGGACCGTATACTGCATTTGTTTTTTTCTTTCCTAGAAGCCCAGAGCAAACCAAAGCATGCGGCCACCTTTTACATGTGACGTTATAAGCCACCAAAATATAACAGGAGGAATGAATCAGTCATATGGGCCAGAGGGATTAAGCTGTTTGAGGAGACCGACGTAGGTGAGATAGAGAACGCGGTCCTTAGCGCCGGTCCTATGTTTTTTGGTGTGCTTGCAGAAATACTTAAGCTGGTCGAGAGTGCAGAGGCCGAGGGTCTGGGTGAGGAGGAGGAACAACCAGTTGATGCGGCGTTTCTTCTCGTCGATGACGGGCTTGACGCAGTCGGCCTGGTGGCAGAGGTTGCAGTCGAGGAGGCGGGGGACCATCCACACCTTGGGGGCGCGGTCGTGCATCGTATCCTTGCTCGACAGAAAGAAGTTGCTCAGCGGCAGAAAACTCGACTGCATGTCGACCTCGCGGGTCTCCTTGCCGTCGCAGCGCTTGCAGACGAGATCGCCGCGGATGGCGAGAATGCCGTTGGCGAGAAGGTAGTCGAGAGAGTGAACGACGGCACGGCGGTCGGTGGCCCACGGGTAGGCGGCGGTGATGCGCTCCTCCTTGGGCCGCGCCGGGCACCCCCGCTCGCCTCCGCTACCACCTCGGCGGACCCGCCTCGCCGGCCCCGCCGCTCCGCCCTCGTTGCTGCCGTGACCGTAAGAACCACCGGCGTTGGTGTCGAGCACGCGCTCCTGCTGCGTCGAGGAAGAGGACGAAGCCGAGGGCACGGCATCCCTGGCGTGGCTGTGGTTGTGGTAGGCAACCGACTGCTGGCCTGGGGGGGAGAGGGTGAGCCGCAGGTAGTCGCACTCCTCCGCCGGGTCGTTCATCGTTGGGTATATGGGTGTTTGGTTTATACGAAACAGAAATCCCCAAGGAGGGCTCTCGGATTTTGGGAGGGCCTGGTTCGTTCGGATTCTAAATTCTAATATTGTCTAAGGCTGAATATAGGCAGGCTGTTGGAGGGTATGTTATGTATTTATGAATCGAACGGGGTGTAGCTATTCTTTCCTAGTTGAACAGAATGTTAGGGGGGTGGCGACTGGGGCGAGTTGTAGCTTCAATAAATAGATAACGGATATGATCGAACAAATCACTAATCTCGCGGGAGCCCGGCCAGCTCGACCGTTAAGCGTCGTGTCGCCTCGAGAGCTCTCAGTTGGCGCTCTTTGACCCCGCCAATGAAGAGCACCTTGAGAACGACGAGGCAGATAACAACTCCTCCTCCTCGTGGAGAATAGAACAAGGCGGCCATTTGGACAAGTGCCGCCCTCGCTACTGATTACACAGTCCACCACCTACTAGAACTCCTGGTATATTTATTAGGGCTGCCCGATTTCCGGTCTGTCATCCCATCCCCTCCAAGCCAGTGGCTGTTGGATTGGCATTCTACGTCTGATGATGTTCCCTTGTTCGTTTGCAACTCCTACTCTTGTTTTGAAATTTTCTTCTGCGCTAGGCCAACCGAAACATGGAGCGCAACGTCTAAAATACCACCCTTTGCATGCAACTGCAAAGTCACAGCAATTTTTTTTTTTATCAGTAGCTTGAAATTATTTCCCTTTGTTAGGTTAGTTTCGTTTTTGTAGTTATTTTCCAGATCAATATTAATATTGTTTTGTAATAAAATTTATATTTTTATGTTACTTACGCTTAGGGCGGGTCTGAGATCGCAGTAGGCAATGTTCTAATACCGACAATACTAATTTAAAATATTGCATGAAATGTTTATAAGCACGTCTACCATTTTTTTTTCCCTAAAAGTTTGTCTATCACCTAAGCACGTCTACCATTTTTTTTTCCCTAAATAATATTGCAGTGGTATGTTTTTTGGGTTTTTATCTATTTAGAAGTTTTAGGTTTAAATTTGTTCAAAAACTTATGTTTTATTTTAAAATTTTATCCCATGAACAATATTGTAGTGGTATGTTTTTGGGTTTTTATCTAGAAGACCCAAGTTCAAACCCATAAAGGATATTGTAATAGTATGTCTTGGGTTTTTATTCAAAATATTCAAGTTCAAACCCTTTCCCTTTCCAAAACCCTTTTCCTTTCCAAAAGAAAAAAAAAAAAAAAAAACTGGTGCTTTACACTAAAATTTTAATAGTATGTTTTGGATTTTTATTCAAAAGACCCAAGTTAAAACCCTGTATAAGGAAATTGGGATCCTTTTAAAAAAACTCATGCTTTATCCTAAAATTTTAATCTTGTGAGGGATACCATAGTGGTATGTCTTTAGGTTTTCATTCAAGACACTCAAATTCAAACCCTAAAATTTTAATCCTACGAGGATACCCTAGTGGTATGTCTTTAGGTTTTCATCCAAAATTTTAATCTAAATTTTAGTCTTGTGAGCTATATTGTAGTGGTATGTCTCTTTGAATTTTAGTCTCTTTGAATTTTCATCCAAGAGACTCAAGTTCAAACAATGATAAGAAATCATAACCCTTTTGAAACCTTTACTTTAGCCTAAAATTGTATCCCAACATTTTATATTTGTTGGGATAACTTAGTGGTATGTCTTTGGATTCTCATTCACTAGCCCCAAATTCAAACCACTACAAGGGAATAAAACCCTTTAAAAAAAAAATATGTTTTACCCTAAAACTCTAACTTTGTTGGGATATAATAATGATATGTTTTTGGATTCTCATCCATGAGACCCAAATTCAAACCACTACAAGGGACCAAGACCCTCTCAAAAAATGTGTGTTTTACCCTAAAATTTTGTTCTGTGAATGTTTGGGATTTCATCTAAAAAAAATCCAATTTTAAACACTGATACAAGGGGATTAATCCCTTTTAAAAACTTTGCTTTATCCTAAAATTTTTACCCAAAAAGATGCACTTGATTGATAACGGCCGAGTACTTGTGAATGTGCTACTCTAGTTCAATTCCTAGAATAGTTGGGTCCCGTTGACTTCTTATCGTATTTACCCACCTACCTAAAGTTTATAAAGGTTATTTACAAAAGAAAAATATAATAAATGATATAAATGCCTGTGATGGGTCCCCGTTGACTTCGTATTCATCCAACTACCTAAAGCTTATAAAGGTTCTTTGCGAAGAAAAAATGTGATAAATGATATAAGTGCCATATTTTTCATTTTTTTTACATAAATTTTAAGAGAATTTTAGTAAAAATTCTAATATTTAAATTTTGATATTTTATTTATGTTATATAATATTTTATTTATTAAAAAAATGATTTTGATAAAATATTAGATTAAATTAAAATATATAGTTTTTATAATGATTTAAATTTATGTTTTTATATTATAAATCTAAGTCCATTTTCATATTTTATTAATTTTAATGTTTAACTTGATGAAAAACCATTAGATTTGGAAAAAAAAGGTGAGGACCAAAAGAAAATCATGAACCATTGAGTATCACAGGTGGAATTTAATACTTAAGTCCAACAAGAATAAGGTGAGTAGCAATGAGTAAGGATATTTACATTGTATGTCCATGTTCCAATCCCACAAGAAAGCATTTTGTAGAGCCACAAA
Source organism: Wollemia nobilis (assembly GCA_028583015.1). Classification (NCBI taxonomy): domain Eukaryota; kingdom Viridiplantae; phylum Streptophyta; class Pinopsida; order Araucariales; family Araucariaceae; genus Wollemia; species Wollemia nobilis. The sequence continues at coordinate 2,012,804 of JAQPPZ010017031.1, read as the reverse complement.
GACATCCAAAGGAGAGTTGAAACTTATGTCTTTTCATAGACCTAAGTCAAAGTGATCATAGAATTTAGATCAAGAGTACACATAATATGAATCTAGACACAACCTTATGTTCGTTATGACATCTATATAATATTAACCATATTAATGATCAAATAGCATGAACTTAAGCGATTGAAAGCATAGACTTTTAAGGTGGAATCCAATTTCAACTTTTGACATATTTGGGGAACATTTTTATGAGGATTATTGAATTACACAGTGGCATGGTGGGGCTAATTTCAATCCCATATGACCAATTGAAAAATAATAATTTTAACTTAGTGTAAGAGTTTTCAAGTTGATGTGTTAGCATCTTAGTTATCTTTGGTATTAACATTGCTTAAGATATTTCACATTAAAAAAATATTGTTTGAAGTTTTATGTGATTTGTGAGTTCCCATAAATTATACTTATTACTAAAGGTTAATGATAATTAAAAAAACTCTTAAAATTTAAGAATGCTTGTTAAAAAAATAAAATCATTCAATAATGACTAATATTATGTTAAAATGTATAAATGTATAACTTATCCTCGTTAGCCAAGTTCAAAGTTTTTTAATATAATCTTGTTTGAAATCTTATGATTAACATTGTATAATGTGGCCCCTAAGGGCTAGGTGGATTGGTAATTGTTTATCTGGCCAGGCACTTACCTGTAAAAGACCTAGGTTCAAACCTTGAGGGCATGCTTGTTTGCAAAGGTAGTATTCTGATCTGAATCCTTTGAGTAGGTGCCATACCGATGATGATAGTATTAATCACGAGCAATTGGTGGTCCTCTTCACATTGGGTTATAAAATAATGAGGTGGTATAGGCTTGTTGGGGGTAGTCCCCTGTGGTTTGAACCCTACACTTGGCAATTACTAAAAATAGTGTGGATGTAACCAACTCCCTTATGTATAAAAAAATATTGTATAATGAGGTTTATTGTATAATCCTATAATATCAAATAGTTGACTTTGTAATTTAACCTTGTGTCGTAGCCATTAATGTTTTGCCAATTAGGGTTTAACTATTAAATAAAATTTACCATGGTATTTATTTATTTATTTATTGGATTTGGTTAGTGTAAGAAACCCCTACAACCGACCGATGCTCATGGTTGGGCATCCCCATCCCACCATGACCTCTCATAATGGGAGAGTTGAGCTTATCGATAAGGAATTTAACACATAGCCACACATACTACGATTTGAACTTTGAACCTCTTGAAGAAGAGCAAAAGCCTAAACTGTTGCACTATCCCCCTAGGACATTATCATGGTATTTATATCTCTCCTAAAATGATTCATCATATTAATATGTGATATTTACAATTATCATTATGTACATATGGACATCCTTCCATATTCAAATTTCATTGTTCTTTCTTTTAGCTTGTATTCGTCTATGCTACGATATTTTGATTGATGCATATTTCAATTCATTCTAACAAATAATTATGAAATCCAACATGATATCATATTGGATATGAAACAACATTACATGGTCATGTGGAGGATTTCTTTTTGGATCCAGTATATCTTCTTTTAGTAAGTAGAGCAAATTATATTTCAAAGCTTCACAAGTCACTATACGACATAAGGAACAAAGGGAGAATTTACTATTTTCCACAATTATCAAAAGAAAGGATTGCAAAAATAGAGGGAAACTTTTATTTAAAAAAATACCTCCTATATTTCTATTAAAATGAACTTTATTATTTCAGATTGAAAGCTTTGGTCCCCTAAATGGATTTGGTAAAAGCTAATCCATTTGTGTCCTCTTATCATGTTATATTAAATCTTGGTATCGACACTTGCATGAGGTTCTTTAATTTGTATGCAATACAAGTTAAAGTGCACAAATGGAAGATGCATCAATGTATTCAAGTAGCATCAAGCATCTACTCCTCACCTCAAGGATTTAACTGCTTGGCCATTATGGTCATGATAAGGTTTTAGGATCATGGGTTTGAATATGCTTCTACTCCATTTGAACATGTCCTTGCTAGCACCATGAATTTTGTAGGATATGGGGGGATAACCTCGTCTTCAAAGAGCAAGACAAAAACTCTTCTAGTCAACTTGGTCTTCCACACTGACTACAGTATGTTCGTATTGATGATATAAGGGATCTAGGATTCAAATCTTATATTTATTTATCCTCTCCTAAATATTATGTGTATTTTTGGGTTTGGAGTTGTATGCCTTGTTTGAGAAGGGATCAAGTTCAACTCTCGTTTCTTGATAACCTAGTATGAATTGTTGGCTAGTGGGTATGCATCTTCGTTTTATTATGGAAGGGTCCTTGGTTTAAATATTGTACCCTCCATTTTGGAAAGTCAATTGTCTTTGACCAAAGAAATCCCTCTCATCCAGCTAATGGAGGATCCCATTTGGTTTCTAAAGACTATCATGAGATCTTAGTTAGCTTTGCTAGCCTAAGGTTACCACCACCTAATATCATTGTTCCCCTTCTTGCTTAATTTGTAATTCTTAGTGGAGGTTGTCACTAACATATTGATTGATGTGGAATATACATGACAATTTAAATACCTATATCAATTATTAATATTATATAAATTAAGGATTAGGATTTAAAAATAATTTGTTAAAGTATTTACACTTTTGAACCAATCCATTATAGCCATGTGTGATATTATGAATATCATTTGCATTGGTGCTTAGTGAAATACTTCCACCATCATATCTCATTATTCTTTCTTTTGACTCTTTATTCCTCTTTGATATGATATTTAAGTAATGTCATTTTGGTAATTCATTATGAAATCCAATATATCAACACAATAAAAATCCTACAAAATCTCAACTTGATATATATCTTATTAGCTAGGTCAGAGGGTCTAGCCCATTGTTCAATGCGCTCCCTTGGGAGGATGGAGAACATGGTTCGAATCCCTCAGGCCGTGTAGAACTAGGGAGCATGTCATGCCAGTGTCATCGGTTACGTTAAAAAATTTACCCAACGTAACTAGAGGTTATAGTGGTAGCAAGGAGTAAGATTCAAATCCATGAAGAGACGATGAAAAATGTAACGAGTTACCAATTCCTCTAGTATACACATATATATCTTGTCATCCTAAAATTGAAAAAAATCTAAAAATTCCTAACTCCAATGCAAGGAATGAAGGATTTCAAATATTATAAATCCAAGATAAGGGGTGGAGGAACCCCTAAAAAATACAATTTAAAGGTAAGGAAAGAGTAAAGGACAGGAAAAAAGTGTTGGAGGCTATAAGTAGAAAACATAGGATCCATACACATTGTAGATTTGTGTTGGATCTTATTATTTAGCAAGTCCGTCAAACTTATGTTTTGGTGTGAAGAGGTCTAAGTCTTATTTATCACTAGTTTATTCACTTATTTTGAAAAACAATAAAAAAGTTATGACATTGAGACTTCTAGGGAGGTAACCCATCCCAATAGTACTTTATTCTAAACATGCTTAAGTATAAAGTTTGATCAATGCACTAATATTGACCCATTTGTGTTTGTTGATTTTGATGGCTATTTAGAAAATCTAGTATAAATCACATAAATTGTATAAAGGCCCATTCATAGACTAATATCAATATTAATGAATCACATTCATAGAATAATAACAATATTTCTCAATAATAAAACTCACAATATTATTTATAAATCAAATATACAATCTCTTAGATTTTTTGTGATACAATGCAATTAACTTTGTCTCCATAATATAATTTTAGAAGAGGACTCCTTAATACTTGACTATTGCTCTCCTCACATATCCAAGAGATACATCCTTTCGTATTCTTCACATATGACAAAACTCTCATGACTCTTCATTTACATCTTACCACATATTATGTGACTCTTCATTTGTATATTTGACATCTAACTCTTTGACTCTTGACTTACATGACACTTAGCACACTTGCATACTTTATTACATGATGCTTGGACTCTTATCATACATTGACACATACTTTAGAGAAATATAAATAGCACTCCCTAATTTAATATTTACAAATATACAAATGTACCATGGAGGTACTTTAATAATTGCCAAATAATTTAATATCTATAACATTTATTTATTTATTTTTGGTTACATAGGAGAGTTGGTTACAACCAGTATTTTTAGTAACTGGCCAACACAGTCCCTGCTCCAACAAACCTATATGTCTCTTTATTGTTGACCCTACGTGAGATGGGGACCACCGGTCGCTCAAAATTCGTACTATTGCCATCGATCTAGATCTAGCGTGCACTCATAGGATTAGAACAAACTACTGCCTTTGCTAAATAACACCACCAAAGTTTGAACCTAAGTCTCTTCTTGGTAAATACCGAACCACACTAACACTTACCAATCCACTAACCCTTGAAACTGTATCTAATCCACCTAACCCTTGAGACTGTATCTACAACATTTATTAAGCCTACCCAAACTCCACTCTGTGATCCCATCCCTCCAGGCCAGTGGCTGTTGAATTGGCATATTACTTCTCCTGATGTTCCCCTGTTCGTTTGCAACTCCTACTCTTCTTTTGAAATTTTCTTCTGCGCTAGGCGTTTTCGAGGGCCAACCGAAACATGGAGCGCAACATCTAAAAGACACCCTTTGCATGGACTGCACAGTCACAGCAAAATTTTATCAGTAAATTGAAATATCCCCTTTGTTAGGTTAGTTTCGTTTTTTTAGTTATTTTCCAGATCAATATTAATATTATTTTGCAATAAAATTAATATTTTTATGTTACTTACGCGTAGGGCGGGTCTGAGATCGCAGTAGACAATGTTCTAATACCGACAATACTAATTTAAAATATTACATGAAATGTTTATAAGTACGTCTACTCTTTTTTGTCCCCTAAAAGTTTGTCTATCACCTAAGAGCCCTCGTTAAAATCTACGAAAACGAGTACAATTTTACACACTTTTAGATAAATACAGAAGTTGGAAACTTCGAAACTAATAAGAAACCATAAGCAAGTTGATATAGTAGTGGTATAGTTTTAAGTTTTTGAATCATTGTATATAACGGATAAATTATTGTACATAAGGGACTTGTTCAAAAACTTATGTTTTATTTTAAAATTTTAATCTGAGGAAGAATACTGTAGTAATATGTTTTTAGGTTTTTATCTAGAAGACCCAAAGTTTAAACCCGCCGAGGATAGTGTAATAGTATGCCTTGATTTTTATTTAAAAAACCCAAGTTCAAACCCAGTATAAAGAAACTGGGATCCCTTTTAAAAAAATCGTGTTTTACCGTGAAGTTTTAATTTTGTGAGGGATACTTTAGTAGTATGTCTTTAGGTTTTCATCCAAAAAAAAATTCAAATACAAACCTTAAAATTTTGATCTCTAAGGAATACCATAGTGATATGTTTTTAAATTTTCATCCTTGAAACTTAAGTTCAAACCCTAATACAAGAGAACCAAAACCCTTTCAAAAACTTTGCTTTACTCTAAAATTTTATCCCAACATTTTATCTTTGTTGGGATATTGTAGTGTTATGTCTTTGAATTCTTATCCATAAGATCCAAATTTAAACCACTATAGGGGACGAGACTCTTTCAAAAAATTTGGTGTTTTATTCTAAAATTTTATTCCAACATTTTGTCTCTGATGGGATATTGTAGTGATATGTCTTTGGATTCTCATCCACAAGATCCAAATTCAAACCACTACAAAGGACCGATACCCTTTCAAAAAATTTGTGCTTTACCCTAAAATTTTATTTTGTGAGGGATATTATAGTGATATGTCTTGGATTTTCTTCTAGAAAACTCAGATTCAAACACCAATACAAAGGGATCGAGACCCTTATAAAAACTTGTGTTTTACCCTAAATTTTTTACCCAAAAAGGATAGGCTGGTTGTAGTGGCCAAGTACTTGCCAATGGGCTGCTTCTGTTCGATTTCCTAAACATTCAGGTCCCGTTGACTTCATATTTATCCAACTACCTAAGGTTCATAGAGGTTCTCTAAAAAGAAAAAAAAAACTTGATGAATGACATAAATGCATGTGATCTAAAGTAATCTTTTTCATTTTTCTTTTACACAAATTTTAGAAGAATTTAAGTAAAAAAATTAATATTTAGATATATATATATATATATATATATATATATATATATATATATATATATATATATATATATATATTTATTGATCTTGGTTAGTGTGAGAAATCCTTATGACTAAGGCTCAGGGCGAGGTATCCTCATCCCTATGATGACCTCTCATAAGGGTGAGAGCTGAAATTATCAATACGAGCCAAACTCACAACCATCACACTCGCACCCCCTCACACACTCACCTACGTCGTGGTTTGAACCTTGGACCTCCCGAAGAAGAGCCAAATCTAGAACCATTGTGTTGTCCCCTCCTCATCCTTACCATGACCTCTCATAAGGGTGAGAGTTGAACTTATCAATAGGGGCCAAACACACAACCATCACACCCACCTTCTCACACACTCTCTTATGTCACGGTTTGAACCTTGGACCTCTCGAAGAAGAGCCAAAGCCAAAACCATTGCATTATCTCCTCAGGGATCATGGTTTGAACCTTGGACCTCTTGAAGAAGAGCCAAAGCTAAAACAATTGTGATGTCCCTCCTCATCCCTACCATGACCTCTCATAAGGGTGAGAGCTGAACTTATCAATAGGGACAAAACACACAACCATCACACACCCAACCCCTCACACACTCTCCTATGTCACGGTTTGAACCTTGGACCTCTCGAAGAAGATCTAAAGCCATAGCCATTGCATTATCACCTCAAGGACTTAAAATTAAATGGATAGTGTGATAAACCCATAAGACTAACTAACACATAGGGTTGAGCAGTCTCTTCCCAACCATGACCCTTCATAAAGTCGAGAGCTACACTTATCAATAGGGAATTAACACACAACCAAATGCCATGGTTTGAACCTTAGACCTCCCGAAGAAGAGCCAAACCCCAAACCGTTATGATGTCCCCACCAAAATAGATTTTGATGTTTTATTTATGTTATATAATATTTGAAGTAACCTTTAAAAAAATCATTAAATGATTTTGATAAAAAGTTAGATTAGATTAAAATATATAGTTTTTATAATGATTTAAATATATGTTTTTATATTATAAATCTAAGTCCATTTTCATATTTTGAAGAGTTTTATTCAATGTTAATTTTAATGTTTAAGTTTATAAAAATGTGTTAGATTTGGGATAAAAGGTGAGGAACAAAGAAAAACTCATGAACCATTGAGTACCATAGGTGGACTTTTAACACTTAAGCTCAAAAAGTACGAGGCGAGTAGCAAGAAGTATGAGTTTTTACATTGTATGCCCATGTTCCAATCCCACAATAAGGCATTTTGTAGAGCCACAAGTACATCCAAAGGGAGAGGTGAAACTTTTGCCTTTGCATAGACCCAAGTCAAAGTGGTTATATAATTTAGATCAAGAGTACACATACTATGAATCTAGATAAAACTTTATGTTCTTTATGACCTTTATTCAAATTTAACCTTAATATTTATGATCAAATGACATGAGTTCAAGAGGTTGAGAGCATAGAATTTAGATCAAGAGTACACATATTATGAATCTAGACACAACTTTATGTCCTTTATGATCTTTATTCAAATTTAAACTTAATATTTATTATCAAATGGCATGAGCTCAAGTGGTTGAGAGCATAGAATTTAGATCAAGAGTGCACATATTATGAATCTAGACACAACTTTATGTTCTTTATGACCTTTATTTGAAGTTAACCTTAATATTTATGATCAAATGACATGAGCTAAGTGGTTGAGAGCATAGAATTTTAAGGTGGAACCCAATTTCAAATCTTGACATGTGATAAATGTATATTTGGGAAACATTTCTATGAGGTTTATTGAATTACACGGTGGCAAGGTGGGGCTAATTTAAATCCCATATGAGCAATTGAAAAATAATGATTTTAACTTGGAGTAAGAGTTTTCAAGTTGATGTGTTAGCATCTTACTTATCTTTGGTATTAACATTGCTTGAGGTATTTATTTGATTTGTGAGATCCTGTAAACTATACTTATTACTAAAGGTTAATGATAATTAAAAACTCTTAAAAGTTAATAATTTCTCATTAAAAAAAAATCATTCGAGAATAACTAATATTATGCTGAAATCTATACCCTATTCTTGTTAACCAAGTCCAACATTTTTTTTTTATATAATCTCTTTTGAAATATTATGACTAACATTGTATAATGTGATATGGGATTTATTGTATAAGCCTATGATTCTCAAACAGTTGACTTTGTAAGTTAACCTTGTATCCTAGCCATTAATGTTGTGCTAATTAAGGTTTAATATTAAAATAAAATTTATCATGGTACTTATACCTCTCCTTCAATGATTCATCATATTAATGTGTGATATTTAGCAATTATAATTATGTGCATAAGGACATCTTTCCATCATCAAGTTTCATTGTTCTTTCTTTTAGCTTTGTATTCCTTTGTGGTATGGGATTTTGATTAATGCATATTTCAATTCATTCTAACAAATAATTATAAAATACAACATGATATCATAGAGGATATTAAACAACATTGCATGGTCATGTGGAGGATTTCTTTTTGGATCCAGTGTATCTTCTTTTAGTAAGTAGAGTAAATTATATTTCGAAGCTTCACAAGTCACTATACGACATAAGAAGCAAAGGGAGGATTTACTATTTTCCACAATTATCAAAATAAAGGATCGCAAAAATAGAGGAAAAATTTTATTTAAAAAAAATCCCTTCTATATTTCTATTAAAAGGGACTTTATTATTTTAGATTAAAAGCATTGGTTCCCTAAATGGATTTGCCATTGTACGACATAAGAAGCAAAGGAAAAATTTACTATTTGCCACAATGGAACTCATTCAATAATTCAAATTTTAAATTTATCATCTTCTTATAACTCCCACAAATTCTTTCATGTACATCAATTTTAAAATTTCTTCAATTTTCCTTATATCTCCTAAATTTAATTTAAATCTCAGTTCCTTCAAATAATCAATTTCACTTTTTAATCAAGCGATCAATTTATCATTTTCCATCTTATAACTCCCAAAATATTAATTTCACAATTTTTTCAAATTTCTTTAATCAATCAAACAATATTCAATAATAAATTCATTCATTCAATTATCAATTTTTATCTCTCCAATTAATTATTTTTCACAAATTCTCCTTTAAATGATAATTTTATATTTCAATAAATTCCCACTTCAAATCAAATAATAAATAGTTTGTTCCCTTATAAATACTATTCATCAATTCATTCTATCTCCAAGGTTATACCTTATAAAATAAAATTTTAAATTTTAAACCTTATAACTCCAACTAAATTAATGAAATCATGCATCGGAAAAATTTATCTTTCCCAAAATAAAGCAGTCAAATATGCAACTTTATGTGATGTGCTTAACTATCTCTTTCCTAAACATGTGGTAATATATAATCTTCACATGTAACACATTTGTACTAAACGTTGTCTTTTTCACATTTGCTAGCTCCAAAATAATTTTCCTCCTCTTTTACTATTGCTCTCTCATATGATTTTTTGACAGGGTAATTTCTAATCCTTCGCTTTAGTGAAATATTATAACATAGCTTGAACATAGGCTCTTTCTTACAAGGATGACTTCACATTAAAAGGCTTGCTCATTTCTACTTTTAGTTTGCTTCTAGGCTCTTCCAACTTACACTTTCTTAGCTTGTATTAGATGCTCATGACTTTATATTCATCACAGGTGCTCACAACGAATCATAGAATCCTTTAAAACTTCATCAACCATCGTCTATATTGGAAATATCACCCTTGCACATATTAATATTTGATATGCTTGCTTCTTTCTCTCACATTTGGTGTTCTCCCTTTTTTCATCTTCAAAGTACAAGTCGTCATTATTCGAGTACATCTCTAGTAATATCACATCCTCAATAATAATTCCTCAACCTTCCTCCACAAATCTTCCAACAATCTTCTTACTTCCTTCAACAATTTCTTCAACTCTAATACTTTTTTCTCTCTCAATATGGTCAAAGTGCAACTCAAACTTGGTTTCAATATCTTTCTTCTTTTCTTTTCAATTTCTTCAATAATTTCAAATGACTAGAGTACAATTCTGGTATCTTCTCTCAATATTCTTCAAAATCACACCAAAATGTAACTTTGATGCTAGCTTCTTCAATCTACAACCTTTCTTTCCAATATTCTTCAAATTCATACCAGATTTGTTGGTACTAACTTTTTCCACTATGGCTCTGATACCTCTAATAGAATTTTAGCCAAACTAAATCATAGGTCTAGTTTCCCAAGATCTAGTATAAATCATATAAATCAAATAAAGGCCCATTCATACAATAATATCAATATCAATGAATCACATTCATAAAATAATAACAATGTTTCTCAATAATGAAACTCATAATATTATTCATAAATTAAACATACAACATCTTGGATTCTTTGTGATATAATGCATGGAGCTTTATCTCCATAATATAGCCTTAGAAGATGACTCTTCAATACTTGACTATTGCTCTCCTCACATATCCGAGAGATTTATCCTTTCCTATTCCTCACATATGAAAAAATCCTCATGAATCTTCACTTTACATCTTGCCACATATCATGTGACTCTTCATTTTTATATTTGACATCTAATTCTATGACTCTTGAATTACTTACATGACACTTGGACTCTTCTCACACATTTACACAAACTTTAGAGAAAAATAACTCACAATCCGTTATTTAATACTTACAAATGTACCATGGGGGTATTTTAACATTTACCAGATAATGTAATATCTCCAACATGTTTGTTTATTTTTCCTTTCCATATCTTATACTGATCTAAAGGATTGTTGATTTTATTTAGGTATTTTTTTTATGTGATAAATAGTTTAGAAATAAAAATTAGTGTATTTTAGGTAAAATATATTTTTAAAAAGTAGGGGAATTTGCAAGGTGTGGAACAACCAATTGAATGGATACATATTTTAGTTTGTAGAGTTGCAAACATATTTATTCTATTCATTTTTGGAAATTAATTGTATATTATCATAATTTTATTTAGAAATGTATAGGAATTATTATATTTTTAATAATTCTACAATATTACTTTGTACAAATCAACAAGTGGTACCATGAAATGGTATTGATCTGTATGGAAAATAAAATTAATTAATGTTTTCTACATAATCATTGAATGAAGTTTATTGGAGTATTTTTATTAAGATAATATTATACTATCAAAAAAATACTAATGCCATTAAATCAAATACCTCAAAGCAAAAGTGTAACTTATAGGAAGAAACCAATAAACCTAGAAAATTTGTCTCTCTAAGCCCTCCAAAGAGGAGTGGAATTATTAAGGGATATTAGAGTTCACTTACAATCATGATTAGAATGAGTTGGAGATCATAGGATGTAGGATCAAAGGAGATCTCATAGAAGGCTTATGAGGATAATTTGGCATGTAAGAGAATTTGATATATACCTAAAGTATCTAGACATGTGTCACCTACACCATAAACTTAGATCATACGTAGAGCTACTTTATTTTTATATGAGTTTTTTTTTTATATCTTGAAGATTAAACCACCTAAGTTTATTGGTATAATAAGTGGGTTTGAAATAGAGGTATGGGTTGTTAGTATTCAATATTGCTTCACCCTTAAATAAGTTTGTAGTAGTAACAAGTCTCTTTTATCCATTTATTTCCTAGAGAAAAAATCAGGATTATGGTAGAACCATAAGGAGAAATCCTTAGGGTTGACTATCAAGAATATAAATTTGAAGATTCAAGGAGTGCTTATTTTTAGATTTATTTTTGATAGTGAAGATTGATTAGTTTCATAACCTCCACTAATTTGGTATGATGGTAGATAAATGTTGGGTCAAGTTCTTGGTACTTTTAAAGTATGTCAATTATATTTTGGATGACCATGTAAAGGTGAAACGATTCACTTGGTATCTATATTTATCCATTCAATGAGAGGTGGACCTATCAAGGTTATCTACCTTAAAGGAGGTAGTCAAAATAACATGCCATATAAAGAAATACTATCTAGTTAGATTGAAGTTAAGAGATCATCGGGCTCACTAAAAGTAAATATTTAAATATTCCAAATCCAAGGGGTCAAAACCCTTATTTCAAGAAGAATCCTTATGATAGCTCTCTCCTTGATATAAAAAGTAATGATGGTCATAAATGTCATCATGACATCAACACTCTTTCTTGTAATAGAGTGGGCATATGATTAAGTTTAAGGGACCTAAGGATATAACTCAGTCTAAAGGGTCTCTTAATAATAATATTATTCAACCTTATTGATAGATACTAGCCTTGAGTAAAGGTTATTTAATGATCAATTGCCACTTAAGACAATCCAATTATCCAAATGCACCTTTAGGATAAGGATATTTTAGAGGATATTTAATTTATGACAAGCTTATTACAAAATTTAGTATTCTAAACAAGGGTAGGACTTGATAGCATAGAGACCTGAAGGATTAACACCTAGATTTGGAAACATGGGATGATTCCATAATGTCTATGTTGTAGTGGACAACTCTTAGATAAAGAAATAAGACTTAATGTTATAGATATTTATTAAAATATATGACACCCGACTTCTTATTTTGTTTAATCTTAGAGCTATGAATAATATTATTTTACCTTTTATTATGGGCAAGTGCAAGCTAGTAGTAGATATATGTGTCAACTCATGGAGAATAAAGATGGATATAAACGCTAAGCATTTAATGCAAACTATTTTGATATTTTTTCCTTTATTTAAGAGGTTTTATTACTAGTGTGAAACTCCACATGATTCCTTACATTCCTATATTGCTACTTAGATATGTATTGGTTCTCTATTCATTGATCTAAGATGGAATATTCCCTTAATCTACTAGAGTGTGTGGATGATGGGGGTCTTGATTTTCATATTAGTGTGATCAAGAGATCCATTTACCTTAATTTTCTCTTTACTATGTAGATGAAAAATCTTTTAGGAAAGGATGTCATCTCAATGTCTATTATGAAGGATAGAGAGCAAATGGAAGGAGGAGGTATGTCATCTCACTTTATCTTGGATGATGTTTTGAGTTGACTATGGATCATCAAAGTCTATGATCCATTTCACTTAGCCAAACTAAATGATCTATAAAGAATATGAATTTATTTTACTTATGAGTATAAATATAAGTATAATAAAGTGGTTAATATGATTAGTATGAGATATGTGTATTCAATAATAAAAATATAGATGGACATGAGAAACTACATCCTTAAGCAATTGCTTAGAAATGAGTGGTTTTAGCAATTGCATTAGATTTTGTTCTCCATTGAAGCAAGTGGAAACAAGAACATGGATTGCATTCTTAAGAATGATGAATTACTTCTCTTTCATAATTTAATTTATATTGTCAACATTTTACGAAAGCTATTTGTTATGAAGGGACATAAAGAACTAGTTTTTCATATTAGAGTAAATAAAATATATGTATAGCTGAGACAACTAAACTTTTGGTTTGATATGTGACATGATATTTCAAAGCATGTTTGTAGTTGCCTAAACTTCTTAATATGAAGGTAGAACATCAATATCCTATTAGATTACAATACCCACATTATATTCCCATGTGAAATCTAGATACTAATTTTATCATTAGATTACCTACATCTACTTATCATCGTGTCATGATGATAGTAGTAGATAAGTTGACCAAGGTAGATAACTTACTGACTAGGATAACACATGAGGCCTTTTCTGTTACAAAGGGTTTTATCAATAGGATTGTGAGATTACATGGGTTTTGTAAGAATGTTATTTTTGATAGGCATCCTCTTTTTTATTATTGCTTTTGGACCCTCTTTTAGGAAGATATTAGTTCAATGTATCACTCTCAAATGGATTATTTAGGTAGATACAATGGATTAGGTATTGGAGAACATATTAAGGATGTATGTGATGGATTTTCAGAGTAGATGGGAGAAGAATATATACTTGGTAGAGCTTGCTTATAATAATAATTTGTATTGTTCTATATGGATGTATCCTTATGAGAATATTAATGGACATCCATGTTGGATGCCTTTGAGTTGGAATTGGATAGAAAAAAGAATAATGGTTATGCTACATATGATAAGGGGGATACAGAGGACTAGGTATTATTGATCAAGTAGCATCTTCAAGAGTCAAAGCATGAACATAAGTCTTTACTAAGTAAAGGATCAACATAACATCCTCATATATTCCAAGCATATTGATTAGAGCAATATAGTAGGAGATAAGGTCTTACTTAGAGTGAGATCTAGAAAGATCCCTAATTGATTTGGTAAGGGTTCTAAGTTGGTTTCACATTTTATAGGGACTTTTTATATCCTTGAGGGGATCAATCATAGCTTACAAATTATGCTTTCCACTTATCTAGAAGGACCCCATGATGTGTTTCATATTTATATGTTGTAGATAAACTTATTCGATATATTTTAATTGACAAATAAGCTTTAAATGCATTTAAAATTTCCCAAGATAAGTTACAACTAACTAATAAATTGAATTCTTAATTATCATTAATTTGGTTAAAATAATAACTTATTAACTACACACATGAGAATTCTTCATGAGTGGTTCTAACCACTCAACTTATTTTGACCTTAATATAGTTTATCACATTATATGTTGTAATAAATCCTAACATTCTCCTTTATTACATCATGCTCTAAACTTGGGTAGGAATACTAACAAGTAGACTAGGACAAATGCAACAATACATACTCTATATGGACTGAAATCCCTCTTGATCCATTTAATGCTCTTTATTTTAAGGTGGGAATAGTATCTACACCAAATGAACATATGAAAAACTAGGACACACTCAATAGTTTATCAAGTATACTTAGAGTATGAATAGGGACCCACTCAACTACTCACAACAATCAATAGTGGGAATGGACTCACTATGCTTCTTTAATGGGAATGATCTCATTTGACTATTAATCAAAGATAGGGAAAAACCTAGCTATCCATGTTTCTATGATAAAATTGTATAGGGATACACATATTGTCTAACATCAAACTTTATCAAGTTTCTCTAATAAGATTTCACCTAGATTGGAGTAGTGACAAGCAAGTATGATCATATTTAAATTTAACCAAGTAGACTTCAAAAGTTATATATAATTGTATCTTGGATAAAATTTAAGAAAATAATGTTGGAAATTAGAGGTGCATTATGAATGCATGATGTTGGAAATTTTTAATGCACTATGCTATAATTATTTATTACATTTGTGATTGCATTTTGTGGAAATTTTGAATATTTTTTTACGTGAATATATTAATATGAATTTGTATGCATGATACTTATAGTGATATATTTTTGGTATGAATTGGAGTATAAAGTAGCACTATAATTTGTGACTAACTTGAACATAATTTCTAAATTATAGGTTAATTCATGGCCCTTAAAGGATCTCTAATCCATGTGACATAATAGGTTATCATTATGATATGAGCTAGAAATGATTGGAAAGGAGAAGAAGTAATCCTTTTGGAACTATACAAATTTTGGAGGGATTTGGAATCTCTACTTTAATTTTATTACAAGTTATGCATACACTTACCTCTATTCAATATCAATTTTGTGGAAAGAGAAATGAAATGAAAAGAGATAGTTGCCTAATTTGATTTTATTTTTTAAACAGTAAATGGGTTCTACTAAAATTTGAATGTTAGCTTCTCTAATGAATTTTTTAAATTATACATGTTGCTTTTAAGAAAATAATATTACTGAAAAGTATAAAGTATTGCATAGGGAAATATGGGTTTGAAATAAAAATGGGGTATTGGGTTTCTTTTGTTTGTACTTTTAAATTTCAACATCTAGTTTAAATAAAGGAAAATTTATTAATGGATATGAGGGTTTTGCATTTTACATTGAAACATTAAGTGTTTTACATCAATGCATTTTTTGAGACTTGATGAATGGTAGAAAATTATTGGAAAAATAATGAGTTGTGATAAAACCCCTTTCAATTCAATGTCTAGTTTAAATAAAGGAAATTTTCGTAATTGATACAAGGGTTTTATAATTTCCATTGAAGCATTATATATTTTACATCAATGCATTTTTGAGAATTCATGAATGGTAGACAATTGTTGGAAAGATAATGAGTTGTGATAAAACCCCTATCATATTTGTGTGGAAAAATTTAAAATTAGTATTTAGGACCATTTAATCAAATTTTAACTCGGGCAAAGAGTTTATAAGTATGTATTTGTGTTCTAGGTAAATAAATTAGTTCCTCTAAATCCTGATATATTAGAGTCAATGTTTGACAAAATTTTGTATAGGATAATGCTTTAATTAAAAGAGAATTTAGAGGTTGATTTTTTGGATGATTTTATACATTGCATTTTACTTGATAAAGAAAAAAATTGTAAATTATCCATTGAAGTTTGAAACCCTTGATGCACGATTGTATGATCCATTTTATGTTAGAGTAGATTTATATTATTACATTATGTTAAGCGCATTCTCAAGGTGGTTAGGGAACCATAGTGCATTCTCTAGGTGGTTAGGGAACCATAAGTTCGTTACATTCATGTATTATTTATTTCCTCATTCTCAATACAAATCCTAATGCTCACTTACCCATTATTGGTATCAGAGCGACTATTTGTTTTGGGTAAAAGCAGACACGGGATATCTTGGATTGTTGGAAACCTTACCACTCGATTTTAGGGCATGGACATCGACTCTTGGATAGATCCATATCTAACCACCTAGATCAAACCATACACTAGATGGACCGTTGGTACAAAGTACTAGATGAAATAGATAGACCTTGACATGACCACTGAACTGATAGACCAAATGAGACATGATTCAACCACAACCAACACTGGACATCACTCTAATTGTACACTTTGACAAGACTGGATTAAGACATATCCTCACTTGACAGACATGACCTCTGATAACCACCAATCACAAAACCTCAAGCATAGATCCTGAGCAGCTGATGTGGATTCCTACAAGTGAACACATGATGGAATGTATAGGGATCGAAGTAGACATATAGTGGCATTTGAGATTAGAATGACATGGAAAATGGTATGCAAATCAAGGCTGATGTGGTGCATTTGATGTGGTAGTGGTGATGTGGCAGCTGATGTGGTTGGACCTAATTCATTGGTGTTATGGTACACATTGATTTGCTATCGGTGGTGGCAACATAGTCATCATAGTTGGTTGATTTCCCTAAGGCAATCGATAAACCAACTACGGTAAATTAGTTTTAAATAATCCAAAGTGCACCCTCCTCGTGCATGTGGGACTAAAATTCCCATAGTTTTTTTTTGATGTTAAGGCGTAGACAATAATAGATCAAAGGTTGCTCCCATTAGTTCCTGTCTAGAGCGGTAGCCGATATGGTTGGTCAGTTGTATCAAAGGTTTTTGTGTGGGAGGTTGAGGGATCAAACCCTGCACGTAGGCAAAAAATAATTTTTTGCTGAAAAAACATTCAAAGGTACAATTTGTTATTTGTCTTTGCATAATTGATAGATTTTTTTTGCAAACAAAACAAATTCTCGGAGCACCAATTTTTTAAAAAAATATAAATACCAAATAGTGCATTTTTTTTCTCACAAGGAGGGATACAAAACAAGAATTGCACATTACTTTTTTGCAAACTGAAAGGGTTCTCAAACTTCCTTCAAAACTTGTTTATTTTGCAAACAAAAGGGGGGACAATCTTGTATTCTTTTTTGTAAAAATATAACATAAGGGAGAGAATTGTGAATATCAATTTTTGCAAACACAAATCACATTTTTCTTGCAAAAACTATTGTAAAAAGGTGCATTGTTGATTGCATTCGACACCTTAAAATTGACATTGTAAAAATAGGTGCATTGTCAATGGAATCTGACACCTATGCTTTAAAATTTATGGGTACTTGTTGTGGCTGCTCCACAACATACCCCAAAATTATGGACCCACATTTTTGCATGTTTTCCAAGAAGACCGAAGTGGCCCATATGCTAAAGATCAAAGAAAAAGCAAAACACTGCAAGGAAAAAAAAGTGTCACGATATCGCGACATGTTGCATTTTCATGGCCAAAAGAGAACAGAAAGAACAAAAAGAAAAAGTGTCGCGATATCACGACATGTTGCATTTTTGCGGCCAAAAGAGAAGAGAAAGAACAAGAAAGAAAAAGTGGCACGATATCGCGGCATGTTGCATTTTTGCGGCCAAAAGAGAAGAGATGTCGTGATATCGTGACATGTTGCATTTTCACGGTTCAAAGAAAAGAGAAAAAGCAAGGAGAAAAAAAGTGTCACGATATCGCGACATGTTGCATTTTCGCGGCCAAAAGAGAAGAGAAAGAACAAGAAAGAAAAAGTGTTGTGATATCGCGACATGTTGCATTTTCGTGGCCAAGAGCAATAGAAGGGGGCAAAAGTGTCGCGATATCGCAACATGTTGCATTTTCGTGGGCAAGAGCAATAGAAGGGGGGCAAAAGTGTCGCAATATCGCAACATGTTGCATTTTTGCAATCCAAAGCAAAGGAAAAAGAGTCACGATATCACGACATGTTGCATTTTCATGGTCCAAAGCAAAGGAAAAAGTGTCGCGATATTGCGATATGTTGCATTTTTGCGAATAAAAAAGGGCAGGCAGGCAGAGAAACAAAAGTGTCACGATATCGCGACATGTTGCATTTTTGCGACTCAAAAGGGCAGGTAGACAGAGAAACAAAAGTGTCACGATATCGCGACATGTTGCATTTTCACGAAGGGAACAGAGAAGTGGACAGTGCGTTTGATATTAGTGATGAACACTAGGATAGTGAAACCAAAGAATGCATAATGACATGGACCTATAAGGAATAAATCGAAGATTGAATAAGGTAATTTGTCACATAAGGACAAAATCCAATGAATAAGACAAAACATTACATAAGGAATCTTTAATTATTTAAAATAATTTAAGATGGTCATTACACATGGAAGGAAGCGGGCGCACGCCCATGTGGAGAAAAGGAAACGTTTTTTTTGAAATCAAACAAAAAGTGAAGAAAACCAAACAGAGGAAGCCAAACCATGGGAATGAAACGAAGGGTCACAAAATAGAAACAAAAAGCCTTTTTGGAAACCAAAACACATGCATGCACAAGGGAAGGTGAAACGAACAACCATTGAAAAATAAAATGAAAAGCTTCATAAAAAATTTAAATACGCTAGGCAAGGATGTTTTGAGGGGTGGGAAACTGCTACGAGCAGAGTTGCAGATTTGAAGGCAAGAGGGCCATTCTGGACCTGTTTGAGTCGTTTTCTTCCATGGAATGGTTTGGGAAAACCAAAAATTTCTATTATTGTAAAATGACAAATTTTTAATACAGAAAGTTTCAGAAAGTTGCATCTTATGGACAAGAAAGAAGGAGTCATTTTCTGCATGCAAGATTAAATGTTTATTTTTACCTTTTTCAAATTTTAGGCTTGTAAATGGAGTTTATGCAAGTTTTCTTGGTTGCTTCATGTGAATGTTTAAATTTGAAAACCTCATTTAAAACCCTAGGAGCCAACACTTAGCTTATCCGGATTGTGCTTGTTTTGCAAGTTCAATAGGTTACGTTGCATGCATGGAAACCTCGCATCTTCGGTTTTATCAAAATAGGATAGAATCATACTGAATGCATTTTATTTTCAGTTTTTTGAATTTCATTTTCATTTTTCTGCATTTTATTTTTCCAGAAATTTTAAATTTTTTTTTTAAATTTTCAGGCATTAAAATAAACATTAATTTTTTTTTCAAAATCCAAAAATAATTTCACCATTGCGTAGGTTATACTTCAGGCTTCCAATACGCACTTTGAAATTTCATTTTTGGAGTTGTTTAGTATTTTTAAAAAATTCATCGAAGTTGCTGTTTTGTTACAGATTTTAAAAATCCGAAAATATAAAATTTCCATTTTAAGGTCAAATTTCATTTTTTCAGTTTTGTTTTGCACTCATGAGCCTATGATGACATTCCATTCATGAAAGTTCCAATTTCATTGAAGGAGTTATGTTTTATGGAATTTTCACAAATTTCCATTTTGAGCCTAAAATTACCCTCTCTTCATAAAAATTCTAATTTTACGAAAGAGGGGTAATTTGAGTATTACATTGAAGGTATTTTCTTCAAAGCACTTAATTGTTCATCTTGATGAAAATTTGATTTCATTTAAGAGGGATAAGTTAAAGTGACATTTAAAGTCCTTTATTTAAGGCCATAAATTATTGCCTCTTTGTGAAGGTCTATTTCACCAAAGAGGGATGGTTTATCGATCACATTGAAAGCTATCTTCATCTTCATGATAAGAAGCCATATTTGGACTTAATAAAGAAGATAAAATCTACCTTAAAACTCTCAAGATAAAAGGAATTAAGGCACTACATCGTGGTCATATGAGGGCCGACTCACATTTGCTTTTTAATTCAATGAACAATCACTAAAGTTTTATGGTAAAATAAACCAACATTGCCCCTTGTTTACAGTTACTTGCAATCACTAAGGTGTTCCAAGCATTTAAATTGAATATCTTTATTTGAGATTACTAATACATATATGCAAATGCTAATATAGCGGAGACCTTGGAGAAGTTGTTTGTTTAACTTCTTTGCAAGAGGGGATTTGGATCCCAAATCCTAAGGAAGAGTGTACTTTCACACTTGGGTGAAAATACCACTCAACATTTTGGCACTAGAAGGAGGGCCTGATTTGGTTTATTTCAGTGTGATTTAAATGCTACAGGGATTTAAATTTTGAATATTTCATGCCCTATTGATTATTATCTTTAGCCCTCTTTTAAACAATACAACCTTGTAGTGTTAAAAGGAGGACATGAATTGCTATGCATTGTTCTAACGCTTTTGATTGTTCATACAGGAATAATGTGTTTTGATTTGATTTTAAAAAATTTTGGTCTTGACTAACGAGGTTGTCTCCATGCAATTACTTTCATTGGATTTTAATGGATACATCTCTTGGTTGATGCTAACATGATTATTCATACGTTACATGTTTGATATTTACGAGTCATTTCATACTTATTTGTAAGGAATTATTTTGTCTAAAATGTATTTACGTTACATGCTAACACTTGCTCAACTCGAAGCTTTCTTCATTAAAATCTGGAAATTACATGCAAACAGCCCGCAGGCTTACATTAACCAGCGCTCGGCTTGGTTCTTTCTCACTCATGCTCTGCGTGCAATCTTACCCGAATCCACCATCCCGACTAAAACATTTTACTGGGTTTTTATAGAGGCCTCGACCCTCTGAAACCTCCTATCACATTAATCGGGACACACCAACCCGATTAATTACCCTCTGGAACAATAACCCAAAAACCAGGACACCAACCCAATTAAATTCTCCTCTCCGCACGATCCCTGTCACCACTGAATCCATCAGATTCTCTGTGCGCCCATCCTCTTCGTTCCCCGTGCTTCTGGGTAATCCCCTGCTTTAACTTCAGCTTGTGCCACGTGTCATATTTGAACGGTTCCCGAAAATACCGTTCCCGCCATCTCTTTCTCCTCCCGCACCTTTTTCTCTCTCCGTTGCGATATCGCGACATGTCACGATATCACGACGTTTCTGTCTCCTTGTGTCTCTGCCCATTTTGGTCGTGATATCGCGACATGTCGTGATATCGTGACCTTTCATCCTTCGCACCTTCTCTTCTGATTCTTGTCGCGACATCGCGATAGTTTTGCCGTTCGACCCTTCGCTCGCAATTTCGTCGCGATATCACGACGTCGCGATATCGCGACGTCGCGATATCGTGACCGTCTTCTGCCTTGACCTGCGTCCTCCATTGACGTCACAATTTTGTGACATCGTGAAATCACGACGTCATGATTTCGCTATTGACTTCCGCCTTTGCTCCCGCCTCGCCTGGACGTCACGATTTTACGACGTCACGAAATCGCGACGTCGCGATTTCGCTACAGTTTCTAACTCCTGCCTCTGCCTCGCTGAGACGTCATGATTTCACAACATCACAAAATCATGATGTCACGATTTCGCTACCATTCTTCGCTTCCTCCTCGCTGCTGTTTTGCCGTCGTGATTTCACGACAGTCACGATTTCACGACATGTCACGAAATCGTGACCTCTCCATTGCCCTTGCTGCGCCACCGCTCTGCTGTCGCGATTTTGTGACCTATCGTGAAATCGTGACATTCTTTTCACTACGTCACCTTTGTAATTTTCTATCACGATTTCATGACACGTCACGAAATCGCGACGTTCCTCTTCCCCTGCCTTAGGAAAATTTTTCCCGCCTTCTTCTTCTGCTTCCTAAGCCGACTCTTCTGAAGTGGCTTTCCCGCAACTTGCTGCTTCTGCTGCTGGATGCTCCTGCATCAGACACCCAAGGTTAGTGGAGAAGTGATCTTCACTTTTGGATGGTCTGGTTGCTGCCTCCTGCAACACCTCCAGACATTTCTCTGCCTTCTCTGCAGACTGCTCCAAACCCTTCTCCGGGTCCACACAACTTCTGTCTTCTTCCAGACAGACACTTTCACTACTGCATGCTTCCTCTGTAGCCTGCTTGCACTCCTCCTCTTGCATAGAAAAATCTGTGTCTTCGGCCGGGCAGGTCCCGACACTGCTACATTCTTCCACGTATGCAGCCTTCTTCAGCTCCTCCTCTTTCTTTCTCTGTCTTTCTTCCCGCCTTCTTTGCTGCTCTTCTTGTTTCTACAATTTCATTCGAAGCCACTCTTCTTGCAGGGCCTTCAACTATTTTTGCAAAGCTATGAATTCTTCTTCTGTCACCATATCTTCCTTGCTGTCCCGGCTTCTTCGGGAATGCATTTTTTTTTTTTACCGGGTCCCGACATAAACTGCCTCCCGCTCGGCAAATCGGCTTACACACTCAAAGACCCTAACTCACTCTCTCACTCAGAACCCTACCACAGATCCTGGTGTAACTGCCTCATGTTCGGCGATCTGTTACACACTCAGAATCACCCGCTCTGATACCACTGACGACGGACCGAGAAAATCACACGTAAAACACACACATCAACACTTGCTCAACTCGAAGCTTTCTTCATTAAAATCTAGAAATTACATGCAAATAGCCCGCAGGCTTACATTAACCAGTGCTCGGCTTGGTTCTTTCTCACTCATGCTCTACGTGCAATCTTACCCGAATCCACCATCCCGACTAAAACATTTTACTAGGTTTTTATAGAGGCCCCGACCCTCTGAAACCTCCTATCACATTAATCGGGACACACCAACCTGATTAATTACCCTCTGGAACAATAACCCAAAAATCGGGACACCAACCCGATTAAATTCTCCTCTCCGCACGGTCCCTGTCACCACTGAATCTGTCAGATTCTCTGTGCGCCCATCCTCTTCGTTCCTCGTGCTTCTGGGTAATCCCTCGCTTTAACTTCAGCTTGTGCCACGTGTCATCTTTGAACGGTTCCCAAAAATACCATTCCCGCCATCTCTTTCTCCTACCGTGCCTTTTTCTCTCTCCATCGCAATATCGCGACATGTCGTGATATCATGACGTTCTGTCTCCCTGTGCTCTCTGCCCATTTTGGTCATGATATCGCGACCTTTCATCCTTTGCACCTTCTCTTCTGATTCTTGTCGCGACATCGCGACGTCGCGATATCACGACAGTTTCGCCGTTCGACCCTTCGCTTGCAATTTCATCGCGATATCGCGATCGTCTTCTGCCTTGACCTGCGTCCTCCGTTGACGTCATGATTTTGCGACGTCGTGAAATCGCGATGTCACGATTTCACTACCAACTTCTGCCTTTGCTTCCGCCTCACCTAGACGTCACGATTTCACGACATCATGAAATCGTGACGTCACAATTTCGCTACAGTTTCTAACTCCTGCCTCTGCCTCGCTGAGACGTCGTGATTTCGCTACCATTCTTTGCTTCCTCCTCGCTGTTGTTCTGCCATCATGATTTTGTGACAGTCATGATTTCATGACATGTCACGAAATCATGACCTCTCCATTGCCCTTGCTGCACCACTGCTCTGTTGTCGCGATTTCACGACATGTCATGAAATCGTGACAATCTTTTCACTACGTCACCTTTGCAATTTTTTGTCGCGATTTCGCGACACGTCGCAAAATCATGACGTTCCTCTTCCCCTGCCTTAGGAAAATTTTTTCCGCCTTCTTCTGCTTCCTGAGCCGACTCTTCTGAAGTGGCTTTCCCACAACTTGCTGCTTTTGCTGCTGGATGCTCCTGCATCATGTAGTGCACTAGTTTTTAGAATTTGTGGGAGGAGCTATAGATTCCTTGTCATCATTCGTGTAAACGACACTTGACATTTCATAACGTCTATTGCTTGATGAAGTTGTGTCCCTTATTACTTGGGAAAACCTTATTGGTTGAACATTTCTTTCAGCCTCTCTTCTATTTATTGATGTCATCTCATTTTCCAATGTTTTTACTATTTATTGCATGTTTAATAAGACAGAAAGCTAATTTTCTTGGGTTGGCTGAGTGGGTGGTGCAGGAAATGTGGGAAAAACAATAATAGGGGGTAATACTAAGAAATTTTGAGGCATATATATTGTAGGAATGGATGGTTGCCCGTTCCATTTTGGAAGGTCTACGTTTGGAAAATGAGAAAAACTTGAAGAACTAGCACTGGAGGCTTGGGGGATATCTGGAAAAATCAGCAATATTGCTTTTGGTGGATATCTTCCAGTGGCAATAAGATCTCTTTCTACCTTAGATGCTTCTTTGAAAATAGCAAGGAAGGTGAATACTCGATATTTCCTTATAATCATATTGATATCAAATTCAAAAGCTCTCAAATAATAATACACAACTTGTTCATTGGTTGATTTCAATCCATCGAGCACTCTTTCCCAAGTGTGATTGAATTGGATGTTAAAATCAAAAATTGATGATGTTGAACTGGCTGAGTAGGGATAAGGGATCTGCATGCCGATTAATTCATCTAACAACTTTCCAGCAAGTTTAGCCAAACTTGTGATAAATTGAGCAGGAAGTTCCCTGTACCAATAAAGCATTTTTCCTTTCAAGGAAATGACCATAAACTTGACCATTACATCTTCTTGAGTAATGTTATATATAGCTTCCAAGGAGGAAATATCCAAACAATGTTCATAGGCCATTTTTCTGTTCTTTTATATGAAGGTAATTCCTTCAAATCACCAGTAGGAATCAGATTCTGAGCCACCAGGTTCAGTATACCAGTGTGGTTCCATGTAATATAAGTTGGTTGAGGAGTGGCCATTGTAGCTACTTGCTTACTTGTATTGCAAAACTACTGATAGTTATACTTGAAGATATATTGGTAATGGGATTGGGTAAAACAAAAGGTACAAGGGTAGTGATATTGGTAGCAGGTGGGTTTGATCTAGAAAATGAAACTAGATGAATCCTAAGGCTACCAAGGTGTAACTCAAATAACTCAATGGGCTCTTCAGAGTTTCTTGCTTTAGATCTGGTTATCATATATGTAAACGATTGTAAATTTTAACCAGACAAATAGATAAGGTATCTCTAGGGTCTATACCTTCATACGGAGTCACCAGGTTATTCATTTAGATATTGAATAGAATAAAGACAAACACCAAACCTTATAAAATACTATGGGATTTAGGGTCCCACCGAGCGTGCCAAAAACTTTTGGTGCAAAATCAGCCTATAGTTATGATTTGCGTCCACGACCTTACAAACATTGAGTAGACGGACTTGGTATCGAAGGGTTATGTCTAATATCCATAGAAGGTTGGTTCCTTGGTGATTTTTTGTGAGAAAATGGAGATGAGGGTTTACTGAAAGAAATAGAAATATAGTCGTAGCTAGAGCATTTTTCTTGGTGCAGTTTAAACAACAACAAAAATGAATACATATAACTTCAAAATCTAAGCATTTGATATTTCTTCACACAGGAATCATGGTTATTTAATGTGATTTAGATATTAATCTAATACATACATACATCAAATATTTCAGCTCTAAAAATACTGTTTATATCATGCACTAGTCCAGATAATAGAACAAATACAACGTATAGCTCAGTAATAAAAATAGAAGCATCAAATGTTAATACATACATTTGCACATAGTAAACCAGAAGCCAATAGAAGTCTATATTATTGCTTGAATCCAGAGTACATGCATCTAGTATTGTAAATGTCTAAGATACAACCCTTATTCAGGGAATGCTCTCTACTATATATACTCTAAAACAAGCATGTTTCGATAGCTACCAAATCCTGACACAAAATCAATTACAATAAAAATGCTGCCAAATGCACCAACACATTTTACGTGTCTTCGTATTGGTCCAGTTAGGTAATCAAATCACTAATGGTAGAATTTTATGATTTGATGCTCATTCATGATTTACCATCAGTTGCCAACATGTTCCTTTGAAGGTAGATTCTATTTATATCTTTGTTTCACATAATTCAGTTATGTCACGAAATCGTGACATTCTAAAGTCGATCTCATCTTCTGCTTTGAGCTCGCAATATTTTAACATGTCACGAAATTGTGACATCTTATCCATCTTGGTATTTTTCTCACCTTGAGCCTACAAAATGCTGACATGTCATGAAATTATGACATTCCCCCGGTCTTTATCTTTCTCTTGCTTTGAGCCCGTGAAATGTTGACATGTCATGAAATTACAACATTCCTTCGATCTTGATATTTCTCTCGCTTTGAGCCCATGAAATGCTGACATGTCACGAAATTGTGACATTTCCCCCACCTTAGTCTTTTCCTTTCTTTGAGCCCGCAAAACACTAACATGTGAAATCGTGACATTCCATTGGTTTTGATCTCTCTCTTGCTTTGAGTCCGCGAAACACTAACATGTCACAAAATCATGATTTTTAACCTGCCTTAGTCTTTTTCTCACCACGTGCTCACGAAACATCAACATATCACAAAATCATGACATGTTGCATGCCTTATTTTTTTTTGCTTCTTCACAAAAATGGGAAATTGGTGTTTGAACCTTAAAAACCTATTCGAGCCTTCAAAACCTCTACCGTATTTAGGGTAGTCCTTTTAGACTAACAGTTCTAAGAAGGTCAAAAAGAGAGATCTTAGCTATTGTATTAGCTAGTTGATCATTGATATCAAATAGAATATTTTGTTGGGATTTAATTATGTTATTTCCCTTATGAGGTAACTTTAGGATAACAAGTAATTTATCAACATCATTTGTTTGAGTGGGAGGTTGAGAGTTTTGGGTTTGGGATTTTTGTCGAGTAACAACCCCAATTGTACCTACAATATTTTATGATCGAAAAAATTTTAGTCTTGTAGTTGAACTTTTTTTTAGACGAAGAATTTGTTATGATGAAGGATGAGTGGTTATGATTCTTAGAAATGGTTCTTCTGGGGTTGGTGAATTAGTAATGGGTAAGATTGGACCTGACTCATATTTTGAAGTATTATCATATTTTGAACTAATGTCTATTTCAAATCCTAATTCACTTTCTATTTCATCCAAGGATGATGGTTGCGGTCTTCTTCCTTGAGTTGTTTAATTGTCATGTTGGATTGAGTAGGCACAACAATGTTTGGTGGAGGTTGAGATGGTAAATAATTTCTAACGGTTCCCATATATCTTATTGTATGAGGTGTATTTTTATAGTCTAGCTGTTCACAACTTCATTGCCATGATTGGGCAATGGGTTTTGAAAGATATCTAGATTTTGGTTTACATTTTGTGCCTATTGTGGTTGAGTATTTTCTTGAAGATTTTTATTTGGTGGCAGACTTTCCACTTCTAATTTTCCTTCATGTCACTTTTTTGCAACCAAAAGAGAAAAGAAAGAGGAGGAAGGACAAGTATCGCGATATCGCGACATGTCGCAGTTTCGCGACCAAAAGAGAAGAGAAAGAGGAGGAAAGAAAAAGTGTCACGATTTCACGACATGTTCAGAATGAAAGAAAGGGTGTAGCGATATCGCGACATGTCGCTTTTTCACGACCAAAAGTGAAGAGAATAAGCAAGAGGGAAAAAGTGTCACGATATCACATGTCGTATTTTTGCGACCAAAAGAGAAGAGAAAGAGCACGAAGGAAAAGGTGTCGCGATTTCGTGACATGTTATTTTTTCATGACCAAAAGAGAAAAGAAATAGGAGGAAGGACAAGTGTCGTGATATCACGACATGTCGCAGTTTCATGACCAAAAGAGAAGAGAAAGTGTTAGGAGGCGAAAGTGTCGACTGCCTGTGTTCTAAGGTGTGTGTCATCTTTTGTAAGGGTGTTGCTCTTTGTTGGCTGTGTGGCCCCAGTAGGGGGCTAAGGATAGACTGTCCCTATTGAGGTCTTGTTCCGTTTCAGCATTGTTTTGATATTGTAATAGGTTTTGGGTTAACCTGTAAAACTCGGTTGTAATGTTTTTGTACCTTAATTACCAAAAAAAAAAAAAAAGGTCTTGTACAATATATTTTAATCTTCTGTAGGTATTTTTTGGATGTCCATCAACTTGGTGATAGTCACAATGTTGGTTAGGTCTATACCACGATTGAGAAGGTTTAGGATTTTGTATCTCTGGAAATTTTATTAGACCTCTTTCTAGTAGTTATGGTAAAACTATCGTCAAAGATTGATTTAATCTTGTAAAATTCTACAATGGAGGTTTTTGGGGTGCTTTCAACACAAACTTTTTTGTAGTATCTATGGTATTAACATTTTGAGGGGATTTATTATCTATGACCTCATCTCCTACCACATGGTTATTTTTGTATTTATTTTTAGAAGATTTATCTTCATATTTATTTTTAATTTGTCTCCTTCTGATTAGGGCTTCCTCTACCCTTCTGGATAAATCTATAGCTTGGTCAAATGAAGTCACGGTAGCCATGGCTAACTCATAAGACAATTGTTCTTGTAGATTTCTAATAAAGATATCTAACATTTCTCTTGGAGGTTTGGTAAAATGTAATTTTCCCAAAAATTTTCTCCATCAGGCTAAGAATTCTCCAAAACTTTCTTCTTTTCCTTGTTTAAGGTTATATAAATATTTTATTGTAACGTGCCTTTCTATGTAAGCACCAAATTGATGTAAAAACATATCTATGGTTTCTTAAAAATTTCTTAGAGAGTGTGTTTGCAGCTGATAACACCATTCTAATGTCATTCCTCCTAAACTCTTCGAGAATTTTTTAGCAATAGCGTATCATCATAGGCAATGTCATGCATGTTCTAAACATACGAAGATGTTCTATGGGATATTTTGTTCCTTTGTAGATCAGAAGAATAGGCATAGGGAATCATTTAGGGTATGGATTAGCATTGACCTTAGGATCTAATGGTTGATTACACATCTCTTTATAGCTATATGTAGGATGATATGGGTCAATTTGGTCTAAAGGGTGAAGCTAACTATTTCACTATAGCTTCGAGATGATGTAATGGATCATTGCATTTATTTTGGTTTATGATGTTGCCATGTGACGGATATTAAGTTTGTTGTGTTGTTGTATAAGGAGTTGTGGTAGGAACACTATTATTCTTAGGGTTCAAAGTATGAGAACGATATTGGAGTTTATAAGGATTCGCATTTTGTTGAATATTTGGTCAAGGCAAACTTGGAACATGTGTATTTTTATTATTTTTTGAGAAGATGACTTTAGGGAAAATACATGTTCAAAATATTGAGAATGTAAATTAGGGTTTTTAGATGGTTGTTTTTGATTGGAGGTAGTTGCAACATTTGCACCAGCGGATTGTTCTGACGGTGGTTCAGGCACCTATTCTTGGGAGTTATCTTTTGGAGGAGGCATATCCTTAGCATTATCTAAAGGAGGATCATTGTCAATGGTATGTTGTAATGAAGTGTTCATATATGTTTCAGGTTGTGGGTGAAGTCAAAAGGCTACTTCTAAGGTTACCTCCATCGAAAAATCACCCTTTTCAAGTTGATCTTCTATTTCCAACACATTAGTGATGGCTACTCAATTTTGATTTAGAAAGTCACATAAATGTTGCATAGATTGAAAATGAACACTTCCTAGAGGTCCTAATTTTGGATATATATCATTAATGGTTTCATATTCTTCACTTTGTACTATTTGATGTTCTTTCTATTTTAAAATTTCTTCTATTTTTGCTTCTATATTAGGATCAATTTCCAGCTCATCTTCGATCCTAGGTGACTTTTGAAATCTTCTTTTTTGTTCTAGGGTTACTTCATTTTTTTCTAGATATACCAAGAATTTATGGATGTTTAAGGCCTCTTCCAAGTAAATTATCCCAAGGATAAATATATGTGTGGACACCAGATCGTTTGTTTGCAAGCCAATGCTCACACCCTCTTTTGATTTCAAAGTAAGGAGTATAATAACTAGGTCCTAAGGCTCTAGTAACATCGATTCTTCTAATATATTTAATTTCTTGGGATTTATTTTCTAGGATACCAAAGTGTTTCCACAAATCTACTTGGTGTTCAGTTCCATCACGTTCATAGGAGATGTTAACCTCTTGTTCAATAAGTGTTCTCCTAAGATCTATATAGAAGGATTCATTAAGTCTGTTTTCTACCATTTAATGAGATTTTATTTTTGTTTTGTTTTGTTTTTTTTTATTTTGAAAAGTAAAAGATAACAAAGTTGATAATGAAGCTGTGGTTCATGTTTGGTTCACCAAAGAATGTAGATCCAAAAATTTTGCACCCCTTTCTCCCAGGCTAATGGATCCACACCTGAAAGGGGCAGTAAAAATAATGACTCTGCATCTTGGATGATAAGTGCCTGATATCGCACTCTCTTTGGTTTTTATCGATGAATGGGGTGGGGTTCACCAGGAAAAACTTGCTATGGCGGTTTCCACGCCTAGGTGAGGTAGTGTTTTGATTTGATTTTTTTGTCTTACATACAACCTAGGTTTGGACAAAATGCAGTTTCTATTTAGCTATATGCAATTCAGCTTCAAATTAAGACAAGGCACACAAGTCTTATCTAAAAGCATTTATAAAATTTAATTATGATGCAAGGTTTCTAAGTTGACATGCTCTCTTTTTGTATTTTTGTGTTTTGTAAGGGGATATAATAAATCTATGTTTTGGGGTTTTTCTATTTTATGATCTAATACAGATGCTTAAAAAATAGAAAATATAAATCTAACAGTGAAAGAATAAATTTTGAGCACTTATCTTACCCTAAAATTTGATTCTGAATGAAATCGGTTGCACTGTACGAAATCAGACACAGACTGAATGAAAATGGATGTACGTTTTCGTCTTATGAAAACGTATGCATATGTTTTTGTTCAAAACCTGCAATTTCATAGCAACACACTAGATTTTAGATTTAGGAAAGGAGGATATACATAGGCCATAGTATATCATGGTCTGTGGTGGTCAAATCCCCTTTATTATTTTAGCAAACCGTGAAGAAAATAAAGAGTTTATTATTCTAATCACGAAATGAAAGAGAATGCAAGATCTAGCAATAATAAAAATCTACAATATGAAATTGCAAACATTAACGGTGCTATGACGCTAGTGATTTAAAATGGATGATCTAGGATGCATAATTTTACCCCTAGAGGGACACAAGTATGAAATCGTATGCTAGGTACAAAAATGTATGCAAAGCATGAAAACGTATGCAATCGATTTAATGCAACGACTAGTTCTGTGCAACAAAGAACAAAAATGGATGCAACAGTGACAAAATAAGATGCATTCAATTTCATACAACTAGTGATAAAATGCAATAAAGATTACGTGAAAGTGATATCTGAGTGTACTGAGAGTGATGCCATGGATGAATGCTCCTTGGGTGATGATTTTACAGTAATATCTCCTATCGCAATCTGCAAAAAAGCTCCAAAACTCATATTTTCCAAGCTCTTCTACAAAATTCATCAACCAGGCTGATTACAGTGGATCTAAGGGATTAAAATGATTTTTTCTGTCTAAGGGATCATATTAGTGGTAGAAAAAATTAGGTTCTCGAGCCAAATTAGGCCTTTGGCTTGATTTGGATGAAAATGACTATATATTCAATTTTATCAGATTGTTCATTTTCATCGAGTAGCTGGTGATGCCCAGATTAGGTTCAAATTCTATTCTGGACACCTAAATTAGGTGCACATGCGATTTGAACAAAATAGGATGCATCCAATTTTGTTGGATACGTTCAATTTTGTCGGGATCATCCATTTTTGTCGAGGAAGGTGTAATTAAGCTATTTTTTATATTTTTTGGCATGAATATTGAGGTAGGGGTTTTTGAGGGTGATGTACACATTATTAGGAAAATTATGATGTTTTAATAGCATTAGTAATTTGGAGGTGTGTCCAAATTTGGTGGCTACACTATTAATAAATTCTAACATTACACTACAAAATATTCAATTTTTATTCACATAGATTAAATTGCAATTAAATGCTTAATGAATAAACTAGTCTTGAATGGAATAATGACTTGTTGGTTATTATTATTTCAAAGTTTGATATTATAATAATTGACAAGCCATTATGGGAAAACATTATTGCTAAATTTATTTCCAGATTTTCTATGACTACTAATGACTCCCTATTGAAAATATATGAAAATATTTTTTGGATTCTATCAAATCCCCATGGTTTGAAAATATTGTTGACTATATTGTTATAGGAAAAAAATCATAGTATTTTTCTCTAAGGGAAACTCATAGGTTAATAAAAAAATATGCTCCATATAGGTGTATTGGAGGTTATCATTTCAAAAAAGGGCTAGATCACATAATGTATAGATGAATCCATAAAGAAAAGATAGATTATATTATATGGGCCTACCATGATGAGCCCAATGGAGGGAATTTTGTTGGTATAAGAATAACTACCAATATTCTAAAAGTATGGTACATTTATCCTATATTATTCAAGGAGATCAATGTGACCAATGCCAAAATATAGGGAGACCAGCTCAAATGTATGATATGGCATAATATCCATAGTATTAAAGTATTTGATAAATGGAGGTTGGAATTTGTAGGACTAATAAATCCTCATCAAATAAAAAATAGTACATTATAGTCAGCACTAACAACATGAAAAAATAGGTAGAGGTCAAAGGAGTCAAGCATGATCATGATGAAAAGGTAGAAAATTTCTTGTATGTGGAGATCTCCATAAGGTTGTATTCCCAAGAGGTATTCTTATAGACCATGGTCCTAAATTCACCTCACAAATCATTGATCCTCTAGTAAAGGAATACAATATCTATTACCAAATATCTACTCCTTACCATCCTCAAGTAAATAGTAAATTGGACATGAACAACCAAGAATTAGATAATATCTTGGAAAATAAAATTCAAACCCATTGAATATATTGGAATAATCACCTTCCCTAATTTGTTTGGGCTTATAGAACTACATAAAAATCTGCAATAGAGATTACACTCTATGAGCTTGTTTATGGTAATACTGTGCTACTATCTATAGAGTTTAAAATAAAAAAATTAGGATTGCATTCATGATGATTATGTATCTTTCTAAGCCAAATAAGTAGTGAATGGAAAAAATCAATGCCTTAGATAAATTATAACAGTAAACATATTTTCATGCAAAAATGATTCAAAAATAAAGGGTCACTTGGAATGATCAATTTATCAAGATAAAATAATTCAAGAAAGTAGATTAGGCATTTTTATATGATTCAAGGTATTTTAATTTTAAAGGGAAGCTACAATAATGATGGTTGGTACCTTTGAAGAACACAATCTTATACAAAGAGGGGGGTAAATAGTATAAGACCACTTTTTACTTTTATTTCCCAAACAATATTATGTAATATATCAATGGCAATATCAACAGTAGTAATCAAAGCAATACACAAATCACCACATACAATAGACACATCAATTTAACATGGTTCAACCAGTGTGGGATACATCCACAAAGAAAATATTTCACTAAAATTTTCTCAAAAAATATCTTGGGAATCCTTTACCTATTATAATGTTTATAGAACATTGTCCAAAGGAGACACCAATCCTCTAATCTGGTTTATGAGCACCAACCCATAGGAGATACCAATCCTCTTAGCTTGTTTGTGTATCTCTATCCATAGGATAACTCCTTCTCCTCTGCTCTAGTTGGTGATCCTCTATAAGACTACTACCTCCATTGCTCTAGGTTGTGGATCTCTCTCCACTTATGACCTCTGTCCTCTCTACCCTAGCTAATGGATCTCTTTACACTGGAGACTACTGTTCTCTACTTTGTCACCTCCAAAGCTTACTCTCAGAACCGTCTCAAAAATATACTAAATACAGTCCTTCGGTCTAGCAAAAATTTGCTCAATATCTATATTTGATCTACACTAAACACAGTCCTTTGATCTAGAATAAATCTGCTCAATATCTATCTCTGATCTACACTAAAAATATTCCTTCGGTCTAGCACAAATCTACTCAATATCTATCTCTAATCTGCACTAAACACAATCCTTCGGTCTAGCAAAAATCTACTCAATATCTATCTATGGTCTGCACTAAACATAGTCCTTCGGTCTAGCACAAATCTGGTAAATATTTGTCTTTGATCTACACTAAACACAATCCTCTAATCTGCATCAAAATCTATCCTTAGGCCTTAACACAAAGCTTGATCCAGTCACAAATCAACTTGCTAGATCTACCCCAAAACTTAACTCAAGGTTTGAACAAATCAATCAAACAACTTTGCTCACAAGTCCTATTAGAGACTTGTATCAAATATGCATTGTAAGCTTCCAAAAAAGCTCACACTAATATATCCACAAGTCTTCACCAAGACTTATCTCAAATCTTCTCTATAAGTCCTCACTAGAACTTATCCAATCTAATCAACAAGTCTTCACCAAGACTTATCTCAAATCTGCTCTACAAGTTCTTACTAGAACTTGTCCAATATGCTCAACACGTCTTCATCAAGACTTACCTCAAATCTACTCTACAAGTCCTTACTAGAACTTGTCCAATCTGCTCAACAATTTTTCACCAAGACTTACCTCAAATCTGCTCAACAAGTCCTCTCTAGAACTTGTCTAATCTGCTCAACAAGTCTTCACTAAGACTTATCTCAAATCTGCTTTGTAAGCTTCCATAAAAGCTTACTCAACTCAATCTATCACAAAAAACCTCTTCCAATCACACAAACAAGTTTCACATAGAATCTTGTTCTAATCTCATAGAAACATATAGAGAATGGTTAGAGACTCAATACATTTCACACTCACAACAATGCTCAATCACTTTCAATATCTCTTGCTTTACCAT
This sequence comes from Wollemia nobilis, assembly GCA_028583015.1. NCBI lineage: Eukaryota > Viridiplantae > Streptophyta > Pinopsida > Araucariales > Araucariaceae > Wollemia > Wollemia nobilis. The sequence continues at coordinate 1,977,429 of JAQPPZ010017031.1, read as the reverse complement.
AGAAACATATAGAGAATGGTTAGAGACTCAATATGCTTCATACTCACAACAATGCTCAATCACTTTCAATCTATATTACTTTATCACAAAAACATATAGAGAATGGTTAGAGACTCAATATATTTCAATAATGCTTATTTCAATAATGCTCAATCAATTTCAATATCTCTTGTTTTACCATAGAAACATATAGATAATGGTTAGAGATTCAATATGTTTTAGCAATTCTCAATCACTTTCAATCTCTCTTGAAATAAATTAAGAATAAAGAACAATTTATTTCATAGAACTTGAAATATCACTCCAACACTTCCAATCAATTATGCTCAATCAAATTTACTCAACCAATCACTCAATGAAACATGCATTGCTTTCAAACTCTAAACAAGTGTTTCATAATGCTTTCACACTATGGAACTCAACCCTTGACTCAAGATGATTCTAAACTCACATAACAACTAACCTTAATTCAAGATAGTTCTCAACTTCACATAACAATGATACTCATGATATTTCACAACCCTAATCATGCACATGAAGGCTCACTCAACATTTCCAACAATGCTTATCAAACAATCCTTTTAAATCCAACTTAGCATTCACAACATCCAATCCAACAATATTTCATTCACAAGGAAGATATGCCCATAACTTTTGTTTTGATGGAGATATGTCTTCAAAACCTATCTTAACCACAATAAAATTTTCTTTGCCAATACTAGAGTTAGGTAGCCACAACCTATCTCAAGATCTCCACAAAATAATTTTCAATAATTATTTTTCCATACAAAATATCAAATCTCTTAGTACACCTTATAATCTTCAAACTTCCATAATATAAGTCAAAATTTTGAAAATACACAACAATTTACTTTATACACCTTATCACTCCAACTTTATAAAATAAATTTTAATCACCAATACTTAAAATATAAATATTTTAATTTACTTTACCTTATAACTCCCTCAAAAATATTATAGCTTTCAGCTTACAAAACCCTCTAAACAAGTTCCGAAATTCAAAACCTTTGGAGAATTTTTTTTTTTTTTAGCATACCTTTTAACTATTCTGCCACCAAAACGTCATTGGCGAGAATCAAACGCACGACATAGTCTCTCCAAAACCCTAGCCTCAAGCTAGGCTACCAAGTGGGCTACATGCCCACATGGAACCTTAGGCACACATTTTCCTCTTTATTCTCCTCACGAAAGCGCTCAACGAAAAAATGAAGGCCTCTCCACAAGCAAAACATCAATCACGTGGATCGAACCCGTGATCCCTTCCTTGCAAGCCTTAGAACTTATCTCCACTACCGCCAGCACCACCACTACAGGTGGATTTATCTATCCACGTTAATGGCCTTACACCTTAGTCTACCTCCAATCACTTTGAAACACGAAAATTCTCTTCTTCCAACAAATGCAGTGCACAATGTCTTTTCTCATTCAAGGTGTATATTTTTGAAGGACATAGGAAATGAAATTTATTTCCTATATTAATATACATGCTTCTTGTCTTTTACACGTCGACAAATTTCAAATTTAAAATTCGAAATAGATTTTAAATATTTTAAATTTAAAACCTTTGCACCCATTATTAATTTAAATTAAAATTTTAATCAAAGATTAAAATATTTTAATTTAAATTAAATCTTTTGTAAACTGCTCATGGGTATTTTAAACTTGAACCTTGTTTTTCTTCACCTTATTATTTGGCCCGAAATATTATAATAATATAATATTATTATTTAATTTAAACTTGCTTCTCCTTCCTTGGGTCTTCATCTTTTGGGCCTTTTTAGGCATATAATATTAAAAATAAATACTATATCCTATTCCTTTTCAAGACCTTCTTGCTTTTGGAAAAACCACTTGATGTCCTTAATGGTGACGAAATTGAACCAATACGCTTTTGACATCAATGACAAAAAAACTACTCAAAATTTCCAACAATCTCCCCTTTGTCATTGATGACAACCCCTTTATTTTTACCATTTTGATGCAGGAGCATCCGGTGGCAGTAGAGCAATCTTGCATCAACAATTTTTTTTTCTAAGTGTTTGCCTTGATGTCGCGATATCGTGACAGAAAAAGTGTCACGATATCGTGACATGTCGCATTATCGCGACTCAAGAAGGAGAGAGAAGGAGCAGAGCAAAAAGTGTCGCGATATCACGACATGTCGCATTATTGCGACCAAAAGCCGAGAGAAGGCTCAAGGAGAAAAAGTGTCGCGATATCGCGACATGTCGCATTTTCACGACCAAAGAACGAGGGAAGGCACAACAGAGAAAAAGTGTCACGATATCACGACATGTCGCATTATCATGACCAAAATCCGAGAGAAGACGCAAGAGAGGAAAGTGTCGTGATATCGTGACATGTCGCATTTTCGCGACCAAAGGACCAGAAGGAGGCGCAGGAGAGAAAAGTGTCGCGATATCGTGACATGTCGCATTTTCATGACCAGAAGACAAGAGAAGGCACAAGAGAGGAAAGTGTCGTGATATCGCGACATGTCACATTTTCGTGACCAAAGGACTAGAAGGAGGCGCAGGAGAGAAAAGTGTCGCGATATCGCGACATGTCGTATTTTCGCGACTAGAAGATGAGAGAAGGCGCAAAGGAGAAAAGTGTCGTGATATCGCGACATGTCGCATTTTTGTGACCAAAGGATGAGAGGAGGTGCAAAGGAGAAAAATGTCGTGATATCGTGACATGTCGCATTTTCGTGACCAGAAGACGAGAGAAGGTGCAAAGGAGAAAAGTGTCGCGATATCGCGACATGTCGCATTTTCGCGACCAAAGGACGAGAGGAGGCGCAAAGGAGAAAAAATTTGCGATATCACGACATGTCACATTTTCACGACTCAGGAAGGAGAGAGAAGGCACGGAGAAGAAAATTTCGCGATTTCGCGACATGTCACGAAATCGCGACCGAAGCAGGAGAGAGAAGGCGTCCAGAGAAAATGTTGCGATTTTGCAACATGTCACGAAATCGCGACCAAAAAAGAACAAGAAGAGCCAAAAGAAAAAATGTCGCGATTTCGTGACCCGGAGCAGAGAGCAAAAGTAAGGAAGGCAAAGCTGTCGCGATTTCGCGACCCAAAGCAGAGAGAGACATCAGAGAGTAAAGATGTCACGATTTCGCGACATGTCACGATTTCACGACCCGAGAGGCGAAGAGAAGACGGAGAGCCAAGATGTCACGATATCGCGACATGTCATAATTTTGTGACCCGAAAGGTGAAGAGAAGACAAAGAGCAAAGATGTCGCGATATCATGACATGTGATTTCGTGACCCGAGAGACGAGGAGGAGGCAGAAAAGAAAACTGTCGTGATATTGCGACATGTCACGACATCGCGGCCTAAAGGAGAAGAAGGCAGCGAGGAAGAGAAATGTTGCGATATCGCGACATGTCACGACATCGCGACCCGAAGGAGAAGAAGACAGCAAGAGGGAAAACTATCGTGATATTGCGACATGTCGTGACATCACGACCTGAAGGAGAAGGCAGCGAGGAAGAGAAATGTCGCGATATCGCGACATCGCGACCCGAAGAAGAGAAATGCAGTGAGGAAGGAAAATGTCACAATATTACGACATGTCGTGACATCACGACCTGAAGGAGGGGAAGGCCAAGAGAAAGAAAAAATGTCACGATATCACGACATGTCACGATATCGCGACCTAAAGAAGAGAAGGGCAGCAAGAAAGAAAAATGTCGTGATATCGCGATATCTAGACATACTGTTGGTTCATGATTCAAAAAAGCACTCATTCCCAGATGATGTTTCTCGAGGTGGTCAGAGGCCTCATCAATGCAGGATTTCTTGCTCGATAAGTTTGCTGAGCATGGCGGCCACTCGACTGTTGCGCCCAGAGGTCAGAGAAGTTCAGACGGCTCATCGATGCATGTTTTCACGGATGACCCGGTGGCAATTGCCAGTTAGGGTAAAGGATGTGAAGGTTCAGTCATGAAGGTGGGGAGAAGAGCTGAATTTGCAGTTTTAGAAGATGTGTTCTTCTAGGTGGGTCATTAATGGCCTAGAGGGTCGGGACCTCGAAGAAAACCTAGATATTTAAAAGGAGAAGCAGAGGCATGCACAAGGGGTCAAAAAACGGCCAAGGCAGAGTTGCAGAGCTGAAGGCAAGAGGGCCGCTCTGGGCCTGTTTGGTCTATTTTTCTTCTAGGGGAGAAGTAGGAGGTGCATCTTAGATCATGAAGAAATCTATGCCTGTGAGCAGATTTCCGAATGTGAGGCAGCTTGCACCAGGAAAAGAAACTACGCCTGCAGGCTAGTATTGTAATATTTTTCCAAGTTGAATGAATGAAATTTTGAGGAATTGGTCTGAGTGAATTTTGTATCCCCCCATCACATTCCTTTTCCTTTTCAAAAGCTAATTTCCCTAAGAAACTGCTCCCCCTGACTGAATGCTCTCCCCCTAACTCAAATCTCTCCCCCTTTGTCATCAATGGTAAAGAGCCACCTTTGGGGCTTGGGGCTAAGAATGAAATGTTGGACATTTTGAGCTCATTCAGTTGTCATTGATGTCAAAGTGAGAAGTTGTCATTGATGCCAAAGTGAACACATGAAGTTGTCATTAATACCATGGAGTACACCATCATTAACACCAGGAGCAATGTGAAGAGTTGAAGAAAAATGTTATTAAAATATTATTCTTCAAGGGTTTTTGTTAAACATCCTGATGGTAAAATTAAGGTTCTTATTAAAACCATGATGGAAAAATTATCAAATCAGTGGAGTACAATTTGAAGGTTTAAATTTTATCCCAAGGAAGACTTTAATTTTATTAAAGTAAAAGGTTTATAAATATAATTTATAAAATTTTAATTCTATTAGAATTTAAATAATTTATAAATTATAAAAGGTTTTAAAATGTGTCAATGTCGAAGAACCATACTTCTTGAGAGATTTTTCTGAACGGGATGGGGGGAGTGGGAGCGGGAGTGGGAACGGGAGCGGGAGCGGGAGCGGGAGCGGGCACAGGTTCAAAAGCTGGTGCAAGTTCCAGGGTGGGAGCTGGATCGGGATCGGGGTCAGGCACGTCGGGGCCCGGACCCGGGCCCGCAAGGCCCTCGGCGGGCCCAGAGGAGGGCTCAGAGGCTGAGCAGAATGGTGGACAGGGTGGGGATGACATCTTGGGCCCAGGACCTCCTCCCTGGCTCGATGCAAGCGTAGGCCTAGGGAAAAAGCCTCCAGATCCTGGGCAGGGTTCTGCCCCGGGCGGGCCCAAACCCTCCTATCAACAGATCTTGGCTGGCACCAGGGCCCAACCTCGGGCCCTGGGTTTAGGGCTCTCCCTCGAGGGCACCCACATTTCTATTCAAGAGGAGGTCTACTCCTCCTTTGTCGTTGGATCCTCTGCCTCCCTGGTTGGGAAGTTCCTGGGAGGGCGCCCGGACATGGAAACCATCCGCAGATGGGCGGCTTCCAAATGGAAAGTTTTTGGACATATTCAGTTGGTGGCCCTCACCAAGGGATTCTTCATCATCAAATTAAATAACAGCGATGACGCTAAAAAGATCTTGTCGGGCGGGCCCTGGTTTTTGGGACGCAAAAGCCTCTTCCTCAGGCGATATGGAGTTGACTTCCACCCCAGCACCCAAAGCATCAACTTTGCCCCGATCTGGGTCTGGCTCCCTGAGCTTCCCTTCCACTTGTGGCACGAAGACGTCCTAAGACTTATTGCCCAATCGATCGAGGAACTGGTGGCATTCGACCCCGCTACCAAGGCAGGCTCCCGGATGGTTCATGCCAGATTTTGCGTCAATGCAAATCTAGAATCCGAACTTCCCTCTTCGGTGACCATCTCCTCTGGGTCCTTCTTTTGGTGCCAATCTCTGATCTACAAAAATAAACCTACTTTTTGCCCTCTCTGTTGCACTCAGGGCCATCTCCCCCATCAATGCCCTGTATCCAAGAAGGTCGATGGCCCTCTCCCCAAACTCCCTTCCCGACCAGGTCGGGTCCCCTCCCGAGGGCCCCCTCATGATGGCCATAGATCTCAGGCCTGGACCACCATGGAGGCTCCCCCTTCTATCCCAAAGGAATCCCAAGCGGGCCCTAGCCTGGAGGATGGTCTTCCCCAGGCTTCCCCTTCCCCTGCTCCCCTCCCTGAGTCATCTTTCGGGGCCCCGACCCCAGGTTTTCCCCCCTCGCCCGATGCGAATCCCTCCCTGCAGGCCCCTGCTTGCGCCCCCCAGGTCTGTGAGCCACCCGGGCCCTCTTCCCCATTGGCTCCCACCTTCCCGTCTTCCTCTGTCCGGGTTTCCTCCTCCCCCCACCCCCGCTATCCCCCCCTCGACCCCCTCCAGCCCCTCCCGGTGGTCCCTTCTGGCCTTCCCCCTTCAGAGTGCAGCTCCGAGAGGTCTGACGAAGAGGTTGAAGGTAGTTCTCCATCTGGGCCCGATGAGATCAGCCCCAAGATGACCCGAAGTAGGACTTTCACCACAGACTTTGGCAGCAAACTCAAGAGAGGTCGGCCCACCCTGGGCGACCAGCGAGCAAGGATCACTGAAGATGACATAGCCAATGGCTCCCAGGCAACCCTCTCTGACGTTGTCGTGAGCTTCTCCAAAATGGATGCCCTTCGACCCAAACCCCCTGCTCTGGCCGGGAAGGGGGGCAAGCGACCCCACAAGGGTGTCAAATGAAGCTCATCACCTGGAATGTCAGGGGGCTCAATGGTGCCCCCAAGAAAAGGATCCTCCGCCAACTCCACAAGGATCACCGCCCATCCTTCCTCCTCCTCCAGGAGACCAAAATAGATGATGCAGCTGCCCAGAGAGTCGCCCAAGCTACCTGGCGCAACTGCGAGTCCCTGTCTACCCCTACGGTTGGCACAGCCGAGGGGCTTACTATGCATGTGGGATCCCTGGTCTTTCGAGGGGAGGCTCATATCATCTTCTCCTAGAATAATCAACATTCTAGTCCATTGCGTGAAGTCAAGGCGCTCGTGGATCCTGTCTAACGTCTACGCTCCTAACAGCCCGGTTGAGAAAGCTGGCTTATGGAAGGAAATCAGCTCGATGAGAGAAGCCTTTGCCCCCCTCCCCTGGATCCTGGTAGGGGACTTCAACAGTCCCCTATTCCTTTCTGACAAAAGTGGGGGCTCAGCAGCTCCAGGCAAGAGCATGGAGGACTTTGGAGCCTTCACCGACCTCAACGAGCTCATGGACGTCAGGCTGAAAGGAGCCAGGTTCACCTGGTCAAACAGAAGAGCGGGAGCAAACCATATCCAGGTCAGGTTGGACAGAGTGTTCCTATCCAAGGAAGCCATTCCCCTATTTGTGGATGCAACCTTGCTGGCCCTCCCTAAAATTGGGTCCGACCACAGCCCCCTCCTCCTCGAAACCGATCATCGCTCCTCCCCCAAGCGACCCTTTCGGTTCGAGTCCATGTGGCTGCATCATCCCAACTTCAGGGCCCAGGTTGGCTGCTGGTGGGCTTCCCCAGTCCCTGGGTGCCCCGTTGAACAAGTCTACCACAAGCTGAGATGCCTCAAAGAGCAACTCAAGGTATGGAACAGAGAGGTGTTTGGTAACATCTTTGAAAATAAAGCGGCAGTTAAGAAAAAACTCGAAGACCTTGAGCTCAGATTCCAGGCGGGCTCCCAAGACCCGGGGATCAGGGAAGAGGAACGCCTGGCCCTTAGTGAGTATCACAACATCCTGGCCAGGGAAGAAACCTTTTGGAGATAGAAGTCGAGAGCCCTATGGCTCCAAGATGGCGATGCTAATACGAAGTTCTTCCACACATCGACTCTCAAAAATAGGGGCTCTAACAGGATTGTTGAGTTGGTGAGCAGTGACGGCAGAACTATCAAGGACGAAGAGGACATTCGGACTGAAGCCACCAACTTCTTCCAGGAGCTCCTTGGCGATAGCCCCCCATGTCCCCAGAAGCGGTAGACTCCCTGTTGGAACATATTCCTACTTCAGTCTCGGCCATGGCAAATGAGATGCTCGTGCAGCCCCTGTCTGACTCTGAAATCCATGCTGCCATGTTTTCCATGAAGGCTGAGGCGGCCCCGGGCCCGGATGGGTTTCCCCCTATTTCTTCCAATCCTTTTGGGACATCATTGGGCAAGAAGTGTGTGCAGCCATCCGGGACCTCCAGGCTGCCAGCTCCATCCCCAGAGGTATAAACTCCACCTTCATTGCCCTGATCCCCAAGTCCCAGGCTGCCAGATCCCTCTCAGATTTTTGCCCCATCAGTCTGTGCAATGTTTTATACAAAATCTTGACCAAATCCATGGCCTCCCACCTCAAGGATATCCTTCCCCTGATCATTGCCCCTTCCAGGGGAGCTCGGTCAAAGGCAGATTGATCACAGACGGAGTTATCATCATGCACGAGGCCATCCACTCGGCCTTCCTTTCCAAGAAGGCCTCCTTCCTGCTCAAGATGGATATGAACAAGGCCTTTGATAGAGTTGACTGGGGCTTCCTTTCCAAGGTCCTCCTCAAGTTCGGGTTCCATCCCTCTTGGGTTAGGCTCATCAGCAACTGTGTGTCCTCCCCCTGGTTCTCGATCCTCATCAACGGATCCCCTATCGGATTCTTCCCCAGCTCCAGAGGCCTTCGTCAAGGTGACCCCCTATCCCCGATCCTCTTCATCATCCTGGTTGAGGCCCTGGGACGTACCATCTCGAGCGTTGTTTCCCACGGACTCATTTCGGGCATCAGGCCTACGTCGGGCCTACCCCTTGTGTCTCATCAGCAGTTTGTGGATGACACCATCCTCGCCACTTCAGCTTTGATCCCTCAAGCCAAGGCCCTCAAGCACATCTTGACCCTGTACGAGGAGGCGGTCGGTCAGAAAATTAACCTCCAAAAAAGCAAAATCTTCTTCATCCACACCCCCATGGCTAGGCAAATCAGAATTGGGCGGATTTTGGGTTGTACCCCTGATTCCCTCCCCTCCTCTTACCTCGGGCTTCCCCTGTTTACAGGTGCATCCTCCAAGGGCCTATGGAGCGGGATGATGGATCGGATTCAGAGAAAGTTGGCCCCCTGGAAAGGCCACCTCCTCTCTCAGGCTGGCAGAGCCACCCTCCTATCGGTGGTCCTCCAAAGCATTCCGGTTTATTTCATGTCGGTCTTCAGAATCCTGGCCTCCATTGCAGCCCACATTGAACAAATCCAGAAACGCTTTCTCTGGTCGGGCAACGAAGATAAGAAGAGGATTCCCCTGGTTTCCTGGCCCCTGGTCTGCCACCCCAAAGGTGAGGGAGGAATCGGACTCAGGCGGGTGACCCTCATGAACAAGGCCCTCTTGTCCAAGCACGCCTGGAAGGTGTTCACCAATGCCCCCGATGAGTGGGTCAGTATCGTGCTCAGGAAATACTGCCACCACCACCCCTTCCTCAGTGAATCCCAGCCCAGAGATGGATCAGCCTTCTGGAAATCCTTGATTTCCACTAAAGACATCATTCGAAAAGGGACCAGATGGATCCTCGGGGATGGAACCCAGATTAACTTTTGGGAAGACAGGTGGATCCAAGATGAGGCCCTGAATGCTGACAGCGATCTCCTCATCCTCAAACCGGGGCTGGTGGATAGAGGGCCTAGAGTGTCAGCCTATCTCTCCCAGAACCAGGGAGGGGTTACTTGGAAACCCATCCTGAATCCCAGGCACCCGCTCCAAGCTTCCAGGCTCCAGCGCCTCCTCAAGGTGACAGTTATCTCGTCCTTCAGAGGGAACGATAGATGCGTTTGGCACGGCACTCCCAGTGGCATATTTTCTATCAAATCTGCCTACAACCTCCAAAGAGTCCCTGACGAGGCCCCTTTTCTAGCCCATCAGGTGTGGGCCAAGAAGCTGATCCCCAAAATCAGCCACTTCGTCTGGGCGGCCATCCAAAATAAGATCCTGACCATCGAGAACCTGATCAGGAGGGGCTTCCAGATCTTGAATAGATGCTTCCTTTGTTGCATTGCCTAGGAGTCCACTAATCACCTCTTTCTCAGATGTCCCTTCTCTTCTGAAGCCCTGGGCCTCATCCTTTCCCAATTCTCTATTCAATGGGTGGCCCCCAATTCCATCTCTGACCTCCTGTCTCAGTGGCCCAACCCCTTCGCCCACCCCTTCATCCACTTCCTCTGGGGCTCCTGCCTTCCTCACCTACTTTGGCAGCTCTGGCTCGAGCGCAACAGCAGAGCCTTCTCCTCCCCGGCCCGTTCCCCCAGTGGATAGCGACCAAGGTGGTTTCCTTCACCCTTGAGAATTCTCGCTCCACCCCTTTGATCGAGGTGCCCCGACGGCCGGGCGAGGCCACCCTCCTATCCTCCCTCGAAGTTTAGCTTCCCCCTCGGTCCCCCCCTGCCCCCTCCCATCGTTCTGAGACAAGGTGGACTACCCCCCTCTCGGATGGGTCAAACTTAACTTTGACAGAGCTTCTAAAGGTAATCTCGGGCCCTCTAGAGTGGGCGGGGTCATCAGAGACAGTCACGGGGCCCTGATCTTGGCGTACGCTGCACCGCTCGGCATTCAGACCAATAACTTCACCGAAGCAGCAACTCTCCTCAGCGGGCTGACCACCCTCAAGGAGTCCTCCTCAAAATTCATCATCGAGGGTGATTCCCAAGTCATTATCAAAGCCACCCGTAGCCTAGGAAATAGCTCTTGGCGCATTCACAACTCCATTCGGGAAGCTCTCACCATCCTCCAAGGACTCCCTGACCACACCTTTCGGCATGTGTACAGGGAAGGCAACAGGGCAGCCGATTTCATGGCCAACCAGGCCACCTCAGTAGAAGACTTCACCACCTGGACCATGAACTTCCCTGAAGCTCTGGTCCAAATAGTTTTGCAAGACAATCCTAGCTCCGATGAGGGCCCAGATGCTTAGCCCACCTCGAGACGGGGCCCCGAAGTTGCGTTGTCATGCCCCCTAGTGGTCAGGGGACTCTCCTTCTTGCTTCGCCATGACGACTGGCCCCGATGCCCCCCTTGCTAGTGTGTTGGCCAATCCGTTCAAGCTCTCCCTCGTGGTGCCAAGTGTCAGCGGCCACGTCAGACTTTCACGAAGCTCGACTGGCATTTTTGGCAAGTCCAAGTCGGAGTGCATGGCATCCCATTTCGACCTTCCCACCTTGGACGTCGCACCATCAGATTCCCATGCTGAGTCAGTTCATCCGTGGCTCTATCCTGTGAGGTTTCCCCAAGCTGCCCCCCACTCAGATTGCGCCATCTGGAGTGCAGGCATTGGCCCCCCTCCCCTGCCCCATGTGGCAGTCGTAGCCATGCCCCCTCAGCTCCTCTCGGCTCGTGTCATCTCCACCCCAAGTGCTCCTTCCCAATGTCGATGGCCCTTCCCCTCCTCTGCGCCCCCCTGCAAGTTTTTAAACCTGTCATGCGTAGAGCTCTCTCACATTCTTGTCTGCTTCCCCTTCCCCCCGTCCCTGCGTCTCTGGTCAGGCCACCCCTATTTTCCCTATCCCTGGGCTGTCAGTTCGCTCCTCATGGCTGCCAAGACCTTCTTCCTCGAGCCCTCTACTCTTGACCTGAGCGAGTCGGCCAGGCTTTTTTCCAATGCCAAGAAATACACCCCTTTCTTCAGCAAATTTGTAGGGGCCGACGAAGATATTACTCAAGGTTTTCTGGACACCTGGAATGATGGAGAAGTCAAAGTGAAGGGGCTCCACTTCAAAGTGACCAAAGAATTTTTGACGGAGGTGACAGGTCTGCATCATGAGGAGAAAGGCAGATTCGTCCGATGGGACAAGCACAATTGGGAGGAGGAGCTATCCTGATTCTTGGAGCAGCAGTGGGACAAAGCTAATCTCTTTCACGCTGACCTCCTGGCCCCCTTCGATGAAGCCATCATCCCGGTGATGCAATACATCACCTACGATGATCCGGACCAACGGCTTTACAGTTTCCATCTCAGCTTCTACAACCACCTCCGTGGAGCCATGCTGGTAAGCACCCCCCGGTTTCTCCTTTACTCCCTGGGCCTCACCATCGATCGAGCTCGCAGGAACCATTCCAGGCCCTCCCACCAAGGGCTCATGGCCGTCCTGTATAGGCATGCCCTAGCCAACCAACCGCAGCTTCACTGCATTCCTCCCCTGACCTCTGTCCCCCCTGAAGCGGCTAACTCCCTCGGGGCTTCCCCTACAGCTTCCAAATCCAAGGAGACCCCCTCCCCCGAAGCCTCCCCTTCCCCGAAATGGCGCAGGCCCACCCAAAAATGCAGAACTCCGGTCCAGGGCCCAGGCGGGGCCCCGACTCCTGGCACCAGCTCAATCCGTAGAGGCCCGGCCCCAGGCAGCAGCAGGGCTACCGACAGCTCCAAGAAGGCCAAGGTGGAGGCCCCGGAGGCCACCGAAGTCAGCTCTGACTCCGGCAGCAAGATGCAGAACCTGGCGACCAGAGCTCTCCTTGACATTACTATTGGCTCCCTGACCGCTTCTGCCAAAGCGGCTTCCTCAGCGGCCAGTGCCCTGGCCGAACTCCGACGTAGGCTGGGCGATGGCCCTGATAGGGAGAGGAGCTGATCTATCAGGTTGGGCCCCGTCCAGACCAGGCCAGGCTACCGGGCCTCCCGGAGTGGCGGTGAGCGGTTTTTTGCGGTTTTGGCGTGTGTCGTTTTGCGGTTTTTTCATATTTTGGTGGCCACAGGCCAAATTTTGTTGTACTGGTTTCAAAATTGGTTTGTCTTTTTGTAGGCAACAGGGCCCTAGGCCCTGGTTTGTTGCCCAAGGGTGCAGCCCCGATTTTTAATCACAACTGCAGCCTCGGCTATCTATGTAACTAAGGTTTTGGGATCCTTTAACAAAAAACCCGTTGTAAATATATCGTTACTTAGCAAAAAAAAAGTGTCGATGTCATCGAATTAAATGGATCACCGACATCTAAGCCATATGATGAATTTGTGTATAAATAATATGCCAAGAGGAATTCAAATGTTATCCCTCTTCGAATTAATTTTCATGCGACCAAGCTAAAATATATGTGTGCAATCGTTGAACGTTGAGGAAGAAGACAAAGAGTTCATTTGTCTTATTAGCACCAGGAAGAAGACAAAAAGGGTGAGCGTAAGGTCTGACCCACACTGGACATGATGGTCCATTGGTACAACATGTTTCATGAGAGCGTTGGAAGTGGAAGAGTCCACTGTTAGCGTAGCTATGTTAGTTATTCCATTATAGGTTAATGTTGTTATTTTGTTACAACCTATTCTATTTGATGCCTAGGTGGTTCCGTAACCTACGGGCTAATCTAAGGTTGCCTATGTATTATTTATGCAGTTCAATACAATGGCTCAGTTGTTCGCATTCCTACATGGTATCAGAGTCGGAGGGAATTATTTGACTGGACACACTGGAGGCTTGGAGGACACGGAACCCGAGGTCGACTGGACACACTGGAGGCTTGGCGGAGTGGACACACTGGAGGCTTGGCGAACTCGGGCGACCGATGGACTCGGGCACATTTCTCGAGGTCGATCATCGACTGGACCTGCAACTCGGGCATGGATCTCGAGGCAGCAGAGCTGGTCACAGGTTGGGCTCTCGAATCGAGGTTGGTTGACTGGTGCGGCTGACTGATCGGGCATAGATCTCGAGATTGGCTGAATGTTGACTAGACTAACGCTGACATGGATAGGATGCTGAATAGACTAACACTGATGTGGATAGGACACTGACTGGATCGACGCTGACGTGGACAGGACGCTGACTGACACTGGACTGACACGTGGCGTACCCGAACGGACTGACACGTGGACTGACGTGGCCGCCACGTGACCCGACGTGGACCTGACCCCTGCCGCGTGGCACGACAAAAGGGGTGCCGTGATTGCCCAAAGGCAATCACATATAAAGGGGGGAATCTTCCCTTTTATTCCCCCCTCATGCACCCCGCAGGAGAAATGTGGGACTAAAGTCCCACAACATTTTTTTGCTCCCCGCGAGGGTCGCAAGGGAAGAAAGGGAACGTCTTCCCTTCTCCCTCTCATCGGGCGCGCTAGCCCAGCTGGCAGGAGCGCCAGGCTAGCGCCCGTGAGGTCAGGGGTTCAAACCCCTTCGAACTGACCCCTATGAGGTAATATTTTTTTAATTTTTTTGTTAGTTTTCTTTATTTTTTTTAGTATTTTTTTAATTAATATATTAATATTCTTTGTTTTTTAAAAATCATTTTTTTTTAAATTAATCATATTTTTTAAATTATGATTTTTTAAACAAAAGTATTTTTATTATTAATTAAATTATTACTAAAATTATTTAGAAACTTACATTAAATTAGAATATTTGCCAAAGTAAAGGGGGGGTGTTTTTCTTCTAAAAAGCACCATTTTTTTTCAAAACTTGAAGCAACAAAAAAAAAAGGGGGATGATGAGTAAATTTTTACGGCAAATTGGCTTATTGTAAAGGTGCATTTTCAGCAGCGCCCGACACCTATAGGTTTATTTCTGTGGGCACTTTTATGTTGTATGCTGCATTTCACTTTTTGCACTACTTCAGTAAAAGTTAAAAATCATATCACTCCCTAAAGTCCCCGAAATAAATAAAACCTAACTGTGCAATTTATTGCACTGCAGCGTTCGGTATTTGTGATACCTCTGGCCCACGCTTACAGGTAATGTTGTCGTGATTGGGCTACTATATCTGCCGCCTAATATAGCTGCCAAAATGATGTCTGAGCTTGTTCTCTATAAATCGTCGGGGAGGAATAAGTATGCCATTTTTTGCTTTTTTTTCTACTCCATCCATTACCCTAATCGTTCTTGTGTTTAGGCGTAAATCCTGACGAAATTTCTGACATCCGAAGTGTTTAGGGGAAGTTACGCCCCACGCATGAGGATTGACGACTTTCTATGGTAGGTGCCATCAACGAGACGATTCCCTTTCAGTACCGCTTAAGTACCACGTATCGTATGATCTCTAAAAATTACCTATAGTCTCCCTCACGTAAGGGCGGGTGATTTTTTTTTATCTTTCTAAATACCTATAGTTTCCCTCACGTAAGGGTGGGTATTTTGTATGGTATAACGGCCTAGCAAAAAGTATATCGAAAGGGGGACCAATTGGTGTTATAAGGAACCTTCACCATGTCTGCAAAATTAATGACTGATTCTCATCAGTTGTTGAAAGGTCCTAATTACACACCATGGAAAAACAAGATGAAGGCAATCCTAGCAATGGATGACTTATGGGATGTTGTATCTGGAGCAACAACAAGACCTTCATCTGCTGTTGGCGCTACAACTCCATCTACTGCTCAAAAAGACTTTGACAAGAAAGACAACAAAGCAAAAGTGCTCATCTTGCTTGTTGTGTCTGATGAAGTTCAACCCCATATTGCTGACTGTGAACATAGTAAAGAGGCGTGGGATGCCCTTAATACTATATATGAGGGAAAGAATGATTCCACTATTCTATTTCTTCAATCTCAATTACATAGTCTAAGCATGAAATAGGGGGAGACAGTTGAATTTTTTCTTTGCAGAGTGTCTGAATTAAAAGCAAAGTTGAATTCTTTGGGAGAACCAGTTGATGACAAGCTCCTTACCTCAATTGTATTGAGAGATTTACCTGATTCTTATAGGGTGTTGATCACTTCCCTTCAGGTGTCACAACGAAAAGTTACTTTTGTAGAGTTGGTTAATATGCTTCAAGAGGAGGAGGCACGCCAACTACAGCGAGATGATTCTTCTAACACTGCCCTCTACATCAACAGGAAAGGGCAGAACCAGAAGAAGGGTAATTTTTAGAAGGGAGGGAATTCACAAAAGGATTCAAAAGGAAAAAAACTCAACAACCTCAACAGAAAAAGAGATATTGCAAGATCTGTGACAAAGAAGGTCATGATACAAACAGATGTTGGCATAAGAATAAACAATCAAAACAGAAAGGCCAGAACAAACCACAAAAGAACAAACAACAAGTGAATGTTGTTGTTGAAGAATCTGACACGGATTCTGAGAGAGCCCACAAAGTTCTCATGACTACCACAGTGTCCAAGCAGATGGATCCTATATGGTATGTTGATTCTAGAGCCAGTAAGCACATGACTGGTGACAAATCATGGTTTGAGTCTTTTGAGGCCAAAGAGGGCAAACCTGTCACTATTGTCGATGATAAAACCTACAAGGTTCAGGGAGAAGGTACTATTTCAGTCACTCTTCCTGATGGCAAGTGTCAGATTGACAAAGTCCTCTATGTTCCAGGATTGGCAAACAATTTGTTGTCAGTCACACAAATTCTGGACAAAGATATGGTTGTGAACTTTAGTGTTGAGGGAGGCAAGAAGTGTTGTTCTATTACCAGGAGGGGTAAGAACATTGCAACTGCTTCATATAAGCATGGCTTATTTGCCTTAGATGCTATCTCTACTCCACATGTAGCCATGACAGTCTCTACAAAGGAGGCAACTTCCCTATGGCACAAGAGATATGGGCATCTTAGTTCTGGTTACTTACTTGAGTTAAGTAAGTATGAAATGGTAAAGGGTCTTCCTTCCCTTTCTACCACTTTACCCGTTTGCTCTGACTGCTTGGCAGGAAAGCAGCATAGAGTGCCTTTTGAAAAGAGCTCTACACGAGCAAAGAAACCTCTAGAGTTGATTCACACCGATCTGTGTGGTCCCTTAACTCCCAAAAGTTGTGGGGGTAAGAGGTATTTTCAGTTATTCATGGATGATTACTCCCGAAAGATGTGGGTATTCTTTCTTCAACTGAAATCTGAAGCATTTGGCTTTTTTCAGCAATTCAAGAAATCTGTTGAAAAGGAGTCAGGGACTTCTATAAAGACCCTCCGCTCAGATCGAGGGGGGGAGTTCACCTCTAAAGAATTCTCTGAGTTCTTAAAATAAAATGGGATCACACGACAGTTAACTACTGCTTATACTCCTCAGCAAAATGGAGTTGCTAAAAGGAGGAATCGTTCCATCATGGAAATGGTTCGTTGCATGCTCACAGGAGCTAGTCTTGAGCAACTATATTGGGCAGAAGCTATCACCACAGTAGTATATCTATTGAATAGGGCACCCACAAAGGCCCTACAAGGAATGACTCCACAGGAAGCATGGAGTGGTAGGAAACCCTCCATTTCTCATCTACGCATTTTTGGATGTAAAGCTTTCATGCACATACCAAAAGAGAAAAGGAAGAAGCTAGATGAGAAGACATTGAAGTGTATTCTTCTTGGCTATGATGAGCACTCTAAGGGTTATCGTTTGATTGATCCCTTGACCAAGAAGATACACATTAGTAGAGATGTAGTTTTTGATGAGGCTTTCACATCAGAAAACACATCGAATGTATACCTAGACCTTGTGGAAACTAAGGTTGATAAATCTCCTTCATCAAAGGTTGGAGGTTCTTCTTCATCTTCTTCAACACCTCAGAAGAAGAATCCAAAGTGGTATACAAATACAATCAAAGACTCTAAGCTATCCACTCCACCAGATTTGACATTGGATAGGCCTCGTACTCGCAGCATGGCTCGACAGGAGAAAGCTGCAACAAAGAATACTGGGGTTGATGATCTGTGTCAATATTTTGAGGAACTTTCTATAGATCCAGAGAGAGATACAGAAGATATGGATATTGATAATGATAAGGTGTTTATGTCTTCAATAGATGATCTTGAACCTACATCAGTGCAAGATGCTCTAGGTGAGCCTCAGTGGAAGGCCGCTATGGATGCAGAGTATAAGTCTTTGATGAAAAACAAAACTTGGAAGCTTGTCGATCTGCCACATGGAAAGAAGCCCATTGGCTGCAAATGGGTGTTCAAATTCAAGTACAAGGCATATGGGACAATTGATAAGCATAAGGCCCATCTTGTTGCAAAGGGCTATGCGCAAAAGGAAGGCATTGACTATGAGGAAACTTTTGCACCTACTGCTCGGATGACCACTATTCGAGTTCTTTGTGCTATGGCAGCACAGTATGGGTGGAAAGTTCACCAGATGGATGTAAAGAGTGCTTTTCTGAATGGTGATCTCCAAGAGGAAGTCTACATGACTCAACCTAAAGGATTTGAAGTGGTAGGCCAAGAGCAAAAAATTTGCAAGTTGGTCAAATCCTTGTATGGTTTGAAACAAGCTCCTCGAGCTTGGTATATAAAAATGGATAATCACCTCCTGCAGCATGGATTTAAGAGATGTCCATCAGATGCAAACCTCTATTTCAAGAAACAAGGTTCTGAGATAGTGTTGCTTGTACTCTATGTTGATGATCTGCTCATTACAGGGAGTTCAAAACCTATGATCTCTGCTGTCAAAAGTGACTTGTGTAAATATTTTGAGATGACAGATCTCGGACTTCTCCATTATTGTCTTGGTCTAGAAGTAAGCCAGAAGGAGCACTACATTAAGGTGTCTCAAAAAAATATGCCAAGACACTATTAGAAAAATATCGCATGACTGATTGTAAGCCAATGGCAACTCCGATGGAATCAGGTCTTCAGTTATCGCGATATGATGATTCACCTCAGGTAGATGGTACTCTCTATCGACAGTTGATCGGGAGTCTCATATATCTGACCAATACTAGGCCAGATATCGTATTTGTTGTCAACTATCTTTCGAGGTTCATGCAGGAACCTAAGACTACTCACTGGAAAGCAACAAAACATGTTCTTCACTATGTCCGTGGTACTATGGAATATGGCCTAGAATACAAGAGGAATGGTAAATTCTTCTTGCAAGGATACACGGACTCCGACTATGCTGGGTCGTTTGATGATCGCAAGTCAACTTCAGGATATATTTTTCATCTTGGATCCGGTCCTGTCTCTTGGCACAACAAGAAGCAACAGGTGGTTGCTATCTCATCTACAGAGGCAGAATATCGCACCGCACGTGAAGCTATGTGCGAAGTGATATGGTTACGTCGCATCCTGACAAGTATGGGCCTTCCATCCAAATCTCCAATCCACTTGTTCTGCGACAACCAGGGTGTTTTGAACCTTGTTAAGAATCCAGTGCATCATGAGAAAACCAAGCACATTGATACACAATGCCACTTCATTCGAGACGAAGTTCCAAGGCACCGAATTCAGCTTCAAGTACATTCCCACCGATGCTCAAGTTGCAGACATTTTCACTAAGGCACTTGCACGTGTCAAATTTGAATTGTTTCGCAGCTCTCTTTGTATTGCAAAATGATGTAATCAGGGGGATGTTAGTATAGCTAGTAGTTATCCTATTACCCAAATAATGTAATAAGGGGGGATGTTAGCGTAGCTATGTTAGTTATTCCATTATAGGTTAATGTTGTTATTTTGTTACAACCTATTCTATTTGATGCCTAGGTGGTTTCGTAACCTACGGGCTAATCTAAGGCTGCCTATGTATTATTTATGCAGTTCAATACAATGGCTCAATTGTTCGCATTCCTACAGATTGATTCACGTGGACGTTAATTGGCGTGTTCGACTTGAGCGCCAAGGGGAAAGCTTTTGGTTCGCGTTCGGTTTGAGTGACATGTGTGGAAGAAAGAGCACGAGGTGCTCATGGAGTTTCAAACGTGCGTCTAGTGCACATGCTGGTCAAATCCGTGGCTAGAGCGCTCGCGGAGGCAGAGATTGTGGGTTCGAATCCCACTAGTGGCAAAGGTAATTTTTGATTAAAATTTTATATTGCCTAAAGTTTTCTAAGGGGTTATTTGGAGTTATAAGGGTTTGTGAAGGATTATTTTATTGGTAATTGATTTGTGTTATTTGGAGTAATAAGGGTTTATGAAAGGTTATTTTATTCATAATTGATTTGTGTTATTTGGAGTTAAAAGGGTTTATGAAAGATTGTTTTATTGAGAAGTGATTTATGTTATTGGAGTTATAAGGAAAGTGGATTTGATTTTTGCCAAAGTTCTTTTTGCCATTAAATTTGATTAAAGAGGTTTTGAGTTATTTTGGTGGATGTTGAATTTATTTTTAGTTGGGAGTTTATAAGGTGTTATTGGATAAATATTTTATGTATGTTGATGGTTGTTTTTGAAAGGTGGAGTGATAAGGTGTAATTGAGTATTTACATTATATTGTGAGAAATATTTATCTTCTAACCTCTTTGAGCTTGGCATAGAAGTGTTTGTGGTTGTGACAGATTTATGAGATCCCTTCATCATCAATAAAAAGGTATGAGCACATTCTTCCATAGTTGAGTTGATTGATTGGTTTTCTAGAAAATAAGTTTGGAGTGAAAAGGACTTGATTAGGGTTTCCTATTGAGTGTGTTGAGTTAATGCTTCAAGGTTTTCTGGAATAAAGAGTTGTTATTAAAACCTTGTTTTATAAGCATTGTTGTTGAAGTAAGTTGTTGTGTAAAGAACTTGAACTAGGGTTTGAAAAGAACATGAGTATCATTGTTATGTGAGATTTGTTGTTGAGCATTGTTGGAAATATTTTGAGTTGAGTGTTTATATGCTTGGACTAGGGTTTGTGAGAAAGGGTTGTTTCATTGAGTGATTGGTTGAGTAGAGTTGGTTGAGCCTAGTCAAGTGGATGTGTGAAGTGATTGTTCAAGTTCCATAAAATAAACTATTCTATATTCTGAATTGAGTTGAGAAAGTAATTGAGCATTGTGATAAGTGTAGAACATATTGAGTCTCTAACAATTCTCTTTATGTTTCTATGAGATTGGACAAGTTCTGTGTGGACTTGTTGAGCAGATTTGAGCAAGTTCTATGTGGACTTGTTGAGCATATTTGAGCAAGTTTTGTGTGGACTTGTTGAGAATATTTGAGCAAGTTCTATGTGGACTTGTTGAGTAGATTTGAGCAAGTTTGTGGGATTGAGGACAGGTTTGTGCAGATAGAGATAGAGATTGAGCAGATTTGTGCTAGACCGAAGGACTATGTTTAGTGTAGATTTGAGATAGAGCTTTGGAGGTGATAGAGCAGAGAGGATAGTAGTCTCTAGTGGATAGAGATCCATCAGCCAGGGTAGTGAGGATAGGTCTTCTGAGTGGGGATAAGAGTCTTCAGTGGAGAGAGATCCACAAGCCAGTGTAGTGGAGGTAGTAGTCTTCTAGAGGAGCACCATCCAGAGTAGAGGAGAAGGAGTTCTCCTATGGATAGAGATCCATGAACTTGATTTAGGGGATCAGTATCTCCTTTGGACAGAGGTCCATAAACATTGTAGGGAAAGGATTCCCAAGAGAATTTATTTGAGAAAAATTTATAAGAAATATTTTCTCCATGGAAGTAGCCATCATTGGGTGAACCACGTAAAAATCATGTCTCTCATGTGTGTGATGCTTTGTGTGATGTTTACTACTTTAATAATGTTGATGCTATTATTTGGATTAAAAAGCAAAAAGTTTTATTGTATACTGTTCACCCCCCTCTCAGTATAAGCACATGTTCTTCAATTGGTATCAGAGTGGGTCTCTCCGTGAAAAGACTAACAACTTGGAGGAGGATCCATCAGTAGCACACATGACTTCAGAAAATGAAGAAGAGACTATGTTTGACATAAAAGAAGAATTCTTTGCTGCTCTCAGAAAATTGGAAAGACTTAGAGAGAAGAATTCAAGCTTGAAGGAACAAGTTCAAGAAGATGAAGAAGCAAGGATGGAACTTATACAAAATCTCACAGAACTCAAGATTAGGGTGGAAGAAGGAAAGAAGATTGAGCAAGACATGATAGATCTATTGAGAGCTAGGGAAAAAAATGTGAAATATTGGAAGCAAAAATTGTCCACCTAAGGAATGAAGTTGAAAGGACCAAGGTACTACAAGATGTAGAATATGAGAAACAAAAAGAGGAATCAAGTCTTCAAAAAGTAGAAACCTCAAACAAGGAAGAAAGCAAAGGAGAACCCTGGATAAGAGTTAATCACAAGAGGAATATTACTTCACCACAAACTCCAAGACATCCAAATAGGTTACATAATTTCTTCCATGGTCATTGTTTTTCTTGTAATAAATATGGTCATAGAGCTGTACACTATGCAAGAAACAATGTCAATAGAAATTTCAATTCCTTTGCACCTCTCATGGATGATGATATTATATGTTACAAATGCAATAATTTTGGGCACAAGGCTAGATGGTGTAAAATGATGCTTCCTGAGTCTAGAAAAGCAATTTCAACAACTAGGAAAGATGAAAGGGAAAATGTTAAGGCTAGATCAATGTTAGTTCAAACAACCCTTCATGCTCAGGATAAAGAAGAACAATGGTATCTTGATAGTGGTTTCTCTAGTCACATGACAGGAGACAAAGACAAATTCATTGTACTAAAAGAAACAAATAGAGGATCAATAAGTTTCGGTGATAATGGATCAACAAGGATTGGTGGAAGAGGAACTCTAAGTTTAGATAATGGGAAAACAAAAATAGAAAATGTATTGTATGTTAAAGGGTTAAAACACAACCTATTGAGTATAATTCAACTTTGTGATCAAGGGTACATGGTTACTTTCCATCCAGATAGATGTGAGATAAGAAAATCAAAAACTAGAAAAATCATTGCCAATGCAAGAAGAACCCCAAACAATTTATACATGCTCAATGAGATCAAAGGGGAAAAGTGCTTTCTATCACAAGAAGATGAGAGTTGGTTATGGCATAGAATATTGGGTCACTTGAATTTTGACAACATAGTCAACATAAGCAATAAATAGGCGGTCAAAGATTTACCCAAAATAAGAAGACCTCAAAACATAATTTGTGCACCCTGTCAACATGGAAAGCAAACTAGGACAACCTTTAAGTCAAAAGGATATATGTCATCTGAGCCATTGAGCCTAATACATACTGATCTATGTGGTCCTACTAGAACACAAAGTATTCAGGGTGAGAGCTACTTTATACTGTTTATAGATGATTATTCCAGAATGGTTTGGGTAGCCTTCCTAAAAGAGAAGTCAGAGGCCTTTGAAAAATTCAAAGCATTTAAGGAATTGATTGAAAATGAAACTGGAAAAAGGATTAAGTGTTTGAGATCTGATAGAGGAGGAGAATTTACTTCAAATGAATTTGTAGAGTTTTGTGAACAACATGGGATCAAGAGAGAGTACTCAACAACAAGAACTCCTCAACAAAATGGGGTAGTTGAAAGGAAAAATAGGACTATTGAAAATATGGCTAGAGCTATGTTAAATGAATCTAAGCTATCAGATGGTTTTTGGAGAGAAGCTGTAAACACAATAGTATACATAATCACTAGGGCTCAAATGAGGGTAAATCATCACAAGACTCCATATGAGCTTTGGAAAGGAAGACCTGCCACTGTAAAACACTTCAAAATTTTTGGAAGCAAATGTTACATAAGACGGGAAGATCAAAACTTAGGCAAGTTTGATCCAAGATGTGATGAGGGAATTTTTCTTGGTTATTCCACAAGGAGTAAAGCCTACAGATGCTTCAACAAAAGAACACGCACTATGGTGGAAAGTATGAATGTAACAATTGATGAGAAGATAGATTCAAGAGAACCAGTTCAACAAATTGTGTATCAAGAAGATGGATGTTGTCAAGAAGAATTTTGTGAGGAATCAGATAAAGAAGAAGAAGAAACACAAAGACTTCTTCCCAAAACTCCATCCAGGTATGTACAGAAACATCATCCAAAAGAGCAGATCATCGAGAATCCAGATGAAAGATAGACAAGGAGAAGAATAATAAAACCATCTCAACAAGCAAATTTTTCTTTGCTATCTAAGATTGAGCCAAAAGACTTCACTCAGGCAAGTGAGGATAAATTTTGGATTAAGGCAATGGATGAGGAATTAGATCAGATAGAGAAAAGCAAAACTTGGGAACTTGTTCCACGACCAAAGGACAAAAATGTGATCGACACAAAATGGGTATTCAGAAACAAGTTAAATGAAGATGGACAAGTGGTCAGAAATAAAGCAAGGTTAGTATGCAAAGGTTATGCACAGGTAGAAGGAATTGAATTTGATGAGACATTTGCTCCAGTTGCATGACTTGAAGCTATAAGGATATTTTTAGCTTTCTCAAGTTTCAAGAACTTCAAGGTATATCAGATGGATGTCAAGTCAACATTTCTAAATGGTGTTCTAGAAGAAGAAGTTTATATTGAACAACTAGAGGGATTCATACTAGCAGATAAACCAGATCATGTATGCAGATTGAAAAAGGTATTGTATGGTTTAAAGCAGGCTCTGAGAGCATGGTACTCAAGATTGGATAAGTATCTTCAGGAACAAGGATTCAGAAAAGGAATAGCAGACAATAATTTATATATCAAAAATGAAGGGAGTGATCTACTAATAGTGGTTGTTTATGTTGATGACATAATTTTTGGGGAAACAATGATAAGATGTGTAAAGAATTTGCTAAGAACATGCAAAATGAATTTGAGATGTCTATGCTTGGTGAATTGTCCTTCTTTCTTGGACTTCAGATTTCACAATCAGAAAGAGGAGTGTTTCTCTCACAAGCCAAGTATATAAAAGAAATGTTAAAGAAATTCAGGTTAGAAGATTGTAAACCGGTAAGTACCCCCATGGTCACAGGGTGCAAGTTGAGTAAGGATGATGAATCTCCAGAGGTAGATCAGAGATTATACAGATCTATGATTGGCAGCTTATTGTATGTTACAACTACAAGACCAGACATAGTACAATCAATGGGATTAGTGGCAAGGTTTCAGGCAGCACCTAAGGAAACACATGTGGCAACAGTAAAAAGAATTTTTAGGTATCTAAAAGGGACTATGGATTTTGGGCTTTGGTATCCCAAAAGTGATAGTTTCACACTAACAACTTATACAGATGCAGATTGGGCCGACAACATTGATGATAGAAAAAGCACAAGTGGAGGAGCATTCTTTCTTGGAGACTGCTTAGTCTCTTGGTTAAGTAAGAAGCAAGTTTCAGTATCTTTATCTACAATAGAAGCAGAATACATTGCAGTAGTAGCCAGTTGTACACAGGTGTTATGGATGAAGAGAACTCTAGAAGACTTCAAGATAAAGCATGATCATCCTATTCCCATACTATGTGATAATACAAGTGCTATAAGTATCTCAAAAAATCTAGTGATGCACTCCAGGACAAAGCACATTCCGATTAAGTACCATTTTCTGAGAGAACATGTGATAGATAAATAGGTCAGGTTGGAATATGTTACTACAAAGGAATAGATAGCAGATATTTTTACTAAGCCACTTTCAAAGGAAACTTTTGAGTATCTACGAGGAAAATTGGGAGTGAGACTCCCACCCCAGAATTAACCACCTCAAGAGAAGGTGGGGGAGGGGCTAAGCTAAGAGGCTCATTCTTAGCCCCGAGCCCCAAAGGTGACCCTTTGCCATTGATGTCAAAGGGGGAGATATTTGGTATTTGAGAAAAGAGGAGAGAGCATTGAGCTAGGGGGAGCAATGTCCCAAGGGGAGCAGAACAAAGGAAAGGTCAAGTTTTTGGTAAAAGGAATTTGGGTTGCCATCAATGACAAAGGGGGAGATTGTTGGACATTTTGAGCTCATTCAGTTGTCATTGATGTCAAGGTGAGAAGTTGTCATTGATGCCAAAGTGAACACATGAAGTTGTCATTAATACCATGGAGTACACCATCATTAACACCAGGAGCAATGCGAAGAGTTGAAGAAAAGTTATTAAAATATTATTCTATAAGGGTTTTTGTTAAACATTCTGATGGTAGAATTAATGTTTTTATTAAAACCATGATGGTAGAATAATAAAATCAATGGAGTACAATTTGAAGGTTTAAATTTTATCCCAAGGAAGACTTTAATTTTATTAAAGTAAAAGGTTTATAAATATAATTTATAAAATTTAAATTCTATTAGAATTTAAATAATTTATAAATTATAAAAGGTTTTAAAATGCATCGACATCATCGAATTAAATGGAGCACCGACGTCTAAGCCATATGGTGAATTCATGTATAAATAATATGCCAAGAGGCATTCAAAAGTTATCCCTCTTCGAATTAATTTTCATGCGACCAAGCTAAAAGAAATTCATGCAATCGTTGAACGTTGAGGAAGAAGACAAAGAGTTCGTTTGTCTTATTAGCGCTAGGAAGAAGATGAAAAGGGTGAGCATAAGGTCTGACCCACATTGGACATGGTGGTCCATTGGTACAACGCATTTTGTGAGAGCGTTGGGAGTGGAAGAGTCCATGATCGATTCACATGGATGTTAATTGGCATGTTTGTCTTGAGCGCCAAGGGGAAAGCTTTTGCATGTCGGTTTGAGCACCAGGTGTGGAAGAAAGAGCATGAGGTGCTCTTGGAGTTTCAAATGTGCATCTAGTGCACACGGTGGTCAAGTCCATGGCTAGAGCGCTCGTGGAGGCAAAGATTGTGGGTTCGAATCCCACTAGTGGCAAAGGTAATTTTTGATTAAAATTTTATATTGCCTAAAGTTTTCTAAGGGGTTATTTGGAGTTATAAGGGTTTGTGAAGGATTTAGGTTATGAAAATTGTTTTTTTGATAATTGATTTATGTTATTGGAGTTATAAGGAAAGTGGATTTGATTTTTGCCAAAGTTCTTTTTGCCATTAAATTTAATTAAAGAGGTTTTGAGTTAATTTTGGTGGATGTTGAATTTATTTTTAGTTGGGAGTTTATAAGGTGTTATTGGATAAATATTTTATGTATGTTGATGGTTGTTTTTGAAAGGTGGAGTGATAAGGTGTAATTGAGTATTTACATTATATTGTGAGAAAGATTTATCTTCTAACCTCTTTGAGCTTGGCATAGAAGTGTTTGTGGTTGTGACAGATTTATGAGATCCCTTCATCATCAATAAAAAGGTATGAGCACATTCTTCCATAGTTGAGTTGATTGATTGGTTTTCTGGAAAATAAGTTTGGAGTGAAAAGGACTTGATTAGGGTTTCCTATTGAGTGTGTTGAGTTAATGCTTCAAGGTTTTCTGGAATAAAGAGTTGTTGTTAAAACCTTGTTTTATAAGCATTGTTGTTGAAGTGAGTTGTTGTGCAAAGAACTTGAACTAGGGTTTGAAAAGAACATGAGTATCATTGTTATGTGAGATTTGTTGTTGAGCATTGTTGGAAATATTTTGAGTTGAGTGTTTATATGCTTGGACTAGGGTTTGTGAGAAAGGGTTGTTTCATTGAGTGATTGGTTGAGTAGAGTTGGTTGAGCCTAGTCAAGTGGATGTGTGAAGTGATTGTTCAAGTTCCATAAAACAAACTATTCTATATTCTGAATTGAGTTGAGAAAGTAATTGAGCATTGTGATAAGTGTAGAACATATTGAGTCTCTAACAATTCTCTTTATGTTTCTATGAGATTGGACAAGTTCTGTGTGGACTTGTTGAGTATATTTGAGCAAGTTTTGTGTGGACTTGTTGAGTAGATTTGAGCAAGTTGTGTGGACTTGTTGAGAAGATTTGATTAGAGGGGATTTGAGCAGATTTGAGCAAGTTCTGTGTGGACTTGTTGAGCAGATTTGAGCAAGTTCCTGTGGGGACTTGTGGAGCAGAGTTTGGTGCAGATTTGAGGACAGGTTTGTGCTAGACCAGAGATAGAGATTGAGTAGACTTGTGCTAGACCGAAGGACTGATGTTTAGTGCAGATTTGAGATAGAGCTTTGGAGGTGACAGAGCAGAGAGGATAGTAGTCTCCAGTGGATAGAGATCCATCAGCCAGGGTAGTGAGGATAGGTCTTCTGAGTGGGGACAAGAGTCTTCAGTGGAGAGAGATCCACAAGCCAGTGCAGTGGAGGCAGTAGTCTTCTAGAGGAGCACCAACCAGAGCAGAGGAGAAGGAGTTCTCCTATGGATAGAGATCCACGAACTTGATTTAGGGGATCAACATCTCCTTTGGACAGAGGTCCATAAACATTGTAGGGAAAGGATTCCCAAGAGAATTTATTTGAGAAAAATTTATAAGAAATATTTTCTCCGTGGAAGTAGCCATCATTGGGTGAACCACGTAAAAATCATGTCTCTCATGTGTGTGATGCTTTGTGTGATGTTTACTGCTTTAATAATGTTGATGCTATTATTTGGATTAAAAAGCAAAAAGATTTATTGTATACTGTTCACCCCCCTCTCAGTATAAGCACATGTTCTTCATGAAACTCTTAGCTTAGCCCCTCCCCCACATCTTCTTGAGGTGGTTAATTCTGGGGTGGGAGTATCTCTACTCCCAGCATGCACTGATATTTAACTTTGTCCAACTTCTTCCTCAACTGATCCTTTTGACTCCTATGACTATTCATGTTCTTGCTTGTCTCTAGAAGTTTTTCTCTACACCACTTAGCTATGTGCCCAAAATTATTGCACTTATAGCACTTACTATTGTGATTCCTTGAAGGTACAAATATCTTGTAGTTCCTCTTGGTGAAGTCATATCCATTCCTATTATGAACCCTAAAATTTACTACCTTGTGACCAAACTGATTACAAGAGTAGCAATACCCTTGAAAGATATAACTATTTATGAAATTTCCATATTCATGTCTTTCATGTGTCCTGCACTATGTAGCCTTGTACCCAAACTTGTGACATGAGAAGCATCGTCCATTGAAACTACCTTGCCTTGAACCCATTGGTCTCTTAGTCTATTTTACCTTGTGTTATTTCCTATTCCATATGTTCCTCATTTGTGCATTATTCATTTACTTGTTGAACTTTCTATTGTCCAACTCATCCTTAAAAGTCTCACTTTCTCTTACACTTTATTCTTCTGATGAGCTTAATATTGATGCCTCTCCTTGTTTCTTTTGTACCTATCTCACTTTCTCTTTGAAGATTTTTGTACTTTGATAATATTATACAAGGTCTTTGAGCTTATCCCAAAATTGTGTAACTTGTTCTTAGATTCTTTTACTTTCTTCCTTAGTGAAGCTACCTCATGCTCTAACGTTTCACATTCTAAAACCTTTGCTTCTAAATTCTCTTTGAATCTCCTTGTCTTAGATATTGAGTTAGTTAGATCCTCTATAAGCTTTCATTTCTCTTTATCACATTATTAAAATTTGAGTTTAAGTTTTAAGTTCTACTTTCTTACCTCTCTGAATGCATCAAGGGCAGAAATAAGTTCACCTTCAAGATCAACTTCTCCTTCCTCTGATTCTTCCTCTATTTGTTTACCTTTAGGATCATCTTCATTCCTTTCTCGATTTATTTCCACTAGAAGTACTTCCTTCTTCTTCTATTTCCATAAGAAGACTTTCTTCTGGTCCTTCAAGAGCATCATCATATTCATCTTCACTAAAACTGAATCCATTCCTTGTACAACTATCTTCAAGATGACCAAAGTTACCACATCTAAAACACTTGAGAATCATTGGACCTCTCTTTCTAACATTTTATTTTTCTACTATCATAAATAGGGGTTCTTCTTATTAATTATTTGAATAGCTTCCATCACTATCACTTGAACTCTTACTTGCCTTGTCTGCATAAAAAATCTTCTTATACCTTTGGAAAAAATTCTTTCCTTGTGTACCTTGTCCATATCTATTTTTCTTTTGGTACCTGTGCTTTCTTGCTTCCCTGTTATTATGATCCTGTTTCTCATCATCATTGCTTTTTCCATCCTCTAGAAAATTAGTTGCATAGTGACTATATTTACCACAATTAAAACATCTAACTGATTTTGTACCTTTATACTTTCTTGAGTCCTTGTTCTTCATCACTGGATGACTCATTGCTTGAATCTGACTTCTTATCCTTTGTCTTCTTAGTAGCTTTGAAGGCTGATTATTTTTGGGGAATAGTTTCCTCTTTTATTCTCATATCAAAATCTATGAGAATTCCATGTAACTCATTCCTTGTCAAAAGTTAATATCTTTTGACTCTTCTATAACTAAAATATTTTCACTATACCTTTTTGGGAGTGACCTTAAAATCTTATCACAAACATCAAGTTCTTCAACCTTAAGCCCAAGTCCTTGCATGGAGTTAACAACCTCATCCACACAAAGTAGATATGTAGCAATTTTTTCCTCATACTTCATTTTTAGGTCTTCAAAATTTTTCTTGAATTTTTGCAACTTTGCCCTTATGACCTTTTTGTCTCCTTCATATATACCTTGCAACTTATCCCAAATTTTCTTTGTTGATGTGCAATGCATAACCTTTATAAACTCTGTTTCACGTAAGCCCCTTAAAATTCCATTCATTGCCTTTGAATTACTTAGTTGTAGGAGCTTACCATATTTATCTATAGGTGGAGTTGTTGGTGGTGTGTATCCATTTTCAACTGCTTCCCATATTTCATTTCCAAGTGCCATTAGGTGAAACTTCATCCTTGTACTCCAAAGTGCATAATTGTTCCCATCGAACAATAGCATTGAATTCCCTGAAGATCCATTCTGATAATCCATATGTGTTCTTGTGAGCTTTTCCTTTAATCTATTAAACTCTTCTGAAGGAACCTACTATAATACTAATTGAAGAACACAAGCTTATATTAAGAGGAGGGGTGAATAGTATAATATCACTTTTTACTTTTCTATCCCAAAAAATATTATGCAATATATCAATGGCAATATCAACAACAGTAATAAAAGCAATGCACAAATCACCACACATAATAGAGACCAATTTACCATAGTTCACCCAATGTGGGCTACGCCCATGGAGAAAATATTTCACTAAAATTTTCTCAACAAATCTCTAGGGAATCCTTTACCTATTACAATGTTTATAGACCTTTGTTCAAAGGAAACACTAATCCCCTAATCTGATTTGTGGGCACCAACCCACAGGAAACACCAATCCCCTTACCTAGTTCATGGATCTTTATCCATAGGAGAACTCCTTCTCCTCTACTCTAGCTGGTGATCTTCTAGAAGACTACTACCTCCACTACTTTGGGTTATGGATCTCTCTCCACTGAAGACCTATGTCCTCTCTACCCTAGCTAATGGATCTCTATCCACTGGGGACTACTATCCTCTGCTCTATCACCTCTAAAGCTTACTCTAAACATAGTTTCAAATCTATACTAAATACAGTCCTTCGGTCTAGCATAAATTTTCTCAATAACTATATCTGATATGTACGAAACATATTCCTTCGATCTAGCATAAATCTGCTCAATCTCTATCTTTGATATGTACTAAACACAATCCTTTGATCTAACACAAATATGCTCAATATCTATCTATGATTTGCATTAAAAATAGTCCTTCAATCTAGCACAAATTTTCTCAATGTTTGTCTCTGGTCTGTACTAAACACAGACCTTTGGTATAGCATAAATCTGTTCAATCTCTGTCTCTGATCTACACTAAACACATTCCTAAAATTTGCACCAAAATCTATCCTCAAATCTATCTTCAAGCCTTAGCACAATGCTTGATCCAATCACAAATCAACTCTACTAGATCTGCCCCAAATATTAACTTAAGGTTTTAACAAATCAATCAAAAAACTCTACTCACAAGTCTTCTCAAATACTTGTCTCAAATATGCATTGGGCATGATCACTTGGAATGATCAATTTATCATGATAAAATAATTCAAGTAAGTAGATTGGGCATTTTTATATGATTCAAGGTATATGAATTTCAAAGGGAAGCTACAATATTGATGGTTGGCATCTTAAATAGTTGATATAATATTTGATTATAGATCCATGAAGCTATGGACCATCGATGAAGATCAAATTTCCCTTATGGGCAATGGCCATTGACTATGATTGTACAACAAACCATTAACCAAAGAAGAATTTACCAAGAGTATTGCATCCTGATATCACCTTACCTTTGTGGAAGATCAAAATACTTCATTTAAAGGCAATAACTAATCTCTTGCATGTACATGAAAAAAATATAGATTTAGAAAACTAGATTGCTACCTAAATTTATCCACCTAAAAAGAGATAAATTTAGAAAACTAGATTATTGAATGATTTTTTTCTCCAAAAAAAATGTGTCTTTGGTAATAAAAAATCTAAAGCACTGCCTAAAAAACAACAAGTAGACAACTAACTACACTCTTGCAAATGATACTCCTATCAAATACTACAAATGATCAAAACTATGGATGTCGCCATTTCATTTCTTATAGATAACCTAGGTACAATATTTCTAGACCCACAATCATTCATTTTTTATTCTAGAATAGGTATATAGTAAACTATATTTCAACATGCCATGGTTTCCATGGATTTCATTTTTCTAATGAATCCATTAACTATGAAATCACTTTGTAGTCTTAAGTTAATTTTACCTTTGACTATAGATTCCTTCCATAGTCTCTCTTATTCATCATCTACCATCCACTCCACCTTTTGACTATGAGAATTATAACATGCTTTAATATCATGCCTTATCACCAGAACATTCTACTTTTCACTCCTTTGTCATAACAATTATTAACCTATCTATTAAACACATCATACATGTGATGATCATCGAGGATGGTGATAGGTGTAGACTCCTAAAACACGTCATGTCAAGGCGACTACTCATATGGGACATGCTAACAGACCATATGAAAGATCTTGGATAGATTCCAAGGTGAGGCAGTGGTTCTAACCACTCAATTTGGGTATTTTGGCGTATTCAGTGTTGGTCGCGGTTGAAATATGTGGTTAATAGGTCTGATCGTACCTCAGAGCCATGGTTAGTCTTCAAATTAAGTTTGATCTCAACCGACCCAAAATTGGTTACAACAGCCAAGTTGTTCAAGTTTCAAATAGTTTGGGTGTGGAATATTCTGGAAGTTTCCATTCAACTGCCCTAACTAAAGTTTATTGATCTTGGCTTCTCCATGAAGCCAATACAAGGCCTTCCTAAGAGCTATAAGACCCCCCTACAAATTGGGGAAGAAAAAATAGATCATTTGCTAATTGTGAGTGGCGAAGCCCTGTCGAAGTGCATAGTCACTTGCATCTATTGAGAGGAACAATTTTGCTACCCAATTGGATATCAAAATGGGACTTGAAGCCACGAAGGTCATAGGAACCTAGGAGAATCAAGAAACCCAATTGAGGATCTTCAAGCACGAATCTGAGCAATTCAACCACCAAATCCATTTGAGGACATCGAGGTAACCCTTGATCATAAATTTATTAAGGGGAATTAAATATCTAAGCCCAACATGGAGAGCAAACATATTTTTAGCTCAACCACGGCT
This sequence comes from Wollemia nobilis, assembly GCA_028583015.1. Taxonomy (NCBI): domain Eukaryota; kingdom Viridiplantae; phylum Streptophyta; class Pinopsida; order Araucariales; family Araucariaceae; genus Wollemia; species Wollemia nobilis. Next base: position 1,944,385 of record JAQPPZ010017031.1, on the reverse strand, counting down.
GTCAACCATGGTTAATAGTACTCGTCATGCCACAGACCCGCAGTCAGGTTTAATATTCATTTTTCCTTGTTATAGAAGTAGGTTTATTTTCCATTTTATTAGATTAGGTGAATCTAACCTAGATCAGCTTTCTCGAAAACAATTAGATGGTTGAATCAGGGATTTAGGATACTCTTTATTTATTTCTTGTCATTGAGAAACTATATTAATTATGGATATATTTCATGCATTCTAGGATCCTAAATGCTTAATTAGGATATCAAATGAATAGATCTAAGGTTTCTTTACATTCTAGATGGCAGAGTTATCAAGTTTAGGATAGATTTCTATGCTTTTAATGCTTTATTGATTTTATGTTTCATATGGCATATTTTATAAAATATTTGGATTAAATACCTCATCAAGAGAGGCTACCTTTGCTTTTGATGTGTTTCTTGTTTCTTTATCGTAGGGTTTTCAGGTATCCTTCATTAATGTAATCAAGGCAACAAATGCCTCTTCATAGGAGAGAAGAAGGTCATACTTGACCTAGAGCAGTTCGTGTCATTTTGAAAGGCCTACGAATCATACCTATCCTTGCAAGGTATTTCTTATGATTGTAATATTGTATCACATTGGTTATCCCTACGAGGGATGAATTTGTAGCCATGAATTGATTCAATTTTAATAAAATACACCTATCATTTGGTTATTTCAATTTTGTCAATTTATGTAAGTGCTTTATGCGATTTTCAATTGTTACTAGATTAGGTGTATGATTTTTAGGATTGTACAGAAGGCGATCAAGGTGGAACCCCATAATTTAAGCGATCTAAAGTCTGACTTGCTATGTTTTTTGATGGTAGGTCTCAACCATGGCTAAAAACCATGGTCAATAGTTGTAACCACAACTGACAACCATGGGAAACATTTCCAGCCACACGTGACAGATGCAGTCAATAGAAAATAGGATATCAACAGACATTAGACAACATCATCAAACTTGGATCTAAGGCAGGTCATATTTTCTTGTGTTTTATTTGTCAGAATGCAATATATGAATAGGTTAAGTAGAAAACATATTTAAAATTAGAATAGAAAAATTTGTAAACACTTTTTAGTTTTCTACTAGCCGTTTCTAGGAAAAGCAAATCTTTGATTGCAGTTCACCCTAGTCTCCAGCGGTCTAGGCCATTTCATGTTTCAAGTTTGCATGCATGAGGCCCAATTAGTGGCCATTCCTTCATAGGTAGAATTTGCATTCTCTAAAAATCATCTAGCATAGTCGTGCATTCTCTTAAAATTAAATGTTCTTTTTCAAAGCATGTAGGGAAAATCATGTGAATGTTGTTTGATGCAATTTATGTTTCATGCAAATTAAAAAAACCACACACACCACGATACACTTTAAATTCTAGTGAGTTGGAAGTCATATCCAACCAGTAGTAGGGTTGAATGACGGTGGTAGTGATTTCCATCCATTGGCCCAACTCCCTTGATCCTTGTTACTAGACCAATACCAGTGCCAAGAACCATCATAGCTCGTGCAAAATAACATGCATTCCTATTCAAATGGGTGTATCACTGTGCATGGGTGAACAGGGTGAGGACCGAGAGGACCTATGCACCTTGCCTGAGTGTGGGTTTTGTCTCCACATTTTGGGGGTTTACGTGACCGTGACTTTCATTACTAGTTGTCGAGCTACGAGTATACAGGTGAAATCCCTTAAACAATTGAGTATATCATCAACATTATGAAAATATGATGAGAGTTACTTTCTAATGCAACAAACTTAAAAAATCATCAAACAGTTTATGGTACATTAAAACTTTAAAAGAGATAATCATCATTGTATTCTTTGTGTGTTAATAAAATTTAAATCTAGACATAGGATACACAGTATGGTGGTTACACGGAGGGGTCAATCTCGACATAGATCCGAGGTCAACACCCAAGCTCCACCTAATACACAACAACATGCATCTGACCTGTTGTGGCTGCTCCACAACTAGCCCCAAAATTGGGGACCCACCTTTTTTATTTTGATTGCTTCAAGATCATTGGTTTTCTTTGAGCGATAAGTTTGATATAGTTGTACTAATGGGTAGTAATGAAAATTCCAAGGTCCTTCATTGTGTAGTGTATTCCTGTTTTCCTTTGTCTTCTTTGGGGTATTCGTAAGATTGTTGGAATTTGATTTTATTTCATAGTTTCGTTTTGGAGTTTTGGGTTGATGTACTCAGTGTAGTTTTAAAATTAATTTTAAAAGTTCAGTTTCAATTCAAATTCTAAGAATTAAAACTTTTAAAATTAAGGATTCATGTATTTTTGTAAATAAAGTAAAATAAATAAAAAATATAAAAAAATAAATAATATATATATATATATATATAATATTTTTATATATAATAATATTATATAAAATAAAATTCAAATAAGAAGTCTTAAATAAAACATTATTATCATATATATTATATAATGATAATAATTATATAAAAATGAAAAGAAAAGAAAAATAACAAAAGAATTTAAAATAAAAACCAATGAAGCATTATATATATTATATGTTATATCATGTATAATATATAATATATAATATAAATATATGGTTTTCATTTGCTTTCGTGTAAAGCATTATATTTCATTGATATGTTACTTTAAAAAAAAGGTTGCCTACATTATAATGACAAATTATATTGATTTGTATTTGTAGGTATGACAAAGGCACATCAGGAAATGTGGACATGGTTTCAATGATCGAGGACACCTACCGAATGTCGGTGTGAATTCCGATGGTGCCATTCATGAGAGGGATGATGCGTAGGCGCAGAACGGGGACTGCAGGGTAACCACGCATACGAACGTAGATTGAAATTTCAAAAAGGACCATACAGCAAGACACATGGCAGCCAAGGTGGGGATACTTAATATGATGCCAGAGTCTTCAAAATGACATCGATGAGTTGTTCAGGCGGGTGTGAGAGTAGCGAATCCGATGATAGTATTGACGTCGTAGCAAGGCCAAAGATCCCAACGATAACTTCTATTAACAATGTATAAGGTGATTGTTGGATGGTTTGATCGAACACATTGGGAGATTCATTGAAGACAATGTTGCTATCAGTAAAGCAGTGTGATAGAAGACCGACGATTGACGTGGAATAGGTAGAATTTCAAACGAGCGATGGTTTTTAAGCTTGATGATATACTACACAGAGACATTCAGTACAAAGCACGAATGTCGAATGAGCAATTCGACGACCCAAGACACCCGGGAAAAGATGAACGCTACTGAAGGTATATGTTTAAAAAGTCATGAATAAAGATGTCGGTGTTAGTAATTTCATAGCAATGAATGTAGACTCGAATATTTATCAAAAATCAAGTTCACGATGATGAACGACAGCAATGGTAGGAGTATGTGCCAGCGTGGCAAGCATAGCGAGAAGGAATTTCAAGCATATTTTTTGAGGCGGGTTCAACCATGTTAGTTAGAAAGGAGGACGTAAAAAGAAATCATAGATCGCAACACTAATCGGTGAGTAGTAAGCAAACAAGGAAGAGTGGTGAATTTCTTGACTTGGGCCTGAAACAGTAGCGATGGTTTTAGATAGATACGACCACGATGGATAAATCATGACATAGAATAAATGATCAATGATGGGAATTATAGTCATGAGAGTTTTGATTGAAGGCTTTGGTGAGCTTGTCATGAAGTGGCACAGGCATCGAATGCAAAAGGAAGAATTTATGGACAAAGTTTTGGTGATGTAGGAGATTATAAGAAATAAGGTGGAAGATCTGGTTTTCGATGTGTCGCTGTGTGAAGTCAACACAACAATAAGGAGTTTTGCACAAAGGATTTTAGCATGGTGCATGGATGAATTCGAAGTAGGTGGATTATGTGTAGAGGTTGGCCGAGTCATTCTGCACAGTGAATGAGATACGCAACTCCCCATTTTGGCCACCATTACTCACTATGCTCGAACGTCGACCGGGTAGTGGTAGAAAACTAAAGATGATCATGGAGGTTTTGAAGCACCTATCAAATAGATGGCTACTAAAATGACATATTTAGCAGTTGTAGACATGATAAAATAGTCATGGATATGTGTGGTTGAGCAGACATCGAGTGAATTTTCCAGTAATGAGTTTCAGTGACTGTTACAGAGTTAGGGTAGTGAGCAGATACAGCGTGGCTATGATGCCCTACATAGTAGGACTCAACATTTTTATGGACGTGGGTTCCACGTCAACATAATGAGTAGTTATGAAGAAGATATCACAAAAACCATGGCCAAGACTTACACTGCTGTCAGATAGCTATCAACGCAAAAGAAAGGGTGGAAGTTGCAAGCAGTTTGAGCCAAATCATCTTATGTGGTGTGGTAAAGGGATGAGTCATGGATCTATGGCACTGAAATCGTAGAGTGTTGAAGCGCAGGGTGACCTGGTCGTAGCACAGTGTAGATGATGGTCTACTTAGTATAGTTTGCATGATGAGATATCCAACAACAAACAGATGTTTCGAAGACATCGAGACAAGCAACATGGTGGCTATGTGGGTATCCAATGACACTTAAGTCATAGGTGCAGAGGACACGGTGCAAGAAATGTGATGGCTAATCATGTGGTGTTGTTGTAATTAATAGAGCACTATCCACATCGACGAACAGGCCCGAGGGCACAAATTGCATGGTGTCGATGAAGGTTAAAATAGATACTATGGAACAACATCGGGGTTTCGAATTATTTGAAGTCACTATGACATTAAATCAAGCAATAGATTATATAGATATGGAGACACCTTTAGATCATCGAAGCTATGGTACTCGGTGGACCCATGGGATGAATCAGACAGTCCTAACAAGTAGCAGCTGGAGTACAACACTATAAAAGGCTTGTCAAACTGTTCATAGGAACTCGACAAGAGTGAAGAGCACAACAAAATCTTTGACGCAATTACACTGTGGAGTACCGATTAAGTGGGGCCACATGGGAAAAATTATTAAGGTGGACCGAGAAGTTGGTGTGATAGTGGGGCATTCCTAGGGATGTCGCGACAATGGAAGCCACGATGTATAATAGCACAGTGAGGCCCGATAGGTAGACGTTCATAGGCAACATGGAATTTGGTCTGATGAACAGAGCCTCTGTTACCTATAGTAGTAATGAAGGGCATCTAAATAAATTAAACTTGCATGTCATGAAGAAAGGGCCAAATAGCATTAGAGAGTCATGTAAGTAAGGTATAATCATAAGAAATAGTAATGGCGTAACGAAGCGGTGTCATATTGATAGAAGAAGGCATCGGGTTCACGGTGATACATCGGCAAACAGTTGCCACATCGTCACCTGATGCTGGAAGTTCCATTGGGACATGAGAAACCCCACCACCATGTAATATCTCTCCATAGATGCATCGAAGATAGCTAAGATAAAATACTTGGGTTTTTACATGAAGAAATAACGTAAGGGTGGGTCGGTTCAAAGCTAACAACACACATAAATTTATCGTAGGCCATGATGTTTTATTTAGTGGGGTATTATGTGGTAATTTAGAAAACCAAAGTGGTGTTATATAGTGATAAATAAGGGGTATGAGAAGTGTCACTTATTATTGTTTGAAAATTCATCACAGATGCTTTGGTATGGGAAAAGTCCTTAAAGATAATGGCATACGCGGAAGACAATGAAATTTTTATCAAAACGTCACGTTTTGTGGGAAGAGCCAAATGAAATAGAACATGATGAAATGAAAACCGAAATAGAAACAAAAAAAGAAACTAGAAACAAAGAGGCCCTGTAAAAGAAGATAAACATCATTGGAAATGGAAGGGCAAACATAAAACTTTTAAATAAACCATCAAAACAGAGAAAAGGGGCTGGACCTTTTGAAGCCCAAATGCTGTCGGAATGTGATAGGATATTTTTTAATGCAAATCCTATTTTAAAAAAATTAAGGCCTTGTTAGCAAGAAAGAATGAGATGATTTCTGCATGCTCAAATTTAATTTTTTATTTTCCCCTTTCAAATTTTGGACTTGTAGATAAAGTTTATACAATTATGTTTTGGTTACTTCATGTGAATGTCTGAATCTGAAAAGTTATTTTTGAACCCTAGGAGCTAGCACTTAGTTTATTTTGGTTGTGCAAACTTGTAGGTCGAATAAGCTAGGTTGCATGTTTGAACTTCTCACATATTCGGTTTTTGCAAGACAGAGTGTTATCAAACTGATGAGGCTTTGCATTTATGCGTTTTCAGCATTTGATTTGATGCAGATTTTTATATTTCAGTTTTCAACTTTTAAAATGCAGATTTTTTTTTAATTTTAGGACATTAAAATAAAAATTAAAAAAATTTCAAAACCCAAAAATAATGGTATGGTTGCGTAGAATATACATCATAGTTGCATTTTGCACTTAGAGGTTTTTACTCTAGAGTTATTTCATATTTTTTAAAATTACTCGAAGTTGTTGTTTTTATTGCAAATTTTTAAATCTTGAAAGTGCAAAATTTCCATTTTGAGGTCAAATTTGATTCTTTCAGTTTCATACTTCATTCATGTGTTGGAAGTTAAAAGGGTAAAATGGTAAAAATTTGTTTTACCACTGTAAGCTTTGGACCTTACCCTTTTACCTCCTTGGACGACAACTGAGTCAGTAGGATTGGATGGCATGGACGATAGGGAGTTTGAATCCTAATTCTATTTTTCTTTTCCTCCCTATTTTCCTTCCTCCCTAATATTTCTCCTAAGCTTTCGAGCTTATGGTTATTAATATATGTATTTAAGCATTGTAATATTTTGAACCTAATGTTAATGAATATCAGTGTGATTATTATTTGTGCTCCTAAATTTCTAAGTGTTATATCTGGTATCAGAGCTGTGTGTGTCTAAGGCTTCAAGGATAGGCATGGATCCCGAGGAGGTCTAGGAGGACCACAAGCGAGGCACATATCTCGAGGAGGTTTAGGAGGCCCGTAGAGCGAGATCAAGAGGACCTACAACATGCAAACCAAGGCAAGGTCGAGAGGAGACCCACAAATAGCACATGAATTGAGGAGCTAACCAAAGGTGAAAACATGGTGAGTAGACAACGAGGCAAACACATGGACCTAAGGATAGCTGACTAGAAAGGCAATGTGGCAGATAGACGATGTGGCAGGTGACGTTGCGAACAAAGGGGCAACTAGTGACATGGCATGAGGAGATTGGCTTGTTTAGAAGGCAAAAGGGTGGTCACTGATTTCTCGAAGGCAATCGAGAAGATTAGTGCTTCTTTGTGCTTATAAAGCACTATTTCTCCTTCGCACAGTGAATGTGGGATAAAAAGTTATATATTTTTTATGTTTTGTGTGGTCGTGATGGAATAAAGGAGGAAGCCTCCCTTGCCTTCTCGTCAGGCCATGTAGCTCGACTGAATCGAGGAGCCAGCCTTGAGCCACTCGCCCCCCAACAAATTGTAGGTTTGAAACCCGACGGCGACAAAGCTATTAATTTTTTTTTGTTAAAAACTTGCCCCGAATGCTTAAGAAATTATAGTGTATAGTGCTTGAGTCCTATCGACGGTGGAAGCCGAGTTGGCAAGGAAGCTTTGCTTGGAAAGAGGAGTCGTGGGTTCGACTCCTGCGGAGGATAATATTTTAATTTTTAATTTTTTTCTAAAGTTTATTATTATATATATTAAAACAAAAATATAACTTTATATTATATTTAATAAAATTAAATAATAATTGTTTTTTTATTTTTATTTTTATAAAGCAATTATATATATTTTTATTAAATACAAATATAGATATGTTTTTTTTGATATTATAAAATATGACAAAAAGAACATTGCCTAAGAGGCAATTTATGTAAGAGGACTCAAAAGTGAAAATATTGTGTAAAAGACCTAAAGGGCTTTAGAAATTTCTTTCGAAAAGTCTGAAAGAGGCAAAACATTGAAGACTAGGAATTTGTAAAAGAGACACATTGAAGGGAAAAATTCATGATTCGCTCCACAGGATATTATCATGCACTTTGTGCACTTTTGGTAAGAGAGAATTCTGAAAGCTTTTATGAAAAATTACAAGCTTATGGACTTCATATTGTGTTTAGTTAGTTGTAAAACACAGTAATATCACATCAGAGACATCCGAACTAAGGGTACGAGGCAGACTCTGAAGACAATTCATTTGGGACTGGATTTGAGCAATCTAAATCCATAAAAATTGCACCTCAAGAATATGAATATACTCATTATAGTAATTCAATGGAAATCCTAGAACCAGAATCACCAGAGATAATATTGATCAGTGACGATGAAGAAGTAGCAGATAATTTTGTGACTCAAGAAATAACAGCACCACAGCAAGAGGAACAAGCCATCAGTGATAGAGTGAATCAAGTAAGATTTGAATTATATTTGTAATATCTTCTTTCTTCTTCTTTCTTCCTTATTTATTTTTCATTCTTTGAAAAAGCAGAGTGCTTTATTATAACCGAGAAATAAAAAGAGTGTTTTAGTAACTATGGCCTCACATAACAATCTACCAATTCTAGAGTTCAATGGTTATGACTACGAGTATTGGTCTATCAAAATGAAGACCTTTATAATAGGAAAAGGTTTGTGAGAAATAGTGGAAGAGGGTTACACCGAAACCACATACTAGACAAAATTAAGTGCCACAGATAAGAAAACAAATAAAGAAGCACAAAAGAGCAACTCCTCTGCTTTTTAACATCTCCAAGAAGCATTGGAGAAAAGTATATTTCCTAGAATAGCCACTTGTATAACTGTACAAGATGCGTGGAAAGATTTGAAATACGGATTCCAGGGAAGTGATCAAGTGAAGCAAGTGAGGCTTCAAACACTGAAACAAGATTTTGAAAATCTCAAAATGAAAGAAGATGAAAAAGTTGGTGAAGATGAAACAACCTTCACATCCAATGAAAATGTTGGAAGAGGATGTGGAAGAGGTCAAGGCAGAGGTCAGCAAAGAGGTAGAGGTAGAGGCAACTACAAAGGAGGCAATCAGAACTGAGGAGGCAACTCCAACAGAGGAGGCAATCAGAATAGATGTGGAAACCAAAATCAAGGAGTAAATCCAGGACAAAGTGGAAATCAAGGACGAGTAAGTGACAAGTCCAAAACAACTTGTTTTAACTGTGGTAAGCCAGGTCACTTTGCTCGTGACTGCTGGTCAAAATATTCTCAAGACAACAATAGTCAATATGAAAATTATGGAGAAGAATATGATACCTCTAATATTTTTCTATCACATGGACAATCAAAACAGAATCTAAATGACACATGGATTCTAGATACTAGTTTCTCAAACCATATGAGTGGCAAAGATAATCTATTTTCTACTCTATATTCCACTTAAAAATCCCAAATCAAATTAGGGGATGATAAATCTTTGCAATTCAAAGGCATTGGAGCCATGGAGGTTCCAAAAAAAGGACTAAAGAAAGTGAATGACATCTACTACACTCCAAAGCTCCAACACAATCTGCTAAGAGTTGGGTAAATGATGGAGAATAATTACAAACTTGTTTTTGATGAAGGAAAATGTATCATTCTTGATAAAAACAATTGTAATCGTATCATAAAACAGGTTCCTATGACCAAGAATCGGTTATTCCCTCTCAAATTTTGCGATCCAGGAGGAGCTCAACTTGCAAATGTAGCTATAACAAATCCAAGTGTGCTTTGGCACTTGCAATATGGTCACCTTAATTTTTCTAGCTTGAAACTGTTAACTTCTCAAGATATGGTGATAGGACTTCCCAAAATCAATGAACAAAAGGAGGTCTATGAAGGATGTGCTTTGGGAAAGCACTCAAGGTCTAAGTTTCCAAAAGGACAAGCATGGAGAGCCAGCTATCCACTTCAGTTAGTGCATTCGGACATCTGTGGTCCAATGTAGATAAATAATATAGGAAACAATTCCTATTTTCTCAATTTCATAGATGATTTCTCTAGAATGTGCTGGATTTATTTCCTGAAACATAAAGATGAAGCTTTTTATTACTTCATAAATTTCAAAAACAATGTAGAGAAACAAAGTGAGTATTTTGTAAAATGTCTTAGAACATATCGAGGAGGTGAATACTCCTCAAAATAATTCTTGAAATATTGTAAAGCAAGTGGGATCAAAAGGCAATTCACTACTGCCTATACCCCACAACATAATGGTGTGGCAGAGAGAAAGAACCGCACCATAGTTGATATGACAAGAACGATGCTTCATACTAAGCATTTAACTAATATGTACTGGGTTGATGTTGTAAGAATTAGTGTATATATTCTAAATAGAAGTCCAAATTCTAGTTTAGATAGAATCACTCCTTATGAGGGGTGGTATGGAAAGAAACCCAATGTAAAACATTTCAAAGTTTTTGGTTCTTTAGAATATGCACACATTCCTGATGAGAAGAGGAAAAATATTGATCCCAAAATTCAAGCTTGTATATTCGTAGGGTATTGTGAGTCTACAAAAGCCTATAGACTCTACAATCCCAAGTATCATAAGATTATTCTTTCAAGGGATGTAATTTTTTATGAAGGGGGAGAATGGGGTCATCAAAGAATTTTTGTTGATGATGGATCCCAAGATGTAAATTCTTCATAGGTATAGCAGTTACAGCAGGTGTCTCCCAAGAAAATCAAAGGCACACCACCCCTTCCAAGCCCAAGCAGGAGTACTTCGAGTACATCTAACGCCACTCCAAGTCCTTCTCCATAGAGATCAGTAAGTTCTTCATCGATGGACATTGACAGTGACTCTCCATAAAGAGGTAAAATAACTTTACAACATCGTCCATTATTTCAAATGCTGGATCGAAATTTCCAGAGAAGATTCACTAGAAGCCAAGCTAGTGAAATGAATACAGTTTTGCAGCAACTTGAAAATTTTCAATTGTATGGGGATGGTGACTCCCAAGATCCTAAGGTATATGTAGTCAATTATGATTTATTGGCTAGTGCATAGCTAGAACCATCTAGCTATGAGAAGACTTGTACTCAGAAAGTATGGCAAGAAGCCATGAAAGAGGAAATAACCTCTATAAAAAATAATGATACATGGGAGCTTGTAAAGCTTCGAAAAGGAAAACAATGTGTTGGATGTAAATGGGTATACAAGACCAAATACAATATTTATGGAAGCATTGAGAGGCACAAGGCGAGATTAGTAGCAAAAGGTTCTACTAAAAAATTTGGCATTGACTATGAGGAAACCTTTGCTCTTGTTGCACGATAAGAGACAATAAGATCAGTTCTTTCCTTAGCTACCCATAAATGATAGAACATTCAACACATGGATGTGAAAAGTTCTTTTCTGAATGGATACTTGATAGAGGAGGTTTATGTTCAACAACCTCAAGGCTTTCAAGAACAAGGAAAGAAGAACCTTGTTTATAAATTGAAAAAAGCACTTTATGGCCTCAAGCAAGCACCAAGAGCTTGGTACTCACACATTGATGGCTATTTCAATGAGTATGGATTCACTAGAAGAAAAAGTGAACCAAATATTTACTACCTAAAGCATGGTGTAGACATTCTCATAGTTTGTTTGTATGTGGATGATCTAATATTTATGGGTAGTAACACTAAAATGAATATGGAGTTCAAAAACTCCATGATGAAGCAGTTTGAGATGAAATATCTAGGTTTAATGTGATACTTCCTAGGCATGGAAGTGCATCAATAAAATAAGGGGATATTCATATGTCAACATAAGTATGCTTGAGACATGATCAAGAAATTTGCCATGGAGCAGTGCAAATCAGTTGCAACTCCAAATGGACATGGAATCCAATTGAGCAAGGACGACGGAGCACCAAAGGTTGACATGACCACTTACAGGAGCATGGTTGGGAGTCTGATGTTTCTCACCAACACAAGACCATATATTCAATATGTTGTTTCTCTAGTTTCAAGGTTTATGGCAAGTCCATCTGAGCTGCATCTACAAGCAACTAAAAGAATCTTAAGATATGTAAAAGGTACATTGGATTTTGGAATCCATTACCACAAATGTAATTAAGTGAAATTAGTTGGCTTCAGTGACAGTGATTTGGGAAACAATATAGATGATAGAAAATCTACATAAGGGAACTATTTTAGTCTAGGGTCAGGACTAATTACATGGAGTTCCAAGAAGCAAATTGTTGTAGCATTGTCATCTACTGAGGCTGAGTGTATAGCTATAAGGCATGCTAGTACTCAAGCCCTATGGTTGAGAAAATTCCTTGAAGAGATTGAAGAAAGTCAAAGTGGTCCAACTCGACTGTATTGTGATAACATAAGTGCCATTCAATTGGTATACAATCCAATACACCATAGAAGATAAAAGAATTTTGATATGAAGTATCACTTCATATGAGACATGGTGGAGCAGCAGATAGTTGAGTTTAAATATTTTAGCACTTTGGACAAAATTGTAGATATATTCACCAAAGGCATGGCTAAAGCTCAATATATAAAGCTCAAAAATTGTATAGTCAGTCCTCTCAACTTTAAGGGGGAGAATTTTGGAAGTTAAAAGGGTAAAATGGTAAAAAAAATTACCACTGTAAGCTTTGGACCTTACCCTTTTACCTCCTTGGACGACAACTGAGTTAGCAGGATTGGATGACATGGACGGCAAGGAGTTTGAATCCTAATTCTATTTTTCCTTTCCTCCCTATTTTCCTTCCTCCCTAATATTTCTCCTAAGCTTTCGAGCTTATGGTTATTAATCTATGTATTTAAGCATTGTAATCTTTCGAACCTAATGTTAATGAATATCAGTGTGATTATTATTTGTGCTCCTAAATTTCTAAGTGCTATATCATGAGCCTATGATGACATTTCCTTCATGAAAACTTCAATTTCATTGAAGGGGTTATGTTTTATGGCATTTCACAAATTACCATTTTTGGAGCAATAAATGCACCTTTTCTTCATGAAAATTCTGATTTCATTGAAGGGGGTAATTTTACATGTTATATTAAAAGGTTGTTATTTCAAAGCATTAAATTACTTTTCTTTATGAAAATTATTTCATAAAAGAGGGATAATTAAATGACATTTTAAAACCCTTATTTTAAGGCCATAAATTATTGTCTCTTTGTGAAAATTAATTTCACCAAAGAGAGATAATTTATTATTCATACTAAAGGCTATCTTAATCTTCATGATAAGTAGCTACATTTGGAGCCTATTCATCATTCCGGATTCACATTCATAGATAGATTTAATCTTCATTTTCATGTTTAAAAGTAGGATTTAATGCAAGATAAAACTTGATTAAAATCCACTTAATAAGGGAAGATAAAATCTACCTTAAAATCCTCAAGATAAAAGGAATTAAGGCACTACATCATGGTCATATGAGGGCCAACTCACATTTGCTTTATTTTGGTTCAATGAACAATCATTAAAGTAGCATGGTAAAATAAACCAACACATGCCCCTTGTTTACAGTTACTTGCAATCACTAAGGTGTTCCTAGCATTTAAATTGATACATATTTATTTGAGATTACTAATACACATATGCAAATGCTAATATAGCGGAGACCTTGGAGAAGTTGTTTTGTTTAACTTCTTTGCAAGAGAGGGTTTTGGGATCCAAACCCTAAGGGAGAGTGTAATTTCACAATTGGGTAAAATTAACACTCAACATTTTGGCGCTAGAAGGAGGGCTGAAATTGGTTTACTTTATTTTATTTATGCTAAGCAATTCATGCATTGGTTTTCATTGATCTAACGCTTTTGGATTGTTCATACATGAATGATGTGATTTGGTGTAACTTTGAGAGTTTTAATTGCTAAATATTTCAAGTTCATTTGATTAGCATCTTTGGTAATCTTTTAGCACTCAACACTTTGGGAGCTAAGAGGGTTTGAGTTGATTTATTCTATTGCTATTTAGATGCTAAATTGTTCATGTTACTTGAAATATTTATCCAAAGACATTGGTCTTGACTAATGAAATTTTGTTGATCACTTTCATTGATTCTAACATTCTCTATTTGATGATGTGTTAATACTAACCTTTTGGCAAATTTGAGAATGTTCTTTCATGTCATGGTTTAATTGATGCATATATTTTGGGATGATGCTAACATGATGATCTTTGTGGTTTACTCATTTGAAAATTGTTAGTCATTTTATGCTTATTTGCAAGATATTTTTATTTGACTAACAAATTTGGTTCTAAAGTTATTCTTTGAGTTTCACTAATGGCGACATGTGATATAAGAGCTGAAGTGGTATCTCTAAGAGAAAGAATGGTAGCTATGATGGGGGACCATTATAAGGCTCTTCCTATGCATGGGACACCCCATCAAATTCCTGAAATTTTATTGGAGTTTCTACGACTGTTTAACCAAGAGGTGTCATCAGGATACCTACAAAATTTGCATGTCTACAAGAGCACGTTATTGCAATGCCAAGTTTTCTATGAGGATGTTGCTTGTAGGTTTTTCTCATACATTTTGGATGACAAACCATTCTTTTGGTATGGCCAATTACCCATGGAGGTTAGGACTTCTTGGATCCGACTAGAAGCAACATATCTTTATCATTTTGGTAATCAGGTTGACTTAGAGATGTTGCAAAATCAATTTACCTCTATTCGTAAAGAGCCTAATGAATCCTTGAGTCAATTCAATGGGAGATTTCATGAGTTGTACTCCCAAATGTGGGAAAATTTTAACACTATGGAAGAGGAAGCTATTCAAGTATACATGGGAGCCATACACCCCAAACTTGCTACAACTTTAAGGGAAAATTTTGATGACCCCTCTCTAGATACAATCTATGAGATCCTAGAAAAGGCAGAACAACGGTGTGATTCTGAAATGGAAGAAGAGGCACAACATGTTCCCATGAGAGATTGTCCTTCTGGAGTTATTGATGCCAACCTACACCAACCATCGAATATAGCACCCTCCACTCCAATGATACCTAAGGTGAATGATCAAGGGGATGAATTTGAATGTCCAAATTTTATAACCACCTTAGATATTGCCCAAGAGGAGGTGCAAGTTGTCAAGCCAACATCCACCAATGAGGATTGTGTAGAGATGGATTCATTTTTAGAAGTGCATGATTATTCAGATAATGGTGTCCTAAATCTAACTAGTTTGGAGATATGTGATAGGACATAACCTACCATCGAATTGAATGAAGTGGTTGAAAGTGAAATTGGAAGAGAATCAATAAATGAATTTGAAGATATGATAGAATTTCACCACTTGTTCTTGGAAGACACTCTCGATGAGATGTTGGAAACTAATGATCAAGAAATTCTTCACCCTCCAAATTGTGATAAAATTGAATCATGGGTTACCAATTTGGACTATGATAGCCTTACAAATTTGAATTCAAGAAATAACCCACTTTTGGAAGTCATTGAACCATCTAAGGAAGGTGAAGGTGAATTTGATGAGAAACACATTGATGAATTGGAAGATGTTGAAGAAGTAGTTGAGCATCACCACTTGATTTTGGAAGATGATTATTATGATTCTTGGAAGAAGTGGGAAGAATACACTCACTCTAAACCTTCTAATGAACCCTTTGTGTCAATTGATATGCAGGATAACACAATCACTTTCTCACAGGAAGATATTACAACTCTTGCACAATTTGAGAATATTTTGGAAGAAGGGTTGGAATCTCATCAAATTTTGGAAGATGATAATGATCCTACTACCAAGGACAAAGAAGAAAAAGAATTGATGGATGAATCAAAATATCATGTCACAGATACCATAGAGTTTCATCCCATGAATTTGGATGACAATTTTTACAATGGTTGGGGGAGATATGAAGATGTGTTATTTTCTCACACCCCTATTGATGAAACTTTTATTCCACTTGATATGCAGGATGTTGAAACTTCTACTTCATATGAAGATCTTGCATTTACAAGATTTGAGAAGGTTACAAAATTCGATCATGTTGAACATAAATTCATTGAAAATTTTGTTGAAATAGAAAGGGAAGAAATGGTAAAAGTTTCTTATGACTCATCTATTTTGGATGAGGAAGAGGTAAAATCTACTCTTTCATTTCAGGATATTGAAAATTCGGATACTAGTTCACATGATTGTTTTGAGGATTCAAATGAAGAGATACCATGGATAGTGAACAAGGAGTTGGAATCAAATGACAAAGAGGTTGATTTATTGGAAACAACTCAAATGATTGATCATCAAGATGGGTTACTTGATACACACCTTGACCAACAAGATTTAAGGGTTGAAAAGGATGGACATGTTTTCAATTGGGTGCCCAATTTTGGTATGTTTGATGAATAGGTAATCAATGAAGAAATTGTAAATCCTCACCAAGCTTTGGTAAATGAAAATGTGCAAAAGGTAAAATCTAACCTTTTGTGTCCAAGCATCCAAGCTTCAGGTGAAAATTTGTATGACCATTTATTGAATTTGAATGATGTTTATGATGAAATGCCATTGAAGGTGAATGAAGAACAAGGATTAATTTCTACTTACACCTTTAATAAGATTGCTTTGATGAATGAAAAAGAAGTTGATGCACTTGAATTGTTGAATCAAATTCATCAACAATTAATTATTGAATCTAGGATAAAAACTTATAATGATTCCCATTTAGTAGATATCCTAGATGCTTGTAAATTTTTGCATAAATTTGATTGGCCTAAAAACATGAATAATGAATTGGCTTTGAAATTTTTAGAAATAGGCTCTTGTTTGCAAGATTTCATATTCGAAAAAGAAAGCCTAGTTCTAAATTCGGAATTGAGTTGTGAAATTGACATTTTAAAGAATAGACAAGAAACAATTGAAAATCAAATGTTGTCTAATCAATTTAATGATTTGAATCTCACCTATGGGATTGTTAATGGAACTATGCTAAATTGGTGGGGTGAGCGAGGCAAGTTGAAGTTTGTTGCATCGTTTGGCTTAATCTTGTTTTTGTTGGATTCCTACAACATTGGGCATGCGTATCATGTTATTTGTCTTTTGAAATGCTCTAATCATGTTTGGGATCCAGGGAAGTGATAGTTCAAATGTTGCATCATTTTGTACCATATTGTACATTTGTATATAGATTTTGGTTTTCATGTTCGGTTTTGGGTTTGGATTTTGTTTTGATGTTTGCAAGTTTGATTTGTGTGTTTTGTATTCATTCGCTTCCAAGTTTTGGTTGTTTTCTAGTATTTTAGAGTGAGATGTCAGCTCATGTCCTCATGAATGTTAACTAAGATAAGGAGAATATGAAGCATTGGAATTGTATTGCAGAAGGCTCCACGAGTACCACAAACACATTAAAGAATATCGTTTGAAACTTGGGATGCGTGAAGTTGTCAGTTTTGCAAATTAGGGTGAAATATTTTGTATACTCCATCGCATTCATCCGTATTTCATGGTACATTTCACATTGCATCTCACTTGCATCTACATTTCAAAGACAATCACTGAAAAACATGTCAAATTCTCTTAGGATCATTGCACAATATACACTAAGAAGATCTTGAGATTGGGAACTGATATCGAAACTATCTTGAACCAAACACGATTTGCACATATTAAAAACATCTTGGGTAAAATGGCCAAAACCATCCTTGGGAGAAAATGTGAGGTGAAAAGGGTCATCCTTGTCGGTCCTATCATGCAACATAGTCCATAAAATAGTGGTTTTCACCACTTCCACAATACTTGAAACTCAAAATCATAGTAGTAAGGATAGGGTCAAATTCTCATCATACTTAGGTTGAGAATCCGATTCCCCAAAGCTCTGAGTCTGCTTGCATCACACACCATTGACTATTGGATTGTAAGGATCATACTACATGTCCCCTCAGAAGGATGGGTAGTCATCCCTAAGATTCAAGAAATCAAAAGCAAAATCATGGACTATGGGGCTAACCTCCACCGGGGCTATAGACGCTTGATTGGCAGTGGAGTATGCTCATGCGTGGTGACATGTCTCATTTAAAAGTGAGACCTCTGATCGCTCAAATGGATAGGCTAGCCTTGTGGTTTCATCCATAACAGGTTTAACCATTTTGGTCAAAATGAGGTAATAAACTCAAAGATCAGAGTAGTAAGGATAGGGTCAAATTCTCATCATACTTAGGTTGAGAATCCGATTCCCCAAAGCTCTAAGTCCACTTGCACACACACTGGTTCTGGATTGTAGTGGTTCATAACTGAGCTCTTGATCTGGTAAATGAATTCACTGCACACACATTTGGTCCTAAGAGGGTTAGACAGTTTTAGTGTGTTTGTTTATGGTACTAGAATGTTTGAGTCTCTACAAAGTAGGTCGTTCATATTATAGCATCCTGTCAATACATCCAATCCTGCATAAATCATCCATAACATATCATATGCATCCATGTGAAACTGACGATGGAATGTTGAATGGTTTCAGACGATAAGGAATGAATCACTTTGCACACATTGAGCTGATGTTGAATGATTTCGATGGTTCATGTCTTTTTGGTCTATTCTCATTCTTTGGATACTTGTTGATGCTTGTAATTCTAATATTTGGGTTTGTGTGTTTTCAGGTTGGGTTCTTACCCAAAATGCTTAGGAGCATTTCCCAGTAGAGTCGCCATTTGTTGTGGTTGCTCCACAACTAGCCCCAAAATTGGGGACCCACCTTTTTATTTTGATTGCTTCGAGATCATTGGTTTTCTTCGAGCGAGAAGTTTGAGATAGTTGTACTAATTAATAGTAATGCAAATTCCAAGGTCCTTCATTGTGTAGTGTCTTCTTGTTTTCCTTGTCTTCTTTGGGGTATTCGTAAGGTTGTTAGTATTTGCTTTTCTTTCATAGTTTCGTTTTGGAGTTTTGGGTTGATGTACTCGGTGTAGTTTTAAAATTAATTTTAAAAGTTTGGTTTCAATTCTAATTCTAAGAATTAAAGCTTTTAAAATTAAGGATTCATGTATTTTTATAAATAAAGTAAAATAAATAAAAAAGATAAAAAAATAAATAAATAATTATATATATTATTATATATTTTTATATATAATAATATTATATACAATAAAAGTCAAATAAGAAGTCTTAAATAAAATATTATTATCATATATATATTATATAATGATATAAAAAATGTAAAGAAAATAAAAATAACAAAAGAATTTAAAATAAAAACCAATGAAGCATTATATATATATCATATGTTATACAATGTATAATATATAATATAAATATATGGTTTTCGTTTGCTTTCATAAAAAGCATTATATTTCATTGATATGTTATTTAAAAAAAAAGGTTACCCACATTATAATGACAAATTATATTGATTTGTATTTGTAGGTATGGCAAGGGCACAACAGGAAAGGTGGATGCAGTTTCGATGATCTAGGACACCTACCGAATGTCGGTGTGAACTCCGACGATTTCATTCATGAGAGGGATGATGCGTAGGTGCAGAACGGAGACTATAGGGTAACCGCACATACAAGGGCAGATTGAAATATTAGAAAGGACCATATGGTAGGCCACGTGGCGGCCAAGGAAGGGATACTTAATATGATGCCAGAGTCTTCAAAATGGCACCGATGAGCTGTTCAGGCGGGTGTGAGAGTAGCGAATCCAGCGATAGCGTTGATGTCGTGGCAAGGCCAAAGATCCCAGTGATAGCTTCTATTAACGATGTATAGGGTGATTACCAGATGGTTTGACTGAATGCAGTGGGAAGATTCATTGAAGAAGATGTTGCAATCAGTAAAGCAACGTGATAGAAGATCGACGATTGACATGGAACAGGTAGAAGTTTGGACGAGCAATTTTGAAGCTCAACGATATATTGCACAAAGATATCCGATAGAAAGCATGAATTCCAGATGAGCAATTCGATGGCTCAAGAAACCTGGGCAAAGATGAATGCTACTGCAGGAATATGTTTAAAAATTCATGAATAGAGATGTCAGGGTTAGTAATTTCATAGCAGCGAATGTAGACTCGAATATTTGTCGGTAATCAAGTTCATGTAGATGAACGATAGCGATGGTAGGAGTCTGTGCTAGCATGGCAAGCATAGCGATAAGGACTATCGAGCGTATTTTTTGAGGCAGGTTCAACCACATTAATCAGAAAGGAGGACGTAAAAAGAAATCATAGACCATAACGCTAATCGACGAGTAGTAAGTAGACAAGGAAGAGTGACGAATTGGTCAACTTGGGCCCAAAACAGCAATGATGGTTTTGGATAGATATGGCCACAATGAACAAATCATGACACAGAAGAAATGTATAGTGATGGGAATTATAGCCGTGAGAGTTTTGATTGAAGGCTTCGACGAGCTTGTCATGAAGTGGCTCGGGCATCAAATGCAAAAGTAAGAATGTATGGGCAAAGTTTTGGTGATGTAGGAGATTATAAGCAGCAAGGTGGAAGATCTGGTTTCTGACGTGTCATTGTGTGGAGTTGACATGGTAATAAGGAGTGTTGTGCAGAGGATGTCAATGTAGTGTGTGGATGAATTTAAAGCAGGTGGATTATATGCAGAGGTTGGCTGCACACAACTCTCCATTTTGGCCACCATTACTCACTACGCTCAAACATCGACTGGGTATTGGTAGAAAGCTAAATATTATTGTGGAGGTTTTGAAGCACCTATAAAATAGGTGACTACTAAAATAACATATTTTACAGCTATAGACATGAAAAAATAGTGGTGGATACGTGTGGTTGAACAAACGTCGAGTGACTTTTCCAGTAATGAGTTCCAGTGACTATTACAAAGTCAGGGTAGTGAGCAGATACAATGTGGCTATGATGCTCTATGCAGCAGGACTCAGTATTTTGATGGACATGGGTTCCACATTGGCATAATGATCAGTTATGAAGAAGATATCATGGTAACCATGGCCAAGACTTACACCGTTGTCAGATAGCTATCAATGTAAAAGAAAAGGGTGGAAGTTGCGAGTAGTTTGGGCTGAATCATCTTATGCGATGTGGTAAAGGGATGAGTTGTGGATCTATGATATCAAAATCATAGTGTTGAAGCATAGGGCAACCTGGTCGTAGCACAACATAGACGATGGTCTACTTGGTACAATTTGTGCGATGAGATATCCAGCAGTGAATAGATGTTGTGAAGACATCAGAGCAGGCAACATGGTGGCTACGTGGGTACCCAATGACATTTAAGTCACAGGTATGGAGGACGCGGTGCAAAAAATGTTACGGTCAATTGTGTGGAGTTGTTACCATTAATAGAGTGTTGTCCACACCGAAAAACAGGCTCGAGGGTGCAAATTGCATGGTGTCGATGAAGGTTAATACAGATATTGGGGAACAACGTCGGGGTTTCGAATTATTCGAAGTCACTATGATATTAAATCAGGTAACAGATTATACAAAGATGGAGATGCATTTATATCATTGAAGATATGGTACTCGGTGGATCCATGGAATGAATATAGTCTCGGTAAGTAGCAGCTGGAGTACAACACTACAAAAGGCTTGTCGAAGTGTTCGTAGGAACTCAACAAGAGTGAAGAGCATAACAAAATCTTTGAGGTAGTTATACCGTGGAGTGCCAATTAAGTGGAGCCACATGGATGGCATTATTAAGGTGGACTGAGAAGTTGGTGTGACAGTGGGGCATTCCTGGGGATGTTACGATAGTGGAAGCCACGGTGCATAACAGCATAGTGAGGCCCGATAGGTAGACGTTTGCAGGTGATGTGGAATTTTGTCTGATGAACAAAGCCTCTGTTACCTATAGCAATAATGAAGGGCATCTAAATAAATTAAACTTGCATTCCATGAAGAAAGGGCAAAATGGCATTAGAGAGTCGTGTAAGTAAGGTAGAATCATAAGAAAGAGTAATGGCGAAACGACACAGTGTCATCTTGATAGAAGAAGGCATCGGGTTCACGGTGATACGTTGAAAAATAGCTGTGACGTCATCACCCAATGCTAGAAGTTCTGTTGGGACATGAGAAACCCCACCACCACATAATGTATCTCCATAGACGTGTTGAATATAGCTAAGATAAAACTCGGGTTGTTACATGAAGAAATCACGTAAGGGTGGTCGGTTCAAAGCTAACGATACACATAAATTTATCATAGGCTATGATGTTTTATTTAGTGGGGTATTATGTGGTAATTCAGAAAACCAAAGTGGTGTTATATAATGATAAATAAGGGGTCTGACAAGTGTCACTTATTATTGTTTGAAAATTCATCACAAATACTTTGGTATGGGAAAAGGCCTTGGAGATAATGGCATATGTGGAAGACAATGAAATTTTTATCAAAACATTACATTTTGTGGGAAGAGCCAAATGAAACAGAACGTGATGAAATGGAAACCAAAACAAAAACAAAAAAAAGAAACTAGAAATGAAGAGGCCCTAGAAAAGAATACGAACAACATTGGAAATGGAAGGGCAAACAATTTTTTTTTAAATAAACCATCAAAACAAAGAAAAGGGGCTGGACCTTTTGAATGCCAAATGCTGCCGGAATGTAATAGGATATTTTTTAATGCAAATGCCCTTTTCAAAAATTTAAGGCCTTGTTAGCAAGAAAGAATGAGATGATTTATGCATGCTCAAATTTAATTGTTTATCTTTCCCCTTTCATATTTTGGACTTGTAGATGAAGTTTATGCAATTATGTTTTGGTTACTTCATGTGAATGTCTGAATCTGAAAATTTATTTTTGAACCCTAGGAGCTAGCACTTAGTTTATTTCGGTTGTGCAAACTTGTAGGTCGAATAAGCTAGGTTGCATGTATGAACTTCTCACATATTCAGTTTTGTAGGACGGGGTGCTATCAAACTGATGAGGCTTTGCATTTCTATGTTTTCAGCATTTGATTTGATGCAAATTTTTATTTTTCAGTTTTCAACTTTTAAAATGCAGATTTTTTTTAATTTTCGAACATTAAAATAAAAATTAAAAAAATTTCAAAACCTAAAAATAATGGCATGGTTTCGTAGAATATACCTCTTATTTGCATTTTTCACTTAGAAGTTTTTACTCTGGAGTTATTTCATATTTTTAAAAATTACCTGAAGTTGCTTTTTTTATTGCAGATTTTTAAATTTCAAAAGTGCAAAATTTCTATTTTGAGGTCAAATTTGATTCTTTCAGTTTCATACTTCATTCATGAGCCTATGATGAAGTTTCCTTCATGAAAAATTCAATTTCATTGAAGGGGTTATGTTTTATGGCATTTCACAAATTACCATTTTTGGAGCATAAATGTACCTTTTCTTCATGAAAATTATGATTTCATTGAAGGGGGTAATTTTACATGTTATATTAAAAGGTTGTTATTTCAAAGCATTAAATTACCTTTCTTTATGAAAATTATTTCATAAAAGGGGGATAATTAAATGATATTTTAAAACCCTTATTTTAAGGTCATAGATTATTCTCTCTTTGTGAAAATTAATTTCACCAAAGAGAGATCATTTATTATTCATACCAAAGGCTATCTTAATATTCATGATAAGTAGCTACATTTGGAGCCTATTCATCATATCAAATTCACATTCATAGATAGATTTAATCTTCATTTACATGTTTAAAAGTAGTATTTAATGCAAGATGGAACTTGATTAAAATCCACTTAATAAGGGAAGATAAAATCTACCTTAAAATCTCTCAAGATAAAAGGAATTAAGGTTACATCGTGGTCATATGAGGGTCAACCCACATTTGCTTTATTTTTGTTCAATGAACATTCATTAAAGTAGCATGGTAAAATAAACCAACATGCGCCCCTTGTTTACAGTTACTTGCAATCACTAATGTGTTCCAAGCATTTAAATTGATACATATTTATTTGAGATTACTAATACACATATGCAAATGCTAATATTTTGGATACCTTGGAGAAGTTGTTTTGTTTAACTTATTTGCAAGAGAGGGTTTTGGGATCCAAACCCTAAGGGAGAGTGTAATTTCACAATTGGGTAAAATTAACACTCAACATGACCCTCAACCACAGAATCCTCCTGAACGTTGTTCGGAGGATTAGAGGGGATAATTCTATGCGTAGGGATCCTATTGAGAATAACTCAGTTAGAGCAGATAATAGACACTCCTTGAGACATAAATCATAGCATGGGGGTCCCAAACATGGTAGCATTTACTGTGATCACACTTTGCGTGCATCCACAAGATCTACTAAAGAGTATGTCATAGAGGGATCCAGGTTGGTACCTCTTCGACCTATACCTAGGGGAGGCTCAAGGCCCCCACCATCATAGTATACACAGGCTCAAGATCCACACTTTCATGGGGCAAGTAGATAAGGCCTCTTCTAAGCGTAGGTCCATGCAAACTCCCAACATAAGTGAACCTTGTAGGATCACCATAGACATATCTAAAGTGGGAGAAAATGGTATGCCACCACATGATCCATGGCATAGTAGACAGTTAGATGGTTTGGATAGAGTCTTAGGATTGATAGGTTATAAACCTTCACCTGCACCCTCTCATTTTGTGAGTGTGCATAGTGTAAGTATAATTAGGACCATTAGGAAACCTGGAGAGTACTCCAAGCATTCTTGTGATATGCATTCCCCTGCATCCCATGCAAGAACAGAGTATAGGTGATAGTTGAATGTAAATGCCATCTTCACAGACAAGGGCAAGAGCATAGCAAATTAGTATGTTAAAGGGCACACCCACAAAGTAACTCTAATAGAGCACACACACCAGAGGCCTCATACAGCTGATCACATAGATAGATCTCACAAGATGGTGTCAGAGCAAAGATGTCAGATATTCCAAGACAAATTGGAAGATTTTCGTGTAGAGCGAGAACACCTAAAAAATGAGGACACTCAAAGGCAAAGGATCATAATACAACACTTATATGAATAGTACATGCATGAACAATACATCCTTGATCAAAAGGAGTGTGCTAATAGGGAGGATCGATTGGCCAGTTTCAATTTACCTCATTGCAATGAGTACAGGAAGTGCATTGACAAATGAGCTACTTCATAGACTGAGTTACACCTAGAGCATGTAGACACCCATATTTGCCATACGGCCCAACATAGGAATTAGCATCCAATGCTCGAACATCGTGGGCATAGGTAGTATGAGGAAGAAGTGGGAGACAAATTAGATCAAGAATATCTCAAAATATCCCTAGTTGAAGTGGAAAATGAGCCTAGTCCTCCACCTCGACCAAAGAAGAATCTACCTCCGAGGGTGCCTCAAAGGAAATCCAAAGAAGATGAGATCCTATCTTCATAGACTTATAAGGGCTTGGTAGAAAAGGTTAAAGCTATAGAGAAGTAAGAAATGAATTATACGAAGCCTACCTTGAATAATATTCATAACAAACCTTTATGCCTGTCAATGCCTATTTCGACTTATCGTGAACATTTTGAGATACCTAGGCTAGAAAATTTTCAAGGAGAGGACTCTCAGGAGCATGTCACAAGTTTTCTAGACATGTGCTTTTAGATTGAGAGCAATGATGCCTTGCTCTGTGGACCTTAAATACAACCCTCTCAAGCCCACCATGGGAATGGTTTAATCAACTAAAAAGGTACAACATCACCAACTTTGAGCAACTGTCCAATGCATTTCTTGAATGCTTCTCCTACGATGTCAAGAAAAAGGTGAACTTATCCAATCTAGTTGCTTTAATGCAATATGATGAGGAGCTAGTTATAGATTATGGGAAACAATGGATAAAATTGATGGCCAAGCTGCCATTCTCCATCCTTGCCTCTGAATTAACTCAAATGTTTAAGAAAAGTTGTGCAAACACATTTTGTTATTGTTGCAGTTGCAACAATATCAAATATTTGAAGAGACTTTGATGTAATCCAAAGTGATAAAGGATATCAAGTTACAGGAGGGTAACTTGAAACTTAGAAACAATAAGGAATGGAACAAGAAGAGCACTGAGAAAGAATAGGCCAAGCCGACCCAAATTAATCAGGAGCTTTTAAACCTTCAAAAAGGGGATAAATTGTAGCAACAACAAAATTATCAAGCCCAACCTCCTCTTACGCAGTATGAATAGTGCAACAACAATCAGAAGCGTAAGGACAAATAAAGATGCTCTCCTCACATATTCACTCAATTATCAGAATTGTTAACATTGATTTTCTATCAATTATGTGAGGCAAAGGCAATAAACTTAACAAAAATCAAATTAGTGGACCCTAATCAACCCAAGATTAAGGGATATAAAGATGATAAATATTGCATATTTTATCAAATGAAAGGTCACGACATAGAGGTATGTTGGTCTTTCAAACATCTAGTGCAAAATATGATTGAAAAAGGTACACTTATTTTGGATAATTTGCAAGGACAAGATAATCAAAATATAGGGATTTACAAAAATCCTCTACCCAATCATGAGGCACCAACGAACAATGTTCGCAAAGTTAATCAAGTATGCATCAAACCACCAACCCACGGGTTCATTGGAATGGTCAACGTTGTCACAAGATATGCAAGGTATGAAAGACCAAATCAACCTCCAACACCTATTAGGGTCCAAGCTACACCTCCTCCAAGGCTAGCCCAAAATATGTCAGGCCCACCAACTAGATTGGTGGTTACAATTAGGAGTAGGTTAGTTCAAAACCTACAGATGACTCTAGCAAAGTTGTCAATTTATGAGCTAATTCAGTAGTCTTCCAAGCATAGGGATACACTTATGGATATTCTAAGGTCCATAGAAGTGCAGTCATAGGACCCCAAAGTGTTCACACACTTTGTGGAACACATGCAACAGTGTCAAGAATCGACCATATAATTTTATGATCATGAAATCAAGATGGTTTCCACTATCACGGTGGACACGTTGCTCCACATTATTGTGTGTGTAAATCACATACCTTTCAAGTGGGTTTTTATTGATACGATATCATAAATCAATATAATCATGACCAAGGCATTGACATACCTGAAGTTTCCAAAGACGCATATCATACCTTATGCCTTCACATTGAGAGATTTTAATGATGCATTATGCTCAATTGTCGACATGATAGTCTTACCTATTCAAGTGGGACTAAAGACCATCCCAATGATGTGTCATGTGATTGAAGGTACTATGCAATACAACATCCTTCTAGGGAGGCCTTGGATAAGAGAAATGCATTATGTCCCTTCCATTCTCCATCAATGTATTAAATACGTTCATGAGGGATAGGTTCACATGGTACCTTTAGATGAGGAACCATTCAAATACGTGAATTTAGCAGATTTTCTAGGAGACTTCATGCTCCCCTCAATGCACCTGGACATATGGCCAGCATCACCAATCAAAGAGCCAGGAGGTAAAATGAAAGAAGTGTGTGCTAGACCTACAACATCCACATCTCAATGATCAAGGCACACAACAATTGCTTCTACCAGACCTACAACATCCATAAAGCCTCATGATGATAGAAAGCTAAAATCAAAGGTGGGCAAAAAAGAGATAAAATGAGCACCCAAACCAACTACTATAGAGGTTCATACTCCCATGAAAGTAGAAGATGCTCAAGAAGAAGTCGAAGAGACACCTCAGCCTACTTCACTTGCGTCTTTAGCAGGGTCATCTACATCGCAGGTGACCATAAATTTGGTTAATCTTGGATTAGGGGAGTATATCATGTAGAACGTCACATTTACATCGATCATTGATACTACCCAGGATATGGGTTGACCACAAGCCAATCACCTTCCCATAGGAATGGTAGAACCATTGGGGGTACTTACTAACCAAACCAATTTCATATATGGAGAGCTCGACCAACTTACATCTCACACTCCCATGGATGAGGATGATGATGAACCATTCGCTATGAATATTTATTATCTCTCTAACTCAGAATACACCTTATAATATTTTGAGCATTACCATTAGCATGGTTACGGTCTCAGATTATTTGAGCAGGGGCATTGAAGGACATATGAACCATAATATCAGTTGCCAATTGATAGGTTTAGGTTAGGGTATTATATTGGAGGATAGGATGAACTCCTCACAACATATTTAGACCGCCTATACCTCAGTATAGGGGGTGAACTAGATTTCAATCTTTATCACCCCAACCCCTTCTCCTTTCGAAGGGATAATCGATTAGTGTTTTACGTCACTATAGAACCGCTTGAGATATATCATGAAAACATCTTGGTGGAGATTGGTTTAGAACACATACCAAGAGAAAATTTGGAGGAACAAATCCATGGGGTATCCAATGACACAAGCTTGTAGGTTTAGAATGCTAGCCTAGCAAAATATTTTTAGTCAAAGGATCTTTCTGATGAGGATAAAAAAGAGTCCATATCTAAGAGAGGGACCGAGTTACGTGTATGAGAGAGGTGACGATGGTGAGTCCTCAAACAATGAGTAATATTAGGATGAAACTGATGTGGTTTATTTGGGCCCCTTAAATTTATGTCATCTTTTGCCCTTGGAAATAGCCGTAGAGGACGAGCAGTCTTCCATTGGTGATAACGGCTATCAAAAGTGGGCTTACATGGGCCCATATTATTAATATCCTAGTTCTAATAGGTAGCAGTAAGGTTTTTTATTATGATAGTGATGATGAAGATGAAATAGAAAGATCCTATTTGGGACCTCCCTACTTACGTCATTGTAATACGCCATACACTATAGAGGATATGTACAGAGATATCAATATCCACCCTCACCTCAGGGGAAGACCACAAAATATCAATGTGATTTTATCATATGGTTAATCTTGATTCATAGACATACATGGAGCTCCTTGAGCCCAACGGTCCTATTTTTGAGTCTTTCCATAGACCAGATCTAGAGATCCCCATACCCCCAGAACCACATCTCGGGGATGGAAGTTATATCAATCTAGAGTCACATGCACGTGGTCCTCGAGATATAATCCATTTCATAAATATGATATCCATTTATTTGAACACTCCACTTTGTAATCTAGCTGACCCCTCCAAACCATTGTATATTAATGTAGATACTATTGATTTGGATCATGCTGACTCACCACTGGAGCTTAAAGATTTCTTCCCCAATGAAGAAATTCTATAACCTTTTCATTTTGTCCCAGGCTGTGCACATGATTTTTATCATGTTGAATATAATTCCAATATGGTGTATACACTAAAATGTGGTCTATCCAATTATGCACCAGTAGACATGATCAAATGGACCCTATTCAATCGCTTCTGCAGTCCTCAAGAGGCTCACAGTGGTTATAACCACTCCGAAAGGCATTTTTGAGGATACTAAACCAATTTTGGGTAGTTTTGGCCCAAATTTCACCATCGTCCCACCCTAGAATGGTGGCATATTCCCACCGTCCCACCCTGGGATGGTGGTGAGCCCTCGTCCTAGGGTGGGATGGTAAGCAAGTTTGACCCATAAAAAGTCAAATCTGGGCCAAATGGTGCCCAAAAACTGCCATTTAACCCACAAAACAGAGAATGCAGGGCAAAGGACATTGAATCCTCATGAAACACATCATTATGGAGGCCAATAATGTATATTCTCTTCCCCATCCAATGCATGCCTCCTTTTTGACAAATGGCGCCTCTTGCCATGCATGCCCTTGCATGCCTTTTTGCACTTGAGCCCCTTTGGGCTATAAAGTGGATGCAATTTCCAAACAAAATTTAGACACACATAGATATAGGAGTTCTAGGATATACAATGGAGTGCTTCTAATATTTCCCCTCACCTTATTATACCTTTTTACCCTCAGAATCTCCCTTTTTCCAAGGAGGTTACTGGGTGACTTCAAGAAGGTAATCCGAGCATAACTTTTCCATCCGGGTGAATTTATTCACCAAATTTGATGAAAACACACCCTAGACTATTTAGGAACATATTATAGTGATTTGGTAACAAAAAGTGGCTGGATTTTGTGGGTATCCCCTCCTAGGGTGCCCCCTAAATAGTTGTAGTCACCATTGCCCCCCCTGAGATGAGGGTAAATTCTCTAATAATTTCATTAAATTTTTTATTTTTTAATTTTATATATTTTCCCATTATGCTACAATTCAAATTTCAAGTGATTTGGAGTTAAAATGAATGCGTTATGCTATTTTTGTGTTTTCGTAGGCTCGTAGGGCCCATCCAGGCACCCCAGTTTGATGCAGGTTGATCCAAGATCCAATTTGAAAATATGATCATATGGGTTGTCTTTAAATTCCAATTTATAAATACTGAAAAAAATTCTTGAGTTTTGGATGAGTGCAGGTTTGAGATTTTATTTTTCTCCTTTTCGTAGGTTGTAAGCGGGCGACTCTAAATAGAGGGGTCTACGGGTGCAATTTTCAATATTTTTTTGGTGATATCCTCCCAAAACCTCCTATTTAAAATATCTGAAAATTTTCAAGTCATTTGGATATCATTTGATGGATTTTAATTCATATGCCATTTTGTCCCTGTGGGGATTGCATGTTTTCACCATACACCCTTGCTATTTGATCTCTTTTTGCTTCCTTGTGTGCAGGTGAATGTCCTCAGAAGGCTTTGGGAATCAATATAAGACATCATAGAACTTATATACAAGTAGCGGTGGCATTGGCTCATCCACCTTGATTGTGCATACGTAGAGAAACATTGGATGTGCACCTGGATTATGTGAAAGACTTGGTATTTGGGCACCCAATATTGTAACAATTGTATCACCCTTTTGAGACCTCAATGGTACTTGAGTGCCAATGGGGAAGCTTTTGGTTCATGTTCGGTTTGAGCACCAGGTGTGGAAGAAAGAGCACGAGGTGCTCATGGAGTTTCAAATGTGCATCTAGTGCACACAGTGGGCAAATCCACGGCTAGAGCGCTCGTGGAGGAAAATATTGTGGGTTCGAATCCCACTAGTGGAAAAGGTAATTTTTGATTAAATTTTATATTGCCTAAAGTTTTCTAAGGGGTTATTTTGAGTTATAAGGGTTTGTGAAGGATTATTTTATTGGAAATTGATTTGTGTTATTTGGAGTAATAAGGGTTTATGAAAGGTTATTTTATTTATAATTGATTTGTGTTATTTGGAGTAATAAGGGTTTATGAAAGGTTATATTATTCATAATTGATTTGTGTTATTTGGAGATAAAAGAGTTTATGAAAGATTGTTTTATTGAGAAGTGATTTATGTTATTGGAGTTATAAGAAAAGTGGATTTTATTTTTGCCAAAGTTCTTTTTGCCATTAAATCTGATTAAAGAGGTTTTGAGTTATTTTGGTGGATGTTGAATTTATTCTTAGTTGGAATTTTATAAGGTGTTATTGGATAAATATCTTATGTATGTTGATGGTTGTTTTTGAAAGGTGGAGTGATAAGGTGTAATTGAGTATTTACATTATATTGTGAGAAATATTTATCTTCTAACATCTTTGATCTTGGCATAGAAGTGTTTATGGATGTGATAGATTTATGAGATCCCTTCATCATCAATAAAAAGGTATGAACATATTCTTCCATAGTTGAGTTGATTTATTAGTTTTTTGGAAAATAAGTTTGGAGTGAAAAGGACTTGATTAGGGTTTCCTATTGAGTGTGTTGAGTTAATTCTTCAAGGTTTTCTGGAATAAAAAGTTGTTATTAAAACCTTATTTTATAAGCATTGTTGTTGAAGTGAGTTGTTGTGCAAAGAACTTGAACTAGGGTTTGAAAATAAAATGAGTATCATTGTTATGTGAGATTTTTTGTTGAGCATTGTTGGAAACATTTTGAGTGGAGTGTTCATATGCTTGGACTAGGGTTTGTGAGCAAGGGTTGTTTCATTGAGTGATTGGTTGAGTAGAGTTGATTGAGCCTAGTCAAGTGGATGTATGGAGTGATTGTTCAAGTTCCATATTATATATTATAAATTGAGTTGATAAAGTAATTGAGCATTGTGATAAGTGTAGAAAATATTGAGTCTC
Organism: Wollemia nobilis; assembly: GCA_028583015.1. Classification (NCBI taxonomy): domain Eukaryota; kingdom Viridiplantae; phylum Streptophyta; class Pinopsida; order Araucariales; family Araucariaceae; genus Wollemia; species Wollemia nobilis. The sequence goes on along the minus strand of JAQPPZ010017031.1, from coordinate 1,912,548 downwards.
TAACAATTATCTTTATGTTTCTATGAGATTGGACAAGTTTTGTGTGGACTTGTTGAGAAAATTTAAGCAAGTTTTGTGTGGACATGTTGAGCAGATTTGAGCAAGTTCTTTGTGGACTTGTTGAGAAAATTTGAGCAAGTTCTGTGTGCGCTTGTTGAGCATATTTGAGCAAGTTGTATGTGGACTTGTTGACCATATTTGAGCAAGTTTATGTGGAATTTTTGAGTAGATTTGAGCAAGTTCTGTATGGACTTGTTGAATAGATTTGAGCAAGTTTTGTGTGGAATTGTGAAGCAGAGTTTGGTGCAGATTTGAGGACATGTTTGTGCCATACCAGATATAGATATTGAGTAAACTTGTGCTAGACCGAAGGACCGAGTTTAGTGTAGATTTGAGACAGATATTTGGAGGTGATAGAGCAGAGAGGATAGTAGTCTCCATTGGATAGAGATCCATAAGCCAGGGTAGTGAGGACATGTATTCTAAGTGGGGACAAGAGTCTTCAATGGAGAGATATCCCCAAGCCAATGTAGTGGAGGTAGTAGTCTTCTAGAGGAGCACCAACCAGAGCAGAGGAGCAGGAGTTCTCCTATGGACAGAGATCCACGAACTTGATTTAGGGGATTAGAATCTCCTTTGAACAGAGGTCCATAAACATTTGTAGGAAAAGGATTCCCAAGAGAATTTATTTGAGAAAAATTTATAAGAAATATTTTCTTCGTGGAAGTAGCCATAATTGGGTGAACCACATAAAAATCATGTCTCTCATGTGTGTGATGATTTGTGTGATGTTTACTGCTTTAATAATGTTAAAGCTATTATTTGGATTAAAAAGCAAAAAAAATTATTGTATACTGTTCACCCCCCTCTCAGTATAAGCACATGTTCTTCATGAAACTCTTAGCTTAGCCCCTCCCCCACATCTTCTTGAGGTGGTTAATTCTGGGGTGGGAGTATCTCTACTCCCAGCATACACTGATATTTAACTTTGTCCAACTTCTTCCTCAACTGATCCTTTTGACTCCTCTGAATATTCATGTTCCTGCTTGTCTTTGGAAGTTTTTCTCTACACCACTTAGCTATGTGCCCAAAATTATTGCACTTATAGCACTTACTATTGTGATTCCTTGAAGGTACAAATATCTTGTAGTTCCTCTTGGTGAAGTCATATCCATTCCTATTATGAACCTTGCAATTTACTACCTTGTGACCAAACTGATTACAAGAGTAGAAATACCCTTGAAAGATATACCTATTTATGAAATTCCCATATTCATGTCTTTCATGTGTCCTGCACTATGTAGCCTTGTGCCCAAACTTGTGACATGAGAAGCATTGTCCATTGAAACTACCTTGCCGTGAACCCATTGGTCTCTTAGTTTATTTTACCTTGTGTTATTTCCTATTCCATATGTTCCTCATTTGTGCATTATTCCTTTACTTGTTGAACTTTCTATTGTCCAACTCATCCTTAAAAGTCTCACTTTCTCTTACACTTTATTCTTATGATGAGCTTAAGATTGACTCCTCTCCTTTTTTATTTTGTACCTGTCTCACTTTCTCTTTTGTTGAAGATTTTTGTACCTTGATAATATTATACAAGGTCTTTGAGCTTATCCCAAACTTGTGTAACTTGTTCTTAGATTATTTTACTTTCTTCCTTAGTGAAGCTACCTCATGCTCTAACGTTTCACATTCTAAAACCTTTGCTTCTAAATTCTCTTTGAATCTCCTTGTATTAGCTATTGAGTTAGTTAGATCCTCTATAAGCTTTCATTTCTCTTTATCACATTATTAAAATTTGAGTTTAAGTTTTAATTTCTACTTTCTTACCTCTCTGAATGCATCAAGGGCAGAAATAAGTTCACCTTCAAGATCAACTTCTCCTTCCTCTGATTCTTCCTCTATTGGTTTACCTTTAGGATCATATTCATTCCTTTCTGATTTATTTCCACTAGAAGTACTTCCTTCTTCTTCTATTTTCATAAGAAGACTTTCTTCTGGTCCTTCAAGAGCATCATCATATTCATCTTCACTAAAACTGAATCCATTCCTTGTACAACTATCTTCAAGATGACCAAAGTTACCACATCTAAAACACTTGAGAATCATTGGATCTCTCTTTATAACATTTTATTTTTCTACTATCATAAATAGGGGTTCTTCTTATTAATTATTTGAATAGCTTCCATCACTATCACTTGAACTCTTACTTGCCTTGTCTGCATAAAAAATCTTCTTATACCTTTGGAAAAAATTCTTTCCTTGTGTACCTTGTCCATATCTATTTTTCTTTTGGTACCTGTGCTTTCTTGCTTCCCTGTTATTATGATCCTGTTTCTCATCATCATTGCTTTTTCCATCCTCTAGAAAATTAGTTGCATAGTGACTATATTTACCACAATTAAAACATCTAACTGATTTTGTACCTTTATACTTTCTTGAGTCCTTGTTCTTCATCACTGGATGACTCATTGCTTGAATCTGACTTCTTATCCTTTGTCTTCTTAGTAGCTTTGAAGGCTGATTATTTTTGGGGAATAGTTTCCTCTTTTATTCTCATATCAAAATCTATGAGAATTCCATGTAACTCATTCCTTGTCAAAAGTTAATATCTTTTGACTCTTCTATAACTAAAATATTTTCACTATACCTTTTTGGGAGTGACCTTAAAATCTTATCACAAACATCTGTTTCTTCAACCTTAAGCCCAAGTCCTTGCATGGAGTTAACAACCTCATCCACACAAAGTAGATATGTAGCAATTTTTTCCTCATACTTCATTTTTAGGTCTTCAAATTTTTTCTTGAATTTTTGCAACTTTGCCCTTATGACCTTTTTGTCTCCTTCATATATACCTTGCAACTTATCCCAAATTTTCTTTGTTGATGTGCAATGCATAACCTTTATAAACTCTGTTTCACGTAAGCCCCTTAAAATTCCATTCATTGCTTTTGAATTACTTAGTTGTAGGAGCTTACCATATTTATCTATAGGTGGAGTTGTTGGTGGTGTGTATCCATTTTCAACTGCTTCCCATATTTCATTTCCAAGTGCCATTAGGTGAAACTTCATCCTTGTACTCCAAAGTGCATAATTGTTCCCATCGAACAATGGTGTTGAATTCCCTAAAGATCCATTCTGATAATACGTCTGTGTTCTTGTGAGATTTTCCTTTAATCTATTAAACTCTTTTGAAGGAACCTACTATAATACTAATTGAAGAACACAAGTTTATATTGAGAGGAGGGGTGAATAGTATAATATCACTTTTTACTTTTCTTTCCCAAAAAATATTATGCAATATATCAATGGCAATATAAAAAAAACTAATAAAAGCAATGCACAAATCACCACACATCATAGAGACACCAATTTAACATGGTTCACCCAATGTGGGCTATGCCCATGGAGAAAATATTTCACTAAAATTTTCTCAACAAATCTCTTGGGAATCCTTTCCCTATTACAATGTTTATAGACCTTTGTCCAAAGGAGACACTAATCCCCTAATCTGGTTTGTGGGCACCAACCCACAGGAAACACCAATCCCCTTACCTAGTTCATGGATATCTATCCATAGGAGAACTCCTTCTCCTCTACTCTAGCTGGTGATCTTCTAGAAGACTACTACCTCCACTACTTTGGGTTATGGATCTCTCTCCACTGAAGACCTATGTCCTATCTACCCTAGCTAATGGATCTCTATCCACTGGGGACTACTATCGTATACTCTATCACCTCTAAAGCTTACTCTAAACATAGTTTCAAATTGATACTAAATACAGTCCTTCGGTCTAGCACAAATTTGCTCAATAACTATATCTGATATGTACGAAACATAGTCCTTCGATCTAGCATAAATCTGCTCAATATCTGTCTTTGATCTGTACTAAACATGGTCCTTTGATCGAGCACAAATATGCTCAATCTCTATCTATGATCTGCATTAAAATAGTCCTTCAATCTAGCACAAATTTGCTCAATGTTTGTCTCTGGTCTGTACTAAACACAGAACTTTGGTATAGCACAAATCTGCTCAATCTCTGTCTCTTATCTACACTAAACACATTCCTCAAATCTGCACCAAAATATATCCTCAAATCTATCTTCAAGCCTTAACACAAAGATTGATCCAATCACAAATCAAATCTACTAGATCTGCCCCAAAGGTTTTAACAAATCAATCAAACAACTCTACTCACAAGTCTTCTCAAAGACTTGTCTCAAATATGCATTGGGCATGATCACTTGGTATGATCAATTTATCATGATAAAATAATTCAAGTAAGTAGATTGGGCATTGTTATATGATTCAAGGTATATGAATTTCAAAGGGAAGCTACAATATTGATGGTTGGCATCTTAAATAGTTGATATAATATTTGATTATAGATCCATGAAGCTATGGACCATCGATGAAGATCAAATTTCCCTTATGGGAAATGGCCATTGACTATGATTGTACAACAAACCATTAACCAAAGAAGAATTTACCAAGAGTATTGCATCCTGATATCACCTTACCTTTGTGGAAGATCAAAATCCTTCATTTAAAGGCAATAATTGATCTCTTGCATGTACATGAAAAAAATATAGATTTAGAAAACTAGATTGCTACCTAAATTTATCCACCTAAAAAGAGATAAATTTAGAAAACTAGATTATTGAATGATTTTTTTCTCCAAAAAAAATGTGTCTTTGGTAATAAAAAATCTAAAGCACTGCCTAAAAAACAACAAGTAGACAACTAACTACACTCTTGCAAATGATACTCCTATCAAATACTACAAATGATCAAAACTATGGATGTTGCCATTTCATTTCTTATAGATAACCTAGGTACAATATTTCTAGACCCACAATCATTCATTTTTATTCTAGAATAGATATATAGTAAACTATATTTCAACATGCCATGGTTTCCATGGATTTCATTTTTCTAATGAATCCATTAACTATGAAATCACTTTGTAGTCTTAAGTTAATTTTACCTTTGACTATAGATTCCTTCCATAGTCTCTCTTATTCATCATCTACCATCCACTCCACCTTTTGACTATGAGAATTATAACATGCTTTAATATCATGCCTTATCACCAGAACATTCTACTTTTTACTCCTTTGTCACAACAATTATTAACCTATCTATTATACACATCATACATGTGATGATCATCGAGGATGGTGATAGGTGTAGACTCCTAAAACACGTCATGTCAAGGCGACTACTCATATGGGACATGCTAACAGACCATATGAAAGATCTTGGATAGATTCCAAGGTGAGGCAGTGGTTCTAACCACTCAATTTGGGTATTTTGGCATATTCGGTGTTGGTCACGGTTGAAATATGTGGTTAACAGGTCTGATCGCACCTCAGAGCCATGATTAGTCTTCAAATTAAGTTTGATCTCAACCGACCCAAAATTGTTTACTACAACCAAGTTGTTCAAGTTTCAAATGGTTTGGGTGTGGAATATTCTGGAAGTTTCCATTCAACTGCCCTAACTAAAGTTTATTGATCTTGGCTTCTCCATGAAGCCAATACAAGGCCTTCCTAAGAGCTATAAGACCCCCCTCCAAATTGGGGAAGAAAAAATAGATCATTTGCTAATTGTGAGTGGTGAAGCCCTGTCGAAGTGCATAGTCACTTGCATCTATTGAGAGGAACACTTTTGCTACCCAATTGGATATCAAAATTGGACTTGAAGCCATGAAGGTCCTAGGAACCTAAGAGAATCAAGAAACCCAATTGAGGATATTCAAGCACGAATATGAGAAATTCAACCGCCAAATCCATTTGAGGACACCGAGGTAACCCTTGATCATAAATTTATTAAGGGGAATTAAATATCTAAGCCCAACATTGGAGAGCAAACATATTTTTAGCTCAACCGCGGCTGTCAACCATGGTTAATAGTACTCGTCATGCCACATACCTGCAGTCAGGTTTAATATTCATTTTTCCTTTTTATAGAAGTAGGTTTATTTTCCATTGTATTAGATTAGGTGAATCTAACCTAGATTAGCTTTCTCGAAAACAATTAGATGGTTGAATCAGTGATTTAGGATACTCTTTATTTATTTCTTGTCATTGGGAAACTATATTAATTATGGCTATATTTCATGCATTATAGGATCCTAAATACTTAATTAGGATATCAAATGAATAGATCTAAGTTTTCTTTACATTCTATATGGCAGATTTATCAAGTTTAAGATAGATTTCTATGCTTTTCATGCTTTCTTGATTTTATGTTTCATATGGCATATTTTATACAATATTTGGATTAAATACCTCATCAAGAGAGGCTACCTTTGCTTTTGATGTGTTTCTTGTTTCTTTATCATAGGGTTTTCATGAATCCTTCATCAATGCAATCAAGGCAACAAACGCCTCTTCATAGGATAGAAGGTCATACTTGACCTAGAGCAGTTTGTGTCATTTTGAAAGGCCTACGAATTATACCTATCCTTGCAAGGTATTTATTATGATTGTAATATTGTATCACATTGGGTATCCCTACGAGGGATGAATTTGTAGCCATGAATTGATTCAATTTTAATAAAATACACCTATCATTTGGTTATTTCAATTTTGTCAATTTATGTAAGTGCTTTATGCGATTTTCAATTGTTACTAGATTAGGTGTATGATTTTTAGGATTGTACAGAAGGCGATCAAGGTGGAACCCCATAATTTAAGCGATCTAAAGTTTGACTTGCTATGTTTTTTGATGGTAGGTCTCAACCATGGCTAAAAACCATGGTCAATAGTTGTAACCGCAACTGAAAACCATGGGCAACAGTTCTAGCCACACGTGATAGATGTAGTCAATAGAAAATAGGATATCAACAAACATTAGACAACATCATCAAACTTGGATCTGAGGTAGGTCATATTTTCTTGTGTTTTATTTGTTAGAATGCAATAGATGAATAGGTTAAGTAGAAAACATAACAAAAATTAGAATAGAAAAATTTGTAAACACTTTTTAGTTTTCTACTAGCCGTTGCTAGGAAAAGCAAATCTTTGATTGCAGTTCACCCTAGTATCCAACGGTCTAGGCCATTTCATGTTTCAAGTTTGCATGCATGAGGCCCAATTAGTGGCCATTCATTCATAGGTAGAATTTGCATTCTCTAAAAATCATCTAGCATAGTCATGCATTCTCTTAAAATTAAATGTTCTTTTTCAAAGCATGTAGGGAAAATCATGTGAATGTTGTTTGATGCATTTTATGTTTCATGCAAATTAAAAAAACCACACACACCATGATACACTTTAAATGCTAGTGAGTTGGAAGTCATATCCAACCACTAGTAGGGTTTAACGACGGTGGTAGTGATTTCCATCCATTGGCCCAAATCCCTCGATCCTTGTTACTAGACCAATACCAGTGTCAAGAACCATCATAGCCCGTGCAAAATAGCACACATTCCTCTTCAAATGGGGTGTATCACTGTGCATGGGTGAACAGGGTGAGGACCGAGAGGACCTGTGCACCTTGCCTGAGTGTGGGTTTCATCTCCACATTTTGGGGGTTTATGTGACTGTGACTTTCATTACTAGTTGTCGAGCTGTGAGTATACAGGTGAAATCCCTTAAACAATTGAGTATATCATCAACATTATGAAAATATGATGAGAGTTACTTTCTAATGCAACAAACTTGATAAATAATCAAAAAATTTAGGGTACATTAAAACTTTAAAAGAGATAATCATCATTGTATTCTTTGTGTGTTAATAAAATTTAAATCTAGACATAGGATACACAGTATGGTGGTTACACAGAGGAGTCGATCTTGACATAGATCCGAGGTCAATGCCCAATCTCCACCTGATACACAACAACATGCATCTGACCTGTTGTGGCTACTCCAAAACTAACCCCAAAATTGGGGACCCACCTTTTTTTATTTTGATTGCTTCGAGATCATTGGTTTTCTTTGAGCGATAAGTTTGATATAGTTGTACTAATGGGTAGTAATGAAAATTCCAAGGTCCTTCGTTGTGTAGTGTATTCCTGTGTTCCTTTTTCTTCTTTGGGGTATTCGTAAGCTTGTTGGTATTTTATTTTATTTCATAGTTTCATTTTGGAGTTTTGGGTTGATGTACTCGGGGTAGTTTTAAAATTAATTTTAAAATTTCGGTTTCAATTCAAATTCTAAGAATTAAAACTTTTAAAATTAAGGATTCATGTATTTTTGTAAATAAAGTAAAATAAATAAAAAATATAAAAAAATAATATATATATATATATATATATATAATATTTTTATATATAATAATATTATATACAATAAAAGTCAAATAAGAAGTCTTAAATAAAACATTATTATCATATATTATATAATGATAATAATGATATAAAAATGAAAAGAAAAGAAAAATAACAAAAGAATTTAAAATAAAAACCAATGAAGCATTATATATTATATGTTATATCATGTATAATATATAATATATAATATAATTATATGGTTTTCATTTGCTTTCATATAAAGCATTATATTTCATTGATATGTTACTTTAAAAAAAAGGTTGCCTACATTATAATGACAAATTATATTGATTTGTATTTGTAGGTATGGCAAAGTCACATCAGGAAAGGTGGACGTGGTTTCAATGATCAAGGACACCTACCGAATGTCGGTGTGAATTCCAACGGTGCCATTAATGAGAGAGATGATGCATAGGCACAGAACGGGGACTGCACGGTAACCGTGCATACGAAGGCAGATTGAAATTTCAAAAAGGACCATATGGCAGGCCACATGGTGGCCAAGGTGGGGATACTTAATATGATGCCAGAGTCTTCAAAATGACATCGATGAGTTGTTCAGGTGGGTGTGAGAGTAGCGAATCCGACGATAGTATTGACGTCACAGCAAGGCCAAAGATCCCAACGATAGCTTCTATTAGCAATGTATAGGGTGATTGTTGGATGGTTTGATCGAACGCAGTGAGAGATTAATTGAAGAAAATGTTGCTATAAGTAAAGTAGTGTGATAGAAGACCGACGATTGATGTGGAATAAGTAGAATTTCGAATGAGCGATGGTTTTTAAGCTCGATGATATACTACACAGAGAAATTCAATACCAAGCACGAATGTCGAATGAGCAATTCGATGACCCAAGACACCTGGGAAAATATGAACGCTACTGAAGATATATGTTTAAAAATTCATGAATAAAGATTCCAGTGTTATTAATTTCATAGCAATGAATGTAGACTCGAATATTTGTCAGAAATAAAGTTCATGATGATGAATGACAACGATGGTAGGAGTATGTGCCAGCGTGGCAAGCATAGCGACAAGGACTTTCAAGCATATTTTTTGAGGCGGGTTCAACCACGTTAGTCAGAAAGGAGGATGTAAAAATAAATCATAGATCGCAATGCTAATCGATGAGTAGTAAGCAAACAAGGAAGAGTGATGAATGTCTTGACTTGGGCCCAAAATAGCAGCGATGGTTTTAGATAGATATGACCACGATGGATAAATCATGACATAGAATAAATGATCAGCGATGGGAATTATAGTCATGAGAGTTTTTATTGAAGGCTTTGGTGAGCTTGTCATGAAGTGGCACAGACATCGAATGCAAAAGGAAGAATTTATGGACAAAGTTTTGGTGATGTAGGAGATTATAAGCAATAAGGTGGAAGATCTGGTTTTCGACGTGTCACTATGTGAAGTCAACACGACAATAAGGAGTTTTGCACAGAGGATTTTAGCATGGTGCATGGATGAATTCAAAGTAGGTGGATTATGTGTAGAGGTTTGCCGAGTCATTCTGCATAGTGAATGAGATACACAACTCCTCATTTTGGCCACCATTACTCACTATGCTCAAACGTCGACCGGGTAGTGGTAGAAAACTAAAGATGATCATGGAGGTTTTGAAGCACCTATCAAATAGATGGCTACTAAAATGAAATTTAGCAACTGTAGACATGATAAAATAGTCATGGATATGTGTGGTTGAGCAGACGTCGAGTGACTTTTCTAGTAATGAGTTTTAGTGACTGTTACAGACTTAGGGTAGTGAGCATATACATCATGGCTATGATGCCCTACGTAGTAGGACTCGACATTTTTATGGACATGGGTTGCACGTTGACATAATGAGTAGTTATGAAGAAGATATCACAAAAACCATGGCCAAGACTTACACCGCTGTCAGATAGCTATCAACGCAAAAGAAAGGGTGGAAGTTGCAAGCAGTTTGAGCCAAATCATATTATGTGGTGTGGTAAAGGGATGAGTCGTGGATCTATGGAACTAAAATCATAGTGTTGAAGCACAGGGTGACCTGGTCGTAGCATAGTGTAGATGATGGTCTACTTGATATAGTTTGCATGATGAGATATCCAACAACAAACAAATGTTTTCAAGACATCGACACAAGCGACATGGTGGCTATGTGGGTATCCAATGACACTTAAGTCATAGGTGCAGAGGACACGGTGCAAGAAATGTTATGGCTAATCATGTGGAGTTGTAATTAATAGAGCACTGTCCACATCGATGAACAGGCCCGAGGGCACAAATTGCATGGTGTCGATGAATGTTAAAATAGATACTATGGAACAACATCGAGGTTTTGAATTATTCGAGGTCACTATGACATTAAATAAAGAAATAGATTATACAGATATGGAGACACCTTTAGATCATTGAAGCTATGATACTCAGTGGACCCATGAGATGAATCAGATAGTCCTGACAAGTAGCAACTGGAGTACAACACTGTAAAAGGCTTGTCAAACTGTTCATAGGAACTCGACAAGAGTGAAGAGCACAACATAATCTTTGACGCAATTACACTATGGAGTACCGATTAAGGGGGTCCACATGGGTGACATTATTAAGGTGGACCAAGAAGTTGGTGTGATAGTGGGGCATTCCTGGGGATGTCGCGACAATGGAAGCCAAGATGTATAATAGCACAGTGAGGCCTGATAGGTAGACGTTCATAGACAACATGGAATTTGGTCTAATGAATAGAGCCTCCGTTACCTATAGTAATAATGAAGGGCATCTAAATAAATTAAACTTGCATGCCATGAAGAAAGGGCCAAATAGCATTAGAGATTCATGTAAGGTATAATCATAAGAAATAGTAATGGCATAACGACGCGGTGTCATATTGATAGAAGAAGGCATCAGGTTCACGGTGATACATCGACAAACAGTTGCCATGTCGTCACCTAATGCTGGAAGTTCCATTGGGACATGAGAAACCCCACCACCACGTAATATCTCTCCATAGACGCATCGAAGATAGCTAAGATAAAATACTTGGATTGTTACATGAAGAAATAACGTAAGGGTGGGTCGGTTCAAAGCTAACAACACACATAAATTTATCGTAGGCCATGATGTTTTATTTAGTGGGGTATTATGTGGTAATTTAGAAAACCAAAGTGGTGTTATATAGTGATAAATAAGGGGTATGAGAAGTGTCACTTATTATTGTTTGAAAATTCATCACGGATGCTTTGGTATTGGAAAAGTCCTTGAAGATAATGGCATACGTGGAAGACAATGAAATTTTTATCAAAATGTCACGTTTTGTGGGAAGAGCCAAATGAAATAGAACGTGATGAAATGAAAACCGAAATAGAAACAAAAAAAGAAACTGGAAATGAAGAGGCCCTGGAAAAGAAGACAAACATCATTGGAAATGGAAGGGCAAACATAAAACTTTTAAATAAACCATCAAAACAGAGAAAAGGGGCTGGACCTTTTGAAGCCCAAATGCTGTCAGAATGTGATAGGATATTTTTTAATGCAAATCCCATTTTAAAAAATTTAAGGCCTTGTTAGCAAGAAAGAATGAGATGATTTCTGCATGATCAAATTTAATTTTTTATTTTCCCCTTTCAAATTTTGGACTTGTAGATAAAGTTTATACAATTATGTTTTGGTTACTTCATGTGAATGTCTGAATCTGAAAAGTTATTTTTGAACCCTAGGAGCTAGCACATAGTTTATTTTTTTTGTGCAAACTTGTAGGTCGAATAAGCTAGGTTGCATGTTTGAACTTCTCACATATTCGGTTTTGCAGGACGGAGTGTTATCAAACTGATGAGGCTTTGCATTTCTGCGTTTTCAGCATTTGATTTGATGCAGATTTTTATTTTTCAGTTTTCAACTTTTAAAATGCAGATTTTTTTTTAATTTTCGGACATTAAAATAAAAATTAAAAAAATTTCAAAACCCAAAAATAATGGCATGGTTGCGTAGAATATACATCATAGTTGCATTTTGCACTTAGAGGTTTTTACTCTAGAGTTATTTCATATTTTTAAAATTACCCGAAGTTGTTTTTATTGCAAATTTTTAAATCTTGAAAGTGCAAAATTTCCATTTTGAGGTCAAATTTGATTCTTTCAGTTTCATACTTCATTCATGTGTTGGAAGTTAAAAGGGTAAAATGGTAAAAAATTGTTTTACCACTGTAAGCTTTGGACCTTACCCTTTTACCTCCTTTCACGACAATTGAGTCAGTAGGATTGGATGGCATGGATAGGGAGTTTGACTCCTAATTCTATTTTTCTTTTCTTCCCTATTTTCCTTCCTCCCTAATATTTCTCCTAATATTTCGAGCTTATGGTTATTAATCTATGTATTTAAGCATTGTAATATTTCGAACCTAATGTTAATGAATATCAGTGTGATTATTATTTGTGCTCCTAAATTTCTAAGTGTTATATCTGGTATCAGAGTTGCGTGTGTCTAAGGCTTCAAGGCTAGGCATGGATCCCGAGGAGGTCTAGGAGGCCCACAAGCGAGGCACATATCTTGAGGAGGTTTAGGATGCCCGTAGAGCGAGATCAAGAGTACCTGCAACATGCAAACCAAGGCAAGGTCAAGAGGAGACCCACATATAGCACACAAATCGAGGAGCTAACCAAAGGTGAACACATGGTGAGCAGACAATGAGGCAAACACATAGACCAAAGGAGAGCTGACTAGAAAAGCGATGTGGCAGACAGACGACGTGGCAGGTGACGTTGCGAACAAAGGGGCAACTGGTGACATGGCACGAGGAGATTGGCTTGGTTAGAAGGCAAAATGGTGGTCACTAATTGCTCGAAGGCAATCGAGAAGCTTAGTGCTTCTTTGTGCTTATAAAGCACTATTTCTCCTCCGCACAGTGAATGTGGGATAAAAACTTATATTTTTTTTATGTTTCACGTGGTCGCGATGGAATAAAGGAGGCAAGCCTCCCTTGCCTTCTCATCAGGCCACGTAGCTCGATTGAATTGAGGAGCCAACCTTAAGCCGCTCGCCCCCAGCAGATTGCAGGTTCGAAACCCAGTGACGACAAAGCTATTAATTTTTTTTTGTTAAAAACTTGTGCCTCAAATGCTTAAGAAATTATAGTGTATAGTGCTTGAGTCATATCGGCGATGGAAGCCGAGTTGGCAAGGAAGCTTTGCTTGGAAAGAGGAGTCACGGGTTCGACTCCTGCGGAGGATAATATTTTAATTTTTTTTTCTAAAGTTTATTATTATATATATTAAAAAAAATATAACTTTATATTATATTTAATAAAATTAAATAATAATTGTTTTTTTATTTTTATTTTGATAAAGCAGTTATAAATTTTCTTTATTAAATACAAATATAGATATGTTTTTTTTTATATTATAAAATATGACAAAAAGAACATTACCTAAGAGGCAATTTATGTAAGAGGACTCAAAAGTGAAAATATTGTGTAAAAGACCTAAAGGGCTTTAGAAAAAGGTTTGTGGGACATAGTGGAAGAGGGTATGACTACGAGTTTTGGTCTATCCAGAGTTCAACGGGTATGGCTACGGGTATTGGTCTATCAAAATGAAGACCTTTCTCATAGGAAAAGGTTTGTGGGACATAGTGGAAGAGGGTTACACCGAAACCACCTACTAGACAACATTAAGTGCCGCAAATAAGAAAACAAAGAAAGAAGCACAAAAGAGCAACTCCTCTGCTTTTTAACATCTCCAAGCAGCATTGGAGAAAAGTATATTTCCTAGAATAGCCGCTTGTATAACTGCACAAGATGCATGGAAAGCTTTGAAATACGGATTCCAGGGAAGTGATCAAGTGAAGCAAGTGAGGCTTCAAACACTGAAACAAGATTTTGAAAATCTCAAAATGAAAGAAGATGAAAAATTTGGTGAAGATGAAATAGCCTTCACATCCAATGAAAATGCTGGAAGAGGATGTGGAAGAGGTCAAGGCAAAGGTCAGCAAATAGGTAGAGGTAGAGGAAACTACAGAGGATGCAATCAGAACATAGGAGGCAACTCCAACAGAGGAGGCAATCAGAATAGAGGTGGAAACCAAAATCGAGGAGGCAATCCAAGACAAAGTGGAAATCAAGGACGAGTAAGTGACAAGTCCACAACAGCTTGTTTTAACTGTGGTAAGCTAGGTCACTTTGCTCGTTACTGCTGGTCAAAATCTTCTCAAGACAACAACAGTCAATATGGAAATTATGGAGAAGAATATGATACCTCTAATATTTTTCTATCACATGGAAAATCAAAACAGAATCTAAATGACACATGGATTCTAGATACTAGTTTCTCAAACCATATGAGTGGCAAAGATAATCTATTTGCTACTCTAGATTCCACTTAAAAATCCCAAATCAAATTAGGGGATGATAAAGATTTGCAATTCAAAGGCATTGGAGCCATGGAGGTTCCAAAAAAAGGACTAAAGAAAGTGAATGACATCTACTACACTCCAAATCTCCAACACAATCTGCTAAGAGTTGGGTAAATGATGGAGAATAATTACAAACTTGTTTTTGATGAAGGAAAATGTATCATTCTTGATAAAAACAATTGTAATCGTATCATAACACAGGTTCCTATGACCAATAATCGGTTATTCCCTCTCAAATTTTGTGATCCAAGGGGAGCTCAACTTGCAAATGTAGCTATAACAAATCCAAGTGTGCTTTGGCACTTGCAATATGGTCACCTTAATTTTGCTAGCTTGAAACTGTTAACTTCTCAAGTTATGGTGACAGGACTTCCCAAAATCAATGAAAAAAAGGAGGTCTATGAAGGATGTGCTTTGGGAAAGCACTCAAGGTCTAAGTTTCCAAAAGGACAAGCATGGAGAGCCAGCTATCCACTTCAGTTAGTGCATTCAGACATCTATGGTCCAATGCAAACAAATAATATAGGAAACAATTCCTATTTTCTCAATTTCATAGATGATTTCTCTAGAATGTGCTGGATTTATTTCTTGAAACATAAATATGAAGCTTTTTATTACTTCATAGATTTCAAAAACAATGTAGAGAAACAAAGTGAGTATTTTGTAAAATGTCTTAGAACAGATCGAGGAGGTGAGTACTCAAAATAATTCTTGAAATATTGTACAACAAGTGGGATCAAAAGGCAATTAACTACTGCCTATACCCCACAACATAATGGTGTGGCAGAGAGAAATAACCACACCATAGTTGAGATAACAAGAACGATGCTTCATACTAAGCATCTAACTAATATGTACTGGGTTGATGTTGTAAGAACTAGTGTATATATTCTAAATACAAGTCCAACTTCTAGTTTAGATAGAATCATTCCTTATGAGGGGTGGTATGGAAAGAAACCCAATGTAAAGCATTTCAAAGTTTTTTGTTCTTTAGAATATGCACACATTCCTGATGAGAAGAGAAAAAATCTTGATCCCAAAAGTCAAGCTTGTATATTCGTAGGGTATTGTGAGTCTACGAAAGCCTATAGACTCTACAATCCCAAGTCTCATAAGATTATTCTTTCAAGGGATGTAATTTTTTATGAAGGGGGAGAATGGGGTCATCAAATAATTTTTGTTAATGATGGATCCCAAGATGTAAATTCTTCATAGGTATAGCAGTTACAGCAGGTGTATCCCAAGAAAATCAAAGGCACACCACCCCTTCCAAGCCCAAGCAGGAGTACTTCGAGTACATCTAATGCCACTCCAAGTCCTTCTCCATAGATATCAGTAAGTTCTTCACCGATGTACATTGAAAGTGACTCTCCATCAAGAGGTAAAATAACTTTACAACATTATCCATTCTTTCAAATGCTAGATCAAAATTTCCAGAGAAGATTCACTAGAAGCCAAGCTAGTGAAATGAATACAGTTTTGCAGCAACTTGAAAATTTACAATTGTATGGGGATGGTGAATCCCAAGATCCTAAGGGAGATGTAGTCAATTATGATTTATTAACTAGTGCATAGCTAGAACCATCTAGCTATGAGAAGGCTTGTACTCAGAAAGTATGGCAAGAAGCCATGAAAGAGGAAATAACCTCTATAAAAAATAATGATACATGGGAGCTTGTAAAGCTTCGAAAAGGAAAACAATGTGTTGGATGTAAATGGGTCTACAAGACCAAATACAATATTTATGGAAGCATTGAGAGGCACAAGGTGAGATTAGTAGAAAAAGGTTCTACTAAAAAATTTGGCATTGACTATGAGGAAACCTTTGCTCTTGTTGCACGACAAGAGACAATCAGATAAGTTATTTCCTTAGCTACCCATAAAGGATGGAACATTCAACACATTGATGTGAAAAGTGCTTTTCTGAATGGATACTTGACAGAGGAGGTTTATGTTCAACAACCTCAAGGCTTTCAAGAACAAGGAAAGAAGAACCTTGTTTATAAATTGAAAAAAGCACTTTATGGCCTCAAGCAAGCACCAAGAGCTTGGTACTCACACACTGATGGCTATTTCAATGAGTATGGATTCACTAGAAGCAAAAGTGAACCAAATATATACTACATAAAGCATGGTGTAGACATTCTCATAGTTTGTTTGTATGTGGATGATCTAATATTTATGGGTAGTAACACTAAAATGAATATGGAGTTCAAAAACTCAATGATGAAGCAGTTTGAGATGAAAGATCTAGGTTTAATGTGATAATTCCTAGGCATGGAAGTGCATCAATAAAATAAGGGGATATTCATATGTCAACATAAGTATGCTCGAGACATGATCAAGAAATTTTCCATGGAGCAGTGCAAATCAGTTGCAACTCCAAATGGACATGGAATCCAATTGAGCAAGGACGACGGAGCACCAAAGGTTGACATGACCACTTACAGGAGCATGGTTGGGAGTCTAATGTTTCTCACCAACACAAGACCCTATATTCAATATGTTGTTTCTCTAGTTTCAAGGTTTATGGCAAGTCCATCTGAGCTGCATCTACAAGCAACTAAAATAATCTTAAGATATATAAAAGGTACATTGGATTTTGGAATCTATTACCACAAATGTAATTCAGTGAAATTAGTTGGCTTCAGTGACAGTGATTGGGGCAACAATATAGATGATAGAAAATCTACATCAGGGAACTATTTTAGTCTACGGTCAGGACTAATTACATGGAATTCCAAGAAGCAAATTGTTGTAGCATTGTCATCTACTGAGGCTGAGTGTATAGCTATAAGGCATGCTAGTACTCAAGCCCTATGGTTGAGAAAAGTCCATGAAGAGATTGAAGAAATTCAAAGTGGTCCAACTCGACTGTATTGTGATAACATAAGTGTCATTCAATTGGTATACAATCCAATACACCATAGCAGATCAAAGAATTTTGATATGAAGTATCACTTCATATGAGACATGGCGGAGTAGCAGATAGTTGAGCTTAAATATTTTAGCCCTTTGGACAACATTGCAGATATCTTCACCAAAGGCATGGCTAAAGCTCAATATATAAAGCTCAGAAACTGTATAGTCAGTC
Organism: Wollemia nobilis; assembly: GCA_028583015.1. NCBI lineage: Eukaryota > Viridiplantae > Streptophyta > Pinopsida > Araucariales > Araucariaceae > Wollemia > Wollemia nobilis. The sequence continues at coordinate 1,894,774 of JAQPPZ010017031.1, read as the reverse complement.
CTTTCAACTTTAAGGGGGAGAATTTTGGAAGTTAAAAGGGTTAAATGGTAAAAAAAAAAATTACAACTGTAAGCTTTAGACCTTACCCTTTTACCTCCTTGGATGACAACCGAGTTAGCAAGATTGGACGACATGGACGGAAGGGAGTTTGAATCCTAATTCTATTTTTCCTTTCCTTCCTATTTTCCTTCCTCCCTAATATTTCTCCTAAGCTTTCGAGCTTATGGTTATTAATCTATGTATTTAAGCATTGTAATCTTTCGAACCTAATGTTAATGAATATCAGTGTGATTATTATTTGTGCTCTTAAATTTCTAAGTGCTATATCATGAGACTATTATGACATTTCCTTCATGAAAACTTCTATTTCATTGAAGGGGTTATGTTTTTTGGCATTTCACAAATTACCATTTTTGGAGCATAAATGTACCTTTTCTTCATGAAAATTTTGATTTCATTGAAAGGGGTAATTTTACATGTTATATTAAAACCTTGTTATTTCAAAGCATTAAATTACCTTTCTTTATGAAAATTATTTCATAAAAGGGGGATAATTAAATGATATTTTAAAACCCTTATTTTAAGGTCATATATTATTGTCTCTTTGTGAAATTTAATTTCACCAAAGAGAGATAATTTATTATTCATACCAAAGGCTATCTTAATCTTCATGATAAGTAGCTACATTTGTAACCTATTCATCATTTTAGATTCACATTCATAGATAGATTTAATCTTCATTTACATGTTTAAAAGTAGGATTTAATGCAATATGGAACTTGATTAAAATCCACTTAATAAGGGAAGATAAAATATACCTTAAAATCTCTCAAGATAAAAGGAATTAAGGTTACATCATGGTCATATGAGGGTCAACTCACATTTGCTTTATTTTGGTTCAATGAACATTCATTAAAGTAGCATGGTAAAATAAACCAACATGTGCCCCTTGTTTACAGTTACTTGCAATCACTAAGGTGTTCCAAGCATTTAAATTGATACATATTTATTTGAGATTACTAATACACATATGCAAATGCTAATATAGCGGAGACCTTGAAGAAGTTGTTTTGTTTAACTTCTTTGCAAGAGAGGGTTTTGGGATCCAAACCCTAAGGGAGAGTGTAATTTCACAATTGGGTAAAATTAACACTCAACATTTTGGTGCTATAAAGAGGGCGAGAATTGGTTTACTTTATTTTATTTATGATAAGAAATTCATGCATGGGTTTTCATTGATATAACACTTTTGGATTGTTCATACATGAATGATGTGATTTGGTGTACCTTTGAGAGTTCTAAATTGCTAAATATTTCAAGTTCACTTGATTAGCATCTTTGGAAATCTTTTAGCACTCAACACTTTGGGAGCTAAGAGGGTTTGAGTCGATTTATTCTATTGCTATTTAGATTCTAAATTATTCATGTTACTTGAAATATTTATCCGAAGACATTGGTCTTGACTAATGAAATTTTGTTGATCATTTTCATTGATTCTAACATTCTCTATTTGATGATGTGTTAATACTAACCTTTTGGTAAATTTGAGAATGTTCTTTCATGTCATGATTTAATTGATGCATATATTTTGGATGATATTAACATGATGATATTTGTGGTTTACTCATTTGAAAATTGTTAGTCATTTTATGCTTATTTGCAAGATATTTTTATTTGACTAACAAATTTGGTTCTAAATTTATTTTTTGAGTCTCACTAATGGAGAAATGTGATATAAGATTTGAAGTGGTATCTCTAAGAGAAATAATGGTAGCTATGATGGAGGACCATTATAAGGCTCTTCCAATGCATGGAATATCCCATCAAATTCCTAAAATTTTATTGGAGTTTCTACGAATGTTTAACCAAGAGGTGTCATCAGGATACCTACAAAATTTGCATGTCTACAAGAGCACATTGCTTCAATGCCAAGTTTTCTATGAGGATGTTGCTTGTAAGTTTTTCTCATAAAATTTGGATGAAAAACAATTATTTTGGTATGGCCAATTACCCATGGAGGTTAGAAATTCTTGGATCTAACTAGAAGCAAAATATCTTTATCATTTTGGTAATAAGGTTGACTTAGATATGTTGCAAAATTAGTTTACCTCTATTCATAAAGAGCCTAATGAATCCTTGAGTCAATTCAATGGGAGATTTTTTGAGTTGTACTCCCAAATGTGGGAAAATTTTAACACTATGGAGGAGGAAGCTATTTAAGTATACATGGGAGCCATATACCCCAAACTTGCTACAAGTTTAAGGGAAAATTTTGATGACCCCTCTCTAGATACAATCTATGAGATCCTAGAAAAGGCAAAACAACAGTGTGATTCTGAAATGGAAGAAGAGGCACAACATGTTCCCATGAGAGATTGTCCTTCTGGAGCTATTGATGCCAACCTACACCAACCATCAAATATAGCACCCTCCACTCCAATGATACCTAAGGTGAATGATAAAGGGGATAAATTTGAATGTTCAAATTTTATAACCACCTTAGATACTGCCCATGAGGAGGCACAAGTTGTGAAGCCAACATCTATTAAGGAGGATTGTGTAGAGATGGATTCATTTTTAGAAGTGCATGATTATTCAGATAATGGTGTCCTAAACCTAACTAGTTTGGAGATATGTGATAGAAAAAAACCTACCATCTAATTGAATGAAGTGGTTGAAAGTGAAATTGGAAGAAAATCAATAAATGAATTTGAATACTTAATAGAATATCACCACTTGTTCTTGGAAGACACTCTCGATGAGATGCTGGAAACTAATGATCAAGAAATTATTCACCCTCCAAATCATGATAAAATTGAATCATGGGTTACCAGTTTGGACTATGATAGCCTTACAAATTTGAATTCAAGAAATAAACCACTTTTGGAAGTTATTGAACCATCTAAGAAAGGTGAAGGTGAATTTTATGGAAAACACATTGATGAATTGGAATATGTTGAAGAAGTAGTTGAGCGTCATCACTTGATTTTGGAAGATGATTATTATGATGCTTGGAAGAAGTGGGAAGACTACACTCACTCCAAAACTTCTAATGAAACTTTTGGGTCAATTGATATGCAGGATAACACAATCGCCTACTCGTAGGAATATATTACAACTCCTATACAATTTGAGAATGTTTTGGAAGAAGGGTTGAAATCTCATCAAATTTTGAAAAATGATAACGATCCTACTACCAAGGACAAATAAGAAGAAGAATTTACGGATGAATCAAAAGATCATATCACACATACCATAGAGTTTCACTCCACAAATTTGGATGACAATTTTTACAATGGTTGGGAGAGATATGAAGATGTGTTATTGTCTCACACCCTTATTGATGAAACTTCTATTCCACTTGATATACAGGATGTTGAAACTTCTACTTTACACAAGGAGCTTACATGCAATATTTGAGAAGGTTACAAAATTCGATCATGTTGAACATAAATTCATTGAAAATATTGTTGAAATAGAAAGGAAAGAAATGGTAAAAATTTCTTATGACTCATCTATTTTGGATGAGGAAGATGTAAAATCTACTCTTTCATTTCAGGATATTGAAAATTCGGATACTATTTCGCATGATTGTTGTGAGGATTAAATGAAGAGATACCATGGATAGTGAATAAGGAGTTGGAATAAAATGACAAAGAGGTTGATTTATTGGAAACAACTCAAATGATTGATTATCAAGATGGGTTACTTGATACACACCTTGACCAACAAGATTTAAGGGTTGAAAAGGATGGGCATGTTTTCAATTGGGTGCCCAATTTTGGTATGTTTGATGAATAGGTAATCAATGAATAAGATGAAGACCATGAGGTAAAAGAGGAAATTGCAAATCCTCACCAAGTTTTGGTAAATTAAAATGTGCAAAAGGTAAAATCTAAAATTTTGTGTCCAAACATCCAAGCTTTAGGTGAAGATTTGTATAATTCAAATGATGTTTATGATGAAATTCCATTGAAGGTAAATGAAGAACAAGGATTAATTTCTACGTACACCTTTAATGAGAATGCTTTGATGAATGAAAAAGAAGATGATGCATTTGAATTAAATTTTTTTTTCCACGAATCTGGGTAGGTTGTCCAAATTTTTATAGCCACCACAGTATTCTACGTTGTTCACCCCAGAAGTCGCTACACAGATCTTCGCATAGTCCGCCCCTATAATCACCATGCCACAATCATTTTAAACCTTTTACACCACTAAAAGCACTAGGAAAGGGACACTCATTCAGTCTGACGAGGCCCGATATTTGAACCTTGGACCTTCGCCTCCCTTATGGGGTTTGGATGAGCCAATTGGTCTACACCTCGGACATACATGATAATACGATGCACTTGAATTGTTGAATAAAATTCATCAATGATTAATTATTGAATCTAGGATAAAAGATTATAATGATTCCCATTTAGTAGATATCCTAGATGCTTGTAAATTTTTGTATAAGGTTGATTGGCCTAAAAACATGAATAATGAATTGGCTTCAAAATTTGTAGAAATAGGCTCTTGCTTGCAAGATTTCATATTCGAAAAAGAAAGCCTAGTTCTAAATTTGGAATTGAGTTGTGAAATTGACATTTTAAATAATAGACAAGACACAATTGAAAATCAAATCTTGTCTAATCAAGTTAATGATTTAAATCTCACCTATGGGATTTCTAATGGAACTATGCAAAATTAGTGGGATGAGCAAGGAAAGTTGAAGTTTGTTGCATAGTTTGGCTTAATCTAGTTTTTGTTGGATTCCTACAACATTGGGCATGTGTATCATGTTTTTTGTCTTTTGAAATGCTCTAATTATGTTTGGGATTCAGGGAAGTGATAGTTCAAATGTTGCACCATATTGTATCATATTGTACATTTGTATATAGAGTTTGGTTTTCGTGTTCAATTTTGGGTTTGGATTTTGTTTTGATGTTTGCAAGTTTGATTGGTGTGTTTTGTATTCATTTGCTTCCAAGTTTTGGTTGTTTTCTAGTATTTTAGAGTGATATGTCAGCTCATGTACTCATGAATGTTAACTAAGATAAGGAGGATATGAAGCATCAGAATTGTATTGCAAAAGGCTCCATGAGTACCACAAACACATTAAATAATATTGTTTGAAACTAGGGATGCGTGAAGTTGTCAGTGTTATAAATTAGGGTGAAATATTTTGTATAGTCCATCTACATTTAAAAATGAATTCATCCGTATTTCATGGTATATTTCACATTGCATAAACATTGCATCTCATTTGCATCTACATTTTAAAGACAATCACTGAAAAATATGTCAAATTATCTTAGGATCATTTCAGAATATACACTAAGAAGATCTTGAGATTGGGAAATGATATCAAAACTTTCTTGAACCAAACACTATTTGCCCCTATTAAAAGCATCTTGGGTAAAATGGTCAAAACCATCCTTGGGAGAAAATGTGAGGTGAAAAGGGTCATCCTTGTCGGTCCTATCATGCAACATAGTCCATAAAATAGTGGTTTTCACCACTTCCACAATACTTGAAATTTAAAATCATAGTAGTAAGGATAGGGTCAAATTATCATCATACTCAAGTTGAGAATCTGATTCCCCAAAGCTCTGAGTCTCCTTCCATCACACCACTGACTATTGAGTTGTAAGGATCATACTACATGTCACCTCAAAAGGATGGGTAGTCATCCCTAAGATTCAAGAAATCAAAATCTAAATCATGGACTATGAGGCTAACCTCCACCGGGGCTATGGATGCTTTACTGGAAGTAGAGTATGCTCATGCGTGGCGACATGTATCGTTTAAAAGTGAGACCTCTAACCGCTTACATGGATAGGCTAGCCTTGTGGTTTCATCCATAATAGGTTTAACCATTTTGGTCAAAATGAGGTAATAAACTCAAAATCAAAGTAGTAAGGATAGGGTCAATTTCTCATCATACTTAGGTTGAGAATCTGATTCCCAAAACTCTGAGTCCACTTGCACACACTAGTTCTGGATTGTAGTGGTTCATAACTGAGCTCTTGATCTGGTAAATAAATTCACTATACACACATATGATCCCAAGAGGGTTAGACGGTTATGGTGTGTTTGTTTATGGTACTAGAATGATTGAGTCTCTACAAAGCAGGCCGTTCATATTATAACATCCTTTCAATACATCTAATACTGCATAAATAATCCATAACATATCATATGCATCCATGTAAAACTAATGATGGAATGTTTAATGGTTGTTAGACGAAAAGGAATGAATCACTTTGCACCCACTGAGCTGATGCTGAATGATCTCGATGGTTCATGTCTTCTTGGTCTATTCTCATTCTCAGGATATACTTGATGATACTTGTAGCTCTAATATTTGGGTTGTGTTTTTTTAGGTTGGGTATTTTACCCAAAACACTCAGGAGCGCTTCTCAGCAAGAGTCACCATTTGTTGTGGCTACTCCACAACTAGCCCCAAAATTGGGGACCCACTTTTTTATTTTTATTGCTTCGAGATCATTGATTTTCTTCGAGCGATAAGTTTGAGATAGTTGTACTAATCAATAGTAATGCAAATTCCAAGGTCCTTCATTGTGTAGTGTCTTCTTGTGTTCCTTTGTCTTCTTTGGGGTATTCGTAAGTTTGTTGGTATTCGATTTTCTTTCATAGTTTCATTTTGGAGTTTTGGGTTGATGTACTCGGTGTAGTTTTAAAATTAATTTTAAAAGTTCGGTTCCAATTCAAATTCTAAGAATTAAAACTTTTAAAATTAAGGATTCATGTATTTTTGTAAATAAAGTAAAATAAATAAAAAACATAAAAAATAAATAAATAATTATATATATTATTATATATTTTTATATATAATAATATTATATACAATAAAAGTCAAATAAGAAGTCTTAAATAAAATATTATTATCATATATATATATTATATAATGATAATAATGATATAAAAAATGAAAAGAAAATAAAAATAACAAAAGAATTTAAAATAAAAACCAATGAAGCATTATATATATCATATGTTATATAATGTATAATATATAATATAAATATATGGTTTTCGTTTGCTTTCATAAAAAACAATATATTTCATTGATATGTTATTTAAAAAAAAAGGTTACCTACATTATAATGACAAATTATATTGATTCGTATTTGCAGGTATGGCAAGGGCACAACAGGAAAGGTGGATGCGGTTTCGATGATCTAGGACACCTACCGAATGTCGGTGTGAACTCCAACGGTTTCATTCACGAGATGGATGATGTGTAGGTGTAGAACGGAGACTATAGGGTAACCGCACATATAGGGGCAGATTGAAATTTTAGAAAGGACCATATGGTAGGCCACGTGGTGGCCAAGGCAGGGATACTTAATATGACACCAGAGTCTTCAAAATGGCATCGATGAGTTGTTCAGGCTGGTGTGAGAGTAGCAAATCCAGCGATAGCGTTGACGTCGCGGCAAGGCCAAAGATCCCAGTGATAGCTTCTATTAATGATGTATGATTACCAAATGGTTTGACTGAATGCAGTGGGAAGATTCATTGAAGACGATGTTGCAATCAGTAAAGCAACGTGATAGAAGATCGACGATTGACGTGGAATAGGTAGAATTTTGGACGAGCAATTTTCAAGCTCAACGATATATTGCACAAAGATATCCGATAGAAAGCATGAATGCCAGATGAGCAATTCGATGGCCCAAGACACCTAGGCAAATATGAATGCTACTGCAGGAATATGTTTAAAAATTTGTGAATAGAGATGTCGGGGTTAGTAATTTCATAGCAGCGAACATAGACTCAAATATTTTTCGGTAATCAAGTTCATGTAGATGAATGATAGTGATGGTAGGAGTCTGTGCTAGCATGGCAAGCATAGTGACAAGGACTATCGAGCATATTTTTTGAGGCAGGTTCAACCACATTAGTCAGAAAGGAGGACATAAAAAGAAATCATAGACCATGACGCTAATCGATGAGTAGTAAGCAGACAAGGAAGAGTGACGAATTGGTCGACTTGGGCCCGAAACAGCAACGATGGTTTTGGATAGATATGGCCATGATGAACAAATCATGACACCGAAGAAATGGCTAGTGATGGGAATTACAGTCGTGAGAGTTTTTATTGAAGGCTTCGACGAGATTTTCATGAAGTGGCTCGACCATCAAAAGCAAAAGGAAGAATGTATGGGCAAAGTTTTGGTGACGTAGAAGATTATAAGCAGCAAGGTGGAAGATCTGGTTTCTGACGTGTCATTGTGTGGAGTCAACATGGTAATAAGGAGTGTTGTGCAGAGGATGTCAGTGTAGTGTGTGGATGAATTTAAAGCAGGTGGATTATGGGTAGAGGTTGGCTGCACACAACTCTCCATTTTGGCCACCATTACTCACTACGCTCGAACATCGACTGGGTATTGGTAGAAAGCTAAATATGATCGTGGAGGTTTTGAAGCACCTATAAAATAGGTGACTACTAAAATAGCATATTTTGCAGCTATAGACATGAAAAAATAGTGGTGGATACATGTGGTTGAACAAACATTGAGTGACTTTTCTAGTAATGAGTTCTAGTGACCATTACAGAGTCAGGGTAGTGAGCAGATACAATGTGGCTATGATGCCCTATGCAGCAGGGCTCGGTATTTTGATGGACGTGGGTTCCACATTGGCATAATGAGTAGTTATGAAAAAGATATCATGGTAACCATGGCCAAGACTTACACCGTTGTCAGATAGCTATCAACGTAAAAGAAAGGGTGGAAGTTGCGAGCAGTTTGGGCTGAATCATCTTATGCGGTGTGGTAAAGTGATGAGTTGTGAATCTATGACACCAAAATCATAGAGTTTTTAAGCGTAGGGCAACCTGGTCGTAGCACAGTGTAGACGATTGTCTACTTGGTATAGTTTGTGCGATGATATATCCAGCAGTGAATAGATGTTTTGAAGACACCGAAGCAGGCAACATGGTGGCTACGTGGGTACCCAATGACATTTAAGTCACAGGTATGGAGGACGCGATGCTAAAAATGTTACGGTTAATTGTGTGGAGTTGTTACCATTAATCGAGTGTTGTCCACACCGACGGATAGGCTCGAGGGTGCAAATTGCATGGTGTCGATGAAGGTTATTATAGATATTGGAGAACAACATCGGGGTTTCGAATTATTCAAAGTCACTACGGTATTAAATCAAGTAATAGATTATAAAAATATGGAGATGCATTTATATCATTGAAGATATGGTACTCGGTGGATCCATGGAATGAATTAGATAGTCTCGGCAAGTAGCAGCTGGAGTACAACACTACAAAAGGCTTGTTGAACTGTTCGTAGGAACTCGACAAGAGTGAAGAGCATAACAAAATCTTTGATGTAGTTATACTGTGGAGTGCTAATTAAGTGGAGCCACATGGATGGCATTATTAAGGTGGACCGAGAAGTTGGTGTGACAGTGGGGCATTCCTGGGGATGTTGTGGCAGTGGAAGCCACGGTGCATAACAACATAGTGAGGCCCGATAGGTAGACGTTTGCAGATGACGTGGAATTTGGTCTGATGAACAAAGCCTCTGTTACCTGTAGCAATAATGAAGGGCATATAAATAAATTAAACCTGCATTCCATGAAGAAAGGGCCAAATGGCATTAGAGAGTCGTGTAAGTAAGGTAGAATCATAAGAAAGAGTAATGGCAAAACGACGCAGTGTCATCTTGACAGAAGAAGGCATCGGGTTCACGGTGATACATTGACAAATAGTTGCCACGTCATCACCCAATGCTAGAAGTTCTGTTGGGACATGAGAAACCCCACCACCACATAATGTATCTCCATAGACGCGTTGAATATAGCTAAGATAAAAATCTTGGGTTGTTACATGAAGAAATCACGTAAGGGTGGATTGGTTCAAAGCTAACAATACACATTAATTTATCGTAGGCCATGATGTTTTATTTAGTGGGGTATTATGTGGTAATTCAAAAAACCAAAGTGGTGTTATATAATGATAAATAAGGGGTATGACAAGTGTCACTTATTATTGTTTGAAAATTCATCACAAATACTTTGGTATGGGAAAATGCCTTGGAGATAATGGCATGTGTGGAAGACAATGAAATTTTTATCAAAACGTTACGTTTTGTGGGAAGAGCCAAACGAAACCGAACGTGATGAAATGAAAACCAAAACAAAAACAAAAAAAAGAAACTAGAAACAAAGAGTCCCTAGAAAATAAGACGAACAAAATATTGGAAATGGAAGGGCAAACAATTTTTTTTAAATAAACCATCAAAACAAAGAAAAGGGGCTGGACCTTTTGAAGGCCAAATGCTGTCGGAATGTAATAGGATATTTTTTAATGCAAATGCCCTTTTCAGAAATTTAAGGCCTTGTTAGCAAGAAAGAATGAGATGATTTCTGCATGCTCAAATTTAATTGTTTATCTTTCCCCTTTCATATTTTGGACTTGTAGATGAATTTTATGTAATTATGTTTTGGTTACTTCATGTGAATGTCTGAATCTGAAAATTTATTTTTGAACCCTAGGAGCTAGCACTTAGTTTATTTCGGTTGTGCAAACTTGTAGGTCGAATAAGCTAGGTTGCATGTATGAACTTCTCACATATTTGGTTTTGTAGGATGGGGTGCTATCAAAATGATGAGGCTTTGCATTTCTACGTTTTCAGCATTTGATTTGATGCAGATTTTTATTTTCAGTTTTCAACTTTTAAAATACAGATTTTTTTAAATTTTCGAACATTAAAATAAAAATTAAAAAAAAATTCAAAACCTAAAAATAATGGCATGGTTTCGTAGAATATACCTCTTATTTGCATTTTGCACTTAGAAGTTTTTACTCCGGAGTTATTTCATATTTTTAAAAATTACCTGAAGTTGCTTTTTTTATTGCAAATTTTTAAATTTCAAAAGTGCAAAATTTCTATTTTGAGGTCAAATTTGATTCTTTCAGTTTCATACTTCATTCATGAGCCTATGATGACATTTCCTTCATGAAAACTTCAATTTCATTGAAGGGGTTATGTTTTATGGCATTTCACAAATTACCATTTTTGGAGCATAAATGTACCTTTTCTTCATGAAAATTTTGATTTCATTGAAGGGGGTAATTTTACATGTTATATTAAAAGGTTGTTATTTCAAAGCATTAAATTACCTTTCTTTATGAAAATTATTTCATAAAAGGGGGATAATTAAATGATATTTTAAAACCCTTATTTTAAGGTCATAGATTATTGTCTCTTTGTGAAAATTAATTTCACCAAAGAGAGATAATTTATTATTCATACCAAGGGCTATCTTAATATTCATGATAAGTAGCTACATTTGGAGCCTCGTCATCATATCAAATTCACATTCATAGATAGATTTAATCTTCATTTACATGTTTAAAAGTAGTATTTAATGCAAGATGGAACTTGATTAAAATCCACTTAATAAGGGAAGATAAAATCTACCTTAAAATCTCTCAAGATAAAAGGAATTAAGGTTACATCGTGGTCATATGAGGGCCAACCCACATTTGCTTTATTTTGGTTCAATGAACATTCATTAAAGTAGCATGGTAAAATAAACCAACATGTGCCCCTTATTTACAGTTACTTGCAATAACTAAGGTGTTCTAAGCATTTAAATTGATACATCTTTATTTGAGATTACTAATACACATATGTAAATGCTAATATTGCGGATACCTTGGAGAAGTTGTTTTGTTTAACTTCTTTGCAAGAGAGGGTTTTGGGATCCAAACCCTAAGGGAGAGTGTAATTTCACAATTGGGTAAAATTAACACTCAACATGACCCTCAACCACAGAATCCTCCCAAACATTGTTCGGTGAGGATTAGAGGGGATAATTCTATGCGCAGGGATCCTATTGAGAATACCTCAGTTAGAGCAGATAATAGACACTCCTTGAGACATAAATCATAGCATGGGGCTTCCCAGCATGGGGGTCCCAAACATTGTAGCATTTACTGTGATCACACTTTGCATGCATCCACAAGATCTACTAAAGAGTATGTCATAGAGGGATCCATGTTGGTACCTCTTCGACCTGTACCTAGGGGAGGCCAAGCCAGCCCACATTAATCAGGTGCTTTTAAACCTTCAAAAATGGGATAAATGGTAGCAACAACAAAATTATCAAGCCCAACCTCCTCTTACGTAGTATGAATAGTGCAACAACAATAAGAAGGGTAATGACAAAGAAAGATGCTCTCCTCACATATTCACTCAATTATCAGAATTGTTAACATTGATTTTCTATCAATTATGTGAGGCAAAGGCAATAAACTTAACAGAAATCAAATTAGTGGACCCTAATCAACCCAAGATTAAGGGATATAAAGATGATCAATATTGCATATTTTATCGAATGAAAGGTCACAACATAGAGGTATGTTGGTCTTTCAAACATCTAGTGCAAAATATTATTGAAAAATGTATGCTTATTTTGGATAATTTTCAAGGACCAGATAATCAAAATATAGGGACTTACAAAAATCCTCTACCCAATCATGAGGCATCAACGAACAATGTTCACCAAGTTAATCAAGTATGCATCAAACCACCAACCCATGGGTTCGTTGGAATGGTCAACGTTGTTGCAAGATATGTAAGGTATGAAAGACCAAATCAACCTCCAACACCTATTAGGATCCAAGCTACACCTCCTCCAAGGCTAGCCCAAAATATGTCAGGCCCACTAACTAGATCGGTGGTTACAATCAGGAGTAGGTTAGTTCAAAACCTACAGATGACTCCAGCAAAGTTGTCAATTTATGATCTGATTCAGTAGTATTCCAAGCATAGGGAGACACTTATGGATATTCTAAGGTCCATAGAAGTGCAGTCACAGGACCCCCAAGCATTCACACACTTTGTGGAACACATGCAACAGTTTCAATAATCGACCATATAATTTTATGATCATGAAATCAAGATGGTTTCCACTATCACAGTGGACACGTTGCTCCACATTATTGTGTGTGTAAATCACATACCTTTCAAGTCGGTTTTTATTGATACGAGATCATAAATCAATATAATCATGACCAAGGCATTGACATACCTGAAGTTTCCAAAGATGCATATCACACATTCTGGCTTCACATTGAGAGATTTTAACGATGCATTATGCTCAATTGTCGGTATGATAGTCTTACCTATTCAAGTCGAACTAAAGACCATCCCAATGATGTGTCATGTGATTGAAGGTACTATGCAATACAACATCCTTCCGGGGAGGCCTTGGATAAGAGAAATGCATTGTGTCCCTTTCATTCTCCATCAATGTATTAAATACGTTCATGAGGGATAGGTTCACGTGGTACATTTAGATGAGGAACCATTCAAATACGTGAATTTAGCAGATTTTCTAGGAGACTTCATGCTCCCCTCAACGCACCTGGACATATGGCCAGTATTACCAATCAAAGAGTCAAGAGGTAAAATGAAAGAAGTGTGTGCTAGACCTACAACATCCACATCTCAATGATCAGGGCACACAACAATTGCTTCTACCATACCTACAACATCCATAAAGCCTCCTGATGATAGAAAGCTAAAATCAAAGGTGGGCAAAAAAGAGATAAAATGAGCACCCAAACCAACTACTATAGAGGTTCATACTCCCATGAAAGTAGAAGATGCTCAAGAAGAAGTCGAAGAGACACCTCAGCCTACTTCACTTGCGTCTTTAGCAGGGTCATCTACATCGCAGGTGACCATAAATTTGGTTAATCTTGGATTAGGGGAGTATATCATGTAGAACGTCACATTTACATCGATCATTGATACTACCCAGGATATGGGTTGACCACAAGCCAATCACCTTCCCATAGGAATGGTAGAACCATTGGGGGTACTTACTAACCAAACCAATTTCATATATGGAGAGCTCGACCAACTTACATCTCACACTCCCATGGATGAGGATGATGATGAACCATTCGCTATGAATATTTATTATCTCTCTAACTCAGAATACACCTTATAATATTTTGAGCATTACCATTAGCATGGTTACGGTCTAAGATTATTTGAGCAGGGGCATTGAAGGACATATGAACCACAATATCAGTTGCCAATTGATAGGTTTAGGTTAGGGTATTATATTGGAGGATAGGATGAACTCCTCACATCTTTAGACCGCCTATACCTCAGTATAGGGGGTGAACTAGATTTCAATCTTTATCACCCCAACCCCTTCTCCTTTCGAAGGGATAATTGATTAGTGTTTTACATCACTATAGAACCGCTTGATATATATCATGAAAACATCTTGGTGGAGACTAGTTTAGAACACATACCAAGAGAAAAATTGGAGGAACAAATCCATGGGGTAGCCAATGACACAAGCCTGCAGGTTTAGAATGCTAGCCTAGAAAAATATTTTTAGTCAGAGGATCATTCTGATGAGGATAAAGCAAATTCAATATCTAAGAGAGGGACCGAGTTACGTGTATGAGAGTGGTGACGATGGTGAGTCCTCAAAAAATGAGTAATATTAGGATGAAAATAAGGTGGCTTATCTGGGCCCCTTAAATTTATGTCATCTATTGCCCTTGGAAATAGTCGTAGAGGACGAGCAGTCTTCCATTGTTGATAACGGCTATTAAAAGTGGGCTTACATGGTCCTATATTATTAATATCCTAGTTCTAATAAGTAGCAGTGAGGTTTTTTATTATGATAGTGATGATGAAGATGAAACAGAAAGATCCTATTTGGGACCTCCCTACTTATGTCATTGTAATATGCCATACACTACAGAGGATATGTACAGAGATATCAATCTCCACCCTCACCTCAGGGGAAGACCACAAAATATCGATGTGATTTTATCATATGGTTAATATTGATTCATCGACATACATGGAGCTCCTTGAGCCCAACGGTCCTATTTTTGAGTCTATCCATAAACCAGATCTAGAGATCCCCATACCCCCAGAACCACATCTTGGGGATGGAAGTTATATCAATCTAGTGTCACATGCATGTGGTCCTCGAGATATAATCGATTCCATAAATATGATATCCATTTATTTGACCACTCCACTTTGTAATCTAGCTGACCCCTCCAAACCATTGTATCTTAATGTAGATACTATTGATTTGGATCATGTTGACTCACCACTGGAGCTTAAAGATTTCTTCCCCAATGAAGAAATTCTATAACCTTTTCATTTTGTGCCAGGCTGTGCACATGATTTTTATCATGTTGAATATAATTACAATATGGTGTATACACTAAAATGTGGTCTATCCAATTATGCACCAGTAGACATGATCAAATGGACCCTATTCAATCCCTTTTGCAGCCCTCAGGAGGCTCACAGTGGTTCTAGCCACTCCGAAAGGCATTTTGGAGGCTACTAACCCAATTTTGGGTAGTTTTGGCCCAAATTTCACCATCGTCCCACCCTAGAATGGTGGCATATTCCCACCGTCCAACCCTGGGACGGTGGTGAGCCCTTATCCCAGGGTGGGACGGTAAGCAAGTTTGACCCATAAAAAGTCAAATCTGGGCCAAATGGTGCCCAGAAACTACCATTTAACCCACCAAACAAAGAATGCAGGGCAAAGGACATTGAATCCTCATGACACACATCATTATGGAGGCCAATAATATATATTCTCTTCCCCATCCAATGCATGCCTCCTTTTTGACAAATAGCGCCTCTTGCCATGAATGCCCTTGCATGCCTTTTTGCACTTGAGCCCCTTTGGGCTATAAAGTGGATTCAATTTCCAAACAAAATTTAGACACACATAGATATAAGAGTTCTGGGATATACAATGGAGTGCTTCTAATATTTCCCCTCACCTTATTACACCTTTTTACCCTCGGAATCTCCCTTTTTCCAAGGAGGTTACCGGGTGACTTCAAGAAGGTAATCCGAGCATAACTTTTCCATCCAAGTGAATTTCTTCACCAAATTCGATGAAAAAACACCCTAGACTATTTAGGAACATATTATAGTGATTTGGTAAAAAAACATGGCCGGATTTGGTGGGTATCCCCTCCTAGGGTGCCCCCAAAATAGTTGTAGTCACCATCGCCCCCCCTGATACGAGGGTAAATTCTCTAATAATTTCATTAAATTATTTATTTTTTAATTTTATATATTTTACCATTATGTTAAATTTCAAATTTCAAGTTATTTGGAGTTAAAATGAAGGCGTTATGCTATTTTTGAGTTTTCGTAGGCTCGTAGGGCCCATCCAGGAACCCCAATTTGATGCAGGTGGATCCAAGATCCAATTTGAAAATATGATCATATGGGTTGTCTTTAAATTCCAATTTATACATATTTACAAAATTTCTTGAGTTTTGGATGAGTGCAGGTTTGAGATTTTATTTTCCTCCTTTTCATAGGTTGGAAGCGGGCGACGCTAAATAGAGGGGTCTATGGGTGCAATTTTCAATATTTTTTTGGTGAAATCCTCCCAAAACCTCATTTTAAACATATATGAAAATTTTCAAGTCATTTGGATATCATTTGATGCACTTTTAATTCATATGCCATTTTGTCCCTGTGGGGATTGCATGTTTTCACCATACACCCTTGCTATTTGACCTCTTTTTTCTTCCTTGTGTGTAGGTGAAGGTCCTCATAAGGCTTTGGGAATCAATATTAGACATCATAGAATTTATATACAAGCAGCGGTGGCATTGGCTCGTCCACCTTGATTGTGCATATGCGGAAAAACATTGGATGTGCACCCGGATTCTATGAAAGACTTGGTATTTGGGTACCCAATATTGTAACAATTGTATCACCATTTTTATACCTCAATGGGACTGCTGTAACCTTGGATTGGATCCAATGAATTAATGATAATAAGCTTGCTTTACTTCACTTTCCTTTGTTGGTTTTCTTGTACTTTTACATGCATGATTCCTTTTTTATGCTCATTAGCGAGATGGGGTAGATACACTTATTGTTCCACATAATTTGGTGCAAATTTTTTCCCTACTTCAGTGGCAATCATGGTGGGACCCTTGTCCCTTATGATTTGGGTGAAAATATTATTTCAGAGTGGAAGAGCTAGGTGAACCCCCCATTGGGATTTAAGCGGTGTACCCTAGACTCTTTTGAGAAATCATGTTTGGCACTAGTGTCCCTAGTCACCACTTTGGTTGAGTTCCCTCATTCTAATTTTGCAACAATATCAAAGAACAACAAAAAATCTAAACACACTAAAACCAGTTTAGGACACACATTTACTCAGTAAAAAGATAATCATATTGTATGCTTTGTGTGTTTCTTTGTTATCTGGGACAAAACCCTAACCTAAATTTTTCAAAAAATAGGGTTTAAAAAAAATATATACTTTTTTTATTCTGCATCCAATGCTTCAATAATCATGCAAAATGAATCTATAACGAAAAAGTTATTTTGGTTTTATTTATACTCTATTTTTTACCCTGAAAATAGTGAAAACTGCACTAAAATAGTCATAGAGTGGGCTAGACAACTCCAAAACTTGCCAAATTTGTTTTTTTGTCTTAGTTTACCCATTGTGCACCTCTTCTAGAAATTTTAAGTCCTAAATCTTCACGGTTCAAAATTTCCCAATAAATCCCAAAAGTGGGCATTTCCCCATGGGCCCCGGTGGACCAAATATTTTAAAAATACAAATTTTTTGATCCAAAAATTAAATTTTGGAGACCTAGCCCATTATGATCATATTTCACACTGGTAGTTTTGATATATAACACTTATAGCCTTTTTTGGAAGTCAAAATTTTCTTTAGTGTGGGTTTCCTTCAAGGTTTGCCTAGTCAACACATTATGACAACTACGCATGGCCGAGCTCGATCACGAGCTAGTGAATTAGAAAACTTTAAGATATGCCTTGAGAACCATCATTATAGGTATGAGGATATCCTCGATCCTCCATGAAGCCCTGATAGTAGTCACATTTGCTATTCTCCTGAGGATCTCATCATTTCTGCACGACACCCTGAAAGTCGTTGTGAGGTCCACTCCTCACATAGAAGACCTGACCACCAAAGTACCTCTACCAAGAGAACATCAATGGATTACCCACATGATCAAGTGGATTATTCAGTTAGCCAACACCGATTACAATCACAAACCAGATATAATCAACCTTCTAAAGGGCCTAGAAGGGAGGTCTACACTCCCTCTACATCGTGGTCTTCACCACCTAGAACTCCCATCCAACAAATGTTAGCAACCCAGAGTAGGCCTGTGTGAAGTTGGCATGCACTATCAGCCAAAGTGACCATGAGCGAGATTCTACTACAGTCCTCCAAATATTGGAAACCTTTCATGAGGGTCTTGGATTCCATGGAGGTACAACATCATGACTTTGATGCTTTCACCAACTTTATGGAATACATACAAATGTACAAGAATCCTGCTATATCCTTTCAAAATCACGAGGTCAAACCCATAACTACAAATTCACCATATATTGCTCTACACATAATTGCAAGCATCAATAGGCTTTCCTATAAGAAGATATTGGTTGACACAGGTTCCTCGATAAATATTATTACCACAGCTTCACTAAAGCATCTCAACCTTCCATCCTCGTGCATTGCACCATCCAAGTTCACATTACAAGCATTCAATGATGCTTTATCCTCCACTGTGGGCACAATAATCCTACTTGTTGAAGTTGGACAAAATATTGTGCCTACATTGTTCTACATCTTGGAGGGTGCAAGACAATATAGCATACTGCTTGGAAGACCATGGATAAGAGACATGGAATGTGTTCCATCTATAGTTCATAAATGCATTAAATACATTGATGAAGGTAAGATCCATGTGGTCCATGTTGACCCAGACCCCTTCAAGTATTATAAGCAGGTGGATCATCCGCAAAGACCTACAATTTCACCCAAGCATTTGGATATTAAACCCAATGACTTTATCCAAAGTCTAGATGCAACCCCATAGTTATTCGTGAAGTTACCTTCACCACCACCGCTAGTACCATCCTCTATCTTTTCAATCAAGGAAGGATTAGAAGAGCCAACTATAGAATCTCCCATAGCTATCATCAATACACCTATAGAAGATCTTATCACTCCTACCAAAAATGAGGAAGAACCCCTTGTTGATATAGATGAATCAAATCATATCGTACCATATTCACCCACCATAGTTGAGGACACAATTCAATTGAACTACCTAGAACTCGATGAGTGCATAGTACCAAATTTTGCATTCACACCTATCATCGAGTCGATAAAATATCTAGGTAGTCCCCCTACCAAGTTGCCACCCATTGATAGCATTCTGGATGCGCCCTCCAAACATGGAGGCCAAGCTTATCATCTTGGACAAGTTGATGAGGCATATATAACTTGTTCAAATGCAAATGCATCTTCTCATGAGTTTGTGGGAATGATCAATGTGATGAAAGAGAACCAAAGTCCTCTGAATCCATCTATGCAACTTGCGAATCCATCCAAAATCCCATCCACACCACAGGAGATACCATTGATGGATTTGGTTACACCTACTCCATATCACTCAACATCTCCACAAGATCAAGAGCCGAAGTACTCCCTAGACCAAAGTGGGGGTAAACCAACTACCATAGTTGAAAAATCTGAGTTGGAACATGAGCATAAGCCAAATCAAGAACAATAACATGTGGATATAATCGCCAGCTCCAATCATCATGAAGCATCCACATCTGCTCAAACATTAGGGACTTTTTATCCACAATCGATCAACTATCTCCTAGCTCCCAAACCTATTTCACCTCCACCAACTATCAGTTGCCATCCAGGTTCTTCAATAGTCATCCAGTCATCACCCCTTCCAGTTCCACAACATATCTTGGATAGGCTAGCCAATATGGAGTTACACATGAATCAACAACACAATGATTTACAATAGATCTTGATTCAACTCACAAGCATTAAGGTACAGTTGAGTAATCTTAAATCTCAACCCCTTGAATATCTGGACCAACCAACTCCTATGCAATCCAATATTAAGTCCCAAACAAATCAAGGGCTAAACCAATAACGTCACCCTAAGCGACAATTTACGTCCATTATCGAGTCCATGGACTCTTTTTTTGAGCACATCTTAGTAGCTAATGTGATCAACCTACCTGAGTGTTGACCTATCAATCTAAATGCACCAAAGCCCAAAAAATATCACAAAGATATATATTGCAACTACCATAGGTAAAATGGGCATGACATCCATAGGTGCTTCATGTTAAAACACCTAGTATAGGATATAATTGATAGGAATGATCCTTGGGTCCAAGATCTCATTGATGAGGGAGCTTTATCCATGAGTGGAGAACTCATTTCACCCCATCAAAACATGGGTATTACCCAAAATCCCCTAGCACAATCATGGGGGTCAATTTATATTGCTCATTCTAGCCAAGACAATAACATTGCACCAATCATAGTACATACTGGGGGTATCCAATGTGTAACACCTTCCCCACTATTTACATCACAAGCAATGAAGCAAACTAGGGATTCTAAAGGTATCACACCTTCCTCACTTTCTTTGATCACCACAAATGTTGGGGGTATATAAGGTATTGCACCTTCCTCCTAAGAACACAAATTAAGCAAAGTTACAAAAGGCTCCAAGGGTATCTACATACCGCTTGGTCAACCCATAACACCCCTAGGTGGTCTATAACTATCTAGGTCAACCCTAAAATCCCCAAAGGCATCCATAAGCCCTTTGGTCAAAACCAAATGCCCCTAGGCAGTCGTAGACACTTTTTTTAGTGTCGTTGAATGCCTAGGCCACCCAAAATGCTCCTAACAAGTTTTCACCATCTAGGTCAAATAAAAATACTCCTAGCTAGACTATCTACGATCATCTAGGTCAACCTTAAAATCCCCAAAGGCATCCATAAGGTCTTTGGTCACAACCAAATACCCCTAGGCAGTCATAGACACTTTTTAAGTGTCGTTGCACTTCTAGGTCACCCAAAAGGATCCTAGTGGGTTCTCACCATCTAGGTCAAGTAAAAATGCTCCTGGACTATCCATGATCATCTAGGTCAACCCTAAAATCCTCGAAGGCATCCCTAAGCCCTTTGGTCAAATCCAAATACCCCTAGGCAGTCGTAGACACTTTTTAAGTACCGTTGCATGTCTAGGTCACCCAAAATGCTCCTAGTGGGTTCTCACTATCTAGGTCAAGTAAAAATACTCCTAGAATATCCATGATCATCTAGGTCAACCCTAAAAGCCCCAAAGTGATCCCTAATTACTTTTGTCATAGCCAAATACCCCTAGGCAATCGTAGACACTTTTTAAGTGCCACTGCACGTCTAGGTCACCCAAAAGGCTCCTAGCAAGTTCTCACCATCTAGGTCAAGTAAAAATGCTCCTAGACTATATACGATCATCTAGGTCAACCCTAAAAGACCCAAAGGCATCCATAAGCCCTTTGGTCACAACCAAATACCCCCAGGCAGTTGTAGACACTTTTTAAGTGCCACCGTACACCTAGGTCACCCAAAATACTCTTAGCAGGTTCTCACCATCTAGGTCAAGTAAAAATGCTTCTAAAATATCTACAATCATCTAGGTCAACCCTAAAATCCCCAAAGACATCCATAAGCCCTTTGGTCATAGCCAAATGCCCCTAGGCAGTCGTAGACACTTTTTAAGTGTCACCGCACATCTAGGTCACCCAAAAGGCTCCTAGTGGGTTCTTACCATCTAGGTCAAGTAAAAACATTCCTAGACTATCTACGATAATCTAGGTCAACCCTAAAAGCCCCAAAGGCATCCATAAGCTCTTTTGTCACAACCAAATGCCCTTAGGCAATCGTAGACACTTTCTAAGTGTCGTTGAATGCCTAGGTCACCCAAAAGGCTCTGAGCAGGTTTTCACCATCTAGGTCAAGTAAAAATGCTCCTAGACTATCTACAATCATCTAGGTCAACCCTAAAAGCCCCAAAGACATCCATAAGCCATTTTTTCACAACCAAATGCCCCTAAGCAGTCGTATACACTTTCTAAGTGTCGTTAAATGCCTAGGTAACCCAAAAGTCTCCTAGTGGGTTTTCACCATCTAGGTCAAGTAAAAATTATCCTAGATTGTCTACGATCATCTAGGTCAACCCTAAAAGCCCCAAAGACATACATAAGCCCTTTTTTCATAGCCAAATTCCCCTAGGTAGTCATAGACACTTTTTAAGTGCCACCGTACGTCTAGGTCACCCAAAAGGCTCCTAGTGGGTTCTCACCGTCTAGGTTACCCAAAAGGCTCATAGTGGGTTCTCACCGTCTAGGTCAAATAAAATTGTTCCTAGACTATTTATGATCATCTAGGTCAACCCTAAATCCCAAAAGGCATCCATAAGCCCTTTTGTCACAGCCAAATGTCCTTAGGTAGTCGTAGACACTTTTTAAGTACCGTTGCACTTCTAGGTCACCCAAAAGGCTCCTAGCAAGTTCTCATTGTCTAGGTCAAGTAAAAATACTCTTGGACTATATAAGATCATCTAGGTCAACCCTAAAAGCCCTAAAGGTATCCATAAGCTCTTTGGTCACAACAAAATACCCCTAGGTAGTCGTAGACACTTTTTAAGTATCGCTGAATGCCTAGGGCACCCAAAAGGCTCCTAGCAGGTTTTCACCATCTAGGTCAAGTAAAAATGCTCCAAGACTATCTACGATCATCTAGGTCAACTCTAAAATCCCCAAATGTATACCTAAGCCCTTTTGTCACAACCAAATACCCCTAGGCATTAGTAGACACTTTCTAAGTGCTGTTGAATGCCTAGGTCACCCAAAGGCTCCTAGTAGGTTTTCATCATCTAGGTCAAGTAAAAATGCTCCTAGGCTACCTATGATCATCTAGGTCAAACCTAAATGCCCCAATGGCCCCCAAATAATCTTGTTGGTCACATGTATATACATATCAATAAAAAATTTAAAAACATCATCAAAACATCAAAATACAAAAACATTGCATCACATTGCACTTTTATACATATATATCAATCAAAATTTCAAAAAGAGAAAAAAAATCATCAAAATTTCAAAAAATATTGCGTTCCCATCAAGTTTCATACCATTGCATTATCATTTGCATTTGGCATAATCATCATTGGCACTTTGCATTTTTAGAGTGGCTCATACATGTCTAGCACTAAAGATGGTACACTAGTCACAATTCACAATCAATGGTGTCAAGGTCATCATTCACCTCATTCCATAGTTACTTATAATTTCCATATACATTTCATACATTACCATAGTCATGTCCATTCCATTCACTTAGTAATTTGTTTTTAGAATGTCATTAGGGTTTTTTATCACTTAGACATATCTATTTTCTTCTCAGATTTTGTAGAAGGCTAGTGAGATTTTTAGGAGGTAGAGTCTGGCTGAGATCGTGCCTCGTATACATAAAATCCCAACATATTTCACACTAATAAATCCAATTTTATGAAAGGAAATATGAAACCCACAAAGTGGTCTAGGGTACCTTGAGCAAAAAGTTTATCCTGCTCATCCCCCTATGTGAATGGTTCAAGAATGTTGAGAATTGGTAAAAGGACAAGCTCTTCCCCACCCAATTCCCCAAAATCAATAGCGGTTTTCACCACTATAAAAATTTACAAACACCCTTGATCCCTAAAGTCATAAGGTTTCTGACGGGGACCGGGAAATAAACACATTCAAAAATTCAAATTTCTCATTAAAATCTGCAAAAAATATTTACATGCATCCAAAATAAAACAGCCCACAGGCTTTACAAAGACCAAGCTCGGCTTCGGTCTCCCTGACTGTGCTACCTTCCTTCTCCGGTCCACCCCCCTCGTGACTATACAAAAATCTGAGTTTTTATCGAGGCCTCGATCCTCTAGGCAATTAATGCCCCCACCTAACAAATTTCAAATTCGTTTTCCCTCCGACCGAGTTTTTCAAATTCTCTGCCATTAATGGGCAACTGCCCGATCCACCATGACGCTTGCATTGATGGCCTCCCTTAACTTGCATTGGCCGCTTTGTTCTGACTATACTCTGCACTGCTGTCTCCTCCATACTACCCATGCCCTGCAACAGCTATTTTGTCGAAATACTTCCATAAGGTGGTTATCCCCGTTTAATGCACGCGGCTGTCAACTTTATTTTATGATACGTGGCCTTCATCTTTATCTTGATACACGTAGTTATTCACGTGTAAATCTAGCCATGCCCTCTCCTTATTGCACAATCTTCAATAAACGTGCCCTCACAACTGTCTTAACACACGTGGCTGGCCACGTGTCAAAAATTGGCCTTGCCTGGTCGTCCACTTGCTCACTTTTGGCTGTATCCTTACCTGGCCACGATATCACGACAGGTCGTGAAATCGTGACATGTCACGATATCGTGACCAACAGCGCCTCCACTATGCCAAAGTCCTTTGGGGTCGTGATTTCGTGACATGTCACAAAATCGTGACATGTCGCAATTTCGTGACCCTCGCTCTCCATCTGCGCCTCTACCTTGCCGAAGCTTCGCCATGTGTCGGCCTTTGAATGGCCGTGATATCGCGACGTCACTTCCCCTTCCGCCTTTGCTTTGACTAAAGTCACGATATTGCGATGTCGCGATATCACGATGTCGCGATATCGCGACGTCACCTTTCCTTTCACCTTTTCTTTGACAATAGTCGCGATGTCACGGCGTCACAATATCGCGACGACTCTTCCCCTTCTACCTTTGCTTTGTATAATAGTCACGATATCGCGACGTCGCAATATCATGACAAAAATTGCCGAGTCCTGCCCAAGCCTTTTGAGGTCACGATTTTGCGACCCCTCCCCATGCTTTAAGAAACTTATCCCCCTTGCTCCACAAAACTTCCCCTCTTGGAAAAGCTGAAAATAAATCAAATTCAGAGTACTTAGAAACTCTAAGAAATTTTTTTGGAAGATGCAAGACTGCTCTACTGTCGTCGGATGCTCCTGCATCAGACACCCCGGGTAAAAAGGAGAAGTGACCTTCACTTCTATGTTGTTCGGTCCGCGTCCCTTGTAATATCTCCGAACACTCATCGACCTTTGCAACCTGCTCAAATCCCGTTTCCTGGCAAGAAAATTTTCTGCCCTCTACCAGACAAATTCTGGCATTACTGCACACCTTCTCATCTACGGTCTGCAATGGCTTCAACTTGTGCCACACTCCATATTTCATCAAGGTGTAAGTATTTGCACGACCATCATGCACTGCACTTCGATCAAACTGCCATGGCCTTCCTAACAGCAAATGGCAAGCATCCATGGGGAAAACATCACACAGGACTTCATCCTGGTATCTCCCAATATTGAACGTGACTAAGCACTGTTCACGGACCCAAGCTCTGTGGTCCTTCTGCAACCATGCAATCCGGTACGGGTGCGGGTGTCTCCTCCTTTCCAGCTGCAACTTAGCAACCATCTCCTTGGAAACTAAGTTGTCTGTACTCCCATTGTCTATAATAACATTACATACTTTGCCTGCACTTTTGCACCGTGTGTGGAATAGGCTCCTCCTCTGATCCGATTTGTCTTCCTCAATCAACATGGTCCTCCTCACAATCATTGCTTCTCCTTTTTTAGCTTCTTCAGAATGTTCTGAGTCAGCATCTTCAACTGCCACAACAGCTCTGGCAGGACCCACTTGTTTCTTGTTCATTCTCTCGGGGTGTTGGGGACACTCATATGCCCGATGCCCCTCTTCTCCATAGTGGAAACATGTTCCCCGAAACACCCCTCTTCCATACCCG
This sequence comes from Wollemia nobilis, assembly GCA_028583015.1. NCBI lineage: Eukaryota > Viridiplantae > Streptophyta > Pinopsida > Araucariales > Araucariaceae > Wollemia > Wollemia nobilis. The sequence continues at coordinate 1,869,029 of JAQPPZ010017031.1, read as the reverse complement.
CGTCCAGATCTACCTCTTCCCCTTGGGTAGCCATTATTCTGAACTTGCGGTTTGGGTTCTTCATCTCCTTCTTTCTGACCTCGGCTGCTGCTAGTCTCTTCTTTCTTCTCCTCTTTTCCTTCATCCTTTCTTCCACCGGTCTTTCCTCTAGGTCCTTTTACTCTTTGCTTGCTTTCAAACCTTCTGTTCAGTTTTTCTTCAACCTTCAGAGCAAACTGGTAAGCATCTTCAATGGTGCTCACCCGAACCAAGCTCAACTCTTCCTGGACACTAGGTCTCAACCCATTAATATATCGGGCCACCTTTTCCTTGCTTGCTTCTAAGTGACCGGTTCTGATGGAGATTTTGTAAAATTCCTTCGTATATTCTTGGAAATTTTTATTCATCTGTCTCAAACTTTGCATTTTTCTTAGCAGATCCAGTTCATAATCTATGGGAATAAACTGCCTTTTTAATTTTTCTACCATTCTGTCCCATCTAGTTATCCGTTCCTTTCCTCTTCTGTTCCGTTCCAGCTGTACTCCCTTCCACCATATGCTGGCATGACCCTTTAGTTTGGTTTTAGCAAACCTGACCCGCTCGGGATCTTCAACATCTTCATATTCGAAGTATTCTTCCAGGTCATTTATCCAGTCTATTAATTCCTCCGGATTCAAGTTCCCGAAATACGTAGAAACTTCCATCTTCGGCCTCTTCCCGATCTGGGATATGGCCTTGTACAGTCTGGCTTGTTCCGGATCCACAGCTTCTTCTTCTTCTTCTTCAAACTGATTTTCTTCATTCGCTTCATCCTCACTATCTGCATCTCTTCTCGGTTCATGTCCTCTGCGTAGTTCTTCTTGCAGGGCCTGAACTTGCCGCTGCAAAGCCCTGAAATCTTCTGCTGCCATGCCTCTTCCACCAATGGGGTTTCTCCTCGGAGGCATCTTCTCACTTTCTCACGAGCCTTCCCACAGATCCTGGTGCGACTGCCTCACGTCCGGCGATCTGTCACACACTCAGGAACTCCCGCTCTGATACCACTGACGGGGACCGGAAGATAAACACATTCACAAATTCAAATTTCTCATTAAAATCTGTTGAAAATATTTACATGCATCCAAAATAAAACAGCCCGCAGGCTTTACAAAGACCAAGCTCGGCTTCGGTCTCCCTGACTGTGCTACTTCCCCCGTTCTCCGGTCCACCCCCGACTATACAAAAATTCGAGTTTTTATCGAGGCCTCGATCCTCTAGGCAATTAATGCCCCCACCTAACAAATTTCAAATTCATTTTCCCTCCAACCGAGTTTTTCAAATTCTCCACCATTAATGGGCAACTGCCCGATCCACCATGATGCTTGCATTGATGGCCTCCCTTAACCTGCACCGGCCGCTTTGTTCTGACTGTACTCTGCACTGTTGTCTCCTCCATACTGCCCATGCCCTGCAACAACTATTTTGTCAAAATACTTCCATAAGGTGGTTATCCCCGTTTAATGCATGCGGCTGTCAACTTTATTTTATGATACGTGGCCTTCATATTTATCTTGATACACGTAGTTAACCGCGTGTAAATCTGGCCATGCCCTCTTCTTATTGCACAATCTTCAATACACGTGCCCTCACAACTGTCTTAACACACGTGGTTGGCCACGTGTCAAAAATTGGCCTTGCCTGGCCATCCGCTTGCTCACTTTTGGCTGTATCCTTACCTGGCCGCGATATCGCGATAGGTCACGAAATCGCGACATGTCGCGATATCGCGACCAACAGCGCCTCCACTATGCCAAAGTCCTTTGGGGTCACAATTTCATGACATGTCACGAAATAACGACATGTCACGATTTCGTGACCCCCGCTCTCCATCTGCGCCTTTACCTTGCCGAAGCTTCACCACGTGTCGGCCTTTGACTGGCCGCGATATCACGACAGGTCACGATATCGTGACCCGTCGCGATATCACGACGTCACTTCCCCTTTCGCCTTTGCTTTGACTAAAGTCATGATATCGTGACGTCGCGATATCGTGATGTCACCTTTCCTTCCGCATTTTCTTTGACAATAGTCACGATATCGCGACGTCGCGATATCGTGACATTTCGTGACCCCTCCCCATGCTTTAAGAAACTTATCCCCCTTGCTCCACGAAACTTCCCCTCTTGGAAAAGCTGAAAATAAATCAAATTCAGAGTACTTAGAAACTCTAAGAAATTTTTTTGGAAGATGCAAGACTGCTCTACTGTCGTCGAATGCTCCTGCATCAGTTTCATACTACACATCCCTGTGAAGGATGGGTAGTCATCCCCAAGGCCTAAAATATCAACATCATTCTGAAGCAAAATTCCAAAAGCTTCCCATCAATATTTCCAAACACCTTTGATCCCTAAAGTCGTAAGTATTTGTACTACACACCCCTGAGAAGGATGGGTAGTTGTCCCCAAGGTCTAAAGGATCAATGCCATCCACAAGCCAAAAATCCCACAAGTTCAACTTTGAAATCAAAATCCTCAAAAAGCAACAATAAAAAATAATAGTGGTTATCACCACTACTCAAACCCCTTCCTTAAGAGAAAAAAGAAAAAACTCAAATTAAACAGTGATTATAGTCACTAAAAAGAGAAAAATAAATAGTGATTTTCATCACTATATATGAGAGCAAGTAATCCCAATCAATTGAATAATCAAAATACACCTAAGATTGAATCCTTGGAATTCTCAGCATTTGAAAAACTATTTAGGTGATCCTCATTACAGGTTTGGTGGATAGCCTACTTGTAAATGGCGGTATCCTAAATGCATGACGATATGTCTATCACATTAGCTTTGCATGTGTATAGACCAATGTTTGCATGTGGACGAGCTAGCTTTTGGTCACCTATACTACCTAGTGGTCTAATCCAAATGAGTATAGAACTTTGGATTGTGGCATTCATAGAGTGATCTTCATTACAGGTTTGGTGGATAGCCTACTTGTCAATGGTGATATCTTTATGCATATCCTAGGAATGAACTCACTTGCACACATAGGGATATTGAGTATCTTGGTCATCCTAACAGATTCATACCTTGTTAAAAAGTCTTGCATGCTTAATATACAACTTTTGAGCAATTGACTAGAATATTTGAGTCTCGTGAAAACCTCATAGACATCCTATAAACATCATGTCATTCATATCACTTCACCACATCCATTTCAAGTACATTATTCACAAATCCATTACATAGTCTCATGACAATATTACATATGAATTGATGCATTCTATATCGTCTATGGTACTAGCATAATACGACATATAGTCATCCATCTCATCATACATCCATACATGTACAAAATCAAATCAAATAACATTAAAACATATGCATACATGATAGACATCCATCGCCATATCATAGATCAAATAAAAATATTGCATATCATCAAATGACATCATAGCACAACACATGCATCCATTAATGCATCATAACACCTAATGTACCTAATGGTCCACAATCGCACAATTGCACATCACACAAAAGTTTTCAAGCATCAACTGGGGCATTATTGGTACCATACCTCCCCTAATAATCGATCAAACAGTTAAGCAATCAATTTTAAAAATCCCCAAAGGTATCCATAAACCCTTTGGTCACCCAAAAAAGCCCCAAAGGTATCCATCAACCCTTTGGTCACCCCAAAAAGCCCCAAAGGTATCCATAAACCCTTTGGTCACCCCCAAAAATCCCCAAAGGTATCCGTAAACCCTTTGGTCAATCCCAAAAAGCCCTAAAGGTATCCACAAACCATTTGGTCACCCCAAAAAATCCCCAAAGGTATCCATAAACCCTTTGGTCAATCCAAAAAGTCCCAAAGGTATCCATAAACTCTTTGGTCAACCCAAAAAGCCCCAAAGGTATCCCTAAATCCTTTGGTCAATCCCAAAAAGCCCCAAAGGTATCCATAAACCCTTTGGTTACTCAAAATGCCCCAATGGCATCCAATAAGCCCATGGGTCAAATGCATATACATATATATATAAATAAAAAATAATAAAAACAACACAAAAAGCCAAATAAAAGGGTCTGAAGCCCACCAAAAACTAGTCGAATCTGATGGAATTCACTCAGGATCAAGATGAACCCAAAATTCTTCATGGATGCATCACAAAGTTACTACTTCAAATCCCTAAGAAGGCCATTGTGGCTGGACCACCCCATGGGAACGAGGTTTTCAACTCCTTTCTTCCATGAAACATCAACAAAGTCACCAAAATCCTTACAAGAATGCCCCATTTTTCAATGGGTAGAAGCTGAAGGAACCCCAACAAAGTCATCTGGGTCAAGCGACTCGTTGCTTTTCTCACTGGTCATTCCCTCATCAACTTGTCGCTTGAGGGGGTAGTCATACCTAACAAATTCATAATCACAATCAAAAATTAAACACTCAATCATGCAAATTGTGTTCATCCAATGAATCTTTGACAAAGGCAATCATGCCCCTGCTTGGGGCAAAAAACAAGCAACAATTAAATCAAGCACATAACAGTGCAGATGACCTCAAAAGTTAACCTGCCTGTTGGTAACCTCAAAAGTTACCAAAATACTTGGTTTTCTCTAACACCTAGGGTTATAAGGCCCCTGAGCATACCTAGAAGCTGAAGAGAAACCAATACCAATGTATTTACTGAGTCAGAAGCAAGGATTCAAGAATGCATGCCCTTTCATGATTGGGGCATCTAAAGTTGATTAGGTTATCGAGCAACCCTAGTCATTCTACATCTTAGTCATCTATTTTTTCTTAGCGTTGTGCTACACATAGCGTATCACAAAAAGGGGCATATGTAGACACTAAAATGTGGTCTATCCAATTATGCACTAGTAGACATGATCAAATGGAACCTATTCAATCCCTTCTATAGCCCTCAAGAGGCTCACAGTGGTTCTAGCCACTCTGAAAGGAATTTTGGAGGATATTGAACCAATTTTGGGTAGTTTTGGCCCAAATTTCACCATCATACCACCCTATAATGGTGGAATATTCCCACCATACCACCCTAGGACAGTGGTGAGACCTCATCCTAGGGTGGGATGGTGAGCAAGTTTGAACCATAAAAAGTCAAATTTGGGCCAAATAGCGCCCATAAACTATCATTTAACCCACAAAATAGAGCATGCAAGGTAGAGGACACTAAATAATCATGACACACATCATTATGGAGGCTAATAATGGATATTATCTTCCCCATCCAATGCATACCTCCTTTTTGACAAATGGCGCCTCCTGCTATGCATGCCCTTGCATGCCTTTTTGCACTTGAGCCCCGTTGGGCTATAAAGTGGACGCAATTTCCAAACAAAAGTTAGACACACATAGATATAGGAGTTCTAGGATATGCAACGGAGTGCTGCTGATATTTCCCCTCACCTTATTGCACCTTTTTGCCCTCGGAATCTCCCTTTTGCCAAGGAGGTTACCGGGTGACTTCAAGAAGGTAATCCGAGCATAACTTTTCCATCCGGGTGAATTTATTCACCAAATTTGACAAAAACACACCCTATATTTTTTAGGAACATATTCTAGTGATTTGGTAACAAAAAGTGGTCAGATTTGTTGGGTATCCCCTCCTAGGGTGCCCCCCAAATAGTTGTAGTCACCATCGCCCACCCCCCTCGAGATGAGGGTAAATTCTCAAAAAATTTCATTAATTTTTTTAATTGATAATTTTATATATTGTCCCATTATGCTACAATTTAAATTTCAAGTTATTTGGAGTTAAAATGAAGGCGTTATGCTATTTTTAAGTTTTTGCAGGCTCGTAGGACCCATCCTGGCACCCCATTTTGATGCAGGTGGATCCGGGCTCCAATTTTAAAATATGATCATATGGGTTGTCTTGAAATGCCAACTTATGCATACTGAAAAAAATTTATGAGTTTTTAATGAGTGCAGGTTTGAGATTTTGTTGTCCTTCTTTTCATAGGTTGTAGGCAGGCGATGCTAAATAGAGGGGTCTACGTGTGTAATTTCTGATATTTTTTGGGTGATGTCCTCCAAAAACCTCCTATTTAACATCTTTTCAAAATTTCAAGTCATTTGGATATCATTTGATGCACTTTTAATTCATATGCCATTTTGCCCCTATGGGGATTGCATGTTTTCACCATACACCCTTGCTATTTGACCTCTTTTTGCTTCCTTTTGTGCAGGTGTAGGTCCTCAGAAGGCTCTGGGAAGAAATATCAGACATCAAAGAACTTAAATACAAGCAGCAGCGGCATTGGCTTGCCCGCCTCGATTGTGGGTATGCAGAGAAACATTGGATGTGCACTCGGATTCCGTGAAAGACTTGGTCTTTGGGCACCCAATATTGTACCAATTGTATCACCCTTTTGAGAACTCAAGGGGACTGCTGTAACCTTGTATTGTATCCAATGAATTAATGATAATAAGCTTGCTTTACTTCACTTTTCTTTGTTGGTTTTCTTGTACTTTTGCATGCATGCTTCCTTTTTGATGCTCATTAGCGAGATGGGGTAGATACGCTTATTGTTCCACATAATTTGGTGCACCATTTTTCCCTACTTCACATGGAACCCATAAATTCAGCAGATGACATCCACTTGATCCCTATGCCTCACCAGCTCAAGGAGGGATCTCACATGTTAGTAGAGGAAACCTTTGAAGTGCGTATCAACAATGATCCCACAATTGCTAATAAGGTTAAATTTGGAGAAATTTTATCTCCTGATGAGCATGCCAACCTCATCCCTCTACTGAAAGAGATACCTGATCTCTTTTATTGGACTTATAAAGGCATGTCGGGTCTAGATCCAAAATTGGTTACTCATAACCTTTTGCTAGATATCTTGAAAAAGATAGTCAAGCAGAAACTCAAGAAAATGCATCCAACAATAGCCTTAATGGTTAAGGATGAATTACAAAATATGCTAGATGTAAAGTTTATCATTTCCATCGACTATTCAGAATGGGTATCAAATATGGTGCCTATAGGAAAATCTTATGGAAGGATCTGTATCTGTACGGATTTTAGAGACCTCAATAGGGCAACACCAAAGGATTCATTTCTGTTTCCAAACATAGATGCTCTTGTAGATGCAAATTCGGGTCATGAAATGCTCTCCCTAATGGATCATTTTTTTGGTTACAATAAAATTTAGATTAATTTTGAAGACCAGCATAAAATTGCGTTCATAACGCCATGAGGGACATTTTATTATAAGGTTGTCATTCGGTCTTAAAAATGTTGGTGTCACATATCAGCAGGCTATGACATACATATTTCATAACTACATGCATAAGATCTTGGAATATTACATTGATGACTTGTTGGCAAAGTCATTGTTGTGTTCAAAGCATGCAGAGGTTCTAAGAAAGGTCTTTAATTGCTTGATAGAGCATAATGTTATGTTGAATCCTATGAAAAGCATATTTGGCGTGACTTTAGGAAAGATCTTGGGATTCATCATTTCAAAATGAGGGATTAAAGTAGACCCAAAAAAGGTCAAGGCCATTTTAGAAATGCATCCTCCCACAAACATTAAGGAATTAAGAAGCCTTCAGGGCAAAGTAGCATCCATAAAGTGATTTATCACACAATTATCGGACAAATGTTGATTCATGAATCGACTGCTACACAAGGGGGTCCAATTCAATTGGGATGAGGACTGTCAAGGTATCTTTTCTAAGATTTAGCACTACCTAGTGATTCTTCCAGTGCTAGCTCCACCAAGGCCAGATGTACCATTCTTGCTATATATTAGCAACCAACTTTGCATTAGGAACCATGTTATCCCAAAAGAATGTGCAAGATAAAGAGCAGGCCATATATTACATTAGCTGAATCTTGGTGAGTTACGAGCTAGAATATTCCTACGTGGAAAAGTTGTGTTTAGTAGTAGTGTTTGCAACAAAGAAATTATGGCATTATATGTTAAGTCATATGATGTATGTCATATCAAAACAAAATCCTTTACAATATATGATGAGCAAGACATATCATAATACACATACTACAAAGTGGATCATGCTATTGACATAATTTGACTTGGAATTCATTAGCCAAAATTCCATCAAGGGACAAGTCATAGCTAATCAATTGGTAGAGGTGACTCTCAAGAATAGTAGGCCTCTCACCATTGAGATTCCTAATTATGCAATCTTCGCATTATCAGAAGCACTGAAAACTGAAGAACCGGATAACAAAGTTGATATGACCTTGTTCTTCGATGGTTCAAACCGTGAACAAGGGGGTGGTGCATGAATAGTATTGTTCATGCCACAAGGTGCTCCCATGCCCTTTTCATTTAATTTGGACTTTCCTTACACAAAAAATAACACTAAATATGAAGTCCTAATATTTGGCCTCTAAACAACTGTCACCATGAAGATCAAAAGGTTAAATATTTTGGCGATTCCCTTCTCATTGTCAACCAAGTGAAGGGACTTTTTCAATGTAGGTGTCCTATCTTGAAGGCCTACAAAGATATTTTTGACTCTTATCTATCTTAGTTGGAGTGGTACGACATTGAGGCAATCCCTTATTTATCAAACAGATTTGTAGACATTATGGCATCTTTGGGATCCTTAATTCCTCAAAATCTGTCTATCGATTTTACTACCATCCACATAAAAACATTATCTCACTTTTTCATGCAGTGCGAGGCTTTGGATAACAAATAATCAGTCAACATGATTCATATAGAACCAAATCAGGAATGGTTCTACAGATCCAAAGACTTTCTCAAGAGGGCACCCTGGGGGTCACTGATCTTGTAGGGTCCTACGGGGAATGGTACTACCATTCACCATAAGGTTATTTCCCAGTCTGTATTTTTGAATGTTAAATTGCAGGGGGGACATGTTATCTTATTAGTTGAGTCTGAGTCCTATCAGAACTAGATGTCACAAATTCATGACTTCTTAAAACCTAGTGTAATCCCCCAGGGATTGTCACGTGCCACAAAATGCACATTTAAACAAAAAGTGAGAAAATATGTCTTGTTAGGAGATAGTTTGTATTGTCAAAGCTATGATGGAATGCTCCTTCATTGTATTGAGCCCCAAGAATTAGCTTGGGCTATTTCACAAGCTCACAATGGTACATGTGGTGGCCATTTCAACAGCATGGCTATCGTCAAGCGCATCCTTTTCATGGGCTATTATTGGCCTACTATGGAGAAGGATTGCAATGTGTATGTTATGAAATGCATTAAATGTCATTATCATGCTAATATTACGCACTTGCTATCACAGGCCTTACAACCCATTCAAGCGGCTTGGTCATTTGCTTAGTGGGGTTTGAATCTCATCAGAAATATCTCTCCTTCATCATCAGGCCGACATACATTTATTATTATGACTATTAAGTACTTTACTAAGTGGTTGGAAGTAATCTCGTTAACAATGACAACTGGAGCACGTATTGCAGAGTTCATACTAATCAATATCATAAGTCATTTTGGGATACCATCCAAGATAATTTTAAATAATGGAATGTCATTCAAGAACAAAATTGTAAGGGCTTTGATATCCAAGTATAGGATTAAACACAGTTTTGCGACTCCATATTATCCACAGGAAAACAAGCAAGCTAAGGCTTCAAACAAGATAGTGGTATCCATATTGAAAAATATGGTACAAGAGCACCACAAATATTGGTACACCCAGCTACCCCTTGCATTATGGGCTTATAGGACTAGCATTCGGACACCCACTGGGGTAAATATTTCACTAGTATATGGTGCTGAGGCCATTATGCCCTTAGAGTTGGATATTCCAACATTGTTCATCACATTGAAAGAGTTCATTGATGATGACACTATGTGGCAAGCTCATCTTGATAAATTGATGCTACCCGATGAACTTCGTGTGAATGCCCTTGAGCATCTTCACATTTAACAGGAGTGCTTAAAATGAGCTTACAATAACAAAGTCCATCTGAGAGACTTTGATGTTGGTGATATTGTACTGAAATAGAACCAATAGAACTCAAACCTACCGCTAGAATTACGAGATAAATTTATAGCTAACTGGTTAGGTCCTTATATCATCTCTAAGAAGATTGGGCATAGGACATATCACTTAACATTGCTTGAAGGTGTTGAAGAGCCTTAACCTCTCAACATCCTTCATCTTAAAGTGTTCTATGCCTAAAACCATCAAAAGGATCTAAAGGAATATGTAAGCCCTTTGGTCACCCCATAAAAGGCTCCAAAGAAATCTAAACCCTTTGGTCAAATCAAAATTTCAAAAATCCATAAAAATTAATAAGCAATAATAAAAATATTGCATTGCATTTTGCATTATTGCATTTCATTTGCATCGTGCATTTCACTTAGCACTTGCATTCATTTAATTGTATTGCATTAGGCATTTCCATCCATCGCACTTGCATTAGGATAAGTTGTGTTTACAATCTTACAAATGATACCATATTTGTGTTTTAATCATGCATCTATGCATTATCATCATCATCCATCACCTTTTTAAGTAATTGTGTTTCTCAACACAACCCTTCTGGTTGCTATGAAGAATATACTAGTGTTTTTCGGTCATTCAACCATACATAGTGGTCTTCTCAAGAGTTTGGTAGAAATATTTATTTGCTTTTGTAGATGAGGTCTAGTTTTTATAGCACTTAGCATATCAGAATTCTATCACTAATCAACACATTTAAACAATCCTAATTAGGGTAAGGAAGGACAAACACTACAAAAGTGGTCAGGATCACCTGAGGTGAAAGGTTTTATTACTTGCTCATCTGTGAGGAGAAATGGTCTAGAGTAGAGGTCATTAGCAAAAGGACAAGTTCACCCACTACCCGAAGAGATCCCTTTGCTTAAATAAAAAAGAGAAAAATTCCTAGAGTAAAATCCTATCCCTTGCTTAAAAAAAAAAGAGAAAAAAGAGTATATACAAAATAAACAGTGATTTTTGTCACTATATATGAGCAAGTAGAAAAGAAGGGGGTGACAATGAATCCCTGAAATGGTCAATAATCAAAGCCATAGGGTGATCCCCAATATATCAATGGGTTGAATGAATCTTGCCTAACATTGAGGTAGGTCTAGCAAGTCACAAATGAGCTAGCTTTAGGTGGCCTGGATTACTTTGTGGTTTAGTCTAACTAAATCCAAACCTAGGATCGGACAGACATTTGAGGATCCCCGATACAGTAATGGGTTGAATGAATCCTGCATGGCACTAGGGTATGCTTATACCTTATCTAATATATTCATTTGCACACACAGGGCTAATGAATAGCTTGGTCTTTAATATCAAACAAATTATTTTTCAGAAGTCTAGTATAGTTATTATACAACTTTTGATAAGTCAACTAGGGTGTTTGAGTTTTATGGAAAACCTCAAAAATTCCCAAATAGCAACAATCAAATCACAATCATCGAGGATCAATTTCTCTTTATAAGATTTTGTTTATTAAAGACTATTCATAATATAGGTTAGATACCAAATGGATATTAGAAATGATATTTAAACAACCAATGACTATGTTATGCATATTATTTTAACTTACAAAAGCTTATGAATAGAAACAATATATCATGGTGTAGAACACATGGGGTTTAATTTATTAATTCTTATGATAAGATATATCAATTGCAATTCATGATTGTTATACATTCTGTGGTGTCATCCATTAGATTTTTAAACTCATAATTACATTCATACATTATTTTTTAAGTGATTAAAGCATACATGTCCATTTACAATAAATCATCATCATGAAAATTATGTAGTGCATACATGGCATGAATCATGTCATAACATCATAAATTAAATGCATACAAGTACAATAAACCAAACATGCATTTAAAAATTAAACATTGCATTCATATGCATCCATCATAAGTAGTCCATCTACATATATATATATATATATATATATATATATATATATATATATATATATATATATATATATATATATATATATATATATATATATATATATATATCATTTCATCTAATCATACATAACATAGCTATCTAGCGCATGTCATCTATACATCACATCATATAGCATAAAATAAACATAACATATCAGCATTGCATCCATATGCATATCATAAACATAAATCAAATAAAGTACACATATAATGAGTCTAAAATGCTAGATCATATATATATGTGTATCAAAAATAAAATAAGTACATCGACATATGTCCAAAATACCCGTAGGCTACAACTGTGTAGGTCCTCGACCTTACACTCAAAAATGGTATAGCAACATTTGATACAAATTCATACTAAGTAGCACCTGCGCCCCCAATATATGCGACTCCACCATCATCTCCACCCTCCTTGTGAATATAACCTAGATCAGCTTTCTCAGAGACAATTAGATGGTTGAATCAGTGATTTAGGACACTCTTTATTTGTTTCTTGTTATTGGGCAACTATATTAGTTATGGTTATATTTCATGCATTCTAGGATCCTAAATGCTTAATTAGGATTTAAAATGAATAGATCTAAGTTTTTTTTACATTCTAGGTGGTAGATTTATCAAGTTAAGATAGATTTCTATGCTTTTCGTGCTTTCTTGATTTTATGTTTCATATGGCATCTTTTATACAAGATTTGGATTAAAGGCCTCATCAAGAGAGGCTACCTTTGCTTCTAATGTGTTTCTTGTTGTTTCTTGATCATAGGGTATTCAATACTTCTTCATAAATGAAATAAAGGTAACAAATGCCTCTTCACAGGAGAGAAGAGGGTCATACTTGACCTGGAGCAATTAGTGTCATTTTGAAAGGCCTACGGATTATACCTACCCTTGCGAAGGATTTCTTATGATTGTAACATTGTATCACATTGGGTATCCCTAAGAGGGATGAATTTGTAGCTATGAATTATTAAGTAGGGAAAAATGGTGCACCTAATTATGAATAACAATATGTGTATCTATCCTCTATAGCTTATGAGCATCAAACGGAAGCATGCATGTGAAAATGAGGCAATACCAAACAACAAGGAATGAAATGAAACAAGTATCCTTCTTATTAATTTGGTGGATCAGATCCAAGGTTACACAGAAGTCCCCTTGAGGGCTCAAAGGTGATACAATTGTTACAAATTTTGGGTGCCCAAGGATCAAATCCTTCAAGAAATCCGGGTGCACATCCAGTGTCCTTCCTCGTACCCACAATCGAGGTGGGCGGGCCAATGCCGCCGCTGCTTGTATCTTTGATATTTGATGTCTTGTTTTCCTTCCCAATGCCTTCTAGGAACCTACACCTGCACACAAGGAAGCCAAAAGGGTCAAATAGCAAGTGCGTGTGATGGAAAACATGCAATCCCCACAGGCACCAAAAGACTAGTAAAGGGCATATATATTAAAAACATATCAAATCAACTCAGAATGACTTGAAATTTTATGGAGATGTTAAATAGGAGGTTTTTAAGGGATATCACCAAAAATAGATCTGAAATTGCATCCGTAGGCCCCTCGATTTTGCGTCGCCCGTCTGCAACCTACGAAGACCAAGACAAGCAATTCCCACCCCTAAACATGTCCAAAACACATGAAACTTGGAAAGAATACATAAATAAACATTTTAAGACTACCCATGTGGTTATATTTTCAAAATGAGGTGCAGATCCATCTGCATGCACCTGGGGTGCCCGGATGGGCCCTACGAACCTGCAAAAACTTCAAAATACGATATCTCGGCCAATATAACTCCAAATTGCATGAAATTTGAACTGTAGCATCCTATGATAGTCTAGAATAAGCCTAAAAAAATAGTAAAGAAATTGTGCACATATTTCTCCTCATCCTAGGGGGGACGGTGGTGATTGCAACTAATTGGAGGGCACCCTGGGGTGGGATACCCACCAATTCTGCACACCTTTTGCTACCAATCCCACTGGGGAATGGTCCTAAACACTCTAAGGGGTATTTTCATCAAATTTGGTGAAGAAATTCACCCGGATGGTAAAGTTATGCCCAAAAGACCCTCTTGAAGTCACCCGGTAACCTCCTTCGCTAAGAAGAGATTTCGAGGGAAAGAGAGCACAATAAAGTGAGGGGAAATCTCAGCAGCACTCCATTGCATATCCTAGAACTCCTCTCTATATGTTTTTTTGTGGACCTTGTATCCATTTTATAGCCCAAAGGGGCTTATGTGCAAAAAGGCATGCAAGGGCATGCATGGCAGGAGGCGCCATTTGTCAAAAGGGAGGCATGCACTGGATGTGGAAGAGAATCTCCATTTTTGGCCTCCATTATGAAGCATGTCATAAGGATGCAGTGCCCTCTGACCCGCATGCTTCAATTGGTGGGGTAAATGGCAGTTTTTGGGTGCCATTTGTCCCAGATTTGACTTTTTTTGGTCAAACTTGCTCACCGTCCCACCCTGGACGATGGCTCACCACCATCCCAGGGTGGGACGGTGGGAATCTGCCACCATCCCAGGGTGGGACGGTGGTGAATTTTGGGCCAAAACCTCCCAAAATTGGGCCAGAAGCCTCCAAAACCTCACCCGGAGTGGCTAGAACCACTGTGTGCCTTCTGAGGGCTGCCCAAGGGGCCATATGGTGTCAATTTAGTCATTTTTTGTGGATGCCTAATCGGATTGACCATATTTTAGTGTCTATAGATGCCCCTTTTTGAGATGCGTTGTGTGCAAGCACAAGTGCTGAGCAAAAATAGATGACTAAAATGTTCAATGATTAAGGTTACTCGATAACCTAACCAACTTTAGATGCCCCAATCATGGAAAGAGCATGCGTTCTTGAATCCTCGCTTCTGACTCAGTAAAGACATTGGTCTTGGTTTCTCTTCAGCTTCCAGGTATGCTCAGGGGACTTATAACCCTAGGCGTTAGAGAAAACCAAGTATTTTGGTAACTTTTGAGGTTACCAACAAGCAGGTTCATCTGCACTGTTATGTGCTTAATTGAGATATTTGCTTGTTTTCTGCCCCAAGCAGGGGCATGATTGTCTTTGTCAAATATTCATTGGATGAATGCAACTTGCATGATTGAGTGTTTAATTGTTGATTTTTTATTATGAATTTGTTAAGCATGACTACCCCCTCAAGCGATGAGTCGATGAGGGAATGACTAGTGAGAAAAGTGACGAGTCGCTTGACCCAGATGACGTTTGTTAAGGTTGCCTTCAGTTGTTCTCATTGAAAAATGGCATAGTTTTGAAAGGATTTGGATGATGCTATGGAGATTTCATGGAAGCAAAGAGTTGAAAACCTCCTTCCCGTGGGGCGGTCTAGCCATAATGGCCTTCTTGGGGAGTGAAGTAGTAACTTGTCCATGCATCCATGAGAAGTTTGCATTCCATCTTGACCCTGAATGAATTCCATCATATTTGACTTGTTTTGGTGGGTGTTGAACCCTTTTCTTTGGCTTTTGTGTTGTTTTGTTTTTTTTGGTTTTTGATTAATATATATGTATGTATACTTGACCAATGGGCTTATTGGATGCCATTGGGGCATTTTGAGTGACCAAAGGGTTTAGGGATACCTTTGGGGCTTGTTTGGGTTGAGCAAAGGGTTTATGGAGACCTTTGGGGCTTTTTGAGTTGACCAAAGGGTTTATGGATACCTTTGGGGCTTTTTGGGTTGACCAAAGGGTTTATGGATACCTTTGGGGCATTTTAAGGGGTTTACAATGGATTTATGGATACCTTTGGGGCTTTTTGGGTTGACCAAAGAGGTTTATGGATACCTTTGGGGTGTTTTGATTGGTTTGTCCAAAGGTTTTATGGATACCTTTGGGGCTTTTTGAGGCTCTTTCGACTCTTTTTGGATTTTTGGATGTTTAGCATTGTGAGGTCTAAGGACCCACTTTATTGTAGCCTATGGGCATTTTTGGAAACTATGATGTATTTTTTTTGCCCCATATATATATATGAGATTTTGTTATGGTCATCATGTGTCTCCCTTATTTCTTTATGAGATGGATGCAATGTATGCATTTGCTTCTGTAGATGTGTTGGATGCTTATTATGTATGCATATGGATGCTTTTGTGATATGATGGAATGGTGATAAACATATATCATGTATGCATGTGTATTTGCTTTGATTTGATGCTATCTATATGCATGGATGCATAGTGAGATGAAATATGGGGTGATTGAAAAACATGGATTGTGGCTAATGATTTGACATACTATGTGAACACTATAGACTATACAAAATACATTAACGCTCTTTGTTTTTGCTTCTTTTTTTTTTTGTAATGGAAATGTGAAACCATTATTGCGATGTAAAAAATGGAGTAAATGATATGACATGTTTAAAGAATGTAGGTGAGGTTTTTAGGAGACTCAAACACTCTAGCTGATGTGATCAAAGGTTGTATACTGACTATGCAAGACTTTTTGACAAGGTATGAATCTGCTAGGATGACCAAGGTACGTCATATCCTTGTGTGTGCAAGTGAGTTCATTCCTGTGAAATGCATAAAGATACCACCATTGCCAGATAGGCTATCCACCAAACCTGGAATGAGGATCACCCTATGAATGTCACAATCTTGGGTTCTGTACTTAGTAGGACTAGACCACTAGGCAATCTAGGTTACAAAAGCTAGCTCGTCCACATGCAAACATTGGTCTGCACACACGCACGAGGCTAATGTGATAGACATATCATCATGCGGGAGGCTACCACCATTGCCAGGTAGGCTATCCACCAAACCTGTAATGAGGATCACCTAAATGGTTTGTCAAATGCTGAGAATTCCAGGGATTCAAGCTCAAGCTCCCTTCTTTTCTTCAATTTTATTGGGATACTTGCTCATGGGTAGTGATGATAATCACTATTTTTTTTGTATTATTATTTTTTCTTTGAGCAAGGGATTTGGGATTAGTGGTGCAAACCACTATTGACTTTGCTTTTGCTTTTTGCTTTTTGTTTTTTTGAGGATTTTGATATTGAACTTTTGGGATTTCTTTGATTTTGACTTTTGATTGCTTTGATTTTTGTGAAATTTTGATATTTTTGGGATGGGGATTTGTGGGAATTGGGATTTTTGATAGTGGTGAAAACCATTATTTATTTTGGGGAATTGGGTAGGGAAGATGCTTGTCCTTTTGCCAACTCTCAGCATTCTTGAACCATTCGCACAGGGGGATGAGCAGGATGACCTTTTCGCTTAAGGTAACCTAGACCACTTCATGGATTTCATATTTCTTTGCACAAAACTTGGATTATTAATGTTTAACTGTGTTTGGGATTTGATGTACACAAGGCATAATCAATGCAAGACTCTACCTCCTAAAAATCAAGCTAGCTTTCTACAAAACCTGAAGAGAAGCTAGAAATGGTTGAGTGACCAAAAACCCTAATGACATTCTAAAAAAAATGACTAGGTGAAGGGGTGGACACAAATATGGAATGTGAAAAATGTGGGTGAAAATGATAATTGCGGCATTGAACTATGAGTACTTTCACAACATTGATTTTGAGCGGTAAGTAGTGTACCATCATGGTGCTAGACATGTATGAGCAACTCTAAAATGTAAAGTGCTAATGATGAATATGCCTAAATGCAAGCGACGATAAAATGCAATGGGATGCAATGTGATGTGATGCAATATTTTTGAATTTTTGAAATTTTGATAATGTTTTTTTTGAAATTTTGATTGATATATATGTATGAAAGTGCAATGCGATGCAATGTTTTTGTATTTTGATGTTTTGATGATGTTTTTGAATTTTTGATTGATATATATATATATATATATATATATATATGTACCTATGACCAACGGGCTTATTGGGGGCCATTGGGGCATTTGGGGGGACCAAAGGGCTTATGGATGCCTTTGGGGCTTTTTGGTTGACCTAGATGGTTCTAGACCGTCTAGGAGCATTTAGGTTGACCAAGCGGGATATAGGCACCCTTGGAGCATTTTGGGGTGACCTAGATGGTTCTAGATCACCTAGGAGAATTTTAGGTTGACCAAGCGGGATATAGGCACCCTTGGAGAATTTAGGGGTGACCTAGATGGTTCTAGACCGCCTAGGAGCCTTTTAGGTTGACCAAGTAGGATATAGGCACCCTTGGAGCATTTAGGGGTGACCTAGATGGTTCTAGACCACCTAGGAGCATTTTAGGTTGACCAAGTAGGATATAGGCACCCTTGGAGCATTTAGGGGTGACCTAGATGGTTCTAGACCACCTAGGAGCATTTTAGGTTGACCAAGTGGGATGTAGGCACCCTTGGAGATTTAGGGGTGACCTAGATGGTTCTAGACCACTAGGAGCCTTTTAGGTTGACCAAGCGAGATGTAGGCACCCTTGGAGCATTTAGGGGTGACCTAGATGGTTCTAGACCGCCTAGGAGCCTTTTAGGTTGACCAAGTGGGATGTAGGCACCCTTGGAGCATTTAGGGGTGACCTAGATGGTTCTAGACCACCTAGGAGCATTTTAGGTTGACCAAGTGGGATGTAGGCACCCTTGGAGCATTTTGGGGTGACCTAGATGGTTATAGACTGCCTAGGAGCATTCTAGGTTGACCAAGCGATATGTAGATACCCTTGGAGCCTTTTGTAACTTTGCTTACTTTGTGTTCTTAGGAGGAAGGTGCAATACCTTGTATACCCCCAACATTTACTGTGATTGATGCGATGTTATTGACTTGGCCAGGAGGAGCAATAGGAATTGACCCCCCTATTTTGGCAAGGAATCCTGGGTAATGCTAATGTCTTGAGGGGGTAGAATGAGTGACCCACTCATGGATAAAGCTCCCTCATCAATAAGATCTTGGACCTTGCATCTAAAAACATGACAAGTGCTAATGTCATGCCCTCTCATTCGATGATAGAGGTAAGAATGATCCTCCCTATATAGTTTAGATCTGGGTCTATTTGGGTTGAACAGGGGTATATCTGGTAAGACAATTGCCTCTGTATCTTGTAGGTTGTGAAAAATGGTCGACATGGGCTCAGATAATGGAGTCCAGGTATGACATTGATGCCTTAAACAAGGTGAACATGGCTGACTCATTTTACGAGGTGATGAGGTTGTATGTGTCTCAGTCACCTATTTAGGTTGCTCTTCTTGACTACCATCTATAGGTAACAGATGTTGCACTATGTCAATTTGTTGGTTGTTGATTTGAAGATCATTCTTGTCAAACATATCCTGTACCAGGTTTTTGAATTTAAAGCACCTATGCACATCATGCCCCTTCTGCCTATGGTATTTGTAGTATAGGTCTTTGCGATATCCATAGGGCTTAGGTGCATAGGGGTCGACAAGTCGACTCTCAGGTAAAGTAATTGCCTTTTCCATGCAGAGTCGCTCAAATAGAGAGTCCCTGGACTCATTAATGGGCATAAATTATCGCTTAGGGTGACGTTGTTGGTTTAGCCCTTGATTTGTTTGAGACTTAACATTGGACTATGCAGGAGTGGGTTGGTCCTGACAATCAAGGGGTTGAGGTTTTGGATGACTCAACCGTAACTCAATGCTTGTGAGCCGATCCATGATCTATTGTAAATCATTCTGTTGGTGACTCACTTGTAACTCCACATCGGCTAGCCTATCCAAGATATGTTGTGGTACTAGTGGAGGCGATGATTGGATGGCTATTGAGGGAGTTGGATGGCAACTTATATGTGGTGGAGGTGAACTAGGTGTGGGAGCTAGGAGATAATTGATCGAGGGTGGATCAAAAGTCCCTAATGTCTGAGCAGATGTGGATGCTTCATGATGATTGGAGCTGGCGATTATATCCACATGTTCTTGTTCTTGATTTAGCTCATGCTCATGTTCCAACTCAGAGTTTTCAACTGTGGTAGTTGGGTTACCCCCACTTTGGTCTAGGGGGTACATCTGCTCTTGATCTTGTGGAGATGTTGAGTGAGATGGAGTAGGTGTGACCGAATCCATCAATGGTATCTCCTGTGGTGTGGATGGGATGTTGGATGGAGTCACAAGTTGCATAGATGGATTCAGAGGACTTTGGTTCTCTGTCATCACATTGATCATTCCCACAAACTCATGAGAAGATGCATTTACATTTGGACAAGTCATGGCTACCTCATAAACTTGTCCAAGGTGATTTTTTTGGCCCCCATGTTCGGAGGGTGCATCATGAATGCTATCAATGGGTGGCAACTTGGTAGGGGGACTACCTAGATCCTTGATCGACTCGATGATAGGTGTGAATGCAACATTGGGTACTATGCACTCATCGAGTTCTAGGTAGGTGAATTGAATTGTGTCCTCAACTATGGTGGATGAAGATGGTATGATAGGATTTGATTCATCCATATCAATAGTGGGCTCTTCCTCCTTTTTGGTAGGAGTGAAAAGATCTTCTGTAGGTGTATTGATGATAGCTATGGGAGCTTCTATAGCTGGCTCTTCTGATTCTTCCTTGCTTGAAGAGATAGAGGATGGTACTAGCGGTGGTGAAGGTAGCTTCATGACTAACCATGGGGTTGAATCTGGACTCTGAATAAGGTCATTGGATTTAGTGTCCAAATGCTTGGGTGACACTATAGGCCTTTGTGGATGATCCACCTGCTTATAATACTTGAAGGGGTCTGGGTCAACATGGACCACATGGACCTTACCTTCATCAATGTATTTAATGCATTGATGCACTATAGATGGAACACATTCCATGTCTCTTATCCATGGCCTTCCAAGTAGTATGTTGTATTGTCTTGCACCCTCCAAGATGTAGAACAATGTAGGCACAATATTTTGTCCAACTTCAACAAGTAGGATTATTGTGCCCATAGTGGAGGATAAAGCATCGTTGAATGCTTGCAAGGTGAACTTGGATGGTGCAATGCGCGAGGGTGGGAGGTTGAGCTGCTTTAGTGAAGTTGTGGTAATAATGTTTATTGAGGAACCTGTGTCAACCAATACTCGCTTATAGGGGAGCCTATTGATGCTTGCAATTATGTGCAGAGCAGGATCTGGTGAACTGGTAGGCATGGGTTTGACCTCATGATTTTGAAAGGATATAATAGGATTCTTGTACATTTGTATGTATTCCATAAAGTTGGTGAAAGCATCAGAGTCATGATGTTGTACCTCCATGGAATCCAAGACCCTCATGAAAGGTTCCCAATATTTGGAGGACTATAGTAGAAGCTCGCTCATGGTCACTTTGGCTGATGGTGCATGCGAACTTCGCACAGGCCTACTCTGGGTTGCTAACACTTGTTGGATGGGAGTTCTAGGTGGTGAAGACCACGATGTAGAGGGAGTGTAGACCTCCCTGCTAGGCCCTTTGGAAGGCTGATTATATCTGGTTTGTGATTGGAATCGGTGTTGGCTAACCGAATAATCCACTTGATCATGTGGGTAATCCATTGATGTTCTCTTGGTAGAGGTACTTTGGTGGTCGGGTCTTCTATGTGAGGAGTGGACCTCACGATGACTTTCAGGGTGTCGTGCAGGAATGATGAGATCCTCAGGAGAATAGCAAAGGTGACTACTATCAGGGCTCCATGCAGGAGTGAGGAGATCCTCATACCTATAATGATGGTGCTCAAGGCCTCTCCTAAATTTTTCTACTTCACTAGCTCGTGATCGAGCTCGGCCATGCATAGTTGTCATAATGTGTTGACTAGGCAAACCTTGAAGGAAACCCACACTAAAGAAAATTTTGATTTAAAAAGGCTATAAGTGTTATATATAAAAATTATTAGTGTGAAGAGCTGATCATAATGGGCTAGGTCTCCAAAATTTGATTTTTGGATCAAAAATTGTATTTTTGGAATATTTGGCGTGGGGAAATGCCCATTTTGGGTTTTTTGGGAAATTTTGAACCTTGAAGAGTTAGGACTAAAATTTATAGGAGAGGTGCATAAGGGACTAACTAACACAAAAAAAAATTTGGCAAGTTTTGGAGTTGTCTAGACCATTATATGATTTTTAGTGTAGTTTTTCTATTTTCTAAAATAGAGTAATCATAAAACCAAAATAAGTTTTTTTGGTTTTATGTATTTTTAAAAATTAGGGTTAGGGTTTTGTCCCAAATAATAAAGAAACACACAAAGCAGACAATATGATTATCTTTTTATTTATTAAATGTGTGTCCTAAACTTGTTTAAGGTGTTTAGATTTGTTGTTGCTCTTTTCTCTTGTTTTAGAATTAGAATGAGGGAACTCAACCAAAGTGGTGACTAGGGACACTAGTGCCAAACATGATTTCTCAAAAGAGTCTAGGGTACACCGCTTAAATCCCAGTGGGGGTTCGCCTAGCTCTTCCACTCTGAAATAATATTTCCAATAGTGGGAGGCAGTTTGAACATTAGTGACCTATTCCATCTTGAGAGAGTGCCCTATTCTATCTAAGGCATCTAGAGGGAAAGCTGGTGGAAGGAGGTGAAATCCAACATCACCGATCTGAATTGGGGGTTGGTGATGAAATCCAACCTTACCAATGTTATAGTGGAACGTGCAAGTGTGTGTGGTTCCTTTTAATCCAAAGAAAGTAAGCAAAGAAGCATTCAATGATCATTCACTAAATGCATGCAATAGGTGTGTTTTAATTTCAAAAATCTAGGATAAAAGGAACCTACAAATGTCACTTATAGATGCAAGCCCTAAATGCTAACCTACCCATTGGGTAAGCCACAAGCAATCAAGCCATAAAGATGCATCGCTACTTCAAGTTTCTTTCAATTTTTCTTCTTCATTTTGTTGCTTTATGTTATAAGAAAAGTAAAAATATGAATTTTAACCTTTCTATGCAAAAAAATGATGCAAGAAAAACCAATTTTAATAGTCTCTAAAAATGCAGCAGAAAAACATAAGATTTAGGCACTCACCTTAGCAGTTTTGAGACCTCCAAATTCTGGATTTTTGGGCAAAAATTTCTCTGTTTCTTCAATGCTCTAGGGTGGGATGATTAGAAGCCCTACCACCATCCTAGGGTGGTATGGTGAAGCCACCATCCCAGGGTGAGCCAGATAAAGGTTCTACCACCGTTCCAGGGTGGGGAGGGGAGCACCTACAACACAAAAAGGGCAAAAATTGCAAAAATGAGGTCAGATTTTCACCCAAAGCACAAGGGACAAGGGTCCCACCATGATCACCACTGAATTAGGGAAAAATGGTGCACCTAATTATGAATAAAAATATGTGTATCTATCCTCTATAGCTTATGAGCATCAAACGGAAGCATGCATGTAAAAATGGAAGCAAAACCAAACAACAAGGTATGAAATGAAACAAGTATCCTTCTTATTAATTTGGTGGATCAGATCCAAGGTTACATAGAAGTCCCCTTGAGGGCTCAAATGTGATACAATTTTTACAAATTTTGGGTGCCCAAGGATCAAATCCTTCAAGAAATCCGGGTGCACATCCAGTGTCCTTCCTCGTACCCACAATCGAGGTGGGCGGGCCAATGCCATCGCTGCTTGTATATTTGATATTTTATGTCTTGTATTCCTTCCCAATGCCTTCTAGGAACCTACACCTACACACAAGGAAGCCAAAATGGTCAAATAGCAAGTGCGTGTGATGGAAAACATGCAATCCCCATAGGCACCAAAAGACTAGTAAAGGGCATATATATTAAAAATATATCAAATCAACTCAGAATGACTTGAAATTTTATGGAGATGTTAAATAGGAGTTTTTGAAGGGATATCACCAAAAAAAGATCTGAAATTGCATCCGTAGGCCCCTCGATTTTGCGTCGCCCGTCTGCAACCTACGAAGACCAAGACAAGCAATTCCCACCCCTAAACATGTCCAAAACACATGAAACTTGGAAAGAATACATAAATAAACATTTTAAGACTACCCATGTGGTTATATTTTCAAAATGAGGTGCATATCCATCTGCATGCACCTGGGGTGCCCGGATGGGCCCTACGAACCTGCAAAAACTTCAAAATGTGATATCTCGGCCAATATAACTCCAAATTGCATGAAATTTGAACTGTAGCATCCTATGATAGTCTAGAATAAGCCTAAAAAAAATAGTAAAGAAATTGTGCACATATTTCTCCTCATCCCAAGGGGGACGGTGGTGACTGCAACTAATTGGAGGGCACCCTGGGGTGGGATACCCACCAATTCTGCACACCTTTTGCTACCAATCCCACTGGGGAATGGTCCTAAACACTCTAAGGGGTATTTTCATCAAATTTGGTGAATAAATTCACCCGGATGGTAAAGTTATGCCCAAAAGACCCTCTTGAAGTCACCCGGTAACCTCCTTCGCTAAGAAGAGATTTCGAGGGAAAGAGAGCACAATAAAGTGAGGGGAAATCTTAGAAGCACTCCATTGCATATCCTAGAACTCCTCTCTATATGTTTTTTGTGTGGACCTTGTATCCATTTTATAGCCCAAAGGGGCTTATGTGCAAAAAGGCATGCAAGGGCATGCATGGCAGGAGGCGCCATTTGTCAAAAGGGAGGCATGCACTGGATGTGGAAGAGAATATCCATTTTTGGCCTCCATTATGAAGCATGTCATAAGGATGCAGTGCCCTCTGACCCGCATGCTTCAATTGGTGGGGTAAATGGCAGTTTTTGGGTGCCATTTGTCCCAGATTTGACTTTTTCTTGGTCAAACTTGCTCACCGTCCCACCCTGGGACGATGGCTCACCACCATCCCAGGGTGGGATGGTGGGAATCTGCCACCATCCCAGGGTGGGACGGTGGTGAATTTTGGGCCAAAACCTCCCAAAATTGGGCCAGAAGCCTCCAAAACCTCACCCGGAGTGGCTAGAACCACTGTGTGCCTTCTGAGGGCTGCCCAAGGGGCCATATGGTGTCAATTTAGTCATTTTTTGTGGATGCCTAATCGGATTGACCATATTTTAGTGTCTACAAATTGATTCAATTTTAATAAAATACACCTCTCATTTGGTTATTTCAATTTTGTTACTTTATGTATGTGCTTTATGTGATTTTCAATTGTTACTAGATTAGGTGTATGCTTTTTAGGATCGTACAATAGGATCTATCTTGAGGGTGTTAGTGTGACATCTAACCAAGAGGCATGCCACTCAACAATGATGAGATATAAAGTCCATATGAGTCAACAAGTATGTTAGACTATATTGAAAAATATATCATACAAGATAATATAGATAACAACAATAGGATTGCATGGACAATAATGTACAATGGGATAAAGCATTGAAAAGCATGCATGACTTCTAATGTTTATAGATAAATTTATAAAAAGACCAAAAATTGTCATGATCACTTATAAACTAACTATTTTTAGCAGCATAATCAGAGAGAACATTTTCATGATCTCATACTTAGATGCTACAATGGTTCATACTTAGAAGTATAATAAACTTGCATACACCAATAAGCTAGTGGGAAATGTGCAACTACTATGAATTTTTGAGAACACTCGATGGATGATGTACTCAAAGTTGAAAGAGTATAAATAAGTAGTAGCTCTTGAATTTTTGAGATTCCTATGGGAAAAATTATATGATTCTAGGGCATTATAGTCTCAATCATAGAGGCAATAATTTTATATGTTACTATTCTTTACATAGATGGAAATAAATACTATAGGATCAAGAGGTAGATAGGATCCCTATACCAAAAAATTCTACAAGGAGAACAATTAGAAATTACTTTGAAATGAATCATATGCAACTTACTTCGTTCACCCTAGGATGGGGTTTCCCTTTAGGTTTTGATATGTCTCGCTTATGATGGCTACCATGAGTTGATATTTTCCTACCATTTTAGAATTTTGACTCATCTATGCCATGGTGAGAGATTTAACCTTCCATGATTTCTTATGAAATCCTCACAATATGAACATCAAAAGTGTATAAAAGAAATGATACTGGCCTCCCCCACCATAGGCTAATTTTATTGTTACTCAAGGATGCCGCAAAGTAAAACTATGGTTTATCATGAGTAGATTTTATGGAAAATATGATAAGAATAGCAAGAAAGAAGAAATACAAGGACAAGATCTAGATGATGGCTAAAACAGAGGATCCCAAAATATCTATGAAATCCATTGAGAGCATTGTAGTCATTACCATTGAGTCTAAATAAGAGATATTTCCTTCATTGAAAATTAAGGTGAGAGTGTTAGAATTATTGAGTTGTTGAGTTTTCATTGATGTCAAAGGGTGTCTTTGGTAAATAGCACACTGAAGAAAGGAAAATATATATCTCAAGAGAAGCAAGAAAAATGTATTTCAAGTAAAGTATTATAATATTTAAATATCATAATAGAAGATGTGGACCTCAATTAATCCAAGTTAAACTTGATAGAGTTATTTTCTCTCAGGAAGCTATTGACATTTGGGGGGATGCAAATCTTCAATCCCTTCTCAAAATTGGATCTGATCATAGTCCTATTCTTCTAGACACAAATAATCCAAAAATCTACAAAACTCCTTTCATATTTGAAGCCATGTGGATGCTACATCCTGATTTCAGAGAAAGGATTAATCAATGGTGGCAATCTGACATTCAAGGAACTCCTTCATTTGTGTTGGCGCAAAAACTCAAACACACCAAAGAAAATATAAAAATATGGAATAGGGATATTTTTGGAAATATTTTCCAGAATAAACAGGATATTATGAACAGACTAGCCATAATTGAAAAGGAAAGCCAGGAAAAAGGAGATTGTTCTGCCGAAGTGAGAGATGAAGAAAGGAACTTATTAGCTCAATACCATAACATCCTTCAATGTGAAGAAATATTTTGGAGACAGAAGTCTCATGATATTTGGCTCAAAAAAGGAGATTCCAACACAAAATATTTTCATGTTTCTACATTGAGACACCGAAGCAATAACAGGATCAAAGAAATTCGCAGCCAGGATGGTAGGATTATTACTGACATCAAAGAAATCAGGGCTGAAGGAACAACTCACTTCATGCAATTACTCCAAGAGGAGTGTAGACCTAATTCCTTGGTTGGCAAGGATTTTTTCCTTCAATTCATTCCTCATCTCATTTCTGATGATATAAACACCAAATTAACAGTGGTTCTTTCTGATGACGAAATTAAGGAGGCCTTATTCTCAATGAAACCTGACAAAGCTCCTGGACCAGATGGGTTTCCTCCTCGATTTTTTTAGGCCTTTTGGGATGTTGTTGGTAATGATGTTTGCAAAGCCATCAGAGAAATCCAAGGTTCTAAGGTCATTCCCAGAGGCTTCAATTCCACATTTATTGCACTCATACCAAAAATTCCTAATGCTTCCAATTTTAATGAGTTCAGGCCAATTAGCCTTTGTAATGTCATATACAAAATTTTAACAAAGGCTATCACTATCCGTATGAGAGAGGTCATGCCTCTTATCATAAATCAGTGTCAAGGAAGATCATTCAGAGGGAGATCTATCTTGGATGGTATCATTTCTGTTCATGAAGCAATTCATTCCATTTCCTTCAACAAAAAAGTAGCTTTCCTTCTCAAGCTTGATATGAATAAAGCCTATGATAGATTGAGCTGGGATTTCCTCCTTGCTATCCTACACAAGTTCGGCTTTCATTCTGATTGGATTTCCCTTATTAAAGGATGCATCTCTTCTACTTGGTTTTTTGTCCTTATTAATGGATCACCTACTGGTTATTTTTAGAGCAGTAGAGGTTTAAGACAAGGAGATCCTTTGTCCCCTCTCCTATTCATCATTGCAGCAGAGGCTCTTGGCAGGTCTATATTGGCAGAAAAAGAGGTAAGATTAATCTCTGGACTTTAGGTTACTTCTCAATGCAATCCCATTACTCATCAACAATTTGTGGATGATACCTTGTTGTCCACTTTTGCTTCTGTCAATGAAGCCAAAATCATCAAACGGATTCTTCTTTTGTATGAAGAAGCGGCTGGTCAAAGGATCAATTTTTAGAAAAGCAAATTGTATTTCCTCAACACTCCTTTGAGAAGATAGAATATGATTTCCAACATACTTGAATGTTCTATAAGCAGTTTACCTTCCTCCTACCTGGGCTTACCTCTTTTCATTGGAAATGCCAAAGAAAGCCTATGGGATAATGTCATTGAGAGACTCCAAAAAAAGTTATCCACTTGGAGAGGTAATATTCTATCCCAAGAAGGTAAAATCACTCTTACCATGGCCTACCTCCAAAGCATTCCTGTCTATTTCCTTTCTTTGTTCAAAGCTCCTGTTACTGTCTACAAAAATATGGAGAAAATTCAAAAACACTTTCTTTGGACAGGATCTAAAAATAAACACAGATTCAATTTAGTTGCTTGGGACAAAGTATGTAAACCCAAAGATCAAGGGGGATTAGGGCTCATAAGTATCTCTCTTATCAACCTTTCCCTCCTTGCCAAACAAGCCTGGAGACTCATTTCCAATGAAAAGGTTGAGTGGGTCAAAATCATCAGAAGGAAGTATCTTCAGGCCTCTGAATTCTTACATGACCAGGTCCCTTCTTGTGGGTCTATTTTTTGGAAATCCATTTGTGAAGCTCGTTCCTTGTTGCAAAAAGGAATTCGATGGCAACTTGGAGATGGTAATTCTATTTTTTTCTGGGAGGATAAGTGGATTGGTGATACTCCTCTTAGCCAGATTCCTATGTTTCAAAGGATTATCAACATTACTAAACAATTGGTTGGTCCTTTAGTGGCTAATTTCATATCCTCTTCTAATGGTATCATGAGCTGGAAAAGACTTAATGTCCCAAATTTTGATGATGAAATTTCTTGCTTGAATGCCCAACTATCTTCCATCAAAATCCTAGTTGGTGATTTTAAGGACCAACCCATTTGGGAACCCACTGATTCTGGTGAATTCTCTATCAAATCAGCTTACTTGCTTTCCCTCAACAATCTTGAAACTCCTATTCCTTTTAAGTTGGTTTGGACCAAGTACCTGACTCCCAAAATTGCTTCCTTTTCTTGGCTTTGCATTCAAGACCGTATCCTTACTATTGAAAATCTCATAAAAAGGGGCATTCCTCTTCCTAACAGATGTTATCTTTGTCTTTCTGATTGGGAGTCTACTTCTCACCTTTTCTTGTTCTGTCCTTTTTCAAGAATGGTGATCAACAAACTTCTTCTAAATTTTTAGTTGGTTTGGGCTTCTCCTCCTTCCATTGTTACACTATTCCAGCAGTGGCCCAATCCATTTAAAAATCCGGTACTCAAAGGACTCTAGAAATTTTGTCTACAACACTACCTTTGGCAAATTTGGCTTGAACGCAACAGAAGGATTTTTGACAAAAAAGCTCTTCATGCAGATATCATTGCTCATAAAATTATCCTCTTTGCTAAATAAAATGTCCTTGTTGCTCCTTTTGATCCTTTTCCTTGTCCTCCGTTTGAGAAAGCCATCCTTAATTCTTGTAACATATTCCCTGATACTTCAAAATCTGGTAATCCTTCAAATTCAAGGAGTAATGTTAAATGGTTCCCTCCCCCAATTGGGTGGGTCAAACTTAATTTTGATGGAGCTACCAAAGGAAATCCAGGAAATGCTGGGGCTGGAGGAATTCTTCGAGATCATTTAGGAAATTCTATTTTTTCTTATTCTGAACCTTTGGGCATCATGTCCAATCACTCTGCAGAAGCCAAGGTGGTTTGGAGAGGCCTCCAATTCCTTAAAAATATTCCAGGGAACATTATAGTGGAAGGAGATTCTCTAAATATCATCAACTACTTAAAGACTTCAAAACTTAGCAGTTGGAGGATCAGAACAATCATGGAGGAAAGTAAGCAAATCCTTTGCCAACAACATAACTCCATTGTCCAACATGCCTACAGGGAGGCCAATTCAGTTGCTGACAAACTAGCTAATATTGGGGCTAACGCCCAAGGGCTATTGACATGGACCGATACTCTACCTCCCGAGGTGGATGAACTTATTAAACATGATCAAAGTAATGATACTCATGCTGAGTCTTAAAAATCTATTCCAGTTCATTCCCCAACATTCCTTATTCCACGTGAAGTATAGGGCTCACATTTCAATCCTTTTGTTAGGCCTTCCTTCAAACTCTATGCTTTACATTGGAAATTGGTCGCATGACTCTTTGTGTTTCATTTTTAAAATACCCACCGCCTTCATCTATGCTCATACCTATTTTTTGGTAACCGAATCCCTTTGTTATCCCAAGGTGAAATTGAGCATGATTAATAATCATTTTTCTCCCGTGTGCATTGATTTGTGTAATTTTACCTTGTCGAGAACCATCCTCAACCAATTCACCAGCTGCTTCATTTCGAGACTCTGTATGGTGAACATTCCCATCCTTTCTGTGTCTCGTGCTAGGGCCTCTTACTGGCTACATTTTTTGTGCACCCCCGATGGTCAACCGTCTCATCTGACATTAATCTACTCATTTATCTGGTGCAACATCCAATGCCTAAAAATCTGCTTCGACCTTTGCCCTAGCCAATCCTCTTTTCTAAAGGGGTTTTTTCCTTTTTTGAAGCAGCCTTTTTGGCCTCCTTGCAGAACTCTGAGCGATGACAATGCTTTCCTTTTAAACAACTCATTGCATGCTCTGCTTAATCACCAGTCCTTTACCATTGCGCCTGTCCTGTTCAACCTAATCCTTGTTCTTTGCTTTCCTCTTCACCATTTTTTTCCTGTCACCATGAAGGAAAGCAAACCCATTTTCATCGAACCTGAAGTGTTTGAACTTGACCCAATGGTTAGATATTTGTGGAAGGATAAAACTAAAAGTGCGCTAATTGAGTTCTTCAAGCTATTTGCTGGCGTTGATGAGGAAGTAACGAAGGCCTTTGCTGAGACCTAGGATAAGGGCCTTGTTACTATTCATGGGGTAGAATTCCATATCACTATTGAGTTGTTGGTGGACCTGACAGGACAACCTTTGGATGGCAAGGTTATCCGATGAAACAAGCATAACTGGGAAGCGGAGCTGGTGTTCTTCGAAAAGAATTTGACGATCCACAAAATGTACAGAAAAGGTTTGCATCGTAGCCATCTTTCCACTCCTTGGCAAGAAATATTAAAACCTATCATGCAATATTTAACCTGTGACAACCCTGAGGCCCAACTTTGTTGTTTCCACCTGGCTTACGTAAATCACTTTCGTGATGCCAAGACGATGAACATCCCTACCGCTATATTCTGGTCTATCGATTATACCATTGTGTCCACCCGGTCCAAAAATGAGGAAGGTTTACCATGCCACCAAGGGCTTTTTAATGTCTTGTACAGATTCCTCCTTCTCAAATTCCCTAGAGGTAACATCCCTACCCCTGAGTCTGAGGAGGAAAACTCTTCCTCTATGCCCAGTCCCAAAATTTCAAAACCTAAGAAGAGGGACAAGAATGATAAGCCCCATCCTGAATTCAACATTAGGAAAAAGGTCAAAGTTGAAAACACTCCTGTCAGATGTTCCCAGAGGCTTAAGCTCAAAGAATTAGCTGAAACCCCTCCTTCTACTTCCGTTAAACTTTCAAAGGATCACTCCAACTCGCCTGACCTAGTTGAAAAATACCTTCACAAATTGGTCGTTCAAGCTACTTCTGCAACTGTTGATCACCTGGAGACTGCCCACTCAGCCATTGGTAAAGCTATTGTGAGTCTCAAAGAATAGCACCAGGCTCTTAGCCTTCTATTCTTTTGTGATACCTTTGAAGATACTCCTATAATATCTACTACTGAAGCTCCTTCTGATGCCAAAGGGGGTGTCAAAGATGAAGATGTGGTTGAAATCGCCAAGGAAGCTTGTCTCGATGCTCTGAAGGACAACCTGAAGGATATTCCAAAGGATGTTGTGAAGGACACCATTCTGGACACCGCTGCTATTTCTCCAATGCAAACTGATGCTCCTCTCTGAGCGTGATTGTTATCCTTTTGCTGCAACTATTGTCCTTTCTTTTTGGGTTTTGGTCCTTTGGTCTGAAGGATAGTAGGTTTGATTTTGGTCTGGGTTGATGGTTATTAGTTCCTCTTTTTGTTCCTTTGTCCCAGAGGATGTTTTCCTTTTGTTGTTCTAGGCTTAATGCCTCTCTGTTGCATAACTTTATTATTATTAACATAAACCATTCACCAATATGCAAAAATATCAAATCATTCATCCACAATACATTATCCACAATAACAATCCACAAATGAGAGAGAGATAGATAATACCCTTAAGGTAGGGCAACACCAATAATAATCCTTAAGGAAGGAATAACTCCACAAGATCTCCCAAGATGAGAGGCCACTTCATGGGCATGACGATTACATAAGATTCTTCTTCAATGATGATATCCATATTTACAATGACAAATATCTCTTCTTTATATATCCATATTCTTATTCTACTTTGGAGAGCCTACTACTAATATTATATTATATTAAAATATAATATAATATTATAATACAATCAACCTTGGGTTATGTGTGGCCCATGCCAACCCTTATACAATATAATAATATATCCCCAAATATCTATTCCTAGGTACCCTACCATGCCACCCTCCTTACAAATGTTTCGTCCTCGAAACATATGAAGAAACTTGATAGTATGATTTGCTAAGCAATGTTAGCAATTGGTACCAATCTCGCTCATCCATCCATCCAAGTGAAACCCGATGATGCTGGTATGCCATTTTGTTACTTGAGTATCCAAATCTGCTTCGTTGGCTCCATGCTTCTGCTGCTGTATTTTGATAACTTGAATGATGGGTCCACTTGTTCCTTGATGTTGATGAACCATGCTGAAAACCATGATCACTATGCTTTCTTTGCCAAACACTGCCATAGTTGGTGCCCTACTGATTACATGTAGAACCATAATATTGTTGCCTTGAACCATGCCTCCAATATTGTTTCCGCTCATGGTGGTGTGGATGGCGATATGGTGCAACCTTTACTTGATGTTCTACCTTCTTTGACTTTTCAACCTTTGGCTTCATTGTTTTAAATTCTTCTACACCTTGTTCTTTCATGTTATCTTTGTTTGGTGTGTCCTTGTGCTCTTCTATCAAATATTCCTTGGACTCTGTTGTTGCTATCGCCTTCTTGGATTCTGTTTCATGTTCTTCAATTTGTTCTTCTACAACCACTTCTTGATTTTCCTTGTATCCTTGCTCCTCAAGTTGAGAAATATCCTGCAATGTTATTTCCATTGAATTAGTTACTGCTACTTCTTTCATGGACTCTGTTGCTACTATTGCCTTCTTGGATTCTGTTTCATGTTCTTCAATTTGTTCTTCTACAACCACTGCTTGATTTTCCTTGTATCCTTGCTCCTCAAGCTGAGAAATATCCTGCAATGTTATCTTCTTTTTTCTATACCATAACTTCATAAACTTCTTTTGCACATTAATGTTAATAGTACCCAAAGAATCTAACCAAGGATAACCAAGAACAATATCCTCATCATCCATATCAATAGCATAGAAATCTGAATGTAAAACATATTTATCCATGGTGATCTTCAAATATTCAAAAATCTAAACATGCTCACCCTCTAGCTGTATGTCCTTAATTTTTGTTGCTTGAACTTGCAACTTCTTAGCCAAAGCAATATTAATAAAATTAAATCTGCTACCAGGATCAATGGAAATAATAACCTGCTCCTTTTGAATGCTTCCAGGAACCTACAAAATAGACTTTTTAGATTCAAACAAATTCCTTTGTCCATTTTCTAATTTATCTTCTACCAAAGGTATGGTTTCCTTTGTCCGCATATTGACATCTTGTTTATCTTCCCCGACCTTTTCCTCTTTCTTCTTGAGTAATTTGATTTCTTTTTCATAGTCTTCATTTTGTTTCTTGAAAACTTCCCATTCTCCTTTTATTGTATTTCGCTCATTTTGAGTTTCCTGTAGTTTCTTTTCAAGGTCTTCGATGAAATTTATTATGCGATCTACATAATATGGGTCCCATTTAATCAAGAATGCATGCTCTATTTCATCCCAAGTGTATTCATTATTCCTTTCTTCACAAAACTTATTCAACCAAAACAAAGCTTTCCCTTGAAGACATATACCAAGCATGGATTTCCCCCATGAGGCATTACAATATCGAGATCTAAAATTTTTCCACCATTCTCGAGCATCAATATCATCTTCTCCAGAAAAACGTTGGAGTACCATTGTTCATGCCCTAATGCAACTAGGGTTTTTTTGATAATAAATATCATGCCCTAATGCAAACTAGGGTTTTATGGAAAAAAAATATCTTCCCACCAAGTTGAAGCTAAAAATCCCCAAAGACAACTACATCTGCAATTTTTCTTCCAAACAAAATAAAGTGCAACTGATTTTCTTACCCGAACTAAACAAATTGTCTTTTGAAAAATTCGCGACTTGAAAATTCGTCACTTTCCTTGTTCCAGATGGCTGACTTCAAAAGGTTGTATCTCCCTCAATACTATTCGGATTCCTTCATATGACCACTCATTTTAAATCTCTTCAAATTCTGCACAATATGATCCAAGAATCGCCTCAATCGGATTAGCTATCGCAAAGATATGGCTTCTGAAAGATGAGACATTTTTCCAGAAAAAATCTGCGAAATTCGTCACTATCCTTGTTCTGGATACTAACTTCAAAAGGTCGTATCTCCATCAATACTGCTCAGATTCCATCATATGACCACTCATTTTAAAGCTCTTCAAATTCTGCACAATCTGATCCAAGAATCGCTTGAATCGGATAAACTTGCGCAGAGATATGGCTCCTGAAAGATGAGATGTTTTTCCAAAAAAAAATTGCCCTAATTCTAGGGTTTCACACAAAAATCCCCACTTTGCCAAAATCGTTGCTCTGATACCACTTGTTGCATAACTTTATTATTATTAACATAAACCATTCACCAATATGCAGAAATATCAAATCATTCATCCACAATAACAATCCACAAATGAGAGAGAGATAGATAATACCCTTAAGGTAGGGCAACACCAATAATAATCCTTAAGGAAGGAATAACTCCACAAGATCTCCCAAGATGAGAGGCCACTTCGTGGGCACGACGATTACATAAGATTCTTCTTCAATGATGATATCCATATTTACAATGACAAATATCTCTTCTTTATATATCCATATTCTTATTCTACTTTGGAGAGCCTACTACTAATATTATATTATATTAAAATATAATATAATATTATAATACAATCAACCTTGGGTTATGTGTGGCCCATGCCAACCCTTATACAATATAATAATATATCCCCAAATATCTATTCCTAGGTACCCTACCACTCTCTGTTGTGTTCCTCTTGAAAGTCTAGTGCTCCTTTTTGTTTCACTGATGTACAAGGCGTTAGGGTGCCTTTCAAATGCCCTATTTTGAATAAAATTAATTTACAAAAAAATAATATTTAAATATAAAATTTAAATGTTATAAAGTAAAGGAAATTATAAAGTGATGAGACAAAGGCTTAATGTATTTAAATAAAAATATTTAAATATATTATTGAATAAAAGCTTAATATTTACATATCAAAATATTTAAATTAACAATTTAAATATTATAATATAAAAGAAACTTTAAAAAGGACAGTGTACTGAATTTTGGGTACCACATGGAAAATGGTATATATACAATGTTAAAACATGGTTTTCAATGAATGTCTTGATCATTGAGGATGAGCATAGTGAGATATCCTTTGATGAAACCTTGTGAATGGAGGCAGTGAAGAAGTATTGTGAACAGATGCTATGAATTATTTTTGCAAATGGAGAGAGTGAATAAGATTCGATGCACAAAGAGCCAAGTGTGGGTGGTGCACAGAGAACAAAAGTGTGGATAATGCATAGAGAGACAAGCGAGGGAATACAAGAAAGATAGTAAGCAGTGCACATATTTTTACAAAGAAATCAGGGTACGGATAAATAAAGAGATTTGTGAATGGAGACAACAGATGAAATCCTATAGATAAAGGCAACAAACAGAGATAAATGGGCAAGGGTTATAGATCATATTTGAAAGAAAATTTATGCGTTGTTCATGATTGATTTTGGGAGTAGATGAGAAGAACAGACTTGTGCATTGTGATTGGTTTTGAAGTGAATGTGGAAATAAGCAAAATAGTATAGTCTCACACAAATAGAAGGGTTGTTTTAAAGCAAGTAAAAGTGTCACATAGTGCAAGGATAGTGTGAAAGGATTCAATTGAAAATAAGGACATTTTCAGCTATCTACAAAAGGGAAGGAAAGGTGCAAATCAACAATTACAAGGTTAGTTATCAAGTGCTATACTAGAGCTACCTTTTAATGTAATAAATATGAGATATATGTAAGCAACATGTTTAATGAATGTGAAGAACATATTGGGTATTTGTTAGTGCATATAATTCTCTACATGTTCACAAAAATAAAATAATTCTGGGTAGAATATGTTTGAATTGCTTTAGTTGAGGAAAGCACATTGAAGAATAGGTGAAGAACTTGATGACATCATTATGCAAGATTTGGGAATAGATGAGCATTATTTTGTATGCAATATTTGGGAATAGATGAGGATTGTTTGTACACAAGATTTGGAGCAGATTTGAGTAGGTTTTATGAGCAATTTTTGGAGCAATTTTGAGAAGGTTTTATGAGTAGGTTTTGGACCATATTTGAGCACGTTTTGGAGCAGATTTGAGCAGGTTTTGTGAGTAAGTTTTTGTAGAAAATTTGAGCAGTATTTGTGAGAAGGTTTGTGAGTAAGATTTGAGGACAGACCTAAGTAGAGTACTGACCTAAATTTAGAGGATATTGGTATCTCCTATGGATTGGTGTCCACAAACTTGAGAGGAGATTGATGTATCCTATGGATTTGGTGTCCATGAACTTGAGAGGGGATTGGTGTCTCCTATGGATTGGTGTATACGAACTTGAGAGAGGGATTGGTGTCTCCTATGGATTGGTGTCCATGAACTTGAGAGGGGAT
This sequence comes from Wollemia nobilis, assembly GCA_028583015.1. NCBI lineage: Eukaryota > Viridiplantae > Streptophyta > Pinopsida > Araucariales > Araucariaceae > Wollemia > Wollemia nobilis. Next base: position 1,832,257 of record JAQPPZ010017031.1, on the reverse strand, counting down.
TGGTGTCTCCTGTGGATTGGTGTCCATAAACTTGAGATGGGATTGGTGTCTCATGTGGATTGGTTTCCATGAACTTGAGAGGGTATTGGTGTCTCCTATGGATTGGTATCCATGAAATTTAGAGGGGATTTGTGTCTCCTATATATTGGTATCCACGAACCTGAGAGGGGATTGGTGTCTCCTATGGATTGGTGTCCACAAACTTGAGCAAGGGGATTGGTGTCTCCTATGGGTTGGTATCCACAAATATTGTAATAGGGGATTGGTGTCTCCTATGGGTTGGTGCCCATGAAATTTATTGAAAAATATATAAGCAATATTTTGCCATGGTTTTCTCCTAAAAGGGTGTTTCCACGTAAAATTTATGTCTCTCATATGTGTGATGATTTGTGCATTGTTTCATTATTGCATTAATATTATTGTTGTTATCATTTGGATTGAAAAGTGAAAAGTTTTATCTTATATTGTTCACCCCCCATATTAGTATAAGATTATGTTCTTAAAATGGTATCAAAGCATGTTCCTTCGTGAAAGTCTAACAACTTGAAGGAAGATTCTTATAGGAACACACATGGCTCATCAGGAAGGTTTTTCATCAAATAGAGCTCCATTGTTTTATGGGACTAACTATGCTTTATGGAGCATAAGGATGAAAACTTATTTGATGGCACATGGCTATGATATATGGCAATCCATTGAGAATGGATTCACACCACCTACAACTCCTCCCACAAATGCAAATGGTAAGAAACCATACAAAAATAATGCCAGGGTAATGAATGCAATATTAAGTGGGTTATGTGAATCAGAGTTTGTGAAATTCATGCAATGCACTTTAGCAAAATAAATATGGGACAAGTTACAGAGAACATATGAAGGAGACAACAAGGTTAAAATGGCAAAAATTCAAACCCATAGGAGGAAGTTTGAAGACTTGAAGATGAAAGATGAGGAAGATATTACTAGCTATCTACTTCATTTTGATGAGGTTTTCAACACCATTCATGGACTTGGAGAAAGTATTGAAGACTCTAAATTGTTCAAAAAATCTTGAGGTCACTTCCCATGAGGTTTGATGCAAAGGTTTCAAAAATTGAAGAAATGAAGGATCTCAAAACTTTGAGTATGGATGAGCTACATGGGATTCTCACAGCCTATGATATGAGGGAAAAAAAATGATCAAATATCCAAATGAGAAGCAACATTGAAAGATTCAAATAAGGCAAAGAATAAAGAACCATAATAAAGTGAAGAATCAAGCAGTGGAGAAGAAGCTAACTTTGTACGAAGGAATAAGAAGGATCCAAGAAAACACAAAGTTATGCACTCTGTGAAATGTTTTAATTGTGGTAAACTTGGTCACTATGCATCTAATTATCCATAAGATGGAAGTAGTAGCAGTGAAGAAGAAAAGGAATACAAGAAAAATAAAGAAAGAAAATTTTATCATGAAAATAAAAATAGGCACGGTCAAGGTAAGCATGAGAAGAAGATATTTCAAAGACACAAGAAGATTTTTTATGTTGAAGAAGCAAGTAGTACTTCCAGTAGCAGTAATGAAAACCTCATCGATAGTGAAAAAGAAGAAATTATATTTTTGGCCATAGAAGAGAAAGAAGATGATCATGTAGTTGAAGACCAAGAAGAAGAGAAAGATTCAAAAAATGAAGAGGAATCCACAGTTGACATAGAAGAGGAACTTATTGTTGCTCTTGAAGAGTTGAAAAGGGTTAGAAAGAAGAACTCAATATTGAAGGCTCAAGTGCAAGAAGATGAGAAAACAAAGTCAAAGCTTCTACAAGATCTCACCGACTTAAAAGTAAAGGTTGAAGAGGTAAGGATAATTGAAGAAGGTATGGTTGAACAGTTAAAGGAAAAAGAACTAGAGTGTGAAATACTAGAACATGAAGTTATCATTCTAAGGAAGGGACTTGAAAAATTTAATGATAAAATATATCAGTTTAGAAAAAGCTCAAAAAACTTGAATGATATTATCAAAGCATAAATATCTCCATTTGTGAATACTGGACTTGGTATTTGAGAAGGTCAAGAGAAACAAAAGGGGGACTCAAGCTCAAAATAAATATAAGAATAAAAGAAATTAATTGAAGAAGAGCCCAAGATCGATGCTGATATGTTGAAAAATGGAAGCATCAATGAGGAAGAAAACAATGCACCATCAAGGAATAGGGACCATCACAGAAAAAGCAAAAAGAGAACCATGCAACAATATCCTCCAAGGTAATCAGACAGGTTTCAATATCTCTTTCATGGTTATTGTTTCTCATGTAATTATTTTGGTCATAAAGTTGTAAATTGCAGAATAAATGTCAATTCATTTACACCTTTCATAGACTAAAATATCATTTGTTACAATTGCAACAATTTTTGGCATAGAGAAAAATGGTGTAGAACAATGTTCCCTAAATTTCTGAAGTCAAGAAAGAAGAAGGATAGTCAAAATTTTCAAAAGGGTATGATCTCCAAATTTTAGAGGAAGAAATGAAACAAGAAGAGCATTGTAAGTTGGGAGTAGATTTACTCCCATATAAAAATTGATCACCTCAATAAAAGGAGGTGGTAAGGGGGCTATGTTAAGTGTCTTATTTTTAGCCCCAAGGAGCCCTTTGCCATTGATGTCAAAGGGGGAGAATTCATTAAGGGGGAGCAGCTTGTTAGGGGGAGCAGCTTGTGAATCCATTTGTAGTAAAATATTTTTTTTGTAGGGTTGTCATCAATGATAAAGGGGGAGATTGTTAGAATTATTGAGTTGTTGAGTTGTCATTGATGTCAAAGGTTGTCTTTGGTAAATAGCACATAGTGAAGCAAGGCAAATATATATCTCAAGAGGAGCAAGACAAATGTATTTCAAGTAAAGTATTATAATATTTAAATATCAAATTTAAATGTTATAAAGTAAAGGACATTATAAAGTGATGAGACAAAGGCTTAATGTATTTAAATCAAAATATTTAAATATATTATTGAATAAAAGCTTAATATTGGCATATTATAATATTTAAATTATTGATTTAAATATTATAATATAAAAGAAACTTTAAAAAGGAGAGTGGGCTGACTTTTGGGCACCACATGGAAAATGGTATATATACAATGTTGAAACATGGTTTTCAATGAATGTCTTGATTATTGAGGATGAGCATAGTGAGATATCCTTTGATGAAACCTTGTGAATGGAGGTAGTGAAGAAGTATTGTGAATAGATGTTGTGAAAAAGCTTTGCAAATGTAGAGAGTGAAAAACATTTGGTGCACAGAGAGCCAAGTGTGGGCGATACACAGATAACCAAAGCATGGACAACACACAAAGAACCAAGTGAGGGTACACAAGGAATATAGTAAGTAGTGCATGCATTTTTACAAAGAAACCAGGGTACAGAAAAAGAAAGAGATTTGCGAATGGAGGCAACAGATGAAATCCTACGGATAAAGGTAGCAAACGGAGATAGCGCTGCAAGGGAAGAAGGAAACTATCTTGTGTATCTTCCACCAAAGGAATAAAAGTGATGGCTTGGCATTGTGAGGTGAAGATAATATGAATGAAATATTCTAGCGAAGCTCCAAGTTGAATACAACAAAGTTTTAGGACATGCTTGCGTAAGGTATAAAATACAAAACTAGTGTCATCAATATTCCAAACGTTGAGTATGTTGTGTTCATAGAAAAGATAGATAATATTAGATAATCTCCAAAGAGGACAAGCATCGTAGAGAAAAAAATAAGATTACAATCATTGGAAGAAGTTATGGTGGAGAAGAATCATCATCATCTATCAAACTGGAAGGTATGAATATATTGTTGCAATCTAATAGGAAATATATCATACTTGGATTCATTTTTATAGGCTCTACATTGAAGAAAAAGAAATATTGAATAATATGTCAGTGTGAGCTCAATTGTAAGAGGATAAGCACAAAAAATTTGAATTATAAAGCATGGTTATGTAAGTGCCAAGGTATACGTAAGCAAACAAAGAAACCAACACACAAAAAAGGAGCTAAAATTCACCACTGCAAATCTATCAATGCACATTGTGAAAGTTGAGCATTATGTCACTATTTCAAAGATCAATATATGCTTGATTGGGAATATAAAGCAAAGGATAGACACTCATAGACATTGGAAGAAGAGCTCATAGGGCCAAACACAAACATCTAGGAAGGTTGTCAAGGATTGATCACAACTAGGACACACATGAAGGTGCCATTGATGCTCACAGGGGGAGTGCAGTGCAATCACGGAGAGGAGGTTAAAAGTATGCAGAAGCTACCAAAAGGAATAGATTGGATAGTTAGTAATGAAGTATTTCACATGGAAAGTGTTTGGTATACACAGGTGTTCACAAAAAATAAAGGTACAAATACATTATGTTGTCTTTTTGTCTCAACCTTTGGGTTAGCCCAATTGGTTTCCAGCCAGCATTAAGGTGCTAAGGTGTTGAAGGTCAGAGGTTCAATTCTCTTTGGTGGCTTGCTAAAGTTTTGGTCAAATATTTTTGGTGCTACCTTTCATGATTAAGGTGTTGAAGAATGCATGAAATGATAAGAGGTATGTGAGTCAACTTTAGTGATGATTAAATTATTTAATTAAATTTTATTAGAGAATTAAGGGAGATATAAGGAATTATTGGATGTGCATTATTTTTGTTTGAAATTGGGAGAAAATGTGCAAAGGTTATAGATCATATTTGTGAAAAAACTTGTGCATTATTGTTCATGATTGATTTTGGGAGTAGATATGAAGAATAGACTTGTGCATTGTGATTGGTTTTGAAGTGAATGTTGAAATAAGCAAAATAGTATAGTCTCACACAAATAGAAAGGTTGTTTTAAAGCAATTCAAAGTGTCACATAGTGCAAGGATAATGTGAAAGGATTCAATTTAAAAGGACATTTTCAGCTATCTACAAAAGGGAAGGAAAGGTGCAAATCAATAATTACAATATCAATTATCAAGTGCTAGAATATAGATACCTTTTAATGTAATAAAAATGAGACATATGGAAGCAACAAACTTAATGAATGTGAAGAATATATCGAGCATTTGTTAGTGCATATCATTCTCTATATGTTCATGAAAATAAAAGAATTTTGGGTAGAATATGTCTGAATTACTTTAGTTGAGGAAAGCACATTGAAGAATGGGTGAAGAACTTGATGACAACATTATGCAATATTTGGGAATAGATGAGCATTGTTTTGTATGAAAGATTTAGGAATAGATAAGGATTGTTTTATATAATATTTGGAGTAAATTTGAGTAGGTTTTGGAGCAGATTTGAGTAGTATTTATGAGCAGGTTTGTGAGCAAGATTTGGGGACAGACAAACTTGAGAGGCAATTTTTGTCTCATGTGGATTGGTGTCCATGAAATTAAGAGGGAATTGGTGTCTCCTATGGATTGGTGTCAATGGACTTAAGAGGAGGTTGGTGTCTCCTATGTATTAGTGTCCACAAACCTGAGAGGGGATTGGTGTCTCCTATGGATTGGTGTCCACAAACTTGAGAGGGGATTGGTGTCCATAAACTTGAGAGGGGATTGGTGTCCATAAACTTGAGAGGGGATTGGTGTCTCCTATGGATTGGTTTCCATGAACCTAAGATGGTATTGGTGTCTCTTGTGGATTTGTGTCCATGAACTTGAGAGGGGATTGGTGTCTCCTATGGATTGGTTTCCATGAACTTGAGAGAGGATTGGTGTCTCTTGTGGATTTGTGTCCACGAACTTGAGTAAGGGGATTGGTGTCTCTTGTGGATTGGTTTTCATGAACATTGTAATAGAAAATTGGTGTCTCTTGTGGGTTTGTGCCCACAAAATTTGTTGAAAAATATATAAGCAATATTTTGTCACGATTTTCTCCCAAAAGGGTGTTCCCACGTAAACGTTATGTGATGATTTGTGCATTATTTCATTATTGCATTAATATTATTGTTGTTATCATTTGTATTTTAAAGTGAAAAGTTTTATCTTATATTGTTCACCCCACCTCTCAGTATAAGCTTATGTTCTTCAGAGATATGATCATAGTTTGAATACTAAGTGCTAGTAGCACTATTGAGATAAAGAATCCCTAATTTATCAACCATTAAGAAAGTAGATAACACCTATAGGGTGAATACCATAGCTACTTCTTGGTATGTCCTAAAGCCTTAAAAATATTTTTTTGTTATAGGAGTCTTAGATGTCAATGAGCCACAATAGGAAGTATTTGACAACCTTAAGGAAATTTATCAAGAAAATATAATGGAACTTCCAAAAGAACCAAAAGTGTTTTATATGGAAGTGATAAATGCCCTTGTAGAACTCAAAGAAGCTCCTAGGGAAATAGAGAAAGAGCCTATGACAATAGAAGAATTTTCTGTAAAAATAAATGAAGAACCTATGGAGATAGGAAAATCTCCAATAGAAATAGAGGAAGAAGTGGTGGAGTTTTAGAAAGAGGTAGTTGAGCCTTCTAAAAAAGTAGAGGAGTCCACTATGGACATAACAACATTTCCTAAAGAGATAATAAATCCCCATATAGGACCAAGGAACCTCCTATCGATGCACAAAAAACATTTGAGGAAATAAATAATCAGCCTATGGAAGAGCCTCTTATAGAAGAAACTCTATATGATGAAGAAGAAAACATCAATGGTTTAGATCCCACTTCAAAAGTTATGAATAGAATTCAAAAGATATGAGAAAAGGTAGCTCAAGCTCAATTTGAAACTACTAATTAGAAGGCCCAAGTAGAAAAATTAGAAAACCTTCACCTAGAGTTATTAGTTGCTCATGGAGAGGTATGGAAATGGAAGAAAGAGATAAAAGCATGTGATTATGGATGCATTATTTCATCAAAAAATGATAAGTGAGTGGTCGTCCTCAAAGAATAATTAGAAAATTAATAGGAAAGTCTCATGGATGCTGACACTAGATAGAAAAAGATACAAATAAGGAATAACATTTATCATAGCTCCTTCCCATAATAGTCAACTTAGCTATGGAACTCATTAATTATAGAATGCCTTCATGTGTTTACTATGTCTAAAGGAAAAATGACTATATATATAGTTGGAGTATGTAGCCAAGTGGAAGTTCTTATACATTATAATCCCAAGAGACATGACCCAAGTTTATCTCTCTTTCTCCCAAAAATAAAAATATAATTTTGTTAATTTCATTTACATAATTTTATACTTCGTAAGAGCATGGAAAGAGAGCCTAATTTTGTAGTAGGATACATCATTATTAATTCCTTTCTATTCTACTATAAATAATGAAATATTATGGAATAGAAACATAATTAAATACCAATATATTGAGTTTAAGGAATCATTGATGGCACAACCTAAACTTCAAAATATTGGAAAATTTAAGAATAAGGGAATGTATTGCATATCACCCCACCCACAGATCACTAAAGAAAATATTATAAGGAGAATATATTCAAGTGTTTAAGTAATTTTCAAAGGGAGAAGTAGAGTTAGTTATTAAAATTTGGAGTACTAGATGGGATGAGTTATACATTCCTCTCTAGAAAAGAGACTTATTCTCTTTCCACTTTCACAAAGACACTTGATAGGGCTAAAACCCATATTGATATGGCTAAGGCTTATGAACTTTCTTGGATTAGTATTATATTTAATCTCCTTATGATCTAGATCTCATTGTAGGATTATGATAAACACTTGCCTATGTTCATGATAGAAGAATCATAAATATGGAAAGATATATAGAAAACCAAGGGTTACAAGGATGGAGATGAGAACACCTACCTGATAGCCTATGACCTAAGATATTAGAGTTTCATGAGGATGAATAAATATGATGAATATCAGCAAATAAAGATAAACATGTCAATATAGTAGCATAGTTATAGTTGGATAGGGATGTATAACTAATTTTGCATGGGGGAAATGACAAGCTATCAAAATTTCTCATCATATGGCTCATTTTGATTATAGTCCTTGTTGTTTTGTGTACTGTTATTATCCTCAAACCTATTTTTTCAAGGAAACAATAAAATTATGTAACTATTAAAATTTCAAGCATTATAATATTTTTGGTTCTTTGGATTTCTTTACTTGGTTTTATATATAGAATGATCATAATGGTTGTTAAATTCTTTTCCATAGATCAAGAAAGTGTGCATTTTATGAGTTGTAGGTATAAACTAAGGTGTAAATGTTAGATTACGTGGCTATGAAGTGTACTATGTAGTTAAGAGAAGTTGATCTAGCTATGGATGAACAAAAATACTAATCTACGAATGCCCATCCAGCTCAACCATGGAATTGACCATAGAATTAATATAACCCATCATGAAAGACACCATGCATTCTAATTATACATTTCACAATCAATTCCATGTTAGGAAAATTGCAACTATAGTTTTGAGCCAAATGCTTGTGGAAATGGTAGCTATGAGTATTTTAGTCAATGAGATAACATACAAATCCAAAATAACCATCATTATGGAATAATCCAATCATATGTAGGGGAATGAATTTATCCTAACCTTGAAGGATCAAAATTGGTCCCATGTAACATCAAAAATGCTTGTTGTTGTAACTTACTATATTTTATTTGATTTAGTATATAGTTAGTTTCATGCCAAACTTGAGGACTATTAAATATTTTAGATGTTGGTAGGATTTTTTTATTTAAATTTATGTATATTCGCCTAGAGTTGTTCACAAGGGATTTGTAAGTTTGAGACTAGTTGTAAAGGAAACAATAATTGCATTTATACGAACATAAATGAAGAATTGTATGTATTATTTTAATAATTAATAAAATATAGATCTATGGTTCATCTCATGTCTAATATTTTCATATTTATCTTGCAACTATGAGATAACCACACTCACTCCTTGGAGAAAGGGTGAGATTAGTTGGAGATCCAGTAGAATTCTTTTCTATATTAGTATATGTCCATATGCAACACATATTAGATTTTATTTATAGTGTTTTATTTTGTATTTCCAGTTTTATTTTTTCTATAATTGATTTCCTTTCCACAATATTTATAAAAATACTTTCTATAATTTTAAATAGTGAATGAGAATTTACAAGCAATTCCATTTATACCTATATTATTCCCTAGAGAGTTGAGTGCACTAATAGGTAATATAAAATAAGTGCTTTAGTAGCTTGTGGTGTAGAGAAAATGTGCATCTGACAAGTGTATGTACTCTAGATTAACATTAAATTATAATCATATATGTCACAGTTAGAGTGCTTGTAGTTCTTAGTTTTAATTTTATTATCATAGCATGATGTGACTAGGTCAAAAGCCATTGAGAAATATGTACTTATTTATTGCCTAAGTATCTAATACCTAATCAATAAACGAAGTGGAGAAATAGTCTTTCCTTATGAAATTATTCAATTCATGATAATAAAAACAAATCCTCCATTTTATATTCTTCTTAGGGATAATGAAAAATGATGAAACCCACGGGCTATCAAAAATTGGGTAAATAAAATCTAGCATTGAGAAATTTTTTGTATTTTTATTTTAACAACCTATCATAAATATGGGTTTTATTATATGTTGTGGTTGTCTCATAGGTTTGAAATTAAATTGTATAGAAATATGATGAGTGCACATAAGGGTTTTTATTCCCCTCACATCCTTGTAATCTCAATAGAAGGCACCACTAAATTCTCATAATAGGTTAGTGATTGTAGCTTAGTTAATATAGGTTAGTTGGTTTTTCATACACAATGGATTTCTGGGGGAGACCTATAGATTAATGGTTGACCTAATATTTATTAGGTCTTCTTTTAGAAGGATGTTGCCTAATAATTATTAGAAATAGCTTATATTACATTATTTGGGTCATGTAAATGTACCTTCCTTGGTACATACTTAGGAAATTAGATTACTTTAGGGGTAATTTATCTAGTTACTTCATGCAATGTAATAAATGCACAAGTGTCAATGTGCAAGGTGTCCACTTGTACAACTAGGTAGAGTGTTGGCCAAGGAACTTATCTTCCTATATAAAGGGCCATAGATATAGAAGAGATATCAGAGTAGTATAGGAACATAATAGTATAGGATAGACAGTAGTGTGTATGAGCTATAAGCTCAGAGCTCATTCATTGAGCAATAGCTTGTATCATGGAGTGTTCATTTCCTCCATAGCTACTATTGTACTCATTTTTGACATTTCTATTTATAGCATATTTCAGTCATCTCACATATTTACTTTCTTTCTTATTATTATGCATCTTGAGAATGCTATCTCCCATTGCATATTTTATAAAAATCTAAGTGGTATCATAGCTACATTAGATCAATAAGAAAATCACCATTATTGTTAACCCTAAGTTTTTTGTCAACTTAATGCACCATTGGACCAGTAATTTTTAAAAATTCTCAAAAGAGTCTAGGTGATAGAATTAGGGAGAGCCGCAAGTGAGGACTAATGAAATCTTAGTTTAAAAATACTAATATTGCATATGGCTAGAGTATTTCCACAGAGTTGCAAAAAAACTCGTGAAGACTAGGATTCAACATTTGATCCACTAGTTTGATGAAACAACTAGTGAAGCTCATATAAGAGATCTAGAAATATTTACCTGAAGTTTCTTTTATTGAAAAGAATTAATTCCTAGATTATTGGGATACCTCCTACAATAGAAAGCTAGGATACCTCAACTTCGTTTCCTGAAGGTTGGAGTACATTTTTAGTGCAGATATTAGTTGTTTTATAAAGGAGAATACTTTAGAAGAAACTTCTAGAAAAGTATCATGGTGAAGTCAGGAGACATGAGATATCCATTGCTATATTGAAGAACTTCACAAAAATAAAAAGGCCATAGAATCCCTGATTCAAAATAAAATGCCATAGAAGCCTTGATCTAGAAGAAAAGGCCAAAAAATCCTAGAAAAGGCCATAGAAGCCTTAATATTGAAGAAAATTCTATAGAAGACTTGACATTAAATAAAAGGCCACAAAAGCCTTGATACTGAAATAGGCCACATATGCCTTTATCCTGAAGAAGACTCTATAAGAGAATACATAATTTAAAAGTAGATTTTAGAACTAATATTTTTTTTTACAGGTAAAGAAGATATAGTAAGTTGGGAAAGCTTCCTACAATAAAGTTAGAAAGAGTAGCCTCTTAAGAATCAATCCAACACTTGAACCAAAAGAGATCAGGAGGAGATCTCATTGAAGAACTTCCAGAAAAGGAAGAAGAAGTACTAGGAGAGTCTTGCTCAAATCTAGAAGCAGCAAAATTAGGAGAATATCTCACCATAAAAACTTCTAGAAGTAGAAGGTTGAAGATAAGGTCTCAAGGAAGACTAGAAGAAGCTATAAGATCAAAGACCTTGGTGAGGTCTCGACGAGCATCCAGTAAAATTCTAAGGGAGTCTTGCTAAAGAAATAATCAAATAAGAGCTCACTAGATAAATCCACTACCAAGTAGAAGCCCTTGATAGTAAAGGACTTGGGATAATTGTCACCATCTGATAACAAGACCAAGAGGATGAGAATTTGGCAAGAAGTGTCAAATTCAAGCGAAATAATAATACAGTGAATACCTCAAGATATTCTTAAGAAGAAAATCCTGCTTGAAGTTATAATTTGATAAGAAGACTTGAACCAAAATAAGTTGTGTAGAAGTAGAATATTGAATATTACCTCCCACAAAAATAGGACATCGCTTTAGAGACATAAAATTCTCGAAATATATAGTACAATGAGGAGACCACAAGAGGATAACAAAGTCACCAAATATTAGGTTTGTGAAAGAAATTTTGAGACTACAGTTTGGTGAAGAAGGAGCTATTTGAAAAATTCTACAAAGAGCAGCAAGATATTTCTCAAGGAATCAACTTGGTGATCTAATACACCAAGATCTATATCCTCTACAGAAGCGTCAAAGAAGCTACAAAAGCTTCTAGAAAAAGGTAAGCAACTATTGGTGCAAGTAGATTCATTAATTGGATTACTTTTCAGATTTGTTAAAGCACTTTAGTCCAGATTAAAGTTGCAACCTAAATTAAAGTCTTCAAAAGTTTAAAATAAAAAGGTTCCTTTTAGATGTTCATTTGCACACTAGGATTTGATTAGATTACAAATATTAATCATCTATCAACTAACTATTATCTACTTTGGAAAGCGCAAAGAAGACTAAATCCTACAATACTAATTGTAGTGAATTTGCAAAATATTTGAAGGTTCATTTTAAATTATTCTTGATTAGTTGTAGTGAATTGATTAAGTGCATTTTCTTGAGAGTAGATTGGAGTGATAAGGTGTAATTTTTTAGTGCATTAAAAAGTAGAATTTGTTATATTCATTTACACTATTATTACTTTCAAAAGAAATTAGTTTTGTGAGTTGAAAAAAGTTACAAAATCTAGTTTGCATCAAGTTTCTAAAGACACTCTTAAAGCACAAAAAATTGCAACTCTTAGTGACCAATAGAATTCACCGAAATTAGTCAGTACAAGCAAAGAAAAGCTAACCAAAATGAAGCTTCAAATATTGAGACTTGGTGAGTCTCAAATCCAAAGAACTTAGGGGTTAGTGCAACTAAAATAAATATTCTATTTTATAGTGTTTACAAAGCTTGGATTCACCATCATATATCCAAGAAAAGAGGGTAAGGAGTCTACTCAAAAGAGACATCCTCAAAACCCTCATATTTCACTCATAAATCTGATACAAAAATAGAATCTCAGACCTGCAAAAGAGTGCAAGAAAAGGTGTAATAACAAGGGTTTTACATACATGTTAAAGTTACATGGTATTGCACTTCTATAATACATCATATGTAGGGAAAGGAGTAGATTTTAAGGTGCCTCAAAAGGCACAATAGGTACAAGAAAATCCAACCAAAGAAGGGCCAAAATATTAGCGCTCTTTAACTGCAATAACCCTTATGTTCTTGTGTAAATTTAATATAAAATGTAATCGCATGCCACTCAAAGGGGGATCCCTTGTAATAATTTTTCCACTTATAGGGGGATCCCTCCTTAAAATATTAAATGCTAATTTATTCTTCTTCTTGGATGCCTTATGAAAATATCAAAACCTAATATTTATATCTACCCTAGAGCTACATTTGTAAGGATGTGACTATTCACATTATGAATTTAGATAATAATTAATTAAATGAATAATATTTAATAAATAAATAGCGTTAGGATATGGAATCCTAACATGCCACCCCTCTCAAAAAAATCTTTGTCCTCAAAGCTGGGACGGAGGAAATTGTTGTTGAAATTGATGAAGCGCTTTCCAAGTAGCATTTGCACAAGTTCTTGCACAAGTTTAATGTCACTTTTTCATAGGCAGGGATATCTTGAAGGTTGAATATTTAGTGGTGGATTACCAGGAAGAATAGTAGGATCATGATGATGGAGGGGGAAATCCTTGGGGTTCTTTAAATACTTTGGAGTGACGTGTCCAAAGTGATGGTATCTCTACCATATATTCTTGTTGTTCCCTTGGAGATTGAATGGAAAATAAGTGTGCATTCACTTTTTTACCTCATTTTTTAATAGGTTTTTCCATGCGATGAGAACTCACTATTTGTGAGAAATCTACGGGTAATCCATTTAGAGTGTATGTTTTATCACCAACTATGAATTGCATCCATAAGGTTGCAAAATCCCAGAGTATTACACCGAGTGTTCACAACCATTGAGCCCCTAAAAAAACATCACTTTCGCTTAATGGAAGCACATATATATCAATTTTCATGTGGTATTTGTCTATGGTGACCTTGATATTATGACACTTCCCTTGATAGGTAATTTGTTCTCTAGTACCAATCACCACCTTAAAGCTATGACAAGGTCATATATAACAATTAGCCTATTTTACTATGTGTGATTCAATAAATTATGAGTACTTCCTGAGTCAAGGAGCACCATGAGATTTTGATGTTTGAAGGACCCTTGAACTTTCATAGTTTTTGGAGGAGGAAAAACTATGAGAGCATTGAAGGAAGTTTTGAGGATGTCTTCATTGCTATGATCAGGTGCTTCGATCACTTCTTGCATATCTACCTCATTGTATTCATTTTTTATTAGGTGCTTTGATCACTTCTTACACATCTACCTCATATTCTCCCTTTATGGAGTGATAGGGATCAACTGCATTCAACAATTGCATATCTAACTCATCTTCAACCTCTATGGAGTGATAAGGATCGACTACATTCAATAAATACAATGTTTGTGTAGCGCATTTATGATTGGGCCCATATGGCTCATCATAATTATAGAAGAGGTCTTTAACCTACCAATCCTTCATTTCCTTCGGATTAAGGTACTTAATATACAATGGTTGGTTAGGTGCTGGGGTAGCGTGTGTGAAGGGTGATTGTTCAATAGGTGGCTTTCTATGATAATGTTGAGTACTAAATTTATCTTCAGTTAACAAGGCTAATAAATAGGCTACCAACATGGTGCAGGGATTGAACATCATCACCCCTACTCTAATTTCATTTTTCAATCCATTGATAAAATAATTTATGAGAAATGATTCATCCAACCCTGTGGTGTGTTTGGTGAGATACTTGAATTGAGTTTGATATGCACACACTAAAGTGATTTGATGTAGGTTGGTGATATTAATCTGCAATAATAGTTTCATCATTGGTCAAATTTTGTGATTTAGGGTATCTAAATCGGGGTCATGAGATCTTCCTTCAGCCATTTTTGTTATCTTCTGGGGAAGTTGTCACAAAAATTCCTAAAAAATTCATCGTCAAAATTTGAGTAAAAATTCATCGACAAAATTTTCACAAAAAGTCATCAACAAAAATTGCTGAAAAGTCATTAACAAAATTTGCACAAAAACGCATCAACGATAAAATTTACACAAAAAGTCGTCAATTTTTACAACTATTAGAAATTTTGAGTATATTGTTGTCATTGATGTCAAAGAATTAAGGGCATAATTTAATGACATTGGTTGTCATTTATGTCAAGGAAAATAAAGGTTTAATGGTTTTACCATTATGGCATTTGCAAAAGAAAAAGGAAGAGATTTTATGATGGAAAATACTTTTACCCCATGGTTGTTAAAAACTAGGAATTCCAAGGATTCAAGCTCTTTTTCTTTTTTTTCTTTGGTATTTTGAGGATTTTGCTTTTTGAGAATTTTGTTCATTTTGTGAAGGAGCAAAGGGATATTTTTTGGGGGAGGATTTTACTCATTTTTTCGAGGAGCAAAGGGTTTTTTTTTGTTTGGGACTTGATCATTTTGTAGAGAAGCAAGGGGATTTGTTTTGGGGGGGTGGGGGTAAGCTTGTTCTTTTGTCAATTCTTGGATTTCTAGACCATTCACGTGATAGGAAGAGAAACAAAAACTTTTTTCTTAAGAGGTAAGACTTACTTTGTAGTGTCATATTTCCTTTTTCAAAATCTTAATTAAAATTGTGAGAATGTTTTTGGATTTTGAGATAAAAAAAGTATGACTAAAGCGGGATCCTATCGCTAGACATAAATATGGTTTGCAAAAAAATCTAAAAGAAAAACTAGGAATGGTTGAATAAATGGAAGACTACATTAGACACCTTACAACAACTACTTAGAACCAAGAAAGTAGTGAGTAGAGAACATGGAAATGTGTGTGTATGAACAATGAAATGGGGTGTATACCCAAGATAAAAAAGATTACATCAAGACAAGTGACCCTCATACAAACATGATGCTACATGAAATGTTGAATGAAAGACAAGATGAATGCAACTATGGTGAAAAAAATACCTAATGCAATGTAACTAAACATACAACTAGTCAAATTCATGAATAAGCGATGATGATAAAATGCAAAATGTAATATATGGCAATATGCAATGCATTAATGTTGTGTAAAAAATGTGGTGGATGGTAGGATGAAATCTTGTGTTATATTTTTATGTTTTTTATGCATAAAATACTTGTAGGTGGATAATATTAAGTGGTTCAGGTTCCTTGAAACCCTCAAGTGTAGCTAACCGATAAGTTCGTGGTCTCATCTTGTGTGTGATGATGAATGGGCCTAACTAGTTTGTAGTAAATTTGTCATACAAATGGCTAGGTATGTCATAAAAACATGGTGTTATGTGAAATTTTGAATAAAATACAAGATGAATGCAACTATGGTGAAAAAAATACCTAATGCAATGTAGCTAAACATACAACTAGTCAAATTCATGAATAAGCGATGATGATAAAATACAAAATGTAATATATGGCAATATGCAATGCATTAATGTTTTGTAAAAAATGTGGTGGATGGTAGGATGAAATCTTGTGTTATATTTTTATGTTTTTTGTGCATAAAATAATTGTAGGTGGATAATATTAAGTGGTTCAGGTTCCTTGAAACCCTCAAGTGTAGCTAACCGATAATTTCGTGGTCTCATCTTGTGTGTGATAATGAATGGGCCTAACTAGTTTGTAGTAAATTTGTCATGCAAATGGCTAGGTATATTAGAATTCTGTTGGTTCTCCTTTAACACTAGATCATCAAATTGAAACTCTCTAAGATGTACCTTTGTATTGTAATATCCCTTGATAGGATCTTGATAAATGTAAAGATGTTCAAGAGCATTAATGCATCATTCATCAAGAAGGGTGAGTTGATCAAGGTGATCCTATCGTGCAATGTCATCATCAATGAACTCTTGTAATGATATGTGCAATGAGAGAGCATCAAAGAATAGTGTGATATTAACTTTATTTTTTGGCTCATTTGGTTCTTCCAATTTTGATAATGCAAATATTGCATCATCCAACAGTTCAATTGTAAGAGACTTATCATTGGGAATAGGTGCTTCTACTAATTGGTTAGTGACGATCTCATAATTGAAATATTTATGTCCAATGAATTTGAGGTTAAAATCTATCAAAATCATGATCCACTTTGTGGTGCAACTATTATGATATGTATGACTCATCATATACCGCAAGGGGTTCTCTTTGGATATAACAAAATTTTTTAGATTGATCATGTAATGGCGAAGTGTCTTAGTAGTGAAAACTATTGCTAAGCAAAACTTCTCAATGTAAGTATACTTGACTTTGTAACTTACTAAGGTGAAACTAATATAATATATGGCCTGCTCCTTATTAGCCTCATTCTTATGGGTCAACATACTATCTAAGGCAAAGTTAGTGGCTAAGAAATATAGTAGAAAAGGTGCACCAAGTCAAGGAGGGGATAATACTGGTGTAGAAACTAGGTATTACTTTATATCCTTGAAGACATTTTGACAATATTGATCCCAAAGGAAAATTACCCTCTTTTGTATAATATGATTAAATGCTCAACATTTATATGATAGTGCACGATGAAATGTTAGATGTCTTGTATCTTTCCTTGTAAGCTATGAAACTGCTTAATATTGGTAGGGAGAGGCATGTTTAATATTGCTCCAATCATGTTTGGGTCAACCTCGATGCCTCGCTTAGAAACTATGAAACCTAAAATATTTCTAGATGTTATACCAAAAAAACACTTCTTAAGATTCAACCAAACATTATGCTACAAGAGGAAATAAAAGACCTTATGTAGAACATCAATATGATCAATGATATAATAAATACTTTTCTAGCAGATCGTCGACAGTCTTTGATAATCTTATGCATGTAGTCTTGAAAAATGTATGGCATTACCCATTGATAAGTAGCACCATCATTTTTGAGATTAAAATGTATTATTTTGTATCAAAATATCCCCCATGGTGTGGTAAAAGTGATTTTGGGTTGATTGTCAGGATTGACACAAATTTTATTATAGCCCAAGAAACCATCCATGAGGGAAATCATTTCATGACCTATCGCTACATCTACGAGCGTATCAATGCTAAGGAGTAGAAATTCATCTTTAGGGCTTGCTTTGTTAAGATCTCAAAAATTTGTGCATATGTGAACCCCCCATTTGGCTTCCCCACAAGGACCATGTTTGAAACCCATTTAGGATAGTCAATGGGTTGAATGAATCCTATGTACAACAATTTTTGTATTTCATATTTTATCATTAGAGCTATCATTGGATGTAGTTTTCAAAGTTTTTTCTTGATAGGCTTGATCACTGGATTGACCATCAAATTATGGATATTAGGAACCGAGTTCCTATCAATTGGAAATCAAGGAGAGAATAATGGAATGATGCAGAAACTAAGAAAATTAATAAATCACTTTTAAATATTATTGTTTCAAAAGGAGGTTTCCCTGCCAAACGCTCTCAAGGATATTTATAAATTATATTCTTCGATACCTTAATGACACCTTCTATAAATGCATATATAAACCTATCTAATGGTTATGATGTGAAAGGACACAATGGTCCATAATTAAATGAGAGATTAATTATATAATATAAGTTAGGATTAGAATCCTAACAAGTCACCCCTCTTAAAAAGAGCTTTGTCCTTGAAGCAAAAATTGGGAAAATTGTTACTGGATGTGATGAAGTGTTTCCCACATAGCATCTTCAGAGGGTAGACCTTTCCATTGAATCAAAAGCTCAGTGATGGTGCAATGGTGAATTTTTCGAGTATGGCGATCGAGGATAGCTTTAGGTTTGATCATGAGTGCTCCATCTTCTATAAACTCAGGAAGTTAAGTTTGTGTATTAATGTGGTTGCCAAGTACTGCTTTAAAAGGCAAGAAACATGGAAATAGGATGAATTTTGGAAGAATCTGGTAACTCAATTTTATAAGCAACAAACCCAATACGTTGAAGGACTTTATAAGGACCATAGAATTTAGGAGCTAGCTTTTGATATCCTTTTATTTTGAGTGAAGTTTGATGATAGGGTTGAAGACGAAGGAATACCATATCACCCTCTTGAAAAACTCTCTCGGTTCGATGTTGGTTTGCTTGTTGCTTCATACGATGTTGAGCGGTGATTAAATTATCCTTGAGAAGGTGAAGAATGTCATCTCTAGTAGAAATGTGAGAATCTACTATTGGTACATTCAAAATTCTGGGAATATAAGAGGTAATGGAAGGTGGTGTTTGGCCATATAATGCTTCATATGGTGTCATCTTAATGGTGGAGTGGTATGAGGTATTATACCACCATTCGGCTAAAGGAAGCCATTTAACCCAATGAAGGGGTTGCATAGAAATAAAACAACGTAGGTAGGTCTCTAGAAATTTGTTAACAATTTCAATTTGACCATCATTTTGTGGATGATAAGCATAACTCATATGAAGTTGAGTGCCTTGGAGTTTGAATAATTCTCTCCAAAAGTTACTAGTAAATGTAGGATCACGATCACTGATTATGGTAGAAGGCATGCCATGAAGTTTGAAAATATTATCAAGAAATATTTGGGCTATAGTACTAGTCGTGTAAGGGTGAGCCATGGGGAAAAAATGAGTGTATTTAGATAAGCAATCTACTACAACTAGAATAGTGGTTTTTCCTACAGATTTTGGAAGGCCTTCAATAAAATCCATGGAAATATCAACCCAATTTTTTTTTGGGATAGGAAGAGGTTGTAGAAGGCCAAGAGGATTTATTGTTTCACATTTTTGTCTTTGACAGGTATCACATTCGTCCACAAATTTATTAATATATTGTTTCATGCCTACCCAATAAAAAGATCTAATCACTCTTTTTTAAGTCTTGAGGAATCCTGAGTGTCCTACCATGGGTGTGGCATGTAACTCATGGAGAATTTTGGCATGATATGAGGATGTGGGGGATAGGACAATACACAATATCTCTATCTAAAAATCATACACCTAACTAGTGCATCAATTAACATCAAGCATTAACGCATAAAAATATGGACAACAATGAATTTAATAAGAAAGTAAGGTTTATTTTATTAAAAAATTTCCAAATCCTGATTACAAATACGTCCCTCTTAGGGATACCCAAATTCTTGATACAATTGATACAATTTTGAAGGCCCCTTGAAGGGGATGGTGCAATACGTAAACTCTTTAAAAAGAACACAAACTACTCAAGGCCAAATATAGCCTTCTTCTCACATGATTGGAGGAATATATTTCCAAGAACACCTTGAAATGCTTAGATTTTGTAAACCTATGTTGAAGAAAAAACATAAAAGGGGTTAATAGCAAAGGAGGCCTCTCTTGATGAGGCACTTGATGGGAAATTGCATAAATGATGAAAAATATAGCAATAAAGCATGTAAACTAGTAAATATGTGCATGAAATCTCTAGATTGATGTAAAGCTTATAAAGAAAGTAGTAAAGCTAGAAACTAGGCAACCTAATTAACCATTAAAATTTCAAATGCATCAAATTCAATGAAACTAGTCTATATTGACAAATGCAAGGAAAATAGAAGCAAATATACCTCTAATTCCTAAATTTAACCATACAGATGCATACAAGAAAGATAATCTAAGTTAGATCTACCTAAATACAAGCTCGAAAGAGAAAATCTATGGCTAAAACAAAGGAAATCAAATATCAAACCCTCACCATGGGTCTGAGGTACAGTTGGCACTGTTAGCCATGACTGAGAATAAAATGCTCTTGCTCTTGTAATAAGG
Organism: Wollemia nobilis; assembly: GCA_028583015.1. Classification (NCBI taxonomy): domain Eukaryota; kingdom Viridiplantae; phylum Streptophyta; class Pinopsida; order Araucariales; family Araucariaceae; genus Wollemia; species Wollemia nobilis. The sequence goes on along the minus strand of JAQPPZ010017031.1, from coordinate 1,811,751 downwards.
TCTTGGATCTTCAATTTCCTCCATGGAATTGATGTTCAAGGGTTGCCTTTGTGTTCTTGCATATATTTGTGATGTAAATTCTCTAAATTGATTGTGGAAGAGGCTCAATTAGGATGATTGATATCCTTGGACTCTTCAATCCTCCATATATTTGAATGTAATCATGATTTCCAAATTGGCAACAAGTAAGAACTCCTCAAGGGTTTGCAAATGACTCCATAATTCGATAGAGCTTATTTGCATTCAATTCAAAACTCTTCTCATCATTTTTCCCCAATTTTATGAGGGGTATTATAGCACTATCCATTCCTATTCTTGGATTTCTTGGGAAGCTAATATCAATAACTAGGAGGTTGGAATAGTTGGGAGGAAGGTTCTAGATGCTTCCTTAATCAAAACCACTTGAAATCTATTGTCATGGTTGTTGTAATTGAATTTGGCTTGGCTCAAGAATTCAAAACAGTTTTAGGGCTAACCGTAGCTCTAAGGCGCAACTAGCTCTATTAGCCATGGGTTTTAGCCACGGCTAAGGCTAAGTAGGCCAACTCTACCCAAATTAAGTGGTTATAACCACTACTTTGTCTTGGAATGGTCCAAGATCATTCATATGGTCTATTAGGATACTCATATGAGTAGTCCACTACACATGATACATTTTAGGTGTCTATAGATACCCCTTTTGGGATGCATTGTGAGAACAAACAACATCAAGAAAAAATCAACCTCCTAAAACCATGTTGTAGGTTGAATGATGATCATTGATCTAATCAACATTAGATGCCCCAATTTTTCAAAAGGATGCACATCTTAGAATCATTGCTTCCAACTGAGGGAAGGCTTAAATTGCAAAGATTTTGCAAGATCCATAGTGATCTGATAGTCGACGCTACAATCATTCTGATAGGTGGAGAGCTACTAAATTAACTATCATAGTTTTTTTTTTCCCCAACAAAGTGTAAGCTTATTATAGTTGTTGGTAATGATTCGTAAGACGAACATAATTTTGACAAGATCTAGTGATCTCTTGTTAAATTTGATTATGATTATTGATATTATGACTACCCCCTCAAGCGACAAGTCAATGAGGGTAGGGCATTTAATGAAGTGATGAGTCACTTTACCAACATGATTGATTTGAACAATTGAAGACTTTTGCACTTTGTTATTATTTGGCAAGGTCTAATTCATTCGTGATTTCAACTATTAATAGTAATTGTACATATCTATCCCGTGGAGCAGTCTGGCTATAATGGCCTTCTTAGGGAATTAATATGATAGCAATTCCAATTAGGCTTGTGTTAAATCACTATGTTCAATGATCTAATGAAAATATCATAGAATAATTGAGATAAATCTTTGTTCCCATGGAGCAGTTTGATCGTTGTGGCATTCTTTGAGATTGAAGCTTTAATTCTTAGGAATTGTGGTGTTAAAGAGATATTTGGCTCTCCATAACGGTGTGTGACATCCTTTCAATACCATTCCACATGCATGTGGAATGATGTACTGGACTGAAGCATCTCAATTTGAACAATGACTATTTTTTTTTAAGCAAAAAATCCCTTGCAGGGCCATCTTGGTCTGAGAGACCATGAACAGGAGGTTCTACACCATCAAAATCACCCAGGAGTCACACCCGACCCTACCCACACCAACATTATCAATTGGATTTTGGATACCCAATTCAGCTTTTTGATAGGGTGGAGATTTGAACCTGGGACCTCCCTTGGAGGGTTGCCCTCTCCTCTCCAACTCACCTACAACACTTGGGGGAACAATGACTAATTTTACCCCAAATGTCCTTTATGGTGATTTATTAATCTTACAGGATTGCATGGATAGCAAGTTGATGCAATGAATATTTTTGTTATTTTTGAAAATTTTAAACTTTCTGGTTGGTTGAATATTTTTTATTTTGAATTTTGAGGCCCTTCATGGTTGGATTTTGAGGGTATTTATTGTTGGCTATGAGCCGCAGTTGTTAGTCGCAGCTAATTTAGGAAAATTCCTTAGTCGTGGCTCTGACCCATGGTCAGAAAACCCTAATTCTACGCCTATGGTTACCAGCCATAGTTGAGGGCTAAATTGGAAATATAAAATAAAAATCTATCATTTTCAATTCATTATTTTCCAATTGCCAACTGTTGAGAGAGAAAGAGAGCTTTGAGAGGTATCATTGAAACTTTGACATGGAATGCTACCAAAATTTACCTACACCCATGGCTGACCAACCAGAGGCATCCTCCAGTGGAAGAGTCAGTGCTACGCAGGTAGCATCACAAGCCTAACTTATTAAATTACCAACTTAAAATAAACAAAATTAATTAATGTATAAAATGAACTCACTAAACTATTGACAACAAACCTCACCCTAGTTAGGTTTAGACTAGGCTAGCTTAGTTGGGGAGGGTTAAATTTTTGGATTTTGGGATTTGATGGGATGGGAAATAACCCTTAAAAAGGTCTTTCCTATAGCTGTAGGTGGCAACCATGGTTCCTAATTGGAAAATTGGGGGCCACAGCTGAATTCAAATTCAAACGATCAAAAATTGACTATTACCGCCTACCACAGGTTGAAGTTACGATTGAGCAACCTTAGAAAAAATTTCCAATTTTTTTGAATGTTTGGAATGCATTTATGATTTTTTTCTCTTTTTGAAGGTTTTTTGAATTTATTTGCATTTTTAAGTGCTTTTTTTGATGTTTTGGAATTTTAAGTGATTTTATTATCGTTGCTCTTTAGAGGTTGACTACTAGAGAGAGGGAATATGATATCCTCTGTGAGCTCCATGATAGACTGACAGATGTTGATCGAGACTGGTTCAGTGTTATAAGCTTCGACTATGTGCTATGACTATCTTCCATTTGAATCGATCAGTCCTACCTGACTGCTTTGGCCCATTGTTGGGATGCAAGAATAAACACCTTTCACCTACCCACAGGTGATATTATCATGACCCTGGAGGATGTCTACCGCATATTTCATATCCCCATTGATGGTGAGGCCATCACATATTTTCCCACCTTGGTGAAGGATGCCATTTTTGAGAGGATATTTCATGCTAGGAGCAATGAGGCATAGCTATATTTTGAGCATGGTGGTGTGCATATTGAGTACTGGTATCACAAGCATGTATTCTCATGGTGAGTGATCATGCTAATGTAGCTCATCATGCAGATTGTGTTGCCTGATACTTTTGGAGTGAGGTTCCCTTGGAACCTCCTAGTTAGGACATAAGACCTTCTAGCCAACACTACACAATTTTTTCAATTTCTATCCTAGGGGACTACTTTAATTGTGCATCTCTATGATGAGCTGTACCAGATCATATAATAGAGCCGCATGGGAGTTGATTGTAGTATACTGCTCCAGATATGGGCCTAGGAGTACATTACCATTGATTTCCCTGGAGTACTGTCACTAGAGGTTGACAACATCAATGAGGAGTGCTAGTGCTATGTTGTATGCTGGCCTAGGGAGGTTGAGGGCTTCAGGATTAGGTCCCACACATGGGACCTCCAGTACTACATGGATCAACTAACTAGACTACGACCAAAGCATGTGATATGGTGCCCCTACATGGACTATCCTACATGGGAGGAGGTGGAACGTAATCTGAGATGGACATGATGCAAGAGATAGCTTCTCAGGCATAAGCTTGAGATAAACGAGTTCTTCCACTTCTTACACATTTATAGGAAGTTTAGGATATGCCAAGACATCCCAAATGAGCTAGTCATTTACTGCCACCTTAAGGTAGAGAGAGACTTGGCCTGGTCTCAGGTCACTCAACTAGGGTATGAGGATGATGAATTCTACGACTCAGGGCTCACAAACACAGGGACCATAGAATAGTATGACGTCTAGTGGACTACCAGGTTGTGGTGGGGTGGTGGCCCACTAGGCAAAGCTAGAGTTGGAGCAATGGGTTTGTTAGAGTATAGAGGGTGGAAGGGGCTAGGATACAATAGAGGAGGAGCCCCAGGAAGAGGATGAGGGCAATGAGGAGCTAGATGATGATATGTCCCAACTAAGGGTATAGGTGGCTAGCTTGGAGTCACAGCTACAAACAGTGGGGACCTAGATCCTAGAGATATATACCTTCATGGCTACCTTACAAGAATAGTTGAGAGTAGCTCAAGCCCAGCTGGTAGAGGGATAGGCATAGTGGCGAGGATACGAGGAGAGGGTAGATCTTCAAGTATATATTACCACTATCGAGATAGAGATAGAGAAGGTCACTATACAACATGATCTTCTCAGGTCTTAGCTGGATGTTGTGACCATAGAGTGGGACTTACTCTTATCTATGAGAGGTCCCTCAACTTCTCAAGTTGCTCCTATAGTTCCAGCTATACCAGGACTAGAAGGTTTGGATGTGGGTGTAGAGATCTAGAGATTGTGTACCCTCATCCAAGAGGGTAACAGGCATCATGCAACATATGTGGCTCACATCACTCTTATGGTGGGAGAGATCAAAATGCTCATTGGTGAGGTACCAAATATGCCCACAGCTATAGAGTCACAATGGACTAGGACATGGGAGACAAGGTAGTTGTCTGCATGGTCTAGCCATAGGAATCACAGGATAGAGAGGTCCACAAGCACCAGTTCTAGGTGAACTCATCGGGAGGAGGGTGGACGCTTGCGGTAGGAGCCTCATAGGTAGGGGGTGCAAGACACTCATGATTATGCTTTGAGCACATTGTGTACCATTTTTTGAGTGTAAGGTCTAAGAACCTACACAGTTGTAGCCTATGGGTATTTTGAACACATGCCTATGTACTCTATTTTGACACACACACACACATATAATATATATATGTATGATCTAAATTTATGGGACTCATTATACATGTACATTTTTTTGTTGTTTTATGTTTATGAGATGCGTATGGATGACATGCACTAGCTAGATGATGGATGTATGACTAGATATTATGATCTAGATGTGTAGATGGACTACTATGATGTATGCATATGGATGCAATGTTAGATGTTAAATGCATGTTTTATTTGATTTACTTGTATGCATTTAATTTATGATGTTATAATATGATGAATGCAATGTATGTAATGCATTATTTACATGATGATGATCTAATGTAAATGAACCTGTGTGCTTTAATCACTTAAAACATAAGGAATGAATGCAATATGAGTTAACAATCTAATGGATGACACCACAGAATGTATAACAATCATGAATGTTATTGATAAATATTATCATAAGAATTAACCAATTAGACACCCGAATGTGAGATGAGGTGATGTATTGTTTCTCTTCATAAGCTTTTGTGAGTTAAAAGATATGCACAAAATAGTCAGTGGCCGTCTAAATATCATTGCTGATATCCATCCGGTATCTATTCTATGTTGTGAACATCCTTTAATAAACAAAATCTCATAAAAATAAATTTATGATTGATGGCTTGATGTGATTTGTTGCTATTTGGGAATTTTTGAGGTTTTCCATGAGACTCAAACACCCTAGTTGACTTATCAAAAGTTGTATAATGACTATACTAGACTCCTAAAAGATAAAGTTTTTGCTATGAAATACCAAGCTATTAATTATCCCTGTGTGTGCAAATTAATATATTAGATGAGACATAAGACTACCTCATTTCTAGGCAGGATTCATTCAGCCCATTGTTGTAATGAGGATCACCACATGCTCACCTGATCCTAGGTTTGGACTTAGTTGGACTAGACCACTAGGCAATACAGGCCACCTAAAGCTAGCTCATTTGTAAATTGCTTAGACCTACCCCAATGTCAGGCGAGATTCATTCAGCCCATTGTTGTATTGGGGATCACTCTATGGCTTTTGAGTATTGACCATTCTAGGGATTCAAGCTCTTCACCCCCTTATTTTATTTTGATTTTATTGGGATACTTGCTCATGTATAGTGATAAAAATCACTGTTTATTTTGTATTTTGTTTTTCTTTTGTTTTGAGCAAGGGATTTTATTTGATTTTGGGATTTTGCTCCTTTTTGTAAGCAAGGGATTTCTTGGGTAGGGGGGAACTTGTCCTTTTTCCAATGACCCACACTCTAGACCATTGCGCATCACAAAATGAGCAAGTAACAAAACCTTTCACTTAAGGTGACCAGGACCACTTTGTAGTGTTCATATTTCCTTGCCCTAATTAGGATTGTTAATGTGTTTGATTAGTGATGGGATTCTGATATGCTAAGTGCTATCAAAACTAGACCTCATCTACAAAATCAAAGCAAGCTTTCTACTAAATCTGAGAAGACCACTAGGTATGGTTGAATGACTAAAAAACCCTAGTATATTCCTCATAGAAATAGGAGGGGTTGTGTTGAGAAACATAATTACTCACAAGGGTGATAGATGATGATGATGCATAGATGCATGATTGAAATACAAATGTGGTGTCATTTGTAAGATTGCAAACACAACCTATCCTAATGCAAGTGCGATGGATGGAAATGCCTAATGCAATGCAATTAAATGAATGCAAGTGCAAAATAAAATGCATGATGCAAATATTTTTGAAATTTTGAATATTTTGCAATATTTTTAGATTTTATTGCTTTTTGATTTTTATGGATTTTGAAAATTTTCCATGTTTTTGAAATTTTGAATTATTATGTATGGAACGCCTTAAGATGAAGGATGTTGAGAGGTTCAAGCTCTTCAAAACCTTCAAGCGATGTTAGGTGATATGTTCCAGGTCCAATCTTCTTAGAGATGATATATGGACCTAACCAGTTAGCCATAAATTTATCTCGCAAGTGCGACGGTAGGTTTGAGTTCTGTTGGTTCTCCTTCAACACAATATCACCAACTTTAAAGTCTCTCAAATGGAATTTATTATTATAAGCTCATTTTAGGTGTTCTTGATAAACGTGGAGATGCTCAAGGGTATTCACACAATGTTCATCAAGAAGCATCATTTGATCAAGGTGAGCTTATCGCGTAGTGTCATCATCTATTAACTCTTTCAATGCGATGCACAACATTTGAATTTACAACTCTAAGGGTATAATGGCCTCAATGCCATATACTAGCAAAAATGGTGTTGCCCCAGTGGGTATCCAAATGCTAGTCCTGTAAGCCCATAATGCAAGGGGCAACTAGATGTGCCAATATTTGTGGTTTTCTTGTACCATATTTTTCAATATGGCTACCACAGTCTTGTTTGAAGCTTCAACTTGCCCATTTTCCTATGGATAGTATGGAGTCACAAAATTGTGTTGTATATTATACTTGGATGTTAAAGCCCTCACAATTTTATTCTTAAATGATGTTCCATTATCCAAGATTATCTTGGATGGTATCCCAAAATGACTTATGATATTGTGAAGTATAAACTCCGCAATACGTGCTCCAGTTGTCATTGTCAGAGGGATTGCTTCCACCCACTTTGTAAAATACTCAGTAGCCATTATAATAAATATATGTTGACCGATGATGGGGGAGAGATCTTATCGATTAGATCTAAACCCCACTAAGAAAATGGCCAAACCGCTTGAATGGGTTGTAAGGCCTACGATGGCAAGTGCATAATATTAGCATGATGCTGAAATTTAATGTATTTCTTGACATACGTGGTGCAATCCTTCTCCATAGTGGGCCAATAATAACCCATTCAAAGGATGCGCTTGACAATGGCCATGCCGTTGAAATGACCACCGCATGTACCATCATGAGCCTATAAAATTACCCAAGTTGACTCTTGGGGCTCAAGACAATGAAGGAGAACTCCATTATAGCTTCGATGGTACAAGATGTCTCCTAACAAGACATACTTTGTCACTTTCTATCTAAATGTGCATTTTGCGACATGCGATAATCCCTGAGGGATTAAACCAAGCTTAAGGAAGTCATGTAATTGTGACATCCAATCCTGATAAGATTCTACCTTGAATGACAAGATGACTTGTTCCCCTTGTGGTTCACCATGCATGAATGCAGACTGGGATACAACCTTGTGGTGAATGGTGGTGCCATTCCCTGTAGGACCCTACGAGATCAAAGACCCCTAGGGTGCCTTCTTGAGAAAGTATCTGGATTTATAGAACCACTCATGGTTTGGTTCTATATGAATCATGTTGACTGATTCTTTATTATCAAAAGCCTCATGCTACATCATGGCATGCGATAGCATATTTACATGAATGGTAGTAAAATCGATAGATAGATTTTGAGGGATTAAAGATCCCAAAGATGCCATAGTGTCTACAAATATGTTTGACATATGAGGGATTGCCTCGATGTCATACCACTCTAGTTGGGCTAGATAAGTGTTAGCAAGATCCTTATAAGATTTTAGGATAGGACACCTGCATTGAAAAAGTCCCTTCACTTGATTGAATATGAGAAGGGAATCACCAAAGATGTTTAACCTTTTAATCTTCATGGTGATGGTTGTTTGGAGGCCCAAGATTAAGGCATCGTATTTAGCATTGTTATTGGTACAAGGAAATTCTAGCTTAAATAACAAGGGCATTGGAGCACCTTGTGGTGTGAAGAAGATAATTCTTGCACCACCCCCTTGCTCACACTTTGAACCATCGAATAACAAAGTCATGTTAGCTTTGTTATCTGGTTCTTTGGGTTTGGGAGATTTTGATAATGCAAAGACTGCATCATTAGGAAGCTCTATGATAAGAGGTCTACTATCTTAAAGAGGTGCCTCTACCAGCTGATCAACTATGACCTGTCCCTTGATGGAATTTTGGCTAATGAATTCCAAATTAAATTCTATCAATAGCATGATCCACTTTGTAGTACGTGTATTATGATATGTCTTGCTCATCATATACTACAAAGGATTTTGTTTGGATATTACATACATCATATGACTTATCATGTAATGATGCAACTTCTTTATTGCAAACACCATTGCTAAACATAACTTCTCCATGTATGCATACCCTAGCTCGTAACTCACCAAGGTGCGACTGATGTAATATATCACTTGCTCTTTGTCTTACGTACATTCTTTTGGACCAACATGGTTCCCAATGCAAAGTTAGTAGCCGATATATATAGCAAGAAAGGCACATCTGGTCTTGGTGGAGCTAGCACTGGTAGCGTTGCTAGGTATTGCTTAATTTTAGCAAAGGTTACTTGATAGTCCTCGTCCCAATTGAATGGGACCCCCTTGTGTAGCAATCGATTCATGGGTCGACATTTATCCAATAATTATGTGATAAATCACTTTATGGATGCTACTTTACCCTGTAGGCTTCTTAGTTCTTTGATATTTGTGGGAGGACGCATTTCTAATATGGCCTTGACCTTTGTTGGGTCAACTTCGATCCCTTATTTAGAAATGATGAACCCTAAGAGCTTTCCTAAAGTTACGCCAAATACACACTTCTTGGGATTCAACCTGACATTATGCTCTATCAGGTGATCGAAGACCTTTATGAGAACCTCTGCATGCTCTGAACGCAGCAATGACTTTGCCAATAAGTCATTAATATAATATTCTAATATTTTGTGCATGTAGTCATGAAAAATGTATGTCATGGCTCACTGATATGTGGCACCAAAATTTTTAAGGTCAAATGGCATAACTTTATAACAAAATGTTCCCCATGGCGTTGTGAATGTGGTTTTGTGTTGGTCTTCGACTTTAATCTAAATTTGATTGTAACTAAAAAAACCATCCATAAGGGAGAGCATCTCATGACCTGTAGTTGCATCTACAAGAGCATCTATGTTGGGCAATGAGAATGAATCCTTTGGTGTTGCCTTGTTGAGGTCTCTAAAATCCGTATAGATATAGATCCTTCCATCAAGTTTTCCTACAGGTACCATGTTTGATACCCATTTTGGATAGTCGATGGAGATAATGAACTCTACATCCAATAGATTCTACAACTCATATTTAACCATTAAAGTGATGGTTGGATGCATATTCCTAAGCTTCTACTTGATAGGCCTTTTAGAGGGGTCTAGTGAAAGGTTATGAGTAACCATTTTTGGATCTAGTCCTAGCATATCCTTGTATGTCCAAGCAAAGAGATCAGGTCTCTCTTTCAATAGAGGGATGAGGTTGGCACGCTCATCAGGAGATAGACTCTCTCCAAATTTAACCTTCTTAGGATTAGTGGGATCATCACTGATATCCACATCAAAGGTTTCCTCTACTGACATATGTGATCCCTCCTCAAGATGGTGAGGTGTAGGAATCAAGTGGATGTCATCAGCTGGGTTTAAAGGTCCTGCATTAGAATTTCCCTCAATGTGATAAACATCATGTGCACAACCTAGTGCAAAATGGAAAGGTTGCAATATTTCTTTGTTAGGGAAGAAATATTCAGGCTCTAGTGGTGAATCAGCATGATCCCAATCAATAGCATCTAGATTAAGACACAATGGTTTGGAGGGATCTACTGGATTATGAAGTGGAGTGGTCAAATCAATGGAGATCATGTTGATGGAATGGATTAGATCTCCAGGACCACATGTGTGCAATTATACCTTATCTATGCTATTCGCATACCCAAGATGTGGCTCTAGGGGTATGGGGATCTCTGGATCTGATCTATGAATAGACTATCAGATGGGATCACTTGGCTCAAGGAGTTGCATGTACGTTGGTGGATCAGGGAAGACTATATGATAAATCACATCTAAATTAGGTGGTCTCCCTCTGAGGCATGGGCCAGGATAGACTCTTTGATACATCTCATCGATGTCAAATAGTTCATGATGATGATGTAAATAGTGAGGCCCAAGATAGGCCCTCTTGGTCTCATCCTCATCATCGCTATCATATATGAGTCCTTCACCCCTGCCTACTGGAATTGAGTGATTAGCAAGATGAGGCCCAAGGTAGGCCCCATTTCATCTTCATAGTCACTATCATCAATGAGGGATCCCTCATTCTCACCCACTATCTCCATGGGTAACATATGATGTAAATGTAGAGGGCCTAAGTAGGCCAACTTAGTTTCATCCTCATATCGTTCATTGTTTGAGGATTGCTCATCATCATATATTCTAGAATCACAATCTGGTCCATCACTTTCGATAATGGATTCTGCTTGAACTTCCTCAGAAGCAACTTTTGATTCAGTGTCTATTGCTATACCCAGATTTTGGATCTACATACTAGTGTCATTGGTAGCTTCATGAATTTCAATGTCCAAGTCAGCTCTTGGAATGTCTACTGGATTGACCTCTACCATGATGTTATCATGATAGATCTCAAGTGGTTCTATAGAAATATAGATCACTAGCCTATTACCCCTTCGTATGTAGGAAGGGTTAGGGTGATAAGGATTCCAATCCACATTATCCCCCAAACTAAGGTTTAGATGATCGAGAGATGCTACTAAAAGCTCATCTTATCCTCTGATATGGTAGCCTAACCTGAACCTATCAGTTGGCAACTAATATTGTGGTTTGATGGGAACTCGATGCCCTTGCTCGAATAAGCCTAGACTATAACCATGCCAATGGTAATGTTCAAAATAGTGTAAGGCAAATTTAGGGTTAGACAAATAATGAACATTCACCAAGAATGGTTCATCATCATCCTCATCTATGGGTGTGTGATTAGCAAATTGGTCAAGCCCTCCATAGATGAAATTTTTTTGGTTGGGTGGCACCCCTAGTGGTACCACCATCCCTATGGAAAAGCAATGGGCTTGAGGTCAACCCATATCCTATGCAGTCTCGATAAAAGGTGTGAATGTCATGTTCTATACTATATACTCCGCTAGCCTAGGATTAACCAAATGGATGGTCACCTATGGTGCAGATGACCCTACTGAAGAAGTAGGTGAGGTAGGTTGAGGTGCCTCCTCGACTTGATTCTGAGCATCCCCTTCATCCATGGGACTAGGAACCTCGATAGTTGCTACTTTGGGTGCTTTCTTTGGCTCTTTTTTGCCCATAACTACCTTAAGCTTCTTGTCATTCCTAAGCATCGTGGATGTCGTAGGTTTTGTTGAAGCTATTGTTGTGTGCTCTAATAGTTGTGGTGCTGACATGGAAGGTCCTGCACACACTTCTTTTAGTTTACCTTCTGGATGTTTGATGGGTGATGTTGGCCGTATATCCAGGTGCATTGAGGGGAGAATGAAATCTCCAGGTAAATCTACTAGGTTCACATATTTAAATGGCTCCTCATCGGAAGGAACCATGTGAACTTGTCCCTCATGTATATATTTAATACATTGATGTAAAATTGAGGGAACACAATGCATTTATCTAATCCAAGGTCTCCCTAGGAGGATGTTATATTGTATTGCACCTTCTATTATGTGACACATCATAGGGATGGTCTTCAGTCCAACCTGAATTGGAAGAACTATAGTACCTACCGTTGAGCATAGTGCATCATTAAATGCTCTCAAAGTGAAGGTAGAAGGTACAATGTGCGATTTTGGCAACTTCAGATATGCCAATGCCTTGGTAGTAATAATATTGATTGATGACCTTGTATCAATCAATACCCATTTAAATGGTGTGTAGTTAACACACACAATTATATGTAGCGATGGGTCCATTGTAGCAGTAGAAACCATTTTAATCTCATGATCATGAAATTGAATCACTGGATCACTACACTATTGCACATGTCCCATAAAATTCATAAATGCTTTGGGGTCCTGGGACTGAACTTCAATAGACCTCAAGATGTCCATGAGCGTCTCCCTATGCTTAGGAGACTACTGAATTAGTTCATATATTGACAACTTTGTTGGAGTTGTCTGCAAGCTTTGAACTAGCCTACTCTTGATGGTCACCATCGGTCTTGTTGGTGGGCCTGGCACATTTTGCATTGGCCTTTGTAGGGGCACAACTTGAACCCTAATTGGAGTTGGAGGCAGATTTGGTCGCTCATACCTCCCTTGTCTTGTGACAACATTGACCATGTCAATGAATCCTTGAGTTGGCGGTTCCACTCGCACTTGATTCACATGACCAACATTGTTCCTCGATGGCTCATGATTCGGTAAGGGGTTCTTGAAGATCCCCATATTTTGGTTGTCCAAATCCTGAGGGTTGTCCATAATTAGCTCACCTTTCTCGATCATGTTTTGCACCACGTGTTTGAAACTATAACATCCTTCAATGTCATGTCCTTTCATTTTGTGGTATGAGCAATACTAATCATCCCTATACCCTTTTGGTTTGGGTTGGTTAGGGTCTTGCAACTTGATCTTTGGTAAGTTAATGGCCTTAGCCTCACATAGTTGATGGAAGATCGATGTCATCGACTCTAACAATGGTGTGAACTAGTGAGGAGGGTGTTGCTCTTTATTCTTACCCTTCTTGTTATTATTGCGTTGGTCATATCATGTAGGAGGAGGTTGGGCCTGATAATTCTATTGTTGTTGCCCCTTATCCCCTTTCTAAAGGTTTAACACCACTTGATTCACATGGGTTGGCTTGGCCTGGTGATTTTGATTTTGGGTGTTCTTCTTGTTCCAATCCTTCTTGTTTTAGAGCTTCAAGTTACCCTCCTATAACTTGATGTCCTCAATTACCTTGGCTTGCGCCAAGGCCTCCTCAAATGTTTGATACTGTTGCAACTACAGCAGTAATGAGATGTGCTTCACACAACTCTTTGTAAACATTCGAGTCAGTTCTATGGTCGAAATGGAAAATGGTAACTTTACCATCAACTTTCTCCATATTTTCCCATAGTCCATGATCGACTCATCATCATGTTGCATTAGAGCAGCTAGATCGGACAGGTTTATCTTCTTCTTGATGCTGAAGGAGAAGCGTTCAAGAAATGCATTGGCCAACTATTCAAAGCTGGTTATGATGTGCCTCTTAAGTTGGTTGAACCACTCTCGGGTAGGGCTTGAAAGGGTTGTGATGAAGGTTCTCAGCAACAGAGCATCATTGCTTTCTATCTAAAAGCACATATCCATAAATCTCGTGACATGTTCTTGAGCATCTTCCTCTCCTTGAAATTTCTCCAGCTTTGGCATCTCAAAGTGATTGGGATACACTAGAGTGGGCACTGAAGGGCATAAAGGCTCATTGTGTATTTTGTTCAAGGTTGGATTTTGATAAGTCATCCCTTATTTTTCAATTGCTCTTACCTTTTCTGCCAAGGCCTTGTAGGCCTTCAAAGATAGAATTTCCTCTTCTATGAGAGGTCCTTGAGGAGCCTTGGGAGGTAGATTCTTCTTTGGTCGAGGTGGAGGACTAGGCTCATCCTCCACATCGACTAAGGAGATCTCAGGATATTCTTGTTCTTGCTCATCTCCTGCTACTTCCTCATACTATGTACACCCATGATGTTCAAGCACTTGGTGCTACATCATGTTTTGGGCCGTGTAGTGAGTACGAGTTCCAATGTTTTTAGGGTGCAATTCGGGCTATGAAGCAGCTCTTTGATGAGGGTGCTCCCTGTATTCACTCTGAGGGGGTAAATTTGAATGAGCCAATTGATCCTCTCTCTTAGCACACTCCTTTTGGTCAAGGATGCATTGCTTGCGCATGCGTTGCTCAAAAATATGTTGCCTTAGCAACCTCTATCTTTGAGTATCCTCATTTTTAAGGTTCTCACGCTCTGTGCATATGTCTTCCAATTGATCTTGGAAGATCTATTGCCATTGCTCTGACACTAGTTTTTGCGATCGATCTAGAAGATCGGCCATATGTGGTCTCTGGTGGGTTTGCTTTGTTTGGGTAACTTTGTTGGTGTGAACCCCAACAAACTTGTTTGCCACACTCTTGCATTTATCTGTATAGATGAAATTTGCGTTCTGTTGTTGTCTATGATATATGCCCGCATGGGTTGATAGGGCAAGTATGCTACGAGAATACTTAGAGCATTCTCCTAGTTCTCTAATAGTCCTACATGTGCTCTCATTATGAGAACTCATAGAATAAGAGTGTACAAATGAGGGTTTATACCCTAATTACCCTAGGAATCTATCAAGACCATCAAGTTGTCTAGTGTGCCATGACTCATGTGGTGGTGTACCATTGACTCCAAATTTAGACATATCAAATGTGAACTTACCAAGTTCATTATTATTTGGAGTCTGTGTGGGCCTATGATTTGAAGAAACCCTCTCTTCCTACCCTTGAATGGGTGGATTTTCTACTTGTCTATCTTGAATTGGTAGGGTCTTGAGCCACCCTTAGCTCGAGTATGGATGGGAACCAACTTGGTTATAGTTCCTTCCTCCATGATGTACTCTTTAGTGGATCTAGTAGATCCATGAGGTGTATAATCATGATATATGCTCCCATGCTTGAATACCCCATGTTGGGATATTCCATGTTCAGATATATCTCACGAGGAGTGTACATTACCTCCTCTAAGTGGTGTATTCTAACGAGAACCCTCGTGTGTAGAATTATCCCCTCTAATGCTCGGTGAACGTCGTTTGAGAGGATCTTGTTATTGAGGGTTCAACACATTGTGTTGTGCATTAGGTGGAGCTACAGATTTGACCTCGGTTCTTCATCGAGATCAGCCTCTTTGTGTAACAACCATGATCTACATTATTTCGTATGTAGATTTTTAAAGCAAACAAAGAAAACAAGGATGATTATCTCTTTGAAAATTTCTTTGTGAGCCCTAAATTGGTTTTAGTGTATTTCAGGTTTTTTGTATCATAAACTAAATCTCATTGTGTTTCCAAATTTGTTGATGATATGATTGTTTAGTTTAATTGTATTTTACATGTATACTTGTAGCTTGATAATCAAAAATTAAATTCATGGTTACGTAAACCCCCTAAAATGTGGAGATGTAATCCACACCCAGGCATGGAGCACAGATCTTGTCGATCCTCATCTAGCACCTTGTGTACAGTGATAAACCCCTTAAAAGAGGAATGCATGATATTTTGAATGGTTAGGATAGATCTTGGAGTCAATATTTTCCAAAAGAACAAGGTTCACGGGAGTTGAGTCAACATATGGAAATGACTGCCACTGTCGTTGAGCTCTACTAGTGGTTGGATATGACTTCCAATTGTAGCTCTAAAATTCTTGCACTCCTTTCCTCTAGGCTAATGGATCCGCACCTCGAAGGGGAATGGGAGAATAGTAGGTCTACACCTCGAAGAGAGACACTTGAGTTCGTGTCTTCTTTGGTGATTTTTTGATGAATTGTTTAGGGTTCACCAGGAAACATTTCTTGGTAGTTTCCATGCCTAGGTTTGGAGTTTGTTTGATGTGTTCCTTTTAAGTTCTCACAATCACCTAGTTTTGGCCAATGCAACTAAACTATGCTAAATGCAATTCAATTTTCAATGAATACAATAGACAGTAGTAAATAGAGGAAAATCTAATGCAAATGCTTAATTATGAAGGAATTTGACACTCTTACTCGGTCCGAAAGTCTGATGAAGATTTTGTTTCTTGTTGCAGGCAAGATCGTATGCTGTAGGGTCAAGATCGTATGCTACAGGTCAAGATCGTATGTACGATCTGTGATCGTACCTACCGATCAATGATCGATAGATCCGATCATAGTAGAAACCTACAGTTTCATAAGTAGAGTGCAAAAAATAGAAAATGGAGTATGCTACAGACTTTATCAGATAGAAATCAGATTATACATGATCTATTGAATGCCTTGCTAAGAGGAATTATCATGTATATGCCTTAAACTATGTAAAGTATGCAATTGAATGCAAATTGGTGAACTCCAAGAATGATGATATGCAAATACTATTCTATATGAGATGAAAAATGATAAATGTGATGTAAAAATACAAATTGGAAGCTATAGGGATGCAAACCAAAGCTTGGAGTTGCCCCCAAGCGACCTATAGGTGAGATCGTAACCAAATAGCAAGATCATATCTATAATCACAAGATCGTATGCTACCAGGGTGAGATCGTATCCACGATCATCGATCGTATCCTCACATGCCCAAGATTGTACCTCCGATCCTGCAAAAAAATAGAAAAATAACAAGGGCTAATGCAGAAATTAAGCGACTAAAATACGAAATTATATCGATGAGTTAGGAGAAATTCGAGGGGGAATGCCTGATTAAATAGGCTAAACCAGTAGGTGAAATTTGGCTAAAAATAAAATGGGTTGTAACTTCTTCCAAGCTGGGACTGATCGGCGGATCCGATCCCGTAACTATCGCACAGTTGGATAGGTAAGGACAAAAAGCGTTATAACTTGTTTGTCACTTTACTTAACTGAGCTTTTTCTATTTTTGGACAAGATCATACGTATGATATTGACTATGAGACGAAAGTTGTTCAAATATCGTACTAAAATTAGGATCGTACTTATGATCTCACACACTTTAGATCCGATCTTGGATCGTACTTACGATCTCGTCAGGAGGTTAGACATGTACATAGTTTTTTGGTAGTTTGAGGGGTCAAATGGTGTCAAAATTGGACATATAATATACCGTTGGAAAGATCTTTTCGAGCCCTATCCAATGGTATAAAATTTGAGAAGAATTGAGATGATTTGATAGGGTAAAAATTATCTTGAAGATGACCTTAGTTTTTTAAGAGAGAAAACTTATTTTAATGAGTCAATTTTTCTTGTCTACATTTTGCCCCCTCTTTGGCATATTTATGAACAATAAATGCATCAAAGAAAAGTGTAGACACTTGAGTAGAAGTGATTATGATTGACATGGGTAAAAAGGAGTAGATGGTTTAGAATGAATAGTTCATGGGAAATTGATGTTTTTAGAAAAATAATTACTAATTTATTGACTAGGATGCCCCCTCGAGTTTTTACGCCAAATTTTATATTTGGTGGAAAACTCAAAATTTATGATATATATATATATATATATATATATTTGTTTTATGTGACTTTGTGTTGATTTATTGGATGATTTATTACATTTGCTTATGATGGTTTGTGTTATATAATTTCTTGTAATCATGCTTTGATTTTTGAACTTTTTGATCATGCTTAACATAAAAGGAAAATGATTTTGTAAAGTGTGTTTTGAAAAATATGTTTTTGTGTGATGATAGATTTGATGGATTAGCAATGAACCTCAAAGGATGTTGTGTTGTTATATGACCGTTGGTGGAGATCGATGCTCGCTAGGTCATGAAGCGGATCCTGTTGTGAGGAAGTTTTGTATTGCTAATACCAAAAATATTGTGGGCTCAAGAGTGACCTTGAGGCTTATGATGATGAAAGGAGATGAAAAGAAATTTGATTTTGAGAAAATATGTTGATAAAGATTGTTTTTGTGAGGGATATAAAGTGATTTAAGCATGAAAATTTGGGAAGGATGACTTGCGCTAGGCATAGAATTCCTAGTGTGAAATTTGAGAGAGAATAATTACTAGGAATTATACCATCATCGTGAAGTCAAAATGCAATGCATGATAATATGAAATTGTTTATTCTTAAAATGCAAATTTATATGAAATCATTGTGTCACATGTTCAAAAATATTGATGAAAATATATGGAATGTTTTGGACCTAAAAATTGAGAAAGATGACTTGTGCTAGGCATAGAATTCCTAGTGTGAAATTGAGAAGAATAATTACTAGGAGTTATACCATCATTGCAAAGTCATAATGCAATGCATGATAAATGATGTTTGAATGCAAGTTCTTTTTGGATAAATCATTATTTGATTTTTGAATTTTTATTTATGAAATTGAATTGATATGCAAATGATTATAAACTAATGTTGTCTAAAAAATTTCAAAGAAATATTTTAAATTATTTCAAAGACAAAGTCAAATTTATCAAGAACCCAGTGTGTGATTGTGTGAGTTCATTATCCATCTTGATTTGACATAATGATACAAAATCTCTCAAGGATCAAATGTGTGTGCTTTGTGAAATTGATTTACCGATTTTGAGTAAGGTAGTGATACAAGCAAACTTTTATGAACCAATGTGTGTGCAAGTGAAATGTTCATTAACCATGATTTTGTGCATGCCATTGTACCGAACTACTATGTAAGTCAAGTTACCAAAAGCTAGCTAATCCACAAGCGGACATTGGTCTGTACAAAAGAAGGTCGCTAATGTGACAGACATGTCGCCATGCGAAAGGGATTACCCAAGGCCAAGCGGGTTGGGCACAAACCACTTGTTATGGGGCTTACCTCATGGTTTTCAAATAATTGAGGAATTCCAGGGATTCAAGCTCACTACCCCCTTCTTTTCTTCTAATTTTTGGAGTAGGGATTCTTGTCCATTTTTTGAACAAGGGGATTTTATTGCTTTTTCTTTTTTTACTTTTTCTTTTTATTTTTCTTTTTCTTTTTCTTTTCTTTTTATTTTTCTTTTTTGGGATACTTGCCCAGATTAGACGTAGAGCAAGGGATTTTATTCGGGTAGGGGGGAGCTTGTCCTTTTTCCAATTCTCAGTATTCTAGACCATGCACATAATAGGATAGCAAGGGAAACTTTTCGCTTAAGGAACTAAGACTACTATGTAGTATCCTTTTTGAATTTGCAACAAATCATATTTAAGATGTGAGAATGTGTTCTTGGTTCAAGAAGTAGCAAGATCATTTCCCAAAACTCAAAATTTATTTAATGAAGTAATAGTGCTTTTTGATACAAGAGAGATTTATAATCAAAGTGATAAAATCAAAATTTATTAAAGATGTAAATTAAGTGCATGGTTCAAGATAAATTTTGAATTTTATCTGAAATAAAATAAAATATAACTTGAAATTTTTGAAAGATAACAAAAAATAACAATGCAGAATGATGACTTAACAATAATTTTGAAATATTTTTGGGAAATTTTTATGTTTTTTGATTTTTTTGTTTGTTTTTGATGTTTTAATGATGGAATTGGTGATCTATATACACTATACAAGGTGATTTGTGTATAGCATGTCTAAGGTGGCTTCAAAATCAAAGGAGGTTTTGAAGGATAATTTGGTTGTGGTGTAGGTGATTGAAGTTGATTGGTTGATAGTTGAGATTGTTGTGATGAAGAATGATAAGTAGATGTAGATGAAGAAAAGTGATGGACAGAAGATGATGATGATAATAAAGAGGAAAATAATAGAGAACTTGATGTGATAATGATAATGAAAGAGAGAATGAAGGATAAAAGGTGACAGACAAAAGGTGGCAATGATGATAAAGAGGAAAATAATAGAGAACTTGTTGTAGTGATGATAAAGAAAGAGAGAATAAAGAACAAATATTCCCTATGAATAGGAGAGGTTTGTAAAAGTTCCAAAAGAGATATCTTATGTGGATGATTGTCCCATTGTTGTTGAATGTTGAGGGAGACTTTAGGTTGAGACTTCAACACTAAAGATGGGTTTTCTATGCTTGTATCCTCTTTTTGATTATTCTTCAAAACTAAGAGAGGTCTTGAAGGTTGGTTGGATGAAGAATTTATCTCTTGCTTATCAAATTGAGTTGATTGAGCTTGAGGTTGCTCACTTGTAGTTTCTGTTACATTATTAATAATATCATTGTGATGTGGCACATTATGATATGACAATTGATTAGTTTCCTGTTGTTGATGATTGATTAGGGAATTTTTGTAAGAACCCTATGTGGTGATTTTTTATTCATTATTTGAGTTTGTGATTGAGAATTTTGATTTTGGATTTGTTGTCTAGTGATGGCTCCAATAGTACCCACAATATTATTGTTTTGTAAATGACCAAAGTGGGGTCTAGCATTTTTTGCTTGTTCATTTGAAAGTGTTTGTTGAGATGAGGGTCGAGTGGTCATTCTCCTAGGGAATGGTTCTTCTGGAACTAATAAATCTGTGATGGGAGTAATTTGATCTGACTCATCTTCAAAACTATTTGAGGTGATGTCTAGTTCACTTCCTGTTTCACTTTCTGTATCACTTCTTGTATCTTCTAAAGATGAAGATTGAAAATATTGTATTGGTCTAGTTGTGACTATAGATAAAGTAGGTACATAGGAGGTTTGAAAATCTTGTTGTGGCAAAAAGTTGCTAATGGTTCCCACATACCGAGTTGGAGGAGGAACATTATGATGTTCTACTTGATTTACTACCTCTTTACCATGCTTGGGTAAAGGATGTTGAAAAATATCTAGGTTTTGATTTGCATTTTGATTTGTTTGTTTTTTAGTATTATTGTTTGCAGGAAATTGTTGTACTTCCATTTTACCTTTATCAATCAAATCTTGTATCACATGCTTTAACCTTTTACAAGAATTGGTAGAATGTCCATCCACTTGGTGAAAATTACAATGTAAATCAGCCCTATATCCAGTTGTAGTGGTATCTGGTTGTCTTACCTCAGGTAACCGTATCAAACCTTGTTCCAATAATTGAGGTAAAATCATAGTTAAGGGTTGATTTAATCTTGTGAATTCTCTTGGTGGCTTATCAGGGATTTTCAATACAAATTTCTTTACAGTTTCAGCAAGGTTAACATTTGAGGTGTTTCTGCTATCAGTAACTCCATCACCCACTACTTGCTTATTCTTATATTGGTTTTTAGAAGTTTTATCCTCATATTTCTTCTTAAATTGTCCTCTTCTAATGAGGGCATCTTCTACCCTCCTAGCTAGATCAATGGCTTGATCAAAGGAGGTTATTGTAGCAGTAGAAAGCTCATAAGATAGTTGTTCTTGCAAATTACCAATAAATATGTCCAACATTTCACGATGAGGTAATGCAAAATGTAATTTGCCTAAGAGTTGTCTCCACTTAGTCAAGAATTCAGCAAAACTCTCATCTTTACCTTGTTTCAAATTGTATAAATCCTTAATGGTCACATGCCTCTCTATATAGGCACTAAATTGGTGGACAAACATTTCCGCTGTCTCTTCAAAGTTCCTTAAAGAATTTGTAGGTAGTTGATAATACCATTCTAGAGCCATGCCTCCGAGACTTTTAGGGAACATTTTTAGCAACAACAAGTCATCATAAGAGATATCATGACATGTTGTCCTAAACATGCGAAGATGCTCAATAGGATCTTCGGTTCCTTTATATATCGGGAGGACAGGCATAGGGAAATGTTTTGGGTATGGTTGGGCAACCACAATAGGATCCAAGGGTTGGCTACACATCTCTCTATAACTATATGAGGGATGGTAGGGATCCATTTGATCTAGTCATGAAGCCAATTGTTTGACCATGTCTTCAAGGCCCTGTGGTTGTCCACCAAATTGATTTTGTTGCACCATGTTGTTGTGTCTTTGATGATAAGTTGGTGTTGTTGTGTAAGGATTTCCAATTGAAATATTGTTGTGCAAAGTGTTGGTAGGAAGGGTGTTATGAAGTTGATATGGGATTGTATTTTGTTGAATTTTCTGTTGATGATTGGTATTTTGCACTTGTTTAGATTTTTGTTGGTTTGATATTTGTTGATTAAGAGCTTGAGAGAAGATGGAAGAAAATAGTTGTTTTTGTTGTTTAGGATTTGTTTTGGTGTTGCTAGCAACAATTTTAGATGATTGTGCCATTGGTTTTTGAACATTTTGATTTAAAGGTATCATGTTTTGATTAGATGGTCCTGCTTGATCATTATCTTGGTCTGTTGAATTCATGTATGATAATGGATTTGTATGTATCTGAAAAGTAGCTGCTAAGGCTGATTCCATAGCACCTTCTCCTGAATTATCCATTTGTATTGCTTGATTAAACTCTTCTATGTTGTTCTTTATAAATTGGGTAAATTGTTCAAGAGACTCGAATTTAACATTTCCTTTCTGATCTAATGTAGGTTTATCAGGATCTTCTATTTCATCTTCTCCATTATCACCTTCATCTTGTTTTGAAGGTACATAATCTTCAATAAGTACCCTATCATCAATGTTTTCTTGGTCTTGTTCATTAGACTCTATTTGTTTACCATTTCTCAAAACTTTAGGTATTTTGGTTTTAGGATTTTTATCTTGCAAATATATATATATATATATATTTTTTATTATTATATATATATGCTTAAATTTTTGGGGTATATATGTTATATATATACCTAAATAAATAAATATGCAAATATGTAAATATATATTATATTTTTTTTTTGGTTTTTTATGTTTTTGAAACAAAGTAGAAAACAAAAATTATAATATCCTAAATATTATACCTTAGTCTTCTTGAAAGAGTCTATAGATATCATTAATGGGTTCAAGTTCCTCTGGTGACATATAGTGTTCTTCCTCAAACTGAAAGTTGGCTTTCAAAAACTTGACAAAATGGGCTATGGTGATATTATCAACTTCAGAGTCTTGACCATAAAAGTAGATTTCATGACAATATTCACGATAATGGACTACCCTAGGAGTTTTGTGAAATCTTCTCCTATTGTCCAAGACTATTTCTTGATCTTCTATGTGTGCTAAAAACCTATGTACTATTATAGCATTTTCAAGGTAATCATCAAAGGTGTAAATAGTTGAAGAGATGCTTGCTCTTTTATCCGTCAACCACCTCTCACATGCCCTTTGAATATCAAAGTAGCGAGAAGCAGTTTTTAGGATCCAGGATTCTAGCTAGGTCAAACCTTATAATTTGGCTAAGTCTTGGTTCGTAGGATTTTATGATGTCTAATCTTCTCCAGAGTTCAGTCCACTGTTCTTCGGATGGGAGACTTGAGTTTTCAACTATTTGAGAAATTTCTTGTGTAGATAATAATGTCCTAATGTTTATGCGTACAACTCTTCTTATGTTGTAGTCTAACATTTATGAAATTTACTTAAAATGTGCAAATTTGACTAATGATCTTGTTTGATTTTTGTTTTATTTTTTTTATTTTTTTGTAATTTTTATGCTTTTTTGTGTTTTATAAATTAGAAATATGCCTATGTTTTTCATGTCGGGTTCACCAAAGAATGTAGCTCTAAAATTCTTGCACTCCTTTCCTTCAGGCTAATGGATCCACGCCTCGAAGGGGAATGGGAGAATAGTAGGTCTACACCTCGAAGAGAGACACTTGAGTTCATGTCTTCTTTGGTGATTTTTCGATGAATTGTTTAGGGTTCACCAGGAAACATTTCTTGGCAGTTTCCACGCCTAGGTTTTGGAGTTTGTTTGATGTGTTCTTTTTAAGTTCTCACAATCACCTAGTTTTGGCCAATGCAACTAAACTATGCTAAATGCAATTCAATTTTCAATGAATACAATAGACAGTAGTAAACAGAGGAAAATCTAATGCAAATGCTTAATTATGAAGGAATTTGACACTCTTACTCGGTCTAAAATTCTGATGAAGATTCTATTCTTTGTTGTAGGCAAGATCGTATGCTACAGGGTCAAGATCGTATGTTGCAGGTCAATATCGTACGTACGATCTATGATCGTACCATCGATCAGTGATCGATAGATCCGATCACAACAAAAACCTACAGTTTCATAAGTAGAGTGCAGAAAATAGAAAAATGTAGTATGCTACAGACTTTATTGAACATAGACTAGATCATACATGATCTATTGAATGCCGTGCTAAGAGGAATTAACATGTATATGCCTTAAACTATATGAAGTATGCAATTGAATGCAAATTGGTGAACTCCAAGAATGATGATATGCAAATACTATTCTATATGAGATAACAAATGATAAATGTGATGTAAAAATGCAAATTGGAAGCTACAGGGATGCAAACCATGACGAACACAAGCTTATACTGAGAGGGGGATGAATAGTATAAGACCACTTTTTACTTTTCTTTCCCAAATAGTATTATCCAATATAATCAATAGCAATATCAATAGCAATAACCGAAGCAATATACAAATCATCACACACAATAGAGACACCAATTTAACGTGGTTCACCCAATGTGGGCTACTCCATGGAGAAAATATTTCACTAATATTTTCTCAATAAATCTCTTAGGAATCATTTCCCTATTACAATATTTATGGACCTCTATCCAAAGGAGACACCAATCCCCTAATCAAGTTCATGGATATCTATACATAGGAGAACTCCTTCTCCTCTGCTTTGGCTGGTGATATTCTAGAATAATTGTTGCCTCCATTGCACTGGCTAATGGATATCTATCCACTGAAGACTCATGTCCTCACTTAGAAGACTTGTCCTCACTACCTTGGCTAATGGAACTCTATCCATTAGATACTATCATCCTCTATATTCTATCACCTCCAAAGCTCTACTCAAAACTCTATCACAAATATACACTAAACACAATCCTTCAGTATAGAATAAATCTACTCAACCTCTGTCTCTAGTTTGGCACAAACCTATCCTCAAATATGCACTAAACATAGTATTTCAGTCTAGCACAAATCTATCCTCAATATCTATCCTTTGATCTACACTAAACACAGTACTTTGGTCTAGCACAAATTTATCCTCAATCTCCATCCTCAAGCCTTAACACAAATATTGATCTAATCACAAATCAACTTTGTTGGATCTACGTCAAACCTTAGCTCAAGGTTTGAACAAATAAATCCATTAGATCTGCTCATAATTCATCCCAGAGACTTATCTCAAATCTACCTTGTAATCTTCCACAAAATCTCACACTGATCTATCCACAAGTCATTTCTAGAAATTTTCCAATATGCTCAACAAGTCCTTTCTAAAACTTGTCCAATCTACTCAACAAGTCCTCACTAGAACTTGTCCAACATGCTCAACAAGTACTCACTAGAACTTGTCCAATCTGCTCAACACTCTCTGTACTCAAACTCTATATTGTAATATTCCACAAAAGATCACACAAATTTGATCACAAGTCTTCTCAAAGACTTTTCTCAAATCTACTCAATAAGTCCTCACTAGAACTTGTCCAATCTCATAGAAACATATAGAGAATTGTTAGAGACTCAATATGCTTCACATTCACCATAATGCTCAATTACTTTCAATTTGTCTTACCATAGAAACATATAGAGAATTTTTAGAGACTCAATATGCTTCGCACTCACAAACTCTCAATCACTTTCAATCTCTCTTTTATCACGAAAACATATAGAGAATTGTTAGAGACTCAATATGTTTCACATTCATCAACACTCAACCTCTTTCACAAATCAATTCATAATATAGAACAATTTGTTTCATAGAACTTTAACTATCACATCAACACATCCACTTGACTAGGCTCAACCAACTCTACTCAACCAATCACTCAATGAAATAATCCTTACTCACAAACCCTAGTCTAAAATTATGAACATTCACTCAAATGTTTCCAATATTTGTTATCAACCAATCTCACATAACAATGATACTCATGATATTCGCAAACCCTATTTCATGTTCTTCACTCATCCAATTGCTTCAACAACAATGCTAATCTCACATAACAATGATACTCATGATATTTGACAACTTCACGTAACAATGATACTCATGATATTTGAAAACTTCGCATAACAATGATACTAATGATATTTGCACAAACTCTAGTCCAAGTTCCTTACTCAACTAATCACTTAAACAAAAATGCTTATCAAACAAGATTTTATCAACAACTCTGTATTCTTGAAAAACCCTTTTCACTCCAACTTAGCATTCACAACATTCAAAAATAATTCACTAGGAAGATGTGCCCATACCTTTTGTTTGATGTAGAAGTGCCCTTAGAAAACCTATCTCAATCACATTTTACTTATTTCCAATTTTAATGGTTAGATGACAAAATATCACTGTAACTTTCTCAAAATATTCCTTAGTCACAACAAAATAATCAAATCTCAACTACTCCTTATTGCTCCTTGAAATTAAAATCCATCAAATCATACATGAAAAATAATTATTTAAATACACCTTATAATATCCAACTTAAAATAATATCCAACACCACAAAAACTCAAACAACCTTCCTTAAACACCTTATTACCCTTTTCAAACACTAAAGCAAATATCACCAAAAAATTATTTTGCATCAACCTTATAAATCCCCTTAAAACCTTACAAACCAAATAAATTATGAAAAAATTAATTTTAATGGCTCAACTATAGTCTTTCCAAAAATTTTGATGCTAAACTAATTGCATACCTTTATCTTTTATCCAAAAAGGGTTTCGACGTGATTCAAACCACCATCTCCCTAAGCGCCAAGCGCCTTAGTGCTTTGGTGCCCACCACGTGGGCTATAGGCACCCATGAGAAGGAAGGGAAGATTCCTTCCTCTTGGTGCCTTTGATTGTCATTGATGCCTTCAAAAAAACACTCTACCATGGATTCGAACCTCTGCCATGTGCTGCCACAACGCCTTGCCTTCGTCTAAGTTGCCAACTGCGCTACCTGCACTTGGTGACCAAGGTGCCTTCTAAGGTGGGTAATAAATCCTCACCTACCACTTGGTCCTTTAAACACCAATTAAAACCTTCATTGTCTCACTAAATGATTCACATGATTCACAATTGCTTGGATATTAAATTGAATGCTTGAATTGTTTTGGCTAACGTTTTGGAGTCCCATTTATATACACGGTTAATTTTCTCCCCACATCGGTGCTCGATAGTTGAATTCGAATTTCAAATTTCAAATTTCAAATTAATAACCCACCTTAGGGTTATTTAAAATTAACATAAATTAGTATAAATTTAATATTAAAATTAATTAATAATGAATTTTAATAACATAAAGTTAAGTAAATTAAGTAATAAATTGATTTAATAAAATTATATTAATTAATTTATAATTAATTTAATATTCCTTGTATAATATTATAAAGAATATTTATAATATTATTTGATTGGGCTTCTTCTTTTCATCTTGGACCTCATCTTGACCTCTTGGAACCGAACTTGATCAACTGAAAATGAACTCTCCTTTTACACTAATTGGAGAACCTGAAACTGATGCTGCCCATTGAAACTGCCACTCACTGGTGCTGCAAGCTTGACATTAATGACCACTCACTCTTGACATCAATGACAACTCATCTACTCAAAATTTCCAACAATCTCCCCCTTTGTCATTAATGGCAACCCAAATTCCTTTTACCAAAACTTGACCTTTTTCCTGTTTTGCTCCCCTTAGGAAATTGCTCCCCCTGACTCAATGCTCTCTCCTTAAACCAAATATCTCCCTCTTACTCCAATATCTCCCCATTTGACATCAATGGCAAAGGGTCACCTTTGGGGATTGAGGCTAAGAATGAAATTATTAGCTTAGACCCTCCCCCAAATCCTTTTGAGTTTGTTAATTATGGGATGTGAGTATCTCTACTCCCAACAAGCACTGATATTTACCTTTGTCAACTATCTTCCATACCTTTGTAGCCATACCTTTTTAAAACTTTTGAGAATCTTTTTTCTTGCATGTTCTTGGAAATTCTGGAAATTTTGTTCTACACCACCTTGTTATATGCCCAACATTATTGCACTTATAACACTTAATATTGTGATTCCTTGAAGGTGCAAATATCTTGTAGTTCCTCCTGGTGCATCCATATCCATTCCTATAATGAACCCTACAATTTACTACGTTGTGACCAAACTAATTACAGGAGTAGCAATACCCTTGAAAAAACTACCTATTTTTGAAGTTTCCATATTCTTGTATTTCATGTGTCTTGCATTGTGTAGCCTTGTGCCCAAACCTATGACATGAGAAGCATCGTCCATTGAAGAAAACTTGCCTTGACCCCATTCGTCTCTTAGTCTCTTCTTCCTTGTGTTGTTTCCTATTCCATCGATTTCTCATTTGTGCATTGTTCATTTCCTATTGATATTACTATTATCCACCTTATTCTCATAACTCTTACTTTCTCTTACACTCTCTTATTCTTTTGTACTTGAGTTTGAATCTCCTTTTTTAGCTTCCTATTTTCCTTGTTCTTCTCAAAACTAAGTCCTATTTTGGTGATTGATGATCTTTGTGCATTGATAATCTTGTCCAAAGTCTTTGAATTTTTCTCAAACTTGTGTAGCTTGTCCTTAGAGCCTTTTACTTCCATCCTTAATTAAACTATATCATGTTCTAATATTTCACACTCTAGATATTTTGTATTTAATTTTTTGGCCATACCTTCTTCAATTTTTCTTGCCTTTTCAACCTTGATTTTGAAGTTGGTGAGTTCCTGTAGAAACTTTGCTTTTGCTTTCTCATCTTCTTGAGCTTGAACCCTTAATCCTAAGTTCACTATTTTTAATTCTTTGAGATCAAAACTAAGCCTTTTACATTCTTGCTCTTTTACCTTTGATTGTTCAACCATATATTTTTCAACTCTCCTTACCTTTTCAACCTTAACTTTCAAGTCAAAGAGATATTGTAGAAGTTGTTTCTTACATTTCTCATCCTCTTGTATTTGAGCCTTTAATTCTAAGTTCTCCCTTTTCAATTCAACAAGTTCCTTAAGAGTAGCTTCCTCATTTTCTTTTTCTGAATTTTTCTCTATTCTTTGGTCTTCAATTTCTTCTATTATCCAAAGTAGAGTTTCTTATTTATACTTGTTCTGACTATCCCTATTATCTTTTTTTGAACCATCCTCTAGGACTTCAATTCTAAAAGTATCATCTTCATCTTCACTGCTACTAAACCCATTGCAATAACTTGTATCACTATCGAGTTGACCACAAACAAAATATTCTTCACCTTCTTGTGTACAATAAGCTACAAGGTGACCTATCTTCCTACATATTGTACAAAAATTTATCAATCTGGTCTTTTCTCCATTGCTTGATTCATATCTTGAATCTATTTCCATTTTTCCTCCCAAAACAACAATATCAAATTCATCTTCCTTTTATTTCATGACCATGTGTGTTCTTTTTTCTTGTGTCTCATGGTTTTGCTTTTGCCTTTCTTTACCATTTGTGTTCTTGTAAGATATTTCTTCAAGTTGTTAAACCTTTTTCGAAGGAACCAACTCTGATACCAATTTAAGAACACAAGCTTATACTGAGAGGGGGGTGAACAATATAAGACCACTTTTTACTTTTATTTACCAAATAGTATTATCCAATATAATCAATGACAATATCAATAGCAATAACCAAAGCAATGCATAAATCATCACACACAATAGAGACACCAATTTAATGTGGTTCACCCAATGTGGGCTACTCCACGGATAAAATATTTCACTAATATTTTCTCAATAAATCTCTTGGGAATCCTTTCCCTATTACAATTTTTATGGACCTGTTGGCATTTTTGCCACATTGATTTTCATTGAAGTACTAATGTGTACATTTTTGCAAATCTAACGTTTATATTGGCTTTGATGCGGCTTTGAAGCAAAAAGGAGAGAAAATGAGCAAAAATGACTAAGTCCGGAAACTACGAGCGATTCGTCGACGTGTCTCGGAATCGCGGTCAACGTGGTCAATGGATGCAGGTTGGCAGAACCGTCGCGATATCGCGACGTGTTCTATTTTCGTGGGTTGTGACAAGCAAAGGAGGAACAGCTAAAAATTGTCGTGAAATCGCGACAAAAGAAAACTCAGCCGAAGACTTAAGTGCTCAAAGTGCAGCGATGCGCTGCACGTCCCAAAATCGCGACGCGGGCGGTTTCAAAGGCTTGAGAGCTCAGAAGTTGCAGCGATGCGCTGCATGTTTTAAAATCGTGGGGAGTTGGTTGCAAAGGAAGTCCAAAGCAAAGTGCGCGATGCTGCGTCAAAGTCTTAAGGCATTTTGTTTCAAAGGCTGCATGTTTCAAAATCGCGGGGCATTTTGTGAAAAGGGAGTAAAGGCTCAAATGTGCAGCGAATCGCTGCACGTTGCAAAATCGCGTGGTCTTTGTTGAGAAGTGAGTCTAGGAAAAAAGTTGTAGCGATGCGCTGCACGTTCTCAAATCACGGTCGTTTTGGTCCGAAAACAAAAGAAATGAAAGTTGTAGCGATTCGCTGCAATTTTGATGACAGGGCTGAGCGAGATGAATATGCAGCGAAATCGCGACAAGAGAAGGTCGAAGACATTCAAAGGGAAAAAGTGTCGCATTTTCGCGGCCCATGGGCACGACCGTACCAAGTGCCGAAAATGTGTAGCGAAATCGCTACATGTTCCGTTTTCGTGGGGCAGAGCGGAGGAAAGAGCCAAAGATCGAAATGTGTAGCGATATCGCTCGGTGCATTCGCGGGTGTGAGCAGCCAAAGCGTACGACATAAAAAGACGTCGCGATTTCGTGACCCGTCGCGTTTTCGCGACCTGCAATAGTTTCCCGCCAAAGTGCAGTATGAATGGCCCGAGAGGTTTTTCTCGATTTCCAAGGATTTAATGCTGACCCAAATTTAATGTAATGTGGATTTCCAAAGCGGTCAAGGTCGAGGAACGCGTTCAAGCCACCAAAATTGAAGATTTTATTTGTTCGAAGCCACTGTTCGTAGGTTAATTCAATGATTTCATGTATACGTTCAAAGACAAATTTAATGAAGGTGACCGTGAACGTTTCATTGCATTTAATTTTTGTTTCTTCAAGGTTGTAATCAAGGAGATCGTGTTCTTGGTTTCCAAGGCACAATTGTAGATCACGAGAAGGATGGTGGCAAATATTTAATGTTGCAAAGAGGACGGACCTCTATAAAAACCAATGTAAACTTCATTGCAAGGGGTTGGAAAATTCTCTGCTAGAGACTGGAAGTTCGTTTGCAGGAATAAAGGATTGGCTTCTATTTTTCAAGCGTTTGCATTGGTGATTTCCTTTCTGTTCATGTTGCATTTCTAATAGCATTTGTATGTCTTCATGGCTGTTACATTTAAATTCTGCATACTGGATTTGAATATTGCCGTAAGAGTATAAATTCCTGGAATGTGATTTTGGAGGGTTTTTCTGTATGCATCGTGTGGAAGTTAAGTTAGTAACTTTTATTGCTTGTTGTTGCTGCACTTGAAGTTTCCTGCTGCTATTTTCTGATCCCATAACTTCGGCCTGTGGCCATATTTCCCATTTCTTTCTGTAACCTTTTTAATTTCTTTCCAGTAACCCTTATCTTACACCAAGTTTAGAATAGTGAAGGGAACCAGCCCACTCTGGAGATTGGTCTGGGAGCCATTTCTTGCTTCCAGCCTTTCAATGTTGGTCGGGTCTAGGGCGCACTTGTAAAATCCTTTCCTGTGGTAGATTCGTGACCAACAGTTTTTGGCACGCCCGGTGGGACAGACAAGTTTTGTCTCCAAGAATTCATAATCGGTGGGATAAGCATAATTTTCCAAAGTGATAAACCCACCGGTGCCAACAGTTTTTGGCACGCCCGGTGGGACAGACTTCTTCTGTCTCACAAAAATCCACATTTGTTTTAACACCCGGAGGTCTCAAGATTTGATGAGCTGTCTTGGCCTCATAGCGGAGATTTGTAAGTTCATCTGGCGACTTTGCTGAGTTGAAGATCCGGATTTTTGATCGTGGACGCCTGCCTGTTATTTGGTGACTCTGCTGAACTAAAAAATTATTCATGATCACGAGATCACAGTCCAAGAAATTTGGTGATCTGGTTCAGTTTTTCGAGCTTGATAGTTCAAGAAGTGGTGAGCATTCTAGGTTGGTTTCCTCATCCCTTCCATCCTCTGTTGTACAAAACTCTGGTGTTGTTGCTAGTGTTTCATCTTCCCAACCATATCCGCTAGCTCAAATGGCACAATATCCTCCACCTCCACCCAAAATTTTTTTGGCATGGAATAGCTCTGGAGCCTTGAACTTGCAGGCTCAGAACCCAGTTCCTCAAGCTGCACTGAAGGCTTTACCGACTTACGATGGGACTGGTAAAACCGCCTATGAGCACATAAATGATGTAGCTTCCTTAGCGACCATCCATGATATCACCGATGAAGATGTAATGGTGAAGTTGTTAGTATGTTCTTTGAGAGGTAAACTGTTGTTTTGGTACCGAACGCTGCCTCCAGGCACCATAACATCTTGGGATCAATTCGGTGATTTGCTGGTTAAAAATTTCCATGAACAGGCTGACCCCTTCTCATTGTTGAATCAGTTTACCGTAATACAGAGGCATCCCCAGGAGGAGATACCTGATTTTAATGTCCGATTTACCAGAACTTGGCACAAAATTCTTGATGGTATTCGGCCTGCTGATGAATTGGCTGCACTTTATTATCTCAGAGCGTTCCACTCAGATATTGGCTGGGCTGTTCGGCAGTCCAATGTGACAACGTTTCCAGAGTTGTTTGAACAAGCAATTAAAGCAGAAGCAGATCTGGTTGCTGTAGGGAGACTTCCTCCAAAGGTAACTATGCCTCTCATTCTAGATTTGCCTCAATATTTATACGGTTCACAACCACAGCCCATGCCAGCTATGTATCCCACACCATCATGGAGTTCTAAAGCACCTCAGGTTGCACCTGTCCCAGTTTCTCAGTTGCCTGCTTTAGCTCCTTTACCGCTTCCTGCACCTAGCATTCAATCATCTCCCGTTTCCACTGCATTTCCAGCTTTGCCAGCACCACCAGCTCCTTTGCCCTTACCAGCACCTCCTGCACCTGCAAACCCTGATCCATATACCGCCTTATTACAAGAGGTTAAGTCTGCAAATTCAGCAATTAGGGCCATGGGAAACAAGATCACCCTCATTGAGAGGAAGCAAGCCGAAAGAGATTTCCAGCCAAGGAGATTTCAACCTCCTCAAATTACTAGAGATCAAGCTGCCTCCACAAGCAAAGCACCTGAAAAAGGCTTGACTGCTCTAGTAAATGAAGAAGCAGCCCATGCAGACAGAATGTATTGGTGCTCGACCTGTAATGACCCTCATGGAGAGGATACATGTATGGTTCACCTGAATTATGTGCAGACATTGGCTGCCAGCTCTTCAGGTGGACAGGTTAATATGATCTCAGAAGCTGGGCATAGTTTAATATCTCCAGTTGAAGAACGAGTTTCAGTTCTGACAAGAACTGGAAAGAAGCCCGTGACTGTTGATCCTGTTGACTTACAACCTTTGAAAGTGCCAACTGATATGAAAAATCCAGTGAAAGCTCCTGTGCCAGTTCCAAGGTCTGATGCACCTGTTTTGTCAAAAGATCCAGCTTTTAACAGAGTTCAAGAAAAGGCTGCAGCTGCACCAGCAAGATCAGAAGCAGAGGAGCAAGCTCATGAAAAGTTGAAGTATCCATCACTGACAAAGAGGCTGAGAGTAGAAGCTACACAACAATATCGTACCAGATTTGAACAACCTGCTGAGAAGAAAGACCTTGCTGCAGTTTCATACAACATAGTTGAAGATCTGAAGAAGACCCCTGCTAAGGTAAGCCTCTATGACGCTTTGCAGTTGCCAGGCCAAGTAGACTTATTACAGGAATCATTAAAATCTATCAAGGATAATGAAAAAGGTCCTACCCAGACAGTGTATGCACAAACTTTAACCACCTCTGCTACTGGAAAGAATAGACCACCTCCATTTTACTTGTCATTGCAAATAGAAGGCTGGATTGTACATAATTGTATGATTGATTTTGGAGCCGCAACCACTGTAATGCCCAAGGGAGTCTGTGAAGCAATGGGAATGGAGTACACACGGAGTAGTCCTGGAGTTCTGCAATTAGATGGTACGCCTATAAAAATAGTGGGTGTGATTAAGGATGTTCCAATTACTCGCATACAATGCCCCAAGTTACTCGTTATCCAAGAAATTGTTGTGGTTGATTTAGAGCCCTACTTTAGTATGTGTTTATCTAGGGAGTTTACCGCCAAGTTAGGGGGTTATTTGGCACTAGATTATTCCCATTTAGAAATTCCTGTCAAGGGTAGGCGTCTCAGGATTCAAAATGAAAAGCCTTCTTCTTTTCACATTGAAAAGTTGGAAGAAATAGAAAAGGAAGTGCAGTCTGTTTACATGCTTACTGACGAGTCTGAAGACTCTATTTTGCTGAATGAAGTTTTAAATAATCTTCAGTTGGATGATCAGTTTTCTATGCTTAATTTTAATGCCATGCTGGAAACTGAAATCGGCTGTTATGCCATCCAAAAGCCTGAGAGTGACATGAAGCAGGAATTGCCTAATCAAGCTGATCAGAATGTTGTCACAGATCATTTATGGCAGCTATATTTTGATGGGGTTAAATCCAAAGATGGGGCAGGAGCAACATTATGCAAGTCTTTTGGGCAAGTCGTTGAAGATAATGAGCAGATAGTCAACTTCTTGAATCATGACACTGCCACTGTCGAAGGGAGAACTACAGGAAGAAGCCAGCCCAATTTCAGGGACCGACTCAAGTATGACCAAATCTAGGCGGGACATTGCAGATTTACCGGATAACTCCTGAGATCGGGTTTGTGGTGGCGACATGCCAATCATGTCGTAAACCCTTGTATATAGATATATAAAACTAAAAAAAAAATAGAAAGAGAAAAAAAAAAAAAAAAATTTTTATTTGTTCACCTCGGTTCTTGTTGCTTGCGAGCCGTAGATGCTTGTTTTTCCTTTGTTTTTTTCCTCCCAACAGTTTGGTGGCTTTCTAGCACTTTCTTCTTTTCCCTTCCCTTTTTCTTTCCTTTCCCTTCTTCATCTTCCTCCTTCTTTTTCTTCTGCAGTAAAAAAAAAAAAAAAAAAAAAAAAGCCACGACTGTTGTTTCTTTTTCCCATTCTCATTGTTCCCGTTCCTTCTTTTCCCTTTCCTCTAGTTTCTGTCCTGTTACATATTTAATTTACAGTCTAGCTCATTTCAGTTCACAGCCTTCATACTTCCATTTCCATTCCATCCGTTCATTCACTTTCATTCCATCCATTGCAGATGGTAGTATAGTAGCATTCTATTATTGTGTCTACCACATCACTTGCCCACTCCATCATTTCATTATTATCATCATTCCATTGCAGCCACCGCTTGCGCAATCGTAAGATCTCATTCCACCCTCTCATTCCATTTATTTCATAACCAGTTCTATGCAGGTTCTTCCAGTTCCAGCTTTTAGCAGTAGAGAAGTTTTGCAGCAGTCCATTGCAATGTATCTCGGTGCCTGACTTTAAGTTTTTCATGACTCTGTGCCCAATGGATTAAGGCCTGGATTCTTGCATACAGCGAGCTGTATACCCCGCGAGCCACCAAGAATGTTGGCATTTTTGCCACATTGATTTTCATTGAAGTATTAATGTGTACATTATTGCAAATCTAACGTTTATACAGGCTTTGATGCGGCTTTGAAGCAAAAAGGAGAGAAAATGAGCAAAAATGACTAAGTCCAGAAACTGCAGCGATTCGCTGACGTGTCTCGAAATCGCGGTCAACGTGGTCAACGCATGCAGGTTGGGTAGAACCGTCGCGATATCGCGACGTGTTCTATTTTCGCGGTTTGTGACAAGCAAAGGAGGAACAACGACAAATTGTCATGAAATCGCGACAAAAGAAAACTCAGCCGAAGACTTAAGTGCTCAAAGTGCAGCGATGCGCTGCACGTCCCAAAATCGCGACGCGGGCGGTTTCAAAGGCTTGAGAGCTCGGAAGTTGCAGCGATGCGCTGCATGTTTTAAAATCGCGGGGAGTTGGTTGCAAAGGAAGTCCAAAGCAAAAGTGCAGCGATGCGCTGCACGTTCCAAAGTCTTAAGGCATTTTGTTTCAAAGGCTGCATGTTTCAAAATCGTGGGGCATTTTGTGAAAAGGGAGTAAAGGCTCAAATGTGCAGCGAATCGCTGCACGTTGCAAAATCGCGCGGTCTTTGTTGAGAAGTGAGTCTAGGCAAAAAGTTGCAGCGATGCGCTGCACGTTCTCAAATCGCGGTCGTTTTGGTCCGAAAACAAAAGAAATGAAAGTTGTAGCGATTCGTTGCAATTTTGATGACAGGGCTGAGCGAGATGAATATGCAACGAAATCGCGACAAGAGAAGGTCGAAGACATTCAAAGGGAAAAAGTGTCGCATTTTTGCGGCCCATGGGCACGACCGTACCAAGTGCCGAAAATGTGTAGCGAAATCGCTACATGTTCCGTTTTCGCGGGGCAGAGCGGAGGAAAGAGCCAAAGACCGAAATGTGTAGCGATATCGCTACAGGTGCCATTTTCGTGGGTGTGAGCAGCCAAAGCGTACGGCGTAAAAATACGTCACGATTTCGTGACCCGTCGCGTTTTCGCGACCTGCGCAGTTTCCCGCCAAGTGCAGTATGAATGGCCCGAGGGGTTTTTCTCGATTTCCAAGGATTTAATGCTGACCCGAATTTAATGTAATGTGGATTTCCAATGCGGTCAAGGTCGAGGAACGCGTTCAAGCCACCAAAATTGAAGATTTTATTTGTTCGAAGCCACTGTTCGTAGGTTAATTCAATGATTTCATGTACACGTTCAAAGACAAATTTAATGAAGGTGACCGTGAACGTTTCATTGCATTTAATTTTTGTTTCTTCAAGGTTGTAATCAAGGAGATCGTGTTCTTGGTTTCCAAGGCACAATTGTAGATCACGAGAAGGATGGTGGCAAATATTTAATGCTGCAAAGAGGACGGACCTCTATAAAAACCAATGTAAACTTCATTGCAAAGGGTTGGAAAATTCTCTCGCTAGAGACTGGAAGTTCGTTTGCAGGAATAAAGGATTGGCTTCTATTTTTCAAGCGTTTGCATTGGTGATTTCCTTTCTGTTCATGTTGCATTTCTAATAGCATTTGTATGTCTTCATGGCTGTTACATTTAAATTCTGCATATTGGATTTGAATATTGTCGTAAGAGTATAAATTCCTGGAATGTGATTTTGGAGGGTTTTTCTATATGCATCGTGCGGAAGTTAAGTTAGTAACTTTTATTGCTTGTTGTTGCTGCACTTGAAGTTTCCTGCTGCTATTTTCTGATCCCATAACTTCGGCCTGTGGCCATATTTCCCATTTCTTTCTGTAACCTTTTTTAATTTCTTTCCAGTAACCCTTATCTTACACCAAGTTTAGAATAGTGAAGGGAACCAGCCCACTCTGGAGATTGGTCTGGGAGCCATTTCTTGCTTCCAGCCTTTCAATGTTGGCCGGGTCTAGGGCGCACTTGTAAAATCCTTTCCTGTGGCTGATTCGTGACCAACAGTTTTTGGCACGCTCGGTGGGACAGACAAGTTTTGTCTCCAAGAATTCATAATCGGTGGGATAAGCATAATTTTCCAAAGTGATAAACCCACCGGTGCCAACAGTTTTTGGCACGCCCGGTGGGACAGACTTCTTCTGTCTCACAAAAATCCACATTTGTTTTAACACCCGGAGGTCTCAAGATTTGATGAGCTGTCTTGGCCTCATAGCGGAGATTTGTAAGTTCATCTGGCGACTTTGCTGAGTTGAAGATCCGGATTTTTGATCGTGGACGCCTGCCTGTTATTTGGTGACTCTGCTGAACTCAAAAATTATTCATGATCACGAGATCACAGTCCAAGAAATTTGGTGATCTGGTTCAGTTTTTCGAGCTTGATAGTTCAAGAAGTGGTGAGCATTCTAGGTTGGTTTCCTCATCCCTTCCATCCTCTGTTGTACAAAACTCTGGTGTTGTTGCTAGTGTTCCATTTTCCCAGCCATATCCACTAGTTCCAATGGCACAATATCCTCCACCCAGAAAATTTTTGGCATGGAATAGCTCTGGAGCCTTGAACTTGCAGGCTCAGAACCCAGTTCCTCAGGCTGCACTGAAGGCTTTACCGACTTACGATGGGACTGGTAAAACCGCTTATGAGCACATTAATGATGTTGCTTCCTTAGCGGCCATCCATGATATCACCGATGAAGATGTAATGGTGAAGTTGTTAGTATGTTCTTTGAGAGGTAAACTGTTGTTTTGGTACCGAACGCTGCCTCCAGGCACCATAACATCTTGGGATCAATTCGGTGATTTTTTGGTTAAAAATTTCCATGAACAGTGCTGACCCCTTCTCATTGTTGAATCAGTTTACCGTAATACAGAGGCATCCCCAGGAGGATATACCTGATTTTAATGTTCGATTTACCAGAACTTGGCACAGAATTCCTGATGGTATTCGGCCTGCTGATGAATTGGCTGCACTTTATTATCTCAGAGCGTTCCACTCAGATATTGGCTGGGCTGTTCGGCAGTCCAATGTGACAACGTTTCCAGAGTTGTTTGAACAAGCAATTAAAGCAGAAGCAGATCTGGTTGCTGTAGGGAGACTTCCTCCAAAGGTAACTATGCCTCTCATTCCAGATTTGCCTCAATATTTATACGGTTCACAACCACAGCCCATGCCAGCTATGTATCCCACACCATCATGGAGTTCTAAAGCACCTCAGGTTGCACCTGTCCCAGTTTCTCAGTTGCTCGCTTTAGCTCCTTTACCGCTTCCTGCACCTAGCATTCAATCATCTCCCGTTTCCACTGCATTTCCAGCTTTGCCAGCACCACCAGCTCCTTTGCCTTTGCCAGCACCTCCTGCACCTGCAAACCCTGATCCATATACCGCCTTATTACAAGAGGTTAAGTCTGCAAATTCAGCAATTAGGGCCATGGGAAACAAGATCACCCTCATTGAGAGGAAGCAAGCCGAAAGAGATTTCCAACCAAGGAGATTTCAACCTCCTCAAATTACTAGAGATCAAGCTGCCTCCACAAGCAAAGCACCTGAAAAAGGCTTGACTGCTCTAGTAAATGAAGATGCAGCCCTTGCAGACAGAATGTATTGGTGCTCAACCTGCAATGATCCTCATGGAGAGGATACGTGTATGGTACACCTGAATTATGTGCAGACTTTGGCTGCCAGCTCTTCGGGTGGACAAGTTAACATGATCTCAGAAGCTGGCCATAATTTAATGTCTCCAATTGAAGAACAAGTTTCAGTTCTGACAAGGACTGGAAAAAAGCCTGTGACAGTTGATCCTGCTGTCTTAGAGCCGTTGAAAGTGCCTGTTGCTGTGCAAAAGCCAGTTCCAAAGTCTGATGCACCTGTTTTGTCAAAAGATCCAGCTTTTAACAGAGTTCAAGAAAAGGCTGCAGCTGCACCAGCAAGATCAGAAGCAGAGGAGCAAGCTCGTGAAAAGTTGAAGTATCCATCACTGACAAAGAGGCTGAGAGTAGAAGCTACACAGCAATATCGTACCAGATTTGAACAACCTGCTGAGAAGAAAGACCTTGCTGCAGTTTCATACAACATAGTTGAAGATCTGAAGAAGACCCCTGCTAAGGTAAGCCTCTATGACGCTTTGCAGTTGCCAGGCCAAGTAGACTTATTACAGGAATCATTAAAATCTGTCAAGGATAATGAAAAAGGTCCTACCCAGACAGTGTATGCACAAACTTTAACCACCTCTGCTACTGGAAAGAACAGACCACCTCCATTTTACTTGTCATTGCAAATAGAAGGTTGGATTGTACATAATTGTATGATTGATTCTGGAGCCGCAACCACTGTAATGCCCAAGGGAGTCTGTGAAGCAATGGGAATGGAGTACACACGGAGTAGTCCTGGAGTTCTACAATTAGATGGTATGCCTGTAAAAATAGTGGGTGTGATTAAGGATGTTCCAATTACTCTGCATACAATGCCCCAAGTTACTGTTATCCAAGAAATTGTTGTGGTTGATTTAGAGCCCTACTTTAGTATGTGTTTATCTAGGGAGTTTACCGCCAAGTTAGGGGGTTATTTGGCACTAGATTATTCCCATTTAGAAATTCCTGTCAAGGGTAGGCGTCTCAGGATTCAAAATGAAAAGCCTTCTTCTTTTCACATTGAAAAGTTGGAAGAAACAGAAAAGGAAGTGCAGTCTGTTTACATGCTTACTGACGAGTCTGAAGACTCTGTTTTGCTGAATGAAGTTTTAAATAATCTTCAGTTGGATGATCAGTTTTCTATGCTTAATTTTAATGCCATGCTGGAAACTGAAATCGGCTGTTATGCCATCCAAAATCCTGAGAGTGACATGAAGCAGGAATTGCCTAATCAAGCTGATCAGAATGTTGTCACAGATCATTTATGGCAGCTATTTTTTGATGGGGTTAAATCCAAAGATGGGGCAGGAGCAACATTATGCAAGTCTTTTGGGCAAGTCGTTGAAGATAATGAGCAGATAGTCAACTTCTTGAATCATGACACTGCCACTGTCGAAGGGAGAACTACAGGAAGAAGCCAGCCCAATTTCAGGGACCGACTCAAGTATGACCAAATCTGGGCGGGACATTGCAGATTTACCGGATAACTCCTGAGATCGGGTTTGTGGTGGCGACATGCCAATCATGTCGTAAACCCTTGTATATAGATATATAAAACTAAAAAAAAAAAAATAGAAGAGAAAAAAAAAAAAAAGAGGTATTGTTTTTATTTGTTCACCTCGGTTCTTGTTGCTTGCGAGTCGTCCGTGCTTGTTTTCCTTTTGTGCTTTTCCAATCCCAACAGTTTGGTGGCTTTCTAGCACTTTCTTCTTTTCCCTTCCCTTTTTCTTTCCTTTCCCTTCTTCATCTTCCTCCTTCTTTTTCTTCTGCAGTAAAAAAAAAAAAAAAACAAAGCCACGGCTGTTGTTTCTTTTTCCCATTCTCATTGTTCCCGTTCCTTCTTTTCCCTTTCCTCTAGTTTCTGTCCTGTTACATATTTAATTTGCAGTCTAGCTCATTCTCATTCCATAGCCTTCATATTTCCATTTCCATTCCATCCGTTCATTCACTTTCATTCCATCCATTGCAGCTGGCAGTATAGCAGCATTCTATTGTTGTGTCTACTACATCACTTGCCCACTTCATCATTTCATTATTACCATCATTCCATTGCAGCCACCGCTTGCGCAATCGCAAGATCTCATTCCACCCTCTCATTCCATTTATTTCATAACCAGTTCTATGCAGGTTCTTCCAGTTCCAGCTTTTAGCAGCAGAGAAGTTTTGCAGCAGTCCATTGCAATGTATCTCAGCAACTGACTTTAAGTTTTTCATGACTCTGTGCCCAATGGATTAAGGCCTGGATTCTTGCATACAACGAGCTGTATACCCCGTGAGCCGCCAAGAATGTTGGCATTTTTGCCACATTGATTTTCATTGAAGTATTAATGTGTACATTATTGCAAATCTAACGTTTATACAGGCTTTGATGCGGCTTTGAAGCAAAAAGGAGAGAAAATGAGCAAAAATGACTAAGTCCAGAAACTGCAGCGATTCGCTGACAAGTCTCGAAATCGCGGTCAACGTGGTCAACGCATGCAGGTTGGGCAGAACCGTCGCGATATCGCGACGTGTTCTATTTTCGTGGTTTGTGACAAGCAAAGGAGGAACAACGACAAATTGTCGTGAAATCGCGACAAAAGAAAACTCAGCCGAAGACTTAAGTGCTCAAAGTGCAGCGATGCGCTGCACGTCCCAAAATCGCGACGCGGGCGGTTTCAAAGGCTTGAGAGCTCGGAAGTTGCAGCGATGCGCTGCATGTTTTAAAATCACGGGGAGTTGGTTGCAAAGGAAGTCCAAAGCAAAAGTGCAGCGATGCGCTGCACGTTCCAAAGTCTTAAGGCATTTTGTTTCAAAGGCTGCATGTTTCAAAATCGTGGGGCGTTTTGTGAAAAGGGAGTAAAGGCTCAAATGTGCAGCGAATCGCTGCACGTTGCAAAATCGTGCGGTCTTTGTTGAGAAGTGAGTCTAGGCAAAAAGTTGCAGCGATGCGCTGCACGTTCTCAAATCGCGGTCGTTTTGGTCCGAAAACAAAAGAAATGAAAGTTGTAGCGATTCGCTGCAATTTTGATGACAGGGCTGAGCGAGATGAATATGCAGCGAAATCGCGACAAGAGAAGGTCGAAGACATTCAAAGGGAAAAAGTGTCGCATTTTCGCGGCCCATGGGCACGACCGTACCAAGTGCCGAAAATGTGTAGCGAAATCGCTACATGTTCCGTTTTCGCGGGGCAGAGCGGAGGAAAGAGCCAAAGACCGAAATGTGTAGCGATATCGCTACAGGTGCCATTTTCGCGGGTGTGAGCAGCCAAAGCGTACGGCGTAAAAAGACGTCACGATTTCGTGACCCGTCGCGTTTTCGCGACCTGCGCAGTTTCCCGCCAAGTGCAGTATGAATGGCCCGAGGGGTTTTTCTCGATTTCCAAGGATTTAATGCTGACCCGAATTTAATGTAATGTGGATTTCCAATGCGGTCAAGGTCGAGGAACGCGTTCAAGCCACCAAAATTGAAGATTTTATTTGTTCGAAGCCACTGTTCGTAGGTTAATTCAATGATTTCATGTACACGTTCAAAGACAAATTTAATGAAGGTGACCGTGAACGTTTCATTGCATTTAATTTTTGTTTCTTCAAGGCTGTAATCAAGGAGATCGTGTTCTTGGTTTCCAAGGCACAATTGTAGATCACGAGAAGGATGGTGGCAAATATTTAATGCTGCAAAGAGGACGGACCTCTATAAAAACCAATGTAAACTTCATTGCAAAGGGTTGGAAAATTCTCTGCTAGAGACTGGAAGTTCGTTTGCAGGAATA
Organism: Wollemia nobilis; assembly: GCA_028583015.1. Classification (NCBI taxonomy): domain Eukaryota; kingdom Viridiplantae; phylum Streptophyta; class Pinopsida; order Araucariales; family Araucariaceae; genus Wollemia; species Wollemia nobilis. The sequence goes on along the minus strand of JAQPPZ010017031.1, from coordinate 1,768,613 downwards.
AAGGATTGGCTTCTATTTTTCAAGCGTTTGCATTGGTGATTTCCTTTCTGTTCATGTTGCATTTCTAATAGCATTTGTATGTCTTCATGGCTGTTACATTTAAATTCTGCATACTGGATTTGAATATTGCCGTAAGAGTATAAATTCTTGGAATGTGATTTTGGAGGGTTTTTCTGTATGCATCGTGCGGAAGTTAAGTTAGTAACTTTTATTGCTTGTTGTTGCTGCACTTGAAGTTTCCTGCTGCTATTTTCTGATCCCATAACTTCGGCCTGTGGCCATATTTCCCATTTCTTTCTGTAACCTTTTTTAATTTCTTTCCAGTAACCCTTATCTTACACCAAGTTTAGAATAGTGAAGGGAACCAGCCCACTCTGGAGATTGGTCTGGGAGCCATTTCTTGCTTCCAGCCTTTCAATGTTGGCCGGGTCTAGGGCGCACTTGTAAAATCCTTTCCTATGGCAGATTCGTGACCAACAGGACCTCTATCTAAAGGAGACACCAATCCCCTTATAAAGTTTGTGGATCTCTATCCATAGGAGAACTCCTTCTCCTCTGCTCTGGTTGGTGATATTCTAGAAGAACTGCTACCTCCACTACACTGGCTAATGGATATTTATCCACTAAATACTCATGTCCTCACTCATAAGACCTATCCTCAGTACCCTACCTAATGGAACTCTATCCACTAGATACTTTCATCCTCTATACTCTGTCACCTCCAAAGATCTACTAAAAAATCTATCACAAATATACACTAAACACAATCCTTCTATCTAGCAAAAACATTCTCAATATCTATCTCTGGTCTGGCACAAACCTATCCTCAAATCTGCACCAAAATCTATCCTTAAATCTACACTAAACACAATCCTTCAGTCTAGCACAAATCTATCCTCAATATTTGTCCTCTGATCTACACATAGTCCTTCGATCTAGCACAAATCTATCCTCAATATTTATCCTCAAGCCTTAACATAAATATTGATCCAATAACAAATCAACTCTATTGGATCTGCCCCAATCCTTAGCTCAAGGTTTGAAAAAATCAATCAATCAACTCTTCTCACAAGTCATCCCAAAGACTTATCTCAAATATGCCTTGTAAGCTTCTACAAAATCTCACACTGATCTATCCACAAGTTCTTTCTAGAACTTTTCCAATCTGCTAAACAAGTCCTCACTAGAACTTGTCCAATCTACTCAACAAGTCCTCACTAGAACTTATTCAATATGCTCAACAAGTCCCCACTAGAACTTTTCTAATCTACTCAACACTCTCTATCCTCAAACTCTATATTGTAAGCTTCCACAAAAGCTCACACAAATTTATTCACAAGTGTTATCAAAGACTTACCTCAAATATGCTCAACAAGTCCTCACTAGAACTTGTCCAATCTCATAGAAACATATAGAGAATTGTTAGAGACTCAATATGCTTCACATTCACCACAATGCTCAATTACTTTCAATTTCTCTTACCATAGAAACATATAGACAATTGTTAGAGACTTAATATGCTTCACACTCACAAAATATCAATCACTTTCAATCTCTCTTTTATCACAAAAATATATAGAGAATTGCTAGAGACTCAATATGTTTCACATTCATCAACACTCAACCTTTTTCACAAATCAATTTAGAATATAGAACAATTTGTTTCATAAAACTTGAACTATCACATCAACACATCCACTTAACTAGGCTCAACCAACTCTACTCAACCAATCACTCAATGAAATAATATTTTCTCACAAACCCTAGTCTAAACTTATGAATATTCACTCAAATGTTTCCAACAATGCTTATCAATCAATCTCACATAACAATGATACTCATGATCTTTGCAAACCCTAGTTCAAGTTCCTCACTCATCCAATTGCTTCAACAACAATTCTAATATCACATAACAATGATACTCATGATCTTTGACAACTTCACATAACAATGATACTCATGATATTTGATAACTTCACATAAAAATGATACTCATGATCTTTGCACAAAATCTAGTTCAAGTTCCTCACTCAACTAATCACTTCAACAAAAATGCTTATCAAACAAGGTTTTATCAACAACTCTTTATTCCAGAAAAATACTTTTCACTCCAACTTAGCATTCACAACATTCAACAATCATTCACTAGGAATATGTACCCATACCTTTTTTTGATGTAGAAGTGCCCTTAGAAAACCTGTCTCAATCACAATTTCCTTCTTTCCAATTTCAATGGTTAGATGACAAAATATCACTCTAACTTTCTCAAAATATTCCTTAGTCACAATAAAATAATCAAAGCTCAACTACTCCTTATTGCCCCTTCTTGAAATTAACATCCATCAAATCATACATAAAAAATAATTATTTAATACACCTTATAATATACAAATCCAAAAAAACTCAAACAACCTTCCTTAAACACCTTATTACCCTTTTCAAACACTAAAGAAAATATCACCAAAAAATTAATTTGCATCAACCTTATAACTCCCCTTAAAACCTTACAAACCACATAAATTATGCAAAAATTAATTTTAGTGGCTCAACTATAGTCTCCGAAAATTTTGGTGCTCAACTAATTGCATACCTTTGTCTTTTACCCAAAAAGGGTTTCTACGTGATTCGAACCACCGTCTCCCCAAGCGCCAAGTGCCTTAGCACTTTTGTGCCCACCGTGTGGGATATAGGTGCCCATGAGAAGGAAGGGAAGCTTCCTTCCTCTTGGTGCCTTTGATCATCGTCAATGCCTTCAAAACAAAAAACTCTATCATGGATTCGAACCTTCACCACGTGCTGCCACAACGTCTTGCCTTTACCAAAGTTGCCAACTGCGCTACCTACACTTGGTGACCAAGGTGCCTTCTAAGGTGGGTAATAAATCCTCACCTACCACTTGGTCCTTTAAACACCAATTAAATCCTTATCTATCTCACCAAATGATTCACACGATTTGTAATTTCTTGGAGATTAAATCGAATGCTTGAATTGTTTTGGCTAAGGTGTTGGAGTCCCCTTTATATACATGTTGATTAATTTACTCCCCACATCGGTGCTCGATGGTTGAATTCAAATTTTGAATTTCGAATTAATAACCCACCTTAGGGTTATTTAAAATTAACATAAATTAATATATAATTTATATTAAAATTAATTAATATTTAATTTAAATAACATAAAGTTAAGTAAATTAATTAATATATTAATTAATTTATAATTAATTTAATCTTCCTTGTATAATATTATAAATAAATATTATAATATTATTTGCTTGGGCTTCTTCTTTTCACCTTGGACCTCATATTGACCTCCTGGAACCAAACTTGATCAACTGAAAATAGACTCTCCTTTTGCACTGATTGGAGAACCTGAAACTGATGCTGCCCAATGAAACTACCACTCACTGGTGCTACAAGCTTGACATCAATGACCACTTACTCTTGACATCAATGACAACTCATCTACTCAAAATGTCCAACAAACCAGAGCTTGGAGTTTCCCCTAAGCAACCTGCAGGTGAGATCGTAACCACAGAGCAAGATCGTATGTTATCAAGGTGAGATCGTATCCATGATCACCGATCGTATCCACATGTGCCCAAGATCGTACCTTCTATCCTACAAAAAAATAGAAAAATAACAAGGGCTAATGTAGAAATTAAGCGACTAAAATGTAGAATTATATCGATGAGTCAAGAGGAATTCGAGGGGGGTAATGCCTGATTAAATAGGCTAAACCAGTAGGTGAAATTTAGTTAAAAACAAAATGGGTTGTAACTTCTTCCAAGCTGAGACTAATCAATGGATCTGATCTCGTAACTACAGTACAGTTGGACAGGTAAGGACAAAAAGCGTTATAACTTGTTTGTCGCTTTGCCAAATTGAACTTTTTCTATTTTTGGACAAGATTGTATTTATGATCTTGCACTATTAGATATCGTACTTACAATCTCGCACACAAGTTGCCTATCAGAGATTGTAATTATGATCTAGTGATCGTACTTATGATCTCGTACACTTTAGTTTTGATCTTGGATCGTACGTATGATCTCATCAAGAGGTTAGACATGTACATAGGTTTTTGGTAGTTTTAGGGGTCAAACGGTGTCAAAATTAGACATATAATATATCGTTGGAAATATCTTTTTGAGCCCTATACAATGGTATAAAATTTGAGAAGAATTGAGATGATTTTATAAGGTAAAATTTCTCTTGAATATGACCTTAGTTTAAAAAAAAAAAATGATTCATCTTAATGGGTCAATTTTTCATGTCTACACCAACTCACCAACATTTAAATGTTGCGTGGTGTGTGTGTGTTCATTTTAAACTTTGTGTGAAAATAAAAATACAACACCAAACATATATGCTCTTTATTACATGCCTAATGATGAAAAAATTTCAAATTTAAGAAAGATGCATCTAATTATCTAAATGTTGTTCAGAGAATGCAACTTAAATGCTCTAATTGGCCTCTGATTGGGCCACAAAAGGTAAACTCTACAATTTTTTTTTGATTGTTGGCCATTATTTTATGTAGCAGGTGATAGTGCTGGCCATGGTACATAATCACAGGCCAAGAACTTAGCCACGTTTGACAAGCATAGCTAACAGTGCTAGTTGCGGCTGACAGTCATGGCTGACAAATAGCATAATATTTTTCATGATATTTTCTCTTTACTATTTTTATATGTGATGTAATTATCCAATGTAGATAAAAATAGTAAAAATAAAAAAACAAAGAGGACCAGAGTTACCTGGAATCCTTGTTTGATGGAGAGATAGTCTGCTTCCTATCTATTTTTCTATTTTGTTGCTCACCACGGTTGCCAAGTGTGGCGGAGATTGTTCACCATGGTTGTCACGCGTGGCTAACACTTGCAACAAAAAAAATTCAATAATTAATCAATTATCATGTAATTTGTGGGGTTTCCATCATGATTGCCATTTGTCTCTATCTAAAAAGCATACACCTAACTAGTGCATCAATTAACATCAAGCATTAAAGTATCAAAATATGGACAATAATAAATTTAACAAGAAATTAAGGTTTCTTTTATTAAAACTTTGCCAAATCCTGATTACAAATACGTCCCTCTTAGGGATACCCAAATCCTTGATACAATTGATACAATTTTGAATGCCCCTCAAAGGGGATGGTGCAATATGCAAACTCTTTAGAAAGGATACAAATTTCTCAAGGCCAAAGATAGCCTTCTTCTCACGTGTTTGGAGTAATATGTTTCCATGAACACCTTGAAATGCTCATACCCTATAAACCTACGTTCAAGAAATAACATAAAATGGGTTAATAGCAAAAGAGGCCTCTCTTGATGAGGCACTTGATGGGAAATTGAATAAATGATGAAAAAGATAGTAAGAAATCATGTAAACCAGTAAAGATGTGCATGAAATATCTAGATTGTTATAAAGCTTAAAAAGAAAGCAAGAAATCTAGCAATTAGGCAACCTAATTAACCATTAAAACTTGAAATGCATCAAATTCAATGAAACTAGTCTATATTGACAAATACAAGGAAAATGGAAGCAAATCTACCTCTAATTCCTAAATTTAACCGTACAAATGCATAAAGGAAAGCTAATATAAGTTAGATGTACCTAAATACATGCTCTAAAGAGGAAATCTATGGCTAAAATAAATGAAATCAGAGATCAAACCCTCGTCATAGGTCTGAGGTGCAGCTGGAACTGTTAGCCATGGATGAGGAGAAAATCCTCTTGCTCTTGTAATCAGGGATTGGATCTTCAATTTTCTTCATGGAATTGATGATCAAGGGTCGCCTTTGTGTTCTTGCATGGATTTGTGATGTAAATTCTCTGAATTGGCTATGGAAGAGGCTCAATTAGGATGATTTATCTCCTTAGACTCTTGAATCCTCCATAGCTTTGAATGCAATCATGATTTCCAAATTGGCAACAAGTAAGCACTCCTCAAGGGTTTGCAAATGACTCCAAAATTTGGTAGAGCTTCACTGTGTTCAATTTAAAACTCTTCTCATCCTTTTTCCCCAATTTGATGGGGGGTATTATAGCACTCTCCATTCCTATTCTTGGCTTGCTAGGGAAGCCAAGATCAAGAACCAAGAGGTTGGAATAGTTGGGAGGAAGGTTCTAGACGCTTCCTAACTCAAAACTACTTGAAATCCATTACCATGGCCATTTTAACTGAATTTGTCTTAGCTCAGGAATTCAAAATAGTTTTAGGGCTAGCCGTGTCTCTAAGGTGTGGCTAGCTATGTTAGTCGCAAGTGTCAACCATGGCTAAGGCTGAGTAGGCCAAATCTACCAAAATTGAGTTGTTAGAACCATTTATTTATCTTGGAATGGTCCAAGATCATTCATATGGTCTATTAGGATGCCCATATGAGTAGTCTCCTATACATGATGTGTTTTAGGTGTCTACATGTTCTTTATACCTAAGTATGTTATCTTTCCAAGAGTAGTGGGGTTTACTAGTGGAGTCATGTTGAAGTTTTTGAATTATTGTGTATGTGGTAGGATCATTAAACCATTCCTCATTGATTTGGTCTATCTATTTGGGAATAGGAGAGGAGAAACTAGTAAGGGTGTTAAAGGATATTTCAGGTGCATCCTCTGTGTTACTTTCTAGAATTTCTATTACTACTTCCACCTCGATAGTATCTTCTTATTTTGAATTACTTTGGTCAAATGTATCTAAAATATAGAGTTTAGGGGTAATGCATTTATGGTTGGGAACAAATTTCTCATCACAGTGGAAACAACAACCCTTTTCTTATCTTTCCTTCAATTCTTTAGGGCTAATTCTTTTAATTGGTAAAACTCTATTTAGATTTGTGGTGGTATATGAATTTTGAGATTTTCTCATTTGTGGTCTCCCAAGTCGATGTTGGTTGTTGATTTTTTCTTCTACCATTTGAGCTAACGCAATAGTGTGCATCATGTCTATAGGATTGAGAATTTGTACTTCTAATCAAATATCTTCATTTAGACCACTAATAAAGCAACTTTGGAAGAATGATGCATATAGCCCTGATGTAAAATTTGTCAATTTCTCAAATTGAGCTTGGTACTCTCGTACTATAGTATTTTGGTGGAGTTTGGTGAGGGCTCCCATGAAATATTCAAATTTTCTTGGGCCGAATCGCACCATTATATTTTTTTTAAATTTTTTCCATGTAGGGGTGCCATTTATCTTTTTGTACCATTGGTACCATTGAGTAGCAGTAATATCTAGGTGGAAGGATGCAATGCAAACCTTTTGGACCTTAGGAATTTGATAGAGGGAGAAGTATTGGTCCACTCGATAGATCCAATTTGTGGGGTCGCCTCCTTCAAACTTTGAAAAGTCTAATTTAGTGGTTCGAGGTAGGATTGATTTTTGTGGCCCCCCGAGTAATGCTTGTTGTGTGGGTACTACGATAGGTTGGTCAGCTTGGATTACTACCATATTTTATCGTAACATATCCACAGAGTGGTTAGTGACAACAAATTTTAAATCTATTTCTACTAATTTTGTCATGAGTTTTTGTTCAAGATTGTCCTTCCATTTATGCAATTGAAGTTTTTAATCCTTGTGAACACCTAACATCGGCCATTGTGGTGTGGTTTTTGTGAATTTTAGCCTTCTTAACCTCAATTCCTTTAAAAATAGCAAAAATTTAATCAAATATGTCAATTATTGACAAAATTATTGTAATATTTTGTCAAGAATTGATAAAATTTTGTCAAAATATTGGCAAAAATTTATTGCAAAATTTTAAAATTTTGTTTCAACTTATGGTCCTGCAATTTTTTTGAAATTTCAAATTTTGTAATTTAGTGAGAGTGGGATTTGAAGAGTGATTTGAATTTTCAAATTTTTAAATTTGGTGGGATCGGGCTCGAAGAGTGAGGCAGGGAGCGACAGATACAAGCGAGGGTAGAGTGGGCACAGAGAGCGAGGCAAGGGAGTGGCAAAGACAAGTGAGAGCAGTAGAGACAAGCGAGGGAAGAGCAGGCATGAAGAGCAAGGTAAGAGAGCAGTAGATATAAGTGAGAGTAGATCGGGTACGAAGGGCGAGGCAGAGTCAAAGAGGCAAAAACCACATAATGGAAACAAGTGGTAATCGAAGGTGCAGGGTCCAAGTCAAGAGGTGATGACAAGTCTTTCATGTATGTGAGGGACATCATGACCAAAAGTCACGTAAATCTATATGCTTTATGTGCTATTTAAACACGTGAGGTCCCTTCATATATTAGATGTGGGACTAAAAATTCCCCTCCAATATTCCCCGTCGGTGCTTTTTTAATGTCAAAGTTTGTCATTGATGATAAAAAAGTTTTAAAACTTTAGTTTAAAATTTTAAACTTATAATTTCTCATCGGTTTTTATTTGCAGTCGTTGGGAAACATCTCAAATGAATTTTCAATTGAATTTTTTTGTGATTTGCATTCCTTTTTCACACCTGGTTGGCTTTATGATGATCTAAAGGAGAAAATTTATTTTTTTGTGATAATATTTAGCTCGTAACCTTTCCAAATTTGACTATTTTTTTTAAACTTCACTAGTTTTCTCCAAGACATTGTTGAATTTGCATACATCGCTATAAAACTTACTCGTTGCCAGATTTGATGATGTATGCTATGAATGCTGAAGACTTTTGGGTGAAATACGTTAATATGGTTGGTTATAAGGTGATAAACTTGATGATGTTGTGTAATTTGGAAATGAGAGACAATGACTACTGTGGTTGAAAAAAAATATATGGTAAAAATGGTAATGGAATGGCCTTTAATATCTCTAGCTCTGATACCAGTTGTTAGGAATTAGGTCCCTATCAATTGGAAATCAAGGAGAGAACAATGGAATGATGCAAAAACTAAGAAAATGAATAAATCACTTTTAAATATCATTGTTTCAAAAGGAGGTTTCCCTACCAAATGCTCTCAAGGAGATGTAATAAATTATATTCTTTGATGCCTTAATGACACCTTCTATGAATGCATATATAAACCTATCTAATGGTTATGATGTGAAAGGACATGATGGTCCATAATTAAATGAGAGATTAATTATATAATATAATTTATAATTAGGATCATAATAATGGACCACTAAGTTCAGGTCTATATTAGGCATATATTTGTATGACCAAACAAAACCTTATCTTACTCTGTTAGAAGAGTGGTGAATGCAAAACATTCTATCTGAGAGACATTTCCCTAATTTAAGAATCTAAGAATGTTTAGTATCAATGCTAATATCAATATTGATTATCTCTTCTATTAACATGTGAGATCCCTCTTCCAATTGATGAGGAGTGGGGATCAAATGAATATCATCAACTAGATTAAAGGAGTCATATACTTCATTTGACTCTATCTCAACTTAGAGAATAACTAAGGGTGGTTGTGATAAAATATGATATGATTGTAGCATATTCTTAGAAGGAAGGAACTCGAAGGGCAATGATGAGAGAGCAACTTGATCAAAATCAATAGCCTTAGGATCGATGGGTAAATATTGTGAGTGGTTACCTAGATAGACAAGTGGAGTGGTGAGATCAATAGAGATTATGTTGATGGATGGAAAATGACCTTCATTCTTAGGTGGAAAGTGATGGTTAATGCTATGGTGTAAAAATGCATAGGAGGTGTTTGAGGTGGAATTGGGATGATAGGATGTGCTCGAGGTGGAATGGGGACAACAAGATCCTCTAGTGGAAGAATTTATGGCTAAGTGGGGAGCTGCATAGGGAATAGGCAAACATAAAACTCATCTACAATCATGATAGGGAAAATGGGGGAGGAATCCTCTTTCAAGCTATCTAAAGTGATGGATAGCACATCAAAATTATATTTAGACTCCTCATTAGTTGATTTAGTATTATTCATTGATAATGTAGAAATTTTAAGATGATAACTAAGCAAATTAGTATGGCTAGGATTAGCATACTCATTGCCATATACATTATTCTCCAAGCTTAGGTTAAGGCACTGAAGAGAATATGCTATAAGTTTGTCAAACATATGTATGGAGTATCCTAATCCTAACTTATCTATTGGTAATTGGTAACATGGATCTAGTGGGGTTGGAGGATCCTGATTGTAGCAACCTAGGCTATTTTCATACCAATTGTAGTGATTAAAATATTGCAAAGAAAAGGATAGGTTTGATAGATAATTGATGTTTGCAATAAATGGTCCCTCCTCTTTTGGTATAAGAGGTGCATCCATAGAGGTATTAATGCCTCTATAGATCAAATTTGTTTGATTTGAAAAGGACCCAAGTAGGACAATGGTACCTATGAGTAGTTGTGCATTGCAAGGTCTGCCAAAGTCTCTGATTGACTCAATTAAATGGGTAAATGTAAAATCTTGCACTAAATATTCCCTAAGGCTTAGATTAGTCATATTGATTGTGACATACAGAGGAGGGGTAGATTAAGATAGATATGTGTGATTGTGATGTGAGGTGGAGGATTTGTGATCATATTTTTATCATGGAGGTGCATGTGATATTAAAGGAATGTTGGAAGGATCCATAGTTTGTGTGGGTTGAGCTAGGTATCTTCGATTCCTTGTCACAATGTTTATCATTCTAAAAAAACCTTGATTAGGTGGGGCAACATGCACTTGATTGACCTACTTAGGTCATTCAGTTTTAATGGTAGGTACTATGATTGTTCCATGTTGAGGCAATGGATCTTGGTAAACACCTATGTTCTAATTTGAGGTGGTAAGAGAGTTATCAATTTGGATTTCTTACCTTTCGATCATGTCTTGCAATAATTATTAAATGAGTAACATGATTGGATATCATGACCCTTCTATCTATGATAGATGCAGTAGTGGTCCTCCCTATAAGATTTTAATTTTGGTTGATTTGGATCTAGTGGGTGAATCTCAAAGAGAGAAATTGCTTGCACCTCACACAACCAATGAAATATATTTGCGAAGGATTTAAGTAGTGGTGTGTATTGGCAAGGTGGATGATATGGTTGAGTTGAAGGTGGGTTTTGTAATATTTTATGATCTGGTGGAGGTTGAGTGTGATAGTTAGGTAGTTGTATTGGAGCTTGATTCGAGGGTCCAGGGGCACTTAAAATGACTTGATTCATAGGAGATACCTTTGGTTGAGTTTGGTTTCCCTTGGTATTTTTTTTAGGTCATTCTTTATTTTGGATTTTGATATCTCCTTCTTGAATTTTTATGTCATCAATGAACTTTGCTTGGGCTAGGTATTCCTCAAAAGTTTGATATTGTTAAATTTATAGTAAGAGTGAGATTTTTTTTGAGCAACTTCTAATGAACATGTAGTAAACTCCATAATGGGTAAGGTGAAGGGTGGTTTTGTGATGATTGATCTCCATATATTACCATAATTCATGACTATCTCATCATCAAATTGACGAAGGTTATATAAGTTAGTCAAGGTAACCTTTTTCTTGATGCTAAAGGAAAAACGTTCCAAAAATGTATTTACCAATTGTTCAAAGATGTAAATGCTATGCCATGGAAAATAATTGTACCACCCCAAAGCACCCCCAATAAGTGTTATGAGAAATATTTTGAGCATTATGGGGTCACTATCTTGAAGATAAAAACAAACATTTATAAAGTTGCTTACATGTTCTTGTGTGTCTTCATCACCTTTGAACTTGTCCAATTTGGGCATCTCAAAATGAGGTGGATACGGAGGTGATGGAATGAATGGATGAATGGGTTGATTGTTGATCTACCTTAATGTGGGTTTTTGATAACCCATATCCAAGGCTTGTTTTTCCAATAAATTGATTCAATTGGTCAAAAATTTATGGGCTTTGGGCAATATTATGTTGGTTTCTTACCTTGGATATTATCAAAGTGGAGGTGGTGGATTTTGGTGTTGATGCAGTGGTGGATGTGTGCTATAAGTAAGAATTTCACCATAAGGTATGTTAGGACATGTGTTGATTTAATCTTGATATTCTAGTTAAAATTCATCAAGGTTTCATATTCTTGTTGATAATATGCAGTTGATGTTATTCAGAATGAAGTGGTTATGATAATCAATGGGTGGTGGTTTGTGGTGTTGGGAATGAAGTGAAATTGGAAATGTATAGGATGAAAGGTTTTGATTTAGGCATGGTGGAAGGTTTTGTTGTTGTGTTGGGAACTCTAGATGATATTGCCTTGGTTTCCTTTGATGCACATGTGTGGCTAATCGTTGGTGGACTATTTGTTGTAGCTATCGTTGATGATCCAAATTAGGTATGGTTGTCTATTGAAAGTGACTTATCATGTTAGCTATGTGATGGTGTTTCACATATGTCGTAGTGGTGGGAATGGGTGTGCATTGTGCCCAAACTCTAGAAGGGTAAACAATTTGTTTTCTAGGACCACATGAGACCGCATTACCCTAATGTTGATGGTGAATTATGGGCTTTGTGTAATTCAAGAGTATTGAAGCGCAATCGACTTGGGTAGACATGGAAACTTTTTCATGATTGTTACCGGTGTATGTATCCAAAAAATCATATTCATGGTCCATCTAGGGGCACTTAGTTATAGTAACTTGGGCATCCCTATCTTGGTGTGGAGTATACCTTTGTTCTTCATCCAATGGTGTTGTAGGATGAGTTGGAATAAAAATATATGGTAACAACTTTCTTGATACCTTATTACGGAGATACGTGTCCTTATAGAGGGAACATAGAGTGGTGAGGTTCAAATTATTGATATCATGATCAACATCCAGGCCTATATGCAGATTCTAAATGGTGACACTTGGTATTTTGGGATCATTGGGATGATAGGTGGTATGTGAATCATATTGGACATGTTGTCCCTTAGGTGGATCAAGATCTTGGTAAGAGGATGCATTAGGCCAATCCTCTTATTGGTCTTATTGAAAATGATCCATGACTCTTGGTGATGGATTAGGAGTATTTTCTTATGATTGAGCTTGATTTCGTGTCACAACCATAAGCTAGGATAATGGAGTGCACCTTATAATCTACACAACCAAAGCAAGCAAAGTAAACAAGCTATTTTGTTTTATCATTAATGTTTTTTGTTTGTGAAATATTTTCTTGCTTTTCTACTTTTGATTTTAAATTTTGATTTTGATTTTATTTTTATCTTGTGTTTTTGAAATGCTTGTTTAAAATCCTATTCCTAAAATGACTAAGATGGGTGGAATGAATGTTACATAAAAAGGTTGCTTGTGCACAATCCCCTATCGAGAAATGTGACACAAACAATCAATAATAGCTTCCTAGGATGATAGATGGGTAATAGGTGTCCTTATGAGAATAAAATACCCCCTCAAATAAGGGATCACATTGTTTGAATCCTACTACTTTCCAATTAGTTTTTCACTTCACCCTCAGGCGGTTTTGGATAAAAATGACAACTACGTTCCACTGATTATTAAGCCTCATAGTTAAAGAGCATCTAAATCTAACCTACTTTGGGATGCACCCAAGGGTAGGGGGATTTTCCATGATGAAATATAAAAAACCTCTCATGGGGGATACTATGGCTTTTAGGGGGCCAATCCATGGTGGGAGATGAAAGCCCACGTCATGTGAATGCTATCGGTAGTTGGTGATGAAATTCAACTTGTCAATGTTTAAATGTCGCATGAGTGTGTGTTCCTTTTATTTCAAAAATAAAAATAAAGAGAACACAATGATTTTAATGATGCAAGATATGAAGAAAAAAAGTATAATTTTCCTTAAATGATGATTTATCTTTTAACAACCAATAATGTAGGAAAACAACAAGAAATGCAGAGACCATGTCTTATCGAGATAATCACAGATAGAAGATCGTATTGACTTAAGATGATCATAGATAGGGAATTGTCTCAGCCTAGGATGGTCACAGTATGATATATTTAAAAACTAAAATGCAAGCAACTATGATATATATATTTTATTTATTTATTTCCAAAACACGAAAAAATGATCAAGAAGTATAAAACCCTAACCTTGAAAGTATGTATTTGATGTAGACTTGTAGATCTATGACTATTATAACTCTAATAAGAGATCATCTTGCACTGAGATGATTTCAATATAGGAATTGTCTTGGGTAGATATGATTAAGTCTAAGTACTTACAATCACCAAAAATAAGCAAAAATTATTCATTTTGCTAATGTAACAAAACAACAAATGATGAAGGGAGACCCGAAGGTCCCACCATGATTGCCATTTGAAGGAAAAAAAATTGCACTAGACAAAATACTAAGGAAACACAATTATGAACCAATAAAACAAATATTATATATATTTTGTATTGATTTTCAAAGTGTTACAATACGATCCCATTTTGAAGGGATTTCACCAATGATACAATAGATACAATAACAAAAATAATATCTCTAGGTTCAATGTGAAGATTTTTGTGCCAGCACATTAATAGATTTGTCATGCTGCAAGACTTCCCTGATCCAATCAGTACTATGGACTCTGGTGGATCCACCTCTTTAACTCGAGAAAATATTATCCTAAGACTCTAGATAGATCGAGTAGGGTAAGGAAACCCCAGAGGTGAGCCTACAATATTTCTTATATGCTCATGCTCATCCAGATTTACAAAAATGAAATAAAACTGCAACATAAAATTTGACCAAGTTTGAAAGTAACTCCCAGCTAGTGCTTCAAGCTATAGACCGATGCCTTATCCATTGGGAAATTGTAGCTAGACTTAAAATATGATGAATATAGAAGGGGGAGAAGATAAAACTAAGCCAATCACATCCATTCAAATAATGTAACAAAAATGATTCAACATGCCAGCGAAAGAATATGCCATTTACACATTCAAATGATGTAACATGTAAATGGGAGAACACACAAAATTGCACATAGAACTACTGAAAGGAGGGAATAGGATTGCATTAAATAATATATCATTACAATGGGAGTCTAATCAAAATAACCAGATCTCACTAAACTAGTAAAAACAAATTCTCCATTCAAATGATGCAATAGAGAACTACAACTCTTTGTTCAAATGATGTAATAAAGAGCCTCCTAGCTTCCAGCCTCAACCACTAGAAATGATCTCAGTAAACTGGGCACCTCCTCAGAAAAACCTACACAATAATGGGGAAGAAAAAGGGGTGACTAGACAAGACACACAAAGGAAAATACAACCGACAAGGATGGGCACACTAGTATACCTCTTGCAAAATTACTGTGCAAAAACTTGATGATTTTTTCTATTGCAACAACTCTCTCATATAGCCTACAAATTGGTTCTCATTCAAAGCTCGATGATGGTCCATAATTATGAAAACTGCAACTATTTTGATGATGGCCCATAACTACAACTGTCTTCATGATGACCCATATTATTAATTGTGCTTGTAGTGGTTCTTATTTGTAGTGTGATAGTGGTCTTAGTTGGTCAAAAATACTTGTTACATAAAGCTTGATAATAATAATATTTTATAACTACAACTACTAGAGCTGAATGATGGCCTCTCACTATCTCTTAATTGGATCTCGAAAATGGCCCATAATAGCCTATCTTTCGAAGGGCATAACTTTTGATCCGACCGTTGGATCGACTTGAAATTTTTTGTGGAGCTAGATAAAGAGGAGGACAATGTCGTGGCAAGGATTGTATACAAGCCTTGAATATTTTTTAGTGTATTATCGAGCCCTAATTCCTTCATCTAGTGCCCCAAAAATGGGATTTAGTGTTTTTTTAGAAAAACTAAAAGAAAGAAAAATGGAATTTAATGACTTTTTAGACATGGATAGGTGTTGAGATTTTCTAGGAGGTCTAATATGAGAAATGCAATAATTTGTGTTAATTTAGGGAGCTATCTGATCTTTTTTGAAACTTACTAAAAATAGGGTGGCCAAAAATAACAAATTGCCCAAAAATAGTAATTTTTTTATAAAGGGGGGCAAACTCAAGTTGGATTTTGAGGATCCAACATAGGCTCCAACTGGGATAGGTGATGAAAAAAATATTTTGAAAATGAATCACCTGAGAATTCCAGAATCTCCAATAGACCACAAAAACTCAAAAACTTGCCTAATCACCTAAAAAGGACTTCTTAATCACCTAAAAACTGAAACCTTAATCACCTAAAAAAATGACTGAAACAATTTTTTTTTTTTCTTTTTGTCTTTCATTTGCTTTCCCTCAGTTTGTATTTGTAGATGTTGGCCACATTCTGGAGGATTTGATAAGGGCCAAGCCATTTAGGCTCCCATTTCCCTTTTTCACCATGTTTGTCATTTTTGGGGTCCTAGTACAACACTATATCTCCTCCCTAAAAAGGTTTACCTTTGGCTTTCTTATTGAACAATTGCACTATTTTGTGAGCTTGCTCAGTCATCTTCATTAATGCATCCTTTCTGTCTTCCTGCAACTTTGTAATTTGATCAAGTCTTCTCTGCAAGACATTTGGATTTTCATGATCCTGAAGAAGTAAATATAAAGCATGACTTTCCACTTGAGGAGGTAGTAGAGCACTCTCACCATATACTAGTTCATAGGGAGACTTTCCTATGCTTCTTTTGATAGATATCCTATCAGCCCATAAAGCATACTTCAGCTCACTATCCCAACTTCTTTTGTTTCTGCCTAATGCTCTTCTGATTCTTGTGATAAAATTCTTATTTGAGGATTCTACTAAACCATTCCCTTGAGGATAGTAATTTGTAGAATGATAAAGCTCTATGTTGTACCTAGCACAAAATTTAATCATCTCAAAAGAAGTGAAGTAGTTACCATTATCTGTGACTATCTTCTTGGGAACCCCAAATCTTGTCAATATGTGCTCTTCTAAAAAGTTGATGACCACTTCTATAGTGGATTTCTTGAGAGGTGCTGCTTCTACCCACTTGGTAAAATAGTTTGTTGTTGTAATGATCCACCTATGACCTCTAGAAGAATTGGGATTAATCTCACCTATGAGATCTATTCCCCATTGAGTAAAAGGAGATTCCACAATCACTGGCTTCAGGGGTATGGCTAGAAAATTCTTCTTTCCTACAAAAATCTGATAGTTATGACAACTTCTAACAAACTAGTAAACATATTTAAACAGGGAGGGCCAATAATAACCAACTCTCATGATCTTGTGAGTAGTAGCCTTTGGAGCAAAGTGACCCCCACAAAATCTAGAATGATATTCTTTTAGCACTTGAGGGACCTCTTTCTCAAACAAACAAAGAAGCAACACACCATCTGGATGCCTCCAATACAGTCTACCTTATTGAATGTAATACCTTTGGGCCAATTGCTTGATAGATCTCCTTTTATTTTTGGACATGTCTTTTGGAAATGACAAGTTCTGAAGGTAAAACATAATGCCATCATACCACTGGCAATCAGAATTATCAACTTCTCTAGCTTCTTGCTGCTCATCCACTATAATAGTGTTATTCATAGCCTCCCCTTTAGCCAAATACTTTGCCAGTCCCTATCCTTTAAAAATATGCACTACTTTGAATTCTACATCATACTGTAATAACTTAGCCATCCATCTTGCAAGACTACCTAAAGGTTTAGGTTGAGTGAAAACATCTTTAACAACAATGTAGGGAATACAAGCTATTACCTTGTTGGATCCAAAGATACATTTGAAATGATCTAATGCTCTGATTAATGCATAAGCTTATTTTTCTAGCATAGAGTATTTCAGTTTAGCACCCTTCAATCCTGTACTCATAAAGGCTATAGGCCTTTCATTTTTCTCTTCATCCTTTTGAGCTAGAACTACAACAATAGTGTGTTCTAAGGCAAATGAGTAGATCTTGAAATCTCTAGAGTAATCAGGGCAATTCAATACCCGAGCTTGAGTGATTGCATCTTTGATCTTCTGAAAAGCTACAGTATTTTCCTCTATCCACCTTATTTCCCCATTTTTCTTGATCATGTCATTTATTGGTTTGGCAATCTGAGCAAAATCAGGGACAAACCTCCTAATAAAGTTAATATTTCCAAAGAATGATCTAACTCCCTTAAGATTCTTAGGAGGGGGAATTTTAGCAATGGCTTCTACTCTTTGTGGATCAATGCTAATCCCATATTTTGAAATAATATGCCCAAGTAGTTTACCTTGTGTGGCCCCAAACACACATTTTCTAGGATTCAAAGATATGCCAAACTCCTTGCACCTATAAAACACTTGAGTTAGATGTGCAAAATGATCTTCAGGATTATTTGAAAAAATTGTAATATCATCAAGATATACTACCACTATCTTGAACATCAATCCTTTGAAAGCAACATCCATTGCTCTCTGAAATGTTGCCCCTACATTCATCAATCCAAAGGGCATCCTGAGATATTCAAATGTTCCCCATGGTGTAGTGAAAGTTGTTTTGTGTCTATCTTCTGGATTCACTGCAATCTGATTGTAACCTGAAAAGCCATCCAACAAAGACATTCTTGATGATCCAACCACTGCTTGAAGCAACTGCTCCATATTTGGAAGTGGATAATTGTCTTTAAGAGAGATCTTATTCAAATTTCTGAAATCTACACAAAGCCTGATCTCACCATTCTTTTTTCTAACTAGAACCAGGTTTGCCAACCAAGTAGAAAATCTCACCTTCCTGATTATCTTGGTATCCAGTAACTTCTGCACTTCTTTCTGCATAATTGGATGCAAAGTGGGATTGAACTTCCTTTATTTCTTGCCTAAAAGGCTTAGTATCCTTTTGAAGAGGTATTATGTGAGTCATTACCTTTGTATTAAAGGTCTTTAGATCTTCATAGCTCCAAGCAAAAGCATCCATGTTCTTTTTCAAGAACTTGATATACTGTTGCTTCTCTTTTCCTGATAGGGCCTTATTGATCCTAACAATCTTGGGCTCTTCCTCTATTCCAATATTAACTTCATCAATCTTAGATTCTTGAACCAGAGGTTTATATGCTCTATCAAAGTCATCAAACAAGCTCTCTAAAGATACCAACCCCCTAGGGATCCTATTGGTCTTCAGTTGTATGACCTCTATGGGTTCTCCAATAACATCCTTCAGTTTTTCTTCATCACTTTCATCACAAATAACATCAAAAAATTTATTTTGCATAGTCATGAAATCATTAATGTGTACATCATCATGAAAAACTTGTAAGTATACCACATTATCAGGAACATATGGCTTATAAATAGATATGGTTGGGAACCTTTCCATAAACCAAGTGTCTATCTCAAGATTTTCTACTCCAGAAGCATTAATGGCCAACATATTAGCATTATGATTATGTGCTCTAGGAATAAATTGCAGATCAAAAGCCAAGAATCTATCTATTTCATCCAACACTGCTTTCTTATATTGCTTTAGTCTAGGGTGCTTTGTTTGATATTTCCCTTTTATTTGCTGGATTATTAGTTCAACATCCCCACTAACTTTGAGGTAATTAATACCCAATTCTTTGGCCTTCCTTAGCCCTAGCAATAAAGCTTCATATTCTGCAACATTATTGGTACAAGAAAATTCTAACTTGTATGGTATGCCAAGATAACTTCCATTGATGTCTGTCAATAGCACTCCAGCTCCTACTCCTGCTTTAGATTTTGCCCCATCAAAGGTCATAGTCCATAACTCAGAAGTCAAAATTCTATCAATTTTTGCATCTGCTTCAGCCTTCAGTTTTGGATCCATGTTATCAACATTAGGTACTTTCAACAAGAAAGGAGAATGCCAGATAGAGTAAACCCCCATGTCTTTTTCCTCAATAGAATTCATAACATTAACCATGTTATCATTAGGATCTCTAAATTCAATTGAATACCTATTGAAGGGTTCTCTTTTTAATATCACTTTCTCCTTACCCTGCATTGGGATGGTGGCATATGACCAATCTAACTGAATAGTACCACCTAATTGCTCTGCCCAATGCCTAGAGAGTAAGATAGAAAATAAAGGGTCCACATCTACGACTGCAACATCCATCACCACTCCTTTCTTAGGATATTTTTCAATATGGACAAGAAGTCCAATTATAATACCTACACAAGGTACTCTCCTGTTATCCATGATAGAAATAGGAGGGTGATCTTTTTGACAAATCAAGCCTAACTGATCAACTACTTGTTTTGACATTACATTCATGGAAGCACCACTATCAAGCATGCAGTTATGAATAACATATTGATCCCCATAGCCTGATGTATACCTTAGTGAGATGTAAAATGGCTTTACTAAATATGGAGCTCTAACTACATTATTCACAAGGCCTATGGAGTTTTGAGGCTTTCCCCCTGATTGATCAATTAATTTGAAGGCTTTACATACCTGATACCGGTACTTTGGAATAGTCATTAATTCCCCAAAAGTGATGTTGACCTTCTTCTTGGCAACCTCTATACCCAAATCAAATTGATACTTCTTATCATCAATTCTTTTTTAATTTTTTGGTTAGCCAAGTCACTTTGTTGCTTTTGGATAATTTCTTCTACATCAGGCTCTTTAGGAATCATTTGCAACTTCATATGATTTACCTTTTTTGTGAAATCACTCTAGTAGATTTCTCCTTTGGTGCAGGTCCTTCATCAACTTTGTCTTCCATTGTTCTATTCCTGAGATTGATAGCATGTATCTTTTCTAAATATTCAACCTCTTCTGTTGTAGGTACAAGCTTCCCTTGCTTCATTCTATCAAATATGGTACTAGGAGGTTCACTTGAGGTTGATGTCTCCCCAAAGACTAAGGCTCTTTGCTCAATATCACTAGCACATATGTCCATGTCCCTTTCAAATTTTTATTCTCTGGTTTCATCCTCCTGAGTCCAACATACATTAATTCTAATATCTTCATCTTCAGATTCAACATTCAAATCAACATTAGAATGCATACTTAGATAAATGCCACAATCAATAGGGTTATGTGGTGCATCACAAGAAGAGCAATAAAAGGGATAATATGATGCTATATTATTTTATGGCATGGGATTTGGAACAGAATTTAGATCTCTCTCTACTTCTTTCTTTTTCCAATTTCCATTTCGACTCTTGTTTCCTTCCTCATTTCCATTATTATTCCAGTTTCTATTGAAATTTCTCCTAAAAGGAGTCTTGTTGTCTTCCTGCTGTCTATTATTTCCCTATGAAGTTTTTGTAGTGTTGTCCTTCCATTTTTCAAGTCTAGCCAACCTGTTATTCAAAGTAGTAAACATCTCACTCAATTGATTAGCTATTTTGTTCATTGGATCTTGATCTATTTTCTTAGGGATAGAGAAATCAACCTTCTTGGGATTTCTTTTAGGTTGATTGGGCTCTAGAGTGTATGCTTTAATTTTACCACTATCAATCATATGCCTCTCTATTTCAATAGCTCTTTCCATACATATATCAATGGTGGTTGTTGCTTGTTGCCTTAGCTCATAACTGAAATCTCCAGGGAAAGCATTTTTGTAGAAACAAATGGACTGATCATCATTTGGCCTTAATGCTACAGGAATCTTATTTCTGGTCTTGAAGAACCTTCTATTGAAATCTTCCACTGATTCATTTTCTTTCTTCTTCATGGTGGCCAACTCTGTCAGCAAAGACTGTTCATTCTTCCTCTCTCCATATTTCCTAAGGAAAGTGTTCTCTAGCTCTTGAAAATTATTGATAGTACCAGCTCCAAGGTTGTTAAACCATTCTCGAGCATCCTTCTCTAAAGTTTGAAAGAACAATCTAAGGACAACATCTTCCTCATCCACCTCAAGACTATCCATGGCATATAGAAAATCTCTAATATGATCTTCACCAGTCACGACATTGTTTCCTTGGAACTTAGGCAAGTATTTATGAGCTTTACCAGGGAGAGGATTCAGATTTGTAGGTAAAACAAAAGCTCTATATCTATTGGTCCTCCACTGATTGAAATTAGCATTGGCATTTTGATTGACATTAGCATTGGCATTTTTTTGATATTTTGATTTACATTGACATTTTGATTTGCATTAGGAGCTACCATACTCACTACAGGTTGATTCACTATAGGTACTTGGTTTACAACAAGAGAAGACTGATTCAAACCAAGATTTGGGCTGGAAACAAAAATTGGAATTGAAGATTTTCTATGAGACTTGAAAAATACCTCAGGATTTGGCACTCCAGCAAGCACTTCTTTGCCACTTCTTCTTGTAGATGCCAGATCCAGCTCCTCCTTTTATTTTTTATTTATGAGTTCATTCAAAGTCACCAAAACAGATGTGCAAAGAAAGAGCAAGATATTAAATAATACTTGGTCTAAGATTTCTCAACCTAATATTCACTCAATTCTCACAAATTCCACTCTAAGAATGAGAAAAAAATTTCTTAGATTTTTTGCTCCATAAGCATTAATGGCCAAAAAATTAGCAATATGATTTTGTGCTCTAGGAATAAATTGTAGATCAAAAGCCAAGAATCTATCTATTTCATCCAACACTGCCTACTTATATTGCTTTAGTCTAGGGTGCTTTGTTTTATATTTCCCTTTTATTTGTTGGATTATTAGTTCAGCATCCCCACTAAATTTGAGGTAATTAATACCCAACTCTTTGGCCTTCCTTAGCCCTAGCAATAAAGCTTCATATTTTGCAATATTATTGGTACAATAAAATTCTAACTTGTATGGTATGCCAAGATAACTACCATTGTTTTTTGTCAATAGCACTCCAACTCCTACTCTTGCTTTAGACTTTGCCCCAACAAATTTGATAGTCCATAACTTATAAGTCAAAGTTCTATCAGTTTCTGCATCTACTCCAGCCTTCAGTTTTGGATCCATGTTATCAAAATTAGATACTTTTGACAAGAAAGGAGAATGCTAGATAGAGTAAGCCCCAATATCTTTTTCCTCAAAAAAATTCATAACATTAACCTTGTTATCATTATGATCTCTAAATTTAATTGAATACCTATCAAAGGGTTCTCTTTTTAATATCACTTTCTCCTTACCCTGAAATGGGATGGTGGCATATGACCAATCTAACTTAATAGTACCACCTAATTACTCTGCCGAATGCCTAGAGAGTAAGATAGAAAATAAAGGGTCCACATCTACGACTACAACATCCATCACCACTCATTTCTTAAAATATTGTTCAAAATGGACAAGAAGTCTAGTTATAATGGCTACACAAGGTACTCTCCTATTATCCATGATAGAAATAGGAGGATCATAATTTTGACAAATCAAGCCTAACTGATCAACTACTTGTTTTGAAATTACATTCATGGAAGCACCACTATTAAGCATGTAGTTATGAATAACATATTGATCTCCATAGCCTGATGTATACCTTAGTGATATGTAAAATGGCTTTACTGAATATGGAGCTCTAACTACATTATTCACAAGGCCTATGGAGTTTTGAGGCTTTCCCCCTGATTGATCGATAAATTTGAAGGCTTTACATACCTGATACCGGTACTTTGGAATAGTCATTAATTCCCTAAAAGTGATGTTGACCTTCTGCTTGGAAACCTCTATACCCAAATCAAATTGATACTTCTTATCATCAATACATTTTTTAATTTTTTGGTTAGCTAAGTCACTTTATTGCTTCTAAATAATTTCTTCTACATCAAGCTCTTCAGGAATCATTTGCAACTTCATCTGATTTACATTTTCTTGTGAAATCAATCTAGTTGCTTTCTCATTTGGAGCAGGTCCTTCATAAAATTTTTCTTCCACTGTTCTGTTCCTGATATTGATAGCATGTATCTTTTCTAAATATGCAACCTCTTCTTATTGTAGTTACAAGTTTCCCTTGCTTCATTCTATCAAATCTGGTACTAGGAGGTTCACTTGAGGTTTATGCCTCCCCAAAGACTAAGGCTCTTTGCTTAATATTACCAGCACATATGTCCATGTCCCTTTCAAATTTTTTTTCTATGGTTTCATCCTTCTAAGTCCAACATACATTAATTCTAATATCTTCATCTTCATATTCAATGTTCAAATCAACATTAGAATGCATACTTAGATAAATGCCACAATCAACAAGGTTATGTGGTGCATCACAAGTAGAGCAATAAAAGGGATAATCTGATGCTATATTATTTTATGGCATGGAATTTGGAACATAATTTAGATCTCTCTCTAATTATTTCTTTTTCCAATTTCCATTCCGACTCTTGTTTCCTTCCTCATTTTCATTATTATTCCATTTTGTATTGAAATTTCTCCTGAAAGGAGTCCTATTGTCTTCCTATTGTCTATTATTTCCCTATGAAGTTCTTGCAATGTTGTCCTTCCATTTTTCAAGTCTATCCAACCTATTATTCAAAGTAGTAAACATATCACTCAATTGATTAGCTATTTTATTCATTAGATATTGATCTATTTTCTTAGGGATAGAGAAATCATCCTTCTTGGGCTTTATTTCAGGTTGATTGGGATCTAGAGTGTATTTTTTAATTTTACCACTATCAATCATATGCCTCTCTATTTAAATAGATCTTTCCATACATATATCATTGGTAGCTGATGCTTGCTACTTTAGCTCATAACTGAAATCTCCAGGGAAAGCATTTTTGTAGAAACAAATTAACTGATCATCATTTGGCCTTAATGCTATAGTAATATTATTTTTTGTCTTGAAGAACCTTCTATTTAAATATTCCACTAATTCATTTTCTTTCTTCTTCATGGTGGCCAACTCTATCAGCAAAGACTGTTAATTCTTCCTCTCTCTATATTTCCTACGAAAAGTGTTCTCTAGCTCTTGAAAATTATTGATAGTACCAGCTCCAAGGTTTTTAAACCATTCTTGAGCATTCTTCTCTAAATTTTGAAAGAAAAATCTAAGGATAACATCTTCCTCATCCACCTCAAGAATATCCATGGCATATAGAAAACCTCTAATATGATCTTCACCAGTCACGACATTGTTTCCTTGGAACTTAGACAAGTATTTAAGAGCTTTACCAAGGAGAGGATTCAGATTTGCAGATAAAATAAAAACTCTATATCTATTGGTCCTCCACTGATTAACATTAGCATTGGTATTTTGATTGATATTTTGATTTGCATTGGGAGCTGCCATACTCACTACAGGTTGATTCACTATAGGTACTTGGTTTACAATAGTAGGAGAAGACTGATTCAAACCAATATTTAGGCTGGAAACAAAAATTAAAATTGAAGATTTTTTATGAGACTTTAAAAATACCTTAGGATTTGGCACTCTAGCAAGCACTTCTTTGCCACTACTTGTAGACACCAGATCCAACTCATCCTTTTATTTTTTTATTTCTGAGTTCAATTAGAGTCACTAGCACAAATGTGCAAAGAAAAAGCAAAATCTTCAACAATACTTGGGCTAAGATTGCACGGCCTGAGTCACTCAACTCTCATAAACTCCACTCTAGGAGAGACTGAGAAAAATAAATTCTTAGATTTTATGATCTAGAAGCATTAATGGCCAATATATTAGCATTATGATTTTGTGCTCTAGGAATAAATTGCAGATCAAAAGCCAAGAATCTATATACTTCATCCAACACTGCCTAATTATATTGCTTTATTCTAGGGTGCTTTGTTTGATATTTCCCTTTTATTTTCCATATTATTAGTTCAACATCCCCACTAACTTTTGGGTACTTAACACCCAACTCTTTGGCCTTCCTTAGCCCTAGCAATAAAGCTTCAAATTCTACAACATTATTGGTAAAATAAAATTCTAACCTGTATGGTATGCCAAGATAACTACCATTGATGTATGTCAAGAGCACTCCAACTCCTGCTCCTCCTTTAGACTTTTCTCCATAAAAGGTCATAGTCCATAACTCAGAAGTTAAAATTTTATCAGCTTCTGCATCTGCTTCAGTCTTTAGTTTTGGATCCATGTTATCAACATCAGGTACTTTCAACAAGCAAGGAGAATGCCAGATAGAGTAAACCCCCATGTATTTTTTCTCAATAGAATTCATAACATTAACTGTGTTATCATTAGGATCTCTAAATTCAACTGAATACGTATTGAAGGGTTTTCTTTTTAATATCACTTTTTCCTTACCCTACATAGGGATGGTCGCATATGACCAATCTAACTAAATAGTAACACCTAATTACACCGCCCAATGCCTACATAGTAAAATATAAAAGAAAGGGTCCACATCTACGACTGCAACATCCATCACCAGTACTTTCTTAGGATATTGTTCAATATGGACAATAAGTCTAGTTATAATGCCTACACAAGGTACTCTCCTATTATCCATGATAGAAATATGAGGGTGATCTTTTTGAAAAATCAAGCCTAACTTATTAGATACTTTTTTTGATATTATATTCATGGAAGCACCACTATCAAGCATGTAGTTATGAATAACATATTTATCCCCATAGCCTGATGTATACCTTAGTAAGATGTAAAATGGCTTTACTGAATATGGAGCTCTAACTACATTATTCACAAGGCCTATGGAGTTTTGAGGCTTTTCCCCTAATTGATAAATTAATTTGAAGGCTTTACATACCTGATACCGGTACTTTGGAATAGTCATTAATTCCCCAAAAGTGATGTTGGCCTTCTGCTTGGCAACCTCTATACCTAAATCAAATTTGTACTTCTTTTCATCAATTCCTTTTTTAATTTTTTGGTTAGCCAAGTCACTTTGCTAATTCTAGATAATTTCTTCTACATCAGGCTCTTTAGGAATAATTTGCAACTTCATCTAATTTACATTTTTTTATGAAATCACTCTAGTAGCTTTCTCATTTGGTGCAGGTCCTTCATCAAATTTATCTTCCATTGTTCAATTTCTGATATTGATAGCATGTATATTTTCTAAAGATTCAACATCTTATGTTGTAGGTACAAGCTTCCCTTGCTTCATTCTATCAAATCTGGTACTAGGAGGTTCACTTGAGGTTGATGCCTTCCCAAAGACTAAGGCTCTTTTCTTAATATCACTAGCACATATGTCCATGTCCCTTTTAAAAAATTTCTCAAGTTTCATCCTCTAGAGTCCAACATACATTAATTCTAATATCTTTATCTTCATATTCAACATTCAAATCAATATTAGAATGTATACTTAGATAAATATCACAATCAACAAAATTATGTGGTGCATCACAAGCATAGCAATAAAAGGGATAATCTGATGATATATTATTTGATGGTATGGGATTTGGAATAGAATTTATATCTCTCTCTACTTCTTTCTTTTTTCAATTTCTATTTCGACCCTTGTTTCCTTCCTCGTTTTCATTATTATTCTAGTTTCTATTGCAATTTCTCTAAAAAGGATTCATGTTGTCTTTCTACTATCTATTATTTCCCTATGAAGTTTTTGCAGTGTTGTCCTTCTCTTTTTCAAGTCTAGCCAACCTGTTATTCAAATTAGTAAACATCTTACTCAATTTATTAGCTATTTTTTTTCATTGTATCTTGATCTATTTTCTTAGGGATAGAGAAATAAACCTTCTTAGGCTTTATTTCATGTTGATTGGGCTCTAGAGTGTATACTTTAATTTTACCACTATCAATCATATGCCTCTCTATTTCAATAGTTCTTTCCATACATATATCAATGGTGGCTTCTACCTGCTTCCTTAGCTCATAACTAAAATATCGAGGGAAAGAATTTTTGTAGAAACAAATGAACTGATCATCATTTGGCATTAATGCTATAGGAATCTTATTTTTGGTCTTGAATAACCTTCTATTGAAATATTCCACCAAGTAATTTTATTTCTTCTTCATGGTGGCCAACTCTGTCAGCAAAGACTATTCATTCTTCCTCTCTCTATATTTCCTAAGTAAAGTGTTCTCTAGCTCTTGAAAATTATTGATAGTACCTGCTCCAAGGTTGTTAAACCATTCTTGAGCATCCCTCTCTAAATTTTGAAATAAAAATCTAAGGACATATTCCTCATCCACCTCAAGAATATCCATGGCATTTAGAAAATCTTTAATTTTATCTTCACCAGTTACGACATTGTTTCCTTGGAACTTAGGAAAGTATTTATGAGCTTTACCAAGGAGAGGATTCATATTTACAGGTGAAACAAAAGCTCTATATCTATTGTTCCTCCACTGCTTGACATTAGCACTGGAATTTTGATTGACATTAATATTGGCATTTTGATTAACATTTTGATTTACATTAATATTTTGGTTTTCATTGGGAGCTACCATACTCACTATAGGTTGATTCAATATAGGTACTTGTTTTAGAGTAGGAGAATACTAATTCAAACCAATATTTGGGCTGGAAACAAAAAATAGAATTGGATATTTTCTATGAGACTTGAAAAATACCTTGGGATTTGGCACTCCAACAAGCACTTCTTTGCCACTTCTTCTTGTAGAGGCCAGATCAAACTCATTTTATTTTTTTATTTTTGAGTTCATTCGGAGTCACCAGCACAGATGTGCAAAGAAAGAGCAAGATATTCAACAATACTTGGGATAATATTGCTCAGCCTAATATTCACTCAACTCTCATAAATTCCACTCTAGGAGAGACTAAGAGAACAAATTCTCATATTTTCTACTCTAGAAGCATTAATGACCAACAAATTAGCATTATGATTCCATGCTCTAGGAATAAATTGCAAATCAAAAGCCAATAATATATCTACTTCATCCAAAACGGATTGCTTATATTACTTTAGTCTAGGGTATTTTGATATTTCCCTTTTATTTGATAAATTATTAGTTTAACATCCCCACTAACTTTGAGGTAATTAATACCCAACTCTTTGGCCTTCCTTAGCCCTAGCAATAAAGATCCATATTTTGCAATATTATTGGTACAAGAAAATTCTAACCTGTATGGTATGCCAAGATAAATACCATTGATGTCTGACAATAGCACTCCAACTCTTGCTCTTGCTTTAGACTTTACCCCATAAAAGGTCATAGTCCATAACTCAGAAGTCAAAGTTCTATCAGTTTTTCCATCTGCTTCAACCTTCAATTTTGGATCCATGTTATCAACATCAGGTACTTTCAACAAGAAAGGAGAATGCTAGATAGAGTAAACCCCCATGTCCTTTTCCTCAATAAAATTCATAACATTAACCATGTTATCATTAGGATATCTAAATTCAACTGAATACCTATTGAAGGGTTCTCTTTTTAATATCACTTTCTCCTTACCCTACATTTGGATGGTGGCATATGACCAATCTAACTGAATAGTACCACCTGATTGCTCTGACCAATGCTTAAAGAGTAAGATAGAAAATAAAGGGTCCACATCTACGACTACAACATCCATTACCACTCCTTTCTTAGGATATTTTTTAATATGGAAAAGAAGACCAGTTATAATGCCTACACAAGGTACTCTCCTGTTATCCATGATAGAAATAGGAGGGTGATATTTTTGACAAATCAAGCCTAACTGATCAGCTACTTGTTTTGACATTACATTCATGGAAGCACCACTATCAAGCATGTAGTTATGAATAACATATTTATCCCCAGTATTTTATGTATATCTTAGTGAGATGTAAAATGGATTTACTGAAGATGGAGCTCTAACTACATTATTCACAAGGCCTATGGATTTTTGAGGCTTTCCCCCTGATTGATCAATTAATTTGAAGGCTTTACATACCTGATACTGATACTTTGGAATATTCATTAATTCCCCAAAAGTGATGTTGATATTTTGCTTGGTAACCTGTATACCCAAATCATATTGATACTTCTTATCATCAATTCCTTTTTAATTTTTTGGTTAGCCAAGTCATTTTGCTACTTATGGATAATTTCTTCTACATCAGGCTCTTCAGGAATCATTTGTAGCCTCATTTGATTTACCTTTTTTGTGAAATCACTCTAGTAGCTTTATCCTTTAGTGTAGGTCATTCATCAACTTTATCTTCCATTGTTCTATTCCAATATTGATAGCATGTATCTTTTCAAAAGATTCAACCTCTTCTACTATAAGTATAAGCTTCCCTTACTTCATTCTATCAAATATGGTACTAGGATATTCACTTGAGGTTTATGCCTCCTCAAAGACTAAGGCTCTTTTATTAATATCACTAGCACATATGTCCATGTCCTTTTAAAATTTTTGATCTCTGGTTTCATCCTCCTGAGTCCAGCATTCATTAATTCTAATATCTTCATATTTAGATTCAACATTAAAATCAACATTAGAATGCATACTTAGATAAATGCCACAATCAACAGGGATATATGGCGCATCACAAGCAGAGCAATAAAAGGGATAATTTGATGCTATATTATTTGATGGCATGGAATTTGGAATAGAATTTAGATCTCTCTCTCTACTTCTTTCTTTTTCCAATTACCATTCTGACTCTTGTTTCCTTCCTCATTTTCATTATTATTCCAGTTTCTATTGAAATTTCTCCCTAAAGGAGTCCTATTATCTTCTTGTTGTCTATTATTTCCATGTGAAGTTTCTACAATGTTGTCCTTCCATTTTTCAATACTAGCCAACTTGTTATTCAAAGTAGTAAACATATCACTCAATTGATTAGCTATTTTATTTATTGGATCTTGATCTGTTTTCTTAGGGACAAAGAAATAAACCTTCTTGGGCTTTCTTTCAGGTTGATTGGGCTCTAGAGTGTATGCTTTAATTTTACCACTATAAATTATATGTCTCTCTATTTGAATAGCTCTTTCCATACATATATCAATGGTTGTTGCTGCCTGTTGCCTTAGCTCATAACTGAAATCTCCAGGGAAAGCATTTTTGTAGAAACAAATGGACTGATCATCATTTGGCCTTAATTCTTTAGGAATCTTATTTCTAGTCTTGAATAACCTTCTATTTAAATCTTCCACTGATTCATTTTATTTCTTCTTCATTGTGGCCAACTCTGTCAGCAAAGATTTTTCATTCTTCCTCTCTCCATATTTCCTAAGAAAAGTGTTCTCTAGCTCTTGAAAATTATTGATAGTACCAGCTCCAAGGTTTTTAAACCATTCTCGAGCATCCTTCTCTAAATTTTAAAAGAACAATCTAAGGATAACATCTTCCTCATCCAACTCAAGACTATCCATGGCATATATAAAATCTCTAATATGATCTTCATCAGTCACGACATTATTTCCTTGGAATTTAGGCAAGTATTTAAGAGCTTTACGAAGGAGAGTATT
Source organism: Wollemia nobilis (assembly GCA_028583015.1). Taxonomy (NCBI): domain Eukaryota; kingdom Viridiplantae; phylum Streptophyta; class Pinopsida; order Araucariales; family Araucariaceae; genus Wollemia; species Wollemia nobilis. Next base: position 1,737,589 of record JAQPPZ010017031.1, on the reverse strand, counting down.
CAAATTTGTAGGTAAAAAAAAATCTCTATATCTATTGGTCCTCCACTAATTGACATTAGCATTGGCATTTTTATTGAAATTTTGATTTACATTGACATTTTGATTTGCATTGGGAGTTGTCATACTCACTACATGTCTATTCACTATAGGTACTTAGTTTACAATAGGAGAAGACTGATTCAAACCAATATTTGGTATGGAAATAGAAATTGGAACTAAATATTTTCTATAAGACTTGAAAAATAACTCAGGATTTGGTACTCCAGCAAGCACTTATTTAACACTTATTATTATAGATGCCAGATCCAGCTCCTTTTATTTTTTATTTATGAGTTCATTCAGAGTCGATAGCACATATGTGCAAAGAAAGAGCAAGATATTCAAAAATACTTGGGATAATATTGCTCATCATGATATTCACTAAAATATCATAAATTCCACTCTAGGAGAGATTGAGAAAGACAAATTCTTATATTTTCTACTCTACAAGTATTAATGGCCAACATATTAGCATTATGATTCTGTGCTCTAGGAATAAATTGCAGATCAAAAGCTAAGAATCTATCTATTTCATCCAACACTGCTTGCTTATATTGCTTTAGTCTAGGGTGCTTTGTTTGATATTTCCCTTTTATTTGTTGGATTATTAGTTCAGCATCCCCACTAACTTTGAGGTAATTAATACCCAATTCTTTGGCCTTCCTTAGCCCTAGCAATAAAGCTTCATATTCTGCAACATTATTGGTACAAGAAAATTCTAACCTGTATGGTATGCCAAGATAACTACCATTGATGTCTGTCAATAGCACTCCAGCTCCTGCTCCTGCTTTAGACTTTGCCCCATCAAAGGTCATAGTCCATAACTCAAAAGTCAAAATTCTATTAGTTTTTGCATCTGCTTCAGCCTTCAATTTTGGATCCATGTTATCAACATCAGGTACTTTCAACAAGAAAGGAGAATTCCATATAGAGTAAACCCCCATGTATTTTTCCTCAATAGAATTCATAACATTAACCATGTTATCATTAGGATATCTAAATTCAACTGAATACCTATTGAAGGGTTCTATTTTTAATATCACTTTCTCCTTACCCTACATTGGGATGGTGGTATATGACCAATCTAACTGAATAGTACCACCTAATTGCTCTGCCCAATGCCTAGAGAGTAAGATAGAAAAGAAAGGGTCCACATATATGATAATGCAACATCCATCACCACTCCTTTCTTAGGATATTGTTCAAGATGGACAAGAAGTCCAGTTATAATACCTACACAAGGTACTCTCCTGTTATCCATGACAGAAATAGGAGGGTGATATTTTTGACAAATCAAGCCTAACTGATCAGCTACTTGTTTTGACATTACATTCATGGAAGCACCACTATCAAGCATGCAATTATGAATAACATATTGATCCCCATAGCCTGATGTATACCTTAGTGAGATGTAAAATGGCTTTACTAAATATGGAGCTCTAATTGCATTATTCACAAGGCCTATGGAGTTTTGAGGCTTTCCCCTTGATTGATCAATTAATTTGAAGGCTTTACATACCTGATATCGGTACTTTGGAATAGTCATTAATTCCCAAAAAGTGATGTTGACCTTCTGTTTGGCAACCTCTATACCCAAATCAAACTGATACTTCTTATCATCAATTCCTTTTTTAATTTTTTGGTTAGCCAAGTCACTTTGCTACTTCTGGATAATTTCTTCTACATCAGGCTCTTTAGGAATCATTTCTAGCTTCATCTGATTTACCTTTTTTGTGAAATCACTCCAGTAGCTTTCTCCTTTGGTGCAGGTCCTTCATCAACTTTGTCTTCCACTATTTTGTTCCTGAGATTGATAGCATGTATCTTTTCTAAATATTCAACCTCTTCTGTTGTAGGTACAAGCTTCCCTTACTTCATTCTATCAAATATAGTACTAGGAGGTTCACTTGAGGTTGATGCCTCCCCAAATACTAAGGCTCTTTTCTCAATATCACTAGCACATATGTCCATGTCCCTTTCAAATTTTTGTTCTCTAGTTTCATCCTCCTGAGTCCAACATACATTAATTCTAATATCTTCATCTTCAGATTCAACATTCAAATCAACATTAGAATGCATACTTAGATAAATGCCACAATCAACAGGGTTATGTGGTGCATCACAAGAAGAGCAATAAAAAGGATAATATGATGCTATATTATTTTATGGCATGGGATTTGGAACATAATTTAGATCTCTCTACTTCTTTATTTTTCCAATTTCCATTTCGACTCTTGTTTCCTTCCTCATTTCCATTATTATTCCAGTTTCTATTGAAATTTCTCCTAAAAGGAGTCTTGTTGTCTTCCTACTGTCTATTATTTCCCTGTGAAGTTTTTATAGTGTTGTCCTTCCCTTTTTCAAGTCTAGCCAACCTGTTATTCAAAGTAGTAAACATCTCACTCAATTGATTAGCTATTTTGTTCATTGGATCTTGATCTATTTTCTTAGGGATAGAGAAATCAACCTTCTTGGGCTTTCTTTCAGGTTGATTGGGCTCTAGAGTGTATGCTTTAATTTTACCACTATCAATCATATGCCTCTCTATTTCAATAGCTCTTTCCATACATATATCAATGGTGGTTGCTGCTTGTTGCCTTAGCTCATAACTGAAATCTCCAGGGAAAGCATTTTTGTAGAAACAAATGGATTGATCATCATTTGGCCTTAATGCTATAGGAATCTTATTTTTGGTCTTGAAGAACCTTCTATTGAAATCTTCCACTGATTCATTTTCTTTCTTCTTCATGGTGGCCAACTCTATCAGCAAAGACTGTTCATTCTTCCTCTCTCCATATTTCCTAAGAAAAGTGTTCTCTAGCTCTTGAAAATTATTGATAGTACCAGCTCCAAGGTTGTTAAACCATTCTCGAGCATCCTTCTCTAAAGTTTGAAAGAACAATCTAAGGAAAACATCTTCCTCATCCACCTCAAGATTATCCATGGCATATAGAAAATCTCTAATATGATCTTCACCAATCATGACATTGTTTCCTTGGAACTTAGGCAAGTATTTATGAGCTTTACCAGGGAGAGGATTCAGATTTACAGGTAAAACAAAAGCTCTATATCTATTGGTCCTCCACTGATTGAAATTAGCATTAGCATTTTGATTGACATTAGCATTGGCATTTTGATTGACATTTTGATTTACATTGACATTTTGATTTGCATTAGGAGCTGCCATACTCACTACAGGTTGATTCACTATAGGTACTTGGTTTACAATAGGATAATATTGATTCAAACCAAGATTTGGGCTAGAAACAAAAATTGGAATTGAAGATTTTCTATGAGACTTGAAAAATACCTCAGGATTTGGCACTCTAGCAAGCACTTCTTTGCCACTTCTTCTTGTAGATGCCAGATCCAGCTCCTCCTTTTATTTTTTATTTATGAGTTCATTCAGAGTCACCAACATAGATGTGCAAAGAAAGAGCAAGATATTCAACAATACTTGGGCTAAGATTGCTCAACCTAATATTCACTCAACTCTCACAAATTCCACTCTAGGAGAGAGATGAGAAAAAAGAACACACAAATATTGTTGCTCCAAAACTATTGGTGTGAAGTTGGCAAGTAAAATATTCAAAATATGACTTTGTGCTCTAGGAATAAATTGTATATCAAAAGCTAAGAATATATCTATTTCATCCAACAATTTTTCTTATATTGCTTTAGTCTAGGGCACTTTGTTTGATATTTCCCTTTGATTTGTTAGATTATTAGTTTAGCATCCCCACTATATTTAAGGTAATTAATACCCAACTCTTTGTGCCTTCCTTAGCCCTAGCAATAAAGTTCATATTTTGCAATATTAAATTGGTACAAGAGAAATTAGTAACTTGTATGCTAGTGCTTCAAGCCATAGACTAGCCATTGATTGTATTGTATGAGCCAATCACATCCATTCAAATAATGTAATAGAAATGATTCAACATGCCAGTGAAAGAAGATGCCATTTACACATTCAAATGATGTAATAGGTAAATGGGAGAACACATAAAATTGCACATAGAACTACTAAAAGGAGGGAATATGATTGCATTAAATAACATAGATCATTACAATGGGAGTCTGATCAAAATAACCAGATCTCACTAAACCAATAAAAACAAATTCTCCATTCAAATGATGCAATAGAGAACTGCAACTCTTTGTTCAAATGATGTAACAAAGAGCCTCCTAGCTTCCAGCCTCAGCCACTAGAAATTATCTTAGTAAATTGGGCACCTCCTCAGAAAAACCTGCACAATAATGGGGAAGAAAAAGGGGTGACTAGACAAGACACACAAAGGAAAATACAATTGACAAGGATGGGCACACTGGTATACCTCTTGCAAAATTATTGTGCAAAAACTTGATGATTTTTCTATTGCAGCAACTCTCTCATATAGCTTACAAATTGATTCTCATTCAAATCTCGATGATGGTCCATAATTACAAAAATTGCAACTATTTCGATGATGGCCCATAACTGCAACTGTCTTCATGATGACCCATATTATTAATTGTGCTTGTAGTGGTTCTTATTTGTAGTGTGATAGTGGTCTTAGTTGGTCAAAAATACATGTTACATAAAGCTTGATAATAATAATCTTTTATAACTACAACTACCAGAGTTGAATGATGGCCTCTCACTATCTCTTAATTGGATCTCAAAAATGGCCCATAATAGCCTATCTTCCGGAGGGCATAACTTTTGATCCGACCGTTGGATCGACTTGAAATTTTTCATGGAGCTAGATAAAGAGGAGGACAATGTCATGGCAAGGATTGTCTACAAGCCTTGAAGATTTTTTAGTGTATTATCGGGCCCTAATTCCTTCATCTAGTGCCCCGAAAATGGGATTTAGTGTTTTTTTAGAAAACCGAAAGAAAGTAAAATGGAATTTAATGACTTTTTAGACATGGATAGGTGTTGAGATTTTCTAGGAGGCCTAATATGAGAAATGCAATAATTTGTGTTAATTTAGGGAGCTATCCGAGATTTTTTGAAACTTACTAAAAATAGGGTGGCCAAAAATAACAAATTTCCCAAAAATAGTAATTTTTTTTTAAAGGGGGGGCAAACTCAAGTTGGATTTTGAGGATCCAACACAGGCTCCAACTAGGACAGGTGATGAAAAAAAGGCTTTTGAAAATGAATCACCTGAGAATTCTAGAATCTCCAATAGACCACAAAAACTCAAAAACTTGCCTAATCACCTAAAAATGACTTCTTAATCACCTAAAAACTGAAACCTTAATCACCTAAAAAAAACAAGACTGAAACACACTTTTTTTTTTTGAATCACCTGAGAATTCTAGAATCTCCAGTAGACCACAAAAACTCAAAAACTTGCCTAATCACCTAAAAGGGACTCCTTAATCACCTAAAAACTAAAACCTTAATCACCTAGAAAGGACAAGACTGAAACACACTTTTTTTTGTGGCTTCTCAAGCCCTCAATGTTGAATGATACAATTTCAAATGTTGGCCATTGATAGGAATTGAAAATTCTGCACCATCTAGAGTTTGCAATTTGTAAGTATGTTGGCCTACATTCTGGAGGATTTGATAAGGGCCAAGCCATTTAGGCTCCCATTTCCCTTTTTCACCATGTTTGTCATTTTTGGGGTCCCAGTACAACACTATATCTCCTCCTTAAAAAGGTTTACCTTTGGATTTCTTATTGAACAACTACACTATTTTGTGAGCTTGCTCAGTCATCTTCATTAATGCATCCTTTCTGTCTTCCTGCAACTTTGTAATTTGATCAAGTCTTCTCTACAAGACATTTGGATTTTCATGATCTTGAAGAAGTAAAGATAAAGCATGACTTTCCACTTGAGGGGGTAGTAGAGCACTCTCACCATATACTAGTTCATAGGGAGACTTTCTTGTGCTTCTTTTGATAGATATCCTATCAGCCCATAAAGCATACTTCAGCTCACTATCCCAACTTCTTTTGTTTTTGCCTAATGCTCTTATGATTCTTGTGATCAAATTCTTATTTGAGGATTCTACTAAACCATTCCCTTGAGGATAGTAATTTGCAGAATGAGAAAGCTCTATGTTGTACCTAGCACAAAATTTAATCATCTCAAAATAAGTGAAGTAGTTACCATTATCTGTGACTATCTTCTTGGGAACCCCAAATCTTGTCAATATGTGCTCTTCTAAAAAGTTGATGACCACTTCTGTAGTGGATTTCTTGAGAGGTGCTGCTTCTACCCACTTGGTAAAATAGTCTATTGTTGTAATGATCCACCTATGACCTCCAGAAGAATTGGGATTAATCTCACCTATGAGATCTATTCCCCATTGAGTAAAAGGAGATTCCACAATCATTGGCTTCAAGGGTATGGTTGGAAAATTCTTCTTTCCTACAAAAATTTGATAGTTATGACAACTTCTAACAAACTGGTAAACATATTTAAACAGGGAGGGCCAATAATAACCAACTCTCATGATCTTGTGAGCAGTAGCCTTTGGAGCAAAGTGACCCCCACAAAATCCATAATGATATTCTTTTAGCACTTGAGGGACCTCTTTCTCAAACAAACAAAGAAGCAACACACCATATGGATGCCTCCAATACAGTCTACCTTCTTGAATGTAATACCTTTGGACCAATTGCTTGATAGATCTCCTTTTATTTTTGGACATGTCTTTTGGAAATGACAAGTTCTGAAGGTAAAACATAATGCCATCATACCACTGGCAATAAAAATTATCAACTGCTCTAGCTTCTTGCTGCTCATCCACTGCAATAGTGTTATTCATAGCCTCCCCTTTAGCCAAATACTTTTCTAGTCCCTATCCTCTAACAATCTACACTACTTTGAATTCTACATCATATTGTAATAACTTAGCCATCCATATTGTAGGACTGCCTAAAGGTTCAAGTTGAGTGAAAACATATTTAACAACAATGTAGGGAATACAAGCTATTACCTTGTTGGATCCAAAGATACATTTGAAATGATCTAATGCTCTGATTAATGCATAAGCTTGTTTTTCTAGCATAGAGTATTTCAGTTTAGCACCCTTCAATCTTATACTCATAAAGGCTATAGGCCTTTCATTTTTCTCTTCATCCTTTTGAGCTAGAACTGTAGCAATAGTGTGTTCTAAGGCAAATGAGTAGATCTTGAAATCTCTAGAGTAATCAGGGTAATTCAATACCGGAGCTTGAGTGATTGCATCTTTGATCTTCTGAAAAGCTATAGTATTTTCCTCTATCCATCTTATTTCCCCATTTTTCTTGATCATGTCATTTATTGGTTTGGAAATCTGAGCAAAATCAGGGACAAACCTCCTAATAAAGTTAATATTTCCAAAGAATGATCTAACTCCCTTAAGATTCTTAGGAGGGGGAATTTTAGCAATGGCTTCTACTCTTTGTGGATCAATGCTAATCCCATATTTTGAAACAATATGCCCAAGTAGTTTACCTTGTGTGGCCCCAAACACACATTTTCTAGGATTCAAAGATATGCCAAACTCCTTGCACCTATCAAACACTTGAGTTAGATGTGCAAAATGATCTTCAAGATTTTTTGAAAAAATTGTAATATCATCAAGATATACTACCACTATCTTGAACATCAATCCTTTGAAAGCAACATCCATTGCTCTATGAAATGTTGCCCCTACATTCATCAATCCAAAGGGCATCCTGAGATATTCAAATGTTCCCCATGGTGTAGTGAAAGTTGTTTTGTGTTTGTATTCTAGATTCACTGCAATCTGATTGTAACCTAAAAAGCCATCCAACAAAGACATTCTTGATGACCCAACCACTGCTTGAAGCAACTGCTCCATATTTGGAAGTGGATAATTATCTTTAAGAGAGCTCTTATTCAAATTTCTAAAATCTACACAAATCCTGATCTCACCATTCTTTTTTCTAACTGGAACCAGGTTTGCCAACCAAGTAGAAAATCTCACCTTCCTAATTATCTTGGTATCCAGTAACTTCTGCACTTCTTTCTACATAATTGGATGCAAAGTGGGATTGAACTTCCTTTGTTTCTACCTGAAAGGCTTAGTATCCTTTTGAAGAGGTATTATGTGAGTCATTACCTTTGTATTAAAGGTCTTTAGATCTTCATAGCTCCAAGCAAAAGCATCCATGTTCTTTTTCAAGAACTTGATATATTGTTGCTTCTCTTTTCCTTATAGGGCCTTATTGATCCTAACAATCTTGGGCTCTTCCTCTATTCCAATATTAACTTCATCAATCTCAGATTCTTGGACCAGAGGTTTATATGCTCTATCAAAGTCATAAAACAAGCTCTCTAAAGATACCAACCCCCTAGGGATCCTATTGGTCTTCAGTTGTATGACCTCTATAGGTTCTCCAATAACATCCTTCAGTTTTTCTTCATCACTTTCATCACAAATAACATCAAAAAATTAATTTTGCATAGTCATGAAATCATTGATGTGTACATCATCATGAAAAACTTGTAAGTATACCACATTATCAAGAATAGATGGCTTATAAATAGATATGGTTGGGAACCTTTCCATAAACCAAGTGTCTATCTCAAGATTTTCTTCTCCAAAAGCATTAATGGCCAAAAAATTAGCATTATGATTTTGTGCTCTAGGAATAAATTGCAGATCAAAAGCCAAGAATCTATCTATTTCATCCAACACTGTCTGCTTATATTGCTTTAGTCTAGGGTGCTTTGTTTTATATTTCCCTTTTATTTAGTGGATTATTAGTTCAACATCCCCACTAACTTTGAGGTAATTAATACCCAACTATTTGGCCTTCCTTAGCCCTAGCAATAAAGCTTCATATTCTACAACATTATTGGTACAAGAAAATTCTAACCTGTATGGTATGCCAAGATAACTACCATTGATGTCTATCAATAGCACTCTAGATCCTGCTCCTACTTTAGACTTTACCTCACCAAAGGTCATAGTCCATAACTTAGAAGTTAAATTTCTATCAGTTTTTGCATCTTCTTCAACCTTCATTTTTGGATCCATGTTATCAACAACAGGTAATTTCAACAAGAAAGGATAGAACAAAAAAAAACCACTCTTTTTTTTTTTCCAAAATTATATATTATAAAAAAATTTTTTTTCAGTTTGAAAAATGAAAGAAAACAAATTTAAAGGGGTTGTTTTTTTTTTTTTTTTTTTTTCTTCCCAAATGGGGGGGGGGGGAATGGACAAAAAAAATTAAAAAAAACCACAAATAATTTCACCAATGCCTAGAGAGTAAGATACAAAAGAAAGAGTCCACATGTATGAATGCAACATCCATCACCACTCATTTCTTAGGATATTTTTCAATATGGACAAAAAGTCTAATTATAATTCCTACACAAGGTCCTCTCCTATTATCCATAACAGAAATAGGAGGATGATCTTTTTGACAAATCAAGCCTAACTGATCACCTACTTGTTTTGACATTACACTCATGGAAACATCACTATCAAGCATGTAGTTATGAATAACATATTGATCCCCATAGCCTGATGTATACCTTGATGAAATGTAAAATGGCTTTACTAAAGATGGAGCTTTAACTACATTATTCACAAGGTCTATAGAGTTTTGAGGCTTTCCCCTTGATTGATAAATTAATTTGAAGGCTTTACAAACCTGATACCGGTACTTTGGAATAGTCATTAATTACCCAAAAGTGATGTTGACCTTTTTCTTGGCAAACTCTATACCCAAATCAAATTGATACTTCTTATCATCAATTCATTTTTTAATTTTTTGGTTAGCCAAGTCACTTTGCTGCTTCTGGATAATTTCTTCTACATTAGGCTCTTCAGGAATAATTTGTAGCTTCATCTGATTTACCATTTTTGTGAAATAACTCTATGATGCAGGAGCATCCGGAGACAGTGAAGCAATCTTGCATCTTCCAAAAAATTTTCAAGTTTTTCTAAGTTCTGTGCACCTTGTTTTATTTATTTTAGTCCAGGAGAAGTTTTGTTGAGCAATGTTTAAATTGGAGAAGGTTTGGCAAAGCAAGGGGGTTGGGGTCGCGAAATCGCGACCTCCGAAAGGCTGCCAAGTGATGGTTGAGTTCCGTCGCGATATCGCGACGTCGTGATATCGCGACAGTGTGTCGAGAGCTTTGGCAAAGGTCCTCTGACGTCGCGATATCGCGACGTCGCGATGTCGCGACGTCATTGTTGAGGCTATGGGAAGTGGCCACAGTCGTCGCGATATCGCGACGATCTCGTGGGGAAAAGCGAAGAGGGAGAGGCTTGTCGCGATATCGCGGCCTGGTTTTTGCACAGCCGAAGGTAAACAAGAGAACGGCCTGGCAAGGTCAACTTGACACGTGGGCAGTGTGGAGGACACGTGTTTCTACTGTAATGTGACAAGGAAAGAGCATGACCCGATGAGCCGGCCGCGTGTAAGAAAACCAAAGAGGAAGGTCAAGGAGATTAATAAGGGGGTGTAAGCCACGCATCCTTTTACTTATGGCAACACGACAATTGCGGGAGATGGATTAATGAATGAAGCAACGGTATAGAGTACAGTCAGTGTATAGCGGCCAGTGCAAGGTATGGGAAGCCATTAATGCAAGCTTCCAAGCTGGTCGGGCAGTTGCCCATTTATGGCAGAAAACCAAAATTTGAAAATTCGACCGGAGGGAAAATGGAAATTGAAATTGTTGTGGGGCGGGAGCATTGATTTTCGAGAGGATCGAGGCCTCGATAAAAACTCAAAATTTGTAAGGGTTGGGGATGGTGAGTTCGGGATTGGGGGAAAGAAGTAGTGTGCCTGGACATTGTAACAGGGACTGTATTTTTTTTTATTTCACTGAAATTTAATGAGAAGTTGTTCGTTGTAATCTCGACCTTGCCATCAAGTGGTATCAGAGCTGGAGCTCCTGAGCGTGTAACAGATCGTCGGAAAGAGGCAGTTACACCAGGATCTGTGGGAGGAATTTAAAAAAAAAAAAAAAAGGAAATTATAATGCCTCCACGAAGGAACCGTGGCGGGGTAGGAAATGTGGTGCCGGTCGAAGACTTCCGGGCCTTGCAGAGACAAGTTCAAGCCCTGCAAGCAGAATTACGCAGAAGGCACGAGCCCGGAAGGGATGAGGACAGTGAGGACGAAGTTGAAGAGGAAGACCAATCTAAGGAGGAGGAAGAGGCTATGGACCCCGTGCAAGCTCGGTTATACAAGGCCATCTCTCAGATTGGAAAGCAACCAAAAATGGAGGTTTCCACGTACTCAGGTAACTTGAATCCAGAAGAAGTAATTGACTGGATAAATGATTTAGAGGAGTATTTCGAGTACGAGGAGGTTGAGGACCCTAATCGGGTCAGATTTGCTAAGACCAAGTTGAAGGGTCATGCCAGCATTTGGTGGAGGGGGATACAGTTGGAGAGAAATAGACGAGGGAAAGAGAGAATAACCAGGTGGGACAGAATGGTTGAGAAGCTGAAAAGACAGTTCATCCCGACAGACTACGAGTTGGATCTGTTAAGAAAGATGCAGAGTTTGAGACGGACGAACAGAACTGTCCAAGAGTACACCGAAGAGTTTTACAAAATTTCCATTAGAACTGGGCATTTAGAGGGGAACAAAGAGAAGGTAGCCCGTTATATCAATGGGTTGAGACTCGGCATCCAGGAAGAGCTGAGTCTAGTTCGGGTAAGCACCATTGAGGATGCTTACCAGTTTGCCTTAAAGGTAGAAGAAAAACTGAATAGGCGGTTTGAAGGCAAGCAAAGAGGAAGGGGCCGTGGTGGAAGAACTGGTGGGAGGACCAGTGGAGAAAAGTATAAGGACCCGAAGAAGACTGGTGAAGCCAGTGGTAGCCCGAGATCAAAGGGAGGAGGATGCTCATCAACCCCGAGACCAGAACAGCTACCCAAGAGGACGGGGTGGATCTGGACGGGGATTTGGAAGGGGAGTATTCCGTGGAACATGTTTCCACTGTGGTGAAGAAGGGCATCGTGCATTCGAGTGTCCACAACACCGGGAAAGAACGAACAAGAGGCCTGAGGGTCCGGCCAGAGCTGCTGTGGCAGAGGAAGATGTTGAGTCTGAGCATTCCGAAGAAGCGGAGAGGGGAGAAACAATGATTGTAAGAAGAGTCCTGTTGAATGAGGAGAAGGACACAGACCAGAGAAAAAGTTTATTCCGCACCAGATGTAAATGTGCAGGCAAGGTTTGCAATATCATTATTGACAATGGTAGCACGGATAACCTGGTTTCTGAGGAAATGGTTACAAAGCTACAGTTAGAAAGGAAGAAGCACCCACACCCATACCGGGTCGCATGGTTACAGAAAGACCACAGAGCTTTGGTCAATGAGCAGTGTTCCGTTAAATTCAACATTGGAAATTATTGTGATGAGGTCCTGTGTGACATCCTGCCCATGGATGCTTGCCACATGTTGCTGGGGAGGCCCTGGCAGTTTGACCGAAATGCAGTGCATGATGGTCGTGCCAACACCTACTCATTGACAAAGAATGGTGTACGCCATAAACTAAAGCCCTTGAAGGATGCGGATGAAAAGGTATGTAACAATTCCAGAGTCTGTTTAGTTGAGGGGAGAGAGTTCCTGAACGGGTTGAAGCATGAACATTTATGTTATGCAATAATCCCTAGAGTTAGGGAGAAGGAATGCCAGGATACCCCAGCAGAAGTCCAAAATCTACTGGAGGAATTTCCAGATATTGTGTCAGACAATGTGCCTGAGGGTTTACCCCCAGTAAGGAAAATTAGCCATCATATAGACTTAGTACCGGGATCAAGCTTGCCAAATAAAGCTGCACACAGGATGACGCCTGTAGAGACTGAGGAGTTAAATAGACAGGTCCAGGAATTGTTAGAAAAGGGATTGATTCGGGAAAGTTTGAGTCCATGCGCAGTACCTGCAGTGCTGGCGCCAAAGAAGGATGGGGAATGGAGGATGTGTACAGACTCACGGGCCATCAACAAAATCACTATTAAGTACAGGTTCCCGTTGCCAAGAATGGATGATATCATGGACTGTTTAAGTGGAGCTGAATACTTCACAAAGATTGACCTGAAAAGTGGCTATCATCAGATCCGTATCCGAGAGGGAGATGAATGGAAGACAGCCTTCAAGACAAGAGAAGGCTTGTATGAATGGTTGGTCATGCCATTTGGGCTGTCCAATGCACCAAGTACTTTCATGCGGCTGATGAATGAAGTACTGAAGGAATTCTTGGGAAGGTTTGTAATTGTTTATTTAGATGATATCTTGATATTCAGCAGGACCCTGGGAGAACACCTGATGCACATCAGGAAGGTTTTTGAGAAGCTGCGGGAAGAGCAGTTGTTAATAAATCTGAAAAAGTGTAATTTTGTCAAAAAGGAGTTAGTATACCTAGGGTTTGTAATCTCAGTAGAAGGCCTGAAAATGGACCCAGAGAAGGTAAGAGCCATCATTGAATGGCCTACCCCAAGAAGCACAACAGAAGTAAGATCCTTTCATGGTTTGGCCAGCTTTTACAGGAAGTTCATAAAGAACTTCAGCAGCATCTGTGCACCTCTCACGGAAACAATGAGGGGGGATAAAAAGGAGTTCAAGTGGACATCAGGGGCTGAAAGGAGCTTTGATGCATTGAAGAGAAAAGTTACAGAACAACTTGTGTTGGCACTTCCAGACTTTAACAAGGTATTTCAGGTGGACTGTGATGCCAGTGGCAGTGCAATAGGGGCTGTACTGAGTCAAGGGGGCAAACCAGTTGCTTATTTCAGTGAGAAGCTAAATGACGCTCGGAAAAAAGTATTCAGTTTATGACCAAGAATTTTATGCCATAGTTCAGGCTCTAAAAAAGTGGAGACACTATTTATTACCAAAGGAGTTTGTTCTATTTACTGACCATCAGGCTTTACAATACATTAACAGTCAGACAAAACTGAATCAAAGGCACATGAAATGGGTGGAGTTCCTCCAAAGTTATACCTTTGTGCTGAAGCACAGAAGTGGAAAGTCAAACAGAGTTGCAGATGCCTTGAGCAGAAGGCAGACCTTACTGATTAGACTGACAGTGGAGGTAGTGGGGTTTGAAGAACTGAAGGGTTTATACCCTACAGATCCGGATTTTGCAGAAGCCTGGAAGGCTTGCTTAACACCTGTTACGGTGGACCGAACAAAATGGTTGGATTTCCTAATACAAGATGGAATGTTGTTCAAGGGGAGCAAATTATGCATTCCAAGGAGCTCTATGCGGGAGAACTTGATCAAAGAAAAGCACAGCGGAGGACTGGCTGGGCATTTTGGTCGGGATAAGACCATTGCACTGGTGGAGGAAAATTACTACTGGCCACAACTTCAGCAAGATGTGCGAAAGTTTGTGCAGAGTTGCAGAATATGCCAGATGGCAAAGGGTGCAAGGCAAAACACAGGACTGTACCAGCCATTACCTGTACCGGAGAGGCCATGGGAAGACATAAGCATGGATTTCATCCTTGGATTACCAAGGACACAAAGAGGAAATGACTCTGTATTTGTGGTGGTTGATCGATTCTCCAAAATGGCACATTTTATCCCCCCGCCAAAAGACCAGGTGATGCAGTTCACATTGCGGGGTTGTTCTTCAAGGAAGTGGTTAGACTTCACGGTCCGCCAAGAAGCATAGTTTCGATAGAGATACCAAGTTTGTTGGATACTTTTGGAGAACTCTGTGGAAGAAGATGAAAACAGACCTGAAATTCAGTTACGCATACCACCCACAGACTGACGGACAGACAGAGGTGGTGAACAAAAGCTCGGGTAATCTATTGAGGTGTTTGATAGCAGATCAGCCCAAGGGATGGGATTTAGTTTTACCGCAGGCAGAATTTGCGTATAACAGTTCAGTTAATAAAAGCACAGATAAATCTCCATTCCAGATAATATATGGACACAGCCCGAGGAATGTGTCTGAACTAAGAAAGTTGGACAGAAAAGAAAAATGTAGTGCCGAAGCAGAAGAATTTGCAGAACATATGAAAAGTCTGCATGAGGAAGTAAGAAGACAAATTACAAAAATGAACAGTCAATATAAGACAAGGGCAGACCAGAAGCGGCGGTTCAAGGAGTTCAAGGTTGGAGATGAGGTTATGGTGCATCTCAGGAAGGAGAGATTTCCTGCCAAGACTTACAATAAATTGAAGATGAAAAAGTTTGGACCATGTAAAATACTGGGAAAGCGGGAGTCAGGAAATGCGTATGAGGTGGAATTGCCGAGTTGGCTTGATATTTCACCTATTTTTAATATTTCAGATTTAGTGGAATATCATGAGGGAGAAGGCACAGAGAGGCAAAGTCCAGAATTATGGCAAATTCCAGCATCCACTCCAAGCACAAATGAGGCCGAGGAAGTATTGGATACCCGTGAAGGCAGAAGCACCGAAACGAGACAAGATACTGAGTATTTGATCAAGTGGAAGGGCAGGCCTGTTGAAGATGCAACTTGGTTGTCTAAAACGGAGGTTGACCGCCTGGGTCTTCCTCTAACAACCCAAAAGTGAGGATCACTTTTCTTTAATTACCCTGGGTGTCTGATGCAGGAGCATCCGGAGACAGTGAAGCAATCTTGCATCTTCCAAAAAATTTTCAAGTTTTTCTAAGTTCTGTGCACCTTGTTTTATTTATTTTAGTCCAGGAGAAGTTTTGTTGAGCAATGTTTAAATTGGAGAAGGTTTGGCAAAGCAAGGGGGTTGGGGTCGCGAAATCGCGACCTCCGAAAGGCTGCCAAGTGATGGTTGAGTTCCGTCGCGATATCGCGACGTCGCGATATCGCGACAGTGTGTCGAGAGCTTTGGCAAAGGTCCTCTGACGTCGCGACGTCGCGACGTCGCGATGTCGCGACGTCATTGTTGAGGCTATGGGAAGTGGCCACAGTCGTCGCGATATCGCGACGTCGCGATATCGCGACGATCTCGTGGGGAAAAGCGAAGAGGGAGAGGCTTGTCGCGATATCGCGGCCTGGTTTTTGCACAGCCGAAGGTAAACAAGAGAACGGCCTGGCAAGGTCAACTTGACACGTGGGCAGTGTGGAGGACACGTGTTTCTACTGTAATGTGACAAGGAAAGAGCATGACCCGATGAGCCGGCCGCGTGTAAGAAAACCAAAGAGGAAGGTCAAGGAGATTAATAAGGGGGTGTAAGCCACGCATCCTTTTACTTCTGGCAACACGACAATTGCGGGAGATGGATTAATGAATGAAGCAGCGGTACAGAGTACAGTCAGTGTATAGCGGCCAGTGCAGGGTATGGGAAGCCATTAATGCAAGCTTCCAGGTTGGTCGGGCAGTTGCCCATTTATGGCAAAAAACCAAAATTTGAAAATTCGACCGGAGGGAAAATGGAAATTGAAATTGTTGTGGGGCGGGAGCATTGATTTCCGAGAGGATCGAGGCCTCGATAAAAACTCAAAATTTGTAAGGGTTGGGGATGGTGAGTTCGGGATTGGGGGAAAGAAGTAGTGTGCCTGGACATTGTAACAGGGACTGTATTTTTTTTTATTTCACTGAAATTTAATGAGAAGTTGTTCGCTGTAATCTCGACCTTGCCATCACTCTAGTAGCTTTCTCCTTTGGTGTAGGCCCTTCATCCACTTTGTCTTCCACTATTCTATTCCTAAGATTGATAGCATATATATTTTCTAAATATTCAACCTCTTCTATTGTAGGTACAAGCTTCCCTTGCTTCATTCTATAAAATCTAGTACTAGGAGGTTCACTTGAGGTTGATGCCTTCCCAAAGACTAAGGCTCTTTGATCAATATCACTAGAACATATGTTTATATCCCTTTCAAATTTTTGTTCTCTAGTTTCATCCTCATCAGTCCATCATACATTAATTCTAATATCTTCATATTCATATTCAACATTCAAATCAACATTATAATGAATACTTAGATAAATGCCACAATCAACAGGGTTATATGGTGCATCACAAGAAGAGCAATAAAAGGGATAATATGATGCTATATTATTTGATGGCATGGGATTTGGAACATAATTTAGATCTCTCTCTACTTATTTCTTTTTTCAATTTCCATTTCGACTCTTGTTTTATTTTTCATTTCCATTATTATTCCAATTTTTATTGAAATTTCTCCTAAAAGGAGTCTTGTTGTCTTCCTGCTATCTATTATTTACCTTTGAAGTTTTTGTAGTGTTGCCCTTCCCTCTTTCAAATCTAGCCAACCTATTATTCAAATTAGTAAACATATCACTCAATTGATTATCTATTTTGTTCATTGGATCTTGATCTATTTTCTTAGGGATAGAGAAATCAACCTTCTTGGGCTTTATTTTAGGTTGATTGGGCTCTAGAGTGTATGCTTTAATTTTACCACTATAAACCATATGCCTATCTATTTCAATAGCTCTTTCCATACATATATCAATGGTGGCTGCTACTTGTTGCTCTAGCTCATAAATGAAATCTCCAGGGAAAGCATTTTTGTAGAAACAAATGGACTGATCATCATTTGGCCTTAATGCTTCAAGAATATTATTTTTGGTCTTGAAGAACCTTCTATTGAAATATTCCATTGATTCATTTTCTTTCTTCTTCATGGTGGCCAACTCTATCAGCAAAGATTATTCATTCTTCCTATCTCCATATTTCCTAAGGAAAGTTTTCTCTAGATCTTGAAAATTATTGATAGTACCAGCTCCAAGGTTGTTAAACCATTATCAAGCATCCTTATCTAAAGTTTGAAAGACTATCCATTGCATATAGAAAATTTCTAATATGATCTTCACCAGTCACGAAATTGTTTCCTTGGAACTTAGATAAGTATTTATGAGTTTTACCAAGGAGAGGATTCAAATTTATAGGTAAAACAAAAGCTCTATATCTATTGGTCCTCCACTAATTGACATTAGCATTAGCATTTTGATTGACATTTTAATTTACATTGACATTTTGATTTGCATTGGGAACTACCATACTCACTACAAGTTGATTCACTATAGGTACTTGGTTTACAGCATGAGAAAACTAATTCAAATCAAGATTTGGACTAGAAACAAAAATTAGAATTGAAGATTTTTTGTGAGACTTGAAAAACACCTCAGTATTTGGCACTCTAGCAAGCACTTCTTTGCCACTTCTTATTGTAGACGCCAAATTCAACTACTTTTATTTTTATTTTATTTCTGATTTCATTCGGAGTCGCCAATAAAGATGTGCAAAGAAAGAGCAAGATATTCAACAATACTTGGGCTAATATTGCTCAGCCTGATATTTACTCAACTCTCACAAATTCCACTCTATGAGAGACTAAGAAAAAAAAACACACAAAAATACTAAGCCACCAAAACTATTGGTGTGAAGTTGGCAAGTAAAATATTCAAAATATCGCTGGGAAGTAAACTTCAGAAAAAAAACTTGCATATAGCACAAAATTTCATTCCTCGACAACGACGCAAAAACTCTTTGGATAAATTACTGCACCCTTAATAGATTTGTCACATTGCAAAACTTCCATGATCCAATCAGTACTATGGACTCTGGTGGATCCACCTCTTTAACTTAGTAAAATATTATCCTAATACTCTAGACAAATCAAGTAGGATAAGGAAACGCCAGAGGTGAACCTATAATATTTCTTCTATGCTCATGCTCATCCAGATTTACAAATATAAAATAAAATTGCAACATAAAATTTGACAAAGTCTGAAAGTAACTCCCAACGTGCTTCAAGCTGTAGATCGATGCCTTATCTATTGGTCAATTGTATCCAGACTTAAAATATGATGAAGATAGAAGGGGGAGAAGATAAAACTAATCCAACCACATCCATTCAAATAATGTAACAAAAATGATTCAACATGCCAACGAAAGAAGGCGCCATTTACATATTCAAATTATATAATAGGTAAATGGGAGAACACACAAAATTGCACAT
The DNA here is from genome assembly GCA_028583015.1 of Wollemia nobilis. Classification (NCBI taxonomy): domain Eukaryota; kingdom Viridiplantae; phylum Streptophyta; class Pinopsida; order Araucariales; family Araucariaceae; genus Wollemia; species Wollemia nobilis. The sequence continues at coordinate 1,718,679 of JAQPPZ010017031.1, read as the reverse complement.
AAAAATACTAAAATAAGGGAATAGGATTACATTAAATAAAATATCATTACAATGGGATTCTGATCAGAATAACCAAATCTCACTGAATCAGTAAAAACATATTCTCCATTCAAATGATGCAATAGAGAACTACAAATCTTTGTTCAAATGATGTAACAAAGATCCTCCTAGCTTCCAACCTTAGCCACTAGAAATAATCTTAGTAAACTAGGCACCTCCTCAACAAAACCTACACAATAATGGGGAAGAAAAAATTGTGACTAGACAAGACACACAAAGGAAAATACAACTAACAAGGATGGGCACACTGGTATACCTCTTGCAAAATTACTCTACAAAAACTTGATCATTTTTTCTTTTGCAGTAACTCTCTCATATAGCCTAAAAATTGGTTCTCATTCAAAGATCGGTGATGGTCCATAATTATGAAAACTACAACTATTTCGATGATGGCCCATAAATACAACTATCTTCATGATGACCCATATTATTAATCATACTTGTAGTGGTTCTTATTTGTAGTGTGATAGAGGTCTTAGTTGGTCAAAAATATATGTTACATAAAGCTTGATAATAATAATATTTTATAACTACAACTACCAGAACTGAATGATGGCCTCTCACTATCTCTTAATTGGATCTCGAAAATAGCTCGTAATAACCTGTCTTTCAGAGGGCATAACTTTTGATCCGATCGTTGGATCGACTTGAAATTTTTTGTGGATCTAGATAAAGAGGAGGATAATTTCATGGCAAGGATTTTGCACAAGCTTTTAAGATTTTTAAGTGTATTATCGGGCCCTAATTCCTTCATCTAGTGCCCCAAAAATTGGATTTAGTGTTTTTTTAGAAAAACTAGAAGAAAACAAAATGGAATTTAATGACTTCTTAGACATGGATAGGTGTTGATATTTTATAGGAGGGCTAATATGAGAAATGAAATTATTTGTGTTAATTTAGGGAGCCCAAAATAACAAATTGGCCAAAAATAGTAATTTTTTTTTTAAGAGGGGCAAACTCAAATTGGATTTTGAGGATCCAACATAGGCTACGACTGGGACAGGTGATGAAAAAAGGCTTTTGACAATGAATCGCCTAAGAATTACAGAATCTCAAATAGACCACAAAAACTCAAAAACTTGCCTAATCACCTAAAAAGGACTTCTTAATCACTTAAAAACTGAAACCTTAATCACCTAAAAAAACAAGACTGAAACACACTTTTTTTTTAATCACCTGAGAATTCTAGAATCTCCAGTAGACCACAAAAATAGGTGATAGAAATAGGAGGGTGATCTTTTTGAAAAATCAAGCCTAAGATTGCTCAACCTGTTATTCACTCAACTCTCACAAATTCCACTCTAGGAGAGATTGAGAAAAACAAAACACACAAAAATACTAAGTCGCCAAAACTATTGGTGTGAATTTGGAAAGTAAAATATTTAAAATACCATTGGGAAGTAAACTTTAGAAAAATAACTTGCATATAGCACAAAATTTTATTCTCTAGCAACGATGCCAAAAATTGTTGGGAGAAATTCCTACAATCTTAATAGATTTGTCACACTCCAAGACTTCCCTGATCCAATTAGTACTATGGACTCTAGTGGATCCACCTCTTTAAATTAGGAAAATATTATCCTAAGACTCTAGACAAATCGAGTAGGGTAAGGAAACCCCATTAGTGAGCTTACAATATTTCTTATATGCTCATGCTTATCCAAATTTACAAAAATAAAATAAAATTGCAACATAAAATTTGACCAAGTCTGAAATTAACTCCCAGCTAGTGCTTCAACCTGTAGACCGGTGCCTTATCTATTGGGAAATTGTAGCCATACTTAAAATATGATGAAGATAGAAGGGGGAGAATATAAAACTGATCTAATCACATCCACTCAAATAATGTAACAAAAATTATTCAACATGCCAGCAAAAGAAGATGCCATTTACACATTCAAATGATGTAACAGGTAAATGGGACAAAACATAAAATTTCACATATAACTACTAAAATAAGAAAGTATGATTGCATTAAATAACAAATCATTACAATGGAAGTTTGATCAGAATAACCAGATCTCATTGAACCAGTAAAAATAAATTCTCCATTCAAATGATGCAATAGAGAACTACAACTATTTGTTCAAATGATGTAACAAAGAGCCTCCTAGCTTTCATCCTCAGCCACTGGAAATGATCTCAGTAAACTAGACACCTCCTCAACAAAACCTGCATAATAATGGAGAAGAAAAATGGGTGACTAGACAAGACACACAAAGGAAAATACAACTGACAATGATGGGCACATTGATATACTTCTTGCAAAATTACTGTGGAAAAAATTGATAATTTTTTTTATTGTAGAAACTCTCATATAGCCTGCAAATTGATTCTCATTCAAAGATCGATTATCGTCCATAATTACGAAAACTGCAACTATTTCGATGATGGCCCATAACTGCAACTATCTTCATGATGATCTATATTATTAATTATGCTTGTAGTGGTTCTTATTTGTAGTGTGATAGTGGTCTTAGTTGGTCAAAAATATCTATTACATAAAGCTTGATAATAATAATCTTTTATAACTACAACTACCAGAGCTGAATGATGGCCTCTCACTATCTCTTAATTGGATCTCGAAAATGGCCCATAATAGCCTATCTTTTGTAGGGCATAACTTTTGATCTGACCGTTGGATTGACTTGCAATTTTTCATGGACTAAATAAAGAGGAGGACAAGCCTTGAAGATTTTTTAGTGTATTATCGAGCTCTAATTCCTTCATCTAATACCTTGAAAATGGGATTTAGTATTTTTTAGAAAAATCGAAAGAAAGCAAAATGGAATTTAATGACGTTTTAGACATTGATAGGTGTTGGATTTTCTAGGAGGCCTAATATGATAAATGCAATTATTTGTGTTAATTTAGAGAGTTATCCACGTTTTTTTGAAACTTAATAAAAAAAGGGTGGCCAAAAATAACAAATTGTCCAAAAATAGTAATTTTTTTAAGGGGGGCAAACTCAAGTTGGATTTTGAGGATCCAACACAAGCTCTAATTAGGACAGATGATGAAAAAAGGCTTTTGATAATGAATCACTTGAGATTATAGAATCTCCAATAGACCACAAAAACTCAAAAAATTGCCTAATCACCTAAAAATGACTTCTTAATCACCTAAAAACTGAAACCCTAATCACCTAAAAAGAAACAAAATCGAAACACACATTTTTTTTTAATCACTTGAGAATTTTAGAATCTCCAATAGACCACAAAAACTCAAAAACTTGCCTAATCACCTAAAAGGGACTCCTTAATCACCTAAAAACTAAAACCTTAATCACCTAGAAAGGACAAGACTGAAACACACTTTTTTTTGTGGCTTCTCAAGCCCTTAGTGCTGAATGATACAATTTCAAATGTTGGTCATTGATAGGAATTGAAAATTCTGCACCATTCAAATTTTGCACTTTGTAATCATGTTGGCTTACATTCTGGAGGATTTGATAAGGGCCAAGCCATTTAGGCTCCCATTTCCCTTTTCACCATGTTTATCATATTTTGGGTCCCAGTACATCACTATATCTCCTCCCTAAAAAGGTTTACCTTTGGATTTCTTATTGAACAACTACACTATTTTGTGAGCTTGCTCAGTCATCTTCATTAATGCATTATTTCTATCTTACTGCAACTTTGTAATTTGATCAAGTCTTCTCTGCAAGACATTTAGATTTTTATGATCCTAAAGAAGTAAAGATAAAGCATGACTTTCCACTTGAGGAGGTAGTAGAGAACTCTCACCATATACTAGTTCATAGGAAGACTTTCCTGTGCTTCTTTTGATAGATATTCTATCAGCCCATAAAGCATACTTTAGCTCTCTATCCCAACTTCTTTTGTTTCTGCCTAATGCTCTTTTGATTCTTGTAATCAAATTTTTATTTGAGGATTATGCTAAACCATTCCCTTGAGGATATTAATTTGTAGAATGAGAAAGCTCTATGTTGTACCTAGCAAAAAATTTAATCATCTCAAAAGAAGTGAAATAATTACCATTATCTATGACTATCTTCTTGGGAACCCTAAATCTTGTCAATATGTGCTCTTCTAAAAAATTGATGACCACTTCTATAGTATATTTATTGAGAGATACTGCTTTTACCCACTTGGTAAAATAGTTTGTTGCTGTAATGATCCACCTATGACCTCCAAAATAATTGGGATTAATCTCACCTATGAGATATATTCCCCATTGAGTAAAAGGAGATTCCACAATCATTGGCTTTAGGGGCATGGCTAGAAAATTCTTCTTTCCTGCAAAAATCTAATAGTTATGACAACTTCTAACAAACTGGTAAACATATTTAAACAGGAAGGGCCAATAATAACCATCTCTCATGATCTTGTGAGCAGTATCCTTTGGATCAAAGTGGCATCCATAAAATTTAGAATGATATTATTTTAGCACTTGAGGGACCTCTTTCTTAAACAAACAAAGAAGCAACACATCATCTGGATGCCTCCAATATAGTCTACCTTCTTGAATGTAATACCTTTGGACCAGCTGCTTTATAGATCTCCTTTTATTTTTGTACATGTATTCTAGAAATGACAAGTTCTGAAGGTAAAACATAATGCCATCATACCATTGGCAATAAAAATTATCAAATGCTCTAGCTTCTTGATTCTCACCCACTGTAATAGTGTTATTCATAGCGTCCCCTTTAGCCAAATACATTGCTAGTCCCTGTCCTCTAAAAATCTGCACTACTTTGAATTGTACACCATATTGTAATAACTTAGCCATCCATCTTGCAGGACTACCTAAAGGTTCAGTCTGAGTGAAAATAACTTTAACAGTAATGTAATACACGCTATTACCTTGTTGGATCCAAAGATACTTTTGAAATGATATAATAAAGTTAATTTTCCAAAGTATGATCTAACCCCCTTAAGTTAATATTTTCGAAGAATTCCCTTAAGATTCTTAGGAGGGGGAATTTTAGCAATGGCTTCTACTCTTTGTGTATCAATACTAATCCCATATTTTGAAACAATATTCCCAAGTAGTTTACCTTGAATGAACCCAAACACACATTTTCTAGGATTCAAAGATATGCCAAACTCCTTGCACCTATCAAACACTTGAGTTAGATGTCCATATTATCTTCAATATTCTTTGAAAAATTTGTAATATCATCAAGATATACTACCTATATCTTGAACATCAATCCTTTGAAAGCAACATACATTGCTCTTTGAAATTTTGTCCCTGCATTCATCAATCCAAAGGGCATCCTGAGATATTCAAATGTTCCCCATGGTGTAGTGAAAGTTTTTTTGTGTCTGTCTTTTGGATTCACTGCAATTTGATTGTTACCTGAAAAGTCTTCCAACAAAGACATTCTTGATGACCCAACCACTACTTGAAGAAAATGCTCCATATTTGGAAGTGGATAATTGTCTTTAAGATATATCTTATTCAAATTTCTAAGATCTACACAAAGTCTGATCTCACCATTCTTTTTTCTAACTGGAACTAGGTTTGCCAACCAAGTAGAATATCTCACCTTCCTAATTATCTTGGTATCCAGTAACTTCTGCATAATTGGATGGAAAGTAGGATTGAACTTCCTTTGTTTCTACCTGAAAGGCTTAGTATCCTTTTGAAGAGGTATTATGTGAGTCATTACCTTTGTATTAAATGTCCTTAGATCTTCATAGCTCCAAGAAAAAACATCCATGCTTTTTTTCAAGAACTTGATATACTGTTGTTTCTCTTTTCTTTATAGGGCCTTATTGATCCTAACAATATTGGGCTCTTCCTCTATTCCAAATTCATCAAACAAGCTCTCTAAAGATACCAACCCCCTAGGGATATTTTTGGTCTTTAGTTTTATGACCTCTGCAAGTTCTTCAATAACATCCTTCAGATTTTCTTCATCACTTTCATCATAAATAACATCAGAAAATTTATTTTTCATAGTCTCAAAATCATTAATGTATACATATACCACATTATCAAGAACAAATGGCTTATAAATAGATATGGTTGGGAACCTTTCCATAAACCAAGTGTCTATCTCAAGATTTTTTTCTCTAGAAGCATTAATGGCCAAAAAATTAGCATTATGATTATGTGCTCTAGGAATAAATTGTAGATCAAAAGCCAACAATCTATCTATTTCATCCAACACTACCTACTTATATTGCTTTAGTCTAGGGTTCTTTGTTTGATATTTTCATTTTATTTGCTAGATTATTAGTTCAGCATCCCCACTAACTTTGAGGTAATTAATACCCAATTCTTTGGCCTTCCTTAGCCCTAGCAATAAAGCTTCATACTCTATAGCATTATTGGTACAATAAAATTCTAACCTATATGGTATGCCAAGATAACTACCATTGATGTCTTTCAATAGCACTCTAGCACTTGGTCCTACTTTAGACTTTTCCCCATCAAAGGTCATAGTCAATAATTCAAAATTCAAAATTCTACCAGTTTTTGCATTTGCTTCAGCCTTCAATTTTGGATCCATGTTATCAACATTAGGTACTTTCAACAAGAAAGGAGAATGCCAGATAGAGTAAACCCCATGTATTTTTCCTCAACATAATTCATAACATTAACCATGTTATCATTAGGATCTCTAAATTCAACTGAATACATATTGAAGGGTTCTCTTTTTAAAATTACTTTCTCCTTACCCTACATTGGTATGGTGGCATATAACCAATCTAACTTAATAGTACTACCTAATTGTTCCACCTAATGCCTAAAGAGTAATATAGAAAATAAAGGATCCACATCTACGATTGCAACATCCATCACCACTCCTTTCTTAGGATATTGTTCAATATGGACAAGAAGTCTAGTTATAATGCCTACACAAGGTACTCTCCTGTATCAACAATAGAAATAGGAGGGTGATATTTTTGACAAATCAAGCCTAACTGATCAGCTACTTGTTTTGACATTACATTCATGGAAGCACCACTATCAAGCATGCACTTATGAATAACATATTGATCCCCATATCCTGATGTATACCTTAGTGAGATGTAAAATGGCGGATCTCTAACTGCATTATTCACAGGGCCTATGGATTTTTGAGGCTTTCCCCCTGATTGATCAATTAATTTGAAGGCTTTACATACCTAATACCGGTACTTTTTAATAGTCATTAATTCCCCAAAAGTGATGCTAATATTTTTCTTGGCAACCTCTATACCCAACTCAAATTGATACTTCTTATCATCAATTTTTTTTTTTTAATTTTTTGGTTAGCCAAGTCACTTTGCTGCTTCTGGATAATTTCTTCTACATCAGGCTCTTCAGGAATCATTTGCAGCTTCATTTGATTTACCTTTTTTTGTGAAATCACTCTAGTAGCTTTTTCCTTTGGTGAAAGTCCTTCATCAAATTTATCTTCCATTTTTTAGTTATTGAGATTGATAGCATGTATCTTTTCTAAATATTCAATCTCTTCTATTGTAGGTATAAGCTTCCCATGCTTCATTCTATCAAATCTGGTACTAGGAGGTTCACTTGAGGTTGACGCCTCCCCAAATACTAAGTCTCTTTGCTCAATATCACTAGCACATATGTCCATATCCATTTCAATTTTTTATTCTCTGGTTTCATCCTCCTGAGTCCAACATACATTAATTCTAATATCTTCATCTTCAGATTCAACATTCAAATCAACATTAGAATGCATACTTAGATAAATGCCACAATCAACAGGGTTATGTGGTGCATCACAAGTAGATAAATAAAAGGGATAATCTGATGCTATATTATTTGATGGCATAGAATTTGGAACATAATTTAGATCTCTCTCTACTTATTTATTTTTTCTATTTCCATTCCGACTCTTGTTTCCTTCCTCATTTTCATTATTATTCTAGTTTCTATTGAAATTTCTCTTGAAAGGAGTCTTATTGTCTTCCTAATATCTATTATTTTCCTTTGAAATTTTTGCATTGTTGTCCTTCCCTTTTTTAATTCTATTCAATATGTTATTCAATGTAGTAAACATCTCACTCAATTGACTAGCTATTTTGTTCATTGGATCTTGATCTATTTTCTTAGGGACATAGAAATAAACCTTCTTGGGATTTCTTTTAGGTTTATTGGGCTCTAGAGTGTATGGTTTAATTTTACCACTATAAATCATATGCCTCTCTATTTCAATAGCTCTTTCCATAGATATATCAATGGTTGTCGTTGCTTGTTGCATTAGCTCATAACTAAAATCTCCAAAGAAAGCATTTTGGTAGAAACAAATGGACTAATCATAATTTGGCCTTAATGCTACAGGAATATTATTTCTGGTCTTGAATAACCTTCTATTGAAATCTTCCACCGATTCATTTTATTTCTTCTTCATGGTGGTCAACTCTATCAACAAAAATTGTCCATTCTTCCTCTCTCCATATTTTCTAAATAAAGTGTTCTCTAGCTCTTCAAAATTATTTATAGTACCAGCTCCAAGGTTGTTAAACCATTCTCAAGCATCCTTATCTAAAGTTTGAAAGAATAATCTAAGTGTTGAGGTGTGATTTTGTCCGATTACAAATATCACCCAACAATTAGGATCGTAATCCTCTCTTGCAAAGAAAATATGTTTCTCCAAGGTTCTTTTACGTAACACGTTATGAATTTATGTCAATTAAGTGCACAAAACATCTCAGGGATTAACAATCAACTGTTAACAAGGGGCCTAGTATAACAAATATTTTGATCTTGAAATCATTACTTGCATTTTCATCAGTATAATTTACTTCCTCAAAATGAATAAACTTACCTTTTAAAGCTAATATTTGAGAATGCAAATCTATTTTAAAAGATGAACTTTGATTAAAAATGCTTTTAACCTTATATTAAACTTGCATGAATGTTTTAAAGCATTTTAATTCAAAACTTACATTTATTTCATGAATGAAGCTTAAAATCAGATCTAATAAATGATGAATAAAATAAAAACCCTAATTATAAAATGTGAAACACTTTATAATCCCTATGTTTGGGCCTTTAGAATATTCTAAGCTTTATAATCCTTGCTTCTTTTCATAGAATATGAATAATTAATGTGTATGAATTCTAATTATAAAGTTTTGTACTTTATAATATAAAAATTAGAATTCATATAACCTTTTAAACCAAATATTTATTTATTCAAATATTTATTAATTCAAATATTTGAAATAAATAAATATAAATAATTAATATGTATGAATTCTAATTATAAAGTTTTGTACTTTATAATATGAAAATTAGAATTCACGTAATCTTCCTTAATGTGATGTTTATTTATTTTCAAATATTTATTAAACTAAATATTTGAAGTAAATAAATTTAATCCTTTCAATAGTATACTTTGGACTTTATGATTTGAGATTGAAAATTTTAATAAATCAAACTTTCAGAAACATAAATAAATCTCAAATTATGGATTTTAAAATTTTATGATATTAAAATCAATAATCCATATAATCCTTCTCTATCTCTGAAATTTATTTGTCAAATATTTATTAACTTAAATATTTGACCTAAATAAATTTTACAACCCTTTCTATAAATCTGAATCTTTGAAATTCAACTTAGGGTTTTAATAAAACAAATTCAATGAACTTTATAAACTTTATGAAATTTAAAATCAAAAGCTCATTGATTCCCTCCTCTCGTGAAATTTATTCACCCGAAATATTTATAGAATTAAATATTTGAGTGATAAATTCAAACTTTAACCTAGTTGTAAAATTTAAATCTTTTATAAAATAAACTAGGTTTTATCTTAAATCTTAATGCCTCAAATAAATTAAAAAGGTCTTAGGGTAAAGAAACAAATTTGAATAAAATGTTCGGACAAACTTGCTACAACACAGAAAAACACAACTTTGAAAACCAAACTCAGGCAGACCAGATTTTACACAATCCTACCACAAATTTGGTGCTATCTTCTACGAAAATTTTAATTAAAAAATTATATCAATCAACTTATAAATTAAAAACACCACAATAGTGCTTGCTTTTAATAAAAATTGAATTTGATACAAAATATTAGATCTTACAATGAATCCAACAAAGTCTCTGTATTCATGTGCAAATGTAGCTTCCTCTGCAACTTGGTCTTCTATTTGGCTCCTTTCAATATTTCCTCTTTTTCTCCAACCTATCCGACCCTCTCTTTGGTTTCTAATTCTCCATTTATAACTTGAGAAATTCGTTCCTCTTGATTAGTTTTCTCCGTTCCATTATGTTTTTTTAAAAAATGAATTCTTGAAACCCTAATATCAATAAAGCCTTTTCAAAGGATTTAATATTTCTCCTCATTGGCATTCAAAAATTAAAGTTATAATCCTGCCAATAAGACAAATATTAATTAGAATATAAAACATTTATAAAATAACCTTCTTAAATATAATTAAATTATAAAGTTATAAAACTTTATAATTTAATTAATTTAAAAAAGTTATAAAATAACAATTTAATATATTAAATTATAAAGTTATAAAACTTTATAATTTAATTAATTTAAAAAAGTATAAATAATTAATAATAAAAATATATTAAAATAAAAATATATAAATAAAAAATATAATTTAAAAATAAATAAAAAAATAACATAACAAATAAAAAAAAAAAATAAATAAAATAAATAAAAAAATTTTAAAATAATATAATATAATAAAAAAAAAAAAAGATAAAATAAATAAAAAATAATAAACTTAAAGACCATAATAAAATGAATACAAGCATAATGGATCTTCACATGAGGTGAATTTGACAATGGACCTATAAAATAGAAGATAAAATTTCAAGATGAATGAACCATATAGAGATGAAATTTGAAATAACTTTCAAATTTCAAGTGGGTCCCCAAATTTTGGGGTCATTGTGAAGGAGTCACAACAAATGGCGACTCTACTGGTAAATGTCCCTGGACATTTCGGACTTAAGAACCAACTCTAAAAACAACAAAAACCCAAATATTAGAATTATGAGCATCAATGATATCTAGAGAATGAGAATAGACCAATTCGACATGAACCATCAGAATCATCAACATCAGCTCGATGTGTGTAAAGTGATTCATTCTATATCTTTTGAAACCATTCAACATTCCATTGTCAATTTTGCATTTCAGACTATGAACATTTTCTCTTTGAAGTATACCTCCACCTGACTCTCTTCAGACATTGCTCTACTACCGGCAAGCATTTATAGCCCCGGTAGAGATTATCTGAATCTCCCATATATTAGGTGAATTTTGCATTTGTATTTTTTATTTTAGACCTACTTCACCGCTATTCGAGCGTCTATAGCTCCGATGAAGGTTATCTAGTTTATGGTGACAGATATGACTTATTTTCTTGTATTCATCATTTTTTTTTCTTTTTTTCTTTTATCCTATAATATGGTACTTTGCAACAAATCCACCTACCATTTGGGTTAGAGATCAAGTAAGGTTGAAAGAGTATATAAAATTTTTCACCTTAATTTGCAAAATTGACAACTTCATACTTCTAGAATTTCAAAAGATATTCTTTAATGTGTTTGTAGTACTTGTGAAGCTTTTGCAATATGATTCTAATATTTCAAATTTCCTTATCTTAGTTCAAATTCATGAAGATATACACTAACATCTCATTTTCCTTTTCTTCAGGTTTTACATGTTTTCAAAATAGGTAATTTTATCCTATATGACCTAGGACCAAATACCAAACAAAATCATCAAATGATTATTGTAACTACCACAACTACCTCAATAGAAGAAACCATACCAAAAATATCACAAACAAAAAAATGACAACTTGAATACCAAAAATGTGGTATAAGCCAGTATTATTCAAAAACAACAATGGAAACACATCCAATGATTTCAAAAAATCAAAACATCAACAAACAAGCAAATAACAAAATTTCACGAAACAACAAATTATGTACAAAACAAAATAAAAACACAAAAACCCAAAAATCTATTTACAAAAATATACACTATGTACAAAATGATAACAAATTTATGCTATCACCTTCCTGGATCCCAAATACGATTGGCACACTGTAAAAGACATATATGATTTGCATTCCAAGCTTTACATAAATCCAACCAAAACAAGATTAAGTGAAATGATGCAACCTTCATTTTGCCTTTCACACCCCACTGATTTAATTCAAACTTATAAGCAATTCCATGTTTAAGATTTGATCCATTAACCTTACAAGTAAATACATGATCTTCCATGATCTTATGCTTATTCAACAAGATGGGAATTTCAAACCTTGATTCATTACTTTGACTTAAATTCTCATTTTCACAAGCATATAAGATTTCTTTCAAATAAGAAGCAACTTCTGAAAATTTTAAAGCAAAATCATCATCTATGTTTTTAGGCCAATCATATTCATGTAACAATTTACAAGAATCTAGGATATTTACAAAATAAGAATCATTATAGTTTTGTATCCTAGATTGAATTGTTAACTGTTGTTGAACTTGGTTCAATGATTTAAGCATATCTTCTTTTTCATTTAGCAATGCAATCTTATTTGTAGTGGGAAAAGAAATCCACTTTAATTCTTGATCAACCTCCAATGGCATTTTATTATAAACAACATCTAAATCCAATAAATGATTATACAAACTTTTACCTGATTCTTGGATGTTTGAATACAAAGGATAAGATTCTACCTTTTGTACACTTTCATTTACCATTACTTGATGAGCCATTATAATATTTTATTTTTCTTCATGATCTCTATCATCACCACCATCATTTCGTATTCTTTCATCAATGACCTATTTTTCAGAAGCATCAAAATTAGGCATCCAATCAAGAATATGTCCATCTTTTTCAAACCATAAATCTTGTTGATCAAACAAAGCAATAGTTTCTTTAGGATGAATAGGAAATTCTAATTCTTTGTTAGCCATACATGAAGTTTCTTCATTTGAATATTCAATACAATCATGAAAATTTTCACTCAAATCTTCAGTATTCGAGAATGAAAGAAAAGAATTTACCTCTTCTTCATCTAAAATAGATGAATCATAAGAAACCTTTACCATTTCTTCCCTTTCTATTGCAGAAGAATGTTCTACAAACTCATGTTCAAAATGATCAAATCTTGGAACCTTCTCTACTTCTAAAATTGACATGTCATCTTCCAATTGGATAGAAATTGCCAAATCTTCATGCAAGATAGAGGTTTCAACATCCTGCATATCAAGTGAAATGGAAAATTCATCAGTAGGATAATTAGAAACAAATAATTCCTCATATCTTCCCCAACCATTATAATAATCATCTTCCTGAAATATTTGATGAGATTGCATCCCTTCTTTCATTTCTTCTTGATCATTATTTTGAGAATACTGAAAAATTTTGATCATCATTTTCAATGATCTCATCCAAATTTATGGAAGGTCCTGATTTATCATGTGTTTCAAAACTAGTCCACTCTAGGACTTCTCCACTGTCTAAAAGAATATCACTTTTAGCATCTTCGATCTTTGTCTCATGAGAATGATTTATATAATTATCTAGATATGCATCTTGATGCATTTGTCCTTGTGCTTGATCACTGTTTCTTTTAAGTTGTAGAATTAACCTTTGCAACTTGTCCTGCATTTTAGGTGAAGCAAGTACTTCATTAGAAAGAGAGGCAAAATCATCCCATTTATTCCACCAACAATAATCATCTTCTAAAATTAGGGAGTGATGTTCAACCACTTCTTCACACTCTGTAAATTCAACAATCGAATGCTTTTCAAGTTCACCTTCATCACTTTCAAAAAATTTATCTTCAATGAAAAACTCATCTTCCTCAAGTAATAAACTTTTATGATCAGTCATAATGAAATTACCTCTAGAATATTTCAATTCTGGAGCTTTAATTGTTTCATTCAACTCTATGGAAGATTCTATTCTATCATATGTTTCAAAGCTAGTTAGATCTAAAACTCCTCCAATATCTGAAGACTCATGCATTTCTACATTTTGATAAACTTGATTACTACAATCCTCATTGATGGATATTGGATTTGAAACTTGCACTTCCTCTTGGATAATATCAAAAGTGGTTGAAAAACTAGGACATTCAATTTCATTCGATGGTGTCGAAAAATGCGTATCATGACTCATAGGTGGTAATTGATTTGAAACCCTAGGGTTAAGTAATGATAATCTACCCACATCAATTCCCTCTAAAATCAACCATTGTTCTACAACTACTGCCCCACCATAGATGCTAGATAAGGATAAATATTTAGGAAGCTTTTCTAACAACTTAATAGTAAAAGGATCTAAAGCTTCCAAGTATATTTGAACAACTTCTTCTAAAATGATAAAAGTGTATCTCTATTTCAGTATACAACTTATGAAACCTATCATTAAATTGACTCATGGATTCATTAGGTTTTTTACAAATAGAGGAAAATTGATTTGATAACAAATCCGTGTCAACCAATGTTCCAAAATGTTCAAGAAACATTGTTTCTAGTTGATTCCAAGAAGCGGTAGAACCTGCAGGTAAATTGATAAACCAATCTTTAGCAAATTCATCCAATGTGTATGGAAATATTCTATAGAGAACATCTTCCTGCATAATTTGAAAATGAAACATAATGTTTTTATATGCCTGAATATGTTCTTCAACTGTAATCGTCCCATCATGCTTAAAATAGGGTAAATCATTTTCTGCCATTGAACCAATTTTAATATGCAAGGCTATGTATGAAAAATTCACAAGAATTGAATCATAACCTAATTTTCGAATTTATGACAAATTAACATTAATGCAACATAAATCGAAAAATTTCAATTTTTTTTTAAACTAAGATTTGAAAGACTTCAAATGAAAATAAAATATTTACCTTTTAGGCCCTCCTTCTAGCACCAATTTGTTGAGGTGTGATTTTGTCCGATTACAAATATCACCCGACAATTAGGATCGTAATCCTCTCTTGCAAAGAAAATATGTTTCTCCAAGGTTCTTTTACGTAACACGTTATGAATTTATGTCAATTAAGTGCACAGAACATCTCAGGGATTAACAATCAACTAGTTAACAAGGGGCCTATTATAACAAATATTTTGATCTTGAAATCATTATTTGCATTTTCATCAAGTATAATTTACTTCCTCAAAATGAATAAACTTACCTTTTAAAGCTAATATTTGAGAATGCAAATCTATTTTAAAAGATGAACTTTGATTAAAAATGCTTTTAACCTTATATTAAACTTGCATGAATGTTTTAAAGCATTTTAATTCAAAACTTACATTTATTTCATGAATGAAGCTTAAAATCAGATCTAATAAATGATGAATAAAATAAAAACCCTAATTATAAAATGTGAAACACTTTATAATCCCTATGTTTGGGCTTTTAGAATATTCTAAGCTTTATAATCCTTGCTTCTTTTCATAGAATATGAATAATTAATGTGTATGAATTCTAATTATAAAGTTTTGTACTTTATAATATAAAAATTAGAATTCATATAACCTTTTAAACCAAATATTTATTAATTCAAATATTTGAAATAAATAAATATAAATAATTAATATGTATGAATTCTAATTATAAAGTTTTGTACTTTATAATATGAAAATTAGAATTCACGTAATCTTCCTTAATGTGATGTTTATTTATTTTCAAATATTTATTAAACTAAATATTTGAAGTAAATAAATTTAATCCTTTCAATAGTATACTTTGGACTTTATGATTTGAGATTGAAAATTTTAATAAATCAAACTTTCAGAAACATAAATAAATCTCAAATTATGGATTTTAAAATTTTATGATATTAAAATCAATAATCCATATAATCCTTCTCTATCTCTGAAATTTATTTGTCAAATATTTATTAACTTAAATATTTGACCTAAATAAATTTTACAACCCTTTCTATAAATCTGAATCTTTGAAATTCAACTTAGGGTTTTAATAAAACAAATTCAATGAACTTTATAAACTTTATGAAATTTAAAATCAAAAGCTCATTGATTCCCTCTGTGAAATTTATTCACCCAAAATATTTATAGAATTAAATATTTGAGTGATAAATTCAAACTTTAACCTAGTTGTAAAATTTAAATCTTTTATAAAATAAACTAGGTTTTATCTTAAATCTTAATGCCTCAAATAAATTAAAAAGGTCTTAGGGTAAAGAAATAAATTTGAATAAAACGTTCGGACAAACTTGCTACAACATATAAAAACACAACTTTGAAAACCAAACTTAGGCAGACCAGATTTTACACAATCCTACCACAAATTTGGTGCTATCTTCTATGGAAATTTTAATTAAAAAATTATATCAATCAACTTATAAATTAAAAACACCACAATAGTGCTTGCTTTTAATAAAAATTGAATTTGATACAAAATATTAGATCTTACAATGAATCCAACAAAGTCTCTGTATTCATGTGCAAATGTAGCTTCCTCTGCAACTTGGTCTTCTATTTGGCTCCTTTCAATATTTCCTCTTTTTCTCCAACCTGTCCGACCCTTCTCTTTGGTTCCTTTGAATAATCCATTAAACATGAGAAATTGGTTCCTTCCCCTTGATTATTAGTTTCCATCAGTTTTTAAAAAATGAATTCTTGAAACCCTAATATCAATAAAGCCTTTTCAAAGGATTTAATATTTCTCCTCATTGGCATTCGAAAATTAAAGTTATAATCCTGCCAATAAGACAAATATTAATTAGAATATAAAACATTTATAAAATAACCTTCTTAAATATAATTAAATTATAAAGTTATAAAACTTTATAATTTAATTAATTTAAAACATATTTATAAAATAACCATTCTAACTATATTAAATTATAAAGTTATAAAACTTTATAATTTAATTAATTTAAAACAAGTTTATAAAATAACAATTTTAAATATATTAAATTATAAAGTTATAAAACTTTATAATTTAATTAATTTAAAACAAGACATAACTAAACATAACATACGAACATGCAACCTATATGAACACCACTATAATAAACAAAAATATATTAAAATAACACCAAAAATATATACTAAATAACAAACATATAATTTAAAGACAACATAAAACTAAAACAACATAACATAACAAAACATATAAAACAAACCAAAAAATACTAGGTATACATGAGACTTAAAAATTTAACATAACACAAAACATCTTTACAAAACCTAACCTATCAATATTAATAACAAACAAAACAAAACACCCTTGACATAAACATAACATAACAACAATAATACAACTCAAAGACCATAATCAAAATGACCATACAAGCATAACTTTAGGATCTTCAGATCATGAGGTGAATTTTGACAATGGACCCTGCTATAAGACCATTCGGAGGAAGATAAGCATTCTTGATATTTCAATGATGACAACGGTGAACAATAAGCGCAAGCAACAATTTGAAACAAGCTTTCAAATTTCAAGTGGGTCCCCAAATTTTGGGATCGTTGTGAAGGAGTCACAACACTAAGGACAACATCTTCCTCATCCACCTCAAGACTATCAATGGCAATAGGAAATCTCTAATATGATCTTCACCAATCACGATATTGTTTCCTTGGAACTTAGGTAAGTATTTATGAGCTTTACCAGGGAGAGGATTCAAATTTACAGGTAAAATAAAAGCTCTATATCTATTGGTCCTCCATTGATTGACATTAGCATTGGCATTTTGATTGACATTATCATTGGTATTTTTATTGACATTTTGATTTACATTGATATTTTGATTTGCATTAGGAGCTGCCATACTCACTATAGGTTGATTCACTATAGGTACTTGGTTTACAATAGGAGAAGACTGATTCAAACCAAGATTTGGGATGGAAATAGAAATTTGAGTTGAAGATTTTCTATGAGACTTGAAAAATACCTCAATATTTGGCACTCCAGCAAGCACTTCTTTTCCACTTCTTCTTGTAGATGCTATATCTAGCTCCTACTTTTATTTTTTTATTTTTTATTTCATTCGGCGTTGCCAGCATAGATGTGCAAAGAAAGAGCAAGATCTTCAACAATACTTGGGCTAAGATTGCTCAGCCTAATATTCACTACACTCTCATAAATTCCACTCTATGAGAGACTAAGAAAAAAAAATCTCATATTTTTTGCTCTAGCAGCAAATGGCCAACAAATTAGCATTATGATTATGTTCTCTAGGAATAAATTGCAGATAAAAAACAAATAATCTATCTATTTGATCCAAAATTGCCTTCTTGTATTGCTTTAGTCTAGGGTTCTTTTGTTAATATTTCCCTTTTATTTTCTGAATTATTAGTTCAACATCCCCACTAACTTTGAGGTAATTAATACCCAACTCATTGGCCTTCCTTAGCCCTAGAAATAAATTGTCATATTCTGCAACATTATTGGTACAAGAAAATTCTAGCCTGTATGGTATGCCAAGATAACTACCATTGATGTCTACCAATAGAACTCTAGCTTTTGCTCCTGCTTTAGACTTTACCCCATCAAAGGTCATAGTCCATAACTTAGAAGTTAAAATTCTATTAGTTTCTACATTTGCTTCAGCATTTAGTTTTGGATCCATGTTATCAACATTAGGTACTTTCAACAAGAAAGGAGAATGCTAGATAGAGTAAACCCCATGTATTTTTCCTCAATAAAAATCATAATATTAACCCTGTTATCATTAGGATCTCTAAATTCAACTAGATACCTATTGAAGGGTTCTCTTTTCAATATCACTTTCTCCTTACCCTACATTGGGATGGTGGCATATGACCAATATAACTGAATAGTACCACCTAATTGCTTCACCCAATGCCTAAATA
The DNA here is from genome assembly GCA_028583015.1 of Wollemia nobilis. Taxonomy (NCBI): domain Eukaryota; kingdom Viridiplantae; phylum Streptophyta; class Pinopsida; order Araucariales; family Araucariaceae; genus Wollemia; species Wollemia nobilis. The sequence goes on along the minus strand of JAQPPZ010017031.1, from coordinate 1,699,846 downwards.
GTAAGATAGAAAAGAAAGGGTCCACATCTATGATTGCAACATCCATCACCACTCCTTTCTTAGGATATTATTCAAGATGGACAAGAAGTCCAGTTATAATGCCTACACAAGATACTCTCCTATTATCCATGATAGAAATAGAAGAGTGTTATTTATAACAAATCAAGCCTAACCGATCAACTACTTATTTTGATATTACATTCATGGAAGCACCACTATCAAGCATGTAGTTATGAATAACATATTGATCCCCATATCCTGATGTATACCTTAGTGAGATGTAAAATGTCTTTGCTAAATATGGAGCTCTAACTGCATTATTCACAAGGTCTATGGAGTTTTGAGGCTTTCCTCCTAATTGATCAATTAATTTGAAGGCTTTGCATACCTGATACCGGTACTTTGGAATAGTCATTAATTCCCAAAATGTGATGTTGACCTTCTCCTTGGCAACCTCTATACCTAAATAAAATTGATACTTCTTATCATCAATTTCTTTTTTAATTTTTTGGTTAGCCAAGTCACTTTGTTGCTTCTAGATTATTTCTTCTACATTAGGCTCTTCAGGAAATTTCTACAACTTCATCTGATTTACCTTTTTTTGTGAAATTACTATAGTAGCTTTCTCCTTTGGTTTCGGTCCTTCATCAACTTTATCTTCCACTATTCTGTTCATAATATTGATAGCATGTATCTTTTCTAAAGATTCAACCTCTTCTGGTTTAGGTACAAGCTTCCTGTTGTGGATGTTCCCAAACTAGCCCATTTTGGGGACCCACATTAAAATTTTGGTTTTAGGAAAGTTTTGTTTTTCTCTAAGTGATTTTATAACAAATATTTCCCACTGGTTTCTCACCGTGTAGATGCCAAGGTACATTTTGGAATGTGTGTCTTTTCAATGTGCTCATAGTGTAGTTTTTTTTTTTTAATTTTATTAGTTGTATTTGTTTGATCATGATTAGTGGTCTAATGTGTCGTGTTTGTTGATTTTAATGTTTCAGATTAAAACCAACTAATTTTTGAAAGCCAATTAAATCTAAGGTTAATAATAATAATATATATATATATATATATATATATATATATATATATATTATTATATTTCATATATATAATAATAATTCAATCAAAAAAATTTTAAAAAAGAAAAAGAAAATAGCATGTGTTTTTGTTATAGTCCTTTAGTCCTTATCATTAGGCTTTTATTTCCCATTTATCTTTTGGGTTATTTAGTTTTAGTAGATGTGTTATTTTATTTTGAGTATGGATTTTAGTACAATTCTCATACTTTGTTATTATTTTTAGTATTGTGTGTTAGGTTTAACCAGGTTAGAGGTGCTTCTAATATTTTGGTTTGTGTGGTCCATCATAGGTGTAACTCTCAGGAAAATAGCATGGACTTCATGCATCAAACAATGAGCGTCGATCACAGAAATGAAAGATGATGTGGCATACCCCAACCCTAACTATATGATGTACACTGGGATATTGACCAACTGGAAGACTTTCAAACAAGATGAAACCTCATTGGATAACTATCGGGGTCGATGGAAGGGGTCGCATGTGGATTGATATGACTGCCAATAGAAAAAAAGGAATTAAATTAAACTCAGCTTGATATCCGGTATGTCTCAATTAAAAAATCTTGGATAAGCCAACGTGGGCATGCAGAATCAAACGAGCACTAAGATTTATGATGTGGAGAATAGGGTTGATGATGTGAATCGAAACACAAGGTGACGTTGAGAAGCATTAAATAGACATCCTAGTGTGAGTAGATGACCCAACACGGATGGTAGTGCATCATCATCAGTAATTTTTTTTTTTGGTAATTATTTTAATAGATTAACAGTGGGTTTTTATAGAGGATCCCAAAACCTTATGTACAAATTCAGCCTGGCTGGAATGTGCATCATGCCTTGTGGCTGGAGGAATAAAATTGATGATAGAAACCAAAAACTGCTAATTGCCTGAATGCTATAAGTAGGGCCCTTATGTCTGAATATCCTAGAAACAAACCACATTTTACCAAGGAAAACAAAAATACTAGCTGGAGAAATTTGACCATCGAAAGCAAAAATAGCCAAACCAAACGAATGACCTTCTGAAGCGAGGAGAACATCATGAGAGGATATCCGCATTGGCCAAACTCACCACCTCAGACGGGAAGCATGAGCGCCACACAACAAGACACGTGGTCACAAGCCCTTTGTTGGCCATGTGGTCTGCCACGTGATTTCCTTCCCTGAAAATATGGCACGCCTTCCACCTGTCATGTTGAGAGAGGAGCATCCTAGCCTCAAGAATGATGTTGTAGACCCTCCAAGATGGGTCTTTAGAGCCTAGCAGATAGTTGACTATATTGAGCGAATCACCTTCGACAATCAAAGGCCGAGGATCCTCGGAGAGGATCTGGATACCTTTCAAAACACTTCGGCTTCAGCATAGTGATTAGTCTGGGCACCCAAATCTTCACAATAAGCCAGCACGAGATTCCCGTTATGATCTCTAACCACACCACCAGAACCAGCAGGGCCAGGATTTCCTTGGCCACACCGTCAAATTTTAATTTAATCCAGCCCACAGGGGGCTTGGTCCAAATAACATCCCCACGCTGAGACTTAGAAACACCATCAAGAATAGGGAAAATGCCCAAACTTTGGAAGATCGCTGCTTCGCCGGGGAAGGCGGGGACGGGAACTAGGAACAACTTTAGAATTCTCAATGGCAAAGGATAAGGCTCTCTGAGCGACACAGGGAGGTACTCTAGGGACCTTGCCGAAGACTCTGGAATTTCTCTCTAGCCAAATCTGCCAAATGGAGTGGTGGAAAGAGGCCTCAAGAAGGAAGCGAAGTTTAGGATTCTTGAAAGGATTGGGCCATTGGTGGAAGGCATCTTTGAGGGAGCGGGGAGTGCACCAAAGGATTTGAAAGGAAGACAAGATAGTGTCGAGGACAGAATGGGAAAAAGGACAGTGCAAAAATAAGTGGTCTATCGTCTCACAATCAGCAAAGCACAAGAAGCACTTGTTGGGAATAGCAAAACCCCTCTTATGGAGGTTGTCGATGGTTAAGGCTTTATTATGAAAGGCAATCCATGCAAAGTAATTAACTTTAGGAATAATACCCTTCCTCCAAATCACTTTCCACCTGTGATCCATGGCAATCTCGCAAGTAAGAAGGTCATAGGCAGTCTTGATAGAGAACAGACCATCCTTTGTGCCATGCCAGATGATTCTGTCATCTCTTCTAACAGATGGAATTAAAACAGACCGAAGAATATTAGACAAAAAAGTCATTTCATTGTTAAAGCCGTCCAGGACTGGAAAATTCCACCGAGGGGGAAGAGAGCTCCGATCAATGAAGTTCGCAACCTTGAGTTGGGAATTTGGATCCACTCGGGCTTTCAAAGCCAGCAAGGTCCGCTCTCAACTCGAGAGCTCCATCAGTAACCCACCTGTCCTTCCAAAATAGAATGGAGTTGCCATCACCCAAAATCCAGCGAGCACCATAGTCGATCAGAGAGCGGGCTTGAAGCATAGATTTCCAAAAGGCGGACGCTCTGGGAGGAATCCCGACATCAAAAAGAGAACTCGATCCAAGATACTTCCTCTTAACCAGCTTGACCCATTCTTCTGGGTCATTAGTTAGGATCTTCCAAGCGTGCTTAGTGATCAAAGCAGTGTTCATGAGTCTTGATCTCCTCATTCCCATGCCACCTTGGTCCTTTCGCAAGCAAACCTTATCCCAGGCCACAAGAGGAATTCTATATTTTTCTTCATTGCCGGACTCACGTAAAGGTCCTCTCGAATCTTTTCAATCTTGGAATGGACGAAACAGCACAGCATGAACACAGACATGAAGTAAGTTGGGATTCCTTGGAGACAAGCTTTGGTAAGGGTGGCTTTCCCAGCTTGCGATAGGAATTTGCCTTTCCAAGTGCTCAGCTTTTTGTGAAGACGTTCCAGGATCATGTCCCACAAGCTTCCATTGGCCCGGCCATTACAAGCCAGAGGCAAACCCAGATAAGACGCAGTAGGGAATCAATAGTGCATTCCAAAATTTTGGCTATGCGGAGCTGCCTTCGCATAGGAGTGTTAATAAAATAAATTTTGCTTTTGATGTAATTGACTTTCTGTCCGGCAGCCTTTTCATAACGGGAGAGGATTCGCTTGATGGATTTGGCTTGAGTGACGGACGCCTGATGGAGATGAGGGTGTCATCCACAAATTGCTGATGAGAGACAGGATCGACTCTGGAGGTGGGAAAAATGCCAGAGATCTTATTCTGACGAAGAGCCTCTTTCAAAGACCAACTCAGAACCTCAGCCAGAAGGATGAATAGAATAGGAGACAGAGGGTCACCTTGTCTGAGGCCTCTGGCACTTTGGAAATACCCAACAGGGGATCCGTTGATTAGAACAGAAAATGAGGGAGTGGATATGCAACTACTGACAAGGTCAATCCATTGAGGGTGAAAACCAAACTTGAAGAGGACAACACAGAGGAACCTCCTGTCAACTCTGTCAAAAGCTTTATTCATGTCCAGCTTGAGGAAAAGAGCAGCATTTTTGGAGCGGTGAGCAGAATGGAGCGTTTCATGGATGGTGATGACACCATCGAGAATGTTTTTGCCTTTCACGGTGCTTCCCTGAGAAGGACCAACCAAGGAGGGAAGAAGGGACCTCAGACGGTTGTCTATGGACTTGGTTAAGATTTTATAAAAAACATTGCACAGGCTAATGGGATGATAATCAGAGAAACTTTTGCAAGCGGAAGACTTAGGGATGAGAGCAAGAAAGGTAGAATTTAGTTTTGGATGGATGGATCTAGAGGCTTGAATCTCCTGAATTGCTTCGCACACATCCGAACCCACAACATCCCACATAACTTGAAAAAAACGGGTGGGAAAATCGTCAGGCCCAGGCGCCTTGTCTGGTTGCATGGAGAACAAAGCTTCTTTAATCTCAGACATAGAAAAAGGCTCCAGAAGCTTAGAGCTTACCTCGGGAGGAACTTTGACTGGGAAGTTATCCAACGAGATATTTCGAACCCGGAGATCACCGTCGGGAGGAACACCGAGCGGATCCCGGAAGAAGTCAACCGCTTCACTTCGGATTTCCTCAATATCCTTGGTAACGCGTCCATCCTTGCACACCACTTCCCCGATTTTGTTAGCCCCTCTGTGCCGCAAAGTTGACGCGTGAAAAAACTTCGTATTGGAGTCTCCATTTCTCAACCAGAGGTCCCTAGATTTCTGGCGCTAGAAAGTTTCTTCCCTTGCAAGAATAGAATGATAATCCACCAAGAGCCTCCTTTCCTCCTCCCCGAGGCAATCGGTGTAACCTTCGAGCTCCATTCTCTCCTCCACCAATTTTAGGTTCGCAGAAATGGACCTTTTGGACTCAAAAATGTTGCCGAACACCTCCTTGTTCCATGTTTTCAAATTCCTTTTGATTAACTTGAGTTTTAAGGCCACTCTCTTGGAAGCGGAACCTGCTACCTTCTGCTGCCACCAGGCTGTAACCAACCCTCTAAAGTCCTTGTGAGAAATCCACATGGACTCAAATCTAAAGGGGGTTTTAAAAATAGGCCCATCAACCATCTCCAGGACAATAGGATTGTGATCAGACCCAATCCTCGGTAAGGCCGAGAGAGTTGCCGCACCGAGTATGGGAATAGCCTCTTGGGATATGAAGAATCTGTCAAGCTTAACTTGAATAAGATTGCTCCCAATCCTCCTGTTGCTCCAAGTGAAGGATGCCCCCTTGAGGTCAATGTCAAGCAAGTTATTGGTAGAAACAAAATCTCAAAAGTCTTCCAGACTGTGGCTAGAGTGGTCCGATCCTCCTTTCTTTTCAGATGGGTGAAGAGGACAGTTGAAATCTCCCCCTAGAACCCAAGGGAAATTATAGAACGTTTCCCTCATCTGGGAAATAGCCTTCCACATTTCTGCTCTCTCCGAGATAGAGTTTGGGGCATACACATTAGATAGGATCCAAGAAAAGTTAATGGCTTTGGAATGAAACAAAACATTTATAATCCTGCTAGAAGTTGAGAGAAGGCTACCCTCAAAAATCTCTGGATCCCAAAGAATCATGAGACCGCCTGCCATTCCCACTATAGGATTGGAGAGGAATTTTTCCTTAGCCCAAATGACCTTAGCAGCTCTGGCAGAAGAGATAGCATCGGTCTTAGTCTCTTGCAAAATTAGGATGGACAGATTCGTCCTTTTTCTGAGATCAACCACCAATCTCCGTTTGGCAGCTGCATTAAGCCCTCTCACATTCCATGAGAGGACTTTCATCTCAACAGTTTGATATTCTTCTTACCTCCCTTTCCTTGCTGGAGGGGAGGTTTTGGGACAGACGAGTCACCCATCTGGGAATCAGAATCATCCTAAAAAAGCAGTCGTTGAGTACCATTTGCAACATCTACCGCCGTCTCCTTTTCCCGCCTGTATTTGTTGGGGGGACGACCTTGCTTCCTTTTGCTACCAAAATCAACACCTTGATTTCGGCTTCTCGTATTACGAGGGCTGATATTACCAGACTGCTCACCCCTTCTTCCTAGTAGGTAATCTTCCAAAGACATTTTGGGACTCGGGGTGGTTATGGTCTAGGATTTTGGGTGAATCTGCCTGTGCAGTGATTGGTGGAAGGGACTGGTCCTTCTCCTCTTGTGGTCCAAGGTGAGGGCTTACACCACACGGCTCAGAGACCGTTTGGGGGGAGACTGCTTCCACCGGGCGGGAGGATTCGGGATGGTCCCTAGACGGGCTTGGAGAATCATGCCCTTTGGCAGACAGGGAGCTTTGTCCGACCTTCACCGTGTTCCAAGGGGTTGTTGGAATCCCGTTTCTTCATCCCCCGGATTTTGAAGAGGACAGTTGGACTGGAGGTGCCCTTGAGAACTGCACAGGGGGCAGAAATCTGGTCTGTTCTCATACACAATGGCTTGCTTGTGAAGAATGATATCTCCAGACCGGAGAGTGATGGATGATGGAAGGTCAGCCTCCAAATCTGCCAGAATGCAGAACCGAGCTTGAACAAATCTGGTTCGAGCTTTGGTGGGAGGGTCAATGGTAACCAACTCACCAATGGAGCATGCAATTCCTCTGATTACATTTTCATGCCAACAGAAGAGGGGGAGACTCGGAGTCTAACCCATATTGGAGCAATGTTGATATTTTGGGTCTCGGGGTTGAAGTCCATACCCCACTTCCTTAGAAAGAGACTTCTGTGACCTAGGAACCAGGGACCACCAGCCAGGATTTTATAGTAGTCCTCCTTGTTATTCAGTCTAATCGCAAAAAAACCTCGGGATAAGGCCGCCAACTCCATGTGACCAGAGGTTCGCCATTTACCTGCCGCCCACTTGCGAATGGTCTCCATGTCGAGACGGTCACCAATAAACTTACCGATGAGGGTAAATTTTTTGAATTCCACAAAGCTTGAAAGAATTTCTGCCAGGATGTCCAACTCATCCCCGACAGGAAACAATTCCTTGGAGAGCAGACCGCTAAGGGTTTCTGAAGCCGCTGCCTGAGCGTACGACTTCTGAGGTCCACCTCCCCATTTGTCTGGTGGATCCTTGTCATGACCTACATCCTCTTCTCGTTGGAGAGGACTCCTTAGCGCCCCGATCTCTCGATCGCCCTCCCTTCGCCCTGCTGTGCCCTTGGTTCAGATCGTTGGCGTTCCCATGCTCTCCCGTAGAAGCTTTCCCGCCCGTCGTCATCTTGGCCGTCAAAACCCTAGCTCTCCCCTCAGAAGTTCCCAACATGATCTAGTCATCATCAGCAGTAATTAACTGTACAAAGTGAGCGATATTTTTAGACAACTTCCTCGGATAGGTGGGTTGTACTGTGAAGAGGAGTATCACATCAAAAAATAATTTTTAGAGCTGGTAGTAAATACAGTAGCTAACAAACGACATCAAGACCAGTGGTGATTGTGGTGGAATGACGTGGCTTCAAAATCAAACAGACTGGACTGGAGGGAAGCTAGGCATCGATATGAATTTTTAGGGACTCCTTGATGATGAATTAGATAAGGAGGACATTGTCAATGACAACAGAAGGTGGTAAAATAGTAGTGAAAGTCAGAATCCACCGAATGAATGAAAATTACCATATATTATATGGTGGTATACAACGTCTACGTGGAGGTTGGACGGCTTGAAAATAGATCAACACTGATGAGGGATGACAGAAGAAAATAGGCAGGTGAACAGCGTAGTAGATGTTGCTTGTGGGGCAGGTCCGAATGAGGAGGGTGTTAGATAATGTTAACCAACGAAAATCATGGTATGATTTCGAGTATGCGATACTGATATTGGTTCGATTAGATGATGTCGATGTGGTTGGAATCAAAATAATTTTAAAATCCCTTCACAAGCATGTCATGGTTGGTAGGCATATATACGTACAATGGTCATAGGAAGTAGGTATATACATATAGAAAGCAATGGCAGAAAAACACAAACACAACACATAATAGGTTGTATTTTTTTCTTTGATCATGCATACCGTGGACCACTCCTCTCATCACCCAGACACGTCCACACTTTTATTATGTGGCTGATGATGCAGCACCCATACCATGGAGATAGTCGATAGCATTGTGAGGAGATTTCAATAATATACAAATGGTATAGTATAGTCAGTGATAGCATGTTCTATTTGAAAAGCAGCACCGAGCGCAGCACCAGCAGGGAAGCATTATGAAAGAAGAGGTGTAGCCATAGTGAAAGCATAATGTGAGCTACCAAGATTTGAGAAATCGATATAAGAGCCTGGTAGAATGCAAATACAACTAGCATAGCAGATACAACCATAAACAATGATCGATGTAGTGCAAAGGGGAGGTAATTAGACAATGATCATTTCATTGTGATTAATAGCCAGATCATGAGTGCAAGAATAGTTATAACTGTTGCCATGTGTGAGGCCATTTGGTTAATGGTCTATGGTTAAGGAAGAGACAATGTGGGTAGAAATTCATGCTCAGACACTAAAGATAGTTCTTTTAATTTCCTTCATGATAAGGTGTAAAGTGGAATCGTAGCCATCATAAAGGACAAAGGGATGTACACCATTTTGTTTGACATATAATATGGTAAAATGTTATGAAATAGAAAAAAGGAAGCATTTCAAAACACACCAAAAGAAAATATTTCGAAGAGGGGTTTAAAAAGGGATGGAGAAAAAGGAAACATGGTTGGAAAATTGGTGATGTGAGGAGAAATCTGAAGGAATATCAAAGAATATTTGTGCTACTGTGAAATCTCGGTTTGCTTTCTATTGGTATTAGAAACAAGAAGTCCAAAGCAGATTTGCATGTTATGAAAAACAATTTTTTTTGTTATATCTTATGTCATTTTTTGATATATTAGATTTTTTTTAATGTTTATACATGTAAATGGTTGCATCAATACTTAAAATTTCAATATGTTTGAAATAAAACCTTTGACTCTTGCCATAACCATTGTTGAGATTGCGCTTTTGTAGGTATAACGTGTTTGTGTATTCTGTGAATCTTATTTGTGTGTTACAGTAATGCTCAGATATTTTTATAGGGTTATTTCTTTAATTTGAAGATATTTTATCATCTGGTCCATGTTCTAGAGGTTGTCGCTTTCTGGTCCTTGTCCAAAACTTGTAAACTTTTGGTCCCATATTTCCAGAATTCATAACTTCTGGTCCTGTTCTAGATATGCTAGCTCCTTGTTTGTTCATTAATTGTTTCAAACATCTAGTCCTCTTCCAGATTCTATTTTCATTTCTACTATTTTTAGAGATTTCAATTAGTTTTTGGTCCCTTTCTAGAACTTTCTCCAAATGCTAACACTGATTTCATTTCTAAATTAAATATAAAAGGAAGTGGTTAGTCCACAACACTAGTTAGCAGAATATTTTTTAAGCAAAGGATAAAAAGAACTGCTAACAGATTCGTGGGTAAATCCCACAATTAAATCAAAGGCAAAAAATATTCTAGGACTAGTTCTTAAGTGTTCAACTTTTAATTTCTTCATACAAGGGAACTCAAGCCCTTTCATTATTTAAAGCATAAAAATCAAATTAACCAGTAGGTCCCTTGTTAATGGTCATTTGCAAATTATTGGGATATTCTTAGCTCCATCTCATAGACCAAATTTTAAAAGAACCTTGGAGAAAATTTGATGTTTCTTTGCAAGAGAGGGTTTTCACTAACATAAATCCTAATGGTGGGTTTGGTTTTGCAACAGGGCAAAATTACCACTCAACACTTCCCTTGCTTCATTCTATCAAATCTGGTACTAGGAGGTTCACTTGAGGTTGATGCCTCCCCAAAGACTAAGGATCTTCCTCAATATCACTAGCACATATGTCCATGTTCCTTTCAATTTTTTGTTCTCTGGTTTCATCCTCCTGAGTCTAGCATACATGAATTCTAATATCTTCATCTTCAGATTCAACATTCAAATCAACATTAGAAGGCATACTTAGATAAATGTCATAATCAACAGGGTTATGTGGTGCATCACAAGAAAAGCAATAAAAAGGATAATTTGATGCTATATTATTTGATAGCATGGGATTTGGAATGGAATTTATATCTCTCTCTACTTTCTTTTTCCAATTTCCAATTCGACTCTTGTTTCCTTCCTCATTTTCATTAGTATTCTAGTTTCTATTGAAATTTCTCTTGAAAGGAGTCTTGTTATCTTCTTGTTGTCTATTATTTCCCTATGAAGTTTCTACAGTGTTTTCCTTTCATTTTTCAAGTCTAGTCAATCTCTTATCCAAAGTAGTAAACATACCACTCAATTGATTAGCTATTTTGTTCATTGGATCTTTGATCTGTTTTCTTAGGGATAGATAAATCAACCTTCTTGGGTTTTCTTTCAGGTTGATTGGGCTCTAGAATGTATGCTTTAATTTTACCACTATCAATCATATGCCTCCATTTTTCAATAGCTCTTTCCATACATATATCAATGGTGGTTGTTGCTTGCTGCCTGCTCGTAACTAAAATTTCCAGGGAAAGCATTTTTGTAGAAACAAATGGACTGATCATTATTTGGCATTAATGCTATAGGAATATTATTTCTGGTCTTGAAATATCTTCTATTGAAATCTTCCACTGATTCATTTTCTTTCTTCTTCATGGTGGCCAAATCTATCAAAAAATATTGTTCATTCTTCCTCTCTCTATATTTTCTAAAGAAAGTGTTCTCTAGCTCTTCAAAATTATTGATAGTACCAGCTCCAAAGTTGTTAAACCATTCTCAACCATATTTATCTAAAGTTTGAAAGAATAATCTAAGGACAACATATTCTTCATCCACCTCAAGACTATCCATGGCATATATAAAATCTCTAATATGATATTCACTAGTCACAACATTGTTTCCTTGGAATTTAGGCAAGTATTTATGAGCTTTACCAGGGAGAGGATTCATATTTGCAGGTAAAACAAAAGCTCTATATCTATTGGTGCTCCACTGATTGACATTAGCATTGGCATTTTGATTGACATTAGCATTGGTATTTTGATTGATATTTTGATTTGCATTGGGAGCTTTCAGACTCACTACAGGTTGATTCACTATAGGTACTTGGTTTACAGTAGGATAAGACTAATTCAAACCAATATTTGGGTTGGAAACAAAAATTGGAATTGAATATTTTCTGTGAGACTTGAAAAATACCTTAGTATTTGGCACTTCAACAAGCACTTCTTTACCACTTCTTATAGATGCCAGATCCAGCTCCTCCTTTTATTTTTTTATTTCTAAGTTCATTCGAAGTCACCACCTCAAATATACAAAGAAAGAGCAAGATCTTCAACAATACTTGGGCTAAGATTGCTCAGCCTGATATTCACTCAACTCTCACAAATTCCACTCTAGGAGAGATTGAGAAAAATAAAACACACAAAAATACTAAGCCACCAAAAATATTGGTGTGAAATTGGCAAGTAAAAGATTCAAAATACCATTGGGAATTAAAATTCAAAAAAATAACTTGCATATAGCACAAAATTTTATTCCCCGGAAACAACGCCAAAAACTATTGCGAGAAATTCCTGAACCCTTAATAGATTTATCACACTACAAGACTTCCCTGATCTTATCAGTACTGTGGACTCTAGTGGATCCACCTCTTTAACTCAAAAAAATATTATCCTAAGACTCTAGACAGACAAAGTAGGGTAAGGAAAGCCTAGAGGTGAGCCTACGATTTTTCTTATATGTTTATGCTCATCCAAATTTACAAAAATGAAATAAAAATGCAACATAAAATTTGACCAAGTTTGAAAGTAACTCCCAGCTAGTGCTTCAATATGTAGACCGATGCCTTATCTATTGGGAAATTGTAGCCATACTTAAAATATTATGAAGATATAAGGGGGAGAAAATAAAACTGAGCCAATCACATCCATTCAAATAATGTAACATAAATGATTCAACATGCCAACGAAATAAGGCGCCATTTACACATTCAAATGATATAACAAGTAAATGGGAGAACACACAAAATTACACATAGAACTACTGAAATAAGGGAATATGATTGTATTAAATAATAGATCATTACAATAGGAGTCTAATATGAATAACCATATCTCATTGAACTAGTAATAATAAATTCTCCATTTAAATGATGCAATAGAGAACTACAACTCTTTTTTCAAATGATGTAACAAAGAGGAATATAATGTTGTGGTAAGGATTGTGTACAAGCCTTGAAGATTTTTTAATGTATTATCGAGCCCTAATTCCTTCATCTAGTACCCCGCAAATGGGATTTAGTATTTTTTAGAAAAATCAGAAGAAAACAAAATTGAATTTAATGAATTTTTAGACATTGATAGGTGTTGAGATTTTCTAGGAGGTCTAATATGAGAAATGTAATTATTTGTGTTAATTTAGGGAGCCATATGATATTTTTTGAAACTTACTAAAAATAGGGTGGCCAAAAATAACAAATTACCCAAAAATAGTATTTTTTTTTAATGGGGGAAACTCAAGTTGGATTTTGAGGATCCAACACAGGCTTCAACTGGGATAGGTGATGAAAAAAGGCTTTTGACAATGAATCACCTAAGAATTCCAAAATCTCCAATAGACTACAAAAACTCAAAAACTTGCCTAATCACCTAAAAAGGAGGTGATTAATACTAAAACACACTTTTTTATTTAATCACCTAAGAATTCCAAAATCTCTAGTAGACCACAAAAACTCAAAAACTTGCCTAATCACCTAAAAGGGACTCATTAATCACCTAAAAACTAAAACCTTAATCACCTAGAAAAAATATGCCATTTACACATTCAAATGATGTAATAGGTAAATGGGAGAACACATAAAATTGCACATAGAACTACTGAAATTGCATTAAATAATAGATCATTTTAATGGGAGTCTAATCAGAATAACCAGATCTCACTGAACCAGTAAAACAAAATTCTCCATTCAAATGATGCAATATAGAATAACAACTCTTTGTTCAAATGATATAACAAATATCCTCCTAGCTTCCAGCCTTAACCACTGGAAATTATCTCAGTAAACTTGGTACCTCCTCAGTAAAATCTACACAATAATGGGGAAGAAAAATGGGTGACTAGACAAGACACACAAAGGAAAATACAACTAAAAAGGATGGGCATACTAGTATACCTCTTGCAAAATTACTATGCAAAAACTTGATCATTTTTTCTATTGTAGCAACTCTCTCATATAGCCTAAACATTTGTTCTCATTCAAAGCTCGATGATGGTCCATAATTACGAAAACTGCAACTGTTTTGATGATGACCCATAACTGCAACTGTCTTCATGTTGACCCATATTATTAATTATGCTTGTAGTGGTTCTTATTTGTAGTGTGATAATGGTCTTAGTTGGTCAAAAATACCTGTTACATAAACTTTGATAATAATAATATTTTATAACTACAACTACCAGAGCTTAATGATGGCCTCTCAGTATCTCTTAATTGGATCTCAAAAATGGCCCATAATAGCCTATCTTTTGGAGGGCATAACTTTTGATCCGACCACTGGATCGACTTGAAATTTTTTGTGGAGCTAGATAAAGAGGAGGACAATGTCGTGGCAAGGAATGTGTACAAAACTTGAAGATTTTTTTGTGTATTATCGGGCCCTAATTCCTTCATCTAGTGCCCCGAAAATGGGATTTAGTATTTTTTAGAAAAAACAAAAGAAAGCAAAATGGAATTTAATGACTTTTTAGACATGGATAGGTGTTGATATTTTTTAGGAGGCCTAATACAAAAAATACAATTATTTATGTTAATTTATGGAGCTATCTAAGCTTTTTTAAAACTTACTAAAAATAGGGTGGCCAAAAATAACAAATTGCCCAAAAATAGTAATTTTTTTTTTAAAAGGGGGAGCAAACTCAAGTTGGATTTTGAGGATCCAACATAGGCTTCGATTGGGATAGGTGATGAAAAAGGCTTTTGAAAATGAATCACCTACAAATTCTAGAATATCCAATAGACCACAAAATATCAAAAACTTGCCTAATCACCTAAAAATGACTTCTTAATCACCTAAAAATTGAAACCTTAATCACCTAAAAAAACAAGACTAAAACACACTTTTTTTTTAATCACCTGAGAATTCTAGAATCTCCAATAGACCACAAAAATTGAAAAACTTGCATAATCACATAAAAGGGACTCCTTAATCACCTAAAAACTAAAACCTTAATCACCTAGGACAATACTGACACACACTTTTTTATTTGTGTGGTTTCTCAAGCCCTCAGTTTTGAATGATACAATTTCAAATGTTGGCCATTGATAGGAATTGAAAATTATGCACCATCTAGAGTTTACAATTTGTAATTATGCTAGCCTACATTCTAGAGGATTTGATAAGGGCCAAGTCATTTAGGCTCTCATTTCCCTTTTTCACCATGTTTGTCATTTTTGGAATTCTTGTATAGCACTATATCTCCTCCTTAAAAAGGTTTACCTTTGGCTTTCTTATTGAACAATTGCAATGTTTTGTGAGCTTGCTCAGTCATCTTCATTAATGCATCCTTTTTGTCTTCATGTAACTTTGTAATTTGATCAAGTATTGATGCAGGAGCATCCGGCGACAGTAGAGCAATCTTGCATCTTCCAATTTTTTTTTCAGATTTTTCTAAGTATTTTTCTTCAGGGGAAGTTTCAGTAAAGCAAGGGGGAAGGGGGTCGCG
Source organism: Wollemia nobilis (assembly GCA_028583015.1). Taxonomy (NCBI): domain Eukaryota; kingdom Viridiplantae; phylum Streptophyta; class Pinopsida; order Araucariales; family Araucariaceae; genus Wollemia; species Wollemia nobilis. The sequence goes on along the minus strand of JAQPPZ010017031.1, from coordinate 1,684,628 downwards.
AAATCGTGACATGTCACGATTTCGTGATATGTCACGAAATCACGACCTCAACAGCTACAGCATAGCAAGGGCGAGTTTTCATCGCGATATCGCGACAATATTTTAGAGCAAGGCGTAGGAGGGAGCCCTATCATGATATCGCGACGTCGCGATATCGCGACGTCACGATATCGTGATGATATCTCGGAGCTGGGAGTTGGGGGGAATCCTGTCGCGATATCACGACCAGTGAAAAGTTGCCACGTGGCATGGTAACGAAAACAGTTAAAACAAAGCAAATTCGACAAAAGAGAAGGCGGAGAGAAAATAAAGCAAGGCAAGTTTTCGGCAAGAGAAGGCTGAGGGAGGGGGTCACGAAATCGTGACCCCGAAGGCGACTTTGGTACGGAGAGGAGTTTATGTCGCGATATCACAACGTCGCGATATGTCGTGAAATCGTGACCCCGAAGGCGACTTTGGTATGGAGAGGAGTTTACGTCGTGATATCATAATGTCGCGATATCACGACGTCGTGATATCGCGACGTCGCAATGTCACGATATCGCGACGTCGCAATGTCGCGACGTTTAGCAGCAAAGGTTCGGAGGGAGATTTTGGTAGTGATTTCGCTACGACTTTGGCGGACAAAGGCAAGGCACCAGTTTGGTCATGATATCGTGACATGTCACGATTTCACGGCCGGTTGAAGACATTTTGAAAGTGGACACGTGGATGGTCCCGTGCGTGGGAAAAGAGGTAGCGGGTACAGTTGGAATGTTCTGACAAGCATCTGTTCTCGAGAGACAGTCTAGAAGTGGCGGTTGCAGGGCAAGGGGAGTCTTTAATGCAAGCTTCAATAGGGGATCGGGGCAGTGGCCCATTGATGAGGAGATTCGACAACTTGCAGAAGAAGGGGACTTTTTTTTTTTTTTTGGATTTTCATGCTAGTGGGCATTAATTGCCTAGGGGACCGAGACTCCATTATAAAACTCGAAATTTTTGTATTAGAGAAGGGGGGATGGTGGACTGGAAGAGGGGGAGTGTGCTGCATACCAGACAAGCTCTGGCCATTGTAAATCCTGTGGGCTGTTTTATTTAGATGCATGTAAATATTTTTTAGCAGATTTTAATGAGAAATTTGAATTTGTGAAAGGGTTGAATTTTCGGTCCCCGTCAGTGGTATCAGAGCCAGTAGTTCCTGAGCATATAGCAGACCGTCGAAGGAGAGGCAGTTGTACCAGGACTTGTGGGAGGGCTTGATATCGGGTGAACAGAATGCCTCCAAGGAGAAACCCCGTTGGTGGAAGAGGCATGGTAGTAGGAGATTTTTGGGCTTTGCAGCGGCAAGTTCAGGCCCTGCAAGAAGAACTGCGCAGAGGACATGAACCGAGAAGAGATGCAGACAGTGAGGATGAAGCGGATGAAGAAGAAAATCAGTTTGAAGAAGAAGAAGAAGAAGTTGTGGATCCGGCACAAGCCAGACTGTACAAGGCCATATCCCAGATCGGGAAGAGGCCGAAGATAGAAGTTTCCACATATTCTGAGAACTTGAATCCGAAAGAATTGATAGACTGGATAAATGACTTAGAAGAATATTTTGAATATGAAGAGGTTGAAGATCCCGAGTGGGTCAGGTTTGCTAAAACCAAATTAAAGGGTCATGCCAGCATATGGTGGAAGGGAGTACAAATTGGAACGGAACAGAAGAGGAAAGGAATGGATAACTAGATGGGACAGAATGGTAGAAAAATTAAAAAGACAATTCATTCCCGTACATTATGAACTGGATCTGCTAAGAAAAATGTAGAGTTTGAGACAGATGAATAAAACTGTCCAAGAATATACGGAGGAATTTTATAAAATCTCCATCAGAATCGGCCATTTAGAAGCAAGCAAGGAAAAGGTGGCCCGTTATATTAATGGGTTGAGACCCAGTGTCCAGGAAGAGTTGAGCTTGGTTCGGGTGAGCACCATTGAAGATGCTTACCAGTTTGCTCTAAAGGTTGAAGAAAAACTGAACAGAAGGTTTGAAAGCAAGCAAAGAGGAAAAGGACCTGGAGGAAAGACTAGTGGGAGAAAAGATGAAGGAAAAGAGGAGAAGAAAGAAGAGACTAGCAGCAGCTGGAATCAGAAAGAAGATGAAGAACCCAAACCGCAAGTTTAGAACAATGGCTACCCAAGAGGAAGAGGTAGATATGGACGTCGGTATGGAAGAGAAGTGTTCCGAGGAACATGTTTCCACTATGGAGAAGAGGGACATCGGGCATATGAGTGCCCCCAGCACCCCAAGAGAGTAAACAAGAAACAAGTGGGTCCTGCCAGAGCTTTTGTGGCAGTTGAAGATGTTGACTCAGAACATTCTGAAGAAGCTAAAAAAGGAGAAGCAATGATCATGAGGAGGACCATGCTGGTGGAGGAAGACAAACCTGAACAGAGGAGAAGCCTGTTTCGCACACGGTGCAAAAGTGCAGGCAAAGTCTATAATGTTATTATAGACAATGGGAGTACAAACAACTTAGTTTTCGAGGAGATGGTTACTAAGTTGCAGCTGGAGAGAAGGAGGCACCCGCATCCATATCGGATTGCGTGGTTGCAAAAGGACCACAGAGCATGGGTCCGTGAACAGTGTCTAGTCACATTCCAGATTGGGAGATACCAGGATGAAGTCCTGTGTGATGTTTTCCCCATGGATGCTTGCCATTTGTTGGTAGGGAGGCCATGGTAGTTTGATCAGAGTGTAGTGCATGATGGTCATGCAAATACGTACTCCTTGATGAAATATGGAGTGCGGCACAAGTTGAAGCCATTGCAGACAGTAGATGAGAAGGTGTGCAGTAATACCAGAATTTGTCTGGTAGAGGGCAGAAAATTTTCTTGCTAGGAAACGGTATTTGAGCAGGTTGCAAAGGTTGATGAATGTTTGAAGATATTACAAAGGACGCAGACCGAACAGCATAGAAGTGAAGGTCACTTCTCCTTTTTACCCCGGGTGTCTGATGCAGGAGCATCCGGCGACAGTAGGGCAATCTTGCATCTTCCAAATTTTTTTTCAGATTTTTCTAAGTATTTTTCTTTAGGGGAAGTTTCAGTAAAGCAAGGGGGAAGGGGGTCGCGAAATCGTGACCTCAACAGCTACAGCATAGCAAGGGCGAGTTTTCGTCACGATATCACGACGTCGCGATATCGCGACAATATTCTGGAGCAAGGCGTAGGAGGGAGCCCTATCGCGATATCGCGACATCGCGATATCGTGACAATATCTCGGAGCTGGGCGTTGGGGGGAATCCTATCGTGATATCGCGATAGGTTGTGATGTCATGATATCGTGATGATATCTCGAAGCTGGGCGTTGGGGGGAATCTGTCACGATATCACGACAGTCGTGATATCGTGACCAGTGAAAAGTTGCCACGTGGCATGGTAACGAAAATAGTTAAAACAAAGCAAAGTCGGCAAAAGCGAAGGCGGAGAGCAAATAAAGCAAGGCAAGTTTTTGGCAAGAGAAGGCTGAGGGAGGGGGTCACGAAATCGTGACCCCGAAGGCGACTTTGGTATGGAGAGGAGTTTACGTCACGATATCGCGACGTCGCGATGTCGCGACGTTTAGCAGCAAAGGTTCGGAGGGAGATTTCGGTAGCGATTTCGCTACGACTTTGGCAGACAAAGGCAAGGCGCCAGTTTGTCACGATATCGTGACATGTCGTGATATTGCGACATGTCATGATTTCATGGCCGGTTGAAGACATTTTGAAAGTGGACACGTGGATGGTCCCGCACGTGGGAAAAGAGGTAGCGGGTACAGTTGGAATGTTCTGACAAGCATTTGTTCCCTAGAGACAGTCTGGAAGCGGCGGTTGTAGGGCAAGGGGAGTATTTAATGCAAGATACAATAGGGGATCGGGGCAGTGGCCCATTGATGAGGAGATTCGACAACTTGCAGAAGAAGGGGACTTTTTTTTTTTAATTTCTAGATTTTCACGCTGGTGGGCATTAATTGCCTAGGGGACCGAGACTCCATTATAAAACTCAAAATTTTTGTATTAGAGAAGGGGGGATGGTGGACTGGAAGAGGGGGAGTGTGCTGCATACCAGACAAGCTCTGGCCATTGTAAAGCCTGCAGGCTATTTTATTTAGATGCATGTAAATATTTTTCAGCATATTTTAATGAGAAATTTGAATTTGTGAAAGGGTTGAATTTTCGGTCCCCGTCAAGTCTTCTCTGCAAGACATTTGGATTTTCATTATTATGAAGAAGTAAAGATAAAGCATGACTTTCTACTTGAGGAGGTAGAAGAGCACTCTCATCATATACTAGTTCATAGGGAAAATTTCATGTGCTTCTTTTTATAGATATCCTATTAGCCCATAAAGCATACTTTAGCTCATTGTCCCAACTTCTTTTGTTTCTACCTAATGCTCTTCTGATTCTTGTGATAAAATTATTATTTAAGAATTTCTCTAAACCATTCCCTTAAGGATAGTAATTTACAGAATGATAAAGCTCTATGTTGTACCTAGCATAAAATTTAATCATCTCAAAATAAGTGAATTAGTTATCATTATCTGTGACTATCTTGGGACACCCAAATCTTGTCAATATGTGCTCTTCTAAAAAGTCGATGACCACTTTTATAGTGGATTTCTTGAGAGGTGTTGCTTCTACCCACTTGGTAAAATAGTCTATTATTGTAATGATCCACATATGACCTCCAGAAGAATTGGGATTAATATCACCTATGATATCTATTCCCCATTGAGTAAAAGGAGGTTCTACAATCACTGGCTTTAGGGGCATGGCTGGAAAATTCTTATTTCCTACAAAAATATGACAATTATGACAACTTCTAACAAACTGGTAAACATATTTAAATAGGGAGGGCCAATAATAACCAGTTCTCATGATCTTGTGAGCAGTAGCCTTTGGAGCAAAGTGACCTCCACAAAAGCCATAATGATATTATTTTAGCACTTGAGGAACCTCTTTCTTAAACAAAAAATAAGTAACACACCATTTGCATACCTCCAATATAGTCTACCTTCTTGAATGTAATACCTTTGGCCCAGCTGCTTGATAGATCTTCCTTTATTTTTGGACATGTCTTCTAGAAATGTCAAGTTCTAAAGGTAAAACATAATGCCATCATACCATTTGCAATCAGAATTATCAACTGCTCTAGCTTATTGAATTTTTTTGTGGAGTTAGATAAAGAGGAGGACAATGTCATGGCAAGATTTTTCTACAAGCCTTGAATATTTTTTAGTGTATTATCGGGCCCTATTTCCTTCATCTAGTGCCATGAAAATGGGATTAGTATTTTTTTAGAAAAACCAAAAGAAAGCAAAATGGAATTTAATGAATTTTTAGACATGGATAGGTGTTGATATTTTCTAGAAGGCTTAATATGAGAAATACAATTATTTATGTTAATTTAGGGAGCTATCCAGGATTTTTTTAAACTTACTAAAAATAGGATGTCCAAAAATAACAAATTGCCCAAAAATAGTTTTTTTTAGATGTTTTATGTCTATAGACCATCTTAGGGTGAGATGGTCATTGTTGCAAGCCTGCATTTTGGCATAACCAAATCTAGATAGGGTTTCAGGGTGAAGCATGATGGTTTGATGATGGGTTTTGTGAGCATGAAGGTGATCTAGAGGGTGTATATGATCAATGAAGCAGTGTGAGCAATCTTGCAAGGGAGTATATTGTAGCTTCAAATATTATATGGTGATCCAGCAACATCAATTTGACAACATGAGAACCTGGTAGATTATTTTAGTAGCACTTCATGATATTTAAATTTGAAATTACGATCCTAAACATAGGGGAGAGAGTGCCACTTTATAGCCTCTTGGCCAAAGGTAAAAGTGGTAAGTTTCAATCAAGGGTAGCTTGATTACCTACTAGTAAATTACTATAATTGGTAGATGAAATTATTGCATGTAGATCATCTAGCACCATCATAAAATCAGATGCAGTGCTGACAGGAAGTTTTGATTACCCATTTTTTTTTTTGCATGACCATCTTGAGTCAAGATGGTCACGATCCTAAGACCATCTCGAGTCTATATAATTAATCTTCCCATGGAGGAAGTTTCCTATTGCTAGAGAAAATCACTAAATTAGTCTTGAGGATGCCCAAGGTGGATTATGTGAGTTAGAAATGAGGTCGTTTGGGAGCCTCTTCAAGATGACACATTTTAGGTGTTTATAAAAACTATATGAAAAAATGTTATATCGCTCTTTCCATGCCCAATTGAATTCCTCATATCACTTTGGCTTACCTCTCCACTAATATAGTTCAATATTGTTTACTTTACAATATTCTCATGCATGACATGCTCCCATTTTCATACCCACTAGACTTAGTACAATCTCTAAGCAAGGTTCAAGCTTGCATCTATTCATATAGCTTTCAACACCCCTCTTGTTTATACCTCTTGCCATGTGATGCAATGATCACTCAGTTTGGCTCTCTTGTGAATAATTAATGAAGATGAGTGGTTATAAAGCTCATGGGTTGCTCTCCATTTTGTAAGCTAGATCTAACTACTTTACTATTTGGAAGTCTATTGCACACAACTTAATGATTTTATTTTCATGTTTTCTTTAGTCTTTTCACATTTTATCGAGCTATTTTTTAATTTCTATTAATATGACCACGATTGTCTTGACTAAGGAATTTAAAACATATTCCCAAAACTAAACAAGCCCATTTATATCATTTTTATCTTTTTTTTTGCATAAGGAACCTCTATAATCCCTAGCCCATTGGGTAAACATGAAGTCAGCGAGTTCCCTAACCCTACAAGGAATCAAATTGGGATAGCTTATTGGAAAGCACTTGATTGCTACCAACTGACCTATCTCTTTTTGGGTATCCTTCTCATATTTTATTTATTTTTATTTTATAGGTAATTTTGTAGCCTTGTTTACAACCCACATGATCTGACATACCATAGGAGTCTAAATCTCATGATTATTTTATTCTCAAAGTAAAAGGCCTAGGATTTTCGTCCCCTTTTGGCCTCTATTTTCAATCCTATTAAATTTTTGCCTATTGTTGGTTTAGGTTCTCCTCATTACTCTTATTTTATGTTGCTAAAGAGACATCTACTATATTTGCATATGTTATTAGCTATCACATGTCTATTTATTGACATTGCAATCACACTTTCACTTATTCTTTTGTCTCATTAGCAATTTGTTGTATATAAAAGTTACCTATATGGTAGTGTAAAAATAATTAATTTTTGTTCTATTATCAACAAGAATATTAAAAGGCATACAAATGATTTTAAAATAAGTTTATTTGCTTTATTTATATTTTGCACACCTATCCTTTAAGGAAAATAATTTTTTTTCCTATACTTATCCATAAATTAAAAAGTGCATTTTTAATCTTTTAATGCATCTTACTTTTTTTACATTTTTATATAAAATATTTGGGTTATAAGGTTAGACCGAGGGATATTAAGGGGGGGGGGATTTTTTTCCTAGGAAAATATTAGGTTTTTATTAAGTGTACACATACAACTTAGAATAGCTTATCACATATGCCCATATCCAACCGTTAAGCATTAGAGGCATCACAAACCCCTATGAGTGTTGCAAGTGCTACAAGAATTTTTTATTTGTTTAATTACAACATATTACTTATACCTTGTACATTTTAATGTGATAAATGGTATTTTTATTCTTCCCATAATAAAGGGGAAGGATACTTTTACCTTCTATGACAATTTTGTAAACTCAACATGAACATCCCTATGGGTCTCTAAGATTCCTTGAACTAGCCTTAGGCTAATAAATATAAAAATCAATCACATTTTTTATCAAGACCACATAATATTTGTTTATATATACTAGTTCACATTCAATGAATATTAACAAGAATGTAACCAATTGACAGTCCTAGTGAAGGTTGTACACAACCTTTTGAGTAACCATTGTATGAATATTTAGGTTAAATAGTATATAGTGAGCCCGAGACACTAGCCTTCCACATAGGGTATCATGTGTACTTTAATATTTCTTAGGATTATATTGTGGTGGAATAATGGGACTTATAAAGAGGGTTCTTATTACCTCTCTTGTACCTACGAGGTCACTTTAACGTACCTTAAAGTCTCTCTCATGTATGGTTGTGTATATCAAGAGAACTAACTTATTTCACATACCGATGGACATATAATAAGTTTGGGTATATCGAAAGGTTTTTGTGTATGGGAAGGCCCCTTAAGGTATATCTATCAAATTGGTATATTTAGATAAGGAAGTATAAGGAGTAAAAAAAATATTTTTTCTTCTTTAATAAAATCTTTAAATAGAAATTAACTAATTAAAATTTTATTGTCCTTATCCAATGGCCATATCTTAAACTTTAGAGACTTATTAAAATTAATATTCTTTTCCTTTAAAATCCTCCTAGTGATTGAAAGGTGCTATGTGGCTCATAAGGTAGTCTATCAATTAGTCACTTGTCCTAAAATTCTAGTGAAAGATCATGTATATCCTTCCATATTTGAGAACCTTAAATTCAAGAGAGAGGATGAGGGTGATACACCTTGGGTTCTCAAATCCCTTTACATGATGGAAAAAATATATTGGTCCTTATTTCCTTTGATCACATGGTATCTTCTTTGCATGACTATAAGAATGTTGTCCTTGTCATCCCTAGGGATGGCAAAAATAATCAAAGCACTTATTTAGGGGAGGACCCCATTATGGATTACCCCCTACAACCTAACATGAATCCCTCATCTTCTAATTAATTAAACATAAACCTTAATGCATAAATAACTAATTTCCCTTCTATGATCACTATCTCTAAGAAGGTTGGAATGCAAGATATCCCATCGTCCCCACAACACTTTTCATATTTCCCTCCTCTTGAGGAATTATTAAGGGTCAACACAAGTTTTCTTGCATCCCAACAAGCAAATACTACTTATAGCCCTAACTTAGGTGAACCTACTAGTGTTTCAATCTCTCATTATTTCATCAACACCTATTCTAATCCCATTAGTGTGAATAGGGGTTTTGTTCAAAACTCTTTTTCTTCCACCACACATCCTAATTAATTAAACCTTCTAGTTTAAATAACTCAAGTATGAGCCATATGATGCCACCATCAACATCATATACCCTAACATATCAAACTTATTCTTATCAAGGTCTTCTTATCCTACCATATGTACCTCATGTGTCATCTAAAAATATTTCTTTTGAACTTCAATCCTTAACCTTGTACTTGCAACAACTAAAGCAACAAATTACCTCTATGTAAATATCCTCTTCAAATTATAAGTAATCTTATGAGAAATTGTGCAATCAACCCTTAGATCCCATAATAATTAGTTTTACCTTTCCCCCTAACTTTTAAACCCCTAGTTTTTAGGAAAGAGGATCCTATTAATCACCTTAGACTATTTAAGACATGTAGTGACATTGGCTATGATAAAATGTCGCTACTAAAGACCTTTCTCAAAATCCTTAGTGGTCCTTCCTTGGAGTGTGTTGATAAGCAACACACCCCCACTGAAAAATGAGATTCCATCCTTAGAAAATTATGAACTTCCATTTTTGCAGCAGGGACCCTCTTGGTCATTTTCAGTTTTAAATCCATATTTTGCTTGCCTCCTTTTTAAAGTTGTGTTTTTTCTTGCATTCTAGCTGTGTTATCCAAGAATTCACTTTTTACATGCTAGAATCATTCATGCACAAGAAAATCTTGCACCATTACCAAGAAAAATCCGAAAACAGCTTGCATAAATTCACCGAAAAATCAAACTTTCCATTTTTGGTAGTGTCGCGATATCGCGACACTTCCTTTTTCGGAAATGTCGCGATATCGCGACAGGTAAGTCAAAATGCGGCTAAGTGGCGGAAAGGTCGCGATTTCGCGACATGTCGCGAAATCGCGACAGTTTTTGGGAGAGAGACGCAAGCTGTACGGATGGCGCGATTTTGCGACATGTCGCGAAATCGCGACATGTCGCATTTTCGCGGTAGGAGAGAGAAAATGGGCTGCAGGATGAAAAATCGGTTAAGTCAGAAACGTGTTCCAAAATCGCGGTCAACGCGGTCAACGCATGCAGGTAGAGGAACTGTCGCGATATCGCGACGTGTTCTAGAATCGCGGCTGAAAATCAAGAAACGTACGGAGGCCAGGAAGGGTCGCGATTTCGCGACATGTCGCGAAATCGCGACATGTCGTGTTTTCGCGGCCGACGAGGGAGGAAGTTGCCGATGCGCTGGCAGGGCCGCGATTTCGCGACATGTCGCGAAATCGCGACATGTCGCAGAATCGCGGCAGGAGAGAGAAAGTCATAGTTGACCTGAAAGTGCATTCCGGCGGGAAACAGAAGGCTTCCTGGGGTAGCGACACGTGTCAAAGCGTGAATGGGACAAACCGAAGCCGACATGCAAGCTTATTTTGCGGATTTAATCTGTTTTTAATGTTTTAAGCTTTGATTTAATTAAAATGCTAATCTAATGCATCTTTTTGTCTTTCATGCAGGATTCCACCTGGCACTTACGGGACAACCGGGAAAGACCATAAAGGCGAAGATGAAGTGCGGATTTAGTCAAGGACCGCCATGCTAGGAGAGAAGCTGCCGGTGAGAGCATTCAACAACAAATTTATTGCAGACTTGATAGCATGAAGACCATTTCAACTTCGGGATGGATTTGCGGAGATCGAATTGATGGAGAAGTGGTGACTCATCCGGCTCACCAGCAGAATTAATGAAAGCATTTATTTGCAGCTGCGAATGAATGCAAGTTGCATTTTATTTTATCTTCTCCATTTATGGCAGCTGACTGCACAGATTTGCCGAAGGGTTAAGTTCTATTCGGACTTTGATTTTTAAATGGATTTTTATTGTAAAACCCGGGTCCTAGGGTTTAAGTGCGATAAGATTTAGGGTTTGAGCAAGATATTTTGGAAAAGATCAGGGTCTGTCCTGAGTCTATAAATACAAATTCTAAATGTAATCGCAGGAGGCGGAGACTTAGAAATAAAGGCTTATAAGCAATTTCTTGCAAATTTTGTGAAATCCTTTGTTTCTGGACTTGGAGTTGATGTGCTTTAGCTTTTCTGTGATAGCATGGCCGGGAGCCTAATCTTTTGCAGAGTGTGATAAGTGTATTTTCTTTTGTTATCCGTTCCATTTAAATTTTGTTAGATATATGTCGTAAATCTGCCATTGTCAAGATTAAATATGTCGTTAGGCTTCAGGTTGTTCTATTGTCTCGCTAGGGGAAATTACGGATTTGAGGTTAAGTTTGTTCTAATTGCTCTGTCTTCATCGTGCGAGCTAGGGTCGCCGGTGAAAGATACCGCTTTAACCAACTGCCCTTGGATTTATGATTTTCTCGCTAGATCCGTTTCACTCTGCCTTGTGCTCTTAGTTGAAAGTGATCTTAGACTGACTGGACACTTTCTTCGGGGATTTGTTCTGTTGTGAAGCTGATAGCATAGATAAGATTGACAGTTTGGGTTTACAATTGATGTTTGATAAACTTCTCTTTTCTGCCTTACCCTACCCTCTCTTTGCTTACCGTTAATGATCCATTTTTATTTTCTTTGTTTGCCTTTTATTTAAATCTTCTGACCCATGAGAGCTAGATCAAAGAATTCAAGTCAAATCTGATTGTCAACAACTTTTGCAACTACCGAACAAGTTCAGGAACCCCCGTAAGGTAACAGAGCAGTCCATATTGAAATCTATTCCAGAAGTGGAAAAGAGTGAATTGCCATTCGACCCAACTCTGTAACTCGCACCTTGGATAACCAGCTAGATCCTAAAGATGAGTGGGATCAGTCCCGTGGGTGTCTCCGGAGCTTTCCTTGCCTTCATCCCTTTTTTTCCCGGGGTGTGCATGAAATCCGGACCAACAGAGTGGTATTACCAAATGCCAAGGCATTCTCTCAAAATCTTCAAAGACCTTGTTGAAATGTTTGTTAAACAATTCTCCATCTACATTGAAGAAAAACCCATAATTAAGTACCTTTTTAAGCTCAAACAAGCAAAATATGAGAATTTTATCGACTTCATGGCAAGGTATCAAGCCTTGGTAGGTAGACTCCAATATGTTCCCCCACCAAAAGACCTTTTAGAAATATTTTTAGAAAACAGTAATGAGAAATTTCTTCTACCTAAAGACATCAAATGTGTCTTCCTTTGAAGATGCCATAGAAATGGTCAAGAGAGTAGAAACTACCCTCCATAAGAGGGGAAATTGAAAACTAAAACCCCTATGGACGAGGAGAAATATTCCTATTACCTAATATCATGGAACAATAATAAATATGTTATAGGTAATAGATTTATTAACTCATGCCAAGCTAGCCATGTGAATGACATAGAAGCCCATCAAAAACTTGTTATAGTCAAAGAACAAAATCCAAGCAATAATTTGCTAAATTAGATCAATCCCCTTTAACCATTTGAAAAAATTTCTTGAAGTCAATATGGTTGAGCTTCCACTAATTAAACCTATAGATCCTAAATAGGAGAAGCCTCATTTTTTTCACCCCGTGGAGCATTGTGCCTTTCATCGTGTTAAAAATCATTCAACCAATATGTGGAAGCATCTTAGAAACCTCATCTAAGACTTGATAGAAAATGGTCAAGTTTTTTTCAACTACTATAATCCCAACCTTCGTCAAACCAAGACCTTGGGATATTTCAAGATCCATTGCAAAATCATGATCAAAAGGCAACTAATAATGTTTAGTATAGGAATGTCCCACCTCCAAAATAAAACACATTGGAAATTATCTATTATTCTAACTAGCCTAAGCCCTTTACTCATCATAAAGTGATTGATATTGAGAATAAAAAAATTTGGCCTTTGCCCCTCTCTCAATTCATCTTTATAAGCTACCTTGTCTTCTTCTAAAATCAATGATGCATTAAGGTTTTTAATTTTAAATGATCAATCTAATCAGTCTAATAATTAACCTAAAAATCAAGCTTATGATCAAATGAACATAAATAATCACTTTGAAAATGATAATCAAACCCATCTTAAGAGTAATTATCAAGATAAACTCAATTATTTTTAGGCCTAGCTAAACTCCCTCTATTTTTTTAAATGGTGAAAATAGGAAGATGGGTTTGATTTTATCTTGATTGGAGAACATAAGAGTAATGATAGGAAGGGTTAAATTGTGCAAATAGGAATATGCTCTTTAATTTGTACTAGTACTATCAATGACAAACAAGTTTATGGTAGTAACCCTTATTCAGTCAAATAACTATGGGATAATGAGCCTATTCTCTCTTCATTTTCATCTACCAATGATGATGATGCAAATTTTTTCTTCCAAGAATCCCATGAAGATACTATTTTTATAAATGGATTGGATTGGGGTGATATGGATAAGGAGCCATTTATTCTCCTAGATCTTAGATCCTTTCAATTCACACATTTTAATAAGTGTGAAACTCCTAACCTCAGCTTCCCCTAAACATAATGCAACTTAATTTAAATCTACACATGAGTATTCATTGACTACCTATTCATCCAATTGCTTGTATGCATGTACCTACTTGCATTTTTCTTACCTTTCATATCTGCTAGCATGTATGTTTGAAACGGGTAGAAAATGACATTTGATAATTTAACACAAAACACAATGATGCATTAAACAAAGAAACTATAATTTCATTGATATTAAAAGATACGTGTTACAAGAGGGACATGATGCCCTTTATCCATTTATTTTCCTAACAATGTTACAATCAATTTGATGTCTTCTTCAATCGTCCCTCAGTGTAGGTGGGCTTCTTTGTATGTGGGCCACCATCGGGTTGTTGTTTGTTTGATGTTGTTCTTCCTCTTCAGATTTGCTAAATAACCTGTGAAGAACCTACAAAATGGGGGTTAGTGTGATGGGGGGCTTGCCTTAGTCAGGCCCCATATTTAGGAAGATGAAATGACCATAAAAACATAACAAAAACTGAAATAAAATATGCAGAAGGTGATAATATGATAAAACAGAGCTTACCTCCCAAATTTGGGGTGATTTGGGGCCTGTAGACCCAATTCGCCACCCGAGGGGTGAATTGGGGCCGGATTCATGGGGCAAGGGGTGATTTGAGCTATGAGGTCTCTTTTGCAAAATCCCTCCGGTGGATCGATTCCTAGGCAGCTGGGGTGCCTCTATGTGCTGTTGAAATCTGACTGTGTGCATCGAGAACTGACTGTTCAATGTTCACTTTCCATTTCTGTAGAGTTTTTGTGCTTTGTTGAATTTGGGAGAGATGTAATTAGGGGTTTAGGACCCACTATTTATAGGCAAATGGCAAGGTGCAAGGGGGGTTAGATAGACTAAACCTAGGTTTGATTCTGACTAGGGTTAGGTTAGGAAATGCAATGTGGCAACATCACATTCCTTATGGGAAATATCCCATCCTCACACATGTGTGAGGATGGATTAGGGCTAATCCTGATTAGGAGGTCTTAAGTCAATTTAGGACATGATTAAAAGAAATATCCTAACAAACCCTAATTTCACACATGTGGGAGGATGTAATTAGTGTTAATCAAGATTAAGGGTTCTTTTAATCAATTTTACCCTAAAAAGGTGACTTAAGTGAAGTCAACATTAAATTAGATTTTAGGTATTGACTTGTTAATTTTTTTGGTCAACTAATACCCCGTGGGGGCCTCAATTGAGTGCAAATAGGCTGTCAAAGGATATCCCAGTGCATGGGATGTGATTTTGAAGGCTTATGAGGGTTTAGGACCTGAAAGCCGATGGAGTGGTATATGGAAGTCTACATATTGCTATGGCAAACTATGGCAATCTACGCATGACTACACATGACTACGCCTAACTACGCATGACTATGATAGCCTAAAATAGCCTAGGGATGTCTAGAATCACCTATGGATACGTAGAAATAGCAATGTGTGACTTTTGGGTGTCTACATTTACCCCTTTTTGTACTATACTGTGTAGAACACAGTTTAATACAAAAATATGAAGGGTTTGTGCAGAAGGAAAAGGGATAGAAGGGGAATGGAATCCAATCAAAGAGTATGTAGCCACTCGAAGCGTGACCATACAAATTAATGAGATGTCCAAGGGAAATAAGAGAAGAAGAAAATAAGGAAAAGAGGAAAGAGATAAAAACAATGTTGGTAAATGAAAAATGAATGATTATGGATGCAATGATGTGATTTTTCTGAGTCCGTATGACATTTACGATGCCATACTAGTTGCTTGAGAATGACAACTTTTGACTGCTTTGCTTTTATGACCAGATCAGCGTGGTCCAAAAGTATGATTAGGACAAAAGCCTAACTAAATCTTTGTTGTTGATTGATTGATGAGAACATGGTGACAAGTGTCAAACCATTTGAGTTAGTTAACATTTGAATTATTCAAACATGTCATTCATTGTGCTCCATGAATGCCAGAGTGAAGTCTTCCAAATGTTGCATTGAATTAGTCACCCATGTCATTCATTATGCTCCATGAATGCCAAGGTGACCTTTCCATTGTCACGCATAACTCTCTTGATATAACCCATGTCTGGTTGTGATTGAGATTATTTCGTATGATAATATTCAACAAAAAATTTCGTAGACAAATGTGCTAATCACACTTTTGGATTTTCGATGTTGTGGTTGCATGCAAAGCTGACTTTGGATATGAATACCCCCTCAAACGAGGAATCAACAATGAGGTGAATGGAATGTGGTGAGTTGATGATGCAACGATTGATAAGATACCAATGCATGATGATTATGATGAAAAAAAAAAAATTAGAAGAAATTTTGAAGGAAGTTCCTAGGGTTTTAGAAGAAATTTGCATGATTTCCTAGGGTTTTGGGGGCATTTTGATTGATTTTGGAAGGTCTTAGCTGAATTCACCACCCGAGGGGTGATTTTGACCTAAATCGCCAGAGGTTAGGTGGTATAGTGTTTTGGTAGTTTGGGGGACCAAACGATGTCAAAATTGGATAAATATTATACTGTTGGAAAGCTCTTTCTAAGACTGATATAATGGTGAAAGTTTTAGGAAATTTGGAGATGATTTGATAGGTGAAAAGTTAGACCAAATATGACCCTACTTTTAGAAGTAATGAATGCACAATTTCAAGCCTTGTGAAGGGTGTGCATGGAAGCAAAATATTTGTGAGGACAAAGAGGTGAAAAATTGTTGTGCTATGCTAGGCTATGCTATGCTATGCTATGCTAGGCTATGCTATTTTTGCTAAGGTTTTGGGACAAACCTATCCAAATTTTTATTGAGGTTTTTGGAGAAACCTATCCAAAGTTTTACTGAGGTTTTTGGGGAAACCTAATTTGTTAATTCTAAAAAGAATGTTCCAAAAATTTTGCTAAGGATTTTGGGAAAACCTAAAATCCAAAATTTGCGAGGTTTTGGGAAAACCTAGTGTGCTAATTAAAAGAATGTTCCAAATTTTTTGCTAAGGATTTTGGGAAAACCTAGTGTTTAAAAAAAATGTTTGTGATAAAGGTAAGGCAAAGGGTGAAACCTTTTGGACCTAGTGATTGATTTGATTTGATGAAGGTGAGGTAAAGGATGCAACCTTTTGAACCTAGTGATTTGATTTGATTTGATGAGGGCAAGGTGAAGTTGCCCCAATTTTGAATGATGGATGACACATATACATACCTTTTGGTTTCGGTTGTTACATATACATGTGTTATTTTGATGGTTTGAAATGTGTTCTTTTTATGTTTGCATAGATAGCATAACATAATTTGTAGGTATGTATGATAAATAGATGCATATGTGTGAATGGTTTAGATCTATTATCATTCTTTCATATGAATGAATTGTAGAGTAGTATGCATGATTGTGTTTTGAATGCAGTATGATGTGATATCAAATGTGATGTTGATATTGGAATGCATGTAGGATGAATGCAATGATGTGATTTGCTATTTAAATGCATGTAGGATGAATGCATAGCTATAATGTGTACTAAGTGTATATGACATAGATGCATGGATGCATGTATGGACTTACTGAAATGCACCAAGGAAGCACTTGTATCATGGCATTTACTTGTATGGATGCGATCCATCCCATGATTTTAGGGAAGTTGGATAATGTAAGGCATGTGTAATGGCTTTGACTAACATAGTTGTGACAATCAAATCTCAGACCCTTAGCTATACAAGTATTTGTGGCAACTTATAACATAATCGGGCTGGTTCAAAGTCTATCTTGGACCTATGTGTGTGCATGTGTAAGGTTCATTTATCCATTTTGAGGGAGGTAGGATTAACCCATTGTAGATGCTACCGGACTAGCTAGCTCATCCATCCACAATAGTGATCTATACAAAAGCGAGATGCTAATGTTACAGATGTGTTGCCACCTGTAAGACTATTCCACTGGTAGGCAGGCTCTTGGAGCCTATTGCTAGCGATGGAAATCATCCCATGGTGTTATGTTGAACCTAAGGACCAAAGGCGATAAGCATAACATGGGTGATATCAAGAGGCATTTCCTTTTGTTTTCTTCCCCTCTTCTAGTGTTGACCTAATGATTGTGGTGCTCTTTTTCTTTTTTTTTGGTGCTCTTTTTGTATTTTCTCGTGGTGCTCTTTTTGTATGGGTGATGAAGTTTATTTTCTACCCAATCATTTATTTTTTCTTATGCTTGATCCCTTTGTTTATCCCTAGGTCGTATGTTGACCATGCAAGCGATAGGATGAGCAGGGGATACCATTCGCTAGATGGCGATATCTACTCAAGATGTCCTCTTTCCTAGACTCAAAATTGTTTAATGTATAACCTATTTGTGTATGGTCCATGAGAGAAGTTGAACCAACCTAAAGGACCATAAGAAGAATGTACAAGCCTCGGTAGCTATGGGTGACACTTGATTGACTGAACTAAAGAGTAGTCAAAGTTAAACATGACACCTATGTATACCTTGATCCTAAAAAGGAGGAATGGACATCTAGGTGGTGATGCTAACAAGTGCATTTGTTACTCCTACTAAGGCATATTTTGGGAAAGAATGTACAAACATGAATTAAAAGTTTAAATATAAAGCATATGAATATGTGCAATGGATGTAAATGTAAATGATGCAAGTGGGGGAATGCAATATCTACAAGAGGAAGTTTGTGATATGAAGATGAAGGAGTTTGTGGTGAATTTATCTATAGATGAGTAGAGTGTGTTATGATGACAAAAAGTATGATGCTATGATCATGGTTTCCCCAACATGTGGGGTGTGTGTGTAGTGGGTGTATAAGCTGTGAGCTACAAAAATGTGTGTAATAGTCATCGAACGAGGGAAG
Organism: Wollemia nobilis; assembly: GCA_028583015.1. Taxonomy (NCBI): domain Eukaryota; kingdom Viridiplantae; phylum Streptophyta; class Pinopsida; order Araucariales; family Araucariaceae; genus Wollemia; species Wollemia nobilis. The sequence continues at coordinate 1,666,338 of JAQPPZ010017031.1, read as the reverse complement.
ATGTAAGAGTAGAATGTACAGATGGAAGAAGTGAGAAGAAATAGACTTTGGTAACCAACAAGAAGAGGGGATTACCAAAGTCCAAAATATGATAGAAGAGGAGAGTGAATTAACATAGGTATGTGATTGCTCAAAGGGAGGCCATGTAGCTACGTGAGGAAATTAGAAGAAATATGGATGAGGAAGTGGAAGAAGGATATAAGAAGGCCTATTGGTGGGCAAAACTATGTGAGTTAGGACGTGTATGAGAAGGTGATGTGATGGTGTGGTTACCATGTAGCATGTTGTTCACTAGGTTTTTGAATCTTCTACACTCTTAAATATCATGGCCTGGTCGGTGGTGGTAGATGTAGTATTCGCTCGCATGATAGTTATGCGGTTTAGGGCATGAGGTATCGATAGGTCGGGTCTTTGGTAGAGTCAAGTGGCCTTGGTGCATTAGGTGGTAAAATATTTTTGATAATGGGGTTAGTGGGAATGTCATGGGGTAAATATGGGGCTCTGTTGGAGGTGATGAAGGTCGGTCTACCTACGGGTGCATGGGTCGAGGGTCCAATGTAGGTTGGGCATGTGATCGAAGGGTGGATCTATGTGAAGGTGAAGGTGTATGGGTCATGGGAGACTGGCATGGGTGAACATGGCAATGGTAGTGGCTCATTTGTAGCTCTAGAGCTTCGATGCAGGAGAAGAGATGTTGTATCTCATGGTGCGGTGGTATTGGTGTTGGTGAGGGTGGTGATGGAGGTCGAGATGTGTGTGGTGTGGCTTGGTAGGCATGAGAGGATGGAGAAGACCTCGAGGATGAAGGGGAGGAATGAAAAGGCTTGGGTGATTGGAAAGGCAAGCCTCATAGGGGAGATGGTGGTGTCTAGAGTATGGGTGGCATGGGGGATGGTCCCAAATGATGGTGCACATGGGATAGAGGCATGCCTATGGAGGTGGCTTGAGCAGCTTGTGTAGCATGAGCTTGCAAAGCTTGGGAGTAGGTGGACTCACCATTGGGAAGTGGAGCAGGTAGGAATGCAGGATGAGGTGGATGAGGTGTATACTCCCTATTAGGTGGGTGGTAGGATCCTATGGGATGATGGGGATGATTTGTTGGTGAATAGTGATGTCTTGATATCATCATATGGGTGAGATGGTGACCCTTATTCTTGGGGTTGGGTGGATTCCTCTTTTTCATCAAAAGAGGATATGGTGATCTGGTTGTCTCTAGAGTGTGGTGAATAGGATGAACCTCGCTGGTGAGGGGAATGGTGTCGAGGTGAGGTATGATGACTTGAATGGGATGAATGTAAGGAGCACCTGGTATGAAGGGCAATTGGTGGTCGGGCTAGATCAACCGGTGTGATGGGTATATGTTGTGGCTGTGGATGGTCCTGCATGGTGGTGAGTGAGGATGTTGTAGTACTCTCCTACTGATGATGTGAGTCCTACAAAAGGAAAAACAAATACCTATAGCATAAAAATGGTAGAAAGATGAAAGTACATGTATAGTGAAATAATAAAGCAAAGTAACAGATCTACATGGTGATGTGCTTAGTGATTTACTACTAGTACTATGTGGCACTCATGATGGTGAATGTGTTTGTGCATCATGCATTGAATGCATGAAGGTGCAAGATGTTGATGGGTTTAGGGTCGTTAAGGCCTTCAATATTGGCTAGATGATATGCTCTTAAGCCATATTTGTGTGTGATAATGAATGGGCCCAACTAGTTTGGGGTAAATTTATCACGTTGTTGGCGAGGTTGACTTGTGATTTGTTGGTTCTCTTTGAGAACCAAGTCACCAATTTTGAACTCATGCTGATGTACCTTACTATTGTAGGCATGACGAAGGTGATCTTGATAGACTCATGTGTGCTCGATGGCATGGATGCGATGTTCATCGAGAAGTGTTAGTTGATCTAGATGAGCTTGGTGAGCGGTGTCATCATCAATGAAATCTTTCATAGATATCCTTAAGGAGGGTATCTCAAGCTCAAGGGGCATGATAGCTTCTACCCCATATACAAGTGAAAAAGGTGTTGCCCTAGTAGGGGTATGAATGCTCGTATGATATGCCCACAATGCTAGGGGTATTTGATTATGCCAGTCTCGGTGAGACTCTGCTATAGTTTTATGGAGAATGGAGCAGATGGTTTTGTTCATGGCTTCTGCCTAGCCATTTCCTTGAGGGTAATATGGGGTAGAAAAGCTATGGTGTATGTGAAATCTATCACATAGGGCTCGAACAGTCTTGTTTTTAAAGGATTTCCCATTATCAAAAATGATTTGGGAGGGAATTCCAAAGTGGCATATGATATGCTCTATGATGAATGCTGCAATTTTGGCTCTTGTAGTTTGGACCAGTGGGATGGCTTCGACCCACTTGGTAAAATATTCTATTGTTGTGATGATAAATTTGTGATTGCTAGAGGAGGCAGGTGTAATTTGTCCAATTAGATCTAGGCCCCATTGGGAGAAGGGCCACATGGACTGGATAGGTTGAAGTGCTTGGGATGGTAAATGTGTTAGGTTGGCATGTTGTTGGCATTTGATGCAATGTTTGACATACTCGCAATAGTCTTGCTCCATTTTGGGCTAGTAGTAGCCCATACGGAGGATGCATTTGGTGATTGCCATGCCACTAAAATGGCCACCACAAGTACCATCATGGGTTTCTTGTACAACCCATTGTGATTCTTGTGGTTCTAGGCAATGCAAGAGTATGCCATCATAGCTATAGTGGTAAAGGATGTCCCCTAGCAAGGTGTAGCGGATCACTCTTTGTTTAAAGGTTTGACATTGGGCATGGGGCAAATCACATGGTAGGAAACCTAGTTTGATGTACTCTTTGATCTATGAGAACCATGGGTCATGAGGTTCAATGTTTACCACATACACACCACCATCATCTATGGGAGGTGTGGGTGATATAGCAGATTGTGTAAGTGTATGAATGGATACAGATGTTGTGTCGGATGTTGGGTTTTGTGGAATGAGGGACCCTAAGGAGGCCATAGTGTCTACAAAATGGTTTGATGATCGTGGAGCGGCTTCGAGGTCATACCACTCAAATTGGGATAGGAGTTGTTGTGCGATTTTCTTGTACTATTGGAGGATTAGGCAATTGCATAGCCAGAGTTCCTACACTTGATTGACTATGAGGAGTGAATCACCTATGATGTGGAGGCATTTGATATGCATAGAGTGTGCTTGTTTTAGTCCTAGGATTAGGGCTTCATATTCTACATTGTTGTTGGTACAAGGGAAGTCAAGTTTGAATGAAAATGGGAGTGGTTCTCCTTCTGGTGTAAAGAAGACAATGCCTGCACCCCCAACATGGAGACATCTGGAACCATCGAAGAACATGGTGAGTTCAGCTACGAATTTTGGTTCGACATATTCTTCCTCTTCGGTTATGTGGAATATGGAATCATCAGGGAGTTGGATGATGAGGGGTTGATTTTCAGTTAGAGGGGCTTCAACCAGTTGGTCGATGATGACTTGCCCTTTGATGGATTTTTGGGAGATGAATTCTAGGTCAAATTCAGTTAGGAGCATGATCCATTTGGTTGTGCATGAATTGTGATAACTCTTGTTCATCATGTATCAAAGGGGATTATCTTGGGTGATGACAAAAGTTGTGTGATTTAACATGTAGTGGTGTATGTGAATGCTATGCATGTGCTAGGTTGTGAGTGTGCTATAACTATGCTAGGCTAGGCTAGGCTATTTTTGTTGAGGTTTTTAGGACAAACCTATCCAGATTTTTGCTAAGGTTTTTGGAGAAACCTATCCAAAGTTTTACTAAGGTTTTTGGGAAACCTAGGTTGCTAAGGGATTCTAAAAAGAATGTTCCAAAATTTTAGCTGAGGATTTTGGAAAAACCTGAGTTGCTAAGAAATTCTAAAAAGAATGTTCCAAAATTTTAGCTGAGGATTTTGGAAAAACCTGGGTGCTAAAGGATTCTAAAAGAATGTTCCAAAATTTTAGTGAGGATTTTGGAGAAACTGAGGTGCTAAAGATTCTAAAAAGAATGTTCCAAAATTTTAGTTGAGGATTTTGGAAAAACCTAGGTTGCTAAAAGATCCTAAAAAGAATGTTCCAAAATTTTAGCTGAGGATTTTAGAAAAACTTGAGTTGGAAAAACAACTATGATGAAGGTAAGGCAAGGGGTGTAACCTTTTGAAACTTTTGACCCTTTTGTGTGACAAGGTTTGAAACTAGAATGGTACCATTATCGATAAGGTCCTCAACTAAATCATGAAAGGTGCGACAAGAATGGACATCATGACCTGGATGGCGATGATAAACACAAAAGGTATGTTTGATGTGCCCATGAGGGTTGGGTCGATTTGGATTGATGGGTCGAATGTCTGGTAATGTAACATGGCCAGCCTCAAATAGCCTCTAGAATAAAGTAGGAAGAGGCTCAGAAAGTGGAGTCCAATTGCGATGTCGACGTGGAGGATGGGGACCACGGGCTCATTGCGGTTTGGATGGAGGGGGTGCATTAGTATGATATAATTGTTGTGTTGGAGGAGGCATATTAGTATGACCTGGCTCATTGTAGAATGTATCATAGGTTGGCATTTGTTGTCCGTAGCTTGCGATGCGCACGTTTAGCCTTTTAACTTCATCTCGTAAGAGTTGAAGTTTGGGTGTCATAGAAGTGGGGGACTGAGCTATGGTAGGTTGACCTTGTGGATGTGGTGGATATTGGTATTGTTGCTCTTCCTAGTATTGTGAAGAGTATGGTTGTGCCTGATCTTGGTAAGGTGGGTATTGAGTGACATGTGTTGTCGTATCTATGGGCACACTAGGTTGTGGGGTAGGTGTCTGTTGAGGGTAATAGTATTATGATTGGGAAACATGTGGTTGTGGCATAGGTACTTGTTGGGTTGGAGCCTACTGTAATGGTTGGGTTGTAGGTGGTGATGACCAAGTTGGGGGAGGCATAAAGAAGCTGGGTGCAACTGGTAATGGTGTAGGTGTTGGAGCTACTGGTACTAGGGGTGGTCGAGATGAGGTATCAAAGGATGGGATCTGTCTCTACCTTGGAGGGTAGGAAGTAGGGAAGCTAAACTATGTGGAATAGCTTGGTTGAGTGGGTGGGTAAGCTGTCGGTCTCGGTCCATAGGTAGGATGGAGATTGGTAGTGGGAGCCTAAAAAGGAGGAGGTGGTGGTATCCTAAAGGTCATCGTAGGCAAAGGTGGCTCTAAAGGTTGGGTATCGTACACTCCGGATACCTAGGAGATTGGTGGGAAAGCTACCGAAAAGGTGGGATAAGCTGCCGAGGTAGGAGCTTGGGTTGAGGGGAAAGTGTATGTGTACACTCCCTCTTGGGTTTGTGCATCTTGCTCCTAAAGGGGTGGTTGGGAGGTGCCTTTAGATATGGTGAAGAATGGCTCTTGGGAAGGTGATGGTTGGGACTCTTGTGAAGAGTATGGGTGTGAGGTTTGAGGGAATGCTTGTGGTTCCTGTTGGGGAGGGATCTGTTGTGTAGTTTGGAAGGATGGCTTCTGGCTTCCTATAGTGGAGGAGGATGGGTCAGACACCATTCCTACGGTAGGGGTGAATGATGTGACCTCTGGATGGGTACGGTTTAGGAGGGATGAATCATTCTCAAAAAGGGATTGAGATAGATTTTGGAAGAAGGGATGTGCAAAGGTGGGTGAAGTAGGCATGACCTCCTCATCTATGGTAAATAATGGAGGAGGTTGTCCTGGTGTTGTGTAGATCACATGGTCATAGAACATGGTCGATGGATTAGGTGAGGATGGGGCTGAAAGGAGCGGGTAATCCTCTACGAGTGAAGTAGCAAGGGCTTCACTCAAGGTTGACGTCTCATCATGAGGCATCATGTGTGTGAATTGTACATCGGATTCTATGCATGAATCAGATGTGTCTATGATCTTCCCCTTCATGATCAAAGGAGTAAGAGTGGACTGACTAGAGGAAGGGGGAGGCCATTCCTCCATAGAGTGTGCTTGCTCACGCGCTCTACTACGGGTGACCACAGGCATAGTAGCATGTGTAAAAGGGGTTTTAGGAATAAACCCTATGTGATGTAGACTCAACTGTGTCTAATGTGAGTGTAAAGTAAGTGACATGTTGTGTGTAGCAAAACAATATATAGTGTAATGTGTTGAGACCGGTCCATGATCATGCAAACAATGGTAGACCAGAATCAATTCTAAATGCTGAGAAAGTAAAAGTGTTTTGTTCATTTTGTGTGTTGTAATGTTGATACTCCCTATGTAGAATCAAGGGTAATGGAGTGGATACTCTAGCAAATTAGGAATGTCATCAATATCAAACCTCCTGCAACACCCAAAGATGCACAGAATAGAATGGTATCACAACGTGCAAATGGTGACCTGTATGGAAGGTATAGTAAAATGATATCCTAAAGGGGTGGAACCCACTATGCTAAAGTGAGTTCACAATATCCTCTCATGAGAAGAGGTGGCACTGTCTAAGACCTGCTAGGCATGGTTAACAACCCCATGCTTTCGCTTCACCCTCGATCGGGCTTAGTCAAGAATGATAGTTACCAATTCCATAAATTATATGAGCCTTGTGGATGAAGGTGTCTAATCCTATCCCACTCCATAGGTAACCGTTGGTGATGAAATCCAGGGCCCAATCACAAAAGTGGGGGATTTTTTGATGATGAAATCCAGAAAACCACTCGTATGGCTACTAGGTGTCTAGGGGGTGAGCTGATGGAGAGTGAAACTCGATCCACACCAGTCTCGAGCGATGGATTGGGGATGAAGTCCAATCTCACCACTTGTTTAAATACCACGTGAGTGTGTGTGGGTTTGTGTTTTGCTAACGATGTATGCAAGGTAAGAAACTAACTAGTTGCCTTTTCAAAAGAAAACTAATCCTAATGCCTTTTCAAAAGCAAATGATTAGATAACTTGTATTCTTTGCAAAGAAATGGTCTAGTCCTAAATGCCTTTATAAAGCAAATTAATCTACTTTGCAAAACATGGAAACATGCAATCCAAGTGTGTGAAGTAAAAGGGGATTAGGAAACCCTGATTTAAGCTATAGATTACAATATGCTTCAAAAATTAGATGACATAGAAGAAGGGGATTAGGAAACCCTAATTTTAACCATTAGAATGTACACTTCTTTTAGCGATAGATGCTATAAATGAAGGGGGAAATAAGGTAGGCTTGTACTACATGCAAAAAACTAAAGAAAATGTAAATTTATTTGTAAAATAAATTTTAAGAACTTGCTGGAAAGTTGCAGGTCTTGAAACTTTAGAGAAATTTAATAATCCTACGAACTTGAAATGAAAGCAAATCTACACCTAGAAATTGTTATTTAACTAGTGCATGCTTTGTGCTTTCAAAATATTACAAAACAGAGGTGTAAAATGAGGCATACCTACATTATGATGCTATGGGGGTTTTCTTGGCCCCTGAAAGAGTCACCCCTATGGATTTGGGGGTTTTGAGGCTTCTATGCTCAAATCACCACCCGAGGGGTGAATTCGGTTTTGAAGGCTCAAATCTGATATCTGACAGTCCAGAGGGCCTTTGTAGGTTGTAGGGAGGTTTGAGATAGCAAGATCTTTAGGTTTTGGGGCTCCTAGAATGTACTTCACCACCTGAGGGGTGAATTGGTAGTTAGTTCATGGGGATGGGGTGAATCAGGTTTAGAGGCTTCAAATCAAAAATTTGATGGCCTAGGGTGGTTCCTAGGGCTTTGGAGGTCTCTGTGGTAGATAAATTTGGTACCTACAAGACATAAAAATAGAGGACAAAGTCAGATTCACTTGAAATAGTTAACCTAGCATTATCCATTGTGGGGGTCCCACTAGGCGTGCCAGAATGAAATGGGTAGAAAATGACATTTGATAATTTAACACAAAACACAATGATGCATTAAACAAAGAAACTGTAATTTCATTGATATTAAGAGATACGTGTTACAATAGGGACATGATGCCCTTTATCCATTTATTTTCCTAACAATGTTATAATCAATTTGATGTCTTCTTCAATCGTCCCTCAATGTAGGTGGGCTTCTTTGTATGTGGGCCACCATCGGGTTGTTGTTTGTTTGATGTTGTTCTTCCTCTTCAGATTTGCTAAATAACCTATGAAGAACCTACAAAAGGGGGTTAGTGTGATGGGGGGCTTGCCTTAGTCAGGCCCCATGTTTAGGAAGATGAAATGACCATGAAAACATAATAAAAACTGAAATAAATTGTGCAGAAGGTGATAATATGGTAAAATAGAGCTTACCTCCCAAATTTGGGGTGATTTGGGGCCTGTAGACCCAATTCGCCACCCAGGGGGTGAACTGAGGCCGGATTCATGGGGCAAGGGGCGATCTGAGCTGTGAGGCCTCTTTTGCAAAATCCCTCCGGTGGATCGATTCCTAGGCAGCTGGGGTGCCTCTGTGTGCTATTGAAATCTGACTGTGTGCATCGAGAACTGACTGTTCAATGTTCACTTTCCATTTCTGCAGAGTTTCTATGCTTTGTTGAATTTGGGAGAGAGAGCTAATTAGGGGTTTAGGACCCACTATTTATAGGAAAAGGCAAGGTGCAGGGGGGTTAGATAGACTAAACCTAGGTTTGATTCTGACTAGGGTTAGGTTAGGAAATGCAATGTGGCAACATCACATTCCTTATGAGAAATATCTCATCCTCACACATGTGTGAGGATGGATTAGGGCTAATCTTGATTAGGAGGTCTTAAGTCAATTTAGGACATGATTAAAGAAATATCCTAACAAACCCTAATTTCACACATGTGGGAGGATGTAATTAGTGTTAATCAAGATTAAGGGTTCTTTTAATCAAATTTTCCCTAAAAAGGTGACTTAAGTGAAGTCAACATTAAATTAGATTTTAGGTATTGACTTGTTAATTGTTTTGGTCAACTAATACCCCGTGGGGGCCTCAATTGAGTGCAAATAGGTTGTTGGAGGATATCCCAATGCATGGGATGTGATTTTGAAGGCTTATGAGGGTTTAGGACCTGAAAGCCGATGGAGTGGTATATGGAAGTCTACATATTGCTATGGCGAACTATGGCAATCTACGCATGACTACGCATGACTACTCCTGACTACACATGACTATGATAGCCTACAATAGCCTAGGGATGTCTGGAATCACCTATGGATACGTAGAAGTAGCAATGTGTGACTTTTGGGTGTCTACAATATTCTTGTCTCTACTTGGATTACCTATTGTATATCAGTTTAAGAGATCTATGATGATGTAAGTGATGTTCCTAGTAAGTATAATTCATATTGCATTGCATGTGCACTAGGTGACTAATGTGAGTAGATCCTCTTAGTTCCCACTTTTTATAAATCTAGCCAAGTTTTATGTAATCATGTCATCCTTATCAATATATCTTCATCACCCTATCATAATCAATTTTAATCAATCCTTATCAATGTAATCATCTTCCCAATAATTCAATTATCTATTCTATCAATATCTAGCATCTATTTCTCTTAATGTAATTGTCTATCTATGACTTACTTCTATTATCTAAATCTATTCATATTCAACAACACAACTTATCTAATTTATCTATCTATGTTTATTCAAATCATCTATCCCATTATTTGTCTCTATTAACTCAATTATATAACTATATAAAGCTCTAAATATGGTTTGGCTCAAATCATATCTATCAATTCCTCTAACTTAAAATACTCTTATTTTATGTGATGAATACCACAATACCCCATAGTGATGATAGCCCCATCAATAATATCATATGTCCTTTTACTCAACATCTTATATGTGGGGACAACCAATTTGTAACAAAATGTTTTTTTGATTGGAGGTATTGTTTTTCATTGTACCAATCCAAAAAAACTCCTCTATGACACTCCTATGTGAGGAAAATCAGGTCATTATTACAATCAAAATACCCTAATACCAAGGATCAAATCTAGATCATGGTACGCAAGGTCATGAGGCATGTTCTAATAAAAATTCCCTAAGACCAAGGGGTAAAATATAAATCATAATACCCTAAGTTCAAGGGGCACATTTCAATTAAAATACCATAAAACTAAGGGTCATATTTTTAATCAAAGCACCCAAAGGCTAATGGGCTAATCAATTAAAACAACATAATCAATTGAAACATCCCATGGCTAATGGACGAGTCAACTCAAATGTGTCTTTAATAGACCAATCACTAAATATATGATTAAACAAATTTATCAACCAAATGTACCCATAAATAGACCAACTTGTAAATAAACAAAATAATGTATATGACTTTAAATAGGCAAATCATATATATTTTTTGAACTGCATAAGCACTTAGGCTTAGAGGCCACCGCTTAGGGGTGAATCACTTATTTATGTATGTGACTTTAAATAGGCCACTCTATATATAAAATCAAGCAATTTTGTACCTTTGAATAGGATGATCATATATCCTTTTAAGTCTCCTAAGTGCTTGCCCAATAACTATACTTAGAGGTCATTGCATAGAGGTAAATGTTATTTGTACATAGTATGTCCCCTTGGACATATATTGAAGCCATATAAATGCTTTTATAAGAATTAATCTACAAAAAACTACTTAGGGGCATATAAAAAATATACGTATTTTATGTGCCTTTAAATAGACCAAATCTTCTTGAAGCTTCCTAAGAGCTTGTACAAAAATTAAGATAAGAGGCCATCACATAGGGGTAAATAAAAACATTGTGCATATCTTGTCTCCTTGGACACATCTCACATTACTTGAGTGTTTTTACAATAATCTAGTTAAGATTCCACCATTTAAATATGAAACAATTATGATCCTTTAAATAAGTTGATCAAATTTGCATCCTTAAATGGACCAGTCTATATATAAATTAAACAACTATGTGATTTTAAATCATTAATTTCCAATCAGCTAATATGAATAATCATATTTCACTCCTTTACAAGCATCATAAAATAAGTTCATCACCTAATTTTTGATCATCTAGTTTTTATCATTAGTTGTCAATCATCCAGAAAAAATTGGTAGAGCTTTTGGAAACATCTATCTCTCCTAATTTCTAATCATTCTCTCTTGTTTCCTTCATATTTTATCTTCAACTTTTGAATATAATTTTTTTCTCTTAACTCACCTTCATTTCAATATTAGCCATCAATTAATAATCTAATTTCATCTTCCTCTCCAGTCTGCATCTTTCATCATTGCTATTATCATAAACAAATAGAGTTTCCTCAGTTCAACATGATTTTCCCTCTAAAACTTGATGTGGCACATCGAGGCAAGCAACATTCAGTGGTACATAAAGTATAATCCTTAAAAAAAATTAATCAAGCAATTGTTGCATCCCTCATCAACCTTAAGCACCAATACAAAATTGGGGTATCTATGTTAATTTTTTATATATTGATTTATGCTATGAAATCATAAAAAGGGGTAAAATATTGACATCCAATTTTGATAAACTTTAGTTCTCTTTAACCCTCATCCTCCAAAATTCTAATACACCAAACTAAATACACTTTCTTCATGCCTAAATTTATAGTATTTAATCAATTATTGAGCTTTAACTATTCAACTGCCCAAACTAAATATGGTTGGTAGCCTTAATTTCCAATTAGAGTGAACAACCACCCACCCATTTATCCTCATATACCAATCAACCCAATGCCTATCTAGCATAAGTTTACTAGTAGTCAAGCACCCATTAACCATTGACACATGTCTCTTTCCCACTGTCATAGAAAATTCAAATATTATCAATGTAGCATTCCCTATTTAAATTTCCAATAATGTATTTAATAATTCATATTGCATGTGGATATGCTCCTATGCATAGTTTATCACCAACAAAACACAACAACCCAGTTTGAATGTGTCTCACATCTCCATTGGCTGATTGAATTAGTCTACGCTTTATTGGTACAATTTCATTGGCCACTCACAAAGGCCCTACCAAATCAACAACCCTTGGTGCAATTTTATTTATCGCCTTTGTGAACTACATCCCAAAATATTCCTCTTGGCAAGTTAATGATGCACCTATCGATATCCATATAAAAAACCAACCATCTAGTCTTTTATAAATCTAGTCCCAAAAAAAGATATAAAATGGGATAAGAATACAATATGTGATAAAATGCTATAAGAATTTGTGCAAAATAAGCTCATGGTATAGAAAACTATAGATGAAAAATTGTTATATTATTGGCATTCCCAATTGAATTTCTTATCTTATTTTGGCTTGTCTCTCCACTCACACAATTTGACACTTATACTTTTTGATATCCTCATGCATGAAAAGATCCCCCTTTCACACATAACAAAGTCAATATGAGCTCTAAACATGGTTTAAGTCTATGTCCATTCATGTAGATCTTGGTACCCCTCTCCTTGTTACCTCCTACCATGCGATGCATTGATCACTTGACTCTTTCAAGCTCCCTAACAATCACTCATAAATAATTAATAGAGATGACTTGTCATATAGCTCATGGTTTGCTCTATATTTTATGTCATATCTGATCACTCTACTATATGAAAGTCTACTGTTCCCAATTTAATGATTTTATTTTCATGCCTACTTTAGTATTTTTCATTGCTATCCATTTTTATCTAGATTTTTATCTTTATATTATCAAGGGTCTATTTTTCTTGACAAAGAAAATTAAAATTTCTTCCCAAAATCAAATAGGACCCTTTACACCCTTATCATATTTTTTCTATTTTTTCATAAGAATTTTTTCAATGTTGTCTATAATCCACAAGACCTACCATACCATAGAAGGCTGAATCTCATTATTATTCTATTCTCAAATCAAAAGGCCTAGGTGTTCCTTTCCCTTTTGGTCTCTATTTTAACAATTGTTAAATATATGTCTATCATTGGTTTAATTTCTCTTTGTTAGTCTTGTTTTATATTTCTAAAGAAGTGTATGTTATGTTTACATCTATTATTAGTTGTCACATGTCTATTTGTTGGCTTTGAAATCATGCTTTTGCTCATTTTTTTGTCTCATTAGCAAAATGTCTTACACAAAAGTAATTCGCCTTTATGGTAGCATACAAATAATTAATTTTAATTTTATTATTAGCAAGAATATTAAAAGACATATAAATACATTTACAATAATTTTTATTTTCTATGATTTTCTTTTTCATTCCTATCCCTTAAGGAGAAGTTTTTTTTTTTTAATCTATAAATTAAAAAATGTATTTTTGTCTTCTAGTCTATTTTACTTTTTTTTAACTTTTTTATATAAAAGACTAAGGTTAAAAGATTAGATAGAGAAATCATAATGGGGAGGATATGTCCTCCTAGGAAAATTTTATTTGTTTATTAAATGTACCTATACAATTTAAAATAGATTGTCATATACACCCATACCCAATTGTAAAGTGTTATAAACATTGCAAGCCCCTTAAGTGTTGCACGTGCTACAAGTGCTATAAATGCCTTTATTTACAATATATAATTATACCTTGTACATTTTAAGGTGGGAAAATATAGCTTTATCCTTCCCATAGCAAAGGGGAAGGATATTTTTTCCCCCTATCACAAAAGGAATGACAATATGTTAACAAACATCATCATTAAAGGAAGAAAAGATCATGGATAATAAAAGAATATAGTCAACTTAACATGAGATTTTATTTTTGATAAAATTCATTGGAGTGGAGAAATTCATTAGCCATATAGACTAGAAAAAATAAATGGAGACACGGGAGCTAGACCAATTTAAGTTAGAATGTTTAGCATAGGATATAAAAGGAAGGTTCTCCAAAATAGACGATTCCTATGGGGGTCATATTTTTACCTAGATGATCTTAATACTATGCAACAAGAAGAGAAAACAGAAAATTGAAAATAGGTAAAGATAGCAAGGACTGAGGGTAGAGAGACATGGTTGAAAAATAGAATAGCATACATGAAAATGAAACGTATAAAAATAAATAGGAAATTGTGTCCCACCAAGAGCATTTAATATTGGTGAATTGGAAGTGTTATGGATATCCATGGATAAGAGATATTGGTCTAGGGCTTGTAGCTAAATAAAATGATGTAATTATAATAATATAAACACATGAAAATGATGAATGCAAGATACCAAATTACAAGGATATGGAAAGGTGTTAGTTTGGAATGATGCAACAAAAAATGAAAACTAACAAGTATAATACTAATAAAAAATTATTAGGGTTGACTCATATAGGTTGAGAAAGAAGACCCAAACAAATAGTATATGTGAATTTAAAAATAAATAATAATATATTTATCATCATTGCAACTTATTATTTTCTCTATAACAATCAAAGTTTTATAAGAAACATTGTTTAGATCATGAGGATCCATAATATAACATTACATAATATAACAACGTTGAAAAGGTGGTTTTAGTGATCAATTTAATGTCAAGATAATAAATAAAGAAGGAATTTTTTAAAAATGAACAAAGATAAATGATTATCTGCTATTATTGGAGGAAGAGATGGATCACTGCTAGTTAAGGTCCTTGGATGACAGTCAAGGATCAATCACACATTATGGAGAATACTTTTTTAAGCTATGTAGCATAAAGGGATTTATCACATTCAAATGTGTGGTAAAAATATGACAATATACTTGTTAAACACATAATTGATAGTGTAGTTGATTATGCTATATTTCACCAAAGTTTATTTCAAGGATAAAAGATCTAGAAATTGTAGTTTCTATGGAGTTAAAAAATTTTAATTAATCCAATGTACATAAATATCCAAATGTAGAAAAGTGGGAAAGAAGAATATATAAAAATAAATAAAATAAATACATTGAAAAACATCCCTATGACAAAAAAATATTAGGAAATATTTTAAACAACATTCAAGTAGATTATGCAAAGAGAGGAAAGAAAGCGAGAAGGTATTTTCCAAACCTATACATTTGATAATTATAAATTGATGGATACAATCAAAGAAGAATTGGAATCATGCATAAAATTATAACCCAAGAAAATAAAACATGAAATCCTCCCTATATATCCATGATACAATGAAGAATGCAAAGCAGTAAAGATAACCTTTAAAGAACCAAGAAAGGAGAAAACAAATAGCAAGATATATAAACAATTAGTGAAAAAAAAGAATACATAAGATCAAGGTAAAAATAGTTGATATATCTTTCAAAGCATAACCCAAGACAATTCTTGAAGGAGCTATAACAAAGCAAAATGCATACAAAATAATATCACAAGTGAAATATTTTTAGTATGCTTAGTTATATGAAAGAAACCAAGAAAAAGATACACTTGTTGTAATTAATACAATTAAGGAACTTTTTCTATGAAAGATATGAAGTTGAGCATTATAAAATTAACAATACGTAAAGCTCAAGATATATATGGTTTACAAGTTGGACATCTCAAATGTGGGATTGACATCTTAGCACCACACATCCAATATATAAATATAAATACAAATACCAAATGACATCATTAAAGATGGTTTTCCACTAGAATGGACAACCAACCTAGTCATACCATTGCATAAGATTATAAAAACTAACAACCCTTTAAATTATCATACCATCATCATGAATCCTCTTTTTACATAATTATTAGGCACCATTGTTAGATTTTAGAATTATTTATAGAATCAAATTGAATCAACATATTACCTAGTATTGCTTGAAAATAATACACAAAAAGCAAAGAACACAAAATCTACGGTAGTGTTATGGACATCAAATAATCTCACTATGAATGAATAGAATCAGACTCCAATAAATGACTAAAATGGTTGGTATGATGGGGTATTTATAACCAAGTACAAGTTACTTTTAGGTCAAGGTTGTAAGACTAACCTTTCAAAATAAAATACCAAAATATTGCAAAAGTAACTTTTTCAAGGTTTACATGGGCCCAAAGGGCTAATATGAGCAATATAATACAAAAACTAGTCATGGCCTTAAGATAAGCTTAACCACCACATATTATAACATATTCCCTTAAGTTGAATGAGGGACACAAATATAGACCCTTATCATCTCCCCTTAAGAGACACTCCCATTCATAGTAGCTCTTGCATGTCCACAAAAGTGACCTTGAGCATGATCTTGGTCAAAATTTCTATTTCTTGCTCTGATGAAAGCTCAAAAATTATATCAAGCATCCGTCATGCATGATCCCATATCACAAATTGCATCTAAATATCTATGTGCTTTATCTATTAATGAAAAACTATATTACAAATAAGTTATATGATGCTCTAATTAACATATCAAAGAGTGATTGGAAAATTATGATAAATGCCAATCTCCTCCAAAATCATGAGCATTCATCTAAGATGCTTGGAGGCCTCATTGGCAACACAATACTCAATTTCATTAGAATATTAGGATATAGTGGATTAGTGGCTAGAAAACCAAGAAATAATATTAGATCCTAAATAAAACATAAAACCTAAGATGGGGAATTGATAATCCAAATTACCAGTCCCTGGGTCCTGTCCCAGTTTCTTGGCACTCTATTTTCCCTTCCTCCTTGCTTGGCTGGTGATGCAGATGATCTCCTTGGGTTGCGAGGTCACTTATTCTTTTTTTGCCTCTTTCATACCTTCTGGTGGGGTTTTCTTTTGGTTCCTACAAACTGGGATGTCCTTGGGCTTTTATGGGATATCCCTGGGCTTTTTTGGGATGTCCCTAGGTTTTTCATGGGTCCTTCCTTGGGATTCCTAAGTTCCTTTAGGAATTCTTTTCCTTGGATCTTGATGCTTTATTCCTTTTTCTTGCAGGTTCATATTTGGATCTGAGGATCAGAGGTTCTTCTAGTGCAGTGCATCGTGGATTGGGAGTTTGGATTCATGAGTAGCTTTTCACTATTTCTTTTGTCTTGGGCAGGGATCTTATGCTTATTTTTGTGGTGTTGCTCTTTGGGTTTCTGAATGTGGGCTTGGTGGTGGGTTCTCAACATTTTTCATGGCTTGGGGATGGGCCTCTATGTTGATTTATGTTGTTTTCCTACTGGTCATCCTCTTATGGATCCTTGAAGTTATTTTTCGATGGTGTTGGAGGATGCTTTGGGGTTCTTGCTACTTTTTTGGTCTTGAGGGGGGCCCTGCGCTTATCATTGGTAGCTCATGCTTCATGGCTCCTTCTATTGAGGTTCCTTGGGACCTCCCCACCTCTTTCTCATGGCTCATGGTTCTGCATTGATGTTTCCTATTCTGAGTAGATCTCCTTTCTACAATAGGATTTCATGGTTTGTGGAGTCCCCTATTTGTTGTACCTTTTTCAAGCATGTGCGGGATATTTTTCCTTTGCATCCCTAAATTTTTTTGGATGGTTTTCAAGCCTTTTCCTACTACTTATGGGGGTTTTGATTTTATTTCTTGGTTTTCCAGTGTTTTCTGTATGATTTCTATAATTTTCCCTATGTAGGATTATGTATTTCAAATTTTGTAGGTTGTTGTTTTCCCACATTTTGGGTGGTTCAAATTATGGCTAGGCAGGAGTTTTAAACATTATTTTTCCCACTTTATCCTTATCCCACTGGGTGGGCTTTTCAAATTTGTTTCAAGGTGGGTTTTTCCTTTTCTCTCGCATCCTTGGAAGGTTGTCCTTAAGCCTGTCCTAAAAGGCTATCCTTTAGCCTATCCTGAAAGGCTTTCCTTAAGCCTATCCTAAAAGGCAATCCTTTTGCCTTTCCTCTAGTTTTTTTTTTGACCTTTCCTATGGCCTTACTATGGCTTTGTTTAAAAATACTCTTACCTTTTAGTTAATAAGGTTTTGGGTCCCCTGATAAAAACCCACTTTAAATTTAAACGGTTAAAAAAAACATCTAAAAAACTTGTCAAAATTGAAGAGGAGCCAAAATATTAGTTAATACCTATCTGATATATCCCTTAGGTGTATCTAAGAATCCTCTGACCATTTATCCAATGACTCTTTGGGGTGCCTACATATACGTAGAACAAAAATTGATAGCAAACACTATATCAAGTCTAGTGTGAGTAATATAGAGAATTCCACCCATAAGAGACTGATACAACATAACATCCACTGAAGGAGTGGTACGATCATCCCTAATATTCAATATTGAATCAGAAGGAGCATAAGTATAGTTCTAATCCTTCATCTTAAAATACTAAAGTTATACTTGGGCTATGAAATGGTGATGCTAGAATATTTGATCAATCTAAATTCCAAAAAGTAATGTAGAAGTCATAAATCTATCATATCAAAAGTGGAAAAAAGTTGTGACTTCGTATCCTAGATTAAGGCATAGGATTTTCAATTATGAGAATATAATAAACATACAAAACAACCACAAAAGTTTATCCATACTAATATTTAATGTAAACATCATGTTCAAACTCACATCACCAAAACCCACAATTGAGAATAATAGAATGAATCTTCTCATACCATGCATGAGAAGACTACCTAAGTACATAAAAGGACCTATTTAAATGATAAACCAAAGGTATAGGACACCCAAGTGCAAATCCAGGTGACCATTGCATTTATATCTCATCCTAAAACTTCCATTGTAGAAAGGTACACTTCACATCCATCTGGTGTACCTTCTATCCATATGAGGAAATGATAGAGAGAATCATATTGATTGGTTCCACCTTAATCACTAGTGAAAATATCTTAGAATAGTCCACTTCTTCCTAGCAATAAGGAATTCCTTTCACTTATCCACTTGACCATATAAAGTTTATTTGGCCTTATAGACCCATTTATGACCAACTACATTATTCCCTTCTATAATAGGAACCAACTCCCAAGTATTACTCTTCATCAGAGCCTCATATTCTACTGATATAACATATTTCCACTATGGTAGACTCTAAGCCTAATAATATGTAATAATATCCTAAGAGTGATAAACCTTCAAGAGTAATGCTTAAGAAGGATCCTTTCAATGTCACCTAGACATAGAATAGGTTAAGCATCCTTAAAATGCATCTTAACCCGCATGGGTGTTGGATAGATTGGGGATGAATTATGTGCACTCTATGGTAAATCAACATTAGAATATAAAACTAATTCATGCAACTCAAATCCATTGCTCACATCATCATTCAAAGCTAAATCACTTAGAATTGATGCTTCCTACACAACATACCTTGAATATGAAAAATATGCTACTTGTGGTTTTTCCCATGAAGGGGTCAAATCTATAGGTAATGGACCTCTATTTAAATATGAAGATGATGAATATGCTCTAATGGGATTAGATCCAAACAAAATATCAAAAGAAAAAAATAAATCTAATATGGTGAAAGAATCAAAATATTAATCCCCCAATATATTGTGTTGGGGTTAAATGAGCACCTAGAAGGACCTTATACAAAATAAAATCTCTTTGGATCAAAACCTCATATATCTAAGGTTCATAAATACAATATACCTTTGAGGTGTCTAAATACCCCACAAACATACATCTATGAATTTTTGGTATATTCTTCCTCTGAATATCCTTTGGTTTGTAATCCCATGTTGAAGACTAAAATATACATAAATGGGACATCAAGATTATATCTTATTAATCTCTCAAAAATTGTCATACCTTGAACTAATCCAATGGGAAACCTACTGATAATTTATGTTGTATAAGTAACAACCTCATTCCATAATTTTGTATCCATCCCCTTGGGATGAATCATACATCATGCCATCTTAATGATCACCTTTTTTTTCTTTCATCCACAACATCATGGTAAGGAGTATAGTGAGTATTTTTATGATATACAATACCATGAGACACCAAAAAATCATAAAAGGCATAGCTAATGAATTAAAATCCTCCATATATCCCTAGGCATTTAGATTTTCTCTCTAATTATTTTTTATCAAGATCCTTACTAGTTTTAAATCTCTCAAAGACCTCATCCTAATAAAAATTGTATACAACCACATATGTCTAGAAAAATTATCGATAAAAAGGAGGAAACACCTATTTTTTGAAATATATGGTGTATCCATAGGTCCACAAATATATCTATATATTATCTCCAAGTGATGAGAGGCTCATCTTACAATCCATTTTGGAAAGGTTTACTTATGATGCTTTCCTAGAATTTTCCCTCACATGCACCAATTGAATAGAATATGTATTGAATTCCAATGGCTATCTTATTGTGACTAATGTATCTCAATGATCCATAGTTAATATGCCTAAGCCTTTGATACCACTTTTAAATTTTATTATCTACATGTGCAACCATAGCAATAAAAATTCTCTTCCTTGAAGAGAAAACATAAGAAGATGGTCTTTCTTCCAAACTATACATTTGATTAAACTCATTATGATAGTCAAAATTAACAAATTTAAATTTATTGTCTATATCCTTAATTACCCATTGACCAAACCAAAATTCTCCCTTTTGTTTGTATGGTCCAATATTATGAACATGAAGTACCTCATAAAAATAAGATCCAATGTTAATTCCTTCACATCCTACAACCTATAGTGAAGAATAATCTCCAATAGAAACATGGTCCCTTGAATTTAATTTATTATAGCCTTGTAGGATATTTTTGTGCTTTGTCATATGTCTAGTTTTCCCTAAATATGTAATCCACTCATTCGAAGAGGTGAATTTCCAATATGTTGAATGAACAACTACATGTGCTTGTAAGTTTTTCCATCAAAGTTATACTCACCTTGTGCATAGAATAAAGTATTATAAACACATCATTTCTTGTTGCTTCCTCAAGTTTATTTATGCAAATTTGAAAATAATTACTTTGTGACCTTCATTGAAACAAAACTCACATGTATGCTTCTTGGTCATTTTCCCATTTTGTTTTGGATTCTTATAATTTTGATATCTGGCAATAGGTTCCCTCTGGTGATCCTAATTGAATATAAAATTTCTCTTATGCCTTTGTATTCTAGCCTAATGAATAAATATACTTGAATACCTCATAAATTGGTGGTGCAAGATAATCTAGAAACTACATATTAAGCATCTCAAAGACAACAACTATCTCATACATCTCCAACATAGTGTTGAAGATAATATTAAAAAATTCAATGTTCTATTCCTTCTTCGAAAATTCCTATTTTCTCCTCTCTCCTTAGGAATTCCTCTTGCAGTTTGAATATCTTCTTGAAATCTATTGAAAAAACTAATGTACTCATCATCAAGAATCAAACGATTCCATGGATAAAGTTACAAGTTCAACCTCTAACCTATTGATTTTTGTGAAATCAATATGATCATACAACCCTTAGAATTTATCAAGCAACACTTAACGATCCATGGTGCTACTAACATGTGTGTCATAAACATTGTCAACATGAAGGACTATGACACCATGAATCTCATTCGTCTTGTCCCTATGGAGCTACGTCATTTATTTAGTATCATTATCATGAGGACACTCATTCACATACTTAATTAACCCCTTACTTTAGAGCATAGTTTCAATCTTGATTTTTCAAGTAGCATATCTTGGACCACTCAAAAAGAGCACATTATGATCCATGACTATTTTGCAATATTATGTATAATTATGAGTAGCACATCAAATATTTTTTTCATTAATGGGTCCCCCAATAGCACTTGAAATGGAATAGATGATGTTATAGCACTTCAAATATTATATTTGACCAATGGATCCCCAAATAGATACTCTTAATCATCCCATGAAATCTATCAAGATGACCCATTATCTCCTTGCCTCCTCATTATTCCTACTGAGGCATTAGAGTGGGATTTTTCAAAGAAAAAATTAAAGGTACTCAAGTTACAATGAATGGTTATTTATTATATTTTTCTTTTTGGTCATCCATTATTTAGGAAGGCTGAATAATTTAAATAAGTACTATCATTCTATTTAAGGCTATTTTACCATTAATGTGAAAAAAACAAGGATAATTTTTATTAACACTACCCTAGATTTACAATAGATTATTATGAATATTTTAGAGTTTAAATTGAAATTGTAATCAAAATATCTAGGTATTTCTTTATCTAATAAAGGAAACAAGAAGGATCTTTGGGACCCATTTTTTAATAGAGTATAATCATGTTTGGTAGGTTAGAAATGTAATTTCTTAACCATGGATGCAAAAACATGACTTATAAAAGCTACATTACATTCTAAACCTATCTATGATGCAACTTTAATATTATCAACAAATAAAAGCATCCAAAATTGAAAAAAAAAATATATTTTGAAAAGGATATGAGAAAAATTTAAGTTTTCTATTTGTATGTGGGACATGGTTTATAGAGGATAGACTATTTGAGGATTAGGCTTATAAATTTATAAACTTATGAGTTCAAATTTAGGGACAAAACCTAGTTGGATATTATTCAAAAATCAACAAAAGAGTTGGAAACAATGTTACTAATATATATATATAAGTTTTGGGGATGCAATAAAATTATTAATGAATTAAAATTGCCTAGTGCTTCAACAACATGGAACTTCATATCAAATATATTGCAATTGACCAAGAGATATCAGTGGTTAATCAATGAGAGGACTTCAATATATTTGTATTCTAATGCTTGGTTAAAGCTTTATCATCTTATTTTTGTCCAAATTGGCAGTCATTAGCTCGGGGTTGTTTAGCTTATAGATTTTTAAAAGTGAAAATTTATATTAATGCAAATAACAATTATAAATTTTGGATTTCTATTAATAAACTTGTTGAGTGAAAAGACCTAAAACAAAACAATGAAAGACCATCCAAAATATGATTCAAGAGTTTTATTTATCCATTTTTACATGAAAAAATGAGTGGGTTTTGAATCTATCAAAATATAGCGGATAATATATCAAGTTGTGATATAAGGATTTAGATCAGTAAAATTTTTATACTCCCAAGTATTTCCCTTGAAAGAACATTTAGTCAAAGGCCTCAACATTCTTTTGGTTGGAAATCCAAACCAAAATTCTCACAAGCAATAATCAGCAAGAAAGAATATATCATGAACCTTTTAAGTGTGCATTATATAAGGAGGATATAGAAACATTAGATCATCTAATTCTTGATTGCACCTTTGCTTATACCATTTAGGGTTATTTTTTTAAATAAAAATATATTTATCATTCAAATATTGATGAAATATTTGACTAATTATGTAAAATCTAAGAAATTATGCATTCTATGAAGGACTGACTTGCCATTATTTGATAGAACCTATGGCTTGAAATGAATAAAAAAATTCTAAAAATAAATCTCAAAATCATATCAATTTCTGGATTGTATTATTACTTATATTAGATATTGTTTTATAGGCATGACAATCGTATAAAAGATATTACTTACCTTCAATGTGCTCCCTATTATGTTGCATGTTTACCTTGGTAGGAGTGGAAGCTTGACATTCTTTCTTCATGGATGAGCTCTTTTTTATCTACGTAAATAAGTTTCTTCTTTTTGTCTTCGTAAATGTCCTTAATAAGCTTGCTTTGGTTTACGTAAATCAATTTTATGAGCTTCCTTTGTTTTGTAGGTTCGTCCGTGGAGAGTATGCCCTTTTTATGGTTGATGTTAAGATTTCATATCCTAATGCTATATATTTATTAAATAGTATTTATTTAATTAATTATTATCTAAAGTCATAATGTGAATAGTCACATCCTTACAAATGTAGCTCTAGGGTAGATATAAATATTAGGTTTTGATATTTTTATAAGGCATCCAGGAAGAAGAATAAATTAGTATTTAATATTTTAAGGAGGGAGCCCCCTATAAGTGGCAAAGAGATTACAAGGGAGACCCCTTTGAGTGGTCTAAAATTATATTTTATATTAAATTATTTATTAAATTTATACAAGAACATCAAGGTTCTTGCATTTGGTATTAGAGCGGTTCACTCATTTGAGTCTGTTTGTGGGTTTGCCTACTCTTGTCACTACCATTTGGTCACAAAATTACCATAAAATTGATGGTGAATTTCAATAATAACCAGAGCACCTCCTTGAAGTTGCTTCTCTTAGCAGTTGGGACATAGCTACCTGCTTCAACCTCGATAGCATGTCACCTTGATATTATATCACATTCTATCATGGCTACCCATTCATCAGGTATATCTGTCATCAATCTCAAGAAAGTTCTGAACTCCTACGGTTACAGGAATCACACTCAACACTTATTGTCTACACACAAACATTTTGATAAAAATGAGAGTTCTTTTTAGCTGATTTACATGTAGTTTCACCGCTTTTGGTTGATAAAAACAGTACATCCAAATGAAATTTAAATACTAATAGCCATTTTGATGATGGACGATGCAAGCTCGTGGTAACACAGTGAGATAAATACACCATATTAGAGGCCATCCACAAATCAAACTAGAAGTAAAACAATCTTAGTTTACTAAGAAGAGCACATAAAATATTTTAATCCAAAAGCAATAGTAGCCAATTTCTATTTTTGGATGTTCCCTTCACGGTTCACTAACGGTTGTATCAGTCCTAG
Organism: Wollemia nobilis; assembly: GCA_028583015.1. Taxonomy (NCBI): domain Eukaryota; kingdom Viridiplantae; phylum Streptophyta; class Pinopsida; order Araucariales; family Araucariaceae; genus Wollemia; species Wollemia nobilis. Next base: position 1,641,922 of record JAQPPZ010017031.1, on the reverse strand, counting down.
AACAACTCCTCATGCCTTCAATAATTTAAAAAATTGGATATATTGCACAGTCCTGGAATAGATCTTCATGCATTCAATCATTTAAAACATTAAATATATTACACAGTCCTAGAATGATAGTGGTTGATCAATAGGGAATAATAGTCTGATCGAAGATATTCTACAATGTGGTAGTCTTTCAAGGAATAAACACCTCACAATAGTTTGTAGTGGATAGTAGAAACATTCCAAATTTTTCTATCTATTTTGTTGGCAACACAGCTAGGTATTTCGATGATGTTGCAACCAAGAGATACAAAATTAAAACCTAAAAAAAAAATTAATTAAAGTTTGTTCTAAAGGTTTTATTGGCCAACAGTAGCAATCCCCGAACCTAATTTTACCCAATAATATCATTGCACCATGTGGTGTACATCATTAGTAAGTGGCCAATTTAATTTTGGGTGGGCTATTTTGTCCCACATTGTATATGGAATGACATCGCATCGGTTTAAACAATCATACACACCTATACAACATTGACCACTTGGTGGTCACTCCCACTCAGTCGCTCATGCGTAACACATCCCACTTATCGTTCCCATACCACATATTCTTCACTTCCATTAGTCTATATTACCACATAATTCACCTTCGATCTATCCATGTGTCCCCAATAAATCTTATCTATCTGCTCTCATCAGTTCGTATTAGCCATAAATATCTCTTGTAGTCCATGTTAACCATAACTTTCTCTCGTAGTCCACGTCCATTGTCCACCTTAGCCGTACATCTCACATACCTCATGGAATTCCTACATCCACCTGTTCACCTTATCCACATTCCTCGTAGGCCTCATGGTATTCCCACATCTACTTGTGCACTCCAGCCCAAACCTCGACCTAAATTTGTGTCTGCTATCCCTTGCTCGCATGTCATCACGTGTACTGTTAGTTTATACCTTATCCTTGAGTGCCCAATGCATCACCTATCATATCCCTTGTTACATTGTTTCATGTATCCAATATCATGTATCTTCCATCACACGTATCTAGTCTCACATGTCTACCAACACGCATCATATCCTTAGTCCCACTACTATCCACCTATCCCTTGTCCAGCTCCAACTCATCTTCTGTACCACTACCTGATACCTCCCCTGGTGTACCAATTTTCAATCTAGTACCCCATTGTCAGACCTTACCCTCGACAAGAGACCCCATTGGCAATACCATCGTTGAAAAATCAAAATTTTTGATGAAAAAATACAAAACTTTTTGAAGAAAATTTTCAAAACTTTTTGATGAAAAATTACAAACCTTTATTGAAGAACACAGGATTATATTGATAGGGGGGTGAACAGTATTAATCCAACCAAAAAGTGTGCACCCATATACTGTACTATGTCGTATTCATTCATTCAAAGCATAAAATTGACAAGATTGCCTAGATTCAACAAAATAAACTTTTCTTGTATTAATAATTGCAAAGAATATAGATTACAATCATGCCCTTCTTAGGTTCACCCAAATGACGATACGATTAATACAATGCCAAAGACCTCAATAGGGTAGGCACACTAATAGTGCTTTTAACTTGGTCACAAACTGCTCTAGGGTGTAGTTGCCCTCTTCTTCACGTTGAGGAAGGAAGTTGATGGTTGTCTCCTTTGAATTTGTTCCCTGTAGTCAAGAAACAACATAAGAGTGTCAAAAAGATACATAGCCTCTCATGATGAGGACCTTTTAGAAAAATTGCATAAAGACACCATGAAGCATGTATAATAAAGAAAACATGAAAAGTGCTTCTAAACTATGTAAATTGAATCAAGATTCATGGAATTGCATGAAGAAATACAACAACTACACTATGCATGGATCAATTATGTAAAATAAAGCATGAAAATGCATAAAGAATCCATTAATGTCCTATTTGATGACTAACATAAAGAAACTAATCTAACCTAATTATATCGGTCAAAATTCCACTAAACTACAATTAAACCATGAAAATAGCTAATCTAAGCTAATTAACCAGACTAAAATCAAAAGGGTAATATGGTGATACCTCTATTGCAAACCGCATCTCTGATGTGCGGTCTGCACTATAAATCGTAACTGAAAGCCACAGTTAGCAACTCTGATAGGTTTACCCTTAATTCCAAGGGTAGTGGGCTTGACCTCCTTGTCCAAATTGATGTTCAATAGTTGTCTTTGGTGTCCTCAGACTTATTTGGTGGTTGATTCATTGTGAAGGGCCTTTGTTTGCCTGAATATGCATTTATTAGCTCTCCTAGGCTCCTAAGGCATCCATAATGCAATTGATCATGAATATTGGCAAGTAGGTAGGGGATAAGTACAATAGCTCTCTCTTAGTATACTTAGTTGAGTGTACAATTCGACAGGGCTTCGCTACTCAACTCTCCAATGCTCTCTCTCCTTATTCACCCTAATTTTTATGGGTACTTATAGGACTACCCAGGAGCTATGGGTGGCTTCATGGAGAAGCCAAGATCAAGAAGGGGTGGTTAGGACAGTTGGAATGGAATATTTCATACTCTAAACACCTTCTTCTACATAAAATGGCCATTCCAACCGATTTGGCTTGAATGAAGGTCAACTGAACTTTAGTTAAGACTATAGGTCACAACTATGGTCTAGACTATAAACCACAGGTCTCAGTCGTGGTTCAACCCATAAACCATAGGTCTGGGCTATGATTCAAACTGATTAGGCCAAGGAGCCCAAATTGAGTGGTTAGAACCACTGCTCTATCTTGGAGTCTATCCAAGATATTACATATGGTCTTGTAGCCTGTCCATATGAGTAGTCGTCCTCGACATGACGTGTTTTAGGTGTCTATAGATACCCCTTTTGAGATGCATTGTGAGATCGAACAACATTGAGCAAAAATATATCTCTTGAAATTATGTCGAAGGTTCTATGATGATCATTAGTCAGATCAACATTAGATGCCCCAGGTCCTGCAAAAGTATGCGCATCTTGGAATCATTGCTTCCAACTGGGTGAAAGTCTTACATTTGAAAATTGTGTTCCCTTCTCATCTCATTCGTTGTAGCTGTGCATTCCACCCATAGATATGAAAGGCAAAGAACAACAAGCAAAGTCATATTTGCTATTTACCCCAAGCAAAGGGGTAAGCTTATGATAGTTGTTGAAAATGATTCGCAAGGATGAACAAAATTCTGACAAGATCAAGGGATCTACGATCTCCGAGATCTTCTATTGATTTTGATTATGATTTTATATTATTACTACCCCCTCAAGCGATGAGTCGATGAGGTTAATGACAATAATTCAAGTGATGATGTTGCTTGACCATCATGGATAATCTGAACAAATTTAGATTTGAGCAAATTAATGCCTTGGCTAGGTCTAGTTCGGCTTTTGATTCCAACTGTTAATAGTATTTGCACATTTCTATCCCATGGAGCAGTCGGGCTACAATAGTCGTCTTAGGAAATCAAAATGATACAAATCCAATCAGATTTGTGTTGAATCAAATTATCGATGATCTGTTGAAATATGTCATAGAAGACATGACATGAAACGCCTCGTTCCCGTGGAGCAATCTAGCTACGAAGGTCTTCTTAGGGATTGAAAAGAAGTATATCATATCAACGATGATAATTTTACCCCAAATGTCCTTATTATAATTTACTCATCTTATCGGATTGCATGGAGTGCAAGTCTTTGCAACCACCAAGTGTATAGGGTAAATTACTAAATACGAGGTGCATTTGGTGTTTTTAATTATTTGATTTTTTTGAATGTTTTGAATTGTGAATTGAGTTTATTTATTTGGCTGGGAGGTGCGTCACTCCATGAAAGGATTGTCATAGCGATGACCTCGGTTGATTGTCAGCCAGATATTTGATTTTTAATTGGATCTCGATGCTTGATCATCACCAAATTTCCAAATTGATTGCTTTTATTGAAATTTTATCTAATGGGAGTCATTAATTTACCTTTTTAGACCTTCCCATGGTGGTATTTAACCATATTTTATACTAATTGCAAACCGTAGCTAGGGCTTGCAGTTCCCAATTACAATTTTGGGAACCGCTGCTAGGGCCTGCAGTCCATGCAGAATAAGAAAACCATATAAAAGGCTCAATTTTCAAATCTCTTTTGTTATTCCTTGAGAATGGCTTGGTATTTGGAGATCTGATATTGACAGCTGAGAACTCACCTAAAACCCTACCAAATTCCACACTCATACCTACACACCGTACGATGGCAGAGCATGGGCAAGCTTCTTCTAGTCGCAGTGACCGAGGCGAGGGCAAGGTAATGCAAAACCAAGACCTCACATCCATTACCAATAAAATGAACCAGACTAATTAATTGGTTAGTCAATCGCATTAAATTATAGGTAATGAACCACACCTTAGGCTAGGTTAGCTTAGGCTTATTTTTTTTTTTTTAAATTCATTTTTGGCCACGGTAAATTACTCGGCTGGATTTTAGTCGGAGACCGTAGGTACTAGCTGTGGTTCCCAATTGATCAATTGGGGACCACAGCTACCAGCTGCAGTCTGCATTCAAAATCCCAACGGTCAATTTTTGACCACATGTGAACCACAGGGTTGACCCACGGTTCACAAACTTTAGAAAAATATTATCAAATTTTTTATTTTTCTAAGGTTTATTAGGCAAATAATGTCATTTGATGCAATTTTGACCTGTCTGAGTGACATTTTTTATTTTATGCCTGCATGATGACATGTTTTTGCAATTTTATCAGTTTTTAGATGTTTTTGATGATTTTTAGATCATTTTTAAATGTTTTTTTCTTGTTTTAGTTAGATTTTTCCTTATATCATGCTTTTTATTTCATAGGTTGACCTCTAGAGCTCAAGATCCTGATATCCTTAAGACTCTTTGCGGAGAGCTCACTTCCAGGGAGCAGGAATGGTTCAAAGTTGTCGACTTCGGCTACATCTTGGATCTACCCACTATTAGGGTAGATCAAGCCTACTTTACTACATTAGCCTAGCATTGGAATGTGTAGACCAACACATTTCACCTGCCTACAGGTGAAATGACAATGACCATGGAGTATATCTACAGGATTTTTAGGATCCCTATTGATGGTGAGGCCATCATCTCATCTACTTATAGGGCCAAAGGGCCCATTTTTTATGCTATTTTTGGCGATCAGAACCAGGAGGCTCAACGTAGTATCGACCATGGAGGCGTCCATATATAATACTAGCAAGGGAAGAGCATCATCTCCATGTGCAAGGTCATATTTATGCACATAGTGGTGCAATTAGTCCTTCCAGACTCCTTGAGCATGAGGATTCCCTAGAACCTCCTAGCCAGTGTTCGTAGAGTGATTTAGAGCTCAATGACTCAGTCGTTGCGACTAGCCTGGGGGAGCACCCTCCTCTATTAAATATATAGAGAGATACCAAATAACTAACTGAAGCCACTAGGGGATTAGTTGTAGCCTACTTCTTTAGATTTGAGGCTAGCAGCACATCAGGATAAAGCGTCCTAGGGAGCTGCCACTACACATCATAGAGATTGACGATGCCCACCAGTGTTATTCCACATGTTGGCCTCAAGAGGAGGAGGTATTCAGGAGCAGGACCCATGTTGATGATGTCCATCATTACATTACACAGTTTAGATCACTCGGTCCTTATGAAATTCAATGGCGATCATATATAGATTACCTAGCATGGACTGAGGTAGACGAGTAGCTTAAATAGACTCGTAGTAGGTGGCTGCTCAGGTGGAATGCTGAGATTAGAGAGTATCAATTCTACTCTCACTAACTACGGTAGTTTAGGATACTTTAGGACATCCTAAATATCCCCTTTCCATATAGGTGCTTGGCATTATATCGGATCTTCCCTAGATTTGTCCTTCGTCTCTAGGAGATGAGCCAGATGACTTCTATGATACTGGAGTTGACAGGGCTACTACCACATTGACATACGATGGATGGTGGTCCATGCTCTAGTGGCATGGATCGAGACCTCTAGGAAAAGTATCTGACCATGCAGAGGCAGAGGTGGATCCTGACAGGTGTAGGGTGCATCAGTGAACAAAGGGTGGATGGGGCACTGAGGCCACCACCAAGGAGGCTCTTGAGGTAGACCCAAATGACGAGGCTCTAGAGGAGGGTGATGTCCCTCCTTATAGCATAGAGGGACTACTCCTAGCCTAGGTAGCTGACTTGTAGAGTCAGTTCAGTAGATACATCATGCAGTAGCTGGAGCGAGACACTACCATTGCTACCCTACGGGCCCAGCTGACTAACAGGGATCACAGACTAATCGAGGTAGTATAGCATATCACCAGTATGACTGCATAGGCTACGGTGTTAGAGGGGAGGGTACAGGAGCTCACTAGTGTGTGTGACTTGGCAGAGGTATGACTGGATACAACTATATTAGAGAGGGACTTGGCCCTAGATTAGAGAGGATATCCTTCATCTTTCTATGTTGTTAAGGCACCATCTGCAGCACCAGTGGTAGTACTCCCTAGAATCTGTAATCCCATGTCTGAGATCTAGTGCTTCTAGGACCTTATGGATGAGGTCAATGACAAACATATGAGTAGGGTATCCCGTATAGACCAACTAGAGGGCTATATCAAGTTGATTAGTGGTACGGTCCTAGAGGATTCTCATGATGCAGGGTCTCAGCGGACCAGGTCCAGGACTATGGGGCAGTCCATAGCTAGCTCGAACCAGTGGACCCACAGGACAGAGAGGACACATAGGTCCTCTAGCACATAGGGTGGCAGCTCACACAAGATCCATAGGGAGATAGGTGGAACCTCTAGCTATAGGACTAGTCACATGGGCATACCAGTATCTAGTGTGCTAGGCCTCTTCGGGCTAGGTGCTACACAAGGCCCTCAATAGGGTGCACAGGAGGGGCTATATTCGACTATAGAGCAGGCTCCAGGTCATCGGGCTGAGGGAGATGGCGAGAGCTCCAGTTCAGGGGGAGATGGCTAGAGCTAGAGCTCTTATCAGATGACAGCTACTTTTGTATATGTATCATTTTTGGTGTAAGGTCAAGGACCTACACGATTGTAGCTTGTGGGAATTTTTGTACTCATCTGATGTACTTTGAGACACATATTTATATATATGATATGATCATTATCATTTTGGCTCATTATGTGTACTTGATTTATATGTTTTAATTTTATGTTTATTTGATGCACATGGATGCAATGCTTATGTTAATTTGATGTTATATGATGTGATGTATGGATGACATGCACTAGATAGCTATTTAATTTATGATTATGATTATATGCAGTGATCTAGATGCTTATATGTACGATTTATGATGGATGCATATGGATGTGATGTTTTACTTAAGTGCATATTTGATTTTGCTTTATTGCATGCATTAATGTATGTAATGTTTTATTTACATGATGGTAATCTTAATGTAAATGAACATGTATGCTTTAATAACTTAAAAAATAAGGAATGAATGCAAATATGTTTATCAATCTAATGGATGACACCACAAAATGTATAATAATAATGAATGTAATTTAAAATCATTAAGATAAGAATTTAATCAATTAATCACCCGTATATGAAATGCAATGAATGCAGTTGTATGATGCAAATGATATAATGTGTCATTCAATTTTATTTTTACAAAATTTAAATATATGCATGATATATTCAGTGGTCGTCTAAATATTATTGCTAATATCCATCTAGTATCTATCCTAAATTTTGAATGTAGCTTATATGATGATGTATCATGGATTTGATACTTTGCAATTTGATGATTTATATGGTTGCGATATTTGACCTTTTGTTGCTATGAGAGAAATTTTTGAGGTTTTCCATGAGACTCAAACACCCTAATAGACTTATAAAAATTTGCATACTAACCACACTAGACTTCTGAGATAAAATGTTTTTTCTAGGATAGGCCATAACTGTTCATTATCCCTGTGTGTGCACATGAGTATATTAAGATAAGACACAAGCATTCCCCGATGTCAGGCTGGATTATTTTAGCCCATTGCTAAGATAGGGGTTCCACAAATGTCTTATCCAATCCAAAGTTTAGATTATAGTTTTACTAAGCCACTAGGTAATGCAGGACACCTGAAGCTAGCTCTTCCACATTCAAACATTGGTCTTGTTCATAAGCGAGGTGTTAATCTATCAAACATATTGTCATGCATAAGGTATAGTAGTGTCGACAATTCTAGGGATTCATGCTCATTCCTTTCTATCCTTCAATTTCCGAGATACTTGCTCATATGTAGTGAAGCAATGGAGTCTATTCCATCTTCATTTTGAACTATCTTTGGATATTCCTTTGATCTCTCTTCGAACTGGATTTTGGATCTTCATTTGATCTCTGCTCGAACTTTGATTTAAGCCTATTTTTTTATCTTCACTCGATCTTCACTTTTCGGCATTTACATTTGATAATTTTCTTTAGAAACTTTCCTTTGGGGGATTTACTTGGGAAAATTGTTTCTGGTATATTGATTGAGAATATCGATCTTATGATATCAATATAGAATATCAATCTGGGAAGTTGATCTATGATATCAATCTAGGGTATCAATCGTGAGGATTGATGTGGGATATCACTTTGGGATATTTCTCATTTTATTGTAAGCAAGGGATTATGAATAGGGAACTAACCTATCCTTTTGCCAACTACCAATATTTTCCATATCGTGTCCATAGAGGGATAAGCAAGAGTAACTCTTTTCGCTTCAGGATACCTGATCCTGCTTCACATCTTTCATCTTCCCCTAGTTTTTATTAGGATTGTTTAAATTTTTTGATTAGTGATAGGCTTCTGATATGCTAAGGGCTATACTAACTAAACCTTAGCTACAAAAGCAAAGCAATATTTCTACCAACTCTTGATAATATCACTAGGTATGGTTGAATGACCGAAAAACCCTAGTATATCTCCATAGCAACATTACAGTTTGTGTTGAAAAACATAATTACTCACATGAATGATGGATCATGATAAATGTAGAGATGCATGATTTAAACACAAACGTGGTGTCATTTATAATACTGACAAACACAATGCCTCCTACTACGGAATGCAACGGATGACAAATTCCTATATGCAATGCAGTGATGCAGCGAATGCATGTGTGAATGCACAATAAGAATGCAAAATTCAAATGCAAACGCAAATGTTTTTCGATTTTATGCTTTACCATTTTTTTTTTGAATTTTATTATTTTTATGAGTTTGTGAGCCTCATATCTGACCAAACGACGAGTACATGCCTCTGGAAACTTTATATTGACCAAGTGATTTTTAAGAATCCTTGGAGCTTTTAGGATTGACCAAAGGAATTATGGGTACCTTTGGGGCTTTTTGGGATGACAAAGATATTTTGAGAATCCTTGGAGCCTTTGGGTTAACCAAGCAATTTTTTTGAAAACTCTTGGTGCCTTTTGAGTTTGACAAAAGGGCTTACAGATACCTTTAGAGCTTTTTAGGATGACCTAGTGGTTATAAGCAAACCCTTGGGTCATTTGAATGACATGACCAAGTGGTTTTAGTAACCCTTGGAACCTTTTGGGATGATCGAGCAGTTTACACAAACCCTCAGAGCCTTTTAGGTTGACCAAAGGGCTTACAAATGTCTTTGGGGATTTTTGATTGACCAAAATACTTATGATAGTTTTTGGAGCTTTTTAGGATGACCGAGTAGTTACAAGCGACCCTCGGAGCCTTTTACTATTTTATTCAAGCATAAAATGCCTTAATATGGATTATGTTGAGAGGTCCAGGCTCTTCAACACCCCCTAGCAACATTAGGCGATTGGTATCTAGACCAATCTTTTCAGATATGATGTAGGGTCCTAGCCAATTAGCTGTGAATTTGTGTCACATATCTGGTGGTAAATTAGAGTTTTGTTGGTTCTCTTTTAAGACAATATCCCCAACTCCAAAGTCTCTCTGGTGGACTTTGATATTGTAAGCTCATTTTAGTCACTCCTGATAAATGTGAAGATGCTCCAAGGCATTCATGTGATGTTCATCAAGTAGCGTCAGTTGATCCAATCGAGCTTGCCATGCATTGTCATCATCGATGAACTCCTTCAATGTGACGTGCAGCATTGGAATTTCAAATTCCAAGGGCATAATGGCCTTAGCGCCATATACTAGTGATAATGGTGTTTCCCTAGTGGGCATCCGAATACTTTTCCTGTAAGCCCAAAATGCAAGGGGAAACTAGATATGCTAGTATTTGTGGTTTTCATGTACTGTCTTTTTCAAGATGGCCACCACTGTCTTATTTGAAGCCTCAGCCTACCCGTTTGCTTGTAGATAGTATGGAGTTGCAAAACTATGTTTGATTCTATATTTAGATGTCAAATCTCTCATAGTTTTTTTCTTGAAAGATGTTCCATTATCCGATATTATTTTGGATGGAATCCCAAAATGACTTATGATATGCTCCAGTATAAACTCTGTTATACGAGCTTCGGTTGTCATTGTTAAGGGTATTGCTTCCACCCAATTTGTAAAATACTCAGTAGCCATGATTATGAATGTATTCCAACCCAATGACAGAGGAGATATCTTGCCTATAAGGTCTAATCCCCACTAAGAAAATGATCAAGCCGCTTGAATGGGCTGTAAGGCCTACGATAGAAAGTACATATGATTAGCATGATGTTGGCATTTAACACATTTATTGACATACACATTGCACTCCTTCTCCATAGTGGTCCAATAGTAGCCCATTCAAAGGATGTGCTTGATGATGGCCATGCCGCTGAAATGGCCACCGCACGTACCATCATGGGCTTGTGAAATTGCCCATGATGCCTCTTGGGGCTCTAAGCAACAAAGGAGAACTCCATAATAGCCTCGTTGGTACAATATGTCTCATATTAAGGCATATTTAGCCGCTTTATATTTAAATGTGTGCTTCATGGCACGTAGAAATCCCTCTGGGATTATACTAAGCTTTAGGAAGTCTTTAATTTATGACATCCAATTTTGATAAATCTCAACTTCGACTACTAAGATGACTTTCTCCCTGATGAGGCCCAAAAATGCCTCATTATTACACAATGTTTGACTACCATATGATAATTTAATTGCCAAATAGTTGACTAAAATATACTATTTGTTAAGTGTTTGCATGATTTTATGTTAGGAATACTATATCTCTGTTTTTGACTATTTTCAGCATTTTATGACTGATTTTGTTTGATTAAGTAGCAAGTAAAAACATGCATTTCAATTAACCAAATGTGGTATGTTGATATCCATTAACTTCTCAATGGTTTTTGAATGTTTTCCTGCCCTTCAACTTGTTTCAAATCCACATTGAAGCCAAAATTTTAGGACTGTCATAAATCTGAAAATATGAAAAAAATAGCCATATAAAAATCAGCAAGCTATCACTTTATAGGAACACCTTGAAGTTGTCAAGCAAAGCATGAGGATATGGATGGAATGAGTTTAGGACTAAATAAGACATCTGACATATTTAGAAGCATTCCCACATGGTCTAAATAGGCAGAAATAGGTTATAATAGAGCAGGGACAATTGTGCAGCACTGTTGCACTATTTCAGCATGGTTACTTGGTGAATGAAGTGTATAAATTCAATAGCAACTTGATGTACTCCTTCATGTTGATATTTGAATAATTTTTCCATGTTCTAATTTGTTTGAATTTGCAATAAATGCCAATATTTTACAACTGTGCAGTAGAGTTGGAAAATGTAGTAATTTACCATGTAAATTCCAGAAAGCTACCAATGAATGGCAAGGCATGTAATTCACACATGGAGAGAGATGAAGGCTATTGCAATCTGATCCTAAGAGATAACCCACATAAGAAATGTAGATGAAATCACTTTAAGAGCACACATTTTTTCATTCTAAAGATATTTGGAATGAGCAGACATCTTCTAAATGAGAAATACAGTCTCTTCGGAATGAGCGGACATCTTCGGAATGAGAAATACAGTCTCTTTGAAATGAGCCACTTATCTTCGGAATGAGAACAAAAAGTGCTTTTTGACTTGTTGACTGATTTTTGATGATGGAAAAAGGGAACGAAGGTTGAAAATGTTAAAGGAAAATATCTCCCATCTGACTTTGTCGTCCTTGCCGTCCAAAGCCACCATTCATGGAAAAGATCAATTTTGATCCTCTTCTAGGATAAACCTAGAAATAACTGTAGCATAATATGAAGTTGTTTGCAAGATAGAAATGGTATATTTTGAAGTGGAGAAAAATGTGTGAGATATTTCTAGACTCCTCCCATGTACTTCAACCACTGAAGATGCTTTCTAAGCGCCAATGACTACTACTGCAACACAAACTGTACAGATTTACATTTATTTTAGATCCAGATTTATTGGCAAATCATTGTAAAGTAGCACATAGGCTGATTTGAGCATGGGATATGTTGTAAATATTTATATAAATAACATAGCTCCCTCCTTGGTTGAGCCAATTAGGAATTAGAATAGAGGAGAGTTTTCAATAGTAGCAATTAGGACCTGTACAATCATTTTTTGTAACGAGTTTTCAGCATGTTTTATCATCAATAAAAGTGCAGTTATTTTATCATTTTCTGTTCTGAGTTTTAATTAGTTAAGGAGTGCTTTTCACCTCCTTCTAGATCAGGAAGTATGGTCCCACTTTCAGATCTAGAAGGAGGATTCTTATGGCAGGTTTTAATCTATAATTTTGCTGTGGCAGAATTAACAGATTACTTGTCAAGTTTACTTTTCTTATTTTAAGTTTGTATAATGTTCTTTATATTTTCTATTATGTTTGTGTACAACATTTGTGTGTGTGTCAGCTGATAAATTATATTAAGAATATTTCCTTTGCTTTCCATGTTTTCCTTGATTTTTTGTTTTAGCAACTTTCCATTTTCAGCATATTTCATTTTGCTGTCAATTCCTGTAGCAGAAGCTTGACGACATTTTGTGGCAGGATATTGACAGGTGTTTTAGTATAAGTTTCATTTACAAGCATCATTTCAATTATGCAAGAGTAACTAGGTTTCAATTATGCAAATGTAACTTAGGATTTCATTTCAACAACATTTAAATTCAGCAATTTAAATTTTGTTATTTTAATTCTACAAAAGTAGATTAGAATTTCAATTTAGCAATTCTAATTCTTGCAATTGTAGTTAGATTTCAATTCTTGCAACTTAGAATTAGTTTTTAGTTCCTATAATTTTCCATTCTGTAGATTAGGTTTAGTGTGACACCAAATGGCTAAACCAAATCTGTCTCACCTAATAAATGCTTGAAATTTGAATTCTTGAATTGTACTCTGCCCTAGCCTTCTATCATAGATAGCCTTGGACACCACCCCAAATTGATAAGATCTTTGAGATTTAATTATGTGCTTAACGACAATGCATCACTCCCCCTGTGTATTTACCTTTGTAAATGTAGACTCGAAAACAACCTTGTGGTGAATGGTACTACCACTCCCCATAGGACTCTAAGATGTTAATGACCCCTAGGGTGTCTTCTTAAGAAATTCTTTAGCTTTGCAAAACCATTCATATTTTGGTTCTACACTGATCATGTTGATCGATTATTTGTTATCATAGGCTGCACACTCTGTTGCTGGATGCGAGAGTGTCTTGACATGGATGGTAGTGAAATCAACAAATGGATTCTAAGGGATTAAATATCCCAAATATGCCATGGTGTTTGCAAACCTATTTGACAATCGAGGGATTGCCTCAATGTCATACCATTCAAATTTAGCCAAATATGGGTCAACTAGATCTTTATAGGCTTTTAGTATGGGACATAGACACTGAAAGAGCCCCTTGACTTGATTTACTATGAGCAAGGAATCACCAAAGATGTTAAATATCTTAATATTCATGGCGACGACTATGTGGAGGCCCAGTAGTAGGGCTTCATACTTAGCATTATTGTTGGTGCACGAAAAATCCAACTTGAATGGCAAGGGCATTGGAGCTCCTTGTGGTGTGAAGAACACTATTCTGGCATCACCTCCTTGTTCACACTCCAAACTGTCAAAGAATAGAGTCATATTAGCGTTATTCTCTAGTTCTTCGAGTTTTTGGAGCTTCAGATATGATGAAGACCGCATCGTCCAGAAGCTCAATTGTTAGAGGCCTACTGTTTGACAGTGGTGCCTCAGCTAATTGATCTACTATGACCTATCCCTTAATGGACTTCTAGATTATAAATTCTAGATCTAACTTCATCAATAGCATGATCCACTTTGTAGTACGTGTATTGTGATAAGTCTTACTCATCATGTACTACAAAGGATTATGTTTGGATATAACATATGTCGTATGACTTAACAATATAATGTCATAATTTCTTTATAGTGAACACTACTACTAAACACATTTTTTCCACACATGCATACCCAAGCTCATAGCTCACCAAGGTTCGACTAATATAATATATGGTCTATTCTTTGCCTTGCATGTTCTTTTGGACTAACATGGTTCCCAGTGCAAAGTCAGTTGCCGATATATATAGTAGGAAAGGCACCTCTGGCCTTGGTGGAGCTAGCACTGGTGGCATTGCCAGGTATTTCTTTATCTTAGTGAAGGCTGACTTGCAGTCCTTGTCCTAGTTGAATGGGACCCACTTATGTAGTAGTCAATTCATGGGTCGATATTTATTCGATAATTGAGCGATAAATCACTTTATTGAGGCTACCTTGCCTTGAAGGCTCCTTAATTCCTTAATATTGGTGGGAGGATGCATTTCCAAATTGGCCTTAACCTTCACTGGGTCTACTTATATGCCTCTCTTCTATATTATTAATCCTAGTAATTTTCTAGAAGTTAGGCCAAATACGCACTTCTTAGGATTCAGCCTGACATTGTGCTCTATCAGGCGATCGAAGACTTTTCTTAAGACCTTTGCATGCTCTTCTCGTAGCAATGACTTGGCCAACAATTCATCGATATAATCTTCTAGAATTTTGTGCATAGTCATGAAAAATGTATGTCATGGCCCACTGATATGTGGCACTATCATTTTTGAGGCCAAATGGCATAACTTTGTAGCAAACCGTTCCCCATGGCGTTATAAATGTGGTTTTATGCTGGTCTTTGGGCTTAATACAAATTTGGTTGTGACCAAAAAAATCATCCATTAAGGAGAGCATTTCGTGACTTGCAGTTGCATCTATGAGAGGATCAATATTGGGCAATGGAAATGAATCTTTGGGTGTTGCCTTATTTATGTCTCTAAAATCTGTGCAAATACGTATTCTTCCATCGGGTTTTCCCACGGGTACCATATTGGACATCCACTTTGGATAGTCGATGGAGATCACAAATTCCACATTCAATAGCTTTTGTAGCTCATATTTCACCATTAAGGCTATTATTGGGTGCATTTTTCTAAGCTTTTGTTTGACCGGCTTCTTCGTCAGATCTAGTAAAATGTTATGCATATCCTTGTAGGTCCAAGCAAACAAATTTAGTCTCTCTTTTAGTAGAGGGATGAGGGTGGCCTACTCATCTAGAGTGAGACTCTCTCAAAATTTAACCTTCTTTGTACTAGTGGGATCATTACTGATATCCACCTCAAAGGTTTCCTCTACCGACATATGTGATCCCTCCTCAAGCTGGTGAGGCATAGGAATCACATGGATGTCATCAGCTGGGTTGATTGGTTCTGCGTTGGAAGCATTTTTGGTATGATAAACATCAAATGCACATCCTGGTGCAAAATGGAAAGGTTGCAATATTTATTCATTGGGGAAGAAATCCTCAGGCTCAATGGGTGAATCAGTGTGATTCGAGTCGATAGCATCTCTGTTAAGATACAACAGTTTGGACAGATATATTGGATTGTAGAGTGGAGTGGTCAAATCAATGGAGACCATGTTTATAGAATGGAATTGATCTCCAAGACCACACGGACCAACTTCTATAAAATTCGTGTAGTCCTCATACCCACGATCTGGCTCTAATGGCACAGGAACAAAGGGGTCTTCCCTGTGAGGACTGCAAAAAACCAGATCCTCCCTATACACTAAATGCAAAATAGGATCATTTGGCTCATGGATCTCCATGTAGATTAGCATAGGGGGATTAACCAACTGAAGAATTTGATCCAAATTTAACTGTATTTCTCTCAGACATGGATCAACATGTAGTTGTCGATAGACCTCATCAATGTTGATGGGTTGATTATGGTAACTCAAATAATGAGGACCAAGGTAGGCCCTCTCTAGCTCATCTTCTTTGTCACTGTCATAATAGAATACTTCATTAACCCCTACTCCTGGAGGGCACTCTGGAAGTTGTGGCCCCATGAACCTGGCCGCTTGATCAGTGTCATCACTATTTGTATAAATTAGATAATTATATCGTAAGTGTGACATTGCCAAGAAATATGGCTCTGCTTCTTCCCTTGAATGATCAATGTTGGTAAGGATATCTTCGATCACCTGTATCTACTCAATAGGCAATAAATGATGTGCATGTTAGGGCCTCTCATAGGTACCTTCGACTTCATCTCTAGATTCATCGTCGTTTGAGTATTCCTCGTCTGCATCATACCCTGGTCTAGTCATATCGAAGGTGGACTCTGCTCCATCCTCATTACAAATATATCCTAGCTTGAGATCACCTATAGTAATGGGGCTATGCCCCTGCACATCTATGTCATCGACTGCATCATGGGTTTGGTGTCCCAGTTGATATCTGGGGTTCATTTCTATATCAGTCTGCTCAAGGAGCCCTTCACAATGATCTTCGAGTGGCTCAGGGGTGATGACAGATATCATAGGGTGATTCCTCAAAATTTGGAAGGATTCGGATGATATGGATTAAAATCCACATCATCCACCATACTAAGGTACAAACAATCTAGGGATGTTGTGAGCAAATCATCCTACCCTATATTTGTAACCCTAAACTAAACCTACCAGTGACTAACTAATAATGAGGTTCCAGTGGAGTCCTCCATCCTTGTTCAAAGAGACCAAGGTCGTATCCATGCCAATGATATAGCTTAAAAATATGCATGGCATACTTTGTATTGGACAGATAACAAACGTTTACTGTGAAAGGTTCCTCATCATCTTCATCCATGGGCTCTCGCATTAGAAGATGGTCTAGCCTCGCATAGATGAAGTTAGTCTGGTTAGGCGGCTCTCCCAGTGGAACCATCGATCCAACTGGATAACGATGAGCATATGGTCGATAAATCTCTTATGCAGTAATCATAATTGGTCTAAAGGTCACATTATGTACAAGGTACTCACCTAATATGGTGTTAACGAGATGTACCATCACCCGCGGTGTGGATGACCCTACTAAATATGTAGGTAAGGCAGGTTGAGGTGCCTCCTCGGCTTTGTCTTGGGGTTCCTCAACTTCCATGGGAATGGGAACCTCCTTGGTGATTGGCTCAGGCTCATGCTCTTTCTCTTTTTTTCCCACTTTCACCTTCAACTTCCTATCATCCCGATGCATGACTTATGCCAACAATTTTAAGGAAGTAGCAGTGGTGTGCTCCGATCTGTGTGACACAGATAGAGTTGGTTGAGCACGTACCATTAGTTTACCTCCTGGTTTCTTTATTGGTGATGATGGCTAAACATCCAGGTGCATTGACGGGAGTATGAAACCCCCAGGAAAATCTACTAGGTTCATGAACTTAAATGGCTCTTCATCCAATGCCACTACGTGAACCTGTCCCTCATGAATATATTTCATGCACTGATGCAATATCGATGGGATGCAACACATTTCACGAATCCAAGGCCTACCAAGTAATTTGTTGTACTCCATGGGCCCTTCTATCACATGACACATTACTGAGATGGTCTTCAAGCCTACCTATATGGGTAGGATAATTATTCCAACAGTTCAACATAGTGTGTCATTAAATGCTCTCAATGTAAATGTAGTTCACACAATGTATGATTTAGGTAGCTTCAAATGACTCATCACCTTGGTCGTTATTATGTTGATCGATGAGTCGGTATCGATCAAGACCATTTTAAATGGCATGTGATTAACACATGTGATTATATGTAATGATGGTTCATCCGTAGTTGTAGAAATCATCCTTATCTCATGATCATAAAATTGGATCATCGATTCCTGACACTGTTGTACATGTCCCACAAAATTAGTAAATGCCTACACATCCTAGGACTGTACTTCAATGGACCTCAAAATGTCCATAAGAGTGTCCCTATGCCTCGGGAACTACTGTATTAATTCATATATTGACAACTTTGTAGGAGTTATCTATAGGTTTTGAACCAACCTACTCCTTATGGTCACCATCGGTCTTGTTGGTGGGCCTAGAATATTCTGTGTTGGTCACTGATTCGATGTTGCTTGTATTTTAATGGGAGCACGAGGTTGATTTTGTTGTTCATATCTCCTGTGCCTAGTGAAAATGTTCACCATGCCTATGAATCCCTAGGTAGGTGGTTCGACTCGCACCTTGTTGACTTGGCCAACGTTGTTTTGAGGTGCCTTATGATTTGGCAAGGGGTTTTTATAAATCCCCATATTTTGGTTATCGGGTGTCTGCGGGTTGTGCGGCACTACAAGCTCACCTTTTTCAATCATATTTTGAACCATGTGTTTGAAATTCTAGCACACCTCAATGTCATGGCCTTTTGTTCTATGATAAATGCAAAATAGATCTTCTTGGTACCTCTTTGGTTTGGGTTGATTTGGGTCTATCATCTTGACTTTGAGAAATCTAATCGCCTTGGCCTCGCATAGCTCATGGAAAATTGATGTCAGTGATTCCGTTAATGGTGTGAACTGGTGAGGTGGGCATTGATCTTTGTTCTTACCCTTATAATTGTTGTTGCACTTGTCATATTGCGCAGGGGGAGGTTGGGCCTGATAATTCTATTTTGTTACCCCTTGTTCTCCCTTTGAAGATTCAACACCACTTGATTCACATGGGCCTGCTTACCCTATTGTTTTGTGGCACTCTTCTTTTATCCCTCTCTCCTATTCTTGAGCTTCAAGTTGCCTTCCTGCAACTTGATGTCCTCAATAACTTTGGCTTGTGCCAAAGCCTCTTTGAATGTAGGATACTATTGCAGCTGTAGCAGTAACAAGATGTGCTTGGCACAACTCTTCATAAAAATTTGGGTTAACTTTATGGTAGGAATAGGGAATGGCAACTTCACCATTAGTCTCCTCCATCTCTTTCTGTATTGCTCTATTGGCTCATCATCGTGCTGAGCTAGCGTAGCCAGATTGGAAATATTGGTCTGTTTCTTAATACCAAAGGAATAGCATTCAAGAAAGGCATCAACTAATTTCTTGAAACTGGTTATGCTATGTTTCTTTAGCTTATTAAACCACTCTCGGGCTAGAACTAAAATTGTCATCATGAACGTATGCAACAATAATGCATCATTGCTTGCTATCTAAAAATAAGCATCTAGGAAGCTCGTGACATGTTCCTGTACATCTCCATCACCCTTAAACTTGTCCAACCTGGACATATCAAAATGATCAGGGTAAGCCAGAGTAGGCACCGAAGGATCTAAAGGCTCATTATGGATTTTTCATAATTTTAGCTTTTGAATAGCCACGCCTTGTCTCTCGATGGCTTTGATCTTCTCGGCTAAGGCCTTATAGGCCTTTGAAGATAGAAATTTATCCTCCCTAAGTTGATTTGGAGGTGGCTTAGGAGGTACTATCTTCCTCGTACAAGATGGAGGGTGTTGCTCTTCCTCCCCCTCAGCTCAGGAACTCTTGGGATATTCTTGCTCGTATCCGTCTCCCTCTACTTCTTCATGCTACCTCTGCCTCTGATTATCGAGTGGTAGTGGTCGTTCCCTTTGTTCAGCACTAGCATGAGTATAAGCGTCTCTTTGCTCTTGATGCATATCGACTTGTGATAAAGCCTTTCTATATACATGCTCTTTATGCTCATCATGAGGATATAGGCTAGCCCTAGCTAACCTATCCTCCTGCTCCACGCGTTCCTTATGGGTAAGGATACGCTTTGCGTGCATGCGCTGCTCATATAGCCTTTATCTAATGAGCCTCTATGCTTGAATATGTTCATATTTTATGCACTACCTCTCTATGTGAGCACCCTCTAATTGATCTTGGAGGATTTGGAATTTCTACTCCAATACCAGTCAATGTGACCTATCGATCTGATCGATCATGGGAGGCCTTTGGTATCCCTGCTTTGTACGAGTGACCTTGTGGTTTCTATACCCATCAAACTGATGTGTTGTACCTTTGACTCTATCTATGAAGATGGTATTGGCCTCTTATTCTATCCTGTACTATGAACCACCATGCACAGATAGTGGGTGTGTGACATGAGGGTGCTTAGAAGCCTCTCCATGTTCTCTAGTAGTCTTGACGACACTCACACTATGCTCACTTGGGGCACGAGTGGGTGGAGTAGAAGGCTTACAACCTAGCTACTCTAAAACACTACCTAGACCCTCTAGCTATCTAGACTACCATCGCTCATGTGGTGGTGTGCCATTATCTCCCACATTTGATATATCAATGGTGATCTTGCGTGGTGGACCACGCATGGGAGTATGGTTAGACCTATGCTCGATAGCAAGTCTATCTATCTGCCCCTAAATGGGTGGATCTCTAATCCTTATATACTTAGAAGGTGGACCCATAGATCCTCCTATGGAATTAGTACATAGGGGTACCAACCTAGTCCCCTACACAACAATCTCTTCGGTAGATCCCATGGACGTGCGTGCATTGAGGTATCGATAATGGCTCTCGAGTGGAACACCCTCATGCTGGAAGGCTTCCTATTCTATTTTATTCCTAGAGGAGTGTATTGATGCTCCTTTATCTAGGGTATGCTCTACAAGCTCCCCTCGTGTTGAGTTATCTCCTCTAATGCTAGTCGAACGACATTCGGTTTGCTCATGTGGTTGAGGAATTGACATGTGTTGTTGTGAATTGGTTAGGGGTTGGTCATCGATGTTAGGTTTAGACCTTTGTCGACCACCCCGTGTATCCACCATTGTGTACCTAGCATCTAGATGTATTATTATTAAGCAAACAAGGTATACAATAATGATTCTCATTTTAAATTTTGAAAGTGAGTCCTAAACTGTTTGATGTGTTTTCAAGATTTGTTGTATCAGTGTAGAAACCCTTATCATGTTTTACAAAACTTGTTGGATTTTATTCTCAGTTTAATGGCTTTAACCTATACACTCGTAGCTCGACAACTTGGCTATGAACTCAAGTCACGTAATCCAACCTATAATGTGTGGTAATGAAGCCCACACATCGTCAGGGAGCATGGGTCCTCCCAGATCCTCACCCATTTTCCCCCAGTCAGTGTTATACCCTCCAAAGAGAATACATGCAAATTTTCTAGGGTAAAAAAGGTTCTCAGATTTGGTATTGTTCTAGTATCCAAAAGTTTCACGATATTTGGGCCAACCGATGGAAGTTATGCCCACCGTCATTAAACCCTACTAGTGGTTGGATGTCAAGCCCAACTCACTAGTGTTTAAGTGCCAAGTGGTGTGTGTGATTCCTTTTAATGTACATAAAATAAATGCATCATATAGCATTCATTCTCAATTTCTAAATGCTATGCAAATGAAAGAACATTTTAAATTCAAAAAATGTAAGCTATTCTAGATGCTCTTTGAGACAATGCACATTACGATGATAATTGGCCACTAATTGGGCCTCACACATGCAAACCATTCACACAAATTCTATCAAGCACACTGGATTCTAGGGTGGATTAAAATCAGAGATCCGCTATTCCTAGCAGCTCCTTTCTAATGACACGAAAGATAAATGCAACTAAGAGCCAATTCATTTTTTTTTATTTCTTAATTCTTAATTGATTTCAAAATTAGACTTTCTAGAAAAACACAGAGACAAATAAAGTTACAGATACTGATAAATAGGGCCTACCTTAGGTCCACATTCGATTGAGCTTCATCCCTCTACTATCTGCTATGTCTGTTGGAAACCGTAGGTCTGGGCTACGGTTCTGACTATGGCCTGCACGTTGAACCTGTGGTTCAATTGTTGGCCCATAGCTGGTAGCTATGGTTTATAACTACAAGTCACAAAAACCAAAAAATGATGTTCAGATGCTAGAATTGCGGAGTTCCGTTGTGATCACCTTCTAATCCAACCAAAAAGCATGCACCCATCTACTATACTATATCGTATTCATTCATTCAAAGCATAAAATTGACAAGATTGCATAGATTCAACAAAATAGACTTTTCTTGTATTAATAATTGCAAAGAATCTTGATTACAATCATGCCCCTCTTAGGGTCACCCAAATGACGATACGATTAATACAATGCCAAAGCCCTCAACAGGGTAGCCGCACTAATAGTGCTTTTCACTTTGTCACAAACTACTCTAGGATGGAGTTGCCCTCTTCTTCGCATTGAGGAAGGAAGTTGATGGTTAATTATCCTTTGAATCTGTTCCCTACGGTCAAGAAACAACATAAGAGTGTCAAAAATATAGGCAGCCTCTCATGATGAGGCCCTTTTAGGAAAATTGCATAAAGACACCATGAAGCATGTATAATCAAGAAAACATGAAAAGTGCTTCTAAACTATGTAAATTGAATCAATATTCATGGAATTGCATGAAGAAAGACAACAACTACACTATGCATGGATCAATTATGTAAAATAAAGCATGAAAGTGCATAAAGAATCCATTAATGTCCTATTTGATGATTAACATAAAGAAACTAATCTAACCTAATTCTACCGGTCAAAAGTCTACTAAATTGCAATTAAACCATGAAAATAGCTAATCTAAGCTAATTAACCAAACTAAAATAAAAATGGTAAGGTGGTGATACCTTTGTTGTAAATCGCAACTTTGATGAGCGGTCTACATTGTAAACTATGGCTGAAAGCCACGATTAGCAATCTGATAGGTTTACCCTTAATTCCAATGGCAATGGGCTTGACCTCCTTGTCCAAATTGATGTTTAATGGTCACCTTTGGTGTCCTCAGACTGATTTTATGGTTGATTCACTGTGAAGGGCCTTCGTTTGCCTGAATATGCATTTCTTAGCTCTCCTTGGATCCTAGGGCATCCATAATGCAATTCATCATGAATCTTGATAAGTAGGTAGGGGATAAGTGCAATAGCTCTCTCTTAGTATACTCTGTTGAGTGTACAATTCGATAGGGCTTTGCTACTCAAATATCCAATGCTCTCTCTCCTTATTTGCCCTAATTTTGAGGGGTACTTATAGGACTAACCAAGGGCTATAGGTGGCTCCATGGAGAAGCCAATATCAAGAAGGGGTGGTTAGTACAGTTGGAATGGAAGCTTTCGTCCTCTAACCACCTTCTTCTAGATCATATGGTCATTCCAACTGATTTGCATCATATGAAGGCCACCTAAACTTTAGTTAAGACCGTAGGTCACAACTACGGTCTAGACTATAAACCATAGGTCTTAGTCACGGTTCAGCCTGTAAATCGTAGGTCTGGGCTGTGGTTCAAATTGATTAGGCCAAGGAACCCAAATTGAGTGGTTAGAACCACTTCTCTATCTTGGAGTCTGTCCAAGATCTTCCATATGGTCTTGTAGCATGTCCATATGAGTAGTCACCCTCGACATGACGCGTTTTAGGTGTCTACAAGTATAAGATCAACTTTTACTTTTCTTTCCCAAAAAATATTATCCAATATTATCAATAGCAATATCAATAGCGGTAATCAAAGAAATTCACAAATCATCACACACAAGAGAGACACAAATTTAACGTGGTTCACCCAATGTGGGCTACTCCATGGAGAAAATATTTCCTCTAAATTTTCTCAACAAATATCTTGGGAATCAATTCCCTATTACAATATTTATGGACCTCTATCCAAAGGAGACACCAATCCCATATGCTCTGATTTGTGGATCTCTCTCCATAGGAGAATTCTATCACCTTGCTCTAGTTCATGGATCTCTCTCCACAATAAAACTCTATCCCCTTACTCTAGTTCGTGGAACTTGATCCATAAGTTTGATTGTGTACCAAGGAGTCCATCTTCTCTTTCATGCCTTGCTCCCACTTCTTCTTGGTTTCTACCTGCATCCCTTCTTCATATGTTTTTGGTTCACTGGTCATACAATAATACATAACATAATGAAGGAGAGTAACGATCAAGAGGTCTACTTATCCTGGTATATTTTTTAACAACACTTGCAAGAGTTTTAGGTGCTTGTTGCTACTATTGTTGATTTTCTAGCACCTTTGGAGTTTCACTTTCATAAAGCACTGTGTATTCTATATTTACCTTTTCCTTTTTCTTTTGCTTCAAGTGGTCTTTATACATAACTTTCTCATTGAATACCACATCTCTACTCCTAATGATTTGGTGATTTTCATAATCCCAAAAATGATAACCAAAATTATTAACTCTATATCCAATGAAAGTGCACTTCTTGGGTTTTGCCTCAAGTTTAGTTATATTTTCTTTATCAATATGCATGAATGCTCCACAACCGAAAGTCTTCATAAATTAGTAGTTAATAGGTTTACCTATCCATACCTCTTTCAGAATCCCACCATCCAGGGAACTTGAAGGCCCTTTATTTATTAAATAAATTACAGTATCTATAGAATCTTCCCAAAAATGTAAGGGCAATCCTGCATATAATCTCGTACGCCTAGCATATTCCATAATAGTATTTTTCATCATTTTTGACACACCATTATCTTATGGATTTTCTGGAATCATCTTCACTCTACAAATCCCATTGTATGAACAATAACTGTTAAAATATTTGGTGTAGTACACACCTCCATTATCTAATCTGAGACACTTCAACTTTTTTTCTATCTCATTCTCAACCAAAGCTTTCCATTTCTTAAAAGTGTCAAATACATATGATTTCTTTTGAATACAATAAACCCAAGTTTTTCTAGTTGCATCATTAATAAACGTAACATAATAATAAGCCACCAAGATATTATACCTGAGTTGGTTCCCATACGTCTGTATGCACAAGCTCTAGCTTTTCACTCTTAATTTCTTTTCCAACTCTAAGAAATCTGACTCTTTTCTATTTTCCATAAATGCAGTGCTCACAAAAATCTAAATCAACCTGCTTCAAACCTGGCAAAAAATTTCTTAAGTGGATAATCTGCATCCCCTTCTCACTCATGTGCCCAAGCCTATGATGCCACAAAATTGTATCTTCTCCTGTAGAAGCTAAAGCAATAGAAAGATCAGTATTACCAGTACATACAACGTACCTTCCTTATTTTCTTTTACTAATAACAGTAATCCTTTAGCAACCTTCCATAAATTTGTTGAGAATGTAATTGTACATCCTTCGTTGTCCAAATACCCTGTGGAAATTAGATTTCTTCTCAAATCAGGAATATGCCTCACCTATTTTAGTAACCATTGGTTTCTATTTGGTAATTTTATCTGTATCTTACCTTTTCCAATGATTTTACATGGTCTATCATCACCCAAATAGACTTGTCCAAAATCACCTTGAACATAATCTAAAAAATATTATCTATGAGATGTGGCATGATATGAAGCCCCTGAGTCTAGCACCCAACAATCATTAATATTATCTAGTGAAAGGATTAAAACATCTTGCAATACATCACTTGCTACATTTGCTTCCTCATTACCTTGTTTTTCTTCTCCCTTTTTTCTTTTCGAGTCCAACAGTCTCTTTTTAGGTGTCCTTTCTTTCCACAATGCTAGCATTCCAACTACTTTCCTTTAGATTTGGATCTGTATTTCTTTGATTTTCCATGTTTTTCTAAACTCTTTCCTCTCTCCTTTTATCTACCCTTGTTTTCCACAATTAATGCATTACCCGATGTCTCACCTGTACTTTTCTCTCACATTTCCTCGCTAAGGATAACACCAATAACATCATCAAATTTTAAATTATTTGAATCAAAAACAAAATTACTCATAGCCATGAGCAAACCATTCCAGCTTTCTGGAAATGAGCATAAGATCAAAAGAGCCCTAACTTCATCATCAAAAAATACTCCAACAAAATTTAACTGATTAGTAACCATGTTAAACTCATTTAAGTGATTAGTAACAGACCCACCTTCTGATATCTGCATATTAAATAAACACTTCATAAGAAATACCTTGTTTGAAGCTGAGGGTTTTTCATACAGTTTAGCCAACGTATTCATTAAACCCTTCATTGTATTTTCCTTTGAAATATTGAAAGCCATTGATGATGCCAGGCACAACCGTATTGTTCATAGTGCCTTTCTATCTAGAACTTCTCATTCTTCGTCTGATGTCTTTGCTGGCTTCTTTGCTATTCTGCATAATGGTAGGTAAAGATCCTTATGATAAATATAGTCCTCTATTTGCATATTTTGTAGCTGGTAATTTTGGCCATTAAACTTCTCAATCCTAAACCTACCTTCTTCTGCCATTGCTCCCACTTGAATAAAAAACCCTCCTTTCAAGTGCATTTTTTAAACCCTAGGCTTTGATACCAATTGTTAGGATTAAATAATAAAACACAAGCAATAAATAAATGCGGAAATAAAATACAGAAGAATAAAGTAATACACGAGACACAAATTTATGTGGTTCGTCCAATGTGGGCTACATCCATGGATAAAATAACCATGTCTTATTATTCCATCTAGAAAATCTTGAAGGGATACAACCTACAGCAAATCCATCATACTTCCTCTTTGATCTCACAATTACAGTCTCTCTTCCTTCTTCACTTCCTTCACACCCTTCACAGTCTTCACACTCTTCATACTACAATCTCCAATGTCGTACAACATCCTCTTATAAAAAGAGGGTTACAATTTTAGGGCAAATCATTAAGACCCCAAAATAAAAATAAAAATTTACTATTTTCGGTAAATTATCTTTTCTATCGCAATTTTCCATTTTTAGTAATTACTATTTTTAAAAAATTATTTTTCATCAAAACAATTTCCATTTTTAGTAATTACTATTTTCGAAAAATTATTTTTCGTCATTTTTTTTTAAATAGTAATTCACAAAAAAAACTCGGATTAACATGCAATTTGACACACAATTACATAACGTCCATATCCTTTCATAGAGTGGGTCCAAACACGACTAAAATAGGACCTCCAAATTAGAATCAGGCTCCACAACCAACACTTCAATCAGCTATAGCTATGGGCATAAAGTGTATTAGGATATTTGGTGATTCTCAACTTGTTATCAAGAAAATCAACGGAGAATACCAATGTAAAGAACCTACCATTAAGCTTTATCATGAAGTAGCAATGAAATTGCTATCTAAATTTGAATGGTATGAAATCGATAGTTTGCCATGTTCGACTAATAGATTTGTAGATGTGATGGCCTCTCTTGGATCATTGATTCCAAAGGATACCTTAGGAGAGGTACAACTACTCATTATATCTACAATCTCAAAATATGTAATTATCCGTGCTGAATATAAGGATGAAAATAATATTTGCTTTATCCAGTCGGTTCCATATGATCCTTGGTCAAGCCAAATAGTAGCATTTCTCAAGTTTGGAAAACTCCCATATGACATGCCTAGAACTACTAAGCACACTTTCAAGCAAAAAGTAGCTCGTTTTGTTCTCTTGGGGGACGTGTTGTATAAACGTGGTTATGATGGAATCCTCCTTTGATATCTCAAGGTTGTTGAGGCACAAAGAGCCATAGCTGAAGCTCATGATGGTACTTGTCATGGTCATTTTAGTGGGATGGCCATCACAAAGTGTATTCTATACATGGGTTATTATTGGCCCACCATGGAATGAGATTGTTGCAATTATGTTAAACATTGTAAGCAATGTCAAGAGCATGCTAATTTAACTCATGTACCATCACAAGCATTATAGCATATTCAAAGCCGTTGGTCCTTTTCGCAATGGGGTTTTGATTTTATTGGCAAAATCTCACATCCTTCCTTGGGATAACATACATTCATCATCACAACCACTAGATACTTCACAAAGTGGGTTGAGGCAATTCCTCTAACCAGTACAAGAGGACCTAGAATGGTGGAGTTCATACTTCATCATATTATTTATCGTTTTGGTATTCCCTCGAAAATCATCTTTGATAACGGTAAGTCTTTCAAGAACAAGGATGTTAGAGCACTTTGCAAGAAATATAACATCCAACACAGTTTCTCAATTCCTTATTACCCACAAGAAAATGAACATGTTGAGGCTACTAACAAGACCTTAATTGCTATTCTCAAGAAACTCATCAACAAAAATCATAGAGATTGGTATACAAAAATTTCCTTGGCATTATGGGCTTATCAAACAAGCATCCACATGCCTACTGGGGCAACACCATTTTTATTGGTCTATGGATTCAAAGTAATCATGCCTCTTGAGCTTAAGATCCCCTTCTTACAAATTTCTTTACAGGAATTCATAGATGATGACACTACTAGACAAGCATGTCTTGACCAACTCACACTGCTTGATGAGAGGGGAGTCAATGCTTTAGAGCATCTAATAGTTTATCAGGACCACCTAAAGCATGCTTATAACACAAAAGTTCATCTATGTGAATTACACGTAGAAAAATTTATCCTTAAATATAAGCAATAAAATACCAATGCATTACCGCTTCTTCGTTATAAATTCACGGCCAATTGGTTGGGTCCATACATCATCACTCAAAAAGTGGGTAATGACACTTATAGGCTTGCCATTATAGAGAGAGAGTTTTAGGATCTTAATCCTAACCCCTATTGTATATAACTACTTACTCTAATTCATTATGGACCAATGTATCTTTTCATCTCATAACCCTAGATAGGTATATATGCATTCATAATGGGTGTCATAAGGCATCCAAGAACATAATATTTTATATCTCTTCAAGATTTTTGGTAGAGAAACCTCCATTGAAACAGCGATCCTTTTAAAAGTGATTTAACATATTTTCTTTAATTCTGCATTCATTCCATTGTTTTTCTACTTGTTACCATTGCTAGGAACTAGGTTCCTAAAAACTGGTATCAGAGCCATCATTCAAGTAAATATTTTTCACCCCGTTATTCATAACCAATTGTCTGCCATTCATCTCCTACACTTGTGTTTCATCTCTTCAATTACCACATTGCCACTTAAAATACCCACCATACATATAATTTTTTTTTCTCTCTTCTCATATTATATATCAACATGTTAACAATTTATATAAACCACAATAGCCACAAGTTAAGCCCATATACATCCATTTACAACAAATTGTGAAGGTTTCGAATGTAGTAGAGAAATTCCAATAGATAACAGAGGTAGAAATCAGCAAATTTCAAGGTCAAAAAATCAATAAATTTCAAAAAATATAGCCGCAGATCCGTTGGAGAGCAAACCAGATTAAAAAAAATTGATAAAATCTGTCTTTGTCACGTATTTTGGCAACGTCTATAGGTTACCAACAAATATTTATAACTTAAATTTTATAAACTAAAGTTTTTTAAAAATTTTGATCGTCGGTGGTCAACTCTGATGTCGAAAGTTTCTCCAACGAAAAGAGACAAGAGAAGGGGGCGTACTCAATACGCTCTTTTATCCCACATTGGTTTTGAAAAGGAACCAAATGGGCTTCAAATTATCTAGCGTGCATCCTTTTAATTATCTAGCTTGGCTAGACATCTCTCGCACATGCGAGAGCTTTGGTACCGATGGTTGGCACATGTCCCTACTGCTCATTACTGATCGTTGACCTTACCTTCACTTTATTTTGCTCCACTTCTCATGCCCTTGTCGCTCTGACCTTGTGTCGCTCACCCTTGCCACTCCGCATTTTTGCTTCGATCACCCTTGCTGCTCCGTTAGCCCTCGAACCACCTATCGTCCAATCCCTACTGTTCCTGCCTAAATTCAAAACTCAAATTCAAAAAATTAGACTGTTAAAGCCTAATTAAGTTGAAAACCACATTTTTTTGCAAATTTTTTGTAAAAAATTATAGTAACACCTATATAAATTTTTCAAAAATTCTTTCAAACCTAATTCCTTCTACCAAAAAAGACCTATAAACTACAAATCAACCATAAATGGTTGATGGCAGGAGATCCCAATCACAAGAGCCCAACCTTAAAGAATTCATGCAGGAGGTCCATAAATGGAGAGAGGACATTAAAAATGATGTGGCAGCATTGGATATAAAAATTGACACCTATTGCCACTCCATCACTATGTTGCAACAAATTTATGGCCATTGTCTAAGCTAGCCAATCTACTAGAGGGCTGACAAACCAAGCACTACTTGGGGGACCACAAAATGCCATTCTACCTAGAACCACTAAGTTGGTTTTTCCAAAATTCGAAGGAGGTGACCCCACCAACTGGATTTATAGAGTTGAACAATATTTCTCCCTATACCAAATTTCAAATACTCAAAAGGTTTGCATTGCTTCCTTCCACCTAGAAAATATCACCACACAATGGTACCAATGGTACGAGAAGACTAATGGTACACCTACATGGTTAGAATTCACCAAAAATCTAATGGTAAGATTTGGTCCCAGTAAATTTGAAGACTTTACAGGTGCCCTTACTAAACTTCGCCAAACCACTACGGTGAGAGAATACCAAGCCCAATTTGAAAAATTGGTAAATCTTACATCAGGGCTAGATGTTGCATTCTTCCAAATTTATTTTATCAATAGCTTAAAAGAGGAAATTTGACTAGAAGTATAAATGTTCAATCCAGTTAATATGATGCAAACAGTTGGATTAGCCCAATTGGCAGAGGAGAAATTAAATAACTAGTGCCGAGTAGGAAGACCTCCTATAGGAAGATCGCAAAATACTTACACAACCATAAAACTTAATAGGATCCTACCTATTAAATGTATAAGCCCTAAAGATATGAAGGAAAGAAGAGAAAAGGGCCTTTGTTTTCACTGCGATGAAAATTTTATCTCAAACCACAAATGTATTATCCCAAAACTCTATATTCTAGATACACTTGACCAGGGTAATTTAAACGAAGAGGATAATATTGAGGTATAAGTAGTGGTAGATACTCTAGATAATAACACAGAAGATGCACCAGAAATATCCTTTAACACCCTTGCTGGTTTCTCCTCCCCACAAACCATGAAGGTTAAAGGATACTTTAAAAAAATAAAACTTCATTGTGCTTCTAGACTCTGGCAGCACACACAATTTTATTGATCCAAGGGTGGCAACACAAGCTAATTGCTTTATACATCCTTACAATAATTTTGAAGTTATGATTGGAAATGGAGGAAGAATTGCATACAAAGGAAAATATCAAAATATTAAACTCACTATAGGTGATTATAATATGAAAACCGATATGTATGCCCTCCCACTAGGAGGATGTGATATCGTCCTAGGAGTACAATGGTTATGATCGCTCGACACCATACAATGGGATTTTTAAGATCTATGGATGAAATTCACACAAAAAGATCAAATATATACTATTAAAGAATTAAAATCAGGCCCTTATCAAATAGTAAGTTTCCATAGAATGGAAAAGCTTATTCATAAAGGAGGCAAAGGTATGGTTGCACACTTATTCTCCATCCAACCAGCAAGTGAAGAACAACCAATGGCACCTGAACTACAACAACTCCTAGCATACCATACCAAAGTATTTAACAAACCAAACAGATTACCTCCTCAACGAAGCCATGATCATAGCATTCAACTTCTTCCAGGGCACCAACCCCCCTAATATTCGACCTTACCGATATCCATATCTACATAAGACAAATTAAAAAATTAGTACAAGAATTACTTAAAGTAGGGGTTATTAGACCTAGTGTGAGTCCTTACTCTTCTCCTGTTTTATTGGTTAGAAAAAAGGATGGGTCATGGAACCTGTGTTGATTTCCACGTCCTTAACAAACTAACCATCAAAGATAAATTTCCTATCCCTATCATTGATAAATTATTATATGAACTTCATGGGGCTACATATTTCTTAAAATTAGATTTACGATCAGGTTACTATCAAATTCGAGTAAAGAAAAGTGATATTCCAAAAACTACCTTTCGAACTCATGAAGGGAATTATGAATTCATGGTTATACCATTTGGCCTTACCAACGTCCCTTCTACATTTTTGAGTCTAATAAATAAGGTATTCCACCATTTCCTTCGAAAGTTTATTTTAGTTTTCTTTGATGACATTTTGATTTATAGTAAAACATGGGAAGATCACTTGTGCCATTTAGACCAAACATTGAAAACCTTGGAGGAAAATCAATTATATGCCAAAATATCAAAATATTCCTTCTGACAACAAGAAATTGAATATCTCGGACATATTGTCTCTAAAGAAGGAGTTAAAGTGGACCCCCGCAAGATTGAAGATGTAAAAAATTGACCTATCCCAAAAACCTTGAAAGACTTGTGTGGTTTTTTAGGACTAATAGGGTACTATCACAAATTTGTCAAAAATTATGGCAAAATCATAGCCCCCTTAACAACACTACTCAAGAAGAATGCTTTTATTTGGTCTTCCAAGGCTGACGATGCCTTCATCACCTTAAATATTCCATGTGTACCACTCCTATCTTAGCCATGCCATATTTTTCCAAACTATTTAATATTAAAAGTGATGCTTTAGGAGTAGGAATAGGAGCAGTGCTCCTGCAAAATGAAAAACCCTTGGGTTTTACTAGCAAGGCATTTTCAAACTACATGGCATGCCTTCTACTATAGTTAGTGATCGTGATCCCACATTCACTAGTAACTTTTAGAGAGAATTGTTCAAACTCCAAGGCACTCAACTTCATATGAGTTTCACTTATCATCCACAAACTGACGGTCAAACAAAAGTTGTTAACAAATGCTTGGAAACTTACCTACATTGTTCTATTTCTACTCAACCCCTTCATTGGTTTAAATGGCTTCCCTTAGCCGAATGGTGGTATAATACCTCATACCACACCACCATTAAGATAACACCATATAAAGCTTTATATGGAAAAACACCACCTTTCATAACCTCTTATATTCTAGGATTTTTTAATGTGCCAACAGTGGATTCACACCTTTATACAAGAGATAATATTCTTCATCTTCTCAAGGATAGTTTACTTACTACTCAACATCGTATGAAGCAACAAGCAGAAAAACATTGAACTAAGCAAACTTTTAAAGAGGGTGATATGGTATTCCTTCATCTCCAATCCCTATCATCAAACTTCTCTCAAAGGTAAAGGATCTCAATAGCTAGCACCAAAATTCTACGGGCCTTATAAAGTCCAACATATTGGACTTGCTACTTATAAACTTGAGTTACCACAATCTTCCAAATTCATCCTGTATTTCATGTTTCTTGTCTTAAATCCGTCGTTGGCAACCACATTACTACACAAACTCAACTACTAAAATTCACTGAGGAGGGAGCACTCATGGTTGAACCTAAAGCTATCCTAGATCACCACACATGACACCTTCACAATCACCATCATCGAGCTTTTGATTCAATGGAAATACCTACCTTTCGAAGATGCTACATGGGAAACACTTCATCACATCCAACAACAATTTTCTCAATTTTCACTTTGAGGACAAAGCTCTTTTTAAGGAGGGTGGCTTGTTTATATCCTAATCCTAACTCCTATTTTATATAACTACTTACTCTAATTCATTATGAACCAATGTGTCTTTTCATTTCATAACCCTAGGTATATATATATATATGCATTTACAATGGGTGTCATAAGGCATCCAATAACATAATATTTTATATATCTTCAAGAGATTTAGGGAAACCTCCATTGAAACGGTGACCCTTTTAAAAATTATTTAACATATTTTCTTCTGTATTCGTTCCATTGTTTTTCCACTTGTTACCATTGCTAGTAACTAGGTTCCTAACAGAGAAGAAAAAATTGAACCACTTAATGTTATACACTTGAGAGCATTCTATGCATAGTGTGATTTCTATATATGTATGTATACATGGCTAATACATAAAAATATTATTTTTTCATTGGCACACATTTTACATTTCATCTGCACACATTTCATTCAAAAATATTACATTGTGTTTGCACACATTTCATTTTAAAACAATTGTATGCATACACTCCATTTCACAAAATTGCATTCCATCCATATTTCACATCTCATGTTAGGGATCATTTATTCAGTTTAAGGTATTAATTGGTCCAATAAAGTCATGTTGCCTTAATCAGGGGAACCTTTCCAACATCATTTACACCATTCCCCCAAGTCAAATTATTATTTGCAAAACCACATATCCATAATTCCTAGGTATTTTTGGTCACTCAACCACTCCTAGTGTTTTAAGCAACCTCCAAAATACATGTCGAGTTTTCTTTAGGACCAAGACATAATTTTCACTAAGAAAATATTGAGTTTTGGGAATTGACTCCAAAATATTCTTGAACCAAACACAATTCCACATCTTAAAAATATCTTGTGTCAAAAAGGCATAACACCATACTTGGTTTGAACCTCGAAGTGAAAAGAGCATTCCTCACTTATTCCATCATGCAACATAGTCCAAAAAAATAGTGGTTTTCACCACTATCATAGTTGCTTCCAAATTCAAAAGATAGAGTAGTAAGGATAGGGTATAATTATCATCACACTTAGGTTGAGAATTCAATTCCCCAAAGCTCTAAATATTTCATCACACATCACTGATCATTAGGTTGCAAGGATCGTACTACATTTCTAGTCAGATGGTTAAGTATTCATCCCGAAAACCTAAGATATCAAATATTTGGACTATGAATTTAACCTCCACTAGAGCTATAGACACTTTACTGGCAGTGGAGTATGCTCATGCATGGCAACACATCTCTTTCAAATATACCTATGATCATACATACGGATAAGCTAGCTTCTTGGTTTCATCCATAACAGGTCACACCCAATTTACTCAAGATGAGTTAATCAACTCACTTGCACACACATTGGTTCTTGATTACCTCCAGTCATTACCATGATCTTGATTCGGTAAATGAATTCACTGCACACACATTTGGTCCTAAAGGAATTAGGTAGTTTTAGTGAGTTTATTTGATGCCACTAGTCTGTCTAAGTCTTTGTAAAATAGTCATTTTTCCATATCAACATCAATATCTTCTTCCATATCAACATCCATGTCATTTCATGATTCATCCACATCATACGCCACCAAGTTTGGTGCCCCTGATTAAACAACAATGCTAGAACATGGCCAAGAAAAATCTAAACTATAAATGATTATTAGAACATTTGCATTCCATAACTTGCATTAATCATCCATAACATATCATATGCATTAATCATCCATATACACAAATGTGTCCACATAAAAGCATTCACACAAAAAAATAACATAAAATTAAAAGCCATGTATATATATATATGTGTAGAAATATCTCATATACAATGAATTCCTAAAAGGCTACATACAATGCAGCACCAAGGATCATCTATAAAAAGTGCATCTCAGCACTATCTAAGCCCTCCAAGAGGACCCTTGTGACCTAAAAGGAGCCCTATACTAGAGCTATGTCTAGACTCGCTATGCCTAGAAGCCTCTGATATATGAGGTAGGAGGATCAGGAAGTGGAATATGATGCTCCATAAACCTATCCTCCAATGACTCAATATACTTATGTCAAGACCAAAGGTGTGCTATGTCAATATTATGATGATTCTCCCTCTCTAACAGCTCTACTTGGAGCCTCGTGATCCTCTCATCTCGAGTCGTCACCATCGCATCCTGCTCTGCCACCTGCTACTCCAACCTCATCCAATCCTCCTCACTCTGAACTAAAGGTCCATCTGAAGTCTCCCCCATATCATCCCTATCTCTATCATCTCCTCCACTCCCTAGAGCTTACCTCACTGTAATCTTAGCCCTCCTTCTTTGACTATCAGATCGAAGGTGTTTCCACCACTTAGGAGAGTCATTGATCTCCTCGACCTCAACCTCATCCTCATCTCCTAGCATAGGGTTGATCCCTATCCCATCCTGCAGCTAGTAGACCCTTCGGTCGAGCTACACTGAAATGCTCCCATACATAGAATTGTAGTCACAAACTACATCCCAAACCCTTTCTCCCTTGCCTCCTCACCTCATAAAGCTCTTGGTACACCTACACCAACAAGGTAGAGCCAATGCATACACCTGTGGTGTAGCAAGCATATCACTCACCAACCCTATCAAGTTCTAAGGGAACCTACAATCGGTACTATTTAGTATCACAATGTTGTCCAACATGAACATTACCAAAGCCAGTAAGGCATCCAGTGTCTTTTCCACATACATGGACAAGTACGAAATGCCCCCACATGTCACCACCACACTCTACCAACTGTCACCAAACATATTCCTCATCTTTGTGCCCCAATCATGTCCAACCTCAACACGAATCACCTCTATTGATAGATTGAGAATGCGATACACATACTCAAGTGTGAGGGTAATCTCTCCAGTGGGGAGCTGAAAGGTTCCCCTCTTTGGATCCCACCTCTCTACTAAGGTAGAGAGGTACCCCTCATCGGTCCTTACCACATCTATATGGGCTACCTACTCTAGCCCCATAGCCTTCAATAAATCCTAATCCTCACTCCACAATGCCTTTCTCATCCCCAATATGAGAGGCGAGAACTAATGCCGAGCCTCAAAATCCTAAGCTGTAGCATAACACAAAATATTTTTTGTTAATACATCTTCAAAAAAATAAAAACAAAAACATAAAAATTTTGCACAAAAATAATAAAATCTTTAAAGAGGAAACTCACCGCAGTCGCTCCAACTCCCACTTCAGTCGCACCTTATGCCACCATAGCTTCTGCACTCACCACACTTCCCTTCACTCCACTCCACTTCACCTCACTCTCCTAGACGCAGCTTCACAAATTTACAAATAAAAGAATGAGCTCCATATTCACCCTGAAAACTATTTATAGTTGCTTTAGGTGCCTTGAAATGCCCATGGGTATTTCCTAGCACATTGAAGCACCCCAAGATATTTTGCAAGCACACAAATATTGATAGGTGTTTGCGCATACAATAAGCACCAACTGGTATTTGGTATCAAAAATAACAAGAAACACCAAATCAATGCAAAGCAATGGCTTACCCTCATCAAATCACTTCAAATTTCATCCATGCATCCATTTCATCACATTATCAGGTTTTTTGAAAGTCCAAACCGATTTGAAAGCATAATTTTAGTTTGTGCCCCAAAGGCACAAAAATTACTTATGAAATTCAAAAGCATTCCAAAACGGTCCAAATTTTCACAAAACGACCATAATCATCATTATCATCATCAATATTTTATTTTCACATCATTTACAATCATCAAATCATAACATTTGCATATTTGTCAAGTTCACCTGCGATTATAAGTAAACCTTGTATCTAGTGGTCTATTCTATCCCCTTGGTGATTGCAATGATTTGCATCCATGCAATTTGGTAAGATGAATAAACCATCATAAGGACACTTGATCATCTTCATCATCTCATATCTCCTTGTTCTAAATCACAACAATATTTGGTACTTTACATTTTGAGTGAAATAATACCAAGAATAATTTGTTCAAAAGTTATTTATGATGGCCTTGTTCGTGGGGCTTAAAACATGGACAAAATCAAATTTCATCATTTCCCATTTTCTTGATAGTCATCATGGTGACTGTCTTTAGCTAGGATGATTGGTTATGGTCATAGGAATTGCCTGACAGTCACTAGCTAGCCCTTCGAAGTTGAATCTTTTTATTTTGCATCTTCATATTTGCATGTCAATGGCGTTAGAACACATTATTCAACAACATAGAATCACCCCAAATTTGGGGCAACCACATTTGGTTTTGACTTTCCCACAATGGGATACATCTTACATGATCATGACATCTACACTTGGCAAAAATCCCTTCTCTGTTAGGGCACAAAAAAAGTTCATTACATGCATCTTCCACCAACCCCCTTTTTACCATTGGGACACAAGTGATATCAAATTTACATCATTCATATCATCCACAATCACATCATTCTTTTACACAACCAATTGCACTCAATTCTAAATTGGCTCGTGAGATTCATCCGCAAACTCATTTTACAATTGAGGGGGTAAGCTACGCAATCAAAATTCTTTTATCTCCAAGCTCATGTCCACATATCAACAAAGTTGCTTCACCATCAAGCCAAAATAGGTGTCTCATATTTTTGCACCGCATTGTGTTTCACACAACGCGATACAAAAAGGGGTATTTGTAGACACCAAATCCTAGCCACTTGTCGTCCATTCAGGTCTTCCCATTATTTTTACCCATTATTTCTATATTATATATATATTTGTTTAATATATATTTAAATATTAATATTTTATATTATATTTTTATATATATTTAATAAATGTGTATATATATGTGTAAATTAATCTTAGCCATCCATCTTGGTCTAATCCTAGCCATTCATCCGCCTTAATCCATACCACCTACCTACATTTAATCTCCACCCTCTATCACGTTTTAATATTGACCGCACAAATTGTGTTGTTGAAACCCTAACGTTCCCTAGGGAAGATTATAAATAGGAGTCATTTTGATGGCTCAACCCCTAAGTTTTTGAAGCCACCTGAAATATTGAATTTTTTGGAGTCCCTTGCATCTTCGCCTTTGCTTTCGCTTACCTCACCCTTATATTTATTATCGCATCCATCACCATAGCCCTCGCCTGAAGCAGATTTTTTTTTACATACTTTACTTCAACCCTTGGATGTCTCTTTACTACTCTTGAGTGCCCATCTGCTACTACCGAATGCCCACCTGCTACTCTCGAGCGCTGCTGGGTGCTTTTGGTCATCCCCGAGCACCCACGGGCGTTCTCTACTATCGTTGAGCACCCACGAGTGTTTCAGACCAAATTTTTGCAGCCCTACTAACCCTCGAGTGTCACTAGGGCATCCGTGCACCATATTCCTACAACAACTACGGATAAAAAAACATCAAGTTCAACAAGGTAAATCTTATTGTTATACTATTTTCATTATTTCCATATTTGTATGTAGTCTACTATTTGGTATTTAGGGTTTTTATTGATTTCTAAGGGTCTCACATAGTGGAGCCCTCACAGTTGCTACTAACTCTATTATGTCATTTTCTGTGTACAGATCTGGAAGTATACAGGCATTGAGTAGTTGTTTAAGCTAGAGTGGTCCGACCAAAGGATATTTGAAGCCCACTCACTTCTGTTGGGATTGATCGAGCGTGAAGACACCACCCTAATTTGTTGGCTAGGGTTTTGAAGAACCCTAGCATATTGAGATTATTGTATTGAGCAATAAAGCTTTGTAAAAATTCTAATTTGAGGTATATTTGGTTGTAATATCAGGAATCCACCCGATAATAAAAGTCAAATTTATTTTTGTGCAATCATGTGTTTATCTTGATTTAATTATTCATTTATTTAAGTTTAGTTATTTGGTGTTGTTCGATTTGCATCTACACCTCTATTAATATCTTTATTCATTTGTCTTGATCATTAGCTCTTTTACCACTTGTGCTCATTATCTAGTCTCCTTTAATTTATTCCACAATTCTTTTTTGTTGGTCATCATATTTTCCATTGCTACCTAAATCTCTTTGTAATAGATTATATTTATTTTATTTTTCTTTGCTGACCTATAACTCAATTTGAAGATGAGATATATCTATAGAATTATTACTACTACACAACCCATGGTAGTGAAGAATTTTAGTTCCATTAGCAATGTCTCCAACAAATTGATTTGAACAACTTGACCTATAACTTTGTTTGAAGATATGATCCCTCTATAGAATTATTACTACTACACAACCCATGGTAGTGAAGGATTTTAGCTCCATTAGTGATGTCTCCAACAAATTGATTTGAACAACTTGTTCTAAGATCATTTTGTTGTTCCATGATGAGGTTTTGTTGTTCCTTTATGACTACGGTTAATTCTAGCATCTCATGTTACAAGGACCCTATGTGTTCTAAAATAATTAGTTAATCATGAGACGGGTTAGACATGATATCAATTAATAGATTTAGGTTAATCTCATCAATTTTCATTGTCTCCATTGGGTTGTGGGTTTATCATTACCTAATTCAACCCTTCCTAACTAGCATACACAAAAATGTTTAGGATCAAGTTTTTCAAACCCTAGCCTTGGCCCCACCAAATGCATTTATTGGACTTTCAAACTTTTAGACCACAAAATACAAATAACACGAGAAGAAAAAACACATGCACCAAAATGTTTAGGATCTAAATTTTTCAAACCCTAGCCTTGGCCCCACAAAATGTATTTATTGGACTTTCAAACTTTTAGACCACAAAATACAAATAACAAGAGAAGAAAAAACACACAATGTGTTTGATTTTGAAGCATTTTCTCACTTTGTCTTTTCTCTACACTTGCTTTCATTTGTAATATTATCTTGTCATTGAAGGAATCTTATGTACCTAAATCTATCAACTATACTTAAGTTTATCAACTATATTGGAATTGACCTTCACTACTCAAAACTACCTCTACCTTTACAATCTACCTCTACCTTTGAAATTCACCTCCACCACCAAGATCTAGATCTACCTTTGCCTTTGCCTCCACCAAAAAATCAAATAAATCAAATAAAAATACCTTATTTTAAAATATCAAAATTTTCTATAATCATGTTTGAAGTATTTTATAAGAAAGATGTTCAATTTTGGAATATTTGTATTCACACATAAAATTGAAAAAGATCAAAGAAAATGAAAATCAAAACTTCAAACATTTTATGAAAAATAACGTAAATATCTAGCTATAGTAACTCAATTAAAATGAGAATTAAATCTGTTTGTAATCTTTCAAACTAAAATAAAGATGAAAAACCTAAATACAACCTCTTATTTATATATTTTTTATTAAATAATAATAAAATTTTCAAGCAAGCTTAACTAACTTTTGACCTTTTTAATTTTTATAAATATTTATTTTTTATCTTTTAATACCGATGTGGCCCTTTTCCCTTGGTTAGATGATCATAATATAATAATAAAATTCTCAAGTAAGCTTAACTAACTTTTGGCCTTTTTAATTTTTATAAATATTTATATTTTATCTTTTAGTACCGATGTGGCCCTTTCCCTTGCTTAGATGATCATAATTTGGCCAAACTGTAAATCAAGTAATTCCACTCCATAATAAGTCATTGCTTAACACTGATAATAAGAGAAGTAGTGGCCTTAGTTTGAATAAAACATCAATGCAGTGTACACGTGTATGGTTTGAAGATGCTTTCTACCCACTAATCCCATTCCTTGCGGTGTAAGTCATCTTTGATGTGAAGTTTAATTTTTCTGATTACTTTGAACGATCTTGTCCAAATGCTCTGTGGACCAAATTGATTGCAAGGAGAGATATCTTCTTCTCAATTATAAAGAATTATTCTATTGTCTTATTATCAACTATCTAAGTAGCATCCCTACAAATAAACCGATTTTTTATTAAAAAATTAGTAAACATAAATGACCATCATTAAAAAATAATATCATTATCTTCGTAGCGAAGAAAAAGCAAAAATGATCTACAACTCATAGGCAGCATCCTTACTGTCGAGTGCTATAATTTAATTAATATATTCAAACGACCTTGGGGCCCAAAGCTTCCGATTTCCCAAAAAAACAAAGCTTCAATTACCTAAAAACTTACCGGCACAATTAGTGACAACACATCTAATAATTGAAGTCTCCTTTTGCACAGAAGGCATCTATAAATAGAAATAAATCCGATTTCCCAAAAAAACAAAGCTTCAATTACCTAAAAACTTACCGGCACAATTAGTGACAACACATCTAATAATAATTGAAGTCTCCTTTTGCACAGAAGGCATCTATAAATAAAAATAAAAAACATATAATTTTAAGTTTCAAAAAAGATAAGTTAGTTGGTGTTGTAAAAAATTTCGATTTTTTAAAAAAGCTTCAATCACCTAAAAAATTATCGGTACAATTAGTGACAACACATTTAATAATTGAAGTTTTCCTTTAAAAGCTGCCCTATATTATTAGGGAAGGTATGTCTGAAAAATATGAAATTAGGTTTACAAAAAATAAATTAGTTACTAATGTTTTAGCAAATTTTTTGAAAGATAAATTCCATTTAAATCCAGTTAATTTTATCTCTTTAACTAAAAATTATAAAGTTTCCTTACCTATAAGACTATATTTGGAATAAAGACAAGAAGAGGTTTCCTAGCAACCGCCCACTCGTTGGAAGGCAGCTACGGAAGCATTGGGTGCTCCAAGGGATTCCATACGAGTGGGTGGGGCCCACGTAAAGGGGTGATAACCACTCCTAGCAAATCGTCTTTGTAGGGCTGCTTTCGCTGCGCCTTGCCGACCACATAGGCCATCTTGCATGGGAGGTTAGCCATGGTTATCCGCCACGTGGAGGACCTCATGGAAGGATAAATAATAATATTTTATCTTTACAGAATCGACGGAATAATATTATTTAATGCAAAATTAACATCGGCCAGGTTGCGTGAAGATACCGGCGACGTCGAACAAGCAGCAGAGAAATCAGCAGACATCAGAAAGAGAAAGAGAGAGAGAAAGAGAAAGAGAGGGAGCCGCGATTTCGAGATAAGAATGGAAACTCCGGGGGCTTATCCATTTCGGTAAGATGGATGCATGCGCTGGCGCTTCGGCATGGTAGGCGGATTCGGAGTTTTCCGACGCGCGGTGGCGCCAAGTTCAGCGGCGGCCATTGCAGTCTTTTCTTATTCCACCATTTGACGGTTTCCCACAGGCAAAAACGTCGGTCGATCGGTTAATTTGTATGCGCATAGCCATACAAATCATTTGGCCAAAGTTTTGATTTGCTCTAGGTCGCGACAATCTCTGCAGGCGGTGTATCTTCGTGCTTTTCCTGTTGTTGTTGTTGTTGCAGATTACGATTCGGTGCGGAATTATGTGTTACCCAATTTATCCAGTAAATTTTTCCGGGATCCATTCAAGGAATGGCCGACAAAACCTAATTGTTATTAGGGAAGAAGATGAAGATGAAGATGAAGATACTGCGAGAGTTTCCACACAAGAAGCGCCGCGAAGTAGATTGAATTGGGAGCCGAGCGCCGTAGAGCGAACGCATTCTTCACATTCTCATTCGCATTCGCATTCGCATTCTTCGCGGGCGGTGAATTTCTGTCTTTGTTCGCCGACAAATCATGCGGGTTCGTTTCGGTGCAGGTTTCATCGTTCCTCTTACGAGTGGGCTCGCCCTTCCAGGAGATCCTTTCACCGGACTGCGGCGGCGGCGACGGCGGTTACGGAGAGAATTTCGCATCTTCGAAGGCCGTAATTTTCACTGATGGTGTTGATTTGTATGGGAGCTGGGGTTTTTGGCCGTGCTTTTTTTGAGACGGGTCATGACAGACGAAGAGGTCTGGCCGTTAAATGTTTTAACAGTAATACCGGCACAGGAATTTTATATATGTAAATAGTATATAATTTTTTTTTGGCAGCTCTGTAAACAACTCTGAACAACCAAATTGTAGCATTATAATAAAAAAATATTTGAAATTTAGGCTTTGCAAGCTGGAGTTTCATCTGATTTTGTGGCTGGCCATGCACATCTTGCGATTCAGTGTGTTTTTTTTTTTATAGTAAATAATTATCTCTTTCTGCCTGGTTATTTTTTTTTTAAAGCTTTTAGAAATGAAGTTGCTGCAAAATTTCATATCAGTTTTAAAATCGCCTGGAGAAGGGTTTGTGTCTTTGCTTGGAGTATAAGCTATCGGGAGAATGTATGTAAAGTGCGAAAGGTAGCTTTGGCGTGATGAGTAAGAGGTGAAAGGTTCGATTCCTCTCTCGCATTAAATAACGAAAAAGTAGCTTTAGCGTGTGATGAGTGAAGGTGTTCGATTTCTCTCGTATCTTCTTTTTCTATAAAGTACTCAAGGATTTTATTTCTTTTGGGTTTTACTTTATTCTTTTTTTATTTTAACTGAAGTAAAAAAGAGGGAGCATGTGGGTCGGTGGAGATATACACATATTTTGATAGTGATTAGTAGAGGGTATACCAATAGAATTAATACACATATTTTCAAAGGTGACAAAGCTAACATAACAACTTTGAGACGGTAGAAGCGACAATAGAGATTTAGACAAGGTGACAAAGCTAACATAACAACTTTGAGACAGTGAAGTTTCTATATAAATATTTTTAGAAATCAAAACAAAAGTAACAGAGACAATAGCTAATTGGGCTCTTGAGACCTCACTTGCTTAATATTCTTTTAAGCAATAGACTTAAAGAACTATGGAAATAATAGACCATTGATAATAATAGTGTTTCTAATAGTGTTTCTAATATCTAGATTGATAATGATAATAATAGTGATTCTAGTATTTAGATTTATTTTACATGTTTTAATTTTTATTTTATTTTATTTATTTATTTTTGAATGGGCATAAATAAGTTTTAATAGATTAGATTAGATGTGGTGGGAGATAATTTTATATTTAAAAAAAAATAGAAAATACAATTTAAATATTATAATTTTTTTAAATCAAAAAATAATAATTTTACTGTATAAAATTATTTTAAAATTAAATTAATTTAATAATATTTAAAAAAAACTTTATTGTTAAAAAATTACTCTTATTGTGCAAAATGATTTAATAATCGTTTTGCTGAAAAAATTAACTTTGTTGTGCAAGAAAAAAAAAAGTAACTTTATTGTGCAAGATCGAGGAACGTTCAAAATAAAATAAACCTAGGTAC
This sequence comes from Wollemia nobilis, assembly GCA_028583015.1. Lineage (NCBI taxonomy): Eukaryota > Viridiplantae > Streptophyta > Pinopsida > Araucariales > Araucariaceae > Wollemia > Wollemia nobilis. Next base: position 1,597,188 of record JAQPPZ010017031.1, on the reverse strand, counting down.
CTACGTTTATTCATAAACATTTCAACTAAACATGGGTAGATGTTCAAAATGTGGTATTGAATACTGACTATTGTCATTAAACCTAGGTACGTACGTTTATTCATAAACATTTCAACTAAACATGGATAGACGTTCAAAATGTGGTATTGAATACTAACTATTATTTAATCACAATCAACCATTGAAATAGCTTCTTTTAAAAAATAATATACAATTTTGAATGGATTATGTATATGTTTAAAATATATTTTTATGAAGTTATATTTTTAGTTATAAATCTTTCAATTAATTTTTAATTAGGTTATTTTCAGGAGTCTTCACCTTAAGTTTTGGAAGAGAAAACTAGGGCATCGGGTGGGTAGACGAAGTGCTTTTTGGTTGTTGCAGATTGTTGCCCCAGGAAGGCTCAATGAGGACACCTTCGGATCCTCTTTTAGAGAGAGTTTTTTTACAAATTTGTTGAAGGAAAAATTTTCAAAAACTACATTAAAAATGTTCTTTACGATTGTTGGAAAAATATCAACGTCTCAAAGAGTCAATGGATGCTTACTACAGTCAGAATCAAAGGCCAAAGATTACCATTGAGCAAATTATGGTAAAAGAAACAATCTTATATAGAGCTAATCACGATCTAATCTATAAATTCATGGGTATTTGCCCTACCCTAAATTTTTTGTATTCCTAGGTTCGACAAAATTGGGAGCCTCTTGGTGAGTATTCTTTATGGTTATTTAGTAATGGATATTTTATTATTGGTTTTTCCTCATTTGCGATAGAAATAGTGCTTTTGAATTGGAAAAGAGGAATCATGGTCCGATAGGATTATTTGTTCAGTCGTAGAGAGTGGGATTTGATCCCCAAATTGAACCCACCATTGTCCGGATTTGGATCCATTTGTATGCACTTCCAATGTAGTTCTAGAGTGATCAAGCATTGAAAATCATCGATAATTCTCTTGAATGATATTTGGGTGTTTTTAGAGACACAATGGAAGGAAACATAGCAGGTTATGCCAAATTATGTGTGGAAATGGATCTCAGCCAGCCTTAGCCGACAAAGGTTGAACTTGAACTTGCAGGTATATCTTGGATTTAGCAAAAGGATTATGAGGCATTGCCCTTCAAATGTAGAGTTTACCACAAATATGGGCATTTGGCTTGGTCTTGCCCAAAAAATATGAACACAAAAGTGGAGGCTCCTCTAAGAATGTCAAATCTTCCCAAGGAGGATAAGTCAACAGTCAATAAAGAAACAACCAACATTTCTTAGGGCGGAGAAGCACAAGGAGATGGTTTTGAATAGCCCAAAGAAGAAGGTAAAAGAAAAAAGTTGGCAAAGAGCAAACCTAACTCAAGTCCTCAAATAGGTATGAGATCTTCAAGACACTAGTAGATCGGGAAGAAGAACAATTCATAGGAGTGGATGAGAATAATGAAAACAATAACAATAATTTCCAAGCCCCTCTTTCATCTCCTCTTATCCTAGAGCAAGTCATAGAGTTCAGTGAGTCACCACAATCAGAGATTACAGGGGCATTGATAGTGCATAACCAAGAGCAAACGATAATTAAGGATGTCATTATGTGTATATAGCAAAAAAGAATAGAGAAAAGTCAACTCTAGGGATAACTCAAATGGAAAAGAGATCAAAGAATATCAACTCTCAAGGAGTGGGTAGAAAATCAAATAAGGAATTGATAGCAGTTCAAGGAGACAAACTGATCAGATCATCGAGGGATTGGTGAGGCCAATACTCTTACTGGTCTCAAGGTAACCAATGATTATACAATCATGGAATGTTAGGGGTTTAAACAATAGAACCCATCAATTTGCTATTCGAAGACTCTTAGAAAAAAGTAAAACAATTTTTTTGCTTATCCAGGAGACAAAAATGTCATTGGATCTTATGTGTAAAATAGTAAATAGACTTTGGAAGGATGCTGGTCATATGGAAGTGGTTGCCCAAGGGGCCTCAAAGGGGATAGTTACCTTTTGGAACTCTCTTGAATGGATGTCAATAGAACATATAGCTTGGAGGGGTGTCCTCACATCACATTTTAGGAACAATATGATATTTGAACAAGTTTTAGTCACAATTTTTTATAGGACACAAAACCTCAATGATCAAATTCATCAATGGAAAGTGGTGCATAATATGAGAGTCTCGAGGTAGGAGTTAGACTGGATTGTTGTTGGGATTTTAATGCTAAATTATCATCTAGAGATTAGGAAGGGAGAACCCCAATTTTGGATCTAGGGGATCGACTTATGATTGCCCATGTGCATGCATTACACTTGGTGGATATTAAATGTCATGTAATCAACTATACTTGGACTAATAAGAGGAGGGAGTCACATAGTAGGAAGGTGAAGTTAGATCATTTTTTGGTTTCAAAGGAGGTGTTTGTGAAATGTAATCTAAAATATTAGATTTTGGAGGGTCCAATTTTGGATCACTTCCCCGTTTTGTTGGAAGGGGGGATCAAGACAGGGTAGCATCACAAACCATTCATATTCAAAAACTTTTGGTTACAAAAAGAGGAACTTCAAAAGAAAATCCCACAATGGTGGGAAGAGGGATACCCGACATATGGGACAACAACGTTTAGATTCCACAAGCAACTTCATTATGTCAAGGATCAACTAAAATAATTGAGGTGAGTTAACAAGACAAACTTCCAGGTCCAAAGAGCTCCATTGGTGGCTAGATGGGATGAGGCTCAAAAGCACTTTAGGGAAGGAAAAATTACAGAGCAACTCAAAGAAAAGGATGATGCATTGCATAAAGTGATTGAGGACATTAACAACCAAGAGGAGATCTACTGGAAACAAAGAGCAAGAACCACTTGGTTATTAAGGTAACAAAAATACCAATTTTTTTCATCGAGCTGCTTGTGCTAGGAGACATACAAACAAGATGCAAGCTCTTCAAGATGAGAACATACACTCCTTTGATACAATCCTAGGTATGCATTTTCATTCAATGGATTATTTTACTAAATTGTTTAAGGAAAGTATGGTGCAAGATGAAGAGGCTCAAAAAGTTCTTGCTATCATACCCTCTATTATCTCTGAATAAGAAGACCAAACCCTACTTAAACCCATTGATAGAGAGGAACTGGAAAAAGTAGTCTTTGGAATGAATACAAAAAAAAAACACCAGGTTTAAATGGCTTTCCAATTGAGTTTTTTTAAACCTTCTACAACAACTTGGAGAAGGATATAATGGTTGTTATAGAGGAGTCTAAAGGTAGTAAAAGAATGCTTAAAGCATTAAATCATACATTCATTGCCTTAATTCTGAAAGGGGAGGAGGCGGTGCATATATTAGATTATAGACCTATTGCCTTATGCATTGTCACATATAAAATAATTACAAAGGTAATGGTTGAGCAGCTAAAACCTCTCCTACATAGCATTATCGCTTTAGAGTAAGAAGGTTTTATAGAGGGCGGGCAGATCTTGGATGGTGTGGTCTCAGGAGACAATCCACTAAATGTAAAAATCTAGCAATAGAGGAATGCTCATAATATTAGATATGTCCAAGACTTATAATAAAGTGGAGTGGAGCTTTTGTCAAAGATGATGACAACCTTGAGTTTTTCTCAAAATTGGATAAAATAAATTATGAACTATGTATCTACTCTAACATACATCCAAATAGATCATAAGATATGTTTCTATTCTGATATACTCAATGTTAAGAGGCCTTCCCTCGTCTCCTTCGTAACTGTTTGAAGCTAGAACCACACCATCTTGTGCCTGGCCATGCACATCTTACGATTTAGTGTGTTTTTTTTTTAATAAATCAATATCTTTTTCTCCCTGTTTATTTTTTTTTTAAACCTTATCGAAATGAAATTGCAGCAAAATTTCATATTAGTTTTAAAATCGCCTGGAGAACCTAAGCCCCATTGGATGCCTTCCGTGAAGGGTCTGTGTCTTTGCTTGGAGTATAAGTTATCGTGAGAATATGTGTAAAGTGCGAAAAGTAGCTTTGGCGTGATGAGTAAGAGGTGAAAGGTTCGATTTCTCTCTCAGATTAAATAACAAAAAAAAGTAGCTTTAGCGTGTGATGAGTGAGGGTGAAAGGTTCGATTTCTCTCGGATCTTCTTTTTCTATAAAGACCTCGACGAGTTTATTTCTTTTGGATTTTACTTTATTCTTTTTAGATTTTATCTGAAGTAAAAAGAAAGAGAAGAAATAAACTGATGGCATCTCGGAATACATGGGTTAATATTAACTTTATAAAATTGAGTAAAACTAGATTCTAAATTAAGATTAATTATATAAAAAGATCATGATTATACAGAAAATAATTAAGTAAATATGGTTGTTCTAAAATATAAAGAATGAAGTAACATCATAGAAGTAATAGTTTTGAAATTAGTGAATTTTATACATATTTTTAGAGATCAGAATAGATGGACTAGTGGAGTTCAGACACATTTTTGGTTAGAAATCAGAAAAAGGTAAACCAATGAAGTTTGTACACATATCTTTAAAATAAATCAAGATCACATATCTTTAAAGGCAAGGCTAACAAGATAGACCAGTGGAGTTCCTACACATATCTTTAGAAGAGATATAAGAACCACATATTTTTAGAAGAGATATAAGAACCACATATTTTTAGAAGAGATCAAAGGAAAGGCTAACGTAACAATTTTGAGACAGTGGTGTTTGTATACATTTTTAGAAATCAAAATAAAGTGATAAAAGCAATATCTAAGTGGGTTTTTGAGACCTTACTTGTTAATATCTTTTTGTATGTGAATTTAATCAATTAGAGAAACTGTAGATCATTGATATAGTAGTGTTTGTTGTATCTAAATTTATATATCTTATTTTACATAGTTTAATAAATTACAGAAACTATACACTATTGATAATAATAATACTTATTGTATTTAAATTTATATATCTTATTTTACATATTTTTTTTTTATAAATAATTTTAATAAATTAATTTAAATATAACGAAAATCTCATATCTTAAAAAATAAAAAATATAATTTAATTAATTTAATTTAATTCTTAAAAAACTCAAGCTGATAACTTAGTTGTACAAGAGGAAGGAACCATTCAAAATAAAATAAATCTAGGTATGTTTATTCATAAATATACCAACTAAACATGGATAGATGTTCAAAATGTGGTATTGAATATTAAACTATTATTTAATCACGATAGAAATAGGTTTTCAATTATTTATTTAAATATATATATATAATTTTGAGTGGGTTAAGTATATGTTTAAAATATTTTTTAATAAAGTTATATATTTTTTATTATATTATTTTTATTAAAAGATATAAATAAATTATTATTTTAATTATTTTATTTTTTTTAATATTATATTTTTTATTTTCTTTAATTTTATTTTATTAAATTTTTAATATTATGATTTATTTATTTATTATGTAGTCATTTTCTTTATTAAATATTTGTACTATTTTGTTTAAAGAGATTTTTTCATAGATTAATTAATTTTTAAAATTTTGTCTTAGGGGGATAGAGCAACGGTTCGGGCTTTGGCTCTTCTTTGGGAGGTCCAAGGTTTAAACCGCAATGTGGACGAGTGTGTGAGGGGGTGTGTGTGGTGGTTGTGTGTTAAATTTTCTATTGATAAACATAGCTCTCAGCTTTAGGAGGAGTCATGGTTGGGGGAAGTTTGCCCAACCCTATGTGTTGGTCGTGGGGGTTTCTCACCTTAACCAAATAAATTTTAATTTCATAAGATCAATTAATTTTCAAATTTGAATTTCACCTAGATAATTTCAATCTCCTTTCCTAAGCTATTTCTTCCTATATTTTTGGAACCATTATGACTCCTTTTTTAATACATTATGATACTTAAAAAGTAATTTTTTTTTTTTTTACATAAAAATCTTAATCTATTCCATTGATTTTTACTCTCTTATAAATTTTTATGCTTGGACTCAATCATTCTTTTCTTTAAAAATCTTACCAAAATATTTGGCATTCCAAATCTTCATTTGCTCCTTTAAATATTCCATCTTTGAAATTTGCTTCATCCCACCATAACTAATAACCATCTAGAAGAAACTGGGGTCTTGAAGTCACATAGATTGGATGTGAATTGGTTTTGGATGACCATCATTAGGTAAATCATAAGTCAAAATAATGTGTTTGTGATCCGATCCTACTCACAACAAAATATCTAAAGAGATTGTAAATTTTTTTTGCCACCATATATTGAATAACAAGAATGTATCCAATATTTTACCCAATGCATGCATTATCCCATTTTTATTGAAAACTTAAAGGACTAACATCCCAAAGTCCATTTGAATTTACAAATGAAGCAATTTCTTGCATTAATTTATACCATCTTGGAATAACATCCTTCTTTTCCAAAGGATATAGAATTATCTTGAAATCAACTCCAAGAATCAATATATTACAATTATTATTTTTAGTTACATAGGAGAGTTGGTCACAACCACACTATTTTTAGTAACTGACAAGTGTAGGGTTCAAACCATAGGGACTACTTCCACCAAACCTATTTTGCTTTGTTATTTTTGACCTAACATGAAGGGGACCATCGATCACTAGGGATTCTTACCATCATCATCGGTCTGATGTGCATTCAAAGGATTAAAATCAGACTACTACCTTTGTAAAAATATTACCCTTGAGGTTTGAACCTGGGTGTTTTCTTGGTAAATGTTTGGCCAGAAAAGCACTTACCAATCTACCTAGCCCTTGGAGGTGATAGATTACAATTATTAGTCATCATTGTTTTTGATAAAAATATGCTAAGTTCCTTCTAACATATTTCATGAGTAGCAACTATGGTTGGAGGATATACATTTATAACCCTAACTTTAATGTTTTCCTCTTTTGTATAAAATAGTCTAGCAACCCAATTACTTTTTGCTTCTAACAATTGTGCATACCAATTGCATTTGTCCCATAATGTTGTAATATTGTTTGAGGCTCCTATAGAAGAAATTTCTAGATAATCACCCATCTTCCAAAGATTTTTAAAAGCATCCTTACATTTCTCACTAAATTTTATTTTTGGTATTAAAATATACTGAGCACTATAAGAACTTATTAATTCCTTAATACCTTGTTTTTAAGGGTCTTGTTCATACCCCTAATGTTCCATGATATCATTTTCATCATAATCACTTTTTATTTTTATTAGTGGGCTTAGTCGCACTTCTTGTTAACATGTAGTATTTTTATTTGGCTCCTCAAATCAATATCCCTTTGAGTTTATTTTTCTCTTTGTTCATGCTTTGATAGTCTTTCTCTTCTTTCTTTGTTTCCACCAGCACTGTCATGTTCATCAATCTCTTCTATTTTTTCATATTTTCATAATGAGACTTATCTTCTAGAGATTTATGTTGTCCTAAAGAATCTAAAATGCAAGAAATAGCCTCATGAATATTTTCTTCTTTATGTTGCCCTAAAAACCCTAAAGTGCATAGATGACTATGCATAGTCACTACTTTGTTATGCTACCTTGGAAACCCTAATTTTACTTGGATTTCCTCCATATAATTTTCTTTATTACATTAGTCTTTAAACCCTAAGGTGCAATGGATACACTTTGTACTGGTTTATTTTTATTATAGTGAGAATATTTTATGCTATTTTAGGAAAACGAAGATGATTTATCTAGATTAACCATGACCTTCTTCACTTCATTCACTTTTAAAATTTTCTCCCCTTCTTCATTTACACCTTTAACTCATTTTGTATTTGAACTTACACATTGTACTTCCTCATCCCTTATGCCAGTTTTATTTTAATGGTTGATTTGAGTAAATTGTAATAGCCTTTGCCATTTTATGATACAAAGTATTTTTTCTTGCCACTTTATTAGGTATAAACAATCCTTAATTTGGCCTATATTCTCCTATGAGCTAATCTCTTTGTTTCATATGGAAGTTGGCCTCATGCCCAAAATTTTCTATATTTTTATCCATTATTTTCACTTTGTAATCTCTTACCAAGTGTCTAGTTTCATGACATTAGCAATATTGAAATACAATTTTTTCATTAACTGCTTGTTGATTGACAAAAAAATGCTATGTTGATTTTCATTTATTAAGATCTATTTTAATACAAATAAAGTTGTTCATTATTGAGCAATTGCACAAACAATACGATTTCCATAATTGGTAGAAAACATAATAGTATAGGACTCATATATGAGTGGTTCTAACCACTCAACTAATTTTAACCTTATTACATCATATAATGTAATAAATAACAACGTTCCCCTTATTACATCATGATACAGACATGGGTAGGGATACTCACAACTATACAAATAACCATATGATGAACTAAGACACACTCAATAGTTCATTAAGTGCACTTAGAGTATGAATAGAGAAATTCTCAACTATTTGTAAAAAGTAATAGTGGGAATAGCCTCACTATGATTCTTTAGTAGGAATTATCTTACTAGAGATTTAACTAAGGATAAGGACAAACTCAACAATCCAATATAATGCAACACAATTGGATAGGGGCACACACTCTATCCAACATCAAAGTTGTAAATAAGGACACACTACTATTCACAATAATTGTGACTAGGGACACAATCAATCATAAATAATCAATCAAGTTGACCTTACTGATTTACATCATCTTGTGAATGGGGATAATCTCAACCATTCATCTTAAGTGTGGCATGGGCCTTCAATTATACATATGATCAATAGGATAGTTAGATAGTACTTACTACTCTTGCCAACTTAATATTATTAATATTACCTTGTGCTTACTAGATATCATATTCAAAATCTTGATTACATTGAATATTGGAAAATAATAATATTTCCTCCACTTATTCAATGTGAACTCTTGCACAATATTTAGGATTTTTGGGTACCACCAATTATGCTCTCAACTTAATACATCAAGCACAATTTTAGTGAGATTAATGTTGTTCATGTAGTCCTTCAAAGCCATCATGAATGCAACACCAAAAATATTCCCAAAAAAACCAATATTTTCATCTAGCTTTACTTGATGGGTAACATTTAAAATAACCCCAAGAGCATCATGCCAACTCATAGGTTAAATCCAACCATTAGGATTATATATTATAGGTAGATTTAACCTTTATCACTTGAGATCATCATAACAAAATTGTATCTTATTTGATATCCATTCCTCATTTATGTCCTCATTTAGGCAAGGAAGTATCAGCCTTGCCACTATCTCTTATCAACATGTACAAGGACTCTTTATCATACTTGACAACAACAAAGTTATATATTCCCTTGATCACATAATTAGAACCTCAATGAAAATGAAATGTCATGTCAGAAGGCTAAATGATAATCAATCTGAGAGTTTAAGGCTAATATTCTGATAGGTTCTACCATGTTGGCCTCAACAGTCTTGTTTTAGCCAACGAGGAGGTAGAATGATGCATGTAGAATGAAAAAGTTTGTGCAGGGATAAAAAATAAGAAGAAATAAGATTAAAAGTAAGTTTTAATTGGAGTGATAAGGTGAGGTTCAATTACTGCAATGGTTAGAGTCAGAAAGCATACACAGGATGCAGGTGTTGGATGTATGTGTGTAGTGGTTTGTATAAAAAAACCTTGCGCACAGTGGGAAGAAAAAACAACAAACGAAGTTGGAAGCAGCAGTGGCGGTGAGCAACAATAGTGGTAAAAAAAAATTCTTAGACCTAGTTGATGGGAGTAGCAGGCAGGGCAAATAACCAGTGAGGGACCGAAACCTGAAAAGAGGAAAAAAGAAAAAACTAGAAAACAAGGTTTTCAATTATTTTTAACCCATAAGTGGGTGTTTGAGTTAAAAAATAGAACGAGAAAGAAAATGAGTGGATGGGATAGGGTTTGGAGCAATTGAAGACAAACAGGGAGTGGTTGGCATAGGAATCAAAGTAGGACAGGGACATACTAGGGCCTTGGAAGGTACGTCAATGAATAGGGCCTTGGATGAAGAGCTAGAGAATGGTTTTATAGGAAGAAAAATCCAAGAACCTCCCAACAAGTAATCCTAGAGAAGGGAAAAAATTAATCAGAGGTAGACAACGATCAAGACAATCGAGCCCTAGAAGTGGGACATAAACACTCTTGGGCCCAAGTGGTACATGGTTCTAAACCTGCTACTACTCTTCCTTTGTTGGTAAACCACTTAAACTTGAGATTTAAATATGGAATTCTCAATATTTCCATAGATATAATTTTGAACATGAAGGTGGAATGGGAACACAATTTGGTGGGCATATTTTTTGGGGCAAGGCCAGATATAGATACTATTCGAAGGTGGGCCTTCGCTAGATGGAATCCAATGAGTTGCATGGATATTGTGGTGCTCCCAAATAGATTCTTCATGATAAAAATTACTGAGGTAAGTGACATGCAAAAAATTCTAGATGGAGGACCATGGTCGATGGGGAAGCGTAGCCTGTTTCTCAAAAAATGGGATGTGGATTTTAATCCTCACACCCAAAGTCTCAACACAACTACTATTTAGGTAATACTACCTCACCTTCCCTTTAAATATTGGCATGATGAAGTTTTAATGGCTAATGCAAATGGTATTGGTACCTTTGTTACCATTGATAGGGTAATCAAGTTGAAGTCCCGTATGGTGTTTTCTTGAATTTGTGTTAATGTTGATCTGGATAGAAAAATTTCAGAAACAATAGATCTAATGTCTCCAGTGGTTACCTGGACTCAGAGGTTGGAGTATGAAAATATTCTACCCCTTTGTGATCTTTGTAAAGGGAGAGGTCATATCTCAAGATTTTTACCAAAGAAGAAGAAATATCCCAATAAGAAAGTCTAGTAGAAGAAGGAGAGTAAAGATGCAGATTAGGGTAAAGGCACGGATCTTGTGGTGGATAATCAGAAGGAAGCAAGCAACTCACACCAAACGATTGTGGTGGATGAGGAGGAACAGATGGAAGATCCCTATTATGGAGTTGTGGTAGTCTATCCCCCTTGAAGCTATGGAACCCCTTGACTTTGCATACCCTAATTATTTTACTTGCTTGAGAAGAGTTGAAAAGGATAAAATGGAAGACCTATCTAAAGTTATGGAATTTGTGGAGGAGACACAATGGGTGAATCATAATGGGGTACAACATGAGAGTCTAAAACCTCTAGAATTGGATGTAGAGGTTAACCCTATTGACACAATTCTTATAAATCGGGATAGACAAGATGAAGCTGGAAAAATATTAAAGGAAGATAAGCAGATCCTAGAAAAGATAGAGGTGAAGCCTGTAGCTCCAATACGAGAGGATTTCGATTCAGATATGTTTTTATGATGCCCTCAAGGGTGACTAGGAATCAATCAAAGAGAACTCCCTTGGATGTTGGCAAGGAACACACTATAGGTAGACCCCCTTTAAAAGAGGTAAAGAAGAGGGAAACAATAGCCAAGATAGCCAAAGGAACATAAACCATCATCAATCTGGATGGGAGAGGGAAGAAATAAGCTAAATATAAAAAATTAAGGTTTTTTCATGGAATGTATGAGGTCTTAACGGGACTAGAAGACATAGATCAGTACAAGTGTTGAGAAGAGATAATCACCTAGACAATTTGCTATTACAAGAGACAAAGGTGGTAGAAGCAAACTTAACAATGGTTAAAGACAAGATTTTGAGAGGATCAGACTTTGTTTCTCAACCCTCAATGAGCTCCTCAAGAGGAATGATTTGTATTTGGGACCCAAATAAATTGGAAGGACAAAAATTATCTCAAATGATAGATTTTGTGCTATCCACTTCTTTTCGAAGGAGGATAATTCCCACTGGATCATTACAAATGTCTATGCACCCACTACTATAGTTGGAAGATGAAGGTTATTGAGGAAATTGAGTGAAATCAGACATGTCTTTGTAATATCCCATGGATCATTGCAGGAGACTTCAATACCTATTTGTATTTTTCTGATAAGAAGGGAGGCGTTGAAGTATATTCAAAGAGTATGATTGAGTTTGGTGATTTTATAAATTCAAACGCTTTGATGGACTTGGAGCTAACACAAGAAAAGTTTACCTGGACTAATATACGACTAGGGATTCAATTGATTTAGATAAGAATGGACAGGATGTTGATTTCTCAAGAGAGCTTAGTGTTGTTTGGGGACACTATTCTCACGACCTTCCCAAAAACTGGCTCAGACCATAATCCTTTGATTTGGGAAACAACGAATAGGAGAAGGCTCTTTGCTACCCCTTTTAAATTTGAAAAGATGTGGATCCTCATTCTAATTTAGAGAGCAGGATTCAATATTTGTGGCAACAATATTTTTCTGGGGATAGATTGACTCAAGTAGCAAAGAAACTAAGATTTGTTAAGTGAAACTTAAAACTATGGAATAAATATGTGTTTGGAGACATAATGGTTAAAAAGGTAGCTTTACAACAACAACTCATGGAGTTAGAAAAATATTTGCATTTGGAGGAGTATTTGGAGTAAGTTCGGACTAGGGAAAAGGATCTTCTATGTGATTGGCACAATACTTTGGCATGTGAGGAGGCTTTCTAGCAGCAGAAATCAAGAGATTTGTGGTTAAATAAATGGGACATGAATATGAGGTTTTTCCATGTTTCAAATCTCAAGCAGATAAGTTTTAATAAAATCCAGGAGATCAAAATTACTGATGGTTCTTCTACAAGGGATCCTTTCCAAATTAGAGGAGAAGTTGTTCAATTTTTCCAATACATGTTAGGAGGGAAACCTTCCTATCTGGATGAGGTCATTTTCTATATGGATGGCTATTTGGTAGGCTACTAGCAAGAAGTTTCCTCCCTAGATTTTAATCATCATGGAATTATTTGAATTTGAAGACTTGAGGTAGAAAATAAGTGTCATACCTAGGGGTCTAATATCATCTAGGATTCTATTTTTGTGAAATCATATATTAAAATCATCCATTGCCTCCATGGGAGCTTGCTTTATATTCAAAAGATGTTCTGATAGGGATGCTACATCTACATTCTCCCCAAATATATATACTAATTGGATGTCCAACTAGTCCCAACCTGCTATTTAATTTGAGGGAAGTGACATGTACCATTCTCATGCTTTACCTTTAGTACTACATTTTGTGTAACCATATTATGCACTATGTAAAGAGTTACCATATGATGCAAATATTTTATTTGTATGGTCACATATTCATTTATGAATTTATATAAGGACTTTAGAGCCACTATAGGAATTGGATCCCAAATATCTGATGGAGTAGGGGAAACTAGGAGGCTTGGATCATTCAATATATAAATTATTCCAACATTTAGTTGTATTTCCATATTTTGGTATGCATGAGATTTCTAGTCAAACAATAGTGCGTCATTCTACTTCAACAAGATGACAAATAGAGACTTCCACCAAGATCCTTATTTAGAAATGCTTATATGGTGGATTCTAGGGTTTTTTCCAATGGAGTTGCTAAATTTAATAGTTTATTTGACTAAGGGAGTTTCCAAGTGAATGCTCATAGTGCTCAAATAGCAGGGTACTAAGGTATTCGATGGAATCTCAATGTGATAATTTAAATTTGGGTTCCATTGGGCATTCCAATTTTAACTATTTGGGATTGGATCTAGTCCTTATGCTCTAGGTATCACAACCACCTATAATATGGTCTTGTTGGGTGCATCTGGTGCCCATGTCTCACATGGAATGCCAATCCTATCAAGTTTTGGGACCATGAGATATGACTCTCTTGGATGACCTTTGGGGGTTTTACCAAGGCTAACTCCTCGTTTGGATGTGATCTCTGATGCACCATTGCATTCCTATGTTGGCCTAATCTATCAAGTTCTTTATATGGAAAATGGATAGAGGGAAAAGTAGTAAATGACTAAAAGTAAATAATAGGTAAATGAAAACTACTCTAAGGGATGATGCACTAAATATATAGAACTCCCTAAATCATGATAGGTTGATTGAAAACATGCATCTTGGCTAACAACATACAAGGAATATAGTTTTTTGAAACATGAAATTGTAGACATGAAAAATTGACCCACTTCAGTGGGAAATCTTCCCTAAGCCCTCTAGGGGGACCCCTTAGACTTTCCTAGGGCAAGGACAAGGCTTTCCCCCCTTTTTTTGCCTATTTTCCCTCTTTATGCGAAATCGCACTCAGTCCTTGATGGGGCGTGACTTCGCATTGCGATATCGCGATCGGCTCGAATGGGGTGCGATTTCACCTTTTTAGGGTTTTATGCATTAAAACCCTAATTTTTTTTGGGTTGGCATGTTTTACGTTGGCCCTCCTTGGTTTTCCCACTCTTTTCACCTTCAAATCCACTATATAAGGAGGGTTTGAATTCACTTTTCACACATGATAACACACAATTTAACACGCGCTCATTTTATTCGACACTTAATGATTTTATTGCTCGCATTTGATTTCTTGCAAAGTGTTTTTGTTCGGTCTGCATCCTTCTTCTTCTTCTCTCGCAAGCAACTTTGGAGTTTGGAGTTTGATTATCTGCTGCATTATTCTTCTTCACTCTTGGTGGATTGTTGTTGGAGCCCTAAGGAGAGATTGACCATCCGGGAGATCTAAAACCCTTCTATTTTTCTTCTACACTCTCTACTAGGTGAATTCACTCTTCTGCATGCACATTTAGGTTTTTTGAGTGACGTAATCGAGCTTCTGCATTCATACTTTATTTTTTGCATAGTTTATGCGAAATCGTGCCCGATCTGCTACGAGGCACGATTTCACCTAGCGTTATCGCGGTCACCCATTACGGGGTGTGATTTTTCTTGAGACCAAACTAGGGGTAATCTATTATCCCTATTTTCTCCATTGCATTCTAATTTGCATCTAGAGCATAGTGGCATATTCTGTTCTATGATTTTTGCATTCTGTTCTATTGTATTGCATTAATGCTTGTTTTCCTCCAAAGGTCAATTTTTGCTTTTAATTATCAAAGGTCAGCTAAAAGGACCTAGGGGGCTTGATTATTGCACCTCCAAGCATTATTGTACAATGGCCTAAGTAGGCCCCCTAACGCTAATTCCATTTTCAAGTGTTTGTTGAGTTATCTTGCAGGAACATGTATTATCAATAGCTTTGGACAAAGGGATAAAGACAAAGATAAAACACCGGATAAGCTAAGTATTTTGATTAGTCTTCTAGGTTGATTTTTGAGTGCTTTTATTTCTGTTATAAAACCCTAGATCTGATTTTATTAAGTATATTTAATTAATTCTAGGCATTGAAAAGAAAATAGCATATAGTGTGCACTTAGGGTTAATTCTATTTGTGCATATTTTCTTGAGCCCTTGCTTAAAGGTTACTTGGAAACCCTAGGTTAGAAAGCATTCAAAGAAAGAATCATTCTAAGGTTAGTTCTTGTATTCCTACATTTTTGTATTTTTGCATTATCCTTTATCTTTTATAGCATAGATCTAGAAAGGCCAAATCTAGGTGTTTTGTCTTTAATCGAATACATCAAACATTCCTAAAATTCTTATGGACTTGGAGCGAGTCCTTAAAGCCATTCCTGGTGAACCCTTTCCCCCTAGCACCGAGTGTAGAGAACAACCACATAGCCCCCATGGTTCACCCCATAAGGCTTCTCTCTCTTTATGGATCCAACCTTTTTTGGGAATTGTACATGGTGGGGTGGTTTTCCCCCTCTACATATTTGGTGAACCCAATGTGAACACCTCCTTTTATTTTAAAAATTTAAGCAAGATCATTAAATTTATTTGTGTGGTTGGAGAATCTTAATAATATCTTTAAAAATATTTTTGTTTCTATTGTTAGCATTCTCTTCTATCCTTTCGCTTCTCTAATGGCTCCTATCCTTAGAAGTCAGTGAAAGCATCTTGAGTCTGATTGTGTTCCTCTGGAAGATGATCAGATTGATAGAGAGGATCCTAACATAGATCTAGAAGAACAAGATAACATGGATATTGAGATGAGTTTTGATCCTTATGAGGGACCTAATGGTAGCTTTGTCTTTTCATCATTTGAGCATATTTGGGATTTTATGAAAGCTAATAGGGATAGAATATTGGGAGGCATGGAGCAAGAAGCTCACCTTGATAGAGATGAAACTCCTCCTCCTCCTCCAATAAGCTCCCCTATGCTTAACCAAGAAAACTCCTTGCCTAAATCAGTACATCTTGATAAGTTGAACTCAACTATTGATACTACTACAACCACCAACATTGGAAGGAATATACAAGCTCCTCCAATTAGTAGTGTCACTCAAAAATATTCTCAATTTCTTCCTCAATCTTCTAATATCAACACTTTTGCTTCTATTCTTCCCAATGTTAGTTGTCCACTTTCACAAGGTGCCACATATAATATCCATACTTCCAACTTGAATCAAGCATTGGTGCCTCAACACATATATGGGAATCTAGGAATAATACATAACAGTAATCCAGAAGTACAAAATTTGGTAAATATGGTGAAACAGTTGGTTTCAAAAGTTGAGATGATTCAACCTTCAAGTTTTACTTACAGTTATAAGGAAATGTGTAATCAGCCATTGGATCCTATTGTTGCTGCTAGGCCTTATCCTAAGCATTTTCCTATGCCAGTATTTCCTATCTATAAGGGTATAGAAGATCCAATAGAGCATTTAAGAAGATTTAGAACAACTTGCCATGATCTCATCTATGATGATATGTTGTTGCTTAAAACATTTCCTAAGAGTCTTGGTGGTATGGCATTAGAGTGGTATTATCGGTTGCCCAATTATTCTTTGAAGAATTTTGAAGAAATAACAGAATTATTTGTTCAACAATTTGGTGCTTACATTGAGAAAGAAGTGACAATGAAAGATGTTTATAATTTAAAACAAAGTAAAGAAGAAAGCTTTTCAGAATTTTTAGCTTGTTGGAGAAGTTTAGTTGGACGTTTGAGATATACTTTACCTCCTAAAGACATGCTTGAGATATTTATTGGTAATTTACAAGAACAATTATCTTATGCATTAGAGACTACTACTATTTCATCTTTTGATCAAGCAATTGATTTAGCAAGAAAAGTAGAACAGGCTCTCATCAGGAGAGGTCAACTCAAAGTTAAGGAAGAGAAACCTACTAGGTCTCAACACAAGAATAAGCACATAGGAGGTGACAATGGAATGGATAGTAGGCATGTTAATAATGTTACTAACAACCTACAAAAGATAGTACTTCAAAAACCTCCACAAAGGAATTTTACAAGGCTTAATATGTCTATGGAAGCAGTTTTGAAACAACTTTTAGAAGCTAAGGCAATTGAGTTACCTCCTATTAGACAACCAGATACTATAACTCATTGGTATAAGGTAGGTCAACATTGTGCATATCATAGAGTGGAAGGACATTGGACGAATTCTTGTAAAAAATTGAAACATGTGGTTCAGGATCTGATTGATGCAGGACGTATTGACTTAAGCAATTTTCAAATAGTAAATAATCAAGTACCTGTCCAACAAAATGTGACTACCAATCAAGATATGGGAATATTTAAAGATCCATTGCCAAAACATAACCAACAAGCAACAAATCAGGTGGCCCATCAGAATGAGCCTCCTCCTTATGGTAATATGGTTGGTATGGTTGGGGTAACTACAAGAAGACAAGCTCAAACTCAACATCCTCAGCAAGGATAGAATTTTGTGTTACAACCCAATTCAATTTTGAGGAATAATCAAGGAAAAGCTTCAGATACAGGGATTCCACCTATTGTGTTGAGACCACAACCTAAGATTTCATTTGATCTCCAAAAATAGTTGGCTAGCACTCCTGCAAAGATATCAGTTTTAGAGCTCCTTCAAACTTCTCCCAATCATAGAGATGCTTTGATGGAATTTTTAAAGCAACAATCGGTTCCCTCAGATATTTCACCCAATGCTATAGTTGATGTCGTAGGTTCTCTTGGGATACATCATATCTCATTTTTGGATGATGATAAACCTTCCTCAAACTTGCAAGAAGATTCTTCACTTTACATCACTGCACTTATTGGGGATACTTTTATCAAGAGAATTTTGATTGATAATGGTTCTTCCCTCAATTTGTGTACATATCAATTCTTTCAAAAATTTGGATTAAAAGAGGAAGACTTAACAAAATCTGACATCATTATAAAAGCTTTCAACAATGAGTCCCAAGAAGCCTATGGTGTCATATCTCTTCCTCTCAAAGTTGGGCCTAAAATATTGGATACTTTGTTCTATGTGGTACATTGTCCTGCATATTTTAATCTTCTTCTTGGATGACCTTGGATCCATGCAATGAAGGTCGTCCCTTCTACTCTTCATCAGTGTCTCAAATTTGAGTTTAAAGATCAAGTTATCACCATTCCAGGTGACCCTCAACCATTTAAATTTTGTTCAAATATAGAGCGAGCTCGATCTGAGTTCAACCTATGTCCCTCAATCTCTTCAATGGTTTCTCTATGTTCCTCATCTCAGATATCAGAACAATTTCAAAATTTAAAAATGAGTGAGGAACATATCTTAAATTCTTCATCTCAGGATCATGATAATCAGTTTCTTCAATCACCTCTTCTGGATCTAGCCAAGCTACCACCATCACCAAGAGCCATGGGTTTGCCCCATAAGAAAGGTGATGTTGTACACTTTGGCACGTGTACCTTTGTCTTCGTAGGAACTACCTTCGAGGATAAAATACGTGGTAGCAACCCCTCTCCCATTGAGCATTCTTTTGCTCATTGTTACCTTTCCAATGACTACCCACTTCCTAAATAGATCCTATCTAGTATGGGATATGTAGGTAAAGGTTTGGGGCCACAACAGAAGGGCATTCAAGAGCCTTTGGATGTCAAAATATAGCCTGGGAGATGTGGCATAGGTTTTATACCTAGTAAAGACCAACCTTTACCATTTGATAATGATGATCATCTTATGACTTATGCTGAATATATGGATTATCAAAAGTCAGGAGTGGGTGATGAGGATGATGGTCCCCCTTATTCTTCTAGTGTCTTGTTTTACAATATGATTGATTCTGTGTGTTCTAAAAGTAAACCTTCTGTTTTAGCAAAGGATCCTACTTCGCTGTCCTATAGCGATCTTGCGAAGTTAGGAATTGCTCCTCCTTATGTTAAAAAGAATGGTTATGTTCGTGAGTGCATTGATTATCGTGCTATGGCTACCAAAGAAAGAGCTATGAAGGAGCCTCTCCATAATTCTAATTATCGAGAAGGCTTACCTTTTAGATATTTCTTTGACAAAACAACCCATGGTACGCCTATTATTTTTTTTAAGAAAGGTGGCACACTTAGATGTTGTGTCGACTTTCATTTTGTTGCTTGAATTAAGTTATTTAAATTACTTGATAATATATATATATATATATATATATATATATATATATATAAATAAAAATATTTTTCAATTAATCATCATTTAGTTGCATTTGCATTTCCATTGCATCCATATGCTTTTCATATTGCATTGTTGTTTGTCATCCTTTTGCATTGCTTGCTTGACATCTAATCCAACTTGCATGCCTGAATGTCATATTCTGCATGATTGCTTGTTCATGACTACTTGATCATATAGATTTATGGGGATCTTGCGACAATGGCATGTGATGATACCTAGTTAGGTCGTAGCTCACATGCATTGCACTCTCTCTAGGATTTTGATGCCTAGTAAGATCCCCACCTAGGGATTTCTTCTTCAGTTTTCTTTCTTGCTTTTTGCCTCTTCAAGTTTTATCTTCCTTGATCTTGGAAATAGTGAGAGTATCTCTTAGATCAAGGATGATCATTCATCAATATTTCCTTGTCGCTTTTCCATTGCCTTCTTTTCTTTGTCTTCCTTTGCTTTTAAACAAGGAAATACGTATGCCTTCTTTTCTTTCTTTTCAAAGTCATATTTTGGCACAACTGCACACACTCACTAGCTTGTTTTCTACTCTAAACCCCTATCGGGGTAGCACTCACCTAATATATATATTTTATCCTTATATTACACCCCACATGGGATAGCTATACATCCTAGTGGGTATCTTATCGGATATGATCTTCTATCGAGTTATACTCCCTTTTGACTCAGTGGGCTCAACACCCCATTATAGGATAAGCTCCTTGGCCATTTTTAGTAGGCCTCGACATACATCCTAGCGGGTAATCACCCCATAGCAGTCAATAAGTGAGCAACCACCCATAGCGGGTCAAACTCTAGCACCTCATCCCTCTCGATGAGCACTACACCCATAGCGGGTTTAGCTCCCTTCTTTTCTGGTATGATTCATAGTATTTAGTCACATTGGTCCCTTGCGACCTACGTTGATTTCAATACTATGTTTCGCCCATCCTTATCTATTTTAGATGGTTGACCTTTGGATTGTCTTCTCTTTCTATGTCTTCTTCTTCATATTCCTCTTCATCTTCTTCTTCTTCGTCTCATGTTTTCTTTCTTTCTTCCATCCATTTCATCCATTATTCATCCATGCATTTCATATAGCATTGCATTTAAGATAGATTGCATTCATAAAACATCAAATTAAAGAACATCTAAGATAACATTAAATTCACATGCACACATTCACAAAACATAAAGAGAAAGCAGCTATGTATTACTCGATGAAAAGAGAGATATAGTCATGTCTGGTTGGTGTACCATAATCCAGTCTGGTACACTCAACCAATCCCTAGGGGTGCATGCCACAATCAAAATTGGCATGTCATCCCGATCCCTAGCCTAGCCTAGCCTAGCTCTGAGAGCCTATCTCCTCTACTCCACCCGAAGGAGGAGGTGGTCTAGGAATCCACATACCCATGGATGAAGATGCCGAGAATATTCGTGATCGAGACCGTGACCTGCTAGCCGACTAGAGGGATGGAGGGAGTGTCGCTCTCTACCCTACTGGTACTACCTAGAAATACATGGTCTCATAAAAGGTAGCCCATTGAATGGCCACCTCTAACCTCTCCCCTACCCTTTGTAGCTCTACCTGTAGAAGGTGGACTCCATCGCTAGCCTGGCTACTCCCGATGATAGCCATCCCCTCTACCCGAGCTCTCTGGTGCTCTATGTCTAGTTGGCTCACCTCTCCTTAGAGATGATCAGCCTCTACTTGAGCCACATCTCTCTCCCTCTCTTTGGTGCTTAATGAGCCTCGTAGTCCCTTGATCCTCTTGGACCTGTCCTCCTGGAGTAGGTCCACTTGTCTCTATAGAGTCACCACTTAAGCCCGTAGCATCTCTGCCTCCTCCCTCGGATCCCCTCATCCTAGAGCTTGGAAAGCTACTACTGATGTGGAGGCCTCTCTCGATCCTCCACCTAGTAGTACCCTGGCCTCTATGGGGGCAACTCTAGATGCCCCTACCTCCCTGGTCCTGGTAGCACTGGTGTCCTCCATCACCAACTCAATCTTGACTCAAGCCTACCTTTGTCTAGGAGCTACAAGTTTGTCCCTATTGAGCCCTCTCTATGGCCCTACGAGCAACCTCTCAAAATGCTCACTGCATGCCCAGGCCCATCACCTAGCACCTCTATATCAGAACTGGTGGGGAGACCCTATGGGGCATGACTCCTCTGTACCACTGCTAGTAGTCGAAGGCCACTCCCGCATCATCCACCCTAGGATCCACGTAAGGAGGATCTTCTAGGTCCTCCTTAGCCCACCTAGTCAGGTCGGGTCTACCTCCCACCCTTTTTGGATCTTGGTAGACTCTTCGGTACTAGTAGTCCCCCAGGTCCGGGATGCCCTACAAGATCCCAAACTACCTTAGGACTCGATCAAATCGAAAGACCTCTGGCTCCCCCTTCTTCGTAGTCAGCCCATATTAGATGTAGATGGTTCTTTAGTGGGAATTACCTTACTAGATACCTAAGGATAAGGATTAACTCAACTATCCAATATCATGCAACACAATTGGATAGGGGTACACACTCTATCCAAAATCGAAGTTGTAAATAGGGACACACACTACTATTCACAATAATTGTGAGTAGGGGGACAATCAATCATAAATAATCAATCAGGTTGGCCTTACTGATTTACATATCTTGTGAATGGGGATAAAATCAACCATTCACATTAAGTGTGGTATGGACCTTCACTTATCCATATGACCAATAGAATAGTTAGATAGTCCTTAGTACTCTTGCCAACTCATTATTATCAATCTTACCTTGTGCTTACTAGATGTCATCTTCAAAATCTTGGGCACATTGAACATTGAAAAATAAAAATATTTCCTCCACTCATTTAATGTCAACTCTTGCACAATATTTAGGAGTTTTGGGTACCATCAATCGTGCTCTAAACTTAATACATCAAACACAATTTTAGTGAGATTACTTTTGTTAATTTAGTCCTTCAAAGCCATCATGAATGCAACACCAAAAATATTCCCAAAAAAATAATTTTTTTTATGTAGCTTTACTTGATGGATAACCTTTAAAATAACCCCAAGAGCATCATGCCAAATCATAGGTTAAATTCAACCATTAGGACTATAGATTATAGGTTGAGTTAACCTTGTTGCTTGAGACCATCATAACAAAGTTGTATCCTATTTGATATCCATTCCTCATTTATGTCCTAATTTATGCAAGGAAGTATCACTTATAGTCTTGTTACTATCTCTTGTCAGCATGTACAAGGACTCTTTGTCATACTTGACAATAAAAAAGTTATATATTCCATTAATCACATAATCAAACCCTAAATCAAAATAAAATGTCATGTCAAAAGGTTAAAAACTAATCCCTTGGATAGTTGATAATAAAGACCAAAGTAATTAGGAGAGCTACAAAGTCTTAGAAATCCCAATGTGAAATTCTAAATATCTGGTAGTGGATCAAATGCATCATGTGATAAAAAAAAACATTTTGAAGTTGATGATGAAACCCTCTCCCATCTATACCATTAGGAAATGGATGAGTTTTGAGATGATGTTGTAATCAATGGGTCATAACCTAAAGTGGCTAATGACCAAGGCCATAATATATTTTATTTAAATTAATTTCACGTCTCTACCTAGAGACACATGCATTCTACCTTGGAAGACCACATGCTTGAATAATCTCTATAAGTCAAATAAGACCTGTTCATTCAACTACCTCTCCAGCTTGAATTTGAAGTAGTCAAATTTCCAAATGAACTCTATTTTTCCTATGGTGAAAATATTACTATAATGGTATAAATATCTACCCCAAAGGAAATACAAGAAAAGCTACCACTAAAAGAAAATAAATGAGGGGCCCTGAAGCTCCATTCACATATCAAGTAGTTGATTTGAAGAAGACACCAACAAAGGAAAGGCTATGCCAATGACTAATAGCATGATCTAAGATCCTATTACCTCAAGATAAAGTCACTCACTCGGATCAAGCCAATGAAGGATTACAACCTTTTTGATGGTGACTAGACCACATCCCATCATTAAGAGGAACCCCAAAACCTTATTTATGGTGATTAAAAGGTCTCCATTGATGATGAGGCCTCTAATAACTAGGTTTGCTAGGACTCATATATTAATTCGATATAAAGGTCCCAAAACCAAGCCACCTATCCCTAGTAATTAGGTTTTTGCACTCCATACACCTAGGTAAAGTTGCTTAATGATATGAGAAACACACCCATAAGGGTAAACCTAAAGATTTTTGAGGAAAATAATAAGGGGGATAGGATAATCCAAGTAAGGGCTCAAAAAGTTTAGTAGGACTTGTTGGCCCACATATATATCCCATAGAGGCTTAGAGGTGGGAGAGGTGAGAAGAGGATGGAAAGACCACCAAGGATCAGAATCATACCCACTAAATGAGGTTTGATGAAATTTTGTATAGATTTATTTTTTGAAAATCATCCATCAGGAGTAGGGTAAATTTAAAAATATCATCAACCAAGTTAAGGGCTAATTGGAAGCATAAGGAGGAAATCCATTAGAGCAACTAGGTCACCATAGGGAAGGTCCCAATCCAAACCAACACTAGAATCCGATGAGCTAGCTCATAAAGAAGTAAGTCATCTAGATGGATTGAATATTGAGGAGGCACAAATTTACAACCACTAAAGTGGATCTCTATCACTAAATACTTCCACCCAATCTCATATTTCCATGATAGAATTAGACGAATTAATGAAACCTCTAGAAAGAGGACTATACCACCCATGGAGGTATTTATGGTGATTTAACTCTCGATCAACTATGGACCTCCCAAAAATTAATTCGACATAGCCCCCTAATCTAGCAACCAAAAATGATGTCAGGGCTCCCACCAATATCCATTTTAGAGGGAATTTTAAATTTTAATTTTTGCTTGCAAATATTATAAATAGTTATTCTTAGAACAAAAAAAAGGAAGTTGGAATTGTTATTGTGTCTACCATCTAACCTATGACAATTATCTTTCCTTTTCCATTTTTTCTTTCAAAATGAACTTGAGCCTTGGGCTAGCTACATATACAGGTCATCGAGCCTCTTTTGATTATGTGTGAATGTAATAGGTGCTTTAATACAAATACAAGGAGTTGTGACTACACCAACAATTCTATCATATTATGAGTTTTCATATACTTTTTGTGGGGGGCTATGGCTATTTCAATATTTATGTCTTGGCATTTACAAGTATTTTGAATTGCATTCATATATGGTCCAATATATGTTCAATTTCATTGTCATCTTTGATTTATGTGTTCACTAATACCATTGAGATGCTGAATGGAAATTGCAATCTCTCAATGCATTGCCACCCTTAGCTAGGCTAGTTAGGCTAGATAGGTTTTATTTTCTATAATTTTTATTTGTAGTTTCTTCCTTCCCATTTCCCCTGGAGAGATAATTAGTAGAGTAGGATAGCATAGGAAATAAGTAGCACCAAAATATTACATCTAGACAAGGAACTAGTCTTGGTAAAAAATCACAGTCATCATCTAGAAGAGCCACATCCCATGTTCCCCAGAATTCCCAAGACTAGTACCTTGAAAATGGCATAGGGCATCGAACCCACTTTCTCATAAGGAGAGAGCAACTAAAACCATAGGGGGTCATTGTGCAAGGATCATTTTAGACCCCAATAGTTTAAATTGGCACATTTGGTGTGACCCAAACTAAATTAGTCCCTTAATAAAAAATTAGGTTGAGGTTCTAGTGAAGACTTCAATCCTCTGCTTATTGAAGTATCCTAAAGATTCACCTGGAGACTCTTCTACTCAATAAGAGAATATCGAAGAAATCACCTTCTAGGTTGTTGAATGATATAATGGTGGGAACCTCCTCCCCACTAGACAATTACCACTTGGTGACTCCCCTATATGAATAAGAGATAAAATATTTAAACAATATGATAGAAGGTAAACCTACCATTTTATGAGGGCAAGTTCTACCACTAGATCAAATGACAAGAGCAAATCCTCAATTTCTCTTCCTCCCTCTAAATCCTCAATTTCTAGTGTAGCCATATTGGTAGAACATGGCTACACTAGTCAACCCAAACTAAATAAGGATCCTATCTTGGAATGGTGGAGGTCCCTTATGGCCACCACTAGCACTAGACACCTGGAATGAGGTTCCATCCTTTACATTGAAATCCCTGCCATATTTCACCAAAGAAGATACACCAACTACAACAAAGCATATCCAACACATGGTCATCTATATTCTCTCTAAAGCCTTAGAGAACAAGATGTTGCCCTTAGACTACTAGTGGCCTCCTTTATGGGAAAAGAAAGGGAGTGGTATGTCTCTCATCCCAAACTCCATGAATGACTGGGACCATCTTGTGAACCAACTCATTAACTAGTTCAAGGAGAAGATTGATAGGTTATCATTGTTAGAACAAATAGAAACCATCAAAAGGGTCCCTATGGAAGCCATATATGATTTCAAGTCTAGATTATAGAAGAATTGGAAAATAATTCCATAAGAAATATTGCCCATACTAGGTATGTCTTGGTCTAAAATTTGTCTAGTCAGTAAATTACACTCTAGACATTGTCCATGATTGGATGAATAGGATTTATCCCAAGTTCAACCCTTAGAGAAGGCCAAATACTTATAATGCTTAACAAAAATAAAACAAGGGGTTAAGACTAAAGAAAGGAATGGAAGGGTTAGATAGGGATATGGGTTTAGAGATTGCTTGGTGAATGGATGGGGTATAACATAATAACACATAATGTATACAACCTAAGAGTCTTATGCAATTAAATCCAAATGCAACTTAATAGAACAACCATAACTAAAATCATTTACAAAATTTATTAAGCAATGGTTATATGCCCTAAAAGTTCTAGACCCTACGAAAAGTAATCCAATTAGTGATCCAATAAACATAATTTACTTTAGAAAAAATCACTAGTCATAAAGTGCAATTGAAATATATTAAAGCATACATTTGCTTTATAAAAACCTAAAAATGCAATCACAAAGGAGGCCAAACAACTTCACTTTCCATTAATTGACGATAGTCATCATATAGTAAACAATTAAGCAATTGCTATAGATTTGACCCTCATTATGAGGTGCATTGAGCTATTTATAAGTTGCTACATGAACCTTTTGGTTCAATATTTTCAAATTTCTAGTACAAGTCTATTAGAAAGAGCTTGGAAATAAATGTTCATGGGAGTAAAGGTCATTTTCATGCCCTACATTATTTTGTTTATGTGGTGGATCTAGATTTATTTCCTTTAGCTTCAACTAAAATGTGTCTTCAATTTGGTCCATTGATCCTCAATTGTTATCTTCTATAATTTTATTGGCTGCTACAATGGTCTATTAGACATATCACTTTTAGCTCCAATGACCTTGGCTCAAGTGGCAAATGGTTATAGATTTTTATAGGAGTAATCTAGAAGAAAGGGACATTCTTGAGCTTACTTGAGTCTATTCTAGTTTTTTTGAGTTGTTTTAGAGGTATTTTGAACTGAATCTAGGCTTTCTAGAGGGTTTGGATGACATATTTTAGAAATCATGAGTTTTCACCTTTTCGAGTAGTGCTTTGATTTTTTGATTTTGTATATTTTCAATATTTTACAATACTTATGTTGATGTAAGCACTTGAAAATTTTGAATTTCTTCATTTTGACCTTCTGACTTTTGGATTATCAGAGCACTTTAGTTGAGCACTTGGAAGACCCAAATTTGTCCCATTCTAGGCTCAAGTAATGTTGGAATTGCATTACTCTAATTCTCTTGTTTCCAGAATTTGCTAGAGCTTTGGTTGATATCATATTTTGGGAAGTATAAAATTAATTAATCCCAGGTTTATGCATTTCCAGAATATTTTGAGACCTGATTAATTTTTCTTTCTTATAAAATGCATTATGCTTTATTACTTTTCATAATTATGAGTCCAAAACAAAACAATTTGAATTCCCTCAAAATCAATTTCTAAATTGATGCATTTGAGCCTATGCTAGCTTATATATGTTGCTATTATGTTTTAGCCACCCCTTGAGTCATTTTCCTTGACCAAATTTGAGAAATTTTTTAGCAAAATGACAAGTTGGCTTGATTTACAAGGGTTTGCAAATATGGGCATCATTTTGACCTACATTCTTGGCGCCTCATAGGGATTTTTGTTTGCAAAAATAGAGAACCTATAGAGACTTATGTATTGGATATAAAATTGCAAGGAGATAAGGGAGCTAGAAGATAAGCTAACAAAAATTGAAGGCTTAAGATGCAATGAAGCTTAAGGTATTAGGGGATAGAAAAACTGTAAAATGGGAAATTAGGGAAGAAAATATGAATATGTAAAGGAGGTGAAAGCCAAGGGTTTAAATGAGCATCTTCTATATAGTAATTATAGGATTTTACAAGACCCCTTATCCAAATTATATTTCATTTAGGTATAAAATTTGGTGTAACCCACAATATTTAGGAAAATAAAACTACAAGAAATAAGAAAGACATGGGCATTGGAAAGTGGAGAGGCTAGGGATGATGGAGAGATATATAGGTAGATAGGGTGCAGAAAAAAAAGGGAAGGAAATATGAAAAAGAAGAAAAGAAAGGAAATGAGATGGAGATACCTAAAGGGTGGTACCCTCTATAAAATTGGTACTTCTTTGAGCATAGTCCATCATAATCGAGAGCCAATTCAAACCTAGATAAACTACCCTAGGTAAATATTCCAAACAATTGAAAACCAAAACCTTTTATTGCTTTATGCCTTTATTTTATTCATAAAGTTTCATAGAAATTCTTCTTTGATGTCATAGACATTTGAGAAATTTTCTATGCCTTTGAAGGTATGCATGGTTGCTTTTATTTTAAACAAGAGTATTATAGTTAAATTTACACATCGACTTAGGCCTGCATCTCCTTGTATAGCTGAGAATATTACTATGCTAATTAAGCACCATAATAACTACATAATTCCTTTTCTAAATTAGCACTCTTACCAAAAAATCTATGGCTTATGTGACTCGTCTTCTTGTATGCTTTTCAATTTTGTAAATTCAATAGCCTTTTACTAGTTGGGTCCGTCTTGTTCAGATACCTTGTGTTTGCTTTCATCATCAAAGTATTGAAGCTCCATACAACATGCTTTGTATGTATTTACCCTATTCTTGCATATCATCTTCTTGTAACCCCTCATTCATCCAAAACATATTTTATTGCTTGTAAACTCTCGCTAGCCCATCCATTGGATTAAGGAGTCAAAAGGGGTTTAAGGAAAGCATTGGAAGAATGAGGAATGAACAACAAAGAGTGTGGGGTGGTTTGGAGGAAAGTGAATGAATTGGAATAAGGAGGGTGATAAAAGTGAGATATTATGAGAAAGAAAAAATGGGATAGCAGTATAGGGATGGGAGGAAATATACTTGAATGGTGAGTGCTATAAACTTTCTCTTGATGATATCCAATTTGGCATTCACTTTTCTTTTTTACTTATTTTTTTTTGTCAAGTTGAAACCTTGGGGTTCAAACAACAATAAGGTAAAAAATTTGAATCTTCCTCACTTTGGTAGAGGGGTTCTATATTTTGGATTATGTTGCTCGACAAACTCAGGGAAACCTTGGTTTAGTTGAGTTTAGAGATTGTCTAAAGTTACATATCTTGGAATCTTGCTTCAAGGTATATACTCTAGAACCTGCTTAGTATTAGACAAATAGAGCTTCCTCTTGACCTATGGTTGTCTCTACTAGTCAGTCATAAAGGCACAATAACCATAGGTGTATCATCCTTATCAGGGATTAAAGGGCAAAAAGGGCTTTAAAGGGATAAAATTTTATTCAAAGAGTGACATTCATTCCAACTTGGGTTGTCTTTGTTATCTTTTGATGCTTAATACTTAAAACAAATAACCACAAGATCTAAAATAAAGTTACCATATGAAATATATGTTAATGGAAATATATAAATCATATAAAACTCATAAATAAATTCTATAAAAACTCATAAAATAACCATTAACAAATTCTCATGAAAATAGTATCTTGATATAAAATAAATATCTCAAATACACCATACTTCCACACACTCTCACTCTCCATTGTGTCACACACACACATAAACACATATATAATGGAATGTAACTCCTCATATGGAGTACTATGGGTGAAATTTTACACCCTTCACCCACTCTTCCCTTCAGGAAGTGACTCTATTTTTTACCAGGAGTGCACCAGTTTTGAAGGATAATCGATAGATAGGGGGAAGACATCAGGTAACAGTAGCATAAACTGTGGTGGACCAATATTATGGGTAGACGACGGATCAAAGCAAGGTAGGAAACAAGAGTGGGTGGACACCCATCCTTAAATTTAGGTAGAACTTCCCAAAAGACCCACCCAACTAGTTGGGAAAACATTTCAAATGGCTAGCATGGATGGAAAAATTGTAAAACCCTGCCCTTGGGAAGGAGATAGACACTCGCCCATCTTGAGATAAATATACAAGTACAAAAGTTATGGGACCTTAGAAAAATACCCACCCTCGATCCCCAGTACCCTCATGGGAAAAAAGAAGAGCAAAGGAAGCACCTATTCAGCACGAAAAACTCTTGCCATTACCCAAATTTTGAATAAGAAGATGTACATGCGACTGCAACAGTTTGGGTACCTAAAAACATAAGTGGATGTAAAATATTTTTAACATGTTACTTTCAAGGTGCTTCAAAATCTATCACTCAACACCTAACTAGAGGATTACCAATCAAAGAGAAGGATGAGGTAGTTGAGAATTGATGAGTTGAGTAGAAGCATCAGAAGATCTAAAGGCCCAGATTGAACCAAATGCATCTACCTCCTTCTAAAATATCGATACCTTCCAAAGGAACACTATACCAATGCGACATTTGTCTGCTACAAGGATTGTCTTCCTACCTTCCATAATTAATGTTTGATTTTGTAATTGATGTAAATATGACTATAAATAGTGGAATATTGGCCATTCCTAAGGGTGGATCTTTAGCCATTACAATTCTTATGTAAGGTTTACCTCTATGTAAATACAAATTTTGCACTATTTGGTCTCTGGCTTTGTCCTCTTGTTCTTTATTGAATGTGTGAATGCTCATTTTTTTTTAGTTATTTAAGTTATCCCATGTTATTCTACTATCTAGATTCCATGGGGTTTACTTGAGTGGCTCAGGAGTGCATGTTCATAAATATGGGTTTGGGGTTTATTTCTTCTAAAGCCAATTGGACAGGAGTGCTTTGATTCTACATCCTAGATCTCATGCACTTGTCCGTTGGTTTTGGAATTTGCCTCCCACCCACCACTGATAGGAGCTAGAACTAAGGTACAATTGGGTGATCTATTAGGTGTAGGATCTATGTTCATACGAGGTATATCACCTGCATAGGTCTTGATGTGGCTATACCCATCCTTGTGAGTTTTAGCTATGACCTTCCTTTATTTATTTCCTTCTCTTTTCCCTTTCCTTGTTTTGTGATGTAGAGTAGCTAGAACCACCCCTGAAGGAACCGACCTCCTCTAGAGATCATCTACCTCACCCCAAAATGGTGGTTGTTCTATGTTTGACATTGATCTACCTTCCCTTTACCCTATGTGCATTGTCGGATTGGTAGCTAACAATTTTTGGTGACTCTATTGGGGAATTCACTAAGTCCCTATGTTTTAAAAATTAGATTTTGGTGACTCTATGATTTGCCTAGATCTTCTCAAAGTAACTTGGTGACTCCAACTACATGATACATCCAGATCATGAGACCAGTCGCCCGCCTATGCTGAATATCCAAACATCATGGAGAACTCAAGGTACGATGAGAAACCTTGACCTTGCTAGTGAAGATAACATGCTCATCTAGAAACTCTAACTATGACTCCTACATCATAGTTGGGACCTTTGAATATTGGTGCCTTAATGGCTCAACCATTGTTCCCCCAATGGAATGACCCTATTCCTCTGAACCTCCACTGCTCACATGAGATTCCCAAGGGTACCTTGAAGGTCCTGACCAAATACAATGGTACCTTAGGAATGGCTTAGGAGAATATTGAATATGTTGTTGCACTAGTGCCCCTCCATGGAATTACTCATGAAGATGCCATTATTAGGCTTCTAGTCATGTCACTAGAAGGAAGGACACTATTGTGGTACTCAATCCTTGGGAAAAAAACCATCTACTCATGGGTAGACTTGGTGGGAGCTCTGATCAACACATTTGATGGCTCCATGGATCCCTTCCAACTCTTGATGCATCTCTCATTCATCAAGAGGGCACCTTTTGAATCCCTCATCGACTTCAACATTTGATTTGAAAGGATTTGAAGGAGTTTTCCTTCTAAGTACCAGCCATCACTTGTCCAGGCTCACCTATACTATGTTTGAGCTCTAAGATCAAATATAGGCAACCTCTTACTATAATCTAGGGAAAAGGGATTCTCTCTATATGACTAGAATGACTCCTACTTCAAGAAGGAATAACATCTTTAGGAGACTCCACCCTACCATCCCTATTTTCATCTGTTGTTGTTCTCCACCTTACTATATAGTATCCACCATGTATTCCATCTCAAGTTGTGCAGAAGCTAAGGGTACAGTCTGGACGAACATAAAGGGAAGATGTCATATCAAGCCCAAATGGGAGAAGTGCAAGCTTCAAAAATGAAGAAAACAACTCTATTGCTTGCATATTTTCCCAAGAAGCAGAGGATCTGGACCAGGGTGGAAATTCCATTGACAAAGAAGAGGTACTTTTGCACCCTTTTTGTATATAGGGGCACAACAAGGAAGGACCAAGCCATCTTAATGGTGGTATAGTCAACTAGTATCCAGTCCTTGAAGAGGTCTTGTCAATGATAGGCTCAATTAATGTAGTCTGTGGGAGAAAATATACAACTCCAAAGTTGTACCAAGCTAGGATTTCACAACAAGCGGATCCAAAATATTGGCAATATTTGAACTTGTTTCCAAAAAAACGAATACAAGAATATGGATCCCACATGGAAAAATTTATTGCCACATTGATCATCAATTGTATAGGTACTGGTGTGCATGATGATCTACAAAGTTGTAAATACTTCACGGTTTGGAAATGATGATAATACTGATCAGACTACAAAAGTCACCTCAAGTTTAGTATAATATGGTCTGGTTACTGTAGATTCATTGCATAACCTCTAGAATGAATCAATGATGGCAACATACCAATCATGTTGTAATTTTATATACATAATCTGACAGTAAATAAAATAGCACCAGGGTGGCATTACCCAATAAAATAGGAGAATTCTAGCTAAAGCATCTTCGATTTTTAAGAACTTATAGTTATTTATTTCTTACTCACCATTATTTTTAATTTTTGTGACTCCATAGCCCAATGGATAAGTACAAGATAGTATAGAAAAACCAATTCTAGAGATACTCACGTAAGCAGTAAGGTTCATCAGTTCCCTAGCAATGGTACAAGTCAACAATTCTTATCTTGCCAAATATTTTGAAAAGGATGCTTATCCCACTTAACCTTATCCTATATATATATATGCATTCCAAACAATAATCTAAAGAAGGGTTGAATGCAGCTGAAAGGTATCATGGCATCCCTTCAATGAAAGGACTTTCTGTTAAAACATGCTTGGTGGAAATCCAATTCAAGAATAGGTAGATTTCCAAAAGTTGTTTACATTGAAAATCATAACTTTTGGCAACCTAATTTAGGTTGCAGAGGAGTATGTTTATAGGTGTATGATGTTTGGGTGCATCCTACTAACCAAGATATTCAGTCTAGTGCTCTATGGAAATATTTCATAGATCCAATAGTTTTTTTTCTCTTCTTTTGGGTTTGTTCTTAGCATTATGTCCCCTCTTGTTCTCTCCTTGTGTCATGTTCTCTCTGTTTGGATTTTTTTGTTTAGATGATTGCCTAGTGCTACAACTATCTTGCAGTCCCTCCTTCCCTCTTCTTCCCTCCATCTTGTGTGTTCCCCTTCGTGTGCCTAGGTACTCTTCTCCCGTTTTGTCTGGTCTTCCCCTCGTGTGTTCTTTCTTTTTTTCCTTTTTGCTATGTTCCACCCTATCATTTTCCTCTCCATCATCCTTTTTGTTTCTACCTTATCTATTCATCCCTTCTCTATTCCCCTATTTTTTTAAGTGCTTTTCTAGCTAAAGGCTTGTTGGGTTTCTTTTTTTATAGAGTAAAAAACCTTGTGAGTCACCAAAAGTGTGGGTGAAATTTTACACCCTTCACCCACTCTTCCCTTTAGGAAGTATTTATCTTTGTTCAAAAGGAGTGCACCAATTTTGAAGGAACATCGATAGATAGGAGGAAGACATTAGGTAGTGGTAGAAACTACGGTGAACCAAAATGATGGATGGACAATGGATCAAAGCAAGGTAAGTGACAAGAGTAGGTTTAAACCCACATTTAAATTTGGGTAAAACTTCCCAAAAGACCCGCCCAAATGGTTGGGTAAATATTTCAAAGGGCTATCATAGGTGAAAAACTTGTAAAACCCTACCCTTGGGAAGGATATAGACACCCGCCCATCTTGGGTGGAAGATACAAGTGCAAAAGGGGTGGGACCTCAGAAAAATACCCACCCTTGCTCCCTAGTATCCCCGTGGGTGGAAAGAAGACCAAAGGAAGCACTCACCCAACTTGAAAAACTCTCGCCATCACCAAAATTTTGAAGAATAATATGTACACGTGGTTGAAAAATTTTGGGTACCTGACAATGTTAGTGGATGTGACATATTTATGATGTGTTGCTCCCAAGGTGCTTCAAAACCTGTCACTCGTCGATTAACCAGAGGATTGCTAGTTGAGGAGAATAATGAGGTAGTTGAAAATTTATGAGTTGGGTAGAAGCATCAAGAGATCTAAAGGCCTAGATTGAACTAGGTGTATCTACCTCCTTCTAAAAGATTGATGCCCTCCAAAGGAATAGTGTACCAGTGTGACACTTATATGTTGTAAGGATTATCTTCCCAACTTTTGTCATTAATGTCCAATTTTGTAATTGATGTAAATATACCTATAAATAGTGGAATATTGGCCATTCCTAAGGGTGACTCTTTAGCCATTACAATTCTTATGTAAGGTTTACCTCTATGTAAATACAAATTTTGCACTGTTTGGTCTCTGGTTTTATCCTCTTGTTCTTTATTGAATGTGTGAATGCTCATTTTTGTTTAGGTGTTTGAGTTATCTCATGTTATTCTACTATCTAGATTCAATGGGGTTTACTCTAGTGACTCAAGACTGCATGTTCATAAATATGGATTTGGGATTTATTTCTGCTAAATCCAGTTAGATAGGAGCATTCTGATTCTTCATCCTGGATCTCATGCACTTATCTGTTGGTTCTGGAATTCACCTCCCACCCACTATTGATAGGAGATAGAATTAAGGTACAATTGGATGATCTATTAGATGTAGAATTTGTGTTCATATGGGTTATATCACATGCATAGGTCTTGATGCAGCTATACTCATTCTTATGAGTTATGGCTATGACCTTCCTTTATTTCTTTCCTTCCCTTTTCCCTTTTCCTATTTTATGATGTAGATAGTTGGAACCATCCCTAAAGGAACTGGCCTCCTCCATATATTTTTTGCCTCATCCTGATGCGGTGGCTATTCTATGCTTAGAATTTATCCGCCCCCACTTACCCTGTACGTAGTGTCAGATTGGTGGCCAACAAGTACTCTTGGCCTTCACTCTTCGTGAGACTCTTCACTTTCCTACTCTATGGACTCATGTGCACATGGATTGTTATGCACATTTACATTACTAAGTACTGTGCACATTCTAATAATACTTATGCATTTATTACATTTCATAAAGTAAATACTCACACTCTAATATTAGAAACACTCCTAATCTAAATATGTACCCAAGATGGTACAATAGCATGTACCATATATTGTAATATACTCTAATAGTCTCTCTTATTTCCTTTGCTCTTGGAATATACATCTTTGGCATAATTATGATGTCCTTGAGAGGTGGAAATATTGAAGGATAGGACAAAGATAAGAATGACTATTAGAGAAGTGATACCATCTCTACTATTCCTAATTGTAGACTAAGAAGCCTACCAATATTATGCCAGAAGAGCATAGTCCTTGGTAAAGTTTGGAATAATGATGCAATGTTGAGGGGATGAAGGTCACCTTATATCAGTTACTTTATCTAGAGGATTCACTAATTTATCATAATATCCATCCTTTCCTTCTCTAGATTAGAATTTTTTATTTTCAAGAAAGGGTATTCCCAATGCAATCAAACTAGTACCTCACAAAATCTGCCTTGGACCTTAAAATCTCATGCATTTGAGCTATCTAGTGTTTTTTAAATGCCACTTCTAGTGTAGCTACCCTTTTTGGTCATCAACCTTATTATTATCTGTATATGCCTATATACTAGATTTATTTACATGTCAATTATTTACACAAAATTGTGGTGTGTGTCTTCCTGCCAGTGGAACTAGGATTTTTCTTATTAGAATCTATAATGGCCTAACCATATGATACCAAATTTGAGATTCTCTCTTTGATACAGTTCTTGAAGTGTGTATCTTATTTTTGATGGACACTAGCATCATGTTGGCTTTGTGCAATGTTCATCTTTAAGGATTACCTAGCATAGTACATCAAGAATTAAGCATAGACAACTATTTTTGAGCACATGAGTCATTTAGCATATTCTCCATATGCATTGATATGTGTGTTAGATTTGCAATTTTTTTAGGAGCATGTTTATCATTAGCTCTAGGTCCAACATATAACATTATTTTGATGTAAATGGATTTTTTTTGGCTTCTCTTGATTTTTTGGCCATGTTTGTTGTGACCCATAACTTTCCAAGCCTTGAGACTGATTGTGGCTAACCCTTGGGATTTTCTTCTTTTCTAGGTCTGACAAGATTATTGTATTAGAAATGTAACCACACATGAAGAGCTTGTGCTAGATAGGTTCTTATTCCTCTCTTGGCCAATCCACTATCTCCACTTGCACATGTTTTGAGACTTATTCTATTTATATTTTGATCTTCATATCTTTTAATATGATATGTCATGAATTGTTTTCCACATATAAAAACCATTTTTTGGATGTAGGAGATAGTCATGTGGTCATGATATGGGGTCAGGTGTCCCCCTTATTGCTCCAAAAATTCATTTGATAGGCATATCCAAAATAATGGTGACATATCCATAACTATAATATCTTATATTACTTCTAGGTCTAGCCATATATGCAACAATATTGAAACCTTTTTTATGATATCAGTTACCTAGATTTGCATCCTATTGAAATGTAGTGTCCTAGGATATAATTTAGCATAATTTAAATTCATGAAATCATAATTATCCTAGGGCATAATCGTGATGGCAATTCTTGGGTTGACTATACAATCATGCAACACCCAAATTTCTAGGTACAAAGATGGATAAAAGGGTAGAGACTAAGTCTTACTCATACCAAGCAACTAGTGCTTATCCATTGATTTTGGATCCCAAAAGTTAATTTTATCATCTAATAAAATTCTTAGAGCTACTTTAACCAAATTCACCTTTCTAGGAATCAATAAATTCTTTATACTTTTCACTTCTTTCACAATGTTGTCTATGGTTCCATTTGGTAGCTGCAATTCTTAGAATAATTTCTAGAATAGTTTTTGATAATGTTCAACTATTTTTCCCCTTTGTCTCCTAGTTATGGCTAGGAAATACAAATTTCGGTAATTCTCTTTTCTCTATTAGTTATTGTGATGTTTTCATACTTCTCATTTTTGGACCTGATACCTTAGCACACAAGTTCAAATTTCTTTTCTCCTATTGCCCTCTTTGTGGACCTAGTGTTAGTTTTGACTCTTCTTCTTTAGCTTATTCCATCCTTTGATCTATTATTTACCTCATGTATTCCAAATTTTTAGTCATTCAACCATGTGCCAACAAATAATTGGGGCCAAATCCTATATCTAGATTGACCAAACTAGTTGTGGTGAATTACTCCCCTACAAAATATTAATGTAGATCCATTGCAAGAGCTACAAGATCACTTTTTCCTTGAGTTGCCTTTGAGTAGAAGTGAGGATGACATACCTGGTAACTATTACCATTATAATGAATTCCAAATGATGAACACCTAGGTATGATTAGACTAGGGAATTCTTATTATTCCTAGTCTTCTCTAATAATTTCATTATTACACATCACTTGGTCTCTTTGGGAAGACACATTTTGAGAATATACCTCAATCCCTACTTTGTCATCTTGTCTTTCCATAATATTGAACTCTTTAGTCAAGCGTTGAATCAAAGATATCAATTATTGCATTGTTTAGGATTCTAGTATGGGCACGATGGGTATATCCTCTACCAGACATGGATAAGAGGTGTGTGGTTTGGTCAACATGTCATGTGGAAAAGGTAGAACTAAAAATTAACTTCATGGGCTCATTTTGTGGGTTTTAGGAGTGTTAAACATGGTGATTCTAGGAGGGATATTTCCTACTAAGATGAGATATATATCTACTATGATGGCTACTTAGAAAATTTATGGGAATATTTTCATTGAACTATTAAATTAGAAGGCTTAGGTCTGGGGTAAAATCATGAATGTAGTAAATGTAGGCCTAGGCATGGGATTATTGTATTTCTTAAGGGATTTATTTCTAGGCTATTTTGAGTCAAATTTTAAAATTATTAATGCTTTCATGAGGGAATCTTTGGATAAAGGAAAACTAAGCAAGTAGTAAGAAGGGGTCTCCTAGATCATCAAAATATAATATGAGGGATTTCACCAAGTCGTCCCCTATCCTAATACTATTGTCCCCTAAGGAGTGGTGCCATAACAAAACCTTTCCTAAAAAGATCAAGCAAGAAGTCTCACCATCACATATTCAAATGAAATATTATATATTGTAACTAGAGCAACAATATATTGATAGCACTCATAAGCCATATTCCAACTACCATCATAGATGGGTAAGCATTTTAGAGTGGCATAATTTTTTGTAGATCCAAAAGATTGATAGGTTCATCATTATTCCAAGCTAGAATTGTTTTTCAAACCATAGCTTTATGGATAACTTTTTTTGAAGTTTGATATCTCAATATCCATTCTTATTGCTATGTTATTCCTAGTTCTACCACTAGTGGAGTTGCCAATACCTCTAGTTCTTGCATAAATGGATTTGTTAGGTGAATATGTAGTATCCACTTAAGAGGTCAAGAATATCCACTAAAATATTAAATCCTTCAGGTGAATGACATGAATTAATGAGATCCATGTCAAAAATCCTAATTTAACATGACAAGTGTTCTCTTTGAATATTCTAGTATGCTATTTTGTGGGTGAGATAGATCCATCCCATTGAGCATGCTACAAATCTTGGTCTAAAATTTTCCTTGTTAGTAAATTATTCCCTAGACATTGGCTAATATTGGATAACTAGGATTTCTCTTAAGTTTATCCTTTGAAGAAGATCTATTCCTTATAATGCTTAACAAAAGTAAAATAGAGGTTTAAGACTAAATAAATGAATGGAAGGCTTAGAAAGGGATAAGGGTTTATATATTTCTTGAGGAATGGATGGGGTATAGCATAACAACACTAAATGTATACAACATAAGAATATTATAAAATTAAATCCAAATGCAACTTAAAAAACCATACATAACTAAAAGTATATAAATTTCATTAATCATTGGTTATATCCCTAAAAATTCTAAATACCCTATGAAAAGTAATCCAATTAACGATCCAATAAGAAGAATTTGCTTTAGTAGAATTCACCAATTACAAAGTACAATTTTTTTTTTAAAGCAATTCATTCATCTATAAAAACCTGAAAATGCAATCACAATGGAGGCTAAACAACTTCACTTTTGATTAATTGGTAGTAGTCATCATACAATATACAATCAAGCAATTGTTATAGAGTTTACCCTCATCATGAGGTGCATTGAGATATTTATAAGCTATTATATAAATGTAGCATAGGGTTTCAGTATTTCCAAATGGGGAGGTGATTTAGAGGGTTTTAAAATGACTCCCAAGGTTTGTAGCAACTTGCATCCAAATCGTACAAGATGTACGATTTGCCTTATACAATTTACCAAATTTCCATTTACCAAATTTCCCAATTTGCTTGTACAAATTGCAAATCATATAGTTGTAAGATATAAATCATACAAAACTATAGCTTGTATTATTTACCACTTGTCAATTCAAGAAAAGTGGTTTTGCAACTCAAATCGATCAATTATGTAATTGATTTCTTTGAAAGGCTAAATTTCCATATTTGGCAAGTTTCACTCATGCAATTTTATTCCAAATTGGGCAAATTATTAGTTGTACAGTTTGGTACACAGGATGTACAATTTTACCAAGCCCTTGTTGAACATTTTAATCACAAATTTTCCAATTTACATCACAAATCCCTTTAGGACAAGTTTTGGAATGATTTCCTATTGCAATTGTTAACTTCTCCAACATGCAAACCCAAATTCAATAGCATTGAATTATTATCATCACCAACATTTTCAAAAATCATACAACTAAAAAATAACATCTTTATACATCCATAATTTACCATGCAATTAGTATTCATTATCACATTAGGATCATAGAAACATTAGGAGCCAATTCCATTGTAATTCCATCAATCTCACATAGCCATTTAGCCATTCAACATAGAATCTTCAACATGCAATAACAATAATACACAATGGAATTTACAACAGTATAGAATTAAAAATATTTGTTGATATATTCATATTATATGCATTCCTATACAACACATTCATCATTATTGAACAACCACCAACAATGAATACATTCAATAGCATTGAACTCTCCAAGAACAATCAAAACTCTCTCATGAACTTCTATGACTCTATTGAACCCAATACTCCATGAATGAAAAACCAAAAAAAATGAATGGGGGGCTATATAATGCATGCCCAGGCCATTCCAAAGTAGTTCTCGAGACATCACATTACTTACAACTACAATCTCGAATTATCTCAAAATAATTAATTACAAGGTTTTACTAAGTCTAATTTGATTTTTATCAAATTCATCCCAAATTCACATTTTACATAATTTCATTGACATTTCAAATTGTACATTTTCAACCTCTTATGTTTATACCTACTTGTATTTTTTGACCACTTGTACATTTTAATAAAAAATTAACAAAACATAACAAAATTGTGCAAATCCAGTAATCATTTCTTCTTTTTTTGGGAGGTGGATTTTCTGCCTACATCTACCCTCCCATTTAAATTAGTTGGTATCCTCATCGAACCAGTCTTCTTGGTCTTATTCGATGGTTCTTTGTGGTATTCATCAAGCTGAAGATGAAGAGCAACATACTCATCCTTCAATCGAGTTTTGTATTGACTGACTTCCAGGGCTTTAATCCATATTCATTGGTATTTTTCTTTTGTAGTAGCCAAAATTTCAGCCAACACCTTCTCTCATTCAGATGCTCCCTTGTGTAATTTCTATGTTAACAGTGCTTCCATTCTGACTGCTACAGTTAATTCCTAATTCTTTTTTGTAATGACCTACAAATTCTAGTGTATATCAACTTCACAAGTGAAAATGTGCTCATCCTTAGCCCATAATAGTGCCTTATGATTCATTATTATCTAATTGTAATATTTTGCATCTGTGTCCAACTATGTAATCTTGCAGTCTTTCACTTGCAGTTGCTTTGTTGCCTCCTTCAACTGGTTATCCTCTTTGGCCAGTTGTTTATTTTATTATACCAGTTGTGCTTCCAACTGCTTCACATGCTCTTTCACTTGCTAAATCACATATTTATTTTACTTCTCTTGTAAGTGTAGCTTATCTTCATAAGCCTTCTTGATGTCATTCCATTCTGCTTCCATCTTCTTCAGTATTTCCTCGATCTCGATATTTCTACGTACTAGTTCTTCTTCCATCACAACTATTTTTTTTTTGGTAGCCTCTACTTCTTCCCTTTGTGCTTCCTTGGCTTGATAAATTTGTTCAAGACCCAAGCTAAGCCACTCAATCCAATATGTCAAGAAATTAAATTTCCTTAGGGTGTGTAACAACCCAAAAAAATAGAAACAAGAAACACACATAAAAGAAAATATTTTTTTTGACTAAGGAGAGGAATTCATAAGACCCTAATCAAACTTAGGTTAAGTTAATATTTGATAAAACCCCCAAGTTCCTCAAAGAGCTACATATCATATGATTTCCTTACGCAAGCCATTATGCGTAAGCGTATCATATTTCATGCAAATAAGTCCATCAATCTCATCAATATTGATTATCTAGACTTATCACCTTTGGCCATTAGAAGGTATATACACATCTCCATACTCTATGCAAGACATTATGCATAGGTATGTTGTGTATTACGAGTTAAGCTGTCAATTTTATCTTTCGACAAGCTATCTTAACTCAAATCTAGTTGTTCCACAAACCTAGTTACCATTATCCCTAAGGGGGTCTCAATACCTTAGGTTATCCTCTAATTCCATCCTAGAACTTATTACTTATTATTATTTTTAGAAAAGAACAAGGATAGCACTAGATACTAAATCTATAAAACATAACTCATAAAAATGCAAAGATACTAGAAAGAAACAATATTTAGGAAAATAAACATTAAGTAGAAGAATTAAATATAGGAAATAAGTAAATCAAACAGTAATATAAAGGTACATATTTCAACAAAGCAATTATTACATATAAACATGCATGGAAAATCCTCCATACTATTAAAGAATATATTACATCAATTTCATTAGGGAAATCTCCCCATAAATCTAATCTATTTGAGCATAAGTAAGTAAATTATAAGATAAACTGATGCAAGCAATATAGTTGTCGTCCTTGATCATCCATCTCTTTCCATCGATCATTTGAGTATAGTATAAGATCAAGACACTCATGGTTCAGGATAGACATA
Organism: Wollemia nobilis; assembly: GCA_028583015.1. Lineage (NCBI taxonomy): Eukaryota > Viridiplantae > Streptophyta > Pinopsida > Araucariales > Araucariaceae > Wollemia > Wollemia nobilis. The sequence goes on along the minus strand of JAQPPZ010017031.1, from coordinate 1,554,865 downwards.
CCTCTAAATGCATTTACTTTCTTTACTTTACCAAATTGTAACTATACAATTTAATAAAAATTTTAACCATCTAATAGCATCGTTGATAACATAAAAGAATCATTAATTTCATTAAATCCTCTCAAATATCTTAATGGAGTTATTCAACATGCACCATTTAGATCATAATTATTACTTAAATCAAACCTAGTATTGTTTTTACAACATTAAAGTCCCATACCTTTATCCTCTAAAATAATCTTTTCATTTATTTCCAAAATTAAAGCTTTTGCACTTAATTTAAAAAAATAAATATTTTCTTGTTCATTCCATAAACTAAAGTCCCATACCTTTGGTTTACAAACAAACTATACCATTCAATTAATGAATCAAAGGCACCTGCCCTAGTCCATAAATAAATCATTTTCTTTCATAAGTAAAGTTGACTAACTCTACCTAATAAAATAACCACATGCCCTTTTTTTTTATAATCAAATATTTGCTTTATCTAATTAATTATATAACCACATGCCCTTTTATTTAACAATCAAAGTTTTCCTTTCTCTAATTAATTAATTAACCACATGCCCTTTTATTTAACAATCAAAGCTTTCCTCTCTCTAATTAATTAAATAACCACATGCCCTTTTATTTAACAATAAAAGATTTATTTTCTCTAATTAATTAAATAATCACATGCCCTTTTATTTAAAAATAAAATCTTTCCTTTCTCTAATTAATTAAATAACCACATGCCATTTTTTTTAAAACAAAGCTCTAAACATTAAAGAGGGCTCACAGTTTAATTAAAGTTTACAAATTCGAGCAAGGAATACACTAACAAGCCCAAATTTAAACATGATGCACACGTAGTTGAGTAATTCATAACAAAGGTGAACGACCTCTATGGTCAAAGGTGACCATGCCTTAGTGGCCCAAGATATGGTAGGAGAAGGGAGGGATTACCTATTGTTACAAAAATTAAATATGTGGGCATCTTTGCTTGGGAGTGACAGTGACCTCCTAGGTTTGTAGGTTCTATATAGATAGAGACAGTGAGGAGGGAAGACATCCCTCAACACTCACAAGGTCTCCCAATAGGGAACCAAACAACAAAGTTACCAATAGTAGTGCAGCAATGCTTAAGCGACATGGTTGACCAACATGAATTTAAAAAAATAAAATATTTCATAACACAACTTGCTAAAACTGACCAAACTTGGTTCTCATACTACATTGGGAGTCCTCCATAGTCAACATGCCAATGATAGCCTATAGTGAAGTAAAAGTAACCCGCCATTATAGCTAAAACTAAGCCATGGTGATGGCGTTGTAGGAGAAGCACATAGTAAACACAGAGGAGGGTTTTAACGGGGTAGAAAATCATCTTTCCATATCCAAAGAATGGGCAGTGATAACCCAATAGGAAAACATAGAGAATGAAATAGCAAAGCTATCTACTCAAAGATGATAGTGATTATAACCCAACCTGATTATCATTTTCTTCCTTTAAGGTGAATTGGGTAGTGTTTTCCTATCTTGTACCTTTTGGAGTTCTCCCCTCTCTCACTATTATCTACCTTTCATTTTTCCTTCTCCACTAGTCATCTCTCTCCTCAATTGCATAGCTCTCTTCCTTTTATCTTCTTCATCCCACTGCCCCTCATAAATTTATAGCTACCACAACACAGTAGCTGATGGAGGAAAATATTTTTAAAATAATTTGGATAGCACCTTCATAAATGGAACCCATCCTTCCAACGTTGGTAGGTGTGCCTCCTACCAATTCAAACACCCACTTGGAGTACGTTCGCATCACAAATATATTTTGTTGGATTAGAATAGAGTTTTATTATTATATTAATAGTCTTCTAGTAACTATATATTAATAAAAACATCCTCTTACTAATATATAATCACTAATTATAAGTAAAGCTCCAAAAAAATTCAATATTGATTAAAAAATGAGGCTCAATTATCATTTTTTTATTATAACCAATATTATTTTAAATTGAGATTTTCTTTATTAATTAAAGTCAAACTAAATTTTACTTTGAAATAAAACTCTTTTATTGTTAAAATAAACTAGATTTATTTTGCATTCAAATTATTTTATCATTAAAATAAACTAAATTATTTTGCAATGAAATTCTTTTATCATTAAAGTAGAGACTTGCTATAAGAATTCTGAAAATATTCAAGGATTCTTTTTGTTTGAGCATAACATCATATCAAACATATTCAAGTTTCACAAAGTGTTTCAATACAATCAAATTATGCATGTTTTTATTTTCCAAATCACAATTATAAATAGTGATGAAGTAAAATACAATCAACTTATGCAACAAACAAAGAGGGAATATTTCCATCAACCTAGTCACTCGTCTCAGCCTCTAGAATTTATGATAGCACTAGGCTGTCAATCTGGGGCTCAAAGTGATTAGCCTTTTATGGTTATCCCTAACCAATAATGCATACTTATATGAAGGTATACATTCATGTTACCCCCGAGTTTCCTTATCATCACTTCCTCAACCTCAAGTACCCTCATCTTTGGTGGATGACTCAACTTCTTCCACCTATGAGTGTACCTGATCCTACACATTGGCAACTTGTTAGTAGTATCATGTTCTTTCATACCAACTAACATCACATAGCTACTCATTTACATAAAATAAAGTATTAAAACATCACCAAATTAATACATTTTTTTCATACCAAAAAGTCCATGAGAGAGGGTCTTGACATCCCCCCCGCTAGGACTAAACACCATCCTGGGTGTTTCCATTTTTACAAAATAATAACAAATAAAAACAAATTATTATATTTACAAATTTTCAAACAATAAAGGATTTTTTTTGGCATATCTACCACTTTCTCCCAAGTGGCATTCCTTTCAAATAAATGGTCCCACTGGACCTTACATTGCTTAAGAGTTCGATTCCACATAGTCTTAGAACAAAACTCAAGAATCTTCACCGATTTTACCTCAATTACCTTTAGATTTTCCATATGCAATTTGGAAACATCCCACACATGTTTAGTGTTAGCAATATATTTCCTAAGAAAATATATGTGGAAGGTGTCATGGATTTTTGATAGATTGGAAGGTAAAGCAAGTCGGTAAGGAACAAAACTGATATTTTTAGTGATCTCAAAGGGTCCTACAAATTGTGGATCCAACTTTGTGGATTTAATCACACTTTTCATTGGTTTAACCCTTAGGAACACTTTATCTCCCACCAAGTACTCTCTCGGAGTTCTCTTCAAATCAACATAACTCTTCTACCTATCAATAGCTTCTTTGAGTCTTTGCCTGATTACCTTCAATTGATCTTCCATTTCTCTAACCATTTATGGTCTAATCACAAGTTTATCCTCTAGGTTTTCCCAAGACAATGGTGTCCTACACTTTTGTCCATACAAGGTATCAAAAGGTGCCATTCCTAGAGATGAGTGATGTCCATTGTTGTAGGTGAACTCTACTAGATGTAGATAGTCTTCCCAATGAGACTTATGATCCATGTAGTACATGTGGAGCATATCCTCTAGTACTTGGTTTACCCATTCTGTTTGACCATCTATCTTAGGATGGTATGCCAAACTCATATTCAGTTTCATGCCTATTGCATGATGAAGGCCTTTCCAAAATTTTAAAGTGAACTTGGAATCCCTATCTGAGATGATTACCTCTAGAAATCCATGCAATCGAAACACTTCCTTAGTAAAACTATTAGCCACCACTTGAGCATCATCCTTGGTGCTCCTAGGTATAAAATGTGTAACCTTAGTCAAATTTTCAACTATTACCAAGATTGCATCATGTTGGTACCTAGTCTTAGGTAAACCTACTATAAAAACCATAGATATGACCTACCTTCTATATAAAACTACTATAAAAATCATCTTGGTACATAGATTGCATCATGTTGGTACCTAGTCATAGGTAAACTACGTGGATACAACTATCCTATGGGATGATTTTGTTCTGCCTTAATATTCTGACATTCAAATAATTGAGCAATAAAATCGGTGATATCCTTCTTCATTCCTACCCAAAAGAAGGTTATTTTCATATTTGCACTCATTTTTGCGCTTTCGAGGTGAGTAGAATAAGGAGATCTATGGGATTATTATATTAATAGCTTCCTTAATTTACCTACCTTTGGTATGATGATCCTACCTTTGTATCACACAAGGCTATCAATTATTCCAAACTCCTTAGTACCCGTTGGGTCTCTATCCATTCTAGCTCAAATTTCTAAGCAATAATCATCCTGAGACTGCTTTTGTCTCACTTGGCCCATCAACTTCATATGACTTCTGGTTATGGCTGCTATATGTCTCCTTCTACTCAAGGCATCAACAACCTTATTCTCTTTCCCCTTTATGTACTCAATTTCAAAGTCATACTCAGCGAGAAACTATATCTATTTTCTCTGTCTCACATTGAGTATTGGTTGGGTAAATATATACCTTAGACTTTGATGGTCATATTTTAATTCAAAAGGTCCCCTCACAAAATAGTGGTGCCAAAAATTTAGAGCATGAAACACAGTAGCTAGCTCTAAAGCATGAATATCATAATTAAATTTATACATTTTAATATTTCTTGAAGTATAAGCTACTTCTAACTCTTCTTGCATGAGCACTCATCCTAACCCTTCCAGCGATGCATCAATGCATACCAAAAAATACCCTTGTGGGTCTAGAATTTTTAATATAAGTGCAATAGTGAGTTTCTATTTTAGTAATATGAAGGTAGATTCACACTTTTCTATCCATTTTAATTCCTTTCCTTTCTTCTGAAGGTTAGTTATTGCCAAAATAATCTTGAAAAAATATTTTATATAACGTCTATAGCATCCCATTAACCCCATGAAGATTCGCATTTTAGTATCATTAGTAGGAGATGACCAGTTTAATATGGCTTCAATCTTCTCTGGATCCACAACAATTCCCTATACTAGTATAATGTGTCCTAGATGCCACACCTCTAAAACATAAAAAATGCTCTTGGCTAGGTTTCCATAGAGTTGGTTTTCCCTTAACAACTCTAACATAATCTTGAGATGTTTATCATGTTCTTCTCTGTTTCAAGAGTATATTAGGATATCATCTAGAAATACAAGGACAAAATGGTCTAAGTGCCTTCTAAACACACTTTTCATTAAATTCATGAAGGCGATTGGGGTATTAGTTAGTCCAAAGGGTAGGATTGTAAAATCATAGTACCCATACATAGTCTTGAATATCATCTTGTGAGTATCCTCCTCACGTATTCTTAATTGGTGATACCCTGATATCATATCGATCTTAGTAAACACCATAGTATCTCTTAATTGATCAAATAGATATTTGATTATAGGTAGGGAATACCAATTCTTGATTGTAGATTTATTCAACATCTTATATTCAATACATAACCTTAAAGAGTCATCTTTCTTTTTCATAAAATAAACAGATGCACCCCAATGTGACACACTTGGTTTTACCAACCCTTTTTCAAGTAACCCTTGTAATTGTACCTTTTATTCTAACATCTTGATAGGATTCATCCTATATGGAGATCTATGAATTGGTTCCACTCTTGGAATAAGATCAATAGTGAAATCAAATTTCCGCATAGGAGGGAGTCTAGGTAAATCCTCAAGAAATACATCCTTGAAATATTATAAAATTAGGTGTGTTTCCAACACATCTTTATTTTGGTCTTCTCCAACTTCATTTAGCTTAATCACATAGACTAACCCTCCATTCTCAAGGGCTTTCTTTAATTACATAGATGATAACATATGGGGTTTAAATGCCCCCTGCTCACTATCAATTCTTAGTCTTTCCTTATCTCCTTCAGAATACTCGATCCATCTATCTTGGAAATTTATTATGGATTTATGGTCATGTAACCAATCCATCCCTAGGATCACATTGAAGGCATGAAGTTAGGCTACATATAAGCAACCTTTTGTGGTTCCACTAGCTAAAGAAATTTTTGCCATAGGAAAACACTGGTTTACTGAGTAATTTTACCCTAAACCATACTCAACCTTCCATCCATGAGCCAAATACCTTAGCATTTATGGCATATCCTTTACTAAATATCAAAAAATGAAACTATCAGTGACCCCACTATCAATTAAAATATTCACTTGCTTATTAAAAATATTACTTTTAATAATCAATGGGGTAGTTTTCCCCTCCAACTTTTGACTCCTAGTTGTAGCATAGATCTGGTGTGCATGTTCCTTTCCTTTAATACTAGATGTTCTAGGCCCTAGGTTATGTGGATACTATGCAAGGAAATGTGGCCATTTGTAATGGTGACACTCATCCTTGGGTCCTTGCTGCTTTTCTAACTTCTGCTCCTCTCCTTTTATTGTTGGAATTGAAGTTTACAATTTTTGTGGTTAAGGCTTAGCGTTATTGGGGTTGTTGCTTTTCTTATAAAAGTTCTTGAATTTCTAATTTCCATTAGATTTTGTCTCCAAATTCTAGGGGTTTTTAGCCTTCCAACTTTGTTCACCCTCCCATTTTACAAACCCATCACTATTCCTCTTCCTTTGTGGCTATCGATCTTGATCGAATAAGGTGTCATATTTGTAATGGAAGTGCAATTATACTTTCTTTGTCAGATCATACACATTTTGTAATGATCTAGGCTCATGCATGTCTACATAATGCTTTATCTTGGATTCCAACCCAGGAATTAACTTATGAACACATATTTTCTCATCATAGGCAGGTACATACTTAAACAATCTTATCAAATTTTTGTAGTATATCTCCACTATGTTGGTTCCTTGCCTTAGATTGGAAAACTCTTCGAATTTTAGGGCATAGAAATTCTTCATAAGGAACCTCTTTTTGAAGATGACTATGAATTCATTCCATGGAATATCTATTGGTTCAATATGAGTTTTTCTTAGTGAGTTTCTCACTAATATAGAGTGGCACCTTCAAGGTAAATCATAGCTCAAATGATCTGGATTACTGGATAATATCTCTTTATCATTAAGTAAACTTCCAATTCCCTTAACCAAGCCTCAACTGCATCTCCTTCTCCTTATCTATCAAACTTGGAGATACAAACATTCTTTAGGTCTCTTACCGTTTCCTTTTCTAGAAGGGATTTTTCTTATAACTATTCTGTAGTCAGTCCCTTAGCTTGGTTAACCTCTAAGCCTCTAGCTTTTAAATTTTTATTTGCAATGGTTTCTGACACTTGTCTCATCTGATATTACATGGCAACAACTATAGAAGTGAGATCTTTCATTCCCCTATTGGGAGTTTTTGGATCCTTTTTTCGATATTAATTTTTTGAGTCTATCTAAGTGGAGGCGTAGACCTCCATTTTATGGCGTTGGGCGACATATTGACCTGGTTACAACCAAGAAAAGTATTAGGCTAAAACTTCATCTTAAAATATACCACTAATTCAAGCCATAATACAAAGTTCTTCTTTCCAAATGTATCAACAATCTAACTAGGATAAAATTCCAAGATTATGATGTATCATTAATACCAAAATACTGAGGTATCATAATATTCATCCACTCTTGGGATTAGTTCCCATTAGATTATAGAAAGCAGAGATTCTAGGTCAACCCAGCTTAGTTTATACCTTTAAGCAATCCTTCATTGGAGACATCTAAATATCTTTTAGCACATAAGAAGCTCTATATCCTTGTACCTAGAGCTCTGATACCAAATGTAACAACCCTACAAAATAGAAACAAGAAACACATAAAAAATAAAATAATTAATTTTTTACTAATGAGAGGGATTCATAAACCCCTAACCAACCTTAGGTTAACTTAATGTTTAATAAAATCCCTAAGTTACTCAAAGATCTACATATCATATGATTTCCTTATGCAAGCCATTATGCGTAAGCGTATCATATGTCATGCAAATAAGTCCATTAATCTCATCAATATTGATGAGCTAGACTTATCACCTTTAGCCATTAGAAGGTATACATGCATATCCATACTCTATGCAAGCCATTATGCATAGGTATGCTATGTGTATTACGAGGTAAGCTATCAATCTTGTCTTTCGACAAGCTATCTTAACTCAAATGTAGTCTTTCCACAAACCTAGTTACCATTCTCCCTAAGGGGGTCTCAATTCCTTAGGTTATCCTCTAAGTTCATCCTAGAACTTATTACTTATTATTATTTTTAGCAAATAACAAGGATAGCACTAGATACTAAATATAACAAAACATAACTCATAAAACATGCAAAGATACTAGAAAGAAACAACATTTAGGGAAATAAACATTAACTAGAGGAATTAAATATAGAACATAAGTAAATGAAACAATAATTTAAAGGTACATCTTTCAAAAAAATAATTATTACATATAAACACGTATGGAAAATCCTCCATACTTCTAAAGAGTATATTACATCAGTTTCATCAAGGAAATCTCCCCATAAAATTAATCTATTTGAGCATAAGTAATTTAAGTGTAATACAAACCCATGCAAGTGATCCAGCTATCATCCTTGATTGTCCACCTATTTTCATAGATTATTTGAATATAGTAGAGGATTAGGACACTCATGGTTCAAAATAGGCACACCTCTAAATGCATTTAATTTCTTTACTTTACAAAATTGTAACTATACAATTTAATCAAGTCTTTAACCATCTAATAACATCGTTGATAACATAAAAGAATCATTACTTTCATTAACTCCTATCAAATACCTTTAGAGAGTTATTCAAAATGCACCATTTAGATCATGGTTATTACTTAAATCAAACCTAGTCTTATTTTTAAAGCATTAAAGTCCCATACCTTTAACCTCTAAAACAATCCTTTCATTTATTTCCCAAATTAAAGCTTTTGCCCTTAATTTACAAAAATAAACATTTTTTTGTTCATTCCATAAACTAAAGTTCCATACCTTTGGTTTACAAAAAAAACTATACCATTCAATTAATGACTCAAGGGCACCTGCCCTAGTCCATCAATAAATCATTTTCTTTCATAATAAAAGTTCACTAAATCTACTTAATAAAATAACCACGTGTCCTTTTATTTAATAATCAAAGCCTTCTTTTATCTAATTAATTAAATAACCACATGCACTTTTTTTACAATCAAAGTTTTCCTTTCTTTAATTAATTAAATAACCACATGCCCTTTTATTTAACAATCAAAGCTTTCCTTTCTCTAATTAATTAAATAACCACATGTCCTTTTATTTAACAATCAAAGCTTTCCTTTCTCTAATTAATTAAATAACCACATGCCCTTTTATTTAACAATCAAAGCTTTCCTTTCTCTAATTAATTAAATAACCACATGCCCTTTTATTTAACAATCAAATATTTCTTTCCTCTAATTAATTAAATAACCACATGCATTTTTTAATAAATAAAACTTTAAACATCAAAGATGGCTCACAATTTAATTAAAGTTTTCAAATGTGAGCAAAGAATACACTAACAAGCCCGAATTTAAACATGACGTACGCTCAGCTAAGTAATTTGTAGTAGAGTTGAACTACCTCCATGGTCAAAGGTGACCATGCCTTCATGGTCCAAGATATGGTAGGATAAGGGAGGGATTACCTACTATTACAAAAATTCAATAGGTGGGCATATTTTCTTGGGAGTGACGGTGACCTCCTAGGTTCACAGGTTTTTTAGAGATAGAAGACAATGAGATGTCCCTCAACAATCACAAGCTCTCTTAATAGGGAACCAAACCATAAAATAACCAATAGTAGCGTGACAATCCTCAAGTGACATGGTTGACCAACCCAACTTTAAAACCACAAAAGCTTTCATAATGTAGCTTGCTAAAACTGACCAAACTTAGCTCTCATCCTATGTTGGGATTCCTCCACAGTCAACATACCAATGATAGCCTACAGTGAAGGAAAAGCAACCCACCATGATAGCTAAAACTAAGCCATGGTTGTGGTTTTTTAGAAGCAGATAGTAAACATAGATGAGGATTTTAACAGGGAAGAAAGTCATATTTCCACAACCAAAGAACGGGCAGTGATAAACCAACAGGAAAACATAGAGAACAAAACAACAAAGCTATCTACTCAAATATGATAGTGATTATAACCCAACCTGGTTATCATTTGCTTCCTTTGAGGTGAATTGGGCAGTGTTTTCCTAGCTTGTACCTTCCAAAGCTCTCCTTCCATCTCTCGCTATTCTCTACCTTTCATTTTTTCCTTCTCCACCAGTTGTCACTCTCCTCAACTACATAGCTCTCTACATTTTGTCTTCTCCATCCCACCATCCCTCATAGCTACCACAACATAGCGACCATAAAATATTTTTAAAATAATTTGGATAGCACTCTCATAAATGGCATCCATCCTTCCAACGTTGACAGGTGCACCTCCTGCCAATTCGAACACCCACTTGGAGTACATTTACATCACAAATATATATTTTTGGATTAGAATAGAGTTTTATTATTATATTAATAGTCTTCTATTAACTATAGATTAACAAAAAGATCCTCTTACTAGTATATAATCACTATTTATAAGCAAAACTCCAAAATAATTCAATATTGATTAAAAAAATGAGGCTCAATTGTCAAATTTTTATTATAACAAATATTATTTTAAATTGATATTTTATTTATTAATTAAATTCAAAATAACTTTTACTTTGAAAAAAAACTCTTTTATTGTTAAAATAAACTAGATTTATTTTGCAATGAAATTCTTTTATCATTAAAATAAACTAAATTTATTTTGCAATGAAATTCTTTTATCATTAAAATAAAGACTTGCTATATGAATTCTTAAAATATTCAAGGATTCTTTTTGTTTGAGCATAACATCATACCAAACATCTTAAAGTATCATAAGGTGTTTCAATATGATCAAATTATGCATGTTTTTATTTTCCAAATCACAATTGCAGATAGTGATGAAGTAAAAGACAATCAACTTATGCAACAGACAAAGAGGGAATCTTTCCATAGACCTAGTCACTTGTCTCAATCTCTAGAATTTAAGATAGCTACTATACTATCAATCTAGGGATCAAAGTGACTAGCCTTTTATGATTATCCCTAACCAATAATGCATACCTATATGAAGGTATCCATTCATGTTACCCCCGAGTTGCCTTATAATCACTTCCCCAACCTCAAATACCCTCGTCTTTGGTGGATGACTCAACTTCTTCCACTAATGAGTGTACTTGATCCTACACATTGGAAACTTGTTAGTAGTGTCATGTTATTTCATACCAACTAGCATCACATCGCTTCTAATTTGCACAAAATAAAGTATTAAAACATCACCAAATTAATACATTATTTTTCATACCAAAAAGTCCATCAGGGAGGGTCATCACAGGGTGAAGGTTAATTTCAAAGGTACTCTTCAAAATTATATACATGGTGTATTCAATGGATAAGTTTGGCATTTTATCTTATCTAGGTACACACGTGGATACTCACAGTAATTTGTCTTCACTCCCTTCAATAAATCATTTTTCCTAACATCATATTTACCTTTCCCCTGGGTAACAACCATGTGTGTTGTGCATGAATATATGCCATATGCCTAGAACAATATTCATTGCACACCTACTCCATGATCTTATCCAATTTAGTGAAGTTTTGCTCCTTCCACTTCTTCAACTATCTAACACTACCAATACAAAATTGCAGTCGGGCACTGGCGAACATGTGACTAGCTTGTTGGAAGAAGTGATCCACCTGTTTATCAGTATTTTCACCCTCATACCTCGAATTAAAAAATCAAGGTATTTCAACTAAAAATCTTGTATGAAGCCTTGGATAATTTTCTTGTGGTTAGGTCTATTCTTATTTTACCTCTTCTTGTGTATTTAAACTTCCTTTAACTTCTTCGATTACACTAACTAATTTCTCTTCTTGTAGCAAAATGTGTGCTACTATCTTGTTCGATTCTTCTTCATCGGGTGATGTGATATCCTCAAAATTGATGATCTCCTATAGATATTGATTCTCTATTATTGGTTCTTGGATTTTCTCTTGTGGTTTAGGTAATTCCTCTTGTTGCATTTCGACCAACCCTTCATCTTGTGAGTTTGGTTGCACTCCCCTTAGTGCTACAACAGTTGAATTTGGAGCAAACTCATTTGGTGGTGGTTGTGTGCTTGCTTGCTCCTATTGACTATTATCACCTCACATCACAATATTTATGTGAGGCTTCTTCTTCCCTTAGGATTCATCAAATGATACTTCCACAACTACTTTTACTTTTGTGGCTGGTGGTTCCATTATTCTTCCTGCCAAATATTTGGATGAATCCAAAAAATTGAAATCCATGGTCTAAAGAAATACCGGTGATCCCATTACTCCTCCCACTTCTTTTGGGCTAGGTATATTAAAATTTAGCAAATCCAATCCTTCTGAGTTTAAGTGTTCTTCTAGAATCTACTTAGGTTGCTCTTTCTACATGATATTCTTCACATCCATCTGTCTATCTCGTTACCTTTTTGTTGGAATATTTATAGGACTATATTACCATTCTACTCTCTCCTCCTCTTCACAAGAGGTTGGCAACTCTTGTAGCTGTTGATCCCATGCTTGTTGTTCCAAGGTAGGTTCCAATTGTCTTCTTATTTTCCTCCTAGGATGAACATCTTAATTATATGTAGTCTTGGTCTCTTCCTGCATCAAAGGTATTGGCTATTTTGTATCCTTCTTGGCCTTAATTTTCTTTAGATTCACTATTGGTAAGGGCACAGTCTTTGCCCATCATAGTATGGTAGGTTGATCTAGTGACAAATCTTGAGGTTGTGTCCTACCAAGAAAATAAATACCCATTCTAGATACCATGTCTAACAAAATAGCAATGACATGAAAATTCATAGTGAAGGTCTTCCTTGTACTTGTCAATAACTTATGAATTCATTGCTCCATATAGGTTCCCTAATAATACTTCACTTAATTGTAGATACCTTCTACATACTAGGCCATCCAGATCAACATCTCAAAAGCTCATGATTCTTCTAACAAATGAGCCATGAAAATATTCATTGCACATGCCAATTCATTAGTCTTTAAATGACTCTGCTTTATTCCACAAGTTCAAGAACCATAAATCTTAGCTACAATAGGTGAATTCATAGATGTGAGTGTTGTAATCAACCTTTGAGCCTCAATTGGATCTACCATTTTCTTCAAAACTAGAGCTCCCTCCTTGGGCAATCTAAATTTTCATAAAAATACCTTTGTGAAAAACTCCACCTTGATGTGCTGATTATCCATTCTCACAAAGGTGTGATTCTCAGTGGGTTCATATGAATGAAGAATTTATAGCAAGTATTCATTGAAGAGTGCTTTTTTCTATGGTGGGATTTGTACAATGATTCTCACTATGGACTTCTTCAATGCAAGATTTAATGGATGCTTTACCTCATTATTTTCCCATCATTTTATACAAAATTCCATTTTTGACTGTCCAGAAGTGATATCCTTGATATCCACTTACTCTTCCTCTAGTTCACTGAGAAAATCATCATATTTTTTAGGGTATCTTCTTGATGAATTTCACTACAAAGCTCCCATTGGTGTGCCCTTGGTGTCTCCATATCTTCTCTCTAAAATTGCAATGGTGCACTACCTCTACGACCTCGCTAATATCTATAACTTCTCCATGACCTATACTCTCTCCCTCTCCAAGGATGATTACCACGTCTCCTATGTGACTAAAATTGTTGCCCTTGGTATTGAATGGGGTAAACTATGTTAGATCGTCTGGGTCATGAGTATATCTAGTGTAATGGTCTTGGTGATATTCCCACCCTAGTTGTTGCAATGTGATTGAAATGAGCTCAAAGCTCTCACCTGGAGCTCATGCTTCTACCATCATCAAGTGAAAACCAACTCCGCACAATCTCTGGTAAAATTGGCAAATCAGGACAACTCAACATAAAACCACTTTAAAATCCATAAAACAACATCCAAAACATACAAATACTGCCAAAAATTGTACAATGCCTTGGAAAATCGTACATTTATATTTTGAAATTGTATAGCCACTGCCAATTTTTACAACTCCACCCAAAATTGTTCAACTACACCCAATTTCATATAGATTCACCAAATCGTACAATTGGAGCTCCAAATTGTACAAGCTTACCCAAAAATCATACAAGTAGCCACAAATCATATAATGGCATCTCCCTTCTATACAATCCCATTAGATTCTATACAAATACAAAAAAAAATTGTAGGATCACCTCCAAATTACACAAATTGGGTCCCCATAAGCCTTGAAATCATACAATCTACCCTAAAATCATATAATCATACAAACAACCTTGGAAAATTTCACTTGGCTAAAAACCCTCATTTTTGTCAAAATGGTATGATTTTTGAAATAACCATTTGCTAAAAGTGTGCAATCTTCCTTTCTAGTGCAATTTCGATGCAATTATGCAATTTCTCCTTCAATCGATGTACTTTCTCTCCAATAAATTTTTTTGGACACTATGGTAGCATTGTAAAGCCATCCTTTTATTATTTTCTACACATGCAAAGTCCAAGAAATATTTGTATGCTTTTATGGCTTATTTTCTGCACTAGGGTTTGTCGTTTTACCTCCTATTAATTCTTATACTTCACTATTTTTAGAAAATCAAACCCTAGCCCTACTTTTCTTGAGATAAGGGTTTCCTTTGGTGCCTCCTAAATTCAAACCCTTGTTTTTACAACAACTCTTCTCCACCTACAACATGATTTCTAAAATTAACCCAGCTTTTCTAGAGCAAAACCCTTGTGTTGGCTACTTTTTCCCAACCTAGCTTGCTTTTTTGAAAATAAAAATTCCTGTGGTGCAAATCTAATATGGGTCATGAAAAATTGCAAAAAAGTGGTGAACTTAAAATTCCCATGTGGAAAAAATTTGTCAGTTGCACCCTTTTTGCTTCTAAATCCTCCAAATTTTAGTGTTGCATGTGTATGATTTGCAAGTGGGAAATAAAAATTCTACATGGTGCCTTGCATTTTATAATTTTTGAAACCCTAACATCTCCTTGCATGAAATTCCACCACCTTAATCTCTTTTGCATGTAGTTTTTTCCTCTTGTATGGATGATTAACAACTCAAATTTTTATGCATGCGATTTTATCTTTTCTCACTTTTGTCCTTTTCTTTGCCCTTTTTTATTATTATTTCTTTCTTTTATTTTATTTTCTTTTTATTTTTCTTTTATTTTATTTTTATAAAAAAGGGTTTCCATTTCTACTTTTCAATCCACTTCTGAACAACTTACTAGTATCACTTGTCAGGCTCCTTTTTCTTCCTCTTATTCCACAGGTCCACTACAACTAGCATCTCTTCAATCTGCAAATCACATCACCTTGTGGCCTTAAATACAATCAAGATGAACAACATTATCAACATTATGGGTAATTCCTATCACCACTTGTGTCGGGGGTCAAGGGATAGCGTCCCTTGTGGGATCGAGGGGTCAACAACGAAACTATGAAAACCATCACTATCAAAGTCGAATTTTTATTTTCATGACCACTTTGGGGTTCTTTGCTCAAACCACTTAAATAGCTTACCTTCAACTCTATTTTACTTCTCCAAATGCCCTATCTTAACCACTGATGGAACACCTTGTATGATTTCATACTATACGATTTCATCTTGTAAGATTTCACACTATATGATTTCTCCTTATACGATTTCACATTGTACGATTCCACTTGTAATCATACAGTCTTAGCCAACTATATGATTTCACTTATCAGTTGTATATTTTGTGCGAAATATATGATCATACTCATCAGTTGTACCATTTATGCCAATTGCATGATTTCACATAGCAATCGTATAGTTCTCTCTTGAAAAATTGTACAATCCTGGTCTTTCTTGGATAATTTTGATTGTATGATGGGTTTTTCTATTTGGGTAACATCTTCCATAACAACATCTTCTAGTTTTACAATTGATTGTTCCAATTGAACAACATCGTCTAATTGTACAATTAGTCTACCCTCAATATCATACAATATTTTACCTCTTTTATTTCTGTGAGTATCACAAATTGCATCACTAGTGACAACCTTCCTCTTTATACCCTGGATTTGGGCTACATATACATGTGGTGGTGATTTTGTATCACTTTCCCAAATCATGGCATAATATAAAGCCTTTTGGTATGATATTGGAGATGATGTCTTCATATTTCGTTGATACATAGAAATAAGTCTATCTATGAACCAGATCTTTTTCAATACCTTTGATTGGTCTTTATCCAAATATTCAAACAACCCACTCAAAATTTGACTATAATAATGAACATACTCATTCTCTTTTTTCACTTTCTAAATTTCATCATTATCATATGATCAAAATTCTTCCACAAATGCATCACGCAATTCTTCCCATGTATGGTACTTATCCTCTAGTAATTCTATATACCAATCTATTTCAAATTCTCAAAATGTTGTAGGAAACAACCATCTCCAATCTGCCTCATTGGTCTACCCAATCACTTTCCACACCATGTAGTAAATTTTACAATACCAAATTGGGTCTTCCTTCCCATATCTTGTGAAAAGTGGGCACCTTTGTTTCCTTACTTTTGTAGCTATGCTAGCCATTAGTGAATTTCCTTCCTCATCACTTGAGGAGGTATCTTCTAGAATCCTTGATTGATTCCTCCTGGTAGGTGACTCACTATGTTGTTCCTCATTAAAAGTATCTCTTCAAGATATATTATACTCATAAAACAATATCTACCAATGTCCTATACATATTCACTCTGTGACCTCCTTCACTGGTGTGTAGGTTGTGGCTTTGGTTTTTCCTCTTGAGACCCCATATGTTATTTCTCTAGTACCTGAATCCCATCCATCACACTCCTTTGTAACCTATCTTCTACTTTCTCAGATGTCACCATCCACTCACCTTGATCTCACATAGTTTCACTAATGTTCTCTATGAATCTATGTGCTTCTTGCTCCTCTCCTTCCATTTTGATTAGCAATGTATCCAACCTCTCAATATCTCCTTTATCAGAATTTTATACTTGCTCTATCACTGGTTCATGCATATTGCGTTTAGCACTATTCACATTCACTCTTTGAGTGATTCTCATGGTCTTCCTAATTGGTATATCATCTCCTTGATCCCGTATCCCATCTCCTATGCCTTTGCATACTTGTGTCTGTCATTCACCTCCAATTTAGTACTACTCACAATTTATCACTTTCTAGGATCTTCTCGATTGCAACAATTTTAACCCATTTTTTAAAAAAATACCAAAGTTTGATAAGGCAACAACACAAAATGTAGCAAACTTTGGCACAACCTACCAAATGATATTGGGTCCTTCCAACTACGACAATGGATTCTTCTCAATTGAGTCAATTTGAATCAATTTTAATAAGTAACGATGCCAAATGTAGCACAAGGGTACAATATTACTAGAGTATGAGGTGATTTAAAGGGTGTGAAAATGATTCGCAAGGTTTGTATCAACTTGCGTGCAAATTGTACAAGGTGTATGATTTGCCTTGTATGGTTTGCCAACTTTCCCAATCTACTTGTACGGATTGCGAATTGTATAGTTGTAAGATCCAAATCATACAACACTATAGCTTGTACAATTTTCCACTTATTCAATTCAATAAAAGAGGTATTGCAAATCAAATCGATTAGTTTTGTAATCGATTTCTTCTAAAGGCTAAATTTCCATATTTTGCAAGTTTCACTCATGCAATTTTATTCCAAATTGGATAAATGATTAGTTGTACAATTTGGTACACAGGATGTATGGTTTGACCAAACCCTTGCTAAACCCTTTAATCATAGATTTTCCAATTTACACCATAGATCCCTTCAAGACAAGTTTTGGAATGATTTCTTATTGCAATTGTTAACTTCTTCTCTAACATGCAAACCCTAATTCAATAGCATTGAATTATTATCATCACCAATGTTTCTAGAACGTACAAATGAAAAATGATGTCTCTGTATAGCCATAATTCACCATGCAATCAGTATTCATTCTCACATCAGGATCGTAAGAACATCAAGAGTCAATTCAATTGTAATTCCATAAATTTCACATAGCCATTTAGCCATTCAACACACTATCTGCAACATGTAATAACAATAACACACAATGAATTCATAATAGTTTGGAATCAAAGAGATTTACTGATATATTCATATTATATGCATTCTTGTACAATACATTCATAATTACTGAACAATCACCAATAATGAATACGTTCAATAGCATTAAAATCTCCAAGAACAATCAGAACTCTCTCATGAACTTCTATGACTCTATTGAACCCAATACTCCATGAATGAACAACCAAAAAAAATGAATGGGGGGGCTATATAATGCATGTCCAGTCCATTCCAAAATGGTTCCTGATACATCGCATTACTTACAACTACCATCTCGAATTATCTCAAAATAATTAATTACAAGGTTTTACTAAGTCTAATTTGATTATTTATCAAATTCATCCCAAATTCATATTTCACCTAAATTCATTGACATTTCAAATTGTACATTTGCAACCTTGTACACCTACTTGTATGTTTTAACCACTTGTATATTTTAATCAAAAGTTAACAAAATTGAACAAAATTGTGCAAATCTAGTAATTATTTATTCTTGTTTTGGGAGGTGGATTTGTTGCCTACAATAAGTCTTGCAACTCAAGATTTTAAAAATCCTATTACAGGTCTATTAGAAATATTTTGACAAAAAATATTCATGGGAGCAGAGGTCATCATGCCCCATGTTTTTTTGCTAATGTGGAAGGCCTAGATTTCTTTCCTTCAACTTTGGCTCATGTGCATCTTCAATTCAGTCCATTGATCCTCAACTATTTTCTTCTACAATTTGCTTGGCTATTGTAATGTTCTACCAGATATGCCACTTTTAACTCCAATGGTCTTAGCTCAAGTGGAAAATGGTTATAGATTTTGATAACAGTAAACTGGAAGAAAGGGATATTATTGGGTAGACTCAAGTCGATTTTAGGCTCTTTTAGTTGTTTTGGATGTCTTTTGAACCAAATCTAGGCTTTCGAAAGGGTTTGGAAAATATCATGTTTTAGAAATCATGGATTCTCACCTTTTTGTGTAGTGCTTTGACTTTATAATTTTATACATTTTTAGGCTTTCACAATGCTTATGTTGATGTAAGCACTTGAAAATTTTAACTTTTCTTCATTCTAGCATTTTGGTTTTTGGAGTCTTAGAGCACTTTTTTTGAGCACTTGGAAGACCTAATTTTGTTCCATTCTAGGCTCGAGAAATTTTGGAATTGCATTGTTGCAGTTTCCTTATGTCTTAGCTTTTAAGAATCAAATACCAATACTAGGAACATCTTGTACAAAGTCGTATATCTAGTATCATAATTAATAAGAATTCTACTAATATAGTATATAGCCCTTTCCTTGTGTTGATTCATATTGTGCCAACATTACACCTAAAGCATGAATTATTGCTACAATATATAACAACAATGGTTTGAGGGGATCTGGTGGGACAAGTACTTGCAAAGTGTAGCACCCTAAAATTGGCACGGTTAAAACCTTAGTAAAAAGATAAAAGATAAAAATTTGAATTTCAACCCCAAACTTCCCGTTAAACCGCCTATTACCCGCTTTCCCCATTTTTCGTGCCATTTTTAGGATTTGTTTTGACCGTTGGACGATATCGTCGTAGATTAGACGAAATCATCCCCGATCTGACGAATTCATCTGGAACAGAACGTCCAGACGATTTCGTCCCAAAACCAAATTTTCATAATTAGCTTCTGTTTCAATAGCCTCTCCAACTCGGGCAGAAGCGTGTCTACGCAGTTGGAGATTTCCTTGTTGGAGATCTCCCAGATTGGGATGATCCCCAACCTCCCAAACCTCTTCCTAATCCTATATAAACTAGGATTTTTCTAGTTTATCCCCCTGATTCTCCCTGAACCCCCTAAACCCCTTAGTTGATGGATTTCATTGCAGAGTTAGCTCCTTATTCCCTCGCACTATTGCTTGCATTCGGTATTTTTGCATTTTTATTGCAGGAACTCTACTATTTTTCAGTCGAAGCTAGCTCGGATCATCGCGGACGATCTCGGACGATTACGGACGATTTTGTCAAGGAGCGTAGACGATCTCGTACGATTGGAGGCGATCCTGACTGTAGTCCAGATTGGGGGCAGTCAGAGTTTAGAGTTTGCATTTTCTT
This sequence comes from Wollemia nobilis, assembly GCA_028583015.1. Lineage (NCBI taxonomy): Eukaryota > Viridiplantae > Streptophyta > Pinopsida > Araucariales > Araucariaceae > Wollemia > Wollemia nobilis. Next base: position 1,534,670 of record JAQPPZ010017031.1, on the reverse strand, counting down.
AGCTTTCTCTGCATTTTTCATATTGTATTTCTGCACTGTTTTAAGTTATTATGTTTTTTGCATCTTGGAGTTCACCTCATTTAGCATAATCGCATGATAAAGTTAAAATCAATCATTAAATCTACTGCATTTCCTTATTTGTTATTGGAATCTATTATTTAGGCATGTTTGTTATTATTTCTACCATTATCCTTTGCTTCTGCACTTGCATATTTGGTATTTTGCATCTATTTTTGTGATTGCAGGTTTTTGACGAATTTGTCTAATGAATTCATCAGATTTTAGATGATTCTATCTGATTTCAGATGACCTTCTATGATTTGGGATGATCCCATGAAATATCAGATGATTACGTACAAATTGAGATGATCTGAACTGCTACAAGACTCAGAATCTTCATCAGACATCCGGAATCAGGTATGACACCTTCTAGTTAGCATATTCTCTGTTATTTGCATTCATTTCTATTTTTTGTATTCATTTAAATCAGCATTGGCATATAGAATAGTTTAGATTCATATTTGGCCAAACCTAGGAGTTGAATGATCAAGCATAAAAATGAACACATCAAACTCACTGTCAACCTAGGCATGGAAACTGCCATTCAAAAGTTTCCTGGTGAACCCACCATCCATCAAAAATTCACCCTTATACACCTCCCCCAAGAGGCGGGACCTTCCAAGGGCCTCTCAGTCCGAGGTATTGTCCCATCCTTTTCACATCCCCCTTCCGGGCGCGGATCCTATAGCCTGAAGGTAAGGGTGCAAAAAATTTGGAGCGATACATTTTGGTGAACCCGACGTGAAACAGAAACCTTTTGAAAACAAAAACTTTCTAAAAATAAAAATAAGAAAAACAAAACATAAATGCATTTAGACTTGAAAAAAAAATTTGCATGTCATATTTAGATGGTAGACTATAATAAAAGACGAGTTGTCACCATTAATGTTGAAAATCAATTAGCAACTATAGAGATTACTTCTGTGCTTAGAGTACCTCAAACAAATAGGGTTCAACCTTTGTGGGATGAACTTGATAGGAGATTGGATCTCATTTCATCTAGAGCAACCGAACTTAGGCAAATCAAGAGGTTTGTCCTAGATAGAATCCTGGATCCCGATCAAGTGATTTTGTATCATGAACTTCAGAGAGCTTGCCATAGGTGGTTAGCAGATAAAAGAGCCCTTGTGTCTTCTGAGTTGTATACCTTTGAGGAATACCTTGAGAATGCAGCTGTAGTACATAAATTTCTGTCTCGTATAGAGGACCAAGAAGCTGATCTTACGGATAGAAAGAGATGGAATAGAGTTCCCAGAGCTGTGTTATATCGAGAGTATTGCCATGAGATTTATTTTTACAAAACAGAATCTAAAACAGATAATATCACCATAGCACACTTTGTTGACTTCCTGAAAAACAATTTCCAATTTGAAGAGGAGCATTTTATGACTCCTGATGAACTTGATCCCATCAATGATATCTATAAACTATTTATAGAAAACTAAGCTATTATTTTATTATTGTTATTTCTTGTATTTAGTGTGTTGTTTATTGTCTTTATAAGCATAAAAACAAAAACAAAAACAAAATAAAATCATAATAACAAAAAAAATCAAAACATTTTCTTTTAAGTATTATAGTAGGTATATAATTAAAATATATACCTCCCAAGATCTGTCACAAATATATTAATATATATTTGCTAAAATCTAAATTTAGACATAATGACTAGACTCAGGAATGGAAAACAAATTGAAGTAGAAGAAGATTGGTTAGGAAAAACCATAAATAAACCAGATGCCCTTCTTGAAGACCCAATTCAGGAAGAAGTAACCTTAAACCAACAAGAAGAAGAATTTGTGGATGCAAATGAACAAAAAGAAAATGATAGAGAGGAAGGATCCTCATCTCCTAAAATAACTCCAGAAGGAGCTATTACTTTTGAGAACATGGAACATTTTTGGAAATTTCTCAATACTAATATTGGCACTCTTAATAGAGCAGTTCATATGGATAAAGATCAAATTAGTGACACTCAAGCAACCCTAGAAGATATATATCACACACGCACTAATCCTTTGTCCTTTGTTGATCAAGAGAGTGATCAATCTGGACCGTCCAATTTGGACATGGCTACTATAATCCAGAACATGCAACAACAACAGGCTACCCAACCACCTAGAGTGCCCGTTACCAAGCCAAGGGTTATTCCCACACAAAAGAAACCTTCATTCACTACTCTATTTCGCCAAGCTATTGATCAATATACCTCAAATCAACAAAAGCCTAAAACAAAACCAAATACCAATTTCCAACAATCTGGGATACAACATAATGCTACAACAAATCTTCTTCATAATACTCTTCCTACCAACCATTTGCATAACAGCAATATAGCATCTAATCCTTATGTCCCGCCTTCCTACGGTCACAAATCCCATACTCATGTACCACCAAACCAATATGGTGGACAAACTGGTAATCTGGAAGCCATGGTGAAATAGTTAGTCTCTCGCATGGACCAGATAGATCCCTACCATCCCTCGTACAATTATCGAGAGATGTGTAGTCAACCTCTAGATCCTATAGTTGTAGCACAACCATATCCCAAACACTTTCCTATGCCTGTCCTACCTATATATAAAGGAACTGAAGATCCCATAGAGCATCTTCGTATGTTTAGGATAGCATGTCATGACATATCACATGATGATTTGCTATTACTAAAAATGTTCCCGAAAAGCTTAGGGGGATGGCATTGGAGTGGTATTATCAACTACCCACTCATTCTTTGAGAAATTTTGAAGAGACCGCTGAGTCTTTTGTGCATCAATTTAGTGCCTATATCGAAAGGCATGTAACCATTAAAGATTTGTACAACCTAAAACAAGATAAAGATGAGTGTTTTGCTGACTTCTTAGCTCGATGGAGACAGTTGATAGGAAAATTACACTTTGTGTTACCTTATCGAGAAATGTTGGATATTTTTATCAATAATTTACAAGAACAACTATCCTATGAATTATCAACTGCTACCTTGACCACCTTCGATCAAGCTATAGATTTAGCTCGAAGGGTGGAAGATGCTCTCATTAGAAGAGGTCAGCTCAAAAAGAAAGATGATGAGAAAACATCCAGAAATCAATATAAAAATAAACAAGTTGTGGGTGACGGAGTCACTGATAGCAGAAACATTGCTAATGTTAATACTACGAAAACAACAGAGAAGTTTATATTGAAACCTCCTGATAAACCACCCCAAGAATTTACTAGGTTAAATCAACCTTTATCAACCATTCTCCCGCAATTACTAGCACGAGGCTTGATCCAATTACCAGCTATCCGAGAACCTGATCCAACCATACCCGGATACAGAGCTGATTTACATTGTGATTTTCATAGAGGACTCGGACATGCTACCAACTCTTGTAAAATATTAAAACATAAAATACAAGATTTGATTGATAATAATGAGATGGAGGTGCAAGCCTTCCAACCTAAACAAAATCCTTCTAATAACGCCCAAAAGAACATTCCCCAAAATCAGAATCAGAATGCCAATCAATCATTGGACATATTTCAACATCCTTTACCAAAACATGGTAAAGAGGTGGCCAATCAAATTGAGCATCACAATGTTCCTCCTCCTACCCGATATGTAGGGACTATTAGTGGACAATTACCTATTCATGATCCTCAAATATTTGACACAACTTTATCCATAGTTACGACTAGACCTCTACATAATATTCGGATACTTGATCTTAGTGACACCGAATATGAGACTGAAAGTGACATGGAAATCACCTCAAATCAATCGAATAGTTCTGAAGATGAATCAGATCCTATTCAACCTATCACAAGTTCTATGGTTCCAGAAGAACCATTTCCTAGAAGAGTCACTACTAGACCATCTTCTCACCAAATATTTTCTAATGAACAAGCCATAAACGCTAGACCAAGACCTATTCATCACCCGCAAAATAATATTGTAGGAACCATCGGAGCCGTTACCAGACAACAGGCTCAAACCTCTCAACAGGATCAAACTCAGAATGATGGATCAGCTCCATTTGTTTTGAAAAATCCCAATAAAGGGAATTATGCACCTAATGTTCAACCTAAACCTCCTTATAATATTAATGAACAATTATCCAATACTACAGCTAGAATTTCCCTTTTGGACTTGTTAAGATCTTCTCCTACCCATAGGGATGAATTAATGCTCACATTAAGCCAAATGATGGTACCACAAAATATTCAACCTGAAGCCATGTCCAATACTATCATAACTCGTGAAGTCGATTGCATTGATTTTCGAGATAGAGATATCCCGCAACATAGTTTACATAAGGATAACCCCTTATATATTACTGCCCTAATTGGAGATGTAGTCGTTAAACGAGTCTTGATTGATAATGGTTCATCTTTAAACATCTGCACTTTTGACTTCTACCAACGATTTGGGTTTAGAAGTGACGAAATGAAAAGAATCGATATGATTATAAAAGCCTTCAATGACGAGACACAAGAAACGTGTGGAGTCATTACTATACCCTTGCAAGTTGGTCCTAGAACCCTAGATACGACCGTGTTTATTGTACATTGCCCTGCATCGTACAATATACTTTTGGGTCACCCTTGGATCAACGCGATGCGAGCGGTTCCCTCCACTTTACATCAGTGTGTTAAATTCGAATTTAAAAACCAGTTGGTTACCATTCATGGTGATCCTAGACCCTTTGATATGTGCGCTTTGGCAGAACCTGTTGGAGTTCAATTTTGCCCTACCCTGTCATCCACACATCCTAATTCTTATCATCCATCCAAACGTGTGAAACACACACCCATAACATCATCTACTCTTTCAACTACACCTATACATATAGCTCAACCATCTTCTGAACAAACCACATTAGGACCTCGAAAAGATCCTAAAACTACAACCAATGCTTCCTGTTTTACTCCTATATCTTCCATACCTATAGACTCACCCATCAATATCCCTATGACATCTACATCCACTACAGGCATCCTTTCTACATCCGACGATGTAGGAAATGTTCCTTCTACCTCTTATGCTCTCACTGATGAGCTCTTACCCGATTTATCTACAATTCTTATATCTGAGGAAGCCAACACTGCCATGCAAACTTCCCTCCTTTTAAATAAACTCCCACCCTCTCCTCGTACCTTGGGCCTCCCACAGCCTATGGGAAGTATCTACCAAGTCGGGAGTTGTGCTTTTATTTATAAAGGATATGATTGGGGAAGAATACCCAAAAACATTAAGACACATTGTGATGGATATGCTAGATGCTATTTTGCTAATGATTATCTTAAAGCTAAGCCCATAATGCTTAAATTGGGATATAAAGGGAAAGGTTTGGGACCTTTCCAAAATGGTATGAAAGAACCTTTTGAGGTAGAACCATGGCCCGCCCACTGTGGTGTGGGCCTATTTTCTAGTAAAGGTCAGCCCTTTCCATTTGAGGATGATGACCATCTCGTATGTTATCAAGATTATCTAGATAAACAAGATTCTTTGTGTCTAAAGAATAATTCCTTTACCTGCAATATGCTATCCATAGCCTACCCTGAAATGATTGCCGAATCCGATGATGAGTTGGAGGGAGATATCTTTCATGATGTTTCCATTGAGGAATTGTTATATAATGAATTTTATTTTGATGGCTCTATCCCGAATATAGCCCAGCTTGAAGCTACGACTTCTCAAGACGAATTATCCAAGTTAACCTTGGAAGAATTACAAGAATTGGGTGTTTCACCCGCCCCACCTAATTTTGAGAGAGATTTACATATGGAAGTTGAAAACGTTATAAAAATTAACATTGGAACCGAACATAACCCTCACATAATCAATATTGGATCAGAATTAAGTCAAGAAAAACAAGATAAATACATTTCATTTCTTAAAAACTATGAAGATGTCTTTGCTTGGACATATGAAGACATGCCAGGTTTGGACCCTTCTATAGTTATGCATCATCTAGTAGTCCATCCAGATGCTAAACCTGTTAAACAAAAACTTAGAAAAATGCATCCTAAAGTGGCCTTACTAGTCAAAGGAGAACTAGAAAAACTGTTGAAAGTCATTTTTATACAAGCCATTGATTATGCTGAATGGATCTCAAATGTAGTTCCAATAACTAAGAAAGAAGCCACTAAAGTTAGGGTTTGCACAGACTTCAGAGATATTAATGTTGCATGCCCTAAAGATGATTTTCCTCTTCCCAACATGGATCAGATCATTGACTTTACTGTTGGAAGTGGAATGATATCCTTAATGGATGGATTTTCTGGTTATAATCAGATCAGGATAGCTCCCGAAGACCAGGCTAAAACAACCTTTATTACCCCTTGGGGAACCTTTTGTTGGAAAGTGATGCCATTTGGCTTAAAGAATGCAGGTGCAACCTATCAACGAGCTATGACTTATATCTTTCATGATATGATGCATGATATCCTACATGATTATGTAGATGATATCATAGCTCGTTCCATCAAAGAAGATGATCATTTAAATGACTTAAGGAAAGTATTTGATCGGTTAAGGGAATATCTTATCCGACTAAATCCAGCTAAATGCATATTCGGAGTTAAGTCCGATAAATTATTAGGGGTTATAGTTTCTTTACGTGGCATTGAAATTGACCCTCTCAAGATCACGGCTATCACAGATATGCCCGCACCCACCAATATATCAAAATTACGAAGTTTACAAGGTAAGCTTCAAGCTATTCGCCGCTTCATCGACAAGTTGGCAGACAAAACTGGACCCTTTCTTAAGCTTCTTAAGAAAGATGTCTCTTTTCATTGGGACGAAGAATGCCAAGAAGCATTTGAACTCCTTAAGCAATATCTCCTCAAACCACCAGTGCTTTCCCCACCTAGATCTGATCATCCTTTTATCTTGTACATTTTTGCTTCTGATTCTGCCTTAGGAGCTATGTTAGCTCAGCTTGACGATGAGAAGAAAGAACGTGCTAATTATTACATCAGTAGAACCTTAATCAGTTATGAAACTCGCTATACCATATTAGAGAAATTATGCCTAGCAATCGTATTTTCTACACAAAAACTATGACATTATATGCTCAGTCAAAAAACGTATGTTATTGCCAAATTCGACCCTTTGCGATATCTCATGAGTCGACCGTATTTATCTGGTCGCACAGCCAAGTGGGTTCTTGCGCTAAGCGAATTTGAACTCACGTTCATAGGACAGAAGTCTGTTAAGGGTCAAATCATAGCAGATCAATTAGCTACTGCACCCTTAGAATCTACTCATCCCCTCATCATTGAGTTTCCTGATGAATGCCTTAAACTAGAGGCAGACCATTCAGAGCAATGGTCCCTATACTTTGATGGAGCCCGATGCATGAGTGGGGCTGGTGCGGGTATTATTTTAATATCTCCACAAAAACATCTTATACCTCTGTCCTTCAAATTAACATTTGCTTGCACCAATAACACTATTGAATATGAAGCTCTTATCCTTGGATTACGAGCTACCTTGGCATTGAAAATTAAAATTTTATTGGTTTTCGGTGACTCTCAACTTGTCATAAATCAAATCAATGATGTTTATCAGACTAGAGATGATAAATTACGCCCATATAAAGCATATGTTTTGCAGTTATTATCCTTGTTTGATCAAGTTACTTTGGAAGCTATTCCTCGAACTAGCAATCGTGCGGTCGACGCTATGGTCTGCAATTGCATCTCTTTTACCCTTGGAGTTAGACGATGAATATGCTACCATCATTATTCATCGACTCCAGGAACCCGCTTCAAGAAAATCATGCTTAGAACCTTTGGATGTGTTTCTCATCAACGAAACAACTCTTGAACCATGGTATACTGATATATTTAATTTTTTGCGTAAAGGAACCTTCCCTGATGGTTGTACTAGCAACCAACATAGGTTATTACGTAGACAAGCAAGTCGCTTTGTGATTATTGGTAATACCTTGTACAGAAGATCTTTTGAAGGCATCTTACTATGATGTTTGAATCTAGAAGAATCTAGATCAGCTTTGAATGAAGCCCACAATGGATCTTGTGGGGGACATTTTAGTGGTAGCGCCATTGCTAAGAAACTCCTTCGGATAGGATATTTTTGGCCTACCATGGAAAATGATGCACATAATTATGTGCGACATTGCGACAAGTGCCAAAAACACGCTGACCTTGTCCATGCGCCTGCACAAGAACTGCAGGCTATTTCATCTCCTTGGCCCTTTTCAAAATGGGGCCTAGACATCATTGGAAAAATCAACCTTGTGTCATCCGATGGACACAAATTCATCATAACCGCCACCGAGTATTTCATGAAGTGGGTTGAAGCTATGCCATTAGCTTCTTGCACCGGAACACAAGTTTCCAAGTTTATTTTTAATCAAATTATTTGTAGGTTTGGAATTCTTGCCAATCTCATTTCCGATAATGGAACTTGTTTCAAAAATAAAGATGTTAAAAAATTATGTCAAAAATATAAAATTCAACATCGTTGGTCCACTCCCTATTATCCTCAGGGTAATGGTCAAGCAGAAGCATCTAATAAAACCTTAATCAAAATTCTCAAAAAATTGGTCAATAAATCCGGTCGAGATTGGCACATTCAATTATATCCTGCTTTGTGGGCCTATCGAACTAGTGTTCGAACCCCCATCGGAACTTCACCTTTTGTCTTGGTTTATGGTGTCTGAAGCCATTTTTCCCTTTGAATTAGAAGTTCCTTCTTTAGCTCTACTACTTCAAGATACTGAAGTAGGGGATGAATATCATGTTGGCAGATTTAGTCAGCTAGAACTTCTAGATGAAAAGTGCATCAATGCTTTGGAACATCTTCGCGCCTACCAAAATAAACTTAAGAGAGCATATCTTAAGAAAGTTCATCACCGATCCTTTGAGATCGGCAACCTTGTCTTAAAAGAAAATCAAAAAAATACTAATGCAACTAAAAACCTTAAAGGTAAATTTGAGCCCAACTGGCTTGGACCATATGTCATCACCGCTAAATTTGGATCAGGAGCATACAAATTATCTACCTTAGATGGTAAAGAACTTAAAGAACCTATGAACATTATGCATCTTAAACGTTACTATGCATAAAAATTGGTCATTTCATCATTGTATATATTTGTTTTGCATATTATTTCCTTTTAGTCACTTATTTAAAACATTTCAAAAAACAATCACCTTGTATTTCTTTCAATTCATAACTTAAAATTAAAAACATCCAAATCATCAAAATCTTCAAAAACATCTTTTATTTTTGTACCTATCAAATTGTGAAGTATTGCAGTTATATTTTCAGTTATTTTGGATAAATTAGCATTTATTTGGAATCCCGCACTTTCACATTCACATGAATAAATATCTTGATTTTATTTGGTATGATTATTCATCTCTCTTATATCAAAGTCCACAGTTGAATTAAATAAAGTTTTGAGCATAGAGAACTGATCTTGTTATTTACTTGAACCAAGTATATCTTTTCACATTAAAATGATTTCATTGCAAATTCGATATGATGCTACATAGTAGAAATGGTTTCCTGAGCGAAAAGTTTCCCCGCTATCCTATCATGCACATGGTCTAGAATCTTTGAGAATTGACAAAAGGACAAGCTCACCCCTACCCAGAATAAAAATCCCTTGCTCTACAACTAATCCGAGCAAGTATCCCTAGCATAGGAAGAAAAAGAAAAGTTCAAGAAAAAGAGAAAAAGAAAAAGGTTATTTTGTATCATCACAAGCAATATTTCAGTATTTTCTCAAATATCAAGCAAAAATACAAAAGTACAAAAAAAAAAAAAAGAAGCAAAAGAGAAACGCAAAAGCAAAATGCAATAAAATCCTTTCCCTACCCCTTGAAAAGAAAAGAAGGGTGAATGAGCTTGAATCCCTGGAATTCTCAATTATTCGAAAACCGTGAGGTAAGCCCCATAACAGGTGGTTTGTGCCCAACCCGCTTGGCCTTGGGTAATCCCTAGCATGGTGATATGTCCGTCACATTAGCGACCTTCTTTTGTACAGACCTATGTCAGCTTATGGATTAGCTAGCTCTTGATAACCTAACTTACATAGTAGTCTGGTACGGTTACATGCATATAAATCATGGTCAACGAACATTCATTTGGTTAAGGCAAATTACTTGTATCACATTATCTTGCTCAAAATTGGTGAATGAACAATACAATCGCACACACATTTATATTTGAGAGATTTTGTATCATTATGATAAATCAAGATCGGTAATGAACTCACATTTGCACATGAGGATTCCTTATAAATCTACATTTCTCTTTGAGATAATTTAAAATATTTCTGTAATTCTTTTCGGAATAATTTTACCCTTTTATTTCAGAATTCTTGTTTTCTATAAAAGCAATTATATAAATTTTCTCACAAAATCACAAAAATGATTTCAAATAACATGTTCATATTATTATGTTTATCAAAAATCAAAAATTCATCTTGCAAAAACCAACAATCTATTTTCTTCTTTGGATTTCGCGATGATGGTATAAGTCTATACCTATAATTCTATGCCTAGCGCAAACCATTGTTCTAATTTTATTTTCCATTTATTTTAAAACAAATTCATAAAAAACATATGACTTGCATCATTATGTTACACAATTATGCTTTACAAACAAACGAACACTTATTCTATTTCATGTCATTATGTTAAAATTCAATTTTGCAACCATGGTATAAATTCTAAGGAATTGTTCAAAATTTTATCACACTTAGGAATTTATGCCTAGCAAAATCATATTTCTTTTCGTATCTCATGCATACTATTTTTATGAAAATCTGAAAACAAATCATCAAACCATCATTATCTCCATCATTACAACACAAAGTCTTAAGACAGTCTCTTAAGCACTCTTTTACTTTTAACAATATTTCTATACTGGGATTAGCTTGACGACCGAGTGAGCGGCGACTCCATGAAATGGTCTATAACAGCGACAATGTCCTTTGAAATTATTGTTAGCAGTCTCTTTATTTTTCATCAAATCACACCACAACAACCAATTGTTTACATCAGATTATTTCATTTAAAATCTTACAGCATGACATCAAATTATAATATTTCCAAATGACATAATTACATGAATCCTCAATCAAATAAGCAAACAATTCAAACATTAAAGCATCATAAAAACATATGAACAAGTCATATCATCAAAAACAAAACTATATATATATATATAAAAAATTATATACATCATATCAAAACTGGATTGGTATGCCACAATCTATACCCTGGCATACTCAATCCTCTCAAAAATATCTACAAAATCTATAGTCTATAACACCTAGCCTCGAGAAGCTCTCGAGCTCTCAGCCTCATCTCCTCCCCCGCCCTGACATGGAGGAGGTGGTCCCATAGAGGTCCGAGATGTATCTCGGGTCCTCATCGTCGATCGAGAGGATGTCCTCATCGATCCTAGCCTGATTGGTTCTACAATGTTGGTCGGTAACTGTACCCTCTGGCCCTCTGGAACCAGCTAGAAGTATACACCCTGGTAGAATGTGGTCTGCATCATCGACCACACTAGCTCATCTATGCTCACCCCTCCACTCCATGCCCTGATTCGTGTCATCTCATCCTGTAGTGTCTGTACCTGCATCCTCAATTGAGTGGCCTCGTCCTCATGGTGACTGCACCTAAGCTCGAAGGTGGGCAGCCTCAGCTTGGAGAGTCATTGTCTCACTGCTCTCCCCTATGTCAACACCCTTGCCCTTATCGGCGATGGTGGTCTCTCCCCCTACTATGAAGGGAGTCTCTCCTCCCTTCGCCCTATCTCCCATGGCCTCTATGGAGCCCATGCCATCCTCTGGCATCTCTCCTATGGGGACCATCGTTGCTCTCTCCCCCTGTGACCCCGTGCTGCCTCAATAGCAACCTATCATCACCTCCCCATCTGGTGCACCATAGCGTGCACTGGACCCTACGCCCTCATCATCCGAGGAGGGTGGATGCCTATGTACTAGGCATCATAGCCATCTGCAACCTCGATGTCATCACCATCCACTAGCTGGATGGGGGCATCATCCATATCCTGACTCTAGAATCACTGCATATCTGGAGCCCCGCTCAATGTAGTACTATCTCAAATAGTTTGGGAGTACTCGTAATCCCTGAGAGAAGGGATCCCCTATTGTAGACCGAACTATCATAGTACTCGATCATAGCGGTGGAGCTCTACCTCTCCCCACTCCATCCTCAGCCAGTAGACTCGCCTGATGCGAGCCAGCTCCTGCCCATCCTCTGCCCACCCAGGGTGCTCTCGCCATGGCCTCTAGGTGATCTGGTCTGGGATGAGGTCATCTAGCAACCTCCGTGACATCGATAGATCTATCCGCCATTGTGACCCCCTCTGTAGCCACCAATAGAAAACTCGGGGCCTCTCTCGGTCAACCCTTATCAATGGGAGCCCTACCGGCCTCCACACCGCAATGTGCTCCCAGCACCAAACCTACAGTAGCGATGTCAAGACCAGACATCGACCTCCCTTGTATACGACCCCATGCAGGATCCTATACAAGCGGCAAAGAACAAAGCTGCCCCATGCAAATCTGTACCCGTGGTCTCTCATGTCATAGACTATGTCTGAGAGCACCCACGGTAGTCTGCATCCGCTCTGGTGGCACAGTAGTAAGCCACCGACAACTCCTACCAAAACTTGAGTCAGCCTAGATGCCCCAGGCATCTACCGTAGTGACTCGATGTTCACTCCGCCCTTCTCCAGGGTGAAGCTCGGGTCTCTAGTGAGCCTCATCATCGCCTGGCCTTGATTGGCCGTAGGCATCATCAACCATCCCTGTATGGGGATCCTCATGATCCTCCATACGTCCTCTAGAGTGGGAGCCATCTCCCCTATCGATAACCAAAAATAGGATGACCCCGGATACCACCTCTCTGCTAGGGCTATCAGTAGCCCCATGTCCATCGATACTTGTGGCATCTCTGCCACATGCTGTAGACCGACCTGTCCTAGTCGGTCACGCTCTGCCTGGTCGAGCACGGCTATGTCATCTCTTAGCCCATCGTATTTCCATTCTCGGCTCTTTAGTAACCCTTTCTACAAAATAAACAATAAAACAACAAAATCATTAATAACTCAATCATTCAAAACAACTTAAAATCAAGTTTAAGATGATATCGTCCACCATTGGATGATATTGTCCCAAATTGGGCAAAATCATCCTTTGTGAGGATGAAATCATCTACGATTTCGCAACTTGGGGATCGCCCCTTGTTGGATGAAATCGCCCCTAATTCGCCGATTTCGCCCTCAGATGAAATCGACGATCTAGGGACGATTTCGATGAAATCGGGACGATTTTGTCCCGACGACGTCGACGGCCTAAAAATGGCCACGATGCCCCAAACAATCAAATTTAAATCAAAAAACTTGCACAAAGTTAAATTAAACCTAATCTACTAGGATTAGATCCTTACCCGTAGCCCGCACCGGACCTCTGTCGCTCTGTGTGCTGTCTCCACCATTTTTCTTCTCTGCAGAGCTCTGGAACAGTAAAAATGAACAGTAAAAAATGAATTAGGGTTTTACCCTATTTTCTTAGTTTTATTTAAAAATCAACATTTTAATTTTTGCTTTTCCATGTTTTTACCTCAAACGTTCGATTTGGGTAAAAACACGGAGGGGGCACCATAGTCAACATTCGTACGATTCGACCAAGAATCGTCGTCTAAAAAATTGAGTATATTTTTGCTTTCTCGTAAAACGGGAAAAACTCGTCTTTAACGCATTTTCTTCGGAAAATTCGCTAAAGAGGGGGCAAAATGTAGCACCCTAAAATTGGCACGGTTAAAACCTTAGTAAAAATATAAAAGATAAAAATTTGAATTTCAACCCCAAACTGCCCGTTAAACCGCCTATTACCCGCTTTCCCCATTTTTCATGCCATTTTTAGGATTTGTTTTGACCGTTGGACGATATCGTCGTAGATTAGATGAAATCATCCCCGATCTGATGAATTCATCTAGAACAGAACGTCCAGACGATTTCATCCCAAAACCAAATTTTCATAATTAGCTTCTGTTTCAATAACCTCTCCAACTCGGGCAGAAGCGTGTCTGCGTAGTTGGAGATTTCCCTGTTGGAGATCTCCCAGATTGGGATGATCCCCAACCTCCCAAACCTCTTCCTAATCCTATATAAACTAGGATTTTTCTAGTTTATCCCCCCGATTCTCCCTGAACCCCTAAACCCCTAAACCCCTTAGTTGATGGATTTCATTGCAGAGTTAGCTCCTTATTCCCTCGCACTATTGCTTGCATTCGGTATTTTTGCATTTTTATTGCAGGAACTCTACTGTTTTTCAGTCGAAGCTAGCTCGGATCATCGCGGACGATCTCGAACGATTACGAATGATTTTGTCGAGGAGCGCAGATGATCTCGTACGATTGGAGGCGATCCTGACTGTAGTCCAGATTGGGGGTAGTCCGAGTTTAGAGTTTGCATTTTCTTAGCTTTCTCTACATTTTTCATATCGTATTTCTGCACTGTTTTAAGTTATTATGTTTTTTGCATCTTGGAGTTCACCTCATTTAGCATAATCGCATGATAAAGTTAAAATCAATCATTAAATCTACTGCATTTCCTTATTTGTTATTGGAATCTATTATTTAGGCATGTTTGCTGTTATTTCTACCATTATCCTTTGCTTCTGCACTTGCATATTTGGTATTTTGCATCTATTTTTGTGATTGCAGGTTTTTGACGAATTCGTCTAATGAATTCATCAGATTTCAGATGATTCTGTCTGATTTCAGATGACCTTCTATGATTTGGGATGATCCCATGAAATATCAGACGATTACGTACAAATTGAGATGATCTGAACTGCTACAAGACTCAGAATCTTCATCAGACATCCGAAATCAGGTATGACACCTTCTAGTTAGCATATTCTCTGTTATTTGCATTCATTTCTATTTTTTGTATTCATTTAAATCAGCATTGGCATATAGAATAGTTTAGATTCATATTTGGCCAAACCTAGGAGTTGAATGATCAAGCATAAAAATGAACACATCAAACTCACTGTCAACCTAGGCGTGGAAACCGCCATTCAAAAGTTTCCTGGTGAACCCACCATCCATCGAAAATTCACCCTTATACCCCTCCCCCGAGAGGCGGGACCTTCCAAGGGCCTCTCAGTCCGAGGTATTGTCCCATCCTTTTCACATCCCCCTTCCGGGCGTGGATCCTATAGCCTGAAGGTAAGGGTGCAAAAAATTTGGAGCGATACACAAAGATAAAAGATAGGTTTTAAAGTATTAGAGGATTTTTGGTATTCTTCATCCTAATTAAAATTGATCCTTTTCCTTAAGAGTCTGGAAAAGGGTTGAAATTTATCTACCAATTAGGATATGAATCTCCTAATGGATTTCAATATTCCTTATAAACTTTGAAGCTTGTTGGTGTGAAAATAGGCACCAAACGAGTGGGAAGTGCACCCAGCGGTCCTTGACCAATATTGAATAGCCACTAGGCCTGGAAGAGGTAGGGCGATAGATATCTGGAGAAGACCATCTCCTTAAGTTCTAGCTAACTATGCCACAAAGTGCAAAGGGTAAAAGGGAATGATAGAGAAATCAAAGAGAGGTTTTAGCCAAAAATAATAAGGATGGTATATGGCCACATCAAGACACACATGTTTGATGTCTTCGGTGAAAATAACAACATATCACTTAACAGATTGGTTCATATCATCCTCACTTATCATTCAGTGCAATGGGCCGAAGTGAATTCCAAAATCAACAAGAGGGTGCATGAAATCCAGAGTGTAGAATTAGAGTTCTCCCACCTAATAGAATTTAGAAAAAATAAACCCTACCATCCAGAGGTGGATGAAAATTCTAGAACCACCCAACAAGACCCAAAAAATCTAGAATGTAGAATAAAATGAGCAAGCTTAAATGGCCATTGTAGAAATAAACACTTATATTCAAGCAAAAGGAAGTGAAGATAAATTGACAGACCAAATAGTGATATGCTTATATTTAAAAGTCAAGAAGAATTACATATGAAATGTAATGGCCATAGAGCTGCCCTTGTCAATTATGGCTACGATCTCCATTTGCTTTATATCTTGTTCCCTTTTTCCTTTTGCACTTTGTAGCATAGGTAGCTAGAACTTAAGGGGCCAAAATTCTCTGGAGATTTACCACCCCATATTTCCAGGACCCGATGGCCATTCAATGTTGGTTGAGGACCGTTGGGCATACCTCCCACCCTTCTGGTGCCTATTTTTGCACCAATAGTTAGGTTTCTAGGTGATGGTTTTTAGTGATAGTAGATATTTTTTCAAGATCTACCTCAATGTGATGCCTAGATATAATTAAGCCTAAAAATTTCCCATAGGTAACTCCAAATGTATTTGGATGTATAGACCCCAAAAATCACATAGAAAATTTTACAAAAATTCTTGAAAAAAATATAAGTCCAAAGAGGTGCTCTAGGTTACAATAATGGCTTAGCACAACATGTCCTAGGTTGTTGTCAATATGGTCAAATAAGCCCTTTGTGTATTTCAAATTGTGAGTCATATAAAAAGAGGAGATCCTAGCTCACGAATTACATCATGCAACTTAGCACACAACTCTATACTACGATCAACATAGTCAAATATGGCATAACAATATTTCAAATCATGGCCCAAAACATGGTTCCATGCTTCATGGCTCAACACATGGATCTATATCATGCACGTCAACACTTGGTTCCATGTCATGGTCAAGTTTGATCAAAGTGATTGGAGGATATTTTCAAAAGTAGCCCGAAACATGATTCCACACTACATGACTCAGTGCATGGATCTATACCATGCACTTCAGTGCATTGTTATATGCAATGGTCAACATAGTCAAAGTTTCTATTTTTGTGATCTAAATCCTAGCTTAGAACAAGGTTATACATTGTGTAACCCAAAATAAAATTTTACAGGCATAGCCCCAAAATAGAATACCCTTGTCCTAGATCATGGTCAAAGCAATCAAATGACTCAAGTTGGAGATCCAAGCACAATATTAGAGAATGTTCTATGCTATGAAGGATGAAGAGAGTTAAAATCAAATATGTTATAGGCCATGATAAGCTCTAGGTTCGAAGTGTTTTAGACCATGAATAGTAAATGTGCACCAAGCTTCTAAAAGCTCTAATCTTAGCCATACAACAACAGATCAATGATCTACATCAAATTTGGATTGAATCACATATAAATGCAAGATTCATCATGACATAAGGTTACAGGTTTTTTTAAGTAATTTTCAAGATGAAGTCAAAGAGAAAAAATATGAAGCAATGAAAAATCAAGATCCATGAGCTTATTTAGTTTTAGATCTATGGTAGGGCATCCATAACAAGAACAAGAGACGGTATTGATTTCTTCTTGATCAGATCTACAGTTGGGAGCCATGAGAGCTGAACAACTAACAAAAATTCAAGTCATAAAATATCAGTGGAGCACATAGTTTCCTTCTTTCTTGAATCAAATAGGAGGTTGTCACCTTAGCATCTTGTTAATTTGACACTCTAACTTTCTTGTAACGTTCCTAATTCTTGCAAATATTTTAAATTTATTACAAAACTATAAATAGAGGTTGAACCCTCATTTTAAAGGGATGACTCTAAAGTATTTTCTTTCCCTACTATGTACACTTTCTACAAAACAATAGAAGGAACATTACTTGGATGTTTTCCTCAGACTAGTGTCTTCTTTATTTTTATTATTAGTTATTTTTGCTATTTCTGCTATGTTTAATCTATTCTGCTAATTTGGATTGCTAACTTAGAGAAAAATTTTAGTCAAAGTATCAATCTAATTCTGCTAATTTAGATTATTGATACCCTAGATGTTTGGAGTAATATTTGAAGTATGCATATGTGTTTAATGTTGAATATCACTGAGTTTTGAATGTTGTTAATCACAAATGTTATTTTCTAGAAATTTAATTGTTATAAGTTCTCTGTAGATGCCTATGTTGTTAGATTTATCATTCCACTATTGATTTATTAATTCCTTAACCCTTTTCACTTTCTATACCTATATTTATACATTTAACTAAGCTTAAATGAGTCAACATTCAATAAGTTGACAAGGTATACCAACCTACTCTAGAGGTTGGGTTAAAATAAATTTTAGCCCATCCAATGTTGGGATTAGGGCTATGATTAGTGGGTGTTCACCTTTCAAAAACCATTACTAATGATAGTCATAGTTTGAGTTCATCTTGATATAAATACAGATCCCAATAGTTTTTGGCACACCCAGTGAGACACTATTTATAGAATGTTCATTTACCCACTAGATACTATTTTTCATTTTCCTAGAGGAATCAAGATTTAGTGAGTTGTCTTAACCTCACCAAGTGGTGGAAGTAAATTCACTTGGTGACTCCTTGGAATCAAGAACCTAGAAATCCCTTTTAGTAGCTCATTTTTTCATGTTCACTAGGTCATCTACTAGAATAGTCAAGAACCTATTCAATTCTTTGAGCTACCATCTAGAAGATTAAGATATACAAGGATCTTATCTTTAGATTCACCTTTTCAAGAAATCCTTATAAATTTAGATTGAACTCCAATAGCAATGTCCCAACATCAAAAGAAAAATTAGACATAAATTTATCCTAATTGGAATACCTTGGGTCTCCTTGGACTCCCTTAGATGCATGATATCCCTCAAGTTGCATCCAAAGCCATACCCACTTATGATGGTTCATGAAAAATTGCTTATGAGCACTATTAAGATATATTAAATCTAGCAACCATCTACAATATTAGGAATGAAGATGTTATTGTCAAACTTCTATCCCTATCCTTTAGAGGTAAAATCCTTAATTGGTTTAGAACCCTAAGAGATAACAACATCCATTCATGGGCCAAATTAGTTGGTCCTTTTGTGGAAGAGTTTAATGAGTTATCTGATACTTTCTCCCTCCTAAACCAATTCAAAGCTATGCAAAAATATTAGCAAGAGTTAGTCTCTAATTTTAATTTGAGGTTTAGTAGGACATGGAAAATAATTCCTCCTAAAGCTAGACCAGTTTCTCCCCTTGCTTTTATGTATTATATCAAAGCCCTTGGGTTAGACCTAGGGTTACAAACTCAACTATTAGGTATAAATACACTCCCACAAGTGTACCATGTAGATTTGCAAGTAGAGAATGTTCTAATTGCTATATGAAAGCTTCCCCCTAAGATAGTTATACCTTATTGTTCTTAGATCCCTCCATTTACAAGTTAGAATATCAACATCCTTATTTATGGATCCTCCACTCCCATATCCATCACTACCTTACATGGCTCCAAATCTTCCTCCCAAACCATCACCAACTTTAATCCATTTTCCTCTACTCCCATATTATAATTTCATGTAAATCAAAAATATCAAGAATTATCCCCTGAGATGAGTTTGGTGAATGTTTGGTGTCTAGTCTATAATGATCCTCATGATTCTGACACTTGTGTAATGTACCAACACCATGTACAACAAGCCATAGAGAAAGCTAAGAGAACCCAAAAGGGAAGAGTCAATATGTTATGGAAACCAAAATAAGTTATGGTTGGTCAAGATCCTTTTGAAGAAGAATTAGTTTCTATCATGACCAGATCTAAAAAGAAAATATTACTGGTAGATCCACAAAAAATAGGTCAATTTCAGGTTTCCTCTCAGAAGAAAAAGGAACCACCCCCATAAAATAAGGATAAGTTCTTGGTTCCATAGATAGCTGAGAAGAGGGATACAATTACTAGGATCTAAGGAAAAGAAATGAGCACTCCAAGGTGGTATGAAAAGAAAAATAGTAAAGAACGAGTAGGTTCTAAATATGAAGCACAAGATAATCTGAAATTTTCTTCTATGAGATAGAGAATAGAAGCTACCTAGCAATACAAAATAAATTATGGTGAACCAAAGAGTGAATATGAGAAAGCTCCTCTAGAGAAGTTTGAGTTTAATATTATAGAAGAGCTAAAGAGAACTCCTTCTAGAGTGAGTATTTATGACACCCTCTTCATCCCTAGTCATATTGACCTACTTAAGGATTTTTTAAACAAGAATTCTTAGGAAAAATAGACTACCATAATTTTTAGTATGCTTGATGACCAAGAAAAGATGACTCCTATAGCCTTGAAAAACAAACCCTCTCCCTTTTATATTTCCTTGAGAATGGAAGGGTGTATTATCCACAACTGTATAATAGATTCAAGGGCCTCAACTATAGTCATAACTAAGGTAGTCTTTGATGAAATGGGAATGGAATATACTCGTTATTGTCCAGGAGTGTTACAGTTGGATGGTACTCTAGTTAAGATAAATGGAGTTGTAAAATATGTGTTGATGAGATTACATAGGGTTCTAAAGGTTACTATTGTGCAAAAAATTATAGTATTAGACCTAGAACTTTACTTTGGTTTATGTATTTTTATGGAATTCACTACCAAGCTAGAAGGCTACATGTATTTGGATTACTTTGGAATGATGAAACTATACAAAGTTAAAATAATAAGAAAAAATCCTAAAAAACCAATGTCTTATCATATTGAAAAAATAGAGGAAGATATATATAACCTCTCAGTGTTGGAAGAACCTAAATTGGTAGAGAATCTTGAAGATTTAGAGGTGGAATATGAGCTGCCATTTAGAGAAGATTACAGATTTTTTAGGATAGAAATGGGTACTTATAGCATTTATTTTAAATTTAAGAAAAATATCCCTACCATATATAATCAATCACTAAGGGGATCACAAAATTGGACAATGCATTTTGATTGGGCAAGATGCAAAAATGGGGTTGATGTTAGCATAGTTTTAAAATCCCTTTTAGAAGGTATTAAAAGTTTTGCTTACAAATTGACTTGGCCTTGTACCAACAATGTTGTAAAATATGAGGCTCTGTGTTTAGTATTAATACAAGCAAAGAATATGGGAATCAAATTTTTAGATATATGTGATGATTCAAAGCTAGTAGTTAATCAACTCAGATAAATGCAGTAGCAAGCACCATTACTTAAAATAATACAAGAATAGAGTATGGAATTTGATGGAAAATTTTGATGCTTTAAAAATCCACTCTATTCCTAGAAAACAAAATATTTTGGTTGATGCGTTAGCAGTTAAAGGTTTTAATTTTAGTCCTTCAAATATTGGATCAACAAAGGATAAAAAGGTTAAATTGGTATTCAAACCTGCAGTACCTTATAGACAATTTTTTATAGGTTTTTGAGAATGATGATCAGATCATTCACTTTATAGTTAGAGAGGCTTACTTGTCTAATTTGTAGGAATATTCCCCTCAAAAAATGGATCAACAAGACATCATACAATTAAAAATAATCATAACACCAAGGGTTTGATCACACTAGAAAGCCTCTTTGATAATGAAAATAGAAATAAATCAAGATCCATGAAAGTTTTTGATGAAATCTATAAAGAGATTGAAATAGAAAATGATAAAAGGCTTAAGATTGGTATTCACTATTCTCCAAAAATAAGTGGAGGAACTTAAGACCATATGCCTCAAATACCAATATGTTATAGCTTGGTCATATGAATATCTTAAGGCATATGATAAAAGGATGATTCAACACATTATTGAGCTATAAGTTGATGCAAAACCTTTCAAGTAGAAATAAAGGCCTGTGAATACCAAGATTGAATCTATATTGAGATAGAAATTGCTCAAATTACTGAAAGCAAAGATTATATACCCTGTCAAACATTCTACATGGGTTGCTAACTTGGTACCTATAAAAAAAGAATGGAGACATCCGCTTATGTGTTGATTTTAGAAATTTTAATAAGGCATCTCTAAAATATCACTATCCTCATCCTGATATTGATAAGATCTTGCATATTTTTGTAGGGGTTAATAGGTTTTCTCTGTTATATGGCTTCTCAAGATACAACAATATTTGGATGAAATATGAAGATCAGTTCAAGACAACCTTTACTACCAAATGGGGTACCTTTGATTATCAAAGAATACCCTTTGGTTTATCCAATGCAGGGGTTGCTTTTCAGAGAGCCATGGACTATGCTTTTGGGGAGTTGATCAATAAATTCATTCTCATCTACCTTGATGATATGACTATATTTTATCATAAAAAAAAGATCACCTAGAAAACTTAGAACAAGTTTTTTAGAAATGCAGAGAGTTTGACATCTTCCTAAATCCAAAGAAATCATTTTTTTGTAGTCCATGAGGGCAAGTTATTAAGGCATATGGTCTCTAAAGAGGGGATGTCAATTGAACCTGATAGACTAAAGTTAGTATTGGATCTTCCATTACCCATGAACAAGAAAACCTTACAATATTTCTTTGGATAAATTAATTTTGTAAGGAAGCTCATTTTAAACTTTGCCCAAATTGTTAAGCCTATATCAAAGTTGCTTAGAAATAATATGGAGCTTAAATGTCCTGAAATAAGGAAGTTTTTGAGGCAATAAAACAAACCATTGCTACTCCCCCATTACTAGTAAATCCTAATTTTAGTAAATATATCATCTTATATGCCTATGGAGTTGAAGAGATTTATGCAATAGTACTGACACAAAATAATGATGTTGGAGAAGAACACCACATATTTTTCTCGAGTCAAACTCTTCATGAGTACCAAACTAAATATAATTTTTTTGAAAGACAAGTATTTGCAATCATGAAATCATTGAAGAAATTCAAACAATACTTGGCTCAAAGTAAGACTGGTTTATGCGGTACATCCAAATGTTAGGAGCTTCATCTTACAAGGAGAGCATAGCAACAAAAGAACTAGTTAGATTACAAAAATTCAAGAATATGATGTACAAATCCATCCTATAAATTTAGTTAGAAGTAGAGCATTATGTCAAGAAATGACATCAAAAAAAGGCTAAGATTTAATAACAACTTGTCAACCATCAAGATCTAGATAGATGGAAGATAGTTCTTTAGAAGGGTCAGATTGGGTTGATCAGTTGCCAAGTTATTTAAAAACAGGAGTATACCCCCAAGATCTTAATGCTTCATAAAAAAGAAGGTATAGAATTCAAGCTTTGAAATTTGTTCTTTTACATGAGGGAATTTATAAAAAGAACCTTGATGGTGTTCTTTTGAAATTTTTGAAAGACAATTAGAAACAAAAATTCAATGAAGAGTTTTATGAAGGACTGTCAAAGGGTATTTTTCAAGAAGAGTTACTGCTATGAAAATAATAAGAGTAGGTTACTACTAGCCTACTATCTTTGCTAACACTTTCAAAGTAACAAGAGCATGTGATAAGTGCCAAAGATATGTAGGGAGGAATAAGAATGCTTCATTCTCCCTTAAGCCTATTCAAGTAGAAGAACAACTTTCAACAGTGGTGGCTAGATTTTATCAGAGTAATAAATCCCAACTCTTCTAAAGAGCACAAATACATTTTGACTACCACACTATTTCACTGGATGGGTGGATGATGTGGACATATTTAGATCTAGGATAATGTTTATTAGGCTTAGTTTATTTTATCATTTACTTAAGCCTAAATTCCTATGTCTAAGTTATAATGTGTGAGTTCTAGACTAGGTGTTAGATTTACTTATTTAATTAAGTATTAAGTCCTAAGTGATTTAATATATATCCAATCCTATTTGTAAATGTCTATACATTTGGATGACATAGTCTTTGGATTGGATTTGTTAGCTTAGTGAGAGTTAGCAACTTGAGTTTGAGTGCTTAGTCATAGATTCTCATATTTTTGGATATTATGGTTGTTTCATTTATTATTTAAAGTCCCTCATGTGAATAATATCAATTAGTTTGTTTTTGTTTCAGTTTTCTCGTCACTAGTATTAGAGCTTGTGGTCAAGCTTGTGCTAGTTAGGTTCCTAGTTTGGCTAGGAAGCTCTAGTCACATAGCAATTAGGTGCATAAATTCCCTTGCAAATTCCTTGTAAAATTCCTACTTTAGGTTTAAAAATTTGGCGTTTGTTAGTCTTTACTAATCAATTTCTTCTCATGCTCAAAATTTGAAGCAAATTGAACTAGTTTACTCCCTATTTTGGGCAAATTAAGGTTAAAATAAGGTTTATTAAATTTTAAATTAATATTAATATTGATATTTCAATAATATTAATATTAATTTTTTTTTAAACTTACCTTATTCTCCTTATTTTTGGGGAAAAATTGGGTGCTCACCGCCTAATAAATCGATGACCGCCCAATTTCCATTAGCTACATTGGCACCTATTTTCGGCCACTATCAGTTGATAACCACTGTCGACCACCTTTGGTGACACCGACAGTAGCCTTTCGACCACTATCAGCTCATACAACACCATGTTAACTTTTTTGGCTAGCACTATTGTTTGGTACCAAGGCCAACCTTTCTTGTTGGCCTATTTCAAAGACCGCCACAATGCTCCGATCGATGCCACCCTACTGGTGACCTTCAGTGATCGATGATTGCTATTATTGAAAGTGACTTCCCTCAATTGACAACATTTTTTATCTAACCAAATTTAATGTCATATTTCATCTCCATCAGTGAGCATAGTTTTGCCTATGACCAAGCAGCTCCCCAACAGTGCATTGCTTCCTCTCGACAACCAGTATTACTAAAACTATCGATGCACTACCTACTGGCCTCCATCATCAATAGAACCTAGCATCCCATTTCGTGTACTCTCCTCGGTGAACCTTCAACTAACAGCTAAAGTTATTGTGCCACCTTAGTGGCTTCATGATCTCAATGACCAGTTTGACGATGAACATGCAGGTGATAACCTTTTCTACATTGTAGGCTCCCTTTCGATGGTTCTGCTATACTGTCAACTCCCTTTCGATGGTTCCATAGCCAAACACCACAGTAGATTTACCACTTGAATTTTCTTGACACCACCTGATGATAGACATAGTATTCAGAGACACTCTTTCATCTGATGAATTTCTCAATGATCAAGTACTACCAATTTTGATGATCGAACAATTTTGACAAGTTTTTTGTAGGGAAATTCCTCTCCAGTTCACCTGATAGAAGACTTTTCCATCAGATTTCTCATTTTTCCGATGAGTTCCAATTGTTTTTCGATGCATCGAGCAGGCAAAAGTAACAATTTTTTTATTTTTTATTTGACTTATTTGCAGTAAATAGTACCACATTGAAGGGATGTGGGACATAAAAGGTTTTTAAAAGGTGTAGAGCACCTATAAAATTATAGCTAGCCCATAGGGGCTTCCCAATGCCTTGTGCGTGCATTGTTTTACTTACCGCGTGAACGAAATTTTGATAGTTGACTTATGGCCTTCCATTGACTTTGTTGTGTGAACCTACGGACTTTCACGAAATAGCCATTGACCTTGCCTTGCAGAGCTACACCGTTCACTTGGAAAGATAAAATAAACCAAATATTTTGGTTCAAAGAGTTTTGATTAATTATTATTTTTTTAATTAATTAATTTTTTATGCCAAGTTTTTTTTGTTTATTCCCGAAAAAGTTATAAAAGCAAATTTCATTTTTTTGCTTGGGAATAAGGCAAGTTATTTTGTAAAAGAGGGAGATTATTTTTGCACTTGTTGGCAAAATTCTTTTGTAACCCCTCTTGTAGAAAACTTGCAAGTTCATAGCCTAGGAGAGGCTATTATTTGTAAGTGATTTGGCTTACACTAGATCACAAATGGTGTTAGACTTGGCTGACCAAATGTTTGCTTTAGCCCAAACTATTGGTAATTTGGCCAACAAAGTAGATGAGATTTCAGTTCAGTATGCTCCTAAAGAAAAAACCCCTAGAGATAGTAAATCTCATCTCAAATGTGATGTCAAGATCTATGATGGTTCTCGAAGTCCTGATGTGCTCAATAACTATATTATGGATATGGAAACCTGGTTTGCTTATATAGAAGTTCCATTAAATGATAAAGTTCCTTTTGCTAAACTCAAATTGAGTGGGTTAGCAAAACTAGTCATCTTAGATCGACAAGATGAACAGAATCCCATTACTTTTTGGGATGAATTGGTTCAATATTTGAAGGATTTTTTTATCCTTCTAATTATGCACAAGAATTGAAAGTGAAATGGTTTAGATTACACCAATCTTACAATATGTCTATACAATATTATATTTATTCATTCAACAAGTTACGTATTTTGTTGAGTGTAAAGGATCCTGCACCTGAGTTGATTGTAAAATTTACAAGTGGTCTTCAAGAGCACTTATATAGGGAGCTCAAATATACTCCCTTGGAAACTATTGATGTGGTTTTCAACCATGCACAATTATCCGAAGAGAAGTTTGCCACTCGAGCACAATAAACTTCTCACTCTTCAAATTAGTAGCAATATTCAAAGGCCAAGATGCCTTCTAATTCTTCTCCTTCTTCTTCTCCTAGTTCTTCTTCTTCCTCCTCTTCTCCAAAGTCTTATAATGCAAATAAATATTGTAATCATTGTAAGAGACATGGACACTTAGAATCTGAGTGTTTTAGGAAACATAAGAACTTACTTGTACAACCTATAGTGGAGGAACCCCCAAAGGTCCCCATTGTGGTTATGGGAGAAGGGAGAGCATATGATGAATTGAGATGAAAACTAAATAATGTTACATTGGTTCATTAAAAATGTGGTTGTGACCGATTGTTTGTCACCAAAGCCCACCTCACACATGACTTATTTATGGATTGTATTATCGACAATGGATCCCAAACCAATATTATTGCACAATTTGTTGTCGATAGGCTCAAATTGCCTACGAAACCACATCCTCATCCTTATCCATTGGGATGGAAGGATATGGATTCCAAATCCTACATCACAAATACTTATATCGTGTCATTTGCTTTTGGGTCTCATTATGTAGATCGAGTCACCTGTGATGTGACTTCCATGGACTATTGTGGTCTTATTATTGGGTAGCCCTATCAGTTTGATAAGAGAGCTATTTATGATGCATATCATCAAACCTACAATTTGCATCATAAGCATATGCAATATTATCTTCATTCTCATCCCCAGACTACACTTATGCCTAATTTTTATCTACTAAAAAAGATAGCTCTTGTCTTCAATAGTCCTCATGACACACTTGATTCCGCTATAACACCTCCTTCCATGGTGGCATCATCATCATATTTTTTTGTATTTCCTCCTCCTACAAAGGCAAGTTCTTCATCAACACCTCCTGCTGATCCATATCTTCTTCCACCTATTTTAGAGCGGCCATCATTGCCATATTCACTGATTCATATTTTTAGTAGACTTCGTTGGCTCCACAATATACTATTGGTGTTTCTCCATTGCCTCATCAAGCTCCTACATGGATTGGTGACCGAGATGTACTAGGACATTCAACTCCAGCATCAACTTTGACTCGTGGCCCACATGATCTTGTTCAACATCTCAGTCAGCTTTATTTTTAGCATGTTGTATCTCACCCCTTCACCCCTATTGTAAAAGCATTAGAGTCCAATGCTTCTATGGTGGAGAGGGATGATGTGGACATCTTTAGATCTAGGCTAATGTTTATTAGACTTAGTTTATTCTATCATTTAATTAATCCTAAAGTCCTAAGTCTAAGTTAGAATGTGTGAGTTCTAGACTTGGTGTTAGTTTTACTTATTCTATTAAGTATTAAGTCCCAAGTCTAGGAATTATTTAATAAATATTCAATCCTATTTGTAAATATCAACACATTTGTATGACATAGTCTTTGGATTGGAATTGTTATCTTAGTGAGAGTTAGCAGCTTGAGTTTGAGTCCTTAGTCATAGATTCACGTATTTTAGGAGATTATGGTTGTTTAATGTATAATTTAAAGTCCCTCCTATGAATAATATCAATTGGTGTGTTTTTGTTTCAATTTCCTCATCAGTGGATGCAATTCCAACTTAGATATTAGGATGTAGTGATCAAATTCATTGTGTAACATAAAAAAGAACACCATTGCAATAAATATGACACATTGTATTATATTCAAGAAAGTCCCTTTTGATACACTTTGACCCTTTTAGGGTGCATTTTACAAAGATATATTTCAAAGGGGAATCCCTTTTAGAAATCAGGATGTGGTGTCTTTCATTCTTCTTCATGCTACAACAATGTGGGAGGTGGGTTTATCGTGACCACCATGATTGCCATTTTTTGTAGTAAAATAATAACACCAAACAAAAATATAGAAAATGAACACTTTGCAAATAAAAGAATGATGTATCTTGTATTAAACAGGGGAGCCTAAACCTCCCAATATTATAGATATTTGCTTTTGAATTACCCCAACCATGTTGGGTGCAATATTACAATATATGAGATAAGTGCTCAAATCATGAAAATAGGGCTTCTTTGGGCAAGTCAACTGGTGTTATCCCTTCCTCTGCTACAGTTCCAAAATATGAGTGGGCTTTGGTATCCAATGCAGGACCACTCTAGCTATAGCAGCTTCTTCATAATACCTATTATCTACACACATGAAACCATATAGGAATTAGTAGCACCTACAAATCAAGATATAAAGTGATGCTATAAAACCCTATCCAGATAATTACATAATACAAAAAGAGAATCAAATAAATTTAATGCCTTGCAAGATAAAAACTTACTGATCGAATGTGTATCGTGTTTTTGGTTTTGCAAAATCGTGTATGTGCAATGGCAACTTGGAGATCATGCATGAGCGATGGAAAAACCATACAGGTGTGGTTTTTACTGTGAAACTACAGATATGCAGTTTGGGTTGAAGGATATATTACCTAAAAAAATGTACCTTTGGGATTCGGGTCTTGGTTCTCCTTGGAATGTATGCAAATATTTAATCCTATTCTGGTAGCCTGGTAGTGCTAATGTTTAGCCTCCTCAATTTGGTGGGGTGAAGGTGCCTTTATAGGCTCCTTAGGATTTTTGATGTAAATAAGAGGTGGCAAGTTAGGATTAACAAGTGGCAATTCTATCCTGCCAAATGGAGGGAGCAGTTAGAGTGAGTCACCCTGGGTGTCTCACTTAACTAGGGTGAGGTGGATGCAAGTGGAGTGTTATGTGGAGGGTTTTCCCAAGTGAAGGTATAAGGGGGAAAAAGGTGTTTGATAAATGGTAAGGTAGGGTAGTGAGGTGGCTAGGACACATGTCTAGTGGGTAGGTAGGGTATCCTAGGCTTATTTTCTAGATTTAATAAATCTGGAAAATAAGATAATGTGCAGATTTTATATGCCTAAGTTTGAACTTAGACATATAAATTTATTATGCAGGGTGTAAAATGTAATGTTGTGAATGACTAGCTTTGGGTTTCTACACATTGAAAGCCTAATCACAAGGTTTAGTCTTCCTAAAGCTCTCTAGTGAGTGATAATGGTCTACCTTTCATAGGTGCAAATTACATTAAGTTTGCAAGTCAATATGGCATATGCTTAAATAATTCTTCAAACTATTACCCTCAAGGGAATGGACTAGCAGAGTCCATTAACAAAAATCTACTCTACATTTTGAAAAGAGCACTGAAAGATAACAAAAAGAGCTAGCATCTTATCTTAGAATAGAACTTATGGGCAGATAGTATTACTATCAATAACTCAACCAAAACATCCCCTTATGCATTAGAGTATGGGAAGGAAGCTATTATTCCCACTCACCTTGAGATACCAGCTCTAATATTGGCTAGCCAAGATTATAAATCAAATAATAATACAGTAGAGGCTAAATCGATACATATTTTATAGTTGGAATAACAGAGGACCAAAGCATATGAGAATTTCCAAAGACACTCCATGGAAATTAAATACTGGTTTAATAAGAAGGCAAAATTCAAAAAAATTATGGTTGGTGATTCAGTCCTAATATGGAATGAAGAAAAATTTAAACCAAACAACCACAAAAAATAATGTTGAATTCTGGGATGGTCCATTCAAGGTGTTTGAATTCAAGAATAAAAATGCTTTCCAACTCAAAGATCAGGATGGGAATTTATAGCCAATATTAGTTAATGGATATCATCTTAGGTTGTACTTTGAGTAATAAACACTATCCCGTATAATATATGTATATATTTGTATTATATTATCTTTTTAAGAACACAAGCTTATATTGAGAGGGGGGTGAATAGTATAAGATAAACTTTTACTTTTCTTTCCCAAACAATAGCATCCAATAGTATCAATTGCAATAATTCTCCAAAGCAGTATTAACCAATATCATCAATAGAAGTAACAAGATAATGCACAAATCATCACACACATGAGAGACACAGATTTAACATGGTTCACCCAATGTGGGTTACGTCCATGGAGAAAACCTTTCTTCTAAATTTTCTCAACAAATCTCTTGGGAACCAATTCCCTATTACAATATTTATGGACCTCTATCCAAAGGAGATCTCAATCCCCTATGCTCAAGTTTATGGATCTCTATCCACAAGAGAATTCTATCCCCTTAACTCTGGTTCATGGATCTTTATCCATAGGAGAACTCTATCCCCTTGTTGGTCTAGTTCGTGGAACTCTATCCACATGAGAACTCTATCCCCTTTTTGGTCTGGTTCGTGGAACTCTATCCATAGGAGAACTCTATCCCCTTGCTGGTCTGGTTCGTGGAACTCTATCCATAAGAGAACTCTATCCCCTTTTTGGTCTGGTTCATGGAACTCTATCCATAGGATAACTCTATCCCCTTGTTGGTCTAGTTCATGGAACTCTATCCATAGGAGACACCTCTCCTTTGCTCTGGTTCACCTCCAAAGTTGGTACACACCTCTGCTCTAACTCTGCTCCAAATCTGCACATATTACATGCACAAATCTATCTCAACTCTATCCCAAATCTGCACACATTACATGCACAAATCTATCTCAACTCTATCCCAAATCTACACACATTACATGCACAAATCTGTCTCAAATCTATCCCAAATATGCACACATTACATGCACAAATCTATCTCAACTCTATCCCAAATCTGCACACATTACATGCACAAATCTATCTCAACTCTATCCCAAATATGCACATATTACATGCACAAATTTATCTCAATTCTATCCTAAATATTCACACATTACATGCACAAATCTATCTCAATTCTATCCCAAGTCTTCTCACAAGACTTGCTCAAATCTACCTCAAACCTACTTCAAGTCTTCTCACAAGACTTGCTCAAATCTACCTCACTATCTCTGCTCAACTCTACTCTAACACATGCTCAAAACTGCTCATAATACATGCTCAAAATTGCTCATAACACATGCTCAAAATTGCTCATAACACTTGCTCAAAACTACTCATAACACATGCTCAAAATTGCTCATAACACTTGCTCAAAACTACTCATTACACATGCTCAACCAATCCCAAATATTACACACAAACGATGTTCAAAATAATGCTTGTATCTCTTTCAGAAATGCTTTCTTCAACTAGGCAATTCAGACATATTCTACCCAGAATTCTTTCATGAATATATAAAGAATAATATTCAATGCAAATGCTCAATATGTTCTCTTCCAAATATCACTCAAACCCAATGCACAAATTGCTTCATAAAACTTGATTTCAAACACTTTCACAATCACTTTCAATGCCACTCAAATCAATGCACAAATGCTTCACAAATTCATTTAAACAATGAAGCACAATTTGTTCTCAAACCCTAGCACATGTGGTTCCAATTTCACTAATCAATGATGCACAATTTGTTCACAAACCCTAACACAAGTGTTTCCAATTTCTTTCAACAAGGATGCACAATTTGTTTCACAAACCCTAGCTCAAATATTTCCAACAATGCACATATGTAATCCTTATTTCTCCACCTTATTATTCAAAAATATTTGCTCAACCAAACACCTTAAAGAAGGAAAAATATCACCATACCTCAAATTTACCTCAATGATCTTCTGTTTGTATAAGCCTCTCTTAAACCTATCTTAACAAAATATTTCCTTTTCTTTTATACTTCAAAATAGGTTAGCAAGTTTCTCTTATAACACACTCAAAATAAGGCCTTATCAAACTTTACAACCTCTTTACAATATTCCAAAATACACAATATCAAAAATCACAATTTACACCTTATTACTCCTTATTGCTTACAAAATAATACTTTGAAAACACAACAATATTTCCTCAATTCTCTTTCACTAAAATAAATACTTTCTGCCCTTTTAATTTCCAGAAATATTACCTTATGTTCCAACCTTATAATTTCCAAAAATATCAACTTAAGATCCACACAACAAACCTTATGACTCCCTATCTTAATTTAAATTTAAAAATAAAATTTATTTTACCCTTACCAATTTCTACCACCATTGGGAATCGAACGCAAGACCTCACGCAGCCCACGCTCTAGCATGAGCTAGAGTGCCAGCTGGGCTGGCCCACCCGATGGAAACAAAGGTGCACCAAAAGGGTTTTATCCCTTTATCTTCTGCCCAATGTGCTAACAAAAAAAATGACTATCATTGTGACTCAAACCCGAAACCTCCTATCTGCCCACGTCTAAGCATTGCTTCGACTACCAACTGGGCTAGCCATCTGCATGGGTAGTAAGGCATGCAAAACACCTTTTATTTCTTTCCTTTTTGCCCAATATCCAATGCAAAAGGGTCACCATCACGAATCGACCTCAGAACCTCTTGTCCACCCATGCCCTAGCGTAGGCTAGGCTACCACTTGGGCTAGCCGTCCAGCTAAGAACAACCTTCACAACCAAAAATATATTTTAAATCTTCTATCACTGCCTTTTCAAAGTTGTCTTCTTCCCTTATCTCTATTTCTCACACTTGCGCATGAGGGAAATCAATTTTTTGCATTGATCAAAAAGCATAGCCAAGTGAATGATTTTTAATCCATATTTATATGGATTCCTTCTTCTTCCAAGACGTTGGCGTATATGAAATTTGAATTTATTTTCTCCATGTGCATTTTGGCACCTAGGGTTTATAACCTTATATTATAATATTAATAAATATTATAATATTTCCTTTTGAACCTTTGCCTTCAAACTATTTTCCCAAGAGACTTTTATTTAAACCTTTGGCCCTCTTGTTTTTAAACTTTACCTTCTAAACCCACTCTTAAACCTTTTTTCCTCCTTGTAATAATATTTAAAAAATAAATATTATAAACCCTTTTCTTTTAATAATTTCCTTTCTTGGGAGATATACCTTACCTTGAAATTTATCCATAGCTTGCTATCAAACCCATGTAGAATATGCTTGACTACCATGTTATTTCTACCTCATGTATCCTTTGACATCACATTATTTCTGCCTCATGAATCCTTTGACATCAATGACAACCAATATACTCAATATTTCCAACAATCTCCCCCTTTGTCATTGATGGCAACCCTTTCTAAAAATTTCTTTTCCAACCACTGAATTCCAAATCTACTCCCCCTGAGAAGCTGCTCCCCCTTACTGATTTCTCTCCCCCTTACTGAAACTCTCCCCCTTTGACATCAATGGCAAAGGGACTCCTTTGGGGCTAAAAAATAAGACTCTTAGCTCAGCCCCCTCACCACCTCCTCTCCTTGAGGTGATTAATTTTGGGGTGGGAGTAAATCTACTCCCAATTTACAATGCTCTTCTTCCTTTTCAACCTTCTTTTTCAACACCTTTGTAATCATACCCTTTTGATCCTTTTGAGTGTCCCTATTCTTGCTTGACTCTGGAAGTTCTAGAAACTCTGTTCTACACCACTTAGCCTTATGCCCAAGATTATTGCAATTGTAACACCTGATGTTATAGTTCTTGGAAGGTGCACATGACTTGAGGTTCCTCTTGGTGAAGCCATAATCATCTCTATCATGAACCCTGCAGTGTATAGCTTTATGACCAAAGTGATTACATGAGTAGCAATGGCCTTGAAAGAAATATCCATCTTTGAATGAGTTGAAGTTCCTCTTAGTGAAGTCATACTCCTTTCCATGAACCCTACAATGCATAGCTTTGTGACCAAAATGATTACATGAAAAATAATGCCCTTGGAAGAAATATTCATCTTGTCTTGAAACATCTGGTCTCTTAGTCCTTTCTTTGCCTTCTCTGTGATGATCCTTATTTCTTGTTTGTGCATTATTTTCTTTCTCAATGAAGCTTCCACTCTTCAACTTATCAACATAGGTCTTGGGTTCTTCTTCAATCTCTTCCTCTGAAACTTCCTTTTATTTTGAGCTTGAGCTTGACCCTTCTTCTTGTTTCCCTTGTCCTTCTTCAAAACCAAGTCCTGTTTTGATAAATGAAGATCTTTGTGCATTGATAATGTTATCCAAAGCTTTTGAACTTTTCCCAAACTTGTGCAGCTTATCCTTAGAATCTTTCACTTCCATCCTTAGAGAAACCACTTCATGTTCTAATATTTCACATTCTAACTCTTTTACCTCTAACTTTTCAACCATGACTTCTTTAAATCTCCTTGCCTTAACTTTTGAGTTTTTGAGATCTTGTAGAAGATTTTCCTTTATTTCCTCATCTTCTTGAACTTGAGCCTTGAGTCTTGAGTTCTACTTTCTAACTCTTTTCAACTCTCGAGAGCAACAATAAGTTCCTCTTCTAGATCAATTGTGGCTTCTTCTTCTTTTTTTGAACCTTCCTCTAGGTCTTCAATTATAGGAGCATCTTCTTTTCCTTCTACTTGATCTTTAATAGGAATGTCCTCTTCTTCTTCTATTGCCAAAAATAGAATCTCTTCTTTTTCACTATTTGAGAAACTTTCATCACTGTCACTTGAAGCACTACTTGCTTCTTTAGCATAGAAACTCTTCTTGTGCCTTTGAAAATTCCTCTTTTCATGCTTGTCTTGACCATACCTGTTTTTCTTTTCATACCTGAATTTTCTTTCTTCATTTTTCTTATAATCTTGTTTCTCTTCACTGCTACTACTTCCAGCTTGTGGACAATTTGATGCATAGTGACCAAAGTTACCACAATTAAAACATTTCACAGTCTTTATATCTTTGTGTTTTCTTGAGTCTTTCTTATTTCTTCTCACATAGTTAGCTTCTTCATTACTACTTGACTCATTACTTGATTTTGGTTCCTTATATTTTGTCTTCTTTGAAACTTTGAATGTTGCCTCTCTCTTGGAATTTTGATCTTTTTCTGTCCTCATCTCATAAGCTGTGAGAATTCCATGTAACTCATCCATTGTCAACTTATCGAGATCCTTCATCTCTTCTATTGCTGAAACTTTTGCATCATACCTCATAGGGAGTGATCTTAATACTTTCTGAGCAACACTAGAGTCCTCAATATCCATTCCAAGTCCACGCATGGTATTAACAACCTCATCAACACAGAGTAAGTATTTAGCAATATCTTCCTCATATTTCATCTTCAATTCTTCAAACCTCCTTCTATGAGTTTGAAGTTTTGCCAACTTGACCTTGCTATCTCCTTCATATGTTTGCTTCAATTTATCCCATATTTATTTTGCTGATTTGCATTGCATAACTTTCACAAATTTTGATTCACATAATCCACTTAAGATTCCATTCATAGCCTTGGCATTATTCACATATAATTGCTTGCCATCCTTATCTGTGGGAGGAGTGGATGTAGGTGTGAACCCATCCTCAATAGATTGCCATGTTTCATATCCTTGTGCCATCAAATAAGTCTTCATCCTCATACTCTAGAAAGCATAATTATTCCCATCAAACATTGGAGCCTTATTTGTTGAAGATCCATTATGAGAAGCCATCTGTGTTCCTATAATATCTTCCTTCAAGATGTTAGACTTTTTTTGAAGGAACCTGCTCTGATACCAATTGAAGAACATAAGATTATACTAAGAGAGGGGGTGAACAGTATAAGATAAAATTTTACTTTTCTTTCCCAAACAATAGCATCCAATAGTATCAATTGCAATAATTCTCCAAAGAAGTATTAACCAATATCATCAATAGCAATAACAAGGCAATGCATAAATCATCACACACATGAGAGACATAGATTTAACATGGTTCACCCAATGTGGGTTACGTCCATGGAGAAAACCTTTCTTCTAAATTTTCTCAACAAATCTCTTGGGAACCAATTCCCTATTACAATGTTTATGGACCTCTGTCCAAAGGAGATCTCAATCCCCTATGCTCAAGTTCATGGATCTCTATCCACAGGAGAACTCTATCCCCTTAACTCTAGTTCATGGATCTCTATCCATAGGATAACTCTATCCCCTTGTTGGTCTAGTTCGTGGAACTCTATCCATAGGAGAACTCTATCCCCTTGCTGGTCTGGTTCGTGGAACTCTATCCATAGGAGAACTCTATCCCCTTGCTAGTCTGGTTTGTGGAACTCTATCCATAGGAGAACTCTATCCCCTTGTTGGTCTGGTTCATGGAACTCTATCCATAGGAGACACCTCTCCTTTGCTTTGGTTTACCTCCAAATCTAGTACACACCTCTACTCTAACTCTACTCCAAATCTACACACATTACATGCACAAATTTGTCTCAAATCTATCCCAAATATGCACACATTACATGCACAAATCTATCTCAACTCTATCCCAAATATGCACATATTACATGCACAAATCTATCTCAACTCTATCCTAAATTTGCACACATTACATGCACAAATCTGTCTCAACTCTATCCCAAATTGCTTGGATATTTTGAGTAGATGAGTTATCATTGATGTCAAGAGTGAGTGGTCATTGATGTCAAGATTTCAACACCGATCAATGGCAGCTTTAGATAGGCAGCATCAGTTTCAGGTTCTCTAGTAAGTGCAAAAGGATAGTACATTTTCAATTGATCAAGACTCGATTCCAAGATGTCAGATATGGTCCAAAGTGCAAAGAAGAAATTCCAAGTGAATAATATTATAATATTTTTTTATAATTTTATACAAGGAAGTTTAAATTAATTATAAATTAATTAATATAATTTTTATTTTAAATTAATTTATTAATTAATTTACTTATAAGTTATTTAAATTAATTATTAATTAATTTTAATATTAATTATAAGTTAATTTATGTTAATTTTAAATAACCCTAAGGTGGGTTATTAAGTCGAAATTCAAAAATTCGAATTTGACATCGAGCACCGACATGGGGAGAAAATTAACCAAGTGTGTATAAAAGGGGGATTACCCCACCTTAGCCAAAGTTTCTTATGCCTTCAAATTTAATTTTATGCTATGCAAGCTTGTGCGAATCATGCTGTGCAACAAGAGGATTTCATTTTTATTAAAGTGCTTAGAGGAGGCAAAAGGATTTCACCCACCAAAGGATTTCACCCACCAAGGAGGGAAACTTGGTCACCAAGCGTAGTGTAGCAACCGCAACATGAGAAAGATGTGAGGGCAACGATTAGAAAAGGTTCGAATCTATGGGAGGATTTACTTTTATTTTGTGTTGAAATTGATGGCGGATGAAGGTTGAAAAGGAAGGAAGTCTTCCTTCCTTCACGTGGGCATCTATAGCCCATACGGTGGGCACCAAAGTGCTAAGGTGCTTGGCGCTTGGGGAGATGGCAGTTTGAATCACATTGAAACCCTTTTGGGGAGAAGTAAAAGGAAATTGTGAATGAGATATGTTTTCTAAGGCCACTTCTACATAAAAAAAAAAGGTATGGGCACATCTTCCTAGTGAGTGATTGTTGAATGTTGTGAATGCAAATTTGGAGTGAAAAGGATTGTTTGGTAAGCATTGTTGAGTGTGTTTTGAATTAATGCTTCAAGATTTTATGGAATAAAGAGTTGTTGATAAAACCTTGTTTTATAAGCATTGTTTTTGAAGTGATTAAGTTGAATGAACTTGAACTAGGGTTTGCAAAGATCATGAGTATCATTGTTATGTTAAGATTATTTGATAAACATTGTTGTTGAAGTGAAGTTGAGTGAACTTGAACTAAGGTTTGCAAAGATCATGAGTATCATTGTTATGTGAAAATTGTTTGATAAGCATTGTTGTTGAAGTGATTAAGTTGAGTGAACTTGAACTAGGGTTTGCAAAGATCATGAGTATCATTGTTATGTGAGATTGATTGATAAGCATTGTTGGAAACATTTGAGTGAGTGTTCTTATGCTTGGACTAGGGTTTGTAAGTTAGGATTAATTCATTGAGTGATTGGTTGAGTAGAGTTGGTTGAGCCTAGTCAATTGGATGTGTTGTTGTGATAGTTCAAGTTCTATGAAACAAATTGTTCTATATTATGAATTGAATTGAGAAAGAGATTGAGTGTTGATGAATGTGAAACATATTGAGTCTCTAACAATTCTCTATATGTTTATGTAATAAAAGAAAGATTGAAAGTGATTGAGAGTTTGTGAGTGTGAAGAATATTGAGTCTCTAACAATTATCTATATGTTTCTATGGTAAAAATAGTGATTGAAAGTGATTGAGCATTGTGGTGAATGTGAAGCATATTGAGTCTCTAACAATTCTCTTTATGTTTCTATGAGATTGGACAAGTTCTAGTGTGGACTTGTTGAGTAGATTTGAGGTAAGTCTTAGAGAAGACTTGTGGATAGATTTGTGTGAGCTTTTGTGGAATATTACAATACAGTTTGAGAATAGAGATTGAGAGTAGATTTGGATAAGTTCTAGTGAGGACTTGTTGAGAAGATTTGGACAAGTTCTAGAGAGGACTTGTAGATAGATTAGTGTGAGATTTTGTTAGAACTTATAAGGTAGATTTGAAATAAGTCTTTGAGAAGACTTGAGAGTAGATTTGATTGATTGATTTGTTCAGACCTTGGGTTAAGGTTTGGGGTAGATCTAGAAGAGTTGATTTGAGATTAATTCAAGCTTTGTGTTAAGGCTTGAGGACAGATATTGAGGATAAATTTATGCTAGGTTGAAGGAATATGTTTAGTGCGGATCAGAGGATAGATATTGAGGAAATATTTTTGCTAGACCGAAGGACTATGTTTAGTATAGATTTGGGGATAGATTTTGGTGTATATTTGAGGATATGTTTGTGCCATACCAGAGATAGAGATTGAGCAAATTTGTGCTAGATTGAAGGACTGTGTTTAGTGCAAATTTGAGATAGAGATTTGAAGGTGATAGAGTATAGAGGATGATAGTATCCAGTGGATAGAGATCCATTAGCCAAGGTAGTGAGGATAGGTGTCTTCAATGGATAGAGATCCATTATCTAGAGTAGTGGGGGCTGTTCTTCTAGAAGATCACTAGTCAGAGCTAAGGAGAAAGAGTTCTCCTATGGATAGAGATCCATGAACTTGATTAGGGGATTGGTGTCTCCTTTGGACAGAGGTCCATAAAAATTGTAATAGGGAAAGGATTCCCAAGAGATTGATTGAGAAAATTTTAGTGAAATATTTTCTCCGTGGAGTAGCCCACATTGGGTGAACCATGTTAAATTGGTGTCTCTATTGTGTGTGGTGATTTGTGCATTGCTTTGATTACTACTATTGATATTTCTATCTATACATTGCATAATATTGATTGGGAAAGAAAATTAAAAAGTGGTCTTATAGTGTTCCCCCCCTCTTAGTATAATCTTGTGTTCTTCAATTGGTATCAGAGCGGGTTCCTTCGAAAGAGTTTAACAACTTGAAGGAAAAGCTTTCAAGAACACAATGGATTCTAATAATGGGTCCTTAGATAATTCAACACCAATATTTGATGGAAGTGATTATATATTTTGGAGTATGAGAATGAATATTCACCTGATGGCACTTGGCAATGAAATTTGGGAAGCAGTTGAAAATGGATACATACCACCAGTTGATCCACCTACATATAAGGAAGGTAAGCTTCTACAACATTACAATTCAAAAGCAATAAATGCAATTTTGAGAGGTTTGCATAGAACAAAATTCATAAAAGTTATGCATTGTAAAGATGCAAAAGGAATTTGGGATAAGTTACAAAGCATATATGAAGGAGATAAAAGTGTCAAAAAGGTAAAGATACAAAATCTCAAGGGACAATTTGAAGATTTAAAAATGAAGGATGAGGAAAACATTAGTACTTATCTACTTTGGGTAGATGAGGTTTTTAACGCCATGCAAGGACTTGGACTTGAGATTGAAGAATCTGATGTTTGTGATAAGATCTTAAGATCTCTTCCAAAAAGGTTTAGTGAAAATATCTCTGCTATAGAGGAATCAAAAGATGGTGATATTTTGACAAGATATATGTTACTTGGTATTCTTACAACTTTTGAGTTAAGAACAAAAGAGGAACCTAATATTAGAAAGGAAACAACCTTCAATGCTACTAAGAAGACAAAGAGCAAGAAGTCAGATTCAAGAAATGAGTCATCCAGTGATGAAGAAGCTAATTATGGTAAAAGGAATAAGGATTCAAGAATATTTAAAGATGCAAAATTTATTAGATGTTTCAATTGTGGAAAGTATGGTCACTATGCAACTGATTGTCAAGAAGCTAAAAATAACAATGATGAAGAAAAATATGATCATAGGAAAAAGGAATCAGAAAGATATAGGTACCAAAAGAAAGGCAAGGATGGACAAGGCAAACAAGGAAAGAAGTTCTTTCAAAGACAAAAGAGGAGCTACTATGCATACAAGGCAAGTAAGTACTCAAGTGATAGTGATAATAGTTTCTCATACAATGATAAATATGAAGTCCTATTTTTGATTGAAGAAAAAGAAGAAGTTAAGAAAAGGTCACCAATAATTCTCAAGTGTTTTAGATGTGGTAATTTTGGACATCTTGAAGATAGTTGTACAAGGAATGGTTTTAGTTTCAATGATGATGAATATGAAGATACACTTGAAGGACCAGAAGATAATATTCTAATGGCACTAGAAGAAGAAGGAGGTGATCCTATAGAAGACAAGTCAAAAAATAATGAAGATGTTCTCAAAGGCAAAAAAATAGAGGAAGAATTAGAAAAAGGAGAAGTTGATCTTGAGGGAGAGCTTATTTATGCTCTTAAAATTTTAAATAAGGTAAGAAATAAAAACTCCCAACTTGAGTTTTAGTTTCAAGAATGTGATGAAGAGAGAGGAAATCTTATAGAGGATTTTAAAAAAGTCAATGGCTAAGACAAAGAAGTTCAAGGATAAGTTAGAAGCAAAGGTCTTAGAATGTGAAAAGTTAGAACAAGAAGTAGCCCTACTAAGGGAAGAAGTAGAGAAGTCTAAGGATAAGCTACACAAGTTTGGAAGAAGCTCAAATAATTTGGATAAGATCATCAAGGCACAAAAGCCTACATCAAGCAAGACAAGTCTTGGTTTTGAACAGGCTCAAAAGAAACAAGAAGAGGAGTCAACCTCAAGTTCTAAAGAAGAATAAAATTTAGAAGAAGACAGTGTGAGAGAAAGTGAGACTTCTGAGGAAGAGTTGGATAATAGAAAGTTCAACAAGGAAAGGAACAATGCACAAAGAAGAAACATATGGAATAGGAACCAGTACAAAGAAAAAGAGACTAAGAGACCAATGAGGTCAAGGCAAGGAAATTTTAATGGATGATGTTTCTCATGTCACAGATTTGGGCACATGGCTTCACAGTGCAGGACACATGAAAAATAGGAGTATGGGAAATTTAGGAACAAGCAGATTTTCCATGGGTATTGCTACTCATGTAATCAGTTTGGTCACAAGGCAATGAATTGCAGGGTTCATGACAAGAACATATATGGCTTCACTAGGAGAAATCCTAAGACATTTGCACCTCCAAGGAATAATAACATTAAGTTTTATAAGTGAAATAATGATGGACATACAACAAAGTGGTGTAGAGCAGATATTCCAAAATCAAGCATGAACAGGAATAAGAATAGGAATAGGAACAGGAATATGGACATGAACAAGAATAGAAATATGGAGAAGAATAGGAACATGGACATGAATATGAAAAGTTAAAGAAATTAGAAGGATCAGATGAGAAGGAAAGAGAACAAATGTAAAGATAAGTGCTTCCTAGGAGTAGAAATACTCCCACCCTAGAATTAACCACCTCAAGAGGAGGTGGGGGAGGGGCTAAGCTAAGAGACTCATTCTTAGCCCCAAGCCCCAAAGGTGACCCTTTGCCATTGATGTCAAATGGGGAGAGATTTGAGTAAGGGGGAGAGATTTGATTTAAGAAGAGAACATTGAGTCAAGGGGAGCAATTTCCTAGGGGGAGCAGAATAGAAAAAAGGTCAAGTTTTGGTAAAAAGAATTTGGGTTGCCATCAATGACAAAGGGGGAGATTGTTGGAAATTTTGAGTAGATGAGTTCTCATTGATTTCAAAAGTGAGTGGTCATTTATGTCAAGAGTGAGTGGTCATTTATGTCAAGTTTCAGCACCAATCAGTGGCAGTTTTAGTGGGCAACATCAATTTCAGGTTCTCCAATAAGTGTAAAAGGATAGTCTATTTTTAGTTGATCAAGACCCAGTTCCAGGAAGTCAGATGTGGTCCAAAGTGCAAATAAGAAAGCCCAAGTGAATAATATTATAATATTTCTTTATAATATTATACAGGGAAGTTTAAATTAATTATAAATTAATTAATATAAATTTTATTTTAAATTAATTTATTAATTAATTTACTTAACTTATAAGTTATTTAAATTAATTATTAATTAATTTTAATATTAATTATAAGTTAATTTATGTTAATTTTAAATAACCCTAAGGTGGGTTATTAAGTCAAAATTCAAAAATTTGAATTTGACATCGAGCATCGACATGGGGAGAAAATTAACCAAGTGTGTATAAAAGGGGGATTACCCCACCTTAGCCAAAGTCTCTTATGCCTTCAAATTTAATTTTATGTTATGCGATCTTGTACAAATCGTGATATGCAACAAGAGGATTTTGTTTTTATTAAAGTGCTTAGAGGAGGCAGAAGGATTTCACCCACCAAGGAGGGAGCCTTGGTCACCAAGCACTGGTAGCATAGTTGGCAACCGCAGCATGAGCAAGAAGTGAGGGCAACGATTGACGTAGGTTTGAAACCACGGGAAGATTTATTTTTGTTTTGTGTTGAAATCAATGATGGATGAAGGTTGAAAAGGAAAGAAGTATTCCTTCCTTCACATGGGTGTGAGGGCAGCGATTGGCACAGATTTGAATCCACGGGAGGATTTATTTTTGTTTTGTGTTGAAATCAACGATGGATGAAGGTTGAAAAGGAAGGAAGTATTCCTTCCTTCATGTGGGCATCTATAGCCCACACGGTGGGCACAAAAGTTCTAAGGCACTTGGCGCTTGGGGAGATGACGGTTTGAATCATGCCAAAACCCTTTTGGGGAGAATTCAAAGGAAATTGTGATTGAGACAGGTTTTCTAAGGACAATTCTACATCAAACAAAAAGGTACGGGTACATCTTCCTAGTGAGTGATTGTTGAATTTTATGAATGCAAATTGGAGTGAAATGATTTTTTGGTAAGCATTGTTGAGTGTGTTTTGAATTAATGCTTCAAGGTTTTCTAGACTAAAGAGTTGTTGATAAAACCTTATTTTATAAGCATTGTTGTTGAAGGGATTAAATTGAGTGAACTTGAACTAGGGTTTGCAAAGATCATGAGTATCATTGTTATGTGAAGATTATTTGATAAGCATTGTTGTTGAAGTTATTAAGTTGAGTGAACTTGAACTAAGGTTTGAAAAGATCATGAGTATCATTGTTATGTGAAGATTATTTGAGAAGCATTATTTTTGAAGTGATTAAGTTGAGTGAACTTGAACTAATTTTTGGAAAGATCATGAGTATCATTGTTATGGAGTGAACTTGAACTAGGTTTTAAAAAGATCATGAGTATCATTGTTATGTGGGATTGATTGATAAGCATTGTTGGAAATATTTGAGTGAGTGTTCATATGCTTGGACTAGGGTTTGTAAGCAAGGATTAATTTATTGAGTGATTGGTTGAGTAGATTTGGTTGAGCCTAGTCAAGTGGATGTGTTTTTGTGATAGTTTAAGTTCTATGAAACAAATTGTTATATATTCTGAATTGAATTGAGAAAGAGATTGAGTGTTGATGAATGTGAAACATATTGAGTCTCTAACAATTCTCTATATGTTTTTGTGATAAAAGAAAGATTGAAAGTGATTGAGAGTTTGTAAGTGTGAAGCATATTGAGTCTCTAACAATTCTCTATATGTTTCTATGGTAAAAAGAGTGATTGAAAGTGATTGAGCATTGTGGTGAATGTGAAGCATATTGAGTCTCTAACAATTCTCTTTATGTTTCTATGAGATTGGACAAGTTCTGGTGTCGACTTATTGATTAGATTTGAAGTAAGTCTTAGAGAAGACTTATGGAAAAATTTGTGTGAGC
Source organism: Wollemia nobilis (assembly GCA_028583015.1). Lineage (NCBI taxonomy): Eukaryota > Viridiplantae > Streptophyta > Pinopsida > Araucariales > Araucariaceae > Wollemia > Wollemia nobilis. Next base: position 1,490,432 of record JAQPPZ010017031.1, on the reverse strand, counting down.
TTTTGTGGAAGCTTTCAATATAGTTCAAGAAAATATATTGAGAGCAGATTTGGATAAGTTCTAGTGAGGACTTGTTGAGGAGATTTGGATAATTTCTAGAGAAGACTTGTAGACAGATTAGTGTGACCTTTTGTGGAAGATTACAAGGCATATTTGAGATAATTCTTTGATAAGACTTGAGAGTAGAGTTGATTGATTTATTTGTTTAGACCTTGGGTTAAGATTTGGGGCATATCTAGAAGAGTTGATTTGAGATTAACTCAAGCTTTGTGTTAAGGCTTGAGGACATAGATTGAGGATAGATTTGTGCTAGACCGAAGGATTGTGTTTAGTGCAGATCATAGGATAGATATTGAGGATAGATTTATGCTAGACCAAAGGACTATGTTTTGTACAGATTTAAGGATAGATTTTGGTGCATATTAGAGGATATATTTTGGTGTAGATTTGAGGATAGGTTTGTGCTAGACCAGAGATAGAGATTGAGTAAATTTGTGATAGACTTAAAGACTATGTTTAGTGTAGATTTGAGATAGAGCTTTGAAGGTGATAGAGTATAGAGGATGATAGTCTCCAGTGGATAGAGATCCATTAGCCAGGGCATTGAGGATAGGTGTCTTCAGTGGATAGATATCCATTAGCCAGAGTAGTGGGGGAAATAGTTCTTCTAGAATATCACCAGTTAGAGGTAAGGAGAAAGAGTTCTCCTATGGATAGAGATCCATGAACTTGATTAGGTGATTGGTGTCTCCTTTGGACAGAGGTCCATAAATATTGTAATAGGGAAAGGATTCCCAAGAGATTGATTGAGAAAATTTTAGTGAAATATTTTCTCCGTGGAGTAGCCCATATTGGGTGAACCATGTTAAATTGGTCATCTCTATTGTGTGTGTTGATTTGTGCATTACTTTGATTATTGCTATTGATATTTCTATCTATACATTGCATAATATTGAGTGGGAAAGAAAAGTAAAAAGTGGTCTTATACTATTTCCCCCCTCTCAGTATAAGCTTGTGTTCTTCAATTGGTATCAGAGCGGGTTCCTTCGAAAGATTTTAACAGCTTGAAGGAAAGCTTACAAGAACACAATGGATTCTAATAATGGTTCCTCGAATAATTAAACACCAGTATTTGATAGAAGAGATTATATGTTTTGGATTATGAGAATGAAGATTCACCTTATGGCACTTGACAATGAAATTTGGAAAGTAGTTGAAAATGGATACATACCACCAGTTGATCCACCTATAGATAGGGAAGGTAAGATTCTACAACATTACAATTCAAAATCAATGAATGCAATTTTGAGAGGTTTGCATAGAATAAAATTCATAAAATTTATGCATTGTAAATATGCAAAAGGAATTTGAGATAAGTTACAAAGCATATATGGAGATAAAAATGTCAAAAATGCAAAGATACAAAATCTCAAGGGATAATTTGAAGATTTAAAGATGAAGTATGAGCAAAAAATTAGTACATATCTACTTCGGGTAGATGCGGTTGTTAATGCCATGCAAGTACTTGGACTTGATATTGAATAATCTGATGTTTGTGATAATATCTTAAGATCTCTTCCAAAAGGTTTAGTGAAAAGATATATGCGATAGAGGAATCAAAATATGATGATATTTTCACAAGATATATATCACTTGGTATTCTTACATATTTTGAGTTAAGAACAAAAGAGGAACCTAATATTCAAAAGAAAGCAGACTTCAAAGCTACTAAGAAGACAAATAACAAAAAGTTAGATTCAAGCAATTAGTCATCTAGTGATGTAGAATCTAATTATGGCAAAATGAATAAGTATTCAAGAAGATTTAAAGATACAAAATCTTTTAGATATTTCAATTGTGGAAAGTATGGTCACTATGCAACTAATTGTCAAGAAGCTAAAAATAACAATGATGAAGAAAAATAGGATCAAAGGAACATGAAATCAGAAAGAAATCGATGCCAGAAGAAAGGTAAGCATGGAAAATCCAAACAAGGAAATAATTTCTTTCAAAGACAAAAGAGGAGCTATTATGTAGACAAGGCAAGTAAGTACTCAAGTGATAGTGATAATAGTTTCTTAGACAATGATAAATATGAAGTCATATTTTTTATTGAAGAAAAAGAAGAAGTTAAGAAAAGGTCACCAATAATTCTCAAGTGTTTTAGATGTGGTAATTTTGGACATATTGAAGATAGTTGTACAAGGAATGGTTTCAGTTTCAATGATGATGAATATGAATATACACTTGAAGGACTAGAAGAGAATATTCTAATGGCTCTAGAAGAATAAGGAGGTGATCCTACAGAAGACAAATCAGAAAAGAATGAAGATGTTCTCAAAGGAAAACAAAGAGAGAAAGAATAAAAGAAAGGAGAAGTTGATCTTGAGTGAGAGCTTATTTATGCTCTTAAAATTTTAAATAAGGTAAGAAAGCAAAACTCCCAACTTGAGTTTCAGTTTCAATAATGTGATGAAGAGAGAGGAAAGCTTATATAGGATCTAAACAAGTCAATGGCTAAGACAAATAAGTTCAAGGATAAGTTAGAAGCAAAGGTCTTAGAATGTGAAAATTTAGAACAAGAAGTAGCCCTACTAAGGGAAGAAGTAGAGAAGTATAAGGACAAGCTATACAAGTTTGGAAGAAGCTCAAATAATTTGGATAATATCATCAAGGCACAAAAGCCTACATCAAGCAAGACAAGTCTTGGTTTTGAACAGGCTCAAAAGAAACAAGAAGAGGATTCAACCTCAAGTTTTGAAGAAGAAAAATCTTTAGAAGAAGACAGTGTGAGAGAAATTAAGACTTCTAAGGAAGATTTGGATAATAGAAAGTTCAACAAGGAAAGGAAAAATGCACAAATAAGAAACAGATGGAATAGGAACCAGTACAAAGAAAAAGAGATTAAGAGACCAATGAAGTCAAGGCAAGGAAATTTTAATGGATGATATTTCTTATGTCACAGATTTGGGCACATGACTTCACAGTGTAGGACACATGAAAGATAGGAATTGGAAAATTTAGGAACAAGCAGTTTTTCCATGGGTATTGCTACTCATGTAATCAGTTTGGTCACAAAGCAATGAACTGCAGGGTTCGTGACAAGAACATATATAGCTTCACTAGGAGAAATCCTAAGAAATTTGCACCTCGAAGGAATAATAACATTAAGTTTTGTAAGTGCAACAATTATGGACATACAACAAAGTGATGTAGAGCAGACATTTTAGAATTAAGAATGAACAGGACCAGGAATAGGAATATGAACATGAATAGGAATAGGAGTATGGATAGGAACAGGAATATGAACATCAATAGGAATAGTCAAAGAAATTAGAAGGATCAAATGATAAGGAAAGAGGACAAAGGTAAATATCAGTGCTTTTTAGGAGTATAAATACTCCCACCCCAAAATTAACCACCTCAAGAGGAGGTGGGAGAGGAGCTAAGCTAAGAGACTCATTCTTAGCCTCGAGCCCCAAAGGTGACCCTTTGCCATTGATGTCAAAGGGAGAGATATTTGAGTAAGGGGGAGATATTTGATTTAAGAAGAGAGCATTAAGTCAAGGGAAGCAATTTCCCAGGGGGAGTAGAATAGGAAAAAGGTCAATTTTTGGTAAAAAGAATTTGGGTTGCCATCAATGACAAAGGGGGAGATTGTTGAACATTTTGAGTAGATGAGTTGTCATTGATGTCAAGAGTGAGTGGTCATTGATGTCAAGCTTTTAGCACCAATCAGTAGCAATTTTCATGGGCAACATCAGTTTCAGGTTCTCCAATAAGTACAAAATGATAGTCCATTTTTAGTTGATCAAGACCCATTTCCAGGAAGTAGATATGGTCCAAAGTGCAAAGAATAAAGCCCAAGTGAATAATATTATAATATTTCTTTATAATATTATACAAGGAAGTTTAAATTAATTATAAATTAATTAATATAATTTTTATTTTAAATTAATTTATTAATTAATTTACTTATAAGTTATTTAAATTAATTATTAATTAATTTTAATATTAATTATAAGTTAATTTTAATAACCCTAAGGTGGGTTATTAAGTCAAAATTAAAAAATTTAAATTCGACATCGAGCACCGACGTGGGGAGTAAATTAACCAAGTGTGTATAAAAGGGGGATTACCCCACCTTAGCCAAAGTCTCTTATGCCTTCAAATTTAATTTTATGTTATGTGAGCTTGTGTGAATCGTGCTATGCAACAAGAGGATTTTATTTTTATTAAATTGCTTAGAGGAGGCAGAAGGATTTCACCCACCAAGGAGGGAACCTTGGTCACCAAGCGTTGGTAGTGTAGTTGGCAACCACAGTGTGAGCAAGATGTGAGGGCAACGATTGGTGCATGTTTGAATCTGCAAGAGGATTTATTTTTGTTTTTCGAATGAAGGTTGAAAAGGAAGTCTTCCTTCCTTCACGTGGGTATCTATAGCCCATGCGGTGGGCACAAAAGCTCTAAGGTGCATGGCGTTGGAGGAGACGATGGTTAGAAACACATCGAAACCCTTTTGAGGAGAAGTCAAAGGAAATTGTGATTGAGACAGGTTTTCTAAGGCCACTTCTACATCAAACAAAAAGGTATGGGTACATCTTCCTAGTGAGTGATTGTTGAATATTGTGAATGCAAATTTGGAGTGAAAAGGATTGTTTGGTAAACATTTTTGAGTGTGTTTTGGATTAATGCTTCAAGGTTTTCTAGACTAAAGAGTTGTTGATAAAACCTTATTTTATAAGCATTTTTGTTGAAGTGATTAAGTTTAGTTAACTTGAACTAGGGTTTGCAAAGATCATGAGTATCATTGTTATGTGAATATTATTTGATAAGCATTGTTGTTGAAGTGATTAAGTTGAGTGAACTTGAACTAAGGTTTGCAAAGATCATGAGTATCATTGTTATGTGAAGATTATTTGATAAGCATTATTGTTGAAGTGATTAAATTGAGTGAACTTGAACTAAGGTTTGCAAAGATCATGAGTATCATTGTTATGTGAGATTGATTGATAAGCATTGTTGGAAACATTTGAGTGAGTGTTCATATGCTTGGACTAGGGTTTGTAAGCAAGGATTAATTAATAGAGAGATTGGTTGAGTAGATTTTGTTGAGCCTATTCAAGTGGATATGTTGTTGTGATAGTTCAAGTTCTATGAAACAAATTGTTCTATATTCTAAATTTAATTGAGAAATATATTGAGTATTGATGAATGTGAAACATATTGAGTCTCTAAAAATTCTCTATATGTTTCTGTGATAAAAGAAATATTGAAAGTGATTGAGATTTTGTGATTGTGAAGCATATTGAGTCTCTAACAATTCTCTATATGTTTCTGTGGTAAAAAGAGTGATTGAAAGTGATTGAGCATTATGGTGAATGTGAAGCATATTGAGTGTCTAAAAATTATCTTTATGTTTCTATGAGATTGGACAAGTTCTAGTGTGGACTTTTTTAGTAGGTTTGAGGCAAGTATTAGAGAAGACTTGTGGACAAATTTATATGAGCTTTTGTGGAAGATTTCAATATAGTTTGATAATAGAGATTGAGAGCATATTTGGATAAGTTTTAGTGAGGACTTGTTGAGAATATTTGGACAAGTTTTAGAGAGGAATTGTAGATAGATTAGTGTGGAATTTTGTGGAATCTTACAAGGAATATTTGAGATAAGTATTTGAGAAGACTTGAGAGCAGAGTTTATTGATTGATTTGTTTAGACCTTGGGTTCAAATTTGGGGCAGATCTAGCAGAGTTGATTTGAGATTAATTCAAGCTTTGTGTTAAGGCTTAAGGATAGATATTATGGATAGATTTGTGCTAGACCGAAGGACTATATTTAATGTAGATCAGAGGAAAGATATTAAGGATATATTTTTGCTATACTGAAGGACTACGTTTAGTACAGATTTGAGGATAAATTTTAGTGCATATTTGAGGACAGGTTTATGCCAAACTAAAGATAAATATTGAGTAGATTTGTGCTAGACCAAAGGACTGTGTTAGTGCATATTTGAGACAGATATTTGAAGGTGATAAAGTATAGAAGACGACAATCTCTAGTGGATAGATATCCATTAGCCAGATTAGTGAGGATAGGTATCTTTAGTGGATAGATATCCATTATCCAGAGTAGTGGGGGTAGTAGTTCTTCTAGAATATCACCAGTTAGAGCTAAGGAGAAAGAGTTCTCCTATGGATAGAGATCCATGAACTTGATTAGGGGATTGGTTTCTCCTTTGGAAAGAGATCCATAAACATTGTAATAGGTAAAGGATTCCCAAGAGATTGATTGAGAAATTTTAATGAAATATTTTCTCCATGGAGTAGCCCACATTGGTTGACCATGTTAAATTGGTGTCTCTATTTTGTGGTGATTTTTACATTGCTTTGGTTATTGATCTTGATATTGCTATCTATGCATTACATAATATTGATTGGGAAAGAAAATTAAAAAGTGGTCTTATATTGTTTCCCCCCCTCTCAGTATAAGCTTGTTTTCTTCATAAATTTGTACACATTACATTCACAAATCTATCTCAATTTTATCCTAAATTTGCACACATTACATGCACAAATATGTCTCAATTCTATCCCATGTCTTCTCACAAGAATTTCTTAAATCTACCTCAAACCTGCTTCAAGTCTTCTCACAAGACTTGCTTAAATATGCCTCACTATCTCTACTCAAATATGCTCTAACACATGCTTAAAACTACTCATAACATATGCTCAAAACTACTCATAACACATGCTCAAAACTACTCATAACACATGCTCAAAACTTCTCATAACACATGCTCAAAACTTGTCATTACACATGCTCAAAACTGCTCTTTACACTTGCTCAAAAATTCTCTTTACACATGCTCAAAACTGCTCATTACACATGCTCAACCAATCCCAAATCTTGCACACAAACGATGTTCAAAATAATGCTTGTATCTCTTTCAAAAATGCTTTCTTCAACTAGGCAATTTAGACATATTCTACCTAGAATTCTTGCATGAATTTATAAAGAATAATATTCAATGCAAATGCTCAATATGTTCTCTTCCAAATATCACTCAAACCCAATGCACAAATTGCTTCATAAAACTTGATTTTAAAAACTTTCACAGTCACTTTTAATGCCACTCAAATCAATGCCAAAATGCTTCACAAATTCATTTAAACAATGAAGCACAATTTTTTCACAAACCCTAGCACATGTGGTTCCAATTTCACTAATCAATGATGCACAATTTTTTCACAAACCCTAACACAAGTGTTTCCAATTTCTTTCAACAAGGATGCACAATTTTTTTCACAAATCCTAGCTCAAATATTTCCAACAATGCACATATGTAATCCTTATTTCTCCACCTTATTATTCAGAAATATTTGCTCAACCAAACACCTTAAAGAAGGAATAATATCACCATACCTCAAATTTACCTCAATGATATTCTATTTATATAAGCCTCTCTTAAACTTGTCTTAAAAAAAAATTTCCTTTTATTTTATACTTCAAAACAGGTTAGCATGTTTCTCTTATAACACAATCAAAATAAGGCCTTATCAAACTTTACAACCTCTTTACAATATTCCAAAATACACAATATCAAAAATCACAATTTACACCTTCTTACTCCTTATTTCTTACAAAATAATACTTTGAAAACACATCAATATTTCCTCAATTCTCTTTCACTAAATAAATACTTTTTGCATTTTTAATTTCTAGAAATATTACCTTATGTTCCAACCTTATAATTTCTAGAAATATCAACTTAAGATCCACACAACAAACCTTATGACTCCCTATCTTAATTTAAATTTAAAAATAAAATTTATTTTGCCCTTACCAATTTCTGTCACCACTGGGAATCAAATGCAAGATCCCACACAACCCATGCTCTAGCATGAGATAGAGTGCCAGCTGGGCTGGTCCACCCAATGGAAACAAAAGCACACCAAAATATTTGTATCCCTTTGTCTTCTGCCCAATGTGCTAACCAAAAAAATGACTACATTGTGACTCAAACCTGGAACCTCTTTTTTGACCACATCTAAGCACTGCTTTGACTACCAACTAGGCTAGCCATCTACACGGGTAGTAAGGCATGCAAAAGACCTTTTATTTCTTTCTTTTTTACCCAATCTCCAATGCAAAAGGGTCATCGTTGTGAATCAACCTCAGAACCTCTTTTTCGCCCATGCCCTTATGCAGGCAAGGCTACCGCTTGGGCTAGTCATCCAGCTAAGAACAACCTTTGCCACCAAAAATATATTCTAAATCTTCTATTGTTGTCTTTTAGAAGTTGTCTTATTCTCTTCTCTTTATTTCTCACACTTGTGCATGAAGGAAATCAATTTTTTGCATTGATCGAAAATCAAAGCCAGGTGAATGATTTTTAATCCATATTTATATGGATTCCTTCTTCTAAGATATCAGTGTATATGAAATTCGAATTTATTTTCTCCATGTGCATTTTGGCACCTAGGGTTTATAACCTTATATTATAATATTAATAAATATTATAATATTTCCTTTTGAACCTTTGCCTTCAAACTATTTACACAATAGACTTTTATTTAAACCTTTTGCCCTCTTGTTTTTAAAATTTACCTTCTGAAACCACTCTTAAACCTTTTGTCCTCCTTGTAATAATATTTAAAAAATAAATATTATAAACCCTTTTCTTTTAATAATTTCCTTTCTTGGGAGATATACCTTGCCTTGAAATTTGTCTATAGCTTGCTATCAAACTCATGTAGAATATGCTTGACTACCATGTTATTTTTACCTCATGTATCCTTTGACATCACATTATTCCTACCTCATGAATTCTTTGACATCAATGACAACCAATATACTCAATATTTCCAACACTTTTCTTGTAGCTTTTTAGCATAAATAAAAAATAAAAATAGAGGTCATGACCCACAACATGTTCCAAGTCAGAAGTCAAAAGAGTCAAAACCTACGTAAAGTGTGCTATTCTGCTACATGTTCTATGAAATTCCTAAAAATATGAATGAAATATTGGTTGTGAGCTATGACGTGTTCTAAACCACGACCAATCAGTAGATGAAGCATCACTTACAAGATGTGCTATTTTTTCCACCAATTTGAAATTTTGAAGTGTGCATCTAAGTGGTATCCCATATACTATATTAATGGAAGAGGGAATGCATGCACGTTATTTAAAGCTAAAATTCAACTAAATTTTATTTTGTAAATAGTGTTAAGCCTTAAAAAGTGATGACGATGAGATTAAACGAATTTGCAAAGCATCCAAAGAGAAATTTTAGAGTTTTTTTTAGGAATGGCATGAAATGCTATAGAGCAAGCTACTCAACTAGAAAGTAGTGAAGTTATATGTTACAATGACAAAGCACTGGCAGTAGCTGATACAAAAATGACATAGAAAATAAGAACTAAGCTCATGAGAGAGATTTATTATAGATTCTTTGAAGGACTACCAATTTCACGTTAAGGTACTTGTGCTATCTGCTCTCTTTTATATTTCTATATATGTGATTATGTTCATCCTTGTCCAAAGTTAATTTCTACCATAGTAAAATTCTATGACCCTAAATCTAAAGCATTAAAAATAGATAAGGGAATAACCCTTCTCAATGTAACATCACAAGATTGTAATGACCTTTTTGCCATGGGTAGAGTATCACCTGTAAGTCGTAAGTCTTTCGACCCACAAGAGAAAGCTAGGTATTACTCGCCAAAGGAGCATCCACATAATGGTGGCCATTTTAGGAAATGTATGTATAGCCAATTCAAAACTATAAGGACTAGGGGCACATTGCCTACCTAGAGCTCTTTTCTATGTTAGCAGCCTTGGTCAAATTATATTTTGACAAATACATGAGGGATTGGCAAATAGCTACAATTTATTGTATTTCCCATGAAAAATTTCATAAAATGCCTATGAGAGATGACAACAATAACCAATTTACTTTGACTGGATTAAATTTCTTGCCAAGAGGATGCATGAGCAATTGGTCATAATGAATAAATATTCTAAAGCTCCCTCTTTTAGGCATTATTCTTTGGATGTTTCTCAGTGTTACAAAATTGTATTTTTACATAGACAATAGAATAAAAAACTAAAAAAAAAAAAAATTGTAGCACATAATTTTTATTTATTTTTATTTTGGCTATTGCATATTGGTTTTTTTCTTTTTGTTTTTCCTAAGGAGTCCCAAGTGGCTATTCCTTGTAGTGTCATCCATGGCCCTTATGGAGGGTTAATATGTATTTGTAAGAAGATCACTAATAGATAACTTTGTAGATGGTGGAGAGTTCCATGCTCCTATTTATAGTACAAAGTTGGATTAACTTCGTTAGTACTTAGGTAAGACAATAGCAATCCATGTTGGTTAATAATTTTTGTTCTCTTTCTTCACCTAGTTTCCACTTTTTTGCCACCTCGTTTTTTGCTTTCTAATTTTTTAAACCCCCAAAATAAATATAGTGGTGTGACATGTGCCCCCTAAAGAACACTTTCTAAAAATTGATGATGCTATGATCATAACCTTAAGTGACAATCATGGTCATCCAATTATTTTTAGCATTTTTTATGTACATTCATGATTCTAGCATGTATTTACACCTAGGGTTTGAAAAACATATCATTTGGATAGATGATTATGATTTTATGACCTGAAAATAATGAAAATTAGTTATCAACTAAAAAGGAAAATTTATTTCCTTTTATCTACTATAAATACCCCTCTTACCTTCTCATTTTCTTACTATACATACATCAAATCATTATAGACATTATATACATTGCTAATATTACTTTAATGTTATTTGCCTCTATTTATTCCACATCACACATCCCATTTTTCTTATTAAAATGGTGCTGCTCTTTCTCAAGTAATATAAAATCTTCTCCTTGAAATTAAAATAGTAGTATAGAGTGTATTCATTGCACTTTAGGGTTTCAAGGGAAACACAATGTTATTTGCCTCTATTTATTCCACATCACACATCCCATTTTTCTTATTTTATCTACTATAAATACACCTCTTACCCTCTCATTTTCTCATTCACCAAATTATTACAAATATTAAATACACTTACTAATATTACTTTTATGCTATTTGCCTCTATTTCTTCCACATCACACACCCCATTTCTCTCTCTCTCTATCTATCTATCTCTCTCCCTTATAAGTATAAGTAGATCCATTGACCATTGGTTCATTGATTTCCATAAAGAAGGATGAGATACTCTACTAGGATTTATAGCTAAAGGTCATTGATTGTTGCTCAAGGACCAAATTCCAAGGTAAGTCAAACCCTCTATAAATATCCTTGGTGTGATCTCTCCTTAATTAGTATGGTGATATTGCAAAAAATATAGTGTAGAAATAATCTTCCTTATTATTTAAAAGCTATGGTCCTTGATGTCGTAGGCATCAAGTAATTATTTTTACTACATTAGGATTAGCCCTATCTTGCTAACATATTGTGGATAATTTTAATGCAGTTATTCTTAAATGCTTCAAATTTATTTATGCTTGAATTAGGATAGCTTTTGGTATTTATTATTAATTTACTACTTTGCTATCTTAGTTTCAATCAATTTGGTTTAACTTCTATATATATATATATATATATATATATATATATATATATATATATATATATATATATATATATATATATTTATATTTATATTTATATTTATATTTTGAATTTACATGGTGGAATCGGTAGCCACCACAAATTCGGACAGGTTGTCCGACTTTTATGGCTACCACAGTATTATGTGTTGTCCGTCTCAGAAGTCGCCATGTAGATCTTTATGTAGTCCACCCCTATAACCACAATGCCACAATAATTTTGAACCTTTTATGCTACTGAAAGCACCAAGAAAGGATGGTTTAACTTATATTAATTTGAATAATTATATTAGATATCCTCTCTTTCTCATACATATTTTTAGTTTTTAATTTCTAGGATTATTTGGGTAAAACTTCTAGAGACCATAACTTTCCCATATGAAAGCATTTTGATCCTATTTTTAAAATCACATAATTTTTCAAGCTCTACACACTGGTGACATTATTTTATGGATATTTTCCAATATTAGAGGCTAAATTGTTTAAAAACTATATATATACCTATTATCCTATTTTGAAAGGTCAAATTTATCATATTCTATGCAATTAAGATTTTTGGTCCACTTTTTTGACAAATGTGGCTAGGTTCATGATAGTTACAATAGAGTTTAAGTATTTTAGAGCCATTAGGAAAAGGATTTAAGATGTGATTTAGTAAATACCTATTCCTTATTTGTAATATTGATTCATATTATTCATGAATATTCCATCATTCATAATTCCTTCCTTCTATACCTTATTCTACTCTTGGAAGTTTGTAATAACTCTTCTTTTAAGAAATTCATATAAAGCCTTTTTTGGTGATGGAAATCAAGTGATCCAAGGATAAGTGAACATCTTCAAAAAAGATAATGTATGCTATAAAAGGAATAATAGGCCTATTTTTCATACCTTTTGTGACTATGGAAGATCGAAGTAGTTCATTTATAGAGTGATGGTGATCTTGACATCTCTTCTTCATTGAAGTCTTAGAAAAAATATTCTGTAGATGTGTGTGAGAGTATCTAATAGTGGTAGTGGTAGTGATGACTAAAAGGAATATTATCAGTCAAATTGGGATTCCCTTGCCTCCAAATGTTGCAATAATTAAGACTTGAAGATACTAACATTGAGCCAATGTCAATGAGAAAAAAAAATATCTATTTGCTATAGAGGACAAACGATAAAAGAAATTTAAAATATTAGAGCAACATTTGGAAGTTTTTAAAATATGGTTCAATAAGTGGGATAGTAAATTTGACTATAAGGAAGGATACCTCATGTTCAAGTGGGATGAAGACTAAGTAAAACTAGGAGATGTCAAAATTTTGATTCCCTTTAGAGTAGGCCTTATCAAATTCTAAAGATTATAGGTTCATTTGCCAACAAAATTGCCAGTAAGGATGAAAAAACACTACCAATTTCTAGAACTAGACAACACCTCTATTTTATCTAGTGAAATCATTAAACAAAAGCAGATGTAAACATGTACATATGATTTCTTATTTTTTCATGGCTAAATTTTTTTAGTAATTTGTTTCTCTTTCATCTTCTAATCATTGCTTGAATATTCTCTTTACTTTCAAAATTTCTATCATCTTATCTTCTTTGTCTCCTTTTATGATGGACTTGACTCATTATTTTGTTATCATAATTTTCTTATTATCTAAAAATAATATCAAGTATTGGAGCAATTGAATTGCTCATTTAAGTGAGCAAACCACTTGCCTTAGGCCTCTCCCTACTCAAACTAGTTATCCAAGTGAATCGACCCCTAAGAGGTTGATCAAACCATATGAGGTATAAGCAAGAACAAGTAGCCTATGGGGGATATAACCCCTATTGGGAGCTATATCCGGTCTTTACACTCTATGCATTGCAACCACCTAAAATGAGACCTCATCAAATGAGTCTAATGTGCACACATCACATGGAGCACCAGTCCTAGGAAGTCTATGGAGCATGGGATCCTTTGGATGATCTCCAAGGATTTTTACCAAGGCCAAATCCTTGTCTAGATGTAATATCTAACACATCATTTAATTCTTATTCTAGCGTAATGTATTAATTTCTTTCTAGGAAAAAGGGTTAGAGGGAAAATCAATAAATGACTAAAGCAAATGATGGGTATATGAAAACTACCTTAAGGAGGTGATGCATTGAATATCTATAAATCCTTGCATCATGATGGGTTGAGTGAACATATACATCATGGTTGATAGTGCACAAGGAACACAATTTTCCCAAACATAAAATTCATTGAACAAACATACACAAGAACAAGGATAAAGAGAGATATAGTCATAGCTTCTCATATATATACAATGGTTAAATTACATGTATGCTATAGAAAGAGGCTTGAAGCTAATCAACTTAGAAGATCCAATGCTTGACCTAGGCCATGATACAAGAGAAGAAAAATAAAAACCTCATAAAATACCAAATACTAGGCACAAGTATGGATATATTTCAATCCTTTACAATAAGAAAGAAGGAGATACTTATAAGAAATAGAAAAAATTCCCCCCAAAATTTGTGCAAGAATTCAAAATTGTCTAGGCTAGCTGACATCAACATTGAGTGATCTTTGAGGTTTTGGAGGTTTGTAGCAATAAATGTTGCTATTAGGTTAACTTGGTAGGACTCTCATTGTTTCATCAAGATACTTCATACTATAAATATCATATGAATAGACCTCTAGGATACCTTTTCATTAATACCTCAAACTTGGTTTTGCCTCTTGGGTTACCCCCTATGCCACTATTTTGAATGTTATAGTTGTTTTCTAGGAAACTGTCCAGTTGTGGGGTGTTAGGGATGGAACTAGATCTCCATATTTTCCCCTTACATTTGGTCATAATGGGTTGGTTTGATTTTTTATTGATGATCAACACTATGCCTCATTTATGTCTTGATAAGTACCCTTGATGAAGCCCATGTTCATCCATAATTTTGATCATAGTTCTGGTTTTTATGCTTTATTTCGGTATGGAAGAGATATCATTTTTCATTGACATGCTTGTAGCTTCCCTTCCAAGATTATAGTTATGATAGGAACTATGTGGATTGTCTTTGTAGGTGTGTCTAGGGTAAATTTTCCTACCAAATTTTCTCCTTTTCTCCTTGATACTCCTCATCCACCATGGATATTAGAGAGACCTTTGAGGGGCCAGTAACCCTAAAGGTTTAAGGAAAATTTTATAGCTAGAAACATCTTGAGTTGCACTAATATTCTTTGCCATTTAGGTATTAATCTCCTCTTGGGGAGGGAAGTATCTTGCCTTATCACCTCCTTACTTGGACACCTTAGGTCTTCCTCCTCCTTGTATGAAGAATGGACCTCAATCCCTGGGACTCTTCGATGGTGACACCTTGTAATTGCACTAAGATTACGAAAAATGCTTAGATGTGGAAGGGAGTTAGACCCATGGTCTCTCTCCTCTAGGGAGAAGGAAATGCCATAGGTGTTGGATGAGGTGAGATCTTGTTAAAGGTGGATTCCTCTTAGTCATCACTAAAATGGATTAAAATATCTAATCAATAACATAACCTACCTTAGACACCAATAAAAATGTTTTTGAATCATTGTCTTTCCTTAGTTTGATGGGTTAGTTATACTTAGCATGGGGAGCTTCAATATCAACATCAAATTATGACAAAGATTCTTCCTTGGTGACACCATGGATGGTATTCTAGTATTAGCTACTTTATAAGTAGAAGGAGATTTGGACCCCTTTATTCTAGATTTGGATGGAATTATAATCATAGTTTTATTATTTATCAGGATTTGCCTAGTGTAGTGAATTTTCACAACTTTAGCCACTTATTGGGGAACTAATGCTAGTAGGAGTCAAGAAACCCATAGAGAAGATCCTTGTCCATTGGGTACAAAGTATAAATGAGGTAAAATCATAAGGATTTTATAGTAGAGATGGAAATTAAGGAATAATAATATTAGGGGAAAGTTTGCTTGATACTTTATGAAAACTAAAAAGAGTATGACTCATTTTATAGGCCTCATCACTTGGGACAACTCTTGAGGTCTATTTTCTCTTTTGGTGATCTTATAATGATAGGGTAGTATAGAAAGACTCTTTTTCTCATGCCTAGAAAGTTGAGGAAATCATCATATTTCATGCCTCATTATGCCTAATTATGGTGGTTGTCCTTCTTTTGATCACACAATATTTATTACTAATCTTGAGAGGGCTAGTGTGTATGCCTTGGCCTTGCTGATTTTGTCCTTCAAGTATGTGTGATATGCATTCAACTATTGTGAATCTAAACCCACTCATGTCCTACAATAATTAGATAAACACATGAGAAAAGAAATATTACTTTTTTACATTTTTATATACAATTACCCAAAGGGCTGATGGTTTGACCTTTGCCCTATATGCCATACCAATATGATCGAAGGTCTTTCTAGAACCAAAGTCCTAAATTTTACTAACCTAATGCCTCTTAATGCAAGTTGGTTGTGTTTCATATTTGGCTTAGAAAAATCCCTCATCCTATATTAGGTTGCTTTTGGTAACTAGGCCATCTAGTAGCTTCATCCCATATTCATAATAGGTTGCATTCAGGAGGATTGATTTGACTCTGATATTACTTTGATATTTTTTTGATTTTGGGTCAAAGTATCTAGGGAGATACTCTTTGAGTGGTACTAGGAGGTTGATCACCAAGTTAGGTCCTTCCTCTATTTTCCCTACCTCCTATTTGGTTAGTCATAGAGATGACTTCAATGCACCTACAACCAATTTTGGTAAGGTAGAGGTGATGAGTGTAAGATAAATCAAGCAACTCTGGACCAACTTACCCCCACATATCAAAGTTAGGAAGAAGGGTTCTACTTTAATTTTCCTAGCTATCTCAATCTCATGCCTTCCCTATTATATGGTATTTTTCTTTAGCACCTTTTCTAGTAGAATTTTTTGTTGTGGCTAAGATCTAGGCTTCTCCTCTATTGGCTTAAAAAAATTTCGGAGGCCTCATGTGTTATCATCGGTGTTCATGGGGAGATTCAATTGATACAGTATCAAAATGCTTGTAATGGTTGGATTCCACTCTACTTCCCTACAATCCTTCAATGACTTTATATCTAGTTGATATTTTAGAGTTTGGTTGACTCTAGTACCCCTTGAGCAGAGACTAGTGGGTCTAGTTATCTACAGTATACATCCCCTTTCCTCCCACATGACTAAAAATTGTTCTGGTGGAGTGATTATCGAGGTGTATATGGCTTTGGGATAATTTTATTAACATAGGTATATTATCATGGGTGTTATTTCCCTTTGTATCTCTATCAAATACCAAAAATCTTGCCTAGGCTATTGATAGAGATAAGCTTCCAAAACTAGTTGGTGGTTCACAATCAAATGCCCTTGATTTAAGTACTAAAATGGGTGATCCTAAGGCTTAAAATTGTGTTAATTCCTTCTTAGGAAGATCAAATACTTATAAATTTTCTATAATTACCTTCTCATCTCATCCATTTTGAATTCAAGTGGAGAATTTGGGGCTAGATGGAGAGGGGAAGCTGGGAAAATAAGATCTATAGGGAAAATAAGGTGGGAGATGATATGTTACCTGGAGGTTAGCATTAGACATAAGATCTAAGGAAGTAGGGGTATTGGGGTTATTAGGGAAAAAATTCCTATTTGGATGAGGTAATTTTCTATCTAGATGGCTATCTGGTAGGCTACTAGCAAGAAGTTTCCTCCCTAGATTTTAATCATCATGGCAATATTTGAATTGGAATACTTGAGGTAGAGAGTGCCATACCTAGGGGTATAATATTATATAGTATTATATAATATATTTTGTGAAACCATATATTAAAATCATCCATTACCTCCATGGGATCTTGCTTGATATTTATAAGGTGTTCCAATAGGGATGCTCCATTTGCCTTCTCCCCAAATCTATCCACTAATTGGGTGGCCAACTAGTCCCAACCTGTTATTGAATATTAGGGAAGTGATATGTATCATTTTCATGCTTTGCCTTTGAAATATACTACTAGAAGCCATAGTACTACATTTTTTGTAACCACATTATGCACTATGTAAAGATTTACCATATGATGCAAATATTTTATTTGTATGGTCACATCTTCTTTGATGAATTTAGGTAAGGAATTTAGATCCACTGTAGGAATTGGAACCTAGATATCTGGTGGAGTAGGGGAAACTAGGAGTTCTATATCATTCAATATAGAAATTCTTCCAACATTTAGTTGTATTTCCATATTTTACTTTGCATGAGGTTTCTAGTCAAACAATAGTGCTTCATTCTACTTCAACAAGCTAACAAATAGAGACTTCCACCAAGACCTTTATTTAGAAATTCTTATGTGGTGGATTCTAGGGTTGTTTCCAATGGAGTTACTCCATTTAGAAATTTCTTTGACCAAGGGATTTTCCAAGTGAATGCTCATAGTGCTTAAATAGCAAGGTACTAAGGTCTTTGCTGGAATCTCAATATGATCATTTCAATTTGGGTCCCATTTGGCATTTCAATTTGAACTATTAGGGATTGGATCTAGTTCTTATGCTCTAGGTATCACAACCACCTATAATGTGGCCTTTTTGGGTGAATCTGTTTCCCATGTCTCACATGGAATGCCAATCCTATCAAGTTTTAGGACCATGAGACATGGCTCCCTTGGATGACCTCTAAGGGTTTTTTACCAAGGCTAACTCATCATTTGGATGTGATATCTGATGCATAATTACATTACTATGTTTGCATAATCTATCGAGTTCTTTTTATGGAAAATGGATATAGGGAAAATCAGTAAATGACTAAAAATAAATAATAGGTAATTGAAAACTACTCTTAAGGAAGATGCACTAAATATTTAGAACTCCCTACACCATGATAGGTTGATTGAAAACATGCATCTTGGCTAACAATATACAAGGAATATAGTTTCTTGAAACATGAAACACACTAAAAAAGCATACATAATAACTAAGATAGAGATTAATAGTCACAACTTCTCATATATATAATGGTTAGATTACATGCATGCCAAAGAAAGAGGCTTGAAGCTAATCAACTTAGATCATCCAAGGCTTGAGCTAGGTTGTGATATAATAGGGGAAGAAGGAAAACCCTATATAAGGCCAGATACTAGGTATGGATATGGCTAGCTTTCAATCCTTTATAATGTGAAATAATATCTTTATAAGAATAAATAGGAAAAATTTCCCCCATAATTTGTGTAGGATTTCAAAATTTACAAGGTTTGTCTACATCAATATTGAGTGATTTTTGAGGTTTTAGAGTTTTGTAGCAATATATGTTTCTAGAAGGACATCTTTATGGGACACTCTCCATGTCATCAAGCTACTTCATGTTAGAAATCTCCTATGATTAGACCTCTAGTATCCCTCTTTATTAATACCTTAGATTTGGTGTGGCCCCTTATGTTGCCTCTCATGTCATTTCTTTGAATGAACTAGTAGTTTCTTAGAGAATTATGTTTGGTTGTGGGGCATCAATGTTAGAACCAAATCATCATCTTACCTCTTGTGTCTGATCATAATATGTTGGTCTAGTTGCTCTAGTAAGATCATCACTTTACCTTCTTTATGTCTTGAAAGGTACCCTCAATGAAGCCCATGTTTATGTATTATTTGGATCATAGTTTTACCTTTTTCACTTTATTTTGGTATGGAAGAGATATTATTTTTTATTAATCCACTTGTAACGTTTATTCCAACAATCCAGAAGTGATGGGAACTATCAAGTAAATTGCCTTGGTGAGTGTGTCTAGGGTGCATTTTTCTATCAATCTTCCTTTTTTGTTCCTTGATACTTATGTTTCATGATGGTTATTGAGGAGACCTTTAAGGGGTCGACAATCCTAAATTTTTGACGAATAACTTTTTAAGATAATTTGTTCTTTCCTATCCTTTGGTAAGTAAGCTCCTCTTAGGGGAGGGAAGTATCTTTCCTTGCTACCTCCCTACTTAGCCACCTTGGATCTTCCTCCCCCTCATATGAGAAATGGACCTTAGTTCTTGAAATTATTTGATAGTGTCATTTTATAATTGAACTAAGTATTGGAAAACACCCTCTAACTTGGAAGGGGACTAGAATCATGGTTTTTCTCCTCCAAGGATAAGGAAAGGTTATAGGTGCTAGGTGAGGTGAGGTCCTGTTAAATGTGCAACCCTCTTAGCCATCATCAAAATTGTTTGGAATCTCCAATCAATAATGGAACCTACCTTAGCTACCAATAAAAATTATTTTGAATCATTACTTTGCTCTAGTTCAATGGGTCATCTAGACTTCATGGCATGGGGAGATTTAATATCAGTATCATATTATGATGGATTTTATTCCTTAGTGACACCTTGGATGATCTTCTAGTATTAGTTACTTTGTAACTAGTAGGAGCTTTAGGACCTTTCATTCTATATTTGAATAACATTCTAATCAGAATTGCCTTCTTTGGTAGGATCTACCTGATGTAGTTAATTTTCACTACAATCCCTAAGGATCCAAAACCCTCCACTTTTGCCTTCTACTTTCCTTTTCTCAATCCCTTATTACTTCTATCAAATTGAATGAAATATTCATTTCTTTTGAAGGTGACCCCCTTAAATTTGAAGTAAATTACTCAAGTTATTTTGGCAAATTTGATAGAGCCTCACTAAGGATCCCCACTTCACTAGCCTTAAAGAAATCTATTTACACCAAGAGGTAACAACACCAAGTTTTTTTACTATGAGTGAATCTCTTAGTTTTTGCATGAAAACTACCTTCTAAAAGAAGCTAACTATCCATGATTATCATCACCAACTAAATATTTACTAGCAAAATTAGAGGAATTTATCTTACAAGCAAAACATTCCTTTCTCCTTGTAATAAAATTCCAAGTTACCTCTAATGAGAAAATCACTTGATTGCACAAGTGAATCATTTTCACTTGTTAGTGGATTTCTCCATTATTAAAATTCACTAAGGGCCCTTTAAGGAAACAAAACACTTCATTTTTGGAGTAAACCACTCCCTTTTTCAACACTTAGTAAAACTTTTCCAAGAACCCAATTCCATATTTTTTAAATTTAAGCTATCATGGACAAATATTTTAGTTCTAAAGACCCATCCATGCTGGAATCCAACCTTGCTTCACTACCTTCTACCATCGATAACCCATCCATATTTTCTCCACCACCTATTCTAGTCCTATGTAAGGAGGTAAATATGTCAAAAATAAAAGGAAATAAGAAAATGGAAAGGAGAAAGAGTTAGGCATCCCTACCTCCTAAAAGACTTGGAGAATTGAATATTTATACACATTCACTTGGTCAAGTTAGGAAAAAGTCCTTGATATGGTTTAACTTGGGACCTTAGACTAATTCCTGGAGCATAAACTACATATGGATTTTAGGGTTAGCCATGGATATAGTACCTCAAGTATGGATATGCCTTAAAATAATCAAGGCATGCACAAAAATATATGACCTATGTAGACATAGATTTATGCCCCCATAATAAAGCAAATAATTATTATACATTACATATGGGGATATCAAAAAGATGCTCAAGGTGGAAAGTAATCTAGCTTTATGGTGTCTTGCAACTATATAACATAAAAGGATTTCTACTATTGGTGTATAACCACTTATTTGGGATAAATAAATGACTTGAACATATACAAAGAGCACATTGCCCTGCTCCAAGCCATGCAAACTTACCCTAGGTATTTTTAGATGATTTATTATGCCAGATGCCTCATAAATCATATGGATAGTCAGTTGCAAGTATTTTAAAGAGGAGAAAAAAATATTTGTACCTCACACTTAGTCTAGTTCATCTTATACTAGAACAAGAATTAGTTCCTAACTCTTTAGTTAGACTAGGTGGGGGATATTAATAAGCCTATTTATATGGTTTATTATATGGAAACACCCTATTAATACAAGGATAGCACCATCTATCACTTTTATGGTAAGGTTTATGAATTTATCATGGAGATGAGGCATGATAGCTTCTGAAGTTAACAAAATGTCCAAATAGATAATTCTATTTTGGGATGACCAAATCATTTTTCAATATTTAACACGTGCAATAACTCAATTATATGAACCTAAATTATTATATAGGTTAGTAAAAAACCACCTTCTACCCACTCAAGTATCAAATCATGAAGGTCACACCAAAGTTATATAGGTTCCATTAGGTCATGAAGGTGAAACTAAGAGACATGGGAGTGGAAAAAATAAAGGATTGATGTTCTTATATTCTAATTTTTTAAGGATATTCTAAAGGTCAAGAAGCTAGACACCTTCTTCACACATGCAAAGAGATATGACATTCAAACGGAGGTAAATCTAAGCAAAGATCTAGCCCTCACCACTATGGAAAGAAATCATTGTTATGATGATAAAATATAGAGGGTATAACAATCCGCATGAATAGAATACTTTCTATATCAATTCCAAGGATGACTTTGACCCATATATCAAAATAAACCACTAAAAGGTAGGTGCCTTGAGAAAGCTGGGGTACATAGATAGGAAAATCCTAGCTTGGTAGAAGATGTGGTAAGAGATGGGTACATTAATAAGACCAACCATATATGGCCCATCCAATGACAAATTTTCTACTATCTAAGATAGAAAATTCCCCATGAGTTCTAAGAGGCCCAAATGATCAATAAAATAATGATTGACCCATCAAGCCATTAAAAATAAATAAAACACTAGTGTCTGAGATCACCATTTATACTACACCAACAACACTGATAGTTTTTAGGTTGATAGTAAGGCTAACAATTATATAGGGTTAGAATGACTTTAAAAACTATGAATCAATGTTTGAAAAGGTCATAGAGGCCCAAGAACAAGGGAAAAAAACACAACCTGAGAAGGGAAAAATCCCTCAAGGAGGTTCCCCTATTGAATTGGAAATTATCAACAACATGGCTAGCTCTACATATATTTTAACTCACATTCCATCCTCCACTATTGCTACTTCTTTCTCTATCCTTTATTCTTGTCTTACCATCCCCTTTTTTTGCACTTCTCTCATCCCTTACTAGTGGAACTCATAGTTCTCTTAGAGGCACACTGCCTCCAATGGTATTTATAAAATCTAGAACCACACCTACAACTTCATTTATTTTAACCTTCTATTCTAGTATCTACAACACAACCAATGTTGTTGTACACAACATCACCATCACCTTTATCTATTTCTTCACTAGTGATGTTATTATCAGCTAAAATATTAGTATAGCTAGCATCACATACAACTCCTATTCTTATCTCATTTTCTTCCATCACCATTCATTTTGCTCCACATACCATATCCACACACCCATTACTTTTACCATCCCAAGAAAGACAATTCTTCTTATATGTGACCATGTAATCTACCTTACATCAAGGGACTAAGTGTTAGCTTTTGAAGCTAAATACTTAAGATAAAATAACCACAAGATCTAAAATAAAGTTGCAATATAAAATATATGATAATGGCAAAATACTAAACATATAAAAATCATAAATAACTTTAGAAATAACTCATAGAAATGCCATTAACAAATGCTCACGAAAATTGTATCTCAATTGAATAAAGATCTCAAATACACCATACTTCTTCACACTCTCACTCTACAATTGTGTCTATTACACACACACTCATAGACACATATATAATGGAATGTGACTCTTCATATGGAGCACTCTTGGCCTTCACTCTTCTAGAGACTCTTCATCTTCCTACTCTATGGACTCATGTGCACATGGACTATTATGCACATTTACATTACCAAAATACTTTGCACACTTTAATAATACTTGTGCATTTATTACATTGCATAAAGTAAATACTCACACTCTAATATAGGACTCTCTTTCCTAATATAAATATGTACCCAAGGTGGTACATTAGCATGTACCAAATAATGTAATATATTCCAACACCCCCATGTATTACATTATTTGGTTATTGAAGACTTTTAGTCTTCAATATGGATCTTCATCCTGTAGGTACTTTTCATCTTGTTCAGGTTCATGTTCTTATTTGATCTGTAGATGTCCCCATAGTGTAATATTTTATTGTCCTCTCATTTTTCTTCATCTAAATCTTGTATTCCCCCATCTACTTCCATAGTAGAATGATTCCTTGTTTTTTGTAGTCTATCTCTCAAAAAAGACATTAGTATTATCTTGAACCATTACAAGCTCTTGTGAAAAACCAATAGAATCCAAAGAATATATTCCATTGTTGATTGATCCAGTAGCATCTATTTCATTTAGCTTTTTAATAAAATACTTATTCTTTCTATTCACATATTTGAATTCTATTGTTCTTCCACTTTCAACTAATTTAGTTACTGAAATGAGATTTGTTGTCAATCTTGGTATATACATGACATCGTGTAATATAAAATGTGAGTAAGATGCACTAGGTATTACACATCCATTTCCATGAACTGGATATTTCTTTCCATATGCTAGCTTTAGACCAAAATTATTCGTAACTTCTAAACAGTCAAACCAATGTAGGTTTCCTGTCATATGATGACTTGCTCCTAAGTCAATATACCAAGTATCCTTATCATCTTGAATAATAGAATTATCCTTTTGTGAAATGATTTTACACTATTGATAAGGAACATGAAGAGTGCTTTATCTTTGCATCTTATGATGATATGTCCCTCTTGCTAATTTATCCATAATTATTTTACTTTGAGTAGTACACCTTTCAATTCTTTGGACCTTTTTAGTTGACTACCTTATGACTCCCTAGTTTAGTTTATCAAATAATTAATTGATGCAATCTCAAATTCTCTATTCTTTATTTCTCCTTAGTTTTGAATGATAGACTAAGGATAATTTTCAATTTTGACTTTATGTTGACAACCTTATATCTCCCTAGTTTCAATATAATTCTTCAAAATAACTACTTTTATTTTCCTCTTATCAATCAATAATTTGAATGCAATTTCAATCTTTCAAGTCTTCAAACTTATGTCTCTTTTAATTTTGAATTAGAGACTAAATTATCAATGCAATTTTCCTTTGTCAAAAGTTCTATGTTAAATTCCTTTTATCTCCCAAATTTCAAGAATATAATTCCCCAATTCTAAATTTCATAAATCTATGTTGATGTTGAATTCCTTATAACTCCAAATTTAGAAATTTAGAAATTCTATAAAAGAATATTTGCAAGTTTTGTATTCCTAATTTGATGTAGGATACCTTATTTCTCCAAACTTATCAAATTGCAAATATTTCAAATCATTTTGTAAATTCAAATGATCTAATTACAAAACTTCAAAATAATTACTTCAATTTTCAAATCAATCTTCAAATCTTCATAAAACTTTCAAATTGCAATAATCAAGTTTCTAAGGTTTTAAATATTACTTCAAGGTCTTATCTCTCCAATAAAATAATTTCAACTTAACCTTAGACAATAATAATTTCTTTCAACCTTATAACTCCTATCTTGTGCATATAATTAATTTCAAATGAAATGAATTACCTCCAAAACTTGAGGTGCTCCTTCTCTATTATATTATTTTGATTTGCTTTAAAAATAGATGCTCTATCACCTCCTTGACTAGTCAACTATTCTCCAAGCTATTCCAAGGCACTTGTAATTTGAACATACATCCTCCTTGTTGTAGTAAATATGGTTGTGCTGGCTTATTTTCATCCCATGCATTAAATGGGCACTTCAAGATGTTATATCTTCCCTTAGTAATGATTGGCTTATTGAATACCAAATGAAAAATGGTACCAAATATCCCTCCTTGCTCTTACTAATATATTCTAAAATGATTCTCTTACTTCAAATGGCTTATGGTCCTCCTTCCTCATGACAAGTGGTATGAACAATTTTATAACATTCAACCAACCTTGCAAATGATATTCTCAATGCTTCAAGCTCTAGATAATATTCTATGATTGTGTTCTTCTTCTTCCAACACTTGGCCACCTGTGTAACATCCTCAACAAAGCAATGCAATATTGTCTTCTCTGCAAAGAGTATTATGGATGCCAATTCTTCACTTCTCCTCTTGGTAGTTGCAAAAACCTAGATGTTTGGTTTCTCCTTATACCTTTTTGATATCCAAATATTGATTGTTCTGTTGCTTACATTTCAGAGTTTACAAACAATAATTCCTCTTCTCCAATGGTGGCTCTTCTCCACTTCGATGCTTCTCTACTCCTCCTCCTAGGCTTGGTGGCTCCACCTTTCAATGGTGGCTCTCTAAAATAGTGCTCTTTAGGTGGCTCTCCATGGTGGCTCTTCTCCTATAGATGGTGGCTCCTCTCTTCTACTCGATGGCTCTTCTCCTAAGCACTACTCGGATGCTTGCCCCCTTGTGCTTCAATGTCACCTTGGCTCCTCTACGTTCAATGACTTTGAGCTTCACTCTTAGTGGCTTCTTTTGCAAGATGGTGGCTCTTCTTTCAATGGTGTTGCCTTCACGTTTGCTTGGTGGATCTACCACTCTTTTTGGTGACTTTTCTTCACCAATATTTTTGACAACTTTGGTGCTCCTCTTGGTGTCTTTAGACACCTTAAATATACCTTAAATTTGAGCACTATTCAGCATTTATTTTATTCAATAGAACTTATAACAAGTCTACACTTATTTTTATTATAAAAAAAACATATATTACTTTTCCTTATCACTCCCTTTCAAGCACTTTTTAACTCCAAATCTTGTTGTTATGTTTTGCAGATTCTAGGATGATAATGATGTCTCCTTCCTTGGCTTGGAGACACTTAACTCAGACTTCCTTTTGCTGACTTTTAACAACTCTAATATGGTGCTTTCAAAAACTTGAAATAACTACTTTTAATACTTGTATAAGAACACTTTTATAGCACCAATATTACACACCTCTTATGGCCTCCTTTGTGGCTAGTCTTCTTGGTGATTTGTTGTCTCAAATTTATGAATTTTTGTAGCTCCACTCCCTTTTCCTTTGCTACTCCAGAATCATCAATTTTGTAGCTCTAATTGCTACCCAAAAATCAGCTCTCTTGCTATCAACTTTTCTTTCAACTTTCACTTTATTTCTCCTTCAAATGTATGCTTTCAACCTCTAAAATTTGTAGCTACAAATGCTACCTTCTTGCTGTCCAAATTTGCAGAAATTATCCTCCTTCAAATGCTGCCAAATATTCCTATGCTTTTCTTCCCAAAACTCTCTCAAATCTATCCTAAAATTTTCAAAATCGTAGCTCTATACTTTCTTCAATTCGTTGTCCTGTGACCTTTCAACTTCTACCTCAAAAATCAACAACCTCCTCCTTTGCAAATCAGCCTTCAAAACCTTTGTGGCTGTCCTCAAACTTCTCAAAAATGTGGCCTCTTCAATTCTTCTTCCTTCTTCAATATTCTTATCAAATTTTGACTTCAAATATGATCTCTTTCATTGTCCTCTTCCTCAAGAATTTGAATGTCTTGAGGTCTTCAAAAATCTTCTCAAAATTTGGCAAAATTCTTTCCAAATCCTTCTTCCTTTTGGGCTTGTTGTTCAACAATTATCCCAAATTCTTCTTTTTAGGAGCTTCTCCT
Source organism: Wollemia nobilis (assembly GCA_028583015.1). NCBI lineage: Eukaryota > Viridiplantae > Streptophyta > Pinopsida > Araucariales > Araucariaceae > Wollemia > Wollemia nobilis. Next base: position 1,463,250 of record JAQPPZ010017031.1, on the reverse strand, counting down.
ACTTGCAATATTCTATCATGAAATTTCTTCAAATCTCCTCCAATGGCCACTTCTTCAACTTTACAATGAGGCTTTCTCTAGCCTTCTTCTTCTTCTCTAAATTCTCTTGAGACCTCTTCTCTTGGGTCTTCTAATTCAACAACTTCTCAATTATTTTTCTCAAAACTTCAATGAGACATTTCCTTGGTCTCTTCAATCTTCCAACTATGGAAATTCTGCAATGAGATCTCTTTCTTGGATCTCCAAATTTTATTGCTTCTCAACTCTTCAATAGGACCTTTTCTTAGTCCTTATCTATCTTCAATATTCTATCTTCCAAATCTAGAAGTTCTTCAATGTGACCTCTTTCTTGGGTCTCTTCAAACTTCAATCTACAATCTTCAATCTTCAATGAGACCTCTTTTTGGACCTCCTTAATCTGCAATGTCTACTCTTTTTCTACAACTCAAAACTAATCCTTGCATGAGGAAAGCACATAGAATTTCAGGAAACCAAAGGTGAAATTCTTCTCTATCTATTGTAGGAAGCTTCTCAACTTTTGAGAACTAATTTTCTACAACAAAAACTTAGATAATAGTAACCAAATACATTCAAATTTCTAGAATTCTAAAATCAATAAACTTCACTAGTTATTCTCAAAACTAGTGGAAAGAAATCTATGTTGAGTCCTAGTCTTCACAAGTTTTCCTTCAACCTTGTGGAAAGACTCTAGCCAAATATTAATCTAGAATCTTCTTCTCTCTATCAAAATTTTCAATAGGACCTCCTTCTAGGGTCTCTTAATCTCATCAATGTCAAGGTCTATCTTCAAGACCTATAAATTTCCTTCTATTCTGAATTTGCTCTTGGAATAGGTAAATCTTCAACCTTCACTAGTTTTCCTTCAACATAATGAAAAGTACTTTGCAACTTTAAAACCCGTGTAAGATAAAACCTTGTTGTGGCTCTGATACCACTATTAGCTTTTGAAGCTAAATACTTAAGATAAAATAACCACAAGATCTAAAATAAAGTTGCAATATGAAATATATGATAATGGCAAAATACTAAACATATAAAACTCATAAATAACTTTAGAAATAACTCATAGAAATTCCATTAACAAATGCTCATAAAAATTGTATCTCAATTGAATAAAGATCTCAAATACACCATACTTCTTCACACTCTCACTCTACAATTGTGTCTCTTACACACACTCATAGACACATATATAATGGAATGTGACTCTTCATATGGAGCACTCTTGGCCTTCACTCTTCTAGAGACTCTTCATCTTCCTACTCTATGGACTCATGTGCACATGGACTATTATGCACATTTACATTACCAAAATACTTTGCACACTTTAATAATACTTGTGCATTTATTACATTGCATAAAGTAAATACTCACACTCTAATCTAGGACTCTCTTTCCTAATCTAAAGATGTACCCAAGGTGGTACATTAGCATGTACCAAATAATGTAATATATTCCAACACTATCTATAAGAACACCTTATCAAACCAACATAGTTGTAGGTCTAGGAATTTGCATATAAAATTTCTTATCATCTAAAGAAGACAAAATTTGAGAAGGCATTTGATGTCCATACTGCTAAGGAAAAGAAATATAAGGAATACAAGTTGCTTAAGGAAAACTCTTCAAGGTATCAATCCTAATGCAGTCATAGCTAGCTAGAAAAAGAGGCAAGATCTACATCAATGAGGTAAAATATTCCAATCCCTCTAAGGTTGTAACTTCCTATATTGAATTAACAATTAGGGTGTTTTTATTGGATTTGAATCAAATAGAACCATATCAAATGATCCAACTTGCAAACCAAATCACATTGATGTGGTCATGAAGTTTGATCAACTAGTAATTAAAGATGAAGTATTGAAGAAGAATAATGAAGAACTAGATGTAAATTTGGACCAACTTAAAGCCTAGAAGGAATAAATCTAATAGGAAAATGAGGCTTTAAAGAAAGACTTCTTAGAATGAGTTCAACTAAAGAAGTAGATTTAGGATCTTAAATATTAATCGACCAAGGCTAAAAATAATGTGTAGCAACTAGAGGATCTTTCAAAATAACTCACACAAGGGAAAATCTAGATCAAATAACTATAAGAATTTATACAAATAAAATATTATAATATTATAGAGTAGTCATATTTGAAACCAATAGAAGCAATTGAAGATCATAAGAAGGCTTTTGAGGTATAACAAATCAAGTCCCTTTAGGGTGAAATTAGGACAAAGGTGAAGAACACACAAGAATAATTTTATTTTGTATATTATGTAGAGAACACATGGAAAAAGTGATAAAAACCATTGAAGAAGTGAAAGAGCAACTATCTACAAAGGGTGAATATAGAAAGTACTAAAATGTTTTTCCTCATGTCAACACTGTAGGCACAACAACTAGGGATGGGTAGGAAAGACTTGGTTAGAAAACTAAAGAAGATTCCAGATGCCCAAAGAAACCTTTAGATTTGCAAAAATAATCTAGCATCTCTAAAGACCTTAGTGTAAAAAATGATCAAATAAAATCAAGTTAGTTGCTACTAGATTGCTTGACATGTATGACCCATAGATGAATATCCTTGATGATGATATTGTTGATGCTATGTTTGAGAAATAAAAGGACTAGACCAAAGAGGGATATGTGATTGAACTATATAAGAAGTTGAAGCCCATATATAAAAAATTGTAAGAGCTCAAAGGAGGTAGGGCAAGTTGTAATAGAATCCATTTGAAGACCTCGTGGAAAAAATTGAAGATCTTGCCTCCATCTAGTTACTAGGCAATAATGAGTGGTAGAAAATGTTAGGACTATTGGAATAGAAGATAAGATATAAAGATATTTTTGACAAGTTTCATGCTAGGAATCAAAATTTTGTAGACTTTGTGCCTAAGGATAAAGGTAGGATCTTGGATCTCTCACCAATGGACCGTAGTGCCCCATGAAGTCACAAATTAATAATTTTGAAGGAACATAAAGTAGCAAATGCGTATAATGACAAACTAGAAATACAATTGAGGAAGGGATTGTTATCACTTAAATAATTTTTTTATATCTAAAAAGGAGAGTAGAGTCCTTTAGTACATGGTTTGTTGATCCCGCTAGATCACCTTAGGGTGCAATATATTTATCAATTGTATAAAAAAGAGTAGGCTATTATAATCAAATTAAGTATTTAACTTTACTCAATGAAGAACATTTTTTTATATGTAGACCAAATCTTATGAATAAGACACTTTTACTAGTATAAACTTATAATATATAATTAAAATCTTCATATAGCTTTTTCTACCATTTTTATGACCATGATATTAATAAGTTATGATTATTATTATAATATATATTCTTACAAATATAAAATTAATTATAAGTAAAGATACTATTAAAAAATGTATACTAGTTAAATTTTATTTATGATAAACATTTATGTACAAGTTGTAGCTCTTATAATACAAGTATTATTAGATTATTTAAAAATATATATACAAATGTGTTAGATCATTAGACTCTCTTATAAGTTGTAGCTTTTATAATACAAGTATTATTAGATTATTTAGAAATATATACACGTGTTAGATCTTTGGACTCTCTTATTTGGATGATCCAAAAGGAACATACTCAGTCAAATAGAGTTATTATCTCTTTAAATGGGATGGCTTTAGATGGTTTCCAATTTTTAAGACTTAGATCAAAGACCTAATTCCCAAGATAACACACTTATATTGGTTAGCAATCCAAAATAAGGTCTTAACCATGGAAAATTTACATAAAAGAGGCTTCACATTCCCAAGTAGGTGTGTTCTCTGTGAAATGAGTGAGGAAGATATTGACCATCCCTTCTTTATCAACTCTTTCATGGTTGAGCTACTTAATAATATTTTGAAGAACTTCTAGGTAGATTGGGTCCTATCTAAATCTCTCTTTGATCTTTGTTTTCAATGGGATTTCCCCTTCAAAATTTAAAAGCTTCAAATGTTATGGATATTAAGTCTTCCACATGTTTTATGGGGAGTATGGAAAGAAAGGAACCATCGGATCTTCAAATACAAGAAGAGAAATTGCATATCAGTGGCAAATAGAATTTTAAGTGCAGTTTGGAAAATTTAAGTATCATGAAATTCAAAATTTATTTTGAACCAAACCTAGAGAAAGAACTTGCTAGAGTTTGGAGGCTAGCTTCCAATTATCAAAATTATTTCTCATACCTAGTTCATCCACAAACCAATTCAAAATAGAAAAGACCTCCAAGTGGATGGATAAAATTGAACTTTGCTGGAGTAGCAAAAGGAAATCCTGAGAGTGTTGGAGTAGGAGGCATCTTTCGAGATCACTAGGGTAGACCAATCTTGGTCTATGCAGTGCCTCTAAAATATCAAACAAGCCATGTCGTTGAAACTAGAGTGGACTTTATGGGTGTGTCACTTCTTAGCACGCTAAATATAAGGAAATTAATAATAGAATGAGATCACAAAACATCATTAATATTTTGAATGGAAAACATCCACCAGACTGGAATATAGTAGATATGATAAATGACATTAACACTAAACTAGAGCTCCTTGAAGAAGTGCATATTTTCCATGTCTATAGAGAGGCTAATGGGTGACTGACTATCTGGCAAACATGCATGTATCTTTGGATGAATTGCAGTGCTGGAAGTGAACCTTCCATCATAGTGTTCAAGAAATTAAGAAGAGCAAAGCCAAGGATGATGACCAAAATGATATTAGAGATTAAATTTACTAGGGGGATCTTAAATATTTTATGGGTAAATCTTTATTGTTCATATGGAGGGAGGAGTTTGAACAAACTCGATTAGTACAAGCATAAGTTCATGGATGAAGGAAAGAAAAGAGGACTCGACAATAAATATCCAATAGTGGTGGATCCTTTATTTTATAGTTGGAAGGAGTGTTATTGGATAGACAAGATTATTCCTATGATGAAATCCACTCTTTGTTTTGGTCTGCTCTACCCTTGGTTTTTTACTAATTATTATTTTGTAAGCATAAGTTCATGGATGAAGGAAAGAAAAGAGGACTCGACAATAAGTATTCAATAGTGGTGGATCCTTTATTTTATAGTTGGAAGGAGTGTTATTGGATAGACAAGATTATTCCTATGATGAAATCCACTCTTTGTTTTGGTCTGCTTTACCCTTGGTTTTTTACTAATTATTATTTTGTGAGCTACAGGTTATATCTAGTATTCTTAATGGAACTAGAGCTGGTATGGGAGGCTTCACTAAGTCCGAATACTCATGATCTTGAGTCCATCTGGAAAACATCAGTCATTATTTGTACCAACAACCAAAGCATCAGAAGGAAATATGACATGCTTGATCCTGTTGAGTAATAAGTTTCTATGAGAGTCTTGTGCCTGTCGACGATCTTCCTTCTATTTTTTTGTAAGGGATAGAGGTGACTCAATAGTCTAGAAGTTTGATTATGAGTTTGGAAGCATTATAGAAGGTGACAATCTATGACTAGAGCCTTGAATAAGGGACTAGAACTGCATATTGAAAGACCTGCATACTGAACTGCATTTTGAAAGACCTTATTGACTTGTCAAAATGTTTGCTCCAATTGTTCTTGAGAAAATGAAAGAAGCAAAAAATCACTTGGAGGACTCAAAAAGGAGGATCTTGATGCTCAAGACCCAACAAAAAACATTGGACAACAAAGGGATGGTTTGTCCCAAAGATAGTTTTTGGTCTCTGTTGGTTTAAGCTTTATTTGGGTCTGTTGATTGTTCATTGTTTGTTACATTTTTTGTAATCTTAAATGATCCTAAAGTCAAAAAATTTAGATAGTATAGATGTTGTTTGATCTTCTTGTTTAAGGTATGGAACCATTTTTAGAGCACAAACACTATTATTTAATGTTTAATATAAAAGGTTTGGGATCCCTTTCAAAACCCCTTCTTCTACCTTAATCAAAAAAATATTATTTCAATTATAAAACCAGATTTATTAATGTTTTTCAATGAAAAAAGCCATCAAGATCAATTATCTAAATTTAAACTTTAACACAAATATGTCTTCTATAAAATTCAAACATCAAAGACACAAAATAAAGTTGAACATGCTATATGAATTAACTTTTATGGTATTGTAATCAAGTGGTATTAGCTCAACTTGTTAGATTCTTCAACATTTTAGGAGACTAAGGTTCAAATATTACCAAAAGATCCATGAACATGGACAATATCCAAGCTTTGTTAAAATACCACTATAGAATAATGATATAATAACATAAAACCTCTTCCCATCTTATATAACCAATTGAAAAAAAACTTTATAATATTATAATTACACTACCATAAACATCTATCCCATTAAGAGCTACAATATAATTAAGAACTATAATATTATATTAAAACGATATTATATTAAAATGAGAAAGCAGGCTATAGATATAACCAAAATAAATTCATATTGATACTGATAGGCCTGGCCTTACGCTGGTATCCTTAAAACTAATTTTTCCCTGTATTACCAGCTTTTAAATTATGCTCATATCATGTCGCTAGAACCATACCTCTGTCCTGAATGAAGATGGCATGCATTCCTAGAACCATACCTCTGTCCTGAATGAAGATGGCATGCATTCCTGATACTAACCATCGCATGTCTTTATTCGAGGCGAGAATTCCCTGCTAGCCTTATCCAAACTAACTCTTTACTAACTATGGAGAGTATCACCTCAAACACAAATAAACCTAGAAGGCTTTCACACCGACAACGGCATCTTCAATGACACTTTCTGTGTCAACCAGGCTTTCTCTGGTTCTGGATCAATGAAATTGTGGCCTATATATTCCTCAATTTCATCATCTTTCAGTTGCTTGCACCATTGAACTCTATGGGAGCAATCACTCCCTGGCCCAGAGCACCTGCCACAACAATACCAATGAGAAAAACAACACCTAAGAAGAACGAGCATAATCATATTAATGAAAAGAATGAATGATGCCCTTTTTTCAGGACACCCAACCTGTATTCACAGAAACAGGCCGTCCCTTCCTTTTCCGGTGCACTCCAGTTATGCCAACCGACGGGGTTGATGCAGGCGTCCATCCATGTTTACGCATAAACAACCCTCGCAAACGATTGCCAAGGGCGCCCCAGATACGCGTATGCTTTGTTTCCGTTACCCGACACACCTAAATGAAAGACAGTTTTTCTTATTATTACTGAATTCAAATTTTAAACTTTTTTATATAAGTGGAACACATTATACACCATATTTATAATGGTTTGAATTTGGATTTCTTGAAAGAAAACCCAAAACCTTAACCATATGAACACCACCCTTTACAGTGTTTTGAACCTGAATTTCGTGAAAGAAAACCCAAAACCCTAACCACATGAACACCACCTTTTACAGTGGTTTGAACCTGAATTTCTTGAAAGAAAATGAAAACCCTAATCACATGAATATCCCAACTTATTTTACACAAGTTCACTCACATACAAGCCAACACACCATACACCAGGCTTTATAGTGGTTTGTGTGGTTTGAATTTGAATTTCTTTGAAAGAAAATCCAAAACCCTAAACACATGAACACCACACTTTACAGTGGTTTGAACGAAGAAAACCCAAAACCCTAACCACATGAATATCCCACGAAATATATCTTAATCTCTTTAAAACCTTCATTTTATTTGGAATACCAATATCAAGGGCTTATGGTTTTCAAAAAGAGAACTGTGAACTCTGATTGATACCTGAGAAAAACATATCCTGTGTCATCATCCTTAGACCTTCTACTCTGTGCAGTGACCCATCCGTTGGCCTTGCAGTGAATGTGGCAGTGCTCGAACAGCGCCGCTGCGTTTCCAAAAATGAAGTCCACGCTGCCCTCAATGTAGCAAACTCTCAGGTAATGCTTTCCATGGTGTAAGTAGGCAGTGTCCTTAATTTAAAAAAGAAACAAGCATTTAAGAAGACAGTAAGTTTAAAATAGGGGCCAAATTATGTTTTCAAATTAAGTTTAAAATAGGGGCCAAAGTATGAGGGTATTAATGCGGAACTAAATGTTATTGCAGAATAATTTATTGGAAATAAATAGTTTGTATAAAAACATCATGGTTAGAAAGAGGGTCAACTATTCTACGGTTAGAAAGTAAAAGAAAAGCTCCAAGGATTGGTAAGTGCTAGTCAGGCTGAGCACTTACCAAGAAGAGACCTAGATTCAAACCTTGGTGGTGCCTGGTATCCAAGACTCGAACTCTACTTGATGGTAGAAGAGCACTTACCAAGAAAAGACCTAGATTCAAACTTTGGTGGTGCATGGTGCCCAAGATTCGAACTCTGTTTGATAGTAGAAAATGAGGGTGGATGTAACTGATTCCCCTATGTTAACCAAAAAGAAAAAAAAGGCCAACTACCCCATATCTTTTCTCCAAGTTAATATGGGTGAAAATCCCAATAAGAATAATTTGATGTTAATAAGGATGAAGAATCCTTAGAAAGCAAGAGGGCCAAGGACCAACTACCCCATGTTGATACTTGATGTTAATAAAGGTGAGGAATCCCATACTGGTTAGAAAGCAAGAAAGCCAACTATCCCATGTCCTACTCCATATTAATAAGGGTGAAAAATTCTAATAAAAACAATACCATGTTAATAAGGGTGAGGAATCCTAGGTGACGAAGAAAAAGAATATCATTAATGAATTCAGAATATCATTAATGAATTCAGAGGTAAGTTATAGCATCTAGGGAAATTCATCATCCATGCCTCGGGTGCTGAGTTTTCGAAGGTAATGCCCTCGGCTATAAAATCGGATCCCGCCACAATCACAGGTCCACAGCCAAACGTTCCGGTGCGGATCGCGCTCTGATCCTGCGGATTTCAATGTAAAACAAAACATGACTTTTAACTAATTTAAATAAAATAGCTTATCAGATCATCAGAATTAAAAGGGATGTTTTTCCGGTGGCTACCTGGTGGTGGTTGATTCTAGTTGCGGTGTTATCCCACGTCAAGATGGTTTGTTCCGGGCGAAATCCTCGAAACGTAACGAAGTTTTTTTGTTTGGGGATATAGAGGGGTTGCTTGTAAATCCCGGGCATGATCTCAATCACTACTCGTGTTTTGTTTTTGGGAGGGACCGCGTCGACGGCTGTCTGCAAGTCCTTATAGTGAGCGCTACCGTCATGAGCAACTTTTAATACGCATGGAGTTAACTCGGCCTCAGCCATCTCAGAGGCGCCAAGTAAAGGAGATGGAATTTTAGATACTTTCAGTGCTTAATGGCGTTGAGATGCTGCTCAAGTTTTTTAATAATAATAAAAAACATGCTAATACAATATAATTTTTTAAATACATTATTATTTTTAATGATATATTCCTATTTCCATGATAGAATTTAGCTGATTCTCCTGAGAATTATGGTCTAGAGAATCGGGCTAAGCTAACTGACCGCATATTTCTGAGCTATGGGTCGATTTTAGGTTGGATTATTTGCCCTTGAATGTGGACTGCTGCTAAAAATCGGTACTCCTAGGCAAAGGGTAATGAAATCCTTGGGAAAAAGGACCACGCCAATTATGTTTTTCTTTTTATTTGTAACTTTTATTATATGCAATTTATATATAAATAAAATATCTAAATTTGCAGTATATACAGATCATTAGTTTATATTAATAGGTTTAATTTGTTTAATTCAGACTTGATATAGTTTTCGAAGGATCAAGTCTGGATTAAAGGCGTGATGCCTAAAGTTAATTGGCAATTCAAGGAAAGTGTCTTACTCTTAATAATCTTCAAAAACGGGGAATGATTTTTTCTTATAGGTGCTTCCGCAGGGCTTTTGAATCGTCTTTTTACTTATTTTCTCGTTGTGTCTATACCCTTGAAGTATTTCATGAATTCTTTTTGGAGCTGGGTGTTGCTTGGGTTCTTCCCAACTTGCTGGAGGACCTGGTTGTTCAATGGGTCTCCCCCTTCTCTCCCCACCTACGCCAATTTTGGAAATTTCGGTTACCCCATATTTGGTGGCGGGTGTGGAAGGAAAGGAATTTCCATGCCTTTAAAAATATTTGTCATCCTGAGTCATCAGTTTCCTCGAGGGCCATTGTAGATATAGTGGAAAATGTGAAATCTTTAAAACTAGATTTGATAACTTGTGAAGGGGAGATCGGTTTGGAGAGATCTTTGGATTTTTTAACTCAGTCTCATAATACAGTGAGCAAGGTGAGTCAGGACAGGGCTAGCACAATTTGGAAACTCCCTCCATCGGGTTGGCTGAAATTCAACTTTGACGAAGCTTCTAAAGGGAACCCGGGTCCAACGGGTGTAGGGGGTTTGTTTAGAAACTCGGAGGGCAAAATCCTTCTTGCCTTTGCTGAAAACTTGGGTTACCAAACTAGCCATTTCGCTGAAACTTAGGTATTATTTCAACGTGTTTTCCAACTGAACTTGGTGAATTGCAGGAAACTAGTCATAGAAGGAGATTCACTCAATGTTATCAACATGATTAATGGCAACCAAAATCCCTCCTAGACTGTTGCAAATTTTATAATCGAAGTCAGGAGAATGATTCAAAATTTAGAAGAAGTCCAATTCAAGCACCAGTTCAAGGAAGGTAATAAAGTTGCGAACTTCCTGGCTAATCAAGGTCTTACACAACAAAATCTTCACATTTGGACAAGTAATTTTCTAGATGGCCTTAGATCATTGGACAATGAATTTAGACAAAGGTCAAACTCGAGTCAGAATACTTAGAGTGGGTGGTTGGAACCCTCCCCATTAGATGTTTTTTTATTGTTTTGATCGGTCCTGCATGCCCAGTTTTTTGTCTCTGTTTATCCATGTGGGCCTACGTGCCCAGCTTTTATCTCTGTTTGGCTTATGTGTCTGGGTTTGTTTAGCTAGTATATGTTGGTCTGGGTGTAGGTAGTTGTGTCCAAAGGCTGGTTGGCTTAAATTTTTGAAGTGTCCTTTGTTTCCTAGTGGCTAGAGATTAGCTTCTTTTTGTTATAAGGTTTGGAGGTCCTTTCAAAACTTCTTTCATCCAACTAATAAAAAAATAGATTTAATTTGTTAAAGAGTTAAGAATGCATCAAAAACATGCATTTGGGTCTTAATCCATGGCCTGTAAGCTTATGGTGGGTTGGTAATCATTTATTTTAGTTTTTTAAAAGTAAAATAGTTTTTAAAATTTGTGAGGTTATAAACTATATAAAATTATTGTTATGAAGGATGTTATTTAACCAATATATGGTTATTTGATCATATTTATTTAAATATGATTTACAACCCTGGTATCTAGAGGACTTGAAGCTTGGATCTCTATCCAAAGTTCCAAAGTCTCCACATGTCATTATAGGCCATTATTAGACAAGCTTGGATCTTTATTCAAAGTTCCAAAGTCTCCACATGTCATTATAGGCTAATATTAGACAATGCATGTAAACTCATTAATCTAATATGATAATTTTTTTTTTACATAGTGGAATTGGTAGCTACCATGATGATCCGAGCATGTTGTCCATATTTTATGGCCACCAAAATATTTTGTGTTGTTCATTACAGAAGCCACCACAAAGTACTTGTGTAGTCTATCCCTATAACCATAGTGTCGTAATCATTATAAATATTTTACGTCATTGAAAGCACCTGGAAAGGGACAAACGTTCAGCTCGATGAGGCTCGAGATTTGAACATTGGACATTCACCCCCCTTATGAGGTTTGGCCAAACTAATTGGTCTACACCTCGAACCTATCTACTATGATAATGTAAAAATTAGTCTCATTCTTATTATATCACGATGATATTAGTATTACAACTTAGCAATTATGTAAATATATATTTCTTTGGTTACATAGGAGAGTTGGTCACAACCACACTATTTTTAGTAACTAACAAGTGCAAGGTTCAAACCAAAGGGGCTGCTTCCACCAAACCTATTCCACCTCGTTATTATTGACCTAACGTGAAGGGGACCATCGGTCGCTCAGGATTTGCACCATCATCGTTGGTCTGACGTGCACTTAGAGGACTTAGATCAAACTCCTACCTTTGCAAACAGGATGCTCCCAAGGTTTGAACCTAGGTGTCTTCTCCTTAAAAGTTGAAAAAATTAACCAATTAAGCTAATTTTATTTGACAATTTTAAATATATATAGAGATATCGGTTATATGGGATTGAAATAGTCCCACCTATATTACTCATGATCACATAGTGGTATTATAACAACATGGTTATTATGTATGTATCATTTAGAAAGATTCGAACCTAGGTTTCCTCTATGAATGTCAAGGAAGGTTGAACTAATCTATTTGATAAAATAAAAAATATATTTATCAAAGTTATAATATTTTTTTAACAAGCTATATATGGATTCTATTGGGTCCAATCTTGTCAAAATAACAAAATACTACATTTATTGTTAGGTTAACTAAACCATATCTAGCTTTTACTTTTATCAATGATATTTTTTCTTCCTTTTTATCAAATATATTCTTCATCTTTCTTAGATTGCTATGTTTTTACAATCAACTCCTTCACATAATTTTCATTAAAAGATAAAATATCGATTAGCCAATTGCCTTCTAACATTTGAATTTTACCAAGAAAAAGATAAACAATGTAAATGGTTGATTTATCTTCTACTTGATTTTTTTCTTTTATAGATATGCTCACATTTCCAAGAGATTGCATCCAAAAATAATTAATAAATATCAACAATAATGTTATTTTTTGTTCAATCCCCACATCTATTATTTAATTTTTTTCAATAAGTTTTTTTACTAGGTCTTCAACATGGTTACAAAACCCCCCCTAAATGGGTACCCTTATTTCCACTACATACATTGAATTTAACTAGATAGACTGACCTCCTTTGCATAACATAAACTAAAAAGCTACAATACCATCATGGCAAAAAATAGTGCTTAAAACAACATAAAAATTTAGCTAAAACATAAAAATTTTAGGCCATGAAATATTTCCAAAGGAGAGAAGATCACCTTGCTTTCATTCTAAGGTGAGGGATCTACACTGCTCTTGAAACCAACCCAAAGAACTCATACACGTTCTTTGCTAATGTTGTGCTCTATTGTGTAGTCGAAAATTCGGCGAAAAATACAATGAGATGTTTTTCCTATAAGAAAAAGACACATCTAGTATTCCTTCAATGGTGGGAATTTGCCCTTGTTTGCAAGAAATTAATTGATATCTCACCCACTTGCTATTCTATTATTGTGATAGGCTATATTGGAAGTATTACATAATTTGACCTACTTATAATATTAGTTTGATAGATGATTTATATTTTATATAATGTACGTGTCAATATGAGAGATAGTGCAAGGTGTCAAAAGAAAATGAAGAGTCATATGATATGTGGTAAGATGAGAGTATTGTCTTTATGAGATGGATATGAAAGGATGCATATTTCGAATGTTTGAGGAGAGTAATAGAAAATTATATATTGGAGATCTCTCTCCAAACAATGTATCAATAAGAATCATCCTTGTATATTGTGTATATTTGTGTTAAGATATATTATTGTTCTAATATTGAGATTTATTTTTAGTTTGATTAATAGCATATATTTGATTTATACTTGATCCTATAAAGAGCTTTCTGTAAATTAATCTCCTCAAAAATATAATAGTGGTATCAGAGCAAGATTGAGTGGACTCTATGAGAAAGATATTATGGAGGATATTGCAGAAGAAGAATTTGAAAGAGAATTTGTTGAAGAATAATTTATTGATAGCATATTGAGGAGATATGTTGGCTGGATGAAGGAAGATTTGTTGCAAGGAGATTAGAATGTGAATAAATGAGTGTAGAAGAATACAATAGATAATGAGATGATTTGTGGAGAAATAAAGGTGATTGCCTATTGTATAGAAGAGTGTAGGAGGAAAGAAGAATGAGTGGATAGGAAGCCTAAGAATGTTGAATGTTGGTTTGAGTCTATGATAAGATAGTGAGGAGTAAGAATGAAGAACATGATCCTTGAGAAGATATTAGTCTTGTGAACATGAGAACACAAATTAAGAAAACAGTGTGGTGAAGTTGTGAAGAGTGTGAACAGAATTAGAGGTCGAAGACATTCAAAGAGATAGTGAAGTCATATGTAGACCTGAATCAAATTCAAACACATGCCTAAGTACAAAAGGAGAAGTGCCATCTAAAAGTGAGGTGCCATTATGAAGCATAGTCCAAAAGAGCAGCACCATTATCGAGTTCAGTCCAGTTAGAAGTGGAAGCACCATTGTCAAAAATGAAGTACCATTGGTACGTGCAATCCATCCAAAGAGAATCACAAGTAAGGTAATGAAGTGTCGCTAGTCCTTAGTGCAATCTAGCCATAGAGAAGTGCAAGCATAAATTGCATCGAGAGTAATCAAAGCATCATCCAAAAATAGCAAGGAGAAGCTCAAAGGGTTGGTAAACCAAGTGCCAAGGAATCATAAACATTTTTGAACATTACAGGTAAGCACCAAATCATGAAGGCATTGAAACAGTTGGAAAGAATGATTTGTGCACCCTACTAGAATACCACATTGAAATAATAAATTCGAAAGGGTAGAGAATGAAGTGTTTGTTTTGAAATACTTCAAGTAGTGGTTCATGCAAAGATGTTTGAACAATAATTATTGCATGAATGTTACACTTTGTAACATCGACTAAGTAACGAGCCTCGGGTGAAGTAAACAGTCAGAAGGTGAAACATGCATATGGAGTGCAGTAGCCAAGTGTGCAATAGTGGAGGATGCAGTATGATTGGTAGCCATTGAAAGCACACTCAATAAAAGGTAGAGTAGAAGAAGCAACGTGAGTGTCAAGGTAATATGAATTCAAATTTTATTTTTGAATTAGCATTAAGGTGGAGATATAAGGGTAATATTAATTTTTATAAGGTTTTAAAGTTAATTTTGGAGAGATAAGTTAATTAATTAAATAGTTCATATATTATTTGATTTTAGAATTCGTGGAGTGATAAGTAGAAGTAAAAATTACTTAGTATAAAGTTTTTGAAGTCATTTAATTTTTGAAAGGTTTTATTTTTAATATTTCTTGAAATTCAAAGATTAAAAAAAATGTGAATTAATCAATTTTGGAGAGATAAAGTAGTCTACTTCAAATTTAGGAATATTAAATTTGCAAAGTTTTTATTTCTAGGGAGACATAAGGAATTCAACTTCATGGGTTTGAAAATTTTAGAAACTTTGATTTATCTAAACCTAGGGAGTTAAAAAAATTTCAACAACAAAGGTTAAAATTATCTGGAGATTATTAAAAATTATTATTTCTACTCTTAAAAATTTTTTGAGATAGAAAGTTTAAAAGTAGAAAAATTATTGAATTATTTAAAATTTTGTTATTTGGGAGATAAAAGGGTTTCAACCTCAAACCTTAGGAAAATATAAATTTGCAAAGAATTATTTCTTAGTTTCTAAACCTAGGGAGATAAAAGGGCTACTACTTCAAAGGAAATGAAAATACAAGAATATTTTTTTTTGAATCTGAGTTATTGAAGGGGCCTATTTTTACCCTATGGAGAAATAAGATGAGGTCAATACTTATTGTTGAAAAACTCTAGGATGTAGTGGTAGACAAAGAAACATTCTAGAAGATAAAACAAGAATTTAAAAATTTTAAGATGATGATGCTAAAGCTCTTATGTTAATTCTATTTGGTATATCAGATGAAATTCAAGCACATATTTGTGAAACAAAAAATTCAAAAATAGCATTGAAAAAATTGTGTATGATATTTGAAGGAAAGAATAAGGCAACCATTTTACATCTACAATCACAATTGTATGCACTAAAAGTTCATGATGGAGAAAACATAGAATAGTTTCTTCAAAGGATATTAGAATTAAAATTAAAATTGCATACCTTAGGAGAAAAGGTTGAAGATAAACTCCTAGTTTTAGTTGTACTTAGAGAACTTCTTAAATCATTCAAAGTTTTGGTCACATATCTTCTAGTATCAAACCGGAATTTATCATTTGAGGAGTGAATAAATATTCTTTAGCAATATGAACTCGAAAATTAATTGGGAAATGAGTCATCCAATAAGGCTCTTATAGTAGAAAAAGAATCTTACACTTCAGTACAAAATTTAAAAACAAAAATATTTTCATATTTGTGAAAAAGAACATAAAACAAAATCTTGTAAGTATAAAGCATTGACTAGGAAGGATCAAGATCAAGAATCATCTAAAGGAAATCAAAGAGATTAGAGTAATGCACAATCAACATCTGTACATAGAAATATTATGGTAAATCACATATTTCTATTATCAAGTAATGAGAAATCCAATAAAGACTTAAAATCTATGATAATAAATGCATACTATGATACAAAAAGAAAATATATATATTGTAGCTCAGATGATTTTAGTATAGTTCGTGATTGACCAAAAAAAGCTTATGCTATCAAAATTGATGATGATAGAGATTCAAATGATGATAAGGATAGTGATGGTTAGAGTTGTGTTGATTTTGATAAGGATCAATCTGATTATTTTAGTTATTTTGAAAGGTATACTAAAGGAATTGGTTGAAAATTGTTAAATAAAATGGGATATAAAGACACTGGTTTAGGGAAACAAGGACAAGGAATTAAAGAGCCAATTGTACCAATAATAATACCAAAATATGAAGGTTTTGGATATACAAGATAGATGAGCAATAATAAATTAGGAACTAGATTCATGACAAAAAATATTGACATCAAATTAGTGATAAAGTCTGATAAAATAAATAACAATGAAGGATCGAATGGAAAAAGAAATTTTTTAATAGGAAACATATGTAATTATTATGGTAGATATGAACATAAGATAGAGAAATGTTGGAATATCCATTATTGTGAAACTTTTGGAGGACATAATCATTCTCAAAAATCTTGTCTACATAAAGAGAAGGAAATTCCAAAATTGAGAATAGATTATGGATGGATAAGTATAAATGAATGGAATAATATGAAAGGAATGTTGTATGGTTTCTATAAAAAGAAATCAAGTGTGATGAAAAATAAAATTTTATTTAATGTAAATAATGATATTGGTCTTATTATAAAGAAATATGAAATAAATAATTATGATCCAAGTATACCTTGGGAGGTAACCTACAGTGAAAGCACATGTAGTGATGATCCTACAAATATGATAGTCTTATGAATGTTGAAAGTGAATGATCAAGAGATAATAATAATCTAGAGGTGACTTAGAGGCAGAGTTCTAGAGGCAATGACCCAGATGCAGTGATCCAGTGGTAGTGACCCAAAGGCAGAGAACTGGAGGCAATGACCTAGAGGTAAACCCAGAGACAGTGATGCAGAGGCAGATCCAATGGCAGTGACCTAGAGGTAGAGACCTAGAGGTAGAGATCCAGAGGTGGCTCAAATACATTTATCCAAAAGAAGATCTAATGGAGATTATATATATCCATCCATGCTAGAGTCAAATTTGAAGAAGAGTCAGAGAATGAAGGTAAAAAGGCTTCCTACCAAATAATGTAATACAAGGGGGTGTTGAAAGTATCACATTATTTGGCCCCTTTGTAATATTATTTTAATAGATTATTTATATTTTATATAATGTATGTGTCAATACGAGAGAAAGTGCAAGGTGTCAAGAGAGAATGAAGAGTCACATGATATGTGGCAAGATGAGAGTATTGTCTTTATGAGAGGAATATGAAAGGATGCATCTCCTAGATGTTTGAGGAGAGCAATGTAAAATTATATATTGGAGATATCTCTCCAAGAAATGTATTAATAAGAATCATCCTTGTATATTGTGTATATTTGTGTTAAGATATATTGTTGTTCTAATATTGAGATTTATTGTTAGTTTGATTAATGACATATATTTGATTTATACTTGATTTTGGAAAGATATTTCTATAAATTAATCTACTCAGAAAGCTAACATGCTCTATAACCAAACCTCTTTAGCCACTATGCATTTCATACTATCCTTCTTGTTGCTTAGGTAACTAAGTATTTTATTATCAAAACTATGAATCTTCTCTCCCATATTTTTTATTTGTTATTTTATTTTACCTTTACTCATTAAATATTTTTGGAATTTTCTAGTCTCTCTTGGTCCCTTGTAATTATTCTACTTATTCCTTTTGGGAGTTGCTTTCTTGATCTTTAAGACCAAAATGCTTCCATGCTCACTCCTTTATTTGCCAATGCACCCTCTAGACTATTTACCTCCCTAAAAAATGTGGTGTACCCTATATCCATCTAGGCTTCCCACTTGGTCCCTAAATTCTTGTATGACATCCTTTATTTGCTAGTTACACTCATATTTCCACATTACCTAGTTAACCATAACTTGAGAATCACACTCTATTTCAAGTTTTCTAGCCCAAAGCTATCCCCATGACCAAAGCATTATTTTTTCCACTATTCTCTTTTTTATGTGTAAATTTTTTATATAAATGCCCATCACCTCATATTTTTCATTCTTTATAGCTCCTTCCATACCTATCAAACATAAATTCCCTTTCAAGGTACCACAAATGTTCAATTTGAGCCACCCCTATTGGGGATAGCTCCACTTGACCATAGACCTCTCCAAGAAGGTGGTTTTGTTAAGCTTCCTTATGCATAGTTTGATACCCCAATTGTTTAAGGATTGATGCTCATAGGCCAATGATGTATTCACCTCAATACTACCTATGTTTCAATCATTTTTGCTTTAATTTTATTGTAGATTACAATTGTATTATGTTTTCTCATTGGAAGGTATGACGGTTATTTTCCAATCACAGATTCCACATGAAGCGTCCCAACATCATTCTTCGTAGAGATTTCAACGTGAGGTTTGTAAATGGATATCTCCACTAAGTGAGTAAGTCATTGAACCCATAGGATTAAATCCACTCAAGAAATAAGTACCTGAGTAGATTGTTCTAAATTTCTAAATTAAAAACACAATGCATAAACAAATGTTGCCCATCTTCCTTTCCCTCTTAAATCGTACCTCTTAAGGTTTTCATAATTAGTATTTTGTTATATGTCACTAACCATCCAAAGGACTTGAATTTGGGTATAGCTAAACTTCCACAAATCCTCACCTAGACCTCTTCTTTGTTGCCCAAATTCATAAGATATTCATACACTATATTCATTTTGTACTCCCCCTAGAAGCTTCTTATGTAGTGCTACGTATCTTCTCCTTTTAGCATGAGGAAATAGGACTGCAACCTCATGAGAACTAGGCCAATTTTGTGATACCACTAATTTTCATTCTACTCATCAATCACACACCTTATATTGCCTTAATCATCCTTATACATAGTCTTTTACCTTTGACCCATATATTTATTCCATAAAAACTACTAAATAATTTCATGTTTCATCTTATATTAGAGGGTTGTTCCCTAAACAAAGGTCATACCATTAATTAATGGTCACCCTAAATCCAATTTTCATCTAATCCCTTTCTTGACCACTTCTTCACTCTCTAACAATTGGTTCCACACAACAAAACCTTTACATTGCTTTTCCTCCTTAAGGATGTTACCTAGATCCTCCCCACATAGGTACTTGTGTCTTAATATCTCTATTCATAGACTGGTGGATTATTTGAAAAAAATCCAAATGAGTTTCCCCCTAAATATCTCCTTATTTCATTAATCCTTTGTAGACCTACACCTCCCCATGCTTTTGATTGGAAAATTGTCTCCTATTAGATAAGGGGTACTCTTTTCTTTCCCTCCACACTAGTCCATAAATATTATCTTTGCAATCTTTGTTTGTTTTTACTTTCATAATTTTAAACAATTATAAAATATATTTGGATAAGGATTGTAAAGTTACTTGGAGGAAGTTGCATCTTCCTAGATTGGCTCAACCACTTCCCCTTCCATCAGATACAATTTTTTTTAAATTGTTCAAACATTGGGTTCTAGTACACCCACCTATTGGGGCTAAAAATAATGGTATTCCAAAATAAAGAGAGGAAAGGGTTCCTATTTTGCACCCAAGGATTCCTTTAAATTTTCCTTAAGTCTTGGTTAGGGTGTGTAGAAAATACAAGAGACTCTTATCCCTATTTACTTTTATCTTAGTCACTTCTTTGTGATTTTCCAATATTCTTGTCGATACTTTACTTGTTGGCTGTAAAAAAATTGCATCATCAACAAAAAGTTGATGTGATAAGGCCTCCATTGAGTTAATTATCTTTAGACCTTGAATATAGTAGGTGTCAAGATTTTTTCATTAAATATCGCTCAATGATTCATCTAGAAGGATAAAGAGTTAGGGGGAAATTGGATCCCCATGCCTAAGACCCCTTAAAGTATTAAAAAAAATTATGTCATCTTATTCATAAAAAATGAGTACCTTGGTTTTTGCACACATTCATTGTCAAATCTATCCATTTCTTGCGTAAACCAAACCTTTGTATTACCTTATGTAGGAAGCTCCAAGAGACCCTATCAAAGGTCTTATTTATGTTGACATTTTAAAACCATTCCTCTTTATTTACTTCTAAGCAAAGTGTGTAACATGTTATGAACTACTAATATCCCATCAAAGTTCTATCTCCCTTTAAAAAATCTCCTTTGTTTATTTGAGATGAGATCAGGAGGAAGGGTTTTGAGGCATAAAGTCATATCCTTGGTTAAAATATTCTAAGTTGTGTTATATAAGCTCATAAGTAAAAATTATACAAAGGACTCTAGTTTTTATCTTCTTGGAGATTAAAGTGATGAAGGTGTTGTTCCATTCCTTGAGTAGTTTCCTTTTGCATTGTACCTTCCTAATAGCCACGACCACTTTTATTTTCAAAATCAGACACAATAATTAGAAAAAGCATACTTGGAAGTCATCTAGCCCCGGTACCTTGTCCTTACCTAAAGTGAACATCACCTTTTCAATTTATTCTTTCAAAAATATTTTGGTTAAGAAATAATGTTTCTATTTTTTTATCAGTTAGGATATGTTACTCAGAAAAAAATCTTCTACTTCTACTCTTCATTGACCTTCTTTCAAGATGATATTTATGAAATAATTCATAATTTCCTCTGCAATCCTCTCCTCTTCCTCCAAAATTAGATCTTGAGACTCTTTGATACATTGTATCTTAGTCCATGCTTAGTGTATCATGGTTTCTAAATGGAATAATTAAATAACACAAGCTTATACTGAGAGGGGGGTGAATAGTATAAGATAAAACTTTTACTTTTCTTTCCAAAGCAATATCATCCAATATTATCAATTGCAATAATGAAACAATGCACAAATCATCACACACATAAGAGACACAGATTTAACGTGGTTCACCCAATGTGAGCTACATCCACGGAGAAAATATTTCTTATAAATTTTCTCAACAAATCTCTTAGGAACCAATTCCCTATTACAATATTTATGGGCACCAACCCTGCCATCAGAGACCAACCTCTCTTTCATGGACACCAACCCAAAGGAGACACCAATCCCCTATGCTCAAGTTCGTGGACCTCTATCCATAGGAGACACCAATCCCCTTTGCTCTGGTTCGTGGACCTCTATCCATAGGAGACACCAATCCCCTTTGCTCTAGTTCATGGACCTCTATCCATAGGAGACACCAATCCCCTTTGCTCTGGTTCATGGACCCCTATCCATAGGAGACACCAATCCCCTATCTAATGTTTATGGACCTCTATCCATAGGAGACACCAATCCCCTTTGCTCTGGTTCATGGACCTCTATCCATAGGAGACACCAATCCCCTTTGCTCTGGTTCATGGACCTCTATCCATAGGAGACACCAATCCCCTTTGCTCTAGTTCATGGACCTCTATCCATAGGAGACACCAATCCCCTTTGCTCTGGTTTATGGACCTCTATCCATAGGAGACACCAATCCCCTTTGCTCTGGTCTACTCCAAAGCTTGCTCAAATATGCTCCAAGCCTACTCACAAGGCTTGCTTAAATTTTCTCTAAGCCTACTCACAAGGCTTTCTCAAATCTGCTCCAATCCTACTCACAAGGCTTTCTCAAATCTACTCCAAGCCTACTCACAAGGCTTGCTCAAATCTACTCCAAGCCTACTCACAAGGCTTGCTTAAATATTCTCCAAGCCTACTCACAAGGCTTGCTCAAATCTGCTCCAAGCCTACTCATAAGGCTTGCTCAAATCTACTCCAAGCCTACTCACAAGGCTTGCTCAAATCTACTCCAAGCCTACTCACAAGGCTTGCTCAAATATGCTCACAAACTCTACTCAAATCTGCTCACAATCCTGCTCAAATCTACCTCAAACAAACTTGCTCAAATCTACTCTACAATCCTGCTCAAATCACTACTCAAATCTTCTCACTAATTCTGCTCAAATCTACCTCAATGCTACTCACAAAAACTGCTCAAACATTCCTAATTCTTGCATAGAAACAATTGCATATATCTTTCCCAAAAGTGCTTTCTTTGACTAAAGTAATTCAAACATATTCTACCCAAAATTCTTTTTCTTCATGAACATATAGAGAATGATATGCATTACAAATACTCAATATATTCTTCTCACATTCATTAAGTCTATCACTTTCACATGTCTCACATTCATTGCATTCAAAAGGATACTCTAGTCTAGCACTTGATAGTTGACCTTCTTATGTACTTCCAAAATTAATCAAAACCAATGCACATACTTGCTTCACAAAATTGGTCTATAGCCCTTGCAAATTTATTCCCAATATCACTCAAAACTAATGCATAGATTTGCTTCACAAGATTGGTCTATAACCCTTGCTAGTATATTTTCAAATTCATTCAACAATAATGCACAAATTTGTTCTCAAACCCTAGCACATATATTTCCAATTTTATTCAATAATAATTTACCATTACTCCCATCTTCAATCAATCACTAATGCACATCAAATTTACTTTCAAATCCTTGCACTTTTATTTCCAATTTCTATCAAAGCAATGCACACTCAATCAATCCTTATACCTCCAACCATATGACATCAAAAATATTTTCTTCAAACAAAACCACCTTCTAGAAAGGAGTTAAATCACATACCTCTAAAAATTGCCTTGATAATGATGTGCTTCTATGAATTTTCCAAACCTATCTTTAACAAATAATTTTTCTTTCTTTTGCTACTTCAAAACAGGTTAGCACTTCTCCCTTTTTAATGTCAAATCATATACTCAAAATTCCTTATTAAAATATAAGCAATAAAATTTCAATCAATATCCAAGTAACCTTTTATCCCTTCTTTTATAATATTCAAAATACAAAATTGAAATACCAAAGATACACCTTATTTCTCCAACTTTGAAACATAAAATATAATTTTAATACAATAAAAAATTACTCCTTATTTCTCCAATTTAAATCATACAATACACTTTTCAGATAATAAAAAATACACCTTATTTCTCCAACTTGATCACATACAGAATGCAATATAAATAATTCATAATGAAGCACTAAAATCAATGTGGCACCTTATTACTCCAACTTTAATGAAAATAAAAATTTATTTTGCATACCTTTCACCTAAAAGCCTTTGCTATCATGGATGGGGTTTGACCCCTGAACCTCCCAAACCATAGTGCCTAGCCACCACCACCATGACCAGCTAGGCTAGCCCAGTAGGTAGCAACCAAAAGGGTTGCCCTTATATCTATATCCTCATGCACTTCCAAACTGCCACAATGTCTTCCTAGCCAAAAATGCACCCGATAGGATTTGACCTTCGGATCTCTCCCATGGTAGGATCTTTGCGGCCTAGCCAACCGACTAGGCTGCACACCAGCTTGAGAACCAAATGCACACAATAAAACTTTCACCCCTTCACACTTCATGAAATGGATACACAACAAAAATACGATGCAACTAGGAATCGAACTCAACACTCCTTGCTCCGTAGTGCCCTATCCAGGGCTGGACAACCGGTTGGGATACCCCAATGGTTGGAACAACACAATGAAACCTCCTTTCCTTGTTCAAGCTTTAGAACCCATGAATTCTACCTTCTTGTTTTTTGTCTTCTCCTTACCTTGAATTTTTAGAATGGTGCATAAGGAGATATCAAAATCATTCGCATTAGAAAATCATTTGCATTAAAATATTTCAAACATTAGTAATCATGGTAAGTAAATAAAATATTTTCTTCCATATAAATATATCTTTATTTTCATTATCGTGGAGTCAGCTTCAAAATTTATTTTTTGATTTTTAAATCCTTCAAAGACGTTGGCGCCAAACCCTTCTTTTTAAATTATAATATAAAAATATTATAATAAACCCTTTGGCCTTCTCTTGTAGTATTTGGACCTTTGTCCAAGCAAATTTTATAAACTCCACTTTTAAACCTTTTAAAAATTTTGGCCCTCTCTATAAAATTTTAAACCTTCTTAAAATTTTGGCCCTCTCTATGAAATTTTGAACTTTCTTTATAATATTTAAATCAATATTATAATCCTTTTCTTTTCAATAATTTTCCTTGCTTTGAGATATACCTTACCTTGAATAATTGTCCAACCTTAGAAGAATATTTCTACCTTGAATACCATGCATCCTTTTGACATCAACCCTTTGACATCAATGACAACTCAATATGCTTAATATTTCCAACAATATCCCCCTTTGTCATTGATGGCAACCCTTACAAAAAATTTCTTTTACTGCAACTGGATTCCCAAACTGCTCCCCCTGACAAGCTGCTCCTCCTTACTGAAATCTCTCCCCTTACTGAAATCTCTCCCCCTTTGACATCAATGGCAAAGGGCTCCTTTTGGGGCTAAAAATAAAACACTTAGCTCAGCCCCCTCACCACCTCCTTTTCTTGAGGTGATTAATTTTGATATGGGAGTGAAGTTACTCCCAACTTACAATGCTCTTCTTATTTTTCAATATTTTTCCAAACTTTTGAAGTCTTACCTCTTTGAACATTTTGAGCATCCTTTTTCTTGCTTGTCTTTGGAAGTTCCAAAAATTCTGTTCTACACCACTTTGCTCTATGCCCAAAATTATTGCATTTGTAACACCTGATGTTGTAGTCCTTGAAAGGTGTAAATGAATTCTTGGTGAAGCTATAATCATTCTTACCATAAACCCTGCAATGTATAGCTTTATGACCAAAATTATTGCAATTGAAACACATGATGTTGTAGTCCTTGGAAAGTGCAAGTGACTTGAAATTTCTCTTGTTGAAGCCATGATCATTTTTATCATGAACCTTGCAATGTATAGCTTTATGACCAAAATGATTACATGAGAAACAATAACCTTGGAAGAAATATTCATCTTGCCTTGATCTCATGGTTCTTTCTTTGCTTTTCTTGTGATGGTCCCTGTTCCTTGATGATTCTTTGTTTGCTTCCTCTTTGATACTACCACTTCTCAACTTATCAGTATAGGTCTTAGGCTCTTCTTCAAATACCTTCTTTGATGCTTCTATTTATTTTGAGCTTGACTCCTCTTCTTGTACCTCTTGACCTTCCTCATAACCAAGTCCAGTCTTCATAAATGGAGATCTCTATGTTTTGATAATATCATCCAAATATTTTGAGCTTTTCCTAAATTGATATATCTTATTATTGAATTTCTCAAGTCCCTTCCTTAGAATGTCAGCTTCATGTTCTAGTCTTTCACATTCTAGTTCTTTTACCTTTAATTGTTCAGCCATACCTTCTTCAACTTTATTTACCTCTTCAACCTTCACTTTTAAGTCTATGAGATCTTGTAGGAGCTTTGTCTTTGTTTCCTCATCCTCTTGTACTTGAGCCTTCAATATTAAGTTCTTCTTTCTAACCCTTTTCAATTCTTCAAAATTAAGTTCCTCTTCTATGTTAATTATGGCTTCTTCTTCATTTTTTGAATATTTCTCTTTTTCTAGGTCTTTAATAACAAGAGCATCTTCTTTCTCTTCTTCTTGGTTTTGACAACAAGAGCATCTTCATTCTCTTCTATGGCCAAAAATAGGATTTCTTCCTTTTCACTATCGGAGAAGCTTTCATCACTTTCACTTGAAGCACTGCTTGCTTCTTCAACATAAAAACTCTTCTTGTACCTTTGAAAAATCTTCTTCTCATGCTTGCCTTGACCATACCTATTTTTCTTTTCATAATAAAACTTTCTTTCCTTCTTTTTCTTGTAATCATTTTCTTCTTCACTACTACTACCTCCATTTTATGGACAATTAGTTGCATAGTGACCAATGTTACCACAACTAAAACATTTCATAGTCTGCATATTTTTGTGTTTTCTTGGACCCTTCTTATTTCTTCTCACAAAGTTAACCTCTTCTTCACTACTTGATTCATCACTTGATTCTTGTTCTTTATTCTTTTCCTTCTTTGAAGCTTTGAATGTTACCTCTCTTTTTGATGTTTGTTCTTTTTCTATCCTCATCTCATAGGCTATGAGAATTCCATGTAACTCATCCATGCTTAAAGTTTTGAGATCCTTCATCTCTTCTATTTTTGAAACCTTTGCATCATACCTCATAGGGAGTGACCTCAATATTTTCTGAACAATAGTAGATTCCTCAATATTTTCTCCAAGTCCATGAATAGTGTTGACAACCTCATCAACACAAAGTAGATACATAACAATATCTTCATCATCTTTCATATTCAAGTCTTCAAACTTCCTCCTATGTGTTTGAAGTTTTGCCATTTTGACCTTGTCATCTCCTTCATATGTTCTCTATAATTTATCCCACATTTCTTTTTCTGAAGTACATTGCATGACTTTCACAAACTCTGATTCACATAACCCACTCAAAATTACATTCATTGCCTTGGCATTATCTTCATATGGTTTCTTACCACTTGCATCTGTAGGAGGAGTTGTAGATGGTGTGAATCCATTTTCAATGGATTGCCATGTATCATATCCATGTGCCATCAAATAAGTCTTCATCCTCACACTCTAGAAAGCATAGTTAGTCCCATCAAATAATGGAGCCTTATTTGATGAAAACCCTTCCTTATGAGCCATGTGTGTTCCTATAAGATCTTCCTTCAAGTTGTTAGGCTTTCATGAAGGAACCCTCTCTGATACCAATTGAAGAACACAAGCTTATATTGAGAGGGGGGTGAACAGTATAAGATCAAAATTTTACTTTTCTTTCCAAAGTAATATCATCCAATATTATCAATTGCAATAATGAAATAATACACAAGTCATCACACACATAAGAGACACAGATTTAACGTGGTTCACCCAATGTGAGCTACATCCACGAGAAAATATTTCTTATAAATTTTCTCAACAAATATCTTAGGAACCAATTCCCTATTACAATGTTTATGGGCACCAACCCAAAGGAGACACCAATCCCTATCTAATGTTGACTTATTCATAAGAAACCAATCCTACTATCATAGGAGACACCAATCCCTTTCTCTAGTTTATGGACCTCTATCCATAGGAGACACCAATCCCCTTACTCTGGTTTATGGACCTCTATCCATAGGAGACACCAATCCCTCTACTCTAGGTTTATGGACCTCTATCCATAGGAGACACCAATCCCCTTTGCTCTAGTTCATGGACCTCTATCCATAGGAGACACCAATCCCCTTTGCTCTGGTTCATGGACCTCTATCCATAGGAGACACCAATCCCCTTTGCTCTAGTTTGTGGACCTCTATCCATAGGAGACACCAATCCCCTTTGCTCTAGTTCATGGACCTCTATCCATAGGAGACACCAATCCCCTTTGCTTTGGTTTATATATATATTTTCTTCAAGCTAATAATCTCACACTCAAATTTTCTTCAAATTATCTCAAATCTCTCACAAATCTGCTCAAATATACTCATAATTCTCAAATCTACCTCATAACATTGCTCAAATATACCTCAATACCTACTCAAATCTCTCAAATTCTCATAACTCAAATCTACTCAATAACTTCTCAACTCAATCTACTCATAAAAACTGCTCAAACATTCCTAATTCTTGCATAGAAACAATTGCATATATCTTTCTCAAAAGTGCTTTCTTTGACTAAAGTAATTCAGACATATTCTACCCAAAATTCTTTTTCTTCATGAACATATAGAGAATGATATGCATTACAAATACTCAATATGTTCTTCTCACATTCATTAAGTCTATCGCTTTCACATGTCTCACATTCATTGCATTCAAAAGGATACTCTAGTCTAGCACTTGATAGTTGACCTTCTTATGTACTTCCAAAATTAATCAAAACCAATGCACATACTTGCTTCACAAAATTGGTCTATAGCCCTTGCAAATTTATTCCCAATATCACTCAAAACTAATGCATATATTTGCTTCACAAGATTGGTCTATAACCCTTGCTAGTATATTTTCAAATTCATTCAACAATAATGCACAACTTTGCTCTCAAACCCTAGCTAGTATATTTCATATAAACCCTTGACATATATTTCCAATTTCATTCAACAATAATTCACCAATACTCCCATATTCAATCAATCACTAATGCACATCAAATTTATTAAACCCTTGCACTTTTATTTCTAATTTATATCAAAGCAATGCACACTCAATCAATCCTTATACCTCCAACCATATGACATCAAAGTACTTTCTTCAAACAGAAACCACCCTCTAGAAAGAAATTAAATCACCATACCTCTTAGATCTTCCTTAAAAATGATGTGCTTCTATGAATTTTCCAAACCTATCTTTAACAAATAATTTTTCTTTCTTTTGCTACTTCAAAATAGGTTAGCACTTCTCCCTTTTTAATGTCAAATCATATACTCAAAATTCCTTATTAAAATATAAGCAATAAAATTTCAATCAATATCCAAGTAACCTTTTATCCCTTCTTTTATAATATTCAAAATACAAAATTGAAATACCAAAGATACACCTTATTTCTCCAACTTTCATATGAAACATAAAATATAATTTTAATACAATAAAAAATTACTCCTTATTTCTCCAATTTAAATCATACAATACACTTTTCAGATAATAAAAAATACACCTTATTTCTCCAACTTGATCACATACATAATGCAATATAAATAATTCACAATGAAGCACTAAAATCAATGTGGCACCTTATTACTCCAAATTTAATGAAAATAAAAATTATTTTGCATACCTTTCACCTAAAAGCCTTTGCTATCGTGGATGGGGTTTGACCCCTGAACCTCCCAAACCGTAGTGCCTAGCCACCACCACCGTGACCAGCTAGGCTAGCCCAGTGGGTAGCAACCAAAAGGGTTGCCCTTATATCTATATCCTCACATGCTTCCAAACTAAAACTACCACAATGTCTTCCCAACCAAAAATGCACCCGATAGGATTCGACCTTCGGATCTCTCCCATGGTAGGATCTTCATGCGGCCTAGCCAACTAGCTGGGCTGCACACCAACTTGAGAACCAAATGCACACAACAAAACTTTCACCCCTTCACGCTTCATGAAATGGATACACAACAAAAATACGATGCAGTTGGGAATCAAACTCAACACTCCTTGCTCTGCAATGCCCTATCCAGGGCTGGACAACCGGTTGGGATACCCCAATGGTTGGAACAACACAATGAAACCTCCTTTCCTTGTTCAAGCTTCAGAACCCATGAATTCTACCTTCTTGTTCATTGTCTTCTCCTTGCCTTGAATTTTCAGAATGGCGCACAGGGAGATATCAAAATCATTCGCATTAGAAAATCGTTTGCATTAAAATATTTCAAACATTAGCAATCGTGGTGAGTAAATGAAATATTTTCTTCCATATAAATATGCCTTTCTTTTCATTATCGTGGAGTCGGCTTCAAACTTTATTTTTTGATTTTTAAATCCTTCAAAGACGTTGGCGCCAAACCCTTCTTTTTAAATTATAATATAAAAATATTATAATAAACCCTTTGGCCTTCTCTTGTAGTATTTGGACCTTTGTCCAAGCAACTTTTATAAACTCCACTTTTAAACCTTTTAAAACTTTTGGCCCTCTCTATAAACTTTTAAACCTTCTTAAAATTTTGGCCCTCTCTATGAACTTTTGAACTTTCTTTATAATATTTAAATCAATATTATAATCCTTTTCTTTTCAACAATTTTCCTTGCTTTGAGATATACCTTGCCTTGAATAATTGTCCAACCTTAGAAGAATATTTCTGCCTTGAATACCATGCATCCTTTTGACATCAACCCTTTGACATCAATGACAACTCAATATGCTTAATATTTCCAACAATATCTTGGTATTTATATTAAACCCTCATTAATCCATTAGGCGTTAGAATTTTGCTTCCAATAAATATCCTCCAAGGCTAGAAGATCATGGTATTGACATATTCTTTATGTTTGAAGTAATTATTTTGTGTTACCTTCTAATTCCATTCTATATTTCAATTTCTTAATATTATTTTCCAAAAAATCCTTCCTTTACAAAATATTTTGAAAACACCTCCTTGTTCTACTTTTTCAGCTCTTTTTTCACAATTATGAGCTTTTGGGAGAGCTAAAACATTTTGTTGCCTATCATTGTAGTGTTTCACCACTCTCTTACCCTATTATTTAATTCTATATACTTTGTCCATATCATCTCAAAATTGGATGGATATATTTTCCTATTCTTATCTCTTCTTATCTCCATGATCAATTGAGTATGATATAAACTTATTTTTCTATCAAATTTTAATCTAGGTTGGAATCCCTTCATGAACCAAGATAGGGATATTTTTATTCTATCCAATAAAGACTATATCACATAGTTTCCCAATATTTTATTATTCTAGGTAATTTAATTTCCCTCTAGAAAAAGGTCAATTAAACCCCCTTCTATAATAAAATTTGCTAAAATTCTTCACAATTGGCACTGTGCTTTGCATAGATTGGGTTACTAAGGGCACCGTATGATAGGTAATTTATTACGGTGGTTGTTGCATTGGTTTTTTTTGAGCCATTACCAGATGGCTCATGACCACTTGTTTGATGTGATTGGCTTGATTGGCCGGATTGGCCTGTGTTGATTTGGTTTGGCCAGAATAATTGCTTTTGTATTGGCCCTTGTTTTTCCATTTCTTCTTTGTTGGCTTAAGTATTCCCTCTTGGATTTTTATCTCCTCGATGACACTAGCTTGGGCAAGAGCTTCCTCAAATGAGTGATATGTTTTCAATTGAAGCATCCAAGAAATGGGTTTGAGACAGATCTGAGTGAATAGCTTAATAAGTTCTTCCATTGGTAGGGTGAATGACATTTTGGTTATGATGGCCCTCCAACAATTGTCAAAATTATAGATAGGCTCATCATCATATTGTCTTAAACCATAGATATATGACAATGAGACTTTCCTTCTTACATTAAGGGCAAATCGTTCAAATAATTGGTCAACCAATTGTTCAAAAGTATAAATACTATGATTGGGTAATTGGTTATACCATTCTATGGCATCTCCCCCCAATGTTTGAGGAAGTATGCAGAGCATGAGAGCATTATCATTTTGAATTTTAAAACATGAGTGGATGAATGTGATCATGTGCTATTTAGGGTCCAAAGTCCCTTTGAACTTGTCAAACCTTGGTACCATGAAGTCTATCGGATATGGTAGTGATGGTACTAAAGAATGAATTGGTTAATTGATTAATTGATGTAAGGATAGCTTCTGGTTATTGTAACCAAGAGTATGTTGTATCAGATTATTAATTTTTTGTTGCATAGCTATGATTCTAGGGTCTTTCCTAGGAATGTGAAATCCTTGAATCACTTGATAATTTTGTGAAGGGGTGGAAAGATATTGTGGAGTGACAAGATGATGATGGATAGGCGAAGTGGATTGGAATTGATGATGATGATATTGATTGAGAAATTATGGTGACTATTGAAAAGGGAACAATGCATGAGGATTGTGGCTGGGTTGGCCTATGGGAATGGAATAGGTATGGATGGATGGAGGTGTTGGAATGGAAATCATAGAATATTGTGGTACCCAAGATGGACTTTGTGTGATGAAGGTGAGTTGAGTGGAAACTGGTTGAGGCCTAGGGTCCATTTGAACTTGTTATTGAGTGTTTTACCGCTTCTTAAGAAATTTGTTCAAATGTTCCCATGCTTCATTAATTTCCATATCATCATTGGAAGGTATGGAGGAATATGGAATAGCTTATGTGGTTGGGGGGCAAGTGGCAATAGGAATTACAACTTGATTAGATGAAATGGGTACTTGTGAAGCAACATTGACTTGTGCTTCATATAAGGGGTTGGTATAGGTGGATACATATGAAGTTCTAGGAGCACATGATGGTTGGGGAATGGAGAAATGAGATGAAGGTGCAATTGATGCCTCAAAAAGAGGGTTATTGTATACCTGGGTGAAGTGGATGACTGGGAAGAAACAAGTTCTTTTTGTAAAGAAGGATCTTGATCTGGGACATTATGGAGGGGTTGCAATATATAATTAGTTGATTTATAGAAAGCCTCTACTTAGGCCATGTCTATGTGGGTAATATTTTGGTTAATTATGGGTGATGATGATTCATTTTGTGGAAGAGATGTGGAGGTGTATCTATGTGGAACATCATTAGCCTGCATAGTGTGTGATGGACCTACAGATAAATTTATGCGATCTGTCTAAACCACACTGATGCAATTTACCACAAAATTGGTAGGAAATGAATCCATAGATGTATTGTTTTGGTTTAAATCTTTTTCCTAATTTCTTGTTAAGACCATAAGCTACTAAAAAAAATTTAAAATGTGTTGTAAAGGAAATGCAAAAATGGAAATTCACAAAAATCAAGTGAATAAAATCAATGTTATGTTTAACAATTGTCTTACCTTATTCATTAATTATCTCATTTTAATGATTTTTTATTTTTATTTTGTGTGTTTGAATGCACTAATATGAAATTAAATGGTGAATAGTATGGCTAGGAATGGGCAACGAGATTCTTATTGGTGATGAAATCTAACAAGTTTGCTTTGGTATAACCTATGGTGTCTAGGGGTAGAGATTGATGGATGGAGATGAAACCCACCATCACTAGATCTCAAGCAATGGTTGGTGATGAAATCCAACCATTACTGTTAAAAGTGCCACATGTAGTGTGTGTAGTTCCTTTTTAAAAGTTTTAATTTTTCTATTGTGCTCATACAATGTCAAAAATTAACTTCTTTCATCAATCTAAATCAAAATCCAACATCAAAATACCAATTTTACCAAATGAAGTAGAGTACACCGCTTAAGACTGCTCTCTAAAAAGAGGAGGGTTTGTCTACTCCTTTGCCTTGAATCACCAAATGTGGGGATATATTTGGTATTTTAAATGTTTTTCCTACTTATATTAATAAAAACAAAAATTTCTAACCCTAGGATGCACACTACTTTATGCTTTTAATATTTCATATGCAAACAAAAGATGCAGCACACCAGAAAGCATGAATTATTTTTAAATGGAAATGTGTTACATGTAAATGCAACTATATGCAACAACTATTTTATGCCTAAATGAACACTAGAATGGTTTTTTCTAAAAAATATATTATTATGTTCTTTTTAATCCAATATCTGAAAGAAAAAAAAAACATAAAAAGTAAAAATGTGTAAAACAAAGATTAGGGTTTCAAGGTAAGCTTACAGAGAAGCTTGCGTATTTTTCCTATTCTCTATGAGATGCACCTAGGTACCTGTGATGCCTATGAAACACACCTAGGTGTTTCTTTAATATCCCATGAATGCCATAAGGCTTCTATGCAACTTCTGCGTTGCTCCAAAAATCTAGGTTTTATGAAAATCGTGCGATCTATGATTCCAAAAACCTGTAAGATGAAACATAAAACAACAAGTTAGATCACAAGATAAATCAAAGTAAGAAACCCTTAGGGGTACCACCATGATATTCATTTGTAGATAAAAAATTGAACAACACCAAATAACTAAACTTAAATAAATGAATAATTAAAGCAAGATAAACACATGTGATTGCACAAAAATAAATTTAATTTTTATTGTTAGGTAGATTTATGATATTACAACCAAATATGCCCTAGATTAGGGTTTTTACAAATATTTATTTCTCAATACAATAATCCCAATATGTTAGGGTTCTCTAAAACCCTAGCCAATAAATCAGGGTGGTGTCTTCATGCTTGATCGATCCCAACAGAAGTCAGTGGGCTTCAAATATCTATTGATCAGACCACTCCAGCTTAAACAACTGCTCAATGCCTGTATATATCCAAATTTGCACACAAAAAATGATAAAAGAGGATTAGTAGTAACTATGAGGGCTCCACTATGTGAGACCCTCAAAAATCAATAAAAACCCTAATTACCAAATGATAAATTGCATGCAAATATGTAAATAATAAAAATGAATACAATAATGGAAGATTTGCTTTGTGAACTTTTCACTTTTTGATTTGTTGTCATTGTTGTAGGAAATAGGTGCAAATATGCCCTAGCAATGCTCGAGGGTTCATTGGTTAGCAAAACTAGAGTTTGAGACACCTATGGGTGCTTGGCAGTAGCAGGAAGCACCTAGAGGCACTCGGTGATGAAGGAAAGGCACCTAGAGGTGTTGAATGATGGAGGGAAGCACCCAGAGGCACTCAACGGTGACAAGGAATACCCAGAGGCACTCGAGAGTTGGAAAATTTTTTACAAAAGTAGATCTGGTGCAATGAAATAGGTGGCGATGGGTGTAGAGAGTCCGACGAACAAGGGGAGATGACAAAAATGCTTGGAGGCTTGAGGACTTTGAAAACTTAGGGAAAAATTTAGGGCATGAATTGCTTAGGATTAGACTTAGGGGTTGAGCCATAAAAATAATGCCTATTTATAATCATTCCTATGGCACATTAGGGTTTCAACGACACAATTTGTGCAATCAAGATTAAAACATGATGGAGGGTGGAGATTAAATCTTGGTAGGTGGCATGGATTAAGGTGGATGAATGGCTAGGATTAGACCAAGATGGATGGATGAGATTAATTTACACACACACACACACACACACACACACACACACATATATATATATATATATATATATATATAATATTAATATTTAAATATATATTAAACAAATATATAATATATGTAAATAATGGGTAAAAATAGTGGGAATACTTGGATGAGCGACAAGTGGCTAGGATTTGGTGTCTACAAATACTAATATAAGAATTAAGTGAAAATTATTAATTTTAAAAATATTTAATTATTATATTTTTGGAAAATAAAATAAAAGATCAAATTATGGTTTGGAAAAATCAACAATATAGTAAGGAATCAATTTATATTATGCAATTATCTCAATACAAAGAGTGTAATCCAAGAGGGATTGCAAGCCAAGAGTGATTGCGATCTAGGAGGTATTATGAGCTAGGATCAAGCCCTAATAGGTAGTATGGAAAGAACATCATATTTGAAATTCCTAATGGGAAGTTAGGAAGCCTTAGCTAGAAATTGGGATGACCTAGATAGAAGTATGGATGACCAAGTTGGAGATAAGCATAAGAGTGAATATATGGTATGTTTGATCTTGGTAGTAGATATTACACCAAAAGTGATTATTAAGGATGAGATGATCAAGCATGATATAATGCATTTTTATAATAGAGGGTTAATATGTAGATTCCATGGATACTGGTCAGGGTTTTTAGAGATTCAAAATTGGATCAAGTGGCAGTGGGGATTGAATTCAAATTACTTTGTGACTTTTCTTCCTAAAGGATTTTTTTTCTCATCATATTTTCTAGTTTAAAAATTAAGTATAAAATAATGGGTAATAGTGTTAGGATTTATTACATCATATGATGTGATAAATATTATTGAATAGTTAGAACCACTCATGTAGAAATCTTGTGTGAGTTGGTAATAAATTCCATTTATTAGAGGTTAGCAAATAGTTGTAGGTAAGAGTCAAGCATGTTGTAACAATAATTTATATTTGAATTTTTTATTAAGTCTGGTCAAAGCATTATAAAAAGATTAATATAATTTGTTCAACCTCATATTGTTCCATCAATGGTATTAGAGCAGGTTGAGAGAGCACCATTGTATCTCTCAAGAGGAGCATCATTGCATTCATCATTTCACCAACAAACTTGGGGGACCAACAAGAGCTCAAGGTCTACATTGAGGAAGCATTCAAGAACAATGAGTTCAATGAGCCCTCACCCAAGCTAGAGGAGCCCCCTAGGATCAAAAAGTTATCAAAGGCTAAAGAGGCACCCATGTCCAAAGAGTTGCCCTAGATAAAAGATGCACCTATGGCCAAAGAGCTACTCAAGACTTAATAGTAGGCTCTAAATGAGGAGAATTTGACAAATACCAAGGAATAACTGAAGGCAATGATCACTGAAATTAAAAATTTCCCCACCATCGACCATTGTAGAGGAGCTGAAGAAAGAGGAAGCATGTGTTTTAGAAGAAAAATTTCAAATGATCATCGTTGCTTAAACACTTCAGACTCATGTTCAATTTGTAGAAGTAGTAGGTCTAATGAGTTAGGGTGATAGTAGTACTGCATCCAAGAAAATAGATAAAAATTTTGTATTATCAATAATATACAAGTTAGCAACATCAATCCCTTGCTTTCCATAGACCCATTATGTTGACTCTATTGTTATTGACTTCAAGATGGTTGATTCAAGCCAAATGTTATATGTGTAATATGCAAAGCCAAAAGAAGCTAAATCTATGTTTTCATTAAATAATGTGGACCAAGCAATGGTGATTCAATAATTATAGTTCTAACAAGCATTGATGATGCAATAGGCAATGGTCTCTCAACAACCTATAAGCAGAGTAACAACAATAAAAATTATTTTAGAGGTTGTTACCATACAAGCAACAAAAATAAGTAAAACACTTAAAGGATATGAGGAATTGTATTGCAAGGAGCGTTGTGATTATCTTAGTAGAGAGGTTAATGTGGAGAAATTGTCTAATGAAGAGTGGAATTCATAGTGGTGTAGGAGGATCCTTGATGAACATTATAGGAGGAAATTGTGCCACTTGTTTCTAGCCAACAATAAAAATAATTCCCATAAGGGTATGTCAAGAAAATTGCTCATTGATAACTTAGTAGGGGCCAAGAAAATAATTTTTTCTTGTCATGTAAATACGTCAATGTGGATAGAATTTTGGATCAAGAAATTTGAGAAGATGCTGAGCTTGTGTATGGGGTTTCTAAGAGGTTGCTTTTGTTTTCTATAGTGGATGGTGAATGTGGTATAGATCCTAGATTTTAGCATTTTGATTTGGTGAAGGATGTAGTGTATCATGGCTTATCCTTTGTGGAGTACTACAACCAGTGTTGCATCAAAGAATAGAGAAGAACATGGCACATTCAAAATTTAAGATGGATGATAGGGCCATCAAGGTGGAGTGGGCATCCTATCAACAACAACAAGGTTTAGGTTTGAATCCAAATTTGACATAATAAGTGAAGCATGTGCATGTCAAAAAATTACCAAAAGGTAAAATAAGAATTAATTCATCATCCTTAGGTGACCAGAACAATAGTCACATGACTAGTAGAGGTCCCATGTCTACCAAGGATTTATCAAAATTGGTATTGAACAAGATGAAAAATCTCAAGGAAGAAATAACCAATATTTCTCAAATATCCACTATTAGTGGATATAATCAAATGAAGATAACTACAACATCAAGGAAAAATATCATGAGTGAAGTTAAGGAAATTTTTGCCTTAACTGGTTCATATGAATATATTATGAATACAACCAATGACAAACTTGGAATACCTTCAATTTTTCCTACACCTATGGACAAGAATGATGGGAAAAATATTTCTCATAATTTTAGAGTGATTTAACGAAGGATTCATCAATGGAACCATCGATCATAGCTAAGAATGTACATATGTTTGAGGCATCTTTATCATTTTACTATTCAAGTAATTACTAATATTATGGCATACACAACGATGTTGTACCTAATCCATATTTAGCAAATAAAATATATGAAAAGTATAAGAATATGGAGAATTGGTGTGGAGTTAACCTCCAAATTTGACCCAATGCCAAGTGCATTTATTCTATCATGAAAAGTTAAATGGAGCCTTAAGGAAATTGAGACATTATGTAGGCAATCTACAATTGATAAGTATTAATCATGGTGTTGATGAAGGTTGGATTATCACCAACATAGATCCACAACCTCACCAAAACAACTCAAAGTCACGAGTTTCATTCCAAAAGAACTTGTTCTTCATCCATAGATTCTAGTCTAGATGGGATAGAAATGGAGGTAAGTGAGAAGTCTATGGATAAGGAACTCAACATTCCACTTTTATTTGAATTTTCAACGATACACCACACCACCAGCTAGAGGAAACACAATATATCATTTATCATAGGCAATAACTTATTCAAATGAAAAATACCAAGATGTAGAAGAGAAAGTAGGAGGTGGTTAACCTCATAGAAGAGAGTGACATTCAAAAGAAGAAATGGCAACATGACATTACAATTGTTGGTATAAGATGCATGCAGCACATGACAAAGACCCTCCCCACAATGATAGTGAAGAGAAATATATTTATTTAACGATTCAAGCTTGATCCTTATAAATAGATGTGTGTGTCATTATTCACTAGAAAATCTTCATTGTGGTCATAATTTCCACTAAATTTGTGTATTTTTGAAACGAGACATTAAAAATGAAATTGCATAATGTGTTATATAGAGGTTTTTAATATTTTCAGAGTGTATAATCAATAGTACCGAAACTCCTAAATAATGTGCAATTCTATAGTTCAAATTGAGGGGGGAGTAAATATTAATTGTTCCCAATGTTCAATGTGCCTATAAGCTTTGTAATATACGCTTAATAATTAGGATTTCAATATTATTTTTTATAACCATAGGCAACCGAATATCAATAATATTTTTTGGAGTAGTAAGGTCCATCCAACTGCCTTATTGATAATATGAACAAGTGAATCTATATGGATAGTAGTGGAGGTCCTCAATTCTATTATTAGTTGATCTATCCTTTTAGTAGAGTGATAAGAACCATTAGATGAAGATTATGTGTGATAGAAACAAGGTCTTACACATGAGAGAAGAAATATGAAGGCTTAATGTGGAAACAATAGAGTGAACCTCGTAAGTAGTGATCTACTCAATTATACCTCTAACGTGGAAACAATTACAAAAAAACATGAAAGAATTACATAAATGAAACTTCAGATTTGTATTACCAATCACACCTATAAATAGGTATTACAAAGCTTTATATCGGATAATACTGCATTAAATGTTGATGGTTATGAACCTTATTTGTTACAACAACTATGAAATAAAAAAAATTACATTATTCCCTATCAACCTCCTAGTTGTGATAATTGGTTATCCATGTAATATGGTAGGATGAGAAGGTTACCATAAGGAAACCCATGGTTGAGTCATGGGATCACACCCATGTTGAAGAAAAGAAAACTAGCAATTGAAAGTTCAAAGATATGTGAATCTATATGGACAAGTGAAGGCCCATATTGCACTCAAGGTGAATGGTTGAGTTTCTCCCCATTCACAAGAAGATAAAAACCAATAATGACCACTCTAACTAATTATCTATGATTATTTTTGTGAACAGTAATGTGCCCCTATTTACAATTGTATATTGGATAGAATATGTGTTTGTATCCAAATATGTTGTATGACCATGTATAGTTGAGTTTGTCCCTCTCCATAGTTAAGAGTCCAATGAGTCCATTCCCACTAAAGAAGCATAGTGAGATCATTATCATTGAATATGGTTGAGAAGAGGTGGATATTGTGTATGGGGTTTGTTGGGAAAAACATTGGTTAGTTTTTCTATGGTTCAATTAATTACCTCCATTTAATTGTCAACCCGTGGTAGCTCATAGTCTTGTAAGCAATTGTGCACAGTATATGCTTATAATTTCTTCTTCAGAGATGAGTCCCTAAGATTTATGGTTTGGGGTATTTTTGATGTTCATTGAAGTTTTGATTCTAAATTTTAAACCAATAATCTATCCTACGTTTATGAAAAAAGGACTAAAAAGCACATAGAAATTAAAACAATAATTTGCTAGAAATCACATAAAATAGGGAAAAATAACAGGGAAATAAATTAATCTACAGAAAATTAAATAATAGAAAATAGGGGAAAGTAAGGGAAGAACTTTGTTGTAAGTGGGTCCACGCTTCCAACAGGTTCTGCCCACGTTAAATCTTCATCGGATGCTTAGATGATTTAACAGGAAGTAACTCAAAAATATTTTATTTTAATAATTGCAGCAAAGAATTTATAGGAAAATTTGGGGTTAGCTCATCTTCAGGGGTGGCCTGCATATTTATAAGATATGCAGCCACACCCTATTACAATTTGCAAAAACAAATCAGAAAAATTATTCTCTTTTACAACCACCTGCATGAATGAAGAAATCGGGTAAAATATCGAGCTTGGTGAGCTATTTCAGCATATTCTGTTTCTAGAATATGTCTGATATTTTTTTCTTGATTTATATAAATATTTCACCTAGTTTCTATAAAATAGGTTGCTATTCATCTTTGATTTTGTCCCTTATCCGGTTTCAACACTGAAACTCCATTTATGGTTGTTGCTAAAATTTCGCTTTCGATCACATAGTTGTGCTGGAATTTGGCTTTAGTGGAAGTCGGGAACCTTGTCTGTAGAAGTTAGGAATTAGGCACCTTTTCTATAGAAGTTGGGAAGTAGGCACCTTGTTTGCAAAATTTGGGAAGCAGGTGCCTTGTCTGCAAAAGTTTAGAAGCAGGCGCCAACACGGGAGTTAGACGCTTAATGGGAAGCAACTGCCTAACAGTTAAGTGTCAAATGGAAGTCAGGCGCTTCAAAGGGAATGGACATATGACTTCATACTTCACACCTATTTTCCATAGATTTTTTACCTTTATGAAATCATAAGTGCCAGGTTCGAGTGGGACCTCGACAAAAACATGCCAAAATGTAACAATTTCCACAAAATCTACACAAAATACACTTAAAGACAAATATTAAATAACATGTAGAATATATATATATATATATATATATATATATATATATATATATATAATTTTCATAAACTATTTACATTTATAAAATAAGTGTCATTGTTTTATAAGGAAAGAGGTACAAAAAATGAGTATTTTTAGGGCTCATCAATCCCCCATGCTTAAGGGGTGGCACATCCCTATGCCACTTTATACTGGTAATTATTAATTATGTTTACAACATACCTATAAGCCTTGTTGGTCTTTGTCCTTTTCTTTTTAGTGGCCTTTGCTTTTCCTTATCTTAGGGCTTTCATCCCTTTGGTGCCTTGGGAGCGACTACCTCCTATTCCTATTGTTTCTAGTGCTTGCTGCGTCGAGCTGGCTGACTTGACCCTACTTTTTTCTTGGGCAATTCCCTTGTCCAGGCCACCTTACCTTTCTTGATGTTCAAATAGTAACTAGAGAAACTGGTGACATCCTTTTGGAATGCGTGCTCAGCCATTTTTTAGTACTCATGATGAAGGGGTAACATCCCTACATCTGCAACTTGAGCATCGGTGGGAATGTGCTGAAGCTGAATTTGGTGCCTCGAAACTTCATCTCAAATGAAATGACATTGTGTGTCAATGTGTTTTGTTCTTTCATGATGGACTGGATTCTTGACTAGGTTCAGAACACCCTAATTGTCGCAAAACAAGTGTATTGGAGATTTGGATGGTTGACCCATACTTGTCAGAATGTGACGCAACCATATCACTTCGCACACAGCTTCACGTGCGGTGCGATACTCTGCCTCTGTTGATGAAATAGCAACCACCTATTGCTTCTTGCTGTGCCAAGAGACAGGACCGGATCCAAGATGAAAAATATATCCTGAAGTTGACTTGTGATCATCAAATGATCCAGCATAGTCGGAGTCCGTGTATCCTTGCAAGAAGAATTTGTTGTTCCTCTTGTATTCTAGGCCATATTCTATTGTGCCACGGACATAGTGAAGAACATGTTTTGCTACTTTCCAATGAGTGGTCTTAGGCTCCTGCATGAACCTTGAAAGATATTTGACAGCAAATACGAGATCTGGCCTATTATTGGTCAGATATATGAGACTCCCAATCAACTGTCTATAGCGAGTACCATCTACCTGAGGTGAATCATCATATCGTGATAACTGAAGTCCAGTCTCCATCGGAGTTGCCATTGGCTTGTAATTAGTCATGCGATATTTTATCAGCAATGTCTTGGCATATTTTTTCTGAGACACTTTGATGGAGTGCTCCTTCTAGCTGAATTCCAGACCAAGACAGTAATGGAGAAGT
Source organism: Wollemia nobilis (assembly GCA_028583015.1). Taxonomy (NCBI): domain Eukaryota; kingdom Viridiplantae; phylum Streptophyta; class Pinopsida; order Araucariales; family Araucariaceae; genus Wollemia; species Wollemia nobilis. The sequence continues at coordinate 1,420,998 of JAQPPZ010017031.1, read as the reverse complement.
CCGAGATCTGACATCTCAAAAGATTGACACAAGTCTCTTTTGATAGTAGATATCATAGTTTCTGAACTCCCTGTAATGAGCAGATCATCAACATAGAGTACAAGCAACACTATCTCAGAACCTTGTTTCTTGAAATAGAGGTTTGCATCTGATGGACATCTCTTAAAACCATGCAACAGGAGGTGATTGTCCATTTTTATATACCAAGCTCGAGGAGCTTGTTTCAGGCCATATAAGGATTTGACCAATTTGCAAACTTTTTGCTGTTGGCCTTCCACTACAAATCCTTTTGGCTGAGTCATATAGACTTCTTCTTGGGGATCACCAATTAGAAAAGCACTTTTGACATCCATCTGATGAACTTTCCACCCAAACTGTGTTGCCATAGCACAAATAACTCGAATTATTGTCATCCGAGCAGTAGGTGCAAAAGTTTCCTCGTAGTCAATGCCTTCCTTTTGAGCATAGCCCTTTGCAACAAGATGGGCCTTATGCTTATCAATTGTCCCATTTGCTTTGTACTTGACTTTATACACCCATTTGTATCCAATGGGTTTCTTTCCATGCGGCAGATCGACAAGCTTCCAAGTTTTGTTTTTCATCAAAGACTTATACTCTGCATCCATAGCGACCTTCCACTGAGGCTCACCGAGAGCAACTTGTACTGATGTAGGTTCAAGATCGTCTATGGAAGACATAAACACCTATCAATATCCATATCTTATGTATCTCTTGCTGGATCTACAGAAATTTCTTCAAAAGACTGACACAGATCATCAACCCCAGTATTCTCTCGTTGCGACTTTCTCTGTCGAGCCATGCTTGCGAGTACGAGGCCTATCCAAAGTCAAATATGGTGGAGTAGATAGCTTAGAGTCTTTGATTGTATTTGTATACCACTTTGGATTCTTCTTCTTAGAAGATCCAGAAGAACCTCCAACCTTTGATGAAGGAGATTTAACAACCTGAGTTTCCACAAGGTCTAGGTATACATCTGATGTGTTTGCTGATGTGAAAGCCTCATCAAAAACAACATCTCTACTTATGTGAATCTTATTGGTTAATGGATCAATAAAATGATAACCCTTAGAGTGCTCATCATACCCAAGAAGAATACACTTCAATGACTTCTCATCTAGCTTCTTCCTTTTCTCTTTTGGTATGTGCATGAAAGCTTTACACCCAAAAATGCGTAGATGAGAAATGGAGGGTTTCCTACCACTCCATGCTTCCTGTGGAGCCATTCCTTGTAGGGCCTTTGTGGGTGCCCTATTCAATAGATATACTGTTGTGGTGATAGATTCTGCCCAATATAGTTGCTCAAGTCTAGCTCCTGTGAGCATGCAACGAACCATTTCCATGATGGAACGATTCCTCCTTTCAGCAACTCCATTTTGCTGAGGAGTATAAGCAGTAGTTAACTGTCTTATGATCCCATTTTCTTTCAAGAATGCAAAAAAATATTTAGAGGTGAACTCCCCCCCTTGATCTGAGCGGAGAATCTTTATAGAAGTCCCTGACTCCTTCTCAACAGATTTATTGAATTGCTGAAAGAAGCCAAATGCTTCAGATTTCAGTTGAAGAAAGAATACCCGCATCTTTCATGAGTAATCATCCACAAATAACTGAAAATACCTCTTACCCCCATAACTGTTGGGAGTGAAGGGACCGCACATATTAGTATGAACCAACTCCAGAGGTTTCTTTGCTCTAGTAGAGCTCTTTTCAAAAGGCACTCTATGCTGCTTTCCTGCCAATCAGTCAGAGCAAACTGGTAAAGTGGTAGAAAGGGAAGGAAGACCCTTAACCATCTCATACTTACTTAGCTCAAGTAATTAACCAGACCTCAAATGTCCATATCTCTTGTGCCATAGGGAAGTTGCCTCCTTTGTAGAGACTGTCATGGCAACATGTGGAGTAGATATAGTATCTAAAGCAAATAATCCATGCTTATATGAAGCGGTTGCAATGTTCTTACCCCTCCTGGTAATAGAACAACACTTCTTGCCTCCATCAACACTAAGTTTCACAAGCATATCTTTGTCCAGAATTTGTGTGATTGACAACAAATTGTTTGCCAATCCTAGAACATAGAGAACTTTATCAATCTGACACTTGCCATCAGGAAGAGTGACTGAAACAGTGCCTTCTCCCTGAACCTTGTAGGTTTTATCATCAGCAATAGTGAAAGGTTTGCCCTCTTTGGCCTCAAAATACTCAAACCATGATTTGTCACCAGTCATGTGCTTACTGGCTCTAGAATCAACATACCATATAGGATCCGTCTGCTTGGACACTGTGGTAGTCATGAGAACTTTGTGAGCTCTCTCAGAATCCATGTCAGATTCTTCAACAACAACATTCACTTGTTGTTTGTTCTTTTGTGGTTTGTTTCAGCCTTTCTATTTTGATTGCTTATTCTTATGCCAACATCTATTTGTATCATGACCTTCTTTGTCACAGATTTTGTAATATCTCTTTTTTTGTTGAGTTTGTTGAGTTTGTTTCCCTTTTGAATCCTTTTGTGAATTCCCTCCCTTCTAAAAATTACCCTTCTTTTGGTTCTGCCCTTTCCTGTTGATGTAGAGAGCAGTGTTAGAAGAATCATCTCTTTGTAGTTGGCGTGCTTCCTCCTCTTGAAGCATATTAACCAATTCTACAAAAGTAACTTTTCGTTGTGATACATGAAGGGAAGTAATCAACACCCGATAAGAATCAGGTAAAGCTCTCAATACAACTGAAGTAAGGAGCTTGTCTTCAACTAGTTCTCCCAAAGAATTCAACTTTGCTTTCAATTCAGAAACTCTGCAAAGAAAGAATTCAACTGTCTCACCCTGCTTCATGCTTAGACTGTGTAATTGAGATTGAAGAAATAGAATGGTGGAATCATTCTTTCCCTCATATATAGTATTAAGGGCATCCCATGCCGCTTTACTAGTTGCACAGTCAGCAATATGGGGTTGGACTTCATCAGACATAGCAAGCAAGATGAGCACTTTTGCTTTACTATCTAGCTTATCAAAGTCTCTTTGAGCATTAGATGGAGTTGTAGCACCAGCAACAGGTGAAGTTCTGGTTGTTGCTCCAGATACAACATCCCATAAATCATCCATTGCTAGGATGGCCTTCATCTTCTTTTTCCATGGTGTGTAATTAGGACCTTTCAACAACTGATGAGAATCAGTCATTAGTTTTGCAGACATGATGAAGGTTCCTTATAACACCAATTGGTCCCCCTTTCGATATACCTTTTGCTGCATCTTTATCACCAAATTGTAACCTTGGCTGTAGGTAAATCAGACCTTGTTGGATCAATTTTAGGTTCAACCTTGAACCTTTTTTTTTCATTAGAGCGATTATGTTGCTTGATACATGATCTATAGGTATCACAGGACCTAGAAATCCCATCTTCATGAAATATACCTTCATCCTTGAAGGTTGATCACCTATTGACCCATACAAGATCTAGAACTTTTCAGGTTGGGCAACTGGAATTCTCTTGGGAGGCCTCTTGGCTTACTTTTTGGCCTATTTTTTAGCTTCTTTGAGTGCTTTCTTAGAGGCCTTCTTCCAATTATTTTTTTTTTCCTTAATTTCCTCTTTAAGCTCCTCAAATTTTTCTTTTTTGGTAGCAAATATTTTTTTTTGCCTCCCATTCTTCATCAAAATCCAGTTCTAATTCCTTATCGGATTCGATTCCCAATACCTTCAATTTGGCAACTCTTGCTCTAGTTTTGGGTCTTCGTTGAGATGCCCTTACAACTTTTTGCTTTGACCTCAGCTTTATATGTTGCATCTCAGGGTATGTTGGTTTTGCTTCTGCTTCATGGTTTTTAGCAGATGCAATTTGTTGAGCCTCTTCTTCCTGTGCAATGAATTGCTTCTCGGTTGGAATGACTTATTCCTCCTGAGGCTATTCCACCCTTTCATCAGCTGGAAAATGTTGTGACTCTTCCTCCTTGCTTTAAATATGAGGCTCTTCAACATCCATATTATTCTCCTCTTCATCTCCTCTTTTTGTAGATTGTTCTAAATTTTGAGGTTCCTCAACCTCAACCTCAACTTCATCTTCCTGAAGTACTTGTTCTGCAGAATGAGATGTGGAACAGGGCTGCTCTACTTCCATTGCAGCATCCTCTCCCTGCTCTATTTCTATATTAGTAGGAGGTACCTCTATTTCCCCATCAATTTGCACTATTGCATCTACTTTGGTCGACTTCTTGGCTCCCACTACTTTGCCCTACAGTTACAAATGCCCTATTTACCCCTATAGTTTCTAAATTGTTTGATACAATTCATGCATATTCAACATAGCCTCTTTCTTGGACTCTTGAAATAGAGTCCATTCTTCTCTGTATTTTTCTTCCCAGGTAGAAGCCTACTCTCTCAATACCTGCAGTTGTTGTTGTAAATCTTCCTCCTCGCCCTCCTGTGGCAAATCTTCTACTACAACCTCCTATTGAGGATTTTACCCTTTGGATATATCTTGTAAAATCTAGTATAGGTACTCTTCCTTGTTAAGCTCATTGATCATTGTTTCATCATCTAATGAGCTCGAAACCATCCTATATGCCTTCATCCTTCTACTTCGAGTCTTGGTGGAAATTGGCATGGACGTCAGGATTGGCGGTTCCTACCTTGCCTCATCATCAAATTGAGGAGCAGTGGGAGACAAAGCCTATCCTACTTCCTCATAAAATTGGAGAAAAATAGGGGACGAGGCTTGTCCAGCTTTGCTTGTAGTTTCTACAGACTGGGATGTAGACGTCGTCTCTTCTCATCTTGTCGCCTCTTGGGCTGATTTCTCATCATGAATTGGCACCTCCTCTTCTTCTTATGCTTTTGGAATTGCATTAGTGCCCTTGATATCCTTAACTGTCACATCTCTATGTGACTTTACATATCATACCAGGGCTGAAATCAGGCCATGGTGAGCCAAGGTAGATGTTGTGCCTACCTGGTACCATTTGGCCTCATCCTTGAGGGTGCATGCAAGGTAATGCGGGATGTTGATTTTATCCCCATGTAGTATGTGATTGAGAAATAAAAAATAATTTATATTCAATTTGGATTACCTACCGGAGCAAGTGAAGAATCGTGTGATCTATTCGAAGACCGCCCTTTAGAGCTTAGGGATGTGGCATTTAGGAAAACCAACGCACATCAGGTGTTCGTTTGGTCCCCAAAAGAATATCTATGCATAAATTTTGAGGGTATCTTCCTTGAACATGTGCTACCCTATCATAGGGAGGCCCATCACCATGGCGATATAATTTTTAGTGACTAGAATGTCCATTCCCCGCATGTGCATGACCCCATACCTCATGGATGCTACAAATTCATTAGCTATCGCTACATCTTGCCCTTGACTAACCCATTGAAAATACTCCATCCATACTAAAATGTCAAATTGGGTTTGCACATCTACAGAAATCCCTGAGCAGTTGGTATTTTTGCTTTTCTTAAGGTCATGGTTCTTTGATTTCTCTCCCATGCTTTTCCCTTGGTTTATAGTTCACTTGGAAATGCTTGTGGTTTTTCTCATTGAATTGCTATAACACTTCACACTCTGGTTTGTTTCTTTCTGTAGGTAGCTTTACAGTACCTATTAAGTAGTTTTTAACACAACTACTTTCTTGCACGCATGCAATTAATTACTGTAATCAACAATGATTTATGGTTATCCATGGTAAGTTTCCTTTGAGCATGTTCTCGATTGTGTGAAGGTGATAACCATAGGAAATTGACCAATCAGAGCCATGACATGTAGTATAGTGCCAAGTGGAGTTATTTGGGTGGCTAATACAATAATTGGGGTTGTATCGACACTTTTCCATAGACACACATGCGTATAAAAAAAATATAGACATAAAACAAAAAATTTAATCATGCACCTAAATTTGTTTTGTGGGTGTATATGCACAGATATATGTGGTGTGTTGCTATTGGCTAGTGTTTAATTATTAGGTAAATCGCAATGGACAATGATAGCCATATTTTCCATACAACGAATTCCCTTCCACATGATTGGTTCTCGATAGCTGCAATACGACTTTATTCGAGACATCTTGCAAAATTCAAAATAAAAGTTAGGAAAAAGCATATCTTCTTAGGATGACAAACATCCCCTCCTCGAAAGTTGGTGGATGTCAAATTTTAATTTTGTCTGTGATAGATTTGAATTTGCACATGTTTGGGGTGTTGTCGTGGCTCGGGCTACATCCCAATGCTAATGTTTTATTCTTCCAAGACAGAAAAAAGCAAAAAAATATGGAAATTAGGTGCCTTTTCCATATGGAAATTAGGCACCTTCTTTTCAAATTATGGCTTGCAAGTACCTTGGAAATTGGAAGTAGACACCATATGAATCGGGTTCTTTGCTTAACATGGGAAGTAGACACCTTAGCAATCAGGCGCTCATGCCTAATATGAGAAGCAGGTGCCTTAGAAATCGAGCACTCTACTTAACATGGGAAGCAGATGCCTTAATAATCAAGCGCTTATGCCTATCATTGGAAGCAAACACCTTAGCAATCAGGTGCTCTACTTAACATGGGAATTAGGCATATTTTTGCTAATTTTTGGGTGTCGTACTTATAAAACAAACTTTATACAAAGTATTTTTTTTCAACTCAAAAATATGGTGTTGTTGTCCCAACAAATGGAAATCGAGTGCCCTTTTTCTTGGAAAAACTAGAAATCAGGTTTTGGTCTGCCATAAGACGGGATGCAGGTGCCATATCCTTAACATACTAGGATTCAAGTGCCCTGTATTGTATAACAATAATCAGGTTCCTCCCTTCTGCAGTATGGGAATCAAATGCATTCTACCTTAAAACAAAAATCAAGTACCTTTCCCATCATAAAATGGAAAACAAGCACTTATTTTTATTCAATGGATGCTGACTTTTCCTTGTATATGCATTGTAAGGTTGATCAAGCTTTTAGTGCTATGGTTTAATAATCAGGAACAACATCCGCATCCACCCCTAAACCAATAGTTGAGTGTTTTATTGTCCATAAAGACCAATCCAAACACTCTTGTGTAGATTCAAGTTTAGTATTCCCCTCTCTAAGTGGGGACTAGCTACTCCTACTACAAGCAATTTCTCCTAGAAATATTGGAAGGCACAGTTTCATGGATCCTATGCTTGTTAGGCCTAGGTTTCCCAAACTACCTAAAAACTGTACTCAAGGCATCATTCCTGCAAAATAAAAATACAACTAAAAAAAAACTTTGAAATAATAATTGTCTTTGGGACTATGTGGACTAGGTCCACATATTACTAACTCAAGATAAAATTAGAATCAACTGCGATCTCTCCCATGCCTAATATAGACTCAATCATATATGCTTCAAACACATGGTATGGACACAAGCGATGGCCATTGACTATTAAGGTAATGTTGATGTCATCAATTGTTATGATCCTCACAGCCCCATTGTTGATGACTTCAATCACTTCATATTGCCCCATCCAACACTGCATGAGTTTTTATTTCCTTTCCTGGGATCGGGAATCATATAGTAATTCCCATTATCCCACTTTAATTTGCTTTGGCCTTATGTGGCGGTCATGCCACTTGGCCCTTTATTTTTGAACGATCTCTATTTTTTGTAGAGCATCAAGGTGGTATTCATCCAGCTGATTAAGCTACCGAATTCATTCCTTTTTTGCATCATCCAGGTTTATATTCAACTCTACTATAGTCATAAGTGTTTTTACTTCAAACTCTATAGGAATCATAGCATTTTCCCCATAGACTAACTGAAATGGTGTAAAACTAGTAGTAGTCTTCTAGGTGTTCCTATAGGCCCACACTGCTTTTGATAGTCTAGTAGCATAGTCCTTCCTATGTTGCTACACTATTTTTGTCAAGATATTTTCCAACTCTCGGTTGGACACCTCAACTTGCCCTTTCACCAGTGGATGGTAGGGAGTGGTTTTATTATGCCTGATTTTGTATTGTTGCATGATATCATGAATCATCCTTGAAGTAAACTGAGGTCCTTGATCAGTTGTGATCTTCCTTGGAACCCCAAATCTTATAAAAATTAATGAGTACAATAAATATGCTTTAGTTTTCTCCTTTAAATCATGCAAAGTCTATACTTTAACCCACTTAGTCACATAGGTCCTATGAATCATGCAAAAACTAGGATATACCTCTTACCTCATGACTGCGAATTAATAGGTCCTATGAATCATGCAAAATCTTATAAAGTATATATAGTTTGTGCTTTAGTTTTCCCCTTTAAATCATGCAAAGTCTATGCAAAGTCTATGCTTTAGCAGTTTTTCTAAATTCTGATATAAACCCCCTACAGTAATCGGCTGATACTAGGAAACTACAGATATCCTTTTATGTTTTGGGAGTAGCTAGGGTTTGGATGACCTCTATTTTATTTCTATCTACTTTGAGCTCATCTGCAGAAAGGTGATGTCCTAAAACTATCCCTTCCTGCTTCATCATATAATATTTCTCATTGCTTAGGGACAGGTTATTTTTCTTACAAAGTTTAAGTGTCTTTTCCAAAAAATTGTGGCATTTTTAGGATTTTAGTTCCTTTTGTGGCTTTGCAGCCTCTGGTCGTTTTGTTGTTGAATCCTTGCAGGTTCTCCTCCTTGTTTCCTTGAAGCTGCTTTTGGTGGGTCTGAGGAATTTTGGCTTCTTAAGCAGTTTTTCACATCCTTTTGGGCTTGTGGGGTTGCCCATGTGCTTTCTACTATGACTCTGCTCTTTGGGTCTGAAGTGGTAGTTCCTACGGGTCTTAGTTTTTTTCATGGCCTCTGGGGGCCTCTAGTTTTATAGTTGTTGATTCCTTAAGGGACTTCCTTTTCTTTGTACCTAAAGCTATTGTTGAAGGTTGTATGGGATGTATGGCTACTATTTTCTGGTTTGAGCTCTAACGTCTGCAGTCATGCCTTTTTGTGCTTCCTTCTTAGTGAATTCCTGTGGCACTCTCCCATCCTTTCCTTCAGAAGTGCTATTCTGCTACTACTACTTCCTTTGCTGAGTAGATGTTCTTGAAGGCTTCCTTTTCACATAAGGACCCTATGGCCTGGGGTGTTCCTTTTGCTATTGCACCACTTCAGTACCATCTTCAGGCTATTATTCCATTTTGCTTCATTTCGAGCTCCCCTACGTGGGATGTTGGTTTTCTACAGAGCTTTGTTTCCCAAGGGTGGTTTCTAGTTTTCCCGCCCTTGGGATGTTTCAAATTTTAAATCCTTGGCTCTATTTTCTTTTCCCACCCATGGGAAAGTTTCAAAAGGATTTTCGTGGTTAGGACAGTTTGGCGCTTTCTCCCGACCTTTTTCAATGCCTTGTGTTTCAAATTTGGGTTTCTGGCGGGCTTTCCCTTCCTGCCCATTTTTCCTTTGGCTCAAAGGAAGACGTCTTCCTCTGGCACAAAGGATTGTGTGTTCCTTATTTTGTTCCTTTGGGCTGACCTTGCCTAACTTTTTGTCCATCCTTGGACAAATTCCTTTTGTTTCATTCTGATGTTTCGTGTTGTATTATGATCCTTTGTAATCAGGTTTTGGGATCCTTGACAAAAACCCACTTTTAATCTAACAAAAAAATAAATCTCATTATTTTATATCTATGATCTAAAATAATATGATGATGAGTCTACCTATGACTTAGGTAATTTTTGGAGGGCCATTATCACTAAATTGCCATTTTCCCTACCAATAGAAGAGCTAACCTAATTGTTCGCTAAGATTTTCTTAAAACCCATCTCATGGCTATTGCAATTACAAAAACATAGATTATTTGATGAAGCTCTATGCTAGCACAATTGAAGAGATAAAAATCTTAGTGCTTAAGCCTAAGAAGAAAGAATGGAAAAACAAGGGTCGATATAAAAAAAATTATTCTGGCCAATCAAAATCCAATCAGGCCAATCCGACCAATTCATCCAATCAAGTAAACCAAGTGGTCATGAGCTAGTCAATAATGGCTCAACAACAAACTATGCAACAACAACCATGATAAATTGAATATCATATGGTTCCCCCAACCACTTAATCAATCCAAAGCACAATGCCAACTATGGACAACCAACCATGTTGATAATATGTTTGACAACCCCATCAATATACCCCATTGGTTGAATCTTATGCCTCCATTTTTTGTAGGTTATATGACTCAAATCAAATTTCCTTACCTAAGAAAACTTGATGATACCTCTAAACGTGCTAAACACTATAGGGGCATTTATTTTGTTCTTACCATAGAAAAAATGGGCATGACATAAATAACTACCATTAATTCAAAGATAGAGTGTGAGACCTTATTGAGTTAGGGGCTATCAAAATTAATAGTCCTCTAGCTCAAAAAAATTAAAATCTTAGAATTTTTCAAACACCACTTCCTCATCATGAGGAAGCACAATCAACAACAAGAGGGTCAAATACCAAGACTCCTCATACTCAGGTTAATCATATTAAAACATACCAAGGTTTTATGGGTGATATTCATATAGTAATCCAAGGTCAACAACAACACTCCAATCAACAACAACGGTTTATTCAACCACCCATACCCCCACTTGTAAGTGTGTCTCAACCTACCACATCATCATCTCCCATCCAATTCTCTACCAATCCCTCTCAACCAATCCATATTCTAGCCCATACATATCAATCCATTCATCCTTATAATCGTCCATCTAGGCCAATCATCTCATTGAGTAGTTGGTTAACCATGAGATTAAAAATGAATTCAACTAAACTATCTATATATGAGATAATTCAAAAATATCCTCCACATTGTGAAGCATTAATGGATATTCTAAAATCCATTGAAATTCAATATCAAGATGCTAATGCATTTAACAATTTTTTGGGGAATATTCAAACATGTATGGAATCATCCATCACTTTCTATGATTTTGAAATAAAACCAATATCATCAAAATCAATGGACCCTCCCTTACATATCATGACTAAAATTGATAGGAAGCCTTTAAAAATAGTTCTAATTGATACCAGCTCCTCCATAAACATCATCACCACATCTGCTCTTCAACATATCAAGCTTCTACTAGGTGACATCACCAAATCATCATTCACCTTGAAAGCATTTAATAATGCCCTATGTTCCACAGTTGGCACTATTATTTTTCCCATAGAATTGGGGGTGAAAATATTACATACTATGTTCCACATATTGGAAAGTTCCATGGCATATAATGTACTCCTTGCATGACCTTGGATGGGGGATATGATATGTGTCCCCTCCATATTACATCAATGCTTGAAGTATGTATACGAGGGACAAGTATATTGCATACAAGTGGATGTTGGACCGTTTAAGTATTGTAACTTTATCTCAAACCCTTATGAGTCCATGCTTCCTTCCACCCATTTATTCCTCACATTATTAGCCACTTCGTCATCCACCCCATCCATGTTATCATCTAAAGCTCCTATTCTTGAGGGGCTTCCAATCACCAATTCTCATCAAACATCCACTTCCACACCCCCATATTCATCACCATTGACTCCATGCACATGTGGTCAAACCCAATAAATATTAATCACATCATCAACATCCTCCACCACTCTTTCCACATCATCACCAATTCAAAAATCCACCCAGCCAAATCCATATTCATGCACATCAACCAATGTCTCACAAGTCAAATGATAGATTGTGAGATACCATCAGCCAACCATGAGTCAATTTTATACACATCCAATCCATCCACATCATCCCAAGTTGAGATCCACCTCACTAATATTAGTATTGGTGAATATGTGGTCTAAAATATCACAATCACACCACTCAACATTCAAAGTGCTAAGGATTACGATTTCCCACGTGACCCACCCTTATATATAGGAGTGGTACATAATATGGATTCACTGCCTAATAGTATTAATTTTATATATTGGGAACTTGATTCATCATCCAATCTAGTTACCCCAAATGAACCCAAATCACCCACACCAGCCAATATACAACATTTGTCAGGTTTTCCATCCTAGTATTTCCACATTGTTAATTGGAAAGGACATGGCCTAGGATGTCATGAATAGGGAATGCATGAAATTATTGATGTTTCATATCGAGAAACACATGACCATTCAGGTTTAGGTTATCATCCACTTTCATCCACCTCTTCTCTTGAACAAGATTTTCAAAGCTTAAATTTAAATTTAGGAGAAGCCATCCATCACTTAGATGAATTCAAAGATGAGAGTTACAAAGAATTCGACTTGATATCAATTATTTTTGATGAATCTAAAGAGGAATCATACCCCATTATTCCACACATTGAATAGGATGAGTTTTACCTCAAAATGTTCCTCATCCATTAGCCCATCTTCCACTTGCTTCTTCCACAAGAACAAGCTAACCCAACCGGTGAACCATCACCTCCATATCTTTTTTGGTTGGGGGGGCCCCTTGGCCCCTCCCACCCGGGCCTGCCAAATTCCCACCTCCATATCATTGATCCACATCACTGACCATTTTACCTATAATATATGTACATAATCTAAATTCAAAAATTTAAAACAACAAAATAAAAAAATAATTTTGCATGAACATTGCATTTATTTGTGTTGCTTGCTGCTATCTAGGTTTAACAAAGTTCTAGCATTAATTTTACCAAATAGGACCCATTCAATTCACCTTCACCAATCATCCATTTCCCCTTAAGTCAACATGAATCTTGTTGACTTATTTTTCCCCCTTCGTAATCCATACGATTTGGCAAAGTCAATTTCCTATTGACATGAGTCTTATTGGTATGGATCAATATTTTCTCACCTCTATCCTTTTCTAAGTTTTTCCTATCCAAGGAATTATTAAGAGCTTCATCCAACTACATTCCTCCATCGGCCCCACCTTTGCCTTCACCTAAACCTTTAGATCCTAAGGTTTTCTAGGCAGACATAGACAAGGTTGAGTTAGAAGAGTTTTATGACATCATAGATGATATTCATATGATCCCAACTTCCCATCAACTTGAGGAAGGTTCCCACATGTCTATTGAATATACTATCAATGTGAACCTTAGTTTAGACACATATAATCCTCGAATTGTTAAACTTGGGAAAATATTATCCATAGATGAACAAGAGCAATTAGTTACTCTCCTCAAGAGGAAGAAGAAGATTTTTGCATTGTTCTACAAAGACACGCCAGGCCTTGATTCTAATTTGGTTCTCCACAATCTCACCTTCTGTCCTGATGCTAAATCGGTCAAATAGAAACTTAGGTTGCATCCTACCATTGCCCTCTTGGTCAAAGAAGAGATTTGAAAACTATTATACATGGATTTAATTATACCCATTTATTATCTTGAGTGGCTCTCAAATAGGGTACCCATTCATAAGCCTAACGAGGTGATACTCATTTGCATTGATTTTTGAGATCTTAACAAAGCATGTTCTAAGGATGACTTTACTCTTCCAAAAATTGATACTCTTGTCGATACCTATGTTGGCCATGAAATACTTTCTCTCATGGATGATTTTTTAGGATATAACCAAACTCAAATAAATCTTGATGACCAACACAAAACAACATTCACTACACCTTAGGGGAATTTTTGTTACAAGGTGATGCCCTTTGGCCTTGGCCTTAAAAATATAGGTGCCACTTATCAACATGTCATTACATACATCTTCCATGATTACATGCATAATATCATTGAATATTATGTGGATTATCTCTTGGAAAAATCCAAAACTTGATAAGAGCACATTGGTTTATTGGAAAAATTATGTGATCAACTTCTAGAGCATAATGTAAGGTTGAACCCCATGAAATGTGTCTTTGGTGTTGCCTCTAGAAAACTACTATGGTTTATTATCTCTAAAATAGGCATTGAGTTGAACCCAAACAAATTCAAGGCCATCATGGAGATGGTTCCCCCAATAAATTTATAGGAATTGCATAGTTTAAAAGGAAAGATTCAATAAATCCATCATTTCACTGCACAAATTTTTGATAAATGTAAGCCATTCAATAACATTCTACAAAAGGAAGTGCCATTTTTATGGACATATGAATGTCAAAAAGTCTTTGATGACATTAATAAATACCTAGCCTCTCCAAAAGTCTTAGCTCCTCCTCGTATGGGGGTCCCCTTCCATATTTATGTTAAGCGTATCTAGATATTTGGTGATTCTCAATTTGTTGTCAAATAGGTAACCAAAGAATACCAATGCAAAGAGCCTACCATTAAGCTTTATCATGAAGTAGAAATGAAATTGCTCTCTAAATTTGATTGGTATAAATTTTATAGTTTGCCATGTTCGACTAATAGATTTGTAGATGTGATGGCCTCTCTTGGATCATTTATTCCAAAGGATACCTTAGGAGAGGTACAACCCCTTACTATTACAATAATATCTAAATATACAATTGTATATGATAAATATATGGATGAAAATGATGTTTGCTTTATCAATATGGAGTCATGTGAGCCTTGGTCAAGCCAAATAATAGCCTTTCTCAAGTTTAGAACACTCCCATCAGATATATCATGGACTACCAAATGCACTTTCAAGAAAAATACAACTCATTTTACTCTCTTGGGGGACGTGTTGTATAAACGTGGTTATGATGGAATCCTCCTTCGTTGTCTTGAGTCTACTGAGGCACAAAGAGCCATAGCTTAAGCACATTGTGGTACTTGTGATGGTCATTTGTAGTGGAATATCTATTACAAAGTGTATTCTATGCATGGGTTACTATTGATTCACAATGGAATGAGATTATTGTACATACGTTAAAAATTGTAAGTAATGTCAATAGCATGCTAATTTAACTCATGTGCCATCACAAGATTTATAACCTATTCAAAGCCTTTGGCCCTTTCACAATGGGGTCTAGATTTAATTGGTAAAATATCACCTCCTTCCTCGGGGTAACATACATTCATTATCATAGCCACATAATACTTCACAAAGTGGATTGAGGCAATTCCTCTAACCAGTATTATATGACCTAGAATTGTGGAGTTTATACTTCATCATATTATTTGTCATTTTGGTATCCCCTCAAAAATTATCTCTGATAATGGAAAGTCTTTCAAGAACAAGGATGTTCGAGAACTTTGCAAGAAATATAATATCCAACATATTTTCTTGACTCCTTATTACCCACAAGCAAATGGACAAGTTAAGGCTACCAACAAGACCTTGATTGCTATTCTCAAGAAACTTGTTAAAGAAAATCATAGAGATTGGCATACACAAATTCCTTTGGCATTATGGGCTTATCACACAAGCATTCGCATGCCTACTGGTGCAACACCATTTTCATTGGTATATGGAGCCGAAACAATCATACCTCTTATGCTTGAGATCCCCTTATTACAAATTCCATTACAAGAATTCATAGATGATGACATTGCTAGACAGGCACGTCTTGACCAACTCACACTTCTTGATGAAAGGTGATTCAATGCTTTAGAGCATTTACGAGTATATCAATACCACCTAAAGTGTGCTTATAATACCAAAGTTCATCTACATGAATTCCAAGTAGGAGATCTTGTCCTTAAAGAGAATCAACAAAATACCAATTATTTACCACACCTTTGTGATAAATTTATGGCTAATTGGTTAGCTCCATACATTGTTATTCAAAAAGTGGGTAATGGTACTTATAATCTTGCCAGTCCAGAGGGAGTAGAAAATCCTAAACCACTTAATGTTATACACTTGAGAGAATTATATGCATAATGTAATTAATATATGTATATTTACATGGCTATTACACAAAAAAAAACATTGCATTTCACACATTGCATTGCACACATTTTATTTCACTCATTTCATTTTATAAAAGTGCATTTCACAAATTGCATTTCATACATTGCATTCAAAACCACATTTCACATATCATATTAAAGATCATTTATTTAGTTGAGATATTAATTGGTCCAACAAAGTAATGTTACCTTAATCAAGGGAACCTTCAACAATCATCCATTTCATTGCATCATTCCATAAAGTCAAACTATCATTAGAAAAGCCACATTACCATAATTCCTAGGTGATTTCGGTCACTCAACCACTCCTAGTATTTTAAGAAACCTCCTATTCATGTCAAGTTTTCTCTAGGACCAAGACACAATTTTCACTAAGAAAATCTTGATTTTTGGGAATTTATTTCAAATCGTTATTGAACCAACCACAATTTCACATCTTAAAAACATCTTGTGTCAAAGAGGGATAACACCATACTTAATTTGAACCTCAAAATAAAAAGGGTATTCCTTGCTTATCCCATCATGTAACATAGTCCACAAAAATAGTGGTTTTCACCACTATCACAATGTCAAAATAAAAGAAAGAGTAGGGAAAACTCCCTTAAAACTCTAAATATTTTACACATCACACACCATTGATCATTGGGTTGTAAGGATCATACTACATTTCTAGTTAGATGGTTAGGTAGTCATCCCCAAAACTTAAGAGATCAAATCCTTGGACTATGGAGTTAGCCTCCATCAGATCTATAGATATTTTAATTGCAATGGAGTACGCTCATGCATGGTGACACATCTCTTTTAAAGAGACCTCTGATCATACATAAGGACAAGCTAGCTTCTTGGTCTTATCCATAACAGGTCACACCCAATTTACTCAATATGGGTTAATGAACTCACTTGCACACACATTGGTTTTTTATTACCTTAAGTCATTACCATGCTCATGATTCGGTAAATGAATTCACTACACACACATTTAGTCCTAGAAGAATTAGTTAGTATTTAGTGAGTTTTTTTGATATCACTAGTATGTATGAGTCTTCATAAAACATTTAGTTTTCCATATCAACATCCATATCTTCTTCCATATAAATATACATATATTCTTCCATATCAATATTCATATCTTATTTTGTGTCAACTTCCATGTCATTTCATGAGTCTTTTCACCCCACCTATAGACACTAAAATTGTATCAATCTGATTAGATGACCAAGAAATGTTCTAATAGACACCCTATGGCCCCCTTGGGCAACCCTCAAAGGTTAAATAGTGGTTCTAACCACTTTTGGGAGTTTCTACACCACTTTTAAGAAGTTTTGGGTCATATAGGCATGGTTTTCCCACCCTAGGATGACCATAGTTCATGGTCGTCCCACCTAGGCATGACCACGAACAACCGTCCTTGGGTGGGATGGCCATGGACCCTCAAAAAGTCAAAGGAGGGACAAATGACACCCATAATATACCATTTATCTTACCCATTGAAGCATGCTAGTCTATGGGTGCATAACTCTCATGCCAAGTTGCAAATTGGAGGCCCCAAAATGGATATTCCTTCCCCCTCCAATGCATGGCAATGTTTGAAAAAATGGTGGCACCTGCCTTGCATGGCCTCGCATGCCCATTTGACCATATGCCCTCTTAGGCTATAAAGTGGATCCATCCCACCCAATTCTAGAGAAGAGTCTTTGTAATATTTCACCGTGAAGTGTTACCAAGATTTACCCCCAATCTGCTGTGCATTTTTCCTTGAGATCTCCATAGAGCAAAGGATGTTTTCAAGTGATTCCAAAACATGCAATCCATTTACAAAACTAACCCATTTGAGTTAATCAGATCCCAAAATTTGATGCAATACTCCTAGGATTAATTTATATCTAATCCCAGATGAATTGGTGGTAAAAACCACCAGATTTTGTGGTCGTCCCACCCCAAGATGACCCCCAAATTATGATAGTCCTAAATGGCTCACCCTAGGATGACCACAAATTAGAGAAAAATTTATCTTCTCTTTTTGAATAGATAGATTCTAGAATATATTTTATGCATTTTGTTAAATTTTGGTCCAATTTGGAGTTATTTTGCACTTGTTATCATGTATTTCTTGTTTTGTAGTCCTGAATGGCACACCCCAGGATGACCATAAATCTGTGTGCAATTTCTGTTTTTGATTAGATCATTTCTAGAACATATTATATGCATGATCCTAAGTTTTGGTAGCATTTGGAACAATTTTGAATCATCTATTACATATTTTATCTTTCAAGCTCATTGTTGCATGCACCTTCATGATTTCATCTTAATCCACACATGCTATTAATAAATTTCAGTTTCTTGTGTGTAGATCCAGGTATCACAACATATGAGGAAGGAGCAACAAGTTATAACAACAATAGAATATTTTAGCAACAACATCAAAAGTCCACTCCCTTCAATCATGAGTGTGAGGAAGACACTACAAGCGTACCTTGGATTTTTGAAAGGATTTGATCCTTTGAGTATTGTAATGAGTTGTATCAATTGAGAGCCCTCAAGGGGATATTTTGTAACCACATATTTGGCAATTGCAGTAATATAGGTAGAATTTACCATTTATTTCATCTATTTCTCATCTTATGCTTACTTTAATGTCTCTTTCCTAGTGCTTAGATCAATAAAAAATAGATGCATCTCATTTCCCTCTGCTAGGTGCACCATTTTTCTTCTCTATAGTGATGATCATAGTGGGACCCTTGTCCTATTTGATTTAGCTAAGTTTTGACCCTATTTTTTCTTTTGAAATGTTGCAGGTTTTGGTCATTTTGGACTGAAATGGCCCCTGATTCCCTAATTGGAACACCCAAGAATGGCCATAGTAGCCATACCACCCAGATACGATCCCCAAATTTATAGCTGTCTCACCCTAGGATGACCACAAAATAGAGGGTCTATAGCAAAAAATTCTAAAAATAGCAATTTCTTAGGCTTTCAAGGTAAGTAATTGCACCTTTACTTTGCATTTTTTTGTCCAAAAAAGGCTAAATTTAGTTTTTCTTCCTCCCCTTGTTTGCTTGAAAGGTAGATTTCACTTTTCTTTAATTGCAAAAATAACAAAATAATAAGAAAAATAGAAAAATAATCTAGTAGAAACACATTTGTGTGATTTAATTGCTTGCGACCTACCTAATGGGTACATTGTCATTTACGACATGCATTTTGAAGGTTTAATTTATATTTAATACTTCTAAAAGTGAAATGTTCTTTATGCATTTAGTGAAATATCATTGAGTTATCTATTGTTTTACTTTATTTAAGTATAAAATGAACCACACACACCATGTCACATTTTGAACATTAATGAGTTGGATTTCATCCCCAACCACTAATATATACCAATGATGGTGGGTTTCATATCCACCCATTGACTCACATCCTAAAAAACCTATTTTTGACCAAGGTCGGCTCCAAGAATTGTCATAGCCTATGGGATAGAAAATGTATTTCTATTTGAAGAGGTATATCGTTGACCATAGTTTAATTGGGTGAGGACTGGTAGGACCTATGCTCCCTGACTGGTTATGGGCTTCATATCCATACTTTGGTGGGTTTATATAAACAAAATTTCACTATCGATTATTGATTTGTGAGTATACAGATGAAATATTTTTAACACAAGAATATCATACAACATAATCAAAACACATGACACAAGATCTCCTTGATAACAACAAATCAAAACACACAAAATAGTTTTAAGAAATAAAAACTTGTCTTATTGCATGTTTTCATTCTTGTGTGTTGCATCATTAAAATTTGTAAAGGAGATAATCACCTAGGGTTTGGTAGGAAGTAGCTATGGTGTGCACCCACAGCCAAGCCCATTCAAGGGTGGACTATGGAGAGTAGATAAGGAGACACAAGTCATCTCTAATTTCCCCCACAAAAAAAAAAAAAAAAAAAAAAAAAAAAAAAAAAAAAAAAAAAAAAAAAAAAAAAAAAAAAACAACAACAACACAAAACAAAAAAAACAAAAAAAAAAAAAAAAAAAAAAAAAAAAAAAAAAAAAAAAAAAAAAAAAAAAAAAAAAAAAAAAAAAAAAAAAAAAAAAAAAAAAAAAAAAAAAAAAAAAAAAAAAAAAAAAAAAAAAAAAAAAAAAAAAAAAAAAAAAAAAAAAAAAAAAAAAAAAAAAAAAAAAAAAAAAAACAAAAAAAAAAAAAAAAAAAAAAAAAAAAAAAAAAACAAAAAAAAACACACCAAAAAAAAAAAAAAAAAAAAAAAAAAAAAAAAAAAAAAAAAAAAAAAAAAGAAAGAGAAAAGAAAAGAAGGGGAAAAAAAAAAAAAAAAAAAAAAAAAAAAAAAAAAAAAGCCCGGAGAAGGAGGGAGCCGGGGGGGGGGGGGGGGGCCCCCCCGGGGAAAAGAAACCCCCCCCCCCCCGCCCCCCCAGGAAAGGGCCCCCCCCCCCCCCCCCCCCGGGGGGGGGGCCCCCCCGGGGGGCCGGGGGGGGGGGGGGGGGGGGGGGGGGGGAGGGGGAAAAACCCCCCAAACCCCCCACAAAAGCCTCAAGCCCTAAGGATATGTTCATACCTTCTTGGTTGCCTCCTACTCACCCAAGTCCCAGAATAGTTAGTAACTTCACCTACAAGGAACCCCTATGTGGGACACCCCTACAGGTTTTGATCCTAATAAAGGAACATACCTTCCCTATTCAAATGCTTCACATGTCTTCTTTCAAGAAAGAAAATTGCATGTTTAGGTGCTAATAGATAGAGTAATACCAAACATTCACGTTCCTTCTAGATCCGCTATGCTCATATATGGGTAAGATCAAGAGTACACACACTAGGCATGGCCAAATTATCAAACTACACCTTTAAATTACCCTAATAGGTTACAACAACCTAAGTACCAATATGAGTATGATACTCATAGCTCAGGGCAAGCAAACTCAGCCCTTCCCTTCCTCATAAATGAAGGAAATCATGAGGAAATATTTTATTATCCTCAGGTCCATTATGCTATGCAAGCACGATGTACCTCTATGCCAATTGAGTACATGGAAAACTTGGCTAGGATTGAACCTCAAGTGAACACAACTTTCCTTGATCAAGTGAAGTTCATAATAAATATTGTAGACTATCCTAAACAAGATATACATTAGGTTTATACTACTAGGGTTCATAGGCCCCATACAATAGAGTAGATAAATCAAGTAGTTGTAAGATATGCTAAACATCATGCACATTTCAATCAGCTTTAGTGGGATAAAGAACGCTTGGATCACCAACATCAATTAGAAAAGAAAATAATTGAATAGCAAACCAATGAGCTATTCTTGAAGACCTTACATGAGAGGGTCCCTACCCCAAAGTACCCATAGATAGGGGGTTCATCAAAGGTAACCTAATTTCAATCAAGATAGGCCTCCCAGGCCTAATCCAATGTTGCCTCCTTGACCTCTTAGGCCTAATCGGGATTTTCCTCCTAGGCTAAACATAGATCACCTTCCACATATGCTTACCCCTCCTTGTAGGTCAGCTCAAGAGACACCTTACGGAGCCTAAAATAAGCTTGAACTAGAATAAGAATATCCTAAAGCACCTTATGGAGGCAGGGTGGATGACATTCAACCACCACATAATAGGCTTGATATTCCTCACCATCCCCCATAGGATCAAAGCAAATAAGAGGAGATAAAATTATCTGATGCATAAAATGCATTTCTAGAACACATAAAATCAATAGATAACAAGACCTCTGGGTCTAGGGCTCAGAAGCCCACTTTGTGTTAGCTTCATAGTCAAAACTACTTGCGCCTCTACCGGAATGAATAGGAAAGGTGCCCGCACTCCGATCTAATATCAATGTTCTTTGAATCGCCTCGCCCTTACCAATACGGAGGTTCAGTAAGCACTAGTTCGATTTCTCGCTTCACCTATTAGTAACTTCACCTCCTTATCTAGACCATTTTAAAATTCCCAAGCTAGAAAAATTTAAAGGAGAAATATGTGCAGGAGCATGTAACCAATTTTTTTAATCACTGCTTCTGCATCCAAGAAATTAACGTCTTAAATTTGAGGATATTTTTGCTTACCCTCTCTAGCCCTACCATATAATGGTATAATAAACTCCCAAAGTATAGTGTCTACAACTTTGAACCATTCATAGATGCATTCCTAGAGTGCTTTGACTTTAAAACTAAGTGAAAGGTGATGTTAACTAACCTCACAAGGTTAAAACAATATGATCACAAGTCAATCATAGACTATGGCAATAGGTGATGAACACTTCTTGCTAATCTACCATACTTACTCCCCATGTTTGAGTTGACTCGCATGTTTTCTAAGAGCTACCTCAAACCAATTTCCTTGTTGCTAAAACTCCAATAGTACCAAATCTTGAAGATGCTCTAGCATAGGCTAGAATAATCAAAGATATTAAGATTCAAGAGGGGAAATTTTCCAAACCTCACAAAAAAACCAAGCAAGAAGAAAGGAAAATACCCCCTGTTCAAAATCCAAGGAAAAACAAAAGGTAAAACCAGCTAGCCAAAAATATAACTTTGAAGTGCAACTAAATCTGGTGATAGTCAACCAAGTTGCTATCAATATTCCAAGGCCTATGCAACCAACACCATATCAAAAGCCAAATTATTAGGCCATACTTGGAAAATACAATAATAACAATCAAATAAATCAATGGCTAAACCAACAATGTCACCCTAAGCAACACTATACACCCATTACTCAGTCCATGGACTCTTTATTTCAGCATATTTGTGCATTTAAGGTAATTAATCTACCTGAAAGTTGACCTGTATATCCAAATGCACCAAAGCCCCCAAGATATCATGAATACCTATACTATGATGTGTCTCAATCAGATAAATCAACTTCTTAACTACCTCAGTGCCATGTTTTGGCAACCCAAATATTTTCCTGAGTGCCTTTGTTGTGAATTCTACCTTCATCGACCACTTGCCCATATTGATATAGGCAAGTCTACTTGCAGGATCATATGCTTGAACCATATGCAATAGATAGTTATAAAATAATATCTTTTGGTGTGGTGGCACCTATGCTATCACAACTACACTAGCCTTCTCAAATTATTTTGTCCATGGGTGGGTCTTGTTTTCTTCATTTCTCCACCACTTCTGGCATGTATCTCCTCAATGTTGTATAATTGATATCCTTGTTATCTCAACATGGTTCTCCTTAGGTTTACTACTTGTATCTAGATAATGGAATTTACTATGCAACTCCCTCCTCAAGGCTCTTTCCTATGCCATTTCCTCCTCTCAAAACCTTGGTGGTGTCCTTCTTCGATCAACCCTCCAATACCTCTACCCTCTTCATGGCCTATATCCTCCTCTCCTCTAAGGATTATTACCATGCTAACCACAAGACTCAAACTATCACCCTTGGTATTGCCACATATATTTCTCTCCCTCATCAGGGGTCCTAGTGATTGTTAAACTCTATTGGCTACAATTATTCTTAACCAGTATTCGAACTCTTCGGTTGAAATCATTTTCCTGCCATTCCTTTGGTTAGTTTTTATTTTTGGAAATCACCTATCATGCAATTAAAAGTCCTCTGAAAACCATATAGTGCTATTTTAGATCGTACAATACATCCTCCAAATTGTTTATGTATGATTTTAGTTTGTACAACCACCTCCAGATCGTACAATCTCTCAAACTGCTTCAAATCGCTCAACCAACTGCAAATCATACACCGACTACACCAAAATATACAAGTCCCATACCAATCTATACAATGTCCCTATCTACCTATTCTCCTTTTCTGAATTCATACAACTCCGTATGATTTCATATGATTTACTCAAAAAGGTTGAAATTGGCCTCTAAACAACTTGAAATTGTACAATTTTTTCTTGAGATCATACAATATATCCTCCAAATTGTACAACACATCCTTTGAAACCCTTGTTCACCTAAAACTTATGTTTTTCCCTTCTTTTGCATGATTTATCACCGACCCAATTGCCTAAATGTCTCGATCTATCTTTTTCATGTAATTTTGAATACAATCTACAATTTTTACTTTACTTGGCACAATATCCTCCAAAAATATTTTTTTTTGTCTATAATGCAGGGTTGTACGATCTTCTCTCCTCTTTCTTCTACCTTCTATAGTTCATTTTTTCCGCTTTTCTTTGATTAGTGCTTGTAATCTCTTTTTCCTTGCAACTTCTTCACTTTGGCTCCAATCTATAATTTCTTTGAACCCTAGGTGGACATTTTCCACAATATGGTTCTTGCTTTTCTGACTTCTACTACAAACCCTTGGTTCACTTAAGCTAAAACTCAAAATTTCTTTTAATAGAGTCGAAACCCTTGCTTTTATCTTTCGGTTTGATTTTCTTGAATGCAAAAAGTCTCCTTGGTGTAAATTTTTGAAAATGGGTCATTCAATCTTGTAGTTTATTGATGAATTTCAATGCCCATGTAGTAGATTTCATCTAGTTGCACACTTTTCACCTTATTTCTCCTTAAATTTCAAATTTACTCTTGTACGATTTGCAAAATTACTAAAATTATTGCTATCAAAACCTAACTGTTCAATTTTTAAATTGTGCCACTATACCCTCTTGCATGCCTTTTTGTCTTCTTTTTGTCCAGATGATTGACAACTCACCATTTTTCCCATGAAATTTCATATTTTTCTTGCTCTTTTTCAACAACTCATCATTCCACTCATGTGAACATTAAATGCAATGATTGAAAATCATACAACTACTCCTAAAATCATACAATGTACGATCTAAATTGTATAACATGCTTCCTTGTATGATTCTACCTATGCTTTTTCTATTTTTTCTTGTATGATCTCCCACTTATGCTTTTTCACCTTAAAATTGGTTTGTACGATCTGTTACTTAGAGAAATTTTTCTATTTCTCTCTCTTGAAGAGGTCACCATTTATGGTTTTCAACCAACTTCCTTCTTAATTTCACAATGAGGGATTTTCACAATTAAGGAATTTTATTTTATTTTATTATATTTTTTTTTTTATTTTTCTTTTATTTTTATTTTTTTCTTTTTCATTTCCTAATACTATTTACACTTATCATCCTGGGAATCACACAATGATATTCACTTGCATGACCCCATATGATTCTTCTCTTGGAGGTTCAACCATGACATTACAAGTGATTGTCGTATGATGCCACTTGCTCTCTAGGATGATTCATCTCCACTTGTGATGTTATCGAGTTTCCTAGACCATCCACCACCATGTGTATAATTTGGAATTTTACAATTGCAAGCTAGAGTATCTTCACATGGTGTCTCTTCCTCTTGTCGTATAGGTGATTTATCCCTTGGTAGTGGTGCTCTAACTATTCTACTATAATTTGAATGACTTCTCTACCTATCTCCTTAGATCAATTCTATATTCAGAATTGGTGATTGAATCCTCTATTGTCTTTGGTTTCTTCCATCTACAAAATGCACTCTTCCTCTACTAGTGAGACATCTACCTCGTAAGTACCTTCCACATCCTCTTCCTCTTGACATCGGACTTCTCTATGCCAATGGTGATTCCTCCTTTCCTTATATTAATCATCTACCTCCTTCCACTCTTTGAGGTCCTCGTTGGATTAGTGGTGGTCGTCCTAATGGATATGGGTTTTGGTAAGATTCCCCTCATCCTTGGTATACCTTACAGATTCCTTGTGTAGTTCAAACATGCTAAGGGCACATCTCCCAACCATCTAGGAATAGGGGGTCAAAACCTTCCTTTTCCTCTTCCTCTAACTATAACATCGCTTTGAATTATTTCATTCTAGGGTCAAATACCTCCTCCCCTTCCTAGCTGAATCCTTAGGGGTCCTTGTCGATTCCTTCCTCCCATTGCTTGGTTATTAGGAGTTATCTCTACCAATTCAATGTTGGCTAGTGGACTTCTACTTCGTCTTATGCTTGGTAAAATTTTTCATAGTGCTCTGATTTTATGATCTACACATACTAAGATATGTATCCATATTATTTCCTTGAAGTATCTTTGTGGAGATGAGGTTGTCAGGATCTCTCTATATGCATCAATAAAATATGTCTCATAACTTGAGTTGTTCTGATTATCTTCTCTTTTTTTCAACCAATCTGCTAGTAAATTCATTAATTTCTCCAATATGATTACTTATCTCCTTTATTTTCTTAGTTGTTGATAGACTATTGTGTATGCTTGTAGATCAAGGTTGGCTTGATGCTCCTGAGATTTTTCTAGTTGTCGATGTGTTGTTGTATAGGTTGGGGGATCACGGTTACCTTGAGGATTTTGGGGTCTTTCTAGGTAATTTTTATCATCACTAATTTTTGTGCTAGGTTACCTTACTAGCCAAGGTATTTCTTCATTACTAGATTCACTCAAATCTACCCATGCATTACCTTGTGATTCAGGTGATGTGGTTGCTTCCTCAATGTCTTGCCAAAGTATCTCTGCATCTTCATTTGTCATTGGCATATCACTTGGTGGTACTTATGAACTTGTGCTTGTACCATCATTTATTACACCACTTCTTGGAGTTATCCCCTCATTATCTTGAGCTTCTCCTTCTAGTTCTTGTAGCCTAGCTATTCTTTTTTCATCTAACCTTTGTATTGTACTATCCAATTCTTGGATGGTTTGTTCTCTCAACCTTGCATTATGATCTTGTAGTATTTGATATTCCTCCTATAGTTGTTAGGTCTGTAGTTGCATTCTCTACTGTAATAGCCCTATCTAAGCTAATAGAGTAAGTTCAACCAATTCTTCATCAATGGTCTTGTTCCCATTCTCCTCTGGAATTTCCATTTCAAAAGTGTCCACTCTATCCTCATATCGTATCGTTAATCGTATCCTTATTTGTCCTTCTACTTGTTGGGGTAGTTCTCTATGTTCCACCTAAGGATACATCATATTTTGATTTACTTGGGGTGCTTCTTCTTGCCTTCTCCTATTTCTAGGTAATAGTAATATCTCTTGATATTTTATTTCATTTGGAGGAATCCACTCTTCATATTCCTCTATTACTCGTTTGATCCCATCTGCAAATTTGACATACACTCACAATATTCTTCTTTATCTAGGTCAAGGTACCAACTCATGCTATTTTATGGTTGGCCTTGTCTCCTCAAGTGTTTGTCATGCCACAATTTGCTTCTTTTATAGGCTACCTCAATTCCCAATTATGCCATGACTCTTCTTTCATCCAACTTAATCAGTGATTTCAATTGCTCTTCCAAACTTTCTTGATCACCCAAGTGATGCTCCATTGTGACTCTCAAACTTGGTATCAAGAATTCAACTGGCACCATTGCCTCTTGTCCATACATCAATTGGAAAGGTGTATGCTATGTTGTTGGTTTAAAATTTGTTCTATATACCCACAAAATAGATGGTAACATTTCCTCCCAATATGCCCCATTTTCTCTGGTATACTATAGACTAGACAATGAATGCAAAATCTTGAATTCGATTTTTATTGTCTTAATTGATATCATTTACAAAGTATTCTCCTTGATCACTTGTTATCTATAGCGGAATGCCAAATCTTGTAGTTTTTTTCCCGTATAAGAATCTTATTATAATTTTAGCTAAGTTATCAGGTAATTCTCTCGCTTCGACCCACTTCATCAAGTACTCTTTTTCTACCATAATATACCTATACTTCCTTCTTCGAGAGGTTTTCCATGGTTCGAAGAAGTCCAATACCCATATTTCAAATAGTTCTTAGGATTATGATGGATGCAATGGCATAAAGTCTCTCTTTATTGGATTCCTTATCCTTTGACAAGTATCTCATGCTTTTACATATTATTTTGCATCATTATGCAATGTGGGCCACCATAATCCTACTAGTAATATTTTCCTATAAGTTGCATCTGGTTCAATGTGCCCTCTTTCTAAGCTTCATGATCTTATTTCAATGCCACTTTAACTTCTTCCTCCATCATGCATCTTCGTAAAATACCATTGCTTCCCATATTATACAATAATTTTGCTATCAATTGGAAAGGTGTTGACTTCATAATCACTTTCTTTTTCTCATTTCCTATCATTTCTTGTGGAAAATATCTTATGGATAGATACTAGTGAATAAAATTGTTCCATGATGGAACAAAATTAATGGTAAATAATTATGCATTAGGGAATACATCTAGAATCCCTGTTCCTATAGGCTATCTTGATCGTATCCAAGATAACTAATCTATAAATACATGCTTCTTACCAAGTCTCACTACTACTTGAAATATGAACTCCTATAGGGTGATGAGTCACCTACTGACCCATCCTTGTATCACTAATTTTTTTATCAAGTACAACAAAGCTTGGTTATCTACATAGAAAACAAATAGATTTTCCAATAGGTAATGCCTAAAATTTTGGACTACATATACCATTCCCAAGGCTTCTCTTTTTGTTGTACTGTAGTTTCTCTTTGCCCTTGACAATAGGTGACTAACAAAGAAAATAGGTTGATCCAGCCTAAACTATCCTTCTTGTGCCAAAGCACATTTTATTACAAAATTTGAAGCATCAATGTGGATATGGAATTCCTTATCCCAATTCAGGAACACCAAAATTGGGTTGCTGACAACCTTGAAATTCAACTCCTCAAAGGCTTCTTGGTTCTTCTCTTTCCATATAAAAGGAACATTTTCTTTGTCAAAAAGTCCAATGGATAAGACACATGTGCATAATTCCCAATAAATCTTCGATAATACCCCATCGATCCAAGGAAGGTTTTAAGTGAACTCACATCATATGGCTCTTCCATGTGCAATATCACATGGATCTTATCACGATATATTTTTAATCCTTCACTGCACACTATGTTCCCTAAAAAATTTCCATATGGTATCATCAGGTAACACTTTCCAGGGTTTAATGAGATTTATGTGTTTCTACACCTACTCATACATTCACTAAGGGTAGGAATATGC
This sequence comes from Wollemia nobilis, assembly GCA_028583015.1. Lineage (NCBI taxonomy): Eukaryota > Viridiplantae > Streptophyta > Pinopsida > Araucariales > Araucariaceae > Wollemia > Wollemia nobilis. The sequence continues at coordinate 1,392,322 of JAQPPZ010017031.1, read as the reverse complement.
TCCTTGATCTTCCCATAAATGGACCAGTCATCCAAAAATGCTTTGAATTTTACCATTGCCAACTAATAAAATTTATAGTATGATGTACTGAAACATAGTTGGGATATTACAAAGCCTAAATGACATTTGATTGTATGCATAGATGCCATTCTCCACAATAAATGTGGTCTTCAACTTATCTTCCTCAACTATACTTATTTTATTGTAACCCAAAAATCCATCAAAAAATGAATAGATCTCATGTCCTATGACTTCCTCCAGGATGGAATGTGTGAAGGGAATAGGGAAGGGATACTTAATGGTTATTGTATTTAGAATCCTAAAGTCTACACATATTATGATTTTATCCACTTCCTTCTTCAAGGTGACCACTATAGGTGATATCCATTCACTGGTTGTAACCCTGAAGATGATTCCTGCCTCCAACATCTTATCTATATCTGCATTCACTAATGCAACATATTTTAGATTAATCTTATACGGTCTTATCCTTACTAGTTGTGCTCCAAGAATAAGTGTAATATTATGGACACATAACTCAAGTAGTACTCTCTTCAAGTCTTTATATGCCTATGAAAAGACATCCTTATATTCCAATAATATCTTAAAAACCACCTCTTTCAATATATGGTTCTAATCATCACCATAGTGAATCATCCTAGGTTCATCCTCCATCCCTATATTGATGTCCACTATCCGAGGTCCTTCATATTTGATATTTTTTGGCTCACTCACTGCTTTCTCCACATTCTTTGGGTGTGTCGATCTTACATCAATTTCCACATATCCTACTGTATATTCTACAAATATCTATGGAAATGTCCATTTCTCTTTCACCTCTTTCTTAGGTTCCTAGATGACTTTGGTTTCATCTTGTTTTTCCTTGATCTCCTCTAAGTCAATACAGAGGTAGTTGGATTGAAAAATTTCATACTCCTCCATTTTCCAATGAAGAAGTCCACAATCAGATCTAGCTTCATATTCACTACATTCATCAAGGTACAACATTCTTTCTCCATATGATTCATATCCTTCATCTCTTGAGGAGTTTTAGAATTCATTGATCATGGCTACATCCTCACTGACCTTTTGATTAGTCAAGTTAATCATATAATTATGACGTCCATTGTTAAAAGTGATATAATTATTTCTCCAGTTGTGATTAACTTTGGGTACACTTATCCATGCTCTTCCAAATAGAGCATTGTATGAAGGCTTTTGCATAGTAATCACAATTAAATCCAAGACAAACTCTTGTCTAGCTATCACCACTTGTTGTGCTATCAAGACTCCTTTTATATTGATACTATATTGGTTAGAACCATATATTTGGAAGCTCAATGCCAATAGAGATGGAGTGCCTAGTTCTGGAATAACCCTTTCAGGTAGCACATTGACACTAGATCCTCCATCCATGATAACTTGCATCAATTTGTGCCCTAGGATCTCCATATGAACTAATGTGGGTTTCTCTCCCACACTAATAATTAATATGTTGGGGTCCATGAATTTGGTATTTTTTCTTCTTTTCCTAAACTAGTTGAATCTGCACTTCCATCACCTTGTGAGGTTGTATCTCTTCCAGTGAGGTTGTATCTCTTCCACCATAGCTTTTTGTAATGATGGGATAACTCTCAACAGGTTAGCCATGTTGATCTCTATTGCGATGTTTAAAACCTGTGCTACCAGATTTTGCACAACTGCCTTCTCTTCTGATGGTTTTTTTAGTTCCTTCTCTTTTGCTAACTTCACTTTCTTAGCTTTTTGTGCTTCATCTTGCAGTACTTTCTTTGATACTTGCTAGCATTGCTTTTATTTTGCTGGCTTAGCGTACTTATCCTTTTTATCTTGATTCCTTTTTACATTTTATGGGTAACTTGAAATCACTTTCTTGGTACAATTTTCTTCCTTGTGGTTACTCGGACCACACCACCTACACATGTGTGTAGTGTCTGCTTGTTATATTTCTTGTCTTTGAGGTGAAGGATAATTTTTTGTGAAATGCCCCCACTCTTGGAAATTGTGATATTGTATGATCGGCCTCCCTTCTAAATCATACTACAAATAGCTCTGTCCTCCTTGTTGATTGCCCTGGTTCTATCTTCTACCTCGTTGGCTATTTTTATAACCACCTCTTTTTGCTTGTTGCCCGCTTCCTAGGGTCTTTGGTTTCTCTTCTTGCTCCTGGATTGTCAAGATTTGGGGACGTACTCTTGCATTATACAAACATAGTAGCACCTTGTTTCCCATAAAATTATAGATATGATAGTAATCATTTTGTGGATATTTTACATTTTTATGACCCTTAGTTTTACATTCTATGCACCAAATATCATTCCTATTAGGTTTGCTTCTTTTTTCTATGATTATCTTGTTGAATTCCTATTGAAATGATGCTACTGTCCTTTGTATGGTGTCATATTCTCCACTATCTAAATCATTAGACTTGGGATGAGACAGTATTCCTACGTACTTCTATTTTTAGTCACTTTTGAAATTCTTTGCATGCTTCAAAGCTTCATCATACATTTTTGATGGTATGCCTTCATATTTTTCTTATATTTTGGTAGCAATCCATCTATGAACCACAACTTTACAAATACATATACCAAGAGCATCTACATATTATCTACTAACTACTTTAGTCTGTAGTTGTATTATTCTACATATTCATTAGGATTTTTCTTCATCATACAAAGTTTAGTGACAATGTCTCCATAATCCTTCAAGGGATAAAATTCTTCAATGAATTGTTTAATTGATTCCAAGTCCAAAAATATAATGCATTTTCCATTTTCAGATACCAATCCATCACCAATCATCTCAAGGTAGTAGGAATTAAATTCAACTAGCCATATGGCTGGTCTACACCATTTTATCCTCAAAATAGTTATACAGGTTCTGATATGTCTTGTGGGGTCTTCCTTACCATCACCTGTAAATGGTGGACATCTCTGCTTGGCTACCTTATTAGCCATATTTGGAGAATCATCCTCATCACTTGAGGTGTCTCATGGAATATCTATCTAATTCCTCCTTGGGGTGTTTTACTACACTCATCATCCGAATTTTCTATCTGAGGTATCTTATTCTATCCCACTATTCATTGACCAAACTCACACATGTCTTCACTCCGTGACTTCCTTCATTGATGTGAGAGAGATGGTCTTAGTATTGCTTCCTGAGATCCTATGTTATGTTGCCATGGTTTTTGAATCTCATTCTCTACACTCCCTTGTAAAAATTTCATCACTTTCTCATGTGTAACCATCCACTCTCCTTCAGAGGTACCTCCTCTTCTTTCTCTATCAATACCACCTCAAAATATCCTTCAGATGTCCAAATTTGATCTATTTTTGGTTCATGTGTACTATGGTATGAATTACTTATATTATCTATTTAATTAATTTGTGTTACTTATTACAGAATTTTTCTCTCGCACTTCTCATCTCCTATGTCTTTGCACATTGGTATCTATCATTCACCTCCAATTTTGTAATATTCTTACTTTGTCAATTTGACCTGTTTTAACAAAAATGCCAAGTTTGATAAGGTAATGGTGCCAAATGTAGCATAGGGATGTAGTATTACTTGTAATGATGTGGTTCTAAAGGGCTTAGAATGATAAAATTACTATTCTTAATTGAAGAACCAAATCATACAGTCGTACAGTCTTCACAACCATTAATATGTGACAACAAAATATCTTGTACAGATCCCAAATTGTATGATTGTATGATCCCAAATAATATAGTGAAAATTCTTGTATGATTTTACACTCATTAAATCCTTCAGATTCATTTTTATAAGCTATTGTACACAGTTTTGTAACTAAATTGTTTGATTTGCCAATATTGCCAAATCGGGTAAGTTTTCCTTAATCACATAAATTGCCAAATCGGGTAAGTTTCTTTTGTACGATTTGTAATGCGTTTGTTGTATGATTTTTAATGCATATGGTTTCAAATTTGTACAAAAATAAAGTTTAGAAGAGTGCCAAATTGGATGCTCTTTGGTACCAATCTCTCTTAGACAAGTTTTAGAAAGTTCTAGAATAGCAATTACTCCATTCTTACCGATATGCAAGTTCTATATTCAAGGTTTGAGAGAGTTCTATCCAATGGAAATAACCAAAAATTTTACAATGGCCGTAAATATGTCCTCCTTGATACAATATACCTCACAAATCATTCCTAAGGCTCACACTAGTGCTAGTTCAATTCCATCCTTCCAAGAAATGCATTAATCATCAACCATAAACATAAAAAAGTACATGTAACAACCAGAGACTGTAAAACATTACTCCATCATTCTAAAATTGTATAATACATGAGAAAATATTATGAATTAAGGTTCTTCTTAATTACTTATTAGCATTGCAATACATTCATAAAAGGTACACAATAATCATAGATATGCATTCAATACTCAAACTAATCATATCAGATCATAAGCAGACTAACCAAACTAATCAGACTAACCAGAATATAAAAATTGAAAAGAGGGATCTTATATAAAATTTCCTAGGCTGTTCCAAGTGGTTTACGATGCAATTCATTATTCACAACTACCCATGTATAACAGAATACATAATTATACCTTTTTAGTAAGCCTAAACACATGATTTATCAAATCCATTTGCAATTACAACTCCAATTGCATTTCCTTTGCATTTTATTGCACTTTGTATGGTTTGTTTTCCAATTTGTACATTTTACCTCCTACTTGTATAGTTTACCAAAACTATCAAAATTTTCAAAATTGGGCAAATCCTCTTGTCACTTCTTCTAGGAGGTGGATTTGTTACCTACATCTACCCTCCCCTTTACTTTGGTCGATGTCCTCATCGACTCATATTTCTATATTGGATGGGTCTCATAATCTCTTACTAAGGCTTCCATGTATTCCAATTAGGTGTGAAGAATTATGCGTTGATTCTATAACTTGGTTGCATAGTTACCCATTTCTACTACTTTCTTACCATGCTGATTGGATGTCTCCTCGATAATCTTCAAGAGTTCCCTCAATTGTTATTTGCACTAGTAGCACTCTTAAGCTTATACAAAAAATATACTTCTATTCGAGATGCTACTTCTAGTTCTTCATTATTATCTAAAATGGTCTTCAGATGATGATTAATATCATTCTCCAAAGCATGAATAGTCTCCTCCTTAATATTCAATTACATTTGCTTCTCCAAGACCATATCATTTATTATCCTGTGTGAGATCTTCTATATTCATATCCTTCATTACTAGTTTTTCATATTTTGTAGTCAATTGTGTTCTCAGTTGTTCATCCTTTTCCTGCATCTATTTTTCTTTTGCTCTTAATTGAGCTTCCAACTCCTTGATCCTATCTTCTACTATTTGGGAAGCCTATCATTTCTCCTATTCTAGAGAACTAATTTTGGTCTCAAAACCAACCTTGTTACTTAGAAGTTCTTCTTCCAATTTATTTAGATTATCTTCTACTATAGCCTTACTCTTCTACAATTCTTCCTCCATTACAACCATTTCTTTTTTAATGGATTTTGTCTCTTCTTTCTAATATTTCTTGAGCTGATAGATCTTCTCCAATCCTATTCTCAACCAATTTATCCAATGTGTTAGGAATTTTAACTTCCTTAGAGTGATAGCCAAGCTTTAGGTGACCCTCTTATGTTCCAACTCTGCTGTATTAGAGGGACAAGTTGGATGATTGGATCTATCCAGGTACAACCTTAGATGTTGTCTGCAATCGGTTCTCACTCTGTCTGGAAAGTCATCTCTTCCTAACATTGTTGTTACCTCTTTTGTGGGTAACTTCCATGGGTGTTGTACATGAATATCAACAATTTTCTTTGTACAATACTCACTGCTCACCCATTATGTTATATTTTCCAATTATATAAACACTTGTTATTCCCATAGATTCAACTCTCCCATGCATCCAATACAAAATTGTAGTTTAGCGCTAGTCATGGCATTGCCTATTTGAGAGAAGAAATATTCCACCTAATATTCTACCCTTTTTGTATCCTCCTCAGTTTCAATATTTGAGAACTATAGTACCTCCAAGAGGCAGCTTGTTTGTATCCATTGTAGTTCTTCATCTGTAGGAGTTTGTTCTTTCTCTTCTTCCAAGTGGTAACTAGAGTTTCTCTCAAGCTCCATTGGTGCTTTATCTATGTTTATATGTTCTTGTGGTGGATTCTATCCTATAGTTATCTCAATATCCACATATTCTTCAATATCAACAACCTCAAGATGAGATTGCTACTACCCTATATATTCTTGGACATATTTTTGCTTAGTTATGTCCATATGTTGTTCTTTTGTCATCTGCTCTTCTTCCTAGATCTATTAGATTTCCATTGAGGTGACTTCAACAACAAGATCTTCATGTTCTTGTGATGCATTCATATCCTCTTGTGTATCACTCTAATTATTTTTATTCATGCTTCCTCCCATCATGAATCTAAAGTGAGGATTTTTCTCTCTTAATTATTCTTCTAAGGCTTTCACTACTACATTGGCTTTGTCTTTTATCTCTTGAGTAGTGGCTACCACTTTTTGTTATATTTACCTCACTTCTATAAAATCTAAAATTTTAGAAGAGTCTAAAATGTTGAGATCGATGGACTAAAAAATCTATGGAGACTCTACCATCTCTTCTAATTTTACCCAATTCCAAATTTACAAATCGAGCTTTTGGCTATTCTTCCTCTCGTGGATTCTCCTATATAGGCTTAGCTTATTTTTCTAGGATAGGATTTTTCACCATTATTTACCGTTGTCTTCTTGTTCTTACTTGTACTAGGTTAGATTTCCTCCCCACAATTTCCTCCCTTTCCTAAATTGATGGTTGCTCCTAATGCCATTGATGAAGTGCTTTTTGTTCTAGTTTAGGTTACAACTACCTAGGCCTTTTCCTTTGATGGTGTACCTCCTCCTTCGAAGAAGTATCCTCCTACATTGCAATAGCCTATTGCTTAGGTGCTTTATTTTCCTAAGACTTATCTGAAGTCTCCTTCTGAATTGGCATAGACTTTACCCACCACAGAATGGTTGGCTTACCTGCATCAATATTCTTAGGTTCTATCAAGATTGTAAAATGAATTCCCATCTCCGTGACAAAATTCAATAACAATCAAATAGCATGGAAATTCATCCCAAAATTCTTAGACCTCTTTGTCAGCACAACATGCATATTTTCTCTAGATAAGTACCAAAATTATACCAGATTTTGTTGGCTTGGATTTCATGCACACCTTATGAAGAGTAAATAGAAAATACAAGTAACATTTAATGGAAATAAATTCCCTCTCACTTTAGGATCTCTGTTGGTTATCCAAGGTGTGATTTATAGAGTCAAGTCGAATGCTCTCATTTTTTTCCACTTCTAGAATAGTTTCAAGTGGATTATCTGTATACCTCCAAGGGGTTCAACCTCCGTTCATTTTTGTATGAAGATGATTTTTTAAATTCAGTTATCATGTTTGCATTAGTGGATTGATCTAGCTCTTCATATTTTAGCAGATTAAAAGAATAAATAAATTTAAAGAACATAAAAAGTGGGACCTTTCAAAAATAAAGTAGAGAGAGTAGGGTAGAGCAAAAAAGAGAGGATATCTAATCTAATTGTAAATTACAACCATTAAATTCAATTAGACTACTTAGCTTCACAATAAAACAAAATCAAATGAAGAAAGTGTCCAGATTTCTAAGATCACCTTCTACCTTGAGCATGGGATAAAGCAACGAAGAATGAAAGAAAATTTCAAACAGAATGGAGGCAAGCATCAATTGGTACTTCCCACCAGCAGTCAAGCTCACACAATGAGAATAGAGCAATTAAAATACAAACCCAAACCCTAAGCCTTTAATTTTCTTTATGTGCACATAAAATAGAATGAAGCTTAACAACATAATATAATCTTAATAGTCATAGGTTTACAATCAAACTAAATAAATCCTAAGCAAGATGAAAACAAAATATAGTGCACTTATCATAACCTAGAAAATATTAGGTACCTAGCCACACTATTCTAGAAGATGTCCACACACTAGCCTTAGGTACAAAATAAAGGATTCGAAGCAAGTTTTGCTAGAAATTGCAAGAAGTCTTTTATTCCAAGTTTTTGCATCCAAACTTTACATTTAAAAGAAGTATATATAGACTCAAGACATACCCTAATATTTTCAAAAATATATTCTTCCAAAGATTTAAACCCTATTACAAAAATCCCACCACCGGGGCCTTACAAGATAAAACATATTTTAATAGCTTCATTGAATTCCAACCACTTCTAAAAATTTGCTTGGGTACCCTGCCATAAATGGTGAAGAAAGAATTTGATCTTATCCTCATCAAATTGTGGTTGTATGCAGATGCTTTTATTTTCTAGCTAGTTGTAGCCGCACTTCATTAAATGGGCACTCCCTCGACCATGCCTCATCAAGTCTTTGTTTGCAGTGGGCTCCACAAAATCTAGGTGGATTGTTAAATTTTTGTGTCTTCTACCTCTTCACAACCACATTCACCCATTTTTACATTGAAGTCTCATGTCTGCTATCACATCTTCCATTACTCCCGCCACTAGCAAATTTTTTGCAAAAAAGAAATAAAATGGCAAAGATTAGACAATTAATAGAATAATTAATTAATTTTATTTTTCTAAGGTTTAAGATTTTAATTTTTAATTAATTAATTAATTTTTTAATTATCCCTAAGGTTTAAGCTTTTAATTTTAGGGTAAAAAATAATTAAAAAATTAAATTCTAATGTCTTCTTCTTTCTTCGTATAAACCAGCGGATTCCCATTCCGCTTCTAGATACACTAAGCCAACAACGAATTACAGGATGGTAAGAGATAAACTAAAAATGCAGTGGGCTGCTAAATAATTTCACTTGCACACTTTGCAAGGCAAAATATGAGCGGATTGGAGCAAGCTTTGATTTTTGAGCAGAATGGAGCAAGCTTTGATTTTTTTAAATTAATTAAAAGCCTTAACCCTTGCGGAATCCGGAGATGATTAAATTGAATGAAATGGCAATTGAAATCCAACAAGCTTTCACTAGCGGAATAGAACATGCTTTGATTTTAAATCTCTTTTGAAATCCACAATTTTTTAATGGAGATGTTGTGGTCCGCTCATTTGACTTAGGATTTCCAATGTTGACCATTTCAATGAGCGGAATGGAGCAATGAGTGGAATAGAGCAAACTTTGATTTTTTGAGCGGAATGGAGCAAGCTTTGATTTTTTGAGCAGAATAGAGCAAGCTTTGATTTTTTAATTAATTAAAAGCCTTAACCCTTGCAAAATCCGGAGATGATTAAATTGAATGAAATGGCAATTGAAATCCAACAAGCTTTCACTAGCAGAATAGAACATGCTTTGATTTTAAATCTCTTTTGAAATCCGCAATTTTTTTAATGGAGATGTTGCGGTCCGCTCATTTGACTTTGGATTTCCAATGTTGACCATTTCAATGAGCAGAATGGAGCAATGAGCGAAATAGAGCAAACTTCGATTTTTGAGCAGAATGGAGCAATGAGCGAAATAGAGCAAACTTTGATTTTTTGAGTGGAATGGAGCAAGCTTTGATTTTGTGGAAGATGTTTCTAGCCTACTATTATTAAAGAGAAATTGAGAGTGGAATAGAACATACTTTTTCTAGGTCGTAACTTTACTCCTGAACCCCTAATAGTGCAAAATAGGTGAAAAATAAAAGTTCTCATATTTATATGAAATTTTGCACACTTGTAAAAAAGCCAAAAGGGTATCCAAATATACAAAGAAAATACAAAAATTAAGTTTTTATCAAGATATATTGCATTAAGAATGTCACAACCAACAATAAGAAACTACAATTTTTGGAAATGAAATTAGATCTAACTTTAGGTATATTTTGCAACATTGGAAAGAGGAGATCAAGATATTCCATCCAGAATTTGAATCACTCTAGATGGATTTCCCAAATAAAAGATATGTCGATTTCAAATTTGATGTGAATTTAGGGTAAGATGAAGAAATGAAGAAAACCCTAAAATTTGATTTTAGTTATTTAGAACCTAGGAAAACTATTGAAGGTTAATTTTTATGAAATTAATAATCTGAAATAATATCATTGAAGGGAAAATATATAGATCAATTGAATTGAGATCAATGCTTTAGGTAAGCAATCACAAGACCTTGATGCAAACAAAATTTAAAACCTTGACGAAAGCAAAATTTAGAAATAAAATCAAAATAATTCAAGAGGGTCCCCTTGAAGAAAAATTTAATTATCATAAGATTAAAATTTTATGATCAGTGGGCTATGTTTCTTCTCAATAGATTCCCTTGGAGATACCTTCCACATATTGAGCCATCCATATTAGCATCTCTGTGGCTCATGTTTTCCCTGACAGTCGAGCCATCATAATATTCATGGCGCATGACCAATATTTTCTATCATTTGGCTCTATTTAATTCATTGATTTACAACACTCGAGATATTTACTTCGATTAGTGATTTTTCAATGGTAAGTGAAGTGATGATGTGATACGTATCAATCAGATCAAGAAACTTCTTAACTACCTTAGTACCATATTCTGGAAACCCAAATGTTTTCTTGAACGCCTTTGTTGTGAATACTACCTTCATCGATCACTTGCCCACATTGAAATAGGCAAGTCTGCTTGCAAGATCATATACCTGAACCATATGCAATAGATAGTTATAAAAGGTCTTCTGGTGTGGTAGCACCCGTGCTATCACAGCTACACCAGTCTTATAAAATTCTTTTCTCCATGAATGGGTCTTGTTTTCTTAGTTACTCCAACACTTTTGACATGTATTTACTCCATGCTATATAAATGATATCCTTGTTATCTCAACTTGGTTCTCCTCATGTTCACTAATAAGATCCTCCTCTAGATATGGATAATGGACTTCACTACACAACTCCCTTTCTCGAGCCTCTTTCTTGTACCATTTCCTCCTCTCAAAACCTTGGCAATGTCCTTCTTCGATCAGACCTCCAATACCTTCTGCCCTCTCCATGGCATGTATCCTCCTCTCATAAAAGGATGATTACCATGCCAAATATGGGATTGAAATTATAACCCTTGGTATTTCTTTGGATGTGACTCTCTCTTGTGTAGGGGTCCTAGTGACCGTTCAACTCTGTTGGTTGTAATTCTTCTTAACCAATATCCAAACTCTTTGACTAAAATTATTTTCCTGCCATTCCTCCAGTTAGATTTGCTTTTTGGACATCACCTATCATGTAATCATAAGTCCCCTAAAAAATATATAGTGCTATTGTAAATCATACAATACACCCTCCAAATCATTCATGTACATTTTTAGTTCGTACAACCACCTCTAGATCATACAATCTCTCAAACTGCTTCAAATTGCTCAACCAACTGCAAATCATACATTGGTTGCACCAAAATGTATAGGTCTCATACCAATCCATACAATGTCCCTATCTACATGTTCGCCTTTTCCAAATATTTATAGCTTCATACTATTTCGTACGATTTGCTCAAAAATGTTGAAATCGACCTCCAAACTACTTGAAATTGCATAATTTTTTCTTGAGATCGTACAATATATCCTCCAAATCATACAACATGTCCTTTAAAACTCTTTTTCACCTAAAACTTATGTTTTTCCCTTATTTTGCATGATTTATCATTGACCCAGTTGTTGAGGTGTCCCAATCTATATTTTTTATGCAATTTTGGAGTAAATCTATAATATTTCCTTTACTTGGTGCAATCTCCTTCAAAAACAAATTCTTTTGGCTATAATGCAAGGTTGTACGGTCTTCTCCCCTCTTTATTTTTGCCTTCTCTAGTTCCTTTTTGCTACTTTTTCTTTGAATAGGGCTTGTGATATCTTTTTCCTTGCAACTTCTTCACTTTAGCTCCAATCTACAATTTCTTTGAACCCTAGGTGGACATTTTCCACAATATGGTTCTTGCTTTGATACCTTCTACTACAAACCCTTGCTTCCCTTCAACTAAAATTTAAAATTTCTTTTAATGGAGTCAAAACTCTTGCTTATCTCTTATGGTTCAATTTTATTAAATGAAAAAGGTCTCTCTAGTGGAATAATTTAAAATGGGTCATGCAATCTTGTAGTTTACTGTATGAATTTCAATGCTCATGTAGTAAATTTCATCCAATTGTAAGCTTTTCACCTTATTTCTCCTTATAATTTTGAATTTACTCTTGTACGATTTGCAAAATTACTAAAATTATCTCTTTATTTAAATTGCTATCAAAACCTAACCGTTCAATTTTTAAATTGCACCACTTTACCCTCTTGCATGCCTTTTTGTCTTCTTTTTGCCTAGATGATTGACAACTCACCACTTTTCCCATGCGATTTCATCTTTTTTCCCACTCTTTTTTGACAATGGTTCCAAATGTAGCATAGGGGTGTAGTATTCCTAGTTTGGAGGTGGTTCTCAAGGGATTAGAATAATAAAATTACTATTCTCAATAGAAGAACCAAATCGTATAGTCATATAGTTTTCACAACCATTAATATGCAACAACAAAACTTGTATGGATCCCAAATCATACCACTGTACGATACCAAATTGTACAGTGATAGTATTTGTATGATTTTACACTCAGCCAATCCTTCATATTTAGTTTTGTAATTTTTCGTACATAATTTTGTAACTAAATTGTTCTATTTATCAATATCACCAAGTCGAGTAATTTTTCATTAATCACATAAAATACCAAATTGGGTAAGTTTCTTTTGTACAATTTATAATGTGTCTGGTGTACGATTTGTATGGAAAAAAAGTTCACCATTATGCCAAATTGAATTCTCTTTGGTACCAATCTCTCTTAGACAAGTTTTGGAAAGTTCTATAATAGTAATTACTCCATTCTTATCGACATGTAAGTTCTATCTTTAGGGTTTGAGAGAGTTCTATCCAATGGCAATATCTAGAAATTGTACAATAGCCTTCAAGACATATTTCTTAATAAAATATACCTCATAGATCATTCCTAAGGTTCACACCAGTGCTGGTTCAATTCCATCCTTCCAAGCAATGCATTAATCATCAACCATAAACATAAAGAAGTACATGTAACAACCAGAGACTACAAAACATTACTCCATCATTCCAAAATCATACAATACATGAGAAAATATTATGAATTGAGATTATTCTTAATTACTTCTCAACAATATAATACAATCACTAAAAGGTACACAATAATCATAGATATGAATTCAATACTCAAACTAACTAGACCAGATCATAACCAGAATAATTAGACTAACCAAAATATCAAAATTGAAAAGGGGGTCTTATATAACATTGCCCAAGCCATTCCAAGTAGTTTCTAAGGTAATTCATTATTCACAACTACCCATGTATAATGAAATACATAATTATACATTTTTACTAAGTCTAAAAACATGATTTATCAAATTAATTCGTAATTATAACTCAAATTGCATTTCCTTTGCATTTTATTGCACTTTGTACGATTTTCCCTCCAGTTTGTATGTTTTACCTCCTACTTGTATGGTTTACTCTTGCTTGTACGGTTTACCAAAAATATCAAAATTGTAAAAAATGGGAAAATCCTCTTATCACTTCTTCTTCTAGGAGGTGGATTTGCTACCTACATCTGCCCTCCCTTTTACTTTGTTCGGTGTTCTCATCGACTCATCTTTATATTTTAGTTGGGCCTCATAATATCTAACTAAGGCTTCCATTTCTTCCAACTAGGTGTGAAGAATTGTGTGTTGATTCTATAACTTGGATACGTAGTTGCCCATTTATACTAATTTCACACCATGCTGATTGGCTATCTCCTCAGCAGTATTTAGGGGTTCCCTCAATTGTTGTTCATGCTTAGTAGCACTCTTCTTAAGCTTCTCCTATAAATGTGCTTCTATTTGAGATGCTACTTCTAGCTCTTCATTCTTATCTATAATGGTCTTTATATGGTGATTAATATCATCCTCCAAAGAACGAACAATCTCCTCCTTAACATTCAATTGCATTTGCTTCTCCAGGACCATATCATTATATATTTTATTATCCTATGTGAGATTTTTTATCTTCTTATCCTTATTTTCCAATTGCTCATATTTTACAACCAACTATGTTCTCAGTTATTCATCCTTTGCCTAGAACTATTCTTATTTTGCTCTTAATTGAGATTCCAACTCCTTGATCCTATCTTCTACTTTTTGTAAGGCCTATCGCTTCTCCTCTTCTAGCGAACTAATTCTGGCCTTAAAAACAACCCTGTTACTTAGCAATTTTTCTTCCAATTTCTTTATTTTATCTTTTGTCACAAACTTACTCTTATGCAATTCTTCCTCCATTACAACCATTTCTTTTCGATTGGCTTCTGTCTCTTCTTTCTAAGCCTATTTGAGCTGATAGATCTAATATAATACTATGTTCAACCACTCTATCCAAGTGTTAGGAAGTTCAACTTCCTCAGAGTGATAGCCAAGCTTGAGGTGACCTCTTATATTCCAACTATGATTTATTCAAGGGATAATTTGAATGATTAGCTCTATCTAGGTACAACCTTGAATGCTACCTATAATTTATTCTCACTCCATATGGCAAGTCATATCTTTCGAACATCGTTGCTACCTCTTCCCTGGGTAACTTCCATGGGTGTTGTACATGAATAATAGCAATTTTCTTTGTATGATCCTCACTGCTCACCCATTCTATTATCTTTTCCAACTTGATAAACACTTATTCTTACCATAACTTCAACTCTCCCATGCATCCAATACAAAACTATAGTTTGGTGCTAGCTATGATATTGCCTATTTGAGAGAAGAAATATTCCACCTGATCTTCTACCCTTTTTGCATCCTCCCTAGTATCAATTTTTGAGAACTATAGTACCTCCAAGAGGTAGCTTATTTGCATCCTTCATAGTTCTTCCTTTGTAGGAGTTTGTTCTTTCTCTTATTCCAAGTGATGACCAAATATTCTCCCCAGCTCTGTTAGTGCTTTCTCTATGTTTATCTTTTATTATGGTGGAGTCTATCCTAAATTTCTCTCAATATCCACATCTTCTTCAATATCAACAACCTCAGGATGAGATTTTTGCTACCCTATATATTCTTGGACTTCTTTTTGCTCAGTTAAGTCCACTTGTTGTTCTTATATCAACTGATCTTCTTCCTGGTTCTATTGGATTTCCATTATTGTGACTTCTTAAAAAATAGGATCTTCTTGTTCCTGTGATGCATTGATAACCTCTTGTGCATCACTCTAATAATTTTTATTTATGCTTCCTTCCATCATGAATATGAAGTGAGACTTCTTATTCTCTCTTGATTCTTCTTCTAAGGCTTCCACTATTGCCTTGGCTTTGTCTTTTATCTCTTGAGTAGTGGCTACCACTTCTTGTGCTATTTGCCTCACTTCTATATCATCCAAAATTTTAGAAGAGTCTAAAATTTTGAGATCAATAGACTAAAAAATTTGTGGGGACTCTACCATATCTTCTACTTATACCCAATTCCAATTTTGTAAATCCAGATTCTTCGAGTCTGACTGTTCTTCCTCTTATTGATTCTCCTATATAGGCTTAGCTTGTTTTTGTAGGATAGGATTATTTGCTATTATTTCTTGTTATCTTCTTATTCTTACTTGTACTAGGTTGGATTGCCTCCCCATAATTTCCTCCCTTTCCTAAACTAACAACTACTCCTACTATCGTTGCTGAAGTTCTTGTTGTTCTAGTTCAGGTTGTAATTGCCTAGGTATTTTCCTTTGATGGTGTACCTCCTCCTCTAAAGAAGTATCCCCTTGCACTATAGTGTCCTGCTGCTTAGGTGCTTTCTTTGCCTAAGACTTATCTGAAGTCTCCTTATGAATTGACACTGACTTTACCCATCGTAGAATGGTTGGCTTACCTGCATCAATATTCCTAGGTTCTATAAAGCTTGGAAAATGAATTTCCATCTTTGTGACAATATTCAATAACAATACAATAGCATGTAAATTCATCCCAAAATTCTTATAGGCATCTTTTTTAGCATGTCATGCATCTTTTTATCTAGATAGGTACCCCAATAGTACCATATTCCTTTGGTGATACCTTCCACATATTGATCCATCTATATTGGACTCTCTATGGTTCATGTTTCCCTTGATAGTCAAGCCATCATAATATTCATGGTGTATGACCAATATTTCCCTATCAATTGGCTTTTATTAATCCCTCAAGTTTCTACACTCGAGATCTTTGCTTTTATTAGAGATTTCATATTGGTAAGTGAAGTGATGATGCGATGTGTCTCAATCAAATCAAGCAACTTCTTAACTACATTAGTGCCATATTATGGTAACCCAAATATTTTCCTGAATACCTCTGTTGTGAATTATATCTTCACTGATCGCTTGCCCACACTGACATAGGTAAGTCTGCTTGTAGGATCATATACCTGAACCATCTACAATAGATATTTATAAAAGAATATTTTCTAGTGCAATGGAACCTGTGCTATCACAACTACACCAACCTTCTTAGATTATTTTTTCCATGGGTTGGTCTTTTTTTCTTCGTTGCTCCACCACTTTTGACATGTATCTCCTATATACTTTATACACTATATCCTTGTTATCTCAATATGTTTCTCCTTAGGTTCACTACTCAGATACTCCTATGAATCTAGGTAATGGACTTCACTTTGCAACTCCCTCCTTGAGGCTCTTTCTTGTGCTATTTCCACCTCTCAAAACCTTAGCGGTGTCCTTATTCGATCAGCCCTCCAATACCTCTAACCTCTCCATGACCTATATCCTCCTCTCCTCCAAGTATGATTACCATACCAACTATGGGATTGAAACTATCACCCTTGGTATTGTTGTGGATGTGACTTTCTCTCGTGCAAGGATTGTGGTGACCGTTCAACTTTGTTGGTAACAATTCTTCTTAATTGGTATCCAAACTCTTTGGCTGAAATCATTTTCCCACCATTCCTTTGGTTAGATTTTATTTGTGGAAATCATATTTCATGTAATTAGAAGTCCCTTAAAAACAATATAGTGCTATTGTAAATCGTATAGTACACCCTCCAAATCATTCATGTACATTTTTAGTTTGTACAACCACATCTAGATCATACAATATCTCAAACTACTTCAAATTGCTCAACCAACTCCAAGTCATACATTGATTGCATAAAAATGTATAGGGACCATACCAATCTATACAATGTCCCTATATACCTATTCTCCTTTACCAAATCCATATAGCTCTATACAATTTCATACGATTTGCTCAAAAAGGTTGACATCGACCTCCAAACTACTTGAAATCACATAATTGTTTCATGAGATCATATAGTCTATCCTCCAAATCATACAACACATCATTTGAAACCCTTGTTCATCTAAAACTTATGTTTTTACCTTCTTTTGCATGATTTATCATTGATCGAGTTGCCAAAATATCCCGATCTATCTTTTTAGTGCAATTTTAGAGCAAATCTACAATTTTCCTTTACTTAGCACAATCTCCTCCAAAAGTAAATTTTTTGGCTATAATACAATGTTGAACGGTCTTCTCCTCTCTTTCTTCTATCTTCTCCATTTTGTTTTCTACTTTTTATCTGATTAGGACTTGTAATCTCTTTTTCCTTACAACTTCTTCACTCCAAATCCAATCTACAATTTCTTTGAACCCTAGGTAAATATTTTTCACAATCTAGTTTTTGCTTTGATGCCTTCTACTACAAACCCTTACTTCCCTTCAACTGAAATTTAAAAATTATTTTAATGGAATCGAAACCCTTGCTTTTCTCTTTCGGTTTGATTTTATTGAATGCAAAAAGTCTCCATGGTGAAATTTTTTAAAATGGGTCATGCAATATTATAGTTTACTGATGAATTTCAATGGCCATGTAGTATATTTCATCCATTTGCATACTTTTCACCTTCTTTATCCTTAAAATTTTGAATTTACTCTTGTACAATTTGCAAAATTACTAAAATTATCCCTTTATTTAAATTGCTATCAAACCCTAACTGTTCAATTTTGTAAATTGCACCATTTTACCCTATTGCATGCATTTTTATCTTCTTTTTTCCTGGATTATTGATAAATCATCACTTTTCCCATGTGATTTCATATTTTTCCTATTCTTTTTTGACAAATCATCATTCCACTCATGCGAACATTAATTTCGATGGTTGAAAATCATACAAATGCTCCTAAAATCATATAATGTATGATCTAAATCATACAACATGATTCCTTGTACAATTCTACCTATGATTTTTCCATTTTTTCTTGTATGATCTCCCACTTATGCTTTTTCATCTTAAAATTGGTTTGTACGATTTGTTACTTAGAGAAAATTTTCTATTTTCTCTCTCTTGAAGAGGTTGTCGTTTCTGGTTTTCAACCAACTTCCTTCTTAATTACATCCCAAGGGATTTTCACAACTAAGGAATTTTTTTTTCATTTCCTAATACTATTTACACTTACCATTGTGGGAATCACATAGTGATATTCACTTGCACTATCCCATATAATTCTTCTCTTGGAGGTTCAACCATGATATTACGAGTGATTGTGTCATCTGGCACCACTTGCTCTCTAGGATGATTCATCTTCACTTGTGATATTACCGAGTTCCTTTACCTTCCACTACCATGTGTACAATTTAGAATTGTACAATTACAAGCTGGAGTATCTTCATCCGGTGTCTCTTCCTCTTGTCATATAGGTGATTGATCCCTTGGTAGTGGTGCTCTAACTATTTAAACTATCGTTTGAACGACTTCTTCCCCTATCTCCTTAGATCAATTTTATCTCTAGGCCTATTGATCGAATCCTCTACTATTCTTGGTTTCTTTCATCTAAAAAATGTGCTCTTCCTCTACTAGTGAGGCATCTACCTTACAAGTGTCTTCCACATCCTATTCCCATTGACATTGGGCTTCTCTATACTAGTGGTGATTCCTCCCTTCCTTGGAGTAATACTTTATCTCCTTCCACTCCATGAGGTCCTCATAGGATTAGTGATGGTTATCCCAATGGATACTACCTTGTGGGGTTTGGTAAGATTCCTCTTATACTTGGAATACCTTATAGATTCCTTGTCCAGTTCAAACATGCCAAATTCGTGTCTCCTAACCATCTAGGAGTACGGAATCAAAACCTTCCTCATCCTCTTCCTCCTCGAATGGTAACATCACTTTGACTTCTTTAATTCTAGGATCAAATACCTCCTCCTCTTCTTGGCTGAAGCCTTAGGGGTCCTTGTCGATTCCTTCCTCCCATTGCTTGGTTATCAGGAGTTATCTCTATCAATTCAATGTTGGCTAGTGGACTTCTACTTCATCTTAAGCTTGGTGATAATTATTATAGTGATTTGATTCTATGATCTGCACCTACTAAGTGATATCTCCATCTTATTTCCTTGAAGTATCTTTGTAGAGATGAGGTTGTCAAGATCTCTCTATATGCATCAGAAAAGTCTATCTTAGAACTTGAGTTGTTCTAATTATCTTCTCTTTATTCTGACCAATCCATTGGTAAATTTATTTATCTCTCAAATCTCCTTACTTATCTCTTTTGTTTTCTTAGTTTGTCAATAGGCTATTGTATATGCTTGCAGATCAAGGTTGGTTTTATGCTCCTGAGATATTCCTATTTGTCGATGTATTTTTTTATAGGCGATGGGATCATGGTTACCCTAAGGATTATAGGGTATTTCTAGGTAATCATCATCATCACTAATTTTTGTGCTAGGTTCCCTTACTATCCAAGGCATTCCTTCATCACTAGATTCACTCAAATATACTCGTGCATTACCTTGTGATTCAAGTGATGTGGTTGCTTCCTCAATGTCTCACCAAAGAATCTCTACATCTTCATTTGTCATTGGTAGATCACTTGGTGGTACTTGTGAAATTGTGCTTGCACCATGATTTCTTATACCACTTATTATAGTTATCCCCTCATTATCCTCAACTTCTCCTTCTAGTTCATGTAGCCTGGCTATTCTTTGTTCATACAACCTTCATATTATACTATCCAATTCCTGGATGGTTTGTTCCCTTAACCTTGCATTATGGCCTCACAACATTTGATATTCCTCCTACATTTGTTGGGTTTGTAGTTGCATTCTCTACTGTAATAGCTTTATCTAAGCTAATGGAGTAAGTCCGACCAATTCTTCATTGATGGTCTTATTCCTATTCTCTTCAAGAACTTCTATTTCAAAAGTGTCCACTCTATCTTCATATCATACTGTTAATCGTATCCTTATTCGTCCTTCTACTTTTTGGGGTAGTTATATATGTTCCACCCAAGGATACATCATATTTTGATTTACTTGGGGTGCTTCTTCTTGTCTTCCCATATTTCTAGATAACAATACTATCTCCTAATATCTTCTTTCATTTGGAGTAATCCACTCTTCATATTCCTTTGTTACTTGTTCGGTCCCATCCGTAAATATAACATGCACCCACAATATTCTTCTTTCTCTAGGTTGAGGTACCAACTCTTAATGTACAATATTATACTATCCAATTACTAGATGGTTTGTTCCCTCAACCTTCTTATGGCCTCCCTTTGTTGCCTCCTCTTGTTTTGTTGCTGTCTTTCTGCTATGGAGAAGTTTTTCTTGATGGTCTTTCCTATCTCGTGACTTCTTTTCAAAAGTGCCACTCTATCTTCTATCATCGTTAATCATTCCTTTTCGTCCTTCTCTTTTGGGGTAGTTTATATGTTCCCCCAAGGATCATCTTTTGATACTTGGGTGCTCTTCTTTCTTCCCCTTTCTGGTTATCTCTAATTCTTCTTTCTTTGAGTAATCCTTTTCATCTACTTTGTACTTGTCGGTCTCATCCATAAATATAACATGCACCCACAATATTCTTCTTTCTCTAGGTTGAGGTACCAACTCTTAATGTTTTATGGATGGCCTTGTCTCCTCCCCTTCTACAAATAATTGTGAAAGTCCTGTGTTAGGCTCTTCTTATGGTGGACCTTGCTCACCTTGAGTTCTCTATTGAGCTCCTACTCATCATATTCATTCAATATATTTTGAAGAAATGAATAAGCACTGCACTTTATAGGACTTCAACTTTGAGCCATTTATAGTATCAGGTACCTCAGTCCCATTCAATTTTTACAACTTGACTGCTCCATTATTCATTACTTATACCACTTTTTAGGGATATGTTGAGTGGTAATTTTGCTCAATTACAAAACCACACTCACCCTTAGGATTTTGATCACAAAAACCTCTTTGCAAAGAAGTTAAAACAACATAAATTCTCCAAGGTTTCGCTATATAAGCATTGCACATGTGTATTAGTAATCTCAATGAAGATATATCAAATAAATGCTAGGAATACCTTAGTGATTGCAAGTAACTGTTAACAAAGGGCATGTGTTGGTTTACTTTATCATGCTATACTAATTATTGTTCATAAAACTTAAAGAAATGTAAATGTAAATTAGCCCTCATATGACCATGATGTAGAGCCTTAATTCATTTTATCTTGAAGGATTTTAGATAGGTTTTATCTTCTTTTGATTAAGTAGATTTCAAACAAGTTTTTATCTTGTATTAAACCCTACTTTGAACAATAAAATAGAAGATTAAAATATCTCTAAATGTGAATGTGAAATGAAGATTGGATTCCTTTAATTGTCACTTCTATCATGAAGATAAAGATAGCCTTTAATATAATAAATAAATTATCCCTCTTTGATGAAATTAATTTTCATAAAGAGAGGACAATTTATTGCCTTAAAATAATGGCCTTAAAATATCATTATAAATTATCCCTGTTAATGAAATCATGATTTTCATAAAGAAGAAATAATTTAATGCTTTAAAACAATAGCTTTTGATATAATGTGTAAATTACCTCTTTTTAATGAAATCAAAATTTTCATAAAGAAAGGCGAATTTATTGCTCCAAAAATGATGGCCTATGGAATGCCATATAAATCACTTCCCTTTAATGAAATTGGAATTTTCATAAAGGAAAGTCCATTTATTGCTTGTGAATAAAATGCAAAGCTGAAACAATCTGATTTGCCTTCAAAATTGAAAAAATAAAATTTTGAAATTATAAAAATCTACATAAAACAACAATTTTAAATAATTTTTATAAATTCAAAATGGCTTTAAGAGAAGAACTCTTATGAAAGCAAAAATATAAAATTCAATGGCTCAAATAAGGAGATCGAAACACAAATTTCTTCCACAAATATCTTCTTGCTTGCAGATCTCACAACTTTATTTCTTCCCTAAAATCATATTCTGGAGATGTTGTGTATACTTGGGATAGCATGAGCTCTATTGTTGTTGATTAATTTTCTAATATTTTTGTTGCTACTCCTCTTGACTCAACTTCTCAACAAAATTTGCTTCAAGAAATACCTTCTCTTATCACTTTTGAGGAGAACTCTATTTTGACTATTCATGTTACTATCAATGAGCTTCAACATGTAGTTTTTAAAATGCAAAAATGGAAAACCCCTAGGTCTTGATGGTTTTCCCATTGAGTTCTACCAAGAGTTATGGGATATCCTTCATGGTGATTTATTAGAGGTGGTGGAAGAATCCAGTAAAGCCAAATAAATTTTGAAGGTTAGTAATAAAACTTATATTACTCTTGTTCCAAAATCTCAAGAGGTTGATCACATCTCAGCTTTTAGACCTATTACTTTATGTAATGTTCTCCTCAAAATCATTACTAAGATCATGGCAAAAATGTTGAAGCCTATTTTGCATAAAATTATTTCCCCTGAGCAAGGGGGTTATGTGGAAGGGTATCAAATAGTAGATGATATAGTTCTTGCTCAGGAAGCCATCCATTCCATGGATATACAAAAATATCCTTCCATGTTCATTCGGTTAGACTTATCCAAAGCTTATGATAGAGTGGATTGACACTTCCTTATCAAAGTTTTGAGGCAATTTTATTTCTCTAAGGATTGGATGGATTGGATTATTTGATGTATCTCTTTAGTTTCCTAATTATTTATTATCAATGGTAGACCTTCTTAGACGTTCCCAGCTTCCAAAGGTATTAGGCAAGGTGACCTAATTTCCCCTTATTTATTCATCATTCTTGTTGAATGCTTGGGTAGGACTATAACCAAAAAGAGGGAAAATAAAACCCTTGAGGGAGTTACAATTGCTCATGGAGCTAGACCTATCTCTCATATTCAATTTGTTGATGACTCTACTCTTTTAGGTAAATCTACATTTAAGGAAGATTCTAATATTAAGCAAATCATTAGCTATCTTTCTAAGGCTACTAGGAAGTTGATCAATGAAGATAAATATAAAGTTATTTTCTTTCACTACTCTACTAGACAAGAATCCATGGTCTTGGATAAATTAATATATAATAAGTCCTCCCTTCCTATCATTTATTTAGATATTCCCATCAATATTCAAAGGCAAAAAAAAATATTGAAATTGGTTGTTGGAAAAAGTCAAGAAAAAAATTGGAAAGTGGACCAACAGGTGGCTTTATTCTAGGGGTAGAATCACCTTGGTAAAATAAGTCCTTCAAGCTATTCCTATTTATGTTTCTTTAATGTTGAATATACCAAAGGTTGTTCTTTGAGAACTAGATCAAATCAGTCATCGATTCCTCTGGAGTGGTACTAAAGAGAAAAGAAAATGGGCCTTGGTGAAATGTCGCCTTGGTGAAATGGGACACTGTATGTCTTTCTAAGAATGAAGAGGGGTTAGAATTTAGGTCTTCTATTAATAACAACAAATCTTTAGCTACTAAATTATATTGGAGGATGATGCATAACCCTAATGCTCTTTGGGCCAATAATCTCCGTGCTAATTATGCTGAGAACAAAAGTCTTGAAGACCTTGTTCACTATCATCTTCCTACCAAAGGTTCTTCCATTTTAGCATTTCTTGAGACTGGTGATGATTTGATAAAGAAAATTTTATTTTGGATCATTCATAATGGTCAGAAGACAAATTTTTGGATAGATTCTTGGGATGTTCACAAGCCTTTGATAACTTAGTTTCTCGATTGGAGACCTTGGATGGAGGAGCTTCATCGAGCTAACTAGATAAAGGTGTCTAATTACTGTCAATACCATCCTGGTAATTCAAATATTGGTAGATATTGGATCCCTATTGAGGACTAGCCTATTCAAATCCTAGAAAGGAAAATACAAGATATCCAAGGCATCCTTCATATGAGGTCTCTTTCTTGGTCCCATGAAAAATATTGTTTTGGATGGAACAACACTACTAAGGGTGAGTATTCATTTGCTCAAGGTTATTTGACCTTATGCCATAATAATCCCAACCAATATTCTGACATCTTTTCTTAGTTGTGGGCTCAAAATCTCTACCCTAAGGTGAGGTTCTAAATTTAGCTTTTATTGCATCATAGGGTGCTTACTAGTGAGAAAATTATGAAGCATGGTTTTCATGGTCCTTTTAGATGTGACATATGTGGAGAGAATGTAGAAAATCTCAGCCATATTTTTATTGAGTGCACTTTAGCCTCTGAGCTATGGAGGAGAATGACCACTTTACTTGGCTTATAGTGGTCCAATTTTTTAATGTTTGAACAAATTTGGAGGGATTGGCCTAAACAAGAGGGTGTTGATCATTTTATTAGGTAGTTAGTTTAGATGATTTCTACCATTATTCTTTGGAATATCTGGAATGAAAGGAATAGTTGAATTTTTAATCAAGATAGGAAGGATATTCACTATATTTGGAAAAATACAATAGCCAACTTAGTCAAATCAGTCCATCATCTCATTAATCACCCCCAAAAATTCCACCAAAGATAGGATCAAGTGATGCAAAGATTGAAGATTAAATATTCTAAGGGAAACCAACTTAAATGGAATGTAAGTATTTGTAATATAGATAGGACTATAAATTGGTAACCTCCTCCTAAGGATTTTGGTAAAGTCAATACTAATGGAGCCTCTAGAGGGAACCCTAGTAAAGCTAGTACATGAGGAATTGGTAGACTATTAGATGGCTCCCTGGTTTTTACTTTTGCTGAGAATTTGGGTATTCTTTCCAATAAACTTGTTGAGGGGTATGGTATCCTCAGAGACATTCAAGAGGCTACTAAGGTTGGATGGGAAAAGGTGTTAGTTGAGTCTGAATCTCAACTCATGATTAATATTTTGAAGAATCCTTCTAAGAATCATAAGGTTAATTAGAGAATAAAAAGAATTATTGAGAATATTCAATTAATCCATATGGGATTTTTAAAAGTCAATTACAATCATGTGGTTAGAAATCAAAACAAGCATGTTTATGCTTTAGCTAATTGGGCTTTGGACAAAGGTGATCTTACTTGTTATCACCCTCCTAGATGGTGGGATTCACAAATAAGGGAAGCTCTTCTTTCTATCATTTCTTTGGATGGCTCCAATTCTGAAGGTTCCTAGTTTCTTCTTGCTTTATTTTTGCTTCTCTTTGGTTCGTTCAGGGTATTTTAGTTCCCTAGCTCAAACTATTATTTCTTTTGTTTCCTCTGTTGATTCTTGCCTTAAAAGTCTTTTGGTCTAGAAAGGTCATTGTTATGTTCAATTTTTTTTCCTTTTTTTGTTTAATTTTTTGTGGTGTGTATGTTTTTTTTTTGTGTTCTTTGTGTTGTTTTTTGTTGTTCTTTTGTTTTTGTTGTTTTGTGTTTTTTTTGTTATTGTTCTTGTGTTTTTGTTGTTCTTGTTCTTGTGTTTATGTATGTTTGTGTTAATTCATGTTTTTGTGTGTGAGTGTTTTCTATGTTTTTTAATTTAATTTTATTGTCTGTTGTTGGTTGTTTTTTTATTTTTATTTGTTGATTTTTGAGGTTTTGGTTGTTTGTGTTTTTCATGTTTTTGTTGGTTATGTCTTTGTAGTGTTATGTTGTTGTCATGTTTTGTTTTATTATGTTGTTCTTGTATTTTTCTATGTGGTTCGTGTTGTGGTTTTTTTTATCTTATTGTGTGTGTGCTTGGTTGTGCTTTTTCTTTTTGACACACTCAAGGAGCATGTTTTTTATTTTATTTTATTATTTTTATTTTTATTTATTTTATTTATTTATTTTAAATCTTATTGTGTGTTTGTTTGCTCCTTGAGTATGTCAAAGGTGGTAGACCAGGATCGTACCCTAGGTGATTTTGGCGGAATGGATACCCCTGCCTCCTTGGGTCTTACCCAAAAGTGGCATCCCTTTTGGGATGTTTTCGACAAATAAAAAAAATATTGAATCTCATTCTTCACATCCTTGCATTTATTTTTGAAATTTTAATTTATTTTATTTGTGGACTTTAAAAAAATTGTAAAAAGAGAAGGTTAGAAAACATTAAAAAAAATAAAATAAAATATGGAAATGTTAAAAGCAAACTACTCTCAGTCTAATGTCACCCTATCCTGCAAAACAAGAGATGTGAGATTTTTTTGCATGTAACCAAATTTATTCAAATTTGAATACACAGTTCGAAATAAATTAGGTGTAATATTCTAAGGAACGAAAATAAACTTTGTGCTTCTAAGCCTTCAATAATACAACCATTAAAATGCATTTAACACTATCTATAAGCTAAGAAAACATGGAGTAAAAGATAAACCATTAGCTCAAACATGCAAAAAAAATCTCCTCCCATCTTGTTAACAAAGTGCAAGTTTTTGAAATATTTGCATTAAAAAATATTTTGTTTTACAACCAGTATTTCCAGCTTCTTCCAAAAAACGTCCAACCCTTGTTTATGAGCTTCAATGGGTTTTTAAAGATTTCAAACATTGGCTATTCATTTCTTTTTCTAACTCTTGGCTTTCCAACGCTTTCTTTTTCCAACTCTTGGCTTTCCAACGTTTTCTTTTCTTCTTAAAATTTCCAACATTTAGGAATTTGTTTCTTTTTCAAACTTTTGACTTTCTAACATTTTCTTTTCCACTGGCATGATACATGATATTTCTCTTCTTGAGTGTTGCCGCTTTTTTTCTTTTCTTTTCTTTTTAAAAGTAGCTTGCAATAAAAGAACAGATGAATTTAACTTTCCAAAATAAAACTATTAATAAAATTTAATTAAAACAAAACTAAAGATAAAATTAAATTTTTTTTTTCCAAAATAAAACCAATAATGAAATTAAATTAAATTTCAGAAAAAAAACACATTGATGGTTTTATTTTGATTGTTTTATTTTTATTTTATTTTCATGATTATTATTTATTTATTTTTTTATCCTTTCTCTTTTTATTTTTATTTTTATTTTTTATTTTTTTTCCTTTTCTCCTTTTTTTATTTTACTTATTTTTTTATTTTAAATTTGATTTAATTAATTTCAAATGTTTGAATTGGTTTAATTCAAACATTAAAATTAACCAACACAATAAAAACAATAAAGAAGCTAATCAACACACTAAACAACTTAAAAGAAACTAAAAGGAGACACTAATCCACACCCAAACCTTGGAACATATATTGCAATCTAAATCAAAATTTCTCCTAACATCCAAAAGCTGAAAAATAAAAAGGTGGGTCCCTAATTTTGGGGCTAGTTGTGGAATGGCCACAACAAATGGTGACTCTTCTAGGAAATGCTCCTGAGCATTTCGGATGAAGAATCCAACCTAAAATTAGAACATAAAAGATTAACGAAATAACAATTATTTAGCGATGTCCTAAGAAGGTGGGGGTAAATAGTTTCGAATAAAAATAACTAATCCATTTGCCTCTACTCAATGTGTGTAAAGTAATTTGTTTTGTATCTTTGAAAACCATTTGGATTCCATCACCTGACTTGCATTAGGCTATAAAATATTGCTCATAATAATTCAATTTGAATAATATTTTACAAAGTCTCTTTTAAGTATAATTTGTTCAGATAGAGCCCCATTGCCAGTCAGGCGTCCATAGCCCCGATGGAGATTTTTTGAACTAGGTGACTAATTTGATCAAGATTTTTGATGCTCCTTTTTTTTAATCAAGCTTTGTCTAGATAGAGCCCCATTACCAATCAAGCATCTATAGCCCTAGTGGAGTTTATCTAAACTTAGTGATAGATTTGATCAATATTTGCATTGCTTATATTCTTCTCTTATAGAGAACATTGCAAATCTCTATGTAACACTTGAATTTGAGTATGTTAGAATTTATCCTTAATTTACAAATCAAGATAAATTCATCCTTTAGGACTTCCAAAAATACCCTTTAAAATATGAGTTACATGTGGAGCTTTCGCAAAATGTTTCATTGTTCCACTCTCCACCATTTTAGTCCCAAAATTTAAGCATGATCATAAAATAATTCACCCCCCTTTTCTTAGGTTCACCTGCTTTCAGATGAGGTATTCCAACCTACTTAACAAAGGAACACAAAAATTGGGTAAAGGCCATAAATTAGCGACCATGAAACATCACTTCAAAACAAGGGGAACAACCCAAAACCCAACACTCACAAACCAAAATTAAAGACAAAGCACAAAAAAAAAAAAAAATCAAAACAAAAACATGAAAACCAAAACTATATACAATAATATACAATAATGTACAAGATGATGCAAATTTTAGGCCATTATTTTACTGGATCCCAAACACGATTAGAACACTTAAAAAAACACATATCATAATAAGCATACATGTTGAGTGAATATTTTGCCCTATTGCAAAATGATCACCACAAATAGAGTATTGAATGGAAAACTCTCTCTTGCAAAGAAATTAAATGAGACTTATTCATTTCTCCAAGGTTCTGGTAAGCAAACATTCATATAAAATAAAACATGTATACCAGAATAACTCAAAACTTGCAAGTGGTAGTTAACAAGGGGCCTTTATGGTTCCTTTCAAACATTGCTTAGTAATCACGACCTTCAAAACTTCCAAGGTGCAAAATATTGATTCCTTTTAGTGCTCTTGATATTAAAATAGTCTACCCTGAACCCCAATTAGTAGACTCTTTTATCTTCCAATTAGAAAGGTTCCAAATGCAAAAGTGCATGGAATAGTCCACTTCATTTTAGAATTCGTGTCTTTAATGTGTGGTTCATTTTGAAGTTAGTGGATTCATTTTATCTTCATTGTAAATGTTCCACTATCCCTATGTCAAAATTTGGTGTTAGTAGAAGTTAGTAAGTTAGCATGTTAGTGTTCATTTGCTTTATCTGTCTTAGTGTAAATATGGTGTTAGTAACCCTCCTAAACCAATATTTTATCTAAATATTAAATGGATGTATTTGGAGGTGCAAAATTCTGGATAAGGACCAAAATAGAAGCAAATGAATCAAAAATAAAACAGGAAATTCTAGAAAATGGACCAGAATGAAAATGAAAACTGAACACAAACAAAAATTCTGGAAAGACCAGAATGGAAATGCTTAAACTAAAATTCTGGAATGGACCAGAATGAAAAAGAAAAAAAACTTAAATTCTGGAAGGACCAGAATGAAAAAGAAATAACAAAAATTCTAGAAGGACCAGAATGAAATGGAAAACAGATTAAAAATGTTGAAAGTAAACAACAAAAAGAAATTATCTACAAGGTTAGCTGGAAAATAAAAAAAATGACATCAAATTTGGTTAGCAATCCCCTCCCTGCAAAACCCCAAGTCATGAGATGAATCTAAAACAACTTGACCTAACGGACCTGCAACATAAGCACAATCAAATTAGACCAAGTGCGAGACTCCAAGGATGAAACAAACTTGCATTATTTCTAGCATTCACCTATTGTAACCCATTTCATGGCATAAACAAATAGATACAAGCATAAAATAATGCAAAACAGAATATACAATAACAAAATAGTCTTAGATGTGATCTCCCTTTGATCTTGCACACAAAGGTTGCTCTTGCCAAAATGAAAGTCTTATATTCCGAAAAAAAAATCTCTTTGGTTACACAGTTTCCAGCCCCCCTTCGTACAATCACTTCATTGGGCTTTTAAAGAACACGAAGTCCTTCCGTTTCAACTTCTCATACTTGATGATGTCAAAATGAATAATAACAAAATAATAAAACACATTACATTATTTTGTCATTTTCTATAACTTCTCTTTAACATCAACAAAAGTTGTTTTCATCCCTTATAACTCCCATAGGACCCTATAATATAAAAGGTTGAGAATCCTTTATTAAATACAATAAAGAACCTCAATAATTATATTATATAATATAATTTTTAAATAACTTTATTAAAATCTAATAAAGAACTTTATATTATATAATATAAAAATTAAAGAACTTTATTAAAATCTAATAAAGAACCTTAATAATTATATTATATAATATAAAGTTTAAATAACTTTATTAAAATCTAATAAAGAACTTTAATAATCATATTATATAATATAAATTTAAATAACTTTATTAAAATCCAATAAAGAACTTTAATAATCATATTATATAATATAAAAATTAAAAAACTTTATTGAAATCCAATAAAGAACTTTAATACATATATTATAAAATATGAAAATTAAATAACTTTATTGAAACTTTAAAATTTGCATGCTATCACCCTGTTCTATTTTAAATAAAATAGAACAAAACCTTTAAAGCTTCTCATTTCATCGTGAAAAACACTCTGGTGCGATCGCCAAGCTTCCAACTGTGTCATTCTACGATTTGCTTTCTCCGCCAACTATCGTTCAGGTTTTGTATCCTCAGCACATCGATCCGAAAGCCCAAAGGAGAAACAAACAACAAAAAAATTATATCCCATGGCTTGCTGCTTTATGGATAATTTCTAGGGTTAGGGTTTCAACTTGCTGTCACATCGTGACCCTCCCATTTCGGCATGTTACTGCATTGTCCTGACAGATTCCCTGCCTTCTTTGTGCATTTCATTGCGGCATCATCTATCCTGGGAATGGGTGTTTCATTCTACATTAATGCTTCTGTCGCTAGGATGTGCCAGTACCTGCAAAAAGAAAATGACGAGCTTTAGTTTCTTTTTAAATGCAAATAAACACGAAACCCTAATATTTAAATAAGCATAATGTTGAAAACTTTATTTTTATTTTACTTCATTAAAAGAAAGAAACAAAAGACAAACATTACATAAATCTTGAATCGCGTGAAAAAAAAGCTTTCCTTCCTTTTATTGCCTTTTTTTTTATCTTATTTTATCTTTTAGCTTTTTTTGTGACATATATTATTATAATATATATAGAATATATCCTAATAATATATATCGTATTTTATCACAATATAAATAACTATATATACATATTTTTCATTTTCATTTTGATTTTAATATTAATATATATAAGATTATATATATTAATATATTTTTAATTTATTTATTTATTATTTTTTTATTTTTTATTTTTTTTTTTATAATAGCTTTTATATATATAAGGTATATCTATATATAAAAGATATTATTTCATCTTTGATTTTATTTTATTTTTATTTTTTATTTTTTTTAAATTCCAATGTCTATTTAAATTAGATTTAAATAGACATCAAATATTTGATTGATTTTTTTTATTTTGAGACATTAAAATTTAACATTAAAATTCCTCTCAAACCAAGCCCTTTCCAATATATGTTGCAATATATGAGGGGAAGGTATAAGCCAAAGATGAACTTTGGAAATATGAATTGCAACCCCTAGGTGGCACCTATCGGAACATTGCAACAAAACTTATGAGAGCAATTTCAACACCAATCTCAAAGCAACCAAATTTGAGGCTCTAAAATAAAAACAAGGAGGCACTCCTCTCAAGCAAATTGCATTGCACTCTCATGAATGGAACCTACGAAAGCTGCTACTCAAAACAACCAAACAAAACTCAAAAACCAAAATTTTAAATTGGGTCCCCAGACTTTGGGGCTAGTTGTGGAGCAGCCACAACAAATGGCGACTCTGCTGGGAAATGCTCCTGAGTGTTTCGGGTGAGAACCCAACCTAAAACATACAAAACCCAACAACTAAAATTATGAGCGTCAACAAATATACCAAGAATGAAAGTAGACCAAAAGACATGAACCATCAAAATTATTCAGCATCAGCTCAGTGTGTGCAGAGAGATTCATTCCTTATCGTCTAAAACTTTTCAACATTCCATCGTCAGTTTCACCTGGAGGCATATGAGAAGTTAAGAATGATTTATGCAGGAGTGAATATAGGCTAAAAGGATGTATTGAAATGATGCTATGAACAACCTATTTTGCAAAGACTCAACATTCTAATACCACAAACAAACACACTAAAACTGTCTAACCCTCTTAGGACCAAATGTGCGTGCAGTGAATTCATTTACCAGATCAAGAGGTCAGTTATGAATAGCTACCATCCAGAACCAGTGTGTGCAAGTGAACTCAGAGCTTTGGGGAATCGGATTCTCAACCTAGGTATGATGAGAATTTGACCCTATCCTTACTACTATGATATGAGTTCATTACCTCATCTTGATCAAAATAATTAAACCCATTATGGATGAAACCACAAGGCTAGCCTGTCCATGTGAGCGGTCAGAGGTCTCACTTTTAAATGAGACATGTCACCATGCATGAGCATACTCCACTGCCAGTCAAGCGTCTATAGCCCCGGTGGAGGTTAGCCCCATAGTCCATGATTTGGATTTTGATTTCTTGAATCTTGGGGATGACTACCCATCCTTCTGAGGGGACATGTAGTACAATCCTTACAACTCAATAATTGGTGGTGTGATGGAAGTGAATGGTGAAAGTTTTGCTTTAAATTTCTTGAATCTTGGGGATGACTACCCATCCTTCTGAGGGGACATGTAGTACGATCCTTACGACCCAATAATCCATGGTGTGATGGAGGCAGAATCAGAGCTTTGGGGAATCGGATTCTCAACCTAAGTATGATGAGAATTTGACCCTATCCTTACTACTCTAATTTTGGATTTTCAAGTATTGTGGAAGTGGTGAAAACCACTATTTTATGGACTATGTCGCATGATAGGACCGACAAGAATGACTCTTTTTGCCTCGCACTTTCTCCCAAGTATGGTTTTGACCATTTTACCCAAGATGCTTTTAACATGTGCAAATTGTGTTTGGTTCAAGACGGTTTCGGCATTAGTTCCCAATCTCAAGATCTTCTTAGTGTATATTGTGCAATGATCCTAAGAGAATTTGACATGTTTTCGATGATTGCCTTTGAAATGTAGATGCAAGTGAGATGCAATGCAAGGTGGAAGGTACCATGAAATGAAGTTGAATGAGATGGAGCATGCAAAATATTTTACCCTAATTTACAAAATTGACAACTTCCTG
This sequence comes from Wollemia nobilis, assembly GCA_028583015.1. Taxonomy (NCBI): domain Eukaryota; kingdom Viridiplantae; phylum Streptophyta; class Pinopsida; order Araucariales; family Araucariaceae; genus Wollemia; species Wollemia nobilis. The sequence goes on along the minus strand of JAQPPZ010017031.1, from coordinate 1,359,097 downwards.
CATCACAAGTTTCAAACGATATACTTTAATATGTTTGTGATAATTGTGGAGCCTTCTGCAATACAATTCTGATGTTTCACATTCTCTTGGTCTTAGTGAACATTCATAAGGACATAAACTGACATCTTCACAAGAACACACCGTAAACCCAAAACTAAAATAAATGACAACAAAACACCACACATCCAAAACCCAAAACCAATCAAAACCAACACCTTCAAACTATGTACAAAATACTGGAAATCAACACAAAATCAGAAGTGAATGAATACAAACATACAACTAAACTCAACATTCTTAAAACACGAGCATATTTACATATAATACAAGACTCTACCCCTTTCAGGCCTGGAAGTAGTGCTTTAGATGCAGCCCATTAACAGGCAAAGCCAAATCGTTCCCATCCAAGGTTTTTAGTCGAAAACTATTCTCACCTAGGACTTCAAAAATTTGATATGGACCCAACCATAAACAATCAAATTTTTCATGATCTCCTTTCTTTTCGTGTCTTTTATCCCACAACAAAACTAGGTCTGAAATTTTAAACGTTTTTATTTTAGACCTCTTATCAAACCATATTTTTACTACATCTTGATGTTTGCTGAAATGAAGCATAGCCTCATCTCTTTTCTCATCAAGATGCATTAACTGCGTCAACCTAGCTTCAAGTTTATCATTAGTTCCAACATACTCTTTCATGAAGTGCAATGTTTGTAACCTTAAATTTATGGGAAATATGGGATCCTGCCCATAGACTAAATGATACGGAGATGTTCCTATTGATTCTTTGGTTCTGATCCTATCAGCCCAAAGGGTAAACTTTAACTTGCTATGCCAATCCCTAGGGTTCTTTTCAAGTAACCTTTTTATTACACACAACAAGTTCTTGTTAGAGGATTCCACCAAACCATTACCTTGTGGATAATAATTTGAGGAGAATTTCAAGCTTACCATATTATCATATGCCCAATTTGCAAACTCCAAAGAAGAAAAGGCAGAGCCATTATCACTTACAATTGCATTGGGCATTCCAAAATGAGTAACAATGTTATCCTCTAAAAACTTAATGACAACCTCTGAAGTGGTATGCTTAGTAGGAATAGCTTCGGTCCACCTTGTGCAGTAGTTTATGGTAGTAAGGATATATTTATGGGAATCGGATGAGTTGGGATTGATAATCCCAACAAAATCTAATCCCCATTGTGCAAAAGGTCTTGCCTCTACCACAGATTGCAGTGGCATTGCAACATTTCTTTCTCTATTGGCCGCCACTTGGCATATGTGGCACGATCTCACATGAGCATGTGCATCCTTGAATAGATGGGGCCAATAGTATCCAACCCTTAGGATTTGATGGGTTGTCGCATTGGCTGACCCGTGTCCCGTTCCATACTTACCATGGAAATCCTTAAGTACTTGGGTCGCTTCTTCTCGATTAACACAACGAAGGTAAATCCCTTCGTGGTTCTTCCTGTACAACACACCAGATTTAATCAAAAAATTCATAGATTTCAAACGCAAAGCTCTGCGTTGAGTGGAATTTAAATGTAATGGACACTTACCATGCAACAAGAAATATGCAATGTCAACATACCATTCATCTTTGGTTATGTCATCTACCTCGTAATGCTGGCATGATATCAATGGATCAATTTATGCAATTGCCTTGACCAAACCTTGTCCATGAACTATTTTCATGGGTCGGATTTCCAAATCGAATTCTTGAAGGGTCGAAATCCATTTTCCCCATCTTTCACCTAGTTCGTTTTGCAAAAACATAGACTTAACGATCGGGTCAGGAACTACCGCAAAAAATTTACTGTGAACTAGATAATGCCTAAATTTCTTGATGGTCTTGAATAGGGCATACATTTGTTTATCCAAGATAGAATATCTCAGCTTTGCATCCTTCAATGGAGCACTCAAGAAGGCTATGGGATTTTCAATGCTACCCTCACTCTTTTGGGTTAAGACACTCGCAAAAGAATGATCTGAAGCAAAAGTATAGACATAGAACGACTTAGAATAATCTGGACTAATTAAAATAGGGGCTTTAGAGATAGCATCCTTGATGCTTTTGAAAGCTTCCCTATTTTCATTTGTCCATTTGATCTGAATATCCTTCTTTAACATGTCGTTCAAAGGCTTGGCAATCTCGACAAAACCTGAAATAAATTTTCTCACAAAGTTAATCTTATCGAAAAAGGATCTTAACTCTTTCTTGCTATTAGGTGGAGGAATGGCTAGTATAGCTGAAATTCTTTTTGGATCAATAGCAATCCCATCCTTGGAAATGACATGACCTAATAACTTACCTTCTGTTACCCCAAAGATGCATTTTTTGGATTAAGGGAGATCCCATGTTCCCTACATCTTTGAAGTACTTTTCTCAAGTCCCTAACATGATCTTCCCTTTTCTTAGAGAAGACAAGAATGTCATCAACGTAAACAATGATACACTTACCAATGAGCCCTTTGAACACAAAATCCATGGCTCGTTGGAAAGTTGCACCTGCATTCAATAATCCAAATGACATCCTCCTATATGCGAATGTTCCCCATTTCGTTGTGAAGGCCGTTTTCATTCTGTCATTTGGATGAATGAGAATCTGATTATATCCTGAATAACCATCCAAAAATGACATCATTTCTGACCCATTTACCTTTTGAAGAATCTCATCGATAGTGGGTAATGGGTAATTATCCTTTTGGCAAGCCTTATTCAGATTCTTGAAATCTATGCACAACCTTATCTCTCCGTTCTTCTTTCTTATCGGGACAAGATTGGCCACCCATGTGGAATGTCTAATAGGAAAGATGATTTTTGCTTCTAGCAATCTCTTCACCTCTTTCTCTATTAGTGGGTCTAAAATCGGATTGACCGTTCTTTGTCTTTGTCTGAAAGGTTTGGAGTCAGGTTTTAATGGAATCATATGCATTATCACATTTTGATCATAAGTTTTCAAATCCTTATAGCTCCATGCTATGCAATCGATGTATTCCTTTAATGCGTGAGCGATAGACTCCCTTTCTTGCCTTGTACATGCCTTAGCAATAAATACCTCTCGTGGATTTTTTGCACTCCCTAAATTGATTAAATCACAAGATTCTTTAGGGGGTGGTACCTTTCTTCCTCTTTTCGCTTGATATCCAATGTCAAATATTTTCTCTAACGAAGCCATACCATTCGGCATATCATTCCACACTCTGGTTGCTTCACATTGCAATTCTGTTTCTTCTTGCCCTCTCTTGTCTTCATCTATTACCTGATTTTCAAAAATTCCAGAATTAGTGACAAAATTGAACACATGTCTGTCACTATCGAATACTTGAAAATTAGTAACATTATCTGGTATCGAAGGGCAAGGCACTAATTCGATTGAGAATTTCTTGCACTTTTTATGGTCCACAGGTTTAAGCATACTTGCGGCTACAGCTAAAGAATCTGCCATGCGATTATTTTTCCTAGAGATAAGGGATATATTGAACGCATCAAACTCATCTATCAAATCCTTAACTCTGGTTTTGTAAAGGCTTAATATTTTATCCCGACAAGTATATTGCCCTTTAACTTGTTTAACCACCAACTCCGAATCTCCCAACACTTTGAGACATTTTACCTTCTTCCTTAGGGCAAATTGAAGTCCAAAAATAAGGGCTTCATATTCTGCCACGTTGTTGGTGGCTGGAAACTATAATCTATAGGCAACAAGTAGAGGTTTGCTACCGGGACATGTAAGTTCGATACCAGCTCCAACACCTTGTTTTGACTTAGATCCATCAAATATTAGAGTCCAAACCAAATTATCCTCTTTCAAAGTGTTACAAGAAAAATTCTCTTTTTGAGGTTCTTCGGTAGCTTCTTCTATGTCCAAGCTATAGGCCCCTAACTCAGTTTCGATATATTGGATTTCATTGGGTTTGTTGTATTCAGTTATCATTTCCTTGAGTCTAGGTTCACTATCCACCCGAATTTGATTTGCTACTCCTCTCCAAGGTAACCACATATGAGAAGAATCTGTTACAATATACCCATTCAGATTTTTACTTCAATCTCTTCCTAATACCATTCCATATTTGGTAGGAATATTAAGCACCAAGATATCTATGTGATGTTGAACCCTAGGTTCTGAATTAATCTGAATAAGGATATCATTTAGACCTCCAACCGCATCCATAACAGACCTATCCAATTGTACCACCTTGCTCTTAGAAGGGATTGGTGTGAGTCCTAACTTTTGGCAAATTTCTAGGGGCATGATGTTGGTCGAAGCACCTGAATCTATCAGACAATTGTGTAAATTTTTACCTGCAATTCTAATGGTTATGAGAAAGGGAGGTACTTCTCATTTTTCCCTTTTTAGAACCAATTGAGACTCGACACCCTTAGCTTCATGAACTTGATTAGGTGGGTTGAACATTTTCGGTGAACCTATCTCTTGACCCAAAAGTTTAGCTACTTCGAACAATGAGATATTAGCCTTATTTCTCTTCATGTCTTCTTCTAAGTCATAAGTGAGTTTTTTTGAATTTGGCATTTTTTTCTCTGGCTTGGACTTCTCCACAATCGGTGGAGGAGGTGGATTAACCTCACCTTTTGTATCAGGAGGAAGTAAGGGGTTGTTTGGAGGAGTGGAGGAAGTTTTGGGATCCTTAGAGCTTCTTGTATAATATCGATGATTTCCTTTCCCAAAATGTCTAGTGGCTTGGATTTCCAAAGTCTCTTCATCCTCTTCTCCTAAGACCTCAACATCCTCCTCTTCCTCACTTTCTTGAATGTGGACAACTTCAGTTAACAAAGTCTCCTGCTTCCCTTGGCAACAATGGGGCAATTCATCATCACATGGTTCTAACTCACCGTAATCTTTCAAAACATCTACCTGATTGGCTACTGGGTTGGGTACGCACCCATTATTGGGATGAGTGTTGTATGGCCCCTTTCCTCTGTGGTTGTGAGGTCGGTTATGTCCGAAGGATTGTGCCAAACTTTTATTCATGTTTCCCACGTTGATTGTCAACTTGGCCATTTGTTCTTCCAACTTATCCATCCTGGCTTCAGGCCCTTGTGGTTGGGGCACTATGATTCTAGGTCCAAATGTCTTTCCTACATTAGCCACTTCTAGAATGGGCACAATGGCTTGACTCTGAGTATTTTGGTTCCATCCAGGATTCACACTTTGAAGCGGTGTGATCGAAGGATAAGCCATTGGGCTTTGGGTATTAATTACACTGAATCCAGGCATGGTCAACTGATTGTTAAGCATGTTGAACCCTGGCATGGTCATCTGATTGTTTGGCAACATGGCTGGTGGTGGAATGGATGTGTTAGGAAAAGTGGGAAATGGTGAATACGCTTGCGTCAATGGACCCGATTGTTGGAAATTGTTCATTGTTGGGACTTGTGGTGCCATTACCTGATTCATCATGGTGAATTGATTGTATGGACCATATTGTCCCATCCCAGGCCATTGAGATAACCCCCCTCCTAGTGAGTTCATTTGTTGCTCAAGGGTCATGGTTTCGGCATAAGCCAAGGCAAGGGTTGTGACCTGAGCATTTCTTCTAGCAAATAAGGATGTTACAGGATCTAAAGCTCCAAAATATAATTGAAGGGCCACAACGACATCTACCACAAAGTGGTGAGTTACATTCATGTATAGCTTTTGGAACCTAGCATTGAACATCCTAATAGGCTCGTTGGGTAACCATTTATAGGACACAAACAAATTATAGATGATGGAAGGATCTAGCAACAATCAAAATTGGCTAATGAAGGCAGCTTCCAATTGGGCCCATGAAGTAATGGACCCTACGGGTAGATTTATGTACCACTCATTAGCCACATGGTCCAAACTATTAGGAAATACTCGACATGCAACGTCTTCATGAGTGACCCCATGTCTAAACATGTAGTCTTTGTAGATTTGGACATGCTCTTCAGCGGTAATGGGACCATCATGTATGAACTTGGGTAGCGATATTTCAATATGCCTAGGTAAGTCATGGACATCCCTAGGTATATTCAAGGGAGAGCTTTGCACACCACACCAAAGAGCGGGTGGTTGTTGTTGTTGTTGTTGGGCCATGTTATTCAATGGTGATGACCCTATGGGAACAATAGCAATCGTAGTAACAGGGACAGATACACTTGATGTAGCTGTCACAATAGAAATAGTGGGTGCAGGCCCACTAGATGTACTTGAGTCTAATGATGACCCTAGCTCAAGTATACTAGGTGGGATTTCGATCTGTTGAGTTTTATTTCTTGGTCTTCTAGGATTGGGAGAAAGACTTTGGAAAATAGTTTCCTCGGTGGTTTTAGACCTAGTAGCTATGTACTCAGGTTGATCCAGCTTGGGAACCCTAGCTCTCTAAAAGACTTCTCACAAATCACTTACAATAACACTTGAATAAATATTGTACCTGCAAGCACAATAAGGTGGAAACAAAACTGACCACGTTAACCGTTAGAAAGATCTAAATCACAAAGCAATAAAGAAGGCCCTCCTTCTAGCACCAAAATGTTGAGTGAATATTTTGCCCTATTGCAAAATGATCACCACAAATAGAGTATTGAATGGAAAACTCTCTCTTGCAAAGAAATTAAATGAGACTTATTCATTTCTCCAAGGTTCTGGTAAGCAAACATTCATATAAAATAAAACATGTATACCAGAATAACTCAAAACTTGCAAGTGGTAGTTAACAAGGGGCCTTTACGGTTCCTTTCAAATATTGCTTAGTAATCACGACCTTCAAAACTTCCAAGGTGCAAAATATTGATTCCTTTTAGTGCTCTTGATATTAAAATAGTCTACCTTGAACCCCAATTAGTAGACTCTTTTATCTTCAAATTAGAAAGGTTCCAAATGCAAAAGTGCGTGGAATAGTCCACTTCATTTTAGAATCCGTGTCTTTAATGTGTGGTTCATTTTGAAGTTAGTGGATTCATTTTATCTTCATTGTAAATGTTCCACTATCCCTATGTCAGAATTTGGTGTTAGTAGAAGTTAGTAAGTTAGCATGTTAGTGTTCATTTGCTTTATCTGTCTTAGTGTAAATTTGGCGTTAGTAACCCTCCTAAACCAGTATTTTATCTAAAAATTAAATGGATGTATTTGGAGGTGCAAAAATTCTGGATAAGGACCAGAATAGAAGCAAATGAATCAGAAATAAAATAGGAAATTCTAGAAAATGGACCAAAATGAAAATGAAAACTGAACACAAACAAAAATTCTAGAAAGACCAGAATGGAAATGCTTAAACTGAAATTCTGGAATGGACTAGAATGAAAAAGAAAAAACTTAAATTATGGAAGGACCAGAATGAAAAAGAAATAAAATAAATTCTAGAAGGACCAGAATGAAATGGAAAACAAATTAAAAATGCTGAAAGTAAACAACAAAAAGAAATTATCTACAAGGTTAGCTAGAAAATAAAAAAAATGACATCAAATTTGGTTAGCAATCCCCTCCCTGCAAAACCCCAAGTCATGAGATGAATCTAAAACAACTTGACCTAACGGACCTGCAACATAAGCACAATCAAATTAGACCAAGTGTGAGACTCCAAGGATGAAACAAACTTGCATTATTTCTAGCATTCACCTATTGTAACCCATTTCATGGCATAAACAAATAGATATAAGTATAAAATAATGCAGAAAAATATACAATAACAAAATAGTCTTAGACGTGATCTCCCTTTGATCTTGCACACAAAGGTTGCTCTTGCCAAAATGAAAGTCTTATATTCCGAAAAAAAATCTCTTTGGTTACACAATTTCTAGCCCCCCTCGTACAATCACTTCATTGGGATTTTAAAGAACACGAAGTCCTTCCATTTCAACTTCTCATACTTGATGATTTCAAAATGAATAATAACAAAATAATAAAACAAATTACATTATTTTTTCATTTTCTATAACTTCTTTTTAACATCAACAAAAGTTGTTTTCATCCCTTATAACTCCCATAGGACCCTATAATATAAAAGGTTGAAAATCCTTTATTAAATCCAATAAAGAACCTCAATAATTATATTATATAATATAATTTTTAAAAACTTTATTAAAATCTAATAAAATAAGTTTATATTATATAATATAAAAATTAAAGAACTTTATTAAAATCTAATAAAGAACCTTAATAATCATATTATATAATATAAAGTTTAAATAACTTTATTAAAATCCAATAAAGAACTTTAATAATCATATTATATAATATAAATTTAAATAACTTTATTAAAATCCAATAAAGAACTTTAATAATCATATTATATAATATAAAAATTAAAGAACTTTATTGAAATCCAATAAAGAACTTTAATACGTATATTATAAAATATGAAAATTAAAGAACTTTATTGAAACTTTAAAATTTGCATGCTATCACCCTGTTCTATTTTAAATAAAATAGAACAAAACCTTTAAAGCTTCTTATTTCACCGTGAAAAACACTCTAGTGCAATCGCCAAGCTTCCAACTATGCCATTCTACGATTTGCTTTCTCCGCCAACTATCGTTCAGGTTCTGTATCCTTAGCACATCGATCTGAAAGCCCAAAGGAGAAACAAACAACAACAAAAGTTATATCTCGTGGCTTGCTACTTTATGGATAATTTCTAGGGTTAGGGTTTCAACTTGTTGTCACATCATGGATAATTTCTAGCGTTAGGGTTTCAACTTGTCACATCGTGACCCTCCCATTTCGGCATGTTACTGCATTGTCCTGACAGATTCCCTGCCTTCTTCGTGCATTTCACTACGGCATCATCTATCCTGGGAATGGGCGTTTCATTCTACATTAATGCTTCTGTCGCTGGGATGTGCCAGTACCTGCAAAAAGAAAATGACGAGCTTTAGTTTCTTTTTAAATGCAAATAAACACAAAACCCTAATATTTAAATAAGCATAATGTTGAAAACTTTATTTTGATTTTACTTCATTAAAAGAAAGAAACAAAAGACAAACATTACATAAAGCTTGAATCGCGTGAAAAAAAGCTTTCCTTCCTTTTATTGCCTTTTTTTTAATCTTATTTTATCTTTTAGTTTTTTTTGTGACATGTATTATTATAATATATATAGAATATATCCTAATAATATATATCGTATTTTATCACAATATAAATAACTATATATATTACTTTTTTCATTTTCATTTTGATTTTAATATTAATATATATAAGATTATATATATTAATATATTTTAAATTTATTTATTTATTATTTATTTTTGTTTTTTATTTTTATTTTTTATTTATTTTTGTTTTATAATAGCTTTTATATATATATAAAAGGTATATCTATATATAAAATATATTATTTCATCTTTGATTTTATTTTATTTTATTTTTTATTTTTTTATTAATTTTATTTTTTATTTTAAATTCCAATGTCTATTTAAATTAGATTTAAATAGACATCAAATATTTGATTGATTTTTTTTTTTTTTGAGACATTAAAATTCCTCTCAAACCAAGCCCTTTCCAATATATGTTGCAATATATGAGGGGAAGGTATAAGCCAAAGATGAACTTTGGAAATATAAATTGCAACCCCTAGGTGGCACCTATCAGAACATTGCAACAAAACTTATGAGAGCAACTTGAACACCAATCTCAAAGCAACCAAATCTGAGGCTCTAAAATAAAACAAGGAGGCACTCCTCTCAATTAAAATTGCATTGCACTCTCATGAATGGAACCTACAAAAGCTGCTACTCAAAAAAACCAAGCAAAACTCAAAAACCAAAATTTTAAATTGGATCCCCAGACTTTGGGGCTAGTTGTGGAGCAGCCACAATAATACCAAGCTCTATAGAAATTCAACCCAAGTAATATTAAGCCATAAAATGCAATAATCATTATTTTACCTCTTTCACCCCACAATTTTAATTTAGTTCCATTAGTAATCCCATAGTGGAGTTTCAAGTCCTTTAATTGATAAGACAATAATTGATCTTCAATTCTTTCTTGTCTATTCCTTAAGATGCAAATTTCATAATTTGATTTATTATCTAGAATTTTGCTTTCTTTTTCAAACATGAGATCTTTCAAGTAGGAGTCTATTTCTAAAAAAATTTAAGCCATGTTATTTTTCACATCTTGGCCAATCATGCTTATGCAATAATTTACAAGTATATAGGATATCTATTAAATGAGGATCATTATAGGTTTTATCCTACATTCCAATATCAATTGTTGATGAATTGATTCAACAACTCAAGCACATAAATTTCTCTTTCATTCAACAAGGTAATATCATTAGTGGTGTGAGTATAAATCAACTTTAGTTCTTCATTCACCTCCAATTGTATTTCATCATGAATACCATTTGAATCCCATAAGCAATTAGGTAATATTTTGCCCGAAGTTTGCATGGTTGAACATAACAAGTGAGATTCTACCTTTTGCACATTTTTATTTACCAAGGCTTGGTGAAGATTTGCAATTTCTTCTTATTTGTGATCTTTATCATCTTCATCATCTTGTAGTCCATTTTCATCTATGACCCGTTCATCAAAAATGTCAAAAATAGGAACCCAATCAAAAGCATGTCCATCCTTTTCAAAACATAACTTTTGTTGATCAAATGATGTGTCAAATAATAAATCTCCATGATCAATCACTTGAGTTGCTTCGAATAAAGCAACATTTACAACATTTTTATCATTTGGTTCCCATTCCTTGTTAACCATCCACGATATTTCTTCCTTAGAATATTCAAGATAATCATGAGAATTTATGCCCAAGTTTTCAGTATCCTACATGTCAATAGAAATTTCATCAATGGGAGTGTGAAAAACTAATGATTCTTCATATCTTCCCCAACCATTATAAAAATTTTCATCTAAATCTGTGGGATGAAACTCTATTGTGTCTTTGGCATGATATTTAGATTTCTTTATCAATTCCTTTTCAACTTTGTCCACCTTAGTTTCAAAAAATTCATCTTATGCAGATTCGTGCTCTTCAACTTCAAGAGATTCATCTTTTGGAGGTTCAAGGGTTTCTTTAGTGGGATCAATTCTTGTATTCTGAACTTGATTCGCACTTAATAATAATGGTTGATTTTGAATGGTAGGTTGAGGTGCATAAATAGTGGGGTGGGTAAAGGAGGTATTAGATGATTAAGAATTATATGATCCAAAACCCACATCACACTTTTGATCAATCCATTGTTGTTCAATTACCATTGCTAGAGTATAAGCTTATGACAAAGATGTGATTTAAGGCATCCCTTACAAATACATAGAAATTAGTGGATTGATAGCATTGAAATACACCTGGATAGTAACTCCCTCTGGAGGAACATAGGGTACCACCAATTGAGCATATAATCCATGGAACCTTTTAGTGAACAACTCCAAATATTCATTTGGTCCTTTACGAGTAGTGGCAAATTGATTATATATAAGGATTGGATCAACTAGTTTTCTAAAGTACCTAATAAAAGTTGCTTCTAGTTGAGCCTAAGAAGTGATAGAACCTATAGGTAAAATGAGGTACCAATCATAATACAATCTATCTAATGTAGATTAAAACGAATAACAAGCAATATCTTCATGGAAAATTTACCATTTAATTAAAGTGCTCTTGTATGCCTAAATATGCTCCTCAACCAATTCTATTCCATCATCCCTAAAATGAGGTAAATGATCACAAATATCTATAGGCACATGATGTGAAGACCTAGGTATGTTTAAAGGACAACCTGCCATCAATGACACAAGGAATGCCATTAGTGGACCTTAAACAATACAACTTTAGTACCAATTTTGTTAGTCAAATAAATATCTTGCAAAGAAGCATGAAATGACAAACAATCCTTGAATGTCTTACATATAAATCCTCATATATATCAATCAAAATATATGCATCAATTGAACCATGATATTAGAGAACATTTTCCAATTTGTAAAAGATTAGCCTTAATGCATAATCAATTAGAAAATATTTGAATCAATGAAAGTGATCACAAGAAATCAAAACTTCGTTAGTCAAGACCAATACTTTCAAATAACTATTTTAAAGAAATATGAACAATTTAGCATCTAAATAGCAATAAAGTAAACCAATTTAGGCCCTCCTAGTGCCAATATGTTGAGTAGTAATTTTTCCCAATTGCAAAACCACACTCACACTTAGGATTTTGATTACAAAACCCTATCTTACAAAGAAGTTAAAACAACACAACTTCTCCAAGGTTTCGCTATATAAGCATTGCACATGTATATTAGTAATCTCAATGAAGATATATCAATTAAATGCTAGGAATACCTTAGTGATTGCAAGTAACTGTTAAGAAGGGGCATGTGTTCGTTTACTTTATCATGCTATACTAATGATTGTTCATAAAACTTAAAGAAATATAAATGTGAATTGACCCTCATATGACCACGATGTAGAGTCTTAATTCATTTTATCTTGAAGGATTTTAGATAGGTTTTATCTTCTTTTGATTAAGTAGATTTCAAACAAGCTTTTATCTTGTATTAAACCCTACTTTGAACAATAAAATAGAAGATTAAAATCTCTCTAAATGTGAATGTGAAATGAATATTGGATTCCTTTAATTGTCGCTTCTATCATGAAGATAAAGATAGCCTTTAATATAATAAATAAATTATCCCTCTTTGATGAAATTAATTTTCATAAAGATAGGACAATTTATTGCCTTAAAATAATGGCCTTAAAATGTCATTATAAATTATCCCTCTTTAATGAAATCACAATTTTCATAAAGAAAAAATAATTTAATGCTTTAAAACAATAGCTTTTGATATAATGTGTAAATTACCTCTCTTTAATGAAATCATAATTTTTATAAAGAAAGGCGGATTTATTGCTTCAAAAATGATGGCCTATGGAATGCCATATAAATCACTTCCCTTTAATGAAATTGGGATTTTTATAAAGAAAATTCCATTTATTGCTTGCGAATAAAATGCAAAGTTGAAAATTTTTGATTTGCCTTCAAAATGGGATAAAAATAAAACTTTGAAATTATAAAAATCTACATAAAACATCAATTTTAAATAATTTTTATAAATTTGAAATGGCTTTGGAATGAGTTCGAATTTTTTTCAGATGAAATATTGAAGCTCATTCTTCACATCCATGCACTTATTTTTTAAATTTTAAAATTTTTTAATTTTTATTTTATTTGCTGACTTTAAAAAAAATCTGCAAAAAAAGGTGTTTAAAAATAAAAATAAAAATTTGAAAGTGGAAATAAAATGCAGAATGCTAAAAAATATAAATATGCAAAGCCTTGAAATTTGATTTGCCTTCGAAATATAAAATAATGTAAAATCCTGAAATTATAAAAATCCCCATAAAACAACAATTTTCAATCATTTTTATAAAATTGAAATGGCTTCGGAATGAGTTCGAATTTATTTCGGATGAAATATTGAAGCTCATTCTTCACACCCCTGCATTTATTTTTGAAATTTTATTTTTTATTTTTATTTTATTTTATTTGCCGACTTTAAAAAAAACTACAAAAAAGAAGGTTAGAAAACATTAAAAAAATAATAAAATAAAATCTAGAAATGTTAAAAGCAAATTACTCTCAGCCTAATGCCACCCTATCCTGCAAAATCGAAGATGTGAAACTTTTTTGCATGTAACCAAATTTATTCAAATCTGAATACACACGGTTCGAAATAAATTAGGTGCAATCTTCTAAAGAACAAAAATAAATTTCATGCTTCTAAGCCTTCAATAATGCAGCCATTAAAATGCATTTAACACTATCTATATGCCAAGAAAACATGGAGGAAAATATAAATCATTAGCTCAAACATGCAAAAAAATCTCCTCCCATCTTGCTAACAAAGTGCAAGTTTTTGAAATATTTGCATTAAAAAATATTCTGTTTTACAACCAGTATTTCTAGCTTCTTCTAAAAAATGTCCAGCCCTTTCTTATGAGCTTCAATGGGTTTTTAAATATTTCCAACATTGGCTATTCATTTCTTTTTCCAACTCTTGGCTTTCGAACGCTTTAGTTTTCCAACTCTTGACTTTTCAACGTTTTCTTTTTTTTCTTAAAATTTCCAACATTTGACAATTTGTTTCTTTTTCCAAATTTTGACTTTCCAACATTTTCTTTTCCATTGGCATGATAAGTGACATTTCTCTTCTTCAATATTGCCATTTTTTTTTTTTAAATAGTAACTTGTAATAAAGAAAAACACATGAATTAAACTTTCCAAACTAAAACTATTAATAAAATTTAATTAAAACAAAACTAAAGATAAAATTAAATTAAACTTTTCCCAAAACAAAACCAATAATGAGATTAAATTAACTTTAAAAAAACACATTGATGGTTTTATTTTGATTGTTTTATTTTTTATTTTTTATTTTTTATTTTTTTTTTATGAGGAACCTTTTATATACAACATATCCACAACGTGTGAGGGGAGAGATTTGAACATGGGCCTCTCCATAACTAGAGAGTTTTAACTACCCACTTGCTCTCCAACTCCTCTACATGAGTGGATTTTTATTTTTATTTTATTTTAATGATTATCATTTTTTTTTTTATCCTTTCTCTTTTTATTTTTTATTTTTTCATTTTCTCCTTTTTTATTTTACTTATTTTTTTTAATTTTAAATTTGATTTAATTAATTTCAAATGTTTGAATTGGTTTAATTCAAACATTAAAATTAACCAACACAATAAAAACAATAAAGAAGCTAATCAACACACTAAAGAACTTAAAAGAAACTAAAAGGAGACACTAATCCACACCCAAACCTTGGAACATATATTGCAATCTAAATCAAAAAAATTCTTAACATCCAAAAGCTGAAAAATAAAAAGGTGGGTTTCCAATTTTGGGGCTAGTTATGGAATGGCCGCAACAGGACCAAGCCATAAAGTCTTCAACTTAACAGGCTTGATTTTCTATTTTCCATTAAATTTTAGAACCAAGTCACCCGTACTAAGTTATAACTTCCTCAAATATTTGTCATGCCACAATTTCCTTCTTTTCTAGGCTACCTCAATTGCCCATTGTGCCATGACTCTTCTTTCATCCAACTTAATCAGTATTTTCAGTCACTCTTCCAAAATTTCTTGATCACCCAAGTGATGCTTCACTGCGACTGTTAAACTTGGTATCAAGAATTCAACTAGCACCACTACCTCTTATCCATACATCAACTAGAAAGGTGTATGCTTTGTTGTTGTTTTAAAAGTTGTTTTGTATGCCTACATAATAAATGGTAATCTTTCCTCCTAATCTGCTCCTTCTATTCCATAGGTTTTATACAAAGTAGATACCATGACTTTGTTGCTTCCACTTGCCCATTTACTTTAGGATAGCATAGACTAGACAATGAATGCAAAATCCTAAATTCGATTGTCAGCATCTTAATGATATCATTTACAAAGTGTCCTCCTCGATCAAGTGTTATTGTACTTTTAGCTAAGTTATCAGGTAATGTTCTTGCTTCAACCCAATTTATCAAGTACTCTATTGCTACCACAATGTACCTACATTTCCTTCCTTGAGAGGTTTTCAATGGTCCAATTAAGTCCAATACCTATATTTCAAAAAATTCCTGGGGTTATGATGGATACAATAGCATAAAGTCTCTCTTTACTAGCTTCCTTGTCCTTTAACAAGTATCTCATGCTTTTACATATTCTTTTGTATTTTTATACAGTGTGGGCCACCATAGTCCCTCTAGTAAAACTTTTCTAGCAGTTGCATTTGGTCCCACGTGCCCTCCTGCTAAGCCTTCATGTGATTCTTTCAATTTCTCTTTAACTTCTTCCTCTATCATGCATCTTTGTAAGATACCATCTCTTCCCATCTTTTATAGAAATTTTGCTATCAATTAGAAAGGTGCTGACTTCATAATCACTTTATTTTTCTTAGTTGCTATCATTTCTTGTGGCAACTCTCATAGGGATAGATACTGGAAAATCAACTTGTACCATGACGGAACAACATTGATGGCAAATAACTGTGCATCAGGGAATACATCTAGAATCCTTGTTCTTGTAGGCTATCTTGATCATATCTGAGACAACTAGTTTGCAATTACATGCTTCTTACCAGATCTCACTACTACTCAGAATACAAACTCCTATAGGGTGATGAGCCACCTACTGACAAATCCTTGTATCACTAATTTGTTTATCAAGTACAACAAAGTTTGGTGATCTACATAAAAAGCAAAGGGATTCGCTAGTAGGTAATGACTTAAATTTTAGACTACATATACCATTCCCAAGGCTTCTCTTTCTATTGTACTATAGTTTCTCTCTACCCTTGACAATAGGTGACTAGCAAAGAAAATAGGTTGATCTAGCCCGAATTATCCTTCTTGTACCAAAGTACATTAGATTGCAAAATTTGAAGCATCAATGTGGACATGGAATTCCTAATCCCTATTCAAGAACACCAAAATTGGGCTACTGACAAGCTTGGCCTTCAAATCCTCAAAGGCTCCTTGGTGCTTCTTTGTCCATCTGAAAGGAATATTTTTCTTTGTCAATGAGTCCAATGGATAAGACACATGTGTATAATTCTTGATAAACCTTCGATAATACCCTATCGATCCAAGGAAGGTTTTAAGTGAACTCACATCATATGGTTCTTCCATGTGTAATATCACACAAATCTTATCATAATCTATTTTTAATCCTTCACTACACACTATGTGCCCTAACAACTTTCCATATGGTACCATCAAGTAATACTTTCTAGGGTTTAATGAGATCTATGCATTTTTGCACCTACTCATATATTCACTAAGGGTAAGAATATGCTCCTTGATCTTTCTATAAATGGACCAGTCATACAAAAATACCTTGAAGTTCTCCATTGCCAACTAATCAAATATATATGATATGATGCATTAAAATATAGCTAGGGCATTATAGAGCTCGAATGGCATTTAATTGTATGCATAGATGCCATTATACTTAATAAATTTGATCATCAGCTTACCTTCCTCAACTATGCTTATTTGATTGTAACCCAAAAATCCATCCAAAAAAGAATAGCTATCATGTCCTACAACTTCCTCTGGGATGGAATCTGTGAAGGGAATAGGAAAGGGATCCTTAATGGTTACTGTATTTAGACTCCTAAAGTCTACACAAATTCTGATTTTATCCACTTCCTTCTTCAATGTGACAACTATAGGTGATACCCATTCACTGGTTGTAACCCTGAAGATGATTCCTACCTCCAACATATTCTCTATCTCTGAGTTCACTAATGCAACATATTTTGGATTCATCTTATACGTTCTTCTACTTAGTGGTTGTTCTCTAGGTATTAGTGTAATTCTTATGGACACATAACATAGGTGGTACTCCCTTCAAGTCCTTATATGTCCATGCAAAGACATATTTATATTTTAAGAATATCTTAAAAGTTGTCGCTTTCAATAAAGGGTTTCTATTATCACCATAGTGAATCATACTAGGTTCATCCTCAGTCCCTATATTGATGTCCACTATCTGAGGTCCTTCATATTTGATATTTTATGGCTCACTCGCTGCTTTCTCCACATTCTTTGGATGTGTTGATCTTGCATCAATTTTCGCATATCCTACTGTATATTCTGCAAAGCTCTTTGGAAATGTCCATTTCTCTTTTACCTCTTTCTTAGGTTCCTAGCAAACTTTGGTTTCATCTTGTTTTTTCTTGATCTCCTCTGAGTCAATATAGAAGTAGTTGGGCTAAAAAATTTCATACTCCTCCATTAGCCAATGAAGAGGTTAGCTATCATATCTAGCTTCATCTTCACTACATTCATCAAGGTACAACATTCCTTCTCTATTTGTTTCATACCCTTTATCTTATGAGGAGTTTTTTGATTTGTCGATCATGGCTACATCCTCATAAATATTTTGATTATTCAAGTTAATCGTATACTTATGTTGTCCCTTATTAAAAGTGATATGATTCTTTCCCCCATTGTGATTAACTTTGGCTACACGTAGCCATCTTCTTCCTAATAGAACATCGTATGGAGGCTTTTGCATAGTAATCATAACAAAATCTAAGATGAACTCTTGGTCAGCTACCACCACTTATTGTGCTGTCAAGACTCTTTGTCTTGATACCATACTGGTTAGCACCATATAGTCAGAATCTCGATGTCCATAGAGATGGAGCACCCAATTCTAGCCAAGTCTTTTTAGGTAGCACATTGACGATGGATCCTCCGTCCATGATAACTTGCATCAATTTGTGTCCTAGGATCTCTATATGAACTAATACGGGTTTCTTTCCCACATCAATCATTAATATGGTGGGGTCCATGAATTGGTATTTTTGTTTCTTTTCTTGAATCGGTTGACTCTACACTTCCATCACCTTGTGAGGTTGTATCTCTTCCACCATCACTTTTTGTAATGATGGGATAGCTTCCAACATGTTAGCCATTTTGATCTCTACTATGGTGTGTAAAATCTATGCTGCTAGATTCTACACAATTGTCTTCTCTTCTTATGTTTTTTTAGTTCCTTTTGTTCTGCCACCTTCACCTGCTTAGCTTTTTATGCTTCATCTTGTAGTACTTTCTTTGCTACTTGCTAGTGCTACTTTTATTTTGCTAGCTCAGGATACTTATCCTTTTTAGATTGATTCCTTATCACGACTAAAACTTCTTGAGTTTCCTCTTTAACTTGAGGAACCTCAATATCTAAATAGTTTACATTGTTTGGGTTAATTGAACTCACCTGCTTGGGGAAAAATGCTTCCTTGTGGTTATCTAGACCACACCACCTACACATGTGTGTAGTGTTCGCTTGTTGCATTTCTTGTCTTTGATATGAAGGACATTTTTTGTGAAATACCCCCACTCTTGATAATTACAACATTGTATTATCGACCTCCCTTTTTAATCATACTATAAATGACTTTGTCCTCCTTTTCGATTGCCTTGGTTCTATATTCCATCTTATCAGCTATTTCTATAACTACCACTTGTTGCTTGCTGCTCACTTCCTAGGGTCTTTGGTTTCTCTTCCTACTCATGGATTGTTAGGACCCGTGGACATACTCTTGCATTATATAAACATAACATCACCTCGTTTTCCATCATATTATAGATATAATAGTAATCATTTTGTGGATACTTTATATTTGTATGACCCTTAGTTTTACATTCTATGCACCAAATATCATTCCTGTCAAGTTTTCTTCTTTGTTCCTTCATGATCTTTTCAAATTCCTTATGAAATGATGCTACTATCCTTTGTATGGTATCATCTTATCCACTATCTAAATAATTGGATTTTGGATGAAATAATAGTCTAATGTACATCTACTTCGATTCACTTTTAAAATTATTTGCATACTTCAAAGCTTCACCATATGTTTTTGATGGTACTACCTTCATCTTTTTCTTATATTTTGGTATCAATCCATCTACGAATCACCACTTCACCAATACATATGCCAAGGGCATCTATATCTTATATACTAACTACTTTAGTCTATGGTTGTATGATTTTACATCTTCATCAGGATTTTTCTTCATCATACAAATTTTAGTGACAATGTCTCCATCATCCTTCAAGGGATGAAATTCTTCAATGAATTTCTCCTTCGCTTGATTCTTCGTAAATATAATGCATTTTTCCTTTTCAGATACCAATCCATCATCAATCCTGTCAAGGTAGTAGGAAATAAAATCAACCAATCATCTGGATGGTCTACACCATTTTCCCTCCAAATGGTTATACAAGATATGATATGTCTTGTGGGGTCTTCCTTATGCTCACCTATAAAGAGTGGACACCTCTGATTGGCTACCTTATTAGCCATATTTGGAGAATCATCTTCGTTACTTGAAGTGTATCATGGAATATCTATCTAATTTCTCCTTAGGGATGTTTTACTACACTTATCATCATAATTTTCTACTTGAGGTATCTTATTTTGTCCCACTAGTCATTGACCAAACTCATGTGCATCTTCACTCCATGACTTTCTTTGCTAATGTGAGGGAGATGGTCTTGGTATTTCTTCCTGATATCCTGTGTTCTATTACCTTGGTGTCTGAATCCCATCCTCTACACTCCCTTTCAATCCTTTCATTAGTTTCTTAGGTGTCACCATCCACTCTTCTTCCTCGTGCACTGCTTCTATGTCAACTCGCTCCTCTACATTAGGTGTTTCTGGTACCTCCTCTTCTATCTCTATCAATAGCACCTTAAAATATACTTCTTTAGATATACAAACTTGCTCTATTTTTGGTTCATCTGTACTATGGTCTAAATTTCTTGTATTCTATCTTTGAATAATTCATATATTCCTTCTTACTAGAATGTTCTCTCTTACTTATCATCTCCTACGTCTTTGTAATATTCTTACTTTGTCAATTTGACCCATTTTAACAAAAATACCAAGTTTTATAAGGTAATGACACCAAATGTAACACGTGGATGTAGTATTCCCAGTGGAGATATGGTTCTCAAGGTCTTAGAATGGTCAAATTACTATTCTCAATCGAATATCCAAATCATACAGTCGTACAATCTTCACAACCATTAATATGTGATAGCAAAACAACTTGTAAAGATCCCAAATTGTACCATTGTATGATTCAAAATAATATAGTGATAGTGCTTGTATTATTTTACACTTAGGATATCCTTCAGATTCAGTTTTTTAAGCTACCGTACATAGTCTTGTAACTAAATTGTTTGATTTTCCAATATCACCAAATCGGGTAAGTTTTCCTTAATCGTATAAATTGCCAAATCGGGTTAGTTTATTTTGTACAATTTATAACGCATCTGGTGTATGATTTGTATGAAATAAAAGTTCAAAAAAATGCTAAATTGGATGCTCTTCGTTATCAATCTCTTTTAGACAAGTTTTATAAAATTCATGAATAGTAATTACTCCATTCTTACTGACATGCAAGTTCTATCTTTAGGGTTTAAGAGAGTTATATCCAATGGCAATATCCAAAAATCATACAATAGCCTTCAAGACATATTTCTTAATACAATATACCTCAAATATAATTCCTAAGGCTCACACCAGTGTTGGTTCAATTCCATCCTTCCAAGCAATGCATTAATCATCAACCATAAACATAAAGAAGTACATGCAACAACCAGAGACTGCAAAATATTACTCCATCATTCCAAAATTGTACAATACATGAGAAAATATTATGAATTGAGGTTCTTCTTCATTACTTCTCAATAGTGCAATACAATCACTAAAAGGTACACAATAATCATAGATATGCATTCAATACTCAGACTAATCAGACTAGATCATAACCAGACTAACCAAACTATCAAAATTGAAAAGGGGGTCTTATATAATGTTGTCCAAGTCATTCCAAGTGGTTATTGAGGCAATTAATTATTTAAAATTACCCATATATAACGTAATACATAATTATACCTTTTTACTAAGTCTGAACACATGATTTATTAAATTCATTTTACAACTCAAATTGCACTTCCTTTCCATTTAATTTCACTTTGTATAGTTTTACCTCTAGTTTGTATGTTTTACATCTTGCTTGTATGGTTTACTCTTGCTTTTATGGTTTACCAAAAATGTCAAAATTATCAAAACTGGGTAAATCATCTTGTCACTTCTTCTTCTTTTGGGAGGAGTATTTGTTGCCTACAAATACCTAAACTACAAATACCATAGGTATAATGGGTATGATGTGCATATGTGATACAATTTTAAACACCTGGTACATGATATGATTGATAGGAACAATATTCAGGTTGATAACCCTATTACAATCAACAATAAAAAAAAAATGGATGTTTTTAAATACCCATTGCCTACTCATGAGGAGTAGGCGAAGCCAACACCACAAGTAAATGAAGTTTTGTGGGCACTCCCTAAGCAAGGGTTCATCAGCATGGTAAACATTATGAAAAGGAATAAGCATTACTCGAGTCAAGTCCCACCACCTACAGCTTCAAGCGATATTCCTTCAACTTCACAATATTCACCACCTCTAGTTCAAAACCTTCCACCTCAATCGATGGTCACAATAAAGAGCAAGCTTACTCAGAGCTTGTGGATAAAATTGGTTAGGATCTCTATCTATGAGCTTATTCAATAGTCTCCACCTCATAAAGAAGCTCTCATGGAGATCCTCAAGTTGATTGAACTGCAGTCCCAAGAGTCTAACTCCTTTAAAAATTTCATGGGACATGTACAACAATGCATAGAAGCAATAATCACCTTTCGTGAGCATGACATCAAGCCAGTACCAAATGACATGGTGGATCCTCCCCTACACATCATTGCATGTGTAAATAGAATACCTTATAAGAGTGTTTTTATCGATATTGTTTCCTCTAGTAATATCATCACCATGACTACTCTCAACCATATAGGGATTCCATTATCCCATATTTTTGCATCCATATATACTCTTCAATAATTTAATGATGCTATATGCTCAACAGTTGGTACCATAGTCTTACTTATTCAGGTGGGATAAAATACCATACAAACATTGTGTCACATCTTGGAGGGTGAAATAGCCCACAATATCTTGCTAGGTAGATCCTAGATTAGGGACATGTAGTGTGTGCCATCCATAGCTCCACAATGTTTAAAGTACACTTATGAAGGGTATGTACATGTCGTCTCTTCAGACCTTGAGCTCTTCAAATACTGCAACATGGTGTAACAAATCCCTGAGTCGAATTTAACATCAACCCATCTAGACTTCCAACCAAATACATCTAGCCAATGTTCAAATCCTTCACAATAACCTTCCATTAATCCATCACCATATTTTTCCTTACCATTCTCATCATCGGCACCTCTAAATATACCTTCATCATCAGTGAATACTTCATAGAGTAACATGGGAAAGATTCCTATTGATGAGATCCCTCCAACCATATTTACAATCTCCACAGACTAGATTTCTATTTTAGCAGATGATGAATCACCTCATGAGGTAAACATTGAGTCAACTCAAGTCTTACTTCCATCTCATCCATCTCCATCACCACAAGTCACAGTTAATCTAGCTACCACTGGATTAGGAGAATACCTGGTAAGGAACATCACAACAACTCCTGCCATTGAGATAGTGTTAAACATGGGTCGAACTCATCTTCCCATAGGTGCCATCGTACCTCTAGGGTTACCTCCTAATCAAACAAACTTCATTTATGGGGGTCTTGATTATGGCATAAAACCATATCAATAGTAAGAAGAGGATGAAGAACTCTTTTTGATGATATTAATTACATGTCCAATCCTGATTTTGCCATAATATATCTCCATCTCTGCAATTGACATGGCTATGGTTTGGAGTTGTAAAAATAGGGTACTCATATTTCTTACCAGTCGTAGCATCAAATGTCGTATGATAAGTCTATTTTAGGGCACAATAAGTCAATGCCTCACAAGGTCCTCACTAATAGTTTAGAGTGCATGAGTCTAAACTATAGGGATAAGTTTGCACGCAATCCCTACGCCAATCCTAATCATGTCTATTATTTAGGGGATTACTTCCCTACAACCATGATATATCAAGAGATATCTCATGATTTCACCCAATCTTATGAAGTAGGTGAAAGTTTACATACTCTTCCACACAATAGTGAGGAAGAAGATCAAGGTCCTCCCTATGAATTGACATCTGATTATGATTCAAACTATAGAGTAGTGTCTATCAACTCCTCTAGTTCATATAGGGAATACACATGGATTATCCCTTTGGAAAATGAAGATAAGTTCTATTTGTGTGTGTTTCCATTACCGCATCCTATCTAGTGATAGCTTCTACCTTTAAAAGAGCAAGATCACCCACATTTGCATCAACCACATCCAATCATTTCACTTCCACCACAAACACCTTGACAAGTTTTGTGACAATCTATTGTTAATAGACTCCATCAACCACCTAGAGAAGATCATCCATCCATAAACATGGTCTCCATATATCTTTTCATGCCTCTATATGATCTTAATAACCCATCAAAACCATTGCACCTCGACCTGGAAGCAATTAATTTTGGTCAAGGATATTCTCCATCACCTCCTTTCAAGTTTGGACCTTGCAATGATATGTTAAATTCATTTCATTTCTCTCCAAGGTCTACTCAAGATGTCTTCCATGCTGAGGTTGATCCATAATTTCCAATCGATTGCATAAACCCAACTAACAATATTAATTTTATCCCTACTTCAAACCAGTTGGAAGAGGGATATTATATGTCAATTGAGCCAACAATTGATAACGATATCATCTCAGATCCTTAAAATCCTCAATTCATCAAGTTATGGGAAGGCTTATCCCCCACTAAGCAAGCTGATTTCATAGCTCTTCTTAAAGAGAAGAAGGAAGTTTTTGCATGGTCCTATAAAGATATGCCAGGACTAGATCCAAATCTCATCATGCATAATCTTGTGATTGGCCCAAATGCAAAGCTAGTTAAGCAAAATTTGTGTAAAATACATCCAAGAGTAGCCTTAATGGTGAAATATGAGATACAAAAATTGTTCAATGCCTAGTTCATTATATTAGTGGATTATCTGTCATGGGTTTCTAATATGGTTTCTATAAATAAACCTTATGGGAGGATACGTATTTGCACTAAATTTTGTGATCTAAACAAAGTGAGTCCTAAGGATAAATTTCTATTGCCAAACATCAATGCCTTGGTATATGCCACAACAGGACACAAGATGTTATCCCTAATGGATGGTTTATTTGTATAAAACAAAATTTATATTAATCCAAAAGATCAACTCAAAATGGTGTTCACAATGCCTTGGGGGAAATTTTGTTATAATATCATGCCTTTTAGCCTCAAAAATATTGGTGCTACCTACCAGCGAGCTATGACTTACATCTTCCATGACTACATGCACAAAATTTTGGAAGATTACATGGATGATTTATTGGCTAAATTTTTACTGTGCCATGAGCACATTGATGCATTGCACAAATTTATCAATCACCTAACTTAACACAATGTTAGACTAAATCCCAAGTGCGCCTTCAATGTCACATCTAGAAAACTCTTGGGATTCATAGTCTCTAAACAAGGTATCGAAGTTGATCCAAACAAAGTCAAGGTAATCCTTGAGATGCTTCCTCCTACTACCATCAAGCAGCTGTGTAGTCTACAGGGTAAGGTCATATCCATCAAGTGCTTCATAGTGCAATTTTTAGATAAGTTTTGACCCATCAATAGATTGTTACTCAAGGGGGTCGCATTCAATTGGGATGATGAGTGTCAAGCTACCTTTGATGAAATCAAATAATATTTGGATTTTCCACAAGTATTAGCTCCTCCTCGATCAAAAGTATCATTTTATTTATACATTTTAGCTATTGAGCTTACATTGGGCATCATGTTAGCCCAAAAAATAAATTACACAAAGAACAGGCTACTTACTATATTAGCCACATCCTGGTTAGCTATTAAATAAAATATGCATACGTTGAGAATCTATGCTTAGTAATGGTTTTTGCCACTAAAATTCTATGCCATTATATGCTCAATATTACCACGTATATAGTATCCAAAGATAAAACATTATGAGTTGTACTTATCATAACAATTGCACAATGAAATGGATCATGTTGTTGATAAAATTTGACCTCAAATTCATTGGATAAAAATCAATTAAAGGTCAGGTCATTACTGATCAAATCATAGAGGCTCCTCTCTAAGATGATTAGCCTCTTAACATAGAGCTTCCTGATGATGGAGTATTTCAAGTGTTAGAGTCACCTGATCCTGAAGGGCCTGAATCACAGGATAACATGACTCTATTTTTTTATGGCTCTAAGTGCGAGCAAGGGGGTGGTGTAGAAATTATGTTTTTCACACCTCAAGGGGATCCAATAGCCCTATATTTCAAACTCAATTTCTCATACACCATAAATAATTCCAAGTATGAAGCTCTAATCATAGGCTTTCAAATGAAAATTATCATGAAAATAACTAAGATCAACATTTTTGATAATTTCTTGCTTATAGTGAACCAAGTGAAGGGAATATTCCAATTAAAATGTCCAATATTGCAAGTCTACAAAACCCTTGTGGATAAAATTTTGACAAAATTTGAATGGTATGACATTGAGGTACTCCCTCGATCATCTAATCATTTTGCAAATACAATGGCCTCCTTGTGGTATTTAATCCCATAGAACCCTACTGATGATATAACAACCATTCAATTCAAAATTCTGTTACAATCCATGATTGATCATGAGAACATCCAATCCAGACCATAAGTCCACATGATTCAAATTGAACCTTCTCATGAATGATTCTCCCAAATTTACATTCACCTGAATCATACTGCTTGGGGGACTTTATTCTTTCAAACTCCTTTTATAGTAGCACAATTCTATATTTACAAGTTATCTCCTAATCAACATTCACTAGGGATGAAATTCAAAAGGATCAAGTAGTTCATACAATTTAGGCTTCTTCAAATCAATATTGGCCCCCTCAGATAAAATATTACCAAAAGCTTGGTAATATCCCTTCTGGAATGTCGCATGCCACCAAATAAAATTTCAAGAAAAAAGTGGTAAGGTATGTCTTACTTGGAGATGTTTTATATCTTCAAATCTATGAGGGTATCCTCCTTCATTGCTTAGAGCATCAAGAGTCAGTTTGGGTGATCGCCCAAGCACACAACGGTACATATGGTGGCCATTTTAGAGGCATGGCCATTACAAAGAGCATTCTCTGCATAGGCTATTATTGGCCAACTTTAGAGTAGAATTTATGTGCTTATGTTAAGAAGAGCAAAAAGTGTCAACACCATGCTAATTTGACACACATACCTTCTCAGGATTTACAACCGATTTAAATAGTTTGGTCTTTTTTGCAATGGGGGTTTGAATTAATTGAAAAAATCTCACCCACTTCATTAGGCCATCATACATTCATCATTACAACCACCAAATATTTCACAAAATGGGTGGAAATAATTCCCCTTACAACTACAACTGGATCTCGCATTGTGAAGTTCATATTGCATAATATCATCTACTATTTTGGTATTCCATCCAAGATAATTTTAGATAATGGGCCACCTTTCAAGAATAACTATGTGCAAGATTTAATAGCTAAATACACCATCCAACATAATTTTTCTACCCTATTATCCGTAAGCCAATAGACAAGTTGAAGCATCAAACAAAACAGTGATTACCATTTTAAAGAAAAGTGTTAAGGAGAATCACAAATATTGGCATATGCAACTATTCCTTGCTCTATGGGCCTACTGCACTAGTATTCATACACCCACTTGGGAAACTCTATTTTCACTAGTGTATGGTGCTGACGTAGTCATGCCCTTAGAGCTATAAATCCCATTGCTACACATATCCATGCAAGAATTCATCGATGATGACACCACACCTCATGCTCACCTAGATCAACTAACATTTCTTGATGAACGACGTGTCAATTCTCTTGAGCACCTATGTGTTTATCAATAGTGGCTTAAGAGAGCCTATAATATGAAAGTACATCCTAGAGAATTTTAGTTTGGTGGCATTGTTCTAAAAGAGAACCAACAAAAATCCAAATTTTTGCCCCATCTATGGGATAATTTTATGATAAATTAGTTAGTCCCATTCACTATCACTAGTTATATTGGATCTGGATCTTATAGCCTAGCCCCCATTGAAGGAATCGAGGAACCTAAACCCTTGAATATCCTTCATCTACAACATTTTCATGCTTAAAGTGCCACACCCTAACCAAAATCCCCAAAGGTATCCATTAACCCTTTGGTCACCCAAAAAGGCCCAGAGGTATCCATTAACCCTTTGGTCACCCAAAAATCCCTAGGGGTATCCATAAACCCTTTGGTCACCCAAAATTCCCAAAGGTATCCATAAATCCTTTGGTCACCCAAAAGCCCCAAAGGTATCCATAAACCCTTTTGTAACCTAAAAAGCCCCAAATATATCCATAAACTCTTCGGTCACCCAAAAAGCCCCAAAGGTATCCATAAACCCTTTCATAACCCAAAATGCCCCAATGGCATCCATTAAGCCCATTGGTCAAATGTATATACATATATATTAATAAAAATCTAAAAACATCATTAAAACAACAAAAATACAAAAATATTGCACTGCATCACATTGCATACCATTGCATTATACAATCACATGGACTAGGCATATCCATCATTGCATTTTGCCTTTAGGGTTGCTCATACATGTCTAGAACCAGGTCTATATACTAGAAATCCTTTAGAATAAACATTGTTCAAAGTCATTATTCACACCCATTTACATTACAATTATCATTTCCATCCACATTTCTAACCTTTCATATTTGTGTATGTTGCCCTTCACCTACTCATTTGTTAGAGGATGTCTTTAGGATTTTTGGTCACTCAGTCGTCTCTAGTTTTCTTTCAATTTTTTTAGAAATTTATCTTGATTTTTAGAATGTAGAGTCTTTCTATGACTATACCTTGTATACATTAAAATCCCAATACATTTTCACATTAAATCCAAGTTTTGCATAAGGAATGATGAAACCTACAAAGTGGTCTAGGTTACCTTAAGTGAAACTTTTACCTTGCTCATCCCCCTGTGCATGGTTCAAAAATGCTAATAATTGATAAAAGGCCAAGCTCCTCCCCACCCAAATACAAAATAAATAGTGGTTTTAACAACTACAAAAAAAAACCTAGAATAAACAGTGGTTTTAACCACTACAAAAAAAACCCTAGAATAAACAGTGGTTTTCACCACTAACAAAAGTAAAAATTAAAATAAATAGTAGTTCTCACCACTACCAAAATCCCTTGCTCACCAAAACAAAAATGAGCAAATACCTAGAGCAATTCAAAAATAAAATAAAATAAGGGAGTACTGAACTTGAATCCCTAGAATTCTCAGCATTTGACAAACCATGAAGTGATCCTCATTACAGGTTATGTGGCATCAAGATTTCCTAGCAATGGTGGTATCCTTATGCATGATGATATGTTTGTCACATTAGCATCATGCTTTTTTACAAATAGATATTTGGATGTGGATGAGCTAGATTTTGGTAGCTTATACTTCCTAGTAGTCTAATCCAACTACGTACAAAAACCTAGGATCATGATGCTCATAGGGTGATCTTCAATACAGATGAGCTACATCAATCCTATTTGGCACTAGGGTAACTTTATGTATTATCATAACAATGAACTCACATGCACACATAGGGATATTGAGTATCTTGGTCATCCTAGCAGATTCATACCTTGTCAAAAAGTCTTGCATGGTTAGTACATAATTTTTTATAAGTTCACTAGAGTGTTTGAGTATCATGAAAAACTCAAAGACCTTCTATAATATCTTATTATCCATTACATTCCATACCATTTTATCACATTTTGTTAGTTTACATGTTCAAAAATCCATCACATAGTCTCATGACAACATCACAAAATGAATTGATGAATTTTATACAGTCTATGTGCTAACATAGTGTGTCAAATAGTATCCATATTTTCATCATACATGTTAACAAATCATCCATTTAATTATGCATCTACACATCATATTACAATACATGCATCCATCAAAGCATCAATAAAGCAAACATAAGCATTGCATACATCCCATAAAGCAATAAGGAAACACATGATGACAATAATAACTCATATACATATATATGTATATGTAGGGGATAAATAGATACATCATCATCCAAAAAATTCTTGTAGGCTACAATAAGGGGGGTCCTTAGACCTCATGCCCCCAAAATCCAAAAATAACTATAGAGCCTCAAACGCCATGGTCACATAGGACCGACACCATGAATCTCATCCCCGCCCTTAGTTGGTTCTCATGAGAGCTCCTAGATCCAATATCCCTAGTCCTATCTGCTCTCCTCAAGAATCTAAGAGCCCCCATCATCATATATTACTACCCTATACCACTCCTCCTACTCTGGTGTGACCCACTAGCTAAAGAGTGAGCTAGTAAGTTCCCTCTAAGGTATGCTATATCATCCTCCAAATATTATGTGTACGTTGTATCCTCTCGATGATGTACTTGGTACTCGCTCAATAAAGTCTAGAGCTATATCACCTCCTCCTACAGTGTGACTACCTCACCACTGCTAGATTCCCCCTAGATCGAGATCCCTACCATCACGGTCCCCCACCCCTCAATCACTAGGGCCTATCATTCAATTTCTACCTATGAACTTTGTACTTGTGCTTGTAGAATAGCCCTCTCCTCTGCATACTATCTTTGCTCATGTCACCCTTTGATCATCTCACCTTGCAGCTCTATAATGGTAGCATCCCATGCTACAAACTATGCTTGCACTCCTTACTCATCCAAATCATCCTCATCATAGTCCCCCTATTGGCCCTTCGCATCCATGTAGTCCATCCATTCATCATATATTTGGCAATGCACATGTCACTCCCCTGAGTTTACCTCCTTATTAAGCCACTCCCCTAAGCTTGGATCCTCATCAAATAGAGCCTCATATGGAGCCTCCCCGTGAACCTTCTCTACTCCTGTAGCCATATCACCCACTAGTGGTCCATTCCCACACCACCGATGTATCACCCACTAGGATTCATACTCTACTATGGCCCCAGCATCATCTCCCTCAATAGTAGCCTTCACAAGATCTTCCTCCTCCCCAATTGCCTCCACTATAGGCCAAGCCAATATACTCTCATCACCATAGTGTTGGTAGATAACTGGATCACTAGGTAAACCTTGGTGTAGCTCAAACTACCATAATACTCAAGCATATGAGAAGTACTCTTGCTTAGTCCTTTGTCAACCCACAAGCCACCTCCCTTGCCATACCCATTGAAGTTGTGCCTTAGCCTTAGGCTTTGATGTATATTCTTTATATGGTTACCAGATAACCACATATACCCTTATATGTATAAATGAATCTGCATAATGCTCAATCGAACTTGCATAGATATGGCTTTGACCCCTCTCCTTATCTTGCTACCATAGGATCCCATATCCTATCTCCCTATCCACGAGTTGTGCTTGCATCATCCAAGGTATCCCATATGGTCTATCCACGATAATATGTTGCCATCCCCACACCTATAATAGAAATTTTTAGCCCAATACTTTCCATCCATGACAACGAATCTCATATAGCTCATCATAAATATGTACTAATAACGTAGTACCCCATGCCATCATGAAAGACCTCTATGTGGTGCACTCCACCAGTGTAAACATGAAATATAGCAAGTTCCATGGGAACCAGGACCCTAATGAGTTTGGTAGTAGCATGTTAGAAATAAGTATCATTATTAGGGTATGTCTCATCGCCAATTCCTTTTCATCATACCATAGATCCACTAGAATGCCTCCACTAGGAAAATATCATAATACCTCAGACCAATCATAATTGTATCTCTAATATATTGATGAGTAGATATAACTGGACATCCCTCTATCAAAATGCACAAAATCTAATAGACATTATCTAGGGTCACTATCATCTCTCCAGTAGGCAATTGGAAGGTGTTGGTGTGAGGGTCCCACAGATCTATTAGCGCAGTCAGGTAGGCTTTATCTCTCATCACTACCTCTAGTCATGTCACTTGATTGAGCCCAATGGCGTCAATCCATTTTTATTAATCCTCTATTCATATTCCATGAGTGGTCGTAAAGAGGATCAAAAATTGATACTGAATCTTAATCACCTGGCAAGGGCAAGCAAGATTAAAAACAAAACAAAAATAAAGCAAAAAGAAGCAAAAATAAATCCAAAAACACCTAAAAAATGGTCCCTTTTTCTAGCAAAATCATGGTCGTACCACCCCAGTATGGTCCCTAAATTGGTTGTTGTTCCACCCAGGTATGGCCCGAAACAACTTAGGGTGGTCGTCCCTCCCTGGGATGACCGCTAAAATTGCCCAAAAATGGCCTTCTCGACCACCAATAATAGGCATAAAATGCTCTAAAAATGCAAAATAATAGAACAAAAATGCACAAAAACAAAAAATAAAGCACAAATTTCTACATACTATTAGTACTGAGGTTCATTTACCAGTATTTAGTGTGTTTTTATGGAAAATGCAAAAATAATTACACTTCCAAGTTCAATAAAGTATAGGAGCAAATTCAACCCTTACCTGTATTGCACCATCTCTGTCGCTCGTAAAGTATGCAAGTTGGATCATGGTGATTGTGGGATGGTTTTGATAGTGCTCCACTTTGAAGAATCACTCTCCTACTCCTCACCTCTCAAACTACCAAATCATAAGTGCACAAATGAGCCCATTTTTTAAATTTTGATCTTAAATAGCCCTACAAAAGGTATGGCCATACCAAGGTAGGATATTCATATAATATAGTGAATTTCTCACCCTAGGATAGCCATTTACTATGCAAATATACCAACCTAGTATGGCCACCAAAAAACCACCTCAAAAATAGCAAAAAAACACCAAAAATGGCTTAAAAATCACCAAAAATAGGTCAAATTTGACAAAAATTCACTCTGGATCAAGATTGAAATAGATTTTTCATGGATGAATTGAAAATAATCTACTTAAATCCCAAATAATACCACTATTTTTGTACCACACCATGGGAATGAGATATTCAATTCCTTTCTTCCATAAAATATCAACAAAATCATCAAAATCCTCACAAAACTAGGAAATTTTAATATGGGTAAAACTGAAGGAACCCCAACCAAGTCATATGGGGCAAGTGAATCATTGATTTTATCACTGGTAACTTCCTCATTGACTCATCACTTTAGGGGGTAGTCATAATTAACAAATTCATAATCAATAATCAACAATCAAACACTCAATCATGTAAATTACATTCGTTAGCAAATCATTTCCAAAAACAATCATGCCCTTGCTTGGGGAAAAAAAAAATTCAATTAAACAAATGATTGGCATTAATAAACCATGAAGGATCATAGGCCTCACCTCTTCATGACTGAACAATGCCCAAGATCAAGTAATCCTAACGCAAAAGGTTGTACTTGAATCAAGTTTCATAACTTGTCAAAATAAGGGATTCAAGGATGCATGCTCTTTCCATGAATATGGCATCTAAAGTTGGTTAGGTTAATAAATAAACTTAATCATATATTTCTTCTTTGCACTATGCTGCTCTGGAAGGTGGTATTTGCATTGCATAGACCAAATGGTAAAACTCAGTAAGAAAATTTCTCCCATTAGCAAGTGAAGGCGGTTTTATCTTGATCTTCTTCCCCTATTTGGATCTGATTGTATCCACTGAACCCATCTAGGAAATAAAAATACTTCTTGTCTGCTAAGGTGTTAAGGACCTTATTTATGAATGGTAAAGGGAAGTGGCAAGTGAAGGTGGTTTTATCTTGATCTTCTTCCCCTATTTGGATCTGATTGTATCCATTGAACCCATCTAGGAAAGAAAAATACTTCTTGTTTGCTAAGGTGTCAAGGACCTGATTTATGAAGGGTAAAGGGAAGTGGTCTTTCTTACTTGTTGTGTTCAGCAACCTATAATCAACACAAATACTCCATTTTCTATTATTTTTGGGCACCACCACTAATGGTGATACCCACTCACTATCTGAAATGAGGTATATGAATCCAACTGTAAGGAGTTTTTGTAATTATGTTTTGATAATTTCTTTCATAGTTGGGTTCATTCTCCTCTATGGTCATCTTACTGGTTTAACCTGATATTCTAGATATATCCTATGAGTACGGGTCTTAGGATTTATTCCTCTCATGTCAAAATACTCCCAAGCAAAGGCATGTTGATGTTTTTCCAATGTTTGTTTTAGTTTGGTTTGTTGTTCAATGGTCAACTTGTTATCTATGTTTAACATTCTATTAGGTGCAACTTCTATTTGCTGAATATGGTGGTCTTTTCCTCCCATGAATGGCAACTCAGGAGGAGGACAGGAGGATTATCCTTAAAAAAAATTTAGATATCATCTTATCCTCATAATTTTCATATCCCAAATCATCAAGTGTCATGATAGGTTGGACCATTGATAGACCACCAATGTTTTGACTATTTTTAGGTTCTCCCAACAAATCTGTAGACTGTGTAGGTGGATGTATGATTATTTTCTTTATATTATGACCATATGAAATGGTCATTTGCCCATCTCTACAGCTTATGTAAGCATTAGCTGTTTCCATCCAAGGTCTACCTAAGATTAAATGGTATCCACCTAACCCAAACTTAGATTTTAGCATTAAGAAATATGTTAGATACTCCCATGCATCCACTATAATAGTAATATCTTCCATTATTCCCTCAGGGAGCACTATAGACCTGTCTGCCAATTGTAGCACAGTTTTAGTGGGCTTCAGATTAGTCAATTTCAATTTTTGCATGGTCTCCTGGGGCATGACATTGATGGCAGCCCCCAAATCTACTAGTGTATTGGGTAAAACACAACCTTCTATTTTTATAGTTAACACAGGGCTTCTTAGATCTGAGTACTTTTGGCTATAGGTATTCCCTAACATAAGGTTAGCTAATTGACCTACCAAACTAATTGATTTAGCTAGTTTGCTCCCTGGTTTCTTGAGGCACAGCTTTCTTATGACCTTATCATAGATAGGTGTGTCTTTGATGGCCTGAAAGAGAGGGATTGTGATCGTTAAGTTTTTTAAACTAGAGAGAATATCAAACTCTATTTGTATTGGAGTCTTGGGTCCCCGTAACCTTTGTGGAAAATGTGGAACCCCTTCTTTGTTATTCACAAGTTTTGATTCTTCTTCTACTTCCTCTATAAGGGGTGATTCCTCTTTTCCTATTTCTATGTGTTCCTCTTCTTCTACAAGATGAGTGACTTCTACTCCTAATTGTTTTCCTGATCGTAACTAGATCATATCATAATATACCTTAATATTATACATAGGGTACATCTTGTTTTCCATCTAATAGGTTGGCTGTTGTTTTTTGTTTGGATTTATTGTAGGCTATGCTGGTAACTGAGGAGTTGTTGAAGCAGGAGGTGTAGGCAGACTTTGTTGGAGTGGAGCTGGAGTAGGATGATGTGGATACTAATTCTAAGCATTTTGGTTTCTCCATTGCTGCCCAGGCTACTGGTATTGCATCCAAGGGTAAGGGTTGTAAGGATTTTCTCCTTGGGAAAATGGATTCCAAGGTTGTTGCCCATACCAACCCATATTGGATGGCTAGAATTGAACTTGGTTTTGATAATTGCTGCCTCCATAAGATGGTATTCTTGATTGCATGTTGTTACCCATAGGAGACTGTTGTTATTTTCTCCTATTACCCATAAAGTATGTTTCTGCTACTTCAGGTTCCTCTTTAGATTTCATTAACTATGGACACAACTTAGTTTTATGATATTTTTTATAGATAACACATACACGAAATTTATTTTATGGACACTTATTTTTGGGGTGTTTGCCTCTGGATTTAGGACAGAAGTAGGCAAATTTTATCTCATTCTCTTGATTCTTCTTCTAAAGCAGAAGGGTATCCATTTTAAGAGCAAGAGATGATAACATCTCACTCTTAATGTCTTCAAGCATGTTGCCTATTTTTGTTTTGGTGATAATGGCTTATTGCTTAACATTTCTAAGGGTCAACTTACATTTTCTTCTTGAAAATTTTTAATACAACTATCGAATATCATCCATTTGATGCTGGTATATATCTTCTCTACAGATCATGTTTAAGGCTTCTAGGGATTCATTTGTAAGTCCTTTCAAAAAATGCTTCTTAGGAACCTGTCTCCAAGTTTTGA
The DNA here is from genome assembly GCA_028583015.1 of Wollemia nobilis. Classification (NCBI taxonomy): domain Eukaryota; kingdom Viridiplantae; phylum Streptophyta; class Pinopsida; order Araucariales; family Araucariaceae; genus Wollemia; species Wollemia nobilis. The sequence continues at coordinate 1,323,368 of JAQPPZ010017031.1, read as the reverse complement.
ATGGGGTGATCTTTATAAATTAAATTTGAACCTATCCCAATATTCTTCCACAAATTCTCTTTCCTTTTATGTCATGTCTAGGACTTCTTCTCTTGCATCTCGTGCTTTGCCAAAATCCTAATACTGATCTAGGAAAATTTTCTTCAACTTTTCCCAAGTAGTTATCCATTTATCCCCCAAGTTGATGAACCAATGCAAATATGAATCATCAAGGGTGGACGGGAATAATTTTATTTTTTTAGCATCTATGGTGTAATCCAAAAATCTGCATAAAACATCAAATTTAAACAAGAACAGATCTAGATCTTTTGTTGGTAGTCCTCTAAATATTGGAAGGTGGGCAGGAGAGATGTGCTTCATCTTGTGATCTCCTCCTACCTCTCATATTGGAAAACTAAAACTAGTGGATGTTTCCTCTAGATTTTATACCATTCTATCTGCTATTGGAGTTTCTACACTGATTGCGTTTAGAGTAGATGACAATTCTTCTAGTTCATTTCTTTTATCCTTTAGAAGTATGACTAAGTCATTATTTGATATGGTTCTATATAATATTGCTTTCTAGTGTTTGACATTCAGTAAATCTTCCTCATATTAAACTCTACTTATCTCTAATCCTGCTCTAATATTCTATTGAATTATTTTAGAAGGATCCTGTGCAAATAGTGGGTGTTCTCGCCAATGCACAGGTGGAGATTGTGATGGAAGGATTTCAATCTCAGGTTCAAATTCTACTAAAGTAGAAGGTTGTTGAGAAACAACTTCTTTGTTTTTGACAAAACGACCATTCGGTCCTCTATTCTTAGGTGGACTCATACAAAGTTTTAGATGAAGGTTTTTGGAGAAAGTAGTCTAAACTATTGCTACTATGCTTCCTTCAGAATAATAAATTACAATGGCTACTCCCCGAAAATGGCACCAAAATGTTGGGCAAAACATTGGTTAGTTTTTCTATGGTTCAGTTTATTACCTCCATTTAACTATCAACCTGAGGTAGCTCGTAGTCGTGAGAAGTTGTGCACAATATATGCTTATAATTTCTCCTTCAGATATGAGTCCCTCAGATTTATGGCTTGGAGGATGTTTGATGTTCGTTGAAGTTTTTATTCTAAATTCTAAACCAATAATTTATCCTACATTTATGAAAACAAGACTAAAATGCACACAAAAATTAAAACAATAATTTACTAGAAATCATAGAAAACATGGGAAAATAACAGGGAAATAAATTAATCTATAGAAAATTAAATAACAAAAAATAGGGGAAATTAAGGGAAGAACTTTGTTGTAAGTGGGCCCACGCTTTCAACAGGTTCTACCCGCATTAAATCTTCACCAGATGCTTCGATAATTTAACAGGAAGTAACTCTGAAATATTTTATTTTAATAATTACAACAAAGAATTTACAAGAAAATTTTGGGTTAGCTCGTATGCAGGGGTGGCCTGCATATTTATAAGATATGTGGCCACACCCTATTACAATTTGCAAAAACAAATGAGAAAAATGATTCTCTTTTACAATCGCTTGCATGAATGAAGGAATTGAGCAAAATATCGAGCTCAGTGAGCTATTTCAACATATTTTGTTTTTAGAATACGTCTATATTTTTTTGTTTGATTTATATAAATCTTTCATGTAACAGTTGGAAAATAGGTGGCTAGTCATATTTGACGTCGTCCCTTGTTCGATTTCAATGCTGAAACTCCATTTATGCTTGTTGCTAAAAAAATTCTTTGTTCTACCGACCACAGAGTCATGCTGGAATTTGGATTTAGTGAAAATCAGGTGCCTTGTCTATAGAATTCAGGAAGCATGTGTCTTGTCTGTAGAATTTGGGAAGCAGGCACCTTGTCTACAGAAGTCGAGAAGCAGGCGTCTTGTCTGCAGAATTCGAGAAGCAAGTGCCAACATAGGAGTCAGACGCCTAACAGGAAGCAAATGCCTAATAGTTAAGTGTTGAACGGAAGTCAGGCGCTTCAAAGGGAATTGGGAACCTAACTTCATACTTCATACCAATGTTTCGTAGATGTTTTACCTTCATAAAATCTCAAGTGCTAGGTCCGAGTGGGACCTCGACGAAAACATACCAAAATGCAACAATTTCCACAAAATCTACACAAAATACACTTAAAGACAAATATTAAATAACATGTAGAATAAAATGTTATATATATATATATATATATATATATATATATATATATATATATATATATATATATATATATTTTCATAAAACATGTACATCTATAAAATAAGTGTCGCTATTTTATAAGAAAAAAGGTACAAAAAATGAGCATTTTTAGGGCTCATCAGGGTCATTAAGAGGTTGCTTATGTTTTTTACAATGGATGGTGAATGTGATATAGTTAACCCTAGATTTCAATGTTTTGAACTAGTGAAGGATGTAGTGGATCCCTCAAGGAACTGTGGCATAGGCTTTATGGAGTACTACAACCAATCTTGCATCAAGAAAACAATGAAGAACATGGAACACTCAAAATTTAATGTGGATGACAAGGCCATCAAGGTAGAGTGGGCATCTTGTCGATAACAACAAGGTTCAAGTTTGAACCCAAATGTGACACAAGAGGTGAAGCATGTGCATGTTGATGATTTACCAGGTGGAAAGAGAATGAACTTGTCATCCTTAGGCAACTTGAACAACAATCACATGACTAGAAAAGACTTCGTGTTTGCTATGGATTTATCAAAATTATTATTGAACAAGATGAAGAACAGCAAGGAAGAAATAAATAGGATCTCTCAAATATCCACTATTAGTGGACATAATCAAATGAAGATAATACTACATCAAAGGAAAAAAGTATCACAAGTGAAGTTAAGGAAACTATGGCCTTGACTATTGTGAGTACCATTAATAAAAAAATTGACATACCTTCAAGCCTACCTGCACTTGTGGATGGGATTGATGGGAAAAATGTTTCTCATTAATTTTTGAGTGATTTAGTAGAGGATTCATCAATGGAACCATTGGTCATAGTTGATAATATAGGTATGTTGGATCCATCTTTATTATATTACTATTTAAGTAATTACTCAGATTATGGCATACACAATGGTGTTGTGCCTAATCTAGATTTGGAAAATGAAATATATGAAAAGTGTAAGAATATGGAGAATTGGTTTGGAGTTATCCTCCAACTTTGGCCCAATGCTAGGTATATTCATTCTATCATGACAAGTTCAATGGAGCCTTAAGGAAATTGATATATTATGAAGGTAATCTACCATTGATAAGTGTATATTATGGTGCTACTGAAAGTTGTATTACCACCAATATAGGTTCCACAACCTCACTAGAGCAAATCAAAGTCGAGGAGGTCCATTCCAAAATGTGATTCTTCTTCATCCATAGATTCTAGTCTAGATGGGTTGGAAATGGAGGTAAGTGAGAAGGACTAGGGGTCCTTGGATAATACATTCAATATTTGATCACTTTTATTTGTATGTCAATGATACACCACATTTCCAAACAAAGGAAACATACATATATCACTTATCATAAGCAATGACTTATTTATATGAAAAAGACCAATATGTAGAAGAGAAATTAAGAGGTGATCAACCTCACAAAAGAGAGCAACATTTAAGAGAAGAAATTATGACAAACCATTACAGTTGTCAATAAAAAATGCATGCAACACATGACAAAGACACTCCCCATGAGGACAGTGAGGAGGAATATATTTACTAAATGATTCAAGCTTGATCCTTATGATAGATATGTGTGTCCCTATTCACAAGAGGATGTTCAATGTGACCATAATTTCTACTTTGTGTGTTCTATTAATACGAGACATTAAATATGTAGCTACATGATTTATGATAAAGAGGTTTTTAATGTGTTTATAGTGTATAATAGAAAGTACCTGACACTCCTAAATAATGTGTAATGCAAAGTTTACATTGAAGGGGAAGGACATTTTAAATTTTCTCAATGTTTAATGTACCCATAAGCTTTGTAATATTGCACTTAATAATTAGAATTTTGAAGATAAATTTCAATAAGCACCTGGTAACTAAAGAACAACAATATATTTTAGGAGTAGTAAGACCCATCCAACTACCCTATTGATCATATGAACAAGTGAATTTGTATGGATAACAGTGGAGGGCCTTGATTAAATTTCTAGTAGATCCATACTTTTAGCAAGAGTGATGAGAACCACTAGATACAAATTGTCTGGTAGAAGTAAGGTCCTACACATGAGAGAAGAAATATGAAGGCTTAATATGGAAAAAATAGAGTGAACCTCACAAGTAGTGATCTACTCTATTACACCTAGTAGTTACAACGATTGGTTATCCATGCAATTTTATAGGATGAGAAGGTTACCATAAGGACACTCATGGTTGAGTCATGGGATCAAACCCATGTTGAAGGAAAGAAAACTAGTAGTTGAAATTTCGAAGATACATGAATCTATATGAAAAAGTGAAGGCCCATGCCACACTCAAGGTGAATGGTTGAGTTTGTCCCCATTCAAAAGAAGATGAAAATTAGTAAGGACCAGTCTGACTAGTTATTTATGATTGTTGTTGTGAACAGTAGTGTGTCCCTATTCACAATTGTACACTGGATAGTGTGTTTATCCCTATCCAATTATGTTGTATGATCATGGATAGTTGAGATTGTTCAATGAGGCCATTCCCACGATTGCTTGTTCTGAATAGTTGAGTGTGTCTCTATTTGTACTCTAAGTGTACTTGGTAAATTATTAAGTATGTCCTAGTTCATCATGTGGTTATTTATATTCCTATTCATGTTTGCATCATTATGTAATAAGGGGGGAATTCTAGGATTTATTACATCATAATATGTGTATTATTGAGTGGTTAGAACCACTCATGTAGGATTCTTGTGTGAGTTGTTAACAAAGTCAAGTTGTTAGAGGTTGTTAAGTAGTTGTAGGTAAGATTCAAGTTTGTTGTAACAATAGTTTATATTTGAACTATTTTTTGAATTCATTATTGGTAAAAGTATTGTATAAATATGTTCACAAATTGTTTAGCCTTATGTTGTTCCATCAGGTGACCTATAGTCTAGGGGGAGAGATACCCTTTATTTAAAACCATAGAGTGAATTTTTTTTTGAGACCGAAAATATTAAGAAGCTTTTGGTGTGGGTTAGGATTTTTGGACTTCCATATTAGTTTATCAATAAGGATGTTCTAAAGAATATTGTAAATGTTGTAGGGGAATTCATCAAGGAGGGACTAACTATTAAGGAGCAAAAGCATGCTCTATATACCTAAATATGTATTGATATGAATATTTCAAAACCTTTTCCACAATCCAATGACATTAAATATTAATGAAGAGAATGGGATCAACAAGTGGATCAAGAAAATATCACATTTCGTTGCCATAATTGTTATGAGATTGACACATGGTAAGAGATTGTAAAATGAAAACTATGAATAAATAGACATAATTTTGGTCATAAGATAAACTTCAATATGAAGCAATGAAATCATACTATAATATAAGCTAAGATTAGATCAAGGATATTCCACCCCAAAATAAGAGGCAAATAAAATCCTATCTATAAGATCATATGACAAAGGTCACCATAGGTCCCTTGGATCAACCATTAGAAGAAACAAAGAATGATATAATGGATGAGAAAGTGCAATGTGTAAATTCAAGTTTGGAAGGAATTAAAAATGCAAAGGAAGATGAGGAAATTCCTAAAACAAATATAACAAAAGAGGTAAAGTTTATTCCAGGTAAATCATATTCATTCTCCTTGAGTAGTACAAAATCCTCTCCTGGTAATAAACAGGTAAATCATCTTTATTTTCCTCAAGTAGTATAGAATCCTTTGTTGGTAATAAAAGTAAAATTGGTGTAGAGGTTATCCCTTGCAATTTAAGGTTTTAAGAGCAACATAATAAAGAAATGAGGATGGAGAAAATCCATAGCAATTTAGGATTTTTAGGGTAACATAAAAAAGTAATTTCTATAGAAGAGTGTCCTTGCACTTTAGGGTTTCTAGGGTGACATAAAGAAGAATGTGCTTTTGAGATTATTCCTTGCAATTTAGATCCTTTAGAGCAAGACAATCCTATAGATGATAAGTCTTACTATGAGCAATGTGATAAGATTGAAAAAATCGATGAAGATAAAAGTGTTGGTAAGAATGAAAAAAAGAGAGGAAGAACCAAGAAGCAAAACAAAGAGAAAAATAAACTCATAAGGATATTGATACGAGGAAACAAAAGTAAATACTACAAATATTAACAAGTAGGTCTAAACCCAAAAATAAAAATAAAAAATGACGATGAAAATGGTATCTTGGAATATTAAGGGCACGAATAAGAATCCTAAAAAAAATATTCAAAATTTGTATAAACAATATATTTATAAATATAGAAACCAAGCAACAACTATTTTATCCATTGAGTGGGTGTGTTAATCTCCTTTTGATAAGCTTAGCTCTCGACCTTACAAGAGGTCATGGTTGGTATGGGAATGATTAACCCTAAGCATTGGTCGTAGAGGTTTCTCGCACTATCTAGATCCCAAAAATATATATATTTTAGCCATTGGTGGTATTGAATTTTATCTTGACAAAGTTTTAATTTAAGGCAAATGTATGAGTGAGGTTTTATACCTTAATAAAATGATTGAAGGAGTTGAGTATGAAAACTTACTTCTCTTTGAGAAAGATGGCAAATATCGTTGATAGAAAGGTAAATAAAAAATGTAGTTTAATTTCCCTAGGGGACAACGCAATGGTTTGGGCCTTGGCTCTTCTTCGAGAGGTCCAAGGTTCAAATCGTGACGTAGATGAGTGTGTGAGGAGGTGGATGAGTGTGTGAGAGGTGGATGTGTGTTAAATTTCCTATTGATAAGCATAAATCTTAGCTTTATGAGGGGTTATGGTTGGAAGGAGATTGCTCAACCCTATGCGTTGGTCATAAATATTTCTTACGCTAACCAAATCTATAAAAAAATAGTTTAATTAACTTAGTAATAATGTAATAAAAAATATATTTTTTTTAATAAAATAATCCAATAAAACCCACACATAACTTATTTAATATATATATATATATATATATATATAATGAAATGTAATTCTTCATCAAATGCACTCGTCTAATTATAAAAAATACCACATTTTTATAAACATTTTAAATATATTTTTAAATTTGCTAAAAGCTCAATAACACAACCTTGACCCAATAAAACCGACACAATTTATTAAAAACAAATATTATACAAATTAAATGTAGTATAATTCTTCATCCGATACGGTCATCAGGCTATAAAAAATACCACATTTTTATAAGTGGTTTTGTAATTATTTATTTGGTTAGGTACTTATCATTAAGAAGAAATTTAGGTTCAAATTTTAGAGCATGCATGTTGTAAAGGTAGTAGTTTGATCTAAATCTTTTGAGTGTACATTGGATCGACAATAGTGGAATGAATCCCAAACGGTCACACATCAAGTCACACTTCAGGTCAACAACAATGAGATGATATAAGGTCAACAACAACGAGATGATATAAGTTTATTGAAAGCAACCCGTATAATTTAAACCCTACACTTAACAGTTACTAAAAATAATGTAGATGCAACCAACTCCCTTATCCCCTATCCCCCTTATATAACCAAAATAATTATTATAATTTAAACATTGGTCCCACTGCAACTTAAACTCGCTTAAAGGTGCGGGTCCTTGGCCCCATTGCATGTGTGTGGGAGGCTAACTTTCTTGCTTTCTAACCAGTTAATGTGATGATAAAGTCTAATAACATATTGTATAATCGAAATTTCCTTTCAGATTAATACCTATCTATCTATAAACATTTTAGAAAATGTACTTATAAATTATCTATTGTCACCTCCCAGGCTAGTCCTTCCATTGGGACTCTCATTATCATCTCCTAATTTATCCGTCCCACTTCAGTTAGTTTGCAAGGATATCCCATGTTTTTATATTATTATTTAATACATGAGGAATCAGTAATATAATTGGGTGTTATCATGTTATTGAATATTGTCAAGATAAGGATGTCTCATATTTTTATTTTATTAATATTTAATACATAAAAAATAAAAAATTAATAACACTATTAAATATTATTATTATAAAGTCATTATAACTTCAAGTAGTTTGTAAGAATGTTCCATGTTTTTATTTTATTATTATTTAATACATAAGAATTAGTGACTATCATTAAATATTATTATTATTTAATACATGGAAAATCAGTAACATCATTGAGTGTTATCATGCTATAGGTATTGTTAAGATAGTTTGCAAGGATGACTTATATTTTTATTTTATTATTATTTAATACATAAAAAATAAAAAAACAAAAACAATATTGGATATTACCAATTATATCTCATATTTTATTTTATTAATATTTAATATATATCCCATGTTTTTATTATATTATTATTATTTAATACATAAAAATTAATTAATGACACTATAAAAATAGCATCTTAGGTTAGACCAAGCCTCACACATGGCTGTCCTTGTCAGATTAAAACGCATGTTACTTTTTACCTGTTTTGCACTAAATGTGACTGTTCTTATCCACTCGTATTTGCAGCGACAACATGTCGACTTCTTCTTTGCGTTACTACGTTCACACACGTACTTATCTTCAGTACGAGCTCTGCTGTTGATTATGAAGTATTTGCAGAGCAGTGAGTGGTGAACATTGAATATATATAATTATCAACAGTTTAAGTTTCTTCGAATTTTACAGTATTTCTACCAATCTCAAGTTAACACGTATTCAAGTCCCATCGAACATGACAATATTCCTCGAAATTTCAGTTCACAAATTAAAATCCCCTGGAAATTTCAGGGCACCTCGGAATCCCATCTTTAAAAAAATAGTATTCGATTCCCGTTCACGGGACCATGAGAATTGAATTCCCTTGACAAATGCCACAAACCTGCGTGCCAGACAGCTCAGGACACGGATCGACCCACTCTGCAATGGCAGATCGGCTGTAGAATACTCTTTATAAGCACAGGCCCAGCAATTCCTGTTGAGGCATTAAAAATCTGCAGTTTAAGTGGCTGAAATTCAAATTCTGTGAAAGTTTTGCAAGATGGCTCAGGTCGAGTTAAGCCGATGCGTGTTAAGAGTCGGTCAGGACTGTAGCGCTCAGTTTAAGGACTTGCAGGCAGCCATTAATGCCGTCCCTCTCAGCAACAAAAAGCGAGTGGTGATTGAGATCATGCCAGGCGTTTACAGGCAACCCGTCTATATTCCCAAAACAAAGGATTTCATCACGCTGCGTGGATTTTGCCCCGAAGACACCATCTTGACTTGGGATAACACTGCTACCAGAATCAAACACCACCAGGTAGGCTAATTTAAAGACCATTAGTTTTGATTATTTCAGAATTTAAGAAATCAGTCATGTTTTGCATTGGCATTCGCATGTGCAGGATGAGAGCGCCATTGGAACCGGGACGTTTGCCTGCGGAACCGTTATTGTGCAGGGACACGATTTCATAGCCGAGGGGATCACATTTGAAAACTCAGCACCTGAGGCATGGATTTTTTTTAATTTTTAGTTGATTATATGCGATTAAACAAATCTCATCTGTATTACATAATCTTTATTATAAGGTTTGAATTTGAATGTGTTATTGTTAAATTTATTTACGAAATTTGAATCTGAATCCTGGTTTAAGGTTCTGAATTCTGAGTTTTTTACCAGTTTCCCTAAACTTAAAATTAAACCTTTATGAAACCCTAAACCCTATATCTAAACCCTAAACCGTTTTGGATTTTAATTTTGAATGTGTTATTGTTAGATTTAGTTACGAAATTTGAATCTGAATCCTGGTTTAAGGTTCTGAATTCTTAGTTTTTTACAAGTTTCCCTAAACTTAAAATTAAACCTTTATGAAACCCTAAACCCTATATCTAAACCCTAAACCCTGCAAATGTTCATACGATTCATATTATATATGTAATTTTCTTGATGATGTTGTGAATTCGGCAGGGATCAGGCCAAGCCGTCGCGATCCGGGTTACGGCCGATAGATGTGCTTTCTATAACTGCAGATTTCTGGGCTGGCAGGCGAGTATCTGAAAATGTCTTCTTAATCTTATGGAATCTGCTGCATATTATTGACCTATGTGGGATGCGATGTTTCTTAACAGGATACTGCGTACCTGCACTATGGAAAGCAATACTTGAGAGATTGCTACATTGAGGGCAGTGTCGACTTCATTTTTGGGGACGCAACGGCTCTGTTCGAGCACTGTCACATTCACTGCAAGGCCAACGGATTCGTCACTGCGCAGAGCCGAAGGTCTAACGATTCCCTCACGGGATATGTGTTTCTCAGGTACTCATCACATTTACACCGATTTTTTTGTGATGATTTTCAAAAAAATTTATAATAAAATTTCGTTGTCTCTAATATTCATCGATCAATTGTTTCCTTGAAGCCGTTGTCTACTGTTTCCTTTTTTGAAAGCTAGCATTTAAAGAGCATTAATGCAGGTGTGTTATAACGGGTAACGGGAACAAATCATATGCATATTTGGGGCGCCCATGGCAGCCGTTTGCGAGAGTTGTGTATGCTTACACCTGGATGGACGCCTGCATCAATCCGGTCGGTTGGCATAACTGGAATGATTCCAAAAAGGAAGGGACAGCCTGCTTCTGTGAACACAGGTTGGTTGTCATTTCTCCATTAGGGTAGAACTTTGAATGCAAGCACTTTTTAGCTTTGTTTTGAGTTTGTTTTGGTTAAATGTTATTGCCTCCATTGCAGATGTTCTGGTCCTGGCAGTGATGCCTCTGGACGAGTTAAGTGGTGCAGGCAACTGAAAAATGATGAAGTTGAGGGATATATGAGCCAAAGTTTTATTGATAGTGAGAAATGGTTGACGAGTAAGATGTCGATGAAGCTGCCCTTATCAGCATGAAAGCCCTTTGAAGGACTGTATATCTTCGTAGGAGCCTTTCTGATAAGCCCTTTCAAGTATGGACTGTAGATCTCCAAGGGAGCCAATAAGTAGCTTGTGTGGGTAATGTTTATGGAGGAGGACAAAGGAATTTCATAGGAGCCTTGCTGATGAGCCCTTTCAAGTATAGACTGTAGATCTCCATGGGAGCCAATAAGTAGCTTGTGTGGGTAATGTTTATGGAGGAGGACAACGGAATTACTAATTAACCGCTGTAATGGTTGATTAACTCTCGTTTACATGTGAGATTGATTACTTGTGTTTTTTTATTTATCACATGGATATCTATATATAAGGTTATAAGATTTTGAAAATAATGTTTTATAAAAATGCATAAAATGATTAACTGCATGATCCACTACCACTTTTGGTCAATACATCCCATCACTAATAATATGTTTTATAGGGGATCTTCTTCAAAAACAAAAACTAATACATCCCATCACTAATAATAAAAGGGATCTTAAAAAACAAAAACTTAGGTTTTATTTTAACATTTTTATTTTGTTTTGTTGTTATTGGGTTAGGGTAATTAGGGTTTTAGGATCTTTTATAAAAAATTTAGATTTAAATTTTTAAGCTCTAAAATTTAAATTAAAAAAAAAAAAATACTTTTAAATTTGATTTCATCTTATCCAATAGTTTATTTATAATTAGAAACGAATAATTAAAAATAGTTACTAATATGACGTATAAGTGACTCGTTCTCTTTTGTCCTGGTAGAAACTTGTTAAGGGTTTTTTTATGTAACACACTTGGTAAGGGTTTTTTTTAATGGAACATAGAGTTTTTTTTTGTTATATAGATGAATTGGTTACAACCAAAATTTTTAGTAATTGGTAGGGTTTAAACTATTAGCGAAGGCTTCCAACACACCCAACGAGACTCATTAATGGTAACCTGACTTGAGATGGGGACCGTCGGATACATAGGGTTTGCATCGTCTTCGTCAGTCTGGTTCAACACATGTCATGAAGGGGACCACCAGACAAGTAGGAAACAGATCGTCGTCATCAGTCAAGTGCAACATGCAGAGGAGTCGTATTGGGCTACTGGCTATGCATGACAAGTAGGAAACAGATCGTCGTCATCAATCAGATGCAACACACAGAGGAGTCAGATCGGACTACTAGCTATGCATAGCACGCCCGTGGAATTGGAACTTAGGTCTCGCGCCCCAACTTATCAATCCATCTAAACCCATGGACACACAATATTTAAATTTAAATGATGTTTTTTTTTTTGTTATTGTGAGAAATCCCTGTGCGCCCCAACCGCTCCAACTTATCAATCCACCTAGACCCACAGACACACAATATGATGTATTTTTTTTTTGATTTGGTTATTGTGAGAAACCCGCTCCAACTTATCAATCCACCTAGACCCACAAACACACAATATGATGTATTTTTTTTTTGATTTGGTTATTGTGAGAAACCCTTATGATTGACATACAGGGCTTAGCAATCTCCTCCCAACCATGACCCCTCGTAAAGTCGAGAGTTATACTTATCAATAGGGAATTTAACACAAAGCGACCACACACCCACCCACACCAGTCTCCTCCCAACCATGACCCCTCGTAAAGTCGAGAGCTATACTTATTAATAGGGAATTTAACACAAAGCGACCACACACCCATCCACACCACGGTTTGAACCTTGGACCTCCCAAAGAAAAGCCAAAACCCGAAACTTTGCGTTGTAACCGAACACGAGATTAATCCCATCTAGTAACCGTAAATGATTTGCCACTTCAGCCTAGAATTAAGATTTAAGATCTGAAATCGAAAGCAGGTAGGATTTAATAAGTATAATAAACTACATTTAAATTTTATATAACTGATGTGTATGGGCAGGGAGAAAAAGATGGTATTGAAGTATCTATTTATATTATTAATGTGGTTAAGTTAAAATTATTTAATTATTAGGATTTATATATAGGTTTTAATTTTGTTGTAGGTGAATCTTATCATTTGTATTTAATAATATACGTTGTTTTTATGGTCATCACATTATTTTGTGGTGTCCGTCTTGAAAGTCGTCGTATATTCGTGTAGTTCGCCTCTATCGCAATCATTTTAAATCTTTTAAGGAGTGTAAAACACCAAGAAAGGAACAATGATTTAAGGGACAAGTGTTTGCCCTTATAATCACCATGCTACTATAGTAATTTATAATCACCATGCTACTATAGTAATTTATATTCGTGTAGTTCGCCTTTATCGCAATCATTTTAAATCTTTTAAACAACGTAAAAACACCAAGAAAGGAACAATGATTTCAGCTCCAAGTGTTTGCCCTTATAATCACCATGCTATAGTAATTTTAAACCTTTTATGCGTCGTAAAGCACCAAAAAAGGAACAACCATAAATCATCAGGAAAAGGACAAGTGTCCGCCCCTATAACCACCATGTTGTGATCATTTTAAACCACCTTTTAGGCAGCGTAAAGTGTCTGCCCCTATAACCACCATGTCGCAATTATTTAAAACCTTTTATGCAACATAAAGTTCCAAAACGGAACAAACATAATCACCTAGAAAGGGACAAGTGTTGAGTGCTTCCAGTCCTTATGTCCATCCTCGTAAAGCACCAAAAAAATGAACAATCATAAATCACCAGGAATCACCAGGAAAGGGACAAGTGTTTAGTGTGTTCAGTCCGACGAGACCGTGAGATTTGAACCTTGGATGTCGACCCTCACGGAATTTGATCAAATCAATTGGTCTACACCTCAAAATATAGTTGATATAATAATATTGATATTTTACATACGGGTCTTGCTTGAACCATATACTACAAATTAAAAAGGGTGCACATAAATATTAGCATTTTAACATTACACTTGAAGTTCAATGGATAAGTTAGACTAAATTAAACATGGTTTAGGTTTTTTCTTTTTAATTTGGTTATAGATTAAATTAAGCATAATTTAGTTTTTATTTTTTATTTTTTTAATTTGGTTAGTGTGAGAAACCTTTAAGATTAATGCAGAGGGTTGAGCAGTCTCCTCCCCATCATGACCCCTCTTAAAGTTGAGAGTTATGCTTATCACTAAGGAATTTAACACATAGCCACCACACACTCACCTTCCTCACACACTTGTCCACGTCGCGGTTTGAAGCATGGCTTAGGTTTGATTCTTCTTTGTCTTTCATGATTAAATTTTTTTGTTCCTTTTTTTTCGTTATTTTTAGGTTTCTTTTGTTATATGTTTAATCTCATATGAATTGCAACATTTGATTATAATGTTTTTATAATTCTCTTGTTGATCTCATTCTTTATATTCAAATTTAATTTTAATAGATTGTGGTAAAGGTTTTATAATACCCATAACACATATCTAAGTATATATAAAATGAATTCCCTTGAAATATTTTTAATATTCATTAAAACATTCTTATTAATAAGTTGATGGAAGTCCAAAAAGCTTAACCCGCATCAAAAACTTTTTAATAGTTTCTATCTTAACACAAAAGTTCTCACTCCATGGTCTTATATAAAGAACGTCTCTCCCTCTAAACCATGGACCACAACCTATTAGTTTATCTCTTATTTTTGAATTGGAAAACGAAAAAAAAGAACTTTGGAAAAAAAAAATGAATAATTTGAATTTAATCTCTACTTCCACTTGATCTAATTTTGAATCTCTAAAAACCCTAGCCAGTATAAGTGGATATTTTAACTATACTTTTAAAAACCATGATTTATGATTAAAAATTTCCATGGCATGTTTTTGGTCATTTTCCTCTCCTTATGCCTGATAATTTTAACTCTATACTTTTAAGAAACATTATTTATGATTAAAGCTTTATGATTAAGGGGTTTCTTTCATTCTCTTTTGTGTCTCAATAATTTTAACTCTATAATTTTAAGAACCATTATTTATGATTAAAGTTATACGATTAAGGGTTTTCTTTCATTTTCTTTTATGTCTCGGCCTACCTTGAACCATGCTAGGATTATGGTCATCCTTTGAGCTTTGATCTCCTTTTGAGGGAGAGGGAGCTTTCATGGCTACCTTATCACTTGGTTATCTTGAATTATCCCACTTTCTTCGTCCACATGGGCACCCAAGAATGTGAAGGTAAGCCAAGCTAGAGATTCTCCCTATTTGGTAGGGAGAGGGGTTTACAAGCTCTAGATGGGGTGGAGTTCTAGTTCTCTTAGTTGTTATTGGAAAGGTTTCAAGACTCTAGTTCATGAAAAACTTACCTTAGCTATCACTAGAAAGGTTGTTCGATCGTTGCTTAGTTTTGGTTTGGTGGATTAGTTAGGTTGTGTAGCATGAGGAGCCTCGTGTTTACACTAGTAGGCGATAAGGATTCCCCATTGGTTGTGCTTTGGATGGTCTATTGGCTTCAATTGCTTCGTAAGTAGTAGGGGCTTTGGGACTCTTCATTTTAGCTTTAGGTTGGCTCTTTGGTCAAAATTGCCTTCCAAGGTAGGATTTTCCTGGTGTAGTGAATTCTCACTATAGTTACATTATCCATCTGTAGATACCTAAAATTGGGTCACTATGTCACATGCCTCAAAATACAAATCTTGTGCCTAAATCAATGAATTCACCACCTAAACTAGCGAATTCATGCAAGATGTCATTCCTACCCATTTTTTGTCTTCCCTGTTGGATTTGACCTACAATGGTCAAAAGGCACAAATACGTTGATTGCAAATTTTACAATGGTATTCATAGGCAGTGGATTCATCAATATTCTAGGCCACCTGCAACAACATATCAAAGGCAATTAGCCCCTCACTGCTTCTAATCACCCTTGATAATTGTTAATCAAGGTAGTGGACTCATCCGTCTATCTCTCACTCAACCACTCTAATTGGCAATTAAACTCTAATCAACCTCCTATGACTACCAATTAGGACAACTAATAGGCAACCAACCAAACTAACTCATGCTAACTTGACACCTCACCCCCCCCCTTGGTGGTTTCCATTTCCTATATATTTGCCCCTTGGGATGGTATTACGAGACATTTTTTTAAGTAATAAAGTGTTGTTGAAATTTAGCTATCGGCTTATGTACACAAAATTGTGGTGCAATTGATGCACCGCGATTGCTGACTAGTCGTAGAGTTTTATCCAGTGAACATGCAGTGATTAGACCAAATGGTATTGAACTTTAGGTGTTTCCTATAGTTTGGTGGGTGTTGCTAGCTATTCCAAGTCATAAAGAATTCATAACTTGGCAGATCATGATGCATAACAGTACCTATGCAATCGATGATGAATGTGGCAATAAATTTTGCAATGAGGGAGCCCTCTTCTTGTACTGGTTTGCCTAGCAACAGGATCCAATTTTACCAGTATTTTAGATCCACCCATTATGAAATCCCATCTTGGTATACCTTCATCGCCTTCGCATGTTTTCTTTCGCCAACCTTGTTGATTGAGCCTATTGCTAATGGGACCTCCTCAGGAATCGAGGGATGATTAAGTATGTCATTGTTAAAATTGTCTGGCCCTTGCTCATTGTGCCCTTGGACACAAAAGGGTGCAAACATACACCCTCCTCGTGTGTGATGTTCCCGCCTAGGTTCAGATCCTCCACTCCTTGGAAAAAGGGTGCAAGCGCTAGAGGTATCGCCTTCTACGCTGATGCTTGCACTTTTTCCACCTGGGCTCGAGCTGGCATCTGTCCCTTGTGTTCTACCACTCTATAGCCTTGGCTCTTGCACAACTTGATATGGGATCCAAAATGGATACTATGTAGTAGGTTGGGGGATAGCGGTGTATGGAAAAGAGGACAAAAGGGCGGAGTTCCCTGAATATGTCATTTGCTCCACCCGTACGGCCTCCTGAAATACTTGAGGGAATATTTTTTCCCCAGTTTGTAGTAGGAGGAGGCCTATATTTGAGCTCAAAGCTCAGATATAGTATAGGTGGGCTTGGGCGGGTGATGATCGTAATTCAGGAGGAATCCTTCTCCAGCTCCTCTCGAATCGAATGTTGAAGTCAATCAAGGATTCAAGAGGTACCCTCTTGATGTAGGAGAGATGCATCAAGAGTTGAAAAGGGTCCATGGAGCCATCAAATGTGTCAATGAGAGCTCCTACCAAGTCTACCCAAGGGTAAGGTACCACAGTAGCGTCCTTCCTTCTAGAGAACTGACCAAAAATCTGATCATGACATCTTCATGAGTAATGCCATGGAGGGGCGCTAGTGCAGAAACATCTTCAAGATGCTCCTGATCCATTACTAAGGTGTCATTATATTTGGTCAGGGTCTTTAGGACACCCTTAGAAATCTCATGCGAGCAGTGGAGGTTCAGTGGATCGAGGTCGTTCTATTGGGGGACCGATAGCTGAGCTATTAAGTCACCAATCTTCAGAGGTCCCGGTTCTGCTATTGGAGTTGAAGTCGAAGTCACCAGGTGAGCATACTATCTCTATCAATGAGATCAAGGCTACTCACCATACCTTGAGTTCTTCGAGATTTTTAGATCTTTAGTGTGGGCAGGTGACTGGTCTCATGATCTGGATGTGCCGCATAGTCGGAGTCGTCAGGTGACTTTGAGAAGATTTGGGTAAATAAGAGAGCCACCAAACTCTGATTTTCTAAAACACAGGGACTTAGTGAGTTCCCCAATAGAGACACAAATTTGTTGGTCGTCAATATGACATCATGCACAAAGCGGGGAGGGCAGATCAATGCAAAGTATAGAACGATCGCCACATCGGGATGGGGCAGACAATCTTCGGAGAAGGTTCATTCCTTTGGGGGTGGTTCCAGCTACCTATGCCACAAAATGGGAAAAGGGAAAAGGGAAGGAAATAAATAAATAAATATCATAGTCAGAACTCACAAGGATGAGTAGAGTTGCATCGAGACTTATGCAGGCGTGATACCCCATATGAGATAGAGATCCGAAACCTAACAGATCACCCAACCGTATCTTTTTTCTAGCTCCTATCGACAATGATGGGAGGTAAATTTTAGAACCAATGAACAAGCATGAGATCCAAGATGTAGAATCAAAGCACTCCTGTCTAGCTGGCTTTAGCAGAAATAAACCCCCGACCCATATTAATGAACACTCACTCCTGAGTCACTCAAGTAAATCCCACAAAATCTAGATAGCAGAATAACATGGGATAACTTAAATGACTAAACAACAATGAGCATATACGCATTCAGTAAAGAATAAGAGGACATATCCAGAGACCAAATAGTGCAAAATTTGTATTTACATAGGAGAAACCTTACATAAGAATTGTAATGGCTAAAGAGTTGCCCTTAGGAATGACCAGTATTCCACTATTTATAATTACATTTACATGGATTTTAAAATCTAGACATTAATAGCGATAGGTAGGAAGATGACTCTTGTGGCTGACAAGCACTGTTCTAGTATAATGCTCCTCTAGATAGCGTTGATCCTCTAGAAGGTGGCAGGTTCTTTAGGATCAATTTCGACCTTCAAATATTCTAATATTTTTCCTAGTTCATTATAGCTCAACTACCCCGTCATTCTCCTTGGCTGGCGATAATTTGATTGAGGCGACGAATGATAGACACTGGAGCACCTTGGGAGTATCATGCCAAAAATCCGTCACTTTTGCGTACATTTTCAGGTACTCGAACTTCTAGAGTAGCGGATAAGTATTTTGTTTGAATTTTGGATGGTGGTGGGAGCCTTGCATGTCGGGCAGGTACCTCGTTTGTTTTTTGTTTCTACCCGTGGTGGTATTAGGGAGAAAGGGTGGGTACTTCTCTGATATTTTGCTCGACTAGTGCTTTTATTTTCCTGCTCGAGATGGGTGAGGGTTCTTTTTATCCTTGAGGGCGGGGTCAAACAATTATTTCACCTTTGCTAGCCGCTTGGAATATCCACCCGATGAGTTGAACAGGATTTTTGGAATGTTTTACCCAAACCCACGCAGAAAAAGTTTGCCCGTTCTATGAATTGCCCTGCTTTATTTTCCTAACACTTTGGTCCACCCGCGACTGCTACTACCACTACCTTGTACCTTTCACCCATCTATCCATGTTTTCAAAATTTGGCAGGCTCTAAGAAGAGTGGGTGAGGAGGCGCAAAAAATCCTCACCCACAGTTGCCTTGTGAGCTTGGTGTGGGACTAACCTTAGGATATCTCTCTCCCCTCATCTATTAGACCAGTCAATAGTTGTTGATGCTTGGTGGGTGGTAAACCCTTTTGGGTGTCTTCATCGGTTTGATTTCTTGGTTTACGTCATTCATCTTCGTAATATGTCTTAGAAGGGAGTGAATCCAAATTTCCATTGACATGCTTTCTCTCATCAACGTTGTCTGCATTGTTGACCTCTCGTTTGTAGTATTGGGTAAGGTTCTTCTTTCCTCACCTTTCTAGTTGCACCCATGAAGGCGCCAGTGTAGACCATCGTTGTGACTATGGTGGGTCTTGCTATGGCAACCCCTCGTGCTTTGTAGGATACCTCCTACACCGTTGTCTTGGTTGTCCTCCCGCATCATTATCCCAACAATCCGTGACTATCTGCATGATGTTGTTTGTTGGGAGTTTCTAAGGTTTTAGTATTATTATATAATTTAATTGATTATCGAGTTCTTAACTTTCAAAAAATAAATCTATGATATTTGATATCCTTTAAGGAAGATTCATGGTTTAAAATTAAAGTTATTAGGTTGTTTTATTCTTTAAATTGATAGAGAAATTAATTGGATATTTAATACAAAAAAGAAATGGTTCCTAGATTAAATAAATGATTTAAATAACAAATTGATTATTTAGTTAATTAAATATTTGGTACTTTAATTAATTAGATAAAAGGGTAAGTTGATTATTTAGTTAAATTAAAGTAACGGGACTTTAATTAATTAGATAAATGGTAAATTGATTAATTTGATAATTGAAGGAATGAGACTTTGATTATTTGAAATACAGAAAATATAGTTTATTTTGATAATTAAAGGAATGGGACTTTGATTATTTGAAATAAAGGAAATATAGTTTATTTTGATAATTAAAGGAATGAGACTTTGATTATTTGAAATAAAGGAAATATAGTTTATTTTGATAATTGAAGGAATGAAACTTTGATTATTTGAAATAAAGGAAATACATTTATTTGGTTAATTAAAGGTATGGAACTTTGATTAATATGAATAACGAAAATTATAGTTTATTTAGTTAATTGAAGGTATGGGACTTTGATTAATGTAAATAAAGGAAATTTAGATTATTTGCTTAATTAAGGAATGAAACCTTAGTTACTTTAAATAATGGTTTTAATATGATTTGATTAATGTAAGACTTGTGATCAAGATGTATCTGTTGAAATGAATGTCTTTGAGTATTTGGGAGATAAGAATATTAATGAGGATATTTTTATGATATCAACTATACATTAGATGGTTGAATGTTTTAATTAAATTTGTATAGTTGCAATTTGGTAAAGTAAGCAGTAAATGGACTAGTTTCATGTTACTAGTAGATGCATTTAGATGAATGTATTTCATTGAACCATGGGTTGCCCTGATCCCCTACTATCCTCAAATGAATGATGGAAATAAAGGAGGACCAAAGAGGTAGTTGGAACCAATGCACCAGTTTGATTTATAACTACAATAATTTACTTATGCTCAAATAGACTAGAATTGTAGGGAGAAATCCCTAGATGAATATGATGTATTACTTTATTCTTTTAAGAGTAGGAGGTTTTACCATGCTTGGATTTATGTAATAATTTATTGAATGAATGGGAAATGTATCTTTAATTTACTATTATGATTTATTTATTCTTTGTTATCTAGATTTATCTTTTGTTTAATGGTTATCTTCATTTAAATGTTGTTTCCTTTCTAAGTACTTCTTATTGCTTTATTGATTGTGTTCCTTAATTGATTAAGTAAATAGAGTCATTCTTGTGTCTTCTTGATAAGCATAAAAGTAACCTAAGAAAATGAGATCTTAGGGTGAACCTAGAAAGTGACCTAAGATATTTCAATCTCTTAGGGTGAACATAGAATAGACCTAAGGGATTGAGACCCCTTTAGGGTGATGGTAACTAAGTAAACTGATTGATTACATCAAAAATAAGATAGCTCATTGTGAAGATGATATGGATAAATTGCAATACGTGTAGCATACCTACACAAATAGACTTGTGTATGGTATGGTGATGGGTGTATACCTTCAATTGTACTGAAGGTGATAAGTTTAGCTCATAAAGAATGATGAGATGGATAAGCTTATTTGTGGTAACACATAATATGCCTATACAGATAGACTTGTGTAGGATATTGAGCGAGATGTAACTCATTGGGAAAGTTGGGAAGCTTAGTAAATTTAAAAACATACATAAACCAAATTTCGATTAGGGGTTTATGAATCCTTCTCTGTAAATTTAATTTAATTTTTTTTTTTTTCTTGTGTTTTTCTTGTAGCTAGTTTTTGGGGTCATTACATCTGGTATTAAATCTATAGGTATGATGGTATAGAGCTTCTTAATGTGTTTTAGGGATTTGGACGTCTAACTATATAGGATTGCTTAAATTCAAGAAGACCTATAATCCCTTGCTTGCTAGAATCTAATGGGGATTAACCCCAAGGGTGATTGGAATGTTATGATACCTTACTTATAGTAAGTATGGAATTTGACATTGAAGTTACATCATAACCTTGGAACACTACCCTAATTAGATTATTGATGTTTTTAGCAAGAGAACTCTACATTATGGCTTGTGTTAGTAGTTCAGTTCAAAGGTGGAACTGTAACCTAACCTTATTTTACTGGTTATCATCAGGATAAATGGCATCTAAGGCTATAAAAGAGCGGCCTACACTTTCAACTAGGTAGACTTGATAGAGTAATGTTGAAGAAGGAATTTAGGATGAGGATATAAAAAAATTAATAGAGAGGTAGAAAACCTCACTACTATGGTTGCTACCATGCAGGATCAGATGAAACAAATATTGGAAACCATTGTGAATCAAAATTTGCAAGCTAGAGGTTCAAATATTAGCCAAGCCAATGGACTAACTACAAAATAGTTGGAAGCTAGGGCTCTTTTGGAAAAGAACTGGCTAAGGATCTAAAAAATATTTGCATCACTAAGTTTGGTGGAGAAGGGGATGGGGATGCAGTCAAATCCTAGTTAAGGGAATTCGAAGTTTATTTTATAGTGAAGGGTTATTCCCTAGGAAACCAGATAGTTTAGGCCACAATCTACCTAGAAGGGACTACATAAGATTGGTGGGAAACTTACTATGAGAAGAATAAGATCAAACCTGTGGACATTAAATGGATAGATTTTTTTGTAATATTCAAAAAGATATTCCTCACAAAACACTTTTATGCATTAGAGTTTGAGGAGTTTTCTAACCTCCAACAAGGAACCAAAACTATGGAGATATATAACAAAATGTTGGTATGATTACTAAAGTATGTACCTGCTTATGATGAGAAGATGAGGGTTCACGAGTTTATTCTCGAGTTAGAATCAAGAGTGAGAAATATGTAAATATGCATGAACCCAAGATACTATAGAAGACGTATGACCTAGCAAAGAAGGCAGAGTGTCATCTACAATTCAACTATTCCATCCTATCTGAGCAATCTTAGAAAGCACTTAGGAAAATGAATAGTCAGGGATTCTTGAATTGGGAAGAGGAATAGGATCAAAAGGTCAAGAACCCCCCAAAATTTGAGAAGATAAGTGATGGAAAATAGAGAAGGTTTAAGAACTTTCAAAAGAAAACCAACAACAATCCCAACAATGCTAAACCTCAACCTTAGAAATTGTAAACTTCAACCCCAATAAGTAAGGCAAGGGAATAGAAACCTTAAAAGTGGTAGGGACCCAAGGATGGGTGTTATAATTGCAAAGGCCCTCACTATGCTAGTCAGTGTCCACATCAACCAAACTTGAGTACATCTAGTGCCAAGGGAAAGGAACCCGCACACCTAATTTATGCTGCAACCAAGATTTAGAAGTTGGAGGGGCAAGCCATCCCAATGCTTATAAAAGGTAAGATTTTAATAAAGAAATAAATATTTTAATTGATAGTGGAGCCATAGATAGTTTTATTTCTTCTAGTTTAGCAAGGGATATGATGAAAAGACCAAGATATTTGGTCCAAGGATGGAAGGTCAGGTATGGTTTTGGGTAAACATACTTGGTAAACCAATATTTTCCAATGGTAGAGATTACTCTAACTAGTGGTACCACTTAAGGTTGTTTGTATGTAGCTCCACTTCATGCTTTTGATGTGATCCTAAGGATGTATTTGTTATAGGCCAATAAAGCCTTGATAAATTTCCAAGATATATGGATCGAGTATTCAAAAAAAGGTAAGGAAAGACTGAGAATTCATAGCAAGCAAGAGTCATTTAAACCCTAGATGTTGTCAGATATACAACTAAAGAAATCCCTCAAGAAGGTATGGATAGTCTATGTCGTGAAACAAAATAAAGTTGGAGAAGATCAGAAGAGAGAAGTGTTGGAGAAACACACAATTTTGTAGGACTTTAAGGATGTGTTTCTTTAGGATTTACTTGGACTTCCCCCTATGCAAAATTTTTATTTTACTATTGAACTTATGCCAGGAGCAGAACCCATCCATAGATCTCCATATAGGATGAATCCTATTGAGATGCAAGAATTAAAGATACAAATACAAGGGATATTAGAAAAGGGATTGATAAAACCAAGTGTGCCACCATCTGGTGCACCAATATTATTTATTAGAAGGTTAAGGCTGAACATAAGCATTCTGCAGGATAATTGTATCCATATGATGTACCTACTTAAAAATGGTAGGTTATATCTATGGATTTTAGAGTAGGTTTACCCTAGATTAGGTATTAACATGATGTAATCCTTTGACTAAGGTTGCACATTTCATACCAAGGAACATCAAGGATGATGCTCATGTAGTGGCTAACAGAATTTCCAAAGAGGTATCTGGATTGCATGGGTTTCCTAAGATAATAATTTTAGATAGGGATTCTAAATTTACTTCTAAATTCTAAAAAGCTCTACACCGTGAGTAGGCACCGAATTGAATATGAGCTCAGCATACCACTCTAAGATATATGGTCAGACATAATGGGTAAACCAAGTACTAGAGTACATGCTTCACATGTACTGCATAGATCAAAAGTCTCACTATACACCATATAGATTTTACCTACGATAATGGACATAATTTATCTCTAGGAATGGCTCATTTTAATGCTTTGTATGGACAAAAGTGTAGAACACCATTATATTGGGATAATTTGGAAGATTGAGTGGTGATCGGACCCGATACGGTTAGAGAAATGGAGGAGCAATTAAAGGTAATCAGACAAAGCCTTAAGGAAGTCGTTGATCGACAGAAAAGTTATGTTGGTCTAAAAAGAACTCCAGGAGAGTACTCTGTGGGAGATAAAATGTTCTTAAGGGTAAAATCGATGAAGAGTGCTATCAAATCCACAAAGTTGGATCTTCAATTTGTGGAACCCTTTGAGATCATTGAAAATATTAGTCTTATGGCATCCTAAATTGTCAAAGTTCCATGACACCTTCTACATATCCCTACGTAGGAAATATGTTTTTTTTTTTGTAATTATTTTAGTAGATTAACAATGGATTTTTCTAGAGGATCCCAAAACCTTATGTACAAAATCAGCCTTACTTCTAATGATGCATCATGCCTCCTGGCTGGATATATAACCCTGATTCCAAGATAGTAAAAAATAGACTAATTGCCCGGAGGCTACAGAAAAGGCATTTAAGCCTGATTAACCAGAAAATAAACCAAAAATTAATCGGGATAACAACAAGTAATATCCGAAGAAATTGAAACATTGGAGAGCAGAAGCAAAATAGCCAAACACCAGACAAAGAAAACTGTTATTCTGGATCCTCCTGATCCACTGAGTTCTGACGCTTTTGGGTCTACTTCAGAATATTAATCATGGAGTTGATGGTAGTGAGAATGTTTGAATCCAGGCCCAAAAGGGATTTTTCAGGAGGGATATCCATGTCACTCTCAGTGTTCGGCGAAATCTACTATGAAAGGACGTCCTTCTCCTCATTTTTTATTTTCTTCAGACGCTGGGAGTATCTATCGGGGGTGGAGGATTTATCGCCAACCCTACATTTTGGCCGAGTTCAAAATGTGCTACTATAAGGGGAAGGCCTATCAGCGCTAGGAGGGCTGGTTTTGAAGGGGCTGGAGGCTTGGCCCTCCATAGGGGAGGAAACATTACCAAGGGCTTGGGACTTTAAAGGGTTGACAACTTGTGGAGGAGGGTGCATGGCTAAGGCATGCCTATAAATGACTACCATGAGGCCTTGATGAGTGGGAGGGGAAGATGATTTCCTACTCTTCTCAATGGCAAGGGCAAGGGAATATGTTAGGTAATCAGGAAAACTCACTTGCTTGGCATCGCAGAGGTGGTTATAAAAGCTAATGTGGAAGTTGCGGAGTGGCTTCTCAGGATCATCACACATAATATATTGCATGATGGGAATCATGGCAGACCTGTATGGTTTAGGGAGGGCTGAACAGAGGAGGCACGACTTGTCCCATTCGAGGTTTTTCCCTTTATCAGGGAACTGCTCTAGCTCCTCGGCCCAATTGTGGTTATCTCTTCTGATGATCCACCCATGGGAAGGAAGACCAAAGACCGCTACCATGAAATCAATCGAAACACGAATATTAATTCCTTTTATGACCACATTGCCCTAGGTCCAAGTATCAATGAAGCCCTACAAAATTCCCTTGTCAGGGCCAGTAAATTTTTCCAGGAAGGGCAATAGCTTCTTGGATTTCATGAACATACGCGCCTCATCGCAAAGGGAGAGATTATAGGGCTCGATGAAGTACAAAATGCTCCAGATACAAAGGTTGAAACAAATCATCAAAAATTATAAGAAGGGAGGGGGAGGATAGACCTGACCGTGAGCCGCCACCCACGATCGACCTGGAGCCAACATCGCAAGCCTAGGGCCAAATAGGGAAGGTGGTACGCAGATTACGAGCTTGCCCATCCTATTTCTGAAGGTGCCACATTGTCTCTCCATACCCTTTTCCATAACGCCTTCATCATCCTTCCATGCACGGGAGAACGTCTGATAGAGGCGCCAAACAAAGGAAGGACTAGAAAGAGCATGCCAAATTCAAGGTAAGGATTTGGCGTGATCCAAGCCCAAACATTCCCGCACTTTGCCATTGTCCCAGCCACACATGGACACCATTACGAAGGGGTAATTTGAACATCCATCATAAAAAAAAATGGGAAACTGCCAGGTATGAGAAAAAATAGCAATATCGCCTTGGTGGAGAAGGGTGCGCTGATGGCCACCAGGGCGAGATCGCCACACGACCGAACACATGGTCACGAGCCCTTTTTTGGCCATGTGGTCAGCCACACGATTGCCTTCTCTAAGGATATGACCTGCTTTCCACTTGCCACGTTGGGAAAGGAGTGTTATTGCCTCAAGAACAATGTTAAAGATCCTCTAGGACATGTATTTGGTGCCTAGAAGGTAGTTCATGATGTTGAGTGAATCTCCTTCAATAATTAGAGGCCGAGGATCCTCGGAGAGGATTTGGATTCCTTTCAGAATGCCACGGGCTTTAGCATAGTGATTCATCTGGAAGCCCAACTCTTCACAGTAGGACACCACAAGATTCCCATCATGATCTCTAACAACACCTCCTGATCCAGAGGGCCCAAGATTACCCTTTGACGCTCCGTCAAAATTCAATTTAATCCACGCCACGGGGGGCTTGGTACAAATAACACTTCTTCAATAGGGACCTGTAATAGCTTTCAGAGACGGGCAGAGATCCATCCTTTTGAAAATTGCTTCTTCGCTCGAAAGGTAGGGATGGGGACTGGGAACAACATTAGTGTTCTTGATGGCATATGATAAGGCCATTTGAGTGACACAAGGAGGCACTTTTGGGGTTCTGCCAAAGACTCTGGCATTCCTCTCTAACCAGATTTGCCAAATGGAGTGGTGGAAGGAGGCCTCAAGGAGGAAGCGGAGTTTAGGATTCTTGAAAGGATTGGGCCATTGATGGAAAGCATCTCTGAGGGAGCGAGGAGAGCACCAGAGGATTTGGAAGGAGGATAGGACAATGTTGAGGACCGAGTGGGAAAAGGGGCAGTGTAGGAATAAATGATCCACCATATCACACTTCGCTAATCACATGTAGCACCTATTGAGGAAGGCAAAGCCCCTCTTGTGAAGGTTGTCAGTGGTTAAGGCTTTGTTGTGAAAAGCAATCCACACAAAGAAATTCACTTTAGGGATGACCCCTTTCCTCCAGACAAATTTCCATCGATAATCTAGGGCGGTCTCACTGGTAAGAAATTCATAGGTAGATTTGACAGAGAAAAGACCATCCTCCGTGCCTCGCCAAATGATTCTATCAGTCCTCCTAATAGATGGGATTAAAACCGATTGGAGGATATTTGATAGAAAGGTTACCTCATTATTAAACCCATCCATGACTGGAAGTTTCCACCGAGGGGAAAGGGTGCTCCGGTCTATGAAATCCACCACCTTGAGTTGGGAATTTGGGTCGGTCTGATCTCTCAGGCCAGCAAGGTCCACCCTCAAGCAAAGGGCTTCTTCAGTAGCCCACCTATCATTCCAAAAGAGGATGAGGTTGCCATCACCCAAAATCTAGCAGGCTCCCAAGTTGATCAAATGACGGGCTGGGAGCACAGATTTCCAAAAAGCTGACGCTTTCGGGGGAGTCCCAGCATCGAAGAAAGAATTGGAGCCTAGATATTTCCTTTTGAATAGCTTAACCCATTCCATTAGGTAATTTGTTAGGATCCTACAAGCATGCTTAGCGATCAAAGCTCTGTTCATAAGCCTTGATCTCCTCATACCCAAGCCGTCTTGGTCTTTCCGCGAGCAAACCTTATCCCAGGAAACAAGAGGGACTCTAAATTTTTCTTCATTGCCAGACCACAGAAAGGTCCTCTAGATCTTCTCAATTTTGGAGTGGATAGAAACTGGAAGCATGAACACAGACATAAAGTAGGTTGGGATCCCCTAAAGACAAGCTTTGGTAAGGGTGGATTTCTCGACTTGCGACAGGAGTTTGCATTTCCATGTGCCTAGTTTCTTGTGAAGGTGTTCCAGGATCATGTTCCACATACTTCCGTTGGCACGGCCATTGCAAGATAATGGAAACCCCAGATAAGATGTAGGCAGGGAGTCAATGGTGCATTCTAAAATTTTGGCAATCCAGAGTTGCCTTCACAAGGGATTGTTAATAAAGTAGATTTTTCTCTTGATGTAATTAACCTTTTGCCCGGCAGCCTGCTCATAACAGGAGAGGATCCGCTTGAGGGATTTGGATTGGGAAATAGACGCCCTAGTGGAGATGAGGGTGTCAACCAAAAATTGTTGATGAGTGGTAGGTTCAACTCTAGAAGTGGGAAGGATGCTAGAAATCTTGTTCTGAAAAAGAGCCTCTTTCAAAGACCAGCTCAGAACATCCGCTAGAAGGATGAAGAGGATGGGTGACAAAGGGTAGCCTTGTCTGAGGCCTCTGGTGCTTTGGAAATACCCAACAGGGGACTCGTTGATCATGATGGAAAAGAAGGGAGTGGATATGCAGTTGCAGACAAGGTCAATCTAGTGAGGATGAAAGCCAAACTTGAGAAGGACTGCACACAAGAACCTTCTATCAACTCTGTCAAAGGCTTTGTTCATGTCTAGCTTTAGAAAGAGAGCAGCATTCTTGGAACGATAAGCAAAGTGAAGAGTTTCATGGACAGTGATGACACCATCAAGAATGTTTCTGCCTTTAATAGTGCTTCCCTGACAAGGATCAACTAGGAGAGGGAGAACGGGTCTCAGTTTGTTGGCTATAGACTTGGTGAGGATCTTGTAAAAAACATTGCACAAGCTAATGGGCCGGTAGTCAGAGAAGCTTTTGTAGGCATGAGACTTAGGAATGAGAGCAAGAAAGGTGGAATTGAGTTTCGGGTGGATGGATCTGGAAGCTTGAATCTCCCGAATAGCTTTGCACACATCTGAACCAATAACATCCCACATGACTTGGAAAAAATGGGGGGGAAACCCATCAGGGCCAGGGGCCTTGTCTGGTTGCATAGAGAACAAAGCTTCTTTAATCTCGAATGAGGAAAAATGTTCCAGAAGCTTGATGCTTACCTCAAGGGAGACTTTAGTCAAAAAGTTGGCAAGCAAAGATTTTTGGACCTGTATGTCGCTGGCGGGAGGAGCGCAAAGCAAGTCCTGGAAAAAGTCAACCGCTTCACTCCTGATTTCCTCTATCTCCCTGGTTACATGCCCATCATTGCAAGACACATCTATTATCTTGTTGGCCCCTCTGTGCCTCATGGTTGATGCATGGAAGAACCTTGTGTTGGAGTCTCCATTCTTCAACCAAAGGTCTCTAGATTTCTGGAGCCAGAAGGTTTCCTCCCTTGCAAGAATAGAATGGTAATCCACCAAGAGGCTCCGTTATTCCTCCCTGAGGCCCTCGGTGTAACCTTCGAGCTCCATTCTCTCCTCAAAAATTTTTAGGTTCTCCGAGATGGACCTTTTGGACTCGAAAATGTTGCCAAAAACCTCTTTGTTCCATATTTTCAACTTCTTTTTGACCATCTTGAGTTTTATAGCCACTCTCTTAGAAGCGGTTCCTCCCACCTCCTGTTGCCACCACATTGAAACCAATCCTTTGAAGTCTTTATGAGAAGTCAACATGGATTCAAATCTAAAGGGGTCTTAAAAATAGGCCCGTCGTTCATCTCCAAAAAAATAGGGTTATGATCAAACCCAATCCTTGGTAGGGATGAGAGAGTTGCACCACCAAGGATGGAAATAGCTTCTTGGGATATGAAAAATCTATCAAGCTTGACTTGAATAAGGCTGCTCCCAATCCTCCTATTGCTCCATGTGAAGGATGCCCCTTTGAGTTCGATGTCAAGCAAGATGTTAGTAGAGACAAAATCTCTGAAGTCCTCCAAGTTGTGGCTGGAATGGTTGGAGCCTCCTTTCTTTTTAGATCGGTGAAGAGGACAGTTGAAATATCCCCCTCAAACCCAAGGAAAATTACTAAAATTTTCCCTCATCTGGGAAATAGCTTTCCATATTTCTGCTCTCTCCGTGGCAGAATTCGAAGCATAAACATTGGATAGGATCCAAGAAAAATTGGTGGTTTTGGAGTGGAACATCACATTGATAATCCTATTTGAGGTTGATAGCAAGCTACCCTCGACACTCTCTGGATCCCAAAGAACCATGAGACCGCTTGCTGTTCCCACTATAGGACTAAACAAAAATTTTGCCTTGGCCCAAATGGCTTTAGCAGCTTTATTAGAGGAGATAGCATCGGTCTTGGTCTCTTGTAAAATTAGGATGGAGGGGTTAGTCCTCTTTCAGAGATTAACCACTAACCTCCATTTGGCTGCTCCATTCAGTCCTCTCACATTCCATGATAGAACTTTCATCTTGATAGTTTGAGGTTCTTCTTGCCTCCCTTTCCTTGTTGGGGGAGATGTTTTGGTACATGCATCTCGTCTGTCTGAGTATAAAAGACATCTAGAACCAGCAGATGTTGGGTTCCATTCACGACATCTATTGTCGTCTCTTTGTATTGTATGTCTTTGTTGGAAGGTCGGCCCTGCTTCCTTTCACTACCAAAATCCATGCTTTGCTTTCGACTCCTCGTATTTTGAGGGCTAATATGACCGTACTGTTCACCCCTCCTACCTAGGAGGTAATCTTCTAGTAAATTTTGGGAATGGTTGAATAGGGGTGGCCCTGGTCCTGGAGCTTGGGTGAATTTAACTGAGTGGTTTTTTGGGGGGGACCGATCCTTCTCCTCCTACAGATGGTTCTCTTGGCAAGAATTTTCTCCTTGTTGGGTGTTTGCTCCAAACTGTTCTTAGTTCGGTTGGTGGGTGATATCCTCTTATGGCTGGGAGATTTTATCACAGTCCCTGGAGGGGCTTGGAGAATCATGGCCATTCACATTTGGAAGGTTTGACTGCTTCACCTAGCCTTCACCATGTTCCAGGGGGTTACAGGTTTCCTACTTCTTCTTACCCAATTTTTAAAGAGGACAATTGGACTGAAGATGCCCATGAGAACGAAACTGGGGGCAGAAAGCTGGTCTATTCTCATAGACAATAGCTTGTTTGTGGAGGACGGTGCCTCCAGACCAGAGGGTGATGGAGGATGGGAGGTCCGCCTCCATATTCGTCAAAACATAGAAATGAGATTGGACGAACCTTTTTCGAGCTCGGGTGGGACGGTCAATGGTGACAAACTCTCCTATGGAGCGAGAAATGCCTCTTATTACATTTTCATGCCATCTGAAGAGGGGAAGACTCGGGAGCCTAACCCATATTGGAGCAATGTTGATGTTCTGGGTGTCAGGATTATATTTTACTTCATCACTTTGTTACATCATTGGTTTTGTAGAAAAAGTGCATAAGTTAGTCGCTTTTAGAACCCCTTGTTTTGCTTAAATATTTTAAAAGAATAACATGATGATAGTATTTGATCAAAGAACCCCTTTTATGCTTTTTGGTATATGTATTTATATATAGGTATAAATATATATAGTAAATATTTATTTTAATGATAATAGAATTTCATTCAAATAAATAATAAAACCTTAGTTTAAATGATAATTGAATTTCATTTAAAAAGGTAATGAAATATTTATTTTAATGATAATATAATTTCATTCAAACAAAGATAATAAATACTTTATTTAAATGGTAATAAAATTCCATAATAGATACTTTACTTGAATAAAGGTGGAACTTTTATTTTAATAATTGTTAGACCTTATAAAGAATATTATAATTTAGAGAAAGTTATAATTTGACTTTTCAAGAGTGTTGTGAGTCATGTGTTTGGGTGAATGGAAGCTTCACCATCGACTTGGTAAAGAGCTCCATTAATATTGAAGTATTAGAATGAGGAAATAAAGGTTTTAATAATGCAAAATATCCACTCAACCGCTTGGGGTATGGATGAGGAGTAATAGCAGGCAGGTAGGGAGTAAGTGTGTTTTGAGTGATGGCATGAGAAAGAAGGTCTCAACGGCTAGAAACTCAAGAGAGGAGGGTAGTGAAGAAAATAGGAAGAAAAATAAGAGCACAAACGAGGAATCAGGATTGGGATGAAATCCCACCTTGGAAGCATCCAAATACATCTCTAGAGAAGAACCAAGTTGGTATAAATTTACCCATGCTCTTCTAGTCTTTGAACTTTGTGAATGGTTTCTATATAGATGTCACCTGTTTGCATCAGTTGGGTCATTATCTACCTCTTGTTGATTTTAGATATTGCCATGGTCCTTGGATTGGCTCATTAAGAACTGTCTTCTTGTGTTTGAGTTTTTCTAGAGATTTGGGTTGCTTATTCCCTTTAAACCCCACATGATGCTCAAGAATTACTGCCTTTTTAAATTAGTTGTATCCTTTTCCTCTAGTCGATGAAATGTGATCGTCATGCTAGTCATAGTGATTTGTGTTTGATGTGTGGTTGGTGGTAATTAGTTTTATGCCACCACATGTACTTGTCACCATTGCAAGTGCGACTATTGGAGTGCATCACCTTGTGATCTTGGTGTGGGACTAACCTTAGGATATCTCTCTCTCCTTGTCTATTAGACCAATCAATAGTTTTTGATGCTTGGTGGGTGGTTAACCCTTGTTGGGTTTCTAAGTCTATTTGGTTTCCTGGTCCACCCCATCTATTTTCGTAGGATATCTTATAAGGAAGTGGATTCAGATTTCCACTATCAGGATTTCTCTCATCGACGATGTTCACATCGTTGCCCTCTCATTTGTAGGATTGGTAAGGTTCTTCTTTCCTCACCTTGCTAGTTGCATCCATGAATATGTGGTGTAGACCACCATTGTGACTATGGTGGGACTTACTGTGGTAATCCCTAGGTGCTTTGTAGGATACTTCCTGCACTATTGTCTCAGTCATCCTCCTGTGCCATTGTATCGATCATCCACGCTTATCTGTGTGATGTTGTTTGTTGGAATTTTCTAAGATTTTAGGATTATTATATCATTTAATTGATAATCAGGTTCTCAAATTTCAAAAAAAGAAAACCTATGTTATTTTATATCCTTTAATGAAGATTCATGGTTTAAAATTAAAGTTATTAGGTTGTTTGATTCTTTAAATTGATAGAGAGCTTAATTGGATATTTAATCTAAAGAAAGAATGTTCCTAGATTAAATAAATGATTTAAATGGTAATTTGATTATTTAGTTAATTAAAGGTTTGAGACTTTAATTAATTAGATAAAAGGTTAAATTGATTATTTATTTAATTAAAGGTATGCGACTTTAATTAATTAGATAAATGGTAAATTGATTATTTTGATAATTGAAGGAATGGGACTTTGATTATTTGAAATAAGGAAATATAGTTTATTTTGATAATTGAAGGAATGGGACTTTGATTATTTGAAATAAAGGAAATATAGTTTATTTTGATAATTTAAGGAATGTGACTTTGATTATTTGAAATAAAAGAAATATAGTTATTTGGTTAATTAAAGTTATGGAACTTTGATTAATGTGAATAACAAAAATTAGAGTTTATTCAGTTAATTAAAGGTATGGGACTTTGATTAATGTAAATAAAGAAAATTTATATTATTTTTTTAATTAAGGAATGAAACCTTAGTTATTTTAAATAATGGTTTGATATGATTTGATTAAAGTAAGACTTGTGATCTAGTTGTATCTATTGAAATGACTCTCTTTGAGTATTTGAGAGATGATAATATTAATGAGGATATTTTTATGATATCAACTATACAGTAGATGGTTGAATGTTTTAATTAAATTTGTATAGTTGTAATTTGGTAAAGTAAGCAGTAAATGCACTAGTTTCATGTTACTAGTAGATGCATTTAGATGCATGTATTTCATAGAACCATGGGTTGCCCTGATCCCCTACTATCCTCAAATGAATGATGGAAATAAAGGAGGACCAAAGAGGTAGTTGGAACCAATGCACCAATTTGATTTATAACTGCAGTAATTTACTTAAGCTCAAATAGATTGGAAATAACTGCAGTAATTTACTTAAGCTCAAATAGACTAGAATTGTAGGGAGAAATTCCCTATATGAATATGATGTACTACTTTATTCTTTTAAGAGTAGGAGGTTTTACCATGCTTGGATATATGTAATAATTTATTGAATGAATGAGAAATGTATCTTGAATTTACCATTATGGTTTATCTATGCTTTGTTATCTAGCTTTCTCTTTTATTTAATGGTTATCTTCATCTAAATGTTGTTTCCTTTCTAAGTACTTCTTATTGCTTTATGGATTTTGTTCCTTAATTGATTAAGTAAATAGAGTCATTCTTGTCTTCTTGCTAAACATAAAAGTAACCTAAGAAAATGAGATCTTAGGGTGAACCTAGAAAGTGACCTAAGATATTGAGATCTCTTAGGGTGAACATATAAGAGACCTAAGGGATTGAGACCCCTTTAGGGTGATGGTAACTATGTAAACTGATTGATTACATAAAAAAATAAGATAGCTGATTATGAAGATGATATGGATAACTTAACTTGCAATACGCGTAGCATACCTACACAAATAGACTTGTGTATGGTATTGTACTGAAGGTGATAAGTTTAGCTCATCAAGAATTATAATATGGATAAGATTATTTGTGGTAACACATAATATACCTATACAGATAGACTTGTGTAGGGTATTAAGCGAGATGTAACTCATTGAGAAATTTGGGAAACTTAGTAAAATTAAAACCATACATAAATCAAATGTCGATTAGGGGTTTATGAATCCTTCTCCGTAAATTTAATTTAAAAAATATATATTTTCTTGTGTTTTTCTTGTAGCTAGTTTTTGGGGTCATTACATTTGGTATCAAAGCTCTAGGTATGATGGTATAGAGATTCTTAATGTGATTTGGGGATTTGGATGTCTAACTATATAGGCTTGCTTAAATTCGGGAAGACCTAGAATCCCTTGCTTGCTAGAATCTAATGGGGATTAACCCCAAGGGTGATTGGAATGTTATGATACCTTACTTATAGTAAGTATGGACTTTGGCATTGAAGTTACATCATAACCTTGGAACACTACCCTAATTATATTATTGATGTTTTTAGCAATAGAACTCTACATTATGGCTTGTGTTAGTAGTTCAAAGGTGGAACTGTAACCTAATATTCTCTTATTGGTTATCATCAGGATAAATTGCATCTAAGGCTATGAAAGAGAGGCCTATGCCTTCAACTAGGTAGACTTGATAGAGCAATGTCGAAGAAGTAATTTAGGATGAGGATATAGACAGTTTTAATAGAGAGGTAGAAAACCTCACTACTATGATTGCTACCATGCAGGATCAGATGAAACAAATTTTTAAAACCATTGTGAATAAAAATTTGCAAGCTAGAGGTTCAAAGATTAGCCAAGCCAATGGACTAACTATAAAATAGTTGGAAGCTAGGGCTCTTTTGGAAAAGAACTGGCTAAGGATCTAAAAAATATTTGCATCACTAAGTTCTGTGGAGAAGGGGATGGGGATGCAGCCAAATCCTAGTTAAGGGAATTAGAAGTTTATTTTATAGTGAAGGGTTATTCCTTAGGAACCCAGATAGTTTAGGCCACAATCTACTTAGAAGGGGCTACTTTATATTAGTGGGAAAATTACTATGAGAAGAATAATATCGAACCTGTGGACATTAAATGAATAGATTTTGTTGTAATCTTCAAAAAGAGATTCCTCACAAAACACTTTTATGCATTAAAGTTTGAGGAGTTTGCTTTCAACAAGGAACCAAAACTATGGAGATATATAACAAAAATTTGGCACAATTAGTAAAGTATATAACTACTTATGGTGAGAAGATGAGGGTTCACAAGTTCATTCTCGAGTTAGAATCAAGAGTGATACATATGTAAACATGCATGGACCCAAGATACTATAGAAGACGTATGACCTAGCAAAGAAGACAGAGTCTCATATACAATTCAACTATTCCATCCTATCTGAGCAATATTAGAAATCACTTAGGAAAAGGAATAGTCAAGGATTCTTGAAATGGGAAGAGGAACATGATCAAAAGGTCAAGAACCCATCAAAATTTGAGAAGACAAGTGATGGAAAATGGAGAAGGTTCAAGAAGAACTTTCAAAATAAAATCAACAACAATCCCAACAATGCTAAACCTCAACCTTAGAAATTGTAAACTTCAACCCCAATAAGTAAGGCAGGGGAATAGTAGCCTAAAAATTGGTAGGGACCCAAGGATAGATGTTATAATTACAAAGGCCCTCACTATGATATTCAATGTCCATATAAACCAGGCTTGAGTACATCTAGTGCCAAGGGAAAGGAACCTGCACATCGGATTTATGCTGCAACCAAGATTTAGAATTTGGATGGGCAAGCCATCCCAATGCTTATAAAAGGTAAGATTTTAATAAAGAAGAAAATATTTTAATTGATAGTGGAGCAACAGATAGTTTTATTTCTTCTAGTTTAGCAAGGGATATGTTGAAAAGACCAAGATATTTGGTCCAAGGATGGAAGGTCAAGTATGGTTTTGGGTAAACCTACTTAGTAAACCAATATTTTCCAATGGTAGAGATTACTCTAACTAGTGGTACCACTTAAGGTTGTTTGTATGTAGCTCCACTTCACACTTTTGATATGATCCTAAGGATGTATTGGTTACAGGCCAATAAAGCCTTGATCAATTTCCAAGATAGATGGATCGAGTATTCAAAAAAAGGTAAGGAAAGACTAAGAATTCATAGCAAGCAAGGGTCATTTAAACCCTAGATGTTGTCGGCTATGCAACTAAAGAAATCCCTCAATAAGGGAGGGATAGTATATGTCATGAAACAAAATTAAGTTGGATAAGATCAAAAGAGAGAAGTGTTGGAGAAACACCCAATTTTTTAGGACTTTAAGGATGTTTTTCTTGAGGATTTACTTGGACTTCCCCCTGTGCAAATTTTTTATTTTACTATTGAACTTATTCCAGGAGAAGAACCCATCCATAGATCTCCATATAGTATGAATCCTATTGAGATGCAAGAATTAAAGATACAACTACAAGGGCTATTAGAAAAGGGATTGATAAAACCAAGTGTGTCACCATCTAGTGCACCAATGTTATTTATTAGAAGGTTAAGGCTAAACACAAGCATTCTGTAGGATAATTGTATCCATATGATGTACCTACTTAAAAATGGTAGGTTATATCTATGGAATTTAGAGTA
The DNA here is from genome assembly GCA_028583015.1 of Wollemia nobilis. Lineage (NCBI taxonomy): Eukaryota > Viridiplantae > Streptophyta > Pinopsida > Araucariales > Araucariaceae > Wollemia > Wollemia nobilis. Next base: position 1,286,116 of record JAQPPZ010017031.1, on the reverse strand, counting down.
GGTTTACCCAACAATAGGTATTAACATGATGCAATCCTTTGACTAAGGTTGCACATTTCATACCAAAGAACATCAAGGATGATGCTCATGTAGTGGCTAACAGATTTTCCAAAGAGGTATCCGTATTGCATGGGTTTCCTAAGATAATCATTTTAGATAGGGATTCTAGATTTACTTCTGAATTCTAAGAAGCTCTACTCTGTGAGTAGGCACTGCATTGAATATAAGCTCAACATACTACTCTAATATAGATTGCCAGACAGAATGGGTAAACCAAGTACTAGAGAACATGCTTCGCTTGTACTACATAGATCAAAAGTCTCACTGGAAAGACTATATGCACCATATAGAGTTTACCTACAATAATGGACATCATTTCTCTCTAGGAATGGCTACTTTTGATGCCTTGTATGGCCAAAAGTGTAGAACATCATTGTATTGGGACAATCTGGAAGATCGAGTGGTGATTGGACTAGATACGGTTGGAGAAATGGAGGAGCAATTAAAGGTAATAAGACAAAGGCTTAAGGAAGTCATTGATCGACAAAAAAACTATGTTGGTTTAAAAAGGACTCCAAGATAGTACTCTGTGGGAGATAAAGTGTTCTTAAGGGTAAAATCGATGAAGTGTACTATCAAATCCACAAAGTTGGATCTTCGATTTGTGGAACCCTTTGAGATCACTGAAAATATTAGTCTTATGGCATACCGACTTGATTTACCACCTAAATTATCAAAGTTCCATGACACCTTCTACATATCCCTACTTAGGAAATATGTTTTTGACCCTAAACATGTGTGGGATGTTTCTAAATTATATATGGTAAACCTGGAGGCTATTGAAGTAATTTTGGTAAATATTCTTGAGTTTCATTCTAAGTCTATGTAGAACTGGACTCTTGAACAATATAAGGTCCAATGAGACAATTTTTTTGAAAGAAATACCACTTGGGAAAAGTGGAGGACATGCAAAAATATTTTCCCTTCTTGTTTGAAAATATAATGTAATCATTTTTATATTTGTAAAACAAGAAACATTTGGGATAGTGTTTAGTCCCAGGGGGTAATATGTCATGATCCTCCCTAGTAGGACTTATGGCATGGAAAAACTCTGTTATGATCAATAGTAATTTGATACTTAGTTTTGTTGCAAATGAATGAGTATATAATGCTTAGATTGATTTATCTTTGAAGAACATGGTACTGTTGATAAATTATCAGTGTGTAGGATCAAGTACGCTCATAGGTGGAAGAAATAGAATTATCCACCAGAAATGGGGTACTTGAGGTTGGGTAAGTGATTATTAAGGCAAATTGGGGGTAACATGGATGACTACTTCCATATAGGCATGCATTAACGTTTAGGATAATCATCAACTAGCTAGCCACTAAGAGCCACAGTTAATAGCCTAGAAGCTATCACAAATTCTCCAATTGAGATGGGTGACTGGGTTGATGGAAAGACTCCCTATTTGCTTTATTATATGTATTGATTATCTTTTACTTCATCACTTTGTTACATCATTGGTTTTGTAGAAAAAGTGCATAAGTTAGTCGCTTTTAGAACCCCTTGTTTTGCTTAAATATTTTAAAAGAATAACATGATGATAGTATTTGATAAAAAAACCCTTTTAAGATTTTTGGTATATGTATTTATATACAGGTATAAATATATTCAGTAAATATTTATTTTAATGATAATAAAATTTCATTCAAATAAATAATAAAACCTTAGTTCAAATGATAATTGAATTTCATCTAAAAAGGTAATGAAATATTTATTTTAATGATGATATAATTTCATTCAAACAAAGATGATAAATACTTTATTTAAATGGTAATAAAATTCCACAATAGATACTTTACTTGAATCAATATGGAACTTTTATTTTAATAATTGTTAGACCTTATAAAGAATATTATAATTTAGAGAAAGTTAGAATTTGACTTTTCAAAAGTGTTGTGATTCATGTGTTTGGATGAATGGAAGCTTCTCCATCGAATTGGTAAAGAGCTCCATTAATATTGAAGTCTTGGAATGAGGAAAGAAAGATTTTAATAATGCAAAATATCCACTCAACTGCTTGGGGTATGGGTGAGGAGTAATGGCAGGCAGGTAGGGAGTAAGTGTATTTTGAATGATGGCATGAGAAAGAAGGTCTCAACAACTAGAAACTCAAGAGAGGAGGGTAGTGAATAAAAGAGGAAGGAAAATAAGAGCACAAAGGAGGAATAGGGCTTGGGATGAAATCCCACCTTGGAAGCATCCAAAGGCATCTCTAGAGAATAACCAAGTTGGTATAAATTTACCCATGCTCTTCTAGTCTTCAAACTTCGTGAAGGCTTTCTAGATAGATGTCACCTATTTGCATCAGTTGGGTCATTATCTACCTCTTGCTGGTTTTAGATATTGCCATGGTCCTTGGTTTGGCTCATCTAGAAATGTCTTCTTGTGTTTGAGTTTTTATAGTGAATTGGGTTGATTATTCCATTTAAACCCCCCATGATGCTCAAGAATTACTGCCTTTTTAAATTAGTTTAATCCTTTTCCTCTAGTCGATGAACTGCGATCGTCGTGCTAGTCATACTGATTTGTGTTTGATGTGTGGTTTGTGGTAAGTAGTTGATGCCACCACATGTACTTGTCACCATTGCAAGTGCGACTATTGGAGTGCATCACCTTGTGAGCTTGGTGTGGGACTAACCTTAGGATATATCTCTCTCCTCGTCTATTAGACCAATCAATAGTTTTTTATTCTTGGTGGGTGGTTAACCCTTGTTGGTTTTCTACGTATGTTTGTTTTCCTAGTTCACCCCATCTGTTTCCATAGGATATCATATAAGGAAGTGGATTCAGATTTCCACTATCAGGATTTCTCTCATAGATGATGTTCGCATCGTTGGCCTCTCATTTGTAGGATTGGGTAAGGTTCTTCTTTCCTCACCTTGCTAGTTGCGCCCATGAAGATGCTAGTGTAGACCACCTTTGTGACTATGGTGGGCCCTTCTGTGGTAACCCCTAGGTGCTTTGTAGGATACTTCCTACACTATTATCTTAGTCATCCTCCTGTGCCATTGTCCCGATCGTCCATGGTTATCTGTGTGATGTTGTTTATTGGGATTTTCTAAGATTTTAGGATTATTATATCATTTAATTGATAATCGAGTTCTTAACTTTCAAAAAAATAAAACCTATGATATTTTATATCCTTTAAGGAATATTCATGGTTTAAAATTAAAGTTATTAGGTTGTTTGATTTTTTAAATTGATAGAGAGCTTAATTGGATATTTAATCTAAAGAAAGAATGTTCCTAGATTAAATAAATGATTTAAATGGTAAATTGATTATTTAGTTAATTAAAGGTTTGGGACTTTAATTAATTAGATAAAAGGTTATATTTATTATTTAGTTAATTAAAGGTATGAGACTTTAATTAATTAGATAAATGGTAAATTGATTATTTAGATAATTGAAGGAATGGGACTTTGATTATTTGAAATAAAGAAAATATAGTTTATTTTGATAATTAAAGGAATGAGACTTTGATTATTTGAAATAAAGGAAATATAGTTTATTTTGATAATTTAAGGAATGCGACTTTGATTATTTGAAATAAAGGAAACATAGTTATTTGGTTAATTAAAGGTATGGAACTTTGATTAATGTGAATAACAAAAATTATATTTTATTTAGTTAATTAAAGGTATGGGAATTTGATTAATGTAAATAAAGAAAATTTAGATTATTTGCTTAATTAAGGAATGAAACCTTAGTTACTTTAAATAATGGTTTTAATATGATTTGATTAAAGTAAGACTTGTGATCTAGATGTATCTGTTGAAATGACTCTCTTTGAGTATTTGGGAGATGAGAATATTAATGAGGATATTTTTATGATATCAACTATACATTATATGGTTGAATGTTTTAATTAAATTTGTATAGTTGCAATTTGGTAAAGTAAGCAGTAAATGGACTAGTTTCATGTTACTAGTAGATTCATTTAGATGAATGTATTTCATTGAACCATGGGTTGCCCTGATCCCCTACTATCCTCAAATGAATGATGGAAATAAAGAAGGACCAAAGAGGTAGTTGGAACCAATGCACTAGTTTGATTTATAACTGCAGTAATTTACTTATGCTCAAATAGACTAGAATTGTAGGGAGAAATTCCCTATATGAATATGATGTACTACTTTATTCTTTTAAGAGTAGGAGGTTTTACCATGCTTGGATTTATGTAATAATTTATTGAATGAATGGGAAATGTATCTTTAATTTACTATTATGATTTATCTATGCTTTGTTATCTAGATTTATCTTTTGTTTAATGGTTATCTTCATTTAAATGTTGTTTCCTTTCTAAGTACTTCTTATTGCTTTATGGATTTTGTTCCTTAATTGATTAAGTAAATAGAGTCATTATTGTCTTCTTGCTAAACATAAAAGTAACCTAAGAAAATGAGATCTTAGGGTGAACCTAGAAAGTGACCTAAGAGATTGAGACCTCTTAGGGTGAACATAGAAGGGACCTAAGGGATTGAGACCCCCTTAGGGTGATGGTAACTAAGTAAACTGATTGATTACATTGGAGTTAATATAGCTCATCATGAAGATGATATGGATAGATTAACTTGCAATACACGTAGCATATCTACACAAATAGACTTGTGTATGGTATGATGATGGGTGTATACCTTAGACTATACTAAATATGATAAGTTTAGCTCATGAAGAATGATGAGATGGATAATATTATTTGTGGTAACACATAATATGCCTACACACACAAACTTGTGTAGGGTATTGAGCGAGATGTAGCTCATTGGGAAAGTTGGGAAACTTAGTAAACTTAAAACCATAGATAAACCAAATGTTGGTTAGGGGTATATGAATCCCTATTTGTAAATTAAATTAAAAATAATAATAACAATTTCTTTTCTTGTGTTTTTGTTGTAGCTAGTTTTTGGGATCATTACAGGGCCCCACTTTTATTGAAAAAACTATAGTTCCAGTGGCTTCACGCTCCTCATTTTCATAGGATTTTATGACAACATCAAATTTCTCTAGATTTTTTAACCAAGCCCTATCCTATGGATGAACTTAGGCTATAGACATTTATAGTTGAGCCATTATCGATAAGGGCCATTTTTATGCATTGCTCATTGATCTTACATGTAATGTACAAGGGAATTTCTCCTAATATCAAAGGGGAATGAAAATCACCCTTAAAGAAGGATATAGTTACATAGTTTATGCTAAGCGACCCTAACATGTTTTCAAAATTATAGGGTTTAACATCTTCAGGGGTAATTTGCTCATTTAATAGTCTAAACAAGATCTCTCTATGACATGGAAAAGGTTTTAGCAATTTAAGTATAGAGATTTTGGTTGGGGGTTCCTCCAATTTTTATTGGAGGTTAAAGGTCTTATTTCGTTTGTCCTTGAGTTTTAGAACTAAAGGCATCCCTTTAGGAGTAGGGATGCACCTAGGCCGCAAGACCAAAGGGGGATTGGAGGGTGGTTTTTAAGGCTAGCCTTTTTTTAGCTTGTTGTCTAGTGATAGTACTATTTTGAATCATCCCTACCAAGTTTTGATCAGATGGTGGGATATTCCTATATGAAACATTATTGGCATCATATTTTCCATGCTTAGGAAATGGGTCTTGAAAAATTCTTGTCTAGATTAGAGGAAGTTGCTTGTTCATAGCTTTCAACCACAAGGTGACCTTCATCAATGAGGTTTTGTACAAGGTTTTTTAGGGTTCCACAATTATTAGTATAATGTTTATTTATGCATTGATAAGAACAATGCTTATCGACCTTGAACCATGGAAGATTTTTCCTTTCAAGGTCAGACTGCCTTATAGGAGGTAACTCTATTATTTCAGCTTTCAACAATTTCCCTAGCATAGAAGATAAGGATTGGTTTAGCCAAGTAAAATTCCTTTATTTGCTTTGCTAAGTCTATTGCATATTTTAAGGAGGATATGTGGTTCATTTCTAATGGGTATGAAATTTGCTCTTGTAAGTTGCATATGAAAATAAACAAGAGGTCTCTTTATGGCAGGGTAAAAGTTAGCTTTCTAACCAATGCATACCACTAGGTTAAAAATTTGTTTAAAGACTCATTTTACCCTACTTCAGTTGATATAAATAAGGAAAATACAATATAAACATAAGATAATTATTTTATAGATAATCATTTTCCTTTGCTTATGTCGAAGATTACCTAATAAAAACCATAGGTAATTTTTACACCCTGTGGGTAGATTTTAGGTATGTTTTGTCCTATATTGGTCAACCAAATCTCAATGCTTATATTTTTATAAAAACTTGGGGTATCTATAGTTATTTTTTAATGTATTTATTATTTTAATAATGCATAAAAAGGGAACAAATGTGGATACCTAAACTTAGGACACCTAGCCTAACCAACTTTGACACAAACACATAGAAAAATTAAGACAATTGTGTTGCATACCTCCAAATCCAAATCTTGTGCCTAAATAAACATATGATGAATTCACCATATTAGAAATGAATAAACCACATCAATTGGTGTATTTGTACAAGATGTTATTCTCACCCAATTTTTGTCTCCCCCATTGGATTTGACCTACAATAGTCAAAAGGTATGAATTCATCGTTGATGGATTTGTAAGTGGTAGATTCATTTAAGACATACAACCAATGTTCTAAGCCACCTATAACTTCATGTAAAATGTAGTTAGTTAGCTCCTCACACACTTTCAATCATCCTTGATGACTGTAAATCAAGGTAGTTGACTCATCATTCTATCTCTTAATAAATCCTTTTGATTGACAATCAAACTCTAATTAGCTCCTAATGATTGCAAATCAGGACAATTAACATATAATCAACTAAGCTAACTCATTCTAACTTGACACCTCACCTACCCCTTTGGTGGTTGTTATTTCCTATAAATTAACCCCTTGTGATGGCATTAAGAGACTCTTTTTCAAGTAGCAAAGTGTTATTAAAATTTCATTTTGAGATTTTCTAAGCATCCAATATCTGCTATATTTTTCTCATCCATATGAAAAGCTTCTAAAAGGGAAAAATGAGCAACACACATAGTGGTCTTGGAGGAGTGCTACTTTCATTCTCTCTTCATCTTTATTTTCAATTTATTATTTCAATCATTCTCTTTTATTTATATTGTGTTGTCCTTATTCATTCTTCACCCTTAACAAGTTCTTTTTCTAGCCTTGGATGTAAGCTTATTTTGCAGGTCATTCCAAGGCATCTATGGTGATTCTCAAATTAGGTTGGCAGTAAAGAGAAAAGGGAAATGGGAAGGGAGATCTTAAAAGGGGATTCTCAAATGATCTTAAAAGGTGATTCTCAAATTAGGGAGGATTTACTAACCTAACATAACCTAACCCAACCGACTTCCGCTTTTTCGTTTATGGTAGAGGGGCTTTTCGCTCTTTGGGGAATTTCAACATAACAAGTCAACAATAACATCTTCTAATAGTCTACGAAAAATGTTCAAACCCAACTTCAACTTCATATTCTTGGTTTCCTTTATCCAAGATAAATTTATCACCTAAAACTTATTTAGGTAGTGGATTCATTTCCAATAGCTTTGACCATAAGATCCTAGACTAATGTCATCTTCTTTCAGTCTAGCAACTCTTAGCATACTCTAGTTTTTTTCACCTCATGTCTTCACAACATTTTTAAGCCCGTATCCTATCATTTTATCATAGATAAACAAATTTGTCACCTAAAACTATTTCAAGTGGTAAATTTATTCCTTGCACTTGAGCACCAAATTTCCATAGTAATTTGATAGCCAACCTGTTTGATCCACTCTTATACCAAATTTTCATCATCTCTTTTACAAGCCCACATCATCATCTCTCTATTTTTTGTCTCTTTGTCAATCCTCTTAGATCATAGAAAATAAATTTGCTAGTCACTGCACTTTCAGGTGGTAGATTTACAACAAGCATATGTTGCATCTACTTTTAGGTTCATTTCAATTATATATTTACAAATCATAGGTCTGACTATGATAATTAGACCGAATGATGTTTCTTGCTACTTGGTAGGGCCCCAAAATATAATCCCAATGTTTAGTCTATTTTGTTTTGCAGGTTTTAGTAAATTCACCAGCTTCGAGGATTATAGGTGATGGTTTTGTGAGGTGGTATATTTAGCTGCAGGCAAAGGATTTGCAATGACCATTGGGTTAGGTAAGTTTGCTCCTCAATATTTCTATTTATGTTTTTTGAATCATTATGTTTGTTGTCTACCTTCTATTTTTGCTTCTATTTTATTTTAAGACATTAAACCAAAAAAGGAACCTTTGTATAGACTTGGTACAAAATATTTGTCTTTCTACTTTAGGCATCTGAATGAAAACATAATATAAATTTGCATTAGACTAGTCCTTTTTCCTACATATCTTTTTGGCATTCTTGTTTGAAAACAAGGAAAAAAAAGTAAAATTCATTTCAAAAGCTCTCTTTTAGATCTTAGAAATAGTGCAAGAAAATCAAAATTGCATATAGGTTAGTCTGTTTGATATGTCTTTGTTTTCATGTGCATTGCATTGTCATATGTGCATATTAGATGCTAGGATATAATAAACCTTAGGTGTTTAAAAATTGAACACATCAAAGTAGATTTAGGAAAATCTATAAACTACCCTTGGTGAACCTACAATTTTTCTTCACCAGAGATTTAAGCTCAAAAATGTGCAAAACGATGAGTTAGCAACAACGCTCTCTCGTTCGAGTGTGGGCCAACCCCCTTTAGCACCCTCACACCATCTATAATAGGTTTAGTTTTCATATGATTTTTTTTTTATAATTTCACTAGTGCAATGTAGTGACTAGTCCCTTTCACTTGTAAATGCATACCAATTTAGTCCTTGTTGGATTGGGAGATAGGTCTAAAGATGGTGATGATAAAACAATCGTTATTTGTAACCCAAATTACTACATTCATATGGATGCACATAACTCAACCATAGTTATAACACTATAAAATACCTAAACCTCTTACCTTTAGCCAAAAATATAGTTATCCAAGTAAACAATGTGTTTATTTTAACAAAAGAAATCCTAGGTTGTGGGGATGACATTTTACACAACTTGCAAAGAACGGATAATCACAACAAATAGAAATTCACATACCCTACTATAAATAAGAAACATAGACTATTTGAAATTAACATTAGATATATTAATTTTGACTTGAAACTAGAAAATTTGCCATATTTAGGAGAACAAAACATAATAGAAATATTTAGGAGAACAAAACATAAACCTTAAGATTAAATCTGAATCAAGGGAATGGGATCAACAAGTAAATTATGAAAATATCTCAAATATTGCATTTTGATGCCATAATTATTATGATATTGGACACATGGCAAGAGATTGAAAAATGAAAACTATGTAAAAAGAGCAAAATATTTTGATCATGAGATAAAATTCAAGATGAAGCAAGGAAGTCATACTCTAATAGAATCTAGACTGGTCATGAGATAAAATTCAAGATGAAGCAACGAAATCATACTCCAATAGAATCTAGATAAGATGAAAGATATGTTACTCTAAAATAAGAGGTAAAGAAAGCCTATGTACAACATCACATGGCAAATGCCACCATAGCTCAGTTGGATTAACCATTAGAAGAATTAAAGAAGGATTCAAAGGATGAGAAAGTATAATGTGTAAGTACAAGTTCAAAAGGAATCAAAGGTGCAAATAAAGATGTGGAGGAAAGAAAGACGAGATTATAGATAAATCATCTTCATTTTCCTGAAGTAGGATAAATCCTCTCTTGATAACAAAAGTGAAAGTGGTACATAAGTTATCCCTTGCACTTTAGGGTTTCATGAGTAGCATAATAAAGAAACGAGGATGGAGGAATTTAGGGTTTTCAAGACAACACAAAAAAGATAATTATTATGGAAAAGTGTCCTTGCACTTTAGGGTATTCAAGGCAACACAAAAAAGAATGTGCTATTGAGATTATTCCTTGCACTTTAGATCCTTTAGAGAAAGGAAAACCTATAGATGATAAGTCCTACTATGAGCAATGTGAGAAGATTGAAGACATTGATGAAGATAAAATTGTTAGTAGAAATGAAAAAAGAGAGGAAGATCCAAGAAGCAAATACCAAGAGAAAAAGAAACTTATAGGGATATTGATATGGAAAAGCAAAAATGTTAACAAGAAGTGGGGATAAACCCATGAATAAAAACAAAAATTGATGATGAAAATGATATCTTGGAATACTAGAAGCATGAATAAGAACCTTGAAAAAAGGTATTAAGAAATTGCCAAACATTATGTTTATAAATATGGAAATCAGACAATAAATATTTTAGCTATTCATGGTGTTAAATTTCATCATGACAAAATCTATTTTTTTTTATATTCATAGGAGAGTTGGTTACAACCACACTATTTTTAGTAACTATCAAGTGTAAGGTTCAAAGCACAGGGACTACTATCACCAAACCTATTCCACCTTGTTGTTGTTGACTCGGTGTGAGGGGGATCACCAGTCTCTCATGATTCATACTGTTGTCATCGGTCTGGTGTGCACTCAAAGGATTTAGATCAGACTACTATCTTTGCAAACAAACTACCCCCAAGGTTTGGACCTAGGTGTCTTCTTGATAAGTTTTTATCAAAAGACAAATATATAAATAAGTTTTTATCTCTTGATAAAAATAATATAAAAAAATTGATTATAAAAATTTTAAAAAATAATTAATTTTATATTTTAATATAAATAATATCAAAAAATTAATTACATAAAAAATTTTAATTCTTAATAAAAAAAACATAAAAAAATTGATTAGAAAACTTAACAATATAATTAAAATAAAAACAAATAAAAAATGACTCTCATTGTTATCTGCTAATTCATGGCCCCACTGCAAGTAGTTTTTAAAGATGTCGCATGTTACTTTGAGTGCGAAACTGTCGCATGTTACTTTTACCTGTTTCGCACTAAATGTGACCGTTTTTATCAAATTTGCAGCGACAAAATTGCCAACTTTAGTACGTTCACACACGTACTGCCATCTTCGGTATAAACTATAACAAATATAACCATTGGATGTATAAACAGTTTAAGTTTCTTGAAATTTTTTACAGTCATCTAAAGTTTCTTCTTATTTTTTTTTATACATAGAATTATTATTATTTTTTGATACATACGATAGTTGGTTATAATCATATTATTTTTAGTAATAAAAAGTGTAGGGTTTAAATTTCAACTTGTTCATTTCCGTGAGGGGGAGACCACCGGGGGGTTCGTATTATAGTTATCATCTGGCACGCACGAGGATGCTAAGCAAACTACTACCTTTGCAAATTGGCACCCTCAAGGTTTGAACCCATGTCTCTTCTTAGTAAATGTCTGACCAGCAACTAGGGTTCAAATCATGGTAAATGCCTGACCAAACAAGCAACTAAGGTTCAACTCAGAGGGATTGTTTCCAACAAGCCTATTCCAACTCGTTGTTGTTGACCCGCCATGGGGATTAGACCACCAATTCCTTGCGGTTCGTAATGTTATCGTAAGTATGGCACACATAATGAACTACTACCTTTGCAAATTGGCACCCTCAAAGTTTGAACCTAAGTCTTTTGGCTTCAAATCATGGTAAATGCCTGACCAAACAAGCAAGTAAGGTTCAACTCAGAGGAATTGTTTCTAACAAGCCTATTTCATCGCTAGGATTAGACAGGTTCTTACAATTATCGTAAGTCTGGCACACATGAACTCCTACCTTTGCAAATTGACACCCTCAAAGTTTGAACCTAGGTCTTTTCTTGGTAAATGCTTGACCAAAAAGCCTATTCCAACTCGTTGTTGTTGACCGCGAGGAAAAAACCATCAAGTCCTTGAGATTCGTACTATTATCATAAGTATGGCACACATGATGAACTACTACCTTTGCAAATTAACAACCTAAAAGTGTGAACCTAAGTCTTTTCTTGGTACATGCTTGACCAAAAAAACAACTACCAACCGACCTAACTTTTACAAAATAAACAACTACCAATCCACTAACCCTTAGAAACAAGTCCCCTCCAAATATTAAAAAAAGGCCATCTAACTATTAAAATCCCCTCGACAGCCCCTCGTCATCTGATCTTTTTAATACTATTCTATTCCCGTTCACATTGTATTCCCTTGTTCAGCTAATATAATTATCTGAAATTGACCAATGCCACGAAAGTTTGTGGCCGACAGCTCAGGACGCGGACTGACACCGCTTTGGATTCGGAGACCGGCTGTAGAATTCTATCTAGAAGACGCGGAAAGCTCTGGCCGAAAAACTCCGTGTTGAGGCATTAAATATCTGCAAGCACTGTGACTTGAAATTCAAATCCTCTGAATTTTTGCAAGATGGCTCGGGTCGAGTTAAGCCGATGCGGGTTAACAGTCGGTTTAAGGACTTGCAGGCAGCCATTGATGCCATCCCTTTATTGCGGCTCGGGTCGAGTTAAGCCGATGCGGGTTAACAGTCGGTTTAAGGACTTGCAGGCAGCCATTGATGCCATCCCTCTCCGCAATAAAAAGCGAGTGGTGATTGAGATCCTGGCAGGAGTTTAGAGGCAACCCCTCTATATTCCCAAAACAAAGGATTTCATAACACTGCGTAGATTTTGCCCCGAAGAGACCATCTTCAGTTGGGATAACACCATGAGGTAGGGGAAGTTTGCCTGCGGAACCGTAGAGGGATGTTTGTATGTTTTGCTTCTCCTTTTGCTATTGGATGCCCGTCACATAAAGAAATTATCTGATGGATTTCAAGGTCTTCGTGGCAGTCCGCCAAATCTTGAAATCTAGCAGAAATGTAGCAGATAATTTCTTTCGTGTGGCGGGCATGCAATTGTAAAAGAATTTCTTCTATGTGGCGCCCACTGTAAAAGGAGGAGTGCAGCAGAATAGATGGGTATTTGAAAAAAATAGCTTCAGCAGAGTGAAAGTGAACCCACACCCACACTCTGTCTCAAAGAGGTACTGATGATTTGTTGTTTGCTTGATCATTTGATTTACATTGTCAGCAGCAAAGTCTTAATAAATAAATTAAAAAAGATTTGGGTTTGATGGGTTATTTGGTTGGTTTTTTTTAAGCGAAAAGCCCTTGCGAGGTCGTTTTGGTCTGAGAGACCACGAACAGGGGTTCTATACCGTCAAAGTCACCCGGGAGTCGCACCCAGCCCTGCCCGCACCAACATTATCAATTGGATTTTGGGTACCCAATTCAACTTTTTGGTAGGGTGGAGATTTGAACCTGGGATCTCCCTTGGAGGATTGCCCTCTCCTCTCCAACTCACCTACAACACCTGGGTAGCTACCTGGGTAACTTCGTTGGTTTAGAAGTAATACATATATGATGATATTTTTATTTCATAAGAAAGATGTGCACTTAATTTGCTTAATACAATATGTAGTCGATTTGTTTGAGTTGCAAATCTCCAACTCACCTACAACACCTGGGTAGCTTCGTTGGTTTAGAAGTAATACATATATGATGATATTTTTATTTCATAAGAAAGATCTGCAGTTAATTTGCTTAATACAATATGTAGTAGGAGTTAGTTAAGATTTATGTAAGATCTAAGTGAAGTTAAATTGATTGTAACAAACAAAAATATTTAGGTATGTTTGTTGTACAAACAACTTTTGCATTTTGTATATATTAATTGAGAACTTTGGATTGGTTAGATATGATAGAAAAAGATTTTAAAAAAGTGTATTCGGTTGGGGATCAAGTGTAATTTCTTGATCTTCAAAGTAGTATACTATTACATGCTTATTAATATAAGCAAAATATATTGCAACAACATTAGTTTGTATGTCAATCAATTTAATTGAAGAGGATTTTAGCGGATTTGAGGCATGCACAAAATGTAACAATAATTTATTTATGATTGAAAAAAAGTTACCAGTTTTTTTGATTATCTTTGTGGTAGCTATTGTGGTTCTACTCCTGCATGGGTGCTGGATGCTAGATCCTATTCGGTGTACTATCTTCGTTAGCTTCTGTTAAGGGTTGGTAGCTTTTCTTTTTGTGCAAGGTTCGAGGCACCTTTCAAAACCTATTTCTTCCACCATATCAAAAATAAAAAAAAAAACAAAAAAATCACTTGTATAATGTTATGCATGTTTCAATTTGCATGTCTCAATTTAGATCTTGTTATTGATAGGTTTATTATAAATTGAATATTAATTTAAAGTATGTCAAGTTTACCTATAAACTTTAAGTGATGGTTTAGTATGTCCTTGATAGATTCATAAATAAGAGTTAAATCTTGATTCAAGATTTAAATTTTTTTAATGTCTAAGCGATTCATATAGTTAACATCTTTCTATGATACTTGTTCTTATTCAAACTATCTGCCCAATAACAAATTCTTATAATAAAATTTTGTTACACTTTAATTTTTAAGTCATTGTCTATTGTTCCTGTTCTTGAGAGTCAACATTAATGCAGTGTATTATTATTATTATTATTATTATTTAAATATGTATAGGGGAATCAATTACATCCACAATTCTTTTCTACTACCAAGCAGGGTTCGAATCCTAGGGTTACCCCCTATAACCCCTATTTCACTGCGTTGTTTTATAACCTGGCATGAAATGAACCACCGGTCACTCGGGATTCGTATCGTCATCTTCGGTCTGGCGTGTAGTTAGAGGATTCATATTAGACTACTACCTTTACAACATACATGTCCCCAAGGTTTGAACCTAGGTCTCTTCTTGGTAAGTGCTTGGCCAAACAATCACTTACCAATCCACTAGCCTTTGGGGGTTATGCAGATGTATTATTATGGGAATAAATCATACACTTATTTGCAACGTCCATGGCAGTCATTTGTGAGGTTTGTGTATGCTTACACTTGGATGGACGCCTACATCATCCTTATTGGATGGCATAACTGGAATGACCCCAAAAAGGAAGGGACCACATGCTTCTATCAATACAGGTTAGTTGTCCTTTCTCCATAGGGTAAAAATTTGAATGCAAACACTTTTTAGCTTAGTTTTGAGTTTGTTTTGGTTGAATGTTATCATCTCCACTGCAGATGTTTTAGCCCTAGAAGTGGCGCCTTTGGACAAGTTAAGTGGTGCAGGAAACTAAAAAATGATGAATTTGGGAATATATAAGCCATGGTTTTAGTGATCAAGATACTAAAAAATAGTTAACAAATAAGATGTCAATGAAGCTACCCTTATCAACATGAAATCCCTTTGAAGGATAGACTATATATCTTCATAGGAGCCTTGTTGATAAGCCCTTTCAAGTATACTTTTTAGATATCCATAAGAGACAATAAGGAGATAGTGGGTATGTTTATCGAGTGGGACTAAGGAATTACTAATTTACCTCTATCATGGTTGATTAACACTCGTTTACTTGTAGTTTCAAGGGTTGAGTAGATTGGTAAGTTTTGGACCCAAGTTTAGATTTTGGAGGTAAATTTTTTTTGGGATAAAGTAGTAGACTATCTTGACTCTACTAACTGCACGCCAACCTGACGATGATAGTTCACTCCCAAGCCACTGGTGGTCCCCCTTACAGGGTTGTTAATAACAAGGTGAGGTAGGGGTTATAAAAGCAGCCCCAAGGATTTGAACCCAGATGTGATAGTATATATATGCAAGAAAAAATGTTAGAAGCATTAAATACATTGTTAACAAATATTCATAGAGAATATCATTAAGCATTAATAGCTTTCTTGATGGATTAATTCATAGTAAACTTATTCCAGGATCAATAATGAAATAAATCAATTCTACTAACAATCTCTCATAACAATGAACAACAATATCTCACAAAATATAACACAAATGAACACAATATACAAATATTACATTAATGATACAACTTGGTTACAATGCATGGAGCTTTACCTCCAATATATACTTTTTCATGACTTTTCAGTTCTCTAACTATTGCTCTCCTCTTTCATTCAGGAGATGCAACCTTTCATATTCCTCTATAAAGACAAAGTTCTCAACTTACCACATATCATGTGACTCTTCAGACTCTCTTGACACTGCACTATTTCTCATATTGCCACATACATTATATAAAATAAAAATTATCTACCAAACTAATATTGCAAGGAGACCAAATAATGTAATATCTCCAACATCCCCTTGTATTACATTATTTGGTAGGAAGGCTTTTTGCCTTCAATATATGATCCTTCTTTCTCTTCAATATTTAGCTCTAACTTTGTTATGGATGGATAAATAATCCGTGTCTACCTTCGGGTCTCTATCTCTGGGTCATTGCCACTAGTTCTACCTCAGGGTCTTTGCCTTTGGGTCACTACCTCAGGGTCACTTCCATTAGATCATTGCCTCTGGAACATCCACTAGAATATTCATAAGGCTATTGTCTTTGTAGGATCATCACTACAAATACTTTCACTACTTTCATTGTAGGTTACCTTCCAAGCTATGCTTGGATCATAATCATTTATTTCATATTTCTTCATGATAAGATCAATATCATTCTTTTCATTCAATAAACTTTTATTTTTCATTACACTTGGTTTTCGTTTGTAGAAACCATACAACATTCCTTTCATCTTATTACATTCATTCATACTTATCCATCCACAATCCATTTTCAATTTTTGACTTTCCTTCTCTTTATATAAACAAGATTTTTGAGAATGATTATGTCCTCCACAAGTTTCACAACAATGGAGATTCCAACATTTTTCTATATTATGTCCATATCTACCACAATGACTCCCTATGATAGGTTTGATGTTGTTATTTCCTATCACAAACTTAGTCTCTTGCTCATTACTGCTAGTATGTCTTGTATATCCAATACCTTCATATTTTGGTCTTATTTTTGGTACAATTGGTTCTTTTATTCCTTATCCATGTTTTCCTAAACCTGTATCTTTGTATCCCATTTTATTTAATAATTTTGAACCAATTCCTTTAGTATGCTTTTCAAAATAACCAAAAATATCATTAGATTAATCCCTATCAACATCAATACAACTCTGAACATCACTATCCCTATCATCATTTGAATCTCTATCAACATCAATTCTGATAGCATAAGATTTTTTTGACCAATCATAAACTATACATAAATCATCTGAGCTACAATCCATATCTTTGCCTTTTGTGTCACAACAAGAATTTATCATAGGTTCTAAGTCTTTATTGGATTTCTCAATACCTAATAACAAACATATGTGATTTACCATAATATTTCTGTGTAGATTTTGATTGAGCAACATACCCTAGCTGATTACTCTGATCTCTTTAATTCTTTTTAGGAGATTCTTTGTCTTGACCCTTCCTTGTTAATGCATTATACTTACAAGATTTTGTATTATGTCCTTTTTCATAAATATGACAATATTTCATTTATTTTTGTTTTTGTGATGAAGTGCAAAATTCTTTTTCTAATACAAGAGCCTTATAGGATGACTCATTTCTCAATTGATTTTTGAGTTCATATTGTTGAAGAATATTTATTAATTCCTCAAATGACACCTTTTGATTTGATACTAGAAGAGATGTAACCAACAATTTGAATAATTTAGGAAGTGCTCTAAGTACAATTGAGACTAGAAATTGATCAACCTTTTCTCCTAAGGTGTGTAATTTTGATTTTAATTCTGATATCCTTCGAAGAAATTGTTCTATGTTTTCTCCAGCATGAACTTTTAGTGTATACAACTGTGAATGTAGATGTGAAATGGTTACCTTATTCTTTCCTTCACATATCATACATAATTTTTCCAAAGCTATTTTTGAAGTTTCTACTTCTCTAATGTGTGCTTGAATTTTATCAGATACACCGAATAGAATTAACATAAGAGCTTAAGCATCATCATATTTGAATTTTTGAATTCTTGTTTTATTTACTCGAATATTTCTTTGTCCATTTACTACATCCCAAAGTTTTTCAACAATAAGTATTGACCTCATTTTATTTTTCCATGGGGTAAAATTAGACCCCTTTAATTGTTAGGAGGTGAAGTCAATATCCAAATCTCCAATGTTCTTCAGCAGATAGGTGCATGGTGGTGCAGCTTATAGAGAGGAAACAAATAATATTCTGTAGTCTTCCCTTGGGAGAGGAAACAAACAATTTTTTGGACTCTTCCTTTGGAAGAGGAAACAAATAGTTTTTTGGACTCTTCCTTTGGAAGAGGAAACGAATAGTTTTTGGACTATTCCTTTGGAAGAGGAAACAAACAGTTTTTGTTTTTTCTATAAAAGGGGAATGACCCCTTGCATGTAAATGATCATTGAATGTAATTCTGCCGAAATCAATAAAAGATCAAGCTACCATTTCCCCGTGGTTTTTCCCGAACATTACAGGTTTTCCACGTAAAAACTGTGTTACTATTTTTTCCTGTGTTATTATGTTTTTCTGCTTGCATAAAATTTTGCTATATTTTATAACATTTGGTATCAAAGCCTAGGGTTTTGTGTGAGTGGGAGTTGTAACAATGACTGGAAGTGTAACCAAGTTTGAGATTGAAAAGTTTGATGGTAGGAACTTTGCCCTATGGAAGATGAAGGTGGAGGATTTGTTGGTTCAAAATGACCAAGCCCTAACCTTGAAAGGGGTCACGAGTAAACCAAGTAGCATGAAATATGAGGAGTGGGCAACGCTAGATAGGAAGGTGATTTATACAATCCTTCTATGCCTAGCGGACTCCGTCTTGTTTAATGTTGTTTAAGAAAAGACCGTGGAAGCACTTTGGAAGAAGCTTGAAAAGTTGTATGAGATGAAATTTGCAACAAATAAGGTTTTTCTAAGAAAAAAACTTTATAGCCTAAGGATGAAGGAGGGTTCATCTGTGGCAGATCACTTGAATGAGTTTAATACCATTATTAGTAAAATGGTTTTAGTTAATGTGAAGATGGATGATGGGGACAAAGCTATCACCTTACTTTGTTCCCTCCTGGAGACTTGGGATCATTTGGTGATGACCATCAGTAATTCATCATCAAGAGCTCTAACTTTTGATGATGTGGTAGCCGCTTTGTTGGTAGAAGAGTTGAGGCAAAAAATGTCTTTGGAACCCTCAACCAATGAAGCCCTAGCTGTGAGAGGTCAATCTTTCAAGAAGAGTCAACAAAGTAGATCACAGTCTAGATCTAATTTTGGAGGACGCAAGCTAAAAGGGGATCGACATTTCGGGAATCCGAGGCACTCAAAAAATGACTGTTGGCAGTTAAAAAAGGAAAAAATGGTGAAAAGTAATTTCAACCTTCAGTTGAGGCCAGTACAGTAAATTTTTTAGAGACTGCAACATGTGAGGCTTTCTATATCAGCAACAACAGATTTATTTTATATACTTGGGTTTTGGACCCGGGTGCATCTTTCCACATGTCTCCTCATAGAGACTAGTTTGAAAAATATCAGCCATATAATGGCGGGAAGGTCTACTTGGGTGATGATCACCATTTATAAATTATGGGAAGAGGGGACATAAGGATCAGGGTGGACAATGGTAGAGAAAGGATGTTATGTGATGTGCGACATGTGCCAGATTTGTGAAAAAATTTACTCTCAATCAAGATGATGGATAAACTAGGGTATTTTGTCACTTTCGGTAATAACTATTGCAAAATTACCAGAGGAGCTATTGTAGTAGCAAAGTGAGAATATTATGGGACCCTATATCATTTATGCGGTGATACGATGACAAACCATGTAGTAGCAACAACTTCTATTCAGGATGTAGTAATGTTATGGCATCAACGCCTAGGCCATATGAGTGAAAAAGGTCTAAAAATTTTGTATGACAGAGGTATGCTTTATGGGATTAAGTCTTGCAATTTGGACTTGTGTGAGTACTATATTTTTGGTAAAAAAAAGAGGGTTCGGTTTACTGCAAGCCCTAGTAAGAGTTTTGATTTTCTGCAACTTATACAAATGGATATATTTGGACTAGTCCCCACTCAGTCCTTAAATGGTGCCATCTATTTTTTGACATTTATAGATGATTATTCTAGGATATTGTGGGTTTATTTTTGAAGAAGAAGTCGAAAGCTTTGCAGAAATTTAAAGAGTTCAAAACTCGAGTAGAGAAAATTTTGGGCAAGCCTATTTTATGTCTTAGGTCAGATAATGGGGGTGAATATTGCTCTAAGGAATTTGATAAATTTTGTACGCAGGAAGGAATTAAGCACTAGAAGACTATACCATATACTCCACAACAAAATGGTGTGGCTGAGCGGATGAATCACATAATCATGGAATGTGCAAGAAGCATGCTTAGCGCATCCATGTTGGATAAAAAGGTTCTGGGTAGAGGCTGTTAATACAACTATTTACCTCATTAACTGATCACCTACAACTACGTTGGATGGATAGATTCTAGAGGAGGTTTGATGTGGTAAGCCATTTGATTACTCTCATTTGCGTACCTTTGCCTGTAATGCATTTTTTCATGCGCCTAAAGAAAAAAGGTCCAAACTTAACCCGAAGTCAAGCAAATGTGTTTTTCTTGGCTATGGAGATGCAGTAAAGGGGTATAAACTGTGGGATCCTACTGCCCACAAGGTAATTATTAGCCAAGATGTTATTTTTGATGAAAAATAAATGCAAAGGAAGGAGGTACAACAAACACCTAATGTTGTACCAGTTGAAGTAGACATGAACTAAGATGAAAATGAAAATCAGCATGCTAGAATTTTTGACCACCATGTTGAATTTTTTGAACATGTAGAACAACATGTAGAACAACAAGTAGAACAACAAGTAGAACAAGTAGAACAACAAGTAGAGCAGCAAAAACAATCACAACACCAAGAGCCACAATCAACATATCATTGGGTTAGAAGATCTACACGTCCACAAAAGTGTTTGGAAAGGTACTCTCATGTTTATTAGTCCTCTTTTACTTTGTTAACTGATGATGGTGAGCCTAGTTCATTTAGTTTGAGAATGCAAAAAAGTGGAGGAAATCCATGGAGGAGGAAATAAAGACACTTTGCAAGAATAAAATGTGGGAACTTGTGGATCTCCCACCTAGAAGAAAGGCTGTTGGAAACAAGTGGGTGTACACAGTGAAGAAGAACAACGATGGGCTGTTGGGACGCTATAAAGCTCGCTTGGTGGCAAAAGGCTATGTGCAAAATTCAGGTATTGAATTTAATGAAATTTTCTCTCTAGTTGTGAATATGACAACTATTAGAGTTCTACTTGCACTTGTAGCTGCACAGGATTTAGAACTGGAGCAACTTGATGTAAAGACTACTTTCTTGCATGGTGATCTTGAGGAGGATATTTATATGGATCAGCCTAAGGGCTATGAGGAAAGAGGCAAAGAGCATTTGGTTTGCAGACTGAAGAAATATTTGTATGGGTTGAAACAGGCACCAAGGATGTGGTACAGGAAATTTTACACCTTCATGAAGATCCAAGGTTTTAGTAGGAGTGAAGCTAACCATTATGGATACTATAAGAGGTTTGATGATGGCAGTTTTATTATTTTGTTGTTGTATGTTGATGATATGCTGGTTGTAGACCCCAACATGAAGAAAATCATTGATCTTAAGGCTCAATTGGCTAGGACATTTGAAATGAAGGATTTAGGAGCAACAAACCAAATTTTAGGGATGAATATACACAGGGACAGAAAAGGAAGAAATATCTGGTTAAGTCAAAAGTCATATATAGGAAAGATTCTGTAGTGCTTCAATATGCAGAATGCAAAACCAGTTAGTACCCCACTTATTTCAAACTTAAAATTGTCTTCCAACCAGTGTCCTAGAACATAAGCAGAGAAGACAAGCATGTCTTGTGTACCATATTCATTAGCAGTAGGAAGCCTCATGTATGCCATGGTGAGCACCAGACCGGATATTGCCCAAGCAGTGGGAGTAGTTAGCCGGTACATGGAAAATCTTGGTAAGGAGCATTGGAATGCGGTGAAGTGGATATTTAGATATTTAAGAGGCACTTCAGATGCTGCTATTTACTATGGATCGGATAGTTTACAAGTTAAAGGTTTTGTGGATTCTAATTATGGTGGAGATAGAGATGGGAGAAAGTCCACTACAAGATATACTTTCACTCTTGCTAGTGGAGCTATGAGTTGGGCTTCTAAGTTGCAGTCTGTGGTGGCTTTATCAACCATTGAAGCAGAATATATTGCAATGACTCATACCAACAAAGAGGCAATTTGGCTAGAGCGACTTTTGGGTGACTTCCAAAGTGCTATTCAGCTAGTGAAGAACCCAACATTCCATGATCACACAAAACACATTGATGTCAAGTACCACTTTATAAGAAATATGGTGGAAGAAGGTAGGATACTGTTGCAAAAAATTGACACTGAAGTGAATCCTGCAGATATGCTTACTAAGCCGGTAAAAATAGAGAAGTTTGAGTGGTGCATAACTTCTCTAGGCTTGCTAAAAATGTGATAAGGGTAGCATTGGGAAATTGGCACTTGGATGGAAAAACATAGGCAAAGAATTCATGTATATCGACTTCAAGTGGGAGAATGTTAGGAGGTGAAGTCAATATCCAGATCTTCAATGTTCTTCAGTAGAGAGGTGCATGGTGGTGCAGCTTATAAAGAGGAAACAAATAGTATTCTGTAGTCTTCCCTTGGGAGAGGAAACAAACAATTTTTTGGACTCTTCCTTTGGAAGAGGAAACAAACAGTTTTTTGGACTCTTCCTTTGGAAGAGGAAACAAACAATTTTTGGACTCTTCCTTTGGAAGAGGAAACAAACATTTTTTGCTTTTTCTATAAAAGGGGAATGACCCCTTGCATGTAAATGCCGATTGAATGTAATTCTACCAAAATAAATAAAATATCAAGCTGCCATTACCCCGTGGTTTTTCTTGCACATTGTAGGTTTTCTACGTAAAAACTATGTTACTATTTTTTCTTGTGTTATTGTGTTTTTTTGCTTGCATAAAATTTTGCTATATTTTCTAACATTAATAAATGTGATTCAGAAAATAATATTCTTGTATTTGTCATTTCCTTTGAAGTTGACAACCTTATATCTCCCTAAGTTTTGAATGAAAGACAATTTTGATAAAAATTTCAATTTTCAAAACTTTGTTGAATTCCTTATTTATCCCTAGTTGTGAATATATGATTAAACAATAGTTTTGATGAAGGTTTAAATTTTCAAATGTCTAAGTTGAATACCTTTTAAATCCTAAATTATAAATGTAAAATAATATTTGTAAAAAATTAAGAACTGATATACAAAGTCTAATATATTACTTAAAGGACTTGTAATTAATCTCCTAAAACTTCAAATAAATTTTACAAAATTCCAAATTAAATTTCCAAATATTTACAAAATTTCCAAAATGCATCAATGAGGTTTCTAGGGTTTCAATTTTCTTATTTGAAGCCTTATCTCTCTAATCATTAAATTAATCAACCTTCAAATAGACTTATTTCTCCTATTTTAACTTTAATAATAAAGTTTTAATAACTCCTTATAACTCCCATAACACTTTAATCAAATTTAATTAAAAAAGATTTATAAAACACCCTTATCTCTCCAACTAAGAACTTTCACTAACTTTCCAAATTCATTAATTGTTTATAACTCCTAGATAAAACCCTTACTTTTCTCCCTTAATTTTTATTTCTCCCTAATCTAAAACCTTCACATACACCTTATTACTCCAAACCATAAGTGTAGACACCTAAAATGCGTCATGTCGAGGGCGACTACTCATATGGACATGCTACAAGACCATATGGAGGATCTTGGATAGACTCCAAGATAGAGCAGTGGTTCTAACCACTCAATTTGGGATCCTTGGCCTAATCAGTCTGAACCGTAGCCCAGACCTACGGTTTACAAGTTGAACCATGGTTGAGACCTACGGTTTATAGTCTAGACCGTAGCTATAACCTATGATCTTAACTAAAGTTTAGTTGGCCTTCATCCAAGCCAAATCGGTTTGAACAACCATTTGATCTAGAAGAAGGTGGTTAGAGGATGGAAGATTCCAATCCAACTGTCCTAACCACCCCTTCTTGATCTTGGCTTCTCCATGAAGCCACCCCTAGCCCTTGGGTAGTCCTATAAGTACCCCTCAAAATTAGGGCAAAATGAAGAGAGAGCATTGGATATTTGAGCAACGAAGCCCTATCGAATTGTACACTCAATCGAGTATACTAAGAGAGAGCTATTGCACTTATCCCCTACCTACTTGCCAAGATTCATGATGAATTGCATTATGGATGCCCTAGGAGCCTAGGAGAGCCAAGAAGCACATATCCAGGAAAACGAAGGCCCCTCACAATGAATCAACCACCAAATCAGTCTGAGGACACCGAAGGTGACCATTGAACATCAATTTGGACAAGGAGGTCAAGCCCACTACCCTTGAAATTGAGGGTAAACCTATCAAAGAGCTCACCATGGCTTTCAACCGTGGTTTATAGTGCAGACCGCTCACCAGAGCTACGGTTTGTAGTAGAGGTATCGCCACCTTATTGTTTCTATTTTTGATCATCTAGTTAATCTTAGATTAGACACTTTTACATGGTTTAATTGTAGTTTAGAAGATTTTTGATTGGTAGAATTAGGTTTAGAATAGTCTCATTGCATTTTGTCATCAAATAGGACATTAATGGATTCTTTATGTGCTTTCATGCTTTATTTCACATAATTGGTCTATGCATAGTGTAGTTGTTGTCTTCCTTTATGCAATTCCATAAATCTTGATCCAATTAACATAGTTTAGAGATGCTTTTCATGCTTTCTTGATTATACACTCTTAATGGTATCTTTATGCATTTTTCCCAAAAGGGCCTCATCATGAGAGGCTGCCTATATTTTTGACATTTTTATGTTGTTTCTTGATCACAAGGAACAAATTCGAAGGAGATTCAACCATCAAGTTCCTTCCCCAACGCGAAGAAGAGGGCAACTCCACCCTAGAGTAGTTTGTGACTAGTTGAAAAGCAACATTAGTGCGCCTACCCTGTTGAGGGCTTTGGCATTGTATTAATCGTATCATCATTTGAGTGACCCTAAGAGGGGCATGATTGTAATTGGGGATTCTTTGCAATTATTAATACAAGAAACACTTATTTTGTTGAATCTATGCAATCTTGTCATTATTTTATGTTTGGATGATTGAATTCGATTAATATAGTAGATCAAAAGGTGATCACGAAGGAACTCCGTAATTCATGTGATCTAAATTTTGTTTCTCGATTTTAGAAATTGTAGGTACAGATCACAGCTATCAACTATGGGCCAACAATTGAATCGCAGGTTCAACCCATGATTTACAGTCTAAACCATAGACCAGTCCTACAGTTTACACCTGACTGCACAAACAATAGAAATTAGAGTGCATATCAACTCAGGACCTGAGGTAGGTCCTATTTTCCACTCTCTGTTTTGTTTTTACTCTCTGTATTTTTACAAAATGCTTATTTTGGAATGCAATTAGGAAAAGAAAACTAAGAAAAATGAAATCAATCATGTCCTAGTTTGTTTCAATTTGCATTTGTAGAAAGGCGCTGCTAGGAACAGCGGACCTATGATTGCAGTCCGCCCTAGGCTACAACATGCTTGATAGAGTGTCTTGTTTGGTTTACATGTGTGAGGCCCAATTAGTGGCCAATTATCATCGTAATGTGCATGGTCTCAAAGAGCATCTAGAATAGCTTGCATTTTCTAAATTTGAAACGTTCTTTCATTTGCATAGCATTTAGAAAATGAGCATGAATGCTATATGATGCATTTCTTTTATGTACATTAAAATGAACCACACACACCACTTGGCACTTAAACGCTAGTGAGTTGGGCTTGACATCCAACCACTAGTAGGGTTCAACGATGGTGGGCGTAACTTCCATCTGTTGGCCCAAATCCCATGAACCTTTGGATACTAGACCAATACCGGATCTAAGAACCTTTCGTACCCTGGAAAATTTGCATGTATTCTCTTTGGAGGGTATAACTCTAACTGGGGGAAAATGGGTGAGGATCTGGGAGGACTTGTGCTCCCTGATCATGTGTGGGCTTCATTACCACACATTATAGGTTGGATTACATGACTTGGAGTTCATAGCCAAGTTTTCGAGCTATGAGCATACAAGTGAAAGCCATTAAACTGAGAATAAAATCCAACAAGTTTT
This sequence comes from Wollemia nobilis, assembly GCA_028583015.1. NCBI lineage: Eukaryota > Viridiplantae > Streptophyta > Pinopsida > Araucariales > Araucariaceae > Wollemia > Wollemia nobilis. Next base: position 1,259,944 of record JAQPPZ010017031.1, on the reverse strand, counting down.
GCAAAACACGATAAGAGTTTCTACACTGATACAACAAATCTTGAAAACACATCAAATAGTTTAGGGCTCACTTTCAAAATTTAAAACGAGATAATCATTATTGTATACCTTGTTTGCTTAATAATAAAAGATACATCTAGATGCTAGGTACACAATGGTGGATACATGGGGTGGTCGACAAAGGTCTAAACCTAACGTCGATGACCAACCCCTAACCAATTCACAACAACACGTGTCAATTCCTCAACCACATGAGCGAACCGAACATCGTTCAACAAGCATTAGAGGAGATAACTCGACACGAGGGGAGCCTATAGAGCATACCCCAAATAGAGGAGCTTCAGTACACTCCTCTAGGCATAGGATAGAATAGGAAGCCTCTCAGCATGAGGGTGCTCCACTCGAGAGCCATTACCGAGACCACACTACATGCGCATCCATGGGATTGATCGAAGAGTTTGTTGTGCAAGGGACCAGATTGGTGCCCCTACGTACTAAGTCCATAGGAGGATCCATGCCTCCACATTCTGAGTATAGAAGGACTAGAGATCCACCCATTCAGGGGTAGGAAGATAGGCTCGCTATCGAGCATAGGTCTACCCATACTCCCATGCATGGTCCACCATGTAAGATCACCATTGATATATCAAAGGTGGGAGATAATGGCACACCACCGCATGAGCAATGGTGGTCTAGATAACTAGAGGGTCTAGGTAGTGTCTTAGAGCAGTTAGGCTACAAGCCTTCTGCTCCACCCACTCATGCCCTAAGTGAGCATAGCGTGAGTGTCATCAGGACTACTAGAGAGCATGGAGAGGCTTCTAAGCGCCCTCATGTCACACACCCACTATCTGTGCATGGTGGTTCATAGTATAGGACACAACAGGATGCCAATGCCATCTTCACAGATAGAGGTAAAGGTACAACACATCAGTTCGATGGGTACAGAACCCACAAGGTCGCTCATACAGAGCAAGGATACCAGAGGCCTCCCACGGCCGATCAGATCGATAGATCACATCGACTGGTATCAAAGTAGAAATGCCAACTCCTCCAAGATCAATTGGAGGATGCTCGCCTAGAGAGGTAGCATATTGAAGATGAAAATATTCAAGCGTAGAGGCTCATTAGATAGAGGCTATATGAGCAGCGCATGCACGAAGAGCGTATCCTTGCCCAGAAGGAGCACGTGGAGCAGGAGGATAGGCTAGCTAGGGCTGGCCTATATCCTCATGATGAGCATAGAGAGCGTGTATATAGGAAGGCTTTGTCTCAAGCCGATATGCATCAAGAGCAAAGAGATGCTCGTACTCATGCTAGTGTCGAATAGAGGGAGCGACCACCGTCACTCGATAATCAGAGGTAGAGGCAACATGAAGAAGAAGAGGGAGACAGATACGAGCAAGAATATCCTGAGAGCTCCCAAGATGAGGAGGAGGAAGAGCAATGCCCTCCATATCGTACGAGGAAGACAATACCTCCTAAGCCACCTCCACATCAACTTAGGGAGGAGGAATTTCTATCTTCGAAGGCCTATAAGGCCTTAGCCGAGAAGATCAAAGCCATCGAGAGACAAGGCATGGCTATTCAAAATCTGATATTAAGGAAAATTCATAATGAGCCTTTGGATCCTTCGGTGCCTACTCTAGCTTACCCTAAGCATTTTGATATGCCCAGGTTGGACAAGTTTAAGGGTGATGAAGATGCATAGGAACATGTCACGAGCTTTTTGGATGCTTGTTTTTAGATAGCAAGCAATGATGCATTGTTGTTGCATACTTTCATCATGACACTTTTTGGTCCAACCCGAGAGTGGTTCAATCAGCTAAAGAAACATAGCATAACATATTTCAAGCAATTATTTGATGCCTTTCTTGAACGCTATTCCTTTGGCGTCAAGAAATAGGCCAATATTTTTGATCTGGCTACGCTAGCTCAATGCGATGACGAGCCAATAGAGCAATACAAAAAGAGATGGAGGAGACTAATGGTGAAGTTGCCATTCCCTATTCCTACCATAGAGTTAACCCGAATGTTTACAAAGAGTTGTGCCAAGCACATCTCATTACTGCTATAGCTGCAGCAGTATCCTACATTCAAAGAGGCTTTGGTGCAAGCCAAAGTGATTGAGGACATCAAGTTGTAGGAAGGCAACTTGAAGCTCAAGAACAGGAGAGAGGGACAAAAGAAGAGTGCCAAAAAACAATAGGGCAAGCAGGCCCATGTGAATCAAGTGGTGCTGAATCTCCAAAGGGAGGACAAGGGGCAACAAAAACATAATTATCAGGCCCAACCTCCTCCTGTGTAGTATGAAAAGCACAACAACAATTATAAGGGCAAGAACAAAGATCAACGCCCACCTCACCAATTCACACCATTGATGGAATCACTGACATCAATTTTCCATCAACTGTGCGAGGCCAAGGCAATTAGATTACCCGAAGTCAAGATGGTAGACCCCAATCAACCCAAACCAAAGGGGTACCAAGAAGATCTATTTTGCATTTTTCATTGAACGAAAGGCCATGACATTGAGGTGTGCTAGAATTTCAAACACATGGTGCAAAATATGATTGAAAAAGGTGAGCTTGTAGTGCCACACAACCCATAGGCACCCAATAATAAAAATATGGGGATTTACAAAAACCCCTTGCCAAATCATGAGGCACCTCACAACAATGTTGGCCAGGTCAACCAGGTGCGAGTCGAACCACCTACCCAGGGGTTCGTAGGCATGGTGAACATTGTCACTAGGCATGGGAGATATGAACAACAGAATCAACCTTATGCTCCCATTCAAATACAAGCCACGTCGAATCAACGATCGACACAAAATATTCCAGGCCCACCAACAAGATTGATGGTGACCATAAGGAGTAGGTTGGTCCAAAACCTACAGATAACTCCCATGAAGTTGTCAATATATGAGCTAATACAATAGTCCTCGAGGCATAGGGAGACTCTTATGGATATTTTGAGGTCCATTGAAGTACAGTCCCAAGATGCATAGGCATTTACTAATTTTGTGGGACATGTACAACAGTGTCAGGAACCGATGATCCAATTTTATGATCATGAGATAAGGATAGTTTCTACAACTATGACTGACCCACCATTGCACATAATTGCATGTGTTAATCACATGCCATTTAAAAGGGTCTTGATCGATATCGGCTCATCGATCAACATAATAACGACCAAGGCATTGAGTCATTTGAAGCTACCTAAATCACACATTGTGCCCACTACATTTACATTGAGAGCGTTTAATGATGCACTATGTTCGACTATTGGCACAATTATCCTACTCATGTAGGTAGGCTTGAAGACCATCTCTGTGATGTGTCATGTGATAGAAGGGGCCATGCAATACAACATATTACTTGGTAGGCCTTGGATTCATGAAATACATTGTGTTCCCTTGATATTGCATCAGTGTGTGAAGTATATTCATGAGGGATAGGTTCACGTAGTGGCATCGGATGAAGAACCATTTAAGTTCATGAACCTAGAAAATTTTCTTGGGGTTTCATACTCTCGTCAATGCACTTGGATGTTTGATCATCTTCATCAGTAAAGAAACCAGGAGGTAAACCAGTAGTACGTGCTCAACCAATGCCATATGTGTCACATAGATCGAAGCACACCACTGCCACTTCCTTGAAACCATCGGCATCAGTCATGCATCGGGATGAAAAGAATTTGAAGGTAAAAATGGGTGAGAAAGAGAAGGAGCGTGAGCCCGAGCCAATCATCGAGGAGGTTCCCACTCCTATGGAAGTTGAGGAACCCCAAGACAAAGTCGAGGAGGCACCTCAGCCTACCTCACCTGCATCTTCAGCAAGGTCATCCACACCATGGGTGATAGTACATCTCACCAACACCAGATTAGGTGAGTACCTTGTGTAGAATGTAACCTTCGGACCGATTCTAAAGACTACGCAAGAGATGGGCCAACCATCCGCTCATCGTTACCTGGTTGGATTGGTGGTTCCATTGGGAGAGCCACCTAACTAGACTAACTTCATCTATGTAGGGCTAGACCAGCTTCCAACGTGAGAGCCCATGGATGAAGATGATGAGGAACCTTTCATGGTAAACGTTTGTTATCTATCCAATCCAGAGTATGCCATACGTATTTTTGAGCTATATCATTGGCATGGATACGAACCTTGGTCTCTTTGAACAAGGACGAAGGACTCGCTGGAACCTCATTATCAGTTAGTCACTGATAGGTTCGGTTTAGGGTTATAGATATGAGGGCAGGATGATTTGCTTGTAGCATCCCTAGATCATTTGTACCTTAGTATGGCAAACGATGTGGATTTTAATCCATATCATCCGGATCCTTCTAGATTCTGGAGGAATCACCCTATGATATCTGTCGTCACCGTTGAGCCACTAGAAGATCATCATGAAGGGCTCCTTGAGAAAATTGAGATAGAACTGAACCCCAGAGATCACCTAGGACACCAAACCCATGATGCAGTTAACGACATAGATGTGCAGGGGCGTAACCCCATTACTATATGTGATCTCGAGCTAGGAGATCTTTGTAATGAAGATGGAGTAGAGTCCACCTCCTATATGAGTGGACTAGGATATGATGCAAAAGAGGAATCCTCAAACGATGATGAATCTAGGGATGAAGTTGAAGGTGCCTATGAGAGGCCCTGGCATGCGCGTCATCTATTTCCTATTGAGTCAGTATAGGCTATCGAAGAGATCCTTCCCAACATTGATCATTTAGGGGAAGAAGCGAAGCTATATTTCTTGGCTATGTCACACTTACGATATAATTATCCGATTTATCCAGATAGTGATGACACCGATCAAGCGGTCAGATTCATGGGGCCGCACTTTCCAGAGCATCCCCTAGGAGTAGGGTGTGAATGAGGGATTCTACTATGATAGTGACGAAGAAGATGAGTTAGAGAGGGCCTACCTTGGTCCTCCTTATTTGCATTACCATCATCAACCCATCGATATTGATGAGGTCTATCGATAGTTACATGTTGGTCCTCATCTAAGAGCAAGACGGTTAAAATTGGATCAAATTCATTGGTTGGTTAATCCCCTTCCACCAACCTACATGGAGCTCCGTGAGCCAAATTATCCTATTTTGCATTCAGTGCATAGGGAGGATCTAGTTGTTCATATTCCTTATAGGGAAGAGTTTTTGAAGCTCCCAAACCCGAAGAACTAGAGAACAATGCTGATATGACTCTATTCTTTGATGGTTCAAAGTGCGAACAAGGGGGTGGTTCCGAAATAGTGTTCTTCATGCTGTAAGGAGCTCCAATGCCCTTGTCGTTCAAGTTGGATTTTTCGTGCACCAACAACAACGCTGAGTATGAAGCCCTACTGCTAGGCCTCCACACAACCATTGCCATGAATATTAAGAGATTGAACATCTTTGGTGACTCCTTGCTCATAGTAAATCAATTCAAGGGGATTTTTTAGTGTCGATGTCCCGTACTGAAAGCCTATAAATATCTAGTTGACACATATTTGGCCAAATTTGAATGGTATGACATTGAGGCAATCCCTCGATCATCAAATAGGTTTGCAGAAACCATGGCATCTTTGGGATATTTAATCCCTCAGAATCCATCTATGGATTTCACTACCATCCATGTCAAGATGCTCTCGCATCCAGCAACAGAGTGTGCAACCTATGATAACAAAGAATCGGTCAACATGATCAATGTAGAACCAAAAGCTGAATGGTTATGCAAAGCTGAAGACTTTCTTAAGAAGGCACCCTAGGGGTCATTAACCTCTTAGAGTCCTATGGGGAGTGGTACTACCATTCACCACAAGGTTGTTTTTGAGTCTGCATTTGCAAAGGTAAATACGCAAGGGGAGCAAGTCATCTTAGCAGTCGAAGCTAAGGCTTATCAAAACTGGATGTCACAAATTAAAGACTTCCTAAAGCTTAGTATAATCCTAGAGGGATTTCTACGTGTCGTGAAGCACACATTTAAATAGAAAGTGGCTAAATATGTCTTAATAGGAGACATCTTGTACCGACGAGGCTACGATGGAGTTCTCCTTCATTGCTTAGAGCCCCAAGAGGCATCATGGGCAATTTTGCAAGCTCATGATGGTACGTGCGGTGGCCATTTTAGCGACATGGCCATCATCAAGCACATCCTTTGAATGGGCTACTATTGGCCCACTATGGAGAAGGAGTGCAATGTGTATGTCAAGAAATGCATTAAATATCAGCATCATGCTAATCTTATGCACTTGCCATCACAGGCCTTACAGCCCATCCAAGCGGCTTGGCCATTTGCTCAGTGGGGATTAGATCTTATAGGCAAGATCTCTCCTCCATCATCGGGCCGACATACATTCATAATCATGGCTATTGAGTATTTTACAAAGTGGGTGGAAGCAATACCCTTAACAATGACAACTGGAGCTCGTATAGCAGAGTTTATACTAGAGCATATCATAAGTCATTTTGGGATTCCATCCAAAATAATATCGGATAATGGAACGTCTTTCAAGAACAAAAGTATGAGAGCTTTGACATCTAAATATAGAATCAAACACAGTTTTGTGACTCCATACTATCCACAAGAAAATGGGTAGGTTGAAGCTTCAAATAAGATAGTGGTGGCCATCTTGAAAAATATGGTACAAGAAAACCACAAAGACTAGCATATCCAACTGCCCCTTGCATTATGGGCTTACAGGACTAGTATTCGGATGCCCACTGGGGCAACACCATTCTCACTAGTATATGGCGCTGAGGCCATTATGCCCTTGGAATTGGAAATTCCAACGTTGCGCATCACATTGAAAGAGTTCATCGATGATGACACCGCACGACAAGCTCGACTGGATCAACTAATGCTACTTGATGAACGTCGCATGAATGCCCTGGAGCATCTCCGCGTTTATCAGGAGTGACTAAAATGAGCTTACAATATCAAAGTCCACCAGAGAGACTTTGAAGTTGGGGATCTTGTCTTGAAAGAGAACCAATAGAACTCTAATTTTCCACCAGATATGCGAGACAAATTCATGGCTAATTGGCTAGGACCCTACATCATATCTAAAAATATTGGTCTGGGTACCTATCACCTAACATCGCTAGGGGGTGTTGAAGAGCCTGAACCTCTCAACATCATCCATATTAAGGCGTTTTATGCTTGAAGAGCATAGTAAAAGGCTCTGAGAGTTGCTTGTAACTGCTCGGTCATCCTAAAAATCTCCAAACACTCTCATAAGTAGTTTGGTCAATCAAAAAGCTCCAAAGGCATCTGTAAGCCCTTTGGTCAACCTCAAAAAGCTTCGAGGGTTTTTTTGAAAATCGCTCGGTCATCCCAAAAGGCTCCAAGGGTTCCTAAAATTGCTTGGTCATGTCAGTCAAAGGCCCCGAGGGTTTGCTTATAATCGCTCGGTCATCCTAAAAAGCTCCAAGCTCACCTATGAGTAGTTTGGTCAATCAAAAGGCACCAAGAGTTTCTGAAAAATTGCTTGGTCAACCCAAAAGCTCCAAGGATTCTTAAAAGATCACTTGGTCATCCCAAAAATCCCCAAAGGTGCTCATAAACCCTTTGGTCAAACCCAAAAGGGGTTTGCTTAAAACCACTCGGTCATCCTAAAAAGCTCCAAGGATTTTGCTAAAAATTGCTTGGTCAATCTAAAGGCTCCAGAGGCATGTACTCATCGTTTGGTCAGATATGAGGCTCAAAACTCATAAAAATTATAAAATCAATAAAATCCAAAAAAATTGGTAAAGCATAAAATCCAAAAACATTTGCATTTGCATTTGAATTTTGCATTGTCATTTTTTGCATTCACACATGCATCTCGCATTATTGCATTGCATATAGGCATTCATCATCCATTGCATTCCGTAGTAGGAGGGATTATGTTTGTCAGTTTTACAAACGACACCACGTTTGTGTCTAAATCATGCATCTCTGCATTTATCATGATCCATCATTCATGTGAGTAATTGTGTTTTTCAACACAACCTATAATGTTGCTATGGAGATATACTAGGGTTTTTCGATCATTCAACCATACCTAGTGGTCTTATCAAGAGTTGGTAGAAAGCTTGCTTTGCTTTTGTAGCTAAGGTTCAGTTAGTATAGCCCTTAGCATATCAGAAGCCTATCACTAATCAACAAATTAAACAATCCTAACAAGGACTAGGGGAAGATGAAAGCCATGAAGCAGGACCGGGTATCCTGAAGCGAAAAGAGTTATTCTTGCTTATCCCTCTATGCGAACGGTATGGGAAATGTTGGCAGTTGGCAAAAGGATAGGTTAGTTCCCTATTCAGAATCCCTTGCTTACGATAAAATGAGCAATATCCCAAAGTGATATCCCACATCAATCCTCAAGATTGATACCCTAGATCGATATCATAGATCGACTTCCCAAGATTGATATCCCATATTGATATCATAAGATCGATATCCTCAATCGATATACCAAAAACAATTTTTCCCAAGTAAATCCCCCAAAGGAAAGTTTTTGAAGAAAATTATCAAATGTAAATGCCAAAAAGTGAAGATCGAATGAAGATCAGAAAACAGGCTCAAATCAAGTTCAAAGTGAAGATCAAATGAATATCATAAATCAAAAGTTCGAGTGGAGATCAAATGAAGATCCAAAATCCAGTTCGAAGAGAGATCAAATGAAGATCCAAAGATAGTTCAGAATGAATATGGAATCGACTCCCTTGCTTCACTACATATGAGCAAGTATCCCAAAAATTGAAGGATAGAAAGGAATGAGCCTGAATCCCTAGAATTGTTGGCACTACTATACCTTACGCATGATGATATGTCTAATACACTTGCATTTCGCTTGTGGGCAAGACCAATGTTTGAATGTGGAAGAGCTAGCTTCAGGTGTCCTACATTGCCTAGTGGCTTAGTCCAACTAAAATCTAAACTTGGGATTGGATAAGACATTTGTGGTACCCCTATCTTAGCAATGGGCTGAAAGAATCTCGCCTGACATCGAGGAACGCTCGTGTCTTATCTTAAAATAATCATGTGCACACACAGGGATAATGAATAGTTAGGGCCTATCCTAGCAAAATCCTTTTATCTCAAAAGTCTAGTGTGGTTAGTATGCAACTTTTGATAAGTCTATTAGGGTGTTTGAGTCTCATGGAAAACCTCAAAAATTTCTCTCATAGCAACAAAATATCAAATATCTCAAACCATATAAAATCATCAAATTGCAAAGTATCGAGTCCATGATACATCATCATATAAAGCACAATCAAGATATAGGATAGATACCGGATGGATATTAGAAATAATATTTAGATGACCACTGACTATATCATGCATATTTTTCAAATTTGCAAAAGAAAATAGAATGACACATTATATCATTCACATCATACAATTGCATTCATTGCATTTCATATATGGGTGATTAATTGATTAAATTCTTATCTTAAGGATTTTCAATTACATTCATGATTTTTATACATTATGTGGTGTCATCCATTAGATTGATAAACATATTTGCATTCATTCCTTATGTTTTAAAGTGATTAAAGCATACAGGTTCATTTACATTAGATCACCATCGTGTAAATAAATCATTACATACATTAATGCATACAATAAAGCAATATCAAATATGCGTTAAGAGAAAACATTGCATCCATATGCATCCATCATACATCGCACATCTAAGCATCTAGATCACTGCATATCATCATCATCATAAATCAAATAGCTATCTAGTGCATGTCATCCATACATCACATCATATAGCATCAAATTAACATAAGCATTGCATCCATGTGCATAACATAAACAAAAAATTAAAAATATATACACAAGTACACATAATGAGCCATAAATGATCAGATCATATATATATATATATATATATATATATATATTTTTTTTTTTTTTTTTTGTGGTGTCTCAAAGAGTACATCAAGAGTACAAAATGCCCATAGGCTACAATCATGTAGGTCCTAGACCTTACACCAAAAATGGTACATATGCAAAAATATAGCCTAGCTCTAGTAGAGCCCTAGCTCTGGCTTACTCCCCTAAACTAGAGCTCTCACCACCTCCCTCAGCCCTATGCTCTAGAGCCTGCTCTGTAGTTGGCTCTGGTGCCTATTGTGTACCCTATTAAGGGCCCTATGTACCACCTAACCCAAAGAGGCCTAGCACATGGGATATTAGTATGTCTAGGTAGCTAGACCTATGACTAGAGGTCGCACCTATCTCCTTGTGACTCCTATGTGAGCTACCTCCATGAGTGCTAGAGGACCTGTGCATCCTCTCTATCCTATGCATCCATTGGCTGGAGCTCATCGTGGACTACCCTGTAGTCCTGGACCTGGTCCTCTGAGATCTAGTAGCATGTCTATCCTCAGGTACCTCTAAGCCCCTCAGTCTGATGTAGCCCTCCAACTAGGATATGCGAGCTACCCTCGCATCACATAGGTCATTTCCCTCCTCTATGAGGGAAGTGAGCTGCCTGACCTCTACTATAGGATCACCACCTCCTAGAAATGTAACTGATGGAGTAGTTGGAGGTCCCATAATAATCTGAGAGGATGGAGGATCCCCCTCTGTGCCTTGAGTAGATCTCTCTCTACTATAGCCTCACCTCGCTGTGCTAGTGCCAAATCACGTGCACTAGTGAGCTCATGGACCTAGAGCTCTACTGCTGTAGCCCATGCTGTAAGACTCATGATCTGATCTTGCACCTTAGCTAGCCACCTATCTCGGTCAGCTAGCTTCACCTCTAGACTAGCGATAGTAGTATCTCACTCCAGATGTTGAGTCTGATACCTCCCAAGCTGACTCTATAAGTCAGCAACCTGAGCTAGGAGTAGCCCCTCTACGCTATCAGGAGGGACCTCACCCTCCTTGGAAGCCTCCTCATCTACATCAATATCCATGGGTGGGGCATCCTCTACTGTAGCCTCTGCACCCCATCCACCATTAGTCCATTAGCGCACCCTACACCCATCTGGGTCAGCCGCCACCTCTGCCTGGTCATCTACCCTACCTAGAGGCCCTGATCCGTACCATCATAGCATCGACCACCAAGCATCATATGCTGGGGTGGTCACAACCCTATCAACTCTAGACTCCTAGAAGTCATCAACCTCATCTCCTAATGTTGTAGGTTGAATCCATGGTAGATGCATCTCCAAGACTAGACGCCTGTAAGAAAAAGGAATCTTTGGAATGTCCTACACCAGGCCAAACTACCGTAGGACCCGAGAGTAGAACTGGTACTCTCTAATCTCGACCTTTCGGCTAAGTAGCCATCTATCTCGGTGAGCCTATCATAGCCACTCGCTAGCCTCTGGCCAAGTTGGGCAATCCATGTAGGGATGCCACTCAATGTCGTCCGACCCAAGTGATGCAAACTGTGTAATATAGTGCTCAGTGTGGCTTGCATGGATCCTGCTCCTGAAGCCCTCCTCCTCATGAGGCCAACATGTGGTATAGCACTGATGAGCATCATCAATATCCATAATGTGCAGTGGTAGATCTCTAGGATGCTCTATCCTGATGTGCTGCCAACCCTAGATCTGTAGCAGTAGGCTACAACTCATCCCATGGTGGCTCCGATCAGTAACTTGATATAACTCCCTGTAAAGCTAGCATAGTAGGGTGCTCCCCTAGGCCAATCACAGTGGTTGATCCATGGAGCTCTGAGTCACTCTCCTGATAGTGGCCAAGAGGTTCCAGGGAATCCTCACACTCGAGGAGTCTGGAAGAACAACCTGCACCACCAGGTGCATAAAGATGGCCTCCCTCACGGAGAAGATCTACTCACCCTACCAGTATCCGATATGAACTCCTCCATGATCGATCTTCCATTGAGCCTCCTAGCTCCGATCATTGAAGATCACATCAAAAATGGGATCCCTTAGCCCTAAAAGTAGAAGAGGTGATGGCCTCGCCATCAATAGGGATCCTAAAGATCCGGTATACATCCTCTAGGGTAACCATCATTTCACCTGTAGGTAGGTGAAATGTGTTGGTCCGTGCATTCCAACGTCGGGCCAACGTAGTCAGATAAGCTTGATCCACCCTAATCGTGGGTAGATCGTAGCCAAATCTGATGGCTCCGAACCATCTCCACTCCTCGAGAGTGAGCTGTCCATGGAGAGTCTTAAGAATGTCTGGCTCATGGGCTCTAGAGGTCAATGTCTGAAATAAAATCATGGCATAAGAGGAAATATAACTAAAAATACAAGCAAAAACATTTAAAAATGACCTAAAAAGTATCTAAAACATCTAAAAATTGATAAAAATACAAAAACATGTCATCAGGCAGTCATAAAAATAAAAAATGTCACTTAGACAAGTCAAAAATGCATTAATTAGCATTAATTGCCTATAAAACCTTAGGAAAATTAAAAATTTGATAAAATTTCCTAAAGTCCGTGAACCGTGGGTCAACCCTACGGTCCGCATTCGATCAAAAATTGACCGTTGGGAGTTTAAATGTGGACCGTAGCTGGTAGCTACGGTCCCCAATTGGTCAATTGGGAACCGCAGCTGGTACCTACAGTCTCCGATTAAGACCCTTCCGAGGTCATTTCCCCGGCTAAAAAACAAAAAATATATAATAATAAAACCTAAACTAGCCTAATCTAACATGAGGTTCGTTACCAGTAGTTTAATTAGGTTCAATTAGCCCATTTCTTAATGAGGTTAATTTTATTGGTAATGGATGCGAGGTCTCGGTTTCGAATTACCTTGCCCTCACCTCTGCCTCGACTAGATGAAGCTTGCCCATGGTCTACCATCATGCGGTGTGTAAGGTGTGGGTGTAAAAGTTTGGTAGGGTTTCAGGTCAGGTTTAAGTTGTCACTGTCCAGAGCTCTGCAATTGTCAGTCATTGTCAAGGAATAATGAAACAAATTTGAAAATTGAACCTTTTATAAGATTTTCTTATTTCGCATGGATCGTGGCTGACACCTATGGTCCCAAAATTAGGGTTTTTCAACTGCAGGCCCTAGCCGCGGTTCCAAAAATTTGAAAAATTCAACCGTAGGTCGTACCCGCATTTCGAAGCTGGCATTAAATGCACTCAAAACCCATCATGGGAAGGTCTAAAAAGGTAAATTAATGACTCCCATTGGATCAAATTTTCAAAAAGAGCAATCAATTTTGCAAATTTGGTGATGTTCAAAGCACCAGGATCAATTCAAAAAATCAAAATTAACAAAAAAAAAATCAAATAATTCAAAAACCAAATGCACCTCGTATTCAGTACTTTACCCTATACACTTGGTGGTTGCAACGACTTGCGATCCATGCAATCCGACAAGATGAGTAAATTACCATAAGGACATTTGGGGTAAAATTGTCATCGTTGATCTGATATGCTTCTTTTCAATCCCTAAGAAGGCCTTCGCGGCTAGACTTCTCCATGGGAACGAGGCGTTTCATGTCATGTCTCCTATGACATATTTTCAACAAATCATCGATAACTTGATTCAACACAAATCTAATTGGAGTTGCCTCATTTCGATTCCCTAAGATGACTATTGTAGCCCGATTGCTCCATGGGATAGGAATGTGCAATTACTATTAATAGTTGGAATCAAAAGTTGAACTAGGCCTAGCCAAGGCATTAATTTGCTCAAATCTAAATTTTTTCAGATCATCCATGGTGGTCAAGTGACATCGTCGCTTTAATCATTGTCATTACCCTCATCGACTCGTCGCTTGAGGGGGTAGTCATAATATCAAATCATAATCAAAATCAATAGAAGATCCCGGAGATCGTAGATCCCTTGATCTTGTCAAAATTGTGTTCGTCCTTGCGAATCATTGTCAACAACTATCATAAGCTTACCCCTTTGCTTGGGGTAAATAGAAAATATGATAATTTGTTTGTATCTCTCCATCCTTTCGGTTATATAGGCCTAAGTACCTATTGAATGCATCAAATGCTACCCGAATGACTGATGAGAAGGGCACAAGCTTTTCAAATGTAAGCCTTTCACCCAGTTGGAAGCAATGATTCCAGGATGCACATCCTTTTGCTGGACAAGAGGCATCTAATGTTGATCTGACTAATGATCATCATAGAACCTTCGACATCATTTTAGGAGGTATATTTTTGCTCAGCGTTGTTCGATCTCACAACGCATCTCAAAAGGGGCATCTGTAGACACCTAAAACGCGTCATGTCGAGGGCGACTACTCATATGGACATGCTACAAGACCATATGGAGGATCTTGGATAGACTCCAAGATAGAGTAGTGGTTCTAACCACTCAATTTGGGCTCCTTGGCCTAATCAGTCTGAACCATAGCCTAGACCTACGGTCTACAGGCTGAACCATGGCTGAGACCTATGGTTTATAGTCTAGACCACAGCTGTAACCTATGGTCTTAACTGAAGTTTAGTTGGCCTTCATTCGAGCCAAATTGGTTTGAATGACCATTTGATCTAGAAGAAGATGGTTAAAGGATGGAATATTCCAATCCAACTATCCTAACCACCTCTTCTTGATCTTGGCTTCTCCATGAAGCCACCCCTAGCCCTTGGGTAATCCTATAAGTACCCCCTCAAATTAGGGCAAAATAGAGAGAGCATTGGATATTTGAGCAGCGAAGCCCTATCGAATTGTACACTCAACCGAGTATACTGAGAGAGAGCTATTGCACTTATCCCCTACCTACTTTCCAAGATTCATGATGAATTGCATTATGGATGCCCTAGGAGCCTAGGAGAGCCAAGAAGCACATATCGGGCAAACAAAGGCCCCTCACAGTGAATCAACCACCAAATCAGTCTGAGGACACCGAAGGTGACCATTGAACATCAATTTGGACAAGGAGGTCAAGCCCACTGCCCTTGAAATTGAGGGTAAACCTATCAGAGAGCTCACCGTGGCTTTCAACCATGGTTTACAGTGTAGACCACTCACCAGAGCTACGGTTTGTAGCAAAGGTATCACCACCTTATTGTTTCTATTTTTGATCATCTAGTTAGCTTAGATTAGACACTTTTATGGTTTAGTTGTAGTTTAGAAGATTTTTGACCGGTAGAATTAAGTTTAGAATAGTCTCATTGCATTTGCATCAAGTAGGCTTTAACAGATTCTTTATGTGCTTTCATGCTCTATTTCACGTAATTAGTCCATTCATTGTTTAGTTGTTGTCTTCCTTTATGCAATTCCATAAATCTTGATCCAATTAACATAGTTTAGAGATGCTTTTCATGCTTTCTTGAATATACACTTTTAATAGTATCTTTATGCATTTTTCCCAAAAGGGCCTCATCATGAGAGGTTGCCTATATTTTTGATGTTTTTATGTTGTTTCTTGATCGTAGGGAACAGATTCTAAGGAGATTCAACCATCAAGTTCCTTCCCCAACGCGAAGAAGAGGGCAACTCCACCCTAGAGCAGTTTGTGACTAGTTGAAAAGAAACATTAGTGCGCCTACCCTGTTGAGGGCTTTGGCATTGTATTAACTGTATCATCATTCGAGTGACCCTAAGAGGGGCATGATTGTAATTGGGGATTCTTTGCAAATATTAATACAAGAAACACTTATTTTGTTGAATCTATGCAATCTTGTCATTATTTTACGCTTGGATGATTGAATTTGATTAATACAGTAGATTGGTGCACACTTGTTGGTTAGATCAATAAGAAACTTATAAAAAGTCAAATAAAATATCTTTTACTATAAATTGTTGCATTAATCTTTGCTCAACAGGGAATCTCCACCTGTAATGCATTGGCCACCTCTCCTCATGGCCACTCCTACCATACTTTTGACTTGCGATGATTTTGACTATAATGACAAACAATTATTACCCTTGTAAATGTTAATCTACTAGTGAATAATACCTCCAATTCTGTTGATATCATTTTTGTAATGAATAGGTCCTTAGGTACACGACACATTTGTGAAACAACTCCTTTTTGCAATACTCAGGCTTCGTGCTTAATGATTGTATGCCAAATGGAGCTCAAATCCCATGCATTTATGGAGGTCAAAGATGTTTCAAGCTCCTTCAAAAGTGGTTGGCATTGCTCCTTCCACCATGACAAGTGTCCCTTCAACTTCTATATGTTACAAATTATATGTTACACAACTTGTCCAAATGTTCCAAATTATTGCTTCTCCAAATGGTATGGATAATGAATGACCTTTCACTATCTTCTTTCCAGTAGATTATTCGACTTCATATGGAGTCTATTCAGCTTACCAGAAACATCTTTCCCATGCTATAACTTCTTCAAACACTTAGTCATTTCTGTTACATTCAGAACTTAGTCTATTAAGTTAAAGTGAGTTTGAATTACCTATTGGATTGCTAATTGTTTAGATCATTGGAATGATTAAAGTAAATGTCATAATTTGAATGAACCTATAATTGTAGTTGATAATGGATGGTCTATTAAGTATCATGCAATTAATTTGATAACATATTATCTAGTGAGATCCAATGTTGTTACACTATATCCCATCCACTTTTTCTATCTTTCTCTAACCCTACTCCTTTCTAACCCTTTTCCCATAAAAATATAATCAATTAAAGGAACCAACCTTTTGTGAAGGTTGAAAAAGAGATCAATCTCTATTCATCCAATTCTATACTTTGGCTAAAGTTTGGATACAATAAATATCATCAAGTATGGTAGATTTTAGTCCAACAAGTAGACATACCACATTTCCCATAAATGTGCTCCGTCATCATTGTCCTTCCTTTGCCATCCTTTGCATTTTAGTCATTTTCATAGAAACAACTTCCACAAAGAGTAGAAGAGAATGAATATGGGGAAAAAATAAATATACAAACCAAAAATCACCACTAAACTATTATAGAACCAAGAGGCCACACAAATTTTTGAATACATGGGATGGTTATAGTTTTTACATTGCTTAAAAGGGTACGATCTTGAGCTCATAAAATATGTTTCTTAAGGATTGTGTAATAGAGTTGTAGATGTAATGGGGATTAAAATACCTGTGAACCATATGGTGCTCAACATGGTAAAATGATTGTCATTATCTGTTCTATAATGTTTTTGGACTAGGAAGGGGCTCATGATGTTGTTCTTTAAGTTTTGAAAGGGGATCTTGAGCCTATTTATGATGTCCAAAATGAAAATTATAAAGGAATTAGGTAAAAAAATGGTCTAAACCATCGGATGATGTTGCATTATGGATAAAGAAGTATATAATGTGCGATGAGCAATATGTTGCATTATCTGGATCGACATGAAATGCTTATTCATCTATGCCATGGTGAGGAAAATCCCTATTTATGCTTAGATCTCTCTTATTTTTTTAATTCTTCTTTGCATGATACGACCTCTCGATTTAAGGTAAGTGCCAAATAAATAATCATTCCTTGATACAATTGATATGTCATCACCATTTTGGGATTGGAAAAAACAACAAGAGACATTGGTAAAATTTTCTACATAAAAGAGATGATAAATAGAAAGAGACCAAGGATAGAGAGACCAAGAATGTCATGAATGTAGAAACCATGAAGTAGCCTGATGAACCTTAGAGACCAATAGAAGTTGATGTTTTGAAAGCACCAAAACCACTAGATCCAAAGCCAAGGAAGTCCACTAAGAAGTAGAATGTATTGAATAGGGTCATTGAACACCTGTAGGAATAGGGGAAGGAGCTAGATGCATCAGAATCAATACTCAAATGATAAAAATAGATGAATAGGGAAGATGCATCAACATCAATGTCTAATATGCAAGAACAAAGATTGGCCAAGCTGTCAAAACCAAGGCCTAAGAAAAAGAAAGGGGCTAAGGCATTGAAAAAAGGGCCCAAGAGATAAAAATGAAAGAAGGTAAAAATATTAGAACCTATAATTGAGGAATATGAATAGAAAAAGGTAGAGGTAGTGAAAATAGTACCTAAGAGATCAAGATATCGAAAGGACTTAGTTTAAGAACCCCTACCCAAGGATTTTGAAGCATGATTTTCTCCTTAGAAACCCACTAACTTGGTCAAATCACATTAAACCAAAACAAGAGTAGGTGTGCCCAAAACTTATGAAATAAAGGTAGCAGATGTAGGGGAAATATCTAAAGTTCCTACAATAAACGATGAAGAGAAATTAGAGTAGGGCATTCCAATAACTTTAAAAAATAAAAGTTGTAAGAAAATCGAGAGAGTGACCCCTAAGGAACTAGAAGCCCTTAGAGAGCTAAAATTCACTGACCTGAGGTTTAAGAGAAGAACCCAAGCATCAATTTCTAAGTTATAGGAAAAACAACCTTTCATTCACATTCCATAGGCTAAAATAGAAGTCATTGATAGTAGTAGGGAATAATATTTAGCTACATAGGTTTAGGAAGAATAAAGGTACCAAGAAGATGAAATGTAAGATACATTAGTCAAGGGAGAATAGGAAGATGAACCATCAAACATAGTAGCCATGGAAGGAGCATTATGCATAGTTGTGAATCATCGTTAATTTTTGAATATTAGGATTCCAAAATTGGAAACTGGTGAATATGGGGACCCTTGACAAGGGCCCATTCGCTAGAAATTTTTAGGTCCAAATAATTTTTTTGGGTTGGCTCACACTATGTTGATAATAATTTTATTATTTTATTTTAAATCACCAACACTCCTACCTAAATCGTGGACCTTGTTTGCCTTGAAATTATAATTTTTTTAATTTATCCTACCAAATTTACCTCTTATAGCACCAGTAATATACATAACATGACAACAATACTCATACATCTAAAACATTCAAACTCCTAAAAAATAGACCTAAAGCAACGAAAACCTTGTAGCAGACAAACATGATCTAGAGCACCCAAAAAAGACAAAAGAAGATCAGTTGTAGAGGATTATTGTTCATAAAAAAGTCAATCAATTATAGAGGACTATTTATCGATAGATTTTATGATCAATTATAGAGAAACGTATATCGACAGAATAATCGATAGGTTGTAGAGAAGTGTCAATGGATTGTTTATTGAGAGAACAATCGATGAGTTGCAAAAAAATGTTATGATTGGTTACAAAAAAGTGTGATGAGGGTGATGATCATTTGTAAAGGATTTTATATTGATAGAACTGTTGATTTTTTACACAAAAGTGTGACAAGTGTGATGATTGGTTGTAGAGGAATGTCTATCAGTAGAACTACCGATAAATTGCAAAAAAATGTGATGATTTATTTTAGAGGAAAATATATTAGCAGAACTACTGATTGGTTACAAAAAGTGTGATGAGAGTGACTATCGATTATATCAAAAGTCCTTGGAGGAGGGTGACACTATAGCACAATAACTTTTTGGAAGAGCTTAAAGGTAAAGTGCAAGATTTTAAACATTTGAGTATGGTTGTTGTTTTACTTTGGATTGTCTCTAGCAATAGATTTTCCTTTATGCCTACTTGTTGTTGGACTCTGGTTTAGAGCTATACTTGTAGGGAAGACCTAATCCATACCCTATGTAGTAGAAGTTTAAATGCATTAGCTTGTGTGTTGGTTGGCTTGCTTAAGATCAAATTTTTGGGTTGTTTTATAACCTTTGTTGGTGTGCTACTATAGAGTTTCTTTAGAATTAAGCTATAGATCTATTATTTTATTTTGGAGACTATGGTAGTTTAAATGACATTAGATGTTAAGGTTTATTTAGAATTTAGATAAGGTTGGCCTTGGTGGAGTGCAAGATCTTTTGTTAGTGTTGGGTTTGGAATATTTTCTTGGATTGTTGTCTTATTTCATTATTTTGTTGTCCAAAGCTTGTTCCTTTAGTTTCATAGGCAGTGTAGATGCACTATCTACAATTGTGAGATCCAAGTATTTATGTCATATTGTAGTGTTTTAGGAGCATTCTTGTTGTTAAATCCTTATATATTCTAATGCCATGATAGTTTAACCTTGGTTTCTTTGAAGGAAGGCTCTAAATTTATGATTTTAATTTTATGATTGGTTTTCTAAGAATTATTTGAAGAACACAAGCTTATACTGAGAAGGGAGGGTGAATAGTATAAGATAAAACTTTTTACTTTTCAATCTAAATTATAACAATAATAATATCAATGCAGTAATGAAATAATGCATAAATCATCACACATATGAGAGACACAAATTTAACATGGTTCACCCAATATGGGCTACATCCATGAAGAAATATTGCTTATAAATTTCTCAACAAATTTTGTGGGCACCAACTCACAAGAGACACCAATCCCCTATTACAATGTTTTTGGACACCAATGCACATGAGATATCGATACCCTCTCAAGTTCATGGACACCAATCCATAGGAGACATCAATACTCTCTCAAGTTCATGGACATCAATCCAGAGGAGACACCAATCCCCTCTGCTCTAGTTCGTGGACACAAATCCATAGGAGATACCAATTCCATATACTCTGGTTTGTGGAAACCAATCCATAAGAGACACCAATAACATCTCTTTGGTTCATGGGTGCCAATCCACAAGAGACACCAATCTCCTATATTTATTTTATGGACACAAATCCACAGGAGACACCAATCCCCTCTCAAGTTAGTGGACACCAAGCCACAGGAGACACCAATCCCCTCTACTTTGGTTTGGTAGACACTAATCCATAGGATACACAAATCCCCTATCAAGTTCATGGACACCAATCCACACAGACACAAATCCCCTCTCAAGTTCATGGACACCAATCCATAGGAGACACCAATCCCATCTACTCTAGTTTGTCCTCAAATATTGCTCATAAACTTACTCATAAGCACTACTTCAAATTGCTTCAAAACCTACTCCATAATATTCTCAAATATGCTCTAAAACTTACTTATAAAACCTACTCAAACCTGCTCCAAAACCTGCTCACAAAACCTTCTCAAATCTACTCCAAAACCTGCTATAATTTCCTCCAAAACTTGCTCACAAAACCTACTCAAATCTGCTCCAAAGCCTACTCAAAAAACCTTCTCAAATCTGCTCCATAACCTACTCACAAAACCTACTCAAATATGCTGCATAACTTGTATAAAAACTATCATCATCTATTCCCAAATTTTGCATAATGATGTCATCAAGTTCTTCATCTATTCTTCAATGTCCTTTCCTCAACTAAAGCAATTTAGACATATTCTACCTAGATTTATTTTATCTTCATGAACATATAGAGAATGATATGCACCAATCAAATGCCCAATATCACATTTATTACATTAAAAGGTAGCTCTAGTCCAACACTTGATAACTGACCTTGTAACTGCTGATTTGCACCTTTGATTCTCTTTTGTAGATAACTGAAAATGTCCTTTTCAATTGAATTATTTCAAACTATCCTTGCACTATGTGATACTTTTGACTTACTTTAAAACAACCCTTCTATTTATGTGAGACTATACTATTTTTCTTATTTTCACATTCATTTTAAAACCAATCACAATGTACACATCTGTCCTTCTCATCTACTCCCAAAATCAATCATGAAAAATGCACAAATTTGCTTTCAAATCTGATCTATAAAACTTATCCATTTACTTCCAATCTCAAGCAAAAACAATGTACATCCAATAATTCCTTATACCTCCCACTATATGACAACAAAAATATTTTCCTCAAAGAAAACCATTTTGAGAAAGGAATTAAATCACCATACCTCTAAATATGTCTCAATGACGATGATCTTCTTTTGTATGAGCTTTCCAAACCTGTCTTGATAAAAATAATTTTCATTTTGTTTGTACCTTCAAAATTTGGTTAGCAATTTTCTTTTTCCTTTCTTGATTAAATATCAAATCAATCACTTTAAAATCCCTTATCAAAAATATACACAATAAAGCTTAAAAATTAACTCCTTACATCTCCCTTTTTGAAACTCACAATGTAAAGCTTTATTGATAGCTAAAACCCTTATATCTCCTTTTGTTAATTTTCAAAAAATGAAACCTTATACCAACATCACAACCCTTATATCTCCCCTTTATTTAATATGCAAAAATATAATTCTACACTAGCACCATGATCCTTATTTTTCCCTTAATTAAATTTGATAAAGCAAAAATTTAAATACCTTGCACAACTACGATGGGATTTGATCCCTTGTACTCTCAAAGCACAATTCTCTCACAAGTGCTCATGACCAGTTGTGCTACCACAACACATGAAACCAAAAAGGGATGCACAAATATTTATCCTTGTCTTTGCGCTCCTTCAAACATTAAAACCACAACAAAATAACATCGAAGGGATTTGATCCCTTAACATCCTATACAACAACACTTCCACACAAGCTAGGTGACCGTATAGGCTACCCTTGTAGATGGAGCTAAAGGTGCAAAAATAATATATATATCCTTCTTAATTCTGCCTTCACTCTTCAGCAAAACTACGTCGACCAAATTCGGCCTCTTAACCTCCTACACAACAATGCTCCACACAAGCAAGGCGTCCGTCTAGGCTACCCCAACAGATGAAATCAAAAGGGGTAAAATTGATATTTATCCTTATCTTTCACTGCCTAATTTTTTGTTGCTCTTCTCCTCTCTCTGCCACTCACACTCACCACAAGGATCGATCGATTACTTACCCATTGCAAAGGTGAAATTATGCCCTATATATACGTTTCCCATTGTCTTCGATAAGGAGGTCGACTCTTATTTTTTTCCTTTGACTTTCTATCTTCTCTAAAGATGTTGGATCATTAATTTTTTCAAACACTTTAGGTTATAATATTTAAATCTATGATTTAAATATTATAATATTCAATTTTTTAAAATCTTATATATTTAAATCCTTTGATTTAAATATGTCAAACCTTTGTCCCAACCTTTGTCCTTCTCTTTATAATATTTAAATTTGATAATTAAATATTATAATATATTTGTCTTACTTTGAAATATACTTTCTTTGCTCCTCTTGAGATATATCTTTGCCTTGGATGATTTTTCACAGTTTGCTAGTTATCAAGTCCATATATGACATTATTGATATATTGTCCAACCTTATAAACTTATCATCCTTGAAGAATATTTCTGCCATGAATACGATGCACCTTTGACATCAATGAAAACTTTGTATTTTTAACATTATTACTTTTTTCTTATATTATTGTCACATCCCACATTGGAGGACTATTTTTAAGATGCTATTTGTGTAGTAATAGAGGGTTTTAATGCTTAATATATTTGCATTATATTTGTCAAAATAAAATGATGCTGCGTTTCTTGATTGGAGGAATATTTATTCTCATAGGTGGAAGACTGACCACCAAGAGATGAGAAGGGAAATGATGACTATGACATCTCAATAGGTAAATCTCATATGCCTATCATCACTAGTTACCTCCTTGATGGTGGTGTTACTTGAGTATTACTCTAAAAAGTCCCACACAATCAAAGGAAAAATAGTTATGGGGGATATTGGGCACATGCATCGAGTGTTTGTATACCATTTGTGTGTTATATTTGATTTCATGATTCATTTGCATGAGATTTGTTTAATTGAATTTTAATTTGAAAATGTACATTCATAATTTTTTGCATTTTACAAATTATTCTAGAATATATATATATATATAACATGGTGGAATCGGTAGTCGCCATGAATCCAGGCAGGCTGTCCGGATTTTATGGCCACCACAATATTCTGCATTGTCTACCCCGAAAGCCACCACACAGATCTTCGTGTAGTCCGCCCCTATAACCACCATGCCACAATCATTTAAAACCTTTTACGCCGCTGAAAGCACCAGGAAAGGGACAAGTGTTCAATTCAACGAGGCTCGATATTTGAACCTTGGACCTCCACCCCCCTTATGGGGTTTGGATGAACCAATTGGTCTACACCTCGGACCTATTATTCTAGAAAATATTGCAAAGAATATCATGCAATTTATAATGATTTTGTGAAATTTTTAAATCAAGCAAATTTTAAAGTAAAGGATTTGTTTTGTTGAGCATGCTTATTTGATCTAGTTGATCTTATTTTATAAGGGAATTAGGTAGTTTATTTTTTTTTATGAACTTGCTCAGTTTTGATTGGACCAAAACATAAAAAAAAAACTACCTTGTGGATTTAAATAATCAAATTTTCCTACACATAGATACTTTGGAAAGGTTGAAATGGTGGATAAGATTACGCTCTTATCTCTAAGGATTCCATTTCCATTAAAATATATATTAAAGGAAGCTTTAACTTGGGGTGAGAAAAATAAGATAAAAAATATATATATATATATATATATATATATATATATATATATATATATATAATATATATATTTAAAAGCATCTTTTCCGAAAGAAAGAAAGCAAAAAAAAATATAAATAAATAATATATTTAGAAGCATATTTCTTGTCAAAAATAAAGAAAGCTATAAATTACCATTAAGATTGAGAAAAATGGGGCTATGTTATGTGGGAAGGAGAATGCTGGAGAAGAAGAAGAGCTTAAGGAATCACAAAGGAAGAATTCAACTGCTGGAAACTCCAAGTTGGGACA
Organism: Wollemia nobilis; assembly: GCA_028583015.1. Classification (NCBI taxonomy): domain Eukaryota; kingdom Viridiplantae; phylum Streptophyta; class Pinopsida; order Araucariales; family Araucariaceae; genus Wollemia; species Wollemia nobilis. Next base: position 1,235,487 of record JAQPPZ010017031.1, on the reverse strand, counting down.
TTACTACTTACATTTTGCTTCAAAAGAATCTTTATGACTGGATTTCATAGGATTAGATCATTTATTTCGTGCTTATTACCATTCAAATTATTCTTTTCTTATGTTCTGACCTGTGCAAGGTTTATGTCAAGTTGAAATAATTCTATTTGCATCCGAAGCCTTTAGCTAATGGATAGAATTGCATTACTGAATAGAGAACTAGTCATGCCATATTTTATTATATGATCATGTGCCTAATATTCCGATTGAGCATTGAATTCCGTGATATCGATTATGATATAGTGTGGATTTCAAGACCCCATATCAATATGCTGGTAATTCCTTGTGAGAAGTCGATGTGTCTAGGCTATGTGACGTCAAATTATTCTCATGCAGCTACAGTTGTAGCCCTGATGAGATTGTGCAATCAAACCTTCCATGATGCCATAGTGTGTAGTTGGTTTTAAACCCTGCATTATATTAGCTAATTGTGTGCGACCCTTTTGAGTGATCTATTTTATTGTAAGGATTTGAATTGTTTTCATTTAGGAAAATTTTGAAGCTTAGGTACCTGAATAACCAGTCGAGCTTCACCTGTGTTGCTATAGAATTATGATGAGCTGAAACTTAAATTTAATTGGCCTATGTCAGTTTATATTATGTATTGACAAGTTTGCTTCGTCTGAGGTTGAGATACACCCACACAAGTACCTGCTAGCTATCTCCTTAGGATCATAGGCAAATCACCCTAGATTAACTCCGTTGCTGTCAAAAGTGATCAAACACTTAGACTAAACTATGGATAATTCACCAACACCTAGTACGACGACATGTGACAATATTCTGTACCCCAAAATATTGTATTCAATTATTTTACGATAAGTTAATCAATCCTTGAACTCTCGGTAGGTGAAGTCGGTCTGATGAAAAATGTCCCTTAGTGGCAGTATAATAAAAAACCTAGAAACCATAATATTTCCCTACACTGCACTGATGCCAAACATAATTTTGACCATCATAGTATACATATTGATAAGATATTAGTCCACTTCGTCATCCTCTCTCTTTTTTTGATGAGTTTTATAACAAGATTGTAACTTAATACTTGGCCAGAAGGGTTTTTGATACATTTATGGGTACCTTATAATCATTCAATATATTTATATTTGAACTCTTGAACTGGTGATGTCAAAACTTACTTATATTTGGAAAATCAAGGACAGGTTGATTGGTCTTAGCACTTTATTTGAGAACCATCATACCTTAAGATCATCTTCCTTGGGAAGTCTATAGTATAGTTTGGATTATAAAGATGTGGAGTGATGTATTAAAATATGAAAATAAATTCTATATGTTGATTGTTGAGTATATTCCTAAAGTTCAAATTTAAAGAAAAGTTATTGTATGTTTTAATGTCATACGATTATGGAGTAGGGATTTTCCCTATATTGGATATAGGACTATTGCATGCTAGATTTATTTAATTTGGATAAGAAATTTGGATATATTGGAAATGATTTTGTATAATATATAAGCCAATTAACATTGAATACCTTGATTAGAGATTTTATGTAAATTTGAATGGGTTTAAAATTAAAGCAATTTACTTTATTTTTGGAATTATTGGAAAATCAGATTTAAATCAATTAGATTTGTAAATATTGGTTTTGTTTTATTAGAATTCGAATGGATTATAAAATAAGAAAAAAACAACTATGATTTGAGGTCTATTAGATAGACAAGTAGAATGAACAAGTGAAATCTAGTAATTACATTAAATGAATGAACAAAGTAATGATATATTGTGCATCATATGTGTTATAATGAGAATTGTAACTAAATAGAATTAACTAGAAGAGTGGAAGAGTGTATTCTAGTTTTGGAAAAGGATGGATTGGTGTCCTTTCCTTGGGAAGAGGTATGGGACTCTTCCTTATGTTTGGTGGTAATCCAAACAAATAATGGTTGGGATTATGAATTAATCCTTATTGTGAAAATATTAAATATGGATGATTATGTGATTCATGCTTGGTGATTTCTTAGAATGTGTTATACATTTGGCAAATGTTTGGAGCATGATTGCATATATATTTGATTAGCATGTTTGCTTGCAATGCATTTGGTATAATTTGCATCCGAGTTGTCCTGATCCCTTCACTATCATCTCTCACACCATGGAGATTCAAGACATTCCAAAGAAGGACCGGACAATAATTATTGAAGACTATTATACTATTCATTTTGTATAAGCATGTTTTGAGATAGTTTCATTGTAATTATGGATGGATGAAATTATTGATGTATAAACAACCAAGAGTTGTAATATTTGATGTATTTTAAATTACATACTTATGTATATATTGAAAAGAAGACTTCTAATGTAGTATCCACCTCCAATATATGTTAGGTGATATATGATTTGGAATTTGATCAAGTAATGAGAATTATTTGATTAATATATATATATATATATATATAAATGTCAAATGTATGATGTTTAATGAATGTTTATAATTTATATCTCTTATTGATTACAATAGTGTAGAAGGAAACTTATGGATGACCTACACAACAATATGAGATAAAACAATACCATTAATTTAAGATAATTAGAAGCAAACCAAGCACTCAATACATTTGGGAGGATGACAATCAAACACCAAACCTATCCATGTGATTTGGGTTCCTATCCCCCATGATGGACAAATAATGTCCTTTTGTAATGAACTTAATTGATTCATTTATATAACAAAAGGGTTGCCTAAATAAAAAGGGTGGAAAAATAAGCCTTAAGAGGTATAAGGTAATATAATCATGCTTAAGATGGCATTCCAAGGATTATGTAATTTTAATCATGTGTAGTGATTTTGTTCTCTTAGTGACCCCACTGAGAAGATGTGGGTAGGATATAAGATCTATTAATAATCATTGTTGAGGTTATTTCATCTATGATGGTTTTCCATCCTCAAGGTATTTGCCTATATAGGGTGATTTCCATTTTTTAAGGGATGAAACCTAACGGTTGAGCATTCTCATATTTGAGTGGTATGAGGGTTTCATAGAAGCTAATCACTTCTACTCAAGAGTAACTCTGATCAAGTTTCATTATCTCTTGATAATATTTTCCTTGATAACTTACAATCCAAATGGAATGATTCTATTTTAGATCATGATTATGTACCTTGCCTCATGAAAGATGTATTTTTATATTAAAAAAATATGGTTAAGAGGTGGTAACAATTGGGGTTGTTACAGTTGGTATCAGAGCCCAAGCTAACTAGTGGATTCTAGCTAGATCTAGGTTAGCAAAATATTTGGGCATGAAACAAAACAACTCAAACATAAGTTCCATAACTCTAAATGATGCACACTTGGTAAGGACAAGGTCAGTACTTGAGATTACCGATGCCTGAGTTCCTATCCTCCACAAATAGATCCATAATTATTCAAAAGTAGAAGAGCTAAGTGAACCCTGTTTCTATGGGTTTTAAGTGGTGTACCTTAGAATATTTTGGGAAAATTACTCAACATCTATGTCTTTTGACTTACTTACTCCTTATTCTCAACTATGTATGGAAAACAACAGAGTTAGTGGACTAAACTAAGGAATGAACCTAGTAGTAATAGATTACTTAATAAATTATGATGAAATCTAGTTGTCTAGAATTTCAACTACAAAAATCAGTGAGAATTGATACAAATTTTTACTCCAAGTAAATATCGTGACAAGTTTGAGAGGTAGGAAGAAAGGAAACTTGCAAAAATCTAGTACCAAAAGTCTTGAAACCCGACAAATGGGAGAAAGTTCTAGGAATTTAGACAAGGATATGGAGAACCTTAATGCCATGGTTTCCATAATACAAGATCAAATTCAACATATTTTTCAAGCTATAAACTCACAACATCACCACAACAACAATCAAGAGATGGAAAATCCAGAGGTTGATATTAGAGAGGATGAAGATCCCAAAGAGTGTGAAAATAAGGCCTGCATGAAGAAAGAAATGGGAAATGACATAATGCATATTAGAGTGACTAAGTTCATGGGTAAATGAGGAGAAGATGTATCTGAGTCATGGTTAGATGAACTAGAACTTGATTTTTCCATAAGAAACTACTCCTCTAAAACTAAAATGACATTTGTTCTTTCTCATATGGGAGGAATAAGAATTTATTGGTGGAATTCTTATAAAGAAGAACATAAGATCTCACCTAAGAAGTTGAAGTGGAAAGTTTTTGTGGAAGATTTTAAGGATAGATTCCTTACAAAGCAATTTTATTTGAATACATTTAAGGAATCCTTCGCATTTCAACAAGGATCAAGATATGTGGAGGAATACTATGAACAATTTGTGAGACTTCTTAAATATGTGTCATCCTATAATCAAAATAATGAGATGAAAATACATAAATTTATCCTAGGAATGAAGCCTCGGATCAGAGATAGAGTAAGTTTACATGTTCATAACACTATGCGAGAAGCTTATGATATGGCTCGAAGGACAAAGTCTACTCAGACTACTAATGAAACTCACAACAGTTCCACAAAATGGTCAAACAAGGGATAAAAGTTTCAGAAAAAGAGAAAGTGGAATAATGGACAAAATCGAAAGAACAAAGGAAATCCAAAATTTTGGAAGCACAACAATGGTGGTAAGAAGAATTTCAAGAAAATTTTTTTCCATAAGAATAACAACTACTCAAACAACAACAATAGGGATTTCCAGGCTCCTAAGTATCCAGTTTTTCTACAAGTAGTGGATACAGGAAAACAGGTTCAAGAAGGAGATTCAAACTCAAGGATAAAGTGCTTCAAGTGTGGAGGTTCACATTTTTCCATTAATTGCCCACAACATGCAAGCACTAGCTCTGACAGGCCAAATCACAAGATCTATGCAGCAACAACAACACAAAACTTGGAGGGAAAAGCTACACCTCTGCTACGAAATGGTAAACTTTTTGATAAATAAGTAAGCATTTTAGTTGATAGTGGGGCTACCAATAGTTTTATTTCTATTAACCTAGTAAGAGATATACTAGAAAAGCCAAGATATTTGGCACAAGGGTGGAAGGTTGAGTATGGATCAGGGTAAACTTATCATGTTAATCAATGATTTTCCTCAACTCAAATTACCCTACCCAATGGCTTTACTAGGTGGTATTTGTATGTAGCACCCCTACATGCTTTTGACATCATATTGGGAATACATTGGTTGAAGGCTCGTGAAGCCTTGGTAAATTTCCAGGAGAGATGAATTGAGTTTATCAACGAAGACAAAGAAAGGCAAAGGATGTATAGTGAACCAGGATAATTTCAACCAATGCTAATTTTAGAAATGTAACTGAAGAAAACTATTAGAAAAGGAGGAATGGTTTATGTAGTTAAACTCAAGGAAAAAGAGGAAATTCCAAAAGAAGAAATTATTGGAAAATTTCCACTATTGTAGGAATTTCAGGATGTTTTTGTTGATGAGATACCTGGACTATTGCCTAAACATGAATTTGATTTCACCATAGAATTGATGCCAGGTATTGAGCCTATCCATAAATCTCATTATAGAATGAACCCCATTGAGATGCAGGAATTGAAAGTGCAACTTCAAGAGTTGCTAGAAAAAGGGTTGATAAAATCAAGAGTATCACCTTGGGGAGCACTTGTTTTATTTGTGAAGAAGAAAGATGGTTCATTAAGGCTATGCATAGATTATAGAATGCTAAATAAGACAAATATCAAGAACAAATATCCATTGCCAAGGATAGAAAATTTATTTGATCAACTAAAATATGCCACCATTTTCACAAAGATTGATCTAAAATCCAGATATCAAATTCTGAGAATCCGAGAAGAAGAAACACATAAAACCACATTCAAGACTAGATGTGGACACTATGAATTTATAGTCCTACCATTTGGATTGACTAATGCACCAAAAAATTTCATGAATTTGATGAATAGTGTGTTTAGAAAGCAGTTGGATCAATTTGTGTTGATATTCTTGGATGACATTTTGATTTATTCTCGTAATAGAGAAGAACATGATAAGAACTTGAGGATAGTGCTAGAAATTTTAAGAACCAACTCTATGAGAATTTATCTAAATGTGAATTCTATGTTCCACAAGTGCATTACTTGGGGCATATTATATTAGCGGATGGGATCACTGTTGATCCAAAGAAAATAGAAGTTATTTTGAATTGGCCACCTCCAACAAATGTGACAAAAGTAAGAAGCTTCATTGGTTTATCAGAATATTATAGGAGGTTTGTTAAAGACTACTCTAAGATTGCTTATTCAATAACAAACCTTCAGAATAAATAGGAGTTTAAATGGACAGAAAAGTGTGAAGAAGCATTTAATTTTCTTAAATGGAAAATAACCTCAACTCCTATTCTGAAGATTCTAGATCCCATAGGAAATTTTTTAGTTTGAATCGATGCCTCTTTGGAAGAGTTAGGAGGAGTCATATCCCAAGATGATTTTGTAGTAGCAAATGAGTCTAGGAAACTCAAAAAGCATGAAGTTAACTATGCTACACATGATTTAGAACTTGCTGTAGTTGTGCATGCTTGAAAATTTAGTGATATTATCTGGTTGGTAGACCATTTAAGTTAAGAATTGATCACCAAAGTTTGAAGTATATCTTCACTCAACCATTACTAAGTTCCAGAAAAAGAAGGTGGATAGAGTTCTTAGTAGAATATAATTATGGTATTGGGTATATCAAAGGAAAAGAAAATAAAGTCGCTGATGCCTAAAGTAGGAGGAAGAACATAGCTACATTGTCTCGTAGTCATGTGGATTTAATGGGGTAAGTTAGAAAGATGCAGTTTTAGGATACTAAATGTAGTAAAATTCGGGTTAAGATAGATCAAAACTTGAATGGAAACCATGATTATAGCATGAAATATGGACTTTTTTGCTTTAGAGATCGAGTAGTCATACCTAAAATGGGTGATTTGAGGAGATTGATCATGCGTGAAGCTCATAATTCTCCTTATTCCACTCATCCTAAAGGAGCCAAGATGAGGGAAAATATGCAAAAGACATTTTACTGGTCGGGCATGACGAAAGATATCATTGATTTTTTTGCATGATGTTTACAGTGTTAGAAGGTGAAATCTGAACATCAACATCCAGTAGGAAAATTATTTTCACATGCTATACCCACTCACAAATGACAAGTAATATCAATGAATTTTATTTTCGATTTTCCAAAAACAAAATATCATCATGATGCAATATTTGTTATAGTAGATAGACTCACTAAGGTTGCACATTTGTACCAGGATGTACTACAGATGATTCTGTAGTTGTTGCCAATAAATTTGCAAAAGAAATTTTTAGGATGTATGGATTTTCAGAGATGATTATCTCTGACAAGGATTCTAGGTTTATGTTACAATACTAATATAACAAACTAGCTATATTAGTATTGTAACATGACAAAATAAAATGGTGAACTCTGGTGAATTGACGCCCAACACACAACGTAGAAATTAGCCTTATAAACTTTATGATATGCTAACAATAATTAATTTTCTCTGTGATGATTGGCTGCCTCTATAACTTATTATTGTTGATTTTATATATTAATATTTATTCAAAATTTGATTGTGATTTACCCCTGTTGTGGTGATTTACGTTACTTATGTTGGGGAATTTACGTTGTTCAATCTGGACCTCCGATATTGAGTGCTGATCAGATTTTGGTAGACGAAAACACTACAACCACTTATACCCGATTAGTTTGGATACTTGGTGAATTTTGATTGAATGAATAGTTTAGGGTTTATGATGCGAACGAAATTGGAGGGTGTAATTGCTTTCTTGTAGAACTATCTAACAATCATGCAACAATTGTTCCTTCTTGCATAGTAACACATTCGAGTAAGATAACATTGTATATTTTTCCTTCAAAGACGTCCTTCCTAATGCCGATTGGATAATGCTATGACTGGGAAATATTTTAGTGTATTGTTCTTCGAAGAAAAAATGTTTACCAGCCACTACGATTTAAAACACCTATACCATGTGGATGATAAAACATTTGAATTACCAATTAAACCTTAGTAAATTTGAATAATCAAATCTAATGCCATCAAAATAATTGGTGAGTGTTGAAACATCCTTGCTTTATTAACGAGGCTAAAATATCAAATTTGTTGGAGATTTTGACGCACTGAGAGACTTAATAGCATTGTTTGATCAAATGAAGACCAAAGCTAATCTCACAAATTTTACCAAAAGTCGAATGCTATTGATAATTATTTAATCAAATTTTGTGCTTCAACTTTGTCACCAATTTCCCAAATTTCTAGTTCGATTGGTAGGTTGTAAGTTCAATATCTCAAATACACACTAATCCGCTTGCAATAATTAATGTCTCAATTTGATGACAGTGAATAATATTGATTTTAAAACTGCTACTTCCTACACTGTTGCTTCTGTATAAGTCATCAAATAGGATTTAACTATTTATAATTTTTACCTTTAAAATTTTCTTAATGCTTCACAGGAATCGTAACTGCCCTTAACACACCGATATTATTACGAATACATTTTTAACTAATAGTATGCCAATTGATGCTTGGTAAGAGATTGAATAGTTATAAACAAAACCGCCCGTGTTCCTTGAATCTGTATGTGGTTTTAGGTTACTCCAATTTGAATTATTTCTCCCAAAAAAAATTTAGGCTTTTTGTAAATTAATATTGGATGCGCGCAAGTTTTGGCAATATTGAAAATACTTACGAAAGCATTGAAAATACTTGTGAAAGCCTATGAATTATTTGTTGACCTCGATAGCCAAATTATTTAGCTTTTGCTGATATATGAATACCTGAACTAGAAATTGTGGTTGTTAATTGCTAGAATCACTGATGGAATGTGAAATCCCTTGGCAAAAATCCTAGCAAATCCTGGATAACAAACTTCTTCCTTCGAACACTCTAGCTTCCTGGAAGCGCTTCCTATTTTATGATTGGCTCCAACGATTGATTTATAACCTGGCGATATAGGCAATTTTGAAGAACGATTTGAATGGTCCTTTCGCACACGAATAGACATCGATTGAATTCCTTTATTTGTGCTTTAATTATTTAAATCTATCACCTTCAACCATTTTAAAATTGACCACTATTGAATAAATTTTGTCACACTATGAATATGGAATTTATTATAAACTTGTTATTTTCTTCCCTTCATTCTTTTATCTAACTGTAATGTACGTTTATTTAGGATGGTGATCGAGCTAATTTTTTTTAGGTTTATCAATGTTTGCTCGGTATAAGTGTAAAAATACTATCTCCACTAAAATTTGAAATTGATCACCAAAAAAATTAGAATTGAGCAAAGGAACGAATGAATTTGATCGAACGAACAAAAAAGTTTCACGACGTCAACAAAATTTTGCGCATAATTTTTTTTCTTCTTGATGTAGTCTGTCGCCTTTGGAAAATACCTTCTTAGTGAATGAATGAAACACATATTATGCCTGCTTTGTCTGCATCGATTTCAAACTTATACCGCAACATTCACACACTGGAACAACACTAGATTATTTGGCGTTCAATATGGAAATTAATTTTCTCAGGCTACTATAATGGATAGTAGCATGAAATGATTTTAGGCTATATTTTTAATGGCAAAATCTGAATGAAGGTGACTCTATCCAAAAAAAAAATTATCCACTTTGCCCAAGTAGCGCTCTGATACCACTTGAAGGAAAACTTCCTTACTTTATGATTTCGAATCAATAAATCTGAAATAATAATGCATAACCACTTAGAGAGGGTAGGTCTCATACCCACTTAGAGAGGGCAGTTCTCTTTCAAAAATATACAAATGGAATATAAGATGATCGATGATAATTAGAAATCAACCTACATCTACTTATATCAATAAATCAATCAATTAGTTAACCATTGGAAATATAGTCGACTAACTATATTAGTATTGTGACATGGCTCCCTCCCCTAAAATCATATAGTAGATAGTAGCTCATTAGTATTGTAACATGGCTCCGATACCACTTATTGCAGAACTTTATTATTATAAACATAAATTATTCACCAATATATAGAAATATCAAATCATTCATCCACAAATAATTATCCACAATAACAATCCACAAATGAGAGAGAGATAGATAATACCCTTAAGGTAGGGAAACACCAATAATAATCCTTAAAAAAAGAATAACTCCATAAGATCTCCCAAGGTGAGAGGCCACTTCGTGGGCATAGACGATTGCATAATATTCTTCTTCAATTTGTTTCTCTACAACCACTTCTTGATTTTCCTTGGATCCTTGCTCCTTAAACTGAGAAATATCATGCAATGTTATCTTCTTTTTCCTGTACCATAACTTCATAAACTTATTTTACAAATTAATGTTAACAGTACCCAAATAATCTAACCAAGTATAACTAAGACCAATATCCTCATCATCCATCGCAATAACATAGAAATCCGAATGTAAAACATATTTAACCATGGTGATCTTCAAATCTTCAAAAATCTGAACATTCTCACCCTTTAGTTGTATGTCCTTAATTTTTGTTGCTTGAACTTGCAACTTCTTAGCCAAAGAAATATTAATAAAATTATATTTGCTACCAGGGTCAATGGAAATAATAACTGTTCCTTTTGAATGCTTCCATGAACCTGCAAAATAGACTTTTTAGATTCAAACAAATCCCTTTGTCCATTTTTTATTTTATCTTCTACCAAAGGTATGGTTTCCTCTGTTTGTATACTGACATATTTTTTATCTTCTACCACGTCTTTGGAATTTGCTAGCTCTCTTTTTATTTCCTTTTGTTTTTTTGAAACATATTTATTTCTTCTTCATATCCCTTGATGGTGGCCTTCAAACTAGCTATCTTTTTATATGGGTCCCATCTACTCAAGAATTCATGCTCCATTGTTTTCCAAGTTAGTTCATCTTGATGGGCGCGAGGAATTCTAGAATACCAAATCATAGCTTCTCCTCTAAGATAAAAAGAAAGCCAACTTTTCCAAATAGGATTATGATAAAACTCAAATTTAAAATTTTTCCACCAATCCCTAACATCAATATCATCTTCTCCAAAATAATCATGGAATGCCATTGTTCATGCCCTAATGCAACTAGGTTTTTATGAAAATAAATATCTTCCCACTGAGTTGAAGCTAAAAATCTACATAGACAACTAGATTTGAAATTTTTTCTTCCAGAAAAAATAAAGTGTAACTGATTTGCTTACTCGAACTAAAAAATTTGTCTTTTGAAAAATTTACGACTTGAAAATTTTTCACTACCCTTTTTCCAGATTGCTGACTTCATAAGATCGTATCTCCATAAATACTAATTAGATTCCTTCATATGAATACTCATTTTAAATCTCTTAAAATTATACACAAACTGATCCAAGAATCGCATGAATCAGATAAAATATTGCAAATATATGGCTTCTAAAAGATGAGACATTTTTCTAGAAAAAATCTGTGAAATTCGTCACTATCCTTATTTTGGATGACTAACTTCAAAAGGTCGTATCTCCCTCAATATAGCTCAGATTACTTCATATTACCACTTATTTTAAATCTCTTCAAATTCTACACAATCTGATCCAATAATCGCTTGAATCAGATAAACATGCGCAGAGATATGGCTCCTGAAAGATGAGATATTTTTTCAAAAAAAATTACCCTAATTTTACAATTTCACACAAAATCCCCGCTTTGCCAAAATCGTTGCTCTGATACCACTTGAAGGAAAACTTCCTTACTTGATGAATTTGAATCAATAAATCTAAAATAATAATGCACAACCACTTAGAGAGGGCAGGTCTCCTAGCCACTTAGAGAGGGCAGTTCTCTTTCAAAAATATGCAAATGGAATATAAGATGATTGATGATAATTATAAATCAACCTACATCTACTTATATCAATAAATAAATGAATTAGTGAACCATTGGAAATATAGCCGACTAGCTATATTAGTATTGTAACAATTTACTTCTTAGTTTTTGCAGACTCTCCATTGTGCAATTGACACAACTTTAAATATTAGTTTTGCATACCATCCTGAAATGGATGGACAGATAGAAAGGGTTAAAAAAGTTTTAGAAGATATGTTATGCATGTATTGCATGGACCAGAAGTCTCATTGGGAAGACTATTTTTATTTGGTGGAGTTTACTTATAATAATAGCTATCATTCTTCTTTGAATATTGCCCCTTTCAAAGCTTTGTATGGCAAACGATGCAGAACTCCATTATCATGGGATAATCTCAAGGATTGGGTTATCATTGGACCAAAAATGGTCAAAATAATGGAAGAGTAGCTAGGACTAATCCGTAAAAGGCTCAAGGAAGCCACAAATAGACATAAGAGTTATGCAGATTTGAAAATAACCCCTAGAGAATTCTCCATAGGTGACAAAGTGTTTTTAAGGGTAAAACCTAAGAAGAGTACTATTAAATCAAGAAAATTGGATCCTAGATTTGTTGGTCCATTTGATTTTGTGGAGAAGATAAGTCTTGTAGCCTATCGGCTTGACTTACCATCTAACTTGTTAAAGATCTATAATAATTTTTATGTTTCCCTACTTAGGATATATATTGCTGATCCTGATCATGTGTTAGATGTTTCTAATTTACAGATGGTAGATCCGACAACCTTTGAAGTGAGACCTATGAAGATCTTGGAATTTCGTTCCAAGACTATGAGGAAGTATAATATTGATCAATGCAAGGTCTAGTGGGACCAATATTCTAGAAAGAATTCCACTTGGAAAAAATTGGAAGATACGAAAATACACCTTTGTTATTTATTTAATGATGCTATCTAATAATATAGGTTGAACTATGGACCACTTATACAAAGTGGAAACTATGCCAAAAAATATGTTTTATTGATTGTTATGTAATAATTGCAGGAAAACATAGAGGACTGTGTTTAATCTAAGGGGCGAGTATGTCACATCCCAGCTTGGAGGACTTTTTTTAAGATGTTATTTGTATAGTAATAGCGGGTTATAATGCTTAATATAGTTGCATTGTATTTGTCAAAAGAAAATGATGCTGCGTTGCTTGATTGCAGGAACATTCATTCTTGTAGGTGGAAGATTGACCACCAAGAGATGAGAAGGGAAATTATGACTATGACAACTCAACAGGTAAAGCTCATATTCCTAAAATCACTAGTTACCTCTGTTATGGCGATGTTACTTGAGTATTACTCTAAGAAGTCCTGCTCAATCAAAGGAAAATCGATGATGGAGGATACTGGGAACATGCTTCGAGTGTTTGTATGTCATTTGTGTGTGATTTATATTTGATTTCATGATTAATTCAAACGAGATTGGTTTAATTAAATTTTACTTTGAAAATACACAGTAATAATATTTTGCATTTTACAAATTATTCTAGAAAATATTGCAAAGAATATCATGCAATTTATAATGATTTTGTGAAATTTTTAAATTGAGCAATTTTTAAAGTAAAGGATTTGTTTTGTTGAGCATGCTTATTTGATCTAGTTGATCCTATTTTAGAAGGGAATTAGGTAGTTTTTTTTTTATGAACTTGCTCAATTTTTATTGGACCAAAACATGAAAAAAAAACTACCTTGTGGATTTAAATAATCAATTTTTCCTACACATAGCTACTTTGGGAAGGTTGAAATGGTGGATAATATTCTGCTCTTATCTCTATAGATTACCTTTCCATTAAAATATATATATTAAAGGAAGCTTTAGCTTGGGATGAGAAAAATAAGATATAAAAAAAATAATATATATATATATATATATATATATATATATATATATATATATATATATATATATATATATATATATATAATTAAAAGCATCTTTTCTGAAAGAAAGAAAACAAAAAAATAAAAATAAATAAAATATATATTTAGAAGCATATTTCTTGTAAAAAATAAAGAAAGCTATAAATTACCATTAATATTGAGAAAAAGGGAGCTATGTTATGTTGGAAGGAGAAGGTTGGAAAAGAAGAAGAGCTTAAGGAAGCACAAAGGAAGCATTCAACTGCTGGAAACTCCAAGTTGGGACTTTCCTACTTACATTTTGCTTCAAAAGAATCTTTGTGATTGGATTTCATAGGACTAGATTATTTCTTTCTTGCTTATTGCTATTCTAATCCTTATTTTCTTATGTTCTGACTGTGCAAGGTTTATTTCAATTTGAAATAATTCTATTTGCATCCGAAGCCTTTAGCTAATGGATAGAATTACATTACCAAATAGAGAATTAGTCATGCCATATTTTATTAAATGATCATGTGCCTAATATTTTGATTGGGCATCAAATTATGTGATATCGATTATGATATAGTATGGCTTTCAAGACCCCATATCAATATACTAGTAATTCCTTGTGAGAAATTGATGTGTCTAGGCTATGTGACATCAAATTATTCTCATGCAGCTATGGCTGTAGCCCCAATGAGATTGCACAGTCAAACCTTCCATGATGCCATAGTGTGTAATTATTGTTAAACCTTGCATTCTATTAGCTAACTATGTGCGACCATTCCGAGTGATATATTTTGTTTTAAGGATTTGAATTGTTTTTATTTGGGTGAATTTCAAAGCTTAGGTACCTGAATAAATAGTTGAGCTTCACCAACATTGCTATAGAATTGTGATGAGCTGAAACTCCAATTTAATTGGCCTATGTCATAGTTTATATTTTGTATTGACAAGTTTGCTTCATCTGAGGCTAAGATACACCCACACAAGTCCCTGCTAGCTATATCATCCGAATCATAGGTGAATCACCCTAGATTAACTTCGTTGCTGTTAAAAGTGATCAAACACTTACACTAAACTATGGAAAAATCACCAATGCCTAGTATGATGACAGGTGATAGTATTTTGTACCCTAAAAGCTTGCATTCAATTATTTTGAGATAAATTAATCAATCCTTGAACTCCTGGTAGGTGAAATTAGTCTGATAAAAAATGTCCCACAGTGGTAGTATAATACAAATCCTGGAAACCATAATATTTCCATGGACTGCATTGATGACAAACATAATTTTGATGATCATAGTATACATATTGATCGGATCTTAGTCCACTTCACCATCCTATCTCTTTTGTTGACGAGTTTTATAACGATACCATAGCTTAATACTTGACAAGAAGGGTTTTTGATACATTTATGGGTACCTTATAATCATTCAATATATATTTTATACAAACTCTTGAATTGGTGATGTCAAAAATTACTTATATTTGGGAAATCAAGGATGGATTGATTGGTCTGAGCCCTTTATTTGAGAACCTACATACCTTAAGATCATCTTACTTGGGTATTCTATAGTATAGTTTGGATTATAAATATGTGGAGTGATGTATTAAAATATGAAAAGCAATTCTATATGTTGATTGTTGAGTATATTCCTAAAGTTCAAATTTAAAGAAAAGTTCCTGTATGTTTTAATGTCATACGATTATGGAGTAGGGATTTTTCTTATATTTGATATAGGACTATTGCATGCAAGATGTAAATTAATTTGGATAAGGAATTTGGATATATTGAGATATAATTTTGTATAATATAGAAGCCTGTTAACATTGGATACCTTGATTAGAGATTTTATGTAAATTTGAATGGATTTAAAATTAAAGCAATCTCCTTTATTTATGGAATGATTGAAAAATAATATTTAAATCAATTATATTTGTAAATATTGGTTTTGTTTAATTATAATTTGAATGGATTATAAAATAAGAAAAAAAACAACTATGATTTGAGGTCTATTAGATAGACAAGTAGAATGAACAAGTGAAATCTAGTAATTAGATTAATTTAATGAACAAAGTAATGATATGTTGTGCATCATATGTGTTATAATGAAAAATGTAACTGATTGGAATTAACTAGAAGAGTGGAAGAGTGTCTTCTAGTTTTGGGAAAGGATGGATTGGTGTCCTTTCCTTGGGAAGAGGTATGGGACTCTTTCTTATGTTTGGTGGTAATCCAAACAAATAATGGTTGGGATTATGAATTAATCCTTATTGTGAAAATATTAAATATGGATGATTATGTGATTCATGCTTGGTGATTTCTTAGAATGTGTTATACATTTGGTAAATGTTTGGAGCATGATTGCATATATATTTGATTAGCATGTTTGCTTGCAATGCATTTGGTATACTTTGCATCCGAGTTGTCCTAATCCCTTCACTATCATCTCTCACACCATGGAGATTCAAGACATTCTAGAGAAGGACTGGATAACAATTATTGAAGACTATTATACTATTCATTTTGTATAAGCATGTTTTGAGATAGTTTCATTGTAATTATGGATGGCTGAAATTATTGATGTATAAACAACCAAGAGTTGTAATATTTGATGTATTTTGGATTACATGCTTATGTATATATTGAAAAGAATACTTCTAATGTAGTATTCACCTCAAATATATGTTAGGTGATATATGATTTGGAAATTGATCAAGTAATGGAAATTCTTTGATTAATATATATATATATATATATATATATATATATATATATATATATATATATATATATATATATATATATATTGTCAAATGTATGATGTTTAATGAATATAATTTTTATCTCTTATTGATTACAATAGTGTAGAGGGAAACTTATGGATGACCTACACAACAATATGAGATAAAACAATACCATTAATTTAAGATAATTAGAAGCAAACCAAGCACTCAATACATTTGGGAGGATGACAATAAAACACCAAACCTATCCATGTGATTTGGGTTCCTATCCCTCATTATGGACAAATAATGTCCTTTTGTAATGAACTTAATTGATTCATTTATATAACAAAAGGGTTGCCTAAATAAAAAGGGTGGATAAATAAGCCTTAAGAGGTATAAGGTAATATAATCATGCTTAAGATGGTATTCCAAGGATTATGTAATTTTAATCACATGTAGTGATTTTGTTATCTTAATGACCCCACCGAGAAAATGTGGGTAGGATCTAAGATCTATGAATAACCATTGTTGAGGTTATTTCATCTATGATGGTTTTCCATCCTCAAGGCATTTGCCTATATAGGGTGATTTCCATTTTTTGAGGGATGAAACCTAATTCTTGAGCATTCTCATATTTGAGTGGTATGAGGGTTTCATAGAAGCTGATCACTTCTACTCAAGAGTGACTCTTATCAAGTCTCAATATCTCTTGATAATATTTTCCTTGATAACTTACAATCCAAATGGAATGATTATATCTTAGATCATGATTATGTACCTTACCTCATGCATTTATATAAAAAAATATGGATAAGAGGTGGTAACAATTGGGGTTGTTACAATTATGGAATTGAATAATATGGAATTCAATTGTTAAAGTGTTATTTGATGATAAATTTAGTGATGATCATTTAGTTGGATGTACGCACCATTATGGTTAGTTTTCAATGTTGTGCATATTAGGTTGCACTTTTTAGTTCATAGAAAATCTAAAATTATATTGATGTTTTCAATTTTGATTAATTAAGGAGATGTTAATTAGATTTTTACAAATTATGTATTAGTTAAAAAATACTTGAATTTTTATAAAGTTATGAATAAAAGTTCTTATGTAAAGAAAATAAATGCATAAGAGTTATTTTGTTTTGTTAAAATAAGTAATGGATATTAGTAATGGTTCCCTAACGCTTGAGTAAATATGGAAACCATTATTGAGGGAATTTTCTCAATTTTGTTCAACATCATATTCATTTGTTAACATCAAAAATGTTTTTATTTATAGGTACAATGGCACCTTTTGGCGATGGAAATAAGGGAGGCAAATATTTTGGTTAAAAGAGTATCCTAAAATGTTTGACATATATCAAAATCTAGTGAGTCATATGCACAAACTCAAGGTACAAACACATTTTACCAACTAAATAGTTAATTTTTGTATTCTATTATTCTTTAATATAAAGCCTTTCTTCATAAAAAAATGATGGTTTTTTAGTTAGTGGATTTGTCCAAGTGGTGTGTTTATCCGCCTCTTTTTTTTTGCTTGGAAAAATGTATTATGTTAGCTCTTTAATATAATACCTTTTTACATTAAAAAAATTATATAGAACACCATTATATGCAAAAAATTATTATTAACCTTGATATACATCCACTTAAAGATATTCCCAGGGATGAGATGCCTCTGTTGGTTCGACTTTTATACACACCCCGTGAAGAATGAGCATAAAATACCGATAACACTTATACGGGATAAATCCCACTCACTTTAGGATCTTGCTGGATATCCAAGGTGTGAGTTACGGAGTTGGGTCGAATGTCTATTCACTCTTTTCCACTTTTGGAATAGTTTCAAGTGGATTGTCTGTTACCTTACAACGGGCTCAGGACTTCAGTTTAGTAATGTTTTTGGAGTTGGTTATCTTTGTGGATAATCGGATTTAAAATCGGTTCTTTGATCTAGCTCTTTATGCTTTAGCAGATTTAAATAAAAGACAAATTTAAAGAAAGATAAAAATGGATCATTTCACGGTGGAACAGAGAGAGTAGGGTAGGGCAAAAAAGAGAAGTTTATCTAACTTAGCTGCAAAACCAAAACTGCCAATTTTAGTTATACCGGTTAGCTTCACAATAGAACAAATCAAAGAGGAAAGTGTCCAGACTTTCTAAGATCACTTTCAACTAAGAGCATAAGACAAAGATGAAACAGATCTAACAAAAAATTATAAACAGAAGGGAAGTCGGTTAAAATTGGTATCTCTCACCAATAGCCTAGCTCGCACAGTGAGGACAGAGCAATTAGAACAGGCCTGAACCTTAAATCTATAATTTTCCCTAACATACAATAAAGAAAATGAAGCCTAACAACATATCCAATCCTGGTAACACAGATCTACAACATAAATTAAATAAACCTTAATGAAACGAAAACAAAAGAAGATGAACTTATCATAATCTGAAAGAGATTAGGCTCCTGGCCATGCTATCACAGAAAAAGAAAAATCACACCAACTCTAAGTCCAGAACAAAGCATTCAAACAAGATTTGCAGGAAATTGCTCCAATAGCTTTTATTTCTAAGTTTTCGCCTCCCGAATTTACATTCAAAAGAAGTATTTATAGACCCAGGATAGACCCTGATATTTTTAGAAATATCTTCTTCTCAAACCCTAAATTTTATCCTCTTAACCTTACTACCGAGGTTTTACAATATAAGGCCCTTTAAAAATAGAGTTTTTTATAAACCCTAACCACTCTGCAAATCTGAGTGTAGTTACTTGCCATAAATGGAAAAGGCATGATCTGATGTTATTCTCATCCATCTGTAACTGCAAGTAAATATCTTCATCTTTCTGGTGCACTTGCCGGGAGGGTCTCATTAATTCCTTAGAGAAATTCGGATGAGTCACCGGTTTCTCTGACACTTTATCTTCGCAGAGCCGCTTCTGAGTTGAAATTCTCCGCATGCCATTACTTTCACCATAAATTCTTCTGTTAAATGCATCCATCGACAAATTTCGGTAACTATGTGTAGATATTTTCATTTTTCGATCAATTGCCGACATACTCCATTAAATGGGCAACTGCTTAGTCACCGTAAAGTCTCTTTGCGGCTAGATCTGTAAAATCTGGATGAACCAACAATTCTCGACATCTCCAATTTCCATCTGACGGCCTTCATTTAATCCGTGCTTATTTTGTCTTTCTCGCCATTACTTCCGTTAGTATGCAACTGCCAGATGGCTTTCTGCAAAAGACATGCAAGGATTAGTACTTTAATATTATTAAATCAAAACCCTAATGTTCATTATATGTCGGCTTTATTTGCTTTTGACACGTGTCGTGATAACACGACGCTTTCCTCCAGCTGTTTTTCATTTTGGCCTCTTTGTCTCTTTTGGCATGAAAATGTGACATCGGATCCAGGACATGTCAGGATTTGTGACATGTCACGAAATCGCGACATTCCCTCCCTTAGCACTTCTTCTTTGTCCGTCATGAAACGTGACATGTCACGATTTCGCGACATGTCTAAATCGTGACATTCCCTCGCCTCACTTTTCTTTTTGTGAAGGACATGTCGTGATTTCGAGATGTCACGAAATCGCGACTTTTCGCCCTTGTTCCTTTTTCCTCTGTGGCATGTCACGATTTCGTGACATGTCGAAATCGTGACGTTTCTGCCTTGGTTTCTTTTCTCGTCGCGAAACCGTGACATGTCACGATTTCGCGACATGTCAATCTGACTTCCCTTGTTCTTTCTCCTCGCAAGACATGTCGGATTTCGTGACATGTCGCGAAATCGCGATGTTTTCATCAAGACTTGCATTCATCCAAAATGTGTCGCGATATCGCGACGTTTTCATTACTTGCACTTTCTTTCAAAATATGTCGCGATATCGCGACGTTTTCACTACTTGGCACTTTCTTTCCAAATATGTCGCGATATCGCGACGTTTTCATCACTTGGTATTTTCTTCCAAAATACGTCATGATTTCGCTACATTTTCATCAAGTTTGGCTTCCGACTCAAACCTGTCACGATTTCGCGACCTTTCCAAAAATGGAAAGTGTCGCGATATCGCGACTTTTCTAAAAATGAAAGTCGTGATATCGCGACGTTTCCAGGACTTAGCCATTTTTCCAAGACCCGTCACGATTTCGCGACATTTCCAAAAATGGAAAGTGTCGCGATATCGTGACTTTTCCAAAAATGGAAGTGTCGCGATTTCGCGACGTTTCCAGCACTTAGCAAAATTTCCAGAAATTGTAGGTTGACTCTAATGAATTCATTCATCTGTATTTTGCATTTTTACATATCTGTGAAAGATCTTTTTACTCAGAATGATTCTAACTTTTAAAGAAGTGAATTCTAAATTGAAATCAAAGCCATAGGCAAGCCTACTTGGATACTTTGATATAGGCAAAACTTGAAGAAGAAAGAGGCAAGCAAAAATTTGGAATTAAAACCTGAAAAACATCAAGAGGGTCCTTACTGCAAAATGAAAGCTCAATATTTTCAAAGGATGGAAATTCATTTTTCAGTGGGGGTGTGTTGCTTCTCAACAAATGGCGATATCTGCGGGTAAAATAGTAGCACTATTTTAGAATCCAGGACTCTAGTTTCAAAACAATGTAGACCATGTACCATGCCTTGCCACAAATATTCTTCAAAATAAATTAACTACTACCTGATAGTTGTTAAAATTTCCCAAGGACATACTAGGTTGAATCACTTAAGGAAGATTTCTGATGTGCAATTATAAGCGTATAAAACTTTCTTCAAGAATGACTGGGCCTTCGAATGTTGTACTCTGGATTGATCAACTTTTCTAGAAAGGGGAAACCGAGTTGTGAAAGGGGAAACCGAGTAGGGCTCTGTTTACTAGTTTAGCCTTTTACAGCCCCGACAGAGTTACTCTTTAGATTTACACGACCCTGATCCACAACTGTGAAGTAGTATCTACAACTTGGTAAAAGAAAACATCTTCTGAAGCCTTGGCTACCTCTTTCATTACATAACTTTTTCCTTCCTTTTTTTTTTATAGGAAATAACAGAGTGCCAGTTTTATGTTGTCTTGCTCAACTTTCACCTTCTCTCTCTCTCCTTTGAAATATACCGAAATCTGAAAAGCCTTAAAAAAGAACAACAATTTTTTTTTTAATATTTCATCAATCTGGAACTGCTTCAGCCTGGGTACTGATAGCCTCTATGGATACTCAAATAATTTCACGAATCAGAGTCCCCTCTTATGACCAACTTTTCTTGGATTCCCTAGGAGTTTCTCCAGCCAAACAGTATAGCAGTTTCTTTATAATTAAAATAATTATGGCAAGCAAGACACAAAATCCAATCATCTTTCTACTGTTGTTCTGAATAACAAAATAGTTCCATTGTTCAGTTTAAGCAGACTATCTCTCAATTAGAATAATGAACACTGGATTTTGAACTCAGAATAAAACAATTTTAGAAGGCTGACTTTTTCTTTGCTGCCCAGGCAAAACTAAAAAAATAGAATTTTAAAAGCTAAAGAAATTTGTACAGATCCCAAAGGATAAAACACAGAACTTTAAAATAAAAAAAAAAATAAAATAAAATAAAATAATATGTACAGACCCCAAAGGATAAAACACAGACCTTTAAAATAAAATAAAATAAAATAAATACCTCAAAGCTTAAAATAAACTAAAATAAAATAAAACAAACTACTTCAAAGCTTATTTACAATGTATACACATGTTACAACGTCTTTGTGATTCATTCAAACGATATATTGGATGGAACAGCTGAGAAATAATGCTTTAGATATTGACCATTAACAAGGAGGTTCAAAAAATTACCCTCCAGGTCCTGTAGAAAAAATGCATTATTACCCAGGGTTTTGGCAATCTGGTATGGCCCTGTCCATAAAGGTTGCAGCTTGGTGTTTTTACGCTTCTTTTCATGGGCTTTGTCCCATAGAAACACCAGGTCTGCAAGTTTGAACGCCTTCGAATTGGCCCTCTCGTCAAGCCAGTGCTTGACTATCTCTTGGTGCTGACTAAAATGCTCCACAGCTTGAAGTCGTCCACCCTGCAAATCAAACAAGTCCAACATACGGGTTTTCGTATCTGCATGATCAAAGTAATGTAAAGCAAATTTTAATCTTGGTACTAATGCTTCATATTCTACCAAATTATTAGTGCAGGGAAACTGCAAGCGATAAGACATAAAATCGGTTTGATTTTTTGGTCTTTTAAGAACAGCCCCTGTACCATAACCTTGCTCAGACTTAGCTGCATCAATATGAAGTATCCCAACTTCATTATCGTGATTAAGGTGAGCTTTAACCGGTTTCTCCTTTTGAGTAGTTGTTAAATTATAAACCCCGATATAACAGCCCTCAGCAAGATTAGCAGTCTCATTCTTGGCATTATACTCTATAATCATGAGTTTATATCTTGGTTCTCTGTTGATTCTTAATTGATTTGCAAAACCATTCCAGGGTAACCACATATGCGAGAAATCAGTAGCCAAATACCCATTCAATGATTTTGACCAATCCTTGCTTAAAAGCATCCCGTATCCTACAGGAATATCCACCACCTGAATATCAATTATGTGCTGCGCTCTTGGCTCAGATGCTAGCTGGATATGTATATTCTGAAGTTCACCTACCACTTTAACTTCAGACTTATCCAATTGGACGACTCTCATCTCGGAGTTCATGGGGGTCAAACCCAACTGCTGACAGATGGCTAAAGGCATGACATTGGCTGAAGCCCCAGAATCTACCAGACAGTTGTGTAAGTTTTTCCCAAATATTCGGACAGTCAGTAGAAAAGGTGAAACTTCAGTCTTCTCTTTATACATAGCCACATTTGCATTTGCCATCTTCTTTCCTTTTTCCAAAGGTTTGGTAGTAGGTTCAGAATATGTTTTGATCAGGTTATCCCTCTGTTCAAAAATTTGGGCCAGCTCATGAAGAGTGATGTTGGCTTTGATTTTTTTCATGTCCTCCACTATATTATATCCTTTATTGAGTGGAGGGACAAATGCATCTGGTCCTCTCGGATTTCCTCCCTTGGGTGGGGATGGGTTATTGCTTGAAGATGGATCTGGAGGAACACTGTGTGAGTTGTCCGGAGGGGTAGATGTAGTGTTGGGCTCGGATTTTTGTTTTTGAGGTTGTAGTTGTCCCTCCTGTACTATTGAAAAGCCTGTACTTCATCCATGGGTAGCTCCACAACATTCTCTGATTCTTCTGGGAAAGTGAAAGAATCTAAGACCATAGCTGCACTGTGGTTGGATGAACTTGGGGCATCCGTAGTTCTTTGATGTTCAGGAGAAACCAACTCGCCAGAAAGAGCTTCAAAGGCATTACAGAATTCCAAACAATCCAACTCCCCGTGCTGAGACGTTCCATGAATCCTGCACCAGTTAGGCAAGGCTAAATCACAAATATTTACATCATGCCCTTTACCTTTATAATCCTTATTGGGCTCGTATGGGGGCCGAGTGAATCTATTCTGCTGATAAGAAAACCTGTTTGGGTTTTCGTCGGTGGACACTTGCCTTTTGAAAGTCAAAAAGTCATTTGCCAACTTTTGGACTACCCTTGAAACTTCTTCAACTCTTGTGTTATCAGCTTCTTTACCTGGATTCTGTACATTTTCAACAGGTGCTACAGCCAATGGATTTCCTGATGGTGGAGTTTGACACACTGGCAACATCATCTGATGTGGTATGGGATTGAAAATAGGGGCAGCTTGTGTGACCAAAGGAATTTGATGAGCATTTAAAGGTTGGGGTCCCAACTGTCTTTCCAGAACCAAAGCTTCTTTGTAAGCCTCTGTTAAATTGGTAATAGAGGGATCTCTTTTCAAGAAAATAGAAGTCATTGGATCTAGAGAATTCCTAAAAATCTCTAATGCCAGGTCTGCATTTGGCACATAATAACCAGTCAGTCTACCATAAGCCTTCTGAAATCTAACATTGTAAGATCTGACAGATTCATTTATTTCTCTTTTAATACCATAAAACTGCTGATATAATACACTCGGGATCTATTACCTCACCAAACTGTGATACAAAAACCTTTTCCAAGTCATTCCAACTGGTAATAGAATCGTTAGTGAGATTTAGAAACCAATCGTAAGCTCCCTCCTGGAGAGTGAACGGGAACAATCTGCAAGCCACATCTTCATGTTGTACATTTAACAATTTTAGAGCATTCTTGAATGCTACTAGATGTTCTTCTGCTGTCCTAGTTCCATCATGCTTATATCTGGGAAGATATCTCTCAGGATTTTTGGGCAGGTCATGGGCTACACCCGAGATATTTAAGGCAGTGGAACCTAACCAGTTTGCCATTATTACTTGATTGACAATGATATTTTCAGTTGCAGTTGGAGTAACTACAAGTGGTGATAAAACTATTTCAGACAAGGACTTGGCCCTTCTGAGGCTGCTTCTTCTAGGAGTTTCTAACTCAGGCACAAGGAGCTCTCCAGCTCTGGAGTGGGACCTTGTTACTCTATAATTAGAATCCAACTTTTCACCAGCACTTACAACCTTACAATCCTTAACAGACTACTGAACTTGAGGTCCTCTTTTCTAGCAATTTTAAATATTGGTGTTGAGTTTCGTTGTTTAGGCAAAAACTCAAACAAACAAGTTTTAAAAGAGCTGAAGAGGAGAGAAAAGGATTCAAAAGATAAAATACCAGACTCTGCACAGACAACTTACAATACTGAACGGAGTTCAATGGGCCCTCCTTCTAGTGCCAATTTTAAATGTTGGTGTTGAGTTCCACTGTTTAGGCAAAAACTCAAACAAACAAGTTTTAAAAGGCTGAGGAGGAGGGAAAAAGCTACGACTGATAAAAGTATTTTTAAATTCCACATACAATCATATTTCTCAACTCAAGCACACTAAGAACGTAAGTTCTGCCCTCCTTCTAGCGCCAATTTTAAATGTTGGTTCGACTTTTATACACACCCTGTGAAGAATGAGCATAAAATACCGATAACACTTATACGGGATAAATCCCACTCACTTTAGGATCTTTCTGGATATCCAAGGTGTGAGTTACGGAGTTGGGTCGAATGTCTATTCACTCTTTTCCACTTCTGGAATAGTTTCAAGTGGATTGTCTGTTACCTTACAACGGGCTCGGGACTTCGGTTCAGTAATGTTTTTGGAGTTGGTTATCTTTGTGGATAATCAGATTTACAATCAGTTCTTTGATCTAGCTCTTTATGCTTTAGCAGATTTAAATAAAAGACAAATTTAAAGAAAGATAAAAATGGATCATTTCACGGTGGAACAGAGAGAGTAGGGTAGGGCAGAAAGAGAAGTTTATCTAACTTAGCTGCAAAACCAAAACTGCCAATTTTAGTTATACCGGTTAGCTTCACAATAGAACAAATCAAAGAGGAAAGTGTCCAGCTTTCTAAGATCACTTTCAACTAAGAGCATAAGACAAAGATGAAACAGATCTAACAAAAAATTATAAACAGAAGGGAAGTCGGTTAAAATTGGTATCTCTCACCAGCGACCTAGCTCGCACAATGAGGACAGAGCAATTAGAACAGGCCTGAACCTTAAATCTATAATTTTCCCTAACATACAATAAAGAAAATGAAGCCTAACAACATATCCAATCCTGGTAACACAGATCTACAACATAAATTAAATAAACCTTAATGAAACGAAAACAAAAGAAGATGAACTTATCACAATCTGAAAGAGATTAGGCTCCTGGCCATGCTATCACAGAAAAAGAAAAATCACACCAACTCTAAGTCCAGAACAAAGCATTCAAACAAGATTTGCAGGAAATTGCTCCAATAGCTTTTATTTCTAAGTTTTCGCCTCCCGAAATTACATTCAGAAGAAGTATTTATAGACTCAGGACAGACCCTGATCTTTTCAAAAATATCTTCTTCTCAAACCCTAAATTTTATCCTCTTAACCTTACTACCGGGGTTTTACAATATAAGGCCCCTTTAAAAATAGAGTTTTTTATAAACCCTAACCACTCGGCAAATCTGAGTGTAGTTACTTGCCATAAATGGAAAAGGCATGATCTGATGTTATTCTCATCCATCTGTAACTGCAAGTAAATATCTTCATCTTTCTGGTGCACTTGCCGGGAGGGTCTCATTAATTCCTCAGAGAAATTCGGATGAGTCACCGGTTTCTCTGACACTTTATCTTCGCAGAGCCGCTTCTGAGTTGAAATTCTCCGCATGCCATTACTTTCACCATAAATTCTTCTGTTAAATGCGTCCATCGGCAAATTCCGGTAACTGTGTGTAGATATTTTCATTTTTCGGTCAATTGCCGACATACTCCATTAAATGGGCAGCTGCTTAGTCACCGTAAAGTCTCTTTGCGGCCAGATCTGTAAAATCTGGATGAACCAGCAATTCTCGGCATCTCCAATTTCCATCTGACGGCCTTCATTTAATCCGTGCTTATTTTGTCTTTTCCGCCATTACTTCCGTTAGTATGCAATGCCAGATGGCTTTCTGCAAAAGACATGCAAGGATTAGTACTTTAATATTATTAAATCAAAACCTTAATGTTCATTATATGTCGGCTTTATTTGCTTTTGACACGTGTCGTGATAACACGACGCTTTCCTCCAGCTATTTTTCATTTTGGCCTCTTTGTCTCTTAAGTGTGAATTGCTTCTTTTTCGTGACATGTCCGATTGGTCGCGACATTCCCCTGCTTCTTTTTCTGGCTGTCTTTGTGACATGTCATGAAATCGTGACGTCCCTCTCCTTTTTTTTGCTGTGTCGCTTTGTTCCTCGCTTCCTTTTCCTTTTTCTTCGGATGTCAGATTTCAGACATGTCGCAATGCGACTTTTCCCTTTTTTTTTCTCCCGCGACATGTCGATTTCATGACATGTCGCGAAATCACGACGTTTTTTGCCCCTTGGTTTCTTTTGCCTCCTGCTGTCGCGAAACTGCGACATGTCACGATTTCGCGACATGTCACGAAATCGTGACCTTTTCATCAAGACTTGCATTCATCCAAAATGTGTCGCGATATCACGACGTTTTTATCACTTGCACTTTCTTTCCAAATATGTCGCGATATCGCGACGTTTTCAACACTTGCTTCCCAAAATATGTCGCGATATCACGACGTTTTCATCACTTGGTCTTTTCTTCCAAAATACGTCGCGATATCGCTACATTTTCATCAAGTTTGGCTTCCGACTCAAACCTGTCGCGATTTCGCGACCTTTCCAAAAATGAAAAGTGTCACGATATCTCTTTCCAAAAATGGAAGTGTCGCGATATCGCGACGTTTCTAGGACTTAGCCATTTTTTCAAGACCCGTCACGATTTCGTGACATTTCCAAAAATGGAAAGTGTCGCGATATCGCGACTTTTCCAAAAATGGAAGTGTCGCGATTTCGCGACGCTCTCAGCACTTAGCAAAATTTCCAGAAATTGTAGGTTGACTCTAATGAATTCATTCATCTGTATTTTGCATTTTTACATATCTGTGAAAGATCTTTTTACTCGAAATGTTTCTAACATTTAAAGAAGTGAATTCTAAATTGAAATTAAAGTCACATGCAAGACTACTTAGATACTTTGATATAAGCAAAACTTGAAGAAGAAAGAGGCAAGCAAAAATTTGGAATTAAAACCTGAAAAACATCAAGAGGGTCCCTACTGCAAAATGAAAGCTCAATATTTTCAAAGGATAGAAATTCATTTTTCAGTGGGGGTGTGTTGCTTCTCAACAGCCTCCACATGAAAATTTTCTTAACAATGACATGCAACAACCACTTTATGAGATGCCTCAAATAGACATGCCAAATGAAAAAGAAAACAATCATTTGAATAAAATGTAGAATTTTGGGGAGACTTCTAGTTAGAAACCTAAACATAAAAACTTAACTAGGTGGACTATTAGAAGAGCATTTCAGCTTGAATGGTCATCAACATATCCCTTTATTGATTCAGTCTAGCTAGATAACAATAATGACATACCAGTAGAATGTAGATACATAATTTGTAGTTGGAAACTAGGAAATAATTATAAGATGCAATTAAGCTAGACACAATAGAAAAACATTGTGGAAAATTTTATTCAATAGTAAAATAAAGTGATGGAAAAACTAAGAAAATAATTAGGTGGAAGGATACATAGAATGCATGCATGTCAGATATGCATAATAATATGAAAAGGAAATGAAACAACAACAAAATCTTATTGAGAAGGGTGGAACAATTCAAGCTCAATTTCAAAAAATTCATAAGACCACTTTAGCTTCAAAAAGTTTGAAGTTTGCTATTGTATATAGTATTCTTAAAAAGGGTAGACACATATATGATTTAATGGTTATAAGAACCTATTTCAACTAGATGATGTACAAAACCTTCCTAGTTCCCATTGGTTAGATCAAAGTTGTTAGGAAATGATAAAATGTATTGGTTGAGGAGGGCCTAAGAGAGAAAGTAAAACATGCCAATTTTATTTTACTTTTAATTGATGAGGTAGCACCTATTGACAACACATATTGGATTTGCATGCATGTTTACACATTCCAAAATCATTTAAGCCAACCTCATTTACTAACACTATATAATATGGTGGAAAATTATAATGCAAAAAACATTTACAATGTTGTTGTAACTAGTTTAAAGGATACTGCAAGAATGATGATACAAAAATAGCCATAAAGTTAATATGTGTTGGAGTTGATGGTGCTGCTACAATGCAAAGACACAGGAACAACCTTTGTGTTCAACTTCAGATATAAATTATCCCATATTGTATATCCATTCATTGCATGGATCATAGAATGAATCTTGCATACAAAAATGTGAGCACATTTGAAAATGTTGTGAGAGTGAAAGAACTTATTCGTGAAATACAAACTTACTTTTTGTGTAGTTCAAAAATATTTGCAAAGTTTCAACGATTTTTACTAGGAGTTATTGAAGGTGGAAAATTGTTAAAAGATGTAGATACCAAGTGGATTTCACTATTTCAACATACATATAGAATTTTTATAGAATATCAATCCTTAGCAGGGTTATGCACAGGGGCGAAAATTCGTTAATAAGTGAATAATGATATTTTTCAAAATGAAAATTTGTGAATTTTGGGACCTTGGCCGTCAGCCCATTCTCCTAAAATTTTCAGAAAAATATATTTTTTTGGGTCGAGTCGCCTAAAAATTATAATATTTTAAATTTTAAAATTTAAATCACCCGTCCTCCTGCCCATATTTTGGACTGAATCACCTTAAAATTATATATAATTTTATTAACCTACATAAATTCACCCACTATAGATACCAAAACATACTATTACTTGTTATAGTTATACATTCAACAAAAAAAGGAGAACCCAAATTCAAGCTGAAAAAATAAAAAAACCAGAGAAGCCAAAAAAAGAGTGATTGGCAACAGATGAAGGAAAAAATACAAGACTACAGAGAAAAGACTCTAAGTACAATTTTTTTTTATGCCTTTTTTACTTTTTTTCATTAATGCTTCCATTCATACAGACTCCATGCTCATCCTAGACCCACCCAGGTCGTCCCCTACATGAGGTTGTCTCCTGCATGATGTCTTCAGACTCATGCAAGTTGTCCCTCACAAGTCATCCCTCGCATGATGTCTACGGAATCATGTAGATCATCCCTCACATGATATCTATAGACTTGCCTAGGTCATCCCTTGCACCTAGGTCATCCCTTGCAGGTCGTCCCTCTGCCTCACATGATGTCTACGATCCCATGCAAGTTGTCCCCTACATGTCATCCCTACCATGATGACTAAAAACTTACCTAGGTCATCCCTCACATGATTACTACATACTTACCCATGTCGTCCCTTACGCTCAGGTCATCCCCTGTAGGTCATCCCTCGCATGATATCTATGAACTCATGTAGATCATCCCTCACATGATGTCTACAGACTCATGTATGTCATATCTTGAAGGTAATCCCTCGTATGATGCCTATGGACTCATGCAGGTCATCCCTTGTATGATATCTACAAACTTACCCAAGTCATCCCTTGTAGATCATCCCTCGCATGATTACTATAGACTTGCCCAAGTCATCCCTATAATGATATTTATGGACTCATGTAGGTCGTCTCTAACATGATGCTTACAAAATCATGTAGGTCATCCCTCGTATGATGTCTACAGACTCACCCAGGTCGTCCCTTGAATGATGACTACAGAATTGCCTAGGTCGTCCCTTGCACCCAGGTCATCCCATGTAGGTCATCCCTCGCATAATATCTATGAAATCATGCAGGTTGTCCCTCATATGATGTCAACATACTAATGCAAGTCATTCCTCATTGGTTGTCCCTCACATGATGCCTATCGACTCACATAGGTCATCCCTATGTGAATCTATAGTCATCATACATGACGCCTTCCAACTCACATAGGTCGTCCCTCGTCGGTCATCCCTCACATGATGCCTACCAACTCACATAGGTCATCCCTCATCGGTTGTCCCTATAGGTTGCAAGGTCATCCAACTTTATCAATCGGTTGCAGAGGTGAAAATGATAAAAAAATATTCTATATTAGTTTATTATTATCAATTTAAAGTTTAGATCTCGTTGAGCTATGTGGTTTTAAAAAAAAATTGAAAAACGAAGCTCTGGATCAAAATTTATACCTCCTAAAAGGTTGTAGGGTAGTCTGCAGTGATGAGGGACAACCAACACCATGTGAGGTATGACATGTGTGAGCCTGTAGTCATCATGCATGATGCCTACTGACTCACATAGGTCATCCCTATGTGAGTCTATAGGCATCATGTGAGGGATGATCAACGAGGGATGACCTATGTGAGTCTGTAGTCATCATGAATGATGCCTACCGACTCACACAGGTCATCCCTCATATAATGCCTAATGACTCATATAGGTTATCCCTCATTGGTCATCCCTCACATGATATCGGTCATCCCTTATTACTGCAGACTACCCTGCAACATTCTAGGAGGTATAACTTTTGATCCAGAGCTCCATTTTCAATTTTTTAAAACCCATATAGCTTGATGAGATATACAATTTAAATTTATAAAAATAAACTAATAGGGCCATCCCTTGAATGAATCCTACTGACTCACGTGGGTCATCCCTGACTCACTTGGGTCGTCCCTCGAATGAAGCCTACTGTCTCACTTGGGTTGTCCCTGTGAGTCCGTAGACATTATGCATGGGAATCAGAGTATGTTTAGTGATTATTTATATCTTATGACATGTTTGTCAAAACATTTGGTGAATTCGCCTACTTTTCTTTTTCTTTAAAAAAAAATTAATTCACCATTGCCTCTACATGACTTTCCACCATATTCGCCTTATTTTTCTATATATATTTTTGAGCATACCCCTTATGCATAACCCTGATACTTAGTGAGGTTTATGTATGCAAATCATAGGGTAGTTGATAAGGTAAAATATTTTCTATATCGTATGACTGGATTGGAAACACTTCTCACATTATGTGGTATTCTTCCATTGTTGCAAGAAATGAATACTTTGATTAAAATTGCACAAGAAAGATGCATTTATATTGTTGATTTCATCAGGATGAGAAAATAGAAATGTATGCATATTGATAGGATATAGTTGTCCAAATAAAATTTAACATATCATTTTTTTGATAGTTGGAAAACTTTAACTAATATCTATGATCCAAAAAACTTTTTGAAGTTCAACATCAACAATCATATTTGTATTAATGTTCATGGAAATATGATACCTTTATATTGTTTTGAAAAGTGGACACATATAGATATAGAGGTTGTTGCACACATGTCCATTACAGATAGCAAATTTGATGTAGTTTTACACAATACCAAGATTAAATTGATAAAAATAACATAATCATTAATAAGGGAAATAAGAGATTGTTTTCAAAGAGATGATTTTCTTTAGGTGATGGGTGTGGTTGACCCTATGTTTTGGGAGCCTTGTACTGACTACAATACTACAAGTGAGTTTTTTATAAGATATATGGGCACTCTTGTTAAACATTTCACTAAAATTGTGGAAATCAATGGTATTGAAATCAATGGTATTCTCAAAAAAGAACTTTTGACACAAAAATCAACCTATTTTTGATTGAAAATGGTTGGTCAAATGTCACATTTGAGTAACCCTCATGAGCTTAGTTCCATTACACGTTTGTGAAAAAAAATATATCCAAGTAGTGTCTTAGAAGATATGATTAGTGAATATTTTTGTTTATATGAATTATGTCAAACATTGATTTTGGGATCTATGGAAGACAAAAGGGTTTTTAGTGCACTATCTTTTGTGAATATAAATTTTGTAATAGGTTTGAAAAAAATTTATAAAATTAAATTGATAATATATGTATCATTGTATGAGTTGGATGAGTATCCCTTTGATAGAGCTTTGGCATATTTTTCAATCCCTAGTAGGCAGAAGAGGTATCACTAATATTCATGATAATGAGGATAATAAAACTTGCAGTGATTAGATTGTGGAGATACAAATATTTTCTATGTGTGCAAGTGATTTTGGACAAGCTGAGAAGTGTTTGTTTTAGCTTCCTCCATTATAATATTTCTAATATTTAACAAAATTGATATATTTAATAGTATTTGTTATCATTTGTTTTCTACTAGGATATCAAAATTGGATTTTTGGTTTAATAAAATATTATGTTTTATATCATAGCCTTGTTATTTTATTAAATATAT
The DNA here is from genome assembly GCA_028583015.1 of Wollemia nobilis. Taxonomy (NCBI): domain Eukaryota; kingdom Viridiplantae; phylum Streptophyta; class Pinopsida; order Araucariales; family Araucariaceae; genus Wollemia; species Wollemia nobilis. The sequence goes on along the minus strand of JAQPPZ010017031.1, from coordinate 1,202,286 downwards.
TCGCTGATAAAATTTTATGTTTTATATCATAGCCTTGTCATTGTATTAATTTTCTATGTTGATAAAATTTTATGTTTTATGCTTTAGATTTGAATAAATATAAACCCACGCATTCATGTATCCTTTTTAATTATTTTTGTATAAAAAGTGTTGTATGTAGTTTAGAAAGTGCTATATGGCCAAATTGAGTTCATGGTTATTTGTTTAATAAATATTTAAAGTCCCCCATTTACATCTATTATGCAAATAACTATACTATATAAGGTAGTCAACTTTAAACCAATAGTAAATATCTATTTTGTAAATTGAAAGTACAATAGTAAAAATAATTGAATTATCATTAATTTTAAACCAACAAGAAAATATACATGGAAACAATATTTAAATAGTATGATACTCAAGTTATAGAAATGTCTTTTTTATTAATTGGAAAGATATCATTGCATTGTACAAAATTGTTGAGTGCAATACAACAAAATTTTTAGTAAACAAGTGAATTGCATTCACATTTTCATTCTTGATATTGGGGGCCTGAGGTAGTTTTGGGATCTCCTTGATTTTGAGGTTCTTCCGCACTTCTAGTTCATTAGGTCCTTCCTATATAGTCAGCACTTCTAGTGCTCCAATTTTGACCAAGACTTCCTCTACTATCTCTAAACCCCTCAACAATACCCTTTCTTCTTTCGTAGGATCTTCTTGTACTATTGAAAGTACTTTTTTACCCTTTTGCTTAAGAAAAAAATCAAGGTCCAATCCATTTTGGATTATGATCCTTCTGAAAGCGTTGCTCTCTCTAATTGTGGCTTGTAATATTTCTTTTATATTTATAATACCTTACACGTTTATCTTTCCCATTCTTAGATAAACTTGTAGGCTTTTCACCTGTTTATTTAAGTTATCAAAATTGACCTACAAAAGAGAAAAAAAAGACAAGTGATAGTTATATGAAAAAAAAACAAACAAAATTAAGATGACTTACCTCGACTACATCCTTGGCAGCCTCAACAACTACAACTTTTTTCTTGTCAAATACCCATTAGTTATAATAAGCCTTGGCTTTAGCATGAATGTTCTTAAATATATTCAACATAATATATAACATTTCATCATCATTGAAATCGATGGCCTTCATTGTGTCAAAATTAGTTTGATGTAGCAGAGCATCAAAGTTTTTTGATTCATTTTCAACCAATGAAAAAATGTCTTCACTTTTTGAATTTTTTTGTATCTGGAATTTAATTGCTTTATTAAAAATTTGTCCTAATAATCCCAATATTTTATTTCTACTAAATCATGAAGCAAAGTATCTTTGATGGTTACTTTGTAATTTTTTGACATTAAAATATCTTTAGAAAAATTTACTTTCTCATCCTTATTAAGAGGACGAGGTTCACTAGCTTCATGACCAAGTGATGTGGTATGGGGAGATGCAACTAAATATTTTATTTGTTGTGCTTCTTTTTGAGGATCTTGAAGCACATCTGTTGCTTTAAATAAATTGAGAATGTTACCTTGTAAAAGATAATCATCATAAAGTGGAGGATTATCTAATTTTGAAGCTGAAATTCTCTTTATACTTGAAATATTTACAAAAGAAAAATTTAAAATTTTTTAAGTTTGGTTTGGTACTCCTTGCATCCTGGATGAAAAAAATTATTTTCCTCGCATGCATTGACCTCTCATTATTTATTGTCATGGTGGATGTAGGGGAAATGCCATCAATTGTATTCTTTGGGTAAATTGCAATGAGTCTGCTAAAAATATTATAATAAAATTTTGTTAATTTTTTTATCAATAGTGATACAATAAAATTTAATTAAGTAAATATATATTTATTTATATGAATTACACTTACCGGGTGAATATGATATTTTTTGTGTAGTTACACCGTGTAATGTCATCTTGGTGCGGTGTAGCTATGAAAGCATATAAAAAATTCAATAAAAATGATTGATTATAATTTTAACCAAATGAATACATGAACTGAAACTCAAAATAGTAAGCTTACATGTAGTGGATGTGGCCTTGCTAACTTCAACATCACTTTGCACATGACATTTAGGTAGAGGTGGTTGAGAAATAGGAGAAGTAGAAGACCTCAAACATTTTGTAGGTTTTCTCTATAATGGTGTTGATTCTGACTATGTGTTAGAATCTCTAGTGGATTTTGGCTTATGTCTCCTTAATGCAACATCCTATTTTGTAGTGGAAGAGGATGCCCTTATCTACATTTAAGTTAAAATTAAAAAAAATTAAAATAAGGAAAGAATTAGTTGAATATAAAAATTACTACTTTATCAAAAAATAAATTTTTATCTACACCTATTTGATGTCATGACAACATTTGCTAGATCTGCGTGTAGGGAGGTCATAACTGTAGTATTTTACACATTATAATAAGATTTGTAATAAAACAAAAGAATATAATTGCATGTGGAGACTATTGTAGTAGTTTTAATTTTGATGCTATGTAGATTTGTTCTGATGCGTTGTGAAACATAGGTACACCAATTTAATTTTTGGTGGGCAAGACATTGAACCAAATATGCTAATACCCAAAACAGAATGTATGTCGATCTTCCTTGTAGAAAAAGTATTTCTTAGAATAATTTTATACACACTTGAAGAACTTGTCTTGAACAAATGATAAAGTCAATCCCCTTCTTGACTTAGTAGTGGAAACTACAAAAACAATAGTACCTAAGAAACCCCAAATTTCAACTTTAAACAAGACGAGAAAAATTGAAAGTTATACCTAACAAAAAATATACAGAGACTTTATAGTTGGTCTCTAGGTATACTCTATCTTCGTCACTTAAAATGAAATTTGGAGTGACAATATCACCATACTTGTGTGGTAAACCTATCAATCTCTAGACGTTTGAGGGTGATGCAGGAGCATCCGGTGAGGGAAAAGCAATCTTGCATCCTCCAAATTCCTTTCTTAATTTTATTTATTCTCTGAGTACTTTGAATTTAGTGTGGTTCCTATCCTTTCCCGCGGGGAAGTTTTGTAAAAGAAAAGGGCAAGGCGTCGACGAGAGCAAAGGCTAGTTTGGGTCGCGATATCGCGACGTCGCGATATCACGACGTTTGTTAACGACTTGAGCAGCGTTGGGTTTGCGTCGCGATATCGCGACGTCACGATATCGCGACGCCAGTTGGCAACTTGGGCAAAGGGGAGCTTCCGTCATGATATTGCGACGTCGCGATATCGCGACGTGTTATCAAATAAGCAAAAGTGATGCAGACTTGAAAGGGGGATGGTTTGGTCACGATATCGCGACGTCGCGATATCGCGACGTTACTTGCGAAAAGGGGAAAGGTTGACCATTGGGTCGCGATATCGTGACTAATATGAAGTCAAGTTTATGTGGACGCGTAGGCTGATGAGAAAGCAAGCGATGGTGACACGTGGCCTCCACGTTTCTTAAGGTGACACGGCCAGTTGAATACCAAGCTAGAGTAGACGCGCGGCTGCCTCGAAGATTAAAGTTTAAAATTTACGATCGCGTGTATTAAATATGGGGATGGCCTCCACAACAGTACAGAGCATGGACATTATGGGCGTAACAAAGACTGTGAAGGACAATCTGACCAAGGTGGCGTTTGCAGGACAGAGCAGACCATTAATGGGGTTCTCATGGTGGGTCGGGCAGTGACCCATTTTATGACAAAAATTTGAAGTTCGACCGAGGGAGGGAAATTCGAATTTGAAAGTGGTTAGGCAGGGCATTGATGGCCTAGGGGGATCGGGGGCCCTCGTTAAAAGGAAACCCAAAATGTAGTAACGGGGGATGGTGAGTTCGGGATTGGGGGAAAGAAGTAGTGTGCCTGGACATTGTAACAGGGATTTGTATTTTTTTATTTCACTAAAATTTAATGAGAAGTTGTTCGTTGTAATCTCGACCTTGCCATCAAGTGGTATCAGAGCTGGAGCTCCTGAGCGTGTAACAAATCGCCGGAAAGAGGCAGTTACACCAGGATATGTGGGAGGAATTTTATAAAAAAAAAGAGAAAAAAAAGAAATTATAATGCCTCCACGAAGGAACCGTGGCGGGGTAGGAAATGTGGTGCCGGCCGAAGACTTCCGGGCCTTGCAGAGACAAGTTCAAGCCACCAAGCGGAGTTACGCAGAAGGCACGAGCCGGAAGGGATGAGGACGGTGAGGACGAAGTTGAAGAGGAAGACCAATCTGAGGAGGAGGAAGAGGCTATGGACCCTACGCAAGCTCGGTTATACAAGGCCATCTCTCAGATTGGAAAGCAACCAAAAATGGAGGTTTCCACGTACTCGGGTAACTTGAATCCAGAAGAAGTAATTGATTGGATAAATGATTTAGAGGAGTATTTCGAGTACGAGGAGGTTGAGGACCCTAATCGGGTCAGATTTGCTAAGACCAAGTTGAAGGGTCATGCCGGCATTTGGTGGAGGGGGATACAGTTGGAGAGAAACAGACGAGGGAAAGAGAGAATAACCGGGTGGGACGAGAATGGTTGAGAAGCTGAAAAAGACAGTTCATCCCGACGAGACTACGAGTTGGATCCGTTAAGAAAGATGCGAGTTTGAGACAGGACGAACAGAAATTGTCCAAGAGTACACCGAAGAGTTTTACAAAATTTCCATTAGAACTGGGCATTTAGAGGGGAACAAAGAGAAGGTAGCCCGTTATATCAATGGGTTTAGAATCAGCATCCAGGAAGAGCTGAGTCTAGTTCGGGTAAGCACCATTGAGGATGCTTACCATGTTGCCTTAAAGATAGAAGAAAAACTAAATAGGCGGTTTGAAGGCAAGCAAAGAGGAAGGGGCCATGGTGGAAGAATTGGTGGGAGGACCAGTGGAGAAAAGTATAAGGACCCAAAGAAGACTGGTGAAGCCAGTGGTAGCCCAGATCAAAGGGAGGAGGATGCTCATCAACCCCGAGACCGGAACAGCTACCCAAGAGGACGGGGTGGATTTGGACAGGGATTTGGAAGGGGAGTATTCCGTGGAACATGTTTCCACTTGTGGTGAAGAAGGGCATCGTGCATTCGAGTGTCCACAACACCGGGAAAGAACGAACAAGAGGCACGAGGGTCCGGCCAGAGATGCTGTGGCAGAGGAAGATGTTGAGTCTGAGCATTCCGAAGAAGCGGAGAGGGGAGAAACAATGATTGTAAGAAGAGTCTTGTTGAATGAGGAGAAGGACACAGACCAGAGAAAAAGTTTATTCCGCACCAGATGTAAATGTGCAAGCAAGGTTTGCAATATCATTATTGACAATGGTAGCACGGATAACCTAGTTTCTGAGGAAATGGTTACAAAGCTACAGTTAGAAAGGAAGAAGCACCCACACCCATATCGGGTCGCATGGTTACAGAAAGACCACAGAGCTTTGGTCAATGAGCAGTGTTCCGTTAAATTCAACATTGGAAATTATTGTGATGAGGTCTTGTGTGACATCCTGCCCATGGATGCTTGCCACATGTTCTTGGGGAGGCCCTGGCGGTTTGACCGGAACACAGTGCATGATGGCCGTGCCAACACCTACTCATTGACAAAGAATGGTGTACGCCATAAACTAAAGCCCTTGAAGGATGCGGATGAAAAGGTATGTAACAATTCCAGAGTCTGTTTAGTTGAGGGGAGAGAGTTCATGAACGGGTTGAAGCATGAACATTTATGTTATGCAATAATCCCTAGAGTTAGGGAGAAGGAATGCTGGGATACCCCAGCAGAAGTCCAAAATCTACTGGAGGAATTTCTAGATATTGTGTCAGACAATGTGCACGAGGGTTTACCCCCAATAAGGAAAATTAGCCATCATATAGACTTAGTACCGGGATCAAGCTTGCCAAATAAAGGCTGCACACGGGATGGCGCTTTGTAGAGGCGAGGAGTTAAATAGACGAGGTCCGGGAATTGTTAGAAAAGGGATTGATTCGGGAAAGTTTGAGTCCATGCGCGAGTACTGCAGTGCTTGGCACCAAAGAAGGATGGGGAATGGAGGATGTGTACGGACTCACGGGCCATCAACAAAATCACTATTAAGTACAAGTTCCCGTTGCCAAGAATGGATGATATCATGGTCTGTTTAAGTGGAGCTGAATACTTCACAAAGATTGACCTGAAAAGTGGCTATCATCGGATCCGTATCCGAGAGGGAGATGAATGGAAGACAGACCTTCAAGACAAGAGAAGGCTTGTATGAATGGTTGGTCATGCCATTTGGGTTGTCCAATGCACCAAGTACTTTCATGCGGATGATGAATGAAGTACTGAAGGAATTCTTGGGAAGGTTTGTAATTGTTTATTTAGATGATATCTTGATATTCAGCAGGACCACAGGGGAACACACGATGCATATCGGGAAGGTTTTTGAGAAGTTGCGGGAAGAGCGAGTTGTTAATAAATCTGAAAAAGTGTAATTTTGTCAAAAAGGAGTTAGTATACACGGGGTTTGTAATCTCGGCGAAGGCCTAAAAATGGACCCGAGAGAAGGTAAGAGCCATCATTGAATGGCCTACCCCAAGAAGCACAACCGAAGTAAGATCCTTTCATGGTTTGGCCGGCTTTTACGGGAAGTTCATAAAGAACTTCAGCAACATCTGTGCACCTCTCACGGAAACAATGAGGGGGGATAAAAAGGAGTTCAAGTGGACATCGGGGGCTGAAAGGAGCTTTGATGCATTGAAGAGAAAAGTTACTGGAACAGCCTGTGTTGGCACTTCCAGACTTTAACAAGGTATTTCAGGTGGACTGTGATGCCAGTGGCAGTGCAATAGGGGTTGTACTGAGTCAAGGGGGCAAACCGAGTTGCTTATTTCGGTGAGAAGCTAAATGACGCTCGAAAAAAGTATTCGAGTTTATGACCAAGAATTTTATGCCATAGTTCGGGCTACGAAAAAGTGGAGACACTATTTATTACCAAAGGAGTTTGTTCTATTCTTGACCATCGGGCTTTACAATACATTAACGATCGGACAAAAGCTAAATCAAAGGCACATGAAATGGGTGGAGTTCCTCCAAAGTTATACCTTTGTCCTTGAAGCACAGAAGTGGGAAGTCAAACGAGTTGCGAGATGCCTTGAGCGAGAAGGCGGACCTTGCGATTAGGTCGACGGTGGAGGTAGTGGGGTTTGAAGAAGCGAAGGGTTTATACCCTACGGATCCAGATTTTGCGAAGCACGGAAGGCTTGCTTAACACTTGTTATGGTGGACCGAACAAAATGGTTGGATTTCCTAATCCAAGATGGAATGTTGTTCAAGGGGAGCAAATTATGCATTCCAAGAAGCTCTATGCGGGAGAACTTGATCAAAGAAAAGCACAGCGGAGGACTGGCTGGGCATTTTGGTCGAGATAAGACCATTGCCTTGGTTGAGGAAAATTACTACTGGCCACAACTTCAGCAAGATGTGCGAAAGTTTGTGCGAGTTGCGAGAATATGCCGGATGGCAAAGGGTGCAAGGCAAAACACAAGTCTGTACCAGCCATTACCTGTACCGGAGAGGCCATGGGAAGACATAAGCATGGATTTCATCCTTGGATTACCAAGGACACAAAGAGGAAATGACTCTGTATTTGTGGTGGTTGATCGATTCTCCAAAATGGCACATTTTATCCCTTGCCAAAAGACCAGTGATGCAGTTCACATTGCAGGGTTGTTCTTCAAGGAAGTGGTTAGACTTCACGGTCTGCCAAGAAGCATAGTTTCTGATAGAGATACCAAGTTTGTTGGATACTTTTGGAGAACTCTGTGGAAGAAGATGAAAACAGACACTGAAATTCGGTTACGCATACCACCCACGAGGCGACGGACGGACAGAGGTGGTGAACGAAGCACTGGGTAATCTATTGAGGTGTTTGATAGCGAGATCAGCCCAAGGGATGGGATTTAGTTTTACCACGAGGAAGAATTTGCGTATAACGGTTCAGTTAATAAAAGCACAGATAAATCTCCGTTCCAGATAATATATGGACACAGCCGAGGAATGTGTCTGAACTGAGAAAGTTGGACAGGAAAGAAAAGTGTAGTGCCGAGGCAGAAGAATTTGTAGAACATATGAAAAGTCTGCATGAAGAAGTAAGGAAACAAATTGTGAAGATGAATACTCAATATAAGGAGAGGGCGGACCAGAAGCGGCGGTTCAAGGAGTTCAAGGTAGGAGATGAGGTCATGGTGCATCTCAGGAAGGAGAGATTTCCTGCCAAGACTTATAATAAATTGAAAATGAAAAGGTTTGGACCATGCAGAATATTGGGAAGACGAGAGTCAGGAAATGCGTATGAAGTGGAATTGCCAAGTTGGCTTGATATTTCACCAATTTTTAATATCTCAGATTTAGTGGAATATCATGAGGGAGAAGGTACAGAAATGCAAAGTCCAAAATTATGGCAAATTCCAGCATCTACTCCAAGCACAGATGAGGCCGAGGAAGTATTGGATACTCGTGAAGGCAGAAGCACCAGGAATAAATAGTATACTGAGTATTTGATCAAGTGGAAAAGCAGGCCTATTGAAGATGCAACTTGGGTGTCGAAGACGGAGGTTGACCGCTTGGGTCTTCCCCCAACAAAACAGAAGTGAGGATCACTTCTAATCTACCTCGGGTGTTTGATGCAGGAGCATCCGGTGAGGGAAAAGCAATCTTGCATCCTCCAAATTCTTTTCTTAATTTTATTTATTCTCTGAGTACTTTGAATTTAGTGTGGTTCCTATCCTTTCCCGCGGGGAAGCTTTGTAAAAGGAAATGGAAGTTTCGAGGAAATTTTTTATTGCAAAGGCAGAAGTTGGAGTGGGGTCGCGAAATCGCGACATGTCACGATTTCGCGACCCCAAGGCGTCGGCGAGAGCAAAGGCCAGTTTGGGTCGCGATATCGCGACGTCGCGATATCACGACGTTTGTTAACGACTTGAGCAGCGTTGGGTTTGCGTCGCGATATCGCGACGCCAGTTGGAAACTTGGGCAAAGGGGAGCTTCCATCGCGATATCACGACATCGCGATATCGTGACGTCGCAATATCGCGACGTGTTATCAAATAAGCAAAAGCGGTGCAGACTTGAAAGGGGGATGGTTTGGTCACGATATCGCGACGTCGCGATATCGCGACGTTACTTGCGAAAAGGGGAAAGGTTGACCATTGGGTCGCGATATCGCGACTAATATGAAGTCAAGTTTATGTGGATGTGTAGGCTGATGAGAAAGCAAGCGGTGGTGACACGTGGCCTCCACGTGTCTTAAGGTGACGCAGCTAGTTGAATACCAAGCTAGAGTAGACACGTGGCTGCCTCGAAGATTAAAGTTTAAAATTTATGACCGCGTGTATTAAAGATGGGGATGGCCTCCAAAACAGTACAGAGCATGGACATTATGGGCGTAACAGACACTGTGAAGGACAATCTGACCAAGGCGGCGTTTGTAGGACAGAGCAGACCATTAATGGGGTTCTCATGGTGGGTCGGGCAGTGACCCATTTTATGACAAAAATTTGAAGTTCGACCGAGGGAGGGAAATTCAAATTTGAAAGTGGTTAGGCAGGGCATTGATGGCCTAGGGGGATCGGGGGCCCTCGTTAAAAGGAAACCTGAAATGCAGTAACAGGGGATGGTGAGTTCGGGATTGGGGGAAAGAAGTAGTGTGCCTGGACATTGTAACAGGGACTGTATTTTTTTTATTTCACTGAAATTTAATGAGAAGTTGTTCGCTGTAATCTCGACCTTGCCATCAGAGGGTTTGACAAAAAAGTTGAGATTCATGTTGTTGGTGGTGAGATTGATAGTTGTCAAATCATTGTCATGCGCATCAATAATCTTTAGCAAATTTTTTTTATCTATTTTATACTATGACATTGACACTAAATCCTGAAGACCAAAGTCATTGAACCATGATATATCATATCCCTATGTGGTTAATATTTCATAATAAGAGGGCACACAAGGTTTTTGGAAGAAATTTTGAAAGGAACAGGGGTGGAAGAGGTTGTCATTGTTGTATTTATCAAAAAATGGGGTAAGGTTCAAGGGATCGGGCTTAGGGTTTTAGGTAAGAATTTTGAAGGCTTACAAAGGTTTCTACTTAGCTTTTATGTGCTATGCATGAGAAAAATATTAAAAAATGACTATTGATGAATTTTTATAGGTATGTACATATCAAAATTTAAATGTAGATTTGACATATGGTATCATTTAATTGGATCTATATAGATGATATGATGATTATTTGACATGTGGCTTCTTGAAACTGATTGTCATTCAAACCCTCTGCTACAATTGATCGTCAATCATATCCTCTAATGCAATCGATCATCAGTTAAACCCTCTGCTATAACTGATCATTAGTTGAACCTTTGCTGTAACTAATTATCAATAAAACATCTATTATAGTTGATTGCCAGTCAAATTCTACTACAATCAATCATCAATCAAACCCTCTACTAAAACCAATTTTTATTTAAACCCTCACAACTGATCATTAGTCAAACCCTCTACTATAATCGATTATCAATCAAATCCTTTGCTGCAACCTATCATTAACTGAACCCTCTACTATAACCAATTGTTAATTGAACCCTTTGCTATAATTGATCGTCAATCGAACCTTGTTCTACAATTGATCATTAGTCAAACCCTCTATTGTAATCGATCTTCAGTCAAACTCTCTACTATAATCGATCATTAGTCACACCCTCTACTACAACCGATCATCAAGGTGCTATCAATATAATGCTTTGCAGTTGATAGTCAAATTTCTATCATCAAGTATAGCTATATATAGCTATTAATGCATAACTATCTATATTTAAGAGTCTATAAAATATTGTATGGCGTCAGTCATCAATACTATAAATTTTGCCATAATTTTATATTTTTTGGTGAAAAATAAAGGTAATTCATCATGTCTCCTACATGAGTTTGGACACGATTCAACTCGATTTCATAATTGATTTATACTATTTTTATAAATAGATTTTTGATTAGACCCCTTATGCATAAGACTACATGAAAGAGCAGGAAAAGGTATCGTTTGAAACAGTAGCCATGGAAAAATAGGAAGAAGTACCTCAAGATACAATGCTTATGGAAGAGCCACCATAGTCTACATTTCTTGAGAGGGAACCACCTTCATACCTAGGGTAGAGCTCCAAAGAGGTACCTATTTCATAGCCTCTCCCATTTAGTCTAGAAATAAGGCAGCTTAATACAGGTCGAATGAATATAATAAAATCCTAGAGAACCTAGATCTAGAGGGAGCAAAAATAGCTATCTAGGCACTACAAAATAGATTGAAGGTAATTGAAATTCTTATACATAATAGAAATAAATAAATTGATCAGCTTTAGGACCAACTAGTTGAGGCCAAAATAAGATGGAATATAGTCTAGAATCTTGGCCCTGAAGGTGCATCCATATTAATAGGAAATCCGCTTACAAACCCTATCAAGAGTAGTAGAGGATGTAAGGTAGAAACTCAAATAGGGGATGGGACTTAGGAGTAGACATTACCAAAGGACTCATTGAGGCATGAGGACATACCTCCAGTTTGGTTGGGGGAAGTGATGAGGCACAATAATACCTCATTTTTTGGCCCTCTTACCACCTTTTTACACCAATAGGATATGTTTTATTTTTATTATTACATTAGTGATGTGATTAGATAGGGTAAATAGGAGGAAATATCACTTAGTTAGATAAGAGTGTAGTCATTTTCTAGAATAGGTAATAACGTACTAAAATGTTACTTTTTGACAAGTAATATTTTGGTAGATTTTTGGATCCTATTTTAGGCTCACTCTTTTCCTAAGGATTGTAGTTAGGATAAGTGTTTAACTATGTTTATTTATCTTACACCAAACCTAACCTTTTTATTGAGTGTCAAATAGAATATCAACCTATAAGATGTAATAGTTCTATACCAGCACTAGACAAGATTGTGACTTTTAACTAGAAATTGATCTGATCAAAATCACCACGTGGCTATAACAGATACTTAGAGGTATTGTTGTGATGCTCCAAATTTTACATGGAACTAAAGGACAAAAATATACTTGACTGAAATTGAACGAGACATCAATTTGGAAAGATAATGACTTTTTGGATAAATCTGGTCAACTAATTTTCTAGTTATAACAATCATAACCAAATATTGTTAACAATTGGTAGCAAGTTAAGAATAAGATAAAACCACAAAATATTTGGGTATAAGAGTTAGGAATTATTTTATCATATATTTTCTTATTTCCTAATCATTCCAATGTGGGAGTTGAGGTACACTAAGGATGTTTGCTATGTTGGACTGCCAAGTGTAACTCCCATTTTGTCTTTACCTACTGATTAGGAAACTAAATTGTTAGCTAAATATTTATTTTGTAACATGATTAACTATGGAGGTATGAGAGGTCTTTTCCTCTCCCTTATAAATAGACTAGTAGCCTGGGACCTAGTAGATCTAGAGGACATGAATAGTGTTTTTATGTTGTTGGTTCTGTGCTATGATTTATAAAAGCTATTTGCTAAATTCATTTCCCCTTATAACTATGTTATAAGTTTGTTTTTATTGAAATGCAAAAAAAGATCATACACCCATGCAATAAAATTAAATCAAAGGTAGAAATTAAGTAACCATAATGAAAAAACAAAATATAAATAATGAATGGATGCAAATAAACATATGCAAATAAATGAATGGATGCAAATAAATGAAGGTAAGTTCCAATATGTATATTTCTCATAAGAAATATAATAATGACACAACCCTATGCATGAGAAAGAAAAGAGGCAATTCACATTAAGAAAAATGAATGTCTATCTTTCAAATCTCATGCAATTGATAATGTCATGCAATTTCTTCTAATTTGGCTCATGCAAAGCGTTTAATCATGACATAGGTTCATGCATGGAATTACTGGTATTTTTGAATTTTAGTTATGTCCTGCTCTTTTTTTATTCTACTTCTGGTACGACCATCTCAGGGTGAGACAACCCTGATTGGAGGCCATATTGGGGTGAGACAACCATGGTTTGGAGGCCATCTGAAGTGAACCATTCTTCCTTCCATATTACTATGAGCAAGGGCCCACTCCTAGTAAGGTGGAAGGTACTTTTATTATGTTTTATTTTGCTACATTATTATATTAGATTATGTTGTCAATATTTTACATTTACAATAGCTAGTTAGTTGCATCATTTACTTCCCAAGAAGAGAAAAAAAAGAGTAATTAGCTACATTAGATTTAGATCTACCTCACCATAGTTTAGCTTGAATTATGATTTGTTTTATGTTGCATTCATTTCCTACAATTTTATTTACTTTCTTATTATCAGTTCTTCATTCTTGCAGGTATGTTTTATTAGCTTAAATATTCTTGTTTTTAGTTGTAGTTAGAGATTAATTCTATTTTTTTAATTACTATAGTTTAGAAATCCAAAACTAAACCTACCTTAAATAATTACTAGCTTATATTACCCATATAACACCACCTGTGGTTGATAAATTAAAAGTGATCTTATTAAATTATAGTAATAACGACACCCATCAAAGGCCAAACTTCCTCAAGATATGATGTGTTTAATAGATATCAAACTCTCTATGGGATCTCTATAGCCATGTGATACTCTATACTTAAGCTAGCTACAAGTCATCCTATGCCCATCTAGGATGCCCTATCCATGGGTGCCATATCACCTATTCTACATATAGGTCATCAATGAACCATTGTGCTACCATCATAATACCCTCAAATGCCCTTAATCCAATATTTTGGGTGTGGTCTTGTTAGTCAAAATACGACTAACCCCAAAAATGGCTGAAGCACTTTTTGAGCACTTTTTGAAGAAGACCGAAGCGACCTACTTTTGAAGGAGAAATAAGAAAGCAAAATACCCTAAGGAAAGAAGGTGTCGTGAAATCACGACATGTCAAGTTTTCATAGCGAAAAACAACAAGGATGCCAAATGGAGGAAAAAGTCACGATTTCGCGACGTTGCACATTTTTGCCAAGTCCGCCAATGAAGGAGCCCAAGTCAAGGAGAATGTCAAAATTTTGTGACATTTTATTTTCACCGGAAGAAAAGCCAAAGGGACTAAAAATACAAAGAATGTCGCGATTTCATGACATGTCATGTTTTCGCGGTCGAAAGTGGCAAGGTGAACCAAAGAAGCAGAAACATCGCGATTTCGTGATATGTCTCAGTTTCGTGGTCAAAGATGAAGAATAGAGCTGAAGAGACGAAGGCATCATGATTTCGCAACATGACGCCTTTTCGTAACCTAAAAGAGGAGACAAAGCAAAAGGGATGAAAATGTCACAATTTCGTGACATGTTTCGTTTTCGTTGGGGAAAGAGAAAGAAGCTTCACAAAGGCAACATGTCGTGATTTTGCAACATGCCAGCTATAATGGTATAAAAGGTATTTTTGGCAACTGAGACATGCACTGGCACCAAATTTTTGATTCCTGGGAAAGTCCAGATGATTGTAATGTGGCAGGCTCGCCAAATAATTATAATATGACAATCTCATCTAAAATCTAATTTGCAGAGTATCTTTTATAGATTTTTAGAAACTGTAGACAAAATGCTTGTAATTGATTAGGTGATCAAAATGTACACAATAAAAAGATGCTCTTTTTAGGGTATATATATGGGTGAGCGACCCACAAATTTTTTTTTGGCTCTAGGACGTTTATAGACTGTATGTACATTTTGCTGGAATACACACAATAAAGATACTCCTTCTAGCTTCTGATTTTCTGTGTGCAAGTGTATGTATCTAGTTTTTTGACTTCTATTCATTTTAAGTTTATATTGTATCTGTTCTGAAATATGAACTGTGCATATATGAATCTTGTTCCTGGAGTTAAATATTAAGGAATGCTTACATGTGTTAGATGAATGTCTAAATCATACTTAGGAATTCATGATTTCTATGTGAGGGTATAAAGGAAACTTGTAGATAGTGATATGTGCATTTATTTCTAGTTTTTGTCTAATTTGTATCATGAGAAAAGTTCTAGCTTCGACTATATTTCCCTTCTTTCTTGTTCCCCTTTTCTCTAAAAATCCAAAGGAACCAGCCTTCTCTAGAGATTAAACTGATAGTCCCAAGTTAAATTCATCTATTCAATGTTGGCAAAGTCTAAGGTGCAACACTATTAACCGAAGGCAGATTTTGTTCCAACATTTTTTGGCACGCCCGATGGGAACTAAAAATCCCATAGTATTTTATAAATTTTTAGTGTTTTACTTCAAAGCCTTTTGTGAAAATTCTCAAGCAAAAAACACTTGGCGACTCCATTCAAGAGGGTTTATAGCGAAAGAAAAACCTTGTCTAAAAACATCTGGTTACAAAATCATATGATAACCAGATCATGAACTAGAAACTCTGAAGAACCCATCAAATTATTCGAGTTACACCTCAAAAGCATGAAAGCACATCCCGTGCTAGCTGCACGATCTAATCCACCCAGTACTAGTGATAGTTCCTACTATAGGGACATCTGCAAATAACCCTATAGTAACTGTAAATACACTAGAAATCATGGTTGCTCCTCCTATCCTAGCCCATATTGTATGGAACCAAACTAGTCCTTTGAACTTAGGAGCTCAAAATAAAATTCCCTATGCTACACTAAAGGTGTTGCCAACTTTTGATGGGACAGGCAAGACAGTGGAGGAACATTGTCTGGATGTTTCATCGTTATCAATCATTTACAATATTACCCAAGAAGATGTAATGGCTCAGATTGTTGGTCATATCTTTGAGAGGGAAGATGCTCTATTGATACAGAGCGCTTCCTATTGGATCCATTACTTCTTGGGTAGCACTTTTAGGCCGTTTGGCTGATGAATTTAATATACATGCAGATCCATTCACATTACTGAATCAATTCATTGTCATCAAGAGGCATCGACAAGAGGAAATCCAGGATTTCAACATCAGATTCACATGAACTTGAGACAGATTGCCTCAGGGTCTAAAGCCCATCGAATACCAAGCAATATGCTACTATCTAAGGGCTTTTGATTCAAATCTTAGCATAATTATAAGGCAATCTCATGTAAACACTTTCCCTGCTATTTATCTAGAAAAAACCAAAGGAGAATCCGATCTCATCGCCACTAAGAAATATCCCTCAAATACCCTATTGCCAATTGTACCAGAGATTTCCCAAGCCTCAGGTCCTAATATCCTTGCACTCCCATCAACACGGGTTGTGCTCACTATAGCAACACCTCTTGTACCTCTTGCACTACCTGTTCCACCCCTCGCATTAGCTTACCCATATAACCAGTTGACAACCATAGTTGATACAATTAAGACATTATCAAATGAAATGTCATCCATGAAGAAGAGAGAAGTTGAAAAAAAATTCCAGCCAAAGAGATTTCCATAGATACAAAGATACAGGGCTTCAACAAGCAATAGAGGACAAGAAAAAAAATGTTGTGTACGCTAATGAAGCAGGAGATAATGGAGAACCCACCAATGCTGATTATTGAGTTCTACGTGCAATGATCCTCATGGAGAGGATTCGTGCATGATTCATCAACACCATGTACAAAGCATGATAAATGAAAAAGCTAAAGAAACTAGGAAAGGTCAGGTGAACATGATCAGAGAAGTTCACCAGAACTTGGTAATGCCTTCAGTCAAGCAAGTTGCAGTCCTGACAAGATCGGGAAAAAAACCATTACAAGTCTATCCGAAGGAACTCCAAACATTAAATTTTCCTCCTGCCCCTAGGGCTACTCCTCAAAAGGATCAGTTAAATGAAAAAGTACACTTTGACCCTCATCAGCTTCTATTCCAACACCAAGGAAAGATTTTCATCCTAGAAAGGGAGACGAAACTCAATATCAAGTGAAAGAGAAACTTAGATTTTCTTCATTAACCAAAAGATAAAGGAAAAAATCCACTCAGGGCTATAGAGACAAATATGATGCATCAACTAGCGAAAGGGAGAAAAGTGTCGAGACACCCTCATCTACAACTCATTCGTTCAACATTGTAGAGGAGATGAAGAAGACTCCCTCAAAAATGAGCATGTATGATGCGCTGTAAATTCCAGGTCAGATTGACCTCCTCCAGGAATCTCTAAAGTTGACTAAAGGTAAGAGCAAAAATCTATCAGGGTGATCAAAGACATCCCCATTCAGCTCCACAAGATGCCCCAAGTAGTTGTCATACAAGAAGTAGTTGTGGATTTAGAACCATACTTTGGTATGTGTTTATCCAAAGAATTCACGACAAAAGTGGGAGGTTATTTGTCTCTAGATTATTCACATTTGGAGGTACCATTCAAAGGTATAAGAGTCAAGATATTCAATGAAAAACCATCTACCTTTCACGTAGAAATACTAGAAGAGACAAGAACTATCAACATTTTGTCCGAGGATTTAGAAGACATATATTTAATGGAAGAGACCTTGGAAGAACTCCAATTCGAGGATCAGTTTGCATTAAAATATTTTAATGCCATTGTAGAAACAGAAATAGTGAGCTATTCCATCAAGAAGCCAAAAAAGATACCTATTTCTGTCCCTAAAAAAGATGATTCTGCTAGCCAGCTCTAGAAACTATATTTTGATGGTTCGAGATGCAAGAACAGAGCAGGTGCTAGGATTGTTTTTATTTCTCCTACTGGAAAATAAAAGGTCTTTTCATATAGGTTGACATGGAGTTGCACCAAAAACACAGCTGAGTATGAAGCATTGTGCTTAGGACTCAGAAAAGCTGAAAAGCTAAGTGCAAACCAGTTGTTGATTTTCAAAGATTCAGAACTTATAGTGAAGCAGGTTGCTGGTAAATGCATTTGTAAGCAACATTACCTAAGGGATTACAAGAATAAAGTGTTAGATATCTTGGAATATTTTGAAGATCTAAACATCAATCTATTTTAAGAGAAAGCAACACTCATGTAGACCTGTTGGTATTAGTTGGATCTAACTTTTGCCTAGTCAGCAACGTTATCCAGAAGTCTAAAACAGTGAGACTAATTTATAGGCCTTATGTGCCTGATAAAGACATTTTCTAGCAAGTATTCGAGAATGATGAAAAAATATTGAATTTTATGATCCATGAGGTGAATTTATCTAATGATAGAGTGCTATAGGAAGAGGAGGAATGATACCAACAACGGATTCAACCAGGAGCAGGTATGTTTTCTTCACTATCTCCTTCAGTTTCTTCTACTCGTTACCATTGTAATTCTCCTTCTCTTTCTAAAGTAAACAAAAATATAACATCCTTGTCAAAATATTGGTTTGTTCCCCAAAGATGGCAACATATTCCAAATATTTTCTTAATGTCAGCTCTACGTTGGCTCCCATCCCTTTTCTTCCTAGCATCAGTATCCCAACAATTGGAGTTGCATCTTCTCAGGGTACTGACTCGCATCCAATGATGGAAAAAATTGAAAATTTGAAGAAGGTTAGCAAGAATACCCTGGATTGGTGGACTTCCTACTCATTTGAGGATCCAAAATAACCTGCCAGTGTATGAGAGATTATTGCTTTGGACCCAACCAACATGCAAAGGAAGAAATTGAAATTGACTCCCATTACCAAGAAATCTAAGGAAGAAATGATTGTGACAGATTATCAGGCTGAAGAAATAAATGAAGATATCTCCCAGTTGCCCATGCAAGATGAGTGGGTAAAGGCTCAAGCACATTTAGGGACCATATACTTGCATCGAGGGCATTATAAAGAAAAGTTTTTGAGAGAACAAGAGAAAATGAAAGAGTTAGAGTCTGTGGTGAAGGAGCAGAAAACAACAGAAAAAGCTCTAACTCTGGAAGCCAAAAAATGGGAAGATAAATTTAGCGTCGCTACCAGTGAGGCAGCAAATTACAAAGAAAAATTAAACACAACGGAAGCGTAGATTCAAGCACTCAAACAACAAATACAAGAACTGCAACAACAGTTTACAGAGCAATAGAATGCTTCGTCTGGGTTTTCAAAGGAGAAAGTTAAGAAAATAAGAAAAAATTTATTGAAAGAATTTTTGTCCTTAGTGCTGAAAGCTAGGCCTTTGTTGCTATATTTGGCCAAAGTAAAGGAAACTATCGAGGTAGTAGGGGAGGAATTTAAAGCTGCAGAATAATTTTTGCTTAAAAAGAGGATGCTGCTACGAAATTTCAAATATTATCAGACAAAATACCAGAAAGTATAACAGCTAAGCTAAGGAGCAAAGCCTAGTCTCCGGCTAAAATTGCAGTGAAGAACTTCTTTAGGAAGTTCAAATTAGTAACCCAAGGAAACAATTTTTTTCATAAGCCGGAGGCTGAGGCAAAAGGGTTACTGAAAAATCTTGATTTAGCTATTCAGAATGGGCTTCCCTACCTCTGGGATGATAGTTCCAAAGTGCTGAAAGAAGATGTACTTTCATCATCTGTGAAAGCTTTCGTTGAATATGAGTTAGAGATAGAAGGTTGGAATGAGCCTATAGAAGAGACATAGGTGATGGAAATGATTCAAAATATGACACAGGTCAAATCCTGCTTACAAGAGCTAATTTTGAGACAGAAAATAATTTCTTATGACAAGGTGGAGGAATTACAGTATATATATCAACTTTTTATTGATTCTTCTAATTTGGATGACGAAGACTAGAACCAAGTGTGCAAAACTTACCAGAAAACGATAACAGTAATGGATAAGATCAAAAAATCCAAGCATCTTAGGCAAAAACATTCAACTAGAGCTGGGACTAGTTCCCAGAATTAAAAATAATTTTGTAACCATTTTGTTTTCAAGAAGTTGAATGTCTTATTAGTGATAAGTCACTAAACTGTAGCAAAATTTTTGACGAGGTAATGCTTACTTATATTTTAAGTGCATTTTTCCTTTCTTTTTGCTTTTCTAAGGTTTTATTTTCTACAACTGTGTTGTTGACTCCGTTTCCCAATGGATGAAGGCCTGATTTCAAATTTTTGCAAGCAAAAAATCCCCCAAAAGGCGCCAAGAATGTTAGTCAAAATACGACTAACCCCAAAACATGGTTGAAGCACTTTTTGAGCACTTTTTAAAGAATACCGAAGTGGCCTACTTTTGAAGGAGCAATAAAAAAGCAAAATACGCTAAGGAAAGAAGGTGTCGTAAAATCATGACATGTCGGGTTTTCGCAATGAAAAACAAGGAGGCCAAACGGAGGAAAAAGTCACGATTTCATGACGTTGCACATTTTTGCCAAGTCTGCCAATGAAGGATCCCAAGTCAAGGAGAATGTCATAATTTTACGACATATTTCATTTTCGTCAGAAGAAAATCCAAAGGGACTAAAGAGACGAAGAATGTTACGATTTTGTGACATGTAGCATTTTCACAGTCAAAAGCGGTAAGGTAAACCAAAGAAGCAAAAACATCATGATTTCATGATATGTCTCAGTTTCATGATCAAAGATGAAGAATAGAGCTAAAGAGATGAAGGTGTTGCGATATCACGACATGTCACATTTTCGCAACCTAAAAGTGGAGACAAAGCAAAAGGGACGAAAATGTCGCAATTTCGCGACATGTTCCATTTTAGCTGGGGGAAAGATAAAGAAGCTTCGCAAAGGCAGAATGTCGTGATTTCACGACATGCCAGCTCTAATGGCATAAAAGGTATTTTTGGCAACTAAGACATGCACTGGCACCAAAATTTTGATTCTTGGGAAAGGTCAAATGATTGTAACATGGCAAGCTCAACAGATAATTGTAATATGACAAGCTCATCTAAAATCTAATTTGCAAAGGATCTTTTGTAGATTTTTAGAAACTATAGACAAATTGCTTGTAATTTATTAGGTGATCAAAATGTACATAGTAGAAAGATGCTCTTTTTAGGGTATATATATGGGTGAGCGACCCATGAAAAAAAGGTCGGCTCTTGGACGTTTACAGACCGTATGTACATTTTGTTGGAATACAAGCAATAAAGATACTCCTCCTTATGGCTTCTGATTTTTTGTGTGCAAGTGTATGTATCTAGTTTTTTGACTTCTATTCATTTTAAGTTTATATTGTATCTATTCTAAAATATGAACTGTGCATATATGAATCTTGTTCCTGGAGTTAAATATTAAGGAATGCTTACATGTGTTAGATGAATGTCTAAATCATACTTAGGAATTCATGATTTCTATGTGAGGGTATAAAGGAAGCTTGTAGACAGTGATATGTGCATTTATTTCTAGTTGTTTTCTAATCTATACCGTGAGAAAAGTTCTAGCTTCAGCTATATTTTCCTTCTTTCTTGTTCCCCTTTTCTCTAAAAACCCAAAGGAACTAGCCTTCTATGGAGATTAAACAGATAGTCCCAAGTTAGATTCGTCTATTCAATGTTGGCAAAGTCTAAGGTGCAACACTATTAACCGAAGGAAGATTTTGTTCCAACAGGTCCCACCTAAACCCCATTGAAACCTATGCATCAGTTGGGTCCCTAGGCAATCCAATTGGCCATTTGATGGCTAAGTGCTCCCATGCCTATAACTATAGAAGAGTGCAATAAATGAATATCTTCCCCTTAAAAATAACCATGTGATGGGTTTGGTATAATCTATGCAAAATGAAGAGACCCCAAGAAAACTAAACCTATTGGTCCCTCATTTGGACAATGAGCTTTCTCCATCCCTAGTGCAAAAATATCTTGTTGGCATCTCCAACCAACAAGTCCAAAACTAAAACACATAGTAGAGTTTTTGATCAGTACACTAATCCAACCTAATACACAACATTAATATCAATGTTATGCCTCCTCAACTAAAATTGAGGGCCACATGTTAGTCCATAAATAGCTTCAATATTATCCTAGTTTATCTAGATGTGGGTGCCTCAATTAGTTACCTAGAGGATCCTCCATACATACTCTAATATGATTGACATCTCTTGTGTTAATATAAGGAAAGTGGTATGCTATGAATGCCACCCCTCTATTGGAAATACTGTCTATTCGATCATTTGGGTTATGTAATTGTATGCTCAAATAAACATACCTAGACTACATCCTATTGGTAATTTTGGTACCTTGCCACATTGGGAGTTTCATTGGAATATTTTGTGCTTCTGTATAAACTTTATATGAGATTCAAAGTTTGCCCTGCTCTTAATACATAAAAAATGAAGGCGTGCTTAAGCTTGTAAAAATAAAAGACAATGACAAGCCAAGTTGAAAATTTAGGAGTTGTCAGTGCGTTTGCCCCAAATATGGGGTGAACACCCCGTGCACCCCATGTTGAGGTGAATGGTAAAATAATTCAAGAAAAAGGCATGACAGTAATGGGCAAAAGCATTTTAGGGGCGAAGTTGAGGGGTAAACCTGATGGGGTGAAGCTAAGGGGTGAACCTGATGGGGTGAACCTGAGGGGTGAACCTGATGGGACAAACCTGATGGGGTGAACCTGATGGGGTGAAGCTAAGGGGTGAAGTTGAGGGGTGAACTTGATGGGGCGAAGCTGAGAGCCAAACCTGAGGGGTGAACCTGATGGACAAACCTTATGGGGTGAAATTGATGGGTGACAACAATGGGTGAAATCATTTTAAGGGAAAAATTGATGGGCAAAAGAATTTTTGGACGTGAAATTTCCTAGTTAAGAGGCGAATGCAATTATGATTTCCTAAAAGGGAAGGCAAAATTGAGCTTTGCCCCTTTTGAAGGCAAATGCCAATTTAAAAGGAATGACGTAGTTATCAAAATATTTTCACCTAGAAATAAAAAACAATTACTGCTATGATAAAATTGAATGCTTGGGGCAGCAAGAGCCACAATCTAGAATTTTTGAAAGGATTAAATGCTATGCACTCCAATCTGGTGTAATCTTGATGATTTTCGAAGTGCCTTCCGTGGACTTCGTTCCTTTTCAAAGAAAAAATATATTTCATTAATTTCAATTGGCAAGGGTAACATTCCAAGGCAAGAAAGGAAAGAATTTGATGGCACCTATGATTTAATGTTCAAGCTATCGATTGCCATGTGACATTGTTGAAACTCAATGCACCGACACTTGGGACGCTCTCTCTATCGTCTATTTTTATTTATTTCCCAAGCGCATCCCATGAAAACCAGATCATTATCCCCTAAAGAATAATCTAATTCGAGCATCACCATTACCAAGGGAGAGAATTGTTGTTGCTGATCTTTGACCAACCGATATTTTGTTTGTAAGCACATTAAATGAAAAGAGGTGAAAACCTCTATAAATACTAATCAAATTTCCATTGTAAAGGAGGTTAGACACTTTGTGAGAATACTCTCCAAGTTCTCTGCATTAATACAAGGCATCAGACTTCTGCATTTTGCAAGTGATCTTGTGTGTAATTTTTTTTTGTACTGTGCAGTTCTATTTCACATTCATCTTTCTTAGTTGCTGTTGAATTTAAATTCGACATTTGGATTTAAATATTGCTAGTAAGGGAGTAAATGTTGGAGTGTTATTCTTGGAATTATTACTGTAAAGTTATAAGTAAATTCTACTGTATTTTCCTCCATTAAATGCTATTTTATGCTTGGGTGGTTTTCTTGTTGTTAGTCTACCCTGAATCCTACACTTCGGCCTGTGGCCATATTTCCCATTTCTTTTTGCATTTCCAATTTCTTTCCTGCATCCCTAGTATTTTACTAGTATAGGATTTAGTTTGGGAACCAAACCTCTCTAGATATTAGCATGGGGGACATTTATTTCCTCCGACCTTTCAATGTTGGTCGTATCTAGGGTGTACAAACACAATGTTTTTTTATTAGGCAGATATTTGACCAATAGTTTTTAGCATGCCCGGTGGGACTCACAGTCTCCGTATTTTAAGGGAGCCAAAGTTTGGTGAATCTTCGGCTTGCATTCATCTGGAAAAATCACCTAGCGACTCTGTTGAGCTAAAGATCCAGATCTATTGCTCATGGATGCCTTTTATACTAAAAGAAGATACCCCAGAGGAATCAAAGTTTGATGAGTAGCCTTGAACTCACAAGTAGAGAAAATAATATTCACCTGGTGACTCTGACTTAGTGGCAAGGACCATGATATTTGAGGACCACTTCTATAATGGAACAAGTATGCTATCCCAAATGGGATGATTCTGGACCTCTGAATCTCTAAAGTTAGCATGAGATTCCAAAAAGTGCCCTAAAGAACTTGGAAAAATACAATGGCACTAAGATAATGGCCCGAGAGCACCTCGAAGATGTTGCTGCTCTAGCGAACCTCCATGGCATAACCCACAAAGATGTCATAATTAGACTTCTGGTCCTATATCTAGAAGGAAGGGTGCTACAGTGGTACAAAATGCTTGGGCGTAAGAGCATATGCTCATGGGAAGACCTAACAAGAGAACTTGTTGACATATTTGATGGCTCTCAGGACCCCTTTCAACTCTTGATGCACCTCTCCACCATCACGAGAGCACCTATAGAGAGCATCACAAATTTCAATGTCCAATTTTGGAGGAGTTGGAGGAGAATTCTAGAAAAGATCTAGTCGACACCCACCCAAGCCCACCTCTACTATATTTGGGATTTACACCTGGACATAAGCCTCCTCCTGCTACAATATGGGGAACAAATATTCCCTCAAATATTACAAGAAGCAGTACAAGCAGAGTAGCTCCTGCTCCAATAAAGAAAAATGCAGTGGAGAAAAACTGCCTTTCCATCACTCTCTCTGGTAGTTGCTACTCCCATATGTCTTATGCAGTAGTTTCAATGGCATATCCCTCAAAATGTGCAAAGACCTGGAACGCAGTTGTATGGAACACAAGAGGTGAATCTCATCCAGGTCCAACGAAGGGAATATGCAAGCACTATTCCAATAATGAACAATCTGGTTGCTTGCAACTTTCTTTAGAAGATGGAGCAAGAAGAGGTGGATGTATCGCAACACTAGCAGACAAAATATGCAAGCATTACCCCAATAATGAACAATATGGTTGCTTGCAATTTCTATCAAGAGCTAGACCAAGGAGAGGAATAGGTTCAAGAGGCTGATTTTGAGAGCAAAGAAGACACAATTTTACACCCTTTTTGTGTCCCAATAAGCATGCCTCAATAGGAGGTTTATCCTAAGGATATTCTGATAGAAGGGCTATCATCAAAAAAATCTTGTTGTCACACCAAGGGGTTAGAGAAGCATGTGCCCAAGATCCCACAACTATTAGACTCTCAAAAGTGGCAGCATTGGTTCCTGTCATCATCACAACTAGCACTCGAAGAAGGCTTCCATATGGTAATATTTTTTCCATATTATTAAGTAATTGCGTAAGTGCTGGTATGTATGACAACTTGCCACATTGTAGCTAGCTTGCAACCTGGAAAACTTTGGTAAGAGGACAGCCAAAAATTAAATATTTCTTGAAGTACAACCATATATGGTTTGGACACTACAGATTCATCGGATAAGAACCCAAATGTAGGTTTGTGGTGGCGGTATGCCAATCATGTCGTAAATTTTTATGTAAATATTGTAAATAGGTCGGCTGATAAATAAAGTGTTGAGGGTATGGTGTTAGAGCCCATAGGTACACATTTTATCTTTCCTTGATGCTTTCATTCATTGTACCCACCACTTCTGTTCCCCTACCCATTTCATAGTCATCAGTCACCATTGCTCCTTTCGCCATTCCTATTTCCTCCATTCCTTCAGCTTCTAGTTTGTTTACCTCTACCCCTAACTCATTTTTTGTTCCACCATCATCTGCCTCATCTTTCATCCCCATTAATTCCATCGTTGTGAGTATACCAACATCATCAAGGGTGAGTGTAACCATGGCCCCATCCATTTTTGCTCCTTCTATTGACCCAAACCCTAAGTAGCCCCTATTATTTTTTTTTTAGATTATAGGATCCATTGGCATCAGAGATCAAAGTTTTGCTACAGTACCTTGAAGAAGAAAAAAATTAGTTGAGCTCGGTGAAGTGCATCATATTGGGTAAAAAATACAAACATGTGACTGAACAATATCAGATAGTGTAGGAAGAAACTGATGCAAACAGTAAATAGTTTGATGCAGTAGGCGGTTGGGACTCTGTTGCCCAATGGATAAAGGTCCTGGGGTCTATTGCATCCAGACGAGCTGAATACCCCATGAGTCACCAAAAATATTGGCAATTTTGGCACCTTGCCACATTGGGAGTTTTACTGGAATATTTTGTCCTTGTGTGTAAACTTTATTGAATACATAAAAAATGAAGGCATGCTTAAGATTGTAACAATAAAAGATAATGACAAGCCAAGTTGAAAATTTAGGGGTTGTCAGTGCGTTCGCCTCAAATATGGGACGAACACCCCATGCGGCCCATGTTGAGGTGAATGGTAAAAGAATTCAAGGAAAATGCGTGATAGTAATGGGCGAAAGCATTTTAGGGGTGAAGCTAAGGGGCGAAGCTGAGGGGTGAACCTAATGGGGTAAACTTGATGGGGTGAAGCTGAGGGGTAAACCCGATGGGGCGAACCTAATGGGACGAAGCTGAGGGGTGAACTTGATGGGGTGAACCTGATGGGGTGAAGTTGAGGGGTGAAGTTGAGGGATAAACTTGATGGGGAAAAGTTGAGGGGTGAGCTTGATGGGGTGAAGCTGAGGGGTGAACCTTATGGGCTGAACCTGATGGGGTAAAATTTATGGACGATAGCAGTGGGCAAAATCATTTTAAGGGTGAAATTAATGGGCGAAAGCATTTTCAAAGGTGAAATTTCCCAGTAAAGAGGTGAAAGTTTTTTAATATTAAGGGGTGAATGCAATTATGATCGCCTAAAAGGGAAGGCAAAACTCAGTTTCACCCCTTCTGAAGGTGAATGTCAATTTAAAAGGGAATGACGCAGTTATCAAAATATTTTCACCTGGAAATAAAAAACAATTACTGCTATGATAAAATTGAATGCTTGGGGTAGCAAGAGCCATGATCCAAAATTTTTGCAAGGATTAAATGCTACATCCTCCAATCCAGTGTGATCCTGATGATTTTCAAAGTGCCTTCCGTGGACTTCATTCCTTTTCAAACAAAAATTATATTTCATTAGTTTCAACTGACAAGGGTAATATTCCAAGGCAAGAAAGGAAAGAATGTGATGGCACCTAGGATTTAATGCTCAAGCTATCAATTGTGATGTGACATTGCTGAATCTCAATGCATCGACACTTGGGAAACTCTCGCTATTGTCCATTTTTGTCAATTTCCCAAGTGCATCCCATGAAAACCAGATCGTTGTCCCCTGAAGAATAATCTGATTCGAGCATCACCATTACCAAGGGAGATAATTGTTGTTGCTGATATTTGAACAACCAATATTTTGTTTGTAAGCGCATTAAATGAAAAGAGGTGAAAACCTCTATAAATACTAATCAAATTTCCATTGTAAAGGAGGTTAGACACTTTGCGAGAATACTCTCCAAGTTCTCTACATTAATACAAGGCATCAAAATTCTGCATTTGCAAGTGATCTTGTGTGTAATTTATTTCTATACCGTGCACTTCTATTTCACATTCATATTTCTTGGTTGTTGTTGAATTTAAATTCTGCATTTGGATTTAAATATTTCTAGTAAGGGAGTGAATGTTGGAGTGTTATTCTGGGAGTTATTACTGCAAAGTTATAAGTAAATTCTATTGTATTTTCCTCTATTAAATGCTATTTCATGCTTGGGTGGTTTTCCTGCTATTAGTCTACCTTGAATCTTGCACTTCGGCCTATGGCCATATTTCCCATTTATTTTCAAATTTCCAATTTCTTTCCTGCATTCCTAGTCTTTTACCGGTGTAGGATTTAGTTCAGGAACCAGCCTTCTCTGGATATTGGCACGGGGGACATTTATTTCCTCCAACCTTTCAATGTTGGTCGTATCTAGGGTGCACAAACATAGTGTTTGTTGATTAGGCAAATATTTGACCAACACATCCTGTGCAAGTTATCTAGTGACTTCATGCATTGTAATAAATGAACAATTGTACATGTGCAAGTTGTACATGTGCAAGGTGTCCTATGCACAGCTAGTTAGAGTGTTGGGCAAGCATATTATTTTACGTATATAAGTATGGCCTCTTAGATAGATAGATAGGACAAATAAGAGATATTGTTAGATAGCATAGGTTAGTGGATTGTGTTCCACATCTTTTATTGATGATGGATATGATGTAGATCTGTAGCTTTATTAATGGAGTGCTCACTTCCTCCATAGCTACATTGTAATATTTTATATATTTTATATTTCAACATACTTCAATCATCTAGTAGATTTACTTTATTGCATATTATTCTGCATCTTGTGATTGTTATCTCTCATGGCTCATTCATCAAAAGCTAACAGTGATATCAAAGCTACGATAGATGTAATATATGTAGGTATTTAAGGAACCACCATTATTGGCTAGCCTAAGAGTTTTTGAAAAAATGATGCACCTTTGGATTAGCCATTGGAAAAAGATCTCAGGAGCATCTAGGTGGTATATTTTGGGAGAGTCACAAAGATAGTATTAAAAGGAATCTTTTATTTAGAAATACTGAGATCATTTTTGTCTAGAGTCTTTTCCATAAATTTGTTATTAAAACTCGTGAAGACTAGGACTCAACATTTCAATCCACTAGATTGATATATCACCTAGTGAATATCATCTAGGTCATCTAGAGTTTTCTAAA
This sequence comes from Wollemia nobilis, assembly GCA_028583015.1. NCBI lineage: Eukaryota > Viridiplantae > Streptophyta > Pinopsida > Araucariales > Araucariaceae > Wollemia > Wollemia nobilis. The sequence continues at coordinate 1,173,706 of JAQPPZ010017031.1, read as the reverse complement.
AGGTACCTAAAGTTTATTTTGTTGCAAGAAATTAATTCTTAGAGGATTGGGAATCCTCCTACAAAAAATAGCTAGAATACTCCAACTTCGTTTCTCGATGGTCGGTGTGCCCTCATAGTGTAGAGGTTAGTTCATCATGCAAGAGAAGAATACTATGAAAGAAGAATTCCTATGAAGGATCATGGTGAAGATAGGATACTAAAGATCTCCATTGCTGGATTGCAAAAATCCACACTTGAAGAACATGCCACAAGAGCCTTGATTGCAGAAGAAGCCACATAAGTCTTATAATGAAAAGGCCATAAAGTCTTGATATTGAAAATGCCATAGAAGACTTGATACTAAAATATGCCACAAGAGCCTTGGTACTGAAAAGGCCACATAAGTCTTAACATCAAAATAGGCCATAGAAGCCTTGATATTGAAGAAGAATTCAAGAAGAATATCTTATTCAAAAGCAGATTACATATTTTAGTACTAATATTCTTGTTGTAGGAACAAAATATTCAATGATTTGGGAGACTTCCTAACAGAAATTTAAGAAAAGCATCTTCTTCATAATCAACTTAATCCTGAAGCAAAAGAGAAGATATTAGGAGAAGATCTCATTGAAGAACTTCCAATATTGGAAGAAGAAGAAGGACTAGGAGAGTCTTGCTCAAATCCAGAAGTAGTAGAATTAGAAGATCCAGGAGAATATATCACCACCAACACTTCCAAAAGTACAAGGTTGAATAAAAGGTCTAAGGAAAGACCATCAGAAGTTGCTAGATCAAAGACCTTGAGAGGGTCTCATTGAGCATCCTGGAAATGCTAGGAGAGCCTTATTGAATATCAAGAGAGTTATTTGAGAACTCATTGGAGAAATCCACTATCCAGGTGAAGTCCCTGATAGTTAAGGACTTGGGAAAATTATCACCATCCGACAACAAGACCAAGAGGATAATTTGGCAAGGAGTGCCAAATTCAAGAAGAAGAAGTTTTGGCAAGGAGTGCAAAAACCTAGAAGAATATCCTACTTGAAGTTAGAACTCAGAAAGAGAACTTGAATATAGAAGAATCTCACCTAATCTTGGAGATTTGAAGATTACCTATCACAGCAAGAAGGCACCACCCTAGAGACAAATACTTCTCCAAATCTACTGTAGAAGGAGGAGAACACAAGAGGAGAACAACCCACCAAATCCTAGGCTTGTAAAAGAAATTTCAAGACCATCATTTGGTAAAGAAGAAGTTATGACTGACATCCTACCAACAGTAGCAACTTGGTGTTCCTAGAAACCAAGGCCTATATCCCCTACAAAGGTGGTAGAATAGCTACAAAAAAATATGCATATTTGAAAGTGCCATATTAGGGCACATTTTCCTATAGGGAAAAGAATAACTATTAAAGGTTGGACGTTAGCACTCCTCCTTCCAAGATATAAGGATCCATTCAAGAGCTCATCCTTGGATGTATGCACTTGCAGAAGTAAAGCTCATTTTAGATCATTTATGAGCCACAATTACATATTAAAGTGAGTGCATATCAATATCAAAATGATGTCAAATTACCAGTAGTGAAATCAATGCATTTGGAGATATAAAATAAATGAAGAAAGGTGTTACATTCGTGGCATTGATATTGACCACTCACCAAAGGAATCATCAAACTGCCATCCAAGCTCCATAGCGCATCACCCATTCACCTATGAAAAATATAGTTTGCTTACTGTCCAAGAAATGTTGGAAAAAAAAGGGAGATATGGAGTTATAATCTCCATATTTGAAGGCGTTACAAGAAAGATCTCCATGTAGAAATGACACTTGAAATTTTAGTCATCATTATTCTCAAAATTCTAGAGGCTTCTATGAAGGAGTTACAAGAAAATATGTGTCGCTTGGTTACCTTTATCAGCTTCACATAAGGGCCTATACATTTTTAATAAGTGTTGGTGAATGATTATGGAGCGTTACATAAAGTAGGAAGAACTCACTCACAACGGACATGACACTTGTCACAATGCCTATGATCTATCTTGCTTAAAAGGTATATTTTAGTCCAAGATCAACATGCAAGAGTGAAGCACAGTCAAGACGTTTAAAGTATGAATGTAGCATAGTCAAGGGCATGAGAGAAGAAGCATAAATATTTTCTAACATGGAAGATAAAGGAGAAGGAGCACTAAAGGCTCCTAATTATTGGAAGGTCAACATTTCAGTGCCTACATACATTGTTCACGTCGAACCTCCATTAATCTGAGCGCTTAAGGTACACTTAAGAAACTATTTATTCATCCATGGAAAGCACCGAACATCAAGGAGATATTACGTATAAGGTAAGGTCTAAATCCCATTATTCATTGCTTTCATAAGTTAGAGTTATAAGGATTATAAACTAAGGTTGAAACTTAGGGTTTTGAAAGCTTAAGGGATGACTTCTATTATTATTTTAATATTTGTAATCCTACTTAAGAGGAATAATTAATTTAACTTGGATTAAACTATATTGCAAATATTATTATCATTTCTCTAAAGTTCCAAACCTTGGGAGTCATAAGGGTTACTTCATCAAATTTATTTTATTTGGAAATTAGAAATAATCCAAGAGATATAAAAGAGTTTATTAAGAGATTTTATTAAGGTTGGATAAATTTATTTTTTACTTGTATCAAATCTCTAAAAAGGGGATAAAAGAATTCCAACATTAAAACCTCTTCAAACTAAAATAGTGCTTAGTTCAATCAGGAGTGATAAGGTGTTAAAGTTGATTTTTGATTCTTGCAAAACTTGTACAAAATCAACCAAATTTGAACTATATTTCAAAATACACTATAAGAGTCATTCTTTATCAACTCTTCAAATTCAACCTTTCCAATAGGTAAATAATTTCATACAATGGTTGCAAAACTTACTCTAACAAGAACCAAATCACAAAGCATAACCACATGTGGTTTATTGACTCAAGAGCTAGTCATCATATGATAGGAAATATACAATGGTTTGACTATCTTGAAATTACCAAAGGTTACATATTAAGAATTGTAGACAACCAAACATATATTATTCATGGATACATATGTGTATCTCCCAATAAATATTTTCCAAATATTCTACTACAAAAAGTGTTGTATGTTCCTGGTTTAACTTTCAATATCATCTCAATGAGCAAGCTAGTAGAAAACAAATAGATATATGAATGAGGTCAATATATGTATCATTATGAATCAAGATGGAATAAAAGCAATGGGGTCAATGCATGAAAATACTTATATCCTAGACTTAATGGAAATACCACAAGATATTGTGATGTTACAAAATGATTCTAACTCATTTGCAGAAGAAAGAGTTGAAGAAAATGAAGAACCAATATATCAAAAAGGTAAGTACAGAAGGATACAAAATATAAGAGGACAATTGCATCATGCCCTACTTATTCATCAAAAATTAGAATCAAATGAAGATACTTGCAAGGATGAATTCAAAGGTGGATGGATAGAAGATGAATTTGAATATATCAAAGATTATCCAATGAGAATAGAAAGCCTAGCTGCATCCTACTCTATATCATATGAAGACACAAATTTCTTGTTGAACCTGAATACAAAGAATGCAGAAGAAGAAGACGAAAAATACCAACTAGAAGAAGATGAAGAGAATCCATATTGAAGACTAAATACTTCAATACCCAAATAATGTAATATAGGGGGGTGTTGGAAATAATGTCTATTCCATAATTTGGGTTATGTAAATGTAACCTCCAAGACACATACCTAGATTACTTCTCGTGCAAGTTATCTAGTGAATTCATTCATTGTAGTAAGTAGACAAGTGTCCATGTGCAAGTTGTACATGTGTAAGGTGTCCTATGCATAGCTAGTTAGAGTGTTGGGCAAGCATCCTATTTTTCATATGTAAGGATGGTCTCTTAGATAGATAGATAGAACAGTTGGGATACATTGTTAGATAGCATAGGTTAGTAGATTGTGTTCCACACCATTTACTAATGGTGGATATGATGTAGATATATAGATTTTTTAGTGGAATGCTCACTTCCTCCATAGCTACATTGCAATATTATATATCTTTATATTTTAACATACTTCAATCATATAGCAAATTTAATTTATTGCATCTTATTCTACATCTTTTGATTGTTATCTCTCATGGCCCATTCATCAAAATCCAACACACTCTACCAAAGCTATAAAAATAACATAGTCTAGCTCAACAGAGGGGTATCATCACTAGATATCCTAGTACCACAATATCTAATACCACCTTGTCATCCTATGTCTTAGTCTTACTATCAAGGGCATGATACAAGAGCATCGATCTCAAAAATCTAGAACATCTAGCACCTATAAGCACATAGGAAACAAAAATAGAGTTAGATTTCACTCTAAAAAACATTCATTATTTTCTTCTCTATCCCTCTATGAATTCATCATCTATAAACTAATTTACCACCCAGTAAAAAATTCACTAACACTACAAAATTTTCTAATATGTCACTTGCATGATAAATTTGAGAGAGTGTAATCATGTCATGTAGAGAAAATATGTCATTTGTGGCATCTCAATCACAAAAAAAACAAAAAATAAAAAAATAATGAAGGAAAAAATTTCATACCTATCCCTAGACCCAACTTGGGCCTACTCCACCTCTCACTGAGTTTAAGTATTGTGTCAAATGTCTCTATTATGCCATTTCTCTAAGCCCTAGGTTTTCTCTAGATCTCCTTTTCCTTCTCATGCATGGTGATAATGACTTCTCACACCTTTCCATCCTATGTTACCATATTTGGGTAAAAATTTTCCTTCTTTGATTTCTTACCCAACCTATTTGAGTTTCATAGAGACCCCATTTTGTCCCTCAAAAACTCGAGGGGTCACCTAGGCTAGGGGTAAAACTACTTCAAACCTTTCTTTCAATCCCAATGAGAAAATTATCCAATAAAAAAGGGTATTTTTTTCTCTTCTACAATTTTTTTTTGTTATGTTCTGCCCTATATCGATCAACCAAAGCTTAGCACCTCTATTTTTTTAAAAACTAGGGGTATCTATAGCAACTTTTGATTCATTTAGTAATTTTAAAATGCACCAAAAATGGGTTAAATGTAGATACCTAAACTTCAATCACTTACTATGGATCAATATTGTTACAAAGACATAAAATGGTAAAACTAGCCATATCATCTTACCCAACCCTAGAACTTATTGCCAAATCCCATCATAAGTGAATTTTACACCTTGCAAAAAATTTGCTAGCAAGATAATTTGCTTTCTAGCCAATGTATTCAAAATTAATGCAAGTTTTTAATTCCATTGCTAAGTCTAACCTATAATGATCAAAATCTATGAATTTATTAGTGGAATATTTGTATAGGTAATGTATTAATATCTGACACATAGTTGGCATTATGGATCTACTTACAATATTCATTCAGAGTGATATTGACTTCATTTTTCATCCCTATAATCATAGGTAACCGACATATAAATAAGGTAGCTAACATCCCTCCACCTTCCTCCACCTACCAAATCAACTCTAATCAAGTACTAGTCAATCTTGCTCGGTCCATCAACTCAATCAGTAGCCCATTCATCTTTCAATCACCCTTTTTCAACACATCATTGTACCTCTTTTATTTAGAGAACTCAAAAGAAGGACAATTCTATAAATTGGTCCTTAAAGAGGGTATTAGGAGAGAATTCTGGATCTAATGATTTTTTATCAAAAAAATCTAAGAAATTTCTTCTCTATGCATCAAAGTGCTACAAAAATTCCTTTGTAAGGTCATATTTAAAAAAAGAGGGCACCTTGTGTTTTCATGAAATTTGGTGATAGCATTCTTGTCTCATCTAATTTTAATTTTAGATTAGTATTAACATTTTGTGATTCAACTCCTTGAATGCATTTACATATTTTACTATTCAATATAACCCTTATGTTGTTAAGCATTTCTTTTAGATTTTGTGGGCATCTTAGGAGGTCTACAGGGTAGAGACTTACCCCTCAGGTTTCCATAGCATCTATTGTGGATATTTATGACCCATGTTAAACTGAAATTTTATTTTTCCACCATAAAAATAAAATCCATTTCCTATATCCAACCCAAGTGGCATATTCACTCTAGGTAGTCAAAATCATTAGTTCATGATGTTAAGCCTCTATTGCTTATTTCCTATCATAGAAGCAAATACACCACCTATGACTATTTTAGGTGGCATATTTGTTACTTGTCGTCATGATCCTAGATCTCTTTGAAAACCCAACATCTATTTTGATCAATTTCTCCCTATGCATTTTTAACATTTCTAATAACCCCTAATTTAATCATTTTTCTTTGATAATTTGGTTCTATCACTTTAACAAATTCATCAGTTATAGAGTTTATAGGTGATGAATTTTCTATAGATATTTTAACATTCATTTTCGATGCTTCAAATATTTATTTTTGTGTATAAACAAGGGGTATGACTATGCCAATTAGGAACTTACCCATTTCTTGCCATTTGGCAAGCTCCCAAAATTTGATGAATATTTTTTTAATTTATTTTATAGGTTTTAGCAAATTCATCGATTGTAGTTTTTTGAGGTAGTGTATTGGTCAAGTGGTGTATTCATACATAGGTAATGTATTCACACTAAGCATTAAAATAGGTAAGTACCCATTCTCCTCCTATTTTCAATAATTAGTATAGGTTATTTGCTGAGCTTTTGTTTACATATCTCTTTGTTTTATCTTTAGAAATACATGTAAAAAGAAAAATCAAGAGAAATATTTAAAGCTTAGCTTACTATTTTTTTCTACTTTCTTAGACATATAATCAAAATTGTGTATAGCTTGCATTAGTATTAATTGTATTCTTACATCCTCCTTGGACTCATGAATTTTTAAAAGAAGCAAAGAAAAGTTTTGTTTCTCATAGCTTCTATCTTAGATAGTATTCATCAAAAAAAAAATACCATATAGGCTAGCACATTTCATTCAACATTGTATCTTCATAATGCATTACATTATCATATCATACATTAGTCCCTAGGATAGAATAAAATCTAGGTGTTTTTTAAAATTGTACACATCAAAACTAGATTAGGAAAATATTTAAGCCTTTTCTGAACCCAAAAACTCCTTTTCTCCAAAGATAGATAGCACAAAGTTTAATCTAATGATGAGTTAGTAGTAGGTCTCTATTTTCTGAGTGTGGATGACCCTTGAGGTAATGCATAGGAGGCCAAAACCCTTGTGAAACTTTTGGTGTCCCACACCTATTTTCAAGGTGGTCTAATTTAGCATTTATATGTTGGAACTCAATAGTTGATTGATTCAAAGGTGCAGGTAAAATTAGAAAGGATTGAGGATAAGGTTGAGGTATATGGGTTAAAGTTTCTAAAGGTTGTGTGACTTGATTAGGTGTAGTGGATGCAAGAATATAATTAAGTCCTACATCATTTGTTAAAGGGGTTAATGAAAATAGGACTAGGAATAGGAAGGGTCATGGGAATGTTAGTAGGTGGTATTTAAAGAGGTATACCTATAGATATGGTTGGGGAGTAGTAGATTTTATAGGGTGTGTCATAGCCATATAAGACTTGAATTAATTTGATTTTCATGTGATGGTGTAATATCAAATTGCTCATTAATGTGTTCAACGTTTTTATTATAATTATAAGGTTTTATCCTATTTTATTATTCAATATATTCTCTAAGTACATCCAATAAAATAATTTTATTTCTTCTTACATATTCTCTAGTATGATCTACAAAATCGAAAATTACATTTTCAACCACATGTTCTGCTTCTTTATAGTTTGGATTTACCCATGGATTTTCTACCTCTTCTTCTTGAGCATGGGGAAAAGTGATATAAGAATTTGATGTTAGACCCTTGCTATGAGTGTTTTATTGATGCTAATACATAGGTTATATATTTTGTATAGAGAAAAGGAGATAAATATTTATTAAATTTTTATTAATATAGGTATAAAATGCTACAAATATCAATCATCTGGTTGATATACCTTAGGAGGATCTCCCTATATATCTAAACCTACTTGATATACCCACCCTTTCAATATAATAATTGATACTAAAATTTATTTGGTTCTCTTGATATATGCAACCATTTGAGAGGATAAACCTTGAGGTACTAGATTAGGATTGATATGAGGATCAATCACACCTAGATACATGAATTGGTATTAATATTTCCATGAAGGTTAAAAAACCAATTATTAATTATTGATTAATGTGATCTAGCTAATAAAATGAATTTAGATGATCTTACTTAAGTTAAAATTAATTTTTTATCTTGTAAGGAAATGTGTTTTCTTCATGTCAGGTTCACTAGAATATAGGATCACTCTGAGTCTACATATGCATGCCAATATTACCCAAGTCTCTTTCCAAAGGAGACATAAATACCTTCAATCAATTTTTTCTACATACATGTACATGTATATCTTATGTAGATGTTTATGTTCATGTAGTGTTTGGTGAATTTATTAGCAAACAGCTAAGGTTTTTGTCTCTAAAAATCCTTGAAAGATAAAATCAATTAAAATTAAGCAAGATCACTAGTAAGTTTGAAAGGTAGGTGCAATAATACAATGTAACAAACAAGGTTCCTAAGCTACCATGCTCTTTAATTTTGAATGATTTGCTATAAACTAGAGGAACTTTTCTTTTCAAGGGAAAACAAGAGAGAATACAAACAAACAAGATTACCCTAAGATACAACTAAATGACTTTTTATTCCTTGCCTAAATGATTTAAAAAGGAACATTCAAAGTTATGTCTAATAGTTCTTTGATTTCCTCAACTTAAGTGTTTTGAAATAAAGACTTAGATTATTTTCAATGTTCCTTGCTTTATCCCAAAATAGGTGTGTTTAGGCTAAAACTTATAGAAACTAGGAAACAAAAAATAGAAAATAGTAAAACAAAAGTAAAAAAAAAGGTTAAAAAAACTAAAATACTTATCTCTAGATGGTTTTGCAGAAGTGTTACATTAGTGCTTTGCTAGAGCTACAAAACTTAAAGAAAAAAAATAGGTTAGTCTCTATTAGGGGGTGTAACTAGTGCTATGATCCTGGTATATTTGTATTTCACTAATGCCTCGAGGTTTTGGTGTAATGGTTCATTAAATTTGATAGCAAAGCAACCACCTAGGTTTGAGTTGCAAAGTAGGCAAAATTACTAGTATTTCAGTGTTAGCCTAGGGCTTGTATGGAAAGTGGTGGATCCCATCGTATGAGCGCACAACCACCTAGGGTCTAGGTTGTGGAGCATGGTGGGATGTTATGATCTTGGTGTATTAATATTTCACTAACACCTTGAGGTTTTGGAGTAATTTTTCATTACATCTACCCAAGTATGAATATTAGACTATCTGATCAAACTAATCAAGCCCCTTTTTTATAAAAAAAATAAATTTTACCTAAAATTTGATAGAAGAGTGGACTTGTGCAAAAGCGTTGCCAATGATTTTTCTCTATGTAAAATAGAGGGGTAGAAACACTAATTTTATAGGTTAATTATAAATTATATCCCTACAACAAACTATATGATAATTTTTGGAAGAAAATTGGGATCAAATGGGTCCAAATGCGATCAAAATCAAGAAAGGAAGACGAGTCTTGATTTCTAAGGCTTGGGGGCTTGGGGATTTACAAAATATTACTAATTTATAATATTACTAATTTATCTCCAAATTTTCTTAAACTTATGGGAGATGTAGAATATGGTAGAGATAAAGAGGAAATGGTAATTGATTAATCAAATTGGCTAAGATTGTTGTCCATGAATGTCTAAATGTCCAATGAAATGTACTAGTATGGATCCAAATTAGATTGAAAACCTACAAAACTTTAAAAAACTTAATATTAAGTAAAATTAATATGATATGATATTAAATGTATGCTAAATTGGGTTATATGCTATTGCAATGACCCATAACTATGATCTAAGGAAGATTTGAGCAATTAAGTGAACTAATGCTTTTAAAGAAAACAAAGATTCTAGTAACGTAAAAAAGGATAAATGGATTCAAGAGATATAATGCCTACAAATAAAAATAAAGTAAAAAAAAAAAATTACAAATATACATAAAAATTTGAAGGATACAAGTTATAACAAAGATCTATAATCAACTAGCATGAACATAAGGAGATTAGAATATAAAAGAAATGTTTATACCTATAAAGGAAAGTGCTATAAATAATTATGAATATAAATAAGCCTACAATAAGATTATCTTAAGAAAATATAAGCACAAAAGTCTTCTAGATTAGATAATAGCAGTGTTTTGAATGATTAAAAAAGCATAGACAATAAGATTAGTAGTGATTTGATAAAAAAATACAGTTTAACAAACTTGCACAAAATGATTGAAACACAAAATGCTACAAATAGAAATGAATGAGACACAAGATATTGTTAGGGAGCTACAAAATAAATATTATAATCCTAAAATGAGAATGAACTTGAATATTAACAGTTTTAAAATGGAAAAAAAAATATTATCAAGGCTTAAATAAAAGGTAAATGCATAAAAATCAAAGCAAATGAGATAAAAAGAGAAGGGAGCTAGGAATTTTACTACTCAACAGGGCCTCCTTTTGGAACCAAAATAATATCCTTTCCCCAATGACTCTTTTCATTTCCATAATTTCCCCAAATGCTTGATCCAAATGCCCAAAGTACAAGAATTGTTGGCTTTTTAAGCCTTACTACGATAAAATATCACAAGTTATCACACAAGTCCCAATATAAAATAGCCATTATTTTAAAGGTCAACATAATAATAATATGAGTAGAAAATATGAGAAAATTAAGATAAATATCAAGGCTTATATAATAAATCAAATAAAATTCATTTATATATTGAAATATGAATGTAAATAGCTTGAATCATTCATGAACTATGCATGAAGAAAAATTACAATATTAATTGCTCAAAATGTATACAAGCTTTATTACTCTTCTTACTATTACAATCAGATACTGAGATATATCATTTGTATTTTCATTTTTTGATTATGGATCATTGTCTCCATAATATAACCATAGTAATATGACTCTTCAAGTACTTGACTATTGCTCTCCATATGCCAAGTCTCATGACTCTTGGCTTATCAACTTGCCACTTGCATACTAGATGGACACTTGAATCTAAGACACTTGCACACATGACTCTTACACTTATACATGCACTCCTAATATAGGACACTTGTGCACATCCTCACATTACATATTTTAACTCTTACATACAATACACTTGTGCACATTCTCTCTTACATGACACTTGTGCATTTCCTGCACATTAACACTTACATAAAAGGGGAAATATAAATCATACTCTAAACTATAGAATCAACCCTAATCTATTACATATTTACAAATGTACCATGAAGATACCATGGGGGTACATTAGCATGTACCAAATATTGTAATATTCCTCAACAATAATTAGAGATTGAGAGTGAATTTTGGCAAAGTGTAGCTATCTTGTAAATTCTTGTTGAATGCCTCTCCCATGGCCTCTATTTAAATATTTTGGGAGGGATGATCCTTGGAGGGAAAGAGAGTCAAATATTCCATTAGGAAAATGATCAAATTAAAATTTTGCAAGCCTAAGGAGAGGATTCAACATGCATGATTGGGAAGAAGGAATTTGCATGCTTTTGGCATGTGTCATAAAGATTCCACTCATGTTAGCAAAAACACTAGAATTTTCAAAAGTGTTGGTATGCTGATTTTGTATCCAAACAAATTTTTTGCTTAGTGGTCACTTTGATTGGTCAAAATGCTAAAACATGACTATTTCAAAGAAAAATGATACAACACTTCTAAAAAAAATGGTGCTTTTGCAAGTGTCCAAATTGATTTATGATTTAGCTGATTGAGGCTCTTGACTAATGATAATTTGTTTGGTACTTTGCTAGAATATGTGGTTGAATAGGTATGTCAAAATTAGGTGTCAATATATGTGTGTGTGTGTGTGTGTGTATATATATATATATATATATATATATATATATATATATATATATATATATATATATATAGTATGTATAAAAAATTTGGTCAATTTTAAGTTTATTAACAAACCTTTTTCCATAATTTTTAAATAATGATTGTAATATTTCTAGGTGAAACAATTTTCTACTTATGTTCTATATGTTGAAAGGCCTTTCCAAATTCAAGAAAAATAGAAATTAGATTCTTTTATAATTATGAGAGTTTTAAAAATATTATTAATTCTAAATATGTAATTAATTATGGATATGTTTTCTAAATTGATCTTTGCATTTAAATATAATTCCAATGAAACTAAATTATGTTATAATTCCAAAGACATTATGTTGGGGACCATAATTGTTCCTTATGCTTCGAGCATCACGAACACCCACATGCACCTCATTAGGTCCATCTGATGCTCACACATCGCATGGAATGATAGTATGATAAGTACAGGAAGTGTGGGATGTGATTCCTTTGGATGAACTTTGAGGTTTTTTACCAAAGTCAAATACTTTTTTGGATGTAATATTCAACGCACTTTATTCCTCCTAATCTCACATAGTTTATCAAGTCTTTTCCAAGGAAAAGGAATAGCGAGAAAAATGATAAAAGTTAACTAAACTAACTAAAGTAAGTTAAGGGTGGTTATATGCTAAATATTACAAACTCCATTCTAGATATTAGTGGGATTGGTGAACACATGCATCAAAACATGATAGCTGAAATGAATATGATCACAACTCAATATGACTACAAATTAAAAATTTCCTATGGAAACTAGGACAAATACTAGTCACAAATCCTTGCATTCATATTAATAGAGTAATTACAATAATATAAAGTTAAGAGAGGCTCGATGACCAATACATGTAGTGACTCAAGGCTCAAGTCTATACTGATATACAAAACATAGGTTGAGAGAAAACTATAAGCCTAGATACTAGGCATAAAAATAATTCTTCCTCCTTCAAAGCTATATATTTATAATATTCACATCAAAATTCAAAATTTCCTCCCCAATTGGCCATGGGTAGGAGTTCCTATATCATTCTTAATTATTGTGCTAGAGGAACCGTGCTACAATTATTTTTGCAAGATCTAGAGTTGTTTCGGGAGTCTAACAATTGTAAATGCTTCTATTGGTGGTGTGGTCTCTTTGTAGAGGTGTCATTAATGAACCCACATTTTCTAATTGAAACTTGAGCAGGATGGTGGCTTACTAACAAAGCTCTACTATTGTGGTTGTAGCTTTTTCTCTTTCTGGTTCTTCCCTTTCTCGATGTGTGTTCCCCCTTTTTAGTCTAGATTATTGGGTCTTAGAAATGACATGGTTTTGAGCCTTCCTTTCGATGGTCCAATTTCTATAGTATCTCTCCTTTATATGTTCCTTGGTCAACTCCTAGTCTAGTTGATACCACATTTTTTGTTTCTCTACTTATTTGATTACTAATAAGATAAATATGCATCTATGGAAATGATCAAATTTCATTTGATGGGCACATTTTAACTCTAGTTTGTCTTGTGCATTCTCTTCTTGTGCCTCTCACCATGATTCCTCTAGGGAATTTGTATGTAGATCAAAAATATTAGATGATCCTATTAAATACTTACTTGGTTCATCCTCTCCATTTTCCCTTTTTCCTCTAAGGTCCCTAGGTATTTCTCAATGGATATGTTGCTCGTGCTATTGATCAATTGCACCTAGGTATATGAAGTGTGATGCCCTAGTTATTAAAAGGAGGTGGCTCAATTTTTGGACCCACCTATTAGGTTAGCAAATGGACCTAGGTACACTAAGCTAATAGAGGTCCTACCATCAGTGGAACCCTTTTAGTCACCATAAAAAGGATTCTAGAGTTCCTATGGATGGTGGAATGTGAGGTAGGCACCATTAAAAAGGCTATAATCCTTTGTTGATTTGATCTAGGTGGTCAACTTTGCCTCATGGAATGAGAGCTTTAAGAATTCTAGTAGTCTCTAGCATAGACATTTTCTTACTAGTGTCTTAATTAAATTAACTACTTGGTATTTGGAGGGACCTTTAGGACCTCTCATTTTGCTTAACTTCGAGTGGTGATCTTGTTCAAAACTTGTCTTTTGGGTAGTTTTACCCTGTATAGTAAAATTTCACTACATTTTTGGCAACTCACAATGGAACTCCTACTAGTAGGATTCAAGGAACCCAAAATTAGTATCATTATCCTTTGGATGAGAATTCTATAGGGTAGATCTTGGAGATTCTAGGATTTGAAAAGAAAAAGAGATGGACTCTTTGTTGGGTTTTCTTGGGAGCTCATGGGATGTATCAAGAGGATCCCTTATTTTATAGACCCTGTGTTGGTAAAGCATTAAAATCCTTGTCCTATCAATATTTTCCATGTAGCTAAATCAATTATGGTACAGTCACCCATCATGTTTCCCAACACTTAGCCACAACATACATCTTTTCATCAATATAATGGTTATTCAACACTTGAAAGCAACATATGGAATCATTTTCTTTGGCCCTTCCAAATAATTGTTGGTCCCCTTAGAATTATGTAACTTTAATTTTTTCACGTATTTTGTACGGTTACCAAAAATAGCCTTATGTGGATATTTTGACTTTCCACCCCTCTTCTATATGCTACTTATTTACTTCATCCAATAGCTATAGTACTTGGCTTTTACTAGCTTGTATTTAAATATCATCTATTTACAATATGGTATATAGTCTAATATGTTCTCACACTCCAATTAATACATGTAGAACTTCCTCATTATAATATACAATGTCTAGACCAAAGCGAGTCAAACTTCTTCTTATCCTAGCTATCCAACTTCTAGGGCATGCAATCTATCGATCCTAGTGAATGAAGAATCTTTATGGATATAACAACCTATAGTATGGAAAAATCCTCCTCTTGGGTTAGGGACACATATGCTATTGTTGATACAAGATCATTATATAAGTCTTTATCCCATATTTTAGTGTCCCACTCATCCATATGGTCATATGATACTAGGGTGTGTACTTCATCCCTAATTGTCTCTGACTCTAATTCTTATTCTAAATATAGGAAAACCCATTCCCCCTTGAACTTGACTACCGATACATATTCCACATTATGTATGTGAAGGTATTTAAAGGGGACATTCATTTTGGCATCATAGTGCATCCTTAGGAACATGTGGGTCCAATCCAAAGAGAGGTATCCCCCAATATTCATAATGAAATCATGAGAAAGACATAGACCAAAGGATGTAGGCAAATAAATAATTGCTACATATTGGATGATGGTTAATTTTAGGTAGGTATATAGGAAATTTGTAGGTATTTGATGAGATCAAGTATGGGGATTGGAGTCTCATCCAGCTACACCATCCCTTATCTGGCTAGTTTTTAGACTAGCTATAAAGCATTAGCCACTATTTTAGACATAATTGAGGTACTTGAGCTATAATATACTAAGTAGTTGTGGATGATATTGTCTCCACATAGGATCATTAAGTAAAAGGTCTAAGGATTGGGCCTATTAGGACTTGGACTAGATATTTGTAGGACAACCCACTCTTTCTACTTTTCAATAATTTTTTGCTTCTCCAAAGCTTCTTTGAGTTGCTTTTTCTATTCTGATAAAGTAAGAACATTCCATAGTGGCATAGGTATAGTGGACCTCTTTAAGTTCTCAACCATATTAAAATATTCTAGTGGTTGATATTTTTTCATGTTACTTGGGACCCACTAAGGCTTGGCTCACTTAATACCCAAGTTGGATGCTTGAACTAGCTCTAGTAGAAGTTGATTTGGCATAGGCCATTTTGGTGTTGGTTGCTTCAGCCCTTCTTGGTCCCTCTCCTAAGGTTCATTTGTTTTTGGGATGTTGATCTCCTGCATTGGGCTTTTCTATTTCTGGATCTCTTTGCCCTCATATTTTCCTTTGTGAGAACACCAGATTGCATGTGGGTCTGATTGTCTAGTGGCACGCTTGTACATTTGAGAATGACATAGATTTATTCCTTGTCCCATGTTACCAATGTCTACTCTAGTTTCTAGATTCCTAGAGTCATGGAGGTTGTCAAGGGTTGATCCTGAGTGGTTGGTTTCAGTCCTTGGACCATATGGTTTTGATATGCAGGCTGAGGCATAGGGCATATCACCTGTTGAAGCTCTTTGTGACCCAAAAATTATGGTATTGGGTAATAATATGGCTAGCCATAAGGATATCCTATATAGTTATTATGGATAGGGACCATATATTTTATTGAATTAAGGGACACTTTCTACATGGGGATGAGAACAAGTACTATTTGTTTCCCAACATCTTGAGGTGGACCAAACTCTCTATTGGATTTAGGTGGGTACATTTGATATACATTAGAGGGAGGATGATATTCTTGGTTACTTTGTTGGTAGGGAGGTCTTGGGTAATTCTGATAACCAAACCTTTTTAAATTTTATTGGCACTTGAGGGATATAATTTTATTGTTCACGTCTCTCAGGGAACTTTATAATATTTTTATTTCTAGGGATTGGAAGATTTGGGGAATTGTTCCAAGAGTAGAAATAGGTGTTTTCAATAATTTTTAACTTTAGATAGAGGTTGTTTAGAAAGTGATGGGTTGCATTGTTGAAGGAGGATGATATGGTGGCTACACTAGGAAAAAGAGACATGGGAACCTAGGATCCAATATTATTATTTGGATGAGGTATCTTTAAGCTTAAATGGATACCTCATAGGTTTACAATAGCAAAGTTCCTCCTCTAGATTTTATCATCATGGCTATTTCTAAATTGAATACCTTTATATAGTTAATAAAATCCATACCTAGTAAGGGCTATATTTCCTCTAGAATTCTATACTAGGATTTATGGAATCTATCATTGAAGTCATCCATAAATTCTATGGGGGCTCTTTTAATATTAATGAATCATGGTATAGGTTTTGAAATATTCATAGAAATAGATATTAGAGTATATATAACATGCTTTCAATCCTTAATATTTAGTCCCTCCTTGATGAATTCCCTTAGGGTATTTCTAATATTCTTTTGATCATACTTATTGAAAAGCTAATATGGATGTCCAAAAATCCTAACCTACACTGAATCCTTCTATATATTTTTTGTATTAATATAAAATTTTCACTTCATGGTAATAAATAAAGAGCATCCCTCTCCCTAAACCATGGTCCACCACCCATTATTTTATCCTTATTTTTTGAACTAAAAAATATGATGACAAAAAAACCTTTAGGAAGAACAGTCAAAGTAATTTGAATTCAATCCCCTCTTCCACTTGATCCATTTTTAAATTTTTGAAAACCTTGGCTAATATTCATGAAACTTACATATTAACCCTCTAATTTTAATAACCATTATATCATGCTTGATCTTCTAATCCTTTATAATCACTTCTTGTATAACATCTACTACTTGGATCAAACTTGTCATATATTTGCTCTTTTGTTTATCTCTAACTTGGGCATTTTTTTAAATTAAAGTGTACTTTATTATTTATTATTATTATTTTTAAATTAATCTATATTTGGCTTCTAATGGATGCCACTCCCATTAAAAAGTAAAATATTACATTGCTTTCATTGCATTGCTATCATATCACTTAAACCATATCCAACTTGCATTCTTATCAAAGGCATTCTTCATTTTCCTTTCTATCAAAGATATTTGTTCCTCAAACTATTCAATTTATGGAATCAACTCCTTGATATCATTTTTATTAAGAGATAAAATCTCATTCCTATAATTTTCTTCTAAAATATAATTTTTTTTCAAGATGAAATTCAACACCATGAATGGCTAAAATATGTGTTGCTCAATTTCCATATCTATAAATAATTTTTCTACAAATCTAGAAATTTCTTAATATTTTTTTTAGGATTATTATTTATACCCCTAATATTCCAAGATATCATTTTCATCATGATTTTTTATTTTTAATTGTGGGTTTAGACCCACTTCTTGTTTTTATTTATTTATTTTTTAATGGGTTATATGGGATTGAAACGGGCTCCATCCGTATTACATCATCACCATATAGTGGTATTACAACAAAGCTAGGATATTATCCATATATCATTTGGTAAGATTCGAACTTGGGTCTCCTCCTTGAAATATTGAGGAATTTAACCCGTTGAGCTAATACCATGGCCTACTTCTTGTTAACACTTATGACAATTGCTTTTATTTTCCCATAGCAATATCCCTATGAGTTTCTTTTCTCTTTGTTTTTGCTGCTTGGGTCTTCCTCTATTTTTTCATTCCCACACTTTCACATTCATAAATCATTTCAATCTTCTCACACTTCTCATAGTAAGACTCATAATCTATAATTTTATCTTACTCTAAAGGATCCAAAGTGCAAAGAATAACCTCAAAAGCACATTCTTCTTTATGTTGCCCTAGAAACCATAAAGTGTAAGGACATTCTTCCATAGCAATTAACTTCTAATACTTCTATAAAAACCCTAAATTGCTAAGGATTTCCTCCATCCTTATTTATTTATTTATCATATTACTCTTGAAACCCTAAAGTGCAAGGGATAACCTGGACACCACTTTTACTTTTATTATTGGGAGAGGATTCTATACTAAAAGTGCAGATGATTTAATTGAAAAAAACTTAACCTCTTATGTCATCTTCATTGTAATATGTTCCTCCATATATTCCTTTGTAACTTTAATTCTTTTGGACTTGAACTTATGGATTGTACTTTCTCATATCTTATATCCTTATTTTTTTCTTCTAATGGTTGATCCAAGTGAGCTATGGTGGCCTTTGTCATATGATGTTGTTGATATGATTTCTTTGCCTCTTATTTTGGAGTGGAATATCCTTGATTTAATATAGCTTTTATCATAGTACAATTTTCTTGCTTTGTCTTGAAGTTTATCTCATAACCAAAATTTTCTCTTTCTTCATAGTTTTCAGTTTGTAATATCTTGTAATGTGTCCAATCTCATAGCAATTATGGCATCAAAATACGATATTTTCATAATACACTTGTTGATCTTGTTCTCTTAATTTAGATTTGTAGCAGAGGTTTAGAAATATCCATAGCAACACATATATGGATATATATAGCATGCTTTCACTCCTTAGTAGTCAATACCTCCTTGTTGGAACTCACTTAGGGTATTTCCAATATTCTTCAAAACATCCTTATTATAAGTTGATATGGAAGTCCAAAAATCCTAGCCCACATTAGAAGCTTCTTAATAGTTTTTGTCTCAACATATTTATTTTTACTCAATGGTGTTAAATAAAGGGTATCTCTCCCCCTAAAACACATGCCACCACCCATTATTTTATCCCTAATTTATGAATTGGAAAATATGACGAGGAAAAAACTTTTAGGAAGAAAAATCATAGAGTAATTTGAATTCAATCCTCTCTTCCACTTGATCCAATTATGAATCTTTGAAAACTCTAGCTAGTATCCATGGAACTTACATAATAACCCTCTACTTAATAACCCTCTACATTTAAGAACCAGTATACCATGCTTAATCATCTCATCCTTGACAACCACTTATGTTATAACATATGCTACCTGAATCATTAAGTAAAATGTCTAAGGCTTGGGCCTATTAGGACTTGGACTAGATATTTGTAGGACAACCCACTCTTTCTACTTTTCAATAATTTTTTTCTTCTCCAAAGCTTCTTTGAGTTGCTTTTTCTATTCTGATAAAGTAAGAACATTCCATAGTGGCATAGGTATAGTGGACCTCTTTAAGTTCTCAACCATATTAAAATATTCTAGTGGTTGATATTTTGTCATGTTGCTTGGAACCCACTGAGGCCTGGCTCACTTAATGCCCAAGTTGGATGCTCGAACTAGCTCTAGTAGAAGTTGATTTGGCATAGGCCATTTTTGTGTTGGTTGCTTCAGCCCTTCTTGGTCCCTCTCCTAAGGTTCATTTTTTTTTGGAATGTTGATCTCCTGCATTGGGCCTTGCTATTTTTGGATCTCTTTGATTGCCCTCATCTTTTCCCTTATGAGAACACCAGATTGCATGTGGGTCTGATTGTCTAGTTGAACGCTTGTACATTTGAGAATGACATAGATTTTATCATCATGGCTATTTCTAAATTGAATGCCTTTATATAGTTAATAAAATCCATACCTAGTAAGGGCTATATTTCCTCTAGAATTCTATACTAGGATTTATGGAATCTATCATTGAAGTCATCCATAACTTCTATGGGGGCTCTTTTAATCTTAATGAATCATGGTATAGGTTTTGGAATATTCATAGAAATAGATATTAGAGTATATATAACATGCTTTCAATCCTTAATATTTAGTCCCTCCTTGATGAATTCCCTTAGGGTATTTCTAATATTTTTTTGAACATACTTACTGAAAAGCTAATATGGATGTCCGAAAATCCTAACCTACACCGAATCCTTCTATATATTTTTTGTATTAATATAAAATTTTCACTTCATGGTAATAAATAAAGAGCATCCCTCTCCCTAAACCATGGTCCACCACCCATTATTTTATCCTTATTTTTTGAACTAAAAAATATGATGACAAAAAAACCTTTAGGAAGAACATTCAAAGTAATTTGAATTCAATCCCCTCTTCCACTTGATCCATTTTTAAATTTTTGAAAACCTTGGCTAATATTCATGAAACTTACATATTAACCCTCTACTTTTAATAACCATTATATCATGCTTGATATTCTAATCCTTTATAATTACTTCTGGCATAACATCTACTACTTGGATCAAACTTGTCATATATTTGCTCTTTTGTTTATCTCTAACTTAGGCATTTTTTTAAATTAAAGTGTACTTTATTATTTATTATTATTATTTTTAAATTAATCTATATTTGGCTTCTAATGGATGCCACTCCCATTAAAAAGTAAAATATTACATTGCTCTCATTGCATTGCTATCATATCACTTAAACCATATCCAACTTGCATTCTTATCAAAGGCATTCTTCATTTTCATTTCTATCAAAGATATTTGTTCCTCAAACTATTCAATTTATGCAATCAACTCCTTGAAATCATTTTTATTAAGAGATAAAATATCATTCCTATAATTTTCTTCTAAAATCTAATTTTTTTCAAGATGAAATTCAACACCATGAATGGCTAAAATATGTGTTGCTCAATTTCCATATCTATAAATAATTTTTCTACAAATCTAGCAATTTCTTAATATTTTTTTTAGGATTATTATTTATACCCCTAATATTCCAAGATATCATTTTCATCATGATTTTTTATTTTTATTTGTGGGTTTAGACCCACTTCTTGTTTTTATTTATTTATTTTTTAATGGGTTATATGGGATTGAAACGAGCTCCACCCGTATTACATCATCACCATATAGTGGTATTACAACAAAGCTAGGATATTATCCATATATTATTTGGTAAGATTAGAACTTGGGTCTCCTCCTTGAAATGTTGAGGAATTTAACCCGTTGAGCTAATACCATGGCCTACTTCTTGTTAACACTTATGACAATTGCTTTTATTTTCCCATAGCAATATCCCTATGAGTTTCTTTTCTCTTTGTTTTTGCTGCTTGGGTCTTCCTCTCTTTTTTCATTCCCACACTTTCACATTCATAAATCATTTCAATCTTCTCACACTTCTTATAGTAAGACTTATAATCTATAATTTTATCTTACTCTAAAGGATCCAAAGTGCAAAGAATAACCTCAAAAGCACATTCTTCTTTATGCTGCCCTAGAAACCCTAAAGTGTAAGGACATTCTTCCATAGCAATTAAATTCTAATACTTCTATAAAAACCCTAAATTTCTAAGGATTTCCTCCATCCTTATTTATTTATTTATTTATCATATTACTCTTGAAACCCTAAAATGCAAGGGATAACCTGGACACCACTTTTACTTTTATTATTGGGAGAGGATTCTATACTAAAAGTGCAGATGATTTACTTGGAAAAAACTTAACCTCTTATGTCATCTTCATTGTAAGATGTTCCTCCATATCTTCCTTTGCAACTTTAATTCTTTTGGACTTTAACTTATGGATTGTACTTTTTCATCCCTTATATCCTTCTTTGTTTCTTCTAATGGTTGATCCAAGTGAGCTATGGTGGCCTTTGTCATATGATGTTGTAGATATGATTTCTTTGCACCTTCTTTTGGAGTGGAATATCCTTGATTTAATGTAGCTTTTATCATAGTATGATATTCTTGCATTTGTCTTGAAGTTTATCTCATAACCAAAATTTTATCTTTCTTCATAGTTTTCACTTTGTAATATCTTGTAATGTGTCCAATCTCATAACAATTATGGCATCAAAATATGATATTTTTATAATACACTTGTTGATCTTGTTCTCTTAATTTAGATTTGTAGCAGAGGTTTAGATATATCCATAGCAACACATATTTGGGTATATATAGCATGCTTTCACTCCTTAGTAGTCAATCCCTCCTTGTTGGAACTCACTTAGGGTATTTCCAATATTCTTCAAAACATCCTTATTGATAAGTTGATATGGAAGTCCAAAAATCCTAGCCCACATTAGAAGCTTCTTAATAGTTTTTGTCTCAACATATTTATTTTTATTTAATGGTGTTAAATAAGGGGTATCTCTCCCCCTAAAACACATGCCACCACCCATTATTTTATCCCTAATTTATGAATTGGAAAATATGACGAGGAAAAAAATTTTAGGAAGAAAACTCATAGAGTAATTTGAATTCAATCCTCTCTTCCACTTATCCAATTATGAATCTTTGAAATCTCTAGCTAGTATCCATGGAACTTACATAATAACCCTCTACTTTTAAGAACCAGTGTACCATGCTTAATCATCTCATCCTTGATAATCACTTATGTTGTAACATATGCTACCTGGATCAAACTTGTCATATGTTTGCTCTTTTGCTTATCTCTAATTTGGGCATCCATACTTGTAGCTAGGGCATCGTAACTTCCCATTACAACTTTCAAATATGGCTTTCTCTCCATACTACCTAGTGGGGATCGCTCTTGGCTCATACCTTCTCTTGGATTACACTCAACTCAAATTAAATTGTACTAAAATATATAATTTGGGAAATTATTTTTATCAACAAATGATATTAACTATATTTTATATTTTAATGGAAACAATTATATGTTTTATTTATATTTAAAGTGTAAAAATAATAAATTTATGAAACCTTACACTATATAAGGTCATGAATACCTAATTATCATCTAAGTACAAAATTCTTGATAGATATTGTAATTATTTTTTCATTTAATAAATAAAGTTACCTTTAATATCTTTGAGGATTATATATCACCTTGTACTCTCTTGAATCCAAAGGAGGTATTTATGGTGTAGGAGAATGTTTTAGTGGTTTGTTGTTTGTCTATGGAACATATATAGCCTACCCTCCTTTAGATTCAAACCTTAGATCTCTTAACATAGAGTACTAAAGCCTTCATAGGTAAGCTCATTCAGGTTGTCCACAATGAATTCTTGTATTGCACAATGTTAATCCTTTTGTAAATAAAAAATTATAGAAATGTATACATATGTAGTTCTTCATCTACTTATCTAAACATTTTTTTTTTATTAAGTCTGGTGATTGATATGATCTCCTTGAGACTCTTCCATAGCTATCAACTAGTTGCTATTTAGCACAATCACATTATACTCCTCATCTAAACAAATGAAGCAAATTGAAAACATCAAAAACAATAAACTATGTACAATAATTAAAAGGAAGGAAGACTTTATGCTACATATGTAGTTCTTCATCTACTTATCTAAATATGTATATTTTTTAAAAGTATGATGATTGATATGATCTCCTTGAGACTCTTCCATAGCTATCAACTAATTGTTATTTAGCACAATCACATCTTATACTTTTCATCTAAGCCAATGAAACATATTGAAAACATCAAAAACAATAAACTATGCACAATAATTTAAAGTACGATAGATTGATATGATCTCCTTGAGACTCTTCCATAGCTATCAACAAGTTGCTATTTAGCACAATCACATTATACGCCTCATCTAAACGAATGAAACAGATTGAAAACATCAAAAACAATAAATTATGTACAATAATTAAAAGGAAGGAAGACTATATAGCATAAAGTACTAAAATGCCTATTCGTTTATAGCAGCATGTTTTTATTTGAAGAGTAGATTTAACAAGTTATGTAGACCTGTGATATAATATTGATTGAACTTATTCTTGTTTTGCTTTGAAGAGTAGATTTAACAAGTTATGTAGACCTGTGATATAATATTGATTGAACTTATTCTTGTTTTGCCTCGTGACGAGGCTCTACAGTTTCTCCAAAATTCCATTAATTCTCTTGAATTCTGTCTACAATCATTGAGATTGCCACTAGTCCATTCACCCTATTAGATCCCATGGAGCAACTCATAAACTCATATTGATATTGTCTTAAATGATTAATAAATTAGTTATTGGCAAAGGGAGTGAACCGTCCCAGACAAACACCCAGTATGGATTGCCTGTTAGAACTTGAGTTTGAACTCCACATCATACTCTACGTATGTGGGATATTCAACCTGGATAAATTATAACTATTTAGGCAGTTGCTTTTAGCAAGTGGAGGTAAAAGCAAAAAAAAAAAAAAAAACTTTATTTCAAAATCTGAACATTGAGAGGGCCCTGCATTATTCCCGGCCTGTACATTGAGGGTCTATAATTTTTCTGCTAGGAATCTTGCCTTTCATTCCCCAAAGTTATCACTTCCCACACAGCTGTCAGCTGTCACCCTTTCCCTAAAGAGAGTTATTCCTGGTTGGCCATAGCCATTAGTGCCCATTAAGAAAAGAAGAAACATGGCGAATTGCACTAGGACAAGATCGGATTCGATACAAGGATAAGGACATGCCACTAAAACAGGGAGATTCGAAGGGCCATCCAAAAAATAATTGCCGACCTTTATCCCATGATATCTTCGTCACTAAGACATCATGATATTCCTTTTTCCTTCTCAGAGATTGTGTACCGAAGAAGCAAGATTTATTCGTTAGAAGGACGTTGGGGATTCATCATTTGATCGTTTTGCAAGGTTGGATCGATCACAGAGGTAACATCTTTTTATTTATTTATTTTCCCTTAATGGAGATCATTACTATTAGCATGGCTAATATGATTTACATGGTGCAGATGCAGAGTTTGAAAGAAGATACGATCGAAATGTATTCAGTTTCCAAATTAAAAGGCAGGAAGAGCTTTAGAAGTTGGGAGAAAGACCCGGGTTCGAGTCCTCCGGCGACTCCCCCGCCCTTTGTGTCTCCGAAAGCCTGCCTGTGTTCCCCCACTAACCATGCGGGCTCTTTTCGGTGCCGTCTTCATCGTTCTTGTCAGACACAGTGGCCGGTTAGGAGCAAGCCGCCCACCCAAGTGACCGAACAGGACACAGAAACTAAGACGGTTAAAGCTCAGTGAGAAGAAATTTGATCATGTTATGGGGTTGAGTCATGCTTTAGATTCTTGTGTTATATAAGAAAGGAAAGTGGAAAGGATAGGATCAGTATAGTGAATTTTAAAATTAAATGGGTGGAAAGACCATAATGGTCTTTCTAGTTTAGATGGCAGAATTGCTATCCTAAACAGGCCATGGCCATGGTTATGTTTTGCAAGCATGTAATCCAAGTATGGCAATAACAGTAAAGGAATGCAAACGTGGGATGTATATATGGTAGTTTGGAGATATCTCTGGTTATAAGGATTCGGTGAAACTTTCATCTCAAGGAATGCAACCCTTGCTTTAAAGTCAATTTGCTTCTGACGCCAAAGGCAAAAAACTTCTATGGAACTCCACTTTATAACCTTTCCTAAAAGTTTTTCCACTCTATAGGATTCTCACTTCTTTTCTCACTTCGAGTTTTGGGAGTTTGGGCATGTGTATAGGGGTTAACATCGAGTTTAGAAGTTTGGGTATGTGTATAGAGGCTTTTTTTTAATTTTATTTTATTGGTATGTGTACAGAGGTTGATCTTGTTATTTTCTAACCTATTAATATGAAGATGCAAGTCTAATAACATATTCTTTTCACATTAATACCTGTATGTGTTTGTAACTAACCACAATTTCAAGAGGGTAATTTTAATTTAAAGCATAGGATACTCCTTTTATCAATAAAAAGATGATGTGTGTTTTTTTAAGGTTTTTTTTATTGTTTTTTTTTAAATTGATTATATAGAATTGAAATCGATTTTATTTTGTATTACATTAATTTAGTATTATTGATTTGCTATATTATATATATGTAATGTTGAAGTAATGGAATATGAGGTTCTTTTGGTCAAACTAACATTTTTATAATTAAAAATTAATCTAATAATTTAAACTTTATCAATTAAGGTTGGTGAATAAAATGTAAAATGAAATCTATTGTTTGCAATGTTAAAAGTTTTTTTTTTTTTTTTAATATTATAAATAAGAGTGTGTATTAAATATTAAAATATTTTAAGAGTGCAAACTAGAGTGAGTGCAAGCCTCATCTATTCTTGTTTTAGAAAGCAAGTGTTGCAAGTACAGATTGGAAGCAAATGCAAGTAAAGAGCAATCTTCTTCTCTTATTCCAAATCTTTGGAGAAATTCAAAAAAATATGAGAAAAGAATGAGCATCACTTTTTCTTATTTAAAATCTTTGATAAAATTCAAAAACTAAAGGATTTTTATGAAGAAAATCCAAGTAACATGGAATAAAAATCATATTTGAAAGTCCTAACTAGAAGTAAATATGTCATACTTAAAAGTATGAGTGCCCTAGTTGTTGACAAGAGGACAAATGAATTTATGAAAACTCTATCTAAGCAATATATATTATGCCAGAAGTGATTATATTATCAAGGATGAGATATGATATGGCATAATGGTTCTTAAAAGCAAAGGGTTATTATCTATTTTTTTTTAGATATTTGTTAGATTTTTTTGGAGATTCAAAATTAGATCAAGTGGAAGTGGGATTGAATTCAAATTACTTCATCATTTTTCGTTCAAATGGATTTTTCCTCATCATTATCTCTAGTTCAAAAATTAGGGATAAGAGATGCATATATTTAAGACAATGAAGGGAAAATTTCTTTATGGAGAATGAAACTACTTAAATGCTTTGGGTGTGTATTAGGCTTTTCAAACTTTTATATCATCTTAGCAATAGGGATATTTTAAACAATCTTAGAAATAATGTAGGCGAGATTCATTAAAGATGGAATATCTACTAAGGAGTGAAGTCATCACCCAAATATGTGTTGCCATGGATATTTTAAAACCTTTATTATAGTCCATTAAAATTAAATATGAATTAAGAGAATGAGATCAATAAGTGTATTATAAAAAAATTGTATTCCAATGTCATAAATGTTATAAGACTGCAATATTGAGGGACCCTGTGAAGTCAACCATTTGTAACAAGGGCAGTGATGATTTTTCAATTTGTGAAAAATGAAATTGCAAAGTGCAAAGGATTAGAGTTTTTTCCTAAAAAATATCTCATATTTTAGGAGCCATATCTTCGCGAAGAGTTATCCAATTTAACTGATTCTTGGACCAACTTGTGAAAAATTTGAATAGCTTTAAAATGAGTGGTCATATGCAAAAATTTTCAAGTCACGAAAAGTGAAATTGCAAATATTTTCCAACTAGAGTTCAAACGATGGGAAGAGCAATGAAGGGCTAGGAATTCAACAAGACAAGGCATTCTATTTGGAAAAAGAATTTTTTAGCTAAGTTATTTTTTCCCTTTATTTATTTTAGAAATTGTGCATGAAAATTTTATAAAGTTTTTATCAAATGTTATATTTGCTATAGGAGTTTTAGATAAATTTCATTAGATTTTGGGTTTTAGTTTCCCTTCCATGGATTGATTTATAATTAAATCCTTAGAATCATCCCTAATGGTAGAGGTTAGTGAGTGCATCTCAAAGATATCCTTATTACTCCAAGATAAGATATTTTTTGGTAAATTTAATGGGTATTGGCTAGGGGCTTGACCTTGAGAAAATGGATTGATAGGAGTTGGAAGTCTCTAAGAGTGATTCTATCATTTATTCCTAAAGGTTTCTTCCTAGCTATTTTTTTTTCTAGGGAAGAAAGAGAAAGAATCCTAAAAGGAGGTCCTTGGTTTATGGGAAGAGTAGAGCTCTTCCTTACCCGCTGGTATGAAGGCATTTCACCCAAAAATATAAATCTATGCCTAGTACCAGTCTGGGTTAGGATGTTTGTGTTGTACTTAGTATGGCACTGAGAGGGGGGGTGAATCAGTGTGGCATTCCAAAACATGAATTAACAGCTCTAAAAACCACAACAATTAAAACTTATAAACAAATATAATAAGTACAGACAAGAGAACATCACACAACATAGATTTTTAACGAGGTTCACCAAAATGGCTACTCCTCAAAAAGAACGGCCGCTTGGACTACCATCCAAATCCAGCCTCTTGCAAAGCACCAACTTTACAATTTGTTTACTAAGCACCAACCGGAAGGAGCACCAACCCCTTATTTATCTCGCACCAACGTAAAGGAGCACCAACCCCTAATTTGCCAAGACCAACCGGACTTCAATTTTGAATGAAAATGTTTGACAAATACCTTTGTTATTGCAAGACTCTAACTGATCTACTTCACCTTTGCAATCTCTGCACACTCTGCTCTTTCTTGCGCAATCTCTTCACACAATCTGCTGCACTGCTACAGCCAAACTTTGCAATCAACTTTGCCCTTTGCGCTCTCTGCACATTCTGCTTTCTCTGCTCACACGCTTCGCACACTCTGTGTCGTTCCACACTCTGCTCTCTGTGTGCATTCACATTATGCACTTCGCTATCATCTCACCGATTCTATGCTATCTGCGCTTTTACGGCCGCATCTCGCACTTCAACATTCACCCGATGGATACCTAAATCTCCAAACAGCCCCGCTTATATACTTGAGATTTTGAGATGAAAACCCTAATAGTAGTCGACTGATTATGCAAATGCAAACCCTAATCTTGGTCGGCTGCAAACCCTAAACATGGTCGGCTACAAACCCTAAATGTGGTCAATTGCAAACCCTAAAATCTATCAGCCTGCATTGAATGACTTCTGAACTGCCTGTCCACTGCATTATTAGATCTAACTACCTGAGTTGACAACAATGACAAAACTCTTGCAACACCTTGCTCAACAATCTCCCCCTTTGGAATTGTTGGCAACACCTGTGTACATTCCTGTAACTCTTCTCCCCCTTTGTCAATAATACCAAAGGGCTGCTGCAGACTCCCCCTGAGTCCATACACACCATTCTCAGAACCACATTGAAATAGTTAGCAAAAATCATGGATATGATCAATAAGATGAACAAATGCACAAATGCCCCCCTTGAGAATTTGATCCCAATGGCTAGTCAAATTTTAGACTATTCTTGGGAATATGTGGCCACTTCAATTCACGCTGTCTTCTGAGCCTCAACCCTCTGTTGCTCTGCAATCTCAAACTTGTCCACCGATTTTAGTGAAAGCATACACCGATCGTTTAACTATCCAACTTTTTGCTCCGTAATGCAAACAACATCTGCATATACATCTTGAATATTCTCAACAGACTTGAACCTACTGACAGCTGTTTGTCTTTCTCTGCGAGTGAGAATCCAAGCAGACTACCTCAATTCTTTATAAAAGCACCTCAAACATTCATCACCAGGCTGGAAATCATCTCGTCGCACATTATAAACTTTTTCTTCAATCTTCCCATTCAACATGCCGATTTCACTTCTATCAACAGAATTGACAAGTGACTCACATCTGTACCAATTTTTGTCCAAAGACTCGCAATTTTATCGCCAACTCTTACTTTCAACCGTGCATGTCGAAAGAAGACATTTTGTCAAACACTTTATGGCCAACCGTAGTGCACCTTACTCAGCCTCAAACTTCTTATCCTTGAATTGGCATTATATTAAAAGTTAAAACAAAACTGTCTGTGAATTAAATATATTCACCAAGGTGTAATGAAAGATCTGACAATCTTCACATCAAGCGTCGAACAAAAACATGCTGCTATTATCGAAACACAAATACGCAGCTGGGGCAAGCATTCTTTCAATAAACAAAAACAATCTGAACTCGTTATAATCCATAGCTATAATCATGGCAGTAAGAACC
Organism: Wollemia nobilis; assembly: GCA_028583015.1. Classification (NCBI taxonomy): domain Eukaryota; kingdom Viridiplantae; phylum Streptophyta; class Pinopsida; order Araucariales; family Araucariaceae; genus Wollemia; species Wollemia nobilis. The sequence continues at coordinate 1,143,546 of JAQPPZ010017031.1, read as the reverse complement.
ATCAACAAAACAACAATGACATAAGCAATACTACCAATGGTGAAGATTCTCAATGCAAACACTACCCTTCACGGCACTTCCACACACAACTAAATGAACAACCAACACACTTGACAATTATACCACAAAAGCCCAACTGCTGGTCTTTCATCCTCAGATACCCAGACAAATATACAGAAGCATTAAAATAAAACCTTTTTCAAAATGCTCCCCCTGAGGATGTGTTACCTGGAGTTGCTTAGTGCAGTAGAAGAGCAGTCTCCTTTAGTTCAAGGAGACACGATTTCCTCTCTTCTTTCTTTCTCCGCACTTTCTTGACCTCGGGCTTGGATTTTTCACCTGCGTCCCTATTTTGCATCATTGCATGAACTTGAATATCTCTCCGGTGTGGTTGTCTCTTATGCATCCATGATGAATGATTATTTTCCTTTCTTCTATGAACCTGATTTATTTCCTGTCTGTGTTGTGTTCTTTGCGTCTTATGAAATCTACTGTTTTGCCTTAGATTTGATACATAAGCGCTTGGACAAAACCTTGCTATGTGCCCATGACCATTGCATTGAAAACATTGTACAAAGTGTTCACTCAGATATGCAGATGTATTTCGACCAGGATAACTCTTTGATTTATTATTTAATCCACAATAAGTTGCCTTGTGACCATACCGGTTACATCTGAAACAATAGCCATTAAAAGTGTTAGTATGAAAAAAGTGAGAGTGGTAGAACCTCTTTTGTTGTGGCTGCTTTGCTGTAAATCTCCTTTGATATTTTCTTTCTTTTGAAGATACAGCTTTAACCTTTTCTTGCTCGGACCCTTCAACAGTGAACTTCTTCTTCTCTGCAGAATTGGAAGATACAGGTTGTTCAGCTTCATATCCAAGACCATGCTTAATCGTGGAGCTTCTCTGATGACTTATCATTTTATCTAGCAATTCTGTGCTCTTCTCGAATTTAAGATTTGTATTGGCCTCTTCTAGTTGTTTCTTCAATGAAACAATCTCTTCTTCTTGTTTGCAGCAAATAATCTCTTTCTCATTGATCTCGCGACTCGAGAGTTTCCTCAATCCTTTTAGACTCTTCTACTTGCAGCTTTAGATTACTAACTACTTTGTTAGAATCCTCTTCATGTTTGTTACACACATTGACTTTATCATTCAATTCGTGACTTCAAGTCTTCTTCTATTTTCTTGGCCTGTTGGAATTGTAAGAACAGATTTTCAATCTCATCCCCATATTCTTCCAATTTCTTGGACAGTCTTTTGTTCTTTTTCTTTTCTATACTAAACTCTTCAAGAGCAGAGATCAACTCACCTTCCCAGTCTACTTCAAGCATTGAGGTTTTTATTATCTGCTTCAGTGTTCACCCCTTCTGCCTTTTCTGGTTCAATTTCCTCTACCACAGAAACTGAAACTGGCTGAGATGTCCTTTTGAAGGAGGTTCTATTCTTCTTACTTGGAGCTGTAATTTGATCTTCATTCCAATTTGCTTCTGCATTCATTTCTTCTTTATTACATTCCTGTTCTGATTCTATTTCTTCTTCATCTTCACTGCTACTAAACCCATAACACTGACGTTCATTATGCCGGAGTTGATCAAAACATTCTGAACCTTGAGAACTTGCATTATGACCGAGTTGACTCTTGGCCTTTTCTCCATTGTTTGATTCATCTCTTGAATCTACAACAATAATGAATTTATCTTTATTTTCTTTTATGACCCTGTGTGATCTTTTCTTCTTGTGTCTCATGGTTCCATTCTTGCCTTTCTTTGCCATTAGAGTATTAATCCAAGATCAACCCTAGCTGATTTAGCCTTTAAAGGGAACTTGGCTCTAATACCAATTGTTGTACTTAGTATGGCACTGAGAGGGGGGGTGAATCAGTGTGGCATTCCAAAACATGAATTAACAGCTCTAAAAACCACAACAATTAAAACTTATAAACAAATATAATAAGTACAACAAGAGAACATCACACAACATAGATTTTTAACGAGGTTCACCAAAATGGCTACTCCTCAAAAAGAATGGCTGCTTGGACTACCATCCAAATCCAGCCTCTTGCAAAGCACCAACTTTACAATTTGTTTACCAACACCAACTGGAAGGAGCACCAACCCCTTATTTATCTGCACCAATAGAAAGGAGCACCAACCCCTAATTTGCCAACACCAACTGGACTTCAATTTTGAATGAAAATGTTTGACAAATACCTTTGTTATTGCAAGACTCTAACTGATCTACTTCACCTTTGCAATCTCTCGCACACTCTCTCTTTCTTGCGCAATCTCTTCACACAATCTGCTGCACTGCTACAACCAAACTTTGCAATCAACTTTGCCCTTTGCGCTCTCTCGCACATTCTCGCTTTCTCTGCTCACACGCTTCGCACACTCTATGTCATTCCACACTCTGCTCTCTGTGTGCATTCACATTATGCACTTCGCTATCATCTCGCCGATTCTATGCTATCTGCGCTTTTACGACCGCATCTCGCACTTCAACATTCACCCGATGGATACCTAAATCTCCAAACAGCCCCGCTTATATACTTGAGATTTTGAGATGAAAACCCTAATAGTAGTCGGCTGATTATGCAAATGCAAACCCTAATCTTGGTCGGTTGCAAACCCTAAACATGGTCGGCTGCAAACCCTAAATGTGGTCAATTGCAAACCCTAAAATCTGTCAGCTTGCATTGAATGACTTCTGAACTGCCTGTCCACCGCATTATTAGATCTAAATGCCTGAGTTGACAACAATGACAAAACTCTTGCAACACCTTGCTCAACAGTTTGGGTTACCCATTGATTTTGGGGAAATAGATACATTCAAGGCAATAGGCAACATTCTAGTGGAATTACTTGATATTTTAGATACAAAAAAAGAAGAATTGTTGGCTATTTATGCTCAAATATTGGTCATGATTGATATAAATAAAACTTTACCAAAATCAATCATTCTTAAGGATGGGGATAAGACGTGGACCCAAACTATAGATTATGAAAACATATATTTTAGATGTAGAAGATGTCATGAGGTGGGGCATATTGAGAGATCATGCCCTAAGAAGAGCCCAGCTGAATCATTTGTAGAAAATTGTAAGAGAAATTTACAAAAGATGGTTTTCAACTTCCAAAAAATAGATCTAGAAAAATAAAAGAAAATGAATAGTGGAGACCAATAAGGAAGGCTACTAAAATAAATTCCAATTCTTTTGAGGCTTTAGCCTATGAAGAAAAAGTAGATCAAAACTTAGAGGACATAGGGCAAAAATTTCAACATATTAGCAAGGAACCATCTATTCAATATGATCCTAATTTAAGGAAGAACATTCTCGATGAATCCAAGGAATATATGTCATGAGGTGAGGCATATTGAGAGATCATGTCCTAAGACGATCCCAACATAATCATTTGTAGAAAATCGTAAGAGAAATTTACAAAAGATGGTTTTCAACTTCCAAAAAATAGATCTAGAAAAATAAAAGAAAATGAATAGTGGAGACCAATAAGGAAGGATACTAAAAGAAATTCCAATTATTTTGAGGCTTTAGCCTATGAAGAAAAAGTAGATCAAAACTTAGAGAACATAGGACAACAATTTCAACATATTAGCAAGGAACTGTCTGTTCAATATGATCCTAATTTAAGGAAGAACGTTCTCGATGAATCCAAGGAATGTGTCTTATTAGATATTGAAGACTTTCTTGAAGTACCATGCACCATTCAAGAGAAAATAATTAGTAAATAAAATGTAGTTTTAAAATGTTATTAATAAAATATTAAGGAATAAGGAAATACTATAAAATGAGCAGGATAAGTCAAAAGCTTCTGTGATAGAGCCAAGAGACGATAAATATGTTGAAAAAAAATTGTGAAAGAATATTGAGGAATATAATAATAAGACCTACTCCTGATATAGGCAATATAAAAAGAGGAAAACCCTCAAATTATCAAGCAAGATCCAAGGAAGCAAGAGCTAACATAGAGAAAGGAACACAAACTAAGTTTGTTGAAATTGTTTTTACCAAACAACAAAATGATATTGGTAATACACAAGAGGGGCCAAAAGCCCCTAATGAGACATGATTATCATATTATGGAATATAAGGGGTGCTAATACCCCCTCAAAGCATAGGTGTATTAGGGACCTATGCTTAAGTAATAAACTTGATATTCTCTGTATCCAGGAAACTAAAATGACAAAAGAGGAAGTTAAAAAACTATGAAAGCAGTTAGGAAAATATGTGAATGGCATGCTATGTATTCTGAAAGAGCAGTAGGAGGGATTCTAACTTATTGGAATCCTTCTAGAACCTCTTGTGTAATTATTCATAAAAATAGGCATTGGATAGCCTCTTTAGTCACTTGTTAATTTGTTGATATTCACTTCATCCTTATCAATGTCTATGGACCTACAACTTAGTTAGGTAGATTAGAACTTTGGGTGGCATTGAAGCCTTTTTTAGAAGTAAATACCAAGAAACATGATTCATGATCATTGGATATTTTAATTCCATTGCCAATATGAATGAAAAATTTGGAGGAATTAGGAAATTGACCCAAAGTATGAAAGATTTTCAGATTTTATTCAAAACAACAATCTATGGGAAGTTGAGTTTGAAGAAGACAACTATACTTGGACCAATAATAGGAGAGGCCAGAACCTAATAGCAAAAATATTAGATAGATGCATTCTCTCATATCATTGGCTAGATGAAGGAACTTGTGCTAAAATTAATACCTTAACAAGGATTAGTTCATATCACTGGCCAATAAGAGTTAAAATGGTGGTTAGTGAATTCAAAAAAAGATCATATTTTAAATATGAGCAAATGTGGTAAGACCATACTCAATTTGTTGATATGATAGCTCAAACATGGAATTCTTCAGGTAATGGTGGGTTGTATGCTCTTCCAAACCAAATTAAAGCTTTGACATCTAGATTAAAAGAATGGAACAAGAGCACCTTTGGAAATATTTTTGAGAAGAAAGAATAACTAAAAGATAAAATTTCAAAATTCCAAAAAGGTGATTAAAATAATACAAGCTCAAAGGAAATGAATTTGCTTAGTGAATATCATAATATTTTGAGCAAGGAAGAGAAATTCTGGAGATTAAAATCAAGAAAGACTTGGTTAAAATAAGGAGATAAAAATACAAAGTTTTTCATAGGATGGCTATAGTACATAGATATTCTTCTAAAATTGGTAGAATTAAATCAATAGAAGGGGTTTGGATTGAAGATCAGAGTGAAATTAGAAAAGAGGATAAGTCATTTTATCATAATATTCTAGGTTTAGAAGATATAGAAGTTCTTAATGATAAACTTCTTCAAGATGTTCCTTCAATTATAACAAATGTAGACAATAGGAAATTGATGGAGCCTATTACTCTAGATGAAGTTCATTTAGCTCTTTTCTCTTTAAATAAGGATAAATCCCATGGTTTAAATGGGCTCTCTGCAGATTTTTACCAACATAATTGGGATATAGTGAAGGATTCTTTATTGGTGGTAGTGGAATAGTCTAGGGTAAAACAATACATTCCTTATAAAATAAATGCAACTTATATTACCCTAATTCCAAAAAATAAGGATGTTGAATTTTTTTATTCTTTTAGACCCATAAGCCTATGTAATATGACTTATAATATTATTTCCAAAGTGATGGCAAATATATTAAGGCCATTGTTAGATAAAATTATTTTAGAAGAGCAAGGAGGTTTTCTAAAAGGGAGACAAATTTTGGATGGGATCATAGTAGCTCATGAAGTTATACATTCAACAACTTCAAGAAAAGAGAAAGTTATGATCTTAAAACTTTATATGAGTAAAGCCTATGATAGGGTTAAATAGAATTTTCTTTTTGCAGTTTTAGATAAGTTTAGTTTTGGGAAGAAATGGGTTAGATGTATTAAAGCTTGTGTCTCTACGAGTTTCTTATTCAGTGTTGGTCAATGGGTTAGTGACAGAATATTTTAAATCCAAGAGAGACCTTAGACAAGGAGATCCTCTATCTCCTTATTTTTTCATTATTATGGTAGAATTTTTGAGTAGGAACTTAAATAAGGCTTACAGATATGGGTTTATAAGTGGAATTAAGTTTAGTAATAACATCGATAACATCACCCATCAACAATTTTTAGATGATACAACCATTTTTGGAAGGGCAAAGATAAATGAGGATAGAGCTTTGAATAAATTTTTAAAAGAGTACAAAAGAGTTTCAGGGCAAAAAATTAATAGGACTAAATCCAAAATTTACTTTCTTAACACTCCTGCTAATATCAAAGCAAGAATTTATAAGTTGCTTCAAATGGAGGAGGTAAATTTACCAACAACTTATCTAGGGATGCCTTTATTTGAGGGGATAATGAGGATAGATTTATGAAATTCAGTTATTAGTAAATTTTAAAATAAATTTCTATCTTGGAAAGGTAGATGGTTATCATTAGCAGGAAGATTACATTTAATTAAGTCAGTCTTACAAGCCATTCCAATATATTATATGTCTTTGCATTCTATGCAAAAATCAGTTGAAAAGAGTTTAATATTTATTATGCGATCCTTTTTATAGCCAGGTTTACATGATAAAAGGAAAATTTCTTTGGTGAAATGGAGCAAGTTGTGTGATGACAAAACTAGGGGAGATATTGATTTAAGAGCTCTTACAGATGTAAACTTAGCTCTTAGGAAAAACGTTATCTGGAGATTGTACAAAGATATTCAAAGATAATGGGCAAGAATTCTTCTAAGTAAGTATGTTGATCCCAATGACCCAAGTTTAATATTTACTACATTCTCTCTTTCAAATGGTTATCCTCTTTGGAATGGTTTAAAAAAATATATTGATCTTATGATTAAAGATCTAATATGGGTGGTGGGGACTGGAGAAAATTTTTCTATTTGGATGGATACTTGGTGTGATAAAAAATCCGCTCAATTTAGATCCAGTTTTGAAACCTTAGATGAGATTACTTCAAGATAAATACAGTGATAAGGTTTCAATTTTTTTTTACAAGGATCGAGAAGGAAGATAAAAATGGAAAGAATATTTTTTACAAGTATACAAGACATTGATGCTAGGAGGCAATTATTTTGAGGGGTTCCAAGGATAAATTGATTTGGGAGTTGAATAGCTCAAGAGAATACATAATAATAAGTGGATATAATGTCCAACACCAACATAATAATAATAATATCACTATAATATGGAGAGATATTTGGGATAGCCCAAGCATTCCTCAAGTCAAAATGTCTATTTGGCTAGTAGGTTATAGAAGAATTTTATCCTGGAATAACCTTATGAAAAGGGGTTTTCATGGCCCCTCTAAATGTGTTTTCTATAATAAGGAGGAGGAGAGTATTGACCATCTCTTGGGACATTTCTCAATAGTCTAGAATATATGGCAATGGATTCTTAATATGTTTGGTAAATGCATGGTGATGAATAGAAAAATTGAATATTGGTTAAAGAAATGGAAGAACACTTATAAAAGTGAGGCTTTACAGACAATATGGGATATATCAAAAGATACAATACTTTGGACTATATGGCTAGAAAGGAATAGAAGAATATTTAAAGGAAAGGAAATCAGTTTAGAGGTAATGAAAAAGAAGATATGTTTAGCCATAGAGGAGTCTAAACCAACCCTATCAACTCACCAAATCCCTAATTTGGAAGCAGAGAGTCTTGATAGATGGAATCAAGTCATTAAATGGAATTATGATGTTGGGTACAAGAGAAGCAAATATAAGATAAAGAATATAAAGTGGAAACCACCAGATGTGGAATGGGTTAAATTGAATTTTTATGGATCATCTAAAGTAAACCAAGGACCAACAGGAGGATGAGGAATAATCAGAAATAATAGAGAAGAGATTTTTTCTCATTATGCTTTCAATTGTGGATTTAAGACAAATAATGAAGTTGAAGCTTAGGCAGATTTAGAAGGTTTAAAAACATGTAAACAAATAAAATGGAATAGAGTTTAAATGGAAGGTTATTCTCTCATATTAATAAATACAATTTTGAGGAAATCAAAGGCTCCATGGAACATACAAGAGATAATTGTGGAAATTCAAGATCTCGCTAAAGAGTTGGAAGAAATCAGGTTTACACATATATTAAGGGAAGGAAACAAATGTGCAAATAAGCTAGCCATTAGAGGGGTATTGATTGAGTATCGTGAAATTAACATCTCCTTTCCATGGTTAGAGGAAGTAGAAAGTTTAGTTGAAGCTAAAAAAAATTGTTGATAGCATTAATAAATTAATGATTAAGATTTACTTTAATGTTTTCCATTGGTAATATTTGTTTTATTTTGTAACAATAGTGTGGGTTCATTTAGATTAATTATTATAATTTTTTTGGTTGCACTTGTGTTTCAAGAAGGAAACTAGTAATCCAGATTTGGTAAAGCGGACTATGTTAGTGCGATCTTTTGGAAATATTACTCTACTAAGATGCAAGGCATAGATAGTAGAGGTTATGTTTTGGCATTGTGAAGGCTGCTATAGGAAAATGTCAAAAAATATGCTAAATTATGAATTAATTTTATTCATACAGAGATTTGAAAAGATTCAGAATATGAAAATCAAGAATTCAAACATTTTATGTAAAATTATGTAGGTTTCTAAATATAGCATCTCAATTGATATGAGGAGTGTATCTATTTGTAAAATCTCAAGCTCTAAATAAGAGAGATGTAATTTGTTAAGGGTGGGGGATCTGAGTACAACCCCTTTTTATCAAGCTAAAAAAATATATTTTTAAAAATTTTGAAATTTGATATTTGATAAAAGTTAAAGTTTGGAGAGAAGGTTTTATACTCCAAAAGAAAAAATGAATTTTCTTAATAATTTCAAAATTTTGATTTTTGAAAATTTTAAAAGTTGATTGATTGAATTTTGTTGGCTTTTAAGCCAAATTATCTTAATCCCAATATTTTAGATCTTTGAGTAGTCTCAAATATAAGAGCAATTAAAATATAATATGACCAATATAAATAATAATAACATTCAAAATAATATCAAATATAAATGTAAAATGGACAAAATCATTCATGCAATAACATGAACACTTATAAAAGAATTGCTCAAAATATGCATACAAACTTCAGTGTTCATGCTGGAATGTTTCATACATTGTCTAGATACATTTCATGGAGATTTGTCTCCACTATATAACCTCAAGAAGGTGACTTTTCAATACTTGAATATTACACTCCTCACATATCCAAGAGTTACAACCTTTCCTATTCTTTACATAAGATAATTTTCTCATGTACTTTGGCTTCTCATATTACCACTTGTATACATGACTCTTGATTATCTACTTACATGCATACATAGCTCTATGACACTTACACTTTTACATTCACACCTAATACATGATATTTGTGAACATCCTCACATTACATATTTACACACTTAATTATATGACACTTGTGCACTTTCTCTCATTACACACTTGCACTCTTCCTTATATAACACTTGTGCATATCCTACACATAGAAACTTACATAAAAGGGAAAATATAAATAACTCACCTAAACTATAGACTCATACCCTAATCTAATATTTACATTGTACCATAGCTACCATGAGGGTACATTAGCATGTACCAAATAATGTAATATTCTCAAACGCCTCATGTATTACATTATTTACTTATTGAAGATTTTAGTCTTCAATATTTATCTTTATCTTGGATATTATGTTCATTCATTGTATTTTTTTGTAATCGTTGCAAGGTAATATTGTACTATGATTGATCCATCTTCTTGCTTCCTGAATTTAAAAAAAAACAAGCAGTTTATCATTAATCGTATCTTGAGGTAAAATATGTTCAATGATTTCTTGAGAGAATATCATTGCGTCTAAAGCAAATATTAAATTCTTGATTGAACTTGTAGCTTCAATTTTTTTTTATTCTTGATAATATACTTTCTACGTTCATTTGTATATTTAAATTCTACTATTATTCATGTTCTTCCTCCTTATGCCCTTCTTTGGGCTCTTCCAATTGTGCTTCCTTGGACTTCACTTCTACGTTTTTCTTAAACTCTACTTCTAAATATTTTTTTGATTCTTTAGTTTATTCCCATTCAATAATTTGTGCTTGCTTCTCCATGGATCCTTGCTCCTTAAGCTAAGAAATATCCTACAAAGTTAAATATATTTGTCATGCACCACAATTTTATGAACCTTTGTTGTACATTAATATTAAATTTTTCTAATGTGTTAAGTTAAGGATAACCAAGAACAATATCCAAACCATATATATGACATAAAAATTAAAATGCAAAACATATTTATCAATAGTAAGTTTCAATTCCTCAAAAATCTAAAATTTCTCTCCTTGGAATTGTCCATCTTTGATATTCTTTGTTGGAAACTATAAATTGTTAGCCAAGTCCATGTTGGTGAAGTTATGCTTGCGACTAGGATTTATGGAAGCAATAACCTTTTTCTTTTGGATGCATCCATGAATCTAAAATGTATATTTTTAGGTGAAACTAAATCCCTCTAACCATATTATTGCTTATTTGATTTCAAGTTGTCATCTATATTTGTTCATTATTTCTCTTCATTATTCCTTTATTTATAGTCTTTAAACATATCCATCATCCTTTCTCTCAAATCCCCTTTTGTGTAAAAAGGCTTGATCCACTTCTTCCCAAGTACAATTATGATTATTTTCATTAACAAAAATTGCCCACCAAAAACATCTTCCACTTTTAAAAATATGCTATGATGGATATTCCAAATAAAATTACAAACATATAGAGATTTAAATTTTGACCATCATTCTTTAGCATTAATATCACCATTTCTGGTGAATATTGGCAACTCTATGATTTCAACCCAAAAAATTCATAATGAAATCTAGGGTTTTATCAAAACAAATCTCCTCCTCATAGGATCCCACCCAATTTTATTAAAAATAATAATATCTGACAATTTCCTTTAAAACAAAATAAACAAAAATTGATTTTTTTACCTAGATAAAGGGAGATAATTTTTTTGTTTGATGAAATTCTATGTAATCCAAAAACAACTTCAAATTCCCAACTTAAAATGGTTATACCTCCTTTAATAATATTATAATTTAGAGTGTGACAAGTTTCTTTTATATTATTCAAATAAATTTACACAATATCATAAGAATAATTGAAATCTAAGAGCTTTACGTGAATATATGGCTCACAAAATTATAATTATTTTAGAAGTGATAGTCAATTTTATAGTACTAAAAACAATTTACATAATGTATAAGAATCTTCTAAATATGACACCCATGCAAAAATATTTTTCCCCAAAAAACCTAGCAAATCTAGACATATTGCAAAATTTCTTTGTTAGAATCATTTCTCTAAATACCATACGTTAATAACCTTTGTTTATCATAAACTAAGTCAACATCCAATATGTTTAAATATTAAATAAATTGGTCCACAAAAAATACACGCGCGACAAGATATGCAAATACTATTTAGGTTGAATAATACCATGAATACTCCTTATATAAGGAATCACTCTACAATATCTCCTGAGATGAGATCTACATTTTGAGAAAATATGGTTACAATAACAATTGATTTAGATAATTATATATAATTATCGGCTCCCTTCTTTAATCATCTAATGTTATTTTTGGAAGTGTATAACCCTGCCCTAGCCAACTCATCATTAGAATATAATATCCTAAAAAGAGACCTTGGGTTATTTATACCCATTCCAACTATATGATACAATACCATATTGATAGGTATCTATCCCCTAGGTACCTTAAGAGTGAATAAAGTCCATCAAGCAACTCTTAACTTCTCTTATTGTCTTACAATTAATAATGTTTGATAAAACTATGTACATTAGATAAATGTTATTTAAGTGTGCATTGATCAAATAATGTGTCCTCTTTATCATCATTAATTATATTTAATTGGTTATATATATATATATATATATATATATATATATATATATATATATATATATAGAGAGAGAGAGAGAGAGAGAGAGAGAGAGAACAACAAAATCAATTTTGAATGAAGTGCATCAAATAAATGTTTTTTATAGCAAGAAGACTCATAAAGACTAAAAATTAATTGTGGGACAGCACAAAAAAGAAAGAAGAGTGATGGCTAACTAAAACTATTGTATATATTCTATTCTATACTAGTTCTATTTATTTTATTTTCACATTTTTTATACATTTGTTGTTTTATTTCATCCATGTATTTTTTCTTCTATTTAGTGTTTCTTTCACTATCTATTTTGGTAACTTGTAATCTTCCATTCTTTCTATTTTATTTAACCACACAATTTTTTTATAATTGTTTCTATTTTTAGAGGAAAATTCCTTGTTTTATCAATATTTCATATGGGATTGATGCTTTAGTTATGAAAATATTTGTAATCAATTACTTTTGAATATTTATCTCCATTTTAAATTTGATGTTTTACTATCCCACACCTCACACCCATACAACACTATTGGAATATCTAATACCCAAAAGAGACCCTAATTATTTTCCAATCCCATAGCCTTATTTATTTTCTTCTACTTTGTAATGAGTATAGTGCTCTCCACATTTTCTATATCTATTTCATCCTTCATATTTTTCCAATTGAGTTTCCTTCGAAAATCCCACCCAAATTATCTGTATATTGTTACTACATCTTAAGGATTTTATTCAAACCAAATAAATGTTTGCTTTTGCTCTCCGAGTAGAGAATATCATAATTTTAGTCTTGCTAGCATATAATTTCATCCCAACTTCTTACAAAAAATAAAGACTTTAAATATTTTTTAAACTTTTAGTGTCTTGTCAATCAAGATAAGGTCATTGGAATAGAGGACAAGTTTCACTACATAACTAGCTATTGTATTATGTTTTCTCCCTTCCTTTCTACCCATTCCACCAATTTATCAGTATAAAGGCCAAATAAATTACATGACACCGAGAAACCTTGTTTCACCTCAATACCACTCTTAAAACACTTTTATAGTTCTTTTAGAGTTTTAATTTTGCTACTACTTGTTTATAAAGTACATATATAGATATTGTATAGTTGGTTGGTATGCCAAGTTTTTTCCATTCTTTTCAATAATTTACCTCTAGGTACTAATATCAAAATAATTTTTAAAGTCCACAAAACAAAAATAAATGTATCCTTTTTCATGTCATATCCTTTCTATTAGGTTATTTAAATGTTGGAAGTCACAATACTTTCCATAAATATTCCAAAACATACATTCACCATGATCACAAATAGAAAATATACAAGAGAAATTTGAAGTTAGAATTGATAATTATATATGGAGAGATAAAGAGGATAAATGACATAAGAGGGATAAGGGGTGAGTGTCTATAGACAACCCACAAATTTTTGTATATCATACACTCAATCAATTAATCATTCATTAGGGATATTTATAGTGATACCAAATCCCCAATTATATGTTAATCTTAGGCTAACATAACTTGAATTGAAGGTTAAATTACAATATAATAAAATTATTGCACCCTTTAATCAAGGTCATCCATAGAGGTGGATTAACCAATATTACTAAGGATGAATACATGAAGGATGCCCTTAGTATTACATGAATATGCTTATAGGATTCCATAAATAATATTTGAATTCTTTAATGAGTGATTCTTATAGGATTACATGAATAATATCTATATGCTTACATGCACACTTTCCATAGGATACATTATTAGTGCTCATAAATATGCTTTCACATGTTTTTCCTTTTCCTAATAATAATAGATTACACATACTTCAAACCCCCTATAATATAAGTTGAGAGGCCAAGGATAGAAAACATTAGATATAACATCTCCCCACCCATAATTGATGCTCTAATAAATCTTCATATTTCCATATATATCATATTCTTCGTCATTATAAAGTTTGCATCCAAAGCTCAATAATTCTATCTCAATCTTCTTCAATCTTGTTATAAAAATTTTGATGGAGTGGTCTTCCCTTTTACAATACTCACATGTATTTTCCTTCTTTGAAACCTTCAACTTGTCCTTTATAAAATTAATCTTATATTCCATTGATTTTAAGTCCTTTGGGTGATCCTACATATGAGAAAGAGCTCAACAATATTTTATTGCAACTTCATATGGATAAGAATCTTGAGAAGTCCTTCAAGAGCAATAGATTTTGATTCCTTAATATTCATGGAATTCACATAAATAATCAATCCAACTATATGAAAAGGAGTAGTACGATTGGAATTTATATATATGACATACTCTTCATCACCATTAACTTTCCCATTATCATAATTGAGACAAATTTTAGGTTTTTTAAGTGAGATATAGAATCTTTGATATTACTAAAATATAAAATTTTGAAATTGGAAAGCTCCATCTCTCTTTTATTAATTTCATTATCACTTAATTTTTCATATATATCCTTCCAATTTATCCATGCCTAAATAGGATAAGTCGTACCTTTGATGTGTAAAAGTACGTTGGGCTCAATAAATATGAAAAAGAGACCAAGGACTTCTTCTTCTTAGCAATTTTATGATCACTAGGACGTTTTCTTTCATCATTAAGGATAAACTAGATATTCTTACTTTTGACTAATCATGTCATTTGAACTGACAATATGCTCTAATTCTATCCATTGAGACAAGTAGCATACCCTAATAAATTTATTTTTTTAAAAACATCCACACAACTATAACAAGTTCATAAAGTTATGTCACCACTATATAAAACTAGAAAAAATATGTAACCTAGAAAAAATAGGCTCTAGATGCTTTTTTATGTAGAAGTTATGGTCTCCAAAATATTTTATCTATTAGAACTCAAATTTAAAATAAATCTAATTATCAAACCTTAGATAAAATTATCAAATCAGATAATACAACTTGGCACAATCTATTGGTTACATTGTCCAAAACTAATTGGGTAATGCTTACTTTTTATTAGTTAATAATAGATTGACAAATTGATTGATATGATTAGGGGAGTATATATTTGTGTGTGTGTGCATGTGTGTATGTGTGTGTACAACTTAAGGATTCATGGCTAATTAATATCAAACCTAATATCGTGTCCAAATAAATGGGTAAGCTTACCAATGTTCCATGTGCATGCTTTGAGAAATCAACAATAATCCACCTTAATAAAATAGATCTTGTCCTTAGTGAGGAAGAGAAAAAGGACTATGTTGGGACTCAAATCCCTTGCCTATTAACCTCAAATGAGTGCTATAAATATTATTCCATGCCTCTTGGTTGAGGTTGAAGGGGGGAAAAATAATATTTAGCTATCAATGGATTCATGGTGTGTGCAACTATGGCTTCATAGCCTATGGGTGCATGTTCACATCTTGATTCATTTTCCAAAAAAAGACCTTCAAGGGATTCAAACCAATGACTTTCTCATCACAAGCAAGAATACCAAATATTGTGCTACATGAATGGTTTGTAGCTAGAAGGATGGATAATAAAAAAATATAAGCAAAGTACCTCCTAACGATTTTTGGAAATTCGAGCATGTTTTGTTATCGTTGATGTCAAGAGGTTTGATGTCCCAATTTGATGAAATTAATGTCAAGAGGGTTGATTAATATCAAAAGGTTTAGGAAATATTTGTGAGAATATTTTTCTTGGTAGCACATGAGGTATAAGGCAACAAGAAGAAAGGAATACCTCTCCATAATATTTGAGAAAAGATTTATAAAGTACCTTGGTGGTAATTTGGAAAAGGTTAAAATATTCATTAATGGTGGCAAGGTTATCTCTAAAAAGAAAAAGGCCCAAAAGGTTTTTAAATATTTAAATTATTATAATTAAATATAATAATTCAAAATACCAAAATTCGAATTACAAAAAATAATTCAATGTAAAAATAGAATGGGCATGTGTATTAATAAGGCTAAGGTTTAGACTAAGCTTAAGTGTGGAATTCAAATAAAATACCCCAGAAGTAATTGCTTGCACAATCAACATGGTGGAGGAAACAAAAAGGAGACAGTGTAGATCTCGAAGTAGAAGTTTGGTCAAAGTGTGGATGGGATGTATCCCCACTTGTGTGTGGTGGCAACTGAGATAGAAAGCAAGGCTTACGCAGCAGCATAGGAGGCAGAAGGCACGGATTCGATTCACGTGAAGGTTCTTTTGCTGCATGGTCAGTTTAAGTTTCGGCACCAATGGTAAAGACAAGAGGAAGATCTTGTATTTTTATTGCATGTGGATTGGCTAGCCCACGCGGTAGCGAAGTGGCGGCTAGATCGCGGGGCCAGCAGGCAGCGTGGGTTCGAATCTCGATGGCAGGCGACATCAAAAAGGGATTAATTTTTTATTAAAAAATTAAATTATATCCTAAGGTCTAAGGTGGCTAAGGTATGTGCTAGGGAGATATAAGGTGTTTTGAATGGTTTTTATTTTTGCAATAAAAGGGTTATAAAAATAATTTCTTGTTGAGCAAAAATTAAGGTAGTATGTTTTGTTAATGCATTGGAATAAAAAGTGAAGTGATATTTTAATTATATTTTGGGAATGCATTAATTGAAAAGTAGGAGATATAAGGTGTAAATGAAATTTTTCTTATGTTATTGGTGACTCTTGTTGATGAAATTTATTGGTAAAGTTAGGAGTAATAAGGTGTATAAGTGGTTTGGCATTTTATTAATCTTTGTATGATGAAATATGTGTTGAATATTCATGTGGATATTTTGAGATAGACTGTTGTTATGTAACCTTGAATTGGCACAAAAGGATTTGGTTGTAAGAAATACAGGTTTTGAATACTTATCTCCATCAAAGCAAAAGGTATGGGCACATCATCTTTTGTTTGAAGTGTTTTGTTGGAATGAATGTTGTTGAATATAAGGTGGAGTGAAAAGGATTGTTTGATAAGCATTGTTGGAAATATTTGAGTGAGTCTTATATGCTTCATTGTTGAATGTTTAGAGAACATTAGTATTTGAGACCTACATTGTGCTCCTTGTTTGAAGAATTATGAAAACACTTATTTAGGAGTTGTGAGCAAGTTGTGTTTCATTGGTTGAATTATTGAGTGAAACTTTTGAATGTTGGTTTGAGTGTGTTTGTGAATGAGCAAGTCCTTGAGAGGACTTGAAGGCAGATTTGAGCAAGTCTTGGTGAAGACTTGAGAGCAGTTTGAGAAAGTTCTTGAGAGGACTTGAGGGTAGATTTGAAAAAGTCTTGGTGAAGACTTGATAGTAGTTTGAGCAAGTTCTTGAGAGGACTTGAGGACATATTTGAGCAAGTCTTGTGAAGACTTAAAATAACATTAAGAAGAGAGTTGATTGGTGTTTTTTTCAAGCTTTGTGTTAAGGCTTGGGGACATATTTGAGATAGAGTTTGGTGTAGATTTATAAGTAGAGTTAGAGAATATCTATACTAGACTTGGGATAGATTTTGGTGTAGATTTGAGACAGAGTTTAGAACAAGCTTTGGAGGTGATAGAACAAAGGATAGTACTCTCTAGTGGATAGAGATCCATTAGCCAGGGAAGTGAGGATATAGTTCTTCTGTGGAGAGAGATCCGTAAGCTATATCAATGGGGGAAGAATTCTTCTAGAATATCTTCAACCAAAGTAAAGGGGATAGAGTTCTCCTGTTGATAGAGATCCACAAACTAGAGTAAAGGAGATAGAGTTATCCTATGGACAAAGTTCCATGAACCAGAGCAAGAGGATTGGTGTCTCCTTTGGGCAGAGGTCCATAAACATTGTAATAGGTAATTTATTACCAAAATAATTCATTGAGAAAATTTATAAAGAATATTTTCTCCGTGGAGTAGCCCACATTGGGTGAATCACGTTAAATCATGTCTCTCATGTGTGTGATGATTTGAGCAATATTTACTGCCTTGATATTGTTGATATTATTATATGGACTTAAATTGAAAAAGTTGTATATTATACTATTCACCCCCCTCTTAGTATAAGCTTATGTTCATGTTCTTCAATGATATTGAAAAATTAGTTCTTAGGTTTCAAACTAGCAACTTTAGGTGATCAAATATCAATACCAACCTTTATGTATTATTTTTTTATTTATTGATGCAATTGATTGTCTCCTTGAGGTTCAAGGAAGGTGTGTATTATAGCTCCCACATCACACATGGGATATTCCCTCTTTGATATTATGCATTAGAAAAAAGCCTCTTGGAGAATCAAACCTGCAATTGTTCACTTGTCAAATGAGTGCCTTACCACCACACTACTCTCTCAACTATTGTGGAATATTTAATAGAAAAGGAGGTAATAATGGAGATAAACATCAAAATAAATACCAATAGGTTTCAAGCCCACAACATTGAGTGGGCAAGTGAGAGTGCCTATCATTGTGCTCTATCTTTGAGCACAACATAGATCCATGCATGCCTAAGAAGACACACCATGCATGAAAATAATAAGATAACACACATAAAAATGCACATGCATAAGGAAAAATGATGGATAAAAACTAATATATGGAGGAAAAAGGGCTTGCATCCTAATATTGAAAATCTAATTTTTTTTTTAAATATTAAAATGAAAAGATTCAAGCAAAGAGATCTCCATGGTTACCTTGAAGCTTTTTTTAATCACTTCTGAAGAATGATTGCTCTTTTATATTTCTAAGTGATGCAACTTCATTTTTTGATCTAATACCATGTTGTAATTCATACTATTTTCCAAAAATATTTCCAAACATACATTCACCATGATCATAATTAGATATGATGCAAGAACAATTTGAAGATAACATTAATAAGAGAAATCAAGAGATAGAATGCAAGAGGAATAAGTGGTGGTTTCCCATAGGCACCCCATAATATTTCACATATCATGCACTAAGTAATTGGAACAGTCATTAAGGCATATTTATAGTGATAGAAAATCCCTAATTAGATATTAACCTCAAGTTGACATGACTTGAAGGTTAAATTATAATATAATAAATATATTACACCCTTTAATTAAGGTTATCCATAGAGGTGGATTAACCAATATCACTAAGGGTGAATACATGAAGGATTTTCTTAGGCTTACATTAAGATACCCATAGGCTTAGATGAAGAATGCTCATATGATTACATACACACTTACCCATAGGCTACATTAGTAGTGCTCATAAGCACTCTTTTAAACTTTTGAATTTGGTTTAATAAGATCATATTACACATACTTTAACATTAAAGTAATTTAGTGATATATTTTGAGTACTTTGGTCTAAACTCTACTTGCCATTTGTCCTCTTTTCTTTGTTTTGTACCCACTGATATATTTTTCGGTCTAATATGTTTTCAAAAAATTTGCAAAAAGAGGATTAATCATAATCATATACTAATATGAAGGATTTTTGGTATCTCTTTTTTTGTGCAATGGTATGGCTAGTTTGGTTGTCCATTTCAATTGAAACCCTCCTCTAATGATGCCATTAAAAATATTTTGGATGTGTGAAGCTAAGACATAAATTGTACACTAGATATGTTCAACTTGTAGACCATCTATATCTTGAGATTTACCTATTGTTAATTTATTAATACCCTCCTTCACATATCTCATAAAAAAGGTTCTTTAGTTGTGTTTTTTCTTGGTTTCTCTCATATAATTTCTTAGTGTAGTGCAACCAATGTTCACTTATGATTTTTTTGTGCCTTTTGATTTGTTGTAGCTCTTTCTAGAATTGTCTTGGTCTATGCTTTGCAAGATATATCAACTATTTTTGCCTTGATCTTATGTATTCTTTTTTGTTTTCACTAGTTGTTTATATATCTTGTTTTTTATTTTCTCTTTGCTTGGTCCTTTCAAGATTCTCCTAACTAGTTTACATTCTTTATCATACCATGGATTTATAGGGAAGACTTCATATTTTTTCCCTGGGTTTTAAATTTTAGTATGATTACAATGCTTCTATGATTATATCCATCAATTTACTATTATCAAAAGTATAGCTTTGGAAAATATATACCCTTTCTTTTCTCTCTTTGTATAATTGTCTTGAGTGATGTTTTAAAAGTTTCTCGATTTTTTCATTAAGACATTTCCTATTATTTTTGTTTAATTTTTTAAATATGTTATTCTTTATCCTTTTATTTTTAGATATTTATGTACATTAAATAACGATCAAAATTTAGCTCCATGAAAATTGCTTCAATTCCTAGATCTTTTATCCTTGAAATAAAGTTTGGTGAACAAATAGTATAATAAACTACACTCTATCCATTATGTAATTTTTTTTATATTTGACCGCATATTTTTTCCACTATAAATGATCAATCCCTCTATGCTACATAGTTTAAGATGTTTTTTAATAATGTGATATGGGTCCTTGATTATCATCCAAAGATCTTAGACAATAGTGTTTCATGTCTTCTTCCATCCATAGTGGATTATCATTTATATCTTCATTTATATCTAAATCCATTGCTTGTCTATTTGCTATCTTAGTATTAAATCCATCCATTAATACCACATCTCCAACCTTGATATATTTTGTGATATCTTTTGTCAACGACATATATGAATCCTCATTATCTAAGTCATATTTATTATAAAAAATTGATTGTTGTGTAACAAAATAACAATCTTCAGTACCAATAAAGTTGCCATTATCTATGATTCTAATCCATATGTACTATTTTTTTGTCTTATTTCTAAACATGCATGAATCCACCCCAAGACTTTTTTATTAGTATTTTACTCCACATTCTAGATTGATGACTTTTTATATCCTTCACAATTAGGTATCCTACATCGATCATGTTCATCTATTTCTATTAGTATAATTACATCATTTAGTTTAGCTATGGTCCCTAGAATGGGACCTTTTCTCCATGGATATTCATAACAATTCCAATACACCATTGTTAGATATCTTCAATGGGATCTAATTTTCTATATTTTGGTGTGTTTTAATTATAGTGTATGCTTTCCCATTTTTCAACCATACCTATTTACCCTCATTCCTTGCTTTATTTTTTCCCATTTTGCCCTCTTCTCTTTTTGTTGCATAGGAGTAAGATCATCATCTAAGTAAAAATATGGCCCTCATAGAAATTCACTATTTTCAAAAATCTTCCTTTTATATTTTACACTAAATATTGTGGCTTTGATTGGTCTAGCTCTCATGTATTCCCTTATTATTCCTAATTTACATGCTTAAAGAATTTTCTACTCCAACAAAGTTATCAAAAATAAAATCCATTATTAAGTCAGTTGTGTTTTCTTATTTTTCATTCTCTTTTATTCCCTTAATGGTGATGTTTATTAATCTATTTTGCCTCTCCTTTTCTTCTAATGGTTGAGTCATTATTTTTCTCTATTAAATATCTTTATTCCTTTGGCTTAATTGTTGGTTCTACCACTTATGCCCATTATCTATTCATATCTAACTTATTTTATTGTTCTTGCTCTTATGTAATCATGTTGGCCATTAATACCTAAATTTATTTTATTTGTAATAGATTATCTTTATTTTTTTTCTTTGTTGACCTACAACTCAGTTGAAGATGGTATCCTTTTATAGAACCATTACTACTACATAATCCAATGGTAGTGGGGTATTTTAGTTTCACTAGTGATGACTCCAATAGATTGATTTGAACAAATTATTCTAAAATTATTTTTATCGTTCCATAATGAGGCTTTATTGTCCCCTCGTGTCTATGGTCAACTCAAGCATATTTTGTTGCAAGGATTCTATGCATTCTTCTAAAACTATTTATCTATTATGAGATGGGTTATCCATGGTATTAGTTAATAGATTCAAGTTAATCTCACATATTTTCATGTTGTCTCTTTTTGTTGTAGGTTTTCCATTACATGGTTCAAACTTTCCTAACCAACATGCACCAAAATATTTGGAATCTAAGCTTTTCAAGCCCTACCCTTGGCCCCACCATATGTATATATTAGGCTTTAAAACTTTAGGACTACAAAATATAAATAACAAGAGAATAAAAAATAATTTATTTAGGTTTGAAGGCTTTCATTGTTTTTTCTTTGCTTTTTTTAACACTTGCCTTCATTTGAACTATAATCTCTTCAAAAAGGAACTTTGCACATGTACTCAAATCCATTAGCTACATTAAAATTTACCTCAGCAACTCAGATATACTTTTGTCTTTGCCTCTACCTTTGGAATCTATCTCAACCACTAAAGACCTCTCTAGTTCTGCATATCATTATTTATTTAAAATACAAAAAAAAAAAAATTATTAATTATATATGACAAAATTATATTTATTAAGGATATTGAATAGTTTCAAATATACATCCTATTCAATTTAAATAAATTATAAAATTATTTAACCTTGTATAAGTTTATTAAGTATATCATAATATTTTTAAAATAATTTAAAATTTATTAATTTAAAAATATGATAACATGTACTAATGAATTTAATAATATATCTATTTATAGTGGTGACAAGGAGTGAGATTCGAACCCACGAAGAGGCCTAGAAAATTGTAATGCATTGTCGATTCCTCTAGTATAATAAAAATAAATAAAAATTAAAAATTCAATGGTTAATTAGAGTATAATTTTATTTACATAAGATTAAATTAATTTTTTAGCTTAAAAATGTGTAATTTATAATTTCAAGTTTTTTTTTAATGTAAAGGCCTAACTTTTAATTAATTTAAAAATACAAGTCTTTACAACCAAAAAAATAGGTGGATAGGCACACCCCAATATGTAGACACACTAATTCAGGTGGAGTTAGGTAGCATTACTCAAAACAATAAAAATAGGGTTAAACCCATCACTAACCACAACACCAAAAAGCATGAATTAAATCATATCAATCATGGAGGTATGCTCACGAGGTGAATGTCCATCATCCACCAGATGCTAACAACTGATATTAGAAGGAATGGAAATAAGCCACCCATACTACCAAGGTGTGCCAACATTATCACTTGTACCAAAACCATCAATGCCATCAAAGACAAGATCGAGAAGGTTGTATAGAAGGCACTCGGATGATTGTACATGGGGTATTACCCCAGTGCTGCATAAGAGCATGAATATTCTCCACCTCTATATTAACTTTCTCCACTTGAATTGAAATCTAGAGTCAAATATTAGAGTAAACTGTGCACTTATCAGTAATTGAAAAGTCATCTGAACTATGCTACTGATAAAAGAGAATTTTGTTGTGAGTTTTCTAAGTATGAAAGAGCATACTGATGTAAAGAATGTTCCACACTTCCAACAAGGACAAGGAAAAATCTGGTGGATCACCAAGAAAAACATGATGCCAGGTGAATGAACTGGCCATATGAGGCCAAAAGAAGGTCTCAAGCCAATCCCAAGCCATTAGAGCATTCTTGCATTGCCAAAAAATATGAAGTGGGTCCAGAATAGTGTCTTAAGTAATATTATCATCTGGTTGCAAAACAAACAATCTCCTGAAATCATCCCATGGGATCCAATCCTTGGAATATCTCTAAAAAAAGTTTGCCACTATTAAAATTCCTTTCCTTAAGAACCACTGAGCATGAATTCATTTTATGGAAGGAAGAAGGGAACCTTGAAGAGTAATAAAAGGTGACCACCAAACATTATAAGTGGAAATAGAAGCACATTTTTGATGCCCATCCCCTAGCCAACTCAATCAGGGCTTAATTTTCTCCCAAGCCTTCCATATGCTCTGAATGAGAAAAGAGCCTTGAATTTTAACTGGGATAAGAGCAACCAGGAGGGATTGAAAATTCATGCCTTTCCAAGCCTTCCTACCAAGAGGTAAACCAGTGGAGATGCAGTGCCAAATGAGAACTTTTCAAGCTTCAGAACCACTTAAGGCTCGAAGAATCCATTTAGCAGATAAAGCAAAGCCTTTGCTTTGACAATCATGCAGTCCCATACCTCCTATTTTTTTTGGAAGACAACAGATTTCCCAGGAAACTCTATGAAACCCTCGTTTATGTGATGATTTAGCCCAAATAAAATCCCTTA
This sequence comes from Wollemia nobilis, assembly GCA_028583015.1. Classification (NCBI taxonomy): domain Eukaryota; kingdom Viridiplantae; phylum Streptophyta; class Pinopsida; order Araucariales; family Araucariaceae; genus Wollemia; species Wollemia nobilis. The sequence goes on along the minus strand of JAQPPZ010017031.1, from coordinate 1,119,577 downwards.
AAATATTTTCCAACTTTTTATAGCAGGCTTGAGAAGGGACCCAAAAAGATGAATAGTACACATGAGTAGAAGCAATAATTTTGGAACACACCTAAAAATTACCATCTAGAGTAATTTTTTTGGTGATCCAAAAGGAAATTTTTTTCTCTGCATTTTGTAAAACATAATTCCACAATACAATAGGGTAAATCTAGAAAGCAAATGGGATTCCAAGGAATTTAAACATCTCCCCTGGTTGGATCCAATGCCACTGGAAGCTTTAAAGCTAGCTTGGAAGGTCCAAAGAGGATTGTCTATATCATGATGTCTTCCTCCATTGAATGTTATATCCTAATGCATTACAAAAAATATCTAGACAGTCTAGAGCCTGTTTGATAGAGCGTTCATCCTCATTAAGAGTAAAAAAATAATCATCTACAAAATGTCCATTTATAAGTTGAAAAGATTATCCAGGTAAATAAATACCCCTAATATTACCTTGAATCACTTAGTTAGAAAGAAGGTATCCAAAATCTTTAGCTGCCAATATGAAAAGAGAAGGAGCCAAAGGACAACCCTATCTGACAGATATGAACAGTCCAATTGATTAATACTAAAAAAATTTCAAAGTAAGCATAGCTGAAGCATCCACAAAAAAAATACTAACTGATCTCAAGAAATGTGACTCAAACCCAAGAGCTTGAAGCATGGTAAGGATGAAATTCCATTCAATCCTATCATAGGCTTTCTCAAAATAAATATTTATGAAAAGAGTATTTTGTTGAGTGGCTCTATCCCATTCCATGCCCTCCCAAATAGTAATTACATTATCCAGAATATATCTGCTCTACATAAACCCAGTTTTCTCAGGAAGAATAATAAGTGGAAATAGAGGTCTAAGGCATAAGGCCAAAGCCTTAGCAATAATTTAGTAACTCGCATTGAGTAAAGTAATAGACCTCCAGTTGGTGAGCACTTTTGGATCCCCCTACTTAGACCTCAAGTTTAATATTTGATCATTTTCATATAAATTCTATATTTTAAGTTATAAATATAAATGATTAAATAATTTTAAATTTGAAATATCAAAATGTAATTAATTTGAGTCTTAAATTTTAAAAACAAATGGCATTACCACATTTATATTCCTCAATTTTCATGGAGGAGAACTAGGTTTAAATCTTGCCAAATGATACACATATAGTAGTCAAGTTGGTGTAGTACCACTATGGGGTGATCATGTAATATAGGTTGTTGTAATAGCACTATATGGTGATGATGTAATATGAGAGGCTAATTTCAATAACATATAACAATTAAAAAATATAAAAATAAAATTTTAAATTTATATGTTTAATTAATTTATATATTAAAATATTTTTAAATTTTTCTAAAATTATCTACTTAAAACTGTTGTTTTAAATAATGCTTAGTTTAGCCAAGAGCAAGTATGATATGGAAACAAATTCGAGCTAGGAGTGAGTAGGAAGTAGGATTAGGAAGCAAGAAGCAAAGTGTGAGCAAGGAGTGATAACCACTTCTTCTTGTTCTAGATCTTAGGAGAAACTCAAAAACTAAAGGATTCATGTGAAGAAAATATAGCTAACATGTTGTGAAAGACAATTTTTAAAGTCCTTTTTGGAAGTAATGATGCCCTAATTAGAAGTAAGGATCCCCTAGTTAGAAGTATGGATGCCATAGTTAGTGATAAGAGAAAGATAAAATCTATGGTAAGAGTAGATACTACACCAGAAGTGATTATCAAGGATAAGATGATCAAGCATGATATAATGGTTCTTAAAACCAAAGGGTTATTATGTAAGTTTCATTGATATTGGAAAGTTTTTTTGACATTCAAAATTGGATCAAGTGGAAGTGGAGATTCAATTCAAATTACTCCATGAATTTTTATCCAAAAGGATTTATTCTTATTATCTTCTTTAGTTTAAAAATAAGGGATAAAATAGTGAATGGTGGCCCTTGGTTTAGGGTCAAAGATGAATTATATTTAAAACCATGAAATGAAAATTTTTCTATGGACATAGAGACTATTAAAAGGCTTCCAATATGAATTAGGCTTTTTGGACTTCCTTATCAATACATCAATAAGGAGGTTTTGAAGAATATTAACAATAGTCTAGGGAAATTCATATAGAAGGGACTAACTACTAAGAATAGAAGGCAAGTGCACACTTGAATATAAGTTTCCATGGATGTTTTAAAATATTTCTCGTAGTCCATTGGGATTAAATATTGAATCAAGAGAATGGGATCAATAAGAAGATTATGAAAACATTACATTATGATGTTGCAAATGTAATGAGACCAAACACATGGTAAGATATTGCAGAGTGAAAATGATGGATAAAGAAATAAAAAAATTTGGGCATGAGATAAACTTCAATATAAAACAAAGAGATCATATCTTAGTAGAAGCTAGTTCAAATAAATAATTTTCTACTCCTAAGAAAGTGGTAAAAAAAAAATTCTACATCATCAAATGGCAAAGTCCTTTATACTTCACTCAAATCAACCATTAGAAGACAAAATGACACAAGGGATGAAGAAGTACAATGCACAAGTTAAAATATAGGAGTTAAAGGTGTGAAGGAATAAGGGGAGGAAAATTTTAAAGTGAATGAGGTGAAGGAGGTCAAGATTAATCTAGGTAAATCATCTTCATTTTTCCCAAGTAGCATAAAATCCTCTCCTTGAAATAAAAATTAAAGTAATACAAAGTGTATCCATTGCACTTTAGAGTTCCAAGAGAAGCATAATAAATAAATTCATATGAAGGATATCCATGGAATTTTAGGGTTTCTAGGGCAAAAAAATAAAGTAATTACTATGGAGAATCATCCTTTTCCTTTAGGGTTTCTAGGGCAACATAAAAAAGAAAGTGTTTTAGGCTATTCCTTGCATTTTAAAATATTTAGGGTAGCATAAATATTTAGAAGATAAATCACATTATGAGTAATATGGAAAGATAGAAGATATTGATGAATATGAAGGTGTCGGTGGGAGTGGAAAAAGGAGAGGAAGGTCATCAAAGCATGAACAAATAGAAAAAGAAACTCAAAAGGATATCGATTTAAAGTCAAATAAAAATATCATAGGTGTTAACAAGAAGTGGGATAAGCATTGTCCCAATATTTATTGTTCAAAATTCATCTATGGCCAATGAATAATTGTCCTAATATTTATAGTGGCATGCAATCCAATATTAGTTCGTAGGCTTCTAATACATTCCTATGGAGGTGTGCCCTGACCAGCAACCATAAGAAATATCTTTGAAGGATATGTTGACCAATACTAGAGGGACACACACCAAATCTAATAGCATATGATAGACATCCTTGAAGTAATACTGGATCAAGTTTTTTAGTGGTGAATGGGTACAAGATCGAACATTCACATGAGTCAATATTACCAAAAATAGTGATTTCATGGGAGATCTTAGAATTATCACATGTTACATAGGACAACTACCACAACTAAGGATACTCATACCTCTACCAATATAATTGTTTAGGAGTGTTGACCTCCACTGATGGGGAAAGTTGACAGGTCAAAAACTTTGAAGGAAAGGAAAGTCTATATAAGAAATGCCTTCCCTGTTATGCCTTGAAGGATCTAGAGCCAAACCATCCTCTAAGCCAACTTATGTTCAAAAGGATGAGAGTTCCCAAATCCCCACTAATAGATGAAAAAATATGTTAAAACTTCTAACAAAGGGAGGACATCAATAAAAGTTGTTAGCAAACTTAAAAATTCCTATGCTATAAGGCTATGCTAACCCATCTAACCCATCATATGAAGACCTCCAACCTTCCTGGTGGTAGCTAAGCTAATTATTACTATGGATAAGAGCCAAAAATCCTTCCAATAATAGCTAAAGGGGATCTATCCTTAGCAATACCCCTTCTCATCCAATTATTATGAGATCTCCCTTTGCCCAGATAGATGGACTCAAAAACAAAATTCCCTCTCACTCATGACTAGTTTCACTAATCCCTAGGACCATTACCAAGGAAATATCAATAGAAACCTACGGGGAAATAAACTCAAGAGCAAGTGAAAGGATAAGAAGATATCCAAGGTGACCAATAAAGGTATTGACATAATCTATAAAAGCATATAATCTTACTAAAATATAAGCACCTAAAGAGTTTTTGGACTGGGAAACTTTTATGGATTGTATAGCCTTCTTGGCCTATAAAAGGGTCCCCTTAGTTGTGGTTGATACAAAAATATCTTTATGTACTATATAAACCCTTGAAGCTTTCAGAAGGAGTCAAAAGGAGGGACAAATTGGTCTAATTATAAGAGGAAAGCAACTTGGACACACTCATCAAAAAAAATATTTTGGGGATCATATGCAATGGAATTAGAGGTTAGGCAAGAAATTTTCCCCAATAATAGGTGGGATCACTCAAAGTTATCCTCGTCCCAATAATTTGAGGATACTTTTTTAGGTCCTATAGCAAGGAAGTACCATGAAAAGAAATAGGTCCCTGGAAGGTATATCAAGGCAAAAGCAGCATTATACCTCCTTCACTTCCCAAATTTTTATCCCCTTTACTCTATTTTTACCTTCTAATTTTGACCCCATGCCCAAGGCCAAGGAAAATAGTCTATATTCACTTCTTTAAATAGGTTGAAGAGCCCTTTTCCCTATAGCCCCACTTAACCCAAATAAGACTCAATTAGAAGTAGGACCAACCAAAGAAGATGGTTGAAAGGTGCTTACCACCTTTAGTTGGAAGGAAAGGTAAATAATCTCAAAATTTGTATCGACCATTAGATATTCCATAAATAGTTGTGGATCATCTATCATCCCAAGCCAACACCATTGAGGGCACTAAGACCTTTAGGAAATTTATTTTCAATCCAATAGTCCACATGGTCGTCCTAATGAAGAAGATCATGGAAAATAAGAAAAATCCCTAACAAAGCTCCAAGTTAGACATGTGGTGACTAGTTGAGGGCTCAAGGAGAAAATCACATGTGCTTGGACAAAGGAGGCCTACCATTGGATGAATGAGGCCTACCATTGTATGAAGGAGGTTACACCTCAACTAGGGATGTGTGAAAGCCTTGTGCATAAGGAAGAAGGCAAGTGAAATATCATTTAAGGAGACACCTGTTGAGTGGAAATTTTTCCCAATTGTAAAATCACCATCATAGTCAGGATTTTGATTAGAAAACCCTCTCTTGCAAAGAACTAGAAATTTCCCCAGGGTTCCTTTTACTTAATGTGTGCTTGTAATCTTGTGAGATGTGTCAAATAAATTCTAGGAATACCTTAGTGATTTGCAAATAATTGTTAACAAAGGGCCTATGTTGGTATTATTTTATTGCTATACTAGTGATTGTTCATGAAATTTAAAAGAAAAAGAAAATGTGATTGGCCCTCATATGACCACGATGTAGAGTGAATTAATTCCTTTTTTTTTTGTGGAAAACATCCCAAAAGGGATGCCACTTTCGGGTAAGACCCAAGGAGGCAAGGGTATCAATTAATTCCTTTTATCTTGAAGTGTTTTAGGTAGATTTTATCTTCTTTTGATTAAGCAAATTTTAAATAATTTTTATCTTCCTTAAGTCCTGCTTTGAGCATGAAACAAAAGATTAAAATCTATATCTAAATGCGAATTTTAAATTATGAATAGATTCATTTTAGCTTGCTTTGAGAATGAAAAGAAAAATAAATTTGAATTACTAACTTTAAAATGTAATGGCCTTGAAATGCCAAATAAATTACCCCTCTTTAATGAAATTGAAATTTTCATAAAAGGAGGTTAATTAATTAATTTAAAACAATAATGTTTGGAATGCCATATAAATTACCCCTCTTTAATGAAATTAGTAATTTTCACAAAGAGAAGTTAATTTAGTGCTTTAAAGAATGAACCATGCAAAGCTTGACATTTTTTTTATGGAAAACATCCCAGAAGGGATGCCAATTTTAGGTAATACCCAAGGATGCAGGGGTATCTCTTCCACAAAAATCACCCAGGGATCGCACCTGGCCTACCACCTTTGACATACTCAAGGAGAAAACCTAAGAAAAGAAAAAACAAGAACACATAAATACAAGCACACAATAAGATTAAAAAAAACATCCTCCTTGAGTGTATTGAAAAGATAAAGCAAAACCAAGCACACACACAATAAGATTAAAAAAAACACGACATGAACCACATAGAAAAATACAAGAACATAAAAAAACACAAACAAGACAAACAACATAACGCTACAAAGACACAACCAACAAAAACATGAAAAAAAAAACAACCAAAACCTAAAAAATAAAAAACAACCAAAAATAGACAACAAAAAAAATAAAACATAGTAAACACTCACACCAAAACAAAAAAGCATCAATCAACACAAACATATAGAAACACAAGAACAAGAACAACAAAAACACAAGAAAAATAACAAAAAACACAAAAAAAGAACACAAAACAACAAAAATACAAGAACAACATAAAACAACACAAAAAACATAAAAAACAAAACAAAACACACACACACACACACACACACACACACACACCTCAAAAAACTAAACAAAAAAGGAAAAAATAAAAAAGAAAAAAATTGAACACAACAATGACCTTTCTAGACCAACAGACTTTTATGGCAAGAATCAACAGAGAAAACAAAATAAATATTAGTTTGAGCTAGGGAACTAAAATACCTGACCGAACCAAAGAGAAGAAAAAATAAAGCAAGAAGAAACTAGGTACCTCCAAAACTGGAGCCTTCCAAAGAAATGATAGAAATAAGAGCTTCCCTTATTTGCGAAGCCCACCATCTAGAAGGGTGGTCGTAGCAAGTAATATCACCTTTGTCCAAAGCCCTATTAGCTAAAGCATCAACACTCTTCTTTTGATCTCTGACCACATGATTGTAATCAACTTTTAGAAATCCCATATGGATTAATTAAATCTTCTCAATAATTCTTTTTATTCTCCAATCAACCTTATGATTCTTAGGAGTCTTCAAAATATTAATCATGAGTTGAGAGTCAGACTCAACTAGCAACTTTTACCATCCAACCTTAGTAGCCTCTTGAAGGCCTCTGAGGATACCATACCCCTCAATAAGGTTATTGGATAGAATACCCAAATTTTTAGCAAAAGTAAAAACCAGGAAGCCATATGAAAGTCTACCAATTCCTCCCGCACTAGCTTTTCTAGGGTTCCCTCTAGAGGCTCCATCAATATTGACTTTTCCAAAATCCTTAGGATGAGGTTTCCAATTCCTCGTTCTATCTATATTGCAATTACTCACAATCCCTTTAAGATGGTTGTCCTTAGAAGAGTTAATCTTCAATATTTTCATCACTTGATCCCATATTTGGTGGGAGTTTTGGGGTGATTAAGGAGTTGTTGGACTGATTCAACTAAGTTGGCAATGGTCTTTTGCCATATATAGTGAATATCCTTCCTATATTGATTAAAAAGCAAAGCTTGACATTTTATTTACCTTCAAAATGTGAAATTATGCTAAATCTAAAATTACAAAACTACTTTAAAAACAATAACTTTGAATAAATTTGTAATTTTGGATTTGCTTCAAAATGGAATCGAACTTGTTCTAAATGGAGCATTAAAGCTCGTTCTTCATATACATGAATTTTTTTTGGAGTTAATTTTTTTATTTTTTATTTATTTTCCAAAGTCTAGAAAATGGACCAAAACGTTGAAAACACTGAAAACAAAGTACTACCAGTATGATGCCACCCTATTCCTACAAAACCGGAGATGTGAGAGCTTTTGAATGTAACCTAGTTTATCTAAATATGCATTTGTACCACCCGTAATAACCTAGGTGCAAGCTTCTAAGGAAAAAGAAAGTAAATTCCATGTTTTAAATATTCAATAATGCAACCATTAATATGCATTGAACATCATCTATAAGCCTAAAACATAGAAGGAGAAAAATAAACAATCAATCCAAACATGCAGAAAAATTCTCCTCCAAATTTGCTAACAAAGTGCAAATTTCTGAAGTATTTGCATTAAAAATAGAAAACACAGTCCTGTTACAGCATATTTCCATCCCTTGGCTTCCAAAAAAATCCTCTCTAGTTCCAACCTTTGCCTGAGTATTTAAAATTTTAAGTCAATTATTTGTTCCATATTTCTTTCGGTGGGCAACCTTTCATTTCTCGGCATTTCTTTTTTTTTAAATGCTCTCCTTTCCATGCGGGTGTTTATCTTCATTTCACATTTTCAACCCATAAACCTTCCTTCAACCTCTTTGATTTATAATGTCACTTTCCAAAAAAATATGTGTTCTCTGCCTTAATCCTCTCCACTTGTAACGGCAATATATGATCATTTCAATTCCTTTTGAAATTCCATAAGTAACGCTTTTACAATTACCTTATAGAACAAGTTAATCATATTTTTCTCTCGTTGTGTAAAATTGGCTACAAAAATAGGTGTGCATTACCTTATCTCCTGTGGACTTTCTTGTAATAAATAAAATACAATCGAGGTTGACTGATTATTAAATAAAAGAGGGGGGGGGGCATCCTCACATAATATAGTTTTTTGCCCTCCCATGCACACATGGCAATGTCTACATGGTCTATATCCAACCTTTTCTTATGCATACGCAGTGAAACAAAGCCAAATATAATGTCGAATGATCCATGTGGAATTATGGCCATAGCTGTACATATTCACTTGTTTCAAAGATGAGTATCGCATTTGTGTCATTGTCAGAAACATCCCTACCTTACGTGACTTACCCCACAAATAAAAATATTGTGTGTTGCACCTTCTTTGGATGAGACCTCTACCACACTGTCGTGTCCTACGTCACCACACTATGGCATGCTCGTGCTACATTTGACCATGGCATCGAAAGTTAGTTCCAAATTTATCAATGCAGGTCCACCATGTTTACTTTAACCATTTTATCATATATTTTTACTGCCACATAGACTACCTCATCATGGATAAATCTACGTTTTGTACCATTTTTATTTGAAACATGTCACCTATTGTAACCTCGTTGTCGTAGGGATCTACATACACACCATCGAACCCTACCATACTCAATGTCCAAACCTAAACCAAGGTGACTCCCCAGATTTTTTTGCATTGTATATTGCTAGCCAAACTTACTATTTAGTGTTCACTCTCTTCATCTCGATAGCTCCTTCTACTTTACTGTGTCATCATCTACGTCACTACTTCATTTGATGAAAGTCTCTCCACTATGTTCGTTGATGAACTCTACATATTCATCATCGTCTGGGAGTGGATTATGAGTCATCCATGTGGTTTCATCATTTTGTATTGCCACATCATCCACAAGTATACTTCAAAAAGCACCTGATACTTTGTCCAATTTTTATCAACGTCAATGGTCATTGTATTGGCTCCCGAGTATCCACTCCCGCTCCTCTATCCAGGTTATCATGTCACCCATGTCTCCATATTTATCTCCAAGTCTCTCTATTCTGTAATTGATAGATATCAATCTATTTTGAAACCAAATTTTTCCCACCCATGAAAAACACTACCAACTCTACATTCGTGTGCTAGCTCGCCAGTGCCACATCGTCTACCTTTAGTGATCTCTTGTTCGGTGTCGTCAACTATCAATGGTTCCTTCAATAAATTTTACATCGCTATCATCTCATCATAGGGACGATGTTAACTATAGTGTATGTGCTTCTTAGTGTAAAGCTTAGGACTGCCTCTCAACTGTATTGATCACAATCTCCAATCAACTCAGCCCCCGCCATATTGCTCTCCGTCGGTACATCCACTCCACATTCGAAACCTACCATGCGGGCCCATCCGCATCCGTTGATTGCACTGGCCAAAGATAACCTCAAAAATAGTACAAAATATTTTATTTGGATCCTGCAAATGTGGACATAAAATATTAATATTGATTCATAATTAAATTAACTAACCCTAACTTCGCATACCATGTAGATATAAGTAACAAAAGCTTATAAGAAAACTTGACGCGCTTTCCTTTATTCCATTTTAAAAGGATTATCTTTAATTTTTATTTTATTTTGTTTATCTTTTTTTTTTATTTTCTTTATTATATATTTTTTAATTATATATATATATATATATATATATATATATATATATATATATATATATATTATATTTATAAATATAAATATATATATCCTTTTTATTTATTATTTTTTTTTTTAAATCTTCAATTAAATTATAAGGGGGACAATCATATTTAAGGTTACTTGTATGAATATAATAAATATTAAAATGTTTTGAAAAATATTCAATATAACTAATCCATATCATTAAAAATCTAAATTCAAGGTTAATTAATCTATATCATTTACATGGAAATAAATCCAATATTAATTAACCTACATTATAACCAACCAACATCAAACCATGCAAGATTATCAAAAAATTCAAAGCTTGTACATTGACTTCTTTGCTTTCTCTTGATGAAAGGCCTTTCTACAAGACCTTGAACTTAGATGTACTTGGACACTCAACCCTTAATGACTAATCAAAGGATGCAAACAAGACTCCAACAAATATCAAAATTTCAAAAAATTCAAAAGATAAGTTGGGTCCCCAAATTTTGGGGTTAGTTGTGCAATGGCCACAACAAATGGCGACTCTACTGGGAAATTCTCCTGAGAATTTTGGGTGAAGAACCCAATTTTGAAAACAAACAAACCAAATATCAAGAAAATATACATCGTCTGACAACATCCAAATAAAATGGGGTTAAATCACTTCAATGAAAACACCTAAACCTTTGCTTTGGCTTTATGTGTGTGTAAGTGATTTCATTTTGCATGCTTGAAAACCATCCATATTCCATCACCTAACCTGCATTTAGGCTATAGAAATATTTCTCCCATAAAGAAGTTTATAGACAGAGCCCTACTTCCAATCAAGCATCCATAGCCCTAATAGAGTTTATATAGATTGCCCTTGTATGTAATTGATATTTTGCAAAGCCTTTTTTTTAACAAGCTTTGTCTAGACAAAGCCCTACTGCCATTCAGGCGTCCATAGCCCCAGTAGAGTTTATCCAAACCTGGTGACTAATTTTAGTGTGTTTTCCATTGCTTGCTTTTTTTTTAATGGCTTTGCAAAATTTTATGCACCACATGGGTTAGAAAGTATTTAAAATAGATATGGAGCATGTTAGATTTTTGCCTTAATTTGCAAACCAAAATGACTTCATCCTTCAATATTTCAAAGCATACCCCTTAATATGATGTGTTCATGTGTAGCTTTAGCAAAATGATTTAGTATTCCAAAATTCACTATCTTAGTCCCAAAATCTAGGAGTGGTTACTAAACAACTTCATCCCCTTTTCCTTGATCCACATGATAGGCAATTCACCCTTCATGACAAAGGAACACAAAAAATTATCAAGAGGCCATAAATTAGTAGCTACCACAAAACATCACCTCAAATGAAGGGACCAACCCCAAACACAAAACTCAAAACACTAACAAAATTCTAACCTAATGCAACCTAACACAGAAGCAACACAAAACCAAAAATTAAGGACAAAGCACAAAAATAGCAAAGCTAAACAAAAACATGAAAACCAAAACTATATACAATAATATACACTATGTACAAGGTGATGCAAAATATAGGCTATCACTTCCCTAGATCCCAAACACGATTAGCACACTTTAAAATATATTTAACATGATACACATGCCAAGCTTTACAGGAATCTAGCCAAAACAAGATTAAGCCATAAAGTACAACAACCATTATTTTACCTCTTTCACCCCACCAATTTGATTCCATGGCATTAGCAATCCCATGGTGAGGCTTCAAATCATGAAATTGATAAGACAATAATTGATTTTCAATTCTTTCTTTTCTATTCCTTAAAATGCAAATTTTACAATTTGATTCATGATTTAGAATTAGGCTTTCCTTTTCAAATATGAGATCTTGCAAGTAGGAGCCTATTTCTAAAAATTTTAAAGCCAAGTCATTTTCCATATCTTTAGGCCAATCATACTTATGCAACAATTTACAAGCATCTAGGATATCTACTAAATGAGGATCATTATAAGTTTTTATCCTAGATTCAATTATTGATTGTTGATGAACTTGATTCAACAATTCAAGCACATTAACTTCTCTTTCATTCAACAAAGAAATTTCATTAGTGGTGTGAGGATAAATTGATTCAAAATCTTCATTCACCTCCAATGGCATTTCATCATAAATAACATTTGAATCCCATAGACAATTAGGTAAGCTTTCACCTGGAGTTTGCATGGTTGAACATAAAAGGTGAGATTCTACCTTTTGTGCACTTTCATTTACCAAGACTTGGTGAACCTTTGTAATTCTATATTTTTCCTCATGGTCTCTATCATCATCATCATCATCTTGTAGCCCTTCATCTTCATCAATTACCTGTTCATCAAAAACACCAAAATTAGGCACCCAATCAAAAGCATGTCCATCCTTTTCAAAACATAACTTTTGTTGATCAAGGGATGTGTCAAATAACACATATCCATGATCAATTACTTGAGTTTCTTCGAATAAAGCAACATTTTTATCATTTGGTTCCAATTCCTTGTTAACCATCCATGGTATTTCTTCCTTAGAATCTTCAAGATAATCATGAGAATTTATACCCAAGTTTTCAGTATTCTAGAATGAAAGAGGAGGTTTTACTTCATTTTTATCCTAGACAACTGAATCATAAGAAACATTTACCATCTCCTCCTTTTCTATTTCAAAATGATCTTCATGTGAGATAGCGTTTTCAGCATCCTGCATGTCAATAGAAATTTCATCAATAGGGGTGTGAAAAACCAATGATTCTTCATATCTTCCCCAACCATTATAAAAATTATCATCTAAATTCATGGGATGAAACTCTATTGTATCTTTGGCATGATCTTCAAATTCATCTATCAATTCTTTTTCTCCTTTATCCACCTTTGAGGACTCAATTTCAAAAAATTCATCTTCCTCAAATTCATCCTCCTCAATTTCAAAAAATTCATCTTTTGGTGGGTCAAGGGTTTCTTCAGTGGGATCAATTCTTGTATTATGTTCTCTATGAATGTCCCAATCCTCTTTTGTGAATAATGACTCAAAGCCTTTTATTTCTAAAGGGTCATTATTTGAAACATGTTGGCTTCCTTGCTCAACCACTTCAACCATTTCATTTAATTCTATGGAAGGTCCCGACCTATCACATGTTTCAATACTAGTTAGATCTAGGACTCCTCCCTTGCCTAAAATCATATTATTGTGAAAATCATTGAAATTTATCTTAGGACCATCATTTGAAAGATGATCAAGATGAGTATCTTGAAATTGATTCGCACTTAAGAATGATGGTTGATTTTGAATGGTAGGTTGAGGTGCACAAATTTTTGGGTGGGTAAGGGAGGTATTAAATGGTTGAAGATTATACGATCCAAAACCCACACCATAATTTTGATAACTCAATTATTGTTCAATTGCCATTGCTTGAGTATAAGCTTGGGATAAAGATGTGATTTGAGGTATCCCTCGCAAATATGTGGAAGTGAATGGGTCAAGAGCATTGAGGTATACTTGGATAGCCGCTCCCTCTGGAAGGACATAAGGTACCACCAGTTGAGTGTATAGCCCATGGAACCTTTTGGTGAATGACTTCAAATTTTCACTTGGTTCTCTACGAGTAGTGACAAACTGATTATACATGAGGATTGGGTCAACTAGCCTTTTGTTAAATTGATTGAGAAACATTACCTCTAATTGAGCCCAAGAAGTGATAGACCCTAAAGGTAGACCAGTAAACCAATCGTATGCAAACTTGTCCAAGGTGTAAGGGAACATTTTACAAGCAACATCATCATACCACCCTATTAAATGAATCACGTAGCTTTTGAATGCTTGAATATGCTCTTCTGTGGGCCTCATCCCATTAGACACAAATTGAGGAATATATCTCTCAAAACCGATGGGTAAACTATGTTGAACTCCAGGTATGTTCAATGGGTTACCTATCATCCATGGTGCAAACATGGCCATTAGTGTACCTTAAAGAATACAACTTTAATACCAATTTTTTTAGTCAAAGAAATATCTTGCAAAGAAGCATGAAATGACTAAAAATTCTCAAATGTTTCACATATAAATCATCATGTTAGCATCAACCAAAATATATGTATCAATTAAACCATGGCATTAAAGAACATTCTCCAATTTGTAAACGGTTAGCATTAATGCATCATCAATTAGAGATATTTTTTTAAAATCAATGAATATGGCCAACAAAACCTTATTATCCAAGACCAATGCTTTCAAATAACCTTTCAAATAACATGAACAATTTAGCATCTAAATAGCAATAAAGTAAACCAATTCATGCCCTCCTTCTAGCACCAATTTTGTTGAGTGGAAATTTTTCCCAATTGCAAAATCACCATCACAGTCAAGATTTTGATTAGAAAACCCTCTCTTGCAAAGAAATAGAAATTTCTCCAAGGTTCCTTTTACTTAATGTGTGCTTGTAATCTTGTGAAGATGTGTCAAATAAGTGCTAGGAATACCTTAGTGATTTGCAAGTAACTGTTAACAAGGGGCATGTGTTGGTATTATTTTATTGCTATGCTAGTGATTGTTCATGAAACTTAAAAGAAAAGAAAATGTGATTGGCCCTCATATGACCACGATGTAAAGCCTTAGTTCATTTTATCTTGAAGTATTTTAGGTAGATTTTATCTTCTTTTGGTTAAGCAGATTTTAAACAAGTTTTATCTTCCTTAAATCTTGCTTTGAGCATGAAACAAAATATTAAAATCTATCTCTAAATGTGAATCTTAAATGATGAATGGATTCATTTTATCTTGCTTTGAGAATGAAAATAAAAATAATATGATGAATGACTAACTTTAAAATGTAATGGCCTTGAAATACCAAATAAATTACCCCTCTTTAATGAAATTTTAATTTTCATAAAGGGAGTTAATTTATTGCTTTAAAACAATAGCCTTTGGAATGCCATATAAATTACCCCTCTTTAATGAAATTGTAATTTTCATAAAGAGAAGTTAATTTAGTGCTTTAAAAATGAACATGCAAAGCTTGAAATTTGATTTGCCTTCAAAATGTGAAATTATGTAAAATCTGAAATTACAAAATTCCTTTAAAAACAACATTGAATAATTTTTATAATTTCGGATTTGCTTCAAAATGGAATCGAACTTGTTCTAAATGGAGCGTTAAAGCTTGTTCTTCACATCCGTGCATTTATTTTTTGAGATTGATTTTTATTTTTATTTTTATTTTATTTGTCAAAGTTTTAAAAAAACTCCAAAAATTGAAGGTTAGAAAAAATAAAATAAAGTCTCGAAAATGGACCAGAACGTTGAAAACACTGAAAAAAGTACTACCAGTATGATGCTACCCTATTCCTGCAAAAATTAAGATGTTAGAGCTTCTACATGTAATCTAGTTTATCTGAATCTGCATTTGCACAACCCGCAATAACCTAGGTGCAAGCTTATAAGGAAAAAGAAAGTAAATTTCATGTTTAGGAGTGTTGACCTCCACTGACAGGGAAAATTGACAGGTCAAAAACTTTGAAGGAAAGGAAAGTCTATATAAGAAATGCCTTACCTATTAAGCCTTGAAGGATCTAGAGCCAAACCATCCTCAACCAAATTATGTTCAAAAGGATGAGAGTGCCCAAATCCCCACTAATAGATGCAAAAATATGTTGAAAATTCTAAAAAAGTGAGGACTTCAATAAAATTTGTTAGTAAAATTAAAACTTCCTATGCCATAAGGCTATGCTAACCCATGTAATCCATCAGATGAAGACCTCCAACCTTCCTGGTGGTAGCTAAGCTAATTATTACTATGGATAAGAGCTGAAAAATCCTTCCAATAATAGCTAAAAGGGATCTATCCTTAGCAATACTCCTTCTTATCCAATGATTATGATATCTCCCTTTGCCCAGATGGATGGAATCAAAAACAAAATCCCCTCTCACTCATGACTAGTTTCATTAATCCCTAGGGCCATTACCAAGAAAATATCAATAGGAACCTAAGGGGAAATAAACTCAAGAGCAAGTGAAAGGACAAGAAGTGATCCAAGGTGACCAAGCAAGGGATTGACATCATACAAAAAAGCATAAAATCTTACAAAATATAAGCACCTAAAGATGTTTTGGATTGGAAAACTTTTATGGATTGTATATCCTTCTTGGCCCATAAAAGGGTCACCTCAATTGTGGCTGATATAAAAATCTCTCTGTACTGTATAAAGCCTTGAAGCTTTTGTAAGGAGCCAAAAGGAGGGAGAATTTGGTCTAATTAGAAGAAGAAAGTAGCTTGGACATACTCATAAAACAAAAGAGTTTGAGTATCATATGCAATGGAATCAGAGGTCAAGCAGGAAATTTTCCCCAATAATAGGTGGGATTACTCAAAGTTCTCCTCATCCAAAGAATTTGAGGGTAATATTTTAGGTCCCATAGCAAGGAAGCACCATGAAAAGAAATAGGTCCTTGGAAGGTATATCAAGGTAAAAGTAACATTATACCTCCTTCACTTTTCAATTTTGTATCCTCTTTACTCTACTTTTACCTTCTAATTTTGACCCCATGCCCAAGGCCAAGATAAATAGTCTAGATTCACAACTGATAGTGGCTGAAAATGGGTGCCAAGGTAGCTAATGGAAATTGGGCGGTCGTCGATTGATTGGGTGGTGAGTGCCCGATTTTTCCCTACAAATAAGGAGAATAAGGTAAATTTTAAAAAAATTAATATCAATATTAATATTAATTTTAAATTGAATAAACCTTATTATAACTTTAATTTGCCTAAAACAGGGAGTAAAGTAATTCAATTTGCTTCAAATTTTCAACATGAGAATAAATTGATTAGTCAAGACTAACAAATGCCAAATTTTTGAACCTAAAGTAGGAATTTTGCAAGGAATTTGCAAGGGAATTTATGCACCTAATTCCTATGCAACTAGAGCTTCCTAGACAAACTAGGAGACTAACTAGCACAAGCCTGATCACAAGCTCTAATACCAGTGATGAGAAAATTGAAACAAAAACACACTAATTGATATTATTCACAGGAGGGACTTTAAATAATACATTAAACAACCATAATCTCCCAAAATAGGAGAATCTATGACTAAGCACTCAAACTCAAGTTGCTAACTCTCACTAAGCTAACAATTCCAATCCAAATACTATGTCATCCAAATGTGTCGACATTTACAAATAGGATTGGATATTTATTAAATCATTCCTAGACTTAGGACTTAATACTTAATTAAATAAGTAAAGCTAACACCTAGTCTAGAACTCACACATTCTAACTTAGACTTAGGACTTTAGGCTTAAGTAAATGATAAAATAAACTAAGCCTAACAAAAGAGCCCTTTTCCCTATAGCTCCACTTCACCCAAATAATACTCAATTAGAATTAGAACCAGCCAAAGAATATGGTTGAAATGTGATTACCACCTTTAGTTGGAAGGAAAGGCAAAAAAGCTCAAAAATTGTATCGACCATTAAATCTTCCATCAATGGTTGTGGATCATCTGTCATCCCAAGCCAACCACATTGAGGGAACTAAGGCCTTTGGGAAATTTATTTTCAATCCAATAGTCCACATGGTCCTCCTAATGAAGAAGAGCATGGAAAAAAAGAAAAATCCATGTCAAAGCTCCAAGTTAGACATGCGGTGACTAGTCAAGGGCTCAAGGAGAAAATCACACGTGCTTGGATGAAGGAGGCCTACCATTGGATGAAGGAGGTTACACCTCAACTAGGGATGTGTTGAAGCCATGTGCATAAGGAAGAATGCAAGTGAAATATCATTTAAGGAGACACCTATTGAGTGGAAATTTTTCCCAATCGCAAAATCACTATCACAATAAAGATTTTGATTAGAAAACATTCTATTGCAAAGAAATAGAAATTTCTCCAGGGTTCCTTTTACTTAATGTGTTCTTGTAATCTTGTGAGATGTGCCAAATAAATGCTAGGAATACCTTAGTGATTTGCAAATAATTGTTAACAAGGGGCCTTTGTTGGTATTATTTTATTGCTATGCTAGTGATTGTTCATGAAACTTAAAAGAAAAGGAAAATGTGATTGGCCCTCATATGACCACGATGTAGAGTGAATTAATTCCTTTTATCTTGAAGTGTTTTAGGTAGATTTTATCTTCTTTTGATTAAGCATATTTTAAACAAGTTTTATCTTCCTTAAATCTTGCTTTGAGCATGAAACAAAAGATTAAAATTTATCTCTAAATGTGAATCTTAAATGATGATTGGATTCATTTTAGCTTGCTTTGAGCATGAAAAGAAAAATAAATTTGAATGACTAACTTTAAAATGTAATGGCCTTGAAATGTCAAATAAATTCCCTCTTTAATGAAATTGAAAATTTCATAAAGGGAGGTTAATTTATTACTTTAAAACAATAACATTTGGAATGCCATATAAATGACCCCTCTTTAATGAAATCGTAATTTTCATAAAGAGAAGTTAATTTAGTGCTTTAAAGAACGAACATGCAAAGTTTGACATTTGACTTACCTTCAAAATATGAAATTATGCTAAATCTGAAATTACAAAACTGCTTTAAAAATAGCAACTTTGAATAATTTTGTAATTTTGGATTTGCTTCAAAATAGAATCACACTTGTTCTAAATGGAGCGTTAAAGTTCATTCTTCACATACATACATTTTTTTTTGGAGTTTTATTTTTATTTTTATTTTTTTATTTGCCAAAGTTTAAAAAAATACACTGCACAAAGGGAAGGTTAGAAAAATAAAATAAAGTCTAGAAAATGGACCAGAACACTGAAAACAAAGTAATACCAGTATGATGCTTCCCTATTCTTATGAAAACAAAGATGTGAGAGCTTTTGCATGTAACCTAGTTTATCCGAATTTGCATTTGCACAACCCGCAATAACCTAGGTGCAAGATTCTAAAGAAAAAGAAAGTAAATTCCATGTTTTAAACATTTATAATGCAACCATTAAAATGCATTGAACATCATCTATAAGCCTAATATATGGAAGGGGAAAAATAAACAATTAATTTGAACATGCAGAAAACTTCCTCCAACTTTTCTAACAAAGTGTAAATTTTTGAAGTATTTGCATTAAAAACATAAAACATAGTCTTGTTACAACATATTTCTAGCCCTTGGCTTCCAAAAAAAATCCTCTCCAGTTCTAGCCTTTGCCTGAGTATTTAAAATTTTAAGTCAATTGTTTGTTCCATCTTTCTATTGATGGGCAAACTTTCATTTTTTGGCATTTCTTTTTTTTCAAAATGCTCTCCTTTCCATGCGGGTGTTTATATTCACTTCACATTTTCAACCCATAAACCTTCTTTCAACCTCTTTGATTTATAACGTCACTTTTCAAAAAAATATGTGTTCTTCGCCTTATCCTCTCCACTTGTAATAGAAATATATGATCATTTCAATCCCTTTTGAAATTCCACAAGTAACACTTTTGCAGTTACCTTATAGAACAAGTTAATCACATTTTCCTCTCATTGTGTAATATTGACTACAAAAATAGGTGTGCATTACCTTATCTCCTACGGCCTTACTTGTAATAAATAAAATACAATAGAGGTTGATCTATTCTTGAATAAAAGGGGGGTATCCTCACACAATATAAATTTTTGCCCTCTCATGCACACATGGCAATGTCTACGTGGTCTATCTCCAACCTTTGCTTACGCATGTGCAGTTAAACAAAGCCAAATATAATGTCGAATGAGCCATGTGGAATTATGGCCATATCTACATGTCTTCACTTGTTTTGGAGATGAGTATCGCATTTGTGTCCTTGTCAACAACATCCACTACCTTACGTGACTTACCCCATAGATAGAAATTCTTTTTGTGTTGCACCTTCTTTGGATGAGCCCTCTACCACACTGGCATGTCCTACGTTGTCGCACTGTGGCCCACTCATGCTACATCCAAAAATGGTGTCGAAAGTTAGTTCCACATTTGTCAATATAGGTCCACCATGTTTACTTTGACCATTATGTCATAGATTTTTACTGCCACATAGGCTACCTCATCATGGATAAATCTATGATCTATGCCATTTTTATTTGAAACATGTCACCTGATGTAACCTCGTTGTCGTAGGGATCTACGTACACATCATCAAACCCCACCATATTCAACGTTTGAACCTAAACCAATTTGAGTCCTCAGCTTTATCTGCATTGTATATTGCCAACCAAACTCACTATTCGGTCTCTTCATCTTGGTATTTCCTTATACTTCACTGCATCATCATCGACATCACTAGTTCAATTAATGAAAGTCTCCCCACTACATTCATTGATGTACTCTACATATTTGTCATCACCTAGGATTGGAGTCCAAGTTATCCACGTAGTGTCATCATTTTGCATTGCCACATCATTGCAGAGTATGCTTCAAAAACTGCCCGATATGTTATCTAGTTTTTATCCATGTCAATGGTCATTGTATTGGCTCCCAAGTATCCACTCCCACTCCTCTATCCAGGTCACCATGTCACCCATGTCTCCACATGAATCTCCATGTCTCTCTATTCTATAGCCAATGGATATCGATCTTTTTTGAAATTGGATTTTCCACATTCATGAAAAATACTACCAACTCTGCATCCACGTGCCAGCTCGTCTGTGCCATGTTGACTATCTTCAATGACCTCCTGTTCGATATTGTCAACTATTGATGGCTCCTTCGATAACTTTTACATCACTACCATCTCATCATGGGGACGATGTTAACCATAGGGCATGTGCTTATTAGGGTAAATCTTGGGACTACCTCTCACCTATATTGACCATAATCTTCAATCAATTTGGACCCCACCACATTGCTCTTCGTCGGTACATCCGCTCCACATCCTAAACCTGCCATGTGGGCCCATCCACATCCGTTGATTGCACTGGCAAATTCAAACCTCAAAAACAATGCCAAATATTTTGTTTGGATCCTGCAAACGTGGACATAAAATATTAACATTGATTCATAATTAAATTAACTAGCCCTAACTTTGCTTACCATGTAGATATAAGTAACATAAGCTTATAAGGAAACTTGACGCGCTTTCCTTTATTTCATTTTAAAAGGATTATATTTTATTTTTATTTTATTTTTTTTTATCTATTTTTTATTTCTTTATTATATATATATTTTTAATTTTATTTATATATATAATATTTATAAATATAAATATATACTTTTTATTTTTTATTATTATTATTTTTAATCTTTAATTAAATCATTAAGGGGACAATCGTATTTAAGGTTACTTATATGAATCCAATTAATATTAAAATGTTTTGAAAAATATTCAATATAATTAATCCATATCATTAAAATGCTAAATTCAAGGTTAATTAATCTATATTATTTACATGGAAATAAATCCAAGATTGATTAACCTGCCTTATAACCAACCAACATCAAACCATGCAAGATTGTCAAAAATTATGAAGCTTGGACATTGACTTCTTTTCTTTCTCTTGATGAAAGGCCTTTCTACAAGACCTTGAACTTAGATGCACTTGGACACTCAACCCTTAATGACTAATCAAAGGATGCAAACAAGACTCCAACAAATCTCAAAACTCCAAAAAACTCAAAAATTAAGGTGGATTCCTAGATTTTGGGGTTAGTTGTGCAATGACCACAATAAATGGTGACTCTGCTTGGAAATGTTCCTGAGTATTTTGGGTGAAGAACCCAATTCTAAAAACAAACAAACCAAATATCAAAAAAATATACATCGTCTAACAACATCCAAATAAAATGGGTTAGATCGCTTCAACGAAAACACTTGAATCTTTGCTTTAGCTTTATGTGTGTGTAAGTGATTTTATTTTGCACACTTGAAAACCATATGGATTTCATCACTTGACCTGCATTTAGGCTATAGAAATATTGCTCCCAAAAAGAAACTTATAGACGGATCCCTTATACTAGTCAGGCATCCATAGTCCCGATAGAGTTTATCTAGATTACCCTTGTGTGTAATTGATATTTTGCAAAGCCATTTTTTTTTTAATAAGCTTTGTCTAGATAGAGCCCTACTACTAGTTAGGCATACATAGCCCCGGTAAATTTTATCCAGACCTGGTGACTGATTTTAGCTTATTTTCCATTGCTTACTTTGTTTTGAATGGCTTTGCATAATTTTATGCACCACATGGGTTATAAAGTATTTGAAATGGAACGTGTTGAATTTTTGCCTTAATATACAAAAAAAATGACTTCATCCTTCAATATTTCAAAGCATGCCCCTTAATATGATGTGTTCGTGTGTAGCTTTAGCAAAATGATTCAATATTCCAAAATTCACTATCTTAGTCCCAAAATCTAGGAGTCGTGACTAAACAACTTCAACCTCTTTTCCTTGATACACATGATAAGCAAATTACCCTTCATGACAAAGGAGAACAAACAATGATCAAGAGGCCATAAATTAGTAGCTATCACAAAACATCATCTCAAAAAAAGGGACCAACCCCAAACACAAACCAAATCCTAACCTAATGCAACCTAACACAAAACCAACATAAAACCAAAAATTAAGAACAAAGCACAAAAATAGCAAAGCTAAAAAAAAACATAAAAACCAAAACTATGTACAATAATATACACTACGTAGAATGTAACGTACAATATAGGCTACCACTTCCCTAGATCCCAAATATGATTAGCACACTTTAAAATATATATATCATAATATGCATGCCAAAATTTATAGGAATCTAGCCAAAACAAGACTAAGCCATAAAGTGCAACAACCATTATTTTACCTCTTTCACCCCACCAATTTGATCTAGTTCCATTAGCAATCCCATGGTGAGGTTTCAACTCATCAAATTGATTAGACAATAACTGATTTTCAATTCTTTCTTGTTTATTCCTTAAAATGTAAATTTCACAATTCGATTCATGATTTAGAATTAGGCTTTTCTTTTCAAATATGATATCTTGCAAGTAGGAGTATATTTCTATAAATTTCAAAGCCAATTTATTTTCCATGTTTGTAGGCCAATAAAAATTATGCAACAATTTTCAATCATCTAGGATATATACTAAATGAGTATCATTATAAGTTTTATCGTAGATTCAGTTGTTAATTATTGATAAACTTGATTCAACAAATCAAGCACATCAACTTTTCTTTCATTCAACAAAGCAATTTCATTAGTGGTGTGAGGAGAAATTGATTCAAATTCTTCATTCACCTCCAATGGCATTTCATCATAAATAGCATTTGAATCCCATAGACAATTAGGTAAGCTTTCACCTAGAGTTTGCATGGTTGAACACAAAAGGTGAGATTCTACCTTTTGTGCACTTTCATTTACCAAGACTTGGTGAACCTTTATAATTGTCATTTACCTTGTGGTCTCTATCATCATCATCATCTTGTAGCCCTTCATTTTCATCCATTACCTATTCATAAAAAATACCAAAATCAGGCAATTATTTAAATATGTGCCCATCCTTTTCAAAACATAACTTTTTTTGATAAAGGGATGCATCAAATAACACATCTCCATGATCAATTACTTGATTTGCTTCGATTGAATCAATATTTTTATCATTTGGTTTCAATTCCTTGTCAACCATCCATGGCATTTCTTCCTTAAAATCTTCAAGATAATCATGTGAATTTGTACCCAAGTTTTTAGTATTCTAGAATGAAAGAGGAGGTTTTACTTCTTCTTGATCCTAGACAACTGAATCATAAGAAAAATTTACCATCTCCTCCTTTTCTATTTCAACAAGGTCTTCATGTGAGAGAATTTTTAGCATCCTGCATATCAATAGAAATTTCATCAATAGAGGTGTGAACAACCAATGGTTCTTCATATATTTCCCAACCATTATAAAAATTGTCATCTAAATACGTGGGATGAAACTCTACTGTATATTTGGCATGATCTTCAAATTCATCTATTAATTCTTTTTCTCCTTTATCCAACTTTGAGAACTCAATTTCAAAAAATTCATCCTCCTCAATTTCAAAAAATTCAACTTTTGGTGGGTTAAGGGTTTCTTCAGTGGGATAAATTCTTGTATTTTGTTCTCTAAGAATTTCCCAATCCTCTTTTGTGAATAATGACTCAAAGCCTTTTATTTCTAAAGGGTCATTATTTGAAACATGTTGGCTTCCTTGGTCAACCACTTCAACCACTTTATTCAATTATATGGAAGATCTTGGCCTATAACATGTTTCAATACTAGTTAGATCTAGGACTCCTCCCTTTCCTGAAACCATATTATTATGAAATTCATTAAAATTTATCTTAGGACCATCATTCAAAAGATGATCAAGATGAGTATCTTGAAATTGATTCACACTTATGAATGATGGTTGATTTTGAATGGTAGGTTGAGGTGCAAAATTTTTTGGGTGGGTAAGGGAGGTATTAAATGGCTAAAGATTATACGATCCAAAACCCACACCATAATTTTGATAACTCAATTGTTATTCAATTGTCGTTGTAGCTTGGGACAATGATGTGATTTGAGGCATCCCTCGTAAATATGTGGAAGTGAATGGGTCAAGAGCATTGAGGTATACTTGCATAGCCACTTCCTCTGGAAGGACATAAGGTACCACCATTTGAGTGTATAGCCCATGGAACATTTAGGTGAATGACTTCAAATTTTCACTTGGTTCTCTACGAGTAGTGAGAAATTGATTATACATGAGGATTGGGTCAACTAGCATTTTTGTTAAATTGATTAAGAAATATTACCTCTAATTGAGCCCAAGAAGTGATAGACCCTAAAGGTAGACCAATAAACAAATCATATGCAAATTTTTCCTAGGTGTAAGGGACCATTTTACAAGCAACATCATCATACCACCTTGTTAAATGAATAATGTAGCTTTTGAATAATTGAATATGTTCTTCTGTGGGCCTTGTCCCATTAGACACAAATCAAGGAAGATATCTCTCAAAACTGATGGGTAAACTATGTTGAACTCCAGGTAGGGTTATGCATAGTGGTGAATATTTGCAAATTGGGTGAATATTAGGATTTTCAAAATTAGAAATTGACGAATATGAGGACCCTCGATGTCATCCCAATCGCCTAAAATTTTTGAGATCAATTTTTTCTTAGAGTTAATTTGCCATAATATATATCCAAACATAGGCATATTTGTACTCACTGGGAAAGCTTGTTTTGAGTCTGATCTAATGGGTGTGTTTGTATGAGGTTATAAGGTAATTTAATGGGTCAAAATTATCCCTAAATATAACCTTACTTTTTAGGGCTTCAAATGCCCCAAATTTTGGTGTGAAGATGATTGATTTGATTTTCTTAGGATTCACCTTGATTTACCTTGATTTTGATTAGGATTCACCATTTTTTTACAAGTACAATTTGATTCCAACCCCTTATGCATAACCCTAACTCCAGGTATGTTCAATGGGTTGCCTATCATCCAAGGTGCAAACGTGGCCATTAATGTACCTTAAAGAATACAAATTTAATACCAATTTTTTTAGTCAAAGAAATATCTTGCAAAGAAGATTGAAATGACTAACAATCG
Organism: Wollemia nobilis; assembly: GCA_028583015.1. NCBI lineage: Eukaryota > Viridiplantae > Streptophyta > Pinopsida > Araucariales > Araucariaceae > Wollemia > Wollemia nobilis. The sequence goes on along the minus strand of JAQPPZ010017031.1, from coordinate 1,093,983 downwards.
TCAAATGCTTCACATATAAATCACCATGTTAGCATGAACCAAAATATATGTATCAATTAAACCATGATATTAAAGAACATTCTCCAATTTGTAAAAGGTTAGCATTAATGCATCATCAATTAAAGATTTTTTTTTTAAATCAATGAATGTGGTCAAAAAAACCTTGTTAGCCAAGACCAATGCTTTCAAATAAACTTTCAAATAACATAAAAAAAATTAGCATCTAAATAGCAATAAAGTAAACCAATTCAGGCCCTCCTTCTAGCACCAATTTTATTGAGTGGAAATTTTGCCCAATTGTAAAATCACCATCATAGTTAGGATTTTGATTAGAAAACCCTCTCTTGCAAAGAAATAGAAATTTCTCCAAGGTTCCTTTTACTTAATGTGTGCTTGTAATCTTGTGATATGTGTCAAATAAATGCTAGGAATACCTTAGTGATTTGTAAATAACGGTTAACAAGGGGTCTATGTTGGTATTATTTTATTGCTATACTAGTGATTATTCATGAAACTTAGAAGAAAAGGAAAATGTGATTAGCTCTCATATGACCATAATGTAGAGTGAATTAATTCATTTTATCTTGAAGTGTTCTAGGTATATTTTATCTTTTTTTGATTAAGTTGATTTTAAACAATTTTTATCTTCCTTAAATCCTGCTTTGAGTATGAAACAAAATATTAAAATTTATCTCTAAATGTGAATTTTAAATGATGAATGGATTCATTTTAGCTTTCTTTGAGCATGAAAGGAAAAATAAATTTGAATGACTAACTTTAAAATGTAATGGCCTTGAAATACCAAATAAATTGCTCCTCTTTAATAAAATTAAATTTTTCATAAAGGGAGGTTAATTTATTACTTTAAAATAATAACCTTTGGAATGCCATATAAATTACCCCTCTTTAAAGAAATCGTAATTTCCATAAAGAGAATTTAATTTAGTGTTTTAAATAACAAACATGCAAATCTTGACATTTGACTTACCTTCAAAATGTGAAATTATGCTAAATCTGAAATTTCAAAACTGCTTTAAAAATAGCAACTTTGAATAATTTTGTAATTTTAAATATGCTTCAAAATGGAATTGAAATTGTTCTAAATGGAGCATTAAAGATCATTCTTCAAATCTGTGCATTTGTTTTTGGAGTTTTAAATTTTTTAAATTTTTATTTTATTTGTCAAAGTTTTGGAAAAAACTACGAAAAGGGAAGGTTAGAAAAAATAAAATAAACTCTGGAAAATGGACTAGAACACTGAAAACAAAGTACTACCAGTATGATGCTACCCTATTCCTAAAAAATTGAAGATGTGAGATCTTCTACATGTAATCTAGTTTATTCGGATATATATTTGCACAACCCGCAATAACCTAGGTGAAAGCTTCTAAGGAAAAATAAAGTAAATTCCATGTTTAGGAGTGTTGACCTCCCCTGACGAGGAAAGTTGACAGGTAAAAAACTTTGAAGGAAATGAAATTATATATAAGAAATGCCTTCCCTGTTATGCCTTGAAGGATCTAGAGCCAAACCATCCTCTAAGCCAAATTATGTTCAAAAGGATGAGAGTGCCCAAATCCCCACTAATAGATGCAAAAAGATGTTAAAAATTCTAACAGATGGAGGACTTCAATAAAATTTATTAGTAAACTTAAAACTTCCTATGCCATAAGGCTATGCCAACCCATCTAACCCATCAGATGAAGACCTCCAACCTTCCTTATGGCAACTAATCTAATTATTACTATGGATAAGAGCTGAAAAATCCTTCCAATAATAGCTAAAAGGGATCTATCCTTAGCAATACCCCTTCTCATCCAATGATTATGATATCTCCCTTTCCCCAGATGGATGGAATCAAAAACAAAATCCCCTCTCACTCATGACTAGTTTCACTAATCCCTGGGGCCATTACCAAGAAAATATCAATAGGAACCTAAGGGAAAATAAACTCAAGAGCAAGTGAAAGGACAAGAAGTGATCCAAGGTGACCAAGCAAGGGATTGACATCATCTAAAAAATCATAAAATCTTATAAAATATAAGCACCTAAAGATTTTTTGTATTGAAAAACTTTTATGGATTGTATATGCTTCTTGGCCCATAAAAGGGTCACCTCAGTTGTGGCTAATATAAAAATATCTCTTTGTACTGTATAAACCCTTGAAGCTTTTGTAAGGAGCCAAAAGAAGGTAAAATTTGGTCTAATTAGAAGAGAAAAACAACTTGGACACACTCATAAAACAAAAGAGTTTGGGGATCATATGCAATGGAATCAGAGGTCAGGCAATAAATTTTCCCCAATAATAGGTGGGATCACTCAAATTTCTCATCCAAAGAATTTGAGGGCACTCTTTTAGGTCCCATATAAAGGAAGCACCATTAAAATAAATAAGCCACTGGAAGGTATATCAAGGCAAAAGCAACATTATACCTCCTTCACTTCCCAATTTTATATCCCCCTTACGCTATTTTTAGCTTCTAATTTTGACCCCATGCCCAAGGCCAAGACAAATAGTCTAGATTCACTTCTTTCAATAAGTTGAAGAGCCCTTTTCCCTATAGACCCACTTCTCCCAAAGAAGAATCAATTAGAAGTAGGACCAACCAAAGAATATGGTTGAAAGATGCTTACCACCTTTAGTTGGAAGGAAAGGCAAACAAGCTCAAAAATTGTATCAACCATTAGATCTTCCATAAATGGTTGTGGATTATTTGTCATCCCAAGCCAACCACATTGAGGGCACTAAGGCCTTTAGGCAATTTATTTTCAATCCAATAGTCCACATAGTCCTCCTAATGAATAAGAGCATGGAAAAGAAGAAAAATCCCTAACAAATCTCCAAGTTAGACATGTGGTGACTAGTCGAGGGCTCAAGGAGAAAAGCACCTTTTCTTGGACGGAGGAGGTCTACCATTAGATGAAGGAGGTTACACCTAAACTAGGGATGTGTGGAAGCCATGTGAATAAGGAAGAAGGCAAGTGAATGATCATTTAAGGAGACACCTGTTGAGTGGAAATTTTACCCAATTGCAAAATAACCATCATAGTCAGGATTTTTATTAGAAAACCCTCTCTTGCAAAGAAATAGAAATTTCTCCAAGGTTCCTTTTACTTAATATGTGCTTGTGATCTTGTGAGATGTGTCAAATAAATGCTAAATATGCCTTAGTTATTTGCAAATAATTGTTAACAAGGGGCTTGTGTTGGTATTATTTTATAGCTATACTAGTGATTGTTCATAAAAATTAGAAGAAAAAGAACATGTGATTGGCCCTTGTATGACCACGATGTAGAGTGACTTAATTCATTTTATCTTGAAGTGTTTTAGGTATATATTATCTTCTTTTGATTAAGAAAATTTTAAATAAATTTTATCGTTCTTAAATCCTGCTTTGAGCATGAAATAAAAGATTAAATTCGATCTCTAAATGTGAATATTAAATGATGAATGGATTTGTTTTAGCTTACTTTTAAAATGAAAAGAAAAATAAATTTGAATGACTAACTTTATAATGTAATGGCCTTGAAATGCCAAATAAATTACCCCTCTTTAATGAAATTGAAATTTTCATAAAGGGAGGTTAATTTATTACTTTAAAACAATAACCTTTGGAATACCATATAAATTACCTATCTTTAATGAAAACATAGTTTTCATAAAGATAAGTTAATTTAGTGCTTTAAAAACGAACATGCAAAGCTTGACATTTGACTTGCCTTCAAAATGTGAAATTATGCTAAATCTGAAATTACAAATTGCTTTAAAAAAAACTTTGAATAATTTTGTAATTTTATATTTGCTTCAAAATGGAATCAAACTTGTTCTAAATGGAGTTTTAAAGCTCGCTCTTCACATCCGTGCATTTCTTTATAAAGTTTTATTTTTTTCGATTTTTATTTTATTTTTCGAAGTTTTAAAAAAATGCAAAAAAGGAAGGTTAGAAAAAATAAAATAAAGTCTAAAAAATGGACCAAAATGCTGAAAACACTATAAACAAAGTACTGCCAGTATGATGCTACCCTATTCCTACAAAACCGGATATGTGAGAGCTTCTGCATGTAACCTAGTTTATCCTTTGCACAACTTGTAATAACCTAGGTGCAAGCTTATAAATAAAAAGAAAGTAAATTCCATGTTTTAAACATTCAATAATGCAACCATTAAAATGCATTGAACATCATCTATAAGCCTAAAATATGGAAGGGGGGAAATAAATAATCAATCCAAAAATGCAGAAATTTTCTCCTCCAACTTTGCTAACAAAGTGTAAATTTTTGAAGTATTTGCATTAAAACAGAAAACATAGTCCTGTTAAAGCATATTTCAAGCCCTTGGCTTCCAAAAAAATCCTCTTTGATTCCAGCCTTTGCTTGAGTATTTAAAATTTTAAGTCAAATTTTCCTTCCATATTTCTTTCAATGGCCAACCTTTCATTTCTCGACATTTCTTTTTTTTTTAAATCTCTCCTTTTCATGTGGGTGTTTATCTTCATTTCACATTTTCAACCCATAAACCTTCTTTCAACCTCTTTGATTTGTAACTCACCTGTAGGCCCAAAAGGCCACATCCTTAGAAAACATTGAAAATCTTATCTAAGGTATGAAGTTTTGATTCCGCATAATTTTTAGTGCATTTTGGAGTGGATCCGCAATAGGGGTTTTCTAATCCACCAAACACTTAGTGTATTTTCCACTTGGAGAAATTCTGCACAATTTATAATGTATTTGGCAGTGGACTGGCGACGCATTTTGATTTCGCAAAATTTTTGGGTGAAGATGACATCAGCGCAAGGAGAAGTGTGGAATAGCAATTGCTTATTTGTTTCGATATCCTCCGAGTGGCTAAGTGTCAAAGAGGCCAATTCTGGTGAGCTTATAGAGTATTTTGTTCTGGAATGGTGACGAAGAGGTGAAAATTTATAGAAGAAGTGTGGATTGGCGACAAAGAAGCATTTTGAACAGACTTCTTTCTGGATTGGAGATAAGGATGCATTTTACACTAACTCTAGTGCGGAATGGAGGAAAAGCTATTTTACACTATGGCAAGTGCGGATTGGAGATAAGGGAAGATTTACACTTGCCCAAGTGCGAATTCCCAATTCTGCAAAATTTTTTAGCAAAGATGACGTCAACAACTTTTGTAATGCAGATTTTTGGTTGCTTCTAAGTTCCAAGAAGAAAAAGGAAGGTTGACGAGCGGATTTCATCCCGCTTAATTCTTAGTGTATTTTATGCCGGATTGGCGTTCCATAGATTCAAAGATAAAAGGGGTGATATCATCAACTTAAAGAAGTAGAATGGTGCTTTGGTCTTTCCCCGCCATTGTACAAAATATGTTCCAGATCAAATCGTAGTCGTGCAATGGGGAAGATCAATGGTCGAGATCTTGCTGATGATTTTGAAGTATTTAAAGGCTTTTTCTCATCGGATTCAAACACAATTAGTTTGGAGACTAGAAGTCAAAGCATCGGAGGGTTTCAAGAAACAAGAACCAGAGGCAGTTGTAGATCGATGGTGATGCGAGCTTCCAAGAAAAGTTCATGGAGCAGATGCAGTCTCTAACGGCCTAAACTCCAACTAACGTCAACCAACCAGCGAGTTGTAGAAGCTCTGAGCTACCATGGCGGTCTACTTGCAGTGGATTTCTCGGAGGCCGAACCAGTAAGAAAATGCCAGCAAGAACTCTCTACTGAGCTGTTAAAAAGCAAATCTTTGTAATGTTCCTTATTATTCTTTAATTTTCAAACTATAAATAGAGGTCGAACCCTCATTTTTTGGGGTCGGCTCTAGTGTGTTTGCCTGCACTATTGTAAATTTTCTTGTGAGCTAATGAAAGGAGCATTACATTGATCTTCACCTCAAATTTGTATCTTCATTATCTCGTATCGGAGGTTCAAAATCTGGAGTTGCATTTCTATCAATATTCGAATGGTTAGTTTTTGCCAGTTTATTGGATTACTAACTGCTAGGGTAATTGAAATCTACTTCTGATTAGATCTATATTGGTAGAGAGTGCATTTCTATAAAATTTGAGTGTTGATTAATTTTATTATTTGGATTATCATTGTTTGGATATTGAAATTGTTGTCTTCAATATTTCTCTGTTGTGCTTTAATATATGAAGGTTCATTTGATTTGAGATAATGTTGATATGAAGTAATGAGTACCTTGAGATAGTTTATGGGAGATTTTTTTCATAGTGACATTGTTGTTAGCCTATCCATCCACTATTGTTCACATTTTCTAACCCTAATCTCTTTCTTAACCTTAATCTCCAAAACCCTAAGTGAGCATAATTGTGTCAACACCCTATTTAAGTTGACAAGGAACCAACCTACTCTGGAGGTTGGATTTGAAACCCTGTTTTGGTCCATCCAATGTTGAGTGTTGAGCTGTAGCTATCGGGTGCATGCCTGGATAGAAAGTAGGAAGATAGACAACCATAGTATTGAGTAAAACTTGATGCAATTCAGTGCCCAACAGTTTTTGGCATGCCCGATGGGACCAGTTCACAAGGAACACAAAAACCCATCATATGAGTTATATTTTATCTCTACCCGAAGGAATCAAGATTTGGTGAATTATCTTGACCTTGTTAAGTGGAGAATAGAAAATTCACCTGGTGACTCCCTAGTATTTAAACCCATAAAAGCATCACCCCTATAGACCAGTGTCCTTTCATGTATACCAGATCTTTCAAAAGGAATAACCCCAACTCCTATTTCTATTGTGAGCTACCTTATAGAGGGTCTACTGTTATCAAAAGTTTGAATCAATATTTCCTCTCAGAAGAAGAGCTTCCTAAGGAAAATATTGCAATTAATCCAATAGCCCCTCCAAAAAGAAATACACCTAGAAATATGGTAAGTAATCCAGCCCAAAATTAGGGGAATGTGGCCCCTAATCAACCATTATAGAAATACCCCAGCTGGAACACAACTGGTCCCCTTAGGTTAGCCCATATGAATACCATTCCCTAGGCTATGTCCAAAGCTATTCCCACTTATGATGGATCTAGGAAGATAACATATGAGCACTATCAGGATATTTTGAACCTGGCAGCAATCCACAACATAAAAGAGGAGGATATTATTGTAAGAATTCTAGCCCTATCCTTTAGAGGAAATATTTTGCATTGGTTTAGAACTCTGGAAGATAACACCATCACTTCATGGCAAGCATTGGTTGAGCCTTTTGTGGAATAATTTAATGAATCTATTGACCCTTTCTCCCTGCTTAACCAGTTTACATCCATGCAAAAATCTTAGCAAGAGACTATCTCAGATTTCAATTTGAGGTTTAGCAGAACATGGAAAAGAATTCCCCCTACAGCTAGACCAACTGCATGCTTGGCCTATATGTATTATATCAGAGCTCTTGGATCAGAGCTAGGCTTGCAAACCCAATAATATGGGGTGGAAACTTTTCCACAAGTTTATAATGTAGCAGTTCATGTAGAGAACATCTTAATTAATGTGGGGAGGTTACCTCCCAAAGTTGTGCTACCTTACGGTTCAAAAACCACTAATGGCCAAATCCAATCTACAAACTCATCTTACATGGATCCCCTTTCCTTATCATCCCCATATCTACAAATGAATCCTATCCCTCAATTAAAAGCATCATCTGCTATAGTTCCTTTCCCTCCCCTTCCTTCTCAATCATCTCAAGAGTTTTTTGCTATTCTTGATATACAAAATACTCTAAAAACTCTGAGTAATAGAATGAATTCAATGGAAAAGAGAGATCAGGAAAGGTCACAATAGAGGATATTTCCATATGTGAACAAATATCAGAGACCTGGTCCTAGTAATAGTATTGGGGTTAGAGTAAATGCAGCATATGAAGAGCCTAAGTGTTCTTCAGAGACAAGTCTAGTTAATGTCTAGTGTTTGGTATGTAATGACCCTCATGATTCATAGTCTTGTGTCATGTACCAACATCATGTTCAACAAGCTATGGATCAAGCTAAGAGGAATCAAAAGGGAAGAGTAAATATGTTATGGTAGCCTGACCAAATCATGGTTGGAAAAGAGTTGGATGAGGATTGCCCAATTACTGTTATGACAAGGTCTAGAAAGAAAACCTTGCAAGTAGATCCCCAAAATATGGGACAATTCCAAGTTCCTTCTCAGAAAATAAATGACCCACTTCCCCAAAGTAGTGATACTTTTCCTATTCCCCAGGCTAAAGGGAAAGAGAAGACAAATAGTCTCCCCAAGAGATTCGAGAGAGAAACTGAAGGAGACCAAATGAAGTCTAAATATGAGGCTCAAGAAAGGCTTAGATTCCCCTCTATTACCAAAAGGTAAATAATAGAAGCCACTCAGTAGTATAAAATAAAATATGGTGAGCTAGAAAGAAGGCCTGAAAGACCTACCCTGGCTAAGTCTGAGTATAATATTATTGAAGAGATGAAAAATATTCCATCAAAAGCTAGTTTATATGATACTCTTTTCATTCTTGGCCAGATAGACCTGCTTAAGGCTTCTCTCAACAAGTACCCATAGGATAAGCAGGCCACCACAATCCTTAGTATGCCCTCAGAGAAGAAAGAAATGTCCCCTACGATTTTGAAGAATAAACCCCCTCCTTTCTACATCTCTCTAAGAATGGAAGGTTGGGTAGTCCAAAATTGTATGATAGATTCAGGAGCATCAACTACAATCATGCCTAAGGCAGTCTATGAAGAGATGGGTATGGAGTATACCCGATCTTGTCCTGGAGTATTACAATTGGATGGGACACCTGTTAAGATAGTGGGAGTCATAAAGGATGTTTTAATGAGGCTACATAGAGCCCCTGAGGTGACAATAGTACAAGAAATAGTAGTGGTTGACCTAGAGCCCTACTTTGGTTTATGCCTCTCAAGGGAGTTCACTGTAAAATTAGGTGGATGCATGTACATGGATTATTCCAGCATGATCATTCCCTTCAAAGGGAAGAGGATAAGGATAACACCTAAAAATCCAGTGTCCTATCATATTGAAAATATAGGGGAGGACATGTGCAACCTTACTCCCATAGAGGAGTTTGAGCTAGTTGAAGATTTTGAGGAGTTGGATATTGAGGATGAGTTGCCCTTCAGAGAAGATTACAGTCAGTTTGGAACTGGTATGGGGACATATAGTATTTTAGCTGAATCAGAGAAGAAGATCCCTACTATATCCAATCAGTATCTGAGAGAAAAGGAAATATGGATCATGCACTTTGATGGTGCTAAATGCAAAAATGGTGTAGGAGCTGGTGTGGTACTACAATCCCAATCAGAGGGGACAAAGAGTTTTGCCTATAGACTAACATGGTCATGTACAAATAATGTTGTAGAATATGAGGCCCTGTGCCTCGAACGATATAGGTAGAAAGCATGGGCATTAATATTCTAAACATATATGGTGACTCTGAGTTGATCATCCATCAGGTAAGAAAGAGGTGCAATAGTAAGCACCATTACCTAAAAGCATACATAAATAGGGTATGGGATCTGATGGAATCCTTTGATGCCCTAAATATAAATTTTATTCCCAGAGAAAAGAATACTTTGGAATATTCCTTAGCAATGAAGGGAGCTAACTTCAACCCTTCTGTAGACTTTGGAATCAAGAAAGCCAAGGGAATCAAAATGATTTTTAGACCTACAGTACCAGATAAGCAAATTTTTTGGTAGGTTTTTGAAAGTGATGAGTAGATAATTGACTTTCTGGTAAGAGAAGCATGTCTCTCCACTATCCAAGAAGAAAATCTAGAAGAAATTGATCAACAAGATGTTATTCAATTGAGGAACAATCACATCCCTAGAGGGTTGGTCACCCTAGAAAGCTTGTTTGACAATGAGGATAGAAAAAATATCAGAGCCATGAAAGTCAATGAAAATATTTATAAAGAAGTTGAAGTCGGTACTGAAAAGAAGCTCAATGTTGGAGTGCGATGTTCACTAGAGGAGGTAGAAGATATCAAAGCCTTATGCCTAAAATACCAAGATATTGTGGCTTGGTCATATGAAGACCTCAAGGTATATGACAAAAGGATTATCCAACATACTATTGAGCTAGAGCCTGATGTGAAGCCTTTTAGGTAGAAGCAAAGGCCAGTAAATCCAAGGATCGAAGCCATTATGAGAGAGGAGCTCTTAAAGTTGTTGAAGGCTAAGATCATCTATCCAATAAAACATTCAACCTGGGTAGCCAACTTGGTACTTATGAGAAAAAATAATGGTGATATTCGTTTGTGTGTAGATTTCAGAAATCTTAACCAAGCATCTCTTAAGGATCACTATCCCCTCCCATAGATTGATCAGATCTTATAGATAGTGGTAGGGGTAGAAAGGTTCTCATTGTTATATGGCTTCTCTGGATACAATCAGATTTGGGTGAAATATGAAGATCAATATAAAATAACATTCACCACAAAATGGGGCACATTTACCTACCAGAGAATACCTTTTGGGTTGTCCAATGCAGGAGCCACATTTTAGAGAGCCATGGATTATGCCTTTGGGGAACTTATCAATAAAGTCATTCTGATCTATTTGGATGACATGACTATGTTTTCCCATGATAAGCACGACCACCTAGCACACCTTGAGCAAGTTTTTCAAAAGTGCAGAGAATTTGGTATTTCACTCAATCCTAAGAAATCATTCTTTGCAGTCCATGAAGGAAAATTGCTAGGTCATGTGGTCTCAAAAGAAGGTATGGCCATAGATCCAGATAGAATCAAGTCCATTCTTGCTCTCCCATTACCTACAAACAAGAAGGCCTTACAGTCCTTTTTGGGTCAAATAAACTTTGTCAAGAAATTTATTTTTGACTTTGCATAAAAAGTGAGGCCCATATCTGAGTTACTCAAGAAGAATGTCGAGTTTAAATGGATTGAAGTTAGAAAATAAGCTTTTGAGATAATCAAGTAGTCCATTGCAATAGCCCCAATACTGGTAAACCCAGATTTTAGTAAATATTTTATCCTTTATGCTTATGGAGCTGAAGAGAGTTATGCCTCAGTGCTCACTCAAAAATATGATCAAGGTGAGGAACATCCTATATTATTTTGGATCCAGACTCTTCATGACTACCAGGTCAAGTATAAATTTATTGAAAGACAAGTATTTGTTGTAATGAAGTCACTGAAGAAATTTAGGTAGTACTTGGTTTAGAGTAAAACCCTGGTATATGTTGTTCATCCAGATGTAAGAAGCTTTATTCTGTAGGGTGAACTAGGAGATAAAAGGGTTGGTTGGATTACTAAGATCCAAGAATATGATGTAGAAATACATCCCACCAAGTTGGTGAGAGGTAGGACCCTATGCCAAGGTCTAACAGAGGTTGTAGCATTAGGTGACAACTTTCTAGATAGCAGAAGAGGATCAGGTTGAAGGAGTACAACCAGAAGACTCTGATTGGGTTGATCAGATGATCAAATACTTTGAAACTGGAGTATGCCCTCCTGACCTTAATGCATCCCAAAGAAGAAGATACAGGCTGCAGGCTTTGAAATATGTATTACTACCAGAAGGCCTGTACAAAAGAAACTTGGATGGAGTCCTCCTGAAATGCTTGAAATATGATCAACAATAGAGGGTTATTGAGGAGTTTCATGGAGGGCCATCTGGAGGACATTTCTCAGGTAGGGTCACAACTTTGAAAATCATAAAAGTAGGCTATTACTGGCCCACTATATTTTTTGATACTTTCAAAATCACTAGAGCTTGTGACAAGTGCCAGAGACATGTAGGGAGAACAAGGATTGCATCATTTCCCCTCAGGCCAATACAGGTAGAAGAACCATTTCAGCAATGGGGGTTAGATTTCATAGGTGTCATAAATCCAAATTCTTTAGCTGAGCACAAGTATATTCTAACTACCATAGACTACCTCACCAGATGGGTAGAAGCTATCCCTACCAAGAAATCAGATCAAGAAGTAGTGATCAATTTTATGGAAAGTTTGATTTCAAGGTTTGGAGTTCCGAAGCCTTGGTGAGTGATAATGGGCCAGCTTTCATAGGAGCCAAGTATATTGAATTTTCTAACAAGTATGGCATAACCATTAAGAATACTTCAAATTATTACCCTCAAGGGAATGGACTTGTAGAGTCTACCAACAAAAATTTGTTAAGGATTTTGAGGAGATCACTAGAAGGAAATAAAAGAAGTTGGCACCTAATGCTGGAACAAGCTCTATGGGTAGACAGGATTACCATCAAGAAGTCCATCAAGACTTCCCCCTATGCTCTGGTATATGGCAAGGAGGTAGTGCTACCTATCCATTTAGAAATTCTAGCACTCAAACTGATAAATTTAGAAGAAGAATCAGAGGAAAATCTAGTGGATACAAGGTTAACACACCTACTATAGTTGGAAGAGAGTAGAGCTCAGGCATATGAGAACTTTTAGAAGCATTCTGTGGACATTAAGGTATGGTTCGATAAAAAGGCAAGATTCAAAAAATTCTAGGTTGGAGATTCAGTCCTAAGGTGGAATGTTGAAAGAGCAAAACCAGGTCACCATCAAAAGTTTGACTCCTTCTGGGATGGCCCTTTCAAGATAGTAGAGGTCAAGGAGACAAATGTTTTCCAACTTGAAGATCTAGAAGGAAACATACAACCAATTCTGGTTAATGGTTTTCATCTCAAACTCTACTTTGATTGAAATATAAGCTCATTGTAATATATGTATATACATTGTATCATATCCCCTTTCTTTCTGCACTTTGTATCAAGTTTCATTTTAATAGTATGTTGTGCAAAATGTATAAAAAAAATAAAAAGAAAGAGAAAATTTGGCAAAATTTGGCTAAGTGTTCCTACAGGATGCAACAGCTCCTATTCCACACTCAAATACTCTATAAGTGTGAAGTATAATATTGTTGGACTCCAATCCGCATGTAAAATAATCATCACACTAGCGGAGTAAAGAGCGGATTCCAATCCACACCTAAATGAGCTACATTTTTGCAATGTGATATGCACTATTTATCCACACCCAAATGAACCATAATGCTAGTGGAGTGAAGAGCGGGTTCTAATCCATTGGGTTTCTAGACTTGTAAGGCATGGAATGAGGAAGGGCCTAATCCATTGCAATCCAAAGTTAAGTGTTGCAAAAAATAAGGTGTCGCTAATCCACCATTTTATTTTAAGTCTACATTTGAGTGGGGTAGTATTTCTACATCTTATCACTTAAAGAAGGGTAAAATGTCCATAATAAATGCTAAATTTTCCTGCACTTGAAGGAGAGGATAAAGTGATATCACAAGGGTAAAGCATGTTTGAATTTTGACCAATCAAAAGTCAGAATACCACCTCTAAGCTACCAAAATGGATAAAGTGCTAGTTGAGAAGTGTGCCAATGGGCAGGTCATGCAGTAGCCACATTAATGGTGGAAGATGTGCACGCAACATTAATTGGAAGAACAAAGCACAGAGTCCTATTCATTTGATAAGAGCAACGTTTGTTAAGCGGAAGAGAGCAAAATATTAGTAGAAGAATTACCTACAACTTCAATAGAGAAAATCTAAGGCATTACGAATGAATATGGCTTTGAAGAAGGTGCTTATAGAGGTGAATAAAATAGGAGCAGAGTTAGATGATCATGTGGACCAAACCAGATGATTGGTAGATACGGTGATGACTAAAGTTAGAAGGACCTTCTTGAGAAGTAATTTTGAGTTTAGACATTTTGAGGGGTGACCAAATCGGTCTCAAGGTACCATGTTGTGCCATAAAATCCTTCCTATTCTCCTATATTTGTGATTTTGTTCATCATTGCCCTGAATTAATTTTTGATATAATTAAATTTTATGATCAATTGAGAAAATAGGGTGAAGATGCTTGATGGCAAAATACTATTCACTATTACCAAAGAGCTTTGCCTTAACTTGTTTGTCATAGGGGTAACCCCACCCTAAAAACCCAAATAATTTAACATAGCAGAACAAGCTAGGGTTTATGCTTCGTTAATGGCTTTAGAAGAATAGAAAGCTTTAGAAGGATGGATAGTCATTTCAAATTGGGTAGAAGAATAAGAAAGGATCAAGAAATGCTTGAGGTCTTGATTCCTATTAATGAATTTGATAACCCAGAGCTCTATTCTATGTTAGCTTGTATGGAAGGTTTGGACTCTGATAGGATGGTGAATGATTGGCAAATAGTTATCGCATATTGCATATCCAACATGAAGATGTATGAGGAAGGCATGGTTGAAAAGGGTATTAGCATTATCTATTTTTATTGGCCAATGTTCCTTGCCTAGAGGATGCATGAACAATTAGTGAGAATGAAAAGAAGCTCTGATGCACCTAGATTTAGGCATTGCTCAAGTCTAATCTGGATGTTCTTCGCTGCCATAAGAGACAAGATGCCTTGGATTCCAATTAAATACAAGAATGATCAAGGAGATCCCATTCCCATTTATTATTGGACTAAGCATCTCAGATAACTAAGTCTTTTTACAAGTTCAATTTGGAATTTTTAGGGCCAACGTTGAAAATAATGTATGGGGTTTGCCCTAGGATACCACTGCTAGCTGAGAAAATATTGAGAATAGAGGGTGCAGAGGAAGGAGACTGGTATCTCCTAATAGAGGGCACAGTCATTAGACTGTATGGCTTCCAAGGCAAGCCTTTTCTGCTACCTCACTTTGTCACTGAAAGGCTATTTGCCTTAGAATATCTGAGACAAGCAGAATCTATTGATTTGAACTATGGTTCTGGGAGGAAGAGGAAATCTATGTTGACCTACTAGAATGTTAGTGATATAACTATTACAAAGAAGTGGTAGGGTGAACAAATTGACCAATACCTAGATAGGTTGGGTCTATTCTATATTCCTCAGCATTGGAGTTATGATCCAGATGACATATTCCGCAAAAGAAATATTGACTTAAATGGGGAAAAGGCCTACAAATTTGAAAAGAAGTCTAGGCCCCATTTTGAGCAAGGTAGAAACAACAAAGAAATTGATATTTTGGAATGGAATGTTGCTAAAATGGATCAACTTCCCCCATGGTTGGACTTTTATGAGCAAATTATGGATTTTGACCCGGACAACAATGTAAAACATCAGTTGAAAGAGTCTACAATTAAGGATATTGAGAGAAAAATAGAAAAGAAAGAAGACTCTCAATCTCAAGAGCCTGATGATGAGAAGCTAGAGCATAAAGGGAAATGGAATGAGGTCAAAATATCATATTGGTGGAGGATGAGAGTTGAGATTGGTAAAACAAAGTCCAAATTTGGGACTAAAATGGATGTTGCATTTTCTAAATTATATGACAATAATCTTCAAACTTGGAGGCCCAAAGACACAAGGAATATAGTGCTCATATATGGCAAGTCACAATATGGGCCTGACTCTCCATCCCCACAAGAAGAAGAAGAGGAGTCTGATACTCCATTAACCATTGCTGAAGTCTTGAAGCCTTTTCAGCCTTCAATCGAACAGATAGAACAATTTCCAATAGGAGCACGGTTGATGAGTAAAATGCACTATTCTGAGGAGAGGACTGTCAGCACACCAGTTATAGAAACAACAAATAGGCCTAAACGCCTAGCCCTGGGTGCTCAACCTCTAGATATAGATGTTAACTGGAAGGAAAAATATGAGAGATTCAAGTTTACACCTCTGAATTTCACTACCATAGTGATAGTAGAGATAAATCCTATTTTTGAGTAGGTATTACTAGAGGAAATAGTATAGGAAGGACTATCTGAGGATGACATGGAAGCTAAGAAAGTTACCTATCAGGTTTTTCAAATAAAGGCCAAAAGGACCTCAGAAAGAGTTGAGAAGGAGATCTCAAAGAAACAAAGGTTGGATAAAGAGGATGTAATTGAGAAAATAATTGTTTCAGCTACTGAAGAATCGATACAACAAGAACAATAGTAGATCATAGAGACAGCTCTAGAAAACCCTACTTTAGTAGGTGAAGGTATGGTCTCTAATCCCTCTTCTCCTCTTCCTCCTCTAGAGTCCCCAAGGAAATCTCCTTCCCTTTCTGAACAAGAGGTTGTAATGAAGGTATCTTCCCCACCCCATAGTTCACCTCCTATTTCATCAGTCTCTATTGAGGTGCAAGCTAATCCATCTCCCCCAAGGTCATCACAAATTCCTTCTTCGTCACCTCAAGTCCCTATTTCATTATCTGAGGTTCCACCTTTATCATCCAAAGTTCCAAACTCATCAGCTGAGGTTCCACTCTCATCATCCCCCATAGTTTCAACTTCACCATTACCACCACCATCCTCTGAGAAATAAACTATTTCTAGTTCACCCCCTCACCCATCTATGAGTCTTCCTTCATTATCCATAGGTTTACCAATTGCAACAACAATAGTGGTCATAGATTCCACTATGGTCATAGAGTCTACTGTAAAAACTTTTGGACAATTAGCATCAATGGTTGTTTCTGCTCTTTCATTACTTGCATCTTCTTCTCCTCTTGCTACAAGTTACCCTACTCAGGCAATTCTACAGAAGGAGCAAGGGGCTACATAGAAAATCAATGATTTCTGGGTAGAAAAACTATCTAAGCCTTCTAATAGGATGGCTACCAGGAGAAGAAGCATGATTGTTGATCCGGTTTCAAGGCAAAGAACTTCTAGGATCATGGTTCCCCTGGTAAGCAAGCCTAAAACTGAGATGACAATTCAAGATTATCGTATTGAAGAGCATACTGAAGACATTGAGAAGTTGCTTGATGAAGATGAATTGGTAGTAGCCAGAGCCCACTTGGATACTTTTTATGTGAAGAATGATATATTTAAATAAAATGTGGGCAAGCTAGAAAAACAAATTGAAAAGCTTCAGAAAATTGTTAGCAATCAGAAAGAAGTGGAGAAAGCTTTGAAAAAGGAAGCTAAGAGCTGGCAGGAAAAGTTTCAAGAAGCCAATAAGCTCAAGGAGTAGCTAATAGAGCAGAAAAAGTTGAATGATGAGCAGGCTAAAGAAATTCAAAGTTTGAAGCAGCAACTTCAGATTGAGAGAGCTAAATCTTCTGGTTTTTCCAAATATGGATTAAAGAAAGTAAGAAAAGAACTGCTCTTCGAAGTCCAGGAAAAATGCTCAGGGCTCCAACTTATTATTGATTACCTAGATGATGCCAACCACTTACTCCAGAGCATTCAAAAGGATTTGGACAAAATCACTAGAGAACTATAGCCTATGGTAATTCTAGTAGAGCAAATTTATAGGTTGGTGGATAGTAGACTCAGTGATTCTACCAAGCCAATCCCTAATAAAGAATGGAACATTGCTAGAGTTGCTGCCAAGATTGTAGTAAAGAAGCACAGAGCACTTTAGAAGGCTTGGCTATTGTATGATAAAATTGAAGGGATAATCAAGGATGTAGTGGATGTGAACAAGGAAATGATACAAATTGGTTTCAGAGGTTTGTGGATGGAAGATCATAGCTTGCTATCAGTCGAAGAGATTAAGAAAAGTACTGGAGAGACCTTACGGGATGAATCTGAGATTGACTCTCTAGAAGAGCCACTGGACCAAGAGCAAGCTTCACAAATGATCATTGATTTCACCAGATTGAGAGACCTCATGGAAGATCTGATAAATAGAGGGAATGCTGCTAATTATGAAGATATTGGTGAACTCCAGTATATTTACAAGCAGCTAAGAGAGACTTCCAATCCCTCAGAGGTAACCTAGAAATAGGCCTTACAAACTTTGAAGTTAATGGTGCAATTGTTTGGTGATGATGCTAGAGAGAAAAATCAAGAGCAATCTTCTCCTGAAGAAGAAGTTGAGGTAGAAGCTAAAGAGGAAGTTGAAGAAGAGGCTCAACAGGAAGAAGAGCCGGACCGAACCGCTACAGGCCCTGAAGGGGCACAAACTTAGCCATTTTTTCTTTGTACATATATAGTCATAAGTTTTGTATTTTTGCTTGATTCATTTTTACTCTAACATGGTCAGAAAGAAACAATAAAAGCATGAGTCTAGAGAGAGATAGAAAAATAATAGTTTTGTGTGAAGGTATTTTTATCATGAATTGTAAAAAGGGCTTTATAAGGAGAACATGGTTGTGTTTCTTTTTTCTAGAGCAGTGAGGCAGTTTTGTTGGAATGGCACAGACATTAATGCTTATGGCATATTCTCCATATGAACCATTATCCTCTAGTATGTATGAAGCATGGTCTCGATATGAACGTTTATCCTCGAAGATGACCATAAAATTTTTAGAGGGTAGTGTTCATATGGATGTTATTATTTAAAGCATTTTTGAAGAGAAGCATTTTTGACTCCTGATGCCCAATGGATAAGACTCTGAGTTCGATGGCTTTGCGAGAAAATCCACCCGGGAGGCACCAGAATGTAGGCCCAAAAAGACCACATCCTTAGAAAACATTGAAAATCTTATCTAAGGTATGAAGTTTTGATTTCACATAATTTTCAGTGCATTTTGGAGCGGATCCACAATAAGGGTTTTCTAATCCACCAAACACTTAGTGTATTTTTCACTTGGAGAAATTCCACACAATTTATAATGTATTTGGCAGTGGACTGGTGACGCATTCCGATTTTATAAAATTTTTGGGTGAAGATGATGTCAGTGCAAGGAGAAGTGTGGAATAGCAATTGCTTGTTTGTTTTGATATCCTCCGAGTGGCTAAGTGTTGAAGAGACCAATTTCGATGAGCTTATAGAGTATTTTGTTCCGGAATGGTGATGAAGAGGCGAAAAGTTATAGAAGAAGTGCGGATTGGCGACAAAGAAGCATTTTGAACAGACTTCTTTTCGGATTGGAGACAAGGATGCATTTTACACTAACTCTAGTGCGGAATGGAGGAAAAGCTATTTTACACTATGGCAAGTGCGGATTGGAGATAAGGGAAGATTTACGCTTGCCCAAGTGCGGATTCCCGATTCCGTAAAATTTTTTAGCAAAGATGATGTCAGCAACTTTTGTAATGCAGATTTTTGGTTGCTTCTAAGTTCCAAGAAGAAAAGGGAAGGTTGACGAGCGGATTTCATCCCGCTTAATTCTTAGTGTATTTTATGCCGGATTGGCATTCCATAGATTCAAAGATAAAAGGGTGACATCATCAACTTAAAGAAGCGGAATGGTGCTTTGGTCTTTCCCCGCCATTGTACAGAATATGTTCCAGATCAAATCGTAGTCGTGCGATGGGGAAGATCAACGGTCAAGATTTTGCTGATGATTTTGAAGTATTTAAAGGCTTTTTCTCACCGGATTCAAACACAGTCAGTTGGGAGACTAGAAGCTGAAGCATCAGAGGGTTTCAAGAAACAAGAACTAGAGGCAGTTGCAGATCGACGGTGATGCGAGCTTCCAAGAAAAGTTCACGGAGCAGATGCAGTCTCTAACGGCCTGAACTCCAACTGACGTCAACCAACCAACGAGTTGCAGAAGCTCTGAGCTGCCATGGCGGTCTACTTGCAGCGGATTTCCTAGAGGCCGAACCAGTAAGAAAGTGCTAGCAAGAACTCTCTGTTGAGCTGTTGAAAAGCAAATCTTTGTAATGTTCCTTATTATTCTTTAATTTTCAAACTATAAATAGAGGTCGAACCCTCATTTTTTGGGGTCGGCTCTAGTGTGTTTGCCTGCACTATTGTAAATATTCCTGTGAGCTAATGAAAGGAGCATTACATTGATTTTCACCTCAAATTTGTATCTTCATTATCTCGTATCGGAGGTTCAAAATCTGGAGTTGCATTTCTATCAATATTCGAATGGTTAGTTTTTGCCAGTTTATTGGATTACTAACTGCTAGGGTAATTGAAATCTACTTCTGATTAGATCTATATTGGTAGAGAGTGCATTTATGTAAAATTTGAGTGTTGATTAATTTTGTTATTTGGATTATCATTGTTTGGATATTGAAATTGTTGTCTTCAATATTTCTCTGTTGTGCTTTAATATATGAAGGTTCATTTGATTTGAGATAATGTTGATCTGAAGTAATGAGTACCTTGAGATAGTTTATGGGAGCTTTTTGCCGTAGTGACATTGTTGTTAGCCTATCCATCCACTGTTGTTCACATTTTCTAACCCTAATCTCTTTCTTAACCCTAATCTCCAAAACCCTAAGTGAGCATAATTGTGTCAACACCCTGTTTAAGTTGACAAGGAACCAACCTACTCTGGAGGTTGGATTTGAAACCCTGTTTTGGTCCATCCAATGTTGAGTGTTGAGTTGTAGCTATCGGGTGCATGCCTGGATAGAAAGTAGGAAGATAGACAGTCATAGTATTGAGTAAAACTTGATGCAATTCAGTGCCCAATAGTCACTTTCCAAAAAAATATGTGTTCTTCGCCTTATCCTCTCCACTTGTAAGGACAATATATGATCATTTCAATCCCTTTTAAAATTCCATAAGTAACGCTTTTGCAATTAACTTATAGAACAATTTAATCACATTTTCCTCTCATTGTGTAAAATTCGCTACAAAAAGAGGTACTCATTACCTTATATCCTGCAACCTTTCTTGTAATAAATAAAATACAATCGAGGTTGACCAATTATCAAATAAAAGGGAGGGGGAACATCCTCACACAATATAATTTGTCACCCTTCCATGCACACATGGCAACATCTACATGGTCTATATCCAACCTTTTCTTACGCATGCATAGTGAAACAAATTCAAATCTAATGTTGAATTATGGCCAGATCTGCACATATTCACTTGTTTTGGAGATGACTATCATAGTTGTGTCCTTTTCATAGTTGTGTCCTTTTCAGCATCATCCACTACCTTACGTGACTTACCCCTCAGAAAAAAATCCCATCTGTGCCATACCTTCTTTGGATGAGCCCTCCGCCACACCGTCGTGTCCTACGTCACCTCACTGCGGTCCGCTTGTGTTACATCCGACCATGGCATCAAAATTTAGTTCCACATTTATCAAGGCAGGTCCACCATGTTTACTTTAACCATTCTATCATATATTTTTACTGCCACATAGGATGCCTCATCACGGATAAATCTATGATCTACACCCTTTTTATTTGAAATATGCCACCTAATGTAACCTGGCTGCCATAGGGATCTACGTACACACCGTTGAACCCCACCATATACAATATTCAAACCTAAACCAAGGTGATCTCTCTCTTCATCCTGATAGCTCCTACTTCACCGTGTCATCGTTGGTGTCACTACTTCGTTTCATAAAAGTCTCCCCACTGTGTTTGTTGATGAACTCTACATCTTCGTCATTGCTTAGGAGTGTAGTCCTAGTCATCGACGTGGTGTCATCATTTTGCATTACCACATCGTTATCGAATAAGCTTCAAAAATTACTCGTTACATTGTCCAATTTTTATCCACGTTAATGGTCGTTGTATTGTCTCTCGGGTATCCACTCCTACTCCTCTATCTAGGTCATCGTGTCACCCATGTCTCCGCACAAATCTCCACATATCTCTATTTATAACCAAGAGATATTGATCTATTTTAAAATCATATTTTTTCCTTTGCATTTGCATGCGAGCTCGTCAGTGCCACGTCGTCTACCTTCAATGACCTCCTGTTCAGTGTCGTCAACTATCGATGGCTCCTCTTGTAACTTTTATGTCACTACCATCTCATCATAGGGATGATGTTAACTATAGGGCATGTGCTTCGTAGGGTAAAGCTTGGGACTGCCTCTTACCTGTATTGATCGTTAACTCCAATCAACCCAGCCCCTGCCACATTGCTCTTTGTCAGTACTATGCTTCACATTCAAAACCTACCATGCGGGCCCGTCTGCATCCGTTGATTGCATTGGCCAAAGCTAACTTCAAAAACAGTACCAAATATTTTTTTTGGATCCTGCAAATGTGGACATAATATATTAAAATTGATTCATAATTAAATTAACTAACCCTAACTTCGCATACCATGTAGATATAATTAACATAAGCTTATAAGGAAACTTGACGAGCTTTCCTTTATTCCATTTTAAAAGGATTATATTTTATTTTTATTTTATTTTGTTTATCTATTTTTTTATTTTCTTTATTATATATATTTTTAATTTTATTTATATGTATTATATTTATAAATATAAATATAAATATATATATACTTTTTATTTTATTTTTTATTTTTTTTAATATTCAATTAAATAATTAAATGGGATAATCATATTTAAGGTTACTTATATGAATCTAATTAATATTAAAATGTTTTGAAAACTATTCAATATATCTAATCCATATCATTAAAATGTTAAATTCAAGGTTAATTAATCTATATTATTTACATGAAAATAAATTCAATATTAATTAACCTACCTTATAACCAACCAACATCAAACCATGCAAGATTGTCAAAAATTCCAAAGCTTGGACATTGACTTCTTTTCTTTCTCTTGATGAAAGGCTTTTCTACAAGACCTTGAACTTAGATGCACTTGGACACTCAACCCTTAATGACTAATCAAAGGATGCAAACAAGACTCCAACAAATCTCAAAACTCTAAAAAACTCAAAAATGAAGGTGGGTCCCTAGATTTTGGGGTTCGTTGTGCAATGAGCACAACAACACCCACTAGTAGCCACAAAGGTTGACCTTATTAGTTGAGCCTATCAAATCCAATTGTATGTCAACTTCCCACCATATGCATAAGCCTACCCTACCAATCTATGCTAGTCAAGGAGGCCATACCTGCTACATCATGAAGTAGGGAATTCTAGGAGAAACATGATAATTATGTATCCATCCCCAACACAACAACAAAGATATAAGTTAGCAATATTTGTTATCCAAAGGCTTGAAAGCTCTTAGTATTTATGGTCCCAAATCTAGAGACCTCAAAATTATTTTTCCAACTTATAGAAGGATTTTGGCTATAGAGTAGAGGATAACTTGCAGGCCTTTTACAAAACGTTTCAAAGGGAAAATATCCTCCTCCTATCTTATAAATAGGCCCAGGTTTCATTCCAAATGTATTGGGAGTTATTTTCTCATGCCTAGTATCTAGCCTTGTAGTATCTTCCTTTCACCCCCCTTGCTTTGATTGTAATAAGTGGAGCTTGAAACTTGAGCCGCTATCTAAAGAGCTTCAAACACTTTGGGTTGTATTGTCTTGTAATAATTTTTGGTATATTAATGGAATTCATGATTAATTTTTCTTTGTCCTCCTTTATTTAATGTGTTTTTTATTCCTAACAATGTGATGTTTAGTTGTGTTCATTCTAGCTATTATTCAATGAATTTCATGTTCATTTATGGCGACATGTTGCAGTCAAAATTAGGGATTTTAATTCTTGGCGTATCACCCCCATAGCTTAGGTTTAAAATTTCTACAAAGTATTTATTTTTCTTATTTTTAGTTTCATTGCAATTCCTTTTCCTACAAAACCTCTTTGGCCTCAACTAGTAGAGGCCTCTATGCATCGAGAATTAATTTTGATAAGGAGCCATCCTTGATTAAAAATCTTAGAGGTTTCCCCATAGGTGGTATTCCATTCATGGCACTTCATGTAGTTTGTTCTACATGAGGTGTGGGTACCCTTGGCTCATCAGGTCTTTAGTCCAAATGGGCAAGTGTATTCAAAGATGACAACAATACCCAATAATTATAATCCAAAGCTATTTTACTTCTATTCTATATGGCTCCAAGACAATGTTTTTTTAGATGGTTATGTTATGGTAGGATGAAGTAAATTTTAAGAATCATATATTTACAAGTTCGTTAAAATATGAAATATATAAAGGAGAAAATGAAGATTTGGAAAGCCAAATATTTTGGTAACATCTTTAAAGAAAAGAAGGAAATTAAATTCCAAGATCACAAGTTTACAAGAGATAGTAGAAACCAGTAACATGGGCTAGGATTCTTATGTGAAATAAAAGCAATTATTTTTTTATCATAATGTATTGAAAAAGGACAAGTCATAATGGTTCCAAAAATTTGGGGAGAAATGGCTCAAGGAAGGATATAGAAATACAAAAAAATATATGCTATAGGAAAAATATTTTTTTCTTTTCATTGCATCAAATATATTTTAACTCTAGATGGAAGGAAATTTTAGAAATAAAAATATAATAGGAAAGAAGCAATTAATTATTTCAAATTTTTTGTTAAATACTGGGTTAGGTAAGGAGACATAAAGTAAGCTTTTGCAAGATACTACATCATTTATCACACATGGACAAAAAAAAATATCAATGAAGAAGATATCTATAGAGGATCTACATGAAGTAGTTCTCTCCTTCTATCCTAACTATGCACCTAGTCCTAATGG
This sequence comes from Wollemia nobilis, assembly GCA_028583015.1. Taxonomy (NCBI): domain Eukaryota; kingdom Viridiplantae; phylum Streptophyta; class Pinopsida; order Araucariales; family Araucariaceae; genus Wollemia; species Wollemia nobilis. Next base: position 1,069,773 of record JAQPPZ010017031.1, on the reverse strand, counting down.
ATTTCCAGTAATTTTCTCTCAAATTTTTAGGGATTTATTGAAGTGATACATTGATTATGGTTGAATATCCCTAGAAAAAGAAGGCTACAATAAGTAATATTAATTCCACTTTTATTACATTGGTTCCCAAGAAAGGTGAGACAATATTTTGATAATTTTAGTTGAAGAAGCCTTTACAATATGATTATAAGATCATTTCAAAAAATAAAGCAAACAAGTTGAAAGGAATTCTAGATTATATCATCTCAAAGGAAAAATATGGTTTTGTTTATGGTAAACATATTATTTATGGTGTAATAATTGCATGGAAGGCTATAAATTATTTTAATTGCATGTAAAGACCATATATGCTTATGAAACTAGATATGAACAAAGCATATGATAGGGTTTCCTATATTTTTCTACATTATATTCTTGAAAAGTTTAGTTTTCATCATGGTTACTATGAATGGATCAAATGTTGTTATAGCACTTCAATATATTCTATTTTGATCAATGATTCTCTTGTTGGTTACTTTAATTCATCTTGTTTATTCATTATTCTTGTGGAGACATTAGGGAAAACTTTTCCAAAGGCCAAAATAGAAGAAAAATCAAAGGTATTCAAGCTACAAAAAATAGTCCCTTTGAATCTAATATTCAATTTATTGATGACACTTTTCTTTTGGGTCATCCCTCATTTAGTGAGGCCAATGAGTTTAAATCAATATTATCATGGTATGAGAAGGCTACTATATAATTGGTTAATACAACAGAATCTAGTATCTTTTCATTCAGACTTCCCTATATTTACAATAAAGTAAGATGGATATTTTAGGGTTTAAAATTGAAAAATTCTATCAATCTACTTGGGTATTCTTTTATCTTATAAAGGAAATAAAAAGGATATTTTGGTCTCTTGATTGGATAGAATAAAATCTTGATTGGTAGGTTTGAAAGGTAAGTTCTTAACCATGGAAAGAAGGCTATAACTCGAAAAGACAACATTGCAACCCATCCCTATTTATATGATGTCACTTTCAAGATTGGTAACAAAAATAGCTTTAGCAATTAATTAGATTTAAAGACACTTTCTTTGGAAAGGATGTAAGGAAAAATTTAGGTTTTATTTCTGTAAGTGGAATAGGATTTGCAAAGAAAATAATATTGGAATACAAGGCTTAGAGAATTGTAAACTTATGAGTTTGTCCTTAAGAGAAAATCTTGGGTAGATATTATTCAAAGGTCAAGGAAAGTATTGGGAAAAAATGTTACTTCCAAAATATATGTATTCTCTTGATGAAACGAAATTATTTAAGAAAATAACCCTACCTAAAGGATCACCAAAATGGAACTTCATATTAGATAGTTTGTAATTTATTATGAAATATATTAGATGGTCAATCAATAAGGGGTATTAAGAAAGTTTTTGGTCTGATACTCGATTGACCTTCTATTATATCTGACTCAAAATGAAAACCATTAGCTCAAGCATACCTAGCTTGTAAATGTCCAAATTTCAAATATTATATTAATATGAGAAATGACTCTAAACCATGGATTGATCTTAGTAACCTAGTTGAAGGAGAGGAACTTAAACAAATTATAAATGAACTTCAAAAGATGCTTTAATAGTTTTATTTGTCTAATTTTTCATGAAATGGTGAGTTGGTTTGAAATCTATCAAAATATGGTGGATACTTGATCTAGTTGGGATAGATATCCCACCCACCTAGTTAGAAGAACCTAACAAAAAAAAATAAGGGGTGCTTTCCTATCCATAGGCCCAGCTAATGCTAAGGATTAAGAGCAATCAAATTTTCCTATCCTAGATATTTCTCTTGGAATATTGTTTGGTCACTAGAGGCTCTCTCCCTCAGGACTCAACATTTTTTTGGTTAGCAATTCAAAGTAATATTATTACAAGAGAGATTCTCCAAAGAAGAGGATACCATGGGTTTTTGAACCAAGGAATCATCCTAACTTCTAATTCAATGTTTGCACCCCAATTCTAGTTTCAAAAAAGTTAGGAGGAAGTGTCAATGGCTCCTCTCAGCTTATAAATTTAGATTATCTCTCCATTTTCCTCATGATATTATCTTACACTAACCTACACTAGCTACATGAAAAGTAAAGTATTTAAAATAATCATGTATAAAAGAACAAGGGTGCAAGTGATTCACATAAATCTAAGTTTAAACTATAGTGAGGAAAATGTATGTTCAGTCAACAGATGAGAATTTAAATAACATCAATATTCTCCCATTCATTAGATATGAAATTGATAACAAACTAACAATATGGGCTAAAAATAAAATTCCACAATCATTACATAGTTAGCAAACTAGAAGGGTAGTATCACTAATAGAATTCATATTGTTAGGACCCCATCCTAACATTATTATATAGTGACCCCTTTCCAATGTGGGGATCCCCTTATAATGATATTTCGTAATATTTTGTAATGGTATATGGTAATTGAGATGCCTAGACAAGTGGGGTCATTTCATGTAATCGTTATCAAGAATGTAATTGTTGTTTGGTAGAATATTCTAGCTCAAGTGGCACTTTGCATGTAATCCAACTCTTGAGCATTAGGTTAGGGTTGTATGAAGTGTATCTTTAAAATACAAGGGTCTATAAATGAATGTATATTTTTGCATATTGAATGAAAGTATTGGAGTTTACCCCCTCAAAGAGGCTCATGATTCTATGTTGTGTTTGTGAGATTATTATAATTTTGTAATTATATTTCGTATTGCAATATTTTGTTCATGAATTTCTACTTGTATTACAATATTTATGTGAATGTTCTTATTTTAAAAATAATGTTCTTAACAAGTGGTATATAAGGTCTTTATAGGGCCATGTTTCACTATGATTACGATAGTTCTTGCCCTGCCATTTTGACTGCTAGGTATAATTTTTTTGTGTTTTCCTTTTTTGTCTATTTTCTTATTAAAAAATAACCATTTTTTTACATTAGTTTATTAGCTTAGAAACCCTATGCTAGGGGTTTTAAAATATCATGGAGAAGTTGTTGTTATTAGCTATGCTAGATTACCTATAAAGCATCTAGTGAAGTGAGGGGCCATCAAGCTCCAATACCCAAGCCTTAGATAACACCGATATACAAAATTGATATCCCACGTATCTTTGGGTATATCAAGATATCCCTCAAGATTAGGATACACCTTTAACCCTAAGAAGATATTTGACCATTTATTCTCCATAGTACACTAGAAACAACATCTAATAATATCACCCTCTCGTATTATCAAAGAGATGAGTAGTGTGCTCAAGGGTATGCATGGAATCCTTCTTAAGTAGTGGTTTGAAATATTTGGTCTTAGCACTATCGTTCATCATTGTGGTACAAAATATGACCTATGGGTAGTACACACACCCTGGCTTAGAATACCTTGTTTTTGTTTATCCTGCATGTCAAAAAACTACAACACAAAAAATGAGCATACTAAGGAGACCACACTATACTAGAATTAACTGAACATAAACAATCAACAAAAAATTGATGGTGAGAATAATAGTCACAATAGGGTCTATCAGTAATTGCTAGGTAGTAGTCAATAACAATTAGGACTGAGTTTTTTAGCATCATTAATAGTTACCTATAACATTCAAGAAGCCTACTAGTTAGAAAATATGTCAGTAATAGAGTCAACTTCAATAATTGTTAGGGAAAGTGAGCTACAGTGTTAGGGGGAGAATGGTATCAAATAAAATAGAGTCAATAATAGAATATACGGAGTCTAGTAAGGGGTTGTCTAATAAAAGTCTATTTTTTGAGTGGACCAAGACTCTAGGAGAAAAAGTAACTTGAAGATAACACTCCCCTAGAAAAATATTCTAGGGTGTCAAATTATAGTGTTGTGGAATATAGCCTATTGTGATCGTCTTGTCGAGCTAATAATTTTGGTATATAGCCTCCATGCACATTTTCTAGGGTGTCAAAAAAATTTATTGTGGTACCTAACCCATTATGTTGGTCTTATCAAGCTAATTATTTTGATATATAGCACCCAAACACTTTTTTTGGCTCATTACTAAAAATAATAACTCCTAGAATAATACTTTTATTTTTAGTAAGTCAATGGGAGTGGTTCAAATTGCACCTAAATGGATGGAGGAACTAGAGGACACCAAAAGGAGATAGAAAAAACCATCCTTATGGAGAAAATGCATGTCACACTTACTAATATTGGAAATGAATTTAAATAGATGAGGGAAGAAGTATCACTTTTGAGAGGTGAACACCTTAGATCCAAAGCTGCATTTGAAGAAAGATTCCTAGAGGTTGAGGATAAATTTAAGGAATGCCCAAAGGTGTTTGAATATATTAACATTGATAAACTAGGTGGCAGTGCAATAAATAAAGATAAATGAATCCATAAGGAGAATGAAGTCTATCATTCTCCTTTTGGCATAGATACTCCATTTAAGATGCCTAAATTAGACTATCCCAAGTTCAATGGAGAGGATGTTAATGGGTGGTTATGTCAAGCAAATAAGTTCTTCAAACTTCATAATGTACCTAAATATTTGTGGGTCACCATGGAATCTTTCAAATTTGAATTTGAAACCTTACAATGGTATTCTCGACCCTTCTTAGGAATATTTTTAGTCACAATTACTCACTTGTTTTAGCCTTAGTGAATATGAGGACTTTACAAGACCTTAAAAATTGAAACAAACCTCTACTATCTATGACTATCAGACCCAATTTGAAAATTGTCTAATAAGACCAAGGGGTAGAATTAAGGCTTTTTCCAAAGTTGTTTTATTAGTGGATTGAATTATGATATCAAGGCTAAGGTCAAAATATTCAAACTACAATATATGATGCAAGCCGTAGGATTAATGTGATTGGCTAAAGAAAATGATTTGACTCAAAGAAGACCACCTAAATTTCCACAAGCAAACCCACATTTCCTTCCAAGTTTAGACCAAATATTAGCAATAAATCTACCACGTACAAGTGTTTGACTACAAAAAATATGGATGCCCAAGGAGCTTAATGCTTATGTTATAATTATGATGAGAAGTATTCATTAGGTCATAAACACATCCAAAAGGAGTTTTTTTGGATGTAGAGCAATCAGTAAGCAGTGAACAACTTGATGACAATGTAGAACCATTAGAGGAACCACTTAAGGATGAGAGTGAAACACAAGAAGAACCGTAGCAAACAAAAATTGTCCATGCCCTTACAATAATTTCTACCCCTCAAATGATGAAGGCAGGGTTATGCACAGGGGTGAATTTCACAATTTAGCATGAATATTCGGATTTTCACAATTTTAATTTTGCAAATTTGGGGACCCTAGAGGTCGGCCCAATCGCCCAAAAATTTTGGGATCAATTTTTTTAGGGTAAATTCACCCCGGTATCATAAGGTTTCCCGCCTAATTTTTGCCTTAAAATTATTAAAAAAAAATTATCCCACCCAATTCACCTCTTGTACCCCATTATATATAGCTAACCTTGATAGTGACACTCATACAATTAAAACATTAATTTTCTTCGATAGCGAGCGATACAAAGCAGGCGACTGACACAAGGTGACTGATAGAAGGTGACTAACAGAAGGTGACTGGCAGAAGGTGACTAGTAGAAGGTGATTGGCAGAAGGTGATTGACATAAGGTGATTGACATAAGGTGACTAGCAGAAGGTGACTATCATAAGACAACTAGTAGAAGGTGATGGAAAGGGATTGGCATAAGGTGATAGAGGAGATAAGGATGGCATAAGGTGACTAGCATAAGGTGAATGGTAGAAGGTGATGCATAAGGTGACTAGATAAGGTGATTGGTATAAGGTGAGTGGCATAAGGTGAGTAGAAGGTGACTGACATACAATGATAACCATTTATCGATAAGTTTCTTTTACCATTAATTTTCCTTTTTTAAATATTTTGTTCATGGACACTCAATAAGGAGGTTTTCCTATTATTTGGGCACCAATCTCAAGCCTGCTTGGGTCAGATATTCTATTGTCTTGAACAGTAGTTCTCTTTTTTACCAGTTATTTTCATTTTTAAAAATGATGTTCATGTTACTCTTCTATTTATACAGGTAAAATATCACCTACTGGTAGTGGAAAGAAGGGAGGCTAGTATTTCGATAAAAGGAGTATCCTCAAATACTTTCATAATATTTCGAAATCTAGTCAACCATCAACATCTGCACAAATTGAAGGTATGAACACCTTTACTTACTAACCAGTTAATTTTTGTACATTGTTAATTTTATATATAATGTCTTCATTCATTAAGAAGGGTGCTTTTTGGTTGATGGCTTTGTCCATTGTTTATCTGTATTTTTTAATATAAGGTATGCTTTTAAATGCAATAATGATAATGACCCTGGTATTGACCCTAGTATTATCTCTATAGAAAACATTATTGACCCTGGTATGCCTCCACTTCCACATATCCACGATAATGAAAAGTCCATAGATGAAAATTTTCTTAATGAAATGGAACAACAACATGAAGAGATTCCTGAAACTAACACGCCAAATGGAAAATAAAATAGTAGTTCTTATGCAGTCCCTACTTCTGGAGAATCTTCTTCTAAAAAACATAAACGTGCAAGGTTATCTAGGTGGACAATTAATAGATCATTTCAGCCTGATTGGGTATCAAAATTTCTATTTATTGAGCCAGTGCTTCCAGAGAATAGTAGTGAGGAAATAATAGAATTGAGATGCGTAATTTGCAGTTGGAAACATGAAAAGGATCATAGATTGCAAGTTAAGAAAGATACAGTAGAAAAACATTGTGGAAAGGTTTATATAAAAACAAAAGAAAGTGATGGACCAATACAAAAAAATTATAGGTGGAAGGATGCATCGAGTGCGCACATATGAGATATGCACAAGAATATGATAAAGAAATGAAACAAAAGCAAACTTTGGTTGAGAAAGGTGCAACGATTCAAGCCCAATTTTAAAAAATGAATAAGTTCACTTTAGCTTCAAAAAGTTTGCAGTTTGTTGTTGTACTCACTATTCTTAAAAAGGGTAGACCTATGTCTGATTTCATTGATTATAAATATCTATTTCAACTAGCTGATGTGCAGAACTTACCCAACACCCATTGGTCAGATCGAAGTGGTTGGGAAATGGTAAAATATCTCTCATTGGTTGAGCAGGATGACCTCAAAGAGAAAGTAAAAAAGCCAAATTCATTTCACTTTCAATTGATGAGGTGACTATTGTTGACAACACATCTTGGATTTGCATGCATGTTTACACATTGGAAAATCATTTAAGGCAACCTCATTTACTTGGAGTATGCAAGATGGTGGAAAATTGCAATGCAAAAAATATTTACAATGTTGTTGTAACTAGTTTAAAGGAAATAGCAGGAATGAATGAAATGGAAATAGCCACTAAGTTAATATGTGTCAGAGTTGATGGTGTTGCTACAATGCAAGGACACAGGAATGGTCTTTGTGTTAGACTACAAACATCTATTACCCCATATTTGATCCCTATTCATTGCATGGCTCATAGAATGAATCTTGCATACAAAATTGTGGATACATTTACAAATGTAGCGAGAGTGGAAGAGCTTGTCCATGAAATTCATGATTATTTTTCATGTAGTCCAAAAATATTTTTAGAGTTTCAATAGTTTGCACTAGGAGTTATTGAAGGTAAAAAACTCTTAAAAGATGTAGATACTAGGTGGATTTCGATGTATCAACCGACATATAGAGTTTTCAAAGAATATCAATCCTTGGTAGGGTTTATGTATGCAAATCGTAGGGCAGTTGATAAGGCTAAAGATTTACTATTTTGAATGAGTGACTTTGAAACACTTCTCACATTGTGTGGTATTCTTCCAATGTTGGAAGAAATGAATACTTTGATTAAAATTGCACAAGAAAGATCGATTTATATTGTGGATTTCATCAGGGTGAGAAAATAAATTTGCATACATATTGATACGATGTACGCATCTGGTCAAAGTTTTATGGATCCCATGTTTGAGAGTTGGAGAGCATTAACAAATGTGAATGATCCTCAAAAATTTTTGAAGTTCAATATAAATGATCATCTATGTATTAATGTCCATGAAAAGGAAATACCTTTATATTATTTTGGTCAGCGAATGGATATAGCTACAAATGAAGTTGAACAAATACCCATAACATACAACATATTTCATGTAGTTGTACATGATACAAAAATTAAACTGAAACAAATAGCAGAATCATTGACAAAAGAAATAAGAGACCATTTTCAAAGAGATGAATTGCTTGAGGCTATGGGTGTGGTTAACCCGATGTTTTGGGATCCTTGTAATGAATACCAGATTATAAATGGTTTGTTTCTCAAATACATGGGCACTCTTGCTAGCCATTTCACTAAACGTGTGGTAGTCAATGGTATTGAAATCAATGGCATTCTCAACAAAGATCTTTTGACAAAATAATCAAACTATTTTGGAACAACAATGTCTGCTCAAGTTTCACAACTCACTAACCATCATGAAACAAGTTCTATTTCACGTTTGTGGAAAATATTACATCCTAGTAGTATCTTACAACATACTATGAGTGAATATTTTCATTTATATGAATTATGTCAAATGATGATTTTAGGATCTGTGGAAGATGAAAGGGTATTCAGTGCATTATCATATGTAAAATCTAAAGTTCGAAATAGGTTGGACAAAAATTTGGAAAATTGTTTGAGAGTATATGTGTCGACCTATGAGGTGGAGAAGTTTCCTTATGAAAGAGCTTTGGCATATTGGAAATCTCTAGCAGAGAGAAGAGGTGTCATGAATACTCAGGATGATGAGGATAATGGTAACATTGATCAGACTATGATGACAAAAATTTTGGGTATGAGTACAGAATATTTTGTACAATCTAAAAAGAGTTTGTTCTAGCTTCCAACATTATGATGCAAGGATGCTTTCATTTGATTTGATTTCACATATTATGCTATCAGTTTTCAATAGAATATTGAGATTTGATTATAATTTGAGACATGTATTTTTTGATATCATTAATCATATAATATGAGATTAGACGTGCTATTGGATATTTTGTATATCATAGCCCTTTGATTTGATTATGTATATTTGGATGAAATTGGATTATTTGATTACAGATATGTTGATTATGGAACACGATTATTTTTATATCATAGATGTGTTATTGGATATTTTGTATATCATGTTATTTAAGCCTTGTTATTGGATTATTAGTCTATGATATTCAAATTATTTAGTAGATTTGTATTGTATAAACCATTTATGGCAAAGTAAATATTTGTGCTGCATTTCAATCATTTCAAATTATTTTATAAAACATAAAAGAACATTTTATTGCATCCACATAATTCAAAATTATTTATTGCATCCACACAACTAATCAAAACATCACAATATTTAATACAAAATTTCAAAAAGATAATACAATTTTTTTGGAAATTGTCTCTTTTATTGATTTCAAAAAGATACCATTCTTTTACAATTTACAAAAAAGCTATGCAACATGTTTGGTTTCTCCTCAAATAAAAAAGCAATAGTCTTCTACTTTTCTTTCTGCACGGTGCCTGAAGTTTCAGCTGCATCTACCTCAATATCCTTTGCTTCCAATGCACCAACCCTTACCAGACTTTCAATTGTAGTGTTTATCCTCGATAGCAATAAACCTTCTTCCTTCATTGGATCTTCTCTAAATGGTGCATTCAGTTCTTTCTCCTTTTATTTTAATACAACCTCCACATCCAGGCCCTTATCTTTGATAAACTTCTTCAGCCAATTGTTTTCTCTAACAGTGTATTGCAATATTTTCTTCACTTCAATAGCATTAGTCACACTAATTTTTGCAGTCTTAATCAACGTTTTCATGGCACTGACTTGTTGCTTTAAGTGTTGATAATTAGACTGCAAAATAGAAGAGAAAAATGTTAATATTTATAAACAAAATATATTTAAGAAAAAATGATTTTCAGTTATATGTAAAACTTACATCAATGGTAAGTCTTGCAGTTTCTGCAACTGCTACTTTTTTCTTATCTAGTGCCCATTCATTGAAATATGCCTGGGCCTCGACATTGAGGTTTTCTAATCGATCCAACATAATGGCTAAAACTTCATCACTGTATGTAGACTCGGCCTGCACGGTGCCAGATTCAGCTTTACTTAACAAAGCATCGAGCTTTTGTGGCTCATTCTCCACCTTTGAAAACAACTCCTTTCTATTTGAAAAATTCTTGTATCGGGTATTTATTGCTTTTATCAAAACCTTGGCCTGATATTCCCAATATTTTAATCTATCAATATCTACAAGTAGACTATTATTAATTGTAGCCTTACATCTATTGGCTAATAAAATAGTTTCTAAAAAATTAACTTTATCATCATCGTTCAGATGATGATGGGTGTCAACTTGCTGGGGGGAAGAGGAAACTCTGGTGGCATCTACCTCAACATTCTCTTCTGCTTCATCATGGATCTCTAGACCCTGAAGCACATCACTTGCCTTTAATGGGAAATTTTCAGGATTCATATCTTGATAAATAAAATCATCATCAAGATTCCCAGAGGGCATCTGAGATGCGCTCTCTACATTTGAGAAATTCTCAAGGGTTAAAATTGGGAACACTAAAACATTAGACTGAGATACAGTGTGTGTCTCAGTATGAATTTTGGTTCCTAGAGGTGGTGGTGTGAGGAACTATTTCCCATGCATGCGAGATTGGTTCCTCACCGGTGGTACCTATTGTGGAGTTGGATGGACTTGTTGTGGATGGACTTGTTGTGGTACTTGTTGTTGTTTGCATGTGTGCAAATGATGGAGGCATCTATTTTTTTAGTATTTTAAATGTAACCGATGCATCTACAAAATTTCACATGAAAATATAAATTAAAACTAGTGTAAAAAATAATGCCATTAAAAGAGATTAATTTTAACCAAACATACCAGACTCAGACTCTGCACTCGTTGATGATGCAACCATTTGCCCTTGCTCTAAAAATATTTAAAATATTTCCTCAAACTAAATATAATTTTAAATCATTAAAATACATCATTTAAAATAGTACTTTTGAATAATAAGGTTACCTTGTGAGCTGGAGGTTACTTCTTCAACGTCAACTGCAATAGATGCACGTCCAGAAGTAACAGGAGTCGTACGTGTATGTTGATCACCAGGAGACCTCCTATGTTTAGAGGGAGTTACTGGTGATGATTATGCATGTTAGAATCAGTAGATGCTTCTTGAATCCTAAAGGTGACATCCCTTTTACTAGAAGATTGAGATGTTTTTTTTGCTTTCAAAAGAAAATTAGAAAATAACAAGATTGATTGAAAAGAAAGAAAACAAAGATTATTCCAAAAAATAATTTTACCTGTATTTCATTCTCCATCATACCAATAGACAACAAACTTGGGTGCAATGCAGTTGGAGGAGGGCTATTTAGAAGATTGAAATATGCTTCATGAAAAAGAGAAAGAACATAGTTGTTGGTTGTTACTGCATAGGAAGATTGAATTTTCTGGGCACTCAGAAGATCCTGTTTAAGGCGGTTGGAAATGTGCATGGACCAATCAAATCTACCACCATCAATACATTGAATTAATAAGGACAATGCCCAAAATGGCATTTTTGTAGGTCACCCCTACAAAATAAGTCTTGCCTTGGAAAAATTCAATGCAAGCATGAAGAAATTTATCTCCAACATTGGAAATGTTTAAACCCCTTTTTGACTTAGAAGAATTAACTAAAAAAAGGGAGAACATTATTAGAAAATAGAAATTACAATAGGGAGAACATTATTATAGAATGGAAACTACAATACATCAAAATTGAAGAAAAATAAAAACTAAATTTAAAAAATATACCTTTCAAATTGTTTGAATGGACACCAAATTTGGATGCTAGCTTATGTTTGTCATCTTCGATCAAGGCGTATTGGTTGTTCACCAGGTGACCATCCATAAATGGTAGCCCTATTAGTCATTGCACATCTAAGGGTTTCACAGAAAAATAATATCCTTGTTATCCACTTTGATCTGAATAGTGGACTCATCATGGTTGTAGCAATTAACTATCCTTTGCATCAATGAGACTTTGACGTTAAACTATGGCATCTTGATTACTCCTACAACTCTAGAGGTGTAAACCCATTCGAAATCTCTTCCAAGAGTGCTAAAAATATTCTTAATGTTTGGGTAAAAGTAGTTCTTGAATGACACTTTCGAAGGTAGAGGAGAGGAAGAGGTAGCCATTTTTGAATTTACACTGAAAATGATCTGAAAAATGCTCTAAAAATAGTTTGAAAATGCTCTAGAAATACCCTAGAAAATGCTTTGAAACAGTCTGAAAATGCTCTAAAAACCCTATAAAAATGTTGTGAAAATACTAGAAAATGTGGAAAATGCTCTAAAAATGCTAGAAAACACTCTAAAAAAGCTTTGAAAATGCTCTAGAAAATGCTCTGGAAAAGGTAAAAAATGACCCTGCATTTCTATTTATAGAAGTCTGCATGGCTAAAGTCTATGGATGCGTGACACATGGTAGAGGAGAGGGCATGTAGCAGCATCTTATTGATGACCTTTGGTGGTCACCTTCTTCCATTTGCCTTCTACCAGTCGTCATCTGCCAGATACCTTCTACTAGTCACCATCTACCAGTCACCTTCTACTAGTTGCCTTGTGTCAGTCACCTTGTGCTAGTCACCTTCTACCACTCGCCTTCTATCACTCACCTTCTGCCAATCACCTTCTGCCACTCACCTTCTGCTAGTCACCTTCTACCACTCACCTTCTACCACTCACCTTCTGCCTATCACCTTCTGCCAATTGCCTTCTACCACTCACCTTCTGCCACTCACCTTCTGCCAATCACCTTATGCCAGTCACCTTCTACCACTCGCCTTCTTCCACTCGCCTTCTACCACTCGCCTTCTGCCACTCACCTTCTACCACTCACCATTTAAAAATTTTGATAATTTTTGTGCAAAATTTTCAAAAATTCGCCATATTTTGATAAATTCTCTACAAAATTTTGAAAAATTCACCCCAAAGTTTATACACGATTCACCTAGATTCACCCCAATTTTATAATTACTTTTTTGGTACTACCCCTTATGCATAACCCGATATAATTACCTTCATGTTGTTCCTATGATCATGCAATACCATTGGTACCACCTAACATCACACCTTATCGATACCCCTATGCACTTAAGTTAGAAATCAAGAAAATGGTACAAGAATTACTATAAGTATGAGTCGTTCAGTCTAGTGATAGTCTTTATTCTTCTCCAGTCCTATTGGTTCAAAGGAAAGATGGGTCATGGCAATTATGTATAGATTTTTATGAGCTCCATAAGCTCACCATTAAGGATAACTTTCTTATTCCAATTATCGATTAATTGTTGGAGGAGTTGCATGGTGCCATGTTTTTCTCCAAGTTAGATCTTTGCTCGAACTATCATTAGATAAGGCTCAAAGAGGAGGATTTTTCTAAAATAGCATTTCAAACTCATGAGGACCATTATGAATTTTTGGTTATGCCATTTGGCCTAAAGAATGCACCATCCATATTTCAGAGCCTTATGAATAACATCATCTACCCATTCCTTCACAAATTTATTCTAGTTTTCTTTGATGATATTTTGATTTATACTCACTCTTGGGAGGAGCACCTCATACATTTGGATCAGAATCTACAACTTTTGTTTCAAAATAAAATTTATGATAAAAGGTCAAAGTGTTCTTTTGAGTTGACAGAAGTAGAGTATTTGGGACATATTATCACCAAAGGTGGAGTTAAAGTTGACCCTAAAAATATTCAATTTGTTCAAGATTGGTCAAATCCTCACACTCTCAAGGGACTTCAAGGATTTTTGTGACTCATAAGATATTACTACAAACTTGTCCAAAACTATGAAAAAATCATTGCTCCTTTAATGACCATGTTGAAAAAGAATTCTTTTACTTGGTCAAACCTAGCTGAGAAGGCTTTCTTTGACTTAAAGCATGCCATGACAACCACTCTAGTGTTAGCCATGCCTATTTTTTCAAAATCTTTTTTAAAGTGATGTTTTAGGCAATTGCACAGGAGTCATCTTGATGCAAGAGGGAAGACCATTGGTATTTATTATTAAAGCACTTTAGGATGAAATTTGAGTAAATCTACTTATGCAAAGGAGATGCTAGTTATTTTGCATGTAGTTAATCAATAGCAACCCTATCTCATTGGGCATCATTTTTTCATCAAAACATACCACCAAAGTCTTAAGTGCTTCCTAGAGCAACGGGTCATCACCCCTGAACAATATAAGTGGGTCTCTAAATTAATGGGCTATAACTATAAGATTACATATGAAAAGAAAGGAGAACATCGTGATTGATGCACTCTCAACAATTTGAGGATCAGAGTATGTTACATGCTATCTCTTCAACCATATCTCAAAAGATTAATTCTCTTAGAGAGGATGTGATCAAGGACTCAGGATTGCAAACTTCGATCACAAAACTTCAAACAAAGCCTAACTCATGCTCAAGATACACTTGGGATGGACACGATTTAAGATACCTCAACCACCTTGTTCTTCCCCAAACTTCTCAATTATGGGAACTCATATTGGAGGAAATGCATGCCTCACCAACCGTGGGATATTCTAGGTTCCTCAAGATGTATGAACAAATTAAGCGTACTTTCTTCTTGAAAGGGATGAAGAAGGATATTCAAAATTTTGTGGCTAAATGTGACATGTTCCAGCAAATAAAAGGAGAAATGATGCATTATCCTAAAACTATTTAGCTCTTGCCCATTCGAGAACAAGTATGGACAGATATTTCCATGGATTTTATTGAAGGATTACCTAAGTTATGAGGTAAATCAATTATTTTTGTGGTAGTGGATCATCTCGTAAAGTATACTTATTATTTTCCCTCTCTCATATCTACATAGCCTCAGTAGTAACCCAAATCTTTCTAGACTCTATTTTTTGCCTTTATGGAATGCCCACATCTATTATGTTTGATAGAGACCCTACCTTCACTAGTTATTTTTAGAAAGAACTATTTAAGTTGTAGGGAACTCAACTCAAAATGAGTTCAACCTATCATCCACAAATGGATGGTCAAACAAAAATTGTTAACAAATGCTTGGAGACCTACCTTCATTGCTTTACCTCTAAACATCCTACACAATGGATAAAGTGGATTCCCTTGGTCAAATGGTGGTATAATACTTCATATCATACTACGACCAAGGTTACCCATTTTGAAGCATTTTACGATCGTCCTCCATCAACACCCTCCTCCTATATTCTAGGAAGCTCCAAGGTTCACGGTGTTGACACTACACTCAGCCAACATGTCGCAATCCTCTATCAACTGAAGATGAATTTGGAATTGGCCCAGAATCATATGCACGAACAAGTTGATCATCACTATTTTGAGTAGAGCTTTAAAGTATGAGATATGGTTTTTCTCCACCTACAACCTTATAAACAATCCTCACTTCATATCTGCAGATGCAAAAAAGTAGCTACCAAATATTATGGACCATACCAAGTCTTACAATAGATTGGTGCAATAGCCTACAAATTGGCCTTTTTGGCTACGTCAAAGCTCCATCCTATATTTTATGTCTCATCTCTTAAGAAGATCATGGATAGTCAAGTATAGGTTCAATAAGCTTTACCAAAATTGGATGAAAATATTATTTACCCAATATATGTTTATCCAACCAAACTCTAGTTACTAGTATGTTGTGCAACTCCACTCCATTGAATTCAAATCTAAAACCTTATATTCAAAATTTCAAAACCTTACCATTAAATCCACTAAATTAATTAATTATAATTTATATGTATAACATCAAATAACATCCGATTAAAATATAATTATTTAATTACTAGAATATTACTATATAATTCTGATTTAATATGCATAAAACCTATCTCAATTTTATGCTACCAATTTAAAATATATATAACTTAAAATATACGGACAAAGTTCACCAATCAAATATTCTTCCTAGAATTGAAGGAGAAAAATCATTCTGTACCTTTTTTTTTCACATTTTATTATTTTAAAAAAGTTTTGTTTTCTTGCTTTTTAGACCCACTAATGTTATAGACATTATTGTTAAGCTAATTTTATAAAAAAAAACTTGGGTTTACTTAATTGTAACATGTGCACTTAGTTGTATTTGTTTTTTAAAGTTATATTGAGTTATATCAACTATTTAAAATCGTGAACTTTCATATAAATTGCATACTTTTGTGCTTGGTCTCGCAACTTTTTATTTGATTTTGTTGTTTTCTATTCATTTCACCCTCACTTCTTTCTTTGCTACAGTTTGTCCATTGTATTTTTCATAGTAATTTAATTTAAATACTTTTATAGCTAATCCAAGGGAAATATGGGAAATATGGGCAGTGATTCGGTTCAAATACTTGCAGGTTTTGTATGCATTTAGTTTTTATTTAATTAAATTACCGTGTGGTATAAATCTTTTAATATTATTATTATAATTTTCATGAGTAAGTGGTTTGATGTATTCTTTTCATTTTATTTTTATATTTTTTTTTGTTATTATGTTTTTTTAGTGATTTAATTTTTTTAGTAGAGTTTTAAATTTTGTTTTTCTTTATATTAATTTAGTTATATTAAGTTATATAATTTATTTGGTGTCATTGGAATTTGAATCTTGGTATAAATTACATTATTTATACGTCTTAACCATTGAACCATGGTTTCATTAGCAATTTTTTAAGTGATTCAATTTAAATACATGTATAATATTGATTAAAAAGGGGTAATAATTCTGGTTAAATAGTTATAGTTTATATGTTTTGAAATGGTGCAAGTTGGGAGTGGGTTTGAGGCAAGAGGGAGTGCCAGCTAGGAGCGAATACAAGTCAGGAGAGAGTGCAAGTCGAGATTCAGTCATGGCGTAAGAGCAATAGGTTTATTTGAAGTGCATCAATGCTTCAAACCCTTTCCATGAATATGTGGAACACTATTTTCATAAAATTGACAATGCGAAGGAACGACGAGAAAAAGAAGAGACAAGAGCAAGTGTCAGCTAGGAGGGAATGTAAGTCGAGAGTGAGTGTGAGGTAGGAGAGTGTGAAAGTTGGGAGCAAGTGCAAGTCGAAAGGGAGTTTGAGCCAAGAGAGAGTGTGAGCGAGGAGTGAGCCCTACTAGCAAATATGGAAGGAAAGTCATAATTGAAAACACTAATGAGAAGTTAGGATGCCCTAGCTAGAAATCAAGATGCCCTAATTAGAAGTATAAGGCCCAAGTTGGAGATAAGCAAAAGAGTATATACATAGCAATTTCGATTGATGTAGTAGATGTTACACCAAAAGTGAGTATCAAGGATGAGATAATTGAGCATGATGTAATTGTTCTTTAACGTAGATGGTTGATAAGTAAGTTTCATAGATCATGGTCAAGGTTTTTTAGAGATTCAAAATTGGATCAAGTGGAAGTCGGGATTGAATTCAAATTACTTTGTGACTCTTCTTAAAGGTTTTTTCTTCATCTTCTTTTCTAGTTTAGAAATTAAGGATAAAATAATGGGTGATGGTCCATGGTTTAGGGGGAGAGATGTCATTTATTTAAGACCATGGAATAAAAAAATTTAATGAGACAAAAACTATTAAGAAGCTTTTTGGTGGGTTAGGCTTTTTGGACTTGATGTTTTGAAGAATATTGGAAATACCCTAAGGGAATTAATCAAGGAAGGACTATCTACTAAGGAGTGAAAGCATTCTATATATACCTGATTATGTGTTGCTATGGATATTTTAAAATCTTTACCATAATCCATTAAGACAAAATCTGAATCAAGAGAATAGTATCAAAAAGTGAATTATGAAAATATCACATTTCGATGGCTCAATTGTTATGATACTGGACACATGGCAAGATTTTACAAAGTGAAAACGATGAAGAAAGAGACAACAAAATTGGTCATGATATAAACTTCAAGATGAAGCAAGGAAATCATACAGTAATAGAAGCTAGATCATATCAAGGATATTCCACTCCAAAATAAGAGGCAAAGAAATCTTATCTACAACATCATTTGGCAAGTTTAAAAGGAATTAAAGGTGCAAAGGAAGATGTAGAGGAAAATCCTAAAATAAAAATGTTAGAAGGTGAGTATAGAATCCTCTCTTGGTAATAAAAGTGAAAGTGGTGTAGATGTTATCCCTTGCACTTTAAGGTTTCAAGAGCGGCATAATAAAGAAATGATGATATAGGAAATACTTAAATATCTAAGTTTTTTAGAGAAGAATAAGAAGGTAATTGCTACAAAAGAGCATTGTTGCACTTTAGGGTTTCTAGGGCAACATAAAGAAGAATGTGTTTTTGAGGTTATTCCTTGCACTTCAGATCCTCCAAAGCAAGACAAACAGAAAGATGACAAGTCTTCCTATGACCAATGTGAGAATATTGAAGAGATTGATAAAGATGAAAGTATTGGTGGGAATAAAAAAAGAGAGAAAGATCTAAGAAGCAAAAACAAAGAGAAAAAGAAACCCGAAGGGATATTGATATGGAAAAAAAAAAGCAAATATCACAAGTATTTACAAGAAGGGTTAAACCCACAAATAAAAAAAATTAGCAATAAAATAATATCTTTGAATATTATGAGCATGAATAAGAATTCTTAAAAAGTATGAAAAAAATTTCAAGTTATTATAGATAAGATATTTCTAGATATGGAAATTGGGAGCAAATATTTTAGCCATTCATGGTGTTAATTTTATCTTGACAAAATTTAAATTTTGAAAGGCATATGATATAAAGGAGTTGATTGTGAAAACTTAAAATTTGAGAAAGACGGAGAATATCGTTGATAGAGAGGCAAATGAATAATATCTTTGATAAAAACACCAAGTTGGATATGGTTCAATTAACTTGTTAGAAATGTAACGAAAACAATGTAATGTTTTATTTTTGTAATAAAAGTGACCCCAATAGAAGCTACATATAACTAATTAAAAAAATGTGTAATTTATTATATAACATTATAAGTTTTTTTTAATTAAAAAATTATTTATTTAAATTAATAATAGCATAAATTCAAAAAAAAATTATGAAATATTGAAAAATTGAATTAAAAAGACTATATATATATATATATATATATATATAAGAAGACTCTTCTGATGGCTGTGGCCAGCTACAACGAACACAAAATAACAGTTGCAGCCAGTTACGACCAACACAGAGGCTGCGGTCAGCTATGGTGAACACGGAGGTTATGAAAAGCACAATAATGGATATGGGCAACATACAATGAGTTGTGGCGAATGCCAGAGGCTAGGGCAAGCACAACAATGGACATGGATAGCATGCGATGAGCTACGGTGAATGTAAAGGCTATGACAAGCACAACAATGGACATGGGTAGGAAGGATCCTATAGAGATGTAGAGGCATGCGAGGGTGAAGTTCATGAGAAAACAAAGGACTATAAGAAGCACCAGTAGTTCGCAATGCAGGTTGGATGAACCATTCGTCATGTGTAAACCCTAGGTTTTCAATCAAAAGAAATATCTCTGAAGGATCTTTGAGTTCTCGGGTGGATGAAACTCTACCCTAGGATGAATTTGGGTTGGATCTGATTGATTATGAAGCTCGAATAATTATTTGTAAACTCAAGGGCAAAATACCAGGCTTAGAGGAGCTTAAAGGATACATTAAATTTTGGTGGAGTACAAAATTCCAAGTAACTCTCCTAACCAAAAATTTATTTTCTGTTTTCTTTTCTAATTTAGCAGATAGAGATGAGGTAATAAACTATAGATATAATTTATTTTTTGGACAAAGGGGTTCCTATATAAGACCTTGGACTCCTAGTTTCAACCCCTTTACAGAAGAAGTTAATGGCTTCCCAGTCTGGGTGAATCTTTATGCTCTCCCTGTGGAGTTTTGGGGAGAGAAGATATTCACCAAAATTGGTAATACCATTGGTGCATTCTAGTATATGGATACCCAAATAGAGGAAAATTTATCCAATAAAATTAATATGAGTAAAGCAAGATTGGTTGTTTGGATGGATGTTTCAGTTCCTGGACCTCAATCCATTACTATCTCCTCAAGCAAAATATTAAATATGAAAACTTCTCCATAAGATGTTATGGTTGTCAACAATATGGCCACATGAAAAAAATATGTCCAAACATCCGATCATGATTTGATTCCTCCATGGTGGAGAAGGTCTT
This sequence comes from Wollemia nobilis, assembly GCA_028583015.1. Classification (NCBI taxonomy): domain Eukaryota; kingdom Viridiplantae; phylum Streptophyta; class Pinopsida; order Araucariales; family Araucariaceae; genus Wollemia; species Wollemia nobilis. The sequence goes on along the minus strand of JAQPPZ010017031.1, from coordinate 1,049,542 downwards.
GCATGTGAATGATTCAAAATCTTCAAATGTCCCGGTTCAAAAGAAAGAAGCTCATCTTCCAGAAGCACCAATTATCCAGCAAGAATCAAGGGAGCGATAGAAGACTCAACACCAAAAAGAGAATTTGAATCATATCATTGATGAAAGTCAAATAGTTACTAAAGACCATCCAGATGGTTCCATGGAAAAAATTAGCACCTTAGATGGTATTCTTGAAGCTAATTATGAAATAATTGGTGATGATTATTTTTCTAAAAATGAAGATCTTACTAAATGTGGTAAAACTAGATCTCCCTCAGGAGCTTGAAGTGCAAAAATGCATTCTCAAATCTTGTCACTCTACAAGAGGAATCTATAGGAGGAAGAACCTATGCTACAGAACAAAAATAGTCAAAATGGATGACTGAAGGAAACTAGTAATTCCAAGTGGACTATGATAGTGCGATGTTTTGAAAATATTACTCTACTAAGATGCAATGCATAGATAGTAGATGTGAGGTTTTGGTATTCACATAGAAAATTTGAAAAGATCTAGAAAATGAAAATCAAGAATTCAAACATTTTACATAAAATTATATAGATTTCTAGCTATAGCATCTCAATTGAGATGAGAAGTGTATCTATTTGTAAACTCTCAAGCTCTAAAGAAGAGAGTTATAATTTGTCAAGGATAGGGTACCTAAGTAAAACCCTTTATTATCCAGCACTAAAAATATATTTAAGAAGATAATGCATTTTTTACAATAATACAACATTTAATGAAAGCAAATGACAACAAAAAATGCTTGCTTCTAACACGAAGTTAAAGTTCAATTCTTAATGGAAACTAATTTCTTCTATTAAAAATATGTGAAGGCTTGAAAACACTTTTTATAATAAAAATTAAGAACTTGATATTCTAAACAAATATGCGTGAAAGAATTTTTAAACGAATAATAAACGTAGTATTTCTTTAATTATTTATTACAATTTTTGTGATTGCATTTATGCTTTTGCAAGGAGAGCAACAATCTAGATCTGGTAAAGTAGACTATGATAATGTGGTGTTTTGAAAATATTACTCTACTAAGATGCAATGCATAGACAGTAAAGGTGAAGTTTGGGTATCGTGAAGATTGTTATAGGAAAATATCAAGAAGGATGCTCAATTTTGAAATATATGTATTTAAACATAAAATTAAAAAGAATCAAAAAATGAAAATAAAAAATTCAAACATTATATGAAAAATGATGTACGTATCTAACTATAGCAACTCAATTGAGATGAGAATTGAATCTGTAAAACCTCAAGCTCTAAAGAAGAGAGTTGTGATTTGTTACGGTGAAAGACCTGAGTACAACACCTTCTCCAACAAAAAAAAAAGGTTACATTTTTTTGTCACTATTATAATTTCTATTTATATTTTTTTATGTTTGTAAAAAAGTATGTACTCTTTTTATTATTATAATCCTTATTCTTTAAAACATGTTAAAGGTTAGATTTCTTCGCAACAGTTCTAATTTTTATTTTTATTTTTATTTCTATAAAAATATGTTATTTATTTATTTATTTTGATACATAAAGGAATCGATTACAGCTACAGTTCTTTTGTACTATCATGCAAGGTTCAAATCCTATGCCTAACCCTTATAACCCCTATTCCATCTCGTTATTATTTAACTCGATTTGAAATGGACCACCAAGTATTCGGGATTCATACCGTCATCCTCGGTCTGGCATACACTCAAAGGATTTAGAACGAACTACTACCTTTGCAAAGGGTCGGCTTCCCCTCAAAGTTTAAACCTAAATCTCTTCTTAATAAATACACAACCACACTTACACTTACCAATCCACTTAACCCTTAAAAATTTATTAAAAAAATTATTATTATTATTTAATAAAATTAAAACTCTATATAAACTAACCCAACAACAATCACAACTAATCCATCATTTACCTCTGATTTATTTTTAACAACTTTTCATTTCAAACCATTCTCTAGGTCTGCCCACCACATGGGAACATATTGGTCTTGACGAAGCCTTTGACTCTTAAACAAAAAAAAAATATATATATATATAACTATTTTAGAACTTGAAGGGATAATTGTACATCAAAGTGTTTCCAAGTAATTTTGTCCTTATCCAACATTGAAGTTTAAGTTTTCCAAATTGCCTTTGTTCAGAGATGTAACAGTCACTTTCCCAACAGTTCACTTTTCCCAACATTTTTTTTGTTTTTTTTAAAGAATTTTTATAATTTATAGTTGGTAAAAACAAAGTTAATAATTTTTAAGGAATTAAATTAGAGTAGTCTTCGGACAAGGACAAGCATTCAGCTGTTATAAACTGTTTTATTTTATTGGGGACAACTTTTAGGATAAAAAGTGGGTTTTTGAAAGGGTTTTGATTCATTGTACAAGGGTTTAAATATAAGTCTTCTAAATAAAAATCCAAAGATATATTATTATGGTATCTCTCGGAGGTCCAAATTGAAAATACAAGTTTTAATAAGGGATCTAGGTCCCTCGTATCAGGTTCGAACTTGGGTTTTCTAAATAAAACCCCAAAGACATTTCGCTACAGTATCCCTAATAAAAATTCTAGGGTTTAGACTTGGGTCTTCTCAATGAAAACCTAGACATATCATTATGGTATCTCTCACATGCTAAATTTTGAATTGAAAACATAAATTTTAATAAGGGATCTTGGGCCCTCTTACGGGTTTGAACTTGGGTTTTCTGAATGAAAACCCAAAGACATAAAAATTTAAGGGTAAACCACAAGTTTTTGAAAGGGTCTTAATCCTCTTGTATAGGGATTTGAACCTAGGTCTCCTGAAAACAAATCCAAAAACATATCATTAGAGTATCCTCACATGACAATTTGTGATTATTATTTTTTTAATACATAAAGAAAATTGGTTCCACCATTAAATATTGCCTTAGCTTGTTGAATAAAACAAAATCAATGAAACCTGACCTTCCAAGACATCAAATTAAAGCAATCAATAAACCACTATTTTATTTTGAGTAATACTTCTTATACACATCTGTCGTGAAAATTGAACCCTGGTCACATCACAAATAATGCAAGTGGCATCCTTCCTGGTAAACCACATCACATAAATATATCCCCTTATAAATACATTATAATTTAAACTTTACACAATTTAAGATTATTATATTAGGTCAGAACATATCCTTTTATAAATATTTGAGATTATTATACTAAGTCAGAAAACGTGGTCTTTCCCTATGGAGAATCTTTGGACATTATTTTAAATATAGTTTGAAAGGACTATAGTGCAACTAGGGAATTATTAATTATATTTAAAATATAATTGAAGTAAATTTGCACCTGTTACGAGAAGCTACAAAGAAATTTGAAATCGTTTTACCGTCACCTCCCTCGAAACAATATTAACATCAAGTTTTTTTAGAAAACGTATGTGTAATAGTTAAACATGATTTTAAGTTTTTAAGTTTTTTTTTATTTAATGTTAGTGTAAGAAATTTTTAAGATAGATATTTAAGGTAGTTATTTTTATCTCAATAATAATTTTTGATAAAGATAAAAGTTAAGCTTATTGTAACTATGACTGATAAGGACGAGAGTGGAGCTTTTCCCTATTCCATACACACCTTCTCACACACCCAACCAGGTTTAAACTTTAAACCTCTTAAAAACCACACCAAACCATTATGTTATTCCCATAAAATGTTAATAAACCCTTACTTATCATTATCATTAAGCTTTCATTTATATATATATATATATATATACACGATTTTTTATGAATTTTATGAAAGAAAGTTTACTACAACGAGTATGTTCGTACTTTCTACATTAACTTTTCATTTATATATATACACGATTTTTTTTAATGAATTTTAGGGAAAAAAGTTTACTACAAGTCGTACTTTCTACATTAACTTTTCATTTATATATATACACGATTTTTTTATGAATTTTAGGAAAAAGAGTTTACTACAACAAATATGTTCGTATTTTTTACAATTTTTTTTTTTTTTTTAGCGAAAAACTCCTTGTGGGGCCGCCTTGGTCTGAGAGACCACGAACAAGGGGTTCTACACCGTCAAAGTCACCCGGGAGTCACACCCGACCCTGCCGCACCAACATTATCAATTAGATTTTGGATACCCAATTTAGCTTTTTGGTAGGGTGGAGATTTGAACCTGGGACCTCTCTTGGAGGATTTCCCTCTCCTCTCCAACTCACCTACAACACCCGAGTTACTTTCTACATTAACTAGCTCTCTTTAAAGAAGATAATTTATATTTATAAAAAAAAATTATTAATTATTTTAATTGATTTTTTTAAATAAAATTTATAATTTTATTTATATAAATAATTTATTAAGATTTGAATATGAACTATTTTATTTAAAGGCTATGTGTTGATTTATTTAAATTTATGTTTTTTGATTTATTATAATATATTTAAATGTATTATTTTTAATCATTTATATGGAATTGAAATGGTTCCACTTCCATTTATACTACATCATAAACACTATGATGTATATATAGCTTTGAAAGATTCATACCCTGGTCTCTTTGAAAGTTTTTTTTAGATACATAGGGGAGTTGGTTACAACCACATTATTTTTAGTAATTGTCAAGTGCAAGGTTCAAACTATAGGGGTTGCTCCCAACAAGCCTATTCCACTTTGTTGATGTTGACCCGATGTGAGGGGAAGAGCACTTACCATTCGAGATTTTTATCGTCGTTTTCAATCTGGCACACACTCAGAGGATTCAAAGTAGACTACTACCTTTGCAAATTGGCACCCCCAAGGTTTGAACCTAGGTCTCTTTTTGGTAAGTGTCTGGCCAAACAAATAACTACCAATCTGCCTAGCCCTTGGGGGCACCTCCTCCTTGAATGTTGAGGAATATAGTCGGTTGAGCTAATGTCATTTGATTATTTAAATGTATTTTTTTTGCCGAATAATAAGGGGTTGTACTCGAGTCCCTCACCCTTGAAAAATTACATCTCTCTTCTTTAGAGCTTGAGAGTTTACAAATAAATACACTTCTCATCTCAATTGAGATGCTATAACTAGAAACCTACACCATTTACATAAAATGTCTGAATTCTTGATTTTCATTTTCTAGATCTTTTCAATTTTCTATATGAATACAATTATTCCAGAATTTAGCATCTTTCTTGATATTTTCGTATAGTAGCCTTCACAATGCTAAAACTTCACCTCTACTATCTATGCCTTGCATCTTAGTAGAGTAATATTTCTAAAACATCGCACTATCATAGTTCGTTTTGCTAAATATGGATTACTAGATTCCTTCCTGAAACACAAGTGCAACCACAAAAACTATAATAAATAGTCTAAATGAAAACACATTATTATTACAAAATAAAGTAGATATTACCAATGGAAAACATTAAAGTAAATCTTAATCATTAATTGATTCAAGCAATCAACATTTTCTTGTCAACTTCAACTAAAATTTCTACTTTCTCTAACTATGGAAAGGAGAATTTAACTTCACAATCCTCAATCAAAACCCCTCTATTGGCTAGCTTATCTACACATTTGTTTCTTTCCCTTAATATATGTGTAAACCTAATTTCTTCAAACTCTTTAGCAAGATCTTGAATTTCCACAATTATATCTTGTATGTTCCATGGAGCCTTTGCTTTCCTCAAAATTACATTTATTACTATGAGAGAATCACCTTCCATCCATAATCTATTCCATTTCATTTTTTTATATATTTTTAACCCTTCTAAAGCCACCCAAGCTTCAACTTTATTATTTGTCTTAAATCCACTATTGAAAGTATAACGAGATAAAATCTCTTCTCTATTATTTCTAATTATTCCTCCTCCTCGTGCTGGTCTTGGATTTCCTTTAGATGCTTTGTCAAAATTCAATTTAACCCACTCCACATTTGGTGGTTTCCACTTTATAATATTTACCTTTTTGTTTCTCTTGTACCCAACATCTTAATTCCATTTAATGACTTGAATCCATCTGTCAAGGCTCTCTGCTTCTAAATTAGGAATTGGGTGAGTTGATAGGGTTGGTTTAGACTCCTCTATGGCTAAACATATCTTCTTTTTCATTACCTCTAAACTGCTTTCCTTTCCTTTAAATATTCTTCTATTTCTTTCTAGACATATAGTCCAAGTGTTGTATCTTTTGATGTATCCCATATTGTTTGTAAAGACTCATTTTTATAAGTGCTTTGCCATTACTTTAATCAATCTTCAATTCTACTATTCATCACCATGCATTTACCAAACATTTTAAGAATCCATTGTCATAGATTATATACTATTGAGTAATGTCCCAAGAGATGGTCTATACTTTCCTCCTCCTTTGTACAAAAAACACATTGAGATGGGCCATAAAAACTCCTTTTCATAAGGTTATCCCAGGATAAAATTCTTCTATGACGTACTAGCCAAATAAATATTTTGACTTTAGGAATGCTTGGGCTATCCCAAATATCTCTCCATATTCTAGTGGCATTATTATTTTGTTGGTGTTGTACATTATATCCAATTCTTGTGTATTCTCCTGAGCTATTTGTTAGAGTATATAACATCATTTGGATCATGTAAATGTACCACCTTTGGTACATAACTAGAGTAGGAGTTTACTTTAGAGTAAAGTTAGTTAATTGCTTCAAATATTCTAATAAATGCACTAGTGTCAATGTGCAAGTTGTAAATGTGCATATAGTCCACATGCACATAAGTCTTAGGTAGAGTAAGGGCCAAGGAATCTATCTTCCTATATAAATACCTCATAGTGAGTGTGTGTTATAGTTTTGTAGTGTGGTACAATGTAGTCCTTTCATATATGTTCATGGAGTGTTCATGTCCTCCATTATATAACATTGTATTATTTTCATCACTTTCATTAATGACATATTTTTGAGTTATTTGCAGATGTTCATATTATTATTTTCCTACATATTATTGTGTCATTAGTTTATAGTTATCTCAAATTAGTTATCTTACATCTTATGTTGTACTACCTCCCATCAAAATCTAATAGTGGTATCAAATCTAATAGTGGAATCAAATCTAACAGTGGTATCAGAGCACATGGTAGATTAGATAGGAAATAGGGAGAGTCACAAGTGAGATTGAGAGAAATCCAAAAATCTCATTTCTAAAATATTTGAGATTACATTTGACTAGAGTCTTTCCACAAGGTTATTAGAAAACTCGTGAAGACTAGGACTCAGTGTGGATTCCACTAGATTGACAAATCAACTAGTGAAGATTCGTCATCTCTAAATTTAGAGTTTATTCCATTATAGTCCTAATATTTTGCTATAGGAAAAAGGAGATTCAAAGTGAGTTGGGAATATTCCTAAAAAGAGCTAGGAAGAATATCTTAATCAATCCAGCACCTAAAGCAACAAACAAAAGAATAAATATTTGGAGGCCTAAAGAAAAGGCCCCACTACTAGAGATTGCATACATGTAGAGTGTAGAAGAATAAAAGGCCATAGTAGCATTATTACTAATTCAAGAGAATCCAGAGTAGATTCCAGAAGAATATTTCAGGTTGGTGATCTCCATTAAAGACTATAAACAACATATTGAAGAAATCAACCTGAAGAAGTTAAAGAGACCCTTAGAAGGTCTAGTTACAAAACTCCTAGTTTTAGAAGATTGGAGATTGGTGATCTCCATTAAAGCCTGTATATTGTAGAATTTAAGGACTAACAAGGTCCTATTTTATAATTCTAGTGGTAGTAATTTTTTGATACCTGAGAGGAAGATCTCATTACCAACACTTCCATAGTAGAAGGTTGAAGGAAAGGCCTCATTTAGAAGACCAAATAAGCTACGAGATTGAAGACCTTGGTGAGGTCTCGAGGAGAAACAAGGAGAAGGCTTGGAGAGCCTTATTTCATAATTCAAATAAGGCCATTAAAGGAGTTCCTAGGAGAACTCATTGGAGAAATTTACCACCAAAGGAAGAACTTGGGATAATTATCGCCACCCGACAAGAAGCCCAAGGGAAAAGGATTTGGCAAGAATTTTTCCAAATTATGGAGGAGATTGATGAAGACCTCAAGACTTCTAAATTCTTGAGAAGAAGACCTAGATTGAGGTTAAAGGTCATGAAAAAGGAATATATTCAGCTTATTATCTTGGTGCAGGTTAAGGCATTACAATGGCCAAACAAGGATGGTTACAAGGCAATCATTTTTGTAAGGTAAAGAGAAAAATTTCGAGCGTGAAAAGAGAGCCATCAAGGGGCTCAAATTACTCAAGAATCAAGGTGTCTAAAGACACCATATCCATCATCAAATCAAGTGCCTATAGCAAGCTTAAAATCTATAGCATCAAGCTAATACAAGGAGGCCATTACCAATTGCTATATACATATAAGGAACAACACCAAAGACAAGCACAAATAAGCAAGGTACAAGGAGATTTACCCAAGGTAGAATCTAGAGGAACCATCAACTAAAACAAAGCTCCCATAGCCAACATTGGAGTGGCATATAACCTCCATCAAAGCCTTCCTCATCATCTTATTTAGAGCCATCCACACATCATCTATGTTAGCTTGGAAAGAAGGCATTGGAGACAAGTTATCAAGAGCCTTTATTGGAAAATGATATACAAGGTATAATACATTGGAGGGAAGGTTTACATGTAGGAAATCTAAGTGCCACTTGTAATCTAGAATCAAGGTATCTTGTGCCACTTGGCACAACCATTTTAGGTGCCCTCACATTCCTCAACGTACGTCCAGGAGAAGAACGCTCAAGGAATAATCTAATATCTATCTTTGAGTGGTTACAAGCATCATTGGGAGGTTATTTACCACAATCATCATTGCAAGGAGGAATGAGAATTGAAAGAACCTAAGTCTCAATGCCCATATTTACTGTAACTCTCAAGTGCCACTTGTCCAAAGTTGAAAGGCATCCACACTATTTAAAGTGCCTAAACTCGAAGGTGGAGTAATATTGTATCCATAACGAGTAGGAAAGAGTATCCATATGCAGTGAAAGAGGAGTGAACAACATTAAAGGTTTGAATTCAAGGTTTCCAAGAGGGTCAAAGTAGCATTAAAGACTCGCTCCCATTGTTATACGACCACCATTGAAGGAGAGCAATGCAAAGTAAGACAACACCCAACACTCATTATTCAGGAGTTGGAGCATTATCAAGGTAGGGTTTTTACCTTAATTAAATTTCTTTCATTAAGGAGTTATAAGGAGTATAGTATAAGGTTGAAACTCTTTTATTATTTACTTTGGAAATAATAGCAAAATCAACCATGCATTTGAAAGCAAATTTAAAGGAGATTTATATAATTAATTTTTTTTAATAATTGCAATTAAATACCATAGGAGATATAAGGGTTTCTACTTGGAATATTAAAACTCTATTATTGCAAATATTATTATTTTCTAATATTCCAAATTAAGGAGTTATAAGGTATACTGCACCAAACATAGTTTATTAGAATTTATAAATATTAAACTATTTGATAAAGGGCTATAAAAGGAAGCTCATTATTTACTTAAAGGAGTTGGAATCATATACTAACACTTGTATCATACTCATACTAAAGGGACAAAATAAATCCAACCATAGAGAGCTTCAAATTAAGTGCATAGTTCATTAGGAGAGATAAGGTGAAATAGAAGTTGATTATTGTTATTTACAAAATATTACAAAATCAACTCAAAATGTGAACTATTAATTACTAAGCACTTTATTAAGCTCATAGCATATTCTAAACCACAAGGGAGACATAAGGGATTCTACAAAACCTAAGACTGAAAAGGTTTTATCAAATTGGTTCACATACTAAGGAGCTATAAGGATGTCTACTCCAAAGAACATAGTAAATAATGTAATAAGAAAAGGAGTAAGGAAAATACCAATATGGCTTAAAATCATGATTCATGATCCAAAAAAACTCAATGGATAATAAAGAAGATGCAAATGAAAGAGAAGAATCAATAGAATTTAAAGGAATTTCTTAAAACTCATAAACTAATAGTTTTGTGAAAGTAGATTCTTCAGGCACATCTAATAAGATAGTAAAGAGAGTTGATGATAATAAATATCATATTCAAAAATTAGAAAAGAATATTGATCAAAAGTATCTCATACAGATCTATAAAAAAGGTAAATATAGGATAGATTCAATTATACACACATGGTTCAACTATTTCATCAAAGAAATAGATAAAAATGATATTATAACAAAGACATTGGGATATCTTTACTATGCACCTACTGCAAAAAATATGGTCATAAAAATATTAATCGCTGGAGTTTCCATCCATGTAAATATTGTGGAGGAAAATATCATCCATATTACTACTATTACAACAAAGACAAATACTATAAAATATTCGAGGAGAAACTAATATTCAGATTAGACTATTTCTTCCAAGCTCTTGTTTTAGAAGCATCCACTAACAATGAGCTCAAGCTTGAATTTTGTGAAGATCAAGAAAATAGGTCATACATGAAACCATTGAACAGAAAAAGAAGCAATTATGATCTGCTTATGACTTACAAAATTATGAGATCACTAGTCCATCAAGGATACCTAAGGTCAAATATTCTTCCAAACACTTAAAAATAGCAAAAATTAATGGAATAAAAATGACAAGAAGAAACAACACAAAAATAGAAGCAAAAGAAGAAGAACCAGACCAAGTTGAAGATTATTCTAAATATAAAGATCCATATTGAAGACTAAAGTCTTCAATACCCAAATAATGTAATACAAGGGGGTGTTAGAGTATATTACATTATTTGGGTCATGTAAATGTACCATCTTTGGTACATAACTAGAGGAGTTTACTTTAGAGTAAATTTAGTTACTTCAAGTATTGTAATAAAATGCACAAGTGTCAATGTGCAAGTTGTAAATGTGCATGTAGTCCACATGCACACGAGTCTTAGTCTCTGTAAAATAGCCATCCTATGAAAAAACTTTGTATTTTTATCTCCTTATTTTAACCAAGTTTATCTTTATTTTAATCTCCAAATTTCTCTTCCTTACTCAAAATATTATGATATTCACTAAGCAACTCCCTTTCCTCTAAGCTTGGATTATTGTGATCACCTTTTTAGAATTTTGAAATTTTATCTTTTAGTTATTTCTTCTCAAAAATATTTCCAAAGGTGTTCTTGTTTCATACTTTTAATCTAGAATTCATAGATTTAATTTGATTTGGAAGAGCATACAATCTACCATTACCTAAATAATTCCACGTTTGAGCTATCATATCAACAAATTGAGGATGGTCTTCCCACATTGTCTTATATTTAAAATATGATATTTTTTTAATTCACTTACCACCATTTTAACTCTTATTGGCCAATGATCTGAACCAATCCTTGTTAAGGTATTAAATTTAGCACAAGTTCCTTTATCTAGCAAATGATCTGAGAGAATACATCGGTCTAATTGTTTTACTATTAGGTTCTGGTCTCTCCTATTGTTGGTCTAAGTATAGTTATCTTATTCAAACTCAACTTCCCATAGATTATTATTTTGAATAATAGCTGAGAATTTTTCATACTTTGGGTCAATTTTCTAATTACACCAAAATTTTCATCCAGCTTGGTTATGGCATTAAAATCTTTGATGATCATGAATCAGGTTTCGTGGTATTTACTTCTTATACATGCTTCAATCCCACTCTAAACTTCTAATCTACCTGACTGAGTTGTAGGTCCATAGACATTGATAAGGATGAAATGAATATCTGCAAAGTAACAAGTGACTAAAGAGGCTATCCAATGCATTACATAAGAGAATATTTAAATGTATTATATAAATATAATTGATTTTTTAAATTTTTGATGGTGTAGTCATTGTATAAGAGGGAATACATTATTTTCATTGTATGAAAAAGCTAGTTATGCTTATGAAATTATATATAAACAAAGCATATGATAATGCTTGCTAGAGTTTTCTACATGATATTCTCAAAAAATTTGGTTTCGATCATGTAACAACCCCAATATTAACTAAACCCCATTGATAGACTTACAATTTTTTTTAACATGTGTTAAGTTCATTAGATAGAGTTCACATAGATATATCCCTCTTTATTTTCTCATTACAAGGTATAACACAATTGAAAACTAGTTGTTGCAGATGACACTCAAGTGGTCAGGATGTGGTCACATCCTGTATTAACTTATGGATCTAAGCATAATGCCTTGAAGCCTAGATACCTACACCTCCACGATGAGCTATCTAGTGCTTAGTGCTTAATTACTAAACTAGCTAATTAAGGTATTTATCACTCCCCATGATAAATAGTTTGGCCACCTGATCCTCCCCATTCAAGGTGCCAACACCAAACTTGTGATGATACTCCATACCTTCATGGTAGGATATCTAGTCCAATATTTCCCGCTTAGGACCTTCCCAAAGCTAACCCACTTTTGGGAACCCTCTAGGCTATGCCACCCAAAGTATTCAATCACAAGGAGACTTGAGTGTTGCCTATCACAACTCCCCTCAAGTAATGGGATCATCATGTTTAGATTAAAATAATGTATTAAGAGTCTCTACTCTCATTATTAACCTCTAAGAGATCTACCCACAATCTCTAGTCTTAAATAAGAACCTTTAAGGAACATCTCTAATTATGAACAAGAAAATTACATAACTTATTATAAGTCTATCAATTTCTTAAATTATTAATCAACGCATGCAATACTAATATTGCATCATATAGATATACACAAGCTCAAAAAGCTCTCCATATAAGCAATATAAATAATATACCCGATTCCATTACATAACTACACTTTTAAGAATATCTCAAAGTTAACAATTATAAATTTCAAAACCTTACATAAAAAGGAAATCAAGTTCTACTTTTTTAAGAGCAATAACAATTACATCATTACAATGGATCTAACATTTACAATAAGCTTCCCATTAAATCAAAGCTTTATTACATAGATCTACAAAAATTTCATAAGCCTTTCAAAGAACATTTGTATGAAGTGAAAGTCTTCTAGTTCCTCCTTTCTGGTCTCTTCTTGTATGATGGTGGTGGTTTTTAAGGGATCAGGATGACTCTTGTACTCATGAATATGCAACTAACATATGCTAAACAATACACTAATTTGTAACATATACACAAACCATGAAAGAGATCCACAAGCATCCAAGCACTTAATCAATCTTTCATATCATCAAAAAGGAAATCCCAATATTTCCAAAATAATGGATTCCCCATCCATTCTTCCCCAAATAATCATTTCTTACAGAAGTATAATCCTTCCCTTTTACCAAACAATTTTTGCAAAACAACCTTAAGCAAAAACCACAAATATTTCACAAGCAACATACTTTTAAAACATTAAGTAAAAGGCATAAAAGATTTCACAAAGCAACTAACTTTCTTAACAACCATTTTTCACATAGCAAATTCAAGAAGGAATCTCATAATTCCTTCAAGAATGGATCTCCCATCCATTCCTTCCAAAACATAATGCCAATTTAATGATCATAAAGGTGCATAGCAATATCACAACTTTTCCAATCAATTCACATAGCAATAATTTCCATTTATTCTAACCCATTGAGTGCATCCATTACTTAACTAAGAATAGATTCATTATCTATTCTCTCTCATAAGCAAGATCAATACTCAACTTAGAATACATGGATTTGAGAGGATCCCAAACACCTCTCAACACAATAAACACCTCCTAGAAACCCCATCTAGGCAAAGGTCATATTGAGTTTTACAATTCTTAACTTTGGATGGTATGAACTAGAGTTAAAGCTAGTGGCTATCCAAAGTTACTTTTCATTTAAAGCTAGAGAACTCAGTTGGATGAAAGGTAATACAATGGCTCTAATACCAATCATAATTTCATAACAAGTTTACCTACTAATCAATCCCTAGATTTTCCTAAACTTGCATCCATCAATTATGAATAAACCAAAGTATAAAGCATTCATTTTCTCCACAAAACATAGCTAAAAGCAAAGTTATAAGGTACTCAGTCCCCTATTTTTATCTTTCACTTTTTCCACAAAAGCAATAGGTTTTAAAAGAACAAAGCAAAACATTTCCTTACTCAAAACATAATTTGCTAAGAGGATAAAAAGCCATCTTTTAAAGGAACATCATTTATAAAAGATAAAAACCTCTTCTTTTAAAAGAACATTATTTTTAAAATATAGAACCCTAAGGATATAAATAAAAACCATATTTTAAAGAAACATCATTTTAAAAGAAATTAAAAAAAAGTCTCATTTTAAAAGAACATTGTTTTTAAAAAGATAACAACCTTTATTTTTTTTAAAAGATAACTCAAAAAATAATTTAATTTTAAAAGGGGGTTTTCTCAATATTGACCACTAAAATCAATGGGTCAATCTTCTTTTAAAAGAGCATCATTTTTAAAATATAAAAACCTATTATTTTATTATTAAAAAATAATAATCTAAGCACCCGAGGTGCAACACAACGTTTTGGGCTTTGGCTCTTCTTCGGGAGGTCCAAGGTTTAAACTGCGACGTGGGCAAGTGTGTGAGGGGGTGGGTGTGTGGTGGTTTTGTGTTAAATTCCCTATTGATAAGTACAACTCTCAACTTTAGGAGGGGTCATGGTTGGGAGGAGACTGCTAGCCCTATACATCGATCACAAGGGTTTTTCACAATAACCAAATCCAAAATAAATAAATAAATAAAATAATAATAATTAAAATATAGGTTTAATAGAGACATTAATGAAGGAATAAGAAAAAAATAAATCTATATATATATATATATATATATATATATATATATATATATATATATATAAATCTTGCACAAAATAAATGGTTGAATCTAACCTGGTTCCCAAGCTTTCTCAAATTCCTCTTCTAGAATTAATGCTCCCAAAGCAAAAACCTCTAGCTTATTTTCTAAAACTTTCAATCTCTCTTGAAAGCTCTTCCAAATCCAAACCCCTCTCTAAGATAAGTCCTACATTTTTTCTAAAAAAGGACCTTCTTTTATAATGAAAAATCTAAAAATAATAGTAGGTCTTGCCCTTTGTGCTAAATGGATCACCCGATCTTTAATTGGGGATGAATCTTGGAAAGTGTTGGTCAGGCATTGCATTTCTTCTGGTTTGCTTCAAGGGAAGAAAATTTGGAAAGGGGTGGGATTGCAATCCATTCTTACTGCCCCTATCCCTATTAAATTTAAAGGTTCTTTTGTCATTCAAAGTATTTGGAAATCCTGGGAGGCCTTCAAACCCTGGCTTAGTTGGAAAGGGAGTTTTCGCAAAGCAAGTGCCTCTTTGTCTTCCATGAATATTTGGTGGTCTCCTGTTATTACTTGGCAAGGTTCTCCCTTAGCTCTGGTGCAGTGGGTCAGAGCGCAGATGTTATATAAGTGTGGTATTGCTTCCATTTTTGATCTCTTCTCCCGACATGCCAGGTGTTGGATACCCTGGGAAAGTTTTCGTCAAATTCATAATTTAATTACTGGTGATATAGACACTTATGAGGTGGTTATTGATAGTATTCCGTTTTCTATTTGGAGCAAACTACATAAGCATTTTCAAAAACCTTGGTGGTCAGATTGGTGTTGGCCTGGGGAGCTTCTTGTTTTGCAATATAAAGCTCATCTTGGTTATAAATGGCTCACCCCACAAGTTCCAATGGTTGACAAGCTCACTCTGAGATGGAATTCAGTCTCTCTTCCCTCCCAATGTAATAAGAGGTTTCGGATTGCTTGGGCTACTTATATTGAACCCAAACAAAGTTTTTTTTCTTGGAGTCTCTTACATCAAGGGTTACCTATTGGCAGTAGGCTCAAGCATCTGGGTGTTCATAATCTCATTTTCCCTATTTGTGGACAAGCGAAAGATTTACTGCATGTTTTTTGATCTTGTGATCGAGCTCAGTCAGCTTGGGAGTGGCTTCTTGAATTTTTCAAACCTTTTATGCAGGAGGATTTTACTTGGGTGCATGGTATTTTGGGTGACCCTATTGCTTTTTAATTCAACTTGGATGTTGTTTGGAATAATTTTAGAATTGGTACCTTGTTTTATCTATGGAAGTCCCGGAATAGAGCTATTTTTCTCAGCAAGATGTCGGACATGTCTTCTCTGGTGCTAATAAATATGATATATTCTTTGATTGCTGGTTACAGATTCAAGTACAGGTTAAAAAAGTACAGATGGAGCTGCAATACTTGCGTACCCTCATGGATCATTGGGGGAATGCACCCTGCATTATGAGTCATGTGCATCTTCCTTCCCCTTCCAGGTGGTAGTAATTTCTCGGCTTCTTTCTTTTCGAATGCATATTTAATACTATTTTGGCAGTTGTTATTGGTAGTTTGTGGGTTGTTTCTGACACTCTTGTATACTCTTAACCACAGTGGTTAATGTATTGGTTTATGGGGTGTGCTAATCCCACCCACCCTTTTTTGTATGATTAAACATTATTTTATTAATATAATGGCTTTTTCATCAAAAAAATAATAATAATATAAAATAGCCCTCCCTATTTGCCGTCCAAAAGAAAGAGGGAATTATTTCCTTCTATTACAATATTTAAAGTTTTTTAATTTTTATAAATAAAAAATCTAAAAATAATAATATAAAAATATTTACTACCTGTAGTGGGAATTCTTTCCTTCTATTAAAATATTTGAAGTTTTTAATTTCTATAAATAAAAAAAAATCTAAAAATAATAATATAAAAATATTTACTTTTTGTCGTCCAAGAGAGTAAGAGGGAATTCTTTTTTCTATTAAAATATATAAAATTTTTAATGTAAAATAATATGCATTTTTTCCATGGAGGTAAGGTAAGAGAAAAATTAAAAACTCTTTTAAATTAATTTTAATACCTCCTTTTATTTTTGCATGCATGTAAATGAATAGTAAAAGATATTGTTCCAAGGGGGACAATGCAACGGTTCGGGCTTTGGCTCTTATTCGGGAGGTCCAAGGTTCAAACCATGGTGTGGTCGAGTGTGTAAGAGGTGGATGTGTGGTGGCTGTGTGTTAAAT
Organism: Wollemia nobilis; assembly: GCA_028583015.1. Classification (NCBI taxonomy): domain Eukaryota; kingdom Viridiplantae; phylum Streptophyta; class Pinopsida; order Araucariales; family Araucariaceae; genus Wollemia; species Wollemia nobilis. The sequence goes on along the minus strand of JAQPPZ010017031.1, from coordinate 1,032,512 downwards.
ACCCTATTGATAAGCATAACTCTCGGCTTTAGGAAAGGTCATGGTTGGGAGGAGCCTGCTCAGCCCTATGCTATTCAGCCCTATACGTTGGTTGTAGGGGTTTCTCACACTAACCAAATAAAAAAAAATAGTAAAAGATATTCATAAATAAAATAATAATAAATCCTAATTATTTATTAAATATCCTATTAAAATATAAAACTTTTCCATGGAGATAAAGGCAAGTGAAAATTAAAAAATACTTTTAATTTAAAATAATCAAACTTTGATTATACCATCAAGTATATTTCACATGTGATGGTGGGAATGAGGGAAGGGGAGGGTCCCAATCCCTTCCCTGCTCCCCCTCCCCTGGTTCCTGCCTAGTCCCTGGCTCATCCTAGGTCATCCCTCCATGGGATTGTTTGTTGCAGATGATCTCCTTGAGGGAGATCCTTCTCTTTCTGCACCTCTCTCAGTCGATCAGGGTTCCCTTGTTTGAGTTTTTGGCTTGGTGCTTCCCAGGGTTCCTTGCTATTTTTGGGATCCCTTCCCTTTTTTTTCCCTCAGGCTTCCCCCTAGGGTTTTCTACAGGTTTTTGGTGTGGATCTGGTTCCCTACGGTTCTCTGGGTAGTGGGGGTGATTGGTTGGGTTTTTGATGGCTTCCTGGGGTTTCCTTTGAGGTCCTTAATTCTTTGGAGGTGGTATGTGGGGTCCTCTTTCCGAATTTTGCTAGTGAATCCTCTATGGGATACTATGGCTGCTGTTGGTCCCGTCCCTGTGGGGAGGGCCCTCTTCAATTTCCCGCTTGGAGGCTTCTTCATGCTGGTTCTGCTCCTTGGTGGACACCCTCGGCATTTGTTTGCCCTTGGGGGGGGATTTTTCTCTGCATGGGCTGTTCCCAACCTCAGTCCCAATTCCCTAAAGTTTCTCTTGTGCAAGAATGGGATTCTTGGCCCCTGCTGTTGGGGTTCTCTGGGTTCTGCTGCATTTTTCAAATCATGGGGGGATCTGATCTATGCATGCAGACCCTGGATCCCCCAAGCTAGGCTCCTAGGGATACCATATTTGTGGCTGTTACCTCTTCCCGCCTAGGATCCCCAGTCCCTGTATCCCTAGTCCCTTAACCTGTTGGTTCTCTTGGGGGAAGGATTCTCTTGGTGGTGCTTTTTGGATGCTTCTCGATAGGCGGGATCTCCTCTTTGTTGGTTTTTAGTTGCTTCCTATTGGGTGGGATTCCCCCTTTTTTTTGGGTAGGATGGTTTCCCGCTGGGCGGGATGGTTTCCCATGGGGCAGGATTCTCCATAACCATTGGGTTTCCCACTGGGCAGGTTTTTCTCATTTCCTATTGGTTTTCTCGGGAGGTGGGATTCACTTGGTAGAGGTTTTTCCTGCTTCCCGCTGGGCAGGATCTACACTGGGATGGATTTTAGCTGCTTCCAACTAGGAAGGATTCATTCTTTGATGGTTTTTCGACTGCTTCTCGCTAGGTAGGATTTATATTATAATGGTTTTTTGCTGCTTCCTACTGGGCAGGATTTACATGATGGCGGTTTTCAGCTACTCCCCACTGGGCAGGATCTTCAAACTTACTTTCCTTCAAAATTGGTGGTTTCCCGCTGGGCGGGATTGTTCAAATTTATTTGTTCCCTTTGGGCGAGATTTCTGTTTGTTTTTCATTTTTAGGGTATTGGTGCCTTGGGCCTAGAATTTTGTTGTAATGGCTTATTCTCGGCATGTTATTTCCAACCCTTATGTAATCAGGTTTTGGGATCCTAGATAAAACCCGCTGTAAATACAATAGCTACTTATCAAAAAATAAAAATAATCAAACTTTTCAAAGGAGATAGAGGTAAGAAAAATCTTCTTACAGTTAAATAAACATCTAACCTTATCTTTCATGCTTAAAAGAGAATTATAAAAATAAAATATTTAAACACCTTATTTAATTATTTAAAATCCCCTTTTCCTTTTTCAACAATTTGCAAGATAAAAAAATAGGTGAATTATTCTACTTTTTATTAATGCGAAAATTTAAACTAATTATCTCCTCATAATTATTTTATACTAATACCAATACTAATATTACTTATTAGCTTGGTATTAATACAAATTAGGTATTAATTGAGCCTCTATACCAATTAATACCATTTTTGGATGGATATTCCAAACCTGAAAAAATTGTTTCACAATACAAAGCATAGTATTTACAAAAGCAATTATAAACAACCATATTCAACACCATTGTTTTATCCCTATGTGGACGACCAATTTTAAAATAGATTCAACTATTATCGTTCCATTCTAGGGAGGCTCGTTGCTATCAATATCATAGCCCAATGATGCAAACTAGATAAAAAAATGCAATGCACCTATATATGTATTAGTTCATGTTACAAGGTTGTTTTATGATGATTCATCGACATAATTTTCCTTTTTACCCTCACCGTCAGTGGTCATCCTAAGTCCTTCCACCCATGAGAGTACCTGATCCTACGTCACAATATGTATCAGTAGTACCATATTCAAAGCAACAAATGCATATAACCAATCATTAAACCATGATTATAAAGCAAGATTAAGTATTTAACATACAACGATCAATACATAATCTCCAATCAAAAGAAGTCTTGCCTAAGCAAGATTAAGTATTTAACATACAACGATCAATACATAATCTCCAATAAAAATAAGTCTTGCCTAGGAGGGTCATGAGATATCAAGGTTGGTATGAATGGATTAGTTGTTATAGCACTCCAAAACATTCTATTTTGATCAATGGATCTTGTGTTGAATACTTTGAGTCATCCCATGGACTTTTCCAAGGTGATCCATTATCTCCATATCGATTTATTATTATTGTAGAGGTATGAGGAAGAGTTTTATCTAAGGCAAAAATAAAAGAAAAAATCAAAGGTATTCAAGCTGCAATAAATGGTCCCTCTAAATCTCATCTTCAATTTGTTTATGATACTTTTATTTTGGGTCATCCATGAGACTGGAGTTTAAATCATTATTATCATGCTATGATAAGGCTACTGGATGGTTAATATTACAAAATCCAATATATTTTTCATTAACACTACCATAGATTTATAGTCTATTACATGGATATCTTAGGGTTTCAAAATTGAAAAATTTCCATCAATATATTTGGGAATTCCTTTGTCTCATAAAGAAAAAGAGAAAGACAGAGAGTTTTGGATGGATTCCTTGAATGATAAAAACTTCCCCCCATTAGGGAAAAATGGTGAAATTAGGGATCCAGATGGAAGAGCTAGGGATCTAAGGAATGTTGATCGATGTGTAGAAAAGGGAATGACAGATGCAAAAAATGTTCTACAGGAAGGATCAGGAAAGGATTCTTGGGCATCGATTCTCAAAGGAAGAAAGGAAGCAATTAAAGGAGAAGTTGGTACAGAGATATCTCATGAAAATGGAAAGGTATGTATTGTTGACTCCCTAATCAAAAAAATATTGAGGGATAATGAGTTTAGCATGGTAGGCAAATTTCTAGGGCCCAGACCAGATTTAGATGTGCTTAGAAGATGGCTTCATTCTAAAATTCAAACAAAGGGTTCAATGAATGTTATTGGTCTATCAAAGGGATACTTCTTAATCCGGTTTAATATTGAGGAGGATCTAGTGGCAGCTTTATCACGAGGTCCATTTTTCTTTGGGAAAAGACCAGTTTTCCTAAAACGTTGGCATCAGGGCTTCAACCCTCAAAAGGAAGAATTTTTTTTTGTTCCCATCTGGATTAGGTTCCCAGATCTACCTATAGAATATTGGGATGATCAAATTATTAAGGGCCTGGCAACACAAATTGGATAGTTTATAACCATGGATCCACCCACCCGCAACAAAACAAGAATGTTGTGTGCAAGAGTCTGTGTTAATGTGAAGCTAGAACAAGACAAAGTGGAAAAAGTGAGTATCAAATCAATGCTTGGAGAATGGGAACAAAAAGTTGAATATGAAAATTTTTCGGTATACTGTAAGCAATGTAAAGTGTTTGGACATGTGGAGGGGAAATGTCATCTACAAAGACAAACCAAATTTACTAAAAAGTGGCAACAAAAGGAGAATCAAATAAACCAGAGGACCACAAGCATGGAAAAGGAAACTTCTAGCCCACAAGAAAGGGCACAAGAAAAGGAACAATATCAGGAAATTTACCAGGAGGTAAATGAAGAGGCAGAAAGTAAAATTAGTAATGGATGTTCTATACAGTACAAGGAAGAACAACAGAATCCTAATAAGACAATGGAGTATGCAAGTAAATGCACAGAGCTAAACCAACAAGCAGATGAAGAACATAATGAGAAACAAAACTTGAGTGGTTTTGGAAATAACACTAATCAACAAGAGAATAGTATCAATCAAGAAAAAGAAAATAATTATGAAGATGGTAACCATAAGATGAAAATAAATATGATTGAAAATCATATAAATCTAGATACCAAGACACAACAACAAAATGTGATTGCGATCAACACAGAGAATGCATACATTAATTTGGAAGTTGAAGAAGAAATATTAGTAGATGATGCTAAAATGGTAGAGGATACCCCATCCACTCAAATGGACTCAGAACAGGAGAAGGATCAGATTGAAGGAGTTTGGGGGTTTAAAATCAAAGAAATAGAGGGATGGCAAGGATTAGATCAAGTTTTAAGTTCAAAGAACAAAACTAAACAATTTGAGGAACATAAGGATCTAAGCATAATAGAAAACTCAAAGCAGTCTAAGGAGGGTATGCAAACAAGATTCAGCAAAAGACTAGAGTTGGGTAAAATAACTCAATCAACATCAGAAGAATCTCCGATAGGATGTAATCAAATGGGAGAGAATGATCCTCCTGGAAAACATACAAAAAATACAAAGAATACAGGTAATTATGGGAAAAGAAAGCAAGGAAGACCCCCCAAACAAGAAGAACAAAAAGTACCAGAGAATAGGGGACAAGAATTAGATCCAAATGAAGAATGGATGGGTAAGGGTAAAAGCCCATCAAACAAAACCAAAAAATGAAAATCCTTTCTTGGAATGTGCGAGGGCTAAATTCCCCTAGGAAAAGAAGAATTGTTAGAGATCTACTCATGGAAGTAAAACTTGATATTGTTTGTCTTCAAGAATCTAAAATTGACACAAAAAAACTTGACATTATTTAGAAAGAGGTTTGGTCGAATGTTGAATGGATCATAAGCCCAACACAAGGTACTGCTGGAGGTATTTGCATCTTTTGGGATAGAATGAATTTTGAGGGCACTTTAATTGTTCAAGAAGAGAGATTTTGCATAGTCAAATTGAAGAACAAAAAAACTAACTTTTGTTGGGTAATGATAGGGGTTTATGCTCAAAATGATGATCGTGAGAGATTCCATATGTGGAATAAGCTATCTTTTTAGAGGAGTCTCTTCATTAATTTGCATTGGATGGTTTTGGGTGACTTCAATACAGTCTTAAGAATAGAGGACAAAAGTGGAGGGAGGATTAACATCACTCAAGGTATGCAAGATTTTAATGATTTTATTCAGAATAATAAGTTGATTGACCTGGATATGTGTAAAGGTAAGTTTACATGGATAAATAGAAGGATGGGGGATAATCACATTCAAAGGTGCCTGGATAGAGTTCTTATTTCTGATAATTGGCTAAGTATAAACAATATTCATAGACTTACATGTATGCCCAAAATAGGATCAGATCACAATCCCCTTTTGTTGGATATGGAAAAGGAGGGGAAGTAGGGAGGAGCACCCTTTAGGTATGAGCTCATGTGGAATATGCACCCAAACATTACAAATAAAATTCAATCTTGGTGGTAGGAGGAGGTTCAAGGATCAACAATGTACAGAGTTACCCAAAAATTAAAGAACATCAAGTATCGAATCAAAATTTGGAATAAAGAGGTTTTTGGTAACATCAATTTAAGAAAACAACAACTTAAAAAGGATATCCAAGATATAGAGGAAACAATGGAGAGGGAAGGGAGAAAACCAGAGTGGCATGAAAAGGAAAAACAACTCCTCACGGAGTATCATAATACCATTGCCCAAGAGGAAATTCATTGGAAACAGAAATCCAGAGTTTTGTGGCTCAAGGAAGGTGATAGAAACACTAAATTCTTCCATGTTTCGACTATGAGACATAGGAACAACAATAAAATCCTCTACCTTATGGGGGAATATGGTAGAAAGTATGAGGATTTAAATGATATTAAAAATCTGGCCATTACTTTCTTTCAGAACCTTCTTAGCAAAGAAAAAATAGAGTGCAACATGGAAATAGAAAGCATCATTAACAATGTTCCCAAAGGAGTTAATGATAGCATGAATGAATATCTATGCAAGGTAATCTCTAAGGAGGAAATTAAAAGAGTTGTGTTCTCTATGGGAGCATCCAAGGCTCCAGGGCCAGATGGTTTCCCACCAGGTTTTTTCAACATCATTGGGATATTGTTGAAGAAGATGTAGTCAATGCAATCCAAGAAGCCCAAGAATCTGGTAAGTTGTTGAAAGAATGGAATAATACCTTCCTTGCTCTAATTCCCAAGAAATATGGGGTAGATAAATTGTAGGACTTTAGACCAATTAGCCTATGTAATACAATTTATAAAATTTTTACTAAAGTTTTGGCCAATCGGTTGAAAAACATCATCCCCTCAATCATTAATGAAGATCAAGGAGGTTATGTGGTAGGTAAGCAGATTACTGAAAGCATCATTGCCATTTATGAAATAACACACTCTCTTCAAAGGAGGAAAGGGTCAGGCATGTTCCTTAATTTGGACATGAACAAAGCCTATGATAGGGTTTCATGGTCCTTCTTAGATAAAATAATGGAGCAAATGGGTTTCAGTGAAAAATGGAGGGCATGGGTTGGTATGTGTATTTCTAACCCCCACTTTTCAATCTTGATCAATGGACAATCTGTTGGGTTCTTTCCTTCTACTAGAGGAATCAGGCAGGGAGATCCGTTGTCTCCATATCTCTTTATCATTATGGCAGATGCCTTGGGAAGAACTTTGGAAAGAAAGAGAAAGGATGGTAATATCAAAGGTCTAAAACATTCATCCATTGGTGAAGCTTTGTCTCATCAATAGTTTGTGGATGATACTTTCTTGCTAGGGGAAGCTACAAAGGAAGAAGCTTTGGAGTTTAAAAAAGTCCTTGATTCTTATGAAAAATCTACAGGCCAAAAAATAAATTATGAAAAAAGTAGGATTATGTTTTTAAACATGGAGGAAAGTATAAGAGATCAAATAGTTAAAGTGTTGGGTTGTAAGGAGGAAAAGTTCCCTATCACCTATCTTGGTTTACCTTTGTTTATAGGCAAGATGAAAGATGAACTTTGGAATCCAATTATTGATAAATTTAATAGGAAACTTCAAGGTTGGAAGGGATCTCTGTTATCCTCTGCAGGGAAAGTACAACTCATAAAACACACGCTTCAAAGCCTCCCTATTTATTTCATGTCTTTCCTAAGGATGTCAAGGAAAGTGGAAGAGACTTTAGAAAGACTACAAAAAAATTTCTTATGGGATGGCACTGAATGCAAAAAATGTATACATCTGGTAGCCTGGGATACCTGTTGCCAACCTTTACAGAATGGGGGTCTTGGTTTGAGGAAGTTGAGAGATCTAAATAGAGCCCTTCTAGCTAAACATGGTTGGAGGCTTTGCACTGGAGCATCAGGGAAATGGGCTAGCATTATCCAAAACAAATACTTGGAGGGCAGAAACCACTTTATCAGTTGTTCTAATCCTCCACGTGGGTCTATTTTTTGGTAAAATATAATCAATAGCAGGAAAGTTCTATGGCAAGGTCTAAAATGGAGAGTAGGCAGGGGAGACAAAATTAACTTTTGGAAAGACCCTTGGATTCAAGAGGAGCCTTTAGAAAACTACAGAAAGTTCAAAGATATTAAAGAACATTTAACCAAAACCTATGGTAAGAAAATTAATGGTTACATTCATAGGGTGGGTGATTTTTAGGAGTGGAAAATCGTGCAAGAAGATATGCAAGGCCCGGGGGTAAAGATCTGCAAAACCTCCTAAGGAGTTATTATTTAGGTAGAGGTTTAGAGGAGGATCAGATAATTTGGGGAAGAAACCAGCAAGGCCAGTACTTGGTGAAGGATGGATATAGAGTCTTGGGCAAAGTAACCTCGAGAGAAACCCGAGCTTAAAAGAATTTGGAAGCTAAACATCATCCCTAAGGTTGCTATGTTTTTTGGACTGCCATTCTCAATAAGATCCTTACAAAAGACAATATGTTCAAAAGAGGGATTGTGGTTCCAACTGTTTGTGTCTTATGTAACAAAGAGGATGAGTGTGTGGACCACCTGTTTGGAACTTGTGATTTTTTTTGTGATATCCTAAATATGTTATTGAGAGAAGTTAATGTTGCTTGGGTCATTCCAGATTCTCTAATCAGGATTTGGGAATAGTGGCACTTAGGAAGCAATATTTTTTGGCAAAAATGCATTCCACATATTTTTTGGGGGATTTGGTTGGAAAGAAATAGACGAGTGTTCAAAAATAAAACCAGAGGAATAATTGGGGTTTATGCCAGGATAAAAACAACCCTATTGGAGGATTGTATTAAAAATATTGTTGGCCAGGAAAATCTTGCAATGATCCTCTCTAGAGAAAAAGACATCTTAAATATGGAAAAAATCAATAAGGTGAGACTAGATACTAGATGGGAACGTCCCCACAAAGACTAGGTAAAAATTAACTTTGATGGAGCTGCAAAAGGTAACCCGGGTCATGCTGGTGGTGGGGGCCTCATTAGGAATGACAGAGGTTAGGTAGTGGTTGCATATGTTGAGGATCTAGGAATTACCACAAATCACCAAGTTGAAGCAAGGGCAATGCTTACAGGCCTCCGAATTGCAGTGAATTTGGGTTTTAGGAGAATTGTTCTTGAGGGGGATTCCAAGAATATTATAACTTCCCTTCAAAAAGGGAGTTAAATAATTCTAGCATTTTCCAAATAATTACATATGCGAGGACTATCTTGGGAAACCTAGAAGAAAGTCAAGTTAAACATATTTATAGAGAGGGAAACAAAGTTGCCGATAAAATGGTGAATATGGCAGTTAAATCTAAGAATTTCAAGGTCTGGTCATATGCCCCCATGGAGTTGGAAGAGATTATAAGAACTGATAATGAAGCCAACAGATAAAGAGGGCAGAGCAAAGTAGAAGCACACTAAATTACATTATTGTCAACAGTTTCTTTATCAGTTATGTAAAGCATTGAGCACTGCATCAGCCATGTTAAATAGAAGGATAGCGGGAGGAATATTATTTCAGCTTCTCCATCAACAGGTTTAGCCCAGGTTTGTTTGTTTTACTAAGATAGGGCTATCTTGCATTTGTATGATCTTCTCTTGTTTTTTCTTGTACATATTTTGAGCTCTGTGTAAAGGGTCGGGGCCCTTCAACCCCTTTTTTTATCAATACCAAAAAAAAGTTTGGATAGAATAAATTTTGTTTGGTAGGTTGGAAATGTAAGTTCTTAACCATAGTTGGAAGGCTACAACTCATAAATACTACATTGCAATTCATCCCTATTTATATGATGTCACTTTCAATATTGTCAATAGGTATAACATCCTAATTTAATAAAATTCAAGTAGATTTAGAAAGGATGTGAGGAAAATTTAGGTTTCCTCTTTGTACATGGGATAAGATTTGTAAAGGAAAGAATATTGGATGGGTATGCTTGTGGAATTACATACTTATGAGTATGGCATTATGGGCAATACTTAGTTAGAGATTATTTAAATATCAAGGAAAGAGTTGAGAAAAAATATTACTTCAAAAATATACAAGTTCTCTTAATGCAATGAAATTATTCAAGAAACTAAACCTACCCAAAGGGTCACTAACATGGAATTTCATATAAGATAGTTTAAAATTTATCAAAAAATGTATTATATGGTTAGTCAATGAGGGGTATTATATAATGTTTTAGACTAATGCTTGGTTGAAGCCTTATCCTCTTATGTCTAATTCAAAATGACAATAATTAGCTTACGCATATCTATCTTGTAAAGTTCCAAAGGCTAAAGATTTTATTGATGTGATCAACAAATTTAGTTCATGGGTTTCTATTAGTAACATAGTTGAAGAAGAAGAGCTTAAATAAATAGAAAATAAACCTCAAAATATTCTTTAAGAGTTTTATTTGCTTATTTTTACATGAAAGGATGAGTATGTTTGATATATATTAAAAGATGGTAGATACTCAGTGAAATTGAGATATGAGGATTTAGAATAATTGGAAGTTACTACTCTCATTTATTTCCCTTGAAATAATATATGGTCATAAGAGGCTCTCCCCAAGGCTTTAACATTCTCTTTGTTTAGTAGTCCAAAGAAATATTCTTACAAGCAGTGTATTTATAAAAAGAACACCATCAACTAACTTGTAAGTGGTGGAGAGATTTGTCCTCCTAATAGGTGATAGGGATCAACTAGCTTTGTTAGTCCTTGGGTAGGATAGTAGTGAGTCATATTGTCCAATGGTTTTGGTTCCTTTCTAACACCCAAATTTTTATCATTTTTCTATATTTTTGATATTTTGCTTACTAATTTTCTTAAAACTTTGAAATAAAGATATAAGCATGAGTAGGGGACATGCTTAAAGATGACCCCAAAGCATATGTATTGATATTAAATGATATCATGATCAACACTTTAAGAGGTTATCATGGTCATTGATTAGGTTTTAGGGTTTTTTATGCATAGTCTAAAACCTAACATGCTTTTACACTTAGGGTTAAAACAACATATCATTTTTATGATTGTACAACCCCAACAAGGGTGTAATCCAGTTGTTAGCCTCAAAAGGAGAATTTATTTGTTTCAAACATTAAATACCCATTTTATTTCCTTATTTAATGACTAATACATTGAAACATCAAACATCTTATATCAAATAATAATAATATTTGTATCCTTTCCTGCCTTTTCTACCATCATAGTATGCATCCTTTTTTTATTCAATATATCTTTATTATTTATGTATATATGACCAAATACATTGACCATGGGTTTTTTTCCTTCCATGAAGGAGGATAGGATGCTCCACCAACCTTTGTAGTTCAATATTGATGTTATTGCTTTAGGACTATATTCCAAGGCATCTTGAATCCCCTATGTTGATCCCATGTGTGGTCCTTCCTTATGTGATGATGTTGTAAGCAAGATAGAATAGGGTTGAGTGTTTTCATGCTTAATATTACAATATTTTTGATGTTTTAATCCTTGATACCCTATGATATCAACTATGTCCTTACAAATGATTTATTGATGATCTTAGTGTAGTAAGATCCTTTACTTCCATTCATTGTATTTTAATTTGATTAATACAATTAGCTCAATTATTACATGTTTGCTTATCTTGTTGATGCTATATTATTTTGGTTTGAGTATTTTAGTATATATTGTATAAAATTGAGTAATTGTATAATATGTTTCATTTTAACCACAATATTTTGGTGAAGTTAATGTGAATGCTTCTAAGGCATTCACCTTCTATATTTTCAGCCCATAGCATTTAGTATGTTAGTTTCATAGGTGTTGCTTTAGTTATTAATTTTTTACATAGGTTTTTGTAGTTTTTCTATACCCTTCCTCTTTCTCTTAGGTTTTATTTTGAATTTAATATTGTTTTAGCTATAAAAGTTAAGGGTATATTGCTTTCTTTGTAGCTTGATTCAAGAAAGTACTATGTCAAAATCCTAGTTGCTTCTAAGTATTCTCTTCCTATCCTTCTAGATATTTATATTTCTTATTTAGGTATTATAATGAATACCAAGTCTAAGAAAATACAAATTTAAGAAATTAAGGGTGTAGGTTACTCTATTCCTTTAGACAACTATTTTCATCACCGTTCTTTTTCTGGTCATGAAAAATATATGCATATCAAAGATCTAATGAATAGGGAGGGGGATTATTATGATGATAAGGACCCAACTAAGTATTATGATAAGCCTTGTCAATCTATTATAGTGTCCCAAGATGCCACAATAACATCTATGTTTGTCATTGGAGAATAATTCAATGCTTTAATTCTATGATCATGAAAATATTATGTAAACACAAATAACAAACATAAGTTGCTATTCATGGTAGTCTTAGCCTTTATCTATACCATAGGATGAAAACATAGTTGAGTACATGATCACTATTAAGGACATAGTTGCTTATCAATTGGATTATCCATAGGAGAGACAATGAGATACAAGTGGAAGCCAATAGAAAAGAGACATGTAAATAGTTATAGGATATTGTGTAGAACATGATGAATAACCTTTTTTTATCAAGTAAATAATATTATAAGGGTGGGTTTTTTGATAGGGTCCCCAAAACCTATTTACATAAAGGATATTTCAACCATCATTACAAAACCTCAACAATACCAAAGTAGACTAAGATACTAAGATTGTAGCAAAGTGTTACAAATCATTAACTACTTCTTTTTGAAATAATTTGATCAATATTCCATTGATATTAAGCCCTATTGCTTTGTAAAATAGAGGAATGAAAAAGGTAAATACCACTCCTCCAATATTAACCTAATCTCCCTTCAAAGTTATTGCAACCTTCCTAGATAAACCTTCATTAAAATTGTAGCATGCTTCCAGTAAGGATTTCATAACCTTTTCTCAAATAATGATTTCTAATAAAACCCCCATAACCAAAGTTTTCATTCTTCCCTCAGTCCTCAATCCTAATACCCCTCCACCTTCTCCTTTGTCTAGTTCTATAGTGACTATATATGTGTCTATTGACCCTACTTTGAGAAACTATCAAAGTCAATCTCTATCCTTTGATGTGAAAGCCATTTATTTGCTTGGGTATTGTTCCTAAATTATTTTATGATGGTACAAATAAGGCCCAAAAATTTATTGATAAATTAATTATATATTTTAGGGACTAATTGCATAACAAAGAGGTATTATAAAAATTAATGACTAAGGCTTTGGTAGGAAATGGTCTTGGTTGATTTGAGTCTTTGCCAAAACTTGGTTGGATAAGTAAAAAGTAGCAAGTGATGGATCAATCAAATATTGAAGCTAAATACATTGTTATTGCAGAATCATCCAAGAAGATATCTTGCTTACATGTAGTGTGTGGAGGCATTGGTTTTCAACAAAGTTTCATTACTTTGTGGTGTAAAAATATGTAACCACCAAAAAGGGTCACACCTAGTCTAACTATTGCAATTGATAAAAGATACACAAATAGGCATGCATGAATTGAAAACAAGAAATGAAATGAATACAAGGAGTCCTTTATTAATTTCAATAGAGTCAAATTATAGATTCATCCCTCTTAGGGATACCCATTTGATACATCAATTACAATAGCGTCTAATCCCTCTCAAGGGTAGATGCGATCAAATGCCTTCTAGGGTGACACGAACTACTCTAGGGTGTCGATGAACCTCTTCTACATGATTAGATGCATTTGCTATCTTGCATCCCAAAATACTATTAGTCCTGCATGCAATAAACAACAAGAAAGAATTAGCAACAAAGGAGGCCTCTCTTGATGAGGCTTTTAGAAGATACTTGCACAAAAATATGTAATGATTAGCAATAATCAATAAAGTGCAAGAAAATATTAAACCTATATTAATCATGAAATAATATCCTACAATATGTAAAGGAAAAGCAATTGCATCGACCTAATTTCCTAATTATGAAATTGAGAGCATGGAAGCATGAAATAAACCATTAGTAGCATAATTGTAGAAATGAAAGAGAATAACTAAAAAGCCTAATTATACTGGTCTGAGTCTCTAAAATGTTAATTAATCTAATAATGAGACTAATATAACCTAGCTAAGTAATCTGCAAAAGGAAAAATAAGGGAATATACCCTAATTTTCTCATCGCAGGTCTGATGCATGGGTGGCACTATTCATCATGGCTGAAAGCTGCGACAGAGCTCTGAGTAGGTTTGTCCTCCAAATCAGGGCTTTCTCTCTAATCCACCTTGTCAAATTATTGTACAAGGGTCAACTTTGTGTCCTCTGATAGGTTTGGCGGTTGAATTGATATGATGGTGCATGATTTGTATGAATTGACATTTCTTGGCTCTCCTAGGCTCCTAAGGCTTCCATGGCAAATTGATCTCTAATTGGGTAGAAAAAGTATCCCTCTCAATGCATGTAGTTGGCTATGCAATTTGATAGGGCTTCGCTGCTCAATTGATAATTTTTTCTCCAAAATTATTCCCAATTCAGAGGGGGATCTTATAGCATTGGCCCAGGGCTAGGGATGGATTCCTCATAAAGCCAAGATCAAGATTGGGCAGTTGAGCTTATTGGATGGAAGGATCCAAAACATTCCTCACTTAGAACTTCTCCAATATCCAACCAATTGGCCGTTGCAACCAATTTTGGGTTGGATTAATGCCAACTGACTCTGAGTGCTAACCACAGATGACATGCACGGTGAGCACTGCTAACCGCAGGTGTCAGCAGTGGCTAGCACTGACTAGGCAAATATACCCAAATGAGTGGTAAAAACCACTACTATACCTTGGATATGTCCAAAGGTCTTCCATATGGTCTTCTAGAATATCCCATATGAGTAGTCACCTTGGCATGACGCGTTTTAGAATTCTACAGATGCCCCTTTTGAGATGTATTGTGATTTTGAACAACGCAGAATAAAACTAGACCTCATAAAATGATGTCATAGGTTGCATGATGATCATTAGTCTGATCAACATTAGATGCCCCGAGTACAGCAAAAGGATGCGCATCTTAGAAGCATTGCTTCTAACTCGATATAAGGCTTAATTTTAAAAAAGTTTGCACTCGTCATCATACATTCGGATAACATCAATGCCAAGTAGGCTTTCATACTTGTCAATCCAAAAGGAAGAGAGTTACAAACTAACTATCATATTTGCTATTTTCCCCAAGCAAAGGGGTAAGCTTATGATAGTCTTTAGCAATGATTTGCAAGGACAAACACAATTTTAACAAGATAAAGGGATCTACTATTGACTTTGATTATGATTTGATATTATGAATACCCCCTCAAGAAATGAGTCGATGAAGGTAATGACAATTAAATGAAGCGATGAGGTCGCTTGACCACTATGAATGATATTTGCACAGATTAAGATTTACCATTTGAATACTTAGCAAGGCCTAATCAGCTATGATTACACCGTTTAGAATAATTGCATATTCCTATCCCATGGAGCGGTCTAGCCATGAAGGCCTTCTTAGGGAATCAAAATGCTATCAATGTCCATAAGGCTTGTAGTGAATCATAATGTTGATGATATGCTAAAAAGTGTCATAAGAGAATTACGATGAATATCTCGTTCTCGTGGAGTAGTCCGATTGTGTAGGCCTTCTTAGGGATTGAAATGAAACATAACAATTCAAAAATGATGAATTTACCCCAAATGTCCTTATGGTAATTTACTCATCTTGTTGGATTGCATGGATCGCAATTCACTACAACTGCAAAGTGTATAGAGTAAATAACTGAATACGAGGTGCATTTGGCTTTTGATTTATTTGATTTTTTGTTAATTTTATTTTTTTTGAATTATCTAGTTTGATTAAAATTCTTGATTTGACCTTTTAAAGCTCTCCATGATGGGAATTTAGAGAAATTAATATGGTTTGCTAACCGTGCCTATAAGAAGCAGGCCAATTCCTTAACTGTGGATGTAAACCATGGGCGAAAAACCCTAATTCAAGGACCACGGATGTCAACCACGGGCCGCACCAAAATTGAAAATTATATAAGGTTTTTCGATTTGTAAATTTTCATTATTTACCTACATCTGCCAGTAAAAATAAGATCTCTGGGAGGTAAAAATTGAATTCTGACACGAAACGTTGCTGAAAACTCGACACAATTCCAGTTTTCCACATCGATGGATGATCAGCTGGAAGCCTCAACTAGTGGAGGAGTCGGTGCTTCTAAGGTAACTCACAAACTGAGACCTTGTAATTACATTACCGATTTAAAATTAACCACACTAAATAATGGGTTAACGAATCTCATTAAACTACCGATAACGAACCACACCCTAGCTAGGTTTAGCATAGGTTAGATTAGAGGGTGGGTTATTTAATTTTTTTTTAGGTTTTTTGGGGTTATTTATGGGGAGCTGAAGGTGGCAGCCACGACTCACAATTGGCAAATTGGGGGCTGTAGTTGTCAGCCGTAGTGTAATTTAAATCCCAACGGTCAAATTTTTGACCATTGCACTGACCACTACTAGGACCCGCGACGCACATGAGTTAGAAAAATTTTCCAATTTGTTTAATGTTTTTTATTTTTCTAGGTAATTAATGCCATTTATTGCACTGTTGAAGTTCTTTTTTTGATGTTTTTGAAATTTGTGATCATGTGTTGACATGTTTTTGTGTTTTTTATGCATTTTCAATTTTTTTTTGACAGTTAGAATTATTTTTCATTATTTTTCTCTATTTATTATTTTTTACTCAGACTTTGATTAACATAGCGAGGGAGATTGATCTCCTTCTTAGCCTTCATGGTGATCTCACTCTTAGGGAGCGGGATTGGTTCATTATTGTGGGGTTTAGTTACATCTTAAACCTCCCCACCATCCGGATTGACCAGACATACTTGACTACTTTGGCCTATCACTAGGATGCATGAACCAACATATTTCATCTGTCGATGGGTGAAATGACTATCACTTTGGAGGACACGTCTACCATATCTTTTGCCTGCCCATTAATGGTGAGGCCATTACGTCTTCTTCGACTATGTCAAAGAAGGTTGTATTTGATTCCATATTTGGTAGATGGAGTACTGAGGTCTAGGACCATAATGCCCATGGAGGCATCCATATCGAGGAGTGGTTTCAGGCCAGATTATTTTTACAGTGGGAGGTTGTGTTTATGCACTTAATTATTCAGATAGTCCTCCTGGATTCTTGAGATGTGAGGTTCCCTTGGAACCTCCTAGAACAAACCAAAGAGGTTATGGTGAGCTCAAATGCATAGCCTCTCATTCTATAATGGGGGAGCACCTTATTAGCACAGATCTATCATGATCTATATAAGATCATATGCCATAGTAGAGCGGGCATCATCTGTAGCATCCTCCTTCAGATATGGAGCTGGAAACACATCCTGATTGAGCACCCTGTAGACTTGCCCCTGAAGATTACTAATATTGTTGATGATCGATAGTGCTATGTTGCCTACTGGCACTAGAAGTAGGAGGGATTTAGGAGTAGGTCTCATGCAGGAGACCTAGAGCATTACATTACCAAATTTTCACAACTATTTCCTAAGCACATACGGTGGTGATCGTACATGGACTGCCTAGTATGGACAGATGCGGACAGGGACCTGCATCGAGCATGCAGAGATAGATGGATCTTCGATCGAAAGTCTGACATATGTGAGTACCACTTCTATTATCTTGTCCTGAGGTAGTTTGCAATCCAACAAGATGCCCTAGAGATGCTAACTATCTATAGACACCTGGTCCTTGAGAGGGACTTAAAATGGCTCCAGGTGACTCCCCTAAAGGATGAGGATAATGACTATAAGAAGTCAGGCCTGGTGGACGTAGGCGCTACTCTAGATTATGATGGATGGTGGGAAGATTTATAGTATCATGAAGAGGATACTCTAGGCTGTGGATTCATAATAGAGGGTGCAAAGGGCACAAAGGTGGACTCTCATGGGTGTAGGACCCGCCAGAGGATAGAGGACACATTGGGCATTAGGGTCACTATAGAGGAGGGACCACAGGTGGAGGTAGAGGAGGAGGCATTAGAGGAGGGTGAGGCACCTCCAAACAGTGAGATTGGGTAGTTGAGAGCTTAGATTGTTGACCTCTAGAGCTAGGTTGGAAGACTATAGACTTAGTTACTTCATAGGGATACTTCTATCACCACTTTGAAGGTGAATCTAGCATACAAGGAGATGCGGTGTTAGGGATATGAGGAGGATAGGATAGCTTTCTACATACAGGCTACTGCTACAGACACTCAAATCACACAAATCATAGGTGAGTGAGATCTAGCATAGACACAACTGAGTGTCGTGACTACTAAGAGGGACCTAATTAAGGTAGTGAGGGGAGATCCCTCATTGTCATAGGCTATCATGCCACCTCTGGTAGTGCCCTCTATTTTGCTACCAAGAGGTCGTGATCCCATGGTAGAGATCAGACATCTACATTTCCTCGTGGAGGAGGGTAATACCAGGAATACAACATGTGTAGCCTGCATCGACTAGCTGGAGGTTCATATCAGGCTACTATGTGGGGAGGTTCTAGAGGATACCCATACTACATGGACTCAAAGGGCTAGGTCTATGACCAGGGAGATAGGGTAATCTTCTACTAGCTTGATCCATAGGATGCATAGTACTGAGAGGACTCATAGGTCTTCGAGAACTCATGGTGCTAGCTCACAAAGGACTCATAGGGATGGCAGAGGTGATGGAGGTGCCTCACAGACTAGGGGTGTAGGCCCTGTGTAGTACAAATCTCAGAGATACTTTGTACTATTTTTAGTGTAATATCGAGGACCTAAACATATGTAGCCTGTGGTAATTTTGATATACCTTGATACTATGTACTCTTGACACACACACACACACACACACACACACACACACACACACATATATATTTGATATGACAGTTCATCTCATTATATGTGTACTTT
Organism: Wollemia nobilis; assembly: GCA_028583015.1. Taxonomy (NCBI): domain Eukaryota; kingdom Viridiplantae; phylum Streptophyta; class Pinopsida; order Araucariales; family Araucariaceae; genus Wollemia; species Wollemia nobilis. The sequence continues at coordinate 1,013,814 of JAQPPZ010017031.1, read as the reverse complement.
CTTTTTGGTATTTTATGTTTATGTTATGCACATGGATGCAATGCAGATATTTGATTTATTTCTATATGATGTGATGTATGGATGACATGCACTAGCTATATGATGTGGATGCAGTGATATACATGTGTATATGGACTACTTTATGATGCTATGTATATGAATGCAATGTTTGATGTTTAATGCAGTTTTGATCTGCTTCACTTGTATGCATTTACTTTATGTTGTTTATGACATGATTCATGCCATGTTTGTATTGCATGTATTTTTGATGATAATGAGTTATTGTAAATGGACATGTATGTTTTAATAACTTAAAACATAATGTATTCAATATGATATGAGGTTTCAACAATCTAATGGATGACACTACAAAATGTATAACAATCATGGGTTGTAGTTGCTTTATCTCTTTGTGAAAGATAATACACCCATATGTGAGATGTAATAATGTATTGTTTTCTGTTCATAAGCTTTTGTAAATTAAAAGAATATGTATAATATAATCAGTTGCCGTCTAAATATCATTTTCAACATCCATCCGATATCTAATTATATAGTACAAATAATTCTAATAAACAAACTCTCATAAAAAGAAATTGATGTTTGATGATTGCATTTGAAAATTTGATTGTTGCTATTTGGAAATTTTTGAGGTTTTACCATGAGACTTAAACACCCTAGTTGACTGATCAAAATTTGTATACTAGCCACACTAGAATTTTGAAACATAAGGTTTTCGCTAGGATAGGCCCTAACTATTCATTATCCCTATGTGTGCAAGTGAGTATATTTGATAAGGCACAAGCATACCCCGATATCAGGTGGGATTCTTTCAGCCCATTGCTAATATCGGGGGTCCGCAAATTTCTTACCCAATCCTAGGTTTATATTTTAGTTGGACTATACCACTAGGTGATACAGGACACCTAAAGCTAGCTCTTACATATTTAAACATTGGTCTATACATAAGCGATATGCTAATGTATTAGACATATCATCATGTGTAAGGTATAGTAGTGCTGACAATTCTAGGTATTCAAGTTCACCCTCTTCTTTTCTTCAATTTTTCGGGATACCTGCTCATATAAAGTGATGAAAATTACTATTTATTTTTGTACTATAGTGAAAAAAATCACTATTTATTTTGTACTTTCTCTTTTTTATTGAGAAAGGGATTTGATACTGGTTTTACTTTCTTTGTACAATTTTATCTTCATTTGATCTGACTTTTTGGGATTTACATTTGATAATTTGCTTTGAAAAATTCCTTTGCGGATTTTACTTTGGGAAACTATTTCTGGGATATCGATCTTATGATATCAATATGGGATATCAATCTGGGATGTCGATCTATGATATCAATATGAGTATCAATCTAGAGGATTTATCTGGGATATCACTTCGGGATATTGCTTATTTTAATGTAAGAAAGGGATTTTGGGTAGGGAGTAGGCCTGTCCTTTTACCAATTGCCAATATTTCCCAAACCGTCTACATAGGGGGATAAGCAAGAATGAATATTTTCACCTCTGGATACCTGGTCATTCTTTGTGGCTTTCATATTCCCCTAGTCCTTATTAGGATTGTTTAATTTATTGATTAGTTATAGAATTATGATATGCTAAGGGCTCTACTAACTAGACCTCAACTACAAAAACAAAGCAAGATTTCTATCAACTTTTGAGAAAACCTCTAGGTATGGTTAAATTACCAAAAAACCCTAGTATATTCTTCATAGCAACAATATGGGTTGTGTTGAAAAACACAATTACTAATAGGGTGATAAATAGATGAAAAATATAGTGCATAGATGCATGATTGAAACACAAACATGGTGTCATTTGTAATATTGTTAACATAATTTGTTACAATGCAAGTGCGATGGATGAATATGCCTAATGCAATGCAATGATGCAAATGAAATGCAAATGTTTTTTATTTTTGATATTTTTCCATTTTTTTTTGGATTTTAACATTTTGGTTTGACCAAAGAGCTAACAGACGCCTTTGGAGCCTTTTGGGATTGACCAAGCGAATTTTAAAAACCCTCTTGGAGCATTTTGGGATTGACCAAGTGGTTTTGAAAAGACCCTTGGAGCCTTTTGGGATTGACCAAGCGGTTTTGAGAAAATCCTTGGAGCCTTTTGGGATTGACCAAGTGTTTTTAAAAACCCTCTTGGAGCCTTTTCTGAGTGACCAAAGGGCTTACATATGTCTTTGGAGGCTTTTCTAGTTCTTAGGCATAAAACACTTTAAGATGAATGATATTAAGAGGTTCAGGCTCTTCAACTCATCCAAGCGATGTCAAGTGATACGTCCCAGGTCCAATCTTCTCTGAGATCATATAAGGACCCAACTAGTTAGCCATAAAATTGTCTTGCATTTTTGGTAGTAAATTTGAGTTTTGTTGGTTCTCTTTCAGCACAAGATCACCAACCTCAAAGTATCTCAGATGGAATTTGCTATTGTAAGCTTGTTTTAAGCACTCTTGATAAACACAAAGGTTCTCAAGGTCATTCACGTGACGTTCATCAAGTAGCATCAATTTATCTAGGTGAGCTTGTCGCGCAGTATCGTCATTAATGAACTCTTTCAATGCAATGCACATCATTGGAATTTCCAACTCTAGGGGCATAATGGCCTTAGTGCCATACACTAGTGAAAACAGAGTTGCACCAGTGGGTATCCGAATGCTAGTCCTATAAGCCCATAATGCAAGGGGTAGCTGGATATGCCAATATTTATGGTGCTCTTGTACAATATTTTTCAATATGGATACCATTGTATTATTTGAAGCTTCAGCCTGCCTATTTTCTTGCGGATAATAAGGAGTTGCAAAACTATATTTGATTCTATATTTAGACATCAAAACTCTCATAGTTTTTTTCTTAAATTATGTTCCATTATCCAAAACTATCTTGGATGGTATCCCAAAACGACTAATGATATTGGTGAGTATAAAATCAAGCAATACGTTCTCTAGTTATCATTGTTAAGGGAATAGCCTCCACCCACTTAGTGAAAATACTTAGTAGCCGTAATAATAAATGTATGTCATTTTGATGATGGAGGAGAGATCTTGCCTATGATATCAAGTCCCCACTAAGCAAATTGTCAAGCCGCTTGAATGGGCTGTAAGGCCTATGATGGTAGGTGTGTAAGATTAGCATGATGCTAGAATTTAACACATTTCTTGACATACACATTGCAATCCTTCTCCATAGTCGGCCAATAATGATCCATACAATGGATGTGCTTGATGATAGCCATGCCACTAAAATGGCCACCACAAGTACCATCGTGAGCTTTTTAAATTGCCCGAGATGACTCTTGGGGCTCAAGACAACGAAGGAGAACTCCATAGTAGCTTCTACAGTACATGATGTATTCTAACAAGACATACTTTATCACTTTCTATTTGAATGTGCATTTTGTGGCATGTGACAATCCTTGAGGGATTATACCAATTTTAAGGAAGTCATATATCTGTGACGTCTAGTTATGATAAGCTTCAACCTCGACTGATAAGACAATATGCTTCTATTGCAGTTCTATATTTGCAAATGTAGACTAGGAAACAACCTTGTGGTGAATGGTAGTTCCACTACCCGTCAGATCCAACGATATCAAAGACCCCCAAGATGCTCTCTTCAGAAAGTATTTGGCTCTGTAGAACCACTCATGGTTTGGTTCTACATGAATCATGTTGATTGACTCTTTATTATCCAATGCTTTACGTTGCATAGTTATGTGTGACGTATTTACATAGATGGTAGTAAAGTCGACAGATGGATTCTGAGGGATTAAGGGTCCCAAAGATGCCATTGTATCTACAAATCTATTTGATGAACAAGGGATTGTCTCGATGTCATACTATTACAGTCAATCTAGATATGTGTCAACAAGACCTTGTAAGCTTTCAATACCATACATCGGCATTGAAATAATCCCTTAACTTGGTTCACAATGAGAATGGAATCACCAAAGATATTTAGCCTTTTTATCTTCATGGTGATAGTTGTTTGGAGACCCAAAATTAGGGCTTCATATTCAGAATTTTTGTTAGTGCAAGGAAAGTCCAACTTGAAAGACAAGGGCATTGGAGCTCCTTGTGGCGTGAACAACACTATTCCTTTACCACCCCCTTGCTCACACTTCAAACCGTCGAAGAACAAGGTCATATCAACTTTTTTGTCCGGTTCTTAAGGTTTGGGTGCTTTTGATAAGGCAAAGACTGCATCATTAGGAAGCTCTATGGTGAGGGGCCTACTATTTTTGAAAGGTGCCTCAGCCAGTTGATCTGCTATGACTTTTACCTTAATGGAATTTTGGTTTATGGATTCCAAATCAAATTTTATCAGTAACATGATCCACTTTGCAGTACGTGTATTATGATATGTCTTGCTCATCATATACTGCAAAGGATTTTGTTTGGATATGACATATGTCGTATGACTCAACATATAGTATCATAATTTCTTAGTAGCGAACACTACTTCTAAACATAGCTTTTCCATATATGCATATCCAATCTCATAGCTCATCAGGTTTTAGCTAATATAATATATGGCATGTTCTTTGTATTTTATGTTATTTGGGCTAACATGGTTCCCAGTGTAAAGTCGGTTGTCGATATATAGTAAAAATGGAACATCTGGCCTTGGTGGAGCTAGCACTGGCGACGTCGCTAGGTATTTATTTATATCAGCAAAGTTTACTTGATAGTCCTCATCCCAATTGAATGGGACTCCCTTCTGTAGCAGTCGATTCATGGATCGAAATTTATCTGATAATTGAGCGATAAATCACTTGATGGATGCTACTTTGCCCTGTAGGCTTCTTAGTTACTTGATGTTCATGGGGGGACACATTTCTAAAATAGCCTTAACCTTTGTTGGGTCAAATTTTATGCCTCGCTTTGAAATTATGAATCCTAAAAGCTTTCCTAAAGTTACACCAAACATGCACTTCTTACGATTCAACCTGACATTGTGCTCTATCAGGCAAAAGAAGACCTTCTTCAGGACCTCCGCATGATCCAAACGCAGTAATAACTTTGCCAACAAGTCATCAATATAATCTTCTAATATTTTATGCATATAGTCATGAAAGATATATGTCATAGCCTACTGCTATATGGAACCAACATTTTTAAGGCTGAATGGCATAAATTTATAGCAAAATGTCTCCCATGGCATTATAAACGTAGTTTTATGATGGTCTTCGAGATTAATCCAAATTTTATTGTAACCAAAAAAACCATCCATTAAGGAGAGCATCTCATGACCTACAGTTGCATCTACAAGAGCATCAATATTATACAATGGAAATGAATCCTTTGGTGTTGCCTTATTCAGGTATCTAAAATTTGTACAAATACGGATCCTTCCATCAGGTTTTCCTACAGGCACCATATTGGATACCCATCCCAGATAGTTGATGGAGATAACAAAATCTATGTCCAAAAACTTTTGCAATTCATCCTTGACCATTAAGGCTACTTTTGGATGCATCTTCCTAAGTTTTTGCTTGACTGGCTTCTTTGATAGATCTAGCGAAATGTTATGCATAACCAAATTCGGATCTAGACCCAGTATATCCTTGTAATTCCAAGCAAAGAGAGTAGATCTCTCTCTTAATAGAGGGATGAGGTTGGCATGCTCATCAGGAGTCAAAATTTCTCCAAATTTAACCTTCCTTGGATTGGTGGGATCATTACTGATATCCACTTCGAAGGTTCCCTCTACTAATATATGGGATCCCTCCTCAATATTATGAGGTGTAGGGATCAAGTGGATGCCATATGCTAGGTTTACAAGTTCCTCATTAGAAGCATCCTCAGCATGATAGAAATCATGTACACAGGCTGGCACAAAACGTAAAGGTTGCAGCATTTCTTCATTAGGGAAGAAATCTCCAAGCTCTAGAGGTGAATCAGTGTGATCCCAATCAATAGCATCTACATTTAGATGCATTGGTTTGGATGGATTGATTGGATTGTGGAGTGGAGTGGTCAAATAAATGGATATCATGTTGATGAAATGGGTCATATCTCCAGGACCACGTGCAAGTGACTCATCATTAACAAAACTACCATCCCCGAGATGTGGTTCTAGGGGTATGGGGATCTTCGGATCTGGTCTATGAACAAACTGTCGGATGGGATCATTGGGCTCAAGGAGATCCATGTATATCGACGGATCAAGAAACACCATATGATAAATCACATTAAGATTCAATGGTCTCCCTCTAATATGAGGACGTAGATTGATCTCTTTGTGCATATCCTTAGCCGTATACAACACATTACGATAGCATAAGTGGGAGGTCCTAACTAGGTTCTCTCTATCTTATCTTCTTCATAACTATCATAATACAAGCCCTCATTCAACCCCATTGGAATGGGGAATTTTGGCAAATGTGGCCCCATATAGGTTATCTCCTGATCACTATCATCACTGTGCGATAAAATTTGGTACAAGCACCGTAAATACGATACTGTCGAATAGACTGTCTTAGCCTCATCCTCTGATTGATCATCGGGTGAGGACTCACTGTCCTCTCCTTCACTGTAGCTAGGTCCACCTATCTCAAAAATGGACTTTGTTATATCCTCATTGGAATGCCCTTCCAACTCAGGATCTATCACTATGATAACATCTTGTCATCGGTTGCTCCACGAATTTGTTGACCAAATTTTTCTCTTGGTAAATCATCTGGACTGGCATCCACCAAGATATCCTCATGATATGTCTTGGGTGGTGCTATGGTGATGTAAGACACCATCCGGTTATCCCTCTAGAATTTAGAAGGATTAGGGTGATACAGATTAAATTCAACCTCACCCCCAGACTAAGGTACAGGTAGTCTAAAGATATCGTAAGGAGTTCAACCTGTCTTCCACTATAGAATCCCAACCTAAACCTATTAGTAGATAACTGATACTATGGTTCTATAGACCTCTTACACCCTTACTCTAATATTCTAAGACCGTAACCATGCCAATGGTAATGCTCAAAGTACCACATGGTATAGTATGGGTTAGAAAGATAATGAACATTCACGATGAATGGTTCATTATCATCTTCATATGGTCTACCCTACATAGATGAAGTTGGTTTGGTTGGGTGGTATCCCCAATGGTTTCACCGTCCCTATGGGAAGGCGATGGGCTCATGGTCGGCCCATGTCATGTGCAGTCTCAATAATTTGTGTGAACATCACATTCTATACAATGTGTTCCCCTAATCCGGTATTAACCAAATGGACGATCACCTGTGATGCAGATGATCCTACAAAAGATGCAGGTGAAGTAGGCTAAGGTGCATCTTCAAATATTCCTTGAAATTCCTCTACTTCCATGGGAGTAGGGGTTTCAACAATAAATGACTTGGGATTTTGCTTTATCTTCTTTTTTCCCACCTTTTCTTTCAACTTTCTATCATCCCGTTGTATCATAGATGCAATCGGCCTAATGGAAGTAGCTGTTGTATGTTCCGATATTTGAGATACGAACATTGCGGGTCTAGCACACACTTCTTTTATTATACCTCCTAGATATTTGATTGGCGATACTGGTCACACATCTATATGCATTAATGGGAGCACAAATTCCCTCGATAAATCTGCTAGATTCACGTATTTAAAGGTTTCTTCATTCGAAGGCACCACGTGAACCTATCCCTCATGAATGTATTTGATACACTAGTGTAGAATAGAAGGGATGCAATGCATTTATCTAATCCAAGGCCTCCCCATAAGTATATTATACTGCATAGCATCTTTGATTATGTGACAGATCACTGGGATGGTCTTCAGTCCCACCTGGATAGGTAAAACTATAGTACCAACCGTCGAGCATAATGCATCATTGAAAGCTCTCAACATGAAGGTAGAAGGAATGATATGCATCTTGGGTAACTTCAAGTGAGTTAACACCTTGGTAGTTATGATATTGATTGACAACCTCGTGTTAATAAAAACTTGCTTGAATGGTTTGTGATTCACACAAGCGATAATAAGCAGTGGTGGGTCTACTATAATAGTGGAAACCATCTTGAATTTGTGGTCATGAAATTGAATGACCGGTTCCTGATACTATTGTACGTACCCCATGAAGTGTATAAATGCTTTGATATCCTGAGTCTGCACTTCTATGGACCTTAATATGTCCATGAGAATCTCCCTATGCTTAGGAGACTACTCAATAAGCTCATAAATCAAAAACTTTGCTAGAGTTTTTTGTAGATTTTGAACCAACCTACTTCTAATGGTCACCACTGGTCTAGTTGGTGGGTCGAGCACATAATGGGCTAGCCTTGGAGGAGGTGCAGCTTAGACCCTAATAGGCGCTAGAGGTTGATTCGATCGTTCATACCTTGCGTTCCTCGTGACCACGTTGACCATGCCAACAAACCCATGGGTTGGTGGTTTGATGCACACTTGGTTGACCTGGCCAATATTATTCCTTGATGCCTCATTATTAGGTAAAGAATTTTTGTAAATCCCCATATTTTTATTATCAGGCACTTGTGGGTTTTCGATAAGAAATGTACCTCTCTCGATCATATTTTGCAGAAGGTGTTTGAAGGACCAACATACTTCGATGTCGTGGCCTTTCGATCGGTGAAAGATGCAATAATGATCGTATTTATAGCCTTTAGGCTTAGGTTGATTAGGATCCATCATCTTGAATTTGGGTAAGTGAATAGCCTTTGCCTCGCATAACTAATGAAAAATCAAAGTCAATGACTTTGATAATTGAGTGAATACGTGATATGGGCATTGTTCCTTTTTTTTACCCTTGTAATTGTTATTGTGTTTCTCATACTACATAGGCAGAGGTTGGGCCTGATAATTTTGCTTTTGTTGCTCTTTTTCTCCCTTTTGAAGGTTCAACACTACCTGATTAACATGGGTTGGCTTGTCATGATGTCTCTCAGTACTCTTCTTATTCCCCTCCTTCTTATCCTAAGATTCAAGTTACCCTCCTGTAACTTGATGTCCTCAATCACCTTGGCTTGCGCCAAAGCCTCTTCAAATGTTTGGTATTGCTACAACTGTAGCAATAACGAAATGTGTTTGGCACAATTCTTTGTGAACATTCATGTAAATTCAGAGGATATGATGGAGAATGGTAGCTTTGCCATCACCTTCCTCCATAATTTTCCATAATCCATCACTGGCTCATCATCATGTTGCGTTAGAGCGACTAGGTTGGATAAGTTTACCTTTTTCTTGATGCCAAAGGAGAAGCGTTCAAGAAATATATCAGCTAGTTATTTGAAACTAGTGATGTTGTGCCTCTTTAGTTGGTTGAACCACTCTCGAGCTGGGCCTGAGAGGGTCATGATGAAGGTGTGCAGGAGCAAAGCATCATTGCTCTCAATCTGAAAGCACATATCTAAGAAACTAGTCACGTGCTCCTATGCATCTTCCTCTCCTTGAAACTTGTCCAGCCTAGGCATCTTGAAATGCTCAAGATATACTGTAATAGGCACTGATGTGCATAGAGGTTCATTATGAATTTTGTTCAAGGTAGGCTTCTGATAAGTTGTTCCTTGCTTCTCTATGGCTCAAAAATTCTCTGCTAAGGTCTTGTAGGCTTACGAGGAAAGAAACTCCTCTCGAGATTGTCTTGGAGGCGACTTCGGAGGTAGGTTCTTCCTAGGACAATGCGGGGGACTAGGCTCACCCACCTCCTCAAATTGGGATATTTTAGGATATTCTTGTTCTAATTCCTCTCCCACTTCATTTGCATACTTCCTATGCTCATGTTGCTTGAAAACTAGATGTCAATCTCTGTGTTAAGTCATATGGCGAGTATGGGTGTCTATGTTCTCAGGGTGTAACTTGGGATGTGAAGTCACTCTTCTATGGATACACTCCCTAATATCATTGTGAGGATGTAAACTGAAACTATCCAATCAATCCTCTCTCTACACACTCTTTCTAATCAAGGATGCATTATCCATGCATGCATTGTTCATACAATTTTTACCTGATGAACCTCTACCTCTGAGTATTCTTATTCTTGAGGTGTTATTTCTCTATGTAAACATCCTCCAATTGATATTGGAGAATCTATCATCTCTGATCTGACATTAGTCTGTGATCCCTATCAAGATGATCGGTCATCTGAGGCCTTGGAGGGGTGCACTCTATTCAAGTGGATTTATGAGTATGTCTTTCAATGGATTGATTTACCATACTCTTGCCTCGGTATATAAATATGGCATTCGTGTCAGGCTGTATCTTATACTAAGTTCCTGCATGCGATGCAGGAGCATGCATGTCTCGAGAATGCTTAGAGCATTCTCCAGGTTCTTAAGCTGTCCTAATTGTGCTTTTGCTACACATGTTTGTAGGACGAGAGGGTGCAGGTGTAGGCTTATATCCTAAATACCCTAGGACCTTGTCTAGACCATACAATTGTTTTCTATGCCATGGCTCATGAGGTGGCATACCATTTTATCCCACTTTGGAAACATCTATGGTGAATTTGGTAGGTTGACTCCTATAGGGAGTCTGTGTAGGACTATTCTTGAAAGCAACCCTCTCTATTAGCTCCTGAATGGGTGGATCTTGAACTTGTCTATACTCAGATGGTAGAGGTCATGAACCTCCCTTAGCTATAGGTCGAAGGGGTACCAGTATGGATCCCTCAATGACATATTATTCGATAGAACCCATGGATCTACATGGAATACGGTCATGATATATGTTGTCGTATGCAGAACGCCCATGCTAGGAAATCCCATGCTCTGATCTATGTTTAGAGGGATGTTTAGTACTTCCTCTAATTGGGGTATTCTCAATGGAATACCCTCATGTAGAATTATCCCCTCTAATTCTCGTTGAACGACATCCAAGAGGATTTTGTGATTGAAGGTGTTCTACATCGTACTGTGCGCTAGGTGGAGCTTGGGATTCGATATCGGGTCTATGCCCAGATTGGCCTCTCTGTGTTTGCACCATTTTGTATCCTATGTCTAGATTTAAATTTTATTAATACACATACAATGATGATTATCTCTTTTTACAATTTTAAAATGAGCCCTAAATTGTTTGATGTGTTTTCAATTTTTTGTATCAGTAAAGTAACTCTTATCGTATTTTGCAAAGCGTTGATTATTTTATTAATTATTTAATGGCTTTCACCTGTATGCTCGCATCTTGACAACCTGGCTATGAACTCTAGGTCACGTAATCCCCCTAAAGTGCGACAATGAAAGTCCACACCCAGGCAGGGAGGATAGGTCCTCCTAGATCCTCACCTGTTTTCACCTATTCAGTGGCATACCCTATGAAGAGGAGTATATGTAAATTTTATGGGCTATAAAAGGTTCTTGGATCCAGTATTGGTCTAGAACATAAGGTATGTGGTATTTGGGCCAATGGATGGAAATCACCTCCACTGTCATTGAAACCATACTAGTGGTTGGATGTGACTTCCAACTCACTAGTGTTTACTTTGGAATGTGGTGTGTGTGTGTGTTATTTTTAATTTGCATAAAGGAAATATGCAGCACTCACATGATCATTTCCTACATGATATGCATAAAATTAACGTTTTGTGTTTAGAAAGTATGCATGCTAGATCCTACATGATCTTTTGACAATGCAACTTTACGATGTAAATGGCCTTTGATTTGGCCTTAAGCATGCAAATTCAACATATAAATTATTATAGCACGCTAGAGTCTAGGGTGTACTGCAATCAAAGGTCCACTGTTCTTAGCAGTGCCTAACGAAAATTAAAAAAATGACAAGCCTAAGGACCTAATTCATTTTTTCCTTCTTTTATGGTTATCCTATTTAATTTTCATTTTTTAGGTTCTAGAAAAACACAGAGATAGAAATAGAAACAAAGGATGTCAGAAGGGCCTACCTCAAATCCTCATCTGATTGAGCTTTAAATTCCTGCTATTTGCTATGTCTACTGCTAACCGTGAGTCTGATGCGTAGCTACCACTGTATCCCATGCCTGTCAACCGTGGGCTAATTTTTTGACCATGAATGTCAACCGCGAGGAGCACCTGCCATAAAAAAACCAAACATAGTTAGAAAATTAAGGCAAAAATTGTGGTGTTTCGCCGTGATCGCCTACTGTAACCACCAAAAAGGCTTACACCTAGTCTAACTATTGCAATTGATAAAAGATACACAAATAGGCATGCATGAATTGATAACAAGAAATTAAACGAATACAAGGAATCCTTTATTAATTTCAATGAAGTCAAATTATAGATTCATCCCTCGTAGGGATACCCATTTGATACATCAATTACAATAGCATCTAATCCCTCTCAAGGGTAGATGCAATCAAATGCCTTCTAGGGTGACACGAAATTCTCTAGGGTGTCTATGACCCTCTTATCCATTATTAGAGGCATTTGTTGCCTTGCATCCCAAAACCCTATTAGTCTTGCATGCAATAAACAAAAATACATAATTAGCAACAAAGGAGGCCTCCCTTGATGAGGCTTTTAAGAGATACTTGCACAAAAAGATGTAATGATTAGCAATAATCAATAAAGTGCAAGAAACATATTAAACCTATATTAATCATGAAATAATATCCTATAATATGTAAAGGAAAAGCAATTGCATCTACCTAATGGCCTAATTATGAAATTGAGAGCATGGAAGCATGAAATAAACCATTAGTAGCATAATTTTAGAAATGAAAGAGAATGACTAAAAAGCCTAATCATACTAGTCAGAGTCTCTAAAATGTTAATTAATCCAATAATGAGACTAATATAACCTAGCTAAGTAATCTGTAAAAGGAAAAATAAGGGAATCTACCCTGATTTGCTCACCACGGGTCTGATGTGTGGGTGGCACTATTCACCACAGCTGAAAGTCGTGATGGAGATCTGAGTAGGTTTTCCCTCCAAATTAGGGCTTTCTCTCTGATCCACCTTGTCAAATTGATGTCCAAGGGTCACCTATGTGTCCTCTAATAGGTTTGGTAGTTGAATTGATTTTATGGTGCACGATTTGTACGAATTGATGTTTCTTGGCTCTCCTAGGCTCCTAGGGCTTCCATGGCAAATTGATCTCTAATTGGGTAGCAAAAGTATCCCTCTCAATGCATGTAGTTGGCTATGCAATTCTACAGGGCTTCACTGCTCAATGGATAAATTTTTCTCCAAAATTAATATTTTTACTTAATATTTACTTAATATTTTTGGAAATCAAGTGGGATATTGTTGGATGTGTGCCAAAAATATTGGATTTGTGTTACACCCCTTAGGCCTGTACACCCAAGAAAAAAATTGGTTTCATTTTTTTGAAAGATGGTTTTTTAGCTAATAAAATACCTTTACAGGCACACAATTTTGGAAATTTCCTCATGGTTGGGAGTTTCTAGATATGTGTTGAGATGTTATTAGTTGGTTTCTTAAACATGGGTGGGAAAACCCTAAACATGGGTAGGAAAACTCTAAACATGGTACGTACATGTGTGTATTTATTTTATAGATACAACTACATAACAAATGGATGTGTGTGAAGAACCATGTGAGAAAATATCTCAAATGTAATGTTGAATGCATTGTGAATGAAGTTCTTCTTCCATTTTTTTAGCTTGTGCTCTATGGCATATCATGTATAAATATTTACTTGTAAATTTTTCTTTTGTTTCCTGTTAGTTGTTTATCAACTGCACATTATTTTCTTCATTATATGATTTTATTTCATCCCTTATTTGTTGTTGATTTTTTTTTTTTGCGCCAACATCAAGTACTCATATGATGACTTGTGCAACAATTCTTTAGATTGTTTTATAACAAGTCACCTTTTTCCTCCTAACTTTGAAATGTCCAAGTTTCAAATGTACAAAGGAAAAGAAGACCCTATTAACGACCTTAAATTGTTTAGGACTACTTGTAGTGGCATTGCTTATGATGAAATATTGTTACTTAAAATATTCCCTAAGAGTCTTAGTGACCTAGCCTTGGAATGGTACTACTAGATACCAAGGCATTCCCTAAAAAGATTTAGGAGCCCTATTAAGATGTTTGTTGAGTAATTATTTATTTTCATTGAGTAAAATGTCACCATTAGTGACCTATAACAACTCAAATAGTCCAAATATAAGAACTTCACCAACTTATTAGAAATATGACAAGCCCTAGTGAGGAGAGTATAGCACATTCCCCCACCAAGGGACCTATTGGATATATTTATAGGAAACCTTAATGAGAAATTATCCTTCTACTTGGATATGGAAAAAATTTCTTCCTTTGAATTACAATTGGCATGGCCAAGAGATTAGAGACAACCCTTATCAAATGGGGGAAATTAAAGACTAAGCCTAATAAAGAGGAAAATAAACCTTCCTCTAACCTGAAGGGACAATACTACTGCAAACTTTAAAAAGCTTGTATCAAGAAATAATAAACAATAAAAACCCAATAGGAGGTACTTCCAATAGGATGAACCCATTTCATCCATCCTAGAGCAAATCCTTAAATTCCAAATGATAGAGCTCCTAGCCACTATACTTGTTGAACCTAAAAGGGAAAAATCTCCATGGTTTTGTGACAATGAGAAATGTGTCTTCCACCACATCAATGATCATGTAATGCATGGGTCTCAAGAATTTGGTCCAAGACCTCATTAAAAATAGCCAAATTATTCTCAATTATTCTAGATCCCAATATTTTTCCAATCTCCAAAAATTGTTGCCTAATCAAAATATGACAAACAACATTCACTATAGGAATGTACCACCTCCAAACCAAGTTATGGTAGGTATGCTCTATTATTCTAATCATGTATCTTATATTTGTGTTGTAACCAAACAATAACAAAAAAATAATTATCTAAATGGCCTTTAAGACCTCCTTTGGTCCTTCGCATAAAAAAAACTTCTCCACTAGAAGGACCTCCTCTAATCATCCAATCAAGGACCAAGGATAAGGGTGATTTTGATTTACTCTAGCATTAAAGACACCTCAACTAATATCTCTGTCCTTGAACTTCTCAAGTCTTCTTTGGCTTGTAGATACATCTTACTCAAAATTTTGAGTGAACATATTGTTCCTCATACCTCAACTTTGATGACCTTACTTTTGTAGTAGGATCCACTGGAGTTAATAATACCACCATATCATTCCATGAGGATAATATTTGTCAATACTTTTTAACTAAGGATGATCCATTATATATTATAGTTCATATCATTGATAAGTTTTTTAAATGAGTTTTAGTTGATAATGGTTTTGACCTCAATGTTTGTAGCCTAAAGTTTATCAATCATTTTGAGCTAACCAAACAAGATCTAGAAAAATCTAATCTTATTATCAGAAATTTTGATAATGGGAAATATAAGGCTAGTGGAATTTTAGTCTTATCCCTTATAGTCAAAAGTCTCACTCTAGCACTCTTTTATATGTCATGCCTTGTGACTTGACCTATAACATTCTTCTTGGAAGGCCATAGATCCATGAGGTGTAGGTCATTCCTTCCACTCTTCTTTAATGCCTTAAATATTAATATAAGGGAAAGAATCTTCATATTCTAGTAGATTCCAGATAGTTTACCTATTGTCAAGTAATCAAGTTCAAAATCCCTAAATCTCATATTTTCCCTACTCTAAATTTTTCTCTTAAATTATTTCTTCTTATTATTAGTCTCCTATTAGTGATGCATTGAGGTATCTCAATCTAAATAATAATGACCTTAAAAATCAAAGTGATAATATAAGAACCATTAATAAACCAGATGATAATCAATTTGTCCTATACCTAGCCAAGATTCCTTTGTCTCCATAAACCTTAGGCCTTCCCTCTAGAAACAAGGGAAAAATAGTTTGAATAAGAAGTTATTCCTTCATTTGCATTAGTACTACCAACAAGGAAAATATCCATGGTAGTAACCCTTATAAAAATAAGTGGCATACTTAAAGCTTATTTTCAAACTCTTATTCGATCCAAAAATATATGTTTTTCAACATGGGATATCAAGGCAAAGGTTTGGGCCTACACAAGTAGGGCATTAAATACCTTCTACATGATAAAGCTTTCCACCATAAGGATAAATCAATCATCTCAACCAGTATGATAGGGCATCTCATGATGACGTAATTTTTTAAATAAACTATATTAGGATGAGGATGATGCAAATAGGCCATACACCTCATAAATCCTAGCTTTTCCAAATTTACCCAATCCATCAACATAAATTTTCTAACTCTAGGTTACAACAAAATCCTAGATTTTCCATATAGTTCATTTTTGATGAGGATAATTGTGAGAAATATGATGTCATTAAAAATCATCTCTAAGATAGTCCCTTAGAATATTTATAACAAAATCACTTTTATTTTGGTAGATAATTTTTACAAATTGCAAAAGTGGCTCTCATAGCAAATTGATCGTAATCATCCAACCTTGGATCCTACAAATCTATAGAGCTTGAGAGTACTACCAAATCCTCCTCAATTGGAATATGAATCATGTATCCTAATTAAGGAAACTATGGACATCAATATAGGGACTGCATATGAGCCCAAGATCCTCAAACTAGGTAAGATCTTGACCTCAACTAAGCATTAGAAATACACCAATATCTTGATGGAGTTCAAAGATGTATTTTCTTGGTCTTACATTGATATGACTTGTCTAGACCCCTCCCTAGTTGTCCACCACCTAGGCATCACTCCTAATGCAAAACATGTAAATAAAAAATAATTAAAAATGCACCTTAAATTTGCACTTATGGTCAAAGAGAAACTCCAAAACCTCCATGATTTTGACTTCATCAAAACCATTGACTATTCTAATTAGATCTCTAAAATTATGTCTATTATCAATAGAACAAGTGACATTAGAATACGCACTAAATTTTAGAATATCAAAAAGACATATTCCAAGGATGACTTACCTCTATCCAACATGGACATGATCACTAATTTACTATTTTATGTGAAATATTATCTTTAGTGGATGGATTATTAGGAGATAACCAGATCAAGATCACCTTTGACGACCAATCCAAGATAGATTTTACCACCCTATGGGGAAACCTTTTGCCATCAAGTCATGTCCTTTGGGATATAAATACAAGGACTACCTATCAAAGAGCCATAACATACATCTTCCACAATATGATGCATGACATCATGAAATACTGTGTTTATGATCTCATTGGTTGGTCTATACACTAGGAATATCATGTTTGGGACTTAATATGTATTTTTGAGTGGTCAAGAAAGTATAAGGTACACCTAAAGCCTCAAAAATACATCTTTGGGGTTACAATAAGAAATATTTTTGGATTCATGTCCAAATGAGATACGAAAGTTGATCCAGTAAGATATCATTCATTGTCGATATTCCACCCTCTCAAAATATAACCCAACTTAGGATCCTCCAAGGAAAAATCCAAATCATTTAGAGGTTAATTTCTTAGCTAGGTGACAAGTGTCAACGTTTTACCAAGATTTTGAGGAAGGATGTGGTATTCAAATAGTATATTGAATTTCAAGTTGCCTTTGATGCTCTCAAATCCCACCTTTTATCTCATCCTATCCTTATCCTACCTAATCCCGTTAAAATCTTGTTGATATATACCTTATGAGATATGTTGACAGACTACGATGACCAACATAGTGAAAGAGTTGTCTATTACATTAGTTATACTTTAGTCAATTATGAATTCTAATATAGGTCCTTAGAAAAGCTTTGCCTAACCATAGTGTTTACCTCTCAAAATCCTACATACTATATGCTTAGACATATGACCTATGTCATTGAAAAATTTGACCCCTTGAAATACTTCATGTTTAAACCTCACTTATTGAGAAGAATTGCTAAGTGGATCATTGTGCTTAGAAAAATTGATCTTAAATTCATCAATAAAAAATTTGTGAAAGGTGAAGCCATTGTTCACCAACTAGTGATTGTGGTAGCTTTTTTAATGGATTAAATTACAACAAACTTATTCCAATATCAAGAGTGAAATAAATCAATGCTACCAATAATATCAATAATCTCTCTTAATAATGAATGTTAATATCCCATAAAAACTCAAATGAACACAATATACAAATATTACATTAATGATACAACTTGATTACATTGCATGGAGCTTTATCTCTAATATATCATTTTTCATGACTTTTCAATTCTCTAACTATTGCTCTCCTCTTTCATCCAGGAGATGCAACCTTTCATATTCCTCTCATAAATACAAAGCTCTCAACTTGCCACATATCATGTGACTCTTCATACTCTCTTGACACTTTTCACTCTCTCATATTGACACATACATTATAAATATAAATCATCTACCAAACTAATATTGCAAGGGGGTCAAATAATGTAATATCTCCAACACCTCCCATATTACATTATTTGGTAGGAAGGCTTTTTGCCTTCAATATTTGATTCTTATTTCTCTTTATTCTTCAGCTTTGTCATGGTTGGATGCTACTACTTGTGTCTACCTATGGATCAATATATTTGAGTCACCTTTGGGTATTTATCTCTGGGTCACTACCTTTGGGTCACTGCCACTAGATTTACCTCTAGATCTTTGCCTTTGGGTCACTACCTCTAGATCACTTCCATTGGATCACTGCCTCTAGGTCACTGCCTCTGGAACTCTGCCTCTAGGTCACCTCTAGATAATCATTATCTCTAGGTCATCCACTATAAAATCATCATATATGTAGGATCATCACTACAAGTTCTTTCTCTATGAACCATATTCCAATATATTATTGGATCTTCTTTCTCTCTATATGTTATGGGACCTCTTTCCATGGGTCTCCTTAATCTACTTTTCAATTCCTTATGGACTGCCTCCTATTCTGAATATATTTCAGGTAAACTCAATATATCTTAAATTATTTAATGACCAAATTTTCCTTGTGTTGGTTCTTTCTCAAGAATATAAAACTTATTCTTCACTGGTTTTCTTCAACCTAGTGGTATTAATCCTTATCTTCACTAGTTTTTCCTTCAATCTAGTGGTAATACTTATCTTTTTTGACTTTCATGTTTTGTGCAAGCAAAATTTGATTATACTTGGTTTCCTTATGTAGAAACCATACAACATTCCTTTCATCTTATCCTATTCATCTATATTTATCCAACCACAATCTAATTTTACTATGTAGTCTTTCTTTTCTTTTGTAGATAAATATTTATGAGTGATTATGTCCACCACAAATTTTACAACTATGGAGATTCCAACATATCTCTATCTTATGTCCATATCTACCACAATGATTGCATCTAGTTTCTATTACAAATATTCTTTGACCATTCTATCCTTTATTACAACTAATTCTATCAGTCTTTTTCATAGATTTGATGTCACTATTTTATATCATAAATTTAGTTTCTTGATCATCACTGCTAGTATGACATGTATATCCAAGACCTTCAAATTTTGATCTTATTTCTAATACAATTGATTCTTTCGTTCCTTGTCCATATTTTCCTAAACCTGTATCTTTATATCCCATTTTATTCATAAATTTTGAATTAAATCCTTTAGTATATTTTTCAGAGCAACCAAAGGTATCATTAGACTAACCTTTATCAATATCAACACAACTTTGAGCATTATTATTTCTATCATCATTTGAATCTATGTCAACATCAACTCTGAAAGCATTAGCCTTTTCTGAACAACCACAAAATGTATTCAAATCGCTTGTATCACATATAGCATCTATATTTGTAATAGGTTATTTTTTGTCATGAATTCTAAATCACTAGTGTCATTGCTTGCATCACAATATTTCCTTTTATTTTGACAAGAATCATAATTTACATCTTTTTCTTTTTGAATAATATCACTAGTACCACAACATGCATCTATCATCAATGGTTTTACTTCTATAGAATCACAACATTCATTCACTTTCATAGACATTAAATCATTTGT
This sequence comes from Wollemia nobilis, assembly GCA_028583015.1. Classification (NCBI taxonomy): domain Eukaryota; kingdom Viridiplantae; phylum Streptophyta; class Pinopsida; order Araucariales; family Araucariaceae; genus Wollemia; species Wollemia nobilis. Next base: position 993,903 of record JAQPPZ010017031.1, on the reverse strand, counting down.
GTCACAACAAACATCTTTCATCATTGGTTTATTTCCTAAATCTTCAACTTTTTTTTGCTTTCTCATCTTAGAAATATTTAGAGTAATAATTCCCTTGTAGATTATTCTCCATAGACTAATAGGTACAATAAAAAAATATTCATAACAATCATTAGCATCATTAAGAACACTTTGCATGCATTTTTGAAGTATTGAAAATTCCTTCTTTTTTGCTTCACTTGTAATATCAACAAGTCTATTCTTCAATGTATCATCAATGAACTTGTTTTTCAAATATTTAATCATTTCTTCTTGTCTTTAAGGACTTCATTAGAAATAAATACCATAAACATCATTTTTCCTATATCACTAGGTAATGTAAAGTTACTTTTAGACTCTCTATATGCCTCATCAACCTTTGAATTTAGATAGTTATCAAGTATTAAATAATTTCATCTTTGACTTCTTTCATAATTGATTGTAAGGCATTCTTTTCAATTATTGATATATCCTTTTGTTCTTCAATTTCTTCTATCATGTGTTGTGTATGGCATTTTAATATTTCCAACCTTTTTGAAATATCTAGAATGTCTAATTGTTTTTCTTGGAAACATAGGTTTTCTACTTCAATTATTTTTGACAATTCATGTTTTTTTGGTTTTTGAATTTCTATTTTTTGATCATTTAGCTTTTGTTTCATTTTCTTTTTCTTTGTCATATTCCTTTGAAGTAGACTACCTTCTATCTCCCTAGTTTTTGGATGAAAGACTAATGAGAATCTTGATACAATTTTCAGCTTTGATAAAATATTTTAACTTTCAAAACCTTTGAGTTGGATTCCTTATATCTCCCTAGTGTTAAATAATTGATTAAATTCTAAATTTCACAAAACTATATTTTGATGTTGAATACCTTATGGCTCCCAAATTAGAAATTTAGAAAATAATATTTACAAATTTAGTATTTTTCTAAAGTTTGAGGTTGAAATCCTTTTGTCTCCCAAAATATTAAATTTGAAATAATTCACTAATTAAATATCAATATAACTTTCAAATATTAACCATAAAAAAATCACATAATAATCTCACTTTTAATTTTTTTAATACTAATTTATTCCAATTTACTTATATCTCTCCTATTCCCTTTAATTTTCCAACTCTTTTAAAGCTAATTTACATTGGAATTAAATTTAAATAAAATATTTTATAAACCAAAGGTTTATCTCCTTTTCTCTTACTTCCCTGCAAGTGACTTTGATGTACTACGACAACCACGTGAATAGGGGTCTGCCAAGTTCGATAGGTTTGTTGATCGTCATTTCAATAATTGGTACAATCATCCTCAAAAATGTAATGGTTATGTTTTTTTGTCTCATATTTCCAACATTCCAAAATAGCTTGTTCTAACCATTACAATTGGCATTCCAGAAAAACCTAATATACCTCAACACGTGGCGATTTCTCAGATTATCTTTGTTCTAATATTGGATTTTATTTTTAGAATTTTGCTAGACATTTGGTATTCTAAATGTTAGGTGACCATTGCACTAAATGCATAATTTTTTGCCATGAACACCTGCGCTCTCCAACTAGCTTTGATTCACTCAATGTTAGCAAACCGATAATTTTTTTTGAGCATTCATTCATTTCAACTTTGTCTTCACTTGATTTTTTATCCTCTTTGAGTGTTTGAGTATCTCATGATGATCTATTACTGTTTGTACTCACTTGAAATTCGATATCTCATTTTTCTCATGTAGAAATATCAATGTTTCCACTTCTTCATATAATTTTGATGTTGCATCTTTACTATTTATTGTGCTCTATTTTGCTTCTATATTCACTATGTTGAGTGTGCCATGGTTAGGATTGCACCTTGCCTTAGTTCATGTTTTATCCTCGATTAAGGTAATGCTCCTTTGGTGTTTGGCTTGTTGTAGTCTCCTCTAATGCTTGGCACTTCACCTCTACTCATATATCATTTGGTATTATCCAAAAATGAACTGTTAGACCTTCAAAAATGAATGGTACTTTGGATGGCCTCCTCTTGGTGACTGAATACACTGATATTGTTGGTTGATGTCCAAAATTGTTCTTTATTCAATTGCTAAGACACTCCAAGATCAATGTTCCCTTATGGTGATTTTAAGCACCCATATTCCTCCTTTATTTTTATAATATTTTGAAGCCTAAATAATTATCAAAGAAACCCATGGTGGATCATGTAGTGGTCACTTTGGTGGAATTACCATTATAAAGAAACTCCTATGGATGGGCTACTATTTCTTGTCCATGGAAAAGTACTCTTATGACTATATCAATAAGTGTGATAAGTATAAAAATCATGATAATCTTATCCACACTCCATCCCAAGAACTCCAATCCTTGATCTCATAATAACATTTCTCCATTTGGGGAATTTATTAGAAAGACAAACCTTGTGTCATTTGATGGACATAAATTTATCATTATGGCCACTAAATACTTCATCATATGGTTTGAAGCTATGCCCTTCACCTCAACCATTGGATTCCAAGTATCTAAGTATATCCTCAACCAAATCGTTAGTCATTATGGATTTCCTTTTATTATAATCTTGGGCAATGGAACACCCTCTAAGAATAAGAATGTCCAAAATATTTATGCTAATAACAAGATTTAGCACAACTAGTTCACCCCTCACTATCCCCAAGGCAATAGTCAAGCTTAAGCCTCTAACAAAACTCTTGTCAAAATACTCAATATGCTTGTTAGAAAGACTAATAGATATTGGAATCTATAATTGTATGTGGCCTTAAGGGCCTATTGCATTAGTGTCATAATTCCCATTGGTGAATGCTCTATACTTTTTTGTATGGAATTGAAGTAGTCTTCTCCTTTGATCTTGAGGTTGATTTCTTAGGTATTTTGTTGCAAGATGCCTCTATTGGAGATGAATATTATCTCATTCCTCTTAACCAACTAGAACTACTTGAAAAAAATAAATACATGCCTTAGAACATTTGAATTTATATCAACAAAGGCTTAAATGAAATTATAGAAAGAAGGTAAATCTTAATCATAGTATGTTTTAGGTGCTTATTAACTATCCACACTTGATGAAAAATAACTTAAAGAACTAGTGAACATAATACATCTTAAAAGATGTCTAAATCTACATTAGTCACCTATTTGCTTTTAAATGCGTATTGTTGTTTACTTATATCTACCTCAATTCATATTTACCTGTATGTATGTAATTGTATCTACCTAGACTACCTATAGCATAAGGAATTAGATATCTATGATGATATTCAAATGATGATCCTATATAGGATACTTTACTTTTTTCCCTTTTCACTAGGTGAATGATGTGTGTGAAATGATCCTTCCTAGTCCTATTTTTGAAAACTATTATTGGTTTGCACAATATAATTATCCTCCTCCTACCATAAAATCCCTAATATTCATCCCACAATATTTTACAATTAGATAATAAACTTTATATTTTCATCTCCTATCTTATTATCTTCTATCCCACTAACATATTGTTGAATGATGAATATTACGAGGTTCATAGGTATTTTTGGTAAGATCAAGCACTTCATCTCTTATTTTCTATACATCATCCTATCCCTATGGTCCCTTTATGGGAGAAATATATCTCATATCCATAGTGGAATCTTATTTTAACTAGGGTCAAATCCATTGTCACATTAATCACATTAAAAGGGCCTCTACAATATACAAGTAAATTATTTTCATCTCACACATCTTACAAGTCTTCTTTAACATTTATTGACAAGGCATATTTATAATTAGAAGTCCTATATAACATTTGTCTACAGGTATAGTAGAAGCGTTGTGTGACATATATCTATAAGAAAAATAAAAATCCCTTATACAATTATTTAAAGAAAAATACATCATCATAAGTCCTATTTGACATTATTCTAGGGGGAAGGCTCTTGTTTTTTTGTGCATCTATAAATTCCTTACAAACATCTATTTTGAGGTAAATATATATTTTATATATTTAAAAAAATCATAAAATGCTCCTTTAAATGTTGGAGCCTATGTATCCCCCACTTGTCCTAGCAATCCTATTAGTTGCAATACCGATATATGTTTCCATGCTAAAACTTGTAGTAGTGTGTAGCATGACAGTTCCCTACCTCCCTTGTACACTACCCGATACAATGAGTGGTATAACCTAACCAAAATAATAGGACCCTAGGCAAACAGAATTTGTTGCTTGATCATATCAATGACTATATCACCCCAATCCCAATGCATGACCCTCTAAATGGTATCCCAAATCAATACCTTAGACACAGATACACATAGTAGTAGTGTATGCCTATTTAGATAACCTTTGGTATAAGCAACATTGATATCAATGTCAGATCACACTATTACAAAGTGTACATATCCAATGATTCACTCTAGGATCTATTGTTGATATTGGCTTGTATACATAGGGGTCATTCTGATAGGCACACTCAAAATTCACCATACATCCGCTAGCATTACTATCAAATCTTCATAGGGTAGTTGGAAGGTATTCAACTCTAAATACTATTTCTCCATCAATGCAGATAATAGTGCCCTATCAAACTCAATATTTAACATTAGGTCCACATGATACAACCCTACTATCACCAAAAGAATATGGTCTAAAAATTCTAAGGCAAATAATAGTGTCTAATGCATGAGGCCTCCTCTCTTAGAATTCTAACATCTACAACCTCTCCTACAACCACCAAACCAACCACTTAGTTTTCTTGAAACTTTTAAAAACTAGGAAATTCCCTATGCTAGAAAAAGTGCCATTAGGTGAAGAAAGTGTCATTGAGCGATAAAAGTACCATCATATAACAAAAGAAATTCCAAGCTGATAATAGTATTGTTAGATGTTGAAAGCACCATCAAATAGCAATAGAACTATCGTCTAGCATGATAGCATTTCTTTTATCATTGAGCATATTTTTGAGACAAAAACATAAAAAAATTGGGTTTAAAGTTTCTTACCTAGACATTTCCTCCTATTGTTGGTGGTCTCACTTAGTCCACATGATGTGGTGGTCTTCCCTATTGTACCATAAAAGAATGAGCTAAAATCACGTCTAGAGTGCTAGGAGTTATTACATCATAGTCCATGTGAAATGGTATGTGGTATAACCACCCATCACAAGGTCTATGCATGTACTACAAGATAGAGGTAGTTGCAAGTTTAGTTAGAGGTTTTTTATGCCTAAAATAGACATTATATATATTTAAATATCAAATATTTCATAATGTAAACTATTGAAGAATTGATTTCTAAAATAGGGCATCAAATTAGGTAGAAGGAAGATCCATATCTCCTTCTAACCATCCTCTCCCTTTTATCCAGATAAGCCTAGGAAGCACTATATTTTGAAAAACAAAATTCAAGGGTAAACAACCCTGCTAAAAGTTTGATTAGATTAACCTCTAAAGAAGAGGTAGTAATATTCTATGTGAAGAAAAATTCTATGGAATATTTTTTTAAAATCAATTTTTGTCTAAAAAGGTCTCAATGTGAAAAATCCCTACCAAATTTTAGAAAGGTAAAAGCCTCCAAGAAATGAAAAGAGTTTTAAGTTTATCAAAGACTAGTGAGTCCATAGTTTGCAAGCAGCAACAAATTCAATATCAATATAAATAGGATCATAAGAATCCATTGCATAAGATATTAGCTACACCCAAAAATATGGTGTGGGCTATACATTATCTAATATACTCTCAAAAGATAAATTTTCGAAAAGAATGTGATGAAGATGAACAAAATTATCAAAAGAATCAAACTTACTAAACATGGATTTCCATTTCAAAAAGACTCATCATTTACATACCATATCTTGAAATTCCAATCCTAAGAAAATTTTATTAGTGAAATTTTATTTGGATAAAAAGACCAATCCAAGAAATAAGTCCAAATTTTGGACATGTCAGCATCAATCATTACTCAACAAATTTTGGTACCATTCATTTAGATCGAGGACCCTATGAATTCAAGATCAAGGAGTCCATATTTTGAAAGAAAATGACCATGGAGAATTTGAATAGTTAGTTAGAAAATGGAAGATCCTATGCATAGATAGATCTCATCCATGAGTACCTCATATTAAAACCAATTTTCATAAGTAACAATATTATGTGTCAATGAAGCTTGACCATGAGTGCCCTACAATCAATCAATATGAGCATTTAGACATGGTAAGCATGTTAAAAATATATATATATTGAACAATATAAGAGGGTATAGGGCATAGAAGAAATAATAGGTGTTTAATAAAAAGGTATAACATAGAATATAATATGCAACTAATCAAAAATGTAATTGATCTCTTTCAAGAACGATCTCGGGTGCATTTGTATATTTTCAAAGACATCCAAGACTTGGATTAGTAAAAGCACTCATATCCTATAATTTCTAGAAGATCATACATTCAAAACATCTACCATCATGAGGTAAACAAAATCAAGCATTTGATAAGGAACCTTTCATACATTAGGTTGATCACCCATCAACATGAACTTGTTGCTAAAGAAGTTGAATTAACAACAGGACAAAGTGAGTAGGAACTTCTACAGTCAAAGAAAGTTGCACCAAAAAATAAAGGTATTATATCTAATTAAAGGTATCATTCAAATTATTTTCTAAATACCTTGGACACCAAAAAATAAAAATAAAAAATTATTTCCAAAAGATACGACACGTGGATGTGTGAAGAAATTAGTCTACATGGACGTGCTCAAGGAAAACATCCCATATTGGTAGTGGGAAGAATATTGAACGAAATAAAATTTCATTCACTTCTTATCTCAATTGTAGGATAAAAGGAAAGAATTATATTTTTTTGATAGAAAAGAAAATATAGGAATATTGAAAGAATATTCCCTCTAGCTATTTTTTTTCCCAATGAGACACTATTATTCTCATAATTTATGGTATTAATTGAATCATGAGAATAGGTTTATATATACTCATTGAAAATCATTTTTTGAGGTTGATTAAGTGAAAGAAAAATATTCAAAATTTATGAAAGTTTACTGTGGCTAGTAGAGCACCAAAATTCTTCTTGCTCAATTCCCAACTATTAAGGGGGAAAAATTATGCTGCCTAGAAAAATTATCCTATTGTAAAAGGTGAAGATTAAATAAAAGATGACAAGGTAAACAAAAAGGCAAGATTAATCATCATGTTCAAAGTAGTAGATGAAGTACAAGCATACATTTAGGAATCATCACCAAAGATCTATGGGAGAAGCTACAAACAGTCTTTGAAGCAAAGAATAAAAATCAAATTCTATTTTTCTAAAGCCAAATCCATTGCTTGAAGAGAAACTAGAATCTTTCATGAGGATAATTGTTGAATTATGAGCATCATTACAAGTATTATGAAACCATGTATCTATTGAAATATTAGTTCCAATTATTTTGAGATCTCTCCCTTTAAAATACAATGTTTTTGTGACAACATTAAATATCACTAAACAAACACCAAGCTTTGAAAATTTGGTGAACCTACTTCAAAAATTAGAGGTCTCACATACAACAAATGAAGAAAAAAAATTGCTTCTTACAAGTGAAATAGGAAAGCAACCATTCAAAAGAGGTATAAGATCTCCACAACACTTCCAAGAGAAATAACTCTCAAGGATATCATAATCAGAGAAATAAATCTCAAAGAAATATTTTTCACACACAAAATATATGTGAACTTTATATCAAAAACTATCACATTGTGAAGGAGAGTTGGCATAATCCATTCAAAATTATATCTCTATCATAAGAGTTGAACCAGCACCAAGACATGTCTCTTTAGATAAGAAAAAATTAAATTTGGATAAAGGCACATCAAAATAATATAGCTAAGGAAAATCAAGTTAAAGAAGAAGAAAGAGATCAAGAAAAATAAGAATAAAGAAGAAGAAAGAGATCAAGAAAAATAAGAATAATATGTGTTTTGTTGCACAAGCACAACTAAGACATTAAAATAATGTTTGGTATGACTCCAAAGCAACCAAATGCATGACAAGACAAGAAACTTAGATCCATCCAAATTGTTATACAAGAAATATTGCATTAGTTGATCACTCCAAGCCAAGGAAGCAATAAGAGGGAACACTATCAAGATAAAAAACCAACCATCATAAGCACAAGCCATGAAATACCTCTAAGACCAATAAGTTATTTACCTTATTTAATGAAGAAGTATGTTTAAAGTTAACTCTTTTTCCATCCATTTTCTTAAGTATAGATAAAAATATTTGTAGAATGAATGGCCTATTATGAGAAGAGCTTTGAAGAAGCATGGCATAGATTGTAAACTTGAACTTTATAAAGGAATATATTTGTCTTTGCAACTTGAATGAGAGACCCATACATCATTATCAAATCCTAAGATCTCATAAAAATATTATCAAGGAGAGTACCAACACTACAAGCAATAAAAATACTAAATGATAAGATGCATTGCAATATCATCAAGATTGATAACATAATACAAGATAAAGGGATATTTGGTAGGTAGTGTCTGTAATTTTTAGGACCTAATGGTTCAGCTCTAAAGGCTACAAAGCACTTGATAGGTTTTTATATTCTTGTTCAAGAAAAAATTATGGCAATTATGGGATCATTCAAAGGGATGAAACAAGTACACATAATTGCTAAAGATTGCATTCAAAATATACATCCCATTTATCATATCAAAGAACTTATGATAAAAGGATAACTTACAAAGAATTTAGGATTTAATCATAATGAAAGAAATGAAAAGTAGAAGGTAAAGCAGTAGAAGAAGCCTTACACAACCTTCTTCCCATCACATGCAAGATAAAAATTGGTGACCAATCAATTCAATAATCGACATTGGATGCATGGTAGCACATAGTTCACTTATAAACATTGAAGGAGGCATATAATTCATGCATTGAATTCTATAAGTATTATAAATTATTGAATGAGTATTTGTAATAAATATATTTTAGGAGTGCATGATCGATGGAACCCAACACTCCTAAGTATCATAGTAGAAAGTCTACATTAAGGAGAGGAATTTCTCTCTTAAATTCCAACATCACCTTAGAACATTTCATTAAGTAAAAGGACTAGATAGAGCTATGGCTATGATTTAATAAGGGGTTATATTAGAAGTTATCACATCACATTCCAAGTGAAGTGGCATGTGGTGTAACCACACATCACAAGGTCTATGCATGCACTACAAGATAGAGGTAGTTACAAGTTTAGTTAGAGGTTTGTTATAGCTAAAATAGGAATTCTATATATTTAAATATCTGTCATTTCATAATGTAAATCATTGAAGCATTGAGTTCTAATATAGAGCACTATATTTGCAATCATCAATGGTAAAAATTATTTTATTTTTATTTACTATCCATTTTATTCCATCCCACCTCGACTGATTTTTATTGTTTGTAATAAATATTTCATCAATACAACAATGCATCTCTTTATAAAGTTGAGTTTCCTCAGGAAAACTTGATTTTCCCTCTAAAACTTGAGGGGGTACATTGGAACATGATAGCATTTAATGCTATCAAAAACTCAAAATTTAACATAACCAATAATCAGCAAATCTAAAGCATCAATAATCATACATAGTAAATCCTAAGTAATATCGTCTCTTTGTCTCAAAATTGGGTATGAAAATTAGTTGTTAACACGCTCATCATTTTATGAATGCATCAAAAATATGTAAATGTAGACACCCAACTTTGAGTGTATCATCAAGATATCAAAACTTACTAGCATCTCTATTAGCTAACCAATCAAACATCTAAATTAAGTTCATCATCTTAAAGATCAATCATGACCATTTTTTGCTTCAAAAACAAAAGCATCAAGACTAAAGTAGCATTGATGATGTTTTTTCTTCCTAGAAGTGCTTTCATAAAACTAAAAAATTAAATCATTTCCTTCCCAATAAAGCCTAGAAATTGTCATCTAGAAATAGGACTAAGTCTGTAGCACTACTAGTTCATTTAATCCCATGCTATTGACTATTAATAATAGAAAATAATAGAAGTATAACAACCAAGCTTCCCACAACCAATAAAATCTAGATTGTATCATGCCAACCAATTTGCCACCCTAGATGTGTCTTGGTCTTAGAACGTGTCAAGCAATGTAGATGATGCTACATATCCAATAGTTGATCTTGATATGTTTCCTATAGGATCTCCAAGGGAGCCTTGAATTCCTATAAATTTAACCCTTGAGAAGCCAAAAATAATAAACATTCTTCATAGTGAATATTTGTAGAAATTGTCTCTCATATGCAATTTTATAAGAATTAAAGCTTTATTGAAATTACATCTCACATTCATCTTCTATGATAGCAAAATTCTACTGACATCATCTCTCATTTACAATTTTGATCAACATAGCTCTATTGGAATCAACACTCACATGTCATCCTATGGTGGTGAAGTTCTTTTGGATTTAAGCAGTAATTGCTTGAGTGTCAAGGTCTGCACTGGTAGATTTCTCTTAAGTAGTAGTGAGTCCTCACCTTATCATCATGATGTAGGGCATCTACTAAGTCTCTTAGAGTTTACAATCCTACTTGTACTATCTAGTTATGCCCTTCCATCCCTTAGCCTATCATTTCTATATATCATTACATACTAATGTTACCCTTGTATAACATCCAATTTATTTGTTAATCATTTTACTATCATTATTTTAGCATTAGTCAATTTTATTTGGTTTTTTTTGTATTAATAGCATTATCCCTATATTTATTGTATTTTTGGTAAACATCTTATCACGGTGTATTAATATTGTTTTGTCTAGTAATAAGTTTAGCTATTATTTTTTGGCTTTTGCTTTAATCACAATTTCATATTCTAGTTTCAATCTATTCATCTTACTATCTTCATTAGATTCCCTACATCTTATTGGTCAAGTATTCTCATTAAATCACTTATAAAATTAAAAATATATATATTAAGACTCTTTTTGCTATACCTAGAGGGGAAAGTACCAAATGATTGTAGTCTCAATGGGGCTATTATACCTATTGCTACTACAATAGTAGACTAAATCTATAGCCATATTTTTCACCAAGAGTGATAGTGCCACCAATTGAAAAAATCATTGATGGGGTTATCACTCTCTAAAGGTGTTTTTTCCATTGATCTAACAAGCCATAACTATAGCTCTAACATCCACTATCCTTACATTATCAATAGGGGTTTGATTATCAATAGGGGTTTGATGATCGTCAAGAGGGTTTTATATTATCCATTGATTTTGGAAGACTCCTCTACAACTAACTCAATTATCTTTGTTTATTTTATAGGCTCTAGAAAGTATGATCCCTCAACAAAAGTACCACCAAACAATGATAGAATTAGCATCACTTCTACCTTTGATATAGAAACAGGTTAAAGGTTCTAGTTTTATTCCTATTGTTTTGGGTTAGGGAAAGTTGTCTTCTATCTTCTTTTTTTGCATTTACTATTTTATGTTTATCATTTGCTAAATAAAATATCAAAAGAAAAAAAGAAATTAATTATTGTTTTAACAACATTAAGGGACAATCCATATTCTTGCATATATTAAAATTGGAATTATATGTAGTCATTAGGGTTTGTTTGATGTATTATCTTCTTGAACCCTTTCTCTGAAAGTAAATTATTCTTTACATTCTTCGTTAAAACTCAAAAAGCATATAGTTCATAGGTTTTATCTACTGCACTTGGTTGATTTCATTAAGATAGAATTATATCAAAGCTAGATAGTCAAGTAAGGATCTTAGGGATAAATATAGATGTTCTCTAAATTAAATCAATCAAACAAATACTTAGGCTCACAATTAGCCCTATCCTTGAGGTGAGATACCAAGGATTTAATACCTCATGGGAACCAGGGAGACAGTGCACTCAATCCCATAAGACAAGTCGAAAACCCTCTATGACTTCCTCATCTTATAGATCCTAGTAATGTTTATTTAGCATGTTACTTATGGGCATGAACTTAGTACCTACTCTACTATGTGATTAATTATTACATTATCCCACTCTATGTCTATTGCATTACATACTACCATCAATGGCTTCCAACATGACTTGTAAGCTTCTATTTCAACATAAGCTACATCATCTTGGGCTTGTAGATTCACCAACATCTGGTTATACCTTGTGTATAATTTCCATACCTTTTCTACCATTACCATAAGCTCTTTATGCAACTCATAAGTTGTGTCCACTAGGATCTCTAAATTATAGCAATATCACATATTCTATCTAGGTACATATTCTTGATCCTTAGCAACTAAAGCTTCCTTCTCCTCTTTGATGGTATGCATAATTTGTTTAGTGGGTTTAGGACCTTTTATTTCTTTCTCATGTTGTGTCTATTTGAACTTAGAGTATCCAAGGTCTTCCCTACCGATATTTGTTACCGTGAAATTTATTAAAATTCTTCTTCATGCACTCTTTCTTCACTTCCAGGATTTAATGCTTAGTGGCTAGATCACTAAAGTTATCCTCTACAAGTTGAAACATTGATTTGAGTATCCAATATTTCTATGGATGTCCATAATGGGCAAGTCATACTTGACAACATCGAAGTTCTTCCTTATAGTTTTTTGCAAATGGAGTATTGGGTTTCTTGACAAATTGCTTTTCTATTAGAATATTCTTTTCCTTATTGTAAGCCATGTTCAATTTGACCTCTTTGAATTTTGGGTTACTTAAATATCATCAATAAATTGGAGATATCAATTTCTTTCTTAATATTCTCTAAGTGTGAATTTTTTTAACATGTATATGAGGAAATCTTAATTATCATTAGGTATTTTATTCTCCAAGTCCAACGCCTCTTCTCCTTTATACCTCTTAGTTTTTTTTATTAATTTTTATTAGGATGTTGAGTAGCATCATCAAGGTCTTATCAATATTCTTATTGGATCTCATCTTTTTTCCTTCTTTGGTAATAGCTTCCTCTCCCTCCTTCTTTGATAATCATTGTCATTATCATCCCCATCATGATTCTACCTCCATTTATACTATCAATACTTGTAGTTAATATATACCTTTATGAGCAACTCACAAGTACACCTTAGAAATATGCTCTTGATGAAGATTGTTGTCTTTGAAATAAGATAACATTAGTCATTTCTTTATGCTTGGATGTAAAAAAAAATAATGGGTGAGATATTAGAAGAGTTTATTTCTATAGTATAAAATTTAGCTTTGTGATCCTTTGTGTCAAATCCTACTTCCTCATTGGAGAAAAATTCATCCATAAGAGCATACTTTACAAAGGGGGTCTCCTTTCCCTTAAGGGCATATTTTCCTCATGAAAGCTTGGTAGCTGAGGATCCTTTAGAGTCCTCTAAATGAACCCTCAAACTCCTTCAACCTTGGTTCTTTAATCATATATTGACCATTTTGAAGTTTGATCCACATTGGTAGCGTTATGGTACCTAGGGATAGGGTACATTAGAATATGATATTATATTGTTTATAAGTATTATGGATATTTAGCATGAGCCATGCATAACCCAAGGTGAATTGTATTATAATATGATATTATAGTCATGATTTGGATAACGGTTTAAGAGTTGAATAGGGTTGGGGCTATACCCTTCCCAAAGTAGCATTAGAATATGGGTATATAAAGAAGAGATATTGTCATTGTAAGAACCATAATTCATATCAAGTATTCTCTTATAATTGTCTTTCCCTATGAAGTGGCATCTTACCTTGGCATATCTTATGGAATTATTCCTTCCACAAAAAAATTTATTATTGTTTCCCTACCTTAAGGGTATTATCTATATTTTTGTTTCTTTATGTGGATTCTTTATGGAATATTATTTATGGATGAATAATTTTTTATTATTGTATGATGGTTAATTATTTATATTAATGGTAATAAAGTTTTGTAACAAGGAGATCTGTGTCCCTAGTTGTCCTTTCATACACACCTTGGCTATCATCATAACTGGAACAAAAATATTCATCACCATTGTTGTGCCCAAAGACTAAGTCTATCCATTTGGAATAGATCATTTTAATCACTTCTCTTCCATAATAATTCCTTTTTTTTAAATAAGCAGGAAACCAAACTGTTGAATATCCACCTCCATGTTGCTTAAATCCCTTGTTGACTCATAGGTATAGTAATTAATAGTAAAAGAAATCTTCATGAGGATATTAAGATGCTTTCTAGTAATCCTCCAATGGAATATGAGATACTATTGATAGAACTCCTTAAGAATGAGGTCATCAGTGGGTCTAATGGGAAACACCATTGAATTGTTCACTTCTATGGATACTTGGATGTATGAATAGGTTACATTTTGTACAAACTAATTTGCATAAGGTGTATTTCGTTCATTACATACTTTGATGGTCTAGTGTTGTTATCCCTAATCAGACTTTCAAATTTGTGCCTTAAATAGTTATCATGGATAAAAAAATCCTAAGGATTCTATTTTTAGCATAAAATATGGGATAACATAAGGGAATTAACAACCCTTGTTCAATATTCCTTTTGAGTTCCAAATTATTCTTATCTAGAATGAATTCAAAAGACTATATTATATAAGAGGTCATGTAAATTAAAATGGTATTGAGGATGCCACACAACTAACTGATCAATTCATGACAAATGAAATATACCCAATCGATGAGATTATTCTAAAAGATGAGCTTCAAAAATGACAACATCTAAGTTCTAAAATATTTGTACTTGGGATCTCCCCCTACATGGTTGAACAACATAATTGCATCTCTAATTTCTTCCTTAAAATCAACCTTGGTAATGCTCATTATTGTGTGCAAGTTCTTTCTTGGGACTTTCATCTAGTGAGTTGCAATAAATTTGAGGAAAGCCTATTGGTGCTTCTTCGAGGTCTTTGTTGCTTTTGTATTAGTGGTGACTATTGAATATTATAAAGGGAACCCCAAGCCAAAAATAGCCCTTACTACTGTTGAGTGGTAATTTTGCCCTGTTGTAAAACAACACTCACCATTAGGATTCTTGTTAGCAAAAAATCCTCTCTTGTAAATAAATGACAAACTTCTTCAAAATTCTTCTAAAATATGGTCTACAAGCTAAGATCCAGAATAGCTTAAAAGCTTGAAAATGATAATTAACAAGGGGCTTGCTGGTTAGATTGATTCTTATGATTGATATAAATGAAAGGGGTTGAGTTCCCTTTTATGCTGAAATCAAAAGCTGTAGATCTAAAAATCAACTATACAACCTTATGCTTTTGATTTTAATTGTGAAACTTGTATTCTGCTAACTAGTGTTGTGGGAAACCCCACTTCCTTTTATCTTGAATTTAAGAATGAGGTCAATGTTAGCATTTGGAGTTAGTCTGTTCCTTTTACTTCAGATTTAAGTGGAGGACTAACTAATGCTATGGAAAAATCCACTTCATTTTATCTTAGCTTTAAAATGTTCTACACAAATAAATGACTCCCTCCTCGCCTCACTGATTCATTTATCTTATGCTTAGATGATAAAAGAAAATGCTTTGAAAACAAAACTATATTACTAAAAAAAATGAAAAAGATAAAGTTAAAGGAACCATAAAAACAGAAATCTGGACGGACCAAAAATTTACCAAATCTGGAAAAGGACCAGATATTATTTAAAACCTCTGGAATGACCAGAAATTGAACAACTGAAATCTGGAAAACTGGACCAGATGTTTGAAATAGATTTAGGAGCAAAACCATAAATTAAAAATTCCTAGAGGAGGACCAGAAGTTTAACCATGTCTAGAGAATAGACCAGATCATAAAAGTATAATGCAAGAAACCAAACCCTTAGCACCTAATTTTTATTTGAATTTACTGTATAACATGAACCTATTAGAATAAAACATGAATAAATTTAACCTACAGAAGCACAATATAAAATTTATTCATGGCCAAATCAGAGGTCTAGATTATGCATAAAATAATCTATCATTTGATGTAATCACCCAGTGCATAAGACATCAAGCAAATTCCAAATGCATATCAAAAGATAATAAAAAAATCTTATATTTCAATAACAAATCTTCCTTTATTCCAACACAAATGCATGAATGCAGCAAAAATAAGTAAACCAGCTCCTATGGATGTTAGCTTCCTCCTCTGAATTGTAATCCTCCTTTTCCCTTTGTTAATCTTCTCCTTGTTCCTAAAATTTCCAATCCCTCGATCTATGTCTCCTCTCCCTATTTAAAACTGTCACCTCCCCTTTGGCTTTCGCTTCAAAAGTAACGCTTCATTTTGTAGCACATTTGAAACACCTTTATGAGCCGCTCATGGTTTTCTTAATTAAAACAAAGCTTAGATCATGATGGACCTCGGTTATAACCCCTCTTTATTTTAAGATTCATAATGCGTTGTCATGAAACGCCGCTCGACCTATTTTAGATGTTTTTATTTAAATAAAAATCCCCCACATCCTTCATGTGATGCCACGTATTCGTTGGCCTTGCCCACCGTGCAATTGCTGCACTCAATACCTATCATCCTCGTAGCTATAGAAACGTGGCCATAGATGTTGTATACCACCAATTTGAAACTACTCCAAAGCTGCTACGTCCACCTGGCGGTCTACATTAATCCCGTGCTGCCATGTAGGTCACCACCCTATTTTTCCATGCCCGTCGGCATCCATTGAGAATTCGTGTGTCGGATCTGAGACCCTGACGATGTCCACGTCGAGCTCAACTATCTCCAGCTAGGTCGCTGTGAAAATGGAATCCATATCCTATGCCATGTCATCCGCAGCCAAATTTGTTGTGTCCTTCGTTGTCACATGGGTAACCTCTTCGTCGTACGTGGTATGCGGGCTAGTTCCCTGTTCACGCGATCATACTATGACCTGCCATAAAAACATATCAAAGACAAATTAGTTAACATTTTAGTTTAAATAAAATTTAGAATATTCTAATAAATGTCCACGTAAACATAGGACAAGCCTATAACTACCACACAGCCAATATAAAACCAAAAATTTATAATAAAACTAAAACTACTATCTTAAAATAAAATTCCTAAAAGGACAAAACCCATCTATACATATATATTTTCATATATAAGTATATCTTTATTTGACTTTTATTTTATATTTTATTTTATTTTTTTAATTTTAATTTTTTGTTTTAGATTATTATTATTATAGATGTGAGATATATAATAATAAGAATTTTTCTTTATTTATTTATTTTTTGTTTTTTTATATCAACACCTCACAAAAGTTAACCTATTAAACAAAACAAATAAACCAAAGTAAACTAAAGAAACCAAAGGGAACGAAACTCCTAACCAACATTAGACAAGGATATCACTCAAAAACAAGCAAAGCTTTCTAAAACTCAAAATTAAAAGGTCGGTCCCCAAATTTGGGGATAGTTGTGGAGAAGCCACAACAACTACTAAATGCTTGATTGAGGCAAAAAATTTCCCTTTTGTGGTGACTAGATTACTAGTCCATCTATCCAAATATTTGACATAGATGATCATTAACTCTGGTAAAGACAAGATATCTTAAAAAATGAATACCTTCTCTAATCTAGAATCTCTCGAGTAGTTGTATCTTTGTTCAACATTGATATCTTTCTCTAAGGCCTTTGTAGTATCCCATCACCATCTTGGTTTTGGTGATGTTTGACAATTGAGATACCATTCTCGTCTCCTCCCACAAATTGTACTTGAACTTCATATTTTTTAAAATATAATATTCACTTATTTGAATAAATCATGAGTATTTATGGAGGATGAGAAAAAAACTTAACAATCATTACCTTTACCATACTTCTAACCTTGCATAGACTTTCATGCATGCGAAAGTTTCATGTATGAAGGGTAAAATTACACGAGTGTTGAATATCCATGATGGTATACCCATGAGACTTTTCTACAAGTGGGACACACTTTATGTGAGAATAGACTCACAAAGAGAAGAGTGTTTAAAAAGTATTAGACTAGACTCAATTACCCATTAGACCAACAAATCTTCAAGACTTTGACACACAACACTTAGAAATTTTTTACAGATTTTATAAAGGATGCTAACATGAAAACTATGAGACCAAGTTAATATGGGAAAACAAAATGATTGATAGAAATTGTTGTTTTTAAGGGGTAGTATCTAAGGAAAGACTAAAAATACTTAGTTAACCTTACGAAAATTGCATTTTGAAAAACTCATGAGGAGGGACGAGACACTTTGTGAAAGCATTTTTATTTTATAATAATGCCCTAGATACAATGTGGTAATTTTTTACCGTAAGATCAAAAAAAGGTAAAAGTGGAAAATGCACTCGTGTGAAAATGGAGACATTGTAGAGAAAAGAGAAAAGAATTCCCTTACAACAAACTTACATGCAACAAAAAATAAATTATCAAACCATTAGGGTAATAATAATAATACTATGCTATCAAGTGACATTAGTTCAACTGGTTAAATTCCTCAACATTTAAGGAGGAGACCATATCTTGTATCAATATCTCATATAGGCCTCTAATCTAGAATCTCTCAAGTAGTTGTATCTTTGTTCAACATTGATATCTTTCTCTAAGGCTTTTGTAATATCCCATCACCATCTTGGTTTTGGTGATCTTTGACAATTGAGATACCATTCTCGTCTCCTCCCACAAATTGTACTTGAACTTCATATTTTTTAAAATATAATATTCACTTATTTGAATAAATCATGAGTATTTATGGAGTATGAGAAAAAACTTAACAATCATTACCTTTACCATACTTCTAACCTTGCATATGCATGTGAAAGTTTCATGCATGAAGGGTAAAATTACACGAGTGTTGAATATCCATTATGGTATACCCATCAAATATTTCTACAAGTGGGACACACTTTATGTGAGAATAGACTCACAAAGATAAGGGTGTTTAAAAGGTATTATACTATACTTAATTACCCATTAGACCAACACATCTTCAAGACTTTGACACGCAACACTTAGAATTGTTTTACAGATTTTATAAAGGATGCTAACATGAAAACTATGAGACCAATTTAATATGGGAAAACAAAATTATTGATAGAAATTGTTTTTAAGGAGTAGTATCTAAGGAAAGACTAAAAATACTTAGTTAACCTTACGAAAATTGCATTTTGAAAAACTCATGACGAGGGATGAGACACTTTGTGAAAGCATTTTTATTTTATAATAATGCCCTAGATACAGTGTGGTAATTTTTTACCCTAAGACCAAAAAGAGATAAAAGTGGAAAATGCACTCGTGTGAACAATGGAGATATTATAGAGAAAAAAAAAAAGCATTCCCTTATAACAAACTTACATGAAACAAAAAATAAATTATAAAACCATTAGGGTAATAATAATAATACCATGCTATCAAGTGACATTAGTTCAAATGGTTAAATTCCTCAATATTTAAGGAGGAGACCAAGGTTCAAATCTTGCCAAAAGTACATGGATTATATCCAAGCTTTGTATTAATACCACTATATGGTGATCATGTAATACGGGTGGGACTCATTTTAATTCCATATAACCAATTGAAAAATATAATAATAACACTATGTTAGATGAGTCTAAGATGAGACGATAAAAGAAAGAATACAAGAAAATCATAAAATTATAGAAGTGAAAAACAAAAATATCCAGAAGATAAAACATAAGAATTATTCCCCCCCCCCCAAAAAAAAGAGAAAATTTTGACAAGAAAAGGTAAGCTTACCAATAACAAGAAACTAATCCTCACTAAGAGAAGGTTAGGCTAACATAGTTGACACCAATTGTAGAAGGCCTTCAAAAAAGTAGAATACAAAACCCCACACATGTGTATCAATATGGCAAAGGCCTTCAAAAAAGTAGAATACAAAATCCCACACATGTTTATCAAGATGACAAGAATGAAAAATGATTAAGACAAAGATGTATTATAAAAAAATAAGCCATGCATTTTGTGACTACATTCACATGTGTAAAAGTGGGTAGAAATAAGCATTAAATGTGGGTTAATAAGAAGAGTGTATGATATAGTAGGAAACATGCTACAATATGCGATGAAAAATCCATGAGAACAAGTAGATGTGAGAGGACATTAGGAAAATGTCTACTTGATAATAGTTAAACTTGGGAGGGAGTAACCTTGTGCACTCAAAGACTTGCATGAAATGTTGCTCTCAAGGAGCTAGGCAATGATAGACGCCATTGTATTATGCCCATTCGAACTTCTTCCCACAAGTTCCAAGTAGCATGTTTCTTGCGGACAACGAGATACAAAGAACCTTTTGCTCATTATAAATCTTTGCAAGCTTGATTGAAATAGATACTCCAGAGCTAACTCAAAATGGACTCCATCCTCAGAAGGTTGGCTTAAGTTGAAATTTGATGGCTCTTCTAGAGGTAATATTGGGTCATCTTGTAGAGGATGAATTTTCAAAAACCATGAAGGATACATAATCCTTGCCTATGCTGAGAATCTTGGCACCCTCACCAACCATGTTGTGGAAGCCAAAGCTCTCTACCGGGGATTATTAATCACAAGTGATCTTCAATGCAAGTTAGTGGTCGAAGGAGACTTGCTAAACATTATCAACTATTCCAAAACCAACAAGAACCCTAGTTGGAGGGTTAGAAACATTATTTCTGAAGTCAAATGGCTCCTTCTCAGTCATCTAGAGACTGTAGTGCAACACATGTTTAGAAAAGCCAATGGAGCTGCAGATTCGCTGGCCAATCTGGGCCACTCTCAAAGGTTCCTCAATGTATGGTATAATTATTTCCCTATAGACCTACTTAAAATTGTATTTCGAGATCGCATTGGTCATCCTTGATCCCCAAATCTCATCTCGAGTGTTGGGTCCTTTGGCTGGTGTCCCACCCTCATCGCCCATGAGTCACCCTTGTTGGTCCACCCTAAGTCATCTCTCCACCGTCTTCCCCTTGACAGTTCATGTGTACCCTATCCACCCCCTCTTGATCATCCATCATTAGCCTTTTCTACTAATTATGTAGGGTTCCAATGTTCGTATCGTCCTGGGTGCTAGATCCATGATGCCTTGTCTCGATTCAGTCACATGAATTAGTCCTCGTGATCTTAATCCTCGGGCCCTATCTAATAAACACCGTGTGAACTTTAGAACCATGCCTCTTCACATGTGCTTTTCTAATATTGAGCATGATTCCAATAGCATCCATATCCGTGCCACCTTCAAAAATCACTATGGAGATATCATCCTAGACGTTACAACTTCCCATACCATGATTATCCACCATGTAGATGAAAACCACCGCTTCACCATTGTTCCTTCCCTGTGCAATGTTTGGGCATCGCTAACGGGCACACATCCCATGAAACACTACCCTTTGCTCCCCGTGGTGCTCTAGTGCACCTCAACTTCTGATCTCTTCGACATGTGTGTTGGGTGGATTGTTAAATTGAGTTTATGTTCGAACACCTTCCATTTCAATCAGCCTCACTCACATCTTATTCATCCTAAGTTCAAAACCATATGTAGAATTCCCCAAATGGTAATTGTCAGCCTTGAACCTCGACCCTGTTGTCGAGGATATCCTGAAAAGCCACAATTGCCTTCCTTTATTGAAAAAATTCACTGGTAATGAGGATATTACCAACACCATCGTTAGTATGGGAGAATGGTCATGTCTCCGTTAGTGGCCTTGAGTTTACCATTGATGTGCACCTACTGGCGGAGGTGATGGGCCTTCCTACGGATGGGAGGAGCATTCATAGAGATAAATATTCGATGGTAGCGGAGCTCAAGTTCTTCCCAAATAAAGGTAAGGATATCCTCACCACTAATGGAGGCATTAAAAGAACCAAGCTCCCTAGTCCTTGGGACCGACCAGGGCCTGCACTACATCCTCTACAAGCATGCCCTCGATGCTTTTTCTAGAAGAGATTTTATCACCTCCTCCCCCTCCTCCTCCCTTACCCCCTCCACCTCCCTTGCCCTCTTCACTTCCCTTGCCCCCCTCAATCCCTCCCTCCATGCCTACCCTGACCCTTTTCAGTTCGTACTTGGTCCCTCTTAGTCTGCCCCTAGTCCCTCTCAACCCGTCCCCCAACCCCCCGTTGTCTTCCCCTTCACCCCCCCTTGTCCTCCCATCTACCCCATCCCTGCCAAGTTCGTTGGTAGCTCCAATAGCAAAAACCACATCTAGGAGGTCCCGAGTGATGATGTGGACCCTAATTTCTCCTCCTTTGTTGCTCTTTTGATCAAATCCGAGGTTCAAGAAGATTTTGAGCATAATCCGAGAGCAGTGAAGTGTTCTACGTATAAGTTTCTCCAAAATCCTATCCCTTCCTGCGCATGTGTCTCTCTACAATTGAAGAAAATTAAAGTTGACTCTGCTTCCCTTGCTAAAAACAGTGAGTTGGGTAAAAAACTAACTCTTCTCTAGCTAAATCTATCGAAGTGGCAAATACTTATGCTCGGGTGGAGATGAATACTGACAACAGAGGTGTTACAGAACTGACGAATGTTACTGGTGATAAGGGTTCTCCCTATAATTTGATTCTCAATCACTTGGCTAGCTTTGTGGCCACCCTCTCTATGGCTGCTAAAAATGTTAAGTCATAGTGGACTGTCCTCCAACAGGTGGCGAATGACCTTGGTGTCGTCCATGTGCAGCTCAGTATCATATTTAAGGATGTAGAGGAGATCTGCACCACCCTTGATGACAATTGAATGCTTGGCCCTAATTGTGGGGTCCCCCCTAGGGATGGGCTTGACCTCTAGGATGAGATCATCCCTTTTGTATTGCAGGTCCTTCGATTTTTGTTTTTTGGGTTACTCACCATTTTTGATAGATTTTACTATGTTGGTTTTTAAGCCTGATGTAATTCAGTTTCACTTTGGATGTATTAAGGTTTTGGGGTCCCTTCCAAAACCCTTACATTAATGCAAATTTTATTGACCGACCAAAAAACAATAGAGACGTCGTAGCCACCGCCTATAAAGACATAAAAATAAAAATAAAAATAATTAATGGATCAATTTTCAAGTTTTAAAAACTGTGTTATTTTGACACCATTATATCCTCATTGTTTTAATTCTTAAAATAAATTTTATAAATGATAATTTAATCAACATTAAGTAAAATGAAAACTTATTATTATTATTTTATTAGAACCAATAAATATATTCAATAAAAATAAAAGAGGTTAAAGATCACAATTCGGGGTGTAAGACCACTCATACGATTAAAATCGGAACCAACCCCTAAAAGGGTGAAAAACAACATAACTAAGCATAGAAAAATAAATTAGAGTAAAAAAACCTAAACTGTAAAACTGTAACTCTAGGCCCCAAGTAGACTTATTACTCTCTCATTTTGTTCAAAGCCAACACCTCAAAGGTGTGGGAATTGTTGGGTTGAATGGGTGAAACCTTTTTTTTTAGGTAGACTATCTCCATCTTCTTTCCATGTTGAGGACTACGAGAACGTCGAACCTGTAAAGAAAGGGAGGGATCTTATGGCTCTGCATCGAGCGACATATCTTCAATACCGCTAAGATACTCCAATACACTATAATGTTGGATGAATGAGGAACATAACTATCCAACTGAACACTAGTCATATGAAGTTGCTTCTCTAGAGTGGCATCTTCTTTTGTAAATCTCCTTCTCGGATTGTGGGAGCACCTTGCACTAGCCGAAGGGAGTGTACTAGAGGACTAGTCGGTTGGGCAGATTGTGAAGCAATCATTATTGCAGTTCTTGGGGTATGAATCTGTTGAGACTGAGGAGCCTCATTGTTAGCAGTTTTAGTTGGAGGACCAACTTTTTCCTTTTCATACCTTTTTTTAAGACATGTGCCGACTTAGATTGTGTACCTTTAGAAGCAGTCAAACCTGCATTTTTATGCTCTCCTACCATCATCCAACCATCCTCCTAAGGTTGAGGAGTGGACGCACTCGGTTGAGTGGGGCTCTGCTTGTCCCTGTTATGCGGTGGGACTATGCTTGTCCCTGTTATGCGACATCGGACAAGCATGGACTATTAAAACTTATTTTCGTTTGGAAGGATTTGTTAGTTGCGTCTATCCAAAAAATAAATTTTATAAATGATAATTTAATCAATATCAAGTAAGTCAAATGAAAAATTATTTTCATTTTGAAAGGTTTGTTAGTTGTGTCTTCCATCCATAGAAGTGATTTGTAAAAAGTCTTAGATCTAGATAAATAATATATGAATACCATTTATCAAATGACATTAGTTCAATTAATTAGATTTCTCAATTTTCGAGGAAACCAAAGTATATATTTATTTTTTATTTATTTATTTTTTAGATACATAGGAGAGTTGGTTACATCCAATGCAAAGTTTCACCATAACAGTTATGGAAAGAAGTATATATATATATATATATATATATATATATATATATATATATATATATATATTTATTTATTTATATATATTTATTTATTTGTTTGTTTGTTTGGAAGATTCGGGTAATGGGTAGTGTGATAAATTTCTATAATCGATATATAAAGTTGAACAATCCCCTTACAGTCATAATCCTAACTAAAAAAATTCAAAATTATCTAGATATATTTATTATACATATATGTGAGTGAGTGTTGCAAAGCATTAGATTTGGGTAAAGAAAATATGCATATCAGCCATTGTTAAAAATATATTTCCTTTCAGAGATCGACACTTATCTAGTAACCTCGTGTGTTACCGCCATACATGTACATACACTAAATTTTAGAATATTAAAAACTATATAATTAGAATCATTATAGACAAATATGTATGAACTCCCACGCACTTATGTTTATGAACTCCCACGCATCACGTCAAAATGTACAGTTCAAAAAAGTTAAAAGTCTATATACTATGCTCCATTACATTTCGACGAAAATCACTATGCATTTATATGGAAAGGCATTCTTCCCGTGTACTAATTTTTTTTTTTTCGTTAGGATTTGGAGGGTTAAGAATTGGAACCGTCAATTTTAAGTTGGTAAACAATCAAACAAATTTAATCATAAATATATAAAAGTGTGATTGCGTGTAAATATTAAATATGAACAAATAATTATCATACATATTTATTTTGTTAACTTTATAAAAATGAATGATTTAAATGATAGGTGAAAATTTAAAATATGGTAATGTTATAGTGATAAGGTACACTTTAGATACTCTAAGTGATTTAAAAAATAAAAACTTACATGCAGTATAATACATATATTAATATCAAGTGCGAGTCGAAAGTGAGTATGAGCCAAGAGCAAGTTTCACTAAGTAGTATGAACATAAAGTTATATTTGAAGCTCTAATGGGAAGTAAGGATGCCTTAGCAATTGAAAGTGGGTTGAATGTATGAAGATGCTAGAAGTAGAGGAATGTTGAGAGAGCACTCTAGGGTTTGAGAGCATTCTGGTATGAATTGTTCTTGCTTCAAAGTAGGATATGTACAACGTGTTTTTGTCAATTCCTGTTGATTTAAAATGGCTCCCAACCCTGGAAAGCCAATGATTATCGTTGGCAATGTAGGTGGAAGGACAAGAGAAGGTGGCTCCTATCAAACAACCTAGGAAGTTCATACTAAAGGTAGTTTATGAGGTAAATTTCCTTCTAATGTGATTTTACCATTGCCAAAATTTGACAATGCTTGCAAGTGGTTTGAATCCTATACCCTAGTTGAACATTTTATGGGGTGAATTCCCAATAAAGCTACCTTGTGGTCTTGGGTAAACTTAACTTAGGCTCTCCATGGAGTCAAACTTGAGCTAATTCAAAATTTAACCAAGGGTTTTTTTCTTTTCCACTTTGTAAATTGTGTGCATGCAAAGTCAATCTATGAGCATGGACCATGGTTTATGAGGATCTCCTTATTGGTATTTCTCCATGGACCTAGGATTTTTTGGTATTAGAGGAATGGACCTCTTTCCTAGTATTCCCCTCCTCCTCTAGCCTTTCCTAAACCACATAGCAACATCATTGGGGTGAGTTATCTTGGTAGAAGCCAATAAGTTTTTTCATGCCCACCCATAGAAGTGAGTTTGTGTAGAGGTAGACCTATCCAAAGACCTCAAGGAGTCAATTGAGATCTAGGTTGATGACTCCATTATTTCTCAATGAGTGGTTTATATCAATTTGCTAAATACTTGCTTTCATTATCAATTATTTGACCATAAGGTTAAAGACTGCCCTCTTATGCCCCACAATAAGACTAAACTGGCCCCTAAGAAAATCATTGTGTCACCCCTCCAATCCAGTAAGGATGGATGGACCACAATGGGAGGTTGTAAAAATACATGAGCTAATGCTACTAAGGCTCAACAATCCAAGCCAACAATGAAGACAACTGCCACTTCATATCTAAAGCCTACTAAAAATGTGAATGAGCAAACAGTTGTACGACCTTCGTTGGTGGAAGTGGTTAACGAAGGGGCTTATCAGCCTTAGCATAGCTACACCCCAAATGTAGTCAATATGGTTGCCAAGATTATCAACAAAGTAAGCTCTCCCCTTAATCTCCTCTAGCCATCTCAAGACACTCTCATAATATGAGGTGATAGGTGGAAGAAGGGAAATTCTTACCAGAGAAAAGGCTTCACCTCTCTAATATCCAGTTGGGGAGTTATAGACCTAACCATGAGGGCACTAACAATTTTGGGGCATTGGAGTACCTTGACGATGAGGATATATCATTAGACTCCCTTTCCCAATGAACTTCCTCTCTTCAAATGTTTAGGGTTTTATATACCCCAAGCATAAATATGTGGTGTACGAGGTTCATAAAGAATTCCTAGATCTTGGTCTCCTACACTTGCAGGAGATAAAATTTGTAGGGTTCTTGTTGTCAACAGTTTGTTGGGTTATCTGGCCAGAAAGCCACTTCCTCCACAGTGACTATGAGTAAACCCAAGGTAGCATTTCCACCTTCAACTCCCCTCATTGGAAGCCCCACCACCTAGTGGCTCATGGATGTGACCCTACCTATCGAGTGTTGTGGGTGGTTTTCAATAGCAACAACCATGCACTTAGGGTAGTTAATGTCTATGCTTCCAATGATGTCATCGAATAAGCCTACTTATGGCTCTGGCTTGCAAAATACCTTGCTTTTGCCATGTGGCTTATTTGTGGCAACTTTAACATGATTGATATAGCAATAGATAAAAGAGGAGGCCACAAGATGCATTGGACAATAGGTGAATAGATGGCTTGGTTTCATATGAGTAATAAATTAGGTCTTTATGATCCCAATATGGGATGTCCCAAGCCAATTCTCTATGGCATACATGATCCAACATGCATGCCAAATCTAACAAGATACTTAAGTGGCTTGATAGGGAAATGTTACCTAGGAAACCCATATTTAATTTTACCAATTGATTCTCTATATCGGTTGAACTACTGCCCAAGGTAGTACTCTCATACCACTCCCCCATTCACTTTCACATTGAATGGTTGGGTGGCGGAGGGTCAACTTTGAGCAATCAATTTTACTTGAACATGTCATTGCTCACTCATAAGCCTTCGTTTACCCACATCTAGTATATATGAAATCTGAAGCCACATATACTCATGACCAACAAGTGGATTGACTAGTGGAATAGTGTAATCAAATGCACCGCTTGCTTCCTTTGCACTTATGGGCACCAACTGATCCTCTTTTTCTGCCACTCATACAAGACCTCCACCTTGGACCTCCATCATGCCACCTTGGAGTTGGAAGCTTAGTAATTTTTACCCTCTCTACAACTTCAGGTAACCAAGCTTTGGAAATAACAATAGATAGTCGATGCTCATGCAGCCTGGTGGGCCCTACTTAAAGCCAAAATCCATTGGCTTAAAATTGGGGATAGGGTTTTGAAGGAATTTTTTAGTCTCGTTGAGGAAGAGACACCACCCAAAAAATCAAAAGGATCAATGAAGGAAAATAAGTTATCATTGAGATACCTGATATTTTGCAGGTCTTTGCTTGGCATTTTCATCATATTTTTTAAGCTTAGGATCCTTCCTGGGCTCAATACCATGCCCTTCAATAGGGTGTTAGTGTGGTTCCATGTTGGCTTTCTACCTCCTAGAAAACCCTTTGTGATGGCCCTCCCTCATAGGATAAACTCAAGGTTTCTATCTATTCCATGGCCAATGATAAGAATCTATGTTGTGATGGGTTACCCTATGAATTCTATAAATCTCTATGGGATACAATGGGGCCAAATCTACACTAGGTCTATCTAGAAGCTCTCAGGACCAATTATTTAGGCCATTTGATAAATAGGAATAACATTAAGCTCATTTTCAAATCTAGGGACCTTGAAGATATTTATAATTGGAGACTCATCACCTTGCTTAATGTTTCCTACAATATTATAGCCAAAGCCCTCACTCACGGGGTCAAGAATATTCTCCCCCTAATCATACGACTAGAGCAAACTAGTTTTACTAATAGTAGTTTTATTCTAGATAACATTATAGTTGTCTAGGAAGGGATGGAATGGGTGAGGCAATTCTGACAAAAATTCATATTCCTCAAGATAGATTTTGCTAAAGCTTATGACATGATTGAATGGTCTTTCATCTTGACTATGTTGTAGGCTCTAGGATCTGGCCCTACGTTTCTATACACTATTCAAATGCTCTTTAATGATACCCTTGTTTTCCTTACTATTAATGGTAGGAAATCCCCATCCTTTGGCCTCCATAAATCCATTCACCAAGGGTGCCCACTTGCTCCTACTTTATATGTTTTTGCAGTTGAAGGGTTTGACTATCATTTAGTAGATGTTATCTCCAAGGGGAGGGTGAAATGGATTACCCTTTTAAGCACCTTGTAATAGCTGGTTAATGGGAACTTTGTATATGAATCCTTTCTCACTCTCATTGAAGAGAAAGATACCATTGAGAATGCATTAAATGCTTAAATATGTTATGTGTGTCTTTAGGGTATAACATCCAATAGCAAAAGACTCAATGTTATAGATAATCCTTCTTGCTAATGCTTACTTAGTTACATAGTTATAACTTGAAATAGATCTATCAAGGAGAAATATTTAGGTTCTTGGGTATTCCCTTTGTCTTCCAATCCTCATCCTCAATATTATGGTAATGCATCTTGGATAGAGTGGAACATAAGTAACATAAGTGGATCTCCAAGCCTCTTTCTATAGTTGGAAAAGTTTAAGTCTGATCTAATATTTTGGTCACCACCTATGCCTATTACTCTTCAAGTTGGACCTACTCCAAAGCCTCCTACCAAAAATTGAAGAAACTCCTCTATGACGTTTATAGGCTTCTTTAGAAGAAATGAAAGGTTTTCACAAAGTGACCTAGGAGTTTTATTGTCTCCCAAGGGAATCTGGAGGATTGGATCTTCCGGATACCCAAAGGTAATGGATGTCCCTTTGTGCCAAATGGATCATTAGAGCCATGCAAGGTGATGAAACCTAGAAAATAGTGCTCCATAACTATATTTCTTCAGGTACTTCTTACAAGAGAAAATCTTGGAAAGGGCTTGGGCTACCCTCACTTTTGGTTATAAAATTGCTTATCTAGATTTAGGGTAACATTGTACCCATAATCATCTGGAAGGCTTATGATGCTATTAGACCATGGTTTTAGTGGAATGGTAATGGGTTATGCAATGGGTTATCCATAAACATTTAGTCAATTTGGTGGTCCCCCATTGTCAAGCACAAAAATCAGCCTTTGTGTCATCACCACTCTTAGGATTAAAGTAGAGGATAGATTTCTACTTCATGCCCTTCTCCTCAAGTGCAAGAATGAGGCTCCAAGGATTGGCACCCCTCTTCCTTTATATGGGACCTAATGATTGCTTTGACAGTAGAGGACACTCCATACCAACAAGCAAAGCATCACCCTAATGATCAATCTGGATGGGAGCCCATTATTGAAGAAGTTGACCCATAGTTTGGGTGGGGTAATCTACCACAAATATTTTTCCCTTTTGTTGGTGCTATTTTTGCTCTCTAAGTGTTAGCAGTTCCCGCTTACTTTACGATTGTATTTTATTTTTTGAGTTTAATCCTCAAGATTTTGTATAGGATGATAGGGGGACTTCTAGCTTGACTTTTGAGGGTGTGCTTTCATACCACCTGACTTTTTTGTGATTAGTATATTTATTTATTTTTTAATAATATAAGTCACTTTTCAACAAAAGAGAGGATCCCTTAGCTAGAAGTATGGATTCCCAAATTGGAGATAAAGGAAAGATCAAATATATGGCAAGTTCAATCCAAGTAGTAGATATTATGCCAAACGTGATAATCAAGGATGAGATGATCAAGCATGATATAATGGTTCTTATAAGTAGAGGGTTAATAGGTAATTTTCATGGATACTAGCCATGGTTTTAGAGATTCAAAATTGGATCAAGTGGAAGTGGGGATTGAATTCAAATTACTCTAAATTTTCTTCCTAAATATTTTTTCCTCATCAAATTTTCCAATTCAAAATCAGGGATAAAATAATAGGTGGTGGCACATGGTTTAGGGGGAGAGATGCCCTTTATTTAAGACCATAGAGTGAAAATTTTCAATTCAAGAAAAAAACTATTTCCAATGTGGGTTAGGCTTCTTAGACTTCCATATCAGCTTATCAATAAGGATATTTTCATGAATAGTTGAAATACCCTAGGGGAATTCATCAAGGAGAGACTAACTATTAAGGAGAAAAATCATGCTATATATACTCAAATATGTGTTGCTATAGATATTTCAAAACCTTTTCCACAATCCATTAAGATTAAATTTGAATTAAAAGAATGGGATCAACAAGTGGATTATGAAAATATTGCATTTCAATACCACAATTATTATGATATTGGACACATGGCAAGAGATTGAAAATGAAAACTATGAATAAAGAGAGATTTTTTTGGTCATGATATAAACTTCAAGATGAAGCAAGGAAATCATATTGTAATAGAAGTTGGATTAGATCAAGGATATTCCACTCCAAGAAAAGAGGCAAAGAAATATTATCTACAACATCATATGGAAAAGGTCACCATAGCTCATTTGGATTAACCATTAGAACAAAGGAAGAAGGATATAAGCGATGAGAAAGTATAATGTGCAAGTTCAATTTTAGAAGGAATAAAGGTGTAAAGGAATATATAAAGAAAAGTTCTAAAACAAAGACAACATAAGAGGTCAAGTTTATTCTAGGTTAATCATCTTTATTTTCCTCAAGTACTATATAATCCTCCGCTGGTAATAAAAATTAAAGTGGTGTAGAGGTTATGCCTTGCACATTAGAGCTTCAAGAGCAGCATAAAAAAGAAATGAGGATGGATTAAATCCATAGAAATTTAGGATTTTTAAGGAAATATAAGATAATGGCTATGGAAAAGCAACCTTGAACTTTAGGGTTTTTGGGGCAACATAAAGAAGAAAGTGTTTTTGAGGTTAGTCCTTGCACTTCAGATCCTTTGGAGCAAGACAATCCTATAGATGATAAGTCTCACTCAGAGAATGTAAGAATATTGAAGAGATTGATGAAGATGAAGTGTTAATGGGAATGAAAAAGAGAGAGAAAGACCAAGAAGTAAAAACAAGGAGAAAAATAAACACAGAGGAATATTAATATGGGAAAATAAAAGTAAATATTAGAAGTGTTAACAATAAGTGGATCTTATAACCCATTAAAATAACCAAAAATTGGGTCTAAACCCACAAATAAAATTAAAAAGTAATAATAAAATTGATATCTAGGAATATAAGGGGCATGAATAAGACCCCTATAAAAAAAGGTATTAATAAATTGTCATGTTTTTATAGATATAGATATGGAAAGTGGATAGCAAATATTTTAGCCATTTATGGTATTGAACTTCATCTTGGAAAAATTTAAATTTCAGAAGGCAACTATACAAGTGATATTTTATTACTTAATAAAAATGATATCAAGAAGTTGATTATGGAAAATATCTTTGATAGAAATGCAAATGAAGAATATCTTTGATAAAAAGGCAAGTTAAATATAATTTAATTAACTTGATAGCAATGTAATGTTTTATTAATTTAATGGGAGTGCTCCCCAATAGAAGCCACACATAGCTTATTAAAATTGTGTGTGTGTGTATATATATATATGATCAAATGGTATAAATTAATTCAATCGATTAGATTCCTCAACTTAAAGGAGGAGATCCAATTTCAAATATTTCCAAGCAATACATGCATAATTGCAAACAATTGTAATACCATTATGTGGTCATGATGTAATATGAGTGGGGCTTCTTTCAATCCCATAAAACCAATTTATAATATATGTATGCATATATGGATCAAGTGTAAGTTGGGAGCAAGTGAGAGCTAGGATTAAGCCTCATATTTTCTTGTTTTAGGCCTTTAAGTAAGGAAAAATGAGAGTGTGAATAGGAATAAAGTGCAAGTAAGGAGCAAGCCTCGCATTTTCTTGTTCCAAATATTTGGAAAAAGTAACAAATAAAGGATTCATATGAGGAAAATCTATATATCATGGAAGAAAATCCATATTAGAAATCCCTAATTAGAAGGGTGCCCTATTTGGATTATGGATTCCTAAGTTGAAGACAAGAAGAATGACAAATAAATGACAAGTCCAATCTAAGGAGAGGATGTTATACTAGAAGTTGTTATCAAGGATGAGATGATTTAGCATGATATAATGGTCATTAAAAGTAGAGGGTTTATATAATTTTCGTCAATACTGGACAAGGTTTTTGGAGATTCAAAATTGAATCAAGTGGAAGTGGAGATTGAATTTAAATTACTCCATGAATGCTTTTCCTAACTATTTTTCTTATCATATTTTTTAGTTTAGAAATCAGAGATAGTGTGTGGTGGACCATGGTTTAGGGGAAGAGATGCCATATATTTAATGCCATGGAGTAAAAAATTTTCTATCAAGATAGAAACTATAAAAAAGCTTCCAATGTGGGTTAGGTTTTTTAGACTTCTACATGAATATATCAATAAAGTTGTTTGTAATAATATTGACAATACCCCAAGAGAATTTATCCACGAGGGACCAACTATAAAGGAGTGAAATCATGTTGCATATATTCATATATGTGTTGTTGTAGATATTTAAAAACCCTTACCATAATCCATTAATATTAAATTTGAATCAAGGGAATGAGATCATTAGGTGGATTACGAAAATATTAATTTTGGTGTCCTAAATGTTATAAGACTAGAAACATGGCAAGAGATTGCAAAGTGAAAACAATGAAAAAAGAGACCAAAAAATTGTTATGAGATAAACTTTAAGATGAATCAAGGAGATCATGATGTAGTAGAAGTTGGATTAGATCAATAATACTCTACTTTCAAAAAGAGGTAAAGAAAGTCTCTTTACAATATTATATGACAAAGTCCATTGGGATGTGAAAGTATAGTGTGTAAGTTAAAATTTAGAAGGAACTAAAAGTACAAAGGAATATGTGAAGGAAATTTTTAAAACAAAGGATATGAAAGACGTCAAATATATTCTAAGTAAATTATCTTCATTTTCTCAAGTAGTGTAAAATCCTCTCATTGCATTAGAAATAAAAGCAATGTAGAATTTATCCCTTCCACTTTAGATTTTAAGAGTAGCATAATAAAGAAATGAGGATGGAGTATATCCATAGAAATTTAGGGATTTTAGGTTAGCATAGAAACACAATTAGTTTGGATTAATATCCTTTTACTTTAGGGATTCTAAGGCAACATAAAGATGAAAGTGTTTTTTAGGTTATTTCTTGTTCTTTAGATTTTTTAGAGTAGGATAAACTTGTAATGATAAGTCTCACTATGAAAAATATGGAAAAATCAAAGATATTGATAAAACTAAAAAAAAAAGTGTCCCTATCGGGACACTAAATTGATATGTCTTTGAGCTTTCATCCAAGAGAACCAAGTTTGAATCATGGTAAGGATGGCCCCTAATGTGTCCCTAGTTGGGAAAAGGTATGGGCCCTTTCAAAAAACCATATATTTACCCTAATATTCTTATTAATATTAGAAGGGTTACAGTGGAGAACAAAAAATCTAAAAATATGGCACCACAGGTTACGACATCTACAAGCTAGAGTTGTAGTGGAGAACCTAAGCTCCAAAAATATGATGGCATGGACTATGATATCTATAAGCTAGGGTTGCAATGGTGATCAGAATATCCAAAAATATAATGGCATGGGTTATGACATCCATGAGCTAGCATTGTAGTGGATAATAGAAGCATAAAAAACATAGCAGCATGGGCTACAACATCTATGAGCTAGGATTGTAGTGGATATCAATATATCTAAAAACACAATGACATAGGCTATGAAATATATGTGCTAGGGTTGTAGTGGAGAATAGAAAATCCAAAAATATGGTGGCATAGGTTGTAGCATCTTTGAGCTAGGATTGTACTCGAGAATAGAAGCTCCATAATCATGGTGTCTTAGGATGTAGTATTTGTGAGCTAGGATTGCAATGGATAATAGAAACTCTAGAAACATGGAAAAATAGGTTATGACATCTATAATCTAGGATTACAATGAAAAATATAAGCTCTAAAAACATGGCAATATGAGTTGCAGTATCTCTGATCTAGGTTTATAGTGGATAATAGAATATTTGAAAACATGGTGACACATGTTGTGGTATCTATAAGCTACGGTTAAAATGGAAAATAAAAGCTCCAAAAACATGATGTCATGGGTTGCAATATTTTCAAGCAAGGGTTGCTGTGGAAAATAGAATTGATTCAAAGGAGATCTAGGGTATCCTTGTAAGGCATGGTAGGATCTTTCTAGTTGCAAATCCTAGGTGATATTATTTTTGTCACTACTTTGTTGGGTTAGATAGGAATATTTGTGTGAAGGGTGAAGGGTACACCTCTTATATCTATGCCATAATATAAGATTTTCCAAGTCTATCACAACCTTCTACTAGAAGTAGGAAAACTAGCAATCAAATAAGGAGAGCTAGAGTCAGGGTTATGCATAAGGGGTCAAACCCAAAATATACTTGTAAAATATAGTGAATCTATTTCAAAACTGTAGCAAATATTGGCGAAGGAGTTTTGGCCAGACTGTGTGGAAAACAAGGCCTAGATTGCAAAATATGGTCCAGCCTTATGCAGAGTAAGGTTCAGATCAAGCTGAGAGCAAAATATGGTTTGGCCTAATGCAGAATAAGGTTTGGATCAAGCTGAGTGTAGAATATGGTCCAACCTGATGCAAAATAAGGTCCAAATTAGATCAAGTGCAAAACATGATCCAATATTAGGCTAGGTGTAAAAAATGATCTGGTATTAGGCCAGGTGCAAAACATGATCCGATATCAAGTTGGGTGCATAATATGATCTAGCCTGATGTAGAATAAGGTTCAGATTTGGTCTGATGTTGAATATGGTCTAGCCTCATATAGAATGTAGTCTGATAGCGATCCTGATGCAAAACATGGTCTAGTGTTGGACTTGTTGTAAAACATGGTCCAGTGCTGGGTCTGATGTAGTATAGGGTCTGGTATCGGGTCTTAAGTAGAATATGGTCCGATGTCGGGCCTAATGCAGTTTATGGTTCGGAACCCGGTAAGGGGCCTGATGCAAAAAATGGTCCATCGTTGACCACCTACCACGTGTCACACAATCGATCACCCATACTGCATGTCCAATACAATGCTGCCACGTGTCGACTCCATCCATTCTATCTATAAAAGGGCATCAACTATCATTTTTTGGGTTCATTTCTATGACTGCACCCAACTAGAGCGAACCATTACCGAGCAACCAATTTCTCCTATTTCTCCTATTTCCAAGTTTCCAATTTCTAGCAATGGCCATCGCTTCCACCCCTATTCCAAAGTTCAAGAACATTTCTTGCACACTAATTTTAGATTTGTTAATAACCCCAGGTATGGACTTATCATGGTTAGATGATGCAGGTTTGACAACCTTGGTGTCAATGCCACATTTCAAAATTGATAAAGTCCTCCTACAACATATTATTGGTGGTTATGACCATGACAAGGCCATAGTCAAAATGAAAATACGAAATAGAAATATGTCGTTCACCATCACAGCTACAGACATTAAGAGATTGACAGATCTTCCTTTCAGTGATTGTCCTCCAGTGTCAACGAAGTGCCAACTCTCTACAGATGAGAAAGGCTACCTCGACAAAATGTACCAACTCGACACAAAATATTTGGCAGGTATAATTCTTGTGTCTTAGAATCTGTTAATGCTAAAAATTTCAAATTTGTAAATTGTTATCTAATTTTTTTGTAGCTTCCACCGCCAAGTCAAAAAGAGGGTTAACAATCACCGATGTTAAGCATCCAACTCTGAAGGCCATTATTGAGTTCTTCCAGGCAAGACTGATTCTACTTGGAAGATCAAAAATTCTATTTTGGGCACTAGCCTATGTTATTCATTATGAGCATCATGAGAGGTTCGATTGGTGCACCTATATTCAGATCGCATCAGGGCTGAGTTGCATGCGGTGCAATTGCAAACCAACAACACACAACCCATTGTGGCCACTATTAATTACATTTTAGCACTATATTTTGAAATTTTTCATAATTTGCAAGATACTCTTGTTCCTACTATAGTGCATGCAACACTACAAGCCATTGCCTTGACACCAGATGAATTGAAGGTAATCAATCAATCAAAATATTTGACAATCAAATAGTATTTTATATTTTAGCATGTTTTCATTTTTTAATTTTTCTTTTCATCTAAATGTAGGGTAGGGTAGCCACCATAAGGAATAAATAGGATGCTACCAATAGGGGTCACAGGCCAGAGCAAACTGGTGATTCTAAAGACACTGGATCAAAAATATCACCATTACAGAGGCCACCAAAATATCCGAGGCAAGCTCCTTCTCCTAGTGGTTCTCGTACGCCTAGGTATGCACAAAATGTGTAGGCTGAATCTAGTGTGGCCACCCCCCATTGGTACCCAAATTCAACATATTTCATCATCTTCAGGTAAAACAATGTGTATTTACTTTGAATTAAGGTTTTTTTCTATTTGATTTTTTGAATAATGCTAACAAAACTTTTTTATGTTTTCAGCCACCTCTCAATGACAACCGATGAGAATGAGAGGCCATATGGTAGCACCACTTCCACCACACCCACAGTTTCCACCACAGCAATCGCATCCACCATAGCAACAGGTTCCACCGTGACATCCACATCCACAACAACAATGACAGGCACAACCTACACAGATGAGAGGCCAAACGTGGGTTGGAGGTGGAAAATAACTTTTTTCATAGATATCACGATCGGTAGCACCAAGTTCTGGGCCTAGGTTCTCGTATTTTACATTCCACACTTCTTCACAGGCACTAGAAGTTTCATCCATTGGATTGGATAATATCCAACTTGATGATGATTTTCTGTTGTAGGGCAACATTTTAGGCTTTAAGGCAATGGATGTGCTTCAAGATCCACTGGGTGAAGCACAAAAAATGGAAGCCCCTATAGCTGAGCAGACATCATTCCCAGCTCTTGAAGGAAATGACCCTCTTCCTCAAACTGAGGATGACATTGTTAATTTTGATGAAAATGTCTTAATGGTTGAAAATACGGAAGCAACCGTGAAACAGATTGTGCTTCAAGATTTTCAAGAAATGAAGGATTGGGAATATCAGGCCAAGGTCCTAATAAAGAAAATAAATGCCCGATATAAGAATTACACAAAAAGAGATTCAATTTTTTCTTTGGTTCAGTATGAACCAGAAAAGCTTAGCGACCTCCTAAATCAGGCCACAACAGGAAAAGTCAATTCAGAAATTATGTATGATGATGATGTTTTAAATATTATCATCAGTAGATTAGAGAATATTAATGCTGAAGCCCAAGATTTTTATAACCAATGGGCTTTCGATAAGGAAAAAGTTGCACTTGCTGAGTCTTCCAGGGATGTGGTTGAGGTAAGAAAATGTTTATTTATGTTTCAATTTGCTTTTGCAGTTTATTTTTTATATTTCATTAAAACAAGTAATAATTTTTTATATAACTATTTTGAATGATGTTTTCATTTTCTTTTTGCAGTCAAATTTTGAAAACTTAAAAAGGCAAGTTAACAACATGCATGTTAATATCAATGCGACAAAAACATTTTTGCAAAATGCAATGGAAATGAAGAAAAGAATGCAATTAAAAGTGGTGGATAATAATCTTTTGAGAAAATATATCAGGGATAAGCTCCATGAAGATCCGGACATCGTACTACAACACCAGAAAGCAAAAGAAACACTTCCAACAATACTCGAAGATCCAAACCAGCAAGAAAGTGCATTGTTGGGGAGTATTGTGAAAGTACAAGAAAATCTAGTCAGACTTGGTGCGCTACCGAAACAGGGTGTCAAGGAAGGAGATAAAGGAAAAGAAAAGGTCGTTGCAAGTGAAACTGAGGCAACTATCCCGAAATAAGATATTTAACAATGTAAAAATATTTTCAAGTTGACTACAGTCAACAATTTTGTACAATGTAATATATTTCTAATCGAATTAATAAAAACTATATTTTCTAATTTTGTGTCTTCAATCATTCAAAGGTTGTTTGCATTTATAATTTTGTGTTGCTTTTCTAGTATTACTCACCAATATTATTTACTATCTTCATCTCAAACAACAAAAGAATATTTTTGTTGATCAATATTCATACATTAACAATACAATACCAATATTATGATATAAAATATAAGACAATGATTTATCAAGGAAGGCAGTTGAAACACTATGATATAAAACATACAATATTTAAAAGCACAATGTGATATAAAATATACAATTTTTAAAAGCATAATGTGATGTAAAACATACAATTTATGAAGAAACATTGTGAAACAACATTGTGAAATCTGGAATGAACGGTTCTCAAGTTATCTAGAATAAATATTTTGCATAGCACATTTTGAAACAATATTGTGAAATCTGATAACAAAGAAAGTCAAATTTTACATTGTTGTGATATACTAGAAAAATCAGAATTCAGGTAGCTGAAATGAACACTTCTCAACTTGTCTAGAATCAATCTGTGAAGCCACCATTTGATCACTAAAAGCATCATTTTCCTCCTTATCGGTCGTATTCATGATACCCCTTCTATCTGCAATTGAATTCTAGTATGCCAATGCTCTATCATATGGAAATTTGTCCAGCTGATACGATGACACATAAATTCTTAAACAATTTTCTAGATTTTTGTCCAGCCTATTATGGAGCTTAGATTTAACAAAATATAGTGCACTAAAAACCCTCTCATCTTCCATA
This sequence comes from Wollemia nobilis, assembly GCA_028583015.1. Classification (NCBI taxonomy): domain Eukaryota; kingdom Viridiplantae; phylum Streptophyta; class Pinopsida; order Araucariales; family Araucariaceae; genus Wollemia; species Wollemia nobilis. Next base: position 954,662 of record JAQPPZ010017031.1, on the reverse strand, counting down.
GATCCCAAAATCATTGTTTGACATAATTCATATAAACAAAAGTATTCACTAATCGTATCTTGTAAGATACTACTTGGATACAACTTTTGCCACAAACGTGCAATGGAACCAGTCTCATGGATGTTACTCAAAAGTGATGCTTGTTGAACCATTGTACTTCCAAAATGTTGTGACTATTGTCTTAAAAGATCTTTGTTGAGAATACCTTTTATTTCAACACCATTGACTTCCACACTTTTACTGAAATGCTCAATAAGGATGCCCATATATTTAATAAACAACTCTTGTGTAGAATTGTGATCATTGCAAGAACCCCAAAACAAAGGGTTAACAACACCCATGGCCTCAAGCAACTCATGTCTTTGAAACCGATCTCTTATCTCATTTGTCAATGATTTTGCTATGTTGAACAATTTTTTCTTAGTATTGTGTAAAACAACTTCGTATCTATTGTGTGTTACACAAACTTTTTCAACATCGTCAGTAACTATACTTGACTGCCTTTCATAACAATATAGAGGTATCATATTTCCATGAACATTAATACAAATATTATCATTGATGTCAAACTTCAAAAAGCTTTTTGCATCATTCACGTTTGTCAATGTTTTCCAACTTTCAAATAAGGGATCTGTAAAATCTGATTTGGACACATATAACCTGTCAATAATCATACATATTTGCTTTCTCATCCTCATGAAATCAATGATATAGATGGATCTCTCTTGTGCAAGTTTAGTCAATCTGTTCATTTCTTGTAACATTGGAAGAATACCACATAATGTTAAAAGAGTTTCCAAGTTAGTCAAATGGAACAACATATCGTTTGCCTTATCAACTGCCCTACTATTTGCATACATAAACCCTGTTAAAGATTGATATTCTGTAAAAACTCTGTGTGCAGGTTGATACAATGAAATCCACCTTGTATCCACATCTTTCAACAATTTTTTTCCTTCTGTAACTCCTAGTGCAAACTGTTGAAACTCTGCAAACCTTTTTGGACTGCAAGAAAAATAAGAATGTATTTCACGAATAAGGTCTTCCACTCTAGCAACATTTTCAAAAGTGCTCACGATTTTATATGCAAGATTCACTCTATGAGCCATGCAATGAATGGGTATCATATATGGGGCAACTGAGGTTTGGAGTCGAACACATAGGTCATTCATGTGCCCTTGCATTATAGCAGCACCATCAGCTCCAACGCAAATTAACTTTGTGGCTATGTCTATATCATTCATTCTCGCAATTTCCTTTAAACTAGTCAAAACAACATTATAGATGTTTTTTGCATTTGAAATTTCCACCATCTTATGTAATCCTAGCAAACTAGGCTGCCTTACATGATTTTGAAATGTGTACACATGCATGCAAATCCAGGATGTGTTGTCCACAACTGTCACCTCATCAATAGAAAGTGAAATGAATCTAGAAAGTTTTACTTTCTCCCTTAGGTCCTCCTTCTCAACTAAAGATAGACATTTTACCATTTCCCAACCACTTCGATCTGACCAATGGGAACTAGGAAGGTTTTGCACATCAGCTAGTTCATACAGGTGCTTATAATCAATAAAATTGGACATGGGTCTACCCTTTTTGAGAATACTAAATACAACAACAAACTACAAACTTTTTGAAGCTAAAATGGTCTTCTTCATTTTATGAAATTGGGTTTCAATCGTTCCACATTTCTCAACAAGGGATTGTTGTTGCTTTAAGTGATTCTCATAATCTATTGCATATCTGACATGCATACATTCTGATGCATCCTTCCACCTAACATATTTTTTAATTTTACCATCACTTCCTATAACTTTTACATATACTTTGCCAACATGTTTTTCTATTGTATCTTTTTTATTTTGCAGCCTATGATCCTTACCTAGTTTCCAACTACAAATTTTGCATCTACATTCTTTTTTATTGACTTGGTTGTCTGTAGTCAAGACCGACTCAATCCAGGGAATTTTTTTTGCCCATTCATTCTTAAATGACCTTCCAATAACCTAGTTAGATTCTGTCTTTCTCTTTTTAGAATTTTTTCTTGAAGATTCATAAGAAGTTTGTAGTGTATTTGATTTATCGCTTTCATTTTCAACTTGCATATCTTGGTGAGGAATATCTTCAAGTGATTGTTGGATGTCATTGTTAAGAGAATTTTCATTAGAAGGCATCTCTTGGTGAGGAATATCTTCAAGTGAAGGCTTATCATGGTCAACAGGGTATTCTGCATAGTAACATACAATAATATTCTTTATCATTTTTGGATTTTAAAAAACTAACTTACAAACAGAAAAAAATATTCATATCATTGAGCACATACTGAGAACTAACTGTTTGAGGAAGAAAGTAGTATTGAAAATAATTACAAAATATACAACTAACTGTTTAGAAGTCAAAAATCATTTGTACCTCAAATTTGTATGGATGTCGATGGCTTGTTTGATTTCGATGTATGGCTAAAATATTTGAGGATACTCTTTTCAGTAAAATATTTGGCCCCCTTCTTTCCATCGTCGGTGGGTGACATTTTTCTTGTAAAGAAAGTGTTTTTCATTTTAGAAAAGTAATAAAATGTTAAAGAGATGTTACTTCTCTTAGGCCTCAAGATAATATTGTAACTAGAATAAATAGATGGTCGATTGCTAGAAAATACATACTTGTTTCCTACCATGTTTTATTATGATTTTGTCAGTGTATGCCACTACTGCATTTTCTAGTGATAACACTTGTAACTGATAAGAGCACAAAAAATTTCAATATACAAATTCAAATTAAATTAAGAAAAAAGTTTTGTATGCAAAAAATAATTAGAGATACATATATGGAACAATATCATATTATAGTATAAAAAAGCATTTACTAAAGTATTTACCTATTTATAATATTATAACAGAAAAATAGATCTGAATAGAAATAAAGAATCAAAGAGTTTTAACAGAAGGATAAAAAAATAGAAGACAACATGCAAAACATGGAAAAATAGAGAAAAATAATTGAAACTGAGCATTGACATATTTTCTACAACTACTTCAACTTATATTTAGAATGTCTTAAGAGAAATAGAGAACCTGGTGTAGAACGTGATCTGGTAATCTATTCTAGTGCAGAATAGGGTCCAAATATCGGCCTTGTACAAAATAGGATCCGAAGGAAGACCTTGTACAAAATGAGGTCTAAAAGTCGACCTATTGCAAAACGGGGTCCAGTATCGACCTTGTGCAAAATACAATATTATATTGGTCTAGTGTAGAACATGGTATGGTATTTTCCTGGTATAGAACGTGATCTGGTATCGGCCTGGTGCAGAACACGATCCGGTTCGATGCAAAAATGGGTCCAATCCGATGCAGAAATGGGTCCGATTTAGTGTAAAACTAGGTCCAGTCCAGTGCAAAACTAGGTCCAGTTTGGTTTAGAACTGGGTCTGGTCTATTGCAAAACTGGGTCCGGTCTCTTACAAAAATGTGTCCAATCTGGTGCAGAACTGGGTCGGGATATCCATCTAGTGTAGAACAGGGTCCAAAAATGAAAAAGTATCATTGGGGTGTTAATTATATATAGTGGTATACTTGGCGAATTGGGCAGGATAATTTAGAAATTTTAAAATTTTATGGCAAAAAGGGTCCTCTATTTAGGCGGGATTGCTAGCGAATTTAAAAAAATCCATAATACTATTATCAACGCACGACGAACCGACACCTAAAAAAAATTCTAAAAATTTTGGGCGAAAGGGCCGACGTTCGGGTCCCCCAAAATAGCAAATTTGAATTTTTGAAAATGCAAATATTAGCCCAATTGGCGAATATTCGCCGCTATGCATAACCTTGGCTAGAGTATACTCATCAGGCATGGCAAGACCCTCCTTGTCACAAATCCTAACCAATTTTTTTGTTGGAACCATGATATTATTTATTATGTAGTATTTAAATTTAAATTAATTTGATAGCTATCCACTTTGTGTTACATGAATCATCAAGTGTTCTTTGAATGAATTTGAGTTTTGAATTGGGATCGGGTAGGAGTTTCTCTAGTGAGAGCAAGATCTTCTCTAGTGAGGGTGAGAGGTTCTTTGGTCATGAGGTTGGGAATGGATATCATCCATTTATTGGAATGGAGACAAATGGTATCAAGGTAAGTCCACCCCTCAATATTAGACCCCCAAGTTTCTCTAATAGGACCTCCCTCATTTTTCTCTCTTCTCGAGTCATAAATTCTTTACGAAAGTCATCCGAAAGAATTATTTTTTGATGATGAAGAACTACAACCATTTCGCTCTCCAATAAAAATAGGAAAATCTTAGAGTCCCTTTAGAGCTCATGAACCTGACAATATCTTAAGAAGCTGGTACACTAGTTGATTCTTGGCTCATGCCCTAATATTGATTCCACTAGACAGTGGGCCTTCTTTAAGTGGAAACCTTAGAGGCACATGGAGTTAGTTGCACTCCCTAAATTCTTCTTCCTCATAAATTTGATCTATTCCAAAGAATCAACTTGCATAATTGAAGGCGATCTTGGTTCTATGGTAAGACTAGTCTCTTTCTAAGGAAGTGGGGCCCTGACTTCAATCCAAACACCCAATATATCAACTCTGCTCCATTATGGGTCAAACTCCTTGGTCTACCGATCTAGTTCTAGAATGAAAACATCCTTAGAGGCATTATGAGAACCATTGGGGGCCTAATTTATTTTGACCTTACCACAAAATAAAAATTAATAATAATCTATGCTAGAATGTGTATTAACATTAATATAGAGGCTGAGCTCCTAAATTCCATCAAACTGGTCTTGAATATCTCCAATTGGCTTCAATAATAGAATATACAAATAAACCATTTTTTCTCCACTTGTAAGAAGTAAGAATACCTATCCCATCGATGGCCATCCTTTAAGATCCACTCAATTTCCAAGAAGGTCTGGCATTGCAAAGAATCCAAGAGGTTTTTGGATGCATAAAAAAATCCCCAAGAATCTGGCCTTATCTCCAATGAGACCTAGAAAATGAGCAAGGTAGAGTCTATGCTTCCATCAACCCAAGTAAGTTTATGTATCCCCCCTCTTATTCAAGAAAGTCCCTTTTCTTGTTTGGAGAGTGGGACTCTCACAACTTTAGAGGATTTATTGATCTTCAAATAAGATAAATCCTTTGGTTTGGAGCCTCATAATGATGACCTTGTTCCAACTGAATCCCTTCTATCATAAGGTAAAGGTATTTATTCTAAAGAAGATGTTTCTATTGTCGTAGAACCTCAAGTTGGATCCCTTGGTCTTCCAGTAGAGTCCCTTCCATCACATGGTAAAGGGATTAGCTTTGGAGTAGTTGATTTTGTTGTGTCAAAGATTTAAATTGATGCCCATGTTCTTCTAATAGAGTATGACTTGAAGCATGTTCTAGAAACCCCATTTCCAAATGTCTCAAAGAAAATTAAAATAAACAAATCACTCCTTGATCCATTACTAGAAATGAAAAAAGGAAGTGTAGACATCAATAGTTAAAGAAATGTAGGTAGGCTCTCAAATCAAGACCTCAAGAAAATAGAATTAGAAGCAAAAATAAAAAATGGGGCATAATCTATTCTTTCCATGTTAGGAAAATAAAATCTTCATACAAAGAATAGCTTTGCCTCAGGCCTCAAGAATAATCTCTCCTTATCCTAGGATCAAGGAAGGAAACATATTTCATATCCCCATAAATGAATATCCTCTCCTAGGACATGATAGGCCTCAATGGTCATGCCAAACAAATACTGCTAGCTTCCATAAGGAAATATTTAAATCCACATATCATTCTTTTACAAGAAACCAAAGTTAAATAATCTAACTTAGAAAGAGTAACAAAATCCATATGGAAATATGTTCAATTTTTAGCTAGTCTAGCTTAGGGTACCTCAGGGAGACTGCTATGTCTTTCAGATCCTCTGAATATTGAAGGTAGACTTATATCCTCCTAAAAAATAATCTCCAATATCCTATTTTTTGTAAATAATCAAAGTGCATATGGGTCTTATCCAATATTTATGCCTCAAATTCCATTCAAGGGAGGGTCTAATTATGGAATACTCTGAGTTATATGAGGAGTGTTTTTAGTACCAAAGCTTGGATGTTGGTTGGGGACTTCAACTCCCATTTATTTCCATCAAAAAAAAGGGAGGTAACTCCATTACTTCCAAAAGCACTAAGGAATTTGCCTAATTTGTTAACAATAATGAGCTAATGGGCATCATCTTAAGAGGCTCTAAATACACCTGGAGTAATATAAGGTTGGGTAGTTAGTTGATTCAACCCAAACTTGATAGGATCCTTATCTCCAAGGAAGGGATTTCTCCCTTTGGGGATGTCACACTTCACTCCCTCCCCAAAATTAGCTTAGACCACAATCCCCTAGTTCTAGAAGCCCTGCAGTCAACATTTTCCTTTAAAAACCCTTTTATATTTGAGGTCATGTGGTTCCACCACAAAGATATTTTCCCCTTGGTTTTCAACTAGTGAGATCACAATTTCTTAGGCCCTCTTATCTCCCAAATGCCAAAAATATTTGCTTCATAAAATTCAATCTTAAAGAGTGGAAAAAATTGGTCTTTGATCACCTCTTTCTTAAGAAACAAGATTTTTAGAAACAACTCAGTAGTATTGAATCAACCATCTAGAGTGGATTTCCTATAGAAGACCTAAGATATAAAGAAAAATAGTTACTAACTACTTTACACAACACTTTTGCCTATGAAGAATTCTTCTAGAGGAAGAAATCCAGAGCTCTCTAGCTAAAGTATGGGGACTATAATACCAAGTTCTTTCATACCCCCACTCTCTGAAAAAAAAATTCGACAAAATTAGGGAGATTGTTAAGGCTAATGGAACCTCGACGAAGGACCTAATGGAAATAAGGGGTAAGCTAGTCAACTTCTTTAAAAACTTACTAGGTTCTGTGGAACCTAGTAATAATCAAGCTATGAGCAGGTTCCTTGTCAACATTCCTTTCCTCATGCCCCAAGACCTAAATACCTTCCTTTATAGCCTCTTATCTATAGATGAAATGAAAGTAGTTATATTTTCAATGATGGGGGATAAGGCACAGGGACCCGATGGTTTCCTAGCGATGTTTTTTTTTTTTTAATTTGAATGTTATTGGAAATGATGTGGTGGAAGCTATTAGGGAAATCCAAATAACCTAACACATCTCCAAAGATGACAAATCCACATTTTTAGGTCTTATTTCCAAATTGGTTGGGGTAAAAAAATTCAAAGACTTCAGGCCCATTAGTGTTTGCAATACCATCTATAAGATCATCTCCAAAGCTATGGCCAATAGGTTGAAAAAAACCCTTCCTTTTCGAAAGTGAGGTAAGACAAAAAGTCAATTTACTAAAGAGAAAAAATTTCTTCGTCAACACCCCCATCAGAAGGCAAAGAAAAATAGCCCAAATCTTGGGATGTGTTATTTCAAAAATTCCCTCGAATTACCTTGGAATGCCTCTTTTCAAAGGAAATATTCAAGAGGCCTTTGGACCTTTGTCCTTGTTGTGAATGTCGCACAACTAGCCCTAAAATTAGGGACCCACCTTAAAAAATTTTGTTTCTAGGAGTTTGGTTGCGTTTGGGTAATAATTTCCCGTGAGGTCAAAATGTAGGTTCCTCCCCTTGAGTTTGCTTTTTAGCCTCCATGGTCGCATTGTAGGCTTGTGGGGCGTTGTGTGTCCTCATTGTGTTTATTTCATAGTATTTATGTTTTAGTTGTTGATTAAATTTTGAATTTAAAATGTGGTCTTTAAGGTGGCTTTGTTATTTCATTTGAAATTTCGAGTAATTCAAATTTTTGAAATGGATTAATCCAATTCATAAAACATAAAATAAGCTTTATATGTATGTATATATTATATATATAAACATAAAAAATAAATAAATAAATAACTTATATATATATATATATATATATATATATATATATAATTTATTTATTTATTTATCTATATAAGTATATATAAGTCCAAAAATAATAAAGAAAAAATATTATTATTATATATTTCACATATATAATACTAATTAAATATAAAAATATATATATCAAAAATAAAAAATAAAAAATAAAAAATAAATACATATATTTATATAGCCATATATATTTATATATGTAATAAAATGGAGAAGGTTATTTTATCCTTTAGGTTAGGTGTAATTTAATTTAGATTTAATCATTTCAATTTTTTAGCTTGATTTAATTTCATGTTTTTTTAGAGTGTTGGTTTTGGTGATTTTTGTCCTTATGTGTTGTTGCAGGAGATTCAAAGTCAAGGAAGACAGACATTGGTGGAGGTAAATGTGGACAAAATACGATGTTGATGGTTGCCAAACGAGCCAATGCAGCAAGCAATGTGGACCAACCGGAGGGTGACAAGATGTAACTCTCGTGGATAGCCATGCAGGAAACAATGATGATGGATTTCGAAGAAGGCTACCCGATGGAGGAGCTGGTGATGACTTGGAAAATAGACTATGTTTGTTTTGATAGTAAAATCAGAGAAATCAACGACAGAGAATGAAGCTGGACAGTGTGGTGATGATATGTATGAATGGGTGTTTGGTAAGAAAGAAGACCGTCAGATGTGATAGGCAAAATCTAAGAGTGCATTGTTGGTATGGGTTTTGTATACATTGCATTACCATCATGTATATGTTGTGTAGTAGAGTCAAGGTGACACGGTAACGATAAGCCACATATAAATCATGGGAGGTGTTTGTTGCTGGAAAAATACGATGATGTTGCCTTCTGGCGAACAGGACTCAGTAAACGCCTAATTATATGGTAGCCAGAGAAGTAAAATCATGATGTTATTATTTCCGAGTTGGATGGCACTTATACCCTGTAATATTGGAGGATATTATGTAATATAGGCATCAAAACAGTGATCGCGTTAGTCTACGGACGTGGGCGATGACTGTTGAGGCAGACAACACGGATGGTAATATACCATGCAAAATTGGATTTTAAATAGGATACAATGTTTATATGGTTGTCTTGTTACCACTGTCGGAAAGAGCACATCTAGGTGCCCACACTTGGAGCACCAAGCTCAAGCATCCAAGAAATGGTGGAGCAAGTCAGACCGTTTAATGCTCGGTAGCATTAACTTCACGAGGTGGAATTTGATATGGTGGTTTTGCATGATATACTCCTCTTGAATGGTATTTTGTGCAATGGAAAATCACGGATGTACATGATCGGATATATTTCTCCCCTAGTGATGAAGCACACTTGGACCTCAAAGATAGTTCTTGGATGTCGACCAAATGACTTGAGACGACATCACAAGCGATAACAAGCACTCAATCGCATGGGTGGAACAATGCGAGCTTAGCAAAATGAATGCTGAATACCACTATGTTCGAGCATAGTTCCATGGAATATAGAGGCCACTGTGTAACATGCATCATTAGGCAACATCAGAAGCATGATATACGGGTAGTCTTATCTTCGTACAGCAGGATAGTAAGATAGGAGTAAACGTCTCCACATCCGATACCAAGATAAAAAATTGTAAAACAGGAATGGACCTGCGATTTTATTTGTTTAGTAGAGGATGATCTCGATGGATGACAAGCATAGCATGGGCAAAAATGACAACCCCGCCCATAGTGGAAGTTCCATAGATGCATGTAGATGCAGATATTTGACGAGCAAGTCAGATTGATGGATAAGGATGGAGACTTGGGCCAGCGATGTGGTGATGTCACAAATAGTAATGTTGATAGATGGAATTACGTGGAGGTAATGGTGACTCATGTTCATTGTGCCATAGAAGCATCCCTATTGCACCTTACCACCTGCACATGATATGTTACGAGCTATAATAAAATGGCTGCCTCGTCAATTGCACAATAGGCAACTATGGAGAGAGACCTACATTTAAATAAAAAAAAGGTTTAGACACTGTCGTAGTAGCATAAACAAAGGGTATTGCCAAATGAAATTAAGGGTATGATAATTATGAAAAGGAAGAAAATATAATAAAGACAAAAATGCATGTTTATATGAAGAAACATTATAAAATTGAACGCACACGAAAAGCAAATCAAAAGAGTCAAATAGAATACCCAAATGGGCAGCGTTGGAAAACAAAAGGAAAACAGAAGGCAAAGAGGAAGGGCCAATTCAAATACTTTAAAAACTTGTGGAAACGCAGGCATGGGGGGTAGATTTTTTTGCAGGCCAAAGGCTGGACCTTTTTTGGAGGTCAAGGTTGGAAATATGTTGCAAGATTGTATTTCTACTTTGTATTACAAATGATTCCATAAATTTGCATCCTATTAGCAAGAAAGGAGGAGATTATTTCTGCATGTTTAGATTAATTTTCTATTTTTCCCCTTCCATGTTTTAGGCTTATAAGCAATGTTTTATGCATTTGAATGGTAGCATTGTCAAATGTTTAAAATATAGAAATTATTCTCTTTTTCCTTAGAAGCTTGAACCTACGTTATTGTGAGCTGTGCAAATGCAGGTTCAGATAAAATAGGTTACATGCAAAAGTTTCTCACATATTTTGTTTTGCAGAAATATGGTGGCATCATATTGGTAGTAGTCTGTTTCTGGTATTTTCAGCATTCTGGTCCATTTCCAGATTTTATTTTTATTTTTCTAACCCTTCCCTTTTTGCAAATTTTTTAAAACTTCGACAATTAAAATTATATTCGAAAAAAATTAAAATCCCAAAAATATATGCACGTATATGTAGAATAAGCTTTAATATTTCATATTATGCAATTTTAATTTCATTTTGAAGTCATTTTGAAATTATAAAAATTGTTCGAAGTTTTTTTTACAGGCATTTTATAATTTCAGATTTTACATAATTTTGCATTTTGAAGGTAAATCAGATTTCAAGCTTTTGCATGTTTACTTTGCAAGATATAAATTAACTTTCCTTTATGAAAATAACAATTTCAATAAAGGAGAGTGATTTATATGGCATTTCAAAAGGCCATTATTTTAAAGTAATAAATTGACTTCTCTTTATGAAAATTCTAATTTCATTAATGAGGGGTAATTTATTTATTATCGTAGGCGAAAAATTCTCGCACTCCTTTCCTCAAGGAAGATGGATTCATGCCTTAGAGGGGAATGGGAGAATGGATGGTCTACACCTCAGAGGAGAGGCACTTGATCGTGCCTTATTGTGTTGATTTTTCGACAAATGGGTTTTGGGTTCACCAGGAAACGTTTTGTGGCAATTTTCGTGCCTAGGCTTAGGAATTGGTTTATATGTGTTCTTTTTAATCCAATATCATACAAGCCTAAGTTTGGCCAAAATGCAACTATTCTATCCTATATGCTATTTTGGTTCAAATGCAAACAAAAAACAAAATGTAGGTTCCTCCCCTTGAGTTTGCTTTTTAGCCTCCATGGTCGCATTGTAGGCTTGTGGGGCGTTGTGTGTCCTCATTGTGTTTATTTCATAGTATTTATGTTTTAGTTGTTGATTAAATTTTGAATTTAAAATGTGGTCTTTAAGGTGGCTTTGTTATTTCATTTGAAATTTCAATAATTCAAATTTTTGAAATGGATTAATCCAATTCATAAAACATAAAATAAGTTTATATGTGTGTATATATTATATATATAAACATAAAAAATAAATAAATAAATAACTTATATATATATATATATATATATATATATATATATATATATATATATATATATATATATATATATATATATATATATATATATATATATATTTTTTTTTGTTTTAGCAAATAAAAAGAAAATTTTTTTTATATAAAAAACAAAGCTATGTAATAAAAGAAAACAAATATATATATATATATATATATATATATATATTTATCTATATAAGTATATATAAGTCCAAAAATAATAAAGAAAATATATTATTATTATATATTTCACATATATAATACTAATTAAATATAAAAATATATATATCAAAAATAAAAAATAAAAAATAAAAAATAAATACATATATTTATATAGCCATATATATTTATATATGTAATAAAATGGAGAAGGTTATTTTATCCTTTAGGTTAGGTGTAATTTAATTTAGATTTAATCATTTCAATTTTTGAGCTTGATTTAATTTCATGTTTTTTTAGAGTGTTGGTTTTGGTGATTTTTGTGCTTATGTGTTGTTGCAGGAGATTCAAAGTCAAGGAAGACAGACATTGGTGGAGGTAAATGTGGACAAAATACGATGTTGATGGTTGCAAAACGAGCCAATGCAGCAAGCAATGTGGACCAACCGGAGGGTGACAAGATGTAACTCTCGTGGATAGCCATGCAGGAAACAATGATGATGGATTTCGAAGAAGGCTACCCGATGGAGGAGCTGGTGATGACTTGGAAAATAGACTATGTTTGTTTTGATAGTAAAATCAGAGAAATCAACGGCAGAGAATGAAGCTGGATAGTGTGGTGATGATATGTATGAATGGGTGTTTGGTAAGAAAGAAGACCGTCAGATGTGATAGGCAAAATCTAAGAGTGCATTGTTGGTATGGGTTTTGTATACATTGCATTACCATCATGTATATGTTGTGTAGTAGAGTCAAGGTGACACGGTAACGATAAGCCACATATAAATCATGGGAGGTGTTTGTTGCTGGAAAAATACGATGATGTTGCCTTCTGGCGAACAGGACTCAGTAAACGCCTAATTATATGGTAGCCAGAGAAGTAAAATCATGATGTTATTATTGCCGAGTTGGATGGCACTTATACCCTGTAATATTGGAGGATATTATGTAATATAGGCATCAGAACAGTGATCGCGTTAGTCTACGGACGTGGGCGATGACTGTTGAGGCAGACAACATAGATGGTAATATACCATGCAAAATTGGATTTTAAATAGGATACAATGTTTATATGGTTGTCTTGTTACCACTGTCGGAAAGAGCACATCTAGGTGCCCACACTTGGAGCACCAAGCTCAAGCATCCAAGAAATGGTGGTGCAAGTCAGACCGTTTAATGCTCGGTAGCATTAACTTCACGAGGTGGAATTTGATATGGTGGTTTTGCATGATATACTCCTCTTGAATGGTATTTTGTGCAATGGAAAATCACGGATGTACATGATCGGATATATTTCTCCCCTAGTGATGAAGCACACTTGGACCTCAAAGATAGTTCTTGGATGTCGACCAAATGACTTGAGACGACATCACAAGCGATAACAAGCACTCAATCGCATGGGTGGAACAATGCGGGCTTAGCAAAATGAATGTTGAATACCACTATGTTCGAGCATAGTTCCATGGAATATAGAGGCCACTGTGTAACATGCATCATTAGGCAACATCAGAAGCATGATATACGGGTAGTCTTATCTTCGTACAGCAGGATAGTAAGACAGGAGTAAACGTCTCCACATCCGATGCCAAGATAAAAAATTGTAAAACAGGAATGGACCTGCGATTTTATTTGTTTAGTAGAGGATGATATCGATGGATGACAAGCATAGCATGGGCAAAAATGACAACCCCGACCATAGTGGAAGTTCCATAGATGCATGTAGATGCAGATATTTGACGAGCAAGTCAGATTGATGGATAAGGATGGAGACTTGGGCCAGCGATGTGGTGATGTCACAAATAGCAATGTTGATAGATGGAATTACGTGGAGGTAATGGTGACTCATGTTCATTGTGCCATAGAAGCATCCCTATTGCACCTTACCACCTGCACATGATATGTTACGAGCTATAATAAAATGGCTGCCTCGTCAATTGCACAATAGGCAACTATGGAGAGAGACCTACATTTAAATAAAAAAAAGGTTTAGACACTGTCGTAGTAGCATAAACAAAGGGTATTTCCAAATGAAATTAAGGGTATGATAATTATGAAAAGGAAGAAAATATAATAAAGACAAAAATGCATGTTTATATGAAGAAACATTATAAAATTGAACGCACACGAAAAGCAAATCAAAAGAGTCAAATAGAATACCCAAATGGGCAGCGTTGGAAAACAAAAGGAAAACAGAAGGCAAAGAGGAAGGGCCAATTCAAATACTTTAAAAACTTGTGGAAACACAGGCATGGGGGGTAGATTTTTTTGCAGGCCAAAGGCTGGACCTTTTTTGGAGGTCAAGGTTGGAAATATGTTGCAAGATTGTATTTCTACTTTGTATTACAAATGATTCCATAAATTTGCATCCTATTAGCAAGAAAGGAGGAGATTATTTCTGCATGTTTAGATTAATTTTCTATTTTTCCCCTTCCATGTTTTAGGCTTATAAGCAATGTTTTATGCATTTGAATGGTAGCATTGTCAAATGTTTAAAATATAGAAATTATTCTCTTTTTCCTTAGAAGCTTGAACCTACGTTATTGTGAGTTGTGCAAATGCAGGTTCAGATAAAATAGGTTACATGCAAAAGTTTCTCACATATTTTGTTTTGCAAAAATATGGTGGCATCATATTGGTAGTAGTCTGTTTCTGGTATTTTCAGCATTCTGGTCCATTTCAGATTTTATTTTTATTTTTCTAACCCTTCCCTTTTTGCAATTTTTTTAAAACTTCGACAATTAAAATTATATTCGAAAAAAATTAAAATCTCAAAAATATATGCACGTATATGTAGAATAAGCTTTAATATTTCATATTATGCAATTTTAATTTCATTTTGAAGTCATTTTGAAATTATAAAAATTGTTCGAAGTTTTTTTTACAGGCATTTTATAATTTCAGATTTTACATAATTTTGCATTTTGAAGGTAAATCAGATTTCAAGCTTTTGCATGTTTACTTTGCAAGATATAAATTAACTTTCCTTTATGAAAATAACAATTTCAATAAAGGAGAGTGATTTATATGGCATTTCAAAAGGCCATTATTTTAAAGTAATAAATTGACTTCTCTTTATGAAAATTCTAATTTCATTAATGAGGGGTAATTTATTTATTATCGTAGGCGAAAAATTCTCGCACTCCTTTCCTCAAGGAAGATGGATTCATGCCTTAGAGGGGAATGGGAGAATGGATGGTCTACACCTCAGAGGAGAGGCGCTTGATCGTGCCTTATTGTGTTGATTTTTCGACAAATGGGTTTTGGGTTCACCAGGAAACGTTTTGTGGCAGTTTTCGTGCATAGGCTTAGGAATTGGTTTATATGTGTTCTTTTTAATCTAATATAATACAAGCCCAAGTTTGGCCAAAATGCAACTATTCTATCCTATATGCTATTTTGGTTCAAATGCAAACAAAAAACAAAATGTAGGTTCCTCCCCTTGAGTTTGCTTTTTAGCCTCCATGGTCGCATTGTAGGCTTGTGGGGCGTTGTGTGTCCTCATTGTGTTTATTTCATAGTATTTATGTTTTAGTTGTTGATTAAATTTTGAATTTAAAATGTGGTCTTTAAGGTGGCTTTGTTATTTCATTTGAAATTTCAGTAATTCAAAATTTTGAAATAGATTAATCCAATTCATAAAACATAAAATAAGCTTTATATGTATGTATATATTATATATATAAACATAAAAAATAAATAAATAAATAACTTATATATATATATATTTATCTATATAAGTATATATAAGTCCAAAAATAATAAAGAAAATATATTATTATTATATATTTCACATATATAATACTAATTAAATATAAAAATATATATATCAAAAATAAAAAATAAAAAATAAAAAATAAATACATATATTTATATAGCCATATATATTTATATATGTAATAAAATGGAGAAGGTTATTTTATCCTTTAGGTTAGGTGTAATTTAATTTAGATTTAATCATTTCAATTTTTGAGCTTGATTTAATTTCATGTTTTTTTAGAGTGTTGGTTTTGGTGATTTTTGTGCTTATGTGTTGTTGCAGGAGATTCAAAGTCAAGGAAGACAGACATTGGTGGAGGTAAATGTGGACAAAATACGATGTTGATGGTTGCCAAACGAGCCAATGCAGCAAGCAATGTGGACCAACCGGAGGGTGACAAGATGTAACTCTCGTGGATAGCCATGCAGGAAACAATGATGATGGATTTCGAAGAAGGCTACCCGATGGAGGAGCTGGTGATGACTTGGAAAATAGACTATGTTTGTTTTGATAGTAAAATCAGAGAAATCAATGACAGAGAATGAAGCTGGATAGTGTGGTGATGATATGTATGAATGGGTGTTTGGTAAGAAAGAAGACCGTCAGATGTGATAGGCAAAATCTAAGAGTGCATTGTTGGTATGGGTTTTGTATACATTGCATTACCATCATGTATATGTTGTGTAGTAGAGTCAAGGTGACACGGTAACGATAAGCCACATATAAATCATGGGAGGTGTTTGTTGCTGGAAAAATACGATGATGTTGCCTTCTGGCGAACAGGACTCAGTAAACGCCTAATTATATGGTAGCCAGAGAAGTAAAATCATGATGTTATTATTTCCGAGTTGGATGGCACTTATACCCTGTAATATTGGAGGATATTATGTAATATAGGCATCAGAACAGTGATCGCGTTAGTCTACGGACGTGGGCGATGACTGTTGAGGCAGACAACACGGATGGTAATATACCATGCAAAATTGGATTTTAAATAGGATACAATGTTTATATGGTTGTCTTGTTACCACTGTCGGAAAGAGCACATCTAGGTGCCCACACTTGGAGCACCAAGCTCAAGCATCCAAGAAATGGTGGTGCAAGTCAGACCGTTTAATGCTCGGTAGCATTAACTTCACGAGGTGGAATTTGATATGGTGGTTTTGCATGATATACTCCTCTTGAATGGTATTTTGTGCAATGGAAAATCACGGATGTACATGATCGGATATATTTCTCCCCTAGTGATGAAGCACACTTGGACCTCAAAGATAGTTCTTGGATGTCGACCAAATGACTTGAGACGACATCACAAGCGATAACAAGCACTCAATCGCATGGGTGGAACAATGCGGGCTTAGCAAAATGAATGCTGAATACCACTATGTTCGAGCATAGTTCCATGGAATATAGAGGCCACTGTGTAACATGCATCATTAGGCAACATCAGAAGCATGATATACGGGTAGTCTTATCTTCGTACAGCAGGATAGTAAGACAGGAGTAAACGTCTCCACATCCGATACCAAGATAAAAAATTGTAAAACAGGAATGGACCTGCGATTTTATTTGTTTAGTAGAGGATGATCTCGATGGATGACAAGCATAGCATGGGCAAAAATGACAACCCCGACCATAGTGGAAGTTCCATAGATGCATGTAGATGCAGATATTTGACGAGCAAGTCAGATTGATGGATAAGGATGGAGACTTGGGCCAGCGATGTGGTGATGTCACAAATAGCAATGTTGATAGATGGAATTACGTGGAGGTAATGGTGACTCATGTTCATTGTGCCATAGAAGCATCCCTATTGCACCTTACCACCTGCACATGATATGTTACGAGCTATAATAAAATGGCTGCCTCGTCAATTGCACAATAGGCAACTATGGAGAGAGACCTACATTTAAATAAAAAAAAGGTTTAGACACTGTCGTAGTAGCATAAACAAATGGTATTGCCAAATGAAATTAAGGGTATGATAATTATGAAAAGGAAGAAAATATAATAAAGACAAAAATGCATGTTTATATGAAGAAACATTATAAAATTGAACGCACACGAAAAGCAAATCAAAAGAGTCAAATAGAATACCCAAATGGGCAGCGTTGGAAAACAAAAGGAAAACAGAAGGCAAAGAGGAAGGGCCAATTCAAATACTTTAAAAACTTGTGGAAACGCAGGCATGGGGGGTAGATTTTTTTGCAGGCCAAAGGCTGGACCTTTTTTGGAGGTCAAGGTTGGAAATATGTTGCAAGATTGTATTTCTACTTTGTATTACAAATGATTCCATAAATTTGCATCCTATTAGCAAGAAAGGAGGAGATTATTTCTGCATGTTTAGATTAATTTTCTATTTTTCCCCTTCCATGTTTTAGGCTTATAAGCAATGTTTTATGCATTTGAATGGTAGCATTGTCAAATGTTTAAAATATAGAAATTATTCTCTTTTTCCTTAGAAGCTTGCACCTAGGTTATTGTGAGTTGTGCAAATGCGAGTTCGGATAAACTAGGTTACATGCAAAAGTTTCTCACATCTTTTGTTTTGCAAAAATATGGTGGCATCATATTGGTAGTAGTCTGCTTTTCAGTATTTTCAGCATTCTGGTCCATTTCCAGATTTTATTTTTATTTTTCTAACCCTTCCCTTTTTGCAATTTTTTTAAAACTTCGACAATTAAAATTATATTCGAAAAAAAATAAAATCCCAAAAATATATGCACGTATATGTAGAATAAGCTTTAATATTTCATATTATGCAATTTTAATTTCATTTTGAAGTCATTTTGAAATTATAAAAATTGTTTGAAGTTTTTTTTACAGGCATTTTATAATTTCAGATTTTACATAATTTTGCATTTTGAAGGTAAATCAGATTTCAAGCTTTTGCATGTTTACTTTGCAAGATATAAATTAACTTTCCTTTATGAAAATAACAATTTCAATAAAGGAGAGTGATTTATATGGCATTTCAAAAGGCCATTATTTTAAAGTAATAAATTGACTTCTCTTTATGAAAATTCTAATTTCATTAAAGAGGGGTAATTTATTTATTATTGTAGGCCAAAAATTCTCGCACTCCTTTCCTCAAGGAAGATGGATCCATGCCTTAGAGGGGAATGGGAGAATGGATGGTCTACACCTCGAAAGAGAGGCACTTAATCGTACCTTCTATATGGTGATTTTTCGACGAATGGGTTTTGGGTTCACCAGGAAACATTTTGTGGCAGTTTTCGTGCCTAGGCTTAGGAATTTGTTTAGATGTGTTCTTTTTAATCCAATATCATACAAGCCTAAGTTTGGCCAAAATGCAACTATTCTATCCTATATGCTATTTTAATTTAAATGCAATCAAAAACAAAATTTAGAAAGACAAATGCAATGCTAGAAAGAGATTTCAAACCTTACCTGTATCCGAAAGTCTGTTGAAGATTCTGATTTTGAGTGCAGTCCAGTTTTGTATAGTGCAGGGCAATATCGTATACGATTTCACAAGATCGTACTACGATCAGCAAGATCGTAATCCGATCACAGACAAAATGATCCGATTTTGATAGAAGATAGAGAATGCATGGATAGATGATAAAACAAAGATTTATGCTATAAATTATATTTGCAAATATGATCTCTAATCTACTGATCACTGTTGAATGATGATAGAAATAGAACTTAATTAAATGAATGGCATTTAACTATCTAAAATATGCAATTACATGAATTTTAGGTGAACTCCAATAATGCAGATGATTAAAACTAATTTGACCTATGATAAAATGATAAATAAAATGTTAATTAAGGAAAGGAACATCAATAAAATGCAAACCAGAGCTCGGGGTTACCCCCAAGCAAGTTGCAGGTGATATCGTAGCGTTCTGAGCAAGATCGTACTCTGAACTCGCAAGTTTGTATTACGATCATAGTACTGTCTCCTCCGATCTACAATGAAATCTCTCGATCTTGATAAGCAAATAATTAAAATAACTAGAGCTAGATGCGAAATTGGACTAAGTTCTCTAAAGTGCAATGGAGCCAGGTAGCCAGGAGAATTGTAGAGGGGATGGTCTTATTAAATAGGTAGGGGAGAGTGTCCATAATAGGGAGGAGGTTGGATTGTTGCAACTTCTTCCAAGTTAGGCGAAACCGAATGGATCCGATCTCGCAAATCCCGTGCAGTTACACAGGCAGAGACAAAAATCCGTTTGAACAACTTCTATTTTTGAATTTTCTATTTGTGAACAAGATCGTATTACGATCAGCGATATCGTACGCCGATCGCAGATATCGTATGCCAAAATCGTATTATGATTTTGTTGATCGTAGTACGATCTAGTCAGGACATGTACTTAGTTTTTTGGCAGTTTGAGGGGTCAAACGGTGTCAAAATTGGACATATAATATACCGTTGGAAAGCTATTTTTGAGCCCTATCCAATGGTATAAAATTTGAGAATAATTGAGATGATTTGATAGGGTAAAATTTCTCTTGAATATGACCTTACTTTTCTAGGAGGAAAACTAAGGAAAATGGGTCAATTTTTCATGTCTACATTTTGCCCCCTCTTTGGCGTATTTATGAACAATAAATGCGTCAAAGAAAAGTGTAGACACTTGAGTAGAAATGATTATGATTTGACATGGGAAAAAATGGAGTAGATGGTTTAGAATGAATAGTTCATGTGAAATTGATGTTTTAGAAAAATAATTACTAATTTACTTGACTAGGATGCCCCCTCGAGTTTTTACACCAAATTCTACGTTTGGTGGAAAACTCAAATTAATATATATATTGATCTTCTTTGTTTTATGTGACTTTGTGTGATTTATTGGATGATTTATTACATTTGCTTATGATGGTTGTGTTACATAATTTCTTGTAGTCATGCTTTGATTTTTGAACATTTTGATCATGCTTAACATAAAAGGAAAATGATTTTGTAAAGTGTGTTTTGAAAAAGATGTTTTTGTGTGATGATAGATTTGAGGGATTAGCAATGAACCTCGAAGGATGTTGTGTTGTTATATGACCGTTGGTGGAGATCAATGCTCGCTAGGTCATGAAGTGGATCCTGTTGTGAGGAAGTTTTGTATTGCTAATACCAAAATATTGTGTGCTTAAGAATAATCTTAAGGCTTTATGATGAGAAAGAAATGTTTGATGTTGTTTTGGGACAAGATGTTTGATAGATGTTGTGAAAATGTATGAATTTAAGCATGAAAATTTTGAAAGATGATTTGCGCTAAGCATAGAATTCCTAAGTGTGAAATTATATGAAATAATTACTTAGGAATTATACCATCATCACGAAAATCAAAATGAAATGCATGATGATATGAAATTATTTGTTCTTTTTTTAAAATGCAAAGTAATGTAAGATAAATCATTGTGTCACATGTTCCAAAAATATTATGTAATTTTTATGAAAATATATGGACTAATTTTGGGCATGAAAAATTAGAAAGATGACTTGCGCTAGGCATAAAATTTCTAAGTGTGAATTTTGAAGAGAAATAGTTACTTAGGAACTATACCATCATTGCAAAAATCAAAATGAAATGCATGATGAAAATTTTACAATATTGTTTGAGATAAATTATTGTGCTATGAAAAATAATTTGTAAGAATGTAAAGGAATGATATTAATTATCTAACAAAATTCCAAAGAAATATTTTAAATTATTTCCAAGACAAATTCAAATTTATCTAGAACCAGTGTGTGAAAAGTGAATTCATTATCTATTTTGATTATCATGATGATACAAAATCTCTCAAGGAACAAATGTGTGTGCTTTGTAAGGTTAATTTACCAATTTTGAGTAAGGTAATGATACAAGCAAACTTGAATGAACCAATGTGTGTGCAAGTGAAATGTTCATTTGACCATGATTTTGTGCATGCAATGGTACCGAACTACTATGTAAATCAAATTACCAAAAGCTAGCTAATCCAAATGCGGACATTGGTCTATACAAAAGAGAAATTACTAATGTGACAGACATATCGCCATGTGAAAGGAATTACCCAATGTCAAGCAAGTTGGGCACAAATCACTTGTTATGGGGTTTACCTCATGATTTTCGAATAACTGAGAAATTCCAGGGATTCAAGTTCAATACCCCTTCTTTTCTTCACATTTATAGGGTAGGGATTTCTTGTCCTTTTTTTGAACAAGGGGATTTTATTGCTTTGGAACATTTTTCTTGACTTTCTCTTTCTTTTTTTTTTCTTTCTTTTCTCTTTCTTTTCTTTATTTCTTTCTTTTCTTTTTCGGGATACTTGCTCAGATTAGACGTAGAGCAAGGGATTTTATTCGGGTAGGGAGGAGCTTGTCCTTTTGCCAATTTCTCAATATTCTAGACCATGCACATGATAGGATAGCAAGGAAAACCTTTCACTTAAGGTATTAAGACTTACTATGTAGTATCACTTTTATCGAATTTGCAACAAATCATTTTTAATATGTAAAATGTGTTCTTGGTTCAAGAAGTAGCAAGATCATTCACAATACTCAAAATTATTTAATGAATTAATAGTGTTCTTTGATACAAGAGAGATTTATAATCATAACAAAAAAATCAAAATTATTAAATATGTGAAATTTAGTGTATGGTTCAAGATAACTTTTGAATTTATCTGAAATAAAGTAAAATATAACTCAAAATTTTTGAAATATAACAACAAATAACAATGCAGAATGATGACTTAAAATAATTTGAAATATTTTTGGAAATTTTGATGCTTTTTTATTTTTTTTGGTTGTTTTTGATGTTTTAATGATGGAATTGGTGATCTATATACACTATACAAGGTGATTTTGATTATAGCATGTCTAAGGTGGCTTCAAAATCAAAGGAGGTTTTGAAGAATAATTTGGTTGTGGTGAAGGTAATTGAAGTAGATTTGTTGATAGTTGAGATTGTTGTGATGAAGGATGATGATCAGATATAGATGAAGAAAGGTGATGGACAAAAAGTAATGAAGAGGAAAAGAATAGAGAACTTGATATAATAACAATAATGAAAGAGAGAATGAAGGATAAAAGATGACAAACAAAATATGGTAATGATGATAAAGAGGAAAAGAATAGAGAATTTGTTGTAGTGATGATAAGGAAAGAGATAATAAAGAATAAAGATTCCCTATGAATAGGAGAGATTCGTAAAAGCTCCAAAAGAGATATCTTATGTGGATGATTGTCCCATTGTTGTTGAATGTTGAAGGAGACTTTAGGTTGAGACTTCAACACTAAAGACATATTTTCTATATTTGTATCCTCATTTGGATTATCCTTCAAAACTAAGAGAGGTTTTGAAGGTGGGTTGGATGAAGAATTTATTTCTTGTTTATCAAATTGAAATGATTGAGCTTGAGATTGATCACTTGTAGTTTTTGTTATATTATTAGTGGTATCATTGTGATGGGACACATTAGGATGTAATATTTGATTGGTTTCCTATTGTTGATGCTTGATTAGTTCTCTTAGGAATTCATCAATAACTAGTTCATTATCTCTTTCTTCTTGAGTAGAATGATGATGAGCAGATTGTGAAGTATGATGTGATTGCATGGTAGGATTGGAAGAAGTATTTCCTTGTTGAGATGAATGTGTTGTGTTGAAAGAAGAAGGTTGAAATGGTTGTGATTGCAATAATGATAAAGAAGAATTACATGTGGATTGAATAGCTTGACATGAATGTGGAGTGGGAATAATACCACTATTATGAAGAGGTTGAGGTGAATAAGTGTTTTGTAGAGAAGAATATGGTGGTGATTTTTATCATTATTTGAGTTTGAATTTGAGAATTTTGATTTTGAGTTTGTTGTTTAGTGATGGTTCCAATAGTACCCACAATATTATTATTATGCAAATAACTAAAATGTGGCCTAGCATTTACTACTTGTTCATTTGAAAGCACTTGTTGAGATGATGGTTGAGTAATTACTCTTCTTGGAAATGGTTCTTCATGCACCATTGAATATGTGATGGGAGTAATTGGATCTGATTCATCTTCAAAACTATTTGAATTATTTGAGGTAATGTCAACCTCACTCTCTGTTTCACTTTCTTCATCACTTTCTAAATATGTAATTTGACAACTTCTTAGAGGTCTAATAGTAACTTGAGATTCAGTAGTTACACATGGTTTTTGCAAATCTTGATGTGGTAGAAAACTGCTAATAGTTCCTACATATCGAGTTGGATGAGGAACATTGTGATGTTCTACTTGATTTACAACTTCTTTACCATGCTTTGGTAAAGGGTGTTGAAAAATATCCAAATTTTGATTTGCATTTTGATTTTGAGGTTTTTGTGTATTATTCTGAGCATTTCTTGGAGGGAAATTTTCTACTTCCATTTTTCCATTATCAATTAAATCTTGTATCATGTGCTTCAATATTTTACATGAGTTTGTTGAATGACCATCAACTCTATGGAAGTTACAATGTAAATCAGCCCTAAATCCAGCTACGGTTGTATCAGGTTGTCTTATTTCAGGCAACCGTATCAAGCCTTGTTCCAATAGTTGAGGTAAAATCATAGTTAATGGTTGATTTAATCTTGTAAATTCTCTTGGTGGTTTATCAGGAACCTTTAATACAAATTTCTTCACAACTTCAGCAAGATTAACATTTGAGTTGTTTCTACTGTCAGTAACTCCATCACCCACTACTTGTTTGTTCTTATATTGATTCTTAGAAGTTTTATCTTCATCTTTCTTCTTAAATTGACCTCTTCTAATAAGGGCATCTTCTACCCTCCTTGCTAAATCAATGGCTTGATCGAAGGTGGTTACTGTAGCAGTAGAAAGTTCATAAGATAATTGTTCTTGTAAATTGCCTATGAATATATCTAGCATTTCATGATGAGGTAATGCAAAGTGTAATTTTCCTAGGAGTTGTCTCCATTTAGCCAAGAATTCAGCAAAACTTTCATCTTTTCCTTGTTTTAAGTTGTATAAATCCTTGATGGTCACATGCCTTTCTATATAGGCACTAAATTGATGGACAAATATCTCTGTTGTTTCCTCAAAATTCCTTAAAGAGTTATTGGGTAGTTGATAATACCACTCTAGGGCCATTCCTCCCAGACTTTTAGGGAACATCTTTAGCAACAACAAATCATCATGGGAGACATCATGACATGTTGTTCTAAACATACGAAGATGCTCTATAGGATCTTCAGTTCCTTTATATATCGGGAGAACAGGCATGGGGAAATGCTTAGGATAAGGTTGTGCTACAACTACTGGATCCAAAGGTTGACTACACATCTCTCGATAATTGTATGAGGGATGGTAGGGATCCATTTGGTCTAGGCGAGAAGCTAATTGTTTGACCATAGCTTCAAGCCCTTGTTGTTGTTGTCCACCAAATTGATTTGTCTGTATCATATTGTTATGTCTTTGATAATAAGTTGGTGTTGTTGTGTGAAGATTTCCAACTGAAATACTGTTGTGTAAAGTGTTTGTGGGAATACTATTATGAAGTTGATATGGAATCTTGTTTTGTTGGATTTTCTGTTGAGAATTGGTATTTTGCACTTGTTTAGCCTTTTGTTGATTTGACATTTGTTGATTAAGAGCTTGAGTGAACATGGATGTGAATGGTTGTTTTTGTTGTTTAGGATTGGTTTTTCTAGCAATAATTTTGGATGTTTGTACCATTGGTTTTTGAACATTTTGATTCAAAGGTATCATATTTTGAGTAGATGGTCCTGCTTGATCATTATCTTGATCTATTGAGTTCATATATGATAATGGATTCGTATGTATCTAAAATGCAGCTGCTAAGGCTGATTCCATATCACCTTCTCCTGAATTATCAATTTGTACTGCTTGATTAAATTCTTCTATGTGGTTTTTTATATATTGGGTAAATTTTCTAAGAGACTCAAATTTAACATTTCCTTTTTCATCTAATGTAGGTTCATCAGGATCTTCTATTTCATCTTCATTATTATTCTCTTCACCTTGTTCTGAAATTCTATCATCTTCTATTTGAACTCTATCATCATAATTTTCTTGATCTTGTTCTTCCATATAATCAGATTCTAATCGCTTACCACTTCTTAAGATTCTAGGCATTTTTGTTTTAGGATTTTTATCTTGCAGATATATATATTATATATATATGCTTAAATTTTTGGGATATATATGTTATATATACCTAAATAACTAAGTATGCAAATATGTAAATATTATGTTTTTTGGTTTTTTTTTTTTATGTTTTGTAATTTTTATGTTTTTTTGTGTTTTATAAATCAGAAATATGCCTAATGTTTTTCACGTCGGGTTCACCAAAGAATGTAGGCCAAAAATTCTCGCACTCCTTTCCTCAAGGTTGATGGATCTGTGCCTTAGAGGGGAATGGGAGAATGGATGGTCTACACCTCAAAGGAGAGGCACTTAATCGTACTTTCTATATGGTGATTTTTTGACGAATGGGTTTTGGGTTCACCAGGAAATATTTTGTGGCAGTTTCCATGCCTAGGCTTAGGAATTGGTTTATATGTGTTCTTTTTAATCCAATATCATACAAGCCTAAGTTTGGCCAAAATGCAACTATTCTATCCTATATGCTATTTTGATTTAAATGCAGGCAGAAAACAAAATTCAAAAAGACAAATGCAGTGCTAGAAAGATATTTTAAGGCTTACCTGTATCCGAAAGTCTGTTGAAGATTCTGATTTTGAGTGTAGTCTAGTTTCGTACAGTGCAAGGCAATATCGTATACGATTTCTTCAAGATCGTATTACGATTATGCAAGATCATAATTTGATCACAAAAAAAATGATCCGATTTTGATAGAAGACAGAGAATGCATGGATAGATGATAAAATAGAGATCTATGCTATAAATTATATTTGCAAATATGATCTCTAATCTACTGATCACTGTTGAATGATGACAGAAATAGAGCTTTATTTGAAAATGAATGACGTTTGAATTACCTAAAATGTGCAATTACATGCAATTGGAGGTGAACTCCAAGGATGCGAGATGAGTTAAATTTAATCTGACCTATGTGATAAATATGCTAAATAAAATGCTAATTAAGCAAAAGAACATCATCAAATGCAAACCAGAGCTCGGGGTTGCCCCCAAGTGAGTTGCAGTCAATATCGTAGCATTTTGAGCAAGATCGTACTCCGAACTCACAAGTTCGTACTATGATCATAGTACTGTCTCCATCCGATCTGCAACAACAGTCTCCGATCCTGCAAGCAAAAATTAAAATAACTAGAGCTAGATGCAAAATTGGATTAAGTTTTCTAAAGTGCGATGGAGCCAGGCAACTAGGAGAATTGCAGAGGGGATGGTCTAATTAAATAGGCAAGGGAGAGTGTCCAGAATAGGGAGGAGGTTGGATTGTTGCAACTTCTTCCAAGCTGGGCAAAACCAAACGGATCCGATCTCGCAAATCTCGTGCAGTTACACAGGCGGAGACAAAAATCCGTTTGAACAACTTCTATTTTTGAATTTTCTATTTGTGAACAAGATCGTATTACGATCGGCGATATCGTACGCCGATCGCAGATATCGTATGCCAAAATCGTATTACGATTTTGCTGATCGTAGTACGATCTAGTCAGGACATGTACTTAGTTTTTTGGCAGTTTGAGGGGTCAAACGGTGTCAAAATTGGACATATAATATACCATTGGAAAGCTCTTTTTGAGCCCTATCCAATGGTATAAAATTTGAGAATAATTGAGATGATTTTATAGGGTAAAAATTCTCTTGAAGATGACCTTACTTTTCTAGGAGGAAAACTAAGGAAAATGAGTCAATTTTTCATGTCTACAATTATATCAAATGCTATATTTATTTTAATTTATAAAGAAACATTTTTTTTTTGTATTTACATGGTGGAATCGGTAGCCACCACGAATCTGGGTAGACTGTCCAGCTTTTATGGCCGCCATAGTATTCTGCATTGTCCGCCCCAAAAGCCGCCACACAAATATTCGCGTAGTCCGCCCCTATAACCACCATGCCACAATCATTTTAAACCTTTTACGCCACTAAAAGCACCAGGAAAGGGACAAGCATTTAGTTCGACGAGGCCCAAGATTTGAACCTTGGACCTCTACCCTCCTTATGGGGTTTGGATGAACCAATTGATCTACACCTCGGGCCTTTTTATAAAGCAACATTAAATGAATCTTTTCATAATTTAAAATTCACATTTAGAGATAGATTTTAATCTTCTATTTCATACTTAAAGTAGGGTTTAATGCAAGATAAAACTTGTCTAAAATCTGCTTAACAAAAAGAAGATAAAATCTACCTAAAATGCTTCAAGATAAAATGAACTAAGGCTTCACATTGTGGTCATATGAGGGCCAATAACATTTTCTATTTTTTAATTTCATGAACAATCATTATCATAGCATAATAAAATAAACCAACACATGTCCCTTGTTAACAGTTACTTGCAAATCACTAAGGTATTCCTAGCACTTATTTGATATATCTTCACAAGATTACAAGCACACATTAAGTAAAAGGAACCTTGGAGAAATTTCTATTTCTTTGTAAGAGAGGGTTTTCTAATCAAAATCCTGATTGTAATAAGGATTTTTTAATTGGATAAAATTTCCACTCAACAGTCCTCAAAAGAATTAAATAAAATGGTGGGTTGAAAGGGTGCTCTCCTCAGCCAAGCAAGGAAAGCTCAGTTGGTCAAAGCCACCTTGCAAAGCATACAAATTTAATTTATGTCCCTTTTCAAAATTTTGGTCATTATAAGCCAAAAAATAGAGCAAGTTCAAAAATATTTCCTTTGCTCTGATTCAAACACCCACAAAAGATTATTCTTGGTGGCATGAGATCAAGTCTACTCCAACAAAGAATCAAGGGGGCTATATTTTAAGAAACTCAAGAAGATGAATAGATCCTTTATTACTAAGCAAGGATGGAAATGGGTAAATCAATAACATAGAATGGGTTCAAATTCTAATAGCCAAATATCTTTGACAAGGAAGAAATATCCTTAAGGAACGCTCATATCCCAAAGGGTCTGCTTTCTACAACTCCCTCCTCAAAACCAGACAACTCATAAAAGAAGGAGTTAGGTAGAAATTGGGATTAGGAAACTAGATTGACTTTTGGAGAGATCCCTAGATATGAGATTCCCCTCTTATTTGGTATCTAGAGCTAGTTATCTTGGAACCCATCATTGTCAATCTATTTGATAACAAAGTCTAATATTTTATTAAAATTTCTAATGGAAGGAAATTTTTAAGGTCTATCCCAGTGGTAACCTAAATAATAGGGAATAAAAATCAATAAAAGATATCTCTAGGATGCTAAGAATATTTTTTATCTAAAACTTAGAGGTAGAGGATTCATTGATTTGGAAGGCTAGTGACAATGGACTCTTCTCTAATAAATCCACCTATTTTTTGGAAGAGGAAGGGATAGAAGACTAGTTTCCAATCAAATAGATGTGGCTAAATCATATTCTTTCTAAAATCTCCTTTTTCTTTGGGATTTTTGTTCAAAACAAGATCCTCTCTATAGACAATTTCTAGTCTAGAGGAATGGTTATTCCTAACAGATGCTATCTTTGCAAAGCTAGTTGTGAATCCACTCAATACCTCTTCGTTGCTTGTCCCATATACTACATTGTTCTTCAGTTTCTAGTTAGCTCCTTTGGCTACTCTAGGGTCCAACCCAATCATATTGAGCACCTTTACCTACAATGGTCCACTCAATACCTCTTCCTCGCTTGTACCTTCTCCTAGGTTGTTCTTCACTTTCTACTTAGCTCCTTTGGCTACTCTAGGGCCCAACCCAATCATATTGAGAACCTTTACCTACAGTGGTCCTATAACACCCCTAATTGGAATAATTATTTATATAAAATGATCTATGTATTGGTTTGATTATTTAATGGCATAGTTTCTTTTACATTGTCTATATGATGGAATTATTACATTCTTTTGAGCATGGAATATGGTATTGTTGATGCATTTGTGGGTGCAATATTAGGTACTCTCTCGTGGGCACATATGGGTGAACCACCTACAATGAGAGGTGTTTTAGGAAATGATGATGATGACTTGCTCATCAGTAGCTTAGGGTAACAAGGAAAACTACCCTTCATGTAGATGCATTGTTTGTATGCTTAAACCATGTTCACACCATTGGGTTGGGAATTTGGTTGTGCAATAAGTCTCCTTAATAGGTTGGTAATAGAACCAGTCTATCTTAAAGAATATCACATATTTAAGGATAAAACAATGGTGTGAAACATTGGTTGCAAGAGTACATGTTGATTCTTGGTGTGCAAGTTTTATTAAGTATTATTTGACAACATTAATATTTTTTAGAATCATTAGTTGATGATATTATTGCTTTTTCTAACTAAAAGGAGTTGGATTTGAAGCTTTAAGATCATTAGTTAAGCTAGGTGGCATTATATTTTGGAACCTTAGTAGAAATTAATTTAATAAAAGAATATTTTAATCCTTATTTGCCTTAATGGTTGATTTGAGAGTTAATTAATATTTGAGTTTAAAAGAAAAAATATCCTTGTTGTGCATGGGGTGGTGCTTTACTTTATCAAGTAATGGAAATAGAAGGTAACACTTTTGGTAGCAAGTGTTACCATCGTTATTACTAGAGAACTCAAGCTCTTGTTTTAAAAAGGTGGATTTTGGGAGAATTTTAGGGTGGTTTTGCTTTTATTGGAAAATAAGACAGTAAACTTGGAAAGGAGTAGCGTAACAGAAGAGCGTTTGCCAATATTAGTTTAAAGGTATATTTTAGATGCTTGTTTGAGTAATTACTTGTTGTGTTATGCTCGTATTTGTGTTTGGATTTTGATTGTCTATTTTTTTATTTGCTAAGAATCTAGTTCCTCTTTGTTTGGTTGTAACTAAACCACCTTGTGTTTGTAGCCTTTTGAGCATCATCTTTCTATCTTTTATTTGAGTACATCGAGTCTATTTTTTTTATTAAACTAGAGGAATCAATAATGCATTACAATTTTCTACACCTCTTCATGGGTTTGAATATCATTCCTTGTTGCCACTATAGCCTCCAATTGCATCAGGTAAACCTTTTATGTAGCCAGCTACGCTGATGCAACACATCCACTGGTACTATGGGGTCTGAGGGAATGGAAACCTGGTCTCTATGCTCCTATAGAAGAGTTTTGATCATTAAACCAATCCATCAGACCCTACATTGAGTTTGTGTTGAATTGTCTTTGTATGCCATTTCATTCATGAGTGGAGACATGTATTGTTTTTTTTTGTGAGTTATTTCTTTGGTAGTTTGTGTAATCTTCTCCTTATTGGTGGGTGTTTCAATCTCTGTCTTGTCTAGTGATTCTACCTTGTACAACACCTTGAGAGATGCCCTTACATCACCCCTTAAAAAAATATTTGGTTGTTCCTTTTACAAATAAGGTTATCATGGCTACATCACATTTGAGGAATTTTGAAAAAATGTGGAGCTTAGAAGAAGTTGCAACAATCCAAACTCCATGATAACTTGTGCAGCTCTGACCAATTTGAGGAATTTTGAAAAAATGTGGAGCTATACCTTAAAAATGCTTTGAGAGGTGCACAAGAGGCTAACTAAGATAATAAAACAAATTTGGCAATTTTTAGGGTTGTCTAGGGCTTTTTATGACCATTTTAGTGTAGTTTTCCCCTATTTTTGGCTTAAAAATTACTCAAAATAGAGTAATAATAAAACCAACATAACTTCTTTGTTATAGCTCCGATTTGCACAATTTTTGATTTACTTGTGGTAAAATGAATAACACAAATGGAGCGAAACAAAAATATTCATTAACCAAACATTAGCATAAGGGCTAATGTTAAATAGGAAATAAAATAGTATGCCCAACTTAATCTCCTTAACCCACGCTAACAAACGCGTTGTAGGAGAAGTAGAGTTAGGTTAGGATTTGATAACCTAGGATATTTAGGAATTAACCTATCTACCATCAGATATTTAAAAATAGTAAATATCTGCATGGTAATTAGTACAAAGTAAATGTAATAATCTACTAAACTAGTGTAATGCAATATACTAGCTTATTGTACCCTAACATCCCCCCTTTATTACATTACTTTGATATACAAAGTCTACTTCGAAACAACTCAAATTTGACACGTCCAAGTGCCTTTGTGAAGATGTCAACAACCTGTTCATCGGTGGGAATGTATTGGAGCTTGATCCTGTGTTTAGGAACTTCATCACGAATGAAATGACAATCTGTGTCAATATGCTTTGTGCGTTCATGATGGACTGGATTCTTGACCAAGTTCAAAACACCTGAGTTGTCGCAAAACATGTGAATAGGAAGTTTCTTTGGTAGGCCCATGGTAGCCAAGATGCGACTTAACCATATCGCTTCACACACAGCTCCACGTGCAGCGCGATATTCTGCCTCAGTTGAAGATAAAGCAACCACCTGTTGCTTTTTACTATGCCATGAGACAGGACCAGATCCAAGATGAAATACATATCCTGATGTTGATTTTCTGTCATCTAGGGATCCAACATAGTCAGAGTCAGTATAACTCTGTAAGAAGAATGAGTTATTCTTCTTATACTCTAGACCATAATCTACACTACCCTGAATGTAGTGAAGAACCCTCTTAGCTGCTTTCCAGTGAGAGACCTTTGGTTCCTGCATGAACCGAGAAAGATAGTTTACAACATAAGTAATGTCTGGTCTAGTATTGGTCAGATAGATGAGGCTTCCAATCATCTGTCGATATAGCGTGCCATCTACCTATGGTGAGTCATCATACCATGATAACTGAAGCCCTGATTCCATCGGTGTTGCTTTGGGCTTACAATCAGTCATACGATATTTTTCTACTAAAGTCTTGGCATACTTTTTTTGAGTCACCCTAAGATGATTCTTCTTCTGTTCTATCTCAAGGCCAAGATAGTAGTGGAGAAGTCCAAGATCTGTCATATCAAATGACTCTTTCAAGTCATCTTTCACGGCGTTAATCAATTTCTCTGAATTGCCAGTGATGATCAGATCATCTACATACAGTACAAGAATCACTATTTCAGAACCTGTGTTCTTGATATAGAGATTTGCATCTGATGGACTTCTCTTAAATCCGTGTTGTAGTAGGTGACTATCCATTTTGATGTACCATGCTCTTGGGGCTTGTTTTAGCCCGTATAATGATTTGACCAACTTGCAAACCTGTTGCTCATGGCCTTCCTCAGAAAATCCTGGAGGTTGAGTCATGTATACCTCTTCTTTTAAGTCACCATTTAGAAAGGCACTTTTTACATCCATCTGATGTAATTTCCATCCGAACTGTGTTGCCATAGCACAAAGAACTCGAATGGTGGTCATCCTTGCAGTGGGTGCAAAGGTTTCCTCATAATCAAGGCCTTCCTTTTGAGCATAGCCCTTTGCCACAAGATGGGCCTTATGCTTGTCTATGGTACCATCTGCCTTATATTTGACTTTGTAAACCCATTTGCAGCCTATGGGCTTCTTTCCTTTAGGCAAATCGACCAGCTTCCATGTTTTGTTTTTAATGAGGGATTTATGTTCAGCATCCATAGCTGCCTTCCACTGAGGCTGACTAAGTGCTTCATCAACTGTAGAAGGTTCATTTTCATCATATGAAGACATGTAAACCCTCTCCTCATCAATTTCCATATCTTTTCCACTTTCTAAATCTCTATCAACAGAAAGCTCTTGAAAATCTGCACAAAGATCATCAACTGAAGTAGATGCTTCTGTCGTTCTCTGTCGAGACATGCTTCATGTCTTTGGATGATTGAGAGTGAGATCTGGTGGTGAAGTGAGTTTGGAATCTCTCATAGTACTTGTATACCATTTAGGAGGCTTTTTCTATTGTGGAGGAGGAAGTGGTTGTTGCTCCTCATCATCCAAGTATACTGATGTAGTGTTAGATGTGAAAGCCTCATCAAACACTACATCTCTACTAACATGTATTTTCTTGGTGAATGGATCTATCAATCGATAGCCTTTTGAGAATTCATCATATCCAAGAAAAACACATTGTAGGGTCTTCTCATCTAACTTCTTTCTTTTCTCCTTAGGTATATGCATAAAAGCCTTACACCCAAATACTCGTAGATGAGATATGGAGGGTTTCCTTCCACTCCATGCTTCCTGAGGAGTCATACCTTCAAGAGCCCATGTGGGTGCCCTATTTAGAAGATATACTATAGTTGTTACAACTTCAGCCCAGTAAATGTGCTCAATATTGGCTCCCTTAAGCATACATCGAACCATTTCCATAATGGAACGATTTCTTCTCTCAACAACTCCATTTGATTGAGGAGAATAGGTTGTTGTTAACTATCTTTTTATCCCATGTTTCTATAAAAATGAGGAAAATTCTTTTGATGTGTATTCCCCCCTCGATCTGAATGGAGGGTCTTTATGAAACATCCTGATTCTTTCTCAACAAGCTTCTTGAACTGCTAAAAATAGTCAAATGCTTCAGACTTCAACTGCAAGAAGAAGACCCACATTTTTCGTGAGTGATCATCTACAAACAATTGAAAATACCTTTTTCCTCCACAACTAGTAGACATAGGACCACACAAATCTGTGTGAACTAACTCCAAAGGTACCTTAGCTCGAAAGGAGCTAGGTTCAAAAGGTACTCTATGTTGCTTTCCTGACAAGCAATCTGAGCACACTGGCAAAGTAGATGAAAGAGTAGGCAGTCCTTTCACCATTTGATATTTACTGAGTTCTAGTAAATACCCTGAACTTAGATGCCCAAATCTCTTATGCCATAGAGAAGTGGCCTCTTTTGTGGTTACTGCCATTGCAGTATGTGTAGAGGTAATTGCATCTAAGATAAACAAACCATGTTTGTATGAACCTGTTGCTATCTGTTTTCCTTTCTGAGTGATAAAGCAACGTTTCTTTTCTTTGTCCACTTTGAAATTGACATTCATGTTATTGTCCAGGATTTGTGGAACTGACAAGAGATTATTTTTCAATCCTGGTACATAAAGAACTTTTTGAATCTTACATTCTCCATCTGGAAGGGAGACAAAAACACTTCCTTCTCCCTGAACTCGATAAGTCTGATCATCAACAATGGTTACCGGTCTACCTTCTCGAGCCTCAAATGTCTCAAACCAGGACTTATCGCCAGTCATATGTTTACTAGCGCCTGAATCTATGTACCAAACAATATCCTTGTGAGAGGATTCTGTATGTGTCATGAGCACTTTGTGTGCTCGTTCAGAGTCCGAACTAGAATCTTCAGCGACAATATGTCCTTGTTGTTGTTTATTCTTGTTCTTTGGTTTACCTTTGCCCTTCTTTTGTCCTTGTTCATTGGGCGGTTTGTTCTTAAACCAACATCTTTTGGTTTCATGAGTGTCTTTATCACAAATTTTACAATATTGCTTCTTCTTCTTAATCTCTTTGCCTTTACCCTTGTCTTTGTTAGAAGAAGATCCTTTCTGTTGATTCCACTTTTTCTTTCCACTTTGCTTGTTTGAGAAAAGTGCATTGTTGGATGCCTCATCTCTTTGGAGTTGATTAGCTTCTTCAGTTTGAAGCAAATTTACCAACTCTACAAAAGTCACTGTCCTTCCAGAGACTTGTAGTGAAGTGATCAACATTCTATAGGAGTCTGGAAGAGCCCTTAAAATGATTGAGGTCAGGACATTGTCTTCCACTTTTTCTCCTAAGGCTTGCAATTTTGTTTTTATATCTGCGACTCTACAGAGGAATAGCTCTACTGTCTCTCCAGATTTCATATGAAGAGTATGAAGTTGTGTTTGAAGGTTAAGAATTGTTGATTGATTCTTTCCTTCAAAAATGGTTGCTAAGGCATTCCATGCCTCCTTACCATTTTTAGCTTCACTTATATGAGGTTGTATGTCATCAATAATAGCTAGCAAGATCAATAAGGAAAGTCTTTTATCCTTTTTATCATATGTTGTCTGATCTGCTCCTGCTGATGTGGGTCTAGAATCAGTGCCATCCACTATTCCCCACATCTCCTCTACAGTTAAAATGGCTTTCATCTTAGTTTTCCAGGCAGAATAATTTGAACCTTTGAGCAGTTGGCTCTCATTGAGATACTTGTTGATCATGGCCATGGTGAAGGTTTCAAATTGATATGACTAAGATGACTTTATCTTGCAGTATACCCTCAAAAGAGTATATGAAAGATTTTAATTTGCTCTTTAAGATATTTAATGGCACCTGCCTTAACACCCTTAACAAGGGATGAAAAGTTTGAGGATTTTAAGCCAAACAAAATAGAGCAAATTAAAGGGGTAGGTTTTGAAAGACTTCTGATTTTGCTCTCTAGGATATTTAATGGCACCTGCCTTAACACCCTTCAAGAAGGATGGAAAGTTTGAGGAAATTAAGCCAAACAAAGAGAGTTAATCAAGGTGTTTGGATTTTGACCTTTGATGGGGAGCAAAAAAAATTGACTTTGTTTTAACTTGTGCAAGGTGTAGCACGATTTTGAGTGAAGTTTGGGTTTTGTGAAATGCTTCTTCAATGTTCTATCTGATTGTTTAATTGCACACAAAAAACATGATTGTTAGTGCAATAATCAAAACAAGAGAGCAACCCAAATTATTATCACTCTAGGTGTCGGATGCAACCGAAAATGCACCTAGTATAGTCAATTTTTAAGAAAAGGTGTCGAGTACAATCGAGAATGCACCTTTCTTGCTTTGAAATATCCCCCCTTTCTCTTTACAATTTTGCAAAAAATAGAATCACAAAATATGACTTCTATCCCCCCTTAATTTTTACAAAATTGAAAAATTTGAGCACTCCTTTCAAGACAAGTCGACACACGACCCGCGTTTGAAAGGCTTCCAGACTAGTCGACACACGACTTTGGTTTTTGTCTTCAACACTCAAGCATGAGGATTAAGAAAATAGGTTTCAAAATATTTCTCAAGTTTACAACAAAAAAATTGCAATTTTATGTCTTATATCTCCTTTGTGAAGGAGAAAACAAAAGCAAATTTTGGATTTTGTTGCAAATAAAATGACCTATGTGCTTCCTCAATGTTGTAAAATCTCTTTGTTTTGCAATAGAATTTTGAGTTTCTATGTCTTGTATCTCCAAAAAATGTGTGAAGAAAACTATAGAACTTTTGAGGAATTTATTGCAAAAATTTGTTGAAGAAGGCTTTTGGATTTTGCAAAAAAAAGAGGTTCCTATGTCTCTTTATCTCCAATTGTGGAGAAAACACAAATTTTCTTGGGAACTTTGAGTGCAAAAAATAATTTGGTTGAATTTTGAAATATTTCTAAGTTGAAAAAAGCTAAAAATTAGTTTTAGAGATAAAAGTTCTTTATAATGAAGCAAAATTGTAAAAAAAATCAATTTAAAAAAAAAAATGTTAAAAATTGACTTTAATTTAACAATTTTTGGCTAAATTATAAAAAAAAAAAAATTGTATAAAAAACCTGTTTTTGGCATCGCGCGGGCTCGAACTCACGACCCGGTAGGCACAAGGCGTCCGCCTTGGCCAACCAAGCTACCGGCTGGCTTGGAAACTAAGCCGCGGTGCTTGGTTTTAAATTGGCCAACCGCTCCTGTTGGGAATTTGTGGGATTTATCCCACATGCATCCCATAGGGGGATGCAGGAGGCTTTATAAGCCTCGACGCTCCACTTGAGTCTTGATTGCCTACGGGCAATCACAGTCGGTCCATCCACCCTTTTGGTCACCACCACGTGGTGCCAAAGGGTTTGTCATTTGAGTCAGCGTCTATCCTATGGTTGTCCACCATGTGTCAGGTCCGAGTCAGCGTCTATCCTGTGGTTGTCTACCATGTGTCAAGTCTGAATTAGCATCTAGGTGGTGCGTGGCCTGTGAGCCACGTGTCACCTAGTTAGCGATCTAGGTGGTACCTCGAGGTGTGTGTAGGCTAGATCAACGGTCTAGGTGGTGCCTCAGGGTGCATGTAGTCCAGAGATCTCTGGATCTCGCTAGGTGTTGGAGATCGGAGTCAGGTTGTGTGTCAAGGATCGGAGGGCCTCCTGCCCTCATAGATCTCGAGGTGGTTGGGGATCGGAGGGTGCTCCTGCCCTCTCGTATCCTAAATTGGTTGCCCCGTGTGCGTCCAGCTAGGAGGGGAGGGCGCTCCTTCCCTCTCGGCTCTCCCAAGCTGTAGAGGCCACGTGGCTCTACGGGCTCGGGCCTTGTGAGTGGGAGCCGAGGCTCCTACCTCCTCGGGCATCGACCGTGGAGCCCGATCGATAGCGGAGTGTTGTCGATCGAAGGGCTTGATAGGCGATCGATCATGGAGCCCGATCGACAGTGAAGTTCTATCGATCGATCGCCTCCCTCATGAGTAGCGTGGGCCTAGGATCGAGTAGGCCTTGGTCAATTCAGGGTTGAGCCTGATCCCGCCAGCAAGCTCGCCTGTTGAGGTGGGTTGGTGGTGCCAATTGTCACCAACTCGACCTCCAGGCGAGCCAAAAAAAATTGGCTCTGATGCCAATGTGGTAAAATGAATAACACAAATGGAGCGAAACAAAAATATTCATTAACCAAACATTAGCATAAGGGCTAATGTTAAATAGGAAATAAAATAGTATGCCCAACTTAATCTCCTTAACCCACGCTAACAAACGCGTTGTAGGAGAAGTAGAGTTAGGTTAGGATTTGATAACCTAGGATATTTAGGAATTAACCTATCTACCATCAGATATTTAAAAATAGTAAATATCTGCATGGTAATTAGTACAAAGTAAAATGTAATAATCTACTAAACTAGTTTAATGCAATATACTAGCTTATTGTACCCTAACATTACTGGATGTAGAATAAAAAAGTATTAATTTACATGAACAATAAAAAAACACATAAAGTAGACAAAATAATTCTCTTTTAAAATTTAATCATGTTTCCTAAAAAAAAAAACTGGCTTGTGTGTTTTGATTTGTTGTATATCATGCCACTTTATTGTACGATTTTGAATATAGTTGATGTAATTCTCAATTTGTTTAAGTTTTTCACTTGTATTCCCATACACACATATCCGATGATGAAGTTCAATTTCTGAATCCCATAAGGCTATGGAGATGAAACCCATAACCAATAGGGGGACACAGGTCCTATCGATCCTCATCCAATCCATAGGGGGTAGTGATATACCTTCTGAAGAAGAGTACATGCTATTTTTCCAAGATTTTATGGTTCTTGAAGTTGGCCTTGGCCACGGTCGGGTTGAAAAAACAATACTCAATATCTAAGCAAAACATGTGGCGATGAAGGCCACCATTGGTCTTGATCAATTGGTTGGATGTGAGATCCCAAATCAACTAATTTTTAACTTTGAAGTGTGATATATATGTGGTTAATTTTACTTTAGCCAAAATAAATGGTGCATAATACAACACACCATTATTTTTCAACTACATACATGAAAATAACGTTTTAAAATCTATAAATGATGCATGTAAAAGATGTTTTTCTTTTAGAGAATGCAATGCAGAGCTAAAATAAAATAAATTTTCAACAGGTTACAAGCATGAAAACTTTATCACTCAGTCTAACAGAGGCCACCTCTATGAATGGTAGTCAACAGCATTGGTTGCAATAACTCAGAGTGGTCAGACACCTAGCCATTGGATTCTAGGGTAGCAGACAACAGAGGTTGATGTTCCCAGTAGTGATGAATAGTAAAAATAGAGAAACCTAATAATTTGCCTTCTAATTTTCTCTATGTGATGTAATTATATACTCTTCTAAAAAATTTCAAGAAAACATAGCAAAAAAATAGATCAAGGTAACTTACAGTCAAAGCCTTAGTTCGAAGAAGCTGCTACAATTTTGATTCTCTGTGTTTTTCTTGAGACTACTGTCAATCAGGGTGACGGTGGTGTTGGTCATTGGAGCCAATGGCAGTGGCAACTATTAACCGTGGTCACTTAGAGAGGTGGTACCTACAATAAAAAATATATAGAAAACTCAGTTAACATCTAAAAATGGAAGGGTCCCACCATGATTGCAGACTCTAAACATCTATAGCATTGCAATAACAAAATTAATTTGATAAAATAAATCTATGTAATCATGATAACAAGAATTTGAATAAATATATGGGCCATTTTAATTAATATTCAAAATCTTTTGGTTACAATACATCCCTCTTAGGGATACCAAATTGATACGAAATTACAATAGATCTCAAAGATAGATGTCTTCCAAATAGACTCTTCTAAAATTCCTCAAATATGATTATAGGAGGGTTTAATTTGCAACCTCTGCATGGTGATGTTAGAAAATGTGGTCTTGATAATTCTTAGCTCCTACAAAATACTTGTAACCTACACACAAAGAAATTAAAAATAGATTAATAACATTGAAAGCCTCTCAAGATGAGGCTAGTTTCTTGATAGGTGCAATAAAGAAAGTAAATGCATAAAAAATGTATGAAATATTGAAAGGAAAGCATAAATATAGAATGTAAATCTGACTAATATAGGTTAGAAATAAAATTAAAGTAGTTAATGATTAATCTACTGACTAAAACAAAGGAAATGATACATCATCCCATTGCTGCTAATGATCAGAGCAGTAGGCTCTGTTAGCCGCTATCAACATCGATGGCAATGCCTATGGGTAGTTATTGAAATCATTGACCACGACTTTGTTCTCTATGTTCTAGACCTATTGATGATCAATTATTCTACTAAATTGATGTTCAAGAGTTTGTCTATCTGGTTAACAGGGATTTCGTGTGGATTAGCTCCGAATTGGTGGTAAATTTGATGAAGAAAGTGGTGTATAATAGGTTCAAACTCTCCATATAGGTGATGTCTCCATAGCACAATTTTGGTATCACCATATTACTTATGAGATATTATACTCTCTTATTACAAAGTGACAATACTTTGTTACGCTAAAAGCTCGTAAATTCTCCAGTTTGATAGCACTTCGTTAGAGAAGGCAATAAGGGTTTTATCTTATTTTGGGATGCCTTAAATAGACTTCTCGAATATGAATCCTAGCTTCTCTAGAAATCCAATATCAATAATTGGTTAGGCTAAAGTAGTTGAATGGATGCTTCTGGAAGCTTTGCAAGTGTAATCGATCAAGAAACTGTTAGTTGCAACAGATTTTGCTCGGCTCGAGTAGCCCAAGTTTGTTATAGAATCGGCCAATATCTATAGGTGTGGCTATGGCCATGATCACTATTTATAGGTATAGCTATCTCACGATCACTCTGAGCATCAACAGTTACGATGGCCATCTATGATATCAATGGAGAAGGCTGAATAGGACTAGGCTACCCTGATTGAGTGGTTAGAACCATTGTTGGGTCTTGGAAAGGTCCAATGTGAGTCACATGGCCTGAAAAGGTGTCCACATGAGTAGCCTCCTCAACATGATGCATTTTAGATGTCTACTCTTTTAAATTAGGAATGTGTTCTTAAATCTTGATGGCAAACATTGGAATCATGTGAAATGTGGCTTTTATTTAGATTGCATCTATGAAAGCATTTGATTTAAAGTTGCATGTCAAGCTTATTAATAGAAATAATCTGGCTTATGGTTTAAAGGAATTCTTGTTAAATGGAATTATGTCTTGCTTAATTTTATGTAAAGTACTTTGCTTACTTTAAATATTTATGTTGCTAAGTTTTTTACCATTGGGGAGGGTTTAGGATATCCTTTTGTAAACCATAAAGCCCAATCTTGGGAGGAGTTGTGTGAATGCAATAACCAAGTAGACATGAGTCTTAGAAGGAGTTGTGAGAATGCAATAGATAGAAACTCATGAACTTGGAAGCATTTATGTGAATACAATAGCCAGGGTCCTTGTGAATAATTGTAGCTCGAATGAGTAGGATCGAGTGTATTCTAATTAGGAGTTGTGAACCATTCACAAGTCAATAGTGGTGATTCTTGATCGTGTAGGATAAAGTGATCATGTTAGTTATCTATGAAGTGGAAATGATATTAGTTAGTCCATGGAGATGTGATAACTATGCACCAAGGCTCTACGCATGATTAACCCACCTAGATGGACTTAGGTGTGGGTTAGGGAATAGGCATCCCCCTTTAAGTGTTATGGGATTTAAAGGATAATCCCTACACTATGGTCACATGGTCCTATGTTGAGGAGGGCATGGGAAATGTGGGGGGACCACTTATGGTGTCCTAAGACTATAGCTAAATGTGTAGGTTTAGTAAGGTGAACCCCAAAAAATATGAGAGTTTGCCACTCCTATCCACTGAGTATCTTCTATAGCGACTTGGAACTCAAATATGGTGAAGCCTTGAATAATAAGATTAAAAAAAAAAAAAATTGGATTGGTATATTTGGGTTGCTATAATTGGTATCAAAACCCTAGGTTCATAGGGCTAGAATCTTTCATGGTGTGTGACTAGGTTGAGCCTTGACTTGATGTGCTACTTTGGGTAAGGCACCTTACATGAAGGTAAGTGTGGCCTAAACATTATCAATTAAGTGATAATGGTATTTGTTATTTTTTAGAAGGAACTAACTAACTGTAAGTACAATTGAAAGGAATTATAACTTACCCAATTCCATTATGGATAGGAGATAGAACCTATATTAAGATCCTCCAAGAAGGTGGGGTTGAATATGCATAAGGGGATAGAAATATGCTCACTGGAGAAGTCTAGAGTAAAGAAGAATTCAAGAAAAAATAAGGAAAGTTTCATGGATGACCGTATGACAACTAGAAAAGCAGAGGGATCCAGTAGGAACGTTGGAAAGCCTGAGAATCCTGATAAGGATATGATAAATGATAACTTTCAACTCAAGCTACTTCAAAAAGAAGTGAGGGAGTTGATATCATTAGTGAGGTCACTTCAATACCAAATGGGTCAACATATGATAATACTTGAAAATATTATCGATCAAGGATACAATAGGGAGAACGAAGGAAAAGGATCTAAGATCAGTAAGAAGGGTAAGAAAAGAAATCAAATACCTAGAACAGAGTGCTATACTTGTGAAAGTTCTCATTATGCAAAAATATGCCCTCGATATTTTCAATCAGGCAACAAGATAAAAGAGGAGTAGCATCAATAATATGCAACTACTAGGAACCCAAGTGGTTAGCCAACCCTAGTGTTACTATGTGGTAAGTAGTTTAAATTTTAGTAGATAGTGGAGCTACTCACAGTTTTATTTCTACTAGTATTATTTGGGATATGTCAAAAACACCTATATTGTTGGCACAAGGGTGGAAATTTGGGTATGATTTTAGTCAAACTTACTCAATGGATCAATGTTTTCCTACAAACAAGATAACTCTACCCAATGGGTCCACTATATGGCATTTCTATGTGGTATTCCTTCATGCTTTTGATGTTATCCTTGGGATGGATTGGTTGAAGGCTCAAGGAGTTTTAATCAACTTCCAAGATAGGTGGATGGATTACACTTATAAGGATAATAGGAGAATAAGGGTTCAAATTTGGCAAGGTTCTTTCCAATCTAATGTTCTCTTAGCTATGCAATTAAATAGAGCCATCAAAAGAGGTGGTATACTATATGTAGTAAATATCAATGGGAAGACTGGAGAAAAGGGAGATGAATAAATATTCAAGAAGCATCTAATTCTCCATGAATTTTAGGATGTATTTCTCAAATATCTTCTAGGTCTACCTCCTCAATGAGAAATTTACTTCACTATCAAATTAATGCCAAGGGTTGAACCCATTTCAAGGACACCATACAAAATTACCCCCATCGAGTTGCAAGAACTAAAGGTGCAACCACAAGACTTGTTAGAAAAGGGTCTAATAAAACCTAGCGTGTCACCTTGGGGTGCTATGGTATTGTTTATGAAAAAGAAGGATGGATCTTTGAGGTTGTGCATAGATTATAGGATGTTGAATAAGGTAACCATTAAAAATAAGTATTCTTTACCACAAATTGATGATCTCTTTGATCAGCTAAAGGATGCTACCATATTATCAAATATAGATCTAAGATAAAGGTATCACCAACTAAGGATTTGGGAATAGGATACCTCTAAGACAACATTTAATACCATATATGGGCACTACAAGTTCATAATGCTGCCATTTGGATTGATAAATGAACCATCAAATTTCATGAACCTGATGAATAGTGTGTTCAAAAAATATCTAGATCAATTTATCTTGGTATTTTTAGATGATATTCTGATATATTCTCATTCTAAAGAAGAACATGATCACCATATTCGGTCAGTGCTTGAAGTTATAAGGAAGAACCAGTTGCAGGAAAAGTTATCCAAGTGTGAGTTTCATACCTCACAGGTGTAGTATTTGGGACACATCATAATGGCATAATAAATTGATGTGGATCCAAAGAAAATTGAGGCTATATTAAATTGGCCTTCATCAAAGAATGTGATAGAAGTTAGGAGTTTCATTGGACTCTTTATATATTATAAGAATTTTGTGAGATATTACTCTAAGGTTACCTATTCGATCACCAATATTTAGGAAAAGAGAAAAGAGTTCAAATGGATATATAAATGTGAGGTTGCATTTGAGGACCTAAATATTAATTTAACAATTACACCAATTCTTAAGATACCAAATCCTCTTGGAAATTTTATTGTGTGTACCGATGCTTCCTTAGAAGGTTTGGGTGGGGTATTATCACAGGAAGAGGCTACAATAGCATATGAGTCTAGAAAAAACAAGAAGCATGAAGTAAAATATGTTACACATGATTTAGAATTGACAGCAGTGGTGCATTTTCTTAAGGTCTAGAGACATTATTTATTGGGTAAACCATTTGAGTTAATGGTAAACCATCAAAGTTTGAAGTATATCTTCACCCAACCTATGTTGAATGTAAGGCGGAGAAGATGGGTATAATTCTTAGCAAAATACGACTTTGGTATTGTGTATATCAAAGGGAAAGATAATAAGGTTTTATATGCCTTGAGTAGGAGAAGGCACATAGCAGCATTGACCTAAATTAATATAGATTTGATAGATAAGGTAAAGAAAATGCAATTACAAGACCTGTATTGCATGGAAATCCAAGATAAAACCAATGTAAATCTTGAATAAGATAAGGATTTGAACATAAAATATGGACTTTTATGTTTTAAGGATAGGGTAATTATACCAAAAACTAGTGATCTAAGGAGAATTATTATGCAAGAGGTACATAATTATCCTTATTCTACTC
Source organism: Wollemia nobilis (assembly GCA_028583015.1). Taxonomy (NCBI): domain Eukaryota; kingdom Viridiplantae; phylum Streptophyta; class Pinopsida; order Araucariales; family Araucariaceae; genus Wollemia; species Wollemia nobilis. The sequence goes on along the minus strand of JAQPPZ010017031.1, from coordinate 909,933 downwards.
ATTTGAGAGGGTCTAAAATGAGGGAAAACATGAAAAAAAATTTCTATTGGGTTGGAATGAAGCAAGATATCATTAGTTTTATTGCAAGATGTTTAGAATGCCAAAAGGTGAAGGTAGAACATTGGCAGCCAACTGCAAATTTGTACCCACATGAGGTAACTATGCAAAAATGGCATGTAATCTCTATGGATTTTATTGTGGAACTACCTAATATTAGGTTCTAGCATGATGCACCCTTGGTAGTGGTCGATAATTTGACCAAGGTTGTGCACTTTATACCAGGGAACATTAAGGATGATGCACTAGTAGCAGAAAATAAGTTTTCCAAATAATTCTTTAGGTTGCATGGGTTTCTTGAAGTGATCATATCAGATAAGGACTCTAGGTTCACATCAAAATTTTGGTAGGCTCTACATCATGCAGTGGGCACTAAGCTAAATATTAGTTTTGCATATCATCCTAAAATAGATGGTCAGATTGAGAGGGTAAACCAAGTTTTGGAAGATATGCTATGCATGTACTACATGGACCAAAAGTCTAAGTGGGAAGACTTTTTGCATCTTGTTGAATTTACATATAATAATTGGTATCATGAATCATTGGGGATGTTCCCATTTGAAGCCTTATATGGTATAAGATGTAGGACACCTCTATTGGGATAATACATAGGATTGGATAATGATCAAACTAGACACTGTCCAAGAGATGGAGGAATAGCTTAGAGCAATTCAGCTTAGGCCTAAGAAAGTGGTCAATTGCCAAAAGAGCTATGTTGTTTTGAAAATATTGCCAAGAGAATTATCTATGGGAGATAGAGTTTTCCTAAGGGTAAGACCCATGAAAAGTGACATAAAGTCAACCCATTTGGATCCTCACTATGTTGGGACCTTTGACAGAATTGGTAATATTAGCCCAATAGCCTATAGGCTTGCTTTGCCACCCAACCTATCAAGGATCCATGATACTTTCCACATATCCCTGGTTAGAAAGTATGTTGTCAATCCTACTCACATGTGAAATGTTTCTAAATTGTAGATGGAAAATCCTACAACCATTGAGGTACGATCAGTTAAGATTCTAGGGTTTCGTTCCAAGGTATTAAGGAAATGAACCCTCTATCATTGTAGGGTCCAATGGGACTAGTATTTTGAGAAATATGCTACATGGGAAAATGTTGAAGATATGCAACAACAATTTTCATATCTATTTGAATAAATTATGTATGCTTAATTTTTCAAGAAACACAAAGGACTGTGTTTAGTCCAAGGAGAGGATGTAACACCCCTACTTGGAAGAACTCTTTATGGATAATGAACTATGTATTGGTTTGATTATTTAATGGCATAGTTTCTTTTACATTGTCTATATGATGAAATGATTGCATTATTTTGAGCATGGAATATGGTATTATTGATGTGTTGGTGGGTGTAGGATTAGGTACTCTCTTTGGTGGGGATATATGGGTGAAACACATACAATGAGAGGTGTTTTGGGAAATTATGATGATGACTTGCTCATCAGTAGCTCAAGGTAACAAGAAAAACTATCCTTCATATAGATGCATTATTTGTATGCTTAAACCATGTTCATACCATTGGGTTGGAAAGTTGCTTGTGCAATGAGTCTCCTTAATAGGTTGGTGATAGCACCAGTCTATCTTAAAGAAGACCTTCAATTTAAGGATAAAACAATGGTGTGAAACATTGATTGTAGGAGTACATGTTGATTCTTGGTGTGCAAGTTTTATTAAGTATTATTTGATAATATTAATAATATTTAATATTATTAGTTTATGATATTATTGCTTTTACTAACTAAAATGGATTTGCTTTGAAGCTTTAAGAGTATTAGTTAAGCATAGTGGCATTATATTTTGGATTTTTAGTAGAAATTAATTTAATAAAAGAATGATTTAATCCTTATTTGCCTTAATGGTTGATTTGAGAGTTAATTAATCTTTGAGTTTAAAAGAAAAACTCTCCTTGTTGCGCATGGGGTGGCACTTTACTTTATCAAGTAATGGAAATAGAAGGTAACACTTCTTGGTAGTGAATATTACCATCACCATGACAAGAGCGCTCAAGCTCTTGTTTTAAGAAGGTGGCTTTTGGAAGAATTTTGGGGTGGTTTTCCTTTGACTACAAAAGAAGATAGCAAACTTGGAAAGGAGCAATGTGACAAAAGAGTGTCGATCGAGCCTAGTTTATAGGTAAATTTTAGATGCATGTTTGAGTAATGGTTTGTTTTATTATGCTCCCATTTTTTCTTGGCTTTTGACTATCTATTTTGTGGTTTTATGAGAATCTAGTTCCTCTTTTTTTGTTATTCCTAAACCACCCTGTGTTTGTGGTATTTTGGGCATCGTCTTCCTATATTTGATTTGCGTATATCAAGAATATGTTGAGTTGTTTTTGTATACCTTTTCATTGGTGTATGAATCCATGTATTAATTTGTTAGCTTGGTAATCATGCTCTATTTTTGGTGGGTTATTTCTTTGGTGGCATGTGTGATATTTTCCTTGCTAGTGGGTGTTTCGATCTCTATCTTGTCTAGTAATTCCATCCTTTTTAGAACTTTGAGAGATGCCCTACATTACCCCTTAAGAACGTATATGGTTATTTCTTCACTAACAGAGGTTAGCTTGTCAAGTGCTGGTAATTATGGCTCTCTCAGGTTGAGTATGGATCCTTACCTTGTTTTGGATCTATGTTTTTTGAGTTACAAGTTGCAGGTTAGAGCATGATTTTTCCTTGTGTTAAACCTTAGGGTCATGAGGATTTTATGTTAGAGAGTGTCTTATTAGCTTTGTCTATTGTAGCACTTTAATATTTTGTAAGGTGTCTTTTTGTCTTAGAGTTGGCGTAAGGTAATGCTTAATATTATTTTGAGGATTATTGTTATTAAAGTATTTTTGTTGAAATCTTGGTTGTTTAGGTGCTTTGATGTAATAGAAAAGAGAGTGCCATGGTTTATTTGGTTAGTAAAGTGATGAATAATATTTTTGTTAATAAAGAACTTTGTTAAAGTTGCTTTATAAGTAAAATAATAATTATTTGTTTTACTATTATCTTGTGCATAATATTTAGATGAAGGAACCATAATTATGAGTTATCAGTAGTCTCTCTTATTGTGTATGGAGGATTTATTAGTATGGGATTATCTTATATGGTATGTTTTATTGAATGTGGTTTTGAAAGAGAAATTATTTTAGTGATTCCTAAGACTCTTGTGGGTCAAGGAATCATTAAGAGAGGTATGTAATTCTCTTATATGGTATGTTTTATTGAATGTGGTTTTGAAAGATAAACTATTTTAGTGATTCCTGAGACTCTAGTGGGTTAAGGAATCAAGGTATGGGATTCTCTTATATGGCATGTTTTAATGAATGTGGTTTTGAAAGAAAAACTATTTTAGTGATTCCTGAGACTGTGGTGGGTTAAGAAATCATTAAGAAGAGAGGTATGGGATTCTCTTATACAATATGTTTTATTGAATGTGGTTTTAAAAGAGAAAACTATTTTAATTATCCATGAGACTTTTATGGGTTAAGGAATCATTAAGAAGAGAAGTATGGGATTCTCTTATATGGCATGTTTTAATGAATGTGGTTTTGAAAGAGAAACTATTTTAGTGATTCCTAAGACTCTTGTGGGTTAAGGAATCATTAAAAATAGAAGTATGGGTTTCTCCTATTGTTGGCTTGTTTTCTCTATGTTTTTATGCATGGGTGTTGCATAAATAATGAATGGTATGTTTAAGTTGCATTGCATCTAGATTTGTTTTGATCTTTAAAGCAATTTCCATGAGCGTGGGTGGTTCCACATCATAAAAAAGCTTGTGGAGTTATGGATGGATTGAAGGTCCTTGGTGGATGGTTCCTTATTTCCTTTAATGTATGGATGGTGTGGAAAAACATGGCTTGTAAAGAAAATAGTTGTATAGAATATTTTGTAAACTTGATTATTTTACAAATGAAATATTATGGTATCATTAGTGGTAAATCCGGCCAAATAAAAAAGTAGGGGAATATTTGTGCACCTACAAAATTATACCAACATTGAATAGCCACTGCGCTTGGGATAGTTTGGGCATTCGATCTTTGGAGAAGGACGATTCATATGGGGTCCTAGCTACTTGCCTAAAATTGAAGGGAAAAGGGGACGAAAAGGAAGGGAAAAGAGGTCTTAGCTAGAACTGACAAGGATGGATTTGGCCACATCAAGACACATCCATGATAAGTAGATGTCACCATAGAAAACACAAGTAGGTTACCTAACAAATCAACCAACCTTACTCTTGTCTACCCTTCATCACCCTCTACTACAAGTGAATTCTAGAACCAACGAATGAAATGCAAGAAATCCATATAGTAGAATTATTGCATGCACATTCAACTAGCTTTAGCAAAAATAAACTTACAACATTCACATACACATGCAAGAGTCAATTTGGAGACCAAATAGTAAAATACTTGTATTTCATAATAACATAAGCTTTACATATGAATTGTAATGGCTAAAAATCCACCCTTTAGAATGTCTAGCATTCCAGTATATATATATATATATATTACAATGAAATAAGCATTTAATATGGTACCTAGTATATGAGACAGTTGAGCGATGCCAGTAGGGATGTCCATCCTACGAATCCATCAAATCTTTTGCATATTGATGTTGCTAGTGATATTCTACATTTTCAATCAAAGGTGACTGTTAGGAGGGAGTAAGCATATCTACACCCTTGATTATTATAACTTCACCTAGCAATGCTATCAAGAAATAAATTCCATTCACCTACTCTTGGAGGTATTAATTGTGCAATAGGATGAGTTGAGGTTGACCATGTGAATTGTCTAGCTACCGTGCACTGAGCGGTCACCATACCTCTTTAATACCAACCCTCATCATGCACCTTATTAAATGAGGATACACACTTTTCTACAGAGGTACCAACTACTGGCGAGAGCTCAACAAAGGATGAAACTCTAGGATCCATCCATTGTTTATTATCGAATTGAAACTCTATCACTACACTCTATTCTCTATAGGGTGGGCTTTCAGGCCTATACCCTAGGGTGTAACTTTGGGATCAGTCAAGGAATGATGAATACCCAAACCTTTACTAGTTTCTATATCTGAACAACCTGGCTTCTTGCTTTTAGGTGGGACTTCAAGGATGGATGAGAATTGATATTCCCAATTTTTCTAGCTCATTTTTCTTGATTTCTCAAAGGGTGGGTTTTCAATATCCCTTAGGATTGCGATGGATGCCCATTTTTTCACCTAGTATAAGCTTGGGTGGACTTCTGCCTTAATTTCAAGGGTGATGATTTGGAAACTAACCTTATCTTGTTGTTACCCTACTTTTTTACCCTCTGGCTAGGGCAAGTATTTGGAATCCACAAAAATGGGTTGTGCATCCATTTTTTTTCTCAATACCGCACTTAGCCAAATCTTGCATTTAGAGTTCATGGGTCTTTTGGGATATACTAAACACCTCAAGCCACTCAAATCTTCCACCTGCCTATGTACCATCTTAATAAAACTTTATCGTTCATTGTACAACCCACTCGATTATCTTTGTCGCATCCATGAGGTTTGCTCCTAGTGACGGTCATCTAATGCTCAAGGGGTTGGCTCCAAAAATTAGCCATTTAAGAGGGACATCATCATTCTTACTAAAAAATGGAAAGAGTGGGTGAAAGAGTGCAAAATTTCACCCACACTCTTGGTGACTCACAAGGGATTTCCACTTGTAGAAAAAGAAAACCTAGGTAGAAATATTAGGTACATAACACTTTCAAATATGATAGATAAGAAGAAGAAAGGAATAGAGAGGGCATAAACAATTGTAGTCAAATGATACTGCAATATAAATGAGGGTGGTGAGTGATGGGGGAAAGCAACACAACAAAACACTATGGAGAAAAATAAAATAAGGGGGACCAAAAGCAAAAATAGCAAGCAAAATCGAAAAACCAGAAAAAGAAAACACAAGATAAAATGGGAGGAAGCTGAAAGCAACAGAGGTAGGAAGACGATGGCCACTAACCTAAGATATTAGTCATAAAAAAAATAGGGGAGAAAAAATGAAGGGGAAGGATGTAGAAAAGTAATAAAACAAAAGGAAAGTCAATACATAGGACACTCCCATATATTAGGATTCCAAAAAAATACCCCCAATGAAATTCCAAGAGTAGAATGAATGTTAATGGTGCATATTTATCATGATCTAGACTTCATTTCTAACACAGTATTACAAGAATTTCCTTTGCTTATCTCCACTCATCATGAGGACACTCGACATCAGTTGCACTCTAAGGCTCATATTTCTTAACTATGCATGGGAACTATTTATAGAGTGCTTACCTCATTTTGGATGGGTCTAGCATGCACCAAATTATGTGAAGGCATGCAAGTTTGGATCCTTCTTTTTAGGTATTTTATCTGCAGAGATTTCATGTTCATACAGGTATGGTGTATTGTTTTACCTGCATGAGTCCCAAGCTTTTCTCTATGTGATCTTAGATTTCCAAGGATAGCATTTAAATCTTTTGTACTTGCTAGGCATTATCCATTGGGCTATGAGGTCACAATAATGAAAACAAAAGATAATAGATAATGAACACAACTGAAGAAAATGAGGAGGTGGGATTGAAAGTGTTATAATTCCAATATGTGACTTAGGAAGTTCCCTTATGCTATTTACTTCATAATTTTTGACACCTTGGCCATCTAGTAATGTATTACCAGGGCACTTTTCCTACAAGCCGCAAATGAGATGATGAAGCTAAGTAGTGAAGCTTCCACTGTAGACTTTATTTACTTGTTGATTATTTACACAACACTTTAGTGTGGCTAGCACACTTAGGCAATAAATGCTACTACAGGTCATCCTATGAATCTACAATGTTCGAGCCAGATGATGTTGAACCTAGGTTGTTCTTCATGTTGATCCTGAAACTGCTTGTGGCCTCTCTTAGATCTATTATATTTTGAGGCTTATTACTTAAGATAATCAAACTTACAAAAATGAAATAAAGTACCAAACTAATATATATGATAATGGAAATATTCTGTAAGTATGAAATACTGAAATAGCTCACATAGCTACTCCTAAATAAGCCATAAAGAAAGGCTCACAAAAATGGAGCCATAACACTTTAAAGAACCAAGTAATGTTATTACAATTGTGTCCCTTATTACATCTCCACATTACCATGTATATATAATGTAATGTGACTCTTCATATGAAGCACTCTTGGCCTTCCCACTTCTAGACTATTCAACTTCCTATTCTATGGACTCATGTACACATGGACAAATGTGCACATTTACATTATTAAATATTATGCACCCATGTGCATTTATTACAACACATAAAGTAAATCCTAATCTAAGACATGTACCAAATAATGTAATATACTCTAACACCCCCCCGTATTACATTATTTGGTTATTGAAGACTTGTCTTCAATATGAGTCTTCTATATGGATCTTCAGCTTGTAGAAACCTTCAATCTACCTCCTGTAGATTAAGAACTGGTTTGATCGTGTAAGTGACTTTCTTTTCCTTTGATTTTGTCTTCCACCTATCGAGCTTGATTTGACATTTTTTCCTGTTCCTTTTCCTTCTTTGTTTTTGCACTTCTATCAATGAAGCATCTTTAATGTGATGAGGCAGTAAGTCATCACAATAAAACTTACTTGGGTTCAACAATTCATCATCATCAATTTTCCTTTCCTTGTCCTTCACACCTTGAAAGAGCTCATAAGTGATAAGTGTTAAATAAATCATTAAATATTCTTCTGATGAAACAACAATCATGTTTTGGGTATTCCACCAAGCCCTGAATAATGTTTCATGAAGATACCCAGTTATTGTTGTAAACTTTTCTTCCTTTGCTTCCTTCAAAAACAGAGAGAATTTTGCTTTCAAACCTGTAGATAAGTGTTTGAACCTATCAAAGGTATTTATTAGGTTTTGTGAGTAAAACCTTAGTTTATGAAATAACTCCTCATAGTTTCTATTAAATGCTTCTCTAATTATTTCATCCATAATTCCTTGAGTAAGATTCTTTTGGACTCCAAATGGTAATGTAGTTTCAAGAATTTTATCTTAGTCACAAGAGAATGATATCTCTAAATTTCTTAATCCCTAAGTTGATGTAGAATACCTTATATCTCCAAGTTTAGAAATTTAGAAGAATGTATTTGCAATTATTATAAATTCAATTTGTTGTAGAAATCCTTATTACTCCAACTCAATTAAATTGCAAATATTCTAAAATAGTTTTGTAACTTTAAATATTTGAATTACAAAACTCTTATGTATATATTTCTCCAATATCTTCTACTAAAGAATTATTCCTTTAATAATTCTCCAATTTGCTATTATATCTAAGGTTTCAAATATAAACTTATTCTTCTCAAAATATCTTTCCTTTTCACCTTAGAAAATAATATCCTTATAAAATTCCTTATTACTCCTAACTCAAGCTTATGAGTAATTTGAATGAAATAAATTACCTTAGGCTTAGAGTTGTATTCTCCGGTCAACAATGTTTGACTCCTCTGCAAATATTCCACTACGTATGTCTATGAAAGATGTTGTATTCACACGTGCTATCTTGGCCTGAATCGTTGGCTTATTTGAGAGATAACTTCTCCCACTCTGGCTTCAACAAACCTGCACTCCAATATTAGCTTTACTTATGCAATTTGTAACCTCCAAAGGTTCTCTTACTACATCCAATCATTGATATCCTTCGCACGTTTCTACCTGCACTAATCTGCCATCTTTATTAATGGACTCTTCAATATTTTGGCGCCTTGGGAGAACGTTTCCTTCACTGGGCATGAATTAACCTTTGACCTTCTAGTTTCTACTTACCACTTGATGAAATGGGCACTAGACTCTTCAAGTTTCGGTCTAGTATGTGCCACTTGGCACTCCAACTCTTCTACCTCCCTTGCAATACGTTTTCCTTCTCCGACGGATATAATTGGCAATGGGCATTACTTGTAACGCTCCTTCAACGCTTCTCCAACGTTAATCTACGTGGCGCTTGCATGTAGACTATTCCTCCTAGGGTTGCTCATTACTTTCAACGTAAATCTTCACTGTTCCAATGCTCATTTCACTTCATGCTTCAATACGTTTGTCTCAACGTATTCCTGCTTTACTTTTCATAGTCGTATGCTTGTTTCTCAAGGATGGATGTCCTTCTTTTCTTTGATGTTTTCATAGGTGGCTTTGTCTCTTCAATGGCATCCAATGGTGTAGAGCTCATCTACGTATCTTCGATGGTGTGGAGCTTCTATCCACGTCTCTCCAACAGTGTAGAGATTAATCGTTTTCCCTCCTTAGAGCAATGGTAACACTCCTTTTGAGTGGTAGTTCCTCTTGCTCTTTTGAGTGGTGATTCTTCTTCTACAATGATGTTTTCAACACCTCTCGATGCTTGTGCTCGTCCAAGACTCTTACGCTTATTCTAGTGTCTTTTGACACTTAGAAATTTTGCCAAATTTCTAACCTTTATTCGGTCTTCATTTAGCTTAGATTATTGCTTTCACTTTGCTTTAATAAATCTGCAATAGCAAAGCATTCACTAACAATACTATGCACTTCTTATTTCTCCTTAGTATTGCTAGATCATTAAGATGTAAACACTACTAACACCTTAACTTAAAGAACTCCTTTAAGTTCTTAATTTTCTGATTCCAAAATAATGCAATATGGATCTCAAATAATAATAATATGGTGCTCTTAAAACTTGATGTATAGCTGATTTCAATACTCGAATAATAGACTTAGATTGCACCAATATTGCATACCTTTCTTTTCTCTATTTTGCTAATTTCGTTGGTGATTTGATTCACCCAAATTGCTGTCTCAAACTTGCAAACTTTGCACCAATGTTCTCCTTCACTTTTCTCCTCTAACTCTTACTCAATTTGCAGCCTTGCTTGCTGCTCAACTTCTCCTTGTTTGCTCCCAAATACCCTTTCACAAAACTGCTCCAAATCTGCAGCTTTCTATCCTCCTTCAATGTTGTCCACAAAATCTATTTTTGTGGCTTTGAATCTCCTTCAATCCTGTCTTCACACACTCTAAAATTAGCAGCTATTAATGCTGCCCAAACTGGTGTTCATAAACCTGCAACTCTGTAGTCAAATCCTTCCTTCTTTCATTGGCTTAAATTTGCAATGAGAGTCTTTGGAATGCTGACTTTTGTTGCTGTCTAAACACCTTCAATCTCCTATCCATAGGCACTCCAAAATCTGCCCAAAACTTCTCCAAACTGTAGCTCTAGGCTACCTTCAATCTGCTCTCCTGCAACTCTTCAATCTCTGCTCCAAAACCTGCAATTTTCTCCTGCAAATCAGCCTTCAAAACTTTGTGGCTGTCCTTAGATTTCCCAAAACCTTGGGCTCCTCAATCTTCTCTTCTCCTGCAATCTCCTTGTCGAATTCTAACTTCAAAACTGATCTCCAACGTTGTCTCCTTTCTCAAGAATCTGAATGTCTTGAGATCTTCTAACTCTGTCTCCAAAATTTGGCAAACTTCTTGCCAAACACTTCTTTCTGTTGGGCTTGTTGTCGGATGGTGACAATTATCCCAAATCAAAAACTTCTCCTTGCTCGCAATCTCTTGTCATGAACTTTCTTCAAATCTCCTCTCTGCTTGCACTCTCCTACTTCTCGCTTTCTTCAAGATGCCTTCAATGGCCACTTCTCCAAATCCTGCAACAAGGCTTTCTCTAGCCTTCTTCTTCTCCTTCGAAATCTCTTGAGACCTCTCTCTTGGGTCTTCTAATTCCACAACTCTTCAACTTCTTCTCGCGACTCTTCAACTTCTTCTTCTCAAAACTTTACTGAAACCTTTTCCTGGTTTCTTCAATCTCCCATCTATGGGAATTCTGCAATGAGATCACTTTCTTGGATCTCCAAATTCTGCTACTCCTCAAATCTGTAGTAGGACCTCTTCTTAGGTCTTCCAATTCTCCAATCTCCAAACTATGATGAGAACCTTCTGCACGGGTCTCTTCAATCTCCAATCTACAATCTTCTATCTCCAATATTCAATCTTCCAAAACTGGAAGTTCTTCAAACTGACCTCTTTTGGGTCTCTTCAACTTCTTCAATTTGCAACTTTCTTGTCTACAATCTTCTATGGGGACTTCCTTCACAAGTCTCCTCCAATCTTCAATCTCTAATTTTTTGCAACACAGAAATAATCCCTGCACAAGGAAAGCACATAGACTTTCAGGCAATGAAGGTGAAATTCTTCTCTATCCTTTGTAGGAAGCTTCTCAACTTCTGGGTGTTAATTTTCTGCAACCAGAAACTTAGATAGTAGTACCAAATATATTAGAATTTCTAGAATTCTAAAATAAATAAACTTCACTAGTTATTCTCAAAACTAGTGGAACCAATTCTGTGTTGAGTCCTAGTCTTCACAATCTTGTGGAAAGACTCTAGCCAATCTGCAATTTGCAGTCTTCTTCAATTTACCAATTCCTTCAATAAGACCTCTTTCGTGGGTCTCTTATTCTCCTCAATCTCTACAATATCAAGGTCTGACTTCAAGACCTGAAATCTCCTTCTATTCCAAATTTGTTCTTGGAATAGAAATTCTCCACCAAGCTTCTCTGGTTTCTCCTTCCAGAGATAATCTCCTTCACACTTCAAGGAATTCCTTGTGGTGGTGTTTGCATGCAATGGTGCACAGTAGTAGGTCCGGTTTGCAAAGACGCAGCAAAGTTCAGGTTGACTGTAGCAATGGTGGTCCCTTGTGGCTCTGATACCACTGTTAGCTTTTGAGGCTTATTACTTAAGATAATCAAACTTACAGAAATGAAATAAAGTACCAAACTAATATATATGATAATGGAAATATTTTGTAAGTATGAAATACTGAAATAGCTCACATAGCTACTCCTAAATAAGCCATAAAGAAAGGCTCACGAAAATGGAGCCATAGCACTGAAAGAACCAAGTAATGTTATTACAATTGTGTCTCTTACATCTCCACATTACCATGTATATATAATGTAATGTGACTCTTCATATGAAGCACTCTTGGCCTTCCCACTTCTAGACTATTCAACTTCCTATTCTATGGACTCATGTACACATGGACAAATGTGCACATTTACATTATTAAATATTATGCACCCATGTGCATTTATTACAACACATAAAGTAAATCCTAATCTAAGACATGTACCAAATAATGTAATATACTCTAACAATATCTTGTGAAACACCACATGGATACAGTACTTTCCCTTAGTATCAGTAAACCAAGGTCATATCCAATCAATATAGGGTGAGCATCCATCCAATCAGCTTTAGCACTCAAGCCATCTGAAGAGGGGTACCAAGAGTGCCCTCTACTTGGATTTACCTAATTCAAGGCCCATACCCCACTCTGATCTGCTTCCATCACAACTTGAGTTGTCATCCTATTGAAATAAGTGTGACACTGAGAGGGGGGGGGGTTGAATCAGTGTATATTAAAAATTTAATTCAATGACAAAATAAAATCAAAACAAGCAATCACACAAATTTGCATCACATAACACCAGATTTATAGTGGAAACTCGATGTGGGAAAACCACTATGCTAATGGACTATTTGGATTCCCATCCAAATACAACCTCAAAAATATTTGGTCTTTACAATATTTTTGCAGCACCAATTACAGGGAATGGCACCATCCAACCCAGACTTTAGCAACACCAACTGCAAGGAGCACCAACCACTGTTGCCAAGCACCGACCCGATAAATTTAAAAAGCTCTAATAAAAGTATTAAATCTCATCAAAAGACCTTGAGTGGTCTAGCTCACAAATATTCTCCTCTAAAATCTTCTGTCTAACCTTTTCAATCTTCTCAACTCTACACATTGATTATCTCACACCTTGCACATTTTTTCAATCAAAATGCCAAAGAAAAAATTCTTCACAACATGCACCGGTAGTCCTTTCTTCAAAAAACCCTCTTCTCCCTTTTCTTTTAAAACATATATATGCTTCACATTAAAAAACGTAGCTCTTTTTTTAGTTACACAAAAGTACCACTCAACCGTTACATTCTTAGAAACTGCCAAAAATACCAAAAAGAGTTGATAGGGCTTTTTGTAACAGTCATAACTTCCTCCTAAAATTTCCAAATGGGCTAAAAATTGAAACATATATTCTTGGATAAACTGACTACCTTCAGTTTAAATTTTAGATTTTAACTCTTCACATATTATTCGCAGTACCTCCGACAAAGTGGCCTCTGATGCTGATTTTACACGTCACATAAGCTGAAAAAGTGCTCCAGAGCCATTTTGCAACGCTCACCGTTTCTTCTTCCGGACTCCGTTTGGGCTAAAATTTAAAACTTAAGCTCTCAGTATATACAGATACCTCCAATAAAAAATTTGAGGTCCAATTACTCATGTAGTTTTTAATATTCCTCCTGTAAAGTGACCTCTGATGCAGATTTTACACCACATAAATTGGAAAAAGTGCTACGGAGGCATTTTGCAACTGCTATCGTTTCTTCCTCGGGTCTCCGTTCGGGTTGAAATTCGAAAAATAATCTCTCTGTACATCATACTACCTCCAGTAAACATTTCAAGGTCTAAATCCTAATGGATTTCTTAATATTTTTCCTATAAAGTGGCCTCTAACGTAGATTTTACAACTATCCAACTAGGTGCAAAATTGTCCAACCAAGTACCGACGATGCAAACGATCAATCCAAACATCGAGCTGACACCTCCAAAACTATTCTAAAACATTTCCTAGCATGCCAACATGCTCTGACCTGTCCGACCATGCACTACAAGCAAGGAGCGTACCTTTTTGACAACTTTTGCGACTTTGACAACTTCCTAACGTTTTTTGCAACTTTTGCAAATTTGCATGAACAACCTGTAACAAATTCATCTGAACATAAAAAAATATCCTCATAAGTATTGAAAAACACTATACATACTCCGAACAACCTTCAAATGGTTGTTCACTGCATCAACTTGTCCATATGAGTGTGTTGACAACAATGACAATATTGTCGTTGCACCTTGCTCAACAATCTCCCCCTTTGGAATTGTTGACAACACATGCACAATTTCCTATAACTCTTCTCGCCATTTGAAAAAATACCAAAGGGCTACTGTAAACTCCTCGTGAATCCATGCACAACATTCTCAGGCAAAAATTATTGCACTTAGCAAGAATCACAAACATGAGCAAAAATATAAACAAAGACACAAATGCTCCCCCTGAGAATGTGGCCCCGATAGCTAGTCAATGCTTGGGAAGTGTAACCACTCCTAATTTCTTGCGAAGGTACTCAAATACTTCCTTGTGCAATTTTTTGGTGAAGATATTTGCTACTTGCTCTATTGTTGGAACAAAATCCAACTTAACCTCACCTTCTGCAACTTTCTCCTTCAAAAAATGGTACTAGATAGCAATATGTTTTGTGCAAGAATGCATAACTGGATTCTTTGAGATATTGATTGCACTTGTATTGTCACACATGATTGATATGGGCTCACTGAAATTTATTCCAAGATACTTCAAAGTTTTTTTCATCCAAAGTACCTATGTACAACATTATGTCATTGCAATATACTCTGCCTTTGCTCTGGATAATGAGACTAACTCTTGCTTTTTGCTATGACATGCAACAAGATTATCACCAAGATAGAATGCACCTCCACTGGTACTCTTCCTATCATCTACACATCCTAACCAATCTGCATCTGAATACGCAATAAGGGTTAAGTCCTTACCTTTTGGATACCATAACCCATACTCCATAATACCCTTGAGGTACCAAAAACTCCTCTTCACTGCTATCACATGATTCCCCTTGGGACTAGCCTAAAATTGTGCTACCATGCATACTACTTACAAAATTTTTAGTCTAGTAGCTGTCAAGTACAGTAAGCTCCCAATCATTGATCTATACATAGTTTGATCAACATATGGAGATTTGTCATCCTTACTCAACTTACAACCTGTCATCATGGGAGTGCTAACTGGCTTGGAATCCTCCATTGTGAACTTTTTAGCATCTCTTCCACATATTTAAAATGAGAAATAAATGTCCTTATTTTGATTAACTTGCAATCTGAGAAAATATGAAAGTTCACAAATCATTGACATTTCAAACTCTTTCTGCATCTTATTTGCTAAATCTTTACACAACTCATCTTTGCTAATATCAAATATGATATCATCTACGTATACAAAAACAACAATAATATGATGATCATTTTTTGGTTTGACATACAAATTTATCATCTACCATACCTTTCTTGAACCCTTGCTGAGTAAGATAATTGTCTAGCCTTGCATACCATGCTCGGGGTACCTATTTTAATCCATATAACGCTTTCTTCAACTTGCAAACCAAGTTGGGATCATCACCAAGATGAAAACCATCTGGTTGCTCAATATAAACCTCTTCTTCAAGTTTCTCATTCAAAAATGCTAATTTCACATCCATTTGATAAACTTTAAAATTTTTATAAACTACTAAAGCAAGAAACATTCTAATTGCCTCTAGTATAGCCACAGGTGCAAAGGTTTTCTCGAATTCAATACCTTTAACTTGCACATACCCTTTGCATACCAATATTGCTTTGTTCTTGACTACCTGTACATCTTCATTCAATTTATTTCGAAAGACCCATTTAGTACCGATTACATTTTATTTGCGGGTCTTGGTACTAACTCCCAAGTCTTGTTTTTATGGATCTGATCTAATTCTTCATTTATTGCCTTTACCCCACTTTCATCTTTGCTTGCTTCAACAATATTTTTGGGCTCAATACTGGATAGTAAAGACTAGTTACTTACTAATCTTCTTCTTGTCTGAACACCAACTGTGGGGTCTCCAATTATTTGCTCTCTAGGATGATCTTTCTACCAGCTACCTATTTTGAATTTCTTATTTTCTTCCAATTCTGAATCACTTTTCGAATCCTCTGAGTCAATTCTTGGTTTCTTTTATGTTTCCTCTTCCTCATCTCCTTCAATGACCTCTTCATAAATTGGGTAGTTCTCTTCATAGCTAATTGATGAGGCCTGTAAATACCTCCATCATAACATGTTTTGAACAACTAAAACTTACCTAAAACTCTGTGATTTACTTTATATACTAATTAAGTTGATCTAATAATATGTGTATTAATTGTTTGCATGATTGATGTGTTTGAAATATTATATATTGATTTTTACAGTTTTTGTGTAGTTTTATGTCACTTTGCCATGACCTGTTACATAAGGGATATGCTTAGGCTAATAGCAACACTTTACTATTCTTATTTTGATGTTTCTCAAACATTAATTTTTTTGAATTTAGCAAATAGTGCAAAGAACTATTACTATGTAGCAGAAACTGGTTTTCCTGTGTAAATTCCAGCAAACTGCCAATGAATGGCAAGGCATGGAATTCACACATGAAGAGGAATGAAGGCTATTGCAATCTGATCCTGAGGACTAATCCACATGAGAAATGTAGCTAAAATAAATTGAAGAGTACATAGTTGGTCATTCTGAATATCTTCGGATTGAGAAATATAGTCTCTTCAGATTGAGCGAATATCTTCGGATTGAGCCACTTAGCTCCGGATTGAGAACATAAAGCACTTTTTGACCTATTGAATGATTTCTTATGGTGGAAAAAGAGAAAGAAGGCTGAGGAGGTTAAAGGAAAATATATCCCATCTAAATTTGTCATCCTTGTCATCCAAAGCCACAATTTATGGAAAATATCCTCTTCTAGGATAAACCTAGGGAATACTACAAAATAACAGGAATTGATTTGCAGAGTATATTTTCTGTTGTAATTAGATTTTAGGCATCTATAAAAGATAGCTCCCGTATAGGTTGAGCTAATAATAATAACAATAGAAATAGTATTATAGAAAATATAGATAGAGAATAAATAAGAAAACTGAGACTATTACAGTTCTATAATAGGTTTTAACAACAGATTTGTAATCATGTTCTGAATAAATAAAGTACAAGTTTTTATATTCATTATGTTATGTTTGAGTGTGAGTAATATTTAGAGAGAGAGAGAGAAACTCATACCTTCTTCTATAAAAGGAGGCTGGCCACTTCCAGAACTAGGAGGAGGATTAATAGACAGGTTTTGTTCTGATTTTGTTGCAGTAGAATAAGTTGTGAAACTTGTCAATTTCATTCTTTTGTAGTAGTTAACATCCATTTCAGTCCTAATCATTTATTTTTTGTTCAAGATACTTTTATGATATGATTAGCAGTAGATCTGATTAGTCTTTTTGCTTTCCAACAACTTTCCAATTTAATGCAATTTCTATTTTCAGCAATTTACAGTTTTTTGCAATTTTCTTGCATTATTGTTTTTGCTGTCAACCCCTGCATAGAATATTGACAACCTTCTGTTATAGAGTATTGACAGGACTTCATTTTATTTTTCATTATTGTAAGAGTAAATAGACTTTTATTTTGCAACTGTAATTAGGTTTCCAATTCTACAACTATAACTAGGGTTTTAATTATGCAATTTAATCAGATTTCATTCTTGCAACTATAACTAAGGTTTCATTTCTGTAATCAACAATTAGTTTTCATTCTTTTAATTAGATTAAAGTTCAATTTATGCAATTTAGAGGTAGAAGAGACCTAAAAACCCCCATACAATCAGTTCCACCAATAAGCCTTGCTGCTCCTAATTGACCTTAAATTATAGCCTTGTTCACTCCTTTCATAGATAGCCTTGTACATTGCCTTGGATTGATAAATTCATTGAGAATTAATGATGTGCTTAATGACAGCGCATCATTTTAGTAACATTTTTGGGGAGAGTATTTTTAGAAGGTGTCAACAGTTCAATATCTATTAATTAGACTGAGTTGTGAAAATTTAGGGTAAATATGAATATAACAATTGGTTAAGTAACAATTATTGACTTATAATTTACGTCATTAAGGAGTAGGCATGAATGAGTAGGCCTAGGGACGAAGAAGGTAAAAATATCCAAAGATATCCCAGGATTATTCTATTAAGAAGATCTTCACGCCTAAGGGGTGAATCACCTGTGTTTGAACTACCAGAAAAACTAAAATAAAAACCACCAGCTTCATCATCATCAGAATCTCCTGAGCAAGAAAAATTAACGGAATCATTATCAACTGAAGGTTTTGGACTTCTTGAGAAATAAATTTTGATAGGTTTAACTATTTCTAAAGAACAGGAAATTATGGTAGAAATAGGCAATCTATATGGGGATGACCAACATGGCCGTGTCCATAATGAAATTGATCAAGATGATCAAGATGTGCTCCAACCTCCTAGAATATTTGAATATCCTATTCTTCTGAATCCCACACAAAACTTGCCCATGAAAACAATCTCACCTTCAATGCTTCCAACATTCTGGGATGTTGCATTTGAAGATCCTGATCAATTCTTGTTTGAGTTCAAAGTAGTGTGTCAAACCTATGACTATATAAATGATAATAAGAAACTCAAGTTTTTTCCTTCAACACTCAAGGACTCAACATTACTCTGGTTCATGAGCTTATAGCCATATTTCATCCAAACCTGGGATCAAATGGAGACTGTGTTTTTAGACAAGTATCAAGAGTATTATCGAGTAAGGAACAGGAAATATGAGTTGTTCATAATTAAACAAGAATATGATGAAACATTAGAATATTACCTTGATATATTTGTGTTTGTTCAAAGAAGGTGTGGACTAGGAGAACCAGAATTGTGCAAAACCATTTTTCTAAGAGGATTACAAGATGAATCCAGAGAGGTATTAGATTTGATGGGAAATAGGGATGTAAGTACTAGTAATATGGATGAGATTGTGGATCTTTGTAGAAATTACTCTCGCACTAGGCAGAAAAGAAAGAAAAATAGTACAAATGGCACTGATGTGAAGGACCTAAAGAGGAACTTGCAAATTTTAAGACTAATATCCTAGTACAATTAAACACAACTCTGGGAGAAATGTCTGCTAAAGAAAAAAACATAGAACATTTAGCAATTTATTGCCCAAGATGCAGGAATAAACATGCCTTACAGGATTGTGCTCTAAACAAAACATCCATTTCAGCCATTTGTAGTATTTGCTCAAAAATACATTTGACTGACAAATGTCATCTGCTACCACAACTAAAAATTGTCCTAGAAACTCAAATAGAAGAACTCAATTATGTGGGACCAAGACAAGGGGGAAACTTTCAACAGTATAAAAATACCCCTCATTTTCCTACAAATTGGGGAAACAACCATGGAAACATGTCTTAGGGACAATCAGAACCACCCCAACGTCCTTGGAATTATTCTCAATGGAAAAATTCTCAAGAATGGCCACAGACAGGTTGGAATAATCCATCCTGGAATCAAAACCAGAATAACCCATCATGGAATCAAAATAACCCACCATGGAATTAGAATCAAAGTAATCCATCTTGGATGCAAAATCAATAGTAGTGGGGTCAACAATACCAGTCCTATCCAAGGCACAGAAAGAAATCAAGGTCAAACTCAGAATTTCCTGCCTGCACCAAATCAAAATTTTCAAGGAAAACCAAATCAACAAATGCAACAGGTGAAACAACCTCAATCACCAGCTCAACCTGTAATAAATCCAAATAACATAAGGCAGGCAACTCCTGCCTATATGGTTAATTCTAAAGGAAATTCAGATATGCAAATTCCGGATTGTAGCAACATACAACTACGTTCAGGAAAAGTTTTACCTGAACATGTTATAATTGAAGTGAAATAAGATGAAATTCAAGAACCTATTGAACCAATCAAATTCAAACCAACAACGAAAGAAGAAGAAAAAAAATAGAACCACATGCATAACAGTTACCTTCATCAGGGATAATTCCATACCCTGAGAGACTTAACACCATAGCAGAAAATTCTGAATCAGAATTAGTGAAAGAACTCAAAAAATTAACCATATCACTGCCCTTATTGCAAGCCATTAAGGATATACCTGTGATTAAAAGAAGTGTCTAATATTTGTGTAACAGAAGAGCAGGAAGAAAAAAGAAAGCATTTCTTAAAACTGTTCATGTTGAAGGAAAGATAGTTGATCTCTTGTCAGGAAAACTAGTACCTCCAAAGTATAGTGACCCAAGAAGTCCAGTTATCATAGTGATCATAAGCTCGGTACCAATATCAAATGTCTTAGTTGATCTAGGAGCTGTAATAAATATCATGACCAAGGATGCAATGGAACAATTACGACTCAAACATCTCAGCCCCACATTCACAGTTTTAGAAATGGCTGATAGGTCAGTTGCAAAACCTAAAGGTATCATTAAAGATGTCCTTATAGAAGTTTCTTCTTGGGAATACCCTACAGATTTTTTGGTTTTACAACCAAGAAACTCAGCACATGGCTATCCCATTATCCTAGGAATACCTTGGCTTGCAACTGCAACAGCCTTTATAGACTACAGATCTAGAAAAATGACAATTTCAAATGGTATTGACCTAAAACAAATTTCTCTATATCCTCTTGCAAGACCTTTAAGTAATTTCACAGGTCAGTTATGGTTTCCTGACTCAGATGAAGAACCATAAGAGGTTATTTCCACACTAGTCACCTTGGTAGTAAGGGAACACACAAAATACCTCCATGACACATAAATTTCAAAAAATAAAATAGTCCTAATGAATGTTCTGCATGAACAAGGGTTAGAAGAGGAAGCAGCCAATATCAATCAATTTATAGTGATAAAAGAGGGTCAAAGTTCTGAAGAAAGGCCATCTATACCATCATAGGAAATATATGTTTTACTACCACATGGGTGGCACCATCACTTGATCTTCCCTTCTCATTGTTCCATACAGGATATGCTTCCATAAAAAATCAATGAGATAGAAACTTCTTATGTCCTCCCATATCATCATTGTCCTCTTAATTCCCTAGTCAATAATTTTGAAGTAAATTCAGTCCTTCCAAATACAAAACAAATTGAAGTCCAGCCAGGCAAATTTTTGAATATAAATAGCTAGCTTACTAGGGAAGAGGAATAAAAATTGGTAGTTGTTTTATAGAAGCATATCCATGCTTTTGCTTGGGATTACAAAGATATGTCAGGGATTCACCCTGATGTATGTACTCATAGAATTTATACTGAAGATGTCAAGCTTGTAAGACAACCTCAAAGAAGACTGAATCCTGCCTTGAGGGATATTGTGAAAGAAGAAATTGAAAAAATTTTGGAAGTAGGATTCATTTACCCAATTTCTGATAGTCGGTGGGTCTCTCCATTGGTTATAGTGCCTAAGAAAAATGGAAAAATGAGTATGTATAGACTATAGAGAACTGAACAAAGTGACATACAAAGATCATTTTCCATTGCCATTCATAGATCAAGTGTTATATACTCTTGCTGAAAAGAAATATTTTTGTTTTCTTGATGGATTTAGTGGATATAATCAAATTCAGGTTGCACCTGAAGATCAAGAGAAAACAACCTTTACCTGTCCATGGGGAACATTTGCCTATAGGGTCTTACCTTTTGGTTTGTGTAATGCCCCAGCAACATTTTAGCGAGCAGTGTTAGCCATATTTTCTGATTGGACTACCAACAGTGTTGAAATATACATGGATGATTTCACAGTCTGTGGACAAACTTTTGACTTTACATTGGAACACCTTGATAAAGTTTTAACTCGCTGTGAAACCTACTAGTTATCCTTAAATCCAGACAAATGTTTTATGATGATGGAGGAAGGAATAGTTCTTGGTCATCACATCTCTCCTCAAGAGATCTAGGTTGATCCAAAGAAGGTGGAAATTATCAAGAACCTTCTCTCCTAAAACTCAGACTGATGTCAGAAGCTTCCTAAGACACATTGGTTTTTATCGCAGGTTTATTCCCAGCTTTAGCACAATAGGCCATCCCATGTTTTCCCTATTTACTAAAGATTTTGAATTCTCTTGGACTGCAAAGTGTCAGGAATCATTTGAAGCTCTAAAATAAAAATTAGTAACTCCACCTGTGTTAAGAGGACCTAACTGGACATTACCATTCCACATACAGACTGATGCTTCCAATACTGCAATTGGAGCAGCATTGGGATAAATCGACAATGGTGAACACTATGCTATCTACTACATTAGCAAGAACTTGACAGGAGCTGAAAAAAATTATACCACAACTGAGAAAGAATTCTTGGTAGTAATCTATGCCATCAATAAATTCAGGCATTACATCATAGGTTATCAAATATTCATTCACACAGATCACACAACCATTAAATATTTGATGAATAAGCCTATGGTGAGTGCAAGGATTATCAGTTGGTTACTATTGCTACAGGAATTTGATATCACAATAATCAATAAACTAGGTGTTGTGGCTGTTCCACAACGTACCCCAAAATTGGGGACCCACCTTTTCGTTTTGGTATCTGGATATTTACATTTCATTTTTAGTGTCTAATGCTTTCGTTTGTTATGGGCTTGCAGTTATTGTCAGTTTTGATCAACAAGTTTTTATTGTCGACAATTTTTTTTTTTTTTTTTTGTCGACGATATTTTATCATCGACGATTTTTTGTTGTCAGCAACCTTTTGTCGTCAATTTTTTGTCGATGATTTTTTGTCAATTTTCTGTCGACGACTTTTTGTCGTCAATTTATTGTTTACGATTTTTAACATCATTTTGTTGTCGACGATTTTTATCGTCAATGTTGTGTTAGCAATGTTATTGCTAATATTGTGTTGTTGTTTTCTATCATGTATGTGTAATGTGCTTGTGTCCTATCAATTCAAGAGAAAGTTCTAATAAAATATATGTCTATATGCATATTTCATATATATGTATAGATATATGAAAATAAAAATAAAGAATAAAAAAATAATATATATTATTATCTAAATATATTTGATATATTTATAATAATATATATTAATAAATAAATAAATATATTCTTATATAGTTATATTACATATTATATATAAGAATATGATAAAAAAGAAATATAAAAATAAAAATATAAGTTGTGGAGAGTATTTCCTTTGAAAATGAAAATATGCATCGTGCCTTCGGAAAGCTTCTTTTCACTTATGTGTTAAACGAATCCTTAGGGCTTTATGCTTAATATATATGGTGGGTTCTAAATACTTATTTAAATTTTTGGTTATATGCATGCAGGTCATTTGAAAGGCAAGTGGCGATACATCCATCGGAGCAACCAGAAGGTGATGATGCGGCAGATGGAGAGCAGATGGCTTGGAAAGAAGAGGCGACATGGAAGAAAGCCTTCAACATTCGAACAGTGGGAGATGGAGTACAGAGCATTGTGTATTCACCGATGATTGATGCAGTAAACAACGACTTGATACGCAATATTGATAGAGAATCTGGCAGCGACAGGGTACGTGGCAGCGAGGTTATGATGTGGATTACCGGATGAGGAGATGCCATGTACATGAGACAGAGCGAAAGGTGAAGGAAATTGGTGACGTGAACCAAAGCCTGAATCCCAACAAATACATGTACACATTCACCGAAACCAGGGAACCGGGTACCGTATGGCATGCTTGTCCGTGAAGCTGCCTGGGATGACGAACGCGACAACATTCAAAGTCGAAGAATGGGCAGCTTAAGATGGTGCACCGAACTACAGAGATAGACACGGATACATGTGTAATTACAACGATTATGAATAGGTGTAAGGGCTCTATTGATGGCGTTCGTTACATATAAAAGAAAGGAGCCCGTGAACATTTGACATATAAAATATTAGGTATGGCCTAAGAATATCATGACAAATGAAAATAGCATGCATAAGAATAAATCCAAGGCATCGTCAGTAAACAGAAGATAAAGGTAACATAATTATCATTAAGTAGAACGTTATCTGGTGGGCCACGAATGGACAGTTGAAATGAGTGTTATGAAGCGAAAAATGATAACCAAACTATGAGAAACAAAATGAAAATGAAGAGCCCATCAAATTGAAAGAGGGAAGCCAAACGAATTGCATGCGTCCAAGGAAATGAAACGGAAAGTGTGGGAAGAAGAACGAAGAGATTTTTCCAAAGCTTTTAAAAACTGGAGAAAATGCATGCAAAGGGGCTGGAATTTTTTGGCATGGCCAAATGCTGCTGAACTTGGAATGTAAAATCTGGAAATGTTATTAATGCAAGCTTTGTTTTCAGAAATTTAGACTTTGTTAGCAAGAAAGGATGAGAAATTTTTCTGCATGCTTCATTATAACTGCTTCATTTTTCCCCTTTCAGATTTCAGATTTGTATGTGAAATTTATGCCATTGTTTTGGGTTATTTCATGTGAATGTCTGCAATCTGGAAATTACTTTAAACCTTAGGAGCCAGCACCTAGTTTACTTTGATTGTGTTTGTTTTGCAGGTCAAATAGGCTAGGTTGCATGCATGAAATCCTCACATATTCGGTTTTGCAGGATAGGGTGCTATCAAACTGAAGGAGCTTAGCATTGCTGCATTTTCAGCAAATAATTTGACGCAAATTTTTAATTTTCTATGTTCCAAAATTTTAATTTCAGAATTTTTTCTTATTTTCAGACATTAAAATAAACAGTAAAAAATTTTCAAAATCCAAAAACAATTTCACCATTGCGTAGGTTATACTTCATACTTCCAATACGCACTTTGAAATTTCATTTTCGAAGTTGTTTAGTATTTTTAAAAATTCATCGAAGTTGTTGTTTTATTACAGATTTCAAAAAATCCGAAAATAGAAAATTTCCATTTTCCGAATTTCATTTTTTCAGTTTTATGCTTCATGCATGAGCCTATGATGACATTTCCTTCATAAAAATTCTAATTTCATTGAAGGAGTTATGTTTTATGGCACTTCACAAATTTCCATATTTTGAGCCTAAAATTGCCCTCTTCATAAAAATTCTAATTTTACGAAAGAGGGGTAATTTGAGTATTACATTGAAGGTCTTTTCTTCAAAGCACTTAATTGTTCATCTTGATGAAAATTTGATTTCATTTAAGAGGGATAAGTTAAAGTGACATTTAAAGCCCTTAATTTAAGGCCATAAATTATTGCCTCTTTGTGAAAACCTATTTCACCAAAGAGGGATAGTTTATCGATCACATTAAAAGCTATCTTCATCTTCATGATAAGAAGCCATATTTGGACTTAATAAAGAAGGTAAAATCTACCTTAAAACTCTCAAGATAAAAGGAATTAAGGCACTACATCGTGGTCATATGAGGGCCAACTCACATTTGCTTTATTTTGGTTCAATGAACAATCACTAAAGTTTCATGGTAAAATAAACCAACATTTCCCCTTGTTTACAGTTACTTGCAATCACTAAGGTGTTCCAAGCATTTAAATTGAATATCTTTATTTGAGGTTACTAATACACATATGCAAATGCTAATCTAGCGGAGACCTTGGAGAAGTTGTTTGTTTAACTTCTTTGCAAGAGGGGATTTGGAACCCAAATCCTAAGGGAGAGTGTACTTTCACAATTGGGTGAAAATGCCACTCAACACCAAGAAAAGCTAATGTTGTAGCAGATTTTTTGTCCAGGTTGTAGAACACAAAGGAAGGGGAATTACTGGAGGAAACTTTTCCTGATGAAAAAATATTTGCTATATCTGTCCAATCACCTTGGTTTGTAGATATAGCCAACTATTTGGTCATAGGGAAAGTTCCTCCACATTTTACTTCCAAACAAAGAAAATAATTGATCAAATAGAGCTCTTCTTTTGAATGGATTCAAGGTATGCTTTTCAAGAGTAGTCCTGACCATGTATTACATAGGTGCATTCGAAAGGATAAGGTATATGATATCCTTAGGGCTTGTCATGATGAACCCTATGATGGAAACTATTCTGTAAAAGGCACAATTAGAAAAATTTTAGGAACAGGATATTATTGGCCATCTCTTCACAAGGATGTGAAAAAGTACATCAGGCATTATGATGCATGCCAAAGAATGGGGAAACCCACTCACACAAATGAAATGCCACTATAACCTCAAGTGGTTTTAGAACCATTTGAGAGGTGGGGGCTTGATTTTGTGGAACCTATTGATCCACCTTTTCAAGGAAAGGTGCATATTATGGTATGCACTAATTACCTGACAAAGTGGGTAGAGGTGTGTGCTTTCAAACATGCTCATGAAGAGAAGGTCACTGATTTCTTGTGTAACCAAATTTTTCAAAGATTTAGAGCTCCACGGTCTATCACCACAGACCAAGGACCCCAATTTGCATCTAAAGTTATTGAGGCTTTTACAGAGTTGTATGAAATCAAACATAGGAAATCATCACCTTACCACCCACAAGCAAATGGCCAAGTTGAGGTAACAAACGAGAGAATTGGAATGGATCTTGATGAAAACGATGTAGCTGTTCATAGGAGAAACTGGCTAGATAAATTACCTGAAGCAGTTTGGGCTTGCAATACTACTTGGAAATCCACTACTAGATTCACACATTATGAACTGGTTTTTGGTAAAAATCCCCTCCTACCTATTGAATTTGAACTACTAACATTGTGCATAGCATTGGAAATTGGAATTGAATTGTCACAAGCACAGGCAGACAGGATTCTATAGCTGAATGCATTGGATGAACTTCGATTGGATGCTCTGCACCAAAATGAAGTAATTCAGGAGCTGAGGAAGCTGTGGCATGATGGCCACTTGCAATAGAGAAAATTTGAACAAGGAGATTGGGATTTGTTGTTTGATTCTCACTATGTGGACTTCCTTGGAAAACTAAGGACTAGATGGCTTGGACCATACCATATTGAGGAAGTATTTGACAACAAAGCAGCTCACTTCTCTCCCATTGATGATTCACGAAGAAAGTTGGTAGTGAATGGACATCACCTTCAAGTGTACCATACACCTCTGACTAAGGAGGATTTCTTACAACAACTTGATATCTTGGATGCACAACAGGTAGAAGATATTCCCTCTTCCACCACAAATGCCACAAATTGAGCATAATCATGGATTTCAAGAAAACAGAAAAATACAAAAAGAAAATCAAAAAAATCAAAAAACAAAAATATGAATAAATTCTGGTTGTGAATTCCTTCATGGACATAATCAGAATAAAAAAAAATGAGAGGTAAAAAAAGAAAAAAAAAAAGACAGAAAAATAAATAACTCAACAGTGAAAACCTTTTTGTAAGGCACTACTGAGTTGGTATGCATGAAAACCAGTTTTCTGGTATGCATAACCTTGAAAACTTTTGAGTCACCATTGTACAAATTCACCAACTACATTTGTTTTTGAAGTATTGCAGTAAGCCTCATCAGAGCATCAACAAAAGTAGTCATCTTTCAAAAACTTGCATTAACTTGTTTTAACCAAGTATATGTTTCTTGCACTTTTCTCATTACAAATATTTGATATATAGTATATGACAATTAACCATTAGTATAAAAGTGTTCATAAGAGTTGGCATAAGAAAAACATGTTTTAAAAGAAGAATGTTGGTTTCTGTTGTATCTTTGAAATGATTGTTGCATTGTATCTACGGAATGACTGTTGCATTGTATCTTTGGAATGAAGCTTTGTCTTTGGATTAAAAATTGTCTTCGAAATGACAAGTCTAGCCTTGTCTTTGGATTGAAAACTGTCTTCCGAATGACAAGTCCTACTTTGTCTTCGGAGTGAACCTTTGTCTTCGAAATAAAAATTATCTTCGAAATGAAATTTAATCTTCGGAATGAGCACTTAATGTTATGTTTCCATGTGGCATCCAAGGAGGGAGAAAAGACACGATCAGCAAAATTTTTGACTCCATGTGATCATTGACACATGTCAGCTGGTTCGCAGTGAGATTTTTCTCATCTTGAGGAAGTAGGAAATCATAGGGAAAATAACTAATAACATGTCACCATCATTCGTTGTTGATAACCACGCATGTGGGAAAATCGTGCGCAGATCGTATGAGCTAAGGAGATTTGACGAGCAAGGATATTTATCCAATGATTGATGGACATGTGTCCAAGTCAAAAATAGGGAAGCGTGCCACTCTTCATTCTGAAGATGTAATCACTGATGCAACATGATTACAAGAATTTATTTTAGAAGAAGAATAGAACATTGCAAATCCAAAGAGAAAACCCTATAATTTTGTAGAAACCAGAAACCAGTGACCTAGCGGACGGCTGTAGTAGTACATGTGAGTTATTTTTGCACAAATTTTTCATTCTAGAGGATGTAGATTTCCACCCCCAGATTTTCATAGGAGATGTGCAATTGAGAGCTTTTATGTCTACCTTACAAAATCAGTTTTACTGGGACCAAGAAAAAAGGTAAAATAAGAAAATTGAATTAAGAGTTGAATTTTTAGTAGCAGAGCAATTCAGCCAAATCATCTGATTATCACCAGACTGTGTAACTAAATTCCAAAATTTTTGTACTGACAATTTTGTTCCAGCATTATCACATTGCAAAAACAAATGAGCAAAACTTTTCATGTCTTTACAAAAAAAGGAGCCTATCTCCCCCATTAATCTGGAATGTTCCAAAATAAGAGTAGAAGGGGTGATACAGCTTATTAAAATTATTCAGCATAACTAGGTAGGTCTCAGGTTTAGGCCTCCAACCATCATTACTTTAGTTCCTTACTATTTTAAAGAGGATCCTCAACCAGATGAGCAGTTTGAAAATTGGCTCAGAAACCTTCAAGAGAACAAATGATACTATATAGGCAAAAATTTGTTCTACAGATCATGGAACTTGAATATAGATATCTGTGATTCTATAGCCCAACATAATGCATGAGGACATGCATTAATATAAGTTGGGGAAAAAATGATGAGGCCTAGAAATGCCTCCATCATAGTATATTTTGAACAACTAAAACTTACCTAAAACTCTGTGTTTTACTTTATATACTAGTTAAGTTGATCTAATATGATGTGTATTAATTGTTTGCATGATTGATGTTTTTGGAATGTTATATGCTGATTTTTATAATTTTTGTGTAGTTTTATGTCACTTTGCCATGACCTGTTACATAAGGAATATGCTTAGGTTGATAGCAACACTTTACTATTCTTATTTTGATGTTTCTCAAGCATTTATTTCTTTGAATTTAGCAAATAGTGCAAATAACTGTTACTGTGCAGCAGAAAATGGTTTTCCTGTGTAAATTTTAGCCAACTACCAATGAATGGCAAGGCATGGAATTCACACATGAAGAGGAATGAAGGCTATTGCAATCTGATCCTAAGGACTAATCCACTTGATAAATGCAATTGAAATCAATTGAAGAGTACATAGTTGATCATTTTGAAGATCTTTGGATTGATAAATACAGTCTCTTTGGATTCAGAAATACAGTCTCTTCGGATTGAGCCACTTAGCTCCGGATTGAGAACAGAAAGCACTTTTTGACCTATTGACTGATTTTTGATGGTGGAAAAAGGGAAAGAAGGCTGAGTAGGTTAAAGTAAAATATCTCCCATCTAACTTTGTCGTCCTTGTTGTCTAAAGCCATAATTTATGAAAAAGATCCTCTTCTAGGATAAACCCAGAGAATACTACAGAATAACAAGAATTGATTTGTAGAGTATATTTTATGTTGTAATTAGATTTTAGGCATCTATAAAATATAGCTCCTATCTAGGTTGAGTTAATAATAATAACATTAGAAATAGTAGTAGAGAAAATATAGATAGAGAATAAACGAGAAAATTGAGACTGTTACAGTTCTATAACAGGTTTTAGCAGCAGATTTGTAATCATGTTTTGAATCAATAAAGTACAAGTTTTTCTATTCATTCTATTATGTTTGAGTGTGAGTAATATTTAGAGAGATAAACTCATACCTTCTTCTATAAAAGGAGGCTAGCCACTTCTAGACCTAGGAGGAGGACTAACAGACATATTTTGTTCTGATTTTGCTGCAGCAGAATAATTTGTGAAAATTGTTAATTTCATTATTTTGTAGTAGTTAACATCCATTTCAGTCCTAATCATTTATTTTTTATTCAAGGTACTTTTGTGATGTGATTAGAAGTAGATCTTATTAGTATTTTTGCTTTCCAACAACTTTCCAATTTACTGCAATTTCCATTTCCAGCAATTTATAGTTTTATGCAATTTTCCTACATTATTGTTTTTGTTGTCAACCCCTGCATAGAAGATTGACAACCTTATGTTACAGAGTATTGATAGGACTTAATTTTAGTTTTCATTATTGCAAGAGTAAATAGACTTTCATTTTGCAATCTGTAATTAGGTTTCCAATTCACATAATCGTAACTAGTGTTTTAATTTTGCAATTTAATCGGATTTCATTCTTGCAAGTCATGAATCGAGGTTTTATTTCTATAATCAGCAATTAGTTTTCATTCTTGCAATTATATTAAAGTTCAATTTGTGCAATTTAGAGGTAGAAGAGACCTAAAAACCCCCACACAATCAGTTCTATCAATAAGACTTGTTGCTCCCAATTGACCTTAAATTATAGCCCTATTCACTCCTTTCGCAGATAGCCTTGTACACTACCATGGATTGAAAAATTCATTAAGAATTAATGTTGTGCTTGACGACAATGCATCACTAATTACTCATTCCATTCCTTCATCAAATTTAACATCAAAACTTTCCATAATTTTTTTGAGCCTCTTGTTGTAACATTTGTAAGCTTTGCTTTTTAACGAATAGCCAAGAAAAATACCTTCATCTGCTCTATATTCAAACTTACCAAGTTTTTTTTTAGTTCTTTTGATGTAACACTTGCTGCCAAAAACTTTAAAATATCTTGCTATTGCCTTTTTACCGAACCACAACTCATAAGGAGTTTTGCTTTCATGCATCCTCAACATGCACCTATTTTGGATGTATATCATAGTATGGACTACCTCTTTCCAAAATCTATATGCTACTTTACTCTCAGTCAACATAGTTTGTGCCATTTCCTAAATTATCATGTTCTTTCTTTCTACCACACCATTCTGTTGAGGTGTCCTGGCTGCTAAAAACTATCTCTTCGTCATATTTTTCACAATACTCTATGAAATCCTCTGAAATGAACTCTCCTCCTTTGTCTGACCTTAAACATTTAATCATTTTTCTTATTTTATTCTCAAATTAGTTTTTGAAAACCTTGAACATCTCAAAAGCTTATGATTTATGCTTCAAAAATAATACCCATGTCATCCTGTAATAGTCATCTATACATAACATGAAATATTTGTCATCGTTTATGCTTTGCGTTCTCATGGGTTCACATAAATCAGTATGTACTAGTTCCAAAGTTTTACTCATGTAGTACTCTTTTGTTCTAAATGAGACTCTAGTTTGCTTCCCTTTTTGACATGAAGCATAAATGCTATTTGATGGTTTGCCAATGGTGGGAATATCTCTCACTACTTTTTTTGAACTGATTTTTACTAGATTTTCAAATTTGATATGATCAAGCCTCTTGTGCCACAACCAATTCTCTTCTTCTTGTCCAATCAAACAATCTCCTTTTGAAGTCTCCGAGAGAGTGTACAGGTTGCCAGATGTTCTTTATCCAGCTACTATCAACTTCCCACTATTTGCCTTTCTGATTTCACAACCTTACTTCTTAAAGATCACATCATGACCTTTGTCACAAATCTGACTTACACTCAACAAGTTATGCTTCAGAACAACCACAAACAAGACTTCTTCTGACCTAATTTTTCCATTACTGATCTTAACTGAACCTCTGCCAACTATCTTAGCTCCATCATTATTTTTGAATTTCACTAAACCACCTTCATATTGTTGTAACTTCTCAAGTTTTTGTTTGTCACATGTCATATGACTAGAGCATCCACTATCAAGTATCCAATGTACAGATTTATTTTATGCTTTAAATATCGTTTGTACGATCAAGGATTCATTTTCTTCCTTAGGTTGCTCTTTTTCTTTCCACTTCGGTTTGATTATATTTTTGGGCTCTTGTTTTTACTTTTCTTTTTCAGTAGCTTGTGCATGTTTTTCAGGAAAATTTCTATTTTATCTTATTCCATTTGGCTGAAATTTTCTTCCCTGAAATTGATTTGATGCAAATGTACTTCTACAATTTCTTGTAATATGCCCAAAGTTATGACAGTTATAA
This sequence comes from Wollemia nobilis, assembly GCA_028583015.1. Lineage (NCBI taxonomy): Eukaryota > Viridiplantae > Streptophyta > Pinopsida > Araucariales > Araucariaceae > Wollemia > Wollemia nobilis. The sequence goes on along the minus strand of JAQPPZ010017031.1, from coordinate 877,817 downwards.
CATTCTACTACATAATCCATAAAATATGAAAAAGTATTTCTACTGGAAAAATTCCTTGATCCTACATTATACTTGCAATATGAAATCTTATGTCCATAACCATTACATTTAAAACAGTAACTAGGAAATAAATTATTGAACCTGGGTGGTGGTCTTTGCCATGTTGTTGTAGAAGCCATAAATATTCTTCTTCTTTGATGTGTGACATTGGTGAAACCATCATTGTCAATTTTTCTTTCGTGCCATGCATTATTTATTTCCTTTGCATGATTCATTTTTGCTTGATTAACCTGTTTCTTTTCTTCATTCTTTGTGGATTCTTCATTTGTGGCCTTTGATCCATTTGATGATTCTCCTTCGTCAAAACCCAAACCAAATTTGATGTATGTAGTCTTCTAGTTCTTTATGATCTTATCCAAATTCATAGAACTCTCTTCATGTTTGTGATAAAAGCCAATTTTCTGATTCATATCTTCTAGTTGCATCCTTAAACCAACAATATCTTCTTCTAACTTGCTGCAATAATCTATTTTCATGGTTATTTGCACTTTGAGATCTTCGGAGATCTTCTTGGATTCTTCTATCTACACTTTCAAACTTGTTATGATTTCATTTGCATCCTCAAGATTTCTTGAAATTTACTTATTCCTTTTTCTTTCTATCTTCAATTTATCCAGAGCTACAATTAGTTCCTCTTCCAAATTCACTTCTGCATCAATTTCTTTTTCATCAAATTCCTATTATATTTTTGGTTTTTCTTCTTTGAATGCCATGAAAAGAGCTTCGCCTGTTTCTTTTTCAGAATCCTCATTGGAGTTGTCTTCTGATGAACTGACCTTCTTGAAGATGAAACTTTTCTTCTTGAAGTTGCCTTTTTTGAAATTTAATTTTTTCTTCCAATCACTTATTTCTTCGTGTGATCCTTAATCACTTCTATTATTCTCATTAAGTGGACATTTAGCTACGAAATACCCAATGCCTCCATAGTTGAAACATTTAAATGCTAACTTTCCTCTGTATTTTCTTTTTCCTCTTATTAGTTTTTGAATAAATTTTACTTCCATTTCATCTGATGTCTCTTCTTCCTCGGATTCTTGTTTTGCTTTCATATTTTTATAGGCTTTAAAAGTAGCTTCTCTATCTGTGGGTTTAGATTTTCCTATTCTCATCTCATATGTAGTCAAAGAACCATGCATCACATCCATACTAAAATAATTCAAATCTTTAGATTCTTCTATAGCTGAAACTTTAGAATCAAATATTTGGGGAAGGGACCTTAATACCTTTTTCACGATGACAAAATATTTGATTTCCTCATTGAGTCCTCTAATTGCATTAATGACTTCATTAATTCTTAGCATATATACCTCTATATTCTCATCCTCATTCATATTTAATCATTTGAACTGAGTTTGATGTGTTTGTAACTTGGCCTCCTTGATCTTAACGTCTCTTTCATGAATGCTCTTCAGTTTATTCCATATTTCCTTTGATATTTTACAACCCATAATATTTACCAGTTCATTGTCCACTAATCCACACATGATAGCATTCTTTGCTTTTGAGTCATTCTCAAATAGTTTCTTACCAGCAACATCGGTTGGAGAAGTGGTGGGTATTTTGTATCCACTGTTTATTGAATTCCAAATGTCGTATCCCAAAGCACAAAGATATGTCTGCATCCTGAGTCTAAAAAATGCATAATTAGTTCCATCAAACAATGGTGCTTTGTTTGATGAGAAGCCTTCACCACCTGCCATTGTGTCACTTCCAAGATCACCCTAGCAGGTTAATCCTGTTCAGGAACCTCGCTCTGATACCAATTGTTGAAATAAATGTGACACTAAGAGGGGGGGTAAATCAGTGTATATTAAAAATTTAATTCAACTACGAAATAAAATCAAAACAATCAATCACACAAACATGCATCACATAAAACCAGATTTATAGTGGAAACCCGATGTGGGAAAACCATTGTGCCAATGGATTGTTTGGACTCCCATCCAAATCTAGCCTTGAAAATGTTTGGTCTTTACAATATTTTTGCAGCACCAATTGCAGGGAATGGCACCAACCAACCTGAACTTTAGTAGCACCAACTACAAGGAGCACCAACCCCTGTTGCCAAGCACCGACCTCACAAATTTAAAAAGCTCTAATAAAAGTATTAAATCTCATAAAAAGACCCTGAGAGGTCTAGCTCACAAATATCCTCCTCTAAAATATTATGTCTAACCTTTTCAATATTCTCAACTATGCAATTTGATTATATCACACCTTGCACATTTTTTCAATCAAAATGCCAAAGAAAAAATTCTTCACAACATGCATCGGTAGTCCTTTCTTCAAAAAACCCCCTTATCCATTTTCTTTTAAAACATATATATGATTCACATTAAAAAATGCAGCTCTTTTTCTTTTAGTTACACAATAATACCACTCAACCGTTACATTCTTAGAAACTGCAAAAAATGCCAAAAAGAGCTGATAGGGCTTTTTGTAATAGTCATAACTTCCTCCTCAAATTTCTAAACAGGCTAAAAATTGAAACATATATTCTTGGATAAACTGACTACCTTCAGTTTAAATTTTATATTTTAACTCTTCACGGATTATTCGTAGTACCTCCGACAAAGTGGCCTCTGACATTGATTTTACACTTGTCACAAACTGAAAAAGTGCTCCAGAGCCATTTTGCAACGCTCACCGTTTCTTCTTACGAACATTTTTTGGGCTAAAATTTAAAACTTAAGCTCTTTGTATATCCAAATACCTCCAGTAAAAACTTTAAGGTCCAATTCCTCACGTATTGCTTAATATTCCTCCCGTAAAGTGACTTTCTGACAGATTTTACCTGTCACAAATTGGAAAAAGTACTGCGAAGGTATTTTGCAACTACTGCCGTTTCTTCCTCGGGTCTCCTTTCAGGCTAAAATTTAAAACATTAGCTCTTTGTACATCAAAATATCTCCAATAAAAATTTCAAGGTGTAACTCCTCATGCATTTCTTAATATTCCTCCTACAAAGTGGCCTCTAACGCAGATTTTACAACTGTTAAACTAGGTGTAAAATTGTCCAACCAAGTACTGACAATGCAAACGATTAATCCAAACATTGATCTGACACCTCCAAAACTATTCTAACACATTTCTCAGCATTCCAACATGCTTTGACCTGTCCGACCATGAACTGCAAGCAAGGAGCGCACCTTTTTGACAACTTTTGCTACTTTGACAACTTGACGATTTTTGCAACTTTTGCAAATTTACACGAAAAACCTGTAACAACTTCAATCGAACATAAAAAAAATCCTCATAATCATTGAACACCACTGTACATACTTCGAAAAACCTTCGAACAGTTGTCCACTACATCAGCTTATCCATATGAGTGTGTTGACAACAATGACAATACTGTCGTTGCACCTTTCTCAACACATCCAACCATCATAATCATCATTTATGGGTTGCAATGGGGCTCAAAAATCGATATTTGGTTCTTCAAAGAGTTTTGAGATAGGAAATGCAACACATGGTATGGTATGGAGAGACCATATTGGTTTTACCTTGTGATAGCTAACACCATCCGTAATTCAGTTGGTTGAGAAGGAGATCTTTCAAGTAGGTCATGAAAGAGCACTGACCTTCCTTCTATTTACTTGGGATCACTAGCTAGGAAAAATTACCTCTACTGACTCATGGAAAAGTATGGTGGGAGAGAGCTATGAAGGTACTCGTACCCAAGGACTTATGTTATACGGTGGTTGGGGAAAAGATGTAGTGCTAATATTTTTCTCATCATGAAATATCACCTGGCCTACATTTTCCTCTATTAGCATCTAATTCTGTGCCAATGCTTCCTACTTTGTTAGGATATTAGTGGGGGAGATACTTTCCATAGCTCTGGCCAACTCCATCCTAATTTCTTCATAGGGTGGGGCCATGAATGGGCTTGCCAAAGTTTGACATGAAGAAGAAAAATTCCTAGGAGGCAACTTTCCCACTTGAATTAGTATGTTTTCATCCCATATAGCCTATTTGTAAATTTATGGGAATCTACTCTCCTTGAAATGTTGAATAATTAGGCCTATATTTGAGCAGAAAACTCAGATGTAATAGAGGTACACCTAAGTAGGGGATGGTTGGATCTCATGGAGAATCCTTTTCCAATATCTCTTGAAGCAGACGTTGAAGTCGATGATGTTCTCTTAAGTATCACGTTTGATGACCAAGAACTGATTGAGCATAAAAATGGGATCCCTTGAATCATAAAATGTGCTAATGAGCACCTCCACCAAATCAACCCATGTACAAATACTTCCATCCTCCAAGTATTTGTACCATAGCAAGGCCCTTCCCTTGAGAGAGATAATGAGTAACCTAAGCTTCACATATTCATGCATGATATTATGAATCATAGTCAGGGAAGCCATTTCCTGACAATGTTCAAATGTAGTTTTTCCTACCCCATCAAAGCTTGACAAAGACTTCAAAGAGGCCCTAGAAATATCATGAATATTTTGAATATTTAAAGGGCCTACAAAATTCCAATAGGGATATTTGCACTGAGTCATTACAGCGCTGGTTTCTTTCAGGTTTTAGGTTATCTTTTTGGGTTGGAGTCATCAAATGAGCATGCTTTTCTATTATAGTATGGTTAGGGCTACTCATCAAACCCTGATTCCTACAAGAAATAGAGATTTAAAGGAATGCAAAGGCAATTGGTCATGATATCTATATTTTTCACTCAGAGGAGTCACCAAGTGATTTCACAAGATGCAAGTAAATCAGAGTATTACCAAACTTTGATCTTCTTAAAAGATACGGACCTTTTGAGTCCCACTAGGTGTGCCAAAATTTTTGATGGTAAATTTGACCTAACGAAAAGGTAGGGGAATATTTGTGCACTTGCGGACCTACACCAACATTGAACAGCCATCGCACCTAGGAGAGGTTGGGTGGTCGATCTCTATAGAAGGTTGATTCCTATGGGGTCCTAGCTACTTGCCTAAAATTAAATGGAAAAGGGAACAAAAATGAATAAAAATAGGTCGTAGCCAAAACTGATAAGGATGGATTTAGCCACAACAAGACACATTCATGATAAATAGATGCCACTGTAGAAAACACAAGCAAGTTACCTAATAGATCATACAACCTTACTCTTGTCTACCCTTAATCACCCTCTACTGCAAGTGAATTTCAGAACAAACGAATGAAATACAGAAAACTTAAATAGCAGAATTATTGCATGCACATTTGACTAGATTTAGCAAAAATAAACTTACAACATTCACATACACATACAAGAGTCAATTTGGATATCAAACAATAAAATACTTGTATTTTAGAATAGCATAAGCTTTACATAAGAATTGTAATGGCTAAAGAGACACCCTTTGGAATGACTAGCATTCTAGAATATATAGATCGAGCAGCTAGTATGGTAGGTGGCAGATGAGACAGTTGAGTGGTGCTAGCAGGGGTAACCATGCTACGAATCCATCAAATCTTCTAAATTTTGATATTGCTAGTTATCTTCTTCTACATTTTCAACCAAAAGTTATTTTAAATAGGGAGTACCCTTGATTATTTTGACTTCACCTAGCAATGTTGTAAGGCAATAGATTTTATTTACCTCCTCTTAGAGGTATTAATTATGTGAGAGGATAGTCTAAGGTTAATCATGCGGCTTGTCTGGCTACCATGCACTGAGCGGTCATTAGACCTCTTTAATGCCAACCACTCATCATGCACCTTCTTAAATTAGGGTGCACACCTTTTTGTAGAGGTCCCAACTATTAGTGAGAGCTCAATGAAAGGTGGAACTCTAGGATCCACCCATTTTTTATTACTAACTTGAAACTCCATCCACTAAACTCTATTCTTTGTAGGGCAGGCTTTTGGGCCTATGCCCAAGGTGCAACTTTGGGATCAGTCAAGGAATGATGAATGCCCAAACCTCCACCAGTTTCTAGATCTAAACAACCTAGCTTCCTGCTTTTGTATGGGACTTCAAGGATGGGTTAGCATTGATACTCCCCCATTTTCCCACTTGTTGTTATTGATTTCTCAAAGGGTGGGTTTTCAAAATCCCTTAGGATTGTGGCAGATGTGTTGGGTGCCAAACACTGGTTAATTTTATCCTAAACTTTGTCACAACACTCGCATTTAAATTGTCAACCCGGGAGCTCGTAGACTTTAGAAGTGCCACGATTGAAACTACTCACATTACCACTTCGGAGATGAATCTAGTTACCTATGATTGGGGGGTGTTTGTGAAACAACGGTTGATTCGTCCACACCAAGAAAACTTAAACATAAATAAAAATGCTCAAAGGTAAACACACCACACTAAAAGCAATAATACGCCTACCATAAAAAGAACACAACTCTAAAATAATTAACTTTAATCTAAGGAATGAATATACTACTTATGCAGAATTAAATCTATGAAAGAAAATAACTAAGAGACAGGGGAGGAATACTGGCTTGGAGTGGGCCCGAGCTCCAGCAGATCCCGCCCAGCAAATCATGAAAACAATACATAGATGAGAGAATGCTCAAGCTTTATTAACAATGCAAAAAATATTACATGCGATAATGTTCTAAAAGAATGCTTCCCCTACTATAGAGAAGTTTGTGTGTTTATATACCACACACAGGACTTCCTATTGCAGTTCTATTACAATAGGCATCCCGGTTACAGTCTAAACTGGGATAGTTCAGCTACTATGGCCGACACGCGATGATCAACTTCTTCATCATTTCCTTGCAATCGGGTGATTTCCATTTCATTACGGTTCTGCTTTGGGAGTGGTTGCGTGTCCATCCACCCTGACTGGGACAACTCATTCATCAATGGTTTCCCACTGATGATGTGGAACGGTGGTCATCGGGGTCCTTCTCCAATCATTTGGTCAACACGCATAATCTAGGCATCCGCTCGAGGAAGGTGCCTACTTTAGTAAGGTGCCTACTTCAGTAAGGCACCTACTTCAATAAGGCACCTACTTCAGTAAGGTGCCTACTTCAGTAAGGCACCTACTTGAGTAAGGTGCCTACTTGAGTAAGGCACCTACTTCAGTAAGGCGCCTACCTCCGTATGCCTTCATCTGATTGAGTAGAACCGTGCCAGGTCCATGTAGGACCTCGACTGAGCAAAAGATGATAAAATCTGAGAAATAACTACACAAAACACACTTCACGCATGGATTAGATAATACACATGATTTCATTAAATAAATACATAATATTTCATAAAAATATACAACTCATGATATATTGCCATGCAAAAACCATTAGTACATATACAAAAATATGAGCATATCTGGTGCTCATCATCCCCCCATGCCTAATATGTGCCATGCCCTCGTGGCACCTAAAATCGGTAAACACCTCCTCTATGTAGGCCATTGTTCTTCATTTCCTTTTCTTGTCGGTGGCCTTGGCTTTCTCTCCATCCTGAGGCTTTCATTTCTGCTGAGGGGCCCTAGTTTGTTGTGGGGCATCCTTGGGCTATGTTGCCCTTCGGCTATGCTGGTTTTCGGCTATGCTGGGTTGGCCTTCATTCTGTGTTGGCTTCTTGTTACATTGGCTATGCCTTCCAATCATGCTTGGTCTAGCACCTATGTTGGGTGCTATCATAGTCATTGCTCCCTTTTGGAAGGCTGCCTCTACTTCCTGCCATAAGTTAGCATGTTGAGGGCGTAGCTCTCTAAAGGGAATGTCAGAGTCATCCCTCTTTCGCACAACCACGCTGGCCTTGTACAACCAAAGTTCTTTGGGGGTGAGGTCAACATTTTCTTCCATGATCACTGCCGCTTCTACCTCTGGTCCATATACTCCCCATCTTGCTAGCCATTTCTTCATCTTAGAGGGTCGACCCTACGATGAACCATAGATTTCCCAAAATTGAGCAAGGTCCACATAGATGCCTGGCCCTCTTTCAATATTTTTTGTAGCTTTCCTAGCTGCCTTTACCGCCTCTAACTCCTTTCAGACCTTTTCAAAATTTTCTTTTCGTTTAGTGAAGGCCTGTAGGCCTTCTTCCCATTCCTCATCCGAGTGGGGGTTTGGTTTGACAAATATCACTCTGGCCTTTCTTTTGGCCCTCTTCTACGTCGTTTGAGGTGCCTTCCCTTTTCCTCTTTCTTGTATTGTGGTGGCCTATGTGGGGAGGTCTTCCTTTCTCATGGAGGTGGCCTCCCTATTGGACGATCCAAGGATCTGTCCCTCTGATCGGAGGTCTTCTGTGGTTGTTCCCCCTATTTCCTGGTCACTCGATGCCTGCTCCTCTGGTTCTTCAGGTAGCGGCCCCTCAATTTTAGGTCCCTAGCACTCTGGAGAATCCTCCTTGGTCTCGGGTCTAGGGTTTTGCCCTTGGCTCTGCCCTGAAGGCTCCTCATCATCTTCAATGTTGATAACAGGGGTTTCTATTTGAAAAATAGAATCCCCCTGTTCCTCTGTAATTCCCCTATCAGAGGTGCATGAACCTTCTCCCACCTCTAATTCCTCATTTCGAGCATCTAACTTGACTACCTCAGATGAGACTACTCTCTCTAATGAGGTTGGAGAGTTCATGGGCACCTCAATTGCCCAATCGGTTTGGGTAGAGGCATCCCGTCTATCGATCACCCTGACTTGCAGTTGCTGGTTCTCTACCCTGAGCTGCTGGATCAATTGCTAGAATTGGGTGATGGTGGCCTCCTACCTCTAAATTTTTCTTATAGTCATGTCCTTATATTCTTTGAATAGTGCCTACATAGTGGATTTCTCACTCTGCTCGATGTGGTCCTCTTCCATCGGTACCTCGAACTGCTATTGTAGGCTCGTTGAGGACTGCGGGTCTTGCGGGCTATGAGCGACCAAATTCTATAGGGTTTGGGCTATGAAGCTGAGCTCTGCATCTTCTTCCTCCTCCTTGCTTGAGAGGATTAGGCATCATAGTCATCTCCAACCATGTATGCACTCTATACACCGTACTCTGGGTTCAGGGCTGGAGGATTCTGGCCTTTCCTCTGTATAATTGGGTAGAGAATTCTGCCCTTCTTCCATGGCATCTGGTGAGAATCGGGGGTGTTCCTCTTCGAACATTCCCCCCAATTTAACATCATCCTCTACCTCTGTCTTCACCTGCTTCGATGCATCGGAGGGTTTGGCCCTAACCTCTTCGACTGCTACCTACTCTTGTGCACTAGAGTGTTTGGCCCCTACTGCCGATGAGCTTCCCCTATGCTCCTCTACATGGTGTATCAGGGCTATAATTAGCCCATGGTGGGCTAGGGCAGAGGATGCCCCTCTCTGATATCATGATGCCTCATCTTGTAGGGTATTTTCTAGGTAGAACGGGATGTTAATTTCTTTCCCATGCACCAGATGGCTCAAGAACTGCATGTGGTTCACGTTCAGGTATGAATACTTCCTGGTGCATGTGAAGTATCTCACCACCTGCTCAAAGAGCTTCCTCAGGTGCATAGGGAGTCTCTACTTTGGGAGCCCATGTGGGTCATAGGAGATGTTTGTTTGTCCTAGCAACACCTCCATGCACTTCTTTGCCATGCCATATTTATACGTGCATTCCCTAGTAAGGGGGAGGCTAGTGACATGAGTGATGTGCTCTAGAGTGACTGGAATTTCTAGTCCATGCAATCGGGCAACTCCCCTATTCACAGTGGTAGTGAACTCCTTTGCCACTTCTACGTCCTGGTCTTGGCTGACCAGGTGACAGTAATTCATCCACCCGACTACTTCGAACCGGTTGTGGACTTCTCCCCTAATCCCCTTAGTACCACTGGGCTCATTATTTTTGAGTGCATGATTCTTCGATCATCCACCCATGGTGAATTCCCTACTGGTTTCGACTGGTTTGATGCCCTACCCTCAGTAAGGCACCTTTTTATAAACTTAGGCACCTAACTCTAGAAATTGTTTCAGCATTGGGGTTGGTAGGGTATGCCACCCGAATTAACTTTTGGCATGACGTATTAGGCATGAGGGGTGAATTCAATTCTTGCACCGACATTATTTTTAGAGAAGCATATCATATGAAAAATTATGTATATATCTAAAGAAAATCATGTGCATACCTGATTGGTCATTTCGTGTTGCGTGGAGTATGCCAAATTGGTACTCGATAATATTTTTCCCATGTGCTGATTACATCACCTTGGGTACTGCATTCCTAGTTCGCTCGAGGTCCTATGCTGAAAATATGATGGATCCTATTGGTTCAGGTTGGGATGCATATCTCCTTGACGGTTGGCCTTGGGACGTGCAGAGATCCGGTCCAATGATTTTAAAATATTTTTAGGCACTTCTGGATTTCCATCACGTGAGATGATGGTGTTGGCTTTGGCTGCTCCATGTACTACCAAGTTGCACATGTGTTTTTGAGTTGATCAAGGCACCTGCTTGAGTAAGGTGCCATAGTAAGGCACCTACCTCAATAAGGCACCTACTTCAGTAAGGCACCTACTTTAATAAGGTGCCTACTTGGGTAAGGCACCTACTTGGGTAAGGCACCTACTTAGTAAGGCACCTACTTGGGTAAGGCACCGCTTGACTATGAAGAATGCTCTGGGTGGTGCCTCCTTGGCGGAGTAAGGCATCGCTCCTCCAGAGTAAGGCAAGTAAGGTACCTCCCATGGGAGTATATATATATATATATATATATATTAAGATAAAATGCTTCGATGGTGGTGCCTTCTTGGTAGAGTGAGGTGCCTACCTGAGTAAGGTGCCTATTTAGTAAGGTGCCTACTTGAGTAAGGCACCTACTTCAGTAAGGTGCCTACCTTAGTAAGGTGCCTACCTCCTGCTTGCATTATGAATAACACCTTGGGGTGGTGCCCCTTTAGTGAAGTAAGGCGCTTCTCCTTCGTACTGCTTAATGAAATAACATGCTAGGATGGTGACTTATTAGTGGATCAAGGCACCGCTCCTCCAGAGTAAGGTGCCAAAATAAGGTGCTTCTTTTTTGGAGTAAGGCACCTATTTGAGTAAGGTGCCTTCATCCGTTCCTTCATTGTTGAAAATTTTGGTAGTGGTTGATGTGCTTGTTGATGTAAGGTTGATCAAGCCTAAATTTTTTATGCTATGTTAGCCTCCACTTCATCCAGGCATGGGGGTGCATAATATTTCCCTTTTTTGGGGAATTGGTACCCACTCTATGCCTGGATCGACACTATCCTCCTATTGTGTAGGTTCATGGATGTTGAGCCGATCTAGGCCTTGTTCTACAAGATACCTATTGTTCGAGCAATCAGGCCACTTCCTACAAAAGAAACTAAAAGAAAATAAAAATGTAGTTAAACGCAATCCGTGCTTGTTAGGCCCTGGCTCTCAGGATGCCTACAGCTTGCATGCGGGCGTTGTCCCTGCAAAACACATCGTAAGCTAAAAAATAGGAAACTAATCTAACTTGTTTTTGGTGGACACCTCTGTGTCCACCATGTTGTTGAGAATTTTGGAGAATTTTACTTGGATGGGGTCTCCCCCATGCCTGTTCTGGACTCCTCCAGCAAGTTATCGAACGTGTGGTATGGCCGCAACCGATGGCCATTGGCTGTTAGAATGGTGTTGCTATCATCAATTGTCTTGACTCACACAACACCATTTCTGATTATTTCCACCACCTCGTATGGGCCCATCCATATTTGCATCAGTTTTCCCTTCCACTCCTAGAATCTAGAATCATACAATAGCACCCAGTCCCCCTCTTTGAACTATTTTATTTTAATGTGGTGGTCATGCCATCGCTTCCTTTGCTTCTGCATGATTTCTGTTCTTTGGAGGGCATCCATTCAAAATTCATCCAATTGGTTCAGCTATCGAATTCATTCCCTCTGTGCTTCATCCAGGCTCAGGTCTAGTTCAACTACCATTCTGAGCATCTTGACCTCAAATTTGATGGGCATCATTGCATCCTTCTCGTATACCAGTTGGAAGGGTGTGAAGTCAGTGGTTGATTTCCATGTTGTATTATATACCCATACTACCTCTGGTAACCTTGCAGCCCAATCCTTCTTGTGTTGCTGCACAGTTTTCGTCAGGATGTTTTCTATCTCCTTGTTGGTTACTTCCACCTGCCCATTCACCTATGGATGGTAGGGGGTGGTTCTATTGTGATGTACTCTATACTATTCCATCAATTCCTCGATTAATCTAGAGGTAAATTGGGGTCCTTGGTCCATTGTAATTTCCCTGGGCACTCCAAACCTTGTGAAAATATGGGCGAACAAAAATTTGGCTACCGTTCCCTCCTTAGAATCTCTCAATGCCTGGACTTCGACCCACTTGGTGATGTAGTCTGTGCAGACTAGAATATACCTCCTTCCTATTGAAGGTGGGTTGATGGGTCCCATGAAATCCATGCCCCATTTATCGAAGGGCTCAATGTGTACATGAGGTTGAAGGGGTATTTCGTCCCTATGGGTCAACCTACCCATTCTTTGACATTCATCACACCTACTGGCGTATGCGACTACATATTTAAATAGAGTGGGCCAAAAATACCTAGTTTGTAATACCTTATACATAGTCCTTCTCCCTAAGAAATATCCTCCACATGGCTCATTATGATAGGCCTTGAGTATCTCTAGGAACTCATGCTCTGCTACGCACCTCCTCACTATCTGGTCGGGCCCTATTTTGAACAGGAGGCCATCAATCCATTGAAAGGAAGCACTCTTCTCGATCACCCCCTATTTCTCCCTATATGAAAGAGTAGGGGATGTTCTACCGATGGCCAGATAATTGGTGATGTCCGCATACCATGGCATCTGTTCACTAATGACGAACAAATGTTCATCCGGGAACTGGTCCTCTACCACTGCATGATCTACTGGGATTAGTCTGGATAGAAATTCTATGACTACGTTATCCTTTCTGGGCTTGTCAACTATGGTGATGTCAAATTCCTACAACAGTAGAAGCCACCTGATTATCCTACCACTAATCGTTGGTTTACTCATTAGGTACCTGATGGCCGCATGGTCCGTGTGAACGAACACTTTGTATCCAGTGATGTAGTGGCAGAATTTGTTGATGGCATGGACTACTATGAGAAACTCCTTCTCTATTACTGTATAATTGAGTTCAGCCCTTGCTAAATTCTTACTGACATAATAAATGGCATAGAATTCTTTGCCATCCTTCTACTCGAGGACCGCTCCAATTGCATTATTGGAGGCATCACAATATATGTGAAACGGGACGACCCAATTTGGACCCTGCAACACTGGGGCAGAGATCAACTTTTCCTTTAGCATCTGAAATGCTTGCTCGTAGTCCCCCATCCAAATGAATTCCACGTCCTTCACCAGTAGGTTGTGCAGAGGTTTGGTGATCTTGCTGAAGTCGATGATAAATCACTTGTAGTACCCGATAGAGCCAAGAAAACTCCTCACTTCCCTCTATGTTTTTGGGTTGGGTAGGTCCTTAATTACCTCTATCTTCTTTTGATCCACTTTAATCCCTTCTACCGAGAGATGATGTCCCAACACTATGCCCTCATGCATCATCATAAAATATTTCTCATTGCTGAGAGATAAGTTGTTTTCTTCGCATCTCCAGAGCACACGTTCCAAGTTCGTTGTTGCTTCTTCAAATGTTTCCCCATAAATGGTGAAGTCATCCATATACACTTCTACTACCTCTCCCATCATATCCAAAAATATGCTCAACACCACCCTTTGGAATGTGGTTGGTGCATTGCACAACCCGAAAGGTAGCACTCTATAGGTGAACATTCCCCATGGGTAGGTAAATGTCATCTTGTCTTGGTCCTCCTCCTCGATCTGGATTTGGTTGTACCCACTGAATCCATCTAGGAAGGAGAAGTATTTTCTCTCAGACAGTGTGTCCAACACCTGATCAATGAAGGGAAGTAGGAAGTGATCTTTCTTGGTCACCTTGTTCAGCGATCTGTAATCAACACAGATTCACCATTTCCCATTTTTCTTAGGGACCACCACAAGTGGTGACACCCACTCACTATCGAAGATCGGGTAGATGAACCCTATAGACAAGAGCTTCTGTAGCTCAGCTTTGATGATTTCCTTCATAGTCGGGTTCATCCTCCTCTACGGCTATCTGACTGGGGTCACCTACTCTTCGAGGTAGATCCGATGGGTGCAGATTTTTGGGCTGATTCCCTTCATGTCCGAATAATCCCAGGTGAATGCGTGTTGGTGTTTGGCTAGGAGCTCCTTTAATTCTATCAACTATGTGGGGGTCAACCCATTGCTGATATTCAATGTCCTACCAAGCCCAATGTCAATTTTCCTGGTATGGTGGTCCTGAGCACCGACCAATGGTGACTCAAGAATGGTGAGGGAGGATTCTCCTTGTAGGAATCTTGTTATAATGCCATCCTCATCGCCATCCTCCTCCAACTCTATCACTACCATCACTGGCTGGAGCATGGACAATGAATCCTCATTCTGCTCGATCAGCGTGGGTTCACCCAACATGTCCACAGATTGAGCAGGAGGAGAGATTGTCAATCTCTTGACATTCTACCCATTCAAAATGGTCATAAGTCCATCATAGTAGCTGATGTAGGCATCAATCGTAGCTAACCATGGCCTCCCCAAGATGAGTGGGTAACCACCTAGTCCCACTTTTTATTGTAGCACCAAGAAGTCCATCAGGTATTCCCATGCATCAACCATTATGATTATGTCCTCGAGCATCCCCTCTGGCACCATGGTTGACCTGTCGACCAACTGCAACACCATTTTGGTGGGTTTCAAGTTCGTAAGTTTTAGCTTCTGCATGGTCTCCTACGGCATCACGTTGATGGTTGCACCCAGGTCAACCAAGGTGTTCACCAATGAACATCCTCCTATTTTCACCATTAGTATCGGGCTACCTGGGTCTACATATTTGGGATGATATGTATTCCCCATCATTAAGTCAGCCAATTTTCCCATGACATTAATGGTTTGTGCCACCTTACATCCTAGTTTCCTTATACACAACTCTTTTATCACCTTAGTGTATATGGGCACATCTCGGATGGCTTGAAATAGTGGGATAGTGATCGTGAGATTCCTCAAGCTTGAGAGGATATCAAATTCTAGTTGTGTCGACTTCCTCTGTTCCTACAACCATTTAGGAAATGGAGCCTCTATTTTCTCAACAACCACCTCTTCTATAAGAGGGGAATCTCCTACGTCCTCCTCTTCTTCTACCAGGGGAGGTGCCTCTACTCCTAGCTGCTTACCTGATCTAAGTTGAATAGGATTACAACTAATATTATACATCGGATACATCTCTCCCTCTACTTGGTATGCTAGTTGGTTTACCTTATTATTTGGGTTCACCGTTAGTTGTGCTAGTAACTGCATAGGTCTCACCGTAGGTAGGGCTGGTAAGCCTTGCTGAGGTGGAACCTGTGTCATGTTTTGTGGAGTGGAGTTCCATGGAATGTGGTTCCTCCACTACTACTCGAGGTGTTGATATGGCATCCATGGTTGCTGATTGGGAAATGCAGCTCCTGGAGGTACGTTCATCCAAGGTGGTGGTCCCCACCATCCCATATTGGGTGGTTGTGGCTGCCCTTGTGGCATATATGATCCTCCTCCGTAGGGCGACATTCCCATGGGTATATTCCCCATAGGGGGTTGCTACCAATTTCTTTGATTGCCTATGAAATAGGCTTTGGTTATGTCAGCCTCCTCTTTGGAATTGGGCAGCTGTGGGTACAGTCGAGTCTTGTGGTTCTGTTGGCAAACTGTGCATACTCTGACCTTGTTCTCCGGGCATGCATTCCTAGCATGCTTTCCCCTGCATTTTGGATAGAAATAGGTCAATGCTATGTCGTTCTCTTGTTTCTTCTTCTCTAGCAAGAGCGTATCCAACTGTAGTGCTAGAGAGGATAGCATTTCACTCTTCAAATCTTCCAACATGTTGCCTATCTCTATTTTTGTGATTGATGTAGTTGCTTTCATGGTTCTGGGAGCTGGTTTGCCTCTCCTTCATGAGTAATTCTGGCATAGTTGTTGGATATCTTCCATGGCATGCTGGTAAACGTCTCCTCTCGAGATCATGTTTAGTGCTTCCAGTGACTCATTGTTGAGTCCTCTCAAAAAAATGCTCTTGAGAGACTTATCTCCCAACTTTGCGTGAGGAGATCGTTGCAGGTTGAAATTGAACCTCTCCCAGTATTCTTCCAGGGACTCATCCTCCTTCTGTGTCATGTTGAGGACTTCTTCCCTAGAATCCCATGCTCTGCCAAAGTCCTGGTACTGCTCTAGAAAGAGCTTCCTCATTTCTTCCCATGTGGTGATCTGTTTGTTCCCCAACCCGATAAACCATCGTAGAGCTGAGTCATCTAATGTTGATGGAAAGAGCTTCAACTTCTGAGCATCTTATTTGTAGTCAACAGACCTGCACAACACATCAAATTTAAACAAAAATAGGTCAGGGTCTTCGGTTGGGTATCCCTAGAAGGTAGGAATATGGGCAGGGGATATGTTCTTCATTTTGGTTTCCCCTACTCCTTCCTCTATCGGGAAGCTGAATCCAGATGAGACTTCTTCAGCCATTTTTTTAGGAAATGTGGTCTCTTCTGTAGCTTCTATGGCCTTTCGATCGCTCAAGACTTTTTGTATTAGAGCCTCTAAGTCGACTGGTGTTACAGTCTGATCCTCTATGGCTTTCCATAATAGGGCTTCCTCCGAGGGTGTTCTTTTAAACAATGGGTTTAGAATGATTCGTTCTTTCCTAGGTCGATGAGATGAGGAGGCACTTTGCACAAAGTGAGGATGCTCACTCCAATGGACTTCTTGGTGATGAGTTAGGAGAATCTAATTCAAATCCTAGGTCATCAGTTGACTCAAACTTTTTTGATGGGCTTAGTCTTATAAAATGACCATCGGGTCCTCTTTTTCTTGGTGGACTCATACAAGGTCAAGCAGAAGGTTTTATGGGGTAATGTAATCAGTCTACTAGTGATGCTTCCCTAGCAATGGCACCAAAATGTTGGGTGCCAAACACTGGTTAATTTTATCCTAAACTTTGTCACAACACTCGCATTTAAATTGTCAACCTAGGAGCTCGTAGACTTTAGAAGTGCCATGATTGAAACTACTCACATTACCATTTTGGAGATGAATCCGGTTACCTATGATTGGGGGTGTTTGTGAAACAATGGTTGATTCATCCACACCAAGAAAACTTAAACATAAATAAAAATACTCAAAGGTAAACACACCATACTGAAAGCAATAATACACCTACCATAAAAAGAACACAACTCTAAAATAATTAACTTTAATCTAAGGAATGAATATACTACTTATGCAGAATTAAATCTATGAAAGAAAATAACTAAGATATAAGGGAGGA
The DNA here is from genome assembly GCA_028583015.1 of Wollemia nobilis. NCBI lineage: Eukaryota > Viridiplantae > Streptophyta > Pinopsida > Araucariales > Araucariaceae > Wollemia > Wollemia nobilis. The sequence continues at coordinate 860,462 of JAQPPZ010017031.1, read as the reverse complement.
ATACTGGCTTGGAGTGGGCCCGAGCTCCAACAGATCCCACCCAACAAATCATGAAAATAATATGTAGATGAGAGAACGCTCAAGCTTTATTAACAGTGCAAAAAATATTACATGCGATAATGTTCTAAAAGAATGCTTCCCCTACTATAGAGAAGTTCGTGTGTTTATATACCACACATAGGACTTCCTATTGCAGTTCTATTACAACAAGCATCCCGGTTATAGTCTAAACTAGGATAGTTCAGCTACTATGGTCAGCACGTGATGATCAGCTTCTTCATCATTTCCTTGCAATCGAGCAATTTTTGTTTCATTACGGTTCTACTTCGGGAGTGGTTGCATGTCCATCCACCCTAACTAGGACAACTCATTCATCAGTGGTTTCCCACTGATGACGTGGAACGGTGGTCGTCGGGGTCCTTCTCCAGTCGTTTGGTCAACGCGCATAATCTGGGCATCCGCTCGAGGAAGGCGCCTACTTTAGTAAGGCGCCTTCTTCAGTAAGGTGCCTACTTTAGTAAGGCACCTACTTTAGTAAGGTGCCTACTTGAGTAAGGCACCTACTTGAGTAAGGTACCTACTTGAGTAAGGTGCCTACTTCAGTAAGGCACCTACCTCCGTATGCCTTCATCTGATTGAGTAGAACCATGCCAGGTCCATGTAGGACCTCGACTGAGCAAAAGATGACAAAATATGAGAAATAACTACACAAAACACACTTCACACATGGATTAGATAATACACATGATTTCATTAAATAAATACATAATATTTCATAAAAATATACAACTCATGATATATTGTTGCGCAAAAACCGTTAGTACATATACAAAAATATGAGCATATCTGGTGCTCATCAAGATGCCCATTTTTCTTCCCAGTATGAACTTGGGTGGACTTCTACCTTAACTTCAAGGATAGCAATTTTGGAACTAACCTTATCTTTTTGTTTCCCCACTTTTCCACCCTTTGGTTGAGGTAGGGATTTGGGATCCATTGTAAGGGATTGTAAGCCTAATTTTACCTGATACCATACTTAGCCAAATCTTGTATTTATATTTGATGAGGATTCTAAGATATATTGAACATCTCAAGCCACATGAATCTTTCACTCACATAGGTATCATCTTAAGAAAACTTTGTCATCCACTTTGCAACCTGCTTGATTATCTTCACCGCATCTGTGAGGTTCGCTCCTAGCGATGGTCATCGAATGCTCAAGCGGTCAGTTCCAAAACTTAGCCATTTTTGAGGATCATCATCATTCTTACTCAAAAATGGAAAGAGTGGGTGAAAGAGTGCAAATTTTCACCCATAGGTACTTTAATTTTTCTTTGGGTTTGGTACCATTAAAAATGTTTAGTGATCTATAGTAAGAATGTGAATGTAATTCATGTGGATACCTTTATATTCTACTTTCAAGTTAGGAATGTGTTATTAAAGCTTGATGGGAAGCATTGGAATCATGTGAAATGTGGATTTTATTTATATTGCATCTATGAAAGCATTTTTTTAAATTTGCATGTCAATATTATGAAGAGAATAGAATCTAGCTTATGGTTTAAAGAAATTCTTGCTAAATGGAATTATATCGTTCTTAATTTTATGTAAAGTACTTTGCTTATTTTAAATATTTATGTTGTTAAGTTGTTTACCCTTGGGGAGGTTTTAGGATATCCTTTTGTATACCATAAATTCCAATTTTGGGAGGAGTTGCATGGATGCAATAATCACATGGACATATTAGAAGGGGCCACAAGAATGCAATATCTAGGAACTCATGAACCTAGAAGATGTTGTGTAAATACAATAGTCAGGATCCTTATGAATCACTACACCTTGAAAGAGTAGGATTGGGTGTATTCCAATTAGGATTTGTGAACCATTCACAAGTCAGTAGTGGTGATTCTTGATCGTGTAGGATTAGGTGATCATGTTAGTTGTTGATGAAGTGGCATTGACATTATTTAGCCCATGGAGATGTGGTAACTATACACCAAGGTTCTATGCTTGATTAACCCATCTATATGGAATTAGGTTTGGATTATGGAATATGCATCCCCCTTTAAGTGTTGGGCCTTAAAGGATATTTCCTACAACGTGATCACATGGTCCTATGTTTAGGAGGGTATGGGAAAGGTGGGGAGACCACTTTTGGAATTCTTCTAAACATGTAGGTTTAGTAAGGTGAGACATGGATATTTTTGTAAGCATGGAGCAAAGGGTTGGTCATGTAGATTCTATTTCTTATATTTGTATTCTCTTGTATTATACCAACAAGAAGACCCTATAAGAGTGGGAAAATATGATTGGTCACATGGAGTAGTCTAGGTTTAGCCATGATATGGGGATTAGTAACATGATTATTTATTTTTATGGGAAGTGCAGGGGTATCCAGGATGTTTGCTAAGTGTTTGGAAAAATGTTTTAACAAGATTGCTCATATTGGAACTTTATGATTTCTAGATATTCCTTTAATGAGTTTTCTAAGGAGGAAATTGAGATGTTTGGAAATATGGAGGCAAGGATGAGGCTAAATGGGAATAGTTTTTTGGGTTTTTTTGATCTTGTAGTATGTTGGGAATGGTGGATGAGGGGATACAATATTTTGAGTCCATGAGCAAGGATTTTGGAATGGTGCATGGAATGAAACATTATGTGTGTATGGTTGATATTCTTGGGAGGGCTAAAAGGTTGGAGGAGATAAAGGAATTTATCAAAAATATGGTGGTGAAGCCTAATGTCTAGGTGTGAAAGTCTTTGCACAATACCCATAGAAGCCATGGGAATGAGGAATTGGAGAAAATGGTAGTAGATCAGGTTACTAAATTGGGTGGTGGCCTTAGTGTCATGCATACATCAAACATAAGGAGTACATGGGAATAAAAGTTGAAGCAATGCATGGTTAAAGCATTTATAGCATTTTTAAGAATTCAAAAAGAACTAAAAAATCTTGTTGATGCTAAAAATTGTGAATGTGAATTTGACAATGCTCAAGATTCATCAAATACATCTTTGTTGATGCTAAAGGAGAACCCTAAACCACCACAAGAGTATGAATATGGACAAGGAAAATAGAACATGGACACATTGATTGAATGGGAATATAAGTGGGGAGGAAAGCAAGGAACAACAAATACTAATATTATCTAAAATTGAGGGAGGAATACATCTTAATATTCCTAATAGAACCTATGAAAGAGCATAAAATAGACTTAATAATACTCTGATAGGAAAATTCTTAGGCTCACAACCAATAGGGTATTAGATTAGAAAGTGGGTGACTAACCATTAGAAAGTTAGAGGACATGTGGAATTCTCATTTCTACCAAAAGGTTTTTTCCTCACCTCTTAAACAACAAGAAATATTGGCATAAGGCTCTTCTAGGATGGCCATGGTTTATGGGTATATCTATCCTATATCTCAATAAATGGGCTCTTGAATTTAACCCTAACATAAAGAGGATATATGTGTCCCCAGTATGGGTAAGGCTCCCTAATTTACCTCTAGAATTATCGTAGAAGGAAGTTTTTGAAAGTGTAGCAAACTTCTTTGGGAACTTTCTCATGGTGGATTTTGTTACCAAATTAAAAAAAAAAGGTATTTTTTGCTAGATTGCATGTCATGGTTGACTCTGGATAAAAATTACTTGTGGAGATCAAACTATCCTTGAGATGAGGGGTGTGGAATCAAAGCATAATATTTGAGAATGACCCCTTTAGTTATATAATATATGTCAAGATGGGCCAGCTAGCAAAGGATTGCCCAAATAGACAGACGAGGAATTATAAAGAAATATAGAGTAAGAATGAAGAAATGAAAAAAGAGCTAATATGGAAGAATAAGGAGTAGATATTTGATGATAAGGGTAAAGATATTCAAATACAATAATTTAAGGAGAGGTGAAAGCACGAGATTCCGGAAACAAAAGGAAAACTGTAATTATGCAATATAAGACGAAATATAACGCTTTAATCCTATGCACAAAAACAAGGAAAGGAGATAAATTGGAGACGAAAGAAAAGATGTAAGGAAATCACAGCCCTCTTTATTCAAATTTCTTATCCTCGGTTACATAGACGTCTCCTCCCTTTTTAGGGGCTAGGAGCGTTAAATTGGTCTTTGTTACAATTTGTGACTTAGTCTTCCTCCTTCCGCATGCCCACGTTTGGAATGGGCGGGCCAAATGTTGCCGCCGCTTGCGTTGGTAAGGTAGACTCCTCGCCGCTCCTCTAATGCTGCAACTCTGCACTCAAAGAAACAAACAAGAAAGTCAGTAGCACTTGTGTATGAAACATAAAAGATGAATCTAACGATGGTTGAAATGAATCTAAATGAAATGAAAGACTTGACAAAAGCATAAACATGAAACTAAAAGAAATACCACGATTATGAAAGCACAAATCGTCAGTAAGTGAACTAGCAGCACTTCGTCGCTCAAAATGCTCCTTCTCTGTATATCCCTTTTGGGTGAGAAAACTCACCGTTTTTATAGACCCAAGGGGTCTTTTTGAATTAACATGCAAAAGTGTTTCTTTGCATGAATGCTTTTGTTTGTGAAGAGAAGACTTCTTCTTGATCAAGGGCTTCTTAACTGCCTCTGTGCATGTCTTTGCATGTTTTAGAAAAACTCATTTGCACTCCCATGCAATGAAGGGATAGCTAAGTGGCAAATATGAGTTGTCTTAAAAGAACTCACTCGCACTCCTATGCCATGCAGGGAAAGCTAAGTGGCAGATGTGTGTTGTTAAAAGAGCTCACTCGCACTCCTATGCCATGCAGGGAAAGCTAAGTGGCAGATGTGTGTTGTTAAAAGAGCTCACTCGCACTCCTATGCCATGCAGGGAAAGCTAAGTGACAGTTACGAGTTGTTATATGCCGAGATTTGACTTTTTTGCAAGTCAAACTCTACAATCGTCCCACCCCGAAGCGAGCGTCGGTAATCGTCCCTGGGTGACACGAGTATCAGTCAGCACTCGTCCCTAAGAAAGGCGAGTATCTATCAGTCAACACTCGTCCCTAAGAAAGACGAGTGCAGTACTCGTCCTAAGAAAGACGAGTAAAATTCTCACTCGTCCACTGGGTGGGACGAATAAGAAATAAGGTGTCCAAAAGGTGCCAAATTGGTTTCGACTTGCAAAGCTGTTGTGTGAGTGGTTAGAACCACTTGTTTAACCTCACGAGGGGCTGCCACGGGGGCTGTGTGTGTTGGTGCGATCGGTGCTTGTCGTCACATAATCGGATTGGTGCTTGTTTTGGTGTCTACAGATGCCCCTTTTTGGGAAGCGTTATGCAAGGCGCAGCGTTGAGCAAAAATATAACCAAAGCACTAATGATTAGGGTTTCTCGGTAACCTAACCAACTCTTGATGCCCCAAGTATGGAAAGGGCACGCATTCTTGAATCCTTGCTTCTGACGAGCTAAGGAACTTAAGTCAAGCATTAACCTGGTTCGGTGAGGTATTACTTGAACTTAGACATTGATCGGTCATGAATAGGCAAAGGGCGCAACCTTTTGTTGTGGGAACCTTGAGTTCATGATTCACGAATGCCAAGTATATGATTAGTTTGTGATGATTGCTTGTTTGCTGCCCCAAGCAGGGGCGCGATTGTCTCTTGCAATGATCCTTTGAATGCGTGTCATTTCCAAGGCTGGGTATAATGGTGTTGATTGGCAACTAAGTGTGACTACCCCCTCAAGCGACGAATCGATGAGGGAATGACCGACATGAGAAAAGCGACGAGTCGCTTGACCCAAGATGACTTGTGCAAGGGTGCCTTTAGATGGTTTACCGCTAAGCATGCTCGAGCAGTTCCCCAACTGTTTTGACCTATTTTTGATTTTGTTGGCATTTGTCATGTTTATGTTTGGTTTTGTTGTGTTTTTTTTTTTTTTTTTTATTCGTCCCGTAATGGGACGATTGTGTTGATGTTACTCGTGCTGGGGTGGGACGATCACTCCTCGGAGGATACTCGTCCCGGGGTGGGACGAGCGCGCCGAAAAGCGCTCGTCCCGGTGAAGGACGATTACCAGCAGACAAAAACTATAAATATGCGAAAATGACGGATTTGGCTCATTTGCACTGTTCATCGATTGCGATTTGGAGCTCTGGGAGGAGGAGGTAGATTTATGACGCGAAGCGCTACCGGATTATCTAGCCACCATGAGTGCACAGACCGGGTCGTCGAGCGGAGGAGCCGAGGCGAGACCAGTAAGTGCACTATCGCCTCATTTTGTGAATTTAAAAAATGCAAATGTGTTTTTATGGTTTTTCGTTTATGGAAACATGAAACCCTAATTAATTAAACTAAAAGGTGAATGAATGAAACCGGATGATAAACCCAAAATGAAACTTAGACGGAAAACCATAGGATAAACCCAAAAATGAAACTTAGAGGAACACTTTTTAGGGTAACCATGGTTAAAATGTTTTTCTATGTGAATGGTAAAACTGAGGTCGAAACCGTAGGTAAACCACACTCATATTTTTATGTTATGTTTATGGAATTAAAAATGAAAAATGAATGAATTTTTTTTTTTTTTTGGGTTGAAATGGTAAACGTAGGTAAAACCGTAAGTAAACCATAAATTTTTTTTTTTTTTTTGAAATGGTAAACTTAGGTCGAAACCGTAGGTGAACCATGTCGATTTTTTATTGTTTTGGATGAAATTAAAAATGAATTTTTTGGTTGAAATGGTAAACTTAGGTAAAACCATAGGGAAACCATGTCAAATTTTTATTGTTTTGGATGAAATTAAAGATGAATTTTTTTTTTTTTGGGTTGAAATGGTAAACTTAGAGAAAATCGTAGGTAAACCATGTCAAATTTTGATTGTTTTGGATGAAATTAAAGATGAATTTTTTTTTTTTTTTTTGGATGTACATGTGAAAAAAATATTACGGTATATTTATGCATTTTTGTACATGTGATGGTGATGTGATGCATGTTTTTGATGTTTGTTGTTTTTTTTTTTTTTTTTGTGATGTGCAGGTGGTGAAGAGTCGACATCGAGTACCGAGCCATTTTTTCTAATGCCCGCGAGGCGTTGGCGATGATGACTGGGAGTGGCTTGATGCCCTAGGGCTCAAGCATGTGGCTCGGTTGGATGCAATTGTGGCAGATCGGGTGTACATTACAGCTTTGATCGGCCTGTGGGATGCTCGTACGAACACCTTCCATCTTCCTACGGGGAGATGACGGTCACCCTAGAGGACGTGTATCGGATTCTTCGGATTCCAATAGACGGGGTTCCCATTCGGACGACACCACGGAGCCGGAGGACGGCGGTGCGACGCGATACTTTGGACACGGAGGGGATGGGGATGGGATGACCTCGTTGGAGAGGGCGGAGCTGGATTGTCAGATTGGGGGGATATTGGTACGATGGTGGTACGCGAGGGGAGTGTTGGGAGTGAGGCATGCAGTACTCATGAGCCTCATTTCCAACATGCTCTTGCCAGTTCGTCAGGAGCGAGGTTCCCATGGAACCTAGTGGAGGTAGTATGGCGGTTAGTGGATTGCCCGGTGACAGAGCCGGTTATTATGAGGTGGGGCCAGACGCTTTTGGCGTAGTTATATGATGAGTTGTACGAGGTCCGCTGTCGGAGGCGAAAGGGGTTGGGGTGCAGTTTCTTGTTGCAGTCTTGGGCATGGCAGCACATAGCCATAGAGCGACCACGAGGGTTGCCCTGGACTACCTGAGTGGAGATGGTGGACAGGGGATATTGGGTATGGTGCTTTATGGTACCGATCAGAGGAGCGGGGGCATAGTCGGCGTTTCACGGGAGACGTGGACCATTACAAAGATGCACTAGCACGACTGACTCCCAAAGATGTGATATGGAGGCCATATCGGGATTGTCCCGCATGGCCAAGAGGCGGATGATTGGCTTCGACGGGTCCGGAGGGGGAGATGGGTGATTGGGCGGCATGGGACGGAGCGGGAGTACTTCCACTACCTCCGAGTGACGCGGCGGTTTGGGGTACGCCGGGGGATTGCATGGGGAGCCCGTAGCCTACCGACGCCGGAGTGATGAGAGGACCCTGGCTGCGCCGATCCTCGAGCCACTAGGGGAGGAGTCGGATCTTTGTGTTGGACATTCCGGATGTTGATGACGTCGGCGTGACGGTCGAATATCGGGGAGTGGTGGACGCTACGGCGGTGGCGAGGGGAGGGGCCCTTGGGAGGAGAGGAGGCGGCGGGAGGCGGAGAGGGTGCGAGAGGCACCGGGGAGAGGGTTGGGGAGCACCTACGGATGTAGAGATGGTGGAGGTGGCGAGAGGCGGGAGATGATGTTGAGGAGGAAGAGCGATCGGAGATGCAGTATGCTTCGGAGCAGGCTGATGCTCCAGAGAGGCCGATGCAGTCGATCGGGCGAGGGGAGACAGAGGCGGGGTTGCGCGTTGAGGTAGCGCAACTGACAGGAGAGCTTGCGAAGATGACACAGGAGAGGGATCACCTGCGGTCATAGTTGGCAGAGCGGGAGAGCGTAGGGGCTACGTCTCGCCAGCAGGGTGGTGATACGGATGCTGTACGGGAGAGGGATCTCCTACGGGTGCGGCTAGCATAGCGTGATGACGCCATTGCGTACTACCGTAGGCGAGAGGCCGAGTGGAGGCTACGGGAGGCAGACTTGAGACGACGAGAGGAAGCGTGGGGGCGGCATCGATCAGAGATGGAGGCTAAGATTCTCCGCCTGGGTGGGCGAATACCAGAGCCTCCGACCAGTGGCTCGTCGCACAGGACGAGAGACAGCAGGACGGAGCAATCGGCATCATCCCGACGTAGGCGGCGAGAGGAGGGCGGTGCGAGTGGTCGGGATGCGAGGGCGGCGGTCGCCCTGAGAGATCTCAGAGAACAGATACCGCGGGGGTAGCTCTCGTCGCACCGATCCTGCGTGATCATGGTGGCCGACGCCCTAGGCTGGGGGTTTTGGGAGTTTGGATGATGGGAGGGAGGTCTGAGGACCAGTTTTGTAGCCTACGGGCAATTTTGTTGTGATATATATACAGATGATTCTGTTTGGTGTGTATCTTTTTTTTGCATGATTTATGTTTATGTACATGTTTTTACATTGATGTATGCATATGCTAATATGAATGTGATGATGCTAATTTATATGATGTATGCATATGGAATGGATGATATGTCGATGCACCATAGACTGTACAAAATTGGAGTGGCTTGTTATAGTAATAAGATAACTTTGTGGAATGCTTGTACATATGAAAACTTTGTTTTTGTATTTTGTCTATTGTTTTATGGTGATGTATGGAATGAAATGTATCGGTTGTTTGAAAATGTAGTTAAGCTTTTATGAAATGCAGATATTTTTAACTAACTAACCAAGACTGTTCGTTTATCTCACAAGACTTCTGAACAAGGTCTAAATTTGACTTGAATTTAACCAAGTTATTTCACATCCTTGTGTGTGCAATTGAGTTCATTTATGTGTTATTCATCAGGATACCGCCAGTGCCAGATGGGCTTTCAACCGAACCTGTACTGAGGATCACCTAATTAGCTCCACGAACTCCTTTATTGTATTTAGTCAGATTTGTCTGCGATGTTATCTAGGATACCGTAAGCTAGCTCATCCACATGCAAACATTGATCTGTACACAAGTTAATGTGATAGATATATCGTCATGCGAGAGGTTTACCACCAGTAACCAATAGGCTATCAACCAAATCGGTACTGAAGCTTGCCTCATGACCTGTCGAAATGCTGAGAATTCCGGGGATTCAAGGTCGACTCCCTTCTTTTCTTCAAGGGTATTGGGATACTTGCTCTTTGGTAGTGATAAAATGATAGTACTCGTCTTGTTTTTTTTTTTTTTTTTTTTGAGCAAGGGATTTGAATATAGAGTGATGATAATCACTGTTATTTGTGTCTTTTGATGTGTGCACTGTAGGATGTCAAATTTTAGTGTTTTGACGTTTTGCAAATATTTGATGGTTTTGCAACTTTTGAGAACTTGGGATTCATGGGGAATTGGGTAGGGAGGAAGCTTGTCCTTTTGCCAATTCTCGGCATTTCTAGGGTCATTCGCACGGGGGATAAGCAAGATAGCCGTTTCACTTATGGTAACCGGGATTACGGTGCGAGGTTTCATCTTTCGTCTACACAACTTAGGAATTATTTTATGTGTGTTAATATGTGTTGGGATGCTACGTAACAAGGTGTGATCCAAGTAAAACTTTCCCATGTAAAATCTGCTTAACTGTGTACAGTTCGTGGCTAGAAATTTAAAGACATCTGAATGACGAAAACCCTATATACATTAGGCGACACTGATGATGCTAAAAATAAAAGGGTGATATGTTGGATGTAGGTGTTTATGAAAATAGATCTAAGGTGGAAATGAGGGAATTGCCAAATAATGACAGCCTATGGTGCTTTTGACTTATATGACCTAGCGGAGTATGCAATGTATGTATGCAATGCGGAATGCAAACTATACTTTTGTATTTTGATTGTTATGAGAATGCATGGAATGGAAATGCAAATGTTTTTTTTTTTTTTTGAGAATGCATGGAATTGAAATGCGATTGTTTTTGTGATTTTGATTTTTATGTTGTTTTTGTTGATTTTTGAATATTTATGTTGACCAAGCAATTATGGTAACGCTTGGAGCTTTTAGGTTGACCAAGTGATTGTGGGAATCCTTGGAGCTTTTGGGTTGACCAAGCGATTGTGGTAATCCTTGGAGCTTTTTGTTGGACTATGGCTCTCTAGCTGTGGAATGACCTCAAATGAATGATATTCAAGGGTTATGTTTCCTTGATTCCTTCAAGAGAGGCAAGCCGGTATGTTCCAGGTCCTATTCTACTATCAATGATGTAAGGACCTAACCAGTTTGCTGCAAACTTATCCCGAAGATGGGAGGGCAAATTAGAATTCTCTTTGGATCTCTTTTAAGACCAAATCACCAACTCTGAAATTCCACGAAGTGGACTTTCATGTTGTATGCTTTCTTAAGTCGCTCTTGATAGATACGCAAATGCTCGAGAGCATTAACGCGTCGTTCGTCAAGCAACGTCAGTTGATCTAACCGGGCCTGCCGTGCAGTGTCATCATCGATGAACTCTTGCATTGAAATGCGCGGGGAAGGAATTTCCAACTCAAAAGGCATGAGCGCCTCGGAGCCATACACCAGCGAAAATGGAGTTGCCCGAGTGGGCGTCCGAATGCTGGTGCGATAAGCCCATAGGGCAAGCGGGATCTGAATGTGCCAATCTTTATGATTATCTGCAATTGTCTTTTTAAGAATGGCGACTAGCGTTTTGTTTGACGCCTCTGCTTGCCCATTTGCCTACGGATAATAGGGTGTTGAAAAGCTATGCTGAATCTTGTACTTTGTGGTCAAAGCACGCACATCTTTATTCTTGAATGGTGTCCCATTATCCGAGACTATTTTGGATGGAATACCAAAACGACATATGATGTTATGCAAAATAAACTCCGCAATGCGAGCTCCAGTCGTAGTGGTCAGCGGAATTGCTTCCACCCATTTGGTAAAGTACTCAGTGGCCGTTAAAATGAACGTGTGACGACCAGACGACGTAGGGGAGATCTTTCCAATTAGATCAAAGCCCCACTGCGAAAAAGGCCAAACCGATTGAATCGGCTGTAAGGCCTGAGAAGGTACGTGTGTCAAATTAGCATGATGCTGACACTTCACGCACTTCTTCACATATGCGCAACAATCTCGCTCTAAGGATGGCCAATAATAACCCATGCGAAGAATGCGCTTTGCGATGGCCATACCGCTGAAGTGGCCACCACATGTACCATCGTGAGCTTGGGTGATCGCCCAAGCGGACTCTTGTTGGTCCAAACAACGAAGGAGGATTCCTTCATAATTTTGACGATACAAAATGTCTCCTACCAAGACATGCTTTGCCACTTTTTGTTTGAATGATCTTTTCGTGGCTTGGGTCAATCCAAGTGGGAGATTACCTAGCTTGAGGTAATCCCGAATGGGTGTATACCAGTCTTGCTGATCAGAAACCTCGATAGTATGAACGGCCAATCCCTCTTGAAGTTTATCCCGAACAAAAGCTGAGCAGGAAAGAACTTGTAAAAACAACGTGGTGTTGCTAGCAAGAGGGGTCGGGGAGAACAAGGACCCCCAGTTGGCTTTAATCAAACAATCTCGAATTCGAGAGAACTTATCCGGAGATGGTTCAATCTGGATCATGTGGATTTTTGGCGTCGAATCAGAGCTTGCACGCTCCATCGCAGGTTGCGATAATGTTTTAACTTGAATGGTTGTCATTTCACCAGAAGGGTCTTGCGGAATAAGTGACCCCAAGGAGGCCATAGTATCCGCAAAACGATTTGATGATCGAGGGAGTGCCTCGATGTCATACCATTCAAGTTGTGCCAAGAATTTATCCACAAGGGTTTTATAAGACTTCAAAAGTGGACATTTACATTGGTATATCCCTTTTACTTGGTTGACAATTAACAACGAATCACCAAAGATATTCAATCGTTTAATGTTCATGGTGATTGCTTGTACGAAGACCTATGAGCAAGGCTTCGTATTCCGCATTGTTGTTGGTGCACGGGAAGTCTAATTTAAATGACAAGGGCATTGGAGCACCTTGTGGAGTGAAGAATACAATTCCCGCACCACCCCCTTGCTCACATTTAGAACCATCGAAGAAAAGGGTTATGTCGGCCTAGGACTCAGGCTCATCAGAATCTGGCGACTTTGAAACATGGAAGACCCCATCATCAGGTAGTTCAAAAGTCAGAGGCTGATCGTCTTCAAGAGGAGCCTCGGCTAGTTGATCGGCGATGACTTGACCTTTTATAGATTTTTGTCCAATGAACTCTATGTCAAACTCCGTCAACAACATGATCCATTTCGTCGTGCGGCTACTATGATAAGTACGACTCATCATGTATCGCAATGGATTCTCCTTAGACACAACATACGTCTTATTACTAAGCATGTAGTGGCGTAGCTTTTTGGTAGCAAACACCAGCTTGCCAAGCGAGTTTTTCAACATATGCATAGTTAAGTTCATAGCCGACCAAGGTGCGGCTAAGATAGTATGTAGCACTATTCTCTGTGAAGTTCATTTTTTGGGACAGACATGGCGCCCGAGTGCCACCTCGGTGGGTGAGATGTATAAATAGAACGGCACTCCTGAGTGCAGGTGGTGCCGATGCGGTGGCGAAGCCAAGTACTATTTAATGTCGTCAAAGGCTGAGCGGCACTCGTCATCCCAATGAAATGTGACCCCTTTATGCAATAATTTATTCATGGGTCGGCATTTGTCGGATAAGCTGCGCTATGAAGCGCTTGATCGACGCAACCTTTCCCTACGAGACTCTGAGCTGCTTGATGGTGGTTGGGGGACGCATTTCAAGGATTGCCTTGACTTTGTTTGGATCAACCTCAATTCCTCGTTTGGAGACTATGAAACCCAAGAGCTTTCCAGAGGTGACGCCAAAGACGCACTTCTTGGGGTTTAGTCTGACTTTATGCTCAATGAGGCGATCAAGGACCTTACTCAAGTCATCGATGTGATGCGGGCGCAAAAGAGATTTGGCCAACAAATCATCCATGTAATCTTCCAAAATTTTGTGCATGTAATCGTGAAAGATGTATGTCATGGCACGTTGGTAGGTAGCTCCGGCATTTTTAAGGCCAAAAGGCATGACCTTATAACAAAATGTCCCCCAAGGCGTTGTGAATGCCGTTTTTAGTTGGTCCTCAGGATTAATACGAATCTGATTGTATCCTGAGAAACCATCCATAAGGGAAAGCATTTCGTGGCCTGTTGTAGCGTCTACCAACGCGTCGATGCTCGACAAAGGAAAATCATCCTTAGGACTCGCTTTGTTAAGATCTCAAAAATCGGTGCATATGCGAATCCTCCCGTCGGGTTTCTTGACGGGAACCATGTTAGACAACCATGGCGGATAATCCACACGAGATGACAAACTGGGCATCCAACAATTTTTGTAACTCATCTTTTACCATCAAGGCTACTTGTTGGATGCATCTTGCGTAGTTTTTGCTTTGCTTGGCTTGATTGTCGGATCAAGCGTTAAATTGTGCGTGACTAGCTGTGGGTCTAGTCCCGGCATATCTTTGTATGACCATGCAAAAACCTCCTTCTTTTCCTTAAGAAGGGCAACATAATCGGCTCGCTCTTCGGGGGAAAGACTTACCCCCGACTTGAGAATCCGTGGATTCATTGGATGCTGTGCCGATGTCTACATCGGTCGTTGCTTCAAGCTGACATATGGGATCCGTCTTCCAAGCTGGTGTGGAATGGGGATCGGGATGGATATCATTTGCTGAATTAAGATCGTCATTTGGAACATCAAGTTCCTCCTCAGCATGAAAGACATCCTGAGTCTGTCTTGGAGTGAAATGAAACATCCCACCGCAAGGCCAATACTCTGATGGAGATGGTGGTGTGTCAGTGCGATCCCAATCAATAGCTTCTATGTCTAGATGCAATAATCATGTTGGATTGGCTGGATCATGGATGGGGGCGGTCAAGTCAATGGAGACCATGTTGATGAAATGATTGTAATCTCCATAACCGCAAATGTGACAACTGTGACATTCTGGATGTTCTTGGTGCTTTGGATCTGGCTCTGTGGGCATTGGCACAAAGGGATCAGCCCTATACGCAGTCCTGCAAATAGGGTCTGCCCTAGGCACTGATGAGTTGATAGGGTCTCTAGGCGAGAAGATGTTCGTTGTATGCCTAGAGTGGGGGGTGCGGTAATTGCTATAAGCTGCGCCGGGGTGAAATGCCTCCTAGGTCTTGGATCTATGTGTAAGTGTTCCAACTTGTCATCTATGTCTAAAGGATCTTGCAACCTATGCTCACTAGGATCATTCAATGGGAACATCCTCAGGAAGCTTTCCTGATCATCATTCATTTGATATTCATGCGAATGATCGTCCTCTGACTCATTTTCAGAAGACCCTTCGTGGTCTTGTCCATCTTCCCCTTGTGGGTGAGTCCGTGAGGTTTCTCCTTGTTCGGCCGTAGGGAAAGGGTTGTTGAGGTCAACAAGGTTATTTGTGTGCAATGGGAAATAGTCCCCCGAGTGTATAAGTCGTATTTGGATTGGCATATGGATCCGATGCCAACCCATCCTTGTTGCCTATCCCTAGGCCTTGCATGTTTTCGACCAAGATGTCGAGGGGCAAAGGGTGGTTAAACCCTACTCCGACTTGTCATAAGGCATTTGGTATCTTGGTTGACACAAAACACGCATTCCTTGTTCATACCGGCCTAACCCGTATCCATGCCAATTGCATTGGCTAAGATAACGTAATGCGAAGTGCGGGTTAGCCAGATAGTTGACATCTTCCACAAAGGGATCTTCATCTTCTTCTTCTTTTCGGGAAGGTTCAATGCCATGATCCAGGCCCCCAAAAATAAAATTTGTCTGATTAGGTGGGTAGCCTAAAGGAACCACGGAGCCTATGGGGAGTCGAGGTCTTCCCATGTCTTGCATAGACTGAAGTGTGGGCGTTGCAACAACATTTCGCACTATGTACTCCCCCATGCCTGTGTTAGACATCTCAACAGTAATCGTTGGCGATTGAGGGGAAGTGAATGGGAGTTCTCCTTGAGTCCACTCCATGTGGGGTGCACTAGGCGTCTCAACTTCCATTCGATTAGGCGTCTCTCCTGTAGAGATGTTGGAGACTAGAGGTGGTTCCGCTTCCAGGGGCTTCTTTCCTTTGTCCGTTGGTGTGGCCATCGTAGGTGGCGTCGTTGTGGGAGGACTGGATGAAGAAGATGATCCCACCTGAGAACTTGATTGAGTTGGCAAGGGAGATTCTTGCTTAGTCGAACCCCGTTTAGATGGATTTAACTGGAAATCCACGTGCGTTGAAGGAAGGGTCGACTGCGGCATGATTTGCACTGAATTGCAGTACTTAAAAGGTTCCAAATCTGCAGGGACCACGTGCACTTGTCCTTCAAATGTATATTTCAAACATTGATGAGCAATTGAAGGGACACACTTCATATCCCGGATCCAAGGCCGTCCAAGCAAGATATTGTAAGCCATTTCCCCTTCTAAAATGTGGCACAACGTAGGAATGATCTTTTGTCCCACTTGTATGGGCGGGACAATTGTGCCAACTGTCGAGCATATCGTATCATTAAATGCTCGAAGGGTATAAGTGGAAGGTGCAATGTGAGAGGCTGGTAGTTTCGAGATGTTTCGGTGCGGCGGTTGTAATAAGGTTACTGGAAGAACCGGTATCTATCAACACCCGTTTGTACGGAGTCCCGTTGACCCGCGCAATAACGTGCGAGGGCGGATCCGGTACATCTCCGAGTCACCGTTTTTAGCTCATCTTCCCTAAAGGTAATAAGCTGGTTCGAGTACACTTGTTTAACATGCCCCACAAAATTGTTGAACGAATCCGCTTCGTGGGGTTGCAACTCAATTGCCTTTAATATCTCCATAAGAGCTTCCCGATGGGGCGCTGATTGTTGAATAAGCTCATAAATGGAGAGCCTAGCCGATGTGGTCCGTAGACTTTGAGTAAGTCTAGATCGAATCGTGACCACTTGGTCTAGGTGGGGGCAAGCTGTGTAGGATTCGGTTGATGTTGTGACGTGGATGAAGCTTCCCTAGTGGTTGTCGCGGGGACAACTCCTGGGTGTCTCTTGTTTCTTGTCACAATACTTATCATTCCAACATACCCGTCCATGGGGTAACTCTGTTGCACTTCATTGACATGCAAAGGTTTTGTTTGTGCATCATGTGTGGGTAAAGGATCTTTGAAAACACCCATTTGTTGGTTGTTGGGTGCGATGGGGTTATCCACTACCAATGTGTGATTATCAATAAGATCTTGCACTAAACCTTTAAACGTCCAACAGACATTAAGGTCATGCCCTCTCCTCCGGTGGAATCTACAGAAAATATCCTCTCTGTAGCCCTTAGACTTCGGCGCATTAGGATCGATTGTTGGAATATCTGGCAGATTAATCAAGTTTGCCGCTGACAAACGGTCAAACAAGGAATCCCTAGACTCAGTGTATGGAGTAAATTGTCGCTTAGGGCGACGTTGCTGATTTTGATCCTATTTTTTGTTATCTTTCTCATAATTAGTATGAGGCACCGCCTGATAATTAGCCTTTGAAGGCTGTGTTGCTTGGGCAGGCGTAGGGGCATTAATAGCAACTTGATTGACCGCGGCGGGTTTCTATTGCGTATTCCCTGTTTTGGTGCTCTTGTTCCACTCTTTTTTCTTAGGCTTGGCAATTTTGCCATCCTGTATCTTGATCTCTTCGATACGTCTAGCTTGCGCGAGAGCTTCTTCTAAAGTGGCATATTCTTTGCGGATGCAATAGCACGAGAGATCGATCGCAAACGGCTCTTTGCGAACATTTGAGTTAGGTCGGACATAGGAGGGAGATAGGACAACTTTGAAAGCACCGTCCTCCACCGATTCCCATATGCGACCATGGACTCTTCCTCATCTTGTTTGAGGCTAGCTAGATCACCGAGTGACGCCTTTTTCTTTGTATTGAAAGCAAAACGTTCTAGGAACGCGTCCACTAGTTGATCCAAGTTGTAGATGCTATGCTTTGGTAGATGGGTAAACCAATCCGAGGCGGACCACTGCAAAGGTGGTTATGAATGTTCTCAATAGCAATGCATCATTGTCTTGTATACCAAAGCAACGACTCAAAAATTGAGTCACATGTTCTTGAGCATCCTCATCCCCTTTAAAGAGTGCCAAGCTGGGGCGGCTTGAAATGTTCGGGGTATGGAGGTGCTGCAGCGACGGATGTATTGGATGACTACGGAGTTGGCGCAAGGTAGGCTTTTGAGGCCCACCAGTCTTAAGTTCCATATTCTCCAAGCGTTCTAACAACACTTTGTAGGCATCGGAGGATATAATTTCCTCCTCCTTAGCTTGTTCCCGTTGTGGGTTGCGGGAAACTTGAGGCCTTTGAATGACTAAATGGTTAGCATTCCTTCCGCCTTGATAGGGTGTTTCAACCCGCTCTTCTTCTTGGTAATAATCCTCATAATCTTCGTGAGGAGTGTTTGGCCTAGGCCTATAAATATGGATGGGCGCCCGTGGAGGATACCCATCATGGTCACGGGGAATGGCCTCCCGCTCGGGTCTAAAAGGTCTTGGAGGCAATGCTTGTTGAAGTCGTGGAGACCTATCTCGCCCTAAAGGGTTGTGCCTCACATACATCTCAGAGTGTTGTGCACGAGGGATTGGGGCCCTCTCACGTGCATGGTTGTGAAACCTTTCAGCAGTCTGACGCTGAATGCGCTCTTGATCAAGGTGACACAAATGTTCTAATTCCTGTTGTTCTTGCTTAAGCCGCATGATTTGCGCTTGGCGGGCGGCTAGTTGTGTAAATGCCAAGTTACTTTGTGTTGTTGTCTCTTGTTTGATAGGCCGAGATGTCTCTCCTACATATCTATTTCGATCATAGTACTCTGAGACCCCTACATGTTGCTTCCCTCTGTCGAGGTTGGCCGCATTAACTTGAAACTCTGGTCTCAATAAGCGATCTGGATATAATGCAGGTGCGGACGTGCATCTTTTTGGTACTGGACACTGGATTGGAGGGATGTAGTGATCCTCCTCTCTTTGTATGTGATATGCATAAAAGGTGCGGGCAGAATTGCCTTGCTCTGTCGGGAGGACTTGTTCTGGATGTGGTCTACTATTTTTGACATTAATTGGGGGTAAATTAGGAACCACAACATTATGTAATTCTTCATTTTGGACCCGTTGTTGTTCCATAGCATTACACAATGTTTCATCACTAGGCCATCCATAATGAACTTCAAAGGGAGGCTTCGTGCTTAGACCGGGTGGTATATATAAGTTATTGTCTTGAAAAGATTCTTGTTGCTCATGAGTTTCCCTTAGAGAAGGGGTTCTAAAGTCTCGTCTATTGAAGGCCTGATTTGGAGAGCCACTCCTTGAGACACCTCTAGAACCTTGTTCTATGGTTGTATGGGTTGGAGTGCCCCGCCATGATGGGGCTCTAGAACCATGTTACGCATGATGTGAACTAAGCTGTTGTATCCCGTCGGTGAGGCGGAATGACTAAGTCTTCAAGGCTATATCGGAGACGATTTGTCTCTCTTGGTGCATGTTCTACGGCTTATGCCCGTGATTGGGCTTGGCTACGAGTATTCACCATGGTAATGCTATCCTAAAAATGCAAAAATTCTTTTTATGATTTTCTTTTTATGATTTTTTTTTTGTCTAAAACAGAAAATAGCATACACACTCACAAGCAATGCTTATCTCTTTTAAAGATTAATAGTGTGCCCTAGATCTGGTTTAGTGTGTTTTTGTTGTTTGTTTTGTTTTTGAAAATTTTTGTGAAACGTTTAAATGCAAGTATGAAGGCTCTTATAACTCCCAAAAATGGTCGCCCCTTCAATATACCGGCCGGGCCGATATACCAACCTCTCTATATACCCGCCCTTACGAGAGGGAGACTATAAGTACGTGAGAGCGGATGGTACGTGGTACGTAGGCGGTACGGAAGGGGGATTGTCCTGTTAATGGCACCTACCATAGAAGACTTATCCTCGCGCGCATGGGAATCACCCCGGCGGCACTCGGTCGGCTTTCGTCGGGATTTACGCCTAACAACGGTTGACAATCGGGGAATGGATGCAAAGCTAAGCCAAGGTGGTGATGAACCCACCGTTGGTCTTGCTCAAGGGTTGGGGTCTTACGACCAACGCCTTGGTTTAAAATGTAACGTGATGTGTGGGGTTCGTTTTAATTTTGCGAAATTGAAACAAGCAAACGAAAAGAAATCTTTCCCTAAGCCATTCAAGCTGAAAACCGAGAAAACAAGAAAAACAAAAATTTGACGGAAAGTCTGTAAAAACCCCTACCTCTTCTCTGCCTAATCGGAAATTTCTGATTTGCTCTGAAAATTTGCACAGATCTATAATCGTCCACTGGGTGAGGCGAATAACGGAACCGTAATCGTCACAGGGTGGAACGAATAATTTATTCGTCCCGAGGTGAGACGAGTAACAATTCTGTAATCGTCACTTGCAGAGACGAATAACAATCCGATTGTTGAAAAATAGGTACCTGTAAAAAAACAAGCAATTTTTAGATCAGTAATTTAACCTAAACAAAAACGAGAGGACGAAGTCCCACCGTGATCGCCATTGAAAGCACGAGATTCCGGAAACAAAAGGAAAACTATAACTATGCAATATAAGACGAAATATAACGCTTTAATCCTATGCACAAAAACAAGGAAAGGAGATAAATTGGAGATGAAAGAAAAGATGTAAGGAAATCACAGCCCTCTTTATTCAAATTTCTTATCCTCGGTTACATAGACGTCTCCTCCCTTTTTAGGGGCTAGGAGCGTTAAATTGGTCTTTGTTACAATTTGTGACTTAGTCTTCCTCCTTCCGCATGCCCACGTTTGGAATGGGCGGGCCAAATGTTGCCGCCGCTTGCGTTGGTAAGGTAGACTCCTCGCCGCTCCTCTAATGCTTGCAACTACGCACTCAAAGAAACAAACAAGAAATTCAATAGCACTTGTGTATGAAACATAAAAGATGAATCTAACGATGGTTGAAATGAATCTAAATGAAATGAAAGACTTGACAAAAGCATAAACATGAAACTAAAAGAAATACCACGATTATGAAAGCACAAATCGCCAGTAAGTGAACTAGCAGCACTTCGTCGCTCAAAATGCTCCTTCTCTGTATATCCCTTTTGGGTGAGAAAACTCACCGTTTTTATAGACCCAAGGGGTCTTTTTGAATTAACATGCAAAAGTGTTTCTTTGCATGAATGCTTTTGTTTGTGAAGAGAAGACTTCTTCTTGATCAAGGGCTTCTTAACCGCCTCTGTGCATGTCTTTGCATGTTTTAGAAAAACTCATTTGCACTCCCATGCAATGAAGGGATAGCTAAGTGGCAAATCCGAGTTGTCTTAAAAGAACTCACTCGCACTCCTATGCCATGCGAGGAAAGCTAAGTGGAGATGTGTGTTGTTAAAAGAGCTCACTCGCACTCCTATGTCCATGCGGGAAAGCTAAGTGGCAGATGTGTGTTGTTAAAAGAGCTCACTCGCACTCCTATGCCATGCAGGGAAAGCTAAGTGGCAGATACGAGTTGTTATATGCCGAGATTTGACTTTTTTGCAAGTCAAACTCTACAATCGTCCCACCCCGAAGCGAGCGCCGGTAATCGTCCCTGGGTGACACGAGTATCAGTCAGCACTCGTCCCTAGGAAAGACGAGTATCTATCAGTCAGCACTCGTCCCTAAGAAAGACGAGTGCCAGTCAGCACTCGTCCCTAAGAAAGACGAGTAAAATTCTCACTCGTCCCTGGGTGGGACGAATAAGAAATAAGGTGTCCAAAAGGTGCCAAATTGGTTTCTGACTTGCAAAACTATTGTGTGAGTGGTTAGAACCACTGTTTAACCTCCGAGGGCTGCCCTGGGGGCTGTGTGTGTTGGTGCGATCAGTGCTTGTCGTCACATAATCGGATTGGTGTTGTTTTGGTGCCTACAAGAGGCGGGAGCTAAAAAAAAAAAAGGAAGAAATAAAGGAATTTGGTATTAGTGAAGGTATGAAAAACTCTTAAAATAAAATAGAGATGGAAGAAGGTGAAATATTGATCCTAGGGGAGGAAACTAACAACATATAAAGCTAGAACACTCCATTTAGAATAAGATCTCCAATATCATGAGATGAGGTGATTGAAAATTATGAAGAAAATATGGATCAAATGGAAGGATAAATAAATGATAGGGAAGATGGAGTCCCATGTAGAATCGAATGTAGAAGGTATTTCATGTGCATTTTATCAAGAAGAAGTGGTTAAAGGTTCTTTAGGAAAATTGGCATTCCTAAGGATAATGAGGAGAACTAAGAAGCTCTTGAATATGGTAGTAAAGGAGGTAAAGAAGGTGGACAGGCCAACCTTGAAGGAAAAATGCTTAAAGGAAATAGATAAGGAATTGAAATATGGGAAGAAAGAGATTTTAGTAGAAAGGAGAAACACATATTGGTGAGATCCATGATGAAGGACCACCAACTTGAAATAGTATTATTGCAAGAAACTAAATTATCTTACAAGTTGGGAAAATATTTAGAGTGGAATATGGAAGGTAAGATTTATTATATGGGAACCATGGAAGCTTTAGGAGGTTTGTTAACTTTGTGGAACTCTAACCTCTATGAGGGAGAATACATCTCTAGAAGTGAAAAATAGTTTATTGTTATTATCTTAGCCAAGTCTTCAAAGATGGCTTTCCTTGTTATAAATGACTATGCTCCAAATGTAAGTATATTGAGAAAGGAGATTTGAAAAAGAGCTATAACAAATGGATCAGTAGATCAAAGGGATTAGATGGATAGTGGAAGGATACTTCAACCCTATATTAAGATCAGGTGAGAAGAAAGGGGGGTCTGAGGGATTCACCAAGAGTATGAAGGATCTTAGCAGTTTTATATCAACATCAAGTCTTTATGATTTTGATTTGAGTGACAATTGTTAGAGTGTATTACATTATTTGATACGTGTAAATATTTACAAATATGTGGTGTGAAAATATTCTTGTAAAAATGAGTCATTTAGAGTTTGTCATTTAGTAATCATTAGAGGTTTGTCATTATTAGGAGTTAATAAAATATATTTCTCTTATGAGAAATATGAAGAGTCATATCTCTTGGATGTTTGAGGAGATGAATAGTTTTTTGAAGTTAAAATTTCAAGAGTCATTATAAAGGCCATATGAAGATAAAGCCTATGAGTTTTATGTAAGAAAATTTCAATACTTCATTGGTATTAGAATACTAAGACTGTGATTCGTAAAATATAGCAAGTGTGTTTGAATATATGTGCATGTCTTTGTGTGAGAATATATTGTGAATTTAATCTTGATATATTGTGAGAAGAATTGATCATATGCTAATAATAGTATCAAAGCCACATTGGAGATATTGGTGAGAGAGAGCAGTTAAGGTTGAAAGAAACCATTTTTTTTAGAGGACTTGCATTGAGAGGATTCAATGGCACAATTGGGTTTCCTAAGTTATAAATAAATTTGAAGAAGTGATCACATTCGATGTTGGATTATTTTAGTATAATATTGCTTATAAAGCAATGAGTATTGAGAACATGCAGAGAAGTAGATAATTATCTAGAAATAAAAGAGTAGAAAGAAAAACATTATAAGTTATAACATGCAGGCTATAGAACTACAGAAAGCTTGTAATGCACAAAGTTGATTTTGAGTTGATAAAGTGTTGAGAAAGGTTGATACCACCTTGGAAGAGATAAAAATAAAAAAATTATACTATTAATAGAAGCATGTTGGAGCACCATGAGTGCCCTTGTAGAAAAGCGTGTAGAAGAAATTAGGTCTTAGAGATAGGGATGTGTAGAGAGAACAAAAAAAAGCATTAGAAGAAAGAATTTGAAGATAGCAACTTGGTGAGACAAATTTTTCCCTAGAGAGTCATCTAAAGGAATGAATCATGCTACAAAAACAATACCAAATATAGCAAAAATAATGATCTCAAATGTAACATCTAAAGTCGTTCAAAGCTAGAAGTCATAATAAGAGAAAAGAGAGGAAATTTAACAACATTGAGAGAATAAAATAAAGCACGTTATAAGGTAAAATGGTCTATTATTTTAATTCCCATAAGCATATAATCGAGATTTAAAGTTTAAGAAATAAATTTGAAGGATAAGAGTTTGATATTTTAAAGGGGAATATTTTATTGAAAAGGGATAAAGTTGAATAAGGGAATGATTAAGAAATGAAATTTTTATTGGTGAAATAATTTTTTTATAAGGGTATGAAAAGGGCTTTTAAAGGGTCCCTTACCCTTTTACAAAGGGTATCCAAAATATTAAAAAGTGGATAATACCACCACCTATTCCAAGAATGCCAACAAGAAACAAAATATAGTCCATAAACTAGTATTGAGATACAAACCTACCAGAATAACAAAATCTTGCTAACCACATAAGAAAAAACAAGAGCATTCTAAAAATATTAAAACAATCACTCTATTTGAGTTTTTTATCTAGCTCTGTATGTATTTCTCTTACCATTATTATACCAAACCCTAGCCCTCTATGAAATCTCATTCTATCTATGTTTTTCCAAATCTTATTTATCACTATTTTTTGAAATTTATGTGCTTCTAGATCTCTCTATGACTTTCCATATCTTACTTTGTTTATGTTTTTCAAAAAAATTCTAGGTCTAACTTTATTTATGTTTTTCTATAACTTACTCTATCTGTGTTTTTCAAAAAAATTATTTCCATATCTCACTCTATCAGTGTTTCTCACAATTTTGTATTTTTAAATCTCAGTCTAACTATGTTTTTCCAAATCTCATTCCATATTTTGTCTCTTCATAGCTTATTGTTGTGCCATCTCTAAAATAATTCTAGGAATATTTTTTGACTCTTTTGCCACAAAATTATTGCCTCTTTGTATCCCCTAAGTTTCCATACAATCTACTATCATGTTACCTTCCCTATAAATATGCTTGATTTTGTTCGATAGAAAAGCTTTATTAATATAGATAGCATCATTAATGATATCATATTATCTAACTAGCTAGATTATCTTGTACTAAACCTTTTAATATCAATATGCTTGATTTTGTTGGATCTAAAATCTTTATTAATATAGATAGCATCATTAATGATATCATGTATTGTCTAACTAGCTAAGTTATCCTGTACTAAACCTTTTAATATATTTAGAGAGTCTTCCTCAATGATAAAAAAAAAATTCTGCATATTCTTGATCAAGTTGAGTCCAGTCAGTAGTGCATTCAGTAGTGCGTTAGCCTTTGCCACATGGTTTGTATCTATTTCATAATAATCTACATATGCTCCAATAATTTTCCCTTGTGAGTCCCTAATGATACCTCCACCCCCTACCTTTCCTACATTCCATTTAGCTGCTCCATCAAAATTGAGCTTAAACCATCCATTATCTAGTTTTTCCCATTTTACCTCCAATATTTTCTTCTTATTACAATCTTCTTATACTCATTTCATATCCTTAATATTCTAGTTTATTATAATTTTATATTTTTATGGTGTTTCATACCCTTCCTTAAAATTTATGATAGATAATTTATCTGCTATACTAGATTTAATATTCAAGAATGATCTAAAACTAGTTTTTTAATAATTTTGAAGATTCTCTAATTCCTTTCCAACCAAATATTTACTTAAAATGATAAGATATAAAATTCCATATATTTTTCAATATATTGCTACTATAAGGATTAACCCATGGGGTGATCCAATCTAGAATATTATTCAAAAATATCCATGCTACACCAAGTTCTTTTTGTAATAGTTATTGTATCCTTCTAGAAAAAACACACTCTAGGAACAAATGATTGACTGATTCTTCCTTGTATCCACACCAATAACACATACTGAGGAATTGAAAATTTTTCTTTTGTAGATTATCCAAAGTTAGAATTGTATTCTGAACGACTAACTAGCTAAAGAGCTCAATTTTAGGAGTTACAAAATTACCCCATATACTTTTCCAATTATAAAGTGGGTGACTAACCATTAGAAAGTTAGAGGACATGTGGAATTCTCATTTCTACCAAAAGGTTTTTTCCTCACCTCTTAAACAACAAGAAATATTGGCATAAGGCTCTTCTAGGATGGCCATGGTTTATGGGTATATCTATCCTATATCTCAATAAATGGGCTCTTGAATTTAACCCTAACATAAAGAGGATATATGTGTCCCCAGTATGGGTAAGGCTCCCTAATTTACCTCTAGAATTATCGTAGAAGGAAGTTTTTGAAAGTGTAGCAAACTTCTTTGGGAACTTTCTCATGGTGGATTTTGTTACCAAATTAAAAAAAAAAGGTATTTTTTGCTAGATTGCATGTCATGGTTGACTCTGGATAAAAATTACTTGTGGAGATCAAACTATCCTTGAGATGAGGGGTGTGGAATCAAAGCATAATATTTGAGAATGACCCCTTTAGTTATATAATATATGTCAAGATGGGCCAGCTAGCAAAGGATTGCCCAAATAGACAGACGAGGAATTATAAAGAAATATAGAGTAAGAATGAAGAAAGGAAAAAAGGACTAATATGGAAGAAAAAGGAGTAGATCTTTGATGAGAAGGGTAAAGATATTCAAATACAATAATTTAAGGAGAGGTGAAAGCACGAGATTCCGGAAACAAAAGGAAAACTATAATTATGCAATATAAGACGAAATATAACGCTTTAATCCTATGCACAAAAACAAGGAAAGGAGATAAATTGGAGACGAAAGAAAAGATGTAAGGAAATCACAGCCCTCTTTATTCAAATTTCTTATCCTCGGTTACATAGACGTCTCCTCCCTTTTTAGGGGCTAGGAGCGTTAAATTGGTCTTTGTTACAATTTGTGACTTAGTCTTCCTCCTTCCGCATGCCCACGTTTGGAATGGGCGGGCCAAATGTTGCCGCCGCTTGCGTTGGTAAGGTAGACTCCTCGCCGCTCCTCTAATGCTTGCAACTCTGCACTCAAAGAAACAAACAAGAAAGTCGGTAGCACTTTGTGTATGAAAAATAAAAGATGAATCTAACGATGGTTGAAATGAATCTAAATGAAATGAAAGACTTGACAAAAGCATAAACATGAAACTAAAAGAAATACCACGATTATGAAAGCACAAATCGCCGATAAGTGAACTAGCGACACTTCGTCGCTCAAAATGCTCCTTCTCTCGTATATCCCTTTTGGGTGAGAAAACTCACCGTTTTTATAGACCCAAGGGGTCTTTTTGAATTAACATGCAAAAGTGTTTCTTTGCATGAATGCTTTTGTTTGTGAAGAGAAGACTTCTTCTTGATCAAGGGCTTCTTAGCTGCCTCTGTGCATGTCTTTGCATGTTTTAGAAAAACTCATTTGCACTCCCATGCAATGAAGGGATAGCTAAGTGGCAAATCTGAGTTGTCTTAAAAGAACTCACTCGCACTCCTATGCCATGCAGGGAAAGCTAAGTGGCAGATGTGTGTTGTTAAAAGAGCTCACTCCTGCAGGGAAAGCTAAGTGGCAAATGTGTGTTGTTAAAAGAACTCACTCGCACTCCTATGTCATGCAAGGAAAGCTAAGTGACAGTTCTGAGTTGTTATATGCCGAGATTTGACTTTTTTGCAAGTCAAACTCTACAATCGTCCCACCCCGAAGCGAGCGCCGGTAATCGTCCCTGGGTGACACGAGTATCAGTCAGCACTCGTCCCTAGGAAAGACGAGTATCTATCAGTCAACACTCGTCCCTAAGAAAGACGAGTGCCAGTCAGCACTCGTCCCTAAGAAAGACGAGTAAAATTCTCACTCGTCCCTGGGTGGGACGAATAAGAAATAAGGTGTCCAAAAGGTGCCAAATTGGTTTCTGACTTGCAAAACTGTTGTGTGAGTGGTTAGAACCACTGTTTAACCTCCGAGGGCTGCCCTGGGGGCTGTGTGTGTTGGTGCGATCAGTGCTTGTCGTCACATAATCGGATTGGTGTTGTTTTGGTGTCTACAGATGCCCCTTTTTGGGAAGCGTTATGCAAGGCGCAGCGCTGAGCAAAAATATAACCAAAGCACTAATGATTAGGGTTTCTCAGTAACCTAACCAACTCTTGATGCCCCAAGTATGGAAAGGGCACGCATTCTTGAATCCTTGCTTCTGACGAGCTAAGGAACTTAAGTCAAGCATTAACCTGGTTCGGTGAGGTATTACTTGAACTTAGACATTGATCGAGTCATGAATAGGCAAAGGGCGCAACCTTTTGTTGTGGGAACCTTGAGTTCATGATTCACGAATGCCAAGTATATGATTAGTTTGTGATGATTGCTTGTTTGCTGCCCCAAGCAGGGGCGCGATTGTCTCTTGCAATGATCCTTTGAATGCGTGTCATTTCCAAGACTGGGTATAATGGTGTTGATTGGCAACTAAGTGTGACTACCCCCTCAAGCGACGAATCGATGAGGGAATGACCGACATGAGAAAAGCGACGAGTCGCTTGACCCAAGATGACTTGTGCAAGGGTGCCTTTAGATGGTTTACCGCTAAGCATGCTCGAGCAGTTCCCCGACTGTTTTGACCTATTTTTGATTTTGTTGGCATTTGTCATGTTTATGTTTGGTTTTGTTGTGTTTTTTTTTTTTTTTTTATTCGTCCCGTAGTGGGACGATTGTGTTGATGTTACTCGTGCTGGGGTGGGACGATCACTCCTCGGAGGATACTCGTCCCGGGGTGGGACGAGCGCGCCGAAAAGCGCTCGTCCCGGTGAAGGACGATTACCAGCAGACAAAAACTATAAATATGCGAAAATGACGGATTTGGCTCATTTGCACTGTTCATCGATTGCGATTTGGAGCTCTGGGAGGAGGAGGTAGATTTCTGACGCGAAGCGCTACCGGATTATCTAGCTACCATGAGTGCACAGACCGGGTCGTCGAGCGGAGGAGCCGAGGCGAGACCAGTAAGTGCACTATCGCCTCATTTTGTGAATTTAAAAAATGCAAATGTGTTTTTATGGTTTTTCGTTTATTGAAACATGAAACCCTAATTAATTAAACTAAAAGGTAAATGAATGAAACCGGATGATAAGACCCAAAGATGGAAACTTAGACGGAAAACCATAGGATAAACCCAAAAATGAAACTTAGAGTAACACTTTTTAGGGTAACCATGGTTAAAATGTTTTTCTATGTGAATGGTAAAACTTAGGTCGAAACCGTAGGTAAACCACGCCCATATTTTTGTGTTATGTTTATGGAATTAAAAATGGAAAATGAATGAATTTTTTTTTTTTTTGGGTTGAAATGGTAAACGTAGGTAAAACCGTAAGTAAACCATAAATTTTTTTTTTTTTTTTTGAAATGGTAAACTTAGGTTGAAACCGTAGGTGAACCATGTCGATTTTTTATTGTTTTTGGATGAAATTAAAAATGAATTTTTTGGTTGAAATGGTAAACTTAGGTAAAACCGTAGGTAAACCATGTCAAATTTTTATTGTTTTTGGATGAAATTAAAGATGAATGTTTTTTTTTGATTGAAATGGTAAACTTAGAGAAAATCGTAGGTAAACCATGTCAAATTTTGATTGTTTTGGATGAAATTAAAGATGAATTTTTTTTTTTTTTTTTGGATGTACATGTGAATGAAAAATAGTACGGTATAGTTATGCATTTTTGTACATGTGATGGTGATGTGATGCATGTTTTTGATGTTTGTTGTTTTTTTTTTTTTTTTGTGATGTGCAGGTGGTGAAGAGTCGACATCGAGTGCCGACCATTTTTTCTAATGCCCGCGAGGCGTTGACTGATGATGATTGGGAGTGGCTTGATGCCCTAGGGCTCAAGCATGTGGCTCGGTTGGATGCAGTTGTGGCAGATCGGGCGTACATTACAGCATTGATTGGCCTGTGGGATGCTCGTACGAACACCTTCCATCTTCCTACAAGGGAGATGACAGTCACCCTAGAGGACGTGTATCGGATTCTTCGGATTCCAATAGACGGGGTTCCCATTCGGACGACACCACGGAGCCAGAGGACGGCGGTACTGACGCGATACTTTGGACACGGAGGGGATGGGGATGGGATGACCTCGTTGGAGAGGGCGGAGCTGGATTGTCAGATTGGGGGGATATTGGTACGATGGTGGTACGCGAGGGGAGTGTTGGGAGTGAGGCATGCAGTACTCATGAGCCTCATTTCCAACATGCTCTTGCCAGATTCGTCAGGAGCGAGGTTCCCATGGAACCTAGTGGAGGTAGTATGGCAGTTAGTGGATTGCCCGGTGATAGAGCCGGTTATTATGAGGTGGGGCCAGACGCTTTTGGCGCAGTTATATGATGAGTTGTACGAGGTCCGCTGTCAGAGGCGAAAGGGGTTGGGGTGCAGTTTCTTGTTGCAGTGTTGGGCATGGCAGCACATAGCCATAGAGCGACCACGAGGGTTGCCCTGGACTACCCGAGCGGAGATGGTGGACAGGGATATTGGGTATGGTGCTTTATGGTACCGATCAGAGGAGCGGGGGCATAGTCGGCGGTTCGCGGGAGACGTGGACCATTACGAGAGATGCACTAGCACGGCCGACTCCCGAGAGATGTGATATGGAGGCCATATCGGGATTGTCCCGCATGGCCAGAGGCGGATGATTGGCTTCGACGGGTCCGGAGGGGGAGATGGGTGATTGGGCGGCATGGGACAGAGCAGGAGTACTTCCACTACCTCCGAGTGACGCGGCGGTTTGGGGTACGCCAGGGATTGCCTGGGGAGCCCGTAGCCTACCGGCGTCGGAGTGATGAGAGGACCCTAGCTGCGCCGATCCTCGAGCCACTAGGGGAGGAGTCAGATGTTGTGTTGGACATTCCGGATGTTGATGACGTCGGCGTGACAGCCGAATATCAGGAGTGGTGGACGCTACGGCAGTGGCGAGGGGAGGGGCCCTTGGGAGGAGAGGAGGCAGCGGGAGGCGGAGAGGGTGCAGAGGCACCAGGAGAGGGTTGGGGAGCACCTGCAGATGTAGAGATGGTGGAGGTGGCAGAGGCAGGAGATGATGTTGAGGAGGAAGAGCAGTCGGAGATGCAGTATGCTTCGGAGCAGGCTGATGCTCCAGAGAGGCCGATGTAGCCGATCGGGCAGGGGGAGACAGAGGCGGGGTTGCGCGTTGAGGTAGCGCAACTGACAGGAGAGCTTGCGAAGATGACACAGGAGAGGGATCGCCTACGGTCACAGTTGGCAGAGCGGGAGAGCGCGAGGGCTGCGTCTCACCAGCGGGGTGGTGATACGGATGCTGTACGGGAGAGGGATCTCCTACGGGTGCAGCTAGCACAGCGTGATGACGCCATTGCGTACTACCGTAGGCGAGAGGCCGAGTGGAGGCTACGGGAGGCAGACTTGAGACGACGAGAGGAAGCGTGGGGGCGGCATCGGTCAGAGATGGAGGCTGAGATTCTCCGCCTGGGTGGGCGAATACCAGAGCCTCCGACCAGTGGCTCGTCGCACAGGACGAGAGACGGCGGGACGGAGCGATCGGCATCATCCCGGCGCGAGCGGCGAGAGGAGGGCGATGCGAGTGGTCGGGATGCAGGGGCGAGCAGTCGCCCTGAGAGATCTCAGAGAACAGATACCGCGGGGGGTAGCTCTCGTCGCACCGATCCTGCGTGATCATGGTGGCCGACGCCCTAGGCTGGGGGTTTTGGGAGTTTGGATGATGGGAGGGAGGTCTGAGGACCAGTTTTGTAGCCTGCGGGCAATTTTGTTGTGATATATATACAGATGATTATGTTTGGTGTGTATCTTTTTTTTGCATGATTTATGTTTATGTACATGTTTTTACATTGATGTATGCATATGCTAATATGAATGTGATGATGCTAATTTATATGATGTATGCATATGGAATGGATGATATGTCGATGCACCATAGACTGTACAAAATTGGAGTGGCTTGCTATAGTAATAAGATAACTTTGTGGAATGCTTGTACATATGAAAACTTTGTTTTTGTATTTTGTCTATTGTTTTATGGTGATGTATGGAATGAAATGTATCGGTTGTTTGAAAATGTAGTTAAGCTTTTCTGAAATGCAGATATTTTTAACTAACTAACCAAGACTGTTCGTTTATCTCACAAGACTTCTGAACAAGGTCTAAATTTGACTTGAATTTAACCAAGTTATTTCACATCCCTGTGTGTGCAATTGAGTTCATTTATGTGTTATTCATCAGGATACCGCCAGTGCCAGATGGGCTTTCAACCGAACCTGTATTGAGGATCACCTAATTAGCTCCACGAACTCCTTTATTGTATTTAGTCAGATTTGTCTGCGATGTTATCTAGGATACCGTAAGCTAGCTCATCCACATGCAAACATTGATCCGTACACAAGTTAATGTGATAGATATATCGTCATGCGAGAGGTTTACCACCGAGTAACCAATAGGCTATCAACCAAATCGGTATCGAAGCTTGCCTCATGACTTGTCGAAATCCTTGAGAATTCCGGGGATTCAAGGTCGACTCCCTTCTTTTCTTCAAGGGTATTGGGATACTTGCTCTTTGGTAGTGATAAAATGATAGTACTCGTCTTGTTTTTTTTTTTTTTTTTTTGAGCAAGGGATTTGAATATAGAGTGATGATAATCACTGTTATTTGTGTCTTTTGATGTGTGCACTGTAGGATGTCAAATTTTAGTGTTTTGACGTTTTGCAAATATTTGATGGTTTTGCAACTTTTGAGAACTTGGGATTCATGGGGAATTGGGTAGGGAGGAAGCTTGTCCTTTTGCCAATTCTCAGCATTTCTAGGGTCATTCGCACAGGGGGATAAGCAAGATAGCCGTTTCACTTATGGTAACCAGGATTACAGTGCAGGTTTCATCTTTCATCTACACAACTTAGGAATTATTTTATGTGTGTTAATATGTGTTGGGATGCTACGTAACAAGGTGTGATCCAAGTAAAACTTTCCCATGTAAAATCTGCTTAATTGTGTACGAGTTCTTGGCTAGAAATTTAAAGACATCCGAATGACGAAAACCCTATATACATTAGGCGACATCGATGATGCTAAAAATAAAAGGGTGATATGTTTGGATGTAGGTGTTTATGAAAATAGATCTAAGGTGGAAATGAGGGAATTGCCAAATAATGACAGCCTATGGTGCTTTTGACTTATATGACCTAGCGGAGTATGCAATGTATGTATGCAATGCGGAATGCAAACTATACTTTTGTATTTTGATTGTTATGAGAATGCATGGAATGGAAATGCAAATGTTTTTTTTTTTTTATGAGAATGCATGGAATTGAAATGCGATTGTTTTTGTGATTTTGATTTTTATGTTGTTTTTGTTGATTTTTGAATATTTATGTTGACCAAGCAATTATGGTAACGCTTGGAGCTTTTAGGTTGACCAAGTGATTGTGGGAATCCTTGGAGCTTTTGGGTTGACCAAGCGATTGTGGTAATCCTTGGAGCTTTTTGTTGGACTATGGCTCTCTAGCTGTGGAATGACCTCAAATGAATGATATTCAAGGGTTCTGTTTCCTTGATTCCTTCAAGAGAGGCAAGCCGGTATGTTCCAGGTCCTATTCTACTATCAATGATGTAAGGACCTAACCAGTTTGCTGCAAACTTATCCCGAAGATGGGAGGGCAAATTAGAATTCTGCTGGTTCTCTTTTAAGACCAAATCACCAACCTGAAATTCCCTGAAGTGGACTTTCATGTTGTATGCTTTCTTAAGTCGCTCTTGATAGATACGCAAATGCTCGAGAGCATTAACGCGTCGTTCGTCAAGCAACGTCAGTTGATCTAACCGGGCCTGCCGTGCAGTGTCATCATCGATGAACTCTTGCATTGAAATGCGCGAGGGAAGGAATTTCCAACTCAAAAGGCATGATTGCCTCGGAGCCATACACCAGCGAAAATGGAGTTGCCCCAGTGGGCGTCCGAATGCTGGTGCGATAAGCCCATAGGGCAAGCGGGATCTGAATGTGCCAATCTTTATGATTATCTGCAACTGTCTTTTTAAGAATGGCGACTAGCGTTTTGTTTGACGCCTCTGCTTGCCCATTTGCCTGCGGATAATAGGGTGTTGAAAAGCTATCTTTGAATCTTGTACTTTGTGGTCAAAGCACGCACATCTTTATTCTTGAATGGTGTCCCATTATCCGAGACTATTTTGGATGGAATACCAAAACGACATATGATGTTATGCAAAATAAACTCCGCAATGCGAGCTCCAGTCGTAGTGGTCAGCGGAATTGCTTCCACCCATTTGGTAAAGTACTCAGTGGCCGTTAAAATGAACGTGTGACGACCCGACGACGCAGGGGAGATCTTTCCAATTAGATCAAAGCCCCACTGCGAAAAAGGCCAAACCGATTGAATCGGCTGTAAGGCCTGAGAAGGTACGTGTGTCAAATTAGCATGATGTTGACACTTCACGCACTTCTTCACATATGCGCAACAATCTCGCTCTAAGGATGGCCAATAATAACCCATGCGAAGAATGCGCTTTGCGATGGCCATACCGCTGAAGTGGCCACCACATGTACCATCGTGAGCTTGGGTGATCGCCCAAGCGGACTCTTTCTGGTCCAAACAACGAAGGAGGATTCCTTCATAATTTCGACGATACAAAATGTCTCCTACCAAGACATGCTTTGCCGCTTTTTGTTTGAATGATCTTTTCGCGGCTTGGGTCAATCCAAGTGGGAGATTACCTAGCTTGAGGTAATCCCGAATGGGTGTATACCAGTCTTGCTGATCAGAAACCTCGATAGTATGAACGGCCAATCCCTCTTGAAGTTTATCCCGAACAAAAGCTGAGCAGGAAAGAACTTGTAAAAACAACGTGGTGTTGCTAGCAAGAGGGGTCGGGGAGAACAAGGACCCCCAGTTGGCTTTAATCAAACAATCTCGAATTCGAGAGAACTTATCCGGAGATGGTTCAATCTGGATCATGTGGATTTCTGGCGTCGAATCAGAGCTTGCACGCTCCATCGCAGATTGCGATAATGTTTTAACCTGAATGGTTGTCATTTCACCAGAAGGGTCTTGCGGAATAAGTGACCCCAAGGAGGCCATAGTATCCGCAAAATGATTTGATGATCGAGGGAGTGCCTCGATGTCATACCATTCAAATTGTGCCAAGAATTTATCCACAAGGGCTTTATAAGACTTCAAAAGTGGACATTTACATTGGTATATCCCTTTTACTTGGTTGACAATTAACAACGAATCACCAAAGATATTCAATCGTTTAATGTTCATGGTGATTGTTGTCTGAAGACCTATGAGCAAGGCTTCGTATTCTGCATTGTTGTTGGTGCACGGGAAGTCTAATTTAAATGACAAGGGCATTGGAGCACCTTGTGGAGTGAAGAATACAATTCCCGCACCACCCCCTTGCTCACATTTAGAACCATCGAAGAAAAGGGTTATGTCAGCCTGGGACTCAGGCTCATCAGAATCTGGCGACTCTGAAACATGGAAGACCCCATCATCAGGTAGTTCAAAAGTCAGAGGCTGATCGTCTTCAAGAGGAGCCTCGGCTAGTTGATCGGCGATGACTTGACCTTTTATAGATTTTTGTCCAATGAACTCTATGTCAAACTCCGTCAACAACATGATCCATTTCGCCGTGCGGCTACTATGATAAGTACGACTCATCATGTATCGCAATGGATTCTCCTTAGACACAACATACGTCTTATTACTAAGCATGTAGTGGCGTAGCTTTTTGGTAGCAAACACCACTGCCAAGCCGAGTTTTTCAACATATGCATAGTTAAGTTCATAAGCCGACCAAGGTGCGGCTAAGATAGTATGTAGCCTGTTCTCTGTGAAGTTCATTTTTAGGGACGACATGGCGCCCGAGTGCCACCTCGATGGCTGAGATGTATAAATAGAACGGCACTCCTGGTGCAGGTGGTGCCAATGCGGTGGCGAAGCCAAGTACTATTTAATGTCGTCAAAGGCTGAGCGGCACTCGTCATCCCAATGAAATGTGACCCCTTTATGCAATAATTTATTCATGGGTCGGCATTTGTCGGATAAGCTGCGCTATGAAGCGCTTGATCGACGCAACCTTTCCCTGCAGACTCTGAGCTGCTTGATGGTGGTTGGGGGACGCATTTCAAGGATTGCCTTGACTTTGTTTGGATCAACCTCAATTCCTCGTTTGGAGACTATGAAACCCAAGAGCTTTCCAGAGGTGACGCCAAAGACGCACTTCTTGGGGTTTAGTCTGACTTTATGCTCAATGAGGCGATCAAGGACCTTACTCAAGTCATCGATGTGATCTGGGCGCAAAAGAGATTTGGCCAACAAATCATCCATGTAATCTTCCAAAATTTTGTGCATGTAATCGTGAAAGATGTATGTCATGGCACGTTGGTAGGTAGCTCCGGCATTTTTAAGGCCAAAAGGCATGACCTTATAACAAAATGTCCCCCAAGGCGTTGTGAATGCCGTTTTTAGTTGGTCCTCAGGATTAATACGAATCTGATTGTATCCTGAGAAACCATCCATAAGGGAAAGCATTTCGTGGCCTGTTGTAGCGTCTACCAACGCGTCGATGCTCGGCAAAGGAAAATCATCCTTAGGACTCGCTTTGTTAAGATCTCGAAAATCAGTGCATATGCGAATCCTCCCGTCGGGTTTCTTGACGGGAACCATGTTAGATAACCATGGCGGATAATCCACACAGATGACAAACTGGGCATCCAACAACTTTTGTAACTCATCTTTTACCATTAAGGCTACTGTTGGATGCATCTTGCGTAGTTTTTGCTTTATTGGCTTGATTGTCGGATCAAGCGTTAAATTGTGCGTGACTAGCTGTGGGTCTAGTCCCGGCATATCTTTGTATGACCATGCAAAAACCTCCTTCTTTTCCTTAAGAAGGGCAACATAATCGGCTCGCTCTTCAGGGGAAAGACTTACCCCTGACTTGAGAATCCGTGGATTCATTGGATCTGTGCCGATGTCTACATCGATCGTTGCTTCAACTGACATATGGGATCCGTCTTCCAACTGGTGTGGAATGGGGATCAGATGGATATCATTTGCTGAATTAAGATCGTCATTTGGAACATCAAGTTCCTCCTCAGCATGAAAGACATCCTGAGTCTGTCTTGGAGTGAAATGAAACATCCCACCGCAAGGCCAATACTCTGATGGAGATGGTGGTGTGTCAGTGCGATCCCAATCAATAGCTTCTATGTCTAGATGCAATAATCATGTTGGATTGGCTGGATCATGGATGGGGGCGGTCAAGTCAATGGAGACCATGTTGATGAAATGATTGTAATCTCCATAACCGCAAATGTGACAACTGTGACATTCTGGATGTTCTTGGTGCTTTGGATCTGGCTCTGTGGGCACTGGCACAAAGGGATCAGCCCTATACGCAGTCCTGCAAACAGGGTCTGCCCTAGGCACTGATGAGTTGATAGGGTCTCTAGGCGGAAGATGTTCGTTGTATGCCTGGAGTGGGGGGTGCAGTAATTGCTATAACTGCGCCAGGGTGAAATGCCTCCTAGGTCTTGGATCTATGTGTAAGTGTTCCAACTTGTCATCTATGTCTAAAGGATCTTGCAACCTATGCTCACTAGGATCATTCAATGGGAACATCCTCGGGAAGCTTTCCGATCATCATTCATTTGATATTCATGCGAATGATCGTCCTCCGACTCATTTTCGAAGACCCTTCGTGGTCTTGTCCATCTTCCCCTTGTGGGTGAGTTTGTGAGGTTTCTCCTTGTTCAGCCGTATGGAAAGGTTTGTTGAGGTCAACAAGGTTATTTTTGTGCAATGGGAAATAGTCCCCAGTGTATAAATCGTATTTGGATTGGCATATGGATCCGATGCCAACCCATCCTTGTTGCCTATCCCTAGGCCTTGCATGTTTTCGACCAAGATGTCGAGGGGCAAAGGGTGGTTAAACCCTACTCCGACTTGTCATAAGGCATTTGGTATCTTGGTTGACACAAAACACGCATTCCTTGTTCATACCGGCCTAACCCGTATCCATGCCAATTGCATTGGCTAAGATAACGTAATGCGAAGTCTGGGTTAGCCAGATAGTTGACATCTTCCACAAAGGGATCTTCATCTTCTTCTTCTTTTCGGGAAGGTTCAATGCCATGATCCAGGCCCCCAAAAATAAAATTTGTCTGATTAGGTGGGTAGCCTAAAGGAACCACGGAGCCTATGGGGAGTCGAGGTCTTCCCATGTCTTGCATAGATCGAAGTGTGGGCGTTGCAACAACATTTCGCACTATGTACTCCCCCATGCTTGTGTTAGACATCTCAACAGTAATCGTTGGCGATTGAGGGGAAGTGAATGGGAGTTCTCCTTGAGTCCACTCCATGTGGGGTGCACTAGGCGTCTCAACTTCCATTCGATTAGGCGTCTCTCCTGTAGAGATGTTGGAGACTAGAGGTGGTTCCGCTTCCAGGGGCTTCTTTCCTTTGTCCGTTGGTGTGGCCATCGTAGGTGGCGTCGTTGTGGGAGGATTGGATGAAGAAGATGATCCCGCCTGAGAACTTGATTGAGTTGGCAAGGGAGATTCTTGCTTAGTCGAACCCCGTTTAGATGGATTTAACTGGAAATCCACGTGCGTTGAAGGAAGGGTCGACTGCGGCATGATTTGCACTGAATTGCAGTACTTAAAAGGTTCCAAATCTGCAGGGACCACGTGCACTTGTCCTTCAAATGTATATTTCAAACATTGATGAGCAATTGAAGGGACACACTTCATATCCCGGATCCAAGGCCGTCCAAGCAAGATATTGTAAGCCATTTCCCCTTCTAAAATGTGGCACAACGTAGGAATGATCTTTTGTCCCACTTGTATGGGCAGGACAATTGTGCCAACTGTCGAGCATATCGTATCATTAAATGCTCGAAGGGTATAAGTGGAAGGTGCAATGTGAGAGGCTGGTAGTTTCAGATGTTTCATTGCAGCGGTTGTAATAAGGTTACTGGAAGAACCAGTATCTATCAACACCCGTTTGTACGGAGTCCCGTTGACCCGTGCAATAACGTGCGGGGCGGATCCGGTACATCTCCGGTCACCGTTTTTAGCTCATCTTCCCTAAAGGTAATAAGCTGGTTCGAGTACATCTGTTTAACATGCCCCACAAAATTGTTGAACGAATCCGCTTCGTGGGGTTGCAACTCAATTGCCTTTAATATCTCCATAAGAGCTTCCCGATGGGGCGCTGATTGTTGAATAAGCTCATAAATGGAGAGCCTAGCCGATGTGGTCCGTAGACTTTGAGTAAGTCTAGATCGAATCGTGACCACTGGTCTAG
Source organism: Wollemia nobilis (assembly GCA_028583015.1). Lineage (NCBI taxonomy): Eukaryota > Viridiplantae > Streptophyta > Pinopsida > Araucariales > Araucariaceae > Wollemia > Wollemia nobilis. The sequence continues at coordinate 821,577 of JAQPPZ010017031.1, read as the reverse complement.
GTGGGGGCAACTGTGTAGGATTCGGTTGATGTTGTGACGTGGATGAAGCTTCCCTAGTGGTTGTCACGGGGACAACTCCTGGGTGTCTCTTGTTTCTTGTCACAATACTTATCATTCCAACATACCCGTCCATGGGGTAACTCTGTTGCACTTCATTGACATGCAAAGGTTTTGTTTGTGCATCATGTGTGGGTAAAGGATCTTTGAAAACACCCATTTGTTGGTTGTTGGGTGCGATGGGGTTATCCACTACCAATGTGTGATTATCAATAAGATCTTGCACTAAACCTTTAAACGTCCAACAGACATTAAGGTCATGCCCTCTCCTCCGGTGGAATCTATAGAAAAGATCCTCTCTGTAGCCCTTAGACTTCGGCGCATTAGGATCGATTGTTGGAATATCTGGCAGATTAATCAAGTTTGCCGTTGACAAACGGTCAAACAAGGAATCCCTAGACTCAGTGTATGGAGTAAATTGTCGCTTAGGGCGACGCTGCTGATTTTGATCCTATTTTTTGTTATCTTTCTCATAATTAGTATGAGGCACCGCCTGATAATTAGCCTTTGAAGGCTGTGTTGCTTGGGCAGGCGTAGGGGCATTAATAGCAACTTGATTGACCGCGGCGGGTTTTTGTTGCGTATTCCCTGTTTTGGTGCTCTTGTTCCACTCTTTTTTCTTAGGCTTGGCAATTTTGCCATCCTGTATCTTGATCTCTTCGATACGTCTAGCTTGCGCCCGAGCTTCTTCTAAAGTGGCGTATTGCTGCAGTTGCAATAGCACAAGAGATCGATCGCAAACAGCTCTTTGCGAACATTTGAGTTAGGTCGGACATAGGAGGGAGATAGGACAACTTTGAAAGCACCGTCCTCCACCGATTCCCATATGCGACCATGGACTCTTCCTCATACTGTTTGAGGCTAGCTAGATCACTGAGTGACGCCTTTTTCTTTGTATTGAAAGCAAAACGTTCTAGGAACGCGTCCACTAGTTGATCCAAGTTGTAGATGCTATGCTTTGGTAGATGGGTAAACCAATCCGAGGCAGACCCTGCAAAGGTGGTTATGAATGTTCTCAATAGCAATGCATCATTGTCTTGTATACCAAAGCACTGACTCAAAAATCGAGTCACATGTTCTTGAGCATCCTCATCCCCTTTAAAGAGTGCCAACTGGGGCAGCTTGAAATGTTCAGGGTATGGAGGTGCTGGCACTGACGGATGTATTGGATGACTACGGAGTTGGCGCAAGGTAGGCTTTTGAGGCCCACCAGTCTTAAGTTCCATATTCTCCAAGCGTTCTAACAACACTTTGTAGGCATCGGAGGATATAATTTCCTCCTCCTTAGCTTGTTCCCGTTGTGGGTTGCGGGAAACTTGAGGCCTTTGAATGACTAAATGGTTAGCATTCCTTCCGCCTTGATAGGGTGTTTCAACCCGCTCTTCTTCTTGGTAATAATCCTCATAATCTTCGTGAGGAGTGTTTGGCCTAGGCTCTATAAATATGGATGGGCGCCCGTGGAGGATACCCATCATGGTCACGGGGAATGGCCTCCCGCTCAGGTCTAAAAGGTCTTGGAGGCAATGCTTGCTGAAGTCGTGGAGACCTATCTCGCCCTAAAGGGTTGTGCCTCACATACATCTCAGAGTGTTGTGCACGAGGGATTGGGGCCCTCTCACGTGCATGGTTGTGAAACCTTTCAGCAGTCTGACGCTGAATGCGCTCTTGATCAAGGTGACACAAATGTTCTAATTCCTGTTGTTCTTGCTTAAGCCGCATGATTTGCGCTTGGCGGGCGGCTAGTTGTGTAAATGCCAAGTTACTTTGTGTTGTTGTCTCTTGTTTGATAGGCCGAGATGTCTCTCCTACATATCTATTTCGATCATAGTACTCTGAGACCCCTACATGTTGCTTCCCTCTGTCGAGGTTGGCCGCATTAACTTGAAACTCTGGTCTCAATAAGCGATCTGGATATAATGCAGGTGCAGACGTGCATCTTTTTGGTACTGGACACTGGACTGGAGGGATGTAGTGATCCTCCTCTCTTTGTCTGTGATATGCATAAAAGGTGCGGGCAGAATTGCCTTGCTCTGTCGGGAGGACTTGTTGTTCTGGATGTGGTCTACTATTTTTGACATTAATTGGGGGTAAATTAGGAACCACAACATTATGTAATTCTTCATTTTGGACCCGTTGTTGTTCCATAGCATTACACAATGTTTCATCACTAGGCCATCCATAATGAACTTCAAAGGGAGGCTTCGTGCTTAGACCAGGTGGTATATATAAGTTATTGTCTTGAAAAGATTCTTGTTGCTCATGAGTTTCCCTTAGAGAAGGGGTTCTAAAGTCTCGTCTATTGAAGGCCTGATTTGGAGAGCCACTCCTTGAGACACCTCTAGAACCTTGTTCTATGACTGTATGGGTTGGAGTGCCCCGCCATGATGGGGCTCTAGAACCATGTTCTGCATGATGTGAACTAACTGTTGTATCCCGCCGGTGAGGCGGAATGACTAAGTCTTCAAGGCTATATCGGAGACGATTTGTCTCTCTTGGTGCATGTTCTACAGCTTCTGCCCGTGATTGGGCTTGGCTACGAGTATTCACCATGGTAATGCTATCCTAAAAATGCAAAAATTCTTTTTATGATTTTTTTTTTTTGTCTAAAACAGAAAATAGCATACACACTCACAAGCAATGCTTATCTCTTTTAAAGATTAATAGTGTGCCCTAGATCTGGTTTAGTGTGTTTTTGTTGTTTGTTTTGTTTTTGAAAATTTTTGTGAAACGTTTAAATGCAAGTATGAAGGCTCTTATAACTCCCAAAAATGGTCGCCCCTTCAATATACCAGCCAGGCCGATATACCAACCTCTCTATATACCCGCCCTTACGAGAGGGAGACTATAAGTACGTGAGAGCGAGATGGTACGTGGTACGTAGGCGGTACGGAAGGGGGATTGTCCTGTTAATGGCACCTACCATAGAAGACTTATCCTCGCGCGCATGGGAATCACCCCGAGCGGCACTCGGTCGGCTTTCGTCGGGATTTACGCCTAACAACTAGTTGACAATCGGGGAATGGATGCAAAGCTAAGCCAAGGTGGTGATGAACCCACCGTTGGTCTTGCTCAAGGGTTGGGGTCTTACGACCAACGCCTTGGTTTAAAATGTAACGTGATGTGTGGGGTTCATTTTAATTTTGCGAAATTGAAACAAGCAAACGAAAAGAAATCTTTCCCTAAGCCATTCAAAGCGAAAACCGGGAAAATAGAAAAACAGAAATTTGACAGAAGCTGTAAAAACCCCTACCTCTTCTCTGCCTAATCGGAAATTTCTGATTTGCTCTGAAAATTTGCACAGATCTATAATCGTCCCTGGGTGAGGCGAATAACAGAACCGTAATCGTCACAGGGTGGAACGAATAATTTATTCGTCCCGAGGTGAGACGAGTAACAATTCTGTAATCGTCACTTGCAGAGACGAATAACAGTCCGATTGTTGAAAAATAGGTACCTGTAAAAAAACAAGCAATTTTAGATCGGTAATTTAACCTAAACAAAAACAGAGGACGAGAAGTCCCACCGTGATCGCCATTGAAAGCACGAGATTCCGAAAACAAAAGGAAAACTATAATTATGCAATATAAGACGAAATATAACGCTTTAATCCTATGCACAAAAACAAGGAAAGGAGATAAATTGGAGATGAAAGAAAAGATGTAAGGAAATCACGACCCTCTTTATTCAAATTTCTTATCCTCGGTTACATAGACGTCTCCTCCCTTTTTAGGGGCTAGGAGCGTTAAATTGGTCTTTGTTACAATTTGTGACTTAGTCTTCCTCCTTCCGCATGCCCACGTTTGGAATGGGCGGGCCAAATGTTGCCGCCGCTTGCGTTGGTAAGGTAGACTCCTCGCCGCTCCTCTAATGCTGCAACTCTGCACTCAAAGAAACAAACAAGAAAGTCGGTAGCACCTGTGTATGAAAAATAAAAGATGAATCTAACGATGGTTGAAATGAATCTAAATGAAATGAAAGACTTGACAAAAGCATAAACATGAAACTAAAAGAAATACCACGATTATGAAAGCACAAATCGCCAATAAGTGAACTAGCAGCACTTCGTCGCTCAAAATGCTCCTTCTCTGTATATCCCTTTTGGGTGAGAAAACTCACCGTTTTTATAGACCCAAGGGGTCTTTTTGAATTAACATGCAAAAGTGTTTCTTTGCATGAATGCTTTTGTTTGTGAAGAGAAGACTTCTTCTTGATCAAGGGCTTCTTAACTGCCTCTGTGCATGTCTTTGCATGTTTTAGAAAAACTCATTTGCACTCCCATGCAATGAAGGGATAGCTAAGTGGCAAATCTGAGTTGTCTTAAAAGAACTCACTCGCACTCCTATGCCATGCAGGGAAAGCTAAGTGGCAGATGTGTGTTGTTAAAAGAACTCACTCGCACTCCTATGCCATGCGGGGAAAGCTAAGTGGCGGATGTGTGTTGTTAAAAGAACTCACTCGCACTCCTATGTCATGCGAGGAAAGCTAAGTGACGAGTTCGAGTTGTTATATGCCGAGATTTGACTTTTTTGCAAGTCAAACTCTACAATCGTCCCACCCCGAAGCGAGCACCGGTAATCGTCCCTGGGTGACACGAGTATCAATCAGCACTCGTCCCTAGGAAAGACGAGTATCTATCAGTCAGCACTCGTCCCTAAGAAAGACGAGTGCCGGTCGGCACTCGTCCCTAAGAAAGACGAGTAAAATTCTCACTCGTCCCTGGGTGGGACGAATAAGAAATAAGGTGTCCAAAAGGTGCCAAATTGGTTTCGACTTGCAAAGCTGTTGTGTGAGTGGTTAGAACCACTGTTTAACCTCCGAGGGCTGCCCTGGGGGCTGTGTGTGTTGGTGCGATCAGTGCTTGTCGTCACATAATCGGATTGGTGTTGTTTTGGTGTCTACAAGAGGTGGGAGCTAAAAAAAAAAAAGGAAGAAATAAAGGAATTTGGTATTAGTGAAGGTATGGAAAACTCTTAAAATAAAATAGAGATGGAAGAAGGTGAAATATTGATCCTAGGGGAGGAAACTAACAACATATAAAGCTAGAACACTCCATTTAGAATAAGATCTCCAATATCATGAGATGAGGTGATTGAAAATTATGAAGAAAATATGGATCAAATGGAAGGATAAATAAATGATAGGGAAGATGGAGTCCCATGTAGAATCGAATGTAGAAGGTATTTCATGTGCATTTTATCAAGAAGAAGTGGCTAAAGGTTCTTTAGGAAAATTGGCATTCCTAAGGATAATGAGGAGAACTAAGAAGCTCTTGAATATGGTAGTAAAGGAGGTAAAGAAGGTGGACAGGCCAACCTTGAAGGAAAAATGCTTAAAGGAAATAGATAAGGAATTGAAATATGGGAAGAAAGAGATTTTAGTAGAAAGGAGAAACACATATTGGTGAGATCCATGATGAAGGACCACCAACTTGAAATAGTATTATTGCAAGAAACTAAATTATCTTACAAGTTGGGAAAATATTTAGAGTGGAATATGGAAGGTAAGATTTATTATATGGGAACCATGGAAGCTTTAGGAGGTTTGTTAACTTTGTGGAACTCTAACCTCTATGAGGGAGAATACATCTCTAGAAGTGAAAAATAGTTTATTGTTATTATCTTAGCCAAGTCTTCAAAGATGGCTTTCCTTGTTATAAATGACTATGCTCCAAATGTAAGTATATTGAGAAAGGAGATTTGAAAAAGAGCTATAACAAATGGATCAGTAGATCAAAGGGATTAGATGGATAGTGGAAGGATACTTCAACCCTATATTAAGATCAGGTGAGAAGAAAGGGGGGTCTGAGGGATTCACCAAGAGTATGAAGGATCTTAGCAGTTTTATATCAACATCAATTCTTTATGATTTTGATTTGAGTGACAATTGTTAGAGTGTATTACATTATTTGATACGTGTAAATATTTACAAATATGTGGTGTGAAAATATTCTTGTAAATATGAGTCATTTAGAGTTTGTCATTTAGTAATCATTAGAGGTTTGGCATTATTAGGAGTTAATAAAATATATTTCTCTTATGAGAAATATGAAGAGTCATATCTCTTGGATGTTTGAGGAAATGAATAGTTTTTTGAAGTTAAAATTTCAAGAGTCATTATAAAGGCCATATGAAGATAAAGCCTATGAGTTTTATGTAAGAAAATTTCAATACTTCATTGGTATTAGAATACTAAGACTGTGATTCGTAAAATATAGCAAGTGTGTTTGAATATATGTGCATGTCTTTGTGTGAGAATATATTGTGAATTTAATCTTGATATATTGTGAGAATATATTGTGAGAAGAATTGATCATATGCTAATAATAGTATCAAAGCCACATTGGAGATATTGGTGAGAGAGAGCAGTTAAGGTTGAAAGAAACCATTTTTTTTAGAGGACTTGCATTGAGAGGATTCAATGGCACAATTGGGTTTCCTAAGTTATAAATAAATTTGAAGAAGTGATCACATTCGATGTTGGATTATTTTAGTATAATATTGCTTATAAAGCAATGAGTATTGAGAACATGCAGAGAAGTAGATAATTATCTAGAAATAAAAGAGTAGAAAGAAAAACATTATAAGTTATAACATGCAGGCTATAGAACTACAGAAAGCTTGTAATGCACAAAGTTGATTTTGAGTTGATAAAGTGTTGAGAAAGGTTGATACCACCTTGGAAGAGATAAAAATAAAAAAATTATACTATTAATAGAAGCATGTTGGAGCACCATGAGTGCCCTTGTAGAAAAGTGTGTAGAAGAAATTAGGTCTTAGAGATAGGGATGTGTAGAGAGAACAAAAAAAAGCATTAGAAGAAAGAATTTGAAGATAGCAACTTGGTGAGACAAATTTTTCCCTAGAGAGTCATCTAAAGGAATGAATCATGCTACAAAAACAATACCAAATATAGCAAAAATAATGATCTCAAATGTAACATCTAAAGTCGTTCAAAGCTAGAAGTCATAATAAGAGAAAAGAGAGGAAATTTAACAACATTGAGAGAATAAAATAAAGCACGTTATAAGGTAAAATGGTCTATTATTTTAATTCCCATAAGCATATAATCGAGATTTAAAGTTTAAGAAATAAATTTGAAGGATAAGAGTTTGATATTTTAAAGGGGAATATTTTATTGAAAAGGGATAAAGTTGAATAAGGGAATGATTAAGAAATGAAATTTTTATTGGTGAAATAATTTTTTTATAAGGGTATGAAAAGGGCTTTTAAAGGGTCCCTTACCCTTTTACAAAGGGAATCCAAAATATTAAAAAGTGGATAATACCACCACCTATTCCAAGAATGCCAACAAGAAACAAAATATAGTCCATAAACTAGTATTGAGATACAAACCTACCAGAATAACAAAATCTTGCTAACCACATAAGAAAAAACAAGAGCATTCTAAAAATATTAAAACAATCACTCTATTTGAGTTTTTTATCTAGCTCTGTATGTATTTCTCTTACCATTATTATACCAAACCCTAGCCCTCTATGAAATCTCATTCTATCTATGTTTTTCCAAATCTTATTTATCACTATTTTTTGAAATTTATGTGCTTCTAGATCTCTCTATGACTTTCCATATCTTACTTTGTTTATGTTTTTCAAAACAATTCTAGGTCTAACTTTATTTATGTTTTTCTATAACTTACTCTATCTGTGTTTTTCAAAAAAATTATTTCCATATCTCACTCTATCAGTGTTTCTCACAATTTTGTATTTTTAAATCTCAGTCTAACTATGTTTTTCCAAATCTCATTCCATATTTTGTCTCTTCATAGCTTATTGTTGTGCCATCTCTAAAATAATTCTAGGAATATTTTTTGACTCTTTTGCCACAAAATTATTGCCTCTTTGTATCCCCTAAGTTTCCATACAATCTACTATCATGTTACCTTCCCTATAAATATGCTTGATTTTGTTCGATAGAAAAGCTTTATTAATATAGATAGCATCATTAATGATATCATATTATCTAACTAGCTAGATTATCTTGTACTAAACCTTTTAATATCAATATGCTTGATTTTGTTGGATCTAAAATCTTTATTAATATAGATAGCATCATTAATGATATCATGTATTGTCTAACTAGCTAAGTTATCCTGTACTAAACCTTTTAATATATTTAGAGTCTTCCTCAATGATAAAAAAAAAAATCTGCATATTCTTGATCAAGTTGAGTCCAGTCAGTAGTGCATTCAGTAGTGCGTTAGCCTTTGCCACATGGTTTGTATCTATTTCATAATAATCTACATATGCTCCAATAATTTTCCCTTGTGAGTCCCTAATGATACCTCCACCCCCTACCTTTCCTACATTCCATTTAGCTGCTCCATCAAAATTGAGCTTAAACCATCCATTATCTAGTTTTTCATTTTACCTCCAATCCTTTTCTTCTTATTACAATCTTCTTATACTCATTTCATATCCTTAATATTCTAGTTTATTATAATTTTATATTTTTATGGTGTTTCATACCCTTCCTTAAAATTTATGATAGATAATTTATCTGCTATACTAGATTTAATATTCAAGAATGATCTAAAACTAGATTTTTAATAATTTTGAAGATTCTCTAATTCCTTTCCAACCAAATATTTACATAAAATGATAAGATATAAAATTCCATATATCTTTCAATATATTGCTACTATAAGGATTAACCCATGGGGTGATCCAATCTAGAATATTATTCAAAAATATCCATGCTACACCAAGTTCTTTTTGTAATAGTTATTGTGTCCTTCTAGAAAAAACACACTCTAGGAAAAAATGATTGACTGATTCTTCCTTGTATCCACACCAATAACACATACTGAGGAATTGAATATTTTTCTTTTGTAGATTATCCAAAGTTAGAATTGTATTTTGAACGACTAACTAGCTAAAGAGCTCAATTTTGGGAGTTACAAAATTACCCCATATACTTTTCCAATTATAACCTCCTTTTTCCTATGGATATATGTTCTTATAACCTGATTTTACATTGTATTCACTTGAGGGATTTGTTGTCCATATATTTTTTTATCTTCCTTTATTTGTTGACCTAAATAATATTGTCCTAGTTTATCATTTTATTTTTGGACCTGCTTGTTTTTGTCTTGAGAATCCAAGCTAAGTGGGATCCATTTTCTTTCCCCTTCAACTACCTCTATGTAATTATGAATGTAGATGTCATATTTGGTTCTAATGTCATCCTTTATATTCTTCCATTTGTCTATGTTGTTTAGAGGTCTTTGCTCCAACCATGCATCTTTCCAAAAGGATATATAGTCTCCATTCCCTATTCACCATCTCACATTTCTTCACAATAATTTTCTACTTTGAGTTAGAAAATTCCATATCATTGAACCTTTACAAGGGTATCAAACAAAAATCACCCTATGCTTATCCTGATTATCCAAATATTTGGTTAAAATAATTTTGACCCAAAGGTTGTCATATTTTCTCATCATCCTCCAACAAAGTTTACCTACTAGAGGCTCATTTAAATCTATAATATTTATGGGTGGAAGAAATTTAATTATTGAAGTGAGTAGAATTTTAAGAAAGGTTGTATAATAAATTGAAGGAAAATATTATATTGGAAAAGAACAATTAGAGTGAACTAGTTAAAGAAAGAAGTAGAATATTTTCATATTTAAAGAATTATTTCAAGGAATATTTTATAGGAAAGAGAATAATTAAAGACAAGAAGAATTATTAAATTGAAAAGAATAATTATTGAAGGAGAAATTAATTAAAGAAATTGGAATTCTATTTTAAATAAATTAATTAATTATATTGAAGATAGAGTTGAAGAAATAATTTGTTTATTGAAAACAAATGTTGATTAAATAAGAAAAAATTATATTGAAATAAATTTGGAAGAAAAATGATTTCTACTACAAAGAAAATTAATTATATTAAAGAAATAAATAAATTATTAAAGTTGAAGATAGATTTGAAGAAAGTTGAAATAATTATTGAAAGTGTCAATTTGTTAATTTTGAAGAAATGTTTATTCAAAGGCTTATTTGATTTATTTTGAAGAGAAGACATATTATTGAAGGAACTAGTTTAAAGCAAGGCAGGTGAAATAAGATTTTCAAGAATTTTATCAGGGATAAGAATATTGAAGATTGATCAAAGGCAAGGACAAATTATTTGAAGGCTATTCTATAAGGTACATAATTCATTATCTCTTTTAGAAAGATCATAAGGTATTTTTTAAAGAAGAAAGAAAAATTCAAAGAAAGAAAATAGTGAAAAGAAGAAATTGGTGTGCATATTAAAATATCACTTCAAGATTGGAGATATTGTAAAAGAAATATTTGAAAGGTATATTATTTAAGAACATTGAAGGTAAATATCTGATAAAGAAAAATCAAAGGAAGCAATTATTTAAAGTCATTCAAAAATATTATAAAATTTTGGTCTATAAATATTTCTTAATGTCCAATATGAGTTTGAGACAGTATTTATGATTATCTTCCAAAAATTACCTAAGTAGATTTCAGCAACTTATAGATAAGCAAACCTTGACTTGATTAAGAAATACACTAAGGCATCATGGAATATAAAATATAATTTACGTAAGCATATTAAAGCTAGGAAATTGAAAGAAATAAATCAAGAAGAATAAAATTTGATAAACAATGATTTCATTTATGTAAAAAGATCGCCAAGTAACACAAAAAATATTTCTACTTTACAAAATCAACCAAAATGGATAAGAAAAACTCTCCTTATGGCAAAATAAATGGAAGAACAAGATGAAACATTGAGTAATAAACTCAAAATGATAAATGAAAAACATGACCAATGTGACCTACTTTAGTATAACACTAATCTGAAGCTCATGATTATAGATAAATATTATGACACAAAAGGTTTGAGCATTGATCGAAAAAACAAAGAGTGTACAAAAGATGCAAAGTGGGTTGACAAAAATAAAGGTAAAATTATCAATAATCATTTAAAGTCTTCAAATAGTGACTTACTACATTCATAAGGTTATAATGAATTTGAAAAGCACACAAAAAATAGTTGGCACTAAACAAGGATATGATGAAATAGGACAAGCTAATAACACGGATATATCAAGATATGAGAACAATGAATTGTTATATTCTACATTTGATAGTATTGATAACATATTTGATAATAATGGTGTCAAAAGTATTAATAAGTTGTGGCATTCAAATAATAGCAAGGATAATAATGATATAAACCATTATATATTTTAATGTGATGACTTGCTTCCTAGTATCAGGAATGTCATGACAAGAATTAGCAAACGCATATTAGTTACAGGGGATACTAATCTTGTAATACAAAACTATGAAGATAGAAGTGTGATAGGTATAGGTAACAACTACTATGAGTATCAAGACAAAGATAGATGCTACTTGAATAAGGATAAAAACAAAGATCCAAAAAATGATCAAGGACAAGAAGGAATCAAGAAGACCAAAGCAAAATGAGGATAATGGATCTTATTAGGGGAGGGGGGTTGGAGTTTATTATAATATTTGGTACTTAAAAATATTTGTAAATAGTTTATAAATATATGGTGTAAAAATATTCTTGTAAATATGAGTCATTTAGAGTTTGTCATTTAGTAATCATTAGAGGTTTGTCATTATTAGGAGTTAATAAAATATATTTCTCTTATGATAAATATGAAGAAACATATCCCAAATGTTTGATAAGATGAATAGTTTGTTGAAGTTGAAATGTCAAGAGTCATTGTAAAGGCTATATGAAGATAAAGCTTATGAGTTTTATGTAAGAAAATTTTAGTACTTCATTAGTACTTGTAGATTCAAAAACTAAAATGCACACGAAGGGACCCACTAGGACCCCTACTTCCCCACAAGGGACATCTTTCCAAAGGAGGCCCTAAAGAATTGGCTCTTCACATGAGTAGGCTCTACCTCCTGTATAATAAAATTTGTTGGGTTGATGTTCAAGATTGTGTAGTTTTTTATGTGTTACTTCAAAAAACACCTAAATTTTTCTCTCTAATATGACTCTTTATCGAGCCTTTACAAGATAAAATTTATTCAAACTAAAAGGAAATATCACCTAAGTTGTATGCTAAGTGCAATCAAACAATAATACAAGAAAACAAGTATTCTAACCTAGTATACCTTTTAGAGTTTTGAATGATGACTATGCTAAAGAGTTTTTTCTTACATGAGAAAACAAAGATAATATGCATAAAAAAATCTAGCCTAAAATATAGCTAAATGATTTCAATTCCTTGCCTATTTGTGTTTTGTAAAATAAATTTTGACTGTCCTAAGGGTTTCCTTAATTTCCTAAATTAAATGTTATTTTAGGCAAACAAGTTATGAAATAGAGATAAAAAAAAGGAAATGATAGAAAAATAGTGAGTAGGGAGGTGCCAAGTGGGAGGGTTACCTATTTTAGAGATTGAACAAAAGTTCCACAAGTTGATAGAAGTGCCACTGGTGCTTTTGTAACCTACAATATTTTAAGCCAAAAAGAAGTTAGATAAGTAGTTTTTTTGGGGTATGTTTTATTGCAATGAGGTGATAGGCTATCTTCCCAATTTATCAAACCCTCTTTTGTAAATAAAATTGAGTATGAGCCTTGGAAATAGAAGTAGATTCTTCTATGACAAAATTACTACAACTTGACAAAAGTGTCATTGGTACTTTTGCCACAGGTTGACTATGTAACTCCAAAGAGTTGAAAGCACCAACTGCTAAAAATTATGGTAAATTTGTTTTGCTACAAAGGACAATTGATTTTGTGATGAAATTTTAGGTCAATTGGGTCACATTGGCTTGGAATCTAGGGAAAGGGTTAAAACCCCTAATTTCTAGGCCATGCTACTTTAGGATTTACAAAATCTTAACAAATGCTTAACAAATTTCCTAAAATTTGCAAAGTAAAATATATATGGTCAAATGGAATATGAAATAACAATTAGATGTTTTATTATGCTTAAAATGAAGATATGCAAGTGTCTAAATGTTGAAAAGAAGAGTTAAAATACCTACAAAAGGATATTGAAAGGTTACAAAACTTATGATGGAGCAAATGGGATGTTGCAAGAGGAGTATTATATCATATAACTAAGTTTATAAGATACTATTATAACTTAAAATCTACATCAGAGATCTAAATGCTATCTTATGCAAAATGGAGAGCATAAAAGCATGCAATATGGAATGAAAATGTAATGAAACTATGTCAAATTTGTAGCAATGTCAATGTGAGATTAGAGAGCATAAAATAACATGTAATTTAAATCTTATTCAAGATTTATGGATGTAAACATGAGATTAGATAAAAAAAAACAAACATATAAACTTACAAATGAAGTAGAAATGAGCATGTAAAGTAAGAAAAATGTAAGTTAAGCTTGCAAATAGAAACAAATTAGATGAAATGAAGATAAAATACCTACAAATAAGAAATATTAATGACTATGATGCATGAATGAGAGAATAAATAAGACTAGTATGCCCAGATGAAATAAAATGTGCTTGTAAATGATTATATGTTAGGAAAATGATGAAATGTTGTTGCAAATGAAATAATGTAAACATAAATAACCATTAATGGACTGAAAATATGTGTTAGAAATGAAAAATAAGCAATAAGAGAGAGATTAGTAGTAAAATTAAAGTCGGAAAGGCCAAAATAAAATGGAAAAATGCATGAATAAGAGCAAGAAAAATGGAAGAAAAGAGAAACTAGAAATTATACAGCCTAGCAAGAGTTCCTCCTTTCTCCAAGATGATCTCCTTGCCCCAATTCCCCTTTACCTTTCTTGACTTGCTCAAATGCTTGTTGAAGGATTCTCCAAATGAGAGAAATGAGATAAATGTAATATGAAAGAAGCTAGAGAGATTTTTGGGTAGAGTAATGTTAATTTTAATTGTGCTTATGGAATGCTCACCCCAAGGGTTGTATATATAGATTTTTGGTGGGCAATTGGAGAGGTAAAGTTATGTGTAAGATGTCATTAGGGCTCAAATATTAGGCCTCGTAGGACTGAACGCTTATCCCTTTCCTAGTGCTTTCAATGACATAAAAGGTTTAAAATGATTGTGGCATGGTGGTTATAGGGGTGGACTACATGAAGAACTATGTGGCAGCTTCCGGGGTGGACAACATAGAATAAAGTGGTGACAATAAAAGCTGAACAGCCTGCTCAGATTCGTGATGGCTACCAATTCCACCATGTAAATTTAAAAAAATTGTCATTAGGGCACAAGATCAAATTTGAATTTCCAATCCTTGATTCAATACTAGAGCATTTGTGATTAGGGACCACAAAGATTCTATTTGTGCTAACAAAAGTGCTACATTTGAACAAAAGTACCATTGATGCTTTTGCAAATACCAACCACCTTGATCAAAAGTCAATTGGACTAGTTAAATGACAAAAAATACATGATCTTCAAAAGTGCCACACTTTGATAAAATCACCATCGATGCTTTTGTAAGCTTGTGGTAATTTTTTTAATGGTCTAATTTAGTGTTTGGATTGATTGGATTGTGATGTTTAATTGTTTGTATGATGCCTTTTGTCTTTCCACGGAGTTAATATCATTAGGCAAGTCAAAATTGGGTGTCTATATTTTATCCCATTTTGATGTGATTTTTATGAAATCACATCAAAAATAAGTTTGGACTCCAATTTTGACACTATGATATTTTCTGATGTTTGAATAAATAATTGCAATTGGAGTTGATTTGAAAAATTGATGATTTTTTAGTATTGTTACTACATGTGTACCTTAGAATTGATGATGTATACCTTGAGAATATGATGCCCCATGGGTGCCCCCTCAATATTTTTTTCCAAATATAATTTGGAAAGAAATACCGATGTGTGGGGCATTGGATTGAATGCCTAAGGTTTGAAAATTTATTTTTGAGGGAAAGCATGATGTTGGAAGTATAAGATATATATATATTATTGAAGGATGATGTAGAGGGGGAAACTACCCTACCGCGTACAATTCCCAAAAGGTTGGATCCACAAGAGAGAAGCCTTTGGGGTGAACCACGGGGGTTGTGTTGTTCTCTACACTCGATGCTAGGGGGAAGGGTTCACCAGGAATGGTTTAAGGACTCACTCCAAGTCCTCTAGAATTTTGGGAATGTTTGATGTGTTCAGTTAAAAGCAATCACCTGAATTTGGCCTTTCTAGATCTATGCTATGAAATATAAAGGACAATGCAGAAATACAGAATGCAGGAATACAAGAGCTAACCCTAGAATGATTCTTTCTTTGAATGCTTTCTAACCTAGGGTTTTAAATAAATAATCTTTAAGCAAGGGCTCAAGAAAGAATGCACAAACAGAATTAACCCTAGATGCACACTATATGTTGTTATCTTTTAAATGCCTAGAAATTAATATAAAATCAGATCTAGGGTTTTAAACCAGAAATATAAGCACTCAACAAATAGCCTATAGTTTAATGGGAACACTTATCTTAACCGGTGGTTGATCCAAGCTTTCATCCTCTTATCCAATGATATCAACAATTCTTGTTCCTGCAATATAACTTAAGAAACACTTGAAAATATAATTAGCGTTAGGGGGCTTGCTTAGGCCATTGTATAATAATGCTTGGAGGTGCAACATTCAAGCCCCCTAGGTCCTTTTAGATGACCTTTAAGAATAAAAGTAAAAATTGACCTTTGGATATTAATCATAAAATAGTGTAATAGAATACAAACAGAATGCAGAGCATGCAACTATGATATAAATGTAGTCTAAGATGCTATCATGTAGTTAGAAATATCAAATTACCCCTAGATTGACTTTGGGTGAAGTCATGCTCCTCAAAGAGTTGGTATGATAATATAGAAGACAAAGTCATACCTCATTTGGATCGGGTGTGATTTCACCTCTACGAAAAAGAAGCCCTAAGTTTAGGCCTGCAAGGTTGCACCCCATTAATACCTGGTATGACTTTGCCTAAGATGCAATAAAAATAAAAGTAGAATGTGAAATGCAATGCAGACATCTTAAACTAAATAAAAACACCTAGTGAATGGTACAGAAGCAGGCAGAAGGGTCGAGACCTCCGAGTAGTTGATCTCTCATTCGGGCTATGACATGGATCCACCAGAGTGAATAACAAATCAGATCAATGCAGTAGAAGATAAAATTTGCACTTAGGAGTTAGCTTTCTTGTAGAAGAAAAGGAAGCAGATAGAAAACAATTGCGAGTATGTTAGAATAATCACATGTATGAATCATCAAAATCGTGTCTCTAAAATGTGAGATCAAACCCTCCTTTTATAGCGATTTTGAAGGTGAAAAGAGTAGGAAAAAACCTAGGAAGGCCGATGCCAAAACATGCTAGCTAGAAGAATTAGGGTTTCTATGGGAGAAACCCTAAAAAGGTGAAATCATGCCCCATCTCGATCGACTACGATTTCACCTATGCAAATTTGTGCCCCATCTTAACCAGGCATGATTTTGCATAGAGGAGGAAAAAAGGAAAAACAAAGGGAAAGGGGCCTATCCCATGCCTTGGGCAAGTGTTGGAGGCCTCTTAGAGGGTTCAAGGAAGATTGCCCACTAAAGTGGGTCAATTTTTTATGTCTACATTTTACCCCCTCTTTGATGCATTTAAGGCCAAGTAAATGCGTCAAAGAAATATGTAGACTCCTAAAGGCAAGAAGACAACAAACACAGAGAAGGGGGTGGTCTGGTTTGGACAAAAGGGTGGTGCAAAAGGGGTATCATGAAGGACACTCTAGACTTTCACACACTAGGTGAGATATTACTACCATTAATGCCTCTATGGCTAGGGTGCCCCCTCGAGTTTCTAAAGGAAAGGAACTTCCTTAAGAAACTCGAAATGGCAAAGGAAGAAAAAGCAAAACATAAAAACATAGAGCAAACAACAAAGCGAAGATTACTGGGTACAATATGAGCCTAATGCAGCTATCATGAAATGTAGAGAAGAAAAGGGAAGGAACGAAGAAGGGAAGAGAGAAGAAGAATAGAAACATAAAACTATGAAATGGAAGAAGAGAGAAGACAAAATATCCAAAGGTCAACCATCTAAAATTGAGAAGAAAGTTGAATGAGAACCCTAACTAGAGGGTGTTATGCTCAAAATATGGTCCATGCGTTGAGTAAGAAACCCATTATGGGTGTAGTACTCACTAAATATGGATTGATAAGTGAAGTGTAGAGCGTAACCCACTATGGGTGATTGCTCGCTAGTGACTGTTATGGGGCGATTACCCGCTAGGATGTATGTCGAGGCCTGTTGTCAATGGCCAAGGAGCTAATCCTGTAATGGGGTGTTGAGCCCGCTGAGTCAAAGAGAGACATAACTCGATAGGGGTGATATATATAATATTGCTAATGTGAATGATGTATTAGCAAGTACCACCCGCTAGGGGTGTGTAAGAATATGTATATAGACCAAGCCATATGAGCATAACACAATGTGAGTGTGTGCATGTGCTAGAAGAAATAAGAGGAAGAAGATGAGGAGTAAATAACTGTGTGTGTGTGCCCCAACTTGAAATTTCAATGATTGAAAAATCAAGAGGGAGGAAATATGCAAACAAGGGAGAGAAGAAAGGTATATCCTTATCTGAACAAAGAAAACAAAGGAGAAATAAGAATCATGCAAAAGACAAGGATATACCAAAAGAGGATTGCATTCCTTGACTTTGGAGAGAGATGATGATTGTTAAAAATTTTCAAATTCAAGGAATACAAGAAGAAGGTAGAAGAGAAGAAAAGAGCAAAGGAAGATGAGAAGAGAAGAAGGGATGAAAATGCATGGGCCCTAGGTTGGGGCTTCGCTAGGCATCAAAGTCCTAGTGAGAGAGTGCAATGCATGTGAGCTATGACCTAACTAGGTATCATCACATGCCATTGTCATGAATCCCCAAAAACTATATGAACAAGCAGTCATGAGCAAGCAACAATGCAATTATGACAAGCAAAAGTGCAAGAATAGAATGTCAAGCAATCATGCATAGTATGATAGGTAATTGTGCAGAATATGACATGCAACAATGCAATATGATCTAAGCTAAATGCAAAATGTAAGTGTAGATAAAATATCAAGCATAATATCTTTTTAAATGCATTATATTCATAGGTTCTTTAAGCTCTTTACCATCCAAAGAAGCCAAATGATAGGCACTTGAGCCAAACTTGGCTGTTATGACAAAGGGCCCTAACCAATTGGGCTGGAACTTACCTCGAAGATCAGTACGAGCATTGGTGTTCTTTTGGTTTTCCTTGAGGACAAGGTCCCCAACCTCAAAATATTGATTGTGAAATTTCTTGGAATAAGATCATCGGAGCCTATCCTGATAGGCTCGCAAATGCTCTAAGGCATGAATGCACTTTTCATCCAACAACTCCAATTGGTTCAAATGGTCTGCATGATACTCATCACTGACCTCAGCATCTTGCAACAAGATGCGCAATGAAGGAACCTCAAGCTCAAAAGGAAACACTACCTCAGACCCATATACCAAAACATATGGTGAGGCCCCTATGGGAGTACGCACACTAGTACGATAGGCCCACAAGGTAGGATAAAGTTGGATATGCCAGTCACAATCGGTCTTATTAACCAACTTCTTTAAAATCCTGATCAAGGATTTGTTGGATGCCTCAGCTTGTCCATTACCCTGGGGGTAATAAGGAGTTGACCATCTATGTTGAATCTTGTACTTAGCACAAAGATTATGGACATCCTTGTTCTTGAAAGGAGTGTCATTGTCAGAAACAATCATCGAAGGTATCCCAAACCTACAAAGAATCTAGTTGAAGATGAACTTGGAAACCTGAGTTCCAATCACCGTAGCTAGGGGTATGGCTTCAACCCATTTAGTGAAATACTCAATCGTAGTAATGATAAACTTGTGACCATCAAACGACACTAGGTTAACTTTCCTGATAATGTCCAATCCCCACATGGAGAATGGCCAAGGGGAAGAGATAACCTGAAGGTCTTGAGAAGGAGCATGAATAAGATGATCATGGTATTGACACTTGTCATAGCATCGAACATAGTCACATGCATATTTCTCCATGGAAGGCCAATAATACCCCATCCGAAGGAGCTTTTTGGCAATAGCATTACCACTAAAATGGCCTCCACATGAACCTTCATGAGCATCACTAAGAGCAAGTTGGGCTTCATCGGAGTTGAGGCATCATAAGAGGATACCTTCAAAAGAATGTCGATACAAAGTATTACCAATTATAACAAATTGGCACACTCTCTTGCGCAATAGCTTACGCTGATTATGATCAAAACCATTAGGCATCGATCCATATTTAAGGAATTTAAAGATGTCGTTATACCATGGCTCAGATGGGGAATCTTTGATGGTCAAACAATCTAGGGGAACCAAACAAGAACTCAAAGATGCAGGTTCCCGGAGTTGTCGAATGATGATCGATGCTTGATCATCTTCCAACTCCAAAGGGAACAAGGATGCAAAGGTGGCCATAGCATCCGCATGGTGGTTTGAGGATCTAGGGATAGACTCTATGGTTACCTACTCAAAAGAGGACAACAACTTGGTAACAATCTCCTTGTATGGCTTGAGTTTATCATCCCGAGTCTGATAAACATCGTTAATCTGATTAACCACAAGTTGAGAGTCACCAAAGACTGAAAGGACTCTAACTTGCAGGGCTAAGGCTACTCTAAGACCAAGGATCAAAGCTTCATATTCTACAGTGTTATTTATGCAAGAAAAATGAAGTTTGAAGGACAAGGGGATGAGTTATTTTTGTGGGGTAACCAAAACTACTCCAGCACCAGTACCCTTCATGCATCGAGCTCCATCAAAAAATAAATTCTAGGATTCAGACTCTTCAATTTCAACATTGAAGCACTCATCGAGAAACTCAACAACTATAGGGTGGGCAACTTCTAGGGAAGTGGAGGCTAACTGATCAGCAATTACCTAACCCTTGATAGCCTTCTGACCTATGAAATTCAATTCAAACTCACTAAGGGCCAACACCCATTTAGTGGCTCATCCTAAAAGGTGGGGCTTAGACATCAAATAGCATAAAGGATCAAACTTTGCAACCACCAATGTCTTATGGTTGAGCATGTAGTGTCTTAACTTCTAGGAAGCAAACACTACGATAAGGTAAAGCTTCTCTAAAGGAGTGTACCTAGTTTCATAGCTAACCAAGGTTCTACTGATATAGTAGATAGCTCTCTCTTTGTTTTCATCATCATGCTGAGCCAGCATGGCTCCCAAAGCGTGAGCAATAGTTGCTATGTAAAGCATTATTTAAAGCATCAGATGCCTACCAGGTATAAGAGGAACTAAAATAGGTGAGGAAGTGAGATATCTTTTGAGATCATCAAAAGATTTCTGACACTCAAAATCCCACTAAAAACCACATCCTTCTTAAGGAGCCTAAGGAAAGGCTGACACTTATCTGCTAACTAGGCAATGAACCGATGAATAGACTACAACTTACCTTGCAGACTACGTAATTCGGTCAGGGTGTGGGGAGGAGGTATGTCAATGATAGTTATTATCTTAGCAGGGTCCACTTCAATACCTCACCTAGAAACTATGAAGCCTAGCAACTTGCCAGATGTGACTCCGAACACACATTTAGCGGGTTTAAGATAAACTTTGTATTGCTGAAGCCTTTCAAAAATTCATCTTAAATCATGGACATGATCCTTTCATTCTAGTGAATGATCCAAAAGGTCATCCATGTAGTCTTAGAGAATATCATGCATCATGTCATGGAAAATATAAGTCATGGCTCGTTGATAGGTAGCTCTTACATTCTTCAGGCCAAAAGGCATGACCTTCCAATAGAAGGTCCCCCATGGAGTAGTGAATGTTGTCTTAGCTTGGTCCTCAGGGGTAATCATAATCTGATTGTAGCCTGAGAAACCATCCATAAGTGAAAGCATTCCACATTTGGTAGTGAAATCTACAATCTGGTCTATGTTGGGTAGGGAAAAATCATCCTTGGGACATGCTAAGTTAATGTCCCAAAAATTGGTACATACTCTGATTGTTCCTTCCTTCTTAGCCATAGGAACGATGTTGGAAATCCAATCAGAATAGTCGATAGCTTTTATAAATCCGACATCAAGGAGTTTTTGGAGCTCTTCCTTGACTGAAAGGGTGACCTTTGGATGCATCTTCCAAAGTTTCTACTTAATAGGCTTAGCACTAGGCTTAACTACCAAATGATGCATGACAAGGGAAGGATCAAGCCCTGGCATGTCGACGTATGACCAAGCAAAAATATCCTGATATTATTTTAATAAATTGGTCAGTTGCTCCCGCTCATCCATGGTCAAGGCTTTGCCTAGCTTAAGGACTCTAGGGGCTTCCTCAGAACCTATGTTCACATCTATGGTCTCCTCAATAAGGATAGACAAATCATCCTCAAGAGGAGGTAGGGCAGGAATCACTCCTAATTGCTCAAGGTCCTCGGGAGACATAGAACCAAAGTCCACTTGAGAATTAGAAGACTCAACCTATGCTACGCAAGGGACAGACCCATCAAAGTAGATGTGATCTTGAGGTGAAGCCTCATCTATAACATACAACTTTGGGGTCACGACTATAGGAGAGGGTGGCCCCTCATCCTCAACACTCCACTCTAAACCTTGATGAGATTCATCAAAGAGAAGCTCTAGATAAGAAGATTTTTCTTGATCCTGTGATGGGATATGTGTAGAAGGTTCCTTAAATGAAGATTGTGATGAATGAATCTGGACTAGATCTTCTGATGAGCAAAATTCAAATGGGTAAGGATCGCCTATGATGGTAATGATTTGATTTTTAAATTCAAATTTTACACATTGATGAAAAGTAGAAGGGACGACCTTCATCGCATGAATCCAGGGTCATCCAAGAAGTAGATTAAAAGATGCAGGACAAGATACCACGTAGAACAATGTATTTAAAATTTTGGGTCCAACTTTAAGGGGAAGTGATATAGTACCACAAGCTTCTTGGGACTCATTGTTGAAGGTTTTAATGATGTCACTGGATGCGATTAGATCTTCCTTTTTCAATCTAAATTTTTGAAAGAAATGATATGTACATACATTAAGAGAAGAACCATTATCAATCATGACCCTTTTAATAAGGGTATCTCCAATGAATGTAGTAATATAAAGAGATGAATCTTCTTGTAAGTCTGAGAAAGAAATATCAACATCCGAGAATGTGAGATGGGGTATCCCAAGAGAATTTATAATATTGTTCATATCACTAGGGGAAATATCAGGTGGGATAGGTTGCTGCTTTAGAACATTTATCATGGCTTCTCCATGAGCAGGAGAATTCTGTAGAAGCTCTAAGAGAGACACATTTGCTGAAAAACTCATCTCTTGTTGAGATCATTGAATTTGTTGATTCTGTACTAGCTTTTTTGAAGTAGCTATTATCATACCAACCATATTATTGTCATACTGATGTGGCACATTTTTGTAGGATATTTGATGAGTTATCTGTTTAGCCCTATTATGGTTCTATTGGTTGCTTGAAGATTGAAAATTGCTAGTATCAATACGCCTTGCATCAATTAAATCTTGAACCACATGTTTTAACCTTTTGCAAGAATTTGTCCAGTGCCCTTCTACTCTGTGATATGCACAATATTGACCTGCCTTATACCAATGAGTTGTAGTATCTGGTTGTCTTATAAGAGGTAATTCAATTGCCTTGGCTTCTAAAAGTTACTTCAAAACTGCTTCCATAGATATGTTAAGCCTTGTAAAATTCCTTTGAGGAGGTTTTTGAAGTATTATCTTTTGTTGTAGGCTATCAGTGACATTGTTAATAGGCCTACTATCACTATCACCTCCTGTATACTTATTCTTATGTTGAGATTTAGTGGGCTTCTCTTCTTTAACCTTAAGTTGGCCTCTTTTAATAAGGGCCTATTCCACTTTTCTAGCTAACTCAATTGCTTGATCAAAAGATGTGACAATAGTAGTCTCTAGTGCATAAGATAATTGTTCTTGTAGATTACCAATAAATATGTCAAGCATATATTTCTGAGGTATAGGATGTCTTAACCGACCCACTAAACTTCTCCAATGAGCTAAAATTTTTGAAAAACTTTCTTCTTTATTCTACTTTAAATTATAAAGATCTTTCATTGACACTTCTTTTTCAATATATGCACTAAACTGATGAACAAATAATTCTATAGTCTCTCCAAAATTATTCAAAGAATAATTAGGCAACTGATAGTACCATTCTAATGCCATGCCAGCAAGACTCTTTGGAAAAGTTTTCAATAATAACATATCATCATAAATGAGATCATGGCAAGTTGTTCTGAACCTTCTTAAATGCTCTATCGGATCTTCTGTCCCTTTGTAAATTGGTAACACTGGCATGGAAAAATGCTTAGGATAAGGTCTAGCAGCAACAATGGGATCCAATGGCTGATTACACATCTCTTTATAACTGTAAGTGAAACCTAAAGGCTGAATCGTTTCCATATTTGAAGCCAATTGTTTTACCATATTTGTCAAATTTTGCACTTTTGGATCACTATTGTGTATATTCCCCAAATTCCTTTGATTTAAGTTGGACATATGAAGGTTATTGTTATATGTGGTACCTTGTGAGAATGGAAAATTAACTTGTGGTGGAACTGAAGAAACAGTGTTGATATTAGAAGATTGAAGAGGAAATTGAAAATAATTTTGGGTGACACTACTAATTGGAGGGACTCGTGGATCCTCCCCAATGTTGGTGGTTACAGTAGTGGCATAAGTTGGTTGATGGATTTGATCATTATGATTCAAAGATCCATTCAAGGGATTGTCCTGAAGTGGGATATCCTTTTCAAGTAATGCTTCTTCCTCTAAAGCTAGATCCAATGCATGTTTATGATATTTGTAAAAGGTCCATACATGGTCAAAATATTTGAAGATGAGGTTCCCATTGGGTCCCTAAATAGGATCAAGATGATTATCAGCCTCTTCTTCTTCTAGGTTAGGGTTTTCTCTATCAATTTGATCATTCTCATGAAGAATCTCATCAAACCTAAGGAGTCTTCATCCATCCCCAAGGTCAGAAGCCATTAGGAAAAGGAAAAAGACAAGGAGAAGAACTAAGACCAAAGAAAAACCCCACTCACACAAGGAAATTATCTCTTTAAATATTTGGCACACAAATTAATGATCTTGATTAATGTTTTACAAGAAAGGAGGTGTTCACGTCGGGTTCACCAAAGATGTAGAGGGGAAAACTGCCCTACCACGTACAATTCCCAAAAGGTTGGATCCACAAGAGAGAAGCCTTTGGGGTGAACCATGAGGGTTGTGTTGTTCTCTACACTCGGTGCTAGGGGGAAGGGTTCACCAGGAATGGTTTAAGGACTCGCTCCAAGTCCTCTAGAATTTTGGGAATGTTTGATGTGTTCAGTTAAAAGCAATCACCTGAATTTGGCCTTTCTAGATCTATGCTATGAAAGATAAAGGACAATGCAAAAATACAGAATGCAGGAATACAAGAGCTAACCCTAGAATGATTCTTTCTTTGAATGCTTTCTAACCTAGGGTTTTAAATAAACAATATTTAAGCAAGGGCTCAAGAAAGAATGCACAAACAGAATTAACCCTAGATGCACACTATATGTTGTTATCTTTTAAATGCCTAGAAATTAATTAAATATTTATAAAATCAGATCTAGGGTTTGAAACCAGAATTATAAGCACTCAAAAAACAACCTATAGTTTAATGGGAACACTTATCTTAACCGGTGGTTGATCCAAGCTTTCATCCTCTTATCCAATGATATCAACAATTCTTGTTCTTGCAAGATAACTTAAGAAACACTTGAAAATAGGATTAGCGTTAGGGGGCCTGCTTAGGCCATTGTACAATAATGCTTGGAGGTGTAGCAGTCAAGCCCCCTAGGTCCTTTTAGATGACCTTTAAGAAAAAAAGCAAAAATTGACCTTTGGATATTAATCATAAAATAACAGTGCAACAGAATACAAATAGAATGCAGAGTATGCAACTATGATCAAAATGTTAGGACTGAAACTGAAGGGATTGATTTTATTGATAAAAATGGTTACAATATATAGGCATAAGCCTATATTCAACACATGACACTTGTCAAGAGAAACTGACAAGTGTCAAGGTGAAGGCATAGTGCAGTTTAACTCTAACATTCCCCCTTAAAGTGCACTATCCTAACTAAAGAAGAAACAAAAGAAGTCAACATTAGGTAACATTAGAATGTGTCGGTCTCTACCGAAAATGCACCTAATACAAAGGAAAAACGAGCCATATAAGAGTTTCGGTCTCTGCCGAAAATGCACTCAATACAATAAAAAGAGCCATTGATCTAAATAGGAGGAGAGAAGAAGAAAATAAGAGAATCTTCTGAAGTGTCTTTGTCTGTAGTCTTCAGAAGTATATCCGGAAAAAACCTCGGATAGAGTCTAGGGTGTCTTTGTCTGTAGTCCCTAGTATAAGTGTCCTTATGGTGACCATGTCATCCCACCGAAATGCATGGGTAACCAACCACTGCATTCGCCAAGTGTATAGAAAAGATCACTAGGTACAAGGATCACATATGAAATTACCTTGGGAGTGTCGGGTACAACCGAGAGTGCACTCCAAGGTAAAAACTTTGAGGCTAAAAAAACTGAATTAAAACAGCCTCAAAATTACAATTTGACACCACCATTGTGTCCGTCGCAGAAAAACGTTTCCAACGACTATAAATACCCCTATATTCCACTATTAAAGGGGCCTTCATCAAATGGAAAAACAATAGCACGTCTATCTAAGGCAACAAAAATAAACCTCAGGAATATCATATTCCTGGTATCATATTCCTGGCATCGCACTGTGGCGGAATAAAAAACAAACTCAATTTCCCTCGCAAGGGAATTACATGGGCCATGTAGGCCTTCCACTTTCCATGTGGAAAAAAAAAACAAGGCCAAAAAAAAAACTCCATCATAATTTGAAATTTTCCCTCCAAGGAAAAAGTTATAGGCCATGCGTGCGTCAATGCAGTGTGATGGAATCAAATGAGTGGGGCCCTCCCCACTACCTAACAAGCGAATCAAGCTTTTTATGGCCATAAATTCTTTGTCGACCACTAAAAAAAATCTCCCTCCAAATTTTTAATTTCCTATACAATTGAAGAAGTGATCCATCTTTAAAATAGTCCCGTGCTTTTAATATTTTGTGATTTGTGACAAGGCCTCATAATAAATGCATTATGAGGCCTTCTCACAAATCACAAAATATTAAACTTTTCAGTGTCATCTTTTTTTTTTTTTTAAATATAAAAGGCCCCTATTTATTTAATCTATAGTCACTAAAGGACAAGAGACTTTCCTTAGTGGCATAATGGCAACATTGGCGCTCCTTGCCGAGCTTTAGAAGTCGGAAGGCCTTCCAGCAGACGCGCGGCATGACGTGGCGGTACAGTGTCATTACGGCCTGCATATTGCTCAGCCAGGGACCCCGGAACATGAAGGTGCCCCCTGTAAAATTTCCGTCAGCCAGTCATACAATCGATTGATATTCACGATAAGAGACGGCAACATTCCCAGCAGAGGCCAACTTAGAGGAACCCCTGCTCTGTTTCTTTGCCGCCAAAAATGAATAAACAGGTAGCTGGCCACCGCCAGCCATATCTCATACCATCTCAACCCAAAAATCCAGTCCCACCAAATTCTCGCCTTCTCCTCCATTGTAACTTCCTTCTTTAAAATCTGCAAATTTAACTGAAGATCTTGACTCTGTCTTTGAATCTCTCTGCTTGTAAAGTGATATATACAAGCGTCCGATTCCCAACTATTGGTTCAAAAATATATTCAACCTTTCAAATTCATAGTTCCAAATTGTATTACGACTTTTGATCTGAAGTGAATGAGTGAATCTACTTCTCTGTGTTCTGGATTATATGGATTTAACGCGAAGGCAAATGGGCCCTCCTTGAGCACCGTCATGAAAACCAGGAAATATCCGCAGAAACCCTAATGGGAGGCAAATCGGGGTCATTGGAAACCGCTTCCTCGAGCCAAACGTGGCCCCTCATCTCGTCGGGACGTCACCAGAGCTTCACGAACTCCTTCCGCCGCGGCCACAGCTGGGCCGACCCCGCGATGCCGAAAACCACCTGGTTTAGGGTTAGAAACCCCCGTGAAGAATTTCGGCAGGAGACGCATTTCAACCTCCCAAAATGCATCCTGCTGTCCCAGTACACATCCATCTATCTCAAGAAGCCATATCTGCATATGTGGTGGTGATAACGCTCGGTCCCATGAGCATTTTATTTCACCGCAAGGCGCGTGGACGCGCCGGATCGAAGCAGGACCGCGGCGAGTAGCAGGATTGATACCAGTGAGGTCACCAGGAGAGATCTGTAGCCCCATCAGTGCAGTTCTGTGCAGATATTATCAAACGCAAACCTCTGTAATACTTGTTGCAAATCAATATCCCCGCCTGCACAGAATTTTTTACAATATCCCCTCTAAAAATCATTCCCTATCGAGAATTTTTTGCGCAGGCCTCCTGGAGTTTACCAAGTCTCATCCCCAGGGCGAAGATATTCCTGAGGCAATCCTGCTAGATCCCTTCAACAGAAGATTGCACCCAAATTCGTTGCTTGCTCGTATAATGACCAATACCGATGTTTCTGGTTTACTTCCCCAGCCCTCTGTTATGTCATCTCTGCCGCGATTATGGTTTCCATTTTGGTTCAGGAACGCCTTCTGGGAGCCGCCATGGGATCAGGATTTGTAGTAGTAGTCGTTCTATACGAACACAGGCTCATATATGTGATACTAAAGCTCCAACTGGTAAAAACTCCACCCGATTTCACAATTCAACAGGTAAACACACCAGATCACAGAGTTATTGGGGATTTCCACCCACAGATGGTCAAATTGATCGGATAGACGGTCTCTGAAGATGCTCTGTAATCTGTGGCATGCTCTTCAGGGCAAAGAGGGAGTTCAGCTTTTAATTTCACTTCTTGGTCTTTCCTCGGAACAGCAGCAGGAATGTGCAGTGGCACTGCTTTGTATGTTATCAAACGAAAATGATGAAAGTAAATGGGCAATTACAGCTGCTGGTGGCATACCTCCTCTAGTTCAGATTTTGGAGACAGGATCTTCAAAAACAAAGGAGGATTCTGCAACTGTTCTTGGGAATCTCTGTAGTCACAGTGAAGATATCCGTGCATGTGTTGAAAGTGCAGATGTTGTACCTGCACTGTTGTGGTTGCTGAAGAATGCAAGTCCAACAGGAAAAGAAATTGCTGCAAGTACGCTGAACCATCTAATTCATAAATCAGATACTAGCACAATCAGCCAACTTACTGCTATGCTCACTGGTGACTTGCCAGAATCAAAAGTTCATGTCCTGGAGGCACTAAGATGCCTACTCTCTGTTGCACCCCTAAGTGAAATTTTATTGGAAGGAAGTGCTGCAAATGATGCAGTTGAAACAATAATTAAAATCCTTAGCTCTTCAAATGACAACACTTGAGCTAAATCAGCTTCAGTTCTTGCTGCTCTCTTCAAATGCAGAAAAAATCTACGTGAAAGCACTATTGCCATCAAAAGTATTGAACCAGTCATAGATCTACTTCATTTTCAATCAGAAGAGATCTGGATTGAAGCAGCACATTGTCTTGCTGCTATTTTCCAAAGTTAGAAAAAGCGAGCAGATCTGTAGCGTAGACCAGCAAGAATGTGTCTTTTCAGCAACGTCGCACAAGATAGTGGAACCCACTCAAAATCTGAAAATATTTCCCAAAAAAAACTTAAAATAAATTCCCCAGCTGCAAAAACAAAGAAGTACCCAGCACAGATCTGCCCTCAGAGCTCCAAATCATGGACAAACCGTGCTCAGGAAACACCCAAAATAAGGTGACCTCCAAATGAAACGGATCTGCTGAAAACTAAAAGAAAACTAAAATGACCTCCCAAGTTTTAATATTTTTACCATCTGGTTTCTGATCCATCAAATGATGGAGAGCATACTCCCTCAGAAGAAAAAAAAATCATGGGGAGGGAGGATTTCCATGAGGGAAATCCCCCCTCAAGGGGTTTCATAGGGCAGGAAAAAGCCTGCTCTGATACCAAATGTTAGGAGGAGAAACTGAAGGGGTTAATTTTATTGATACAAGATGGGTTACAATATATAGGCATAAGCCTATATTCAACACATGACACTTGTCAAGAGAAACTGACAAGTGTCAAGGTGAAGACTCTAACACAAAATATAGCCTAAAATGCTATTATGTAGTTAGAAACATCATATTGCTCCCAAATTGACTATGGGTAAAGTCATGCTCCTCAAAGGACTGGCGTGATAATGTAAAAGGAAAAATCATGCTCTGAATGGAATGAGCACAGTTTTGTCTCTGCAGAAAAGAAGCCCTAAGTTTGGGCCTATGAGGTCATACCCTGGTAATACCTAGCATGACTTCACCTGAGACATGAGAAAAATAGAATTAGAACATGAAATGCAATGCAGACATCTTAAACCAAATAAAAAAAACCTGGTGAATGGTGCAGAAGTAGGCATAAGGGTTGAGACCTCCAAGTAGTTAATCTCTCCTTTGGGCTATGACACGAATCCACTAGAGCAAACATCAAATAAAATCAATGCAGCAAAAGAAAAAATTGCACTTAAGAGTTATCTTACTTGTAGAAGAATAGGAAGCAGATAGAAAACAATTACGAGTGTGTTAGAATAATAGCATATATGAATCATGAAAATCATGTCTCTTAAATGCGATATCAAACCCTCCTTTTATAGTGAGTTTGAAGGCAAAAAAATGGGAAAAAACCTAAGAAGGTCGATGCCAAAATACACCAGCTGGAAGAATTAGGGTTTCTAGGGGAGCAACCCTAAGAAGGCAAAATCATGCCCCATCTTGATCGACTGTGATTTTGCCTATGCGAAGTCATACCCCGTTTGAACCGAGCATGATTTTGCATAGAGGAAGAAAAAAGGAAAAACAAAGGTAAAGGGGCCTATCCCATGGCTTAGGTAAGTGTTGTAGGCCTTTTAGAGGGTTCAAGGAAGATTTCCCACTAAAGTGGGTCAATTTTCCGTGTATACAGATGAGTACATATATATAGCAAAAGAAGAGGTGTTAGGGTTTGTAGAGGAAAAAACCCTAACCCTGACCCTAATGGGTAAAGTGCACATTAAAATATTCTAACATCTTCCTTTAATGTGCACTTTCCTAAATACAAAAATAATTCAACATCCTAAATGATGTAATAAAACTAAAGAAGAATCTTTTCAAGTGTCTTTGTCTGTAGTCTTCAGAAGTCATTGATATTTTGAGTGTCAAAAAAACTTAGTAGTCTTTAGAGGAGTCCTAGGATGTCGAGATTGTGTAGTCCCTAGTAACTTGTTGATGCAGAGTGTCAAAAATATAGTATTTTATCAAATAAATAAAAGTTGGTTTACGTGGTTTGGCTCACAATGCTAGTGTTGTTTTCCATGGTTTGGCTCATGTTGTTGTTGGAAAACTTGGAGCACCAATAATTCATAAGAGACTTTTACAAATGTAGAATATTGTGGTTCCAATGAAATATGCTCAAAAAATATTTTTTGATGAGTATAAGAAAGGCTATACTCAGGAAGCATTAATATTTGACTCGATTTTCAAGAAACAATGTCTCAGCTGACAAAAATAATAGGAGGGGTAACTTTTTCTCCAGCGAAATTAATGTGGAATTTTTCACAACATTTCAAGTTTTCCTCATAGGGGAATATTTCAAAAAAATCTTCAAAATAATACATTATTTTAAAAAAGCATTACATGGGCCTCTATCCTTTTGATGTGCATTTACACATTTGTAGGAAAGGAAAAAGTAATATGAGCTTGCATAAGCCAACCTACAACCATTGTGGATACAAGAACTCTAGGCCATATTATTAGCCACATTAAAATATTATCCAGTGCCTATGTTTGTGTCAAAAGAACCATATTGATATGGGGTAAAAGAGTACCCATTTCATGGGAGAGAAGACTCCATGTGGTGTTGGGTAAGTCAACCGCCACATGGTGCAAATATGAAAATGGTATGGAGGCCCATAACATATGCTAGGTGCTTTCTCAAAGCACAAGTTACAATTAAACAATAAAATATTATAAGGTAAATCAACACCTTACCACAATCTAGGTGGGATATTGAAAAACTGAGTAGGCTACCTTTATTTTTCCTATCATTGAAGAAGTTAGGTCATTGCAAATGCTTGAGGAGTAGCCATGCATTATTTTTTTGGCACTTTCAAAAAGAAATTAAAAATATTAACAATTTTTAGGGACCATTAAAGGTAGAATGGAAGCCACGTAGTATGCAGATTCAATTTTAGTTAAACATGTGGCAGAGGAGCCACTCGATCACATGGCACACAGTAGTTGTTTTGTTTGCATGAAAAATCTACATGGCCAACAAAGGAATATGCAATGTATTTACATGTGGTTGCAATAAAGGGTCGTACTACAACATTGTGCTTCAATAGAGCAACAAAAATAGGAGGATTTTATCTATGAAGTGGTATAGTGCTTCAGTGGGGAGGCCATAGGTGTACAGAGACTCTCCTAAACATTTTTAGTGGCATCCACATGGAATATATGTGTGTGTCTCTTGTGTGCAGTGGTATCTACATGTGCATGTTATGGTGTCTATGCATACCTATGGATCTAGGTGGTGTGCCTTATGTGTTGCTTACTCTAGGTGTTGTGTTGTGGGGGTGTTGGGTGGAATAGTGCTTTGGTGGGGAGGCCATAGGTGTACAGAGACTCTCCTAAATATTTTTAGTGGCACCCACATGTGATGGTATGTGTGTGTCTACACATGCCTATGGTGCTAGGTGGTGTCCCTTATGTGTTGCTTGCTCTAGGTGTTGTGTTGTTGGGGTTTTGGGTGGCACACCCTTTTGTGCATTGCCTATGCACCTTGTGCAACTATGGTGTTGTGCCTATGGGTGCTCTGGGAGTGTGTGTTGCCTACTATGTGCCTGTGTTGAAAGACCTCATGGTAGGCGATGAGCACAAAGGGTGTGATTGTGGTCATGTTTCTTCATAATCATATCTACTATGGATATGGCATTCACCAATATGTCCTACACCATGATATTTTCATTCTCTAAATTTGGAGGGTTGATATTGTATCATCTTGGGCTAGATATATGAATAAAATTATGACTAAAAATAGCAAGATCTCCTCCATGACTAGACCAACTCACAATGAAGTTGATATCTAGCAACATCAACCAATAAACATCCAAAAAAATCGACAAAAAATTTGTCGTATTCATGGCTCCAAGCATTTAATATTTAGGGACAACCACGAATATTTCTCCATTAGAAGACCCACAACACCTCACCTTTTATCCATCAGCAAGAATTTGTTTTGATAACCATGAACGATATAAAATCATATGGTTAGAGCATAGTGTGATTTTGTTGGGAATAATAAAGGGGGTGCACCACCAATGGGGGAGGGGAGAATTGCCAAAGAGGAAATTTCCCCCTCAAACCTACAAGGTAAGAAAAGGTCCTGCTTTGATACCAAATGTTGGAAGTATAAGAGATGGTGTCTATTATTGAAGGATAAATACATAGATATAGGAAAAGAAGAGGCATTAGGGTTTGTAAAGAGAAAAACCATAACCCTAATAGGAAAAGTGCACATTAAAATATTCTAATACATGATGGGGTAAAAATGAATTTATGAGAGCTTGTGAGTGCCCAAAATTCAATGGTGAATATCAGGAGACCTACACATTGCGTAAACTTGGTTTGAGGGACAAAACCAACACTAAAGGATAGGTATACCCTAGAACTAGGATTTTATATTTTATGGGGACTATTTTTTTGTTGTTTTCTACAAATGTGGCACTTTTTTCATTTGTGGTGCTTTTCCAAAAGCACTTTTTCCACTTGTACTTTTGTTCAAGAGATAAAAATTGGATGGAATATGTTGATGATGTTTTGTGATTTCTTTTTTGTAAAAAATAGGAGTTTTGGTAAGTCAAGAGTGATGTACAATAGGATTGGATTATGTGGCATATATGTTGAAGTTTGGATTTGACTAGCCACTTTTGACAACATTGGTCAAGAGGTGGTATCCTAAGACCAATATATTTTAGTTACCTACAGGAGATATGATTGTGACATTGGAGGATGTTTGGAAGATTCATGTTCCTATTAAATGAATTCTAAACCATATTGGGAAGAATTATATAGTAAGGATAGCTATCCAAATATATGGTCATGGTTGTGCATTAATAATGCATACAATAGGAACAACATAGATCAACCTACAACATTGTTGGGTTTGATTGTATCTAAGATTTTGATGGCACATACAAGTCAATAGGTGCTTCCTTAGGGATGGGGAAAGGTGATTACCAATATGTATGATCATAGGACTATTTATGTATGGGCCTCAACTATTCTATCTAGGTTATAAGGGATATTGTATCAAATAGCTTACCAAAGTGGCAAGATCTTGGTTGGTTGCACTATTTTATAGATATGGGTATGGGAGCACATTGTTTTGAAGTGACAAATGATAGATGAGTCACAGAGGTCAAGTGTAGAGAGACTTATAGTGTATCTATGAGAAGGGAGTACTAGTCCTACTCGATGGTCCTTGATGTGAGCTCATCAAGTGATAGACGATTTAAGACATACATAAATTATATGGTGCCCATGGAGGGGTCGATATATGTGGAGTGATGATAGTAACTAGCTATCCTAGATTATGAGGATTTTATGGTTGGATGATGGGGGTAGATGTTATGAGCTTAACTGGTATGATAGGGTGGTTTTTCAATTTGGGGTAGTTTAGGGGATTTCTAAGATAGGAGCGATGTGGGTATGGTGAATAGTTAGAGAGAGGTTGTTTACTCCTATCAATCTATATACTTTTATTGAGGCTAATGAGGATGATATTGTGGTGCTAGATCCAATTAGGGATGATCATGGAGTGGAAAAGTGCTATATTGGGTGGT
Source organism: Wollemia nobilis (assembly GCA_028583015.1). NCBI lineage: Eukaryota > Viridiplantae > Streptophyta > Pinopsida > Araucariales > Araucariaceae > Wollemia > Wollemia nobilis. The sequence goes on along the minus strand of JAQPPZ010017031.1, from coordinate 787,497 downwards.
ATGCTAATTTTTGTTTGGATTGATTGACACCAATGGAGCCACATGGAGAACAATCTATGGTATTTGAGGAGATAGCCAAGATTCTAATGGGTATACATAGTAGGTTAGATAGGGATGAAGCTACTAGGGGGTTTTAAGGTAGGCTACTAAAGGATATGATTAGTATGAGAGCAATGTAGACGATACTCCACTAGATGTGGATCGATTGGTTGTGATGCCTCCACTACCAGGAGATGAGTATTCAAAGGAGTTGGGACTAGATGCTTAGTCGAGGAGGCAACATGTTTTGAACTAGAGACTTTGATGAGGAGATTTAATTTGGTGAGATAGCAACTAGCAATGATGGAGGCAACATGGATAAAGGAGGTAGCTAGAGCTTGAAAGGATTTACATAGGATGGAGCAATAATATGATGCTCTTTATGCAGCTATCATTGAGTTACGAGTTGATATTGAGCAAGCTATCTAAGAGAGGGATGAGGCTCTCTTTATAGCAGGTGGAGGACTATATGTGGATGTTTTAGCTATGCTAGTCAGCACTACATAGTGACAAGTATAGCAGCTAAAGGAGGAGATTGCTATGTAGAGGGAAGAGATAGATAAAGCAAGGGCATAGATAGATAGAGCAAGGGCAAATATTGATAAAGCAAGAAATGAGTTATGATGGGCATAGATAGAGGCTAAGAGGGAGAGGACTCATACTATACACTATTGGATTTTATACCATGTAGTAGTGCCTATTACCAGTAGGGAGCCATCATTAACATGCACTAGGACAAGAAATTAATTTATGAGTTGCTATTTTAGAGGTCAATGGGATTTAGATCTCCTCCTCCTCCATTAACACCTAGAGGTGGGGATGCAAGGTCTAGTTGTAGTTAGGGTTGGTCATATGGGGATGAGAACCAATTTTTTTATGAGGTGCACCTTTTTTGGATGATGGGGGTTGAGCATACCAAATTTTGATATTATGGTACACCATATTCATAGGCATGTATGATTGTGAAACTCTTATGCAATTATGATAGTTATATTTATATTTTATCTTTGTGTTATCTCTTTATGTGATGATGATATAATTTAAATTTTATTGTTGATTTAATTTTATTCTTATGATTTAAATGAACAAAATATGAGAAAAATAGTAAGCATAAAAATCATGTCATTTTAGTGGTGGTCTAGGGGATCAGATAATAGAAAAGCACTAAAGATGATGAGATTTTGCCATTGATTGGTGACCTAGGAGTCTAATAAGAATAAAGCACTTAGAATATTTGAATATATGTATGAGAAGTGGTCTTTGAACCTAATAAATGACAAACACTCAAAATGATCCCATGTTAAGTTTTGACCTTTAATCCTAAAAAATACTTATGGGATGAGTATGCATATTTAAGTGGTGGCCTTCAAGCCATGATAATGGACAAGCACTTAAAGGATATGATGATCATGATTAAATTCGTAAGTGGTGATCTAAGATCCACGATAATGGACAAGCACTTAAGGAATGGAATAAAGGCTCATCATGCTTAAATGGTGGTCTAAAATATTGCATAAAAGGCAATCACTTAATACATGATGAGGTACTTGTAATATGTACAAGATATATATGTATTATGGTTAGTTGATTTAGTTTCTAGTAAATTTTAGTGATGCCATCTTGGAGGACTTTATGCCATATCTTATGTTGTGAAAAATATAAGAGGATTCTGAGTGTGATATGTCACAAGGGGCATAAATTTTTGCGAAATAAAATTATATTTTTTGCTTTAATAGATGCCCCCAAGAGGGGAAGAAAATTTATGAGTATGTAGAGAAGTACATTGATGTTTGGAAATGAAAATAATGTATATGAAATATGTCAATTTTGAGAAAGAAGGATATTTGATGTCAAGTTTGCAATATACCTCCAAATGAGGGAAAGTGTAGGAGTAGTTTATTCATCTTTATTTTAGAAGCAAGTTGCCCTTAGATAATGTATCAATTTTGATGGTGATAATAAGCATATGGGGCACTCAGGGTACAAGTCGGTTACATGTAAAAAAAAAAAATTAGGACTCGATACCTCCACTGATGTGTAAAGAAAGCTAAGACTTATGTGAAGACACTATAAGGTACCAATGGTGGTGACTTAGAAATTCATAACCCTTAACTGACATACTCATAATGTAATCATGAGTATGCAAAATAAGTTGATATGATATGCCAATCTGCTTAAAGGGCACATTGGGGCTTACCTCTAATCATAGAGATGAAATTTTTGCTTATTTGAAATGTTATGATGGTGTCTTAGATCACTCAATACATCAATGGGAGGTTTAAATCCTAGTGGCTATTACCTGATGCATATGAAAATATTTATAGACATGTGAAATATCAATTATGAGGATTCTATTTCCCCACTGCTATACGATAGATTAAGGCTTTTTGCAATAAGAGTGTTTCCAAGTATTCCTTCCAAGGGATACAAATCTCTTATTTCGATGACTGACATACTCATATAGGAAGCCAAGTTTCTATCTACCTAGATACTAAGCTAGGCCTCACAACTAGTCACAAATGTAGATATGAGATATATTTAATATTTTTTGATTTGTTTCTTGTCTTCCTATTAGATTAGACTAAAAAATTTAACATTATTGATCTTGTATCTGGTAGGTGTACAAATAATCACATGATTAGAAGCTATAGAATCAATAAGGTCAAGCCTCTAGCATGGCCTAATAAAGAAGTTAGGGTATTGATGATATTGGTAAATGTGATAGAAATACTATAGGCTTTGCATCAGGGTATCATATGGATATCTAAGGAATTATGAAGCCCTTAACCTTTGTCTACCATGTGTATAAAATTTATATATCTGCAAGACATTGGTAAAATAAGTCATCTTTTTGCAAAGGTCCTATGTTATACCCTTACATAGGGTTGAATACCTGTTACTAACATGGAATTGATATTGATAAGATAAATCATAAAACTCACAATTTTTATGGTATGGTATAACATGGACATTTGAGGAAATATGAAACCCTTCAGCTTTTTCCTGATGTATGTACAAATGATTGAAAATGTACAAAACATGGGTAAAATAAATCATCTTTTCTTATAATTCACATGCTCTACCATGTTGCTAAACCTAAATATTTGTTGATGTGAGAATATATCCTCATGCTAATATATAGAACATTAAGAAATAAAGGGATTTAATGAACTACTACTTAGTGCACTCATAAACTATTATTGGTATGCAAAGTGTTGATAATTAAGTCCCAATGTGCCCTTGGGTTCTATAAATAGGTAAGGTAAATTTGTGGAATAATGTAAGTGACTAGATTTATGAGATATGATTGAAGAACACAAGCTTATACTGAGAGGGGGGTGAACAATATAAGACCACTTTTTACTTTTCTTTCCCAATCAATATTATGCAATGTATAGATAGCAATATCAATAGCAATAATCAAAGCAATGCACAAATCACCACACACAATAGAGACACCAAAATTTACGTGGTTCACCCAATGTGGGCTACTCCACGGAGAAAATATTTCACTAAAATTTTCTCAATCAATCTCTTGGGAATCCTTTCCCTATTACAATGTTTATGGATCTCTATCCAAAGGAGACACCAATCCCCTAATCAAATTTCATGGATCTCTATCCATAGGAGACACCAATCTCCTAACTCTGCTCTAGCTGGTGATCCTCTAGAAGACCTCTGCCTCCACTACCCTTAGCAAATGGAACTCTATCCATAGAAGACACCTGTCTTCCCTACTCTGGCTGGAGATCTCTATCCTCAACTCTATCACCTCCAAAGCTCTATCTCAAATATATACTAAACATAGTCCTTCGGTCTAGCACAAATCTATCCTCAATATCTATCTCTGTGCTTTCCTTTCCTTCGGTCTAGCACAAATCTATCCTCAATATCTATCTTTGCAAAACCTATCCTCAAATCTCACAAATCTAAAATAAAAACCTTGTCTAGCACAAATCTATCCTCAATATCTATCTTCAAGCCTTAACTCAAAGCTTGACTCAATCTCAAATCAACTCTACTGGATCTACCCCAAACCTTAACTCAAGGTTTGAACAAATCAATCAATCAACTCTACTCTCAAGTCTTCTCAAAGACTTGTCTCAAATCTACCTTGTAAGCTTCCACAAAATCTCACACCAATCTATCCTCAAGTCCTCTCTAGAACTTGTCCAATCTGCTCAATAAGTTCTCACAAGAACTTATCCAAATCTATTCTCAATCTGTATTGTAAGCTTCCACAAAAGCTTACCCAAATCTATCCACAAGTCTTCTCAAAGACTTACCTCAAATCTGCTCAACAAGTCCACACTAGAACTTGTCCAATCTCATAGAAACATAAAGAGAATTTTTAGAGACTCAATATGCTCTATACTCATCACAATGCTCAATTACTTTCAATCACTCTTTTAGAAACATATAGAGAATTGTTAGAGACTCAATATGCTTCACATTCACCTCAATGCTCAATCACTTTCAATCACTCTTTCAAATAAAATTTAATAAGAATTGTTAGAGACTCAATATGCTTCACAATCACCTCAATGTTCAATCACTTCCTCAAATCAATTCATAATATAGAATAGTTTGTTTTATAGAACTTGAACAATCACTTCACACATCCACTTGACTAGGCTCAACCAACTCTACTCAACCAATCACTCAATGAAACAATCCTTGCTTACAAACCCTAGTCCAAGCATATGAACCTTCACTCAAAATGTTTCCAACAATGCTTATCAACCAATCTCACATAACAATGATACTCATGTTCTTTTCAAACCCTAGTTCAAGTTCTTCACTCAACCAATGGCTTCAACAACAATGCTTATAAAACAAGGTTTTAACAACAACTCTTTATTCCAGAAAACCTTGAAGCATTAACTCAACACACTCAATAAGGAGACCTACTTAAGTCCTTTTCACTCCAAACTTGTTTTCCAGAAAACCAACCAATCAACTCAACTATGGAAGAATGTGCCCATACCTTTTTCTTGATGATGAAGGAACCTCAAAAATCTGCCACAACCACAAACACTTCTTTGCCAAGCTCAAAGAAGTTATAAGATGATAAACTCTCTCAAAGATACAATGTAAATATCAAAACTTACATACACCTTATTACTCCATCTTAAAGAAATCATCCATCAACAATAATTGACCAAACACACCTTACTCTTCTCAATATTGCAATAATTGATTAAGTCACTTTACCAAATATATGCAATAAATCAATTTTTAATTCCCTAAGGTAAAAACAATATTACCCTAGTAAATTTCCATTTACCACTTAGGTAAATATCATAACCAATTTACCCCTTATCTCTCCCTAGCCTTAGCAAAGCAAAGAATAATTTTTATTTCTATTAACAACCCTTATCTCTCCACAACCTTAGCAACTTATTTAAAAATTAAATAAAAAATATAAAAACCTTTTTATATCTCCCGCTCCATGTTTCATGGGATTCGATCTTGCACTCTCTCCCTTGCTAGCACCTTGGTCATGGCTTGCTAGCCATGTGAGCCAAGCGCTCACGTGCCCACTAAAAGCGTAGAAGGTGCTTTAATATTTTATCGAATCCTTTAGAGCCCTTGGCTCCCTTCTCCTCTTGCCATGTAGCGTGTTCGATGCGCTCCCTTCTTACTGAATGCATGAACCTTTTTGTTCGTTGCTCCTTGGCACTTTCTCCATGAATCTTAGCATGATTTTTGGTGCAAAAATAATCGGAGGAAATTTGAATGCTTGGTTTTGAACTTAGGCAAAGGTTTAAATACCTTTTGCCTTCCAAATATTGCACGTCGGTGGTGTATTAAACTTGGACGTCGGTGCCTTTATAATATGCATAATTAATTTATAAATCATTTAAATTCTATTTAGAATTTAAATTTTATAAATTAACTTTGTAACCTTTGGCTTTATAAAAATTAAAGCCTCCTTGGGGGTTAAATAAAAACTTTTTGTTGCTCATAATGATTTAATAAAAAATCATTTTGCCACCATGGTTTTAATAAAAACCCTTTATTTTTGCCTCACATAATATAAAAATAATATTATGACATCTTTTCAATCAACCTCTCGCATTATTCCTTTTGACCTTTTGACATCAACTGTAGCTTATTCCTTGACATCAATGACAACTTCCTGCTACATCAATGACAACTTTGACTCAAAATGTCCAACAATCTCCCCCTTTGTCATTGATGGCAACCCAAATTATTTTTACCAAAAACTTAACCTTTTCTTTGTTCTGCTCCCCCTGGGACATTGCTCCCCCTGCTCAATGCTCTCTTCAAATCTCTCCTCTTTACTCAAATACCAAATCTCTCCCCCTTACTCAAATCTCTCCCCTTTGACATCAATGGCAAAGGGTCACCTTTGGGGCTCGGGGCTAAGAATGAGTCTCTTAGCTTAGCCCCTCCCCCACCTCCTCTTGAGGTGGTTAATTCTGGGGTGGGAGTATTTCTACTCCTAACAAGCACTGGTCTTTACCTTTATCCTCTTTTCTTCTTATCTGATCCTTCTGATTCCTCTGATTGTTCCTTTCCATGTCCATGTTCCTGTCCATGTCCATTTTCTTGTTCTTGTTCCTGTTCTTGTTCTTGTTCATGTTCATATGTTCATATCCATATCCCTTTTCATATTCTGTTCTCTGTTCATACTTGATTCTGGAATGTCTGCTCTACACCACTTTGTTGTGTGTCCATCATTATTGCACTTATAACACTTAATGTTATTATTCCTTGGAGGTGCATATGTCTTAGGATTTCTCCTAGTGAAGCCATATCCTTTTCTGTCATGAACCCTGCAATCCATTGCCTTGTGACCAAACTGATTACATGAGTAGCAATACCCATGGAAAAGTTGTATTTTGAAATTTCCATATTCCTGTCTTTCATGTGTCCTGCACTGTGAAGCCATGTGTCCAAACTTGTGACATGAGAAACACCTTCCATTGAAATTTCCTTGTCTTGACCTCATTGGTCTCTTAGTCTCTCTTGACCTATTCTGATTGTTGTTCCATCTATTTCTTCTTTGTGCATTATTCCTATCCTTGTTGAACTTTCTGTTGTCCAACTCATCCTCAGATGTCTCACTTTCTCTTACACTATCTTCTTCTAAAGTTTCTTCTCCTTCAGAGCTTGAGGTTGACTTCTCTTCCCATTTCTTTTGCTCCTGTTCAAATCCAAGACCTATCTTGCTTGATGTAGGCTTTTGTATCTTGATGAACTTATCTAAGTTCTTTGAGCTATTTTTGAACCCTTGTAGCTTGAATTTGGAGTTTTTGACTTCCATATTTAATGAAGCTACCTCTTGTTCTAGCCTTTCACATTCTAAGACCTTTGCTTCTAACTTATCCTTGAACTTCTTTGTCTTAGCCTTTGATTTGTCTAGATCCTCTATAAGCATTTTTCTCTCTTCATCACATTCTTGAAACTAAAACTCAAGTTTAGAGTTTTGCTTTCTTACCTTCTTTACTATGTCAAGAGCATAAATAAGTTCTCCCTTGAGATCATATCCTTCTTTATCTGATTCTTCCTCTATTTGTTTGCCTTTGTCCACATCTTCATTTTCTTTTGACTTGTCTTCTATAGGATCACTTTCTTCTTTCTCTAGAGCCATTAGAATATTCTCTTCTGGTCCTTCAAGTGTATCTTCATATTCATCATCACTAAAACTGAAACCATTTCTTGTACAACTATCTTCAAGATGTCCAAAGTTACCACATCTAAAACACTTGAGAATTATTGGTGACCTTTTCTTGACTTCTTTTTCTTCAATCATAAATAGGACTTCATCTTTATCATTATCTAAAAAATGTTATCACTATCACTTGAGTACTTACTTGCCTTGTCTGCATAGTAGCTCCTCTTTTGCCTTTGGAAGAACTTCTTTCCTTGTCTGCTTTGTCCATCCTTGCTTTTCTTTTGATGCTTGTATCTTTCTGATTCCCTATTTCTATGATCCTATTTTTCTTCATCATTGTTATTCTTAGCTTCTTGACAATCAGTTGCATAATGACCATACTTTCCATAATTGAAACATCTAATAGATTTTGCATCTCTAGATCTTCTTGAATCCTTATTCCTTCTACCATAATTAGCTTCTTCATCATTGGATGACTCATTGCTTGATTCTGACTTCTTACCCTTTGTCTTCTTGATTGCTTTGAAGGTTGCTTCCTTCTAGGGATTAGGTTCTTTTGTTCTCAACTCAAAAGTTGTAAGAATACCAAGCAACATATCTCTTGTCAAAGAATCACCATCCTTTGATTCTTCTATAGCAGAAATATTTTCACTAAATATTTTTGGAAGAGATCTTAAGACCTTATCACAAACATCCGATTCTTCAACCTTAAGTCCAAGTCCTTGCATAGCATTAACAACCTCATCGACTCAAAGTAGATAAGTACTAATGTTTTCCTCATCCTTCATTCTTAACTCTTCAAATTGTCCTTTGAGATTTCGTATCTTTGCTTTCTTGACACCTTTATCTCCTTCATATATACTTTGCAATTTATCCCACATTCCTTTTGCATCTTGACAATGCATAACTTTTATGGACTCTGTTCTATGCAAACCTCTCAAAATTGCATTCATTGCTTTTGAATTGTAATGTTGTAGAAGCTTACCTTCCTTATCTGTAGGTGGATCAACTGGTGGTATGTATCCATTTTCAACTGCTTCCCAAATCTCATTGCCAAGTGCCATCAGGTAAATCTTCATTCTCATACTCCAATATATGTAGTCACTTCCATCAAATACTGGTGTTGAATTATCTGATGATCCATTCTTAGAATCCATTGTGTTCTTGTTAGCTTTTCCTTCAAGTTGTTAAACTCTTCTGAAGGAACCCACTCTGATACCAATTGAAGAACACAAGCTTATACTGAGAGGGGGTGAATAGTATAAGACCACTTTTTACTTTTCTTTCCCAATCAATATTATGCAATGTATAGATAGCAATATCAATAGTAGTAATCAAAGCAATGCATAAATCACCACACACAATAGAGACACCAAAATTTATGTGGTTCACCCAATGTGGGCTACTCCACGGAGAAAATATTTCACTAAAATTTTCTCAATCAATCTCTTGGGAATCCTTTCCCTATTACAATGTTTATGGATCTCTATCCAAAGGAGACACCAATCCCCTAATCAAATTTTATGGATCTCTATCCATAGGAGACACCAATATCCTAACTCTGCTCTAGTTGGTGATCCTCTAGAAGACCTCTGCCTCCACTACCCTTAGCAAATGGAACTCTATCCATAGAAGACACCTGTCTTCCCTACTCTGGTTGGAGATCTCTATCCTCAACTCTGTCACCTCCAAAGCTCTATCTCAAATCTATACTAAACATAGTCCTTCGGGCTAGCACAAATCTATCCTCAATCTTTGTCTGCCAAACCCCCCCCCAAAAAACCACCAAAAACTATCCTCAAATTTGTACTAAAAACAGTCCTTCGGTCTAGCACAAATCTATCCTCAATATCTATCTTCAAGCCTTAACTCAAAGCTTGACTCAATCTCAAATCAACTCTGTTGGATCTGCCCCAAACCTTAACTCAAGGTTTGAACAAATCAATCAATCAACTCTGCTCTCAAGTCTTCTCAAAGACTTGTCTCAAATCTGCCTTGTAAGCTTCCACAAAATCTCACACCAATCTATCCTCAAGTCCTCTCTAGAACTTGTCCAATCTGCTCAATAAGTTCTCACAAGAACTTATCCAAATCTGTTCTCAATCTGTATTGTAAGCTTCCACAAAAGCTTACCCAAATCTATCCACAAGTCTTCTCAAAGACTTACCTCAAATCTGCTCAACAAGTCCACACTAGAACTTGTCCAATCTCATAGAAACATAAAGAGAATTGTTAGAGACTCAATATGCTCTATACTCATCACAATGCTCAATTACTTTCAATCACTCTTTTAGAAACATACAGAGAATTGTTAGAGACTCAATATGCTTCACATTCACCTCAATGCTCAATCACTTTCAATCACTCTTTCAGAAACATACAGAGAATTGTTAGAGACTCAATATGCTTCACAATCACCTCAATGTTCAATCACTTCCTCAAATCAATTCATAATATAGAATAGTTTATTTTATAGAACTTGAACAATCACTTCACACATCCACTTGACTAGGCTCAACCAACTCTACTCAACCAATCACTCAATGAAACAATCCTTGCTTACAAACCCTAGTCCAAGCATATGAACCTTCACTCAAAATGTTTCCAACAATGCTTATCAACCAATCTCACATAACAATGATACTCATGTTCTTTTCAAACCCTAGTTCAAGTTCTTCACTCAACCAATGGCTTCAACAACAATGCTTATAAAACAAGGTTTTAACAACAACTCTTTATTCCAGAAAACCTTGAAGCATTAACTCAACACACTCAATAAGGAGACCTACTTAAGTCCTTTTCACTCCAAACTTGTTTTCCAGAAAACCAACCAATCAACTCAACTATGGAAGAATGTGCCCATACCTTTTTCTTGATGATGAAGGAACCTCAAAAATCTGCCACAACCACAAACACTTCTTTGCCAAGCTCAAAGAAGTTATAAGATGATAAACTCTCTCAAAGATACAATGTAAATATCAAAACTTACATACACCTTATTACTCCATCTTAAAGAAATCATCCATCAACAATAATTGACCAAACACACCTTACTCTTCTCAATATTGCAATAATTGATTAAGTCACTTTACCAAATATATGCAATAAATCAATTTTTAATTCCCTAAGGTAAAAACAATATTACCCTAGTAAATTTCCATTTACCACTTAGGTAAATATCATAACCAATTTACCCCTTATCTCTCCCTAGCCTTAGCAAAGCAAAGAATAATTTTTATTTCTATTAACAACCCTTATCTCTCCACAACCTTAGCAACTTAATTAAAAATTAAATCAAAAATATAAAAACCTTTTATATCTCCCGCTCCGCATTTCACGGGATTCGATCTTGCACTCTCTCCCTTGCTAGCACCTTGGCCATGGCTTGCTAGCCATGTGAGCCAAGCACTCACGTGCCCACTAAAAGCGTAGAAGGTGCTTTAATATTTCATCGAATCCTTTAGAGCCCTTGGCTCCCTTCTCCTCTTGCCACGTAGCATGTTCGATGCGCTCCCTTCTTACTGAATGCATGAGCCTTTTTGTTCGCTGCTCCTTGGCACTTTCTCCATGAATCTTAGCATGATTTTTGGTGCAAAAATAATCGGAGGAAATTTGAATACTTGGTTTTGAACTTAGGCAAAGGTTTAAATACCTTTTGCCTTCCAAATATTGCACGTCGATGGTGTATTAAACTTGGACGTCGATGCCTTTATAATATGCATAATTAATTTATAAATCATTTAAATTCTATTTAGAATTTAAATTTTATAAATTAACTTTGTAACCTTTGGCTTTATAAAAATTAAAGCCTCCTTGGGGGTTAAATAAAAACTTTTTGTTGCTCATAATGATTTAATAAAAAATCATTTTGCCACCATGGTTTTAATAAAAACCCTTTATTTTTGCCTCACATAATATAAAAATAATATTATGACATCTTTTCAATCAACCTCTCGCATTATTCCTTTTGACCTTTTGACATCAACTGTAGCTTATTCCTTGACATCAATGACAACTTCGTTCCTTGACATCAATGACAACTTTGACTCAAAATGTCCAATAATGATAACAAGGTCAAGATGTCACATCACACCAATGCATGCTTTTTAAAAAGAGGATATTCCTTGTTTTTGCCTGGCTCATGTACAAGTAATTGCATATATGCATAACATTGACAAGAAATATCATCTTTTATTATAGAAACATGCAAATGATAGGGTATGACAATTATTTTTTTTGTCATTATGGTGATGAATAGAAGTAATCCCAAGTTGATTGATAAACCATTAAAAAGCACATGGATTTAATAATCTACATCTTGGTGCACTCTTAAGCTATTATAGGTACACAAAGAGATGATCATTAAATCTAAATGCCCTTTGGTGGTTTATAAATAAGTGAGTATATTTGTAATTGATGGTTTGAATATGTTCCCATTCAATATAGATCGATAAGGAGTAATATTTATACATGATCTACTGCTTGACACTTATAAATTCTTATATGAATGCATGGTGCTAATCACGTTGTACCAATAGCCTTATGGATCTATGAATGGATGAGGTGATGGTGTAATAAAATAGATTGATTGAAGTTATTGTCCCTTAAATTGCCTAGTATATTAGCAAGTGGATTTGGGGTCATTATTTCATTGCCTAGTGCACATACAAGAATTTATATATATGTAAAGCACCAAAATGAGAAACTTGATTATGCTTGGTGATATATAAGGTGGTTCAAGAATGTTGTAGCAGGTATTCTACTTAGTGTGCCAATCATGGTGGTAGAGATAATTTATTTAATATATACCCTACTCACAAGGAATTGCAATATAGTGAATAAAAGGTCTTGCCTACTAGAATGGCACCTTAGGCCTCATGACCAACTACATGTTGGGATAAGAGTTTTATGATAAAATAATTAAGATATTGATGATGATGTCCTAAAATACCTAGTATATAAGTGATCGTCTTTGGCCACTCCTATCCCTCATCTAGCGCATTGTATCGCTCCAAATTTTTCGCATCCCTACCTTCAGGCTATAGGATCCGTGCCCGAAAGGAGGATGGGAAAAGGATGGCGCGGTACCTCGGACTGAGAGGACTTTGCGAAGGTCCCGCCTCTCAAGGGAGGTGCATTTTGATGATTTTTCGACGGATGGTGGGTTCACCAAGAAACATTTAGCGGCAGTTTCCACGCCTAGGTTTTGGAATGTGTTTGATGAGTTCGTTTTAACCTTAAGCATTCATCCTAGGTTTGGCCAAATGAAACTAGATTAATCTATATGAAAATGCAAGTTCAATGAATACAGAAAATAGATTTAAAAGCAAAAAATAGAGAATTTACAGGATGCAAATGAAGAATACCTGATCCGGATGTCTGAAGAAGATTCTGACGTTTGAAGCAGTCTGGATCGTCTGGAATTCGACGAAATCGCCTGCAATCTGACAGAATCGTCCGATACTGACAGAATCGTCTAAAATCGATGAATTCATCATACGAATTCGTCAGAGACCTGCAAAAACGAAAATAGATGCAAAATACAAGAAGTCCTACCGTGCAAACAGAGGCAAATTATACCAAATAGTAGTACGAATTCTGAACAATATTTAAGAACAGAAATTCAAGCAAATTACCGTACTTTAATGGCAAAATATGATCTTAGTATGCAATCTAGGCTAAATGGGTGAACTCCAAATGCAAAATAATATAAAAACCGAATAAATGATCTAATTTGTAGCATAAAATGACAGGGAAAAAGATGAGAAAAGCAAACTTCAGGCACTGATTGCCTCGATGTGGACTGCAGTCGAGATCGTCTCGCATCAATACGAAATCGCCTCGAATTTGACAGGATCGCCTCCGATCTGGACAGGTTCGTCGGCGACGATGGGTGCTGGCTCCGGTTGAAAAATAATGATGTACCTGCAACAAAATTAGTATGGGACTAATGCAAATGCAAGATCAGGATGTTTTAACGTAGAGGGAGTCAATTTATAGATAATTTCAGCCAGGGGTTGGGGAGGGAAAATCCTAGAGATTAAATAGGCTTAGGGGAGTTGTTGGGAGGTTGGAGATCATCCCAATTTGGGAGATCTCCAACGGGGGGAGGGTCCCAACGGTGCAGACACGCTTCTGCCCAGATTGGAGACCCGTTGGAACAGATTCCAACTTTGCAAATTCGGTTTTGCGACAAGATCGTCCGGACGTCCTAGTCCAGACGAAATCGTCAAATCTGGGGCGATATCGTCTGATCGGCGACGATATCGTCAAACGGTCAAAACAACCTCTAAAATTGGCACGGAAAAAGGGGAAACGGAATACCCGACGGTTAACGGGCGGTTTGGGAGGTTAAATTTGAATTTGAAATTATTTACTAAGGTGAATATAATTTTTATAATTTTATCGCGCCAATTTTAGGGTGCTACATTTTGCCCCCTCTTTAGCGAATTTTTCGAAGAAAATGCGTTAAAGATGAGTTCTTCTCGATCTACGAGAAAGCAAAAAATTATACCCATTTTTAGGCGACGATTCTTGGTCGAATCGTACGACAGCTTACTATGGTGCCCCCTCCGTGTTTTTACCCAAATCGAACGTTTGAGGTAAAAACGAAAAAGCAAAATTATTTTTGAATTATTTTGAATAAAATTAAGAAAAATAGGGTAAAACCCTAATTCATTGTTACTGTTCATTTTTACTATTTTTAGAGCTCTGAAGCAAAAAAAATGGTGGAGACGACGCACAGATCAGCAGAGGTCCGACGTGGTCTACGGGTAAGGGTCTAGACTCAACTTAGACTGATTTAATTTGAATTTACATGCTTTGTAGGTAGATTTTTAGGTGAATTTTGAGCATCGCGGCCGTTTTTGGCCGTCGACGTCGGCGAGACGAAATCGTCCCGATTTCGACGAAATCGTCTCAATTTCGTCAATTTCGCCCAAGGGCGAAATCGACGAAAGGGGGACGATTTCATCAATTTAGAGACGATTTCGACAGGCAAAATCGGAGACGATTATGCTCAAATTTGGGACGATATCATCCAATAGTGGGCGATATCATCAATTACATGAAATTGATCTTTTTAAGTTGCATTATTAATTACTGGAATTGTTATTAATGATTGTTTATTGTTTTGTTGTTTATGTTGCAGAGAGGTTTGCTAAAGAGCAGAGAATGGAAGTATGGAGGATTAAGAGATGACTTGGCCGCTCTGACACAGGCAGAGCGAGATCTGCTGGCACAGGCCGGCTTGCAGCATGTGGCGGAGATGCCACAAGTGTCCACAGATATGGGGCTTCTAACAGCCCTAGCAGAGAGATGGTATCCGGGGTCTTCCTATTTTTGGCTATCGACAGGGGAGATGGCTCCCACACTAGAGGATGTATGGAGGATTCTGAGAATCCCCATACAAGGGTGGATGATCACTCCTGCGGCCAATCAGGGCCACGCTATGGGACGACTGTGCGGTGACCCGAGCTTCACCCTGGAGAAGGGCGGAGTTAATATCGAGACACTGCGCCAGATGCCTGGGGCATCTAGACTCACACGGGTGCTAGCTGGAGTGGTTGGTGGACTTCTGCTGTGCCACCAAAGCGGGTGCAGGGTGCCATGGATGCTCGCAGATGTGATCTACGATATGCGGGATCATGGGTACAGGTTTTGCTGGGGCAGTTTTGTGCTATGTCGATTGTACAGGATCCTGTATGGGGTCGTGTACAAGGGCGGTCGATGTCTGGTGATGACATCGCTCCTACAGGTTTGGTGCTGGGAGCACATTGCAGTGCGGAGGCCGGTAGGGCTTCCACTGATAGGGATAGACGGGGAGAGGCCCCGAGTCTTCTACTGGTGGCTCCGAAGAGGGTCACAACGGCGGATCGACCTACCGATGTCCCGGAGGCTACTGGATGACTTGGTCCCGGACCAGATCACCTGGAGACCATGGAGAGGGCACCCAGGGTGGGCCGAGGACGGACAGGAGCTGGCTCGCATCAGGCGAGTCTGTTGGCTGCGGATGGAGAGAGGAGAGGTGGAGCTCCACCGCTATGACCGAGTTTTGAGACAGTTCGGTCTACAGCAGGGGATCCCATCTCTGAGGGATTACGAGTTTTCCCGGACTGTCCGGGATAACACTACGGTTAGCGGGGCTCCCGACATGCAGCGGTTCTGGAGCCAGGACGCGGACGATGCCCCCATCCAGCCAGTGGATGGGGATGACGCAGGGGTAGCCGATGGCTACGATGCCTGGTACACAGGCATCCGCCCTCCTCGGATGATGAGGGCACAGGGTCCGATCCATGCGGTTGTGCGTCGGATAGGGAGGCAGTGCCAGGCAACGATAGAGGCGGCCCAGGGTCACGACGGGAGGGAGCAGAGGAGGCCACAGGCACAGGAGAGGCCACGACAGTGGGAGAGGAGGGAGGAGAGACCCCCATCTCCATAGAGAGAGAGACCACCATCGCCCGATAAGGGCAAGGGCGTGGACACTAGGGAGAGCAACGAGACAACCGACTCTCCGAGCTAAGGTTGCCCGCTTGCGGGCTCAGGTGCAGACACTGCAGGAGGAGGCTACACGGCTCAGAGCTCGGGGTGGAGGAGCGAGCACTCGAGATTTAGCACGTGCTATCACCCAGATCACTTTCTATCAGGCTCTATACTACCAGGCGGTGCCAACGGAGCAGAGGGTGCCATTACCAGCACACATTGCAGAGCCTGTCGTGATGGGGTCATCTAGGACATCATCATGATCTGCATCCCGGACTCACGGCACCACACGGACTGCGATGGGGCCACCTCCTCCACCTCAGGGGGGGGAGATGAGGCTGAGAGCTCGAGGGGCTCTCGAGACACTACACAGAGGGTATTTGATTGAGTATGCCAAGATATAGATTGTGGCATACCAGTCTAGCTGATGTGATGTACATATATTTGTGATATATATAGGAGATATTTTTGATCATATGACTTATGTTTTGAGTATGTTTATGATGCTTTTATGTTTGATTGATTGATTTGATAATTCATGTAATTATGTCGTTAAAAATATTATAATTGGAATGTCATGCTATAAAATTTTAAATGAAATAATCTGATGTAACAAATTGATTGTTTGTGATGAGATGAAATAAAAGATAAAAAGAGACTTCTAACAAAATTTCAAAGGACATTGTCGCTATTATAGACCATTTCATGGAGTCGCTGCTCACTCGGTCGTCAAGCTAATCCCATTTATAGAAATATTGTTAAAAGTAAAAGAGTGCTTAAGAGACTGTCTTAAGACTTTGGTGCAATAGTGCAACTGGTGATGATGATGGTTGGTTTGTTTTCAGATTTTCATGAAAAATATTTGTGCATGAAATAATGTTTAAAATGATTTTTACTAGGCATAAATTCCTAAGTGTGATAAGATTTTTGAATAATTCCTTAGGAATTATACCATCATTGCAAAGTTGAAGGTTGACATAATGACAAAAAATAGTGAAAAAAAATGGGTTTGCTTTTGAAAAGGCATAATTTGTGTAACATAAAATGAAGTCATATGGTTTTTATGATTTTTTGATAAATGGGGAATAAAAATTGTTACAATGGTTTGCGCTAGGCATAGAATATGTAGGTATAGACTTATACCATCATCGCGAAAATCCAAAAAAAATAGTTTTATTGCAAGGTTGATTTTTGATGAACAGAAAATATGAAAAGGAGGGCTTGCGCTAGGCATTCAATTCCAATTTTGGTTTTGAAACTATACCATCGTCGCGAAAGTCAATCAGATATATATGTATATGTTTTGATTGTATAGTTTGAAAGAAATTTTTGATTTTTTTGTTATATAGTTGTCTTTGTGATAAACAACTGTACTTGATTTATTCCAAACAAGTTGCAAAAATAATATTTCAAATTATTTTAAAGACAAAAGTTAGATTTATAAGGAATCCCATGTGCATATGTGAATTCAGTTCCGATCTTGATTTATCATAATGATACACAAAATCTCTCAAATACAAATGTGTGTGCAATTGCTATGTTCATTTACCAGTTTTGAGCAAGATACTATGATACAAGTGATTTGAAGAAACCAAATAAGTGTTCATTAACCATGATGTAGATGCATATAACCATATTAGACTACTATGTAGGTCGGATTATCAAGAGCTAGCTAATCCATAAGCAGACATAGGTCCGTACAAAAGAAGGTCGCTAATGTGACAGACATATCGCCACGCTAGGAGTTACCCAAGGCCAAGCAGGTTGGGCACAAACCACCTGTTATGGGGCTTACCTCACAGTTTTCGAATAATTGAGAATTCCAGGGATTCAAGCTCATCAACCCTTCTTTTCTTTTCAAAGGGTAGGGAAAGGGATTTTATTGCTTTTGCTTTCTGCTTTCTTTTGCTTTTCTTCTGAACTTTGCTTCTTTTTCTTTTTGTATTTTTTTCTTGATTTTTGAGATAATGCTTGAAATATTGCTGTGATGATTCAAAATAACATTTTTATTTTTCTCTTTTTCTTGAACTTTGCTTTTGTTTTTTTGTTCTATACTAGGGATACTTGCTCGGATTAGCTGTAGAGCAAGGGATTTTTATTCTGGGTAGGGGTGAGCTTGTCCTTTTGCCAATTCTCAAAGATTCTAGACCATGTGCATGATAGGATAGCAGGGGAAACTTTTCACTCAAGAAATCACTTCTACTATGTAGCAAAACATGGAAATTACAAATATAATCATTTTATTGTGAAAGATGTGCTTGGTTTAAGTAAATAACAAGATCAATTCTCTATGCTCAAACTTTATTTAATTTGAATTTTGTGGACTTTGATATAAGAGAGATTAGTAATCATGCCAAATAAAATCAAGATATTTATTTTTGTGAGTGTGCAAGTGAGGGATTCCAAATAAATGCTAATTTATCCAAAATAATTTGAAACATATAACTGCAATAATTGTAAGAAAATATATAAGAAATTTTTGAGAAGTTTTTGAGAATGTTTGACTCTCTCTTTCTTCATTATTTTGTTTTGGGTTTCGAAAGAGTCAAGCATATTGTCTGTTTTTATCATTATTTTTGTTTTGATTTTTGTTTGTGAAAAACAAAATCTAACAAGTGCCATAAATAAATGCAACAAATAGTTTTGAAAATTTTGGTGATTATGAATGTTTTTGATGTTTTTGGATTTTTATATTTTATAAATTTAAAAGAAAACAAGATAATGGTTTTGAAATATGCAAAATAAATATGTATGTACAAGAATGAAATAATCACATTTTATGCATAGTAACGTTTAAGATGCAAAATATTCATGGGTTCTTTAAGTTCTTTACCATCTAAGGTAGACAATTTGTATGCCCCTGATTCAAATTTAGCAGTAATGATGTATGGTCCGAGCCAGTTGGGCTCAAATTTACCTTTAAGGTCCTTAGTTGCATTTGTATTTTTTTGAAGATTTTGAGGATTTTGATTTTTTTTGTATTTTGATTTTAATTTATGAATTGAAATTGGTGGTATATACAAGATGATCTATATACACTATACAAGGTTATTTGAGTATAGCATGTCTAAGGTTGCTTCAAAATCAAAGGAGGTTTTGAAGGATAATCTGGTTGAGGTGAAGGTAAGAATAGAAGGTGATGAATAAAAGGTAGTGATAACAAAAGGTTTGTTATAATGTAGAATAATGTAGCAAAAGATTTGACTTTTATATGTGTAAAATTGATCATGTTACAAAATAAAATGTTAGAAGGATAAGAAAGTTCTTCATTCTTATCATTATATTCCAAGTTTTGATAAGATGGAGAAAGTATATGTGAAAGATATGCATGAGTGTTATTTGGTAAACAAGGATGATCATATATGGATGAAGAAAAGTGATGGATAGAAGATAATTGTGACAATAGAGAATGTATAGAACTTGATGTTTCAACCGTTAAATATTCTTCAAATGGTGTTGGGTCACCATGTATGGTAACAATTTTATTTGCAATTTCAAACTTCAAACATTGGTGAAGAGTGGAAGGGACAACCCTCATCGTATGAATCCAAGGACTTCTGAGAAGTAGGTTGTAAGGTGAAGGGCAATATCCTACATAGAATAAAGTATCCAGGATCTTGGATCCAATATTAAGGGGAAGAATTATAGTACCTTGAGCTTCTTGAATTTCATTGTTAAAAGATTTTATAATAACATTTGATTCATTAAGATCTTCTTCCTTTGTTTTGAGTTTTTGGAATAATTGATAAGTGCATAAATTAAGAGAGGAGTCATTATCTACCATGATAGTTCTAACAAGTGTTTCTTTACGAGATCCGGTAATGTAAAGATAGGAGTCTTCTTGTGGAGTAGAGGAAGGAATATCCTCATCATAGAATGAAATATGGTTAACCTCAAGAGGGTTTACACCATTAATTATGTTCTTAGAGAAAATATGATGAGGAACAAATTGTTGGCTAGGTATTTTGAACAAAATTTCCTTGTGATAAATTTGTAATACTTCTAAAAGGGATATCTTTGCTTGAGGATTAATCACTTGTTGTTGGCTATCAAAGTGGATTTCAGATTGAGATTTTGATTCTAAAGATGAGCTTTCTATGCTTACATTCCATTTTGGATCATTCTCTAGAGCCAAAGATAGTTTTGAAGGTTGGTCAAATGAGGAATCCATATCTTGAATATCGGATTGAGTTGATTGAACTTGAGGTTGCTCATTTGTAGTTTTTGTTACAATATTAATAATATCATCATGATGGGACACATTAACATGCAATATTTGATTGGTTTCTTGTTGTTGATAATTGAATAGGGGTTCTTGGGAGATCCCCATGTCTTGATTGATTATTGGTATTTGTTGTGTAGGAGTTTGATTGTTAAATGGAGATTTATAATCAGTTGTAGATTGTAATTCCTTTATATTAAAAAGACCCTTATCAATCAAATCTTGAATTGCACATCTTAAATCTTTACAATTTTGTGTCATATGTCCATCTACTCTATGATATTCACAATGTAGCTCAGGTTTAAACCAATCTGTTGTGGTATCAGAGTTGTCTTATGGAAGGGAGTTCAATCTTATTTGTGTCAAGTAAATACTTGAGAATTATATCCATTGGTTGATTGAGCTTAGTAAATTTACGTGATGAAGGTTTTTGAGAGGTTTTTGATAAATGCCTTAGGAATTTCGTCATAAAAGGGCCTAATGGTTTCTCACCTCTACTTTCTTTATTATGGGTAGAATGATGATAGGAAGATTGCGAAGTAGGAGGTGAGTGCATGGTAGAATTGGAAGAATAAGTATTTTCTTGTTGAAATGGATGTGTTGTATTGAAAGAAGAGTATTGAAAAGGTGGAGGAGGATTATATGTGGGTTGATAGACATAATATGGATATATGGGAGAATAGATAATATCATTATGAAGAGGATTGGCAAAGGGATTGTTTTGTTGGGTTATGGATGAAAAATAAGAAGAGTGTGATGGAGGTGATGTTGAATAGGGATGAGGTTGGTCATAATCAACAAATGTATTTGGCTGAATTCTTCCAACATTACTGATGGGCTCATATTGATTTGAGTAAAAACTCATGGTTTCTTTAGTACTTCTAAAAGTAATATTTAGCATCTACTATTTGGAATTGAATCTAAAACATATAAACTTGAAATGATGATTTTTTTCTTTTGTTTTTCTTGTATATATATATGTTTTTGTTTTCAAAAGGTTTATAATGCATTCACGTCGGGTTCACCAAAATGTATCGCTCCAAATTTTTCGCATCCCTACCTTCAAGCTATAGGATCCGTGCCCGGAAGGAGGATGGGAAAAGGATGGCGCGGTACCTCGGACTGAGAGGACTTTGCGAAGGTCCCGCCTCTCAAGGGAGGTGCATTTTGATGATTTTTCGACGGATGGTGGGTTCACCAAGAAACATTTAGCGGCAGTTTCCACGCCTAGGTTTTGGAATGTGTTTGATGAGTTCGTTTTAACCTTAAGCATTCATCCTAGGTTTGGCCGAATGAAACTAGATTAATCTATATGAAAATGCAAGTTCAATGAATACAAAAAACAGATTTAAAAGCAAAAAATAGAGAATTTACAGGATGCAAATGAAGAATACCTGATCCGGATGTCTGAAGAAGATTCTGACGTTTGAAGCAGTCTGGATCGTCTGGAATTCAACGGAATCGCCTGTAATCTAACAGAATCGTCTGAAATCTAACGAATTCATCAGAGACCTGCAAGACAGAAAATAGATGCAAAATACAAGAAGTCCTACTGTGCAAACAGAGGCAAATTATACCAAATAGTAGTACGAATACTGAACAATATTTAAGAACAGAAATTCAAGCAAATTACTGTACTTTAATGGCAAAATATGATCTTAGTATGCAATCTAGGCTAAATGGGTGAACTCCAAATGCAAAATAATATAAAAACCGAATAAATGATCTAATTTGTAGCATAAAATGACAGGGAAAAAGATGAGAAAAGCAAACTTCAGGCACTGATTGCCTCGATGTGGACTGCAGTCGAGATCGTCTCGCATCAGTACGAAATCGCCTCGAATTTGATAGGATCGCCTCCGATCTGGACAGGTTCGTCGACGACGATGGGTGCTGGCTCCGGTTGAAAAATAATGATGTACCTGCAACAAAATTAGTATGGGACTAATGCAAATGCAAGATCAGGATGTTTTAATGCAGAGGGAGTCAATTTATAGATAATTTCAGCCAGGGGTTGGGGAGGGAAAATCCTAGAGATTAAATAGGCTTAGGGGAGTTGTTGGGAGGTTGGAGATCATCCCAATTTGGGAGATCTCCAATGGGGGGAGGGTCCCAACGGCGCAGACACGCTTCTACCCAGATTGGAGACCCGTTGGAACAGATTCCAACTTTGCAAATTTAGTTTTGCGACAAGATCGTCTGGACGTCCTAGTCCAGACGAAATCATCAAATATGGGGCGATATCGTCTGATCGGCGACGATATCGTCAAACGGTCAAAACAACCTCTAAAATTGGCATGGAAAAAGGGGAAACGGAATACCCGATGGTTAACGGGCGGTTTGGGAGGTTAAATTTGAATTTGAAATTATTTACTAAGGTGAATATAATTTTTATAATTTTACTGCGCCAATTTTAGGGTGCTACACGCATCTACAAAAAATTGCACTCATGTAAGATGTAGGATGTGAGCAACTGAGGGCATCAATGATAGGAATGTTGTTAAATGTTCCAATCATGATGGAATAAGTTCTTTATCCATTAATTGGTATATTTATGAAAAATTGCTCAAATGGATAGATAATATCTACCTATCTAAGTGGAACATGGGGTTGCACTCTATTGTCACATTAATGATATGATTCAGGTTTAATTGCATGCTTATTGAATAAACCAGACAAGAAAGAGGATCATATTAATCCAGTTTTTGGTAAGGATTACAAAGAATTGTAGGCCTACAAGATATTGGATTAATAGAGCTTCTCATATTGAGTGGCCTATTAGACAAGTAGCTTTTGATGAATTTTATGAAATAATTTCATGACATATTTGATAGGTCATTCCAAGATACTAAAGTCTCCCTTTGTTGCATGACATTTCTAAAAAAATTGTAGAAACATAGTATGTCAAAGGAAGAAATCAATACCCTAGAAGGGTCTATTAAATAATCATGAGAATTGATGATAAATAAGGTTTATTTATAAAATAATGTTTATATTTTATGAGCAAGAATGTGATGTGAGAATTGTGTTTATCTAAATAATCATGATAATTATGTTGAGATAGAAGAAAGGGATAAGGTTGGGTCATTAGGGTCATAGATAATCATGTCATACATCACTTAACCGAATAGAGGGAGAAGAAGAGAATATATGTGATAGATATGAATAGGGAAGCCTAAGAAAGTAGAGCAGAAGAAATTGGTTTGCTAGTGTTGGGTGCCCAATATTAAGACAAAAAAATAAGCAAGGTCAGGTCATCAGGATCATAGATGATCATGTCATACATCACTTAACTCAACAGAGGGAGAAGAAGAGATATGAAAGGAGGAAACGTAATTTTTTTGAATTGGGCAGTCCAGTTAGCATTAGGTACCTCATGCAATGCAAGTGACTATTGGTAGGTAGATTGCTTCATCATAAATCCTCCCGAATTGATGGTATGAGAAAGAAAACCAAGCAATAATGCAATCAGGAACATGATTCTTGGTAAATATAAATTTAGGCTAGTACATGGGCAAGTAGTTATGTAATCAGTCATATGAACAAGCAAGTCGTGTAGGGTTTAAGAAGAATATATTTTAAGATGCATCATATTAATTGGTTCATTATGTTCTTTATCATCTAATGGGGCTAGGCGGTAGGCTCTAGATCCAAATTTGGTAGTGATGGTGAAAGGACCTAGCTAATTAGGCTCAAATTTTCCTTTGAGTTTTTCTTTGGCATTGGTATTTTTTTGTTTTCTTTGAGGATTAGGCCCCATGTTTCAAAGACCTTGGACATACTTTCTTATTTTTTGGTAGATAAGATACTATAGCATTAATACCGGGTTTTACAGGTTGACCCAAAACCTTTTACAAAAATCAGCCCAGGGTTTTTGATGAACATGTCCTTACTAAGGATCCTATATATGTAAAATCTACATGCCGCCAAAGCCATTACATCCGGTAAGGCACATAGCCTGTTATCAAAAATAAACTTCCCATAAAAAATTTTGGGTATACCCCGAGAAAACACACTTGCACATAATTACAAAAAAATAAATAGACAAGAATCCCTTCCTTGAAACAGTGGAGAAATAAAAAGCTACAGACACACATAGCAGAGTACTGAAAAAAACTCCCACAAACTCTTTATTGACAGTTACTCTTAATAATTCTTTGGTAATTTCTTTCTTTCATATATGACATGCTTTGGGACCACATCCCATCTCGGCCAATCAGCCTTGGAGAAGTGAACCTGCTGGTTAGATTTATGGAGGTGGTTATCTGGTGGTCCACGTGGCTCTGGTTTGAAGTCTTATATTGTTGTTTATTTCCTACCCTGTGATTATCAATCAACCTCAAATTACTAATACGACTAAGAGCCATGTTATCTGACATGTGACTATCCCCATTAGTCTTTGTGGTATTTCCAAGCAGCATCCATGAATACTGGTGGCTCGGATAATTTTTATTGTGAGTCCATTTTAAAAAGAGACGGGAATACTCCTAGCCTTCAAATTTACAGTGCCTTCCTTGTTGGTAAATTCGACTATCATTCTTGGAATTTTTGTTGAATAAGCTCCTCTACTTTGCTCGAGACATCGTGTTCCCATTTGAAAAGTCTATCACCATCAACACCCAAATTGGCCAACTTATCAGCAATTTTGTTAGCTTCTCAAAATACATGTTGGGATTTTCTGTCTTGTCTTCCCTGGAAAAGGATCCTAGCCTCTTCAACAATTATTTTAATCCTCCAAGGAGGTGTTTTCCAATTATTGAGGATATTTATAACATGCATAAAGTCTCCTTCTATGATCAAATTACCTTATAAGTCTTGAGTCATTTGAAGGCCTCTCCACATAACTCTAGCTTCAGCTTCATTGTTCGTCCTTGTTCCCAAATATTCAAAAAATGCAAGCATCATATTCCCATTATGATCTCGCACAATGCCACCAACGCCTACTCTTCTAGGATTTTCCTTAGTTGCTCCATCAAAATTAAGCTTAAACCAACCCGTAGGAGGTGGGGACCACTTAACATTGGCTCTGGGGTTGACTACCCTAGGCACAGACTCATCTAACAAGGTTAAGCTTAAATATTGAGCAATCATGGTCTCCTGCATATGAGGTTTACGACTATCAAAAGGAATAAGGTTCAAATTCTCATTGGCAAAGGATAGGATCCTGGAAATGATAGTTTTATGATCATGGATAGACTCATTAAAGACTCTATGGTTCCTTTCTAACCACACCTACCAAAGATAGTGATTGAGACAAATTTTCCACATGTATCTAAGAATTTGTCTTGAAAAGCATGTTGAGCATACTTTCTTATGATAAGCATGTTGAAGTCTATTATGATAGGTTCTTAAGTGTTCTAGGGCATTGATATGCTTTTCTTCTAAAATATCTAATTGATGAAGGTGGCCTAGATGATATTCATCATCGATCGAAGAGTCTTGTAGCAAGACTCTCAAAGAAGGGATTTCAAGTTCAAAAGGAAAAACTACTTCAGCACCATAGACTAAAGCATAAGGTGTTGTACTTGTAGGGGTTTGTACACTAGTATGATATACCCATAAGGCAGGATATAGTTGCAAATGCCAATCTCAACCATTTTTATTGACCAATTTCTTAAGGATTTTGATTAATGTCTTGTTGGAAGATTCTGCTTGGCCATTTCCTTGAGGATAATAAGGTGTTGACCATTTTTATTGAATTTTATATTTGGCATAAATCTTATAGACTTCTTTGTTTTTAAATGGTGTACCATTATCTATAATTAAGATAGATGGTATTCCATAGTGGCTAATGATTTGGTTGATGATAAATTTGAAAACTTGAATTCTAGTTGTAGAGGATAAAGGCATGGCTTCAACCCACTTGGTGAAATACTCAATGGTAGTGATAATGAATTTATGTCCATTTAATGATTGAGGATTAATTTTTCCTATTATGTCTAATCCCCAAGTGGAGAAAGGCCAAGGTGATGTAATTGGTTGCAATTCTTGTGAAGGAGCATGAACAAGGTTATCATGTCATTGGCATTTGTCATATTTCTTGACATAGTTGCAGGTGTCTTTTTCCATGGATGGCCAATAATAACCCATTCTAAGGAGTTTTCTAGCTATAGATAGTCCACTAAAGTTTCCACCACATGATCCATCATGGGATTCTTTAATGATTGTTTGAGCTTCTTCTGAGTTTATGCATCTAAGAAGCATACCTTCAAAGGAGCGTCGATATAGAATATCTCCTATGATGACATATTTACAAGCCTTTTGTCTAAAATGTTTACGTTTTAGGTGATTTAATCCTTTAGGTAATGTGCCATCCTTTAGGAAATTAAAAATGTCTTGATACCAAGGTTCTTGAGGTGAAGTTGATTCAATGGTATAAATATCTAAAGGTTGTTGGCATGATTTTAATATTGTAGGTTCTTTTATTGATCATATGACAATGGAATTTTCTCATCCTCTAATTCTAAGGGTATGAGAGATGCCATTGTAGCCATAGCATCTACATGGTGATTACTAGATTGCAATAATGGCTTCTATTGTGATTTTATCAAAATAAGCTATTAATTTATCTACAATATCTTTATAAGGATTTAATTTGTCATCTTTGGTTTGGTAAATACCATTGATTTGGTTAATCACCAATTGTGAATCACCATATACTATTAAGGTTTTAATTTTTAGGTTCAACATGACTTGAAGACCCAAGATGAGTGCTTCATATTCTGTTGTGTTATTAGTGCATGAAAATTGAAGTTTAAAGGATAATGGTATGAGTTGTTGTTGTGGGGTAACTAGGACAATTCCTACCCCTACACCTTTGATGCATTGAGCTCTATCAAAGTATAAAATCCAAGATTCAGGCTCTTGAGCTTCTATAGTTAGAATTGTTTCATTAGGGAAGCTTACATCCAAAGGATGCTTTGATTCTAAAGGTTCTACGGCAAGTTGGTCTATGATTACTTGTCCTTTTAATAAATTTTGGTTAATGAATTCAAGGTCAAATTCACTAAGGACTATGACCCATTTGGAAGTCCTACCTGAGAGGTAAGGTTTTGACATTAGATACCTTAATGGATCTACTCTTGCTATGACATATGTCTTTTGACTAAGCATGTAATATCTTAATTTGAGTGAGGAAAAGACAACTACTAAACATAGCTTTTCCAATGGTGTATAATGAGTTTCATAACTCACCAATGTTCTACTTATATAGTAGATAGCCCTTTCTCGATGTTGATCATCATATTGAGCTAGCATAGCTCCAAGGGCATGATTAGTAGTAGCTATGTATAGTAATAATGGTTGGGTTGGATTAGGTGGCATTAGAATAGGTGGTGTCAAGAGATAAGTTTTTAAGGCTTCAAAAGCCTTTTGGAATTCATTGTCCTAGTCAAATTTGGTATCTTTCTTAAGTAATTTAGAAAAGGGTTGGCATTTATCTACTAATTGTGAGATAAATATCTGAATGGCTTGTAATTTGCCTTGGAGACTACAAAGTTTAGTCAGATTTGTTGGTGGTGGCATGTTTGTTATTACTACAATTTTAGTAGGATCCACCTCAATTCCATGATGGGATACAATAAATCCTAATAATTTTCCCGATGTTACCCCAAAAATGTATTTTTGGGGTTTTAACCAAACTTTGTATTCTCACAATCTCTTAAAGATGCATCTTAGATCTTGAATATGATCTTCTCTTTTTGAGATTGCCCTAAGAGGTCATCTACATAGTCTTCTACAATTTCATGCATGAGGTCATGAAATATATATGTCATGGCTCTTTGATATGTTGCTCCTACATTCTTTAGACCAAAGGGTATAACTTGGTAACAAAATGTACCCCAAGGGGTTGTGAAGGCTATTTTAGATTGGTCTTTAGGAGTAATTTTTATTTGGTTGTATCCTAAAAATCCATCCATTAGAGATAACATTTTAGAGCCTACAGTGAAGTCTACTATCATGTCTATGTTTGGTAAAGGGAAATCATCCTTGGGACATGCTTTGTTTATATCTCTGAAATCTATGCAAATTTAAATGGATCCTTCTTTCTTGGTGATAGGCACAATGTTGGAGATCCAATCCAAATAATCTATGGCTTTTATGAAGCCAACATCTAATAGTTTTTTAAGCTCATCCTTGACTAGGAGGGCGACCTTAGGATGCATTTTTCTTAGTTTTTGTTTAATTGGTTTGGCATCTGGATGCATGACAAGATGGTGCACAACTAATGAGGGATCAAGCCTAGGCATGTCATCATATGTCCAAGTAAAAATATCATTGAATTATTTTAAGAGGTTTGTATATTCTATTTGTTTATCTTGGGATAAGACCTTTCCTAATTTCAAGATTTGAGGATTTTCCTCAGTGCCAATGTTGATGTCTATTGTTTCTTCAATTAAAATTTGTGATTCATCCTCAAATTGAGGAGGAGTAGGTAATACTCCTAAGTCCTCAAATTCTTGTGGATCTAATGTCATTTGTTTTGGTTTGGGTAGTTGAGTAGAATCTAGATTGAATATTTGTTTAAGGGATTCTTCAATGTGATCTTGATCATAAGAATATTTGATGTTATTTTCTTCTTGATTAGATATGAGTTTAGGATGGGTAATTGTTAACATGTTGATGCTAGCAAAGCGTAAGGTTTTATGAGGTGTTATATTGAGAAGTGACCATAGTTCCTTCTCATCTTCATCACCCCATTGGGAGCCATGCAAATATTTGGTGTAATTGTCTTCATCATCTTCTTCTAATAAAGGTGATGGCTCATTCTTGTTGGGGATATATCCTATCCCACATCATCCTAGCCAAGGTTTAGCTTCTAAAGGTTCTTTAATGCCTTGTTCAAATCGACCTAAGCCTTTTCCTTGATAACCCATATTGACTAGCATTTGTTTAGATATAGAAAATGTAGGTGACATGTAGCATGATGCATATGTTCATTGATTAGGCATGAAGTTACCACCTTGAATTTTATCATAAAAAGTAGTTCCACCATAGATAAAGGCACAAGTTCCTATTTGGACTTTTAAACCCTTTCTATTGGGTAGACCTATGATATGAGGGGAAAGGAAAAGGCTAACCAAATTTGTGAAAGGATCTAGATTTGGATGAATTAAGTTAATTTTTTCTTTTGAGGAATATTGAGGATCCTCTCCCAAGTTTATGAGAGGTTCTTCTAATACCTCTTTACCTTTATTTGACTTAGAAGAAGTTGATGGTAATGTTGATTGAAGTGAGGGACAAAGGTTGAATTCATTTTGTTGAATTTCTAAGAAATGGCATAAGGCAAAGGGTTCTAGATCTCTAGGAATATGGATAATCCTTCCTTGATATTCATATTTTAAACATTGATGTAGGGTGGATGGTACCACCTTCATGGCATGTATCCAAGGTCTACCAAGCAACATGTTATATGTTACATCACATGATATAACATAAAAGAGGGTGTTAAGGACATGTGGTCCTACTTTCAAAGGTAAGGTTATGGTGCTTGTGACCTCTCTTTCTTCATTATCAAAAGCTCTAATGATGAGGTCATATTTTTGTAAGTCTTTTATACTTAAGTCAAAATTTTATAAAAATTTGACATTGCAAACATTTAAGGCTGACCCATTGTCAACTAGAACTCTCTTGATATGTTTATCCCCTATTTGGGCTATTATATAAAGAGGTGAATCTCCTGATATGGTTTCAAGAGGTGTATCTATTTCATGAAATGCTAGGATAACACTATTAACTCCAATGAATCCTACTATATTGGTAATATCATTAGGAGATATGTCTTGAGGGACTTCTTGCTCACTTAAGAGTTTAAGCAATATTTCCCTATGGGCAGGTGATGTTTTTAGTAATTCTAGAAGAGAGATTTTTATAGGTATACTTTCTAATTATTGTCGAAGATCAAAGGAATGTAAGGTATTTTTAGGAGGTGTAAGGACTAAAGGTGATTTGTTAGGAACATTTACCTTAGTATTGCAAGGAATGACCAAGGGTGGTTGTTTAGAAGATTGATTTTTAGCTTGTTGTCTAGTTACTACATAAGATGGTTTTGATAAATGAATTATGCCTACAAAATTGGTAGCCTTTTGATCATGTGCTGGTAAAGGATTTTGAAAAATTCCTAAATTTTTATTAGGAGTATCTTGTTGATTGAAAACTATATTTCCTTCTTCTATGAGATCTTGAATGAGGTTTCTCAAAGTGATACACTTATCAGTTTTGTGACCATTTACTCGATGATAGTCACAATATTTATCTTCTTTATACCAATTGGGTAATTCCTTTGTAGTATCCCATGGTCTAATGGATGGGAGACTTATCATATTTGAATCAAGGAGCATTTTTAGCATGGTAGTTTGAGTTTATCTAATATTTGTAAATTATCTCTTAGATTTATCTTGTCTTGATACTACCAACTTTTGAGGAGTATTTTGGGTTGCATTCACATTGTTGTTTTGATGGGAATCAGTTACACCATCCCCTACAACATGTTTGTTTTTGTATTGTCCCTTTTTGGAAGGTTTATCTTCTTCCTTCTTATAGCTAATTTATCCTCTTCTTATGAGAATGACTTCTACCCTTTTGGCCATGTCCACGACTTCTTCAAAAGAGGTAATGTTGGTCATTTCTAAAGGATAGGATAATTGTTCATGAAGGTTCCTTATAAATATGTGCAAGAGTTCTTTAGGGGGAGGAATATATTGAAGTCTTCCTACCAAGGCTCTCCATTTGGCTAAGAAATATGAGAAATGTTCATTCTTGGATTGTTTAAGTTGGTATAGGTCATCTATGGTGACCTTTTCTTCTATATAAACTAAAAATTGCTTAACAAAGGCTTCCATAAGTTCTTTGAAATTTTTAATGGAGTGACAAGGTATTTGGAAATACCATTCTAAGGCTAATCCACTAAGGCTTTTAGGGAATAACCTAAGGAGTAACTTTTCATCATGATTTATATCACTACATGCTATTTGAAATAGCCTTAAGTGATTAATGGGATCTTGTTTTCCATTGTACATTTGAAACTTAGGAGTCTCAAAATTTTTGGAAAAGGATGGTTGACTATTATAGGATCTAATGGTTCATTATAGAACTCATCAAAGGAATACTTTTGTTTTGATGATCCTTGAAGAGAGGCAATTTGGCACTCAAGTTCTTCAAACTTAGAATCTCTCTTTTCAAGGTGTTCAAGTTTGGCATTGATGTTTTGAAAATCATCACTTGGTGGATTTGGTGGAGTAGGTAAGGTTAAAGGAGGTTGAGAGTAATATTGATATAGAAAAGGTAAATTTGTGAAATATGGTGTAACTTGGTTAGATGTTGTAGGTGGAGGGGTATAATTAACCCCTAAGTCATGTGACAAAAAGGGATTTGTAGAATTGGGATTTGGAATAGGTATTGTGATACTAGGAGATGATGTTGGAATTGGTATGCCCATAATAGGAACACCTATAGATATGGTTGGGGGAGTTGTAGAATCAGTTGGATGTGCCATAGCCACATTAATACTAGCAAAATTATTTCAATTTTCATTCATTTGTGCTATAGTGGATTGTCCATTAGAATGTTTAGGATTTTCATGAGATGTAGAAGGTTCTCTCCTATTTTATTCTTTAAATTCCTCTCTAAGAATATCTAAGAAAATATCTCTATTCCTTCTAATGTAATATCTCATATGATCTATGGAATTAAAATATACTTTCTCAATAACATGTTCTTCTTCTCTAAGTTCATGATTTGGCCAAGGGTTTTCTACTTGGTCCTCATGTTCATGTGTAAATATTTCATAAGATGATGATGCTAAACCCTTGCTTTAGGTATTGTAAGGATGTTGAGCCATAGGTTAAAGTATTTTTGAAGGGAAGGGAGTTAATTTATTAAATTTTTGTTTCTAGAGTACTTATAGCAAAGAAGAGAAGATATTTTGAAATCCTTATGTCACCTTGGAAAAACAACCCTCCTTATGACTCTCATTATCCCACTATAATATACTAGCCAAGAGAGATATCCCTCCAAGGTTCATATATTGATTTACTCAAGGGGTAATTATCCTTCCCCCAGTAGGACTAACAATTTGGTTATGTTCTTGTTATCTTGGATTAATGTGATTTACACTATGCAAACAAATTAGATGATCTTGTTTAAGTTTTGAATAATTTTATCTTATTAAGGCAAAGGGAGTGTTCACGTCAAGTTCACCAAAATATAGATTCAAAACCTAAAACATGTATGGAGGGGACAAGATCAAATTTGAATTTCCAGGCCATGATTTGAGACTAGAGCATGTGTGATTAGGGAAGGTAGTGGGAATAAGGAATATGTGTGCCTCTGGTTAATGCCATAGAGATTTTTTTATGTTGAAAAAAGCACCACATTAGAATAAAAGCACCACTAGAACTTGTGTAAATGGTACCCACCTTGATCAACAATCAGTTTGATTAGTCAAGTGACCAAAAATACATAATTTTCAAAAGCGTCAATGGTGATTTTGTAAACTTATGGTAATTTTGTAAATGATCTAATTTGGTGTTTGGGTTGCTTGGGTTGTGATTTTTTATTTTGGTATGATGTCTTTTATATTTTATTAGGGTTAATATCATTAGGTATGTCAAAATTGGGTGTCTACAGTACTAGAATACTAATATTGTGATCCATGAAATATAGCAAATATGTTTGAATATGTGTATGTATTTGTGTGAGAATATATTGTAAATTTAATATTGGTATATTCTGAGAAGAATTGATCATATGTTAATAATAATGCATTCAATGGACTAATAAGATTTTAGGGGATGACTTCATCCAAGTGATATTAGACAATTTTTTGCTATCCTTGGAGTGGTTTGAGGAAAATTGTGAGCATACATTGGCACCATTACCAAGAACAAGATTAGACCATAACCCTCTTGTGTTTTTGTGTAGTCAGGAGGATAGAAAGGAAAATAGTCCCTTTATATTTTATTTTATGTGGTTACAGCACCCAAGTATTTATGAGGAAATAGAAATATGGTGGATGCATCCAGTTCAAAGATCCAATATGTTTATGGTTGCTAGGAAATTGAAACATGTGAAGAGAAAAGTAAAAAAGTGGAATAAGGAGGTCTTTGAAGATATATTCTTGCAAAAATATTGGTTAAGGTAATAATTGACTTGACTTGAATATGAAATAAGTAGAAATAGGGTGAACATGTCCTTTATAATAGAGAGAAAATTATCTAATCAGAATCGCATACAATATTGGCAAGGGAGGATATATATTGGAGATGAAAATCAAGGAACCAATGGTTAGTGAAAGGAGATAGAAACACAAGTTATATTCATGTCTCTACTATAAAACATAAAAGTGTATCAAGGATAACTAAAATTAAAAAAGGGGATGGAGAAGTAATAAGAGAGGAAGATCAAATTATACAAGGGGTTGTGGATTTCTTTATATTATCACTAACAAAGGACAAGGATGATCAAGAAGCTATGGAGGAAATGATTCAACATATCTCAAGGATTCTATCTAGAGATATGAATGCAAAACTTTTAAAAAGAGGTAAGTGAGGAGGAGGTCACAGAAGCAGTCTTCTCATTAGGAAAATATAAAGCTCTAGGATCTAATGGATTTCAAGTGGGTTTTGTCCAAGATTTTTGGAACATAGTAAGGATGTAGCATTAGCAATAAGAGAGTTGCACCACTCAGGCAAAGTGTTAAGTGAATATAATAATACTTTTCTAGTGCTCATTCTGAAGAAGCCTAGGCTGAAAGGATAGAAAGACTTCAAGCCAATTAGTTTATGTAATTCCATTTACAAGATAATATCAAAAGTGATTATATTAAGGCTAAAGTTTATTCTTCCAAAGATCATTTCATAGTATCAAGGGGGCTTTATAAAGGGTAGAAATATTTTGGATGGATTAATCTCACTCCATGAGACCATGCATCCAATTAAAATTAGTAAAAAGGAGGAAATGGTCTTACAACTTGATATGAACAAAGCCTATGACTGGGTCTCATGATTTTTCCTAGATAGAGTCCTAAATAAATTTGACTTCAATAGATATTGGAGAATATGGATGAATAACTACTATTGAGGTCCTAAATTCTCAGATATAGTAAAAAATCTTCAAATAGATTCTTTGTAAGTATTAAGAGACTAAGGCAAGGGGCCCATTATCCTTGTATTTCTTTATAATAATGGCAGAAGCATTGGGAAGATGCACTGGATCAACAAAATAAGTGGGATCTTTAAGTGGGTTGAAACCTTCTATATCTATAAAAGGTATTATTCACCAATAATTTATGGATGACACAATTTTGTTGGGGAGACCATCTATAGCTAAGGTGAAGGAATTTAGGAGGATATTAGATCTTTATGAAAATACATCCCAACAAATGATAAATATGGAAAAGACTAAGGTGTTTTTATAAAAACTATAGAGAATCAAAAAAGAAGAACAACAATAGATCTTGGGTGTGGTGTTTCAACTCTCTTTTATTTACTTGGGATGCTAATATTTATGTGCGAATGCAAGGATCGAATGTGGAATGTGCTAACTGACAGGGTCCAAAGTAAAATAGTTGGATAAAAGGAAAATTTATTGATTCATGCAGGTGAGTTACAACTACTTAAGAGTACTCTCCAAGCAATCCCTATATATTTTTTATCATTATTTTAGATCCCACTTAAAATAACTAATATAGTAGAAAATATTTAGAGAAAATTCCTATGGTCAGGACTAGAGGAGAAGAGTATAATTCTACTTGTAGCATGGGATAGAGTATGCAATGATAAATCAAGTGGAGGATTTAGGCTTAGAATAATAAGGGATATGAACAAGGCTTTGGAAATAAAGTTAGGATGGAAGCTAGTGAAGGAGGGTCATACCTTATGGAAAAAATTCTAAGAGACACACCTTGACAACCAAGAGGATTTAGATTTTTGATCACTTTAGATGCCTACTAGGGTTCTTCATTGTGGAACCACATAGTAAAGGGTAGAGATATCCTATGGAAAGGCATTCAATGGAAGTTAGGGAATGACAAGTCTATCCACTTTTAAAAATATGTGGTTGGAGAAGCACCCATTAGTGAAGGATGAAGAGTTAGATAAAATCAAAATATATATGGAATAAAATTATGGTAATATGGTGAGTGATTATTTGGCTATAGAAGGAGGAGTGGTAAGATGGAAGGATATAATAATCCATAATAAATATGAGGAAGAGTTATAAAATCTAACATCTAAACTAAAAGTATATTATGTAAGCTTCAGTTTAGCTAATGATACAATAGTATAGGGAGCTACTCATAAAGGGCCATTCATTGTGCAGTATCTAGGGGGATTTCGATGGGATCGATTATGGAGAATAAAAACAATTCTAAAGTTAAAATTTTTTCTATGTCTAGTGGTCCAAACCAATATTTTAACAACAAATAACCTACATAAGAGGTGTTTTCAGTTCCCTAAAATATGTTACCTTTGTAAAGCTAATGAGGAATCAGTGAGTTAGATCATATTAGATTGTAATTGCTCCAATATATTATATGATATAATAAATATGGGGGTGGTGTGGGTGTTACCTAATAACATGGTAGGTTGAATAGAATAGTGGGATAAGTCATTTAAGAGCCCAAGACTAAATCAAATTTGGAATTTGATTCCCTTTTATTATGCATGGGGAGTTTGGTTGGAGAGAAATAGAAGGATTTTTAAAAGGGAGAAGATATTGACATCCATAAATGAATAATACATCATAGTGACCATAGTGGAGAATTTTAAAGCATTGAAACTGCATGAAATTCTAGAGTCAAAGGAGGTGGTAAAATTAAGTGAACAATGGAACCTAAGTCTAGTTGGGATGAATGATAATCATCGAGGAGACTTGAGGAGCATGAATAAGTGGTATCCACCCACACAAGGATGGCTAAAGCTAAATTTTTAAGGGGTTTATAAATACAACCAAGGAAAGGTTGGAGGAGGATCAATGTTATGGGATAGCCAAAGAATGTTTATTAGTATGATGAGTGAGTATTTAGGCATTATGATCAGTCATAAAGCTAAAGCTAGAGTGGTCTTGGTAGGAGTAAATATGGTGGTTCAATTAGGGGCTAAGAAATTAATAATTGAGGGAGATTCACTTAATATTGTTAATTATCTCAATAAAAGGGTGATGGCAAGCTGAAGAGCAGCATACATAGTAACAAATACCCTAAGATCTCTGAATTCACTAGAAAAATTTGAGGTGGTATATATGTATAAATAAGAAAATGGGGTGGCATATTTGCTAGCCAACTGGGGAGCTCTTAGAGGGGAAGATAAAATATGGATATCACCAAATGAGATCCACCAAAATGTATTTCAATTAGTGATGGAGGGAGGAGATATAGAAATTCAACTCACTAGGTGAAAGTTTCAAATAGGACTCTGTTGTGGAATTTTTATCCTAGATTAGGAGCTAAAACAAGAGGCCTAGAAGATAAGGGCAAAGAGTTACAGATTTTTTATCATTATTTTTTCCTACAAATAGTCAACAAGAGAAGGCCAAAGAGTTGCATATTTCTAGCCATTGCTACCAGTTTTATGAATATTCCAAGGTTGAGTAAGAGTGGGTATGAGCATGCAGGTGAGGAGAATATATAATATGGAATTTTTATTTTAGAATAAGAGCTAAAATGAGAGACCTGATAGAGAAGGACAAAGAGTTGCAAATTTTTGGTTGTTACTTTTTCCTTTAAACATTCAACAATGGAAGGATAGAGAGTTGTACATTTCTAACCATTGTTGTTATTTTACAAGAGGGGTTTAAAGTAGAAATAAGGGTAGAGAGTTATATATTTTAATTTATTGCTACCAATGCTATGAATTTTCCAAGGGGGTTCAAAGCAAAGAAAATGGAAACAATAGAAGAAAAAAGAGTTACAGATTTTGTGTTGTTGTTGCCAGTGTTGTGGATTTTTGAAGGGGAATTTAGAGCAGAGAAAAGGGAAATAATAGAACAAAGAGTTGAATTTTTTATTAGTGTTATCAGTGTTGTGGATTTTCTAAGGTTGGGCAAGAGTGGGCATGAGCATGCAGGTGAGGATAACCTTTGTTGTGATTTTTTTATTCTATATTAGGAGCTAAGATGAGAGACTTGACAAAGAAGGGCAAAGATTTATAGTCTTTTTTGTTATTTTTATGTAAATAGTCAACAAGAAAAGGGTAGAGAGTTGCAAATTTTTGGCCATTGTTACCAATGCTTTGGATATTCCAAGGCTGAGCAGGATTGGGCATGAGCATGCAGGTAAGGATAATTTTTCTATGGAATTTTAATTTTAAAATAGGAGATAAAACAAGAGGCATAGTAAAGAAGGGTATAGAGTTGTAGATTTTTGTCATTACATTTTTTAATATTCAATGAGAGAAGGACATAGAGTTGTCGATTTTTTATCGTTGTTGCCAATGTTATGAATTTTCCAAGGGGGATTTAAAACAAAAATAATGGAAGAGAGTTACAAATTTTAAGTTGTTGTTGCCAGTGTTGTGGATTTTCCAAGGGGATTTAGAGAAAAGATAATAGCAACAATAGAAGGGTAGAGATTTACAAATTGTTTGGTGTTGTCAGTGTTGTGGATTTTTTAAGGGGGTGTAGAGCAAAGAAAAGGATAATAATACAAGGAAAAAGAGTTGAAAATTTCTAGTCAGTGCTATGGATTTACCAAGGTTTATTAGGAGTGGTTGTGAGCATGTAGGTGAAGAGAATCTTTGTTGTGGAATTTTTTATTCTATATCAAGAGCTAAGATAAGAGGCTTGTTGGGCACTGAATTGCACCAAGTTTTCACTCAATACTGTGGTTGTCTATCTTCCTACTTTCTATCCAGGCTTGCACCCGATAGCTGCAGCTCAACACTCAACATTGGATGGACCAAAATAGGGGTTTTCGATCCAACCTCCAGAGTAGGTTGGTTCCTTGTCAACTTAGCAAGTTGTTGACACAATTATGCTCACTTAGGGTTTGGAGTTTAGGGTAAGAGAAGGTTAGGGTTAGAGAGATGTAGATAATAGTGGATGGATAGGTTAACAACATTGCACTACCATAAAAAGCTCCCAAAAAACCATACTAAGGACATACATTCAGATCAACATTTATCTCAAAATAGATCATTTCATATATTAAAGCACAATAGAGAAATGTTGTAGCAAGCAATTTCAATATCCAGGGAATGATAATCCAAATAACAAAATTCACCAAACACTTAGATTTTATAGAAATATACTTCCTAACCACATAGAACGAATTCAAAGCAGATTTCAATTACTTATAACAGCTAGTAATCCAAAATAGGCACAAACTAACCATCTAAGTATTTACAGAAATGCAACTATGAAATCCGAACCTCTGACATCAAGCATGAGAATGTGAACTTGAGGTGAAGATCAATGTATTGCTCCTTTCATTCAGCTCTTCAGGAATATTTACAATGGTACAGGCAAACACGCTAGAGCCGACCCTTCAAAATGAGGGTTCGACCTCTACTTATAGTTTTCTTATTACAATAATCAAGAAACAATACACATAATCTTGTTACAATAGTACAACAAATATCTTAGCTGGCATCAGCTCATTGGTCCATCCTCCGGGAAATCCGCTGAAAGAAAGTCCGCCATGACAGCTCGGGGTCTCTACAACTTGTTGATCGCTCAGTGGAACTAAAGCTCAGGCGTTAAAGATCATGCATTTCCATCGATCCTTCTTGGGAGTGAATTACCATCATCGATCTGTAACTACCTCTAGTTTGATCTTCTTGGAAACCCTCGATGCTTCATCTCTCGATCGACTATTACAATTCTGATACAACAATATCTTTAAAACAACCAATATTTGGTAGCTTAACCTCAACCATCGATCTTCTTCATCACATGATTCAGATTCAATCTGGCATAAGCTAAATGCCATTCCACTTTAAAAATGATGACGTCATCTTTCTTATCAAAAATAGTAGAATCTCCAATCTGGACCTCTGAACCTCGAATCCGCTCCGGGATATTAATCTTCAGTATTATATTCTTCAATCTAGGTCTGGAGCTAGTCACATACTTCTTCTATCATGAATCCACACTTTCATTATTCCATCACCCCATCTTATCTTCATTCCAAAAAGGGAAGACTTGTTCATTCTCAGAATCACCATTCCACACTTTTCCATCGCTGACATCATCATCTCTTAGGAACTTTTGTGGATTTGAGATTTGTCTTCATTCCGAAGTCAAAAAAAAAGGACCTTCCCAGAATCGCCATTCTACACTTTTCTATCGTTGATATCATCATCTCTTAGGAAATTTTGTGGATTTGAGATCTCTCTTCATTTCGAAGCCGGAGTAAAGTCACCCGAAATCGCTCCAAACATGAAAACTTGACTAACTACTGAGCGGATTCATATCTTCTGACCCGATTCTAGATAAAAGCATACTACAAGGTTTGTGGAATGATGATTTTATCACTTAGTCAAATTTATACAAAATTTTACTAAGTATGTGGCCATTTTGGGCCTACATTATGGCGCCTCTCGGGTGGATTTGCTTGCAAAGCCAATCGAATCCAGAGTCTTATCCATTGGGCCTTAGGAGTCAAAACAAGACTTATCTTTAAAGATATGTTTTAAGGAATAATTTCCATACAAACACTACCCTCTGAAAGCTCAAATTCTGCCTAGAGGGTAAAGGTTCATATCGAAACCATGCAAAAAACATCATAGAACTCACTTGTTCAACTAGAGACTGTATCCATAATATCAGTATTACTACTGCCTTCAAAAACTATACATAACTCTACCTCCTTTATAAGGCTTCACTTCAAAAAATGCCTTCACAAAAATGTTGCGTTGTAGACTTCATGCCTTTATTACTTGTTTCTGACAATTGTCAGAGTAAAAATGGAAATACAAAATTGATGTATTAGAAACACAAAAACTATGCATATGTACAAACAAAAATGAAATGATTTAAGTGTGAGCCCCTCTTGGGCTTGTAGCTGCTCAATCCTATTTTCATTCTTCTACAGCCTCTTCATCATCACCTTCTATAGCCTCTTCCTCATCATCTTCTCCTGGAGCCTGTAGTCTCTGATTATCTTCATCGGAGGTGTCCCCAAATACTTGGACCATTGATTCCAAAGACCGAAGAGCCTATTTCTAGGCTTGCTCAGAGGGATTTGATGTCTCTTTAAGCTGCTTATAAACATATTGTAGTTCCCCAACATCCTCATAATTAGCAGCATTCCCTCTAGTCACCAGATCTTCCATGAGATCTCTTAAGCGGGTGTAACCCATAATTAATTTGGCAACTTGTTCTTGGGATAATGGCTCTTCCAATGAATCAATTTCAGCTTCATCCTATAGGTTCTCCTTGATGCTTTGTTGGGCTTCTTCCATAGATAACAAGTTGTGATCCTCCTTCTAGAGTCCTTTGAAACCAACATGAACCATCTCCTCATTTATTTCAATAATATCTTTAATTCCTCTTTCCATCCTATCAAACAACAGCCAGGCTCTCTGAACTACCCTATGCTTTTTCACCACTATTTTGGAGGCTACCCTGGCTAGATTCCATTCTTTATTAGAAATTGGTTTAGCAGCATCACTGAGCCTACTACCAACCAACCTATACATTTGTTCTATCGGAATCACCATAGGCTGTAACTCTCCAGTGATTTGATCTAAATCCTTCTGAATGGTAGATAACAATTGGTTGGCATCCTTCAGGTAGTCGATTATGAGTTGAAGACCTAAACATTTTTCTTGAACTTCAGAAAACAACTCCTGCTTTATCCTTTTCAAATTATCTTTGGAAAATCTTGAGGACTTGGCTTTCTCAATCTAAAGTTGATGTTTCAAATTTTGAATTTCTTTTGCCTGATCCTCATTCAACTTCTTTTGTTCTTCTAACTGATCTTTCAACTCATTAGCCTTTTGAAATATTTCCTACCAACTCTTAGCCTCTTTCCTCAGAGCTTTCTCTACTTCCTTTTTATCATTGAGGCTCTTCTTAAGTTTTTCAACTTGTTGCTCTAGCTTATCTACCTTATATTTTGCTATATCAGTCTTCACATAAAAGGTCTCTAAGTGAGCCTTGGCCATCCCTAACTCATCTTCAGTAGGAAGCTTGTCAATATCTTCTATGATTTCCTCCACTTTATAATCTTGAGTAGTCATTTCATTTTTAGGTTTGCTTACCTATGGAATCAAAGACCTTGAAACCCTTTGCCTAGTGATAGGGTTAACATACATACTTTTCCTTGTCATGGCCATCCTATTGGAAGGCCTGGTAAGCTTCTCTACCCAATAGTCATTTATGCTCTGAGTGGTTGCCTATTATTTTGATACAACAACAGACCTTGAAACATCAGTAGCCAAAGGAGATAATGACATCAAAAATATAAGGGTGGATTGACTTGTTGTTGGTGGGGGTGGAGATACATTGACAATAACCTCTGTTACAATGGTAGATTCTGTGACTACCATTGTTGTTGACATAGGTAAATTCAGAGAAATAGGGACATAATTGATAGTAGAAGGGATGGATGAACTTGGAACGCAGTGTCCCATGGATGGTGGTAATGAAAGATATGAGGATGCAATAATGGTGGATATTGAAGTGGATATCTCAGAAGTGGAAGGTGGGTTTGGAGGAGGTTGTGACACAATAGAACTGACTGGTACCTCCATAGCTATTGATGGGATGAGGGAAGAACTGTGAGGTGGAGGAGGTAAATTTACCATATTTTCTTGACTAGAAAGGGAGGGAAATACTTTTGGGGATTCATGGAGATGAGAAGGAGAAGAGGGATTAGAAACCATACCTTCACCTATAGATGTAGGGTGTTCTTGTTCAGCTTCTGTCTCAAGTTGTTGTTCTTGTTCAACTAACCCTTCTGTATTAAAAGCAGCTACCTCTTCAACAATTTCCTCCATACTCATCTTCTACCTTTTGGAAACCTCTCTCTCCTCTATTTTTGGGGTTCTCTTAGTCCTTTTATGAACTAATCGAAAAGCATCCATCTCATCTTTGAAATATTCTTCTGATAAATCTCCTTGCACTTCCCTAGGAAGTAATGATTGTTCAGTAATGGATTGCGGCTTAGATGATGTTGCAGGAGCAAAAGAAAGTGGCCTGAACCTAAAACTCTTATCCTTCTTCTTCCAACTAATATCTTTGTCCTGAGGTTGCCCCCTTAGAGCTAAACATGCAGGCCTAGATCTTGTTTCAATAATAGGGGTACTGATAGCCTTTTCTTTAGAATACCTCATTTTGCTCATCATCCTAGCTCCTTTAGGGAATTTCTCCACCTGCTCAAAAGTAGGACTGAAGGTTCTCAATACTCCAGTGGTTGTTAAAGAAGCCTTTTGATCTGTAGAAGGCTGGAGATATTCGGAATCACCCTAGGGATTTTCAACCATTAATACAATGTGCCTCACATCCTTTAGCCTCCAAGTATCAATATTCTCATCATATCTTTTTGAAAACTCTTTATCAAATTTTATTCCAAATTTAGATTCAGCTTTCCCAATTTCAACTCTCATACACCACCAATCCATAATCTTGGCATCCTCCCATGGTCCCTTAAAATCCTCCTCTTCTACTTCTTCTATAACTTCCTTTTTAGATGACATTTATTTTTCTTTGCTGACTTTGACTTGGAGGAGGGCCTACTTTTCTTTGTAGTTTTCTTTAATCTTGTCGATCATATCCTCGGTAATCTGATGATCGAGCTTGTGGTCAGGATCAAAATATTCAATATTCTCATAAAAATCCAACCATGGAGGTAACTGATCCATATTGGAGACATTCCACTCTAAAAGAGTAGTCTCATCATTGTTTCTTCCCTGTTCAAAATTAGCCCTGGGCCTTTTCTCAAATTTGTAGGCCTTATCTCCATTCAGGGTTTTATTTTTTGTAGTGAAAATATCATCAGGATCATAACTCCACTTCTGAGGAATATAAAATAGACCTAACCTATCTAGGTATCGGTCAATTTGTTGACTCTGCCCCTTCTTAGTAATGGTGATATCACTCAAGGTGCGGTGGGAAAGCAAAGACTTCCTTTTTCTCCCTGAACCATATTTCGAGTCAATGTACTCTGCCTGCCTCAAATATTCCAAGGTGAAGAGTCTCTCCATGACAAAGTGGGGCAAAAGAAAAGGTTTACCCATGAAACCATATAATCTGATGATCGTGCCTTCAGTTAACAAATACCAGTCCCCTTCCTCTGCATCTTTATTCCTTAGAATCTCTTTGGCTAGGGGTGGCAATCCAGGGAAATTTTCGTACATTATTTTGAGGGCCGGTCCAAGAAATTCCAAATTGAACCTATAGTGAGACTCACTACTTCTTAAATGGTTTGTCCAATAGTAAACTGGCATAGGTTCTCCTTTATCAGTATTATCCTTGACTGGAATCCATGACATTCTATCTTTAACAATGGCATAAAACATCCATACCAAGTTTGAGCAATGCCTAAAGCTAGGAGCGTCGGAGCCCCTCTTCAAGCTTACTAGTTGTTCATGTATTCTTTGGGTGAGAAAAGCTAGCCAGTCAAAATAAATCACCCTTATCCCTTTCTTTGCCACCTCCTTTTCATACATCCTTTCATTAGAGATACAGTATGCAACGACAATTTTCCAACCATGAACCTCTTCATCAGAGTCCAAACCCTCCATGCAGGCCAACATAGAGAACAGAATGGGGGTTACAAATTTTTTGATAGAAATGGGGACTTCAGGCAACTCTTCCTAGGGTTTGGTATTCAGCTGCTTATAAACCCAATTCCTAAATGACTCATCATCATTTGCCCGCTTCTTTGTGGAATAAAACCTAGTTTGTTCAACAATTTTGAAGGGTTTTGGTGGTACTGGTGGGTCAGACCCTAAGGCAAAAATCTCATGATAGAAAGAGGTAGTGATGCTAAAAAGGGTCTCACCCTCATAGGTTTTTACTGCCTTGGCTAGTGGGTCATAGAATTTAACTATTGCAGCTATCAACTCAGGACATGGGTGAACAGAATCACAAATGTAAAAGGATAGATAAGAAAGGATGGAGCATCTACCTTCCATCGATAGAGCAACATTATTTTTGTATCTATCATTCACACTCTTTCTTAGTCTCGTCCTTTCAGTGATGGTCATCACCATGTCTGCTACAACCTCGACTTTATCAAGGTAAGGCATCGACGTCCTGTCATCCAGAGTTTTGAATTCTAGAACATCTTCTATGGCCTCTGTGGGTGATTTCTTAGGAGCCATCTTGTAGCAGTAGGACTTTACGCACTGTAATAAGCGAGGAGAAATTCAGAATGTTG
Organism: Wollemia nobilis; assembly: GCA_028583015.1. Lineage (NCBI taxonomy): Eukaryota > Viridiplantae > Streptophyta > Pinopsida > Araucariales > Araucariaceae > Wollemia > Wollemia nobilis. Next base: position 742,788 of record JAQPPZ010017031.1, on the reverse strand, counting down.
CTATGTCCTCTACAGCCTCGTGGTCACTAAATGAACCCTGTGCAAGACTTCATCACTTTTTATCTCCTGGAATGTGCGTATCATCCACCATAAATGTAGTTGTTGCATGATATCTTTGTTGGCACACTTCGCCATCCTTCCATTATTTCTTTGGTGGCTCAAAGGTGACGTCCTATCTTCTTATTGGTCAAATTTTGAAATTGTGCTGCCAGCTCATCACATCCCTTCGGCTACTCTTTGGTTCATGCACGAGTTTGTTAGAATTGAATGCGGGAGCACTCTTTAGCCTCCATGTGTCATATTGGGACTTGTTGTTCGGCTTTGGCCTGATTCCGCTCAGTGTCTTAAGAACCTTTCGAGTCCACTTTGGTACTTGAAGCTTGCACGCATGGCACACTACCTCGATTCTGCTTCGGCTATCTCCAGCTTTGAAAGGTTCCCGGATTAGCATCATTCTTTGTCCTTCTTTATGCGGGATAGAAACTGATAGACCACTCCATAGAAATCTAGATTTAACCATGCGGACTTGAGAGTGGAATGCCATTTCGGAGAGTACTCAACACCATGTGTGGAATGGAACATTACCATGCATTTTGGCCAACACTTAATCATTTCTTGCAAAATTTCTTCTCCTTTTTTTTTTAGCATTTCTTTGAAAAAGAACTAATTACAAAGTGCAGAAAAGAAAATCAAATACAAAGTGCAGAAAGGAAGGGGAAATATTTGTACAATGTATATACATATGTTACAATGAGCTTACTTCTTACATATAGTAGAGCTTGAGGTGGAAACCATTCACGGAAATTGGTTGTATGTTTCCCTCTGGATCCTTCAACTGAAATACATTAGACTCTTTAGCTTCCACTATTTTGAAAGGACCATCCCAAAAGGAATCAAACTTTTCATGTTTGCCTGGTTTTGCCCTATCAACATTCCACCTGAGAACTGAGTCTCCAACTTGGAGTTTTTTGAACCTGGCCTTTTTATCAAACCATGCTTTAATGTCTGATGAATGCTTTTGAAAATGATCATATGCTTGAGTTCTGCTCTCTTCCAATCGTAGCAAGTGTGTCAATCTGGTTTTAACTGGATCATCCTCTAATTCTTCTTCTGTACTGACAAGCTTAAGTGTTGGGATCTCTAAGTGAATCGGCAATACCACCTCTTTTCCATATACCAGTGCATAAGGAGAAGTTTTGATGGACTTTTTAATAGTAATCCTGTCTGCCCATAGAGCATGGTTGAGCAATAGGTGCCAACTCCTTTTGTTACCTTCCAAATATTTTCTCAAAATCCTTAATAGGTTTTTATTGGTAGATTCTGCAAGTCCATTACCTTGTGGATAATAATTTGAAGTATTTTTAAGAGTGATGCCATACTTGTTGGCAAACTCAATGTACTTGGCTCCTATGAAAGCAGGGCCATTATCACTCACCAAAGCTTTCGGGACTCCAAATCTGGAAATCAAACTCTCCATAAAGTTGATCACAACTTCTTGGTCTGCCTTCTTTGTAGGAATGGCCTCTACCCATCTGGTAAGATAATCTGTAGTTGTCAAGATAAACTTGTGCTCTACTAAAGAATTAGGATTTATAACTCCTATAAAATCTAATCCCCATTGTTGGAAAGGCTCCTCAACTTGAATAGGCTTCAGGGGAGATGCAACATTTTTGGTTCTTCCAACGTACCTCTGACACTTATCACAAGCCTGTGTAACTTTAAAAGCATCATTGAACATAGAAGGCCAATAATAGCCTACTCTTATTATCTTCAAAGTTGTAACTCTTCCTGAGCTATGACCACCTGCTACCCCTCCATGAAATTCTTCTATGACTCTTTTTTGTTGGTCCTCCTTCAAACATTTCAGGAGAATACCATCCAAGTTTCTTTTGAACAACCCTTCAGGTAGTAATACATATTTTAGAGCATGAAGTCTATACCTCCTTCTTTGAGAAGAATTCAGATCAGGTGGGCAGATCCCAGTTTGGAAATACCTGGTCATTTGCTCAATCCAATCAGAATCTGGAGTGTGTACAATCTCTATTTGATCTTCTTCTGTTATCTGACAAGCGGTCATTTCGGCCAATGTTGAAGCATCTGTCAATCCTTGGCACAAGGCTCTACCTCTTACCAGCTTGGTGGGACGTATCTCTACATCATATTCCTGGATCTTAGTAATCCAACCAACCCTTTTATCTCCCAAGTCACCTTGTAAAATAAAACTTCTTACATCTGGATGAACCACATATACCAGGGTTTTGCTCTGTACCAGATATTGTCTAAACTTCTTTAGCGACTTCATTACAATGAACACTTGTCTTTCAATAAAGTTATATTTTACCTGATAATCATGTAAATTCTGACTCCAAAAGAACACAGGGTGCTCATCCCCTTGACTATCTTTCTGGGTGAGTACCGAGGCATAACTTTCTTCAGCTCCATAAGCATAGAGAATAAAATCTTTAGTGAAATCAGGATTTATCAAGACTGGGGTTGTTGCAATGGATTGCTTGATGACCTCAAAAGCTTGCTTCCTAACCTCAGTCCACTTGAACTCTACCTTTTTCTTGAGTAGTTCAGATATAGGCCTCACTTTTTGTGCAAAATCAGAAATGAATTTCTTGACGAAATTGATTTGACCTAAGAAAGACTGCAAGGTCTTCTGATTAGTAGGCAAAGGAATAGCTAGAATTGCTCCAATTATTTTTGGATCTATGGCCATACCTTCCTTTGAGACCACATGGCCTAATAGTTTTCCCTCATGTACTGCAAAGAATGACTTCTTAGGATTAAGTGAGATACCAAATTCTCTGCACTTTTGAAAAACCTGTTCCAAATGAGATAGATGATCATTTTTATCATGAGAAAAGACCGTCATGTCATCTAGGTAAATCAGAATAACTTTGTTTATAAGTGTACCAAAGGCATAGTCCATGGCCCTCTGAAATGTAGCTCCAACATTAGACAGCCCAAAGGGCATTCTCTGATAGGAAAATGTACCCCATTTTGTGGTGAATGTTGTTTTGTATTGGTCTTCATATTTTACCCAAATTTGGTTATATCCAGAGTAACCATCCAATAGTGAGAATATTTCTGCTCCAACTACAACTTGTAAGATCTGGTCAATCTGAGGGAGGGGGTAGTGATCCTTGAGGGATGCTTGATTCAGATTTCTAAAATCTACACATAGGCGTATATCCCCATTCTTCTTTCTTACGGGTACCAAATTGGCTACCCAAGTGGAATGTTTTATTGGATATATTATCCTAGCCTTTAGTAGCTTTAAGAGTTCCTCTCTCATAATGGCTTCTATCCTCGGATTTATAGGCCTCTATTTTTTTTGGAATGGTTTAGCATCGGGTTCTAACTCAATAGTATGTTGGATAATATTTTTGTCATACACCTTAAGGTCTTCATATGACCAAGCCACAGTGTCTTGGTATTTTAAGCATAAAGCTTTAATCTCCTCTGCTTCCTCAGGTGAACACTGGATCCCAACATTGAGCTTCTTTCCTATTCCGACCTCCACTTCTTTATAGATATTTTTACCGACCTTCATAGCTCCAACCTTCTTTCTATCTTCATTATCAAATAGACTTTCAAGGGTGACCAATCCCCTTGGGATATGATTGTTTCTTAGTTGGATAAAGTCTTGCTGATCTATTTCCTCCAAGTCTTCCTCTTGGATAGTTGAGAAGCATGCTTCTCTTATCATAAAATCTAGAATTTGTTCATCACTTTCAAAAACCTGCCAGAATATCTGCTTGTCCGGCACCGCAGGTCTGAAAACCATTTTAATTCCCTTGGTCTTCTTAGTTCCAAAATCTATAGGAGGATTGAAATTAGCTCCCTTCGTTGCCAATGAATCTGCCAGGTGATTCTCTTCTCTAGGCACAAAACTTAGATTCAGGGCATCAAATGAATCCATTAGGTCCCATACCCTATTTCTGTAAGCTTTCAAGTAATGGTGCTTACTGCTGCACTTATTCCTTACCTGATGGACTATCAACTCAGAATCACCATATATGTTCAAAATCTTGATGCCCATGCTTTCTTCTTGCATCAATCCGAGGCACAAAGCCTCGTATTCTACAGCATTGTTGGTACATGACCATGTCAGTCTATAAGCAAAATTATTTATCCCTTCAGACTGTGATTGTAGAACCACACCAACCCCTGCACCATTTCTACATTTAGCACCATCAAAATGCATAACCCATGTTTCTTTGTTTCTTAGGGATTGATTAGAAATAGTAGGGAGTTTCTTTTCCAGTTCAGTTGTGATGTTGTATGTACCCATACCAGTTCCAAATTGACTATAGTCTTCTCTGAAAGGCAACTCATCTTCAATGTCTAGCTCTTCAATGTTTTCCACTAGCTCAAATTCCTCCACAGGATTAAGATTGCACAGATCCTCTTCAATATTTTCAATATGATAAGCAACTGGTTTCTCAGGTGTTATCCTTATCCTTTTTCCTTTGAAAGGGATTACCATGCTAGAATAATCCATGTACATACATCCTCCTAGTTTTGCAGTAAATTCTCTTGAGAGGCATAACCCAAAATAAGGTTCCAAGTCCACCACCACTATTTCCTGCACCATTGTTACCTCGGGAGCTCTATGCAACCTCATCAGTACATCTTTAATAACCCCAACTATCTTGATAGGTGTCCCATCTAATTGCAACACTCCAAGACAAGACCGGGTATATTCCATACCCATTTCTTCATAGACCACCTTAGGCATAACTATGGTTGATGCTCCTGAATCAATCATACAATTTTGGACTACCCATCCTTCCATTCTTAAGGATATGTAGAAAGGGGGAGGTTTGTTTTTTAGAACAGTAGGTGTCATTTCTCTCTTTTCTGGTGGTATACTGAGGATGGTGGTGGTTGGTCTGTTCTGGGGATTTTTGTTGAGGGAAGCTTTAAGCAGGTCAATCTAGCCCGAGATGAAAAGAGTATCATATAGGCTAGCTTTTGATGGAATCCTTTTCATCTCCTCAACAATGTTGTACTCAGACTTGGTCAGGGATAGTCTTTCCAGTCCTCTGTCTGGCTCACCATATTTCCTTTTGTATTGTTGGGTTACCTCTAATATTTATCTTTTGGTAATAGAGGGGAACCTGAGCCTTTCTTGATCCTCACCCTTGGATCTCATTCTGTCTCCTTCTGTTTCTCTTTCAAGATTTTTAGGGAGACTATCTGTCTTCTCCTTCCCTCTAGCTTGAGGGATAGGAAAAGTGTCACTGCTTTGAGGGGGAAGTCAACTTTCTTTTGAGAAGGGACCTAGAATTGTCCCATATTCTAGGGGTCTACTTGTAAAGCTTTCTTTCCAGATCTTGTCATAACAACAATTGGGCTTTCTTCATCCAACTCTTTTTTGGCCATGATCTGATCAGGGTGCCATAACATATTAACCCTCCCCTTCTGATTCCTTTCATCTTGATCCATAGCTTTTTGAACATGGTGTTGATACATCACACAAGATTGTGAGTCATGGGGGTCATTGCATACCAAACACCAAACATTTGCAAGAGTGGTATCTGCAGAACACTCTGGCTCCTCATATGTTGCATTCACCCTAACCCTAGTACTATTACTAGGACCAGGCCTTTGATATTTGTTCACATATGGGAATCTCCTCTGTTGTGACCTTTCCTGATCTCTCTTTTCCATTGAATTCATTCTATTACTCAGAGTTTTCATGGTATTTTGTATATCTAGAATAGTAGATAATTCTTGAGAAGGTTGAGAAGGAAGGGGAGGAAAAGGAGGTGTAGAGGATATAGGTTTAGACCAAGGAATCAGATTCATTTGTGGATATGGAGATGGTAAAGAAATGGGGTCCATGTAGGAGGGCTTTGTGGATTGCTCATGGCCACTATTGGTTTCTGAGTTATAGGGCAACACGGTTTTGGGGGGAATTCTTCCCACATTGATTAGGATATTTTTAGCATGGATGACTACATTATAAACTTGGGGGAAGGTTTCTACTCTAGATTGTTGTGTTTGCAAACCTAGCTCTGATCCCAGGGCACGAATATAATACATATAAGCCAAACATGCAGCTGGTCTAGCAGTGGGGGAATTCTCTTCCATGTTCTGCTAAATCTCAAATTAAAATCTGAGATAGTTTCTTGTTGGGTTTTTTGCATGGCTGTAAACTGATTCAACAGGGAAAAGGGATCAGCAGATTCATTAAATTCTTCTATGAATGGCTCAGCCAATGATTGCCATGAAGTGATAGAATTATCTTCCAGAGTTCTAAACCAATGCAATATCTTTCCATGAAAGGACAGGGCTAGAATTCTGACAATAATATTTTCTTCTTTTATGTTGTGGATTGCTGCCAGATTCAGGATATCTTGGCAGTGCTCATAAGCTATTTTCCCAAATCCATCATACATGGGGGTTGCCTTAGATACAGCCTAGGGAATGGCATCCATTTGGGCTAATCTAAGGGGCCCAGTTGAATCCCAGTTAGGGTACTTCTGAAGTGGTTGATTAGGAGCCACATTATGTGCCATATTTCTGGTTGTAGGTCTTCTTGGGGGAACTATTGGGTTTTCTTCCAGAAGCTCTTCTTCTTCAATAAAATCTTGATCCAAACTTCTGATAACAATAGCCCCTCTCTGAGGTAACTCACAATGAAAGAAAGAATCAGGGTTGTTCCTCTTGAAAGACCTGGTATACATGAAAGGGTACTGGTCTACAATACTTTTTAGGGTCTTCTGACTAGGGAGTCACCAGGTGAACTTTCTTTTCTCCGCTAATAAGGTCAAGACAATTCACCCAATCTTGATTCCTTCGGGTTGAGATAACAATAACTCTTTTGATGGGTTTCATGTTCCTTGTGAACTGGTCCCACCGGGCATGCCAAAAACTATTGGGCACTAAATTGCACCAAGTTTTCACTCAGTACTACGGCTGTCTATCTTCCTACTTTCTATCCAGGCTTGCACCCGATAGCTGCAGCTCAACACTCAACATTGGATGGACCAAAATAGGGGTTTTCGATCCAACCTCCAGAGTAGGTTGGTTCCTTGTCAACTTAGCAAGTTGTTGACACAATTATGCTCACTTAGGGTTTGGAGTTTAGGGTAAGAGAAGGTTAGGGTTAGAGAGATGTAGATAATAATGGATGGATAGGTTAACAACATTGCACTATCATAAAAAGCTCCCAAAAAACCATATTAAGGACATACATTCAGATCAACATTTATCTCAGAATAGATCATTTCATATATTAAAGCATAACAGAGAAATGTTATAGTAAGCAATTTCAATACCCAAGGAATGATAATCCAAATAACAAAATTCACCAAACACTTAGATTTTATAGAAATATACTTCCTAACCACATAGAATGAATTCAAAAGCAGATTTCAATTACTTATAACAACTAGTAATCCAAAATAGGCACAAACTAACCATCTAAGTATTTACAAAAATGCAACTATGAAATCCAAACCTCTGACATCAAGCATGAGAATGTGAACTTGAGGCGAAGATCAATGTATTGCTCCTTTCATTCAGCTCTTCAAGAATATTTACAATAGTACAAGCAAACACGCTAGAGCCGACCCTTCAAAATGAGGGTTCGACCTCTACTTATAGTTTTCTTATTACAATAATCAAGAAACAATACACATAATCTTGTTACAATAGTACAACAAAGATCTTAGCTGGCATCAGCTCATTGGTCCATCCTCCAGGAAATCCACTGAAAGAAAGTCCACCATGACAGCTCGGGGTCTCTGCAACTTGCTGATCATTCAGTGGAACTGAAGCTCAAGGCGTTAAAGATCATGCTTTTCCATCGATCCTTCTTGGGAGTGAATTACCATCATCGATCTGTAACCACCTCTGGTTTGATCTTCTTGGAAACCCTCGATGCTTCATCTCCCAGTATATTGTTACAATTCTGATACAACAATATCTTTAAAACAACCAAGATTTGGCAGCTTAACCTCAACCGTCGATCTTCTTCATCACATGATTCAGATTCAATCCGGCATAAGCTAAATGCCATTCCGCTTTAAAAATGATGACGTCCTCTTTCTTATCAGAAATAGCAGAATCTCCAATCCGGACCTCTGAACCTCGAATCCGCTCCGGGATATTAATCTTCAACATTATATTCTTCAATCCAGGTCCGGAGCTAGTCACATACTTCTTCTATCGTGAATCCACACTTTCATTATTCCGCCACCCCGTCTTATCTTCATTCCGAAAAGGGAAGACTTGTCCATTCCGAGAATCGCCATTCCGCACTTTTTCACGCTTGACATCATCATCTCTTAGGAACTTTTACGGATTTGAGATTTGTCTTCATCCCAGAGTCGAAACAAAAAGGACCTTCCCAGAATCGCCATTCCACACTTTTTTGCCATTGACGTCATCATCTCTTAGGAACTTTTGTGGATTTGAGATCTCTCTTCATTCCGGAGCTGGAGTAAAGTCACCCGAAATCGCTCCAAACAAGAAAACTTGACTAACTACTGAGCGGATTCATATCTTCTGACCCGGTTCCGGATAAAAGCATACTGCAAGGTTTGTGGAATGATGATTTTATCACTTAGTCAAATTTATACAAAATTTTACTAAGTATGTGGCCATTTTGGGCCTACAAGGTCTAGTAGAGAAGGGAAGAGAGTTGCAGATTTTTGGTCATTATTTTTTCTTGTAAACAATTAACAAGAGAAGGGTAGAGAGTTGTAGATTTTTAACCATTATTACCAGTGTTGCGGATATTCCAAGGTTGAGCAAGAGTGGCATGAGCATACATTTTAGGAGAATATTTATTGTGGAATTTTTATTTTAGAAAATGAGCTAAAATGAGAGGCCTCGCAGAGAAGGGCAGAGAGTTGTAAATTTTTTATTCGTTACTTTTTTTTTTTGAAAAATTCAACAAAAAAGGATAAAGAGTTACATATTTATGACCGTTGCTACTAGTGCTATGGATTTTCCAAGGGGGGTTTAAATTAGAGAGAAGGACAGAGATTTACAAATTTAAAGTCATTGTTGCCAATATTGTGGATTTTCTAAGGGATTTCAAAGCAAAAACGATGGCAACAGTAGAAGGGAAAAGAGTTGTGAATTTTTGGTCATTGTTGTTGGTGCTATGGATTTTCCAAGGGTGTTTAGAGTAGAGAAAAGAGGAATAATATAATGGCAAAGAGTTGAATTTTTTTTGTCATTGTTTTCATTGTTGTGGCTTTTTCAAGGGTTTTTAGAGCAAAGAGAATGGCAACAATAGAAGGGAAAAGAGTTGTGTATTTTTAGTCATTGTTGTTGCTGCTAGTGGTATGTATTTCCCAAGGTTGAGGAGGAGTGGGCATGAGTATGCAAGTGAGGAGAACCTTTTCTATGAAATTTTTTATTCTAGATCAAAATCTAAGAAGAGAGGCCTAGAAAAGAAGGGCAAAGAGTTGCAGTTTTCTTGTCATTACTTTTTTTAAACATTTAACAAAAGAAAGGAAGAGGTACAAATTTCTAGTCATTGTTATTGATGTTGTGGATTTTCTAAGGTTGAGCAAGAGTGGGCATAAGCAAGCATGCAAGGAGAATATTTTTTGTGAATTTTAATTCCAGATCAGGAGCTAAAACGAGAGGCCTAGTAACTATTTCTTTGTGAAAATTGTAAATAAGATAAAAGAGAAATTTTAAAGCCCTTTGGATGATTTAAGAGTTTAGAAGCCCATAGAACATTAAATTTAATAACATATTTTTTTTTTAACATCCCATCCGAGTTGTTGTGAGGAGATTTTCTTTTGGGTGGTGGTTTATAGCAGGAGAATTGATGTAAGAACTTAGAACTTAGTATATTGGAGATAGCTAGCTATGATGTATAAGCAACCTAATTTTTAGGTCACTATTAAAGCTTTGAAGAAATACCGGAGAGGCATTTGAAGAATGTAAATAAACTGGAAATAAATGTAAATGTTTAGAGTTCTAAAATAAGGTAGTACAATATCTTAAATATCTTGTAGCCTTAAGATACAGGGCATTGTGGTTGGTAAGACTAGACAAAGCAATCTAAAAATGTAAAAGGGTTCAGAACCTTTCAAAAATCCAAATTTTACCTTGATAAAAAATAAATAAAAAGGTCTAAGGTTCAAACCCCACTCAGTATGAGGGGACCATGACCCCTCATAAAAGCATGTGTAAACTCATTGAAAAAAACTCATAAGGAAGTTGATATGGGAAAACAAAAACAAAGGGTGCATATGCTAATAAGAAGTTGGTTTAAGCCCACAAATAAAAACAAAAAATGATGATTAAAATAATATTTTGAAATATTAAGGAAATGAATAAGACCTCCAAATAAGAGGTAATAGGGAATTTACAAGTTTTTTTTTGGTTACATAGGAGAGTTGGTTATAGCCACTATTTTTAGTAACTGGTCAGCTTAGGGTTTAAACCACATGGACTGCTCCCAACAAACTTATCCATCTCGTTCTTGTTAACCTAGTGTGAGATGGGGACCACTGGTCGCTCGGGGTTCCTACTATCATCGTCGGTATGGCACGCACTCAGAGGATTCAGAGCAGACTACTACCTTTGCAAAGGGTTGACTTCCTCCCCAAGGTTTGAACCTAGGTCTAAGGAATTTACAAGTTGTTAAAACCAACATATTTATAGATAAAGAAACCAAACAATGATAAATGTATAATTATCAATCTATTGTAATAGCACTATATGGTAAATGATGTAATATAAATGGGGTTTATTTCAATTCCATATGATTTATTAAAAAATCAAAAGGTATTTGCTTATCCAATTAGATTCCTCAACTTTCAAGGAGGGAACTTAGGTTTAAATCTTACCCAAAGTTACATGCATCACTATGTGATCATGATGTAATGGGGTGGGATGGGACTTGTTTCACTCTCATATAATTGATTAAAATAATCAAATGGTATTATCGCATTAGGTTAGATTCCTTGAGTTGTAAGCTTATTAGAGTGGTAAAGGCTTTGGCCTCTCTTAGATAGGTCCAAGGTTCAAACCTCGCTCAGTATAAGTGGACCAAGACCCCTCATAAAAACCTTTGTAAACTCATTGAAAAATAGGTTAGATTCCTCAACTTTTAAAGAGGAGAACCGGTTTCAAATCTTGCCCAGAAAAAAAATACATTTTTATACCCATTAAATAATCAAATAACATTAATTCAACTCTTTTAATTCTTTGACTTTCAAAAAATAAAACTCGAATTTAAATCTTTACAAAAAAAAATCACATAATTATTAAATTTATAACATATATAAATCCCACAACTTTTATGGTGGTATCCTATTAATAAGCTACACTTTAGATACCTCAATAGGACGGATGTTGAATAGTAATAAAAAAATATAGAGGTTTCTTTATTGTGGTTTTCATAGAAATAAGTGAAAGTTAAAGTATTTAAGATTTTCTTGCTAGTATATAGTTAAACTTTTATTTATAATTTTAAATTCAAATCATAATATAGATAGACAAATACGTGGAAAAAAAATCTAATCACAAAAATAAAACTTAGGTTATGCCCTGGAAAAGTGACACCATATATACTTTAAGTATACTTCCCATTCTTAAAAATATATAAATATAATCTTAATTAAGAAATTCCAATCACAAAAAGAAAACCTAAGTTATGCCCCGGAAAAAGTGACACCAATTATACTTTAAGTATACTTCCCATTCTTAAATATATATAAATATTAATTAAGAGTGCCCATTCTTAAAAAAATGACACTAAATATACTTTAAGTATACTTCCCATTCTTAAATATATATATAAATATAATCTTAATTAAGAAATTCCAATCACAAGAAGAAAACCTAGGTTATGCCCTGGAAAAAGTGACACCAATTATACTTTAAGTATACTTTCCCATTCTTTTATATATATATATATATATATATATATATATATAAAATTTTAATTTGATTATTTATTTTCAATCCAAACATGTAAATATATAATATTTAAAGTAGGCTTGTGATACATTTGTTACTTGAAGGTTTATTAAATTTATGTTTTTATTTTGGATATATAGGGGAGTTGGTTACATCTACATTATTTTTAGTAACTGCCAAATGCAGTTATATATATTTATATATATAATTTTTTTTTTTTAAACATGGTGGAGTCAGTAGCTATCATAAATTCAAGCATGTTGTCCAATTTTTTATAGTTGATATAGTATTTTGCATTGTTCGTCTCGAAAGTTGCTACACATTTTCATGTAATCTGTCCCTATAACCATCGTGTCACGATCATTTTAAACCTTTTACACTATTGAAAGCATCAAGTATTCAGTTCGACAAGGCCTGAGATTTGAACCTTGGACCTTGGACCTTTACCCCCTTATGAGGTTTGGGGAACCAATTATATATAAAATTTTAATTTGATTATTTATTTTCAATTCAAACATGTAAATATATAAAATTTAAAGTAGGCTCGTGATACATGTTCTAATTGAAGGTTCATTAAATTTATGTTTTTATTTTGGATACATAGGGGAGTTGGTTACTGGTTACATCCACATGAGTAACTACCAAGCGCATCATTCAAACCATAGGGGCTGCTTCCAACAAGCTAAAATAATTTTTATATCACCCTTTTATTGTTGACTTGATGTGAGGGGACCACCAATTTCATTTGGGATTCGTATCATCGTTAATTCAAACCATACGGGTGCTTCTAACAAGCCTATATCATTTTTATATAACCTTTTTATTGTTAACTTGATGTGAGGGGAACCACCAATTTAATTTGGGATTTGTATTATAGTTATCTCTTCTTAAGTGTATGGCCAAATAGACAACTACCAATTCACCTAACCTTTGAAGGTTGTTCATTAAATTTATGTTATGTACATATGAGCATCGTTCCTTAGATGCACTCTCTATGTATTGTTCGGTATATTTATTATATGTATGTGTCTACATATATATCTTGTGAGCATACTGAAAGTGAACAAGAGATTATTAAGGAGATTTAATTTTAAATCAAGGATAAGGATTATATTTTTAATTGTATTTTGTATTTTATTTTAAAACATATATATATTTATCAAGTGGTATTAGTTCAATCGGTTAGATTCTTTAACATTTCAAGGAGGGGACTCAGGTTTAAATCTTGTCAAATAATACATGAATATATCTAAGTTTTGTTGTAATTCCACTATGGTGATGATGCAATATGGGTGGGGCATGTTTCAATCCATGTAATTCATTGAAAATATATATACATTTTCTCAATACCACTAAAATAAACTATTTTTTTCAAAAAACAATTATTTAAGGTCATTTATTAATATGGAACCTTTGCTAACAATAAAATGTTGACTGTTGTGAATCAAATAATGATTAAGATTTACTTTAATATTTTCCATCGATAATATCTACTTTATTTTATAACATTAATGTGTTTTTATATAAACTATTTATTAAAATTGTATGGTTGCACTAGTGCTTCAAGAATTAAATTAGCAATCCATATCCAGTAAATCGAACTATGATAGTGGGATGTTTTGGAAATATTACTCAAATAATATGCAATGCATAGATAGTAGAGGTGAAGTTTTGGTATTGTGAATGGTACTATGGAAAAATGTCAAAAAGGATGTTGAATTATGGAATTTTTTGTATTCACACAAAATTTAAAAAAAAAAAATCAAGAAAATGAAAATCAATAATTCAAACATTTTATGTAAAATGATATAAGTTTCTAGCTATAGTATCTCAATTGATATGAGAAGTGAATTTATTTATAAACTCTCAAGCTCTAAAGAAGAGAGTTGTGATTTTTCAAGGGTGGGGACAACCCCTTGTTCGCAAGCAAAAAAATAAAATATAAAACCTTTGCAATAATAAGATATTTAAATAGATATTAAATATTATTTATTCATAAAATAAGAAATAGCACCCTAGCTCAAAGATATTATAACTTCTAATAAAAAAGAGAGCATGCATCAAATATCTTCAATCAATTTCAACTTTATAAAAATTACAATATATTTTAAAATATTATTCTAACATAGCCAATGGTATTGGCTAGATTGTTTCTTGAATTTTAAAGAGGAAACTTAAATATGAATCTTGTCAAACAATACACACTTAATTACTAAGTTGTAACATGTTTTAGTGTCATATAACCAATTAATAAAAACATCATTCTTATGTAAGACATTAATCACAGATTCACATGCATCCATAAAACACATCTCCAAACAACTTTAGGTTTATTCAAGTTATGATACATTCTAAGAATTTTATGCTTGCTTATCAAGGAACCGTCTATTCTATATGATATTTATTTATTTAGGGATGAGCAGTGAACTTAAGGAATGTGTTTCATTATATTTTGAAGACTCTTTTGAAGTACCATGCACCATTCACGAAAAGAAAATTGGCTAAGAAAATATAGTGTTAGATGTTAATACTATTAGCGTACTTAGTTAGTGCTGTTGTAACTATGTTAGCAACTCGTTACAACTACTGAAACCTCCAGCACTATTTTAAGGACTACATTGTATTATTTAATCTGTGCAATCAAATAAACATCTAGTTTCGTATTTTACATGGCATCAGAGCCAGTGGTTAATTTGTTTTTCGCTGCGTGATTACAGCTGAGCAAGAAAAAAAAAAAGAGGAAAATTTCCAGGACGCAGCGTAGGCATCCCTGCAGGACGCCGTGCGTGCTGGAAGTGTTGCGGACGAAGAGGTAGAGGAGGGACGCCCCGCTCCCCCAGGTCGAGCGGAAGTCCGCCCGCGTGCATCCGCGATAGAGAGCGGACGCGACGTCCCCCACAACACTCTGTGCGCATCCGCGACAGAGCGCGGACGAGAGGACGCAGACGTCCCCCGCGACACAGTCGCGACGCTCTGCGCGGACGGGAGGACGCGATGTCCCCCGCGACACAGTCGCGACGCAGAGTGCGGACGGGAGGACGTAGACGTCCCCCCTTGCCCTGTGCCGCGACGTCCGCGACGGAGCGCGGACGGGAGGACGCAGACGTCCCCCGCCTGCGCGGCAACGTCCGTGATAGGGCGTGGACGGGAGGAGCCGAACACTCCCCCCGGCCCCCGTACAGCGTTGACGCGCGGCGAGAATTTAAAATCCCCCCCTGCGTGCAGCGCGGGAGTTTCAAACTCCGCTCCCACGCGGGGTATAAACCCCCCCCCCAATTTCTTAAAAAAAAAAGAAAAAGCTCGTCACGCGCAGACGCGCAGGGGACGAAGGCGCAGTCGCAGAGACGCAGGCCCTGCAGAGGCGGACACACAGGTCCGTAGCCCCCCCCGCGTTGAAGGCGGGACATGGGCGGAATTTTTTTTTCGAAAGGTGGGAACGGAAAGCAGCAGAGCTAGCGAGCAGCCGCGAACCAGAAGCGCGTGAGCGGAGGCCGCAGCAGAGGCTGAGGAAGGAAATAGGAGGGCTCCACAGATCCTTCCGGATCAGCCCGCTAGCTCACTTGGCAGTGAGCTGTGCGGTAAGGCTCAGGGAGCCTGCAGGTCGGGGGTTCAAATCCCGCCGACTCCCCCCAAGGTATAAATTTTTTTTTCAAAGTCATTTTTTTAATTATTATTTTTTAATTAAAATTTTTAATTTTAATTTTTTTTATATAGTTTTTTAACTTTATAAATTAAAATTTTAATTTTAATTTATTTTTTCATAAGTTTTAAAACTATATAAATTAAAATTATTTATTTTAATTTTAAATATATAATAATTATTAAAAATGCTTTGTTAAAGGAATTTTTTTTAAGGGGGATATTTTTTTCAAAAAATCAAAGGGGGATTGTGAGTAATTTTCTGAAAAAGCAATTTGGCGAATTGTAAAAGGTGCATTTTCGTACGTGGACCGACACCTTGTGGGTTATTCTTGTGGGCATTTTTTTTGTTGTATGTTGCATATTTCATTTTTGCACTATAACATTAAAAATTAAAATCAAAACACTCCCTAAGTCCCCGGAATAATTAAAACCCATCCGTGCAATTTATTGCACTGCAGTGTTCGGTATTTGTGATACCTCTGGCCAGCACTTACAGGTAAAGTTGTCGTGATTTGGCTACTGTATCCGCCGCCTAATATAGCTGCTACAACGACGTCTGAGCTTGTTCTCTATAAATCGTCTGGGAGAGATAAGTTAGCCATTTTTGCATTTTTTTACTCCATCCACTACCCTTTATCGCACTTGTGTTTAGGCGTAAATCCTGACGAAGTATTCTTCATAGTGTTTAGGGGAAGTTACGCCCCACGCATGAGAAGAATCTTCTATGGTAGGTGCCATCAACAAGGCGATTCCCTTTCAGCACCGCTTATGTTCCACGTATCGTATGATCTCTAAAACTCACCTATAGTCTCCCTCACGTAAGGGCGGGTGATTTTTGTTGATCTTTCTAAATACCTATAGTTTCCCTCACGTAAGGGCGGGTATTTTGTACGGTATAATGGCCTAGCAAAAGGTATATCGAAAGGGGGACCAATTGGTGATATAAGGAACCTTCACTATGGCCGTTGTTGCAAAGTTGATGACTGATCCGCATCGCTTATTGAAAGGTCCAAATTATACACCATGGAAACATAAGATGAAGGCAATTCTCCAAATGGAAGATTTGTGGGATATTGTTACCGGAGTAGCAACTAGGCCTTCACCAACAACAGGATCCACAGGTCCTTCCGCAGATCAGATAGCTTTTGACAAGAAAGACAGTCGAGCAAAGGTGCTCATTTTGTTTGTCGTTTCGGATGAAGTGCAACCTCATATAGCCGACAAAGCAAGTGGTAAAGAGGCATGGGATGCCCTTAGAACCATCTATGAGGGAAAGAATGACTCCACCATTCTTCATCTTCAACAACAACTTCATAACCGGAGTTTGAGACAGGGTGAAACAGTTGAACTCTTTCTGTGCAGAGTGTCTGAATTGAAAGAGAAATTGAGTTCTTTGGGAGATACTGTGGACGAAAAGCTTCTCATTTCACTTGTGATGAGAGCTTTACCTTCTTCATTTGATATGTTGATAACCTCCATCCAGGTGTCTCAACGACAAATTACCTACATCGAGTTGGTCAATCTGCTTCAACAACAGGAGGCACGCCAACTTCACAAGGATGATTCTTCCAATACAGCCCTATACACCAACAGACAGGGTTCTAGGAAGAAAGGTAATGGGCAAAAAGGAGGCAACTTTCATAAAGGAGGAAATTCTCAACAGGATACGAAAGGAAAAGGCAAACAACCTCAACAGAAGAGGTGGTGCAAGATCCGTGAGAAAGACAACCATGACACCAACAAATGTTGGCATAAGAACAAGCAGAAAGGCCAAAACAAACCACAAAATAAAAACAAGCAACCCCGTGTGAATGTTGTTGTTGAAGAATCCGACTCGTATTCCGAATGGGCACACAAGGTGCTCATGACTACCACAGATTCCACACAGAGGGATCCTATTTGGTATGTCGATTCTGGAGCTAGCAAACATATGATCGGCGACGGATCGTGGTTTGAATCATTTGTGGCCAAAGAGGGCAAACCCGTCACCATTGCCGATGATAAAACCTACAGGGTTCAGTGGAGAGGGTACAGTTTCAGTCACTCTTCCTGATGGCAAGTGTCAGATTGACAAAGTCCTCTATGTTCCGGGATTGGCCAACAATTTGTTGTCAGTGACACAAATCCTGGATAGAAATATGGTTGTCAACTTTCGTGTTGAGAATGGAAAGAAGTGTTGTACTATTACCAGGAAGGGTAAGCAGATTGCAACAGCCTTCATATAAGCACGGCTTATTTGCACTAGATGCTATCTCTACTCCACATGTTGCCATGACTGCCTCTACCAAGGAGGCAACTTCCCTATGGCACAAGAGATATGGGCATCTTAGTTCCGGCTACTTACTTGAGCTCAGCAAGTATGAGATGGTAAAGGGTCTTCCTTCCCTTTCTCGCCACATTGCCGCTGTGCTCCGACCGCTTGGCAGAAAGCAAAGATAGAGTACCATTTGAGAAGAGCTCAACAAGAGCACGAAAACCTTCGGAGTTAATTCACACCGATCTATGCGGTCCTTTCACACCCAACACTTGTGGAGGGAAGAGGTACTTTCAGTTATTCGTAGATGACTACTCACGAAAGATGTGGGTTTTCTTTCTCCAACCGAAATCGAAGCTTTCGCATTCTTCCAGCAGCTCAAGAAATCCGTTGAGAAGGAGTCAGAGCTTCTATTAAAACCCTCCGCTCATATCGAGGGGGAGAGTTTACCTCTAATGAATTTTCTGCATTCCTAGATAAGCATGGAATCAAGAGACAGTTAACAACCGCCTATACTCCTCAGAAAAATGGAGTTGCTGAGAGAAGGAACCGTTCTATCATGGAAATGGTTCATTGTATGCTCACAGGAGCTACTCTTGGGCAACAATATTGGGCAGAAGCCGTCACCACTGCAGTGTATCTGTTGAATAGGGCACCCACAAAGGCCCTAAAAGGAATGACTCCATAGGAAGCATGGAGTGGTCGAAAACCCTCCATATCTCATCTACGTATTTTCGGATGTCACGCTTTCATGCACATACCGAAAGAGAAAAGGAAGAAGCTAGATGAGAAAACACTGAGATGTATTTTTCTTGGTTATTCTGAGCACTCTAAAGGATATCGGTTGATAGATCCTTTGACCAAGAAAATTCATATCAGCAGAGATGTTGTCTTTGATGAAGCTTTCACATCACAGAGCACATCTAAAGTACACCAAGATATTGTGGAATCTAAGGAAGAGAAGATTCCTTCATCAACACATACAGGAGGTCCTTCTACATCTTCTTCAACTCCACCGAAGAAGAATCCTAAATGGTGTACAAATACAATCAGAGATGCAAATTTATCCACTCCTCCCAATTTGAATTTGGATAGACCTCGTACACGAAGTATGGCTCAAAAGGAAAAAGAAGCCAAAGAAACTGGTGAGGTTGATGATCTTTGTCAATCTTTTGAGGAACTTTCTGTGACTCCAAGTACATAAGTAGAGGATATGGATATTGATGATGACAGGGCGTTCATGTCTACCATAGATGATCTTGAACCTGCATCAGTGCAAGATGCTCTCAGTGAGCCTCATGGAAGGCCGCTATGGATACAGAGTATGAGTCTTTGATGAAAAATAAAACTTGGAAGCTTGTTGATCTGCCGCATGGAAAGAAACCCATTGGCTGCAAATGGGTATATAAAGTCAAGTACAAGGCAGATGGAACAATTGATAAGCATAAGGCCCGTCTTGTTGCAAAGGGCTATGCTCAAAAGGAAGGCATTGACTACGAGGAAACTTTTGCACCTACCGCTCGGATGACCACAATTCGGGTTATGTGTGCTATGGCAGCACAATATGGGTGGAAAGTTCACCAGATGGATGTCAAAAGTGCCTTTCTAAATGGTGATCTCCAAGAAGAAGTCTATATGACTCAGCCTGAAGGATTTGAAGTGGAAGGCCAAGAGCAGAAGGTTTGCAAATTGGTCAAATCCTTATATGGTCTGAAACAAGCTCCTCGAGCTTGGTATATAAAAATGGACAATCACCTTATGCAACATGGATTTAAGAGATGTCCGTCGATGCAAACCTCTATTTCAAGAAACAGGGTTTCGAGATAGTGTTGCTTGTACTCTATGTGGATGATCTCGCTCATTACAGGGAGTTCAGAAACTATGATCTCTATCGTCAAAAGAAACTTGTGCAAATATTTTGAGATGACAGATCTCGGACTTCTCCATTACCTGTCTTGGTCCTGGAATTCAGCCGTAAGGAGCACTCCATCAAAGTGTCTCGTAAAAAATATGCCAAGACATTGCCGGAAAAATATCGCATGACCGATTGCAAGCCAATGGCAACTCCGATGGAGAATGGACTTCAGCTTATCGCGATATGATGATTCACCTCGGTAGATGGTACTCTCTATCGACACTTGATTGGGAGTCTCATATATCCGACCAATACTAGGCCGGATCTCGTATTTGCCGTCAACTATCTTTCGAGGTTCATGCAGGAGCCTAAGACCACTCATTGGAAAGCAAAGAAACGTGTTCTTCACTATGTCCGTGGTACTATGGAATATGGCCTAGAATACAAGAGGAACAACAAATTCTTCTTGCAAGGATACACGGACTCCGACTATGCCGGATCATTTGATGATCGCAAGTCAACTTCTGGATACATTTTTCATCCTGGGATCCGGTCCTCGTCTCTTGGCACAGCAAGAAGCAACAGTGGTTGCTATTTCATCAACAGAGGCAGAGTATCGCGCCGCACGTGAAGCCGTGTGCGAAGTGATATGGTTACGTCGCATTCTCGACAAGTATGGGCCATCCATCAAAATCTCCAATACACTTGTTTTGCGACAATCGTGGTGTTCTGAACCTCGTCAAGAATCCACCCATCATGAAAGAACAAAGCACATTGACACACAATGTCATTTCATTCGAGATGAAGTTCCAAAGCACCGAATTCAGCTTCAGCACATTCCCACCGATGCTCAAGTTGCAGACATTTTCACTAAGGCACTTGGACGTGTCAAATTTGAATTGTTTCGCAGCTCACTTTGTATTGCAAAATAATGTAAGGGGATGTTAGTAGTCTAGTATAGCTATTAGTTATTACATTACCCAAATAATGTAATAAAGGGGGATGTTAGCGTACTTAGTTAGTGCTGTTGTAACTATGTTAGCTATGTTAGCAACTCGTTACAACTACTGAAACCTCCAGCACTATTTTAAGGACTACATTGTATTATTTAATCTGTGCAATCCAATAAACATCTAGTTCCGTATTTTACAAATACCTCTACCATTAATAAGAAAATGCATGCTTAATTGAGCAGTGTACCAAGTAATATATGTTGTAGCAGGAGAATTGATGTAAGAACTTAGAACTTACACTGTTGGAGATAGTTATTTATGATGTATAAGCAACTTGATTTTTAGGTTATTGTTGAAGTTTTGAAGAAATGACAGAAAGATATCTAAAAAATGTAAATAAACTAGAAATAAATATAAATTTGTATGAATTTTAAAACAAGGTATTACACATAATCAAAATGGAGGGAAAAAAGTAGAGAGGGGAGGGTCCCGATCCCTTCCCTGCTCCCCCTCCCCTGGTTCCTGCCCAGTCCCTGGCTCATCCCAGGTCATCCCTCCTTGGGATTGTTTGTTGCAGATGATCTCCTTGAGGGAGATCCTTCTCCTCTTTCTGCACCTCTCCCAGTCGGTCAGGGTTCCCTTGTTTGAGTTTTTGGCCTGGTGCTTCCCAGGGTTCCTTGTTGTTTTCGGGATCCCTTCCCTTTTTTTTTCCCTCAGGCTTCCCCTTGGGGTTTTCTGCAGGTTTTTGGCATGGATTTGGTTCCCTGCGGTTCTCTGGGTGGTGGGGGTGATTGGTTGGGTTTTTTGATGGCTTCCTGGGGTTTCCTTTGAGGTCCTTACTGCTTTGGGGGTGGTCTGGGGGGGCCTCTTTCCCCCTTTTGCTAGTGAATCCTCTCTGGGATCCTGTGGCTGCTGTTGGTCCCGTCCCTGTGGGGAGGGCCCTCTTCAATTTCCCGCTTGGAGGCTTCTTCATGCTGGTTCTGCTCCTTGGTGGACACTCTGGGCATTTTTTTAGCCTTGGGGGGGTCTTTTTCTCTGCCTAGGTTGTTCCCAGCCTCAGTCCTAGTTCCCTGAAGTTTCTCTTGTGCAAGGATGGGATTCTTGGCCCCTGTTGTTGGGGTTCTCTGGGTTCTGCTGTATTTTTCAAATCATGGGGGGATGTGATCTATGCATGCAGACCCTGGATCCCCCAGGCTAGGCTCCCAGGATCCCATCTTTGTGGCTATTATCTCTTCCCGCCTAGGATCCCCAGTCCCTGTATCCCTGGTCCCTTAACCTGTTGTCTTTTCCTGTTGGTTGTCCTGGGGGCAGGATTCTCTTGGTGGTGCTTTCTGGATGCTTCCCGATGGGCGAGATCTCCTCTTTGCTAGTTTTTAGTTGCTTCCTTCTGGGTAGGATTCCCTCTTTTTTTTGGGCAGGATGGTTTCCCACGGGGCAGGATTCTCCAGAACCGATGGGTTTCCCACTGGGCGGGTTTTTCTCATTTCCTGCTGGTTTTCTCGAGAGGCAGGATTCACTTGGTAGAGGTTTTTGCTGCTTCCCGCTGGGCGGGATCTACACTGGGATGGATTTCAGCTGCTTCCCGTTGGGCGGGATTCACTCTTTGGTGGTTTTTTGACTGCTTCCCGCTAGGCGGGATTTATATTATAATGGTTTTATGTTGCTTCTTGTTGGGCGGGATTTACACGATGGCGGTTTTCAACTGCTCTCCACTGGGCGGGATCTTCAAACTTACCTTCCTTAGAAATTGGTAATTTCCCGCTGGGCGGGATTTTTCAAATTTACCTGTTCCCGCTGGACGGGATTTCTGTTTGTTTTTCATTTTCAGGGTATTGGTGCCTTGGGCCCAAAATTTTGTTGTAATGGCTTATTCTCGGCATGTTATTTCCAACTCTTATGTAATCAGGTTTTGGGATCCTATTTAAAACCCGCTCTAAATACAATAACTACTTATCAAAAAAAAAACAAGGTATTACAATATCTCAAATGTATTATAGCCTTAAGAGACAAGACATTTGGGTTGGTAAGACTAGACAAACCAGTCTAGAAATGTAAAAGGTTTGAGCCCTTTCAAAAACCTAGATTTTACTCTAATAAAAAATAAATAAAAATAAAAGAAAACTCATAAGAAAGTTGACTTGGGAAAACAAAAGCAAATGGGGCAAATGCTAATAAGAAGTTGGGTTAAACCCACATATAAAAATAAAAAGTAATGATTAAAAATGATATTTTGAAATATTAAGGAAATGAATAAGACCCCTAAATAAGAGGTAATAGGGAATTTACAAGTTGTTATAGCCAACATATTTATAGAGAAGGAAACCAAACAATGAATTTATCCATTCATGGTGTTGATCTTCATCTTGACTAAAAAATAAATGAAAAACAAATATTTTTCTGGTATGTATCCTTCAATTCTACGAATGGCTAAAATATTTGCTACTTAGTTTCCATATCTATAAATATATTTTCTATAACAGCCTATCAATTTGATAATAGCTTCTTATGTAGAGGTGTTAAAAACTAAGTCAAGTTTGAATCTAGTCAAGTGATACATGTAAAATTGTTAATCTATTGTAATCTCACCATATGATCATTGATGTAATAAGGGTGGGGTCTATATCAATCCCATATTATTGAGGGATCATGATTGATTAAAAATAAAAAAATGTATTATTAAGGGGATTATTTTAATCTCATATGATTGATTAAAAAATCAAAAAGCATTTGTTTAGCCTGTTTGATTCTCAAATTTCAAGGAGGAAACTTAGGTTTAAATCTTAAACAAAGATACATGCATCACCATGTGATCACGATATAATAAGAATGAGACTCATTTCAATCTCACATAATTGATAAAAATAATCAAATGATATAATTTCAACTGGTTAGATTCAACTTTTTAAAGAGAGATCAGGTTCAAATCTTGAAAAAAAAAACCGCTCATGTAGAGGATTTGGAGAGCAAGTGGGTAGTTAAAACTCTCCAGGTTCAAATATCTCCCCTCACATGTTGCGGATATGTTGTATATAAAAGGTTCCTCATAAAATAAATAAATAAATCTTGAAAAAAAACCTCAAATTTAAATCTTAAAAAAGTACACAATTATCAAATTTAAAACATTTAAAATCATAAAACTTTTTACGCCACAATAAATATAAACGAATGATAGGGGTTGTGTTTACCGATGCGAGTAGGGGTTATAGTTGTAGCACCATAATTTGATGCTACCATCAAAGGTAAGGTGACTTGACCCTATGATCAGTTGTTAAAAAGAAAATGTAGTTATTTATTCCTCTATATATATATATATATATGAATGATTACTAATATAAATTTAATAGTGTAGTGTTGTATTAATAGGCCACATTTTAGACACCTCAATAGTAAGGATGTTGATTAGCATTTCAAAATTTCAAGGGTATTTTTAATGTGGTTTCCATCGAAATAAGTGATTTTTGGAAGCACTTAAGATCTAAATTTAAAAAATATATCAAATATAGAAAATTTCTTTGTTGGGACATCTTTTTTTTTTGATATATTGGATGTGTGGGTTTTAAAAGGGCCTCAAAACCTTAATTACAAAGCAATCATCAAGAGGGAAAGTCAGTAATACCGGATACGTCGAAAAGCATCCCAAGGTGCCACTAAGACAACCAAGAACAAAAGGGGATAGGTTAGCAAGACCAATAATCAAAAAAATTTATCAACGGATCCATAAAGGTAATCCCGAAAAAAAAAGAAACAAGTCATCAAAAATCCATCAGAAATGTCACCATAGGGGTCACCAAGATGATCCCTGAGCATCACTCTAACTAGACTCGGCACTATTGGTAGGGATCACGACATCATGCTTTTGGAGATCCTTGATCTGGTGGTATAAATCATCTAGGACTTTCGTTGCTTGGTTGTACAAGGTCCAAGCAGACTTGGATGCATTTGCAGTAGCACAGAGTAACCACACTCCCAAAAAGGAGATCAAGGATAGTTTTTTGGTATAGGTTGGTGTTGAGTTCACCCAAAGGTTCGGACAACTTCATACCAAAAATATTCTCTTCGACTATTACTTTCATAGGTGAGATTTCAATATTGACCTTCTTGGACTGAGAATACTCTTGTGCCACATTGAGACTATCCTTACGCTTGTTCTTAGCCACCTTGTTTCTACTAGAATGACATCGAACTTCGTAGTTGCTGGACTAAGGACTGAATCCAGTATATGGTCCAGAGATTTGCTTTTTGGCCTGCTTGATAGAGATAAGGAACTCTTTCTTAAAATCTTCATCATCGTTGGCCATGTTGATTTCAAGTGTCTCCTCACTATTACTCAGGGCAGTTGGAATCTTAGATGGGAATACGATGATGAATGTCTTCTAAGCTTGTTTTTGAAGGACATGATGATAGAGGATTAAATGGAGACCTTGGTGGATGGAATGGTAAGAATTCCCTTCCTAACACTATCGATGGATATCTCCAGGGAACAGTTGAGGTAGTTATGCACATTGATAATTTTAACATCTCTCAGGTGGTTAAGAAAAGCGAGATTAAAACTATGGAGTGACATATCAATATTATTCATAGTGAAGTACTACATCACCAAGATAATCACCCTATCCCACAGAGCTAGGAGGGACTTCCTTGCAATGTCATAATTCTCCCATGAAAGCTTCTTACCTTTGTTTGAAAAATCGTTGATCTCTTCAACCAGGGAATACCTATCCCGGTGAATGACTTAGCCATCATTCCTGATTTTAGTGATCTCCACTAAGATTCGGATGCTGCCTTAAACTACAAGATTTGAACAGAGACATGCCCTTGGTTCCATGATTTCATGAACTCTGTAGAAATATTAGCATCACTCCCAGAAAACTTCTAGGAATGGTAAGAAATCATGGTTTTCAAGGATGTCCTCGATTATTGGATCTAACTCTAGGATTTTCTAGGATAGTCATTCTCAACCAGCGAAGGAAATCTTCAAGGAAGAAATTGATTCTCAATCTCGAGAAGGCAGGAGAGCTCAAGTTTTTGTGGATATGAGAGTCCCTATAGATTATTTTATAATGTTCTAAAATTAAGGTTCCTCCAAAAGCTTACAAAGGGCTCTAGAGGTGGATCTATTTGGGAGTTGTTGGTGGATATCAATGCAGATGATCTTAGTAGCATGTACTTTATCACATGAAAATATCATGACATGGGTAAGGTACATCTAGAGTTATTTCAAATTAGGATTACTATCGATGGAGTGGGTATTTTGGAAATGATTGTTCCAAAATATTATGGGATAACTCATTGGAAATGACCAAGCTACAGGGTAATCATGGCATGATGGAGGAAGGTATAGGGAATCTCAACAGGTTAAGCCATGATGGATGCAGGACAAGTGGCAAAGGGATGGGGATGGACACAAGGGGTGACAAGGTAGGGGTAAGGCAAAAAAATGAAAATGGGCAAGCTAGAATATCTTATTTTATTCATAAAATCAAAATTTAAATTAAATAAAACCCATTGTGTCCAAATATGAATGGCATCGGTTATATTCTAATTAAAATTAACATTCTAAATAAATAAGATATGAAGTATTCTATTGGGAACTGCATGACCTACTATAAAACAATGGATCATTTGGCAATATTTGAACCTTGTTCTCCTCCTTGAAAGTTGAGGAATCTAATCAATGAGCTAATACCATTTAATCATGGTTCATATTCTTAGCTATTAGAAATTTTGAAATTTTTTGTTATAATAAAAACATGTAACTGGTTGGATACATGTACAACACTTTAGTAATCACCTTCTCTAATAAAAGTTTTCATAGTTGATAAGTCATGTTTATTCTATTGAGTATTTTTATTTTCCTTCTTTTTATCTTTAATTATTTTTTTAATGGTTTATATGGGATTGATGTAAAACACTTTAGTAATCTCATTTTTATCTTTGTTAAAAATTTGAGTTTTTTTTAATGGGTTATATGGGATTGAAATAGACCCCACTAATATTACATTATGACCATATAATTCTATTATAGTAGCTTAAAAATTATGTATGTATCATTGGTAAGATTTGAACCTAGGTTTCCTTGACCATTTGATAAAATTTGAGTAATTTTGAACTTTATTAAATATCAAATTTACTTTAGTCTATAATCATTTTAAACTTTTAAACATTAAACTTGATCTTAATTTTATTAATCAGTTATATGAAATTGAAACAAGCTCATTTGTATTTTATTGCAACCACATAATGGAAATATAACTTAGACCTTAATCTCCTCCTTGCAAGTTAAGAAATTTAACTAGCTAAACTCATGTCAAATGATACATGATTTTTTTTAATAAGCTATGTGTTGTTTCTATTGGAGGCACTCCCATTCACATAACAAAATATTACATTGTTCTCATTATATTGCTATCAAGTTATAAACCATATTCAACTTGTTTTTTATCAAACATATTCTTCATTTTCCTTTTTATTAGAGATATTTGTCATCTTCCTCAAACTAGTACGTTTTTGCAATCAACTCCTTGATATCATTTTTATTAAGAGATAAAATCTCAATTGTCCAATTATTCTAATTACTATGGGCTTTATTTTGTATAAAATTAGGATAAAGTCGTAAAAACAAAATCACTTTTTATTTGTGGGTTTAACCCCACTTCTTGTTAACACTTGCAATATTTACTTTTGTTTTCCCATATATCAATATCCCTTTGAGTTTTTTTTTCTCTTTGTTTTTTCTTATTGGGTCTTCCTCTCTTTTTTCATTTCCATCAACACTTTCATCTTCATCAATATCTTCCAATTTTTCATACAACTCATAGTAAGACTTATTATCTATAGGTTTTTCTTGCTCTAAAATATTCAAAGTGCAAAGAATAACCTTAAAAACACTTTCTTCTTTATCTTATCCTAGAAATCCTAAAGTGCAAAGACTCTCCTCCATAGCAATTACCTTCTTTTATTTTCCTAAAAACCTTAAATTGTTAAGGATTTTCTCCATCCTAGTTTCCTTTTTATGTTGCTATTGAAATTTTGAAGTGCAAGGGATAACCTCTACACTACTTTTATATCTATTGTTTCTCCTCCATAGTAATTAACTTCTTTTGTTGCCCTAAAAATCCTAAATTGTTATGGATTTCTTCCCTTCTTGTTTCCTTATGATGTTGCTTTTGAAACCCTAAAGTGCAAGGGATAACCTCTACACTATTTTCATTTCTATTTCCAAGAGAGGACTACATACTACTCGATGAAAATTAAGACAATTTACTTCAAAATTAACTTTACCTTTTTTGTTGTCTTTAATTTAAAAATATCCTCCACATATTCCTTTGTACCTTTTATTCTTTTTGAATTTGAACTTGCACATTGCACTTTCTCATCCATTGTATCCTTTACTTCTAATGCTTGATCAAAGTGAACTATGGTGGTCTTTTCCATATGATGTTGTACATAGGTTTTCTTTACCTCTTCATTTGAAGTGATATATCCTTGATCTAATCTAGCTTTTATTTCAATATGATTTCCTTGCTTCATATTGAAATTTGTCTCATGACCAAAATTTTCTCTCTTTCTTTATCATTTTTATTTTGCAATCACTTTCCATATATCCATTCTCATAACAATTGTGACATCAGAATACAATGTTTTCACAACCACTTATTTTTTCCATTCTCTTGACTCAAATTTAATCTTAAAGCTTTGTGGCAAAGAATTTTAAGTATCTATAGCAACACATATTTGTGTATATATAGCATACTTTCACTCTTTAGTAGTTAGTCCCTCCTTGATGAATTTCCTAAGGCTTTTTCCAATATTCTTCAAAAAAAAACTTATTGATGAGATGATATGGAAGTCCAAAAATCATAACCCACAACAAAAGCTTTTTAATAGTTTATATCTCAATAAAACAAACTCCATGATCTTAAATAGCAAGCATCTCTCACCCTGAACCATGGGCCACAATTTAGTTTCTAAACCAAAAAATATGACAAGAAAAACACCTTTAGAAAGAAAAGTTAGAGTAATTTGAATTCAATCCCCACTTCCACTTGATCAAATTTTGGATATCCAAAAATCTTGACCAATATCCATGGAACTTATATAATAACCCTCTACTTTTTAAACCATTATAAAATGCTCGATCATCTCTTATATATTAACCCTCTAATTTTTAAACCATTATACCATGCTCGATCATCTCTTATACATTAACCCTCTACTTTTTAAACCATTATAACATGCTCGATAATATCATCCTTGGTAATTACTTTGGGTGTAACATTTGCTCCTTAGATTGAACTTGCCATATATTTGTTCTTCCTCTTATCTCCAACTTGGGAATCCATACTTCTACTTAGGGCATCCTGACCTCCCATTAAAGCTTTCAACTATGACTTTCCTTCCATGCTACCTAGTTACACTCACTCCTAGGTCATTCTATTTTGATACATGATATTTAAATTACCTATAATTTCTTAAATTATTTATTCATACTATTTTTAAAATTTGATTAAACACATAATATTATTGAAAACATATGCTTTTGAATATATATTTTTTGTTAGAGAATAGGGGTTGTACTTGGGTCCTTCATCCTTGATAAATCACAACTCTCTCCTTTAGATCTTGAGGGTTTACAAATAGATTCAATTCTCGTCTCAATTGAGATGCTATAGCTAGATACCTACATCATTTTCATAAAAGTCTATATTTTATATTTTCATTTTCTATATCTTCTTCAATTTTCTATGTGAATACAAATATTCTAAAATTTAGCATCCTTCTTGACATTTTCCTGTAGCAACCTTCACAATACCAAAATTCCACCTCTATTTTCTATGTATTGCATATTAATAAAGTAATATTTCCAAACCTTCGTGCTATCATGGTCTTCTTTACCGAATTTAGATTACTAGTTTCCTTCCTAAAGCATAAGTGCAACCATAATTATTGTAATAAATAGTTTATATGAAAACACATTAATTTTATAAGATAAAGCAAATATTACCAATGGTATACATTAAAGTAAATATTAATCATTATTTGATTCACGAAGTCAGTATTTTTTGTCAGATTTATCTAAACTTACTACTTCCTCTGACCATAGAAAAGAGAATATAACTTCACGATCCTCAATTAAAATCCCCCTGTTGGATAGCTTATCTACACGTTTGTTTCCTTTCCTTAATGTATGTGTAACCATTATTTTATAAAACTCCATAGAAAGGTCTTGCATTTCCATAATTATATCTTGTATATTTCATGGAGCCTTTTTTTTCTTAAAATTATATTTATTACTATTAGTGAATCACCTTTCATCCATACTTTATTCCATTTTATTTATTTGTATATTTTTAACCCTTCCAAAGCTACCCAAGCTTCAACTTCATTATTTGTCTTAAATCCACTATTGAAAGCATAATGATATAAAATATCTCCCCTATTATTTCTAATTATTCCTCATCCCATTGGTCTTGGATATTCCTTAGATGTTCCATTAAAATTCAATTTGACCACCTCCACTTTTGGTGGTTTCCACTTTATATTATTTGTATTATTTGTGTTTCTCCTATATCCAACATCATAATTCCATTTGATGACTTGACTCCTTCTACCAAGGCTCTCTACTTTAATATTAGGGAATGGGTGAGTTGATAGGGTTGGTTTAGACTCCTTATAAGTGAGGCTATAAAGCCCCACTTATAAAAGTGTTCTACATTGCTTTAACTATTCTTCAATTCTATCGTTCATCACAATGCATTTACCAAATATATTAAGAATCAATTTTCATAGTTTCCAAACTATTGAGCAGTGTCCCAAGATATGGTTGATACTCTCCTTTTTACATAGAACACATTGTGAGGGTTCATGAAAACCCTTTTCATAATGTTATCCTAGAATAAAATACTTTTATGACCTACTATCCAAACAAACATTTTGATTTTAGGAATGCTTGGGCTATCCCAAATATCTCTCCAAATTCTTGTAATATTCCTATTTTGTTGGTGCTTTACATTATATCCACTTCTTGTTGTATATTCTCCTGAGCTATTCAACTCCCAAATCAGCCTATCCTCATCTCCCCTTAGAATAATCATTGTTGTTATATTTTTGCTCAACTATGTCCTAGCATCAATGTCTGGTATACTTGTAAAACAATATTCTTTCCATTATCTTCCTTCCTAATCCTTGTACATAATGTTTAAAACCCTATCACCATATTTATCTTGAAGTAATATCATCCATGGTTTCAAAATTGGATCTAGATTGAGTGGTATTTTATCACACCAAGTATCCATCCAAATAGAAAATTTTTCTCTAGTTTCCACCATCCACCTTAGACCTTTAATTATTAGATCAATTGATTTTTTTAAACCATTCCATAGTGCAGAACCATCTAGTAGTGAGAATGTAGTAAATATTAAGCTTGGATCATTGGGTTCAATGTACTTACAAGAATAATTCTTTCCCATTGTCTTTGAATCTCTTTGTACAATACCCAAATTAATTTTTCCCTAAGAGTAAACTCTTAAGGCCCCGGTTTTATCATCACACACCTTGCTCCATTTCACCAAAGAAAATTTCCTTTTATCATATGTAGTTTTGACCATAAAAATGACCACATAATATAGATTAAATATTTTTCTATCAATTTGGCATAGTATAAAGGACATAATATTTGAATGGCTTGTAAGACTAATTTAATTAGCTACACTCTTGTTGCTAATAATAACCATCTACCTTTCCATGTCGGTAGTTTATTTTAAAATTTTCTTATAACTAGACCAATTCTATCCTCATTCTCCCCTCAAATAAGGACATCCCTAGATAAGTTGTTGGAAAATTTACCTCCTCTATTTGAAGTAACTTGCATATACCTACTTTGATTCTAGCTGG
The DNA here is from genome assembly GCA_028583015.1 of Wollemia nobilis. Classification (NCBI taxonomy): domain Eukaryota; kingdom Viridiplantae; phylum Streptophyta; class Pinopsida; order Araucariales; family Araucariaceae; genus Wollemia; species Wollemia nobilis. The sequence continues at coordinate 711,281 of JAQPPZ010017031.1, read as the reverse complement.
AGTGTTTAGGAAGTAAATTTTGGATTTTGTCCTATTAAATTTCTGCATTGATTCTCTTTCATAACCCTTTAATAAGTTATTCAAAGCTCTCACCTCGTTTATCCCTTCCCTCCAAAAAAATGTTGTGTCATCTACAAATTTTTGATGATGATGTTGTCGATGTCATTACTAGCCTTAAGTCCACTTATTAACCCTTCTTGGTTAGCCTTCTTCAAGTTCCTATTCAATACCTCTACCATAATAATGAATAAATATGGTGATAAAGGATCTCCTTGTCTAAGACCTCTCTTGGCTTTAAATTATTATGTTACTAACCCATTGACTAGCATTTAATATGATATTGTAGAGATATAAGCTTTAATCCATCTGATCCATTTCTTTCCAAATTCAAACTTTTTTATACTGCAAAAAGAAAATCCTATTTAATCCTATCATAGGCTTTATTTATATCAAATTTTAAGACCATTTCTCTCTTTTCTTGAAATTGAATGCATAACTTTATGAGCTACTATGATCCCATCTAGATTTTGTCTCTCTTTCACAAATCCTTCTTTCTCTTCTAAAATAAGTTTGTCTAATAGTGGTCTTAAGTAATTTGCCATCACTTTAAATATTATATTATATGCCATATTACATAGGCTTATGGACCTAAATGAATCAAATAAATTTGCATCCTTATTTTTTGGAATTAGGGTAAGATATGTTGCATTTATTTTATAAGGTATGTATTTTTTTACCCTAGACTATTCCATTACCACCAATAAATAATCCTTCACTATATCCCAATTATGCTAATAGAATGTTGCAGAGATCCCATCCAAACCTAGGGATTTATCCTTATCAAAAGATAAAAGAGCTAAATAAACTTCTTCCAGAGTAATAGGCTCCATCAGTTTTATATTGTCTTCATATGTTATAATTGAAGGTACTTCTTGTAGTAGCTTATCATTAAGAACTTCAAACTTCTGTTGGTGTTGATTGCTTAGTTATTTATTTTTATTTTTTTTTTTTTTTTGTTGTTGGTTGGTTTTTTTTTTTTTTTTTTTTGTTTTTTTAAAAAAGAACTTCAAACTCCTCCTATCCTATAATATTCTAATAAAAAAAACTTACCTCCTTTTTGATTTCACTCTGGTCTTTAATCCAACCCCTTCTAATTTAATTCTATTAATTCTAGATGTTGATCTTTGTACTATTGTCATCCTATGAAAAAATTTGTGTTTTTATCTCCTTTTAACTAAGTCTACCTTGATTTTAATCTCCAAAAATTATCTCTCTTACTCAAAATATAATGATATTCATTAAGCAACTCCCTTTCCTTTGAGCTTGAATTATTATGTTCATATTTTTGGAATTTTAAAAGTTTCTCTTTAAGTCCTTTATTCTCAATAATGTTTCCAAAATTGTTCCATTCTTTTAATCTATATGTGTTTGATTTAATTTGTTTTGGGTGTATATTTTCCATTGTTTTCTAAATAATTCTACATTTGTGATACTATATCAAAAAATTGAGGATGGTCTTCCCACATCTATTTATATTTAAAATATGATTTATTTTTTAATTCACTTACCACAATTTTAACTCTTATTGGCTAGTGGTCTAAATCAATCCTTGTCAAGGTATTAATTTTAGCACAAGTCCCTTCATTGAGCAAATGATCTGAGAGTATACATTTGTCTAATTTTTCTACTATTAAATTTTGGCCTCTCTTGTGATTGGTCCATATATAGTTATCCTCTTCAAACTCAACCTCCCATAGATTATTATTTTTAATGAAAGTTGAGAAATATCATACATTTGGTTATTTTTCTAATTCTCCCAAATTTTTCATCTAGCTTGGTTATGGTATTAAAAAATCTCCTATGATCATAAATCGAGCTTCTTGGTATTTACTTCTTATAAAAGCTTCAATCCCACTCCATGCTTCTAATATTCCTGACTAATTTATAGGTCCATAGACATTGATAAGGATGAAATAAATATCTACAAAGTAGCATGTGACTAATAAGGCTATCAAATGTCTAGTTTTATGAATGGTTTCATAGGAGGTTCTAACAAGATTCCAACATATTAGAGTTCACATTGCTACTCCTTCTTAATCCATAACATCCCATTCACATATTGCCCATATTGCTTTCATAGTTTTGGAAACTTCTTCCTTTGTCATTTTAGTTTCTTGGATATAAAGAATATCAGGCTTATTACTTAAATAAAGGTCCCTGATACACCTCTACTTTGAGGGGGTATTAGCACCCCTTATATTCCATGAGATGGTAATCATGTCTCATTAGGGGCTAAATGGACCCACCTACAATTTACCAATATTATTTTATTTTTTGGTAAAGAGAAGTTCAACCAACTTAGATTGTGTTCCTTTCTCTATGTTTTCTCTTGCTTCCCTAGCTCTCACTTGATAATTTGAGGGTTTTCCTCTTTTTGTCTTACCAATATCAAAAGTAGGTCTTATTATTCTATTCCTCAATATTCTTTCACAACTTTTCTTTTTATTAGATTTATCCTCTCTTGGCTCTACTACAAAAGCTTTTGACTTGTCTTGCTCATTTTTTGGTATTTCTTTATAAATGGTAGAGGTATTAACATCTAACTCTACATTTTCTCTACCACTTTCCTTCTCCTGAATGGTGCATGGTACTTTAAGAGAGTCTTCAAAATCTGATGAGGCACATTCCTTAGGTTTAGTAGGAATGTTCATCCCTAAATCAGGATCATACATTGAGTAGATAGTTCCTTGTTAATATTTTGATCCTGTTGTATCGTGTCCTCTAAGCTTTGATCTACTTTTTTTTCATAGGCTAAAGCCTCAAAAAATTAGTGTTTCTTCCAATATCCTTCCTTACTAGTCTCCACTATTTATTTAATTTCATCTACTGGACCTATTTTTTAGAAGTTGAAAACCATCCTCATCCATATCCATTTGTAAGTTTCTCTTATGGTTTTCTACATATGTTTCTGTTGGACTCTTCTTAGGGCATGATCTCTCAATATGCCCCACATCATGACATATTCTACATCTAAAAGATATGTTTTCATAATCCATGGTTTGGATCCACAACTTACCCCCATACTTAAGAATGATTGATTCTAATAAAGGTTTACTAATATCAATCATGACCAATATTTGGGCATAAATAGCCAAGAATCCATATTTTGTAGTTTCTAAAATCTCAAGGAATTTTCCCAGAGTGTTTTCTATTACCTTGAAGGTAACCATTCCCCATAATTCAATGGGAACCCATACATCCTAACCCAAACTAGTACTAGGGATAGATTTACATTTTCAAGTGCAAAGCCTTCATACCAATGGGTAAGGAAGAGTCCTACTCTTCCCATAAACCAAGGACCCCTTTTTAGGATTTTATCTCTTTCCTCCCTGGAAAAAAAAATGGCTAGGAATAAACCTTTGAGAAGAAAGGATAGACTCACTCATGGATATTTCCAACTCCTATCAATTTATTTTCTCAAGGCTAAAGCCCTTGGCCAAGACCCATTAAATTTACCAAAATTTACTCTATCTTTGAGCAATAAGGATCACTGCTCTGTGAGGTCCTCACTAACCTCTACTACTAGGGATGATTCTAAGGATTTAGCTATAAATAAATCCATGGGAAGGAAACTATAACTCAAAATCTATTGAAATTTACTAGTATATCCTATAGCAATTATATTATTTGAAAATAAACCTACAATAATCTGCATGCAAAACTTCTAATATAAAGAAGGGAAAAAAACATAGCTAAAAAATTATATTCCTAGACAGAATTTCTTGCCTCATTGATACCCTAGCCCTCCATTGCTCCTCCTATCATCCAAAACTTAGCTGATAGTTATTTGAAATTTTGTTTTCCATGACTTGAAAAATTATCACTACCCTTGTTTTGGTTGGCTGACTTCATAGGGTCGCATTCCCTCGATACCACTCGAATTCCTTCATATAACCACTCATTTTAAATTTCTTAAAATTTCATAAAAATTTATCCAAGAACCATCTAAACAAAACAAACATTTACAGAGAAATGACTCCTAAAAGATGAGACATTTTTTAGAAAAAAAATTCCCTCCAAGATGAGATACTTTTCAAGAAAATTTTGCCTTAACGTTTCCCTATTTTTGAATAGTTGTCGTCACATGGTAATCTCCCTCAATAATTGCTTGGATTCTTTTGAATGACCACTCATTTTAAATATTTTAAAGTTCTACACAAAATGGTACAAGAATCATCTAAATCACACAACTTTATGCAAAGATATGGCTCTTGAAAGATGAATTATTTTTTGAAAAAAATTGCCTTAACTTTGTTGATTCCACTTTTCAACATATATTTACATTACCTTTCTCTATTTTATTTCTAAATTCAAAACTAACATTTAAGGGAAGTATTAATATCTTCCTTTGCTAGATGTTTTGGTTTCTAATGAGAACCATTTTTGCTTAGGGTTTCCTTGGCTTTTGGGGGTTATCCATAGCCCCCAACCCTTACAGCCAAATAATTATCGATGGTGCTACAAGGTCATGTTTATTAGTTAGGTTCCTAATTAATTGTTATGAGGCTTTAATAAGACCTCATTAGAATAGGTTATTTTAATGTGTAATGTCATTTCATGTTCATTTGAATTTCATGTAATATGGATTTGGGAACCCTAACCCTAATCTCATTTTTCTCAATATATAATTCCATAACACGAAGGGAGAGATGTGATTTTTCATTCTCTCCATTGTCAAAAATATTCTCCTCCTTTTTTCTTGTTTCATGTGGTTGAGCTTGGGCACATAGCATTGATCCTTGCTACAAGTGGTATCGGAGCTTGGATGCTTGCCCCTCCCACAACCAAACTTGGAGAAGCATTGCATTCCCCTCCTCTCCTCCTCCACAAATTTATGTGTTGAGTTGAAGGAGAGGATGAGGATGTTGCATGAGGTTTCATAAAACCTCCATAGATTTTTTTTTTATTACAGATATTAGCTTGTATCTCTGTTTTTAGGTATCCAAAATTTGGATCTAACCGAGTTCGATGGCCTCTATGTAAACTGATCATGTTCATTTTTACACAACCATACAGTATCCAAAATTTAGATCTGATCGAGTTTGGTGACCTCTGTGTAAACTGATCATGTTCGTTTTTACACAACCATACAGTATCCAAAATCTAGATCTGATCGAGTTTGGCAGCCTCTATGTAAACTGATCATGTTCATTTTTGTTTACACAGCCATACAGTATCCAAAATTTGGATCTGACGAAGTTCGGTGGCCTCTGTGTAAACTAACCATGTTTATTTTTACAACACAATAGGCTTCTAGCCTCTCCATTGTACTTGTATAAGTGGCTTACAAAATTTTCCACATTACTTTTGGCTAACTTATAGCCCTCATTTGTAAAAGTGATTCCACTTGGATGGTGAGCAAGGTCTAGTGGATCACACCTAACATACATACTACCACATTAGCACTATAGTAGCACTCCATCTACACTCCAAGTCTATTTTCAGTTTTTATTTGCTTTCTTTCATTGCAAATCGATTCACATCTTTGCATCATCCCTAAAAGGAATGCATCCGACAACTCATTTTGTAGCCTAGCCTCGTGACAGGGCACCACTTCCTTAGTGGTGGGAAAACCACATTAAAGGCCCTGTGAATCAAAGCTAGACTAGACTTAACAAGAATACATAGTGAAGGGGGTTAGCCATACCCACAAACCTTTGGAAAGGGATCATCCTTTCACCTATGCTCAAAAAACTAAAAACTCTTAATCAAGATTAAAATTAATGCAATCTAATATCCATCATAGTTATGGAATAGAGCACGTACTTCTCTTTAGAGAGTATATCATTAACCACAGTAAACTAGGTGAGGACTAGTAGGACTTGGGCTCCATCATGGCTTGGATTTCATCATCAAGCATCTATATGTGGGCATCTAGGTGAAGGCCTTAATTTGAGACAAGCTCATTATACCTCTCCAACTTTCAGCACCTCACCTACTTGCAGTCATAAGATTGAGGTTACTAGTTTTTCACATCCCACACTTTGGTATTTAGTTGTGTAATCTAGTGTTGGAGATATTGACCTACACATTCATTTGTTAGATATATTAGCTTTTACATTCATCTACAATATTTTAGTTTGGGCTACACACCTTTTTTTAGTACTTTAGATTTAGCTACATCATCATCCTGTTGCATCAAGACTCATAGCCACTTACTTGTACAATTCATCATTTATAAAAGAGATTCCACTTGGATGGTGAGCAAGGTCTAGTGGATTGCATTCATTCATTTTCATCACTTGGCTCATTATTTACTAGCATATTTTGCCTCACTTAGTCATATGTTCCTTGTTCACACCTTGACACACCTCTTTTAGGTCTTTGTAGTATCACAGGTCATAATGACTTCCAACTTCAAACAAAATGTTGGATGTACCCTCAAAGGTAAGGATAATTAGGATCAATGGTTCATAGGCCTTAGGATAGCTACAAAATTTGAGAACCTATGGTGCAACCATCTAGATGCAAATACCACACCACCCATAGATGTTGCTACCCTAGAAAAATAGTAGATAGATGATGACTAAATTTGTGTCGGCATCCTACTTATCACAGAATATCACCTTCATAATTTGATTGATGAAGCTAAGCATGACACAACATGGTTAGTTCTCGAAGTCTTCAAGAAAAAATTTGACACCAAATTTGACCTAGAATTTATTCATCTTGTCCTCAAGATGAATCAAATAAAGATGTAAAAAGGACACTCCAGTTCCACCATCAACCTCCTTCACCCTATTAAAAAGGTCATTGATAAAGACTTCAAAAATCAATGTATCACATGGGCTTTCCTCCTTCAATCATATCTTCACATTCTAGACTACAAGAACTTGCTTTCCAGTTTATTAGCTAGTGGAACCTTAAAAACTCTCAACTTTGAAGCCTTAGTAGAAAATTTTGTTGAACTTGACAAAACCTTTGACACAAACTTCACCAGTTCTGACCCTGGTGACTCAGCCTTTCAGGTGGATGAAGATGCAAATTTTTCAAACAATCAAGGTAACAAAAGTTGTGGTTGAGGCCATGGTCAAGGAAAAGGTAAAGGACAAGGACAAGGTTCTAAAAATGGTCAACATGAACACTCATGATATCAAACTAGTCAAGGACAAATAAAACAACCTAGTACCTCTCAAGGAACTGGCAACTCAAATATCATGTGCAAACATTGTAATATAAAAGAGCAATATGCCACTGATTATTGAATTACCACACACAAGATCAAGTATTTTAAAAAGCATAATGTACATAATGTAAATGAAGATGACTCTGATCTAGACATCTTCCACAGTGCTCAATTTGTGCATACCTAGATCATCAACACACGGTACCTATATCACCATATGTTGATCATCCCAAAACATTCATTGAGGTACATTCAGGATATGCTAGCTATGATATTTCTCATCCCACATCACAACCCATTAGAGTTACCCACAGCATAGCCTCCACCAGTAGTTCATGGATCATGGATACTGGAGCCACCCAACACATGACTTCCAACAAGGACTTCTTTGAAGAATTCAACTCAGAAGTACTTGGTGTAGTTCACATGGTTGACAAATCCTCTCAACTAGTTGAAGGAGCTAGAATTGTTCGATTAAAACTTCCTGGATTACCTAATTTTTGGCTACTTGATGTTCTCTACAATCCTTCTCTGAAGCAAAATCTATTGTCACTATCCACACTCGTCTATCGTGGATTTGATCTGAGTGTCACTACCAAAGATAAAACTCTTCGATTCATTCATCCATCCTCCAAAATAATTGTCATGACCGGTTCCTTAGATGGAAAACTCATCAAACTTGCTAGACATCCTACTTTTGAAGTTCACATTGTCGAAGCTGACATGGCACTTAATACCACCTTGACTCCCAAGAAACTTTCTATTGATGCATTATGGAATGCTCGCATGGGTCATGTCAAAATTGACCGATTGAGACAAATGGAGTCCACCATCAAGGGACTACCACACTTCTCTTCCAAACCCATCAAATGTGAAGCATGCATCATTGCCAAATCTTCTCAACAACCTTTTCCAAAGAGTTAGTGGAAGTCCACACAAAAATTAGAGCTAGTTCACTCAGATATTTTTGGGCCAATGCCTATTCCCTCATTAAAAGGCAAAAGGTATTACATCACCTTCATTGATGACTTCTCAAAGAAGCTATGGATCGGCTTTTTGGAGAAGTCTGAAGCTTTTGAATTCTTCAAAGCATTCAAGGCTCATGTAGAATGAGAATTAGGTTGTAGAATCAATACCTTCAGGAGTGACAATGGTGATGAGTACACCTCAAATGAATTCACATAGTACTTGTCCTCACATGGGATCAAACATCAATTGAAAATACCAGGCACACCTCAACAAAATGGTATTATCGAGCGCATGAACAAGACAATTATGAACATGGCTCATGCCCTTCTTGTCTATAAAAATGTGCCTCCATATCTTTGGTCCAAAGCCACCTGGACTATTATGCATGTACTCAACATAGTGAGTCCCTCAAAACCCAACCTATCACCTCATGAAAAATGGATTAGACACCCCCCACCATCATCCACTTCAAAATATTTGGCTCCATATGTTATGCTCATATTCTTCTAGAGCACAAAAATAAAATTGAAGCTCGAGCTATTAAAGGTATATTTATTGGATACCCTATGGATCAGAAGGGATACAAGGTATTCATTCCTTCACATCGAAAAGTGATTGTGACACATGATGTTGTGTTTACAAAAACTAAAGAACAATTGGTTACATTGGATACCAAGGGACACAATCTTTAGCCTAGATCAAAATATGCTAACATATATGATGTTCAAATTCTAGCCTTTGGGGGGGGAGATGTTGAAAAGTTACTCAAAACTCTAGAATCTATAAATCAACCCACAAGTCTAGAGGAACCAAACTATGATACTAAGAAAATATTTGTATCTTCTGCACCTTCTACCCCTTCACATAGTAATGTTGATCATGGTAAAAGTATTATTTCACATCCATCTTCGTTAACATCCTCTATACCTAATGATCCATTCTAGGATCATGATGAAAACTTTGAGGTAGGTGAGACATCCACATTGCTCCCCACTCGAGGAATTTTTGAATCTTACCAGCTCTTAAAGAATATCAAACCATATGAAGCAGGCAAAATGGGTACAAGAAATGCCCTCAATTCAAGAGTGCATGAATTATTAATTGTTGAACTAGAACCTGCATAACTGCACCTCACTCTGAATAATGAACCTCTCATGTACCAAGAAGTTATCAAACATGCATAGTTTGGAGACATACAATAAACCAAGAGTATGAATCTCTGATAAAAATTGGTACTTGGGAGTTAGTCGATCTACCACTTGGAAGAAAGGTAGTTCGAAACAAATGGGTGTACAAAAACAAGTATAAATTAGATGGCACCCTTGAAAAACACAAGGTGAGATTAGTGGCTAAAGGCTTCACATAAAAGCAAGGCATTGACTACATTGAGGTATTTGCACCTACCATAAAATGGCCCACAATCAGGACTCTTGTAGCCTTAGCTACACAACAAGGTTGGAAGATTCATCAATTAGATGTAAAAACTGCTTTCTTGAATGAAAAATTGGAAGAAGAAATATACATGGTACAAGTAGAAGGTTTTGAGATTGTGTTAGAGTATATTACATTATTGGGTACATGCTAATGTACCATCTTGGGTACGTAACTAGAGTAGGAGTTTACTTTAGAGTAAAGTAAAGTAGTTACTTCCAACAATGTAATAAATGCACAAAGTGTCAATGTGCAATGATGTAAATGTACATGTAATCCACATGTACATGATTCATAGGTAGAGTAAGGGCCAAGGAACCTATCTTCCTATATATAGGTCTTATAGTAAGTGAAATCAGTAGTTAAGAATATAGAGTGCATAGTATAGATTGGTAGAGTATAATATAGTTCCTTAAAAAAAATTATGGAGTGTTCATGTCCGCCATTATACTGCATTGTACTATTTTTGTGAGCTTTCATTAATGGTATATTTTTGAGTTATTACATAATTTTATCTCTATATTTTCCTGCATATTATAGTGTCATTATCATACAATCATACTATATTGCTTATCTTACATCTTGTGGTTGCATTTCATATATCATATACTCATCAAAAGTTACCAGTGGTATCAGAGCCATGGTAGATCATATAGGAAATATGGAGAGCCACAAGTGAGATTGAGAGTAGATAGTAAATCTCATTTCCAAAAAATTTAAGATTGCAGTTGGCTAGTCTTTCCATAGAGTTGTAGAAAAACTCATGAAGACTAGGACTCAATGTTGATTCCACTAGATTGAAAAATCAACTAGTGAATATTGATCATCTCTAGATTTATAATTTCTTCTATTATAGGACCAATACTTTATTTTAGGAAAAGGATATTCAAAGAAATTTTGGAATCTTCCTACATAGAGCTAGGAAGAATATCTTCTTTAGAATCAATCTAGCACCAGAAGCAACAAATGAAAGATCAAAGATTTGGAGGCCTGTAGAAAAGGTCCCATTACCAGATATTACAGACCTGGAGAGTGCACAAGAAAAAAAGTCCATAAGAGCCTTGTTGTAGATTCGAGGGAGAGAAGACTCAAGGGGAAGAGTTTTGATAAATATTAGATATTGGTGATCATTATTGAAGATTGAATACTTCACCTTGAAAGAGTTGAAGAGACCTGTAAAAGGTTCCATTGAAGAAATTTCATATTTGAAAGGTTGAAGATAGAGAAGGACTAGCAAAGGTCCTATTATAGAAGTAGCAGATTTCAGAGATCTGAGGGAGATCTCATTGCAACACTTCCATAGTAGAAGGTTGAAGGAAATGTCTCATTGGGAAGATCAGATAAGCTACGAGAGTGAAGACCCTAGAGAAGAGGTCTCAAGGAGAAACAAGGGGAAGGCTTGGAAAGCCTCATTGAAGCATATTCAAAGAAAGCCATTGGAGGAGTTCCTAGGAGAAATCATTAGAGAAATTTACTACCAAGGAGCATTTCCTGATAGTAAAAAACTTGGGATAATTTTTTCCATCCGACAACAAGACTAAGAGAGAAGTATTTGACAAGAAGCTTTCCAAATTTTGGAGAAGATTGGTGAAGACCTCAAGACTTTAAAATTCTTGAGAAGAAGGCCTAGATTGAAGTCAGAGTTTGACAAGGAGAAAGGAGCCAAATTTTACTACCAAACCTAAGAGGTTTGAAGATTACCTTTGAAGGCTATAAGGCTCATTCAGAGAAATAAGATCATCTGGTTTCTACAACTAAAAACTGAAGGGTTTGTGAAGGAAAACTTAGCTACGATTTGGAGGACTTCCCTACCAAATTTTTGAGGTTCAAGGACAGTATTTAAGTGGAGATATTGACTACGAAAGGGCACAATTAGGATAGTATTACTAGCTACAAAACTTTAGATTTATAGAGTGCATTCAAAAGGAAATTTGAAGCCACCAAACTACATTTTTAAGGCAGCAAGTTAGAGAAGGGTCAAAGCTGCAAATAGGTGAGCTAGAAAGTTATTTAAGATACCCTAGAAGAGCTACGAGTTCATAACAAAGTTTCATTAGTTGAACATTAATTATTTGGTTTGTTATCAAGTTCCATTAGGCACCTTATTAGAGTTTAAAATTTACAAAGAGAAGGTTGCAAATTAAAGTCTTAAAGGGAGTCCATAAGGTAGTTTCTTATAAGGATAAAACATGCACATCAAAATAGGAGTTAGATATATTTTGAAAGAAAGAAAAATATCATCTTCCTATTATCTAGTTAAAGCAAAGAAGACATTACTCTTAAGTGAGAGTTGCAGAGATTATAGTGCATTTGAGAGTTATTATTAGTACATATTACAAATTACTTTGAAGGAGAAATAAGGTGAGATTACTATTGCACTATTCTAGCTATTCTTAAGTGCATTAAGTTGAAGTTATCATTAGTGCATTATACTGGTTACCCTTAAGTTTTTAAAGTGCATTAAGAGTTTATCAAGAAGGAAGTTTTAGTGTACAAAATAGGGTAAGAGTGAAGTGTCTAGAGATACTATTGAGCACACGAGACCTGCAACATTCTATGTTAAGAAGCCACCAAAAGAGCAATAGAACCTCCAAATATTGGAGAAGAGAACCACCTTATCAAAGAAGTGAGAAAGCTTCAAAAGAGACCATAAAAGTCTCAAGTATTTGGCAGATTTATTTACATCATTGCACCTTATTCTACGTAGGAAATCATAGAAACCAGAGTGTCTAAGGAAACTACTACAGTGAGCCTATTATAGTCTACAAGGGGTCGCATCATCAAGATAAAGGTACAGTAGAAAGGAGACTACATTACCCATATTTTAGCCATTAAAATAAGTATTTTACACAGTCTAAATAAGTAACTTTGACAGCAAAATATAGATCCATCCAAGAGCTCAATATCTTTCCATTGGAGATGTCCAAAGACACCCAATACAGTGCCAATGCAACTAGATTCAGCGCCTACATAGTGCACAAGGAACAAACCTACATTGGCTCAAGAAATTCTACATAATATAACGTTGTTACAAGTGCAAGTAAGAACAAGGACAACACAAAGGTTACTTAATATACGGGGCCAAAATGAAAGTGCAAGGAGAGGATTACCATCAAAGGTTATCCAAGCATACGTAGGAAGAGCTTGGATGAATAATCCATGTTGAGTCCAACTACTATCCAACATAGCAAGCACCACTGCTACCAATAAGGAGCCACCATCGAAGAGGAAGAAGCACCTTATGTTGAAGAGCAAGAACAAGTTGGATGCACTATGGAAAAGGCTTTATACAACTTGTAATAGAATTGAAAGGACATCAATGGAATAAGAGATATTTTAGTAGCTTGATCACATGCAAAAGAGTGCCTACATTTGCCCTAAAGGAGTAAGGCATATTGTACCACTTGGCACACAAGAAAGAAGAGGCAACAACTATTCTAACACTTGCAAGAGACATCAACAAGCGCTCAAGAGGAGTAACACCCATATTATTACCTCAACACTCATAAAAGGAGCATCTTCAATGCTCAATACCTTAGCTAATGTCTTTCAGACCTGCACCACATGGAGTTACATATTGCAAGGTTAATAATAGGGCACCACCACCTAAGGAGAGGCATTGAGGAACATAAAAGTACCACTTGGCACTTGGTTCAATAAGGAGTGCATATTAATAGTTGCCATAGGAAGATAGATAGAGAGATAGAAGGAAGAAGCACTTCTCCAGCAAGACTTGAGCACAGTAGTTAAAGTCTATTAAGAGGAGCAAATGATGTCCTAGAAGAGCACCGTTTGGAGGAAGAGCATTGAATTCTCATGGAGAAGATGCAAAAATTCTAGCGCTCATAGTTTACACATCGATGTCAAGCCCAACACCAATCAAAATGCAAAATTCAAAGGTATATTTGCACTAAATATTTGCTTTCATTAAAGTATACAAGGAGGTATAAGGTAGCTTATATATCTAAGGTTAAAGTCATATTGCATTGGAGAATCTAAAACCTTAGAAAAGAAAAGCAATTAAATCAAAGAGTGCATAACCTTAAGAACTAGCTCAAGGAGCATTATATCAAATATTTGCAAATAATTCATTGTGTTGATGGAGTAACAAAGATAAAATTTTATGAAGACACTAACTACTAGATTGAACAAGATACAAAAAGCAGAGAAGAAGAATACAAACTCTAGAACCAAGACGAAGATCCATATTGAAGACTAAAGTCTTCAATACCCAAATAATGTAATACAGGGGGTATTAAAGTATATTACATTATTGGGTACATGCTAATGTACCACCTTGGGTACATAACTAGAGTAGGAGTTTACTTTAGAGTAAATTTAAGTAGTTACTTCCAACAATGTAATAAATGCACAAGTGTCAATGTGCAATGATGTAAATGTGCATGTAGTCCACATGTACATGAGTCATAGGTAGAGTAAGGGCCAAGGAACCCATCTTCCTATATATAGGCCTTATAGTGAGTGAAATCGGTAGTAGAGAATATAGAAAGCACATAGTATAGATTGGTAGAGTACAATGTAGTTCCTTAAAATAGTTTATGGAGTGTTCATGTCCTCCATTATATTGCATTGTACTATTTTGTGAGCTTTCATTAATGGCATATTTTTGAGTTATTGCAAAAGTTTATCTCTCTATTTTCCTGCATATTATAGTACCATTATCATACAATCATCTTAGATTACTTATCTTACATCTTGTGGTTACATTTTTTATATCATATACTCATCAAAAGTGAACAGATTGCAGGATAGGAGCACAAAGTATGCACACTCATATTTATATGGATTGAAGCAAGCCCCTCACACTTGGTTCAACAAGTTGTCAAATCAAATGAAGCAAATTGAATTTGAAGTGTGTGATTACCAAGATATTGATGCAACATTGTTCATCAAGCACAACAAAGACAGTCACATACCTCATAGTCTTTGTGGATGATATTCTTCTAAATAGGTAACAATGGACACATCATCAACACAATGAAAAAGTACCTTGCAAAGACTTGATATATCTAATTTGAGATTGATGAAATTCTATTTGGGCATAGAAGTAACTCAAAAAAATGGTAAAATATTCTTGACCTTAAGAGAAATACATCAACGATCTTATGGAGAAGTTTTAACTCAAATATGCATGTCCTGTGAAAACACAAATGGAAACAATTTTGAAACTCACTGCAGATGATGACACACCAAAGGCAGATGTAACACTCTATAGAAGGCTAGTTGGTAGACTCATTTATGTTACTAACATAAGACCTGACATCGCTTATGTCATGGGGATGCAGGTAATGTACATGACCAAGCCAAAGGAGAGTCACTGGCAAGTGGCAACAAGAGTGTTGAGGTACCTAAAGACAACTCGTAATTATGGCATGTTGTATAAAAAGAATACAGATTTTAAACTCATTGTATACATAGAATCAGACTTTATAGGAGATAAAGATACTGGGATATCTACATCTAGGTACTTGACATTTCTTGGCTTAGCACCAATTTCATGGAGATCAAAGCGATAAAAATTATAGCATATTCTTCAAAAAAAGTCGAATATATTGCTGCAGCTGAGACAAGCAAAGAAGTGGTATGGTTGAAAAAGTTGTTACACACTCTCGATATCACTCAAAAAGATCCTACAAGACTGCATGTGGATAATCAATCAACAATCCACATGGTAAAGAATCTTGTGTTTCACAACAGAACCAAACACATCAGTACAAAATTCCATAGGATTCGAGAACTTGTTTAAGATGGAATAATACAAATGCACTATTGTCCAATATCAAATTATATTGTCGACATCTTTACCAAGCCACTCCAGAGGGTGAAGTTTGAGTAGTTCATAAAATAGATAGGCTTGAGAGCCTCCATCTCCCCCTGAAAATGGAGATGTAATAGGACCAGCAAGGCTAATGCTTATTCGTAAAACCGCCTTCGTGTGGGTGGAAAGTATTGGTTGATCTTTAATCTATCCCATTTATGAAAACCCCTTGTGGGCATGAAAGGATAAGGGTTATACTAGTTTTGTAAAATTGAAACTTGTGAAAACCCAAAAGGGCATGGGGATGACCAAACAATATATGGAGACACAATGGATTGAAGTCGCATTTCATGGATAAATGGCTAACCGACTACACAAAGAGCCACCTGAGCCACTCATCTACTGAAATAAAATGACCTTCTACCATTAAGTGGGATTGAAGACATGTTAATGCTACAAGGTCATGTTTATTAGTTAGGTTTCTAATTAATTGTTGAGGCTTTAATAAGATTTCATTAGAATAGGTTATTTTAATGTGTAATGTCATTTCATGTTCATTTGAATTTCATGTAATATGGATTTGGGAACCCTAATCCTAATCTCTCAATATATAATTCCATAACACAAAGGGAGAGATGTGATATTTCATTCTCTCCATTATCAAAAATCCTCTCCTTTTCTAGTTTCATGTGGTTCAGCTTGGGCACATAGCATTGATCCTTGCTACATTTTGGGGGTTTTCCATGGCCTTCAACCCTTGTGGTCCAACAATTATTGATGGTACCACAAGAGAAAAGGCAAATGAAAATGACCCCCATGGAGTGTCCGAGGAAATTGCTTCTGATGGAGTGTCACAAGGTACGTTCAGTATACCTCTACTCGAGTCTGATAATGTCTATCAATGGCTAGAATATTTAACCCTAGTTAGGTATTTTGTGGGATGCATTCCCAACGAAGCAACATTGCAATCTTAGGTTAGCTCAACTTGGGCTCCTCATGGATTCATATCTAAGTTGATTTAGAACCTGAAGGTAAATTAAAATGATCCCCATGGAGTGTCCTAGGAAATTGTTTCTGATGGAGAGTCACGAAGTACGTTCAATCTACCTCTGCCCAAGTTTGATAATGTCTATCAATGGCTAGAATATTTAACCCTGGTTGGGTATTTTGTGGGATGCATTCCCATTGAAGCAACATTGTGGTATTAGGTTATCTCGACTTGGGCTCCTCATGGGCTCAAGCTTGAGTTGATTTAGAACCTAACAAAGGATTTTTCTCTTTTGATTTACAAAAACTACTCATGCAAAGGCAATTTATGAGCACGAGCCTTGGTCCATGAGAAGCTCCTTGGTGGTCTTCTTTCCATGGACTTGGGATTTTTTAGTTTCTAAGGAAAGAACCTCCAAGATCCCAGTCTAGGTTGAGTTCCCTAGTCTTCCCCTCCCCCTTTGGCCCTTTTTGAATTGCATGGTGGCAGTCTTAGGGCATGTCTTATTGGTTGAAGTTGATAATTTTTTCAATGTCCACCCACAAAAGGGGGTTTATGTTGAGGTTGATTTGTCCAAGGACCTATAAGAGGTTATCGAGATACAGGTGGGGGACACCACTATTTCACAAGTGGTGTATATTAACCTATCAAATACCTGCTTCAGATGTCAAGCATCGAACCGCAAGGTTAAAGATTGTCTATATATTCCTCGTAATAAGTTGAAGCTAAACCCGACACTAAACATTATCTCTCCTCCCTAAGCCAAAGATGATGGTTGGACCGTGGTGGGAGGGCACAAAAAAATGTGTGCCCTTGTAGCCAAAGTGTAGCATCCCCAACTAGCAAAAAGGAAGTTGGTTTTTCAATCCCAAGTCCTCAAAAATTGTGGAATAGCAATCAGATGCAAGGCCACCAACAACAAAAATGGTGGTCACTTAGGCTCCTCTGCCTCGCCAAAGCCACACCCCAACAACTAGTATAGAAATTGTGGTCACTGAGGCTCCTTCGCCTTGCCACACCCACACCCTAACAGTTAATATGGCCACCAAGGAAAGCTTTCCTCTCCCTTATTTTGAGATATCTCAACGTTCCCATAATCCCAAGCAGGAGAAAGAAGGGGATTGTTTACCAAAAAATTGACTCCATCTCTCCAATCCTTAGCTGGAGAGATCCATTCATAACAACTTCAACAACTTTAGGGCATTGGAGTTGCTTGAAGACATGCAGGACAAGGAATCAATGAAGACGATAACCTTACATTTGCTCTTAGGGATCCCCCTTGGGCTGATTGGACTGACTTCAAATGTGTATAGGTGTATAATGGTGAACAATTTGTTAGCAATTTTCAAATCCAGGTCTCATGCATTTATAGAAGTTAAAATATATAGAGTTTGATTGATTGGACTGACTTCAAATGCATATAGGTGTATGATGGTGAACAATTTGTTAGTAGTTTTCAATTCTAGGTCTCATGCATTTATAGAAGTTAAAATATATAGAGTTTTTTTTTTCTCCGTAGCTATTCAATTTAGATTTTAAAATTGCTCGCTTTGTTTTAAGTTCTCGATTGTTTATGTAAATCCTAGATCTTTAAGTTCTCAATTTATTGTGTAAACCCTAGATCCTTGTATTGTAAATCTCATATCCCTATTTTAAATTATGGGTGGTTTCTCAAATTGACATCTTAAGATGTGCTTCTATACCACCCACTTTTTTATATATATAATCAATATAACTAATATTCTATTTAATAATACAAAGCTCTTTCCAAAAATAATTATTAATTAAAAATATATTTATTAATATTTAAATCATTCAATGTATTCCAATATATAAACCTATAATTTGCATAGCTTTTGTATCTCAATTTCAAATTTTAATTTTCATTCAACTGATGTTTTTTTAACATGTCCATCTATAATACATACACTCCCTAAAGGTTTCTTAAAAAAGAACGGGCAAACGGACGCTATAATTAATGTTCGCACTTTCTCTTTGCCATTTACATTTAAATCGTACATGTGCCCTGCCAGTCCAACAATAAAAATAAAAATATATAGTACCGTACGAGGGTCAACTTTTCCTTTACATCATACTTTAAACAAATTCCCTTCCTTGCATCACGCTTTTCACTTTAATCAAATCCCCAAGATGCTATGCGTACAACTTTATTTTGGGATTAATGTTGAGAGCAAAAATCAACAATTATTACAGGGATGCTTTGCGTAGCTTCCAAGGTCATTTTTAAACCTTCACTGCTGAGACTAGTATCAAATCAAATAAATATGGGATTGGTGAAAATTTTACCAGAAATCGTATCATATTCTCACTCGTGAAAGTAGAATGAATAAAATGAACGTAACAATAAAAATTGTCGTTATAGTTCAATAATCTAGGTTAATAATAAATAGTTAAATAATTAATAAATAATTTATTATATAGTTAAAAATCATAGATAAACAACATCCTATAACCATATATTAGTAATTCCATCCTATTCACCCTTAAAAATTACATTTATCCCATTCTCCTGCATTCCCACTCTTTCAAGGTCATATTTAAAATGATTAGTCTTATCAGCTTTTGTTTTTTCTGCTGATTGAACTTTGATGTAAATTATGAATTTACTGTTAGTAATCATTGATCCGAAGGTACCGACATCCTTACCCTCCTTTGATTAACCCTTACCCTCCTTTGATTAACCAAAGCATTCTGTTAACAATTGAGGAAACTTGTTTTTTCAAATACATAAATGGTAACTACACCAACAGACAAAAGCCCTGTATAACCAGGCAGATCACTAAATGATGCAAAGCCCAATAGTATCGCTCTGGCACTGCCTCTAGTTGCCCAGCAGCTAAAATGTCACAGTAAATTTATAAAAAACTGCATGGCACATCCAAAAAAATGAAAAAAACAAATACTATTTAGATATATTAAATTTTGAAGTATGTAGTTAACATGCGTATTTAGATAACAGCCTGTTGTTATTTTAATAGTAAAATTTAATAGAGGTATATTGTATATTAAGATCTAACATTATAATTTCAATTATGAAAAATAATAATAATAATTTAAATCATGTAGGAGGTAGAGTTGTATATCAAGGTAAGGTTGTATATTAGAGATACAAAATTTAAATCATGGGTTGTATACCAAAATAATCCGTGAAAGGAAATTCCAATCATCAAATATGTTCACTAGACTTTCCAATCATGGAATATGTTCACTAGACTTGCAACATCATGGAATATGTTCATTAGACTTGCATCATCACATTAATAATAGGGGTAATAATGTGGAACCAAATTCCAATCATGGAATATCATCACATTATGGAAAATCATCACATTAATAGGGGTAATAATATCATCACATTATGGAAAATCATCACATTAATAGGGGTAATAAGTGGAATTAATAGGGGTAATAAGTGGAAGAAATTCCAATCATGGAATATGCCACTAGACTTGCAACATCATGGAATATGTCATTAGACTTGCATCATCACATTAATAGGGGTAAGGAATCCCAAATTGGAATATGCCATTAAACTTGCATCATCATAGAATATGCCATTCAACTTGCATCACCACATTAATAAAGGTAAAGAATCCCAAACTCCATGTTTATAAAGATAATCATATATTAACTATAGTTGAAATAACTATATATTAGGTATGGCTGAAGATAAGATTGTATTTAGAAGTAAAAGTAAGGAATCCCAAACTTCCATGTTTATAAAGATAATCATATATTAACTATGGTTGAAATAACTATATATTAGGTATGGCTGAAGATAAGATCGTATACAGAAGTAGAGGTAGAATTATATACATCATACTTCAATAACTGCTGAATAGTTAAGGATAACCATATATTAGATATAGTTGAAAAAAACCATTTATTAAGTAAACCAGACCATATATATAAAATATGGTTGAAAATAACTATATATTAGGAATGGCTGAAGCTAAGATTGTATACAGAAGTAGAGGTGGAGTTATACACCATACTACAATAACTGCTGAATAGTTAAGGATAACTATATATTAGATATAGTTGAGAATATCCATATATTAAGTAAACCGGATTATATAACCATATATATAAAATATGGTTGGAATAACTATATATTAGGAATGGCTGAAGATAAGATTGTATACAGAAGTAGAGGTAGAGTTATACACCATACTTCAATAACTGAAATATAGTTATTGATAACTATATATTAGGTATAGTTATTCACTGAAGTATAGTTACATATAACCATATAGGTATGATTTGAGGATAACCATATCTTAAGTAATATTAAGTCCTATTGAGGATAACCATATATTAAGTAAACAATCTTCTGACATAAGATGCGCTGCCCAACAATAAAAAATTAAAAAAATGCCCAACCCAACAATAAAAAATTAAAAAAATGCCCAACATGGATAAAAAAACATAACAAAAAGTAATATTAACAGAAGCATTATATTAAATTAAATGGATACAGGAGATAAAAAACAATCTAAAAAGATTCCTTCTCGAATCACTGCGCAGACGAATTAATTTAACAACCCACATGTCAAGCACAACAAAATTGTCAAATTAAGATAGGCATGGTATTGAAGATTCAGAAAGTGTAGTTGTAAAATCATAAACGCTAAAAACAGATTGCAAACAACGCACTGATTCATTAAAAAAAAATGCTTAGATCTCCATACAGACAGCACCACGATTACAAAACATAGAATCAGGGCTCGCAAGCCAGAAAGACGAACACAACACTTGTATACATACACAGAAGGTCCCTACTAATCCTAGCCTTTCTATGAATGCCCACAAAACACAATCTGAATGACCTAAAATTGAAAGTGTCCTGCACAAAATTTGTGAGGCTAATCCAGACAACAGAATCACTTTTTCTTTTTAGTGGGAGGCTCTTCGTCCTCTTCATCGTCCTCTTCGTCCTCATCATCGTCATCCTCGTCGTCGTCGTCGTCGTCTCCCTCACCCTCCTCATCATCCTCGTCATCATCATCTTCATCATTGCCATTTGCTTCCTCCCCACCTTCTTCGCCTTCCTGATCTTCTTCTTCATTATTTTGTTCGTCTTCCCCACCTTCATCGGCTGACAAATCTTCTTCTTCTTCCCCAATCTCCTCTTCCTGATCATCGTCGTCGTCTTCATCATCATCATCGTCGCTTCCAGCATCTTTACATTCCCCTACTTCTGAAGATGTGACAGTAGTTTTACTTGGTAGTTTAACCTTTGACTCCGACCCATCAATGATTTCTTCTCCTACTCTCGGTCCACAGAAATCATTACAGCCCTGCAAACCATTAGATACCGTTTAGATCTAAAACAATATCTTCACTATTACAATCAGAAGGGGACAAAGAAAGCTGAACGGCCCAACCATTGAGGCTTTCCACTGCCTCACCTTCAGCATGGATAAAACTTCCAGAGGCTCACCAATTCTGAAAGATGCAGGAATACTTTCCATCAGTAAGTCAACCAAAACTAACATATATCAAACCATGTTCTTCAAAGCGGTCCAACAAAGTTCAGTTTTGTAAAATTAAAACATGTTCTTCAAGAAAGACAAAAACATGTTCTTCCAGAAAGACAAAAGGGCATAGAACTCCTTACCTAATTTCCATAAGTTCTGTAGATTCAAATCCACATAACCTCTGCAGCAGAACACCATTTCTTCTGTTAGACTTCACATAACTAGCACTAGGGGAAAAAAAAAGAAAACAAAGCTATGCATAGAACCATATTGAAGCATCCTACTAGATCAGCCATTTGCCTATGTAAGGCAATCACAGGTCACATTGAACCCTATAATTAGGTCTTCCACCATGCAATATTGTTTGAATAAACCACTACAAACGAGTGTTTCCGAAACTACACAAATTTAGACAAAATACAAGAAGTCAAACAGACTTCACCAGGAAAAAAACTAGGCTTCTGTTGTACAAAACCCTCAACGACACAACCCTAGCCAGCCCTAGCACATTCAAAATATAGTCACAACGGACACAATACCCCCGAATGAACCCCACACAGA
This sequence comes from Wollemia nobilis, assembly GCA_028583015.1. NCBI lineage: Eukaryota > Viridiplantae > Streptophyta > Pinopsida > Araucariales > Araucariaceae > Wollemia > Wollemia nobilis. Next base: position 688,866 of record JAQPPZ010017031.1, on the reverse strand, counting down.
GATCACATCCACATCCTACATAAAATAAAATACAAGTCCTTAACCAAAAAAGAATGTCTTTGTAGGCCACAAAGAGATGCTCAACTGTAGAGTGAACTAAAATTTCAAACCCCGAAAACTCATAACCACAAGCAAGAACTAAAATATTTTCCCTCTGCTTCAAACTTTCAAGCAACAAAACAATTTTCCTTACTTAGCACATTTCTTACCCTAATGGACATTAAAACCAGGGTATTAGTAACTGTCACAAGCCTCTCAATAGCAATAATTTCCAGAATGCACCCCAGCATTTGCTGGTGACTACTAATTTGCGCAAAGGCCGTAGCCATTCTTGTCTCAACACCAACACCAATTCAAGAAAACCTGCATCACAGCATACCTACAGTTAAAACCCTACCTCAAAACCCTAAAAAAAATTGCTTCCAACCGAACCAGAACCAAAAACAAAAAATATGGCATTAAAAGATGAGTTACAGAGAAAACAAAATTAAAAAAACCATAAAATTCACCCTCGCAGAAGTCCTTTCTAGATATCTTCCTGGCCAAGAGAAGCGTTAAACCCCTCAAAAGCCCCCAGCAAAAACTACCATTGAACTCCTACAAAGCAGAAAACCTTCATAAACAGCCGCTAACAAAGGCTAATGCGTAGAATACCATGCACTTGTGGTGTTGCAGAAGACAAAGCTCCGCGCTGCGCTCACTCTTGTAGCCGGGCGGATCAATTTGTAATTACGGCCTGTAAACTCCCTCCACTGTTTACTCGCCGTTTACGCCTCGCGAGGAGTTTACCCCGTCTGACCGCGGGCAGAGAGGTAGCTGCCCCGTTTGATTAGGGTTTTTTAACCTGCTATTTAATTAAGTAAACGCGTAAGAAACACAAAAAGCAATAACTAACGGAGGAGATGTACTCGTCTATTCTCTCTTCTTCCCAAAACCGACGATCGATATATTCTTTATTATTATTCTTAAACCTTATAATCGATTTATTCTTTATTATTATTCGTAAACCTTATAATTCATTTATTTTTTTATTATTTTTAAACTTTCTTTTTATTTTACTAATTTTTAGTTAGTTCAGGTTAGGATTGAGTTTATTTATCTTATTATAACCTTTCAAAATAGAAAATTAAATTTATTAATAAAAAATTTACAGAGTAATTTGAAATTTAACTTTAAAAAAACCTAAACCAAAAACTTTACCTAAATTTACGATACAATTTATTCTTTTATTATTCATTACGTTTAATAGACGTCCTACAATAGCAGCCAGGAAGGTCAGCCAGACCATAAACAATATTAATATTTTATAAAAAAAATCCATATTAAAAAAATTATCCACCGAAACTACTGTAGATTTAAAATATTTAAAAATATATAATATATATATTTTTTATATATGTAAGGTAGTACAAATACAATTGGCATGTGCGAGATTCACGTTGGAGCTATTATCAAGTACAAGGAGTATTAATTTATCCAACCGTTAGACTGCACTTCGATTCTAATGCTAGCAGGAAGGAAGGGTGTACCTTCCCCGAGGAGTAATTGACGTTGACTCTTACTTTGTGGGGAGGTTTATTCTAGTGGCAAATAATTTAAACCCTTGGATAGTACTAGTAGTAATCATATCAAGTTTTAAAAACCTTTAAAAAAATATTAATAATATTAGTACCTTAAAAAGTAGAGAATCAATGTTGGTATGTTTAATGAAGTTTTATTGAAGTGGGTTTTTATTTGAAATTGCTTTTGCAAAGTGAATTTGGTTTAAAGCTTTCAATATTGTAATGTTTAATGGTGGTTTTTAAAATAAATTATTATTTATTTAATTAAAAGTGATTAGTAATTTTAATTTGGATGGGCATTTACTGAGAAGAGACCTGAATTCAAATCTTGGTGGTGCCAATTTGCAAAGGTAGTAGTCTTCTTCGAATCCTCTGAGAACTCTGAGCAATTGGCGGTCCCCGTCTCACGTCGGGTCAACAATTAATGAGATATATAAGTTTGGTGGTTGCAGTCCTCGTGGTTTGAACCCTGTTGAACCCTGCGCTGCGAGTTACTAAAAATAGTGGTTGTAGCCAACTCTTCTAGGTAACCAAAAAAAAAAATATATATATATATATATATATGGTTAAAAAATATGTTGGAAGCAAGTGTGAATAAAGAGTGAGTTTTGTTTTATAAAGTAAGTGTTATAGGTACAAGTAGAAAGTAAAGTGTGGGTAAGGTCGTTGTTGCTTCTTATTCTAGATTTTAGGAGAAATTAATAAACTAAAGGATTCATCTGAAATAAAATCTAGTTAACATGGTAGGAAAGTCGTTTTTGAAAGTTCTTATTATAAGTAAGGACGCCCTAGTTGAAAGTATGGTTACCTAGTTAACGATATGAGGAAGAACGAATCTATGACAAACCTTATCAAGGTAGAAGATACTACATCAAAAGTGGTTATCAAGGGTGAGATGATCGAGCATGATATAATGGTTCTTAAAAGAAGAGGGTTAATATGTAAGTTACATGGATGTTGGTTAGGTCTTTTAGAGATTCAAAATTGCATCAGATGGAAGTGGGGATTGAATTCAAATTACTCCATGGTTTTTCTTCCACAAAGATTTTTTTCTCATTACCTTCTCAAGTTCATAAATAAAGGATAAAATAATGGATGGTGGCCTTTAGTGTAGAGGTAAAGATACATTATATTTAAGACCATGAAGAGAGAATTTTTTTGTGAAGACAAACTATTAGAAGGATTTCAATATGGATTAGGTTTTTTTAGACTTCCTTATAAGGTAATCAGTAAGGAGGTTTTGAATAATTTCGACAATACTCTATGGGAGTTCATCCAATAGGGACCAATTACTATGGAGAGAAGGCATATTGTATACACTCAAATATGTGTCGCCATGGATATTTTAAAATCTTTACCATAGTTCATTAGGATTAATCTAAATTAAGAAAATGGGTTCAACAAGTGGATTACGAAAACATTGCATTTTAATGTCATAAATGTTATGAGACTATACAAATGGCAAGAGATTGCAAAGTGAAAATAATGGCAAAGGCAATTACAATTCACTTGAACCAATCATTAGAAAAAAAATAACACAAGGGATGAGGAAGTATAATGCACAAGTTCAAATTTAGGAGTTAAAGGTGCGAAGGAAGATGGAGAGGCAAATTTTAAAGTGAATGAGGTGAAGGAGGTCAAGGTTAATCCAGGTAAATCATCTTCATTTTCTTCAAGTAGCATAAAATTCTCTCCTTGAAATGAAACTAAAAGTAGCACAGTGTGTACCCATTGCACTTTAGGGCTTCAAGAGAAACATAATAAAGAAATGTGTATGGAGGATATCCTTGGAAATTTAGAGTTTCTAGGGTAGCATATGAAAGTAATTACTATGGAGGATCATCCTTGTACTTTAGGGTTTGGGGGCAACATAAAGAAGAAAGTGTTTATGAGGATATTCCTTGCATTTCATATTCTTTAGGGGATCATAAATCTTTAGAAGATAAGTCTCATTGTGAACAATAAGAAAAAATAGAAGAGATTGATGAAGATGAAAGTGTTAGTGGGAATTGAAAAAGGAGAGAAAGATCATCAAAACAATAACAAATAGAAATTGAAACTCAAAGGAATATCGATTTGGAAAGCCGAGTAAAAATATCATAGGTGTTAACAAGAGTGGGGCTAATCCCACTAATAAAAATAATAAGTGATGAAAAAAATGATATCATGGAATATTAGGGGTATGAATAAGACCCCTAAAAAAAGACTTATTGAGTTAATAGGACAGAGAGAAATGAAAACTCAAAGTAATATCGATTTGGAGAGCCAAATAAAAATATCATAGGTGTTAACAAGAAATGGGGCTAATCCCACTAATAAAAATAAAAAGCAATGATGAAAATGATATCATGGAATATTAGGGGTATGAATAAGACCCCTAAAAAAATACTTATTGAGTTAATAGGTTATGGTCCTAAGTTCATTTTAATATAAGAAAAAAAATAAGTAGTGAGGAATGTAAGGATGCTTTTAAAAAGATTTGGATAATGGGGGATTGACTAGGAGTTTCTTCTATAAGAGCTTCAGGTGGCATTGCAACAATATTAGAAAAAATTATCTATGGTAATCCCTATTTAAGTATCAGATATTTTACTATAAGTGATTATCAAGGATGAGATGATTGAGGATGATAAGAGATTCAAAAATAGGTAAAATGGAAGTGGCAATTGATTTCACATTATTTTATCATTTTTTTTTTTTTTTTTCTATCATCATCTTCTCTAGTTTTGAAGTCAATGATAAAAAAAGTGGGTGATGGCTCATGGTTTAGGTTGAGAGAGGCTTGTATTTAAGACCATAGAGTGAGATTTTTTGTGGAGATGGAAGCTCTTGAATTGTTTTTAATATTGGTCAAGCATTTTGGACATACATGGCATCCTATCAATAAAGGGATTTTGAAAAAATATTCATAATACTCTTGGGAAGTTTGTCTGGGGGCAACTATTAAGGAGTGAAATCTTGCTATATATACTTGAATATATTTTGTCATATATATTTCAAAACCTTTGTCAAAATTCATTAAGATTAAATATAAATCAATAAAATAGAAATAACAAGTGGATTATAAAAAATATTGTATTCTAAGGACTAGGGAGCAAGTGTCAACAATGAATGAACCTCACATTTTCTTATTTCATATCTTTAGAATTTTACAAATGACTTTGCACTTGAAGTAAGGATGACCTATTTAGAACTATGGTGTAATGAACTTGGTGTAGCCACATTGGCTATCTTTATTTGATTGGATTAGGCATGTAACTTAGGAGTAGTTGACCCTTGAGCATTAGGGTTAGGATAATGGTACTAATTAGACTTTAAATATAAGCGAATATGATGTACTTGGATTATCAATTCATTATTCTAATTGCACATATGAAACTTTACCCTCTGTAAGTGGCTAAGAGACTTTTCCCTCTCTAAGTGAATTATATTATTTTTGAGATTTGGATCTTAGATCTATGATATTTTATTAATTTTTTTATTTTGAACTTATTTATGTTGTAAATATTTGATGAATGCTATGAAGCATTATTGTTTTTTAAGTTGTTTTGTTATAAGTCATATCAAAGCAATGAATTTTGCTCCTTATGGTGGTGATAAGTGATAACAGAATCACAAAATCCTTTTAGTCAAATTCACTTAAGATAAATGAGTAATGTTGATCTTTTTTTATTATCATTCATTAGATATATCTTCAACAATATTACGGTTTAAAAAAACCACTCATGGCATCCAAACACAAAAAAATAGGTATTGGGTGTGTTAGGATGTTCACAGGAGGTCTATCTCATTTAGATCATCTCTTTAATCTCATAGAAATAAGGTATATCTCAAGTAACCTTTTTTGGCTAGTTTTGAGCCTACTATTGGGCATCATAATTTGGCTAGTTGTGCATGTTTGATATTTCGACTTCCAAATGCCAATCATAAATAAACAAGCAATTGAGGAGGACAAATTTGATCAATTTCAAGTGTACGATTCATGAGAAGCATCATCCAATGAATCAAAGCAAGCATCATAATATTCTAAAGGGCATAAATAGTTTTAATTTTATGTTTGTCAAGCCATTATCATCATGAGTTCTTCCTCCGCCCCTCCTTTAGCAAATCCTCCTCCAAACATGGCTTTAGAGGTTCTCTAATACATTGATAACATAGAATACATATTAAATGACATGATTGCAAGACTAAATGGTTATTCCAAAACTATTAACCAAAAATTTGATGGCGTATCAAACATTTTCTAACAAGTATTGCATCAATTGAATGAGATTCTTGTTAGAATCAACAATGGAAATGAATATGTAGACACCCAAAAGTCACACATTGTCCCTTTCCTCATCTTCATGGTCGATCAATTTGCAAAACCCTCAAAAATTGCATAAATTGGCTTTAAAACACTATTCATTTATTAAAATCACTATTCATCATCCTTAGCCCCCTTGGGCTAGCTAAGCCCCTTCCTACGCTTAACTATAGGTCCTCATGTGACCTCATTCACAACTCAACCAAGGTTGAATTCTCCACCATGGTCAAAAAGCACTTTATGCTCAAAAAGTCAACAATTTTGGTCAAAACTTGCTTTATGGCTAATCCTATGGTTAATTAGGCTAATCATGCTTAATTATAACCCTCCACCTCACCTAGTCTACTTTGACTAGCCTAGCCTTGCCACCTCTCACCCAGATATTTCCTCCATCTCACACTCTCCTGGGCAATAAATGAGAAATCATGACTTTTGCACATAAAAGGCAATTTCAAATTAGAAGATATTTCCAAGTTGGTTTCAATTAATGCCATTTGGAGACTTTCCTCCAGGTCATCATGACTTGTAGATGGGTGAGGGATTCTCTCACCCAATCTCATTTATGAGGTAGGACACCTCAAGGGACACCTCTTAGGAGGACACCTCACCACACACACCTCATAGGGGACACCTCATGGGACACCTCAGCCCCTCCCCTAACCTTGGCCAAGTCTATAAGTAGAAGGCCATTTTCACCATTTTAGGGATTCCAAGTTTAGCTTACAGAAACTCTACTGAAATCACTCTAGACTCACATCATCCATCACACATCCATCATAGTACTAGGGTTTTTATTATATCCATGATACTCCTTGTGACTTAGACAGGTTATCGATAATGAAGGCAACTTTTGAAGGTGACCCGATGAAAGAGCAAAGGAGCAACAACATCAGGACTACACAAAAAGCATATTCTATGAATTCTATCGAAAACAGTCAAGTTTGCACCCCCCATGCGAACTTCCAGGCCCAGACAAGTTTGCACCCACCCATGCAAACTTCTGCTACAACAAATCAGAGTTCACCAAATAGGTAAGTATGGCTTATTTTATGGTTTTACATGATTTTATATAGTTTTAGTCATATTTTAAGCTTGATTTAAAGGTCTTTTGTCTTCATAAACATGGGGTTTGACTGAGGTAGGCCCCTAAACGTTCTAACCAGATTTTGTAGGTCCAACAGGTACAAAGGACAGATCAAACCAGTGGTGGCCCACATGCAAGAAGCCCACCTACACTGAGGAACATCCAAAAGATGAATCTTGCTATTTTTGGGCACATTGATAAGGGCTTCCTTAGGGAAGACCCATTTGTAGCCTTTAGGGCAAAAGTTGTAAAAGGATTCACCTTGTAACCTCCTTTTATTTCAATACAAAAGTAGTGATTCTACAATTTATTTAAATTGTAGTCTTTTGAATGGTTTCATTCTGGCATGCTCGGTGGGACCCCCACCAAGCATTAGCTTGATCACTATCTAACAATTTGTGTGGACTATTTTTGTATGGTAGGTAGTACCAACTCCAAAAAACCCCCACCAAAGCCCTGAGACACACTTTAGGCCCAACATCAAAGCCTTGAGACACACTTCAGGCCCAACATCAAAGCCCTAAGATGCACTTCAGGCCCTATCACAAAATTTTTTGGTGCACCAACAGATTTTTGAGGTCCAGAGAGTACACACTTGGGCATGTGAACTTTACAATCTGCCTCTAAAATTGGTTCTTGACACACAAGGTATCAGTTTTAGACACCCACATCAACTGATAAGGTAAGTCAGGGGAGGTTAAAAGCCTCTTGTCCCGGGGATTGCTATGCCCTCATACCTAGACCCCAAACCGCCTCTCGCCATGGTGTATGCAAGGTGAAATCATTCCTTGTATTTTTGCATGCCACATAGTTAGCATTTCAGTTTCTAGTATTTGCTTGCTTAAAGTGTATGCTTCATATCTTAAGGTTTTGTGCCAACTTTGATCATAAATCTAATTTTTGGTTATTTTTTGTGCAGGAAACCTTGTCAGAACCATTCAAAAACTCAAATTCAACCATCAAAATTATAGAACCAGTTGACAAAGCTCAACATGTCGAGTTCACATGCCCCCATGCGAACTTCCATCAATAGATAAATTTGCACCCTGGGGTGTGAACTACCAAAAATTGCATAATATTGATGCATAGAGATAGACAGAGGACTCTACAACTGCCTGGATGTAGGTATTTTGCTAGTACACTATTTGTTTTTGTATTTTCAAGGTTAACTCATCGCTATGAGTTAAAATTTGATTGCTTGCATACACTTTGTCATTTCAATTCATTTTAAAAGCATTCTAGTTTAGATTTATTTCCAAAAGCATTTCCATTCCTATCTTCTTTTCCAAGCATTAGATTAAATTTGATTTTGTGAGGAAGTACCTTAGTTTAGATTCATTTCAAAAAGCATTTCCATTCCTATCTTTCCTTTCCAAGCATTAGATTAAATTTGATTTTGTGAGGAAGCATTTTAGTTTAGATTTATTTCCAAAAAGTATTTTCATTTAGTCTTCATTTCCAAGCATTAGATTAGATTTGATTTTGTGAGGATGCATTTAATCTAGTTTCCTTTCTAGCCACTTAATTCTTTTCAAAAGCATATTTTAGGTTAGATTTCATTCGAAAATGCATCTTAAGCTAGATTTATTTTGAAAAGGTATTTAGGGTAGTTTTGCTTCTAAAATTGTTAGCGTAAAACACACACCCACACACTCACGTGGCATTCATAGTGGTAAGATTGGCCTTCATCACCAATCCCCACTCGAGTTTGGTGATGTTGGAATTCATCTCCTTCCACCAGCTCACCCCCTTGTAGTCACCATAGTAGCCCCCTAGGAGTGGTTGATCGACCTTCATCACTAGGAGATCCCCTACTCTTGAGCATTGGTTTTCTAGATTTAATCACTGGAAGGTACCTTCGAAGTAGGTAGTTTTAGAAAGCCCCTTTACCATAGGGCTTTTAAAAATAATTAGTGGGTGCAGTTGATCATTACTATGCATGCCTTAAATATGAGGGTTAAGCGACCACCCGACTGGGCTAGTAGCAGCACATTGATAACGTGACCTCTCTTCATGAGAGGATTTTTGACTCATTAGAGCATTTTGAGTCTCCCCCTTTGGATACCATTTTACTGTACCTTATTCCATTTAGGTTGCCACTCACCCATTGGACACATAGTTCTATTCTACGCACCTTTGGGTGTTGTAGGAGGTTCTATGCTATGACATACCCATTTGTTGTAGAATTCACCCATTCCTATTGTTTGTTTCTAGGTCGGATACAGTACTATCATAAAAATACATGAAAATCCAAAAATATTTTCTTATTGTTTGAGTCACAAAAGTGGTTACAACAACATACAAAAATTGCTCACAACTCACTTGCTCGATTTTTCCATAGTCTAAAATTTCATAGTGCACTTCATAGTCTATTTTCATGTGGTTCACACTCCCATATGTGAAATTTTGGGTATAGATAAATTTGCACCCCCATGCGAACCTAGCTTCCAAGCTATAAAATTTCAACAAAAACTAACACACAATACATAAAGGTCCAAAACTGCACAAGTCCATACCCTTTGTCTGTTTTCTCAAGGTTCGCATCCCCACATGCAAACTTCTGGGTACAGATAAATTTGCACCCTCTCATGCAAACCCAGCTTCTAGGCTACAAAATTTCAATAGAAACTGACACACAACACACAAAGGTCCAAAACTGCACAAATCCATACCCTCTGTCTTTTTATCGAGGTTTGCACCCCCACGTGCAAACTTTTAGGTATAGAAAATTTGCACCCCTAAAAAACAAACTTTTGTTTTCTCCCTGTGAACTTTAGAGTATAAAAAATTTACACCTCCTATGCAAACCTATGTTTTCTAGAACAAAAAGTCTCAGAACCAGTCATAGAGCTCTCCAAAGCCTAAATTTCACATCTTTTGGTTGTTTCTTCACTAGCACACACATCATCATGCCTGTTACGCATAGTCAGATATGTGAGGCTCTCCATCATGCCACTGAGGCTGCTCACCTTACTATCATGGCTATTGGTGCCTCCTCCTCCTAGACCAATAATCCACCTTTCGAGTCTGAGGGGTTACATCCGTTGCCCCACCTGATTTTCTAACCAGGCCATAGGCACCCAAGGCAAGTCCCATCTCGCATATCACATCATCTACTCCATCCCATGTGGAGGATGAGACCTATGAGGACACATCTCCTCTAGATGATCTCTCCTCCTCCAATCCACCATCGACATATTATCAACATGTCATTTACACTATGCCTAGTCATCCCTTACCTACCATCACTTGTGATGCGCCTACTCCACCTCCATCACCATCCGCTACTCACCCCTTTCTAGAGCACTCCTCACATCTACTACTAGGGGATGACTACAACATTATCATCTCTCAAATCATCCTTGATGTCATCACTACTATCCAAATAGTAGGTATGATTTCCACTCCACCTTCTTCCGCTTCACCCCCTTCCTCTTCTTCATCCCAAATACCATACCCACAACTTCCATAGAATTCACAACCCCCATCTCATCAATCTTCATCACTTCCACCACAATATTCCCAAATTCTACCTCAATACTACCAAGTACCACCACAACACCAACTACCTCCATCTCAACAATTCCAACAACATCAAGTCATTCCATCACAACAACCACTCTCATTCACTCCATAGTTTGATACTAATTTTTTGACCAACTTCACACCATTCTCATCATACGGACCTCCATTGGCATCTTCCTCCTCTTTCTACCTACCTCCACCCCCTCCTTTTTGTCCACCTCCATCCACTCCTCTTTCCTATTACAATCTAAATTACCCCTCATATCTCACCAATCCACCATGCTATTCGGCCCACCCTGAGTCTTTCCTTTCTACTCCTTCCATTCCACCTCAGCTCACATCGATCATCGCTCCACCCTCTAGCCAATTCTCATTTACTATGCCCTCATCCCTTCCACCCCCATCATCAATACCACCCACCTTCTTCACTTCACCTCCTACTTGGTCCTCCACCACCACAACCCAATCACAACCAACCTTCCAACATCCACAACAATAGCAAGTACCAATGCCCAACCAATAGGTTCCTGTGTACCACAATACGCAATAACAACCTACAGCACAATACTCATCCACTCTTCCACATCCATCTCAGGTTCCTCTTCCCCAATACCAAGCCATGTCAACACCTGATCCACAATAGGTTACTTACTACAATCAATGGGAAGAGCAACAATTGCAATACCCACCTCATTTGGGTTATTCACATGCATCATCACAAACACTTCTTCCACCTTCTTCTTCACAACCATGCCCACCCCCACAAGGTGCATCCACGAATAATGCTCTCTAGTGAACTTCAAGCTATGCAAGAATAAATCAAGAATTTGGATTTACGCACAATTGGTTATGGGCCCCAAAAGCCCACGTATGATGAGTTATGCAATGAACCCATTCATCCATCTATTCCTATGCATCCATATCCTTACCAGTTTGAGATCCCAAAATTCGACAAATTCAAAGGTAAGGAAGACCCTAGAGAGCACATCAGCAATTATCACTTTTCTTGTTACCAACTCAATGGTAGTGATCCCCTCATGCTTCGTACATTTCCACTTTCACTTGGGGGACAAGCATTATATTGGTATAATCATTTGCCTCAACATAGCCTCTTCAAGTTTGAGCAGTTAGCCAATCTATTCCTCGAACACTTTTCAATCAATATCAAAACAAAGATGACATTGTCAGATGTGTATAATTTATGATAGTTTGATGATGAACCCATTACTAATTTTGTTTCTCGATGGAGGGTGGTCATTCATGATCTTGCTTTTACCCTTCCACCTACAGAATTAGTCAAACTATTCACCAAAATTTGCCACAAACAAATCTCTCAAACTTTGCAAATCCATCAGAGTCGCACTTTTGATGAGGCTATTGCTCAAGCTAAGGTTATCAAGGATATCAAGGTCCAAATAGGTAAGATCAAGCTCCATCCAAAAGCACCTTATCCATCCAACTTTTGATACAATCAAAATGCCTATGCTCCACCCACTTCTAAACCACCTCAAACCAATCAGGTGATGCTCACTTCTCCATCCTCGTCACCACAACCAGCACCACCCCAGCCACCACAATGTGCATTCCAAACCAATCCACCCCCACCTTCTAATCCATCACAAGGGCGTAACATTCACCCTCCTCATCCACCATGCAATTGGACACCTTTGTCCGAACCTATGCCCATGTTGTTCCACCACTTATTTGATGGGGGCCTTATCTCCTTACCTGATATAAGACCTGATGATCCTAATCATCCCCTACCTCAAGACCACAATGAATAGGTATTCTATGATTTTCATCACCAACATGGCCACCACCTTGATTCTTACCATATATTTCACCACATCATCCAAGATCTCATTGATCATGGAACCATTCAAGTATCTAATCCCCTTGCATCATAAAATCAAAACTTGAGGATCTATCAAAATCCATTGCCTAAACATGGGGGTAATAATGCTCAATCTGATCCATGACAAGTCAATCATGTCAATCATGGTCCTTCCCAATAGGGGTTTGTGGGTATGATCAACATTGCTACCCACAACCAATGTTACCCACCACCTACTGAAGCCCCATGCACTTCTACTTCTCTTCCACCACCTTCTTCTAATCCCCCAATTCCTCCACCAGTTCCTCCCACCATACCATGTAATATCATCACTATTCATGGTAGCCTTTCACATCAACTCCGCATTGCCCCTACAAGGTTATCCATCTATGACCTTCTACAACAATCACAACCTCATCGTGAGGCTCTCAATTCCATTCTCCACTCTCTTGATCTTGAGACCCATGATACTGATGCTTTTGCCAACTTTATTGGCAATGTCTAGAGATGCTTGCAACCTTCTATTAGCTTCCATGACCATGAGATCACCAAAGTTGTAGGAGAGGGGTGGATCCACCTTTGCATATCTAGGCTTCCATTAATTCCATTACCTACAAGTGCATCCTCATTGATACTGGATCATCCATAAGTATCATTTCTACCATCACTCTTCACCATATTCACATACCACCCACTCATCTCGCCACTCCTTCTATGGACCTTCGAGCCTTTGATGGTTCTATGCACCCTACCATAGGCACAATTGTCTTACCCATTCAGGTCAATGCCAAAACCATTTCCACTCTCTTCCACATCATTGAAGGGGAGATGTAGTACAATATTCTTCTTGGATGCCCATGGATTTGGGACATGCAATGTGTCCCTTCCATATTACATCATTGTATTAAATACATTCATAATGGATTAGTTCACTGCATCCCTATCGATAATGACCCATTCAAATTCTACAATATTATCACTCTTCCACCTGGTCCACCCCTTTCATCTACACAATTTACTCCCACTCTGTGACACTCCCTTGCTACCACCTTTCCATCCCCCTCATTTCTGCATCCCACACCAAATTTGAGTGACATACCCTCTTCTTCTTCACATCCACCTCCAGCTACCTGTGCTCCCACTACTCCAACATTTTCACATCTTCCTTCATCCTCTTCTTCTCCATATTCCTCCCATTCACCCTTCTCCCCATTCACCTTTTCTACTATACCATCATCGGCTTCCTCTTCTACCACACCTCCTCTCCTTCCCACTCCATCTACACCTCCCCATTACTTCATTCCCTGTTCATCTCATTCATGAGTCATCTCTCCCACTCTAACCACATCTTCTATTCCAACATCTCAGTTCACCCATGCTAACCATCCCATCATAGGAACACCCATCGAATGCTATGAGTGGATGCAATGTGCCACTCAGTATGATGACCAATTGGCCCAATCAAACCCCCCTACTTCATCATCTCTACCTTCTCCTTCACCCGCATCAATACCATTACCATATTCACCACCTCAGGGGTCCTCCCCCCAACCTGAGCATCATGACCCTCCTCACGTCTCTATACTCATGACCACACCTGGTCCTAATGAGTATGACATACAAAATGCTTAGGTAATCTCACCCACCATCTAATCTACCCATGACTTCGATCGACCCCATGATGTGCCCATGACTATTGGGGTCATTGTTCCTCTTGGTCCACCTGACAATTGCACAAACTTCATATATGGGGGACTTGACTCATCTGTGGAGCCTCCAACACCTCCACCACCCCAAACCAAATTTTATGATAATCTTGATCACATGTCAAATCTAAATTTTTCCTTGCACTATCTTCATCGTTACAACTAGCATGGCTTTAGACTAGGAAGATATGAACAAGGGTGTCATACCCTTATCAATCCTCCTTTATGATAGCCTAATGATAGGTCCAAAATTGGTTACCATCATGCAACAATCAACACCCTCGAGGATGATTTTCATCATCTCAATCTTGACCCCCTCGAGGTCCTTTTTGATGATGAATTTGAGCTCAATTTTCCTATCGATTGTTCATCCCCTCAATCTATGATTGACATTCCATCCACCTTCTTTCATTCATCTCCACCACATGAGGATACTTCTCCCTGCATGGTCAAAGCCCTCATCGATCAATTTATCGACTTATCACTCAATCCATCTTTACCAACTATCATCCCTCCTTCACCTCCACCACCTATTCCATTCATACCCTTTCACACTCGATAGTGAGTCCACCATTCCCATTCTCATTCTCATTCCCCACCCATGGTTTTTCTTCCTAGCCTCAACCAACCATTTCCTGATTCATCATCATCCTCCTCTGATTCTTCACCACCACATTCTCCCTCATCCACCACTTCAAGCATTTTCGTCAACATGATCTTTATTGACTTATACGCCCCACTTCGCTATCCACATCATCCCGATTACATTCCACCACCCATTATAGATTTTTTTGATTTTGACAATATTTCATCCACACCATCACCTACTGAGTTCCTCCCATCACCTCAATTATTATGATCCGCTAATGCACCTTTGCCTTCCATTCCACCCCACCTACCTTGGATCAATCATACTAATTTTTATCTGGATGATGAATACCACCTTCCTGATGTCATTGATGATCTCCACCTCATCCCAACTCCCACTCAACTCCATGATGGTTCTCACATGCTTGTCGAGGACACCATTGATGTTGACATCGATGATGATCCCGACCATCCCCACATTGTCAAACTTGCAGCTAGTCTTTTGATCGATGAACACATCCTCTTCACTACTTTCCTTTGAAAGTACATAAAGGTTTTTGCATGGTCCTACACGGATATGCCTGGCCTTGATCCATCATTAGTTGTCCACAACTTGATATTGGATGATAATGCTAAACCTGTCAGGAAAAAGTTGCATCGAATGCATCCCATAATTGCTTTGATGGTGAAAGAGGAATTACAAAAACTTCTCGATGTCGGGTTCATACAACCAATCGATTACCCTGAGTGGGTTTCAAACATGGTTCCCATCAGAAAACCCAAGGGGGGTATCCATATATGCACTGATTTTAGGGATCTTAACAAAGCTTGTCCCAAGGATAATTTTCCACTCCCTAATATCGACACATTGGTCGATGCCACAACAGGTCACAAAATGCTATCACTCATGGATGGATTTTTTGGCTACAATCAAATTTGTGTCAACCTAGATGACCAACATAAAACATCTTTCATGACCCCTTGGGGGACATTTTGTTACAAGGTCATGCCCTTTGGTCTCAAAAATATTGGGGCAACCTATCAACATGCAATGACATATATCTTTCATGACTTCATGCACAAAACTATCGAAGATTATGTCGATGATCTTATCACAAAATCCAAAATGCATGTGGCCAACATCTTGAGGACCTCCATCAAATCTTCGATCACCTCCTGGAACACAACGTGCGATTGAATCCAAAAAATGTGTCTTTGGTGTCACCTCAAGGTAAAATATTGGGTTTTATTGTCTCACAATGTGACATCAAGGTTGATCCTCAAAAATTCAAGGCTATCATCGATATGCCTCCCCCTTCGAATCTCAAATAACTACGTAACTTGCAAGGAAAAATACAATCCATCCGATGATTTATCACCCAACTCTCTGACAAGTGTAAGTCATTCAATCATCTCCTTCAAAAGGGGGTCACTTTCAAATGGGACAATCAATGTCAAATTACTTTCGATGCGATCAAATACTACCTCACTTCTCCATCAGTTCTATCACCACCCCATCCTAGTCGACCTTTTCATCTGTATATATCTACTACTAATTTTGCATTGGGTACACTACTCACCCAAAAAATGAGATGAACCATGAATAGGTCGTATACTATATCAGTCAAACATTGGTAAGTTATGAGACATGGTATGCTTACATGGAAAAACTTTGCCTTGCCATCATCTTTGCCACACAAAAGTTACGATATTACATGATCAATCACACCACTTATGTGGTCACCCGAGATAATCCACTCCGTTACATGATGGGTAAGAGTTACCATAATAGTCGCACGACCAAATGGATTATGCTTCTCATAGAATTTGACCTCGAATTCATCAGTCAAAAATCCATCAAAGGCCAAGTCATTGCTGATCAGTTAGTTGAAGCACCTTTACTGAGCGATACACCACTACTCATCCAACTTCCTGATGATTCTATGTTCCATACTACTAAATCTGAGGAACCCATGGAACCTGAGTCAACTACTAACTTAACCCTCTTCTTCGATGGCTCTCACTGTGAACATGGAGGGGGTGTAGGCATAGTCTTCTTTACACCACAAGGGGAGCCCCTCCCCTTTTCTTTCAAGTTAGGCTTTCCTTGCACAAACAATAATGTCGAATACGAAGCTCTTATCCTCGACCTCAAGCAAGCAATTTCAATGCACATTCGACGTCTAGACATCTTTGGTGACTCCCTTCTCATTGTCAATCAAATTAAGGAAACCTGGCAATGTCGATACCCCATCCTTCAATAGTATAAGCAAGTCATCGAACACTTACTTGCTCAATTTGAGTGGTATGACATCACTGCTACTCCACGCTCCACCAATCATTTTGTCGACACCATGGCTTCTCTAGGTTCACTCATTCCACAAAATCCACATTCTGACACAACTCACGTGTCCATTCACACCCTCTTCCATTCTACCATTTCCACTTCCCCACCTTCTCATGATGATGGTATCCATATCGTACAAGTTGAACCTCATGACCCATGGTTCTACCAGGTCAAAGATTACATCAAGCTCGGTATCCTCCCTCCAGATCTGAATTACACTCACAAACATGCTTTCAAACAATGAGCAATCCACTACACATTATTGGGAGACATTCTCTACAAGCACAGTCACGACGACATTCTATTGCACTGTCTTGAACCACACGAGGCCCAACGTGTTATTCAAGAGGCTCATGATGGCACTTGTGGTGGCCATTTTAGTGGCATGGCTATTACCAAACGCATTCTACGGATGGGTTATTATTGGCCCACAATGGAACACGACTATTGTGAATACATCAAAAAGTGTGTCAAATGCCAACACCATGCCAATCTCACACATTTACCATCTCAGGCTCTCCAACCCATTCAATCAATGTGGCCTTTTTCTCAATGGGGTCTGGATCTTATCGGTAAAATCACCCCCACCTCATCCAGCAATCACAAATTCATCATTACTACCATGGAATACTTCACGAAATGGGTTGAAGCCATCCCTCTTATCCAAACGATAGGTCCCAAAATTGTCGACTTTATCACTCAGCACATTATCTGTCACTTTGGAATTCCATCCAAGATCATTTTTGACAATGGTACGCCATTCAAGAACAAGAATGTTCACGCATTATGTGAGAAATTCAATATTCAACATAGCTTCTCCACCCCATACTACCCATAGGGTAATGGCCAGGCTGAAGCTACTAACAAAACCATTTGCACCATTCTTCGAAAGACCATTGCAGAATCACATCGTGATTGGCACAATCAAATGCCACTGGCCTTATGGGCCTATCGCACAAGCATTCGTACTCCAACTAGGGCAACCCCATTTTCTCTTGTATATGGCACTAAGGCCATCATGCCCTTGGAGCTCAAAATTTCATCATTGCGTGTCTCTATGCAAGAATTCATCGATGACGATACTGCTCATCAAGCCAGGCTAGACCAATTAACCCTTTTGGATGAACATCGAATCCATGCCATTGAACACACGCACATTTATCAAGATCATCTTCGATGTGCCTATAACTCTAAGGTACATCAACATGAATTTTAGGTCGAAGACTTGGTCCTTAAGGAGAACCAACAGATTACTAGCCAACCGCACCATCTTCATGATAAATTTGCACCTAATTGGCTGGGTCCTTACATTGTTACCCATAAATTTGGTTCTAGGGCATATCGACTTGCCATGTTGGAAGGTCTTGCTGACCTTGAGCCCATTAACATCATTCACCTTCGAGCATTTTATGCCTAAGAATTGGCATTAAGGCTCATCATTCTTTGTACATACCATCACGGTTACAAAAAAAATAAAAACCAAAAACCACACAAAAACAACAACCACAAAATTGTCACTCTACGATGTTCGTCGAATTGCATTATCCTAATATGCTTTTCTTCATTTCTTCTCTCCTTCTTCCCTTTCCTCTTTAATGAATGTTGTATGGTCATGCTTCGAGTGGCTACATACTTGTTGGGCACTGAATTGCATCGAGTTTTACTCAATACTATGACTGTCTATCTTCCTAATTTTTGTCCAGACTTGCACCTGATAGCTACAACTCAACACTCAAAATTGGATGGACCAAAACAGATTTTTTGATCCAACCTCCAAATTAGGTTGGTTCCTTGTCAACTTAAACAAGATGTTGACACCATTATGCTCACTTAGGGTTTGAATATTAGGGTAAGAAAAGGTTAGGGTTAGAGAAATGTGAACAATAGTGGATGGATAGGCTAACAACATTGGACCACAATAAAAAGCTTTGAAAAACTAACCCAAAGGCACATAACTCAGACCAACATTATCTCAAATTGGATGATTCTCCATTCATTAATGCATAGTAGAGAAATATTGTAGACAACGATTTCAATATCCAAACAATGATAATCCAAACAACATAATTCACCAATATCTAGATTTTATAGAAATACACTTTCTAACAATAAAGATCAATATCAGAAGCAGATTTCAATTACTTTAACAACTAGTAATCTATTATTTGGCACAAACTAAACACTTAAGTATTCAAATAAATGCAGCTAAAGAATTCGAACCTCTGATATCAAGCATGAAGATATAAATTTTAATGCGAAGATCAATGTAATACTCATTCCATTAGCTCTTGGGAATATTTATAGTAGCATAGGCAAACACACTAGAGCTGACCTTTAAAAATGAGGGTTCGACCTCTACTTATAGTTTTGTAAAATTAAAATTATCAAGAACATTACAAAGATCAATTTTTGACAGCACAATAGAGAGTTCTTGGTGGCATTTTCTTACTGGTACACCCTATGGGAAATCCACTGTAAGTGGAACACCATGACAACTCGGGGCCTCTACAACTTGCTGGTTGCTTGGCACAAACTAGAGTTTAGGCCATTGGATATTACGCATCACCGTTGATCCTTCTTGGAAACCATCAACCGCTATCAATCTGTAACCATATTTAGTTCTATCTTCTTGAAAATCCTTGATGCTTCAACTTTCTCTCCAACTGACTATTACAACTCTGGTGAAGAAATATCTTTAAATATCTTGGATTCTTTAACACAATTCCTACCGTTGATATCTCCCATTGTATGACTATGATTCATTATGATATAAGCTTATTATAATGATAGGGAGAACACAACATCATTTCGATTTGAAACATTGATGACATCATCCTTTATATCTTAGAAATTATGGAACATCAATATGGCTTTGAAATGACTTAAAGGCTAAGCAATATCGAATTCAATCTTTATTCTTCTAGTTTCCTCATCGTCCACAAAGCATTCGTCAATCCGCACAAAAAGATCGATGATGTCATCTTTTCTTAAAAAAATTTGCAGATTCCATTTCGGGTTGGGTAAGTGTATTGGCGTATGACCATAATTCCAGACCCGTCACAATGTAAAATGGCTCTTCTTCCATTCCACACTATATTTAGAGTAAAACACTACTTTTCACCATTCTAGAAAAGAGTTAGTAAAAAATGTCCATTATCACCAATCCGCCTCTACTACGTTTACAAAATTTCACCTCATCACCATTCTGGGCTAAAATATTTGGTGTGTTCTCCAGAATCATGCTCTCCAACACTTAGATATTTGTGGATATTCACAATATCAAGCGGTCACCAATCTGCACCTTTTTTCTGTTGACATCATCCTTTATCAAAATATTTTGCAGATTCGGGATGCGTTGCTAGTTTGGAGCCAAAAATAAAAGAAGTATTTCGAAACTGCTCTGAACATGAAAATTACTAAGTGTTGGGCGGGCTCGTGGCTTCTGTTGTGGATCCACTCCAAAATACACTGGAAGGTGTGTGGAATGAGGACTTTATGACTTAGGCATAATTTGTAAAATTTTCCTAAGTATGTGGCCATTTTGGGCCTACATTCTGGCGTCTCGTAGGTGGATTTGATTGCAAAGCTAATGAACTCAGAGTCTTATCCATTGGGCCTTGGGAGTCAAAAAAAACTCGTCTCTAAAAATATGCTTTAAAGAATAACTTCCATATAAACACTACCCTCTAAAAATTCAACAATTTGCTTAGAGGGTAAAGGTTCATATGGAAATCATGCTAAAAACATCATGGCTTATCCATTTATAATGAGACTATACCAAAAACACATACCTGCTTTCATTATCTTCAAAAATCAAGTATAACTCTACTCTTCTTATAAGACCTCATTGCAAAATACCTTTACACACAGTCTGCTGCTCTTCTGCCTCTGTGGGATTCATGCCTTTATTGCTCATTTCTGACAATTATCAGAGTTAAAACAAAAATACAAAACTCATGCATATGTACAAAACAAAAACGAACTAAGTATGAGCCCCTTTCGAGCCTATAATCACTTCGTCCTGCTCTTCTTCTTTATGGGCCTCTTCATCGATCTCTTCTTCTTCTTCTTCTGGAGCAGGTTTTTTTTAATCCTTCCTCCAAAAGTATCACCAAACAACTGAACCACCAATTTTAAAGATTGTAGATCCTGTTCCCAAGTTGCTTCAGAGGGATTTGATATTTCTTTGAGCTACTTAAAAATATATTGTAGCTCTACAATGTCCTCATAATTAGCAGTATTATCTCTATTTACCAGATCTTCCATGAGATATCTCAATCGAGTAAAATCAATAATAAATTAGACAACTTGTTCTTGGGGTAGTGGCTCTTCCAAAGAATTTATTCCAGATTCATCCTGCAAATTCTCATTAATGCTTTTCTAGATCTCTTCCATGGATAACAAGTTGTGGTCCTCCATCCATAGGCCTTTGAAACTAACTTGAATCATTTCTTTGTTCAATTCAACAACATCCTTAATCACCCTTTCAATCTTGTCAACCAACAGCCAGGATTTCTGAAGTACCCTATGCTTTTTAATCACTATCTTGGCAACAACTCTGGTGAGATTCCATTATTTATTAGGAATAGGTTTAGCAAAATCAATGAGTCTTCTATCAACCAAATTGTACATTTGCTCTTCCAGAATCACCATAGGCTGCAACTCTCCAATGATCTGACCTAGCTCTTTCTGAAAATTGGAGAGTATGCGGCTAGCATCATCAAGATAATCAATAAAAAGTTGAAGCCCTGAAAATTTCTCTTGGACCTCAGAAAGCAACTATTTTCTAATATTTTTCAACTCATTCTTAGAAAATATTGAAGACTTAGGTTTCTCAACTTGAAGCTGATGCTTTAAATTCTGAATTTGTTTCACCTGATCTTCATTCAACTTCTTTTTCTCTTCTAATTGGTAATTTAGTTTATTTGTTTCTTGAAACTTCTCTTGCCAACCCTTAGCCTCTTTTCTCAGAGCCTTTTTCACTTCCTTTTGATTACTCAGACTCTTATTGAGTTTTTCAACCCGTTTCTCTAATTTGTCCACCTTCTCTTTGACTATATCATTTTCACATAGAAGGTATCCAAGTGGGCTTTGAATATAATTAGCTCATATTCCTCAGGAAGCTTGTCAATATCTTCTATGACCTCCTCCACTCGATAATCATGAACATTCATCTCAGTTTTAGGATTGCTCACCAGTGAAGTCATAGATCTTGATACTCTATCTAGAAACAAGGTCAACATACATGCTTCTTATTCTGACAACCATCTTGTTGGAATGCTTAGAAAGCTTCTCTACCCAATAATCATTTATACTTTGAGTGGTTGCCTGCTCTTTTGATATAGTGATAGGTCTTGATAAACCAACAAAAAAGGGATATGAAAATACCAAAAATGAAAGGGCAGACTGAATTGCTGATGATGGGGGTGTGGATATAGTTACAACAATATCTGTGACAATAGTGGACTCTATAACTAATGTTGTTGTTGTTATTGGTAGACTCATAGGAATCGACACAAGACTAACAATTGGATGGATGGTGGTACTTGGAACAACATGTCCCATAGATGGTGATGATATAAATGATGAATATGGAATGATAGGAGATGATGAAGTGGGAACCTCAGATGCTAAAAATGGAATTTTGAGGTGAAGATCAATGTAATGCTCCTTCCATTAGCTCTTGGGAATATTTATAGTAGCATAGGAAAACACGCTAGAGCCGACCCTTTAAAAATGAGGGTTCGACCTCTACTTATAGTTTTGCAAAATTAAAATTATCAAGAACATTACAAAGATCAATTTTTGACAACGCAATAGAGAGTTCTTGCTGGCATTTGCTTACTGGTACACCCTCCGAGAAATCCATTGTAGGTGGACCACCATGGCAGCTCGAGGCCTCTACAACTTGTTGGTCGCTTGGCACAAACTAGAGTTCAGGCCATTGGAGATCATGCATTATCGTTGATCCTTCTTGGAAGCCATCTACCACCATCGATCTATAACCACCTCTGGTTCTATCTTCTTGAAAACCCTCGATGCTTCAACTTCCTCTCCAACTGACTATTACAACTCTAGTGAAGAAATATCTTTAAATACCTTGGATTCTTTGACACAATTCCCACCATTGATCTCCCCCATTGTATGGCTATGATTCATTCTGATATAAGCTTATTATAATGGCAGGGAGAACACAACACCATTCCACTTTGAAAACATTGATGACGTCATCCTTTATATCTTAGAAACTATGGAACGCCAATCCAGCTTTGAAATGCCTTGAAGGCTAAGCAGGATCGAATCCGCTCTTTATTCTTCAAGTTTCCTCATCGTCCGTAAAGCATTCATCAATCCACACAAAAATATCGATGATGTCATCTCTTCTTAAAAACTTTTGTGGATTCCATTCCGGGCTGGGCAAGTGCATTGGCGTATGACCATCATTCCGGACCCATCACAATGTAAAATGACTCTTCTTCCATTTTGCATTATCTTCAGAGTAAAACACTGCTTATCACCATTCTAGAAAAGAGTTAGTCAAAAATACCCATTGTCACCAATCCGCCTCTACTACGTTTATAACATTCCACCTCGTCACCATTCCGGGTAAAAATATTATGTGTTCTCTAGAATCATGTGCTCCAACACTTAGCCGCTCATGAGATATTCAAAATATCAAGTGGTCACCAATCCACACTTTTTTTCTGCTGATGTCATCCTTTATCAAAATATTTTATGGATTCGGGATGCGTTGCTAGTCCAGAGCCAAAAACAAAAGAAGTCTTTCGGAACTGCTCCAAGCATGAAAATTTACTAAGTGTTGGGTGGGCTCATGGCTTCTGTTGTGGATCCACTCCAAAATACACTGTAAGGTGTGTGGAATGAGGACTTTATGACTTAGGCAAAATTTGCAAAATTTTCTAAGTATGTGGCCATTTTGGGCCTACATTTTGGCCTCTTGGGTGGATTTGCTTGCAAAGCCAATGAACTCAGAGTCTTATCCATTGGGCCTTGGGAGTCAAAAAATACTTATCTCTAAAAATATGCTTTAAATAATAACTTCCATATAAACACTACCCTCTAAAAATTCAACAATCTTCTTAGAGGGTAAAGGTTCATATGGAAATCATGCCAAAAACATCATGGCTCATCCATTTATAATGAGACTATACCAAAAACACAGACCTGCTTTCATTGTCTTCAAAAATCAGGTATAACTCTACTCTTCTTATAAGGCCTCATTGCAAAATGCCTTTACACATAGTCCGCTGCTCTTCTGCCTCTGTAGGCTTCATGCCTTTATTGCTCATTTTTGATAATTGTCAGAGTCAAAACAAAAATACAAAACTCATGCATATGTACAAAACAAAAATGAACTAAGTGTGAGCCCCTTCCGGGCCTATAACCACTTTGTCCTACTCTTCTTCTTCATGGGCCTCTTCATCGGCCTCTTCTTCATCTTCTTCTTCTGGAGCAGGTGTTTTCTGACTCCTTCCTCCAGAAGTATCACCAAACAACTGAACCATCAATTTTAAATATTGTAGAGCCTGTTCCCAGGCTGCTTCAGAGGGATTTGATGTTTCTTTGAGCTTCTTATAAACATATTGTAGCTCTCCAATGTCCTCATAGTTAGCAGCATTCCCTCTGTTTACCAGATCTTCCATGAGATCTCTCAACCGAGTAAAATCAATAATCAATTGGACAACTTGTTCTTGGGGTAGTGGCTCTTCCAGAGAATTGATTCTAGATTCATCCTACAAATTCTCATTAATGCTTTTCTGGATCTCTTCCATGGATAACAAGTTGTGGTCCTCCATCCATAGGCCTTTGAAGCCAACTTGAATCATTTCTTTGTTCAATTCAACAACATCCTTAATCACCCTTTCAATCCTGTCAACCAACAACCAGGCTCTTCTGAAGTGCCCTATGCTTTTTAATCACTATCTTGGCAGCAACTCTGGTGAGATTCCATTCTTTATTAGGAATAGGTTTAGCAGAATCACTGAGTCTGCTATCAACCAACTTGTACATTTGCTCTATCGAAATCACCATAGGCTACAACTCTCCAGTGATCTGACCTAGCTCTTTCTGAATATTGGAGAGTAGGTGGCTGACATCATTAAGATAATCAATAACAAGTTGAAGCCTTGAACATTTCTCCTGGACCTCAGAAAGCAACTCTTTTCTAATATTTTTCAACTCATTCTTAGAAAATCTTGAAGACTTAGCTTTCTCGACTTGAAGCTGATGCTTTAAATTCTGAATTTGTTTCACCTGATCTTCATTCAACTTCTTTTGCTCTTCTAATTGGTCCTTTAGTTTATTGGCTTCTTGAAACTTCTCTTGCCAACCCTTAGCCTCTTTTCTTAGAGCCTTTTCCACTTCCTTTTGATTACTCAGACTCTTCTTGAGTTTTTCAACCTGTTTCTCCAATTTTTCCACCTTCCCTCTGACTATATCATTTTTCACATAGAAGGTATCCAAGTGGGCTTTGGCTATAATCAGCTCATCTTCCTCAGGAAGCTTGTCAATATCTTCTATGACCTCCTCCACTCGATAATCTTGAACAATCATCTCAGTTTCAGGTTTTCTCACCAGTGGAGTCATAGATCTTGATACTCTCTATCTAGAAATAGGGTCAACATACATGCTTCTTCTTACAACCATCCTATTGGAAGGCTTAGCAAGCTTCTCTACCCAATAATAATTTATACTTTGAGTGGTTGCCTGCTCTTTTGATATAGTGATAGGTCTTGAGAAACCAGCAACCAAGGGAGATGAAGATACTAGAAATGAAAGGGTGGACTAAACTGCTGATGATGGGGGTGTGGAGATAGTTACAATAGCTTCTATGACAATAGTGGACTCTATAACTACTGTTGTTGTTGTTATTGGTAGACTCATAGGAACCGATGCAAGACTAACAATTGGATGGATGGTGGTACTTGGAACAACATGTCCCATAGATGGTGATGATAGAAATGGTGAATATGGAATGATAGGAGATGATGAAGTGGGAACCTCAGATGCTGAAAATGGAATTTGAGGTGGTTGTGATGAAATAGAAGTGACTTGTACCTCAATGGCTATAGATGACACATGTGGTGGACTGTGAGAGGGAGGAGGTACTCTTGTCATATCTTCTTGGTCAGAAAGGGAGGGAGATTTCTTTGGGGATTCATGAGGATGTAGAGGAGAAGAGGGATTAGAAACCATACCTTCACCTACAGATGTAGGGTGCTCTTGCTCTATCTCTATTTCTTGCTTCTGTTCCTGATGAATCAATTCTTCTACAACAAAATCAGCTACCTCTTTTGCAATCTCCTCCATATCCATTTTTTGTTTCTTTGAAATTTCTCTTTCCTCTCTTTCTGGAACTCTTTTAGTCCTTCTATGAACCAATTGGAAAGCAACCATCTCATTCTCAGATTCCTCTTCTGATTCATTTCCTTGCACAACTCCAGAAATTAGAACTTGCTCAGAAATAGGATGTAATTGTACTGATGCTACAGGGGTAAAAGATAGGGGTTTGAACTTGAAACTTTCATCTTTCTTCTTCCAGTCAATATCTATGTCTAGAGGCTGACCTCCCAGAGCTAAGCATTTAGGCCTAGATACTATTTCAATAACTGGAGTACTGACAACCTTTTCTCTAGAATATTGCATTTTGCTCATCAGTTGAGCCCCCTTAGGAAACTTCTCCACTTGCTCAGTGGTAGGATGAAAATTTTTCAATACTTGGGGTGTTGTCAAAGGAGTTTCTGGCTCTTCTAGTTGAGCTTCTTGATCTGTAGGTGGAGGGAGGGATTCAGAGCCATTTTGGGGTTTTTCAACCATCAATACTATGTTTCTGACATCCTTCTATCTCCAAGTCCCAATATTTTCATTATATCTTTTTGAAAACTCTTTATCAATTTTCATTCCAAACTTGGACTTAGGTTTTCCAATTTCAATCCTCATTCTCCACCAATATGATATTTTTACTATATTCCATTGTCCTTCTTCCTCAACTTCTTCAATAGCTTCTCCCTCAGGCTGAGGATCCTTTTTCTTTGAAGTCTCCCCTTCAATATTACTAATTGTAGCTTCTGTAATCCGATGACTTGGCTTCTTGTCAGGATCAAAATCAATAATTTTCTCATAAAAATCCAACCATGGAGGTAATTGACTCATATTTGAGACATTCCACTCTAAAATAGTAGTCTCATCATTGTTTCTACCCTGTTCAAAATGAGCTCTGGGCCTCTTTTCAAACTTATAGGCCTTTTCTCCATTTAGGGCTTTATTCCTTGTAGTAAAAATACCATCAGGGTCATAGCTCCATCTTTGGGGGATATAAAATAGACCTAACCTATCAAGGTATTGGTCAATTAGTTGGCTCTGCCCCTTCTTGGTGATGGTAATGTCCTCCATAGTGTGGTGGGTAAGCAAAGACTTTCTCTTTCTCCCAGAACCATAGTTCACATCGATGTACTCCACCTACCTCAAATATTCTAAGGCAAAAAGCCTCTCCATGACAAAGTGGGGTAGGAGAAAAGGTTTACCCATGAAACCATATAATCTGATAACTGTGCCCTCGATCAAAAAATACTAGTCTCCTTCTTCCGCACCCTTTGTTCTTAGAATCTTCTCAGCCAAGGGTGGCAATCTAGGGCACTTTCCATACATTATCCTTAGGGCAGGTCCAAGAAATTCTAAATTGAATCTATAATAAGACTCACTGCTTCTCAAATGATTTATCTAGTAATAAACCGATAAGGGTTCCCCATCATTGGTTTTATCCTTGATCAGAATCCAAGGCATTCTATCTTTAGTGGTAGCATAGAACATCCACACCAGACTTGAGCAATGCCTAAAACTAGGAGCATCAGAGCCCCTTTTCATACTTACTAGCTGCTCATGTATCCTCTGTGCGAGAAAAGTTGGCCAATCAAAATAAATCACCCTAGTCCCCTTTTCTCCCACATCTTTCTCATACATTATTTCATTAGAAATACAATAAGCTACGATAATTTTCCAGCCATATACCATTCTATCAGAGTCTAAACCCTCCATACAAGCCAACATAGAAAATAGGATGGAGTTTGCAAACTTGTTAATAGAGATAGGGACCTCAGGCAATTTTTTCTTGGGCTTAGTATCAAGCTGCTTATAAACCCATTTTTTAAATGACTCACCATCATTAGCTCGCTTCTCCAAAGAGTAAAACCTAGTCTGCTCAGTGACCCTAAATGGTTTTGGTATTACTGGTGGTTCAGACCCTAGGGCAAAGAGTCTATGACAAAAGGAGGCGGTGATATTGAAAAGGGTTTCGCCCTTAGAGGTCTTTACTACTTTGGCCAATGGGTCATAATATTTAACTATTGCAGCTATTAATTCTGGATAGGGATGAACCGAATCATAAATATAAAAAGAGAGATAAGAAAGGATAACACATCTACCTTCCATAGACAAAGTAACTCTCTTCTTGTATCTATCATTCACGTTCCTCCTTAGCTTAGTTCTTTCTGTGAGGACCATTTCTATGTCTACCATGACTTTAGCTTTGTCGAGGTACGGTGCCACCACCTTTTTCTCTAGAGCTTCGAACTCTTGAACATCTTCTGAAGCCATTCTGATAGTGATAAATATTGTTCTCTCTACAATTTATAGCAAATTCTTCAGAGTATCACTTCACCTTCTTACCACTCTATGGATGCAAATAGCTACTAAATGAGCCTCATGTATGCTTTTTCATCACTTTTATTTTTTGGAGTGTGTGTATCTTCCACCATTAATGCAGTTGTTGTGTGACCTCCCCATTGGCACACTTTCCAACTTCTAATAATTCCCTTTGGTGGCTCACTAGTGGCATTCTATCTTTTCATTGGCCAAAAATTCAAATTATGCTGCCACCTCACTGCACCTCTTCGGCTACTCTTTGGTTATGGCATGAGTTCGTTAGCATTGAATGCGGGATCATTCTCTGATTTCCATGTGGCATGGTCACAAAATCGTTGCTTGGCTCCTCTTTGATTTTGAAATCGGTGAATTAAGAGCCTTTTGATTCTGTTGACACTTAGTAAATTCTATGTGAGTTTTTATCTTGGTTTCACTCCGCCTTGCATTAGCTTCGAAAGGTTCCCAGATTGGAAACGCCTTTGCTCTCTTTTGACCATCGACTCTCTTTTCGCATGGGATAAAAACCTTAACACCATTCCATGGGGAACTTAGTGTATTTTGATGCGGCTTCAAGCGTTCGTCATTCCGAAAGAATTTACATGCATTCAAGTGTGGAATGGAACTTTGTTGTGTACTTAGTCAACACTTAGTCATTTTTGCAATTTTTTCTTTTTTCAAGATTTTTCAAAGAAAACTGATTACAAAGTGCAGAAAGAAATTAAAGTACAAAGTGCAGAAAGGAGGGGAAATAATTATACAATGTATATACATATGTTACAATGAGCTCATTTTTTACACATAGTAGAGCTTGAGATGAAAACCATTCACTGGAATCGGTTGTATGTTTCCCTCCGGATCCTCTAGCTAAAATACATTGGACTCCTTGGCTTCTACTATTTTGAAAGGACCATCCCAAAAAGAATCAAACTTTTCATGCTTGCCTGGCTTTGCTCTATCAACATTCCACCTGAGAACTGAGTCTCCAACTTGGAATTTTTTGAATCTAGCCTTCTTATCGAACCATGCTTTGATATCTGAGGAATACTTTTGAAAATTGTCATATGCCTGAGCTCTATTCTCTTCCAATTGCAGCAAGTGAGTCAACCTGGTCTTTATCGGATCTTCTTCTGACTCTTCCTCTGTATTGACAAGCTTAAGTGTTGGGATCTCCAAATGAATGGGTAATACTGCCTCCTTGCCATATACTAGTGCATAAGGAGAAGTCTTGATGGACTTTTTTATAGTAATCATGTCTGCCCATAGAGCCTGGTCTAGCAATAGGTGCCAACTTCTTTTGTTACCTTCAAGTGATTTTCTCAAAATCCTTAACAAGTTTTTATTGGTAGATTCTGCCAGTCCATTACCCTATGGATAGTAATTTGAAGTATTCTTAAGAGTAATGCCATATTTTCTGGAAAACTCAATATACTTGGCTCCTATGAAAGCTGGGTCGTTATCACTTACCAAGGCCTCTGGAACCCCAAACCTTGAAATCAAATTTTCCATAAAATTGATCACAACTTCTTGATCTGATTTCTTGGTAGGAATAGCCTCTACCCATCTGGTGAGATAATCTATGGTAGTTAGGATAAACTTATGTTCTATTGAGGAATTGGGGTTGATGACTCCAATGAAGTCTAGTCCCCATTGCTGAAAAGGTTCTTCAACTTGTATTGGCTTGAGGGGAAATGCAACATTCCTTGTCCTTCCAACATATCTTTGACATTTATCATAGGCTCTGGTGATCTTGAAAGCGTCAATGAATACAATAGGCCAATAATAGCCTACTCTTATGATTTTCAAAGTTGTAACTCTGCCTGAGCTATGTCCACCAGCTGATCCTCCATGGAACTCTTCCATGACCTTCTTTTGTTGATCATATTTTAAGCACTTTAGAAGAACTCCATCCAAATTTCTCTTATACAGGCCCTCTGATAGTAATGCATATTTTAAAGCATGAAGCCTATATCTCCTCCTCTGGGAAGAATTTAGATTTGGGGGGCATATTCCAGTTTGGAAATACCTGATCATCTGGTCAACCCAATCAGAATCTGTAGTTTGTGCTTCTTCCACCTGATCTTCATCTGCTGTTTGGCAAGCTATCATTTCTGCTAATGTTGTAGCCTCTGTTAGACCTTGGCAAAGGGCTCTTCCCCTTACCAATTTTGTGGGATGTATTTCTACATCATATTCTTGGATTTTGGTAATCCACCCGACTCTTTTATCTCCTAGATCACCTTGAAGAATAAAACTTCTTACATCTGGATGAACCACATATACCAGGGTCTTGCTCTGTACCAAATACTTCCTGAACTTCTTCAGTGACTTCATCATGACAAATACTTGTCTTTCAATAAATTTGTATTTGACCTGATAATCATGTAGTGTCTGGCTCCAAAAGAACATAGGATGTTCTTCCCCTTGATCATATTTCTGGGTGAGTACTGAGGCATAACTTTCTTTAGCTCCATATGCATAAAGAATAAAATCTTTACTAAAATCTAGGTTTACTAGTACTGGGGTTGTTGCAATGGACTGTTTGATAATCTCAAAAGCTTATTTCCTAACTTCAGTCCATTTGAACTCAACATTCTTCTTGAGTAACTCAGAAATAGGCCTGACCTTCTATGCAAAGTCAGAAATGAATTTCCTAACAAAATTGATCTGGCCTAGAAAATACTGCAAGGTCTTCTTGTTTGTGGGTAAAGGAAGAGCAAGAATTGATCTGATTCTATCTGGGTCTATGGCCATGCCTTCTTTTGAGACCACATGCCCTAGCATCTTTCCTTCATGGACTGCAAAGAATGACTTCTTAGGATTGAGCGAAATACCAAATTCTCTGCATTTCTGAAAAACTTGCTCTAGGTGTGATAGGTGATCTTTCTTATCATGGGAAAATATAGTCATATCATCCAAATAAATCAGAATGACTTTGTTGATTAGTGCACCAAAGGCATAATCCATGGCTCTCTAGAATGTAGCTCCTGCATTGGATAGCCCAAAAGGCATTCTCTGGTAGGCAAATGTACCCCATTTTGTGGTGAATGTTGTTTTATATTGGTCTTCATCTTTCACCCAAATTTGGTTGTATCCAGAGTAACCATCCAGTAGTGAGAATCTCTCTGCTCCTACCACTACCTGCAAGATCTGATCAATTTGAGGGAGGGGGTAGTGATCCTTAAGGGATGCTTGGTTCAGATTTCTAAAGTCCACACACAAGCGTATATCCCCATTCTTTTTTCTTATAGGTACCAAGTTGGCTACCCAAGTAGAATATTTTATTGGGTATATGATCTTAGCCTTTAACAACTTTAAGAGCTCTTCTCTCATAATGGCCTCGATCCTTGGATTGACTGGCCTCTGCTTCTACCTAAATGGTTTTGCATCAGGCTCTAGCTCAATAGTATGTTGGATAACCTTTTTGTCATACACCTTGAGGTCCTCATATGACCAAGCCACAATGTCTTGGTATCTTAAGCATAAAGCTTTGATATCTTCTACTTCCTCTGGTGAACATCAGACTCCAACATTGAGCTTCTTTTCTATACCGACTTCAACTTCTTTATAGATTTTTTCACTGACCTTCATGGCTCTGGTCTTCTTTCTATCCTCATTATCAAACAAACTCTCAAGGGTGACCAACCCTCTTGGGATATGATTATTTCTTAGTTGGATAATGTCTTGCTGATCAATTTCTTCTGAATTCTCTTCTTGGATAGTGGAGAGACATGCTTCTCTCACCAGAAAGTCAACTATTTGTTCATCACTTTCAAAAACCTACCAGAAAATCTGCTTGTCTAGTACTGTAGGTCTGAAAATCATTTTAATTCCCTTGGCCTTCTTGATTCCAAAGTCTATATAAGGGTTGAAGTTAGCTCCCTTTGTTTCTAATGAATCAGCCAGAGTATTCTTTTCTCTGGGAATAAAATTTAAATTCAGGGCATCAAAAGATTCCATTAAATCCCATACCCTATTTCTGTAAGCTTTTAAGTAATGGTGCTTACTACTGCACCTATTTCTTACTTGATGGACTATCAACTCAGAATCACCATATATGTTCAAAATATTAATGCCCATGCTTTTTGCTTGTATCAATCCGAGACATAGGGCCTCATATTCTATAACATTGTTAGTACATGACCATGTCAATCTGTAAGCAAAATTCTTTGTACCTTCTGATTGGGATTGTAGGACCACACTAGCTCCTACACCATTTTTGCATTTAGCACCATCAAAGTGCATGATCCATGTTTCTTTCTCTCTCAGAGATTGGTTGGATATAGCAGGGATTTTCCTTTCTGATTCAGTTGAGATGCTATATGTTCCCATACCAGTTCCGAACTGACTATAATCTTCTCTGAAAGGCAACTCATCCTCAATGTCCAACTCTTCAATGTTTTCCACTAGCTCAAATTCTTCCAAGGGATTAAGATTGCACATATCCTCCTCAATATTTTCAATGTGATAAGCTACTAGTTTTTCAGGTGTTATCCTTATTCTCTTTCCTTTGAAAGGAATTACCATGCTAGAATAATCCATGTACATACATCCCCCTAGCTTTGCAGTAAACTCTCTTGAAAGACATAATCCAAAATAGGGTTCTAAGTCAACCACAACTATTTCTTGCACTATTGTTACCTCAGGGGCTCTGTGCAACCTCATTAGTACATCCTTAATGACTCCAACTATCTTGATCGGTGTCCCATCTAGTTGTAACACTCCAGGACAAGATCGGGTATACTCCATACCCATCTCCTCATAGACTGCTTTAGGCATAACTGTAGTTGATGCTCCTGAGTCAATCATACAATTTTGGACTACCCAACCTTCCATTCTTAGGGATATATAGAAAGGAGGAGGCTTATTATTTAGAACAACAGGTGTCATTTCTTTCTTTTTTGATGGCATACTAAGGATTGTAGTGGCCAACCTATTCTATGGATTTTTGTTGAGGGAAGCTTTAAGTAGGTCAATCTGACCAGGAATGAATAGAGTGTCATACAGGCTAGCTTTTGATGGAATATTTTTCATCTCTTCAACAATGTTGTATTCAGACTTAGTCAAGGAGAGTTTTTCTAGCCTTCTTTCTGGCTCACCATATCTTCTTTTATATTTTTGGGTGGCCTCTAATATTTGTCTTTTAGTAATAGAGGGGAACCTAAGCCTTTCTTGATCTTCATATTTAGATCTCATTCGGTCTCCTTCTGTTTCCTTTTTTGGTCTCTTAGGAAGACTATATGTCTTCTCTTTTCCCTTAGCTTGAGGAATAGGGAAAGTGTCACTGCTTTGAGGGAGGGGATCAACTCTCTTTTGGGAAGGGACTTGGAATTGCCCCATTTTTTGGGGATCTACTTGCAAAGCTTTCTTCCTAGACCTTGTCATAATGGCAATTGGGCTTTCCTCAGCCAGCTCTTTCCCAACCATGATTTGATCAGGGTGCCATAACATATTAACTCTCCCCTTTTGATTCCTTTCAGCTTGATCCATAGCTTGTTGAACATGGTGTTGGTACATCACACAAGACTGTGAGTCATGGGGGTCATTGCATACTAAACACCAAACATTCGCAAGAGTAGTATCTGAAGAACATTCTGGCTCCTCATATACTACATTCACCTTGACCCCAATATCATTACTAGGACCAGGTCTCTGATATCTGTTTACATATGGAAATATCCTCTATTGTGACCTTTCTTGGTCTCTCTTTTCCATTGAATTCATTCTATTACTCAGATTTTTTAGAGTATTTTGTATATCCAGGATAGCAGAAAACTCTTGAGATGATTGAGAAGGAAGGGGAGGAAAAGGGGTTGTAGAGGATATAGGCTTTGGTTGAGGGATCACATTCATTTGTGGAGATGGAGATGATAAAGAAAGGGGATCCATGTGAGAGGGGTTCATGGATTGAATTTGGCTACTAGTGGTTTCTGAGTTGTAAGGTAGCACAGTTTTTGGGGGAAGTCTTCCGACATTAATTAGGATATTTTCAGCATGAACTACTACATTATAAACTTGGGGGAAGGTTTCTACTCTTGATTGTTGTGTCTGTAGCCCTAACTCTGATCCAAGAGCTCGGATATAATACATATAAGCTAAACATGTAGTTGGTCTGGTAGTGGGGGAATTCTTTTCCATGTTCTACTAAATCTCAAATTGAAATCTGAGACAGTTTCTTGCTGGGTTTTCTGCATGGATGTAAACTGGTTAAGCAGAGAAAAGGGGTCAGTAGATTCATTAAATTCCTCTATGAATGGCTCGGCTAATGCTTGCCATGAAGTGATAGTATTGTCTTCCAGAGTTCTAAACCAATGCAATATCTTTCCTCTGAAGGACAGGGCTAGAATCCTTACAATAATATCCTCTTCTTTTATGTTGTGGATTGTTGCTAGATTCAAGATATCTTGATAGTGCTCATAAGTTGTTTTCCCAGATCCATCATAAGTGGGGATAGCTTTAGATACAACTTGGGGGATGGCATTCATTTGGGCTAATCTAAGAGGACCGATTGTGTTCCAGCTGGGGTACTTCTGTAATGGCTGATTAGGAGCCATATTTTATGCCATATTTTTGGTTGTAGGTCTTATTGGGGGAACTATTGGATGGACTAGATTTTATTCTAGAAGCTCTTCCTCTATGAGGAAATATTGATTCAAACTTCTGGCAACAATAACCCCTCTATAAGGTAACTCATAGTAAAAATAGGAGTTAGGGTTATTCCTTTTGAAAGACCTGGTATACATGAAAGGACACTGGTCTATAGGGATAATTATTTTTTGAGTCTAAAGACTAGGGAGTCGCTAGGTGAACTTGCTCTTCTCCACTTACAAGGTCAAGACAATTCACCAAATCTTGATTCCTTCGGGTTGAGATAATAATAACTCATTTGATGGGTTTCATGTTCCTTGTGAACTGGTCCCACCAGGCATGCCAAAAACTATTGGGCACTAAATTGCATCAAGTTTTACTCAATACTATGGTTGTCTATCTTCCTACTTTCTATCCAGGCTTGCACCCGATAGCTACAACTCAACACTCAACATTGGATGGACCAAAATAGAGTTTTCGATCCAACCTCCAGAGTAGGTTGGTTCCTTGTCAACTTAAATAGGATGTTGACACCATTATGCTCACTTAGGGTTTGAAGGTTAGGGTAAGAAAAGGTTAGGGTTAGAGAAATGTGAACAATAGTGGATGGATAGGCTAACAACATTGCACCACAATAAAAAGCTCCAAAAAACTAACCCAAAGACACATAACTCAGACCAACATTATCTCAAATTGGATGATTCTCCATTCATTAATGCACAGTAGAGAAATATTGCAGACAACGATTTCAATATCCAGACAATGATAATCCAAATAACAGAATTCACCAATATCTAGATTTTATAGAAATACACTTCCTAACAATAAAGATCAATCTCAAAAGCAGATTTCAATTACTTTAACAGCTAGTAATCCATTAATTTGGCACAAACTAACCACTTAAGTATTCACAGAAATGCAGCTAAAGAATTCGAACCTCTGATATCAAGCATGAAGATACAAATTTTGAGGTGAAGATCAATGTAATGCTCCTTCCATTAGCTCTTGGGAATATTTATAGTAGCACATGGAAAACACGCTAGAGCCGACCCTTTAAAAATGAGGGTTCGACCTCTACTTATAGTTTTGCAAAATTAAAATTATCAAGAACATTACAAAGATCAAATTTTGACAATGCAGTAGAGAGTTCTTGCTGGCATTTGCTTACTGGTACACCCTTCGAGAAATCCACTATAGGTGGACCACCATGGCAGCTCGAGGCCTCTGCAACTTGTTGGTCGCTTGGCGCAAACTAGAGTTCAGGCCATTGGAGATCATACATTATCATTGATCCTTCTTGGAAGCCATCTGCCACCATCGATCTGTAACCACCTCTGGTTCTATCTTCTTGAAAACCCTCGATGCTTCAGCTTCCTCTCCAACTGACTGTTACAACTCTGGTGAAGAAATATCTTTAAATACCTCAGATTCTTTGACACAATCCCCACCATTGATCTCCCCCATTGTATGGCTATGATTCATTCTGATATAAGCTTATTATAATGGCAGGGAGAACACAACACCATTCCACTTTGAAACATTGATGATGTCATCCTTTATATCTTAGAAACTATGGAATGCCAATCCGGCTTTGAAATGCCTTGAAGGCTAAGTGGGATCGAATCCGCTCTTTATTCTTCAAGTTTCCTCATCGTCCACAAAGCATTCGTCAATCCGCACAAAAATATCGATGATGTCATCTCTTCTTAAAAACTTTTGCGGATTCCATTCCAGGCTGGGCAAGTGTATTGGCGTATGACCATCATTCCGGACCCGTCACAATGTAAAATGACTCTTCTTCCATTCCACATTGTCTTCAGAGTAAAACACTGCTTATCACCATTCCGGAAAAGAGTTAGTCAAAAATACCCATTGTCACCAATCCGCCTCTACTACGTTTACAACATTCCGCCTTGTCACCATTTCGAGCAAAAATATTCTGTGTGTTCTCCGGAATCATGCACTCCAACACTTAGCCACTCATGAGATATTCAAAATATCAAGCGGTCACCAATCCACACCTTTTTCTATTGACGTCATCCTTTATCAAAATATTTTGCGGATTCGGGATGCATCGCTAGTCCGGAGCCAAAAACAAAAGAAGTCTTCCAGAACTGCTCCGAGCGTGAAAATTTACTAAGTGTTGGGCGGGCTCGTGGCTTCTATTGTGGATCCGCTCCAAAATACACTGTAAGGTGTGCGGAATGAGGACTTTATGACTTAGGCAAAATTTGCAAAATTTTCCTAAGTATGTGGCCATTTTGGGCCTACAATACCTTTCATTTTCCCTTCTCTTCTTTCTCCCTCCCATTTCTTCTTGTTACTTGTCAATGTTATATGGTCACGCTTCAAGTAGTTACATAACTTTGATTAGTTTCATTTATTTTTTTCTTTTATTCTTCTTCTCTTCTCCTTATTTTCCATTCTTATATCATATCCCTCTTCATTCTTTTCATCGTCCCATTCCATTGGACATTGTCCTAGGGTAGCCTTGTATAGTTTTTGTATACTCCATGCATTGCAACATCATACCATTCACTGCATCGATCATTGCATATTCACACATTATCACAAATTAATTATTCCTCACTGCATTGTCATGATATATAACATCTCTTATTCTTCACACATATTCACATGCATAAAGATTATATCCATATCCACATATGTACATATTCAGTATGAATACCATATCTGGAGAATTAAATACACACTTGCTAGCACGATTGTTTTGGTGTCTAATACTATTTTCACAAGACTGGATCATTGAAAGCTTTGTGAGATTCGACCATCTATAGTTACTTCAATCAACCACCATATAAAGTAGGCAAATTTCTAAAGCACTTCAAAGCTTCCCTTGGTTGAATTAAGCTCTCTCATGGATCAACATCTTACACATTAAGAAAATTTTGAGAATAGGATAGGCAACACTATGTGTATACTGGACACCTAGCGAAAGTCACGTTGCTCATCCTATCATTTGCATGAACTAAATAAAACCTTGAGGATCGACAAAAGGACAAGCTACAAAAATAGAGAGAGAAGAAAATATATAGAAAACAAAAGCAAATGCCCAAAAATAGCGCTACAAATGAAAAGAAAAAGAAAAATAGCACCATCACAAAGCTTGAATATCTAAGGTCCTCAGGTCCATAATAAAATCATGGGGTATATCTCCATCGAAGCTATAGACACTTTATTGGCAATGGAGTATGCCTTACAAGTGGCAACATGTCTGTCACATTAGCAAACTTATTTTATACAAACTATAGACACCAAAATCCAACACCTTCAAAGTCACATTTATCACCCCACCATCAAATCCTGCATAATAAAATTATATGCCTAAGTTCTAACTTAGGGATATAAAATCCTGCACATTATCCTATTTTCCAGATTTATTAAATCTAGAAAATCACCCTAGGATACCCTACCTACCCATTGGACATGTGTCCTGGACACTTCACCCAACATCTTTGCCACATCTCACCCACTCTTGTCCCCCTTGTCTCTGCACATGGGACATATTCCCAACACCCATGCCACATCTCACCTTTCTTGTCCCCCTTGTCCCTTCACATAAAACAAGATCCCACATCCCACTCCACTTGCAGCCACATCACCCCAGTTAAGTGAGGCACACTAGGTGACTCACTATAACTGCCCCTTCCACTTGGCAGTCCAGATTTACCACTTGGCAAGTTGGGCTTGCCACCTCCCATTTCCCTCCAAAACCCCAAGAGGCCTATAAAGGCACCATTATTCCACCAAGAAAAGGGAGCTGAATTTGCATACCGATAGGCTACCAAAATTGACCTAGACCCAGCGAGAAATTGCGAGCATGAGCATCATTCCGTATCGTTGGTTCGAATCTCGAGGCAATCTATTTTTCAGCCGAAATCGCCCATCTATGGTTCCACAGTCAAAAATGTGCATCCACGGTTTCACAACCGTAGGTCCACGGTTTCCAGTCCACCACCGCGCTTCCGCGGTTCCACAGTCCCGAGAACAAAATCACACGAGAGATCAGTAAAATTTTTGTGTTAGCAAGGCTTTATTTGTTAATTATTTCTGTCATTTATTTCATATGATTACTTGCTTAGGGTTTATGTATAGCATTGGTTTTATTGCTCAAATATATAGGTGCTACTAATCCCTTTGTTGGTTTGAATGTGTGCAGGTGACAGGTACCTTGGAGAAGCTATTGAAGCTGGAGTGGTCCCTTGATGGATACCAAAGCCCACTCACCTTGGACTATAGTTGGAAGAACGAAGAGCACGAGACCCTATGAAGAGTTGGAAGACCCCCATCTACCAATCATATTCATTTGTATCAATACAGAGAGAGAGCATTGTAACATTGCTCCCAAACACACTTGGGGCAATTCAAAATCATTTGTAACAATTGTATCAAAATATAAATAAAGAAAGTAATTTTGGCAATTCTTATTTCTCTGTGTTACATTTATTTTATTGCTCAGTTATTTTGGTTACAAAAATGGTGATCACGGTGGGACCCCCTAAAGGTTCCATTTTGTTTTGCCTTGCTTTTTAAATTTATTTGTTGATCTTTATTCTGTATCTACAGGTTTCGAGAGTTCGAGGTGCATAGATTCGACCCTAGGTCGATAAATTTGAAGAACCCTATGCTCGGCTTGTTCACTGTGAAAACATAGAATCGTGGTTTCTATCCTGAGAAAAATGCAGGTTTCTATTCTAAGGAAAGAGAAGCAGGTTAAAGATAAGGAAGGTTTGATTTTGAAGAAACGATGAATGAGTTGTGTCTGTGGAAACGCGGTCGATGGTTGACAGTTGGAAGGAGCAACGATAGGATCATAGGTCTGTACCCTTTGATTTCTGTTTCTTCTCTATTTCTTTATTTGAATTTTGTTATTAGCATTGCACTTAGGGTAAATTAGAAGGTCAGTCTTGTTTGCCATTTGTTTGCATGTAGGTCTTAGGATAGAGTTCATAAAAAAAAATCTGCATTCACATAAATAGAAAATAGATCATCTTTGCATCTGTCGGGTTAGAAATAACTTGGAAATTATTTTCAGGTTTGGGTCTGTAAAAGCCCAATCTATTTTCTATTGATAGAAAGGACCCATGCATCCATGGTTGGGATATCCCAAATGCAGATGCGTGGTTGGCAAACCATGCATCCATGGTTTACTAGAACTAACCCCCCCACGGTTAGCCCTGTTAAATAGAATCTGATTGGATTGGACCTAAAGTTGGCACTTTTGCCCTTGATCTACTATTTGCCATTCTCTATTTTCTATTTTTCTACATCTAGGCATTGAAACAAAATTGCATGGTAATCTTGCATACCACAATAATTAAACAAAACCACCACACACTCACATAAACGTTGGAAAATGGTTGGATTTCATCACCGTCGGGTTTGGATTTCATCATCGAACCACCAACATTATACCCTAATTTTTGGCCAAGGTCGGCTCCAAGAACCGTCGTAGCTTGGAAAATTTGCATATATTTCTCTTCGGAGAGTATGATGCTGACCAAGTGAGACTGGGTGAGGACTGGTAGGACCTGTGCTCCCTACCCGGGTGTGGACTTTCACTACCACACTTTGGGGGGTTTACGCGACCTGGAGTTCATAGCCAGGTTGTCGAGCTATGAGTATACAGGTGAAATCCTAGATTCATTTAGGGAAAAACATTGAGCACACGTCTTTTCATTTTCAAACAATTAAAAAAAAAAAAATAAAAACTGGCAAAAATCTAAGACCAAAAACTTTGTGTGTTTGTTTGCTTTGCATGTTGTATTGCATTGTATTATCATTTTATTTACATAGACACATAGTTGCACTTGGCATTTTATCACATAGTAGCGTATGGTAGTGACTCGTAGTCAGGCTAAGAAATTAGTGTCAAGCCAAAGTTAGTGGTCTTCCCCCATGGCATCTCAGTCTGGCAACATCCCTAACACTTCGGTGGTAGGGCAAGTAAGCATGCCCCTTTCTATGTCCCAAAGCCTTAATGTAGGGCCCTCTAGTAGTGCCCCTAATATGGACATAGACATTATGCATAGGGCCACTCACACAGCCATACCTGAGACACCTAGGAGTGAACCTCCTACAGTGATGGATAGTCGTGTCACCATGTTGGACATGGATACTGTTAGAATGTACTTGAATGCAGCTGGAATGGTCTTCCCATCATTGCCACCACTCTCCATCCCTTCTCGTGTCATACCACCATTACAACAAGAGTCCACATTCACTTACCCACAACAACTCGAAACAAGTCTTCACAAATCCTCTCTTTGAGTTGGTTGTTGTAGCACTAGCTAACCAACCATTATCATCCAACCAACCACCCCTCACATTGCCTCAACAAATAACCATTTCCACCAATCCCTTGTATGAAACAATTCCTGTTGTTTCACAAGCCCCAACATCCACTCCACCCACTACCCTCATAGGTTCTACATCTCATACCATACCACATTCAGTGGCAATACCCTTTGCTACTTACCCCCACTCACTTCCACTACCATGGTTGCCTCACAACCAACCCAACCTACCACATCACATGTGGCGGTCCCTACTTCAAATGCAATTGCTATGCAACATGCTTTCTTACAACTGCAACAAATGATTTTAGATAACGCTAACCGTAACGTAAATCCTGACCCCAACCAACATTTGCAAGGGATTGAGCACAACTTTCCACCTACATCTCACCAAACTAATACCTTTATCCAAGATCCATCTTGGGTAATGCACCCTCCATCTACCACTATGGTTCATAATCAACCTCCACATCCATATGCTAATACAGTAGGTCAACATACCATCATACCTCCATCACCCCATCCATATCATAACCTCCATCAACATCCTTACCATAACACATTTCAGCCAACCATACCTTATCACCCATAACTTACATACAATCCACCCCATTACCAACAACATCAAGTACACTCGAGTGTTAGTCCTATGGATGACCCTAGATACCAGTTCTTACAGAGTCATATTGATAGTCTTGCCATGCAAACTCCAGGTTTGCAATACCAAAAGCCAACTTTAAGGCAACTACTCAATCATCCTATTCATGCTTCGATGCTTGAGCCACCATATCCAATGGATTTTTAGATACCCAAGCTTGAATTTAAGGGGGAAGAGGACCCCCGTGAACATGTAACTAGATTTGTAAATGCATGCTTCAAAATCAAGAGCAATGATGCACTCATGTTACACACATTTCCTCAGACATTAGGGGGAGAAGCCCAAGACTGGTACAACCACCTACCACATCAAAGTGTTTTTACCTTTGAACAACTAGCGGACCAGTTCTTGGAAAGATTTACCCTAAATGTCAGAAAGCAAACCACATTGACTGATTTGATTTATCTAAAACAATATGATGATGAATCGGTCTATGACTTTGGCAATCGATGGAGGGCAATCATGATCAAGCTACCATTTTCCCTCCCTATGTCAGAGATAACATGAATGTTCATAAAGAGTTGTGCTAGGCCCATCTCTTCATTACTACAACTACAACAATATAGAACATTCGATGAGGCACTTGCCCAAGCAAAGGTAATAGAAGAGATAAAAATTCAAGAAGGCGAGATAAAGCCTAAGAAGAAAGAGTGGCACAATAAGAATCAAAAGGGGAATAACCACGGTCCATCCAAGACCACGCAGGTTAACCAGATAGTCTTGGGCCAACCATAGTTAAATCAACCAGCCCAAGCACAAATCCAACAACCCCAACAACAACAACAACCACAACAATTGAATTATCAAGCGGTTCCACCCCCACAACAGGCACAAAATCAGACACAACCTGTAGAAAGGCAACAACATCATTTTAAGCCAAAAAGAAATTACACACCAGTACAAGAGCCATATTCATTAGTTTTTCAAAAGTTGTATGCGATAAAACTCTTTACATTATCGAAGATGAAACCTGAGGATCCTAACAAACCAAAGACAAAAGGCTATAAAGAGCACCTATTTTGTATCTATCATAGACAAAGAGGACATGACATCGAAGGTTGTCATGGTTTCAAAGGTATTGTGCAAGATTTATTGGAAGCGGGTACAATCAAAGTTGACAACCCATTAGCCCAAAATAATCAAAACCTAGGCATCTATCAGACACCTTTGCCACATCATGAGGCAAATCAACAACCGATGGGAGCATCAACTTCTACAGTTCCTCCCAATCAG
This sequence comes from Wollemia nobilis, assembly GCA_028583015.1. Lineage (NCBI taxonomy): Eukaryota > Viridiplantae > Streptophyta > Pinopsida > Araucariales > Araucariaceae > Wollemia > Wollemia nobilis. Next base: position 645,460 of record JAQPPZ010017031.1, on the reverse strand, counting down.
GTTAATTATGTGTCTCAACTACCACAAGGTTTTGTAGGGGCTATCAGTATAGTTACCCGTGGATAGAGACAAGCAAATCGCACAACTCAGGCTACAACAACACAACCCACAAATGTGCCCATACAACTTGGACCAACCATTCCACCACCACCTTTTCATAATCACCCAGTTGTCACCTTAAGCAGCCGGTTAACCCAAAGTTTAAAAATGGCTTCAGCAAAATTATCAATTTATGAGCTAATACAACAATCACCACCCCATAGGGAAGCATTGATGGAAATATTAAAGTCTATCCAAGTACAGATAGAAGACCCCAATGCATTCAATTCCTTCGTGGGAAGTGTGCAAAAATGCATGGAACCCTCGATAGCATTTTATGACTTCGAGGAAAAACAAGTCTCAGTAGATTCACCTGATCCACCATTGCACATAGTAGCTCACATTGATAGGAAGCCATTCAAGAGAGTTCTTATTGATACCGGTTCTTCCATCAACCTCATCACCACACCTGCAATGAAAAAACTCAACATCCCATCATCACACATCACAACATCCACCTTCACCCTTAGGGCTTTTAATGATGCTTTATGCTCAACTGTGGGAAATGTTGTTCTTCCCATCACCGTGGGGGTGAAAACAATACATGTCCTCTTCCACATCTTGGAAGGAGAAATGCAATACAATATACTTCTTGGATGCCCTTGGATTAGAGAAATGAAGTGTGTACCTTCAACATTGCATCAATGCTTAAAGTATGTACATGAAGGTAAAGTACATTGTATTCCAGCTGACACAGAACCTTTCAAGTACTGCAACTTGATTTCAAACCCGTATGAGCCCTTGCTTCCATCAACACACCTATCTATCCAACCACTCACCATCAGGACCATTCCACCTAGTAACACCTCATCAAAAGCCCCCATCCAAGAAGAATTGCCCATAGTTGACCCAACTTTTGCATTAAAAAGTGTCAGCTCAATTCAACCTTCAAACACTACATATCATTTTCCAATCACACTTGATCATCCTACCAACCAACCACCAACTCCATCTACCACACTACCAGATCCACAAAAACCATTCATATTCACAACACAACCCACTCCATCCATTAGCAAACCACAAACATCACAACCCGTAGTCTCACAAATAGGGCCACCTATTAGAGAAAATCCACCACCACCATTAGAGCCACAGGCTAGCTCAGAAGAACCCTCTTCATCCACCGAGCCATCAGCCTCCCAACCTTCTCGAGTTGTAGTACATCTCGCTAGTCCAGGTATTGGTGAGTATATTATTGAAAGTGTCACAGTTACACCACCTATTGAGTCAGCCAGAGATTATGGTCACCCTCGTGACCCACCTTTAGCCATAGGTGAGATATACAGGATGGGTTCTCAATCAAATGCAATCAATTTCATATATGGGGGGTAGATTCTTCATCTGATCCATCTCCTCCGGATGAGGACCCTTTACAAGAGTTTAATGAAGACATTGATTATTTATCTAACCCAACATTCCCAATGAGATACTTTCAAAGGGTTAATTGGCAAGGATATGGACTTGGATGACATGAACAAGGTCCTCACCACATTATTGAGCCAGAATATAGAGAGCCAAATGACCACTCTGGTCTAGGCTACAGACCTTCCATCGCAAGCTCTTCTCTTAATCATGCCTTCCAAGAACTTGACATTGAGTGCGAGGAAGAAGAAGAAGGAAGCGACCAAGAGGATGAACCTAATGATGAGGATGATGATATAGATGGTGAATACCTAATCTACAATTTTTACCCTCATGTAATTGGAGCTTTCCCAGAGCAAGCCTTACAACAAGGACCAGAATATGAAGATCCAATAGAGATGGCCTACCTTAGGCCAGATTACATGCCACTCATTCTTGGGACCTCATACCAATGCTAATGGCTTCTGGATAAGCGATGATGATTATGAGGATGAAACTAAAATGATATATTTTAATCATATGCACCAAATGCAAGAAAATGTTGGAGGATTCCAAAGAGTGGAGGAATTAATCATAGAAGAAGATCCTCAAGAGGAGGTAGTGTATGCAGAATCTATTCGAAGAGATGACTGGTACCAAAAGAAGTTCCCAATAGACCACACTCTCTTTCGGCTAAGCAAAGAGCATGAGAGCCCTGAACCAGAACCTCCTCCATCACATTGGCATCACATGCAACACCACCAATCACACACATTAGGTCAGTTGCAACCTAGAGAGGATGAGTCATCACCTCTCGAATCACAACCACCCCATTTCCATCAAGTCAACATGATTTCTATTGATTTTCTCACCCCACTCCGCAATCCATATGATAAGGCAAAGCCGATCCATATCGACACTAGCCTCATTTCCATGGACAGGATCTCATCCCCACCATCCATTACTAAATTTATCTTATCTGAAGAGTTATTGCATGCTTCAAATACGTATATTCCACAACAACCTTCATCATCAAATAACTCAGTTTTTCAAACTAAAATAGAAGGGGAAGCCCTCGAGACATTTGAGAATGTGGTGGATGATATCCACCTCATCCCAACTCCACATCAACTAGAGGAAGGTTCTCACATGCTAATTGAAGAATCTATAGACGTGAACCTTAGTCTAGACGTGGATAATCCCCAAATTGTCAAAATCACAAAATATTTATCCATAGAAGAAAAAGAATGCATAATCAATGTGTTGATGAGAAAGAAAGAAGTGTTCGCATGGTCATATAAAGACATGCCTGGTTTAGACCTAGACTTGGTAGTCCACAACCTTACATTGGCACCAGATGCAAAACCTTTCAAGCAAAAGCTTAGGAAAGTCCATCCAACAGTTGCATTAATTGTGAAAGAAGAGCTACAAAAGTTATTGGATGTATACTTCATAGTACCAATTGATTACCCAGAATGGCTCTCAAATATGGTACCCATTCGCAAACCGAACGGAGGGATACGTGTGTGCACTGATTTTCGAGATTTAAACAAAGCATGTCCCAAGGATGATTTTCCTTTGCCTAACATCGATCAACTAGTAGACTCTTATGCTGGCCATGAAATGCTTTCCCTAATGGATGGTTTCTCGGGATACAATCAAATCTGAATTAATCTCGAAGATCAACATAAGACAACATTTACAACACCCTAGGGCACATTCTGTTACAGAGTGATGCCTTTTGGACTTAAGAATGCAGGAGCTACATATCAACATGCTATGACGTACATATTTCATGACTATATGCATAAGATCATCGAGGATTATGTAGATGACCTGATTGCTAAATCAAAAACATGCCTTGAGCACATTGAAGTCCTGGAAAAAGTGTTTGATCGATTGCTAGAGCACAAAGTAAGGTTAAATCCTAAGAAGTGTGTATTTGGTGTCACATTCGGAAAGCTTCTAGGATTCATTGTCTCCAAGCGAGGCATTGAAGTGGACCCAGGTAAGGTAAAAGCTATAATAGAGATGCCACCTCCAAAGAACTTGAGAGAGTTGCGTAGCTTACAAGGAAAGATCCAATCTATCCGATGATTCATTGCACAACTCTCCGATAAATGCAGGCCTTTCAATCGCTTGCTACAAAAGGGGGTGACATTCTCTTGGATAACTGAATGTCAAGAGGTATTTGATGACATAAAGAAATATCTGGCTTCACCACCAGTTCTTACACCACCTCGCACAGGAGTCCCTTTTCACCTATACATCTCTGCAATATATTTTGCACTAGGGACAATGCTTGCACAAAAGAATGAAAATCATAAGGAGCAAGCCATTTACTATATCAGTCGAACCTTGGTAAGTTACGAAACAAGATATGCTTATGTCGAAAAGTTGTGCTTAGCAGTGGTTTTTGCCACTAAGAAACTTAGACATTATATGCTAAGCAACACTACTTATGTCATAGCTAGAGAAAATCCTCTGCGATACATGATGACTCGCACTTACAACAACACCCGTACAACTAAATGGATAATGCTTTTAACAGAATTTGATCTTGAATTCATAAGTCAAAAATCCATAAAAGGTCAAGTGATAGCTGATCAACTAGCTGAAGCTCCTTTACATAATGATAAACCACTAATCATTGAGCTTCCAGATGATTCAATATTCTCTGTCACAGAACAAGAAGAGTTAGTCCCCCCTTGAGGATGAAGCAGACATGACAATGTTCTTTGATGGATCTAAGTGCAAAAAAGGACAAGGTGCGGGAGTCATGTTTTATACACCTAAAGGAATACCAATTCCTTTATCATTCAAACTTGACTTCACATGCACTAACAATAATGCAGAGTATGAAGCCTTAATATTGGGTCTTCAATCAGCTATAGCAATGGGCATAAAAAGACTAAGCATTTTTGGTGATTCTCAACTAGTTGTTTACCAAGTAAAAGGAGAATACCAATGTAAAGAACCAGTTTTAAAGCAATATCATGAAGTAGCAACAAAATTGCTAGAAAAGTTTGATTGGTATGAAATTAGTAACTTACCCCGTTCGACAAATAGATTTGTGGATGCAATGGCTTCTTTGGGATCTCTCATCCCTAAGAATGAACATGGAGAAGTACAACCGCTAATCATAACAACAATGTCCAAACCATCAGTTCAAAGAGCAGAATCTACAGGTGAGAAGAATGTTTGTTTGATACATGCTGAACCTTACAATTCTTACCTTGATGAAATAAGAGACTTTCTCAAGTCTGGAACACTCCCAATAGAAATGTCATGAACTGCAAAAAGAACGTTCAAACAAAAAGTAATTCGTTTCACTCTCTTGGGGGACATGTTGTATAAACATGGGTATGATGGAATATTATTACGATGTCTAGATCCAATTGAAGTAGAATGAGCTATAACAGAAGCCCATGATGGTACTTGTGGTGGTCATTTCAGTGGAATGGCCATTGCAAAGAGAATATTGCGCATGGGATACTATTGGCCAACCATGGAAAGTGACTGCTGTCAATATGTCAAGAAGTGCCAAAAGTGCCAACATCATGCCAATTTGACTCATGTACCATCACACGCTTTACAACCCATTCAAAGTCTTTGGCCATTTTCACAATGGGGCCTTGATTTGATTGGTAAAATATCACCTGCCTCATCAGGACAACATAAATTCATCATAACCGCTACTGAATACTTCACAAAATGGGTGGAAGCAATTCCAATGACCACTACGACTGGACCTCGAATAGCGGAGTTTATACTTCAGCATATTATCTATCATTTTGGAATACCCTCTAAGATCATTTTTGATAATGGGAAGTCATTTAAGAATAAGGATGTTAGAGCCTTATGCAACAAATTCAATATCCAACACAGCTTCTCAACACCTTATTACCCACAAGCAAATGGGCAAGCTGAAGCAACAAACAAGACAATGGTATCCATTCTCAAGAAACTGGTCAAAGAAAATCATAGAGATTGGCATACTCAACTTCCTTTGGCACTATGGGCTTACAGAACAAGCATCAGAACGCCAACAGGAGCAACACCATTTTCATTAGTCTATGGTGCTGAAGCTATATTACCTTTTGAGCTCGAGATACCCTCCTTGCGAATCACATTACAAGAATTCATGGATGATGACAAAGCTAGACAAGCACGTCTTGACCAATTAACACTTATTGATGAAAAGTGCATCAACGCTTTAGAGCATTTGCGAGTATATCAAGACAGAATCAAACGTGCTTACAACGCAAAAGTCCATCCTCATGAATTTCAAGTAGGAGACCTAGTGCTCAAAGAAAATCAACAAAATACCAATGCATTGCCACACTTGAGAGATAAATTTATGGCTAATTGGTTAGGCCCATATATTGTAAAGCAAAAGTTGGGACCAGGAACGTATAGACTTGCCAACTTAGAAGGAAAGTTGGAACTAGAGCCATTAAACATAATGCACCTAAAGGCATTTTATGCATAAATCGACTTGCAATATATGTATATATATATACATGGCTAAAAAAAAAAATTGCATACATTTTACATTGTATATAAACATCTTTACATGCATTTTGCACATTGCATTCACATATCACATAGATAATATTCATATCACAAAATTTCAATACATTTGCATTGCAATAAACATATCATATGAATGTAGCCCATTAAAAAAAATAATATACTTGCATCCATCCCATCCCACGTTCAGTGATCTTTTGTAGTGGTGATGATATGGCCAAAGAAAAACAAGTTCCAAGAATTGGGGGTACCCATCTCAGGCATTTACGCAATTCAACAAACACTACACCCATATATGTTTTCCCTATGTCATAAAATCAAATTTTCAGTCACTCAACCATTTCTAGTGTAAAACCAACTTTCATAAAATGTTCAATTTTCTTTAGGACCAAAAGCACTTTTCTCACATTAAGAAAGTCTTGAGTATTGTCGACTGATTCCAAAAACAATCTTGCACCAAACACACTTCTTCACATCTTAAAAATATTTTGAGTTAGAGAGGGATAACGCCATACTTGGGTAGCACCTTGAAGTGAAAAAGAGGTATTCCTCGCTTGTCCTATCATGCAACATAGTCCAAAATAAAAAATAGTGGTTTTCACCACTATCACAATTCCTCTCCAAATATAAACAAAATGTAGAGTAGTAAGGATAGGATCACATTCTCATCACACTTCGGTTGAGAATCCGATTCCCCAAAGCTCTATCCAAAATTAAAAAATTCCATGCACACACCACAGATCCCTAAAGTTGTAAGGATCGTACTACATTCCCCTCAGAAAGTTATGTAGTCATCCCCAAGGCCTAAATATCAGATCATTGGACTATGGAGCGAGCCTCCACCGGGGCTATAGATGCTTGACTGGCAGTGGAGTAAGCTCATGCGAGGCGACATGTCTCTCCCCAAAAGGGAGACCTCTGACCGCACATACGGGCAAGCTAGCTTCTTGGTAAATCCCATAATAGGTCACACCCAATTTACTCATAATGGGTTAATGAACTTCACATACACACACACTGGTTCTTGATTGCTTAGGATCATTGCCATGCTCAAGATTTAGTAAATGAACTTCACTTGCACACACATTGGTCCTAAAGAAAGTTAGACAACTGTCAAGTAAGTTTGGTTGATAGCACTAGTCTGTTTGAGTCTTTGAAAATCCTTTACTATTAAAAATCAACATCCATATCATCTTCCATATCAACATCCATATGTTCTTCCATAATCACATACATATCTCCATCATACATCACCCGCATAAAGTCATCAAGTTGGATACCCCCAATTGCAAACAATGAACAAAGTAATGGCCAATTAAATTCTGAGCTATAAAAAGATCACATGAACATCATACATTCCATCATATAGTTTGCACAAACAAATAATTAAACTGCATATTCCATATTAGTTTACATCAATCATTGACATAAAAAGTGCAAAAACATCACATAGAAAACATAAATCACTCGTAGAGAAAACACATAAATATTTAGATTGCATTTACATCAATAAAACAATCAAGAAGCATTCCAATAAAACATGCATAAATTATCATTACAAAATGAACACAAGAGATAACCAAAATATAAAAGCCATGTATATATATAAATATGAAAGGTCTCATAGTACAAAATGCTCGTAGGCTGTATACATCAGAGCACTAAGGCTCATAACAAAATTGATACACCATAAAATACAAAAAGAATGATAATAAGGCACAACTAGTTGGTGCCAGTAGGATCCCTTCGAGAACCCTGTGCTGATGAAGCAGCATGTGAGCTAGTCCATCGATGAGTCTTGTGACTCGTCTCGGTCCCTCGGCTAGTAGTAGCCACTGATGATGAAGGAGGAATAAGCAAAGAGATCTATCGCTCATGCAAGATGTTCTCCAACATCTCAATATAAGTAGCCTACTTATGTAGGGTCCTCAAATCTGCACCCTAATGAGCAACCCTTTGAGATATCTCTCGAAGAGCAACAATAGTAGCTACGGTGTCCCCTCTACTAGAACTTGACTGTAAGCGAGTAAGCTCACCCTCTAGTCAAGATACCTCACCCCCAAGCCTGGTAATATCTGCATCCCTAGTAGCGATAGCATCACTACTAGGTCCACCCCATAGTCCATCCACCTCAGCCTATAAGCGAGTCACCTCACTCTGACATAATGCCAACTCACCCTTCAGGTGAGCCACCTCCAACTCCAGACTACCGCTCAGCTTATAGAATACCCCAATCCTCCTCTATCCATCGAGGAGGGGCATCCCCTCACCAACCTCCTTTAGTTGTTGCACATCAGTAGCCATCTCAACCCTTAAAGAACTACCTCATCGGTGCTTTGCCGACCAAGGAACCCACCCTACCATCTCTACCTCATCACCACTCCCCTCATCATCAATAACTAAACTCGATGTCCAAGGAGGTTGAGAGGTAAACCATGCATCATACTCAGGTGTAGTACCCACATCATCCAAGTCAATAAGCTCCATATCAATATCATCGATAGGGTCATCAACCCTCCAAAAATTAGGAGCAACAGGCAACCCCAACTCATCCCCCCACCTATAGGTCATAGGTGCATCAGGCACACCCTGAACCAAACCAAACTGATGCTGCACTTGAGTAAACTAAATGTACTCCATCTCCTTAAGATGAGCACCAACGACCCATCAACCTCACTTGATACGATGAAGCTCTACCACATCAGTCACCCAATCCAAGCCCCTCCATGGGTGCCAACTCATAAAATCCCTAGTTAGTGAGCTAAGAATATCTCTATACTCTAATGCCCCCACCACTGGATGACTAAGCTCCTCACTAAGAAGCCACATGTAAGCGTGAGGAGAGGTAGCATCATAAGCACAAGGTAGACCAATTGGTCATCCCACAATGATATGCTCCCAAGACCAAATCTGGAGCACTAAGCTACAACTAAGCCCTTTCCCCCCTCCTCTTCACCTCATACAACTCACTATAAATCTGGCATAGAAGAGTGGGAGCCCATGCCAACCGTCGAGGATCAATCAAATCCAACACAATAGGGACTTGGTTCCACGGGATCCTCGATCCCATGGAATTGGGCAACAACATGTTGCTCAATATATACATCATGAAAGTATGAACGATCCAAGACTGCCAGTTGTCTCTACCTAAAATAAATCCAAGTATGCAATGCCACCCTTGTTGTAGTCTACATCCCACAGCTCACCAAAAATAGGGAACAGAGCCTCCTTTGTCGAGGCCAACACGGATGATGGACCCTCGATAAGAATGTGAAAATACTATATATATCCTCAAGAGTCACAGTGAGCTCCCTCGTAGGAAGCTGGAAGGTCCCCCTATCTGGATCCCACCGCTCAACCAATGTAGAAATCAAATCCTCATCAGCTCGGACGGTTCCCAACCACCCACAACCATCAAGACCAATGGTCTCCAAGAAAGTCCAATCATCATCGAAAAGTGCCTTCCACACTTTTCTAATAGTCCTCGACCATCTATGTTGAGCATCCAAGAGCTTCACCTAAAAGAAAAAAACATAAAATGCATTAACAAAAAAAAAAATCACCTACCCCTAGGTGATCAAAAAAGAAAAAACAAAACAAAAAAAAAAAAAAAACTCCCTAGGTGATTAAAATATGAAAAAAAAAAAAAAAAAAAAACTACCCCTAGAAATAAATAAAAAAAAAAAAAAAAGAAAAAAAGTCATTACCAACCCCACTTAATTAAAAAAAAAAAAAAAAAAACAAAATAAAAAAACAAACAACAAACAATAAAAAACCTAAACTAAAGGGCAAGACCACCAACCTCGGCATAGCGGACACCACCTTCCGCTCCAGCCGAGCCACCACCACCGTCACCACCGCCACCGCTTCCCTCACCAATCTCCATCTCACTCATCACTCTCAACTAATCAAGATGACAAATGGCAAAATGAGAATGAAAATGACAACAAGCCTTTAAATAGCTACTTTTTGCGATGAAAAATATGCATCTGCATTTTGCACGATGCGTAAAAATGTAGACCCATGGGTAGCGCAATGAACCGCAGTGTCACGGTTCCCAAAAAGTAAAAACACGTTACGGTTAAAAAAAACAAAAAAATAAAAACCCAAATATGCTCAAATGGTTTCAAGTGATCCAAAGCAAACAACCAAGGGTGAAATTGACGCCTACTCCGTGAGGTTACAAAACATGGTAAATTTAAACTCAACAATTTGCATTAAGGAATTGCTAACAGTCACTAGGACAAGCCCCTAGGATGATTGGTTCCTTCATTTCACAATCATGCATGTCAATCAAACCAAACGGTCAATTTGAATGAAAAAGTCCACCCAAAACTTGGGGGAACAATATCAAAAAAATTAACAATTAAAAACCTTTCATCAATTGCCTATTGGGCCTCATTCATTACCCATTCGCCAATTGAGGGGGTAAACAAGCAATTAAATATATCAAAAATCATTCATTCTGCCACACCAAGAAGATTTGAGTCCATTCATCAAATAAAGTTGAGTGTCATTAGTTTTTGCATCGCATTGTGTTGTACACAACGCAGTACAAAAAGGGGCAACTGTAGACACCAAAATCCAACACCTTTGAAACCACATTTGTCACCCCACCATCAAATCCTGCATAATAAATTTATATGCCTAAGTTCTAACTTAGGGATATAAAATCCTACACATTATCCTATTTTCCAGATTTATTAAATCTAGAAAATCACCCTAGGATACCCTGCCTACCCACTGGACATGTGTCCTGGACACTTCACCCAACATCTTTGCCACATCTCACCCACTCTTGTCCCCCTTGTCTTTGCACATGGGACAGATTCCCAACACCCATGCCACATCTCACCCACTTTTGTCCCCCTTGTCCCTTCACATAAAACAGGATCCCTCATCCCACTCCACTTGCAGCCACATCACCCCAGTTAAGTGAGGCACACTAAGTGACTCACTATAACTGCCCCTTCCACTTGGCAGTCCAGATTTACCACTTGGCAAGTTGGGCTTGCCACCTCCCATTTCCCTCCAAAACCCCAAGAGGCCTATAAAGGCACCATTATCCCACCAAGAAAAGGGAGCTGAATTTGCATACCGACAAGCTACCAAAATCGACCTAGACCCAATGAGAAATTGTGAGCATGATATTCATTCCATACTGTTGGTTCGAATCCCGAGGTAATCTGTTCTTCAGCCAAAATCGCCCGTCTCTGGTTCCACAGTCAAAAATATGCATCCGTGGTTTCACAACTTAAACAATATGTTGACACCATTATGCTCACTTAGGGTTTGAATATTAGGGTAAGAAAAGGTTAGGGTTGGAGAAATGTGAACAAAAGTGGATGGATAGGCTAACAGAATTACACCACAATAAAAAGATCTGAAAAACTAACCCAAAGACACATCACTCATACAAAAATTATCTCAAATTGGATGATTCTCCATTCATTAATGCACAGTAGAGAAATATTACAGACAAAAATTTCAATATCCAGACAATGATAATCCAAATAATAGAATTCACCAATATCTAGATTTTATAGAAATACACTTTCTAACAATAAAGATCAATCTTAGAAGCATATTTCAATTACTTTAACAGCTAGTAATCCATTATTTGGCACAAACTAACCACTTAAGTATTCATAGAAATGTAGCTAAAGAATTCAAACCTCTGATATCAAGCATGAAGATACAAATTTTGAGGCGAAGATCAATGTAATGATCCTTCCATTAGCTCTTGGGAATATTTGTAGTAACACAGGAAAACACGCTAAAGCCAACCTTTAAAAATGAGGGTTTGACCTCTACTTATAGTTTTACAAAATTAAAATTATTGAGAACATTAAAAAGATCAATTTTTGACAATGCAATAGAGAGTTCTTGCTAGCATTTGCTTACTGGTACACCCTCTGGGAAATCCATTGTAAGTGGACCACCATGACAGCTCAAGGCCTCTACAACTTGCTGGTCCCTTAGTGCAAACTAGAGTTTAGGCTATTGGAGATTACACATCACCATTGATCCTTCTTGGAAACCATCAGTCATCATCAATAGGTAACCATCTCTGGTTCTGTCTTCTTGAAAACTCTCATCGCTTCAAATTGCTCTCTAACTGACTGTCACAACTTTGGTGAAGAAATATCTTTAAATACCTTGAATTATTTGACACAATTTCCACCATTGATCTACCCCATTGTATGGCTATGATTCATTCTGATATAAGCTTATTATAATGGTGGGGATAACACAACATCATTCCACTTTGAAACATTGATGATGTCATCCTTTATATCTTAGAAATTATGCAACGCAAATCTGGATTTGAAATGCCTTGAAGGCTAAGAGAGATCAAATCCACTCTTTATTCTTCAAGTTTCCTCATCGTCCGTAAAGCATTCGTCAATCCACACAAAAATATCAATGATGTTATCTTTTCTTAAAAACTTTTGCAGATTCCATTCTAGGCTGGGCAAGTGTATTGGTGTATGACCATCGTTCTGGATCTGTCACAATGTAAAATGACTCTTCTTTCATTCCACACTATCTTCAAAGTAAAACACTACTTATCACAATTTTAGAAAATATTTAGTCAAAAAATTCCATTGTTGCTAATCCGCATCTACTACGTTTACAACATTTTGCCTTGTCACCATTTTGGGCTAAAATATTTTGTGTTCTATGGAATCGTGCGCTCCAACACTTAGCTGCTCGTGGATATTCAAAAAAACCAACCGGTCTCCAATCCACACCTTTTTCTTCCAATGTCATCCTTTATCAAAATATTTTATTGATTCAGGATGCATTGCTAGTCCTAAGCCAAAAACAAAAGAAGTCTTTCGAAACTGCTCCGAGTGTGAAAATTTACTAAGTGTTGGGTGGGCTCGTGGCTTCTGTTGTGGATCTACTTCAAAATACACTGTAAGGTGTGTGGAATGAGGAATTTATGACCTAGAAAAAAATTGCAATTTTTTCCTAAGTATGTGGCCATTTTGGGCCTACAATATCTTTCATTTTCCCTTCTCTTCTTTCACCCTCCCCTTTCTTCTTGTTACTTGTCAATGTTATATGGTCACGCTTCAAGCAGTTTCATACCTTTGATTAGTTTCATTATTTTTTCCTTCTCTTCTTCCATTCTTCTTCTCATTTTCCATTCTTATATCATATCCCTCTTCATTCTTTTCATCGTCCCATTACATTAGACATTGTCCTGGGGTAGCCTTGTATAGTTTTTGTATACTCCATGCATTGCAACATCATACCATTCACTGCATCGATCGTTGCATATTCACACATTGTCACAACTTAATTCTTTCTCACAACATTTTCATGATATATAGCATCTCTTATTCTTCACACATATTCACATGCAAATAGATTATATCCATATCCACATCTGTACATATTAAGTATGAATACCATATCTAGAGAATTAAATACACACTTGCTAGCACGATCTTTTGGGTGTCTAATCCTATTTTCACGAGACTGGATCATTGAAATATTTGTGAGATTCGACCATCTATAGTTACTTCAATCAACCACCATATAAATTAGGTAAATTTCTAAAGCACTTCAAAGCTTCCCTTGGTTGACTTAAGCTCTCTCATGGATCAAATTCTCCATCTTACACATTAAGCAAAATTTGAGAATAGGATAGGCAACACCGTGTGTATACTCGATACCTAGCGAAATTCACCTTGCTCATCCTATCATTTACATGAACTAAATAAAACCTTGAGGATCAACAAAAGGACAAGCTAAAAAAAAAAAAGAGAGAAGAAAATATATAGAAAATAAAAGCAAATACCCAAAAAGAGCACTACAAATGGAAAGAAAAAGAAAAAAAGTACCATCACAAAGCTTGAATCTATGAGGTCCTCAACTCGATAATAAAATCACGGGGTAGATCTCCATCAAAGCTATAGACACTTGACTGAAAATGGAGTATGCCTTACAAGTGGTGACATGTTTGTTACATTAACGACCTTCTATTATACAAACTATAAACACCAAAATCGAACACCTTTGAAACCACATTTGTCACCCCACCATAAAATTTTGCATAATAAATTTATATGCCTAAGTTCTAACTTAGGGATATAAAATCCTGCACATTATCCTATTTTCTAAATTTATTAAATCTAGAAAATCACCCTAGGATACCCTGCCTACCCACTGGACATGTGTCCTGGACACCTCACTCAGCATCTTTGCCACGTCTCACTCACTCCTGTCCCCCTTGTCTCTACACATGGGACATATTCCCAACACCCATGCCACATATCACCCACTTTTGTCCCCCTTTTCCCTTAACATAAAACATGATCCCTCATCCCACTCCACTTGTAGCCACATCACCTCAGTTAAGTGAGGCACACTGAATGACTCACTATAACTGCCCCTTCCACCTGGCAGTTCAAATTTACCACTTGGCAAGTCAGGCTTACCACCTCCCAGTTCCCTCCAAAACTCCAAGAGACCTATAAAGGCACCATTATCCCACCAAGAAAAGGGATATGAATTTGTATACTAATAGGCAACCAAAATTGATCTAGACCCAACGAGATATTATGAGCACAAGCTTTATTCCATACCATTGGTTCGAATCCCAAGGCAATATGTTCTTCATCTGAAATTGCCCATCTATGGTTTCATAGTCGAAAATGTACATCCATGATTTCACAACCATAGGTCCACGGTTTCCAGTCCACAACCATGCTTCCATGGTTCCATAGTCCTAAGATCCAAATGCAGTTTTTCAACGGAGATCAGTAATTTTTTTGTTAGCAACGTGTTGTTTGTTAATTGTTTCTATCATTTGTTTCATATAATTATTTGGTTAGGGTTTTATGTATAACATTGATCTTATTGCTCAAATATACAGGTGCTGGTTTGAATGTTTGTAGGTGACAAGTACCTTGGATAAGCTATTGTAGCTAGAGTGGTCCCTTGCTGGATACCAAAGCCCACTCACCTTGGACTACAGCTGGAAGAACAAAGAGCACGAGCCCTTGAAGATTTGGAAAACTCCCATGCTACCAAATCATCATTCATTTGTATAAATATAGAGAGAGCATTGTAACATTGTCCTAAAAACATTTGGGGCAATCCAAGATCCGTTTGTAACAATTGTATCAAAATAAAATAAAGAATTTTTTTCTGGCAATTCTTGTTTCTTTGTGTTACTTTTATTTTATTGCTCAGCTCTTTTGGTTACAAAAATGATGATCACGGTGGGATACCCTAAAGGTTCCATTTTGTTTTACCTTACCTTTTAATTTTATTTGCTGATCTATGTTTTGTATCTACAGGTTTTGGGAGTTCGAGGTACACATAGATTCGACCCTAGGTCGATAAATCTAAAAAAGCCTGTGCTTGGCCTATTTATTGTGAAAACGCAAGATCACGGTTTTTGTCTTGAGAAAATGTGGTTGCATAGTTTATGTTCTAAGGAAACGCAGAAGCACGATTGATAATACTGGAACGCGTGTCCACAGTTTGGATTTTGAAGAAACGTGAATATGCAGTTGTTGTCTGTGGAAACACAGGTCGATGGTTGATAGTTGGAGGGAACAACGATAGGATCATAGGTCTGTACCTTTTGATTTTTGCTTCTTCTTCTATTTATTTGTTTGAATTCTATTATTAGCATTGCACTTAGGGTAAATTAGAAGGTCAGTCTTGTATGCCATTTGTTTGCATGTAGGTCTTAGGATAGAGTTCATAAAAAAAATCTGCATTCGCATAAATAGACAAACAGATCATCTTTGCACCTGCCAAGTTAGAAATAGCTTGAAAATTATTTTTAGGTTTGGGTATGTAAAAGCCCAATCTGTTTCTATTGATAGAAAGGACTCACGCATCCATGGTTGGGATATCCCAAATGCAAACATGCAGTTGGCAAACCATGCTTCCGCAGTTTACCAGAACTAACCATGCACCGCGGTTAGCCCTGCTAAATAGAATTTGATTGGATTAGAAATGAAGTTGGCACTTTTACCCCTGATCTACTATCTACCATGTTCTATTATCTATCTTTCTACATCTAGACATTGAAACAAAATTGCATGATAGTTTTACATACCATAATAATTAAACAAACCATCACACACTCACATAAACATTGGAAAACAACTAGATTTCATCACCGAACCACCAATATTATACACTGATTTTTTACCAAGGCCGGCTCCAAGAACCATCATAGCTTGGAAAATTTGCATATATTTCTCTTCGGAGAGTATGACGCTAACCAAGTGATACTAGGTGAGGACTGGTAGGACCTGTGCTCCTTGCTCGGGTGTGGACTTTTACTACCACACTTTGGGGGATTTACATGACCTGGAGTTAATAGCCAAGTTGTCAAGCTACGAGTATACAAGTGAAATCATAGATTCATTTAGGGCAAAACATTGAGCACATGTCTTTTCATTTTTAAACAATTTCAAACAAATTTCAAAAAAATAAAAAATTGGCAAAAATCTAAGACCAAAAACTTTGTGTGTTTGTTTGCTTTGCATGCTGTATTGCATTATATTGTCATTTTATTTACATAAGACACATAGGTGCACTTGGTAGTTTATCACATAGTAGTGTATGGTAGTGACTCATAGTCAGGCTAAGAAGTTAATGCCAAGTCAAAGTCAGTGGTCTTCCCCCATGGCATATCAGTCTAGTAACGTCCCTAACACTTTGGTGGTAGGACAAGTAAGCATGCCCCTCTCTGTGTCCCAAAGCCTTAATGTAGGGCCCTCTAGTAGTGCCCCTAATACGGACATAG
The DNA here is from genome assembly GCA_028583015.1 of Wollemia nobilis. Classification (NCBI taxonomy): domain Eukaryota; kingdom Viridiplantae; phylum Streptophyta; class Pinopsida; order Araucariales; family Araucariaceae; genus Wollemia; species Wollemia nobilis. The sequence continues at coordinate 628,698 of JAQPPZ010017031.1, read as the reverse complement.
ACATCATGAATAGGGCCACTCACACAACCATACCTGAGACACCTAGGAGTGAACCTCCTATAGTAATGGATAGTCGTGTCACCATGCTGGACATCCAATTTACACATAATGGGTTAATGAACTTCACATTCACATACACTGGTTATTGATTGCTTAGGGTCATTACTATGCTCAATATTTAGTAAATAAACTTCACTTGCACACAACTTGGTCCTAAAGAAAGTTAGACAATAGTCAAGTAAGTTTGTTGATATCACTAGCCTGTTTGAGTCTTTGAAAATCTTCCACTATTAACAATCAAAACCAAAACACCTTCCATATCAACATCCATATATTCTTCCACAATCACATACATATCTACATCATACATCACCCACATAAATTCATCAAGTTGGATACCCCCAATTGCAACAATGAACAAGTAATGGTCAATGATATTTTGAGCTATAAAAAGATCACATGAACACCATGCATTCAATCATATAGTTTGCATAAAAAAATAATTAAAGTGCATATTCCATACTTGTTTGTAGCAATAATTGACACAATAAATGCAAAAACATCAAAGAAAACCATAAATCATCATAAAGAAAAAGCATAAATATTTAGATTGCATCGAAATCAATAAACAATAAACCATTCCAAAGGAACATGCATAAATTATCATTAACATAAGAGATAACAAAATACGAAAGCCATGTATATATATAAATATGGAGGTCTATAGGCTGTATACATTAGAGCAACAAGACTCATAACAACAACGATACACCACAAAATTAAAAAATAATGACAATAAGGCACACTAACTGGTGCCAGCAGGATCCCTCCGAGAACCCTAGGTTGATGAAGCAGCATGTGAGCTAGTTTGTTGGTGACTCTTGTAGCTCGTCTCGATCCCTCGAATGGTAGTAGCCACTGAAGACAAAGGAGGAACAAGAAGCAGTATCTGTTGCTCATGTAAGATGTTCTCCAACATCTCAATGTACATAGTATACTTACATAGGGTCCTCAAATCTACACCTTGGCGAGCAACCCTCTGAGATATCTCCTCCCGCAAAGAAGCAATAGTAGCTACAGTATCCCCTCTACCAAAACTTTACTGTAAGTGAGTAAGCTCACTCTCAAGTCGAGAAACCTCACCCCCAAGCCTAGAAATATCTACATCCCTAGTAGAGATAGCATCGCTACTAAGTCCAGCCCGTAGTCCATCTAACTCACCTTATAAGCAAGTCACCTCGCTCTAACATAAGGTCAATCCTAGAATATCCTGCTCAGGTGAGCCACCTCCAACTCCAGACTATCCCGCTTAGCCTGGAGAATACCCCACTCCTCCTCTGTCCATCGAGGAGGGAAAATCCCCTCACCAACATCCTTTGGCTACTGTACATTAGTCATAGCCTCAACATCAAAAGAACTACCTCATTGATGCTTTGCCAAGCAAGGAACCCACGACCCTCATGACCACTACCCTTGTCATCAACATCTAGACTCAGATTCCTAGGAGGCTAAGAGAGAAACCACATATCAAAATCAAGGGTAGTGCCCACATCATCCAAATCAACAAGATCAATATCAATATCATCCAAAGGATCAACAACTCTCCAAAAATTAGGAGCAATAGGAAGCCCCAACTCATCCCTTCGATATCTATAAATGATAGGTGCATCAAGAACACCCTGAACCAATATGAACTGCTGCTACACCTAACTAAACTGAATGTACTCTATCTCCTTGCAATGAGAACCAACTGCCCATCGACCTTGCATGATATGATGAAGCTCTACCCCATCAGTCACCCAATCCAAATCCCTTTATGGGTGCCAGCTCATAAAATACCTCATTAGTGAACTAAGCAAATTACTATACTCTGACGCTCCTGTAATTGGATGAATGAGCTCCTCATTAAGGAGCCACCAAAAAGCATGAGGATAGGAAGCATCACAAGCACAAGGAAGACCAAAAGGGTGACCAACAATAATATGCTTCCATGACAAAATCTAAAGGACCAAACTATAACTAAGGCCCTTTCGCTCATGCCTCTTCACCTCATACAACTCACTGTCTATCTGGCATAGAAGAGCAAGAGCCCATGCCGGCTGTTGCGGGTCATGAATCAAATCCAAGATCATAGGCATCTGGTTCCATGGAATCCTTGACACCATGGAATTGGGCAATAAAATGTTGCTCAAAATGTACATCATGAAAGCTGAAACTGTGCCAAGTATCTCTAACTAAAATAGATCAAGGTAAGAAATACCTCCCTTGCTATAGTCTACATCCCAAATATCACCAAAAATAGGCCACAACACAACCTCCTTGTCCTGCCCAACACTCACTGATGGGCCCTTGACAGGAACGCATAAAATCCTATAGATGTCATCTAAAATAATAGTTAGTTCACCTGTAGGAAGCTGAAAAGTGCCCCAATCAGGATCCCAATGCTCTACCAATGCAGAAAGCAAGCCCTCATTAGCTCGGACGGTTCCCAACCGCCTACAACCATCAAGACCAATGGTCTCCAAGAAAGTCCAATCGTCATCCGAAAGTGCCTTCTACACTTTTTGGATAGCCCTCGACCATCTATGCTGAGCATCAAGAAGCTTAACCTGAAAAACAAATAAAACATAAAATGCATTAGTATACAACATAAAATAAAAAAAACTTTCACCTACCCCTAGGTGAATTAAAATAATCAGGCAAAAACAAAACACAAATACATCACAAAAAAAAAAACACTCTCACCTACCCCTAGGTGAATTAAAATAATCAGGCAAAAAACAAAACACAAATACATCACAAAAAAAAAAAAAACTTTCACCTACCCCTAGAAGAATTGAAATAAACAGGCAAAAAAATAGAAAAAAACAAAAAATTCATTACCAACCCCACTTAATTTCCAAAAAATAAAAATAAAAACACAAAACAAAATAAAAACAAAAACAAACAACAAACAATAAAAACAACCTGAACTAAGGGACAAGACCACCAACCTGCACGTAGTGGATGCCACCTTCCACTCCAGCCAAGCCACTACCCCTAGCACCAACATCACCACCGCCACCACTTCCCTCACCAACCTCCATCTCACTCATCACTCTAACAAATTGCAAGATGACAAATGGTAGAATGAGAATGAAAATGACAACAAGCCTTTAAATAGCTGCTTTTTGCGGCAAAAACATGCATCTGCGTTTTACACGATGCGTAAAAACGTAGACCCGCGGTTGATATTCTCACAATGACACTGAGAGGGGGGGTGAATCAGTGTAGCTAAAAATTTTGATCTGCAATTCTTAAAACTGAAGCAAAGAGAACTGAAAACAAATAAAGCAATAAACACAAGAGAGCACACCACAACACACAATGTAACGAGGTTCACCAATTTGGCTACTCCTCAAGAATTATTGCTTGGACTACGGTCCAAATCCAGCATTTGCAAAACACCAATTTTACAATATGTTTACCAGCACCCACTAGAAGGAGCACCAACCCCTGATTTATCTGCACCTACAGAAAGGAGCACCAACCCCTGATTTATCTGCACCTACAGAAAGGAGCACCAACCCCTATCCAAGCACCAACTTGAATCACAAAAAAGTTAAATCAATGACATAGAAATGCCTTCACTATAACAAGACCCTGATTGGTCTCCAATTTAAAACACAGTAATTACTCACTGCTCAGCTTGTTGCTCTCTTACAACACTCTTTTCACCCTCTTACGACAACACTTTTCACAATTACGATAGCAACAATATTCTTCATGCAGACCTGTTTTTATAGCATGAAAGTCTCTATTTTTAGCTTTCATAAATTCGCATGCAACCCGTAACTATTTCTTTTTAAAAGATCTCTTTCGCCACTTGTCAATTGTAACTGCTTTTAATATTTCTCATGCGCCACTTGTCAATTGTATCGCTTTCTAACTGTAACTGCTTTTGTCTAATATAGAGTAGGCATTTTGTCAAACACGATGCATGTTACGACTCTATTTATGCGACTGTTAGATTTCTCCTTCACGACTGTTCTTTAAAAATTTACATGAATTCTAACTAAAATTGCACCTGTAACTGTCGCTTTTACTCCAGTTGACTCTTCTAAAATTGGTTGCATGTTTTTCTTCTACAACTGCCCCTTTAACTGTCATTCTGTTCCAGTTAATAGCCCATTTAATGTGCTGTTGCGACTTGTCATGAAATCGTGACACTTCTGTCTCTTTCTGCCCTTCTTCGCATTTTACCCGCAAAAACAAGACATGTCATGATATCACGACATTCTTCGCCTCCTTGTTCTCTTCTTCGCTTGCAACCATGAAAACCAGACATGTCATGAAATCGTGATGCATTCGCCTTCTCGCTACTCTTCTTGGCTTGCTCTAGCAAAAACCAGACATGTCACGAAATTGGGACATCTTTGCTGCCTTGTGCCTTTTTTGCCTTCTGCCCGTGAAAACGGAACATGTCGCGAAATCACGACATCTTTGCTGCCTTGTGCCTTTTCTGCCTTTCGCTCACGAAAACGGAACATGTCGTGAAATCACGACATCTCTCTCTTCCTTGTGCCTTTTCTTCCTTCTGCCCGCGAAAACGGAACATGTCACGAAATCGTGACACTTTCACTGCCTTGTGCCTTTTCTGTCTTTGGCCAGCAAAAATGAAACATGTCACGAAATCGCGACACTTTTCACTGTCGTACACTCTACTTCGCAAGTCTCAGCGAAATCGGACCATGTCGCGAAATCGCGACATCTTTTTGCCTTAGCGCTTTTCTTTGCCTTTCGCCCGCGAAAATCCAACATGTAGCGAAATCACTACACCTTTTTCCCTTTGCACTTTCTTCTGCTTCGGCCTCCGAAAATCCAACATGTAGCGAAATCGCTACACCTTTTTCCTTTGCACTTTCTTCTGCTTCGGCCTTCGAAAATCCAACATGTAGCGAAATCACTACACCTTTTTCCCTTTGCACTTTCTTTTGCTTCGGCCTCCAAAAATCCAACATGTAGCGAAATCGCTACACCTTTTTCCCTTTGCACTTTCTTTTGCTTCGGCCTCCAAAAATCCAACATGTAGCAAAATCGCTACACCTTTTTCCCTTTGCACTTTCTTTTGCTTCGGCCTCCGAAAATCCAACATGTAGCGAAATCGCTACACTTCTGTTCCTTGCACTTCCAACTTTGCTTCGGCCCATGAAAATCCAACATGTAGCGAAATCGCTACACTTTTGTTCCTTGGCGCTTTTTCTCTGAACATGTCACGAAATCGTGACAGTTTTCTTGCTTGCCTTCTTTGCTTCCAACATGTCACGAAATCGCAACAGTTTTTCCACTTGGCTTCTTTGCCTACAACATGTCGTGAAATCGCGACAGTTTTGCTTACGCCTTCTCTCTCCTCGTCCATGTCACGAAATCATGAAAATTTTCTTTGTGCCTACTCTCTCCTCCGACATGTCATGAAATCATGACATTTTTCTTTCTGCCTTCTAACTTCTCAACCTATCGTGATATCGCGACAGAAAACATGTCGCGATATCGTGACAGTTTTCTTACTTGTCTTTTTCTTTGATTTTTTGAATCTGGGTCACTTCTGTTTTCCTGGAATTTCACTGTATTTGATCTGACTGACCTCTGAATTCCTATCCACTACTTCAACTGCATCAATTCCTGTCTGTGTTGACAACAATGACAATACTTTTGCTGCACCTTGCTCAATAGCGGTTTGTGGCACAAAATCGTAGAGTCGTGGGTAGTGCAATGAACCGCAACCTTGCGATTCCCAAAAAGTAAAAACGTGCTTGCATGATTCCAAAAAAAAACAACAAAAACTCAAAAACATAAATATTTTTTTGCAAATCCAAATTAGGGCCTTGCAATCTAATGTGACACTTGTCCACACAAAACAACCCAAGGTTAAAATTGACGTCCACTCCATGAGGTTACAAAACACGATAAAATTATGATCAATTTGCATTAAGGAATTGCTAACAGTCACTGGGACAGGCACCTAGGATGATTGGTTCCTTCATTTCACAATCATGCATGTCAATCAAATCAAACGGTCAAATTGAATGAAAAAGTCCACCCAAAACTTAGGGCAACTAATTTGCATAAAAAAAAATTAACAATTATAAAACACCTTTCATCAATTAGCTCTTGGGCTTCACTCTTTATCCATTTTCCCATTGAGGGGGTAAAAAAAAAAACATTCATTCTGCCACACCAAGAAGAAATGAGTCCATCCATCCAATAAAGTTAGATGTCATTGATTTTTGCACTGCATTGTGTTGTACACAACGCAGTACAAAAAGGGGCAACTATAGACACCAAAATCCAACACCTTTGAAACCACATTTGTCACCCCACCATCAAATCTTGCATAATAAATTTATATGCCTAAGTTCTAACTTAGGGATATAAAATCCTGCACATTATCCTATTTTCCAGATTTATTAAATCTAGAAAATCACCCTAGGATACCCTGCCTACCCACTGGACATGTGTCCTAGACACCTCACTCAGCATCTTTGCCACGTCTCACCCACTCCTATCCCCTTTGTCTCTGCACATGGGACAAATTTCCAACACCCATGCCACATCTCACCCACTTTTGTCCCCCTTGTCCCTTCACATAAAACAAGATCCCTCATCCCACTCCACTTTCAGCCACATCACCTTAGTTAAGTGAGGCACACTGAATGACTCACTATAACTGCCCCTTCCACCTGGTAGTTTAGATTTACCACTTGGAAAGTCAGGCTTACCACCTCCCAATTCCCTCCAAAACCTCAAGAGGCCTATAAAGGCACTATTATCCCACCAAGAAAAAGGAGCTGAATTTGCATACCAACATGCTATCAAAATTGATCTAGACCCAGCAAGATATTGCGAGCGTGATATTTATTCCATACTATTGGTTCAAATATCGAGGCAATATATTCTTCTGTGGTTTCACAGTAAAAAATGTGCATCTGTGATTTCACAACTGTAGGTCCACGGTTTCTAGTCCACAATCGTGCTTCCACGGTTCCATAGTCTTTAGAGCCAAATGCAGTTTTTCAATGGAGATCAATAATTTTTGTGTTAGCAAGGCGTTGTTTGTTAATTGTTTCTATCATTTGTTTCATATAATTATCTGCTTAGGGTTTTATGTATAACATTGATCTTATTGCTCAAATATACAGGTGCTACTAATCCTTTTGTTGGTTTGAATGTGTGTAGGTGACAGGTACCTTGGATAAGTTGTTGTAGCTAGAGTGGTCCCTTGCTAGATACCAAAGCCCACTCACCTTGGAATGCAGTTGGAAGAATGAAGAGCATGAGCCCCTAAATATTTGGAAAACCCCCATGCTACCAAATCATCATTCATTTGTATCAATACAGAGAGAGCATTGTAACATTGTCCCAAACACATTTGGGGCAATCCAAGATCCGTTTGTAACAATTGTATCAAAATCAAATAAAGAAAATAATTTTGGCAATTCTTGTTTCTTTGTGTTACATTTATTTTATTGCTCAGTTCTTTTGGTTACACAAACCATTGCACATTTGTGGATGAGCTAGATTACAGGCTAAGTTAACAATCAAGTAATACCACCCTCTCTCAAAATGGTTAAATCAACATCACCTTACACACACTGATCCATGCTTGGGTTCTTTTTCATCAAGCAAGTTAAAATTTTTGTAGAAAATTTGCTCAGTTATTCAATGGGTTTGATTGCTCAAATTGTTGTGTAAACATTTTCAAATAAATTTTTACATATGATATCTTTGAAATAATGGATTGGATTGCACCACATCTCATTTTGTAATAATACAAGTGCTTTCTTCACTACTATTCATATCCACCTGCATTTTCATGCATAACATATTCATAGCCAGTTCAAATCCATCACTCACCACTTCATCATATCTCATTCATTTCACATACATCTACTTTTATCACATCTAAATATTTATCAATCCACACATCTATACTATATTCATACATACACATCATTCTCATATACATTCACAACAAAGAAAAAACAAACACACAAGAAAATGTAATATGATATGATACCACCAAATGTCATGTATATATGTATATATATATATATAATTCCATCAGGATACAATAAAATATGTACCCTTGCAGGTACCTAATCACATGTACATATCGTGTATATACTCATACAAAAACCATGGATGGTCACCCAGTCAAAAAAAAAATATACATCACATGTGCTACTCAGTGGGAGTCTCCCCGCTTCCTTCCTACGACATCACTCACTTTGTGACACCTCACTCTAGAAAAATACCAGCCACCTCATGTGCCACTAGTACCTCTTTCCTCACCTCTAGGACCTATTCCACTACCTGTGAGGCTGTCGGCTCTACCATATGCTAGCTCATCCATATTATAGAGGGTATACTATACTAGCTCTATTGAGACTAACTCTGAGGTCTCGATATTGACTCCAAATATATTGGTATCATCAATCTATTTACAATAAACCTACCCTATCACTACACTCTCTTCGTAGCCTCCTGCACATGGGCTGCTATCAATCCCTCATTTACCTACCATAAATGATCCACCTTTGCTTGAACACTACCCATATCTACCCTTGACTACTCCTCTACCAACATCACCACCTCTACATCCCCCTATCCCTACTATAGTTATTGCATGCTCACTTGCAATCTCTCAATATCCACTGCAACCTACCTCTCTATAGCTATTGTCTCACCTATCTCTCATCACAACTACTCTTTACACTCTTATCGGCTGGTCCTCTCAACCTCTACCTCCACCCTCACCCCATATAATAACTATTGTAGTTACTCAGCTACCTCAATCATCTCATACCTCTTTGCCTAAGTAGCATACCACTTACCAATAATAGCCTATCTCTCGATGGCTAACTACTCCACCCTCGTCCTCACCTCATATCACTCTCTCATAGCTATCTCTAGCCTCTCCTCCACTCTACACTTCCACTCAACCACTATAGATTGATCTATCACCTAGTCCAACTCAATATCTATTAGCCTCTCCTCCAACTCTTGTATCTCACCTCATAGTTATCTCGTCTCCTCCTATACCACTATCATATCCTATAGCTTAATCATAAAATAAAACACAAGATATGGTGACACTGCTCCACTCACTGTCACTATCTCTTCCACCCCTCCACCAACCTTCATCACTAGTGTCTCATCCATAACCACCTCTCTACTAAAAATCCCTCACTCACCTTAGGATATCCTAAGGTATCTCTACTCTTCAATCTATTATGCTCATACCTTTGTGATGACACACGTTGGATCAACTGATCTAGCTCCACCTCCTCCTCCTCTCCAAGCTCTGGTGATATTGGTAATCCTAGTGATCCTCTATACTATGGTGAATTTGATAATACTAAATATCCCCCATGCCCTAGTGATGTTATCATAACCCCTCTTGGAAATGCACCTACTACCTCACCCCACTCATCCACCACCTCAAATCTAGGCTCCCATATTTTCCTCGACCACCAAACATCATACTCCATTATGGTACCAACATTATCCACATATGGGATAACTATCTCCTAATATAGCATTAGATATAAAGGTGGCACCATTAGCTCTAACCCCTGATCACCTACTACTCTATAAATAACCATTGGTGGATCTGGTTGTCCTTATCATAACCCAAACCACTGCATCACCCATAAAAATTAGATATACTCCATCTACCTCTCATACTTCTCAACCATCCACCATTCCCATCTAATCTAGATGATATGCACTACATCCTCATCCCAAGTAGGCGCCCCTCACCATGACCTCCATCTAATATCAGTCATCTTCAACTCTGCTAGCTTCTCACGGTAGTACATCAGATCACCCTTCCACTCCCTCTTGATATTCTTCTTCATATCTATCCTCCATCTCATATTAAAGGGCACATCAGTGCCCTCCAGTGTATGAGCTTCATAAGGAAGCAATGATAGTCATAGTATCATAATATACTTCCATGCCTATACTTGTAGCAAGGGACTAAAACTCATGTTTGACCGATCCATCCTCACCATCAATGCAACTCTCTATAGACCTATGCTAGCAATGTTGGCACCCATGCATACACCATATTCCACTTCACCATGTCACATACCATCCCCATAATATTAGGCAAGGTATGACTTGTGATCAGTAGGATCACCATCGCATGTTGGTTCCTCTCAATACTACTCATAATCCACCCCACCCTTCAACCCCACGCTAGCCTATCTCTCTTCGAGAGCCCTCTGCAAAATACCATCTTGTGCATATCGCTCTATCATCCTCACTATAATCCCCTCTATCAATAGCCAATAGATATGGTACACATCCTCCAAAATAATCATCATTTCCCCTATGGGAAAATGGAAGGTGTTCCTATCAGGATCCCACCTCTCGTATAACATTGACACATATGCATGATTTGCATGCACACATGCATCTCCCACACTCCATATAGCCCCACTACACGCATCCAAGTACCATAATCCACCTACCACACCTTCTACAACTTTTTCCTAAGCTTATGCAGTTGATGTCACACATATATCTTCTTTACCTACATTAATCCATTTCAAAACACATGTTAATATCTCATTCATTCCATTTCAGTCCACATGTCAATATTACACTTCACATAAAAAAAAATTTCACACCCCTGTGCAAACTTTTTTGTTCGCACGTCCCCATGTGAACTTTTGACAGAGGGTAGTTTTGAACACCCATCTACCTAAAATGATAGTATGTACCTTTAGTTCTATCCCAACATACACATACGTAGTCAAACACACCACATACACGTAAAACAACATGCAACAACACTAGATGGAACCCCATTTACTGGCATGTTGTCCAATAAGCATTCAATTGATACCCCTCATCCATTCATATAGAAATACATGGAAACCTCTCATTTTTTGTAGGTATTGAAAAAAAAATTGAAGGTTTTGGAGGTATTTTGTGTGATTTTTAGCTCAAACTTTTAGGGGCCATAAATTTTGCATAGAGAAATTTTTTGAGCCAAATTTATTCAAATCACATATTTTCAAGATCTCTATATTGGAAATATTATTTTTCTAGTCACATTTGCATGCAAGGTTTTATAATTTTGTACAAAAATTATGGATTAACTTGTGCCTTTGTTCAATTGTCCAAACTATACCACTTGGATAATCAAGATTGAAGCTTTGCTCTAGAGTAAGGGGTTGCTCAAATATGTGAACAAGGAACCTCGATAGAGTAATTCTAAAGAGAGGAAGCAATATTTTAGGGATAATAATTATGAGGCTCTTGGTGTTATATCTCTAAATATTGATAATATCTATGACACTCATGTTAGAAGCACTACAAACCGTAAGGATCTATTTGGAAAATTTTAGGAATTGTGTGATCGCATTCATTCCACATAAATTAGTAGATTGGAGATAGAGATTGCTACCATGACTATGAAATCCTTTTTTACTAGTGATGAGTATATCATTTGATTCTAGAATTTATAATATGATATCCAAAATATTGAAGGAATTTGAAAGGGAACATGAGAGGAACAATAGGCTATGGATAAGGAGAAAATATTAAACTTCTTAACATTATTTTCAACAATGTCTCAAAGACATGTGAGATAGTTGTTGTTATGTTTGATATGCTTTGTGTCTACTTTTCAACTTACCCCCCACCTATAATTTATTAAGTGTTCAAATATTTTCTTCACTATCAAGCTCAAAGATAAATATTAAGGATTATTCTTTCATCAATCAGGCTCATGCAAATGAAATGGTCAAATCTCAAATTTATAAGAAGTTGAAGTAGAATAAGAAGTCCAAGAAGCCCTTTAAAAAACCAATTTATGAGTTTTTAAATAAGGAAGGACACAAAGTATAATTTTATTGGATTGGCATCAAGAAGCTTGAGGATGTAGCTAAAAAGGGTGGGTTTTAATGCTACTTTCTTATATGTATAGAGTGAGGAGATAATTTTGATGGTGAAACCTTACAAGCTCATGTAGTTATTTATTCAGCATATTGGACATCCACTTCTTCTAATGAGTGGATTGCATATTTAAGGGAAAAAAGGATCATGACGATAAATAACTTCTATAGGGTTTAAATACATTATATTTTGGAGAGGATATTGTCATTGGGTGTTACTCTTCTTTACTAGTGGTAGGTTCTAGAGATGTTAGTATTGGATCATCTTATTTTAATGAATTTCTTCATGTTCATAATGTTGAACCCAATATTTTATCTATTTATCACATCATACATATAAACAAAAAGGTATATTTCTAGCCTAACAATTAGGTAATCAAGGATATTGATGATGGATTCAAGATAGTTGTATCTAGTTATTGTGATGAGTTGGATCAAATGTACAAACTAGGGGATAGGTTGACTTCTATTTCTTCCTCTTAGAAGAAATATTTTATGGCTATTGTGGCATCATAGACTTTGGCATCATAGACTTTGGCATCATAGACTTTGGCATCATAGACTTTGGCATAACTTAGGTACATGAGAGTCAATGATGGCATCATAGCCTTTGGCATCTTAGCTATGCATCACTTAGGTACATGAGTCATCATCAAATGGACATTGGAATTCCTCATATTTTCCCTTTGATTGGTGTATGTAAGGGATGTATTATGAGGAAGCATCATAGGGAGTCATTTTTAAAATGGAAAACAAGATTTAATACTCAACATTGGAGCTCATACACAAATATATATGTGGACCTATGTGTACACCTTTCATTTTTTTAGAAAGGTACTTTCTCCTTTTTACTGATAATTTTTCTAAATATATGCGGTTATATAATATTCATAAGAAATATGAGTCCTTTGAGAAATTAAATGAATTCAAGACACTAGTGGAGAATTAGCTAAAGAGAAACATCAAGTGTCTTCGATCAGACAGGTGAGGTGACTATATTTTCAATACATTTAATTATTTTTTGACTCTTTATGGTATAACATTTCATAAAACTATTCATTGTACCTTAGAGAAAAATGAGGTAGTTGAGAGGAAGAATAAGGTGATCATGGAGGTGACTTGTTTTATGATCATGCTAAGGGAATGGTGCAAAAACTTTGGGGTGAGACCATCACTTGTGTAGCATATATCATCAATAGGTTTCCCATGAGAGTAGTCTAGTATATGACAATCCTTGAAAGGTTGAAACACAATAAGCCTGGTGTGTCCCAATTTTATATCTTACATAGGATCATATATCCAATTAAATTTAGAAGGAGGTACAAAATATTCATAGATGCATCTTTATGGGGAATTTAGATACCTCTAATGTATGACACCTTTATGATCCTTATAGGAATGAGATTTTGTTTTAGAGAGATATGGTTTTTGATGAGTTTCTTCTAGGGGTTCCATCTAGTCTACCATCAGAGCTTTTGGGTGAAGATTTTCCAAAAAATTGTACAATACTCCTCATTAACTAACTATTTTGAGGTGGAACCTCACTTCTTTCTCTTTCCTTGAGTGACTCAAAATTTAAGTATCAACCTTTGCTTCCTTGGAGGATTCCCATTTTTTTTTACCTTTTCCTTGTCACTTTCTTGCTTGGAAAATCTAGCTAAATTGCTATGGTTTTATATGGAAGCATCTGTATTGTATGTATGAAAAGAATTCCTTTATTTATGGTCTCTTATCCCTTTTTTATGCCTTAATGGATACTTCTCTTAGATGATCCACATCATAGCACTAGATAAAGGTTACATCCTAATTTGGATCCAAGTTTTTGAAAGGCACTTAGTATTACCTATATCTTGATGAAATTTCCACTAGGATCTAATTTTATTATTACTCAATATTTGCTTGCACAAAAATTTCTCCATGGCTATGCTAATTTTTACCTTGGGGTTAGAATCATTTACTTTTTTTATAGAAAATTTTATATAATATCTTCTGGGGATCACACAACAAGAACTACTCTCTTCTGAGTAGTGGAAAAGTTTCTTCTTCTACACTAACATATTTCAAGATCAAGCTTGGGTTCATAAATGATTTTTTTGGAAATATTGGCATCTTTTAGCCATGAATTCCATCAGGGTCATAATCCTATATATCATCCAAAATTTATAGTCCTAACTCTTTCATATTTACCTCTAATTAGTTTTGCTTCTTTTATTTTGGAATATAGTTCCTAGTTTATCCAACTAAATCAGGGTCCTATATAATGCCATATTGCTTTATCCACTTTTGTATGTGGGATCGACTAAGTATCCCTACCTAAATATTTAAATATGTGCTACCCTTTCTATCACATACATTGGAAATAGGTATATAGGCTTGCTGAATCCAAAATATGAAAGATAGTGCCATCCTCCAAGAAACATTAGTCCCCTTTGATCTATAGCCATAATATTTTGATATTTTTCTCTTAGATAGGTCAAACCCTTTATCTTTTATCCCTAATAATCTCTAGCTCAACCTAAATTTAGGGATTTCCATCATAAGCTCACTCTTTGAGTCATTATCTAAGTTCACCACCACGTGATTTTTAGATCCTGTCCCCCCCTCTAAGGGAAAATTCTCTTTTTGAGTCAAATATTGTTGTGAAATTTATGAAACACAAGCTCTATCTTGAGTAAGACTAAGCTCATCAATAGAATCTAGGCAAACAACCCTACTGGGTGATAGGGGAGAAGAAAACTCATAAACTAATGACACATTATGGTAAGACCCCAAGGTCTTACTATAAAATTATTAACAATTTAATGTAAACGTAATCACATGCCACTCAAAGGGGGCTCCCTTGTAATCGCTTTGCCACTATAGGGGGCTCCCTCCTTAAGAATCTATGATTCTTATTCTTATTCTTGGATGATTTGTGTGAATGGCCAACGTAATATATATATACCCTAAAGCTACGTTGGTGAAGAGACGTGATGGTTCACATTATGAAGGGTTGTGATGGTTCAGTTTATAATTTAATAATATAATAATTAAATGATTAATAATACTAACTAATACTAACTAATAATGTTAGGATTGAGGATCCTAACATGTCACCCCCTTAAAAAGAGCTTTGTCCTCAAAGCTCAAAGTGAGAAGCTTTGTCCTTTGTTTTCCAAGAAGGATTTGTGTAAGTTCTTGGACTCTTTTAATGGCATCCTTTCGTAGGTAGGGATATCGAGAAGGATAAAGCATTAGCGGGGGTTGCCAAGAACAATAGTAGAATCTTCCTTAGGAAAATCACAATGAGGATGGGAGGGCAACCCTTGGGGTTCCTCAAATACTTTAGAATGATGCATCAAAAGTGATGGTAATGATTTCATATCCTTTTTTGGTTCCTTGGTAGAGCCAACAGAGAAGGAGTGTGTAGTCACTCTACGTTGGTTCCGAATAGGTTTGGTCATATGGCAATAACTCACTATTGGTGAGGAAGGTATGTGTAGGTCTTGTAGAGTGCATGTTTGGATAGCATTGATCACTTTGGGTATGTCTACCTCATCCTTGCTTGGTACATCAATCACTTCTTGCACATCGACCTCATTGTATTCATTGCAATGAGTAGATGCACTGGTCGCTTCAGACACAACTACCTCATCTGCTTGCTCTATGGAGATATAGGGATCAACTTCCTTTAATAAATACAATGTTAGTGTAGCACATTTATGGTGGGGTCCAAATTGTTCATCATAATTATCATAGAGTCCTTTTGCTCATCGTTCCTTCATCTCCTCAAAGCTAAGATGTTTAATTTATAAAGTTTGGTTAGATTTGGGGGTTGTGTAAGTGCTTTGTGCCCTTCCATTATGCATAGGTTTAGGAGTGATGTAAGTGGTCAAAATTTTTTCCATAAGTGGTTTCCCTAATCGTTGTTGTGCATTGATTTTATCTTCAGCTAATTTTGCCAATCCATAGGTCTGCATCATGGTATAGGGATTGAACCTTGTCACCTCCATTCTAATTTCCTCTTTTAATCCCCTAATGAATCCATTTATGAGAATTTATTCATCCAATATTGTGTTGTATTTGGTGATATCCTCAAATCGAGTTTGATACTCACGCACACAAGTGATTTGATGAAGATATTTGAACAATTCCCACATGACTGGGTCCCACATGGCTCTAATACCAAATGGTAAGACCCCAAGGTCTTACTATAAAATTATTAACAATTTAACGTAAATGTAATCGCATGCCACTCAAAGGGGGATCCCTTGTAATAACTTTGCCACTATATGGGGCTCCCTCCTTAAGAATCTATGATTCTTATTCTTGGAGGATTTGTGTGAATGGCCAACGTAATATATATATACCCTAAATCTACGTTGGTGAAGAGACTTGATGGTTCACGTTATTAAGGGTTGTGATGGTTCACTTTATAATTTAATAATATAATAATTAAATGATTAATAATACTAACTAATACTAACTAATAATGTTAGGATTGAGGATCCTAACACATCACCTACAAGATGGTATGTAGAAAGATCTACACAAGCTCCAAGTTTAGTAAAACTAGAAGCTTCAAAACCAACCACCTTCCCAGATGAGGAGAGATAATTAATCCTAGAGACAAGATAAAGAGATGTGCCAATACCCATTGGAACAAAACCAACTTGTAGAGATAAAGCTTTCTCGCATTGATAAGCCTCTATACTCTCATCTCAAATCTTCTCCCAATCAACCATAACTGGGCCAAAGGAGTATCCAACAGGTTCAACTTATCACAATCTCTATGAATTCCATCTCCCATGACCTATCACACTAAATTTTCCCATGGATCTACCAAAACATCTACCTTTACCTCACATTATCACACTAAAAGAGTTTATGGTAGCCAGTGTGATTTGAACCAGAGTTGAATGGACCTGTAGTATGGATCACAAACCTCAGCCGGTCATCTCACACCAAATAAATATTTTGTCTTTATCTGGATCTAGGCTTCCATAGGGCACCCCTATCCAATTTATTTCTTTATGAAACTTCCACCATGCTATGATCTTATTAGAGCTCCATTTTAGCTTCTTAAGCATTTTTTGTATAAAGGCCTTGATTGTTATTGTAGGGTCAAAGTCTTTTACCTTTTCATAGAAAATTTCATATATTCTCTTTTGAGACTCCCATTGTAGGAAAATATCCTTTCTATGTGGGGGAAAGACTCCTTCCTATTTGCTTCTATATTTTTCTAGATCAGGTCTTGGTTCATGCTTTATTTTCCTAGAGATATGAGAATTCTTTAACCAAACTATAAATTTTCCAGTAGGGTCATAGCTCCATGTATATTTCAAAACCTCTAACACTAGATATTTTAGCTTTACTTCTAACCCTTCAAATGCTCTTCTTTTATCTTGGGTTATTATTCCCAAATGGAATGGGGTTTTGTAGAATTCCAACTTGTTTTACCCACTTGCATAGGTAGAATCTATCAAATCCACTTGCCTTAATATCTTAATGCACACCACTCTATTGGTTACATATGCTAACAAGATAAATATTACCTCTCTAAAACCAAAATTATGAATAATAGTTCCTTCCTCAAAGAAATACCAATCTCTTTTTATTTTTGTATTCAAGATTTCCATGGTTTCTCTCAATATCTGTCTAGGGTTCTCCCCCTTGAATGTTGCTATTATGGGGACTAGAAACTTATTTGAAAATATATGATAAGGATAATATTGGTACATAATATTTATCCATCTGATTATGATATCTACCCTACCCTTCTCATCCCCCTTCTTAAATCCAAGTGCTTAAAATTCTAGCTATTTTGGTATAGAATAAGATGTATTAAAAATGAATAGTACTTAAATTCTTGATTTTCTTGAAAGTTGATCAACCCCTCATGAATATCTTGAGCAATGAAATCACTAAAGTAAAAAATTAGTGATTGCCTCTTTTCATTGCTTCTTAGCATATGCATAGTGGCCACCATCTCTTTTGCTATTTTGGTGTCATTGGGAGCTCCAAAGATGAAAGTTATCATACTTGGGATATCTTTGGTTTCTTGTATAAATATATCATTTTACAAAGGAAACTCTAGCATGGTTTTTATGGCTCTAATGAGCTCCTAGTTTAGGCAACTAAATTGTCTCTTATCTTTAGATATTGCAATTTTACAATTTTTGGGTTCATTCTAGAACCCTTTCATACCTGGAACATTTTTGGATGGCCTCCATAGATATGATTACCTGAAAGACACTATCTTGGGGACCTAGAATCATTTTGGAGTGAGGGTCATATTATATCGTAGATGTTTTTACTAGCTCATAGCAAGGATGCACTTGCAAGAGGAGGTATTGGGCAAGGTAGCTATTCGATACTCTTGCTACGAAGGATTTCTCTTTAGATTTTAGTTGCCTTTGATAGAACTCATTTTTTAGCATAATTATGTCCTTAAATAGACTAGGATTACTAACTCTTTTACCTTCATCTTTGATATATCTGGGTGGATTTGTTTTCATAGCCTATGCTTGCTTTGCCCTTTTTACTATAGGCTTGTGCGATGTAGCCATATTATTTCTATTTTTCTTATATTCCATAGATACTATTGGCTTTATCATACATAATGTTGGGTTGAAATATGCTTTGTAGTGAGAAGAAAAGGCTCTACACAGGTGGTTATCTTGGTGAATTATACCTCTATCTTCTTATGGTATCACCTTTACTTTGGAGGGAATATTTCTAGCTTTTTCTTCATTAACAAAAGCCCTTGGCTTGTATGCAATGATTTGCAATTGGTTGTATTCCTTCCATATTTTTCTTAACCTTAGCTTGAATATGTCACCCTTTTTTATCATTGAATAACATCTAACCAATCAGAGTCTCTCAGTTGTCATGATAGCTTCTATTGCCTTATATCAAATGAGCTATTTTTTATTTTTTGGAACTAGAGTAGGGCCATTATTTAGCCTACCCTAGTACTTGGTATATTAAGTGGGTCTCAGTTCCCAAATATTGGTCGATTATAGATTTGAGAAATTCTCTGAAGAGAGCACACAATTTTCCTTATCAGCTAAACCTCTTCTTATAGTTAGTCTCTATGCAATGTACCTCTTTGGTTTTTGAACTATTTTTTTAAGATTGCTTGAAATAAATTATCTTTAGAATATTCTTCCATTGGTTTTACCATATATTTCTTTGTCCCAATTGATTATTTATTTTTTCTTCTATGATTTGACACCTAGTTATATGGATTTTATGGTGAGAATAATATTCTCCTTTTATTATACAAAAGGGGGTTAGACCTTTTGAGTTTTTTGTTAGCTCTGTATACATCCTTGTTTGTATGCTCCCATGGCTTTCAAAGTTTGCCATAATTTAATTTGAGTTGTAGTTAATACCTTGCACTTTATAAAGGGCCAATAAGCCAATGGATATGTTATGCATACTAGAATTTACTACTTATTTCCAAGAGTTAATTCCCACTAAGCTTTTATTTTCATGATTTTTTGGGACTCCTTCTGAAGATGCTTGAATTTTACAATGTATACTCTCTTTAGGAGAACTGATGGACTGCATGTATTTGCTTTCAGATTGGGTGCTTTTTTGGTTGGTTTTTGAAGAGATAAAAATGCAACACCAAATAATTCTAAATAAATTTAACACAAAGAATACAAAATTACACAATGAATGATCTTTTATTAATGGGGGGAGCCTAAAAAATCTATTGTTACAATGAATATCTTTGAATCCTTTTGATACATATTTACAATGGCTAGGGTTCTTCGAAACCCTACCAAAAAAAGCTGGTGGTGTCTTCAGGTGCATCCTTGCTCCCAATAGAAGTGAGTGGGCTTTTAGTTATCCGATGTCAAGCCACTCCAACTTAAGCAGTTGTCTAATGCTGATGTCACACCTTCAGATCTGTACACAATAACACAACAAACAAATTAGTAGTACCTGTGAGGGCTCCACAATGTGAGATCCTCTATAAGCAATAATAAACCCTAACTATCTACTATAAATAAAATGAATAGAAATAAAAGTGCATGTAATGAAATATTAATCAATGGATTTACCTTATGTATTTGCTATCTTTTGATCTATGATATTTGTTGTAGTGAATTGGCATGACGATGCCCTAGCATTATTTGAAGTCTAGTAGGACTTCAAAATCCTTACGTAAAATGCTCGTGGGTGATTTACAGATGCAAAAAATGCTCGTGGGTGCTTGGGAATTATGGGAAGGCACCCAGAGGCAATTGGTAGTGGAGGGAAAATATCCAGAGGTGATAAAAAATGACAAAAAGTGCTCGAAGGTATTCGATGACTGAGGGGAAAGTCTGCATAAGCAAATATAGCTAAGTGAGGAAGGCAGAACGGATGTGGAGGGGCTATGGCGAGCAAGGATGGAAGGGAAGAGCACTTGGATACTCTAGGGAACTCGAAAACAAACACTTTACGAAAATGCTTATGATTCAAGGATTGCTTAGGGGTTGAGCCATAAAAATAGCTCTTATTAATAATCTAACCTAGGGCATACTTAGGGTTTCAACGACACTAATTGTGTGGCTGAGATAAAAGCACATTGGAGGGTGGATATTAAATTTAGGTTGTGGCATGGATTGATGTGGATGAACAGATAGGATTAAGTGAAATTGGATGGTTGGGATTAATTCACTTATATGAATATATATTTATTAAATATATATATAATATAATATATAAATATAAATATTTAAATATATATAAAATAAATATATAAAAATATATATGAATAGTGGACAAAAAATGGTGGGAAAGCATGGATGGAGGAAAAGTGGCTAGGTTTTGGTGTCTATAGTTGTAACTTCAAATCTATTCATAATCATATTAGCTAGTTGGTCTTCCTCTATGATAGAGTGTCAATAAATATATTCATACCTTTGGAGTGTCTTCCCTTTGAGTGATTTAGGCAATAAACTTAGATCCATATCTTTCTTTGTAATGTTGTGTGTTTGGTATATAAATACTAGCTCCTTTAAGTGCTCTAGTGGAGTGATTGGACCTTCATTGATATATTTTGGTAATATGGTGAGTTTTGACTATAAGATTTTTTTTTCCATACAATAGGTAGCCTTGGGGGGCATAATGGACTTGGATTATACCACTTTAAAAGCATTTTGGATGAGGCAATGACCATGTCTATGAATTTTCTACAACAAAGATATCAACAAAAGTTATGATAATAGATTTGCTTACATACCTCTAGGCTTCTTTGGTTGATGTAGAGTCACCAGGTGAATAAGTCTTATGCTCTAAAAGTATATAGATCAAGGCTTTTACCACATCCTCAATCTAGTGTATTCAAATAGTGACTTCTAATGTTCATTTTAGAGTAGAGTCACCAAGTGAGAGGTTCTTCAACAAGCAAGGGTAATATTAGAACCTCACAAAGTCTAACCTAACTTATTTTCATGATTATTTTATCAATGATATATCATTGGGGTCCCACTAGGTATACCATTAAACTATTATCATCTCTAACTATTCTGGTTAGAACAATCATACCTCATAAGGAGTGACACAATAGGGTTATAGCCAAGAGTGTAGGGTTTGGATCAATCGAGGGCCTCTAAGAATATTTTACAAGGTTGACTCATTATTAAGATATGATATTTAAGATACCAAAAATACGAAGTCAAATATGAAAACTAACTAAATGTTTGCATTGTTTTCTAGTGCTTAAATAAGCACAAAGTACATAACATAATTGGACTATTTTCCATATCATAACAGGAGTTAGGAGATAAGAGATACAACAAATAGCTAACAAACAAGATAACTTAGGACTTAGGCTAACTTTAGATAAATAACAAACAAGCTAACTTAGGACTTAGGCTAATTTTAGCTAATAAAAAAACTAACCAATTGACAACTAAGACAACAAATCCAAATCTAAAAGCCTATGTGAGAATAAAACTCATGCCTATAGATAGGAGATAAACTATTATTCTTGAGTGCAATAATAAGTTAGAATTCAACAAGGAGGTTGAATGAGAAAGGAGCCAAAACATTACTACCAAACCTAAAAGGTTTGAAGACTGCCTTTTAAGGCTAAAATGCTCATTTAGAGATAGGGTTTTTCTAGATATTTAGCAAAACACTAAAGAGTTCTTGAAGGAAAAATTTGCTGTGATTTGGGAGAATTCCCTTTGAAATTTTTGAGTTTCAAGGATAGCATTTAAGTGTAGAAATTCACTGTGAAATGGCAACAATTAGGACAACATCACTAGCTGCAAAAAGTCAAATTTCTATGATACATCCTAATGGATAATCAAAGTCACCTACTACAATTAAAGGAAAGCAAGTTAGAGGGTTTTCAGAGCTGCAAAAAGGTGAGTTAAAGAGCTATTTCAGACAACCAAGAAGAGCTGCAAGTTCATCCAATTAAAGGTATCAATAAGGTGAATCTAATCACCTAGCAATCCTTCATCTATAGAGATCATTAAGGTAAACAAATTGGATGCAAATAGGTTCATTAATTGAACTTTAAATTAATTTGTTATCAAGTTCCATTAAGCACCATATTAGAATTTTAAGAAGTAGCAAAGAGAAGGTTGCATATTATAGTCTTCAACAGAGTGCATAAGCATGCTTATTTTAAAGGTTTATACCTGCACATTAAAATAGGATTTAGATATACTTTAATAGAAATAAAAATATCATTTTCCTATTTAGTTATAGCAAATAAGGCTACATTAAGTTACCAAAAATTATAGTGCATTGAGGAGCAATTACTAGTTCATGATTTAAGGTTCATTTAAAGGAGTAATAATGTGAGATCAATGTTGCACTATACTAATTTTTCTTAAAGAGTTTTAAGGTGCACTAAGTATTTTAGATTATAGTGAAAATTAGTGCATATTTTGAGTTACTTTGAGGGTGCATCTATAGGAGTAATAAGGAGAAACTATTATCATACTATATTAGTTATTCAAAGTTCACTAAGGATTTTTAAGTTACAGTGAACATTAGTACAAAGTTAAACCTCTAAAATTAGATGCATGGTTAAGAGCTTGGATTCATTGGTGCAAAAGTTATCCAAGTAAAAGTTATAGGTTAGTGTTATATAGTAAAGAAGAAAACAATACAATACATCTTGCTCTCAAGGAATAGAGCAAAGTGCCACCATATTTAAGAAGCAAAGAAAGCTTCAATAGGATATGTAGAACTTCTATGTATAAATATAATATTTGCAAAAGGGTTTTGCATTACATTAGCACCAAAAATAGTGTCTTACAAAAATTGTTATAAAAAAAAAAATATAGTCTCCAAGCAGCCACATCACTGAAGTTTGAGGAGTAAACTTTGAGCAGGGTAGAGAGTCGTTCAAAAGAGTCTCAACATCCACTACCAATAGGGTGAAAGCACACTCAAGGTGCTTGAGAATAGAGTTGATCCTAGAAATCTTGATAGCCACATCATCAAAGAGTAACAATACATCAAATAAATGTCTACACAACAAGCAACAACATAAATCCTACGTAAGAAAACCAACACTCATTGCAAGGTGGATAATACAAAGGAAAAAATAGCATATCCTACATAATACAAGGAGTGTATTACCAAGCTCTAACATGGATGAACCTCAAGTTCAGATATATCACCATAGGAGCTCCATTACAACACTCTAGAATCTTCATAGCTAGAGAATTCATCATCCATATTCATTGGAAAAAGGAAGGAGCCATATCACAAATTGTTGTCACAAAGAAAGCTTGCAATAGTTGGAAAGAATACATTGAGAAGCCTTATGGAAGTGGTACATTGAAGGAGAGAGTGCATGCAAATAAGGCTCAAACACTTGTCTTAACAAGGAGGGAATATTGTGCCACTTGGCACAAAGGTGTAAGAAAATCTTCAAATCCTAACACCCACACTCAAGGAGGAAGAGTGCTCAACCAAGTAATGCTCTCATCGTATATCCAATGTTTGGAAGAAAGGTGCCCATCTAAGCAACACCTTCCATCATTGTCCAAATGTCCAAGTTTTCTTCAATGCTCAACAAGAAGGATTTTTTCCTGCGCCACGTGGTCTAACGCTCCTCAAAGACAAGCGCTACTAAAGGAGGAGACAAAATAATTGTGGTAATATATCATGCCACATGGCACACCCATCAAGAATATGGTAGCACATCTATAGCCACCATAAAAGGAGCACTCTTGTATAGAGTCAACGTGTATTCTAAGCCTGCATTAAGTAAGCATATTCAAAGCTTGAAGTCAAGGAGTCAGAGGTGCATTTAAGACTGTCATAAGAGGACATCTACTAGCCTATCATAATCCAAAAAGATGATACAACCAATTTCAAGGAGTTATAGTGCTCATCAACATTACTAAGGTATTATTTTATATAGGTTGATTAATTCGCTTTCATAAGGATTAATAAGGGATATTATAAGGTTGAAATTATCATTATCTTTTACATTTAAAGTTATTTGTAAAATCAACCTTAATAGCTTTGAAAGTAAATTAAGGAGTTAATATTCTTATCCTCAAATAATATTATCACTCTACTTGAAATACAATATTTGCAATTAATAGCACATAAGGTATAAGGTTTTCTACTTGGAATTAATTATTATTATTGCAAATATCATTATTTTCTAAAATTCCAAAATTAAGGAGATATAAGGTATACTACATCAAACATATTATTAGAATTTAGAAATATTAAACTATTCAATATTAAAGGCTATAAAAGGAAGTTCATTATTTACTTAAAGGATTTGGAATTATTTACTTACACTTGTCTCATACTCATACTAAAGGGATAAAAGAAATCCAACCATAGAGAATTTCAAATTGATAAGTGCATAGTTCATTATGAGAGATAAGGTAAAATACGATTTGATTATTGATTTACAAAATATTTTATAATCAACTCAAAAGGTGAACTATTACTTACTAAGAATTTTATCAAACTTATAACACATTCCATCACTATGGAGATATAAGGAATTCTACAAAACCTAAGTTTTAAAAAAGGGTTATACTAAGGTAGTTCATATGTTCTACACTAGGGAGACATAAGGAAGACAAATTCAAAAGGTTTATTATGGAGGAAATAATTAAGAATACATTCAATGAGAATATTGAAATGATATTTCATAAACTTAGGTTCTATTCACAAAATCTAATAGAAAAATTTGATGGATTCAATCTCTTATCTACAAAGTTGAAAGAAATATTCTCTTTATTTTTGAAAGAAGCAAAGGAAGAGAAATTTACAACATTAATTGGATATCTTCATGAAACTCTATTCAAAACTTGGTGGAATACTCAAAATATTATTATTCTCTCTTTAGAAGAGTGCTTAATGTTCTATTTGTCATTAATCACTTTGAGTTTTTTCGAGGAATGAAACAAAAGAAAGAAAATGCTGGTAGTGAATCCAAGTTAATTTTATTGTGATGATAGAATAAATCATCATGACACAGATATTCCTCTAGTAATAATGTAGAAACAAAGAAGGAGGAAGAAAAAACATGGCAGAAGAAAATAAGATAAAGATCCAAATTTGGATACAAACAGAGAGTATAATGAAGAAAGCACAAAGATTGAACTAAATGAGTATGATCAATTCAAAGAACTAAAATAACCTACAATTGAACCTGAAGTAAAAGCCCTCTCAAAAAAGATAACATTTTATGAAGACACTAACTACTTGCTTGAATAAAACATAGACAATAGAGAAGGATAACTCAAACTCCAGTACCAGATAGAAGATCCATATTGAAGACTAAAGTCTTAAATACCCAAATAATGTAATACAGGGGGTGTTAGAGTATATTACATCATTTAGGTCATGTAAATGTACCACATTTGGTACATAACTAGAGTAGGAGTTTACTTTAGAGTAAAGTTAGTTACTTACTTCAAATATTGTAATAAATGCACAAGTGTCAATGTGCAAGTTGTAAATGTACAAGGAGTCCACTTGTACATTAGGTAGAGTAAGGACCAAGGAATCTATCTTACTATATAAAGGGCTCATAGTGAGTGTTTAGTAAGATTAGAAAATATAGAAAGTGTGTGGTATGGTTTAGTAGTATGATTCAATGTAGTCCTTTCATATTTTTTCATGAAGTGTTCATGTCCTCCATTATATAGAATTGTACTATTTTTATAACTTTTTTTTTTTTTTTTGGTAATTATAATAATAGATTAATTGTGGGTTTTTATAAAGGATCCCAAAACCTTATGTACAAAATCAGCCTTGCTAAAAGATATTTCATGCCGGATGGTTGGGTAAATAGAGCAGTTCGTAAAAAAGACAGGGAAATACAAAATGCCCGAGGGCCCCAGAAGACGCGGACAGTCCTGGAAATCTTGATCTTGAAATACATTAAAACAGAATAATAGCCGAAGACAATATATCAACAAACTTTGGGAGAAGACCTATGATACAAATTCTTCATCATGAGGGAATATCTGCCTTGGCCAAATTGTCCACCTCGGTTGGGAAACGAGAACGCCAAACAACCGGGCACGTGGTCATCAGTCCTTTGTTGGCCAAGTGATCCGCCACCCGGTTACCTTCTCTGTAGATGTGCCCCGCCTCCCACCTGGCACGCCGAGAGAGGAGCATCCTAGCCTCGAGGATGATATTCAGGACCCGCCACGATGGGTCTTTGGAGCCACGAAGGTAGTTGATAATGTTTAGAGAATCGCCTTCAATAATTAAAGGCCTAGGATCATTCGATATGACCTGCAACCCTTTCAACACACCACGGGCTTCGGCAAAATGATTGGTCTGAGGGCCCAGATTTTCCACGAGTAGGCCAAGATCAGCTTCCCATTATGGTCCCTGACAAGCCCCCGGAACCAGCGGGCCCCGGGTTGCCTTTAGCAGCCCCGTCAAAATTAAGTTTGATCCACCCCAAAGGAGGTTTGGTCCAAGTGACCTCCCTGCGGCCATTCATTGAGTCAACTCTGGAAGAGGAGCCAAGGTCCAGTCTTTTGAAAATAATTGCCTCCCAAGGATTGTGAGGGCGGGAGCTGGGAATAGTTTTTGAATTCTCGACAGCAAAGGATAAGGCCCGTTGGGCAACAGAGGGAGCCATTCTAGGGATCTTGCCGAAGACTCTAGCATTACGCTCCAGCCAAATTTTCCAGATGGAATGGTGAAAGGCAGCCTCACAAAGGAATCGGAGCTTAGAATTCTTAAAGGGCTTGGGCCATTGGAGGAAGGCATCTTTAAGGGAGCGAGGGGAGCACCAGAGTACTTGGAAGGAAGACAACACACAGCTTAGGACCGAATGGGAAAAGGGGCAATGCAAAAATAAGTGATCGGATGTTTCACGGTCGGCTAAGCAAAGATAGCACCTGTTGGGAATTGCAAGGCCTCTCTTGTGGAGATTGTCTATGGTAAGGGCTTTGTTATAAAAGGCAATCCAAGCAAAGTAATTTATCTTAGGAATAATCCCTTTCCTCCAAATTGCTTTCCATCGGGGGTCCACAACAGCCTCACACGACAAAAGATCATAAGCGGACTTAACAGAAAACCGCCCATCCTGCGTGTTGCTCCAAATAATTCTATCGTCTCTTATGACCGAAGGAATTAACACCGATTGGAGGACATTGTACAAGAAATTCACCTCATTATCAAACCCATCCACCGTCGAAAGTTTCCACCGAGGGGGAAGGGAACTCCGGTCAATGCAATCCGAAACCTTGAGATGACTGTTTGGATCAATCTGGGCCCTCAAGCCAGCCAAGTTCTGATTTACAGTGAGAGCTTCATCTGTAGCCCACCTGTCTCTCCAAAAAAGGATCGTGGATCCATCCCCCAAGATCCAACGAGCACCCCTGTTAATCATCGAACGGCCCTGAAGCACCGTCTTCCAGAAAGCCGAAGCTTCATGAGGAGACTCAGCTTCCAGGAGAGAATTTTCCCCAAGATACTTTCTTTTAACTATATTGACCCATTTCGCTGGTGCATTAATAAGAATTCTCCAAGCATGTTTGGCAATTAAGGCAGTGTTCATGAGCCTGGATCTTCTCAATCCCATGCCCCCTTGGTCCTTTCGAAGGCAAACCTTATCCCACGCCACCAGAGGAATTCTGGATTTTTCTTCGCTGTCGGACCAGAGAAAATTCCTTTGAATCTGCTCGATTTTGGAATGGATAAACACAGGAAGCATGAAAACAGACATGAAATAGGTGGGAATTCCTTGAAGACAGGCTTTGGTGAGGGTTGCCTTCCCAGCTTGAGATAGCAATTTGCCTTTCCAAGTGTTGAGTTTCTTATGAAGCCGTTCCAAAATCGAATTCCAGATGTTCCCACCGCCTCGCCCATTGCAAACTAGCGGCAACCCCAAATAAGTTGCAGGCAGGGAATCAATAGTGCATTCGAGGATTACGGCAATGCGAATTTGCCTACGCAGAGGGGTATTAACAAAATAAATTTTGCTCTTCAAATAATTAACTTTTTGGCCAGAAGCCTTCTCATACCGGGACAGAATGCGCTTGATAGATTTGGTCTGAGTGACAGACGCTCCAGTGGATATGAGCGTGTCATCCACAAACTGTTGGTGAGTGATAGGATCAACTCTGGAAGTAGGCAGAATGCCAAAAATCTTGCTTCGATGGAGGGCTTCATTCAAAGACCAGCTAAGGACCTCTGCCAAAAGAATGAATAAAATAGGAGACAGAGGATCACCTTGTCTGAGGCCGCGAGCACTCTGGAAGAATCCAGCGGGGGACCCGTTGATCAGCATAGAAAAGGACGGAGTGGAAATGCAACTGTTCACAAGGTCAATCCAGTGATGATGGAAGCCCAACTTGCAAAGGACAGCACAGAGGAACCTCCTGTCCACTCTGTCAAAAGCTTTATTCATGTCTAGTTTAAGGAAAAGCGCAGCATTCTTGGAACATTGGGCAGTATGGAGGGTTTCGTGAATAGTAATGATGTCGTCAAGGATGTTTCTACCCTTAACGGTGCTCCCCTAAGCTGAACCTACCAAAGAGGGGAGGAGGGATCTCAGACGATTGGCAATGGTCTTGGTAAGAATCTTGTAGAAAACATTGCAGAGGCTTATGGGACGATAGTCAAAAAAACTTTTGCAGGCGGGCGACTTAGGAATGAGAGCTAGGAAGGTAGAGTTGAGCTTCGGATGGATGGATCTTGATGCTTGGATTTCTAAGATAGCCTCATAGACATCAGGCCCCACAACATCCCACATAACTTGAAAGAATCGGGGGGAACCCATCAGGCCTGGGGGCCTTATCTGGTTGCATGGAAAAAAGAGCATCCTTAATCTCGAAATGGGAAAAAGGTTCCAGGAGTTTAATACTTGCCTCATGGGGGACTTTGGTAGGGAAATTAGCAAGCAAGGATTTTTGAACTTGGAGGACGCTATCAGGAGGAGCACCCAACAAATCTTGGAAGAAATCGACTGCTTCGCTTTGAATTTCCTCAATCTCCCTGGTAGTGCGCCCATCCTTACACAACACCTGTCTGATCTTGTTGGCCCCCCTGTGTCTCATGGTAGACGCATGGAAAAACTTTGAATTTGAATCACCGCTCTTCAGCTAGAGATCCCTGGACTTCTGACGCCAAAACGTTTCCTCACTGGCAAGAATGGAATGATAGTCCACCAGGAGGCTCCGTTCCTCCTCTCTAAGGCCTTCAGAATACCCTTCGACCTCCATATTTTCCTCTAAACTCTTCAAGCGCTTAGAGATGGACCTTTTAGACTCAAAAATGTTGCCAAAAACCTCCTTATTCCATGCCTTTAAGTTCTTTTTAATCATCTTAAGTTTTAGGGCCAGTCTTTTGGACGTTGAACCAACCACCGTCACCTGCCACCATTCCGAAACCAATTGTTTGAAATCCTTGTGGGAAATCCACATGGACTCAAATCTGAAAGGGATCTTAAACCTAGGCCCGCCGGTGGCCTCTAACCAGAATGGGATTATGGTCCGACCCGATTCTTGGCAAAGCTGAGAGAGTTGCAGTGCCGAGGAAGGGAATAGCTTCATGGGAAATGAGGAACCGGTCGAGCTTGACCTGGATGAGATTGCTCCCAATCCTCCTGTTGCTCCAGGTGAAGGATGCCCCCTTAAGTTCGATGTCTAGCAGATTATTGGATGAAACAAAATCTCTGAAATCCTCCATGCTACGGTTGGCCAGCTCAGCGCCTCCCTTCTTTTCAGAGGGATGAAGAGGGCAATTGAAATCCCCTCCCACAACCCACGGGAAGTCACTAAAACTTTCCCTCATCAGAGAGATGGTTTTCCACAACTCAGCTCGCTCCGAAGCAGAGTTCGAGGCGTAAACATTGGTCAAAATCCATGAAAAATTATCAACCTTGGAGTGAAACAGGACATTGATAGTCCTGTTGGAAGCCGATAGAAGACTACCCTCGACCTTGTCAGAGTCCCACAACACCATGAGACCGCCTACAGAACCTATTGCAGGGCTGGAAAGGAATTTGGCCTTGGCCCAAATGGCCCTAGCAACCTTGACAGAGGCAGAGGCATTAGACTTAGTCTCCTACAAAATGAGGATGGATGGGTTAGACTTCTTTCGGAGATCGGCCACCACCCTACGTTTGGCCGCTTCGTTAAGACCTCTCACATTCCATGAGAGGATTTTCATCTGGACATTTTAAAGACTTTCTTGCCTCCCTTTCCCTGCTTGGATGGGAGGTTTTGGGACAGGCGAATCACCCACCAGGGAGTCAGAATCTTCTTGAAAAAGCAACCGCTGGGATCCATTTGCAATGTCTGCTGCCATTTCCTTATCCCTTCTTTCTTTGTTAGGAGGTCGCCCCTATTTTCTTTCACAGCCGAAATCCACCCCTTGCTTTCGGCTTCTAGTGTTTCATGGACTAATGTTGCCATGTTGTTCGTCCCTCTTGCCCATCAGATACTCTTCCAGCAGGGACTCGGGAGGTTTCTGGTTTTGACAAATAGGGGAATCAGCTTGAGCGGACATACGGGAAGGAGGCCGATCCTTTTCCACTTGAGGTTACGGTTGGGAACTTGCATTGCACAGAATGACGTCCGACTCGAGGAGAACCCCAGAAGGATCTGGAGACTCAGGCACTATCGCTACAGGGTGTTTCGGTTGTTTTCCTTCTTGCTCCGGGGGGTTGCCAGAAGCCCCACCCTTCATCCCCGACTTTTGAAGAGGACAATTTGACTGAAGATGCCCCTGGGAACTGCATCGGGGGCAAAAGGCTGGTCTATTTTCGTAGTTAATGACTTGCTTATGAAGAACGGAGCCTCCAAACCGAAGAGTGATGGAGGATGGAAGGTTCGCCTCCAAATCCGCCGAGGACACAGAAGCGAGCTTGGACAAATCTGGTTCGGGCCCGAGTGGGAGGGTCAATGGTGACCAACTCACCAATGGAGCGGGCGATACCCACGATAACATTTTCATGCCAACAAGAAAAGGGGAAGGTTCGGCAGCCTAACCCATATTGGGGCAATATTAATACTCTGGGTTTCAGGGTTAAAATCCATCCCCCACTTCCTGAGAAAGAGACTCTTGCGTCCTAGAAACCAAGGGCCCCTAGCCAAAATTTTACAGTAATCCTCCGCATTATTCAGCCTAATTGCGAAAAAACCCCGGGATAGGGCAGCCAGCTCCATATGACCCGAGGTCCGCCATTTTCCTGCCGCCCACTTGCGGATGGTCTCCATATCGGGACGCCCTCCAATAAACTTCCCGATTAGGGTAAATTTTTCAAATTCGATGAAACTTGATAGGATTTCCTCCGGGATGTCCAGTTCATCCCCGGATGGAAAGAGGTCCTTAGTGAAAATACCATTTGGGGTTTCAAAAGCCGCTGCCTCTGCATACGATTTCTGTTGGCAGTCTCTCCCTTTGTCAGGCGGATCCTTCCCGCGTCTGCCTCCATCTTCGGGTAACTCCGTCGAGCCTCCATTCTCTGACTGCCCTCCCTCCGCCTTGCTGCGGCCCTCCAACTTGTCGGTGCCCAGGTTCACAGTGCTGGCGCTCCCGCTCCCGTGCCCTCCCGCCGCTACCTTCCCGCTCATCGCTGCTTTCGCTTTCCCTATAATCTTCAAAAAAACTTAGGTTTTTACTAATAAGCATTTAAATTTTCAATTTTAATGGAAAATTTCACTATTTTTATAACTTTTATTAATGGCATATTTCTAAGTTATTTGCATATGTTCATATCATTATTTTCTTGCATATTATTGTGCCATTAGTTTATAGTTATCTCATATTAGTTATCTTGCATCTTGTGGTTGAACTTCTTATAATACCGTCCCGTAAAAAGCTAACAAACAAGTGGCATAGTC
This sequence comes from Wollemia nobilis, assembly GCA_028583015.1. Taxonomy (NCBI): domain Eukaryota; kingdom Viridiplantae; phylum Streptophyta; class Pinopsida; order Araucariales; family Araucariaceae; genus Wollemia; species Wollemia nobilis. The sequence goes on along the minus strand of JAQPPZ010017031.1, from coordinate 596,453 downwards.
CATTTTTTTTGTACACTACCCAATGGCCTACACCATAAACACCTATTTGGTATCCTCACTATTTTATACCTATTATAGATTGTGATAAACTAGTATATTACCTAGTAACCCACACTATTAGCACCCATATGAAAACCCCCTATGTTAAATTGTGGCAAGTGGTGTCACCTCATTTGTTGATACACTACCTAGTCAACACATAGTTGGCACTACCTTATATACTAACATAGTGATACATGTTTACATCCCCATATATTACAGGTAAAAATCATTTTTTTATCAAAGGTTTTGGAGGAATTTTGTGTGATTTTTGTGCTAAACTTATAGGGCCTATAACTTTTGCATAAAAAGTATTTTGAGCCCAATTTTCCCTAATCACATGTTTTTTCAAGATCTCTATATTGGTGATATTGTTACTAGTCATAACTATATGCAAGATTTTATATTTTGGAAATAAATTTATGGATCAACATGTTCCCTTACTGAATAGTCTAGACTATGCCACTTGAAAAATTAAGATTGAAGCTTTGCGTTGAAGGAAGGGATTGCTCAGATATACAAGTGAAGAGCCTTAAAAGACTAATTATGAATAGAGGAAGTAACTCTATATGGATAATAAGGATGAGGATGTTGGTATGATAGCTTTCCATATTGACAAGATCTATGACAATCATTTAGTAGCACCATGGACCCTAAGGAATTGCTTGGTAAGTTTCATGGATTGTGTGATCACATTGATTCTACATGGATTAATAGGTTTGAGGTAGATATTACTATTTTTATTATGGACTATTTTGATATTTTTGATGAGTATAATAGTTTATTTAAGAAATTACAAGATGATATTAAGACTAGTAGAGGAATTATAGGTAACATGAGAAGCACAAGAGGTAGTGGACAAGGAAAGGAATAGTGAACTATCAACATTGTATTTAATAATGTTTTAAATACAAATGAGATAGTTGTGGTTGTGTTTGATATATTTCCTATCTAATATTCTAATTCTCCTCTACCATTAATTGATAAGGTTTTCGGGTTCCTTGTTCACCATTAATCTAGGAGATAAATGTGTAAGGGTGATTATTTCATCAATCAAGTCCAACCAAAAGAAGTTGTCAAAGCTTAAAATAATAAGAATAAAAACTAGAATTAAAATAATCCATTGAAGCCCTTCAAAAAGACATGTGAGTTTTGTAATAAGAAAGGAAATAAAGATTTTTTTTTCCAGATATACATCAAGAAGGTTGATGAAATAGTGACAAAGATTGATGTCTTGTTTCAATAGAGTGAGGATAATTTTTAATTTAGAAACATTTTGGGCTCATGTATCTACTCATTTAGCTTATTAGACATCCACCTATTTTAATGAGTGGATTGTAGATTCAAGGATAACATGTCATATGATAAAGCACAAATATCTCCTACAAGGTTACAACAAATTACATTAAGGGGAGCATGTTTTTTATTTAGTTTAAGAAGAGGTTTTGAAAGGATCCTTGGACCTTTTACAATTTTACAAAGGGAAAAATGCTACAACAAAAAGAGGAAAAAATATGATAGGTCATTACCCCAACATAGGGCCCTACCATTAACTAAAACTAAACCAAATAACCACAAGATAATAGGACATGAAAGAGACCCAAAAAATAATCATCCAACTAGGAGACACCAATTATAGCCCATGACTATAGAAGAACAAGGAGGAACAAATCAAGAAGGGGTGTAAAACAAATTCTCACCCCCTTAGAAAACTTACGTAGATTAGACATTATGAAATCCCATTGGTCCCAGTTTAAGACAATATTTATCTTCTCAACCTCCCAATGTATCTAAAAGCATATTCGTGCCAACCAACTTATGACACAAACCTACTAAAAATCCTTGTTTGAGAATCACTTGGAACACCACCATTTTTATCCAAGAAGAGATACCATCCAACTCATTATCTGGGTGGAAAAATGATACCAAATTGGACCTTCTTAGCCAATTAATAGAGGGACAAACAACAACTTGCAAAATTTTCTTCCACAGAAAACCAAAGAGAAAAAATATTCCTTCTATAACTCATAATCAATTAGAAAGCAAAAGCCATGAGAGTAAGGAAACAACTGACCATACAAAATAAAGGAAAGAAACCAATGCAAATCCATTAGGGACACCAATAGGTCAACCATAATTCATTGATCTAGATTAGGACCTATGGGAGATTATCCCTCTAATTGGAAAGCCTAGATTGGAGCAACCCCAAGTTGACAAGGGAGTCAGCTGCCTTGTTACCTTCCTTATACGTATGTCTCACATGAATAATTTCCATGCCATATAGAATCCAATTAGCTTCCTCAACCATATTAGAAATATTCCATCTAGGGACTTGTAATCTAGAAATCATATTGATAATGTGTAATGAGTCATGTTCGATAATAATTTTATTACAACCAATCAAAGGGAGAAGCACTGCTCCTTGGAAGAATTCTTTGGCTTCTACAAAGTGGTAGGTCTAGGACCCAAGAGTTTTACTAAAGGCCAAAATGATATCTACACTAAGTTTTTGAAACACACCTCCTACACCAATTTTCTTGATGTTTCATTTAGAGGCACCATCAAAGTTAAATTTTATCCATTTAGGGGGTCATGACCCACTTGGTTAAATCTCTGGAATTCATTAGGCTTTAAAAAGTTCCTCTTCTAGCTTTCTAGAAACCAAGATTGGATTCAATGAGGGCTTCAACCTCTAGGCCACTAGAATCATCCAAATATAGGACAAACACATTCTCAAAAATTGCTGGTAATACTTTAGCCCAAACAAAAGCAACATCTCTAAGAACTCCACTAAACACCCTATTATTTCTCTCCTTCCAAATACCCTAAACTAGGTGAGGAAGACTAAATTATCAAAAGGCACATAAACTTGGGCTAGAAAAGGGAGGGATCATTGATCAAAGGTATCAAGAAAATGGTTTGGGATAACCCAATAGACCCCCAAGGTATTCATAAGGGGATAGAGGACCTCAAGCAAAAAAGAAAAAAACAAAAAAATGTGGTTAGTAGATTCAACATCACATCTACAAAGGTGACACCTATTAGGGATGGTCATACCTCTTTTTTGGAGGATTTTTGTAGTGACAATATTATTTTGGATAGAAAGCCATATAAATATTGACTTTAGGAGTAAGAAATTTATACCATATATTTTCAAAAGGAGGTGGGTCCATAGGATCAAATTCAAAGAGGAAATAAGCAAAATTCACCAAAAACAAGCCATCCTTCTTCCCCTTAAATAGAACAAAATCTTCAATATCAGAAGATATAATGACCTATAAGCTTAGAATGTGATTGAGATAGTCCATAGTATTTCTTTCTTCCTAGTTTAAGTTTAGGAAATTGAGAATTTGCCAGCCCTATTACTTACCTGAGTGAAGTCTATAACTTTAGCTCCAAAGTAGGCCCAAGTTATGGGTTTCACAATTGTTGTCTCAACAATGTGAGCTAGAGGAGAATCACCCACCCAAGTTTCTTTCAAAAAATCAATATTTTTGCCATTTTCTTGCTTCCATATTTGGCCCTTTGAAATGACATGATGAATATTAGTGATACCAAGCCAAAACCCTGATCCTAGAGAGGGGAGTAGATCAATTAAAAAGTCTTTGTTTTGATAAATATATTTGGCTAACAAAATGTGGACCCAGTCAACATTATCACTATTGAATAAATTCCACCCTTGCTTGTACAGTAAGACAATGCTCATGCTCTTAACTCTTCAAAGGCCAAGGCTACCAAATTATTTTCTAGTGCATACCTATTCCTAGGAAACTAGGTAACAATTATTTTTCTCCTAATTTTTGGACCAAAGAAAGGACTTCTAGATGAGTTAAACTTTGAATAGCTTTAGCTAGGTTTGTGAAAATTGAGAGAAAGAATAAATGAATGCTTTTAAGGGTGGATTTAACCAGTTGGGCTTTGCTAGTTTAAATGAGAAGAACCCCCTTCCAACCAACCAATTTTATTTACATCCTTTTAATGATCAGGTCCCATAATTTCTATATTAGTCTCCCCTTAAATAAGGGCATCCCAAGGTATGTAGAGGGAAATTCAACCACCCCACAACCCAAAATATGGGAGATCACTCTTTGTCTTCTGGGGGTATTAAGGAAGAATATTAAACTTTTTAAAAAGTTGATCTTCTAGTCCACATGAAGAACACAAGCTTATACTGAGAGGGGGGGTGAACAATATAAGACCTCTTTTTAATTTTTCCTTTATACTTCAAAATAGTAAAGCAATATACCCAAATCAATATCAAAGCAATGCACAATATCATCCACAAAGTGAAACCAATTTTAACGTGGTTCACCCAGAATGGCTGGGGCTACGTCCACAAAAATTTTCTCTAAAATTTATCTCAAAGTTCTTTGGGAATCCTTCCCAATTACAATGTTTATGAGCCTCGGCCCAAAGGAGATACCTTCCCCCAAACAAAATTTATGAGCCTCTACTCAAAGGAGATACCTTCCCCTCTGCTCTGTAAATGATCCCTCGGAAGATCAATTGCCTCTACCTCTTGCCAGCACGTGGAACTCCTTTCCACCGAAGACCTCCTGTCCTCAATGCTTAGCCTAAGAGACCTCTGCCTTCTATGATCACGTCCACAGCAGCTCAGTAACCTATACCAAACATAGTTAGTCGGTCTAGTACAAGTCTTCCTCTGTACTGCTAGATCTGTCCAACTCTTGAACAAATCAATCCTCTACATACAAGCCTTCTCAAAGACTTGCCAACTGTCCTCAGGTTCTTCTCATAGAACCAATGCACCTCTATCCTCAAGTTCTCTGATAGAACTATCAAAATTAGCTCGCAAGTCCTCTGCTAGGACCTGTCCAAATCTGCTCACAAGTCCCCACCGGAAATTGTCCAAAAACTGCTCACAAGTCCCCACCGAAACTTGTCCAAAAAATACTCACAAGTCCCCACCAGAACCTGTCCAAAAAAAACTTAGCAAGCTCACCAAGAAAAACTTTCTTAGTAAGAAATCACAAAGTGAATTGTTAGAGACCCAATGTGATTTGTCAAACTCATAGAAGCATAAAGAGAATTGTTAGAGACTTAATATGTTCTATACTCAAATCCCAATCTCAAAACTCAACTCAAATCAACTCAGCTCAAACTCAATCTCAAATCTGAAAACTCAACTCAATATCTGAAATGGATAGGATAGAATTTTTTCTTTCAAGAACATGAAACCCCAACAATTGCCAACTATGCAAAGAATCACATAACAATGATACTCATGTTCTTTTCACCATCAATTAGGGTTTCAACAACAATGCTCATCAAACAAGGTTTAGTCAACCACCATCATTCAACTCAACATCAACCTTGAAGCATTCAACCAATCATCACAAGAAAAGGAAACAAGTATAAATCCTTTTCCCTCCAAAGATAGTTGAACAAAATAGCCACCAACACAATATCACCAAATGCAAAGAATAACTTGCTCAAAGCAACTCAATGGAGTAAGCCCAATATCATGAATCAAGTAAAGCAATAACTTGATCAAACAACCTATATGGAAGCAACTCAACCATCAAACTCAAAACAACCAACCAAGGGTTCCACCAACTCAATGCAAGTAGCAAGACTCACAAACATAAATCCTAGTGCACAATGCTTCCACTACCTCAAACCAGAATTATGCATTCACCAAAACTCTCATCGAGGATAAAAATGCATAAGAAGTCTTCAACAAACCAGAAAATAGGATTTACACCCAACTAAAGGAAACCTAGTTGAAAACCTTTTCACTCCAACCTTATTTCATAAAAACATACACCAATCATACTCATAAGGAAAATGTGCCCATAGATTTTTGGAGTAGAAGAAAATTGATCCTTAAAGCTGTCACCACACACAACCCTCAAGCTTCCAACCAAGTTAGCGTTAGAACCAAGATAAATGAGCATATATAAAAACTTTCCTTAATACACCTTTTAGCTCCTCTTCTTTAAAAACAACCACCAAAGAAGCCAAAAACACAACCAAAACTTACACCTTATATCTCCATTTTTAAATTTAGCATAGCAAAAGATTAATCTCAAAAATACAACCAAAGAAATATCCCCTTATTTCTCCTATGTATTTTAAACAATGCTAAACAATGCCAAAAATCATATCAAGAAAATAATCACACCTTATAATGGCTGCCCTTGAAGAATCCAAAATTCGCGGCACAAAACACGTTTTAATAAAAACGTGACTAATCCATGCACAACTCCCTCCGTGGGGATCAAAATGCAGACCTCCGCCTACGCAAGGCCCAAACGCAACCTTCGCTGCCACTAGCCCACAAGGGGCTTACAAAGTCCAAGACGGACTTCCTTCCACATAAACGGTCAAGCTTTTTGAAAGCTTTTCAAACCACGAGCTCTCCTCTTTCGTAGCGTAAACATAACATTCGATCGTAGCCAAACCAATTAATTGCCTTTGATTTTCCAAGTGGGTTTAACCTTAGGAACCTTCTCATATTTATAGTCCATACGTGGACTTTAGAACACGTCGATTTGCAAAGAAAAGTAATTTCGAATTTAATCGAAATTTGCTTTCTAAAGGGTTTAAAAACCCTTAAGTATTTTTAATAAATTAAAAATAATTTCTCCCTTAATTAATTAAATAATTAATTAATTAAAACCTTGAAGGGTTTTAAATAATAATTAAATAAATAATAAAGAGAACCTCCATTGGTTTTAATAAAAACCATTGCCAATGGAATCTCTCCGGATTCTCTTAAAAATATTCTCTTGGAATCTTCCACCTTTGAAGCCAACACATCCTCTTAACATTAATGTCATTTCCTTTTGACATCAATGACAACTCATAGACAAGAAGCTAGGATCTCAAACCCAAAATTGCCAACACCACATCCCTTTCAAAGGATGTTTCCTTAATATTCATTGCTTGTGAAATAGAAGTTGAGGTGGCTATAAGAGTGTCATCAAAAAATTGCTAGTGGGATAATGAATCCACTAAAAGAGATGGTTTTATACCTACTATGGTTGGTTTCACTTTTATAGATCTACCCAATGCTTCATCCATAATGATAAAAAGGAAGAATGAAAGGGGGTCACCCTGGTGCAAGCCCTTGTAACTTTTAAAGTATCCCATAGTTAAACCATTGATGATAACTAAGAATAAGGCTAATGATATACACGCATTGATTAGGATTATCCATATTTGATAAAACCTAAAATTTTTTAGCACTTTCAGGTTGGAAACTTTGTGAAACCCTATCATATTCTTTGTTATTATCAAGCTTGAGAAAAGCCCAAATCTCCTATTCTTGTCCATAAAATGAATGAGTTCATGAACTAAAATAATTCCATCTAGAATTTATCTGTCTACCACAAACCGAATCTAAGCTAGGTCAATAATTCTAAGGAGAAATCGCTTGATCCTGTTAGCCAAAATTTTTGTCAAGGACCAAGAAGGTGAAGTTTGCATCTTTGGGAATGATACCAGACCTTTGAATCTCTTTCAGGGCATCTCCTACGTATTTCCTCATATTGTGCCAGAATTTTTGGAAGAAGATTGGGGAAATCCATCTAGACCTGGGGCTTTCAAACTAACCATTTAAAAAACTATTTTTTGATTTCCTTGTCCTTAAAAGGGCTCAACAAGAATGTGTTCATGTATTCAAAAATTAGATTTAGGATATTTTACAATAAGCAATCCTCAACCTGAGAGTCACTATCCTCCATGTTATAAAGCAAGGATTAAAATAAACTAATAGACTCTAGACTAATTTATTGAATATAATCTATTTTGGATCCATAAACCTTCAAATTTATCTAATTCTATTGGAGGCTCTATGCCTCAGAGTAGATACATGAATAAATTTTGTATTTTAGTCTCCCACTTTGAGACATAGTTCCCTCAAATTTTGTTTCCAAGGAATATCCTCCTAGACTAGAGTATTGTGGAGCTCAGAAAGCACCTCTTTCTCTCTATATCTACTCTCCCAATATTGGTCCCCAACACTGACTACTCTCTTAATTTCTATTAGTTGAGATGATAAATAATCCTTTCTTTGGGAGATCTAACCAAAGATGACCTTTTTCCAAATTTTAATGTTTGACTTAACCCACCTAATATTAGAAGCTATTTGGGAAATTAAGGGGCCAGAGAAGTCTTAGGACCACCAATCCTTAATATTTTCTTCCATATTAGGGTGTTGGCACCACATCACCTCAAATTTGAAGGGCCTTGGAAACCTCTTGGAATGCTGATCCAAACACATCAATAGAGGGTTATGGTTTGATCCCACGTTAGGGAGAGAGAACAAAGAAATGTCTCAAAAAATGGTTAAGGTTTCCTTAAAAATCAAGATTCTATCTAACCTAATTTGAATGAGATGGTCCTTAATTATCTTTTTACTCCATGTATATTTACTACCTTTAAGCTCAAGATCTATGAATTCATTTTGATTCACAAACAAAATCTTTCATACCTCTCAAAATGCCCACATTCCCCTTTTCTTGTCAAATAAATAGCAGAGAGTTGAAATCTCCAGCCAAAATATAGATTTCCCCTTTGATGGCTTCTTTCATAGTTCTCAATGAGTCCCAAAGCAATCTCTTATTAGTATATGATTTTGGATCATAGATATTAGAAAGGACCCATCAACGATTGGAATCCTTGCAACAAAAAGGGATGTTAATAACTCTGTCTAAGGATCATAACATTGAGTCCACTAGTTTCTTCTCATCCCAAAGATATAGAATCCCCCTAAATTCCCTTGAATTAGGATGGCAAAAAAATTTATACTCCTCCAAATAGTTATTTTGACCAAATAGATCCTCCCCTCCTCAAACTTAATTTCTTGAAGTAAAAAAATATTTGGTAAAAAATATTTCCTCAATGATGCCACCACTTGATGCTTTGTAAGGCCATTCAAACCCCTTATATTCTAGGACATGAGTTTCATTTACAATATTTTGTAGAGTGTTTTCTTCCTCCCCCATTATAATGGGGAGAGTGATTCAAAGGAGGTGATATTCAATTGCTTTTCACCCGCCCCTTTTCTTCTTTCTAGCCTAATAGGAATTGAGTTCCATCCACTATTTCTCACTCTATATCCTTCTTTCTGAGGTCCCTATCAAATGGTTTCCCATAATTTCACTCCACCCCCACATCAACCACATTTTTATTATGGCTACAAGTTTTTGGGCCTAGGTAACCCTTCTCCAACCTCATAATACCTTTTCTAGTTGGCACTAACTCTACAAGAGGAATATTTGGAATAGAAGTTACCACCATTCCTGAATCAATCTAGAAATTAGCTTCTAAGATAAAAAAATTAAAAGGGTTATACACCTTCAATAAGGTAAATGAAGGGGAGAACTAACCAGGTAATGAGACAATCCCCCACTTTCCCTCAAAAGGCATTACGAAACTAGGTTCATAGGAATTGAACTAGATTCATATTGTTCCAAAGCAACTGAGTCACCATAAGGAGGAGCCAAGACCAAAGATCCAACAACCTCATATTATTGAGTTGAGGGTCTAGCCCCATTATCCAAAAGGGGCTTCTTGCCTTTGGGTATAATTTTAGTCCAAGATTTTTTTTTACTTCTTTGTAGGGCAATTGTCAAGGATTTACCCTAATTTGTTTTATTTGTTGTAGAAAACTGATTGATTTTCATAGATGATGAGTTGATTCCAAGAGCCCAAAATCAATATAATATTGATGGATTATGGTAAATTTTATTCCAAGTCTTTATTAATGCACATACACACAAAAATAATTTTGGACTTAGATCTCATAGTTGGGTCAATTGAGACTAGGTCCCCCACTACTTTTACTATCCCTCATAGAACATTGTCAAGCCAATATTAGATTGGAAGACCTAGAAGCCTGACCTAGAGGGGAGTAGATTTAATATTCTAGATATTTGGGTTAAAATCTAGATTCCATCAATGAAGGAAGAGACCTCTCTTCCTAAAACCGAAGGGCCACTACCCAGAATATGCCTAGAGTGTTCTTCATAGTTTAGCTTGAACAAGAAGAAAGTACCCAAGGACCTCCATTTAGCAATATACCACCTTATCACTACATCCAAATCTGGTCTTACCCCCCAAAACTTATCCACAATATTTGAAGCTTCGTTTTCCATAGTAAGTTTCACTAAACCTTCGGGGATGAAAAGCTTCTTATACTTTAGAGATAAGTCAAATAAAATTTTAGACTCCCAAATCCCCAAACCACTTGATACAACTACTATGTAATATGAACCACCTGGAGTAGAAGGTTTAGACCCTAGAGGTGGGACTCCAAAGTTCATAATTCCAAGCAAAAACTAGTGGTCCCCCATAATGGTAGGAGAACCAATAACACCCTCAAAATTAAAACCCTAACCTCGAGAACCAACTGACACTAAATTTAGACCAAGAACACCATAATAAGCCAACTTATCAAGCTAACTAAATTTTAGACCACCATACAAATCCCCAGCCTGACCACCCCTTTCATATTGCTTGCCCTTACTGCCTTGATTGTGATCACCAATCTGCTTGCCCTTCTTGACTTGACTACCATCTTGCTTGTCCATACTTAGAAGCTAAACCCTAATATTGGGGTAGCCATGAGAAGTTAAAACTTAGAGTTAGTCTCCTCTTTTAAATTAACCAAAAATTCTTTCTCAACATGTGTACCTTGAATTCATACTTGTCCTCACTGAATTAGTATTTTAAGGTTGAATGGAGAAAAAACAAAGGAATTTCCAATCTAGATTTCATAATCTAGGGGAGCATGTTGTTATTGGAGTTGAATATTCTTTATAAAACCATTATGTGGAGAGTTTAGTATTATATATTCATATTTTGATGAATTTATTCATGTCCTAAATGTTGGACCCAATCTATTGTCTATTTATCACATTACTTATACAAACAAAAAGATAGAAATCTATCTTGATCAGTAGGTAATCAAGGATATAGAAAATGGATTCAAGATAATTAATTTTGGTTATTATGATGAGTTAGATAAAATGTACAAGCTAAAGGGAAGATCAATTACTTCTATTTATTTCTCTAAAAAGAAATATTTTATTTCCATAGTGGCTCATGTAGATGATAAGAGTTAGAAATGGCACCATAGGCTTGGGAATTTTAGCTATGGATATTTGAAATACATGAGTCATTTTTAGATGACCATTATATTTCCTCATATTTCTACTTTGTTTGGTGCCTATGTGGGATGTATTTTAGGAAAGAATCATAGGGATACCTTTATAAAATGAACCCTTAGAGATCATACACAATGACATATGTGAACCCATGGGTGCACACTTTATTTATGGAAATAAGTACTCCCTCCTCATTATTTATCATTTCTCTAGATATATATGGTATATACTATTCATACCAAGGATAAGGTCTTTCAAAAATTCAAGGTATTCAAAACACTAGTAGAAATATAGATAGATAAGAAGATCAACTGTATCAGATTAGATAGGGGAGGTCAATACATGAGCAATGCCTTTCATAAATTTTTGACTCTTCATGGGGTAATATATCAAATAATTATTCACTATACCCCATAGTATAATGGGGTAGTTGGGAGGAAAAATAGGGTAACCATGGATATGGCACATGTATAATTCATGCCAAGGGGATGGAGCATAAATTATAGGGTGAGATAATCACTTGTGCAACATAGATCATCAATTGGATTCCTAATAGAGCTATCAAAGGTACGAAACTTCTTGAAATGTTGATAGGTGAAAAGCCTGATGTGTCTTAGTCATGGGATCACATACCTAAAGATATTTGGAAAAAGGAGGCACTAAAGTATCATATATGTATTTTTGTGGTGTATTTTGATACCTTTAAGGAATATTATCTCTATAATCCTTGAAGGCACATAAATATTATATTTTATGAGGTTCTTCTAAGCACTCAATTTAGTCTGCCACCCAATATTTTGGGAGAAAATCCTCTTGTTTCTTTGATTGATCAAATAGATTCTTCAAATATTTGTGTAGGCTTTGTTCGTATTAGAGCATCTTCTTCATCTTCCAGTGAAGGCTTTATACCTATAGATTTTACCCTTCTTGAGTAGCACCACCTACAACACCTTAAATCATAGATTTAGGAAATGTTGATCATGATACAATAGTTTTGTGTGTTTTAGTTTTTCTTTATGAGGTGAGTGATGAGTTTGATTTGGATTATTGAGATTCAGATTTTGATGTTGCTTTACCATAGGATGTGCTTCATTCTTCTTTACTTTATCCAAAATCCAAGTGGGTTTGGACACTTTTATAGGACTCTCATACCATTTAATATATATTCAAGGATTGCTCTTGAATTTTGATCATTTTGGATATTATATCACATATTCTTAGGCTAAAAAGATTGGACTAAGAATATTCTATGCTTTCAGAGTATGAGTTCTTGATGAAGAATAGGACATGAGAGATTGTTCCTCTTCCAAAAGGAAATAATATGGTTGGATACAAATGGCTCTATAGGACCAAGTACACTTTGGTTGGTTAGGTGGAAAAGCACAAGACATGCCTTTTTGCTATGAAATTACCTTAGTAGGAGGGAGTTGACTACTACAAGATGTTTTCTCTAGTTGCTAGGATGGATTCTATCAAGATGATTCTTTCTAGAACCAATTAATTTGGTTGTAAGGTACATCAAATAGATGTGAAGATCCTCCATGGTGAAATTTAGGAGGAGATCTAAATATAGTAGCCACTTGATTTTGATGTTAAGGGTTCCATTCCCTTAGTTTGTCGATTGAGTATATCTTTGTCTGGGCTTAACCAGGTCCCTTATAGTTTGTTTAAGAAGATCCATTCATTCTTTCTTAGTTATGGTTTTTAGTAGTGTGAGACTAAACATGATGTTAACTTCAAGCATCAATATGTGGAGACCTTAGTGATTTTTGTCTATGTGGATGATCTTCTTATTATAGATAGCTCTCATATCTTAATTTAGAACATGAAATCATGACATAATACTTCTTTTGAAATTATGGAATTAGGACTCCTAAATTATTTTTTAAGCATTTAGATTGATTAGACTACTTTTGATATGACTATCTCATGGACTAAGTATGCCTTAGATCTCATTTAGCTCTTTATGATGGAGAATTACTAATTTACCTTAGAATCCTTTTGCATTAGGACTAAAGCATTGAGTTTATTGTATGTCTCTTAGAGGTTTCTTCTCTATATTATATCTTGTGGGAGGTCTTCCTTACCCTACCCACATGGAATATAATATCACCTTTTTCATGAGCTATTGCTCCATGTACATGCATATCCCTAGTGAGAGTCATTGGGCCATGGACAAGAGGATCCTCAAATATATCAAAGGTATTTATCATATGGGTATTCATTATTCAATTATTTCACCTCTTACTTTTATAGGATATTTAGATCCAAACTAGGTAGTGATTTGGATGAGTGATGCTCCACCACAAGCTTTACTTTCTTTTTATGTTCTAACCTTGTCTCATGGTGCTCTAGACAATAGTTTACTATCTTTTAGTCTTCCATAAAAGTTGAGTATCATGCTACCAGTGAGATACCTAATCATCTTCAATGGATGATCATGATTTTAGAGTAGATGGAAATTCCTCAGACTTACCCTATTACTATTTGGTATGACAATCAAAGCACCATCCAAATTATTTGCAATCTAGTTTTTCATCAGCAAACCAAGCACATTTTGATTAAATGCAGTATGTGAGATGGATTTATGCCCATAAAATACTTGATACTTTCCTTGTACTATCAAAATATTAGGCAATAAATAACCTAACCAAGGTTATGTTTAAGATGCCATTTATTTGCATGTGAGAGCTACTTGGTATGGGAGAGTGTCCTTTAAGTAGGGATGACTAGTAAGGGTCTCTTTCCATGTATTCCATTCAGATTAAGGGGGATACTAAAATATTTGGTGGTTAAGCTTCTCTTGATCCCATGAATAACTTTGTATTGTATTGTATGTGTGATACCTCTTGTAAAAATTTTAAATGATATTTTTTATAATACTTTATTTTTGAAATTTAAAGGTCAATTACTTAACCTTTATGTAAATGTAACTTGTAATTGGGTATAAATACCCTATCATACCAACCATTTCACTATTGGTTGGAAAGTAAATATTTTGATATAGTAAGATAATTTTGTGTCCAAGGACACCCCCTTATATCATGTGCATTGATTTCTTGTATATTTATTTTTAACAATATTAGGTAATGTGTTGATTCTATTCATATTTAGAAGTTGCTACGAAATTCAACAAATTCTTGATCATAGGAAAAGTATCAAGATGAAGAAACGATACCATATTACATAAAAGATAGATTATATAAAGGATTTTATTATATGAAAATCCCTCTTCTTCATCAAATGGAAAAAGCTTTCATATTTCATTTTAAGCAAATATTAGAATAAACTATGTAATAAATATGAAATTACAATGTGCAAGTTTAAATTAAAAATTAACTGAAAGTGAAAAGGAAGACATGGATGAAAATTCTAAAATAAGAAGATGAAAGAGGTTAATTTTAGTCCATGTAGATCATATTGTTTTTCTTAAATGGTTGAAAATGATTTCCTTATAATAAAATGGAAGTAGTATTGAGTTCATCCCTTCCAGTTTATAGTCACAAAGGAAATGTAGTAAAAAAAGTAGTGTAGAGGACACCTTTTTTAATTTAGATTATTGAAGAAGTAGTGTTAGATTTTTAAGCTTTAATACTAATGTAAATCTTAGAGAAAAATAATCACAAGATATAATATAATGAAGTTGCAATACAATGAAACATATAATAAAAATACTCATAGAATAATCATATAAACAATCTCACAATATTGAACATAAAATACTGAAAATACTATTGAATAAAGGTCTACTAATACAAATACTAGTTTCTTATATCTCTTATGGGAATAATGCAAATACTAATGGAATTTTTTTATCTTCTACTGAGGTTGTTGCTTGCTCGAGATATCTATCTTATGTTGAGATCCTTGTTTTTGAGATCACTATAGAGGATCCTTTTCTTAAGGATGATACAAAGACTGTTGTATTGAGAAATTCTACTTTATCCTTAGAGGCTGCTAATATTTTAGGAAAATTTGCATTTTCTAGGATTGTTGTTGAGGATGCGTTAGCTTTATCCAAAATCTCTCTAGTTAAGGTTGTTGAAGATTTCAAACCAAGAAATCTGGCTAGAAAAAACTTAGTTATCAATGGTTCACTTCCTTCTATAGAAGATGTTTTTTGTAGCTCTATTTTGATTGCCTAGAATTATGGTTTGGAGATGGAGGTTAATCCCCTAAAAATTGTGAACAAGAGTGGTAAGAGCTTTGTTGCTCTAGGTCCTCACAAGATCTCAAAAAAGTAAAGGCAGGTAGTTCTCTGGAAATATTTGTAAGACTGATCTGAGGAGGAAAAGAATACAAAAGAATATTGCAAATGGGTTGCAATCTACCTTAAATTAAAAAATGGAGGGATTTTTCACCTAAGTTTTAAAAAAAGAGGGGGAAATTTGGCTGGATAGCCCCTTTTGTTTTGGTGGCTTTATGTTCTAATCTCTCTAAGAAGGAAAGATATTTTTGAGTTAGATGCAATTATGAGCTTTATGATTCAGTTTTTTTTCTCTATATTTTGGTTGTTTTATCAAGTTTATTGTAGTATATGGATCCATGTTTTACTTACTTGATTTTGGAGCTAGGGTTTCTAGATTATCCTACTGGTTTTTTTTGACTTGTGGACAGTAATTCTTTCTCACTCCTTTTTAAGCAAGACAATCTCTTTTGATTCTAAGCATGATTTGGTATTATTGACTGGCATCTGTATTCCTTTTTTTCTAGGTAGGAAGCATTTTGAATTTTGATTTCAAATGCTAAATAAGAGATTTTAAAAGCTCTTTTGATTCTAAGTAGGAATTTGGTCTTATTGGCCGCCATCTGGATTCTTTTTTGTTTCTAGGTAGGAAGCCATTTGAATTTTAATTTCAAATGTTGTAGGTTTTATTATTTTTAGATTCAAGGAGATCTTGTTGTATCTTTTGGATATTTTCCTCTATTCTTGTTGTATCTCTTGGATATCTCTTCTTGTTTCTAGAAGATCTTGTGGTTTCTCTTGGAGATTGTCCTCTTGTTCTTGTTGTTGATTTATTTTTATGGTCTAATATTTATTTCCTTTGGAGTTTTCCTTTTGAGATATTTTTTTTCTTTTAGCTTGGGGATTCTCTTTCCCCTTTTGTATAAGGTTTGGAGCTCTTTCAAAACACTTTTACCTAATAATAAAAAATGTCTACTAATGCAAGCATAAAGCTATGCATGTCTAATGAATATTACAATGCTTTGTCACAAATATATAATTGTATGTAACTTCTCATATGCTGCACTCTTGACCTTCACACTTCTTTACAAATATTCACTTTCCTATTCTAAGAACACATGTGCACACTTAAATATTAGACACGTGCACATTTACACTCATAACAATTGCACACATATTTACATGACACTTGTGCATTTCCTGCACATTATTACATTACACAAAATATTAACTCACACTCTAATCTAAGACATAAACCTAATATAATATTTATAATGATGTACCAAGGTGGTACATTGACATGTACCAAATAATGTAATATTCTCTAACATCCCCTATATTACATTATTTGGTTATAGTCCATGTTCTGATCTTGGAGCCTGTGTTTTCTTCTCTTGCTTTATTCAGTCTATTGCCTTTCTATATTCTAATCAAGTGAATTATTAGTATATTTTAAAAAATCATCTTTATACATTACTAATTTTTTTGAAAGAGCTTTGACTTCATTTTCTTCTATAGCCTCTTCTAGTTCTTGAATTTCTTGAGCTAGATGATCCTTTTGATTTCCTTCTCTATATTGTCATTGAGGTTGATTATATTGATACTGAGAAGGGTACTGATGTTGAAATTATTGCTGATGTGGATGGTATTGAGTTTGATATTATCTTGGCCAATTCATTTGACCACTTTGATTTATATGATTTCCTTGAAACCGATTCCTTAGATTATATCTAAAACAATTTATATTATGATTCCTCTTTCTACATATCTGACAATATCTATTATTCCATTTAGAATTGTCTCTTGAAGTTGAAAAAATATTTCCTTGTGAGTAATATTTTGATACTAAGGCATTGTTATTTATTTCATATTTTACTAGATTCTCAACTTCATATTCTTGTAGAATATTGACTAACTCATCAAATGAAGTATCTTTGCTTAGAATTTGCAAAGATGTAACTAGATGCTTATAGTATTTTGAAAGAGCTCTCAAGATCATTTGAACAAGAAATTTGTCCTCTACCTTTTCTCCTAAGGTTAATAGTATTACTTTTATGTCTACCAATCTTCTTAAAAATAATTTAATATTTTCATCACTATTAACTTTTAAAGAATGCAACTATGTTTGAAGATTCAAAATAGTATCATTGTTATTTCCTTCAAATATCTTCGCTAAAGTATTCCAATATTCTATAGAGTATATTTTAAGGTTGTCTTTCATCTATAATTTCAAATGTTATTA
Source organism: Wollemia nobilis (assembly GCA_028583015.1). Classification (NCBI taxonomy): domain Eukaryota; kingdom Viridiplantae; phylum Streptophyta; class Pinopsida; order Araucariales; family Araucariaceae; genus Wollemia; species Wollemia nobilis. The sequence goes on along the minus strand of JAQPPZ010017031.1, from coordinate 578,851 downwards.
TCATGAGGGATTTTTTTTCTCCTTCTTTATATTTTTTAATTTATCTATCATCTTCATTAGGTTTAGTTTTTGTTCCACTAACAATATCCCAAATTTTTTCTACTATCAAAATTGATTTTAATTTGTTTTTCCATGAAGCATAATTATGACCATTCAGAAGTTGAGACTTTGAAAGAAAGAATTTATTAGTTGACATAGTGGCACTCATATAACCTTTGAAGTTGACTACCTTATATCTCCCTAGGTTTTGAATAATAATTTCTAAGTTTCTAAATTTTTAAAAACCTATGATGTTGAATTCCTTGTCTTCCTAATTAATTAGAAAAAATAAAAACAAGAACTTTGAAAATTTAAAAATCCTTAATTTGAAGTAGACTTCCTTATCTCTCCAAAGTTAAATAATTTGCAAAAATTCTATGAGCTTTGAATTTCAAAAAATAAATAAAAAACAAAGCTTTTAAATATTTAAAAAATCAATCAACTTAATTACCAATACTACTTATCACTCCAAAAAAATTAACAACCAATTAAAAAACTTCATTATACTAATAGCACACTTATCTCTCCAAAATAACTTTAAAAAAACTTTATAAAAATGAAAAAAATATATTATACTCCTAATTATCACTCCTAACCTTTAGATAAATTGAAAAACTAATTTGATTTATTAAAGAACCCTCATATTGTCTCCTTGAAACATGACTCCTTGTGACAAATTTGGTGCTAAATATTTGAAATGTCTCACTACCCTTCTTGGATTGAGCATGTGAGTTTGTGAGTCGGTCTTTGCATGGGCCACTACTTGAAATCATTCAAGCTAAAAATTTCAATCTCTTCCCTTTTACCTTCTCTACCTCAATGTGTTATTCTGATAGATTGCATGGTATTTTATTTGGTGCTCAACATTCCAATGTCTTGCATGCTTGTAACATTTGATATCTTCACCTTTGGAATTTATTATCTTTTCACCTTCCTTGGTGCTCAAACTATTTTCTTGGTGCTCGATTATGATGCTTGGTTCACCAACTCTTGGCTTCTACCTGCAATGTCTAGATAACGATTGATTTTCACCCAACTCTAGCAATCCTCTAATGTCTAGATGATGCTTGGTTTTAAACCAACTCTTACACTCCCCTTTGGATGGTTTAGCATGACACTGTGATGCTCATTTTTAATTGGTATGGTGATGCTTCAATGATCCTTTTTGGCTGCAATGACAATGCTTCTAACTAAATCTTCTCCTAGCACACTTATATTGATGTTTGGTTGCACTAATTTCAACTTATATTATGTAGGGCTACACTATGTTTGGCTTAGGTTGCTTAGACTTGCACTTCAATGTTTCATTCACTTTTATAATCTATATTCTTCTATTAAATTTATGTTTTCTTACATGACTTGCTTGCTGCCAATACCTGCCCTCTATTCTAATCTTCTTGCTCTTCTTATTATTGCACGTGTAGGTGACATTCTTAAACCATGCTAGCTTTATGTAAAAATAGCTCCTTCTTGGTTTATTATACTTTAACTTAGTAATGTCTTGAATTTTAGATTCATACACTATCTTATTTTAAAGTTGTAGTCTTTCCTTAGTCAAGATTACTCTTATATTAAGAGTATTCTATCTTTCTTTATTGATTACTTTCTGCCTTGCACTCTAACTTCAATGTTATCCTCAGTTCAAGCTTAGGTGTCTTTCTCTATTGTCTTTAAGCTTAGAATCTTAGTCTAAGGATTTATGTTTCTTTATTTATCTCAAGCCAATTTCCTTTATGCAATGATTTGTCAAATGACCTCCTTTCTCTATGGTGCAAGAGACTTAAACTTTTTAAAGACACATTTATCTCCTTGCAAAGGTTGTACTTTAATAATTGATTTCTTACATCTCCTTTGCTACCCTTAGATTTTAATTGTAATGCTCAAACTAAGGTTGATTTACTTTCAACCTTGTTGCTTCAATGACATCCTCTTTATGTGTTGTTCAATATTCTTTTGCTACCCTCAATATGCAAACTTTAAGCAATAATAATTTGAACTTGGAGCTAATGAATGTTGAAATATCCTTTTTATTGTTGTCTTTTTTAGAATAATGGTCTTGTTGTGGCCATTGCACAACTTACACCAAAATTGGGGACCCACCTTAATTTTAATTTTTTGAGAGTTTTGGTATCCTTGGAGCGATGATTTTGATAGGTCCCATTCTTGATGTTTGCATTTCAGTTTCCAAGGTTCCTTGTTGGTTAGAGCATTCCTTTATCTTCTTTTAAGGTGTCTCATTGGTTACCTTTTATTTATTCCTTTGTATTTTTCTTTGAGGATATATAAATTTTTTATCTTTTAAAGCTAAAACAATTTGATTATCAAATTAAACCATGTTTTATAAAAAAAATAAAAATAAATAGAGGAAAAAAAAGTTATATATATATATATATATATATATATATATATATATAAGAATAAATAGATAATGAGGGTATTTTTGTAATTCCATTACTTGCTTGAGTCACATATATCTTCATTAAAATAATAATTAACATTAATAGAAAAAATAAAAAAACAAAAAAAGAAGAACAAAGAGTGCGCATGGTATGGTTACCCATTTTTTTAGATAAAATGATTTTATCCTTTTAATACTTTTATCTATAGGTTCTAATGTATATATTTAGGTTATCCAAAATGGAGCAAGGCGGACGACTGAGGAGGACATATAATTGGAGTGCGGTAGAGATGGGTGACATGAATTTGCACAACTCCAAGAATGTGAACAATGTGGAGGATGATTCGGAAGATTGTGTCACAACTATAGTTTTGGGCTCATGATAGGGATAGCCGAGCAAACGTGGCAGTGGTTGGAATGTAGATGCGATGGTGGTTGATTATGAAGATGGTGAGCACGGTAGGAATGTCATACGTGGGTCAAGAATGGGCTATTTTATAGTCACCGTTTGTACGAGCTATCAAATGGAAGATATAGATGAAAGCTATATCCATGCCGACATACATCTACATTTACGCTAGCCAATAGCGATTTACCCTTGGTGGAGAATGTTTGTAGGTGATCGTGGTCAATGGATAGCTCAAATCATTATTGTCCCAAGCTTAGGGCCATTACCCAGTGCCATCATGAACTCCAAGACAACATGTACCAAAGATATGTCGATGAGGCTCAACGGTGTATGTCTAGGTAGGATCGCTATTCAACATACTACGATTAAGGAGGTTGACGATGTTTGAATTCTAATGGGATTGGGACATCATAAAACTATGCTCATGCATGGTAGATGTGTTCATATCAAAGTGGGGGTATCATTTAGTCCAAAGCATAGTGTGCAGGTGAATGTGATAGTTGTTTGGTAGAGTGTGGTGGGTCAATGTCTATATGGGAATCAAGAACACTCAAATGTCAAAAATAGTAGGGAAAAATTGTAAATCTGGATAACCTCATTGTATTGGCTTGTGCATGATTGACGAGTATGGTATCGTAGGTGAAATTATTCAATCTACACAACATCTATGGGGTCCATTACGTCATCAACACCCAGGGTGAAGAATATTTCATGATGTCGTTGATATTACTAGTGTGAGCAGAGACGAGTTATCATGTTTGTGTCAATAATTATTGTATTTAATAGTAGAGGCCAACTATGTTTGGATTGATAGGCTATTATGTAGGATACACTATGGTGTGCACCCCTCATTAACCAAGCATCGATATCCTAGGGTCTTCGATGAGTGGATGTTGATTTTAATCCTATGATATTAACATTATGCAACTTGTCATATCAATAGTATACCAAAATGCGTAGGCTCTTTAGGATGGCCAAAGTCATGTCCATATTATTTGATAATACAAAATTCTAATTTACACATTTGATGGTACATCTTCCTGATGTAGTGGTTTAATTTTTGAGGTGATATGGAATAATTTGATGAAGATAAAAGTGAAAAGTTACATAGTCTGATATAGTCCATATTTAGCTCACTAGTAGTGGTGGTAGCAATCACAATGGACGTAGGTGGTTTCATGATACTGAATTCAACAATCATAGCCACGTTGGCATTGGTTTATTTAAAGTGGAACAAAATTCCAACATAAGAAAAACCCAACAGGTATGAGCATCAAAGTATTGCACGTTCACTTGCCACTTCACAAGGAGTATGGTGTAGAGGCATCGACTTCAAGATGGTGGAGTGGTGCATCTACCGCACCATTAGGGATACACCATCAATATGCCCATAACATTGAATAGTTCTATCTTGATATTATCCAAAGAGGACATAGAAATGATAATATATAAGTTACCCAGATATTCTCATCACTAGTGATTTGATTTGAAGAATTTCAATAATATGAATTACATGAAAACACATTTTGGAGCGATCCTTGACAAGGATGCCAAAGTGAGTGGTGATGTCAAGTTGGGGCCATAGCTATGATAAATTATAGAAGTTGAAGCCTTGAAAGGTGTGACAAGATTTGTTAAACCCATGGGCTATGTGTAAAACTACCAGTGAAGGAGGTTCACTATCCCTCAATGGTATGAACAGTTAGGTGATAAAGTTCATTAGCTAGTAGAACCATGTATACACCGAGTGGTGGTAAAATGAGATTCTCTACTGTACCACAAGCAAAGATGTTGAGTATTGCAAGGCCATTGAAAGGAGTTTTGTTTAGATATTTATCACCATTGGGTCCATAAATTCGAGTGAAATATGACTTAAGCCAGTAGAGTAGTGGTGATCATAGTTAGAAATAGTGTAGGTGGGTTTTATTCTAAAGATAACAATGATTCGAAAATGAGAATAGTGCAGTGCACCTTCGAAGCTGAGATGGTAAATTAGCGGATATTTCATGAGTATTACCAAATTGCACTTTTGACTCTATGTACGACCGCTATGTAAGGGTAGCAAGTTCAAATGGGGATGCATTTTACCTTAATTCATATTGATGTTTTCTACAAAATACCATCAGTCTCTACCGTGGTTTGGATCGATTTAGGATGTGGTAAAGCAAAAATAGCACAAAGGAGCCCACACATGATGATAGGAAAAATCGTCAGGGCAAGATGCACATCCAAAGTGCAAGCTAATGCTCAAAGCTTGCAGGCTTGATAATGGCCATTTCAACACTGTATTCGTTTAGTAGCATATGGTGAAGATACGAGAATGGCACCGAAGTTAAATTTTAAATGTTGGTGAGGATGGGCTGAACGTTCATAGAATGGATATTCCCTTGTGCTTATGGACCGGCTGAGGAAAGTTAAAATTTTGCAACATAGTTTACTATTCACATGATTAGAATATGCTATAAAAAGGTCACATGTGAGCATTAATCAAAAGTGAAAATTTGAAGGTAGTCAACCATAGAAAATATGTAATGACATAAATACATCAAGGACAAATGGAGTATGCAGCTAGCATCAAGAGAAAAAGTGAAACGCCTCAAAGGGACTGTTTGGATATATATGTATATGTGGTCGTTATGTGGATGGTGGGCATAGTAGGTCATTTATTGGATGAGTAATTTTAAATGAAAAGGAAGGATTTCAAGGCAAGAAAGAAGAGAGGGAAGTGAAACAAAAAGGCAGGTTGAAACTTTTAAATACATAATGAAAAGATAGAACAAGGGGCTGGACTTTTTGGGAGTATGCTGTTGGAAATTTTTCAAAAGCCAAGGGCTTGCTGGAATTTATTGTAAAACATGAATATTATACTTTTGGGAATGCAAATATTGTAGATTTTTGCACTTTGTTAGCAAAAGTGGAGGAGATTATTTTCTGAATGTCTTGGACTAATTTTTTTATCTTTCTCTCCATGTTTTTAGGCTTATAGACAGTGTTTTATGCAGTTAAATGATAGCATTGTTGAATATTTGAATGCATGGATTTATTTTATTTTCCTTGGAAACTTGCACCTAATTCACTCCGAATTGTGCAAATGCAACTTTGGATGAATTGGGTTTACATTAAGAAATTATCACATCTCTATTTTTTAAGATAGGGTAGCATTATATTGTTAGTACTTTACTTTTAATGTTTTGAGCATTCTGGTCCATTTTCCAAACTTTATTTTTATTTTTATAACCTTACCTTTTTTGCACTTTTTTTAAAACTTTGGCAATTAAAATAAAAATCGAAAAAAATTAAAATTCCAAAAATAGATGCACGGGTCTCTAGAATAAGCTTTAATGTTTCATCTTATGCAATTTTTATTTCAGTTTGAATCCATTTCAAAATTATAAAAATTAATCTAAAGATGTTTTATCAGGAATTTTGTAATTTTGAAATTTGACATAATTGCACATTTTAAAGGTAAATCAAAATTCAAGCTCTACATTTAATTTTACAAGCAATAAATTAACTTTCCTTTGTGAAAATCATAATTTCATTAAAGAAGTAATTTATAGGGCATTTCAAAGTTATTAAATTTAAAGCAATAAATTGACTTCTCTTTATGAAAATCATAATTTCATCAAAGAGGGGTAATTTATATGATATGTCATAGGCTATTTCATTTACCAAGTTATTCATGTAAAGTATTTTATTTTTCATGTTCAAAGCAAGATAAAAGGAATCCAATCATCATTTAAGGTTCACATTTAGAGATAGATTTTAATCTTTATTTCATGCTCAAAGCAAGATTTAAGGAAGATAAAACTTGTTTAAAATTTGCTTAACCAAAAGAAGATAAAATCTACCTAAAATACTTTAAGATAAAAGGAACTAAGGCTTTACATTGTGGTCATATGAGGGCCAATCAAATTTTTCTTTTCTTTTAAGTTTCATGAACAATCAATAACATAACATAGTAAAATAAACCAACACAGGTCCCTTGTTAACAATTACTTGTAAATCACTAAGGTATTCCTAGCACTTATTTGATACATCTTTACAAGATCACAAACACACATTAAGTAAAAGGAACCTTGGAGAAATTTCTATTTCTTTGCAAGAGAGAGTTTTCTAAAAAAAATCCTAACTGTGATGGTGATTTTACAATTGGGTAAAATTTTCATTCAATAGAATTGGCGCTAGAAGGAGGGCCTAAATTGTTTTACTTTATTTCTTATTAGATGCTAAATTGTTCATGTTTACTTGAAAGGTTTATTTGAATGAATTATACTTGACTAATGAGGTTTTATTGATCATATCTAGTGATTTGAAAGTTCTCCAACTGATGATGTATTGATAATGTTCTTTATTGCTATGGTTTAATTCATGCATTATAATTGATGAAGGTGATGATTTATTCATTTGAAATTTGTTATTCATTTCATGCTTCTTTACAAGATATTTCTTTGACTAACAAAATTGATATTAAAGTTGTATTCTTTAAGGTTCACTAATGGCCATGTTTGCACCATGGATGATAGGCAACCCATTGAACATACCTGGAGTTCAACATAGTTTACCCATCGATTTTGAGAGATATCTTCCTCGATTTGTGTCTAATGGGATAAGTCCCACAGAAGAACATATTCAGACATTCAAAATCTATGTGAATCATTTAACGATTTTGTATGATGACGTTGCTTGTAAAATTTTCCCTTACACCTTGGACAAGGTTACATATGCTTGGTTTACTAATCTACCTTTAGGTTCGATCACTTCTTGGGCTCAACTAGAGGTAATGTTTCTCAATCAATTCAATAAAAAGCTAGTTGACCCAATCCTCATGTACAATAAGTTGATCACTATTCATAGAGGACCAAGTGATAATTTGAAGTCATTCACCAAAAGGTTCCATGGGCTATACACTCAACTAGTGGTACCTTATGTTATTTTAGAGAAAGTGGCTATCCAAATATACCTCAATGCTCTTGACCCATTCACTTCCACATATTTGTGAGGGATGCCTCAAATCACATCTTTGTCCCAATATTATACTCAAGAAATGGCAATTGAACAATGATTGAGTTATAAAAATTATGGTGGGGATTTTTGATCGTATAATATTCAACCATTTAATACCTCCCTTACCTAGCCAACAATTTGCTTACATCAACCAAGTTCAAGTGGAAATAAATTTCAAAATATTTCATTGTCCTCGAATGTGAATCAATTTTAGAATCAACAATCATTCCCAAGCTTCAATCAATTTCAAAATCCTCAACCTACCATTCAAAATAAACCATCATTCTTAAGTGTGAATCAATTTCAGAATACCCATCTTAATCATCTTTCGAATGATGTTCCTAAGATAAATTTCAATAATTTTCACAATCATATGATTTCAAGCAATGGATGAATCCTATATCTAACTGGTGTGGAAATGTGTGACATGTCAGGACCTTCCATAGAATAAATGAAAGGGTTGAAGTTGTTGAGAAAGAAAATCAACATGTTCCAAATAATGACCCTTTATAAATAAAAGGCTTAGAGTCATTATTTTCAAAGGAATATTGGGATAATCATAGAAGGTAAAATATAAGTATTGATTCCACTGTAGAAACCCTTGACCCACCAAAAGATGATTCTAAGGAAGATGAATTTTTTGAAATTGAAGAGCATGAATCTGAAGAAGATGAATCTTCTAAAATTAAAGTGGATAAATGTTAAAAGGAAATAATAGAGGAACCTAAAGATTCTATCGAAGACAAGATAGAGTTTCATCCCACATATTTAGATGATAATTCTTATAATGGTTAGGGAACATCTAAAGAGTGATTGATTTCTCACACTCCTATTGATGAAATATCTATTGATATGCAGGATGCTAAAATTGCCATCCCACACGAGGAAATGGATAATGTTTTGTGTGAGCCATTGATTTATGATGAAGAAAGGAAATCACTCACTTTGATCATATTTGAGGTGCAAGAAATTGAAAGCATTGTTTCACCTAAGGATCCTATAACGTCTTTGTTACCTCATATAGAAGAAATTACAGAACCCGAATGGTTGGGGTTTGATATTATTGATGATCCAAATGAAAATATTGCTTTATTTAAAACAAATCAAGTGGTTAGTCAAGGAGATGTGTTATTTGAACCATCTCTAAATAGACAAGACTTATGGTTTGAAAATGATGGGCATATTTTTAATTGGGTTCCTAATTTTGGTGTTTTTGATGAATAGGTAATGGATGAAGATGAAGGGCTACAATATGATGATGATCAAGCCTATGAATAAGAAGAAAATATTACAATGTCTCACCAAGTTTCGATAAATAAAAATGTATAAAAGGTAGAATCTAACCTTTTGTGCCCAAGCATCAAGCTTTAGGTGAAAATTTACATAATCATTCATTGGATTCAAATATTATGTATGATGAAATGCCATTGGAGGTTAATTGATTTCTACTCACACCTCTAATAATATTGCTTTGATGAATGAAATAGAAGTAGATATGCTTGAGTTGTTGAAGCAAGTTCATCAAACGTTAACGATGGAATTTTGGGTAAAGAGCTATAACGATCCTAATATAATAGATATCCTAGATGCTTGTAAATTGTTGCATAAGCATGATTAGCCTAAATATGTGAAAAATGACTTGGTTTTGAAATTTCTAGAAATAGGCTCCCACTTACAAGACCTCATAATTGAAAAGGAAGGCCTAATTCTAAATCATGAATTGAATTGTGAAATTTGCATTCTAAGGTATAGAAAAGAAAGAATTGAACATCAATTATTGTATTATCAATTTTATGGTTTAAAGCTCCACTATGGGATTAATAATGGAACTAGATTAAAATTGTGGGGTGAAAGAGGTAAAATAATGGTTGTTGCACTTTATGGCTTAGTCTTATTTTGGCCAGATTCCTAAAAAATTTGGTGTGCATATTATGATATATATCTTTTAAAGTGTGCTAATCATGTTTGGGATCCAAGGAAGTGGTAGCCTATATTGTGCGTCATCTTGTATATTATTGTATATTGTTGTATATAGTTTTGGTTTTCTTCCTTTTGTTGTTGGTTTTGTTGTTTTGTGATTTGTATCTAGTTTTGGTTTGGCGAGTTTTTTTTTTGCTTTCTTGTCAGGTGTTGATTTATTTCCAACTTTGAGTTTCAAGTTTTGTGTTTTGGGATTGGTCCCTTTGTTTGAGGTGATTTTTTATGGTTGCTACTAATGGCCTCTTGATCATTTTTGGTGTTCCTATGTCATGAAGGGTGTATAAACTATCATGTCGGTTAAAGGAAAATATGATGATGTTGTTTAGTAACCTCTCCTATATTCTAGGACTAAGATAGTGAATGTTGGAATACTGAATCATTTTGCTAAAGCTACACACAAACACATTATATAAATGGGTATGCTTTAAATATTGAAGGATGAAGTCATTTTGGTTTGCAAATTAAGGCGAAAATCTAATATTATCCAAATGCTCTCTAGCCCATGTGGTGCATAAAATTTTGCAAGATATTATAAAAAAGAGAGAAAAGCAAGCAAAGAAAAACACGCTAAAATTAGTCACCAGGTTTAGATAAACTCTACTGTGGCTATGGAAGCCTTACTGGTAGTAGGGATCTGTCTAGACAAAGCTTGTTAAAAAAAAGGTTTTGCAAAATATCAATTACACATAGGGGTAATTTGGATAAAATCTACTAGGGCTATAGATGCATGACTGGCAATAGGACTTTGTCTAAAGAAATTTACTTTTATGAGTAGTATTTCTATGGCCTAAAAGCTAATCAGGTGATGGAGTCCAAATGGCTTTCAAGCATGCAAAATGAAATCACTTTTCACACACATTAAGCCAAAGCGAATGATCATGTGTTTCTAGTTGCAAATTTCTAACCCCATCTTCTTTGGATGTTTCTAGATGATGTATATTTCTATGATATTTGATTGTTTATTTTTAGAAATGGGTTCTTAACCCGAAATGCTCAGGATAATTTCTTAGCAGAGTCACCATTTGTTGTGGCCATTGCACAACTTACCCCAAAATTGGGGACCCACCTTAAATTTTGGTTTTTGGGGAGTTTTGGTGTCCTTGGAGTGATGATTTTGATAGGTCCCATCCTTGATGTTTGCATTTTAGTTTCCAAGGTTCCTTGTTGGTTAGAACATTTCTTTATCTTATTTAAAGGTGTATTTATCTTATTTTAAGGTGTCTTGTTGGTTACCTTTTATTTATTCTTTTATCCTTTTACTTTGATGATATTTTAATGTTTTGGATTTTAAAGCTAAAACAATTAATTATCGAATTAAACCATGTTTTATATACAAAAATGTTAAAAAAAGGAAAATAACAAAAAAAAAAAAAGTAAATAAATAAATTATATATATATATATATATATAAGAATAAATAGATAATGAGGGTATTTTTTTAAATTCTATTACTTGCTTAAATCACATATATATTAATTAAAATAATAATTATAATAATAAAAAAAAATTAAAAAACAAAAAAAAAAGAACAAAGAGTGCGCATGGTATGGTTACCCATTTTTTTTAGAGGAAATGATTTTGTCCTTTTAAAACTTTTATCTATAGGTTCTAATGTAATACCTCTGTATTTAGGTTATCCAAAAGGGAGCAAGGTGAAAAACTGAGGACATGTAATTGGAGTGCGACAGATATGGGTGACAGATTTGCACAGCTCTCGAAATGTGAACAACGTGGAGGATGATCTAGTGGACGATGTTACAACAACAGTTTTAGGCTCATAACAGGGATAGTCGAGCAAACATGGTAGAGGTTGGAATGTAGATGCTATGGTGGATGATTATGAAGATGGTGAGTGTAGTGGGAATGTCATACATGGGTGAAGAATGAACTATTTGGTAGTCATAATTTGTACGAGCTATCAAATGGTGAAAGCTATATCCACGTTGACATACATCTACATTTACACTAGCCAATAGAAATTTATGCTTTGCGAAGAACATATGTAGGTGATCATGATCAATGGATAGCTCAAATATTTATTATTTCAAGCTTAGGGCCATTACCCAATGCCACCATCGACTCCAGGACAACATGGACTGAAGATATGTCGATGAGGCTTAGTGAAGGTGTACGTCTAGGTAGGAACACTATTCAACATGCTACGGTCAAGGGGGTTGATAGTGTTTGAATTCTACCAGAATTGGGATATCTTAGAGCTATGCTCATGCATGGTGGATGTGTTCATATCAAATTTGGGGTATGTTTTAGTCCAAAGTGCAGTATGCAAGCAAACGTGATAGCTATTTGGGAGAGTATGGCGGGTCAATATCCATATGGGAATCAAGAACACTTAGATGTCTAGAATAATAGGGAAATTTATAAATTTGGATAACCATACTATATTGGCTTGTGTAGGATTTATGATTATGGTGTCACGGGTAAAATAATTCGATCTGCACAACGTCTATGGGGTTCATTGCATCATTTATGCCCATGATGAAGAAGCTTTCATTATGTCAGTGATATTCCCAATGTGAGTAAATATGAGTTACTACATTTTTTTCAACCATTACTTTATGTAATAGTAGAGGTTGACTATGTTTGGATTGGTAGGCTATTATATAGGACATGCTGCGGTCTGCACCCCTCATCAACCAAGCATCAATATATTGGGGTCTTAGATGAGTGGGTGCTAGTTTTGACACTATGATGTTAGCAATACGTAACTTGTCATATCAGTGGTATACTAGAACGCATAGAATTTTTAAGACATCTGAAGTCATGTCTAGATTCTTCAAGAATGTAAACTTCCAATTTATGTATTTGATGGTACATCCTCTTGATGCAATGGTTTAATTTTTGAGGCAGGATGGAATAATTTAATGAGGACAAAAGTAAAAAGCTACATAGGTTTGGTATAGTATGTATTTAGCTCATTGGTAGTGGTAGTAGCAATCATAATGGATGCAGGTGGTTTCATCCTATTGAATTAAACAATCACAACCATGTTGGCATTTTTTTATTAAAAGTGGAAAAAATTCCAACATAAGGAAAACCCAATAGCGATGAACATCAAAGTATTACACATTAACTTGGCACTTCACAAGGAGTGTGGTGCAGAGGCAGTAAATTCAAATATGGTGGAGTGGTGCATCTACCGCATCTGTAGGGATACACCATTAATATACCCATAACAGTGAATAGTTATATTTTGATATTGTCCAAAGAGGTGATGTAGCAATGGTAGAATACAAGTTACCTAGATATTCTCACCGCTAGTGATTTTATTTGAATAATTTCAATAATATAAATTACATGCAAACACATTTTGGGGTGATCCCTGAAAAGTATGCCAAAGTGAGTCGTGATGTTGAGTTGGAGCCATAACTACGGTGAATTACAAAAGTTGAAGCCTTGAAAGGTGCGATAGAAGTTGCTAAATGTGTGGGCTATGTGTAACATTACCTGTGAAGGAGGTTCACTATCCCTCGATGGTATGAAAAATTAGGTGATAAAATTCATTAAGTAGCAGGGCCATGTCTCCGTCGAGTAGTGGTAAAAATGATATTCCCTACTATACCATGAGCAAAGACATTGAGTATCATGAGGTCGTCGAAAGGAGTTTTGTTCATATATTTATCACTATCGAGTCCAAAATTTGAGTGAAATATGACTTAATCTAGTAGAGTAGTGGTGATCATAGTTAGAAATAGTGTAGGTAGGGTTTGTTATAAAGATAGCAATGATCTAGATGTGAGAATAGTGTAGTGCACCTTTGAAGTTGAGATGGTAAATTAGTGGAAATTTCATGAGGAGTATTACCAAATTGCACTTTCTACTCTATGTACAACCGCTACGTAGGGGCAACAAGTGCAAATGGGGATACATTTTACCTAAAATCATATTGATATTTTCTACATACTATCATCGGTCTCTACCATGGTTTGGATCGATTTAGGATGTGGTAAAGCAAAAACAACACAAAGGAGCCCACACATGATGACAGGGTAGATTATCGGGGCAAGATGCACATCCAAAGTGCAAGTTGATGCCTAGAGTTTACAAGCCTGATAGTGGTTGTTTTAGTGTTGTATATATTTGGTAGCATATGGCAAAGATAATATAATGGCATCGAAGTTGTAGTTTTGAATGCTAGTGAGAATGGGCTGAATGTTCACAAAAATGGATACTCCCCTATGCTTATGGACCGAGTGAGGAAAGCTTAAATTTTATAACATAGTTTAATATTCATATGATTGGAATATGCTATAAAAAGGTTCTAACTCCAACTATAACAACCCAGGTCTAATTGTAAAATAGGCTCTGATACCAACTGCAACAACCCAGGTCTAACTCCCTAAGTTGTCATAAAGAACACATTCAAATTTTTGTTTTAAAACCTAAATGTCACAAATTGACATATGCACACCCAAATTTGTATTAGTACTTAGGTATAAATATTTGGACTTAGAGATATTATACCACTGTAGATGAAATCTCAAGTGCTCAGGACTGGCCAACTTCCCACTAAAGGTTACCATATTTTGAGACCCATCTTCTCATACTCGAGACTCGGGATCTTGGCAAGGGGTTATCCTTCCAGGGCCCATAACACCTAGACGGGTGGATGCATATTTTCTTGGGGGGGGGTAGCATGGAGGACTTAGATCTATGATCATATTCTTGTCCTAATAGTCCATCGACCCAATTATCAATTCATGAATAAACCTTTAGGTATATACTTGAGTTAGCATAGCTATGCTAGTGCCTGATTATTTACCTTCATATAAGGTGTCATAAAGGTCTGCTAATACTCTGGATTTTAGACCAGGTGTCTCAGACCAAGCCCCAGTTGATGGTAATACTACCCATACCATATACCATCGAATATTCCAACCCTAAGGACCAGCTCCCTAGTCCTAAGTTCTGTTGGCAATCCTATAACTGGTTTATGGTTCATGATAACCTTTATGTACTACTTCGTATGACAACCTAGAATGATGTTCCATTTCATCATTCGTTACTCTCAATAGCATGGTATCCACTTATCCATCCATCAATGCTAGAGAATGGTTGTCCCTGATTCACAATAGCCACCATTGCACACTATCGGAGTTGGGTGGATGCTTGACCGTCTCAAGGAGCATATTACCATCCATCTCGATGGTTGAACATATTTTATTTAGTTGACAGTTTAAGTATCACCACTCTTATTGGTGGTTAAAAACATAATATTGTTGATCCGCAATTAGGTTCCAATGCATGATTTATAATGTTTAGCTATGAAGGAATACATTTGATCCTCTGTATTTTCATTAAAAAGAAAGTAGGAAAAACTGCTTTGTAAAGGTGTTCTAAAACTAATCTTGAATATTTTTAAGCAAAAATTAATTATGCAATTCTATAATATTTTAAAGAGTAATGATTTTTTTTTATAATATCTACCATTAAATAAAAAACCCTTAGATATTCATTTAAAGAGGCAATACTAATGTTTTATTTGTATTTTTCAAAAAAATAATCTTAAACTAGTCTTCCCATCCATACAAGAAATGATACAATGAACGTAAAATACCATTCATCATTCGGGCTCAACTATTAGCTAGCTATAAAATGCTCCTTAATATTACACTATGCGTAATTCAATCTGACAATAAATATTTGCAAGACATTCTAAAATATCAAAAGTGACAATGTGAAAGTGATTCTACTCATACTATCATAAAAGAAATATCCGCTTGGACCACTCAAGTTTAATTAGAATATTTGAATAATTCAAACTTTAATTAGAAAAAAACTTCCTACAAGCTAAACCTTATTATGACCACTTTTATTTTTCCTATCAAAATACGAAACGACTAAATTTGAATTCTATTTATATCCATTGTCTATGGTTTTTATATAAAATATAAATTACTTTTAAAGATGAGTGGCTATCCAAATATGATACTTTCTTCTTTGAGTTTTAATTTCAAAACTACTCATACAATCCAATTAAACTTATGGAATACATACCAAATTTCACAGCGAGACATTATTTAACTTTCACCATAATTCTAAGTTTATGGTCTATCACAAGACGGATTCAAACATCACTGGAATATAACAAATCTTGTTCAAATACATATGCATATGTTTGGTATTGTTCTCCAATAAAACCGTAATATTATGAAAGTGTTTTCAACTTTCCAAAGGATACTATGAATTTACATCATCAACAGTTCAGAACCCTATCTTCCAAGCTATGGTTCTCATTGGTTAGTGACTCAAACAAAATAAATAATCCCTAGAATAGATAAACTATGACATACACAAATCCAAGGGATTGTTGGTAAAAACAAGTGAAGCATACCTAAAACATCATTTTTTTTATTAGTTAAATAATTTAGATTAAGCACGGGTTTTATCAGGGACCCAAAACCTGATTACATACTATAAAGGAGGCTAGAGAAGCCGAGAACCCAAAAAAAAATAGAACAGGACATAGTCCTTCAAAACTGAAATACCACTAAGGCTGTCCATGAGATGCAGCAAAAAAAATATAGGACAAAATAGAGGAAAATTTGAAGCAAAAAAATAAATAGCAGAGAAAAGACGCGTCAAGCGACAAAGACAATACCCACAATAAAACCACATAGGAAAGGATGCCCTTAAGCTTATTCATATGGTTATGTTCTAACCTCTTGGAGATCATAGTTCGACGTGTCCATGTTAACATCCTTATCCTCATATTTGTCTTCCATATGGGCAAAAAAAACCTTGAAATCCTTGGTAGGGGATTTAACACCATCCTCAGAGAAAGACTTCCTAAATAAAAACAAATTTAGTGTATTGCGCAGGTCGACCATTTGAGACATACAATTGGAGATAAAATTAATTATAAATTGCTGCATGCACTGGTCTAGGGCATCCTTCTCATCATACTTTGAATCAATGATCAAGGATTCCATTTTTTGAGCTAACTTATTTATATGAATAGAGGAGTGAATACTTTTTGGCTTTGGCTCAGGGGATTCGCTCTTGGGTCTTGTCCTCAGCCTATAGACCATTTTGATCACATCTCTTTTTTTTCAAAAAGTGCAAGAGTGCCAGAGGATTAAGAAGTGGTCTGGTAAGAGCTAGGCTTTATAGGGCTAGCTTTAACTTTAAGGATAGGAGGTGGGATGACACCTTGGGGGCAGTGGATTAGCCAATGACTATACGAAACTTTAAATAAACCTTGATGAGTAGGTAATTTAGATAACTTTTTATTTTGGCTATGTTTGATAGTGTAATTAATGGACTTAAATAGAAACTGAGGAACATTCACCATATTTACATCATGAAAGTGGTTGAAAAATGTAAAGTGGAAGCTACATAAGACCTTGTCAGGGTCATCCACAGTGACAAACTCCATGATAGGCTTCATGATGCTATTCCATGGGGAGGGGAGCTCCTCATGATGTATTCCCATCCGAGATTTTCTACATAGCTCCTTGTATTTAATCTCCTTAAGCTTGACATCCCAATTATGTTTCTCCCAATGTATTGATTTACCTTTGGCCTATTGCCCAGTGAGTTCGACCAAGGTTTTGATATCAACATCATAAGTCCTATCGTAAATTGTCACTCTGCCATTATCCCAAGAGCTCAAGAATGCAATAGTGATTTTAGAATCCTCCCTTTTAAATTTTTGAAAAAATGGAAGGAAACCCTTGGAAGAACGGATGGCTTCTGCAAATGAATCCATGATGACACAATATGGCTCAATGAAATTCATGGCTACAACAAAGCAACGACTCTAAATATGCAATTAGTATGGATAGATATGGATATGAATTGAAAGAGGACATGTATAAAAAGGAAAAACCATGGGTTCGAGAATGGAAATAAATCAACCATCATCTCGACAAGGAATATGAGTGAATCAGGGATGGGAAATCTGCACGTATCGAGGAGACCATGACAACAAACACTTGAAAAATTATGAATATGAAGCATGTGGTAATCCTTCCCAAATACCCACATGATGGAAAAGGTGTACTAGGGAAAGAAAACAAATGACAAGACATGATGGGAGGTGCCAACATGGGTGGAAGATGGAGGTTGTTAGAAAGGGGTAATGAGAGAAGTGGGAGACTTGGTAGCACTGAGGTGGATGGACATGATGGCAATGGGAAAGTAGAGGCCAGCATGGCATGAACAGAAGGCAAAGTGAATGTAAAAGGAAAACACACAAAAATAAAGGCGGTGGATAGAGGATTAAGGTTGAAAAACCCAAAAAAATTGATTAAACCATGAACCAAGGTTGTATGGGAATCGGTGGAAGAGGAAACAAATTCAATAAAATTTGTCCTATTTGAATAAGGGCTGACTTACTCCATGTTAGCATTGGTATTGTTTGAAGATAATATATCTTGCTCCATGATAGCATCCAACTCCTGAGGAAGACTATTGGTCCAAATCGTCAAGCTTGTGGAGTAGGCATCGATATTAGCAAGTTTGTACACTGCCTTATTGCTTTCTCTAAAAGCATGTTGAAAAATTATTTCTTGGAAGGTATGAATGATAGTACTAACTTCATCAATGCAGTTCCTTATCCTCCAAGAGGGATTTTTGGAATTCTTTAAGTAATTCATGATAGTCAAAGAATCACCTTCGACCATGAGTTTATTAGAATATTCTTTAGCCAAAACAATGTCACGCCATAAAGCTCTAGCTTCAACAACATGATTCATTTGATTTCCCAAAAATTCTAAAAATGCAAGGATAACCTTGCCACTTCTATCTCTAAGTATACTCCCAGCTCCAACTAATCTAGGGTTGCCCTTGGTAGCACCATCAAAATTTAGTTTGAGCCAACATGAAGGAGGGGAAATCCATTTAGAATGAGTCCTTATGTTTGAGGATGGAATCAGATGACTGTCCACAATAGAAAAATTAAGGGAAAGGCATAAAGAAACCTTGAAGCGAGAAGCAATATGGGATGAGAGTGGATATAGGGAAGCATTCTCTATAGCAAAGGAAAGTATTTTATTCAAATCATAGTCTGGGCTTAGCATGATATTAGAAAAAACTCTATGGTTTCTTTCCAGCAAGACTTTCCAGATAAAATGATGAAGACAAAATTGCCACAACATATTGATACGAAGGTTACAAAAAGGATTCAGCCATTGGGTGAAGAGGTCAACAATAGAGCAGGGTTCAACCCAAAGGATGTGGAAGAAGTCAAAAAGTTTATTGAGGATGGAATATGAGAAAGGGTAAGTGAGAAAAAGGTGGTGGGGGGATTCCCAGTCTAAAAAGCAAAGAAAGCACCTATTGGGAATGGGTAGACCTCTTTTGAGAAGGTTGTCAATGGTAAGAATATTTTCCTAAATGGATACCCAAGAAAAAAGGGCTATTTTGGGAATCAGTTATTTCGGCCAAATAATATTGAAAGGGATTAGCGACTCTTCATGGACCAAAAGAAGCTCATAAGTCAACTTGACAAATAAATCCACACTATAAATGAATTCCCAAAATATCTAATCATGAGGAATCTCTAAAGGAATGACTGAGGTGTTGAGAAGAAATTACAGTTCTCTAGATTTCTCAGGATGTGTAGGGCTGCTAATAATTTTCCATATTTTCCTGTTATGCTGAGAATTTATAAAGTTAGAAACTTTTTGACCAAAAACGATGTTAGTGTAACCTTTGAGGACAAAAAGGTGATGATTATTTATTAGAGGTTCTCCTAATAACCATTTATCATTCCAAAATTCAATTTTTTTCCCATCACCTAATCTCCACTTGAGACCTCTTTCCATAAGGAATTTGGCTTACAAGATCGATTTCCAAAAGGAAGATCCTCTGGAAGGAAGTGTAGCATTGAAGAAATCTATACCCTATAGGTATTTACAGTTTACAATGAGGGTCCATTCAGACTCCACATTTTTAATTAATTGCCACGTATGCTTTACAAGAAGAGCTAAATTTAGGAGATAAAGTCTCCTAAGTCCAAGCCCTCTAGAATGTTTGGGTTGACAAAATTTATCCCAAGAAACAAGGTGGAAACAGTGTTTGTTTTTAGACCCAGACCACAAGAAGTTCTTTTGAATTTGCTCAATCTTATGACAGACTCCTGTAGGGACTTTGAAGATAGACATGAAATAGATGAGAATGCTTTGGAGAGAAGCTTGCATAAGGGTGACCTTGCTAGCTTGAGATAGAAGATTTCCTTTCCAGCCAACCAATTTCTTTTACAACCTCTCAATTACATTGTTCCACATTAAAGCATTAGGTTTACCTATAAACAAAGGGAGTCCCAAATAGGTAGCAGGAAAGGATGACATCGGGCACTCAAGAATGTTGGATATCTTGATCTACCTTTGAACAGGAGTATTAAGAAAGTATATATTACTTTTTTGAAAGTTAATTTTTTTCCCAGTTGCATCTTCATATAAGAGTAAGATATGTTTGATAACCTTGGCACCAAAAATAGATGTAGCTATGGAAATAATTGTGTCATCCACAAATTTTTGATGAGAGATTGGTCTAGTTTGTGAAGCAGCTTTGATGCCCAAAATGAGGTTGAGACTACAAGCTGCTTTGATAGTTCTACCTAATGCTTCAGTAGCTATTATGAAAAGCAAAGGAGATATGGTATCTCCTTGATGAAGGCCTCTGCTACTCGAAAAGTAACCTGTAGTAGATCCATTAACAAGCATTGAAAACCATGGAGTGGAAATACACCCCTTGATTAGCTCAACCCATTCAGGATGGAACCCAAACTTTAGAAGGATGGCTACTAGGAAATCCCAATTGAGTCTATCATAGGCCTTATTCATTTCCAGCTTTAACACAAAGGTAGATTTTTTAACAATATGAGTAGAATAAAGGGCTTCATGAATGGTAATGACTCTATCAAGGATGGACCTACCTTGGACAAAACTTCCTTGGCTAGAGTCAATAATGGAAGGGAGGATATCCCTCATTCTAGATACAATGACCTTAGTGAGAATTTTATAAACCATGTTACATAGACTTATAGGCCTAAAGTCAGTCATGGATTTGGCAATGGGGCTTTTAGGAATGATAGAAATGAAAGTGGAATTGAAGCCATGAGGAATAGATTTTGAAGACTGAAACTCTCTGATAGAGGAGAAAACAGGATAGAATGCAATGAGTCACATTTTAAAAGAGGATCTTCTATGGTTTTTAAGAAAATATATTATTAAAAAAAAATTATAACATCTTTGGCCACATCTTAACCAACATTTCATTATAACTAAAAACTTGAAATATTACAATAGACTACAACACGAACTTGACTTACAAACTTTTGAACTCTATATATTTTAAGATAAAGGAATAGAAGAAAACTTATCCATCATAGTTGGCCACAAAAATTCAAATACACCCATATTTTTCAATAAACTATTCTATTACTGTTTTGAGCATTCCTTTCTCCTCTCACAACACTAGGATTTTAAGTCGTATTTTAGTCATAAACTAGTGAATTTAAACATAAAATATTTTACCAAATACAAGCTACAATATTATTTCACATGAGTTTCAATTGACACCAGTGCATCACTAGCAATCAGTGGCTCCCCAAGATGTTATCAGTCGCCTTTGTGTGAAAGGTTGAATAGGGCTTTACATTCTTCTCCAATACCCATTGGAAGACAGTGATATATCAAGTGTTATGGGTCAGCATGGCCTAATGAAATGCAAGTGCTATATGAAAAAACACAATCCAACAAGTGAATAACAAACATAACACATTTTTTTAAAACAAAGCTTATTCCAAAAATTCCAAAGTTAAGAGTTTGCTTCCACTGTTATCGTGATGGTTTAATTTTAAATTAGAATTTTATTTAATATATAACCACAAAATCTATACTCCAAGCCATATGCAGACCATAAAATGAATTATATACATTTAAAAATGATCTTACGTACAATATTCAAGAGTATAACATCAAATAAAGCACATAATTATTAATTGGCAACATAGCTTCAAACAAAGCCCAATTAAAATCCATCTCATACAGCACACCAAGAAGATATATGAAAAATGAGATATTGCAAGTTAAAATCCTACTTGATTCAATCCAATGTGAAATCTTGTATTACGACTAGGCCTTCTGAAATGCTAAGAAAACAATCAAAACTCAACAAATATCAAACTCGACTAATTTTTTTCCCTTTTTAGACCAGATACACAAATATAAATTTGTTTAGATCATATAAATCTCCAAATAAACCCTTGAGGTGACACCTAGACTTAAAACATGCAAATTATCTCCACACGATAGCCAGATGGTAAAGGTTTTGGTTTTCCCAATAAAATATTTATCATAAAATGTTATATTTTCTTTTACATTTATTATTTTATCTTTATTATTTTTATTTTGTATATTATTATTATTATATTTTATATATTTTTTATATATATTGTTGTTTCTATTTTATTTTATAACAAATATTTTCATATAATATATATATATATTTTTTGATAAGTAAGCTTTTTATATCAAACGGGTTTTTCAGGTTGACCCAAAACCTTGTACAAAATCAGCATGTAGCTGAGCACAGAGAAAAGATACTGACTAAGGATCCTTAATCCTTTGTGACAATAGTCCTGAAACGTCAGGCAACAAAAACACCGAGAGAGATTTTGCTTCTCCCATCAAACATGCATGGGAGAAGCGAAATTAGGTCCATGAACAAAAAGACACCGTCACCGGGCCTTCAAAAACGCCCGCCACAAAAAGGAAAGGGTCTAAAACTTGCTTAATCCTCCTCGTCTTCGTCCTCAATCTGGTCGTCGTCCTTGTCATTTTTTGGGTCCTCGACCTCTGTGTTGACTTGAGCAGGGGCATTGCTCTGGTAGCCTTCGTTGAAGAAAACCTTGGATAGGGCATCGAGGACCTCCTGCATCTGTTGGGCCATGGATGCCAGGGTGGTCAGAACAAAATGTTTGAGGACCAAAACGTTGGGTTCAGGACCCTCAGCCTGAGGGTCTAAGATAACGGTTGTGGAACTTCCCTGCCCAAGCTTGTTCCTTAGTCTTGCAGAGGATCGTTTGGATCCCTCTGCTTCCTCAATCTTCAGTTTTCTCCTCGCTCCTCCGCCAGTGATTGACACCTCCAGCTCACGCTTCTTAGCAGAGGACCCGGAGTGGGGCTTGGGTATCTTGGGCCTGGAGCTGGGGGTCTCAGTAGGGGGAAAAGTAGGGGGTTCAGGTTGGGGAGAGGTGGCGAGGGAAAATTTGTAAATCACCTTGAACAGGCTCTGGTGCATAGGCATTGTTGTGCCTTTCTTGCTACGACAAGAATTGATGGTGTAGTTCATGGAATTCAGGAGAAATTACGGGATGCTAATGGGGTTGATGTCATGGAAGAAGTTGATGAAGGCATAGTGGAAGCTTAGAAGAACCTTGTCGGGGTCCTCTGCTGTAATGAATTCCATGACGTTTTTCATTACAGAGTTCCATGGGGCAGGGAGGTCCATCCTTGTCAAGTCATTCTTCGCCTCCTTAGAGATCTTGAGGTTATCCTTAAACTCATGCAATTCGACTTCCCAGTTATGTTTTTGCCTATGGATGGAGCGGCCCCTCGCCGTCTGCCCAGTTAGGGTTGCCAGAAGGTTAATATCAACTAAAATCTCACGCCCGTGGATAACCACTCTGCCCTCATCCCAGGATTCCATAAACTCGGCAGTAATGCTATCGTCCGAACCAGCAAACATGTCAAAGAATTGCGTGAACTTCCTCTCAGTAAGGATGGCTTGCGCAGCCGGCTCCATGACCACCATACTTGGCTCAATGTACGTCATCGTAATCTCGCCTCTGGGATCCTCTGAAACTTGTCTGGCAGCTTGAAGGTAATGCTTGCTCTCGAAAGCAAAAAGGAGGGAAGAGTGGTGATGGCGAGAGAGGACTTTCCATCTTAAATGAAAAGGCTCATTAAGGCGAGTGCCAGCTTTGATGGCAAGCCAACGCATACCTGCCACCTGGGTGCCATGCTGCGTGGCTGATCTGGCATAGGAATTGGGAGCCTTAACGTTCTCCTTCTGGGAAAGATACGAGCTGTTCTTGGTGGTCATCATGGTCGTTCGAGGGATCACGTGTCTCGCTATGGTGGGTGGGCCTTCCCACGCCCCAACTCCGCACGAGACGCAATTAATGGATTTACCGTGAGATGCAGCCCGCCAGAGAATGTCAATCCTCAGGGAACTGTCCAACGGAGGCCCGAGGAGCCACCGCCACTTCTTTCTAGTCACGTGGTTATCCGGGGAGGATGCCTTGGAAATATTGATATGTTGATACGAGCAATCCTGATGTCGTATGGCCAAATTTCTTGAAACCACTACTTTTGAGAGCTGATTTGGATTAGCGTTCCACATCAGACTTCACGTCGTCGCTCTCCCTGGAAGATACCATCCACGTCCATCGAGAGGTCATGCGTCCACGTGGTCAAACCAGCCGCATCAACACCTATGTTTGCCAGTTTGTCTACCACCTTGTTGGCCTCTCTGAAGACGTGTTGAGCCACGCTATCACCTCTGTTGGTTAAGAGGTTCCTTGCTTCCTTAATGCAAGCCTCAAACTTCCATGGAGGATCCTTATCGTTGTTGAGGAGATTGATGATAACTTGGGAATCTCCTTCCATAATTAACCGGCCTTGGACGTCCTTAGCTAGGAGAAGACCACGCCAAATGGCTCTAGCTTCAGCATCATTGTTGGTTGTGGTGCCCAGGGCCTCAGCGAAAGCCAGGACAAGGTCACCCTGATGATTCCTGATGGTCCCACCCACCCCTGCTCTGCCAGGATTGCCCTTGGTGGCACCATCAAAGTTTAACTTTAGGCATTCAGTCGAGGGGGATCCAACCAACCTCACGCCTCGGATTAGTCTTCCTGAGGCCGTCTTGGCAGGGCAGACTCAGGGACTAGGCCAGGAGCTTTTCACCCGGGGGAGTCGAGTAGGGCTCATCAGTGCAAGATAGGGCATTCTCCTTAGCAAAGGCAATGATTTTATTAGTGATGGATCCTGGGTCCCTAGTTGCCTCATTGAAAATCCTCAGGTTCCTTTCAAGCCAAACTTGCCACAGGAAATGGTGGAAAATGATCTTCCAAAAGAATTTTAATCTAGCACTGACAAATGGTTTGGGCCATTGCAGGAGGAACTCACTGAGGGACTCGGGTCTAACCCAAGTTATGTTGAAAGCTTGGAAGAGGCCATTAAGGATTGTGGTGGCAAAGGGGCATTCGATGAAGAGGTGTTGGATGGATTCCCAGTCAGCCCTACACAAATAACATCTGTTGGGGATGGTTAATCCTTTTTTCATCATATTGTCAATAGTAAGAATTTTCCCTTGAACCACAAGCCATGCAAAAAAGGATATTTTGGGGATGAGTCTCTTAACCCAGACTAACTGAGTTTGGAAGCGAGGAGCCTCAGGATGGATTAACAATCTGTACGCTGATTTGACTGTGAATTTGCCACTGTCTGTCGTGGTCCATCTCATCTGGTCTTCTGTCGGTCTTGTGGGGACAAACTGATGTAGTAAAATGCTATTGAGTTTCTGGGTCATTGTCTCCCACCCTTGAAAGGCAATGGGCTTCCAGTTGGATCTGCTCCTATTCTACCATAAGAAATCAACAACCTTGGGCCCAAAGCCTTCAGTGGTGAGGGTTTTCAGCGAAGCCAAAATAGGATCACCGATTAGGGCTTCTATTCCTGCCCATCTATCCTCCCAAAAGTTGATCCTTCACCCATTTCCAAGGATCCATATTATGCCTTTCCTGATCACTTCCCTGTAGGTTAGGATCACTTTCCAGAAGGAGGATCCCCGGGTTGGAATGGCGTTGCTGAGCAACTCAGTGCCTTGGAGATACTTACGTTTGATGATTGTTGTCCACTCGTTTCTTTCATTGGACATTAATCGCCAGGCTTGTTTTGCTATAAGCGCTAGGTTGAGGTGGGAAAATTTCCTTAACCCTAGCCCTTCGACATCTTTAGGCCTGCAAAATTTGTCCCATCCCACCAGGTGGATTCTCTGCTTATCTTCAGAGCCGGACCAGAGAAATTTTTTTTGGTACCTTTCGATTCTCTGATAGACTTTGACCGGTGCTTTGAAAACTGATAAGAAATAGACCGGGATACTTTGAAGGGAAGCCATGGTTAACGTTGCCTTACCTGCCTGGGACAACAAGTGACTCTTCCACCCTGAGAGCTTCTTTTGGATTCTTTCGAGGACAATGTTCCACATGGGCGCCGTCGGAACCCCAGTGAATAGGGGAAGGCCCAAGTAAGAAGTAGGTAGAGTGGAGGTGGAGCACCCTAAAATTCTGGCGATTTTGATTTGTCTCGGAAGGGGAGTGTTAAGGAAATACACTTTGCTCTTGTTGAAATTGACTTTCTACCCTACCGCATCTTCGTAGAGCTTAAGGATATACCTGATGTTTTTTGCCTCTGCCACCGATGCCATAGTCAGAATTAGGGTGTCATCCATGAATTGTTGGTGGGTAATGGCCTCCGTGAGGGATGTAGCTTTGATACCTGAGATAAGCCCTGATGCAACGATGGCTTTGATTGTTCTTCCTAGGGCTTCGATGATAATGATGAACAACAAGGGGCTGATAGGATCCCCTTGCCTAAGCCCTCTTCGGCTTTGGAAGAAACCTGCTGGCTCCCCATTGACCAACACAGAAAAACTAGGGGGTGCGGATGCAACAACTAATGAGCCTGACCCATTCAGGATGGAACCCAAATTTTAGCAGTATGGCACTCACAAAATCCCAATTAACTCTATCAAAAGCCTTGTTCATGTCGAGCTTTAAAGCAAAGGCAACCTTCTTGGTCTGAGAGGCAGAGTGAAGAGCTTCATGGACTGTGATGATGCCATCCAGGATCGACCTGCCTTGGACGGAGCTGCCTTGGCAGGGGTCAATGATCTGAGGGAGCACACTTTTCATGCGATTCACAATGGCTTTGGTGAGGATCTTATATAAAACGTTGTAGAGGCTGATTGGTCTAAAATCTGTTATGGACTTAGGAGCCGGTCCTTTCGGGATCAGGGCTAAGAAGGTAGAGTTGTAGCTTCATGGGATGTGCTTGGAAGCTTGGAATTCCTGGATAGTGGAGCACACCTCATCTCCTAGGATGTCCCAGAAGGTTTGGAAGAACCTTGGTGAGAAACCATCGGGGCCCGAGGCCTTGTCAGGATTCATGGAAAAAAGTGCCTCCCTGATTTCCTGATCAAAAAAAGGAGTGATAAGCTTTGAATTGGCGGCCTTTTCTATCCTTTGGGGAATGAATTGGAGTAGAGAGTCCCGAGAAGCTTCATGACACATAGGTTCCTCACCCAGGATGGAGCTAAAAAAGGTCACAACTTCATTCTTAATGTCATTGTTGTCTTGGGTGCTGGACCCATCCGCTCTTGTTAACTGTTTGATTCGGTTGTTGCTTCTATTTCTGAGAGTGGAGACATGGAAGAACTTGGAATTGGAGTCACCCTCTTTGAGCCATAGGGCCCTAGACTTCTATCTCCAGAAGGTCTCTTCATAGGCCAGGATGTTGTGGTATTCTGACAGGAGCGTTCTCTCCTCAATCCTGGTGTCATCATCTAGCACTCCATGTTGGATCCGGTTGTCGATAGCTTTTAGTTTTTTAGTTACAACCTTTTTGTTTTCAAAGATATTTCCAAACACTTCTTTGTTCCAGATTTTGAGGTTATTCTTGACCCGAGTAAGCTTTTGTGAAAGTTTGTAGGAATGACTACCTTGGCAAGGCTGCTGCCACCATTGGTTGATCCTATTTTTTAGGTCTGGGTGTTTGGTCCACATTGCTTCAAAATGAAAGGGGTGCTTGCAGCTGGAAGTGGAGGTCTGAGGAGTTTCCAGGAGAATGGGGTTATGGTCAGACCCGACCTTAGGAAAGGCATGCAAGGAGGACGCACCAAAGACCTGGATAGCTTCCTGCGAGAGAAGGACCCTGTCTAGCCACTCCTGGATGAGGTTTCTTCCCAAGCGCCTATTGCTCCATGTATACTTGGCATCCTTAAGCTTGACGTCCATCAGCTGGTTTGTGTGCACAAACTCGCTGAAGTCCTCCATGCTCCTAGTCGAAAGTCCTACCCCTCCTTTCTTATCAGATGGGAAAAGTGGGGTGTTGAAGTCACCAGCTATTATCCATGGAACATCTTGAAAGGCCTTGCTCATATGACTCAGAAGTTCCCACAAGCAGGCTCTTCCTTGGACAGTGTTGGGCGCATAAACATTTGAGACAATCCAGGACTGTTTGTTGTCTATGTCATTAAAAAGGACACTTAGGACGCGATCATCAGCCTGAATGACGCTGCCTTCCACTTTTTTAGGGTCCCAGAGGACCATAAGACCCCTAGAGGCCCCACGAGCTTGCCTGAACACCATTTCCCCTTGTTTCCATATTTTGCTCGCCAGAATCTTGGACCATGCTTCATCTATTTTTGTTTCTTGAAGTAGTATGATTGAAGGACAAGTTTCTTTCCTTAACGCCTTCACCACCCTCTGCTTAGGTGGGCCATTAAGGCCTCTCACATTCTAGGAGAGGACCTTCATTTACACTATTTTGGATGTCTCCCTCTGCCACGACCTTGAGCTGGGGGAGGTTTGTTGGTTTTATTGCCTTCGAAGAGGGACGTGTCTTGAAGCACTAGGGTGCTTTGTTTACCGTTTGCAATTTCATTCTCGATTCTCATCCTGTAGTGTTCTACATCTGGGATTCTCCCTCTTTTCTTTTCGATGCCAAAGTCTATTTTATTCGATGAGCTACGGGTCTGCTTCGAGCTGAACTTTGGGGGACAGTTTTGCTGCTGGACCGGACTTGACCATCCCTCGCCTAGGGCCGATGGGGCTGCCCCTGGCTCCTCTTCGTTCA
Source organism: Wollemia nobilis (assembly GCA_028583015.1). Taxonomy (NCBI): domain Eukaryota; kingdom Viridiplantae; phylum Streptophyta; class Pinopsida; order Araucariales; family Araucariaceae; genus Wollemia; species Wollemia nobilis. Next base: position 550,132 of record JAQPPZ010017031.1, on the reverse strand, counting down.
TGCTCCTGCTGATGTCCTCAGGATCCTGGGGCATGCCATAGGGATAGTTTGGTGGTGGATAAGGAGAGGACCTCCTTGGAGAAATAGGTTTGGAAGGGGATTCAAGGGTTTTGGGGAGTCCCTGATCTGGTTCTTCCTCGACAGATCTAGATGCTTGGCCATCGGTTTCAACAAGGGCTTCAAAGGAATTAGGATCTGAAAAGAAGGGACTAACCTGAGTATCCTGATCATGATCCGTTTGTTGAATTCCTTTCAACTTTCATTGTGCAGGGTCTTCTTGCGCCTTCTGGTTGTACACATTTTTGTGCATTGTTTTGTTTGGCAAAAACCATGGGCGGAGGGGCCTCCCTTGCCCTTTTCTGTTGGCTCCTCTTTGGGCATTCCTCTTTGGTGCTTCCTTGACGGTGACCAGATCTGGGCACTGGTTCCTTAGGTGTCCTTGAGTTTTGCATTCTACGTAAAAATCCGACTTATTTTCATACTCGATGGGTTGCCTTCTAGAATAGTCCCCGTATTCCAGATCTATGAAGGTTGGGAGCTCGAACTCCAAATCAGCAGTCACACACATTCTTGCATGCGTCATGCGAGTTCTAGATAAGGTGGGGTTGTCAATGGCGACCAACTCCCCTATGGTTTTTGTGATTGCTATCAGGAAATATTCATGGAAGAAATGGGCTGGGAGGTTCGGGAGCCTGACCCAGATGGGTGCTGTGTTAATGCTTTGGGTCTCAGGGTCGAAATCCTGTCCCCAAGGCCTAAGGAAAAGGCTCCTTCTACCCAGGAACCAAGGCCCTCCTGTGAGGATGCGGCTAGCATCTTCCTTGTTGTGGAGCTGGATCATGAAGAAACCCCTTGTCATCGCAACAATCTCCATACTGCCAGCCAGGTGCCATTTGGAGAAGGCCCAAGCCCTTATGGATTCTATGTTGGGTCTTTCGCCTAGAAATTTACCCACTAGGGAAAAGGTTTCGACGGACAAAAATTCTTCCATAGTCGTAGCAGGAACCCTCAGCTTGTTCTTATCAGGGAAAAGGGGTGGGAGAGTTTTGACAAACCCGCTCTCCTTGCCTTTGAAAATTTGAGCAAAGGACAAACCTGTAAAAGGGGCTTTTGATACCTGCTGGGTCCCTTTGTCCGGGTCTTTGTCAGGAGGGTCCGAATCCCATCGCTTATCAAATTCAAATATATATATATATATATATATATATATATATATATATATATATATTTGAATTTGATTATTTGAGTTTTAATTATATTTTAATCAAGCAAACAAAATGCATTTAAGCAAAGAATATGCATAATGCATCGAGCAAGAAGCATGATCTACATGAATTCCTATAGTGGGCTTCCATGTACCCACAGGCCACGGTGCATAGAGCACGACATCATATCCCACCTTATCTGAAGCTTTCAACCATTGTATCCACTAGGGGTGGGTGATATTCTCATCCAAAACACTTAATACAAAATAGATACCTACATCTATAATCACAAACACCTCTAGCAATATCACATTCTTCCAAGAAAATAGTAATCAAATAGTGGAGATGTTACGTTCTCCCCCACAAGAATTGAACATAGTCCCTGTGTAAGTCAAAATATTTTGCAGGTTTCAAAATGCTTGAACATACATATACATGCATTCAACCATGAGTCATGCATTATATTAAAATTTGCATTCAATATATCATAACATGAATCATAAATCCAATAGTTTAAGTATCACCACCCTTCTCGATGGTTAAACACATAATATTGTTGATCCACAATTAGGTTCCAATGCATGGTTTATAATGTTTAGTTATGAAGGAATACATTTGATCCTCCGTATTTTCATTAAAAAGAAAGTAGGAAAAAATGCTTTTTAAAGGTGTTTTAAAACTAATCTTGAATATTTTTAAGAAACTATTTATTATGCAATTCTATAATATTTTAAAGAGTAATGAAAAACTTTTATAAGATATACCATTAAATAAAAAACTCTTAGATTTCAATTAAAGAGGCAATGCTAATGTTTTATTTGTGCTTTTCAAAAAATAATCTTAAACTAGTCTTCCCATCCATACAAGGAATGATACAACAGACGTAAACTACCATTTATCATTTGGGCTCAACTATTAGCTAGTTATAAAATGCTCCTTAATCATACACTATGCGTAATTCAATCTGAGAATAAATCTTTGCAAGATGTTTTAAAATATAAAAAGTGCCAATGTGAAAGTGATTCTACTCATAGTATCATAAAAGGAATATCCGCTTGGACCACTCAAGTTTAATTAAAACATTTGAATAATTCAAACTTTAATCAAAAAAGAAAATTCTTACAAGCTAAACCTTATTATGGCCACTTTTATTTTTCCTATAAAAATACGAAATGACTAAATTCGAATTCTGTTTATATCCATTGTCTATGGTTTTTACATAAAATATAAATTACTTTTAAAGATGAGTGACTATCCAAATACGTCACTTTATTCTTTGAGTTTTAATTTCAAAACTACTCATACAGTCCAATTAAACTTGTGGAATACATACCAAATTTCACAGCGAGACATTATTTAACTTTTACCATAATTCTAAGTTGATGGTCTATCACAAGACCGATTCGAACATACATATGCATATGTTTGGTATTGTTTTCCAATAAAAACCTAAATTATGAGAGCGTTTTCAACTGTCCAAAGGATACTATGACTTTACATCATCAACTATTTGGAACCCTATCTTCCAAGCTATGGCTCTCATTGGTTAGTGACTCAATTAAAATAAATAATCTCTAGAATAGATAAACTACGACATACACAACTCCAAGGGATTGCTGGAAAGCATACCTGAAACGTCATTGGATAGAATGCAATGAGTCACATTTTAAAAAAGGCTCTTCTATGGTTTTTAAGCAAAGATATTGTTATATAAAAGTTTTATAACATCTCTAGCCACATATTAAACATCATTTCATTATAACTAAAAACTTGAAATATTACAATAGACTACAACACAGAATTGACTTACAAACTTCTAAACTCTATATATTTTAAGATAAAGGAAATAGACGAAAATTTATCCATCATAGTTGGCCAAAAAGGTTCAAATACACCCACATTTTTCAATAAAATATTATATTACTAATTTGAGCATTCATTTATTCTCTCACAACACTGGGATTTTAAGCCATATTTTAGGCATAAACTACTGAATTTAAACATAAAATATTTTAACAAATACAAGCTACAATATTATTTCACATGAGTGTCAATTGACACAAGTGCAGTGCCAACAATCAGTGGCTCCCCAAGACGTTATCGGTCGCCTTTGTGTGAAAGGTTGAATAGGGCTTTACATTCTTCTTTGATACCCATTGGAAGACAGTGATATATCAAGTGTTATGGGTCAGCATGGCCTAATGAAATGCAAGTGCTATATGAAAACACACAATCTAGCAGGTGAATAGCAAGCATAATGTATTTTTTTAAACAAAGCTTATTCCAGAAACTCCAAAGTTAAAAATTTGCTTTCGTTGTTATTGTGATGGTTTACTTTAAAATTAAAATTATATTTAATATATAATCATAAAATCTATACTCCAAGCCATACGTAGACCATCAAACGAATTATACACATTTAAAAAGGAGATTACATACAACATTCAACAATATAACATCAAAGAAAGCACATAACTGTTAATTGATAGCATAGCTTCAAAAAAAGCCCAATTAAAATCCAACTCATGCAGCACACTAAGAAGATATATGAAAAAATGAGATATTGCAAGTTAAAAGCCTACTTTATTTTTATTCAAGCCGACGTGAAATCTTGTCTTATGACCAGACCTTCTGAAATGCTAAGAACACAATCGAAACTCAACAAATTTCGAACTCAAGACTAATTTTTTTTCCTTTTTCAGACCAGATACACAAAGATAAATTTTCTTAGATTATATAAATCTCCAAATAGACCCTTGAGGTGACACCTAGACTTAAATCATGCAAAAGGAGCTCCAAACAATAGCCAGATGGTAAAGGTTTTGGTTTACCCAATAAAATATTTATCATAAAATGTTATGTTTTCTTTTACATTTATTATTTTATCTGTATTATTTTTTTGGTAATTATTATAGTAGATTAAAAAAGGGTTTTTATAGAGGATCCCAAAACCTTATGTACAAAATCAGCCTTGCATCATGCCTCCTGGCTTTATGTATAAGCCTATTACAGAAAACGTAACCCCTAAAAAAACCTGATTCAATAAGCAATGGGCCTAGGGCATCAATCCCTTGAAACTGAACACCAAAACAGAAATCCCGCCCAACGATAACAGTAAGCATGAAATAATCCCTGTCAACGGGAAACAGAAAAATAAGAAAGGAAGTAGTTTTGGAGATCCCGCACAGCGGGGAGTAGCCAAAAACCACCATCGAGAAGATCCCGCCCAGCAGGAAGCAAATAAAAACCGTTACAATAAAATCCCGCCTCGCAGGAAGCAGTCAAAACCACCACAAACAGTCCCGCCTAGTGGGAAGCAACAGGGAAATCCCGCCATCCGGGAAACAAGCAGAAAGAAAGGATCCCGCCTTGCGGGAAAATCGGCGGATTTGGCGGATCCCGCCCTGTGGAGAAACCATCCCGCCCACCGGGAAAACATTCCGTTCAGCGAGAGCCATCCCGCAGAAGCCGACACCCAGCACAGAGAGGATCCAGCCCATCAGGAAGTGACCAAAGAGTTGCACCACAAAGAACCCGCCTCGAGAAAACAGAAGAGGATCCCAGCAGCAGGGACCAAGAATCTCGTCCAAGCACAGAGCCCGCCGAGGATTCACAAGAAAAAGGGGAAGCTGTCCAAACCCTAAACCATCACCTCCACCGCACCGAGAAACGCAGGGGACCAGATCCATGCGAATAACCTGCAAAAAACCCCAGGGGGAAGCCTGAGGGAAAAAGGGAAGGGATCCCCAACCAAACAGGGATCCCTGGGAAGCACCAGTCCGAAAAAACAACCAAGGAAACCCTAGCCGGCCGGGAGGGGCACAGATAGTGGAGAAGGATCTCCCCCAGGAGATCATCTGCAAACAACCACTCCCCGGGAGGGATGACCTGGGTTGAGCCAGGAACTGGGCAGGAACCAGGAGCCATGGGAGGGGGAGCAGGGGAGGGACCAGAGCCCTCCCCTCTCTACTTTCTTCCCTCACCCACCATTTTATCTGTATTATTTTTATTTTATATATTATTAATATTTTATTTTATATATTATTATTATTTAATATATTTTTAAAATATTTTCATATTATATATATATATATATATATATATATTTGAATTTGATCATTTGAGTTTTAATTATATTTTAATCTAGCAAACAAAATACATTTAACCAAAGAATATGCATAATGCATCTAAAAAACAACATGATCTACATGAATTTCTATAGTGGGCTTCCATGTACCCATAGGCCATGGTGCATAGAGCATGACATCATATCCCACATTACCTGATGCTTTCAACCACTATCTTTGCCAAATGTGGGTGATCTTCTCGTCCAATACACTTGCTACAAAATGGATACGTGCACCTGTAATCATAAACACCTCTAGTAGTATCACATTCTTCCAGGAAAATAGTAATCAAATAGTGGGGATGTTACAACTCCGGATTGTGCAAATGCAACTTCGGGTGAATTGGGTTTACATTAAAAAATTCTCACATCTCTATTTTGTAGGATAGGGTAGCATTACACTGTTAGTACTTTATCTTTAATGTTTTCAGCGTTCTGATCCATTTTATAGACTTTATTTTTATTTTTCTAACCTTACCTTTTCTGAATCATATTCTTTGCTGGTTATTCTTCAACCTAGTGGAAATATTCTATGTTCTTCACTAGTTATTATTCAACCTAGTGGAAAAATTCTATATTCTTTACTGGTTATTCTTCAACCTAGTGGTAAAAAATCTAGTTGAGTCCTAGTATTCACTAACTATTCTTGCAACTGTGGAAAGACTCTAGCCTTACTAATTTTGTAAATTAAAAAATCTTGTGCAAGCAATCTTGTTGTGGCTCTCATACCACTCTTAGATTTTGAATCTTTAATACTGATGTAAATTTCATAGGAAAATAATCATGGGATCTAATATAATGAAGTCATAATATAACGAATAAAATATAATGACAATACTCATAGAAGAATCATATAAACAAGCTCCCAATATTACACATAAAATATTGAAAAATACTATTGAATAGAGGTCTAATAATGCAAGCATAAAGCTATGAATGTTTGATGAATCTTATAATGCTTTGTCATAAATATATAGTTGTATGTGTTTTTTCATATGCTACGCTCTTGACATTCATACTTTACAACTCTTCACTTTCCTATTCTAAGGACACATGTGCACACTTACATATTAGACACTTGCGCACATTTACACTCATAACACTTGCACACATATTTACATGATGCTTATGCATTTCCTGCACATTATTACATTACAAAAAATATTAACTCACACTCTAATCTAAGATACAATCCTAATATAATATTTACAATGATGTACCAAGGTGGTACATTGACATGTACTAAATAATGTAATATTCTCCAACAAGTAGAAGAAAGTAATACTATGGAGGATGGCCCTTGCACTTTAGCATTTAAAGAAAAACATAAAGAATGAAGTATTGTTTGAGGCTATCCATTATACCATAGGTCATCTAGGGTAATATAATCCTATAAATGATAAGTTAAATGTTGGAGGTATTATATTATTTGGCACCATTGTAAATATTTATATTAGAGTGTGTGTTTAATATTTGTGTATATAGTATGTGTCAAGGTATGAGCATGTGTCATGTAATTAAGTGTGTGAGGTATCTAGTTAACAAGTGAGATTTATCAGTGCAATGTGTCAAGTTTAGAAGTAGGGAACTATTTGCAATCATGAGAGAATTTATATTTATGTAATATGTGAGATTTATTATGTAAGAGATGAATATGAAGAGTTAAGTTCTCCTATGAGTTTTGAGAAGAGCAAAGGTCAAGAGTCATGTAATGTGAAGAGTCTCATGTATCTTTATATTGAAGACAAATCCATGTAATATGTAACTTGAAGAAGATTTGCTTTATGCATTGCTTGAGTTTTTATCAATAAATATTTTAGTGTGATTTATGTGAGATTGATGTTAATTTGATATCTGCTTTATATTATTGATAATTGTTGATACTTATGATTTTTTTAATTTCTTAACCTATGAAGTTGTAGCCAAAATAACTGAACACAAAAATGTACACGAAATAGAAAAGAGAAGATTGCAAAAATTGATCTTTTGTATTAATATAGGGGATCTTGAATCTCCCAATTTTACAATACTTTTTTATTGCCCCAATGTGTTGGAGGTAATATTACAATGATTTCTCTCTTCTGAATATAATGATTTAATAATAGAGGGAGGTCTTCCAACTCGTCAACAAACTTTGTGTTCTTTGTTCCTTCATGATAGCTTCAAGGATGAGTGGGCTTTGAGAAAAAGCAAATGAGGTTTTAGTAGCACCTATATATAAGATTGAAAACAATGCAATAAAACCCTTAAACTAATGTTGCAAAAAACAAAGAAAATGAAACTAGATGCCTTGCTAAAAATCAACTTACTGATGATGTATGCCATGTTTTTTTGGTTCTGAGCAACTATAGATGTGCGATAGGGTTTGGTCAACCACAGATGGGTAGTTTAGCAATCACAGGAGGGTGGTTATGACTATGTAACCATAAATGGGTGATTTAGGCTGAATATATGAATGCTCTAAAATATGACTCTAAGGATTCAGATATCTAGTTTTCTTGGGATACGTGTGAACTCTTGATCTAATTTTGATAGCCTAATGGTGTATGTTATAAATATATTTTGATTGATGGGGTGAAGGTTCCTTTATAGGCCCCTTAGAATTTGGGAGGAAAAATGGAGGTGGCAAGCCAAGATTGTCAAGTGGTAATCCAAGGCTACCAAATGGAAGGGGTAGTTAGAGTGAGTCACCTGGGGTGTCTCACTTAACTAGGGTGATGTGGCTAATGGATGAGTGCAAGTGGAGTGAGGTGTAAGGGATGTCCTATGTGAAGGGACAAGGGGGACATGAGTGTGTGAGATGTGGCAAGGGATGGTGGTGAGGTGGCTAGGACACATGTCTAGTCATTAAGCAGGGTATCCTAGGCAGATTTTCTAGATTTATAAAATCTGGAAACTACTTTTATTGTGCAGGAATTATATGCCTAAGTTTGGACTTAGGTATATATATTTTATTATGCAAATTTTTGTGGTGGGGTGCAAGATGTGATTTTATGAATGCCTAAGTTTTGGTGTATACAAATACCCCTTTTTGTACCGTGTTGTGTAAAACACAATGTGGTGCAAAAACAAAAGACATCTATCTTTTTTGTATAGATAAATGAACTCAAATATTCTCGATGCTCAAGAATGAATATTTTTTTATTTATTTTTATTTATTTGATTACCCCCTCAATTGGTGAAGGGGTAAAGAATGAAACCCTTGAGCCAAATGACCAAATGTGGATGATAAAAAAAATATGGATGCAAATATATGACATTGAAAACCAACTTGATGTCCCAAGTTTGGGATGGTTTTTATTTTCTCAAATTACCCTTTTGTTTTAATGATGCTCAAAATATTGTGGTAAAATCACCAACCACAGTGGGAGTTAGGGGCCCATGTGAATGTTAGCAATTCCTATTTTTAGGAACCAGTACACTGGGAATTTGATATTCGTGATTTTAGCGATTGTTACCAAATTGTGATTGATTATTTTTGCTTTGTAACCCAACAAAAAATGCTTAAGGATAACCTTATGCAGATTTGCTTGAACAAATCCATACTCAAATATTGAGGGATTCAACTGATTATGGTGTGATGATGTTGGATGCTTGTGAATAAGTGTCCTTATGGTGAGCTACCCATTTGACCAGATTGCATGGATTGCTAGTCATTGCAACCACTAGGTGTGTAGGATAATTCACTAGATACAAGGGTCACTTAATATTGTTGTTGATGATGATGTTTTTGATAATGCATGTGGTAATGTGATTTGCTTTATGATTTGTGATTTTGAGGAGGTGATTTTTTTATTTTTTCTTTTTTTCTTGGCTAATCACGCAAGCACGGTTTGTTCTCCCTACAATCGTGCATCCGTGGTTGGCTCCACCAAGTGTAGGTGCATGGTTTTGCATGCTCACAAAACATGGATGCATGATTTTGATTGCAAAAGTGGCTATAAATAGGGCACATGTACTTTTTATTTTTTATTTTTGCGGTTGAGTTTTCTAAGAAGTTTGAGAAGTGAGTGTAATTTATGGAGTTGGATGGCAAGATGAGTGGAGCAAATGTGGCTACGGAGGGTGGAGGCTCAATTGGAGTAAAAGTCATAGTCCGCTACATTGAGGTAGGTGGTCTAAACTCTTATTTTAGGTTTATTATGTTTTGTTTGCTTCTTGTTATTTTTGCTTCTTTTTTTCTTTTGGACACATTAAGAGGGGATGGTAAAACATTTTTTTTTGACACTAAGTAGGGGTGGTAAAAAAAGTTTTTTTTTTTTGATAATGATAAAGGAGGAGGCGAATTTTTTTTTTTTGGAAAATAAAACATGAAATATTTTTGTGTTTTGCAATGTTTTTGTGTTTTTTTTTGGAAAATAAAACAAGTAATGTTTTTGTGTTTTTTTTGGAAAATGAAAATAAAAGCATGCAATATTTTTGTGTTTTTTTATGTACTGATATGAATTTTTTTTGTGCTTGTAGATAAAATTCATTGAGACTCGACATAGATGACCTCACATTATTTCCCAAGTGCAAAAGACCCTCACAAATGATGATTGGAAGTTGTTGGAGACTGTGGGGTTGGCTGGGTATGGGTGGGTTGAGACTATATGGGTAGACGAGGAGTTCCTATCAGCCCTAGTGGAGAGATGAGACCCTCATAGGGGGTTATTTTAGCTTTTGATAGGGAAGATTACTATTACCCTAGAAGATGTTTACCATATATTCCATGTTCTTGTCGAGGGATCACTAGTCTGGGTGGGTCACGATAAGGAGGTACTAAGACCCATCTATGGCAAGGATTGGGATGTATACTGCAACAAGGAAGGGATTCCTTACATTCAGTTGTATAAGGATGAGAAGTTGGGTGTACTTTAGACATTCATGATGTACATCATAGGAAACATGTTGCCTAGCAGCATGGGTTCTCGGTTCCATTGGAACCAGGTGGAGCTTATATTGTAGTTTATTTTTGAGCCTCAAGTTTATGCATGGGCTTTCGATCTTCTATACTATATGTATGTGGAGTTATATAAGGTGAAGAAGTAGGACCAAAAGGGACTCAAATGTAGTCTATTACTTCAACTATGGGCCTAGGAGCATATCAATATAGCTCATCTAGTGGATCTACCACGTGATTGGGATTGCTCACTACCTTGTGCTCTCTAATAGTAAACTAGTGAGGGGACTTAACCAAGTCACCCTATCTATAGTGGATAGGAGTATCAGGATAGGCTTGGTTATCTCACTAGCAATGAGATCTGTTGGTGGTCCTAGTGAGATCTAGCTTGGAATAGTAATGCAGTGCAACTTTGATGGGTCAGACAAGGCAGATGGGTGGTTGGTAGGCATGGGCGAGAGATGGAGTTTATCTAGTTCTCATGGGTGATGAGACAATTTGGCTTGACAAAATTTATTCCAGATACTCTAGTGATGTATAAGTGGTGGGACAATGTGCTTAGTCTTGCAATCACTCTTAAATTCTAGATAGTGGATGATGCAGCTAATGATGAGGTCATTGTTATCCCAAATGTAGATGATGTTGGGACAACAATGGACTATAACACTTGGTTTGCTACATAGTATCCTTGGGCACCCATCAAGGATATGGATGATGTAGCTAGAGGTGATGAGCATGATGCAGGTGAGCAGACTCCTTGATGGTCGAAGTACCATCAGGGTAGCGAGAGTAGGAGATGAGTTGGAGCTAATGTACAACCTACAAATGTTAGTTATAGGTCTGGAGGAGATGGATGACATGGAGGTGGTGGTAGTGGTAGTGGAGGTGGGGGTGATGGAGGTGATGGAGGGTAGGATCCTCCTTCATGCTGTACTAAGGAGGAGTAGGGGATTCTCTAGGCTGAGTAGGATAGTTTGGTAGAGATTGTGAAGTATTGTGATGTAGAGATCATGAGGCTACAAGGTGAGGTTGCTCGACTATAGAGCAAGGCATATGGACTATAGAGAGGACATAGAAAATGTGGGGATGCTACTACTATTGCATCTCTCCATGCTAAGATAACCTAGTGAGTAGCTCGCTAGGCTATAGATTTGGCTGCTACCTGAAGGTAGGCTACCTATATTGCAATGCTAGAGGATAATCTAGGTCAGCATTAGATTTTTCTACCTTTACCTCCTACATCATTAGTATCAAGCTCTAGTAGGTGGAGTGAGTCTAGGCCTAGCGAGTTGCGATCGCAAGTTCCCGGCTTCCATGATTTGTCTAATTCATAAGGATCAGCCTAGGATCCTCATAGGAGTCATGGTGGTACTGGCTAGTAACACTTTATTGCCTCTTTTTGCATTTTATTTTTTTCTTATGAGCCTCAGTGATCTGATGTATACAACCTTTGAGAATTCTATACTATGGAATTCATATATATATATATATATTTATATATATATATTTATATATATACATATACACAACTTTTATTATGATTCTTTGTGTTGCACTTTTTGTATATTCTATGTATGGATGCATATAAAATGGCATAGTGATAGATGGAATGAATGATGAATTCTTATGTTATATTAATAATTTGGTATGTTATGGAATTTTTCTTGATCAATTGTATTCTTATCACTTAATCAAAGGCATTAATATGTGATATTTATAAATAAAATTTAACATTAGGTGTAATAATGTAAATGATATTAGATGTATTTGATAGATTATCTATGGTTGTTTTGCAAAGAATCAAACATCTTAGTGACCTCGAACAAACTCGTCAATGATCTTGTAAATCTTCATGATGCTAAGGTTGTCCTAGTATTTTTAAATTTCTCGAGGACCAACTATGTGTGCAATGAATGTTAATTTCTCATTATGAGCTAGATAAAACTAATCAATTGTAACTTATGCCAATAAGCTAGCTCATCCGTGAGTGCTACATACCAAACCTAGCCATCGGCTAGGTTCTCCAAGTGCATAAGAAATTCATATTTATTAGGGTAGTTGTTTAATTAATTCATTTATCTCATCATTTTTTATCTTCTATCACTGCATAATCGCACTGTGCCTTAACGGCGGGATCTGCCCTCCTAGTGGCTGTATTATTTTATAAAAATCATTATTCCTTCGATTCGTTTCTTTTATATCCGCTGCTTCTACATTCTCTATTTTCTTTTAAGATCGGTAAGGTGTGTAGCTGGGAATTAGCGAGGGAAGGTAAGGAAATACTTACCAAGTGGTATCAGTTAGTCAATATTCTGGGCAACACAGCATTCCACCGTCATAATAGCATCCTTTCACCGTAGAGGGTAGCAGGGTTATTCAATTTCAAAGCTAGTTAGGGAGAACTCCGTCATCGTCTCCTTAATCAGAATCCGCGCAACCACTATTGGCCTTCGGTAAACGACGTCTCGCCAACGCGTATTACAACTTACGCAGAGTTGCCATATCAAGCATCACAGAGACAGATATACCGTCCGAGCTTACCGAGCGGGGAGAATCCAACCCCAAGCGCGTCTAAATCTGCCCATCGCAACAGTAATTAAAGAAATCCTTTCGATCGCGGCCGATTAAATCAAAAAACCAGCAAATTCGTGCACTGCAAACCCAGGTTAATAACGAACGACATCGTCCAATCACAACACGCGAATATCGGTGAATTAATCACGTTACTAAGGTACAAATTTATTTTTAATTTACTTTTGGGATCTTTATCCCACACGTCTTGTACAGCGGACAAGCGACGGTTTATAAATCTGAACGCGTACTAAGTTAGATGTGACTTAGGTCACATAGAGCTTCTCCCTCGCGATTGGTTGGCGTCGTGTTCATCAGCATTATCCTTCTATCACTGTCGTGTTTGTCAGTCGGTGTTTCGAGTGTGTCTCGTTGTCTCGTGTCTCGTGTCGTGTCTTCAGTTTGATCTTGTTGTCCGTGTGTCGTGTCTTGGTTTGTCTGTTTGAGTGTGCGTGTCTCGTGTCTTCAGTTGATCCTGTCGTCCGCGTGTCTTCAGTTGATCCTGTCGTCCGCTTGTTGTGTCTTTAGTTTGCTCCTGTGTTTCACGTCTCGTGTCTTCAGTTTGATCCTGTCGTCCGCGTGTCTTCAGTTTGATCCTGTCATTCGCGTGTATTCAGTTTGACACTGTCGTGTCCGCGTCTCATTCCGTCGTGTCACGTCAGTTGTTCTTGTTTGGTCCTGTCGCTGTCTTCGTCCAGTCATCAGCTGTCGTGTCCTTACTGTGTTGTCTCTGTTGTGTTTGCTGGGTCCACGTCCATCATGTCAGTCCCAGTCCGGTTTCTGTATTCTGCAACTCACTGTCAAAAGTTGTCAAAAGTTGCTATCGAGGACGAGCCCAAATTCAAAATCCGCATCGCAGTTGGAGCGACAGTTGAAGCGGAATCCAAATTTTTGCTAAATTCAACTAAATTTTGCAACAGTCAAAGTTCAACAGCTCCTAAGCAGGTTATGTTAACAAGTGCATGAGCAAAAGGTGGACCAAAGGATCTGACGGTCGACTATCAAGCTCGGAGACGACCAATAACAACGCAAGAAGACCTCATCGAAGCCCAGGTACAAAAAATTCTCCTTCTCCTTTCAAAATTGGCAGTTATAATCCACATCATCCACTGGTAGATCCTATGGCTACTAACCCTCCCCCAACTCACGACAACATCACACAAGGAGACTCAAGTAACTCGGCCATTTCCAACGATGAAACTCTTCGACTCTTAATAGATGGTATGCACGAAATTAGTGCCAACCTAAAAACCCTAGTGAGCGCACAAAACCAGCTTAATCCCAATACTAATCCCCAAAATCACTCCCATGCCCAAAGGAATGAAGAAAATGACACTCAGGATGACGATTGGGAACAACAAAGAGGCAATTCGGATAATTACAGGGATCGCTATCATAGACAGTGGTATAACCAAGATCAGGAAAGGGATATGGGTTATCACCAACCGAGAGGCCCTAATAATTTTCCACGCATTGATATGCCCACTTTTGAGGGTCATGATCCTCGTGGTTGGATAGCCAAAATGGAAGGCATTCTCGACTTATACCAAATTAAGGAATTTGATAAAGTCCCTTTCGTTGCATCAAAATTAGGCACTGAGGCCTACCAATGGTTCGTATGGCTTAAGCGAGAGAAAGGAGCTACTATTAACTGGAAAAAATTCACTACTTACTTTTTAGAAAGATTTGATGAAGGAGCTACATCGTCATACACAGTAAGACTGTTATCTCTTAAACAAGAAGGTTCGGTTAGCGAGTTTGTTTCGAAATTCACCAGTTTACTACCATATACATTAGACCTCAGCCCCGACACAGTGGTGGGAGCTTTTCGCAATGGATTGAAAGAAAATATTAGGGTGGAGGTGGACATTCAAAATCCAACCGCGCTGAACGATTGTATAAGAATAGCCAAGTTGGCAGAGAAGAGAATTCAGTTGTATGCACGACGTGAAAACTATAGTCGTCCTTCATATCGCAACAATTCCTTTCGTAGAAATGATCAACCATCAAGATACTTTTGCTATAAATGTCGCACTCATCATCCCAGGGAACAAGCATGTGCCCAAAAACAAAACTTTCATATTGAGTGCGATCAATATGAAGGAGAAGAGGACGAAACTTACCAACAAGAAGAACCTATGCAAGAAGAACTACCAATTACTCTAGAAGAGAAGGAAGAGGATACAATGGCGATCTCCGTACATGCCCTCATGGGGTTAACCGCCCACCATACCATCAAGGTACCAGGATTTCTCCGCCAGAAAAAGGTGAATGTGCTAATTGATTTCGGCAGTACCCACAATTTTATCGACATCAAAACAGCAAAAGCTTTGAATCTATTCATTAACTCTTCCAACAAAGACAAATTCCAGGTTCTAGTGGCCAACGGGGTGAACGCGCAATGTGTTGGTCGAACATCTCAAGTTTCCATAAAAATGGGTACTTATACCTGGTTTGGATCCCTTTTCGTCATGAATTTAGGGAACTCCGATGTCATTTTGGGAGTTGAATGGTTGGAAACATTAGACACGGTTAGCTTCAATTTCAAAAAATTATTTGTGGAATGGAAGGAAAACGGACGAGTCATTCGCTTACAAGGCATTACTACTCCTCCATCACAAATGGTGAGCTCTCATAGTATGGAGAAGATGTTAAAAAAGGGTGGATATGGATTTATAGCTCAAATTAATTGTTTGGAAAAACAATCTCGAGCAACTTCGGATATTACTGCTCCAGATTTACGAGACATCGTAACAAATTACGAAGAGGTTTTCCAAGAACCTAAAGGATTACCACCTAAACGATCTCATGACCATGCCATCCATTTGGTTCCAGGGAGTGTCCCACCTAACAACCGTCCTTACCGCTATCCTCAACCACAAAAGATAGAAATCGAACAGATCGTTCAGGATCTGCTAGATCATGGAGTCATTCGTCATAGCACTAGCCCTTATTCCTCACCTGTAGTTCTGGCTCGACGAAAAGATAACTCTTGGCGTATGTGTCCTGATTTTCGTTCTCTCAATAAACTCACTATCAAGGACAAATTTCCTATCCCTGTCATAGATGACCTACTAGATGAGTTGCATGGTGCAAAATTTTTTACAAAATTAGACCTTCGCTCAGGATTTCACCAAATCCGTGTCCGAGAAGAAGATATTCCCAAAACTGCTTTTCGTACTCATGAAGGTCATTACGAATTTTTGGTCATGCCTTTTGGTCTCACCAATGCACCATCCACTTTCCAAAGTCTCATGAACCAAGTGTTTCGTCCATTCCTCCGTAAGTTTGTGTTAGTTTTTTTTGATGACATTCTCATATATAGCCAAACATGGAAGGATCATTTACATCATGTGGATAAAGCCCTTCACATTTTACACAAAGAAAAGTTATTTGTCAAACGTTCCAAATGTTCATTTGGTGTCCAAGAAGTCGAGTATCTTGGTCATATAGTTTCACACGAGGGCGTCAAAGTTGATCCCAATAAGATTAAGGCAATTCAAGAGTGGCCTTTACCTAAAACCATCAAGAAACTTCATGGTTTTTTGGGTCTCACGGGCTACTATCGCAAGTTTGTACAAAATTATGGTAAGATTGCAGCACCTCTCACAACACTCACAAAGAAGGATGCTTTTCGTTGGTCGGAAGAGGCTACTCAAGCCTTCAAAGCTCTTAAGGAGGCCATGTGTACAACTCCAGTATTAGCAACCCCCAATTTTCACAAACCATTTATTATCGAATGTGATGCGTCAGGAACAGGAATTGGGGCTATATTAATGCAAGAAGGTCATCCGTTGGCATTTGAAAGTAAACAACTCTCCGAGAAAAATTTGGGAAGATCGACATACGAAAAAGAAATGTTGGCTATTCTTCATGCAGTAGAAAAATGGAGACACTACCTAATCAGTAGCCGCTTCATTATCAAAACAGATCATAGTAGTCTCAAACATTTTCTTGAGCAGAGGTTTTCCTATCCGGAACAAAATAAGTGGTTAACCAAACTATTGGGTTATGATTTTGTTATCGAATACAAGAAGGGGAAGGAAAATGTAGTCGTCGATGCGCTATCCAGGAAATATGAAGACGAAGTAGTCATTAACGCTATTTCAGGTCCTTGCTCCCAATGGGTGAATCAATTACAAGATGAATGGTTGTCCAATAGCGAAACTGCTCAGATAATTCAAGAATTATCTATTGGGTCCTCTAAACACCCTTTGTTCTCTTATGAAGATAAAATCCTCCGGAAGAAGAACCGCATTTACATTCCACACAACTCAGAACTCAAAACGAAGATCCTAGACGAATCACACGCTTCTCCATCAGCGGGACATTCAGGATTTTTGAAAACATATTTAAGGATCAAACAATCATTTTGTTGGAAAGGATTAAAAGCCGAAGTCAAACAATGGGTAGCAGAATGCGAAGTTTGCCAGCGCAATAAAGGAGAAACAGTCAAATCACCAGGGTTATTACAACCCTTACCCATCCCTGAACGTCAGTGGGAACATATATCCATGGATTTTATTGAAGGTCTTCCAAAGTCAGAAGGCAGGACAATAATCTTCGTAGTGGTAGATCGGTTATCCAAATACGCTCACTTTCGGGCTTTACAACATCCATTTTCCGCAAGCAAGGTGGCAAAGGTATTTATGGATTCAATTTTCAAATTACATGGTATGCCAAAAAATATTGTAAGTGATAGAGATCCCATCTTCACTAGTAACTTTTGGCGAGAATTATTTCGACTTAGTGGTACCAAATTGAACATGTCCTCAGCTTACCATCCCCAGACAGATGGGCAAACAGAAGTAGTTAACAAATGTTTGGGTACATACTTACGATGTTTCGTTCAAGATAAACAATATCAATGGAGCCAATGGCTAGCAATGGCGGAATGGTGGTACAACACTTCTTACCATTATTCAATTAAGATGTCTCCCTTTGAAGCATTGTATGGAACCAAGCCTCCAATTGTAGCAGATTACGTCCCAAGTTCATCCAAAGTAGACAAAGTGGATGATTGGTTTCAACAAAGGCAGTCTACACTCACCATACTCAAAGAGAATTTATTCCAAGCACAAAATCGCATGAAACAACAACAAGACTTGCACCGATCAGAATGAACTTTTAATGTCGGTGACAAGGTTTTCCTAAGGTTGCAACCTTACAAACAAGCATCGTTAAGGATAAAGACCAGTCAAAAGTTGGCACCACGATTCTATGGTCCTTACAAAATTGTGCGCCGCATTGGAGAAGTAGCCTATCAGTTAGAGCTACCTTCATCATCACGAATACACCCGGTATTTCATGTTTCATGTCTCAAAAAGGTAATTGGTCAGAAAGTGCAAAGTCAATCAGAATTACCAGTGCTCGATGAGGAAGGACGCATACATCTCCAACCTGAAGATATATTACAACACAGAATACGAAGACTAAGATCGCGCCAGATTCAAGAATTTCTCATCAAATGGCAAGACCTACCAGAGGAAGATGCCACATGGGAACACGAAAGTATTTTCCAGACATTTCCAGCTTTGAGGACAAAGCTTTCCGAGGAGGGGAGTCATGCTACATACCAAACCTAGCCGTCGGCTAGGTTCTCCAAGTGCATAAGAAATTCATATTTATTAGGGTAGTTGTTTAATTAATTCATTTATCTCATCTTTTTTTATCTTCTATCACTGCGTAATCGCACTGTGCCTTAACGACGGGATCTGCCCTCCTAGTGGCTGTATTCTTTTATAAAAATCATTATTCCTCCGATTCGTTTCTTTTATATCCGCTGCTTCTACATTCTCTGTTTTCTTTTAAGATCGGTAAGGTGTGTAGCTGGGAATTAGCGAGGGAAGGTAAGGAGATACTTACCAGTGAGCATCCATAATTCCATACAAAATAAGGTTGCTAATGTGATAGACATGGTGCCACGCATAAGGATACCCCATTTCCAAGTGGGTTTTATTCAACCTATTTGTTGTAATGAGGATCACCCCATGATTTTTGAGACACTAAGAGTTCCAGGGATTCAAGCTCCTTTCCCTATTGCATTAGATTTTAGGGATTTTATTTCTAATTTTACACATTTTTATAATGAAGCAATCATGCATTTTTATTGCTTTTTGGATACTTGCTCATTTTTAGGAGCTAGGGAATTTTATTACTTTGGGGTACTTTTTGGGATACTTTCTTGCTTTGAGGAAGAGCAAGGGATTTTTATTGCTTTTTGGGATCCCTTCTAATTTTTAGGAAGAGCAAGGGAATTTTATTCCTTTTGCGATACTTGCTCACTTTGAGGAGGAACAAGGGATTTGTTTTTAAAGGATGAAGGAGGAGCTTGTCCTTTTGTCAACTCTTAGCATTCTAGACCATGTGCATAATTGGATGAATAGGGGAAACCTTTCATTTTATGGCAATAGCAACTCATGATTTCGTCATTCCTAAGCTTCACAATGTTTTAATATGTTTTGATGTGTGTGGTCCAAGAGGAAACTTGATTCACCAGGAACAACTTAATGCTTCTAAATATTGTTTGATTTTGAATCAAGGTTGCTCAAAGTGCTAGGAGTGGTTGAGTGGTTGAAAAAAATTGGACTTTGCTTATGGATAAATGTGGTGTGTAATATTTTATGATACCTTCACTACAAGATTTTGAAAGTTAAAAAGTGCACACAAAATAGTTAGTGGTTGCATAATCATTATTGCTAATTATTATATGGTATCTATCCTAGTTTATGTGAACCTCTTAATCATCAAAATATCATAAGAAAAATTACAAATTATTGTGATTGATGGAGTGATGGGTAATATTTGATGTAAGGTACCCCTGATTAAGGTGACAAGATATTAGTGGACTAGCGATAATCCAAATTAACCAAATTATCCCTATCATGATAATTAACAAATGCCTAAAATGCATCTATGTAATGAGGTAGGATGTATGGATGGATGTATAAAATGTAATATATATATATATATATATATATATATATATATATATATATATATATATATAATATTAGCCATGTATATGTACATATTTACAATCTTCACTATGCATAAAATGCCTTCCAAGTGTATTATATTTAATGACTCAGGTTCCAATATTCCCTCTAAATTTGCAAGTCGATATGTTCTTGGATCTAATTTCTATTTAACAATGTATGGACCTAGCCAATTAGCCATGAATTTGTTTATCAAGTGCAACAATGCATTGGTGTTATGTTGATTCTATTTAAGAATAAGATCTCCCACTTGGAATTCGTGAGGATTGACTTTTGTGTTATAGGCACGCTTGATGCGATCTTGATATACTCGTAGATGTTCTAAGGTATTGATTCACCTTTTGTCAAGGAGTGTAAGTTGGTCAAGATGTGCTTTTCTAGTTGTGTCGTCATCCATGAATTCTTGTAATGCAACTCATTAAAAAGGGATCTCGAGCTCAAGAGGCATTATTGCTTCGGATCCATAGACCAATGAAAAGGAGTTGCCTCGGTTGGTTTTTGTATGCTTGTTCGATAAGTTCATAATATCAAGGGGAGTTGAGTATGTAAATCTCTATGGTTTTCTTTAAAAAGTTTTTTGAAAATGCTTATCAAAATCTTTTTGGTTGCTTCAACTTATCCATTTGTTTGTGGGTAGTAAGGAGTCAAGAAATTGTGTTGGATATTGAATTTGTTGCATAATGCTCAAACATCCTTGTTTTTAAAATACTTACCATTATAAAAAATGATATTTGAGGGAATCCCAAAATGACAGATAATATGCTAAAGTATGAACTCCGTAATTCGAGGTCTAATCATAGTGATCATTGGAATCACTTCGACCCATTTGGTGAAGTATTTTGTGGTAGTTATGATGAATTTGTGTTGTCCCGAAGAGGCAATTGAATTTTTTCCAATCAAATCTAGGCCCCATTGTGAAAAGAACCAAAGGCTTTGAATGGACTATAATGTTTGTGATGGTACATGAGTCAAATTGGTGTGATGGTGATATTTTTGATATTTTTTCACATATTGACAACAATCATTTTCCATAGTGGGCCAATAATAACCCATGCAAAAAATGCACTTTGCAATGACCATTCCACTAAAGTGGCCACCACAAGTACCATCATGGGCTTCAATTATGGGTTTTTATGCCTCTATGAGATCTAGGTATTGAAGTAAGACTCAATTATAGCCACATATATACAACACGTCCCCCAAGAGAGTGTAACGAGCTACTTTATGTTTGAACTTTATTTTTGCAGTTCCTGCCAAATATGATGGGAGGGTCCCAAACTTGAGGAAGTCTCTTATTTGATCAAGTCAAGATTTGTATGGTTTTATGTGGATTAAATAAACACTCTTCTCGGCTTCAGATTCTACTTGTATGATTGTAAATTTGGATATTTTTGTAATGATAAGCGATTGGAATTATTCATTTTCATTTTTAGAATGAGTGACCCTAAAGAATCCATCGCATCCACAAATCTATTAGTCAAATGAGGTAAGTTTTTAATCTTATACCAGTCAAACTTTACTAGCAATTTTATTGCTACTTTATGATATTGTTTCAATACTGGCTCTCTACATTGGTAAGTTCCTTTCACTTGGAAAATGACAAAATGGGAATCACCAAAAATTCATATACGCTTAATACCCATAGCTAGTGCTAATTGAAGTCCTAAAAATAGGGCTTCGTACTATGCATTGTTATTTGTGCATGGAAATTCAAGTTTGAATGATAAAGGAATCAGTATTCCTTTGGGTGTATAAAATATGAATCCAGTACCTTGTCCTTTTTCACACTTTTATCCATCAAATAAGAGAGTGATGTCAACATCATCATTAGGAGGGACTAGTTATTCTTGTTCAGTGATGAAAAATACTGAATCATGTGGGAGCTCTATAAGAAGAGGTTGATCATTAATAGGTGAGCCTTTATGAGTTTATCGGTTATCACCTAACCTTTGATGTATTTTTGGCTAATGAATTTGAGATCAAATTTTGTTAAGAAAATTATCCATTTTGTGGTTTAGGTGTTGTTGTATGTGTGAGTCATCATGTAATGCAAAGGATTTTCTCTAGCTATGACATAGGTAGTGTTACTTAGCATATAATATCTGAGTTTCTTAGTGGAAAAAACCATTGCTAAGCACAACTTATCAACATAAGCATATATTTTCTCATAACTCACCAAAGTTTGACTAATGTAATAAATTTCTTGCTCTTTATGATTCTTGTTCTTTTGCGCAAGCATTGTCCCTAATGCAAAATCTATTGCAAAAATGTAAATGTGAAAAGGGACTCCTGGACGAGACAACGTTAGTACTGGTGGTGAAGCCAGATATTTCTTGATATCATCAAAAGAATCTTGATATTATTTTATCTAGGAAAAGGTCACTCCATTATGTAGCAAGTGATTAAATGGCCTACATTTGTCTAAGAGTTGTGCAATGAATCAATGAATGGAATGAATCTTTCCTTGCAAACTGTGCAACTCTTTAAGATTTTTTGGAGGTGGTATATCAATAATAGCCTTGAAATTATTAGCGTCCATTTCAATGCCTCACTTGGAGATAATGAATCCTAGAAGTTTACTTAATGTGACTATGAATACACAATTCTTAGGATTTAAGCTTACTTTATGTTCAAGCAATCGATCAAAAACTTTTTCTAGTACTTCAATGTGCTCAAGATGTGTTTTAGATTTTGCAATAATATCATCCACATAGTCTTCAATAATTTTGTGCATAGAGTCATGGAAGATATATGTCATGGTACATTGATAAGTGGATCCTACATTTTTTAGACCAAAGAGCATCACATTATAACATAAAGTCCCTCAAGGTGTAGTGAATACTAATTTGTGTTGGTCCTCAATATTAATTCAAATCTGATTGTATCTTGAAAATCCATCTATTAAAGAAAGCATTTCATGGTCTACATAGGAGTCTACAAGTTGATTGATGTTTAGTAGTGTAAAATCATCCTTGGGGTACTCCTTTTTTAGGTCTCAAAAATCTACGAATACGTGTACCCCCCATTCGGCTTGCAAATGAGTAACATCTTTGAGAGCCATTCTGGATAATCAATGGGTACTATGAAACCCACATCTAATAATTTTTATGGCTCTTCTTTTAGTGCTACAATAGATGAAGTTTCCTTAGTTTCAACTCGTATGGTTTAGCTTTAGGAGCTAAGGTGATATTGTGGACCACTAAGTTAGGCTCAAGGCCAGGCATATCTTTGTAAGGCTACGCAAAGACCTCTTTCTTCCTTGTTAAAACGTCTAACATGTGCTCTTTCTCTTTTATGGATAAATATTTTGTGATTTTCAAGATTTGAGGATTATTCGCATCTTGACTCAGCTTCACATCTATGGATTCTTTGAAAAGCATATGAGAACCTTCTTCCAACTGATGTGGAGTAGGAATGAGATGAATATCATCATCCACATGCTCGAAGGACTCAGGTAACACCTTCTCTACTTTGGTTTGAAAAATAGAATTAGGTGAAGGTGAATATTGCTAAGGGATGTAAGCATTTGAAGCTCTTAGTAACTCTTCAAATAGGATAAATTTAGTGATGGATGGTAGGGATGAAATCCTATCCATGGTGATAACGCTAGTGTTGATCAAAATTAGTTTTACCAAATTGTACGGGTTACAGAGTGGGGTGAAAAAATAAAAAAAAAACATGTTAACTTGGTGGAAATGGGGTGGCTATAATTTTAGGAGTGAACTATCTCACTCACTCTCTCTAGGTTGGAACTGATCTATGAAGGGTGAATAATGATATTGCAGAAGCAACCAAGGTAGTGGTGGTGGATCTGGATCAAGGCACTCACACTCTTTATTGAAGTGAAAGATGAAGTGGTCTATAGGAAACATTGTAGTATAGCACTCATATCTCTCGATGGGCTCTATAGAGGCCACATCTCCTTGGGGACCACCAAAAATGTGATTGATCCAATCTAAGTTTGGTCTCTTGAAATTTCTTAAAATCCTCATCGAAGATGTAATCATCAGAAATGTAATCGATCATAGCTATTTGCAATGTAATATATAAAAAAGCCTCATTTAAATTAGGTACAAATTTAGAATCCAAATACTCATCATCACTATCATCACAGACCTTTCTCTTCTCATCCTCTTATTTGTACTCAAGAGTGAGTCATTGGAATGCATGCTCGAAAGAATAGTTTGAGGTTGATGGCCTATATCCTAAGCTAGAGCGATCATGAACTTCTCAATATTGGGGTTCAATAATGTGATATGGACCCTGTTCATGTCATTTGAGACCAAACCCCTACTATCTAATGCTATAAAAATATCACAAGGGAAAATTTGGGTTGGATAGATATTCTAGATTGGCACAAAATTCCTGTATGGGTTCATCATTAGGAGGATGTGGATTGGATTAAGAATCCACTCTCCCATATACGAAGTTGATCCTATTTGGTTTGGAATCCATTCTATACATTGCACCTATAGCTAAAGTTGGGTCGCACGAGTGATCCTAAGATCTGATAGATTGGATAGTTTGTGTTACTATGCCACTTTCAACTATGTACTCACCAGTATCTAGATTGGTGAGATGAACTACAACTTGAGTCGGTTAGGATGTAGATGGTTAAGGAGATGAGGTGGATGTTTCAAGGGTGGATTGTGGCTTAGGTGGAGGTGATGGCTCACTCGACAATGGTTCTTTTTAGATAGGAGACTCTATCTGCGAGACAATGGATGGTGAGGTTTGAGGCAAATTTGACTTGATGGGATTGTTAGTAGTTGGTAGATTTGGTTGGGCTAAAAAGGTGAATGGCATTTGCAAAGTGGGAGGTGCAGTTACTGAAGTTGATGATTGGTAGCAATATAATTAGGTATGATGGAAAATTGATATAAAGTGAATGGGGGTTGACTTTTTTTGATGGCTTAAGATGCAAAGGCTTGATCAACTATGGGTAAAGCCTATGGAATGGGTGCTTTGGATGAGGTGTTTTTAGTTGGTGTAGTTCAAATAATGAGAGGTTGAATGGAAATGTGGGTGGATGGAAGCAATGGCTCATATGGATTGGATATCAAGTTGCAGTACTTAAATGACTTAGTGTCGACTTGAATGCAATGGAATTTTCTCTCGTACACATATTTCAAACATTGGTGTAATATCAAGGGAACACACTTTATTTTCCTAATCTAGGCATGTCCAAGAAGTATGTTATACTACATAGCCCATTCCAAGATGTGGAAGAGTACATGAATGGTATTCATCCCCACTATTATAGGTAAAACTAAATTCCCCATAGTGGAACACAAAGCATCATTGAAGGCCCACAGGACAAGGTGGATGTGGTGATGTGAGATGATGGTAGGTTGAGGTGTTTGATGGCTGGGGTGGTGATGAGATTGATGGAGGAACTGGTATCAATGAATACTATCTTAAATGGTTTTATATCAATATGAGCTACAATGTGCAATGGAGGATCAGGTAACTTTGATGATACACTCTTTTCCTCAAATTCATAGAATGATATTGAGGGTTCCATGCAATTTTGGATACTCCCCATGAAAGTGTTGAAGGAATTAGGATCTTCTATTTATAGCTTGATGAGATTTAGGATTTCCATCAATGCCTCATGATGTGGGGGAGATTATTGTATAAGCTCATATATTGATAGTTTGACTGATGCCATCCTTAGGCTCTATTTCAATCAACCTCTTAGGGTGATGATTGGTCTAGATGGATGATTTATATTATGAATGGGTGGAGATGGAATGGTTGGGCCTAGTTGTATGGGTACACTAGGTTGTGCTATAGGAGCTAGTATTGTTTGGGTTATCTCATTTTCTTGTGTGTGATTTGTTTTTCTCTACCCTTGGGTGACTGCACTGATGGCCCCCATAAAACTTTGGTATAGTTGTGACACATGATTAACTTGATTGGGAGGAACTATAGAAGTTGATGCTCCTACTGCTTGTTGATTTACCTCATGATGCGGTAGTGGTGTTTGATATATTCTAAGGTTTTGATTTGGTTGGGTTAAGGGGTTATCAATCTTGATATTTCCTTGTTCAAGTAAGTCTTACACAATGTTCTTAAATCCAAATAAAGTTTTGATGTAATGACATTTTTGTTAATAAAGATGCAGAAAATATGGTCTTTGTAGTTTCTAGGTTTTGGCTTATTTGAATCTTCAAGATTCATTTCTAGAAATTTGAAAGCATGTGCCTCATACAAATTCTGGAAAATGGATGAATATGGTTTAGGTAATGGGGTGTAAATGTGCTTGGGCCTGAATTGTTGATGTTATCTTTCTATAGATTTAGCTTGGTTCTACAGTTGCTTTGTGGGGGTGGAACCGCTTGATAATTTTATTGTTGCGGTTGTTGTTGTTGTTGTTGTTGTTGTTGGGGTTGTACTTGGACTTGGGCTTGTTGGATTTGCTATAAAGGTTGGCTCAAGACTACTTTATTAACCTTTCTATCCTTGTACTAGTAATGGTTATTCCCCTTTTGATTATTATTCTACCATTCTTTCATTTTATATTTGATTTCTTCTATTGCCCAGTCTTGGGTGATGTTGAACCTTGAATGTAATCAAGTGTGATAGTGTGAATGCATTAGTGATCATACGTAGAATAGGTTAGCATATTTCCTATTAAGAGGAATTGTAGGATGCAGTTAGACTCAGTCTAAGTTTAGATTTTTGTTATGCATCATAGTTATGTTGAGCTATAATCTGTTTGATTATGCTCTATATAATGTAAACCTATTTTTTGAGCAATTAAAATTGAATGTTAATGTGATTTGATATCACATTTTGGTATCAGAGCCTGAGAGAAGAGCTCTTCCACAAACTTGGATTGCCCATCATTCGTGAGTTCAATCTATTGTTGTTTGTGTTGTGAGGTGATTCGTTTAAACTTTGTGCTATGAAGGTGGAGATCTGCGTATAGCGCAGGTGCTCAGTGTGAGAAAAATCAAACCTTTGCACTGGACGTAGTGGTAGTAGTCAAACTATTTTATTTTCCTGCTGTAAAAATCCACGTTGGATTTTGCGATTGAGGAAGCGAAAACATCACAGTGAAATATGTCTCATTTTAAGTGAAGGAGAGAAGAGATTCAAGAAGGATCCAACATCAGGATGCATTGAGATTAGATTACTGCTATGTGAGATAAAGGTTTGCGTGGATGTGATCCACTATAGATGGTGAAAGAGCATGAGAAGCAGCAAGTGGAGATGTATTGTGATATGTCCCGATCACTATTCTAGATCCTGTGCATGTCGTAATGTTTAATTTCCATCCAAATTGATAACATGATTTGTGCCCATAGAGCATAGTGTTTGTTTGATTACATTGAGAAAGCAACATGATTTGCTGTGCACAAGTTGAATGTGTGCAAGAGACACTAAAAAAAACAACAAAGTGTGGACATGCTCCGATGTTGCTATGTGTTTAAAATAAATTGGAATACCTGCGTACACATTTGCAGTCATGAAATATTATTGCAAAGTAAGCATATTCCTTGGAGGTGCGTGAGACGCATAATTTTTTTTTCTTTTCTGTGATTGGGGAAGTCCACTATCATGTAGACTGGTCGCTATTCTAAGACACAGAGACCATGTTTTGAGATGTTCCTGAGGTAGTTCACATCAACGAAAAAAGATAGTGTACTTTGAAGGAGTTTAAATTAAGTGAGATTGTTATCCTGTACATTGGTGCATTGGCGCATCCTGCATGACGGAGAAGTGAACGCTGTTTGAATTATTAGCATGAACACGTTTTTGATTCGCTACAAAGCCGAATGTGTGATTCACTATGATTTGATGGATGAAACCCAACACTTCAAAGCCAGACATGTGATGCGAGTTGCTGAGTGGAAGAGGAGGCGCTAAGGTACCAGCATACAATGACGTCGAGGGATCTAGTCCCAAAGAGGTAAAAAAAAATTGCATCTATTATTAAAATTTTATCATTTTTTTTAATAATTTAATATTAATTTAATTAAAAAATTATTATTATTATTTTTAAATTTAATGGTTTTTAGTTAAAATAAATTTTATTATTAAATTAAAACTTTTGATAAGAATTTTATTTTTGCAATAAGAGGATTTGCACAATTGCCTAAGAGGCAATCTTTGTAACAAGCTCAAAAAGAGGGAGAAATTCCAACCTTGTAAGAAATTCCGACACGCCTGTTTAACACTTCCAATTGCGCTGCCCCTTGGAACCCCATTCAGGGGCCTAAATTTGATTTTTGAGAGGGGCCTAGTAAGAAGACTTATGATAAGATCAAACGAATGTTATTTTGCTCTTCGTTCTCTTTTGGACAGAGAGACCCCTGAAGCATTTGATGAAAGAGTGTGTTTGTATGGTCTCAATACCGTCTTGAGTCAGCTTCAAAATTTTGTAATTGCAAACCAGAGAGTACTTGATGCTGGTTACAATGGAGATTTCAAAGATAACTCTTTTGATAGTGGACCTACTCCAATTGATAGTGAGGATCAAGATTACGCACCTGAGGAGTCTGTATCTATTGAAGTAGCACCACAGGAACCTAAAATCATTTGTCTTAGTGACAGTGATTCTGTTGAGCGAGTGGAACCAAAACCACATTCACCTGAAATCATAATTGTTAGTGATGATAGTGATTCTATAGCTGAAAATTTTGCCATTGAGGAAATAGGTGATCCTATGGAAGAAGAGCAATATTTGCATGAGAGAATTGACAGCATGTGGTTCGATCTAAATCTGTAATTTTCTTTGTTTATATGCATCTTGCCTTGTTTGTGGAGTTGAACGTTCTTAAAGAATAAAATATTTGTTGAGCTAGAATTTTGTAGAGCTAAGTCTTGTGATGGAAAACATGAAGGTGCCAAGTTTCAATGGAGATGATTATGCTTATTGGAGCATAAGGATGAAAACCTTTTTGATGGCCAAAGATATTTGGAGCATTTTAGACAAAGGATATGAATAACCTACTTGGAGCAAGCTACAAGGTGAGGAGAGAAAAGAGAATAAGGAGCAACAATATGAAAATTGCTTAGCCCTTATGGATTTGAGGAGATGAATGGAAAAGAGTGTTTTTCCTCTCATAGCCAATTGTAGATCAGCTACAATGGCATGTCAAGTGTTGAAGGATGCTTATGGGTTTGATGAGGATACCCATAAAGCCATGTGTGACAATCATGAATATTGTTTAAGCAAGGAGGAGTCTTGCTTCCTTGAAGAAGTTTTTGAATTAGATCCTTTTGAAGGAGTTTTTGAAGAGTCTTGTAAAGACTCATATGAAGAAATGCTTTGTAATGGAGAATTATTTCTTGAAGAGGAAGACATATTTGAAGAAGAGCCTTGTGTGAAAGAGAGTAAAGAATCCCTTCATGGAGAAGAGGATGAGAAGGAGCCATGTACAATTCTCATTGAAGAGAGTTATGATGAAGATTGTTTCAAGAGGGAACCTTGTTCCCTAGAAGATCCTTTTGGAGAGTCTTATGAAGACTCATCTGAAGATTGTTTTGAGCAACCATGGGAGACTCTCATTGATGAAAAAGAGGATGAATGTCTTATTGACGAGACAATTTTTGATAGATCATTCTATGGGAATTATGTTTCTTGTGAAAAATACTCCAAAGGGGATGATGGCTTGCTTGAAGAATCAATCCTAGAAGAAGGAAGATAAACACTCATATTGAAGTGTTCCTTGCTTACAAATCATCTAGTTGAGTTAGTGTATGATGAAAAATACCTCATGGAGGAGACAAATGGAGAGTGTATTTTGGAGAATGCACCTACAGTTATCATGGTAGAGAATAAAGAAGTTTTGTGGGATGATGATGGAGAAGCAATATTCATGAAAGAACATTGGCTCACTTATCTTGAAGAAAATTAACTTGGAATGCATATGTGCTCTCTTGAAAGAGCAAATGAAGTTATGTGGGATGATTATCCAAGTGTAGAAGAGGAAGAAGAGATGAAGAGAATAAGTTTCATGCTCCATAATGAAGATTATCTCAAGGCTGAGATAATAAAAGGAAAAGAACATTATGAGAAAGACTATCTCAAGGAGGAGATAGAAAATACTGAGATAGTCATTAATGGACTTCATGATGTATTGGAGGCATCATCAAAGGAGATTGAGAATTGTCTTGAAGAGGCAATTATGGATGAAGATCACTCACTTGGAGTGACTACATTGCAGAAAAAGAGTTGTCTTGAAAAGGCAACAATGTATGATTGCTTGAATGAAAAGGCAACAATGTATGATTGCTTGGATGAATGGTGTTTCAACACACCAACATGGATTGAACAAAGGAGGAGAAATCTTAGTGAAGAGTTGATTGTTGATCTTGAATCATCATACAATGAAGGAGAACTGCTACATACTAGCTGTATGGGAAGAACCAAATCTACTCATACTAAAGGTAATGTTTTTATGATTAATGATTTGTTTTTTGTGAGAAGGAATGAAAAGAAAAGAGAATGTCTTCCAAAGGCATTATTGAGAGGTGATTGTATCATTGAGACAACTTTTATGAAGAGTATTCTTGGAGAGAAGACAGTGATGGAGAACTTTGGTCACATGGATCAAAATGATGTGTTCAAAATTCCTTGGGAGAAGGAATATTGTAAAGTCATTGTTTTGAGTGAATATTTGTGTGAGGAGCAACTTTATTTTGCATATGTATTTGGTCATTATATGGCCATATTTTTTGTGATATTTTGTGTGGAAATATATGAAATAATTGTATGGTATAATCATCTATGTGAGATGATTTATTGTAAATACTCATGTGGAGTATTGTTTAGTGTTGAATATTTAAAAGAAGATCAAAATATGAGAGCATGGTTTCAAGACCATAATGATAAATATGTAAGAGAGTGGTTGCTGAACACCACAAGAGGAGATACTTTTGTTGAAGGGGGAGTTAATCAAAAAAATAAGGCACTCAAGCATTTGCAGGAAATTCCACATGAAGAGTGGAAGGAGTGCCACCACAAGTATTTTGTAAATTCTGATTTCTTGATTCAATATTGGAGTAAATGTAAGAGAAATATTTTCTTTCAATTTTGTGATGCTTAAAGAACTCTTGCATGAGTGTCTTTAGCATCAAGAGGATAATTTTGAACCTCGAATGTAATCAAGTGTGATAGTGTGAATGCATTAGATATCATACATAGAATAGGTTAGCATCTTTCTTGTTAAGAGGAATTGGTGGATGAAGTTAGACTTAGTCTAAGTTTAGTTTTTTGTTATGCATCATAGTTATGTCGAGCTATAATCTATTTTATTAAACTTTATATAATTTAAACGTATTTTTTGAGCAATTAAAATGAATTTTAATGTGATTTGATATCACAGGTGAGTGCTTCTTCAAATGTTTTATATTGTTGTAGTTGTAATAATAAGGAGATAGGTTTGGCACAACTCCTCATGAAAATTCATGTTAACTCCACCATAGGCAGGGAGAATGGTAATTTGGTCATGATTGCCCTCCAGTGCTTACCAAAATCCATAGACCGATTCATCATCATATTATCGTAGATTGAGAAAATTGATCAATGTGGTCTTCTTTCTTAAATTCAAGGAGAACCACTCTAAAAATTGGTCTGCTATTTGCTCAAAAGTATAGATACTTTTATGCAATAAGTGGTTGTACCAATCCAGGCATCTCCCCTAAATATCTAAGGAAAAGTATGGAGTATGAGTGCATCATTTTTTTTGATCCTGAAGTACACATTAATGAATTCAATCACATACTCTTGGGGGTCCTCATCCCCCTTGAATTTATCAAATTTTGGTATTTAAAACTCTATCAGGTAGGGTGGTGATGGTACCGAAGCATGAATTGGATGATTGAGTAGCTAACTTAGAGTAGGTTTATGGTATTGCATACTCGATGTTTGCATGGCCAAGGTATCAATATGACTTTGCAAAAATTAGAACTTTGGATATTTTAGAGGGTTAAAACTCTGGTTGGTTTGCTGCTGCTAGAAATAGTGTGCACCATTGGTAGGGTTTGGATGATGTGAGATGTTAGCATGGAATGGATTATGGTATGGTTGTTGATGATGATTTTTATGGTTATGAGGGGATGGGGTATGTTGGCATGCTGACCTAAAGAGTTAGCATACATTTGATGAAGTGGATTAGTGGCTATGGTTGTGGTTGGGGGATGAAACACCCAAGATGGATCTTGAGTGAAGAAGGTATTTTTATGAGATGTTGATGGTTGGTTATGATCTATCCTCTATGACTATTACTTTAGGTAGAGATTAATGCTTTAATTAGCATTATCCATGATTAGTTATTGCAACAATAGGAATTCTTATTGCATGAAAATCAAAGAAAAATATGGTATGGCCATGTATGTGGTAGATGGTTGGGACAGTTGCATGGCAGGCATGTTAGTGGATGTAGGTGGAGGTTACATGGCAAAAGGTATTGATTTTGTATGGGGGATATAAGATATGGGATCTATGGATGATGTGTATGGGATGGATGCAGGGACCTGCATAGTAGCATTTAATTGCACTTCATAAAGGGGGTTGGTGCAGGTGATGTTTTAATTTGGTAAAATGAAGGGTTTTTGGTTAGCTGATGATGGATGATTATGAGCTAGGGTTGTAGTAGTCAATTCAAAGAGTGGATTTGTGAATATTTTATTGAACTATTTTGGTTGTGAGAATATGGTTTCCTATTGTGGTGGAGGAAATATGCAAGGTAGAATGGTAAGTGGTGGTAATGATGGAAATGCCATACTAGCTACATTCAGGTATAACCTAACAGTATCCATGTAGACATATATGACCTGACCATTTGATGGCATAGGTGGGTCACTCCTAGGAGTCTCAGGGATGGTATAATGGGTAGTCCTCTGCATAATATCTATTTCCAAGATAGAGGCACTACTAGAGGGCCCAACATTCAAGTTTAGGGACATAGTAGGGGCTATACTAATTTGCCCTACCATTGAAGTTTTAGGGGCCTAACAAGACTGATATGGAGGATCCATGGATGAAGGCAATTAGATTTGAATCTAGGATAACTTTTTGGCTTGGCTACGGGTTGTTGAAGAACACAAGATTACATTGAGAGGGGGCGTGAATAGTATAAGATCACTTTTTACTTTTTCTTTCCCAATCAATATTATGCAATGTAAATATAGAAATATCAATAGCAATAATAAAATTAATGCACAAATAACCACACACAATTGAGACACCAGAATTTACATGGTTCACCCAATGTGGGATACTCCACAAAGAAAACATTTTACTAAAATTTTCTCAATCAATATCTTGGGAATCCTTTCCCTATTACAATGTTTATGGACCTAAGTCTAAAGGAGACACAAATCCTCTAATCAAGTTCATGTATCTCTATCCACATGAGACACCAATCTCCTAATATTTGGTCTGGATTGTGATCCTCTAGAAGACCTCTACCTCCAATGTCCTTCATAATTGGAACTCTATTCACAGAAGACACTTGTATTCCCTACTCTAGCTAGAGATATATGTCCTCAACTCTATCACATCCAAATTTGTATCTCAAATATGCACTAAACATAGTATGTCGTTCTAGCACAAATATGTCCTCAATCTCTGTCTCTAGTCTGGCACAAACCTATCCTCAAATTTGCACCAAAATATATCCTTGAATCTATACTAAACACAGTCCTTAGATCATGCACAAATCTTTCCTCAATCTCTGTACTCAAGCTTGAATCAATATCAAATCAAATCTACTAGATCTGCCCCAAACCTTAACTGAAGGTTTGAACAAATCAATAAATCAAATCCGTTCTCAAGTCTTCTCAAAGACTTGTCTCAAATATACCTTGTAAGATTCCACAAAAGCTCACACCAATCTATCCAAAAGTCCTCTCTAGTACTTATCCAATATAATCAATAAGTTCCCACAAGAACTTATCCAAATATGCTCTCAATCTGTATTGTAAGCTTCCACAAAAGCTTACCCAAATTTGTCCACAAGTCCTCTCTAGAACTTGTCCAATATGCTCAATAAGTTCCCACAAGAACTTATCCAAATATGCTCTCAATATGTATTGTAAGCTTCCAAAAAATCTTACCCAAATTTATCCATAAATCCTCTCTAGAAATTTTCAAATCCACTCAATAAGTACCCACAAAAACTATTCCAAGTCTACTCTCAATCTGTATTGTAAGCTTCCACAAAAGCTTACCCAAATTTGTCCACAAGTCTTCTCAAAGACTTGTCTCAAATCTGCACAACAAGTCCACACTAGAACTTGTCCAATCTCATAGAAACATAAAGACAATTTTTAGAGACTCAATATGTTCTATACTCATCACAATGCTCGTTTACTTTCAATCACTCTTTTAGAAACATACAAAGAATTGTTAGAGACTCAATATGTTTCAAATCAATACTCAGTAACTTTTCAATTCAATTCAAAATATAGAATAGTTTTGTTTTATGGAAATTGAACAATAACTTCACATACCCACTTGACTAGGCTCAACCAACTCTACTCAACCAATCACTCAATGAAACAATCCTTCCTTACAAAACCTAGTCCAAGCGTATGACATTCACTCAAAATGTTCCCAATAATGCTTATCAACCACTCTCACATAACAATGATACTCATATTATTTTCAAACCCTAGTTCAAATTCCTCACTCAACAACAATGCTTATAACATAATATTTACATAACAATGATACTCATGTTTAGGAGGTGAAGTCACTATGCAATATTATTGCTAGCAGAAACTGTTGTTAGATGTCTAGGTAGCAGATGTCTAGGCTGCTAGACATCTAGGAAGCAACGCTTGACATCTAGGCAACAGTGCCTGATGTCTAGGCAGTAGACGTCTAGGCTTCTAAACGTCTAAACGTCTAGGTAGCATTGCTTGGCATATAGATAGCAGTACTAGACATCTAGGATACAAACATATA
The DNA here is from genome assembly GCA_028583015.1 of Wollemia nobilis. Lineage (NCBI taxonomy): Eukaryota > Viridiplantae > Streptophyta > Pinopsida > Araucariales > Araucariaceae > Wollemia > Wollemia nobilis. Next base: position 515,424 of record JAQPPZ010017031.1, on the reverse strand, counting down.
GGATGCTATATGTCTAGGTAGCGTTGTAGACATCTAGGTTGTAGTACGAGACTAGACATCAAAGCAGTATGAGACATTAGCAGTTTGGCTATAGTGAGACATCAACAGGTCAGTTGCAATACGAGATGTCAATAGTAGGTCAGCTATAGTACAAGATGTCAGCAATATATTTCTAGGTAGATGTTAGTATGTAGAAGACAAATAGTCTTGGGAGCAAAAGATGAATAATCTTTGGGAGCTAAAATGAATAGTTTTTGGAGGCTTCCATTGGAAGATGAAACAAATAGTTTTGGAGTATTTCTTCTACTCTATAAAAGGGATGTGATCCCTTGCACAAGGTTGAGTGAGAGTGTATGATTTGTTGAAAATTTCAAAGTACGTGGATGTAAACTTTGTTGAAAATAATAAAATAGAAGTTATCATTGCCCCATGGTTTTTCCTGCACATTGCAGTTTTCCACATAAATATCTATGTCACTTGTGTTACTATTTTTGTGTTCTATATATTTTTTATTTTGCTTCCTCTTGTAGGCAACAAATATTAAATTTGTTCCTAACATCTAGTATCAGAGCTAAGTTTTTGTGCAAGTGGGAGCTGCAACAATGACAAAAGGTGTAACCAATTTTGAGATTGGGAAATTTGATGGTAGGAAATGTGCTCTATGGAAGATGAAGGTGGAGGATTTACTGGTTTAGAATGACCAAGCACAAGCCTTGAAAGGGGTAATGAGTAAACCAAGAAGCATGAAAGATGAGGAGTGGGTAACGATTGACAGGAAGGTGGTTTCTACAATCTATCTCTGCCTAGCAGACTCTATCTTGTTCAATGTAGCTGAAGAAAAGACCACGAAAGTCCTTGGCAAAAGCTTAAAAAGTTGTATGAAACAAAATTAGCAACTAATAAGGTTTTTATAAAAAATTAACTTTATAGCTTGAGGATGAAGGAAATTTCATCCATGGTAGATCATTTGAATGAGTTTAATACTCTGATCAGTAAACTTATTTTAGTTAATGTGAAGATGGAGGATGAAGATAGAGCTATCACCCTACTTTTTCCCTCTCAAACACTTGGGATCATATGGTGATGGCCATCAATAATTCATCACTAGGAACTTTCAATTTTTATGATGTGGTAGCTACTTTGTTGGCATAAGAGTTGAAGCAAAAAATATCTCTGGAACCCTCAACAAATGAAGCCCTATCTGTGAGAGGTCGATCATTCGAGGGGAGTAAACAAGGTAGAAAGCAATCCAGGTATAAGTATAAAGGACGTAAGCAGAAAGGGAAGTGTTGGCATTATGGGAAGCCAAGACACTCCAAGAAGTATTGTTGGCAATTAAATAATGGTGAAAAGCAAAATCAGCCATCAGTTGAAGCCAACGCAATAGATTCAAGAGAGACGACAACATGTGAAGCCTTCTGTATCAGTAAAAATAGATAAATTTTATATACCTGGATTTTGGACTCAAGTGCATCCTTCCACATGTCTCCCCATAGAGACTGGTTGACAAATATTAGCTATACTATGGTGGAAATGTCTATTTGGGTGATGATCATCCTTTACAAATTGTGGGAAGAGGGGATATAAGGATTAGGTTGGACGATGGTAGAAAAAGGATGTTATGTGATGTGCAACATGTGCCCTATTTGAGGAAGAATTTGCTATCAATCAAAATGATGGATAAGCTAGGATATTCTATTACCCTCTATAAGAACTATTGCAAGATACTAGAGGAGCTCTTGTAGTAGCAAATGGAGAATCTTATAGGACTTTATTCTGTTTATGCGGTGATACGGTGACAAACCATGTAGCATCAAAAAATTCTGTTCAAGATGTAGTAATGCTATGGAATCAACACCTAGGCCATATGAGTGAGAAAGACCTAAATATTTTGCATGAAAAATGTATGCTTTATGGGATTATGTCTTGCAATTTAGACTTATGTGAGCACTATATTTTTGGTAAAGAGAAGAGGGTTCGGTTTACTACAAGTCCTGGTAAGAGTTTTGATTTTCTACAACTTATACATTCGAATATATTTGGACCAGTCCCCACTTAGTCCTTGAATGGCACCATCTATTTTTTGACTTTTATAGATGATTATTCTAGGAGAGTGTGGGTTTACTTTCTAAAGAAGAATTTGGAAGCTTTGTAAAAATTTAAGGAGTTCAAAGCACGAGTAGAAAAGAGTTTGGGCCAGTCAATTTTGTGTCTTAGGTCAGATAATGGGGGTGAATATTGCTCTAAGGAATTTGAAAAATTTTGTATGCAGGAAGGTATTAAGCACCAGAAGACTGTACCATACACTCCATAGAAAAATGATGTGGCTGAGCAAATGAATCACACAATCATGGAACATGCAAGAAGTATGCTTAGCACAACCTTATTGGAGAAAACATTATGGGTGGAGGTTGTTAATACATCTTATCTTATTAACAGGTCACCTATAGTTTCGTTGGATGTTAAAATTCCAAAGGAGGTTTGGTGTTGTAAGCCAGTTGATTACTCTTATTTGTGCACCTTATGATGTGATGTGTTTTCCCATGTACCCAAAGAAAAAATGTCCAAGCTTGACCCGAAGTTAAGAAAATGTGTTTTTCTCAGCTATGGAGATATACTGAAGGGGTATAGACTATGAGATCCTACTGACCACAAGGTTATTATTAGTCGGGATGTAATTGCTTATGAAAAATCCATGCAAAGGAATGAGGTACAACAAAATACTAATGTTGTACCCATTGAAGTAGAATTTGGTGAAGATGAACATGCTAAAGTTTTTTATCAGCATGTAGAACAGGAAGTAGAATAGGAAGTAGAGCAGCCACAATGGTCACAAGACCAAGAGCCAGAATCGATAGATCATTGGGTTAGAAGATCTACACATCCACAAAAGTGTTTGGAAAGGTATTCTCATGTGTATCAATCCTCTTTTGCTTTGTTAACTGATTATGATGAACCTAGTTCATTTCAGGAAGCTAGAGAGTCTAAAAATGCAAGAAAATGGAGGAAATCCATGGAGGAGGAAATAGAGGCACTTCAAAAGAATAAAACTTGAGAACTTATGGATCTCCCACCTGGAAGAAATATTGTTTGAAATAAGTGGGTGTACAAAGTGAAGAAGAACAAAGATGGGCTGTTAGAACACTATAAAGCTCACTTGGTGGAAAAGGGCTATGTGCAGAAGTCAGGTGTTGACTTCAATAAAATTTTATCTCCAGTTGTGAATATGACTACTATAAGAGTTCTACATGCACTTGTAGCTGCACAAGATTTGGAACTGGATCAACTTGATGTAAATATCGCTTTCTTGCATGGTGATCTCGAGGAAGAGAGTTATATATGGATCAACCTAAGGGCTATGAAGAAAGAGGTAAATAACATTTGGTTTGCAGACTGAAGAAATCACTATACGAGTTGAAACAAGTGCCAAGGATGTGGTACAGGAAATTTGACACCTTCATGAAGAGCCAAGGTTTTAGTAGGAGTGAAGCTAACCATTGTGCATACTACAAGAGGTTTGATGATGGTAGTTTTATTATTTTGTTGTTGTATGTTTATGATATGTTGGTTGCAGGCCCCAACATGAAGAAAATCATTAATATTAAGGCTTAGTTGGCTAGGAAATTTGAAATTAAGGATTTAGGAGCAACAAACCAAATTTTAGGGATGAAGATACACAGGGACAGAAATGGAAGAAAGATCTGGTTAAGTCAAAAGTCATATGCGGAAAATATTCTACATCACTTCAATATGTAGAATGCTAAACCAGTTAGTACCCCACTTCTTCTACACTTAAAGTTGTCTTCCAACCAGTGTCCTAGAATGGAAGTAGAGAAGACAAGCATATATCGTGTACCGTATTCATCAGCAGGAAGAAGCCTCATGTATGCCATGGTGAGCAACAAACCAGATATTACCCAAGCAATAGGAGTAGTCAACTGGTACATGGCAAATATTGGTAAGGAGCATTGGAATGCAGTGAAGTGGATATTCAGATATTTAAGAGCCACTTTAGAAATTACCATTTACTTTGGATTGGTAGATTTGTAAGTTACAGGTTTTATAGATTTTGATTATGGTGGAGATAGAGATGGTATAAAATCCACTACAGGATATACCTTCACTCTTGCAAGAGGAGCAGTGAGTTGGGCTTCTAAGTTATAGTCTGTTGTGGCTTTATCAACCACTGAAGTAGAATATATTGTAGTGACTCATGCCAGCAAAGAGGTAATTTTGCTAGAGTGATTGTTGGGTGACTTCAAGGTAATGCAAGAGAAAATTATGTTGCATTGCGATAGCCAAAGTGCTATTTAGTTAGTGAAGAATCCAACATTCAATGATCGCACAAAACACATTGATGTCAAGTACCACTTTATCAAAAATGTGGTGGAAGAAGGTAGAATCCTATTGTAAAAAATTGACACTAAAGTGAATCCTACAGATATGCTTACAAATATGGTCAAGGCAGAGAAGTTTGAATGGTGCAAAAATTCTTTGGGCTTGCTGAAAAGTAACAAGGGCAACATTGGGCAATTGGAACTGGATGAAAATATTTGGTAGAAGAGTTCTTGTATACTGAATTCAAGTGGGAGAATTTTAGGAGATGAAGTCACTATGCAATGTTCTTGCTAACATAAAATACTGCTAGACATATAAGCAGCATACGTCCAGGCTACTAGATGTCTAGGCAGCATATGTCTAGGCTGCTAGATGTCTAGGTAGCATACGTATAGGCTACTAGACGTCTAGGTAGAAATGCCTAACATCTAGGTAGTAGTGCCTGACATATAGGCTGCTAGACATCTAGGCAATAGTGCTTGATGTTTAGGTAGAAGTACTAGACATCTAGGCTGCTAGAGTTCCTAGATGTCTAGGTAGAAGTACTAGACATCTAGGCTACTAGATATCTAGGAAGCGTTGCAAATATCTAGGCAACACTACTTGATGTCTAGGCTACAGTATGAGACTAGATGACAAGGTGGTATGAGACGTCAGTAGGTCAACTATAGTACAAGACATCAATAGGTCGACTGTAGTATGAGATGTTAGTAGCAGACATCTAGGTATACATAAGTACACGAAAGATGAATTCTTGGGAGTGAAATATGAACAGTCTTGGGAGCGAAAGATGAATAGTCTTTGGTATCTGAAATGAACAGTTTTTGGAGGCTTTTGTTGGAATATGAAACAAATGGTTTCGGAGTCTTCCATCTACTCTATAAAAGGGATGTGATCCCTTGCATAAGGTTGAGTGAGAGTGTATGAGTTGTTGAAAATTTCAAAGGATGTGGATGTAAACTTTGTTGAAAATAATAAAAGAGAAGTTGTCATTACCCCATGGTTTTTCCTACACATTGCAGGTTTCCAGGTAAATCTCTGTGTCACTTGTGTTACTGTTTTCATGTTCTATATTTTTTGTTATTGTCCTTCCTCTTGCAGGTGAAAATTTTTTGGAGTTTTTCATAACACTTTTCAAACCCTAGTTCAAGTTCTTCATACAACCAATTACTTCAACAACAATGCTTATAAAACAAGGTTTTAACAATAATTCTTTATTCCAGAAAACCTTGAAGCATTAAATCAACACACTCAATAAGGAAACCCTAATCAAGTCCTTTTCACTCCAAACTTATTTTCCAAAAAATCAACCAATCAACTCAACTATGGAATAATGTGCCCATACCTTTTTGCTTGATGAGAAGTAGACCACACAAATCTATCACAACCATAAACATCACTTTGCAAATATTAAGGAAGTTAGACAAACAATAAAAATCATATAATCACTCACAAATACACATTATTACTCCTTTCTTAAAATAATATCCAACACCACAATAGTTTGAATATTCACTTCTCAAAAACCCCAACTCATCACAAATTTATCTTAATCAATCATATTTGACATAAGCCACTTCTGAATTTTATTCTTCAAAAATCAATCCAATTTCTACTTATGACTCCCTATTTTAACATTGCATTTTTAAAGATAATTCTTTTGAAAAATAATGCAACAACTAATCTTTCCTTTTCTAAGGTAAAACAATTTTTACCCACCACTTAAATTTTCAGCAAACACTTTATAAAACCCACAAAAATTCCATTTTAACTTAGTCGAAAATCCAAAATCATTTACCTCCTTATTTATCCTAATACTAACCTTAGCCTGAGTCAAAAATCAAAATATTACGTGTCTTCATCTGAAGTTTCTTCTCCTCAAGAACTTGAGGTTGACTTTTCTTCTTATTTATTTTGAACCTGTTCAAAACCCAGACTTTTTTTGCTTGATGTAGACTTTTGTATCTTGATGAACTTTTCTAAATTATTTGAGCTATTTTTGAACCCTTTTAACTTGAATTTGGAGTCTTCTAAATATTCCCTTAGTAGGGCAACTTATTGTTCTAACCTTTCACATTCTAATACCTTTGATTCTAGATTATCCTTGAATTTCTTTGTCTTAGCCTTTGAATTGTATAAATCCTCTATAAGCATTCTTCTCTCTTCATTACATTCTTGAAATTGAGCTTCTAATTTAGAGTTTTGCTTTCTTACCTTATTTATTTTTTCAAGAGCATAGATAAGTTCTCCCTTAAGATCATATCCATATTTATCTGATTCTTCCTCTATTTATTTGCCTTTGTCCACATCTACATTTTCTTTTGACTTGTCTTCTATAGAATCACCTTCTCCTTCTTCTAGTGCCATTAGAAGTTTTTCATCTGGTCCTTCATGTGCATCCTCATATTCATAATCACTGAAACTATAACCATTCCTTGTACAACTATCTTCAATATGTTCAAAGTTACCACATCTACACTTGAGAATTACTGGGGTCCTATTCTTAACTAGTTCTTTTTCTTCAATCATAAATAGGACTTCATATCTATCATTGTCTAAAATACTAGAATCAGTATCACTTGAGTACTTACTTGCCTTATCTGCACAGTAGCTCCTATTTTATATTTGAAAGAACTTCTTTCATTGTCTGCTTTGTCCATCCTTGCTTTTCTTTTGGTGTCTGTATCTTTCTAATTCCCCATTCCTATGATCATATTTTTCTTCATCATTGTTATTATTTGCTTCTTGACAATCAGTTGCATAATGACCATACTTTCCACAATTGAAACATCTAACAAATTTTGTATCTCTATATATTATTGAATCCTTAATCCTTCTACCATAATTAGCTTCTTCATCACTGGATAACTCATTGCTTGATTCTAACTTCTTACCCTTTGTCTTCTTGATTTCTTTGAAGGCTGCTTCCTTCTAGGGAATAGGCTCTTTTTTTCTTAACTCAAAATATGTAAGAATACTAAGCAACATATCTCTTATCAAAGAATCACCATCCTTTGACTCTCCTATAGCAAAAATATTTTTACTAAATATTTTGGGAATAGATCTCAAGACCTTATCACAGACATCTGATTCATCAGCCTTCATTCCAAGTCCTTGCATAACATTAACAACCTCATCAATTCGAAGTAGATATGTACTAATGTTCTCCTCATATTTCATTCTTAACTTTTCAAATTGTCCTTTGAGATTTCATATTTTTTCTTTCTTGAAACCTTTATCTCCATATATATATTGCAACTTATTCCACATTCCTTTTGCATCTTGACAATGCATAACTTTTATGGACTTTGTTCTATGCAAACCTCTCAAAAGTGCATTCATTGATTTTGAATTGTAATGTTGTAGAAGCTTAACTTCCTTATTTGTAGGTGGGTCAATTGAGGGGTCGTATCCATTTTCAACTGCTTCCTAAACTTCATTGCCAAGTGCCTTCAGGTAGATATTCATTCTAAAACTCCAATATACATAATCACTTCCATAAAATACTGGTACTACATTATCTGAAGGTCCATTATTAGAATCCATTATGTTCTTTTTAGCTTTTCCTTCAAGCTATTAAACTCTTCCAAAGGAACCCACTCTGATACCAATTGAATAACACAAGCTTATATTGATAGGGGGTGAATAGTATAAGACCACTTTTTACTTTTTCTTTCCCAATCAATATTATATAATTTAAATATAGAAATATCAATAGCAATAATCAAAGTAATGCATAAATCACCACACATAATTGAGACACCAAAATTTATGTGGTTCACCCAATGTGAGCTACTCCATGGAGAAAATATTTCACTAAAATTTTCTCAATCAATATCTTGGGAATCCTTTCCCTATTACAATGTTTATGGACCTCTATCCAAAGGATACACCAATACCCTAATCAAGTTCATGGATATCTATCCATAGGAGACATCGATATCCTAATATCTGCTATGGATGGTGATCCTCCAGAAGACCTTCACCTCCATTACCCTTAGGAAATGGAACTCTATCCATAGAATACATCTGTCTTCCCTGCTTTGGCTAGATATCTCTGTTCAAAACTCAGTCACCTCCATATATCTATAATAAATCTACACAAAACATATTCCATCGATCTAGCATAAATCTATCCTCAATATTTGTCTCTAGTCTGGCACAAACTTGTCCTCAAATCTGCACCAAAATCTATCCTTGAATATGTACTAAACATAGTCCTTCGATAAAGCAAAAATATATCCTCAGTATTTGTCCTCAAGCCTTAACTCAATGCTTGAATCAATCTCAAATCAACTCGGCTAGATATACCACAAACATTAACTCAAGGTTTGAACAAATTAATCAATCAACTCTGTTCTCAAGTCTTCTCAAAGACTTGTCTCAAATCTATCTTGTAAGCTTCCATAAAAGCTCACACCAATATTTTTTTTTTTTTTTTTTTTTTTTTTTTTTTTTTTTTTCTTTTTTTCTTTTTTTTTTTTTTTTTTTTTTTTTTTTTGTTTTTTTTTCTCTTTTTTTCTCTCTCTTTCTTGTGTTTTTTTTTTTTTTTGCACAATTTCCCCCCAAATTTTCATAAAACTTTTCTTTCTTTGTGTTGTGGGGTTTTTAAAAACTTTACCCAAATCTATCCACAAGTCCTCTCTAGAACTTGTCCAATTTTCTCAATAAGTTCCCACAATAACTTATCCAAATCTAATCTCAATCTATATTGTAAGCTTCCACAAAATCTTACCCAAATCTATCCACAAGTCTTCTCAAAGACTTGTTTTAAATTTGCACAACAAGTCCACACTAGAACTTGTCCAATATCATAGAAACTACAAGATAATTGTTAGAGACTCAATATGTTATATACTCATTACAATGCTCAATTACTTTCAATCACTCTTTTAGAAACATACAGAGAATTGTTAGAGACTCAATATGCTTCAACTCAATACTCAGTCACTTTATCAATTCAATTCATAATATAGAATAGTTTTGTTTTATGAAAATTGAACAATCACTTCACACACCCACTTGACTAGGCTCAACCAACTCTACTCAACCAATCACTCAATTAAACAATTCTTCCTTACAAACCCTAGTCCAAGCGTATGAAATTCACTCAAAAATTTCCCAACAATGCTTATCAACCACTCTCACATAACAATGATACTCATGTTATTTTCAAACCCTAGTTCAAGTTCCTTACTTAACAACTCACTTCAACTACAATACTTATAACACAATATTCACATAATAATGATACTCATGTTATTTTCAAACCCTAGTTCAAGTTCTTCACACAACCAATGGCTTCAACAACAATGCTTATAAAACAAGGTTTTAAAAACAATTCTTTATTCTAGAAAACCTTGAAGCATTATCTCAACACACTATTTAAGGAAAACCTAATCAAGTCCTTTTCATTCCAAACTTATTTTCTAGAAAATCAACCAATCATCTCAACTATGGACTAATGTGCCCATACCTTTTTGCTTTATGAGAAGTAGACCGCACAAATTTGTCACAACCATAAACATCACTTTGCAAATATCAAGGAAGTTAGACAAACAATACAAATCATATAATCACTCACAAATACACCTTATTACTCCTTTCTTAAAATAATATCCAACACCACAATAGTTTAAATATTCACTTCTCAAAAACCCTAACTCATCACAAATTTATCTCAATCAATCATATTTGACATAAGCCACTTCTGAATTTTATTCTTCAAAAATCAATCCAATTTCTACTTATGACTCCTTATTTTAACATTGCATTTTTAAAGATAATTCTTTTGAAAAATAATGCAACAACTAATCTTTCCTTTTCTAAGGTAAAACAATTTTTACCCACCACTTAAATTTTCAGCAAACACTTTATAAAACCCACAAAACTTCCTTTTTAACTTATGCAAAAATCCAAAATTATTTACCTCCTTATTTCTCCTAAGACTAACCTTATCCTAAGTCAAAAATAAAAATATTAAAAGAGTGTTACCACTTTGCATTGCACGAATATTCAAACTGAGCACTTCTCTCCATAAGCACTTTCACCGTGGCTCCTAACGTCGTGGAGCCATGTGCTCCCTTTGGAACCTCCACTACCTTACACACTTTGAATTCCACTATTTGCACAAGCCACGAATTGGCTCCTTCACTTACGTTATGCAAAAACTTTGCACGAACTACTATCATGAGGGAATTGCGTATGAAAACCGATATTAATTATTTTTGACGGATGTGAGTGGATGCCTTGCCTTTGAGAAGGCTATGGTATTTATATACCATATGCCTTCATTGCTCCACGTCGGCGGTGAGGATGTTGTCTAGCAAGTGGTGACATCGGCGAAATGGGGGCAACTTTGCACGCAAACAAACCGACACCCAAAATTTATGAAATACGCCCAAACTTTAGCTTTGGAAATTTATTAAATATAATAAATTAAATTCTTTAAGAATTTAATTATTATAATTTAATAATTAACATGGTCTTTTGGCCTTAAACCAAACTTAAGGGCCTCTTTAGGTTTTTAGAAAAACCTTACAACTTGCTCACATGGTTTTAATGGAAAAACTTTTTATTTTTTGCTCACCCATGGTTTTAATAAAAACCCTTCATATGATTCCACATAATATTAAAAATATTATGAAGCTTTTTGCCATTAACCTTTGCATTGTTTCTTGACATATTCCTTGACATCAATGACAACTTTGACTCAAAATGTCCAACGGTTGTTACCATACGCTAAGGATGGGATGAGGTGTAAAATATGGATGTATGTGTGTGAATGTGTGATGGAAGCACAAAGTAAACATCACGTAAAGTAAACAAACAAACAAGTTTACTCCTAAGTTTCTGCAAAGTTTGATTTTTGTTTTTTATTTTTGAAAAGTTTTTGGTAAAAAAAATGATGTGCAAATGTTTAACCCTAAAAATGTATTTATGGACTTCACCTAGATGCTTTAACACACTAACCCAGTGATGAAGTCCAAGTTGTAAAACCCACCAAGACTTGGTGATGAAACCCAAATCCGATGAGGTAACCTAGGTTCTATCGATACTCACCTAGTTTACCGTGGGTAACGATACACCCTATGAAGAGGAATGCATTATATTTTCCATGGCTACAATGGTTCTTGGATAAATCTTAGAAAAATAATGGGGTAATATGTTGGGGATTGGTGGTGAAGTCCAACCTTGTCCAACATTTACATGCTAGTGTGTGAAGTATTCATTTATTATTGTGTAATGCAATCTAACATGTAATTCTATTTATTGCCTAAATGTAGAAAGTAGAAAATATATAGTAACAGATAAAAATAGATCAAGGACCAAACAACTAATTCTAGGCAAGATCTATAGAGTTTCTAAAATATAGATCTAACCATCTATGGGTAGTTAGGTCTGGTCAACTGCAACTACACGCTTAACCAATCACATGTGCACATTTAGGATTTCCTAACCATGGCCCTATGGTTCCAACTATATACTAAAAAAACAAGGTAGAGCAGGCTTGGAATCCTAAATATGCCTAGACTATTCCTAATCAGGCTATGCAAATGCTCTGCTAACTAATCTAAAATGTAGATTTCTTTGATTTCATTTTTTTTAAAATTAAGTATGCCTATCCTAAGACCTAGATGTAAACAATGGAAAACAAGGATAGATACTCCTATTTAACCTATTAAAATTTTAAAGTGATAGAAAAGAAATATGGGTTTGATCGTACATACCTGTGATCCTTTTACTGCTCCCTTCTGTCTGTTCAATTGCCAGTTCATGGTTCTACAATGCTTTAATCACTGATGCATGGTTCCACAGAAGTCCAAATGCTAGTGCACGGTTCATCTGATATATAATCATGAACTCATAGTTTCTCATGTGCAAGGCCAAATCAACTTGAGCTCTAGATCCATTGATTTCAATTTCTAATCTTCATGCAATCGAGCTTTAGAAACCTGCAATTATAGAAAAATATAGATTAGTAATAAATTTCAGTAAGGTAAAGACAAATAGAACCCTTAGGGGGTCCCACCGTGATTGCCATCACTGTAGCTAAAAGAACTAAACATAAAAATGTAAATTAGATAGAAAATAGAAGATTGCAAGAATTGATCTTTTGTATTAATATAGGGGAGCCTGAATCTCCCTATTTTACAATGCTTTTTATTTGCCCCAATGTGTTGGGGGTAATATTACAATGATTTCTCTATTCTAAATACAATAATTTAAGAATGGAGGGGGGCTTCCAACTCTTTAGAAAACTCTATGTTCTTAGTTCCTCCACTACAACTTCAAGGGTGAGTGGGATTTTAGTATCCAATAATGGAACCGCTCCAACTTTAATAGTTCTCCAAGTACCTTCTCCTACACACATGAAAAAGTAAATGAGGGTTTAGTAGCACTTGTATATAATATTGAAAACAATGCAATAAAACCCTCAAACTAATGTTGTAGAAAACACAGAAAATGAAACTAGATGCCTTGCTAAAAATCAACTTATTGATGATGCTTGTCATCCTTTTCTGGTTTTGAGAAACTGCATATATGTGGGTGGGGCTGGTTAATCATGGATGGGCAATTTAGAAACTGTGGGAAGGTAGTTGTGACTGTGTAACCATGGATAGGTGGTTTAGACTGAATGGTAGAATGCTACAAAAGATGACTCTAGGGCTTTAGATCTCTGGTTTCCTCAGAATACGTGTGAACTCCTGATGTAATTATGGCAAGCTGACGGTTCATGTTCTCAGTCTCTTTTGGTTGATGAGGTGAAGGTGCCTTTATAGGCACCTTATAATTTTGGATGAAAAATGGAGGTGGAAAGCTAGGATTTTAAAGTGGTAATCCAAGGTTTCCAGATGTAAGGGGTAGTTAGAGTGAGTCACCTGGGGTGTCTCACTTAATTGGGGTGATGTGGCTAATGGGTGAGTGCAAGTAGAGTGAGGTGTAAGGGATGTCCCATGTGAAGGGAAAAAGGGAACATGAGTGTGTGAGATGTGGCAAGGGATGGTGGTGAGGTGGCTAAGACACATGTCTAATGATTAGGCAGGGTATCCTAGGCATATTTTCCAGATTTATAAAATTTGGAAAATACTTTTATTGTGCAAGATTTATATGCCTAAGTTTAGACTTAGGTATATATATTATTATGCAGATTTTTGTGGTGGGATGCAAGATGTGATTTTGTGAATGCCTAAATTTTGGTGTCTATAGAAGCATAGTGATATTTTACTAACAATGGTATCATAGCCACATTGAGTAGACTTTGTAATAGCCACCTTGAGTGAAATATTTGTTGTATTTTTAAGCCTTATTACCACAAAATATCACATAGGTACCAATAAAAATTATCCACAACATTAAAGGACAAAATTTCAATAATGAAGAGTAGAATAATATATGACAAAATTAATATGTATATCAAGGCTTATATAATACTAAAATAAACATTCATTTATATAATACAATATGAATGTAAATAGCTTGAATCATTCATGAACTATGCATGAAGAAAACTTACAATATTAATTGCTCAAAAATCTATAGATAAGATTCATTAATTATTTTCCTCTTACAATCAGATAATGATATATATGAATGATATTTGATCACTTTACTATACAGCATTATCTCCATAATGTATCCATATTAATGTTACTCTTCAAGTACTCAACTATTGCTCTTCATATGTCAATTATCATGACTCTTGGCTTATCAACTTGTCACTTGTATACTAGATGGACACTTGAATCTAAGACACTTGTACACATGACACTTGCACTTCTACATGCAATCGTAATATATGATACTTATGCACATCCTTACATTACATGTTTGCACTCTTACATACAAGACACTTTTGCACAAATACTCTTACATGACACTTGTGTATTTCCTGTACATTGCACTCTTACGTGACACTTGTGCATTTCTTGCACATTGACACTTACATAAAAGGGAAAATATAAATCATGTTGGACATTTTGAGTCCCTAAGTCAAAGTTGTCATTGATGTCACCAGATGAGGTCATTAGTAATTTCAGTAGGAAATAAAGGCGACAAAGATGGTTATTTGATATCCAGCAAGAAGGCAAAATATCGAGGGAAACAATGCAAAAGACAAAAGTTAAAAAGGAGTTATAATATTTATTTTATAAATTATTTAAATTCAGCATGAATTTAAATTTTATAAATAAATATTAAAGGTACTTTATCGAAGGATTAATATTATAATGGTGGTTATTATAATATTAAAATTGCCATGGTGAAAACCCAAATAAAATAATTATAATCCTTATTATAATATTTTATAAGGCAAGGGGTTTTATAAAGTCCAAAAGTAATTTTTATTAAAACCCAAGGTTGGGTTTACTAAGGCTTTCGAAGCCTTAAAGCATCGACGTAATGCATTTCAATAAAAGCGTTGACGTCTAGACAAAGGAGGAAGGGCAATATAAATACATGCCCAAAGTTGTTTATTATCTATCCTTGCTCGATTGATTATTGAGTGGCACATGCAAAAAATGAGCTCGTGGTTAAAACGTTTGGAAAGGAGAGTATAGGATAACATGGAGAGAGACCACCCCCAATTTGCATTGGGCAGTGTGGCCTAGTGGTAGCTTGGAAAGCATGAAGGCATTGGTAGCATGGAGGTCATGCGTTCGATTCTTGCGAAGAAGTTTTTGGTGGAGTTTTTGTGGAAGCGCCAAGGCACACGTTTTTAAATGTGGGCAAGGAAAGCATAAAGAGGAAGCATGTGGTGCTTCCCCCTTTGCGAACGAGCGTGTAGCTCATGTGGCAACCTTAGCCATGGCTAAGGTGCTCACGGTGAGGGCAAGACGTGGGGTCAAATCCCCTTGAGGCAAGTACATTTTTTGTGTTAATTAATTTTATGGTTATGCCCTAAGGTTGGAGTGATAAGGATGTTATAAGGTTTATTAATGTTTTAATAAAATTTGTTAATTAGAGGTTGTTGTGATTATTTCTGAAGGTGAAGTGTTGATAATTATTTGAGCTTTATTATTTGGAAAGTATTATTTTGAGAGTTATATTTTAGGAGGTATAAGGAGTTATGGTAAAGTGTTAATTGAGATTTATTTTGAGACTTGTTGATTATTATTTTTGATAAGGGTTTTCTTCTAAAAGGACTTTGGTGGATGTGAAAATTAAGTTGGAGTAAAAAGGTGTATTTAAAGTTATATTTTGCATTGTGATTTTAATTGAAGTCCTCTAACCCTTATGTGAGTTTGGAAAAGAGTTTTTGTGAAGTGTGGCAGATTTTGTGGACAACTTCTTGGCAACAAAAAGGTATGGGCAAAATTCTTCTCTATTGAGTTGGTTGATTGGCTTGATTGAAAATTAAGTTTGGAGTGAAAAGGAATTGATTAGGGTTTCCTTTTCAAAAGTGGTTGAGTTAATGCTTCAAGGTTTTCTGAATTGAGAGTTGTGATTAAGCCTTGTTTTATTAGCATTGTTGTTGAAGCCAATTGGTTATGCAAAGAACTTGAACTTGAGTTAGAAAAGAACATGAGTATCATTGTTATGTGAGATTTGTTGTTGAGCATTGTTGGAAACATTTTGAGTTGGTTGATATATGCTTGGACTAGGGTTTGTGAGAAAGGGTTGTTCCTTGAGGTGATTGGTTGAGTAGAGTTGGTTGAGCCTAGTCAAGTGGATGTGAAGTGGTTGTTCAAGTTCCATGAAACAAACTATTCTATATTCTGATTTGAGTTGAGATTGAGCATTAAGTGTGTGACAAGTTATGTGAGCTTGTTGAGTAGATTTGATAGGTTTGTGAAGTTTGTGAGCTGTGTGAGAGATTTGGATAGGTTCTATGTGGACCTATTGAGAAGATTTGAGTTTATGTGTGGACCTATTGAGAATATTTGGAGATTGAGCAGGTTCTGAGTGAACCTATTGAGCAGATTTGTGCTAGACCAAATGTACTGTGTTTAGTGCAAGAGATTGAGCAGAGTTATGCTAGACCGACTGGACTATGTTTAGTACAATATTGAGACAGAGCTTTGGAGGTGATAGAGCAGAGAGGATAGAGACTCTAGTGGATAGAGATCCATCAGCCAGGACATTGAGGATAGGTCTTCTGAGTGAGGACAAGAGTCTTCAAGTGGAGAGAGATCCATAGTCAGTGCAGTGGAGGCAGTGTCTTCTAGAGGATCACCATCTAGAGCAGAGGAGAAGGAGTTCTCCTGTGGATAGAGATCCACAAACCAGATTTGGGGGATCAACATCTCCTTTGGACAGAGGTCCATAAACATTGTAATTGGGAAGGATTCCCAACATATTATTTGAGAAATATTTAGAAGAAATATTTTTTCTGTGGAGGTAGCCCACATTGGGTGAACCACGTTAAAAATGATGTCTCTCATGTGTGTGATGCTTTGTGTGATGTTTACTATTTTATTAATGTTGATGCTACTATTTGGATTGAGAGGAAAAATTTTTTATTGTATACTGTTCACCCCCCTCTCAGTATAAGCACATGTTCTTCAATTGGTATCAGAGTGGGTCTCTCCGTGAAGAGTCTAACAGCTTGGAAGAGGATCCTTCGGTAGCACACATGACTTCAGAAAGTGAAGAAGAGACTATGTTTGATATAAAAGAAGAGTTCTTTGCTGCTCTCAGAAAATTGGAAAGACTTAGAGAGAAAAATTCAAGCTTGAAAGAACAAATTCAGGAAGATGAAGAAGCAAGAGTGGAACTTATACAGAATCTCACAGAACTCAAGATTAAGGTGGAAGAAGGAAAGAAGATTGAGCAAGATATGATAGATCTATTGAAAGCCAGGGAAATAGAATGTGAAAAATTGGAAGCAAAAATTGTTCTCCTAAGGAATAAACTGGAAAGGACCAAGATACTACAAGATACAGAATATGAGAAGCAGAAAGAGGAATCAAGTTTCCAAAAGGCAGAAACTTCAAACAAAGAAAAGCAAGCAAAGGACATCAGAAAGGAAGAAAGCAAAGAAGAACCCTGGATAAGAGTTAATCACAAGAAGAAGATGACTTCTTCACAAAATCCAAGACTTCCAAATAGGTTACATAATTTCTTCCATGGTCATTGTTTTTCTTGCAATAAATATGGTCATAGAGTTGCACACTGTATTCATCATGCAAGATACAATAGAAATTTCAATTCCTTTGCACCTCTCATGGATGATGATGTTATATGTTACAAATGTAATAATTTTGGGCACAAGGCTAGATGGTGTAAAATGATATCTCCTGAGTCTAGAAAAACAATTCCAACAACTAGGAAGGATGAAAGAAAGAATGTTAGGGCCAGATCTATGTTAGTACAAACAACCCTTCATGCTCAAGATAAAGAAGAACAATGGTATCTTGATAGTGGTTGCTCTAGTCACATGACAGGAGACAAAGATAAGTTCATTGTACTAAAGGAAACAAATAGAGGATCAGTAAGTTTTGGTGATAATGGATCAACAAGGATTGTTGGGAGAGGAACTCTAAGTCTAGACAATGGAAAAACAAAAACAGAAAATGTTTTGTATGTCAAAGGGTTAAAACACAATCTACTGAGTATAAGTCAACTTTGTGATCAAGGATACATGGTCACCTTCTATCCAGATAGATGTGAGATAAGAAAAATAGAAACTGGAAGAATTATTGCAAATGCAAGAAGGACCCCAAACAACTTATATATGCTCAATGAGATCAAAGGGGAAAAGTGCTTTCTATCACAAGAAAATGAGAGTTGGTTATGGCATAGAATATTGGGTCATTTGAATTTTGACAACATAGTCAGTATAAGCAATAAATAGGCAGTTAGAGATTTACCCAAAATAAGAAGACCTCAAAACATAATTTGTGCACCCTGTCAACATGGGAAGCAAACTAGGACAACCTTTAAACCAAAAGGCTATGTATCATCTGAGCCATTGAGTCTAATACATACTGATTTGTGTGGTCCTACTAGAACACAAAGTATTCAGGGTGAGAGTTACTTCATGTTGTTTATAGATGATTATTCCAGAATGATTTGGGTAACCTTCCTAAAAGAGAAATCAGAGGCCTTTGAAAAATTTAAAGCATTCAAGGAATTGGTTGAAAATGAAATAGGCAAAAGGATTAAGTGTCT
Organism: Wollemia nobilis; assembly: GCA_028583015.1. Taxonomy (NCBI): domain Eukaryota; kingdom Viridiplantae; phylum Streptophyta; class Pinopsida; order Araucariales; family Araucariaceae; genus Wollemia; species Wollemia nobilis. Next base: position 496,974 of record JAQPPZ010017031.1, on the reverse strand, counting down.
ACGATCCGATAGAGGAGGGGAATTTACTTCAAATGAGTTTGTAGAATTTTGTGAACAACATGGAATCAAGAGAGAGTACTCAACAACAAGAACCCCCCAACAAAATGGAGTAGTTGAGAGGAAGAACAGGATTATTGAAAACATGGCTAGAGCTATGTTAAATGAATCTAAGTTATCAGATGGTTTTTGGAAAGAAGCAGTATCTACAATTGTATACATAATTAACAGGGCTCAATTAAGGGTAAATCATCACAAGACTCCATATGAGCTTTGGAAAGGAAGACCTGCTACTGTAAAACATTTCAGAATCTTTGGAAGCAAATGTTACATAAGACGGGAAGATCAGAACTTGGGCAAGTTTGATCCAAGATGTGATGAGGGAATTTTTCTTGGTTATTCTACTAAGAGCAAGGCTTACAGATGTTTCAACAAAAGAACACGCACTATGGTGGAAAGTATGAATGTAACAATTGATGAGAAGATAGATTCCAGAGAACCAGTTCAGCAAACTATGTACCAAGAAGATGGATGTTGTCAAGAAGAATTTTGTGAGGAATCAGACAAAGATGAAGAAGAAACACAAAGGCTTCTTCCTAAGACTCCTTCCAGGTATGTACAGAAACACCATCCAAAATATCAGATCATCGGGAATCCAGATGAAAGACAAACAAGGAGAAGAATAATAAAACCATCCCAACAAGCAAATTTTTCTTTGCTATCTAAGATTGAGCCAAAAGACTTCACTCAGGCTAGTGAAGATGAATTTTGGGTTAAAGCAATGAATGAGGAATTGGATCAGATAGAGAAGAGCAAAACTTGGGAACTTGTTCCATGACCAAAGGACAAAAATGTGATTGGCACAAAATGGGTATTCAAAAATAAGTTGAATGAAGATGGACAAGTGGTCAAAAATAAAGCAAGGTTAGTATGCAAAGGTTATGCACAAGTAGAAGGAATTGATTTTGATGAAACCTTTGCTCCAGTTGCACGACTTGAAGCTATAAGGATATTTTTAGCTTTCGCAAGTTTCAAGAACTTCAAGGTATATCATATGGATGTCAAGTCAGCATTTCTAAATGGGGTTCTAGAAGAAGAGGTCTACATTGAACAGCCAGAGGGATTCATACTAGCAGATACACCAGATCAGGTATGCAGATTGAAAAAAGCATTGTATGGTTTAAAGCAGGCTCCCAGAGCATGGTACTCAAGATTGGATAAGTATCTACAAGAATAGGGATTCAGGAAAGGAATAGCAGATAGTAACTTGTATATCATAAATGAAGGAAATGATCTTCTAATAGTGGTTGTTTATGTTGATGACATAATTTTTGGAGGAAACAATGACAAGATGTGCAAAGAATTTGCTAAGAATATGCAAAGTGAATTTGAGATGTCTATGCTTGGTGAATTATCTTTCTTTCTTGGTCTTCAGATTTCACAATCAGGAAAGGGAGTGTTTCTCTCTCAAGCCAAGTACATCAAGGAGATGTTGAAGAAATTTAGGTTAGAATATTGCAAACCAGTAAGTACTCCTATGGTCATAGGGTGCAAGTTGAGTAAGGATGATGAATCTCTAGAGGTAGATCAGAGATTATACAGATCCATGATTGGCAACTTATTATATGTCATAGCTACAAGACCAGACATAGTACAGTCAGTGGGATTAGTGGCAAGGTTTCAAGCAGCACCTAAGGAAACACATGTGGCAATAGTAAAAAGAATTTTTAGGTATCTAAAAGGGACTATGGATTTTGGGCTTTGGTATCCCAAAAGTGACAGTTTCACACTAACAACATATATAGATGCAGATTGGGCCGACAACATTGATGATAGAAAAAGCACAAGTGGAGGAGCTTTCTTTCTTGGAGAAAGTCTAGTCTCCTGGTTAAGTAAGAAGCAGGTTTCAGTATCTCTATCTACAATAGAGGCAGAATATATTGCAGCAGTAGCCAATTGTACACAGGTGTTATGGATGAAGAGAACTTTAGAAGACTTCAAGATAAAGCATGATCAGCCCATTCCTATACTATGTGATAATACGAGTGCCATAAGTATCTCAAAAAATCTGGTAATGCACTCCAAGACAAAGCACATTCCGATTAAGTATCATTTTCTGAGAGAACAGGTGATAGATAAATAGGTCATATTGGAGTATGTCACTACAAAGGAATATATAGCAGATATTTTCACTAAGCCACTCTCAAAGGAAACTTTTGAGTATCTTCGAGGAAAATTGGGAGTGAGACTCCCACCCTAGAATTAACCACCTCATGTGGAGGTGGGGGAGGGGCTAAGCTAAGAGGCTCATTCTTAGCCCCGAGCCCCAAAGGTGACCCTTTGCCATTGATGTCAAAGGGGGAGAGATTTGTGTGATTTGTGTATTGGGGAGAGATTGGATATGGGGAGAGATTTGATATTTGAGAGAGCATTGTCCTAGGGGAGCAATGTCCCAGGGGAGCAGAAGAAAAAGAAAGGTCAGGTTTCAGTAAAAAGGATATGGGTTGCCATCAATGACAAAGGGGGAGATTGTTGGACATTTTGAGTCCCTAAGTCAAAGTTGTCATTGATGTCACTAGATGAGGTCATCAATAATTTTAGCAGGAAATAAAGGCGACAAATATGGTTATTTGATATCCAACAAGAAGGTAAAATATCGAGGGAAACAGTGCAAAAGACAGAAGTTAAAAAGGAGTTATAATATTTATTTTATAAATTATTTAAATTCAGCATGAATTTAAATTTTATAAATAAATATTAAAGGTACTTTATCGAAGGATTAATATTATAATGGTGGTTATTATAATATTAAAATTGCCATGGTGAAAACCCAAATAAAATAATTATAATCCTTATTATAATATTTTATAAGGCAAGGGGTTTTATAAAGTCCAAAAGTAATTTTTATTAAAACCCAAGGTTGGGTTTACTAAGGCTTTCGAAGCCTTAAAGCACCGACGTAATGCATTTCAATAAAAGCATCGACGTCTAGACAAAGGAGGAAGGGCAATATAAATACATGCCCAAAGTTGTTTATTATCTATCCTTGCTCGATTGATTATTGAGTGGCACATGCGAAAAATGAGCTCATGGTTAAAACATTTGGAAAGGAGAGTACAGGATAACATGGAGAGAGACCACCCCCAATTCACATTGGGTAGTGTGGCCTAGTGGCAGCTTGGAAAGCATGAAGGCATTGGTAGCATGGAGGTCATGCATTCGATTCTTGCGAAGAAGTTTTTGGTGGAGTTTTTGTGGAAGCGCCAAGGCACACATTTTTAAACGTGGGCAAGGAAAGCGCAAAGAGGAAGCACGTGGTGCTTCCCCCTTTGCGAACGAGCATGTAGCTCATGTGGCAACCTTAGCCATGGCTAAGGCGCTCATGGTGAGGGCAAGATGCGGGGTCAAATCCCCTTGAGGCAAGTACATTTTTTGTGTTAATTAATTTTATGGTTATGCCCTAAGGTTGGAGTGATAAGGATGTTATAAGGTTTATTAATGTTTTAATAAACTTTGTTAATTAGAGGTTGTTGTGATTATTTTTGAAGGTGAAGTGTTGATAATTATTTGAGCTTTATTATTTGGAAAGTATTATTTTGAGAGTTATATTTTAGGAGGTATAAGGAGTTATGGTAAAGTGTTAATTGAGATTTATTTTGAGACTTGTTGATTATTATTTTTGATAAGGGTTTTCTTCTAAAAGGACTTTGGTGGATGTGAAAATTAAGTTGGAGTAAAAATGTGTATTTAAAGTTATATTTTGCATTGTGATTTTAATTGAAGTCCTCTAACCCTTATGTGAGTTTGGAAAAGAGTTTTTGTGAAGTGTGGCAGATTTTGTGGACAACTTCTTGGCAACAAAAAGGTATGGGCAAAATTCTTCTCTATTGAGTTGGTTGATTGGCTTGATTGAAAATTAAGTTTGGAGTGAAAAGGAATTGATTAGGGTTTCCTTTTCAAAAGTGGTTGAGTTAATGCTTCAAGGTTTTCTGAATTGAGAGTTGTGATTAAGCCTTGTTTTATTAGCATTGTTGTTGAAGCCAATTGGTTATGCAAAGAACTTGAACTTGAGTTAGAAAAGAACATGAGTATCATTGTTATGTGAGATTTGTTGTTGAGCATTGTTGGAAATATTTTGAGTTGGTTGATATATGCTTGGACTAGGGTTTTGTGAGAAAGGGTTGTTCCTTGAGGTGATTGGTTGAGTAGAGTTGGTTGAGCCTAGTCAAGTGGATGTGAAGTGGTTGTTCAAGTTCCATGAAACAAACTATTCTATATTCTGATTTGAGTTGAGATTGAGCATTGAGTATAGAACATATTGAGTCTCTAACAATTCTCTTTATGCTTCTATGAGATTGATTTGAGTTGTGATTGAGCATTGAGTATAGAACATATTGAGTCTCTAACAATTCTCTTTATGCTTCTATGAGATTGAGTTGAGAAAGTGATTGAGCATTGAGTATAGAACATATTGAGTCTCTAACAATTCTCTTTATGCTTCTATGAGATTGAGTTGAGAAAGTGATTGAGCATTGAGTATAGAACATATTGAGTCTCTAAAAATTCTCTTTATGCTTCTATGATATTGAGTTGAGAAAGTGATTGAGCATTGAGTATAGAACATATTGAGTCTCTAACAATTCTCTTTATGATTCTATGAGATTGGACAAGTTCTGTGTGACCTTGTTGACCAGATTTGGACAAGTTCTATGTGAGCTTGTTGAGCATATGTGGACAGGTTCTATGTGGACCTGTTGAGGAGATTTGATCAAGTTCTATGTAAGCTTGAGGAGCAGATTTAGAAAATTTTTGTGTGAGCTTGTTGAGCATATTTGGACAGGTTTTGTGTGGACCTATTGAGCAGATTTGATCAGGTTCTATGTGGACCTATTGAGCAGATTTGGATAGGTTATTTCTGGAACTATTGAGCAATTTTTTTTTTTTAAGTGAAAAACCCCTTGTGGGGCCACCTTGGTCTGAGAGACCACAAACAGGGGGTTCTACACCATCAAATTCACCCGGGAGTCGCACCCGACCCTGCCCACACCAACATTATCAATTGGATTTTGGGTACCCAATTTAGCTTTTTGGTAGGGTGAAGATTCAAACCTTGGACATCCCTTGGAGGATTGCCCTCTCCTCTCCAACTCACCTACAACACCTGGGTAACTATTGTTTGAATACTTACAAAAACTAATTCTTTAATCAATTAAGGTCTCATACCCCTCAGTTCATACCCCTAACTTCATTCACTTCAAACCCCTGTCTTCATACCCCTAACTTCATACCCCTAACTTCATACCATTTTCTTCATACCCCTTACTAAATACCCCTCACTTCATACCCTTAAGTAATTTAATACTTACAAAAAACACTTTTTTATTAATTAATGTCTCATATCTCTTTCTTCATATCCCTCACTTCATATCTCTTTCTTCATATCCCTCACTAAATACCCCTCACTTCATACCCCTAAGTAATTGAATACTTAAAAAAACCACTTATTTAATCAATTAAGGTCTCATACCCCTCACTTCATACCCCTAAATTTATTCACTTCATACCCCTTTTTTCATACCCTAACTTGATACCCCTCACTTCATATTGTTGGTAGCTTTGCACCATGCCATATTGGAGTCATAATAATTTTTTACTGTAATATGAAAAATATTCATGATGTGGCATTCTGATCAATTTTAATCATTGCAGTCCTTTTTATTTTTGAGTAGATTTGAGCAGGTTCTAAGTGGACCTATTAAGCAGAGTTGTGCAAGTTCTAAGTGAACCTATTGAGCATATTTGTGCTAGACTGAATGTACTATTTTTAGTGCAAGATATTGAGCAAAGCTATGCTAGACCGACTAGAAAATGTTTAGTACAATATTGAGACAAAACTCTGGAGGTGACAAAGTAGAGAGGACAAAGTCTCCAAAGGATAGAGATCCATCAGCCAGGACTTTGAGGACAGGTCTTCTGAGTGAGGACAAGAGTCTTCAAGTGGAGACAGATCCATAGTCAGTGCGTTGGAGGAAGAGTCTTCTAGAGGATCACCAGCTAGAGCAGCGGATAAGGAGTTCTCCTATGGATAGATATCCACATACATATTTATGGTATCAACATCTCCTTTGGATAGAGGTCCATAAAAATTGTAATTGGGAAGGATTCCCAACAGATTATTTAAGAAATATTTAGAAGAAATATTTTTCTATGGAGGTAGCCCACATTGGGTGAACCACATTAAAAATGATGTCTCTCATGTGTGTGATGCTTTGTGTGATGTTTAATGTTTTATTAATGTTGATGCTACTATTTGGATTGAGAGGGGAAAAGTTTTATTGTAACTGTTCACCCCCCTCTCAGTATAAGCACATGTTCTTCAAATCACACTCTAAATTATAGATTCAACTCTAATCTATTACATGTTTATAAATGTACCAAGAAGGTACCATGGGGGTACATTAGCATGTACTATATAATGTAATATACCTCAACATCCCCCTATATTACATTATTTTTTTGAAGACTTTAGCATTCAATATTCAATATCTATATTTGTCATTTTGTTTGGACTTTTATAATATGATCCATCAACCTTTCATTCAGGTACTAGATTTTTATTTGTATCTCATTTTGCTTTCTTCTTCTGTATTTTCCTGATATTCTTCTTCTATTTTTTTTATTTTTTCTTTCCAATTCTAGTATTGATCTTGTATTGTCATCTTTCTTGAGTCCTTATATCCTGATGTTCTATTGCAACATTAGTATCTTAAATTTTTTTGAAAAATAAATATCTTTAGAGAGTTTTATTGTAAGAGCTTTGAATTCATTTCCTTTAGATGTTTCTTCTAATTCTTGAATTTCATGAATTTCTTGAACTAAGTTTCCCTTTTGATTTCCTTCTCTAAATTGTAGCTCAGGTTGTTGTTTATGACCATACTGATATCAAGGATGATATTTATGCTATTGATATTCAGATTGAAATTGTTATTGTCATTAAGGATTGTATTGATATTGAGATTGATATTATCTTTGCTATATCGGTTTGTACATTTGACCTTGTTGATTCATGTTCATCAAGTTTCCTTGATTATATCTACAAAAAATTGTGTTATGACCCTTTCTCTTACATATATGATAATATATTTAATTCCATTTAGATCTGTATCTTGAGTTCTAGCAATATTAACTTGTGTAATATCTTTATATACCAAGGTATTATTAGTAATTTCATCTTTGACTAAATTTTCTACTTCATATTCTTGAAGAATATTAACTAAGTCATCAAATATAGTTTCTTTTCTTAAGACTTGCAAAGATGTGACTAGATGCTTGTAACTTTCTGGAAGTGCCCTTAGAGTTACTTGAACAATAAATTTATCTTCTACTTTTTCTCCCAGAGTTAATAATTTTACTTTTATATCTGCTACTTTATGAAGAAAGAGTTCTATACTTTCTCCACTATTAACCTTTAAGGAATATAGTTGGGATTGTAAGTTTAGAATTGTATCTTTATTTTTCCTTTCAAATATTTTACATAAAGTATTCCATGCTTCTGTAGAAGTTTTTTCTCCACTTAAGTATGGTTGAATTTAACCAATTATTCCAAATGTTATTAACATAAGTGCTTTTGCATCACCTTCTTCAAATATTTGTATTTCTCTTACATCCTCACTAGGTTTTGTCTTTGTTTCACTTGCTATATCCCAGAGTTTTTCTACAACTAGGATTGATTTAATTTTTTTCTTCCATGATGCAAAATTTAGTCCTTTCAAAACTTGAGATTCAGAAAGGAAAATTTTATTGTTTGACATAATGGAACTCATTTGAAGTTTTGAAATCATTTGAGGTAGAAAACCTTATATCTCCTAAGTTTAATAATTCAAATATGAAATTTGTAAATTCTAGTTTTCTAATCCTTTGATGTTGAAAATATTTTAACTCCCTAATTTAATTTACAAAATTTAAAAATTTTAAAAAATCAAAGTTTTAAAAGTTTTTCAATTTTTTTTCTAAAATACTTTAAAAACTTTCTATAGTTTCAATCAACTTCAAAAAGTTTAAAAACTTAAAAATCCATACTCCTTATAACTCCTTCATTTTCTAAATATTATATCAAATAAATATCTTAAACCTTATTACTCCTCTAATATAAAAAATAACTTAATCCTCCAATGAATAAACTAAAGTGCATAAACCTTATAACTCCAATATTAGTAAAATATTCAAACTTATTCAACTCCCTCCAAATGCACTTAAAATTTTGTAATGTTAGCTCATTACCTCTAAATTGTGTCAGTAGGATTATAGCGAAACTACACCTTCTCATAACACTTGCAATGTTAGGGGTAATTTTTAATGTTCTCCATTCCTTTGCCCTAACTTTATTCTTGCTTATTGTTGTTACTTGGTTCATGCTCTACATTGCACATCTTGGATGTTTTGTCTTCAATGACTTATCTACTACTATGGTGACTTCAATGGATCCTCCTTTTCTTTGGTCTGATGTATTATGTGGATTAGAAGTCTTTCCTTTGGTATGATGTCTCAAGTGGCTCAAACTTCTTTTTCTCCTCTAGCCTGAAGTCTATGATAACTCAGGCTTAATTTTCTCTTTTGTCTTTGAAGACTTAGATAGCTCATTATTCTATCGTATATTGTCTCTTATGAATCAAGATTCTTTCTCCTCTAGACTAAATTATTATATGTCTTAGGCTTAAATATCCTACTATATCTTTCCTAATTATTTCCTAGTTCACTATGACTTAGCTTGAGAGCTTGAGAACACAATATTTTTTTGTTCCTTTATCTTTCATGTTTTCCACTTTAGTTCTAGTCTGATGTACATTCTTTGGCTTGATGAGTATTTATCCCTCAAATTTGCATGGATGAGGACACATCCCTTGGCCTTTATCTTTGCATTGTGCTAAACCAAAAACTAGAATGTTGCTTGCCTTGTGTTGTTCTTAATATTGTATTTACTTTCTTTAAATACTTCTTCTTTAGTACCAAACTCACTTTGATATAACACCTTTTGAGCACTTTGCATTATGTTTCTCTTATTGCCTTAATATGTTGCTATGCTTCTTCTCTTATGCTACTCCTCTAAGCATCGCATGAGTTTTTTTCTCTTAAAACTGTATGCTACTACTCTTAGCATCGAATGTGCTATTTCTCTTATTGCTTTTCAAATACTTAATAAAATATTTTATGAGTGCTTTATATCAAATACTTTTATTTCTTTTATAGCTCTTCTACTTCTGTAGATGGCTATACTCTAATTATAAACTTTATCTTTCCAATATTTGCCTCTATAAAACGACCTATAATAATCCTCTATTCTAGAAGCTAACATTCTTATATATCTCTTTAAGAAGGTTCTCAAAATTCTATAGCTTAATATCTAATTCTCTTCTTCTCTCTAAAATATTCAATGTATTAGGTCACACCTAAGAACCCAATATGATTCTCCTCCTTACTAGAGAACCAATATCAATGTTAGGATGGAAATTTCCCTAAATGATCATCTTTCCTTTGAGTTGATTCTGTCTCAATCTTCAAACTTAAATTTTTTAAATTTCCAAAATTCAATTCTTTAAACTAATGTCAGGGTGGCTCTATCCTTGAATTACCAACTATATCTTAAGTTGGTTCTACCTATCAATGTCCAACTTCTCTTTTAAGTTGGCCCTTTTTTATCAATATAGCTAAGTCCTAGTCTTCACTAGTTTTCCTTCAACCAAGTGGAAATACCCTAGCCTACTGTACTCAATAATACCTTTAAAAATTAGAGTCCAAGTCTTCATTACCTTCAAATTGAACATACTCTAAATTAAATTTATCAAAAATGGACAAAGTTAATTAATAATTGTGGCTAATAAATAATTCTATCAAATTGGATAGAGTCTAGTGGTAGCTTTGATACCATTGTTGGCTTTTTAAACCTTACTGCCACAAAATTGTTAGAAATAAAGTATATTACATTATTTGGGTCACGTAAATGTACCTTCATTGGTGCATACTTTGGATATTAGGTTACTTTAGGGGAAATTTATCTAGTTACTTCATGAAATGTGATAAATGCACAAGTGTCAATATGCAAGTTGTAATGTGCAAGGTGTCCATTTATACAACTAGATAGAGTGTTGACCAAGGAACTCATCTTCCTATATAATGGTTATAGATATAGAAGTCATAGAAACACAGTCAGTGTGTGGTAGATATATAGTAGGGTAGTGTGTGTGTGTGTGAGATATAATATTACAGCTCATTCATGGATAAGTAGCTTATATTATGGAGTGTCCATTTCCTCCATAGCTACTATTGTAATCTTTTTTGTTATTTCTATTTATAGCATATTTCAATCATCTCATAGATTTAATTTATTTATTTTTGCATCTTGTGATTGGTATCTCCCATTGTATGTGGTATAAAAATATAATAGTGGTATCATATCTATGGTAGATCAATCCACAATATATTTATAGGGAAACCACCATTATTATTGATCCTAAAAATTTTGAGAACCTGACGCACCATTGGACCAATCATTGTCAAAATTTCTCAAAATATTATAGGTGGTAGAATTAGGGAGAGAATAAACGAGGATTGAAATATCAGTTTCAAAAATACTAATATTACATAGGGCTAGAGTATTTCCACAGAGTTGAAGAAAAACGTGTGAATACTAGGACTCAACATTTGATCCACTAGATTGATGAATTAACTAGTGAAACTCAGATATCTAGAAATAATTATCTAAAAGTTTATTTTATTACAAGGAATTAATACTTAGATGATTGGAACACCTCCTACAATAGAAATATAGGAGACCTCAACTTCGTTACCTGAATTTCAGAGTGCCTTCATAGTGTAGAGACTAGTTATTGTAGAGATGAGAATACTTTAGAAGAATCTTCTAGAAAATAATCATGGTGAAGTTTGGAGACAATAGATCTCCATTTATATAATGAAGATCTTCACAATAATAAAATGCCATAGAAGCATTTATGTAGAAGAAAATGCCATAGAATCCTTGATGTAGAAGAAAAGGCCATAGAATCCTTGATCTAGAAGAAAATGCCATAGCAGCCTTGATCCATAAGAAAAGACCATAGAAGCCTTGATATTTAAGAATAGGCTATAAAAGCCTTGATATTGAAGAACATGCCATATAATACTTGATATTGAAGAACATGATATAGAAGCCTTAATACTAAAATAGGCCATAAATTCCTTTTATCCTAAAGAAGATTCTAGAGGAGAGGATTTAATTCAAAAGCAGATTTCAGTACTAATACTTTTTGTTACAGGTAAAGGATATCTAGTAAGTTGGGAAAGCTTCCTACAAGAAATTTAGGAAGAAAACCCTCTCTATAATCAATCCAATACCTGAAGCAAAAGACATCATAAGGAGATCTCATTGAAGAACTTCTAAGCTAGGAATAATAAGGACTAGGAGAGTCCTGCTCGAAATCAAAAGAAGTTTAATCAAATATCTAGGAGAAGATCTCAATTACAACACTTCTAAAAGTAGAAGGTTGAAGATAAGGTCTCTAGGAATACCAAAAGAAGATGAAAAATCAAAGACCTTGACAAGGTCTCGACAAGCATCTAGGAAAAGGCTGGGAGAGCCTTGCTGAATAAATCATCAAAGGAGAACTCACTAGAGAAATATGTTACCAAGGAGAAGCTCCTAATAGTGAAGGACTTGGTACAATTGTCACCATATAACAACAAGACCAAGACGAGGAGAATTTGGCAAGGAGTGCCAAATTTGAGTAAAAGAAGAATCTAGTGAAGATATCAAGATGTTTATAATCTCAAGAGGAAGATCCTGATTGAATTTAGAATTTGACAAGAGGACTTGAAGGTAGGAGAAGCTCATCAAATCTATGATATTTGAAGAATACCTCCTACAGCAAGAGGTCACTACTTTAGACATACTAACTTATCCAAATCTACAATAGAAGGAAGATATTACAAGATGAGATCAAAATCACCAAACCATAGTCTCATGAAAGAAAGTTTGAGATCATAAATTTGGTGAAGGAGCTATTCAAAACATTCTACAAAGAGTTGCAAGATTCTACTCAAAGTAGCAACTTTGTGATCTTAGGCACCAATATCTACATCCTCTACAGAAGCAAACAAGGAGCTACAAAAGTGTTCAAAAAAAGGTAAACAACTATCGATGCAAGTAGATTCATTAGTTGGATTACTCGTCAGATTTATTAAGGCACCTTCATCCTGATTAAAGTTACAAAAAAGGAGATTTATATTACAGTATTCAAGTGTACAAAAATAAAGGTTCTTTTTTAAGGTTCATTTTGTTGGTAATTTTGAGCACTTTGGGTATATTGCCTTTGCTCAAATGTATAAGTTGTCATTGATGTCAAAAGGCATTTTTGTTGATATCAAAAGAGTGTGATGTCAAGAATATCTTGAGAAACTTCTTTATGTTAAAGGGTTTTTATTAAAACCATGGTGACAAGGCTAAAGGGTTTTCTTAAAACCATTTGGACTCATTAAGGGTTTTTATTAAAACCAAGCTTAACTTAATGCAAAGGTCCATGTTTATTATTAATAATTAAATTAACTCAAACCTTTTTCAAAAGGTCCAAGTTTAATTTATTATTAATAAAATAATAATAATTATTTTAATTATTATTAGAGGGTCTTTCAACACTTAAGCGATGGAAGAAAAAAGAATTCTTTCGCCGATATGTTGCCATCGTTGGAGGAGCGCCGACGTCAAACAGTTAAGGAAGAATGGCTATATAAGTGGAGATGATTTTCTAAAGTGAGTACCTATGATTTATTATTGATATCTACGATTTGTGGTTACTCTATATTTTTTGATTTGTGCTTGGCATCTGTGATTTGCACTTGCTCCGTTTCATTTGATTTGCACTTGGAGTCTGCAATTTGCACTTGCTCTATTTCGTTCGATTTGCACTTGGTGTCTATAATTTGCACTTGCTCTGTTTCATTCAATTTGTGCTTGGCATCTGTGATTTGCATTTGCTCCTTACCTTTCGAACAACGCTTGGTATCTTCGAGTTGAGCTTGCTTTGTGTCTTCGAATCTTCGATTGACGTCTTTACCGTGCTTGGCATACTCGGATTTGAGCTTGGGCTGCATCCTTACTTTTTGTGTGACAGCAGTGGATTGGCAATTACTCCTGAACTACATTTTTTAGACTATGCTATGAGATGACTAATGCAAGCATTCAGTGACTTACGTCTTGGACAGCGCTCACCAGTTTGCATGTGGTTTGTGGAAGACGTTTACGTTTTCTAGATTCTTGGTGTCAAAGGAAGATAAAAGAGAGGGCAGCGCTGTAGTATTTCATTGGGCACTTGTGACCCAACGACGGTGGCATTTAAGCGAAAGCGCTAGAAGGAAAAGGTGTCGAGTTCGATTCTCTTCGTTGGATTTTTCTTTTGGTCACGGTGTGCAAAGGATAGTGGCTGTGAATGCGCGGGAGGTATAAGGTTAAGGTATCATATTTGTTTTGATATTGTTTTATTGATGTTTAATGTTTATATGGAGTAATAAGGTGTAAAGAGGTTTTACTTTGTATATATATTGTACTTTGGTGGTTTTTACTAAGTTGGAGAAATAAGGTGTTATTTTGGATCTTTATTATTGTGTATTATTGTATAGTTGCTAACTCTAATTAGTGGCAAATTGAGAGTTAGTGTTGTGACAGATTTTGAGTTCTCCTTCTTCATCAAATTAAAGGTATGGGCAACATCTTCCATGTATGTTGTTTATGATATATTTTCTGAAATTGAGTTTTGGAGTGAAAAGGTTGTCTACTAGGTATTCTTTGGTGTGAATCTTATTTTCTGGATTGAAGATTGTTTATGCATTAAAGTTATTGTTGAATTTTTGGGTGAATGCATAATTCTAGTTGAGGAAGAGGAAGCATTTTTGCAATAGTGTTTATGTTAGTAAGTTTTGCTACTTTCTTTGAGATGATGTAACCCTAGTTGTTGGTGAAAAGAATATAAGTATCATTGTTATATGAGATATTGCATGGTTGGCAATTGTTGGGTTGTGTTTCATATTCTTGAGAAAAGCATACTACATCTATCTTATTCTTTTGAGTTTGAGATTGAGTTGATATTGAGATTGGGAGTTAAGTATAGAACATATTGGGTCTATAACAATTATTTTTATGTTTCTATGAGATTTGATATTGAGATTGGGAGTTAAGTATAGAACATATTGAGTCTCTAACAATTCTCTTTATGCTTCTATGAGATTTATGAATCACATTGGGTCTCTAAAAATTCTCTTTGTGGGTTCATGTTAAGAAATTTTTTTCTTGGTGAGCTTGCTGAGGTTTTGGACAGGTTTCGGTGGGGACTTGTGAGTAGGTTTTGGATAGGTTCCGGTGGGGACTTGTGAGCAGATTTGGATAGGTCCTAGCAGAGGACTTGTGAGCTGAGTTTTTGAGAGTTCTATCAAAGAACTTGAGGAGAGATGTGCTTTGTTCTTTGAGAAGAACCTAAGGACAGATTTTGCAAGCCTTTAAGAAGGCTTGTGTGCAGAGGATTGATTTGTTCAAAGAGTTGGATAGATCTAACAGATAGAGGAAGACTTGTACTAGACCTACTGACTGTGTTTGGTATAGGTAGCTGAGCTATTGTGGACGTGATCATAGAAGGTAGAAGTCTCTTAGGCTAAGCATTGAGGACAGGAGATCTTCGATGGAAAGGAGTTCCACATGCTAGCAAGAGGTAGAGGTAGAGGCAGTTGATCTTTTGAGGGATCATTTCCAGAGCAGAGGGGAAGGTATCTCCTTTGAGCAGAGGCTCATAAATTTAGATTGGGGGAAGGTGTCTCCTTTGAGCCAAGGCTCATAAACATTGTAATTGGGAAGGTTTCCCAAAGAAATTTGAGATAACTTTTAGAGAAAAGTTTTGTGGACGTAGCCCAGGCATTTTGGGTGAACCACGTTAAAATTGGTGTCACTTTGTGGATGATATTGTGCATTGTTTTGATATTGCTTTGGGTATATTGCTTTACTATTTTGAAGTATAAAGGAATAAGTAAAAAGAGGCCTTATACTGTTCACCCCCCCTCTCAGTATAAGCTTGTGTTCTTCAATTGGTATCGGAGGCGGTGCCTTCAGAAAGTTTAACAGCTTGAAGGAAGATCTTACAAGAACACAAATGACAAGGAAAGGCAAAAGCAAAACCATGAGACACAAGAAGAAGAAAACACACATGGTCATGAAATAAAATGAACTCAATGTTGCTATTTTGGCAGGAAGAATGGAAATAGATTCAAGAGATGAATCAAACAGTGGATAACAGTCCAGATTAATAAAGTTTTGCACCAAATGTGGGAAGACCGGTCACTTTGCAGCTGATTGCTCACAAGGTAGAGAATGTTTTGTTTGTGGTCAACTCGGTCATAATGAATGTTAGTGCCATGGGTTTAGTAGCAGTGAAGATGAAGATGATCCGTTCAAAATTGGTGAAGAAATAGATTTAGAACATGAATGTGATGAATAAGGAAGTGATGTAGAAGCAAATTGGAAACAAAAACTAATTTTAGCTCTGAGTAAAAAGGTTGAGGATGCAGAAGATATAATCACTAGTTTGAAAGTACAAACAGAAGAATACAAGAATTTTTTTGAAGATCTCGAAATGCAATTAACCAGGAAAACAAAGTATTGCAGTAAGTTAGAAAAATAAATTGATGGTTTAAGAATGCAGACAAAAGAAATGAGTAATAAAGTTGATATATGCAGCAAACATGAAGAGGAATCTAACAAAGTTGTTAGCAATATGAAGCTACAAATAGAAGAGTCCAAAAGGAGTGAAGAAACTCTCAGGTCTCATATCAATGAGAAAGAGACAGTTTCTTGCAAACAAGAAGAAGAGATTGTTTCATTGAAGAAACAACTAGAAGAGGCCAATACAAATCTTAAAATCAAAGATGAGCACAACAATCAAGGAAAGAGGTATTCTCACAAGCACAAGAAGAGTTTCTACCTAGACAAAGCAAGTAAGTGTTCTAGTAGTGATAGTGAAAGTTCTTCAAGTAATAATGAAAATGAGATGATGTTCATATCAAGAAAAGAGGAAGAACCGAAACATAGATTCATTATCATGAAATGTCTTAGATGTGGAAATTTTGGTCACCTTGAGGATGATTGCACAAATAATGATTTGGTTTCTAGTATGTATGAGGATGCTTCAGAAAACTATAAGGAAGATGCATGTATGGTTTTTCAAAAGAGTAGCACCCCTAGAGATAAGAAATCTGAAAAAGGCTTTGATGATTCAAAAAGCAAACAAATAAAGGATCTTGAAAGTGAACTTATTAGTGCTCTTAGTGTTTTGGAAAAGGAAAGAAAGAAGAATGCTAGACTCAAGGATAAGTTGGATGAATGTTGTATGGAGAGAGATGATCTTATAGAAAGTATTGACTTCTCTATAGCTAAGACACAAGAACTCAAGGATGAGTTAGAGTCTAAGGTTCTTGAGTATAGTGAGTTAGAACAAAAAATGGCTTCTTTGAAAGAGGAAACTAAAGAGTATAAGGATAAGCTTCACAGGTTTCAAGATAGCTCCAAAAAGGTTAAGTCTCTCATCAAAGGTCAAAGAAAGACAACAGATGAAATAGGCCTTGGTTTTGTTAAGCATCACAAGGAACAAGTTGGAGAGTCTAGTAAAAGACTCCAAAAGGAAGAGAGTTCTGATGAGGAAAGCATTTCAGATCATGAGTCCTTGAATGATAGATGCATAGAAACAAAAACCATAATTTAGAATGAGAAGAAGAAGTTTTCAGAACCTAAGAGGTCAAATAAAGGAAATTTTCAAGGCAGATGTTTTGCTTGTCACAGGTTTGGTCACATAGCTTCACATTGCATGGCTCAAGTGAAAAAGGTAAATGATAGTTTCAAAGGTGGTAATTTCTTTCAAGGTTATTGCTACTCTTGTCAATAGTTTGGGCATAAGGCAGTTTATTGCAAGGCAAATATCAGGAACAGTTTTGATCAGGACAAGTTTGGTCAAAACAGGTTTGATCAGAATAGGCTTGGTCGAACGAGGTTTGGTCGAAGCTGGTGGATTCAAAGAACAGGTATGCCTAAAAGAAATAACATTGTTACTTGTTATAAGTGCAACAATGAAGGTCACACAATCGAGACAGTGTAGACCTAAAATTCTAGAATATAGGAACAGAACAGATGGCATGATCGAGTCCAAATATCAAGGCATGGATAAAAATAGGGATGAGAACAAGAACAAGAACGATGACGAGAACAGGGAATATGGACAAAGAATTCAAGAGAAGGCCCGGCAAGGAAATTATAAACGTTGATGATGATCAGTGCCTAATGGGAGTTTTACTCTCACCCTAGAATTAATCACCTCATCAGGAGGTGGGGGAGGGACTAAGCTAAGAGGCTAATTCTTAGTCCCGAGCCCCAAAGGTGGCCCTTTGCCATTGATGACAAAGGGGGAGAGATATGAGTAAGGGGGAGAGCTTCAAAGTGAAGAGGAAAGCTTCAAGTTCGGGGGAGCAAAACTTCAAAGGAAGATTCTCAGTTGTTAGCACAGTTGGTTTTAGTTTTGGCTCTTGAGAAGTGTTTTCAGTAAAGGTTTGCCATCAATGACAAAGGGGAAAATTATTGGCAATTTTGGGCAATTTGGGTACATTGCCTTTTCTCAAATGTATAAGTTGTCATTGATTTCAAAAGGCATTTTTGTTGATATCAAAAGAGTGTGATGTCAAGAATATCTTGAGAAGCTTCTTTATGTTAAAGGGTTTTTATTAAAACCATGGTGACAAGGCTAAAGGTTTTTCTTAAAACCATTTGGACTCATTAAGGGTTTTTATTAAAACCAAGCTTAACTTAATGCAAAGGTCCATGTTTATTATTAATAATTAAATTAACTCAAACCTTTGTCAAAAGGTCCAAGTTTAATTTATTATTAATAAAATAATAATAATTATTTTAATTATTATTAAAGGGTATTTCAACCCTTAAGCAATGGAATAAAAAAGAATTCTTTCGCCGATATGTTGCCATCGTTGGAGGAGCGCCGACATCCAACAGTTAAGGAAGAATGGCTATATAAGTGGGGATGATTTTCTAAAATGAGTACCTCCAATTTATTATTGATATCTATGATTTGTGGTTACTCTGTATTTTTTTATTTGCGCTGGGCATCTATGATTTGCACTTGCTCTATTTTTTTCGATTTGCGCTTGGCATCCGCAATTTGCACTTGCTCTGTTTTGTTTGATTTGTGCTTGGCGTCTGCAATTTGCACTTGCTCTGTTTCGTTCGATTTGTGCTTGGCGTCTATGATTTGCATTTGCTCCTTACCTTTTGAACAACACTTGGTGTCTTCGAGTTGAGCTTGCTCTATGTCTTCGAATCTTTGATTGACGTCTTTACCATGCTTGGCATACTCGGATTTGAGCTTGGGCTACATCCTTACTTTTTATGTGATAGCAGTGGATTGGCAATTACTCCTGAACTTTGTTTTTCAGACTATGTTGTGAGATGACTAATGCAAGCATTCAGTGACTTACGTCTTGGACAACGCTCACCAGTTTGCATGTGGTTTGTGGAAGACTTTTACGTTTTCCAGATTCTTGGTGTCAAAGGAAGATAAAAGAGAGAGCAGCGCTATAGTATTTCGTTGGGCACTTGTGACCCAATGACGGATATTCTTTGGCAGCACTGTAGTATTTCTGAAATTGAGTTTTGGAGTGAAAAGGTTGTCTACTAGGTATTCTTTGGTGTGAATCTTATTTTTTGGATATTGAAAATTGTTTATGCATTAAAGTTATTGTTGAATTTTTGGGTGAATGCATAATTATGGTTGAGGAAGAGGAAGAATTTTTGCAATAGGGTTTATGTTAGTAAGTTTTGCTACTTGCTTTGAGATGATGTAACCCTAGTTTTTGGTGAAAAGAATATAAGTATCATTGTTATATGATATATTGCATGGTTGGCAATTGTTGGGTTGTGTTTCATATTCTTGAGAAAAGCATACTACATCTATCTTATTCTTTTGAGTTTGAGATTTAGTTGAGATTGAGATTGGGAGTTAAGTCTATAACATATTGGGTCTCTAACAATTCTCTTTATGTTTCTATGAGATTTGAGATTGAGATTGGGAGTTAAGTATAGAACATATTGAGTCTCTAACAATTCTCTTTATGCTTCTATGAGATTTATGAATCACATTGGGTCTCTAAAAATTCTCTTTGTGGGTTCATGCTAAGCAAGTTTTTTCTTGGTGAGCTTGCTGAGGTTTTGGACAGGTTCCGGTGGGGACTTGTGAGCAATTTTTGGACAGGTTCCAGTGGGGACTTGTGAGCAGATTTGGACAGGTCCTAGCAGAGGACTTGTGAGTCGAGTTTTTGAGAGTTCTATCAGAGAACTTGAGGATAGATGTGCTTTGGTTCTTTGAGAAGAACCTGAGGACAGATTTGGCAAGTATTTGAGAAGGCTTGTGTGTAGAGGATTGATTTGTTCAAAGAGTTGGACATATTTTACAGATAGAGGAAGACTTGTACTAGACCGACTGACTGTGTTTGGTACAGGTAGCTGAGCTGTTGTGGATGTGATCATAGAAGGCAGAGGTCTCTTAGGCTAAGCATTGAGGATAGGAGGTCTTCGGTGGAAAGGAGTTCTATCTCATAACAAATAGCCTATTATATACTTTGGAAAGCAAAAGAAGACTATCTCATAATATCTTGCTTATAAGAAATTTACAAAATAAATCTTGAAGGTTCATTTCATATTATTCTTGATTAGTTGTAGTGAATTGAGTAAGTTCATTTCTTGAGAGTATATTGGAATGACAAGGTGTAATTTGTTAGTGCATTAAAAGTGGAATTTTTTAGATTCATTTGCACTATTATTGATCTCAAAAGAAATTAATTTTATGTTTTGAAATAATGGCTAAAAAATATAGTTTGGATAAAGTTTCTTAAGGCACTCTTAAATCATAGAAACTTGCAACTCACAGTGGCCAATAGAAGCCACATAATTTATTAGTAAAAGCAAAGAAAAGCTAACCAAAAGAAGCTTCAAATATTGAGACTTGTTGAGTCTCAAATCCAAAGCACTTAGGGTTAGTGCAACTAAAAGAAATATTCTATTCTACAATATTTACAAGGCTTGGATTCACCATAAATCATCCAAGCAAAAGAGTAAGGAGTCTATCCAAAGAGACATCCTTCAAACCCTCATTTTGCACTCATGAATTAGCTACAAAAATAATAATTTTAGACCTGCAAAATAATGTAAGAAAAGGTGCAATAAAAAGGTTCTATATACATGTAAATATTACATGGTGTTGTAATTCTACAATACATCAAACACATGGAAATGAGAAGATTTAAATGTGCTAAAATAGGCACAACAGGTATAGGGAAAAAGGTAGCCAAAGGAAGGGCCAAA
Source organism: Wollemia nobilis (assembly GCA_028583015.1). NCBI lineage: Eukaryota > Viridiplantae > Streptophyta > Pinopsida > Araucariales > Araucariaceae > Wollemia > Wollemia nobilis. The sequence continues at coordinate 476,531 of JAQPPZ010017031.1, read as the reverse complement.
GGATCGAGCATTCTCCAACATCGAAAGGGCATTCTCTTTAAGATTAGACCTACGGACAAAGAAAGCTTTTATATAAATGACAAAAAGCCTACCAAGGTTATTTACATAAGACAAAGGAAATCTAGCACTAATATTTACGTAAACCATAGCAAGGATAAGGAGATATATACATAAAAAAAAGGATAGAGCACATCCAACATTCAGGCACATCAAGCTTCACATCTATCAATGTGAATAGGGAGCAAAATGAAGGTAAAATTACAAATAAGGAAAGTAGATGCTACATTAGGAATAACATCAACAAAGGGTAGCAAGAGAGCTACCTCATCCTCGTCAAAAGCTCCAAGACGACTTATGAATTACTTGTAGAAGAAAATGCATTACTTGCTATTCAAGAAACAAAAGCAAGCTAAGGAGGAAAAATAATTGAAGGAGTTATAATCTCCTTATTGTATGTGTTAGTAGAAAATCCCATGCAAGAGAACTGAGTTCCACTTGACATATTATTCCCTAATGGCTATCATATCTCTAACACTAAAGATATGAATGTTGAGAGCACTCAAAGAAAGGTGAAAATGTTACAAAGGAGTAATGGTTGGTGCTACAGTGTTACAAGAAGAGGCAACACTCCCAATAAATGCAACTGCCACTTGTCAGTCAATGACTACCCTTATATGCAACATAGAGAGAGCAAAAGAAAATCATTCAGTGAAGTGAACAACAAATAATAGTCCAATAAATATGTTTCTAAGCATATCATGGAAGAAGAAGAGCATAGGAGCATTTAAGACTCCATTTAAGAAGGTCAACATCTACTATCCAAGCATCGAATAAGAATCCTAATAGCCATACCACACTTGGTCATACGGACTCATCAAGTCAAGCGCCATAGAAAGGGTATGTAAAGGACTATTTTATTTAAATAAAAAATAGCACCATTCAAGTGTGAAGTCAAGGGGCTAAGGTAAGAAAAATATCTCATTATTCTTGCTTTCAATCATAGGAGACATAAGGTTATAATTTTCAAGAATTAATTTTAAGGTTGAGCAAGCAAAATACATAGGATATAACTTACCAAAAATCAAATTACTATTTTTAAACTAACCTAGGAGATATAAGGCCTTCTAATTAGGTTGAATCATTTAATACTTTGTAAATATTTTTATTTTCTCTAATTTTCCAAATTTAGGAGTCAAAAGGTCTACTACTACAAATTGATTTATTGGAAATTAGAAAAATTGAAATCATATCTCAAAGGGCCATTATAAGAGGTTTATCAAAAACATATAAAGGATGGAAATTATAATATTTACTTGTCTCAAATATTCTCAAATAGAGAAAAAATATCCAACATTAAAACCTCTTGAAATCTAGAAAAAGCACTTAGTTCAATAGGAGCAATAAGGATAATAGAATTTGATTTTAGCATTTACAAAACTTTTCAAAATCAACCAAGATTGAACTAAAAATTACAAAACCACTTTATATATTATCCAAATCATACTAGGGAGTCATAAGGTATTCTAAAAAACTTGGTAATATCAAAATCTATTATTTATCAAGTTGCAAATCCATTAGCAATATATAAGCTATCTACAAAATCTAAAAATGAAGAACATGAGCTTATATATTCTAAAATACTTACTTTTCTTTCTCAAATAATATTATCCAATATATCAATGGCAATATCAATAGCAGTAATAAAAGCAATGCATAAATCATAACACACAATAGAGACACCAAATTAACGTGGTTCACCCAATGTGGGCTACTCCACAGAGAAAATATTTCACTAAAATTTTCTCAACAAATCTCTTAGGAATCACTTCCTTATTACAATGTTTAGGACCTTTGTCCAAAGGAGACACCAATATCCTAATGCTCTACTTTATGGATCTATCTCCACAGGAGAACTCTTTTCCCTTTTCTAGTTCGTGGAACTTTATCTAGGAGAACTCTTTCTCCTCAACTGGTTTGTGGATCTCTCTCCACAAAAGAACTCTATCTTCCCAAATACTTCATGTATAACACTCCATACGATAACTCTTTCCTATTTATCTAGCTCATGGAAATCTATCCATAGGAGAACTCTTTATCCTCTGCTCTAGCTGATGATCTTCTAGAAGACTACTGTCCCCACTACACTGGCTTGTGGATCTATCTCCATAGAAGACCTCTATCCTCACTCAGAAGATATTTGTCCTCACTACCCTGGCTAATGGATCTCTATCCATTGGATACTACTCTCCTCTTCTCTATCACATCCAAATCTTGCTATCAACTCTATCTCAAATCTACACCAAACACTATCCTCGATCTAGTACAAATCTGCTCTAACTCTATCTCAATTCTAGCATAAATATGCTCTCAAATATGCACCAAACTCTGTCCTCAAATCTGTCCTCAAGCCTTAACACAAAGCTTAATACAATTACAAATCAAATATACTTAGATTTACCCCAAGCCTTAACACAAAGTTTAAAAAAATTAATCAATCAACTCTGCTCACAAGTCTTCACCAAGACTTACCTCAAATTTTCTCCATTCACTCATAGCTTATATTGAAAGTGTAAAAAAGTGATGAAATTGAGAAATATATAGTAGGCACCCATATGAACCATAAATATTCATTATATTATCCATAGATAATAATCCTAAAACTCTAATACAATGGGCAGAGTGGTGGGGCATATTTATACCAATACCAAAGTCCCAATTACATAAGAGATTTTAAGCTAAGCCAACATAATAAGAGGGATTAACGTTAATTACAAGTTATAAGGTGGGTTTAAACATGTTATTTTTGGCCTATAGGGATTACATATTAAAATATTATAATAAATTAAATACAATTAAACAATACTTTCCCATAGGCCTATATAATATTATGTCATATAATTCCACCCTTCGTCATAAGTCAGATTACACATTCAACATGTCATGTTCTATCTAATGGATTTTATACTATCAAGTTTTATTTTTCATAATTGGGTTGTTTTTGCTATTGTATGAGTACCTTCACTTTATATTCACTCCTCTATTTCTCCTTAAGAGAATCTTGAAGAAAAGTCCTATTTTTGAGTAAAGGTAGAGCCTCCAACATTGTAACTTTGGTTGGCATCTTCTTTATTTATTTAGCAATATTGAATATGAATTTTGTGGAGATACTCTATAGATGTGATGTGAATTTCTTGTATTATCATACTATGACTGCATGTCTCTCATTAGTTAAGGATGAATACTTAGAATGGACTTTAACCTTATTTTGTAACTTACAGTTTTAGTTTTGCTTATCAATTGCTACCATATCTTTCTAGGTTTTATAATATTTGAGGAATATTGGTTGGAAAATTTGTGGTTGGAATATTCTCCATGGTATTATTTTATGTGGCTAGACCCTTTTCTATTAGGTTTAGTATGGTGTTCCTATATTCAATAATGTAGTTTCACCATTCAATTCATCTTGATTTTTACAAGTTTCTTATGGGGCTATGGGTTTTTTAGTGGATACTTTCCTTTTATACTTGTTTCTATCCTTTTTTATTGATTTATGCATATGACTTAATCCTCAAAATGTAAGTCATCATAATCTCTAAAGTTACCAAATTTAAAAAGTACCATGTTTTTCAAATTTGGTGTTATCAAAATTGCTTGATGAATAGGATCGGGTGGTTGATAGATTGATTGGTTCATAATAATATTTTGTATTGTGATTGATATTGTTTATTATATACCTTCATCTAAGTGTTCTTATAGCCATAGTGTATTTAATAGGATTATGTATAGCATTGCAAACACCACAAGGTTTTAATTTCTAAGTTCATGTTGACCATGTTGTTTTGCACCTAATTCCCTAGATGAATGATATTTTTCTAAGGGACCAGATCCCTAGTGAGGTATAGAGTATTTCATTATTTCTAATTTGATCAGTGCCATCCACTATTAATATGAAATCATTCTACCTACTCTTCATGTTGGTATAATTTACTAGCACCTTCATCATTTCTATTATTTAACTCTTCTAATATTTTAGTCCATCATCTTGATTTTGGAAAGAATGGATGATATTAGCATTATTCTATTGTGGTTATTTTAGATTAGGAAATGAAGGATAAAAATATATAGAACAATATATACTTTTCCAAGGAAATATAACCATATAGAGGGATTTTATTTATGGATAAATGGTCGTGTTAGAGGATGATTGAACTACCTAAGCATTTAGGATTGGTATCATAGTGGAAGGATATTTACATTAAGTTTGGTCAATGTGGTTAGCATAGGATATAATTTTTCCACCTCTAATAAGCACATCCTCTACAAGTGTTGCTTCTCAAATGATGGGGCTAAAGCAACAAGATTATCATTGTAAACCCATTACTACTAAATTTGATTGTAACCCTTTTATATAGTATGGCAAAGCTTGTTCATAATTAGGATAAATATCCATATGAGAGGATCTCCATACCAATAAACCTGTTGAGTGACAATTTTTCCCAATTGCAAAACCATCATCATAGTTAGGTTATTTGTTATAAAACCCTCTTTTGCAAAGAAATTCCTAATCTCTCCAAGGTTTTTATTTAGTTAATGTGTGCTTGAGTGCTTGTGAAATTATGCAAAATGTACTAAAATACCATAGAGGTGTAAGCAACTATTAACAAGGGGCATGTGGTTTGGTATTACTTTAATTTTCTATGCTCTTTATTGTTCATGAAATTTGAAAAAAAAAAAATGTAATATTATTGGTCCTTTATGACCATCCTGGAATGGTGATTTAATTCATTTTATCTCAAAGTTTTTTAAGTAGATATTATCTTCTAATCTTAAGCATATTTTTAACAAATTTTATCTTCCTTTGTTAAACTTTTCTTTGAGCATGAAATAAAATGACTAAATCCAACTTTGAAATGTGAATCCAGAACGGTGATTTAATTCATTTTATCTTGCTTTGTGAATGAATTTTATCTTGCTTTGTTAACAAATTTTTATCTTGCTTTGTTAAACAAATTTTAAAATAATAAAACCTATGGAGTGCAAGAATCTATTTTGGAACCTTAAAAAATGCCTTAATTAAATGTGTCCAAATAATTTAACAAGTTAGCCTTAAGAAACAAAATTATTTGGATGCTCTAATTACTTCAAAACCCCCATTATTGATTTTAGTGCAAAATGATGTAACATTTTAGGGATTTAAGTGCTTGATGGAACTTAAAGAAAATAAAATGGAAAAAAAAAACTAAGGTTAGAGAAAAATTAAAAATCTAAAATAATACGAAACAAAGTGCGGAAAAACAATCAAAGAGAGCTATTGTAAATGAATTCCTCTTATTCTACATAAAATGGAAGATTATGAATATTAAAACAAAACCAGGTTAGACCTACATCCACACAATCTAAATCCAATTAAGTGCAAGAGTCTAAGAAATAAAAGCATGCTTTAAAAACATTAAATTATGCTAGCATATCCATACATAAAACACCATAGAACGAACTCAATACATGTATGAGAAATGTGTGCAATAAAAAATGTATTCAAAACTTTATTTGGCTACATACAAGGTGGAGAAATCAATTGCAATAACTTGAAAGCCTTCCAATACTTTCCACGCTCCCCTATTCCAAAAAAAATTCCAGCCCTTCTTCATGAGCTTCAATGGCTATTTAAAATTTTCCAATAAGACCCTTCACTTTTTTTTTCAACGTTTGGCTTTCTTTCCAAATTTTTGCTTGCTTTTCCAATGTTTGGCCTTCGTAATGCCTTGTGTGAGTGTATATTTTGTTCATATTCTTCCTGTTGTGGATGTTCCACAACGTACCCCAAAATTGGGGACCCACCTTTCTTGTTTCTGATATTTAGTTGTGTTCGTCTTATTTGCATTCTACCATGTCATTTTTTTTGTTGTTGATCATGCAAAATCTTGCATAAAGGGTTGAAAGGCTTACTCCTCTATGTTTCCCTGCGAGTTTCTATGCCAGAACGAGTAAGTTCAAAGTTGTCGCGAAATCGCGACACGTCACGAAATCGCGACACAGATGCAATAGAAGGCACGGAGGCAAAACGAGTCACGAAATCATGACATGTCATGGAATCGGCATGTCGCAAAATCGTGACCCAGATGCAATAGAGGGTACGAAGGCAAAACAGGTCACGAAATCGAAACAAACACCGCGATATCGTGACACATTCCATTTTTGAAAACGTCGCGATATCGCAACACATTTTTGTCAGGAGCAAGGCTTGAAGAAAATGTCATGATATCGCGCATGTTCTGAAATCGCTGTTCAAAGAGGAGAGAGAAAGCAAAGTCAAAAAATGTCATGAAATCACGACGTGTTGTGAAATCGCGGTCGAAGGCAGCAAAGGAAGCAGTCAAGGCAAAACCGTCGTGATATCGCGCATGTCATGAAATCGCTATTCAAAGAGGAGAGAGAAAGCCAAGTGGGAAATTGTCGCAAAATCGTGATGTGTTGTGATATCGCGGTCAAAAGAAGTTGACCAAAACAGGAGCCAGAATTGTCGCGAAATCGTGACGTGTTGTGATATCGCGGTCAAGCGTTGACCAAAAAGAGCGATTGTCCGAAATGGACGTATTTTGAGTAAAAGCAAAGCTTGTGGAAAATGTAGCGATATCGCGCATGTCACAAAATCGCGTTTCAAAGATGAAAGAAGCAGTCAAGGCAAAACCGTCGCGATATCGCGCATGTCATGAAATCGCGACGTCCGAGGAAGAAAAGAGTCAAGCAACAAAAACGTTGCAAAATCGTGACAAGTTTAGATCGAAAGCAAAACCCGAGGGAAACGTCGTGAAATCGTGACACATTTTGGTCAGAGGCAAAACTTGTGGAAACTGTCGCGATATCGCGCATGTCATGAAATCACGATTCGAAGAGCTCTGCAGAAGTGAAGTATAGAAAACGTCGCGATATCGTGACGTATTTTGGCTAAAGGCGAATCTTGAGAGAAACGTCGCGAAATCGCGCCAAATTTCAAATCAGAAGCACAACTCGATGAAAACGTCACGAAATCGTGACATGTCACGTTTTCGCGACCTGTCGCGTTTTCACGGCCGACAGTGATAAAAGGAAGTGCCAAAGAAAAACGTCGCGAAATCGTGACAAGTTCCAATTTGCAGCAGAGCTCGACGAAAACGTCGCGAAATCGTGACGTGTTCCATTTTCACGACGCATAAGCTTAAACAGAGTAAAAGTGACGAAAACATCGTGAAATCGCGACAAATTTTGTTGAAAGCGAAAATTGGCGAAAACATCGTGAAATCGTGACAAGTTTCCATTAGAAGCATAACTTGGCAAAAACGTCATGAAATCGCGACGTGTTCCAAAATCATGACATGTTTTAAAGAATATGAGCTAGGAAGGAGAAAATCAAACTGACATGTGATGAACTTTGAATTGATAACATTAAAATTCTGACTTTTGCTTTTTCTTTTGTGACAGAAGCAGCAACAAAAGGAGAAGACAGAAAGATGTCGCGAAATCGTGACATGTCGCATTTTCTGACTAGTGCATGTCATTCCGACTAATGGGGACAAGAGAGCTGAGCGAGGGAAAAGTGTCACGATTTCGCGCATGTCACTTTTTCGTGACCAAGTGCAACCAAAGAAGATGAGGAGGCCAACATGTCGCGATATCGTGACATGTTGTATTTTTGCGGCTACCAGCAGGAGAAAAGACAAGAAGAAGAAAGTTGTCGCGATATCGCGACATGTCGCGTTTTCGCGACTTGTCATGAAATCGCGATCAAAATAGCAAAAAGGAAAAGTCAGCGCAAAGTTTTCTGTGGGCCCCAGGAATGTCCGCTTTATGTTTTTAATACTATACAGACAGATTTCGATGGATTGTCCCTCTTCTCCGATACCTGTTTTATGGACGTTACATTTTAAATATTACGAGAGAGACGAGAAAGTGGATTTATATTTTAAAAACATCTGCAGAGAGGCAACCTCTATAAATATCAAGATATATCTCAAACAAAAGGGGGGGAAAACTGCTGGAGCAGAGTTGTAGTGACAAAGGCGAGAGGCCATTCTGGACCTGATTCTTTGGGGTTTTTCTACCACTTGTTCTATTTTTTGGGAAAGATTAGAAATCTCTGTTAGAGTAAATGACAAATCTTTAATACGAAGTTGTTTTCAGAAATTTGCATCTTGTGGGCAAGAAAGAAGGAGATTCATCTTTGCATGCTACGGATTTAATGTCTATTTCTTTTCTTTTTCAGATTTCGAGTTTGTAGATGAAGTTAAATGCAAGTTTGCTTGGTTGCTTCATATGAATGCCCGAATCTGAAATTTATTTTAAAACCCTAGGAGCTAGCACTTAGTCTATGGGGATTGTGCTTGGTTTTGGCAGAGTCCGATGAGGTTAGGTTGCATGCATGGAAACCTCGCATCTTCGGTTTTGTCGAAACTGGATAGCATCATACTGAATGCACTTCATTTTCAATTTCCTGCATTTGTTTTCGATTTCTTTCTGCATTTTATTGATTCCAGAAATTCTGCACTTTTATTTTTATTTGTAGGCATTAAGATAAAAATAAAATAAAAATAAAAAACTTCAAAATCCAAAACAATTTCATCATTGCAGGCTGAAATTTCATTTCCTCTGTTTCATGTTTCATTCACAAGCCTATGATGACATTCCCTTCATGAAAATCCCGATTTCATCGAAGGAGTTCTGTTTTATGGCCTTTTTACAAAATTCCATTTAAAGCTACATCATGGTCATATGAGGGCCAACTCTCATTTGCTTTATTTTGGTTCAATGAACAATCACTAAAGCTTCACGGTAAAATAAACCAACATTGCCCCTTGTTTACAGTTACTTGCAATCACTAAGGTGTTCCAAGCATTTACATTGAGTATCTTTATTCAAGATTATTAATACATATATGCAAAAATGCTAATATAGCGGAGACCTTGGAGAAGTTGTGTGTTTAACTTCTTTGCAAGAGGGGATTTGGGAACCCAAATCCTAACGGAGAGTGTACTTTCACAACTGGGTGAAAATACCACTCAACAGATTGGCGCTAGAAGGAGGGCATGAACTGGTTTATTACAGTATGATTTAAATACTATAGGGATTTAAATCTTGAATATTTCATGCCCTATTAATTAGCTCTCTTTTAACAATACAACCCTGTAAGTGTTAAAAGGAGGACATAAAATGCAATGCATTGTTCTAATTCTTTTTCGATTATCCATGCAGGAATAATGTGTTTCGAGTTTATTTAAAAATATATATATATACTTTTGGTCGGGACTAACGAGGTTGTCTCCATGCAATTACATTCCTTTGATTTTATTGGATACAACTCTCGATTGATGTTACAGGAATTATTCTCTTTGAAATATATTGGTTGTCGGTATTATGCTCTTCACTTGCGCGTAATGCGATCTTGTGAATCAGAAAGCCTATAACCTTAGGAGTATGCTCTTCACTCGCGCATATGCGATCTGGTGAATCAGAAACTAATTTGCTTTTCTTCTTTGATTGTTTCCTTCGTCCAGACGTGACTAACAAATGGTTTCTGAAGTTGTTTTTGAATCTCATTAATGGCTATGACTGCAGGATTTTCGTGGTGTTGCAGGTTTTATTGGAGGTATTGAGAATTTTTGTCAGATTTGGTGGGGTGTTTCATTTGCAAACTGGATCCACCGCATCATATCACAACTAGGTCCAAAACAACTGAGGAAACCGTATTCCAAAGCCTCCCACTCCCTCACAGGAATCCGAGGAATAAAGCCAAGCAAACGGTGATCCCACTAGATATCCTTGTTACAGAAGATCCTTCTGTTTCAAGTGTATCTAGCAGGCTTGCACCGGTGGTGTCAACTACCATTAGTGCACCAATTACAAGTACCATTTCCACGGTTCTTGTAGGGTTATCCTCATCAAATTCGAATCAAATGGCCCAACAACAACCAGTTCCGTGGTATGGAGCCCATAACATTCCTTTGAATATTGCAGGGGATATTCACGAGATCCCTAAGAATATAGAGATATTTTTACCCAAATACAAACCGGATGGCCCAAGGACCGTCGAAGAACATATTCAGGCCTATAGGGATGTTTTAATAAGATTGCAAGTTGAACATGAGGATGTGGCTTGTAGACTCTTCCCCATGAGCCTAGACCCAGTGGCCTACGAATGGTATATCTGCTTGCCTACTTGGTTCCATTACATCATGGACACAAATGGAGAATGCTTTTGTCAACCAATTTAGGTCCCCATTAGATCCCACAATCATATACAATCAATTCATTACATGCAAACATGTTCAAGGTGAGCCAATTCGAACGTTCAATCAGAGATTTCATAAGTGCTATAATAGAGCAATTCGACATTTCGCCATCGATCCCGTAGTAGCTTTGCAAATATATTTTGGGGCATTGGAACCTATGACGGCAATGTTTGCAAGGCGAAATCCTCAAGTCAATACACTAGCTCTAGCCTATAACGAAGCTATGACCATTGAACAACAGCTGACACCACAAGGCTATGGGTTGCCCTAGATACCTATGGCAGGACAATATGGTCCATATGGTCAGGCTCCTATGATGAATCAAATCATGGCACCTCAAATGCCAGGCATGAATGCCTTAATTTATCAGCAACCATGTTCATCAACACCCGCTTACGCACCCAGTCCAATTCAACCAATCACACCCATTCTCCCCATTCCTTCATTCTTGCAAAATGGTCAATAGACTATGCAAGGAGCTAATCCTGTTAATCCTCAGGTTACAGTTCCTTTCTCGAGTCCAGTTTCGATTCAAAGTATCAATCCATACGCAAATCAAATCGCTCAAAATCCAGCTCAAATGGTAAGTCAAGTGAACCCTGTTGGAGATGGCAATAACACACCGAGTCCAAAAGAGATTTATTCAAAGGTGGAAGAGCTCAAAAACATGGTTCGCAAATTGAGTAATGAGTCGGTTCAAAAATAGAAGTATGAATCCCATGCCCCTCACCCAAATCAAAATTTCAACAATAGAGGGCGACATTGGAATACTAAACCAAACAATGGGGGCGTGCCTTCCCCTATTGCTAATCAGGTGGATACCCCTGTCGGACCAAGTCATTCTAATTCCATTCTTAATATTTCTGATTTTGCATGGGAAAAGGGGTGTAGATTGCATAACACAAAGGAGCACAACGAAAGAGGTTGCCCTGAAATTGCCAGGTATACCCATTGTCTCCAAGCTCAAGTTGATGATCTAGAACTTGTGCCAAATGAGGGCCCACCCCAACACCAGCAAGGAGGTGATGACATTATGGTGGTGGAAACTCTATACCGTCAAGAAAGTGAGGATGAGGGAGAAGAGGATGAAGTCTTGGAACAAGAAGTGCAAGCTTTTAGAGAATTTAGAAAGGGGAACCATGGATATCATTTGAGGAGTAAGTTCAAAACCCCTAATACATCCTCAACTCCATCGAGCAACTCTATCATTCCTCCTGATACTAAGGCGGATAATAATCCTCCTCCTCCACCTGGAATAGAAACGTCTAAGGACGTGCAAAAAATACTGAAACCGGAGAAGTCAACTTATGACATAGTGGAAGATTTGAGGAAGTCCAAATCTAGCCTGTCACTTTTAGAGGCGGCTAGGTTGCCTGGCCAAAAGGAAGCGTTGATAAAGGCTTTGGACTCACCTGGTCAAATGCGGGAAGGAAAGGAAGTTGAAACTCACATGGTCTTACGAAAGGAAAGACGAGATGTCCCTCCCTTTTTATTAACTCTGAGGATTGCTTGGCAAAAATTTGCATAATTGTTTGGTGGATACGGGGGCCACAAGTAACCTCATGCCTTCAGAGATTTGCCAAATGCTAGGCCTAAAGCCTGTTGCCGCTAAATGCAAGGTTTTGCAGCTGGATCGATCCGAGGTAAACGTGGTAGGGACCCTTTACGATGTTAAGATCCAACTCAATTCTGAACCTAGGGTCCAACAAGTGATTGACATTTTGGTTGTCAATATCCCAAGTCGGTATGGAATGCTCCTTGCGAGGGATTGGATGAAGAGTCTGAATGGTTATTTCTCCATGGATTGCTCACACATATGGCTACCCTGGAGAGGGATTGCTAATCAAATTAGAGTGGAAAATGAGCCAAGGCTTAAGGAAATAATCACAGAATACAACAAACCCAATGAGGTTCAATTTTTTGAACCCGAGTTAGGAACCTATGCTTTCGAGGTTGAAAGGGCTACCGAAGAACCTCAAAAGGAAACATTTGCTTGTAGCTCTTCTGAAGAGGATAATCTCGTGTGGTTACTTAAGTTCGATGGGTCTAAGTCAAGACAAGGGGCAGGAGGCTGGAGTTGAACTCACGTGTCCAGGAAGTAAACCTTCGTTGGCTGCCTATAGATTGCAATTCCCTTGCACTAACAACGTGGCAGAATATGAAGCTCTTATCTTTGGATTACAAGCGGCTTTGAGCAGGAAGGTTAAGTGCTTGAAAGTATTGGGAGATTCGGAGTTAGTGGTCAAACAAGTCAAAGGACAATACACTTGCCGCGATAAGAGATTGAGCCTTTATAGAACTAGGGTGAGGGATCTCATTGCAGAGTTCGATGCTTTTAATATATCCCTTATTTCTAGGAAAGGAAATCGCACAGCTGATTCTCTTGCAGTTGTTGCGGGCATGCTAAATCCTGTTGACATAAAAAAATGCAAGAAGTTTTCCATTGAGTTGGTCCCTTGCCCATCGATACCTGATAACGTCAAAAACTTTCAAGTTTTCGAGAATGATAGAGACGTATTTAAATTTGTCACCAATTCAGGTGTTTTTGAGGACCAAGTGATTGACGAAGATCAAAGACGGCAAGAAGAAACAGAAGGAGAAAGGGAAGCTGCATTCCAATCCAACAGAATACCCAAGAACACTGTTTCATTTGAAAAAATGTTTGATGTAGGATATAAACCTAGAAAAGGAAAAAGGGTTCCACCTCCTAAGGATGCTTGTGACCTAATCAACATAGGAAGTGCAGACTATCCGCGTCAAGTATACATTGCAAAGGCATGTACAGCTGATGAGAGGGAAAATATAACACGTACATTAAAACACTACGTGGATTGCATTGCTTGGAGTTACAATGAGTTGAAGACGTATGATCAAGACATCATTATGCACACCATTCCTCTGAAACTGGATTCTAAACCTTTCAGACAGAAACAACGACCTGTTAACCCGTTACTTGAGCCCTTGATAGAGAAAGAGGTTAAACGATTGTTGGACGCAAAGATAATCTTTCCCGTTAGGCACTCAACGTGGGTCGCTAATCTTGTTTCGGTGAGAAAGAAGAATGGAGAAATAAGGTTGTGCATAGATTTTAGAAATCTCAACAAAGCCTCACAAAAGGATAATTACCCACTGCCGTCAATTGATGAAATCCTGCAAATGGTCAACGGGTCGAAAATGATGTCTTTTCTCGACGGGTATTCGGGATACAATCAGATCCTTATTCATCCTCAAGATAGAATGAAGACGGCCTTCACAACCAAGTGGGGGACATTTGCCTATAGAAGAATGCCTTTCGGATTATTAAACGCAGGCGCAACATTTCAACGTGCCATGGATTATGCCTTTAAAGGACTCATAGGTAAGTGCATCATTGTGTATGTGGATGACATTCCTGTGTTTTCAAAGAAAAGAGAAGATCACGTGAAAGATCTGAGGAAGGTGCTCCAAAGATGTAGAGAGCATGGAATTTCTTTAAATCCAAAAAAATGCATCTTTGGAGTGACAGAAGGAAGATTGCTTGGCCATATCATTTCAAAGGAAGGTATATCTATCGATCCCGAAAGAATAGAAGCAATCCAAAGCTTGCCCCTCCCAGGTAGCAAAAAGGAATTGAGATCCTTCTTCGGGCAAGTCAATTTTGTGAGGAAATTCATTTCTAGCTTTGCTGAGATGGCTAAACCACTGAATATGATGCTCAAAAAGGATGTGGATGTCAGATGGAGTGAAGAAAGTAGGGTTGCCTTTCAGAGCATCAAAGATGCTATTTCTAGAGCCCCTGTCCTTATAAGTCCAGTTTATTCAAAGCCTTTCTTCATTTATGCTTTCGCATCTGAACACTCTTTGGCGAGTGTCTTGACCCAGAAGGGTGAAGATAACACCAAAAATCCCATAGCTTTTCTAAGTGCTCCTTTGAAGGATGCTCAGTTGAGGTATTCCATCCTCGATAAGCAACTGTATGCGCTTTTCAAAATAGTGAAGAAATTCAGACACTACATTGTGCGTAGTAGGGTCTTTGCCATCCTGCCTGACCCTGCTATCAAAGCCATGTTTGTGCAAAACGAGCTAGGGGAAAGAAGAGGTAAATGGATTGCTACCATCCAAGAATTTGATCTAGAAATTCAATCCATGAAACTAGTCCGTGGACAAGGAGTGATGAAAACAATAGCTTAGAATAATCCCCAAGTTACATGCCAGTATTCAAACACAGAACACATCTCCAAAGACGATTGGTATGTTGATATCATGTATTTCATGCTAAATGGTAAGTGTCCATCATATCTTAATCCTACTCAGAGAAGAGCCCTGAGACTTAAATCTGCCAATTATCTCATTAGGTCTGGTGTTCTTTACAAGAAAAATCATGAGGGAATCTACCTGCGATGCTTAAGTCAAGAAGAAGCTCCCAATATTTTGCAAGAGTTTCATGGTAAATACGGGACTGGCCATGGTTCGGCAAATGCAACAGCACATCAAATCTTAAGAGCAGGATATTATTGGCCTCGCATTTTTAAAGATACACATGCACACGTGCGATCTTGCCATATTTGTCAAGTGGCTGCAAATAGAGAAAGGAATGCCGCTATGCCTTTACAACCTTGTAGTGGAGATGAGACCATTCGCGCAATGGGGACTAGACTTCATTGGGGTTATTAACCCAAATTCTTTAGGGTCTCATAAATTCATACTCACAGCTACAGATTATTGCACTAGGTGGACAGAAGCAATACCTACAAAACATTCCACTTCGGATGTGGTAATAAAGTTCCTCGAAGATCACATCGTGACAAGATTTGGAATGCCCGATTCTATTGTAAGTGACAATGGTAAGGCTTTTGTTTCCACTCGGTTTGCAAATTGGGCTTATGATAATAAGGTAAATTTAAAATTTTCATCTAACTATTACCCTCAAGGCAATGGTCTAGCAGAATCTTCAAATAAAAATTTGTTAACCATCATTAAGAAGTTATTGGAAAAGAATCCTCGGGATTGGCACAACCAATTAAAATTTGCCCTACGGGCAGATAGGACTAGAGAGAAAGAATCAATAGGGAATACACCTTATCATCTAGTTTACGGGCAAGATCCAATTTTTCCTGCTAATTTGAAGCTTCAAACCCTTCGTTTCACACAAGAATACCTTGGGACTGATAATCACATAGAGGCTAGATTGAGTCATCTAATGCACCTCGATGAAAAAAGAGATGAAGCCATGCTCCACATGAGCAAACATCAGGATGTGGTCAAAATATGGTTTGATAGAAGAGCCAAAATTAAGTCTTTTAGGATCTCTGACTTGGTTTTATTATGGGATAAAAAACATGAGGAAAAAGGAGAGCACAAAAAGTTCGATTGTTTGTGGTTGGGCCCTTATCAAATTTCCGAAATCCTAGGAGAAAATACTTTCAGACTCAAAACCTTGGATGGGAAAGATTTGATGTTACCGTTTAATGGGCAGGTTCTAAAGCACTATTTTAGCCCTTAAATCATATGAGATTTGTATCATATTGTACATTAGTTTATAATTCCTGGTTTTTTTTGTGTGTTCAAGTTTTGTTTTCAGGATTGTTTTTGGGTTTGGTTTTAAGTTTTGTGTGTTGGTCCTTTGGACATTTTGGGTTTTTCTTTAAAAAAAAAAAATAAATAAAGCGAGTTGTCAGAATATGTCCTTATGAATGTTGATTAAGACTAGGAGAATATGAAGTATTGGAATTATATTGCAGAGAGCTCCACAGATATCGCAAACTCATTAAATAACATCGTTTGAAATTTATGATGCATGAAGTTGTTAGTTTGTTTTGACAAAGTATGACAAAATAGGTGGTAGGCTCCATCCACGTTTCAAGAAAGCAATGCATCCATCCATATCGCGCATTACATTCCACATTGCATAGGCATTTCTATTATCTCAGTTACATTTCGAGCACATTCATTGAAAAGGTGTCAAATCCTCTTAGGGTCATTATATAACAAATATTAAAAGGACCCTAAGGCTGGGAACTAGTGGCCCGAACTATCTTGAACCGAGCACGATCTACACATATTAAAGAAGATCTTGAACAAAATGGTCAAAACCTCACTTGGAAGAATAGGTAAGGCGAAAAGAATACTTCATGTCTATCCCATCATGCAACATAATTTTTTTAACAGTGGTTTTTACCACTCCCCTAAAGTTTAAAGCCCAAAATCGGAGTAGTAAGGATAGGGTTTAATTCTCATCTCGCTTAGGTTGAGAATCCGACTCCCCAAAGCTTCTGTTTTTCTTTCATCATCAATATTGGATTGGAAGGATCGTACTACGTGTCCCTGGCAAGGATGGGTAGTCATCCCCAAGATCCAAGAAAATCAAAAGTAAAGCCCAATCATGAATTATGGGGTTAATCTCCATCGGGGCTATAGACGCCTGTCTGGCAGTGGAGTATGCTCAAGCGTGGCAACATGTCTTGCCTAAAAGCAGGACCGCTGACTGCTCAAAAGGATAGACTAGCCTAACTGTTTCATCCATAGCAGGTTAAATCATTTTGTTCAAGATAAGGTAATAAACTCCAGATCAGAGTAGTAAGGGTAGGGTTAAATTCCCATCTCCTTAAGGGTGGGAATCCTTTTCCCCCAAAGCTCTGATTTCACTTACACTTGCACATGGGTTCAAGATGGTAGTGGCACATGACTAGCTTTGGGATCTAATAAATTAATTCAGTATACATGTATTTGATCTTGAGAGGGTTTGACAGTTTCTATATGTTTGTGCACAGTACTAGACAGTGGTCATATTTGTCATGCATTAAAATCTGAACAAATCATTCATAGCCTCGCATATGCACTCAGGTAAAGCTGACAGTGGAAAGCTAAATGAGTTTCAAACGATAAGGAATGAATCACGACACACACACATTGAGCTGATGTTGAGTAATTCTAATCCTTCATGTATTTCTCGTCTAGTTTCATTCTTTGGATATGTGCTGACGCTAGTGTTAAAATTTTGAAGGTTTTCAGGTTTGGTTCTTACCGAAATGCTCAGGAGCATTTCCCAGTAGAGTCGCCATTTGTTGTGGATGTTCCACAACGTACCCCAAAATTGGGGACCCACCTTTCTTGTTTTTGATATTTAGTTGTGTTCGTCTTATTTGCATTCTACCACATCATTTTTATTGTTGTTGCTCACGCAAAATATTGCATAAAGGGTTGAAATACTTACTCCTCTATGTTTCCCTATGAGTTTCTGTGCCAGAACGAGTAAGTTCAAAGTTGTCACAAAATCGTGACACGTCGCAAAATCGTGACATAGATGCAATAGAAGGCACGAAGGCAAAACGAGTCGCGAAATCATGAAAGAAAGAAAAGTAGAATAACAAACAAAGAGGAGAGAGAAAGCAAAGCTGGACGACGTGTTGTGAAATCATGGTTGAAGGCAGCAAAGGAAGCAGTCAAGGCAAAATCATTGTGATATCGCGCATGTCATGAAATCGTTGTTCAAAGAGGAGAGAGAAAGCCAAGTGGGAAATTGTCACGAAATCAAGACGTGTTGTGATATCGCGATCAAAAGCAGTTGACCAAAATAGGAGCCAAAATTGTCGTGAAATTTCAACGTATTTTGAGTAAAAGAAAAAAAAAAAAAAAAAAAAAAAACAGGCAAAACTTGTGGAAACTATCGCGATATCATGCATGTCATGAAATCACGATTCGAAGAGCTCTGCAGAAGTGAAGTATAGAAAATGTCGCGATATCGTGACGTATTTTGGCTAAAGGCGAATCTTGAGAGAAACGTCATGAAATCGTGCCAAATTTCAAATCAGAAGCACAACTCGATGAAAGCGGAAATCGTGACATCGCATGTTGCAGGATAAAAGGAAGTGTCGAAGAAAAACGTCGTGAAATCGTGACAAGTTCCAATTTGCAGTAGAGCTCGACGAAAACGTCGTGAAATCACGACGTGTTCCATTTGAGTTAAGCAGAGTAAAGTGACAAAAACATCATGAAATCACGACAAATTTGTTGAAATGCGAAAATTGGAAAAGTCGGAAATCGCGACAAGTTTCCATTAGAATGCTCGAAAAAGCATCGAAATGAGAGTGTTCCAAAATAAAATGTTTTTTTAAAGAATATGAGCTGGGAAGGAGAAAATCAAACTGACATGTGATGAAATTTGAATTGATAACATTAAAATTCTGACTTTTGCTTTTTCTTTTGCAGAGAACGACCTGACAGAAGCAGCAACAAAAGGAGAAGACAGAAAGATGTCGCGAAATCGTGACATGTCGCATTTTCGCGACTTGTCGCGTTTTCATGAAAGCATATGAAAATGGAAGCCGAACACAAGGAGATGTCGCGATTTCGCGGCATGTCGCGTTTTCGTGGCTAATGGGGACAGGAGAGCTGAGCGAGAGAAAAGTGTCACGATTTTGCGCATGTCACTTTTTCGCGACCAAGTGCAACCAAAGAAGACGAGGAGGCCAACATGTCGCGATATCGTGACATGTTGTATTTTCGTGGCTACCAGCAGGAGAAAAGACAAGAAGAAGAAAGTTGTCGCGATATCACGACATGTCACGTTTTCGCGACTTGTCATGAAATCACGGTCAAAATAGCAAAAAGGAAAAGTCAGCGCAAAGTTTTCTGTGGGCCCCAGGAATGTCCGCTTTATGTTTTAAATGCTGCATACAGATAGATTTTGGTGGATGGTCCCTCTTCTCCGATACCTATTTTATGGACGTTACATTTTAAATATTACAGAGAGACAGAAAGTGGATTTATATTTTAAGAACACTGCAGAGAGGCAACCAGCTATAAATATCAACAGATATCTCAAGCAAAAGGGGAGGAAACTGCTGGAACAGAGTTGCAGTGACAAAGGCGAGAGGCCATTACGGACCTGATTCTTTGGGGTTTTTCTCCCACTTGTTCTGTTTTTGGGAAAGATTAGAAATCTCTGTTAGAGTAAATGACAAATCTTTAATATAGAGTTGTTTTCAGAAATTTGCATCTTGTGGGCAAGAAAGAAGGAGATTCATCTTTGCATGCTACGGATTTAATGTCTATTTCTTTTCTTTTTCAGATTTCGAGTTTGTAGATGAAGTTAAATGCAAGTGTGCTTGGTTGCTTCATATGAATGCCCGAATCTGAAATTCATTTTAAAACCCTAGGAGCTAGCACTTAGTCTATGGGGATTGTGTTGGTTTTGGCAGGTCCAGTAGGTTAGGTTGCATGCATGGAAACCTTGCATCTTCGGTTTTGTCGAGACAGGATAGCATCATGCTGAATATATTTTGTTTTCAATTTCTTGTATTTGTTTTTTCGATTTCTTGTTGCATTTCATTGATTCCAGAAATCCCGTACTTTTCTTTTAATCTACAGGCATTAAAATAAAAATAAAAAATAAAAAAACTTCAAAATCCAAAACAATCTCATCATTGCAGGCTGAAATTTCATTTCCTCTGTTTCATTCATAAGCCTATGATGACATTCCCTTCATGAAAATCCTGATTTCATCGAAGGAATTATGTTTTACGGCATTTTTTCACAAAGTTCCATTTGAAGCCACATCGTGGTCATATGAGGGCCAACTCTCATTTGCTTTATTTTGGTTCAATGAACAATCACTAAAGCTTCACGGTAAAATAAACCAACATTGCCCCTTGTTTACAATTACTTGCAATCACTAAGGTGTTCCAAGCATTTACATTGAGTATCTTTATTTAAGATTATTAATACATATATGCAAAATGCTAATATAAGGGAGACCTTGGAGAAGTTGTGTGTTTAACTTCTTTGCAAGAGGGGATTTGGGAACCCAAATCCTAACGGAGAGTGTACTTTCACAACTGGGTGAAAATACCACTCAACGCTTCCTTTGCATGTTATGATAATCAACATGATAGAAATTTTATCCTTTCATAACCATTATATCTCACTTATAATGGATACCCTCTAATAAGGCATTTATAATTGTTTTGTAACCAATGGCAACCATGTGAGATAATATCAACTTAGGTTCTAGTCGTTCTTGTCTCAACCAACACCATGTACAACATGTGAAATGCACACTTTTATAAAAAGGTAGTGAAAGCATTCAATGGGCACTCTCAAAACCTTATCGATGCCCAATATCTTCATGAGAATATAGATCATGCAAATAGAATAACCTCCAATGAGTAGACTACAAATGAATGAAATACCAACATGTGTGATTTCGTATATGTAGAGCTCCCATTAATTTGTTCTAACATCAATATTTTATGATATTCGTACACTATCAAATGAACTTATTTTTTTGCTATAGTGTGTGATGGAAGGCTTCCACAAGTACGAGAAAAATAATTTGATTTTCCTACTCTTTTTCTTCTAATTTTGATGCTAACAATCGATAAGGCAAGTTCTGGTCTTATTTCTCCAAATGTGTGGACTGCACCTCCTTACTTAATTTCACTCCACATGGGCCTATATTCCTTAGATGGTGAATTTGCAACATTCAAACATGTGACACCTATTGATAGCATATGAACATCTTTGTTGGCACAACATCTTCCTTTTGACCATCGAAAGTATATTTGTGTATCGTGTATCTTACCATGGCTTCCTTCTGGGCGTCCTCCAACCACGAATAACTCCTCCATTGACAACGACAGTGGTGGTATTTCACCTAGGTGAAACATGGGATCTACTTACTCCATTTGATCACCTCTTTAGAATGTAATCATTGCTAGAAATCCCCATGGGCTCCATGTTGTGTAGGCACTATAGTTTACATATTAGAAATATCCTAACTATTTACATCTTTAGGCAGACTCAGTGATCTTGACATAACAATCCAGATAGGTAAATGACCTTCTTATCCATTTTTTTACACATCCTCACTTTTTTTTTATTGGCACAACATGATAGGAACGAATCCATGAAAGCATATTGAGCTGAATAGGAGAACACATGATGAAATACTGACCCTCATTCTAGAACTACAATGGACAATATAGCTAGAGTTACTTTATCACATCTAGAACGGAAACCATACCACACTATAAAAATACTCTCTTAGTCTTATTTGATAACCCACTGCATTTGTATTCTACCAGTTTCCAAGGTCATCATCTATACTATATTTGAAGCAATCTCTCGATCCTCTTCAAATCTTGAGCATTGTGTGTATTTTGAGCAAATATTGTTGTCGTTGTTTGCTTATACTATTGCTTTAGTCCCAGATTCGAGGTGCGAGGTAGATAAAAATAGTATAAACTAAATCCAATGTGCAATGGTATATGACCACATTGTGGTGGTCATCCCTTGCTTAGTATCATGTGAACTTGCCCATAACCTGCCATGTGTCATCACATTGCCATCATTGTCTTTGTGTCACGACCCATTTTGGAAAGCTCTTCTATGTACAATAATAGGACTTATTTCCTAGGTTGGTATCACTCTGTGAAGTCAATTAATATTAAATTGGGCATTAAATTGGTCAAATTCTAGAGTAGAGATTTACTTTTTAAATATGCTTAATTAATTTAATTACCTTCATTTTAGAAGGAAATCAGGTAGTTTGTTTCCTTTATAAACTAGTCCAATTTTGATTGGATTAAATAAATATAAATCTTCCCCTCCACATGGCTACTTTGGGAAGGTGGAGATGGTGGATAAGATTCTACTCTTATCTCTATGGATTTCCTTTCCATTAAAATATATATGTATATTAAGGGAAGCTTTATCTTGGGGTGAGAAAAAGAAGATAAAATAAATAAAATATATATTTATTTAGAAACATATTTTCTGAAAGAAAGAAAGCAAAAAGAAATATAAATAAAATTTATATTTAAAAACATCTTTTTTGAAAGAAAGAAAGCAAAAATAAATATAAATAAAATTTCTATTTAGAAGCATCTTTCTTGTCTAAGAAAAAAGAAAGTTATAAATTGGCCATGGAGGTTGATAAAAAGGGGCATGCTATGTTATGTTGGAAGGAGAAGTTTGGAGAAGAAGAAGAGCTCAAGGAAGTACAAGGGAAGCATCCAACTGCTGGAGAGTTCTAGGTTGGGTCTGTCCACAATAATATTCCTTAATACTTATTCCTTATGGATTGAAATAAAATCTTATGTTGTATGTATAGTTTATTTTTTTTTCACTCATTGATCTCCTTTCAATGCATGCTCAGAGTAAAGTATTTGATCCTGATTAGTCTATCATTTAAATTGATTTCTATAAACTGATATGTGCCACTTGAAATTATGGAACGTAATCCCCTTGGTCTAGGTTGTCGGGTCATTAGCTTCGATATTCCAATAAGGGGTCAAGGAGTCCATTTATTTCTCCTCGAGTTGCACATGAATGGTAGAATATATTCTTATCTCGGTCTATCCAAAGCCTTTAGATAACTGATGGTATCATAGAATTGAAGAGTGAACTAACTATGACTTATATTATTGTGAAATCTCCTTCCCAATCATTGTCTCGTGTAGACCAATCTCCACACTATGTCCTATAGGACATCCAGGTGTGTAAATATGTAAAAAACCTCATGGGAATTAATAACTATGTACCACCTTATGCATTCTTGTAAAATTATATTGTCCTTATACCGGACCTCCACTCCTCTGGTTTGAAGTCGATCTATCCTAGACTGTCTCCACCGTCAACAGTTGGACCAGATTCTTGTGCATGTTGTGTGTGAATAAACAAAAACTATTTTGAAACTTGTAGTATCGCTTGTGCCTTAACCTAGGGCTTATGTTTAAGTTAGTAGTTTCCTCCTTGAGTACTAAGCACAGGCTATGGGAATAACGATAGCTACATTTAGAGCAACCCATAGCAACTTCAATCAAACCCCTATTGATCCAGTTTTCATATGGTTTATATTAGCACGATGATTCTATATTTGATATCTTTACACTATAATAATGGTGTTATGAAATTTAACACTCCTTTGTCAGCTTCCAGACCTTAATCTTCGATGTCATACTGAATGACTGATTGTGTTATGTTGTATTGCCACCAAATTTATGAGCATTAGTAGCCTGTTGGGGTCATACAAGCACTGTGTAATTTACAACATAATTGAATGGCTTAAGACTCCCTGTGTGTAACTTTGTCCAATAAGTATGCATTGTTAAAACCTACATTCTGATAGTTGACTATAAAGTTAAACCTTTGAATTGCTTCGATTGTTTACGTTTGGGCGAATTCCAAAACTTAGGTATTATTATAAAGCCTGTCGAATTTGAATAGGAATGGTAGGTTTGTATAATTTGAAGTGTTATATCATATGCAGAAGCCCCTACCTTAACTTTCTAGATGGATCGTCTATTCCATACTTTGCTCTGTGCTGAAGTTTAGGCATCAAACCTACCTTATCTCCGAATTGGTTACACCATTTTAAATAAATTTATTAATGGCGGAGTGTCCGATGCTCGTCGCAGTATATAGTGAATTAACCATAGTTTATACCCATTCTTATGTCTGAGATATATATCGTATAATTTTTAGATGGCTTAAGGCCCTTATAAATCAAAATATTAATTAATGGGTTTCATAATACACAAATACCATAAGGAAATTTATCTATTGGGAAATGCATCTCATGCCTTGAACGAATAGGTGTTTAACCTATCTCTTTAATGTGGTGTAAAAGTCCATTCATATGGATATTTATTTTAGACTAGAAGGATGAATTTTAGATATAAAGTGCTTCACCTAATTCTTCCTTTATATCTTATATTTTATGGGAATTAGTTTTCATTAATTGATGAACTTCCTTTTATATCTTATAAGTTGTATTTGTTATATAGATCTAATTTCTCTAATATTGTAAATATTAGTAGAATGATCTATAGGACATGAAAATTATATATTATTATTATGAATTGAGAATAATTGAATGTACAAAGTAAAATTATATATATTTTGTATTTGTATTTCATTATATGTGCTATAATGAAAATTGTAACTAAAGTTAATCAACTAGAAGTATGAAAAATATCTTCTAGTTTTGGAAGGATTGGATTGGTATCCATTCCTTGGGAAGAGGTATGGGACTCTTCCCTAAGTTTGGTGATATTCCAAACAAATGATGGTTGGAATTATGAATCAATCCTTATTTATAAAAATATTAAGGATGGATGAATCATCTATTCATGATTGGTGATTTCTTTGTATGTGATATACAAATATGTGATGCATGTTTGCATATAAATGATGAATGGGATTAAGAATTAATCCTTGTTATGATGAATGAATTGTTTATTCATGCTTGGTGATTTTCTATGTTAAATATGAGAAGTAAATGGAAGTAATGATTTTAGTGGAATTTTAGATTTTGTATGTAAAATACATACTATGATTTATTATGAAATCTTTAATGAATGGAATCCATTAGAAGAATGGATGATCTTGGTGTCCATCCAGGAAGAGGTATGGGACTCTTCCAAACATCCCTAACAATCAAAGGAATGGCATTTATGATTGGGATTAGAAAAGTAAATTATTTAGAGATGGACCGTGATGCTAGATGATTTATGGGAATTTATGGGGATTTCCTCTTTTGAGAGATTAATTGAATAGTATTAAAGCAAATCTTGGAGGTAAATTTGGTATCATTTGGAGATAAGATAAATATTATTTGGATTGGATTTTGATAACCAAATTAGCAAGATAATTAGAGATTATGTTGGATCAAATTTTGGGAAAAATTTGATAATAGTTTACAAATGCATTCTTGAAAACTTTATGATAGAGGATGAAATAATTGAATGCATATTGGGATCCAGTTATGGAAATGAATTTATTTGAGAGCTAACCTTGGATTGAAATATAAAAATTGAATAGGATATTTGATGCATCTTTAGCTCACAATTGGAAAAAGAATTGATAGGATTTGGAAAGTAATGAAATGAATCTTGGATCAAATTTAGGAAGCAAATTTGATAGCAATTGAGAATCAATTGAATAGATTAATATGTTGTATTCAATGGGGAATTAGACCCCTAGTTGGTTTGTATATAATAAAAGGAAATAGATTTAGAATAATGAGCTTTATATTACCCATGCTAAACCTCTAAGGGTTTACTTTTATTAACCTAATATTAAGGAGAAATATGGTTGACATGGGTTGTTACAACAAGATATAATTATGAAATGATAGATAATTTAAGTTATTAACTTGAATTATTAATTTAGGAAGAATGGTTTATTAATGAATTAAAGGTATGGGACTTTAATTCATGGATTGACTTTGTGTCAATTATGTAGAATGAATTTGGAATTCATTCTTGAGGGAACTTATATGGTTCTCTCTAACATCGATATGACTTCTCCAAAATAAGATTATGATGATTATCATAAACATAAGAAAATTCTTAGGATGGCTTAGAGAAAGGAATCATAGAATTCCTTAATTGCATCATGATTTTAAAGGGATAGATGGATTCCTTTTTGGTATGGGAAATACCTTAATGATATAATGATGACTTAGAGAAAGGAATTAGGAAAATTCCTTAATTGCATCATGAGTTTAAAGGAATAGATGGATTCCTTTTTGGTATGGTAAATACCTTAATGATATAATGATGACTTAGAGAAGGGAATTAGGAAAATTCCCTAATTGCATCATGAATTTGATAAGGAACGATTGTATTCCTTGCCATGTATAATTGATTGAAAGGGACCCATAGTGGCCCTTCTATATTTGTAATATTTGACATCTTAAGTTTATGAATATGAGGAAAGTACATATTTTGGAGGTTGGGTTTATTCCCCATGAGGGTTCCCAGGATAAACAATGTGTCACTCTATTTGTGGTTTGATGTGTTAATTCTTGTGCATGTTGTTTTTACTTCAAAATGAAAATAATTTAAGTGGATGAGATGGTTAAATGCTTGATGAAATAGTTATGCAATTCTTAGATTATGTCAATGTGTACTATGATGCAAGGAATGTATGCTTAACTTTAATATGTTGATGATTTAATGATATACGATTATGTCAATTATTTTCTAGAATGTATTGGGTAATTATGAATGATGTAGTTAGCTAGCTTTACCTTTCAACAACTAGCACTTGATGTATTCAATGGTTGTATGGATGCAAAAAGTAGAATGTAATGGAATGTAAATCTTGCTCAATTGGATATCTCATGTGTGCTACAATCTCAAGAATCATAATGTAATGGATTATATTCCTCAAGGATTAATCGAATTATGTCCACCTCATAAACATTCATGGTTGGTATAACCTAAAACATTATGATAACAAATTGTGGATTAATCTGAGTGGAAACTCAGAGTGGGCACTCCCATGATGGACAAATAATGTCCTTTTATAATGAACTTAATTGATTCATAACAAAAGGGTTGCCTAAATAAAAAGGATGGACAAATAAGCCTTAAGAAGTATAAGGTAATATAATCATGACATTCCAAGGATTATGTAATTTTAATCACGTGTAGTGATTTTGTTATCCCATCGAGAAGATGTGGGTTGGATCTAAGATCCATGAATAACCATTGTTGAGGTTATTTCATTATGATGGGTTTCCATATTCAAGGTATTCACCTATATACTGGTCTTAGCGGACAGTATGGTTAAGGGTGATTTCCCTTTTAAGAGGGATGAAATTTAACGCTTGGCCAACGTTCCCATATCCGAGTGGTATGAGGGTTTTGTAGAAGCTGATCACTTCTACTCAAGAGTGACTCTGATCAAGTCTTAATAACTCTTGATGCTATTTGCCTTGATAGCTTACAATCCAAATGGAATGATTCTATCTTAGTTCATGATTATGACCCTTGCCTCATGAAAGATGAATATGTATATATATATATAAAAAAATTGTGGTAACAAATGGAGTTGTTATACTTTATTCCCTACACATCACGTCACTAGTCTTCTACGATCCTCGTCATTCATCTAGGTCGGTCCACGGTCCACGTTGTCATCCCTTTGTAGGCTGAGTTGTTGTCAAGTCTTACTATCCATTTGTCGACATCATCGTCCTGTCAGCATGTTCAAGTCATCCACACGATCTACATTTGTTGGTTGGTCACTTCTCAGGATCTGCACCAACAAAATTTTAGTAAACCTATCATCCAACCAAATCGCACAAATTAGACCCTTTAAATAATGTAATCAAACCATATATTAATATTTTCAACATAATAAAACTAAAACCTAAATTAAAATTTTTCAAGATACTGAAACCAAAACCTAAAATTAACTCTTAATAAAACAAACCTTACATATATACTATGCATCCCTATATATATATATATGCACATATATAAATATATATAATTTCCTTTTCTTCTTTGTCTTATTTATTTATTTATTATTTTTTTTTTTTATTTAAACTTGAATTAATTAAAATCAATTTTTTTAATTGATTTAATTCATAATATTAACATCAATAAATATTACAAACCTAACCGACAATAAAAATAACAAGAAAATAAGCCTATTAACCTAACCAAAATACTAAACATTTTAAAATAAATTAAAAGGAGACACTAACCAACAATGAACCTTGGAATCTACATTGCAAACTCATGGGTAGGGACCTATCAAACAATCACTCAATGCAAACCAAATTTAAGGTGGGTCCCCAACTTTAAGGTGAGTTGTGCAATGGCCACAACAAATGGTGACTATGCTAGGAAATTCTCCTAAGCATTTTGAATGAAGAACCTGATCTAAAACCATGAAAATCAAAGATCCAAGAAATAAACATCTAAAAATATCCACCAAAAATAGGGTAAATAGCTTCAAATGAAAACAGATGAACCATTTGCCTCTACTTGATGTGTGAAATATGATTCATTTTGCATTCTTGAAATAATCTAGATTCCATCACTTGTATTACATTTAGGCTATAGAATGTTACTCATAAAGATGTGTCTTTGCATTTCTCCATTGACAGCTAGGCATATATAACCCTGGTGGATATGACCTTGATCTCTTCTAGATCTTGCTCTTCTTCTAGCCAAGCATCTATAGCCCCGGTAGAGATTATCTGAATCATCCAGGCATGATATTAATTTTGCATTTAATTGTTTTATTTTATTTTATCTAAACATTGCTCCATTGCCAGTCAGGTTTCTATAACCCCAGTGAAGATTATCTTAACTTTTTATTGATTTAGTTGTTCTTTCCTTCTTCTTTTTTCTTTTTTTACTAACCATTGTATTTCTTTGTAAAATTTGTATGCCACATGGGTTAGAGACCACTTAAGGCTAAATATGGAGTGTATTATATTTTTACCTTAATTTGCAAACTAAAATGACTTCATCCTTCAATATTTTAAAGTATTCCCTTTAATATAGTGAGGTATATTTGGATCTTCAATGAAAATTTTTATTATCCTCAAAATCCACTATCTTAGTCCAAAATATGAGAATGATTACTAAACTATTTTATTTCCTTTTCCTCAATTTTACCCAATTCCAGATTAAGCAATCCATCCTATATGCCCAAGGAAAACAAAATTCAAAACAAATAAACCAAATCCTAACCTACTACGAACTGACAAGAAAACAAAATGTAAAATCTTACGAAACCAGAAACTACACACAAAAGTGGAGACAAGAAAAAGCTAAATACAAAAGCACAAAAACCAAAAGTTATATACAAGAATGTACAAGATGATGCAAAATTTAGGCTATCATTTCCCTAGATCCCAAACACGATTACCACAATTTAAAATATATCCATCATGATAGGCATGCCAGGATTTATAGGTATCCAACCAAAATAAGATTAGGCCAAAAAATACAAAGACCCTTATTTTACCTCTCACCCCACCAATTTGATTCAATCCCATCACTACCATATTTGAAAATTGATCCATTAAACTCATGAGTCCACAACTGGTTTTGAATTATTTTGTGTTTACTATGTGGGATGTTTATCATAGTTTCTCTTGACATTGTGTGAGTTCCCATTGTCAATTCCTTGCTCCAAATACTATTCTCATTATTATGATTAAACATTAGTTCATCCAAACTTGCCCTTATTTTTGAGAATTTGATTGCCAAACCACTATTCATAATTTCAGACCAGTCATAACCATGCAGCAATCTATAGGTATCTAGGATATCTAACATATGAGGATCATTATAATTTTGTATCCTAGGCTCAACAACCAATTGTTTGTGAACTTGATCTAGTAACTCAAAAATATTTATCTCTGTTTTGTTCAACATAGCAACCTTATCACTGATGTGAGTAGGAATCAACTGAAATTCTTGGTTCACCGCAAATGGTATTTCATTATCAACAATATCTGAATCCAACATACAATTATGTAAACTTTTACCTGGATTTCAAATGGTTGAACATAAAGGCTGAGATTCTACCTTTTGCACATTTCCATTTACCAGGACTTGATGAGCCTTTGTGATTCCCTCTTTTTCCTCATGGTCTTCATCATCATCTCGTAGCCCTTCATCTTCATCAATTACCTATTTTTCAAAAACACCAGAATTAGTCACAAAATTAAAAATATGTTCATCATATTCAAACCATACATCTTGTTGGTCAAGGGATGTGTTAAATAACACATCTTCCTGATCAACTACTTGAGTCATCTCGAATAGAGCAACATTTTCATTTGGATCATCAATGATATCAAATCCAAACCATTCATGTTTTGGAGTTTTCTCTATCTGAGGTAACATAGGCATTATAGGATTATTAGGTGGGACAAGGCTTTCAATTTCTTGCACATCAAGTGGGGAAAAAGTGAGTGATTCCCCTTATTTTTCTAGAATAGTAGAATCATTATCTTTCTAAAACATTTGATGAGATTCCATCCCTTATTTCATGCCATATTTAGTTTCTTCTTCAGATTCAATGCCCTCTAGGTTATAACCTTCTTCAGATTTAACTTCATTTCTGAAGATTCATATATTTCTAAAACTAAATCAATCTCTACATTTTGATTAACTTGATTACCACAATCCTCATTTATGGGTATTGAATTTGAAACTTCCACCTCATTTTGGATGATATCTAAGGTAGTTGTAACATCTAGACAATCAATTTTATCATTTTGATGTTGGAAATTTTGAGTCTTAAGTCAAAGTTATCATTGATGTCATGAGATGAAGTCATCATTAATACCAAAGATTTTAGCAAGAAAAAAAGAGGATAAAAATAGTTATTTGATATCCAGGAAGAAGGCCAAAGATCAAGTGAAACAGTGCAAAAGATAGAAGTTAAAAAGGGGTTATAATATTTATTTTATAAATTATTTAAATTCAGTGTGAATTTAAATTTTATAAATAAATATTAAAGGTACATTATCAAAGGTATAATATTATAATAGTGGTTATTATAATATTAAATGTGCCATGGTTAAAACCCAAATAAAATATTTATAAATATTATTATAATATTTTATAAGGCAAAAGTGGGGTTTATAAAGTCCAAAGATATTTTAATAAACCCAAAGGTTGGGTTTAAGACCAAAGGCATTCGAAGCCTTTTCGATCTCCACCAACGTCATAGAAGATAACAAGGAAAGCACCAACATGTTCAAAGTATTGGAAGAAGCATATAAATACTATACCTAAAGTTTAAATCCATTATCCTTGCTTGATTGAAAATATAAGCATACGAATTAATTAATGCAAAGCTCATGAAATGGAAGTGCAAACTTTATGTTTGAATTGCCAATGAAAGAAAAAAAAGGGACATCATCAAATAGTTGGAAGAAAACTAGGCACCTTGTCCTAGTGGCAAGAGGTTTATGGCTTAGTCTTTGTATGCATGGATACCAGCATTCGAGTCTTGGCAGAAGCGCTTGGCAGGTGTGTTGAAGGCGCCAAACATGAGGTGCACATTTTGCAAAACCAGGTGGAGTCATCCTTTTGAAGAATGTGGTGCTTCATATATCTTCAACGAGCATGTAGCTTGTGTGGTTGTTGGCACCATGGTGGAGATGTTAGAGTGGGTTGCGTTGAGAGTTAGAAACCCTCCAAAGCTTGGTAAATTATTTTTTAATTAAATTTTGTTAAATGCCTAAGTTGGAGGTATAAGGTTGTTTAGTGGTTGATTTTGGAAAGGTTGCTTTGTGATAAAATTGTGGTAGTTGAGAATTACCTTTAGGAGTTATAAGGAGAACACTATTTTTATTTTGAAGTCTTAAAATTGCTATTGTGGAATATTGAAAGGTTAAGACTTTGTGGTTAATATGTTATTTTGATTTAAGGGTTTTTGTGACTATTGTGAGGATATTGATTATTATTTATGTTGGAGTGATAAGGTGTAATTTTGATATTAATTTTGTGATATGTTTTGTTGAAGAATATTATCCTCTAACCCTTATTGAGATTGGCAAAGAAGTAATTATGAGTGTGGCAAAATTTATGAGGTCAACTACTTGACATTAAAAAGGTATGGATAAATTATTCTTTGGTTGAATTGGTTGATTGGCTTTATTGAAAATTAAGTTTGGATTGAAAAGGACTTGATTAGGGTTTCCTTTTCGAAACTAGTTGAGTTATTGCTTCAAGGTTTTCTGATTTGAGATTTGAGATTAAAACCTTGCTTTATTAGCATTGTTGTTGAGATCATTTTGTTGAGTGAAGTTTTTGAGTTGATACTTCAAGGTTTTCTAAAATTGAGAGTTGTGATTAAAACCTTGTTTGATGAGCTTGGTTGTTGAAGTGAGTTGTTATGCAAAGAACTTGAACTAGGGTTTGAAAATATCATGAGTATCATTGTTATGTGAGATTTGTTGTTGAGCATTTTTGGAAACATTTTGAGTTGGATGATACATGCTTGGGCTAGGGTTTGTGAGCAAGAGTTGTTTCTTGAAGTGATTGGTTGAGTAGATTTGATTAAGCCTAGTCAAGTGGATGTATGAAGTGATTGTTCAAGTTCCATAAAAAAAACTATTCTATGAGATTGAGTTTTGATAATAGAACATATTGAGTCTCTAACAATTCTCTTTATGCTTCTATGATATTGAGTTGAGAAAGTGATTGAGTTTTTGAGAATAGAAAATATTGAGTCTCTAACAATTCTCTTTATGCTTCTATGATATTGAGTTGAGAAAGTGATTGAGTTTTGAGTATAGAACATATTGAGTCTAACAATTCTCTTTATGATTCTATGAGATTGACTTGAGTTGAGAAAGTGATTGAGCATTGAGTAAAGAACATATTGAGTCTCAAACAATTCTCTTTATGTTTCTATGAGATTGGACAAGTTCTATGTGGACTTGTTAAACATATTTGAGGTAAGTCTTTGAGAAGAGTTGTGGACTAATTTGGTGTGAGCTTTCATAGAAGCTTACAATATAGATTTGAGCAAGTCCTAGAGAGGACTTGTTGAGCATATTTGAGCAGGTTCTAAGTGGACCTATTGAGCAAAGTTGTGCAGGTTCTATGTGGACCTATTGAGCAGATTTGGATAGGTTTTGAGTGGACCTGTTGAGTAGATTTGGATAGGTTCTGTGTGGACCTATTGAGCAGATTTAGACAGGTTTTGTGTGGACCTGTTGAGCAGATTTGAGTAGGTTATGAGTGGACCTATTGAACAAATTTATGCTAGACCGATTGGACTGTATTTAGTGCATATTTGAGTGGACTTGTGCTAGACCAACTGGACTATGTTTAGTGTAATAGTTGAGAAGATTTGTTCTAGACCAAATGGATTGTGTTTAGTGTAGATTTGAATGAGCTTATTGAGAAAACTTGTGCTAGACTAAATAAACTATGTTTAGTTCAATATTGAGCAGAGCTATGCTAGACCAACTAGACTATGTTTAGTACAGATTTGAGACAGAGATTTGGAGGTGAAATAGCATATAGGACAGAGTCTCCTGTGGATAGATATCCATCAGCCAAGGCAGTGAGGATAAGTATTTTGAGTGGGAATAAGAGTCTTCAGTGGAGAGAGATCCACAAGCCAGTGTAGTGGAGGCAATAGTCTTCTAGAAGATCACTAGCCATAGCAGAGCAAAGGAGAAGTTCTCCTATGGATAGAGATCCACAAACTAGATTTAGGGGATCAGCATCTCCTTTGGACAAAGGTCCATAAACATTGTAATAGGGAAGGGATTCCCAAGAGATTATTTGAGAAATATTTTCTCTATGGATGTAACCCACATTGGATGAACCACATTAAATTAGTGTCTTTGTTGTGTGTGATGATTTGTGCATTGCTTTGGTTATTGCTATTGATATTTCCATTGATTATATTGATTAATATTTTTTGGAAAAGAAAAGTAAAAAGTGGTCTTATATTGTTCACTCCCCCCCTCTTAGTATAAGCTTGTGTTCTTTAGTTAATTACTCACATTAGTCATTATTTTATTCAATGGTGCCAGATTGACAAGTTGAACTTGGTTGGGATACATATATCTTGGAACATAGTTCATCATGGGAAGATATTATGCATCAACATGACTTATTTGTGGTATCCGATTGTGAGCTTTAGGTCTAAGTAATGATTATTGACCCACACTAACCCCTTGAGAAATCAATTGTTGTTCCAATGTTATTACCTCATTGTATGCTTGGGGAAAATATATAATTTTAAGAACTCTCCTTGGAAACATACAAGTAAATGGATCTAAGGCTCCAATGTACATCTAGACATCTTCTTATAAAATTATGAAAGGTGTCACCATTTCGGTATATAACTTATGGAACCTATCACTGAATAATATCAAGGATTCATTAGGTTCTCTACGGATAGAGAACAACTTATGGTATGTCATAGTTGGATCAACCCATTTAAAATAGTTGAGAAGTGTTACTTCTAATTGAACCCAATAAGTAATAGAACTTATAGGTAAGTTGATATACCAATCATAAGCAAATTCATCTAATGTATATGGAAACATTCTAAAGGCAACATCTTCATGCATAACTTGTAAATGAATTAAAGTATTTTTGTATGCCTGAATGTGTTCCTCAATTGATCTCACTCCATCATGCCTATACGTGGGTAAATACCTTTCTACATTTTTAGGAATCTCATGGGATACTCCAAGAATTTTTAATGGGCTATTATAACCACTCATCCAGGATGCCATTCCTGCCATTGATCCTTTGGTTCCAACTTTAATATTTCAAAAGATATAACATGTAAAGCAATGTGTGGAAAAATTCATAATTTTCAAATTTTGAAAAGGTTAAATCATCATATTTCAACAATTATAATAGCAATAATTTAACCATAATCATCAAAATATTTCTGATTTGTAACAAATCAAAATTAATGCAGCATATATTGGAAAATTTTTAATTAATTTGAATAACTTCAAATCAACAAATCAAATTACTTACCTTTAGGTCCTCCTTCTAGTGCTAATTCTGTTGAGTGATAATTTTTCCCAATTGCAAATCCACCATCACAGTCAGGGTATTTTTTATAAAATCCTCTCTTGCAAAGAAATTCAGAATCTCTCCAAGGTTCTTATTTAGTTAATGTGTGCTTGAGTGCTTGTGAAAATATGCAAAATGTACTGAAATACCTTAGAAGTGCAAGTAACTATTAACAAGGAGCATGTGGATTGGTATTACTTATATTTTCTATGCTCTTTATTGTTCATGAAATTAAAAAAAAAATGTAACATTATCGGTCCTCTATGACCATCCTAGAATGATGATTTAATTCATTTTATCTCAAAGAGTTTTAAGTAGATTTTATCTTCTATTGTTAAGCATATTTTTAACAAGTTTTATCTTCTTTTGTTAAGTTTTGCTTTGAGCACAAAATAAAATGACTAAATCTAACAAATTTTATCCAAGTAATTGTTAACAAGGAGCCTGTGGATTGGTATTACTTATATTTGCTATGCTCTTTATTGTTCATGAAATAAAAATAAAAAAAAACTAAAATGTAACATTATCGGTTCTCTATGACCATCCTAGAATGATGATATAATTCATTTTATCTCAAAGTGTTTTAGCAAATTTTATCTTCTATTTTTAAGCATATTTTTAACAAATTTTATCTTCTTTTGTTAAGTTTTGTTAAAACCTGTGGAGTGCAAAAATCTGTTTTGGAACCTTAGAAAAATACCTTAATTAAATGTGTCCAAATAATTTAACAAGTTAGCCTTAAGAAACAAAATTATTTGGATGCTCTAATTACTTCAAAACCCCCATTATTGATTTTAGTGCAAAATAATGTAACATTTTAGGGCTTTGAGTGCTTGATGGAACTTAAAGAAAATAAAATGGAAAATAAATAAAAACAAAATCTAGGGTTAGAGAAAAAAATAAAAATCTGAAATAATATAAAAAAAGTGTAGAAAAGTGATCAAAGAAAGCTATTGTAAATGAATTCCTCTTATTCTATAGAAAATGAAATATTATGAATATTAAAACAAAACTAGGTTAGACCTGCATCCACACAATCTAAATCCGATTAAGTGCAAGAGTCTGAGTAAAAGCACACATTAAAAACATTAAATGATGCTACCATATCCATGCATAAAACATCATAGAATGAACTCAATACATGTATGAGAAAAATGTGCAATAAAAATTATATTCAAAACCTTCTTTGGTTGCATACAAGGTGGAGAAACCAATTGCAACAACTTGAAAGTCTTCCAATCCTTTCCATGCTCCCCTGTTCCAAAAACTTCCAACCCTTCTTCATGAGCTTCAATAGCTATTTTAAATTTTCCAATAAGGTCCTTCACTTGTTTTTTTAACATTTATCTTTCTTTCCAACTTTGCGCTTGCTTTTCTAATATTTGGCCTTCATAATGCCTTGTGTGAGCATCTATTTTGTTCGTATTCATCCTTTGTATGTTATGACAATCAACATGGTAGCAATTTTATCCTTTCGTAACTATTATATATCACTTGTAATGGATACCATTTGATAACACCTTTATAATAGTTTTGTAACTGATGACGACCATGTGAGATAATATCAAATTAGGTTCTAGCCATCCTTGTCTTGACCAGCACCATGTACAACATGCAAAACATGCACTTTTATAAAAAGGTAGTGAAAGCATTCAGTGGGCACCCTCAAAATATTACTGATGCCCACCATATTTGTGAGAATATATATTATGTGCATAGAATAACCTCCAATGAGCAGACTATAAATTAATGAAAGACCAACATGTGTGATTCCATATGTGTAGAGCTCCCATTAATCTATTATAACATCAATATTTTATGGTATCTATACACTGTCAACTAAAATTATTTATTCACTATAGTGTGTGATGGAAGTCTTCCATAGTAAAATATAAATGATTTGATTTTCTTGCTCTTGTTCTTCTACGTACGATGGTAATGGTCGATAAGGTAGGTTCTGGTCTTATTTCTCCAAGTGTGTGGGGTGCACCTCCTTACTCAGTGTCACTTTGCATGGACCTATCTTCCTTATATGATGAATTTGCAACATTCAAACACATGATACCTATTTATAGCATATGCACGTCTCTACTAGTGTGACACATTTCTTTTGACCATCGAAAGTATCTTTGTGTATCATGTATCCTACCATGGCCTCCTTTTGGGCATCGTCCGACCATGAACAACTCCTCCATTGATAGGTACAGTGATGAAATTTCACTTGGATGAAACATGGGATCTACTCACTCCATTTGATCACCTCTTTAGAAGCTAATCATTTCTGGAAATTCCCATGGAGCTCCACATTATATTGACACCATAGTTTGCATATTAGAAACATCCTAACTATTTGCTTCTTTAGGCAGACTCGATGGTCTTGACATAACAATCTGGATAGGTAAGTAGCCTTCTCATCCATTTCTTCACACATCCTCACTCTTTCTTTATTGGTGCAACATGACATGAATGAATCCAGGAAACCATATTGAGCCGAATAGGAGAACACATGATGAAATACTAACCCCCATTCTGGAACTACGATGGACAATGTAGTCAGAGTTATTTTATCACATCTAGAATGAAAACCATACCACACTGTAATAATACTCTCTCAGTCTAATTTTATAGCCCACTGTATTCATATTCTACCAGTTTCTAGGGTCACCATTTGTAGTATATTGGAAGAAATCTCTCGATCCTCTTCATTGCCAAAGAACTATGTGTATTTTGAGAAAATATTGATGTTGTTGTTTGCTTCTACTATTGCTTTAGTCCCACATTCAGAGCATGAGGTAGAGAAAAATAGTATAAACTAAATCCAGCATGCAGTGGTATATGACGACATTGTGGTGGTCATCCCTTTCTTAGTCTCACGTGAACTTACCCATAACCTACCATGTGTCCTCGCATTGTCATCATTGTATTAATTCCCTATGCATCACATCATCAGTCTTTTTCAGTCCCCATCATTCATCCAGGTCGGTCCATGGTCCATGTTGTCATACCTATGTGGTATGAGTTATCATCAGGTCTTACTATCCATCCATCCCCATCATCACCCTATCAGTGTGTTCAAGTCATCCACATGATCCACGTTCGTTGGTTGACCACTTCTTGAGATCCATGCCAACAATATTTTAGTAAATCTATCATTAAACAAAATTGTGCCAATTAGACCCTTTAAACAATGAAATCAAACCATATATTAATATTTTCAACATAATAAAACTAAAACCTAAACTAAAACTTTTTCAAGATACTAAAACCAAAACCTAAAATTGACTGTTAATAAAACAAACCTTACATATACTATGCATCCCTATATATATGCACATACATAAATATATATATATATATAATTTCCTCTATTTTTTGACTTAATTAAAATCAAATGTTTGAATTTATTTAATTCACAACATTAACATTAATGAACATTACAAACCTAACCGACAATAAAAACTAACAAGAAACTAAGCCTATTAACCTAACCAAAACAATTAACATTTTTAAATAGATTAAAAGGAGACACTAACCAACAATGGACCTTGGATTTTACATTGCAAAAAAATGGGTAGGTACCAATCAATCAATCACTCAATGCAAACCAAATTTAATGTGGATCCCCAAATTTGGGGTAAGTTGTGCAATGGCCATAACACAACCTTTGAGAGAAATGCTCAAGAAGGCGCATTGAAGTGTCACTCCATAGAATCAATGGATTTATCATATTATATAAGTGTCCAAACCCACTTGGGTGTTGCACAAACTATGGAAGACCTAGGCACATCCTGTGGAAAAACAACGTCAAAAGCCAAACTTGAAGTATCTAAATCAAACTCAATACTCACCTCATTATCCAATACTATGGTAGAAGGAACTAGTGTATCAAGCTCATCATTTCCTAATTCTAAGACAAAATGTGTTTAAGGTGGTACTACACAAAAAGGAGTTAAATCTATAGGTATAGGGTCTTCATTGAGATATGAAGTAGAATTCCTAATAGGAATGGAGCCCACAAAAATCTCTAAATATTTTTTCAAAAAAAAAAACATAGAAGTATGACCTTCTACCAAAATATTAGGTGGTAGATTGGATGGAACTTGTAGTGATAAATAATTATACCTCTTGAAATTAGAAGTATGATTCATAGATAGGCACATAAAAAAGGCCTTATCAAAAAATCCCAATCATCAGAGGCTAGATCTCATGAGCAAGAAATGTTCGAATGTCAAAAGTTCCTATCACAAATAAAAGGCAAGAGCAAAAGTCTTGTTATAGGTACAATAGGTAGAACGTCCTAAATATCTAAGGATAAATAGTCCTAAGAGATGAAGAAAAACTCTCGAAGAAGATAACATCAATTCCCTAAAATTAAAACCAATAAAGAGCACATTCTTCAAGGAATATTGTCCTTCTTACAAAATATATCTTGTATCTTCGAGAAAGGATAATAGTAGCATGAAATCACAATAGAAGTAGCTCAAAGATCCAAAATATTAATTAAAGCAATCTTTTGTGCCCATGTGATGGGAATCCCCAAAAATGGGTAGATGGTAATAAAGGTAG
Organism: Wollemia nobilis; assembly: GCA_028583015.1. Taxonomy (NCBI): domain Eukaryota; kingdom Viridiplantae; phylum Streptophyta; class Pinopsida; order Araucariales; family Araucariaceae; genus Wollemia; species Wollemia nobilis. The sequence continues at coordinate 437,398 of JAQPPZ010017031.1, read as the reverse complement.
TAACTACTCATCTAAGGGTCCAAGATCAATTATCATTTGTATCTTCAAATTTTAAGAATCTATAAAAGACCAAATAGTTAGACAAGACATATCTTAGTATTTAGAATGAGAGCCACCTACAAATCTCCACATGAGTTTTGGAGGGAAAAACCTCCTTGTGTAATTGATAAATAGTAGTCTTAGGTTTGTCAATGATTGATAAGTTTGCATTTGTAGCCTTTTATTTCATTTCTCTCTATGAAAATAGTTGTAGTTCCTGAGCGACTTGTGGTAAATTTGAACTCCCACTTCTGGCATAATATTTGTAAGATTTTTCTTGCATTATATATATATATATATATACATGGCGTCTATTTTTTAATATTTTTCTATAGACCTATTGTGTGTATGTGTATGTGTATGTGTATGTGTTTATGATATTTTTCTTAAATATCAAAATTTTATAGGTATATGGTGTGTGAGGGGCCTATATCTATTTTCAAACAAAGCCACTTACTAGCTTGGATCTCCTGTGGGACCTACCTTCTTATGCATGCATATAACTAGTAGATTTTGATCATACTTTACTATATCGAGGAGAGGAAGTGTTCACCATTGGAACATAGTGTTTAGGCCTATTCTTGAAGGAAGATATTAGTAGATCTCTTGGCACATTGCTCCCTTTCTTTTATTTGTTGAGTTTTTTTACTTTCTCACACCCTTTCCCTTTGTTGAGCAACTAGAACCTTGAAGATCACATATTAATAAGGAGCCAACATGTAAAAACTCTCAAAGACCCCTTGATTAAGTCAAACCCCATGTTCTCAATTACAACCCATTATGTCTCTCAACACAAGGTATGATTGTCCTAGGTGAGGATAATTAGAGATGACAATAGTTTAATGGCACACTTGATGGGATCCCAATGATACATCATTGGTCCTAGAATTGCAACAAGTAGGGATGAGACTTGGTAAGAGTATTGATCCATTATCACTTGTTGAATAACCTCTTTTCTCATATAGAAACTCCACTCTAGAATGAACACTAGAAGCCACTACTGAAGATACCAGATTGAGGTTTGGGTGAAGGCCTCAATATATCTATTTTTCAAAAGTAAAAAAGTGCATTCACCTGCAAACTCTGGTATAATCCAAAGGACCTAAAATGACTATGAAAGCTCCATCATGGAGATAGCATTCCAAATCTTGAATGTTTCCATACTCATGAATTTATTGGCATGGATTAGAAGGATCCCCTTGTGACCTAGTGTGTCACCAGATGTTTGGGATGCCTATCCAATGACCATACTACAAAATTTTCCATATTATAATGGTGAAGGATCATCAACCCCACTTGAGCATCTACAAGAAATGGTATTCTTCTATCAATTACACAATATCACAAAGTAGAACATGATATTGAGGTTTTTGGTAGCTTCCATCCAAGGACAGGCTTGCAAGGAATTTTATTCCCTCTCTCTACACTCAATTATAGAATGGGATTAGCTTGTTGATATTTTTATAAATCAGTTCAAGGAGAAGGAACAATCAACCCTGGTTATCCAAGATGCTACTCCTCGATCCTTACACATCAACAACCAACTATTCCTCACTAGATTATGGAATCTAGGAAGAGGAGAAAGATTTTTTGGAGATAGAGGTAACAGTTCTCGTCAAGTCCTAACATCAAAATAAAAATCCAAAGGATAAGAGGACAATAGATGTTGAGGATATTATATTACCTTAGGTTTATTTATAAGCCTAAGTTATATTATTGCATTGTATTATGTGTGGCATAGTATAGCCACATTAGATATTTCTTATTTCTTGCATTTGTATTTACGTGAGGTATAGTATACCCACATTGGATATGCATTATTTATTTGTTAGGATGCATAGTTAGACTGTTAGAGATGTGTTTTGTCATCTAGCAGTTAGTTGTTTGTTTGCATCCATGTTTGGCAAGTTTTTATCCTTGCATATCTATTAGTTACAAGTGGTTGGTCTTGAATGGAAAATTGTTACAACCATTGTAACCATGTGATTCCTTTGTAAGAATTATATATTCTATTGCCAATAATGAATAATCATCTTCACGTTTGCTTGTTTCCATATTAGTGGTAATCAGATCCATAAGATTTTTTTTTGCAAGAAGGGAGGCAAGGTGCCAACTTCATTGCTAGGTGACTAGTACTATTTTGCTATTAGTGCACCAGATCCTAGGGTAGTTGTTGTGATGAATTGGCTTGGGTTAGCCCATAGCATCATTTTTGTGAATTTGTTGAGGTGGTAGAGGGTGGAAATTATCCCTACACAAAATACCTCTGATAGATCAAAGGGTAACCATACTTGCCCTAGGAAAGGTAGGAAAAAATTATCTACTTTGAAGATCAAAGAGATCAAGACATATTTGAGGAGCAGTTGCATCAATTTTAAGGCCAAATTTTGGCCAAGAGGAGACATTGGAACTCCTTGTCGTTAGAGCACCAGGTTGATGAAAGGGTTGCCAAAGTGATTTAAAGTTTATTTGCAGCAAGATATTGGTAAAAAATTTCCTCATGCAAAAAATAATTAAGTTAACTGCCTCTTTGAATAAGAATTGCATACCTAGGAAGCCAATTTGCCTGGATAAATATTAATATTTATTATAATTAATATTTTATTTAAACCTTTTAAAGGTTAAAAATAGGCCTTTTATCCTATTAAAAACACACGTCAATTCCAATTAGTTGATGAGTTCCACTCAGCCATTGGTGGACCCATCATCATTAACATTTTGGTGCAACCTCTGAATGACCAATTGGTCACTAGCCTGGTGAGCCTCCAATTGTCCGATCACCTGACAAATCACTTTCTAGCCCCTTCCATAGGCGTGGCCTGACCTGATATAGTCGGATGTTGATAGAAGGTCGACATTTTTTTTCTAGACCACCAAATTTTAGCACCATGAATGTTATATGATCTACTCCATCGATCCCGTCGAAGATGTAGTGCAGCATAAAATTATATTTTGATCATTTGGTGAAGTCTGTAAATTCTGATGTGGAAAATCCCTTAGGAGATCATGATGTTTGGTTTAGCTGATGAAGAACTATTGATCGTAGTTGTAGTGCACTTTGGACACGATGATTATTATTGATGGATGACGTGTTATAGTATAAGGAGCACCAAATTTTGTAGGTGGATGAAAATTTTAATTACACTAATCATCCAATCGCATAAGAGATTCAAAATTCTAAGAACCACCAAGCTAAATTTGATACGTGGCTTCACAAGTTGCATTTGGAATCTTGAAACAGATCAATCATAGTGTGAAACATGGCATCCTAACCTATTGTGATGTTTCCCAATAAGAAACTATCAAAATCTAATTTTCGATGACTTCCCCTACATTCACGGTTTTATTTGTGCATTTTCGATGATAGATCAATGTCAAATATTGATTCTGACCAATCTCACAGTATTATGGTGATCCTTTTTACACACTCCGACATAATTTTGAAATATCTTGATGTTAAAAATTATATTTTCAATGAGAATATCATGAAACTGGTGAGATTTTCCATATTTGACATAAATTTCCAATTCTATAATGATTATAGCGTGTTTTCGATGAAGAAAAACTTATTCCTAGTAATTACAAACTTTTCACAACCAGTTTTTGATAGATACGGTGGTTTATTAATGTCATTTGGAAGTTTTGGTGAGGTTTCCAAGTTTTCATCCGATTTTCCATGGTTTTCGATAGCTATTTTCAGCCACGAGAGGTAATTTGGTTAATTTTGGTTTTTTCAATTATTTTACAGAATTTCGATGAGTAGTAGCAAGTTCAATTGAAATTACCAAAGGGACTTAGTTCCACATTGGCCCTACGAATGCCAAAGAGGTTTTTTATAAGCACCAAGAGGTGCTAAGAGGTTGTGAATACCTCTTGGTGGTCACATTGTCTGCACCCATGCATGGAGTACCTGGTGGTTGGATGCATGGCCTTCAAGACCACTAGACTTGACCATTGAGTTGAAAATTCGACCATTAGCAGAGTTTGAAAAATTTTGCACTGTTTGAGTTGGCAGACTGTGTTGAAATTCTATGCTATTTTGGAGGACCGCTAACTTTTTGACATGGTTGTGGACTGTTCAACCGTGGAGTTGTTTCGGAGGATCGCCAACTGTTTAACTTGGTCATGGACTATTTAGTCGCGAAGTTGACCGTCTAAAATAAATTTTTATTACCAAATATAGAGATAACTTTTCCTGCTAAAATTTAAATTTGAATTCAAATTTTGTTGAACTAATCGTGACACTGATAGGGGGGTGAATCAATGTGTATTAAAAATTTAAGCCAACTACGAAATCAAATCAAAACAAGCAATCACATAAACATGCATCACATAACACCAAATTTATAATGGAAACCCGATGTAGGAAAACCACTGTGCTAATGAACTGTTGGACTCCCATACAAATCTAGCCTCAAAAAATTTTGGTCTTTACAATATTTTTGTAGCACCAACTACAGGGAATGGCACCAACCAATCCGAAATTTAGCAACACCAACTGCAAGGAGCACCGACCCCTGTTGCCAAGCACCGACCTGGCAAATTTAAAAAGCTTTGATAAAAGTTTTAAATCTCATCAAAAGACCCTGAGTAGTCTAGTTCACAAGTCTTCTCCTCTAAAATATTTTGTCTAACCTTTTCAATCTTCTCAAATCTGCACATTGATTATCTCACACCTTGCACATTTTTTCAATCAAAATACCAAAGAAAAAAAAATTCCTCACAATATGCACCAGCAGTCCTTTCTTCAAAAAAATCCACTTCTTCTTTTTTTGTTAAAACATATATATGCTTCACATAAAAAAAAAAATGCAGCTCTTTTTTTTCAGTTACACAAAAGTACCACTCAACCGTTATATTCTTAGAAATTGCCAAAAATACCAAAAAGGGCTTATAGGGCTTTTTGTAACAGTCATAACTTCCTCCTCAAATTTCAAAATGGGCTAAAAATTGAAACATATATTATTGGATAAACTTACTACCTTTAGTTTAAATTTTATATTTTAACTCTTCATGGATTATTTGCAGTACCTCCGACAAAGTGGCCTTTGACGCTGATTTTACATGTCACATAAACTAGAAAAAGTGCTCCTGAGCCATTTTGCAACGCTCACCGTTTCTTCTTCTAGACTCCTTTCGGGCTAAAATTTAAAACTTAAGCTCTTAGTATATCCAGATACCTCCAGTAAAATATTTGAGGTTCAATTCCTCATGGATTTTTTAATATTCCTCCCTCACAGTGACCTCTGACGCAGATTTTACATGTCACATAAACTGGAAAAAGTGCTCCTAAGCCATTTTGCAACGCTCACCGTTTCTTCTTCTAGAATCCTTTCGGGCTAAACTTTAAAACTTAAGCTCTTAGTATATCCATATACCTCCAGTAAAATATTTGAGGTTCAATTCCTCATGGATTGCTTAATATTCCTCCCTCACAGTGACCTCTGATGCAGATTTTACGTCACATAAACTGGAAAAAGTGTTGCGGAGGCATTTTGCAACTGTTGTCATTTCTTCCTCGGGACTCTGTTCGGGCTGAAATTTAAACATAAGCTCTATGTACATAATACTACCTCCAATAAAATTTCAAGGTCTAAATCCTCATGGATTTCTTAATATTCCTCCTGCAAAGTGGCCTCTAATGCAAATTTTACAACTGTCCAACTAAGTGCAAAATTGTCCAACCAAGTACCAGTGATGCAAGAAATCAATAAAAACATCGAGATGAAACCTCCAACACTATTCTAACACATTTCCAAGTATACCAACATTCTCAACACTAATTCAACCTATTCGACCATGCACTGCAAGCAAGGAGCACAACCTTTTGATAACTTTTGCTACTTTGACAACTTCTTGACGATTTTTGCAACTTTTGCAAATTTGCACAAACAACTTCTCATAAGCATTGAAAACCATTGTACATACTCTAATAAACCTTCAAATAGTTGTTCACTGCATCAACCTGTCCATCTGAGTGTGTTGAAAACAATGACAATACTATCATTGCACCTTGCTCAACAATCTCCCCCTTTGAAATTGTTGGCAACACACGCACAATTTCGTGTAACTCTTCTCCCCGTTTGAAAACAAGACCAAAGGGCTGCTGTAAACACCTCCTGATTCAATGCACAACATTCTCAAGGAAAAATTATTACACTTAGCAATAATCACAAACATGACCAAAAAGATAAACAAAGACACAAATGCTCCCCCTTAGAATGTGGCCCCGATAACTAGTCAATGCTTGGGAAGTGTGACCACTCCCAATTTATTGTGAAGGTACTCAAAGACTTCCTTGGGCAATGGTTTGGTGAATATATCCGCTACTTGCTCTATTTTTGGAACAAAATCCAACTTAACCGCACCTACAATTTTCTCCTTCAAAAAATGGTATCGGATAACAATATGTTTTGTGCGAGAATGCATAACCAAATTTTTTAATATATTGATTGCACTTGTATTGTCACACATGATCGATATGGGCTCCTAAAATTTATTTCAAGATCCTTCAAAGTTTATTTCATCCAAAGTACATGTGTATAGCATAATGCCGTTGCAATATACTATGCCTCTCCTATGGATAATGAGACTGACTCCTACTTTTTGCTATGCCATGCAACAAGATTATCACCAAGATAGAATGCACCTCCACTGGTACTCTTTCCATCATCTACACATCCTACCCAATCTACATCTAAATACACAATAAGAGTGAAGTCCTTACCTCTCGGATACCATAACCCATACTCTATAGTACCCTTGAGGTACTGAAAAATCCTCTTTATTGTTGTCACATGAGTCTCCTTGGGACTAGCCTAAAATTGTGCTACCATGCATACTGCCTGTAAAATATCCGATCTAGTAGCTGTCAAGTACAGTAAGCTCCCAATCATGGATCTGTACATAGTTTGATCAATAGGTGGAGATTTCTCATCCTTGCTCAGCTTGCAACCTGTCATCATGGAAGTACTAACTGGCTTGCAATCCTCCATTGTAAAATTTTTTAGCATCTCTTTAACATATTTAATTTGAGAAATAAATATACCCTTCTCCTTTTGATTAACTTGTAATCTGATAAAATAAAAAATTTCACCAATCATTGACATTTCAAAATATTTTTGCATCTTATTTGCTAAATCTTTACACAACTCATCTTTGTTGTTGCCAAATATGATATCATCTACGTATACAACAAAAATAATATGATGATCATTTTTTGTTTTGACATACAAATTACTATCCACCATACCTTTCTTGAACCCTTGATCAGTAAGATAATTGTCTAGCCTTACATACCATGCTTGGGGTGCCTATTTTAAGCCATATAACACTTTCTTCAACTTGTAAACCAAGTTGGGATCATCACCAAGCTGAAAACCGTCTGGTTGCTCAATATAAACCTCTTCTTCAAGTTTACCATTCAAAAATGCTGATTTCACATCCATTTGATAAAATTTGAAATTATTGTAAACTGCTAAAGCAATAAATATTCTAATTGCCTCTAGTCTGGCCACAGGTGCAAAGGTTTCCTCGAAGTCAATACCTTCAACTTGCGCATACCCTTTGCATATCAATCTTGCTTTGTTCCTGACTACCTGTCCATTTTCATTCAATTTGTTTCGAAACACCCATTTAGTACCAATTACATTTTTATTTGCGGGTCTTGGTTCTAACTCCCAAGTCTTGTTTTTCTCTATCTGATCTAATTCTTCATTTATTGCCTTTACCCAACTTTCATATTTGCTTGCTTCAATAACATTTTTGGGCTCAATGTTGGATAGTAAAGAGTAGTTACTTACTAATATTCTTCTTGTCTAAACACCAAATGTGGGGTCTCCAATTATTTGCTCTCTAATATGATCTTTCTACCAGCTACCTATTTTGAATTTCTTATTTTCTTCCAATTCTGAATCACTTTTTGAATCCTTTGATTCAATTCTTGGTTTCTTTTATGTTTCCTCTTCCTCATATCCTTTAATGACCTCTTCATAAATTGGGTAGTTCTCTTCATAGCTAATTACTCGTTCCCTTCCTTAATCAACTTTAACATCGACACTTTCCATAATTTTTCTTAGCCTCTTGTTGTAACATTTGTAATCTTTGCTTTTTGACTAATAGCCAAGAAAAATACCTTCATTCGCTCTATCTTCAAACTTACCAAGGTTTTATTTAGTTCTTTTGATGTAACACTTGCTGCAAAAAACTTTAAAATATCTTGTTGTTGTCTTTTTACTGAACCACAACTCATAATAAGTTTTTCTTTCATGCGTCCTCAACATACACCTATTTTGGATGTATACTGCAGTATGGACAGCCTCTTTCCAAAATTTATTTGCTACATTTCTCTTAGTCAACATAGTTTGTGCTATTTCCTTCATTATCCTATTCTTTATTTCTACCACACCATTCTCCTGAGGTGTCCTGGCTGCTAAAAATTGTCTCCTAATGCTATATTTTTCACAATACTATGTGAAATCCTTTGAAATGAACTCTCCTCCTATGTTTGACCTTAAACATTTAATTTTTGTTCCTGATTGATTCTCAATTTGGTTTTCTAAAACTTTGAACATCTCAAAAGCTTCTAATTTATGATTCAAAAACAATACCCATGTCATCCTAGAATAGTCATCTATACACAACATGAAATATTTGTCACCATTTATGCTTTGCATTCTCATGGGTCCACATAAATAAGTATGTACTAGTTTGAAAGGTTTTCTCATGTAGTACTCTTTTATTTTAAATGAGACTCTAGTTTGCTTCCCTTTTTGACATGAAGCACAAATGCTATTTTATGGTTTTCCAATGGTGGGAATATCTGTCACTACTTTCTTTGAACTAATTTTTACTAGGTTGTCAAAACTGATATGACCAAGCCTCTTGTGCCACAACCAATTCTCTTCTTCTTGTCCAATCAAGCAAGCTCCTTCTAAAGTATCTGAGATAGTGTACAGGTTTCCAAACGTCCTTGATCTAGCTACTATCAACTTTCCACTTTTTACCTTTTTGATTTCATAGCCCTGCTTCTTAAAGATCACATCATGACCTCTATCACAAATCTAACTTACGTTCAACAAGTTATGCTTCAGACCAACCACAAACAAGACTTCTTCTGACCTGATTTTTTTGACACTGATCTTAACTGAACCTCTGCCAACTATCTTAGCTCCATAATTGTTTTTGAATTTCACATAACCACCTTCATATTGCTGCAACTTCTCAAATTTATGTTTATCACCTGTCATATGACTAGAGCATCCACTATCCAGTATCCATGGTGTGGATTTATTCTGCACTTTAAATATTTTATGTACGATCAAGGATTCCTTTTCTTCCTTAGGTTGCTATTTTTCTTTCCACTCTGGTTTGATTACAATTTTTGGCTCTTGTTTTGGCTTTTCTTTTTCAGTAGCTTGTGCATGTTTTTCAAGAAATTTTCTATTTTGTCTTATTCCATTTGGCTGAAATTTTCTTCCCTAAAATTGATTTGATGCAAATATACTTCTACAATTTCTTGTAATATACCCAAAGTTATGATAGTTATAACATTCTACTGCATAATCCATCAAAGGTGAAAAAGCATTTCTACTAGCAAAATTCCTTGGTCCTACATTATACTTGCAATTTGAAATCTTATGTCCATAACCATTGCATTTAAAATAGTAACCAAAAAAGGGATGATTGAACCTAGGTGGTGGTCTTTGCCATGTTGTTGTAGGAGCCATAAATATTCTTCTTCTTTTATGTGTGACATTGGTGAAACCATCATTATCAATTATCCTTTCGTGCCTTGCATTATTGCTTTCCTTTGCATGATTTGTTTTTGCTTGATTAACCTGTTTCTTTTCTTCATTCTTTGTGGATTCTTCATTTGTGGCCTTTGATCCATTTTATGATTCTCCTTTGTCAAAACCCAAACCAAATTTGATGTTTGTAGTCTTCTGGTTCTTTATGATCTTATCCAGCTTCATAGAACTCTCTTCATGTTTGTGATAAAAGCTAATTTTTTGATTCATCTCTTCTAGATGCATCCTTAAACCAACAATATCTTCTTCTAACTTGTTGCAATAATATATTTTCATGGTTATTTGCACTTTGAGATCTTCAGATATCTTCTTGGATTCTTCTATCTGCACTTTCAAACTTGTTATGATTTCATTTGCATCCTCGAGCTTTCTTGAAATTTTCTTATTCTTTTTTCTTTCTTTCTTTAATTCATCCAAAGTTGCAATTAGTTCCTCTTCCAAATTCACTTATGCATGATGCAGGAGCATCTAGTGGTGTAAGAGTGATCTTGCATCACCCAAAAAAAAAATTAATTGTTTAATTTTGTAAAACTAGTAAAACTAGTTTAACTTGCAGGAGATTGTTGAAGGTCTTAGAGGTTGAATTTGAGGATTTTTGGCTAGACACAAGCCTTGGCACGAAGAGCTAAGGTTTGCCCCTCTTAGCTTGTTTCATGTAATTTCCAAAAACATGATGTAATAGTCAATCGGGTCAACGAGTGTGAATTTATGACTTCGACAAGTTGCCCCCAAAATTCAAATTTGAATTTTAATGGTTTTAGGTGGGAAAAAGGGAAAATAGGGTATTTGAGGGAATTTTCAAAATTGTAAATGGGTCTTTCTCTTGTATCCTTATTTTTGGCATGAAAGTAATGAAAGGTTGGATTCTCTGACTTGATCAAAGGAAAAATACCTGTGTATCATTTGTTTGGTGTTGCTTGTATAACGTGATCTCCACCAAGTGGTATCAGAGCGGGAGTTCTTGATTGTGTAAACAGATCGTCGGACGTGATGCAGTTTACACCAGGATATGTGGTTAAGGTTTGTGAGAGAAGTGAGCAGAATGCCTCCACAAAGAAACCATGGTGGTGGGAGAAATATGGTGCTAGAGGAAGATTTTAGAGCTTTGCAAAGGCAATTTCAGGCTCTACAAGAGGAGATGCGTAGAGGGTTTGAGCCAAGGAGAGAAGATGGTATTGAAGATGAAGATGAAGAAGAAGAGGAACAATTTGAGGAAGAAGAGGCAGTAGATCCTACACAAGCTAGGTTATACAAATCCATATCTCATATTGGAAAGAGACCGAAGATGAAGGTTTCTACGTATTCTAGAAATCTTGATCTAGAGGAGTTGATTGACTGGATCAATGATTTGGAAGAATACTTTGAGTATGAGGAGGTTGAAGATCCTGATAGGGCCAAGTTTGCTAAGACCAAGCTGAAAGGTCATGCTAGCATATGGTGGAAGGGAGTGCAACTAGACAAAAATAAAAGAGAAAAAGAAAGGATAACAAAATGGGATCAGATGTTGGAGCAGTTGAAGAGGCAGTTCATTCTAGGTGACTACGAGTTGGACCTGCTAAAGAAAATGTGAGGTTTGAGGTAATCAAGTAAGTTTGTCAAAGAATACATAGAGGATTTTTATAAAATTTTAATCATAACAGGCCATTTAGAGGCCAACAAGGAGAAGGTAGCCCATTATATTAATGGGTTACGAGCAAGTATTCAAGAGGAGTTAAGTCTGGTTAGGATGACCACCATAGAGGATGCTTACCAGTTTGCCCTGAGGGTTGAAGAGAAGCTAAAAAAAAGGTTTGAGAGCAAGCATACAGGAAGAGGTCATGGTGGAAGAACTGGTGGAAGAACAAATGGAGGATGAAATGAAGATTATAAGAAGAATGGATAAGCTAGCAGTAGTCATAACCAAAAGGGAGATAATGCTTATCACCCTCATGATCAGAATAATGGTTACCAGAGAGGAAGAGGAAGGTCTGGACGAGGGTTTGGAAGAGGAGGATTTTGTGGAACCTATTTCCACTATGGAGAAGAAGGACATCAAGCATACGAGTGTCCACAACACCAAGAGAGGACAAATAAGAGGCTTGAAGGTAATACCCGAGCTGCGGTCATTGATGAAGGTGCTGAATTTGAGCACTCTAAAGAAGCAGAAAGAGGAGAAGTGCTAATCACAATGAGAGCCTTGATGAATGAGGAGAGAGACCCAGATCAGAGGAAGAGTTTATTTCGCACAAGATGTAAATGTGCAAGTAAGATTTGTAATATTATCATAGACAATGGTAGCACAGATAACCTAGTTTTAGAAGGAATGGTTACCAAATTGCAATTAGAGAGGAAGATACACCTGCATCCATATAGGATTGCATGGTTATAGAAGGACCATAGGGCTTTGGTCAATGAGCAATGCTTGGTAAAATTTAATATTGGTAATTACCGTGATGAGATCCTGTGTGACATCCTGCCTATGGATTCTTACCATTTTTTGTTGGAAAGGCCATGGTAGTTTGATCGATGTGCAGTGCATGATGGTCATGCCAACACTTACTCCTTGACAAATAATGGAGTGCACCATAAGCTAAAGCCCCTGAATGAGGTGGATGAAAAGGTATATAGCAGTGCCAGAATCTGTTTATTTGAAGGGAGAAGGTTTTTGGATGGTTTGAAGCATGAGCATATGTGCTATGCATTAATTCCTAGAGTTAGAGAAGAAAAATGCAAAGATACCCTAGTAGAAGTCTTAGGTCTGTTAGAAGAATTTCTAGATATTATGTCAGATAATGTTCCTGAGGGTTTACCACCAGTGAGGAATATCAATCACCATATACATTTGGTACCAGAATCTAGTTTACCCAATAAGGCAGACCCTAGAATGACTCCTGTAGAAAGTGAGGAGCTAAACAGGCAAGTCCAAGAGTTGCTAAAAAAGGGACTGATTCGGGAGAGCTTGAGTCCATGTGCAGTACCTATAGTACTAGCACCAAAGAAATATGGAGAGTGGAGAATGTGTATAGACTCCCGAGATATTAACAAGATCACCATAAAATATAGATTTCCATTGCCAAGGATGGATGACATTATGAACTATTTGAGTGGAGCCAAGTACTTCACAAAGATTGACCTGAAGAGTGGGTACCATCAGATTCGTTTCAGAGAAGGATATGAGTGGAAGACAGTCTTCAAGACCAGAGAGGGTTGTATGAGTGGTTGGTCATATCCTTTGGGCTAACCAATGCACCAAGCACATTCATGCGACTAATGAATGAGGTATTGAAGGATTTTTTAGGAAAATTTATCATTGTCTATTTGGATGACATTTTAATATTTAGCAGGAGCCTGGAAGAGCACCTGATGCATGTCAAAAGGATTTTTGAGAAGCTTAGGGAGGAGCAGTTGTTGATTAGTTTGAAGAAGTGTAGTTTTGTGAAAGAGTTAGTGTATCTAGGATTTGTCATCTCAGTCAAAGGTCTAAAAATGGACCCAAAAAAGGTGAGGGCTATCATTGAATGGCCTACTCCAAGAAGCATAACTGAGGTAAGATCATTTCATGGTCTAGCAAGTTTTTATAGAAAATTCATTAGAAATTTCAACAGTATTTGTGCACCCCTTACAGAAATAATGAGAGGGGATAAGAAAGAATTTAAGTGGACCTTAGGAGTAGATAAGAGCTTTGATATGTTGAAGAAGAAGGTCACAGAGCAACCTATTTTGGCACTTCCAAATTTTAATAAGGTATTTCAGGTAGATTGTGATGCTAGTGGTAGTGTCATAGGAGCTGTATTGAGTCAAGAAGGTAAACCTATTGCTTATTTTAGTGAGAAACTCAATGATGTTAAGAAGAAGTATTCAGTTTATGATCAAGAGTGTTATGCTATAGTTCAGGCTCTAAAGAAGTGGAGGCATTATTTGTTGCCAAAAGAGTTTGTTATATATACTGATCATCAAGCCTTACAATATATTAATAGCCAAGGGAAGCTAAATCAAAGGCACTTGAAGTGGGTTGAGTTTCTACAGAGTTATACCTTTGTGTTGAAGCACAGGAGTGAAAATTCAAACAGAGTTGCAGATGCCTTAAGTAGAAGGTAGTGTTTGTTGATAGAAATGAAGGTGGAAGTTGTAGGGTTTGACAAACTTAAGGGTTTGTACCCTGAATATCCTAATTTTTTAGAGGCTTGGAGAGCTTACTTGGCACCTGTTACTTTGGATAGGACTAAGTGGTTGGATTTTCTAATCCAATATGGAATTTTATTTAGAGGAAATCAACTATGCATTCCAAGGAGTTCAATGAGGGATAATCTAGTCAAGGAAAAACACAATGGAGGGTTGGCTAGACACTTTGGTCGAGATAATACCATTGCCCTTGTTAGTGAGAACTACTATTGGCCACAGTTGCAACAATATGTGAAGAGATTTGTGTAAAGTTGTAGAGTATGCCAGATGGCAAAGGGTGTGAGATAGAATATTGGATTATATCAGCCATTACCTGTACCAGAGAGACCATGGGAGGACATCATCATGGATTTTATTCTTGGTCTACCAAGGACACATAGGGGAAATGACTCCATATTTGTGGTGGTTGACAGTTTTTCAAATATGGCACATTTTATTCCCTGCAAGAAAACTAATGATACAGTTCATGTTGCAAGTTTATTTTTCAAAGAGGTGGTATGACTTCATGGTCTACCAAAGAGTATAGTTTGTGACAGAGATACCAAGTCTATTGGATATTTCTGGAGAACCTTGTGGAAGAAATTGAAGAGAAATTTGAAATTCAGTTCTGCATACCACCCACAGACTGATGGACAAATAGAGGTGGTGAATAGAAGTTTGGATAATCTATTGAGATGCTTGGTAGGAGATAAGCCTAAGGGATGGGATTTGGTTTTGCCACAGGTGGAATTTGCATACAACAATTCTATCAACAAGAGTACTAACAAATCTCCATTCCAGATAATATATGGGAGCAGTACAAGAAATGTTTTTGAGTTGAGGAAGATGGATACAAGGAAAAAGAACAGTGCTGAGGCTAAGGACTTTGCAGGGCAAATGAAGAGCTTGCATGAAGAAGTGAAGAAGCATATTACTAATATGAATACTCAATATAAGACAAGGGCAGACCAGAAGCAAATATTTAAGGAATTTGAAGTGGGAGATGAAGTTATGGTCCATCTGAGAAAAGAAAGGTTTCCTGCTAAAACCTATACCAAGCTAAAAATAAAGAATTTTGGACCATGCAAAATCATAGAAAAATGGGATTCAGGAAATGCATATGAAGTGGAATTGCCAAGTGGGCTTAACATATCACATGTTTTTAACATTTTAGATTTGGTAGAATACCATGAAGGAGACAATGGTGAGGGACCAATAGCAAAATTATGGAATATTCCAGCATCTACTCTAGATACGGAAGAGATAGAAGAGATCTTGGATACACGCATTGGTAAAAGTACCAGAAATAGGCAATATGCAGAATATCTGGTTAAGTGGAATTTTTGAAGGTCTTAGAGGTCGAATTTGAGGATTTTTGTCTAAATGTGATCCTTGGCATTTCATGTCATTTTCGAAAACATGCTGTAATAGTCAATCGGGCCAACGAGTGCAAAGTTATGACCTCAACAAGTTGCCCCCAAAATTCAAATTTGAATTTTAATGGTTTTAGGTGGAAAAAAGGGAAAATAGGGTATTTGAGGGAATTTTTGAAATTGTAAAGGGGTCTTTCTCTTGTATCCTTATTTTTGGCATGAAATTAATGAAAGGTTGGATTCTCTGACTTGTTCAAAGGAAAAATACCTGTGTATTATTTGTTTGGTGTTGCTTGTGTAACGTGATCTCCACCACTGCATCAATTTCTTCATCACATTCCTGTTATTTTTTTGGTTTTTCTTATTTGAATGCCATGAAAAGAGCTTCACCTATTTCTTTTTAAAAATCCTCACTAGAGCTATCTTCTAATGAACTAACCTTCTTGGAGATGAAACTTTTCTTCTTGAAGTTGTCTTTTCTAAAAATTGATTTTTTCTTCCAATCACTTCTTTCTCCATGCGATCCTTCATCAGTTCTGTTCTTCTCATTAAGTGGACATTTAGTTGCAAAATGCCCAATGCCTCCATAGTTGAAACATTTAAACGATATTTTCCTTTTACTCTTTTTAGTTTTCAAACAAAGTTTGCTTCCATTTCATTTGATGTCTCTTATTCCTCGAATTCTTGTTTTGCTTTCATATTTTTTTGGGCTTTAAAAGTAGCTTCTCTATTTATGGGTTTAGATTTTCCTATTCTCATCTCATATGCAGTCAAATAACCATGCATCTCATCCATAATAAAAGAATTCAGATCTTTAGCTTCTTCTATAGATGAAACTTTAGAATCAAATCTTTTGGGAAGGGACCTTAATACCATTTTCATGATGATAGAATCTTCAATTTCCTCGTCGTGCCCTCTAATCACATTAATGACTTCATTAAATCTCAACATATATACCTCTATATTCTCATTCTCATTCATCTTTAATCCTTCGAACTGAGCTCGATGTATTTGTAACTTGGCCTCCTTGATCTTAATGTCTCCTTCATGAATGCTCTTCAGTTTTTCCCATATTTCCTTTCTCTTTTTACAACCCATAATATTTACGAGTTTGTTGTCCACTAATCCACACATGATAGCATTATTTTCTTTTGAGTCATTCTCAAACAATTTCTTATCAAGAGCATCGGTTGGAGACATGGTGGGTATTGTTTATCCACTATTTATTGAATCTCAAATATCGTATCCCAAAGCACAAAGATATGTCTACATCTTGAGTCTCCAAAATGCGTAATTAGTTCCATAAAACAATGGTGCTTTGTTTGATGAGAATCCTTCACCACCTGTCATTGTGTCACTTCCAAGATCACCTTAGCCAGTTAAGCTTGTTCAGGAACTTGGCTCTGATACCAATTGTTGAACTAAGCATTACACTGAGAGCGGAGTGAATCATTGTGTATTAAAAATTTAAACCAACTACAAAATCAATGCAAAACAAGCAATCACACAAACATGCATCACATAATACAAAATTTACAGTGGAAACCCGATGTGGAAAAACCACTATGCCAATGGACTGTTTGGGCTCCCATTCAAATCTAGCCTCAAAAAATTTTGGTCTTTACAATATTTTTGCAACACCAACTGCAAGGAATGGCACCAACCAATCTGGAATTTAGCAACACCAACTGCAAGGAGCACCGACCCCTATTGCCAAGCATCGACCCGACAAATTTAAAAAGCTCTGATAAAAGTTTTAAATATCATCAAAATACCCTAAGTGATCTAGCTCACAAGTCTTCTCCTCTAAAATCTTTTGTCTAACTTTTTCAATATTCTCAACTCTGCACATAGATTATCTTACACCTTGCACATTTTTCAATCAAAATGCCAAAGAAAAAAACATTCTTCACAACATGCACCGACAGTCCTTTCTTCAAAAAAACCCACTTCTCCGTTCTTTTTTTAAACATATATATGCTTCACATAAAAAAAATGTAGCTCTTTTTTTTTAGTTACACAAAAGTACCACTCAATCGTTATTTTCTTAGAAACTGCCAAAAATGCCAAAAAGAGCTGACAAGGCTTTTTGTAACAGTCATAACTTCCTCCTCAAATTTCCAAACGGGCTAAAAATTGAAACATATATTCTTGGATAAACTACATTCAGTTTGAATTTTAGATTTTAACTCTTCACAGATTATTCGTAGTACCTCCGACAAAGTGGCCTCTGACACTGATTTTACACCTGTCACAAAAACTGGAAAAGTGCTCCAGAGCCATTTTGCAATGCTCACCGTTTCTTCTTCCGGACTCCGTTTGGGATGAAATTTAAAAATTAAGCTCTTAGTATATCCAAATACCTCTAGTAAATAATTTTAGGTCCAATTACTCATGGATTGCTTAATATTCCTCCGTAAAGTGACCTCTGACGTAGATTTTACACCTGTCACAAACTGAAAAAAGTGTTGCGGAGGCGTTTTGCAACTGATATCGTGTCTTCCTCGGGTCTTTTTTTGGTTTGAAATTTAAAAATTAAGCTCTATGTATATAATACTACCTCCAGTAAAAATTTCAAGGTCTAACTCCTCATGGATTTCTTAATATTCCTCTTGCAAAATGTCCTCTAATGCAGATTTTACAACTGTCCAACTAAGTGCAAAATTATCCAACCAAGTATCGATGATGCAAACGATCAATCCAAACATCGAGCTAACACCTCCAACACTATTCTAACATGTTTCCCAGTATGCCAACATGCTCAACACTGATTCGACCTATCCGACCATGCACTGCAAGCAAGGAGCGCACCTTTTTGACAACTTTTGCTACTTTGACAACTTGATTTTTGCAACTTTTGCAAATTTGCACGAACAACCTGTAACAACTTCACCAAAACATCAAAAACATCCTCATAAGCATGACTAACACAAGCTTATACTGAGGGGGGGGTGAACAGTATAAGACCACTTTTTACTTTTTCCTTCAACTTAACTTTTAATACAATATTATGCAGTGTATAGAAAGCAGTATCAAGCAAAAATCAAAGCAATGCACAAAACACCATCCACAATAGAGACACAACAATTTACGTGGTTCACCCAAAGTGGGCTACTCCACGGATAAAATTTTCACTAAAATTTTATCAACTCAAATCTGGGAAAACCTTTCCCGATTACAATGTTTATGGGCACCAACCCAAAGGAGACACCAATCCCCTAACTCTGCTCTGGCTGGTGATCCTCTAGAAGACCTCTACCTCTACTACCCTTAGCAAGTGGAACTCTATCCACAGAAGACACCTGTCTTCCCTGCTCTGGTTGGAGACCTCTGTCCTCAACTCTATCACCTCAAAGCTGGTCCTCGAAAATGCACTAAACACAGTCCTTCGGTCTAGCACAAATGTCCTCTATCTTTTTCTTTGATCTGCACCAAACACAGTCCTTCGATCTGGCACAAGTGTCCTCTTCCTCTTTCTCTGGTCTACACCAAACACAGTCCTTCGATCTGGCACAAGTCTGTCCTCAAATCTCTTTATGTTCTGTTACAACCGCATTTGGTCAAAACCAACTTTTGCACTAACTACGCAAACACAGCAGCACTCGATCGAACATCAACTTATGCACCTCTATACAATCACAACAATAGTATTTGCACACTCTACTTCTCGATGATCGAACTTCTCCCTCGCACTCTATCTACGAATATCGCACTTCGAACGCACACTTCGATCGATGCCAAATCTCTTCAAACAGCCCTCCTTTTATACTAACATAATCAAGATCTAAACCTTGGTCTTAGTCGGCTGTTATGCAAATGCAAACCCTAACTCCATCAGTTGCACGCCCTAATCTTTGTCGGCCCAATTTTAACTCTGTCGCTTCAACCGCCTCTGTGTGTAGCTTCTACCGTGAAACCACAACATGTCATGATATCATGACATTTTTAAGTCGTACACTTTCGTTTGGCTATTGTCGTGATATCATGACACTTTTGCTTTTGTGCCTTGACTACGTTCTTGTCGTGAAATCGTGACACTTCTGTCTTTGTTGACGTCATCTTCACTCCTGTCATGAAATCATGACACTTTAGTCTTCTTGGTCTTCTTCTAGGCTTGCACTAGCGAAAATGGAACATGTCACGAAATCGTGACACTTTCGCTTGAGCTTCTCTGCCTTACACCCAAACTGGAACATGTCACAAAATCGTGACGCTTTCACCTTCGAGCTCTTCCTTCTTGAATTCATCATGAAATCGTGACGCTTCTTCTATTGAAGACTTGCTAACTATTTCTGTCATAAAATCGTGACACTTTCTCCAACTCAATGCTGCCATCTCAACCTGTCATGAAATCATGACACTTTCTGCATTCGCAAGCTTTCTCTTCAACCTGTCATGAAATCGTGACACTTTCTGCATCCGTACAACTTCTTTGTAGCCTGTCGCAAAATCATGACGCTTCTCATTTTAGACTCTTCCTTTTGCTGCATGTCACGAAATCATGACAGTTCTCACTTCGAGCTTTTCAGCATGTCACGAAATCGTGACAGTCCTCACTTAGTCTTTTGCAGCATGTCAGAAATCATGACACTTTTTGAGATACTTTATCTCTCTTCGAACTTGTCATGAAATCGTGACAGTTCACACTGCGGACTCTCCCTTCGCATCATGTCATGAAATCGTGACACTTTTTCGTCCGTACAACCTTCCTTGCATTATGTCACGAAATCGTGACACTTTTCCTTCTTTGCCTTCCCGCACTTTTCGAGTCACGAAAATGCGACATGTCACGAAATCGTGACACTTTCCACCTTGCTCTCTTCTCTCGCCAACATGTCACGAAATCGCGACAGTTTTTCAAAATTTTCTCTCTCTCCTTCAAATACATGTCACGAAATCGCGACACTTTTTCAAAAACTTTCTCTCTCTCCTAAGTCGCAAAATGACATGTCACGATATCATGACACTTTTTCAAAAATCTTTCTCTCTCCTGCCTAAGTCGCGAAAATGCGACATGTCGCGATATCACGACACTTTTTCAACTTACTTTCTTTCGAACCTGTCAAGCCGAACCTTCAACAAAACACATTATTTTACATCAAATCAAATTCTTTCAAAAGCTTCTTGACATCAATGACAACTTATTCACTTGAGCAAATGCAATGTACTCAAGGTACCCAAAATTGCCAACAATCTCCCCCTTTGTCATTGATGGCAACCCTTTACTAAAAACACGTCTCAGGAGCTAAAACTGAAACCAACTATGCTAACAACTAAGAATCTCCTTTTGAAGTTTTGCTCCCCCTGACTTGAAGCTTTCCTCTTCACATTGAAGCTCTCCCCCTTACTCATATCTCTCCCCCTTACTCAAATCTCTCCCCCTTTGTCATCAATGGCAAAGGGTCACCTTTGGGGCTTGGGACTAAGAATGAGCCTCTTAGCTTAGTCCCTCCCCCACCTCCTCATGAGGAGATTAAAACTGGGGTGGGAGTAAAACTCCCATTAGGCACTGATCATCATCAGTGTCTATAATTTCCTTGCCCGGCCTTTTCTTGAACTTTTTGCCCGCATTCCTATTTTTGTCACTTGTTCTTGTTCTTGTTCTCATCCCTGTCCTTTTTCATGCCTTGATCCTTGGACCTGATCATGCCACTGTTCCTGTTCCTGTACCTTGGAAGATCAGCTCTACACTGTCTAGTTGTGTGACCTTCATTGTTGCATTTATAACAAGTAACACTGTTATTTCTTTTAGGCATACCTGTTCTTTGAATCCACCTGTTTTGACTAACCGTGAACTTGATATTAGCCTTGCAGAAAATTGCCTTATGCCCAAACTGATTACAAGAGTAGCAATACCCTTGGAAGAAATTACCACTTCTAAAATTGTTGTTAACCTTCTTCATTTGAGACATGCAATGTGCAGCCATGTGACCAAACCTGTAACACGCAAAACATCTACCGTGAAATTTTCCTTTATACGACCTCTTGGGTCCTGAAAACTTCTTCTTCGCATTCTGAATTTTGTTTTCTATTTCTGTGCATCGATCACTCATGGACTCATGTTCTGAAGTACTTTCTTCATCAGAACTCTCTTCCTTTTGGAATCTCTTGCTAGATTCCCCAACCTGTTCTTTGTGCGGCTTAACAAAACCAAGACCTATTTTATCTGTTGGATTTCTTTGACCTTTGATGAGAGACTTAACCCTTTTGGAGCTATCTTGAAACTTGTACAGCTTATCCTTGTACTCTTTAGTTTCCACTTCCAGAGAAGCCATTTTCTGTTCCAACTCATTATACTCAAGAATCTTAGACTCTAACTCATCCTTGAGTTCCTGTGTTTTAGCTATAGAGAAGTCAAGACTTTCTATAAGATCGTCTCTCTCCATACAACATTCATCTAACTTATCCTTGAGTCTATCATTCTTCTTTCTTTCCTTTTTCAAAACACTAAGAGCATTATTAAGTTCACTTTCAAGATCTTTTATTTGTTTGCTTTCTGAATCCTCAAGGCCTTTTCCAGATTTCTTATCACTAGAGGTGCTACCTTTTTCAAAAACCATACAAGCATCTTCTTGATAGTTTTCTGAAGCATCCTTATACATACTTGGAAACCAAATCATTATTTGTACAAGTCATCCTCAAGGTGACCAAAATTTCCACATCTAAGACATTTCATAATAATGAATCTATGTTTCGGTTCTTCCTCTTTTTCTGATATGAACAACATCTCATTTTCCTCATCACTTGAAGAGCTTTCACTATCACTGCTAGAACACTTACTTGCTTTGTCTAGGTAGAAACTCTTCTTGTTCTTGTGTGAATACCTCTTTCCTTGATTGTTGTGCTCATCTTTGTTCTTTCTGTAATACCTGTGCTTTTCGATATCCTTGCTTTTAACATCCTGTTTCTCTTCATCACTTTCATTCTTGGAAATAGATACGGTCAGTAGCATAATGACCGAACTTTCCACAATTGAAGCATCTTATATTTTTCATGCTTTTGTGCTTTCTAGATAACTTGCCTTTCTTGTTGTAATATGCCTCTTCATCACTAGAAGACTCATCACTCTCTTGAAGTTGTTTACCCTTAGATTTCTTGGTAGCCTTGAAAGTTGCCTCTTTCTTGACGTCAACCTTCACCTGAGTTCTCAACTCAAATGCTTGCAAGAATGCTATGAAGCTCATCCTTTTTCAGCTTATCCAAATCTTTAGCTTCCTCAATAGCAGAAATATTTTCACTGAATCTATTAGGAAGAGATCTTAAGATTTTATCACAAACATCATTTTCAGCAAGTTCAAGACCTAAGTCTTTCATGGAGTTAACAACCTCATCCATGCGAAGCATGTAGTCACTAATATTTTCATCATCATTCATCTTGAGTTGTTCAAACATACCTTTGAAATGTCTCAACTTGGCCTTTCTGACATTTGCATCACCTGTATGAACCACCTGCAACTGTTTCCACATTTCACTAGCTGTCTTGCAGTGAATTACTTTGGTGAGATCTGCTTTCTGTAAGCCTTTCAGGATTGCATTCATTGCTTTTGAATTGTTGTGATGTAGAAGCCTATCTTCTTTAGTATATGGACCATTTACAGGAATAGTGTACCCATCTTCAATCACTTCCCAAACCTCATTCCCAAGTGCCATTAGATGAACCTTCATCCTTGCACTCCAAAGACCAAAATCTGATCCATCAAGAATAGGTGCTGCATTTCCGCTTGAATAATCCATTGTGTTCTTATCAAGCTTTTCCTTCAAGCTGTTTAAACTTTTCGAAGGAACCCGCTCTGATACCAATTGAAGAACACAAGCTTATACTGAGAGGGGGGGGTGAACAGTATAAGACCACTTTTTACTTTTTCCTTCAACTTAACTTTTAATACAATATTATGCAGTGTATAGAAAGCAGTATCAAGCAAAAATCAAAGCAATACAGAAAACACCATCCACAATAGAGACACAACAATTTACGTGGTTCACCCAAGGTGGGCTACTCCACGGATAAAATTTTCACTAAAATTTTATCAACCAAATCTGGGAAAACCTTTCCCGATTACAATGTTTATGGGTACCAACCCAAAGGAGACACCAATCCCCTAACTCTGCTCTGGCTGGTGATCCTCTAGAAGACCTCTGCCTCCTCTGCCCTTAGCAAGTGGAACTCTATCCATAGAAGACACCTGTCTTCCCTGCTCTGGCTGGAGACCTCTGTCCTCAACTCTATCACCTCAAAGCTGGTCCTCGAAAATGCACTAAACACAGTCCTTCGGTCTAGCACAAATGTCCTCTATATTTTTCTCTGATCTGCACCAAACACAGTCCTTCGATCTGGCACAAGTCTGTCCTCTTCCTCTTTCTCTGGTCTGCACCAAACACAGTCCTTCGATCTGGCACAAGTCTGTCCTCAAATCTCTTTCTGTTCTGTTACAGCCGCATTTGGTCGAAACCAACTTTTGCACTGACTGCGCAAACACAGCAGCACTCGATCGAACATCAACTTATGCACCTCTGTGCAATCACAGTAGCATAGTCTTCGCACACTCTGCTTTTCGATGATCGAACTTCTCCCTCACACTCTATCTATGAATATCGCACTTCGAACGCACACTTCGATCGATGCTAAATCTCTTCAAACAACCCTCCTTTTATACTAACATAATCAAGATCTAAACCTTGGTCTTAGTCGGCTGTTATGCAAATGCAAAACCCTAACTCTGTCGGCTGCATGCCCTAATCTCTGTCGGCCCAATTTTAACTCTGTCGGCTTCAACCGCCTCTGTGGTTCAGTAGCTTCTATCGTGAAACCACAACATGTCATGATATCATGACATTTTTGCAACCGTACACTTTCGTTTGGCTATTGTCGTGATATCATGACACTTTTGCTTTTGTCTGCCTTGACTACGTTCTTGTCATGAAATCGTGACACTTCTGTCTTTGCTGACGTCATCTTCACTCCTGTCATGAAATCATGACACTTTAGTCTTCTTGGTCTTCTTCTAGGCTTGCACTAGCGAAAAGAAGCATGTCACGAAATCGTGACACTTTCACTGCCTTGAGCTTCTCTCCTTACACCTGAAACTGGAACATGTCACGAAATCATGACGCTTTCGCCTTCGAGCTCTTCCTTCTTCAATTCATCATGAAATCATGACGCTTCTTCTGTTGAAGACTTGCTAACTATTTCTGTCATGAAATCATGACACTTTCTCCAACTGCAAGCTGCCATCTCAACCTGTCATGAAATCATGACACTTTCTGCATTCGCAAGCTTTCTCTTCAACCTGTCATGAAATCATGACACTTTCTACATCCGTACAACTTCTTTGTAGCCTATTGCGAAATCATGACGCTTCTCATTTCAGACTCTTCCTTTTGCTGCATGTCACGAAATCATGACAGTTCTCACTTCGAGCTTTTCAGCATGTCACAAAATCGTGATAGTCCTCACTTAGTCTTTGCAGCATGTCACGAAATCGTGACTCACTTAGTCTTTTGTAGCATGTCATGAAATCGTGACACTTTTTGAGATACTTTATCTCTCTTCGAACTTGTCATGAAATCGTGACAGTTCACACTGTGGACTCTCCCTTCTGCATCATGTCATGAAATCGTGACACTTTTTCGTCCATACAACCTTCCTTGCATTATGTCATGAAATCGTGACACTTTTCCTTCTTTGCCTTCCTGCACTTTTCGAGTCGCAAAAATGCGACATGTCACGAAATCGTGACACTTTCCACCTTGCTCTCTTTCTCTGCCAACATGTCACGAAATCGTGACAGTTTTTCAAAAAGCTTTCTCTCTCTCCTGTCACAATGTCACGATATCGTGACACTTTTCAAAAAGCTTTCTCTCTCCTGCCTAAAATGCATGTCGCGATATCGCGACACTTTTTCAAAAAGCTTTCTCTCCTCCTAAGTCGCGAAAATGCGACATGTCGCGATATCGCGACACTTTTTCAACTTACTTTCTTTCGAACTTGTCAAGCCAAACCTTCAACAAAACACATTATTTTTACATCAAATCAAATTCTTTCAAAAGCTTCTTGACATCAATGACAACTAATTCACTTGAGCAAATGCAATGTACTCAAGGTACCCAAAATTGCCAACAATCTCCCCCTTTGTCATTGATGGCAACCCTTTACTAAAAACACGTCTCAGGAGCAAAAACTGAAACCAACTGTGCTAACAGCTAAAAATCTCCTATTGAAGTTTTGCTCCCCCTGACTTGAAGCTTTCCTCTTCACATTGAAGCTCTCCCCCTTACTCATATCTCTCCCCCTTACTCAAATCTCTCCCCCTTTGTCATCAATGGCAAAGGGTCACCTTTGGGGCTTGGGACTAAGAATGAGCCTCTTAGCTTAGTCCCTCCCCCACTTCCTCATGAGGAGATTAAAACTGGGGTGGGAGTAAAACTCCCATTAGGCACTGATCATCATCAGTGTCTATAATTTCCTTGCCCGACCTTTTCTTGAACTTTTTGCCCGCATTCCTATTTTTGTCACTGTTCTTGTTCTTGTTCTCATCCCTGTCCTTTTTCATGCCTTGATCCTTGGACCTGATCATGCTACTGTTCCTGTTCTTGTACCTTGGAAGATCAGCTCTACACTGTCTAGCTGTGTGACCTGCATTGTTGCATTTATAACAAGTAACACTGTAATTTCTTTTAGGCATACCTGTTCTTTGAATCCACCTGTTCTGACTAACCGTGAACCTGATATTAGCCTTGCAGACAATTGCCTTATGCCCAAACTGATTACAAGAGTAGCAATACCCTTGGAAGAAATTACCACTTCTAAAATTGTTGTTAACCTTCTTCATTTGAGACATGCAATGTGCAGCCATGTGACCAAACTTGTAACACGCAAAACATCTGCCGTGAAATTTTCCTTTATACGACCTCTTGGGTCCTGAAAACTTCTTCTTCGCATTCTGAATTTCGTTTTCTATTTCTGCGCATCGATCACTCATGGACTCATGTTCTGAAGTACTTTCTTCATCAGAACTCTCTTCCTTTTGGAATCTCTTGCTAGATTCCCCAACCTGTTCTTTGTGCGGCTTAACAAAACCAAGACCTGTTTTATCTGTTGGATTTCTTTGACCTTTGATGAGAGACTTAACCCTTTTGGAGCTATCTTGAAACCTGTACAACTTATCCTTGTACTCTTTAGTTTCCACTTCCAGAGAAGCCATTTTCTGTTCCAACTCATTATACTCAAGAATCTTAGACTCTAACTCATCCTTGAGTTCCTTTGTTTTAGCTATAGAGAAGTCAAGACTTTCTATAAGATCGTCTCTCTCCATACAACATTCATCTAACTTATCCTTGAGTCTATCATTCTTCTTTCTTTCCTTTTTCAAAACACTAAGAGCATTATTAAGTTCACTTTCAAGATCTTTTATTTGTTTGCTTTCTGAATCCTCAAGGCCTTTTCCAGATTTCTTATCACTAGAGGTGCTACCTTTTTCAAAAACCATACAAGCATCTTCTTGATAGTTTTCTGAAGCATCCTTATACATACAGGAAACCAAATCATTATTTGTACAAGTCATCCTCAAGGTGACCAAAATTTCCACATCTAAGACATTTCATAATAATGAATCTATGTTTCGGTTCTTCCTCTTTTTTGATA
The DNA here is from genome assembly GCA_028583015.1 of Wollemia nobilis. Lineage (NCBI taxonomy): Eukaryota > Viridiplantae > Streptophyta > Pinopsida > Araucariales > Araucariaceae > Wollemia > Wollemia nobilis. The sequence continues at coordinate 410,396 of JAQPPZ010017031.1, read as the reverse complement.
TGAACAACATCTCATTTTCCTCATCACTTGAAGAGCTTTCACTATCACTGCTAGAACACTTACTTGCTTTGTCTAGGTAGAAACTCTTCTTGTTCTTGTGTGAATACCTCTTTCCTTGATTGTTGTGCTCATCTTTGTTCTTTCTGTAATACCTGTGCTTTTCAGAATCCTTGCTCTTAACATCCTGTTTCTCTTCATCACTTTCATTCTTGGAAATAGTACAGTCAGTAGCATAATGACCGAACTTTCCACAATTGAAGCATCTTATATTTTTCATGCTTTTGTGCTTTCTAGATAACTTGCCTTTCTTGTTGTAATATGCCTCTTCATCACTAGAAGACTCATCACTCTCTTGAAGTTGTTTACCCTTAGATTTCTTGGTAGCCTTGAAAGCTGCCTCTTTCTTGACATCAACCTTCACTTGAGTTCTCAACTCAAATGCTGCAAGAATGCTATGAAGCTCATCCTTTTTCAGCTTATCCAAATCTTTAGCTTCCTCAATAGCAGAAATATTTTCACTGAATCTATTAGGAAGAGATCTTAAGATTTTATCACAAACATCATTTTCAGCAAGTTCAAGACCTAAGTCTTTCATGGAGTTAACAACCTCATCCATGCGAAGCATGTAGTCACTAATATTTTCATCATCATTCATCTTGAGTTGTTCAAACATACCTTTGAAATGTCTCAACTTGGCCTTTCTGACATTTGCATCACCTGTATGAACCACCTGCAATTGTTTCCACATTTCACTAGTTGTCTTGTAGTGAATTACTTTGGTGAGATCTGCTTTCTGTAAGCCTTTCAGGATTGCATTCATTGCTTTTGAATTGTTGTGATGTAGAAGCCTATCTTCTTTAGTATATGGACCATTTACAGGAATAGTATACCCATCTTCAATCACTTCCCACACCTCATTCCCAAGTGCCATTAGATGAACCTTCATCCTTGCACTCCAAAGACCAAAATCTGATCCATCAAGAATAGGTGCTGCATTTCCGCTTGAATAATCCATTGTGTTCTTATCAAGCTTTTCCTTCAAGCTGTTTAAACTTTTCGAAGGAACCCGCTCTGATACCAATTGAAGAACACAAGCTTATACTGAGAGGGGGGGGTGAACAATATAAGACCACTTTTTACTTTTTCCTTCAACTTAACTTTTAATACAATATTATGCAGTGTATAGAAAGCAGTATCAAGCAAAAATCAAAGCAATACACAAAACACCATCCACAATAGAGACACAACAATTTACGTGGTTCACCCAAGGTGGGCTACTCCACGGATAAAATTTTCACTAAAATTTTATCAACCAAATCTGGGAAAACCTTTCCCGATTACAATGTTTATGGGTACCAACCCAAAGGAGACACCAATCCCCTAACTCTGCTCTGGCTGGTGATCCTCTAGAAGACCTCTGCCTCTGCTGCCCTTAGCAAGTGGAACTCTATCCACAGAAGACACCTGTCTTCCCTGCTCTGGCTGGAGACCTCTGTCCTCAACTCTATCACCTCAAAGCTGGTCCTCGAAAATGCACTAAACACAGTCCTTCGGTCTAGCACAAATGTCCTCTATATTTTTCTCTGATCTACACCAAACACAGTCCTTCGATCTGGCACAAGTCTGTCCTCTTCCTCTTTCTCTAGTCTGCACCAAACACAGTCCTTCGGTCTGGCACAAGTCTGTCCTCAAATCTCTTTCTGTTCTATTACAGACGCATTTGGTCGAAACCAACTTTTGCACTGACTGCGCAAACACAACAGCACTCGATCGAACATCAACTTATGCACCTCTGTGCAATCACAGCAGCACAGTCTTCGCACACTCTGCTTCTCGACGATCGAACTTCTCCCCCACACTCTATCTACGAATATCGCACTTCGAACGCACACTTCGATCGATGCCAAATCTCTTCAAACAGCCCTCCTTTTATACTAACATAATCAAGATCTAAACCTTGGTCTTAGTCGGCTATTATGCAAATGCAAACCCTAACTCCGTCGACTGCATGCCCTAATCTTCGTCGGCCCAATTTTAACTCTGTCGACTTCAACCGCCTCTGTGGTTCAGTAGCTTCTACCGTGAAACCACAACATGTCATGATATCGTGACATTTTTGTAGCCGTACACTTTCGTTTGGCTATTGTCGTGATATCGTGACACTTTTGCTTTTGTCTGCCTTGACTACGTTCTTGTCATGAAATCGTGACACTTCTATCTTTGTTGACGTCATCTTCACTCCTGTCATGAAATCATGACACTTTAGTCTTCTTGGTCTTCTTCTAGGCTTGCACTAGCGAAAATGGAACATGTCATGAAATCGTGACACTTTCGCTGCCTTGAGCTTCTCTCCTTACACCCACGAAAAGTAGAACATGTCACGAAAATCGTGACGCTTTCGCCTTCGAGCTCTTCCTTCTTCAATTCATCATGAAATCATGACGCTTCTTCTTTGAAGACTTGCTAACTATTTCTGTCATGAAATCGTGACACTTTCTCCAACTGCAAGCTGCCATCTCAACCTATCATGAAATCATGACACTTTCTGCATTCGCAAGCTTTCTCTTCAACCTGTCATGAAATCATGACACTTTCTACATCCGTACAACTTCTTTGTAGCCTATTGCAAAATCGTGACGCTTCTCATTTCAGACTCTTCCTTTTGCTGCATGTCACGAAATCATGACAGTTCTCACTTCGAGCTTTTTAGCATGTCATGAAATCATGACAGTCCTCACTTAGTCTTTTGCATGTCCAATGAACATGACACTTTTGAGATACTTTATCTCTCTTCGAACTTGTCATGAAATCATGACAGTTCACACTGCGGACTCTCCCTTCTGCATCATGTCACGAAATCGTGACACTTTTTCATCCATACAACCTTCCTTGCATTATGTCATGAAATCGTGACACTTTTCCTTCTTTGCCTTCCTACACTTTTCGAGTCACGAAAATGCGACATGTCATGAAATCGTGACACTTTCCACCTTGCTCTCTTTCTCTGCCAACATGTCACGAAATCGTGACAGTTTTTCAAAAAGCTTTCTCTCTCCTACCTAAGTCACGAAAATGCGACATGTCGCGATATCGTGACACTTTTTCAAAAAGCTTTCTCTCTCCTACCTAAGTCGTGAAAATCGACATGTCGCGATATCGCGACACTTTTTCAAAAAGCTTTCTCTCTCCTGCCTAAGTCGCGAAAATGCGACATGTCGCGATATCGCGACACTTTTTCAACTTACTTTCTTTCGAACCTGTCAAGCCGAACCTTCAACAAAACACATTATTTTTACATCAAATCAAATTCTTTCAAAAGCTTCTTGACATCAATGACAACTAATTCACTTGAGCAAATGCAATGTACTCAAGGTACCCAAAATTGCCAACAATCTCCCCCTTTGTCATTGATGGCAACCCTTTACTAAAAACACGTCTCAGGAGCCAAAACTGAAACCAACTGTGCTAACAACTGAGAATCTCCTTTTGAAGTTTTGCTCCCCCTGACTTGAAGCTTTCCTCTTCACATTGAAGCTCTCCCCCTTACTCATATCTCTCCCCCTTACTCAAATCTCTCCCCCTTTGTCATCAATGGCAAAGGGTCACCTTTGGGGCTTGGGACTAAGAATGAGCCTCTTAGCTTAGTCCCTCCCCCACCTCCTCATGAGGAGATTAAAATTGGGGTGGGAGTAAAACTCCCATTAGGCACTGATCATCATCAGTGTCTATAATTTCCTTTCCGGGCCTTTTCTTGAACTTTTTGCCCGCATTCTTGTTTTTGTCACTGTTCTTGTTCTTGTTCTCATCCCTGTCCTTTTTCATGCCTTGATCCTTGGACCTGATCATGCCACTATTCTTGTTCCTGTACCTTGGAAGATCAGCTCTACACTGTCTAGTTGTGTGACCTGCATTGTTGCATTTATAACAAGTAACACTGTAATTTCTTTTAGGCATACTTGTTCTTTGAATCCACCTATTCTGACTAACCGTGAACCTGATATTAGCCTTGCAAAAAATTGCCTTATGCCCAAACTGATTACAAGAGTAGCAATACCCTTGAAAGAAATTACCACTTCTGAAATTGTCGTTTACCTTCTTCACTTGAGCCATGCAATGTGCAGCCATGTGACCAAACCTGTAACACGCAAAACATCTACCGTGAAATTTTCCTTTATACGACCTCTTGGGTCCTGAAAACTTCTTCTTCGCATTCTGAATTTTGTTTTCTATTTCTACGCATCGATCACTCATGGACTCATGTTCTGAAGTACTTTCTTCATCAGAACTCTCTTCCTTTTGGAATCTCTTGCTAGATTCCCCAACTTTTCTTTGTGCGGCTTAACAAAACCAAGACCTATTTTATCTGTTGGATTTCTTTGACCTTTGATGAGAGACTTAACCCTTTTGGAGCTATCTTGAAACCTGTACAGACTTATCCTTGTACTCTTTAGTTTCCACTTCCAGAGAAGCCATTTTCTGTTCCAACTCATTATACTCAAGAATCTTAGACTCTAACTCATCCTTGAGTTCTTTGTTTTAGCTAAAGAGAAGTCAAGACTTTCTATAAGATCGTCTCTCTCCATACAACATTCATCTAACTTATCCTTGAGTCTATCATTCTTCTTTCTTTCCTTTTTCAAAACACTAAGAGCATTATTAAGTTCACTTTCAAGATCTTTTATTTGTTTGCTTTCTGAATCCTCAAGGCCTTTTCCAGATTTCTTATCACTAGAGGTGCTACCTTTTTCAAAAACCATACAAGCATCTTCTTGATAGTTTTCTGAAGCATCCTTATACATACTGGAAACCAAATCATTATTTGTACAAGTCATCCTCAAGGTGACCAAAATTTCCACATCTAAGACATTTCATAATAATGAATCTATGTTTCGGTTCTTCCTCTTTTTCTGATATGAACAACATCTCATTTTCCTCATCACTTGAAGAGCTTTCACTATCACTTCTAGAACACTTACTTGCTTTGTCTAGGTAGAAACTCTTCTTGTTCTTGTGTGAATACCTCTTTCCTTGATTGTTGTGCTCATCTTTGTTCTTTCTGTAATACTTGTGCTTTTCAGAATCCTTGCTCTTAACATCTTGTTTCTCTTCATCACTTTCATTCTTGGAAATAGTACAGTCAGTAGCATAATGACCAAACTTTCCACAATTGAAGCATCTTATATTTTTCATGCTTTTGTGCTTTCTAGATAACTTGCCTTTCTTGTTGTAATATGCCTCTTCATCACTAGAAGACTCATCACTCTCTTGAAGTTGTTTACCCTTAGATTTCTTGGTAGCCTTGAAAGCTGCCTCTTTCTTGACATCAACCTTCACTTGAGTTCTCAACTCAAATGCTGCAAGAATACTATGAAGCTCATCCTTTTTCAGCTTATCCAAATCTTTAGCTTCCTCAATAGCAGAAATATTTTCACTAAATCTATTAGGAAGAGATCTTAAAATCTTATCACAAACATCATTTTCAGCAAGTTCAAGACCTAAGTCTTTCATGGAGTTAACAACCTCATCCATACGAAGCATGTAGTCACTAATATTTTCATCATCATTCATCTTGAGTTGTTCAAACATACCTTTGAAATGTCTCAACTTGGCCTTTCTGACATTTGCATCACTTGTATGAACCACCTGCAACTGTTTCCACATTTCACTAGTTGTCTTGCAGTGAATTACTTTGGTGAGATCTGCTTTCTGTAAGCCTTTCAGGATTGCATTCATTGCTTTTGAATTGTTGTGATGTAGAAGCCTATCTTCTTTAGTATATGGACCATTTACAGGAATAGTGTACCCATCTTCAATCACTTCCCACACCTCATTCCCAAGTGCCATTAGATGAACCTTCATCCTTGCACTCCAAAGACCAAAATCTGATCCATCAAGAATAGGTGCTGCATTTTCACTTGAATAATCCATTGTGTTCTTATCAAGCTTTTCCTTCAAGCTGTTTAAACTTTTCGAAGGAACCCGCTCTGATACCAATTGAAGAACACAAGCTTATACTGAGAGGGGGGTGAACAGTATAAGACCACTTTATACTTTTTCCTTCAACTTAACTTTCAATACAATATTATGCAGTGTATAGAAAGCAGTATCAAGCAGAAATCAAAGCAATGCAGAAAACACCATCCACAATAGAGACACAACAATTTACGTGGTTCACCCAAGGTGGGCTACTCCACGGATAAAATTTTCACTAAAATTTTATCAACCAAATCTGGGAAAACCTTTCTCGATTACAATGTTTATGGGTACCAACCCAAAGGAGACACCAATCCCCTAACTCTGCTCTGGCTGGTGATCCTCTAGAAGACCTCTACCTCTGCTGCCCTTAGCAAGTGGAACTCTATCCATAGAAGACACCTGTCTTCCCTGCTCTGGCTGGAGACCTCTGTCCTCAACTCTTTCACCTCAAAGCTGGTCCTCAAATATGCACTAAACACAGTCCTTCGGTCTAGCACAAATGTCCTCTATCCTTTTCTCTGATCTACACCAAACATAGTCCTTTGGTCTGGCACAAGTCTGTCCTCTTCCTCTTTCTTTGGTCTACACCAAACATAGTCCTTCGATCTGGCACAAGTCTGTCCTCAAATCTCTTTCTGTTCTGTTACAGTCGCACTTGGTCGAAACCAACTTTTGCACTGACTACGCAAACACAGCAGCACTCGATTGAACATCAACTTATGCACCTCTGCACAATCACAATAGCACAGTCTTCGCACACTCTGCTTCTCGATGATCGAACTTCTCCCCTGCACTCTATCTATGAATATCGCACTTCGAACGCACACTTCGATCGATGCCAAATCTCTTCAAATAGCCCTCCTTTTATACTAACATAATCAAGATCTAAACCTTGGTCTTAGTCAGCTATTATGCAAATGTAAACCCTAACTCTGTCGGCTACATGCCTTAATCTTCGTCGGCCCAATTTTAACTTTGTCGACTAAATTCAACTGCAACTCTGTTTGTAGCTTCTCCGTGAAACTACAACATGTCGTGATATCGTGACATCTTTTGTAACCGATACACTTTCTTATGGCTATTGTCACGATATCGTGCACACTTTTGCTTTCCCTTGACTACGTTCTTGTCGTGAAATCATGACACTTCTCTTTGTTCATCTTCACTCTGTCAGGAAATCGTGACACTTTCTTCTTGGCCTTCTTCTGTGCACTAGCGAAATGACATGTCGCAGAAATCGTGACACTTTAGCTTCTTCCTTACGAAACTGGAACATGTCACGAAATCGCGATGCTTTCGCCTTCGAGCTCTTCCTTCTTCAATTCATCATGAAATCGTGACGCTTCTTCTGTTGAAGACTTGCTAACTATTTTTGTCATGAAATCGTGACACTTTCTCCAACTCAATGCTGCCATCTCAACCTGTCATGAAATCATGACACTTTCTGCATTCGCAAGCTTTCTCTTCAACCTGTCATGAAATCGTGACACTTTCTGCATCCGTACAACTTCTTTGTAGCCTATCGCGAAATCATGACGCTTCTCATTTCAGACTCTTCCCTTTGTTGCATGTCATGAAATCGTGACAGTTCTCACTTCGAGCTTTTCAGCATGTCGCAAAATCGCGATAGTCCTCACTTAGTCTTTTGCAGCATGTCACGAAATCACGACAGTCCTCACTTAGTCTTTTGCAGCATGTCACAAAATCATGACACTTTTCGAGATACTTTATCTCTCTTCGAACTTGTCGTGAAATCATGACAGTTCACACTACGGACTCTCCCTTCTGCATCATGTCATGAAATCGTGACACTTTTTCGTCCGTACAACCTTCCTTGCATTATGTCACGAAATCGTGACACTTTTCCTTCTTTGCCTTCCTGCACTTTTCGAGTCACAAAAATGCGACATGTCACGAAATCGCGACACTTTCCACCTTGCTCTCTTTCTCTGCCAACATGTCGCGAAATCGCGACAGTTTTGCCAGCTTCTTCTCTCTCTTCCTAAGCAACTCACATGTCGCGAAATCGCGACACTTTTTCAAAAATTTTCTCTCTCCTGCCTAAGTCGCGAAAATGCGACATGTCGCGATATCGTGACACTTTTTCAAAAAGCTTTCTCTCTCCTGCCTAAGTCGCGAAAATGCGACATGTCGCGATATCGCGACACTTTTCCAACTTACTTTCTTTCGAACCTGTCAAGCCGAACCTTCAACAAAACACATTATTTTTACATCAAATCAAATTCTTTCAAAAGCTTCTTGACATCAATGACAACTTATTCACTTGAGCAAATGCAATGTACTCAAGGTACCCAAAATTGCCAACAAAGCATTGAACACCATTGTACATAATCCGAACAACCTCTGAATAGTTATCCACTGCATCAACCTGTCCACCTGAGTGTGTTGACAACAATGACAATACTGTCATTGCACCTTGCTCAACAAAATTTACCACCAAATCAACAAAAGGTGATATTTTTTCAAAAAAAATGTAAATTTTGCTTAGTTTGTTTTTGCAAAAATTAACAATTTTACCTCTATAAAGTCAATTTTTGTTGCATAAAGGGTGAAATTGTAAAAATCTAAGTGCTAAATTTTGGTTCCCACTCAAATCAAAGGGTAAAAATTTTGTATTTGCCATTTTTTGTAAAAGCACTAGATTTATCCCTTTTGTAAATTGGAAGGCATTTTTGTAAATTTAGGCAAATTGTGCATTAGGAAACCTTACAATTTGTTCTTAAGAGCCTAGATAGTTCTTGCAAACATATAAGAATCCTCTAGTCTGGCATATACACATCATCAAATGGTTGTTGACCTCAAAACAAACATGGAAAATCTTACTATTGTAGTAGATATTTTGGTAGATAAAGTGAAAGATATTACTGTCCAATTGACTCTTGGTGATGTCAAAATTTATCACAACAATGCCAACAAGGCAAAATATGAGGTCAAATTGTATGAAGGATCAAGATATCCCAATGTCTTATCTACTTGTATTTTGGATATGCAAATTTGATTCACTTATGTTGAAATTCCTGAATATGGACAAGTTGCTTTTGCCACAGTCAAACTCACAGGCTTAGCAAAAAATTTTATTGTAGAAAGACAAAGGCACAATGCTACCATGACTTGGAAAGAATTGATCCAAATTCTAAAAAACACCTTTTTCCCACCAAATTATCAAAGTGACCTCACAACCAAGTGGTATAGGTTGAGGCAAGGCTATAGTATGTCAATTGCAGACTACATTTTTCAATTCAATAGGCTAATGGTTCTTCTTGGTTTGAAAGATTCAAAATGGGATTTTATTAATAATTTCACTCATGGATTGCAAGATTAGATTTCTAGAAAAATCAAATTTAATGATTTCCTTACTTTGGATGTGGCATTCAATCATGCCATACTAGCAGAGGAGAAAGTTGGTGCATTTCATAGATATTGATCTTCATAGAAAAGTAGTTTCAAAGGCACAAATGAGCATCAACAAAAGGCAAAGAACAATTCTCATTCTTCTTCTCCTCCAACTTCTCTTAAAGCACATTCTTCTTCTTCTCACTCTAAAGATTCCTTTTCTTCGATGTTGTATTGTGATTATTGTAAAAAGTATAGTCATACAAAATCTAGATGCTTTACTTTTGAAAGAATGAAGAAGAAGAAGACCCTATTTGTAAAGCCTACAAATGAGGAATGACAAGATGGTATCATTGTGACTACATGAACAAAAGAAGAACATCCAGCTTTGAATGGTAAACTAAAAAAGGTCACCCTCATATTGAATGTTTTTGCACAAGGGGATCATGACAATTTGTTTATCACTAGAGCCCACCTTACACATGATTTTTATGTGGATTTTATCATATATAATAGATCACAGAATAATCTCATCATGAGGACTTTTATCGAGAAGTTGAAGCTTCCCAAAAAGCCACATCCTCAACCCTATGCACTTGGGTGGAAGAATGTAGACTTTACATCCAACAGCACACACACTTGCACCTTGTCTTTTGCTTTTGGTCATAATTTTGTGGATAAGGTATGATGCAATATCACAGAGATGGATTTTTGTGTACTATTTCTTGGTAAGCCCTATAAATTTGATAAGAATGCAGTGTATCATGTTAAAAATAACACATACACATTGGATTTGCATGATAAAATCTATTTGATAAAAAGCACTATACCCACATCAAATTTAATGTTAAGTTGTAGGTAAGCTCATAATCCATTAAGTCAAGAACTTGTTTTTGCTCCAACTTGCATAAGTCCCACACAAGAGAAAGAACAAGCACCTCCAAAGACTCATGATAAAGAAGAAGCTTCACTTCCACAAATTGAACAATCACAAGAGCTCGTGGTTAAATAACCCATCACTCTCAAATAATGAGAAAGATACCAATCATTCCATTGGCATCATTTCAAGTACACCTATGAACACACAACCACCTACTCCACAGAAGTTGCCTTTGGCTTTGCCCTCTTCCACCATTGCACATATGGAGAAGGAGCAAGCTAAGGTCACTTCATTTAGCATTGGCAAAACCTTCAGGACAAGATAACATAGGAATTGCAGAAGCCTTAGTAGGAATAACAGAGAGTGATGTGCAAGCATCACAGTCCTCATCCATTTTAGGTTAGAGATAATTTTGGCTTCCTTTGGATAAGCGATGCTTTCCAGAGACACCTTATCAAGACCCTCCTTTGGTACCTGAACCTGTCATCAGCCCTACAGCACCAGTGGCATCACACTCAATAAGGTTCTTCCACTTATTACCTTGTCATCCATCGTGGTTACTTTACACATATGGCTCGTTGTATTCCTCACCATCAGATGGCCCATGACTTTCCATATTTTTTGAGTATTGGTTTCTAATGCTTATATTGTTTGGAGAAGTGTTGAGGATATTATATTACCTTAGGTTTATTTATAAGCCTAAGTTAAATAATTGCATTGTATTATGTGTAACATAGTATGCCCACATTAGATATTTTTTATTTTTTGCATTTGTCTTTACATGAGGCATAGTATGCCCACGTTGGATATGCATTAGTTGTTTGTTAATATGCATAGTTAGACTATTAGAGATGTGTTTTTTCATCTAGCAGTTAGTTGTTTGTTTGCATCCATATTTGGCAGGTTGTTATCCTGCATATCTATTAGTTACAAGTGGTTGACCTTGAATGGAAAATTTTTACAACCACTATAACCACATGATTCCTTTGTGAGCATTATATATTCTATTACCAATAATGAATAATCAGGTTCACATTTGATTGTTTTCATATCAATAGATGTCATGGAATCCATTGCCTTAGAAGTGTTTGAGCACGTAAGCTTGAGCATCTCTACAAGCCAAAAGGAATCTCTCTTCCTCTCCATGAGTATAAAGGATGCAAAGAATCTAAGCTAGAGGAGGAAGAATCATGATATTAGGATCAAATCAAAAAGAAGATTTGGCACTAGTAATAGCCTTGTCTCAGCAATAAAACATTCATATTTGAATACCAAGCAATCTAAGCCACAAAATTTGCTCAAAAATTTGAGTCCCAAGGTGGTGGAAGTAATCTCCCCATGAAACTGAAAGAAAAGGAAAAAGTAGTTGAGACTCGAGTAATAAGTGGGGGGCTCTTGACTCTATGTCCAATGGATAAAGGACACTCACTTAAAACCTTGCATATATGTACCATAGGTGATCTTCATTTCAAGATATATTTAAAGGCTTGACCACCTATAGAATTTCAAATATGTGGCTTGTCCACTAGAAACTTCTGCTTTCAAGGGAAATTTTCTTGACTCTATTCCTAATGGACTAAGGCACCAAATTTTAGGTTCCTTATATTTAGTAGGCTAAATATACCTTGAGAGCCACTATAACTATAGTGATAAACCACTACACCTTTCAAAATTATAATTCTAAGTCTCAGTAGGCACATGAAGAAAGGCCTAATAAAAAAAACCCAATCATTGAAGGCCAAATCTCATGAGCAAGAAATATTTGAATGTCAAAATTTCTTGTGTCATGGATAAAAGGCAATAGCAAAGTCCTAATATAGATACAATAGGTAGAAAGTCTCAAATATCTAAGGATAAGTAGTCTCGAGAGATTAATCTAAAATCTCGAATAAGATAACACTAATGCCTCAAAAATCAAATCAATAAAATGACATTCTTTGAGGAAGACTATCCTCCTTGCAAAATATATCTCATAACTTTGATAAAGGAGAATAATAGCATGGAGCCATAGTAGAAGTAGTTTGAAGATCCAAAACATTAATTAAAGCAATATTTTGCACCCAAGTGATAAGAATCCCCAAAAATGGGTAGATGGCAATAAAGGCGATAGTTGCTCATCTAAGGGTCTAGGATCAATTATATCTTAAAATTTGAATAATCCTAAAGGGATAAATATTCATACAAGACATGACTTAGTACCTAGAATGATAGCCACCTAGAAATCTATATGTGAGTTTTAAAGGGAAAATCCTCCCCGTGTAATTGATAAATAGTAGTCTTAGGTTTATAAATGATCGATAAGTTTGCTATTGTATGAATTTGTAGGCTTTTCTTTCTTTTATCTCTGTAAAAATAATTGTGGTTCTTGAGAAGATTTTGGGACACCTCAAACCCCCACTTTGGCATATTCTTTGTAAGATTTTACTTGCATTATATATACATGAGATCGTGTCTTTTTTTTAGCATTTTCCTACAGACCTGTCGTGTGTATGTGTATGTGTTTGTGATATTTTTCTTGAATATCATATTTTGCTAAGTGTACGTGTGTGTGAGGGACCTGCATCTAATTTTATATTGAGTCACTTACTAGCTTGGCTCTCCTATGGGACCTTCCTTCTTATGCATGCATATAACAAGTATATTTTGATCATACTTCACTATGTTGAGGAGAGGAAATGTTCACCATTGGCACATAGTGTTTAGGCTTATTTTTGTAGAAAGATCTTAGTGGATATCTTGGTGCATCACCCCAATTTATTTTCTTTGTTGATTTTGTTTACTTTCTCACACCCTTTCCCTTTGTTGAGCAACTAGTGTCTTGAATATCGCATTTTAACAAGAAGTCGATCTTGTAAAAACTCCCCCAAGGCCCCCAATTGAGCCAAACTCCATGCTCTCTATTGTGGCCCACTATGTCACTCCAAAGCAACGTGTGACTATATTAGGTGGATAAATTCATAGATGATAACATAACCCTTAGATGAACCTAATAAAAAACCACATCTCTCCATATTTTAATAGCAAACCTATTGGGATCATAGAGATGGCATGCCTCAAAGGTATCTAAATATCACACAAAGATGCATCTATGACTCTTTGGTGCCTCCTTATATAAATATATCTGGATATGTGAGCCCATGTTGAATACCCAAAGATATAAAAACATCAAGCTCATTACTTGTCAACATCTCAATTGCTTAATGAAATCATAGTTTTATTTACCAAATATAAATTGTTAGTTTTTTCTAATGCATTATCTATAAATGGATCCCTTGAAACATTTTGTAGTCCTTTGGAACATTATTTTGAATTTGCTCCTTTCAAATTTTCCTTGTCAACTTCATCTAAACTTACTACTTCCTCTAACCATGGAAAAGATAATTTAACTTCATAATCTTTTATTGAAGCCCCTCTATTGGCTAGCATTTCTGCACATTTATTACCTTCCTTAACATATGTGTAAAATGACTAATGTAAAATAGAAATAGAAAACAAGTATTGCATACATGAGTCATGATTTGAGTAGCATAATGATAGCATTCCCTTCCTCCTTTTTTCTTGGTGAAGTGATGGTGCCTTTATAGGCCTTTGAGGGTTATGGTGCCTTTATAGGTGGCAAGATAGGGCTGCCAAGTGGTAGGTACTGGGCAGCCACCTATCATGGGTAGTTGTAGTGAGTCACTAGAAGTGTCTCACATAACTGAGGAGATGTGACAAGTGGGTAGGTGTAAGTGGAGTGAAGTGTGGAGTGAGGTGTGAGATGTGGCAAGTGGGTAGGTGTAAGTGGAGTGAAGTATGGAGTGAGGTGTGATATGTGGCAAGTGGGTAGGTGTAAGTGGAGTGAAGTGTGTGAGATGTGGCAAGGTGAGGGGTAGTGGTGGCTAGGACATGTGTCAAGTGGGGAGACATGGTATCTTATGCATATTTTCCAAATTTAATAAATCTAAAAAATATAAATTAATGTGTAGGAAAATACACCTAAGTTTAGAATTAGGTATATTATTTTTCTATACATAATTGGAATGTGCAATGTGAATGAATAATATGCAGGAATTATATACCTAAGGTTAGACTTAGGCATAAATTATTATGTAGAATTGTGATGTGTAATGTGAATGAATAATGTGCAGGAATTATATACCTAAGTTTAGACTTAGGCATATATTATTATGCAAAATTATGATGTGCAATGTGGGTGAAATGTACAAGAATTGATATGCCTAAGTTTAGACCTAGGCATATATTTTATTATGCAAAATTATGTGGTGAAATGTAATACCTAGATTTTTGTGTCTATATATGCTCCTTTTTGTACCATGTTGCATAAAACACAATACGATGCAAAAACAAGAGACACCTAGCTTTATTGGATGGAGAAATGGACTCAAATCTTCTTGATGCAAAGAATGAATGACTTGAAATTTTTTATTTTAGCTTACCCCCTCAATTGGCGAATGGGTAAATAATGAAACCCACAAGCCAATTGACCAAATGTGGATGATGAAAAGGGGTGGATGTGATGGATGCAAATGTATGACATTGAAATCAACTTGATACCCCAAGTTTGGGATGGTTTATGTTATATCAAATTTACCTTTGGTTTTGATGATGTGTAAAATATCATGGTAAAATCACCAACCGCATTGGAAGTCCAGGTGCCCATGTGAATGTAAGAATTCATGTTGTTAGGAACCAGGTTCTCTAGGAATTCAACACTCATAGCAGTTTCAATGATTGTTACCAAATTGTGATTTGATTGTTTTCCATTTTTGTAACTCAATGGAAGAGGGCTTAAGGATAACCTTGTGCAAATTAGGCTGAATACAACCACACTCAAAGGTTGAGGGATCCAACTGATTTAATACCACATTTTATGATGTTGAATGGTTTTGAATTTGTGTCCTTGTGGTGAGCTCCCCATCCTACAAAATTTCATGGTTTTACTATTCGCTGCAACCGCAAGGTATGTAGGGTAATTCACTAGATACAAGGGTCACTTAATGATGATGATGATGATGTTTGATGATGATTTGAATACATTTGTGTTGATTTGAGGGGGTTTTTGAAGCCATTTGCATTTGAAGGGGAGTTGTGTAATATGGTCACAAATAAAAGTCAACATGGGTTGCCCCAATCATGGAAAAGTTACACATTATCGAATCATTACTTTTGACACATTGATGGTATTTGATTTTGGTAAAAATTTTAGCCTTAGGTAGATGTACAGGGAGAGGTCTACACTTTGGGCTTTAGGTCTACCTACACTTGATAACTTTCATTTGTAGGTAGACGTACAAGGAGAGGTCTACACTTTAGGCTTTAGGTATACCAAGTGTTTATTTGATTGAGATTTTTGCTTTTGATCTACCCCAGCAAAAAGAGCGTATGATAGTCTTTGGTAATGATACTTGAATGAACGTAATTTGCATGATTGAGTGTTTTGAGTATTGAATTTGATTATAAATTATGTTATGTATGACTACCCCCTCAAGTGATGATTTTATGAGGAGATAGAAAGTGATGAAAGCGATGAGTCGCTTAACAAAGATGACTTGTTTTGGGTGTTGTTAGGACTTATGCAAATGTGAAAGGGGGAAAATCTTGTTACAATTATGATTTTGACCATTATTGGTAATTGTACACCTCTATCCCTTGGAGCAGTCCAGTTGTATGGCTTTCTTAGGGAATTGATATGATAACAATTCAATTCTTTCTCGAGGTGAATCACTATTCAAGGATCTTATGGTAATCTACCCATCCGACTAGATTACATGGATAATTAGTCATTGCAACCGCCAGGTGTATAGGATAAGTTACCGTATACAATGATCACTTGAGGCTAAGTGGAAGAAAGGAATGTACACCTCTATCCCTTGTAGCAATCTAGCCGCATGGCCTTCTTAGGGAGTTGAGATGAGAGCACTTCTATTCTTTCAAGAGCCTATTGAATTTTTTTTTGACCAAAGGAATTGAGGTACCTTTGGAGCTTTTTGCTTTTGTTGTTTTTTGTTTTTATTTTTGGTATTCATGTGATGAAATGAATGTATTATGAATGAATGCAATTGGTGGTGATGTATGCAAATGAATGAATGGTGTTGCCTTATTAATTGTCATTCAAAGAAGTTATGGACCATTATTTTAGCAAACTTTACCTTTATTGCTTAATCAAGGGCACCAATACGATACTATGGTTTGACCACATTTTGTAGGATGAAATGGACTATGATATATGTGACTATGCGATGGTGGTATGGAATGGAAGCTTGCTTATGACTTTGTTGTCCTTAGGGATAAATGATCTAGAGTTGTTTTGCAAAGACTCAAACATCCTAGTGATCTCAAACAAACTTGTCTATGTATCTCGTAAATCTTCATGATGCTAAGGTTGTCCAAGTGGTTTCAAATTTCTTAAGGACCAACTGTGTGTGCAAATGAATGTTAATTTCTCATTATGAGCTAGGTCAAACTAATCAATTGTAACTTATGCCAATAGGCTAGCTCATCCATGAGTGTCCATAGGTCTGTACAAAATAAGGTTACTAATGTGACTAACGTGGCACCATGCATAAATATACCCCATTTCCAGGTGGATTTTATTCAACCCATTGTTGTAATGAGGATCACCCCATAGTTTTTGAGACACTAAGAGTTCTAGGGATTCAATATCCTTTCCTTTATTTTATTGCATTGGATTTTGGGGATTTTATTTTTGAGTTTGCTCATTTTTGTGTTGGAGCAAATTGGATTTTTATTGCTTTTTGGATACTTGCTCATTTTGAGGAGGAGCAAGGGAATTTTATTGCTTTGGGATACTTGCTCATTTTGAGGAAGAGAAAGGGAAAATTTTATTACTTTTGGGATACTTGCTCATTTTGAGGAAGAGCAAGGGATTTTTTTGCTTTTTTTTTTAATTTTTTTGGGATACTTGCTCGTTTTTAAGAAGAGCAAGCAATTTTTTTTGCTTTTTTTTTGGGGGGGAGGGGATGAAGGTGGAGCTTGTCCTTTTTTCAACTCTTAGGTTTCTAGACCATGATCATAATTGGATGAATAGGGGAGACTTTTCAATTTATGGCAATAGCAACTCATGACTTCATAATTCCTAAGGTTCACAATGTTTTTATGTATTTTGATGTGTGTGGTCCAAGATGAAACTTGATTGACCAAGAAGAACCTATAGCACATTAGGATTTTTTGAGTTTCAATTAAGGTTGTTTGAAACACTAGGAGTGGTTGAGTGACTAAAAACACCTAGATTTTATTTTACAAATATGTTAATGACCAAAGGACCACTTAGAAAGTTGTAAATGATTGTGACTGATGGATTGGTGACTAATGCTAAACCAAAGGTACCCCTGATGAAGGCAACAAGACATAGTACTAACAATTATTCATGACTTTAATGAATACAAATGGTACAACTGTGCAAATGCAATGAAAGTGGAATGTGTGAATGCAATGAAAGTGGGATTGTGAATGCAATGTATTAAAAATGCAATGTGTATGAAAATGTTTTTGTGTTTTAATATTATTATTATTTTTTTGGTGTTTTTGAACTGTAATGTGACCAAAGGGTTTTGGTTCCTTTGGATATTTTTGAATTGCATGTGACCAAAGGAGTTTTGGTTCCCTTGGAACCTTGTGAATGGAAATTGACCAAATGAGTGCCTCCCTTGGAGCATATTTAAATGAGATTTGACCAAAGGGGTTAGGTTCCTTTGGGGCCTTTTGAGATGATTTGACCAAAGGGGTGTCCCCTTTGGATCCTTTTGGATGGATTTGACCAAAGGGGTGCCTCCCTTGGAGCATTTTGAAATGAGATTTGACCAAAGGGGTTAGGTTCCTTTGGGACCTTTTGAATTGAGTTGACCAAAGGGATACCCCCTTTGGAGTGTTTTTTATTGAATTGACCAAAGGGATGTCCCCTTTGGAGCCTTTTGGATTGAATTGACCAAAGAGGTGCATCCTTTGGAGCATTTTGAAATGAGATTTGACCAAAGGGATTATGTGCCTTTGGAGCTTTTGAACTGATTTGACCAAAGATGTGTGTTTCATTTGGGGCATTTGAATTGATTTGACCAAAGGGGTGTCCCCTTTGGAGCCTTTTGGATGGAATTGACCAAAGGGGTGCCTCCCTTGGAATATTTTGAAATGATATTTGACCAAAGGGGTGAGGTTCCTTTGGGGCATTTGAATTGATTTGACCAAAGGGGTGTCCCCTTTGGAGCCTTTTGGATGAAATTGACCAAAGGGGTGCCTCCTTTGGAGCATTT
This sequence comes from Wollemia nobilis, assembly GCA_028583015.1. Lineage (NCBI taxonomy): Eukaryota > Viridiplantae > Streptophyta > Pinopsida > Araucariales > Araucariaceae > Wollemia > Wollemia nobilis. Next base: position 391,916 of record JAQPPZ010017031.1, on the reverse strand, counting down.
TGAAATGAGATTTGACCAAAGGGGTGAGGTTCCTTTGGGGCCTTTTGAATTGAGTTGACCAAAGAGATACCCCCTTTGGAGAGTTTTTTATTGATTTGACCAAAGGAGTGTCCCCTTTGGAGCCTTTTGGATTGAATTGACCAAAGGATTTTGGTTCCTTTAGAGCCTTTTGAATTGAGTTGACCAAAGGGATACCCCCTTTGGAGCATTTTTGATTGATTTGACCAAAGGGGTGTCCCCTTTGGAGCATTTTGGATTGAATTGACCAAAGGGGTTTGGTTCCTTTGGAGCCTTTTGAATTGATTTGACCAAAGGGATACCCCCTTTGGAGCATTTTTTATTGATTTGACCAAAGGGGTGTCCCCTTTGGAGCCTTTTGGATTGAATTGACCAAAGGGATTTGGTTCCTTTGGAGCCTTTTGAATTTAATTGGCCAAAGGGGTTTGGTTCCTTTGGAGACTTTTGAATTGAGTTGACCAAAGGGATACCTCTTTGGAGAATTTTTTATTTATTTGACCAAAGGGGTGTCCCCTTTGGAGCCTTTTGGATTGAATTGACCAAAGAGATTTGGTTCCTTTTGAGCCTTTTTTTTGCATTTTGAATTTTGATATGCATGTGGAAGGTGGTTCACTGCTAGTAGTTTCTGAAATGGCAACATGGGTAGTTCTTTGCATCATATCTTGATCTAAATGGGATGTTCGATTGGAAGCCTCAATAGAGAGGTCCACATAGGCACCCCCTTGCTCAGTTACAAAAGTAGCTAAGGCATGAGAAATTTGAGCATAGTGCTCCATGGATGCAAGTGCTTATCTTTTATCTTTTGTTAGGGCTTTGGCTTGACTCTAGTTCAAAACCATAAGCTAGGAGCAAAATATGGCAATGAATGTGAAGGAATGTGTGTGAATATGTGGTGAAACCAAAAAAATAACATGCAAAGCAAATAAACAAACAAAATTGTTTCTTAGATTTCACAATGTTTGATGATTTTTTTTTAGTTTTGAAAAGTTTTTTTATTTTTTTGTTTTATTTTTTTGTAAGTGATGTGCAATGTTTGACCCTAAAAATAAATCTACGGATTTCACCTAGATGCTCTCACACACTAACTTGGTGATGAAATCCAAGTTGTGAAACCCATCAAGACTTGGTGATGAAGCCCAAATCCAATGAGGGAGCCTAGTATCTATCAGTCCTCACCTAGTTCACCGTGGGAAGTGATAAACCCTCCGAAAAAGAATGCATGCTATTTTCCATGGCTACGATGGTTATTGGACTAGCCTTGGCCAAACAATGTGGTAACTTGTTGGGGGTTGGTGATAAATTCCAACCTTGCCAATGTTCATGTGCAAGTGTGTGAGGGTTTTGTTTATTATGGTTTTTGTAAAGTAAAGTGCAAAAATCAACCCTAAAATGCAATCTAGGATGCAATTTTAATTTCAATGCACACAAATGCGGTAAAATACAATACAAATAGAATCAAACAGAACAACGAAATAAAGTTTTGACATTTTTTTCACATGTTTTTTTTTTATGATTTTTTGTTTTCACATTTTTTTGACGATTTTTTTGTTTTGACATGTTTTTTGATGATTTTTTTGTTTTTATATTTTTTGTTTTTGACGATTTTTTGTTTTGACATGTTTTTTTATGATTTTTTTTGTTTTTATATTTTTTTTAACAATTTTTTGTTTTTACATTTTTATGATAATTTTTTGTTTTGACATTATTTTTTTTGATGATTTTTTGTTTTGACATGTTTTTTGATGATTTTTTGTTTTTATATTTTTTTTGATGATTTTTTGTTTTTTCGTTGACAATTTTTTTTGAGAATTTTGGTTTTTGACAATTTTTTTGATTAATGACTTTTTGACAAAAAAAAAAAATTTAAGTTTTGTGTTTGATAATTTTTTTTTGTTTTGACATTTTTTTTGTGTTTTGTTTTTATTTTTTGATTTTGTTGGGTTTTTTTAATTGTTGATTTTAATTTTTTTGTTTAATTTATTTTTAATGTGTCTTTGGGATCATTCACGTAGGTCTACAAAGACCTGCATCAGGCCTGTGTCAAGCCTACATAGACCTTTGTAGGCCTAATGCTAGGCCTACGTTATACCTGCATAGGTCTATAGAGGACTGACATAAGACACTTACCACATCTTCCCAATTAAGTGAGACGCTTCTAGTGACTCATTATAGCTGCCCATAATAGGTGGATGCCCAGTCCCTACAACTTGGCAGCCCTATCTTACCACCTATCCTTCCATACAAAACCCTCAAAGACCTATAAAGGTACCATCACTTCACCAAGAAAAAAGTAGGAAGGGAATGCTATCATTATGCTGCTCAAATTGTGACTCGTGTATGCAATACTTGTTTTCTATTTCCATTTTACATTAGTTATTTCATCATATTCATTTTTACAGGTGCTACTAAACCCTTTTGTCTATTTGCATATGTGCAAGTTCTAGATTCAACAAGTTCAAATCTAGCATGGTGGTCACAACAAACTCACTCCAACATTGATTTTAGCATGAAGAAGAATCAAACACCATTTTTTTATTATAAAAGGGGATCACCCCCTTAGAGCATTTGTATTGTGAAAGCACCCTACAAAGGGCTTATCGTATACAAAAACTTATTTTATGAAATATAATGCAATACCTAATTTTTAGTGCAATGGTGTTTCTTTTTTATGCATACAAATTGGTGATCACTGATTTCTTTTTTAGTGCAATGGTGTTTATTTTTTAGTGTAAATTGGTTTGGGTCGATAGAACCTAGGCTTCCTCATTATATTTTGGCTTCATCACCAAGTCTTGATGGGCTTCACAACTTGGACTTCATCACCAAGTTAGTGTGTGAGAGCATCTAAGTGAAATTTGTAGATTCATCTTAGGTTAAACATTGCACATCACTTACAAAAGAAAAAAAATCAAAAACTTTATGAAAACTTAGGAGCAAACTTGTTTGGTTATTTTCTTTGTGTTTTGTTTGCTTGTACTTCCATTACACACTCACACACATACCTTCATATTTTACACCTCATCCTGCCCTTAGCGTATGGTAACAACCCATAGCCAAGCCAAAAAGTTAGACCAAGTTTAGAGTCAATTGTCTTCTTCCATGGAGTCACCATCTCAGTCCTATCAAGCCTGATGATAGGGTAAGTTAGTGTAGTCCCTACTATGTCCTTGAACTTGAATATTGGGCCATCTAGTGGTCCCCCTACCTTATACAGATATTATGTAGAGGGTTACTCATACTACCATTGATGAGCACCAAAATTGCTCATATTTTGGTATGGATTCTAACGATTTTGTGCGATATATATTATATATAAGTACTTTTTATGTATTTTTATATATATTTAATGAAATTTTAGCATATTGCCTAATTTACGTGTAAAGTATGTCTTGTATGTATATTTGATTAATTCATCATTTTTTGCATGATCTCATCGAGGTCCTACTCATACCTGGCATATTCACTACCTAAGGAGACTAATGCATATCAAGGTAGAAGGCACCTTGATCCTATTGGTGGGAGGCATCTTGATCCTATTGATGGGAGGTACCTTGATCCCGTTGGCAGGAGGTGCCTTGATCCCGTTAAGGGAAGGTGCCTTGATCCCATTTATGGAAGGCACCTTGATCCTATTGACGGGAGGCACCTTGATCCCGTTAAGGGAAGGTGCCTTGATCCCATTGCAAGGAGGCATCTTGATCCCATAGAAATATGCCTTGATCCCATTCAACGAAAGGCACCTTGACCCCTTTAACCGAAGGTGCCTTGACCTTGTTAATGAAAGGCATCTTGATCCCATTGAAAGGAGGTGCCTTGATCCCATAGAAAGGTGCCTTGATCCCATTCAACGGAAGGCACCTTGATCCAATTTACACCCAACGAATATCATGTCCCACTATGTTGACCAAAGTTAACTATTGACTACACGTAAGATGTTGATTTTGGATAAACGAAGAAATATATCAGCTATCCTATTCTTATGGGAGGAAACGGATAACATTTTTTGAAGTAGAATACAGGTAACGACTAGCCTCAAGCAAAAAATCTACCATTCCTAAGAAAAGATAAAAAAAGAGCTATTGACTATTTTAATACATATCTGCTATTGTACATTGAATTGTCTCAACTTAGAACGTAGCGGATTTTATCATTGTAACAACATTGTAACAAAATTTCATTTATTATATAATCACACAGACTTCTCTGAGGGGGAGATTAATATTGAAGAGAGCTGAATATATTATACTACAATTCTTATTCATAAATAAAGTTCATTCAAGAATTTCTTATCCACTTTCAACTTTTGTAGTCTAGTGGGTAGAAGTAGCTGGAGCATGGGCCCACTCCTAGCTAGTATTCCTCCCCTTATTCTTCTTTACTTTCCTAATTAGATTCTTTTATTTTCTTGTATGTTGCATTTCATTTTTGCAAGTTCATTTATTTTTTGTTTTCTTTTATTTCTGCATAGCATGGTGTGATTTTCTTTCTATAATTTAATTTATGCAAGTTCAATTGGTGTGGATGAATTAATTTTATCTCACAAACACTCCCCCAATAATAGAACTAGTGGACTCATATCCATAAGTGTTGTGATTGATCTCAACTTGGTGCTTCACAAGCTTACGAGTTTCCCTAGGTTGACAAATTAAATGAAAGGGTTGTGACAAAAATAGTGTAAAATTAACCAATGTTTTTGCCCCAATATTTTGGTGTCATTATTGGGGAAGTGCCAATAGTATATTCTATTATAATACCTTAACCTTTCCACCTAATTTTGTATGAGTCCATCAATAAATAGAGGACTAGATGGTCGGTTCATAAGAAAAATCCCACAAGAGAATCTTGAACTAGCTGCAGATTCTAAATTTGAACTAGAGTCCCCATAGTCACCCCCAACAATGCATTGGACTGAACACCCCACTTTTGCACAAGGCTCTTCCACATCTTATCAACCAATAAAATAGTGGATCATATAGAATCCTCTATTTAAGAGAAATCCATCCAAAGAGGATCTGCTATGGAAACTTTTTGAGAAAAAAACCATTTCACCAGCTGATTTGCAGGCTCTTATGTAGAAAGTTCAAAATGATCAAAAAGCCATAGAAATTTCTTTAGAAATAGAGACCACATTTCCTAAAAATATGGCTAAGGAATAAGAGGTGACAACAAGATTTAGCTTCCCAATAGAGGAGGCCAAGGGAGAAATAAATATGAAAACATATCCCCTACCCACCTTCCTACCCTCATAGGATCCCCAACAGAATATCCTGAGTTATTTTTGTTTAAGTTTTATGTCTTGTGTAGGTTTGTGGATTACAATTCAAATGCCTAGAAGTTGAAATTTTTTCCTTCAACATTGGATGATTCAACCCTACATTGGTTCATCAACTTGGGCAATAAATAGATCACCACCTAGGGGGATATGAAGAAGATATTTCTAGAGAAATACCAAGATTTTGGTAGAGCATGGGATTCCAAGGAGGAGGTCCTGAACATGACTCAGAGAGAATATGAATCCTTGGAGGAGTATTGGGACCGATTCAATTTCAATCTACAAAGGTCCCCCCATGCAAAGTTGAGCGATAAGTGCCTCAAGAGCATTTTCTTGAGAGGACTTACCTATGAATCTCTTAAAGCCTTGAATATGATCTGTGGAGGGGATTTTTACCAACACTAGATGTTAGAAATCCAAAAACTATGTTAGAATTACTCTAGAAGGAAAGGTAAACCTACTTCTAGAACCATGAAGGCAACCACCTCAGTCACAAATATAGAGATAGGTAACATGTTAGAGTATTTGAAAAGTGAAATGCTTTCCTCCCTAGCATTGCAGATGGATACTCTCCTATTGGAGAAGAAGAAACAAGATAATGAAGTTGCATTGGTCTAATTCTATATGAAATATAGAGGAAAACATGCAAGAAATGTGTGTCCAAAAAATAAAGTCAGAGTGTGTGTTTTTTGCCTAAAAAATCATAAGACCAAATTGTACCCACAACTATCGATGGTTAAAGAAGATGCTAAAGTTTCAAAATCTTATTTCATGGGTAATTGAAGGAACTAGAAACAACCCTGTATGGGGAATATGTCAGCAGGAATGCCACCCTACGAAGGAGAAAATTATGTGCCACAAGGGTAGGTCCAACCACCCAATATGGGATGGTGGGGACCACCACCTCATATGAACACCCCTCAAGGACCCTCATTTCCCAACCAACACCTATGGATGCCATACAACAACTTGGATAGCAATGGAAGAACTATGGTACATGGAATTTGGCTCCATAAAATGTAGTGCAAGCTCCACTACAGCCAAGCTTACCAGCTTCCCTTGTAGTGAGGCTTACGCAACTTCGAACACAATTGATGGTCAACCCCAATAATAAGATAAATCAAATTGCATATCAATTAGATGGAGAGACATTTTCCATGTATAATATTAGAAGTTACAATCCTGTACAACTATGATCAGGTATACAGATAGGAATAGAGGCTCCTCCCTTAATAGAAGAAGAGGAGAATGTAGAAGAATAACCTTTGGTAGAAGAGGTTGAAGAAGGACCAATTGTTGAGAAAACTGAAGCTCCTCTATTTTCCAAAAGGTTACAGGAGTAGAGGAAGCCAATACAGTTGGAGTTTGACATACTTTTGAGCTTGAAGAATTTAATGATAACTATTCCATTATTTCAAGCTATAAGAGACATCCCAATTTATACCAAGGTGGTAAAAGACCTATGTCTGAGAAGGTCAGGATGGAGGATAGCCCAGACCATAAATATGGTGGGGAAGTTGGCATATTTGATGTTAGGGAATACATGCCACCCCAACTATGCAGACCTAGGTAGTCTAGTATTGACCATTTAAATAGAAGGTTGCTCATTGGCCAATACTTTGTTTGACTAGGGAGCAGCCATTAACATCATACCGAAAGAAACCATGCAAAATCTCAAGCTCACAGGCCTCTATTCTGTAACTAGAAGATAGATCGATGGTATCACTAGAAGGGATGTTGGAAGACATCATCGTGACAATGAACACATGGGAATATTCGGTTGACTTCCTGGTACTGTAATCCAAGTCTCAATTGGGAGGCTACCTTATCATCCTAAGAAGGCCCTGGTTGGAAACAACTGACACTTATATAAGCTACCAAGATAGAAAAATGATTATTTTATATGGCTAGAATATTAAAAGGTTGACCATCTCTCCACTGTCACAGTCTATGGATGCACTGGAAGAACCTGTATGGGATGACCAGGATGAAGGAAAACTATCAATAATGTAGTCTATGATGGCATTGGATGAATTAGAATATGGAGCTGATGAAGATGGCATTATTACAAACTTCCTCCAAGGATAGTATTCCCACATCACTCCATAGTTACCACTAGTAGACAGCCAATATCACCATGTCAAACAGATTGAAATCAAGCCTAGAAGAATGTTGAATGACAGTAGAAAGCTAACACCTATAGATTTTACTGCATTAAAGAAAATATTAACCAAGAATCAACAATATTTCACCTAGGACTACTCAAATATTAAGGAAATCACTTTGGAGATCTATACCCATTGCATTTACCTCAAAGAACATGACAATCTAATAAATAAGCCACAACGACGAATGAACCCCACCATGAAGGAGATAGTAAAAGTAGAACTGCAAAAACTCCTATTGGGCAAATTTATTTATCCTATATCTAATAGTGAGTCGGTGTCACCACTAGTGGTGGTACCCAAAATGAATAGGAAATGGTGAATATGCATTGACTACAACTAAAAAGGATCACTTTCCACTACCATCTGTTGATCAAGTTCTAGATACTTTGGAAAGGATGAAGTACTTATCCATTCAGTGAGTACAACCAAATCTAGATTGGAGAAGAATATCAGGACAAGAAAACATTCACTTATTTGTGGGGTGTATTTGCATATAGGGTCTTGCCCTTTGGACTGTGCAATGCACCAGCCACCTTTCAAAGGGTGGTGTTGAGCATTTTTTTAGATATGATGGGAGAAGCAGTTGAGGTCTACATGGATGCCTTCACCATTTATGATGAGACCTTCAATGAAGCTATAACAAATTTAGAACATGCACTCCAGTGGTGTTAGGAAAAAAACTTATCCCTAAGAAACGAGAAATGCTTTATGATGATGTAGTAAGGGATAGTGTTGGGACGCCACATATCAGTAGAAGAGATAAAGGTAGATAAGAATAAAATTGAATTTATCAAAGATCCATCCAATCCTAAGACACAAAGATATGTAAGGAGATTCCTTGGCTCCACTAGATATGACAGAAGGTTTAGAGTAGACTTCAGCAAAGTCACCAAACCTCTGCATGCACTACTATCAAGGGATATGGAGTTTATTTGGATGGACTATGAACAAGCCTTCCAAATGTTAAAGGATAATCTGATCACTATCCCAGTGTTGTGGGGCCCAAACTAGGCCATTCCATTTCATATTTACTTTGATGCATCTAACAATGTGATTGGAGTAGTCCTAGGATAGAAATATGGTGAAGAATTCTATGCCATCTACTACGTCAACAAAAATATAACAGGGGTTGAGTTCAATTACACGGTGACTAAGAAAGAGTTCCTTGTGATTGTTCGCATTGTCAACAAATTTTTCATTGCATCACAACACAAGGTTTTCATGCACACAAACCATACGGTCATCCAGTATCTGATAAAAAAATCTACAATCAATGGCAAGATAATCAAGTGGCTCTTACTCTTGCAAAAATTCAACATCACCATCATAGATAAACCATGAAGGGACAATGTGGTCACAGATTTTCTATCTAGCTTAATTCCATCCGATCATTTAGCTGTATAATATCAATTCACAAATGAGCATCTTTTCTCTCTTAAATAACAAACATCATGGTATGCAGATATGGCCAATTACTTAGCCACTGGTAGATTATCTCCTCCTTTTTCACCCCATGAAAAGTAGAAGCTAATCAATAAGAGCACAACCTTCTCATGTATCGATGGCTACCTATTCAAAATAGGACCCTATCAAATCCTGATACAATGTGTCGCTGAGTATGAGTTTCTAGAAATACTCAAGCCTTACCATAATAAACCTTACAATGGAAATTTTGCAGGGAAGAGGACTGCATTCAAGGTATTGCAGACCATATACTACTGGACTTCAGTTTTCAAATATGTAGTCAAACATTAAATTTAATGTGATGAATGATAGAGGATGGGTAGACCAACCTTCAGGTTTGAGATACCTCTCCAACTGCACGTTCACATTCAAAAACATTTGACAAATAGGGGATGGATTTTTTGGGGCCGATCAACCCACCATCATGGGAGAAAAGGTATATTTTGATTTGCACTGACTATGTAACCAAGTGGGTTGAAGTGCAGGCACTAAAAGATTCTAATTAGAGAATGGTGGTAGATTTCCTATTTTCACATATCTTCACAAGGTTTGGTGTGCCCAGAGAGATCACAACCAATCAAGGGCCCCAATTTACTTTAAGGTTGATTCAAGAACTGATGCAGCAATATAGAATCAAACACAACAAAACCATGTCCTACCATTCGCAAGGGAATGGAAAGTTCAAGGTTGCCAATCAAGAGTTGGAGAACATCCTTACAAATACCGTGTAGTATCATACAAAGGATTTGTCTATGAGATTACCAGAGGCAGTATGGACCTATAGAATCATATGGAAAACAACCACCGGTTTTACTCCGTTCCAACTCAAATACGGGAAGAATGTAATTATGCCTATTAAGTTTAAAATTAAAACTCTTAGGACTGCAATAGAATTAGACCTAATTTTAGATGATGTATAGAAGGAAAGGATCCAACAGCTGAATCAGTTATATGAATACCAATTGGATGTTCTACACAGAACAAAATTCATCCAGAAGCAAAGGAAATAGTGGCATGACTGCTATATCAAATTGAAGCAATTCAAAAAATAAGAATGGGTGCTATTGTATGACTTTCGATTCCAAGAATAGAAGGGTAAGCTAATCTAAATATGGATGGGACCATATGAAGTGATCAAACCAATCAATAATGGTGTTGTGCATGTTAATACAATTGATGGTAGTGACACCATATTGATGGTCAACGATCATTGATTGTGATTGTACCACACATAAAAATATTGTGATGGAGTCCAAGATAGGCATGGGGGAGACCCCATCCAATTGAATTTTTTCAAAATTTCTCAACAAATAGTGGAAACAGGATTGTCCACTTAAAAATAATTTATTATTTAGTTTTTCTTTTCTTTCTTTGTGTTTTTGTTTTGTAGGCATAGTGCTCTGAATGTAAGTTGTAGATAGCCTGGGAAACCTAGGCCTAACAGGCACATACTACACTAGACTGCATCTTACTATTTTTAATTTTTCTTGTTTACTTTTGCATGTGAATGGCCCTGAATGCATGAAGTAGGCAGCCTGGGAAACCTAGGCCTCACTCGCATAGGATCCATGAACCTGTACAGTTTTTTATTTTATTATAAGGTAAAACCTTGATTGTTTTCATTTGAAGGAGATAGTCATAATTTGATATGAGTGTGGATGTTAATTTCCTACAAATAAAAAAGGCACCCACCTCCATGTCCGATGAAACAACTACTAACGTAGCATGTAAAAAGAAAATATTGGAGGGCCTGATAAACTCTACAAAAATAGACATGCCAATAAACTGTTGATTTTTCAAAAGCAAAAGGGCACCTTGATCCCATTTTGAGGGAGGCACCTTGATCCTATTACAAGGATATGCTTGATCCCATTTGGAGGAAGGCACCTTGATCTGGTTACAAGTGGGCACCTTGATCCCATAACGGGGGGGTGCCTTGATCCCATTCAGAGGAAGATGATTTGATCCTATTATAGGGGGCACCTTGATCCCATTTGGCGTAATGTGCCTTTATCCTATTATAGGGGATACACCTAACTCTCGAAAATCTGAAATACACTTACTTATATTGAGAATTTAAAAAAAATAGGAATAATGCATCAACGCACCTTGATCCCATACATTCTAGGTGCCTTGATTCTATTTTGAAAAAGAAAAGAGAAGGAATAATGTGTCAAGGTGCCTTGATCTCATATATCTGAGGTGCCTTGATCCCATACATCTGAGGTGCCTTGATCCCATACATCTAAGGTGCCTTGATCCAATACATCTGAGGTGCCTTGATCTTATACATATGATTCACCTTTATCCCATGTATTAAAGGCGCCTTGATCCCATGTAATTGAGGTGCCTTGATCCCATGTATTTTGAGGCACCTTGATCCCATGTATTTTGAGGTGCCTTGATCCCATGTATTCTAAAGCACCTTGATCCCATGTATTTTGATGTGTTTTGATCCCATGTATTCTAAAGCACCTTGATCCCATGTATTTTGATGTGTTTTGATCCCATGTATTCAAAGGCACCTTGATCCTATGTAATGAGGCACCTTGATCCCATGTATTTGAGGCACCTTGATCCCATGTATTTTGAGGTGCCTTGATCCCATTCATTCTGAGGCACCTTGATCCCATGCATTTTGAGGCACCTTGATCCCATGAATTAGGGATACCTTGATCCAATTGAGCACCTACAAAATGAATAATGACCATAGCCATGTCATCATCCCATGCCACAAAAAAGATGAATCTTTATGGGAACTTATGGAAATCATGCAAATGATTTATATGCGTCCCAAAGCAATCATCGAAAGGGTGAGTGATCCAACCAAATTTCCTCATTTTCAGCATGAGACCTCAAATGAATGAAGTTGCAGTACCCAATGGAACATTGTTCGAAGAACCAACTCACATGGAAAAAAATGTCATTACTCTATCACAGATGATCGAATCAATATGCTCCAAGTGCACGGATCACCAGTGAGGTATGTGTATAAGTTTTTTAGATATATATAGTATTCGTAATAATAACTCCTTTGAAAAAAATATATTGCTGACACAAATAAATCGACCAATTATTATTCTTCCATCTCGTCCAAAGAAACGTGCCAATGGTTAATTTGGGGAAGCAAATCCTCACAACCTCCAATACAAAAATAATACCCTGGATACATTCCTACCTCCATAAATATGTACCTTCTTGCACAAGTAGGTGGTACAATGTAATGAACCAATCCAGAAAGTGAAGAAAAGTTATAGAAACTTAATTGAGAGGATTCAAAATGGGAGAAAATTCAAAGAATCATGGAAAGAAGAAAAATGAACCCAACCATATATAAGGTATTAGTTAAGAGGTCCAAGCTCGATTTGAGTTCACTGGATGGATGGATTATTATCGCTTGGTAAGCAATAATCAAGATTTAGAGGTGGTAAAGGAGTTTTCTATAGCATTGGATGAAGGGATTGCACACATATATAGAATGGAAATTCCAATCACAGAATAATTTGTAGTAGCTATCACTGGTCTTCCCCTTACAGGGTAATGTATTTACAAGGAGAGAGCATTAGCTACATGTGCACAAAAACTTCTAAGGTATACTCCTATGAACCTAGGATGCTCAGGATTATCGAAGCAGAGTCTCCCAGAGCTCTAGCAAAAAAAATTCAAGCAAATATCCAGGTTCTTCACTTGCACTAGCAATTAAAGTTATCTAAACATGAATCACATGTAGTTTTTGAGTCATTTTCTGCATGAGAAGCAAATCAATGTCTCTTCCTACCTATATTGTGCCTTGAAGGATGAAGCAAGGCGGTATCAAGTAGAGGCATCCACTACCCTAGCTCACCATGGGCTAATCTCAACTCTAATAAGGTTTATGGATGCACCCAGGCAAGCACCAACAATGATAACAAAAAGAGTCAAGACATTCAATTCCCAGGCTCAATTAGTGATAGAAATGCATGAATCCAATTTACCAGATATACCCACTACAGAGCAGCCATTGATCTCTCATGATGATATAGCTGAAGGAGGATAAGGGCAGACCTTATCATCCCACTCTCCATAAATTGATGTAAAATTTGGATTGGATAGTCCTAGCCTTGATAGAGTAGTTGACCACTCTCTACATATTGATTTGGAAAGTGGGCCAAAAATTACCAACCTTAATCGAATAGGCCATCATGCAAAAACTAGAAGGGGGAGGAAGAGGTTGAAACACCTATTTCTATCCATTGAGTATGAATATGAAGAAAATTATGCAGAAGCAGGATTTGTGACTCAAGTGCTACAAAATTTGGCCAGTCGAATTCCACCATGCTAGTAGACTTTGAAGGACCTACAAGGGTAGCTCAATTCAGTGCTTTAGTAAGTCCTTTCTCAGCAAAATAAATTCTAGGAGGAGCAAAGAGTCTTCAAGGAATTTAGCAAGGTAGTCGTAGAGGAGAAACAAGGGCTCAAAAAAAAATATGTCAACTATAGCAAACAATACAATAGCTCATTGAGGAGAACCTACAACTAAGGGTGAAGCAGGTAGAAAAGGTGGATGCAACCACTTAGATTGACTAGGCAATGGAGGTGCCCATGAATTCTCTAGACTCTTTGAATAGAGTTGCATCATCTTATCCATTTAGGTCAGATGCAGGGAACAAAGAGAATGAAGTTGGGTACTGCTCCTCTGCCTCAACAAAAATAGCTACTAAAGAACAAGGGAACTCTGTTTTGCAAATAGATCCCCTTGTAATTCAAATTTTATATGATGAGGACAACCCATCAACCCCCAACCAATTGAAGTATGAGGAGCAGGGCGACAAAGCAGAGATACAAACACACCAATAATCAGTGCACTCTACTAAAGGGCCAATAAATCAGTCATCGACCATCAAACCAGGGGAAGAACAGAGGATGGGGGAAATGGTTGCATAAGAAAATTAGGAGCCTGAACCTTCCTCTACCAGGTAAGAAGCACCTATTACAAATGAAGATAATATCATGTCTCCCTCTACTACACCAGTGCCTACAAAGATAATCATGTCGAGGCTCAAAAATAATGCGGCTAAGGGATCACAACAGAGGCCCAAAAAGAAGGTAAAAGTAGGAGCCTAACCTACTACTAGCTCCGATGAAGAATGGGCAAGAGGGTGCATCATTTTTCCAATTAGCAGGAGAAATTTAAAAATCTCCAAGAAGAATGCACAGTAGCAAAATCAGCAAGGAAGGCCTACAAAAAGGTTACAAGAGAACTTGGAATTATTGCTGACCCTACTTTGAAGAAGCAATTCTTGTGGGTATATGGGTCAGTTCAAGGGCAACCTTATAGAATAAGAAAATATCTAGAGAGGCATGGAGTATTTGGACCAGTACTATAAGCCGCTACAATAGCAAAAGAAAATATTGGTCTCTCTCTAGAGGTGGTCTAGATGTTCAAGGCCAAGGTAGTAAAATAGAAATGGGATGATTCAGATATCTTGCTACTAGAGCTTATTCCTCAATACGCTAATATCTGGAAGGAGGTCGAATCAGCATTTCAAAAATAGGAACCCACCTTTACTGGATACTATGCAAATACAATCAAGGGAAAAATAGATTATGATACAGAACCACCCCACAAAGATGAAGGGCCTAGCAGAACAATCAAATGCAGTCAACATAGTTGAAAGCTGCAATAGTGAAGCAACATTCCTCAACAAGGTTGTAAACCCAAGGACAAAGAAAAATCTAAGGCCACTACCTAGAATAGAAAATGGAAGAACAAAGCTTACTGGGAGGGGGTTGACAGAACTAGGGATTATCAATTTCAGGTGCCACGAGGACGTGACACTCGATAGGTATGAGGGGATGATGAGCACCAGAATTGCTCATGTTTTTGCATGGTTTATAATGATTTCGTGTAGCATATATTATATATGAGTTGTACTTTTTATGCATATTTATATATATATATATATATATTAAATGAAAATTATGCATATTACCTAACTGACGTGTAAATTGTGTCTTGTGTTTAGATTTGATTAATTCATCATTTTTTGCATGATCTCATTGAGGTCCTACTCAGACCTGGCATATTCACTACCTAAGGAGGCTAAGGCATATCAAAGGAACCTTGATACCATTTGCGGAAGACACCTTGATCCCGTTTATGGGAAGCACCTTGATCTTGTTGATGGGAGGTACCTTGATCCTATTAAGGGAAGGCACCTTGATCCTATTGATGGAAGGCACCTTGACCCTATTGATAGGAGGTGCCTTGATCTTGTTGAGGGAAGGCACCTTGATACCTTTGAAATGAAGTGCCTTGATGCCATATAAAGGCACCTTGATCCCATTCAACGTAATGTGCCTTGACCCCGTTAATGAAATGTACCTTGACCCCATTAACATAAGGTGCCTTGATCCTGTTGAAAGGACATGCCTTGATATTGTAGAAAGGCAACTTGATCCAATTCAATGGAAGGTGCCTTGATCCAATTTACACCCAATGAAGATCATGTCCCACTGTGTTGACCAAATTTGACTATTGAATCCACGTAACATGTTGATTCTGGGTAAATGAAAAAATATTCAGCTATCCTATTCTTATGGGAGGAAATAGAATAACCATTTGTTGAAGAAGAATACAGATAACGATGAGCCTTGAACAAAAAATTTACCATTCCCATGAAAAGATAAAAAAGAGTTGTTGACTGTTTTAATACGTATCTGCTACTGTACATTGAATTGTCTCAACTTAGAACGTCATGGATTTTATCATCGTAACAACATTGTAATAGAAGTCTTGTGTGTATTATATAAACACAGAGAATTCTCTAAGGGGGGAGATTAATATTGAAGAGAGCTAAATATATTGTACTATAATTCTTATTCATAAATAAAGTTCATTCAATAGTTTCTTATTCACATTAAACTTTCATAGTCTACTGGTTCGAAGCAATTGGAGCCTAGGCCCGCTCCTAGCTAGTATTCCTCCCCTTCTTCTTTGCTTTCCTAATTATATTATTTTATTTTATTGTGTGTTGCATTCCATTTCTACAAGTTCTTTTATTTTTTGCAAGTTCATTTATTTCTTGTTTTCTTTTATTTTCGCACAGCGTGGTGTGATTTTATTTTTGCAATTTAATGTATGCAAGTTTAATTAATGTGGATGAATTAATGTTATCTCACAAACACTCCCTCAATGATATAACTAGTAGATGCATATCCATAGGTGTTATGATTAATCTCAACTTGGTGCTTCACAAGATTACGAGTTTCCTTGGGTTGACAAATTAAATGAAAGGATTGTGACAAAAATCATAAAAAATTAACCAATATTTTTGCCCCAACAGCCATCCCTAAGACTCCTAGGAATGAGCCACCTACAACATCGAACGGTCGTATCACATATGTGGATATGGATGTCATTAGGCTATATCTAAATGTAGTTGGTTTGGGTTAACTATGAATTAAAAAGCTAGACGTTTTTCGCAGGACTGCCCAAACTACCAAACTTGTTTCAGCCATATCTCACTCATCCGAACTCGGATTGAGCTAAAATTTTGAGGGTAGATGCCTGAAAAACCCTAGAACATCTCCACAAATTTTCATATAATTTGGAGCAAAACAGATCCTAGCGCATCCCTATGTGTGAATGATATATTTGGCAAGAGGCTATGCGAGGGTTTCATCTAGGTTGAGTGCAAGCAGCTCTAGAGGTTGATTTTTAGGGCCTTCGGGCCCTAGCGGCCAATATTTTTATGGTTTATGCTCAATATTTTAGTAGGAAATGTTGCAGGGGATACAATATGGGTTAGAAATTTGTCTTTCAAAAGATCATACTGTGAACTTGAGTGACAACGGCTTCCAATTTGTTGCACAAAAGAAAAGTGAAAACCATACCTTTCCACGGTGTCTAGGGCAAGGATTAAAGAGACCACGAAATAAGTTTCAAGCAGTTGATCAAAAAATGGCTCATATCTCAAGTGAATATGGTGCTAAGGTGCACCCACAAAATAATTCTATTGTGAAAACCCCTGTCAAGGGTAAGAATTTCGAAGAATCAGTCCCAAAAATGAATTTTAGGGATGCCCTTCGTGGTGGACAGCCTCAGCCCAATGCTAATATCAATATTAGGGCTTCTCATAAACCTCTAAGAATGCCTAAGATTGATCCCAGGAAAACGAGTCGAGGATGTCTTAAAGCAGGTGATGGAACTCCTATTGTTAAGCTTGATATGGGTAACATTCAGAATGGCATTGAAGATTTGGAAAAAAGAGGACTAATTTGTTGGTTCGTGGGTTTTCGTTCGAGTCTATCTGCTTTCAAAGTCTGGGTTGCAAAAATCTAGAAAACTAAAGATGAGTTACAAATCTCTATTTCTCCAAATGGTTATTTTCTTGTTTTATTTGCTAATAATGAAGATAGAGAGAAAACTTTTCAAGGGGGTCCTTGGTTTTTTGGAAGGGCGGGGCTTTTCATGAAGCCCTAGCATACTAAATTTAAAGTGGAAGAAGAGATGCCTTCTATAGCTCCCGTGTGGGTTAGACTCTTTGGCCTCCCTATTGAATTTTGGAATCCTACTATTTTTTCTTCAATTGGAAACTCTTTAGGAACTTTTATGATGATTGTTGATTGTACTCAAAATTTTGAACATATTATTTATGCTCGAATTTGTGTTTTAATGGATTTTGACAAACCCCTACCTAAAAATATCACATTACAATTTGGGGAAGACACTTGGGAGCAAGTAGTGGACTATGAGAACATTCCTTTTCGTTGTAGAATTTGCCATGAATATGGTCATTTGGCCGGTGCTTGCCCAAATAAAATTCTTGATCAAAAGAAAGAAGATATAAACTCAGCAGGTTTCCAAATACCTAAGAAGAAGAACACTCATAAAAAACCGGTAATGAAGGATCAATCAAAGTCATTTGCTAATATGTTTGAAATCCTTTCCACAAATGATGTCCCAAGTGAGGAAGAGGAAATAATGGAAACTGAAATCTTAGAAACACAATTTAAATATGAAGGAAAGAACTCAGAGACAAACCAACAAATCAAAGGTTTTCAACAAAAAAAAAAGGAGAAAATTTACACAAGAAAAACAATATTTCAAATGTCAAAACTAAATAATGCGAGGTCCCAATATAGACTCCATTGAACCATCTAGTAAAATTTTGGTTGTGTATGAGCATTCTTCAAGGTTAGAAGCCATCTCGAGATTCAATTGGAATAAGTCAAGAAATAGGGAAAAAAAATTGAAGATGGATTCTAATCAAAAAGTAGGTCGCAAGACCAATCAATATCATATGGTAAAAGAAGGTGAAAAGCTTGTAGAGGAAGGTAAGATTAATGCCCTTCCCAACATTTTTAGCCCTGGTATTAATGAAGATCATCACTTGGAATATTAGAGGACTCAAAGGGAGTCTTTCAAAACAAAATGAAATTAGAAGAATGATTCGAGATAAATCATCCACATCTTGTTTTCCTTCAAGAAACAAAGATGTCAATGGAGGATATGGACTTAATTGCCAGTAAAATTTGGCCAGCTGGAAAAGTGGTTTCCCTCAGTTCCCAAGGGACTTCGGGTGGCATTGCTTGTCTTTGGGACCCAAAAGAGGTAGTTATTCACCATATGATTGGCAGTTGGGGTTTATTGGCTATAGCTATTCAAAGTAGACATTCCAACCAGATTATGCTCTGCATTACTGTTTATGCCCCGACTTCTTTGGAGGAAAAAAGAAGACAGTGGAAGGATATTACTCATATTATCTCTCATTTTCCTAAAGCTTGGATCTTGATCGGAGGAGATTTCAATACCATCCTCTCTCTGGATGAGAAAAGGGGGGAAATAGAAATTTGGACAAAAGTACTAACCTCATGAGTGAATATATTGCAAACCTCCATCTTGTGGATATCCAACCAGATAATGGCCTTATGACTTGGTCTAACGAGAAGGCAAGGCTTAGCTTGTATAATGGAGAGATTGGATAGGTTTTTGCTCTCTGAAAATTTCTTAATCCATGGTCACATTCCTAAAGTGAAGACTCTTAATAATGTTGGTTCGGATCATTGGCCGAGTCATGGTGGAGATGTGGAAAACCAATGTGAGTTTCTCTCCTTTTCATTTTCAATTAATGTGGCTTAGAGACATTTCCTTCAGACCTCGTGTGCAACAATGGTGGAAGGAAGGTAAACCTAGGCATGGGACTAAGATGTTCTATTTTGCCAAAAGATCGCAATACATTAAATCCAAAATCAAGACTTGGAGCTGGAAAGAGTTTGGGGATGTTCATAAAAAAAACATGAAGTTATTGCTCATATTGAAAATTTGAATAAGAAAATCGATTTAGATGGCCTCACGAGAGAAGAGAAGTGCGAGATGAAATTAAACTCGCAACTCAGTTAGAGGAATGGGAAAAAAGAGAAGAAATCTTATGGAAGCAAAAATCTAGAATTCAATGGCTCAAAGATGGAGATCAAAACACAAATTTCTTCCACAAATCTCTTCTAGCTCGAAGATCTCACAACTTTATTTCTTCCTTAAAATCAGATTACGGAGATGTTGTTTATACTTGGGATGGCATGAAATCTATTGTTGTTGATTACTTTTCCAATCTTTTTGTTGCTACTCCTCTTGACTCAGCTTCACAACAAAATGTTCTTCAAGCAATCCCTTCTCTTATCACTTATAAGGAGAAATCTATTTTAACTGCTCTTGTTACTATCAATGAGCTTCAACAAGTAGTTTTTAAAATGCAAAAAGGAAAACCCTAGGTCTCGATGGTTTTCCTATTGAGTTCTACCAAGAGTTTTGGGATATCCTTCATGTTGATTTATTAGAGGTGGTGGAAGAAGCCAAGAAATCCAAAGAAATTTTGAAGGTTATCAATAAAACTTATATTACTCTTGTTCCAAAAGCTCAAGAGGTTGATCATATCTCAGCTTTTAGACCTATTACTTTATGTAATGTTCTTCTCAAAATTATTACTAAAATCATGGCAGAAAGGTTGAAGCATCTTTTGCATAAGATTATTTCCCCCCGAGCAAGGGGGATATGTGGAAGGACGTCAAATAGTAGATGAGATAGTTCTTGCTCAAGAAGCCATCCATTCCATGGATATGCAAAATTCTCCTTCTATGTTCATCCGGTTAGACTTATCCAAAGCTTATGACGAGTGGATTGGCACTTCCTTATCAAAGTTTTGAGGCAATTTGGTTTATCTAAGGATTGGATGGATTGGATTATGGGATGTATCTCTTGAGTTTCCTACTTAGTTCTTATCAATGGCAGGCCTTCTCGGTCTTTCCCAGCTTCCAGAGGTATTAGGCAAGGTGACCCGCTATCCCCTTATTTATTCATCATTCTTCTTGAATGCTTGGGTAGGACTATAACCAAAAAGAGGGAAAACAAAACCCTTGAGGGAGTTACCATTGCTCATGGAGCTAGACCTATCTCTCATCTTCAATTTTTGGATGACTCTACCCTTTTAGGTAAAGCTACAGTTAAGGAAGCTTCTAATATTAAGCAAATCATTAGCTGTTTTTCTAAGGCTACTTGGGCAGTTGATCAATGAAGACAAATCTAAAGTTATTTTCTTTCACTTGCTCTACTAGACAGGAATCCATGGTCTTGGATAAATTAAGATATAAGAAGACCTCTCTTCCAATCACTTATTTAGGTATTCCCATAAATATTCAAAGGCAAAAAAATAAATATTGGAATTGGTTGTTGGACAAAGTCAAGAAGAAAATTGGAAAGTGGACCAACAAGTGGCTTTCTTCAGGGGTAGAATCACCTTGGTAAAATCAGTCCTTCAAGCTATTCCTATTTATGTTTCTTCTGTTTTGAATATCCCAAAGGCTATTCTTAGAGAATTGGATCAAATCAGTCATCGTTTCCTTTGGAGTGGTACTAAGGAGAAAAGAAAATGGGCCTTGGTGAAATGGGATACTTTGTCTTCCTAAGAGTGAAGGGGGGTTAGGATTCCGGTCTTCAATTAATAACAACAAAGCTTTAGCTGCTAAATTATATTGGAGGATGTTGCATAACCCCAATACTCTTTGGGCCAATAATCTTCGTGCTAAATATACTGAGAACAAAAGTCCTGAAGACCTTGTTTGCTATCAACTTCCTACCAAAGGTTCTCCCATTTTAGCAATTCTTAAGACTGGTGAGGATTTGATAAAGAAAAAATTATTTTGGATCATTCATAATGGTCAACATGCAAATTTTTGGACAGATTCTTGGGATGGTCACAAGCCTTTGATAACTTAGTTTCTCGATTGGAGGCCTTGGATGGAGGAGCTTCACCGAGCTAATTGGATAAAGGTGGCTAATAACTTGTCGGTACCATACTGGTAATTCAAAGGTTGGTAGATATTGGATCCCTATTGAGGACTGGCCTATTCAAATCCTAGAAAGGCAAAGACAAGATATCCAAGGCATCCTTCATATGAGATCCCTCTCTTGGTCCCATGAAAAAGATTTTTTGGATGGAACAACACTACTAAGGGTGAGTATTCGGTTGCTCAAGGTTATTTGACCTTATGCCATAATAATCCCAACCATTCTTCGACATGTTTTCTCAATTGTGGGCTCAAAAGCTCTGGCCTAAGGTGAGGTTCTTTAATTGGATTTTATTGCATCGTAGGGTACTTACTGGTGAGCAACTTATGAAGCATGGTTTTCATGGACCTTTTAGATGTGAAATGTGTGAAGAGAATGTAGAAAATATCAACCATATTTTTATTGAGTGTACTTTAGCCTCTGAGCTATGGAGGAGAATGGCAACTTTACTTGACTTACAGTGGTCCAATTTTTTCACTTTTGAACAACTTTGGAGGGATTGGCCTAATCAAGAGGGTGTTGATCATTTTATTAGGCAGTTATTTTGGATGGGTTCTACCATTCTTCTTTGGAATATTTGGAATGAAAGGAACAGCTAAATTTTTAATCAAGATAGGAAGGATATTCACTATATTTGGCAAAATACCATAGCCAACTTAGTTGAATCGAGTCCATCAACTCCTTAATCACCCCCAAAACTCCCACCAAATATGGGATCAAGTGATGCAAAGATTGAATATTAAACCTTCTAAGGGCAACCAACTTAAAGGGAATGTGAGTATTAGTAAGATGGATAGGACTAGAAATTGGCAACCTCCTCCTAAGGATTTTGGAAAAGTCAATACTGATGGAGCCTCTAGAGGGAACCCTGGAAAAGCCAGTGTGGGAGGAATTGGTAGAATTTTAGATGGCTCCCTAGTTTTTACTTTTGCTGAGAATTTGGGTATTCTTTCCAATAACCTTGCTGAGGGGTATGGTAGCCTTAGAGGCCTTTAGGAGGCTACTAAGGTTGGATGGGAAAATGTGTTAGTTGAGTCTGACTCTCAACTTATGATTAATCTCTTGAAGACTCCTTCTAAGAATCATAAGGTGGATTGGAGAATAAAAAAAATTATTGAGAAGATTCAGTTAATCCGGATGGGATTTTTGAAAGTTGATTACAATCATGTGGTCGGAGATCAAAACAAGAGTGTTGATGCTTTAGCTAATTGGGCTTTGGACAAAGGTGATCTTACTTGTTATGGCCACCCTCCTATATGGTGGGCTTCTCAAATTAGGGAATCTCTTCTTTCTATCATTTCTTTGGATGGCTCCAATTCTGAAGGTACCTAGTTTCTTCTTGTTTTTTTTTTTCTTGTCTTCTTTGTTTTTTTGTTTAGTTTTTTAAGGTGGGTGGGTTCTTTTTTTTTTTTTTGTGTTCTTTGTTTTGTTCTTGTGTTTTTGTTGTTTTGATTTTTTTTATGTTTTTTGTTATTGTTCTTGTGTTTTTTTCGTTCTTGTTCTTCGGTTTCTCTTTGTTTGTGTTATTTCTTTTTTTTTATGTGTGAGCGTTTTCTATGTTTTTTGTTTTTTTTTATTGTCTGTTGTTGGTTGTTTTTATTTTTATTTTATTTTTTAGGTTTTGGTTGTGTTTATTTTTCATGTCTTTTTGGGTTATGTCTTTGTAGTGTTCTGTTGTTTTTGTCTTGTTTGTGTTTTGTTATGTGGTTCTTGTGTTTTTCTATGTGGTTTGTGTTGTGGTTTATTTTATCTTATTGTGCGTGTTTGGTTGTGCTTTTTGGTTTTGACACACTCAAGGAGCATGTTTTTTATTGTATTTTATTATTTTTGTTTTTATTTACTTTTTTTTTTGGTTTTGTGTGTTTGTTTGCTCCTTGAGTATGTCAAAGATGGTAGGCCAGGTCCAAGTCCTGGGCGTTTTTAGTGAAAAGGATACCCCTACCTCCTTGGGTCTTACCCAAAAGTGGCATCCCTTTTGGGATGTTTTCCACAAATAAAAAAAAATGTAGTTGGTTTGGTCTTCCCATAATTGCCTCCACTTACCATTCTACCCTGCACCATTCCCTCATTTCATTAGAAAACCATCATCCCGCACCCGTAACAGTTCAACCAAGTTTTCACGAATCCACTCTTTGAACTGATTACTCCCACCATGGCCCATAATTATTCATCATCATCTAACCAGCAACCCTTCATCTTTCCAAATCAAAACATCATTTGTACTCACCCCCTCTACGAAGCATTTTTTAATGCTACTTTGAAAATCCTTGTATCCATCCTATCCACCGCGTTTGTGGTTCCCATGAATCATAACATCCCTCATTTAGTGGAAATATCTTTTGATATTTACCCTTTGTCTACATCCACTAACATGGTTGCCACCCAACCAACCTCATCATCTACCACCTACATGGCCATACCCTATTTATTTGTGATTTCCATGCAACAAGCCTTCCTACAATTACAACAAATGATTATGGATAATTCTAATTGAAGCATTAATCCCAATTCATAGCGGTAGACATAGGGAATTAATCAAAACCAACCATACACATCTCAACCACATACCTTCTTCACTCAAGATCCATCTTCGGTGTTGTGTCCCCCAACCATAGCCACTAATCCACTTCATCAAATGCATGCTAACTCTGCAAGTCAGCATGCCATCATAACTCCATCCTGTCATCACCATAAAAATTATCATCAAAAACCATACCATAACCCATTTTATGCTAACATCCCAAATTAGAAAAATCCTTCTAATAATGCACATTATTACCAACAGTAGCAAACCAACCAAGGTTTTAACTCTTTAGAGGATCCAAAGTTTCAATTTTTGCAAAGTCAGATTGATAGCCTAGCCATGCAAACATCGAGTATGCAATACTAGAAACCTACTCTAAGGTAGCTACTCAATCATCCAATTCATGCTTCAGTACCATCACCACCCTATCCGATAGAATTTCAAATACTAAAGTTTGACAAATTCAAGGGGGATGAGGACCCCCAAGAGCATGTGACTGAATTCATTAATGCATGCTTCAGAATAAAAAACAATGATGCACTCATGATCCATAATTTTCCTCAAACATTTGGAGGATATGTCATGGATTGGTACAACCATTTACCGCATCAAAGTAATTTACACTTTCGAGCAACTAGTGAACCAATTTCTAGAGCGGTTCTCCATGAACGTTAGAAAGAAGACAACATTGACCGATTTGATGAATTTATGATAATATAATGATGAATCGATCTATGATTTTGGCAACC
Organism: Wollemia nobilis; assembly: GCA_028583015.1. Taxonomy (NCBI): domain Eukaryota; kingdom Viridiplantae; phylum Streptophyta; class Pinopsida; order Araucariales; family Araucariaceae; genus Wollemia; species Wollemia nobilis. The sequence continues at coordinate 367,396 of JAQPPZ010017031.1, read as the reverse complement.
GTTGGAGGGCGGTCATGACAAAATTACCATTCTCCCTCTCTATGGTGGAATTAACATGAATGTTCATAAGGAGTTGTGCCAAGCCTATCTCCTTGTTATTACAACTACAACAATACATAACATTCAAAGAAGCACTCGCCCAAGTTCAAGTACAAAAACCCCAACAACAAAAACAACAATAATCACAGCAATAGATTTATTAAGTGGTTCTACCACCATAATAGTTGTAGAACCAAGCTTAATCTACAAAAAATCAACAGCATTAGTACAGGTCTAAAAAAATTTACACCCCATTGCCTGAACCATATTCATCTATTTTATAGAAGTTGTATGATGCATAGGCTTTCACATTATCAAAAATAAAGCCTAAATATCCAAATAAGCAAAAACCTAGAAACTACAGAGAGCATTTATATTACACCTTTCATCAACAAAAATATCATAACATCAAGACTTGCTATGAGTTTAAGATTATTGTGCAAGATCTACTTGAAATGGGAAAGATCAAGATTGATAACCCCTTAGCCCAACCAAATCAAAACCTTGGAATATATCAAACACCATTACCTCATGATGAGGTAAATAAATAAGCAGTAGGAACATCAACTTCTACAGTTTCTCCCAATCAAGTTAATAATGTGTCACAACTATACCAAGGTTTTGTGGGGATAAGCTAAAATTAAAATTTTCAAACATCATTCATTCTTTGCATCGAGAAGATTTGAGTCCATTTCTCCATCTAATAAAGCCAAGTGTGTTTTTTTTTTGGTAAGCTGGTTTTTATATTTATAAGTGGGTTTTTTAAGAGGATCCCAAAACCTTATAACAATATAGGTCGTGGCCTTTAACACCAGAGTGAGCCTCCTGGGCTGTTACAGCAAAAACTTTCATAATACTTACCAAAATATCAAAGAAGGCCTCGTGGGCTACAGGGGAGTCCATCCCATAGATGGAATGGTACGAGCTATAACAAAAAAATAACAGAAAAAGCCATTTCAGGCCTAACACGGACATACTAAACTCAAAAATGATACACTTCCAAGGTTCCTCCATCATGCTTCAGGTTCCTCCTGGTCCTCCTGGGCCTGTCGCCCCTTGTAGCGTTTCAGGATCCTTACCATCGCATTTGTGGCCGCCAAGATGTTAGTTGTCATATCCAGAAGAAGCTGAGATGACAAACCTTCCGCTTCACTCTTCGTATCCGAACTGATCTGCTATGATGGGTTCTCTTTCTCGATCTTGACCTTCTTCAAGCGTTGAGAGGCCCGGGCAGGAGTAGGAATATCCCCAGTCGCCCCACGCTTGGTTGGTCGGCTACGAGAGGGCCCTTTGAAAGGAGACTGCTTATCATCTCTCGGAGAAGAGTTTCGGGATGGGCTGGGAACCCGCTCCTCATGCCCAACTGAAGGGTTAACCGGGGCCTGGCCTGCCAGAGGCTGCACCACCTGGGGGAGGACGGTTTGCAGAGACATGACGGTAAATCACAACCATCAAACCCTGGTGAATGGGCATGCAAGATGACTTCCTACTCTTTTCTACAGCCAAACCCAGGGAATACGCCAGGTAATCAGGGATACAAACTTGCTTGGCATCTCTGAGGTGGTTTACAAAGCTGATATGGAAACTTCGAAGAGGTTTGTCGGGATCATCACAGGTTATATACTACAATACAGGAATCATGGCGAGGTTCCAAGGCTCCGAAAGATTCGACCAAAATAGGGCAGACTTATCCCAACCCAAATTTTGCCCTTTGTCTGGGAATTGGTCCAATTCCTCAGCCCAGTTATGGCTGTCACGTCGAATGATGCGACCAGTGGCCGCCAGACCCGTGACCTCACAGAGAAGTTCGACAGAGATTCGAAAGTGTAACCCCCGGACAATGACTTCACCTTTATTCCAGGTATCAATAAAGGCTCGGGTAATATCTTCCTCGGGTCCTTGGAATTTCTCAAGAAAAGGAACCAGACCCTTGGCTTTCATAAAGGTCAACGCTTCGTTACACAAGGAGAGCTCGGCTGGTTCAATGAAGGGAGTGGCCATGGTAACAGAAAGGTTAGGCAGAGCCCCCGATGAAAGGAAAGGATGACGCACCAGAGACAAAGGACTGAGAACACAGACACCAACAGTGAAAAAAGACCCGATGACAAGGGCAATTAAAAGGACCCTAGCCTTGGACGCTCGATGAGGATACACGTGATGGCATGCAGAGCAGCCCATAATTGTCCAAGGTGGTAATAAAAATAAAAATATGGCAGAGGAAAAGGCTGAGATGGCACTCTTCTCACGTCGCTGCCACGTGTGCCCACAATCACTATGCCCGTTGATGATCTCATGCACGGGCTTGTTGAAAAAGGGGAACCGGAGCCACCTCCCAATGGGCCCAGAGACCTGACCAATGAGAAGCCTCCCTTGGGCGAAAAAAATCTGCTCGAGAATGCACAAATATTTGACAATCGAGCTGATGACAATCCCTTTCATGCCACGTTTGGGGATATCATTTCTAAAAGGGTCGGGCCATCCACCGATGAACCTTGGGACACGTCCATCATTATCGCCCTTACCTGACTCAGCCTCACAAAGGCATCCAGCTGTAGATAAGACAGGTGGCATGGGGCGAGCTTTGCCACCTTCGATCGCCATCAATTTCCTCCTAGGTGGCTTCATGAACACAATCTTGGCTGGCGGCCCTCTCCACGTCCGTCGAGAAATTTTGACGCCAAACGATGAGACAGGTGGATAGAAGCCCTTTGTTCGCCATGTGGTCAGCAAGACCGTTACCCTCCCTGAAAGTGTGTCGGACATGAAAGAGGTTGCACCGGAGGAGGAGGTTCCTAGCCTCAGAGATGACGTTGGCCACCTTCCAGGATGGAATTTTGGAGTTAAGCATGTAATTTATAATATTCATCGAGTCCCCTTCAATCACCAGAGGACGAGGATCCTCCGAGATGAGCTTAAGACCTCGTAGGATCCCCCTAGCTTCCGCAACATGATTGGTCTGGGTCCCCAAGGCTTCGCAATAGGCAAGGATTAGTCTCCCACTATGATCTCTTACAACACCGCCTGCTCCCGCTGGTCCTGGATTGCCTCTGGCGGCTCCATCAAAATTTAGCTTTAACCACCCTCTAGGAGGCCTGACCCATCTAACCTCCTTCCTGGATGAAATCGGATCCTCCTGGTTATCAGGATCCCCATCAAGCTTGAAAGTCCTGAAGATATCTGCCTCAAGACCACATTTAGGAGTCGGACTAGGGATAAGCTTGGAGTTTTTGACAACAAAGGCCATGGCTCTATGGGCAATGGAGGGAGGATCCCTAGGAGGACTTCCAAACACCCGACCATTTCGCTCCAACCAAATCTGCCATATGAAATGGTGAAAATAAGCAATCCATAGGAAATGAAGCTTCAGGTTTCGGAAGGGATTGGTCCATTGGAAAAAGGCCTCCTTAATAGACTTGGGAGGAATCCATTGAATCTGGAAGGTGGAAAGAATGATGCCAATGACAGAACTGGTGAAGGAGCAATGCAGGAAAAGGTGGTCAGAAGACTCACAGGCTGACTTACACATGTAACACCTATTTGGGATGGCGAAGCCCCTTTTATGGAGGTTATCAATAGTGAGGGCTTTGTTTTGGAAAGTGATCCAAGAGAAAAAATTTACCTTGGGGATCAAATGTTTTCTCCAGACCAGCTTGCAGGGGAAATCTACCTTAGGACCAGTACGCAGGAAGTCGTAAGCAGACTTGATCGAGAAAGCTCCGCTATCCGTTCCTCTCCAAATCATACGGTCAGGTCCTCCATTGGAAGGGATGATAGTCGCTTGGAGGAGAGAGGAGAGAGTTGTGACCTCCTCAATATGCCCACCCACATCGATGTTCCTCCACTACGGGGATCCGTTCCTCCAAACAATGTAGTCAACCACCTTCTGCTCATAGTTGGGATCCATCTGGGCTCTAAGATGACCCAGATCTACCTGCTGGATGAGAGGGTCCTCCGAGATCCATCTGTCCTTCCAAAAATTTATACTCTGACCATCTCCAATGATCCACCTGCCACCGTCCATAATCAGCTGCCGCGTTTGGATCACGGCCTTCCAGAAAGCCGACCCTCCCATGGGAATACCATCATCGAGGAGAGAAAGGTTGGTCAGGTATTTCTTGTTGACAATTTTGATCCAATCCATCGTGTCATTAGTCATGATCCTCCAAGCATGCTTGGCAACCAGCATGAGGTTCATCATCCCCATCCTTCTTAGGCCAAGACCACCTTGTTCTTTGCTTTTGCACACCGTTTCCCAGGCCACCAGGGGGATTCTGGACTTGTCGTCATTTCCTGACCATAGAAACATCCTCTGAATCTGCTCAATCTTACGGTGGACCGAGGCTGGCAGCCTAAAAATAGACATGAAATAGGTCGGGATTCCTTGGAGGTAAGCCTTGGTGAGGGTAACCTTACCAGCTTGGGACAAAAACTTGCCTTTCTAGGTGGATAATTTTTTATGGATGCGTTCCATCACCATGTTCCACATACCCTCCTTGGTCCTACCACAAAATAGGGGGAGGCCGAGATAGGTTGTAGGAAGAGAATCGATAGAGCAACCCAGGATCCTGGCTATCCGAACCTGGCGCCTCACCAGGGTGTTGATGAAGAAAAGCTTACTTTTAATGTAGTTCACCTTCTAACCGACCGCTCGTTCATAGAGGGAGAGGATCCTCTTGATGTATCTAGCTTGAGCTACTGAAGCACTGGTGGACAGGAGAGTATCATCCACGAACTGCTGGTGGGTAATTGCTTCAATCCCCAAAGCGGGGAGGATGCCAGTTACCTTTCACCATCGAAGCGCCTCCTTGAGAGCTCTCCCTAGGGCCTCTGCCAGAATGATGAAAAGAGTAGGGGACAAGGGGTCTCCTTGATGAAGGCCCCTGTCACTTTGGAAATATCCGGCTGGGGATCCATTAACCAGGATGGAGAAATAGGGGGTGGAGATGCAGCTGTGGATGAGGTCAACCCAGAGAGGGTGAAAACCAAACTTCAGGAGAATCACATAGAGGAACTCTCTATCCACTCTATCAAAGGCTTTATTCATATCGAGCTTGAGGAACAAGGCAACCTTTTTAGCCATGGAGGCCGAGTGAAGGGTCTCATGAATCGTAATAACCCCATCCAGGATGTTCTTGCCTTTCATCGAACTACCTTGGCACGGATCAATGAGAAGAGGGAGGATGGGCTTAAACCTATTAGCCATGGCCTTGGTCAGAACTTTGTAGAAAACATTACAGAGGCTTATGGGTCTGTAGTCAAAAAAGGTTCTACAAATGAAGGATTTCGAAATGAGAGCCAGAAAGGTGGAATTGAAACTACGATGGACAACTCTAGCCGATTGAATCTCTCTGATGGCTTTACACACGTCCTCCCCTACTACATCCCACATGGTTTGGTAAAAATGAGGTGGAAACCCATCCGACCCCGGGGCTTTGTCAGGTTGCATGGAGAAGAGGGCTTCCTTAATCTCCTCAGAGGAGAAAGGTTCCATGAGTTTGGTATTAGCCTCTTGAGAGACACTGCTTGGAATGTTGGCCAGGAGCTCAGCTTGGGCAAGCCGATCACTCTCGAGAGGATTTCCTAGTAAATCTTGGAAGAAAGTCACCGCCTCGGCCCTTATCTCTACAATGTCCTTTGTGGTGGATCCATTACTGCAGTCAACCTCTCTGATTTTGTTGGATCCTCTATGCCGCATGGTGGAGGCGTGGAAGAATCTAGTGTTAGAGTCACCTTCCTTGATCCAAAGATCCCTGGACTTCTACCTCCAGAAGGTTTCTTCCCTTGCAATGATGTTATGATACTCTGCCAGGATGTTCCTCTCTTCTTCTCTGGTGGCCGCACAGTGATCTCCAACTTCGATTCTTTTTTCTATCTCTTGAAGACGTTTCGAGATGGATTTTTTGCATTCAAAGATGTTCCCGAAGACTTCTTTGTTCTAGACTTTCAATTTTTCTTTTACTATCTTGAGCTTTTGGGCAAGCTACAATGACGTTGATCCCCCACCCTTCTGTTGCTACCACCAGGAAGTGACTTGACCTTTGAAATCCTTGTGGAGGATCCACATGGATTTGAACCTGAAGGGGGTTTTGAAAGAGGGAGCCTTATCTGATTCGAGGATGATGGGGTTGTGATCCGATCCAATCTTGGGCAAGGCACACAACGTTGCATCTCCAAAAAAGGGAATAGCTTCTTGAGAAATGAAAAATCTATCTAGCTTCACCTGAATGAGCCCGTTGCCAATCCTCCTGTTGCTCCAAGTGAAAGAGGACCCTTTGAGCTTGATGTCCATGAGCTCGTTGGTGTTAACAAAGTTCCTGAAATCGTCCATGCTTCTATTGCACATATCTAGTCCTCCTTTCTTTTTAGATGGGTGTAGAGGATAGTTGAAATCCCCACCAATAATCCATGGAATGGTGCTGAAATTGCCCCTCATTTGAGTTACAGTTTCCCACATCTCAGCTCGCTCTACAGGAGAGTTTGGAGCGTAGATGTTGGAGAGGATCCATGACTGATTGCTAGTCTTGGAGTGGAATAAAATGTTAAGGATTCTGTTTGAGGAAGACAATAATCTTCCTTCAACCAGGGTAGGATCCCAAAGGCACATGAGCCCACCTGATGTACCTTGAGCAGGACTGAAGAGAGCCTCCCCTTTGGCCCAAATGGCCTTAGCTGCCTTCTTGGAGGAGAACTCGTCACTTTTGGTTTCTTGAATGACAAAAATGGAGGGATTTGTCCTTTTCTTGAGGTCAGCAACCACCCTCTGTTTGGTTGCTCCATTAAGTCCTCTCACATTCCATGAGAGGACTTTCATCTCAAAGGTTTAGGGTTTTTCTTGCCTCCCTTCGCTATCTGGAAGGGGGGTTTGGATCCTTGTTTGTCATCCTTCTGAGTGTCGGACTCATCAAAAAATAGTGTTAGCTGAGTTTCATTGGCGATATTCTCCATCGCTTCCTTGTTTCTCTGATCATTACCAGAGAGTCTTCCTCTTTTTCGTTCACTGCCATAGTCGATAGCTTGCTTTTTGCTTCTGGTGTTCCTAGGGCTTAGTCACCCAGATAGAGAAGGACCTCCTTTTTTAGACACTGGAGATAAGGATGGCTCACCCCTCTCCACGTGGGGTGGGGATTTCCTATTGCCTGCAAGATATTCCTCCAAGACGGAGTTCGAGGCACCAAAATCAGGGAAGGTGTGAACCTGAGTAACAGGATCCTCTGCACGAGAACCGGTTTGAGGTGAGGGTTTTGAGGGAACCTCTTGCTGCTTCTGGATCGGTGAAAGAACTCCTTCTTCATAATCCTGCTCAGGCTGAGCCGAAGGTCCTTCTAGGCCCTCCTCCTGGGCTGCCTGAAGGGCAGGGTTTCGCATGATGTACCTAGGACCCGTCGACGGTTGCTTATTGAGTGGAGGTTTCCCTTGGTTCCACTGCAGTCCTTTATTCTGCCCTTCCACTCTTTGATTCAGAGCCTTCAAGGCCGGACATTGGGTCTGGAGGTGTCCCTGAGTGCGGCAATGAGTACAGAACGTCGGCTTGTTCTCATACTCAATAACTTGCCTCGTGATGAGGGTTGATCCTCTGTACAAATTAATGGCAGTAGGGAGCTCAGTGTCCAGGTTGGCGGATACGTAGAACCTGGCTTGGACCATCCTAGAACGAACTTTGGTGGACGAATCAATGGCAACCAGCTCCCCAATGGAGCGAGCTATCCCTTTAATGACATTCTCATGCCAGCACTAGAAAGGAAGGTTCGGAAGCCTTACCCATATCGGAGCTATATTTATGTTTTGGGTCTCCGGGTTGAAATCCTCTCCCCATATCTGGAGAAAAAGGCTTTTGCGCCCTAGAAACCAGGGTCCCCCAGCCAAAATGTTGCAGAAATCCTCTTGAGTGTTTAGTCGGATGGCAAAAAACCCTCGAGAGAGCGCCACAATCTCCATGTTGCCATTGGTTCTCCATTTGCCAAAGGCCCATTTTCGGATGGTCTCCATGTCTGGTCGCCCTCCTAGGAACTTGCCAATCAGAGTAAACTTTTTGAGCTCCAGGAAACTCTCCATGAGGTCTTCAGGGATGACAAGGTCTTCGCCTGAAGGGATTAGCTCCTGGTTGAGGTGACTATCTAGGGTTCCTGGCCTCACCGCATGAGCATAGGAACCTTTCAGGGTTGTGCCTCCTAAAGAAACCCCTTTGTCGGGAGGATCTTTCCCTTGCCCACTACGCCCACCCTCCTGGGCCCCTACAACGTCAGAGTCTGCCTCGCCCGCACTGGTTCCACCTGGGCCCTCACCCATCACAGTCGCCTCCGTCCTACCGCCTCCTATCGCTCGCTCACCCGCTTCCCGCTTCCCATCCTCGCCTGCCTTCCCGCCTCCCATCCTTCTTCGACTCCAAGCCAAGTGTATCTTGTATTTGCATCACATTATGTTTTCCACAACACGATACAAAAAGGGACATCTATAAACACAAAAATTTAGGCATTTCATCTCACCACATCATTTTGCATAGTAAAAATATATGCCTAGGTCTAAACTTAGGTATATCAATTCTTGTACATTTCACCCACATTGCACATCATAATTCTACATAAGAATATATGCCTAAGTCTAAACTTAGGCATATAATTCCTGCATATTATTCATTCACATTGCACATCATAATTTTGCATAATAATATATGCCTAAGTCTAAACTTAGGCATATAATTCCTGCACATTATTCATTCACATTGCACATTCCAATTTTGCATAATAAAATAATATGCCTAAGTCTAAACTTAGGTGTATTTTCCTACACATTAATTTATATTTTCTAGATTTATTAAATCTAAAAAATCTGCATAAGATACCATGTCTCCCCACTTGACACATGTCCTAGCCACCACTACCCCTCACCTTGCCACATCTCACACACTTCACTCCACTTGCACCTACCCACTTGCCACATATCACACCTCACTCCACACTTCACTCCACTTACACCTACCCACTTGCCACATCTCACACCTCACTCCACACTTCACTCCACTTACACCTACCCACTTGTCACATCTCCCCAGTTAAGTGAGACACTTCTAGTGACTCACTGCAACTACCTAGGATAGGTGGTTGTCCAATCCCTACCACTTGGCAGCCCTGGCTTGCCACCTATCCTTCCCTCCAAAACCCTCAAAGGCCTATAAAGGTACCATCACTTCACCAATAAAAGAGGAGGAAGAGAATGCTATCGTTATATTGCTCAAATCATGACTCATGTATGCAATAATTGTTTTCTATTTCCATTTTACATTTGTCATTTTATCATATTCATTTTGACAGGTGCTACTAAACCCTTTTATCTATTTGCATGTGTGCATGTTCCAGATTCAACAAGTTCAAATCCAGCATGGTGGTCATGACAAACCCACTCCAACATTGATTGTAGCATGAAGAAGAATCAAACACCATTTTTATTGTAAAATGGGATCACCCCCTTTGAGCATTTTTATTGTGAAGCACCCTACAAAGGGGCTTATTGTATTCAAAAACTCATTTTATGAAATATAATGCAATACTTCATTTTTAGTGCACTGGTGTTTCTTTTTTACGCATACATATTCTATAGTGCAAAACCATATGGTAGTGAGAATGTGGTAAATATTAAGTTTGGATCATTGGTCTCAACATACATAGAAGAATTCTTGCCCATTGTCTTTGACTATCTTTGTACAATCTCCAAATTACTTTTCCCCTTAGAGCTAAGTTTGCATCTATAAGAACTCTTAAACCAAGACCTCCCCTAGTTTTATCATCATACACCTTACTCCATTTTACCAAAGGAAATTTCATTTTATCATGTAATCCTGACCACAAAAATTACCACATAATATAGATTAAAAAATTTTCTACCAATTTTTGTATAATATACAAGGACATATAATATGTTGGAATAGCTTATAAGACTAATTTAATTAGTTGCACTCTTCCTACTAATGATAACCATCTACCTTTCCATGCTAGTAGTTTATTCTAAACTTTACTTATAATTAGATTCCATAATTTTATCCTCATTCTCCCCTCAAATAAGGGCATCCCTAGATATGTTGTTGGTAAATTTACCTCTTCCATTTGAAGTAACCTGCATATCCCTACTTTGATTCTAGTTGGAGTGTTTAGGAAGTAAATTTTGAATTTTGTCCTATTAAATTTCTACCCATATTCTCTTTCATATTCCTTTAATAAGTTATTCAAAGCTCTAGCCTCATTTTTTCCTTGCCCTCCCAAAAAAGGTTGTATCATCTACAAACTATTGATGGGTGATGTTGTCGATGTTATTACTAGCCTTAAGTCCACTTATTAGCCCATATTTGTATGCCTTCTTCAAGTTCCTTCCCAATACCTTTGCCATAATAATGAATAGATATGGTGATAAAGGATCTCCTTGTCTAAGACCCCTCTTGGATTTAAATGATTATGTTACTAGCCCATTGACCAACACTAAATATGATATTGTAGAGACACAAGCTTTAATCCATCTAACCCATTTCTTCCCAAATCTAAACTTTTCTAATACTGCAAAAAGAAAATCTCATTTAACCCTATCATAGGCTTTATTCATATCAAGTTTTAAGATCATTGCTCTCTCTTTTCTAGAAGTTGTTGAATGCATTACTTCATGAGCTACTATGATCTTGTCCAAAATTTGTCTCCCTTTCACAAATCCTCCTTGCTCTTTTAAAATAATTTTTTCTAATAGTGGTCTTAACTAATTTTCCATCACTTTGGAGATTATCTTATATGCCATATTACATAGGCTTATGGGCCTAAATGAATCAAACAATTATGCATCCTTCTTTTTTGGAATCAGGGTAAGATATGTTGCATTTATTTTATAAGGTATGTATTGTTTTACCCTAGACTATTCCACTACCACCAATAAAGAATCCTTCACTATTTCCTAGTTATGCTGATAGAATGTTGCAAAGAGTCCATCCAGACCTAGGGATTTATCCTTATCAAAAGAGAAAATAGCTAAATGAACTTCTTCTAGAGTAATAGGCTCCATCAGTTTGCTATTGTCTTCATATGTTATAATTGAAGGTACTTCTTGCAGTAGCTTATCATTAAGAACTTCAATCTCCTCTAATCCTAGAATATTCTAGTAAAAAAGCCTTGCCTCCTTTCTGATTTTGCTCTGGTCTTCAATCCAAACCCCTTCTATTGATTTAATTCTACTAATTCTAGATGTTGATCTTTGTACTATTGCCATCCTATGAAAAAAATTGTGTTTTTATCTCCTTTTAACCAAGTCTATCTCGATTTTAATCTCCAAAATTTCTCTTCCTTACTCAAAATATTATGATATTCACTAAGCAACTCCCTTTCCTCTGAGCTTGGATTATTGTGCTCATCTTTTTGGAATTTTGAAAGTTTCTCTTTTAGTTCTTTCTTCTCAAAAATATTTTTGAAAGTGTTCTTGTTCCATTCTTTTAATCTAGATGTCATTGATTTAATTTATTTTGGAAGTGTATACAACCCATCATTTTCTAAATAATTCCATGTTTGTGCTATCATATCAACAAATTGAGGATGGTCTTCCCACATCTGCTCATATTTAAAATATGATATTTTTTTAATTCACTTACCACCATTTTAACTCTTATTGGCCAATGATTTGAACCAATCCTTGTCAAGGTATTAATTTTAGCACAAGTCCCTTCATCTAGCCAATGATATGAGAGTATGCATCTATCTAATTTTTCTGCTATCAAGTTCTGGCCTATCCTATTGTTGGTCCATGTATAGTTATCCTCTTCAAACTCAACCTCCCATAGATTATTGTTTTGAATAAAAGCTGAGAAATCTCTCATACTTTGGGTTATTTTCCTAATTCCCCCAAATTTTTCATCCAACTTGGTTATGGCATTAAAATATCCTATGATCATGAATTGGGTTTCTTGGTATTTACTTCTCATAAAGGCTTCAATCCCACTCCATACTTCTAATATGCTTGATTGAGTTGTAGGTCCATAGACATTGATAAGGATGAAATGAATATCTACAAAGTAGCATGTGACTAATGAGGCTATCCAATGCCTAGTTTTATGAATGGTTTCATAAGAGGTTCTAACTAGATTCCAACATGTTAGAATTCCCCTTACCGCTCCTTCTAAATCCACAGCATCCCATTCACATCTTGCCCATACTACTTTCATAGTTTTGGAAACTTCTTCCTTTGTCATTTTAGTTTCTTGGATACAAAGAATATCAAGCTTATTACTTAAACAGAGGTCCCTGATACACCTCTTCTTTGAGGGGGTATTAGCACCCCTTATATTCCATGAGATGGTAATCATGTCTCATTAGGGGCTATTGGCCCCTCCTATGAATTACCAATATCATTTTGTTGTTTGGTAAAGAGAAGTTCAACCAACTTAGATTGTGTTCCTTTCTCTATGTTTGCTCTTGCTTCCCTAGCTCTCGCTTGATAATTTGAAGGTTTTTCTTCTTTTGCCTTGCTAGTATCAAGGGTAGGTCTTATTATTCTATTCCTCAATATTCTTTCACAACTTTCCTTTTCATTAGATATATCCTCTCCTAGATCTGCTAAGGAAGCTTTTGACTTATCCTACTCATTTTCTAGTATTTCCTTGTTAATGGTAGAGGTATTAACATCTAACACTGTGTTTTCTCTACCACTTTCCTTCTCCTGAATGGTGCATGGTACTTCAAGAGAGTCTTCAAAATTTAATGAGGCACATTCCTTAGGTTCAACAGGAATGTTCATCCCTAAATCAGGTTCATACTGAGTAGATGGTTCCTTGTTAATATTTTGATCTTGTTGTACCATGTCCTCTAAGCTCTAATTTGCTTTTTCTTCATAGGCTAAAGCCTCAAAAGAATTGGTATTTCTTTCAATATCCTTACTTATTGGTCTCCACTATTTATTTACTTTCATCTGTTTGGACCTATTTTTTGGAAATTGAAAACCATCCTCATCCATATCCATTTGTAAGTTTCTCTTACGGTTTTCTACATATGTTTATGTTGGACTCTTCTTAGGGCATGATCTCTCAATATGCCCCACCTCATGACATATTCTACATCTGAAATATATATTTTCATAATCCATGGTTTGGATCCACAACTTACCCCCATACTTAAGAATGATTCATTCTGGTAAAGGTTTACTGATATCAATCATGACCAATATGTTTTATAGTTTTTGAAATCTCAAGGAATTATCCCAAAGTGTTACCTATTGCCTTTAAGGTATCCATTTCCTAAAATTTAATGGGCAACCCATACATCCTAACCCAGACTAGTACTAGGGATAGATTTATGTTTTCAAGTGCAAAGCCTTCAAACCAATGGGTAAGGAAGAGTCCTACTCTTCCCATAAACCAAAGACCCTATTTCAAGATTCTATATCTTTCCTCCCTAGAATAGAAAATGGATAGGAAGAAACATTTGGGAAGAAATGATAGACTCACTCCTAGAGACTTCCATCTCCTATCAATCCATTTTCTCAAATCCAAAGCCCCTAGCCAAGACCCATTAAATTTACCAATGATTACCTTATCTTTGAGCAATGAGGATCATTGCTCTGTGAGGTCCTCCCTAACATCTACTACTAGGGATGATTCTAAGGATTTAGTTATAAATCGGTCCATGGGAAGGATACTATAACTCAATATCTACTAAAATTTACCAGTATATCCTATAGCGATTATATTATTTGAAAATAAACCTACAATAATATGCATGCAAAACTTCAAAAATAATGAAGGGATAAATGAAACTTAGCTAAAAAAATTCTATGCCCAGATGAAATGTCTTGCCTCGTTGATGCCCTAGCCCTTCATTGCTCCTCCCATCATCCAAACCTTAGTTGACAAATATCTACAATTTCATTTTCTTATGACTTAAAAAATATTTATTGTTCTTATTCTAGAGAGTTAACTTCACAAGGTCGTATTTACCTCAATACTACTTAGATTCCTTAATATGACCACTCATCAAATCCAACATAAATTATCCAAGAATTATCTAAATAAGACAACACTTCGCAAAGATATGACTCCTAAAATATGAGATTTTTTTTAAGAAAAATTTGCCCTAATTTTGCCCTTGTTCTAGATGATTGTCTTCACATGAATGCATTTCCCTCAATAGTGCTTGGATTCTTTTGTATTACCACTCATTTCAAAGCTCTTCTTCCACAAAATGGTACAAGATTCATCTAAATTGGAAAACTCTATGCAAAAATATGGCTCTTAAAATATGAGACATTTTTTGAAAATATTTTACCCTATTTATAATCAAGGGATCTTAGGAAGACATATTTGTTGAAATCCAAACTCTTCATTAATAAGATATAAAAATTTATTAGATAAGAGTTTATTTTTGCTTTCAAACATACATTTAATAATCAATTTGATTTATTATATCTTTTTGCTGGAGAACAAGGAATTGTACTCGGGGCCCCCACCCTTGACAAATTCCAACTCTCTTCTTTAGAGCTTTGAGAGTTTACAAATAGATTCGTTTCTCATCTTTTTGAGATTCTAAAGGTATAAACCTACATCATTTTAGATAAAATGTCTAACTTCTTGGTTTTCATATTTTGGATATTTTCCAATTTTTTCGTGAATACAAATATTTTAGAATTCAGCATCCTTCTTGACATTTTCGTGCAGCAGCCTTCACAATACCAAAACTTCATCTCTACTATATATGCATTACATATTAGTAGAGTAATATTTCCAAAATATATCACTATCATAGTCCACTTTACTAGATCTAGATTTCTAGTTTCCTTCGTGAAGCACAACTGCAACTACAAAAATTATAATAAATAGTTTATATGAAAACACATAAATATTATAAAATAAAGCAGATATTACCAATGGAAAGCATTAAAGCAAATATTAATCATTATTTTATTCAGGCAATCAATATTTTCTTGTCATATTTAGCTAAACTTACTACTTCCTCTAACCATGGAAAACAGAATTTAACTTCATGATCCTCAATCAAAACCCCTCTATTAGCTAACCTATTTGTACAATTTTTTTCTTCCCTTAATGTATGTGTAATCTTGATTTCTTCAAACTCTTTGTCAAGATCTTGAGTTTCCATAATCATCTCTTGTATGTTCCATGGAGCCTTTGCTTTCCTCAAAATTATATTTATTACTATGAGTGAATCACCTACCCTTCTAAAGTCACCCAAGCTTCAGCTTCATTACTTGTCTTCAATCCACTATTGAAAACGTAATGAGACAAAATATCTCCTCTATTATCACTAATTATTCATCCTCCTTCTACTGAACCTAGATTTCCTTTAGATGCTCCATCAAAATTTAATTTGACCAACTCCACCTTTGGTGGTTTCTACTTTATATTATTTTCCTTATTTTTATTTCTCTTGTACCCAACATCATAATTCCATTTAATGACTTAACTCCATCTATCAAGGCTCTCTACTTCCAGATTAGGGATTGGGTGAGTTAATAAGGTTGGATTAGACTCCTCTATGGCTAAAAAAAAAATCTTTTCATTACCTCTAAACCGCTTTCCTTTCCTTTAAATATTCTTATATTTATTTCCAGCCATACAATCCAAAGTATTATACCTTTTATTTTAGATTGTTTGTAAAGCCTCACTTTTAAAAATGCTTTGTCATTTGCTTTAACCATTATTAAATTCTATCATTCATCACCATGCATTTATCAAACATATCAAGAACCCATTACCATGGTTTCCAGACTATTGATCAATGTCCCAAGAGATGGTCTATACTCTCCTCCTTTTTATAAAGAACACATTGTGAGGGGCCATGAAACTTTTCAAAAGGTTATCCCAAGATAAAATTCTTCTATAACCTATTAGCCATGTTTTGACTTTGGGAATGCTTGGTCTATCCCAAATATCTCTCCATATTTTTGTGATATTTCTATTTTTTTGGTGCTTTACATTATATCCACTTGTTGTGTATTCTCCTAAGCTACTCAACTCCCAAATCAATTTATCCTTGGCTTCCCTCAAAATAATAATTGTTGTTATATTTCTACTCAACTATCTCCTAGCATCAATTTCTTGTATACTTGTAAAATATATTCTTTCCATTTGTACATTCCTTTATTATCCTTGTACAAAATGTTTGAAACCCTATCACCATATTTATCTTGAAGTAATATCATCCAAGGTTTCAAAAATGAATCTATATTGAATGGTTTTTTATCACACCAAGTATCCATACAAATAGGAATTTTTTCTCTAGTTCTCACTGATGGAATTAGCACCTTCTCCTAAGATTGAGAGAAGAAAGAAAGCATATATTATTGAGAATGAAATTGATACATTCGAGTAGAGGTATGATGCCCTTTATATAGGAAGATGTATTCCTTGGCCAACACTCTACCTAGTTGTGCAATGAACATCTTGCACATATACAACTTGCACATTGACACTTGTGCATTTATTACATTGCATGAAGTAACTAGATAACTTCCCCTTCAAGTAATCTAATATCCTAAGTATGTACCTATGAAGGTACATTTACATGGCCTCAAATAATGTAATATAATATATTTCTAACACCCCCTGTATTACATTATTTGGGTATGAAGTTCTCTTGAATCACATAAATGATCTCTGAATGTTTGAAACTTGATTTTTCCAAGTGCTTTTGTAAAAATATCAGCTAACTGGTCTTCTGTAGGAACATATTTGAGGATGATTCGCTTGTTCTAAAAATGTTCTCTGATGAAATGACATTGAGCTTCAATATATTTTGTTCTTTCATGTATGATTGGATTCTTGATCAGATTCAGTACTCCTTGATTGTCACAGAATATCATAGTTGGAGTTCATTTAATTCCCATGTTAGATAGTATGTATTGTAACCATAGAGCTTCACAGGTTGTATCTCTTGTTGCTTGATATTCTACTTTAGTTGATGATTGTGCTACTGTATGTTGTTTCTTGTTGTGCCAAGATATGGGTCTTGATCCGAGATAGAAGACATAACCTGAAGTAGATTTCCTATCATCAATAGATCTAGCATAGTCTGAGTCTGAGTAACCCTGTAGACAAAATTCCTTGACACCTTTCATATAAGTTAATCCATAGTTTGTAGTCTTCTTGATATATTGTAATATTCTTTTTGTATCTTTCCAATGACTTTCTCTTAGTTCTTGCATGAACTGTGAAAGATAATTTACTATGAATGCTATGTCTGGTCAGTTATTTGTCAAGTATAGAAGACTCCCAATCAATTGACAATACATTGTTGCTAAAACCAATGGTGTTTTATCATTTTTGGATAGTTGAATTCCTTGTTCCATTGGTGTATCTTTGGGTTTACACTCTATCATTCTATATTTTTCAAGAAGAGCTTTGCTAGTGTGCAGACTATTCGAATAGTAGTCATTCGAGTTATTGGTGCAAATGTTTCTTCATAGTCAATTCCCTCTGTCTGAGTATACCCTTTTGCTACTAATCGAGCTTTGTATTTGTCAAGTGTTCCATCTACTTTGTATTTAATTTTGTAAACCCACTTGCATCCCACTATTTTCTTACTTGGAGGTAGGTTTACTAGATCCCATGTTCTGTTCTTTTTGAGTGATGCATATTCAGATTCCATAGCCACTTTCCAATGTGAGTCTTCCAGTGCTTGAGAAGTTGATGTTGGTTCTACTGTGTTACTTAGCATTCCTCTGTTCATTCTAGTCATGCTACGAGTTTGAGGTCTAGTAAAGTTAAGATCTGGCATTATTTCTAGATTTGATTCTCTGAGAGTATCTTTGAGCCATATTGGTTATTTTCTAGCTAGTATTGTTGATCCTTTTATATCTTGTTCTTGAGATTCTGATTCTAAGTCTTCTTCAGGTAGATTTAGGAGAGCTTTTGTGTCTCCACTGGATTCATCTATGTCGATTCTAACTTTTTCATCAAAGATTACATCTCTACTAATGTAGACTTTCTTTGTATATGGATCTAGTATTATGTAACCTGTAGATTCATTGTCATAGCCAACAAATATTCCTATCATAGTTTTGTCGTCTAGTTTAGTCCTTTTTTGTTTTGGAACATGCATGTAGGCTTTGCATCCGAAGATCTTTAGTTTTTCTATATTGGGATTTTGTCTAGACCATGCTTCTTCTGGTGTAATATGCTTGAGTACTCTTGTTGGAAGTCTGTTTTGTATGTAGACTATTGTTTGTACTGCTTCAGCCCAGTATTTGTGATCAAGTTGTGCTTATTTTAACATACATCTTACCATTTCCATTATTGATCTATTTCTTCTTTCTGCAATTCCATTTTGTTGAGGTGAATATATTGTAGTAAGTTATCTTTTAATCCCATTTTCTTCAAGAAATGAGTCAAATTATTTGGAAATAAATTCTCCTCCTCTATCTGAATGAAGTGCTTTTATGGTCTTTCCTGATTCCTTTTCCACTTGAAGTTTGAATTGTTTGAAATAACTGAATGCTTTTGATTTGTACTTCATAAAATATACCCATATTTTTCTAGTATGATCATCAACAAATAATTGAAAGTATTTATGTCCTCCAACACTATCAACCTTCATTGGACCACATAAATCTATATATATTATTTCTAGAGGATGTTGAGCTCTATGTTGATGAAGTTCGAAGGGAATTCTATGTTGTTTTCCTGCTAAGCATTCTAGACATACAGTAGTTTCTAAAGATAAATTGGGTAGTCCTTCTACCATTTGATATTTGAATAATTCCTTCATTGATGTCTCACTGGTATGTCCTAGTCGTTTGTGCCATAATTCTGTAGTATTGACTGAAAGAGCTGAGTGAATAGCAGTGTCTAGGACAAATAGACCATTTTTATATGTTCTTGATGCTATCATTCTTCCCTGTTTAGAGATGTGACATTGTTTTCTACCAGTGAGAACCTTGAACTCAATAGTTAAGTCTTGATCCATGAGTTGAGAGACATAAATAAGATTAGTAGTTAATCCTAGAATATACAATACATTTTTTATTATGCCTCTTCCATCTTTAAGATTTACTAAAATATTTCCAATTCCTTTTACCTCATATGTTTTTCTATCTACTACAACAACTAGATTTTCATTTATCTTCTTCAAAGAATTGAACCAATGTATGTTTCCTGTCATATGCTTACTTGCACCTGAATCTATATACCAATAATCCATAATCATGATTTGTAAAAAAAACTTGTATTTCCTTAGTCATTTTTGGTATAGAATATAGGTTTTGTAAATATCGAAAAAATCAACTTTTATTATCCCTTATTGCTCCTATTGAACTAAGCACTTTTCAATTTTGAAGAGGTTTTAATGTTGGATTTCTTTTGTCCTTTTTTTGATGTTTTTGAGACAAGAATATAAATTTCCAACCTTAGCATAAAGCTTTTAATAACCTCTTTTAATTGTAGTGTATCTAATTTCCAATAATTCAATTTGATGTAGTAACCCTTATAACTCCCAAATTTTGGAAAAATTAGACCACAATAATATTTGAAAATATTTTATAAATAATTTCCAGTAGAAATCCTTATTGCTCCTATGTTTAATATTGCAAATATTATATTGATATGATATATTATTCCCCTTTAAGATATATCTTTCAATATAGTTATATTCCTCTAAGTTTAACCTTATAACTCCCAATAAAGTGAAAGCATATTATAGTGGGAATAAAGCTTACCTTATATCATTCAATAGTTGACATTGTATTCGTTGTGCATGGGCTGCAATATAGATGTTGCTTCTTTGGCTCTTCCTCCAATGATTTTCTTGGAACCTTCGTGGGATTTTATATTCCAAATGTGGCATCGTTAATTTCTACCTTTGACCTTCTTTTTCTAGAGCATTGAAGGCTCTTTCACACCTTGCTTCCATGCTATCTTTGTGCCCTATGTTCTCAAACCTCGAACGTAAATGCTTGCTGAATACCTTGGTCGTTGACACTCTTAAATTGGAGGAGAATCTTGGTTTGAGTGCCAAGTGGCACGTCCATTTTCTTGAGTGCTTGAGGAGTAGAAGATGCTAGAGAACACTCATTTCCTTCTTTGAGTAACATATGGATGTTACGTTCTTTAATGAAGCGCTTGGCTTTCCTTCGGACAAGTGTTCCTCATATATTCATTGCACCAACTTGTAGCTTGTAACTCCTTTGATGATGAAGATGAGTGCTCGAGTGAGGAGCGTTAGGGTCTTGTCTCAAGTGACAAATGTCACTTCCTCCTTGTGCATGGATGTCTTCTATAATGCTCCTTCAACGTATCCTTCTTGGAGGTTCTTTAAACCCTATAATATTCATAACTCCTTTTTGATCAATTGCACTTGCTTGTAGATTATTTCAGGTTGAGTTGAGGAGCATCAATCTGGAGGCTTGAGCACCGATTTTTAGCTTTGAATATGTGGAGATTGGAATGCTCTAATGGTGCTTTTATCTTCCTCTTTTCTCACTTGTTATACATCCTCCTTGTATATAGTGTTGCTCTTGATTATAATGCCATTTTCTCCCTTTGATTTTTTGTCTTGTCTCTTGCATGTTTGATCGTCCAAGATGAGGGAGTAAGAGCCTTTAGAGTGACTCCTTTTATGTGCTTGGAAGGATTCTAGTGAATGACCACCTTTGGCTGGTTTTTCTAGTGGATGTTGTACCTTTGAGACACCTTCAAATCTTCCTCCTTTTTCTGTATAAACTAGATTAGGATAGTGCAATGCAATGTAACATATTTATGTATAAAATAGCCTTTATTGCACCTTCTTTTGCACCCTTTTTTTAGGTCTGAATTTCTGGTTTTGTGGTAGAATTTTGAATGCAATATGAGGGGTTTTGAGGTTGTCTCTTTGATTAGACACCTTCCCCTTTTTGCTTGGATATTTTATAAATGGATCCAAGCTTGTAACCACTTGATAGAAGCTCTCTTTTTGCTGTATTTTTCTGCACTATTTCTTTGTAAAAAACTTATTGTGCTTTGAACTTGAGACTCACCAAGTCTCGTTCGAGGCTTCCTTTGTTGCTCTTTTGGTGGCTACTTTCTTCTCCAATGCTTGGAGGATTGAGCTAATTTTGTGGCTTCCCTAGGCCACTCAAAGTTGCAGATATTTGTGCACTAATAGTGTCTTTAGACACTTTGACAAGTTCTGTTTTTGTGCCTTTCTCAAGAACACAAATAATAATCTTTTGAGAGCAATAGAATAGTGCAAATAAATCTAATAAACTTTCACTTTTAATGCACTAAAAATTTCACCTTATCACTCCAATTAACTCTTAAAATTAATGCACTTAATCAATTTACTACAACTAATCAAGAATAATCTGAAATGAATCTTCAAGAATTATTCTACAATTTCCTTACAAATAAAGTTGTAGGAACTAGTCTTCTTTTGCTTTCCAAAGTAGATGATAGGTAGTTGATAGATAGTTGTAATTCATAAATCTAATCAACTCCTAATGTGCAAATGAACCTTAAAAAGAATTGTTCTCTTTTTGCACTTTTGAAGACTATAATCCAATGTTTCTTATTGCAACTTTGATCCAAATTAAGGTGCTTTAATAAATCTGATAAGTAAACCAATTAATGAATCTACTTGCACCAATAGTTGCATACCTTTTTGAAAGCTTTTGTAGCTCTTCTACCACTTCTATGGAGGATGTTGATTTTGTTGCTTTCTGTAAACTATCCTAAATAGTTCCTTCTTCACCAATAGATGGTCTCGAACTTTTCCTTCACGAGCCTTTGATTTGGTGGCTTGTTCTCCTTTTGCAGTCTCCTCCTTTTGTTGTAGATTTGAAGAAGTCTTTATCTCTGAAACGGTGCCTTCTTACTGTAAGAGGTAATCTTCAAATCTCTTGGATCTTGTGGGCTTATCTTATCTTCAAGTCTTCTTGTTGAATTTTGGCTTCAAGCAAGATCTTCTTCTGGGATTTGGCACTCCTTGCCAAATTCTTCTTTTCTTGGGCTTGTTGTTGGATGGCGATAATTGTCCCAAGTCCTTCACTATTGGGGCTTCTCCCTAATCCTACCACCTAGACTCTTCTGAGATTTTTTGATAGTGACTGGTCCAAAGGCACGTCAGGTTGCCAAAAAACTTAGGCTCATTGATAATGGTGGTTTTCCTATGGCTAGATCTACCGTAGCTCTGATACCACTGATGGAATTAGCGCCTTCTCCTAAGATCGAGAGAAGAAAGAAAGCATATATTATTGAGAATGAAATTGATACATTCGAGTAGAGGTATGATGCCCTTTATATAGGAATATGTATTCCTTGGCCAACACTCTACCTAGTTGTGCAATGGACATCTTGCACATATACAACTTGCACATTGACACTTGTGCATTTATTACATTGCATGAAGTAACTAGATAACTTCCCCCTCAAGTAATCTAATATCCTAAGTATGTACCTACGAAGGTACATTTACATGGCCTCAAATAATGTAATATAATCTATTTCTAACACTCACCACCCATCTTAAACGTTTAATCATTAGATCAATTGATTTTTTTAAATCGTTCCAAAGTGCAGAACTATTTGGTAGAGAGAATGCAGTCAATATTAAGCTTGGGTCATTGGGCTCAACATATTGAAGAATTATTGCCCATTGTATTTGACTCTCTTTGTATAATCTCCAGATTTTTTTTCTCCTAAGAGCTAAGTTTACATTCATAAGAACTCTTAAACCAAGACCTCCCTTAGTTTTATCATCACACACCTTGCTCCATTTCACTAAAGAAATTTTCTTTTTATAATGTAATCTTCACCACAAAAATGATTGCATAATATATATTAAACTTTTTTCTATTGATTTTGACATAGTATACAATGACATATAGTATGTCAGAATGACCTGTAAGAGTGATTTAATTAGCTGCACTCTTCCTGCTAAAAATAACCATCTACCTTTCCATATTGGTAGTTTATTATAAACTTTACTTATAATTGGATTCCATAATTCTATCCTCATTCTTCTATTAAATAAGAGCATCCCTAGATAAGTTGCTAATAAATTTACTTCCATTTGAAATAACCTGCATATCCCTAGTTTGATTTTAACTAGGGTGTTTAGAAAGTAAATTTTGAATTTTGTCTTATTAACTTTTTGCCCTATACTCTTTCATACAATTTAATTTATTATATTAATTGCAAATAAATTAAATAATATACCTAAAAAAAATATCATGGAGTTAGAACAAAGCACTTGTAGGATGAGGAAAAACTACTCTACTAAGGTTTGATGAAGAAAAACTGCTCTGTGAGGATGGTAGCAGCTTTCGGAGGAGGTCTAAAAAATTGGTCGGGCATGATAATGAATCTGGTGAAACCATCCTACTTACAAATGTGTATGCTCATGTTGATTACAATGGTAAATTGAATTTGTGGGAGCACATTTGCTTTGTGAGAATTTTGGCTCCCTTGTACCAATGGATTTTGGCTGGAGACTTCAACTCTATCACTTGTCTGGAGGAGAAAGGTGGTGGGGTGGACTGTCTCAAGCTTTTTTCTTCTGTCTTTAGTAATCATATCCAGGCCCTAATCTTGGTTGACATCAAGCCAGATAATGGGATCTTTACTTGGCACAATAGAAGGTGTGGAGAATATTCCATCTTAGAGAGACTAGATAGGTTTTTGATATCTAGTTATTGGATGGGTAATAACAGAAGTGCTAGTTCTATGATTCTGGAGGTTAGGGGATCTGATCATTGGCCTATCAAACTCTCTGCTTTGGAGTTAGGGCTAAAAAAGAATCCCTCCTTTAAGTTTCAACTTATATGGCTTTATGATCCTAAGCTTCATGATTTCATGCGAGGCTGGTGGACCACTGGCAAACCTCCTCATGTGTAATGTCCCCTTTTTCTAGGCAGTCAGTGTGCAAAACAGTTTAGCCTACTCACGGGTTCCCGTAGGCTAGGGCAGATTGCAGGGGAGCCTAATTGGAGTTCTGGGAGCGGATAATTGAGCGAAATGGGTATTCGAATCCACTCTCAGATGTTGAATCGGATGGACAAAGCCTTGACTTACTATTTTTAGTAAGTTAGTTTTTAGGGTTTCGGGCAAAACGGACGGTGCAGTGATATTCTTCACTGAAATGGGTGTCCGTATCTATCCTCAGTTTGCGGATCGGATAATCAGAAGGCCAAGTTTTTAATGTGCGAAGGTTTAATTATATAAAGTAAAATTATTTAAATACTTTATATAGTTTAAAACCTTATTTTATAAAAAGGGGACGTGGGACTTAAAAAAGAGTTATGTTTCATGATTTATCCCACATTGAGCGTGCAAAAGGAGTTTGTTGTGGAGGAGTCTATTTATTCGGTGGCTTGGTCTCATTTCATTATATTCTGGATTTTAGTTATTTCCTCTAGAGTTTGAGGCCAGTGGCTGAGACTTCTTCTCCGAAGGGACGGAAACCCCAACGGTGTGGCTGAGGACGAAACCCCTCAGATTTTTGGAGCTGGACGAAACCCCAGTTCTCTGTTGGTGAATTCACACAGGATTCACACTTGGAGCTTCATCAATCTTCAGAGGTATCTTTCCATGTTTGCTGATTTAGTATATTTCAAGGGTTTGCAGACATATTGTGGAAAGATTATATTTTTAAAATATTGTAATCTGAACCCTATTTTGAAAGAAATTTGAAAAATAAAATTGTTAGTTATTTCCTGTTTCCTGGAGTTGTATTTTCTGATTTTAAGAAACAATATAGTGTCCCAAATATTAAAAATATCAGAACAGGGGGGGACATTACAGTGGTATCAGAGCTGGTTTTTCCTGCTAGCCTGTTCAGGGTTTGATGAAAATTTCAGAAATGATTTCAGTATTGTGTGAAAAAAAATAAAAAAATAAAAATTGCAGCAGCCGTGAGTATTTTTCAGACTTGGAAGTTAGGGTTTGGTTGCCGTTTCAAATCTAGGGTTTCCAGTTTCTGGGTATTGGTGATTTGAATACCCATTTGGTTGATTTGGGCTTTAAGAGTTCTGGGTATTGTTAATTCAGAGCTCAACTTATTCTGCCAGCCTGTGGAAGCCTAAGTAAATTTCAGATTCATGGAGTCTTATAATGATTGGTCTAGGAGACAGCGTGATTGGGATAGGACTCAGAGTGAGATACAAAAATCCATCAGTCAATTAACTGCAATGATGCAAATTTCTCTACCTACAATTCTTCCTAAGGTAAAGGTTGAGCCTACAGTCATTGAATTATTTGATCAGTTCCAACAAGAGTGGAGGGCTCATGATGATGATTTTCGTGCCCTTATGTCTAATGAAGATTATATTGATATGCGTATGAGGCAACAACCCAATGGAAATAAAAAAATGAACCTTCTTGAGAAGATCAAAAATTCGAAACACAATGAAGAGCCTGCTGTCCCAGAAAAGTTGGAGAAGCCAGTTGATAGTGACGTAGATTCCCAATCAGCTCATGATGATATTCACCCATCACATTTTAATGGTGACAGTTCAGAAGAACTTGGGTTGGATATTCACACTGAACCCATTATGATGCATGCACCGGATAGCTATATCTTCTTCGGAGATTTGCAGAGTGAGCTGAATATGGAATCAGTTATGCATGATACACATGATGGTGTTGTTACAGGTTACGTGGCAGCCCCTTCTGATGAAGACAGGCATGATTTTTCAGATCATAACACAGTTGAGGTTGTTGCTGATTTTAAATCAGCTTATGATGATATTTCATCTCACCAGGACAGCCATGAAAATTCAATGCATGATGAGTCTAGTGCTGATTTACAAAATTTGAAGGCAGCCTTAGAAACTATGAAGTCAGACTTCATGAGCACTCTTGCAGACAGAGATCACTATGCCAAGCTTGTTGAAGAGACCCCTAGTGCATACAGGAGCAAAGAAGAAGTTAGTCAGCTAACTGAAGAGCTTGAGCAGACTAGAAGCTCTTTGTCGGAGGCTCGTCTTTCATTGCATGAGACAGAGTTGAAACTCAATTCTGTTTTAGAATCCACTGAACAACTGAATCAGGAGAGAGCCAGGGAGATTGGGCGGATTGTTGTCGAACTAGATTGCATTCAGGAGGACTATAACTTAACACATTGTCCCATGAGATCAGATTACACAATTTCGGATCAGTGGATTGGCTGTGATAAGCACGAGAGTGATAATAATTTCTCATGGACTGACAATCCATTGTATGAGATGGATCATGATACATCTTTTGATAATCCTCTTTTTGAGATGAAGAGTGTTGATTCTTTTCCTGTGATAGATCATGAGGATACATTGTTTGAGACAGGGTGTCTATTTCGACATGAGTCTGAGAGTGATTTCATGAGCATTTTCCAGCCTAATCATGATGATCGGGGATTGAGTTCTCTTACCCAGGATCGTATGCTTGCATTGATGAGCATCGAGGGCGATGGTAGGAGCATTATATGGGTGATAGTTGATCATGGGTATGAGAGATATGTCGTTGTTCGCTTTTTGGGCAGCCATAACATTTACTTGATGGAGGTTGGTCAGCAGTTTGGTTGGCATTATATGGAGTATCCTACTTCTTATTTGAACACCATGTTCTCTCAGGGGGTCAGCTTAATCAGTGAGCAGGTAGGCCTGGTTGAGTCACCTATGCATCAGATGTTTCTTGGCACAGAGTTCAGTCATTATGGGCATACCAGTTTTGATTATGAGGTTGAGCTTCTTATGGAGTTGCAGGAGTGGAGTATGGATGGTCTTTCAGGAGTCTCACAGATAAAATTACACCCTACTTGGTTGAGTATGATGAGGGACGTCATCTTTCCAGAGGATATTTTGTTGACTGCAGTAGATTGGGCTACATGGGATTATCTGGGTTATTCCAAGAGTGTGAACGCTGAGTTGAGCTGGTCAGGTGATGACTATGGAGGCACTTCCAGCATTGTATTTGCAGTGGTTTATGATGATGATTTCTTGGATATGACGTGGCACATGATATTTCATCTCAGTTTAGATAGGCGGACTAGTGCCAGGTTGGGGAGAGATTTCATCATGCTATTGCAGTTGAGACTTCAACAACTTAACCATGTCAGAGGGACAGTGATGATCAGAGTAGCGCAGCGTCGGCGTGGCAGTTACTTTCTGAGATTGTTATGGGATCCAGGGATTTGATGGACCTTATCCAGGATGCAGACACTTGACTGGAGTATGTATGCATATTGCTTGAGGACAAGCAATCTTTGGGAAGGGCGGACTGTAATGTCCCCTTTTTCTAGGCAGTCAGTGTGCAGAACAGTTTAGCCTACTCACGGGTTCCCGTAGGCTAGGGCAGATTGCAGGGGAGCCTAACTGGAGTTCTGGGAGCGGATAATTGAGCGAAATGGGTATTCGAATCCACTCTCAGATGTTGAATCGGATGGACAGAGCCTTGACTTACTATTTTTAGTAAGTTAGTTTTTAGGGTTTCGGGCAAAACGGACGGTGCAGTGATATTCTTCACCGAAATGGGTGTCCGTATCTATCCTCAGTTTCGGATCGGATAATCGAAGGCCAAGTTTTTAATGTGCGAAGGTTTAATTATATAAAGTAAAATTATTTAAATACTTTATATAGTTTAAAACCTTATTTTATAAAAAGGGGACGTGGGACTTAAAAAAGAGTTATGTTTCATGATTTATCCCACATTGAGCGTGCAAAAGGAGTTTGTTGTGGAGGAGTCTATTTATTCGGTGGCTTGGTCTCATTTCATTATATTCTGGATTTTAGTTATTTCCTCTAGAGTTTGAGGCCAGTGGCTGAGACTTCTTCTCCGAAGGGACGGAAACCCCAACGGTGTGGTTGAGGACGAAACCCCTCAGATTTTTGGAGCTGGACGAAACCCCAGTTCTCTGTTGGTGAATTCACACAGGATTCACACTTGGAGCTTCATCAATCTTCAGAGGTATCTTTCCATGTTTGCTGATTTAGTATATTTCAAGGGTTTGCAGACATATTGTGGAAAGATTATATTTTTAAAATATTGTAATCTGAACCCTATTTTGAAAGAAATTTGAAAAATAAAATTGTTAGTTATTTCCTGTTTCCTGGAGTTGTATTTTCTGATTTTAAGAAACAGTATAGTGTCCCAAATATTAAAAATATCAAAACAGGGGGGACATTACATCATGGCACCGCTATGTATTCCTTTATGAAGCGACTATAATTTGTAAACATAAATTGAAGAGATGGAATAAATTGAATTTTGGTAACCTTTCCTTGGCTAAGTTGGCAGCTCTTATGAGGATGGAAGAAGCTTCAAGGAAGATTAGAGATCAGGGATTCACAAAGGAGCTTCTTGTTGAGGAATCTGAGGCTGTGAAAGACTTTGCTGAATGGGAATTGAGGGAAGAAATTTTTTGGAAACAAAAAGCTCGAGTAGATTGGCTTCAGGAAGGGGATATGAACACAACCTTCTTTTATAACTCATTTAAGGCTCGTTGTAGTGGTAACTTGATTACCTATCTTATGAATTACAAGGGTGCCCTGCTCTCTTCTTTCAGGGATATTTTAGAAGAGACTAAGAGGTATTTTTCCTCTCTCTTCAAGGAGGACTCCCTATCAAATGATGAGAATGAAAAGCTTATTCTAAATTGTATTCCAGTGATTGTTTCTAGAGAGATGAATGAGCACTTTATGGTTTCAATTTCCCTTGAGGAGTTGGAAAATATTGTATTCAATATAAAAAAATGAAAAGCCCCAGGCCCAGATGGATTCCCAATTGAGTTTTATCAGGAGTTTTGGGATTTAATCAAATTTGATCTTTTGGAGGTGGTCCATGAGTCCCAAAAGAACAAACAGATGCTAAGGGCCCTAAATTCTACCTTTGTGGTGCTTGTACCCAAAAAAGAGGGAGCAAATTCCTTGGATATGTTCAGGTCTATTGTTCTCTGCAATGTTGTCTATAAGATCATCACAAAAATTATTGTTGAGGCTGAATATATGGTTGAGCAAAATCATCTTTGAGGAGCAAGGAGGGTTTTTTGTTGGCCAACAAATCTTGGATGGGGTTGTTATTGCTATAGAAGCTATTCACTCGATGGAAACTTCTAAGGAGAAAACTATGTTCATTAAGTTGGACATGGCCAAAGCCTATGATCGGATCAGATGGTCCTTTCTTTAGAAAGTTCTTACTGCTTTTGGATTTAATGAGAAATGGATTAGATGGGTGATGAGTTGTGTTTCTTATTCCTCATTATTTGGTCTTGTTAATAATGAGCCATCAGATCTATTTGATGCCTCAAGGGGATTAAGGCAAGGAGATCCTTTATCTCCTTATTTGTTTATCATTATGGCGAAAGGGTTGGGAAGATTTCTCAAGTCTCAAGTCATGTAGGGTCTCATTCAGGGGTGGAAGTGGGATAGTAGTTTGCCACCTCTTTCCCACCTTCAATTTGTTGATGATATTGCTTTTTTGGGAGTTGCCACTATCAAGGAAGCTGGCAATATTAGATAGTCTCTTGACATATATCTTGGTTCTTCTAGATAGTTGATTAATGAGGACAAGTCTTCTATTTTCTTCTTCAATACCCCTCCTCTTATTTAAGCCAGGATTGCTCGCATTCTAAGATTCTAGGTTGGGACTCTCCCCTTCATTTATCTTGGTATTCCAATTTCATCTCATCCTCTACCTAGATCTTCTTAGCAGTCTATGCTTGATAATTTTAGAAGGAAGGTGAATCATTGGACTTTCAGATGGCTATCCACTGCAGGTAGAGTGTTGCTTTTAAAATTTGTTGTTCAAGATTTACCCATTTATAGATGTTTTGTACAAATAGCTCCCTCTCACTTCATCAAGGACATGTATTCTTTGTCAAGACAGTTTATATGGTCTGGAAAACTTTATCAATATAAATGGAGTTTGGTTAGGTGGGATTCTATATGTAGGCCGATGCAAGAGGGAGGCCTTGGGTTGCGACAAACAGCTCTTTTTAGGTAGGCTTTGGCTACAAAACTTTATTGGAGATGGTGTACTTCTTAGGATCAGATTTGGACTAAAATATTATCTTGTAAATACTTGAAAGGTATTTCTAAGACTGAAATCCCTAGAGAGAGCTTGGTTGGGAAAGGTTCAATTATATAGGACACTCTAAAAAAATGAGCTAATTTAATCAAGCAGGGTTTGTTCTGGATTTGCAATCAGGGATCAGATGCTCTTTTTTGGTAGGATTCTTGGGATGGCCACCCTCCTATCTTGAATCAATATCCTAGGTTATGTTCCCTAAGCATTTTTTTCTTGGAAGCAGGTTGGACTCGTATGGAGGATTTTAAAAAAATCTAGTCTTTTGGAAATATGGAGATGTATAGGTGGAAAGATCTGCGAGAATGGCTTCAAGGGGGACTAGCCAAGGACAGAGAGGTTCTTGCTCTTATTATTACGGGGAGACCCTATTCTTCATTGAGGGGTAAAGATATTCTGGCTTGGAACCCTAATCCTAATGGAACCTACTCGATAGTCTATGGTTATCAGGTTCTTGATAAGCAAAAGTATGGGAGTCTTCCTATCACTTGGTGGAAAAAGGTGTGGAACAAATTTGCCTGGCCAAAATGTAACTTATTTCTCTGGTTGGTAGCTCGTAATAAATGCCTCACTTGGAATAATGTGAGGAAGAGAGGATTTCAAGGTCCCTCTTTTTGTGTCCTTTGTAGTAAGAATGAGGATGACTCTTCTCATTTATTTTTCCAATGCTCCTTTTCCAGAGACATTTGGCACCGTTGGTGGAGCACCTGGAACCATCCATGTTTTCATGTGTTGTCCTTGGTGGATTTTTGGAGTAGTCTGGGCAGACCTCCGACCAAGGCCCCCTTCCTTCGGGTGGCTGGGCCCTTCTTACATCATCTGGAAAATTTGGCTCGAACGAAACCGATGCATCTTTCAAGGCATTTATTTGGATGTTCAATAGATTTGGCAAAGGATCCTGTATATGGTTTAGGAAACCATCCATAGCAAATGTGATGTGGACCCTCTTTTGGATTCTAGGGAGAAGAAGGTACAACAAGCCCTTGGTCTCTTTGGGAATGGTGTGAACTCTTCTAGCCTTAGTAGGGTTCCTCAGCTCAACAAGAAGGTTAGGAGAGATGGTAGGTGGAGGCCACCCCTAGAGGAGTTTTAAAAATTAATACTGATGGATCGTCCAAGGGTAATCCTGGACATGCTGGCATTGGTGGTGTTGGAAGAGATTCTACTAGTGGTGTCAATTTTTTCTTTTCCATTTATAAAGGTGTTCACTCCAACAATTTTATGGAAGCTCTTGCAATTATTGAGGCTTTGCAGAGGGAGTTTTCTCTTGGCTAGCGTAGGATTATTTGCGAGTCTGAATCTCAAATTGTGGTTAATCTTTTAAATAGTAAAATGGTGGAGGAAGTTAATTGGCAGTTGTCCTCTGTAGCCGTTCAGATTCTCAGAATGAGTGAAGAGTTCAAATTTATATCCTTATTGCACATTCCAAGGGAATGGAACATGGTTGCTAATTACCTAGCCAAAAGGGCTTCTGAGCTGTTGGATCCTTGGAGTATCGATAACTGGGAGAGTCTCCTGTCTGGGGACTCTCAATGCTTGCGGGAGTTATCCACAAGGATGTACAGGCTTAATGTGGTTTGTTCTTGTTGTATTTTATGGGTGTCATTCTAGTCTAGTGGTTTTAACCTGTTTGGTTGTTTATTTGAGTCCTGGTTGGAAGCTCAGTTGTACTCTGTAATCTAGACTTTTTATCAATAAATTTTTACCCCTTTATTTAAAAAAAATATATCATGGAGTTGAAAAGGAAATGTACCAATTTAAAGAAGATAAAATATATTCTAAAAATAATCTTATAAATATAGCAACATATATAATTGTTAATACTTAATGTCCGACAAGGATAGCACAGTCATTAGGGATTTGGTCTCTCTTTGGGGAGGTCCAAACCACGGCTTACCAAGATGGGAATAGGTTGGATGGTAGTGGTAGTGTGTTTGTCAGTTGCTTGCCTCAATTCGATGCTCCTAAGAATCAGAGTTCCATTGACTTCGTCTAACCCAGTAGATTAGGGTTTATACTGGCAGCACTGAATGGTGTTACCAATTCCCCTACTTATTAAAAAAAACATGTAATACTTTGATCCACGATTCGAACCTCTACGATGCAAAGGGGGACACAAAGGTTGTGTGTTAAATTCCCTATTGATAAGCATAGCTCTCGGCTTTACGAGGGGTCATGGTTGGGAGGAGACTGCTCAGCCCTGTGCATTGGTCGTAGGGGTTTCTCAAACTAACCTAAAATTTTGAGCACCTAAAGGTGCAGTGCAACTGTTTGGGATTTGGCTCTTCTTCGAGAGGTCCAAGGTTCAAACCATGACGTGAGCGAGTGTGTAATGGGATGGGTGTGTGGTGGCTATGTGTTAAATTCTCTATTGATAAGTATAGCTCCCGATTTTATGAGAAGTCATGGTTGGAAGGAGACTGCTCAGCCCTGTGTATCGGTCATAGAGGTTTCTCACAATAACCAAATAAAATAAATTAAAAAAAAAACATGTAATACTTAATAAAAATGATATCAATTATGATTTTAGGCTCACGTTTAAAAGTCCCAAATTCAAACTATAATGAAATATATATGAGTATGTTTTAAAACCAATTTTTTGCCCAACCTTAAACATCAAAAATTTCTCACATCAAAAGTTTCCTACAATAACTAATTCTTTTTTAAAATTAAAAAAATTATTAATAAAAACAAATATATATATATATATATATATATATATATATACAAAGTGCAAACATAAATTTATTAAATTGGCCACAAGTGTTATAGATAACCAAGAAAGAGGACTGCATGGTTCCTCTAATACTCTATCTTATGACACGCACTAAGCTGAAGGGCTTACTAAGTAAATAGCAATCTTATTTTTATGTAAGTTGATTGAAAAATATTGCCAAATGAGCAATATTTAGGGTTCATTCTACATATTTCTTTAATAACCTCAACTAGTCTACCCGTTTGCACTTAATTTTATATTTGCATCTGATATATAAGACAGGTGTTTTTTTTTGTTTTTTTTGTGAGGATAGTCCTAATCTTATATAAAATTGATGATATGTTATTATCCTACAAAAATAATTTTATGAAATTGATGAGTGCAAGTAATTTATCAGTAAGAACATCATTTATATTGGTAAATAACAAGGTTCCACAAGCCTGGGGGACGGGGGGACGGGGTTTCCGGGGACGGCGGGGGACGGCGGGTCGATTTTAGGGGACGGCTCGGGGACGGCTGGGGGGACGGCTGGTATAATACTATAAAAAATGAAATTTTTTAGAAATTTAGAATAATCTACACATTCAAAATTCTACACCCAACAAAAATGATATTTCATATTACTAATCAATTATGTAAGTGCAGCCATTCATATTCAGATTAGTTACTAACACATAAGTGCAGCCATAATTGAGTCATTTAACATTTTCATGTTCATATTAGTTACTAATTTGCAGCCATTTAATTGTTTCAAGTTCAACAACTATAACTTGAAGGTTCAGCCAAGGATATCAAGTGCAAACAATGTTCAAACAGTCATCATTTTAAGTAATAACAGTCATCATTTTTTCAGCCACCAATGTTCAAACAAAGACTGTCATTTTTAAAACTTTTCAATCACTAACTGTTCAAATATGACAACAATCAAAAATCAGAAATACTCATAGTATCAATGCTCATTTACAACAAAAAAAACTCAAAACTAAAAGAGTATACAATGTAATGGAACTCCTATGGAACTTCTGTTGGGCTATCACTATCAAAATCTGTATCACTATTTGATGAGATGCCCTCATCATCTAAGTGAAGATCCTCCAATGAAACTCCAACCAACCCCTCATGACTGTCATCCTCATCAATCTGTCCTGCATCCTCCGGATCAACATCCCATCGTGTAGCCGGAGATTGCTTGTACTCGGCTTAACTCTCTCACGAAGACGAAGAGAGCTATGCACCGCAACTAGCTTCTCCACTCTTGCGAGAGGTAAGCCTATTCCTCCTCACATTGTGGATAAAGTTGTATGTAGACCAATTCCTCTCAGCAGCAGAGGAACTAGCAACCTGTGAAAGAACCCTAATTGCAAAATATTTCAAGTTAGGTGTGCTGTCCCCATATAGCTGCCACCATCCAATGGGATTTTTTTGGGCAATGGTAGCCCTATCCTCCTTACACTCTGGGTGGCTGAAGCGAGGGCCATCGAGATTAGCAAAATTGAGCCACTCATTTCTAATATTTGAGCTCTCCTCCTTCGCATATATCTTTCTAATGGCCTCCAAAAACCCTTCTCTCACCTCTGGATCCTCATGGGGAGGCACTCTCCCGTGCCTAAGCTCATACCACTTTGGGTTTACTGCATATGCTGCCATATGAAGGGGGGTGTTCATCCTATCCCACCTCCTCTGTATAATAGGCCTGATGTAGGCCTCATAGAATAACAGGGATGGATCTCTAGCATAAATGACTTTTTTAATCTCCCCCAACATGTCGTCAAAAGTCTCATATATTTCTCCTAGACTAGGAGCATCTCGTGTCAAGATATCCGATGACAAGGAACAATAGGGGCAACAAAAGACACAATATACCTACAAGAAATCAAAAACAAAATTTAGAAACTTATATGTCACATTGTCATATGAGCACTCCAATTTGAAACAAACAATGAAAATTGAAAAATCATAAATTAAAATAACATTTTGGTTTCTTACTTGGCTTGAGACCACCAACTATCATCCAATGTTTTGTCTCTAATTTTTTTGCCCTCCTCTCGTCCTTGATTCTCGCCACCTCTTCCACTCCGTGCATACTACCATGGATTGTAGAGCATCTTGCACCTCAATCATCCTCTCCAATAAAATGAAGTAGGTGGCGTATCTAGTGTCTCCCGGTTTGATGAACTCCTTCTTTGAGAAGGACCGAAAGAGGGCTAACGAAGTGTGATGGTTGCAAATGAACATTTGCATATCTCTGGCTTGTGCAACCATCTCCTTCACCCAATCTATCCTCCCAATGTCTTTCAATGCATTGTTCAATGCATGAACACAACACGGGGTCCAAAAAATATGTTTATATTCTTGTTCTATCATTTTGCCCGCACGTTGGCAAACAGGGGCTGCATCTCGTAACTCACTTGTAGTGTACAACAAAAAATTAAAATGGTCTCATTTAAGTTTTTAACAGCCATTTAGAATCTAGATTTGTAATTTTAAAATTTAAAGATTTTAATTTTCTTTAAAAAATCTGAAAAAATTAAAACTTAAAGTAAAACAGAAATTATCGAATTGATTACCTGTACAACATTGGAGGCTCCAACCTCCTCAATAGCCTCCTTCAACTGAAGGAACTGGAACTCAGCATCCTTTTTTTTTCCCGTGCAATCAATGGCTTTGAGAAAATAGGGACTTGCTTTACATGTGACAATGATATTGATGAGTGGACGTTGACGAATGTCAATCCACCCATCCATGATGATAGAACATCCATGAGTCAACCATGTGTTCCTCATCTCGCTCCATAACCACACCGCATTTGGAATAGTGTTTGTCTAAAAGAGAGGTACGCAACCTATTTTCTCCAAGCGGTAGATATGAAGTCCCTGCCTTGGTTATTTCTCTTATTGCGTCCTTGAAGTAGGGGGAGCGTGCAATATGGAAAGGCAGCCCATGTGCAAAAAATAATTTTGCTATAGCATAATCTGCTGATTCTCTTCCTTGCACATTAAACATTTCACTTACAGTTCCCCTTTTCTTTGAGGGCAGCGGTGGCATACTGGATGTTTGGGTTAATTCTTCTGGCTGTTCTAAGGAGGCCCCAACGTCCTCTCTAAATGATGGGCTGCTTGTAGATGAAGACAAACCAAAATTTTTTAATCTAGACTCTTGCACAATCTTATGGATTTCATTAACTTGTGCCCGGGTCATTTTTTGGCAAGCCCTAACCCCCGCTCTCTGCCTTATCTCGTGAGATGAGACTCAACCCTAGTATAGCTGCCCTTAAATGTGGTTTTGCAAATATTACACAGCCATGTTCTTGAGCCCCCAGAAATTTTTTTTCCCTTGGTCACGCTTAGTTACAAATTGCAGCAGTGGTTTTTTTATATTAAATGGACCCCCGGCATATTCTTTAAGTAACAAAGATGGGCAGCCAAAACTAGGTTGAGAAGAAGTGCTATCCCCTTTGGAAGTTTGGGGTTGGATGTTAGAAGATGAATCCTTAACAGCAGCAGTATTCATGTTTATGTTTGGATTTTCAGTTTGGTTTTCCTCCTCCCCTCAAAAGACCCCGATGCACTCGCTGGCCATGTTTTGTGTTGAAAATTTGAAATTAAAATATAAAATTTCAATTTGAAAACTTCAAATCCCTAACAGCTTGGAAGAGGTAAAAAAAATTTAAAAACCTAGTGCCTTCTGCTGTTGTTTGCTGCCTTTTGCTGTTGCTTGTTGCCTACTGCTGCTGCCCTTGCTTGCTGCCCTTGCCTACTGCTGTTGCTTGCTGCCCTTGCTGCCTACTGCTGCTGCCTACTGCTGCTGCCCTTGCTGCCTACTGCTGCTGCTATGCTGCCCTTGCTGCCTTTGCTGCCTACTGCTGCTGCTATGCTGCCCTTGCTACTGCTGCTTTTTCCTTTTGCTCTCCAGCTCTCTTTTTCTCCTCTTGAAAAATGAAAGATGAGTGTAAGTAGTTTTTACTTTTTTGTTTTCACTTTATATAACTTAGTTTTAGGTTTAGGGTTTTGGAGGGGGGGGTGAGACTCAAAATGGGTCCCACCCCATCCCTTTTTTAAAAGTTAAAAAGTTAAATTTTTTTTTTTTTTTTTACTTTTTCCCCTTGGTGGGGACGCCCAGCCGTGGGGGACGGCTGGGCCCCATGGGGGACGCCCAGCCGTCCCCGGGGACGGCCCGAGCGTCCCCCATGGGGCCCAGCCGTCCCCGGGGACGGCTGGGCGTCCCCGGGGACGCCCCAAAAAGGGGGACGTCCCGGGGACGGGAGGCCACAGGCCTCAGCCGTCCCCGGACGTTTCCCAACCGTCCCCCAAAAGGGGGACGGGGGGAAACGTCCCCTTGCCGTCCCCCCGTCCTGGGGGACGTGGGAAACGGGGGGACGCGTCCCCCAGGGTGGGGGACGCGTCCCCGTGGAACACTGGTAAATAATGATGATACTCAAAAAAAACCCCACAATGGATGTATATAAGAAATATTGATATATTTAAGAAAAAAATTTGATATATTAAAGAAAAAATTATGCATCCATAAGAGAAGTGGTATGTAAGGAACTTTTTTGGTTGCATGTCTATGCCAGTATGACTTCATAGCGAATTTGGACAGTCACTTGGTTGCATAGCTTTGAATTTGGACACAATCACTTGGTTGCATAAGAAAATTGATAACATCTTTTACCTGATGCAAAGTATAACTTTAATTCAAATTTAAACATAATTAACAACCCGCTTTCTTATATATAAACAGTTACTACTAACCGAACTATCCTTCTAGATATCTTATAAAAACAATTGCTTGATACGGTAAGCTGACTTTTCATGAGCGAAGATCGGATTACTATTTTCTCAAATAAAAACCTCGTCTTTATATTTTATTATTAAAAATATTTTTTAATATAATTATTTTTAAAAATCAAATTTCATATATTTAAATAAAAATGATTTAATAGGTAAGTAAATTTATTTTTTCAAATAAAAAGTTTGCTTTATGTTTTGATGTTTTTTTTTTTCACATGGTGGAATCGGTAGCCGCCACGAATCGGGACAGGCTGTCCAGCTTTTATGGCCGCCACAATATTCTGCGTTGTTCGTCCTGAAAGCTACCACACAGATCTTCGCACAATCCGCCCCTATAACCGCCATGCCACAATCATTTTAAACCTTTTACGCCGTTGAAAGCACTAGGAAAGGGACAAGCGTTTAGTTCGGCGAAGCCCGATATTTGAACCTTGGACCTTCGCCCCTGTTATGGGGTTTATGTTTTGATGCTAATGTTCAAAAAAAAAATTAAAAACACCTTATTTTGAAGAATTGTTTATGTAGTTTAGTCATGTATATTTATAAATATGAAAATATAATATTAAAAAAATAATAATAATTTTTTTATAAACATCTTTAAAGAAAAAAAAAAAAAAAGGTTATAGTTACAAGTTTTTTTTGCAGTGGTAAAGGTTTTTGCCTTTTTTTGAGAGGTTTGAGGTTCAAACCCCATTCAATATGAGGGGACCGAGACCCCTCATAAAAATTTGTATAAACTCATTGCAAAAAAAGAAAAAATAAGTTCAAACCCCACTCAGTATGAGGGGACCGGGACCTTGTATAAACTCATTGTAAAAAAGGAAAACTAAAAATTAGGGTTTAAAATTGAAAATTGTTTATCAACCTACTAAGGTATTCCTTTGTCTGATAAATAAAATAAAAAGGAGCTTTGGATCTCTTTTTTGGATAGAATGAAAGCTTACTTGGCAGGTTGGAAAGGTAAGTTCTTAACAATGGCAAGAAGGCTACAACTTATAAAGACTACATTGCAATTCATCCCTATTTATATGATGTCACTTTCAAGATTGCCTCCAGGTATAGCATCAAAATTGATAAAATTTAAAGAGACTTTCTATGGAAAGGTTGTGAGGAAAAATTTAGGTTTCCTATTTGTAAGTGAGATAGGGTTTTTAAAGGAAAGAATATTGGAGGAGCATGCTTGTGAAATTGCAAACTTATGAATTTGGCATTAGGAGCAAAGCTTGGGTGGAGATTATTCAGAGATCAAGGAAAAAAATGGGCAAAAATATTACTTAAAAAGTATGTAAGTTCTCTTGATGCAATGAAATTATTTAGGAAAATAACCCTACCCAAAGGATCGTCAACATGGAACTTCATATCAGAGAGTTTGCAATTGATAAAAAAACATAATAGATGGTCATTCAATGAGGGGAGTATGCAATATTTTGGTCAGATGCTTGGTTGAAGCCTTATCCTCTTATCTCTTCCTCAAAATGGTAACCATTGGCTCAAACATGCTTAGCATATAAAGGTCCAAAAGTCAAAGACTATATTATTATGAGCAACAACTCTAGATCATTGATTGTTTTTAGTAACCTAGTTGAAGGAGAGGAACTAAAACAAACTGCAAATGAACTTCAAAAGATGCTTCAAGAGTTTTATTTACCAATTTTTACATGAAAGGATGAGTTGGTTTGGAATTTATCAAATGATGATGGATACTTGATCAAGTTGGGATATGAGGATCTAAAACAATCAAAATTTTCTTCTCCCCAAGATTTTCCTTGGACGAATCTTTGGTCATTAGAGGTTCTCCTTAAGGCCTCAACATTCCTTTGGTTATCAATTCAAAGATTCTTACATGAGAGAATCTACAAAGAAAAGGATATTATGGACCCTTTAGATGTGCCTTGTATGAGAAGAATTTAGAAACATCAGACCATTTACTTCTCTATTGTCTGTTTGCTCACACCATTTGGAGTTATTTTTTATAAAATATGAAATTATATTGGGTAGCTCCATCAACATTGAAAGAGTTGATGAAATGTTGGATTAATTATTTCAAAGCTAAAGCATTATGTATTCTATGGAGGATTGGTCTTGCCATTATTTGTTGGAATTTATGGCTTGAAAAGAATAATAGAATTTAAAAAAAATAAATCTCAAAATCATGCCCAAGTTTGGAACCGTATTATTGTCTCTCTTGTAGAATGTCTATAAATATGGTGCTCATCATGGGAAGTCTCAATTGCAAAAAAATAGAAGCTAATAACATGGCTACAATATTTGAACACACATGGAAGAGTCATTTGCAACAATGGAATTAAAACAAAGGATCTACTTCGATCTACGTTAAAATGAAAATATCCACAAATTGTGTTTATCATAATTATGCTTCTAAAGAAAATTCAAGAAAAGTTGGTGGAGGTGGTGTTTTTAGAAATAGTGAAGGCAAAATTCTTCTCACTTATTCAAAATCATATGGAACTTCAACTAACAACTATGTAGAGGCTAGGGCACTTCTTATAGAGATTAAAATTGCAATAGAAAAGGGATGGAAATATATTTCAATTGGGGGGCACTACAAATTATCATCAATGTTATTAACAAAAATGGATGTGGAGATTAAATAAAAAATAATATTATTGATGATGTTCATTATCTATTACTAGAGGCAATCTCTTGGAAGTGTGAGCATATTTATAGAGAAGGAAATCAAATAGCAAATAAATTAGTGAATTGCGGTGTTGATCTTCATATCGATGAAATTCAAATTTTAAAAGGAAATTGGCCAAGTGAGATTTTATCTCTTAATCAAAATGATGTCAAGGTGTTTATTGTGGAAACATAGCACTTCAAAGATGTTGAAGAATATATTTAAAGGAAAAAGAAATGAAAAATGTGTGATATCCATCAAATCTAATATTCTTGGAGTGGCCTCCAATAGAAGCCACTTATATCTTCTTAAATAAAAAAAGGAAAAAATGTTTGATAATCAAACAAAATTTTCTAAAGGTATTTGTTGGACATCCACTTCATTAATACGAAGATAAGTCCATAATTTTGAACGAACTTATATTGTTTTTCTTTTAAATAAAAATTTTGATCTTATATTTTAATAAAAAATAACATAAAAGTTATGTATAAAATTATTTTTAAGATAATTTTTTAAAAATTGGACTTTTGCAAGTCAGAACAAGTGCAAGCAAAGAGGAATTGCGAGCTAGGAGCAAGCCCCACTAGCTAGTATGGAAGGAAAATTGTATTTGAAAGCCCTAATGGGAAGTTAGGATGCCCTAGTTAGAAGTATGGATGCCTAAGTTGAAGATAACTAGAATAGTGAATATATGGCAAGTTTGATCCTAGAAGATGTTACACCAAAAATGATTATTAAGGATGAGATGTTCAGGCATAATATAATAGTTCTTAAAAGTAGAGGGTTAATATGTAAGCTCCATGAAGATTGATCCGGGTTTTCGGAGATTCAAAATTGGATCAAGTGAAAGTGGGGATTGAATTCAAATTACTTTGTGATTTTTTCCTAAAGGTTTTTTCCTCATCTTTTTTTCCATTTCAAAAATCATGGATATAATTATGGGTAGTGGCCCATGGTTTAGAGGGAGAGATGTCCTTTTTTTAATACCATGGAATGAAATTATTTCTATTAAGACAACAACTATTAAGAAGCTTTTGGGGTAGGTTAGGCGTTTTGGACTTCCATATCAGCTTATCAATAAGAATGTTTTGAAGAATATTGAAAATACCTTAAGGAGATTCATTAATAAGGGACTAACTATTGAGCGAAAACATGCTATATAACTCGAATATGTGTTGTTATGGATATTTCAAAATCTTTGCCGCAATCCATTAAGATTATATTTGAATCAAGAGAATAGGATCAATAAGTGAAATATGAAAATATCATATTTCAATGCCACAATTATTATAAGACTGGACAAATGGCCAGAGATTACAAAGTGAATGAGATAAACTTCAAGACAAAAAAATATTGTTATAGAAGCTAGCTCAATTCAAGAATATTCCATCCCAAAAGAAGAGGCCAAGAAATCCTATATACAACATCATATGACAAAGGCCACCATAACTCACTTGGATCAACCGTTTAGAAGAAATAAAAAAGGATATAAGGGATGATAAATTACAATGTGTAAGTTCAAGTTCACAAGGAACTAAAGGTGCAAAGGAAGATTTGGAGAAAAATCCTAAAATAAAGAGAAGAGGTCAAGGTTATTCTAGGTAAATCATCTTCATTTTCCTCAAGTAGTTTATAATCCTCTCCTAGTAATAAAAGTGAAAGTGGTGTCAAGGTTATCCTTTGAACTTTAGGGTTTTAAGAGTAGCATAATAAAGAAATAAGGCTGGAGAAAATCCTTAGCAATTTAGGGTTTTTATGGCAACATAAGAAGGTAATTGCTATGGAAGAGCGCCCTTGCACTTCAGGGTTTCCAGTACAACATAGAGAAGAATGTATTTTTAAGGTTATTCCTTGCACATCGATCTTTTAGAGCAAGATAAACCTATAGATGATAAGTCTTACTAAGAACAGTTTGAGAAGATTGAAGAGATTGATAAAGATGAAAGTATCGATGAAAATGAAAAATAGAGGAAGATCCAATAAACCAAGACAAAGAGAAAAAGAAACTTAGAGGGGTTTTGATTTGGGAACAAAAGCAAATATAGCTAGTGTTAACAAGAAGTGGAAAATAAAAATGGCAATGAAAATAATATCTTGGATTTTTTTTTAATTTACATGGTGGAATCGGTAGTCGCCATGAATTCGGGAAGTTTGTTCAGCTTTTATGGCCACCAGAGTATTTTGTGTTGTCTGCCCCAAAATTCGACATGCAGTTCTTCATGCAGTCCACCCCTATAACCACCATGCCACAATCATTTTAAACATTTTACATCATTGAAAGCACTAGAAAAGGGACAAGCGTTCAGTTCAACAAGGCCCAATATTTGAACCTTGGACCTCCACCCCCCTTACGGGATTTGGTTGAACCAATTGGTCTACACCTCGGACCTAATATCTTGGAATATTAGGGGCATGAGTAAGAACCCTAAAAAAAGTATTAAGAAATTGTCAGGTTGTTACAAACAACATACTTAAAGATATGGAAATTGGGCAGCAAATATTTTAACCATTAGTGGTGTTGAATTTCATCTTTACAAAATTTAAATTTCAAAAGGTAACTGCATGGGCGAGATTTTATCTCTCAATAAAAATGATATCAAAGAGTTGATTATGAAAACTTAGCAGTTTGAAGAATATGGTGAATATCTTTTATATAAAGGCAAATTGGATGTTAGGATTCCATATCCTAACCTATTTTTATCACTTATTTATTTAATTATTTATGTTTTATAATTACAAATGGACCATCGTGTCCTTTTATAATAACCCTAGATAGATATAAAATAGGGTAGAGTAAAAGAATATATTCATATTCCATTGGAATATCTTTCCTCACCAGTGCAATAGTGATTCTCTTTAAAATTGTGATTATTTATTACTTTTGTAATTTATAATAAATATTGCCAATTATTTTATTGGAATTATTAAGATATGATCAAGGATCCTATCATCTGGTATCAGAGCAAGGGTTTGAGAAGGCTGCATAGTTTATTGTTTCTCCAACAAATTAGATATCATCGATGTTTTACTTGGATAATAGAAGACATAGACATATCTTCACCTACACCTGCTTTTGCTCATCAACGTCATCCACTGCTCGATGTTGCCCACACAATTGGAGCAACAGAACCTACCACCCCGCATTACATCTCCAATCTCTCATCCTTACCATTAGATATATCTTCACTTGCACCTGCTTCTGCTCATCAACGTCATCCACTACCCGATACTACCCACACAATTAGAGCAATAGAACCTACCACACCTCCACTAGTGAAAAAACATCACGAAGCACC
The DNA here is from genome assembly GCA_028583015.1 of Wollemia nobilis. Classification (NCBI taxonomy): domain Eukaryota; kingdom Viridiplantae; phylum Streptophyta; class Pinopsida; order Araucariales; family Araucariaceae; genus Wollemia; species Wollemia nobilis. The sequence continues at coordinate 323,922 of JAQPPZ010017031.1, read as the reverse complement.
AAAACAAATGCTCACATAGGTAGGGATGGATAAGAATCATTCCCATATCCATCATTAACACAAATCGGGTCAAGAAAAAAAAAATTCCTCAAATTTTCTCTATGCGATGATGTTTTTCGTGAGACAAACGAAAAACTAGTAATAAAATTAAAAATATATATTAATAAAATCTAAGGTTTTAAAATATTCGACCGTCGTTAAATTTTCTTGGTCACTGGAATATCGCACAAGGGTTGTATAGCTATTTTTTGGCCAAAAATGGAAGTGTAAATTATCCCACATTCTTTTCACGATGGGAAGAGAAGGATATAAAACATCTTTACTGCCCATAGGGAAGTAACTACCATACGATAGTCACAATCCCCCTCTCACGTGTCCAATTGGCCCTGCTTCGCCCTACCACTATCCCCTCACTCACCTCATGATTCACGTCTATTGTTGTAGACTATCCACTGCCTACCGTTGTTACCTTGCTTACCCCGTGTTTCCTACCTATCATTGTCAATTGTCCCCCACCTGCTGATGTCCATTCACCCACCTCATGCTCTGCCCTGCCCAGTCACACCTCATGCTATGCCCTACGCAATCACACCTCATGCTTCTAGTGTGCTATGCCCTACCCAGTCCTGCCTCGTCACCTGTAAGTAATATCCCACTCAAAAAATATCCCACCCGAAAAGTGAACATTGTCCATTCAAATTTGAAATTCCTAACTATTGGAGGACTCAATTCAAAGTTGCTAAAACAATTTTTTTGACCAACTAATTTTAAATTTTTGCTAAATTTTTGCCAAACTACATTAAAATTCACCAAAATTTAAATTTACATTTGGTGAAGACTTGAATTTTGCTACTACTCCTCGAATGGTTGACGGACAAAGATCGCAAGACATTACTCTCAAAAAACTCAACCATGAGCTTCACCAACTTAAGGACCAATTTTCTCAAGAAAATTTAGCTATGAGGCAGGATTTTGAGGAAAATATAATAGGGATACACTTGATGATAGACAACGTAAATAACTCTATTAATACGATGAATCAAAATATGGCACTAGTTCTAGCTGGCCAACCCACCGGAGGGTCGACACACCCGATACATCTTGGGGGACCACAAACATCTATCCTTCCAAGAACAACTAAATTATATTTTCCCAAATTTGAAGGAGGCGATCCCATGAATTGGATTTATCGAGTAGAATAATAATTCTCCTTAAACCAGATTCCTGAGGTATAAAAATTTCGTATTGCATCCTTCCACCTTGAAAACAATGTTGTTCAATGGTACCAATGGTATGAAAAGACTAATGGCACGCCTACTTGGATAGACTTTACACAAAATCTATTGGTACGATTTGGCCCTAGTAAATTCAAAAATTTCACAAGAGCCCTTACCAAGCTATGTCAAACCACTTCGGTGTATGAATACCAAGCTCAATTTGAGAAATTAGCCAATCACACAATAGGGTTGGATGCCTCATTTTTCAAAGTTGTTTTATCAGTGGATTAAAAGAATAAATTCAGCTAGAGGTACAAATGTACAATCCCAGTACCATGATGCAAACCATTGGATTGGCCAAATTAGCTGAAGATAAATTCAATGCTCAACATCGAGTAGGAAAACCACCTATGGGGAAATCACTAAATACTTACACCACCCCCACACCTAACCAAACCTTACCAATTAAACATCTTAGCTTTGACGAAATGAAGGAATGATGAGCAAAAGGCCTCTGTTATCATTGTGATGAGAAATTTGTACCAAATCATAAATGGACTACACAAACATTATATTATGGATGCAGCCAATCCTTATAGTTCAAAAAATGAATAAAATAAGATCAAGGTAGAAGTGGTAACGGATACAACCGATGATAGCAATAAATTTCCACTAGAAATTTCTTTTAATGCCCTCATCGATAATTCTTCTCCACAAACTATGAAAGTTCCAAGGTCCTTCAAATGACAAAACCTCATTGTGCTCATTGATTGCGGTAGTACCCATAATTTCATTGACCCATGTGTGGAAAAATAAGCTAATTGCTATATACAGCCCTGTAATAGTTTTAAGTTCATGATTGGTAATGAAGGAAGGATCACCTGTAAAGGGAAGTGCCAAAATATTAAGCTCACCATGGGTGATTACAACATGAAAAATGACATGTATGCACTTCCATTAGGAGGATGTGATATTGTCCTTGGGGTGCAATGGTTACAAACACTCAGGATAATCCAATGGTATTTTGAGACTTTATGGATGCAATTCACAATAAAAAAATAAAATATATACTCTTAAAGTATTACAATCAAGCCTCTCCCAAATAGTAAGTTCTCATCGAATGGAGAAAATTATTCGCAAATTGGACAAGGGAATAGTTGCACAATTATTCTCTATTCAAGCCCCAGATGAGGACCAAAAAGAGGTTCCAGAATCACCATGACTCCTAATACGTCATTCAGGAGTAATTAACAAATTGAAATGGTTTCCCCCCACCGTCGTCACGATCCTACTATTCTTCCTACCAATCCCCTCCTAAAGATTTGACCTTCAAGATATCCATGCCTACAGAAACGTGACATTAAATTGGTGCAAGAACTTGAGCAAATGCTACTTGGAAAGCGCTTCATCCACCCCAATAACAATTTCCTCCCTTTCATATTTGAGGATAAATTTTCTTTTAAGGAGGGTGGCATGTTAGGATTCCATATCCTAACCTATTTTTATCACTTATTTAAATTATTTATATTTTATAATTACAAATGGACCATTGTGTCCTTTCATAATAACCCTAGATAGATATAAAATAGGGTAGATAATGTTGTAGGAAAACATCAATTAAGTAAAAGAATATATTCATATTATATCCATTGGAGGGTCTTTCCTTACCAGTGCAATAGTGATTCTCTTTAAAATCGTGATTCTTTATTACTTCTACAATTTATAATAAATATTTTCAATTATTTTATTGCAATTATTAAGATAGGATCAAGGATCCTATCATTAGATATGGCTTAAATTGATAGCAATATAATGAAAGCAATGTAATGTTTTATTTTTTTTTATGAAAAATATTATATTAATTAATATTAATCATACAAAAAATGGCGGGTGGAATTAGAACACCCCACAAACCATAAAATTTGCTAGGTGGAGGAAATCACACCTCCCAAATAAAAATAGAGTCTAAAAAATAGTACTACATGCCATCACGAGCAATCATTACATAGACATCCCAAGACAATCATTAAACAAAGATCAAGGAGCGGGAAACAAGTTATCTTCCTCGCTGACACACTGCCAATTTCCATCCGAAGAGACTGGGGAAATCCATATTTCTTCTACATTACCACAAATCAAAGTTCGTTGAGGAGGACCCTAGCTAACTCATCTTGGAATGTTTGGTAGAATACATGTTGCTTGTAAGTTGCGGCTTCTTCTACCTCTGGGAAAACTCCTCCTCTTCTAGGAAAATTCTTGGTAGAATACATGTTACGCATAAGTTGTGGCCTCTACTGCCTCTGATAGTCAGACCTGAACAAACTCTATGCTTCAAGCATTGGGCTTTGGTCAATTTTTTATCAGCACAATTTGCATGAGGACTTGTCAGGATTCATAATATCCATGACATCCTCAGAATCACCTAGGCCCCAAAGTGAACTGAAGTAATTAGTGCCTCCACTAAAATCACCCTTGTCTAAGGACATTTGGTGATGCTTGTCAAAGCTCAGACCTGAGCTATCCCTCGAGGGGATTCAATAATGATGAACTTTAAAAGCTTGTTCCTCCGTAGCCATGGATTATGTGGGCATCATCGATGAAAAATATAGCATGGTAGTGGGACGAGTCTCCGTAGAAATTGAGGCCCAAAGAGAAGTTAAAAAAGGTGGTGACTAAGTAACTATAGCGGCAGTCAGATTAGCATTCGATACCCCTACAGCTTGCATGGTAGACTGCATGTTAACGACAACCGACATGATGGCTTCAGAAGACTACATATAGCTAGTGGGGGCTTGCATAACCTGGGTATCAACAGGTCTGGTCTGAGTAGGTTGCATAGAGGTATTGGCCTTATCATATTGCTTAGAAGCATAATTTTTTTGGGTAGTAACCATTTGCCAGTCGCCTTGGCATTCTCAGGCTCCGTTAGACTGAGCTACCAAGGTAGTCGAAGGGGGTTGGATCTGTTTGAACTTCCACTCCATCAGTGGGAAATCTTGAATCTTGTGAGCAATAGATTGGCAATGATAACAAGTATTCGGTAAATTGATATAGGTGACAGGTTGCCTAATGGAGGTATCACCAATCTGGATATCTATGAAATTCGGTAGGTCTTTGGTGAGGTCGACTTTGACACAAGCCCGCTTGGTAGGGTGAGCTGAGAAAAACCATTCAAGCTCAAGACATACAAACTTGTCGAGGGAAGAGGTAAGCATTTGCAAAAACCTCAAAAGAGGACAGGTAAACCTAGGAACTCAATCCACACAGGAACTTCCAACTCAGCTTGGTCACTATTGTGAAGTCACGAGTGTAAGATTGCAAAATTAATAGGGAATTTCTCACCGTCTAGGGACCTTTGGCTAACACTTTTTGAGCTTGAGCAGGATTAGGAAAGCGAAAAAGGAAATAATCCTTGGTGAGATTTTGAACATTCTCAACTATCACACCATGCGGACCCCAAACTTGTTGCACCCAGGACCTAATGAGGGTATCATTGGGAATTCTACCCAAGAAATACCCGATAAGGGTATGTGACTCAAACCAGTGGTAAGCATTATGAAACTCATGCAAGGGAATGGAAACAACAAGGATAGTACTCTTACCTTGTGAAACACTTTTGGGATAAAATTTCTCGGGTGCTTCCCTGGTGCCATTGCTCTCCCTAGTCGACTCAGTAGCAACTAAGCTAGCCATTTACGAATGATGACAAACCCAAACCCTAGCAGAGTAGTTTTTCCTCAATGTTTTGTTTTTTAATGAGAGTGGCCTCCATTAGAAGCCACACATAGCTTATTTAAAAAGAATTTCTTTTAAAGATAAATTTTTAATTTTTTATTTGAGTTTAGGGTAAGTGGAAAGTAGAAATGAGTTCACATTATTAGTTAAGGCATCTTATTACCTATATGATAGAGTTGAATGAGTAAATTCACATGATTTTACTCAAGTTTATCAAGTTTGAATCACCTATGTTCATCCAAAATCCAATCTTCACTATTAATTGTGATTGAGTTTTCACTATGTCCCACCCCTTAATATTCTTTCACTCTCTCACCTCTTTTGGTTTCAAAAAAGAGGTGTTAGCCAATGGTGAGAATAAATAATTTTATATCACAATGCAAAGGTTCTAATTCCAAGGCAATGGTACAACTTAAGTAGTCTGACAGTGAAGACTTTAAAACTATGAATAAAGATTCAAGGTTCAAATCCTATGGGGTAGGTTTGTACATGGTTGGATAATAATATATTGGGTAAACAACATCTTCCATGTGGGTTGTCTCATATGGCATATAGCCAATGAGACATTAAAAAATATTAAATTTAAGATAAGTGATAGAAATAAAGGACATATATTAAGTTAAAGTTCCAATCCCATAGGTAAAGCTTAGCATTTAATTCATCAAGCTAAAGCTCAAAATCAAGTAGTTGGAATGATCATTATCCAAAAACAGTTTGTCTTAATTGTAATAGAGACCAAAAAATTAAAGTCTTAGTTGTGATAGAGACTCAATATATGTGAATAGTGAGTATTTAACCTTCAAGTAAGTTGTCATGAACTCATTATAAACTAAAATCAGTAATAATTCATTACAAAATAACTCTTCTATTCACTTAATTTATTATATATACATATATTTAATAATTGTAAATAATAATAATAATGGTTAAACTCATATTGTGCTTTTCTTCTATAAAAAAAAATTATATTTTTTAACTATTTTTCAATAAAAAGTAAAAAAATGTTTTGCATACTCATTTTTAAAAATTAAATTTACCCTTATCAATTTTTTTTAAGCGAAAAACCCTTTGCGGTGCCCCCTTGGTTTGAGAGACCACAACTAGGGGGTTCTACACCATAAAATTCACCTAGGAGTCGCGCTCGGCCCTGCCCGCACCAACATTATCAATTGGATTTTAGGTACCCAATTCAACTTTTTGGTAGGGTGGAGATTCGAACCTGAGACCTCCCTTGGAGGATTGCCCTCTCCTATCCAACTCACCTACAACACCTGGGTAACCTTATCAATTAATTTGTGCATAGTTTCAATGAGTTAAAAAATAATAAAATCACGTTTATTAAAAAAATTACTTCACATGTTGCGGATATACTATGTACATAGAGGGTTACAAATTTTTTTTTTTTTTTTTAAATACAAATATTGTTACCATATACAAATGGGTGAAAATCAATTGTTACCATATACAAATGGGTGAAAATCATTACCATTGGTTGTTTGCTAAACCCCATGAAGATATGTGCTAATAATTATATCAAAATTAAAATATGAATTAGTTTTTTTACTATATATATATATTTTTTTATTATTCTCAATGTTTATGTATTTTTTTAATGTAAAAAGGTATTTATATTTAAGGATTAATAGAATTTATTTTTACAAACAAAAAAAGATGCGGATAAACATGTCATGTGGCCAATGCCATCAACCAAAACACTACTGCAATTAAAATAGTGTGGGAAACCAAGAAATCAACTAACAACTAATCAAAATTGCCTTACAGAACTGGTGGGCAAACACTACCAACTAGCTAACATAATGGAATGATTACATACTTAAAAATGATAGTTGAGTGCATGCCATGAGAAAAGCAAAAAAAGAGGAGAAGATCGATTACGTAGGTTTAGTTGCTACTAGGACCAAATCCCACCCAAAATTATCATCAAGAGACTTTGACATCGAATCACATCCATTCTCAAAAGAAGTATTGGGAACATCTTCTCAGTTGTGAGTAAATGAATCCTTGTTGGAAGCAAACACTAGAGCACTTGACTTGTCCTAAGCGTTAAGCCAAGGAGCCGAGGGAGAGAGAGGAGCAGCTAGGTTACCAAGACCAACTCTGTAAGGAGGGGGACCTTTAGCTAGGGTAGGAGTGTGATTTAAGGCTAAGTGACAAAGTTACCTAGATCTAGACCAACTTTGGGGATAATCTTGTTCAAGAGGAACCCGACTGACTATGCACGGAGCGTTCCCCCAATGATCAATCAACTCTTGAAGATGAGAGAGCTCCATAGCCACCTTATTGACTTGAATCACAAGATGTGCATCTTGGAAAGAGATTTTTGACACTTTTTGAATCACTCAAAACAAACAAATGAGACCAAAGTTATGGTCAAATTACTGAACCATGAAGTCTTAGAATGTACGGGTCGACGTGTTCAAAACTGCTTACAAGGGCATCTTTAAAAGGTCGTAACTTCTTCGTTATTGGGCCAAATTGGACGAAACTGATACCATTAGAAATCTAGTTTCAAGGAGCATATTTATAGAGGGGTTTCTGAGAAAATGAAGGTCAGCATAAAAAGTTATGGCAGTCAAAAAAGGGTTGTTCAAAATGACAAAAAAGTGGTAACTTTCAAAATTCAATGAGGGGGTTTTAAATACCAACACTCATTTAATAAAAGGGGTTGGTTTTAAATACCAACACTCATTTAATAAAAGGGGTTGGTTTTAAATACCAACACCCATTTAAGAAAAGAGGCTACACACATTTAAAGAAAGTGGATTTTTTTTTGACAACACATTGTGGCAAATTTTTGCACAACACATAGTGGCAGATTTTTGCACAACACGTGACAAATTTTTGTACAACATATTGTGACAGAGTTTTATACAACACATTGTGAGGGCTTTTTACATAATAAATTGTGATAGTTTTTTTGCAGACAACTCATCCTGAAGGATTTTTTGCACAACACATTGTGAGGGCTTTTCAGATAAACATATTGTGAGGGTTTGATTGCCACATCAGTAGTGGGAGAACCGAGAGGCAAGAGCAGAGATTGGGGAGAACAAGCTGAAGAATACATCCAACTGAATATCAATACAGATTTGTATTATATTTGAATTTCAATAACAATTTGTCCAACTTATTTGGGTCGTGGTTTTTACCATTGTGGTTTCCACGTTAAAAAATCTTGTGTTCTCTTGCAGTTTATAATTGTGTGTGAGATTTTTTCTGTGATATCTAAGTATTAATTTCAATTTGATAAGTAGATCATATATCATGTAAAATATAAAGCATATAGTCAAATCATGGATATATTTTACTAACCTAAGCTGAAGGATTAAGCAAAATCTATGATCTATTTGAGGAAAGAATCAAGTTTTGGCTCTTTACAGATCACAGAGCATGGTGGAAATTAGGGTCTCACATAACTATGTCACCTCACATAGGATACTAGAGTTGGGCTTATGACTACAAAAAATGGAGATCACCTTCAAACTTGTTGGCTCTCCTGCTTGCAAAATTTTTGGGATCATAAACAATGTCCTAATCTTGATCAAGACCTTTTTGATGGTGTTGGATATGGATGACATTGACCTAATCTTGGGTTAGGAGCTCTTTAAGTCATCTAAGGTTGTTATATCAAATTTGCATAATATTTTTTATTATGGATCAGGCTAAATCATGCATGGTGAAAATGATAGAGGAACTACCCTAAGGAAGTGTAAATTGTAAGTGAAATAAATTTGAAGAAAGCAGCTCAAAAGATTAGGAGTTGATGATGTTGGCAGTTTTAGTAGGAGATTGGGATAACAATGAGCAAGTTGGAACAAGCTCAATGACAAATATTGAGGAGGTTCTATAACATTATGAAGATGTTATATCAGTAGCTCTCCTACCTCAACTGCCTCCATTATGGAATATGGACCACAAGATCAAGCTAGTGCTAAGAGCTAAGATCCTAGCTAAACTGCCATACCACATTTTTTAGCCTGAAATGGTGGAATTGAAAAGACAACTCATAAAATTATGCACAAGATACATCCATTCCTTAATGTCATCATATATAGCATCAATTTTATTTTAGTGAAATGATAGGTTGCTTTGGATATACATCGACTACATGGCAATGAACAAGTGGATGATAAAGAACAAGTACCCCCTACTCATAGATGATTGCTTTGATAGGCTCCAAGGGATGAGGGTCTTTTCAAAACTCAACCTTTGTCGAGGGCACTACCAAGGGAGGATTGCACTAGAAGAGGAGGTGAAGACTATCTGCATAATGAGGTATGGATTGTACAAGGTTAACATGATGTCATTTAGTTTGTGCAATGCACCCACCATGTTCAACATCTTGATGAATGATGTGTTTAGACCACTACTGGACAAGTGTGCCATGGTCTACTTGGATGATATATTGATGTATAACCAAAACATTATGGAGCACAAGCAATATCTGGTTAAGGTATTCTATTGTTGAGGGAACATTAGCTTTATGCTAAGAAGGAGAAGTTTCTCTTTAGCCAAAGAGAGGTCCTCTTCTTAGGGCACGTGGTTGGGAATAGGAAGATTCGACCTGATCAATGAAGGTCTAGGCCATCAAGGAATGGGAAATACCTAGGGACAACCATGGGGTATGGAAAATACTCTAAGCAGTTCGTGCAAAGCTATTCGAAGATAATCATGCCTCTAATGAACCTCTTGAAGAAGCAGATGTGGCACTAGATGAAAAAGTGTCAAACTATGTTTTGGAAGTTAAAAATTTGACTAGTGGACCATCCTATTCTTGTCTTACTAGACTTCAGGAAAACGTTTGAGGTGCACAATGATATCTTAGACTTCGCTATCAAAGGAGTTCTCATCTAGGATGGACACCCGATGGCATATGAGTCCAAGAAATTGGACTATAAGTGGAATTATCTCATTCATGAGAAGAAGGTGACAACAATCACCCATTGTCTAAGAGTCTGGAGGCACTTTCTACTTGAGGCAATGTTCATGTTGAAGATAAATGTTCATATTTCAAAACTTAACCAAATTTGATGTCTATGCAAGCAAGATGACAAGCTTTCCTAGTAGAGTACAATGTGGAGATCAAATGTGACCTTGAGAAGCAAAATTTATTTGCAGATACATTGAGTTATGAGCCACAATTGGAAGACATAAAGGCACGTTTGGAGTCCAAGCATGGGGAGGTATGGATTGGACCAAGTGGTGCATTTTTGGAGAGGATATATGAAACTATTATCACGGATCCATAAGCCCTCTTTATGTTTAACAAGGCTAGGGATGGGAAGTTGCACAAGTTTTCTTTGAGGGAAGGCTTGTTGTTTTCACTAGCAACCATCTCTATATTATAAAGTGGGACAAATTTAGTAGAAACTTGATTCAAGAGTGTCATAACACTCTATGGGTAGGTCATCTTGGACAACTTACTTTGATGCTCTTAGAGAGAGGTTGTTTTTGGCTAAACATGAGGTAGAATGTGGAAGATCTTTTGAAGACATGTCTCATCTATCAGCAAGATAAGCAAGATTTGAGGGTTCAAGCAAGACTTATTCAACCCTTACAGGTACTTGTGCAACCATAGGTAAGTGTTTTGATGGATTTCATTACACAATTGTAGGAGGCAAATGGACTTTCATCCACATGGTGATGGTCGATAGGTTCTCAAAGTATGCGGTATTAATGCCATGCAAATACATGTATAAGAAAAAATATATGGTTGTCTACTTCGAGAATGTTGTTAAGCATAGGATAATATTGTTGAGCATTATGTTAGATTGTGATGCTTGCTTCACATGCAACTCTTGGATGGATCTCTTCAAGTTGATGGGCTCTAAGTTACTATTCTCAACTAGTTATCATCCACAAACTAATGGATAGACAAAGTGGATCAATGGGATCTTAAAGGACATTCTTTGGCACTTCATGCTAGCAAATCAATAGAAGTGGCCTTAACTCTTAAACATGACCATTCTCTTACTACTCATAGAAGACTAGGTTGAGTGATCACTCCTTGTTTGAGCTACTGAAAGATCAACAATCGTCGGCCTTGGGCTCTAAGTTACTATTCTAAACTAGTTATCATCCACAAACTAATGGATAGACAAAGTGGATCGATGGGATCTTAGAGGATGTTCTTTGGCACTTCATGCTAGAAAATCAATAGAAGTGGTCTTAACTCTTAAACATGAGCATTCTCTTACTACTCATGGAATACTAGGTTAAGTGATCACTCCTTGTTTGAGCTAGTGAAAGATCAACAATCATTGGCCTTGCATACGATGATAGTTGAATATCTTTATGGCAACACAATCACCGAGTCCTCAAGCAGTGGCGGATTGGGTGGACCTTTCCAGAGAGAACTTTCTTCAGAAAGAATGAAGCACCATGAGGATCAAAACAAGAAAGATGTCGAGTACATGGTAGGTGATAAGGTTATGCTAAGGTTGGAACCAAAGTAGTTTAAGCCTTCATAGGAACTAAGTCATTTATTAACTAGGGGGTTTGATGGTCCTTACAAGATTATGGGGAGAGTGGGCAAGGTGGCTTATCGATTGAAGCTACCGAGTCATATGTGAATACTTCATATTTCGTGTGAGTTTGTTATGATCTTTCATCAAAGACTAGGCAAACCCAAGTAGGATCCAACCAATGCGAGCTCTACCCATGTGGTGACAAGTCAAAGAATATGGTCGATAGAGTGTTGGTTGTTCATATAGTTGGTTATGGCAATAGGGTGCAAAAGGATTTTTTGGTCAACTGGGCAAATCATCTGCCTTTTAAGAAAAGTTGGGAGTATGTGAGATGCTATAATGATATGAAGATAAGATTCAAGAACTCCTCTAGAGGAACCCCACAATCAAAATCTAGCTCAACAAGGGAGTTGGGTCTATCTCAAATTAGATAGATCAGGCCTCAGGTCAAGTGGACATCAAGGGTGCTTTGACTTCGAATGGGGGAGTTTGCTAAATGCTAATGGAAGACCCTCATGCAAAACATAGATAGATGCTATACGAGGACTTCTAGTTTGTATGCAAATTCTCAAAGAATTCAACTTCATGCCTTGTGATAACATCAACTTCATGTGAAGAGCAAGAGGCTGACATTTAGAGGAGTGAATGTTAGATAAGTGACAAGGTGCCTTTGGAAGGAGGTACGCTTATAGGTTGAATGTGATCTTTAGCAATGAGCAATACCTTAGACATGTAAGATGAATTTGATTTTGGACAATACCTTTATAGGTTAGAGGAACTTGTTCTTCCTTGCATTTCGTAGAGGAGGTGCAAGCATCTCAAGGAGGAGGTGTCCAATGACTAAGGATGGGTTGCTATCTCATCCTTAGAAAAGGATGGGCCTGGGGTCACTCTTAGGTACCAAGGCATCTCATATTTTGAGTGGGGAATATTTAGTAGGGCATGATTGACTTGTGAGACTAGAGCTACATGGAGGTTGATTGCCGGTAACTCAACCAAGTGCATTCTCTACACATCGACGTTAAGAGCACCAATTGATTCTTAGCCTTGCCTGCGAACCTAGTGTGGGGAAGGGCACTAGGGAGATTGCCAATGTTGATAGAGGTAGTTAATACCACCTCACCTCGGTTTGCATTTTTAGTGTTCCAATTCACAATTCCCATAATGCAACATTCTTAGGTGAAAAGACTATTAAATCCCAAGTGGGAACAAACTACATTTAGACGTTGAGGCACCAAGCCATTCAAGCTGGGCATAGGGCCTTGCCTCCATGGTCTGGCTCCTGCCTAGGGACAACTTCCCTTTAAAAGAGGGCAAAGGAAAGGACCAATGTTGCTTGGATCTAGGACTTAATTAGGAATGCTTGCCTCAATATACTTTGCTTTCATGTGTGCTAAGGGAAAGGCAAAACTCAGTCTGTGTTCACGTAACATCCAATTTTTTTTGTTTGTTTAAAACAAAACTAAAAAAAAAAGCTCGGACGCTGAAGAGTGGAAACAAATACATTAATTCTCCATGGGCTTTTCCGCTGATCGGTAGCTGAAAAGTCACAGTCGTTAGTTACCGGAGGCAAACAAACTTAGGATGCTGTTGATGCTTGTCTTTTTCTACGAAAAGACACTCGTTCGTTCTTGATGCTTATCTTTTTCTACCAAGAGTAAATATTAAATCTTTCGTCGGATTAAAATTATTTAAACATAATATTAAATATTAAATTGATATTTCTTTAGACTTTTATTAGAAAAATTTCAGTGCAAACTATTGGTTGGTGGGACTAACTTCATCGTATTTCCCATTTAAAAAGAAGATTTGAAAGAAGATTTGAACATGCGTGGAAAACCAACACTAAAAACAAAAATATCTGATTTGTTTTAGATAAAGTGAGAAGAAACGGGCCCCACTGCCTTGACACTAAATGCGGGGCAGGCGCGCCTAATCTGTCCAGTTAACGCTTACCGGATTCCAACCATGTCGACATTCCCTGTCGTACTCCTTGAAATGTACACGCGTCGCCATATCATTCGTTAGCTCCTCTCCATCCCAACCTCAATAATATTAGTGTGCTCATCTTCACATGCTGATTCCACCAATACCGATCTGCCACGTTTGCCGCCTTAATAGTCATACACTCAATGCAGATTCTTTCCGAGGTCCCCGGCCGAAGATATTATTAATATCGAAACCCAAACCAGGGGCCGTATTCTTGGGGGAGGGCGCCGTGGTTAGGTTAAATTAACTGCGGGCGTGATTCCATGGCGGTAAACCCCACCCTTAACCCGGGGTAAGAGAGCCGACATCAAGATGAGTTATTTTATGAGGAAGGACAAAAAGCTGAACCGCCTGACACCGATGAAAGTTAACGCGGGTTCGACCCCCGGGGGACCCATCGTGGAATTCCGTGTTCTTGGAAAAAACCGGGCAGAGCCAGAAAACATCCGGATAGGGGATTAGAGGATTAGAGGAGCGCGCCTTTGAACCAATCCGTAGTGGCCGATCATTGGAGTGGATGAAATTTCTATATAAGCCATGAGAGGGCCAACCTCTCTGCTTCAACAACAAGTGCTTAGTTAGTTTTCCAAAACCGCTTTCTTCTTCTTGTCCAGAGTCTGGAGAATCACCTTTCTTGTAAAGCCCTTGCTACTCAGTACCGAACTAGTGCGCTTCCTTGTATCAGGTACCGATCCAGAAAGAATTTGAAAGAATTTTTTTCTCTCTCGGTTTGTGGATTTTTTTTTGGTTAATTTAAAGAAAAAATGGAATTTAATGTAGATCTGAATGATGTATTGTGCAGAATGGGCTCTAGAAATGGCAATTATCATTATCACGTTGAGATTAATGGCTCAGAGTCGTCAATGGCGTCTCCGAGGTCTACAGGAACGGCGTCGTCTTCAGAGGATGTGAGTGCGGCAGCGAGTTCGCCAAAGCCCAGGCAAAGTTGTTTGTGTTCGCCGACGACTCATGAGGGCTCTTTTCGTTGCCGGCTTCATCGATCGTCGTCAAACCACTGGGGAAAGAATCCCTTGCCCGCCGCCAAAGCTTCGCATCAAGCCAAGTCCGTGGAAGCTCTGTGATGACATCTATGAATCCAAGTTTATTTGTGTCGTTTTCTACCTTTGCAAGAGCTCCAGACCCGAGCTGAACAGGCTCTTCTTCGTATTCTCTGTGTGTACATATACATTTCTAGTGATTATCAGATGATATATTCGTTTTTGGTGCCCAACTTTTTGTTTAAGAGGACCTAAGAATATATATATGATTTCACCAAGGGCTTTGCACAATTCGTTGCAGATCTGTTATACCCTGAAAAGAGTATTTTTCTTCCCATGTAATGGGTTAAGCAGATTATGTTGAGGTTATGACCTTATCTTCGCTTCGGTAGTATGAAACGCTTAGATCGGCACTAAATATTGATCGATCTCAAAAATTTGCTGTTAACAAGACAGGTTTTACATAACACTCTGAACAGGCCTGTTTCGGAATTTCTTTTTAAATTGTTGATGCAAAAAAAAAAATCCTTTTACGAATCAAAATCCCACTCTCACTGATATAGTATAGTTATTAATTGATTGTTTCTTTCAAAATCCCGTATCACTGAAGTTTTAATTCTGTGCTGATATGTTTAATTTGCTTCCCCATTCAAGCTTTTAAGACGAGTCAAAAGTTAGATTCCCATGGTGACTGGGTATTGGCCTCTTTCTTTCCTTTTAAAACCTTTTGAGATTTGTCTCACCGCGAGCTTTTCGCGTTGGCAATATGGGTTTCGATCGCCTGTGATAACACTTAGAGCTAATTTAGGTCGTGCTCTGGACATAATCTTTTTCATAGTGGGATTAGTAAATTTTTTGCAGATATAATTTTTACACATTATCTTTTTATTTCAAAAAGGACAAAAGAAGTCTTCTCTCAACCGGTTGGTGGTTGATAGCGGTCAACCTGCCCATAATTTTTAAACATTATCTTTTTTCCAAGGAAAACAAAATCTTCTACTAGCAGAGGTTATTATTATTATTTTAAATAAAAAATAAATATTGTCATGACAAATTGGTACCCTATTAGTTATTGGGTTGCCCATATTTTAAACATTATCTTTTCATTTAAAACATAAAAATAACGAAAAAATCTTCCTACAATTAACGTCAAGAAAAATCTTCCCTACAACTAATTGCTAACGTCAAGTGCTCATCGGTGGCTGGCCGGTTTGATTTCTGATTTTTGGTATGTGGTTCAGTTTGATTTCCTGTAGGATTCTTTAAAAGTATTAGTGGTGGTGGTCCAGTTTGATATTTCGTTTGATTTTTTTAAAATTATTTAATTTTTTATTGATTTTATTTTTATTTTATAGTGTAAAGGTTAGTTTTTACATATAGATTTGAATTCTTTGAAAGTATGAATGGACTTTTTTCCAAAGAAAAGTTGGGGTTCTATTAATTTTTTCTTTTACTTAATAACTTATAGATTAGTCTTTATCTAAAAAAAACTAATGGTTCAATTCTTATAATGATGATTGGGGGGTAAACAAACTAGCTTAGATATTAAGGATATGAATCTCGGGACCCCTATCTCATTTCTTGGGTTTAATTTAAATATTTTAAATGTTTTTGTTAATGTCGACTTTTTTAATTAAAAAAAAGTTCTTTACCTCCCACCCCTTGTCTGTCATTGTAGGAACACCTCTCGGTGTAATTAAAAGTTCAAATCTTTACCGTCAAAAAATTTAAATCTTTAAATGATTAAAATCTTGTTAACTTTATCGACTTTATCTTTACTTAAGATACTAGATTATATAAATTTTTGTGATCTTCTACCATTCCTCCAATTTAATTTAAAAAAACACACACTTTGAAAGGGTCTTTGCAAACTAGCGATGCAAGTGTGTCTCTTCCATAGTTGATTACTAACTAACAATAGTTATAAATATAAAATGTAGCAACATAAATTAAATGGTAATTTAAAAAAAACAATTAAACATAAGAATAAAGACTATATTAGTAAATATATTTGGTTCAAGGGATCTAAAGAGTGAGTGAAGAAAGTGTTTTATATTTATTTATTTATTTTGAAGTAATATTAAGTATAATAGGTGATATAATTAGGGATCACATTTTAAATAATATAAATTAAAGTTTTAATATTACGTGGATCTTAATGTTTGTTTAAAAGATTTGGGTAAAGATCCTTGTGAGTGTAGTCTACCAAGCAAGGACGTCACTTGCATTGATGTGACCCGGGTTCAATCCCCATGGTGGATGTGTATAAGAAGTATTATAAAAAAAAAAAAATTGGGTAAAGAGTTGAGAAGTGAGAAGATTATCTTAAAAGATTTTAAAAGATTTGCTGGTAGGAAGGGAGAAGTTATATTAAGCCAAGGTTGTGAAGTTTAATATTTGGTTATGGGGTTATATCATAGATTAAACTTTTAATACCATGGTGGTAAATATTGCTATTTGTTAAAAGAGATTTGGATAAGGAGTGGAGAATGAGAATTTATCTTAAGAGATTTAAATAAGTGGTGGGAAGGGAGAAGTTATGGACATTAAACCAAAATTTCAATCCTCATGACCTTCCTAGAATGTGGGAAAAGTGGTGATTGAGAAGTTTCACATCCTAAATTAGGATTTCAATAGACTTTCATCATTTGGGTAGTAAGATAAGTTATGTATTATAAAGAAAACATAAAAAATTAGGTCCAAGTCTACACAACCCATCCCCTTTCCCAAACAAATATTTTATTTTATTTATAATGCCTATTGTATAAAAGAAAACAAAGAATAAATGAAATTTTAAGATCAAATAAGAAATATTAGTAATTTCAAAATTAAGAAAAGGTTTGATACTTGTAAATGAAATTTCAAGAGTAAATAAATATGAAAGAAGAAAGTATTACAATGGTAAGGGCTTTGACCTCTCTTTGAGAGGTCTAAGGTTCAAACTCCACTCAGTATGAGGGTTGGAACCTCAAAAAAGTTATATAGACTCAATGTAACTAAATATGATGTAAAAAGGAAAGGGTAACCCTTTCAACATATTATTTAATATAAAACCTAATTAAAACAAGGTTTGATATTTGTAAAGATTATAATTTGATTTGTCTACTCTTTGTTTTTTTAATTGATTATATAGGATTGAAAAAAGTCCCTTACATATTAGTAGAGGTACTACAACAACTTGATATCATTTATGTATCATTTGAAAAAATATGATTCTTGGTATTCTCCTTGAATGTTGAGGAATCTAAAAATTTTAGAATTAAAATAAGGTTTCATATTTATGAGGATGATAATTTAATTGGTCTATGCTTTGTTTTTTCAATTTAATATATAGGATTGAGACAAGTCCCTCCCATATTAAATCATCACCATGTAAAGGTACTACAACAACTTGATGTCATTCATGTATCATTTGGAAAGATTTGAACCTCGGTCTTCTTCTTGAATGTTGAGGAATCTAATTGAATGAACTATTACCATTTGATTGATTTATCTTTGTTAAGGTTGTGTTATTTGATATCATGCTAAATCATTGCTAATTTTGTTTTGATTTAACTCAATGTAGTGTTGTTATAGCATCACACGATATTTATAAATGAGCTAATACCATTTGATTGATTCATATTTGTTAAGATGGTGTTATTTGTAATATAATACTAAATAAATGGTAATTTTATTTGATTTACCACATTATGTTGTTGTTATAGCATCATACGATATTTATAAATGTTAAAATGGCTTTATGATAAGTTAATCATAAATGCCCTATCTTTTTTTTTCATTTTTTCTAATGATCTATAATAAAATTTGTTTACAAGGGACAACTCACTTGAGGGTCAAACATACACCCTTAACACACACATTATATCTTTATGATTGTTGAGACTTAAATCTAACCCATCTCAACCATATGAGCTCAACTCAATATAGAAGTAGTCAATTTAAAAAATTTAAATGGATGAAATTTGATAATGAAGTTGCTCACTATAATGTTTTTTGGCTTGAGAAAAAGGGGTTGTACTTAAGTCCCCCACACTTGACAAATGATAACTCTCTCGTTCATAAATTGAGATTTTAAAAACATATTCAATTCTCATCTCAATGGAGATGCTATAGCTAGATGCCTACATTTTTTTTATATAAAAAGTATAAATTATTGATATTTGTTTTTTGGGATCTTTTTCAATTTTTTTTGTAAATACAAATATTCAACATCCTTCTTCTTGATATTTTCCGATCTTGTTCATCCATCCATCCAAGTAAAATATTGATTAGTGGTGGTTTTCGATAATGCTAAGTTGACATTATGCCACTTGAATATTCATAACTGCTATGTTGACTCCATGTTTGTGTTGGTCTACTTTGATATTTTGAATGATTGGTCTTGTTGTTCCCTAATGCTACTACATCCCTTTGAATCCATCACTGTGATTTTTCTATCAAACATTGTCATACTTGATGCCTTAAGCCATGCCTCCAAGATTGTTGTCGCTCATAGTGATGTGGTTGGTGATATGCTATAACTTTAACCTCTGATTCTTCAACAAATTGTTTCTTTGTTTTATATTCTTCTTCATAATATTCTCTTGTGCCCTTATTTTGGTGCATCCTTGTGCACTTTTAACAAAGCTTTCTTGGACTTTGTTGCTACTTCTTCCATGGACTCTATTGTTGTTGCTACTATAAAATTTAAATTTTGAGACTTTTATTGTTTCTTCAACTTGTTCCCTTGCCAATACTACTTCTTGCTTCTCCTTGGATATTTGCTTTTTAAACTTTTCTTTTGAATGCAACCATGATCTTGCACATTGTCATCTGTATTTTTTCATTCTAGTATATCCTCTTTATTTATTTCTTTCAGTTCCCTTTGAAGTTTTTTTTTTTCTTCATATCCTTTGATGGTGACCTTCAAACTAGCTATATTTTTATATGGGTCCCACTAACTCAAGGATGCATAATCCATTTCATCCCAAGTGTAAATATATTTTCTTTCCTTAGAAAATTTTTCCCACCAAATATAAGCTTCCTCTCTTAAAACGTTGTAAAGGTGACATGGCCAAATTTTTTTACTAAAATTTATAGATCTAAACCTCATCCACCATTCTTGAACATCAATGTCATCCTTTCCAATAAAAATTGGCAACTCCATGACCTCATCCCCAAAAGAAGTTCTTAAGCAACTAGGATTTTGGAAAAAAACTAGGATTCTTTATTTTTTATTTCAAATCTCCTCTATTCCTTGCTATCAACAAATAATTCTATAGAATTTTATCAAAAACAAATTAAACTATAACTGATTTTCTTACCCTAGCTGACAGAGATATCTATAATTTTATTTTTTGCAATTTGAAAAAAAAAACTCATTGTCCTTGTTCTTGACGACTGACTTCACAAGGTTGTATCCAAAATACATTCAATTTTTTAAGGCTTGAATTATTTTTTCCCAGATATTTCCTTCACTGCATTTTTGTCCTCCATTTATACGAAGTTGCTCATTATGGATAAGTTGTTTACCAATGTTTTAAAGTGATATCATGGAAGAGAGACTCTTTTCCTTTGTCCTTACCCTTTTAATTTTACTGTAATAATCTAGTTAGTAATGAGTGGGCACCCCCTTTTGAATGTAAGGGTGACCCTTGATCATTAGGGTTAGGGTTAAATAGCTTATCTAGCTATTTTGGGCTTTATATATTTTTGCATTGTAAGCTATTTTGGATAAAGTTATCTTTATATATTGCATTTTAAGAGGGGTTAAAACATCTTAAAGAATTATTTTGTATTGAGCATTGCTCATAATGGAGGTTGTCCCCTAGAAGTAGCTAGTGATATTTTGTAGACTCTGTAGTGTGACTAATAAAATAATTGTTATTTGTGTTTAGCCTATAGAATTGTGTTTACATGAGAATTTATTTATGGTTCTAGTTAATTTACGCAAGTAGAATCCTAACACTAACTTTATTTTTTTGATAAGCTATGTGTGGCTTCTACTAGGGGTTCCACTTCCATCATAAAAATAAAATATTAAATTGTTCTTATTACATTTCTAACAAGTTAATTAAACCATATCCAACTTGCCTATAAATCAAAGATATTCTTCATTTGCCTTTCTATCAAAGGCATTCTCCATCTTCTTCAAATTTCTAAGTTTCCACAATCAACTCCTTTATATAAAATGCCTTTCAAAATTTAAAAATTCAACACTATGAATGACTAAAATATTTGTTGCCCAATTTCTATATGTATAAATATCTTGTCTATAACAACCTAAAAATTTATTAATACCTTTTTTTAGGGTTCTTATTCATGCCTGTAATATTCCAAGATATTATTTTTATTGTTATTTTTTATTTTTATTTGTGGTTTTAGCCCCACTTCTTGTTAACACTTGTGATATTTGCTTTTGTTTTCCCATATCAATATCCCTCTGGGTTTCTTTTTCTCTTGTTTTTTCTTCTTGGGTCTTCCTCGCTTTTTTTTGTTCATAGCAATACTTTCAACTTGACTAATCTCTTCAATATTCTCACACTATTCATAGGAAGACTTATCATCTTTAATTTTGTCTTTGAAGGATCTAAAGTGCAAGGAATAACCTCACAAGCACATTCTTCTTTATGTTTTTTGGAAACCCTAAAGTGCAAGGATGCTCTTTTGTAGTAATTACCTTCTTACTCTACCATAAAAATACTAAATTATTATAGGTTTTCTCCATCCTTATTTCTTTATTATGCTACTCTTAAAATATTAAAGTGCAAGGGATAATATCTACACAAGTTTCATATTTATTACTAGGAGAGGATTCTATGCTACTTGAGGAAAATGAAGATGATTTACTTAGAATAAATTTGACCTCTTCTATCGTCTTTATTTTAGAATTTTCCTTAACATCTTCCTTTGTACCTTTAATTCCTTCTAAAATTTCCAAATGATGTTGTAGATAGGCTTTCTTTACCTCTTCTTTTGGAGTGGAGTATCCTTGATCTAATATAGCTTTTATTACTATATTATTTTCTTGCTTCATCTTGAAGTTTATCTCATGACTAAAAATTTATCTCTTTCTTCATAGTTTTCACTTTGAAAACTCTTTCCATGTGTCCAAACTCATAACAATTGTGGCATTGAAATGCGATGTTTTCATAATCCACTTGTTAATCCCATTCTCTTGATTCAAATTTAATCTTAATGGATTGTGGCAAAGGTTTTGAATTATCCATAACAACACATATCCGGGTATATATAGCATGATTTTGCTCCTTAGTAGTTAGTCCTTTCTTGATGAATTCCCCTAGGATATTGCCACTATTATTCAAAATATCATTATTGATAAGCCTATATGGATGTCCAAAAAGCCTATCCTACACTAAAAGCTTCTTAATAGTTTCTATCTCAACTGAAAAAATTTCATTCAATGATCTCAATTAAAGGGTATCTCTCCCTCTAAACCATGGGCCACAACCCATTATTTTATCCCTGATTTTTGAACTAGAAAATATGATGAGGAAAAAACCTTTAGGAAGAAAAGTCACAAAGTAATTTAAATTCAATACCCACTTTCACTTGATCCAATTTTTAATCTCTAGAAACCCTAGCCTTGATCTATAAAACTTACATATATATTTTTTTTAAAGAAAAAAACCCCTTGTGGGGCCGCCTTGGTGCGACGAGGACCACCAGGGGGATTCTACACCAGCAAAGCCCCCCCCCCCCCGCTTGCCCACACCAACATTATCAATTGGATTTTGGGTACCCAATTCAAATTTTTGGTAGGGTGGAGATTTTAACCTAGGACCTCCCTTGGAAGATTGCCCTCTCCTCACCTACAACACCTAGGTATAAAACTTACATATTAAACCTCTACTATTAAGAACCATTATATCATTTTCAATCATCACATCCTTGATACTCACTTCTTGTGTATATTTTGCTACCTAGATTGAACTTATCATGTATTCACTCTTGTATATCCAACTTGGGCCTTCATACTTCTAGCTAGGGCATTATAATTTCTAGCTAGAGCATCCTAACTTCCCATTAGGGATTTCAAATATGAATTTCCTTTCATACTAGCTATTGGAGCTAACTCTTGGATCATACTACCTCTTGGATCATAATCTCTCCTAGATCGCACTTACTCCTGGTTTGTACTCCCTCCCAACTAGCACTTGCTCCTAGATTACACTCCATCCCAACTCACACTCACTCCTATCTCTTCTTTCTCTTAGTGTTCCTTTGCTTCAATATTTTTTTGAAAATAATGTTCCACATATTTGTGATAAAGGTTTAAAGGATTGATGCACTTTGGATGAACCCATTACTCTTTTTCCATGATTGAATCTTGGATCACACTCCCTCTTGGCTTGCATCCCTCTTTGATTTGCCATGATATAATTTTAAGATAAATCATGGGTTTTTGAAAGAGGTCCAAGTCCACTTGTACTAGGGTTTAAACTTTGGTTCTCTTAGATGAATACCCAAAGTTATACCACTATGGTATCCCTCACAAGACCTTACACTAACTTTATTATACAATATAATTATATTGCTTTATTTTTATTGGAAGATCTTATAAATGTTGCTTATTATTTTATAATTTATTTCTTGTAATATTGGTGAATGATTCTTCACTACTATTGCAAAATATTTACCCTTCCAAAACTTAGAATTAATTCATCTTTAATCTTCACTTGCTTTTTGGATCAAGTGTTCATCTCTCCATTTTTGTAATTATGTATAACAAATGCTTTAAGTTAATATTTCCATTCTCTAATTTGTGTGTAGCATCAATAGATCACTAACCAAATATTAAGAAGTTTTAACAACATTATGAGTCAATTTTTATTAATAAATATTAGTTTGACCATTATATTCTTCTAGTTGCCATTGTGATATACCTTTTACCCTTGTGAATTTGATTAAGTTTTGGAATTTAGATAATTTGAATAATATTAGTGTAGGGGAATTTTCCCTACAACCCTGCTTCACTCCAAGCTAAACTAGTCAAAAGTGAGATAAGCTAAGGCTACGCTATTGGAAGGCACTTCCTACCTTCAGTTAGAACAAAGAGGATTTCAAGAAATAATAGATAAGCTAGAAGCAACATTGGTTGTTAGATCTCACATCTATGGCCAATGCTTCACATCCAATCTAATCCAACCAAAGCTAGGGTGCCAAGGCTTGTAGACTATTGATTTTCAATCCAATGATCCATGTGGTCCTTATAACAGAGGAAAGTGATAGCAAATAAAGGAATATTTGACCAAAGCTAAAATAGGATATGTGGCAACTAGTCAGGATCTAAAGAGAGGAAATAACCAACGCTCCAAGGAGAAGATCTACCATTGATCAAAGTGGATTCCATCTAATCCAAGGACATGTGGAAAATATACATGCAAAAGGAAGGTGGGTGAAGGAACATTAAAGAAGAAATTCATCGATGGCTACAAGACTTGACTTTCATGGCTAATCCTATAGAGCTAATCATATGCCAATCATGATAATCATCCACCATATGTGTGAGCCTACCCTGTCCACCTACACTAGTCATAGAGGTCATGTCTACTATGTTAGAAAAATTATGTATCCTAGAAGAATCACAATGGAAGAGTTATGGTGCAACCAACTCAATGTAGTAAACGAAGAGCCTAGTTAGTCATATTGATCATCTAAAGATCTATAATATTTCAATATTTATGGCCCCAGATACAAAGACCTCAAAGTTGTTATTACATAAGTTGTAGAAGGATTTATTGGCTATAGGAATAGAAGATATTTTTAGACCTTCTATATAGAAATTTGATGGGAAGCCACCATTCTCTTGACTTATAAATATGATCGATTTTATTGTTAAAGGTATTGGAAGTTGTTTTCTCATACCTGGTATTGGCCTTATGGGTTCTTCTTTTCATCCTTATTTCCTATTATAACAAGGGGAGCTAGACCTTATCTCATACCTAGGGAGCATTTAACCCTCTTGACCTCATTGTCTTGTAATCACTTAAACATGTTAGTGGACGTCATGACTGATTTTGCTCTATCCTCCTCTTGACTTGTTTCGATTTCTAGTAGTGTGTTTTGCTTGGTTGTGTTCACTAGCAATAGGTGATGTTTTTTGTGTTCAGTTACCACTTATTAAAATTTGAGGGTCTTTTAATTATTTGATGCATCAACCTTGTAGCTTGGAATTTAGTTTCCTATAAGAATTTAAATTATTTATTCTTTACTTTAATTGTAAATAATTCTTTTTTCCCCTTGGCCTCATATCGCGAAGGTCGTTGTGCATCAAGGAGTTAAATATGACTAGGATCTAGTATCGCTTAAAAGCCTTGGAGGTTTACCTACAGGAGATTCTTCCTTTTTTGTCTATTATTCTTCTTTCTATTTTGCTCCAAGCAAGGTGCAGATGAATTCATCCTATTGGGTCTCCCATAGACTCGGTGGGTGTGTTCAAAGATGACAAAAATTAGTAAAGGAGGTAACTTAAGGATAGTTATTTTGTTAGCTCGTTGAACCTTATAATTTCATTAGTAGTAGGATTAATGTGTGGTATACATACAAAGCCAAACTTTGAGTTGGTGAAGTATATCTCTAATGTGGCACAATAATAAGTTTTGAGATGTCAAACATTTTATAAACACCCATGTTCATGTCAAGTTATTCATTTATGAGTACATCCATGTACTTAAAATGTCTTACCAAATCAAAAGTATTTGTCCCACATATTTAGTTCTTGTATAATATGTAAGTCTTACTTAGCATTTGATCCACATATATTGATATTTGAATCATAATATTTATATAAGGTTTCTTTCCATATTGTTATAAAAATTATGTAAATGGTTCTAGGTAGTTGTAATTTAGTTACAAACACAGGCCTCTCCAATATTGATTCTTGATTATATATACATAATTATCACATCAATGCAAAAGCTTATTTCAATTAATCTGCATTCAAAATTTGGTATCAAAGATTCAATATTCCAAAGGTAAGATTGATATTATAGAGTGTGAGACATTTTTTAAAGTTTATGATTTTCCTAGCCAATGTAAGAGGTGAAGTCCGTGATCATTTTGTATAAGAAGGACACCCTATTTGATTATACAAGAGGATGTTCAGAGTCCTTGTTTGTTGTTTTTTCTTCAAGTGAAGGAGTTGTACAAGATTTATCAAAGAACATTCCAAATATATTTGAAGCTTGATATAGTGTATTTGAGTGGAACACAACACATGAGACCATGTAGAAGTAGTTTTTTCCAACTAGTATTGGTGCTAGTCATGGGATACAAGCCCTCAATTGTTTCAAATTCCCTCAAGGTTGTTATTAGGTGTCTTCATTTTGGTTGATATCTCACCAAATTATTTGTCATCTAGAAATGAGGAAAGAAATATTATTCCAAAATGGAGGTATCATCTAGTTTAATTGCCACCAAATACAAAATAGAAGTAGTCTAGTTGAAGAGGCTCATAAAAAAGTGCTAAAACTATCTAATGTATTAAAATACATATTTTCCATTTGAAATATTAAGTCTTCAACAAAGATGATGGAGGTGATATAGGTTGTTCCAAATGTGCTTATTGAGAGATATTAGTTGAGCCATATAAAACATGTTATGAATTGAGCTATTTAAATGTAGCTTACATGCCTTCATGGATGCATTATTGGGAGTCCATCTATATTTTTTTGAGTTGTTTAATATCATCTATTGAAGTCGCATGGGCTAATTATGAATTAATTGTTGTTTTCATGTGATCAAAAGAAAGTGCAAGTAATAAAATAAGGCACATAGATTGTTTGATGGATAAGTATCATTTAATTTCATTGATGTTGAAATGGTGATCATGAATAGGCCATATCAAAGAGTAAAAATGTGGGTTATCTTCTTCCCAAATGTATGTCATCTAGTGATAAAAATGGTTGGTTGAAATAGAAATATACATGGACCATAAATAAAGAAGACATCTTCAAGATTCATTTGCATGGTCATATAATTTTTCGTGAGTTATTTAATATTATTTCATGTCAATGCATGAAGTTGTAGATACTTTCAATGAAGATAAAGGAATTATTGCTCACCATAGTGAAGATGTATTGACCATCACAAAACTCATAAGACATATTAACAAGGAGATGTCAAGTAACTCTAATAAAATACAATACATAATAGAGAAGAGAAGGTTCATAGGCTAAGTGAGGATCATCTATTAGAGAAGTCATTAAAGTTTAAGAAAGAGGTGGGTGTGCTAATTTTGAATGTCATCCCAAAGCAAATTGTCATCTAGAAAATTAAAGAGAAATTCCATCTAAATAATAATATTTTGTTCTTGCATGAGGTACCATTTGTTGTGATATTTTCTATAATCAAGATATGAGGCATAACTAGTAATTGAAGAGGAAGTAATATTGTTGAGACATTGACATTCTGGTTTAAATAAAGTTCCAAATATTTTTTAAATGAGTTGTTAGTTTTTTAAAATATTCTATGATAGGTGACATCCAAGTGGTTCTAGAGACATTGAATGTGTGAGGTATATCATAATAACACAACCAATAACTATTTTAAACCCTAACATACCTTTACCAAGCATCATTGGATAATGAATCAATGATTGTGATTGAAGAGTCTTAAAACTAATTCATATTTAATGTGAGTAATCTTGCATTAATTAACAAAGGATATTAAAATAAGGTATTATTTTATTTTTATAAAAATAATTTGTTGCCTAAGAGTGCAATGTATTTTGGAGAAAGGTGAGCTTTTTATCCCACATATTGTGGGTAGGCACTTTGGTCCCTTATATGTGATTTTCTCTCCTCTTGAAATTAAGTGAAAGAAGTGGAGTGCTTTAAACGTTGTTTTTATTTTGCAAATGGACTAGAATATTCAATGAAGTGCTTTAAATGTTCTTTTGATTTTACAAATGGATCAAAATATACTTTTTTTAGAATGTTAAATATTATATCCCACATGCATTAGGCAAAAGGACAAGTCTATGTTTAAAATGTGAAAGGTTTTTCAAAAAAAAAGGTGGGAAAATTTAAAAAAAAAAACACTTTTTTTTTTTTTGGGGAAAAATATTTTTTTTTTGGGGATATGGTTTTATATTTTGTCGAAAAGTTATTTTTATCCCTTTTCCCGCCATTTTTTTTTTTTTTTTAAAATTTTCTGGAAAAAAAATATTAAAAAAAAAAAAAAAAAAGAGAAACTAAAAAATCCATCTAACGTTTAGCATATCCAACAAGATTTAGTTGTACAATTTTGATGCAATAACTACCAAATAAAAATGGTAAAACTTCAAAAAATGTTTTGTGGTGCATATTGAAGAAAAAAATCACATGAAAAAAAGATGGTTTTTAAAAAAACAATTGGGGGGGGGGGGGGGCTCCAAAATTTAGGTAAAATTGTGAGTGATATTGTGCTTGTACCAATTAAATTATAAGCATTGGCACTTGTGTTTAGTGTTTGGATGAAAACCCTAAACTATCTAGAGTATGATATTTGAGACTCTTGTGAATTTGCTTTAACAAGAGGAACAAATTTGAGAAACAAAGACTAAATTTGAGTGTGCATTATTCATGCAAAAAATAAAATAAAGAAGCCTATGTAGTTGAATAAAGGAGGTGGACCCCCTAGAAAGCACTAATAGTAGAAGAAATGAAAAAGACATAATCAATAACAACAAGGATAAGAAAAAATTTCATGTTCTAATTTCACATGTTATATTTTTGGGAAAATTAGGGCTTGTACTTAAGGAGTATAAGTACAATATTTTTTTGCAAGGTTAAAGTAAGACTCAAACATTTACATTAGAAAGAAAATAGGATGTTCCTCAATGTAAGAGGTAGAATCCATCTCAATGCCAACATGTCAATGTAGCAAAGGATGCCAATTATGAAGAAGGAGGAGAAGATTGTCTATCCTATAAAATATTTTGATGTAGTCATAAAACCTAGCCCAATTTGGTATGTCAATTGGGGGTGCTACCAAACATATGATAGAATAGAAGAAATGGTTTGTATATCTTAACCATTCTTATTATAATGGGCAAGTTATTATTGAGAATAATTATACATACATAATTGTTGGTATCAATATGTCTCTTCATATCTTGGTTCACATACATGTCATCTAACTAAAGTTCTTTAGATGCTTGGCATCATGAAAAACTTACTATATGTGAATCAACTTCTTGATCACAATCTAATAGTTGAATTTGACAAAACAAGTGGCAAAAAATTTCTCATTCTAAAAAAACACAAAGATTTTTTAATTATTTCCAATGTTACAAGAATAGGCAAAAGGTTTTAACTTATGAATGTATTGTGATAAAATCAAGCTTTATAAGTGAAGGGAAAGTATGATTCCACACTTTGGTATAGGAAATTTGGACATATAAGTTTTGGTTACTTGAAAGCACTCTATAATCATACCATGGTGATGTCTCCCCCACTTACAAATACCATCAACCAAGGTTCCAATTCCATGGGTGAACCTTAATATTTTCCCCATGGGTTTAGAGTAGATGGTTGGGAGGGAAGAGTTTCATGTCATATACCAAGGTTTGAATCCCATGGTTGAACCTTAACATTTTTCCCATGGGTTTTAGAGAAATTGGTTAGGTGTAAGGAATTTCATACCATAAACCAAGGTTC
This sequence comes from Wollemia nobilis, assembly GCA_028583015.1. NCBI lineage: Eukaryota > Viridiplantae > Streptophyta > Pinopsida > Araucariales > Araucariaceae > Wollemia > Wollemia nobilis. The sequence goes on along the minus strand of JAQPPZ010017031.1, from coordinate 294,850 downwards.
TAATTTCATGAATGAACCTTAATAGAATGATCAAGTATAAGTAGGGAGTGAGCCTCGCATTTTCTTATTTTAGATATTTTGGGAAGAGTAGAGAATGAGTGTGAGCAGGAGTAAGTGTGAGTAGAAAGTAAGTTCAAACAAGAAATGAATGTTGGCTAAGAGTAAGTCTCACATTTTTTTATTCAAAAAATAAATATTCTTATAAGGAAAAACTAGGTAGAATGCAAGGAGAGTCATTTTTGAAAGCCCTAACTAAAACTTAGGATAATTTAACTAGAAGTATGGATGATTCAATTATGTATAGGAGGAAAAATAAATATTTTTCAAGCCCTATCCAAGCAACATATGTTAAACTACAAGTTATTATCATGGATGAGATGATCAAACATGATATAATGATTCTTAAAAACAAAGGGTTAATATTTAAGTTCAATGGATATGGGTCAATTTTTTTTGAAGATTTAAAATTAAATTAAATGGAAATGGGGATTGAATTAAAACTACTCCATCACTTTTCTTTTGAAAGAATTTTTCCTCATCATCTTCTCTAGTTTGGAAATCAATGATAAAATAATGGGTGATGGCCCATGGTTTAGTGGGAAGGATTCCCTATATTGAAGATCATGTATTGAGAAATTTTAACTTCTAATGTTGGTTATGAGTTTTAGACTTCCATATTAGCTTATCAATAAAGGATATTTTGAAGAATATTGACAATATTTTAGGGGAGTTCATCTAGAAGGGAGCAACTAATAAAGAGTGAAAGCATGTTGTATATACCTAAATATGTGTTTCCATGGATATTTCATAACCTTTTTCACAATCCATTAATACTAAAAATGAACTAAGAGAGAGGGATCAATAGTTGGACTATAGAAACATTATATTTTGATGCTAAAAATATTACGAGATTGGATGACAAGAGATTGAAAAGTGAAAATTATGGAGAAAAAATAAAAAGAATTGGCCATGAGATAAACTTCAAGATAAATTAAAGAGATCATACTATAGTAGAACATTAATTAGATCAAGGAATTTCCACTTCTAAAAAGGTGGAAAAAAATCCCCCCTACATCATCAAATGGTGAAGGTCATCAAAATTCACTCAGATCAACCATTACAAAAAACAAATAAAGATATAAGGGATGAGGAAGTACAATATGCAAGTTTAAATTTAGAAGACCTTAAATATACAAAGAAATATATTGTAGAGGTAAATTTTAAATTAGAGGAGGTAGACGAGATCAAGTTTAATCTGGTTAAAATATTTTCTTTTTTATCAAGTAGTATGAAATCCTTTCCATTATTTTTTAGCATCTTTTTCTTTTTTGTTTGTTTTTTCTTTTTTTTTTTTTCCTTTTTTTTCTTTGATTGTTTTTTTTTTTCCTCCCTCCTCAAGTTTCTTATCAAATCCTTCCCCTAATATTTACTTGGAAAATGGGGGGGGGGGGGGAAATTATATTTTTTTTTTTCTTTACCATTTTTCTAAAACATTAATTATGGAGAGGTTTAAAATTCATTAAAAAGGTCCAAGAAAATTCATCATCGAAGGATATTCTTAAAAAACAATTAATTACTTAAAAAATAAAAAAATTATGAAAAATAATTAAAAAAATAAAATTTATTCTATAAAATTTTTTTTTTTTTTTATATTTTTTTTTTTTTTTTTTTTTTTTTTTTTTTTTTTTTTTTTTTTTCTTTTTTTTTTTTTTTTTTTTTTTTTTTTTTTTTTTTTTTTTTTTTTTTTTTTTTTTTTTTTTTTTTTTTTTTATAATTTACTAAAGGAAATATTACCCGGAAAAAATATAGAGGATGACACTTTCTCCTCCTAGCCCAAAGAGATGCAGAGGTGCCAAAAAAAAGGGTAAAAAAAAAAGAGGAAAGTGTGAAAAAAGGTAGGTTAAGATGGGAATTTACTCCCACAAGGCCAAACTAAAAAAGAAGGTCAAGAGAAGGTGAAAGTGAGGGGGGGAGACGATGACTGAGAAAGAATATTTGTAGAAATTGGTCATCCAAACCACCCACCATTCCCACTTTGAGACCCTGGTATTCCTCTGCTCACCTTTTCATAAACCCAGAAAAGACAAAAACGTTAAACTTTTTTTTTTTTTTTTTAATTTATGAGTATGTTTCTTTTGGCATGGCTCTAAAGCAAATGAGGATGATGTCAACAAAAACACAAAAGAACAAAAAAAAGAAAAAAAAAAAAAAAAAAAATGAAGAATCACCTCTGAGTAATATTTTTTTTTTTTTTTTTTTTTTTTTTTTCTCCTCCTTTTTTTTTTTTTTTTTTTTTTTTTTTTTTTTTTAAGGATAGGTTTCTTTTTTTTCCCCCCTCCCCCCCCCCCTTTTTTTTTTCTTTTTTTTTTTTTTTTCTTTTCCTTTTTTGATGGGCTGCAGGGGGGCACATTTCAAATACCCCCTTAATAAAAATTATTAACTTACAAAAAAAACAAAGTAGTATATATTTTATTCCTTGCATTTTAGGATTTTAAGAGTAGCATAGTAAAGAAATGGATATGAAGTATTTCCATGGTAATTTAGGATTTTCTAGATAGCATAAGAAAATAATTACTATGGAGGATCATCCTTACAATTTAGGGTTTCTAGGGTAACATAAATATGAAAGTATTTTTGAGGCTATTCCTTGTACTTAATATTATTAGGGTAGCATAAAACTATAGATGATTAGTTTCATTATGAACAATATGAAAGAATCAAATAGATTTATGAAGATGAAAGTGTTGGTGGGAACGAAAAAGGGAGAGGAATACCATTAAAGAAATAATGAAGAGAAAAGAAAACCTAAAGGGATACTAATATGGGAATACAATAACAAATATTTCAAGTGTCAACGAGAAATAGATAAATTCAATAAGTAAAATAAAAAGTGATGATAATAGTGATCATCCAGGCAACAAAGAACATCCAGAATGTCATTGGCAGGGAGTAGAACCATCCAACTACGTCCGAATTATTAGGGAGTAGGACCTTTCTGCATTTTTGTTCCTCTATTTTTTTTTGTTTTGGGTTGCCCTCCTCCCCTTTGGTTCCCTTTGGCTCCCTTTGGTGTCGTGGGGGTTTTTTCTGTAATAGGATCCCTCCTTTTGTCTCTTGTTTTGTAAATTATTTGGGGATCCTTTCAAAACCCCCTTTTATCAATAAGAAAATAGTAGTATTTTGGGATCTCAAGGGTATGCATAAGACCCCCAAAAAATGTCATTAGGGGATTAGTAAGATGTCATAGTTTTGAGTTTATTTTAATAAAATAAATCAAATTAAGTAGTAAGGATTGTAATATTACATTAAAAAAGATTCAAAAGTTGGGGGATTGTCTACCTTCTATAGGATCTTTAGGAGGTACTACAATAATATTGGATAAACATAAATGGGATGGGTATTTACTAGAAGCAAAAATCAATTGGGTTATTTGTCTTTTTCACAAGAAAGAGGAAAATATCAAATTTAGGGTTATAAATATATATGCTCCAACTATTGTTATTCCTCACAAAATATTTTTGAGGGACCTCAATTTATTTATGTTATGCAATGATGAATCATAATTATAATTTATATATTCTTAGGGGTTACTTAAATACAATGTTATCTTCTTCAAAAATAAAAGGTGGTACTCTAGGATGGTCTAAATAAATGGAGGAGTTTGCTTTATTTATTAATTCAAGTGGCCTTTGGGATGCTAACATGGGATAATAAAAAACATTGGGCAATATCATATAGTAGAAAGATTGGATGGATTTTTGTTATCTAATACATGGTTACAAATAGTATACAATCTCTTCAAACATCTTATTATGAGTAGGATCATAAAATATTCTCTTGAAATATGAGCTAGTCAATAATGATTATCCATATCCATTTCTATTTTAGTCTATATGGATCCAAGACCCTAATTTCTTATAGATAGTTATGTTATGGTGGGTTGAAGCAAGGTTTGAAGGATCATGTATGTATAGGTTTGTTTAAAATATGAAATATCTAAAGCAAAAAATGAAGATTCAAAATACCAAATATTTTGGAAATATATTTAAAACAAAAGAGGAAATTAAATTTGAGCTCAACAATTTACAAGAGATAGTAGAAATAAACATAATGGACTAATATTCTTACAAGTAGGAAACATAATCAATATTTGATTATCATAATTATTTAAAAAAGAAGAGTCATATTGGTCCTATAAATATAGGGAGATATAGATCAAGAAAGGGGATAAAAATGCTATTTTTTCATGCTATAGCCAAAACATATTTATCTTTTCATTTAATTAAAAATATTTCAACTCTAGATGGAAGAGGTACTAAGGAATAAGAAGATATTAGGAAGGAAGTAATTAATTATTTCAAAGATAATTTATTAGAATTTGTGCATGATAAAAAATATTAAGGTAAGATTTTGCAAAGTAGTATATCAATTATCACACAAGTACAAAATTAAAGCTTTATCAGGAAGATCTCGAGGGAGGAGATACAAGAAGCAACTTTCTTATTTCAACCTAACAAGGAAATTGCATGAATTCCTATAATTTTCTCTCAAAAGTTTTGGGACTCATTGAAGAGTGACATATTGGATGTGGTTGAAGAGACTAAGAAAAATATGGAAGATAATAAATGAGATCAACAAAACCTTTATTGCATTGATTTTATAGAAAGGTAAGATAAAATATTTCAATAATTTTCATACAATAAGCATTAATTTAGCATGTATGTTGTGTTCAAGATGGTAATGTAAGGTACAATATTTCTATTCTAATCTCTACAAATATAAGGATCCTTGGTTTAATCACAATTATGTTGTCAAGCATCATCCCTAATTATGATTCCCCAAGGATATCCATAGTAGTTGAAAGAGGTAGAAGATGCTTACTATCAAAACCATGTGAAAGTTCCAAAGTATGCTAAGTGAAGGATATGAATTTGTCTATGATATTGTACAATGTTTAAGCAAAAAAAAATTGGTTTAGTCCAAAACATGACTTATGTGAAAAGCTTCTATTTTCATTTTTTTACTAGAATCTATATGTAAATGAGTCAAATGCAAGAGTTGAATAAGTGACTTAAATGTTGGGTTTTAAAATGAAATCATATATACTAGAAAGTGTCATTTATGATTAACTATAGAATTTAAATGGTTCATTGTTTCAATGGGAGAGATCAAATTTCAAATGATATTTAGAAGTAGGATATAAAAGTACTATTTCAAATGTTAGCATGATAGATGTATCTTAAGAAATTAAAGCTAAGAGACTTTCATATGTATTTTTTACAAAAAAATGGAGGTTCTTATATTTAAAATATGAAGTATGCAATTCCTTCTTTTTATTCATTATAAAAGAAGAATGTTTAGTTAATCTAGTGTGCATTTTACCTTATGGATTATATGAGTTTTTTAATAAAAAATGCATCAAATATTGTCTCTAGAACTTTAGATCAAGTGTCAAGTGAAATACCAAATAAGAAATTTCTCATAAGATGGAAAACAAGCTTATATTTGTTGAAAATATATGAAAACCTAAAATTTTACCATAGAAGCCTTAAGCATATTATTGCTAAGAGGAAAAATCATTATGAGGTATTTTTCTTAGAGATTTTAAGAGATTTTAACCATAGAATTGAAAGCAAAAAATAATTTATAAGATTTGATTTATTGATGCAAAGACAAATTTATCAAAACAAAGAATTATTAGATGTTAATTTTTTGTTGTTGTTGTAATGATCTAAGCAAAATTAGATCTAAGGAAAATATGAGTTGCTTTTGAATTCATTTCATAGTAGCATATATCCTTCACAATTAAAAGATAATAGTTACTCTACAATGTGATATTTATTCCCATTTATTCCCAGCATCGTGGAACCTGATTTTTGGAAAAAATAGCTCTATAGCCTGGTGGATGCCCTTTTGGGCAGAGAACCATTTTTGGAAGATGGTCTTGTAGGTGCATGTTAGTCTATTGAGAGGAATGTTGAGTTAGCTAGAACTACAGTTGGGGGGAATGCTGGGTTAGCTGATGGCTCTATAATTATTGGTTGTGTTGTTGGGTGGTTTGCTGATTTAGTTCATTTTGGGTTACTGGGTTTTCTAGTTTGGTTGAAGGAACTACAATAGTAGGATGGTTTACTGGGTGGAAGAATGGATCAGATGAAAGAACCATAGTTGAGGGATTGGGTGGAAGGCTAGATCAACTGAATGAACCGTAGTAGCTGGTTGTGTTATTGGCTTGAAGTCTAGACCAATTTATGGCTAGGTTCTTGGGCACCAACTTTTATTTTTCTCTCACTAGAGGGGATGTTGATCCAAATGGATTGTGCTCTATATGCAAGGCTCTCATTGGACGAGATAATTTTTTTGTTACTGCTAGGCTCATGGTGGATGTGAAAACACTCTTTAATACTTTGATTCAATTTGGTTTTCTCCTTCCTTGGAGCGAGGGAGTGTAAAAATATTAAAGGTAAGGAGCAACTCTGTTTAAGGTTTTGGGTTCCTTTCAAAGCACTATTGTAAAAGGTTTTAGGTACCTTTCAAAATCATGCGGTCCTACTAAAAATATAAAATGTATAAGGTTTGGACCAACTATTTTAAGGTTTTGGTTCCTCTTAAAACCCTTTCAAGGTTATAGGTGCCTTCCAAAATCTTGCAGTTCTCTATTGAGACAAGTTGTTTGAAAGGTTAGAGGATCCTATTAAAATACCTTTGTCTGGTTTCATATTTTGGGCAGGTGCTATCGGATATTTTATGTGCACCCATATATATTCTCTACTTCCTGTATTGAGTAAGAAGGTTCTTTTGTTGGTTTTTTGAGCTCCAAATCCTTCTTTGCCAACTAATTCATCCTACTCCTTGGCTGCTATCCATTGATGGTTAGATGCGATATACAAGAAGGATGCTACTTTTCATCTCGTTGGTTGTGAAATATTGGATTTTAAAATAAGTAGAAATTTATCTTTAAATTTTTCTATTGGTTTCTGTTAGCGTTAAATCATCCTTATTCTATTGTGTCTCTTCTTTCGTAGGTTGTTGTTCGTAGTTGGTTAGTCATAGAACATAGGATCATCGATCTTCTCAATGGGTAAAAAATGTTAGATTTCAAGTTTAGGAAAGAAAAATCTATTTGATTTTGCCCTTAGCTCCCTTGAGTGCCTTGAAACACATGGTTGTTTTCTCTTTTGGTGCTCAGTTTCAAATTTGAAATTTAAATTTTAGAATTCAAAGTAGAGAAATGACAGGATTGTAGGATCCACGAGTTATTAAATGTCAGATTATCATGTTGAATGCTGGTTTTAGTTCCATTGATGTACTTCTTTAGATCTTATTGAATACTCTTTGGCTTTGTAAAAGGTTTGGGGACCCTTTCAAAATCCGTTCTTCCAACCTAATAAAAAAATGAGGAGGGAGTGGGGTTTATCATCTATTGATAATAAGTAAGCAACAAATTTGATACCTTTCTTATTTTCCAAAGCTTGGGCTTACTACTAGATAAACTAAGCATAGTAATTTGTGTAGATGATCTTAGATTTTGTGTTTTAATTGGTTGAATCAAACCATATTGACCTTGCCTTTCTATCCCTTAACTCTAATTTAAAATCATGGCACTTTATTCTAGTGTATTATGATCTCAAAAGGTATGATTAAAATAAGCTATATATGTTTCTTTGCATATGATAAGTTTCCAAGAATTACTTAAACTATATCACATTACTTTGAGATGCACCACATATGGTATTAGAGCTTGGGTTGCAACAATAGGGTCTTAGCTAAGTAGAAAACTTCTTAAATTTATGATTAATTTGAATATTATTTTTCTCAATTTTTAGTCATTAGCTAGAAAGAGAGGACACTTGGATACCTGCCATGAGGGTAAGGTCAATAATAGAAGGGGAGGGGAGACATAAAAATGGTAAGACTAGTCAATAATTTGAGGATTAGAGAGAGACTAGTCAAGATGTATTTACAACCATAGTGGGTGATCAAAATTAGAATACCTCAAAAAATAAATGACTTGATTGGATGAAATAAATCCTAGAGGCCATGACTAATATTATGATGTATCTATTATTTATAGATCAAAATATGAATCGTTATCAACAAAGCATAAAATGAGAACCATCTTGGCTTGAAACAATATAATAAATTTCATCACCAATTTTATTAGAGGGCTGGTAAAAGAGATATATACAAGAATCTAAAGCAGGTTAAAATACCAAAGTTCTTAGGGTTAGTTGAAGCAAATATATCTAACGAGTGGATCATAGAGATGCAATATTGATTTAAGGTGGACAAATTTACCAACCAAGAAAAGATAAAAAATAACCACTTTTTAAGGAGAAGGACCTACAACCACTTGTGGTGTAATGAGGGCCTAATAATAGGGGTATAGTCAAGTGGATGTTACTTGGAAATAATCCAAATATAGGTTTTGAAATAAATATATATCCAAAGTATATATTAAAGGAAGAATATAAGAGTTTTATAACTTATAGCAAAGGGAACAAGTTAATTATAGACTACAAGTAAATGTTTATAGATATCCTAGAGGAATTACCTCCAATTAAAAATTAACTAATACAAGAAAAGTGATTTTTTGATGGGATTGCAATCATTAATAGCTCAAATTATTAGGATAAGCAATCCATTATATTTGTAAGAGGCTTATCAATAGACCTTAGTCATGGAAGATAGTTTAGGTGGTTTGTTTGAGGTAAAGGAGTAAAATTACTTTCAAGGGCCTAGTAAGTTTCAAGTATCGTTATAAAATCCTCTCAAATTGAACCATAATTTCCCACAATAGTAGATGAAGTAAAATCCCTACTATTTTTAGCACAATTTTACTAAGTTTAAGAAGTATAGACTTATAGGAAAGTTAAAGAAGAATATTTTATGGAAGGTTGCACTAGGAGAGGGATGCTATGTAGACCTCCTACACACCTTCATTGAGAATCAAAATTTTAATTTAGAGACCCATCATATAATTAGAGTAGGCTAGCTCAAAAAATGGGACCACAAACAAGATGTTTTGTATATGAATAACGTCACTATGCTAGAGAATATCCTTAGTCTAATCAGGGAGTAGGAAGGGGAGAAATAAATCATAAATAATAATTTCTTATAGGAGGTAATACACCTAATAAAAATAGGGTGTATGTAGCTATGGAAACAACTAAGCCAATAACCAAGCCATAGTGATTGAATATTTAGGTGATATTTTGTTCTAAATTTGTCCCTTTTGATTATAAAGATTCTACTTTATTTATTAATTCTAAATTACTTGGCAAGAGAAAACCTTGACAGGATTTTGATGGATTTAGGCACTCTTCAAGCCATCAGAAGCATGGTAAAGAAGTATGAAGCTAATTTTTGAAACGCTTAAATTTCATCCATTTGGGATATTATGATATCATTATTAGCGTGGTTTTATTAGCTAGTCATTGAGAAAAATTTGATTGCTATGCTAAGAGTGAATAATGTATTTGTGACAAGGAAAAGAAAGTGGGGTTAACACTATGGCCCATCCTCTATATTTGACAATGGTATCACTATTCAAATCAAGATATGCTTTAAGAAGGGATTTCATAATTTTATTGTCATGGTTCATGATAAACAAAGTGAGAAGAAGAAAATAGCTTGACTCACATCTTATCCTTAACAAGTTTATATATCCCTACTAAATTATCAATGCAACCTCCTACAAGAGAGCTCAATTTATCCATAGATTGGTACCTAGAAAATAGCTATATCCAAAGCATCTTATAGAATGAAAATTGCTAAATTATATGAGCTTAAAATATAGCTTCAAGAGTTGCTTGTTAAGGGTTTAATCCATCCTAGTATATCAATGTGGTGGAACTAAAAATATTTGTAAAGAAAAGGATGGATAAATGGGGCTATGCATTGATTATAACTAGTAAAATAAGGCCACAATAAAGAGTATATACTTCTTACCTTATATTAATGACTTGTTTGATCAAATATGAGGGACAATGGTACTTTTAAATATTAAATTAAGGTTAGAGTATCATCAATTATGCATAAAGGATGCTAAAGTCGATAAAACAATATTTATGACTTGACATATGCATTCTAAGTTCATAGTTGTTCCATTATGATTAACAAATGTGCTAAATTTTTTTATGAGTTTCATGAATAGTATTTTTAGGAAGTATTTGGATAAGGTATATTTTTAATAATATTTTGATATATTCTAAGGATGAGTAGGAATATCAAAAGCATTTAAGATAAATATTGTAATATCTTAGGGAAATAAATCCATATGCTAAAATTTATAAATGTTCCTCTTTCAAAAACATATTCAATATTTGGGACATATCATATCAAGAAAAGGAATCATGGTAGACCCATAAAAAATTAAGGTAATATTAGATTATCAACCCCCACTAATGTCTAGAAGGTCAAAAGCTTCATGGAATCGATAGGGTACCATTTTAGATTTATATAAATATTTTCTAAAATAGATAGTACTATCATCTCTTTACAAAGGAAGGGAAAGAAGTTTGTGTGGATAAGAAAATATGATTTTGGCATTTTAAGAGTTGAAGTGACTTCTAACTAATACATCCATCTTGGTAGTTCTTGACCTACATATGTATTTTTTAGTTTCTCTTATGCATCTAAAGAAGGGTTAGAGGAGTTTGATTCAACATGGGTGAGTGATTACTTATGACTCATAAGAACACAAGGATTATGAAGCAAGTTACCCTATCCATGAACTTGAGTTAGATTTCATAGTACATGCTTTAACAATGTGGAGTTGCTATCTGCTTGGGAAAAGTTTTGAATTAAAATCAAATCATTAATGTTTAATATTCATCTTAATGCAACCTAATTTCAATTCCCATCAACATAGATGGATGAAATTCCTATTCAAGTATGATTTTAATATATACTAATTATGTGCAAGTAGAATAAGTTTATAGAAGCCTTGAGTAGAAGATAACATACTTGTGCTAAAATAATGGTAATAATGAAGTTCAAGGACCAACTCAAAATTGAATTACAAGGATATCCTTGGTACAATGGAGTTAGAGAACCAAATTTATCAAATGATATTAAGAACAATAAATATTATGGGTATTAATTTAATGAGGATAAAGCACTTAGATATAGAGAGGTTTTATATATACCACTCACAAGTGAATTAAATAACTTTATGTTAATTAAAGCACATAAGACACCATATGTGGTTCATTTAGGGGTAAGAAAAATGTATGATAATTTGAAAAAGTTGTTATTCTGGTCAAGAATGAAAAGGGTGTAATTGAGTTTGTGGCAAGGTGTCTATAGTGTTAATGAGTGAAGGTGAAGAATCAAAATCCTACTGGTTTATTATATCCTCAAGAAATACCAAAATGGAAAAGTGATGTGACATCGATGGGTTTCATTACTAGTTTTTCATTGATCCAACAAAGGCATGATTCCATATTGGTAGAAGAAGATAATTTAAAAAAAAAAACATTTTTTTCCTACCATGAATACATTTAAGTCTTAGGGTGTTACTTAAATCTAGGTCAATGCAATTATTAGACTTCATGGAGTGTCCGTAAATATTATATATGACTATGATTCCTTATTTACTTCACTATTTTGTAAGGCCTTCTAAAATATGTTGGTTACACAATTGAATTTTAGCACAACATATCATCCTAAAATAGATGGACAAAAAAAAAGAGTGAATAGAGTATTGAAAGATATACTATAGATGTATGTAATGGACTAACCTAAGCAATCAAAGAAGTATATGAGATTGATGGAATTTACTTACAATAATAGCTATCACATGTCCATTGGTATGAATCCCTATGAGGCAATATACAAAAGACCTTATAGAATACCTCTAAGTTGGGATTAAAATGAGAACCTGGTTGTTATTGGGCCAAAAATATTATAGGATATGGAAAACCAAGTAGTTTTAATTAAATAATGGATTCAACAAACCTAAAATAATAAAAGAGATACACAAATATTGAGAAGTTAGAAAGGAATTTTCTAGTAGGTGATAAGGTTTTCCTTAAATTTCACCCTCACAAGAGATTTATCAAGTTTAGTAAAGAGGAAAAGCTTACAACCTAGTTTGTAGGTACTTTTGATATCCTTTAAAGGATAGGATCCATTGCTTATTGCCTTGCTCTACCACCAAACTTGTCATGTGTACATGATTTCTTTTAGGTTTCCATTCATAGAAAATAAATGCCTAACCCTATTTATGTTATTTATAGGAAAATATTGCAAGTGGAAGAGGACATGAATCTCAACATTGAACTTATTTGCATACTTGATAGAAGAACTAAACAACTTTAAAATAGGATGGTAGATTAAGTTTTAGTGCAATGAGATAAATATAGTGAAAAAATTGCTAATTGGAAAGATATGTATAATATGCTACAAACCTATCCCTATATTTTTAAATAGCTTATAGCAAGAATTTCTTATAAGGGGAGGGTAATGCAATGCCTACATTTTTGAAACCTTTAGAAATTTAAACCTTATAATAATAATATTAACCAAGTATGAGGAGCGGTGGAGGAAGCGGAGGAAGCGGAGGAGGAGCAAAAATGGCAGGCAAGAATTTTGAACCAACGGAAGGAGAAGATCCAGAGGTAGGGCAGAATGTTGTAGCTGGAAAGGAAAAGGATTCCCTGTCAGCTCAGTTCAAAAAGGCTAAAGGTACAGATCCTCCAGATAAACCCTCAGACAAAGGGTCCCACTGGGGTTCGGGAGCTGGCAACAAGGGCCCAACCTTTTTGGAAATGCTGAAAGGGAAAAAGAAGGAGCCAGTCAATGAACTACCGCCCCTAATACCAAACAATAACAGGTTAACTGCGCCAATGGAGATTATGGAAAGATTCTTGGATATGGAGGCATCATCCTTAGTTGGCAAGTTTTTGGGAGGAAGGCCGGACATTGAGACTATTCGCTCATGGGCCGCGACAAAGTGGAAAACTTCAGGAAGCTTAGAAATCGTAGCCATGTCAAGAGGTTTTTTTATGATAAGACTCAACAACAAAGATGATGCAGAGCGCATCTTGACAGGAGGACCCTGGTTTCTAGGAAGGCGTAGCCTCTTTCTGAGGAAGTGGGGGGAGGATTTCAACCCTGAGAAGCAGAACATTAATATAGCACCCATTTGGGTCCGCTTACCAAACCTCCCAACCCAGTTTGTTAATGAGTACTGGCTTAGTGGCATAGCAAAGATGATAGGAGAGCTCGTGGCAATAGACCATTCAACCCGGCAAGGACTAGACTGACGCATGCCAGGATCTGTGTAAATGCAAACTTGGATTCTGATCTACCTTCTCAGGTGGAACTAGCATATGGAGAGTTTCTAAGGATTCAACCTATGGAGTATGAGAACAAGCCGACATTTTGTAGCGTGTGCAAAACCCAGGGCCACCTTCAAGCCCAATGTCTGACAATAACTGCAAACAAGGAAGCCACGAGCGAAGGTTTTCTGGGGAAAGCTAATGGGAGAGGGATCCCAAAGTTTCAAGGACCGCGTCTTAACTTGGAAGGATACAGACAAGTTAAGAATAACCAAGCTGACCAAGCCAACACAGAACTGGCAAAAATCCAGGAGAAAGGAAAGCAACATAATGAGGGAGGCAAAAATCATAAGGTATGTAATAAAGATCCCAACTTGAACATGTTTGATATCCTAGCAAATCTAGAAGTTGAAAAAGAAAATAGTAAGGATGATACCATCAATGTCAAGTTTCCTGAAACCCTAGACTCCCCATCCAAATCGGGACCATCCACAGCTATGACAAAAAGCCCCAAAAGCTATGCTCAAAATGAAGAAAAATTGCCAGGTCATTTCAGTTTAAACATGGAAAAAATAGAGTCAAGAGTCGAAGTTGTGGAAACAAGAGGCAGGAATGTAGCTCCTAATCCGGTAGTGGAGCAAATTATCCCTTATCAGACGAGCCCAACGGTAAAAGGTTCCTTGAAGGAAAGCCCCCTGTTTAGGAACCAGATAGGAGAGGTGAACCAAAACAAGGCCGAGGATGAAGAGGGAATTGAAAACCCCCAAAATGAGGAAGAAGGTTCAAGCCCTAGACTATCACAAAGATATGCCCCCTCATTTCAGTCCAAAATAGACTAGAAGCACCACCAAGCCTCCGATAGATTATGGAAGTGAAAGAAAGAAAGGGAGAATATCTACAACAGAGCACTATAGAATGAGAATCAATGAAGAAATTGCAAACGAAAAGCAAAGAACATTGTTACAACAAGCTATTCCTGGCCAGGATAATAGCAAAATTGACAAACCCCCTTTGGATCAGGGAAGGGGGCGGGGAAAAATATCAAACAATCTAAATGAAGGTTCTCTCATGGAATGTGAGAGGCCTAAACGACCCACCAAAACAAAGGATGGTGAAGTCTATAAGGAAGGATTGGAATCCTACTATCATTTTTCTTCAAGAAACCAAAACAGATGCGGCACAATCAACACTTATAGCTAGAAGGATTTGGAAGCAAGGGGAAGTGGCCTTTCAATAGGTGAGAGGAGCATCTGGGGGCCTCATGATCTTATGGGATCCTATTAAAATAGAAGGAAGTATTATTCAGGAAAATGAAAGAGTCTTAAGCGTATTATTTCATGATTTTGATACTAATAAGAATTGGATTATGTCAAATGTTTATGCCCCCACCTCTGTCCAAGGGCGGTCTGAACTATGGGAGTTTTTGGGGCATTTGAGCCAAGCTTTTAAAGACATTCCTTGGGTGATTGGGGGAGATTTCAATACCCCCCTTTACCCATCTGATAAGAAGGGAGGATCTGGGTTACCCTCAAGGAGCATGGAGGACTTCAATGAATTCATTAACACAAATGAATTGATGGATGTAAGACTAAAAGGAGCCAAATTTACATGGAGTAACAAGAGGATAGGAAGTCAGCTGATTCAAGAAAGGTTGGACAGGTTTTTTTTATCCAAGGAAGCTACAACAATGTTTGGTGATTCAACGTTACAAGCCCTTCCTAAATGCGCTTCAGACCATAATCTTATTCTATGGGAGGCATTTCAGGCTAACTCCTTTAAAAAGCCATTCAGATTTCTGTCAATGTGGGTTAAACATCCGGAATTCAAGAAACGAATAGAGGAATGGTGGAAGCAACCTATCCAGGGAAGTGCTTCCTTCAAACTATCTCAAAAACTTAAGATGGTGAAAAACAACCTTAGAATATGGAATAAAGAAGTCTTTGGAAATATTTTTGAGAATAAGAGAGCAATGGGGGAAAAACTGAGAATAATAGAAAGCAAAATCCAAAATGGAACCTATGATGAGGCAACAAGGATCGAAGAGAAGGAAACCCTTTGTGAGTTTTATAATATTTTAGCTTGTGAAGAGATGTATTGGAGGCAGAAATCAAGGGCATTATGGCTAAAGGAAGGGGACTCTAATTCAAAATTTTTCCATGTTACCACATTGAGCAATAGAAGCAACAATAATATTAGAAATTTAACTAAGGTGGATGGATCCTCAACTCAAAACATTCAGGAGATCAGGGACGAGGCTGTTAATTTTTTTAGTTCATTATTGGGTGAAGAACGGGCCTGTAATGCCCAAGCAAAGGACTCTCTCCTTCAATTCATTCCACAACTCATTGATGAAATGATTAACGAGTCTCTTACAACAGATTTTTTAGATGAAGAGATCAAGGAGGCTTTGTTTAACATGGATCCTGACAAAGCTCCTGGGCCGGATGGGTTTTCACCACGGTTTTTCCAAGTTTGTTGGGATATTGTTGGAGCAGAAGTTATTGCTGCAATCAAGGAGTTCCAAAGTTCAAATCATATTCCAAGGGGTTTCAATTCAACTTTCATTGCTTTGATCCCTAAAGGCCCCAACCCCAAGACTATGGCTGACTTTAGGCCGGTTAGCTCGTGTAATATATCCTATAAAATTCTGTCCAAAGTTTTAGCCAACCGTTTGAAGAAAGTTCTACCGGTTATCATTGATCCAAGTCAAGGAAGTTCTGTACAAGGAAGATCAATCTTAGATGGAGTTATTACTGTTCATGAGGCTCTTCATACAGCCACTCAGACCAAAAAAGTAGTCATGGCTTTAAAGTTAGACATGAACAAAGCTTATGACAGGATAAATTGGGAATTCCTAGAGGCACTTTTATTAAAATTTGGCTTCAACATGAAATGGGTCAAGTTAATAAGAGAGTGTATTTCTAAGCCTTGTTTTTCAGTTTTGGTTAATGGGTCTACTACAGGTTTTTTTCAAAGCAAATGTGGTCTAAGACAAGGAGATCCCATAAGTCCTATGTTGTTCATCATTGTAGCTGAGGCCTTGGGAAGAACCATTAAGGCAACAATGGTAGCTGGACTCATATCATGTATCAAGGCCACGTCGCTAACTACCCCGATGACACATCAACAATTTGTTGATGATACATTGCTACTGACTTTGGCTTCTATGGTTGAGGCAAGAAGGATTAAAAATATTCTCATAATGTATGAAGAAGCGGCTGGACAGAAAGTGAATTTTGATAAGAGCAAACTTTATTTCATCAATACCCCCATTCCTAGGCAAAACAGCATAGCAAGGATCATGGAATGTCATATTGCATCCCTTCCCACCTCCTATTTAGGTCTTCCCCTATTTACGGGGAAACCTGAAGGATCAATGTGGAACATAGTTCTGGAGAGGATCCAAAAAAAGCTAGCAGGTTGGAAAGGACATCTGTTATCTCAAGCAGTGCAAAGCAGCTTTAACTATGGCTTCACTTCAAAGTATACCCGTTTACTTCCTATCGCTGTTCGGAGCTCCCAAGCAAGGTCTATCATAAAATTGAGCAACTTCAAAAAAATTCCTCTGGTCGTGGACTCGAGGATAAGAAAAGGATCCATTTAGTAGGTTGGAACAAGGTTTGCAAACCTAAAGCCGATGGGGGGTTAGGATTGAGGAGAGTTGCTCATCTCAATACAGCTCTGTTAGCCAAACAAGCGTGGCGGTTATTGACTAAGGTCGATAATGAATGGACTGCCATAGTTAGGAGGAAATACCTCCAAGGTGTGAACTTCCTTAATGACAACTTAGCAAGCAGGGGGTCTGCTTTTTGGAAGGCAATCCTCACGAGCAGGGATCTTGTCAAGAAAGGTCTTAGATGGATTCTAGGAAATGGGCAAACAATAGACTTTTGGAAGGATCGGTGGGTGAGAGCTGAGGAGTTATCCCAGAATCCTCGTTTGGCTAGGATTCAAGAGCATATGGAGCAGCATATTGGGAAGAAGGTTGCAAATTATATGTGGCAGGATATAAATATCAACAGGTGGAAACACATCAGAGTACAGGGTTTTGAAGCGGAGTCTCGAAG
This sequence comes from Wollemia nobilis, assembly GCA_028583015.1. Taxonomy (NCBI): domain Eukaryota; kingdom Viridiplantae; phylum Streptophyta; class Pinopsida; order Araucariales; family Araucariaceae; genus Wollemia; species Wollemia nobilis. The sequence goes on along the minus strand of JAQPPZ010017031.1, from coordinate 277,497 downwards.
AGCTTTATAACATTTTAACTCAAGCAAATTATTCCCTCTGGAGAGGATGAAGATCACATTGTTTGGGCTGAGACCGAAAGTGGTGACTTCACAGTTAAGTCTGCCTATAATTTGCTTCTCAATGTGGAAGGTCAACAATTTCAACCGAGTTTGGTTTGGATCAAAGGCTTAATTCCTAAAATATCCTTTTTTTCATGGCTGGTGATTCAAGGAAAAATCCTCACTATGGACAATATGTTATCCAAAGGTATGGTTATTGCTAACCGTTGCTACATGTGCAGGGCAGGATGGGAGACAACCCAACACTTGTTTCTGGAGTGTCCGATAGCGGAGTCCATCCTGGATGAACTTTTCCAAGCCTTTAGGATCTCGTGGGTTAAGCCTGCTCTTATATCCGAAGTGTTCCATCAATGGCCTCAACCCTTTGTTAGCCTAAAACTTAAGTACCTATGGAAAATCTGTTGGCATCATTTTCTCTGGCAGATTTGGCTAGAAAGGAACCATAGAGCCTTTAAGGATACCATTCACAACCCAAAAACCATCCTCAACAGGATTATTGTCTTTGCGAAAGAAAACCTTAGCACCTTAGTGGATGAGAACCACTCAATTCCTCCCCAAGAAAAACAATTAGCTCGGGCCTTAGGTATTGAGGACAAACCTTCCATTCCTTTGCCCAATCCCAAAAATGGGATTTCTTGGGAGCCACCCCCTAGGGTTGGTTTAAACTAAATTTTGATGGTGCAGCCAAGGAGAACCCGAGAAGAGCTGGAGCCGGAGGAATAATCAGGGATCATCAAGGAAATCTGGTCAAGGCCTTCACTGAACCATTGGGAATCGGAACTAATAACGAAGCAGAAGCTAGAGCCCTTTGGAGAGGGTTGCAAGTAGCCCAAGCAACTCAAGGTAACTTGATGATTGAAGGTGATTCGATGAACATCATCAACCTGTTAACCAATGGCAAAAAACCTCCATGGAGAATCGAGGGAGTCATCCATGAAGTGAGGATCCTTTTTGCGGCAAGACAGAACAGGAGGGCTCGTCACGTGTACCGTGAGGCCAACAGGTCAGCTGACAAATTAGCCAACATAGGTGTTGATGTTGGTAGTTTGGTGACATGGACACAAGGTGTGCCACGTGAAGTGGAAAACATTATTAGTCATGAAAAGAAACCTACCCGTTAAGGAGAAAGATGAATGGGTGTTCTTTCCCCATGGAGCTGGTAATAACTATGGGGTTTCCCTCTAAATCATACCAAATTGGAAATGAAGGTAACATGGTGTAAGCCTTGGAAGATTTCGACAGAGAATAGGAAATGGGCAAGCAATAGGTTTCACAAGTGCAAAGTTCCAAACTTCAATTCCCTGTCAATGTAAGTAATGTTTAATGGGGATTCAACAAGTTTGGTAAGAAAGTTTCAAGGATGACTAGGATCTACAATCTCAGCAGAAGGTTGGATATTGTAATAGGTTTTGGGTTAACCTGCAAAACCCGGTAATTAATGAAGACTTTTATTTACCAAAAAAAATATGTTTTAAAATAGATGGTTAATGTTTAGAATAGCCACATGCGACAAGTAAAGAAAACTTAATAGCTAATGGTTTCATAGTTATATTATTGCAGTTAGTTGTATATGCCTTAAGAAAATTTGATAATTAAAATGATTAATTAACATTGCATAAAAGTTCTTGATTTTATTTACATGATTAAACATGTGTGATTAGGAAATTAATGTATGTTATCCTAAAAGGAGAAAGGATTAAATATGAATCATGATGCTAATTTATTATTTTCTAACAATGTTGGAAGGCATGTGTTAGTGTGATTGTAGGTTGAATTGTAATTAGAGATGAGTGAAGCATTTGAAAAACCATGAGATCTTTGCATTATCTAGGCATATATTGTGGTTTTTACTTACAAGGTATGATTATGAGTTTTTATTTTATGTATGAAGGCCATACAATAGGGAAAGAAAGTGGTACAATTAGAATAAAGGTAAGATTTGTACTATAAATACTCAAATGTGTTACCAAACTTTTAATACTTTTGTAAAGGTAATATAAAAAATTAAATTGGAGTTGGGTTAGTGTTCTTGGAGAGGATAAGCCAAGAGTGAGTGCAACAACAAGTGAAAGCACGATCTGGGAGTGAGTGTAGTAGTGAGTGTGAGTGCAAGCTGGGAGTGAGTGCAGTAGCGAGTGTGAGTATTATTTGGAAGTGAGTGTAGAAATGAGTGAGTGCGAGCTAGGAGTAACTGTAGCAACAAGTGAGAGCATGAGCCAAAAGTACAGTAGTGAGTGAGAGCACGAGCCAAGAGTAAGTGCAATAGTGAGTACAATTACAAGTTGGGAGTAAGTGTAAAAACAAGTGCGAGCACGATGTGGGAGTAAGTGCAACAGTGACTAAAAGTATGATTTAGGAGTGAGTGCAACCAAAATCAAGTGTGAGTAAGTGCAACCGAAAGTCAGTATGAATGAGTGTAGCCAAAAATGAGTGCGAGCGTGAGCTAGAGTAAGTGCAACAACACATGATCTAGGAGTGAGAGTGCAAGTAAGGAGCAAATGAGATCAAACTGTGAACCAAGAGGGAGTGCAAGCCAAGATTCAGTCATGGAAGAAGAGTAGTAGGTTCATATAGAGCGCATCAATGCTTCAAACCCTTACCATCAATGTGTGGAATATTATTTCCAAAAATTGTTGAAGATAAGGAATGTTGATAAAAATAAGAGACAAGGGAAATTATGACCCAAGAGGAAGTGCAAGCTAGGAGTGAGTGTGAGGCAATAGAGAGTGCAAGCCAAGAGCAAGTGCTAGCCAAGATGAACTGTAAACTAAGAGAGAGTGTGAGCTAGGATTCAATCATGGAAAAAGAGTAACAAGTTCATCCTAAGTGCATCAATGCTTTAAATCCTTACCACAAATGCATGGAATATTGTTTCCAAAAAATTTCTAAAGTGAAGTAACACCAAGAAAAAGAAGAGAAATGGAAAATTATGAGCCAAGAATGAGTGCAAGCTAGGAGCAAGTACTAGGTAAGAGAGAGTGTAAACTAGGAGCAAGAATGAGTGTGAGCAGAGAGGGAGTGCAAACCAAGAGGGAGTACAAGCCAAGAGCAAGCTCCATTAGCTATTGTGGAAGGAAAGACATTTTTGAAAGCCCTAATGAGAAGTTAGGATGCCCTAGCTAGAAATAAAAATACTCTAGTTGGAAGTATGGAGTCCCAAGTTGGAGATAAGCAGAAGAGCATACATGACAACTTCAATCTAGGTAGCATATGTTACACCAGAAGTAAGTATCAAGGATGAGATGATTGAGCATGATATAATGATTCTTAAAAATAGAGGGTTAATATGTAAGTTCCATAGATCATGGTCAGGGTTTTTGGAGATTCAAAATTGGATCAAGTGGAAGTGGGGATTGAGTTCAAATTATTTTATGATTTTTCTTCTTAAAGATTTTTTTCCTCATCATCTTTTCTAGCTCAAGAATTAAGGATAAAATAATGGTTGGTGGCCTATGGTTTAGGGGAAGAGATGCACTTTATTTGAGACCATGGAATGAATTTTTTTTCTTCTGTTGAGACATAAAATTTTAAGAAGCTTCCAGTGTGGGTTAGGTTTTTTGGACTTCCATATCAGCTTATAAATAAGGATGTTTTGAAGAATATCAGGAATACCATAGGGAAATTCATCAAGGAAGGACCAATAACTAAGGAGCGAAAGTATACTATATATACTTGAATATGTGTTGCTATGGATAATTTAAAACCTTTGCCACAATTTATTAATATTAAATTTGAATCAAGAGAATGGGATCAACAAGTAGATTAAGAAAATATTGTATTTCATTGCCACAATTATTTTGATATTGGACATATGATGAGTTTGCAAAGTAAAACTATGAAGAAAGAGAAAAAATTCTAGCCATGATATTAACTTCAAGATGAATCAAGGAAATCATACAATAATAGAAGCTAGATTAGGTCAAGGATATTCCACTCCAAAAGAAGAGGTAAATAAATCCTATCTACAATATCATTAGGTAATTTCAGAAGGAATTAAAGATGCAAAATAAGATGTGGAGATAAAACCCAAAACAAAGACAACAAAAGAGGTCAAGTTTATTCTAGGTAAATCATCTTTATTTTCCTCAAGTAGTTTAGAATATTATTCATGTAATAAAAGTGAAAGTGGTGAAGATGTTATTCCTTGATATTTAAGGTTTCAAGAGCAGAATAATATAGAAATGAGATTGGAGGAAACCCATAATAATTTAGGATTTTTAGGGAAGAATAAGAAGGTAAATGTTACATAAGAGCATCCTTGCACTTTAGGGTTTCTATGGTAACATAAAGAAGTTTATGCTTTTGAGGTTATTACTTAACTTTATATCCTTTAGAACAAGGTAAACCTAAATATGATAAGTCTTACTATGATAAGTGTGATAAGATTTAAGAGATTTATGAAGAGGAAAGTATTACTAGGAATGGAAAAAAAAAGAGAGGAAGACCCAAGAAGCAAAAACAAAGAGAAATAAACACGAAGGGATATTGATATGGGAAAACAAAAACAAATATTACAAGTGTTCACAAGAAGTGGGGCTAAAATCGGGTTTCTTGGGACCTTTTCGTTCCTCTTCCCATGGCTTACAATTCTGTTTCTGTTGCATCTGAAGAACATGTGCTTATACTGAGAGGGGGGGTGAACAATATAATATAAAACTTTTCCCAAAATAGTAACATCAGTATTAATAAAGCAGTAAACATCACACAAAGCATCACACACATGAGAGACATCATTTTAACGTGGTTCACCCAATGTGGGCTACGTCCACAGAAAATATTTCTTCTAAATATTTCTCAAATAATCTCTTGGGAATCCTTCCCAATTACAATGTTTATGGACCTCTATCCAAAGGAGATGTTGATCCCCTAATCTCAAGTTCATGGATCTCTTCCATAGGAGAACTCTTTCCCCTTCTACTCTGGCTAGTGATCTTCTAGAAGACTCTATCTCTCTATTGCTCTGACTTGTGGATCTCTCTCCACTTGAAGACTCCTCACTCAGATCTGTCTTCAATTGTCCTGGCTGTTGGATCTCTATCCACTGAGACTCTATCCTCTGTACTCTATCACCTCCAAATCTCTATCAATAGGTTCACTCAGAACCTCCTCAAATTTGCTCAATAGGTTCACTCAGAACCTGCTCAAATCTACTCAATAGGTTCACTCAAAACTTGCTCAAATCTCAATAGGTTCACTTAGAACCTGCTCAAATCTTCTCAATAAGTCCTCTCTAGGACTTGCTCAAATCTGCATAGCAAGCTTTCACAAAAGCTTACTCAAAATCAGTCCACAAGCCTTCTCAAAGACTTGCCTCAAATCAGCTTAACAAGCTCACACAGAACTTGTCCAATCTCATAGAATCATAAAGAGAATTGTTAGAGACTCAATATGTTCTAAACTCAATGCTCAATCAATATCTCAATTCAATCTCATAGAAGCATAAAGAGAATTGTTAGAGACTCAATATGTTCTATACTCAAATCCCAATCTTAACTCAAATCAATCTCAACTCAACTCAAATCAACTCAGCTCAATCTTATAGAAGCATAAAGAGAATTGTTAGAGACTCAATATGTTCTATTCACAAACTCAATTTCTTTATCAACTCAATCTCAACTCAAAATGTTTCCAACAATGCTCAACCACAAATCTCACATAACAATGATACTCATGTTCTTTTCTAACTCAAGTTCAAGTTCTTTGCTCAACCAATGGGCTTCAACAACAATGCTTATAAAACAAGGTTTAATCACAACACTCAAACCAGAAAACCTTGAAGCATTTAAACCAACACTTTCGAAAAGGAAACCACAATCAATCCTTTTCTCTCCAATGATATTTCATAAATCAACCACCATAAACAATCAATAGAAGAATGTGCCCATACCTTATTGATGCCAAGAAGTTATCCACAAAATCTGCCACACTCAACACAACTTTCCTTTCCAATCTCAATGAGGGTTAGTGGACTTCAAATAATAATCACAAAATAAAGCATAACTCAATTTACACCTTTTTACTCCAACTCAATAATCACATCCACCAAAGATATATTCAATAACCCTCAAGCAAAATATTTTTCTCAAGAATGTTTCAATAATTAAAAACACTCTCCAAATAACATCTCAACAATGTGCCAAATAAGTAGTAATCCTTATTACTCCTCAAACCACTTATACCCTAAAAGAAATTAAAATCTATGCCTACTTACTTATCTCTCCAAAAACCACTTTTACTATAAAATTTATGCACATATTTTAAACTAACTTTTAGCACCCAATAAAACAAAAATTTGTTTTAATTTTCTTTTACAACTTTAATGCATACCTTGGCATGAATTTCAGAATATCAAACACAACATATAAACCTTGGCAGCATGCGCACGAAAAACCACAACTAGCGCACTATTTCCCTTTTACACAACAAAAGGGAGTTCACAGGATTCGAACCTGAGTCCTGCGGCTCCTGCGTCCTAATAGACGCTTGCGCACCACGTGAGCTAGCGCTCCACACAAGACCAAAAGCGCCTCACTCTCCTTTATCCTCCATGCAATAGCCAATGCAAAACATATTCCTCCTTTCTCAAGAAAAATGAAGTGCACATGATTCGAACACTCAACCACTTGCCTCCCAATACCTTTGCACTGCTCGAGTTGCCAACAGGCCACACTGCCCATGATGTCTTGGGATTCGACCACACCTCGATTTATTCATTGCCTCTACCTTTAAACATTTTTCACACGAGCTCTTTTCACTTTCTAATAATCACATTAACCACAAGAGCAAGGATGAGGAATAATAAACCTTAGTCATCCTTTTATAGTCTTCTCCCTCATATTCGATGACGTCGACGGATTACTTTTATTTTAATTTTAAAATTTAAATTTTAAATAATTTAAAATTTAAACTAAATATTTAAAATTAAATATCTCCATCACCGGGGCACCTTTTTCGATGAAACGAAAATCCAACTTGGGTTTTAAGAAAAACCCATTTCAAATCTGCCATCCATGGTTTTAAATAAAACCTTTTATTTTTCCTACCTTGGTTTTCACAAAAATACTTTCCTTGCACTTTTCACAAAACATAGTGCATGCCATCATAGATCCTTTTGACATCAAATAACCTTTTGACATCAATGACAACATTTTATCTTAGGGACTCAAAATTTCCAACAATCTCCCCCTTTGTCATTGATGGCAACCCATATTCATTTACTAAAATCTGACCTTCTTTTCTGCTCCCCCTGGGACTTTGCTCCCCCTGGCTCAATGCTCTCTCAAAAATCAAATCTCTCCCCATATCAAAACTTTCCTTAATATACACAAATCTCTCCCCCTTTGTCATCAATGGCAAAGGGTCACCTTTGGGGCTCGGGGCTAAGAATGAGCCTCTTAGCTTAGCCCCTCCCTCACCTCCTCATGAGGTGGTTAATTCTGGGGTGGGAGTCTCACTCCCAATTTTCCTCGAAGATACTCAAAAGTGTCTTTTGAGAGTGGCTTAGTGAAAATATCTGCTATTTGTTCCTTTGTAGTGACATACTCCAATCTGACCTATTTATCTGACACCTGTTCTCTCATAAAATGATACTTAATCGGAATGTGCTTCATCCTGGAGTGCATTACTAGATTTTTTGAGATACATATGGCATTGGTATTATCACATAGTATAGGAATAGGTTGATCATGTTTTATCTTGAAGTCTTCTAAAGTCCTCTTCATCCATAACACTTGTGTACAACTGGCTACTACTGCAATATATTCTACCTCTGCTGTGGATAGTGATATTGAAACCTGCTTCTTACTTAACCAGGATACTAGTCTTTCTCCAAGAAAGAAAGCTCCCCCACTTGTGCTTTTTCTATCATCAATACTGTCGGCCCAATCTGCATCTGTATATGTTGTGAGTGTGAAACTATCACTTTTAGGATACCAAAGTCCAAAATCCATAGTCCCTTTTAGATACCTAAAAATTCTTTTTACTGCTGCCACATGTGTTTCCTTAGGTGCTGCCTGAAATCTTGCCACTAATCCCACTGACTGTACTATGTCTGGTCTTGTAGCTGTGACATACAATAAGCTGCCAATCATAGATCTGTATAGTCTCTGATCTACCTCTGGAGATTCATCATCCTTACTTAACTTACACCCTGTGACCATAGGAGTACTCACTGGTTTGCAATATTCTAATCTAAATTTCTTTAACATCTCCTTGATGTATTTGGCTTGAGAAAGAAACACTCCCTTTTCTGATTGTGAAATATGAAGACCAAGAAAGAATGATAATTCACCAAGCATAGACATCTCAAATTCACTTTGCATATTCTTAGCAAACTCTTTGCACATTTTGTCATTGTTTCCCCCAAAAATTATGTCATCAACATAAACAACCACTATTAGAAGATCATTTCCTTCATTTTTGATATACAAATTACTATCTTCTATTCCTTTCCTGAATCCCTGTTCCTATAGGTACCTATCCAATCTTGAATACCATGCTCTAGGAGCCTGTTTTAAGCCATACAATGCCTTTTTCAATCTGCATACCTGATCTGGTGTATCTGATAGTATAAATCCCTCTGGTTGTTCAATGTAGACCTCTTCTTCTAGAATCCCATTTAGAAAAGCTGACTTAACATCCATTTGATATACCTTGAAGTTCTTGAAACTTGAAAAAGCTAAAAACATCCTTATAGCTTCAAGTCTTGCAACTGGAGCAAAGGTTTCATCAAAATCAATTCCTTCTACTTGTGCATAACCTTTGCAAACTAACCTTGCTTTATTTCTGACAACTTGTCCATCTTCATTCAACTTATTTCTGAAGACCCATTTTGTGCCAATCACATTTTTGTCCTTTGGTCTTGGAACAAGTTCCCAAGTTTTGCTCTTCTCAATATGATCTAATTCTTCATTCATTGCTTTAACCCAAAATTCATCTTCACTAGCCTGAGAGAAATATTTTGGCTCAATCTTAGATAGCAAAGAAAAATTTGCTTGTTGAGATGGTTTTATTATTCTTCTCCTTGTCTGTCTTTCATCTGGATTTCCAATAATCTGATATTTTGGGTGATGTTTCTATACATACCTGGAAGGAGTCTTAGGAAGAAGCCTTTGTGTTTCTTCTTCATCATTATCTGATTCCTCACAAAATTCTTCTTGACAACATCCATCTTCTTGATATATTGCTTGTTGAATTGGCTCCTTGGAATCTATCTTTTCATCAACTGTTACATTCATACTTTCCACCATAGTGCATGTTATTTTGTTGTAACATCTGTAAGCCTTGCTTTTGGTGGAATATCCAAGAAAAATTCCCTCATCGCATCTTGGATCAAATTTTCCCAAATTCTGATCTTCCCATCTTATGTAACATTTGCTTCCAAAAATCTTGAAATGTTTTACAGTAGCAGGTCTTCCTTTCCAAAGCTCATAAGGAGTCTTGTGATGATTTACCCTTAATTGAGCCCTAGTAATTATGTACATAGCTGTAGATACTACTTCTTTCCAAAAACCATCTGACAACTTAGATTCATTTAACATAGCTCTAGCCATGTTTTCAATAGTCCTGTTCTTCCTTTCAACTACTCCATTTTGTTGGGGAGTTCTTGCTATTGAGTACTCTCTCTTGATTCCATGTTGTTCACAAAATTCTACAAACTCATCTGAAGTAAACTCTCCTCCTCTATCAGATCTTAGACACTTAATCCTTTTGCCTATTTCATTTTCAACCAATTCCTTGAATGCTCTAAATTTTTCGAAGGCTTCTGACTTCTCTTTTAGGAAAGTTACCCAAACCATTCTGGAATAATCATCTACAAACAACATGAAGTAACTCTCACCCTGAATACTTTGTGTTCTAGTAGGACCACACAAATCAGTATGTATTAAACTTAAAGGCTCAGAAGACATATAGCCTTTTGGTTTGTATGTTGTCCTAGTTTGCTTTCCATGTTGACAAGGTGCACAAATCATATTTTGAGGTCTCCTTATTTTGGGTAAATATCTGACTGCCTATTTGTTGCTTATGCTGACTATGTTGTCAAAATTCAAATGACCTAATATTCTATGCCATAACCAGCTCTCATCTTCTTGTGATAGAAAACACTTTTCTCCTTTGATTTCATTGAGCATGTATAAGTTGTTTGGAGTCCTTCTTGCATTTGCAATAATTCTTCCTATTTTAGTTTTCATTATCTCACATCTATCTGGATGAAAGGTAACCATATATCCTTGATCACAAAGTTGACTTATACTCAGAATATTGTGCTTTAACCCTTTGACATACAAAACATTCTCTATTTTTGTTTTTCCATTGTCTAGACTTAGAGTACCTCTCCCAACAATCCTAGTTGATCCATTATCACCAAAACTTACTGATCCTCTATTTGTTTCCTTTAGAACAATGAATTTGTCTTTGTCTCCTGTCATGTGACTAGAGCAACCACTATCCAGATACCATTGTTCTTCTTTATTTTGAGCATGCAGGGTTGTTTGAACTAACATAGATCTGGCCCTATCATTCCTTTTTTCATTCTTCCTAGATGTTGGAATTGTTTTTCTAGACTCAGGAAATATCATTTTACACCATCTAGCCTTATGCCCAAAATTATTGCATTTGTAACATATAACATCATCATCCATGAGAGGTGCAAAGGAATTGAAATTTCTATTGTATCTTGCATGATGAGTACAATGTGCAACTATATGACCATATTTATTGCAAGAAAAACAATGACCATGAAAGAGATTATGTAACCTATTTGGAGATCTTGGATATTGTGAAGAAGTCATCCTCTTCTTGTGATTAACTCTTATCCATGGTTCCTCTTTGCTCTCTTCCTTTGCTTGCTTTTATTTGTTTGAAGTTTCTACTTTTTGGAAGCTTGATTCCTCCTTTTGTTTCACATATTCTATATTTTGTAGTATCTTGATCCCTTCCAGTTTATTCCTTAGGAGAACAATTTCTGCTTCCAATATTCCACATTCTATTTCCTTATCTCTCAATAGATCTATCATATCTTGCTCAATATTCTTTCCTTCTTCTACCTTAATCTTGACTTCTGTAAGGTTATGTATAAGTTCCATTCTTGCTTCTTCATCTTCCTGAATTTGTTCCTTCAAGTTTGAATTTTTCTCTCTAAGTCTTTCCAATTTTTTGAGAGCAGCAAATAATTCTTCTTTTATATCAAACCCACTCTCTTCTTCACTTTCTGAGATCATGTGTGCTACCGAAGGATCTTCTTCCGAGTTGTTAGACTCTTCACGGAGAGACCCACTCTGATACCAATTGAAGAACATGTGCTTATACTGAGAGGGGGGTGAACAGTATAATATAAAACTTTTCCCCAAATAGTAACATCAGTATTAATAAAGTAGTAAACATCACACAAAGCATCACACACATGAGAGACATCATTTTAACGTGGTTCACCCAATGTGGGCTACGTCCATAGAAAATATTTCTTCTAAATATTTCTCAAATAATCTCTTGGGAATCCTTCCCAATTACAATGTTTATGGACCTCTGTCCAAAGGAGATGTTGATCCCCTAATCTCAAGTTTATGGATCTCTTCCATAGGAGAACTCTTTCCCCTTCTGCTCTGGCTAGTGATCTTCTAGAAGACTTTGTCTCTCTACTACTCTGACTTGTGGATCTCTCTCCACTTGAAGACTCCTCACTCAGATCTATCTTCAATTGTCCTGGCTATTGGATCTCTATCCATTGAGACTCTATCCTCTGTACTCTATCACCTCCAAATCTCTATCAATAGGTTCACTCAGAACCTCCTCAAATCTGCTCAATAGGTTCACTCAAAACCTGCTCAAATCTGCTCAATAAGTCCTCTCTAGGACTTGCTCAAATCTACATAGCAAGATTTCACAAAATCTTACTCAAAATCAGTCCACAAGCCTTCTCAAAGACTTACCTCAAATCAGCTTAACAAGCTCACACAGAACTTGTCCAATCTCATAGAATCATAAAGAGAATTGTTAGAGACTCAATATGTTCTAAACTCAATGCTCAATCAATATCTCAATTCAATCTCATAGAAGCATAAAGAGAATTGTTAGAGACTCAATATGTTCTATACTCAAATCCCAATCTTAACTCAAATCAATCTCAACTCAACTCAAATCAAATCTAATCTTATAGAAGCATAAATAGAATTGTTAGAGACTCAATATGTTCTATTCACAAACTCAATTTCTTTCTCAACTCAATCAATCAACTCAAATAAGGAAAATATTTCCAACAATGCTCAACCACAAATCTCACATAACAATGATACTCATGTTCTTTTCTAACTCAAGTTCAAGTTCTTTGCTCAACCAATGGGCTTCAACAACAATGCTTATAAAACAAGGTTTAATCACAACACTCAAACCAGAAAACCTTGAAGCATTTAAACCAACACTTTCGAAAAGGAAACCACAATCAATCCTTTTCTCTCCAATGATATTTCAGAAATCAACCACCATAAACAATCAATAGAAGAATGTGCCCATACCTTATTGATGCCAAGAAGTTGTCCATAAAATCTGCCACACTCAACACAACTTTCCTTTCCAATCTCAATGAGGGTTAGTGGACTTCAAATAATAATCACAAAATAAAGCATAACTCAATTTACACCTTTTTACTCCAACTCAATAATCACATCCACCAAAGATATATTCAATAACCCTCAAGCAAAATATTTTTCTCAAGAATGTTTCAATAATTAAAAACACTCTCCAAATAACATCTCAACAATGTGCCAAATAAGTAGTAATCCTTATTACTCCTCAAACCACTTATACCCTAAAAGAAATTAAAATCTATGCCTACTTACTTATCTCTCCAAAAACCACTTTTACTATAAAATTTATGCATAGATTTTAAACTAACTTTTAGCACCCAATAAAACAAAAATTTGTTTTAATTTTCTTTTACAACTTTAATGCATACCTTGGCATGAATTTCGGAATATCAAACACAACATATAAACCTTGGCAGCATGCGCATGAAAAACCACAACCAATGCACTATTTCCCTTTTACACAACAAAAGGGAGTTCGTAGGATTCGAACCTGAGTCCTGCGGCTCCTGCGTCCTAACAGACGCTTGCACACCACGTGAGCTAGCACTCCACACAAGACCAAAAGTGCCTCACTCTCCTTTATCCTCCATGCAATAGCCAACGCAAAACAGATTCCTCCTTTCTCAAGAAAAATGAAGTGCACGTGATTCGAACACTCAACCACTTGCCTCCCAACACCTTTGCGCTGCTCGAGTTGCCAACAGGCCACACTGCCCACGATGTCTTTGGATTCGACCACACCTCAACTTATTCGCTGCCTCTGCCTTTAAACATTTTTCACACGAGCTCTTTTCACTTTCTAATAATCGCATTAACCACAAGAGCAAGGATGAGGAATAATAAACCTTAGTCATCCTTTTATAGTCTTCTCCCTCATATTCGATGACGTCGATGGATTACTTTTATTTTAATTTTAAAATTTAAATTTAAATTTTAAATAATTTAAAATTTAAACTAAATATTTAAAATTAAATATCTCCATCACCGGGGCACCTTTTTTGATGAAACGAAAAGCCAACTTGGGTTTTAAGAAAAACCCATTTCAAATCTGCCATCCATGGTTTTAAATAAAACCTTTTATTTTGCCTAGCCTTGGTTTTCACAAAAAGACTTTCCTTGCACTTTTCACAAAACATAGTGCATGCCATCATAGATCCTTTTGACATCAAATAACCTTTTGACATCAATGACAACATTTTAGCTTAGGGACTCAAAATGTCCAACAAAATCTCATTGGTTTCTTCTGGCATTCTCGTAGTTCAACCTCGTGTGCAAGTGGATCTCGTGGCCTGTGGAGATCCTCAGTTTTGTTGATCTATTTTCCAGGATCTGTATGGGATGCTATTTCTTGGACTGCCTTATCGAGTTGTCCTTGATGTGATCTCAACTTATTTCTTCAGTGTTTGGTTGTTCCCACTCTCATGCAGTGATTTCTGGTTTTCCTGTGCAGGATTCCAGTTTTCCTGTGTCCTTGTGTTTATCCCGGGGTGGATTTTCTTTCTTGGCAGTTTTATCTTTCCGGTTTCTCCTTGGTGGGATTTTGGTTTCAGGTTTTCCCCTTGGGTAGGATTTTCAAATTGTATTTTTCCTACCTGGGCGAGATTTTTCAAATTTCCTGCTTTGGGCAGGATTTTTAAATTTTCTACTTTGGGCGGGATTTTTTAAATTTCCTGGTTTAAATTTCCTTCTTGGGCGGGATTTTTTATTATTCCTACTTTGGGCGGGATTTTTAATGTGTTTTCCTTTTGGCCTATCCTTTGGCCTTTTGTTTGGTCTGTTGACCTGTTGTAAAAAGGTTTTGGGGCCCTTTCAAAACCCACTTTTAATGAAATTTTACCTATAAAAAAAAAATAACGATGAAAATAATATCTTGGAATATTAGTGGAATGAATAAGAACCCTAAAAAAAGGTATTTTATAGACATTATTTTTTTGGATATAGAATTTGGGCAACAAATATTTTAGCCATTTATAGTTTTGAATTTTATCTTAACATAATTTAAATTTTTGAAGGTATTTAATATAAAAGGAGTTGATTGTAGAAATTTAGCAGTTTGAGGAAGATGAAGAATATTTTTTATAGAAGGGTAAGCGAAGAATATATCCAATAGAAAGACAAAGTTTTGTATTCTTTAATTAAATTTTTAGAAATGTAATGAGAGCAATGTAATTGTTTGCTTTCATAATGGGAGTGGCCCCCAATAGAATCCACACATAACTTATTAAGAAAAAAAATTAAATTAGAGTTGAACCAATGTTAAAACCTTAACTTGGAAAATTAAAACTATATATATATATATATATATATATATATATATATCCATCCTACATTATAATACACAACTAGATGACATGGATTAAGTTATAGGCCCTTGTCCATAATTTGCAAGATAAAGATAATAGCTAAAACTTACCCACAAATGGAGTTTGAGAAAAATAAATAAGTTAATGTGGTTGCAATTAATTATTATACTTTATCCAATTCAATTTGTTTAGAAGCTATACCTAACATGGAAGGAAAGGACGATGATGTTTCAAGAAGTTGGGAGAATATCTAGAAAGGAAGGAGCATAGTGGTGCAAATATGGAAATTATACTTTAATGCATAGAGGTCCAATCCATAGGAGAGTATACAAATTAATTAGGATGGAGAGAGAGAAAAAAAGTGCATGTATAGATTCATGCATGCAAAGGGAGGTGTAAAAGAAAGTTGCACATGTAGGGAAGTGCACTTGAAAGAAGAATACACATGGATAAAGGACATGAAAAAGTATATACAAAGGATATGAAAGTGAATGCAAATAAAGATTAATTATGAATTAAGCTTGAAGTTGGTACCAAAGGAAGCTAAAGATAATCTATTCTTGATATTACCTAAGCTTGGCTTCAAGAGCTTCCAATTAGAATTATATAATAAATATAAGCCACCATCATACCATATCTACCCTATAAAAATATTCAAAGAGAAGAAAATTATATTTTTAAATATACCTCTCCTCCGCCATGGTTTAGATATTGTTTATGATTTAATGCTTTTAAATGAGAATGGTAAAATAGCCTATGTATGTTACTCATACCATATATTGGATTTTGTAAATATTTAGTTGATTTCTATTTAGTGGTTGAGGTTCAAGTCCATTCGTATCTTCTTATCTAGAGTATCTATGACTTAATTATTAAAACTTGGTAGTATTAGTTGGTTAATACATTGTAGGTTTTATGTATGGGATTAGAATGAAAGGTAGTATATATGAGGTGAATTGGTAACTTCCTTATGAATTACATATTAAGAGTGGAGAAGGATCCTCCCAAATAATGCATATTTTTGGTTATTTGTGAGAAGGATTTACCATTTTGTTTTACGCTGAAGCAAGCTAGGTTTCTTTGAGAATGTAAGTGTATTTCAATATGGGTATAGATGGTTCACTATTTTCATTCTAATACAAAAGGATATAAAAATTAATTGTGTGATCGCAATTATATTGTTAAGTCTTTTTGTCTTATGGAATTGTTGTAAAGTTTATAATGTACAAATTATCTCATGGTTTTACAATTTTTTGATAGCTTGTGGGGCTTGGAGGAAGGTAGGGTTGTCAAGCCTCATCCAAAATAATCATTTCCCAAGGAGGCCCATGGTAATTGGCATGGGTAGCAGATGCTTGATATCAAAATTATGTGAAAGTTCTAGAATATGCTAAGGATATGACTTTGTCTATGATTTTGGTTTAGTGATAGCATTGACTTATGTGAAAATTTATATTTTTATTTGTTTTCTAGAATGTTTATGTAAATGAGTCCTATGTAAGAGTTGAACAATTTACTTGAATGTTGGTATTTTGAATGAAAGTATATATATAATAGAAAACATTGTTTATGATTAAATATATAATTTAAATAGTTCTTTGTTTCAAAGGGAAAAATTAATTTTAAAAGTAGGATGTAAAGGTATTCTTTTTTATGTTATCATGATAGCTAGATCTTGGTAAATTCAAGTTAAGAGATTATCATATGTTTTTCTTATGTACAAGTTATTTTATTTGAAAAATGAAGTGTGAAATTAATTTTTGTTATCCATTATAAAAGAAATATGTTTATGTACTATCCTTGCATAGGAACTCAAAAAATATAGTTATACTTTATTGTTCTTAACACAGGTAATCATTAGTTTATATAAGTGGTCTAGTTTATCTACTAATTGTGTCATCAAGATTAAAAATTCTTACTCCTCATGTATGAAATCAAGATATATTGAATTTTTTAGAATTAAGTTCCAAAGTGGACAACCAATAGTTGCATTACATTTTAAATATCATGACACGAACCATATCCCAATCACATAATTGTCATCCAACATAACTATTCAACCTACTAATTATTTCAAGATGGTTTATGATGTCATGAATGATTTTTATACCTACTCTATATTTTGTTCTTATAAATTCAGCCTTAGTATGCAATATACACGACACTTATAGAACCACATAATCTAACCCATTTTTTATGTAGCACCTCCATTGACCTTGTCACATTTGGTACTAGTTTTTGGAGAATATTACATTATTTGGTACATGCCAATGTACCACCTTGGTACATTATTATATTAGGTGTGTGTCTTAGATTAGAGTGTGAGTTGATATTTTATGTAATGTAATAATGTACAAGAAATGCACAAGTGTCTTGTAATTATGTGTGCAAGTGTTATGTATGTAAATGTGCACAAGTACCCAATATGTATGTATGCACATGTGTCCTTATATTAGGAAGTGGTATGTGAAGATTCAAGTACAAGTGTGCATCTAAGATAATGTCTTGCGTATGCATGTGTCAAGTATGGAAGACAAGAGACATAAGACTAGGCATATGGAAAGGAAGAGTCATGGTAACCAAGAGTCATCCTAGAATGGCTATATATTACTCTACAGAAAAGGAGAGAGATAGCATACATTTTATGAGAGTTTTATGATACATTTGTAACATAAAAAAGGAGTAATACAAGTTTACATACATTTGAGAAATTAGTATTATAAGTGATATTATTGTGCATATTTTACTCCTTATTGTTGAATGCTATTACATATTAGTTGTTTCATATATATTTGTTATATTATCTTATTGGATTATTATATTATAAATTTATTATATTTGATCATGTGAGTTTTGTATTTTATATAAGGCTTCAAAATCCATCAGTGGTATCAAAGCTACAACAAGATTTCTTGCACAAGATTTGAAAGTTACAAAAGGCTAGAGTATTTCCACAATTGTAGGAACAACTAGTGAAGACTAGGACTCAACAATAGAATTTGCAGAAGGCTAGAGTCTTTCCACAAGGTTGAAGAATAACCTATGAAGACTAGGACTCAACAAGGATCTTTCCACAAGGTTGAAGGATAACCTGTGAAGACTAGGATCCCTATTTGGGTGAATCAACTTGAAGACAATTGATTATTCAAGGCATAACCAACCTTGACATTAATAGAAAGTTTCAGGGATAAAAATCCCTTGATATTAATACTAGATTTTTAAGTAATGCTAAAAAAGGATGTTTAAATTTCACTGTAGTAAAAATTTGATCTTCAAAAGTTGAGAAGCTTCATACAACAGATAGAGAAGACTTTCATATTTGATTGGTTGAAGACAAAGAGCTTTCCTCATGCAGGGATTGATTTGAATTTGTAGTAAAATAAGAGACATTAAAGATAGGGGACCCACCAAAAGAGGTCCCATAGAACATTAAATATAGAGAGAGGATACCTAATAAAAAGAGGTCCCATAGTCAAAATAAAGAGGAGACCCAATAAAAAGAGGTCCCATATACGATAAAGATATAAGACTTGAGAGAAGTGCTCCCATAGACAATAGAGAGGAGATTCAAGAGAAGTGCTATTATAGTTGATAGAGATAGGAGACCCGAGGAAAAGTGGTCATATATAAGTCATAGATAAATAGGAGACTTAAGAGAAGAGGTCCCAAAATTTGCAAATATTGGAAACCCAAGAAAGAGGTCCCATATAAGCTATAGAAGTCAGAAGAAGAGACCCAAGCAAAGAGATCATATTGACGAGTGAAGAAGAGTGGTCTTTAATCAAGTTTTGAAGACTGAAGACAGAGAAAGAAGAGCTCCATTTTAGGGCTCTTACACCAAGTTTTGGATAATCATCACCATCCGAAGATAGGCCCATAAGGTATAGTGGAGATCCATTGAAGGAGATTGTGAAAGCATATGGAAGGAAAGTATATTGCCAAATATTGAACAATAAGGACAACGAGTTTATAAAAATATAATCAAAGGTTGATAGAGGTCACCATTGGAAAGTAGAATTAAAGCATAGTATTGAAGTTTGATAGAGGACAACATTTGGCCAAATAATTTTTAGCTTAAAGAATTAATTGTTTGGCTTGATCAAGAAAAAGAAACAAGCTATTTGGTTAAATGCACTACAATGTAAAGTCACGAGTTGCAATTCAAGAGCTAAGAATCAACATGAGAGATATTTAAGCAACTTTTGTTGAGTAATTACTCACCATGGAATGTATGCAACAAGGTTAAACCTGAAAGACATAAAGTGTATTTGATTAGAATCCAAAATAGCAAAGACGGTGCTTAGAGAAGCGTTCAAAAAACAAGCATAGATGCACCTAGAGAAATGCTAGAACCAAAATGCAAATATAATGCTTAGATAAGTGCTCAGATTTCAAGCAAAGACACCTCAATAAAATCATGAGAACATGTATACAAAGTTGCAAAAGTGTACAATGAATGACATCACCTAGACAGAGAGAATAGAAAATTAAAACTGAAGAGTCAAGATAATTCCAGCAAGAGATAAAGAGGAAGAGCCAAAAGTTGAGTAAACATATCTCTGGAACATTTTGCTAAGCAATGCTGGGAGCCAAGGAGATCAAGAGTCAAGCATGGAATGCAGGTAGATAAGTGTTGTATCCTCCAAGTGCCAAAGGGTAACGTAACCATACAGAAGACTAAGTGTCACTCGAGAGGAAGATAGCATTATTTGAGTATCATATTTTAAGAATAAATCCGAGCATCATTCAAAGGAGATCAAGCGTCATTTCAAAATTATTGTTTGTCTAAGAGAAACCTAAGTGTCATCAGATAAAGCATCAATGGTCACACCAAATGCTAAGATGAAAATATAATTGAAATATTAAGTATAACATTTTTTAGTGCAGGAAATTGGAAATATAGAAGTGCCACATTGAATTAGACCAATTGTTTGAGTGTAAGGTAATTCAAAATAAAGAAGTGCCACATTGAAGAAGACCAATCATTTTAAATGATTCATTTGGCAGAGGTGGTTCTTAAAATAATATTAATGCATGATCATTTTCACACACTTCAAGGTAGATTATTAAAATGCCCAAGATGTTGGATAGTGAGCAAAGGAAGGTTGAATGCATCAGAGGAGAATCAGATGAGCCATAGGAAAATTGAATGTACTAGAGGAGAATATAACACACTAAAGGAAGGTTGAATGTGCTAGAGGAGAATAAAAAATGCTAGAGGAAGGTTGAATGTGCCAAAGGAGAATCAAACGTGCCAATATTAAGGTATTAAAGATTTAATTTAAATTTAAATATTTCTAAGTTTTTTGAGGAGTAATAAGGTTGATTTTTTATTATTCTAAGGTTTAATTAAGACTAAAGGAGAGATAAGGATTTTAATAGATTAATTAAAACCTTCGTTATTTTAATTACATTTTTTGAGATTTGGAGAGATAATTAGATATTTCATTTGAAGTTTTATAAGGTTATTTACTTTATTATTATTTGAAATTCAAGTTATATAGAATTTTTGCAAATTATCTAATTGTGGAGAGATAAGGTATTGTACATAAAACATAGAAAAACTATATTTGTAAAATTCTTAATTTTATAGCTTCTATTTACCTAGGGAGCCATAAGGTATATAACTATAAAAGTTTTTTTTGAAAAACTTAGAAATTAAAAAAACTATCATTCAAAAACTAGGGAGTCAAAAGGATGTCTACTTTTAAAAACTCAACGGATAATGATATGGAAAACATTATTAGAAAAGAAGGGGAAAATGTCATAAAAACTAGAATACAAAATTTTCTTATAAAAACTGAAGGAAAATTAGATCTAGCTTCAAAATTGATCTAACTAAAGCAATAGAAGAAAGATTTGAAACTTTGGAATATTATCTACATGCTAGGATTATTGAAACAATTGATAATGGAAAAGATAATATTCTAATTCCTTTGGATATTGGTAGCATATTATATATGGCATTGCTTACACTCAAATATTACAAAGAAGAAAGCATGAAATAAAAGGAATTGATTGAATCTCTTAAGAGAAAAGCAAAATTAGACGAATCCTTTTTAGAAAAATATTTCATTCTTCATGCAATATTGATACATCAAGTTCATCTAATTCAGGATCTTATCATGATGCTTTAAGTGAATGTTCAAAAGGCATTATACCGAAGAAGACGTGTGATATGAAGAACAAAGGCAAAAGAAAAATTATTTTACAAGAATCTAATGATAATAAGATAGTTCAAGAAAGCACAAAAACTGAAGAACATGAAGCTAAAACTAAATATGAAGACAAGCAAGAAGAAAAGAAACCTGATCAAGATGAAGGAGGCATACAATGCAAAGTAAATTGAAAGATGAAGATTGTATTGAAGAATAAAGTATTTAATAACCAAATAATGTAATAAAAGGGGGTGTTGGAGAATATTACATTATTTGGTACATGCCAATGTACCACCTTGGTACATTATTAGATTATATATGTGTCTTATATTAGAGTTTGAGTTAGTATTTCATGTAATATAATAATGTGTAGGAAATGCAAAAGTGTCATGTAATTATGTGTGCAAGTGTTATGTATATAAATGTGCACAAGTATCCAATATGTAAGTGTGCACATGTGTCCTTATATTAGGAAGTGTTATGTGAAGATTCAAGTACAAGTGTGCATCTAAGATAGTGTCTTGTGTATGCAAGTGTCAAGTATGGAAGCCAAGAGTCATAAGACTTGGCATATGGAAAGGAAGAGTCATGGTAACCAAGAGTCATCCTAGAATGGCTATATATTACTCCATATATGATCTACAGAAGAGAAGAAAAATATCATACATTATATGATATTTTTAAGAAACATTTGTGATAGAAAAAAGGAGTAATACAAGTTTACATACATTTGAGAAATTAGTATTATAAGTGATCTTATTGTGTATATTTTACTTCTTACTATTGAATGTTATTACATATTAGTTGTTTCATAATCTTTTTTATATTATCTTATTAGATTATTATATTGCAATTTTATTATATTCAATATTATGAGTTTTGTATTTGATGTAAGGAATCAAAGGCCATCACTAACTTCAAAATAAATATAGTCCCTTTACTCTTGTGCCTACCTCTCATTCCACCTTTATCATTATAGCTAACTATTAGGGTGACACATATAGTGTGAGTGTCTTTCTCTATGAACTTAGTACCAACTTATGGTCTTGATGCTTACTATGATGCCTTAGTCCACCTTCTTGCCAATGTATTATTGAGACAATCCTTATGGCATAACATCGACTCTTAGCACTTACCCTCTAGCACAAAATAAAAAATGACTTTATGAAGATCCTTCTAAGGGTGGGTCATTACATGTTTAAAGTATGTCTTAACTAGAAATATCTAGTCTAGCTTAGTGTTGGTTGGCATTCCTCGTAAAGGATTTTAACTGTGCTCAACAACATCCATTTATCTTTAGTAAAAAAATGAACAAACAAACTCATTCAAGTTTAATACTTAGTATTAATTTCTCTCTAAGGGGAAGGAGTACCACCAAGGGCCTAATTTTGGAGGTTGCATCCATCTATGATGATACCTTATGATTGTACACCCGTTTAGGTTGGTGGCATACTCAATACCATTATTTAAAGTTTATGTCATTGCTAATCAGTCATGTTTCATATCTCCTTAGGAGGATAACATAGTCAATTTGAACAAGGATAAGATATGTCCAAAGTATAGCTCTTAATTCCATCTCCTTCACTCACATGGTAGTTACAAAGTACATAATAGGTCAATAATTTCCTTTCTATAACTAACTATTTCCATGCATATAATATAAGCAATGCTCTTATATTTATTCTACATTGATGACTATTCTACTAAATAAGACATGCATACTACATTGCAAACCATGCATTTAGTGATTAAATCATACATTTCATTTTACTTTCATGCATTACTAAATCATAGAATAAAATGTGGTTCATAAATCAATCGTTAGGTAATTCTAGGATACAATAGTTACACCATCCCTTAATAATCATAAGAATATCAATAAAGTAAATCTTGTATTTGTTGGACATTTTGAGCTCATTTAGTTGTCATTGATGTCAAGGTGAAAAGTCATCATTGATGCCAAAGTAAACATATGAAGACATCATTAATACCATGGAGCACACCATCAATAGCACCAGGAACAATGCGAAGAGTTGAAGAAAAAGTTGGCAAAATAATGTTTTATGAGGGTTTATGGTAAACTCATGGTGGAAGATTAAATGGTTTTATTAAAATCATTATGAGGATATAAAAGTCTCCTCACACATTGAGATGGTAGTTAAGATTTTAAAAGACCCATGATGGTAGAATAATTTACAAATTAAAGGTTTAAGTTTAAACCCAAGGAAGGCTTTAATCTCCTTAAAGTTAAAGTTTATAAATATAATTTATAAAATTTAAATTCCTTAGAATTTAAATAATTTATAAATTATAAAAGGTTTTGAAATGTGTCGATGTCATCAAATAAAATGGAGCACCGACGTCTAAGGTATAAGGTGAAATCATGTATAAATAAGATGCCAAGAGGCATTCAAAAGTATCCCTCTTTGAATTAATTTTTGATGTGACCAAGCTAAAGGAATTCGTGCAAATCGTTGAACGTTGAGGAAGAAGACAAAGAGCTTATTTGTCTTATTAGTGTAGGAAGAATATGAAAGGTGTAAGTGCATGGTGTGACCCACATTGGACATGGTGGTCCAATGGTACAACACATTGTGTGAAAGCGTTGGAGTGGAAGGAGTCCACGATCGATTCATGTGGATGATTGGCGTGTTTGACTTGAGTGCCAAGGGAAAGTTTTTGTTCATGTTCGGTTTGAGCGCCAGGTGTGGTAGAAGGAGCATAAGGTGCTCGTGGAGTATTAAACATGCGTCTAGCGCACGTGGTGGTAAGGTTCATGGCTAGAGCACTCATGGAGGCAGAGATTGTGGGTTCGAATCCCACTAGTGGCAAAGGTAATTTTTGATTAAATTTTATATTGCCTAAAGTTTTTCTTAAGGGGTCATTTGGAGTTATAAGGGTTTGTGAAGAATTATTTTATTGGAAATTGATTTGTGCTATTTGGAGTTAAAAGGGTTTTTGAAAGATTGTTTTATTGAGAAGTGATTTATGTTATTGGGGTTTTAAAGAAAGAGGATTTGATTTATGCCAAAGTTCTTCTTGCCATTAAAATTGATTAAAGAGGTTTTGAGTTATTTTGGTGGATGTTGAATTTATTTTAGTTGGGAGTTTATAAGGTGTTATTGGATAAATATTTTATGTATGTTGATGGTTGTTTTTGAAAGGTGGAGTGATAAGGTGTAATTGAGTATTTACATTATATTGTGAGAAAGATTTATCTTCTAACCTCTTTGAGCTTGGCATAGAAGTGTTTGTGGTTGTGACAGATTTATGAGATCCCTTCATCTTCAATAAAAAGGTATGAGCACATTCTTCCATAGTTGAGTTGATTGATTGGTTTTCTAGAAAATAAGTTTGGAGTGAAAAGGACTTGATTAGGGTTTCCTATTGAGTGTGTTGAGTTAATGCTTCAAGGTTTTCTGGAATAAAGAGTTGTTAAAACCTTGTTTTATAAGCATTGTTGTTGAAGTGAGTTGTTGTGCAAAGAACTTGAACTAGGGTTTGAAAAGAACATGAGTATCATTGTTATGTGAGATTTGTTGTTGAGCATTGTTGGAAATATTTTGAGTTGGTGGTTATATGCTTGGACTAGGGTTTGTGAGAAAGGGGTGTTTCATTGAGTGATTGGTTGAGTAGAGTTGATTGAGCCTAGTCAAGTGGATGTGTGAAGTGATTGTTCAAGTTCCATAAAATAAACTATTCTATATTCTGATTTGAGTTGAGAAAGTGATTGAGCATTGAGTGTAGAACATATTGAGTCTCTAACAATTCTCTTTATGTTTCTATGAGATTTGGACAAGTTTTGTGTGGACTTGTTGAGAGATTTGAGAAAGTTTTGGATTTGAGATTTGAGCAAGTTTTGTGTGGACTTGTTGAGGATTGAGCAAGTTGAGTGGACTTGTTGAGAATATTTGAGCAAGTTCTGTGTGGACTTGTTGAGTAGATTTGAGCAAGTTCTGTGTGGACTTGTTGAGAAAGATTTGGTGTAGATTTGAGGATAGGTTTGTGCTAGACCAGAGATAGATATTGAGCAGATTTGTGCTAGACCGAAGGACTAAGTTTAGTGTAGATTTGAGATAGATATTTGGAGGTGACAGAGCAGAGAGGATAGTAGTCTCTAGTGGATAGAGATCCATCAGCTAGGGTAGTGAGGATAGGTCTTCTGAGTGGGGACAAGAGTCTTCAGTGGAGAGAGATCCACAAGCCAGTGTAGTGGAGGTAGTAGTCTTCTAGAGGATCACCAACCAGAGTAAGAGGAGAAGGAGTTCTCCTATGGATAGAGATCCATGAACTTGATTTAGGGGATCAACATCTCCTTTGGATAGAGGTCCATAAACATTGTAGGGAAAGGATTCCCAAGAGAATTTATTTGAGAAAAATTTATAAGAAATATTTTCTTTGTGGAGGTAGCCATATTTGGGTGAACCACGTAAAAATGATGTCTCTCATGTGTGTGATGCTTTGTGTGATGTTTACTACTTTAATAATGTTGATGCTACTATTTGGATTAAAAAGCAAAAAATTTTATTGTATACTGTTCACCCCCCTCTCAGTATAAGCACATGTTCTTCAATTGGTATCAGAGCGGGTCCCTCTATGAAAAGACTAACAGCTTGGAGGAGGATCCATCAGTAGCACACATGACTTCAGAAAGTGAAGAAGAGACTATGTTTGACATAAAAGAGGAATTCTTTGTTGCTCTCAAAAATTTGGAAAGACTTAGAGAGAAGAATTCAAGCTTGAAGGAACAAGTTCAAGAAGATGAAGAAGCAAGGATGGAACTTATACAAAATCTCACAGAACTCAAGATTAGGGTGGAAGAAGGAAAGAAAATTGAGCAGGACATGATAGATCTATTGAGAGCCAGGGAAACAGAATGTGAGATATTGGAAGCAGAAATTGTCCACCTAAGGAATGAAGTCAAAAGGACCAAGGCACTACAAGATGTAGAATATGAAAAATAGAAAGAGGAATCAAGTCTTCAAAAGGCAGAAACTTCAAACAAGGATAAGCAAGCAAAGGATATAAGAAAGGAAGAAAGCAAAGGAGAACCCTGGATAAGAGTTAATCACAAGAGGAAGATTACTTCACCACAAACTCCAAGACATCCAAATAGGTTACATAATTTCTTCCATGGTCATTGCTTTTCTTGTAATAAATATGGTCATAGAGTTGTACACTATATTCATCATGCAAGAAACAATGTCAATAGAAATCTCAATTCCTTTGCACCTCTCATGGATGATGATATTATATGTTACAAATGCAATAATTTTGGGCACAAGGCTAGATGGTGTAAAATGATACTTCCTGAGTCTAGAAAAACAATTTCAACAACTAGGAAAAATGAAAGGGAAAATGCTAAGACTAGATCAATGTTAGTTCAAACAGCCCTTCATGCTCAGGATAAAGAAGAACAATGGTATCTTGATAGTGGTTTCTCTAGTCACATGATAGGAGACAAAGACAAATTCATTGTTCTAAAAGAAACAAATAGAGGATCAGTAAGTTTCGGTGATAATGGATCAACAAGGATTGGTGGAAGAGGAACTCTAAGTTTAGATAATGGGAAA
Source organism: Wollemia nobilis (assembly GCA_028583015.1). Taxonomy (NCBI): domain Eukaryota; kingdom Viridiplantae; phylum Streptophyta; class Pinopsida; order Araucariales; family Araucariaceae; genus Wollemia; species Wollemia nobilis. Next base: position 250,822 of record JAQPPZ010017031.1, on the reverse strand, counting down.
ACAAAAATAGAAAATGTATTGTATGTTAAAGGGTTAAAACACAATCTGCTGAGTATAAGTCAACTTTGTGATCAAGGGTACATGGTTACTTTCCATCTAGATAGATGTGAGATAAGAAAATCAGAAACTGGAAAAATCATTGCCAATGCAAGAAGAACCCCAAACAACTTATACATGCTCAATGAGATCAAAGGGGAAAAGTGCTTTCTATCACAAGAAGATGAGAGTTGGTTATGGCATAGAATATTGGGTCACTTGAATTTTGACAACATAGTCAACATAAGCAATAAACAAGTGGTCAGAGATCTACCCAAAATAAGAAGACCTCAAAACACAATTTGTGCACCTTGTCAACATGGAAAGCAAACTAGGACAACCTTTAAGTCAAAAGGATATATGTCATCTGAGCCATTGAGCCTAATACATACTGATTTGTGTGGTCCTACCAGAACACAAAGCATTCAGGGTGAGAGCTACTTTATGTTGTTTATAGATGATTATTCCAGAATGGTTTGGGTAGCCTTCCTAAAAGAGAAGTCAGAGGCCTTTGAAAAATTCAAAGCATTTAAGGAATTGGTTGAAAATGAAATCGACAAAAGGATTAAGTGTCTGAGATCTGATAGAGGAGGAGAATTTACTTCAAATGAATTTGTAGAGTTTTATGAACAACATGGAATCAAGAGAGAGTACTCAACAACAAGAACTCCTCAACAAAATGGGGTAGTTGAAAGGAAAAATAGGACTATTGAAAACATGGCTAGAGCTATGTTAAATGAATCTAAGTTATCATATGGTTTTTGGAGAGAAGCTATAAACACAATAGTATACATAATCACTAGGGCTCAAATGAGGGTAAATCATCACAAGACTCCATATGAGCTTTGGAAAGGAAGACCTACCACTATAAAACACTTCAAAATTTTTGGAAGCAAATGTTACATAAGACGGGAAGACCAAAACTTAGGCAAGTTTGATCCAAGATGTGATGAGGGAATTTTTCTTGGTTATTCCACAAGGAGTAAAGCCTACAGATGCTTCAACAAAAGAACATGCACTATGGTGGAAAGTATAAATGTAACAATTGATGAGAAGATAGATTCAAGAGAACCAGTTCAACAAATTGTGTATCAAGAAGATGGATGTTGTCAAGAAGAATTTTGTGAGGAATCAGATAAAGAAGAAGAAGAAACACGAAGACTTCTTCCCAAAACTCCATCCAGGTATGTACAAAAACATCATCCAAAAGAGCAGATCATCGGGAATCCAGATGAAAGATAGACAAGGAGAAGAATAATAAAACCATCTCAACAAGCAAATTTTTCTTTGCTATCTAAGATTGAGCCAAAAGACTTCACTCAGGCAAGTGAGGATGAATTTTGGATTAAGGCAATGAATGAGGAATTGGATCAGATAGAGAAAAGCAAAACTTGGGAACTTGTTCCATGACCAAAGGACAAAAATGTGATTGGCACAAAATGGGTATTCAGAAATAAATTAAATGAAGATGGACAAGTGGTCAGAAATAAAGCAAGGTTAGTATGCAAAGGTTATGCACAGGTAGAAGGAATTGAATTTGATGAGACTTTTGCTCCAGTTGCATGGCTTGAAGCTATAAGGATGTTTTTAGCCTTCTCAAGTTTCAAGAACTTCAAGGTATATCATATGGATGTCAAGTCAGCATTTCTAAATGGGGTTCTAGAAGAAGAGGTTTATATTGAACAGCCATAGGGATTCATACTAGCAGATAAACCAGATCATGTATGCAGATTGAAAAAGGTATTGTATGGTTTAAAGCAGGCTTCGAGAGCATGGTACTCAAGATTGGATAAGTATCTTCAGGAATAAGGCTTCAGAAAAGGAATAGCAGATAGTAATTTATATATCAAAAATGAAGGGAGTGATCTATTAATAGTGGTTGTTTATGTTGATGACATAATTTTTGGGGGAAACAATGATAAGATGTGTAAAGATTTTTCTAAGAATATGCAAAATGAATTTGAGATGTCTATGCTTGGTGAATTGTCCTTCTTTCTTGGACTTCAGATTTCACAATCAGAAAGGGGAGTGTTTCTCTCACAAGCCAAGTATATAAAAGAAATGTTAAAGAAATTCAGGTTAGAAGATTGTAAACCGGTAAGTACTCCCATGGTCACAGGATGCAAGTTGAGTAAGGATGATGAATCTCCAGAGGTAGATCAGAGATTATACAGATCTATGATTGGCAACTTATTATATGTTACAACTACAAGACCAGACATAGTACAGTCAGTGGGATTAGTGGCAAGGTTTCAAGCAGCACCTAAGGAAACACATGTGGCAACAGTAAAAAGAATTTTTAGGTATCTAAAAGGGACTATGGATTTTGGGCTTTGGTATCCCAAAAGTGATAGTTTCACACTAACAACATATACGGATGCATATTGGGCCGACAACATTGATGATAGAAAAAGCACAAGTGGAGGAGCATTCTTTCTTGGAGAATGTTTAGTCTCTTGGTTAAGTAAGAAGCAGGTTTCAGTATCTTTATCTATAACAGAAGCAGAATACATTGCAGTAGTAGCCAGTTGTACACAGGTGTTATGGATGAAGAGAACTCTAGAAGACTTCAAGATAAAGCATGATCATCCTATTCCTATACTATGTGATAATACAAGTGCTATAAGTATTTCAAAAAATCTAGTAATGCACTCTAGGACAAAGCACATTCCGATTAAGTACCATTTTCTGAGAGAATAGGTGATAGATAAATAGGTCAGGTTAGAATATGTTACCACAAAGGAATAGATAGCAGATATTTTCACTAAGCCACTTTCAAAGGAAAATTTTGAGTATCTACGAGGAAAATTGGGAGTGAGACTCCCACCCCAGAATTAACCACCTCAAGAGAAGGTGGGGGAGGGGCTAAGCTAAGAGGCTCATTCTTAGCCCCGAGCCCCAAAGGTGACCCTTTGCCATTGATGTCAAAGGGGGAGAGATTTGAGTAAGGGGGAGAGATTTGATATTTGAGAGAGCATTGAGCTAGGGGGAGCAATGTCCCAGGGGGAGAAGAACAAAGGAAAGGTCAAGTTTTTGGTAAAATGAAATTGGGTTGCCATCAATGACAAAGGGGGAGATTGTTGGACATTTTGAGCTCATTTAGTTGTCATTGATGTCAAGGTGAAAAGTTGTCATTGATGCAAAGTAAACATATGAAGACTCATTAATACCATGGAGCACACCATCAATAGCACCAGGAACAATGTGAAGAGTTGAAGAAAAAGTTGGCAAAATAATGTTTTATGAGGGTTTATGGTAAACTCATGGTGGAAGATTAAATGGTTTTATTAAAATCATTATGAGGATATAACACGTGCTAAAGTTTAATTGAGATGGAGTTAAGATTTTAAAAGACCCATGGTGGTAGAATAATTTACAAATTAAAGGTTTAAGTTTAAACCCAAGGAAGGCTTTAATCTCCTTAAAGTTAAAGTTTATAAATATAATTTATAAAATTTAAATTCCTTAGAATTTAAATAATTTATAAATTATAAAAGGTTTTGAAATGCGTCGATGTCATAAAATAAAATGGAGCACTGACGTCTAAGGTATAAGGTGAAATCATGTATAAATAATATGCCAAGAGGCATTCAAAAGTATCCCTCTTTGAATTAATTTTTGATGCGACCAAGCTAAAGGAATTCGTGCAAATCGTGAACGTTGAGGAAGAAGACAAAGAGCTTATTTGTATTATTAGCACAGGAAGAAGATAAAAGGTGTAAGTGCATGGTGTGACCCACATTGGACATGGTGGTCCAATGGTACAACACATTGTGTGAAAGCATTGGAGTGGAAGGAGTCCATGATCGATTCACGTGGAGATGTGTTGTGTTACTTGAGCGCCAAGGGAAAGTTTTTGTTCACATTCGGTTTGAGCGCCAGGTGTGGTAGAAGGAGCATAAGGTGCTCGTGGAGTATTAAATGTGCATCTAGCACACGTGGTGGTAAGGTCCATGGCTAGAGCGCTCATGGAGGTAGAGATTGTGGGTTCGAATCCCACTAGTGGCAAAGGTAATTTTTGATTAAATTTTATATTGCCTAAAGTTTTTCTTAAGGGGTCATTTGGAGTTATAAGGGTTTGTGAAGAATTATTTTATTGGAAATTGATTTGTGCTATTTGGAGTTAAAAGGGTTTTTGAAAGATTGTTTTATTGAGAAGTGATTTATGTTATTGGGGTTTTAAAGAAAGAGGATTTGATTTATGCCAAAGTTCTTCTTGCCATTAAAATTGATTAAAGAGGTTTTGAGTTATTTTGGTGGATGTTGAATTTATTTTAGTTGGGAGTTTATAAGGTGTTATTGGATAAATATTTTATGTATGTTGATGGTTGTTTTTGAAAGGTGGAGTGATAAGGTGTAATTGAGTATTTACATTATATTGTGAGAAAGATTTATCTTCTAACCTCTTTGAGCTTGGCATAGAAGTGTTTGTGGTTGTGACAGATTTATGAGATCCCTTCATCTTCAATAAAAAGGTATGAGCACATTCTTCCATAGTTGAGTTGATTGATTGGTTTTCTAGAAAATAAGTTTGGAGTGAAAAGGACTTGATTAGGGTTTCCTATTGAGTGTGTTGAGTTAATGCTTCAAGGTTTTCTGGAATAAAGAGTTGTTGTTAAAACCTTGTTTTATAAGCATTGTTGTTGAAGTGAGTTGTTGTGCAAAGAACTTGAACTAGGGTTTGAAAAGAACATGAGTATCATTGTTATGTGAGATTTGTTGTTGAGCATTGTTGGAAAATTTTTGAGTTGGTGGTTATATGCTTGGACTAGGGTTTGTGAGAAAGGGGTGTTTCGATCCAACCAAAAAGCATGCACCCATCTACTGTACTATGTCGTATTCATTCATTCAAAGCATAAAAATGACAAGATTGCATAGATTCAACAAAATAAATGTTTCTTGTATTAATAATTGCAAAGAATCTCGATTACAATCATGCCCCTCTTAGGGTCACCCAAATGATGATACGATTAATACAATGCCAAAGCCCTCAATAGGGTAGGCGCACTAATGTTGCTTTTCAACTAGTCACAAACTGCTCTAGGGTGGAGTTGCCCTCTTCTTCGCGTTGAGGAAGGAAGTTGATGGTTGAATCTCCTTTGAATCTATTCCCTATGGTCAAGAAACAACATAAGAGTGTCAAAAATATAGGCAGCCTCTCATGATGAGGCCCTTTTAGGAAAAATGCATAAAGACACCATTAAGCATGTATAATCAAGAAAGCATGAAAAGTACTTCTAAACTATGTTAATTGCATCAAGATTTATAGAATTGCATGAAGAAAGACAACAACTACACTATGCATGGATCAATTATGTAAAATAAAGCATGAAAGTGCATAAAGAATCCATTAATGTCCTATTTGATGATTAACATAAAGAAACTAATCTAACCTAATTCTACCGGTCAAAAATCTGCTAAACTACAATTAAACCATGAAAATAGCTAAACTAAGCTAATTAACTAGATATAAATGAAAAAGGTAAGGTGGTGATACCTCTACTACAAACCATAGCTCTAATGAGCGGTCTGCACTATAAACCATGGCTGAAAGCCATGGTTAGCAATCTGATAGGTTTACCCTCAATTTCAAGGGTAGTGGGCTTGACCTCCTTGTCCAAATTGATGTTCAATGGTCACCTTCGGTGTCCTCAGACTGATTTGGTGGTTGATTCACTGTGAAGGGCCTTCGTTTGCCCGAATATGCACTTCTTGGCTCTCCTAGGCTCCTAGGGCATCCATAATGCAATTCATCATGAATCTTGGCAAGTAGGTAGGGGATAAGTGCAATAGCTCTCTCTTAGTATACTCGATTGAGTGTACAATTCGATAAGGCTTCACTGCTCAAATCTCCAATGCTCTCTCTCATAATTTGCCCTAATTTTGAGGGGTACTTATAGGACTACCCAAGGGCTAGGGGTGGCTTCATGGAGAAGCCAAGATCAAGAAGGGGTGGTTAGGATAGTTGGATTGGAAGCTTCCATCCTCTAACCACCTTCTTCTAGATCAAATGGTCATTCAAACCGATTTGGCTCGGATTGAAGGCCAACTGAACTTCAGTTAAGACCGTAGGTCACAACTATGGTCTAGACTATAAACCATAGGTCTCAACCATGGTTCAGCCTATAAACCATAGGTCTGGGCTGCGGTTCAGACTGATTAGGCCAAGGAGCCCAAATTGAGTGGTTAGAACCACTGCTCTATCTTGGAGTCTATCCAAGATCCTCCATATGGTCTTGTAGCATGTCCATATGAGTAGTCACCCTCGACATGATATGTTTTAGGTGTCTACAGATGCCCCTTTTGAGATGCATTGTGAGATCGAACAATGCTGAGCAAAAATATACCTCCTAAAATGATGTCAAAGGTTCTATGATGATCATTAGTCAGATCAACATTAGATGCCTCTTGTCCTGCAAAAGGATGCGCATCCTGGAATCATTGCTTCCAACTCTTTGGAGGCTTAAATTTGAAAATCTTGCACTCACCATCATCATTCGGGTAGCGTTTGATGCTACAATAGGTATTTAGGCCTATATAACGAAAGGATGAGAGATACAAACAAATTATCATATTTGCTATTTTCCCCAAGCAAAGGGGTAAGCTTATGATAGTTGTTGACAATGATTCGCAAGGACGAACACAATTTTGACAAGATCAAGGGATCTACGATCTTCAGGATCTTCTATTGATTTTGATTATGATTTGATATTATGACTACCCCCTCAAGCAACGAGTCGATGAGGGTAATGACAATGATTAAAGCGACGATGTCACTTGACCACCATGGATGATCTGAACAAATTTAGATTTGAGCAAATTAATGCCTTGGCTAGGCCTAGTTCAGCTTTTGATTCCAACTATTAATAGTATTTGCACATTTCTATCCCATGGAGCAGTTAGGCTACAATAGCCATCTTAGGGAATCAAATTGATACAAATCCAATCAGATTTGTGTTGAATCAAATTATCGATGATTTGTTGAAAGATGTCATAGAAGACATGACATGAAACACCTCGTTCCCGTGGAGAAGTCTAGCCTCGAAGGCCTTCTTAGGGATTGAAAAGAAGCATATCATATCAATGATGATAATTTTACCCCAAATGTCCTTATGGTAATTTACTCATCTTGTCGGATTGCATGGAGCGCAAGTCGCTACAACCGCCAAGTGTATAGGGTAAATTATTGAATACGAGGCGCATTTGGTGTTTTTAATTATTTGATTTTTTGTTAATTTTTGATTTTTTTTAATTGATCCTGGTGCTTTGAACATCACCAAATTTGCAACATTGATTGCTTTTTTTGAAAATTTGATCCAATGGGAGTCATTAATTTACCTTTTTAGACCTTCCCATGATGGGATTTGACTAGATTTGCTACTAGTTGCAAACCGTAGCTAGGGTCTAGGTTCCCAATTGCAATTTTGGGAACCATGACTAGGGCTTGCGGTCCGCATGAAATAAGAAAAGCTTATAAAAGCTCAATTTTCAAATTTCTTTCATTATTCCTTGACAATGACTTGGCATTTGGAGCTCTGATAGTGATAACTACAAACTGACCTAAACCTATCAAACTCTACACTCACACCCTACACACCGCACGATGGCAGAGCATGGGCAAGCTTCTTCTAGCCAGAGGCCGAGGTGAGGGCAAGGTAATTCGAAACCAAGACCTCGCATCCATTACCAATAAAATGAACCAAATTAATTAATTGGTTAATCAATCACATTAAATTGTTGGTAATGAACCACATCCTAGGTTAGGCTAGCTTAGGCTTTATTTTTTTTTTTTTTTGTTTTTAGCCATGGTAATATCCAGGGAGATCTCAGTCGGAGACCGTAGGTACCAGCTATGGTTCCCAATTGATCAATTGGGGACCATAGCTGCTAGCTATGGTCCACATTTAAAATCCCAATGGTCAATTTTTGACCGCATGCGGACCGTAGGGTTGACCCACGGTTCGCAAACTTTAGAAAAAATTTATCAAATTTTTAATTTTTCTAAGGTTTAATAGGCAAATAATGTCATTTAATGCATTTTTGACTTGTCTAAGTGACATTTTTATTTTTTATGACTGCATGATGACATGTTTTTGTACTTTTAGATGTTTTTGATGATTTTTAGGTCATTTTTAAATGTTTTTGCTTGTTTTTAGTTAGATTTTTCCTTATATTATGCTTTTTATTTCAGAGGTTGACCTCTAGAGCTCAAGAGCTCGACATCCTTAAGACTCTTCATGGAGAGCTCACTCCTCGAGAGTAGAAATGGTTCAGAGCTATCGACTTCGGCTACGTCTTAGATCTACCCATGATTAGGGTAGATCAAGCCTACTTGATTACGTTGGCCCGATGTTGGAATGCGTGGACCAACACATTTCACCTGCCTATAGGTGAAATGATGGTGACATTAGAGGATGTCTACAGGATCTTTAGGATCCCCATTGATGGTGAGGCCATCATCTCTTCTACTTCTAGGGCCAAAGGGCCCATTTTTGATGCTATCTTTGATCGGAGCTAGGAGGCTCAACGCAGTATTGATCATGGAGGAGTCCATATCGGATATTGGTAGGGGAAGAACATCTTCTCTATGTGTGAGGTTATATTTATGCACCTGGTGGTGCAAGTTGTTCTTCCAGACTCCTCGAGTATGAGGATTCCTTGGAACCTCCTAGCCACTATCTGTAGAGTGGTTCAGAGCTCAGTGACTCAATCGCTATGACTGGCCTGGGGGAGCACCCTACTCTGCTAGTTGTATAGAGAGTTATACCAGATTATTGATCGGAGCCACTGGAGGCATTAGTTGTAGCCTACTTCTTTAGATTTGGGGTTGGTAGCACATCAGGATAGAGCATCCTGGAGAGCTACCACTATACATCATAGAGATTGATGATGCTCACCAGTGTTATGCCACCTATTGGCCTCGAGAGGAGGAGGGGTTTAGGAGTAGGACCCATGCTGGTGATGTCCAACATTATATCACATGGTTTGGATCACTCGACCTTGATGATATTGAGTGGTGGTCGTACATGGATTGCCCAACATGGGCTGAGGTGGGCGAGTGGCTTTGATAGGCTCATAGAGATAGGTGGCTACTCGATCAAAAGGTTGATATTAGAGAGTATCAGTTCTACTCTCGTATCCTATGGTAGTTTGGGATAGTGTAGGACATCCTGAAGATCCCATTTCCATATAGGTGCTTGGCTTTAGAGTAGGATCTTCCATGGATTCGACCTTCGGCTCTAGGAGATGAGCTAGATGACTTCTAGGAGACTAGAGTTGATAGGGCTGCTACCACCCTAGCATATGATGGATGGTGGTCCATGCTCTGGTGGCATGGATCGGGGCCTCTGGGTAGAGTGGTAGACCAGGTAGAGGTAGAGGTGGATCCTGATGGGTGTAGGGTGCACCAATAGATAGAGGGTGGATGGGGCATAGAGGCCACCATCGAGGAGGCTCCTGAGGTTGATCCTGATGATGAGGCTCTAGAGGAGGGTGAGGTCCCTCTTGATAGTGCATAGGGGCTACTCCTAGCTCAGGTTGCTGACTTGCAGAGTCAGCTTGATAGATATGTCATACAATAGATGGAGCGAGATACCACTATTGCTACTCTATGGGCCCAACTGACTGACAAGGACCATAGATTGATAGAGGTAGTGCAGTAGATCACTAGCCTGACTACACAAGCTATGACAGTAGTAGGGGAGGGTCTAGGAGCTCACTAGTGCATGTGATTTGGTAGAGGTATGACTAGGTATAGCTATAGTAGAGAGGGACTTGGCCTGGCTTAGAGAGGAGATCCTTCATCTTCTCATGCTGTCATGGCACCACCTACATCACTAGTGTCAGTGCTACCTGGGTCATGATCCCATGTTAGAGATCTATGTTATAAGCCCTCATGGAGGAGGGCAATGATAGACATACTAGCAGGGTAGCTCGTATAGACCAGCTGGAGGGCTACATCAGGTTGATTGGTGAGGTCCTAGAGGATTCTCATGTTGTAGGGTCTCAACGGACTAGGTCTAGGACTATGGGGTAGTCCACAGCTAGCTCTAGCCAATGGACCCATAGGATAGAGAGGATGCATAGGTCCTCTAGCACACATGGTGGTAGCTCACATAGGAGCCATAGGGAGATAGGTGGGACCTCTAGCCATAGGACTAGCCGCCTGGACATACCAGTCTCTAGTGTGCTAGGCCTCTTGGCTAGGTGGTACATAGGCCCTTAAGGAACGGAGGTGGTGAGAGCTCTATGGAGAGCTAGGGCTCTTATAATATACTACTTTTGTATATGTATCATTTTTGGTGTAAGGTCGAGGACCTACACGATTGTAGCCTACGGGTATTTTGTACTCATCTGATGTACTTTGAGACACATATTTATATATATGATCATGATCATTTATGGCTCATTATGTGTACTTGATTTATATGTTTATTTTATGTTTATTTGATGCACATGGATGCAATGCTTATGTTAATTTGATGCTATATGATGTGATGTATGGATGACATGCACTAGATAGCTATTTGATTTATGATGATGATTATATGTAGTGATCTAGATGCTTAGATGTGCGATTTATGATGGATGCATATGGATGCAATGTTTTCTCTTAATGCATATTTGATATTGCTTTATTGTATGCATTAATGTATGTAATGATTTATTTACATGATGGTAATCTAATGTAAATGAACCTGTATGCTTTAATCACTTAAAACATAAGGAATGAATGCAAATATGTTTATCAATCTAATGGATGACACCATAGAATGTATAAAAATCATGAATGTAATTGAAAATCCTTAAGATAATAATTTAATCAATTAATCACCCATATATGAAATGCAATGAATGCAATTGTTATGATGCGAATGATATAATGTGTCATTCTATTTTCTTTTGCAAAATTTGAAAAATATGCATGATATAGTCAGTGGTCATCTAAATATTATTTCTAATATCCATCCGGTATCTATCCTATATTTTGATTGTGCTTTATATGATGATGTATCATGGATTCGATACTTTGCAATTTGATGATTTATATGGTTGCGATATTTGATATTTTGTTGCTATGAGAGAAATTTTTGAGGTTTTCCATGAGACTCAAACACCCTAATAGACTTATCAAAAGTTGCATACTAACCACACTAGACTTCTGAGATAAAAGGCTTTTGCTAGGATAGGCCCTAACTGTTCATTATCCCTGTGTGTGCACATGATTATTTTAAGATAAGACACGAGCGTTCCCCGATGTCAGCGGGATTCTTTCAGCCCATTGCTAAGATAGGGGTTCCACAAATGTCTTATCCAATCCCAAGTTTAGATTTTAGTTGGACTAAGCCACTAGGCAATGCAGGACACCTGAAGCTAGCTCTTCCACATTCAAACATTGGTCTTGTTCATAAGCGAGGTGCTAATGCATCAGACATATCATCATGCGTAAGGTATAGTAGTGCCAACAATTCTAGGGATTCAGGCTCATTCCTTTCTATCCTTCAATTTTTGGGATACTTGCTCATATGTAGTGAAGCAAGGGAGTCGATTCCATATTCATTTTGAACTATCTTTGGATCTTCATTTGATCTCTCTTCGAACTAGATTTTGGATCTTCATTTGATCTCCACTCGAACTTTGATTTATGATCTTCATTTGATCTTCACTTTGAACTTTGATTTAAGCCTATTTTTTGATCTTCATTCGATCTTCACTTTTTGGCATTTACATTTGATAATTTTCTTCAGAAACTTTCCTTTGGGGGATTTACTTGGGAAAACTATTTTGGTATATCGATTGAGAATATCGATCTTATGATATCAATATGGGATATCAATCTTGGAAGTCGATCTATGATATCGATCTAGGGTATCAATCATGAGGATTGATGTGGGATATCACTTTGGGATATTGCTCATTTTATCGTAAGCAAGGGATTCTGAATAGGGAACTAACCTATCCTTTTGCCAACTACCAACATTTCCCATACCGTTCGCATAGAGGGATAAGCAAGAATAACTCTTTTTGCTTCAGGATACCTGGTCCTGCTTCATGGCTTTCATCTTCCCCTAGTCCTTGTTAGGATTGTTTAATTTTTTGATTAGTGATAGGCTTCTGATATGCTAAGGGCTATACTAACTGAACCTTAGCTACAAAAGCAAAGCAAGCTTTCTACCAACTCTTGATAAGACCACTAGGTATGGTTGAGTGATCGAAAAACCCTAGTATATCTCCATAGCAACATTATAGGTTGTGTTGAAAAACACAATTACTCACATGAATGATGGATCATGATAAATGCAGAGATGCATGATTTAAACACAAACGTGGTGTCATTTGTAATATTGACAAACATAATCCCTCCTATTACGGAATGCAATGGATGATGAATGCCTATATGCAATGCAATAATGCAGTGAATGCATGTGTGAATGCAAAATGAGAATGCAAAATTCAAATGCAAAATGCAAATGTTTTTGGATTTTATGCTTTACCATTTTTTTGGATTTTATTGATTTTATAATTTTTATGAGTTTTGAGCCTCATAATTGACCAAACGATGAGTACATGCCTCTGGAGCCTTTATGATTGACCAAAGGGATTATGGGTACCTTTGGGATTTTTGGGATGACCAAGTGATTTTGAGAATCCTTGGAGCCTTTGGGTTGACCAAGCAGTTTTTAGAAACTCTTGGTGCCTTTTGAGTTGACCAAAGGGCTTACAAATGCGTTTGGAGCTTTTTAGGATGATCGAGTGATTATAAGAAATCCTTGAGGCTTTTAACTAACATGACCAAGTGGTTTTAGGAACCCTTGGAGCCTTTTGGGATGATCGAGTGGTTTTAAACAAACCCTCGAAGCTTTTGAGGTTGACCAAAGGGCTTACAAATGCCTTTGGAGCTTTTTGATTGACCAAACTACTTATGAGAGTGTTTGGAGCTTTTTAGGATGACCGAGCGGTTACAAGCAACTCTCGAAGCCTTTTACTATGCTCTTCAAGCATAAAATGCCTTAATATGGATGATGTTGAGAGGTTCAAGCTCTTCAACACCCCCTAGCGATGTTAGGTGATAGGTACCTAAACCAATATTTTTAGATATGATGTAGGGTCCTAGCCAATTAGCCATGAATTTGTCTCGCATATCTGGTGGTAAATTAGAGTTCTGTTGGTTCTCTTTCAAGACAAGATCCCCAACTTCAAAGTCTCTCTGGTGGACTTTGATATTGTAAGCTCATTTTAGTCACTCTTGATAAATGTGAAGATGCTCTAGGGCATTCACGTGATGTTCATCAAGTAGCATCAGTTGATCCAATCGAGCTTGTTGCATGGTGTCATCATCGATGAACTCTTTCAATGCGATGTGCAATGTTGGAATTTCTAATTCCAAGGGCATAATGGCCTCAATGCCATATACTAGTGAGAATGGCGTTGCCCCAGTGGGCATCTGAATACTAGTCCTGTAAGCCCATAATGCAAGGGGCAGCTGGATATGCCAGTATTTGTGGTTTTCTTGTACCATATTTTTCAAGATGGCCACCACTATCTTATTTGAAGCCTCAGCCTACCCGTTTGCTTGTGGATAGTATGGAGTCACAAAATTATGTTTGATTCTATATTTAGATGTCAAAGCTCTCACAGTTTTGTTCTTGAAAGACGTTCCATTATCCGATATTATTTTGGATGGAATCCCAAAATGACTTATGATATGCTCTAGTATAAACTCTGCTATACGAGCTCCAGTTGTCATTGTTAAGGGTATTGCTTCCACCCACTTTGTAAAATACTCAGTAGCCATGATTATGAATGTATGTCAACCCGATGATGGAGGAGAGATCTTGCCTATAAGATCTAATCCCCACTGAGCAAATGGCCAAGCCGCTTGAATGGGTTGTAAGGCCTATGATGGCAAGTGCGTAAGATTAGCATGATGCTGGCATTTAATGCATTTCTTGACATACACATTGCACTCCTTCTCCATAGTGGGCCAATAGTAGCCCATTCGAAGGATGCGCTTGATGATGGCCATGCCACTAAAATGGCCACCACACGTACCATCATGGGCTTGCAAAATCACCCATGATGCCTCTTGGGGCTCTAAGCAATGAAGGAGAACTCCATCGTAGCCTCGTCGGTACAAGATGTCTCCTATTAAGACATATTTGGCCACTTTCTATTTAAATGTGTGCTTCACAGCATGTGATAATCCCTCTGGGATTATACTAAGCTTTAGGAAGTCTTTAATTTGTGACATCCAATTTTGATAAATCTCAGCTTCGACTGCTAAGATGACTTGCTCCCCTGCGTATTTACCTTTGCAAATGCAGACTCAAAACAACCCTATGGTGAATGGTAGTACCACTCCCCATAGGACTCTAAGAGGTTAATGACCCCTAGGGTGCCTTCTTAAGAAAGTCTTCAGCTTTGTAGAACCATTCAACTTTTGGTTCTACACTGATCATGTTGACCGATTCTCTGTTATCATAGGTTGCACGCTCTATTGTTGGATGCGAGAGCGTCTTGACATGGATGGTAGTGAAATCAGTAGATGGATTCTGAGGGATTAAAGATCCCAAAGATGCCATGGTATCTACAAACCTATTTGATGATCGAGGGATTGCCTCAATGTCATACCATTCAAATTTGGCCAAATATGTGTCAACTAGATCTTTATAGGCTTTTAGTATGGGACATCGACATTGAAAAAGCCCCTTGAATTGATTTACTATGAGCAAGGAGTCACCAAAGATGTTCAATCTCTTAATATTCATGGTGATGGTTGTGTGGAGGCCCAATAGTAGGGCTTCATACTCAACATTGTTGTTGGTGCATAAAAAATCCAACTTGAATGACAAGGGCATTGGAGCTCCTTGCGATATGAAGAACACTATTCCAGCACCACCTCCTTGTTCGCACTTTGAACCATCGAAGAATAGAGTCATATCAGCATTGTTCTCTAGTTCTTCGAGTTTGGGAGCTTCAGATATGATGAAGACTGCATCGTCTGGAAGCTCAATTGTTAGAGGCCTACTATTTGATAGTGGTGCCTCAGCTAATTGATCTGCTATGACCTATCCCTTAATGGACTTCTGGCTTATGAATTCTAGATCAAATTCTATCAATAGCATGATCCACTTCGTAGTACGTGTATTGTGATAAGTCTTACTCATCATGTACTGCAAAGGATTTTGTTTGGATATAACATATGTCGTATGACTTAACATATAATGTCACAATTTCTTTGTAGCGAACACTATTGCTAAACATAATTTTTCCACATATGCATACCCGAGCTCATAGCTCACCAAGGTTCGACTAATATAATATATGGCCTGTTCTTTGCCTTGCACATTCTTTTGGGCTAACATGGTTCCTAGTGCAAAGTCAGTTGTCGATATATATAGTAGAAAAGGCACCTCTAGCCTTGGTGGAGCTAGCACTGGTGACATCACTAGGTATTGCTTTATCTCAGTGAAGGCTACCTTGCAGTCCTCATCCCAGTTGAATGGGACCCCCTTATGTAGCAGTCGATTCATGGGTCGACATTTATCCGATAGTTGGGTGATAAATCACTTTATCGAGGCTACCTTGCCCTGAAGGCTCCTTAATTCCTTAATATTGGTGGGAGGACGCATTTCCAAAATGGCCTTGACCTTCACTGGGTCTACTTCGATGCCTCTCTTAGAGATGATGAACCCTAGTAATTTTCTAGAAGTTACGCCAAATACGCACTTCTTAGGATTCAACCTGACATTGTGCTCTATCAAGTGATCGAAGACTTTCCTTAAGACCTCTGCATGCTCTTCTCATAGCAATGACTTGGCTAACAAGTCATCGATATAATCTTCTAGAATTTTGTGCATATAGTCATGAAAAATGTATGTCATGGCCCATTGATATGTGGCACCAACATTTTTGAGGCCAAATGGCATAACTTTATAGCAAAATGTTCCCCATGGCATTATAAATATGGTTTTATGTTGGTCTTCGGGTTTAATCCAAATTTGATTGTAACCAAAAAAATCGTCCATTAAGGAGAGCATTTCATGACCTATAGTTGCATCTATGAGAGCATCAATATTGGGCAATGGAAATGAATCTTTGGGTGTTGCCTTATTTAGGTCTCTAAAATCCATGCAAATATGGATTCTTCCATCAGGTTTTCCCACGGGTACCATATTGGACACCCATTCTGGATAATCGATGGAGATCACAAATTCCACATCCAACAACTTTTGTAGCTCATATTTCACCATTAAGGCTACTATTGGGTGCATTTTTCTAAGCTTTTGCTTGATCGACTTCTTCGTCAGATCTAGCGAAAGGTTATGCGTAACCAATTTTGGGTCTAGACCTGGCATATCCTTGTACGTCCAAGCAAACAAATTTGGTCTCTCTTTCAGTAGAGGGATGAGGGTGGCCCACTCATCTAGAGTGAGACTCTCTCCAAATTTAACCTTCTTTGTATTGGTGGGATCATTACTGATATCCACCTCAAAGGTTTCCTCTATTGACATATGTGATCCCTCCTCAAGCTGGTGAGGCGTAGGAATCAGATGGATGTCATCATTCGGGTTGATTGGTTCCACGTTGGAAGCATTTTTGGCATGATAAACATCATATGCATAGCCTGGTGCAAAATGGAAAGGTTGCAACATTTCTTCATTGGGGAAGAAATCCTCAGGCTCAATGGGTGAATCAACATGATCCCAGTCGATAGCATCTTTGTTAAGATACAATGGTTTGGATGGATCTATTGGATTGTAGAGTGGAGTGGTCAAATCAATGGAGACCATGTTTATGGAATGGAATTGATCTCCAGGACCACACGGACTAACTTCTACAAAATCTACGTAGTCCTCATACCCATGATCTGGCTCTAATGGCACAGGCACAAAGGGGTCTTCCCTATGAGGACTATGAACAATTGGATCCTCCCTATGCATTGAATGCAAAATAGGATCATTTGGCTCATGGAGCTCCATGTAGGTTGGAAAAGGGGATTAACCAATCGATGAATTTGATCCAAGTTTAACCGTCTTGCTCTCAGATGAGGACCAACATGTAGTTATCGATAGACCTCATCAATGTCGATGGGTTGATGATGGTAATGCAAATAAGGAGGACCAAGGTAGGCCCTCTCTAGCTCATCTTCTTCATCACTATCATAATAGAATCCTTCATTTACCCCTACTCTTGGGGGTGCTCTGGCAAGTGCGGCCCCATGAATCTGATCACTTGATCGGTGTCATCACTATCTGGATAAATTGGATAATTATATCGTAAGTGTGACATCACCAAGAAATCTAGCTCTGCTTCTTCCCTTGAATGATCAATGTTGGGAAGGATCTCTTCGATAACCTGTACTGACTCAATAGGCAATAGATGATGTGCATGCTAGGGCCTCTCATAGGCACCTTCGACTTCATCCCTAGATTCATCATCGTTTGAGGATTCTTCATCTGCGTCATAACCTGGTCCACTCATATCGGAGGTGGACTCCGCTCCATCTTCATTACAAATATCTCCTAGCTTGAGATCGCTTATAGTAATGGGGTTATGCCCCTACACGTCTGTGTCATCGACTGCATCATGGGTTTGGTGTCCCAGGTGATCTCTGGGGTTCATTTCTGTCTCAGTCTGCTCAAGGAGCCCTTCATGATGATCTTCGAGTGGCTCAACGGTGATGACAGATATCATAGGGTGATTCCTCTAGAATTTGGAAGGATCCAGATGATATGGATTAAAATCCACATCGTCCACCATACTAAGGTATAGATGATCTAGGGATGTTATGAGAAAATCATCTTGCCCTCGTATCTGTAACCCTAAACTAAACCTATCAGTGACTAACTGATAATGAGGTTCTAATGGAGTCCTCCTTCCTTGTTCAAAGAGACCAAGGTCGTATCCATGCCAATGATATAGCTCAAAAATATGCATGGCATACTCCAGATTGGATAGATAATGAATATTTACAATGAAAGGTTCCTCATCATCTTCATCCATGGGCTCTCATGTTGGAAGTTGGTCTAGCCCCACATAGATGAAGTTAGTCTAGTTAGGTGGCTCTCCCAATGGAACCATCGATCCAACCGGGTAACGATGAGTGGATGGTCGGCCCATCTCTTGCGTAGTCTTCAGAATCGGTCCGAAGGTTACATTCTGCACAAGGTACTCACCTAATCTGGTGTTAGCGAGATGTACCATCACCCATGGTGTGGATGACCCTATTGAAGATGTAGGTGAGGTAGGCTGAGGTGCCTCCTCGACTTTGTCTTGGGGTTCCTCAACTTCCATAGGAATGGGAACCTCCTCGATGATTGGCTCGGGCTCACGCTCCTTCTCTTTCTCACCCATTTTTACCTTCAACTTCCTATCATCCCGATGCATGACTGATGTCGATGGTTTCAAGGAAGTGGTAGTGGTGTGCTCCGATCTATGTGACATAGATGGCATTGGTTGAGCATGTACTACTGGTTTACCTCCTAGTTTCTTTATTGGTGATGATGATCGAACATCTAGGTGCATTGATGGGAGTATGAAACCCCTAGGAAAATCTGCTAGGTTCATGAACTTAAATGGTTCTTCATTCGATGCCACTACATGAACCTATCCCTCATGAATATACTTCATACACTGATGCAATATCGAGGGAATGCAATGCATTTCATGAATCCAAGGCCTATCGAGTAATATGTTGTATTGCATGGCCCCTTCTATCACATGACACATTACTAAGATGGTCTTCAAGCCTACCTATATGGGTAGGATAATTGTGCCAATAGTCGAACATAGTGCATCGTTAAATGCTCTCAATGTAAATGTAGTTGGCACAATGTGTGATTTAGGTAGCTTCAAATGACTCAACGCCTTGGTCATTATTATGTTGATCGATGAGCCAGTATCGATCAAGACCCTTTTAAATGGCATGTGATTAACACATGCGATTATGTGCAATGGTGGGTCAATCATAGTTGTAGAAACCATCCTTATCTCATGATCATAAAATTGGATCATCGGTTCTTGACACTATTGTACATGTCCCACAAAATTAGTAAATGCTTGTGCATCCTAGGACTGTACTTCAATGGACCTCAAAATATCCATAAGAGTCTCCCTGTGCCTCGGGGACTATTGTATTAACTCATATATTGACAACTTTGTAGGAGTTATCTACAGGTTTTGGACCAACCTGCTCCTTATGGTCACCATCGGTCTTGTTGGTGGGCCTAGAATATTTTCATCGATCGTTGATTCGGTGATGGCTTGTATTTGAATGGGAGCATGAGGTTGATTCTGTTGTTCATATCTCCCATGCCTAGTGACAATGTTCACCATGCCTATGAACCCCTGGGTAGGTGGTTCGACTCACACCTGGTTGACTTGGCCAACGTTGTTGCGAGGCACCTCATGATTTGGCAAGGGGTTTTTGTAAATCCCCATATTCTGATTATCGGGCACCTACGGGTTGTGTGGCACTACAAGCTCACCTTTTTCAATCATATTTTGCACCATGTGTTTGAAAGTCCAGCACACCTCAATGTCATGGCCTTTCATTCGATGAAAAATGTAAAATAGATCTTCTTGGTACCCCTTTGGTTTGGGTTGATTGGGGTCTATCATCTTGATTTTGGGTAATCTAATTGCCTTGGCCTCACATAGTTGATGGAAAATTGATGTCAGTGATTCTATCAATGGTGTGAACTGGTGAGGTGGGCGTTGATCTTTGTTCTTGCCCTTATAATTGTTGTTGCACTTGTCATATTGCGTAGGAGGAGGTTGGGCTTGATAATTCTATTTCTGTTGCCCCTTGTTCTCCCTCTGGAGATTCAACACCACTTGATTCACATGGGCCTGCTTGCCCTATTGTTTTGTGGCACTCTTCTTTTGTCCCTCTCTCCTATTCTTGAGCTTCAAGTTGCCTTCCTGCAACTTGATGTCCTCAATCACTTTGGCTTGCACCAAAGCCTCTTCGAATGTAGGATACTATTGCAGCTATAGTAGTAATGAGATGTGCTTGGCACAACTCTTTGTAAAAATTTGGGTTAACTCTATGGTAGGAATAGGGAATGGCAACTTCACCATTAGTCTCCTCCATATCTTTTTGTATTGCTCTATTGGCTCATCATCACGTTGAGCTAGCATAACTAGATCAAAAATATTGGCCTATTTCTTGATGCCAAAGGAATAGCATTCAAGAAAGGCATCAACTAATTGCTCAAAACTGGTTATGCTATGTTTCTTTAGCTGATTGAACCACTCTCGAGCTGGACCTAAAAGTGTCATGATGAACGTATGCAACAATAATGCATCATTGCTTGCTATCTAAAAACAAGCATCCAGAAAGCTCGTGACATGTTCCTGTGCATCTTCATCACCCTTAAACTTGTCCAACCTGGGCATATCAAAATGCTCAGGGTAAGCTGAAGTAGGCACCAAAGGATCCAAAGGCTCATTATGGATTTTCCTTAATGTCAACTTTTGAATAGTCACGCCTTGTCTCTCGATGGCTTTGATCTTCTCGGCTAAGGCCTTATAGGCCTCTGAAGATAGAAAGTCCTCCTCCCTAAGTTGATGTGGAGGTGGCTTAGGAGGTATTATCTTCCTCATACGATATGGAGGGCATTGCTCTTCCTCCTCCTCAGCTCGGGAGCTCTCAGGATATTCTTGCTCGTATCCATCTCCCTCTACTTCTTCATGCTGCCTCTACCTCTGATTATCGAGCGATGGTGGCCGCTCCCTCTGTTCGACACTAGCATGAGTACGAGCATCTCTTTGCTCTTGATGCATATCGGCTTGTGATAAAGCCTTCCTATATACATGCTCTCTATGCTCATCATGAGGATATAGGCCAGCCCTAGCTAACCTATCCTCCTGCTCCATGTGCTCCTTCTGGGTAAGGATACGCTCTTCGTGCATGCGCTGCTCATATAGCCTCTGTCTAATGAGCCTCTATGCTTGAATATTTTCATCTTCAATGCACTGCCTCTCTAGGTGAGCATCCTCCAATTGATCTTGGAGGAGTTGGCATTTTTGCTCCGATACTAATCGATGTGATCTATCGATCTGATCGATCGTGGGAGGCCTCTGGTATCCCTACTTTGTATGAGCGACCTTGTGGGTTCTGTACCCATCGAACTGATGTGTTGTGCCTTTGCCTCTATCTATGAAGATGACATTGGCCTCCTACTATGTCCTATACTATGAACCACCATGCATAGATAGTGGGTGTGTGACATGAGGGCACTTAGAAGCCTCTCCATGCTCTCTAGTAGTCTTGATGACACTCACGCTATGCTCACTCGGGGCACGAGTGGGTGGAGCAGAAGGCTTGTAGCCTAGCTACTCTAAAACACTACCTAGACCCTCTAGCTATCTAGACCACCATCGCTCATGCGGTGGTGTGCCATTATCTCCCACCTTTGATATATCAATGGTGATCTTGCATGGTGGACCACGCATGGGAGTATGGTTAGACCTATGCTCGATAGCGAGCCTATCTACCTACCCCTGAATGGGTGGATCTCTAGTCCTTCTATACTCATAAGGTGGAGCCATGGATCCTCCTATGGACTTAGTACGTAGGGGCACCAACCTGGTCCCCTGCACAACAAACTCTTCGATCGATCCCATGGATGCGCATGCATTACGGTCTCGATAATGGCTCTCGAGTGGAACACCCTCATGCTGGAAGGCTTCCTATTCTATCCTATGCCTAGAGGAGTGTACTAAAGCTCCTCTATCTAGGGTATGCTCTATAGGCTCCCCTCATGTCGAGTTATCTCCTCTAATGCTAGTCGAACGATGTTCGGTTCGCTCATGTGGTTGAGGAATTGACACGTGCTATTGTGAATTGGTTAGGGGTTGGTCATCGACGTTAGGTTTAGACCTTTTCGACCACCCTGTGTATCCACCATTGTGTACCTAGCATCTAGATGTATCTTTTATTATTAAGCAAACAAGGTATACAATAATGATTATCTCATTTTAAATTTTGAAAGTGAGTCCTAAACTGTTTGATGTGTTTTCAAGATTTGTTGTATCAGTGTAGAAACTCTTATCATGTTTTGCAAAACTTGTTGGATTTTATTCTTAGTTTAATGGCTTTCACCTGTACGCTCGTAGCTCGACAACTTGGCTATGAACTCCAAGTCATGTAATCCAACCTATAATGTGTGGTAATGAAGCCCACACACGGTCAAGGAGCACAGGTCCTCCCAGATCCTCACCCATTTTCCCCAATCAGCGTTATACCCTCCGAAGAGAATACATGCAAATTTTCTAGGGTACGAAAGGTTCTCGGATCCGGTATTGGTCTAGTATCCAAAAGGTTCATGGGATTTGGGCCAATGGATGGAAGTTACGCCCACCGTCGTTGAACCCTACTAGTGGTTGGATGTCAAGCCCAACTCACTAGCGTTTAAGTGCCAAGTGGTGTGTGTGGTTCCTTTTAATGTACATAAAATAAATGCATCATATAGCATTCATGCTCATTTTCTAAATGCTATGCAAATGAAAGAACATTTCAAATTCAGAAAATGCAAGCTATTCTAGATGCTCTTTGAGACTATGCACATTACGATGATAATTGGCCACTAATTGGGCCTCACACATGCAAACCATTCACACAAATTCTATCAAGCATGCTGGATTCTAGGGTGGATTAAAATCAGAGATCCGCTATTCCTAGCAACGCCTTTCTAATGACATGAAAGATAAATGCAACTAAGACCTAATTCATTTCTTTTTTTCTTAATTTCTTAATTGCATTCAAAATTTGACTTTCTGGAAAAACATAGAGATAGAAAAAGTTATAGAGAGTGAGAAGTAGGGCCTACCTCAGGTCCACATTCGAATGAGCTTTATCCCTCTACTTTTTGCTATGTCTATTGGAAACCGTAGGTCTGGGCTATGGTTCTGATTGTGGCCCATGGGTTGAACCTACGGTTCAATTGTTGGCCCATAGTTGGTAGCTGTGGTCTGTACCTACAAGTCACAAAAACCAAAAACATAGTCAGATGCTAGAATTGTGGAGTTCCATCATGATCACCTTCTGATCCAACCAAAAAGCGTGCACCCATCTACTGTACTATGTCATATTCATTCATTCAAAGCATAAAAATTGACAAGATTGCATAGATTCAACAAAATAGACTTTTCTTGTATTAATAATTGCAAAGAATCTCGATTACAATCATGCCCCTCTTAGGGTCACCCAAATGATGATACGATTAATACAATGCCAAAGCCCTCAATAGGGTAGGCGCACTAATGTTGCTTTTCAACTAGTCACAAACTGCTCTAGGGTGGAGTTGCCCTCTTCTTCGCGTTGAGGAAGGAAGTTGATGGTTGAGTCTCCTTTGAATCTATTCCCTATGGTCAAGAAACAACATAAAAGTGTCAAAAATATAGGCAGCCTCTCATGATGAGGCCCTTTTAGGAAAATTGCATAAAGACACCATTAAGCATGTATAATCAAGAAAGCATGAAAAGACTTCTAAACTATGTTAATTGAATCAAGATTTATAGAATTGCATAAAGAAAGATAACAACTACACTATGCATGGATCAATTATGTAAAATAAAGCATGAAAGTGCATAAAGAATCCATTAATGTCCTATTTTATGATTAACATAAAGAAACTAATCTAACCTAATTCTATCGGTCAGAAGTCTGCTAAACTACAATTAAACCATGAAAATAGCTAAACTAAGCTAATTAACTGGATATAAATGAAAAGGGTAAGGTGGTGATACCTCTACTACAAACCGTAGCTCTGATGAGTGGTCTGCACTATAAACCATGGCTGAAAGCCATGGTTAGCAATCTGATAGGTTTACCCTCAATTTCAAGGGTAGTGGGCTTGACCTCCTTGTCCAAATTGATGTTCAATGGTCACCTTCGGTGTCCTCAGACTGATTTGGTGGTTGATTCACTATGAAGGGCCTTCGTTTGCCTGAATATGCACTTCTTGGCTCTCCTAGGCTCCTAGGGCATCCATAATGCAATTCATCATGAATCTTGGCAAGTAGGTAGGGGATAAGTGCAATAGCTCTCTCTTAGTATACTCGATTGAGTGTACAATTTGATAGGGCTTCGCTGCTCAAATATCCAATGCTCTCTCATAGTTTGCCCTAATTTTGAGGGGTACTTATAGGACTACCCAAGGGCTAGGGGTGGCTTCATGGAGAAGCCAAGATCAAGAAGGGGTGGTTAGGATAGTTGGATTGGAAGCTTCCATCCTCTAACCACCTTCTTCTAGATCAAATGGTCGTTCAAACCGATTTGGCTCGGATTGAAGGCCAACTGAACTTCAGTTAAGACCGTAGGTCACAGCTATGGTCTAGACTATAAACCATAGGTCTCAGCCATGGTTCAGCCTGTAAACCATAGGTCTAGGCTGTCGGTTCAGACTGATTAGGCCAAGGAGCCCAAATTGAGTGGTTAGAACCATCGCTCTATCTTGGAGTCTATCCAAGATCCTCCATATGGTCTTGTAGCATGTCCATATGAGTAGTCGCCCTCGACATGACGCGTTTTAGGTGTCTACAGTTTCATTGAGTGATTGGTTGAGTAGAGTTGATTTAGCCTAGTCAAGTGGATGTGTGAAGTGATTGTTCAAGTTCCATAAAAAAAATTATTCTATATTATGATTTGAGTTGAGAAAGTGATTGAGCATTGAGTGAAAAACATATTAAGTCTCTAACAATTCTCTTTATGTTTCTATGAGATTTGGACAAGTTCTGAGTGGACTTGTTGAGCAGATTTGAGCAAGTTCTGTGTGGAATTGTTGAGCAGATTTAAGCAAGTTCTAAGTGGATTTGTTGAGAAGATTGGAAAAGTTCTGAGTGGACTTGTTGAGCATATTTAAGTAAGTTTTGAGTGGACTTGTTGAGCAGATTTAAACAAGTTCTGAGTGGACTTGTTGAGCAGATTTGAGGACAAAATTTGGTGTAAATTTGTGCCAGACCAGAGATAGATATTGAGCAGATTTGTTCTATACCGAATGGACTATGTTTAGTGCAAATTTAAGATAGAGCTTTGGAGGTGATAGAGTAGAGAGGGCATTAGTCTCCGATGGATAGAGATCCATCAGCCAAGGCAATGAGGATAGGTCTTCTGAGTGGGGATAAGAGTCTTCAGTGGAGGAGATCCAAAAGGCAGTGTAGTGGAGGTAGTAGTCTTCTAGAGGATCACCAACCAGAGCATAGGAGAAGGAGTTCTCCTGTGGATAGAGATCCATGAACTTGATTTAGGGGATCAACATCTCCTTTGGACAAAGGTCCATAAACATTGTAGGGAAAGGATTCCCAAGAGAATTTATTTGAGAAAAAATTATAAGAAATATTTTCTCCGTGGAGGTAGCCATATTTGGGTGAACCACATAAAAATTATGTCTCTCATATGTGTGATGTTTACTGCTTGAATAATGTTGATTCTACTATTTGGATTAAAAATAAATAAGTTTTATTGTATACAGTTCACCCCCCCTCTCAGTATAAGCACATGTTCTTCAGTATTCACATAATAAACCATTTTAATTAATGATTTTAACCACCTTTATTCCACCATAGATATTTGGTGCATGTAGAGTTAATGGTCAAAATTTTGGTTCTATTATTCTTATAACAACATGGTTGGCACCAACTACACCTTTATCAAAGTCATGTAGCATTTCCAACTATTTGGATATAGACCATAATTGAGACAAGGATTTACCACCATACCTCCATCAAATAACCATAAAAAAATAAAAAATTAGATAACATACGACTTCTATCTACCACCTTACGAGAAGAAGAATACAATCACACAAATACCTTAGGGCACCTACATAAGTACATGAGAACCTCAACATAATAACATAGGCACTGATGAACATGAAGACCCACATTTAACCATCCTCATAGTGGAGTTGATTTTATATGGATCATCATTTCATTAGGTCAAGACACAACCACATAAAAACCATGGTGCAACCACATCCACAAGAAACCACTATGAAACCACATGAGCATATGACTATCATAGTGTAACTATGATATTAACACATGAAAATACAAAAAATCATATTCAAATATGTCATCCTCGTAGTTTAATTGCATATATGGATCACGTCCATATTTAGAGAAGTTGCACTAACTCCAAGAAATTCTAGATCTTGGGACCACATTCCTCTTCGAAGAAGTCACACTTACTCCAACATAATAATCAAAATGAGCACCAAGTAGAACTAGAAACCTACACAACCTAGGTACACTAACACTTGAGCTCCTAGAAACCTCTATAGGTCAAGTTGGCTTATATGGATAGCATCCATATTTAGATAAGTCATATTCACTTTGCTTCTATATATTTGTATTCATCGTCAAAGATGTCACACATGTTCTAGATACAAGAGGAACTCCCTTATTCATCTCCCACAATGTATGACATGATAGTTTATTACTTGAATCTATACCAACATATGGTAGCCCTTACTACCCTTAGATTTAACACCTTGTTTGAAATTCAAATGTCTTATCTTTCACATTATTGCAATGCAAAAAAACTAGTAGGATGGTACACAATAGAAAAATTCATACAAAATTTCTAGTTGGGTGTTCATCAGCCCACTACTTTGAAAGGCACAAATATTATGATATTGATAGTTTAAAGATAAAATACTAATATTGATAACCAAACATAGCATCAGGGTTCTAAAAATAATCCAAGGACCTTGATTCTCAAAATAGTATATCAACCACCCAATACAAACTTGAGGGTTTTGGAATAAGCACAACACCAAAATCAATTCATTTACATGACATAGAGATTTGGTCAAGGAGATGGCCATCTCTAGTTTTTATGATAATTCTTTCTTTATTACTTATTTAGTATAGACCATGAGTGCATACCTATGAGTGTTTGTCTTTGCTAGTTTTTCCTTCATTCTACAAAATAATGTATATCCTCTCGTTGTTATATCTACCCCCATTGTTATTCATATTTCCTTCTCTTCCCCTTTGGTTGTCTCTCCTTATAATATTGTTCACATTTCCTTTATCCCTCTATTTGTCTCTCTCTATCCCTTAAAATCCTCACGACACTCACCCCTTGTTTGCATGTCCCTTCTAGGAGTAAACATGCTACCCCTTAAAAATTGTGTATCGTCTAATTTTGTGTTCCTATGGTAAAATTAAATAGGCTAGTAATTATATTTTAACTTTGAGTAGAAGTTAATAAAAGGCCCATTAATAAGTTGTATTGCCAAGATATTTACTGAAAGTGTAATTTGACCTATGGCCAAGGCTGACATTGTATAATTTAATCTTGTACATTCATATAAGCAATCATTGTACAATTGTATTTAATTATTGTTATATTTATTATATAATCCCTATGGGACTTTTTATGGTTAAACCCACCATAGACCTTTTTTTTTTTTTTTGTTAAGTAACATTATATACATAGCGGGTTTTTTAAGAGGATCCCAAAACCTTATAACAATAAAAGGAGCACCTTTAGGGCCGCAAGGTTGAGACAGGAACCACATCTCAGACCGAATTACAAAAAAATTTGACATAGCAGACGATCCCACCACAAACAATTAAAAAATAAAACAGATCCCGCCCAGCGGGAAGAAGCCGAAAACCACCATTGAGTAGATCCCGCCCAGCAGGAATCAGAGAAAAACCGTTACAATAAAATCCCGCCTCACGGGAAGCAGTCAAAAACCACCAAAGAGAGAGTCCCGCCTAGCGGGAAGCAGCTTAAACCCACCTTAGTGAAATCCCGCCCAGCGAAAAGCTTCAAAAAAATTGCACCAGGAAAATCCCGCCATCCGGGAAACCAGCAAAAAGGAGAAAATCCCGCCCAGTGGGAAAACCAGTGGATTTGGCGGATCCCGCCTAGAGGATCCCACCCAGCGGGAAAAAGCGGATTTGGCGGATCCCGCCCAGAGGATCACGCCCATCGGGAAAAAGCAGATTTGGCGGATCCCGCCCAGAAGATCCCGCCCAACGAGAAGCCATCCCGCCCAGCGACAGGGGGATCCCACCCAGCAAGAAGCCGAGAGCCAGGATCCGGCCCAGCGGGAAGCAAACAGGAGCTTCACCACGAGGATCCTGCCCTGGGGAAACAACAAGGAAACTACAGGTTAAGGAAACAGGGATCCAGGGACTGGGAATCTCGAGCGGGAAGAGGAAGACAGTCACAGGGAAGGGATCCCAAGGAGCCAAACAAGTGGGATCTAAGGTCTGCGTGCATAGATCAGACCCCCCCAAGAATGAAACATGTAGCAGAAGCCAAAGGGAACCCAGCAGCAGGGACCAAGAATCTCGTCCAAGCACAGAAGCAGCTTTAAGGAACTAGGACTGGGAATGGGAACAACCCAGGCAGAGGAAAGCCCCCCCCAAGGCCAAACCAGATGCCCAGGGTGTCCACCAAGGAGCAGAACCAGCATGAAGAAGCCTCCAAGCGGGAAGAACAGCAGCCACAGGATCCCGTCGAGGATTCACAAGCAAAGGAGGAAAGAGGCCCCCCCAGACCACCCCCAAAGCTGTGAGGACCTCAAGGGAGACCCCAGAAGCTATCAAACCCTAAAACATCACCTCCATCGCTCAGAGAAAGCGAGGGACCAGATCGTGCGAATAACGCCGAAAACCCCGTGGGGAAGCCCCGAGGAAAAAGGGAAGGGATCCCCAAACAAACAGGGATCCCTGGGAAGCACCAGGCCAAAAAATCAACCAAGGAAACCCAATCCGGCTGGGAGGGGCGCAGAAAAATGGAGAAGGATCTCCCCCCAGGAGATCATCTGCAACAACCACTCCTAGGGAGGGATGACCTGGGTTGAGCCATGGACTAGGCAGGAACCAGGATCCAGGGGAGGGGGAGCAGGGAAGGGACCAGAGCCCTCCCCTCTCTGCTTTCTTCCCTCCAGCTATCCAACCAAGTCCTGGAGATGGTATCATAAAATCTAGATATTAACCTAATCCCACCATAGAACTTATAATTACTCTTAATACCTCTTGTTATATTAGCTCAGGTTAAACTCTTTTATACAATTGGGATTTTGGTATTGGTATAAATACCTCTTACCACTCTATCCATTGTATCAAAGTGTTGTGATTCTTATCTACAAATAATATTGTGATTATTTATGGTGGCTATGGGTGCCTACTATGTATTTATATTTTCATATTTTTTATGCTTGATTTGAGTGGAGAGATTACTTTTATTAATTTAGGCAAATAGGTGTAAATTTCAACATGATATCAAAGTGGATATGGAGCTTCATCACTTGGTCATGAAGAAAGTTTGTTTAGAGCTTTTGATCTTTCTTCCAACTTCTAGGATGAATTACTTCTTAGATATTCATAAGCACCTTCGGTAAAAGAGGCAAAGGGAAGATCTAATTTTTTCTTTCTCTAATTTTATTATTTTTTTGGAGAATTTAAGCCTACTCCTGGTTATGTTTCATTATTATCTAAATATTTTGCACCTATTTTGTACAAATCCAAACCACTTATAGCAAAAGAAATATTGTTATTTTGACTTCAGAAGGGTTTCTTGACTTCTTTATAAAGAGTCAAACATTGTTTTCCCACAAAGAGAACTTGGTGCCATCGTAAAGGAGAAGTGTGATGTTTTCATCCCATTTGGGAGCTTTGGTGACCTGGATAAAAGAAGGAAAAAGAGGCGTATTCATTTACCTTAGTTCAAATTTTGTGCAACATGTTCATTTAAATGGTTGGATATCTTTAATATTATGGATCACAATGCCCATTTTCATGGAGAATGCACACCTTTGGACCCAAGTAGTGATGGCGGTAGTCAAGCTAGACGGGCATGGAATAAGGGCATTCTACCTTTTTATGTAAGGAAAAAAAGGAAAACATATATATTTTTATTATTTTTCCTTGTAGAAAAATTAGACGGATTTAAAAAAATTATGTTTTTCAATATCACTTTAGGGCTATTTTGGAGGGCAAACTTCCAAAGGCCATAAATTTTGTATACAATAATGTTTTGAGCCCATTTTTTTCAAATTGCATAATTTTTTGAGATTTTTGCATTGGTGGTATTTTTTCAAGGACTTACTATAAGTGGAGGGACATCTCATTGTGTGATTATCTTCAAATCCTATTGCCCTATTTCAAAATGGTAAATTTATTATATATTATGCAATCAAAATATTTGGTTTTCTTTTTGAGAGATGTAATTAGATTTATGATAGTTTCAATAGATTTTGAATCTTTCAGAGGCATTCATGGAAATAATCTAGAATATGCTTTAGCTAGTTCCTCTTCCTCCTTTGGACTATTGGTTCAACTTATTCACAAAGATCAAAATTTTCATGATCTCTTCTTTCTTCTATTCTTTGTCCAAGTACTCTTAGAATTTTGTGATGCCTCTTTGCATAAAATGATCCTTGCAAAGCCTTCTTTGGTGATGGAAATCAAGTGGCCTAAGGATAAGTTGAAGTTTCCAAACAAGATGATGTATGCTATAAAATACAAAGCTATGCTTCCAAGTTTTACCTTATATGACTATAGAAGATTGAAGCAATTTTTATTTAGAGGTGTTAATCTTGACTTCTATTCCTCATTTGGAGTCTTATTAGAAGTGTCTTTTTGAAATGTACAAGAGTATTTAACAATGGAAGTGATGACTATGGTCCTACCTTATGAAAATACAATTTTGCATCAACAAATTTTAGGTGATGATGGGGATCTAGATGAGTCTTCTTCAAGTAAATAAGCCCACTAGAACATCCATTATGGGGGAAGATGTTATTATCAATAATGAATTCTCTTCTTTTCCCCTTAGTCCAAATTATGAGGGGGTATTGAAAGTGTAATCTGACCTATGAACAAGACCAACATTATATGATGTAATCTTGTATAAATCTACAAGCAATAATTGCAGAATTGTATTTAATTATTATAATATTTATTATATAAGCCCTATGGGATGCAATTAACCTTGTTATGGTTAAAACCAAATTATAACATGTAATTAAACTTGATACCTATTGTTATGTTGGCTCAAGCTAAACACTTTTATGTGATTGGGGTTTGGTATTAGTACAAATATCCCCTACCACTCCATCTATTATATTGGAGTGTTGTGATTCTTGTCTATAGATAATATAGTGATTATTTATGGTGCCTATGATTGCCCACTATATATTTATCTATTTCATACTTTTTATACTTTATGTATAAGAATTGAGTGGATGAATTGCTTTTGTTCATTTTTGAAAATAGGTGTAAATTCCAACAATATTGTCTTTAATGTCTCTATGGATTTCTTTAATATTTTGAATTATTCAATATTCTAGCATTTAAGTGATCATTTACTCATAAATTTAAATGGCTTAGTGAATTCCTTTCCTTTCCATGATAACATATGTACATACATCATTGATTGTGAATTAAAAAATAAGACTAGTCCCACATCATATATTAGTTTCTATTTGACATAAGAAGATGGTGGTAATATAGAATCTACATATTTTTGAAATGCTTTATCTTGTATCAGTTGTGGCCTTCATCACCTTAAAAAAATGAACACTTATTATTTTCTACAAGATTGATATATTTCATAAAATCATCATTTTAATTTCAACTTGTTGATATCATACATTAAAGTAGAAAACATGAATTTCTAGCAAGGAAATGCATCACATTCAACCTAACCATGTATCATAAGGTATGGTACATTATATTAGCATTCCATATAACATTCCTAAAATTTCTATTTCAAATATATGGACATCATATCCTCCTCCTTAGGATAAATTCCTCCTAGAAGTTTACTAAGAAGGTGTGGTCAAGTTGGTCATCATCCTAATGACATATAAGTCTTAGAATAATAGAAGATAAAACACATGTTATACACATAGTTGGGATGACCATTTGAAAACTCTATATATTGACAACCTCATGCTCCTGGGTTGTTGCCTCCTCCTCCGTGGTAACACTCCTTCTCTACCTCTTTGTAATTGGATCAGTGTCACTTGCATCCAATGCATCCCACAAAATCCCATAACACCAATAGCCTAATCAACCCACAATGGGATAATTTTTTTAAATTCCTACTCTCTCAATACTTCCCACTCATATGCTCCAATTCCTAGTACAAGTAGCAGGGCATATTACATATAAATTCATTTGATTCCCCTTCCCTCTTGACATGGACAAGGAATGAAAAACAATGCACAAATAATGTAGCAAACCTCCTATTGCATACAAAATACTTCAGGCAAAAGTAGGCCATGTTGTATGACACAGGAAGGGATGCCCTAAGTATCCCCGTCGATCGATATTTGCAATTGTTGAGCTCCCTAGATTAGAAGAATATTTTATGTGCATCTGTAACCCTTAGAAGCTCCCTAAAGTACAATTTCCCTATTTGAGGTAGCCATGTGGCTCCAAATGTTGAAGCTTTTGAAACTTCCATCTCTAACCCTTAGACTACTATGTGGTCTTCTTCAAAATTTATAATAAATTTAGCTATAATTATATCGTTACAACCCTACAACTGTAAAAAATAGTGCATCCATATGACCTAATAAAAAATGACCATGACCTCTAGATTCTCTTTGGCTTTGGTTGTGCTCATTGGTTCCCTATGAACTAGCTTACCATTAATATCCATATTGCAAAATTTTGTAGCAATGCTCTCAATTATGCCATAAATTTCAAAAATCCCAACGAAATTGTTATCACTCTTTGATGCCTTCTACCCGATAGTAGCTCATAAATCTTGAATTTCATGCAAAGTTATTACCAATATGTACATTCTATAGAGCTTAATTCATACGAAAGAGATTATACTACCACGTAGGTTGGCAACAAGCATGGTGTAATCACTATTCATCTATTGCATATGTCATCTCATCTGCATTGGTATCCACACTCAAAAATCCATATGCATTTTCCCACTTGGAAGTCCTATTTCCATGCATCATGCTCTACATGTACATGTGCCACCCCTAGTGCTTGCACGTGCCTTCGTCGTCACATGGGTAACCGATCGATCATCACACTCTGTTAAATGGTGTCGTATGTGCCACCAACATTTTTATAGTGTTTGTCACTACAAAATAGTCATCCAATGCTTTCTTGCATTGTAAAACCATCTTAACCATGCACAACCCTAATTAATTAATTTCATCATTGATTAATTAAATTTTAATCACCCTTTTTAATTCTCTTTTCCTTCTTTAAGGTAAGGTTGACTTTCATGATTTACCCAATTACTCCATTTACTAATTAATTGATATATATTCCTCATTAATTTATTAATCCATCTAAACCACTTTTCATAACAACATTCACATCATATAAAACAATGCAAAATTTGTCAAAATGTTTTATATTTTATTTTTGATAAAAATATGATTGCAATAATCATTGACATCATTACATGACCTCAGAATCCCTAATTCATAGATCAATTCTAGGGTACCTAGTTACTAAAATTATAGGAGGTTGTCTATGGCCTGCTCTAAACACTATGAAAACCCCTGGGTTCCACATTCCAGAGGAATATCTGGTGAATGTCATCCTTGCTCTCATTTAAAGGTCTCCTATAATCTAGGATAGGATGCTAGAGCATTAAATATCTAAACTTTTATCATATCCAATCAAAGACCATAATGTTGTAATTCAACAACATCTCTATTTACCGTTGTAGCCCAATTTGTAGGTAACATGGGCTCCCTACTTCTTAGGGGTACTAGTAGTTCCTCAAACCTCGATACACTTCCAGTAATTGCCCCCTCAGCATCTTTCTACTATCTATAAAAATTATTGTAAACATAGGTCTTGTGTCTCCTGCATTCTCTTTCAACACCTGAGACTTCCCAACAAGTAGTCATATTCCCTAATGATTAGGTTGGTAAAGATGTGCTCTACCCTGACCATTAAACCTACTTGGAATTACCTAATTCGATACTCTTCTCTCTCATCACACCTACAAAATTTTCTCCTTAAGGCTAATGTGAATACCCTTAGTTGGACATCCTCGACATAAGGATTCGACATCTAGCCCATGATCTCGTAAATTGCATAATTGTGTAAGTAAATTTTGCACAATAAATCCTAATGCTCTAGAGCATTGTTAAAAATACCTTGCAAAATTACTTAGGCATGTCTACCTCATAAGACAAATCTTACAAAACTTTTGAAAACTTAAATAAAATCCACTTTTCTTTTAGCATGAGGGGATAAAGTCTTAGAGGAGGTTTGCATTCTAATAGGTTAGACACCAACTGCCCAAGCGAAGTCCTTTGAGTCTTCAACCTATCAAGCTCTGATTGCACCTAAATGTTCTCTTCCTCTAGCTTAGTAATCACTTCCTCCTTTTCCTCAATAGCCTACTCCAATTTGTAAATTTTCACCATTAATTCAACTATCTCCTCTTCCATTTACGTCTGACAGACATCCTAGTCATTCTCTTTGGGCAACAACCTTTGTTGTTGCCTGAATTAAGAGCATTGTAAGACCAAGATGCATGCTTGTGGCCTGAACCACTTCTGTTGTGTCGGGTCCCTCTCTAGCACTCCCCCTAGGATCCTTGCTTGAACTTATGCTAGGACTTATAGTAGGGCTGACAATAGCACTCACAACACCTTCCCCTTTAGGGAACCTCTATGTCCCTAATATGTTTGGCATAACCTCTTCAATATCTTTCTCTTATGATAGGTGCTCTACCTATTGGCTCCTCAAGAGCACCACCTCCTATTTCAATTCCCTTATTTTTCATTGTGCCTCCAATAGTTGTGCCCCTAGTTCCTCAAGCGATTCAACTTCAACCCCTTTCCTTTTTTCATAACACTTTGGACAATTTGATGACTCCTTTGTGGTCATCCCCAATTTTGCTTTAGGCTATTTCTCCTTTGAAATTTCCACCCCCATATGCTACTAAGTTAGAGACTCCCTTGGAGCAGCTATGCTCCTCCGAGAATGCAAAGTTATTTGCCTATCAATTGTCTACTCATTCTTAGTTGATATTGCAGTTGTCGTTCAAGGTGTGGTTGCGCCTTTGCTCAAAATAGGGGCACCCTACTGAACATGACTTGTCCTCCTTTTTGTGACTTGCACTAGTTGCTCATTCCTAAGCCATGCATTTTAGGTAAGGTTACTCTGTCCAGCTAGTCAAGCACTAATAGTTTAATAAGTCTATGATGGGAAAGGGTCTCCAAATTTACTTTTTGCTAAAATTTGGTGCTCATGTTTTTTTTTTTTTGGGGTGTTTGGGGGGGGCCTCCTTTCCAACTCACCTACAACACTTGGATGGTGCTCATGTTATCCAACATACAAAATAGATAATGGAACACATTCAACTTAAATTTATTAGAATTCTCTCCTCTTTTAACATGAATTAGAAAGTGGAAATGATGCCCTATGAGAAACAAATATCTTCCATCTATGAGAAAATACTTAATATGCAGTACAAACAACTATATCTTATGGTTGAAGGACTATATCTTATAGTTGAAGGAGTTAAATATTGTTGATGCTACTATCTGAAAGTACAATACAAACATTTTCCTCATGAGTGCCCATGAAGTAGGCCAAGGTTCATAAAATTTTCTCTGCCAGACCTGTCACCCTTGCCAATGGGGCTTCTATAACCTCAAGATGCAATCTTCAAATGATTTGTATGATTCCCCTCCACTTTGCTATAAACTCAACAGCTATGCCGTTGTCATATCCTTGCAACCTTTAAGAGTATGTCATTCAACTAGCCCTTTCAAATAGAGCTACCCCTTAGGGTTTTATTCCAATTTGCTTGTGTGAGTTAGTTCTGTGCAACTCATGTTCCTACTTTTGCCCATGGGGCTAAACGATCGTAGCATTTGTACCCTTAACCCGGGGTAAGACAGCCGACATCAAGATAAGTTAGTTTATGAGGAAGGACAAAAAAGCTGAACCATCCCGTCGGCCCACGCGGACACAACAACGAGAAGATCAGATGATGTACGTGTGTGAGGTGCCGCCCAATGGATGAAAATTAACCCTATCAAGAAGGGTCCCAGGTTCAACCGTCGAGGGACCCATCGTGGAATTCCGTGTTTTCAGAAAACCCGGGTAGAGCCAACAAACATCCGGATAGAGGAAAGAGGATTAGAGGAGCGCGCCTTTGAACCAATCCGTAGAGGCCGATTATTGGAGTGGATGAAATGTCTATATAAGCCATGAGAGAGCCAACCTCTCTGCTTCAACAACAAGTGCTTAGTCAGTTTTCCAAAAACGCTTTATTCTTCTTCTCCAGAGATAGGAGAATCACTTTTTTTATAAAGCTCTTGCTACTCAATACCGAACTAGTCCGCTTCGTTGTACGAGGTACCGATCAAGAAATAATTTTTTTCTCCCCCGGTTGTTGAAATTGTTTTTTTTTAATTGTTTTTTTATTTTTATAAAATGGATTTTAATGTAAATCTGAATGATATATGTGCAGAATGGGCTCTCCAAATGGAAATTATATGAGGATTTCATTTATCAATATAACTTTATTCAACTAAATTTTTGTTGTTGAAGTATGGTGCTTAAATTTATTTCTTTAAATTTAAACCTTAAACTTCTTATTTATAGTTTCAAAATCTTACTATTTAATTTATTTCTAAACCTTAAATGATTTTATTTTAATATATAACTATATAATAATTTAATATTTTACTTAAAAAATCATTTTTAACCAATAAAAAATTAAATATTATTATTTTCCACAAATAAATGCCTATAATATTGCTAGTTATATACATTGAAAAGATTTATCTAAATTATGGTTTCCGCTTTTTTTTTAACTTCTCATTCACATCAAAGTATTGTATTAGAAAGTATTGTATTAGTTTCCAATCCTACGGGCGTGCCCATGCATAGCCAGTAGCCTGATCCGACTCCTCTGCGTGTTGCACCTGATTGATGATGATGATTTGTTTCTTGCTTGTCCGACGGTCCCCTTCATGCCACGTGTTGAACCAAACTGACGAAGATGGTGCGAACCTTGTGCGTCCGACGGTCCCCATCTCACGTCGGGTTACCATTAATGAGACGGTGGGTGTGTTGGAAGTCTTTGCTGATAGTTTGAACCCTGCCCTCCGCTTGCAGTTACTAAAAATTGTGATTGTAACCAATTCATCTATGTAACCAAAAAAGAAAAGAAAAGAGGTAATGCTTAAAAAATATTTAAAAATATAATGAAAAAATAAAATGTCTTTTGAAAATTAATTAATTATAAAGATTTAATGAAATGGTGAGTGAGATGTTTTATATTAAAAATTTTAAGAATTAGAATCTCCACAAACTTAATCTCTTCAAATTTGAAAGTACTTTTACTATCTTATGTTCTAATATATATACAAGTAACCCAATCAAGAAGGAATATGTTTTACACTAATTGACAACTATAGTGATTTTGTCACTATTTTTTTTTATTAGTTGGACGAAAGGAGTTTTGAAAGGACCTCCAAACCTTATAACAAAAAGAAGCTAATCTCTAGCCACTAGGAGACTGAGGACACTTCAAACATTAAAGTCAACCAACCCTTGGACACAACTACCTATATCCAGACCAACATATACTAGCTAAAAAAACCCAGACACATAAGCCAAATAGAGATAAAAGCTGAGCACGCAAGCCTGCATGGATAAACAAAGACAAAAAATTGGGCACAGAGGCCCAACCAAAACATTCAAAAAGCAACATCCAATGGGGAGGGTTCCAGCCACCCACCCTAAGTATTCTGACTCAAGTTTGACCTTTGCCTGAATTCATTGTTCAACGATCTAAGGCCATTTGGGAAATTACCTATACAAATGTAAATATCTTGTTGTGTAAGACCTTGATTAGCTCGGAAGTTCGTTGCTTTGTTACCTTCCCTGAACTTGTGCTTGAATTGAACTTCTTATAAATTTTGAATCATTCTTTTGGATTCAATTATAAAATCTGCAACAGTCTAAGAGGGAATTTGGTTTCTATTAATCATGTTGATAACATTGAGTGAATCTCCTTCTATGATTAGTTTCCTACAATTCACCCAGTTTGGTTGGGAAACACCCTGAAATAATGCCCGAGCTTTAGCAAAATGGTTGGTTTGATGACCCAAGTTTTAAGCAAAGGCAAGAAGGATTTTGCCCTCCGAGTTTCTAAAAAACCCCCTGCACCCGTCGAACCCGTTTCCCTTTAGAAGCTCCATCAAAGTTGAATTTTAGCCAAACCGATAGAGGGGGTTCCCAAATCGTGCTAGCCTTGTCCTGACTCACCTTGTTCATTATATTCTGAAGTTGAGTTAAAAAATTCAACGATCTCTCCAAACTGATCTCCCCTTCACAAGTTATCAAATCTAGTTTTAAAGCTTTCACATTTTCCACTGTATCTACAATGGACCTTGAGGAGATTGATGTCTGAGGATGACAAATATTTTTAAAGGCACGAGCATTCCTTTCCTTCCGCACTCGCCACCAAATATGGGGTAACTCAAATTTCCAAAACTGGTATAGGTGGGGAGAGGAGAAGGGGGAGACCCATTGAACAACCAAGTCCTCCAGCGAGTTGGGAAGAACCCAAGCAACACCTAGCTCCAAAAAGAACTAATGAAAGACTTCAAGGGTATAGGCACAATGGGAAAATAAGTGGAAAGTCGATTCAAAAGCCTTATCGCACAGGAAGCACCTATTAGGAAAAAGCATTCCTCATTTTTGAATATTATCAAGAGTAAGGAACTTTTAATCCAAACTTGATTTTTTAGGAACCAGGAGTCTGAATCATAGTCCAAGTAGCCATAAGCGAACTTAACTAAAAATTGACCATCTTTCTCAGGACCCCAAACCAACCTATCGTGAAGACTAGTACCCGAGGTTAAGAACCATTTTATGGAGTTTTTAAAATTTATAAAAGAAAGTTTCTCCTTCTAAGAAATATTTTGGAAGTCAAAGGGCTCCCGTCGAAGATGACCATTGAATAATTCTAAAAATTCAAAAACTTTGGGATCAAAGAACCTATTTGTGATTGGCATCAGACAGGCGAAGGTCAGAAAATATTCAAGAGGGGATGGTGAGGCCCAAGAATATCCTAAAACATCAATGGAATAACCATCCCCCACCACCCAACGAAGGCCTTTACGCACATCCGCCCGACTACCAACTATGTTGAACTGAGAAGCAGACCCCACTGGGAGAGCTTGGGATTTCAGGAAATTGTTACCACCACCAAGATGCTTAGACTTCACAATCTTAACCTAGCTGACATTGTCATCCTGAACTAATTTCTAAGATTATTTTGAAATCAAGGGTCTACTCAACATTCTCAGCCTTTTCAAACCTAAGCCTCCTCTCCTACTGCAGACTTGATCCCATGCCACCAGGTGGACTCTCTTCTTCTCTTCAGCCCCTAACCATAAGAAGGATCACTGGATTTTCTCTAACTTATCAATAAATTTATTTGGAATCTTAACCAAGGAGAGGTAGTACACCAGGATGCTTTGTAAAGTGGCTTTGATCAATAAAATCTTCCTCGTTTGACTTAAAAGGGCACCTTTCCACCCCGCTAACTTCTTTTGAACTCTTTCAACTATTGAATCCCACAATGATGGTTTTGATGCACCTTTGAACAATGGCATACCAAGGTAAACCAAAGGAAGGGAACCAATGCTACACCCCAGAATATTTGCTATCTTCCTCTGCCTATCAACTGGGGTGTAAAAGAAAAAAATAATTTTTTTCTAAAATTTACCTTTTGACTTGTCACATTCTCAAAATCCACCAAAATTGATTTAACCACTTTAGCTTGAGGGATTGATGCCACGAAGGAAAAATGAGTGTTATAAATGAATTGGTAATGGGATATGAGATCTACTGATGGGCTAGCTTCAAACCTTGAATAACCTAATTAGCTTTGATGGACCTACCCAACGCCTCAGCCATAATAATAAAAAGGTAGGGTGATAAAGGGTCTCTGTGATGTAGACCTCTATTGCTATGAAAATAGTCCACCAAAGATCCATTAATAATTACTGAAAACATGGCTGAAGATATACAAGATTTAATCAGTCTCAACCAGCACTAGGCAAAGCCAAACCTATCAAGGACCCTAAGAAGAAAATCCCAAGCCACTCTGTCATACGCCTTGTTCATATCCAACTTGAGAAGAGTCTTGGACCTCCCACTTTTATCAATAGAGTGGATGATCTCATGAACAACAATAACACCATCCAAAATCTATCATTGGGGCATGAATGTGTTAGTCTCACAATGACACTGAGATGGGGGGTGAATCAGTGTAGCTCTTTATAACTTAAATCTTCAACTCTTAAAGCCGAAACAATGAAAACTTAAAACCAAATAAAGCAAGTATAACAAGAGAACATCACACAACACAAGATGTACCGAGGTTCAAACACGTCACATGCAAATAATTGACACCATATTCTCCTACCATGTTTTTTTTCTGGTCTTGTTCATTTTCTCCTTCGATTTTCGTTTTCTCCTTCATTTTTTGTTTTCTCTTTGCATGTTCGTTTTCTCCTTGCATTTTTCGTTTTCTCTTTGCTGTCTGTTCATTTTCTCTTTGCATGTCTGTTCGTTTTCTCCTTGCATGATTGTTCATTTTCTCTTTCCCTTATGCATGCATGTTTTTTGGTTTCCAAAAAAGACTTTTCATTTCTATTTTGAGGCCCTTCATGCATGCGTCCCTTCTTTCCATGTGGCATCTTAAATGTTTCATCATTAAAGTTCCTTATTCCACCACTATCCTTCGTCACCATCCCGGTTTCATCCCATATCCACCTCACTACTCTCCTTTGGCGAAATGCAACTGTCGCGATATCGTGCACTTTTTTTCTCTACCTCTTTTTGTCGGCAAATCGACTGTCGCGATATCGTGACCTTTTGTTTCTCTACCTTCCTTTTAGTCGCGAATGCAACATGTTCGTTCGCGTTTTTCCTTCTTGCTCTTTCTCTTTGCTTTGGACCGCATACATGTCGCGATATCCGACACTTTTTCTCTTTGCTCTTTCTCTTTGCTTTGGCCCGCGATACATGTCGCGATATCCACTTTTTTCTCCTTGCTCTTTCTCTTTGCTTTGGCCCGCAAAATACACATGTCCTATCGCGCACTTTTTCTCCTTCTCTTCTCTTTCTTTGGCCCATACACATTCCATATCGCGATACTTTTTTCTCCTTGCTTTTCTCTTTGCTTTGCCTGAATACAACATTCGTTTCACGATTTTTTCTTCTTGCTCTTCTCTTTGCTTTCCCCGATACCTTCGCGATTCGTTCCTTTTTCTCCTTGATTTTCTCTTTGCTTTGGCTCGTGAATCAACATGTCGCGATATCGCGACACTTTTTCTCCTTGCTCTTTCTCTTTGCTTTGGCCCATACAATGTCACGATATCGCGACACTTTTTTCTTTCTCTTTCGACCTGTCGCGATATCGCGACACTTTTTCTCTTTGTTTTTTTCCTCTTTTGCCGCAAAATGCAACATTGTGTTGCGACACTTTTTCTCTTTGCTATTTGTCGCGATCAATTCTATCCACTTTTTCTCCTTGCATTTTCTCTTTGCTTTCTGAAATCACATTCGCAATATCGTGACACTTTTTCTTTTTTGCTTTTTCTTTGATCTTTAGCATATCCACTTCGTCTTCTTGGAAAATATGCAAAATGTGGATCATTCTCATAAGCATTTATCATCACCGTACATACTCGGTAACCTCAACTCCCTCCACCGCATCAACCGTCTATCCTTTGACAACAATGACATATCTCACCTTTCAACAATCTCCCCCTTTGGAATTTTGCAACACACGTTAATTTCGTCTCTTCTCCCCTTTGACAACAATATCAAAGGGTCAAACTCCCCAGTCCATGCACAACATTCTCAAAAATTATTACACTTAGCAAAATCACAAACATGAGCAAAAGATAAACAAATACACAATGCTCCCCAGAATGGTTCTCGATGCTAGTCAATTTTGGGAGGGTGACCACTCCCAATTTATTGTGAATTACTCAAAGACTTCCTTAATGTTTTTGAAGATTCCGTACTTGCTTTGTTGGAACAAAATCCAACTTAACCTCACCTTTCCACTTTCTCCTTCAAAAGTTATGGATAGCAATATGTTTTGTGGAATGCATCCGGTTCTTTGAGATTTAATCATGTTATCACACTTAATTGCTCAGTTAATACCAAGATTTTCTTTTTCATCCATAATACCTACGTACAACTCGTTGTCATTCAATATATTCTACCTCTTGGATAAGAGACTCTTTTTCTTACTATGCCATCGACCACTTGCTCCAAGATATAATGCACCTCCACCGGTACTCTTTCTCATCTACACATCTCCCCAATATGCATCCGAATACACATAAGGGTGAACTCCTTACCTTTCGAATACCATAACCCATACTCCATAGTACCCTTGAGGTACCGAAGAATCCTCTTCCTCTCTCACATATCTCCTTGGGACTACCTAAATCATGCTACCATGCATCCCAAAATATCTCGGTATTGTCAAGTAGAGCCCCCAATCATAGATCTGTCATGTTTAATCAACATTGAGATTTTTCATCCTTTTCAACTTCCAACCTTTTTCATGGTCTAACTTCAATCCTCCATTTGAACTTTTTGTATCTCTTTCACATATTTAATTTGAAATAAATATCCCTTCTCATTTTGATTAACTTGCACGAGGAAATCGAAGTTCACCAATCATTACATTTCATTCTTTTACATCTTATTTCTAAATTTACCTATTTTGTTCCAATATGATATCATCTACGTATACAACAAGAAAATAGATCCATTTTCTATTTTGACATACAAATTACTATCCACCATACCTTTCTTGAACCCTTGTTGAGTAAGATATTGTCTAGCCTTGCATACCATCTCGTCCTTTTAAGCCATATATCTTTCTTAACTTGCAAACCAAGTTGGATTCACCAAGTTGACTCTCTCTCATATAAACCTCTTCTTGTTCCCATTCAAAATTTGTTTCACATCCATTTGATAAACTTTATTTTTTCTACATTCTAATTCCTCTATCTAACCACGTCAAGTTTCCTCAAAGTCAATACCTTCAACTTTGCATACTTTACATACCAATCTTCTTTATTCCTACTTCTTTTCATTCAATTTGTTTAGATTTTAGTCCGTTATATTTTTTTTGGGGTCTTGGTACTAACTCCCAATTTTTTTTTTCGATTAATCTAATTCTTCATTTATTGCCTTCATCCAACTTTCATTTTGCTTTCTTTTTGCTCAATTTTGGATAATGTTTCTTACTACTCTTCTTCTTTCCGAACACCAAGCGTGGGTCTCCAATTATTTGCTCTCTAGGATGTTTTCTCTTTTTTATTTCTTATTTTCTCCACTTTTGAATCCTTGTTTGAATTATCTGATCAATTTTTTGTTTCTTTTCGTTTCTTTTTCCTCATCTCCTTCAATAACCTCTTCATAAATTGGGTAGTCCTCTTCATAGCTAATTACTCGTTCCCTACCTTCATAAACTTTAACATCGGCACTATCCACAATTTTCCTTAGCTTCTTGTTGTACATTTGTAAGCTTTGCTTTTGACGAATAGCCAAGAAAATACCTTCATCCACTCTATCTTCAAACTTACCAAGGTTTTCTTCGCTTCTTTTGATGTAACACTTGTTGCCAAAAACTTTAAAGTATCTTTTGTTGCATTTTTACGAACCACAACTCATAAGGAGTTTTGCTTTCATGCGTCCTCAACATGCACCTATTTTGGATGTATACCGTAGTATGGATGCCTCTTTCCAAAATCTGTTTCTACTTTGCTCTCGTCAACATGTCCGTGCCATTTCTTGCACTATCATGTTCTTTCTTCTACCACACCATTCCTTGAGGTGTCTTGGTGTGACTGTCTTCTAATACCATATTTTTCACAGTACTTTGTAAAATCCTTTGAAATGAACTCTCCTCTATTTGATCTTAAACATTTAATCCTTTTTCCTATTTTATTCTCAACTTGGTTTTTGAAAACCTTGAACATCTCAAAAGCTTCTGATTTATGCTTAAAAAATAGTACCCATGTCATCCTGGAATAGTCATCTATACACAACATAAAATATTTGTCACCATTTATGCTTTACGTTCTCATGGGTCCACATAAATCGTATGTATTAGTTCCAAAGGTTTGCTTGTGTAGTACTCTTTTGTTTTAAATG
Source organism: Wollemia nobilis (assembly GCA_028583015.1). Taxonomy (NCBI): domain Eukaryota; kingdom Viridiplantae; phylum Streptophyta; class Pinopsida; order Araucariales; family Araucariaceae; genus Wollemia; species Wollemia nobilis. The sequence continues at coordinate 206,596 of JAQPPZ010017031.1, read as the reverse complement.
AGACTCTAGTTTGCTTCCCATTTTGGCATGAAGCACAAATGCTATTTGATGGTTTTCCAATGGTGGGAATATTTCTCACTGCCTTTTTTGAGCTGATTTTTACTAGATTGTCAAACCTGATATGACCGAGCCTCTTGTGCCACAATCAATTTTCTTCTTCCTTTCCAATCAAGCAAGCTCCTTCTGAAGTCTCTAAGAGAGTGTACATGTTTCTAGATGTCCTCGATCCAGTTGCTATCAACTTTCCACTATTTGCTTTTCTGACTTCACAACCCTGCTTCTTAAAAATCACTTTGCAATGGTATTTCTACCTTTGCTTAATGAAATCACACTGATAAATGCAATGCCGAATCAAAGATGAAAATCGAAGTAATACGGAATGCAAAAATATAATTGAGCGAAAGAAATAAAATCAATGGCCACTTAAGGTGGGCACACCCTTGCGCAAACGCAGATGAAAATATAAAAGATATAAGATGATGTATTAATTAAACTATTTGTGAATCATATATATTAAAATTAACACGCTTGGAAAATGGCCGACGTATTAAGTTTGGAGTGTAACATGACTCCCCTCCTCGGAAAGCTTTGTCCTCAAAGCTGGAAATGTCTGGAAAATACTTTCAGGTTCCCATGTGGCATCTTCCTCTGGTAAATCTTGCCATTTAATGAGAAATTCTTGAATCTGACGTGATCTCAATCTTCGGGTTCTATGTTGTAGTATATCTTCGGGTTGGAGATGTATGCGTCCTTCCTCATCGAGCACTGGTAAGTCCGATTGACTTTGTACTTTCTGACCAATTACTTTTTTAAGACATGAAACATGAAATACCGGGTGTATTCGTGATGATGTAGGTAGCTCTACTTGATAAGCTACTTCTCCAATGCGGCGCACAATTTTGTAAGGACCATAGAATCGTGGAGCCAACTTTTGGCTTGACTTTATCTTTAACGAGGATTGTTTGTAGGGTTGCAACTTTAGGAACACCCAATCACCTATATTAAAAGTTCTCTCTGATCGGTGCAAGTCTTGTTGTTGTTTCATACGATTCTGTGCTTGGACTAAATTCTCTTTGAGGATGGTGAGTGTAGACTGCCTTTGTTGGAACCAATCATCCACTTTGGCTACTTTGGTGGATCCCTGTACGTAATCTGCGACTTTTGGAGGTTTGGTGCCATACAATGCTTCAAATGGAGACATCTTAATTGAGTAATGGTAAGAAGTGTTGTACCACCATTCCGCCAATGCTAACCAATGGCTCCATTGGTATTGTTTATCTTGAGCAAAACATCTTAAGTACGTACCCAAACATTTGTTAACTACTTCTGTTTGACCATCTGTCTGTGGATGGTAGGCTGAAGACATGTTCAATTTGGTACCACTAAGTCAAAATAACTCCCTCCAAAAGTTACTAGTGAAGATGGGATCTCTATCACTTACAATATTTTTTGGCATACCATGTAATTTGAAAATTGAATCCATAAATACCTTTGCCACCTTGCTTGCGGAAAATGGATGTTGTAAAGCTTGAAAGTGAGCGTATTTGGATAACCGGTCGATGACGACGAAGATTACTGTCCTGCCTTCTGACTTTGGAAGACCCTCAATAAAATCCATGGATATATGTTCCCACTGTCGATCAGGGATGGGTAATGGTTGTAACAATCCTGGTGATTTGACTGTTTCTCCTTTATTGCGCTGGCAAACTTCACATTCCGCTACCCATTGTTTGACTTCTGCTTTTAATCCTTTCCAACAAAATGATTGTTTGACCCGTAAATATGTCTTCAAAAATCCTGAATGTCCTGCTGATGGAGAAGCGTGTGATTCGTCGAGGATCTTTGATTTGAGTTCTGAATTATGTGGAATGTAAATGCGGTTCTTCTTCCGGAGGATTTTATCTTCATAAGAGAACAAAGGGTGTTTGGAGGACCCTATAGATAATTCATGAATTATCTGGGCAGTTTCACTATTGGACAACCATTCAACTTGTAATTGAGTTACCCATTGGGAGCAAGGACCTGAAATAGCATTAATGACTACTTCATCTTCATATTTTTTGGACAACGCATCGACGGCTATATTTTCCTTCCCTTTCTTGTATTCGATAACGAAATCATAGCCCAACAGTTTGGTTAACCACTTATTTTGTTCTGGATAAGAAAACCTTTGCTCCAAAAAATGCTTGAGGCTACTATGATCTGTTTTTATAATGAAGCGGCTACTGATTAGGTAGTGTCTCCATTTTTCTACTGCATGAAGAATAGCCAACATTTCTTTTTCATATGTTGATCTTCCCAAATTTTTCTCGGAAAGCTGTTTACTTTCAAATGCCAATGGATGACCTTCTTGCATTAAGATAGCCCCAATTCCTGTTCCTGATGCATCACATTCGATAATAAATGGTTTGTGAAAATTGGGAGTTGCTAATACTGGAGTTGTACACATGGCTTTCTTAAGAGCTTCAAAAGCTAGAGTAGCCTCTTCCGACCAACGAAAAGCATCCTTTTTTGTGAGTGTCGTGAGAGGTGCTGCAATCTTACCATAATTCTGTACAAACTTGCGATAGTAGCCCGTGAGACCCAAAAAACCACGAAGTTTCTTGATGGTTTTAGGTAAAGGCCACTCTTGAATTGCCTTAATCTTATTGGGATCGACTTTGACACCCTCATGTGAAACTATATGACCAAGATACTCGACTTCTTGAACACCAAATGAACATTTGGAACGTTTAACAAATAATTTTTCTTTGTGTAGAATGTGAAGGGCTTTATCCACATGATGTAAATGGTCCGTCCATGTTTTGCTGTATATGAGAATATCATCAAAAAAAACTAACACAAACTTACGGAGGAGTGGACGAAACACTTGGTTCATGAGACTTTGGAATGTGGATGGTGCATTAGTGAGACCAAAAGGCATGACCAAAAATTCGTAATGACCTTCATGAGTACGAAAGGCCGTTTTGGGAATATCTTCTTCTCTAACACGGATTTGGTGAAAGCCAGAGCGAAGGTCTAATTTTGTAAAAAAATTTGCCCCATGCAACTCATCTAATAGGTCATCTATGACAGGGATAGGAAATTTGTCCTTGATAGTGAGTTTATTGAGAGAACGAAAGTCAGGACACATACGCCAAGAGTTATCTTTTCGTCTAGCCAGGACTACAGGTGAGGAATAAGGACTAGTGCTTTGTGACGAATGACTCCATGATCCAACAAATCCTGAACGATCCGTTCGATTTCTGTCTTTTGTGGTTGAGGATAGCGATAAGGACGACTGTTAGGTGGGACACTCCCTGGCATCAAATGGATGGCATGATCATGAGATCGTTTAGGTGGTAATCCTTGAGGTTCTTGGAAAACCTCTTCGTAATGTGTTATAATATCTTGTAACTCAGGTGCAATAATATCCGAAGTTGCTGAAGATTGTTTTTCCAAACAATTAATTTGAGCTATAAAACCATATCCACCCTTTTTTAACATCTTCTCCATACTATGAGAGCTCACTATTTGTGATGGAGGAGTAGTGATGCCTTGTAAGCGAATGACTCGTCCATTTTCCTTCCATTCCACAAATAATTTTTTGAAGTTGAAACTAACTGTGTCTAATGTTTCCAACCATTCAACACCCAAAATGACATCAGAGTTCCCTAAATTCATGACAAAAAGGGATCCTAACCAGGTATAAGTTCCCATATTTATGGAAACTTGAGATGTGCGACCAACACATTGTGCGTTCACCCCGTTGGCCACTAGAACCTGGAATTTGTCTTTGTTGGAAGAGTTAATGAATAAATTCAAAGCTTTTGTTGTTTTGATGTCGATAAAATTGTGGGTGCTACCAGAATCAATTAGCACATTCACCTTTTTTTGGCGGAGAAAGCCTGGTACCTTGATGGTATGGTGGGCGGTTAGACCCATGAGAGCATGCACTAAAATTGCCATTGTATCCTCTTCTTTTTCGTCTATAGTACACGGTAGGTCTTCTGGCATAGGTTCTTCTGATTGGTAAGGTTCCTCTTCTTCTCCTTCACAATGATCACCTTCAATATGAAAGTTTTGTTTTTGGGCACAAGCTTGTTCCCTGGGGTGATGAGTGCGACATTTATAGCAAAAATATCTTGATGGTTGATCATTTCTACGAAAGGAATTGTTGCGATATGAGGGACGACTATATGTTTCCCGTTGTGCAGACAACTGATGTCTCTTCTCGGCCAACTTGGCTATTCTTATACAACTTGTTCAACAAGGTTGGATCGTGCATGTCTACCTCCACTCGAATACTTTCTTTCAAACCATTGCGAAAGGCACCTACCATTGTGTCGGGACTAAGGTCTGAAGTGTATGGTAGTAAACTGGTAAACTCCGAAACGAATTCACTAACTGACCCTTTTTGTTTAAGAGATAACAATCTTATTGTGTAGGATGATGTAGCTCCGTCGTCAAATCTTTCTAAAAAAGAGGTAGTGAATTTTCTCCAAGTAATAATAGCTTCATTCTCTCGTTTAAACCATACAAACCATTGGTAGGCCTCAGTGCCTAATTTTGATGCAGCGAAAGGAACTCTATCAATTTCCTTAATTTGATATAAGTCAAGGATGCCTTCCATTTTGGCTAACCAACCACGAGGATCATGACCTTCAAAAGTGGGCATATCAATTCGTGGAAAATTAATATTAGGGCCTCTTGGTTGGTGATAACCCGTGTCCCTTTCTTGATTTTGGTTATACCGCTGTCTTTGATAGGGATCCTTGTAATTATCCGAATCACCCTGTTTTTGTTCCCAATCATCATTAGGATCGATAGTTTCTTCATTCCGTTGGGCATGGGAGTGATTTTGGGGATTAGTATTGGGATTAGGTTGTTTTTGTGTTTTCACAAGGTCTTTTAGGAGGGTACCCATTTCGTGTATACCCTCGAGTATGCATCGAAGAGACTCCCTATCAGAAATGGCTGAGTTACTTGAGTTTCCTTGCGTGATGTTTTCATGAGTTGGGGAGGGATTATTAGCCATAGGATCTACTAGTGGATGGTGTGGATTATAACTACCAATTTTAAAAGGAGAAAGAGAATTTTTAGTACCTGGGCTGCGGTTAGCTCTTCTTATGTTGGTATTGGTCGGTTCTGAGCTTGATAATCGACCGTCAGATCCCTTGGTCCAATGTTTGCTCATGCACTTGTTAACATAACCCGCTTAGAAACCTTGAACTTGGATTGCCGCAAATGTGCTGGAACAACAAAAAAAAAAAATTTGGTTTCCGCTATAACGGTCGCTCCAACTGCGACGCGGATGTGAGTTTGGACTCCTTTTTGTTTTTGTGACAGCTTTAGACCACCTTGACTGCAATTTTGACAACTTTGCTTGACCACACCTTTAAGACAAGACCCAGTTAACTACTGTAATTAGGACACCAACAAGACCAACGAACGGAGGACTCAAGGACGACAATCGAACGGAGGACGCGACGGACACAACGATCGAACGGAGGACGCGGCGACGATAGGACACGACAATCGAACGGAGGACGCGGTGACGATAGGACACGACAATCGAACGGAGGACACCGCGGACACGACGACGACAAGGACACGAAGGACTAGACGATAACGCAGACGCGACGACCAATGACAACCAACGACGATACGCTGACACGACAACCGAACACAAACCCAAAGACGACAAGCTCAACGACCTCGCGCGTAAAGGCGACTTAGGATGTGACCGAAGTCACAATCTTAAAGATGCGACTTATCCCTTATAAACAATGGAATTTTTGTCCCACAGCAAATGTGGGATAAATATATCCCAAGCAAAAAATTAAAAAATTTTGTACCTTAGCTAGGCGCTTTAATTAAATTATTCTATGCGCTGTGATTGGCCGAACGGCTTGGTGTGCCTGCGCGAATTCGGTGACGAGTTTTTTTTGTCTGCACGGAAGCCTGTGATTGAGCCCGTAACGCGGACGTCGGGACTGCGACGCAGGAGTAACCGAAACGTTTTTGTTTTGCAATGAAACGCACGATACACGCGTGGAATACGCTGCTGTTTATTCGGCTGGGAGAAGACAGAGCGCCTGCTGGGGGAAACAGAACGCGATTGTTTCCACGAACTGGATCGTAGGGATTACGTCGAAGAACGATCCGCGGTTTGGTGTGTAGAGGAGTTTTGTAGCAACGTGCGGAAGCAACCGAACCTAAAATCTGATACCACTTGCAATGGTATTTCTACCTTTGCTTAATGAAATCACACTGATAAATGCAATGCCGAATCAAAGATGAAAATCGAAGTAATACGGAATGCAGAAATATAATTGAGCGAAAGAAATAAAATCAATTGGCCACTTAAGGTGGGCACACCCTTGCGCAAACGCAGATGAAAATATAAAAGATATAAGATGATGTATTAATTAAACTATTTGTGAATCATATATATTAAAATTAACACGCTTGGAAAATGGCCGACGTATTAAGTTTGGAGTGTAACACACTTCATGACCTCTATCACATATCTGACTTACGCTCAACAAGTTATGCTTCAGACCAACCACAAACAAGACTTCTGTTGACTTGATTTTTTCGTCACTGATCTTAACTTATCCTTTGCCAACTATTTTAGCTCCATCATTATTTCCAAATTTCTTCGAACCACCTTCATATTCTTTAACTTCTCAAATTTTTGTTTGTCCCCCGTCATATGGTGAGCATCCACTATCAAGTATCCATGGTGCACATTTATTATGTGCTTTAAATGTTGTTTGTACGATCGGGATTCCTTTTCTTCCTTAGATTGATCTTTTCTTTCCACTCGGTTTGATTACAATTTTGGGCTCTTGTTTTGACTTTTCTTTTTCCGTAGCTCGTGCATGTCTTTTGAGAAATTTTCTATTTTGTCTCATTCCATTTGGTTGAAATTTTCTTCTCTGAAATTGATTTGATGTAAATGTACTTCGACAATTTCTTGCAATGTGCCCAAACTTATGATAGTTATAACATTCTACTGCATTATCCATCAAAGGTGAAAAAATATTTCTACTAGTAAAATTCCTTGGTCCTACGTTATACTTGTAATCTGAAATCTTATGTCCATAACCATTGCATTTAAAACAATAACCGAAAGAGATGATTGAACCTGGGTGATGGTCTTTGCCATGTTGTCGTAGGAGTCATAAATCTTCTTTTTCTTTGATGTGTGACATTGGTGAATCCATCATTGTCAATTCTCCTTTCGTGCCTTGCATTATTGCTTTCTTTTGCATGAGGCAACTTTTCTTGATCAACCTGTTTCTTATCTTCATTCTTTGATCCATTTGATGATTCTCCTTCGTCAAAGCCCAAACCAAATTTGATGCCTGTGGTCCTTTGGTTATTTATGATCTTATCCAGATTCATAGAAATTTCTTCATGTTTGTGATGACAACTAATTTTATGATTCATCTCTTCTATTTGCATCCTTAAACCAACAGTCTCTTCTTCTAGCTTGCAGCAATAATCTATTTTCATGGTTATTTGCACTTCGAGATCTTCAAATATTTTCTTGGATTCTTCTATCTCGTACTTTCAAACTGGTTATGATTTCATTTGCATCCTCAAGCTTTCTTGAAATTTTCTTATTCTTTTTCTTTCTATCTTCAATTCATCTAGAGCTGCAATTAGTTCCTCTTCCATATTTACTTTTGCATCAATTTATTCTTCATCACATTCTTGTTCTTTTTCTATTTTTTCTTCTTTGAGTGCCATGAAAAGAGCTTCACCTATTTCCTTTTCGATCCTCCTCAGCTTGTCTTTTTATGAACTGACATTCTTGGAGATGAAACTTTTCTTCTTGAAGTTGCCTTTTTTGAAGTTTGTTTTTTTCTTCCAGTCACTTATTTCTTGGTGCGATCCTTCATCACTTTTGTTCTTCTCATTAAGTGGACATTTAGCTGCAAAATGCCCAACGCCCACAATTGAAACATTTAAACTATAACTTTCCTCTGTATTTTCCTTTTCCCCTTTTCATTTTTTGAACAAAGTTTACTTCCATTTCATCTGATGTCTCTTCTTCCTCGGATTCTTGTTTTGCTTTCATATTTTTATGGGCTTTAAAAGAAGCTTCTCTGTTTGTGGGTTTAGATTTTCCTATTCTCATCTCATATGCAGTCAAAGAACCATGCATCTCATCCATACTAAAAGAATTTATATCTTTAGCTTCTTCTATAGCTGAAACTTTAGAATCAAATCTTTGGGGAAGAGATCTTAATACCTTTTTCACGATGATAGAATCTTTGATTTCCTCGTCGAGTCCTCTAATCGCATTAATGACTTCATTAACTCTCAGTATATATGTCTCTATGTTCTCATTGTCATTCATATTTAATACTTCGAACTGAGCTTGATGTGTTTGTAACTTGGCCTCCTTGATCTTAACATCTCCTTCATGAATGCTCCTTAGTTTGTCCCATATTTCTTTTACCGTTTTACAACTCATAATTTTTACCAGTTCCCTGTCCACTAATCCGCACATGATAGCATTCTTTGCTTTTGAGTTATTCTCAAATAGTTTCTTACCGACAACATCGGTTGGAGAAGTGGTGGGTATTGTGTATCCACTATCTACTAAATCCCAAATGTCGTATCCCAAAGCACAAAGATATGTCTACATCCTGAGTCTCCAAAATGCGTAATTAGTTTCATCAAACAATGGTTCTTTGTTTGATGAGAAGCCTTCACCACCTGCCATTGTGTCACTTCCAAGATCACCCTAGCCGGTTAAGCTTGTTCGGAACCTAGCTATGATACCAATTGTTAGTCTCACGGTGACACGAGAGGGGGGTGAATCAGTGTAGCTCTTTATAACTTAAATCTTTAACTCTTAAAGCCGAAACAATGAAAACTTAAAACCAAATAAAGCAAGTATAACAAGAGAACATCACACAACACAAGATGTACCGAGGTTCACCGATTTGGCTACTCCTCAAAATGACTGTTTGGACTCCCATCCAAATCCAGTCTTTGCAAAGCACCAACTTTACAATCAATTTACCAACACCCATTAGAAGAAGCATCAACCCCTGATTTACCAGCATCAACTGGAAGGAGCACCAACCCCTGATGCCAAGCACCAACTTGGACTTCAATTTTGAAACTAGAAGATTGCAATAAAAATGCCTTCACTTTTACAAGACCCTGACTGGTCTATTGCTTACCCAATGTCTACCAAAATTCACAAAACACACACACTCATCGCACTTCACAAAATAAAATCCCCCTACTTAAATTATCCAAGCAACACTCCTTTTATAACTATCCTTTCTCTTTGTAACTCCAATTGTAACTCCTTTCATATTCTCATACACCACTTGTCAATTGTAACACCTTTCATATTCTCATATGCCACTTGTCAATTGTAACTCCTTTATGTAACTCCTTTTGTATATATTTAGAAGGCATTTCGTCAAACACGTCACATGCAAATAATTGACACCATATTCTCCTACCATGATTGTTCATTTTCTTGGTCATGATTGTTCATTTTCTCCTTCGATGACTGTTCATTTTATCCTTCATGACTGTTCGTTTTCTCCTTACATGACTGTTCGTTTTCTCCTTGCATGACTGTTCATTTTCTCTTTGCATGTCTATTCATTTTCTCTTTGCATGTTTGTTTGTTTTCTCCTTGCATGACTGTTCGTTTTCTTTTCCCTTATGCATGCATGTGTTTTGGTTTCCAAAAAGGCTTTTCATTTCTATTTTGAGGCCCTTCGTGCATGCGTCTGCTTCTTTCCATGTGTAACGACCATCTTAAATGATTTCAAATCATTAAAGATTCCTTATGGGTCCACGTCACTATGTAGTCTTCAGTTTCACCATCCTGGTGTTCATCACCAATATCAGACGCACTGTCAACTACTCTGTTCCTTTGGCGAAAAATGCAACATGTCACGATATCGCGACACTTTTATTTCTATGCTCTGCCCTTTTTGAGTCACAAAAATGCGACATGTTGCGATATCGTGACACTTTTGTTTCTCTACCTGCCTGCCCTTTTTGAGTCGCGAAAATGCGACATGTCGCGATATCGGGACACTTTTTCCTTCTTGTTCTTTCTCTTTGCTTTGGACCGCGAAAATACATGTCGTGATATCGCGACACTTTTTCTCTTTGTTATTTCGACCGCGAAAATGCAACATGTCACGATATCGTGACACTTTTTCTCCTTGCATTTTCTCTTTGCTTTTGATCGCAAAAATGCAACATGTCACGATATCGCGACACTTTTTTTCTTTGCGGTGTTTTGCTTTTTATTTGATCTTTAGCATATGGGCCACTTCGGTCTTCTTGGAAAATATGCAAAAATGTGGGTAAACATCCTCATAAGCATTTAACATCACTGTACATACTCTGAGTAACCTCCGAACTCCCCGTCCACCGCATCAACGATCTATCCACTGTGTTGACAACAATGACAATACTGTCGTTGCACCTTGCTCAACAATGAAACCACTCTACGGAGCATCAATGATCAAAGGGAGAAAAATTTTAATTCTATTGGCCATGGATTTAGTCAAAATTTTAAAAATTGTATTACACAAGCTAATCGACCTAAAATCTGTAAATCCTTTGGCACCCGGTGATTTAGGCAGTAAAACCAAAAAGGTGGAATTTACATCGATTGTGATAAAATTAGATCTTTGGACCTCTCTGATTGCATTACAAATATCAGGACCTAGAATATGCCAAAATATTTGAAAAAATATAAGTGGGAAACCATTTGGACTTGGAGCCTTAAGACCTCCCATTGAGAATACACCTTTATGATCTTGTCGTAATTGAAGGGATCACACAGGATCTTGTTCATATATTTAGAGACCAGTGCTAGGATGTTACAGAGAAGGCAATTTTTCACTTGCAAGTTTTTGGAAACTAAGGAGCATAACAAGTCTTTGAAGAACTCCACAACACTTTACCTAATTTCGTTAATTTCCCTAGTAACCTCACCATTCGCCTTTCTAATTTCATTGATCCTGTTGTGACTCCTATGCCTCAATGCAGACGTAATTTTTTTTTGTGTTTCGATCTCCTTCTTTGAGCCATAAATTCCTTGATTTATGATGCCACTTCTTTGGTACTACCTTTTTTTTGTGTTTCGATCTCCTTCTTGTGTAATCTCTTCTTCAGCCAAGATATTGTGCAAATCCGCAAGCAAACTTCTTTCTTTGAATCTCACCGCCTCCACTACCTCCGACCTAGCTGAAATGGCTTCCACTTCTTTGAGCTTGCTCAATGAGTTCATTTTTTCTTAATAAAATATTACCAAAAATAAATTTATTCCATTCCTTCAGCTTTACCTTAATATACCTCAGCTTCAATGCAACTTGAGCAATAGGGTGGCCCAAAAAAATCTTAGCCCACCATTCCTTGATCTTACCTTCTAGGTTTGGGTGAGGGAGCCACATGGCCTCGAATCTGAAGAGCCTAGGAAAAACTGATAATTTTGAACTTGCTCCAACACTAGAGGATTATGATCGGAGGTCACTTTAGGAAGAGACTACAAAGATGCATCTCCAAAAAAAGGTAGCCCTTCCTTAGATATGAGGATTCTATCTAGCATGACTTGAATATTTTTTCATACCAATTGTTGATTTCTCCATGTATACCTAGATCTCTTCAGCTCCAAATCCATAAGCTCTTGGAAATTCACAAAAGAGGTAAAGTCTTCCATGCTTTTGTAGACTGGAGTCCCTCCTTTCTTATCATATGGGTACAAAGGGGTATTAAAGTCTCCTGTCAAAAGCCATGCTTCCTTGTTAAAAATCTCTCTCATAACTCGCAAGGAGTCCTAGAAAACCAACCTATTCTGAGGATAGTTAGGGGCATAAATATTCGAAGTAACCCACTTGACCCCTGAGACTTTGGAAGAAAAAAAAATATTTATACTTTATCAGAAACTAGCAGAGTCAAATTTTCAATAGATTTCGGGTTCCACATACATAGCAAACCTCCTGAAGCTCCATTTGCCGAGATGGCAACAAAATTTGATTCTCTCCAAATTTTATTTTTAACTAATTCATTATTGTAACTATCTAATTTTGTTTCCAGTATAAGAATAATATTTGGCTTAAAATATTTCCTTAGAGAGGCTAGGGCTCTTTGTTTAGCAGTCCCATTCAGGCCTCTAATATTCCATGTGATGAGTCTCATTTATGATATTTGGAGCGATTACCCCCCTCAGGAGAATGGGGCGAGTGAGAAAATGAATCCAGTTTAAGTTTCTTCCCTATAGACTCTTTCTCAAATTTCAAATGGCTTTGCAAGCCATCTGCAATATCTGCTTCTACCCCCATATTCCTGGGCACTCCAACATCAGCCAATCCCTTTTGGGAACTTCTTGTTTTTGAATGCGAATATTTCATCCCTAACGAACCTTCTCCCCACTTCAATGACTTGGACATATTTGGCTTGGGAGAAGAGCTAGAGTCTTTCACCATCTTCAGAGGTGAGACAAGCACATCTGGCTCATCCTGATTTCTTTTCTCCTCCTTAGGGTTAGCATCTTTAGGATTTAAGCATTCAAAGGAATTATGAAGAAAATTTGATAAGATGTCTGTTTCAGTCACCAACTCTGCTCTATCCACCTACAGGAGGTCAGAATAAACACTGGACTGATTGATATCAGTCGGCTCTGGGTTGCTAACTTCCATCACCCTAGAATCATTCTCAATTTGGTTGGGTCTTGAGTTCTCTAAAGCAAACTAGTTGGGGCTTGAGGCCTTAGATGGTCTTGGCTAAGGATGGCCCTAAGAATTAAAATTTCCTTGCTTTCTAACGTAGTTCCCCTTGGAAACCTCCTTTCTATCTGAATACGAACCAGTCGAGTGGCCCAACCTCCTACAAACTAAACTCTTAATAAGTCTATTTTCATAGACTATCATTTGAGTCCATACACCGTGTTTGGAAATAAGATCGATATGACCTAGAAACTCTACCTTTGGGTCCGCCATTATGCACATTCAAGCAAAAATTATTTTGGATTTTGCTCTACTGACCGAGTTTATTAACACTAACTCACTAATCACATTAGCTATACCCCTTAGGATATCTTCATGCCAGAGATGGAAGGACAAATCAAGAAGACATACCCATAAAGGATTCAGATTGATCTTCTGGGTTTATGGATTAAAATTTGGCCCCACTTGCGTAGAAACAACCCTTTTCTTCCAAAGAACCAAGGACTCCCTCCAAGGATCTACTTTGAGTCATCGTAATTGAGTTTAATCAAGAAGAATGCATTAGAAATTGTAACAATGTCCAAAGAACCTTTCGGTTTCCATTAATGTGCAACATGTAATTTTTTTCTTGATATTTTCTTATATAGCCTTTAAAGTTGCTATTACATAAGTTGTAGAAGGATTTCTTGGCTATAGGAATAGAAGAAATATGTAGGTCTTCTACGTAGAATATTTATGGAAATCCACCTTCCTCGTGACTTATAAATATGATCGATTGTAAAAGGTATTGGAAGTTGTTTGCTCATGCCTGGTATTGGCCTTGTGGGCTCTTCCTTTCACCCTTCTTTCCTATTATAACAAGGGAGTCTAAACCTTTTCTCATGTCTAGGGAACATTGAACCCTCTTGACCTCATTGTCTTATAATCACTTAAACATGTTAATGGAAGCCATGACTGATTTTGATCTATCCTTCTCTTGACTTGTCTCGATTCCTAACAGTGTGTTTTGTTGGGTTGTGTTTACTAAAAATAGGTGATGTTTTTTGTGTTCAATTGCCACATGTTGTAGTTAAACATTGAGGGTATTTTAATTATTTGATGCATCAACCTCTTAGATTAGGATTTACTTTTCTATAAGCATTAAATTTATTCATTTTTTTTACATTAATTGCAATTAATTATTTTTATTCCCTGGTCTCAGCCCCTAGAGGTCACTATGCATCAAGGAGTTAAATTTGACTAGGAACTAGCTCATAATGTAAATTTGAATGATGTATTATGTAGAATGGACTCTGGAAATGGCAAGTATCATTATCACGTTGAGATCAATGGCTCAAAATTGTCAATGGCATCTCGAAGGTCTATAGGAACGACATTGTATTAAGAGGATGTAAGTGCAACAATGAGTTTTCCAAAGCCTAGATAAAGTTGTTTGTGTTTGTCGATGACTCATGAGAGCTCTTTTCATTGTAGGCTTCATCGATCATCATCAAACCACTAGGGAAAGAATCCATTACCCATCGCCAAAGCTTCACATCACACCAAGTCCGTGGAAGCTCTGTGATGACATCTATGAATCCAAGTTTATTTGTGTCATTGTCTACCTTTCCAAGAGCTCGAGACCCAAGCCAAATAGGATCTTCTTCGTATTCTTTGTGTGTACATTTCTAGTGATTTGTTAGAATATATTACATTATTTGATATGTAAGAAGATCAAAGGGTCACTTGAGGGAGATCAAAGGTCATTTGTAAAATCTATATTATGGACTCCTAGTTCCATATTTCATTGTACAAGTTCATTCAAATAAGAAGAAGCTATATGCATTGATTCTTATGTGTTACATTATTGTTCCTTTATTTCATTGGTTCATAGATTTAGTAATTGTGTTTCTTAATTAGATATAAGGGTACTAAAGCTATCAGTGGTATCAAAGCCACAAGGGATACTAATTGGAGAATTTGAAGAACTGGAGAAGTAGCCATTAGAGAATATTTGGAAAAGTTTTGAGTTAATAAAGAAGAAGCTCCTGAAAAAATATAATCACATAAAAACTAGGACAATTGTTGCCATCCGATGACAAGCCCAAAAAGGATTTGAAGACTAAAATTTTTGGAAGGAGAGAAGGCAAATTTTTGGAGCAACATTCGAAAGAGTTTTGTATAGTAAATTGAAGAAGAATTTAGAAATTTTGGACTACATTTGAAGGCATTTTGGATAGCAAAATTTGAGGAGAATAATAGTTTTGAATTTCAAAGTTAATGGGCAACAATTTAAGAAAATACATAGCTACAAAATTGATGTTTTTAGGGCAACAAGTGAAAGGAAGAAAGAGCTTCATTTTTTATAGGTTTTGGTAGCAAGTTTGAACACCGAAATAGTGAGGAAGATAAGCAAGAAAAAGGTAGGAGAGTAAGGAAAGAAAATTTTTGCAAATAAGTGTTTATAGTTTCCTTGTTTAAGCATTCAAGGAGAGTGTTTATATCAAGCATTATAAGCACCATTATAATTATTAAAGGAAAAAAAAAAGGAGAAGCTAAAGTTCTAGTTTTTTGAAGTAAAAATTTAGAGCTTTCTATCACCATCAAACTTGCATCAAACCTGCACAAATTTAGCAAGTTAATAAGCTAGTTACTAGCTTGAAAAAGGAGCAAGATAGTATAAGGAACACAACAAGTAAGTTGCAGTCTTGAATGGAGAAGAGAAGATAAGGAGAAACCATCAAGCGTGTGGAGGAACCACCAAGTTTTAAGATATCAAGCATGGATGAGGATAAATAGGTTAGAAGTAAAAGAATAACAAGACAATTTGAAGTAGACCTAGCATAAGACCATCACAACAAAGTTGTTGTTGTAGCATAGGGGGTAGGCATCCAAGAGCCATTGAGTTTGAGAATAGACGACCGTGTAAGGGAGGAGGAGCCACCACATTGAAAGGTGAAGCCACTAAATGTGTAAAGGAGGTGCACCATTTTAGATCCACCAAGTGAGCCAAGGAGAAGGTGCAAGTTTTAGGGAGCCACTAGAGATTGGAGGAGCCACCAAAACCTCCATCCCAAGGAGTAGAACCGTTGCCTATGTATGTTGAAGAGTGAGAAACTGAATAAACATCGTTTAGACATCGAAAATATAGAAGGAACAACCAAATCATCAAGGATTGTAGTAGTCAAGGAGAAGGCAAACATTGATATTCATAACTTCCAACACATTGAAGAACACATGGAATTCAGTACTAAGGAATCAGGACACCACCAAGGAGTGCAAGCATTGAAGAGAGTTTATTTGCCATTTGTCAAGTTAGTTAAGAAGGTGAAGATGTTAGTCTCACAATGACACTAAGAGGGGGGTGAATCAGTGTAGCTCTTTAAAACTTAAATATTCAACACTCAAAGCCAAAACAATGAAAACATAAAACCAAATAAAGCAAGTATAACAAGAGAACATCACACAACACAAGATGTACCGAGGTTCACCGATTTGGCTACATCCCCAAAAATGACTGTTTGGACTCCCATCCAAATCCAGCCTTTGCAAAGCACCAACTTTACAATCAATTTACCAGCACCCACTAGAAGGAGCACCAACCCCTGATTTATATGCACCAACAGAAAGGAGCACCAACCCCTCTACCAAGCACCCACTTGATTTTGATATTGATAATAAAATGACATATATGAATGTCTTCACTGAAACTAGAACCCTCTATGGTCTGTAAGCTCAAAATCTAAAACTTTCTATTTCACCCAGTATAACATCCCTCTCTCTGCATTACTCAGAATTTGAATCTTCTCTTCTCACAAAAAAAATTGATTGTTCTCTTAGCTCGTTTTGCCAATTGCTAAACGCTTTTTGGGTATTGTGCAACACTTTGTCTGCAAACTCCTCTCAAAATTTCAGCCAAAATGGATATCATATGAGAAATTTATGCCCAAAATATTGAAGTGACATTTTTCACCTCTCTCCAAAAATCACGGATTTTCACTCTTTATTTTTCTCCACGCACACTTCTCTCTTCACAAAATAAAGTCCCCACTTTTCAATAAAATCCCTTGTCACTTAAAAAGCACACACTTGCATTATTTTTCCCTTTTCAATTTTAAAAATATTTTCTTTAATGAAGCTTCTTAAAACAATATAACTTCCTTTTTTTATTTTGAGAAGGCATTTCGTCAAACACGTCACATGCAAAGAATTGACACCTTACTCGTTCTCTTATTTTGGAGCCACGTGACACCTCAAACAAAAAATGAAAGATGCTCTATTTGATGACTTGAAGGTGTAACAACACTGAAACCGAAACTCTGGCGACTCTGCAAGGTCGAAATGGCCAATTGAAGGATTTTGCACAAGTGGAACAAATTGACATAAAAGTGACCTGTACCATTTTTGCAACAATCATAACTCTCACCTCGTAACTCTATTTTCTCTGAAATTTGAAACGTAGAATATCTGCAATATTGAATACATCCAGTCTGAATATCGCTACATAACTCCTTATGGTTCACCTGTACCACCTCCACGAAAACTGTTGCTGACACACTTTTTCCAAAAAGAGCATTTTTGTGACAGTCTTGCAACGCTTGTAACATTCGCCTCGTTTCTCCGTTTTGGTGGAAATTTGGAACACATGTTCTTAAAGATAACGACCACCTCCAGTTCGAATTTTACTATCAAATTCTTCTTGGTTTGCTCGCAGTGCTTCTAATAAAACTGCCATTTTTTGGCCTGTACAACCACTTGCCAAATCATCCGCCAAGATACCGAAAACGTCACCGATCAATCCAAACATTGTGCTGACACCTCCAATGCTATTATGGACTATTTCTTGACATGTTGGCATGTTCCAAACTGATCCATCCTGTCCAACTACGCCCGTGATAACTTTTGCAATTTTTTGACAACTTCTTGACGATTTTTTCAACTTTTGCAAATTTGCACGAACAACCTATAACAACTTCACCCGAACATCAAAAACATCCTCATAAGCATTGAACATCACTATACATACTCCGAATAACCTCCGAACAACTATCCACTACATCAACCTATCCATCTGAGTGTGTTGACAACAATGACAATACTGTCGTTGCACCTTGCTCAACAATCTCCCCCTTTGGAATTGTTGGCAACACATGCACAATTTCTTGTAACTCTTCTCCCCCTTTGACAACAAGACCAAAGGGCTGCTACAAACTCCCCCTGAGTCCATGCACAACATTCTCAGGAAAAAATTATTACACTTAGCAAAAATCACAAACATGAGCAAAAAGATAAACAAATACACAAATGCTCCCCCTAAGAATGTGGCCCCAATAGCTAGTCAATTCTTGGGAAGTGTGACCACTCCCAATTTCTTGTGAAGGTACTCAAAGACTTCCTTGGGCAATGGTTTGGTGAAGATATCCGCTACTTGCTCTATTGTTGGAACAAAATCCAACTTAACCTCACCTTCCGCAACTTTCTCCTTCAAAAAATGATACTGGATAGCAATATGTTTTGTGCGAGAATGCATAACCAGATTCTTTGATATGTTAATGGCACTGGTGTTATCGCACTTAACTGAAATCAACTCACTAAAATTAATGCCAAGATCCTTCAGAGTTTGTTTCATCCATAACACCTACGTACAACACATTGTCGCTGCAATGTATTCTGCCTCTGCTGTGGATAAGGAGACTGACTCATGTTTCTTACTGTGCCACGCGACCAACCTGTCTCCAAGATATAATGCACCTCCACTGGTACTCTTCCTATCATCTACACATCCTGCCCAATCTACATCTGAATACGCAATAAGGGTGAAGTCCTTACCTTTCGGATACCATAACCCATACTCCATAGTACCCTTGAGGTACCGAAGAATCCTCTTCACTACTGTCACATGAGTCTCCTTGGGACTAGCCTGAAATCATGCTACCATGCATACTGCCTGCAAAATATCTGGTCTAGTAGTTGTCAAGTACAATAAGCTCCCAATCATAGATCTATACATAGTTTGATCAACATGTGGAGATTTGTCATCCTTGCTCAACTTGCAACCTGTCGTCATGGGAGTGCTAAGCTGGCTTACAATCCTCCATTGTGAACTTTTTTAGCATCTCTTTCACATATTTAATTTGAGAAATAAATATGCCCTTCTCCTTTTGATTAACTTGCAATCCGAGAAAATACGAAAGTTCACCAATCATTGACATTTCAAATTCTTTCTGCATCTTATTTGCTAAATCTTTACACAACTCATCTTTGTTGCTGCCAAATATGATATCATCTACATATACAACAAGAACAATATGATGACCATTTTCTGTTTTGACATACAAATTACTATCCACCATACCTTTCTTGAACCCTTGCTGAGTAAGATAATTGTCTAGCCTTGCATACCATGCTCGGGGTGCCTATTTTAAGCCATATAACGCTTTCTTCAACTTGCAAACCAAGTTGGGATCATCACCAAGCTGGAAACCATTTGGCTGCTCAATATAAACCTCTTCTTCAAGTTTCCCATTCAAAAATGTTGATTTCACATCCATTTGATAAACTTTGAAATTCTTGTAAACTGCTAAAGCCAAAAATATTCTAATTGCCTCTAGTATGGCCATAGGTGCAAAGGTTTCCTCAAAGTCAATACCTTCAACTTGTGCATAGCCTTTGCATACCAATCTTGCTTTGTTCTTGACTACCTGTCCGTCTTCATTCAATTTGTTTTGAAAGACCCATTTAGTATCGATTACATTTTTATTTGTGGGTCTTGGTACTAACTCCCAAGTCTTGTTTTTCTCGATCTGATCTAATTCTTCATTTATTGCCTTTACCCAACTTTCATATTTGCTTGCATCAGCAACATTTTTGGGCTCAATGTTGGATAATAAAGAGTAGTTACTTACTAATCTTCTTCTTGTCTGAACACCAACTGTGGGGTCTCCAATTATTTGCTCTCTAGGATGATCTTTTTGCCAGCTGTCTATTTTGAATTTCTTGTTTTCTTCCACTTTTGAATCACTATTTGAATCCTCTGAGTCAATTTTTGGTTTCTTTTTCATTTCCTTTTTCTCATCTCCTTCAATGACCTCTTCATAAATTGGGTAGTTCTCTTCATAGCTAATTACTCGTTCCCTTCCTTCATCAACTTTAACATCGACACTATCCACAATTTTCCTTAGCCTCTTGTTGTAGCATTTGTAAGCTTTGCTTTTTGATGAATAGCCAAGAAAAATACCTTCATCCGCTCTATCTTCAAACTTACCAAGGTTTTCTTCAGTTCTTTTGATGTAACACTTGCTGCCAAAAACTTTAAAGTATCTTGTTGTTGCCTTTTTACCGAACCACAACTCATAAGGAGTTTTGCTTTCATGCGTCCTCAACATGCACCTATTTTGGATGTATACCGCAGTATGGACTGCCTCTTTCCAAAATATGTTTGCTACTTTGCTCTCAATCAACATAGTCCGTGCCATTTCCTGCATTGTCCTGTTCTTTCTTTCTACCACACCATTCTGTTGAGGTGTCATGGCTACTGAAAACTATCTCCTAATGCCATATTTTTCACAATACTCTGTGAAATCCTCTGAAATGAACTCTCCTCCTCTGTCTGACCTTAAACATTTAATCCTTTTTCCTGTTTGATTCTCAACTTGGTTTTTGAAAACCTTGAACATCTCAAAAGCTTCTAATTTATGCTTCAAAAATAGTACCCATGTCATCCTGGAATAGTCATCTATACACAACATGAAATATTTGTCATCGTTTATGCTTTGCGTTCTCATGGGTCCACATAAATCGGTATGTACTAGTTCCAAAGGTTTGCTTGTGTAGTACTCTTTTGTTTTAAATGAGACTCTAGTTTGCTTCCCCTTTTGACATGAAGCACAAATGCTATTTGATGGTTTGCCAATGGTGGGAATATCTCTCACTGCTTTCTTTGAGCTGATTTTTACTAGATTGTCAAAAGCTGATATGACCGAGCCTCTTGTGCCACAACCAATTCTCTTCTTCCTGTCCAATCAAGCAAGCTCCTTCTGAAGTCTCTGAGAGAGTGTATAGGTTGCCAGATGTCCTTGATCCAGTTGCTATCAACTTCCCATTGTTTGCCTTTCTGACTTCACAACCTTGCTTCTTAAAGATCACTTCATGACCTCTATCACAAATATGACTTACGCTCAACAAGTTATGCTTCAGACCAACCACAAACAAGACTTCTTTTGACCTGATTTTTTTGTCACTAATCTTAACTGAACCTCTGCCAACTATCTTAGCTCCATCATTGTTTCTAAACTTTACTGAACCACCTTCATATTGTTGCAACTTCTCAAATTTTTGTTTGTCACTTGTCATATGACTGGAGCATCCACTATCAAGTATCCATGGTGCGGATTTATTCTGCACTTTAAATGTCGTTTGTACGATCAAGGATTCCTTTTCTTCCTTAGGTCACTCTTTTTCTTTCCACTCAGGTTTGATTACAATTTTGGGCTCTTGTTTTGGCTTTTCTTTTTCAGTAGCTTGTGCATGTTTTTTGGGAAATTTTCTATTTTGTCTTATTCCATTTGGCTGAAATTTTCTTCCCTGAAATTGATTTGATGCAAATGTACTTCGACAATTTCTTGCAATATGCCCAAAATTATGACAGTTATAACATTCTACTGCATAATCCATCAAAGGTGAAAAAGCATTTCTATTGGTAAAATTCCTTGGTCCTACATTATACTTGCAATCTGAGATCTTATGTCCATAACCATTGCATTTAAAACAGTAACCAGAAAAGAGATGATTGAACCTGGGTGGTGGTCTTTGCCATGTTGTCGTAGGAGCCATAAATCTTCTTCTTCTTTGATGTGTGACATTGGTGAAGCCATCATTGTCAATTCTCCTTTCGTGCCTTGCATTATTGCTTTCCTTTGCATGATTCATTTTTGCTTGATCAACTTGTTTCTTCTCTTCATTCTTTGTGGATTCTTCATTTATGGCCTTTGATCCATTTGATGATTCTCCTTCATCAAAACCCAAACCAAATTTGATGCCTGTAGTCTTTTGGTTATTTATGATCTTATCTAGCTTCATAGAACTTTCTTCACGTTTGTGATAACAACTAATTTTCTGATTCATCTCTTCTAGTTGCATTCTTAAACCAACAATCTCTTCTTCTAGCTTGTTGCAATAATCTATTTTCATGGTTATTTGCACTTTGAGATCTTCGGAGATTTTCTTGGATTCTTCTATCTGTACTTTCAAATTTGTTATGATTTCATTTGCATCCTCAAGCTTTCTTGAAATTTTCTTATTCTTTTTTCTTTCTATCTTCAATTCATCTAGAGCTGCAATTAGTTCCTCTTCCAAATTCACTTCTACGTCAATTTCTTCTTCATCACATTCCTGTTCTTTTTCTGGTTTTTCTTCTTTGAGTGCCATGAAAAGAGCTTCACCTATTTCCTTTTCAGAATCCTCACTGGAGCTATCTTCTAATGAACTGACATTCTTGGAGATGAAACTTTTCTTCTTGAAGTTGCCTTTTCTAAAATTTGTTTTTTTCTTCCAGTCACTTCTTTCTTCATGCGATCCTTCATCACTTATGTTCTTCTCATTAAGTGGACATTTAGCTGCAAAATGCCCAACACCTCCACAGTTGAAACATTTAAACGGTAACTTTCCTCTGTATTTTCCTTTTCCCCTTTTTAGTTTTCGAACAAAGTTTGCTTCCATTTCATCTGATGTCTCTTCTTCCTCGGATTCTTGTTTTGCTTTCATATTTTTATGGGCTTTAAAAGCAACTTCTCTGTATGTGGGTTTAGATTTTCCTATTCTCATCTCATATGCAGTCAAAGAACCATGCATCTCATCCATACTAAAAGAATTTAGATCTTTAGCTTCTTCTATAGCTGAAACTTTAGAATCAAATCTTTGGGGAAGGGATCTTAATACCTTTTTCACGATGACAGAATCTTTGATTTCCTCGTCGAGTCCTCTAATCGCATTAATGACTTCATTAACTCTCAGCATATATGCCTCTATATTCTCATCGTCATTCATCTTTAATACTTCGAACTGAGCTCGATGTGTTTGTAACTTGGCCTCCTTGATCTTAACGTCTCCTTCATGAATGCTCTTCAGTTTGTCCCATATTTCCTTTGTCGTTTTACAACCCATAATCTTTACCAGTTTGTTGTCCACTAATCCACACATGATAGCATTCTTTGCTTTTGAGTCATTCTCAAATAGTTTCTTATCGACAACATCGGTTGGAGAAGTGGTGGGTATTGTGTATCCACTATCTACTGAATCCCAAATGTCGTATCCCAAAGCACAAAGATATGTCTGCATCCTGAGTCTCCAAAATACGTAATTAGTTTCGTCAAACAATGGTGCTTTGTTTGATGAGAAGCCTTCACCACCTGCCATTGTGTCACTTCCAAGATCACCCTAGCCGGTTAAGCCTATTCAGGAACCTCGCTCTGATACCAATTATTAGTCTCACAATGACATTGAGAGGGGGGTGAATCAGTGTAGCTCTTTAAAACTTAAATCTTCAACACTCAAAGCCAAAACAATGAAAACATAAAACCAAATAAAGCAAGTATAACAAGAGAACATCACACAACACAAGATGTATCGAGGTTCACCGATTTGGCTACATCCCCGAAAATGATTGTTTGGACTCCCATCCAAATCTAGCCTTTGCAAAGCACCAACTTTACAATCAATTTACCAGCACCCACTGGAAGGAGCACCAACCCCTGATTTATCTGCACCAACAGAAAGGAGCACCAACCCCTGATTTATCTGCACCAACATAAAGGAGCACCAACCCCTCTACCAAGCACCCACTTGATTTTGATATTGATAATAAAATGACATATATGAATGTCTTCACTGAAACCAGAACCCTCTATGGTCTGTAAGCTCAAAATATAAAACTTTCTATTTCACCCAGTATAACATCCCTCTCTCTGCATTACTCAGAATTTGAATCTTCTCTTCTCACAAAAAAAAATTGATTGTTCTCTTAGCTCGTTCTTCCAATTGCTAAATGCTTTTTGGGTATTGTGCAGCACTTTGTCTGCGAACTCCTCTCAAAATTTCAGCCAAAATGGATATCATATGAGAAAGTTATGCCCAAAATACTGAAGTGATGTTTTTCACCTCTCTCCAAAAATCACGGATTTTCACTCTTTATTTTTCTCCACGCACACTTCTCTCTTCACAAAATAAAGTCCCCACTTTTCAATAAAATCCCTTGTCACTTAAAAAGCACACACTTGCATTCTTTTTCCCTTTTCAATTTTAAAAATATTTTCTTTAATGAAGCTTCTTAAAACAATATAACTTCCTTTTTTTATTTTGAGAAGGCATTTCGTCAAACACGTCACATGCAAAGAATTGACACCTTACTCGTTCTCTTACTTTGGAGCCACGTGACACCTCAAACCAAAAATGAAAGATGCTCTATTTGATGCCTTGAAGGTGTAACAACACTAAAACCGAAACTCTGGTGACTCTGCAAGGTCGAAACGGCCAATTGAAGGATTTTGCACAAGTGGAACAAATTGACATAAAAGTGACCTGTACCATTTTTGCAACAATCATAACTCTCACCTCGTAACTCTGTTTTCTTTGAAATTTGAAAAGTAGAATATCTGCAATGCTGAATACATCCAATTCGAATCTCGCTATATAACTCCTTACGGTTCGCTTGTACCACCTCCACGAAAACTGCTGCTAACACACTTTTTCCAAAAAGAGCATTTTTGTGACAGTCTTGCAATGCTTGTAACATTCGCCTCGTTTCTCCGTTTTGGTGGAAATTTGGAACACATGTTCTTGAAGATAACGACCACCTCCAGTTCAAATTTTGCTATCAAATTCTTCTCGATTTTCTCGCAGTGCTTCTGACAAAACTGCCCTTTTTCGGCCTGTACAACCACTTGCCAAATCATCCGCCAAGATACCAAAAACGTCACCGATCAATCCAAACACTGTGCTGACACCTCCAACGTTGTTCTGGACTATTTCCTGACATGCTGGCATGTTCCAAACTGATCCATCTTGTCCAATTGCACCCGTGATGACTTTTGCAATTTTTTGACAACTTCTTGACGATTTTTTCAACTTTTGCAAATTTGCACGAACAACCTGTAACAACTTCACCCGAACATCAAAAACATCCTCATAAGCATTGAACATCACTATACATACTCCGAACAACCTCTGAACAACTATCCACTGCATCAACCTGTCCATCTGAGTGTGTTGACAACAATGACAACATTGTCGCTGCACCTTGCTCAATATAAGAAACCTTATGCCACTTGGCACATTGAAATAGAGAGCACCAATAGCTATTGGAGGGAGAAAGAATATATCAAGGTAGTTATTAATTGCATGGGAGATTCAAATGAAAAAGCATTCAACAATACGTTTGCCAAGCATCGAGTAAGAAGTCTGAGTGAGGTAGAAAGGGGAAGATTTACCAAGGAGCACCTTGAAGAAAGAGAAGCTCGTTGAAGAGTCAACAAAGTTGAAGAAGCCAAAAATTTGTGCACCACTTTGGGAGGTAAAAGCAATTTGAATTGTTTATTGATTTATTGCTGAAAATAGGAGTTATAAGGTTGGGAAGTATTATTTTATCTAAGGTTTTACAAATTACATATAGATTAATTGGATGATTGGAGAGATAAGTTTTCAAATCAAAATATTGAAACCCTAGAAACCTTATAAAGGTATTTTTGAAAAGTTTAGAAGGTTTTTGAAAACTTAATTTGGAATTTTGAGAAAGTAATTTGAAGTTTTGGGAAATTAATTACAAGTTTTGTAATTAATATATTAGATTTTGTAAATCAGATTTTAATATTTGCAAGTTAAATTTTTTGGAGAAATAAGGATTACTACATCAAATTGGAACATATAATTTTTTGCAAATATTATTTTACAAAATTGATAAATTTATAATTTGGGAGTTAAAAGGAATTCAACATAGAAAGTTGAGAATTGAAACCTTCATCAAAAACTATTGTTTGATCATATATTCAAACTTAGGGAGACATAAGGAATTCAACTCAAAAGCTTAGAAAATTTGAAAATTGTCTTTAAGTTTTTTATTTAAAATTAGGGAGATATAAGTTAGTCAACCTCAAAGGTGTACAAAATTGAAAAATTAACTATTAAAATTAAAATAATTATGGATTATTGGTACATAGATTCGGGAGCAAGTAAACATATGACTAGAAACAAACAATGGTTTAAATCTCTATGAGAAAAATATGAGAAACTAGTTGCTATAGTAGATAGTAGAACTTATGAAGTAAAAGGAATAGGAAATATTCTAATCGATTTAATAAATGGAAAAGGAATAATTAACAATGTTTTATATGTTCCTGGATTGACTACCAACCTTCTTTTAGTTTCTCAACTCATGGATCAAGACATGACAATAGAATTCAAAGTTATCAATGGAAGAAAACAATGTCATATTATCAAACAAGGAAAAATGATAGCCTCAGGCTCCTATAAAGATAGTTTATTTACTTTAGATACTACTACAAATTTGGCTTTATCAGTTAAAACATTAGGAACAAAAGAACTATGGCATAAATGTTTGGGGTATACCAATGCATCATCTTTAAATGAAATGGTCAAATATCAAATGGTTGAAGGGATACCAAATATTTCTTGGAAATATACTATTTGTCCAAAATGTTTAACAAGAAAAAAATATAGAATACCTTTTGAACTCCATCATATAGGTCTCAACAACCATTAGAATTGATATATATATGCGGTCCAATGAATGTTACTAGTATTGGAGGACATAAGTATTTTCAACTATTTGTTGATGATTACACTAGAAAAATGTGGGTATACTTTATGAAGTACAAATATGAAGCCTTTAGTTGTTTTAAACAATTCAAACTTCAAGTAGAAAAGGAGTAAGGAAAGACTATCAAAAAATTTCATTCAGATAGAGGAGGTGAATTTGTGTCAAAAGAATTTAGTCTATTTCTAGAAGAAAATGGAATAAAAAGACAACTTACTATAACATATTCACCACAAGAAAATGGAATTGTAGAAAGAAGAAATAGATCAATAATGGAAATGGTGAGATGTATGACTAAAGAAGCTTATCTTGATCATCAATATTGGGCAGATGTAGTTAAAACAACAATATACTTACAAAATAGATTGCCTACAACAATACTCAAGAATGTTACACTAGAAGAAGCATGGTTAGGACAAAAATCGAATATTGGCAAGTTGAGAATTTTTTGATACAAATCTTATATGCATTTTCCAATATAGAGGAGAACAAAACTAGATAAAAAAACTATGTCTGGTATATTTCTTGGTTATGATGATGAATCAGCAGGATATAAAATAATTGATCCAAGTACAAAGAAAGTATATATAAGCAAAGATGTAGTTTTTGACAAAAAAATCAAGGTTGAAATTGAAGAACAAAATAATGATTCAAAAATTCTTCTAAATTTCTTAGAGGAAGACTTGTCAAATGAAGAGACAAAGTTAGAATCTCAAGATGAACAAAGTGAATGTATGGAAACTTCTACAATTTCTCAAAGGAAGGAACCAATATGGCTTAGGGATACACTCAGAGAATCAAATCTAGAACAAATGCCAGATATTACTACTACAAGACCTCAAAATCGTAGTCAAAGTAGAATAAACATATGTTTTCTAAGTACCATGTTAGAACCAACAATGACACTTCAAGCCTTAAATCATTCACATTGGATGGCACTTATGGAATCAGAGTATACATCATTATAAAAGAATAAAATATGAAATCTAGTAGAACTACCTCTGAGGAAGAAAATAGTAGGTTGCAAATGGATTTATAAGATTAAGTATAAAGCAGATGGGTCACTTGACAAATACAAAGCTCGATTAGTAGCCAAAGGATATACTCAAACAGAGGGAATTGACTATGAAGAAATATTTGCACCAATAGCTAGAATGACTACTATCAGAATAGTGTGTGCTTTAGCAGCTCATCATGGTTGGAAACTTCATCAAATGGATGTAAAAAGTGCATTCCTTAATGGTTATTTAGAAGAGGAAGTCTACATGTCACAACCAGAAGGATTTGTTGTCAAAGGTCAAGAACATAAGGTTTGCAAATTAAAAAAATCCTTATATGGTCTAAAGCAAGCCCCTAGAGCATGGAACATAAAAATTAATAACCACTTGTTGCAACATAGTTTCAAATGAAGTACTTCAGATTCAAATCTATATACAAAGAAATTTGGAAATTACATATTAATTCTCATAGTATATGTTGATGATATAGTAATTATTGGAATCTCAGAGAATCTAATAAGTGAGGTAAAAAAGGATCTTGAGAAGGGTTTTGAAATGATTGATTTAGGACTTATGAATTATTATCTTGGTCTGGAGATCCATCAAAATGAAGACAATATTACAATTACACAGATAAAATATGCAAAAGCTTTACTTGAGAAATATAAAATGAATAATTGTAAGTTTAAAGATACACCTATGGAACAAGGACTTCAATTATCCAAAAATGATGGAACACCTTTTATTTTGGCTACAAGTTATTGTCAATTAATTGGAAGTCTTATGTATTTAACAAATACTCAACCTAATCTAGTTTTTGTTGTAAATTATCTTTCAAGATTCATGCAAGAGCCAAGAAAGAGTCATTGAAAAGCTACAAAAAAATATTGTAATATGTCAAGAAAACTACAGATTATGGACTAACATATATGAAGAATGTTAAAGATTTTTGTCTACAGGGTTACTCAAATTTTGACTATGCTAGTTCTATTGATGATAGAAAATCTACTTCTGGGTACATTTTTTATCTTGGCTCAGGACCAATATCATGGCATAGTAAGAAACAACATACAATGGCACAATCATCTACTAAAGCAGAATATCGTGCAACACGAGATACAACTTGTGAAGCCTTGTGGCTATAATATATATTATCAGACATGGGAATCAAAAGAGCTCCAACTCTAATACATTGTGATAATCAAGGAGTACTTAATTTGATCAAAAATCCAATTGTACATGAATGAACTAAGCATATTGAAGCTCAGTGTCATTTTATTAGAGCTCATTTTCAGAATCGCCATATCATTTTGAAACATATTTCTATAGAAGAACAACTTGCAGATATATTCATAAAAGCTCTAAAACGAAACAAGTTCCAAACATTCAAAGATCATCTATATAGATAAAAAAAAATGTCATCTCAAATAATGTAATACGAGGAGGTGTTAGAATATATTACATTATTTGATATGTAAAAATATCAAAGGGTCACTTGAAGTTGATCAAAGGTCATTTGTGAAATCTACACTATAGACTCCTAGTTCCATATTTCATTGTACAAGTTTATTCAAATAAGAAGAAGTTATATGCATTGATTCTTATGTATTACATTGTTGTTCCTTTATTTCAATTAATTGTGTTTCTTAATTAGATAGAAGGGTACTAAATATATCATGATTATCAGATGATATATTTGTTTTTGGTTCCTAACTTTTGTTTAATAGGACCTAAGGATATATATGATCTCACCAAGAGCTTAACACAATTCGTTGCAGATGTGTTATACCTTGAAAAGAGTATTTTTCTTCCCATGTAATGGGTTAAGCAGATTATGTTGAGGGTTGACATTATCTTCTCTTCGATAGCATGAAACACTTAGATCAGCACTAAATATGCTCGATCTCAAAATTTTTGCTTTCCCATTCAAGATTTACAAGATTTTAAGACAATCAAAAGTTATATTCCCATGGTGACTGGTTATTGTCCTCTCTTATTCTTTTTTTTGTCTCACCGTGAGCTTTTCGCGTTTGGCAATATGGGTTTCGATGGCCTGTGATAACACTTAAAAGTCAAAGATGTTGGTTTAAATATGAAAGAGCAGGTCCTTTGGTGTTTAGCATCCAAGAGGAGGAGGGTCAATATCTGTAGGGTATGTTTGTCCCTATTGTTCTCTAAAGCTAATTATTCATTGACAAGCAGTTGGCAAATTGTACTTTGGACATTCATAACATTTTTTTGCCCGATGGGACATAATTTTTAGACATTATCTTTTCATTTCAGGAAAGACAAAATGAAGTCCTCTCCCAACCGATTGATGGTTGATAGTGATCAACTGGCAGGTTGCACATAATTTTTGAACATTATCTTTTCGTTCCAAGAAAAATAAAATCTTCTCCTAGCAGGTTGGTAGCGATTGCTTATAACCTTTAAATTTAAATTTTACTTTTTAAAATAAAAAATATATTCTCATAACAAATTGATACCAATGACTTATGGATGGGTTGTCTATAGTTTAAACATTATCTTTTCATTTAAAAAAAAATATTCCCTTTGATAACATCAAGTGCTCAGCGGTGGCTCAAAAAATCGTCCTTTTTATAACATCAAGTGCCCACTGGTGGCTAGTTTGATTTCTGGTACTGTGGCCCAATTTGATTTTCGGTTCGAAAGTATCTTAGTTTGATTTGTGGTTTGATTCTTTGAAAGTGTCGGCAGTGGCCCAATTTGATTTGGAGGTCGATTCTTGGTAACCGAGTTTGATTTTTGGTTTTATTTTTTGAAAAGTTATTTGATTTTTTATTGATTTTTTTGTTGATTTTGTTTTTATATAACAGATTTTAGTTTTTTGAAAGTATAGATGAACTGTTTTCGAAAGGTTATGGTACTATTGATTTCATATTTATCTAATAAATTAAAGGTTAATTTTTATTTAAGAGACTAAAGGTTTCAATTTTTACGAGTTTTATTGTCTTTCTTTGACTTGATCTTTCAAATTAAAAGTTCAAAACTTTACCTATTAAATAAACAATTTAAATTTTTAAATAATAATTAATATTTTGTTAATTTAATCTTTATCTAACATACTAGATTATATAAAAAATTTCTTATTTATAAAGGTATTCTACCATTCCTCCAATTTAATTAAAAAAAACACACTTGGAAAGGGTCTTTGCAAGCTAGCGATGTAAGTGTGTCTCTTCCACAGGTGACTACTAATTATAGATATAATATGTAGTTACACAAATTGAATGGTAATTTTAATTAAATATAAGAGTAAATATTATATTTATGTTAAGGGATTTAGAGGGTGTGAAGGAAGAAAATGTTTTATATATTTTTATTTATTTTGAAGTAATACTAAGTATAAGTGGTAGTATAATTAAGGGCCACATTTTCATAAGTATAATAGTAGGGAACCTCTTTCCCTATGATTCTATTTCATCAAATTAAAATATCAAAAATATACTATTGAGATGTTCCACAAGGACAAAATGTTCTATATTATAAATTAAAGTTTCAATATCATGTAGACCTTACTATTTGTTTAAAAGTTTTGGGTAAAGAATTGGGAAGTGAGAAGATTATTTTAAAATATTTGCCTAAATGGTGGGAAGGAAGAAGTTATAGTCTTTAAGAGATTTGGGTAAAGAGCTGGGAAGTGAGAAGATTATCTTAAAAGATTTTAAAATATTTGCATAAATGGTAGGAAGGGAGAAGTTATAGTCATTAAACCAAAGTTGTGAAGTTTAGTATTTGGTTATGGATTACATCATAAATTAAAGTTTTAATACCATGGTAAATCTTACCATTTGTCTAAGAGATTTGGATAAGGAGTGGAGAATGAGAAGTTATTTAAAGAGATTTAAATAAGTGGTGGGAAGAAAGAAGCTATGGTCACTAAACCAAAGTTTCAATCCATATGACCTTAGTAGAATTTGGGAAAAGTGATGATTGAAAAATTTCACACCCTAAGAATTTCAATAGACTTTATCATTTGGTTAGTAAGATGAGTTGTGTTTTATAAAGAAAACAAGTCTACACAACCCATCCCCTTTCCCAAACAAATATTTTATATTAATAATGCTCAAAATTGATTTTATTTTCTCTATTGTATAAAAGGAAACAAAGAATAAATGAAATTTTAAGAGTAAATAAATATAAAAGAAGAAATAATAGTAATTTTAAATTAAGACAAGGTTTGATATTTAAATGAAATTTTAAGAGTAAATAAATAGAAAAGAAGAAAGTACTGCAATAGTAAAGGTTTTGGTTCTCTTTTAGAGGTCCAAGGTTCAAACCCCATTCAGTATTGGGGGACTGGAAACCCTTATAAAAACGTGTGTAAACTTATTGAAAAAATATAAAAGAAAAAATAATCTGTATTTTTTATTTCAATTGATTATATAGGATTGAAATGAATCCACCCATTTTACATCATCATCATTTTTTCTTTCAATTGATTATATAAACTTATTGAAAAAATAATAATAATAAAAATGACACATTGGTATTTGTGGTATTAATTCCATGCACATACCCATATACCAATTATAAATTAACTGCGGGCGTGATTCCTTGGGGGTAAACCCTACTCTTAACCCGGGGTAAGAGAGCCGACACGAAGGTGAGTTAATTTATGAGGAAGGACAAAAAGCTGAACCGCCTGACACGGCGAGGGGAAGATTTACATGATGTACGAGTGTGAGGTGCCGCCCAACGGATGAAAGTTAACCCTATCGCGAAAGGTCGCGGGTTCGACCCCCGGGGGACCCATCGTGGAATTCCGTGTTCTTAGAAAAAACTGGGCAGAGCCAACAAACATCCGGATAGAGGAATAGAGGAGCGCGCCTTTGAACCAAATCCGTAGTGGCCGATCATTGGAGTGGATGAAATTTCTATATAAGCCATGAGAGGGCCAACCTCTCTGCTTCAACAACAAGTGCTTAGTTAGTTTTCCAAAACCGCTTTCTTCTTGTTGTCCAGAGTCTGGAGAATCACCTTTCTTGTAAAGCCCTTGCTACTCAGTACCGAACTAGTGCGCTTCCTTGAACCAGGTGAAGAATTTGAAAGAATTTGAAGGAATTTTTTTCTCTCTAGGTTGTGGATTTTTTTTGGTTAATTTAAAGGAAAAATGGATTTTAATGTAAATCTGAATGATGTATTGTGTAGAATGGGCTCTAGAAATGGCAATTATCATTATCACGTTGAGATAAATGGCTCAGAGTCGTCAATGGCGTCTCCGAGGTCTACAGGAACGGCGTCGTCTTCAGAGGATGTGAGTGCGGCAGCGAGTTCGCCAAAACCCAGGCAAAGTTGTTTGTGTTCGCCGACGACTCACGAGGGCTCTTTTCGTTGCTGGCTTCATCGATCATCGTCAAATCACTGGGGAAAGAATCCCTTGCCTGCCGCCAAAGCTTCGCATGAAGCCAAGTCCGTGGAAGCTCTGTGATGACATCTATGGATCCAAGTTTATTTGTGTTGTTTTCTACCTTTCCAAGAGCTCCAGACCCGAGCCGAACAGGCTCTTCTTCGTATTTTCCCTCTCTGTACATTTCTAGTGATTATCAGATGATATATTCGTTTTTGGTGCCCAACTTTTTGTTTAAGAGGACCTAAGAATATATATATGATCTCACCAGGGGCTTTGCACAATCCGTTGCAGATCTGTTATACCCTGAAAAGAGTATTTTTCTTCTCATGTAATGGGTTAAGCAGATTATGTTGAGGTTATGACATTATCTTCGCTTCGGTAGCATGAAACGCTTAGATCGGCACTAAATATTGATCGATCTCAAAAATTTGCTGTTAACAAGGCAGGTTTTACTTAACACTCTGAACAGGCCTGTTTCGGAATTTCGTTTTAAATTGTTTACCCAGATACGTCTTCTCAATAGATTCAAAAATTTTACGAATCAAAATCCTTTTACGAATCAAAATCCCACTCTCACTGATATGGTATATAGTTATTTATCGATTGTTTCTTTCAAAATCCCGTACCACTGAAATTTAAATTCTGCGCTGATATGTTTATTTTGCTTACGCATTCAAGATTCCCATGGTGACTGGTTATTGGCCTCTCTCGTTCCTTTTAAAACCTCTTGAGATTTGTCTCACCGCGAGCTTTCCGCGTTGGCAATATGGGTTTGGCTGGCCTGTAATAACAGTTAAAGCTAAAGACGCCTGTCTGAATAAGGTTCATCTCTGTACGGGATGTTTGT
The DNA here is from genome assembly GCA_028583015.1 of Wollemia nobilis. NCBI lineage: Eukaryota > Viridiplantae > Streptophyta > Pinopsida > Araucariales > Araucariaceae > Wollemia > Wollemia nobilis. The sequence continues at coordinate 172,863 of JAQPPZ010017031.1, read as the reverse complement.
CCCGACTATTCATAGTCAAGCAGTTGGCAAATCACGTTCAAAGGTAGTGCTTTGGACATTTTTTTTTCATAGTGGAAGATAGACATTATCCTTTCCTTTCAGGAAAGACAAAATGAAGTCTTCTCCCAACCGGTTGGTGGTTGATAGCGGTCAACCGGCAGGTTGCACATAATTTTTAAACATTAAACAAAATCTTTTCTAACAGGTCAGTAGTGGTTGGCTGCTTATAACTTTTAAATATTATTATTAAAAAGAAATCTTCGCATTTACTTATAACTTTTAAATATTATTATTAAAAAATTTGCCGTTACGATAAGTTGTCGATATTTTAAACATTATCTTTTTAACTAACGTAAACTGCTCACGCATGGCTGGTTTGATTTCTGGTACGGTGGTCCAGGTTGATTTCCGAATCGAAAGTATCCCAGTACGGTGGCCCATTTATTGATAAATTGTCGATATTTTAAACATTATCTTTTGTTTAAAAAAAAAATCTTCTTTTTAACTAACGTAAACTGCTCACGCATGGCCGGTTTGATTTCTGGTCCGGTGGTCCAGTTTGATTTCCGGTTCGAAAGTATCCCAGTACGGTGGCCCAGTTTGATTTCCGGTTCGAAAGTTTGTCTTTGTGGTGTGGTGGCTCAATTTGATTTGCAGTTCGATTCTTTGAGAGTATTGGTGGTAGCAATTTGATTTTTGGTTTTATTTTTGAATGTTTATTTGATATTTTATTGTTTTTTTTTATTTTGTTTTTACTTAACAATTTAAAGATTAAGTAAAAACCTAAAATCTCCCAGATATTAGAAAGAGTCACCTGAAATTTTAGGTGAACCTTAAAGAGGTCTAACCACCTTTTCCATAACTCTCTTGCAAATGCACATTGGAAAAGCAGATGATCAAGTGTCTCCTCCTAGGAGTTACACATGATGCAGTTGGAAGGGCCATAAAAACCTCTCTTTATAAGGTTATCATAGGTGAGACAACTCCTATGCATCACTTCCCAAGCAAAGAAATTAATTTTAGACCAGCCCTTATCCACCCAAAATCTATCCCATGGGGCATCCTGCAGGATCAATGAAGGAGGGAGCAAAGCATTATAACCATCACAACAATGAAGACACCTAGAGAACCAAGGTCCTAGGCAATCCTATCCTATTCCTCTTTTCCTATAAGACACCTTTGCTTGAGTATCTTATCAATAAGTAGTATTTGATGAAGAGGGACAAGAATAGGCCATTCTTCTAACCTCTTCCATTGAAAGAAAGAGAAATCTTCAATTTTCTTGGAAGTAATGTATGAAACCATATTTATCCATCCTCTACCCTTAAGGTTTTGTTGCAAGGGCTGCAACTTTGGAAACTTATAGATTAAGGGGGATGTTGGTACCAAAAATCACTCCAAAAGTTAGTTTTGTCTTTTGTACCTACTTTCCAAAAAAGTCTAGATTTTACCAATTGTTCACTAGCTTTCAGGACCTTCCAAATAACGGAGCCAGGGGCCCTTAGAGGAATGCGACCAACTTCTTGATGAGGGATAGAACCCAAATACTTACTAGTGATGAATTTATTGAAGAAAGCCTCCTTGTTGGATGTCCATCTCCAATAAAGCTTTCCAGCAAGAGCTTGATTGTTTAAAGTTGCTTTACGAAAACCAAGGTCCCCTCGAGCTTTAGTCTGACGTTTTGTCCTAACTAACAAGAGCTCACTTCTTACCCATTCTTAGGCCATCCCACAAAAAAAAAATCTATAAGCGAATCCAACTCTTTGAGGACTCTCATAGGGGCAACTAGGATGAAGAATTTATAAATAGGCATGGCTTGGATTACTAATTGGATGAGAGTCATTCTTCCTCCAAAGGTAAGCCAATAGTGAGTCTAATGGTTAACTTTAGCAATGATTCTATCCATTAAATATTTCCAATCAACTGTCCTTAGGCTCTTAAAATGAAGGGAAATCCCTAGGTAATCAAGCAAAAGGGTACCTTGGGCAAAGCTCAAAATGGATAGAATCTGATCTTGGATTCTTCTATCCGTATTGAAGAAAACAACCTTGGATTTGGTCTCATTCACTTGTTGACTAGTAACATCCATGTAGGTTTCTAATATGGCTTTCAGAATTCTAGCCTCTCGAATGCTGGCCTCCCCAAAGAGGCCTGTATCATCCATAAATTGAAGATGAGTTAACATCTCCTCACCTAGTTGCACACCTTCCAAAAGACCTTGTTGCTTATTTATTCGAAGGAATCTGCTCAATCCTTCTACTAGAATAATAAAAAGAGATGGGAAAATAGGTTCTTCTTGATGAAGACCCCTAGAAGCATGAAAATGGGTCGAGGGGAGCTGTTGATGAGAACGAAGAAGGAAACCATTGAGACACAATTCATGATCCACTATCTCCACTCCTGAGAGAAGTCAAATTTCTCAAGCATTTGATCCAAAAACTGCCATGGGACTCTATCATAAACCTTAGACATGTCTAGTTTAATAAACATACCTCTTATACTAGAATGTTGCATAGAATGGATAGCCTCCTGGGCTAGAATAACTCCATCTAGAATTTGATGCCCCTCCAAAAATCCTCCTTATTCTTGGGATATTATGTTTTCCATAATATTTTTAAGACTTTCAGCTATCAACTTAGGAATCGAGCAAAAATCTCCAATATTGGCAACTTGTCCCACTTTAGGAATCAAAGTGAGGAAAGTATGATTTAGAACTTGAAGCATAGTTCTTTTTGAACGAGATTCTTCAACAGCCTTGGTTAAATCCTCTCCTATGACATCCCAAAAAGCCTTAAAGAACTCAATTGGAAAACCATTGGGTCTTGGAGATTTCTCTGATTTCATATTCAAAACTATGGTTCTCATCTCATCTTTATCCATCGATCTGAAAAGGGCTTGGTTTTTCTCAGCTAAAATAATTTGGGGGATACAATTAAGTATCTCTTGTTGTGTTGCAATATTAGGGATAGCAGGGGCAGTAAAAATATTTTGAAAGAAATTATTTGATGCTTGTTGCATACCTAGTATGGTGTCCATCACCTATCCATTGGAGTCCTAAAGTCAAGTTAAAGGATTTCTTTGTCTACTTGTCGATGTAGAGCGATGAAAGAAACTTGTGTTTTGATCCCCTTCCAACTCCCAAGAAATTCTCACTCTTTGTTTCCAATAAATTTTCTCTTGATTGTCTATGGACTCTAATTCTTTTCTCACCAGTTTATTTTCATATTTCAGATCCTCTGTGATTGTTTCAGTCCTAAAGTGGGTGGCCAACTCCTCTAAAGTGGGTGGCCAACTCCTCCATCTTTGCCAACAAAGGAGCCTTTTGGGATTGAAAATCAGATTTGCTACTTTTTTAGAATTTGAGATGAAATTTGACATGTTGGATTTGTTTGGAAAAAACATACATAGCTCTCCCATGGGAAGGACGACCCTCCTCCCACTAGATGGGGATTTTTTCCTTCAAATCCTCCTTTTCTAGCTGACAATTCTCAAAATGAAAAGGTCTTGGGCGGATTATGGTCCAAATTCCATTCTAGAAGAGTCAAAAAGTGATCAGAGTCAGTGCGATCAAGAATATCCATCCTAAAAGACCAACGAAGAAAGGCCTATTCAGAAACCAAAAATTTGTCAAACTTGACTTTCCTACTTACCGACCCCACTTATTTTTTTATCCATGTATACAAAGACCCTGCATGTTGAACATCAATTAAATTGAGTTGATTAATTTTGGACATAATAAATCTATCCCCTTGGTCCAAAGAAGGATTTCCCCCTTCCTGATCCCTAAGAGCAAGTTTAGCATTGAAATCCCTTGCCACTATCCAATTCACTTCCTCTTTTCCGGTTCTACTATCCTGTAAAACTGACCATTGGTGTTGTTGCTCCACAAAATTCATAGCACCGTAGAAATTAGAAATCGGTAAAAGCTCCCTAGAGTTCTTGCTCTTGAAGAGAGAAGTGAGGATAGCCCAACTAGCTGAGTGATCTAAAGTCATCCAGAGAAGAGGATTCCATAAAGTCACCAATCCCCCTTAAGCCCCTTGGGATCCAACTGCCATGTGCTTAGCTTGTCTCCAAATTTTCTTAACAATGATATCCATCTTCTGAATGGAAGCTTTAGTCTCTTGAAGGAGATTAAAGTCAAAATGATGATTTTTAATTAAAATCTGAACATCAATTTGATGAGGCCTGGTATTTAGATATCTTATATTTCAAGTTGGACAATCATTGGGAACTTGCATTCCAGTAAGTGTCAATCTGCTTGACCTTTCTCTGGATGACTAGTTGGTCTCTCTCATTAGCCAACTTCTCCTGGTTCAATTTTCTTTCTACACTCTTTTCTTGAGATTTTTTTAACCTTTTCTTTGCTTGTTGGATCCTAAGGTTAGGTTTCCTACTATCATTTTCTCTATATTTCATTGAAACATCATTATCCACCACAACCATTGCAAGGGTTTGGTTCCCTAGATTTATCAATGCTAAGTGATTAGCCCCCAAATCTGAATTCAAAGAAACATGATGGGCAATTTCATCAACCCTTATAGGGGGAAGGTTATCCTTCTGAGGTTCATCTATTATGGTAGTCTCCTCCATATCCAAGAGTGAATTAAGAATTTCATACCTATTGAAATTTCTTTCTACTGATTGGTTGGAGCGTGTTGTCTTGCTCTTTTTATTCTTATTTCTCTTTGGAGCTTCAAAACCCTCTGCAAGGGGATTAACATTCGAGACTGTGGGTAGATTCTCTTCTTTCTTCTCAGCAAACTTGCTATTGGATATAGTTTTCTTTGGAGGAATGGGGCTCTTTGTGATGCCCTTCGGGAAGAAGTGGGCTAGATGATCATGTTTGTGGTAGATCCTACATCAAAATAGGATTGCCTCATAGTCTACCTGTTGGATCCAGGATAAATATCTCATGTTAATTTCTATTTCAACTGGGAGAGGTTGGTTGAGATCCATTTCTACATAGATTCGGGCATAAACAGTAGATTCACCCCTCATCATGTTCCTGGTAACTTCTTAATAACGACCCAAGAAGTTGCCCAATTTTTCAAAAAATATTTAACACATGTATTCCATGGGTAGGGCATAAATATGAACCCAAACAATAACCATAGAGGGCTCCATCCGAGGATCAAATACCAACTTCCACGGCTGAACAAAAAGGCTCATAGCACCATATGTTCTCCTCCCTAACTCAAAGGCTTTGTCTCTATCTGCTTGAGAAGAAAAACTCATAATATAATAGCCATTGCTAATAAGAGAGATTGAGGTATCCCCAAGGGGCTCCCAATTATTTTGGATCCAAGAGGACATAAATCCTAAAGATGATCTTATGTTGATAAACTTACAAATTAGGTCATGCTTGCTTTTATAGAGAATGCTATCAACCACTAGGGCTTGATCTATCACTAGTTTAGGATGAAGGCCCTCTTGGGGGAGGCAACCATTAATTCTTGCTTGGTACGATTGTTGCTTTGGATTCTTGGCCATTGTAGAGAAAATAGAATGAAGATATGAGTCTCTAAACAAGACATCCTCCATGTCTTGTTTCCCTTTAACTATATCTACAAATGATCTCTTAGGGGAGGGGGGCCTAGGAGGGGGTCTAGAAGGACCCTCATTAGCACCCATAGGCCACTCCACAACCTACACACAACACTTCCCTTGAAGGGAAAACTTGCACCTGCACCTATATTGTAAACCCTTCTATAGAACTTACCCAAATTTTATTTTCTCCTTCTAGCACCTACACTTCCACCTGCACCTGCACCCTGTGATAGTTGATTCATCTTTGTTAAGGTGGTGTTATTTGTAATATAATGCTAAATCAATGCTTTGCATCAAGCCAAGTCACCAAAGTTTCGCATCAAGCCAAGTCTGTGGAAGCTCTGTGATGGCATCTATGGATCCAAGTTTATTTGTGTCACTTTCTACCTTTGCAAGAGCTCCAAACCCGAAGCGCTTAAAGGAGGACCTCTCATGAACCGAGGATGGAAGATCTGCCTCACGCACACCCTGCTACGCGCCAGGGATATAATAAATCAAATCACCGTTTTGGTTTTCGTTCCCTTCCAAGGTCTGCACAAGTTGAGGCATATAAAACATGAAACAGAGGAAGACTGGTGCATATGAAACAAGGTCCTGTCAAGAGAGTGCACCTGGAAAATATTTGTGATTAACGCACACACGGGCAAGAATGGCTGGTTAGGCTCCTGCAACATCCTCAGCTTTTCTTCGAGCGCACCCTTGGACTTATCAATGTAGGCTTGAAAATATTGAGCTGGATCGTCGATAATGTCTTCACCAACATAAATCTCGGGAAGCACCAGGTGACGGATTGTATGGGAATTAGAGGTAACGACATCTTCAACGTATACAACTCAGGACGCTTCAGCCTAAGCCACAAAGTATTCAACTTCCCTAGCTTAATATCTAATTTTTTGTTGTCGGGCTATTTAGAGTCGAAGGTAGGTTTTTTGGAGCAGAGAACAGGTCATTTGGATGTTGAATGAGGCAAGGAATAGTTAGGGCACATAAATTAAGAGTGACTAAAAAAGAAAGACGTGGGTCAAGTGGAGTTGTGTGAGGAAGCCACACCAACCAAAAAGCGGTTGGGGCAGTTGGGCATAATTACTACCAAAGGATTTCAAATTCAAACACTTGTAGAACTAGGTGCAAATGGAATGCAATGGAGGTTGAGAATTACGATTCCTAAAGTGCCAAGGAGAAACACTCCATGAGTTGTGTTGATTTTTGTGCTATGGCTAGGACCCTAAATGAATAGAAGCGCAAGCTTCTTGAGGAATCATGTGGATCATGTCTGCCACCAAGAGCAAGAGGAGTGCAAGATGGAAATGGAACAGCTAAGAACACAACACCACACAGAGGGTAGAGAAGGAGGTGGCTTGAGGTTGTGGTAGCAAATAGGGTCTCCTAATGATGATCGAAAAGGTAAAGGGAAGGAGGTGGTAGCTTTACCTCAACAACAAAAAGCAAAGGGGAAGGAGAGAATGCATATTCCCCTTAATGAGATAACTTGGACAACACATGTACAAGAGTTTTACAAGACTTGGGGGAACCACCCACTGAAGGCAGCTTTTTGAAATGTTGGTGTCCACCACATCATGCAAGTAGCTAGTTTTTATAACATTTTCAAACCATATATGTTGTAGATGTTGCAGAAGTTTAGAAATAAGGAGGTTTGGGTATTTTTTTCCCCTGATAATTTCATAAAAGTGTTTAGGCTACCTGTCACGAATAACAATAGACCGATGGAGGGAATAGAGCCCTATACATTGTAAATGTTTGTGGACACGTTTGCCAACTTGGGTCTAGAAGATGTTGGGAAACTGATGAAGCATGGAAATCATAGATTGAAGATGCATCACTTGAAGTTGGAAGAGCTAGGTTGTGCCATGAACATGGTAATGTCCAAATTGTCTAGATAAAATTTAACTTTAGATATGCCCACATGGCTTGTACGTACATGAAAAGAATATGGGCAATGTCAAATTTGACTAGGTAACATTCGTGTCTAACCACATACAAAATTTTCTATTGTAGTTTAAGAAAAAAATTTAATGGTTTTCCATGCCATCAGTCTACTTTTGGACGCAATATAGTGTATGAGAAGGTACAATTTTCAAGGTTGGACCCACCTCAAAAAGTTCCAAAAGGAGCACCCACTATTTTCCATTGGATCTATGTGGCTCTAACAACATGAACATGACCAACAAGAAAAGCAATGAGGGCATCACAAGGATAAAAGAAGAAGACCACAACAACGAAGAAAAGAAAGACACCAAGGGTGCAATCATTTGAATCATCAAATGGAGGCATTGATCGAAGAAGAGAAGTTTGAGACTAAGGAGAGCAAGGAGCAGCTACCCATTACAGAGGAGTTGGAGAGAGAGGAAAAGAGGCAGAAGAAGTTGGGCCAGCAATGACAACAAATGAACTATATGGTAAAGAGTATCCCCCAAAGGACTGCCTCAAGCTATGGTAGTTGGTATATTTGGTGGAAGTGTTGCACAACTTGTACCAGGCTAGTGCTATCAAGATATGACAAATGACAAATAAATAGGATGTTAGGATGGAGGTTCTAGTGTATAATAGCCAAGTTGTACTATCACTATGTGGTCATAAGATAATACAATTGGAGCCCATATCAATCCCACAACAAATTTTAAAAAATAATTGTCATAATATAATAAAATAATAATATTAAACATTATAAAATTTATCATTATAAATAATTAAATAATAATATAAAAAATAAATAAAAATAAAAAAAATTCTGGGGTACTCCTCACAATGATTTTTAGGGCATGAGGTTGGCCCAGATACTTCCCCCAGTTCAACGTAAAGTTTAAAACTTTTTAACTAAAATATATTATAATTATTATAACTATAAAAATAAAAATAAAAAATATATAAATTTATTTATATATAAGGGTGAAAAGACCTGTAATATTATGTGCTAATAATATTATAAAACAATTATGTGCAGAAGATTTAAATCTAAATTTCCACCTTAAAAATACAAAAAAAAAAAAAATCATTGAAATGGTACCATTAAATTTAAAAATATATTATTATAATAAATAATTTAAATAAATATAAGAAACAAAAAAATAGTAAATAAATAAATAATTTAAAACAATAAATTAGAAAATGTTTATAAAAAAACATATAATTAACTTGTGAATTCGCAGCCTTCTTAAGTTGTTGTCCATTTCCATGACTCTTTATCCATGAAAAGCATTTCCCATGACATAGTTTAGTTTGGATGATTCTTGATAAAGACCTTCTGTTCTTACTTTCAGAGCTGCAGAGGACAGTTTTTGAAAAATATATGTAAAGTACTGGAACTTGATTTTGACATATTTCAAGCATGGATACCTTGGGGACAAAGCTATAGATGACTCCTCGGCCTTATAGGATTGAAATACAAAATTCTGAGACATTGAGATTTACAACCTAGTTTTAAAAGTTGAAAATCTTCAATTTAATGTTTGAGAACTCATGTTGTTCTAGCAATAGCTGCAGGTGTAAGATGATATTAATTCCAATTTGGAGGTGACAATATCTAAACACGAACAATCCCAATCCCCTTGCTCTGTGTTGAGCACTTACATCTATCAACTTCAGTAGGTAGTTTCTGAAATTAAAAACAAACAATTGGAGACTCAAACACGTTAAAGTGGAATCTACAATCTATTTAGAAATAAGTGGAAGAACATAAATGTGGTTAGAAATGGTTAAAAGGGAAGGGGTTCCTTCGGTTATTGAAATGACAGTTCAAGCAAAATTTTAGGATGAAATTATCTAACAAGTCAAAGTCACTCAATGTTTCAAGTTCGTAGCCTTCTTAAGTTGTTGTCCATTTGCTTGACACTTAATCCATTTTGACACTAATTTGGTTTGAAAAACATTTGCCATGATACAGTTTGGTTATTTCTTGATAAGGACATTCTGTTCTTATTTTCAGATCTACAGAGGAACACTTACAAGCATCAAAAACCAAGAATACGCTTTTCTTCCTCTCTAACAATGTTTTTTTACGTGCGGATCTTATATTAGTCTAATTGGAGGATCTATAAAAGTGTGCACCTATTTTGAAGGTGGAAATTTGTTAGGTTTGATTTATAGTAGAAGTTTGTCTTCCTTGCTTAAGAACTGAGTGGGTCTTTTTCACAGAACTCTATACTTTTAAACCTTTAAACTATCATACAAGCTAGTTTAAATATTTTTAGGACTTAAGCTATTGTCCATTTCCATGACTCTTTATCCATGAAAAGCATTTCACATGACATAGTTTGGATGATTCTTGATAAAGACCTTCTGTTCTTACTTTTAGAGCTGCAGAGGATAGTTTTTGAAAAATATAGGATAGTTTTTGAAAAATATATGTAAAGTACTGGAACTTGAATTTGACATATTTCAAACATGGATACTCTGGGGATAAAGTTGTAGATGACTCCTCGGCCTTATAGGATTGAAATCCAAAATTTTGATACATTGGGAGAAGTTTTGAAAATTTTTTTTGTTTGACCATTTCAAACATGGATCTCCGGGACAAAGGAGATGACTCCTCGACCTTATAGGATTGAAATCCAAAATTCTGATACATTGGGATTTACAACCTAGTTTCAAAAATTGAGAATCTTTAATTTAATGTTTGAGAACTCATGTTGTTGTTCCAGCAACAGCTGCAGGTGTAAGATGATATTAATTCCAATTTGGAGGTAACAATATCTAAACTCGAGCAATCCCAATCCCCTTGCTCTATGTTGAGCACTTACATCTATCAACTTCAGGAGGTAGTTTCTGAAATTAAAAATAAACAATTGGAGATTCAAACACGTTAAAGTGGAATCTACAATCTATTTAGAAATAAGTGGAAGAACATAAATGTGGTTAGAAATGGTTAAAAGGGAAGGGGTTCCTTCGGTTGTTGAAATGATAGTTCAAGCAAAATTTTAGGATGAAATTATCTAACAAGTCAAGTCACTCAATGTTTCAAGTTCGTAGCCTTCTTAAGTTGTTGTCCATTTGCTTGACACTTAATCTATTTTGACACTAATTTGGTTTGAAAAGCATTTGCCATGATACAGTTTGGATATTTCTTGATAAGGACGTTCTGTTCTTATTTTCAGATCTACAGAGGAACACTTACAAGCATCAAAAACCAAGAATACACTTTTCTTCCTCTCTAACAATGTTTTTTTACGTGTGGATCTTATATTCGTCTAATTGGAGGATCTATAAAAGTTTACACCTATTTTTAAGGTGGAAATCTATTAGGTTTGATTTGTAGTAGAAGTTTGTCTTCCTTGCTTAAGAACTAAGTGGGTCTTTTTCACAGAACTCTATATTTTTAAACCTTTAAACTGTCATACAGGCTGGTTTAAATATTTTCAGGACTTAAGCTGTTGTCCATTTCCATGACTCTTTATCCATGAAAAGAATTTCCCATGACACAGTTTGGATGATTCTTGATAAAGACCTTTTGTTCTTACTTTCAGAGCTGTAGATGACAGTTTTTGAAAAATATATGTAAAGTACTGGAACTTGAATTTGACATATTCAAACATGGATACTTTGGGGATAAAGCTGTAGATGACTCCTCAGAATTATAGGATTGAAATCCAAAATTCTATTCCTTTTTAGGAATTACAACCTAGTTTCAAAAATTGAGAATCTTCAATTTAATGTTTGAGAACTCATGTTGTTGTTCCAGCAACAGCTGCAGGTGTAAGATGATATTAATTCCAATTTGGAGGTAACAATATCTAAACTCAAGCAATCCCAATCCCCTTGCTATGTGTTGAGCACTTACATCTATCAACTTCAGGAGGCAGTTTCTGAAATTAAAAACAAACAATTGGAGATTCAAACACGTTAAAGTGGAATCTACAATCTATTTAGAAATAAGTGGAAGAACATAAATGTGGTTAGAAATGGTTAAAAGGGAAGGGGTTCCTTCGGTTGTTGAAATGACAGTTCAAGCAAAATTTTAGGATGAAATTATCTAACAAGTCAAGTCACTCAATGTTTCAAGTTCGTAGCCTTCTTAAGTTGTTGTCCATTTGCTTGACACTTAATCCATTTTGACACTAATTTGGTTTGAAAAGCATTTGCCATGATACAGTTTGGATATTTCTTGATAAGGACCTTCTGTTCTTATTTTCAGATCAAAAACCAAGAATACGCTTTTCTTCCTCTCTAACAATGTTTTTTTACGTGCGGATCTTATATTAGTCTAATTGGAGGATCTATAAAAGTTTGCACCTATTTTGAAGGTGGCAATCTGTTAGGTTTGATTTGTAGTAGAAGTTTGTCTTCCTTGCTTAAGAACTGAGTGGTTCTTTTTCACAGAACTCTATATTTTTAAACCTTTAAACTATCATACAAGCTAGTTTAAATATTTTCAGGACTTAAGCTATTGTCCATTTCCATGACTCTTTATCCATGAAAAGCATTTCCCATGACATAGTTTGGATGATTCTTGATAAAGACCTTATGTTCTTACTTTTAGAGCTGCAGAGGATAGTTTTTGAAAAATATATGTGAAGTACTGGAATTTGAATTTGACATATTTCAAACATGGATACTTTGGGGATAAAGTTGTAGATGACTCCTCGGCCTTACAGGATTGAAATCCAAAATTTTGATACATTGGAGAGGAAAGTTTAAATTTTAATTTCTTGAATTTTTACATGGACTCTAGGGCAAGGAGATGACTCCTCGACATTATAGGATTGAAATCCAAAATTCTGATACATTGAGATTTACAACCTAGTTTCAGAAATTGAGAATATTTAATTTAATGTTTGAGAACTCATGTTGTTGTTCTAGCACAGCTGCAGGTGTAAGATGATATTAATTCCAATTTGGAGGTAACAATATCTAAACTCGAGCAATCCCAATTCCCTTGCTCTGTGTTGAGCACTTACATCTATCAACTTCAGGAGATAGTTTCTGAAATTAAAAACAAACAATTGGAGATTCAAACACGTTAAAGTGGAATCTACAATCTATTTAGAAATAAGTGGAAGAACATAAATGTGGTTAGAAATGGTTAAAAGGGAAGGGGTTCCTTCGGTTGTTGAAATGACAGTTCAAGCAAAATTTTAGGATGAAATTATCTAACAAGTCAAGTCACTCAATATTTCAAGTTCGTAGCCTTCTTAAGTTGTTGTCCATTTGCTTGACACTTAATCTATTTTGACACTAATTTGGTTTGAAAAGCATTTGCCATGATACAGTTTGGATATTTCTTGATAAGGACCTTCTGTTCTTATTTTCAGATCTACATAGGAACACTTACAAGCATCAAAAACCAAGAATACACTTTTCTTCCTCTCTAACAATGTTTTTTTACGTGTGGATCTTATATTCGTCTAATTGGAGGATCTATAAAAGTTTACACCTATTTTTAAGGTGGAAATCTATTAGGTTTGATTTGTAGTAGAAGTTTGTCTTCCTTTCTTAAGAACTGAGTGGGTCTTTTTCACAGAAATCTATATTTTTAAACCTTTAAACTGTCATACAAGCTGGTTTAAATATTTTCAAGACTTAAGTTGTTGTCCATTTCCATGACTCTTTATCCATGAAAAGAATTTCCCATGACACAGTTTGGATGATTCTTGATAAAGACCTGTTCTTACTTTCAGAGCTGCAGATGACAGTTTTTGAAAAATATATGTAAAGTACTGGAACTTGAATTTGACATATTTCAAACATGGATACTTTGGGGATAAAGCTGTAGATGACTCCTCAGCCTTATAGGATTGAAATCCAAAATTCTGATACTTTGGGAATTACAACCTAGTTTCAAAAATTGAGAATCTTCAATTTAATGTTTGAGAACTCATGTTGTTGTTCCAGCAATAGCTGCAGGTGTAAGATGATATTAATTCCAATTTGGAGGTAACAATATCTAAACTTGAGCAATCCCAATCCCCTTGCTATGTGTTGAGCACTTACATCTATCAACTTTGGGAGGCAGTTTCTGAAATTAAAAACAAACAATTGGAGATTCAAACATGTTAAAGTGGAATCTACAATCTATTTAGAAATAAGTGTAAGAACATAAATGTGGTTAGAAATGGTTAAAAGTGAAGGGGTTCCTTCGGTTGTTGAAATGACAGTTCAAGCAAAATTTTAGGATGAAATTATCTAACAAGTCAAGTCACTCAATGTTTCAAGTTCTAGCCTTCTTAAGTTGTTATCCATTTGCTTGAAACTTAATCCATTTTGACACTAATTTGGTATGAAAAGAATTTGCCATGATACAATTTGGATATTTCTTGATAAGGATCTTCTGTTCTTATTTTCAGATCAAAAACCAAGAATACACTTTTCTTCCTCTCTAACAATGTTTTTTTACGTGTGGATCTTATATTAGTCTAATTGGAGGATCTATAAAAGTTTACACCTATTTTGAAGGTGGCAATCTGTTAGGTTTGATTTGTAGTAGAAGTTTGTCTTCCTTGCTTAAGAAATGAGTGGGTCTTTTTCACAGAACTCTATATTTTTAAAACTTTAAACTGTCATACAGGCTGGTTTAAATATTTTCAGGACTTAATTACCATTTTTGTAGGGCCTAAGTCAAAGAGTAAAAGGATCTGAGTTGCATTTTGAAGCTGGATCCCTCATTATAGGTTTACCCCACAATGTAGACATCTCCTTTTCCGCTTTGACCATTATGTCACAATAAATTCAGATGACCACTTGGTATTCAAATTGTATGTCTCAGAATTGAGGGTTTGATAATACTTGTGATAGTACAGAGGATCTAATACCTCCTGAGACAGTGTTCGTAAAATATAAGGTACGATGGCTGACTTGTCTAGAACTGGGTTACTGTCTAAGGTACAATATTTCAGAACTGGGTGTGAATGCATGAACATACCTCATAGATTGTCCTAGGCTTATTATGTTGTGACATCTAGGGAAGAAAATAAATGGGCCTCTCTGATTCTTACCATGATTCAATATTCTTCTCCTCTAGGGTGGTTATGCTCTTGACCTTCTTAATGATGGCATTTATTGGTTTTTAATAAGTGGTCGTGGAAACATTGCCATTGGTTCCTGAAATTGTATTAGTGTAGTTTTCTTTGTGTACATTTTAGGAGGCTATTTTATAATGATATCATTCTTGAGGTCCATGTGTGCCTTGTGTGTGTAAACCCTCTATCCATAGGCTAATTTTGGGCCTTGCAGATAACAGACATACCATGATGTGAGTAAGAGCAAGTGGAATTCTTGTTCGAAGAAGTCCGAGGGTGTTTTCGGTAACAATCTTGGGCGAGGCCCTGTCTTTGCATTCTGCACAAGGTGTGACCATGCTTAGTTTAAGTAGAATTCTTTCAAACATCACATTGTTTTCCACCAAGCAGAAGAACACCCTCAGACCAACCATGTCCTATACCCCTACTTTTACCACTCCTCTGCAATCGATCAACAATTTCATCAATTTGTCCACACTCTTTTCCAGTCCCATGCAATGTTTTGAAACATATAATTTCTTTATGTTATGCCTCTACAAATTTCAATCTATGACCTATATTTTAAATCTGCAGTAGCCAAATTTATTTATTTATTTTTATATTTAAGAAAAGGTAAGAGGATAAAATAGATTCTGTTCGACATATGTTAGCGGAATAAATTACTTGTTACACAGTTACACAATAAATTACTTGTTACACAAATGAACTAAATAATTGTAAGTTCAAACTATATCATCTCTTATTATCAAACTCATAAATACTACTTAATTGATTCTGTTAACCAACTTTGTTGCCTCAAAAGGTTTGGTTGCAATTCTTACTTCAACATCCCAAAATATACTTACATTAGCTACGACACAAAAACAGGACAACACAGGAAACAGGACATAGAAACAGGACGACACAGGAAACAGGACACAAGCTGCAACATCATTTAAGGAAACAGAAGAAAAAACATTAGCGAGCAGCTGAAGTAAGAAAATTCTTAGGGTTTTATCAATTTTCTGTGTATGATCTAGAGAAAATTGTTTCACAGCGGGCAACTAAGAAATCTGATATAGGTTTTAAACTTGTGTTGAATAGCAACTCAGCAGAGGCCGTGTATATACAACAAATTTTGATCGGCGTTGACGACGTAATTGTCGATCGTGTAAGAGAAATCATTTCATCGGCCATTCAAAACGAAGATGAATGACAAATCATGTCGTCAAATCCTAATGCAGAGTTAATCTTGACTTTCAAGAATTTTCGCATCAAGAATTGTCATTCGTATTAAAATACTAAGATAAAGGCTAATGCAGAGTTAATCTTGACTTTTTGATCATAGTAAAACTAAGATCAAGGTTAATGCAGAGTTAATCTTGATCATAGTAAAACTAAGATCAAGGTTAATCTTGACTTTCTGACCATAGTAAAACTAAGATCAAGGTTAATGCAGAGTTAATCTTGACTTTCTGACCATAGTAAAACTAAGATCAAGGCTAATGCAGAGTTAATATTGACCATAGTAAAACTAAGATCAAGGCTAATGCAGAGTTAATCTTGACCATAGTAAAACTAAGATCAAGGCTAATGCATAGTTAATATTGACCATAGTAAAACTAAGATCAAAGCTAATGCATAGTTAATCTTGACTTCACCAATGGAAGTTTGTGAAGAATGACGACAGCGAATGTACGGTAAAAAAAACAAATAATAATTTATATGACAAATTGTGGTTTTAAATACACGTTATGAAACCTTGTTGTAGACATGGTCCGAAGTCGAACTATAGTGATGTATCACTACTAAATCATCCCAATCTAAAAGAGGGCATTTGATTTGATGTGATAAGTGAGAGGATACCCATAAGGTGGACACTATTAAATCATCCCAATCTAAAAGAGGGCATTTGATTTGATGTGATAAGTGAGAGGATACCCATAGTCATCCACCTTAAAGAGCAAGACCTTAAAAGGAGAGGGATTTCGATGATGTTTTTGATGAAGGATAGGATTCCTAACCTAAATAAAATTTTGGGTCCACTTGAAAATGGGTAATTTAGAGGAGGCTCAAGACGTAGAGAGGCTTCATGAGAAATACGAGTTGAAAGTTTAGAGAGACTTCCCGAGAAGTACGAATTGAAAGTTTACTCTACAATGGTAGCACAAGAGGATCATATTTTTTTAAAAAATAAATCTAAAAATTTGCTAAATCAATACAGAGTATATAGAAATTCAATTTCATCTGTTAACTGTCATAAAACGAAACCGAAAACATGGATAATAAGCACCCCCCCACACAAAAAGGAAATCTCAAAACTCAAAACAGAGTAAACAGAAATTCAATCTATCCATATAATCTTTAGTTTTGCCGAGAAATGGGCCTCATCGCCCTTTTGTTTATTTTTGTTACCATCATCAATTATTAATCCTCTGGCTTTGGGTCTTTTTGTTTGGAACATTGGGATTTGCCCCAAGGGTTTCGAGAATGATCACAAGCCCCTTACGTGAGTGAATGTGAATGGAAATGTAGAGACTTGAGTTAAATCGAAAGCTAAATAACAAGACAACACCTAATGGCTGATGGTGTGTGTGGCTGTGGAAGAGCAGTTGGGTACCTGTGCAAGAAAGGTGTCGGGCCTTCCATACGTGTAGAGGATTCCAACAACGGCAGTCTTGTTGTCCTCTGATTGGTGCACCATATGCATTTCTAAGGGATATCTGTATCAACGAAGTCGAGTCGTTTAATTAAATTAGACAAGTACAGAGAGTCAAACCAATAATAGCATCAAGATTTAAATACAACTTACCGCATGCCATCTACGGTATGCTCAGCGGGGGTGTGCCAATGGCATTGGTTGAGTGTGTATTTCTTGCCGTCAATCTGAATACTGCCAGCGCCGGAGGGCCACTGGACCATAATATCGTGGCCGCTGTTGACAAGAGTAGCGTTTGCAGGGCGATAAATCCTGTGTTAATTTGTACTTGACCATTGGAGTAGGACATGTGTTGAACCTATCCTTTGAGAAATAAATTCAAGGATGTCGATACAACACTTGCGTACCCTTGTGGAGATCCTTCACTCCAACCATGGTTTAGATACTTCTTTCTCCTATCTCCCATGGTTGGCTCTCTACAAACTAGGCTAGTTGTGTCATCCTTGTCTCATCTCAAGTCACCATCTCCACATCAAATCTTGTACCGGACATAGTAGCCTACTCCATCTCCATCTAAACCAAAAGCTTAGATACTTCTCCTAAGCATGGTGTTTCCAAGTTGAATCTTAATCCAAGCAATCATGTCTCATGCATATTAATCTTAGGAGTTGTGTTCATGGCCTCCAAGGCAGCATCAACTTCCACTATCTCATGTGCCACGTCATCAATTGTTTCTTCGCATATTGATTATGTTGTCCTCCTTGTTATACTATGGTTGATTCTGCTTGTGGTTGCACATTCCCACTCTCTTGTGCAACTTGTTTACCAACTTCTCTATCAATTGATTGTACCTCCCTTATAGCCCCTTCCTTTTGTTGCTTCACCTACTTTTCCTTCTGAGCAACCACTTTGACTTGCACAATTTTCCCATCTTGCATAACTCTCCACATAACTTCCTGTGCAATCACTTATGTTGTTATAAAAATTTGTTTCTTCAGTGTCTGTGGAGTTACTTGCAATTGTGGATTTTGCTTCTAGAACTGTAAAGATCACCCTTTTTGTTGTGCATTGCCTCCTTGCACAAACTGCTATGGTGCATGTCACTTTCCATCACTATTACCACTTCTTGAATGACTCTCATGTTGGGTGGACAAATCTCACAAATGAGTTTTACTAGTTGCTTTAGCAATTGTGCCTTGGGGTGTTCCTCTACAACCTCACCATTACTCTTTGCACTATCTGACTCATCTGCAAAAGCATCTGTATCATGTGCATCCTCCACCTCCTTTGAAGAGCCCATAGTCTCACCACTAGTGCCACAATTGCCATCTTCCTCTCATTTTCCATAGTTCCAAGAGTACACACCTACTACAATAGTGCAATAGTGGTCCATTAGAAAATGGATGGTTTCCCCTTCGAAATCACAATTGGTGCTTCCATCCTAGGCATGCAAACTCTTTCCATCGATGTAGCATCTGACAATGATCCAATGGCATTGAAAAGTTTTTGGTCACCTTGAATTTTATGAATTTGCTCCACTAGGTATGATGCCCAATCATACGTGGTACATTCCATGATTCCTTGCATGTATGGAACAAGCCACATGGGCATGTCCAAGAATCATTGTTCACTAGATAGTTCATTGCTCATCAACATGCCCTAGCCGATGAATCTACACAAACAACTTAAATCTCTTCTAGCCATGTTGAATCTTCTTTAAAATTTCTAGTTTCTTCTTCAAGATGACTAGGGTTTCCCCTTAGATGGTTTAGTCTTCCACATATTTCTTGCAAACAATCACTCCTCGCCCCAAGATGACTCACTCCCTCCTCCAATGGCTACTTTTCTTAGTGGGTGGTTGATTTCGTGATCTAAAGGCGTTTTCCAACCAAACAACCCTCCCCTCCCACTAGACAACCTTTCTTTCTAGCTGGACATCCTTCATCTTCACTATGACGATCAATGCTTCCTTGACAGCCCAAAACTCGTTCCAGATGGCCTAATTGATCCTTCAGAAAATCGATTGCTTCCTCCTAACAACCCGACACACTTTTTCCTTATCCTCAAACAATTTTTTCTACCCAATTGTTCCTCTTCATGACTCCAACAACCTTCTTCAAATGGTGGACATCTTGTTGCGGCTTGTTATCCTTTTTTGCATAGATGACCACTTCCCTTCTTGAATGATCAAACACAGGCTCCAAATGACCTTCCCTTCTTGATCCATACAAACGTGTTCTAAAATGGATAAAATGCCCCTCTTTCTACTGAAAACAACCTGTTGCAACTCATCCTTATTCTCCACAACCTCAATGACCACCACTTCCTTTAGCACTTCCACCAACAAGCCATAAACGAATTGCCTTAGGTCTTTTACGACACTTTCTCTTGCTAAACCCATCAAGACAATTTTGCAACCCATCAATATGCATATTCAAACCATGGTCCATTCTCAAACAAGCCTCCCTCGGTCTTACACATTGATTTCTTTCATTCACCTACAATTTTCTCCATTTGAATGGTGAAAAATCTGATTTTCTTAACCCTAGCTAAATCCTTTGATTGGAATGACTAGGGATAAGGTTTGGTTTTTCTACGCTTCAGCCTAAGCCACAAAGTCTTCAACTTCCCTAGCTTAATCTCCCATTTGTCGTTGTCGGGCCATTTGGAGTCGAAGGTAGGTTGTTTGGAGCAGAGAACAGGTCATTTGGATGTGAAATGAGACAAGGAACAGTTAGGGCACATAAATTGAGAGCGACTCAAAAAGCAAGACGTGGGTCAAGTGGAGTTGTGTGAGGAAGCCACACCAACCAAAAAGCGGTTGGGGCAGTTGGGCATAATTACTACCAAAGGAGTTCAAATTCAAACACTTGTAGAGCTAAGTGCAGATGGAATGCAATGGAGGTTGAGAATTGCGGTTCCTAAAGTGCCAAGGAGAAACACTCCATGAGTTGTGTTGAGTTTTGTGCTATGGCTAGGACCCTAAATGAACAGAAGCGCAAGCTTCTTGAGGAATCATGTGGAGCATGTACGCCACCAAGAGCAAGAGGAGTGCAAGATGGAAATGGAACAAGTAAGAACACAACACCACAAAGAGGGTAGAGGAGGAGGTGGCTTGAGGTTGTGGTAGCAAATAGGGACTCCTAATGATGACCGAAAAGGCAAAGGGAAGGAGGTGGCAGTTTCACCTCAACAACAAAAAGCAAAGGGGAAGGAGAGAATGCATATTCCCCTTAATGAGATAACTTGGACAACACATGTACAAGAGTTTTACAAGACTTGGGGGAACCACCCACTGAAGGCAGCTTTTTGAAATGTTGGTGTCCACCACATCATGCAAGTAGCCAGTTTTTATAACTTTTTCAAACCATATATGTTGTAGATGTTGCAGAAGTTTGGCAACAAGGAGGTTTGGGTGTCTTTTTCCCCCAATAATTTCATAAAAGTGTTTAGGCTACCTGTCACGAATAACAATAGACCGATGGAGGGAATAGAGCCCTATACATTGTAAGTGTTTGTGGACACGTTTGCCAACTTGAGTCTAGAAGATGTTGGGAAATTGATGAAGCATGGCAATCATGGATTGAAGATGCATCACTTGAAGTTGGAAGAGCTAGGTTGTGCCATGAACATGGTAATGTCCAAATTGTCCAGAGAAAAGCGAACTTCAGATATGCCCACATGGCTTGTACGTACATGGAAAGAATATGGGCAATGTCAAATTTGACTAGGTAACATTCTTGTCTAACCACATACAAAATTTTCTATTGTAGTTTAAGAAAAAAATTTCAATGGCTTTCCATGCCATCAGTCTACTTTTGGACGCAATATAGTGTATGAGAAGGTACAATTTTCAAGGTTGGACCCACCTCAACAAGTTCCAAAAGGAGCACCCACTATTTTCCATTGGATCTATGTGGCTCTAACAACATGAACATGACCAACAAGAAAAGCAATAAGGGCATCACAAGGATAGAAGAAGAAGACCACAACAATGAAGAAAAGAAAGACACCAAGGGTGCAATCATTTAAATCATCAAATGGAGGCATTGGTCGAAGAAGAGAAGTTTGAGACTAAGGGGAGCAAGGAGCAGCTACCCATTGCGGAGGAGTTGGAGAGAGAGGAAAAGAGGCAGAAGCAGTTGGGCCAACAATGACAACAAATGAAGCAATAGTTGCAACCCCAACCTCAACTCTACCTGCATCAATCTCAATCCCAACTATTGAGACAGATGGTGAAGAGTATCCCCCCAAAGGACTGCCTCAGGCTATGGTAGTTGGTATATTTGGTGGAAGTGTTGCACAACTTGTACTAGGCTAGTGCTATCAAGATATGACAAATGACAAATGAATAGGATGTTAGGATGGAGGTTCTAATGTATAATAGCCAAGTTGTACTATCACTATGTGGTCATAAGATAATACAATTGGGCCCATATCAATCCCACAACAAATTTTAAAAAATAATTGTCATAATATAATAAAATAATAATATTAAACATTATAAAATTTATCATTATAAATAATTAAATAATAATATAAAAAATAAATGAAGAAAAAAAAATCCTGGGGTACTCCTCACAATGAGTTTTAGGGCATGAGGTTGGCCCAAATACTTCCCCCAGTTCAGCGTAAAGTTTAAAACTTTTTAACTAAAATATATTATAAATATTATAGCTATAAAAATAAAAATAAAAAAAGTATTTATTTATATATAAGATTGAAAAGACTCGTAATATCATGTCCTAATAGTATTATAAAACAATTGTGTGCAGAAGATTTAAATCTAAATTTCCACCTTAAAAATACAAAAAATAATAATAATTTATTGAACTAGTACCATTAAATTTAAAAATATATTATTATAATAAATAATTTAAATAAATATAAGAAAAAAAATGAGTAAATAAATAATTTAAAACTTTAAATTAGAAAATGTTTATAAAAAACATATGATTAAATTGTGAATTCGCAGCCTTCTTAAGTTGTTGTCGATTTCCATGACTCTTTATCCATGAAAAGCATTTTCCATGACACAGTTTGGATGATTCTTGATAAAGACCTTCTGTTCTTACTTTCAGAGCTGCAGAGGACAGTTTTTGAAAAATATATGTAAAGTACTGGAACTTGAATTTGACATATTTCAAACATGATACTCTGGGGACAAAGCTGTAGATGACTCCTCGGCCTTATAGGATTGAAATCCAAAATTCTGATACATTGGGATTTACAACCTAGTTTCAAAAATTGAGAATCTTTAATTTAATGTTTGAGAACTCATGTTGTTGTTCCAGCAACAGCTGCAGGTGTAAGATGATATTAATTCCAATTTGGAGGTAACAATATCTAAACTCGAGCAATCCCAATCCCCTTGCTCTGTGTTGAGCACTTACATCTATCAACTTCAGGAGGTAGTTTCTGAAATTAAAAACAAACAATTGGAGATTCAAACACGTTAAAGTGGAATCTACAACCTATTTAGAAATAAGTGGAAGAACATAAATGAGGTTAGAAATGGTTAAAAGGGAAGGGGTTCCTTCGGTTGTTGAAATGATAGTTCAAGCAAAATTTTAGGATGAAATTATCTAACAAGTCAAGTCACTCAATGTTTCAAGTTCGTAGCCTTCTTAAGTTGTTGTCCATTTGCTTGACACTTAATCCATTTTGACACTAATTTGGTTTGAAAAGCATTTGCCATGATACAGTTTGGATATTTCTTGATAAGGACCTTCTGTTCTTATTTTCAGATCTACATAGGAACACTTACAAGCATCAAAAACCAAGAATACGCTTTTCTTCCTCTCTAACAATGTTTTTTTACGTGCGGATCTTATATTAGTCTAATTGGAGGATCTATAAAAGTTTACACCTATTTTTAAGGTGGCAATCTGTTAGGTTTGATTTGTAGTAGAAGTTTGTCTTCCTTGCTTAAGAACTGAGTGGGTCTTTTTCACATAACTCTATATTTTTAAACCTTTAAATTTTTTTTTTTCTCTTCTTTCTTTTTTTTTTTTTTTTTTTTTTTTTTTTTTTTTTTTTTTTTTTTTTTTTTCTTTCTTTTAATAGCTATGTATAGGAAGCAAGTGGAATTCTTGTTCGAAGAAGGCTCAGGGTGTATTCGGTAACAGTTTCAAGCGAGGCCCTGTCTTTGCATTCTGCACCAGGTGTGACCATGCTTAGTTTAAGTAGAATTCTTTCAAACATCACATTGTTTTCCACCAAGCAGAAGAACACCCTCCGACCAACTAAATAATTGTAAGTTCAAACTATATCATCTCTTATTATCAAATTCATAAATACTACTTAATTGATTCTGTTAACCAACTTTGTTGCCTCAAAAGGTTTGGTTGCAATTCTTACTTCAACACCCCAAAATGTACTTACATTAGCTATGACACAGAAACAGGACAACACAGGAAACAAGACACGAAACGGATGAAAGAAACGGACAAGTGCAACATCATTTAAGTACACGAAGAAAAAACTTACCGAGCAGTGGAGTAAGAAAAATCTTAGGGTTTTATCAATTTTTGTATGATCTAGAGAAAATTGTTTCACAACGGGCAACTAAGAAATCTGATATAGGTTTTAAAATTGTGTTGAAACAACTCAGCAGAGGCCGTGTATATACAACAAATTTTGATTGGCGTTGACGGCGTAATTGTCGATGGTGTAAGAGAAATCATTTCATCGGCCGTTCAAAACGAAGATGAATGACAAATCATGTCGTCAAATCCTAATTCAGAGTTAATCTTGACTTTCAAGAATTTTTGCATCAAGAATTGTCATTCGTATTAAAATACTAAGATAAAGGCTAATGCAGAACTCTATATTTTTAAAACTTTAAACTGTCATACAGGCTGGTTTAAATATTTTTAGGACTTAATTACCATTTTTGTAGGGCCTAAGTCAAAGAGTAAAAGGATCTGAGTTGCATTTTGAAGCTGGATCCCTCATTATAGGTTTACCCCACAATGTAGACATCTCCTTTTTCGCTTTGACCATGATGTCACAATAAATTCAGATGACCACTTGGTATTCAAATTGTATGTCTCAGAATTGAGGGTTTGATAATACTTGTGATAGTACAGAGGATCTAATACCTCCTGAGACAATGTTCTTAAAATATAAGGTACGATGGCTGACTTATCTAGAACTAGGTTACTGTCTAAGGTACAATCTTTCAGAACAGGGTGTGAATGCATGAACATACCTCATAGATTGTCCTAGGCTTATTACGTTGTGACATCTAGGGAAGAAAACAAATGGGCCTCTCTGATTCTTACCATGATTCAATATTCTTCTCCTCTAGGGTGGTTATGCTCTTGACCTTCTTAATGATGGCATTTATTGGTTTTTAATAAGTGGTCGTGGAAACATTGCCATTGGTTCCTGAAATTGTATTAGTGCAGTTTTCTTTGTGTACCTTTTAGGAGGCTGTTTTATAATGATATCATTCTTGAGGTCCATGTGTGCCTTGTGTGTGTAAACCCTCTATCCATAGGCTAATTTTGGGCCTTGCAGATAACAGACATACCATGATGTGAGTAAGAGCAAGTAAAGCAAGTGGAATTCTTGTTCGAAGAAGTCCGAGGGTGTATTCGGTAACAGTCTCGGGTGAGGCCCTGTCTTTGCATTCTGCACCAGGTGTGACCATGCTTAGTTTAAGTAGAATTATTCAAACATCACATTGTTTTCCACCAAGCAGAAGAACACCCTCAGACCAACCATACCCTATACCCCTACTTTTACCACTCCTCCTCTGCAATCGGTCAACAATTTCATCAATTTGTCCATACTCTTTTCCAGTCCCATGCAGTGTTTTGAAACATCTAATTTCTTTATGTTATGCCTCTTGAGGATGTTCATCACCACTCATTTGACAATATTGCCTTCATACTGAACACGATATAGAAGCATTATTGATTACAAATTTCAATCTATGACCTATATTTTAAATCCGCAGTAGCCAAATTTATTTATTTATTTTATATTTAAGAAAAAGGTAAGAGGATAAAATAGATTCTGTTCGACCGGAATAAATTACTTGTTACACAGTTACACAATAAATTACTTGTTACACAAATGAACTAAATAATTGTAAGTTCAAACTATATCATCTCTTATTATCAAACTCATAAATACTACTTAATTGATTCTGTTAACCAACTTTGTTGCCTCAAAAGGTTTGGTTGCAATTCTTACTTCAACATCCCAAAATGTACTTACATTAGCTACGACACAGGAAACAGGACACAAGCTGCAACAACATTTAGGGAAACAGAAGAAAAAACATTAGCGAGCGAGCTGAAGTAAGAAAATTCTTAGGGTTTTATCAAATTTCTGTGTATGATCTAGAGAAACTTGTTTCACAGTGGGCAACTAAGAAATCTGATATAGGTTTCAAACTTGTGTTGAATAGCAACTCAGCAGAGGCCGTGTATATACAACAAAGTTTGAATTGTCGATCGTGTAAGAGAAATAGCCGCATCTAGCAAAAGCATTTCATCGGCCGTTCAAAACGAATATGAACGACAAATCATGTCGTCAAATCCTCAACAGAAGGAAAGACAGTGATTGAATTGTTTTCGAAAATTTTCTCTACGAGTTGAAAGTTTAGAGAGACTTCCTGAGAAGTACGAATTGAAAGTTTACTCTACAATGGTAGCACAAGAGGATCATATTTTTTTAAAAAATAAATCTAAAAATTTGCTAAATCAATACAGAGTATATAGAAATTCAATTTCATCTTTTAACTGTCATAAACGAAACCGAAAACATGCATAATAAGCACCCAAAAAAAAGAAATCTCAAAAATCAATACTGAGTATATAGAAATTCAATCTATCCATATAATCTTTAGTTTTGCCGAGAAATGGGCCTCCTCGCCCTTTTGTTTATTTTTGCTACCATCATCAATTATTAATCCTTTGGCTTTGGGTCTTTTTGTTTGGAACATTGTAATTTGCCCGAAGGGTTTCGAGAATGATCACAAGCCCCTTACGTGAGTGAATGGAAATCTAGAGATTTGAGTTAAATCAAAAGCTAAATAGCAAGACAACACCTAATGGCTGATGGTGTGTGTGGCTGTGGAAGAGCAGTTGGGTACCTCTGCAAGAAAGGTGTCAGGCCTTCCATAGGATTCCAACAACGGCAGTCTTCTTGTCCTCTGATTCGTGCACCAAATGCATTTCTAAGGGATATCTGCATCAACGGAGTCGAGTCATTTAATTAAATTAGACAAGTAGAGGGAGTCAAACCAGGTCAACAGAAATAATAGCATCAAGATTTAAATACAACTTACCGCCTGCCATCTACGGTATGCTCAGCGGGGGTGTGCCAATGGCATTGGTTGAGTGTGTATTTCTTGCCGTCAATCTGAATACTGCCAGCACCGGAGGGCCACTTGACAAGAGTAGCAGGGCGATAAATCCTGCGGAGACGATCGAGATTCGGCCACACTTTGGCGCGCCTCTCCACCACATTTATTTTCCTGTACATGACCATCACCATCACCATCACGTTGGGGTCCTGGAACGGCAGATATCCCGCCACGAGCACAAAAAGAATAACCCCGCAAGACCAGATATCCGCCTTGGCACCGTCATAGCCCTTCTTGACGATAACCTCGGGCGCCACGTAGGCCGGCGTGCCGCAGGTCGTATGAAGGAGTCCGTCCTGCCGGAATTGCTCGGAAAGAGCACTCAGACCAAAATCGGACACCTTGAGATCCCCCTTTCTCGTCGAGCAACAGATTTTCCCTTCTGCTGCAACTTCTTGAACAGCTCGCCGCCTTTCACATACTCCATTACCAAGTAAATTTTGGTCTGGCTCGCCATGACTTGGTATAGCTGCACGATGTTAGGATGCCGGACGAGCCTCACCTCATGATGGATCCAATGAAAAATGAATTGCTTCCCTCCTACGCTTTTTTCTGCATTTCATTTACAAACAAAAACAAAAGCATCTCTTCAACGGATCTTCCTCCAATTCCTCTCCAACTAATTCAAATTTCTTTCAAATTCTTCAACGAATCTTCCTTCAATTCTTCTCCACTCTTCAACGGCTAATACAATTTTTTTTCAAATTCTTTAACAAATCTTTTTCAATTCCTTTCCAACTCTTCAACGTTTCTTTCAGTCCAAGCAAACCTTCCGGGCAGTTTTATTAGTAGGAACCGTAAAAAACAAATACCGGGCAGTTTTATTCGTAGGAATCGTGAAAAAACAATATTCGCTAGTCTTATGTGGGAGCAACCCTTGCATCTTTGGATTAATAAATTAATATTAACTATAGTGTGACTTTGTAACACTCTTACTCTCTCTAACTATTGGAAGGTCCTATCGATTAGTCGTTCTCCTAAAGGAGATCAATTCCCGCCGAAACTTCTTTGCAAATAGCCGTCAAGAAAATCACAAAAAACACGTTCAATGTGGGCCACACACCGTGCCTAATTCCACCGTAGTTTATAGCGTGGTGGGCCATCTGCCATGTTCGTTCTATTTAGTTTTTAATATTATTTAAATCTATATCTTAGTCATAAGGTAATTAATTGTGATGTTTTTATAATTTAAGTTTGGTTATATAACTAGTTTAGATATATAAATTTTTATATATTATATATTTATTATATATATATATATATATATATCTATAAACGCTGAGAGTTATCAATCTCGAGGCGTCTATCTCATTTCTTGGGGGTGTGATAGATAGGCGCCTCGAGATTGATAACTCTCGGCGTTTATAGATATATATATTTTATATATCTAAGCTAGTAGCATCCGCGGCCGCACAATTATTATATTAAAATATTTTTCGATGACATTTTTAAAAATATATTTATAAATGTATTGATAAATATAACATGCCAAAAATATTTAAAATAGCTTATGTCGGAGATGAAAATGCTCAAGTGATAACAAATCTGAATCCCAATAGGCGGTGTTGATAAACACCTTATTATTTCAAAGATTGATGTTGATAAACACCTTATTATTTCATAGATTGGCTAGAGCCAATCATTTAAGCTCCAAAGACTTTAGTCGCTCTTCTTCTTCCTTTCTCTTAGCAACTCCTTTTCCCGACTTCAGTTTTTCATATCGATCATATGAAAAGGGTGGTATTATTCTAAGTCCTTCCAATGCCTTAACTCTTGAGATGGCAACAAAAGTTAAACCTTGTCTTTCTGTTTGTCCTATGTCAATTGTTGCTTTATTCAATGTCAAACCTTGTGACTTATGAATTGTCAATCCCCAAGCTAATTTTAATGGAAGTTGTCTTATCTTTCCCTTTTCTACTGGTGTAATTGGAACAATTCGAGGAGATGTATCATCAAATAGCATCCCTGTGTAGTTATCGAACTCCACCAAAACATATGTTGGTTGATCTGGTGGAGACCTTCCAGGTTTATAGACTATATTTCGAATATAGCCTAATGCACCGTTAACAAGTCCAGCTTTAGTCCATAAGTTGGTTGTTAACATAACTCTTGCATTTTTTGCAATTAGTAACTCAACTTCAAGTTCTTCATTATCACCTCCTCCTGGATTAGTTCTTCCCCCTTTTGTTGCAATAATACGTGCCATAGGATATTTTGATTTTAACAATTGTCTCCTGTTATGATTATGCACATTCTCATTCGTGGCAAATAGATGGAAGCTATTGTCAAATTCTTCTATTGTAGTTGCATCTAATGATGTATTGGTCCTTCTCATCAATAATTGTCAGTCATCAATAGTTGGATTTGCATCTCTGATATTTGTAAGAAGTTGACGAAATCTTTTTTGTTCTTCACTATCTCCTTCCTGTCGGAATACCTTATCCAATATTATGACTGTTGAAAATTCTTGCCATAATAATTTTGCATACTTATCGCTGGCATATGGTGGCCTATCCATCACAGGTGGTAACTGTCCTAAATCACCGAACAAAATGATTGACCTTCCTCCAAAGCATATGTTAGAATACTGTGGAAATGCTTGACGAAGACGTGAATCTATTTGTTCCAATAATTTCTGGCCTATGAAGCTCATCTCATCAATCAATATATATTTTATATGCTGTAAATCTTCTTGAAAACTTGTTAATCTAGTTCCTTCCAATTTTTCAAAATCTGCAATAGGAATTCGCAGAGTTCCATGTATAGTAGTTGCACCTATGTTAAATGCAACGACTCCAGTTGGTGCAAGTAGTAATAGGGGACAACGTTCTGGAGATGATAAATTTTCAAGTAATTGACGAATTGCACCTATAAGATAAGATTTCCCTGTTCCTGTTGTTCCTTGTATTATCATGTGCAATGGAGGTACATTTTGACCTTCATTATAGTGTTCCTTGATTATATCAAAAGCTTTTTTCTGTTTGATGCTTAAGCTTTCATATGGATAATTCGAAGTGGTATCATCAGGAATGAGCAAGCCATTTTCCTTCATGAGGGTTATATGTTGTATTGCTTTTTTTGTGTAATCTTCTCCTTGATATTCTATATTCCATGGCGCAAGTTTATCAAAACCTCTTCTTCCAAGCATATCTATTTCACTTACGTCCATGAGTTACCCCCGGTATAGTTTGGATATAATTTCCCATTCATGTTCAGTCGTGTTTTGATGTACCACTCCAACATCATCATCTTTAGATTCACTATAATGTTCTTCTGTATTGTTTTGCCTACTTATCCTTTCAACATGCCATGGGTTGTAATTGAATGAGTCCCAATTTGAAATGATATTTCCATCATCAAGTCCGATATCTCTCTCTATATTTCTGAATGGTTTGTAAAGTAGCAGCTCTGACCAACAAAACTCAACAAATTGTTCTGAGTGTCATTCAGGAATGGTGCTAAATCGTGGAAATACCCTCACAATAGCTGCTTCTTTTCTAGCTTTCCATTTGAAGTAATTTTTTCTCTTAGGATTATATATCCAAGATTTAGCTGCATTTATAAGTGAAACACTTTCCATGTTATAAGGTCGTTGCATATATCCGTCAATAAGAAGAAATGACAATAATATTCATGATAGAAATAGTGAAATTAATGGGCATTCGAGTAATTAGTTCGAGAATCTTATGAAATTGAAAAACATCTTAGTGAAATAGTATATAAAAAGTAGCTTTAAAAACCTCTATATATTATACATCATTTAGGGTAATACTTGTTTCCACATAGAGTATCCATGTTGTCAATTAGTACATGTTAATAGATCATAATACTATAATATATATATTTGCATCCACCATAAGTTTATTATTGAATATTTCGTGGGTACTTCCTAGCAGACTATTGAATTAAATAGTACGAATATACTACGTTGAATATAATAAGCCTAGCGGTGTTATGTATGTTAAGCCTATAGCTAGGCTAACGTTGTTCGTTCTAACCTGCCATGAGAAAACTCTACTAATATTTAGTAAAAAGTAAGAGAAGCCCAAGGCTCTTCCCGTAGTTCTCAAAAGTCTTGTCCTCAATTAAATTAAATTAACTAAAAGGGTAATGGCTTGGCCATTTATAAAATAAAATTATGATGCTCAAACCTCAAAATATTGAGTTGGTCAAGTTAAATTTTAATCTAATATTGAGTTGATTAAAAATTTTAAAAAAGTTATTATAAAAAAGTTTTTAATCGCCTGAAGGTCAAGGATATGTCTGAGCTTGAAGAGAGAACTGCAAGCGTCGGCCCCAATAAGGTCTGGCTTATTTTTCGACCTCCTTTGTCTTGCTTTAATATTTATTTTACATTTGTACAATCATGAATGCATAGTTTTAGCAGGTATTGGAGTTGTTGCGGGCTTCTTTGGTGTCAAAAATGTCGTTAAACGACGTTTTCTCTCCGACATTGTTTGGTCAATAGTAGTCCGCAAGTCTACAGTTCGCTTTTGGATTTTTTTCTTTAAATATTTTGTGCATGTTATAAAAACCTTGAAGTAACGTTGAGAATGGGTATGTTATGTTGTCGACCGTGTTTGCATTGCCTACTTTGGCGATTGCACAATATGACATGAAACGCGACTTGAACTGTTGGATGTTTTCGAAGTTTAAATGTTTTGAATGAAATAAATTAAAAAGGTTCTTCGATCCAGAATCTTAATCGGTGAACTACGAAATTATTTAAATGTAATTAACAGAAACAGAATACAGAATACATAGCGCAAGAGAGATAGAAAATGTACCTGTGATGTTACTTTTTTTCGCAGCGATAGAACCCTGTTCGCCTGGCGTTGTGTGCTGCTCCTGCAAAAACTTAGGGTTTCAGAGATGCGGAGAGAAGAGTTCGAGGAGAGAAGCAAATAATATTAGAAAGTTTGGGCACCATTTTAGTTTAAATATTTTTTAAATATTTTAAATCCATCGTAACCCTTAATGTCGACGGATAATTTTCTTAATGTCGGCTTTTTTAATAAAATATTAATATTGTTTATGGCGTGGCTGACCTTCTTGGTTGCCATTGTAGGACGCCTATCGACGTAATAATATATATTGGGTACATAATTTTTCTCTCAAGTTAGTCTCATATAGTCTTTGTGGGACATCATAGTGGTTTGGCTTTAGCCTCTCATCCAAAGACCCAAGTTCAAATCACACTATAGTTACAAGTTAAATATAAGGGAGTAAATGTAAATAGTATAGATGGTATCACTTAACTTTATTTTTTTAGTGTAGATGGTATCACTTAGAATATACACATCTTTTATATATATATATATATATATATTTTTATGTAATACAAGTTAAATATAAGAATGATAAAATACATGATCAAATTGCTATAGAAGATTTGTTTTCTATGTTTTACCAATACTACTAGTCTTATTCAAAATTTAATAGATTTTCTAAAATGAAATGTGTATAGTGATGAAAACCTAGGACAACTGAATTCAAATGTACTACTAAAATATTATCAAATCTTCTCATGGAAAACAAATTCCACACACCTATCATTTGAAATGAAATATCTAAATTGCAAGGACCAAATATGATAATTATAAAAAAGTGATTGCTTGAATTTCCATCTATATAACATTTGGGTGGATTATTATATAAAAGTTAATATATTTTTTAATAAAAACCCCCCTCGGCCCGGGGGGGGACGGGGGGGGGCCCCCCCACAAACCCGGGGGGCCCCCCCCCCCCGCCACAACTATCAATATTATAAAGTTAATATATATTATAAAGTTCTAAAAATAGTGTGGTTGTGACCAACTCTCCTATGTAACCCATTTTTTTTTTTTTTATATATATATATATATATATATATATATATATATATAAAGTTATAAATAAAATTTAATAATCTAATATTTTATTTTTATATATTTAAATATTATTTTTTAATTTAAAATATTTAATTATTATATTATTATTTTTTAAGTAGACGCTAAATCACATGCTCACGTAGTGGGTCCTTTCTTTAAACCCGATGGAACAATTGAAATTACCAAAGGGCTAACAGGTTAAAGATGATGTCTTGTTTGTTAGATTTTTCTTGACTGGTAGATGGATCGTCAAATCTATTCCTAAGGCATTGCCCTTTCTTAGGAGTAGAAATTGTTTTTACGTACTCAACTTAATCGTAGTACTTGAGAAGAAGATATGTTATATTTCTTCCTTTTTATCCCTTATTTATTTTCTTTTTTAAATTATGTCATACAAGGACAAACAAGGATCTAATAACTAAGTTATTTTTAAATAATGATTTGTTCTTAAGGAGATGCATGTTTTGAAGATAGTAATCAACTTTTAAATACACATTTGATTTTAAGAGCATTTTGATGAAGATGACTTTAAAGGTTAAAAGGTTTTAAAATATAGTAAGGTCATGTAGAGTCTTGATTAACTTAAGATTATAATATAGGAATGTGATATTTTTGGGACATGGCTCTATGTCCAAAAACCTATTTTTATCCTAACCACATTCTTAGGGTCATAACTTTGTACTTGGAATTTTGTTTTGATCCATCTACAATGAGAAAATCACTTTTATACTCTTGAAAGCTTTATTACCTATTCAAAAGCCTTTAAAAGATAAAATTGTGTATGATGTACCCTTGGATGTCTATGATGTGATTTTAGGCTAACCATTTATATGGAGGAGGCATGGTGTTGATGAGTTTGCGTCCCAAAGTGTCATCCTCACTAGTGATGGTTTGTGCTTTCAGATACCATAGGTATCTTCTCCTACCTCTATTTCCTTAATTAGTGCTAAACAATACAGGAAGATGATAGCCAAAATAATAAAGTTTAGTCTATTGATGATCAAGTCACAAAGCAGGAAGAACATTGTTACATCTATCATAGACTTTGCATAGTAGAACTAGATGGACCAAAATCATAACAAAATAGGATGACTTGTTCAAGTTGCCAATTGGGTTAAAACATTTGATTATAGACTTTGCCCTTGGATGCCTTGGACCTCCAAATCATTAGATCTTAGATCCTTAGAACTTAGATTATAGAGACCTTCATCCATTAGGCCATTGATTATGGAGCATAGTTCCTAGGACATCTTAAGCATTGTTGTAATTTTACATCAAATATTTGAAAGATGTAAACCCAAAGATCCTAGAACCTAGATATTAAAGGCTACAATATT
This sequence comes from Wollemia nobilis, assembly GCA_028583015.1. NCBI lineage: Eukaryota > Viridiplantae > Streptophyta > Pinopsida > Araucariales > Araucariaceae > Wollemia > Wollemia nobilis. Next base: position 139,117 of record JAQPPZ010017031.1, on the reverse strand, counting down.
TAGAGTATGAATCTAAATGAATTGATTTTCTTGTCTTGGAGGAAAGCAGAGCAGTAGAGAAAACATAGTTGGAGAGGGGAGTGTATGTCATCATAGCTAAGGTCCAATATGGGCATGATCTCGTTCTCCATGTGTAATTTATTAAGGTGATCGAGGGTGTCATTCCACTTGTTCATAGTTTAAGAAATGATCACAGGTGTACAAATATTTAAAGCTTGAAGCATATCTTCATGTTTTGTACCAAATTGTTGAGTGAGGATGAAGCTTATGGAGGAACTAGTGAAACAAAGATATTTCTTTGCATACAATACACAAGGAGAAAAATAAGGAAAAGCTTTATAATCTGATCTCTCCAACAACCAATTTCTTCTTTTTTGCATCCAAAGAAAATCAATTCAAATTTTATTCCCAATCTTCCCCAAAGCTTTTGGAAAAAAAAAAAACTTTTACCATTAAGTTTTACTTTTCACCATTTTCCAACCAAAATAATTTAGATGTTGTTTTCACTTTTCGTTCCTTCCAAAAACAATTTGAATTTGATTTTTTTCACAAATAAAAAGTTAATTTTCAACCATTTACAAGTAGTTGGAGTGTTGCAAAGTAATTATAGATAGTGGTTATAATAATAATTTGGTGTTAAGTGAAATGATAGAGAAAATTGGGCTGAAAATGATAGTGTATCCTAATCCTTAGAAGATGTCATGGCTTAATAATGGACATCAATTGGTCATGAATTAGTAATGTCTAGTTAATTTTTAATGACATGTATCATTAGACTAGAACAAGATATTGAAGGGTGTTAACATAATAACTTGCTAGTTTTATAATAATACACAGAAGGGAGTTGATAATCCCAACTAATTGGTCTTCAATGAGACATTAAAGAGAATTAGTAAATCAAATTTCACTAGTCTTGTATCATACATAGAAGGGAGTTAAACAAATAAACTCATTGGTTTAGAACAAGATGTTAGAGGGGGTAAAGTTAGTTACTCGTTGGTATTTTATCTAACATAGGATTTGAACAAACCAACTCATGGGTCTTGAACAAACATTGAAAAGAGTTAGATATTAAAATTGCTAGTCTAGAATCAAATGTAAAATGGTGTTGAACAAACCAAATTCACTAGACTTTAACAACACATTGAAGGGAGTTAATAAACTATACTCATTTGTCTTATATCGTAATTGAATAAACCCTATTTCCAGTATTATATGAACATGGAAAAGAGTTGTAAAAGATCAACTCATTGGTCTTAAATAAGATGTTGATGGAAGTTAAGAAATTAATCTCATTGGTCTTGTGTAAGGTAAAGAAGGGAGATATCCACTAGATTCTTGGGTCCAATATGATTTTCAGTTTTGGATAAGACATTCAAGGGTAAGTTGTTGGTATTTCTAAGATGAAGATAAGAGATGAATAAATACACTCACAAGCATAGAATAATAGACTTCCTACTAGTCATAACCAAGCTAAATTGCCTAACATATTCAAACTATAAATGTTGCCCTAACTATAACCTAATTATAGACTTTGCCCTTGGATGCCTTGGACCTCCAAAGCATTAGATCTTAGATCCTTAAAACATAGATTATAGAGACCTTCATCCATTAGGCCATTGATTTATGGAGCATAGTTCCCAAGATATCTTAAGCATTGTTGTAATTTTACATAAAATATTTGAAAGATGTAAACCTTGTGATCCTAGAACCTAGATATTAAAGGCCACAAAATTTAGAGTATGAATATCAATGAATTGGTTTTCTTGTCTTGGAGGAGAGTAGAGTAGTAGAGAAAATAGAGTTGGAGAGGGGAGCATATGGCATCACAACTAAGCTCCAAGATGGGCATGACCTCACTCTCCATGTGTAATTTATTAAGGTGATCGAGGGTGTCATTCCACTTGTTCACAACTCAAGAAATGATCGCAGGTGTACAAATATTTGAAGCTTGAAGCATATCTTCATGTTTTGTACCAAATTTTTGAGCGAGGACCAAACTTATGGAGGAACTAGTGAAACCAAGAGATTTATCTGTAGATAATACAAGAGGGAAAAAATAAGAAAAAGCTTTATAATATGATCTCTCCAATGACCAATTTCATCTTTCTTGAAACCAAAGAAAAGCAATTCAAATGTTGTTCCCAATTTCCCCTGAAGCTTCTAAAAAATAAGCTTTTGTCGTTAAGATTTACTTTTCAACATTTTTCCAACCAAAATAATTTAGATGTCATTTTCGCTTTTCAATCCTTCTAGAAAAATTTGAGTTTGATTTTTTTTTTGCAAATAAAAAGTTAATTTCTAACCATTTACAAGTAGTGGGAGCATTGCAAAGTAATTATAAATAGTGGTTATACTAATAATTTGGTGTTAAGTGAAATGATAGAGAAATTTGGGCTGGAAATGATAGTGTATCCTAGTCCTTAGAAGATGTCATGGATTCATAATAGTCATTAGTTGATCATGAATTAATGTCTAGGTAATTTTTAGATTAGGTATGAAATTTTGTATGATGTAGTTACCATGGATGTTTGACATGTCTTGTTGGGAAGACCATGACAATATTATGCAAAGGCTATTTATGATAGAAGATCAAGTATTATAATGATTGAGAAGAGTGGTAGGAAATACACCTTGGTTCCTTTGAAGGAAAAATAAGATAGATTGGTCCAAAATAACAAAGTTCTTTTAATGACAAGCAAAGAGTTATGAAGGATAATAAAGAAAGAAGTATAATGTTATGTCATAATTTCCAAATGAATGAAGGTTAATACAACACATAAGGCAAGTGACAATGCCAAAGCAAGTGAGTGAGTTGCTTGAATATTACAAGGATAATATTTACGAGGTTTGCTAGATTATCACAGGTCCCAATATCAAGATCTTGAGTAGTCTCAAATATTAGAGCAATTTAATATAAATGGCCAATATCAATGAACATAACATTCATGTAAATAACAATAATATGAATTAAAATGGTCAATATCATTCATGCAAATAACATGAAGAAAACTTATAATAAAATTGCTCAAACTATATACAAGCTTCAATATCCACTACTCCTTTCACTATATAACCTTAGAAAGGTGACTCTTGGAATCTATGACTATTTCTCTCCTCACATATCCAAGAGATGAAACCTTTCCTATTCCATGCATAAGATAAACCTCTCATGCCTCTTGGCTTCTCATATTACCACTTGTATACATGACTCTTGACTCTCTATTTACTCTTGCACACTTTATTCTATGATACTTGCACACTTTACTACATGACACATGCACTTTCTCACTCTTCACACTTACACACATAAATACATGACACTTGTACACATCTCACACATAGACATATACATAAGGAAAATATAAATCATGCTCCTAAACTATAGACTCAAATCCTATTCTAATATTTATATTTGTACCATAGGTACCATGGGGGTACATTAGCATGTACCAAATAATGTAATATTCTCCAACACCCCCTCTATTACATTATTTGGTTATTGAAGAAATTTAGTCTTCAATCATTATCTTCATCTTGTACTTTCTTTTTCCACTAGTTTTGACATTGCATGTGATTCTAGTACTAATCCAATTTTATCTCCTATATCATTGTTGGTACTGTATTTTCTATAATTCTAATGATTTCAAGCTTTGCTTTAATAATAAAATGTTTGAGTACCTCATCCAATGCCATTAGTAAAATTTCCTTCATAATATTCCATTCATGGACATCATTCCCTTTATACCAACATGTTTTTTTAGTATGATTATGACTCCCACAATTTTGTTAGCTTTTGATGCTATATATTTAAGGAAATGCAACCACAAGAACTAAAATGAGCATGCAATATTAAATATATGATAATGGCAATATACTAAGTAAGAAAAACTCATAATAAACTTTTGCAATAACTCATAAAACTACCATTAATGAAAGCTCATGAAAATAGGATGTTCATACAAAATGTGGAGATCTCAAATGCTCCATGCTTCATACAAGTTCTACATTGTGTCTAACTTGTATTCTACTCTCCTATCTATTCTCTACTATCCTCTATGCTTCTCTCTCTTATCTATCAAAGGCCTATATAATGAGATATATCTCTTGGTCTTTCACCTACCTATGACTCTTCATCTTCCTATTCTATGACTCATGTACACATGGACTACATGCACATTTACATCATCAAGTACTTTGCACATTCTAACAACACTTGTGCATTTATTACATTGCATAAAGTAAATACTAATCAAACTCCTAATCTAGAGATGTACCCAAGGTGGTACATTGGCATGTACCAAATAATGTAATATATTCCAACACCCCTTGTATTACATTATTTGGTTATTGAAGACTTTAGTCTTCAATATGGTCTTCATATTGGTTTTGGAACTTGAGCTCTTCTTTTTTGCTTTCTTCATTGTACTCTTTGTCTGTATCTTGATAAAGTAAATAATTAGTATCTTCATGAAATACTATTTTAGCTAAAAGAGCTTTAACTTCATGTTCATCTGTAGGTTCTTCTAGTTCCTGAATTTCTTGAATCTCTTGAACTAAATGTCCTTTTTTTCCCTTCTCTATATTGAAGTTGAGGATGATTGTATTGATTTTGAGAAGTATATGGATGCTAAAATTATTACTGATGTGAATTATATTGATTCTAATATTATCTTGGTTGGAATGGCCTATTTGATTGGCTTCCAAAATTTGTTTGATTTCCTTGATATTGATTTCTTGGATTGAATCTACAATAATTGGTACTATGTCCTTTCTTTCTGCATACTTGACAATATCTATTATTCCATCTTGATCTACCCTTTGAGAATGAGGTAACATTTTCTTGTGGATTATATTTTGAGACTAAGTCATTGTTAGTTATTTCATATTTCACTGAATTTTCTACCTCATATTCTTGTAGTATATTGACTAACTCATCAAATGATGTGTCTTTAGTTAGAATTTGTAAAGATGTAACTATATGCTTGTAGCTTTTTGGAAGTTCTCTTAGGGTTACTTGAACAAGAAACTTCTACTTGTTCTCCTAAGGTTAAAAATTTTCCTTTTATATTTGCTACTTTCCTTAGGAATAGTTCTATACTTTCACTACTATTAACTTTTAGAGAATGCAATTGAGTTTGAATATTCAAGATAGTGGCTCTATTTCTTCCTTCAAATATCTTGGCTAAAGTTTTCCAAGCTTCTATAGAAGTTGTTATTGAACTAATGTATGGTTGTATTTCATCTATAATTGCAAATGTTATTATCATGAGTGCTTTTGCTTCATCTTCTTCAAACTTTTAAATCTCTCTAGCATTTGTAGTAGGTTTAGTTTTGCTCCTTTAACAATATCCCAAAGCTTTTTAACTATCAATATTGACCTCACTTTTTTTCCATTAAGTGTAATTAGGTCCTTTAAGAAGTTGGGATTCTGAAAGTATGAATTTATTTGTTGCCATAATAACACTTGTAGACTACCTTATATCTCCCTAGTTTTGAGTATATGATCAAATTTGATAAGATCTTTCCAATTCTTAAGTTTTGTAGAATACTTTGTATCTCCCAAGTGTTTTGAATATACTATGATCTTGATAAAGTGCTTAGCTTTCTTAGTTTTTCCTTTGAGTTGAATCCCTTTTATCTCCCTAATATTCAACTTCTATTCTTTACTTTATTCCTCCCTATTTGTGAATAGAAAGCTAAAAATAATTTTGATGCACTTTCAATTGATAAAAATATCTATCTTCAAGACTTTAAAGTTGGATTCCTTATGTCTCATTAATTTGAGCAAGAGACTAATTTCAAATGTAATTTCTAACTTTTCAACAACTTTATGTAGTGCTTCAATTTTTAATAGTAAGGTTTCTAAATTTCAAAAACCTAAATTGGTGTTGAACTCCTTATAACTCCTTGATTAGAAATTTAGAAAATAAAGGATATTTGCAAATTTAATGTTTCAATTTCAATGTAGAAAACCTTATTCCTCCTAGTTAAATTATTTGCAAATATTTCAATACTTGAATTTCAAATTATGCAATTTTAAAAGGTTCTCAAGTTAAATCCCCCTTACTTCAACAATCTTTCAAATCAATCGATAAATCATCTAAGGTTGTAATTTACCAATTTATTTCCATATATCTCCATTCATTTAATTAACTAAACTTAACCTTAGTATTGATAAACCTTATGCCTCCTTGACCTTTATGAAATGCAAATAGTATTTAAATATTAATATACCTTCTTGGAGGTGAGGTCTACGTATTGGTCTGCTACTCCTTTGATTGCAACTTGCACTCTAATTAGGCATTGTTCTTCTCTCATTATTCAATGCTTACATGATGTTCTTTCACTACATTTATTGCTCTTCCTTGTGTATAGTGCTTTATTCACCTTTGACTGTCCTCCTCATTCTTCCTCTACATTCTCTGACCTTGAATGTACGTTGTTGATAGTTTGGGCTCTTCAAATATGACTATATTATTTTTCTTACGTGCCACATGACACTCAATATATTCTTTGGATGTTACTTCTTGTTGCTATGCAAAGTTAGGTGGTGTTATGACAAAGTAGGTGTTACTTTATGACATGTGTCCTTTCTCAATGAGTGCTAGTTTGAAGTGTTTTCAATGATTGTTGGTGCTCTTTTCTTCTGTTCCAAGTGGCATATGAGTTATTTAACTAACATGACAAGTGGTGGCTCCAATCCTCTCAATACTTGCATGTAATACTTCACCTTTATTTGGAACTGAATATTGCTTTCCTTTCCTTAACGTTCTTAATATCTATTGCCAATGCTTCTTTCTTTCAATGGATGTTGTTTGGTCTTCCTTTTGCAATTGCAAGATGCTTGGTATTCGTTCTTCAATGCTTGTTAGTGCTTCTTGATTTCTAAAATTTGGTGATGACTCTTCTCCTTCAATGGATGCTCCTCTTCTATGTTGGTGGCTCCTCCTTTGGTGGTGCTTCAACACTTCCTCCTTGGTGGCTATTTTACCACTTTGCTCGATAGCTTCTCAATGATGTTCTGCCAGATATACAAGTCTCTTTACTTAGATAAATATTTTGCTTCTTACTTTATTTCTCTTCCATAATACTTACACCTTTATCATTGCTTTGGCTTTGTCCTTAACTTCTTTCTTTTGTTGCAGGTTTTAATCCAATGTGGGTGCTACCTTCTTGGAGTTTTAGTCCCTTGGTGTTTTTTGACACTTTAACTCTCGCATTTATTTTTGCTACTTTTAAAAAACTCAAATGTGGTGCTTTTAAAACTAGAAATGAATATATTTTAACTTAGATAAAATACCTTTATTACACCAAATTTTGAGACCTTTTTGTCTCCTTTTGTAGCTTGCCTTCTTGTCTTTTTGTTATTCAAACTTGTTCAAACTTCTCAAATTTATAGCTATCCTTGTGCTTATCTTATTTCCAAGACTTGCTCTTGTTTCCTTTTGCTTTCATAATACTACATTCTATTAGCTTACAAAAAAAACATTCACTATATAACTTCTCCTTATTACTCCTATTTCAAGCAATATTTTAACTCTATCTTTTGTTGTTTGTATTTTGTTGGACTTTAGATGAAAATGCTACCTCCTTTCTTGGATTGAAGACCTTTAACTTAAAATCTTTATGCTACCTTTAATAACTCTAATATGATGCTTTAAAAACTTTATAATAGAATAATGTGAATGTTCGAATAATGAACTTTTATAGCACCAATATTGCATACCTATTTGCCTCCTTTTTGTAGCTAGTCTTCTAGGTGATTTGATTCACCTTTTTTCCCAAATTTGTAAACTTTGTAGCTCTCCTTTCTACTCAATTGCTACCTCAACCTTATCAATTTTTAGCTTCAATTCCTTGTGCTTTGTTGCCCTAAACTTGTCAATCTTGTAGCTCTAATTGCCTTCTTTTGTTGTCAAGCCTTCCTTTAATTGGTTGTTTAAGGGCACTCCAAAATCTGCCCAAATATTCTACAAATTGTAGCTTTATGTCACCTTCAATTTGTTGTCATGTGACTCTTCAATTTTTTTTGTAATTTCCAACACTCTTCCCCTTCACAAATTAGCCTTCAAATATTTTATGACTATCCTCAAAACTCTCAAATCTGGTAGCCTCTTCTAGCTTCTTTCTCCTCCAATATCCTTGTTAAATTTTGATTTTAAATTAGACCTATTTGTTGGCCTCCTCAAGAATCTGAATGTCTTGAGGTCTTCTAGAATCTTTTCCAAAATTTGGCAAACTTCTTACCAAATCCTTTTTCCTTTTGGGCTTGTTTTCAGATGGTGATAATTGTCCTAAATTCTTCTTTATTAGGAGCTTCTCCTTGCTTTCTTCTTCTTTCTTGAGTTTTCTTCAAATATCCTCCAATGGCCACTTCAAAATTTTCAATAGGACTTCTCTAGTCTTCTTCTTTCTCCTTCTAAGTTTGTTTGAGACCTCTTCTTTGGGGTCTTCAAATTTTATAGCTTCTCAAATATTCAATAGGACTTTTCCTAGTCCTTCTCTATCTTCAATCTTCAATCTTCTATCTTCCAAATCTGGAAGTTCTTCAATGGGACCTCTTTCTTGGGTCTCCTCCTTTTGAATCTGTAGTCTTCAATCTTCTATGGGGACCTCCTTCTTGGGTCTCCTTGATCTCCAATATCCAATATTCTATGGGTCTCTTTTGGCCTCTTTCTTATTAATCTTCAACATCTACCTTTTCTGCAACAAAGAACTAATCCTTGCATAAGGAAAGCACATAGAATTTGAGGTAATTAAAGATGAAATTCTTCTCTATCCATTGTAGGAAGCTTCTCAACTTCAGAGAACTAATTTTATATAGAAAAAACTTAGATAGTAGCAAGTAAATCCATGCAAATATCTAGATCTCTATAAGTTAATAAACATCACTAGTTCCTTCAATCTAGTGGAAAAAAGATCTTTGTTGAGTCCTAGTCTTCACGAGTTTTCCTGCAACCATGTGGAAAGACTCTAGCCAAATAGCAATTCTAAAAATTCTAGAATTAAAATCTCCCTATCTCCTCTCAATCTCTCTTGTGGTTTTCTATATCCTATCAATCTACCTTGTGCTCTGATACCACTGTTAGCTTTTGATGTTATATATTTAAGGAAATGTAACCATAAGAACTAAAATGAGCATGCAATATTAAATATATGATAATGAAAATATAATAAGCAAGAAAAACTCATAATAAACTTTTGCAATAACTCATAAAACTACCATTAATGAAAGCTCATGAAAATTAGGATGTTCATACAAAATGTGGAGATCTCAAATGCTCCATGCTTCATACAAGTTCTACATTGTGTCTAACTTGTATTCTACTCTCCTATCTATTCTCTACTATCCTCTATTTTCTCTTATCTATAAAAGGCCTATATATAATGAGATATGTCTCTTGGAATTTCACCTACCTATGACTTTTCATCTTCCTATTCTATGACTCATGTACACATGGACTACATGCACATTTACATCATCAAGTACTTTGCACATTCTAACAATACTTGTGTATTTATTACATTGCATTATGTAAATACTAATCAAACTTCTAATCTAGAGATATACCCAAGGTGGTACATTGGCATGTACCAAATAATGTAATATATTCCAACAAATTTAGGCAATGAACCTGTCTCGAACAATATTTAGTCTTATGTCTAAACTTATTATTTTGTTTAAAGTTTATTTTTGGATAAACTTTGATGGGAATATAAAACTGATTTTTTGGTTTTGTAGTTCTTTTTGATATCATAGTAGATTCATAACTTGTTTTATCTTCATTACGAACATCTTCAATACATTGCTTAGGAATCATAAAAATGATATTTTTAGCTTTATTTTTAATAAATTGAATATGCTCTGTTAATTCTTGACTCTTAGAAACTTTTTCTTTTTCATGAGCATTCATTCTTATTTGAAATCTATTTGTTTCTTCAAAAAAAAATTCCTTTGGAGTAGAAGTCCTTATTACTCCAAATTTCAATTTTTTATTTTTCAAATCAAATTCTCCAATGTAAAATATTTAAAGAAATCTTCAAATTTCACAAAATCAATTCCTTTGGAGTTGGAAACCTTATAGCTCCCAAATTTTAAATAAAGAATTCTAATTTGTAAAATTTTAATCAATCGAAACATTTAAATTTTCTTTTGGAGTAGACTTCCTTATCTCTCTAAACTTTAATCAATTTCAATTTTTTCAAAAATCAAGTTTTTGAAATAAACAAATTCTATCAAATGTAGAATTCCTTTTAACTCCCTAATTTTAACTTTTCAAAATTTTCAAATTTTTCAAAAATCAAAATTTTGAAATCACTTCAATTAAAAAATATTTTTTGAAAACTTTATAAAACCTTATTGCTCTCCCTTTATTAAAAAACTCAATGCAATTTAAATTTCACTTAAGTGCTCACCCAAAATAGAAGTATTTTAAATCATACCTTATGAAACCTACACCAAATTCTTTAGACATCATCAAATGGTGATTGAATTGCCAAGGTGCTCTTTGATTACCATCACCCAATTATCTTCAGCATTCTTCCAACATTAAATAAAACTTGAGATGTTTCAATTAGTCCAAAAATATTATAAATATCTCAGGTGCTAATGTCTCAATTTTGCTTAGGGTGCTTGTAGGTTTTACAATGATACTCAAATAACTTTGGCACTTAATATTTTTTAGAGCTCAATTCTCTCTAGTGCTTCAATCTATCAATTACTTTTACAACACAATGGTGCTTATGATGATTAGTCTATTTGAATGCTTAGTTTTCTCTAGCACTCCAACTTACAACTGGTTTTGCTGCTACTCAATGATGCTAAGGTGCTTAATATATTCTTATGCTTAGTCTTCTCTAGTGCTTCAATCTATCAATTGCTTCTACAACACAATGGTACTTAGACACTCAATCTGTTCCAACACTCAATATTTTGGTGCTTCAAATTTTAGCTACTACTATAATGCAATATCAATTAGACACTCTTAGTCTTTCTAGCATTTAGTCTTCTCTAGTGCTTCAACCTTCAACTACTTCTACTACTATGTAATGGCACTTAGATGAATGCAATGACACTTAGTCTCTCAATATTTATCTTAGGATGGATCTCATCCTCCTTCGACTCTATGTTCTATATGATAGATGCTCTCAGCTCTATCTCAATCATAGGGCTTTTGCCTTTTTTATATCTTCTTCAATAGTTAGACATGGGATGCTTTAGTGGATCCCTTCTATGTACCCATCCTTCTCTACTAGATATCTCACAACTTGAGTAGCTCTTAATGTCTCCCTCTCAATTATGGTTATCTCACAACTTGGGAAGCTCTTAGCAACTCCCTCTCTAATTCTTCTTGATATCTTCCAATTTGAGCAACTTTTTACTACTCTCTTTTATTTTTGTCTTTCACAATAACCTCTACTCATGGTACTATGAGCTTGATTTGCAATCTTCCTTTCCTTTTGCCTTAAAGACTTTCTCAAAGATACCTTATGCTAGAACCTTTTCTTCCTTAAGTTTTACCTCCTATAACTAGTGCAACTCAATCAACCCATGCTCTTCCAATGGCTTCAATGGGGGCTATATTTTTTGCTTGCACAATATCAATCTTCAAATAATTTTATAAAGTTAAGGTAATCAATAACCCAACATTATTTTGGCCTACATTTCCTTCACATGGCCCTTCCTCCAAATTCACACCAAAGTTTTCCTTTGATGCTAGCTCTTCAATATTCATACCAAAATCAAGTATGGTGTTAGCTTTAAAAACTACTTACACTAGCTCTAAATCATATTACTCTAGAATCAAATATTCACACCAAAAACTCTTTTTGATGCTAGTAATAGAGACTACTCAAAGTAGATTTGATAGAGTCTAAACAATGCAACTCTGATACAATTGTTGGCTTTTTAGATAGATTATCATAGGTCCCAATATCTAGGATCTTGAGTAGTCTCAAATATTAGAGCAATTTAATATAAATGACCAATATCAATGAACATAACATTCATGTAAATAGCAATAATATGAAGTAAAATGGTCAATATCATTCATGCAAATAACATGAAGAAAACTTACATTAGAATTGCTCAAACTATATACAAGCTTTAATATTCAATGATCCTTTGATAATACATTCTTGATACATTTCCTAGAGCTTTGTCTCCATAATATAACCTTAGAAGGGTACTCCAACTTTTCATCTAAAAAATAATCATTTCCCTCCAATTTTTCATAATAAAGAGGAATATTCTCTAGAATGGTGATAAACTTGAGGTACACAAGTGCATGCCCACATTAGCATAGGATATTAAAGGAGGGAATTTAACAAATTTATTTTTTAAATTTTAACTACAACCCTTTTCCTCCCAAGTGTTGTACTTGGAGGGTTGGCTAGCAAAAACTCTCTAAGCCATTAGACCATGGGAGGTCTCAAGTTTAATTCCCTCCCATATCAATTCCTTTTAAAATACATTGATGGTATCAACATGCATGATGTGGAAACTTATGATGACATGGCAACTTGCAATGATGTAGCATCTTATGATAACATGGAACTTTGTGGTGATGTTGTATTAGATGACATCACCCCTTTGGATAGTTATGGTGGTGTGGTAGAGTTGTACAAATAACATATGGTAGTCTATATAATTGATATGGTAGTTTGTATAATTGACATGGTAGTTCATACAACTAACATGGTCACCAATGCATGAATCCTAAGATGATACATGGTAGTCCATGTAGATGATATAATAAACTATATAGGTGACTTAGAAATAGGTACACAAGTCCTAAGGTAATATGTGGTTGCTAATGTGGTAGTCCATATAGCTGACTTGATGGCTAATGCATGAATCTTAAGGAAACAAATGATAATCCATAAAAGTAGTGTGGCATAACACATACCAACTAGTGGAGGTATTGATTTAGTTGATGATGTGACATGAATCCTAATGCAATACATGGCATATGATATAGAGGCTAATGCAAGTGCTAATATAACATGCTCTAATTGCTCTAACATGGTAGGTCATACAACCAATGTGGTAGGCCACAACCACTAGGTATGTATAATTATATGTTAGGCTATCATATTTTTCCAACTCATCAAACATTACAAGTAGCTTACATAGTCAACAATAGACTTAGTAATACATAAAACTTAGAATGAATTAGAATGTGACAAGTGGTACAATATGGTTTTTAGATTAGCTATCAAATTAGATCATGATAAATGATATATTGTGGCTTGTTGATATGCTACATAGTTAGCACATGATTGACACCCCTTAGCCACTCACACAACAACACTTTATAGCCTCTCAATTGCTATAGGTACTAATTTTTTAAAAAATATTCAAAGGTTTTGGAGGTATTTTCTATGATTTTAGGGAAAAAATTTTGGGGGCCATAACATTTGTATATGAAAGGAATTCTAGTTTGTTTTTTAAATCATATATATTTTTAGAACACTACATTGGTGGTGTTATTTTTGGTCATGGTTATATGTAGATTTTTGTATAATGGAAAAATAGTTATGTATCACCATGTGCCCTTGTTGAGTGGTCCTGACTATTCTTCATAGAAGATCAAGATTGAAGCTCTGGGGTTAATCAAATATATGAATGAGACCTTGTGATATTAATTCTATAGAAGTGGAGCAACTCTATAGGGATAAGAAGGATGAGGCTCATTGTGTCATTGCTCTTTATGTTGACAATGTATATGACACTTATGTTAGTAGCACCACAAATCCTAAAGTGTTGTTTGAGAAATTTTAGGGGCTATATGATTGAATTGATTCCATACAAATTAATAGAATGGAGGTTGATCTAATAACCTTATTTATAGACTCAATTGATACTATTAATGAGTATATCAATCGATTCAAGAAACTACAAGAGGACATTTAAATTGCAAGAGGACTTCCCAAGGAGAGAAGAGAAGGACATGAAGTATTGAAGATAGAAAGGAACATCAAACTGCTTAATAATATTTTTAAAACATATGATATAGTTACTATTATATTTGAGATGCTTTGTATGTATTTCATAGATTCTTCTACATCACCTAATGATGAGGTTTTAAGTACTTTTTTACACCACCAGACTATAAGAAATAACCATAAGGAAGATTCTATGTTTAATCAATCTCATCCAAAGGAATCTATTACCAAAGTTTAGAATGGAAAAACTAAAATATAATGAGAAGTAGCCCAAGAAGTTTATCAAAAAGTCTACTTGTGAGTTCTACAAGAAAAATTGCACAAGATAAAATTTTGTAGTATTCAAATCAAGAAACTTGAGAAAGCAACAAGAAATAAGGTGTTGATATTGAACTCTTCTATGCACAAGGTGAGGATAACTTTGATGAAGAAAACTCATAAGATTATTTAGAAATTAATTCTACATATTGGACATCCACTTATTCAAATAATTGGCTTACAAATTTAGGGGTAACTAGGAACATGATGAAGCACAAACATCTCCTATAAGTCTATAACAAATCACATACAGGGGAACATATTATTATTAAATATTATTCTTTATAATAGCTTGCAATATGTGGAGATATCAACATTGGATATTTATATTTTGATGAGCTACTTCATGTTTGTAGTGTTGGTCCTAACCTTTTTTCTATTTATCACATTACTCATATAAATAAGAAGGTAGATTTTTGTCCTAATAGATGGGTAATCGAGGATATAGACATTGGATTTAAAACTATTACTTCTACATATTCTGATGAGATTGACCACATATAAAATTTGGGATAAATACCTTCCTCTTTGGCTTCCTATAAGAATAAAATATTTGTTTCTATGGTTGCACATGTATATAATGAAAGTTAGAAGTGGCATCATAGGGTTGAGCATCTTAGTTATGGATCCTTGAAATACACAAGTCAACACCAAATGCCCATTGGCATACCATGCATATTCCCTCCAAGTGGTGCATGTGAGGGGTTCATTTTGGGAAAGCATCATAGGAATACCTTTCCAAAAGGAGAGGCAATATGAGAATCTCATCCCTTAGAGATCATACATAGTGATTTTTATGGACCTATAGGCATTCCATATCTCCCAAGAAATAGGCACTTCCTTATTTTTTATTGATGATTTCTCTAGATATGTGTGGTTGTGCACCATTTGCACTAAGGATGATGTTTTTGATAGGTTTAAGACCTTCAAGGCCCTTGTTGAAAATCAGCTAGATATGAGAATCAAATGTCTAGATAAACAAGGGTGGTGAATATGTTTGCTATATTTTTTATTATTTTTTGACTTTTTATGGGATTACCTCCTTGTAATTTTTGGATGACATGTTCTTTGCATGCAAAAATTATGCATAGTACTTTCCTTTTGTAAGTTATGGGTAACAAGTGCATTTACATTTTTTGATGCATGGAGCAAGCCTTCAACCAACAACACTCCATTGAAAGTTAACATTTAGATGACCCATATATTGATTAGATGACAACTTCATAATAGATGACCTTCTTGTATCTTTATATGATCTTATTGGTAGATGACCTGGTCAATGGATGAAAGGGTCAAAGTTAAATTCATATGGTAATATATTATGATGATAACTCTAGAAGGCTCTTATAGATGATAAGTCATGTGATGACACAAATGAATTTAAATAACTCATTTCTTTAGATGGTAATATATTTAGATGATAACTTTTCTCTAGATGATAGCTCTTCTTCAAATGATAATAATTTTCTAAACAACTCTAGATGACAACTCATCTCCATATGATATCTCTAGATGATAACTCTAGATGAAAACTCTTTGTTATATGGTAGCTCTTCTCTAGAAGACCCAATTTATAATGGAATAATTAGATGATGATATTATCATTAGACATCAACTTTTTCAAATGACCCTATTTTATGATGGCATGATCTTCATATAATAACTATCTTGTACAATTAATATCGTTCCACTCTTGTGCATCTACAACATAAACAATGGTAGAAAAATACA
This sequence comes from Wollemia nobilis, assembly GCA_028583015.1. Taxonomy (NCBI): domain Eukaryota; kingdom Viridiplantae; phylum Streptophyta; class Pinopsida; order Araucariales; family Araucariaceae; genus Wollemia; species Wollemia nobilis. The sequence continues at coordinate 123,118 of JAQPPZ010017031.1, read as the reverse complement.
AATAGGATGATTGCTAAAAATATCTCTAGTGCAATGATCTAGATGACAACAACAAATTAGAACTCCAAGTTCTCTTGCATAACTAAAAAACATAAACAACATAAAAATGCATGTCTTCTCTTGTGTTCATATGATGATAATGATTCTCTTTACTCCTTAGCAATGCATTCCAATTAAATGTGCACTTCTTTACAACTTCTATCAATCTTGTGAGTCTCTAGCTCCTCTCAACTAGAATGCTTGGTAATACTTTTCCTTTATTCAAAACCTTCATCCATTATGGAATTTCTACACCTTGATCTAATCTTCCTCCAAATAGCACCTTGTAAAATTGATCTATTCTTTCTCATACTCTAGGATAAATGATAGCTCTGATACCACATGTTGGACCAACATGGTGTTAGATAGAGTTTTATTAATAAAAAATGTGAATATTTACGATGAACATGAGATAGTTTGGATAACAAAATATCAACCACCTATTTGGGTGTAAATATTGAATATCTAACCCTAACTATATTACATGATATAATAAATTCCTAAGATTGTTGAGGAACAAAAAATCATATGTATACCAAATATTGGCTACTTGTGAGCCACAATATTAGAGGTGGTACATTGTACCACAAATTCTAGCCATCTTGGTATGACTAAAATGATAGCAAACCTAGAAAAGTTATTTTTTGGTCTAGTTTAAAGAAAGACACAACAATATTTATTGCTAAATGCTTGATATGCCAATGAGTTAAAGCTGAGAGTGTGCATCCAATAAGTATGTTGTATCCACATGATATACTAGAGTGGAAGTGAGAGATATTTAGCATGGATTTTATTCAAGGTTTACTAATGTCAAATTATAAGCATTAAGGCCCTTGTTGAAAATAATCTAAAAGGACATGTTACCTTGTGGTAGGCCAAAGTGTAGATTTAGTGAAATAGCAAGGGTAATGAAAAATACAAGATGGTATATGATGCTTACCAAGTTGAAAGGAAAATTCCTTCTTATTGATTACCAACTCTAACTTATTGAACACACTTTGAAATATAGATAGATTCAAATGTGGAAGACTACATGGAGGAGCTTTATAAGATTGTTGTTAAAGTTCTTTATAATAAAGTTGACCAAAAAGGTGGTAAGATGTGTCAATGGATTAGAACTAAACATCTAAGATGATATCAACATGATAAAATTATAGATACTAGAGAAAGCCTATTGCTAGGCTTTGAAATAAGAAGATAAGTTTTCTCTAAAATATTAGAACTCCTTATAAGGTATAGAAATATTTAGTAAAGAAAAAACATCAAAGCAAAAAAACAAAACAAATTTGACAAGAAGATGAATTAATTTTTTCACAAATCCAAAATCATCCATCTAATGAAGGAAATTTTAATACAGAAAGAATAATTTACAACCAAGGGGAAGATTTAGTGATACTTGCATTTGATGTGGTCAAGTAAGTCATGGGGCCATTGAATGCCCTCAAGCCATCAAGATACCAATAGAAAAAGGAATGAGAAAATATACATATGCTATAATAGAAGAAAGGTCAATAACATCATTTATTCACATGGAGGAGCCTAAGCAAGGAGAGAACCCCATTTTGAGAAAGATATTATTGATACTAGAGAAAGAGGGAAAACTAAAGCAAAGAAAAAGTTAATTTTTGACCATTTACAAGTAGTGGGAGTGTTGCAAAGCAATTATATATAGTGGCAATACTAATAATTTGGTGTTAAGTGAAATGATAGAGAAACTTGGGCTAAAAATGATAGTGTATCCTAGTCCTTAGAAGATGCCATGGCTTAATAATGGACATCAATTAGTCATGAATTAGTAATGTCTAGTTAATTTTTAGATTAGGTATGAAATTTGGTATGATGTAGTTACCATGGATGTTTGTCATGTCTTGTTGGGAAGACCATGACAATATTATGCAAAGGTCATTTATGATAGAAGATCAAGTATTATAATGATTGAGAAGAGTGGTAGGAAATACACCTTGGTTCCTTTGAAGGAAAAATAATATAGAGTGGTCCAAAATAACAAAGTTCTTTTAGTGACGAGCAAAGATTTATGAAGGATAATAAAAAAAGAAGGATAATGTTATGTCATAATTTCCAAATGAATGAAGGTTAATACAATGCATAAGGCAAGTGACAATGCCAAAGCAAGTGAGTAAGTTGCTTGAATATTATGAGGATATTATTTACAAGGTTTTACCACTAAATAGAAAGTTTAGGTTGTACACACCATTACTAGTTCCTTATCACTTCCTTGTAGGCCTTGGGAATCCATCATCATGGATAATATCTCAAACTTATAAAGTCTTTATCTTTGGTCTAGACTTGTGTTAGACATAGAAGTGAGTTGATAAAATCCTATCTCTCTAATATTGAATAATATTTTAAAGGTGATAAGAAGTAATCCATTGATATTTTATTGTATTAGACATAGAAGAAATTTGAAAAGCATAACTCATTGGACTAGAACAAGATATTGAAGGGTGTTAAGATAATAACTTGCTAGTATTATTATAATAATACAAATAAGGGAGTTTATAATCCCAACTCATTGGTCTTTAATGAGACATTAAAGAGAACTAGTAAATCAAATTTCACTAGTCTTGTATCATACATAGAAGGGAGTTTTTCTTTTTGGCTGGATAATAAGGGGTTGTACTCGGGTCTCCCACCCTTGAAAAATTACAACTCTCTTATTTAGAGCTTGAGAGTTTATAAATAGATACACTTCTCATCTCAATTGAGATGCTATAGCTAGAAACCTACATCATTTTACATAAAATGTCTGATTTCTTGATTTTCATTTTCTAGATCTTTTCAAATTTTTGTATGAATACAAATATTCTATAATTTAGCATCATTTTTGATATTTTTCTATAGCAACCTTCACAATACCAAAACTTCACCTCTACTATCTATGCATTGAATCTTAGTAGAGTAATATTTCCAAAACATCGCACTATCATATAAAAAAAAAAAAAAACCCCCCTTTTTTTTTTTTTTTTTTTTTTTTTTTTTTTTTTTTTTTTTTTTTTTTTTTTTTTTTTTTTTTTTTTTTTTTTTTTTTTTTTTTTTTTTTTTTTTTTTTTTTTTTTTTTTTTTTTTTTTTTTTTTTTTTTTTTTTTTTTTTTTTTTTTTTTTTTTTTTTTTTTTTTTTTTTTTTTTTTTTTTTTTTTTTTTTTTTTTTTTTTTTTTTTTTTTTTTTTTTTTTTTTTTTTTTTTTTTTTTGTTTTTTTTTTTTTTTTTTTTTTTTTTTTTTTTTTTTTTTTTTTTTTTTTTTTATTTTTTTTTTTTTTTTTTTTGTTTTTTTTTTTTTTTTTTTTTTTTTTTTTTTTTTTTTTTTTTTTTTTTTTTTTTTTTTTTTTTTTTTTTTTTTCTCAATTTTTTTTTTTTTTTTTTTTTTTTTTTTTTTTTTTTTTTTTTTTTTTTTTTTTTTTTTTTTTTTTTTTTTTTTTTTTTTTTTTTTTTTTTTTTTTTTTTTTTTTTTTTTTTTTTTTTTTTTTTTTTTTTTTTTTTTTTTTTTTTTTTTTTTTTTTTTTTTTTTTTTTTTTTTTTTTTTTTTTTTTTTTTTTTTTTTTTTTTTTTTTTTTATCATAGTCCGCTTTACCAAATCTGGATTGCTAGTTTCCTTCTTGAAACACAAGTGCAACCACAAAAATTATAATAAATAGTTTATATGAAAATACATTATTGTTACAAAATAAAGTAGATATTACCAATGGAAAACATTAAAGTAAATCTTAATCATTATTTGATTTAGGCAATCAACATTTTCTTATCAGCTTCAACTAAACTCACTACTTCCTCTAACCAAGGAAAGGAGAATTTAACTTCATGATCCTCAATTAAAACCCCTCTATTGGCTAGCCTATCTACATATTTGTTTCCTCCCCTTAATGCATATGTAAACCTGATTTCTTCAAACTCTTTAGCAAGATCTTGAATTTCCATAATTATCTCTTGTATGTTCCATAGAGCCTTTGCTTTCTTCAAAATTGCATTTATTACTATGAGAGAATCACCTTCCATCCATACTCTATTCCATTTTACTTGTTTGCATATTTTTAACCCTTCTAAAGTTGCCCAAGCTTTAGCTTCATTATTGGTCTTAAATCCACTATTAAAAGTGTAATGAGATAGGTCCAAGGTGTAGACCAATTGGTTTGACCAAACCTTGTAAGGGGGAGAGGTCCAAGGTTCAAATCTCAAGCCTCTTTGGACTGAACACTTTTCCCTTTCTTGGTGCTTTTAGCTGTGTAAAAGGTTTAAAATTATTGTGACATGGTGGTTATAGGGGTAGAATGCACGAAGATCTATGTGGCAACTTTTGGGGCAAACATCGTAGAATACTATGGTGACCATAAAATCTGGATAGCCTACCTAGATTCATTATGGCTACCAATTTCACCATGTAAATTAAAAAGTGTAATGAGACAAAATCTCTCCTCTATTATTTCTAATTATTCCTCCTCCTACTGGTCTTGGATTTCCTTTAGATGCTCCATCAAGATTCAATTTAACCCACTCCACATCTGGTGGTTTCCACTTTATATTCTTTACCTTCTTTTTTCTTCTCTTATACCCAACATCATAATTCCATTTAATGACTTGACTCCATCTATCAAGGCTCTCTGCTTCCAGATTAGAGATTGGGTGAGTTGATAGGGTTGGTTTAGACTCCTCTATGGCTAAACATATCTTCCTTTTCATTACCTCTAAATTGCTTTCCTTACCTTTAAATATTCTTCTATTTCTTTCTAGCCATATAGTCCAAAGTATTGTACCTTTTGATATATCCCATATTGTCTATAAAGCCTCACTTTTATAAGTGCTCTACCATTGCTTTAACTAATATTCAATTTTTCTATTCATCACCATGCATTTACCAAACATATTAAGAATCCATTGCCATAGTTTCTAGACTATTGAACAATGTCCCAAGAGATGGTAAATACTCTCCTCCTTTTTACAAAGAACACATTGAGAGGGGCCATGAAAACCCCTTTTATAAGGTTATCCTAGGATAAAATGCTTCTATGACCTACTAGCCAAACAAATATTTTAACTTTAGGAATGCTTGGGCTATCCCAAATATCTCTTCATATTCTAGTGATATTACTATTTTGTTGGTGTTGTACATTATATCCACTTCTTGTTGTGTATTCTCTTGAGCTATTCAACTCCCAAATCAATTTATCCTTGGCTCCCCTTAGAATAATCATAGTTTTTATCTTTCTACTCAATTGCCTCTTAGCATCAATATCTTGTATACTTGTAAAAAAATATTCTTTCCATTTATATCTTCCTTCCTGATCCTTATACAAAATTATTGAAACCCTATCACCATGTGTAAAGCAAAAATGAATAACACCAATAAAAGCACTAGATCAAAGCAAATGATACAATATGCATAAAATGAAATATATTTATTTATATTGAACTCAAGGAGCTTGGATCTCCACTTTATACAATAAATTTACCCCAAATTGGGGGTTACAATGCAACGTATTACTTTGATACAATTATTACAATAAGAGGGTTTGAAACCCTCGTTCAAAAGAATGTTGGTGTCTCTAGGTCATCTTCACTCCAAACAATTTGTGAGTGGGCTTGCGTATCCCTATGGGGCCACTCAAGCTGCAATAGTCATCAATGAAGATATCTCCTGTACTTGCAAATAAATCACAACATAAAAATATTAGTAGTATATGCGAGGGCTCCACTATGTGAGACCCTCTAAATAATAGATCTATAAACCCTAGGTGTAGTGATGATAAAATGTAAGTCAAATATAGAAAATGTAAGTTAAAAACCAATAATACTTGTTACCTTATCATAATGTACCTGATTTGTTTGATCTATGTCTCTGCTTCCTCGATCTGATGATGCACAAACACCCGTGAGCATTCGAGGGTTTGTCAACTTCAAACCGATCAAAGGCAAATACCAAAGAGCATCTGGGAATGGTTGTGAACACCCTACAACATTCCAAAAATACTCTACAACATTCCAAAAACACTCTGCAGTGTTCGATAAATGCCTTAGAGTGTTTAGGGGTGATGGGAAATGCTTTGTATAATCCGAGTAGGGTTCACAAAGGTTTCAATGATGGATATGGTGGATGCAAAGGTGATGAGGGCTTGTGTGAATGCAAAGGAAGTATGAAATGAATAAGATGCTAGGGTTCACAACCAAGATGTTAATTTTTTCAACCAACCTTCATTCACAAAAGTGAATGATATTTTATAATTTACCCTTGATCATGCTAGGGTTTCGACAACACCAACAGACGATCAAGATTAAAACATGATGAAGGGTTGAGATTGTGATTTGATAGGTGATATGGATCATGTTAAATGAGTGGTTGAGATTAAGACATGATGGGTGACTAATATTTATTCATATATATATATATATATATATATAAAATATAAATATATAAAATATTTATATTTATATAAATATATAAATAAATATACATATATATAAATAAATGATGAATGGCTGGGATTTGATGATGAGTGGATGATAAGTGGCTAGGATTTGGTGTCTACAGATACCCCTTTTTGTATCGCATTACATGAAACACAATGCGGTGCAAAAACAAGAGACACCTGGTTTGGTGAAGCAACTTCTTTCCTCGATGCACAAGAAGATCCTAAAGATAAAATTTGTTGTTGTAGCTTACCCCCTCAATTGGTGAATGAGTGAAGAATGAATCTCATGAGCAAATTGATAGAATTGTGGATGATATGAATGATGTAAATGATGCAATGAATGATTCTGCTTTTGCCCCAATAGAAAAGGGGTTTTTGGAAATGTGGATGATATGAATGATGTAAATGAATGTGAATTATTGAATTTGCTTTTGATCTAATAGAAAAGAGGTTTTTGATAATGTGGATGATATGAATGATGTAAATAAATGTGAATGATTGATTTTGCTTTTGCCCCAACAGAAAAGGGGTTTTTGACAATGTGGATGATATGAATGATGTAAATGAATGTGAATGATTGATTCTACTTTTGCCCCAACAAAAAAGGGGTTTTTAGAAATGTGGATGATATGAATGATGTAAATGAATGTGAATGATTGATTCTACTTTTGCCCCAATAGAAAAGGATTTTTTTGGAAATGTAGATGGTATGAATGATGTAAATGAATGTGAATGATTGATTCTGCTTTTATCCCCAAAAAAAAGGGTTTTTGACATGTGGATGATATGAATGATGTAAATGAATGTGAATGGTGTATCTCGATGTGGGAAAGTAAAATTAAATTTGGTTACCCCAAGTTTGGGGTGATTTTGTGTTGTTGAAAAATATACCTTTTGGCATCATTGAAATGCAAAATGATGAAAATGTAGAAACATGAAAAAGTAAAGGAACCAATTATCCTAGGCTTCTGATATCCTTAGTGACTATTCATAATTCTTGAATGTGAAAAGGAATGATGTAGTAAAAGTTATTTGTGTTTATGGCCCCATGGACAAGGTGTCAATGACAGCTTTTGAGCAAATTAGTCTGAGCATAGTCTCACTTGGAAAATGAGGGACCAAAAAGATATTGTTTTTGAACAAGAGGATGTTGGGTGATGATGTGGGCAAGCATCCTTATGGTGGTCTACCCATCCTACCGAATTGCATGGATAACCAATCGCTACAATCGCCAGGGGAATAAAGTAAACCACTAGATACGAGGTTCACTTGGATGATATGAATGATGCGATGCAAATGATTGTGAGATTAATTTTTTATTTTTCCCCAACAAAAAAAGGATTTGTTGATCTGGATGATATGAATGATGTAAAATAATGTGAATGAATGATGATATGAACAAGTGTCCTTATGGTGATCTACCCATCCTACCGAGTTGCATGGATAACCAATCATTGCAATCGCTAGGGGAATAGGGTAAACCACTAGATACAAGGTTCACTTGATAATGTGAGTGAATTTGATAGTGTTGGTTGAAAATACATTGATGGTAATGCATTGATGGATGAATTTGATGATTTTGTGAAGTTTGGAATTGATTTGGGACATTTTGGAGCACTTTGGGGTATTTTTATGACTTTTGGTCACAATAAAAAATTAAATGCCCAAATCAATCCATGTTATCACAAAATATGATGTAATGATGTGATGAATGCTTCGAATAGTGAATATGGTAGTTTTGTGAAATTTTGGACCATTTTGAAGCATTTTGACTCGATTTAGGTATTTTCATGACTTTTGGTCGCAATAAAAAATTAAGCACCCAAATCAATCCATGTTATCACAAAATGTAATGGAATGATGTAATACATGCATGGATGAATTTTGAGGTGATTTTGTGGGGTTCTGCTACATTTTGAGGCCATTTAAGTCCTTTTACAATATTCTGGATCCAAACGTCGACCTGCATCCACATCATGCATAGATGTAGGAGAGCATCTACAACTTGGTAGATGTAGGGGAACATTTGGATGTGCTAGGCAGATGCCCTAGGGCATTTGATCGTGCTAAAATAAGCTATAAAAGGGTTGCAGAGGAAAAATTTGATTCATTCTTGCATTCGATAGTTCAAGAAGTGACATTTGAAGAGGAGTGAGTGAGTGTGAAGGATTGTGGTGATGGCAATGGAGGGTGTAGATGCGATAGCAAGAGTTGAGGCACAGGTGGCAGAGGTAAGTGCTCTTAGCTCTCTTGTTTAGATTTTTGCAAATTTTTTTTATTTTTTATTTTATTTTATTTTATTATGTAATGAATGTGATGGTAATGTACATTTGTGGTTGTGTTGTGTTGTATTTGAGAATATTAAAATCTTGACATTAATTCTTGCCTATCATACTAGAGGTGAGAAAGGCATTGCATAAGGATCATTGGCATTGGCTGGAGTATGTGGGATTGGCAAGGTGTACCCACATTGAGGTGGTGAGGGTTGATGAGGGGTATCTCTTCACCTTGGTAGAGAGATGGTATACAGATAGGAGAATATTCCAACTATCGATAGGCGAGATGATGGTAACATTAGAAGATGTGTATCACATATTTTGAGTACCAGTGGAGGGGTTACATGTCCAAGTTGGGCATGATAGGGAGTATGAGATGAGGTAGATTTTTGGGGATGGATGGAGGGATGTGAACATCCAAGGTGGAGGGATAAGGTATTTGGATATGTATGTGGTGAAGTAGTTGGAGGCACTACCAACCTTAGTCATGTTCCTATTGGCTAATGTGTTGGTGCCTAACAACACCAACTACCGGTTCCCATGGAACATGATTCGATTAGTGTTCAATATGATTGATGAGCCTCGAGTGTATGCATGGGCACCTACACTACTAATGTAGACATACCTAGAGTTGTATGAGGTGAAGAGGTGGGGGTGAAAGGGGTTGGGTTGTAGTGTACTACTATAGATTTGGGGTTGGGAGCATGTTAGTGTGGCACATCCTATGGGCCTACCATGCGAGTGGGATAGGGATCAACCTTATACCCTAAGATAATGGGTGGCTGAGGAGATACAATTGAGTCATCCTAGTCATAATGGCCAAGAGTGCAAAGATCTATGGGTAGGGTTGATAGTAGACTAGGTGTACTAGAGGCCATGGTAGAATGCTAGATGGTCCAGTGATGGAGAGTAGCTATGATGGGTTAGGCAGGCTAGATGGGTGGTTGGGTAACATGGGAGTGAGGTGGATCTGATCTAGTTCTCATGGGTGTTGTGGTAGTTTGGGATACAACAGGGTATACCTGATGCTCTAGTGTTGTATAGGCATCGATCTAATGAGTTGAGCCTACCTTGTGTGGAGTGGTAGGTGGAGTATGAGGTTGATAAGGAGATAGATCTCTCGGATGTGGATGATGTCGAGACCACCACCATCTATGATGTATGGTTTGCTTCATAGAAATCATGGGTACCGAGTCAGGTGGTTGAGAAGGGGATTGGGGATGATGGGGAGATAGTGATGAAGGTTGATGAAACTTCTCGATGTTAGATATGTCATCGATCCAATGATTGAGGGAGGCATGCGAGGGTTGTAGTAGAGAAACCTATAGAGATTGAGGGTGATGGTGATGGTGGTGGTGGTATAGAGGAGATTTCAGAGAGACCTCTTGGTTAGAGTGAGGAGGAGTGGACTGAGCTCTAGGTGGAATGAGACCAACTCCTACAGATGGTGGTGGAGCAGGATGTAGAGATTGCTCAGCTATGGGTAGAGATGGTTGCATGGGTGGTAGTAGGTAGAAGCGAGGATGTGGTAGTGAGGCTCTAGGTAGAGCTAGCATAGAGGGATGCTCATAAGAGATAGGATATGCTATACCTTTTATCTCAAGAGAGATATATTTATGATTTTGAGGATCTCCTTATGCAGCATGGCATTGGATTGCCAATATGACCTTCCTCCTCTATATCAAGGATTGTTAGATGTAGTGACTCTAGCCATAATGACTCTAAGTCTAGGACTCCATTGGAATATTAGGGGTCTATATATGGGTGTTAGCTAGTTTCTAGATGCACTTTTTGTATATGAGGCTTAGTGTTCCATTGTATATAGCCTTTGGGATTTCATTGTACATGCAATATATGTAGATTTTATTTTGTGTTATGACTTTTGTGTGAATGTTTATGTGTATGTGATGTGATATATGACATTGGTGAAGGTTAAGGAGATTCCTTGATGTTAGATATGTCATCGATACAATAGTCAAGGGAGGTGTATGAGGGTTGCATTAGAGAAACCTCCAAATATTGGGGGTGATGGTGATGGTGGTGGTGGGATAGAGGATATTTTGGAGAGACCTTTTGGTCAGAGTGAGGAGGAGTAGGATAAGCTCTAGGTGGAGTGAGACTAGCTCCTACAGATGGTGGTGAAGTGGGATGTAGAGATTGCTCAACTATGGGTAGAGCTATATGCACGGGTGGTAGCAGGTGGAAGCAAGGATGTGGTAGAAAGGCTATAGGTAGATATGCCATATAGGGATGCTCTTCAGATGTAGGATGTGCTACACCTTCAATATCGAGAGGGCTATATTCATGATGTTGAGGATCTCCTTATGCAGCATGACATTGGACTGCCAATGCATCCTTCCTCCTCTATATCGAGGATTGTTAGGCGTAGTGACTCTAGGTCTAGAGATCCATTGGGATCTTAGGGGTCTACCTATGGATGTTAGCTAGTGCCTAGATGCACTTTTTGTATATGAGCCTTAGTGTTCCATTGTATATAGCCTTCGAGAGTTCATTGTACATGCAATTTATATATATACACATGGATTTTATTTTGTGTTATGAATTTTGTGTGAATGTTTATGTGTATGCATATGTATGTGATGTGATGGATGATAGTATAATGATAATGTATGTGGATAGTGATAATAGTGCAAGTGAACTGACACACTAATGGTCATTTATAGTTTAGATTTTACTTGACCATATTTATCATTATCACTTAATTAGGGGTACCAATACGGTGGTATGTGAAATGGAAGACTTATGTAATGATGTGATAATGACATGGATGTTGTTTTGGCTTATGGATGATTGTTCTAGAGTTGTTTTATAGAGACTCAAACATCCTAGTGATGTCAAACAAAATTACTAAGTTCTGTCTAGTTTCACCAAGACCAAATGTGTATGCAGTGAAATGTTCTTTTACCAATCATGAGCATGGTAGTGACTCAAGGCAATCAAGAACCAATGTGTGTGCAAGTGAGTTCATTAATCCATATTGAGTAAATTGAGATGAAACCTATCATGGAGGAGATCGAGAAGCTAGCCTATCCTTATGTGTGGTCAAAGATCTCTTCAAGAGAGATGTGTCACCATGCATGAGCATACTCCATTGCCATTCAAGTGTCTATAGCCTCGGTGGAGATTAGCTCCATAGTCTAATGATCTAATCTTAAGCTTTGGGGAATAAGACTACCTAACCATCTAGATGGAAATGTAGTTCTATCCTTATTACTTGAGGATCTATGGTGTGTGATTTGTAAAATAATTAGAGCTTTGGGGAATCAGATTCTCAACTAAAGTGTGATAAAAATTTTACCCTATCCTTACTACTCATTATTTTATTTGGAAGTGTTGATAATGGTGAAGACCACTATTTTGAATTTGGACTATGTGCATAATGGGACAAGCAAAGATGACTTTTTTGCTTCGAGGTTCAACCCAATCATGGTGTTATCTCTCTTTGACACAAGATATTTTTAATAAGTGTGAGATGTGTTTGGTTCAAGAATGTTAGAATCAACTCCCAAAACTCAATATTTTCTTTAGTGAAAATGTGCCTTGGTCCTAGAGAAAACTTGACATGTATTAGAGGTTTCTTGAAATACTAGGAGTGGCTATGTGACCAAAAAAACCTAGGGATGATGGGGATTTTGTTTTTGTAAATGATGACTCGACTTATGAAATGGTGCAATGAGATGAGTGTGAACTTGAGGGTGCCCCTGATTAAGGCAACAAGACTTATTGAATCAATTACCATCTACACTAAGAAAATGATCCCTAATATGGTGGATGAAATGTATCAAAATTATAATGAATGTACTTATGGAAAATGAATGTGTGAAATGCAATGTGTATGAATGATGTTTTTGTGTATTAGCCATGTATACATATATAAAATGCATTAAGCATAGAACACTCTCAAGTGGATGATGTTTAGTGGCTCGGGCTCTTCTACTCCCTCTAGATTGGTAAGCCTATAAGTTCCTTGACCTACCTTTTGTTTGACAATGTATGGACCTAACCAATTAGCCATGAATTTATCACGAAGATGTAGCAATGCATTGGTGTTTTGCTGATTTTATTTAAGGACAATATCTCCTACTTGGAATTCATGTAGATGGACTTTGGCATTGTAAGCACACTTTAAATGATCTTGATATACTCGTAGATGCTCCAAGGCATTGATTCACTTTTCATTGAGAAGCATGAGTTGGTCAAGACATGCTTGTCTAGCAGTATCGTTATCTATGAATTCTTGTAATGAAATACATAGTGAGGGGATCTCGAGCTCAAGAGGTATGATTGCTTCGGCACCATAGACCAATGAGAATGGTGTTGCCCCAAAATATGTGCGGATGCTTGTTAGATAAGCCCATAATGCTAAGGGGATATGAGTGTACCAATATCAATGATTTTATTTGACTAATTTCTTGAGAATAGCTATCAATGTCTTATTGGTTACCTCAGCTTATCCATTTGTTTATGGGTAGTAAGGAGTCAAGAATTTGTGTTGGATATTATATTTCTTGCAAAGTGCTCGAACATCCTTGTGTTTTAAATACTTGCCATTGTCAACGATTATTTTTGAGGGGATACCAAAATGAAAGATAATATGTTGAAGTATAAAATTCACAATTCGAGGTCCTATCATACTAGTTAGAGGAATTGCCTTGACCCACTTTGTGAAGTATTCAGTGGTAGTGATGATGAATGTGTGTTGTCTAGAGGAAGGAGGTGAGATTTTACCAATCAGGTCCAAATCCCATTGTGAAAAGGGCCAAATACTCTGAATAGGTTGTAAGGCTTGTGATGGCACATGAGTTAAATTAGCATGTTGATGATATTGTTGATATTTCTTGACATAAGTGCAACAGTCACATTCCATGGTGGGCCAATAATAATCCATGCCTAAAATACACTTTGTGATGGCCATTCCATTAAAGTGACCATCACAAGTACCATTATGGGCTTCATATATTGCTCTTTGGGCCTCTACAAGCTCGAGATAATGAAGGACTCCATCATAACCATGTCTATACAACACATTCCCCAAGAGAGTGAAACGAGCTGCCTTTTGTTTGAAAGTTTGTTTGGTAGTTCGTGATATGTCTAATGGGAGTGTTCCAAAATTGAGGAAGGATTTTACTTGACTAGACCAAGGCTCATATGACTCTACATGGATAAAGCAAACATCCTTCTCATCTTTAGATTCAGCATGAAAAATTGCATATTTAGAGATTGTTGTGACAATTAATGGTTGTACCTCTCCTTCAAAGTTCTTTGGAATCAGTGATCCTAGAGAGGCCATCACATTTGCAAATCTATTAGTTGATCTAGCCAAGCTATCAATCTCATACTAGTCAAAATTTTCAAGCAATTTCATTGCTACTTCATGATAAAGTTTTAAGTCTGGTTCTTTGCATTGGTATTTTCCATATACTTGATGAATGACAAGTTGGGAATCACCAAATATCTTGATATGCTTTATGCTCATAGCTATGGCTGCTTGAAGTCCTAATATTAAGGCTTCATACTTTGCATTATTGTTTGTGCATAGGAAATCGAGTTTGAATGATAAGGGAATAGATATACCTTGTGGTGTATGAAATACGACTCCTGCACCTTATCCTTTTTTACACTTAGAACCATCAAAGATGAGTGTAATATCCATATCATCTTCAGGAATTGCATCTTCCTCTTATTTAATGATGGTAAATACTGAGTCATTTGGAAGCTCAATAATAAAGGGTTGATCACTAGGAAGTGGAACTTTTGCAAGTTGATCGACTATTACCTGATATTTAATGGATTTTTAATTGATGAACTCAAGATCGAATTCTGTTAGAAGTATTATCCATTTTGCAGTGCGGGTGTTGTTGTAAGTGCAAGATATCATGTAACGTAGAGGATTTTATTTAGCTATGAAATAGGTATCGTGAATTAGCATGTAATATTTGAGTTTCTTAGTGGCGAACACCATTGCTAGGCATAATTTTTCCACATAAGCGTATCTGGTTTCATAGCTTACCAGTATTCGACTAATGTAATAAATATATTTCTCTCGATTATTTTCATTTTTTTGTGCAAGCATTGTTCCTAATGCAAAGTCTATTGCTAAAATATAAATATGGAAGGGGACTCCCAGGTGAGGTGGAGTTAATACTGGTGGAGAAGCCAAGTATTGCTTGATATCATCAAAAGCTTTTTGACATTCCTCTATCCATGAAAATATCACCCCCTTTTGTAGCAGGTGATTGAATGACCTACATTTGTATGAGAGTTGTGCAATGAAATGATGGATCAATTAGATATTTCCTTGTAAACTACACAACTCTTTCAAGTTTTTTTGGGGGAGGTATCTCCATGATGACCTTGACCTTATTTGGGTCCACTTCAATGTCTCGCTTGGAGATAATGAATCCTAGTAGTTTGTCTGAGGTGACACTGAAGACACACTTCTTGGGGTTCAACCTTACATTATGCTCTAGCAGTCGATCAAATATTTTTTCTAGGATACCAATGTGCTCTTATCGGGTTTTAGATTTTGCCAATAAATCATCCACATAGTCTTCAATGATCTTATGCATGTAATCATATAAGATGTATGTCATGGCATGTTGATAAGTGATACCTTCATTTTTAAGGCCAAATCACATTACATTGTAACAAAAGTCTCCCAAGGTGTTGTGAATGTTATTTTGTGTTGGTCATTAGGATTGATTTGAATTTGGTTGTATTATGAAAAACGTCCATTAAAGATAACATTTCATGACCAATGTAAGTGTCGATAAGAGTATCGATGTTTGTTAGAGAAAAGTCATCCTTAGGACACACTTTTTTAAGATCTCAAAAGTTAGTGCAAATGCGTATCGTCCCATTAGGCTTACGAACGGGCACCATATTTGAAAGCCACTCAGGAAAGTCAATGGATTGAATGAAACCCATATCAAATAGATTTTGAAGCTCTTCTTTGACCATGAGGGCAATGGTAGGATGTAACTTTCTCGGTTTTTGTTTGATCAGCTTAGCATCAGGGTGTAAGGTTAAATTATGGATAACCAAGTTAGGGTCAAGACCAGACATGTCTTTATAGGAACATGAAAATATACTCCTCTTCTTCTTGAGGAGAGCTATCAATTGCTCTTGTTCATCTATGGATAAATTTTTTCCAAGTTTAATGATTTGTGGATTGTTCGCATATGTACTAAGGTTCACATCTATAGTATATTCAATGGCTATGTGTGAATCTTCCTCAAGATGATGGGGTGTTGGGATAGGATGAATGTCATCAATGATGTTATCAAACTCCTCTAGCACAATCTCTTCCATTTTTACCTAGAAAATAGTTGGAGCTACAGGTGAAGGTGAAGGTGAAGGCTACAAAGGAATGTAGATGGTAGAAGCCCTTAACAATTCCTCGAAAGAGGATAACCTAGGAAAAGGATGGTGGCAATAAAATCCATTCCATATCAATGAGGCTTATGTTAATAGAAATTAGTTTATGCCAAGTTGTATGGATTACAGAGTAGGATGAATAAGTCAATCAGATTCATGATGACTTAGTGGGAAATGGTGGGTGGAAATATGAAGGGTGGTTTGTCCTACCTTTTAGAATCGATGAAGGAACCTTGAGAACCTAGATAGCAACAAGCAACATATATAAATGCAAATGACAAGGCCATGCAAATGCAATGCAAATATTTTTTGTTTTTTGTTTTTTTTTTGTGTGTATTTTTTATTATGTACATATGTTACATCAAGTTGTTGTGAGGTGATCAATGAAGTGGAGGTGGTGGTTCACCAATAGGATTAGCTCATTCCCTTGGGAGAAGCAAACATAAAATGGGTTGATGACTGGAGAATATTTTGAGATAATACTCATTCTATTCAGTGAATGGAGTGATTGGTATCGATTCCTCTTTAGATTCATCTAAAACTATCGATATGACATTGTATTCTTCATATAAATCCTCAAATTCATTGTTGTTATTGGTTTCCTCTTCTAAATATAAATGAAAGCTTTGAAAATCTTGTTCAAAAGAGGAAATAGAAGGATGTGAATGGTATCCCAAACTTGAATGGTCATGCACCTCTCGATATTGAGGTTTGATAATATCATGCATTCTCTGTTCATGTCATCCTAGGTCACATCCTTACCAATTGACCTGATGAAAGTATCGTAATGGGAAATTGATCATGTGCTCTTTATTGGAAAATACTGGCTACTTAGGTTCAGTTGGGGAAAGTGGATCAGATGATGAATCAACCCTCACATATATGAAGTTGATTATGTTAGGTGTTGAACCCATATTATACACCACTCCTATGGATAAGGGTGGGTCATGTGGGTGACCATAATCCCTAATAGTTTGGATGCTTAGTGGTGTAACAGTGACATATTGAACCACTCATTCACTAATGCTAGGATTGGTGAGATGGATTGCAACTTGTGTGGGTGATAATATGGATGGAGTGGATGTGGGGTGGGGGGTCTGGGTTTTGTGGGTTTTTGTTTGTTGTGTGGGGGTTGTTTTGTTGGGGGGGGGGGGGGGGGGGGGGGGGGGGGGGGGGGGGGGGGGGGCCGGTGGGGGGGGGGGGGGGGGGGGGGGGGGGGGGGGGGGGGGGGGGGGGGGGGGGGGGGGGGGGGGGGGGGGGGGGGGGGGGGGGGGGGGGGGGGGGGGGGGGGGGGGGGGCCGGGGCGGGCGGCGCCCGCCCGCCCCCGCGCCCGCCCCCCCCCGGGCGGGGGGGGGGGGCGCCCGGGGGGGGGGGGGGGGCGGGGGCGGCGCGGGGGGGGGGGGGGGGGGGGGGGGGGCGGGGGGGGGGGGCGGGGGGGGGGGGGGGGGGGGGGGGGGGGGGGGGGGGGGTGGGGGGGGGGGGGGGGGGGGCGGGGGGCCGGGGGGGGGGGGGGGGGGGGGGGGGGGGGGGGTGGGGGTGTGGGGGGGGGGTGTGTTGGTGTGGGGGGGGGGGGGGGGGGGGGGGGGGGGGGGGGGGGGGGGGGGGGGGGGGGGGGGGGGGGGGGGGGGGGGGGGGGGGGGGGGGGGGGGGGGGGGGGGGGGGGGGGGGGGGGGCGGGGGGGCGGGGGGGGGGGGGGGGGGGCGCGCGCGGCGCGGGGGGCGGCGCGGGGCGGCCGGGGGGCGGCGCCGCGGCGGGGCGCCGCGGGCGCGCGGGGGGGGGGGCGCGGCGCGCGGGGCGGGCGCGCGCGCGCGGGGCGCGGGGGGCGCGGGGGGGGGGGGGGGGGGGCGGGGGGGGGGGGGGGGGGGGGGGGGGGGGGGCGGCGCGGGCGGGGCGGCGGGGGGGGGGGGGGGCGGGGGGGGGGGGGCGGGGCGCGGGGCGGGGGGGGGGGGGGGGGCGGCGGGGGGCCGGGCGCCGCGGGGCGGGGGCGGGCGCGCCGCGCGCGCGCGGGCCGCCGCGCCGCGCCGCCGCCCCCCGGCGCGCCCGCCGCGGCGCGCCGCGGCGGCCCGGCCGCGGCGCGCCGGCGCGGCGCGCCGGGGCCGGGCGGCGGCGCGCGGGCGGCGCGCGGGGGCGCGCCGCGCGCCGGCCGCGCGCGGGGCGCCGGCGCGGCGCGGCCGGCGCGGCGGCGCGGCGGGGGGGGCGGGCGGCGCGCCGCCGCCCGCGCCCCGCCGCGCCGGGGCGCGCGGCGCGCGCGCGGCGCGCGGCGCGCGGGGGGGCGCGCCCCGCGGCGGCCGGCCGCGCCCGGGGGGCGGCGCCGCGGCCGCCGCCGCGCCCGGGCGGGGCGGCGCCGGCGGGGGCCGCCCGGCGGCGGGGGGCGGGCGGGGGGGGGGGGGGGGGGGCGGGGGCGCGCGCGGGGGCGCGGGGCGGGGGGGGGGGGCGGGGCGGGGGGCCGCGGCGCGCGCGCGGCGCCGGGGGGGGGGGGGGGGGGGGCGGGGGCGGGGCGCGCCGCCCCGTGCCGCGCGCGCCTCGCCCCCCCGCCCCGCCCCCCCCCGCGCCCCCCCCCGCCCCCGCCGCCCGCCCCCCCGCCCCCCGCGCCCGCCGCCCCGCCCCGCCCCCCCGCCCCCCCCCCCGCCCGGCGCGCGGCGCCGGGCCGGGGGCGGGGGCCGGGCGGGGCGGGGGGGGGGGGGCGCGCGGCGCCCCGCCCGCCCCGCCCCCCGCTGCGCGGGGGGGGGGGGGGGCGGGGCCCGCGCGCGCGGGCGCGGCCGCCGCGCCCGCGGCGCGCGGGGGCGGGCGCGGGGGGGGCGGGGGTCGGCGGGCCCGCCCCCGCCCGCCCGCGCGGGGCGCCGGCGCGGGGGGGCGGCGGGCGGCGGGGGCCCCGCCCCCGTGGCCCCCGGCCCCCGCCCCCCGCCCGCCCCGCCCCCGCGCCCGCGCCGGCGGGGCCGGCGGCGGGGGCGGCCGCCCCGGCCCCCCCCCCCGCCGCCCCCGCGCCCCCCCCCGCCGGGGCCCCCGCTGCGGCCCCGGGGGGGGGCCGCCCCCCCCCCCCCCCCCCCCCCCCCCCCGGCCCCCCCCCCCCCCCGCCCCCCCGGCGGGGGCGCCGCCGCCCCCCCCCCCCCCGGGCGGCTCGCGCCCCCCCCCCCCCCCCGCCCGGGCCCCCCCCCCGCCCGCGGCGGGCGGGGGGGGGGGGGGGGCGCGCGCGGGGAGCGGCCGCCGCCCCCCCCGCCGGGGGGGGGGGGGGGGGCCGCGGGGGCCGGCCGGGGGTGGAGGTGGAGGTGTCCCCCCCCCCCCCCCCCCCCCCTCGTGGGGGGGGGGGGGGCGGCCGCCGGATGATATATATGATGGGGGGGGGCACCCCGACAGACTTTTGTGGGGGGGGTTTTTTTTTTTTTGGGTGGGGTGGGGGGTTTTGGGGTCATTTGGGGTTGACTCAAAACCACTTGATTTACTTGTCCTGATTTTGATTGGCCAAAATGATTTCCTTAGATTGGCCCTTGTTGTGCCATTATTTTTCTTTGATTATATCACATCCTCTTCGATTTTTATCTCTTCAATTACATGAGTCTGGGTGAGAGCTTCATCAAATATTTTATATTGCTATAGTTATGATAACAAGGATATGGGTTTCAGGAAACTCCTTGTAAACATTCAGGTCAATTATTCCATTGGTAGGGAGAATGGTAACTTAGTGATAACTACCCTCTAATGGTTTCCAAAATCATAGACCAACTCTTCATCGAATTGTTTAAGGTTGTACAAGTCGATCAATGTGGTTTTCTTACAGACATTGAGGGAGAACCTTTCCAAAAATTTATCTACCAATTTTTCAAATGTGTAAATGCTATGGTGTGGCAAATGATTATACCAATCTAAGGCATATCCCCCCAATGTATGAGGAAAATTTTTGAGCATCAAAGCATCTTGATATTGAATTTGAAAGCATGAGTGAACGAATGTGCTAATGTGCTCTCTAGGATCCTCAGTCCCTTTGAATTTGTCAAATTTTGATATTGTAAAGTCTACCAGATAAGGCAATGATGGTACCAAAAAATGAATAGGTTTATTGATCAACTATCTTGGTGTAGGCTTCTGGTACATCATACCAGGATTATGCATAATCAAGCTATCAATATGTTGTTGCATGGCTTGGATTTTAGGGTCTTCCACATGTGTGTATAAGCCCTGATTTATTTTATGATTGTGTGGAGGTGGAGTGTGTGGAGCGGTGAATTTTTGAGATGGAATGTGATGTTGATGGCTTGATGGATTGAGGGGTATTTAATGATGTTGGGTGTTTTGTTGGGATTAGTGATGGAGTAACTACTATTTATGGAGTGGAGATGAGGTTTATGGAATGTGAATGTGTTGGGTTATGGAAGTGGGGTTGATGTGGGTGAATGTGATGCACCTTGTCGGAGCCATAACTTGTGAACCGTACGCCCGTTGGCCTTGAAATTTAACAAGTGGTTCTGCATGCGTGTTCTGCATCAGGAAAATCTTCTATTGGCATGAATCTCCAAAAAATATGTTTTTGGGACCTAAATCCTCCATCTAGTTTCCCAAAATTAGCTTTTAGAATAGGTTCCCGGGTTTTTTAGGTTTTTTTGCATGTTAGAGTTTTATTATATTTTGTTATACCTTAATTTGAGACCTAATATTTTAAAGTAAGGTTAGTTATTGTAAGAGGGATGTGTGCACCAAATTTGGGTGCAATCCGACTCATTTCTATTTTTAGCAATTTTTAGAAAAAATATCTATTTTTAGTAGTTTTTAGAAAAAAGACATTTTTAGGGTTTCTTTGGTTTTCGATTGCTATATGATGGATTGTAATATTTTGGAGAAGGGGTGTGAATTCAGGAATGAGAAGAATATTGATTTGCAGGTTTCTTCCATTATATTGCATTTGTGTTATGTGATTGGAGTCCATTTTTTTGGTCTCTTGTAGCTGAGTTTACATCAATTGGTATCAGAGCGGATGTGATCTCGCTAGTGGAGGGAAGATTCCACCTAGAAGATATGCCCAGATGAATAAGTAGATCAAGGATATGAATGTAGAAATAGCATGACTGAATGGTGTGATTGATCACATGGGAGAGAGACATCCCGGGGCACGTGCATATCAATGATCTGATGATGAAAACGTACCTAAGGAACGTGGATCTGAGGTCCACGTAGAAGCAAAACTAGAGGGTCCAAAGGAAGAAGGGTATGATTTTGAAAATTGGTTGATACAAGATCTAGAGGGGCTTAAGGGGAATCGATATGGGATCAAGATCGAGGTTCCTGAGTATGCTGGTGGGTTGAAACCAGAGGAGTTGATCGATTGGATCAATAGCCTAGAAAAATATTTTGAATGGAGTAACCTTGCTGAAGAGAATAAGGTTAAGCTTGCATGCACAAAGTTGAAGGGACATGCATTTATTTTGTGGGATCATTTACAGACTACATGATAGAGGAATGGAAAGGAAAAGATCAGGGATTGGATAAATATGAAGAAGAAGTTACAGGAAAAATTTATACCTGTAGACTACTCCCAAACCCTATTTCATAGATTTCAAAATCTCTGACAAAAGGATCAAACCATTGAGGAATATACTAATGAATTCTACAAGCTATCCATTCGAGTGGAGCACAATGAGACAGAGGACCAAAGGGCTGCCAGGTATGTAAATGGCCTAAGTTTTGTTGTCCAAGATGAGATGAGCATGCATCACACTCTTACAGTGGAGGATGCATATCAAATGGCCCTCAAGGCAGAGGAGAAATTGAAAAGGGTTAATAGAAGAGGCAAGAAGGGATTCACACCCTCTTTAGGTTAGGATCAAAGTGGATCTAATTTTCTCAAGGGAGAATCCTCAATACCTGCTAAACAAGAAGAAGATGGGTAGAATCTGAGAGGAAGAGGATACCAACGAGGTAGAGGTTACGGTGGTGGACAAAATGGAAATGATCCAAGAAGGTCTTATACCTGTTATGGATGTGGTGAGGAGGGGCATAGAGCATTTGAGTGTCCCCAACGTGATGTCCAAGAAAGGGGTCAAGGAGGATAAGAAAGGGTCAATCTAGTTGAGATGGAAGAGCAGGATGAGGATGAAGTTGTTGCTGACATGGGGGAAGCACTTATGATAAGGACACTGATTGTTCCTAAGAAAGAGAAGGTGTAGAGAAAATAGAAGGGGCAAACCATAGATGGTGATGATTCTGGGCTACAAACGAACATCTTTCAAACAAGGTGTACATCAGGAGGGAAGGTATGTAACATTGTCATTGATGGTGGTAGCTGTGAGAATATGGTGTCAAATGTCATGGTTGATAAAATGAACCTGGAATGCAAAAAGCATCCTTATCCATATCACATCTCATGGGTTAAGAAGGGGAATGAGGTAACAATAGATCAAAGGTGTTTAATTAAATTTTCAATTGGGAGCACTTACAAGGATGAAGTGTGGTGTGATGTGATCTCGATGGATGCATGTCACTTTCTGTTGGGAAGACCTTGGCAGTACGATAGGGATACTAACCATAATGGAATAAATAATACTTACACATTCTGGAAGGATGGTGTAAAGGTAGTTCTTGTACCTCTAAAGTAGGATGGGTCGAGTGAGAGCTTATTGACGATGAAGGAGTTTCTTGCAGAGATCAAGGATGCTAGCTTTTGTTATGCCTTAACAACTAGGAAGCTAGAAACAGAGGAAGTGGTTATGCCTACAACAATAGCTAAGTTGCTAAGTGAATATAAATATGTCACACCAGAGGAGTTACCAAATGGGCTACCACCAAAGAGGGATATCCAACATCACATGGATTTGATTCCAGGATCAGTGCTCCCAAATCAGGCAGCTTATCGGTTGAACCCAACATAGAATGTAGAGTTAAGTAGGCAAGTGACGGAGTTGATAAAGAAGGGATTAGTTAGGGAGAGTATGAGTCCATGTGCGACTCCAACATTTTTGACATCAAAGAAATATGGTGATTGGCAGATGTGTGTGGATAGTAGAGCCATAAACAAGATCACAATAAAATATCGGTATCCTATGTCGAGAGTGGATGACATGATGGATGGATTGGCTAGAGCTAAATACTTCAGTAAAATTGATCTGTGAAGTGGCTACTACTAGATCAGAATTAGAGAAGGGGATGAATGGAAGACAACTTTTAAGACAAAATATGGGTTGTACGAGTGGATGGTGATGCCATTTGGGTTGTCTAATGCACCCAGTACATTTATGCGGTTGATGAACAAAGTACTACAGGAATATAATGGTAAGTTTGTGGTTGTGTATTTTGATGATATTTTGATTTATAGTAAAAGTGAAGAGGAGCATTTGTTACACCTCAAATTAGTGTTAGATGTGCTCCGGAAGGAGAAATTGTATGTCAACTTTGAAGAAATGTAGATTTCTTCAGGATAGTTTAGTGTTTTTAGGATTTGTAATCTCAAGAGATGGCATGAGGATGGATGACGAGAAAGTGAAGGTGATTCTAGAATGGCCTCTTCCATGAACTATAATAGAAGTAAGGAGCTTTCATGGCCTAGATACCTTTTACAAAAAGTTCATCAGGAACTTTAGTAGTATAGTTGCCCCTATAACTGAGTGCATGAAGGGGAAAGAGTTTGTATGGACTATGGCAACAACAAAGAGTTTTGAACTCTTGAAGAAGAAGGTGTCGGAAGACCCTATTCTAGTGTTACCAAATTTTAGTAAGGTGTTTGAGGTTGATTGTGATGCCTCATTTGTTGGAATTGGTGGTGTCTTAAGTCAAGAGGGCCAACCTATAGCATTTTTTAGTGAGAAGCTGAATGATGCAAGAAAGAATTATTCTACATATGATGTAGAATTTTATGCAATTGTGCAAGCATTGCAACATTGGAGGCACTACTTACTCTCAAAGGAGTTTGTGTTATTTATTGATCATGAAGCATTGAGGTATGTCAACTCTCAGAAAAAGTTAAATAGTAGGCATGCCAAATGGGTTTCATTTTTGCAACAGTATACATTTGTCCTGAAGCACAAGTCGGGAAAACAAAATAAGGTTGTTGATGCATTGAGTAGGAGAGTCATGTTGTTGACCACTATGGAGAATGAAGTGGTAGGATTTGAGGGGATTAAATATCTGTATGAATCTGATGCAAATTTTGGGAATATTGTGCAATAGTGTAAAAGTGCGATAGAGGGTGAGTCCCATACTATTTTTGAAGAGTATTTTTTATAGAATGGTTACTTGTTTAAGGGTAATCGATTATGCATTTCCAATGGCTCTATGAGAGAGAACATCTTGAGGGAATTACATAGTGGGGGTTTGGCTGGTCATTTTGGAGTAGCCAAAACTACCACTCTTGTAGAGGAGAAGTACTATTGGTTGAAAATGAAGAGAGACATAATCAGGTTTGTCTCTAGATGCAGAGTATGTCAAATGGCTAAGGGCCATGCACAAAATACAAGGTTGTATATGCCATTGCTAGTTCCTATAGGACCATGGACCGATATGAGTATGGATTTCGTGTTGGGGTTGCCCAAGACATAGAGGGGTAAGGATTCAATTTTTGTTGTGGTAGACAGATTTTCAAAAATGGTGCATTTCATTGCTTTCCAAAAAACTAATGATGCAACTAGGATTGCAGTATTATTCTTTGATGAGATTGTGCGGTTGCATGGTATTCCAAAGACTATTACTTTTGATCCGGATACTAAGTTCTTGAGTCACTTTTGGAGGATGTTGTGGAAAAATTTGAACACTAGGCTGCATTTCAGTAGTGCTTACCACCCACAGATCGATGGGAAAATAGAGGTAGTGAACAAAATCTTGGGAAACCTCTTACGGTGCATAGTTGGAGAAAAACCAAAACAATGGGATTTAGCCTTGTCACAAGCCGAATTTGCATACAACAATTCAGTGAACATGTCTACAAGTAAATCTCCTTTTCAAATTATTTATGGTCAAAATCCTAGAGGTGTATTAGATTTGGTTGAGTTACCAATTGGAGAGCAAGTTAGTGATGATGCAGAAGCATTTGCTGAGCATATCCAAAAAGTGCAAGAGTTAGTGAGGGAAAAATTGCAGAGTAGTAATGCTCACTACAAAGAGTCTTCTGATGCACACAAAAGGGTGAAAGTGTTTGAAGAGGGTGATATGGTCATGGTTCATCTTAGGAAGGAAATATTTCCTAAGGGAATGTATAACAAACTGAAACTTAAGAAAATTGGGCCATGCAGGATTTTGAAGAAGATCAATGATAATACCTATAAAGTGGAGTTGCCCGATGAATTTGATATTTCACCTATTTTTAATGTTTTTGATTTATTTCAGTATCCTGGTACTACCGAGGATGGTGAATTATAGGAGAGAGTAAATTGGGCATGACATATGCCTAAGAAGAAAAAAGGCAGAGTGGCATAGGTGCTCAATAATAAGGTGATCACCACTAGACATGGGAGCTACAACAGATACCTGGTGTAGTGGGAAGTATTACCAAAATCAGATAACACTTGGGTTTTAGAGTCAGAGCTAAAGAAAATTGATAACCAAAAGCTACAGGATTTCAATTCAGATGAACTCGCAGGAGCTGAGTTCTTTTTCACCAGAGGAGAATGATGCACCTTGTTGGAGCCATAACTTGTGAACCGTATGCCCGTTGGCCTTGAAATTTAATAGGTGGTTCTACGTGCATGTTCTACATTAGGCTAATATTTTATTGGCCTGACTCTCAAAAAACATATTTTTGGGACCTAACTCCTCCATCTAGTTTCCCAAAATTAGCTTTTAGAATAGGTTC
Source organism: Wollemia nobilis (assembly GCA_028583015.1). NCBI lineage: Eukaryota > Viridiplantae > Streptophyta > Pinopsida > Araucariales > Araucariaceae > Wollemia > Wollemia nobilis. The sequence continues at coordinate 97,217 of JAQPPZ010017031.1, read as the reverse complement.
TCGGGTTTTTTGGGTTTTTTTGCATGTTAGAGTTTTATTATCTTTTGTTATACCTTAATTTGAGACCTAATATTTTAAATAAAGGTTCATTATTGTAAGAGGGATGTGTGCACCAAATTTGGGTGCAATCCGACTCGTTTCTATTTTTAGCAGTTTTTAGAAAAATATCTATTTTTAGTAGTTTTTAGAAAAAAGTCATTTTTAGGGTTTCTTTGGTTTTTGGTTGCTATATGATGGATTGTAATCTTTTGGAGAAGGGGTGTGAATTCAAGAATGAGAAGAATATTGATTTGTAGGTTTCTTCCATTATATTGCATTTGTGTTATGTGATTGGAGTCCATTTTGTTGGTCTCTTGTAGCTGAGTTTACATCAGAATGGAGGTGTGGGTATAGCAACTTGAGAAGATTGTGATACCCATGATGGATCAGGGGTCAAAAAGTGTGTTGTATTGGAATGGAATGGGGTTTAAAATATACTACTTATGATTGTTGTTGAGGGTAAGAATGAGCATCTTGCTAGCCCATGAGCAATTGATTGAGGTGTTTCCATGCTTGTTGTATGGAAATTTTTGATGTAAATTGTGTAGTTGTGGTGGAAGTGGATGTAGGTGAGGTGTGAGTGTTGGCAATATTGGTGGAGATTAATGGAGGGTAAATTGCAAAATAAATCACAACTAAATGGGGGGTGGTAGGTGGAATGGTGGATGGGATCTGTGAAGCAACATTAACTTGTGCTTTGTAGAGTGGGTTGGAATAGGTAGTGATATAGGTAGGTGAAATGGAGGTGCTTTGGCTATATTATTATGAAGGAATTTGGTGTGGGGGTGCATAGGTTACCTCAAAAAGAGGGTTGGTGTAGGCTTGGTTAAAGTTGTGGGGATGTGAGTGAGTCAGTTTCTACTAAGAAGAAGGAACATGTCTAGGTAAAATGTGAAGTGGTTCTAGAACATGATTGGTTGGTCTTAAATAAGCTCCAACCTTGTCCATGTCTATGTAGGTGATGCATGTATTAGTGGGTGTTGATGGTTTAGTTTTTGGAATGGAAGTGTGGATGGCTCTTTGTATCACTTCTACATTCAAAGCGAATACTGTAGGAGAAGGTCTGGTAGACAAGCCAAAATAGCTTATCTATGTCATACTAGTTGGGTTAGCCACAAAAGTGGTTGGGAAAGGAGTGGAGTACTCCATGGATGAGGTAGGTACTTGAATCATGGCCCTAGCTTGATTTTTGGTCAATAACTTAAGCTGTAAGCAAGCAAAGGTAGTGAATGTGCGGGATGTGTGTGGAAAGTGAGATGGCAATGAAAAACACACAGATCAAGCAAACATATGTATCCTATATTTTTGCAACAACTATTTTTTTTGTGTTTGATGTAGAGACCCTCTAAGCCTAAGACAACTATGCAGGATGAATGGGTGTGTTCACAGTCACCTCTCTAACAAGAAATGAAATGTGAGTGACTTAAATGGCTTCCTAAAGTGGATAGGTCAAGAGTAGGGAATTTTTGGTGATGAAGTCTAGAAAAACCACTCATGGGCTACTAAGGTATCTATGGGATGAGCCAATCAATGGAGATGAAGCCACCATCACTAGTCTCGATCAATGGTTGGTGATGAAATCCAACTCACTGATGTTGAAGATGAAATGTGCAATGTATGATTCTTTTTAAGTCTCTGTTGTCTATGGTGTACATAAAATGCAAAGAAACCCTCTTTCACTCAACCAAGTTGGTGACTAGGAACACTAGTGCCAAGTATGAGGCCCTCAAAAGAGTCTAGGGTACACCACTTAAGATCCACTTTGAATCATCAAGTGTTTCCAATAGTGGAGGGTTCACCTAGCTCTTCCACTTTGAATCAACAAGTGTTTCCAACAATGGGAGGAAGCTTGAGCACAAGTGGCTTGTTCCAATATAGAAGAGTGAGAAGTGGGAAAATTTAACCTAAAGTGCAACTAATATGCTTTTTCATTTTTATTGCACCCAACACACAAGGTGTAAAGCAGGACACCATGAAAAATAAGAAAACTTGAATCAACTACAATTAATGTCTAATGCAACTAGAAATGAATGTGTAGGTGTAGATCTATACCTATGTGAAATCTATATGATTTTAAAAATGCACTCCTTTTTTTTAGAAGTAAAATACCTACAAATGCCTAACAATGCATGGTATATTGCTTTCTAAACAGAAGAATAAACATTTATTTTCATTTTATCTTTTAAAAAGTAAAACAAATGTAATTAGGGTTTGAAAAAAACTTACCAGAAAGCCTACATATTCTTTCTCCAACTTCATACATGTGGTGTAGAATCTCCTAGATACTCTATCAAATCCCCTAGATACTCTGTGGCATCTCCTAGATACTCTATTGTGTTCAATTGGATGTTGTGTGGTGTCCCCTGAATGTTGTGTGGCATCTATGCAACCACAAATCAAATCTCACAACTCCCAAAAACCCTAGCTTTGTATTACATGATTTTTGTGCGATCAAATTTTTGAAAATCTGCAATAGAAATAGAAAAGCATAGATCAAAAAATCAAGATTGACAAGGTAAATTAAAATATGAAACCCTTTGGGGGTCCCATCATGATCACCATTTTGTAAAGAAAAAATAAATAACACCAATAAAAGCACTAGATTAAATAAAATGATACAATATGAATAAAATGAAAGATCTAATTTATATTAAATTCAAGGAGCCTGGATCTCCACTTTAGATAATAAATTTTCCCCAAATCGGTGGTTACAATGTGATGTATTACTTTGATACAATTATTACAATAAGAGGATTTGAAACCCTTGTTCAAAAGAATGTTGGTGTCTCCGGGTTGTCTTCACTCCAAAAAAGTTGTGAGTGGGCTTGCATATCCCTATGGGGCCACTCAAGCTGCAACAACTTTCAATAAAGATATATCCTATATCTACAAATAGATCATAATACAAAAATATTAGTAGTATATGCGAGGGCTCCACTGTGTGAGACCCTATGAATAATAGATCTACAAACCCTAGGTGCAATGATGATAAAATGTAATTCAAATATAGAAAACATAAGTTAAAAATCAATAATATTTGTTACCTTATAAAAATGTACCTAATTTTTTTGATCTATATCTCTACTTCCTTGATTTTATGATGCAAAAATGCTCGTAAGCATCCGAGGGTTTATCAACTTCAAATCGGTCAAAGGAAAACACCAAGGAGCATCCAAGAAAGGTTGTGGATGCACTGCATCATTCTAAAAATTCTCTACATTGTTTGAGGAATGCCCTAGAGCATTTTAGGGTGATGGGGAATGCTCTACAAAATCTGGATAGGGTTCATAGAGGTTTTGACAATGGATATGGTGGTTGCGAAAGCGATGAGGGCTTGTGCGAATGCGAAGGAAGTATGAAATGAATGTGATGCTAGGGTTCAAGACTAGGATGTTATTTTTCTTGACCAACCTTCATTCACAAGAGTGAATGATCTTTTATAATTTACCCTTAATCATGCTAGGGTTTTGATGACACCAACTAATGATCGAAATTAAAACATGATGAAGGGTTGAGATTGTGATTTGATAGGTGACATGGATCATGTTAAATAAATGGTTGATATTAAGACATGATGGGAAGCTGAGATTTATTCATATATATATTTATATAAATATAAATATATAAAATATTTATATTTATATAAATATATAAATAAATATACATATATATAAATAAATGATGAATGGCTAGGATTTGATGATGAGTGGATGACAAGTGTCTAGGATTTGGTGTCTACACCATGTTTTTCTTGAATCAATCTCATCCAAGGTTTCAAAATTGGATCTAAATTGAGTGGTTTTTTTATCACACCAAGTATCCATCCAAATAGAATTTTTTTCTCTAGTTCCCACCACCCATCTTAAACCTTTAATCATTATATCAATATATTTTTTTAAACCATTCCAAAGAGCTAAACCATTTGGTAGAGAGAATGCAGTAAATATTAAACCTGGGTCATCTGGCTCAACATACTTACTTAGAAGAATTCTTACCCATTGTCTTTGAATCTATTTGTACAATCTCTAGACTACTTTTCCCCTAAGAGCTAAGGGAATCAAACACCATGAAAAATAAGAAAACTTGAATCAACTACAATGAATGTCTAATGCAACTAGAAATGAATGTGTAGGTGCAGATCTACCCCTATGTGCAATCTATATGATTTTAAAAATGCACTCCTTTTTTTATGAAGTAAAATACCTATGAATGCCTAACAGTGCATGGTATATTGCTTTTTAAACAAAAGAATAAATATTTCTTTTCATTTTCTCTTTTAAAAAGAAAAAAATGTAATTAGGGTTTGAAAACAACTTACCAGGAAGCCTATTATTTCCCCAACTTCGTAGATGTGGTGCAAAATCTCTTGGATACTATACCGAATCCCCTAGATACTCTGTGGCATCCACCAAATACTCTGTGGTGTTCACCTGGATGTTGTGTGGTGTCCCATGAATATTGTGTGGTATCTGTGCAACCACAAATTGAATCTCATAGCTCTCAAAAATCCTAGCTCTGTATTACATGATTTTTGCGCGATCAGATTTTTGAAAACTTGCAATAGAAATAGAAAAAGCATAGATCAAAAACTCAAGATTGACAAGGTAAATTAAAATATGAAACCCTTTGGGGGTCCCACCGTGATCACCATTTTGTAAAGCAAAAATAAATAATACCAATGAAAGCACTAGATCAAATAAAATGATACAATATGCATAAAATTAAATATATTTATTTATATTGAATTCAAGGAGCTTGGATCTCCACTTTAGACAATAAATTTTACCCAAATCAGAGGTTACAATGCAACGTATTACTTTGATACAATTATTACAATAATAGGATTTGAAACCCTTGTTCAAAAGAATGTTGGTGTCTCTGGATTGTCTTCATTTCAAACAATTTGTGAGTGGGCTTGCATATCCCTATGGGGCCACTCAAGCTGCAACAAACATCAATAAAGATATATCCTATATCTACAAATAGATCATAATACAAAAATATTAGTAGTATATGTAAGGGCTCCATTGTGTGAGACCCTCTGAATAATAGATCTACAAACCCTAGGTGCAATGATGATAAAATGTAAGTCAAATATAGAAAACATAAGTTAAAAACCAATAATATTTGTTACCTTATCATAATATACCTAATTTGTTTGATCTATCTCTCTACTTTATCAACTTCAAACCGGTCAAAGGCAAACACCCAAGAGCATCCAAGAACGGTTGTGGATGCCTTGCAACATTCTAGAAATTCTCTACAATTTTTGAGAAATGCCCTAGAGCATTCGAGGGTGATGGAGAATGCTTTGCAGAATCTAGGTAGGGTTCACAGAGGTTTTGACAATGGATATGGTGGATGCGAAAGTGATGAGGGCTTGTGCGAATGTGAAGGAAGTATGAAACAAATGGGATGCTAGGGTTCACGACCAGGATGTTAATTTTTTTGACTACCCTTCATTCACAAAAGTGAATGATCTTTTATAATTTACCCTTAATTAGGCTAGGGTTTTGACGACATCAACTGACAGTCAAGATTAAAACATGATGAAGGGTTGATATTGTGATTTGATAGGTGGCATGGATCATGTTAAATGAATGGTCGAGATTAAGACATGATGGGAAAATGAGATTTATTCATATATATATTTATATAAATATATAAATATAAATATATAAAATATTTATATTTATATAAATATATAAATAAATATACATATATATAAATAAATGATGAATGCCTAGGATTTGATGATGAGTGGATGACAAGTGGCTAGGATTTGATGTCTACACCATGTTTTTCTTGAATCAATCTTATTCAAGGTTTTAAAATTGGATCTAAATTGAGTGTTTTTTTTATCACACCAAGTATCCATCTAAATATATAATTTTCTCCAGTTCCCACCACCCATCTTAAACCTTTAATCATTATATCAATAGATTTTTTTAAACCATTCCAAAGAGCTAAACCATTTGGTAGAGAGGATGCAATAAATATTAAACTTAGGTCATCTGGCTCAACATACTTAGAAGAATTCTTACCCATTGCCTTTGACTTTATTTGTACAATCTCTAGATTACTTTTTCCCTAAGAGATAAGTTTGCATTTGTAAGAACTCTTAAACCAAGACCTCCCCTAGTTTCATCATCACACACCTTGATGCATTTCACTAAAGGATATTTCCTTTTATCATGTAAACCTGACCATAAAAAAGATCTCATAATATAGATTAATTTATTTTCAACTGATTTTGGCATAGAATACAATGACATATAATATGTTGAAATGGTCTATAAGACTGACTTAATTAATTACACTCTTCCTACTAACAATAACCATCTACCTTTCCAAGCTAGAAGTTTATTCTAAACTTTACTAATAACTGGGTTCCATTATTCTATCCTCATTCTCCCCTCAAATAAAGGCATCCTTAGATAAGTTGCTGGAAAATTTGCCTCCTCCATTTTAAGTAACCTGTAAATTCTTACTTTGATATCAGCTAGAGTGTTAAGGAAGTAAATTTTGGATTTTGTCCTATTAACTTTTTGCCCTTATGCTCTTTCATATCCCTTTTAAAAGTTATTCTCTGGCCTCATTTATCCTTGCCCTTCCAAAAAGGGTTGTATCATAGACAAACTATTAATGGATGATGTTGTTGATGTTATTACTAACCTTAAGTCCACTTATAAGCCCATATTTGTAAGCCTTCTTTAAGTTCCTACTCAAAACCTCTACCATAATAATGAGTTAGTAAATCAAATTTCACTAGTCTTGCATCATACATAGAAGGGAGTTGAACAAATAAACTCATTGGTTTAGAACAAGATGTTAGAGGGGGAAAAGTTAGTAACTTGTTGGTCTTGTATTTGACATAGGAGTTGAACAAACCAACTCATGGGTCTTGAACAAATCAAATATAAAATGGTGTTGAACAAACCAAACTCACTAGACTTGAACAACACATTGAAGGGAGTTAATAAATTATACTCATTGGTATTGTATCATAATTGAATAAACCTAATTTCTTGTCTTATATGAACATGGAAAAGAGTTGTAAAAGATCAACTCATTGGTCTTAAATAAGATGTTGATGGGAGTTAAGAAATTAATCTCATTGGTCTTGTGTAAGGTAATGAAGTGAGATATCCACTAGATTCTTGGGTCTAATAGGATTTTCTAGTTTTGTATAAGATATTCAAGGGTAGGTTGTTACTCTTTCTAAGATGAAGATAAGAGATGAATAAATACACTCACAAGTAGAGAATAATAGACTTCCTACTTGTCATAACCAAGCTAAATTTCCTAACATAATCAAACTATAAATGTTGCCCTAACCATAACCTAATTATAGACTTTGCCCTTGGATGGCTTGGACCACCAAAGAATTAGATCTTATATCCTTAAAACATAGATTATAAAGACCTTCATCCATTAGGCCATTGATTTATGGAGCATAGTTCCCAAGACATCTTAAGCATTGTTGTAATTTTAAATAAAATATTTGAAAGATGCAAACCTTGAGATCCTAGAACCTAGATATTAAAGGCCACAAAATTTAGAGTATGAATCTAAATGAATTGGTTTTCTTGTCTTGGAGGAAAGTTGAGCAGTAGAGAAAATAGAGTTGAAGAGGGAAAGCGTATGTCATCATAGCTAAGCTCCAAGATGGGCATGACCTTGTTCTCCATGTGTAATTCATTAAGGCAATTGAGGGTGTCATTCCACTTGTTCACAACTCAAGAAATGATCACAAGTGTACAAATATTTAAATGTTGAAGCATATATTTGTGTTTTGTACCAAATTCTTGAGCAAGGACCAAACTTATGGAGGAACTAGTGAAACAAAGAGATTTATCTATAGACAATACAAGAGGGGAAAATAAGAAAAATCTTTATTATATGATCTCTCCAATGGCCAATTTCAAATGTTGTTCCCAATTTTCTAAAGCTTTTGAAAAAAAGACTTTTATCGTTAAGTTTTACTTTTCAACATTTTTCCAACCAAAACAATTTAGATGTCATTTTTGCTTTTCAATCCTTCTAGAAACTATTTGAGTTTGATTTTTTATTTTGTAAATAAAAGTTAATTTCTAACCATTTACAAGTAGTGGGAGCATTGCAAAGTAATTATAGATAGTGGTTATACTAATAATTTGGTGTTAAGTAAAATGATAGAGAAATTTGGGCTGAAAATGATAGTGTATCCTAGTCCTTAGAAGATGTCATGGCTTCATAATAGTCATTAGTTGGTCATGAATTAATGTCTAGTTAATTTTTAGATTAGGTATGAAATTTTGTATGATGTAGTTACCATGGATGTTTGACATGTCTTGTTGGGAAGACCATGACAATATTATGCAAAGGTCATTTATGTTAGAAGATCAAGTATTATAATGATTGAGAAGAGTGGTAGGAAATACACCTTGGTTCCTTTGAAGGAAAAATAATATAGAGTGGTCCAAAATAACAAAGTTATTTTAGTGACAAGCAAATATTTATGAAGGATAATAAAAAAGAAGGATAATGTTGTCATAATTTCCAAATTAATGAAGGTTAATACAATGCATAAGACACGTGACAATGCCAAAGCAAGTGAGTGAGTTGCTTGAATATTACAAGGATAATATTTACTAGGTTTTCTAGATTATCATAGGTCCCAATATCAAGATCTTGAGTAGTCTCAAATATTAGAGCAATTTAATATAAATGGTCAATATCAATGAACATAAAATTCATGTAAATAACAATAATATGAATTAAAATGACCAATATCATTCATTAAAATAACATGAAGAAAACTTATAGTAGAATTGCTCAAACTATATACAAGCTTCAATATTCAGTGCTCCTTTGATAATACATTCTTGATACATTTCCTGGAGCTTTATCTCCATTATATAACCTTAGAAAGGTGACTCTTGGACTCTATGACTATTGATCTTCTCACACATATGAGCGATGAAACCTTTCCTATTCCATGCATAAGATAAACCTCTCATACCTCTTGGCTTCTCATCTTACCACTTGTATACATGACTCTTGATTGTCTATTTACTCTTGCACACTTTATTCTATGATACTTGCATACTCCTACTTGCACACTTGTAAACTTTACTACATGACACTTGTGCACATACTTGCACACATTATTACATGACACACGTGCACTTTCTCACTCTTCACACTTACACACATAATTACATGACACTTGTGCACATCTTGCACATAGACACATACATAAGGGAAATATAAATCACACTCCTAAACTATAGACTCAAACTCTATTCTAATATTAATATTTGTACCATAGGTACCATGGGAGTACATTAGCATGTACCAAATAATGTAATATTCTCCAACACCTCCTATATTACATTATTTGGTCATTGAAAACTTTTAGTCTTCAATCATTGTCTTCATCTCGCACCTTCTTTTTCCACTAGTTTTGACATTGCATGTGATTCTAGTGCTAATTCAATTTTATCTCTTGTATCATTGTTGGTACTGTATTTTCTATAATTATGATGATTTCAAAAAATTTGCTTTAATAATAAACTATTTGAGTACCTCATCCAATGCCATTAGTAAAATTTTCTTCATAATATTTCATTCATGGACATCATTCCCTTTATACCAACATGTTTTTTTGGTATGATTATGACTCCCACAATTAGGCAATGAGCCTATCTCCAACAATATTTAGTCTTATGTCTAAACTTATTATTTTGTTTAAAGTTTGTTTTTGGATAAATTTTGATGGGAACATAAAACTGATTTCTTGGTTTTGTAGTTATTTTTTGATATCATAGTAGATTCATAACTTGTTTTATCTTCATTATGAGCATCTTCAATGCATTGCTTAAGAATCATAAAAATTATATTTTTAGCTTCATTTTTAATAAATTGAATATGCTCTATTAATTCTTGACTCTTGAGCATTCATTTTTATTTGCCATTTATTTGTTTCTTCAAAAAAATTGGAGTAGAAGTCCTTATTACTTCAAATTTCAAATATTTAATTTTACAAATCAAATTCTCCAATGTAAATTTTTTCACTTCAAATTTCACAAATCAATTCCTTTGGAGTTGGAAACCTTATGGCTCCCAAATTTCAAATAAAGAATTCTAATTTACAAAATTTTAACCAATCAAAAATTTCAAATTTTCTTTTGGAGTAGACTTCCTTAGCTTTCCAAACTTTAATCAATTTTAATTTTTTCAAAAATCAAGTTTTTGAAATAAACAAATTCTATCAAATATAGAATTCCTTTTAACTCCTTAATTTTAACTTTTCAAAATTTTCAATTTTTCAAAAATCAAAATTTTGAAATAACTTCAATTAAAAATATATTTTTCAAAAACTTTATAAAACCTTATTGCTCTCCCTTTATTAAAAAATTCAATGCAATTTAAATTTCACTTAAGCGCTCATTCAAAATAGAAGTATTTTAAATCATACCTTATGAAACCTTCACCAAATTCTCTAGACATCGTCAAATACTTCAAGTGGTGACTAAATTGCCAGGGTGCTCTCCAATCACCGTCACCCAATTATCTTCAACATTCTACCAACTTTGAATAAAACTTGAGATGTTTCAATTCCTCCAAAAGTATTATGAATATCTTAGGTGCTAATGTCTCAATTTTGCTCAGGGTGCTCATAGGTTTTACAATGACACTCAAATAACTTTGGCACTTAATATTTTTTTAGAGCTCAAATCTCTCTGGTACTTCAATCTATCAATTGCTTTTGCAATGTAATGGTGCTTACTGCTTAGATGATCAATCTATTCTAATGCTTAGTTTTCTCTAGCACTCCAACTTACAACTAGTTCTACTACTACTCAATGATGCTAAGGTGCTCAATCTATTCCTATGCTTAGTCTTCTTTGGTGCTTCAATCTATCAACTACTTCTACAACACAATGGTGCTTAGACACTCATCTATTCCAACACTCAGTCTTCTAGTGCTTCAACTTTTAGCTACTACTATAATGCAATATTACTTAGATACTCTTAGTCTTTCCAACACTCAATATTCTCTGATGCTTCAACCTTCAACTACTTCTGCTACTATGTAATGGTACTTATATGAATGCAATGACACTTAGTCACTCAATCATTATCTTAGGATGGATTTCAACCTCCTTTAGCTCTATGTTATTTGTAATAGATGCTTTTGGATTTGTCTCAATCATAGGGCTTTTGCCTTATTTATATATTCTTCAATAGGTAGACACAGGATGCTTTAGTGGCTCCCTTCTATGTATCCATGCTTCTCTACTAGATATCTCACAACTTGGGTAGCTCTTAATGGCTCCCTCTCAATTCTGGTTATCTCACAACTTGGGAAGCTCTTAACAAATCCCTCTCTAATTCTTCTTGACATCTTCCAATTTGATCAACTTTCTACTACTCTCTTTCAATTTTATCTTTTACAAAGACCTCTACTCATGGTAGTATGAGCTTGCTTTGCAAGCTTCCTTTCCTTTGGCCTTAAATACTTTCTTAAATATGACTTATACTAGAACCTTTTATTCCTTAGGTTTGTCCTCCTATAACCATTGCAACTCAATCAACCCACACTCTTCCAATATCTTCAATGGGGGATTTATTTTTTGCTTACACAATATCAATATTCAAATGATTTTATAAAGTCAAGGTAATCAATAACTTGACATTATTTTGGCCTACGTTTCCTTCATGTGACCCTTCCTCCAAATTCACACCAAAGTTTTCCTTTGATGCTAGCTCTTTAGTATTCATACCAAAATCAATTTTGGTGCTAGATTTAAAAACTACTCATACTAGCTCTAAATATTATCACTCTAGAATCAAATATTCACACCAAAAAATATTTTTGATGCTAACAATAGAGACTACTCAAAGTAGCTTTGATAGAGTCTACACAATGTATCTTTGATACAACTATTGGATTTCTAGATAGATTATCATAGGTCCCAATATCTAGGATCTTGAGTAGTCTCAAATATTAGAGCAATTTAATATAAATGGTCAATACTAATGAATATAACATTCATGTAAATAACAATAATATGAAGTAAAATGGCCAATATCATTCATGCAAATAATATGAAGAAAAATTACAATAGAATTGCTTAAACTATATACAAGCTTCAATATTCAATGATCCTTTGATAATACATTCTTGATACATTTCCTAAAGCTTTGTATCCATAATATAACCTTAGAAAGGTGAATCTTGGACTTTATGACTATTGCTCTCCTCACATATCTAGGGGATGTAATATTTCCTATTCCATGCATAAGATAAACCTCTCATGCCTCTTGGCTTCTCATCTTGCCACTTGTATACATGAATCTTAACTCTCTATTTACCCTTGCACACTTTAATCTATGACACTTGCACACTTTACTACATGATACTTATGCACACACTTGCATGCATTATCACATGACACTTGTGCACTTTCTCACTCTTCACACTTGCACATATAATTATATGACACTTGTGCACATCTTGCACATAGACACACACATAATGGAAATATAAATCACACTCCTAAACTATAGATAAACCCTATTCTAATATTTACATTTGTACCATAGGGGTACATTAGCATGTACCAAATAATGTAATATTCTCTAACACAAATGAGAGGGTAGACTACTTGACCATCATAAAAGAAGAAACAAAGAGTTTGAATTTCTTTAGACATACCCCTAGTTCTAGAGAAGCCATGGGAAGGCTTTTTTCTTAGCAAAGACCTTCGAGCTGCTTGACAAAGATGTAAAAATGATATAGTAATTTTTCTACTACATATGCATGAGAAGATGTCCTAATTGGTTATGTTCAACAAAAAGGTTGTAAGGAGAAAACCTTGATAGATATAAATAAACTATTATTATTTTTGGATTCTTTATCATATTTTAGGGCATCCCTATTTAACACTTTCACTCATTTTACCTCTAGGTACTCCAATTTTGCATCTAAAAAATAGTCATTTTGATCTAAAATTTAAACTTTAAATTTTAAAAGAGGAATATTCCCTAGAATGGTGATAAACTTGAGGCACACAAGTGCATGCCCACATTAGCATAGGACATTAAAGGAGGGAATTTTACAAGTTTATTTTTTAAATTTTAGCTACAACCCTTTCCCTCCCAAGTGTTGTTCTTAGAGGGTTGGATCGCCAAAGCCCTCTAAGCCATTAGTGTTAGTTTTTGATACTATATATCAAAGGAAATGCAACCACAAGATCTAAAAAGAGCAAGTAATATTAACTATATGATAATGACAATATAATATGCAAGAAAAATGTATAAGAAACTTATGCAATAAATAATAAAATAAATATTAATGAAAGCTCACAAAAATAGTACAATGTTGTATAATGGAGGTCCCAAACACTCTAAAATTTATGCATGATCTACATTGTATCTACTTTCCCTTATCATTTCTATTCTATACTATTCTATATGCTTCACTCTATCTATATCTAGCAAAGACCTATATATAAGGAGATATATCCCTTGGCCTCTCACCTACCCATGACTCTTCATCTTTCTATTCTATGAATCATGTACATGTGGACTACTTGCACATTTACATCATTACACATTCTAACACTTGTGCATTTATTACATTGCATAAAGTAAATACTCAAACCTTGATCTAAGACACTCTCCTAATCTAATGATGTACCCAAGGTGGTACATTGGCATGTAATAAATAATGTAATATATTCCAACACCCCCCTATATTATATTATTTTCTTATTGAAGACTTTAGTCTTCAATATGGTATTCATCATAGTTCTAGGATTTGAACTCTTGTTTTTAACTTTATTAATTTTGCTCCCTGTCTCTATCCTGATCAAGTAAATAGTTAGTATCTTCATCTTGTTCCTTTAATTCACTTTGATCTGTATTCAACTTGAAAGTATTTTTATTCATCTTTATCTTTTCTTTTCTATCATGCTTTCACTTTCTTCTTCTTCTTCTCCTTCTTCGTTTCTGCATTTTTACTAGTGATATATCTTCTTCATGATGAGTTAGTATATCATCACAATAGTATTGGTCAGGATTAAATATTTCATTGCTAATATGTTCATTCTATTTCATGTTTTGAGAAAATTAAAAAATGATTACTGATAGATATATCATCAAACATTATTTTGGTCTAAATATAACTATATTTTGAGTATTCCATCAGGCTTTGAAAAGTACTTCATGAAGATAACCAATTAAAGTCATAAAATTTCCTTCTTTTGCTTTCTTGAGAAACAAAGAAAATCTTTCCTTTTTACTAGTAGACAAGTATTTGTATCCATCAAAAGTGTCTATTATGTTTTGTAAATATAATTTCAATTCATGAAATAGTTCTTCATTATTGAATGCATTCCTTAGTATTTCATCCATGCTTCTTCTAATTTAATATTTGAGGTGAAATTCCTTATAACTCCTTAGTATTAGGTATTGAGAATGGTTTTGATAGAATATTTTATCTTTCAAAAACTATTTAGGTTGACTACCTTATGACTCCCAAGTGTTTTGAGTATATGATCAAATACTATCTTTCCAATTCTTCAACTTTTGTAGTATGCTTTATAATTTCTTATTTGTAATATTTCAAATATCTAGGTAGTATTTCTTTTAGCTCCCTAGTATTTTGAGTAAACTATCAACTTTGATAATACTTTAGATTTCCTTTGAGTTGAATCCCTAATGTTCAACTACTATATTTTACCTTATTTCTCCCTATTTGTGAATAGAAAGCTAAAGTTAATTTTAATGCACTTTAATTGATGAAATTTTCTATCTTCAAGACTCTATAGTAGGATTCCTTAAGTCTTAATTTGAGCAAGAGACTAATTCCAATGTACTTTTCCAACTTTTCAATACTTTGTATTTTGCTTCCTATATCCTTTAATTCTCAATGATATAGTTTCTAAATTTTAAGATATTTAATTTGGTGTTGATCTCCTTATATATTCCTAATTAGAAATTTAGGAAAAGAGAATATTTACAAAAATAGTGCTTCAATTTCAAAGTAGAAAATCTTATTTCTCCTAGTTAAATTATTTGCAAACATTTTGATACTTGAATCTCAAATGATGCAATTTTGAAAAAAGTCTTAGAGTTATAATCTCCTTAATTTAATTGCCTTTCTAATACATCAATGAATTATCTAAGGTTGTAATTTCCTTATATCTCCATGCATTAATTAGTTAAACTTAACCATATAAATAATAGACCTTATTTCTACTTAAACTTGATGGAATGCAAATAATAATTTAATATCAATATACCTTTCTTTGTCATTAGAGGCTCTCCCTAAGGCCTCAACATTTCTTTGGTTAGCAGTTCAATGTAAGATTCTTACCAGAGAGTCTAAAAAGAAGAGGATATTATGGACCTTTCAGATATGCCTTGTTTAAGAAGGATTTAGAAACGTCGGACCATTTACTTCTTCATTATTCATTTGCTCACACCATTTGGGGATATTTTTAAAAAATATAAAATTATATTGGGTAGCTCCATCAACATTGAAAGAGTTGATAAAATATTGGATTAATTATAATAAAGCTAAAGTATTATGTATTCTTTGGAGGATTGGCCTTGCCATTATTTGTTGGAATTTATGGCTTGAAAGGAATAATAGAATTTTTAAAAATAAATATCAAAATCATGCCCAAGTTTGGAACCGTATTAGTGTCTCTCTTGCAAAATGTCTAAAAGTATGATGTTCATCATGGGAAGTCTCAATTGTAGAAAAGGAAAACGAGGTGCTAATAACTTGGCTACAGGATTTGAACATACATGGAAGAGTCATATGTGACAACGGAATTAAAACAAAGGATCTACTTCGATCTATGGTAAAATAAAAATGTCCAAAAATTGGGTTTATCAAAATTAATTTTGATGGTGCTTCTAAAGAAAATCTAGGAAAAGTTGGTGGAGGTGGTGTTTTTAGAAATAATGAAGGCAAAATTCTCCTCATTCAGAATCATATGGAACTTCAACTAACAATGACACTTCTTACAGGGATTACAATTACAACAAAAAAAGGATGGAAATATATTTCAATTAAGGGGGACACAAATTATCATCAATGTTATTAGCAAAAATGGATGTGGAGATTGGATAAAAAATAGTATTATTGCTAATGTTAATTTTCTATTACTAGAGGCAATCTCCTGGCAGTGTGAGCATATTTATAGAGAAGGATATTGAGTAGTATATAAATTAGTGAATTATGGTGTTGATCTTCATCTTGATCAAATTCAAATTTTAGAAGGCAATTGGCCAAGTGATAATTTTTGTCTTAATCAAAATGATGTCAAGGATTTGATTGTGGAAACAACACTTTGAGGAAGTTGAAGAATATATTTAAGAGAAAAATAAATAAAAAAGTCATGATAAAAATGTATGCTACAACAAATGTAATATTTTGGTAGTGATAGGAGTGGCCCCCAATAGAAGCCACATATAACCTATTAAAAAAATACATTTCTTTGTGGTGAGGCGCTACATATTGATTGGCTTCTCCTTTGACTACAATTTCTAAGCTATTTGAGTGTTGTTATCTCCTTAGAATTCAAGGTATGACACTGCATTTATTGCTTCTCTATCCTCCACTTTAGACTATCCTCCTTATCCTCTTCAATGTTCTCTGACCTTGGAAGATTGATATGCACACACTCTTCAGATTTGGGCTATTTATACTTGACTATATCCTTTACATTACATACCACATGGCATTTAATGTAGCCTTTGAACGTAGTTCTTTTCTGTTATGTGGTGCAGGTGTTATAAAATTTGGATGTTTCTATTAGGTGGCATAGGTATTACAATCTTTGGATGTTGCTATTAGGTGGCGTAGGCATTGTTTCAATATTTGGACATTGATTTTATGATGATATATTATCTCCTTGCTTTTTTGAGGTGTTACTAAGGACTATTAATGCTCTTATCCTTGGTTCCAAGTGGCGTAGAGTTTCTTTATCCCTAGTGACAAGTGGTGGCTTATTCTCTTGCATGTAACCTATCTTTAATGCTCAACATTCCCTTCTTTTTTCTTAACATACTTGCCAACTCTTTGCAAGTTGTTTGGTCTTCTTTGCAATTGTTTCTTGCTTCTTGATATTCAATGTATGGTGGTGTCTCCTCTCCAATGAAGGTGGCTCCTACTTTGGTGGTGTTTCAATTCTTCTCTTCTTTGTGGTTATTCTTCCAAATATTCGATCCTCTTTCACTTGGGTAACACCTTGTTATTTGCTTTATTTTCCTTGCTACTTGCATTTGTCCTTATTGTCATTAATTTATCTTATTTATCTTGCTATATATTTATTTCTTTTGTTGCAGGTTTTGATTCACTGTGGACACTCTATTTGGTGTCTTTAGACACCTTGAATGAGATAACTTTGAGCCCTTATTTGGCTCTTTCTTCTTCATTCCATGACTTCTTCTTTTCAACTTGATGGTATTACCACTAATGGATACAATTTTTATGCCTCTTTGATGTCTTAAGACACTTCAACTCTTGTATTTCTTTTGCTACTTTAGAAAATATAAATATGGTGCTATTATAAACCTAAAATAAATCTATTATAGACTAAGATGAAATACCACTATTACACCTGAATTTTGAGATATTTTTAGTCTTATTTTGTAACTTGTCTTCTTGTTTTTGATGTGGTGGTACTTTTTTGCTTTAGAGCCCGTACGCACTTTCAGAAGAAAGCAGAGGAATTATCCATTTGGCAAAGAAAGAAAGAGCAAAGAGGAAAATCGTGGTTGTTTGGGGGGGGTGGGTGGTGTGTTGGGGGGGGGTGGGTTGTTTGGGGGGGTGTGTTGGTGTTGTTGGGGGGGGGTGGTTGGTGTTGTTTTTGGGGGGGGGGTGGTTGGGTTTGGGGGTTGTGGGTGTTGTGGGGGGGGTGGTGTTGGTGTGTTTTTTGTATGTTTTGTTTGTGTTTTGTTTTTGGTGTGTTTTGTGTTTTTGGAGGAGTGTGTTTGTGTGTTTTTTTAGGGGGGGTGTTGTTGGTTTTTGGTGGGGTTGTTGGTTTTGGGGGGGGAGATGTGTTTGTGTATTTTGAGGGGGTGTTGTTGGTTTGGGGAGGGATTGTGTGTTTTGATTCTATTTTGAGGGGGGTGTGTGTTTGGAGAGGATAGTTTTTTTGGAATTGGGGAATGATGAATCTAAATTGCGGAATTACAAGGATTGCTTTGGGATAATTGTTTGTTGAAGAAATTAATGTAGAGTAGAAGATACTTGGGAATTGGGTGAGTGACCAGAAAAGGTGGTCTGGGTTAAAGTGTGTACATGTTTGGATTACAAGAAAAATATTTTTCTTTGCTAACTTTGTGTGAGTGTTGTTTGGTGTAATTTATTATCTAAGTTATGTATCTTAATTTGGGTGAGTATAAATCTTGTTCTAGGTTGAAATTAAAATATAGTTACATGTAGAGAACATCTAAAAGTACTGAATTTGTTTTCTTAAGAGATTAAATAACTAGTGTTCTGATCAAATGTTTGTGTTGTCATCTTAGTGAGAAAAGTTTTAGCTAGGCTATATTTCTTATCTTGTTCCCTTTCAAAACTCAAAGGAAAGTTTGGAGACTGGATGATCTCAAGCATGATTGTCTTTCATGTTGGAAAGTCTAATGTGCAACACTATAAGAGGGTTTGTCCATAGTTTTTGGTGCGGTGGGACAAATCAGTATTGTTAGTTTTGGTGTTACCTTAAGAGCTTTGTTTAATCTCAAGAAAACCACTTGGACTTTGCATTTAGACCATAAAGAAAGATTGTTAAAATTTGGTTATGCCATGATAACTGATCGAGTAGAAACTGAAGAACCTATCGGTCTAACTAATCTGAAGCCTAAAGCACACCTGTGCTAGGGATCAATCTTTGGACCATTAGCATCTAACACCTTGTAGGAGCATGAAGCAATCCCATAGGGGAACTTTGCAATCATGGAGTTGGCATCTTGTGGAACAATGGCCTTTGAACTTGGGAAACACCACCAAATTCCACAAGGCATAAGCATTATGACCTTTGTGATGGCAAATGTGATGAGCATGTTAGTGTATGTAGCATCTTTTACAACATCCTGGAAGATGTAATGGTTTTGTGATTATACTTTGAAAGGAAAGATGCTCTTGGGAGGTCGGTCAACTTGGGGTGGGGTTGGTGATAAAGGGATACTTGTTGATAATCAGTTGAGAGGTCCAGAGATCAATAAAATGGACGAAGAGACGAGGCCAAGCCAGGAAGAAGAAGAAGGGGATTGATCGTGAAATAGGAATGTGAACCACTCGGGCGGGGTAGGGGGGATTATGAAAAGATAAAAAAGTTTGCAATAGAGTTAAGCTCATAAATTGCTCATAAGATGTCAGCATCATTGATACAGCTGTAGTCAAGAATTGAAGAAGTGTAAATGATGGTCAAAAGGGGTGGTTTTTGTGTTGGGGGGGGAGGTTAAAGAGATGTGGAGGGAAGGCTAGTCAACTTTGGTGAGAGACACATGGGAAAGTTGGTTGAACATGACAAAGTAGTGAAAGGAAGAGAAGAAGGATGAAATAATAGAGAGGGACACAACTTGATGCTAGAGGTTGAAAGAGGGAGAAAAGAGAGAAAGAGCATAATGTTTCGCGGATTTCCAAGAACGGAAGCTAAGAATGAAATCAGGGAAGAAAAAGTATTGGGGAAATGGAGGTGGAAAGGGTCCCTGAAAGGAAAGGAGACCGGGAACAAATAATGAAACTTCCAGGGGAAGTGAACAAGTTGGAGGAAAGAAAAGACTTAGGAGGTGATGTCAATCCGTGTAAGATCTGGAACGGGAAATGGAGGTGGGGACATCTAAAATGGTCAAGAACTTGGTGAGGAGAATGAACTTATTTGTCTCAATGGAGGATGGGTTGTCATGAGATGTGTGGTACTGTGTAAGTTGGAATTGGGAATGGAGAACTAGGGGTGGGGTCCTGTAGATGGACCTAAGAGTGAAGGAATTCAGGAAAAATGCGAGGTAGAGGGTGTGTAGATTGGAGGGTGTGTCCCGAGGTAAATTGGGAGGAACTATCCGATCCATTGGAGAACCAGGAGAAGGGCAAGAAGGAAACATTTGTGGATTTGGGGTGAAAAGAGTAAGAAAGAAGAGTCTAGGAAGAAAATAGAAGGTGTGAGGGGTTTAATGCATGAAGAAAAAAAGGAACTCAGAGAAACAAATGAAATGAATCCTGAAGGGGTTGGAAAAGTGGAGTCTGATGGGGTGGGAGATGGGTGTGGAAGTTGTCTCGAGGAGGTCTAGGGACTGGAGGCTCAGAAATGAGGTGTGCTAGGGTAGAGGAGAGGGAAAAGTATCTCATGGAGAACTTGGAAAAGTACAAATGTAAGAAACAATTGAAGGAGGAACAGTGGGGATAGAGGCTTGAGGCAAATGATCCAAGAAATACGGTTGAGCTTGTGGGGCAAGTCGGTAGAGGTCAAGAGATATAATGGCTTGTGAAAATTGAGTTTTAAAATGAGGATTTTGGTATCCGAAATGATTTAGGGGGATGAAGAGGAAGAGGAATTGAAAACACAGGGTTAATGGTTGTACAATGAAGGTTGGAAAAAAGGTGAAAAGAAAAGATGTAGAGTTGGAGCTGGAATGTAGGTGGATGTGAGGGGGAAGGAGAATTGGAAAATTTGATCAAGTGGGGATGGACAAGGACAATAAAGTGACAAACGAGAAGAGGGGTTAGGCAAGCAAGACTGGAACGAGGAACTGGAAACAAGATAAAACTTAGCAAAAAGTCGAAAACTCCACTGGTGGAACTGGAAGAAGAAAATGGAGATATAGTTGTGGTAGTTAAATTGAAGAGCACACCAAAGACAACTACGGTGACCAAATCACAATTGGGAGTAATGTTTTAGAAGAACAAAGAGAGCAACAACAACAAATAAGATATGGATTTAAGGATGGTCAACAAAAGAAAGAAATTTAGAGTGGAGACTGGGAAATGGAAGAAGAAGCTATGGGTAACTGAAAATCGATGTTTTGGGAGGGACCATGATTGTTGAGAACCAATGCTTGGGAAGACAAGAGGATTGGTTCATCAGGAATGCACAGTAATTTTTTGAGAAAGAAAGAAAGATAAATATAGAGACAATATTTGAAAATATCTTTGGCTAAAAATTTTAGGAGAGAGTGACATTTTTTTGAATAGAGAACTAGGTGAGGGGTTTGGAGGTAATGTTCACTTTCTGGTTTTGTGTCGTTTAAAGGGGATGCTGGGGTGTGTGGGGGTGAAGTGATAAGATGTGATGATGACAGAGCGGGGATGCTAAGCAAGAAAGAAAAACAAAGGAGGAATGGTGGATGGACAGTGTTGGAAAGGAAGAAAGAGCAAGGAGGAAAGTGGGAATGGAGTTGCATTTGGAGTAAGAGAAAGAGCAAGGAGGAAAGTGTGATGAATGTGTTGGTGAGAGAGAGCAGTGGAAGTGTGGATGGAGTTGCATTTGGAAAGAAGAGAAAGAGAAAGAGGAAAAGTGTGGAATGTGAATGTTGATTTGTGGATAGAAAAAAGAGCGAGGAGGAAAAAGTGTGGATATGGACATGTTGCATTTTGGAAAGAAGAAAAGAGAAGGAGGAAAATGTGGGATTTGTGATGTTGATTTTGAAAGAGAAAGAAAGGAGGAAAAGGTGTGGATATGGAATGTTGATTTTGAAAGAAAGAGTAAGGGGGAAAAAGTGTGGATTTTGTGAATGTTGCATTTTGGGTTAAGGAAAAAGGAAAGAAGGAAAAGTGTGGATTGTGACGTGTTGCATTTTGGTAAGGAAAAAGAGCAAGGAGAAGAAGTGTCAGATTGGAATGTGATTTTGTAAAGGAAAAAAGAGAAGTGGAAAGAATGTCAGATTTGTGATATGTCTCATTTTGGTTAAGGAAAGAGAAAGAAGAGAGAATGTGTGATTTCTGACATGTCTCATTTGAGAAAAGAAAGAAGGAAGAATGTTGATTTGTGACATGTCTATTTGTGGAAGGAAGAGAAAGAAGAGAGAATGTGTTTGATGTTTTTTTGTGGAAGGAGAAAGAAGAAGGAAAGAATGTAGATTTGGACATGTCTCATTTTTGGAGGGAAAAGAGAAAGAAGGAGAATGTCATGATTTGTGACATGTCTCATTTTTGGTGGAAAAGCAAAGAAGGAAAGAATGTCGGATTTCGTGACATGTCTCATTTTGGGAGAGAAAGCAAGGAAAGAATGTGATTTGGGTGGAAAGAAGGAAAGAATGTTGATTTTGAAGAAGGTATAAAGTATATTTTGGAATTGGGAATGATGACATCTAAAATTAGCAAGGAAATCTATCCAATCTTGGAAATCCATTGTATATTATTAGAACTGAATTACTTGTAATTGATTGAAGAATTAATGTACGTAGTAGAATATACTCTTTTTAGGGTATAAATAGGGTGAGTCGACCTGAAAAGGTCGGTCTTGACTTTACAGCTTGATGTACATGTCTTGGTTACAAGCATAAAGTTTCTTCTTCTGCTTAAACTTTTGTGTGAGTGTATGTATCTGGTGTTTTAACTTTTATTCACTCTAAGTTTTATAATGTTCTTTTAAATCTGTTCACGTATAAATCTTGTTTCTAGAGTTGAACATTAAAATTAGTTACATGCTTTTAGACAACTCTAAAATTCACACTCGAATTCTGTTTTCTATAAATAAGATATAAGCTCTGTTCGTCATCATGTTTTTTTTCATCTTATGGAATTGTTTCTGCTTAGGCTATTTCCTTTCTCTTGTTCCCTTTTCTTAAACCAAAGGAACTTCTTGGAGACTAGAAGATCTCAAGCAAGATCTTCTTTATGTTGAAATCTAAGGAACCTTTAACAGTTTGACCTTCACTATCTCTTGGTGGTTGTACTTCTCCTTTGGTAGCTTCTCTTCACCAAGACTTGTAGTTTTTACCTGTGTTCAATAGTGTCTTTTGACACTCTAACTCATTTGTGTTCTTGTGCACTATTCTTCCTTCTCTTGCTTAATACTATTGCACTTTAGTAGATCTCAAAAACATGTATTAAAAATGATCTACTTTCCTTATTACTCCTTTTAAGAAAATTTTAACACTAACATGTGTTGATATATTTTGCACATTTTAAGATGATAATGATACATCCTTACTTAACTTAAAAGCCTTTAAATTTAAATTCCTTTTTTCTACCTTTAATAACTCTTAATATGGTGTTTTCAAGAAACTTAAATAATACTTGAATAAGAAACTTTAATAACACCAATTATCAAACCTTATTTTGGCCTCCTTTGTAGCAATCTTTCTTGGTGATTTGGTTCACCTATTTGTTACCTTTAACCTTTGAAATTTGTAGCACCTTTCCTTGACCAAATGATTTCTAATCCTCCTTGGATCTTGTCAAATTATGACTTCAACCTTGGCCTATTTAGTGGCCTCCTTCTCAAGAATTTGAATATCTTGAGGTCTTCATAAAACCTTTCCAAAATTTGGCAAAATTCTTGCCAAATATATCTTCCTTTTGTGCTTGTTGTCGGATGGTGATAATTGTCCCAAAATTTTCTTTATCAATAACTTCTCCTTGCTAGAAATATTCTCCCTTAAGCTATCTTCAAATCTCCTCCAATGGCCTCTTCTACAACTTTTCTAGAAGGGCTTCTCTAGCCTTCATCTTCTCCTCCTTTCAACCTTTCTTGAGACCTATTTTCTTGGGTCTTTAGTTTTTGTAGCTTTTGAAATATTCAATAGGACTTTTCCTAGTCCTATATCTTCAATATTTAATCTTTCAAATTTCTTCAACGAGACCTTTTTCTTAGGTCTCCTCCTTCTAGATATACTTTCTTATTTCTTCACTCTGCAATATATAGTCTTCAATGTTCTATGGAAAATTTATTTTTCCTTGAGTCTCTTTTTCCTTCAATCTACAAATCCTGCAATGGGACCTTTTCCTTAGGCCTCAAAAACTTCAATCTTCAACTTGTTGCTTCAAGTACTAGATTGATTCCAAAGAATATATTCTTCTTAGCTATTGTAGGAAGCTTCTCAACTTTCTTTTAATCAAATTTTTCTACAACAAAGTATTAGAAAAAACCATAATGGAAAATCCTTCAAATCTAAATGAAATGAACTTTACTAGTTGGTTTGTCAATCTAGTGGAATCAATGTTGAGTCGTAGTATTCACAAGTTTTTATGCAACTCTATGGAAAGACTCTAGCCAAATAGAAATTTTAGAAATTCTGAAAATGAGATTTTCTATCTCCTCTCAATCTCTCTTGTGGCTCTCTCTATTTCCTATCAATTTATCTTGTGCTCTAATACCATTGTTAGCTTTTGATACTATATATCAAAGGAAATGCAACCACAAGATCTAAAAAGAGTAAGTAATATTAACTATATAATAATGACAATATAATATGTAGGGAAAATATATAAGAAACTTCTGCTATAACTTAGAAAATAACTATTAATGAAAGCTCATGAAAATAGTACAATGTTGTATAATGGAGGTCTCAAACACTCCAAAATTTATGCATGATATATATTGTATCTACTTTTCCTTCTCATATCTATTCTATACTATTCTATATGCTTCACTCTATCTCACTCTAGCAAAGACCTATATATAAGAAGATATGTCCCTTGGCCTTTCACCTACCCATGACTCTTCATCTTCCTATTCTATGACTCATGTACATGTGGACTACATGCACATTTACATCATTGCATATTCTAACACTTGTGCATTTATTACATTGCATAAAGTAAATACTCAAACCTTAATCTAAGATACTCTCCTAATCTAATGATGTACCCAAGGTGGTACATTGGCATGTACTAAATAATGTAATATATTCTAATAATTGGACCATGGGAGGTCTCAAGTTTGATTCCCTCCCATGTCAATTTCTTTAAAATATATTGATGGTGTCAACATGCATGATGTGGCAACTTGTGATGATGTGGCATCTTATGATAACATGAAACCTTGTGGTGATGTTGTATTAGATGAAATCACCCTTTTGGATAGTTATAGTTTTGTGGAAGAACTATACAAATAACATATGATAGTCTATATAATTGATATGGCAATTTATATAATTGACATGGAATTCCATACAACTAACATGGTCACTAATGCATGAATTCTAAGATGACACATGGTAGTCCATATAGATGATATGAAAAACTATATAGGTGACTTGGCAATAGGTACACAAATATTGAGGCAATATGTAGTTGCTAATATGGTAGTCCATATAGCTAACTTGATGGATAATGCATGAATCTTAAGGCAACAAATAACAATCCATAAAAGTGATGTGGCATAGCACATGCTAGCTAGTGGAGGCATTCACTCAGTTGATGATGCAACATGAATCCTGATGCAACACATGGTAGATGATGTAGGGGCTAATGCAAGTGCTAATATAGCATGCTATGATTGCTCTAACATGGTAGATCATAAAACCTATGTGGTAGGCCATAACCACTAGTCACGTATAATTATATGTTAGGCTAATCACATTTTACCAACTCATCAAACTTTACAAGTAGCTTACATAGTCAACAACAAACTTGGTAATACATAAGACTTAGAGTGAATTAGAATATGACAAGTGGTACAATATGGTTTTTAGATTAGCTATAAAATTAGATCATGATAAATGGCATCTTATGACTTGTTGATATGTTACATAGTCAAGGCATGCTTGGCACCCATCAACCACCCACACAACAACACATTGTGTCCTCTCAACTGCTATAGGTACTAAAAGTTTTTAAAAATATTCAAAGGTTTTGGAGGTATTTTCTATGATTTTAGGGAAAACATTTTTGGGGCCATAACATTTGTATATGAAAGGAATTCTAGTTTTTGTTCTTAAATGACATATTTTTTAGAATGCTACATTTGTGGTGTTCTTTTTGTTCATGGTTACATGTAGATTTTTGTATACTAGAAAAATAGTTATGTATCACCATGTTCCCTTGTTGAGTGGTCCTAACTATGCTTCTTGGATGATCAATATTGAATATCTACTCCAAAGTAAGGGGTTAATCAAATATATGAATGAGGAGCCTTGTGATATTGATCCTATAGAAGTGGAGTAACTCTATAGGGATAAGAAGGATGAGGCTCATGGTGTCATTGCTCTTCATGTTGATAATGTATATGACACTTATGTTAGTAGCACCATAAATCCTAAAGTGTTGTTTAAGAAATTTTAGGGGCTATGCGATTGAATTGATTCCACACAAATCAATAGAATGGAGGTTGATCTAATAACCTTACCTATGGATTCAATTGATACTATTGATGAGCATATTAGTCAATTCAAGAAACTATAAGAGGATTTTTAAATTGCAAGAGGACTTCCCAAGGAGAGAAGAGAAGGATATGAAGCATTGGAGATGGAAAGGAACACCAAACTACTTAAAAATATTTTTTAAAATATATGATATAGTTACTATTATATTTGCCAATGGGGTAGCAAGCTTAAAGGTGTAATCCCTTGGTCCCGTTTATGTGGGACTTGTCACCCCTATTACACCTAGTCATGGTATGTGTGTGGGGGTATTTGAATCTCTTACTTTATAATTGGTTCATGTAATGTTGTTCCTATACAAGCTATTTATTTCTAGTGACATATTCCTATATTGGAATTTCATTCCACTTTAATGACTGAGGTTCTAAGTACTTTTTTACACCATCATACTATAAGAAATGCCATAATGGAAATTCTATTATTAATCAAGCTCATCCAAAGGAAGCTATTACCAAAGTTTAGAATGACAAGAAATCATAATAGAATCAAAAGTAGCCCAAGAAGTCTATCAAAAATTCTACTTGTGAGTTTTGCAAAATAAAAGGGCACAAGAAAAATTTTAATGTATTCAAATCAAGAAAATTGAGAAAGCAACAAGACATAAGGTGTTGATGTTGCACTCTTATGTGCACAAGGTGAGGATAACTTTGATAGAGAAACCTTATCAGATTATTTAGAAATTCATTCTACATATTGGACATCCACTTGTTCAAATGATTATCTCACAAATTTAGGGGTAACTAGGCACATGACAAAGCACAAATATCTCCTAAAGTCTATAACAAAGCACATACAGGGGAACATGTTATGATTGAAGATTATTCTTTATTATAGCTTGCAAGGTGTGTAGACATCAACATTGTATCTTTATCTTTTGATGAGCTACTTCAAGTTTGTAGTGTTGGTCCTAACCTTTTTCTATTTATCACATTACTCATATAAATAAGAAGGTAGAGTTTTATCTTGATAGATGGGTAATCAAGGATATAGATATTAGGTTGAAAACTATTACTTCTACATATTCTGATCAGACTAACCACATAAAATTTGAGATAAATACCTTCATGTTTGGTTTCCTATAGGAAGAAAATATTTGTTGTTATGGTTGCACATGTAAATAATGAAAATTAGGAGTGACATCATAGGGTTGAGCATCTTAGTTATGGATCCTTGAAATACATGAGTCAACACCAATTGCCCATTGGGATACCATGCATATTCCCTCCAAGTGGTGCATGTGAGGGGTTCATTATGGGGAAGCATCATAGGAAGACCTTTCCAAAAGGAGTGACAAGATAAGCATATCATCCCTTAGAGATCATACATAGTTATTTTTATGGACCTATGGGCACAACATCTCTCCCAAGAAATAGGCACTTTTATTTTTTATTGATGATTTCTCTAGATATGTATGGTTGTACACCATTTGCACTAAGGATGATGTTTTTGATAGGTTTAAGACCTTCAAGGCCCTTGTTGAATATCAACTAGATATGAGAATCAAATGTTTGGATAAATAAGGGTGGTGAATATGTTTTCTATACTTTTTATGGGATTTCCTCCTTTTAATTTTTGGATGACATGTTCTTTGCATGCAAAAAATCATGCATAGTACTTTCCTTTAGTAAATTATGGGTAAAAAGTGTATTTACATTTTTTTATGCATGAAGTAAGCCTTCAGCCAACAACACTCCATTGGAAGGTAACATTTAGATGGCCCATGTATTGATTGGATGCCAACTTCATAATAGATGACCTTCTTGTATCTTCAAGTGATATTATTGATAGATGACCTTGTCAATGGATGAAAGGGTCAAAGTTAACTTCATATGGTAATATATTATGATAAAAACTCTAGAAGGCTCTTATAGATGACAAGTCACATGATGATACAAATGTATTTAGATGACTCATTTCTTTAGATGATAAATTTTCTCTAAATGATAGCTCTTCTCCAAATGATAATAATTTTCTAAACAACTTTGGATGACAACTCATATCCAAATGATATCTCTAGATGATAACTCTAGATGACAACTCTCTTTTAGATGGTAGCTCTTCTCCAGAAGACCCAATTTTATAATGGAATAATTAGATGGTGATAATATCATTAGACATCAACTTTTTTCAAATATTCCTATTTCATGATGGTATGATCTTCATACAATAATTATCTTGTACAATTAATCTTGCTCCACTCTTATGCATCTCCAACATAAAAAATGGTAGGAAAATACAAATAGGATGATTTCTAAAATTATCTCTAGTGCAATGATCTAGATGACAACAATAAATTAGAACTCCAAGTTCTCTTGTAGAACTAAAAAACATAAACAACATAAAAAATGTGTCTTCTCCTATGTTCATATGATGATAATGATTCTCTTTACTCCTTAGCAATGCATTCCAATTAAATGTGCTCTTCTTTACAACTTCTATCAATCTTGTGAGCCTCTAGCTCCTCTCAACTAGAATGCTTGGTAATGTTTTTCCTTTATTCAAAACCTTCATCCATGATGGAATTTCAACACCTCAATCTGATCTTCCTTTAAATATCACCTTGTAAAATTGATCTATTCTTTCTCATGCTCCAAGATAAATGATAGCTCTGATACCATATGTTGGACTAATAAGGTGTTGGATAGAGTTTTATTAATAAAAAATATGAATTTATACAATGAAGGTGAGATAGTTAGTTTGGATAACAAGTTATCAACCACCTATTTGGGTGTAAAATAGTATTTACTTTCTACCATTAGGTTATTACATTAGTTGATTTATTTTACTATTGTAAATGTCTTAACAATGATTTATTGTTATGACATGATATATATTATTCACATTGTTAAGTGAATAATATATTGTTAGTAAGTTAGCGTTATATCCTAAGGTTGTTAGCTACCTTAGGGGGAAGGTTATCTATTCACGTTGTTTGCTACCTTTAGGGGGGAACAACTAATTAGGCTATTCATAGCCTAAATCTATTGTTATTTAAACTCATTTGCATATCAATATTTTACTAATGATTCAAGTCTAATTATCATTGCATATTGAATTTGCCAACATTGGCATAAGAGCATG
Source organism: Wollemia nobilis (assembly GCA_028583015.1). Lineage (NCBI taxonomy): Eukaryota > Viridiplantae > Streptophyta > Pinopsida > Araucariales > Araucariaceae > Wollemia > Wollemia nobilis. The sequence continues at coordinate 67,766 of JAQPPZ010017031.1, read as the reverse complement.
GAACCTTACCTAGGAACTCGAAGCAAATCTGGACAAGGCGGGAGGCATCCATTCTAGTTGTATCACAAGGCTCAAATCCTGAGACACAGGATCCATGGCCAGGCATATTCTTTGAGGCACATGAATAAAACACTTTGGTAGATGACATGACAATCAATATTTTGGTTGTCTTTGTTTGTTTGTTGAATTTTTTCCTAATACTTAATTGGCCTATAGGCTCGTAGATCTAACATCATATATTAAATCTATCAGGCCTAACAGACTACATGGATAGGTGTGGCTTGATCACCCGTAGACAAGCTATCGATAGTCTACCACCCACCACAAGGACCAACAATCAATTTTTTTTTGATGACCAACCCTGGATCCACCACAATTAGGCTCGAGAGCAAGTACCAGCCATAGGGGATAGACCCTATCTGGCCTATGATATACTGACTTCAAGAGAATGATGATCCCTCTGATAGAACAAGGGATAGACCATGTATAGCTAATAGAAAATCTAGGGAGGCAAACTAGTGACACGCGGACAACCTAGGGAGGTGAACAGAGGATGGATTGTGGATGCACCTAGCCTACGTATACAATGGCCTAGCCTAAAATGACATGGGACCCTTCATGACCTACTGACAAAACATGTTGACACTACTAGGTGATGGACATTGATAACTCATCTGGGCAAAACCAAAGGGAGCTGAGTGGACTACCGTAAGATAGTCATAAACATTAAGGCAAGGTTTTTATTTTAAACCACTCCAAATACTCAACAAGCTATATGTGGGATATTATTTTCCCATAATTTTTGTTTTTTTCTCGGCCATTAACACCTCCGAACTAGTCTTGCTAGAATTTTACCAATGTAGAGGACATTCAAAAAGTGAAATCCATGCGTAGATATGGCTTGGATATTTTTTGATCAGATTCAGTGGTGATTAAGCGGGCAATCAAGTGCATCGTTCAACGGTGATCTACGAGCATAGTGTTGTCTTCACTAAAATGTGTTCCTGCTATTCAAACCCTGTGAGCATAGTGTGCATCATTCAACGGTGATCTACGAGGTATAACAACGAGTAATCAAGGTAATAATCGATTTACCACTTTCTTATAGAGAAGATCACTGACATCTAAGTAGAGACCGATGTATTTCAGGGAGTCTGCTCGTGCCAAAAGACATATGCAGGTAAGGTTAAGTTATTTTTTCTTTCCACCATGTGAAAGAATGACATTTTTTATCAAAAAATGCAAAGGTCCTCAAGGTAAATATTGTTTTAATTTTTTTGTATTTTTTAGTATTTAAAATTAATAACTTGAAAATATTTTGAATTAAAAATCATTTTTTTTACAAACTAAGTGATTTTTTTCCAAATATTTTTTTTATTAATTTATTATACTAGATTAAATTAAATTTATGCACTAAAATTGAAGAAGAAAGGCCTAATTTTATTTTTCAAAATATAAAAAAAAATTACTGTTTTTTTTTGTTTTCTCCAAATCAAGGGGGGATAAAAGACAAAATTCAAAGCACAATTTCTTTTGCAACAAAATTGAATAAGAAAGGCCTATTTGTATTTTGCAAAATATAATTTTTTTTGTTTTTTTGTTTTCTCCATATCAAGTGGGGATAAAAGAAAAAATTCAAAGCACAATTTCTTTTGTAACCAAATTGAGATTTGTAAGCACTTTGCTCCAAAAAAAATTTCTAATCATTTTTTAGAGTAACATTTTATCTCATGAAGAAAAATCCTTGGATACAAAAAGCTCTTTGTCGTCTAAGAGTTCTTAGAAAGAGGAACAAACTTAAATGACAAACAACAAGATCTAATTTTCGTCGTATGCTTTGAGAGCATAGAAGAAATTTACCTTGTTTCCTTACATCGATCCTTGGAAGGGATTGGATCACAGCTATGGTCCCATGAGGATTAGAGAATCCTTTAATCCTGATGCCCCTCCAATTTTTGAGTGTTGAAGCCTTCAAGGTCCACTAAAACCAAGCCGTATGTCGACTAGTTCTGGATAGCCTTTCAAATGCTTGTCATGTGTCGACATGTCTTGAAAGGTGAGCTACTTTGTTATATTTGCAAATCAAAGAGGGATAATTGATCTTTGATAAATTATATTTTTGTAAAATTTGTAACACAAAGGGAGGAGAATTTGAAACATCAAATTTATTTTTTTTGCACAATACAAATACATCTTTTGTTGCAAAAACTTAATAATTAGGTGTATTTTCGATTTTACTCGACACCTATATTAAAAATTGGCATTCCTAAATAAGGTGAATTTTTGGTTGCATCCGACACCTTAGTGATCAAAATTTTGTGGGCACTCTTTGATTGATTATTGCATTTCCTTTCTTGTTTTCTACAATTACAAGTTATAAAATCAAGAGCACTCAAACCCCAAAATTTCACAATAATTTGTGTAAACTCATTGCATAGGTATAAGGCCAATTTTTATTGAAATTCTCTTCTAAATCAAAAATCCCTAATTCACTCTTTTTTTTTTGGATTAATTCCCTCAAACTAACTATCCTTCTTCGGGAGGATTTTTAGGCAGGTGCCATTAAATACCAATAAGAGTGAATTAACTCTAATTTCTACTTGTTTGGATTAAATATCCTCAAATTGATAATCCTTAGCAAATATTTTTTAGGCAAGTGCCATTAAATACCAAGTAGAGAGAAATAGAGACCATCTTGGATCCATTCTAGACCCTTCATAATGGCAACTATCAATAAATACTTAAATTATATACAATTGCTAAAGGGTTCTAATTTTTTAGCATGGAAGACCAAGATGAAAGTAATCCTTACTATAGAGGAAATGTGGAATTTAGTGGATGGCACTGATACATGGACCCACATCAACAAGAGTAGATCAAAAAGCATGGAACAAAAAGAACAATCATCTTCTCATGTTGATTCTCCTAGCTACTACTGATGAGATCCAACCCCACATTAGTGAAGCCAAAAATGGTAAAGATGCATGTGACTCATTGTGTACCATTTTTGAAGGTAAGAATCAATAAAAAATTCTAAACCTTAAAACCCAACTTCATACACTCCATATGAAGTCAGGTAAATTAGTAGAGCTTTTCCTTTGCAGAGTGGTAGAACTGAAGTCAAAGCTCAATGCTTTAGGATCCAAAGTAGCAGATACTATTATGACTTCAGTAATATTGAGGGCTCTTCCAAAATCCTTTAAGATGTTAATCACATCCCTTAATTTATCTCAAAGAACAGTCACCTTTATGGAGTTAGTCAACTTGCTTCAAACAGAAGAAGCAAATTAGATCCAAAGTGATGAAGTGTCAAAAAATGCACTTTACTCACACAATAAAAGTGGCAAGAACAAAGGTAACTATAAAAATGGAGGATAATATTTAGGATCATATACAAAATATAAGGAAAAGCAACCTCAGTCACAAGGTAAATATTGGAATAATTGCAAAATGGACAACCATGACACCAATCGGTGTTGGTTTAAAAAAAACAAGAAAAGAAGGGCAAAAATAAGCGACAAAAAAAAATAGACAAGGAAATGTTGCTATTGAAAATTTGTTTCTGATTCAGAAAGAGCACACAAAGTGCTCATGACCCATATAAATTCTACACAATAGGATTATGTTTGGTACATTGATTCAGGCACCAACAAACACATGACTAGTGATAAATAGTGGTTTGAGATATTTGTGGCAAAATAAGGCAAACCAGTAACAATTACTGATCATAATACCTATCATATCTAGGGAGAAGGCAGTATATCTATTTCCCTTCCAGATGGAAAGTGTCACATTCAAAATATCCTTTATGTTCTAGGATTGACAAACAATTTTTTGTCAATTCCACAAATCCTAGATAAAAATATGGTTGTCATTTTCAAAGTGGAAAATGGAATGAAACATTGCAATATTACCAAGTAGGGTAAACACATAGTAATCAGTTCTTACAAGCATGGCTTGTTCACACTAGATGTTGTTTCAACACCTCATGTTGTCATGGCGATCAACACAAAGGAGTTCACTTCTCTATGGCATAAGAAATTTGGGCATCTTAGTATTGGGTATTTACTTGAGCTAAGTAAATCTCAAATGGTGAAAGGACTTTACACCCTTTCATCTACATTACCAATATGCTTGGATTGCTTAGCAGGGAAGCAATGTCAAGCACCATTTGAAGCTAGCTCTTCAAGAGCTATCAAACCATTGGAGTTAGTGCACACTGATTTGTGTAGTCCCATGCCACAAAGCTTTGGAGGAATGAGGTATTATCAATTATTTATGGGTGATCACTCACTAGAAAATGTGGGTATTCTTCCTTCAATTAAAATCAAAAGCATTTTTTTACTTTTAATAGTTTAAGCAACTAGTTGAGAAAGATTCTAGATGCTACATAAAGATCCTCCACTCATATTGAGGGGGGAATATACCTCAAATAAATTCTCTTCATTTTTTAAAGCACATGGGATCAAAAGACAACTAAAAACAACTTATTCTCCACAAAAAAATGGAGTTCCTGAAAGGAGAAATCGTTCCATCATGGAAACTATTCACAATATGCTTAAAGGTGCAAATCTTGAGCAAAACTATTGGGCAGAAGCTGTCACATTGGCCATATATATTTTGAATAGGGCACCCACAAAGGCCCTTAAAGATATAACTCCATAGGAAGCATGGAGCATTAGGAATCCCTCCATATCTCATTTAAGAGTCTTTGGGTGTAAGGCGTTTATGCATACACCTAAATAAAAGAGAAAGAAACTATATGAGAAAACCTTATAGTGCATTTTCCTTGGATATGATGAATATTCTAAAGGGTATTGATTGTATGACCCTAGAACCAAGAAAATACACATACGTAGATATGTGGTGTTTGATGAGGCTTTCACACCTAGCTTTTGTGCATGATTGGTTGAGCCTTTGAGAAGGCTTTTGGGATAGATTTGAGGACAGATTTGGGATGGTATTTGAGCAGGATTGTTTGAGCCTTTTGTGAAGGCTTTGAGAACAGATTTAGGACATCATTTGAGCAGTATTGTTTGAGCCTTATGAGAAGGCATTGACACAGATTTATTAGCAGTGAAAGAGACAAGACACAAATAGAAAACACATCAACATCAGTTGCCTTGTTGAGCAGATCAGTGGATAGCCTAGATGAGTAGATTAGTGGATAGCCTAGCTGATCAGATTAGTGGATAGCCTAGCTGAGTAGATTAGTGGATAGCCTAGTTGATAAGATTAGTGGATAGCCTAGCTGAGCATATCAATGGATAGCCTAGCTAAGCAGATTAGTGGAGAGCCTAGTTAAGCAGATCAATGGATAGCCTAGCTGATCATATCAATGGATAGCCTAGTTGAGTAGATCAGTGGAGAGCCTAGATGAGTAGATTAGTGGATCCCACCTAAGCAGATCAAGATAGCCTAGCTTTGAGTAGATTAAAGTAATCATTTGTATTGGGATAAGGATCCCTATTTCTTTGTAAAATATTATAAGGATAATATCCTGTGGACTACCCCACATTGGGGGAACCACGTTAAATCTTGTGTCTCAATTGTGTGTGATGATTTGTGCACTTGCTTACTAATGCTATCTATGTTATTAATGCACACTACTATATTTAGTTATTGCAATTGAGGACACTAATTGATATTATTTTGGAAAGAAAGTAAAAAGTGGGCACTACTATTCACCCCCCTCTCAGTATAAGCTTGTATTCTTCAAAAACAATAGATCTAAAATAGGGTAATCTAATGATGCATAAATAAAAGTAGATCTACACTAGAAATTGAAGAAATTGCATCTCAAATCCTAGCTGCTATCGCTCAGGATGACTAGTCTGCTAGCCAGTACTACCGTCAACGGTTGCACCTACAGGCTGCTATCGAAGATAGTGGCTGCTAATTATGATATTTCCTCCTCGTATCAGGTTCTATAACTTAGAAATATTTAGTTGAATATATGCTCAAGATTTTTTGATGTGTATAAACATGGATTTGTGAGTGAAATCTCTTGGATCTACAGTAGATTGATGGCAAATGGATGATTTTCTTCTCGATCTTGTGGAAGCTCCATTGTTGATGGTATGCTTGATGATCTGCAATCAACCAACACTTTGGTGCTCCTCACAAGGTTGTCAATTTGTTGCTTAATGCAGCAAGGTTTCACTGCATAAGATTGTGATTTAGGGATGCATACTTATTCCTAGAAGGGTGCATATGTAGGAACCCCAAATCCCAAATATTGGCTTCTTGGAGAAGCCAAGATTCAAATTTTTATAAAACTAGCTATTAGAGGGAAAGGTACAGTTCTAGACTTGCATGGGAGTGGTAGTTAGGAGGAACTTTGGGATATTCACACCCAAAACCGCTTGAATACAATGAAATTTTAGTTACCCTACATGATTTGGGTCCACATTTCACGATTGACTTTGTCTCAATTCTATCCATTGTCCATAGTAGAAGCTAGCTCGTATCCACTTTGAGCTTCAATGGTTGGGATAGTAGCTACTCTGGTTGATAGCAATTGCACCTGAATAGGTCATAACGACCCCTAGTGAGTGGTTAGAATCACTACTAGTTCTTGGAAGGGTCCAAGATCATTCATATGGTCTGCAAAGGTGCCCATATGAGTAGTCTCCTAAAAATGATATGTTTTAGGTGTCTACAACTTGAAATAACTTTGAGAGCATGTTTTTTTGTTGATATATTCAAGCTTTGTGTTAAGGCTTGATGTAGTTTTGAGACAAATTTTGGTGCAGATTTATTGAGCATAGATAGAGCAGAATTTGTGCTAGATATGAGATAAATTTGAAGCAAATTTATGCTAGATTGAGGATAGATTTTAGTGTATATTTGAGATAGAGGTTGAGCAGAGTTGAGAGTAAACTTTAGAGGTGACTGAGCAAAGAGGAAAGTAGTCTCCAATGGATAAATATACATTATCCAATGTAGTGGGGATAAAGGTCTCCTGTAGAGAGAGATCCACAAGCCAGAGCAGTGGAGGTAGAGGTTTTCTATAAGATCACCAACCAAAGCAGAGAGGGTAAATTTCTCTTATGGATAGAGTTCCATGAACCATAGCAAGGGGAAGAGTTCTCCTATGGATAGAGTTCCACAAAATAGAGCAAGAGGAAAGAGTTCTCCTATGGAGTGTGATCCATGAACCAGTTGGGAAGATAGAGTTCTTTTGTGGAGAGAGATCCATGAACCAGTTGAGGAGATAGAGTTCTCCTGGATCAAATTCCACAAACTAGAGAAAATAAGAAAGATTTATCCTATGGAGAGGGATCCACAAATCAGAGCATAGGGGATTGGTGTCTCATTTGGACAAAGGTCCATAAAAATTATAATAGGGATTTGATTCCCAAGAAGATTTGTTGAGAAAATTTAGTAGAAATATTTTCTCAGTGGAGTAGTCCACATTGGGTGAAGCACGTTAAATTGGTGTATCTATTATGTGTGATTATTTGTGCATTGCTTTGATTACTTTTGTTGATATTGCCATTGATAATATTGGATAATATTATTTGGGAAAGAAAAGTAAAATTTGATCTTATATAGTTCACCCCCCCTCTCAGTATAAGCCTATGTTCTTCAATTGGTATCAGAGCGGGTTCCTTCGAAAGAGTCTAACAGATTGAAGGAAGAGTGTACAGGAACAAAGATGGCATCTCAGAGTGGATATTTAGATAATAAGGCACCATTGTTCGATGGGAACAACTATGATTTCTAGAGCATAAAAATGAGTACTTACCTAATGGTACAAGAATATGAGACATGGCAAGTAGTTGAGAATGGGTTCACACCTACAACTAATCCTACCACAGACAAAGATGATAAGATCCTACACATGAATAATGTAAAAGCAATGAATGCAATATTGGGTGGATTACGTGAAGTAAAATTTATAAAAGTTATGCATTGCAAATCAGTAAAAGAGATATGGAAAAAGTTGAAGCAAGCATAGGAGGGAGATAAAATTGTCAAGATGAAAAAATTACAAAATCACAAGAAATAATTTGAAGAATTGAAGATGAAATATGAGGAAGACATTGTTGCATACTTACTTCGTGTGGATGAAGTTGTTAACTCCATGCGAGGACTCGAATTTAAATTTGAAGAATTCAATGTTGTTCAAAAGGTTTTAAGATCACTTCCTATGAGGTATGATGGAAAGGTTTCAACCATAGAAGAAACAAGAGATCTTGAAAATCTGACTATGGACTAGTTGAATGGAACTCTTACAGCTTATGAGATGATATTAATAAAGGATCCTATTCCCAAGAAAGAGGTAGCCTTCAAAGTAGTAAATAAGACAATAGATAAGAAACCGGATTCAAGTAATAAGTCAACCAGTGATGAGGAAGCCAACTATGGCATAAGGAACAAGAAGGACTCAAGAAAGCACAAAGGTATGAAAACAATGAAGTGTTTTAATTGTGGTAAATATGGTCACTATGCATCTAAATATACAGAAGCTGAGAGTAGTAGCAGTGAAGAGAAATGGGATCATAAGAAAAAAATAGTAAAATCCAAGTATGAAAATAAAAGTAGGGATGGACAAAGCAAGCATGGAATTTTTTTTTTTCAAAGGCATAAGAAGAGTTTCTATGTAGATAAGACAGGCAAGAGTTCAAGTGATAGTGATGAAAAATCATCAGATAGTGAAGAAGAAAAAAATCTCTTTTTTGTAATAGAAGAGAAAGGAAGTGCTCATGTTGAAGATAAATTTGATTAATATGAAGATCCTCTTGAAGACAAAGAAGTGGAGAAGGAATCAGAAAATAAAGAGGAAGGCATAGTAGATCTAGAAGCTGAACTTATTTTTTCTCTTAAAGAATTGAGAAAGGTTAGAAAACAAAATTAAAGAATCAAGGCTCAATTTCATGAATATGATGAATAAAAGGGAAAGCTTATACAAGATCTGAAAAACTCAGCTAAGACAAGGATATTTGAATAAAATTTAGAGTCAAAAGTATTATAATGTGAAATATTAGAGCATGAGGTAGTTTCACTAAGGAAGGAAGTGAAAGATTCTAAAGAAAGCTACACAGGTTTGGGAAAAGTTCAAAGACCTTGGATAAGATTATCAATGCACAAAGATCTTCATCAAACATAACATGACTTGGTTTTGAAGAAAGACAAGGGAAAAAAGAAGAGGAGTCAATCTCAATCTCCAAAGAAGAAGAAGGTTTTTTTTTTTTTTTTTTTTTTTTTTTTTTTGCAAGGCAAAGTTCATTTTGGTACAAGCAAAGTGGTAAAAGAATTGATTATAATATTTTATATTTTAAGCCAAAAATATTGGCTAAAAGGTTGAAGACGAAATATTACGCCCATGGTTTTAAAGAGAAAATAGAATATATTATAATATTTTAATATTATAATAATTAATCCAGAAGGGCTTATTAAAAGAAGAAAAAAATAATTGATGAAGACCCAAATTTCGGTTAAAAGAAGAAAAAAATAAATTAAATTTATTTAAATAATATTTAAATTATTTATTTAATATAATATTTAAATTTCGGTTAAAAGAAGAAAAAAATAAATTTCGGTTATATAATAATTAAATTTGAATATTCTTTTGTGGCAAGGGTATTAAGCAATGGTCTTGCCCAATACCTCCTTGTTATGATCCCATCCTAAAATAAAATTTGTAATTCTCATATGATTATGTAATGACCCCCCTTACAACATGGGGACCCATTTATAATGTTATTTTATAATACTTTGTAATGGTATGTGGTAAGTGAGGTGCCTAGACAAGTGGACCCATTTCATTTAACCATTATAAAGAATATAATTGATGTTTGGTAGAATATTTTAGCTCGAGTGGCACTTTGCATGTAAGTCAAATCTTAAGAATTAGGTTAGGGTTGCAAGAAGTGTATCTTTAAAAGACATGGGCCCATGAATGAATGTATATTTTGCAAATAATTGAAAGTATTAAAGGTGGTTGCTCCCTTGAAGAGGCTTGTGATTTTGTATTGTTTTGTGAGATTATTTTAATTTTGCATTTATATTTTGTATTGCAATATAATTTTCTTTCATGGAATTCTATTTTAATTGCAATATTTATGTGAATGAGTTTATTTTTATTAGAATATTCTTAACAAGTGGCATCAAGCACTTTCTAGGGTCAAGTTCCATTGTGACTGCGACAATTATTGCCCTTCTATTTTGATTTTTAGGTATAAATTTTATATATTTCCAATTTTCTATTTGTTTCCTTACTAAAAAATAGAACAACCCTTTTTTGTATTAGTTTATTAGGTTAGAAATCCTATGTCAGGGGTTTTAAATCATCATTGAGGAGTTATAGTTATTGGCTAAGCTAGATTTCTTGTAAAGCATCTAGTGAAGTGAGGAGTGATTATGCTCCAATACCCAAGCCTTAGAAAACACTCATCTACAAAATTGATCTCCTACATATCTTCAGGTATATCGAGACACCTCCTAGGATTAGGAGAAACCTATACCCATAGAAATATTTTTGGCCTTGTATTATCTATTGTACATAAGATATAGTATAAAAATATTACCCTCCCATACTGTCAAAAAGCCAAGTAGTGTGCTCAAGGGTATGCGTGCAATCCTCCTTGAGTAGTGGCTTGAAATATTGGTTTGAAAACTATCATTTGTCACTGTGGTATACCAAAGGGCCTATGGGTAGTACATACACCCTAAGTTAGAGTACCCAATTTTGTTAATGTTTTTTTGTTGTTTTGTTTTTTTAATTTACATGGTGGAATCGGTAGCCGCCATGAATCTAGGCAGGTTGTCCAGCTTTTTATGGCCACCACAGTATTCTGCACTTTCCACCCCGGAAGCCGCCACACAAATATTCGTGCAATCCACCCCTATAACCACCATGCCACAATAATTTTAAACCTTTATACTGCTGAAAGCACAAGGAAAGGGACAAGCACCAATTTTTTTAATGTTAAACCTACAAAAAACTCCTATTCTATCAACTTTTAAAACTTGTAATCAAATCCTACCAAAAAATTAAGCATATGAAGGAGACTTCCCTATCCTAGAATTACTACATAAAATAGTTGAAAGAAGTTGGAGAGGAACATAATAATCAAGATAGAAATAGTTAGATTCATTATTAGTTATGACAACTTTGTCAGTGCTAGTAACAATTGGGTATAATTTAAGTTAGAGGCAGTAACAGTTACGATAGACTTGCTAGTTTCCAGTGTCAATAACAATTGCATGTAATAGTCAGAATTCATATTAGATAGGGAGTAAGATAGAACAATGTTAGTAACAAAAAAATATCAGTAATAGAACAATGTGTTTAATAGAAAGTGTCAGTGACATAATAATGTCAATAATAGATAATGTAGAGTCTCATAAGGGGTTGTCCGACAAGAAACCAATTTTCTAAGTGAATCAAATCTCCAAGAGAAAAACCAACACTTTCCCTATAAAAAAGTTTGGGGTGCCCAAAAACAATGTTGTGATATATAGCTAATTGTGATTGTCTTGTCGAGCTAATCAATTTGGTATATAGCCTCCATGCACTTTTTTTGGGGTGTCAAAAAAATATTATTTTGGGGTGTAGTCCATTACAATTATATTTTTGAGCTAATAATTTTTTATATATCACCCAAACACTTTTTTTAGTTCCTTACTAAAAATAGTAACTCCTAAAATAACACTTTTATTTTTAGTAAGTTAGTGGAAGTGGTTCAAATCATACCAAAATGACTAGTGAAACTAGAGGACACCAAAAGGAGATAGAACAAAACACTTTTATTTTTAGGAAATGCATGTAGGCAACAAATCCACCTCCGAGAAGAAGAAGAAATGATAAGATCTAGATTTGCACATTTTTGTTAATTTTATCATATGTATAGTTTTGTCAAAATGTACGATGTTGGGTTTTGCCTAATTGCACAGTGTAGGGTTGTAAATTTACAATTGGGTGTGATTACACAATTTCATAAATGTGCAATTAGAAGTTAAATGAAATAAAGTTGAAATGTGCATCTAGGTTTATTTGATAAAAATCAAATTAGACGTAGGGAAACCTTAATGCATTAATTATTTTGATATATTTCAGGGTGGCAGTTTTAAATAGTGTGTTATCTCAAGAAATCACTTTGGATCATCCTAGGCAAGCATTATAAAGTCCCCCATTCAATTTTCATGGTTGCTCATTATTGTTCGATATTTTTCATTGATGTCAATAAGTATTGTTATCCGTTGATCATTGTACTAATGTTTAGAATTGATATTGTATCTCTTACAAAGAAATATTAATATGAAAACAAGAATTATGGATTGTGTACCAATGTGAATTTTGTTTGTACATATTGCTAGTGAATACAAATTGTACATTTTGTGCAAGTATGGCTAGAATGGTGTGGTAAATGGATGATGTTACAAATGGAATTGCATTATTAATAATATCACAACCTCGGGTGATGATATAAAATGAGCCTTATGCATTGTTGTTGCTATACTTATATGTTTATTAATTTTTGGAAATAATAATGATCAATCTTGATGGTATTAATAAAATATAGTAAATTGAGGATTGCATGTTGGAATACTAGGTTGGCAAATGCACCATAAAGATAAAAAATTCTTATTTTATGGATATTTTGTGTGTAATTTAGAAAATTTGTAAATGAAATAATGCAACAAGGGTTTTTGCAACCATACAGTTGGCCAAACCAAATCATACAATTGATCATTTGTCTAGTTTTAGGAATGCCAATGCATAGTTAAACTTGTTGAAGGAGGAAACCAAGGGCTTAGAAGTGAACGATCACAAAACTCTTGGGTTTTACCTAAAAATTGACTTTTCAAGAAATTGTACAAGTGGTAAATCATACAATTTAGGGTGTTGTATGATTTGGATCATACAACTATACAATTTGGGACATACAACTAGTTTTTGAGAGTTTTGTAAATCGTACAGTGGTAAATTGTACAACTGTATGATTTGGACCAAATTTGTTACAAAACTTTAGAGATCATTCCAAAACCTCCCAATTCAGCTCCCCCTCTAGTAATAATACCCCGTGTGCTACACTTGGTACCATTGCCTAATCTAACTTTGATAATTTGTACCATTTTTTATCTAAACTGGGTAAAAATTATCGTAGTTGAGAAGAACCTACAAGTGATAATTTTTTAGTAGAAATCAATTGGAGGTGAATGACAAATACAATTTTACAAAGATGTAGGAGATGAGATCAAGGAGAGGAGAAAATCCTAGTTAGGAGTATGAGAATTACTCAAAGAGGGAACGTGAACAACTTTGTACAAGATACAAATAAACCAGTGATAAAGCAAGTATGGTTTTTAGATGAAGGATATATTGAATGGTGAGATACATTGTTGATAGGAATAAAAGTAGTATAAGAACCACCAAGAGTCAATGAGAACATTGGTGTAAGAGAAAATATTGATAAAGGAACTATGCACGGTTACAATGAGTGGATGGTCACACCTGAACAAGCAGGAGGAAGGTTGCAAAGAAGTGTGGAGGATGGGAGTCAGGCACTAGAGCAATAACATATGAGATATCAGGGAGAAATACTAGGGCCACAACCAACATACCAATGAAGGAGGTCATAGAGTGAAGATGCACAAGAAGTTTATAGATTAGTGTTTGGTGAAAATAAGGTACCAAAAATAAAAAAAATTTATGAGTAGCATCATAGTGTATCACCCACACAAAGGAGGAATCAATCAAGGATTTTGAAGGATACTTCATCAAGTGAAAAATAAGGAACCTCATCAATGGCTAACATAGCCATCCAAGTAGGTAATTAGAGGTGTATACCCTTCATAGTATAGGGAAAGGAGAATCCAAAAAGCCACATCAATACATGTATAACCATCTAGAAAGTGAATGACGTAGACCAACCAACTGAATGGTTGTAGCTATTTCTTACCACATTATGAGTACTTGTAATAGATTGGTATATAAAGTGATGAAAGATGCTTTCATTGAGGAATTTTATCCCTTGAGGGATGATGGTGATATTGTAATAAAAATATATACCACCAAGCAAGGAATCGATAAGGACATTAAAACATACAACCTTCGATTAAAGCAACTAGCAGATAAAATATAAATATCACTAGTAAATGCATTGGTTAAACAATGGTTCCCTGATGGGCTACTACCAAGGTATAAAAAGAATATGAAGGTAGTAGCATCCTCAACATATGAGGAAGCCTTGGAAAAAGCAAAGAATTTTGAAAGTGAGCTAAAGAAGATGATAATAGGAATAATGATACATTCCAGGCGTGATGACTTGGATAGTGGTGAAGATGACATGATACATCAAACCATTCAATAATTTTGAAAGGAATTAAATAAGATAATAAAAGAGGTCAAAGGAGATACTAGGTAAGATAAAAAATATATCTGGTGTACAGAATGTAAGGTCGAGGGGCATACAAATGTGAACTACCCTTGAAATAAATAATATTATATATTTAATGTGTTGGAACATGAAGTGGTAAATTGACCATTCAATTCAAAGGGTCAACATCAGACTTTAGCAATTGAGTAGGAGGAAAAACCAAAACCCCAATGGAATGGACAAACTACAACCAATGGGTATTATAGAAATAATCAAAGAGGGGGAAGGCCATATAAAGGCAACCAACAAGGAGTTCAAAGCCACTTGTAATATTATTTGGAAGGAAGATCGATCATAAATATCATAATTGTTAGGAGTGAGGGCATTTTACAAAGAACTATCCTCTCTAGATATAGAAGACAACACAAAATAATGCTACACATATGTGTAGATGGTGTGGTCCAGGTAACCACAAGGATACCAATTGTCCTAAGCAAGTAGGTATAAGTGGCTTGTAGAATGTGAACTTTTTAGATATTGATGTACCTCCAATTAAGAAGGAAATTTAGAAAGAAGTATTAATTGTGATACAAAGTTAAGCTAAGAAGGACAACCACCCAGAATCTACCAAAGAAAATAAGAGATGGAAAGTGGTGGAGAAGGTAATTGAAGAAGAGGTACAAAAATCTAAGCATTTAAGACTTGCAAACCAAAAAGAATTAAAGAAGCCATGTGTATTAGAAACCCAAGTAGTAGTTGTGTAAGATTTGGTAGCACAAGTCCTAAATACAACAATAGAAATCAATATGGCTAGTTTGTTGGAAGCCATACCATCATTACATAAGGTGATGGAAGAAGAGATGAAACAAAAAAAGTGATGGAGGTTCAAAGCCAACTGATAAAGGAAGAGAAATGAAGGATTATTTTATGGACCCAACCATATTGATGATTGATATGGGGAAGAAACTAGCATTGGTCCATATAGATATTCTGGGACATAAGTTAGCACAAGTTATTGTGGATGGAGGATCCAGTGTTAATGTGCTATGAGGGAAAAAGTGGAGGGAT
Source organism: Wollemia nobilis (assembly GCA_028583015.1). NCBI lineage: Eukaryota > Viridiplantae > Streptophyta > Pinopsida > Araucariales > Araucariaceae > Wollemia > Wollemia nobilis. The sequence goes on along the minus strand of JAQPPZ010017031.1, from coordinate 52,368 downwards.
ATCGGTGTTTCATCATTGTGGGCATCAATTTTTAGGTTATATAATGTTGACCAATATAGTATCAAAACAAAGAGAGTATTGACAACATAATAGGTGATAATAGCTGACCAATAATTTATCTCAAATTTCATTGTGATTAATATGCAAAAGCCTGCATATAATGCACTGTTAGGGAGAAGTTGGCTATGAGTAGCCAAAGTTAATCACAATTGGGGAAAAGACTAGGTCAAATTCAAGAAAGGATAGCATAAGTATATATTAACTTGAAGAATCAAATAATTAGTGTAACAACCCTACTATAATATCTATTACTTAAATAATGATTTGTACTTATTTTATTTCTAGAGCAAGATACTTTTGATGGATTTGTGACTGCAGGAACAAGTGTCCATCGCTGGGTAGAAAAAATGTACTCATACGAACTAGGGACCCCTCCTTTAGGTGGTAGAGAGGAGGCGACCACAAGATTTAAGAAGGGATATGATGAAAGTATGAAAAAATATCATGGTCCATAAGTACATGGAATCTCACACGCGTGGTATTCATGTAGTTGCATTCATATAACTACATTTTAAAATATTTGATTTCAATTATATATGTCTTGTTTGTTGACTGCATGCCTTTGAATTGGAAAAATATTTATAAAATTAGAGAAATAAGTCTAAATGATAATCTAAGAAATTGTTTGATATTGTGCTTTATAAATAAATTTAAAATAAAATAAATAGAAATAAATATAGATAAAAATAAAATAAATATATATGTACTTTTAAAACCTAAAAAGAATGCATATTAGTCTAATGTTTTTATGTTTGCATATAATATTTTTATGTTTGTATATAATACTTTTATATTTGTACATAATGTTGGCTCCATGACCCGGTTACCACCTAGCAGATATTAAGGATAAGAAAATTGCATGAAAAGAATCCACATGTTGAAATAAAATTTCTCTACTCTCTATAAATGAATGCATACCTGGGGGGGAATTTTCACTCATTATCTTTTGTGCATTGGGGCACAACAAACTACCTTTTACTGTGATGTATCAACCACCGCATCAATTGACCGATGCTCACTTTATTCCTATGCTGAAATATAATCTCTACTCCATGTTGTAGCTTGGTTTTAAAAAAATAATTCTATAGTTTTAGGTTAAAAAATGTTATTAATTGAGTATGGTTTATCATGTTATTACTTGTAATAGATAACCTTTTAAATCATTTTAAAATTATATGAGTTTGAAGGGTAGCCGCAAGAATTTTTATTATGAATATTTTAAATTCGTAGAATTATCGTCTCAATTGTCTTGACGTAGAGTTTTAAGCCATTCGTGAGTTAGGTGAAGGTTTTAAAACCCTAGATTTACTTTTGTGGAGAGGGAATTTTTAAATTTAAGGATAAATTTATGACTTTATAAGTTTTCTAATTTAAATAATCCTTTACTACGAAATCCAAATTTGAATAAATTTTACTTCATGTGTAGCCTTACTTTAATCCTTTATAAACTAGCATATTTTTTTGGAATATATATATACCTTGTAGTGTATAAAAATAATAATAGTAAATAAGAAGTGAAATGTATATTTGCTTTATTAAAATTTAATGATTACATTTAGTTTTATATGCATAAATATATAAATGAATGTAGTTGTTTTATTGAGCTATATAGTGGTTGTTTAATTAAATAAGTTTGCCTAGTTATGTTTCATACTCCCTGGATTTAGCATAATGGTCGGTAATCAGCATCCGCCCTTTGCAAAAAATAAACCTAGATTAATGTTATTGGTTGCATAAGATTTAATATATGTTTTTACATTGAAAAAGTTGGGTCTTTATAAATACAAGATTGTGCACATTTGAAGTATGTCTTTTTACAAAGAAAGGAAGCTATCATTGGATATGAGATTTGTGAAAATTTAATATTTTAATTTTAAGCCTGAATTTTAGCCTAATTAGATTTATATCACTAATTTTTCCCATTCGAATTAAATAACGGTTGCTTTACCTGGAACAATGAATAATCTAAAAACTAGATATACATTCATTATTGATGGTTATTCATAAGATGAATCATAGTTGTATTACTTTAACGATGCTAACTAAATTACTTAGAGAATTCAATTTGAATTATTATATTTGTATTAAAGTTTTTATTGATAGAGCAACTACGATTACTTTACTTCCATATGAACTAACTCAATAGAATGCTTACATAAAACAAGGTGGCAAATTTTGCTATATTGAGTAGTTGGTCATCATAGTTGAATGACCGATGTGTGCTTTACATTTCATTAAGACTTTTTATAAATGTATATATTGTTCAATGCTTAAAGTAGTGTATATATATATATATATATATTTGAAGTAGGGGAAAAATGGTGCACCTAATGATGAAGAACAATATGCATCTATCGCTAATGTGTTATGAGCATCAAAATGGAAGCATGCAAGTAAAAGTGGAAAAGACACCAAATTGCAAGAAATGAAATAAAAGGAAGTTTATTTCTATTAATTTGATGGTTCAAAACCATGGTTACATAGATGTCCCCTTGAGGGCTCAATATTGATACAATTGTTACAAAATGGTGCCCAAGGATCAAATCCTCAAAGTAACTCGTGTGCACTTCCAATGTCTTTCCTCGTACCCACAATTGAGGTGGGTGAACCTATGATGCCACCACTTTTTTCTATGATCTTGATGTCCTTTCCTTCCTCATGCACTGTAGGAACCTGCACCTACACACAAGGAAATCAGAATCATTAAATAGCAAGTGTGTATATTGAAAACATGCAATCCCCACAGGCACTAAAAGACTAGAAAACATGAATATGCAATATGCCTATCTAAATCAACTCCAAATGACTTGAAATTGTAGAGGTATGTAAAATAGATGGTTTTGGGAAGATATCACTAAAAATAGAACCAAAATTGCATCCGATGGCATGGCGTAATCATAGTGCACTTTTCCAACCTACAAAACCCAAAGCAAGCAATTTCTACCCCTAAACATATCCAAAATGCATGAAACTTGGAAAGAATACATAAAATGACATTTCAAGACAACCCATGTGGTCATATTTGCAAAATAAGTCACATATCCATGTGCATGCTCTGATGGACCCTACAAGCCTACAAAAACTAAAAATATGATATCTCACTCAATATAGCTCCAAAATGCATGAAATTTGGACAGCATGTTCATATACTAATCTAGAATATAACTAAAAAATAATAGTAAAGAAATAATGCACATATCTATCCTCATACCTTGCAGGGATGGTGGGGACTATCACAGAATGGGGACCATCCTAGGGTGGGACGACCACCAATTCTGCACTTATTTTATCACCAATTCCTCTATGAATTGGTCAAAAACCTCCTACTAGTGTTGTCATCAAATTTTGTGGTGAAATTCACTCATATGGTTTGGTTTTGTAAATAAATTGCACCTCCTAGATCACTCGCAAACCTCCTTCGCTAGGTAGAGATTTCGAGGGAAAAAGGCACAAAAGGGTGAGGGGAAATCTTGGCAGCACTCCGTTGCTATGTCTCAAAACTCCTCTCTATATTTGTGTGGAAAATGGATCCACTTTATAGCCAAAGGAGGCCTTTGGGCAAGAAGGCATGCGAGGGCATGCAGGGCAAGAGGCGCCATTTGGCCAACAGGGTGGCATGCATTGGAGGGGGAAGAGAATCTCCCATTTTGGCCTCCCTCATGCAGTATGTCATAAGGATTCTATGCCCTCTGACTTGCATGCTTGAATAGGTAGGGAAAATGGCAGTTTTTGGGTGCCATTTGTCCAAATTTGACTTTTTGGGAGTCAAACCTTGTGGTCGTCCCACCCTAGGATGGCTACCTGAGGTGGGATGACCATAAACTGTGACCATCCTAGGGTGGGATGGTCATGCCTATGTGGCCCAAAAGCTCCCAAAAGTGGGGTAGAGCCTTCCAAGAGTGGTTAGGACCACTATAAAACCTCTGAGGGTTGCCCAAGGGGGCCATATGGTGTCAATTAGACCTTGTCTTGGTTGCCTAATCGGATTGACCAGATTTTAGTGTCTATAGATGCCCCTTTTTGAGATGCATTGTGTGCAGCACAATGCTGAGCAAAAATAGATGACTAAAATGTTAAATTATTAGGGTTATTCAATAACCTAACCAACTTTTGATGCCCCAATCATGGAAAGAGCATGCATTCTTGAATCCTTGCTTCTGATGAGCTAAGGAACTTGCTTCAAGTACAACCTTGCATTTTAGGTTGACTTGATCTTGGACATTATTCATTCATGAAGAGGTGAGGCCTATTATCCTTCATGCTTATATAATTCCAAGCATTTGTTTAATTTAAATTTGTGCTTGTTTGCTTCCCCAAGCAAGAGCGTGATTGTCTTTGTCAAAGATTCGTTGAATGAACACAATTTGCATGATTGAGTGTGTGATTGTTGATTTTGATTATGAATTTGTTAAGTATGACTACCCCCTCAAGTGATGAGTTGATGAGGGAATGACCAGTGATAAAAGTGATGAGTCACTTGACACATATGACTTGGATAGGGTTTCCTTCAGTTTTACTCATTGAAAAATGGAGCATTTTGAGAGGATTTTGATGATTTTGTTGATGTTGTATGGAAGAAAGGAGCTAAAAAATTCATTCCCATGGGGTGGTCTAGCCACAATGGCCTTATTAGGGTTTGAAGTAAAGAATTTTCCACTTCTCCATGAGAAATTTAGATTCATTTTGATCCTTTGTGAAATTTGACCAAATTTGAGCTATTTTTGGTGGGTTTTGGACCCTTTTTGGTGCATTTTAAGTTGTTTTTGTGCAATTTTTTTGTGGCCATCCTAGGGTGGGATGGTGGCATATTTTATGGCCATCCCAAGGTGGGACGATCAACCAAATGTGCACTCATCCCACCCTGGGATGGTCATGGCCCTAAGAGGGTTATTTAAGCCAAAAATGGGTCATTTGGGCTCATTCTTGCATTTGGAACTTTGCAGCTTGAGAGGTGAGGAGGAGAAGAAAGATTATAAGTAGTGGAGTACTACTAAAATCATCCTATAGTCACCATGAGCTAGTGTGTAGACTCATCTAGTGGTGGAGCCGATGCGAGATGGGTAAGAATTGAATTTCTTACTACACTATGCTTAAGATTAAAAGTGGAATTATTGCTTATTTTTGCTTTTTGATAGAGCACACTAAATTCTTGGTAATTGAACCTAATTAGGGATGCCCTATAATTTTTTATGCTTATTTTTGTGTTTTTATGTAATTTTATTGCTTTATTTTGCTTTATTTTACCATTATTTTACTATTTTTGATGGCCTGGAAGGCCCAATTTTGCCCAATTTGGGGTCATCCCTGGGTGGGATGGCTAGCCTAGGCTATTTAGGGGTCATCCTAGGTGGGATGGTCATATATTTTGGGGCCATCCTTGGGTGGGACGACCACAAACTGGCCTAAAAAGGGCCTTTTTTGGTCTTTTTGAGTGTTTTTGAGGCATTTTGAAGCCTATTTGGAGCTTGTTATTGACCGACTTGTCTCTGCCAGGTGGTGAAGAGTCGGTGTCAAGTTCTGACCCTCTTTGATACCATGAGATACTTATTGACTGATGCTAACTAGGAGTGGCTTGATGCCATTGGCCTCAAGCAGGTGACACGGTTAGAGCCTATGTTGGGCGACCATGCTTACTTGATGACTCTTATTGATCTATGGGACCCATGCACCAACACCTTCCACCTATCGATAGGGGATATGATGGTGATATTGGAGGATATCTACCAGATATTACACATTTTTATAGAGGGATGGTCGATTGTGTCTACTCACCATGATCAGAGAGAGGTAGTTATGGAGAGGTACTTTGGTAGGGCCATGGAGGAGGTGATAGGGGACTCTTCCAGTGGAGGCATACTGGTGGTGTATTGGTATGAGGCTAGGGTACTGGCATGTGAGGCACGTTCTTCTGATGATATTGATCTCTAATATGCTACTACCAGACTCATCGAGTGCCAGGTTTCCCTGGAACCTTCTGGAGTTAGTGTTTACTCTGGTAGGGTGCACTGTGGAGCAGCCACTAGTGATGGCATGGGGGATGACACTACTAGCATAGTTGTATGATGAGTTGTATGAGATCCACTCCTCATGGGTAGAAGGGCTTGGGGTGCAGCTTTCTACTATAGGTTTGGGGATGGTAGCATATAGTGGTGGATAGGTCATAGGGACTACCATGGATGACACGGGATAATTGGTGGATCAAGAGATTGGCTATGGGATCCTATGGTAGGGGCTCGGAGGTAGGATAGAGTCAATGTTGGGTAGGTGATGTGGGTCATTATACCTAGTATTTTGTAGGACTCAGAGTAGTGGATGTATTCTGGAGACCCTATAGGGATTGCCCAACATGGGTTGATGTTGAGGTGCAACTTCGAGTGAGGTGAGGGAGATGGTTGGTTGGTCGACATGGGATAGAGTAGGAGTTATTTCTGTATGCTTAGGTTATGTGGTAGTTTGGGCTATGATAGGGGTTGCCTAGTGAGCTAGTGGTTTATCAATATTATGGGATGAGAGGACACTAAGGTGGTCGATGGTGGAGGTGGTTGGAGGGGATGTAGATCCTGTAGTAGACATTCTAGATTTGGATGATGTTGGGACTATAGAGGAGTATGACTCCTAGTGGGTGATGCACTAGTGGTGAGGAGAGGGGCCACTAGGGGGTGGTGTAGTAGGGGGTAGAGGAGGCTCATCAAGAGGCTCCTTATGAGGACCAGGTTGAGGTAGGTGAGTGGCATGGGCTTGGTCACATGGTAGATGAGTAGGTAGACCTCTTAGACTTAGGAGATCAGGGTGACTTTGGGGATGATGATACTAGGGATCAGGATGTGTAGGATAGTAGGTGGTATAGGGTGACATAGAGGCTGAGCTATGGGATGAGCTAATCAGGGTTAGGTAGGAGAGAGATCTCCTTTGGACATAGGTATAGGATGCTCAGGTAGAGATAGTAGCTCTATAAGTATAGTTAAGATCATGAAGTCCTAGGTGGGAGGGATCTAGTAGTGAGGATGTGGCTAGGCTATAGGTGGAGGTGACATGACTCCATTCTATAGTGGAGACCTATCAGGTGGTACTATTGGGGGTGGACCTACATGGATGAGCTAGAGAATGAGGTAGTGCACCTTGGTGGGTGCCTACTAGATGATTCAGCTATTAGTGGATCACACTAGAGTCGATGGAGTGGGATAGGGTAGTCTTTAGCTAGGATGGAGGCACCTAGATCTAGATGGAGGGAGATAGGGTAGGTGGTAGTAGGTATGGGAGTTCGCATCAAAATTGACTATGGGTGGGAGTGTGAGCCGTAGCACCGGTTCTGCGTGACCATGGTGATTGAGGCTCTTGTGACTCTTTTTGGATTTTTGGATGTTTAGCAGTGTGAGGTCTGAGGACTCACTTTATTGTAGCCTATGAGGCAGTATGATGTATCTTTTTCCCCATACATACATATATATATATATATATATATATGAGCTTTTATGTGTTATCATCATGTGTTTATTGCTTTATGAGATGTATGCAATGTGTTTATTTGCTTTATGATATGATGATGGATGTCTATCATGTATGCATATGTTGTAATTTGATTTGATTTGATGATATGTATTTGCATGGATGTATATTGATATGGATGATGTGATTGATCTAGATGATGAAATGTGTATACTATATGACATACTATGTTAGCACCATAGACTGTATAGAATTCATCAATTCATGTGTAATGTTGTCATGAGACTATGTAATGGATTTGTGAAAATGTAAATTGATATAAATGTGATAAAATGGAATGAATGATAGGATGTTATAGGATGTCTATGAGGTTTTCATGAGACTCAAACACTCTAGTCAACTGGTCAAAAGTTATATACTAACCATGCAAGACTTTTTGACAAGGTATGAATCTGCTAGGATGACCAAGATACTCAATATCCCTGTGTGTGCAAGTGAGTTCATTTTGTGATAAGCATAAGATTACCCTAGTGCCAAATGGGATTAATGTAACCCATCTGTACTGAATATCACCCTATGAGTAGCATGATCCTAGGTTTTGTACTTAGTTGGATTAGACCACTAGGTAGTATAGGCTACCAAAAGCTAGCTCATCCACATGCAAACATTGGTCTGCACACATGCAAAATGCTAATGTGATAGACATATCATCATGCGTAAGGATACCACCATTGCCAGGAAGGCTTGATGCCACCAAACCTATAATGAGGATCACCTAATGGTTTGTCAAATGTTGAGAATTCTAGGGATTCAAGTTCAATACTCCCTTCTTTTCTTTTATTTGATTTTAGGGATATTTTCTCATATTTAGTGATGAAAATCACTATTTATTTTGTATTTTGTTTTCTTTGAGCAAGGGATTTGGGGAGTGGTGATAACCACTATTTATTTTGCTTTTGATTTTTGCTTTTTGGGATTTTGATTATTGATAGTGGTGAAAACCACTATTTATTTTGGGGAATTGGGTAAGGAGGAGCTTGTCCTTTTGCCAATTCTCAGCATTCTTGAACCATTCACATAGGGGGATGAGCAAGATAAAATTTTCACTTAAGGTAACCTAGACCACTTCGTAGGTTTCATATTTCCTTGTGCAAAACTTGGATTTATTAGTGTGAAAATGTGTTGGGATTTTGATGTATACAAGGTACAATCTAAGCAAGACTCTACCTCCTAAAAATCAGGATAGCTTTCTACAAAATCTGAAAAGAAAACTAGAGATGGTTGAGTGATCAAAAACCCTAATGACATTCTAGAACAAATGGCTAGGTGAAGGGAATGGACACAAATATGAAAAGTGGGAAATGTAGGTGGAAATGATAAGTGAAATATGAAATGATGTGAATGATGACTTGAACAACATTGATTTTGAATGATGACTAGTGTACAGTCTTAGTGCTAGACATGTATGAGCAACTCTAAAATGCAAAGTGCAATGATGAGTATACCTAATGCAAGTGATTATATAATGCAATGGTATGCAATTTGATGAAATGCAATATTTTTGTATTTTTGATGTTTTGATGATGTTTTTGAATTTTTGATTGATATATATGTATGTACATGTGACCAATGGGCTTATTGGGGGCCATTGGGGTATTTGGGGTGACCAAAGGGCTTATGGATGCCTTTGGGGTTTTGGGGTGACCTAGATGGTCATAGACCACCTAGGAGCATTTTGGGTTGACCAAGTGGGTTGTAGATACCCTTGGAGCATTTTGGGGTGACCTAGATGGTCATAGACTACCTAGGAGCATTTTGGGTAGATACCCTTGGAGCATTTTGGGGGTGACCTAGATGGTCATAGACTACCTAGGAGCATTTTGGGTTGACCAAGTGGGTGTAGATACCCTTGGAGCATTTTGGGGTGACCTAGATGGTCATAGACCACCTAGGAGCATTTTGGGTTGACCAAGTAGGTTGTAGATACCCTTGGAGCATTTTGGGGTGACCTAGATGGTCATAGACTACCTAGGAGCATTTTGGGTTGACCAAGTGGGTTATAGACACCCTTGGAGCATTTTGGGGTGACCTAGATGGTCATAGACTACCTAGGAGCATTTTGGGTTGACCAAGCAGGTTGTAGACACCCTTGGAGCATTTTGGGGTGACCTAGATGGTCATAGACCACCTAGGAGCATTTTGGGTTGACCAAGCGGGTTGTAGACACCCTTGGAGCATTTTGGGGTGGGCCACAACACTCTAGGCATGGAAAGGCTATAAATGAAGGATGTTCAAGGGTTTAGGATCCTTGATTCCTTCAAGGGAGGCTAGGCGATAAGTTTTGGGTCTGATCTGACTAGTGATGACAAAAGGACCTAACCAGTTTATCATAAACTTGTCCCATAGATGGGGTGGAAATTAGAATTTTGTTGGTTCTCTTTTAGAATGAGGTCACCAACTTGAAAGTCTCTAGGATGGACTTTCATATTGTAGGCTCTCTTAAGTCACTCTTGATAAACATGCAGGTGCTCAAGAGCATTGATGCATCGTTCATCAAGCAATGTAAGCTTGATCTAGGTGAGCCTGCCACATGGTGTCATCATCGATGAACTCCTGCATGGATATGTGCAGATGGGATTTCTAGCTCTAGAGGTATGACTACCTCGGCACCATACACTAGCGAAAATGGAGTTGCCCTAGTGGGCATCTGAATGCTAGTGTGGTAGGCCCATAGAGCAAGGGGTATTTATGTGTGCCAATCGGTGTGATTTTCTTTAACTATTTTCTTCAGAATGGCAATCAATATTTTGTTTGATGCCTCTACTTGCCCATTTGCTTGTGGATAATAGGGCATCAAAAAGTTATGTTGGATATTATACTTTGCTATCAAAGCATGCACATATTTATTCTTGAATGATGTCCCATTATCAAAGATGATCTTGGATGGAATACCAAAATGACAAATGATATTATGCAATATGAACTCCATGATGCGGGGTCCTATCATAGTGGTAAGGGGAATTGCTTCCACCCATTTTGTGAAATACTCGGTAGCCATAATGATAAATGTGTGATGGCCCAAGGAGGTAGGTGAGATTTTCTCGATTAAATCCAACCCCCATTGCGAGAATGGCCAAGCCGATTGAATCGGTTGTAAGGCTTAAGAAGGTACGTGTGTCAAGTTAGCATGGTGTTGACACTTTATGCACTTCTTAACATATGCACAACAATATCACTCTAACATTGGCCAATAATAGCCCATGCAAAGAATGCACTTAGTGATGGCCATACCATTAAAATGGCCACCACATGTACCATCGTGTGCTTGGGCCATTGCCCAAATTAACTCTTGATGCTCTAAGTAATGAAGGAGGATACCTTCATAGCCTCGATGATACAAAATATCTCTGAGCAAGACATATTTTTCCACCTTTCATTTAAATGTCCTTTTGGTGGTATGCGACAACCCAGGAGGGAGATTACCAAGCTTTAGGTACTCCTTGATTTGTGTGGACCAGTCCTGTTGTGAGGAAGCCTCGATTGCATGAATTGCCTACCCCTCTTGAAGTTCATCCTAAGTGAATGTTGATTGGGAAAGAACTTGTAAGAATAGCATTGTACTGCTATCAAAAGGGGTTTGAGGGAACAAAGTCCCCCAAGCGACATGATTCAAGTACTCATGAATTTGTGAGAATCTCTCTTGATGAGGTTCAATCTGAATCAAGTGGACTTCTGGCATGGCTTGAGTGTTCTCATGCTCAACCATAGATTGTGATAGCATTTTGACCTGAATGGTTGTCATCTCATCAGTAGGGTTCTATGGGATCAAGGACCCGAGGGAGGCCATGGTATCTACAAAATGATTATATGATCGAGGGAGTGCCTCGATGTCATACCATTCAAACTTTACTAGGAGTTTATCCACAAGGGCTTTATAGGCTTGCAGAACTGGACACTTGCATTGGAAAATCCCTTTGACCTAGTTTACAATGAGCAAGGAGTCACCAAAAATGTTGAGCTTGGTTATTTTCATGGTGATAGCCATTTGAAGACCTATGAGCAAGGCTTCATACTCGACATTGTTGTTAGTGCATGGGAAATCGAGTTTGAATGATAGGGGTATGGGAGCCCCTTGAGGTGTGAAAAACATGATCCCTATGCCACCCCCTTGCTCACACTTGGAGCCATCAAAGAATAGAGTCATATCGGCCTATGACTCAGGCTCATCAGAATCAGGTGATTCTGATATTTGGAAGACTCCATCATCGGGAAGCTCCATGCTAAGAGGTTGATCATCCTAGAGAGGAGCCTCTACGAGTTGATCGATGATGACCTGACCCTTAATTGATTTTTTTCCAATAAATTCTAGGTCAAACTCCATCAACAACATGATCCATTTCATCATGCGACTATTGTGATAAGTACGACTCATCATGTATCACAATGGATTCTCTTTTGATACAACATACATGGTATGACTAAGCATGTAATGGCATAGCTTCTTGGTGGTGAAAACCACCGCTAGGCATAACTTCTCAATGTATGCATACTTGATTTCATAGCTGACCAAGGTGCGGCTAAGATAGTAAGTAGCTTGTTCCTTATGCAATTCATTGTTCTAGGCTAACATGGCACCCAATGCAATCTCAGTGGCTGAGATGTATAAGCAAAATGACACTCCTGGTCTAGGTGGAGCCAATACTAGTGGTGAAGCTAGATATTGCTTGATTGCATCAAAGGTAGCTTGACACTCATCATCCCAATGGAATGTGACCCCCTTGTGCAATAACTTGTTCATGGGTCGACATTTGTCCAACAATTGTGCTATGAAGCATTTGATGGATGTGACCTTACCTTGCAGGCTTCGGAGCTGCTTGATGGTAGTTGGGGGAGGCATCTCAAGGATTACCTTGACCTTGTTGGGGTCCACTTCAATGCCTCTTTTAGAGACTATAAATCCCAAGAGCTTTCTAGATGTGATATCAAAGATGCACTTCTTGGGGTTCAATCTCACGTTATGCTCAATAAGGTGATCGAGGACTTTGTGCAAGACATCGAGATGCTCATGGCATAATAAGGATTTGGCCAGTAATTCATCCATGTAATCTTCCAAAATCTTATGCATGTAATCATGGAAGATGTATGTCATGGCACATTGGTAGGTAGCACCAATATTTTTAAGGCCAAAAGGCATGACCTTATAGCAAAATGTTCCCCAAGGTATTGTAAACACCATTTTGAGTTGGTCTTCTGGATTGATATGAATCTGATTGTACCCAGAGAAACCATCCATGAGGGATAACATTTCATGGCCCATTATGGCATCTACCAGGGCATCGATGCTCGACAAAGGAAAATCATCCTTAGGACTCACTTTGTTTAGGTCTCGAAAGTCGGTGCAAATGTGAATCCTCCCGTCAGGCTTCTTGATGGGAACCATGTTGGACAACCATGGTGGATAGTCTATAGAAATGACAAACTTGGCATCCAACAACTTTTGTAGCTCATATTTGACCATTAGGGCTACTATCGGATGCATCTTTCTTAGCTTTTGCTTAACTGGCTTGGCCTTGGGGTCAAGCATCAGATTATGGATGACTAGATTTGGATCTAGTCCCGACATGTCTTTGTAGGACCATGCAAAAGCCTCCTTCTTCTCTGTGAGAAGGGCTATGTAATCGACTTGCTCTTCGAGGGATAGGCTTTCCCCAACTTGATATATTATGGATTCTTGGGATCTGAGCTGATATCTTTATCAATCATTGGCTCGATTGACATATGCGACCCCTCCTCCAACTGGTGAGGAGTAGGGATCAGGTGAATGTCATCTACTAGATTTAGATCATCAATTGGAACCTCAGGTTCCTCCTCAGCATGGAAGACATCATGAGTAGGCCTTGGAGAGAAATGAAATGGTTGTAGCATCTCATCACAAGGCTAGTACTTAGAAGGTGATGGGGGAGAATCTCCTCGATCAAAGTCAATTACCCCCAAGTCGAGGTGCAATGGCTTCAATGGGTTATTCGGATCTCGCAAGGGCTCAAACAGGTCTATGGAAATCATGTTTATGGATGGATGATTTCCCCTAGGTGGTTGATGGTGTCTATGGACATCGGGATGTCATAAGACTTATGGAGGTGGTTGTGGTGGAGGCTGAATGATCGAAGGTGGTCGATGTGGCTATGGGTGAGCTTGCTCCTCTAAAGGTAGAAGTTGTCACTATATGGGATGGTGTAATGGGAACATTCATAGATAGAACTCATCCTCATCATCCATAGGGATGATCTATGGGCATTCTCCATCTGAACTAGTAGATTCAATAGGTGCTACTCCATAATCTGACTCATCATCAGATGTCCACTCATAAGGGGACCCTTGATCTTCTTCCTCACTATCATGGGGAAGAGTGTGTGAACCTTCACCTCTCTTGTAATATTGGATGACATCATGAGGTGGGTCATCATCTCCTAAGGGTGTAGGGAAGTAGTCCCCTAGTGAGTAGATACGATTGGGGTTGGCATAAGGATCTCGTGCAAGCTCATCCCTAAAGTTGAGAGTCATGCACTCTAAGCTATCTATGAGGATATCGAGGGGCACAAGCTTGTTGTGTCCCAAAATAGACTTGTCATAAGGCATTTGATACTATGGTTGGTAAGGAACTTGGGTGCCTTGCTCATACAAGCCCAACCCATAACCATACTAATTATAGAGATGAAGATACTTCATGGCAAATTTAGGGTTGGACATGTAGTTGATGTCCTCAGAAAAGGGCTCTTCATCCTCTTCCTATTATTGATAAGGCTCAATGCCATAGTCGAGACCCCCATAGATGAAATTCATTTGATTAGGGGGTAATCCAAGAGGTACGATAGTGCCTATGGGAAGATGAGGTCGACCCATGTCTTGCATCGACTCTATAGTAGGGGTGGCTGTGATATTCCTAACCATGTACTCTCCTAAACTAGTGGAAGCTAGGTGCACTGTGACCTATGGCTATGGAGGAGGGGATGGGAGTGAGGCTTGAATTGATTCAATGTTTACCTCATGAGGTAGCTCCTCATCTACCCGACTAGGGATCTCCTCTATGGAGATGGTGGATATGGTTGGAGGACTCATCAATAGGTCTGCTTCCCCGTGTCTCCTAGGAAGGATTCATCGATGATGAAGGCATTTTGGAGGGTGTCGATGATGAGGATGGTATGGCATGAGATGATGATGGATTGATTGAAGGTGATGGTGATGGAGTCAGACCTTGGCTGGATTTATTCGGTTGAAAATCTAGATGGGTTGATGACAAGGTAGACTCAGGGATCTGTTGCACCATGTTGCAGTACTTGAAGGGTTCTAGGTCTATAGAGATGACATGAACTTGCCCTTCATAGGTGTATTTGAGGCATTGGTGAGCAATGGAAGGGACACACTTCATGTCCCTGATCCATGGTCTACCTAGAAAGATATTGTATGCCATCTCACCCTCCAAGATGTGGCACAGTGTCGGTATGGTCTTTTGCCCTACCTGAATGGGTAGGACTATTGTACCAACTATTGAGCATATGGCATCATTAAATGCTCAAAGGGTGTAGGTAGACACGACAATATGGGATGTTGGGAGCTTCAGATGCTTGAGAGCTATTGTAGTGATGATGTTGCTAGAAGACCCAGTGTCTATCAACACTCTCTTGTATGGTGTTCCATTTACACATGCGATGATGTGCAAGGGAGGATCCACCATATCATTTGGAACTAGTTTAAGTTCATCTTCTCGAAATGTAATCATCGGTTTCATGCATTGTCGCACATGCCCCACAAAATTGTTGAAGGAGTTAGACTCCTGGGGTTGTAGCTCTATCACCTTAAGGATCTCCATTAAAGCTTCTCTATGAGGTGGCGATTGTTGAATGAGCTCATATATGGAGAGTCAGGCAGATGTCATTCTCAGGCTCTGAGTGAGCTTGCTCTTAATTGTGACCATAGGCCTAGGTGGGAGGCTCGACACTGGAGGTGGTAAAGGCTACGATGTCGAAGGAACATCACTTTGAGCCATAGGTGGTGCGACTGGACTTGGGTACCACCTATTCCTCATTACAATGTTGATCATGCTGACATACCCTTGCTTAGGGGGGCATGATGAACCTCATTTACCTAGGGCACTGGCTTGGCCTGCTCCGCATGGGCAGGTAAGGGGTCTTTAAACACCTCCATCTGTTGGTTGTTTGGTATGATAGGGTTGTCTACCTGAAGGGCATTCCTATCGATCATGTCTTGCACCAAATGCTTGAACTTATAGCACATTTGCATGTCATGCCCATTTTGCCTATGAAATTTGCAATATAGGTCTTCTCGGTATCCTTTGGGCTTCGATGCATTTGGGTCGATAGGTCGACTCTCAGGTAAATTGATCGAATTAGCCGCTAAGAGGCACTCAAACAATGAGTCCATAGACTCTACAATGGGCATGAACTATCACTTGGGGTGATGTTATTGATTTTTCCCTTGATTATTCTGGTTGTCCTTGTTATAGTTCCTAGGTGTGGCCTGATAATTAGGCTTTTGAGGTGGTGTAGTTTCGCTGGCCCTGGGATACTAATGGCAACCTGATTCACTACTGCTGGCTTAGGTTGCATTGGGGTATTCTTAGAATTCTTGTTCCACTCCTTGTGAGGCTTCACAATCTCTCCCTCTTGAATCTTGATGTCTTCAATGGTCCTAGCCTATGCTAGGGCATCTTCAAGAGTCGAATATTGTTGCAGTTGCAACAACAAGGAGATCGGCTTTAGGTAGCTCTTGGAAAACATCTGAGTCAACTCCGACATGGGGAGTAGATATGGTAGCTTGGCGAGCAATGCTCACCACCTATTTCCATAATTTTCTATTGACTCATCATCATATTGTTTCAACCTAATGAGATCAGCCAGCGTCGCCTTCCTCTTGGTATTGAAGGTGAAGCATTCTAGGAACACATCTACAAGTTGATCCAAATTATGGATGCTATGCTTCGAGAGTTGGGTAAACCACTCTATGGCTGGGCTAGAGAGGGTAGTCATGAATGTCCATAAAAGCAAAGCATCATTATCTTGGATGCCAAAGCATTGGCTTAGGAACTTTGTAACATGCTCCTGCGCATCTTCCTCTCCCTTAAAGGTAGCCAACTGAGGCATCGAAGGATGGAGTGGTTGAATATGTAACTAATGTGAGGTGGACTTTGGGACCCAAACCTGGAGGTCTTGTTCTCTATTGACTCTAGGTGCTCTAGCAATTTGCGATATGCATCTAAGGATTTGATCTCCTCATCCTTGCTCCTATCCTATGGTGGAGGTTGAGGATCCTCAGGCCTATTTTGGGGTGGTGGCATGTCACCCCCTACCTTGGTAAGGCATTTCCAAATATTCTACCTTCGACTTATGCTCGGTGTAAGCCCCATAGGGCATCTCTTAAGTTGGTCTATAGAGAGGTTGCGAAGGCAACATTGGATAAGGTCTAGGAGACCTACTATCTTGAATGAGAGTGGGTTGCCTTGGATGGACTTCCTATCTATATGTTCTAGGGGTAGGGACCCTCTCATGTAAATTTTTCTGGAATAGCTCATTGGTCTACCATTCGATTCTTTCTTTCTCAAGTTGATGCAAGTGGTCTAGTTGCTCTTTGTCTCATCAAAGTTGCTTGAACTATGCTTGGCATTCCACATATCTTGCAACTACTTGATTGATCTATTCCACTATGTGAGGCCTAGGAGGCCTAGGAGTCTCACCTTGAGGCCTACCTCATTCAAGATAATCTATGATATCCATCGTGCACTTCCCTCGATCGAGGGTCGTCACATTTACTTGAGGTTCTAGCCTAGGCATATGCTCATTATACTCAGTGGGCGTAGAGGCACATCGTGCTTGCATGGTATACTACTCTTGAGGATAATCAAGGATTTCCTCATGCCTTCCTTCATGGATGAGGAAGGGAAGGGTGGAGTTTGCTCATCCTGAGCGATGAGTATCATACTCATCCTTTTGTCTAGGTTGTTGGAACCTATCAGGGTGATGTAGAGGTAAAGTATGATCAACCTACTCTACCCAATGTGTGAAGTTATGCTCTGGCCCATGAATAGGTGTGTTAGACCTATCAGGCATGCAGATGCATGGCACCACTCTATCTACTTGCACCTCAGTGCATTATTGCCTTTCATCAAGGAAGGCATGTGATGTGTCTACATACTGGGAACACTCTCCCATGTAAGGTCCATCACCCATAGGGGTGTCCCACATAGGGCTCCCTTGTAGGTGTTGTTCATGCCTATTATAGGACTTGGGTGAGTAGAGGCTCACCAAGGAGGTATGACCAAATCCCTGGGGCTAAAGCGGAGATGACTCATGTCTCCTAGTCCACTCTCCATAGCTTCCACCCTTGATTGGGCTTGGTGGTGGGTGCACACCATTGTTACTCTCTACCAAACCCTAGATGATTATCTCCTTTACAAATTCTTAATGAAACAACACACAAGAAAGGAAACACTCAATAAAAACAAGTGATTATCTCTTTTAAGTTTTAGATGTGAATCCCTAAACTATTTTGTGTGTTTCAGATGTGTTGTTTGTAAAGGATGACCTTGTGTCACATGTTTGAAATCTTGTTGGATGATAATATTGTGTTTAATTGGATTTCACCTGTATGCTCATAGCTCAACAATCGGTAATGAAATTCACGATCACATAATCCAACCTATAATGTGTGGTGATGAAGTCCACACATGGTCAAGGAGCACAGGTCCTACCAATTCCTCACCCAGTTCACCCGTAGTCTATGATATACCTCTCCAAAGAGAGATACATGCTATAACCCAAAGGCTATGATAGATCTTGGAACTGACCTTGGCAAAGAACAAGGGTTCATGGGATTTGAGGCAATGGATGGAGATGAAAGCCACCATCATTGACCTCTACTAGTGGTTGGTGATGAAATCCAACTCACTAGCATTTAAGTGAAGCATGGTGTGTGTGGTTATTTTTAAGCCAAATAAATTAAACAATGAAGCATTCGATGATCATTCACTAAATGCATGCAAAAGTACATTTTACTTTCAAAAATCTAGATAAAAAGAGACCTACAAGATGCAAACCCTAAATGATGGCCTACCCATTAGGTAGCCTACATGCAAGCAAACCATACAAGGGCATCATTACTTAACTTATTTTTTATTTTTCTTATTTTTTTGTTATTTTTTCATTTATAATAAAATGAAACTATATTTCTACCTTTCTATCAAACAAAGCATGCAAGAAAAATCAAATTTCAGCAATTTTTGACTATGTAATAGAAAACCAAAAGTTTAGGTACCTACCTTATCACCCGGGGAACCTACTATTTCTGGAATCTGAGTAGAAAAGGCTCTATTTTATGGCCATCCCAGGGTGGTATGGCTGCTATTTTTATGGCTATCCTAGGGTGGGATGGTTGTGTGGCCATCCCAGGGTGAGCACAAGGAGCAGTCCAGAGGCCGTTTTAGGCTAGAACGACTAGTACCTACAATAGAAACCAAGCAAAAACTAAGGTTAAACCTTCAATTAAGTAATAGGGATAGGGTCCCACCATGATCACCACTGAATTAGGGGAAAAATGGTGCACCTAATGATGAAAAACAATATGCATCTATCGCTAATGTGTGATGAGCATCAAAATGGAAGCATGCAAGTAAAAGTGGAAAAGACACCAAATTGCAAGAAATGAAATGAAAGGAAGCTTATTTCTATTAATTTGATGGTTTAAAACCATGGTTACATAGATGTCCCCTTGAGGGCTCAATATTTATACAATTGTTTACAAATTGGGTGCCCAAGGATCAAATCCTTTCAAGTAACTCGTGTGCACTTCCAATGTCTTTCCTCATACCCATAATTGAGGTGGGTGAACCTATGATGTTGCCACTTGTTTCTTTGATCTTTGATCTTGTAATCCTTCCTCATGTAATGTAGGAACCTGCACCTACACACAAGGAAATCAGAATCATTAAATAGCAAGTGTGTATATTGAAAACATGCAATCCCCATAAGCACTAAAAGACTAGAAAACATGAATATGAAATATGCCTATCTAAATAAACTCCAAATGACTTGAAATTGTATAGTTATGTAAAATATATGGTTTTGGGAAGATATTACTAAAAATAGAATTGAAATTGCATCCGATGGTATGGCATAATCATAGTGCACTTTTCCAACCTACAAAACCCAAAGTAAGCAATTTCTACCCCTAAACATATCCAAAATACATGAAACTTGGAAATAATACATAAAATGATATTTCAAGACAACCCATGTGGTAATATTTGCAAAATATGACACATATCCCTATGCACCTTTCGATGGACCCTACAAGCCTATAAAAACTTAAAAATGTGATATCTCACTCAATATAGCTCCAAAATGTATGAAATTTGGATAGAATGTTAATATAATAATATATAATATTAATAAAAAATAATAGTAGATAAATAATGCATATATATGTCCTCTTACCTTGCAGGGATGGTGGGGACTATCATAGAATGGGGACCATCCTAGGGTGGGATGACCACCAATTCTGCACCTAATTTATCACCAATTCCTCTGTGAATTGGTCAAAAACCCTCCTAATAGTGTTGTCATAAAATTTGGTGGTGAAATTCACTCAATTGGTTTGGTTTTGTAAACAAATTGCGCCTCCTAGATCACTCGCAAACCTCCTTCGCTAGGTAGAGATTTCGAGGGAAAAAGGCACAAAAGGGTGAGGGGAAATCTTGGTAGCACTCCATTGCTATGTCTCAAAACTCCTCTCTATAATTTGTGTGGAAAATGGATCCACTTTATAGCCAAAGGAGGCCTTTGGGAAAGAAGGCATGCGAGGGCATGCAGGGCAAGAGGCGCCATTTGGCCAAAGTGTGGCATGCATTGGAGGGGGAAGAGAATCTCCCTATTTTGGCCTCCCTCATGCAGCATGTCATAAGGATTCTGCACCCTCAAGCTTGCATGCTTGAATAGGTAGGGCAAATGGCAGTTTTTGGGTGCCATTTGTCCAAATTTGACTTTTTGGGAGTCAAACCTTATGGTCGTCCCACCCTAGGATGACCAGTTTGCCACCATCCCTAGGTGGGACGACCACAAACTATGACCATCCTAGGGTGGGACGGTCATGCCTATGTGGCCCAAAAGCTCCCAAAAGTGGGGTAGAGCCTTCCAAGAGTGGTTAGGACCACTGTAAAACCTCTGAGG
The DNA here is from genome assembly GCA_028583015.1 of Wollemia nobilis. Lineage (NCBI taxonomy): Eukaryota > Viridiplantae > Streptophyta > Pinopsida > Araucariales > Araucariaceae > Wollemia > Wollemia nobilis. Next base: position 31,627 of record JAQPPZ010017031.1, on the reverse strand, counting down.
GTTGCCCAAGGGGGCCATATGGTGTCAATTGGACCTTGTCTTGGTTGCCTAATCGGATTGACCAGATTTTAGTGTCTACTATTTGATGCTTTAAAGTGGTATATTTTAGTGCCAAAAAGTTGCTTATATACATACTTTCTATCCTTGAAATGAAATGTATAAATAAGGTTAAGTCTTGCTTTAGGAGATTAAAAAGAATTGAGTATGTGTTAGAGAGTAATATAATTTTAGTAGTTTGTAGATTTCTTTTTAAATAAAATAAATTTTATAAATTTGATTTAATTAACAATTCTTTTTATTTTTTCTTGATAAAAAGGGGTTGTACTTGGGTCACCCACCCTTAAAAAATTACATTTATCTTATTTAGAGCTTGAGATTTTACAAATATATATACTTCTCATCTCAATTGAGATGCTATAGTTAGAAACCTACATCATTTTACATAAAATGTATGATTTCTTAATTTTCATTTTCTAGATCTTTTCAAATCTTTGTATGAAAACAAATACTCCAAAATTTAGCATCTTTCTTGACATTTACCTATAGCAGCTTTCACAATTCCAAAAATTCACCTCTATAATCTATGTTTTGCATCTTTGTAGAGTAATATTTCCAAAACATCGCACTAACATAGTCTGCTTTACCAAATCTGGATTGCTAGTTTCCTTCCTGAAACACAAGTGCAACCAAAAAAATTATAATAAATAGTTTAAATGAACACACATTATTATTACAAAATAAAATAGATATTACCAATGAAAAACATTAAAGTAAATCTTAATCATTAATTGATTTAGGCAATCAACAATTTGTGTCAGCTTCAAATAAACTTTCTACTTCCTCTAACCATGGAAAGGAGATGTTAACTTCATGATACTCAACCAAAACCCCTCTATTGGCTAGCTTATTTGGACATTTTTTTCCTTCCCTTAATATATGTGTAAACCTATTCTTCAAAATCTTTAGCAAGATATTGAATTTCCACAATTATCTCTTGTATGTTCCATGGAGCCTTTGCTTTCCTCAAAATTGTATTTATTACTATGGGAGAATCACCTTCCATCCAAACTCTATTTAATTTCATTTTTTTACATAGTTTTAACCCTTCTAAAGCCACCCAAGCTTTAGCTTCATTATTTATCTTAAATCCACAAGTGAAAGCATAATGAGACAAAATCTCTCCTCTATTATTTCTAATTATTCCTCCTCCTTCTAGTCCTGGGTTTCCTTTAGATGCTCCATCCAAATTCAACTTAACCCACTCCACATCTAGTGGATTCCACTTTATATTATTTACCTTATTCTTTCTTCTCTTGTACCAAACATCATAATTCCATTTAATGACTTGACTCCATCTATCAAGACTCTCTACTTCCAAATTAGGGATTGGGTGAGTTGATAAGGTTGGTTTAGACTCCTCGATGGCTAAACATATCTTCTTTTTAATTACTTCTAAAATACTTTCCTTTCCTTTAAATATTATTCTATTCCTTTCTAGCCATATAGTCCAAATTATTGTATCTTTTGATATTTCCCATATTTTTTGTAAAGCCTCATTTTTATAAGTGTTCTTTCATTGCTTTAACCAATATTCAATTTTGTTATTCATCACCATGCATTTACCAAACATATTAATAATCCATTGCCATAGATTCTAGATAATTGAGCAATGTCCCAAGATATGGTCAATACTCTCCTCCTTATTACAGAAAACACATTTAGAGGGGCCATGAAAACCCCTTTTCATAAGGTTATCCCAGGATAAAATTCTTCTATGACCTACTAGCCAAACACACATTTTCACTTTAGGAATGCTTGGGCTATCCAAAATATCTCTTCAAATTCTAGTGATATTATTATTATTTTGGTTTTGAATATTATATCCATTTCTTATTGTGCATTCTACTGAGCTATTCAACTCCTACATCAATTTATCCTTGGCACCCCTTGGAATAATTGTAGTTGTTATATTTCTACTCATTTGACTCCTAGCATCAATGTTTTGTATACTTGTAAAAAACTCTTATTTCCATTTGTATTTTCCTTCTTGATCCTTGTACAAAATGTTTGAAATCCTATCACCGTATTTATCTTGAAGCAATCTCATCCAAGGTTTAAAAATTAGATCTAAATTGAGTGGTTTTTTATCACACCAAGTATCCATCCAAATAGAATTTTTTTCTCCAGTTCCCTCCACCCATATTAAACCTTTAATCATAAGAACAATAGATTTTTTAAACCATTCCAAATAGAAAAACCATTTGGAAGAGAGAATGCAATAAATATTAAACTTGGGTCATTGGGATCAACATACTTATTTAGAAGAATTCTTGCCCATTGTCTTTGACTCTCTTTGTACAATATACAGATAAATTTTCCCCTAAGAGCTAAGTTTGCATATGTAAGAGCTCTTAAACCAAGACCTCCCCTAGTTTTTTCATCACACAACTTGCTCCATTTCACCAAAGAAAACTTCCTTTTATCATGTAAACCTGACCATAAAAGGATCGCATAATAAATATTAAATTTTTTAATTGATTTTGGCATAGAATACAAAGACATATAATATGTTGGAATGGCTTGTAAGACTGACTTAATTAACTGTACTCTTCCTACTAATGATAACCATCTACCTTTCCAAGCTGGAAGTTTATTTTGAAATTTACTAATAAATGGATTCCATAAATATATCCTCATTCTTCCCTCAAATAAAGGCATCCCTAAATAAGTTGTTGGTAAATTTGCCTCCTCCATTTGAAGCAACTTAAAAATTCTAGCTTTGATATTATAAGGAGTGTTAAGAAAGTATATTTTGGATTTAGTCCTATTAATTTTTTACCCTGAATCTCTTTCGTACTCTTTTAAAAAGTTATTCAAAGCTCTGGCCTCATTTATCCTTGCCCTTCCAAAAAGGGTTGTATAATCTACAAATTGTTGATGGGTGATGTTATCGATGTTGTTACTAATCTTAAGTCCACTTATAAACCCATATTTGTAAGCCTTATTTAATTTCTTACTCAAAACTTCCGCTACAATAATGAACAAATAAGGAGATATATGATCTCCTTGTCTAAGGCCTCTCTTGGCTTTAAAATATTATGTCACTAACCCATTGACCAACACTGACAAAGAAAATGTAGAGACACAAGCTTTAATCCATATAACCAATTTCTTCCCAAAACCAAACTTATCTAAAACTACAAAAAGAAAATTCCATTTAACGCTATCATAGGCTTTACTCATATTAAGTTTTAAGATCATAGCTTTCTCTTTTCTTGAAGTTGTTAAATGTATAACTTTATGAGCTACTATGATTCCATCAAAAATTTATCTCCTTTTCACAAAACCTCCTTGCTCTTATGAAATTATTTTGTCTAACAATGACCTTAATCTATTATCCATAACTTTGGAAATAATTTTATAAGCCATATTACATAGGCTTATAGGTCTAAAATAATCAAACAATTCAACATCCTTCTTTTTTGGAATTAGGGTAAGATAAGTTGAATTTATTTTATAAGGAATGAATTGTTTTACCCTAGACTGTTCCACTGCCACCAATAAAGAATCCTTCACTATGTCCCAATTATGTTGGTAAAAATATACAAAGAGTCCATTTGGACCAAGGGATTTATCCTTATTAAAAGAGAAAATAGCTAAATAAACTTCTTCTAGAGTAATAGGCTCCATCAGTTTCATATTGTCTTCATTTGTTATAACTGAAGGAACATCTTGAAGAAGTTTATCATTAAGAACTTCGGTCTCCTTTGAACCTAGAATATTATGATAAAACAACTTAGCCTCTTTTCTAATTTTAATATGATATTCAATCCTAACCCCTTATATTAATTTAATTCTACCAATTCTAGAAGATCTTTTTACTATGGTCATCCTATGAAAAAACTTTGTATTTTTATCTCCTTCTTTTAACCAAGTCTGTCTTGATTTTAATCTCCAAAATTTCTCTTCCTTACTCAAAATATTATGATATTCACTACGCAACTCCATTTCCTCCAAGCTTGTATTAATTTCATCACCTTTTTGAAATTTTGAAAGTTCATCTTTTAATTCTTCTTTCTTCTCAAAAATATTTCCAAAGGTTTTCTTGTTCAATTATTTTAATTTAGATGTCATAGCTTTAATTTTGTTTGGAAGAGCATACAACCCACCATTACCTAAATAATTCCATGTTTGAGCTATCATATCAATAAATTGAGGATGGTCTTCCCACATATGCTCATATTTAAAATGTGATATTTTTTTTAATTCACTAACCACCATTTTAACTCTTATTGGCCAGTGATATGAACCAATCCTTGTTAAGATATTAATTTTAGCACAAGTTCCTTCATCTAGCCAATGATATGAGAGAATGCATCTATCTATTTTTTCTACTATTAAATTTTGGCCTCTCCTTTTTTTAGTCCAAGTATAGTTGTCTTCTTCAAACTCAACTTTCCATAGATTGTTGTTTTGAATAAAAGTTGAGAAATATTTCATACTTTGGGTTAATTTCCTAATTCCCCTAAATTTTTCATTCAGCTTGGTAATGGAATTAAAATATCCAATGATCATGAAATAAATTTCTTGGTATTTACTTCTCATAAAGGCCTTAATCCCACTCCAAATTTCTAATCTACCTAAGTTGTAGGACCATACACATTGATAAGGATGAAGTGAATATCAGCAAAGTAGCAAGTGACTAAAGAGGCTATCCAATGCCTATTTTTATGAATGGTTACACAAGAGGTTTTAGAAGGATTCCAACAAGTTAGAATTCCCCCTGCTACTCCTTCAGAATCCATAGCATCCCATTCACATCTTGCCCAAACTGCTTTCATAGTTTTTTAAACTTCTTATTTTATCATTTTAGTTTCTTGGATACAAAGAATATCAGGTTTATTACTTAAACATAGGTCCCTAATACACCTATGATTTGAGGGGGAATTAGCACCCCTTATATTCCATGAGATGATAATCATATCTCATTAGGGGATTTTGGCCCCTCTTGTGTATTACCAATATCATTTTATTGTTTGGTAAAGAGAAGTTCAACCAACTTAGTTTGTGTTCCTTTCTCTATGTTAGCTCTTGCTTCCCTGGATCTTGCTTGATAATTTGAGGGTTTTCCTCTTTTTGCCTTGCCTATATCAAGAGTAGGTCTTATTTTTTTATTCCTCAATATTCTTTCACCATTTTTTTTTTCAACATATTTATCCTCTCTTGGCTCTATTATAAAAGCTTTTGACTTATCCTTCTCATTTTATGGTATTTCCTTATTAATGACAAAGGTATTACCTTCTAAAAATACATTTTATTTACCAATTATTTCCTCTTGAATGGTGCATAGTACTTTAAAAGAGTCTTCAAAATATCATGAAACACATTCCTTGGGTTCATTGAGAATGTTCTTCCTTAAATTAGGATCATATTGAATAGATGGTTCCTTGCTAATATGTTGAAATTGTTGTCCCGTGTCCTCTAAGTTTTGATCTATTTTTTTCATAGGCTAAAGCCTCAAAAGAATTGGAGTTTCTTCCAGTATCCTTTCTTATTGGTCTCCACTATTCATTTACTTTTATTTTTCTAGATCTATTTTTTGGAAGTTGAAAACCATATTTATCCTTAACCATTTGTAAATTTCTCTTACGATTTTCTATAAATGATTTTGTTGGGCTATTCTTAGGGCATGATCTCTCAATATGCCCCACCTCATGACATATTCTACTTCTAAAAGATATATTTTCATAATATATATTTTGGATCCACATCTTATCCCCATACTTAAAAATGATTGATTGTGGTAAAGATTTACTTATATCAATCATGACCAATATTCGAGCATAAATAGCCAAAAATACATCTTTTGTTGTATCTAAAATCTCAAGGAATTCTCCTAGAGTGTTTTCTATTGCCTTGAAGGTATATATTTCCTAAAATTTAATGGGCAATCCAAACATCCTAACCCAAATTGGTACTAGGGATATATTTACATTTTTAGGTGAAAAGCCTTCATACCAGCAGGTAAGGAAGAGCCTTGCTCTTCCCATAAACCAAGGATCCCCTTTTAGGATTATTTCTCTTTCTTACCTAGAATAAAAAATGGCTAGGAAGAAACCTTTGGGAAGAAATTATAGAATCACTCTTGGAGACTTCCAACTCCTATCAATCCATTTTCTCAAGGTTGAAGCCCTTGGCCAATACCCATTAAATTTACCAAAAATTTCCCTATCTTGGAGAAATGAGGACCTCTCTGAGGTGCCCTCACTAACCTCTACCACTAGGGATGATTCTAATGATTTAACTATAAATCAATCAATGTAAAGGAAACTAAAACTCAAAATATAATGAAATTTATATGAAAGTTCTATAACAAATATAATATATGATAAAAAATTTATAAAATTTTCATGCATAATTTCTAAGATAAAGAAAGGGAAAAAAGAACTTAGCTAAAAATTTCTTTGTCCAGATAGAATGTCTTGCCTTGCTGAAGTCCTAGCCCTTCATTTCTCTTCTCATCATTCAAACCCTAGTTGGTAAATAATTGCAATTTCATTTTTCGTGACTTGGAAAATTGTCACTACCCTTATTTTGAATGGTTGACTTCATAGGGTTGTATCTCCCTCAATATTGCTCGAATGTTTGCATATGACCACTAATTTTAAATCTATTCAAAATTATGCACAAGTTGGTCCAAGAATAAAATGAGTTGAATAACTCTTTGTGAAGATATGGCTCCTAAAAGATGAGACATTTTTTAGGAAAAAACCCTAATCCTTCGCACTTTGCAATTTTGTTTTTCGCAATGTGAAAAATTGTCACCACCCTTGTTCCAAATGGTTTGCTCATATTTTTGCATATGAAAACTCATTTTAAAGCTATTCAAATTCTACACAATTTGGTCCAAGAATCATCTGAATCATATAACTCTTCGTGAAGATATGGCTCCAAAAATATGAGATATTTTTTAGGAAAAAACTCTAATCCTTCACACTTTGAAATTTTATTTTTCATGATTTAATTTAATTAAGTATTATTTATAGAAATAATAGGATATGTTTTGGAATGTCTACTGAGTAGAAAAAGTATAAAATAAATGTAGGTAGTGAAAAGAATAATTGTCTTTAAATATTATTTGAGGAAATATGCATTACATTATTTATTTATTTATGTATATATTTAATTATTTTTCAAAAAGGTTCATTTTTTGGTTTCAATAAATTAAACTTGATAGCGACCTTCAAACCTAAAATTATAACCATATTAGTTCTAAGTTTATTCCACTACTTAAACCTTTTCATTAAGAAAGGAATATGAATTAACCATCATGAAGTATGATATAACGATAACACCTAATACCAGTGACTGAGAGCAAGACAATCATTGTGATTTGAGAATGACCAATTTATAGCAAAAAAACTTAGGATGAGAGGTTCTTTTACCAAGAATAAGTGATGAGGAGTGATATGGGACACCACCTCTAGGTCGTTGTGTGAGTAGTACAATGAGGGGTCCCTTGCTCATTTTATAGTTGGGAGATAAGTAGCAGTATATTGGTATTAGGTGGTAGCTAGCTAGATACCGGTGCTAGTAGACTTAGTGGTGAGTTGGTATGAGATAAATCCCCATCAATAATTTTATGACAAGATATACCTAAATCTAAGCTAGTGTAATGGTGGGCCTTAGTTGACTCCAAAAGAAGTTGGACTCTCAACTAGGTATAAGGTATACTTACGCTACCCCCTTGCACGTTTATATTCCATGACAAAAATTAGGCTAAAGAAACCTAATTTCTCAATGCTATGGGATGAGGAATTATGTGTCCACCCTCTAGGTGTTATGTGTGCTAGAGGATAACCCCAAATGTGAACCTAGACCTCTAGTAAAGGAGAATATGGGTTCATAAAAAGATACCTTTCTATGGGATCTAGCTAATCTTGACCACTTGAGAGATCATCTATAGTGATCAATTTTCTACAAAGTATCTCTATGCCTTTATACTAATAAAACATTGGGTGATCATAAAAACTTTATCCTTGTGATTTTTTAAAGACTTTGAAACCGGTGAAAGTTTTCACTTTGTGATTCAAAAAAACAAGACTGGAATGGACAATAAGGTGCATTAGACCTGGGTTGTTACAGTTGGTATCATAGCCCTAGGTTGTGAAGCCCTAAGCCACAAAATCCTTAAGTTGTAGGATTCTTTATGTCATATTTGTGAGCTTGGGATAGAAAATTTAAAAATATTTAATATAGCTCTTTTATAACCAGATGGAGGATCTTGTAGCAACGATCAAGTTGTTCCAAGTGTAGTTGGAGTAATGTACAATTATGATTAAACTATTAATGGAAAAGTTAGAATCTCAGTAGAAGAAGATAGAGCTTCTCATCGAGCAAGGACATAGAAGAAAGAAGGACAAGTTAGGGAAAAAAACAAGACTAATAAAAAGCATGAAGAAGATCGATCAGGAAACAAAACCAAATAAGTTGGCTAAAAACTATAAGAGTGATCAAGTAGATAAGAAGAAGATGTGAGCACCAGAGCACGGTTGCTACATTTGTGGAGGGTCCCATTTATATAATCAATGCTCTCAATGATTTAATTGTAGAGAAGCATATAAGGAGAAACCTTTGGCAACATGTAAAAAACCTGAAGGCCAAGAATAGTAAGTCACTCTTTAGCTTTGAGAGGTAATACAAATATTGCTTATAGTAGAATGACAACTTTATTTTTGCTAATACCTTGAGGGACATCAAAAAAGGTCAAGATTTTTGGATAATGGGTGGCAGGTCAAAATTTGGGTCAAAGGCAAACCCATACTGTCAACCAATACCTAATTATCCCTAAGTTATCCTACCTTAGAGAACAGTGAGTAGGAATGTTGTTGCCATCATTTTAGGTGTAGTATATAGCCTCCTAAACTTTGGATAAAGATGGCTAAATTTCATAGATGAATTGAATCAACGTAATGCTAGTAACTCATTCAGGTCACACCTTCCATCACCCTTGCAATATAGGAAAGCTATGTAGACAAGCTCAATAAAAGAAAGAAAATTGAACCCAACTCAAGTATTGCAGAAGTATCCTGAAGATTTACTAGATTTTTCTCTATAGAGAGGATTTGCCTTCCCTATAGAAATTTTGCTTGGGTTAGCACCGAATGCAAGGTCACTATACAATAACCTTCGTTAACATACCAGACCTCAAAGTTATGCCACCTATGATATAGAATTAACGATAGGAAGATGACTTCTCCAATAAATATCCAGCTTAGGTCAATCAAGGAGAAAAGAAGGATAAAGACTTTGGGAAGATTTGTTATACTCCAAAAAAATGATCAGACATGATTGTAGTGATTGAACAAAATTTCTAAGTGAGCATCACACTTTACAGAGAGAAGAAGACCACTAAGGGAATCCTCTAAAGAAAGGTAAAGATTTTATAAGGGTGGAATACAAAGTGGGACACTTCAGAAGATTGTGTAATGATCGAACCAAACACTGTCAAGATAATGGAGGAACAATTAAGAGAAATACATCCCAGGATTAAGGAAACATCAAAACCACTAAAAGAGCTATGTTGATCTTAAGGAGACACCGAGAGAATTATTTTTAAGAGATAAAGTTTTCTCAAGGGTGAAACCTTATAAGAACTCTATTAAATCTTTCAAGCTTGATCCAGGGCTTTTTAAAAATTCATGACACCTTCCACATTTATCTCCTCGATAAATATGTTGTTGATCTTTCCCATATTTTTGTATATGCTTGATCCCCATCATATTTAAATTTATCTAGCTAAAATCATTGGATTTATAACCAAAGAGACAAGTAAATCAAAAAAATATCTAGAGGGACCAATACTCCGAAAAGAATGCCACATGGGGAGAATGTGGCTAAAGTGCACAAACAATTTCCTTATCTATTTGATTGAACATTAATATATATTTTTTTTGTATCTGAAGTAAATTTATGAATGTATGTGAACTTGTATGATGTGACATTATGATGAATGTGTCTTTGTTTACAGTTTAAGAATGTATTACAAACACAAGGACTATGTTTAATCCTAGTGGAGGAGAATGTAACAATCTCTCTAGAAAAACTATCATTTAAATAATATTTTATGCTTATTTTTATTTCCAAGACAAGATACTACTAATGGATTTGTGACTACAAGAACATAAGTTTTTCGTTGGGCAGGCAAAATGTACTTATAGGAACCAGGAACCCCTCCTTTAGGTGGCAGAGAGGAGGTGACTATGAGAGGTAATGAGGGATATGATGGAGGTATGAAAAAACACCACGGTCTGTGAGTACATAAAATATCACAGGTGGTATTCATGTAGCTGCATACATATAGTTATATTTTAGATAATTGTATTATATTGCATGTGTGCCTTGTTTGCAGATTTGCATACCTTTTAAGTTGATAAAATATATTAAATTACTAGGGAATAAGAATATGAGGGAATAGACCGGGGCCCCCCGGGGAGTTCCACAAAAAAAAAAAAAAAAAAATAGAATAAAACAAATGGTAATTTAATTATTTGGAAATTAAATAATATAAAATATTTAGAAATAATAATAAATAATAATACAGTAATAAAAATGATAATAAAAGTAAAATAACAAGTGTACCCATATTGATTTATGTTTTAAAAGAAAACGGAGTGTATAAGCTTAGCATGTTATGTTTGTTATAAAACCGAGCACGAACACCACTTGGTTGTTACTCGAGATAGGCAGTTGCATGGAGATCCCACTTGTTTGATAAAAATTGCTCCATATCTTCTATAAAAAAGATGAATGTCAAAGGATTCTAGGAGGATATAGTTTTGGGAGTGATGGATTTGCATGGATGGTTTATTAGAGATGAATTAGAAGTATTTAATCTGCAATACTTTCAATCCAAGTCGGATCCTTGTCTGATTGTTGTTGATGTTTTAACTTAATATTAATGTTGGTTTCTGAAATCATAGAAAAAAATAATTTCTTATAAAATGAAGGAATTGTTGAATTACAACAAAATGAACTCTGCTATATGTTTTGATTTACATAGTATTAAATGATGAGATTATGTTTAAATATTTTAAAGAAAATTTAAATACTATTATTCTACCTTAAGTGCAAATGAAAAACTGAAATGCTATTGGATTATTTGGTGATCATAATGTTGTTGTTTCCTATGTGAATGCATTATTATAATGGAAAATAAACCTTTGGGAAAAGGTTTCTTCATGTTATATTTTTATGTGATTATATAGCGGTCGAAAAAAAACAATGCACTCAAGCATGCGGTTCCTACAGGAATTGCGGTATTGAGTAACATGTAACCTTGTTGTGCACATTTTTTGGCTATATATGATTTTGTGTGTACATAATAATACATTAGGGTAGATAGAACTCATATTGCATGATGGATGGTCATCCTAACCCTACTACTCTTTCCCTCATGATCATCGGTCTCAAGAAAGGAGCTCACGGTGATACCAAGGAAGAGCATTTTGGTGTAGCAGTAGTTGGAAGCTTTTTGACCAAGCAAATCTTAGTTCGATCAAGAGTAAGAAGGGTTGAAGTTATACTTCATCCGACATGTGAGAGTGATAGATTTTTTTCGATGAGTCTCTCTATAATAAGTTACCATAAATAATGTTGTTTATTATTCTTTGATATAAGCTTTGTACATTGCATTTCCAAAGTGTGGTTTAAATATAAACCTTTCATATTCTTTTGGTGTGGTTAAAACATGTGTTGAACGGGTAGGTATTTCATTCTAGAGATATATATTTGTGCCAGTTAACATATGGTATGTAAATATTATTAAAGTTTGGGTGAATAATTGATTATGGTCAACTCTGTGAGTTTAGGATTTAAATCTACTTTTAAAAAAATTGTTCCTTACATCCATCTCGCTGTGTGAGCTCTCCAACAAATGTTCTTTTTAGTGATAGTAAAACATCTATTTTAGTAAACATATGAAGTTAGAAATGGTAAATATTTGGTGTAATGTGTTTATTTTGAAGCTTTTATTTAAATATCTATGTGTGAGAACTATTAAAGCTTATAAGGTTTAATACCGTTTATCATTGTATATTTTGAACCCATGGTGGCTTAATTGACATAGTATCATGGCTGATCATAGCAAACTACCCTTTACTACAATGTATCAACCATCGCATCAATTGATCGATGCTCACTTTACCCCTACGTTGAAATATAATCTCTACTCTATGTTGTAGCTTGGTTTTGGAAAAAACAATTCTATAGTTTTAGGTTGAAAATGTTATTATTTGAGTATGGTTTATCATGTTATTACTTGTAATAGATAACCTTTTAAATCAATTTAAAATTGTATGATTTTGAAGGGTAACCACATGAAGTTTTATTATGAATGTTTTAATTTCATGTTTTTTTTTTTTTTTTTTGCGCCCTTGGGGGGGGGGGTGGGGGGGGGGGGGGCCCCCCGGTAATTTCATAGAATTATTGTCTCAATTGTCTTGATGTAGATTTTTAAGCCATTTGTGAGTTAGGTGAAGGTTTTAAAACCCTAGATTTACTTTCATGGAAAGGGACTTCGTTAATTTAAGGATAAAGTTATGACTTTAGAAGTTTTCTAATTTAAATAATCCTTTACTACGAAATCCAAATTTGAATAAATATGACTTCATGTGTGGCCTTGCTTTAATCCTTTATAAACTAACATGTTTTTTGGAATATATATATATATATATATATATATATATATATATATATATATAAAAATAATAGTAAATAATAAGTGAAATGTCTATTTGCTTTATTATAATTTAATGATTACATTTGGCTTTATATGCATAAATATATAAATGAACATGGTTGTTTTATTGAGCTATATGTGGTTGTTTAATTAAATAAATTCGTAAAGTTATGTTTTATGCTCGTTGGATTTAGCATAATGGTTGGTAGTCAACCTCCGTGTTGAGGATACTTAGGCTTATCCATTTAATCCTAAGTTAGTATTATTTATTATTTTATTAATTTCCTATTTCTTGCACTTTGTATTCACGTGAGGCATAGTATGCCCATGTTGGAAATAGGTTTTTAAGTTGTTTGGATATTTAGTTAACTGTTAGGATATGTCTTGTCTTCTAGCAGTTAGTTGTCATTCTTGATTAGCAGATTGTTATATGTTAGTTAAGTGGTTGGCCATGTTTGGAAACTTGTTACAACCACTTAACCACGTAAGATTCTATTGTATTTCTTATATATTGCATTGCATCAATAAATAAATCAGCTTCACGTTGAGTTCCTACATCATTGGTAATCAGAGCCATAGGATATTTGTTTTGCAGGAAGGAAGGTAAACTGTCACTTTTTTCTAGGTGCCTAGTTAGATTTTTTTTTCTTATGCATCAGATCCTAGGTGGGTGCTAGTGGAAATTGGCTTCAAGCCATCCACAACATCAGATGAAGTTGAGGTAGCAGAGGGTAAAATTTATCCTTGCACCAAATACCCTTGACAACAGGTCAGAGGGTAAATCATATTACCCTTTTCAAGAAATAATTTAGCAATTATCCAATTTGGAGATTACAAAAATTTGAAGATTAGAAGATCAGATCAGATATTTGAGGGTGAGTTGCAAATTTTGAGGCCAATCTACAACCAAGAGTAAGAAGATCAAGTTAACTCCTATTTGGAAATTCTTCTCCTTAAATTGTGGCCTATTTGATAGGTAAACTAAAGTTGCATATCTATTGAGGAGTTTCTGAGGATATCTACTCCAAGTGAATGCAAAGATATAAAATCAATATTAATATTAATACATTATTAATATTAATATTTTATCATCCTTCATAAGGATAAAAATAGGCTTTAAGCCTATTCTAGGTGCTCACTATACTGCCATCCACTGGCACACCGACAGGCTAATTGAAACTGATAATTAGGTAGCCCACTATTGACATCGACCACCAACCGACCATCCATGGCTGATTACCTACTATCGACCAAACCAGCACTAGCTAGTGACCTCTCAGTACATAGTTTAGCCGAATTCAACCATAGCACAGGTGCACAGTAGTAGCTGACGGACATGGCCCCTCTGATGACCAAAGGTGGGTGTCGACAAAAATACTCTCTATCCGATGGTGCATTCTATTTTGGATGTTTTTCATAGCATCTAAGATCTGGTTGTGCCTTCCAAAGCCACATAAATAATTTGATGTCAACAAGGAACGATTGGTTCTTGTGGGGGAGCGTCGTTGTAGCTGGACCTATTTTTGGAATCAAAATCCATTTAACCAATACCATCAATAATTTTGATGGGATTTTCGGCCATTTTTTCAACAACCAAAGGTGAACGTCATCATATCAAGAGAACACCACTACAACCAAGTCTATATGTAACCACCCGATTGGGAAAAATTATAGGAAAGTACGAATTGCAGTCAATTTTTTTTGTAGAATTTGTAGATGATGGAGATCCACAATGGTGGATCGTGAGCATCAAGTTTTTGCAGTGTAGGCTGCAAAAGAATAGTTACATGTGGCATCATAGAGAATCAAAGAAGTAGAAGGAAAAAATTAAACTACCAACCCTAAGGTTTTAATACCCAATCTCATGAAAGAATCTTAAACCCTAAATTTGTCATCCAAACAAATTCAAACACGTGGTAGGCAGGCAAATTTTCACATTTACGATGAAGTTTTTTAATATATTGCAAAATTCAGGTGAGTTCATATTTTTTTGATGACACAAGAGTTGTCAGGAATCCAGCACGATTTCCCAACGGTTAAAAGGTTTTTTGACGTCGATCAAAAATTTTTGATGCAAAAATTGACACCTGACGAACTCCAAATTCCTCCTAGCAACAATTTTGTGTTTCGACAAGGTTTCTCGATGAGCGAGTGATTTTCCTTTTTGATGGTGGACAATTTTTATTCTCAATCGTCTTGATGGGTGAGAAACTACTAATTTTTTTTTTTTGAATGGGATCTAATATCCCGCATCATCCCTATGATGGGTCGAGGGGATATTATAAGCATCGAGGTGCTTATAGTAGAGTGACTACCTTCTGGTAGTCATTTTAAGTCACGTGTGAGCACAAGCCCTAGGTGATGGTTGTTGGTGCTAAAGCGCTAGTTTTGGGCACAGGTGGTGGGTCACAAATGTGTTGGAAGGTTTGTAAATTTCAAACTGACCATTGACTGGAGGAGTTTTACAATTTGCATGAATTGAATTTCATACGAAATTTGTGATAGTTAATTGGACGTTGCACGTTGTGACTTTATGACCCGAAGTCGACTAATGGAGTCAAATTAAACCAAATTTTTTACTGTAGAAAACATATTTTTCCCACCAGGACCAGAAAAATTCAAATTTTACCACCAAAAACAAGAAAACAAGGTGAAATTTCAAATTTTGTACAATTTGATGAATTTCAGCATTACTTTTGCAATTTTTTTTCTGCAATATTGCAAATTTAATCAAATTTTTTCCTCCACAAGGGCTTAGTTTTGGAATTAGTGCTAGTTTTTGTAATTACAAATTTAAATTTTGTAAAAGCACTTAAAAGAAGCCCATTTTTGTCAAATTTTTGGAAGGCAAAATTTTGTAAAATCTAGGTAAAATTTCTACATTAGGAAACTAAAAATTGTTCCTAAAGCCTAGATTAGTTCTTTCCACCATTTAGTAATCCTCCTATTCTGGCATACACATGGAAAAATATGGCTCAATATCTCAAAATAGGAGAACCTTATTATAGCAGTAGATATTTTGGCATATAAGGTCAAAGACATTGTGGTGCAATTAACTCCTAGTGATATCAAAATTCATCACAATCATTCCAATAAAGCTAAATGTGAGGTCAAATTGTATGACATATCTAGGGGTCCTGATGTCTTGTCTACGTGGATTTTGGATATGCAAACTTGGTTCGCTTATGCTAAAATTTTTGAAGATGAAAAAGTTGCATTTGCTACAGTCAAAATCACAAGCTTAGCAAAAGTTTTAATCGTAGAAAGACAAAGCCATATGACTTGGAAAGAATTGATCTAAATTTTGAAAAACATATTCTTTCCACCAAACTACCAAAGTGTCCTCACTACCAAGTGGTATAGATTGAGGTAAGCCTATAGTATGTTTGTTTCTGACTATATTTTCCAATTTAATAGGCTAAGGGTACTTCTTGGTGTGAAATATTTAGAAGTGGATTTAATTAATAAGTTCATGGCTTCCAAGATAAAATTTTCAAGGAAATCAAATTCAATGTTTTTCTCACCTTGGATGTGGCATTCAACCATGCCATTATTGCATAGGAGAAAGTTGGTGCATATCACAAATCTTGTTCATCACAAGAGAGCTCTTCCAAAGGCAGGAATCAACATCAATAGAAGGTGAAGAACACTTCTCATTCTTCCCCTAATTCTTCTTCTCCTTCCATTTCTCCAAAAGCATATTATTCTTCTTTTCATTCTAAATATCCTTCTTCTTCAATGTATTGTGAATTTTGTAAAAAGCATGGTCATGTAAAATCTAAATGCTTTACTTTTAAAAAATTCAAGAAGAAGAAATCCCTATTTGTACAACCTACAAATGAGGAACCACATGATGGTCCCATTGTGGCTATAGGGATAGAAGAAGAGTATCCTACTTTAAAGGGTAAACTAAACAAAGTTACCCTTATGTCAAATGTATTTGCTCAAGGGGGTTGTGACCATTTGTTTGTCACTAGAGCCCACCTTACACATGATTTCTATGTTGATTGTATCATAGATAACAGATCATAAAAGAACCTCATTGTGAAGTTCATTGTGGAGAAGTTGAAGCTTCCCATAAAGCCACATCACAAACCATATGCACTTGGGTGGAAAGATGTAGACTCCACATCTAACATCACCCACACTTGCACCTTGACTTTTGCTTTTGGTGATAAGTTTATGGACAAAGGATGTGATGTCACATAGATGGATTGTTGTGGACTATTTCTAGGTAAACCCTATCAATTTGATAGGAATGCTATTTATCATGCTAAAAATAACACCTACACATTGGATTTGCATGATAAAACCTACTTGATACAAAGCACTACACCCACATCAAATTTGATGTTAAGTTGTAGGTAAGTACGAAATCCACTAATTCAAGCACTCATTTTGGCTCCTACTTGCATAAGTTCCACATAAAATGAAGAACAAGCACCATCAAAGGCACATGAGAATGAAGACATTTCACTCCCACCAAATGAATAATCACAAGAGCAAGTGGTTAAGGAACCCATCACTCTCAATTATGAGAAATATGCCATTCATTCTATTGGTATCATTTTGGGTACACATCTAGCTACACAACCACTTATTCCATAGAAGTTACCTTTGGCTTTGCCCACTCCCACCATTGTACACATGGAGGAACAAGCTAAGATCACTTCCTTCATTGAGCACCAACAAAGCCTTCTAGACAAGATACCACAAGACTTGTAGGAGACTTTATAGGAGTAGTAGAGTGTGGTGCGTAAGCAACACAATCCTCACTCATCACAGGTTGGAGACAAAATTTGGCTTACTTTGGATAAGCGTTGTTTTCTAGAGACACCATTTTAGGATCCTCTTTTGGTACTTGATCCTGTCATAAGCCCTACAATAGTAGTGGCACCTGATCGTCAGCTTTCGCTCATTTCAGATAAATTTTTTGAGATGAAGACTCATCACACTAGACAAGGTTCTTCCACTTCTTACCTTGTCGCTCACCATGGTCACTTTCCACACATGGCTCATTGGATTTCTCACCATGATATGGCCCATGACTTTCCACATTTATTGATAGCATTGGGGTCCAATGCTTCTATGGTTGGGAGGAGTATTGAGGATACTTAGGCTTATCCATTTAAGCCTAAGTTAGTATTATTTATTATTTTATTAATTTTCTATTTCTTGCACTTTGTATTCACGTGAGGCATAGTATGCCCATGTTCTAAAATAGGTTGTTAATTAACTGTTAGGATGTGTTTTGTCTTCTAGTAGTTAGTTGTCATCCTAGATTAGCAGATTGTTATCTATTAGTTAAGTGGTTGGCCATGTTTGGAAACTTGTTACAACCACTTAACCATGTGATATTCTATTGTATTTCTTATATATTGCATTGCATCAATAAAGAAATCAACTTCACGTTGAGTTCCTACATCAATCCACCCTTTATGAAAAACAAGTCTAGATTAAGGTTATTGGTCGCATAAGATTTAATATATGTTTTTACATTGAAGAAGTTGGGTCTTTATAATTACAAGATCGTGCACATTCGAAGTATGTCTTTTTACGAAGAAAGGAAGCTATCATTAGATATGATATTTGTGAAAATTTAATATTTTAATTTTAAGCCTGAATTTTAGCCTAATTAGATTTATATCGCTACTTTTACCCATCCGAATTAAATAATGGTTGCTTTACCTGGAACAATAAATAATTTGAAAACTAGATATACATTCATTATTGATGGTTATTCATAAAATTAATCATAGCTATATTACTTTAAAGCTGCTAACTAAATTACTTAGAGGATTCAATTTGAATAATTATGTTTGTGTTAAAACTTTGATTGATAGAACAACTACGGTTACTTTCCTTCCATATGAATTAACCCAATAGAATGCTTACATGAAACAAGGTGGCAAAGTTTACTATAATGAGTAGTTGGTCATGATAGTTGGATGATCGATGTGTTCTTTAAATTTTATTAAGAATTTTTATACATACATACATACATATTTTTTTTTTTTTTTTTTTTTTTTTTTATATATATATATATATATATATATATAGTTCAATTCTTAAAGTAGTGTATATATATGTTTGATGCTTTAAAGTGGTAAATTTTAGTGCCAAAAAGTTGTTTATATACATACTTTATGTCCTTGAAATGAAAAGTAGAAATAATGTTAAGTCTTGCATTAGAAGATTAAAAAGAATTGAATATGTGTTAGAGAGTAATAAAATTTTAGTAGTGTGTAGATTTATTTTTAAATAAAATTAATTTGATTTAATTAAGTATTTTTATAGCAATAATTGAATATGTTTTGGAAAGTCTACTGAGTAGGAAAAGTATAAAATAAATGTAGGTAGTAAAAATAATATTTGTCTTTATTATTTGAGGAAATATGCATTACATTGTCTATTTATTTATGTATGTATTTAATTATTTTCCAAAAAAATTTATTCTTTGGTTTCAATAAATTAAACTTGATATCGACCTTCAAACCTAAAAATATAACCATAGTAGTCCTAAGTTTATTCCATTGCTTAAATATTTTTCATCGAGAAAGGAAGATGAATTACCCTTCGTGAAGGATGGTATAACTCTAATATCCAATACCGGTGATTGATATCAAGGCAATCACTGTGATTCAAGAACGGCTGCTTTATGGCAAATCATCCCAGGATGAGAGGTTCTTTTACCAAGAACAAGTAATGTGGGCGGTATGGGATGTCACCTCTAGGTCGTTGTGCGAGTAGTACGATGAGGGATCCCTCGCTCATTTAATGGTTGGGAGATAACTAGTAGGATACCGATACTAGGCGATAGTCAACAAGATACTGGTGCTAGTAGACTTAGTGACAAGTTGGTATAGTACAACTCCCCATCAATCATACTTTAACAAGAAATACTTGGACCTGAGCTAGTGTAATGGTGGGCCCTAGTTGACTCCAAAATAAGTTGGACTCTCAACTAGGCACAAGGCATACTTACACAACCCCCTTGCATGTTTAAATTCTAGGATAGAAATTTAACCAAAGGAACCTAAGTCCTCCATGTTAAAGTACAAGGAATATGCATCCACCCTCTAGGTGTTATGGGCCCTAGAGGATAACCCCAACCATGAACCTAGACCTCTAGTAAAGGAGAAGATAGGTTCATAAAAATGTACCTTTCTGTGGGATCTGGACATATCAACCACTTGATAGACTATCTATAGTAATCAATATTCTCAAAGTGAGTATCTCTATGAATTTGTACTAATAAAACGTTGGGTGATCATCAAAATTTCTCCTTGTTCTTTGTTAAAGACCTTGAAACCAATCAAAATTTTCACTTTGTGATTCCAAAAAGCAAGACTGGAATGGACAACTAGGTGTGTTAGACCTAGGTTGTTAGAGTTGGTATCAGAGCCCTAGGTTACAAAGCCCTAGGCCACAAAATTTTTAAGTTGTAGGATTCTTTGTGTCATATTTGTGAGCTTGGAAGAGAAAAATCTAAAAATAATTAACATAGCTCTTTTATAACCATATGGAGGATCTTGTAGCAGTGATCAAGTTTTTCCAAGTGCAATTAGAATAATCTATAATTATGATTAAACTATTAATGGTAAAGCTATAATCTAAATAGAATAAGAGAGAGCTTCTCATTGAGCAAGGACGTAGAAGAAAGAAGGATGATCTAGGGAAGAAAAAAGGCTCATAAAAAGCATGAAGAAGAATGATTAGGAAACAAAACCAAAGAAGTTGGCTAAAAATTGTAAGAGTGATCAAGTAGATAAGAAGAAGATATGAGCACCAAAGCATGGTTGTTACATTTGTGGAGGGTTCAATTTTCCTAATCAATACCCTCAACGATTTGATCATAGAGAAGCATCTATGGAGCAACCTTTGATAACATGTGTAAAACCTGAAGGTCAATAAGAGCAAGCCACTCTTCAGCTCTAAGAGGTAATACATATATTACTTATAGTATAACAACTTTATTTCTGCTAGTACCTTGAGGGACATACCGAAAAAGGCCAATATTTTTGGCTAATGGGTGGTAGGTCAAAATTTGGGTCAAAGGAAAACCAATAAAATCAACCAATACCTAATTATACCTAAGTTATCCTACCTCAGAAAAAAATGAGGAAGAATGTTGTCATCATTTTAGGTGTAGTATACAACCTCCTAAACTTTGGATAAATATGGATAAATTTTACAGATGAATTAAATCAACATACGTGAGTCAATTATGCTAGTAACTCATTCAAGTCACACCTTTCATGACCCTTGTAATATAGGAAGGCTATGTGGACAAGCTTAGTAAAAGAAATAAAAGTGAACCCAACTCGGGTACTATTGCAGAAGTATCCTGAATATTTGCTAGATTTTTCTCCATAGAGAGGATTTACCTTCCCCATAGAACTTCTACTTGGGGTAGCACTGAATGAAAGGTCATTGTACAATAACCTTTGTTAAGATACCAGAGCTCAAAGCTATGCAACTTATGATCTAGAATTAGCAATAGGAAGATGACTTCTCCAATAAATGTCCATCTCAGGTCAACCAAGAACTAGAGAAGGACAAGGACTTTGGGAAGATTTTTTATACTATTGAAAAAATATCAGGCTAGATAGTAGCATTTGAAATAGATTTCTAAGTGAACAATGTACTTTATAAAAAGAAGAAGACCACTGAGGGAATCCTCTAAAGAAAGGTAAATATTTCATAAGGGTGTAATACAAAGTGGGACACTCTAGAAGATCGTATAATGATTGAACTAAACACTGACAAGGAACAATTAAGAGAAATACATCACAAGCTTAAGGAAACCTTTAAACTACTAAAATATCTATGCTATTCTTAAGGGAACACCAGGGGAATTCATTTTAAGAGATAGAGTTTTCTCAAGGGTGAAACCTTCTAAGCACTCTATTAAATATTTCAAGATTGATCATGGATTTATGAGACCCTTTAAAATCATTGTCAAAAATAGTCTTGTAGCCTATAAGCTAGCCTTGCCACCCAATTTATTAAAAATTCATGATACCTTCCACATGTCTCTCCTCGGTAGATATGTTACTGATATTTTCCATGTTTTTGCAGATGCTCGATCCCCATCACCTTCAAATTCGTCTATCCAAAATCCTTAGATTTAGAACCAAAGAGACAAGTAGATCAAAGAAATGTCTAGAGGGACCAATAATCTGAAAAGAATACCATATGGAGAGAATGTGGCTAAAGTGCACAAACAATTTCCTTATCTATTTGATTGAACATTAATATATATATTTGTTGTATCTGATGTAAATTTATGAATGTATGGGAACTTATGTGATTTGACATAATGATGAATGTGTCTTTATTTATAGTTTAAGAATGCATTACAAATACAAGGACTATGTTTAATCCTAGTTGAAGAGAATTTAACAGCCCTGCTAGAACAACTATCATATAAACAATATTTTGTACCTATTTTTATTTCTAGGACAAGATACTACTAATGGGTTTGTAATTATAGAAACAAATATTTGTTGTTGGGTAGGCAAAATGTACCTATACAAACCAGGGACCCCTCCTTTAGGCAGTAGAGAGGAGGTGACCACGAGAGGTAAGGAGGGATATGATGGAGGTGTGAAAAAATACAATGGTCTATGAGAACATAGAAGTTCACACAGGTGGTATTCATGTAGCTACATACAAATAGTTGCATTTTAGATAATTATCTTATATTGCATGTATGCCTTGCTTGTGGATTTTCATACCTTTTGAATTGAAAAATTATCTTAAATTACTAGGGAAGAAGAATCTGAGGGAATAAAACAAATGGCAATTTAATCATTTGGAAATTAATTAATCTAAAATATTTGGAAATAATGAGAAATAATAATAAAGTAATAAAAATAATAATAAAAGTAAAATAACAAGTGTACCCATGCTGATTTATGTTTTAAAATAAAATGGAGTGTATAGGCTTAGCATGTTATGTTTGTTATAAAATTGGGCTTGACCACCACTTGGTTGTTGCTCGAGATAGGCAGTTGCATGAAGACCCCACTTGTTTGATCAAAATTGCTCCATATCTTCTATAAAAAGATTAATGTCAAAATATTCAAGGAGGATATGTTTTTGGGAGTGATGGATCTATGTGGAGTGTTTATTAGATATGAATTGAAAGCATTTAATCTACAATACTTTCAATCCAGGTCGGATCCTTGTCTGATTGTTGTTGATATTTTAACTTAATGTAAATGTTGGTTTCTAAAATCATAGAAAAAATAACTTATTACAAAATGAATGAATGGTTGAATTACACCATAATTAACTCTTCTATATGTTTCAATTTACATAGTATTAAATGATGAGCTTCTATTTAAATATTTTAAAAAAATTAAATACTATTGCTCTGCCTTAAGTGTGAATGAAAAACTAAAATGCTACTGGATTGTGTGGTGACCATAATGTTGTTTTTTCTTGTGTGAATGCATTGATATATTGGAAAATAAACCTTTGGGATATTTTTATGTGATTAACAAGTAGTCGAAACAACAACAGGCTCAAACATGTAGTTCCCGGGGTAATTACGGTATTGAATAACCTGTAACCTTGTTGTGCACCTTCTTTGGTTGTATATGATGTTGTGTGTGCATAATAATACATATAGAGTATATAGGAATCATATTGCATGATGGAAGGTCGTTCTAACCCTACTATCCTTTCCCTTGCAGTTGTTGGTCTCGAGAAAAGATATCACGGTGATACCAAGGAAGAGCATTTTGGTGTAGTAGAAGTTGGGAGCTTTTTGACTAAGCAAATATTAGTTCGATATGGAGTAATAAGGGTCAAAGTTATACTTCATATGGCATGTGAGAGTGATAGAATTTCTTTGATGAGTCTCTCTTTGTAATAAGTTACCATAAATAATGCTATTTATTATTCTTTGATATAAGCTTTGTACATTGCATTTCCAAAGCTTGGTTTGAATATAAACCTTTCATATTCTTTTGGTGTGGTTAAAACATGTGTTGAACGGGTAGGTATTTAATTCTAGAGATATAGATTTGTGCCAATTAACATATAGTATGTAAATATTATTAAAGTTTGGGTGAATAATTGATTATGGTCAACTCTATGATTTTAGGATTTAAATCTACTTTTTCAAAAAAAATGTTCCTTACATCCATGTCACTGCGTGAGCTCTCTGGTGAATGTTCTTTTTAGTGATAGTATATCATCTATTTTTGTAAACAAATGAAATTAGAAATGGTAAATGTTTGGTGTAATGGATTCTATTTTGAAGCTTTTATTTAAATCTCTATGTGTGAAAACTATTAAAGCTTATAAGGTTCAATACCATTTATCATTACATGTTTTGAGTCCACTGCAGCTTAATTGATGTAGTATCATGACTGAGCACAACAAAGTACCCTTTACTATGATGTATCAACTGCCACATCAATTGATCGATGCTCACTTTACCTCTACATTGAAATATAATCTCTACACCACCTCCACCAAAATGGTTGGTTTTGGGTATCCAGTTTGGATTCATATATTTTTAAATAAGTGAGAAGAATTTTACCTTCATTATTTTTAGAAAACATCACCTCCACCAATTTCTCTTAAATTTCTTTTAGAAGCATCATCAAAATTAATTTTGATAAACCCTTTTTTTGGACATTTCTATTTTACCATAGATCAAAGCAAATTCTTTATGTTAACACCATTGTCATAGATGACCCATCTATGTATATTCAAATCTTGTAACCAACAGGCTAGCAACCCTTTTTATACACTTAGGACTTTCCATGATGAACACCATGTATGTAATCATTCTACAAGAGAGGCTATAATTTATTTTCAAACTTAGGCATAATTTTGAGATTATTTTTTTTAAATTATATTATTCCTTTCAAGTCATAAATTCTAATAAATAGTATTAGGACCAAATACTCCATAGAATACATAATGCTTTAGCCTTAAAATAATTAATCCAATATTTCATCAACTTTTTCAATGTTGATGAAGCTACCCAATATATTCTCATATTAAAAAAAAAAAAACTATTTGTTATAAGCAAAGTGATAATGAAGTAAATGGTTTGATGTTTCTAGATCCTTCTCATACAAAGCACACTTGAAAGGTCCATGATGTACTCTTCTTTGTAGACTCTCTCTTGTAAGAATCTTGCTTTGGACTACTAACCAAAGGAATGTTGAGGCCTTAGGGAGGGCCTAGTGACCAGACATATTTTTCAAGGAAAATCACTAATAGGAAATTCTTATTGCTCTAAATCCTCATATCCCAATTTGATTGAATATACACTATCTTTTGATAAATTCCAAACCAATTCATCTAAAAAAATAAATATTTATTATAGCTATTGTTATAAAATAAAGTAAAATGTTTACCACATCCCATTGAAAGTAATTTTGAATCAAGATAATGTGATCAATAACTGAATTACTCAAAGATAAAAGAAAGAGTTGGGAAAAAAATACTTTATAAATTTATAGGTTCTATTGGTGTAATAAAATTATTCAAGAAACAAACCCTACCTAAAGGCTCGACAAAATGCAAATTTATATTTATTGGTTTGTAATTGATCGAAAAACATGTTATATGATCAATAAATGAAGTGGATTCTAAGAACATTTTATCTAATGCTTGGTTAAGTTCTTATCCTCTTATTTCTAATAAAATATGGTAACCATTGTATGAAACATGTTTAGCTTATAAATATCTAGGGTTCATAAATTATATTAATGTAAGCAATAACTCCAAATCATGGACTTCTATTAGCAACCTAGTTGAAGGAGTAAACTTAAACAAGCGATGAATGAGCTTCAAAGCACATTTCAAGAGTTATATTGCCTAGTTTTATGCAAAAGGATGAGTTGGTTTGAAATCCATCAGAGGATGGTGGATACTCGATCAAGTTGGGATATAAGGTAAAAAATAAATCTTCATTTCCTACTCCTAAAGACTTTCCTTGGAAGGATGTTTGGTCACCCGAAGTCTCCCTAAGATCTTACCATTCGTTTAGTTAGTAGTCTGAGACAAGAAACTTATAGGTGAGAGTCTAAAAAAGGAGAATATCATGGAAATTTAAAGTGTACATTGTATAAGAAGGGTTTAGAAACATTAGATCATTTCCTTCTCAAATTTCTCTTTGCTTACACTAATTGAGGTCGTGTTTTCAAAAATATAAAAATATATTGGATATCTCTATCAACATTTAAAGTGTTTTTTTTTCTTGAGAAAAAGGATTGTACTCAGGTCCCCCACCTTTGAAAAATAACAACTCTCTTATTTAGAGCTTGAGAGTTTACAAATATATTCAATTATCATCTCAATTGAGTTGCTATAGCTAGATACTTACATCTATTTTCATAAAAAGTTTGAATTCTTGATTTTAATTTTCTGGATCTTCAATTTTCTTTGTAAATACAAATATTTCAAAATTCAACATCCTTCTTATTAACATTTTCTTGCCGCAACCTTCACAATACCAAAACTCTAGCTCTAATTTTGTATCTTAGTAGGGTAATATTTCCAAAACTTTGTGCTATCATAGTCTGATTTTGTAGATCTAGACTATTATTTTCCTTCCTAAAGCACAAGTGCAACCACAAGAACTATAATAAACATATTTTATATGAAAAAACACTAATGTTATAAAATGCAACAAATATTATGAATCAAAAACATTAAAGTAAATTTTAATCATTATTTATTTAGATAGTCAATATTTTCTTATTAGTTTTAGCTAAAATTATTACTTCCTCTAACCATGAAAAATAGAATTTATCTTCATAATCCTCTATTATAACCCCTCTATGGGCTAGCCTATATGCACATTTGGTCCCTTCCCTTAATGTATGTGTAAAACTAATTTCTTTAAAATTTATAACAAGGTCTTGTATTGCCATAACGATCTCTTGTATGTTCCATGGAGCCTTTTCTTTCCTTAAAATTGCACTTATTGCTATTAGAGAATCACCTTCCATCCATACTTTGTAATATTTCATTTGTTTGCATATTTTTAACCCTTCTACAATAGCCCAAGCTTTAGCTTCATTATTTGCCTTAAATCCACTATTGAAAGTGTAATGTGACAAAATATTGTCCTTATTATTTCTAATTATTTCTCCCTTCTACTAGTCCTAGATTTCCTTTAGATGATCCATCAAAATTTAATTTGACCAACTCCACTTTTAGTGGTTTCTACTTTGTACTCTTTACCTTCATTTTGTTTCTCCTACACCCAATATCATAATTCTAT
The DNA here is from genome assembly GCA_028583015.1 of Wollemia nobilis. Classification (NCBI taxonomy): domain Eukaryota; kingdom Viridiplantae; phylum Streptophyta; class Pinopsida; order Araucariales; family Araucariaceae; genus Wollemia; species Wollemia nobilis. The sequence continues at coordinate 4,628 of JAQPPZ010017031.1, read as the reverse complement.
TTGATGACTTGACACCATCTATGAAGGCTCTTTGCTTCAAGATTAGGGATTGGGTGAGTTGATAAGGTTGGTTTAGAATCCTCTATGGCTAAACAAATATTCCTTTTCATTACCTCTAAAATGCTTTCCTTTCCTTTAAATATTCTTTTGTTCCTTTAAAACCATACAATCCAAAGTATTGTATCTCTATCCCAAATTGTCTATAACACGTCAATTTTAAAAGTGCTCTACCATTACTTTAACCATTTTTAAAATTTTCCATTCATCACCATGCATTTACCAAACATATTAATAATTCATTACCATAGTTCCCAGACTATTAAACAATATCCCAGGAAATGGTCTATGCTCTCCTCCTCATTTTTACATAGAACACATTGTGAGGGGCCATGCAAACCTCTTTTCATTAGGTTATCACAGGATAAAAGTATCCTATGACCTACTAGCCATACAAACATTTTGACTTTTGGAATGCTTGGGCTATCCTAAATATCTCTCCATATTCTTGCAAAGTTCCTATTTTGTTGGTGCTTCACATTATATATGTTTCTTGCTATGCATTCTCCTAAGCTATTCAACTCCCAAATCATCGTATCCTTGGCTTCGCTTGAAATAATCATTGTTGTTATATTTTTGCTCAACTACCTCCTAGAAACAATATCTTGTATAGTTGTAAAAACTATTCTCTTAATTTTTATCTTCCTTCTTGATCCTTGTACATAATGTATGAAACTCTATCAATATATTTAACTTGAATTAATCTCATTCATGGTTTTGAAATTGGATCTAGACTTAGTGGTTTTCTATCACACTAAGTATCCACCCAAATAATTATTTCTCTCTAGTTCCCACCATGCATCTTAGACCTTCAATCACTAGATCAATTATTATTTTTTAAATCATCCCATAGTGTATAATCATTTTGCAGTGAGAATGCAATAGGGGGTGGGAATTTTCTATGTATTCCATTTTCTTGACAATATCTTCTCTTTCAAACACTTGGTATACTTGTTTCTACTTTTTGTAGAAAAGGCCAAATTGTTGATTGCGATGGTCCTAAACTTATTTGGAAACCTATTAGTTGAACTAGGATGGGGGGTTTGAGTCCCTATTTCTCCATTCAATCCCAAGCGGTGAGGAAAAGAAAAAGAAAATTTCAAACACAAAAAGATCTATTTTTCATTTTCTTTCAAATGAATTTTCCCACATAATGTATGTGGAGATCAAATTTGTTTTTTTTTTATTCAAAAAATGAATACTATTGCTTGGTATAATCTTGGGTCATTGGGCTCAATATACTTAGAAGAATTCTTACCCATTGTATTTGATTATATTTGTATAATCTCCAAATTATTTTTTCCCTTACAACTAAGTTTGCATCCGTAATAACTCTTAAACCGAGACCTCCCCTAGTTTTATCATCACACACCTTGCTCCATTTCACCAAAGAAAAATTCCTTTTATCATGTAAACTTGACCATAAAAATGATCGCATAATATAGAATACATTTTTTCCTACTAATTTTAGCATAATATATAAAGACATATAATATGTTGGAATGACTTGTAATTGATTCAATTAGCTTCACTCTTCTTGCCAATGGTAACCATCTACCTTTCCATACCGATAGTTTATTTTAAACTTTACTTATAAATGGATTTCATAACTCCATATTCATTGTCATCTCAAATAAGGGCATCCCTAGATATGTTACTAGCAAATTTGCCTCCTCTATTTGAACTTGCATATCCCTCAAAAACCTCTATCATAATAATGAACAAATATGGTGATAGAGGATCTCCTTTTCTAAGACCCCTCTTGGTTTTCAAAGATCATATTACTAGCCTGTTCACCAACGTTGAATATGATATTGTAGAGACACAAGATTTAATCCATCTAACCCATTTCTTTCCAAATCCAAAATTTTCTAATGCTGCAAAATAAAATCCCATTTAACCCTATCATAAGCTTTATTCATATGAGGTTTTAATATCATTGCTCTCTATTTTCTAGAAGCTATTGAATGCATTGCTTCATGAGCTACTATGATCTCATCCAAAATTTGTCTCCCTTTCACAAATCCTCCTTGCTCTTCTAAAATAATTTTGTATAATAGTGGTCTTAATTTATTTCCAATCACTTTGAATGTTATCTTATAAGCCATATTACATAGACCTATGGGCCTAAATGAATCAAATAATTTTGCATTCTTAATTTTTGAAATCAGGGTAAGATATGTTGCATTTATTTTATAAGGTATTTATTGTTTTACTTTAGATTTCTCCATTGCAACCAATAAATAATCCTTCACTATTTCTAAGTTTTGTTGATAGAATGTTGTAGAGAGTCCATCTAGACCTAGGGATTTATCCTTATCAAAAGAGAAAAGAGTTGAATGATTTTCTTCCATACTAATAGGCTCCATTAGTTTTCTATTACCTTCATCTATTAAAATTAAAGATACTTCTTGCAATAGTTTATCATTAAGAACTTCAATATCCTCTGATCTTGAAATATTTTGGTAAAAAAACATTATATCCTTTTTTTATTTTGCTCTAGTATTCAATCCAAACCCTTTCTATTGATTTAATTCTACTAATTTTGGATTCTAATTTTTGTATTATTACCATCCTATAAAAAACTTTGACTTAGCTATGGTCCTTAGTGGCACCTTGGTATTCGTGTCCCACGTTGACTGTGCCTTTCAAAATTAGTACCTTCCAACGTTGCATCCGCTGGTTGGTTGGGTTGAGGGTTTACCTCAAAAATTGTGTTGCTTGTTGAAACATGCAGACACTATAAATAAATAAAAAACAAAAACCCCTTTAAATACCTTGAGCAACGTTGTGAGAGACTTGAGCCATTATCCCACATGTATCCCACGATGGCTCTCATGGTGGTTTATAAAACACAACACCCACATATAGCTTTGCAAATCAGGAAGTATGATTTTAAGTGAAATTCCCTAGTGGAAGCAAGCCAACCATGACACAGCCCCTCAAATGAGTGAATCATGACCGTTCTATATGCTCCATCCTCTCTTGTGATAGAATCGCTCAATGGTGGTGAGTTTGGATTTCTCCACATGTGTAGTTTCCATTGGTTGATTTCCCTTATGGGACCCACGTTAGCTCTAGGTTCCATGCTTCACTCCTCTTGTACTACCGAGTCTCGTACTTTCATAAATAAAAAATTCTAAAAAATACCATCAACAGATCTAGTTGTTCCATTATTTGATAAAAGAACTTAGGGCTTTAAGACCTAATTTTGAATAGAATGAAATCTTCAATTTATATATTGGAGTCTATCCCTACATATATGGCTCCTGTATAACATCCATATTTGACAAAATTTAAAGGGATTTTCTTTGGGAAGGATGGGAGGAAAATTTTAAGTTTTCTCTTTGCAAAAGTAATAAGGTTTGAACAAGAAACAATATTTGAGGGTCAAGCTTCTGAAATTGTAGATTTATGCATTTGGCATTAGAGGCAAAACTTGGATGAAGACTATTGAATAGAAAAGGTTTACAATAATTAAAAAAAATATTGTGGATGGTCACTTAATGAGGGATATTTTATAAACATTTTAGCTTGATGCTTGGTAGAAGACTTATACTCTTATTTCTAATTAAAAATAATAATTATTGGATTGGGTTTCTCTAGATAATGAAGGTTCATAAGTAAAAAATTATATTGATGTAACATTTCCATATCTTGGATACCTATTAACAATTTGGGTGAGGGAAAGATGCTCAGATTCTCTAGAAGATGTTTCAAGAGATCATGAATCTATAAAAAGGTGATGTAACTCTATCAAGTTGGGATGTAAATATTTAGATGAACCATAATCCCTTCTCCCTTGAATTTTCCTTGGAAGAGTGTTTGGTCACTTGAGGCCCTTCCTAAGGACTCAATATTCCTTTATAGCATTCCAAAATAAAATTCTTATAAGCGATAATATATAAAGAAAAATATATTATAGAGGTTTCATGTATGTTGTTTTTTATGGAGTATTAAGGATACTAAATGATGTAGATAGTGGACTATGGAAACAATATTTTCACATAATAAGATTCACAATACACAATCACATGTTTTTCTCTTATTTAATTATATAATACAAAATATCCATTACAATATATCACATTCTACCAGCCATGACTTGCTCATAGCATGTATATATGGTGCAATAATATGTCTCTTCATATTTGAGAGACTCTTTAGTTCTTACAACTCTTGGCATTTCACCTTCAACTATATTTTCATCTCCTCACAATCTCATAAGAGATGAATCTCTTTAATTTATCCATCTCCAAATAATATCAAATATCAAATGACTACATAATTCCAAATAATATAATAAGGTCTAACACCCCCTTGTATTACATTATTTGGTATAAAGGTCATCCTCCCCATGCATTCAAAAGTGGTACACTAGAACTATTCTCAAATTATAGCTTTGGCTCTGGATTTGTCTATGTAATTGACTGGTTGGATTTCACTTTGTTGCTTCTAGCTCAACTAAATCTAAGTAACCTCCACTATGTTTACCTCTTTATGTTATCTTTGGGTCTACCTCTAGGTCAATACCTTTGGTTATCTACCTTAGTATCATAATTATATTAGGG